>OU745260.1:10007500-20007500 GCA_916618015.1 Xestia c-nigrum
CAACCCTATCCATATTAATAATCATATCTGATACAACATGAAAGGAACACATTATCAATGGATCGTCTCATTCCTTGTTTACAAGAGCAGACATTTCTCCTAGTATCCGAACTATAGTTTGTCAATATCACTTAATCATCCAATTACCGGCCCGCATGTTGCCTTTCGTTACCAATTTAAGGACCCCTACCGTTAATCGACGCGAACCAAACAAGCTATTGAACATTAATATTTATCTTGTGCCTTAAGCCAATTTAAAGTAAATAGTAATTGCATATTGAGCGTACAAGTGTTCTCGCTTGTGGTACAAGCTAGCCAGATGACGTGTGGATGCAAGCCGGCGCGGCGTCGCCCACGCCCGGCGCGGTGCGGGGCCCGGCGGCGGCGGCGCGGCCGGCCATCCGACAGGCGACACTAACGAGCCGCCAGGTGTCCGCGCGGCCCACGCTCTCCGCTCCTCTGAATATCTTTGTCTCCGCGCACCTCGCGCATAAATCGCGCACGTGAAAGTTTTACGAGCACCTTTACGCTTCTCCGAACTATTAAATCGCACAGCGTCGGCGAGTAGACAATGCAACTTCACCGCGAAACCTCTCGCCTGCGCTTGCACACGTGCACGATTTCGCCGATCGCTTGGATTCCATCGGCGACGGATCGATCGAGGGCATTGTGCGGGTAACGGTCGCTCGCAGCTGCGTGTGAACACACGTGACGGCGCCGGTGGCCGGATAGCTAAATAAATGCGACGAACACTGAACATACCTATTCATTATCCGGCCGACAATGCTCCTCTCATAAAGGGATTTCACGTGTGCGCACTCGCAAAGTCCCGATCCGTTCGGAACATGTGTGCTCTCCCTTCGGTATGTGTCCGTAAATAGGGTGTGGCCACGTGCGGCCGTTCAGCTGTGTCGCGGATGTGCACGGACGGGAAGCCGTAATCTAACACTCGCTGATACTCGGAAACTCACACTGAAACTGCCACCGTCCTCCATCTGCTGGAAAAAACTAACCAAATCTGCCGTGTTTCATGCATATTTCAAACCCACTTTTCCTGACACACTGCTCCCACATACGTTTACATTAGAACAACCAAATAACAGGAGGTCCATTGTCCGGGCACTAATGAATTAAAACAGTGTTGAAACGAGCGCATATGCGGTGACAGATGGCCGGACGCGGGCGCGGGATGCGCATGTGCCGCACGATACTATTTGTCGCAATCACTAATAACACTAAAACGACGAGGGAGACTTTATTGGACGTCATAAATAAAAATTGTTCCTATCGCTTACATTATAATGACTACTAAACAAGCTTTAGTTTCCATATCATAATTATTGCGCGGCGATCATGTCAGATGTTCGGGGTACATGTGCGCGCGCATCTGTGCAATGATTGGTAGTTGCACCCTCGCTAGTGATTACATGGACTATCCTTCTGTTCTTATATCCGCCGATTTTGATGCATTAGCAAAACTTTACTCATGTACTTTCTCTTTTTGTTACAGACGCCAGAAAAGCAGAATCAGCTTGACAGGCCCTCGTGCTAAGTGGTGGTTAAGTTAAGAGAGACAATATAATTTATGGTAATGTTTATATACCTCGAGTGGCGACGTGGGTCGCCGCGGGAGGCAGGCCTGCGCCCCCAGCCGCAGGAGCCCCCGCCTCAGTTCCAGTGAACATCATCACGACGATGATATCCTATGCACGATCTCGTTACGATCAGTAAACTACTTTAATGTAATTGTTTTGTGGCATTACACGCAGAAGACTTGAGCATTGCAATGCAATCCCCGCGGACCCCGCGCCCGGCCCCCCGGCCCCCGGGCCCCGGGCCCCGGCCCCCGGAGCGCCGCGGATTGTTTTGTTATAATGTTTTGTGTAAAAAGCTTTACTAGGTAGTTAGTAGTGTAATGAATGTAAATTTTCCATGTTTGTAAATAGGTATGTTGAGTGATTTTGTGGTACACCCAAGGGACATCCTGTCTGACAACAGATGATATATTTTGTAATAAACTAGATTCTTATTACTGTTCAGAACACTTCACGTACAAAATGCCGTAGTCTTTCAATTTTGTATAAAATCCTTTTTCTTAGAAAATGACACTACTATCTTTTAGTTATAAAACTAATGCTTCCATTTATATCAAAGAAGTGGGCCGGTTGAAAGTCGGTCCACGTATATAATTTTATTATTTTAAGTTATTATTTCATGAGTGTGATTTTGCATGGCGATTTTGTTTCTAATAAAATATTATTATGTGAGTGCTTCACGCAAATTTTCTTTTATTAACTTATGATTTGTGTTTAGCACATTACTATATGTAAATAATGTATGTAATAAAACTAAATGAATATAAAATTTAACTGAAAATTATCAATTTGATACATTTTATGATTTTATTTCGATTATAAGGTGAAGATGCTTTAATTATCTTTATATACATAATTATTACTTATGGTGTATTATAATTTTAAATAGACTGTTATAGTTTTAGTTGAGGTGCGTTAATAATGATCAAATATGCGTTGTTGGTAGATGTGTGGTTCGTTGTGTTGGTGAAGTTAGTGTTGCTACATTACTCTGATCCATGATCCATCCATCAGCTCCATGGCGACCGCATGGATGCCTCAGGCAGCTAACGTTACAACTTTGTGTCACAAATTGTATCTGTCTTGATTGCATTTCACGATGTCAATCACCCAAATTTTCCTTTATTATTTAGTTTTATAAATTGTGCACTGATTTTTTTATTAAGTACCAGTACAATGAACGAAAAATAAAAAATATTAAGGATAACATGAAATCTTTTATTTACCATACCCACACATAACAGGAACTAATATAATTGACACTGGAGATTCCGGAACCTGGGTGATGATTGTATATCTGCAAAACACAAAGAATAGTTGACTTGGATTTCCTAACATAATATTTCTACTGTATACAAATATTTATACAACCTCAAACAATTAAATAACACTTTATACTTCGTAAGGTACACAGCCAAATCTGTCACATCAGTTAAAAGATATAATAGTTAAAATACTTGATCTAAAATAAGTACAAATATCTGCGTAGGCGCTCGTAGGCCGTTGCTACGAACGCTTCTTTGTTTACAAGAACATAATCATTAGCATTACTTATAGCAAAAACTCAAGATTTTCCATAAGTCTGAAATACGTCTGAATATAGAAGATTTATTTAGTAGAGACTGAGTAGCTTTTAATGGGTTATAAGAACCCTAAACAGAAGTGCTACGCCGTAAACCCTAATTTTCGTAGCAGGCTACGGGGCACCTACGCAGAGAATTTTGATTAGAAAAAAATATTTTTTCGCTAGATGCGACTTGCGATTGATGTATTTATATCACAGATACAAAATTTACATTACACAGTACTCGAATTCACATGAGGTCGTTATGGTTTGTCAGATAAGAAGAACGGCAGATACTCGTATCTATAATCATAACGACTATTATATCAAATAAACGTTTTGGGTTCAATCAGAATCCTATACGGGAGTTTCCAAAAGTTTTAAAAGGAAAGCTAGCCTGGAACTAAAGTGGTATATGTAACATTTATGGCAAAATCCATCTATGAGCATTTTTGTACTTACTAGTCTAATTCTTCACCAAAGTAAGGACCTTACTTTGGTGAAGAATTAGACTTAGACCACTTTTGCTCGGATTCATTTATTGTTTTTAAGTACAAAAATGCTCATAGATGGATTTTGCCATAAATGTTACATAGACCACTTTAGTTCCAGGCTAGCAATTCATTATATTACGAAACACTTTTAATACTTATGGTTTGACCTGTTACCTAAAAAACATGGTGTTTTGAAACTATGTTCATTCTAGTTAACTCATAAATAAAAGCTAGTATCGTGTGGCATAAAGTATAAAAAATAAAAGGTCCATTTTGACATTTGCTAGCGTAATAGTAACAAAGTTCAATTTCCGATAGCGGTGTCAATTTACTATGGACTTGATGGCTGGCAAAACGGACTTCTTAGATGTCGTCGACTTTAATACATTTTTCGATTACTACGTTTACTTACACTTTTTCTAAAAAGTTTCATTCCAGCAAGATCACGCGATTGCATCACGACCAATTATCGCAACTACAATATTTGGTCAGCTGCGTACATAATGTACTATGAACTTCAACAACAAACCTTAACCACACGAAATTCTACTCTTTTCACTTGAGAATAAAGTTCAAATTCCTCTGGTAATACGTCCACGTTATTAACAAAGCAATTTGTACCGTGATACGATAGCAGTAAGTTGAATACCGTACACTGAATTTACAATACATAATTGGTTTCGTGAGCATTTGTTCGCAAACATTAGCTTGATGTCGTCATACGAACAATACGACTAATTACTTACACGAGGTAAACAAGAAAAATATACAACAAACAAAAATGATTAACAGCGACCCTGCCAGGATTCGAACCTGGAATCTTCTGATCCGTAGTCAGACGCGTTATCCGTTGCGCCACAGGGCCAGTTGTGGTACCAATCGAAATAGAATATTGCGTCGCGATCTCTTTACTACGCCTATTTTATACAAAAACGGTGAGGACAGAACAAAAAAAAATGTCACAAAAAATATATTATTCAGTAAAAAAACATTTTTTCTTATAAATCGTAACACGACATGCCACAAGTGTTATCAACAACATTAATATAGCTACAACTACACACATATACGTATGGAGACGACATTTAGTAGTATAGGTAAACCTTCACAACGACAAAATAAGTGCATCGTCGATATTCGCAGTCACGTCCAACACTTAAGCCGCTGACCATGTAGTGTGTAGGCAGACGGTAAGGTCAGAGATCACAGCTGCACCGTGACAGGTTGTTAGCTAAGTAACAAGCTGAGCTAAGGAAATGCCCTAACTCGATATATGGCGTGGGACGACGTCCAACTAATGGGGTACTGTACCTATATCTCTCACGATTATAGAGCTTACATAAGTACTTACTTGTACGACCAATTAAGGGCCACCTCACAGTAAGCAAACAGACATTTTGAAACACACACACTAGATTAATGAAAAAATACGATAGGAATGGCATAAAACGTGGACTTCATCTCTGGCGTGATCAAGGTCAAGAACAGGCACATCAGGCAGTAAAAATATAAGTTACTTTAACTAAAACTTATTAAGTTTTATTATTTTATTATATAGGCCCTTACCTAGTGTTAGTTTCTATGTCGTCCTTGGACCTCTGACTTATCTTTTACATGCCGTTGAGAAATCTATTCTAAGCAGAAGAGTTTGTTTGTTTGATTGAACGCGCTTATCTCAGGAACTACCGGCTCGAATTGAAAAATTCTTTTTGCGTTGTATAGTCCATTTATTGAGGAAGGCTATATAACATCATGCTATGACCAACAGGAGCGGAGCAGCAATAAGAAATGTTGCAAGCGGGAAATTCACGCGAACGAAGTCGCGGGCAGAAGCTAGTACATAATATACAGTAAATGGGATAAAAGAACGAAAGTTTTTATTTTATAGTGCAAAGGAGAGATTCTATACATAATTTAATCCTGAAAGTAAATGTGCTTTTTTTTTAGTTTTGAAATGAGATCTCATTTTATTTATCGTTGGATGAACTCATCGTTATATCAACACACATCGTCAAGTGTCACTTTCTTAAGTTTTTGTAACGTAGACAGTCGGATGAGCGGATTGAGAAGTAATAAACAAAATGAAAATGTTATTTACCGACATAAATCAACAATAAAACAAAGACAAACAATCTTGTGCGTCAATCTGGAACACGATTCCGACGAAAATGAAGTGCGACAGTAATGTGACACCCAATTTGTCTTCCAACATTATTAGGCTACCCATAGCTACTGGGCTTTTCTCACCAGCTATTTCTCAGTAGCAGGTCGGAATGGACACCCATTACTTTCCGGGTTGCCTTGGAAAGCACGTTAAGCCGTTGGTCCCGGCTATAATTTGTAGATCTTTGACAATCATTAAGTGGCTCAAAAAGTCTGACAACCAGTCTTATCAAAGGGTATCGTATAGGGTATTACCCAGTACTAGCTGGGTTGTGGAAGTCAGATAGGCAGTCGCTCCGTGTAAAATATGGGTATTCAGCTGCATCCAGTTAGACTGGAAGCCGACCCCAACATAGTTGGGAAAAGGCTAGGCAGATACGTCGTAACAGATAAAGGGTGTAAAACACCTCTTAACGAATACGAAAGGCACTTGTTCTACTCGTCATTCTGATCATTTTTTTGTTCTACACTATACCTGGGAACCTTCTAGTTACGGAGATATTGGGGGTCAAAGTTACAAGATTTTGACTAGCTTTTTTTTAAATACCACATTTTATCGCATGATTTTTACTTTAAATATCTCTACGACCCCTGTACTATTCAATCCATCCATCCGCACAATGTTTTGAGTGTGTTACATTGAGTTATACCACAAAACATGATTTATAACCTCAAAAAAAAAAGTTGTTTCCCAGCAATATTTTTTGCGTTAAGTTACTTAGTTTGATATACAGAATGCTTGGTTAACGGCTTTGTGATGAGGTGAAATACACCCTGTATGTGCTCAATTGATGGCAAGGAGCTCGCCCCCCTATAACATGGACCTCGTATCTTTACACCTCGGTCGTACCCTTTGGGATGACTGAAACCGTCCAAACTTCTGCAATGCAACATGAAATGTACCACAAGTTGATTTGTTGCAACGTGTGTTACATTACATGTTTCGTTTCACAAGTCTGTACACAGCATTATGCTTAATAAGACTTGTTACAAACGACGGAAATCAACAAATGCCGCTAGTATCAGTCACTTCACCAACATGCCTATAGTTATCGCGAGGTTCCGTTAACGGGTTTTTCAGGCGACTCGCTATCACGCCGATAGCTGAGAGGTGATTATTCACGCAGGTGCGCCCGCGCCGGTGACGGCGACCTTCGCTCGGTGCACGTGTATTGTCTTCAGTACAACCCATGACAGAACATCCGTATTGGGAACAAAAAGTATCCACTCATATCAACTTTAAAAAATATGGTTAACGAAAGAAAGCCGTTGGAACAACAAGCTGTGTGTGATGTTTTCCTTCACTGTTTTGAGAGCAGATAAAACCAGCAGATAACAAAAAATACACAAAGTTATGCGCCTGTCTGGGGTCGAAGCCTTGAACATATACGTTCGTCGGGACCGCCACCACTGGGCCACCGCCACCGCTGCTCAGTGCAAAAATAATTCTGAGTCATCATCATCATCATCAGCCTCTACTGTTCCCACTGCTAGGACACGGCCTCCTCTCAATGAGAGGGAATGGGCTATAATCTACCACGCGGGCCCAGTGCGGATTGGTAGATGTCACATGTCTTCGAATTTTTGGTTCTAGGACATGCCGGTTTCCTCACGATGTTTTCCTTCACCGTTTTAAGAGCAGCGGTGATGAAATAAATTACACAAAGTAATACGCCTGTCTGGGTAATTCTGAGTAATTTTACATAATTTTAAAACATTGAAAAATAAGCTAAACTTCCATTGAAATACCTACCTTCGTTAGGTATGCTTTGTGTTTACCTCCGGGCCCAAGTACCTATGTAGATATTGTTTGTGAATGCACCTTTTCATATTTTATTATCTATGACATCTGCACTTTGATATTGTATCTGTGGTTTGGAGCGAATTAAACAGAACCCAATTTGTATAAAATATCTTTTATTTATTTAAATAACATGGTGTCTCGTGGGTAAAATGGCAGATGAAAATTACAAAGTGCTTCTGGAGCAGCAAACTAAGCTGTTAGCTGCCATGCAAACCCAAATGCAAGTCATGCAGCAACAAATGGGTAACATGATGGCGGGATCCACTATAGACGCTGTGAAAAGTCATGTCAGCGTCCCATGGCCTCAACCATTAGATGTAGAATCGGGAGATCTATTCGAAAATTTAGAATTCTTCCGCAACGGCTGGGAAAATTACTGCACGGCTACCGGAATGTCTAAATGGGGACCAGAGAAAAGTGAGGTTAAGGCCAGCATTCTTTTAAGTGCAGTGGGCACTGCAGCAGTAAGAAAATTCATGGAGTTCGGCCTCACAGAGAAGGAAAAGAAATGTGAAAAAGAAATTCTGAGAAAAATGGAAGATACTATCATAAAAAAAACAAATGTCATCTATTCCAGATATTTATTTAACTCCAGGAATCAGCTCAGCGAGGAAACTTTCGAAGACTATTTTCTTGCTCTTAAGAAGCTTATAAAAACCTGTGGTTATGGTTTAATGGCAGACGAATTGATGAGAGATCGCCTAGTGGTTGGAATAAAGGATGGTGAGGTTATTAAAGAGCTATTGCGAAAAGAAGACTTAACCCTAGATTCTGCCCTCAATATATGCCGAGCAGCTGAGAGAGCTACAACTCAGTTGGCAGATCTGAAAAAAGAAAATGTGGTAAATAAGATAAATACATATAATAAAAAGGATAACAGTAACAAAAAAAAGGATGAAAAGAAAATGCCAAAAAGATGCAAGTTTTGTGGGGATAATCATGTTTTCGATAAAAATGTATGCCCTGCATTTGGTAAACGATGTGAAGAATGTGGTGGTCGCAATCATTTTCAGAGAGTATGTAAAAAGAAGAACACAAGAATTAATGAGATTAATGAGAATATGAGTGACAGTTCTGATGATAGCATTGTGATAGCTCAAGTTAGAGCAAATAAGAGTTCGGGCCATATCGAAGCACCATTGATGTTTAATATCAAAGCCAAATGGAACAAGATTTATTGCACATTGGATACAGGTGCTCAAGTATGTGTGATGGGTGCCAATTATTATAAAAAGATAACTGGAGACGAGGATTTCCGCAATTTAACACCTTCATCAAAGAAACTCAAATGTTTCAATGGCTCAGCTATTTCTCAATATGGCACTGTGATGTTTGAATGCAGGAATAAAGATAAAAAATTTGAAATCAAATTTCACATAGTAGATGTTCAACATGAGCCACTACTTTCAGAAAAAGCATGTGTAGCTTTTGGATTTATAAAATATTGTGAGGTGGTGAAATCTGACACATGGTCAGATAAGGATAAACAAAAATTGGACCGCACAAAAGCACTGGAAATTATTAAAAAATATGATGATATTTTTAATGGTTATGGAGAGCTACCAGGAGAAGTTAATTTAGAGGTGGACACATCAGTTATTCCTAAAATACAACCTGCTCGACGAGTTCCTGTGTGCATACGGAACAGATTGCAGAAGGAATTGGTAAAGTTAGAAGAAGATGGCATTATTGTGAAAGAAACTCAACATACTGATTGGGTAAATAACATTTTAATAGTTAGTAAAGACTCAAAGTTCAGATTATGTTTAGATCCTATCCCATTAAATAAAGCACTGAAAAGACCCAATTTTCAATTCACTACATTGGATGAAATGCTGCCTGAATTGAGCAAGGCTAAGGTCTTTAGTACAGTTGATGCCAAGAAAGGCTTCTGGCAATGTCGCTTAACAGAAAGCAGTAGTAAATTAACTACATTTTGGACACCTTTTGGACGTTACAGGTGGCTGAGACTGCCCTTCGGCCTGTGCTCTTCGCCAGAAATATTCCAGCAGCAACTTACCAGTTTGTTGAAGGATCTTAGAGGTATAGAAATTATAGCTGATGATATACTTATTTATGGAGTGGGTGATACTATTGAAGAGGCAACAATTGACCATAACATAAAACTAGAAAATTTGTTGAAAAGATTACAGGAGGTAAATTGTAAACTCAATAAGGAAAAAGTCAACTTGTTACAAACCTCTGTGAAATTCTACGGTCACATCCTGTCAAAAGATGGTTTGAAAGTAGATGAGTCCAAAGTAGATGCTATTAAAAATATGCCTACACCAACTTCAAGTAAAGATGTATTGCGTTTTTTGGGCATGGTTGGCTACCTCAGCAAATTTATAAATAACCTCAGTATGAAAGCAACTAATCTCAGAAAGCTTACCAGAATAGATACAGAGTTTGTTTGGTCAGAAAAAGAGGAAACAGAATTTCAGAATTTAAAAAATGTTATTAGTAACTTACCAGTCTTAAAATATTTTGACATTAACAAGGAAGTGGTCATTGAATGTGATGCCAGTGAGTATGGTCTGGGTGCTGCTCTATACCAGAATAATCAGATTATATGTTTTGCATCTAGATGTCTAACTCCTACAGAAAAAAAATATGCACAGATAGAGAAGGAGATGTTGGCAGTGGTATTTGCCTGTAAGAGATTTAACCAATATGTGGCAGGTAATAGTAAGACAATTATAAAAACTGACCATAGACCCCTGATTAACATTACTAATAAACCATTGATTGAAGCCCCAAAGAGATTACAAATGATGTTACTGACTTTGCAAAAATATAATGTACAGCTGGAATTTATACAAGGTAAAGATAATTTACTGGCGGACACTCTATCTAGAGCACCAGTCAGTGATGATATGGACATGTTTTATAACCTAGAAGAAAAAATAAAAGAAAGGAAAGTTTACAAATTAATAAGCAAAGTATCAAGCATTAAATATCTAAAGGTGTCTGATAAACTTATATGTAAGATCAGAAAATATACTGAAAAAGACCAGAGTCTGCAACAGTTAATAGACTACATACAGAAAGGATTTCCAAAATATATCTCTGGCTTGCCAATAACACTAAGTGTTTATTTCAGTTTTAAACATGAATTGTCAACATCAGATGGATTAATATTTAGAAATAATCAGGTGCTGATACCAGAGCTTCTAAGAAAGGAAATGACTCAAAAAGTTCATGTAAGTCATAATGGTGTTGCTAGCACTCTCAGGTTGGCAAGGGAAAATATATTCTGGCCTGGTATGTCAGAGGACCTAAAACAATATATAGAAAAGTGCTCATTTTGTATTAAGCACTCTCCTTCACAGCAGAATCAGCCCTTAATCTGCCATGATATTCCATTATATCCGTTTCAATACATATCTATGGATGTTTTCACTGTTAATGATATAAAGTACCTGGTTACAGTGGATCACTATTCGGACTATTTTGAATTGGATAAACTTAATACACTTTCAGCAAATGAAATAGTTATTTTATGTAAGAAAAATTTTGCTCGACATGGAGTGCCACAGAAAGTTTGTACTGATAATGCCACTAATTTTGTCAATGAGGTTTTTAAAAGCTTTGCAGATCAATGGAACTTTGAGCATGTTACTTCCTCACCCCATCATCCAGAGTCTAATGGGAAGGCTGAATCAGCAGTAAAGATTGCCAAGAAATTAGTTGTTCAGAGTCAGGAATTAAAGCAGGACTTGTGGTACTGTCTGTTGCATCATCGTAATGTTCCTATACAAATGGACAATACTAGCCCTGTACAAAAGTTGTTTTCTAGAAGAACGAGAACTGGACTACCTTGTTTATTGCAACATCTCAAACCTAAACTGGTAACTGAAGTCCCTAAAAAGATAAAAGAAAAGAAGGAAAGGATAAAGGAAGGTTTTGATAAAAGAAGTAGAGTTTTACCGGATTTGTTTGTAGGACAAAAGGTGGTTACTCAGTTACATCCTGAAGTTAATAAGAAATGGAGTTTTGGCACTATTACTAAAAGACTAAATGAAAGATCCTACATTGTGGTAGTAGGTAATAAGGAATATAGAAGAAGCAGATGCCACATCAAGCCATTCTCAGGAGAAGCGGGCTCTAAGTCAGTTGGCCGACCAACAGAACGCACTGCTGAGTCCCAAGATAATAATGTTACTTCTTCAGGTGTTGATACGTTTTATCATTGGCATCCAAATACAGAGTCACAACTTCAAGATATCGAGTCTCCGGTGCAGACGTCTACTTCAGATACGTCAGTGGAGCGTCCGGAAGAGTTTTCGAGGTTAGAAGTTCGACGTAGTCACCGGTCTAAAAATGTACCTCGGCATCTCGCAGACTACGAAGTTTATTTTATAAAGAAAAGGGGATGTTTGTGAATGCACCTTTTCATATTTTATTATCTATGACATCTGCACTTTGATATTGTATCTGTGGTTTGGAGCGAATTAAACAGAACCCAATTTGTATAAAATATCTTTTATTTATTTAAATAACAGATATCAAAAAGGGAAAACCAATATGTTGTTCTAAAGTTATCTAAATCATCGTTTATTGTTCACATTAGGTACCAATACGAGGTTATCTTCACACCTTTTTAGCATCATTGATTAATATTGCACTTACATGTGAAAAACACTAAGTATTTTTGATAAAATTTTCCTACTGATTTTGATATTTATTGCCTACATTAAACATAAATTACACCAATTTACTGAACTGCAATATTATATTCATCAATCGTCTTACAATTATTAAAACAACCTACTTCATTGTTGTATTTCTTAGTAGTCTCCTGAGTCGCAGGTAACTGTGATTTCCAAACAAAAGGTTTACCAAACGGAACTAAAAATTTGACGAGACGAGACTCTGTTTCATGTATGAAGATCAAAATAGTTACAAAACGGCACTTTTGTGGATGGTATTTTGTTTAGTTGGCGAATTGGGAAGTTACCAGACGGGACATAGTTCTTAAATCCACTGTTCCGCCAATCTCTCCAGAACATAAAAAATCCGAAAACGTAAGTGAAAACTTTTAAATATCGAACAGAAAAGAAAATGGCGTCGATCAGAACACTGACTTATGATTTGTGGTGAACGTTTGTTGATTAGTGCGCAGCTGTATGAAGCCGTGGAAAACGTTGTTACACGCGTTACGGACATTACCGCCGGGAATCTACCGTGCGAAGCCTCGCTGCCTCGCACAGGCTCTGATAAAGACTATGTACTGCGCATATTGAAACTTGCTAGATATTTAATCATTAAAAATAATCTTTTTTGTACTCATTAACCTATTTTTTATTGTTATTCAAGTACAGTTGTGAAGTACTTCACATTGCCAAACTAAATTAATTAAATAAGGAAGCTTTGTATCGTAGTTTCAACGGATTAAACAATGTTTAGTTTAAATCATCCATTTTGCAACTATTTTGGGGTCGACTTCCAGTCTAAGCTCCTCTCTGACCTCGAAGACAAATTATCGAGTTACTAGTGGGAAATACGATACCCCTTGGTAAGACTGGTGACTGATTGTCTGACTTTCGAAACACTGACTACCTGTAACAACTGTCAAGCGACCAATGGCTTAACGTTTAAATATTAAACAAAATTGTGTAAAAGCAAAAGGAAATTGCGAAAGTCTATGTTTAACTTGTCATTACCCAAGTTGTTGATTGCGACATAAAACAAAGTCCATTAAGGTAAAATCGTCAATATTCCCTTAGAATCGTTCAGAATTCTAATATCATTACCTAAAAGCAAGCCAGCTTTATACAGGGTGTATTTCACCTCATCACAAAGCCGTTAACCAAGCATTCTGTATATCAAACTAAGTAACTTTCCGCAAAAAATATTGCTGGGAAACAACTTTTTTTTTTTGAGGTTATAAATCATGTTTTGTGGTATAACTCAATGTAACGCACTCAAAACATTGTGCGGATGGATGGATTGAATAGTACGGAGGTCGTAGAGATATTTAAAGTAAATATCATGCGATAAAAACTGGTATTTAAAAAAAAACTTATAAAAATCTTGCAACTTTGACCCCCTATATCTCCGTAACTAGGAGGTTCCCAGGTATAGTGTAGAACAAAAAAATGATCAGAATGACGAGGAGAACAAGTGCCTTTCGTATTCGTTAAGAGGTGTTTTACACCCTTTATTACTACTGTTAGGTATCTATTATAAAAGTTTTAATTACAATAGTGCGGGTAACAGTTCTATCCAGTAGACTAGACTAGATAAACTTAATACAAGGAAATAGTATGAAGATATAAAGTGGTGATTATAAGTACGTGTGATAATCTGATAGGTATCAAAGTATCATATCACAATCAGTGATAGTCTGTGACAGGTGGGCGGGCAGGTGTTTGCACTTGCTCGGTGTGCCCGCACCGAGCTGATAAGATTACTGATAACACACTTAATCACGCTGAAGCACCGTAACGGAGTAACGTAGGTACCTACCTAAGCTGTTTGTTGAACACGAATTCTAGAAATCCGTTACTCAGGCATTTTGACATTTCTTAAGGGGGAAAATATAATGACCACCGAAAATAACTTTGTGACCTCAAACATCTATCACCTAAAACATCAATTGATCACTAAATTTTAATGAGGTGTTTGAGAACTAGTTTTGCCTAGTCCGACTTGGGGCACCCACCGTGATTTTTTAATAAACCATTCAGGTTTATTAAAAAATCACTAAAAAACAAATAATAATTATAATAATTAAAAATAATAATAATAATAATTAATAATTAAATTATAATAATTATTTTATTTTTAATTATTAGGAAGTAGGAGCACCGCGAAGCAAGGATCCATCGACTGGGTCTCCTTCGACTCGGATACAAGAGCATAACAGTTCAATTTCTGGTGGTCATTAACTAAAAAAATAGGTCGTGAGGAGCTCGTGGCTAAATAATAACAGCCATTCGGGCCGATTTTTAGGTTAAGGGGTATGCTCCAGTTGCGGGCCTGTTCGAAAGAGATACCGCGGCCCCGGAACATAAAGGGCGAGGAAGGAACATGGATGGGTTTTAGTCAGTAAGAGTCTGACACTCCCTCCCGCTCCGCCCAGAGTGGGAGAAGACATTTGATGATTTCCCATCCCAAAAAAAAAAAAAAGGGTAGCCCGTGAAATTTAAATTTTCTTACGTTTTTTGCAGTTTGCAAGACAGTGCTAATTTGTATGGTGATCAAAATCATCAATACAACCCTCGAAGTTCGTAAGAGTCGATGAACGAATTTGACACGCTCAAAGTCCTTCTGCGACTCTTATGAACTTGGATGTTGTATTGATGAGTTCGATGACTATAGTTCTGTCACTTAATACGTCTTACAGTCGCGACCGATATGTTTGTTTATCAATATAAAACTTAGCACTGCCCCGCAAATTGCAAAAAACCTAGAAAAAAATGCATTTTGCGGGCCACCCTGACGCTTTCACCTTAAGCCGTGCTTGCCTAGGTTGGTCTGAGGATGGGTGACCACCCTTGCATACCGAGTTTCCTTCGTGCCTCGGAGAGTACGTTAAGCTGTTGTTCCCAGGTGTAATTTTTCTATTTTTGGCAGTCGTTACAGGTAGTCAGTGGCTAAAAAGTCCGACAACCAGTCTTACCAAGTTGTGTCGTATTACCCAGTATTAACTGGGTAGTGGAGGTCAGATAGGCAGTCGCTCCATATAAAATACTGGTATTCAGCTGCATCCGGTTAGACTGGAAGCCGACCCCAACATCGTTGGGAAAAGGCAAGGCAGATGATAATTAACTAAAAAAATAAAGTTTGGTTCTAATTTCACGACAAAATTGGGGATCAATTTTGATGATCATTTACTAATTTTGGCAATCAAAAGTGATTTTTTACCGTTACATTTAGTTAAATCTGGTGGTTCGTACGCCATTTCTTACTACGTCCATAGCGAGGATGAAAAAAAAACAATTTAGAGTTTCTGTGTTCCCAGTGTGCGCTTTACATGTATCTATAGAAAATGGTTTTGAAATTGACATCACATTTCAATTCCTGAAACCTTCGAACGTCTTTAAAAAAACCTATTTCAATATTTTCCCAAAGCAATATTTAAAAATCTGTGAGTGTGCTAAGATATATAGATGTTGCATAGTTTTTGCTATTGCGTACGTACGCATTTAATAGATACAGAGTATTTCGTGTCATTTATGCGTCATTTCACACCATGAAGGATATTTTTACTGAAATTCAATATCTGCGACAAACGTCTAACTAAATTATGATTGCAAACAAACAAAGGCGATAATAGAGACAGATTTCAAGCTTTGTCTTTAATATTTATTGACTCGCGGCTGTGTTATATGACCATTCAAACAAAATTCCTCTGGCGTGCCTAGCGGTGTAAACAAGTCAACACAAAGACTGCTTGTCGCGTCAAATTGTTTTAGGTATTCGGTATTGCAAACTAATAACAGTCACCATACAAAGGAAAACCTCTCCTATTCTAAGGGGAAAAGGTTTTCGGGTATAGAATGGGTAATATGGTTTGTTGCAAGCAAACTACCGCACGAACCGCGAATTATTGCAACAAGAGGCGTAACTAGGCAACGCGGTTATGCTAACCATAACAATAAACCGTTGTTAGCCGACGATACGGTCGGCTACATAAGTTTACACACGCAATCTGTGGCCAAACAATACTCCGTAATACCGAGAGTGCGTCGTAACGGCCAAACAACTTGCACAATGTTGATTTACAACGTAGAATTTACGTCCTACACGTCTTGGAGGAACAAAGAACTTGATTGTCCACTTTGAACATCAATGTCAAAGCGGCTCATCAATTGGCTTCGACCTCGAGGTATCATGCCGGAGCCGTTATTATGTGCGCGCTTTTTTCATCGCGATCCGGCTGTAAATGACCGCCGCGATCCGAAGTCGATGTCACGTGGTACAATAACTTATAACATTACAATCGAATACTAATAAGATCAGAAATCCGCTATAGGTAACCAATCTAAATCCGCATTTGATAAGCCGATGAGTAATTTTCCGGAACATCAGGAAAAGTTTTCAGGAAAAACGTAATTCCGTATTTCACCATACGAATCGACTCTAGCAACACGTTCGCGCCCTTGTTTGCTAATTGCTATGACGAATTACTGTACAAATAATGAGGATGAATTTATATATGAGCAAACAATATGTAAGTACATGTTTCACCATACCTACCGCGAAGTAAATATAGCACATCTCGAACATACCAGTAAGTCATTTTCCTCAGTCAAGTGTTACAACTTACACAAGCAGATAAGCACTTCACGTACGCCATTTTATGTGTTTGTTTTTCTTCGGCACATAAAATATCTATGTAGAATATTCGTTATATCTTTCAGAAGATATTATGGAAAAACTTGTCATATACGAATCATGCGATAGGCAAAGATACTGCGTTAAACATTTCGATGAGCTGTTGTTTTCTAAACCCTGAAATCGACGACTTGAATTGACTCAAATAAAGCCTGAAATTCTAACTGTATTTTTAAATATTCATATAGAAATGCTAATGACATATACGTTTGTAATTTAAGTAAGTTATTAAACGACTTGCATTTTCAGTTTTAAGTCCAATGTCACAAGTTTTAAATTCCCGTTTTGCTTCGGCGTTGGTCGTGACTGTACTTCCTGCAAATTTACCTCAAGATAAGTTATTATGATTGCAGTGTTCAGCAAGTGTGGGTACTTCAGCAGGTGTTTCAGCCGCGATGCTTATGAGACACGTGTTTCAATAATACCCTGCTCAAGTTTTACTATGAATAGGTACATACTAACTCTACAAAAGAAAAAAATATATGTACAAGTATAAAAAAAGGTTACAGGGCATCGAAAAATTCGGCCACATCCCTGCCCAACAGGAAAAGTCAAAAGGCTGGCAGGCGGCAGCACTACCACGTTGGATGGTAATGCTGATTCTTAATTTTTTTCTTAGTTCTACTGGCTTAGCGGCTAATATTTTATATTCATTAACGTTTGATAGATAGCTGGTGATAGAGAAATGTTTTAACTGAAAACCGTGATAAAACCAAATTCATTCAGTAAAATAATACCTATAGGGAAAAAATATGATGACGCAATAATTCATTGTGTTTAAGCCAGCGTACCTACTTAGGTCAATGTTCACCGAAAAGATAACAGTCTGATTATCTAAAAACAATCAGCTGCAGCGGCCGCTGCAGCTGATTTTATATAAACAGACCGTCATACTTTTGGTGAATAAATTAGCGGAGGGAGAGGAAGGCCAAAGGAAATATGGGTCCATTATGTGAGAAAGAGGATAAATGATCCCGTGGCGTTAGACAGAGGAAAATGGAAGAAGAAAACGTGTTGCGCCGATCCCAGTCGAATGCGACAAATGCATGAAGGTGATACCTATTCAAGTTAAATAAAATAGTATCGCCCGTAATTCCTGAAGAGTTAGACAGATGAATATTTAGAGGCTCACCTTCATTCCGCCAGTTTCATTCATCTGACTAAAAACTGTTGTAGGTAGGTAGTATATGATGTTGGTTATCTACACCCAATTTATGTTGTAAAATATCCAAGAAAGACTGACAAAAAAGAAAATACAGGGTAGAATTTTTCAATGCCACCTGGAGGGAAAGTCTTTAAATACTGGAGATAGCAAAATTTACTCGAAGGAAACATTTCTTTATTTTAAAAAAGAAACAAACACTCGGGAATCGAACAGACTAAAGTTCGTTAAACGAAAATTGTGTACTATTTTACATGAATCGATAGGGGGAGGGGGCAATCATATGTATTAAATCTATCTAACAAACATGATAAATAAAATGAAAGGAAAACCATAAAATGAAGAACATTCACTGAACAATTCCACCCTGTATAGGGTAACTTTTATAAGCTCCACGCATATAATTCTTTAATAATTCTAGTTGATTTGTAAGTAGCGAGCAAGCTCAATAAAATTTGCGATGTAACGATTGTCGTTAAATTAAATGTTATCTCTCGATATCTGGGCACTTAGTAAAATACTTCGTCAAAGTCCGCATACGATAGCGCGATATTCACGATAAGTCTTATCGGACTACAGGTGTTTGAACCGAACTCGCACTTGATGCACTGGCGCTGACAACCCTGAACAACATGAGCATACGAGCCTCAAGTAACATAACATCACGCCGGCTAACCTCGAAGGGTTTCGCAGAAGTGTACCAAATAGTACACCACCATTTCGCTAGTTATGTTAAGAGTAGTATAAATAAATATCGCTGGCTATAACACACGGCGCCGTACAGTGACACTCTAAGCAAGGCTTGTGTCGTGGTCACCAGACCGTTGATATACTACATATATATTTTTTGTTTGTAAATACGTACTTATTATACATATAAACATCCAGGATTCGGAAACAAATGTTCATGTTCATCACATAAACATTTGCTCCTACCGGGATTCGAACCCTATTAACGTAAGGTAGCCTCACTACCGCTGCGCCATTCGGGTCGTCGACCTTGACAAAAGTATGGAAAAAGAACACTTGCTGCGCACGAAATACATTGGGGTAAGGACTGAAAAATGATCTTTAAGTCCCATTTAATAGAGTGCGAGCCTAATGCCATCAATCTAGCACAAAGCTAGACTCCAAGACTGCTACTGGTTCCTGATAAAAACGTAATTACAATTTACCCCACCCGGGTATCAAACCCAGGATCTCACGCTCCGCAGTCGCGATGGCAATCACCAAACCAACGAGGCAGTCCTGAAGCCTGAAAGCAGGTTTAATGCTCGTTTTCATAAACACTAGACCATACCTTTTTTTTTTTTTTTAAGGATGGGAAATCATCAAATGACCCCCCCCCCCCACTCTGGGCGGAGCGGGAGGGAGTGTCAGACTCTTACTGACTAAAAACCATCCATGTTCCTTCCTCGCCTTTTACGTTCCGGGGCCGCGGTATCTCTTTCGAACAGGCCCGCAACCCCGGCAGGCTTCGGCCCTTGCGGGCCCCTCTCTTTTTGCTGACATCTCTTTGAGGCGCGCGTGGAACACGAACGCGCCGTCGACACGGCCTGTCGTCGTCGTTAGACGGCCGGACGGCTAGCTAGCCCATAGCCAGCCGTCCACAGGCCCGCATCTACGGTGGCCGGTAGCCACCACGTGGCCCCCGACGCCCGTTGCGTCTCCCGCGGCGGCCGGGAAGAGAGGATCTCTCCCTCTCTCGTTCCGCCACCTCCTTCGCTAGCATGACTGCTTCGCAGAAGGAGGCGACGGCTTCCCATTCCGTCTCGCTCCGGACCATGGATTGAACCAGGGCCGGACGCGAGAGGTCGCCGCCGCCGATCGCCGCCACGAGGACACGGCGTAGCTCCGCCCACGCAGGGCAGACTTCCACCGTGTGCTCCACCGTGTCCTCCGGTCGATCCTCGCAGTGGAGAACACTAGACCATACCTAACTGCAAAACAATCTGCAGGATTTCCAACTCTCTGCCAACCGCCGCAAGTCTACATTTAGTCAGTATCATTTTTTAGGTGTCACTTAGTGTAAGTGATACGGAGATAAGTGATAAAACGATGTGCGATGTCGATGACATGGAAATGTTCGAGAATTTTTTTATGGCTTGCAAATACAGACAGCACACAAAAAGATAACATCAGTCAATAAATATAATGCATTTTATGCCAAACTGCGCAGGTGTGTACATTGGTACAAGTGCAACATTGATAGGTGCCTAACTGCCTACAAATATCCAATTTACACAACAAAACATAGGTATCAATATAAGTCAATGTGTTAAAGATTAATGAAGGATTATCAATACAAGCCGTTGATTACTTTACCTATAGGTAAACAAATAGAAAAACAAAGTTGCTACTGCGCAGAAAAAATAAAAAACAACAATAACAATGACCAGATTGTTTCACACTAATTGTGCCTATCTATGTTTTTGAATTTTTTGTGAAACACTGTTTTAAGCTTTCACGGTTTATAACTAAACTTAGAATAAACTTGTATTGTCACTTACGGGATATCTTCCGTGATTATTTACCATAAAAGTAAAAAAAAAAAGAAAAAAAAACGTTTAGTTTTAAACCGTGAAAGCCTAAAACAGTGTTTAAACTTAGAATGTCACTTACGGGATATTTTCCGTGATTGTTCTTTATTTTCCCGATGTTACGACTCTGTACCATGGAGTATAGGTACCTAGTTTGATGTACAGAATACTAGGTGCTCGACTTCGCGAGGTTTCCGTTGACACCTTGTATTTCCTATATCAAGGAACAGTGGAACTTTCGAACTTTCGTACCGTATTCGATTTATTATTTCGGGTTCTCTTTATCGAGGGTTGGTCCGAGGTGGCACAGGAAAACAGCATATGGAAGGAGGTTTGCCCAGCTGTGGGACAGTACTGATTCAACGAAAAAAAAGGAATTGTGACATCATCCAAATACTAATCTCAACACTAATATTCTATAATACCAAAATATTCGTATTGTATTGGTAGCGAACAGTCGACGAGGGCACGACAACTCGTTAACCTTTCACGAACACCCGACGTCATATATTATTCATACCATAATTGAAATAAACTGACGAATTCTTCAAAATAAAGCCCGATTTCCTTCAACTCGCACTTGGAGTTTCAAAGAATACAGGTGGCATTTAGTAGCACATTCACCTAGGATAATGGGAAGTTATTACCATACATTACAATGATAGTAAGTCGGAACAACAGATTTTTTGTAAACTCATAAATTTTAATTCTGAACAGAGGTACATAAGTTTAGAACCCTATTCTACATAACATGTAAAGTATCAAACAACATCTGGCTGACTAATGAATTATTGAAAGAGTTTTTCATCGTGTTTTCCCACTTTTACGGTACCGCGACTTCGTACCGTATTCGATTTTTTTAGTCAGGGTTCTCTATCAATGTTTTCGTATTTTGATACTGGGCCGGCTCTAAGATGGCAAACGCTCTCAAGGCAGAGCATCGGGAAGATTGACAGACGCTATCAAACAGGCTGTTGGAGGTCGCTTGCTTTGAGATACCTTACCGAGCGATCCACAAGAAAAGACTGCATGGCTTGGAGACGTGACTTGAGTGGTCACGATCCTCAGCACGACGAACGAGAAGAAAAATAACCCTGTTATCAAAATCAGTGAGGATTACATTGGCAGTTCTTTAGCCAGTAAAATCTCCCAGTAAATCTTAACGGATTGACTACCATTACGCCATTCGACGACTCGAATGGCGTAGTGGTAGTGAGGCTGCCTTACGTTCATAGGGTCCTAGGTTCGAATCCCGGTAGGAGCAAATGTTTGTGTGATGAGCATGGACATTTGTTTCCGAGTCATGGATGTTTATATGTATAATAAGTATGTATTTACAAACAAAAAAGTATATATGTAGTATATCAACTATCTGGTGTCCGCGACACAAGCCTTGCTTAGTGTGGCACTAGATGACGCTGTGTGTTAAGATCCAGCGATATTTATTTATTTATTTTATTGACGACATACTGATGCAGATAAATACAGCAATGTATGTATGTACCTAATAGTCGTTCAGTTGCAAACAATGTACTTGATAATCTTTCACTGCACTGAGACAATCTTTCAAGGCAATGAAAGAATATTTATAATTAGTAGTAATGAGTACACTGTAATCAGTACCATGCCGTTCATCAATAAAACACTTGTTGATTACAAAACGATTAAAATTCTTATTGAAATATTTCAGAATCACATTGCGATTTAATTGGTTCATTGATATAACGTGATGTTTCGTATAAATCGAATGACAAAAACACCTGGATGTCTAATAATAAATGTTTATAATGCTTTTATCGGCAAAATCAAATTGATAATGATAAATGTTTATATTCATATGTATTGCGGAGGATGAATAAATTCTATGCAACAATGCAAACAAAATCGATCATTGGATTTTTAACCGACTTCAATAAGGAGCAGGTTCTCAATTTGTGGGAACCTTTTTTAGTCGAAGATGGACCGATTATGATTTTTTTATTGTTTGAAAGGGTATAACTTCCCAGGTTACATATTCATCAAGTCAGGATCTGATGATGGGATCCCGGAGAAGTCGAGAGAACTCTTAAAATTTTATGTTTTTTTATTTTTCTCGGAGTGATCCCATTTCATTTTGGTGAAGATCTGATGAAGAACTTCGGAGACAGGCAACGGAACTCCTCAAAAATTGATAGCTAATGAACTGGAATTGTTGAAATCTCATGGCATGTCTATTGTTTACACCAGTTCATTACATGACATCACGCCGGTAAGCGGTTGTGAAGGGCTAAGACGATGTGAACCACTAAAAGTTTTTTTACTCCTTTTCTTGGAACAATATATTCTAATTCTACGAGTTTACATTATTTATTCACTCACAGCAAATGCAGGAACTTAGGAAGCATTTTAACAAAGCAGTAACGTTCCACGTAAGTCCCGGGGGTCAGACGTGAGTGAAACTGACAGAGACTTTAAATATTCAAAGGGTGTAAAGGGCAACACTGCGCATATTTCCCCAGGGTCGCCCGTATTTACCCCTCTATTTTCTTTTCATACCTTTATAGCTGTAGTTTCATCTACGCTTACACGAAGCGAAGCATTTACTTGGTTTAATTGCACTGAGCCCACCGAATCAAGACTATCTGTCTAGGACACTGGTTCCCAACCTGTGGTCCGCGGACCACTGGTGGTCCGCAGGAGCCTCGACTACGGTCCGCGAAAGATTAAAATGTTATTCGTACTTTTTAGCACAGAAGATGAAAGCTCAACAAAACCTAATTGAACCCATCAGAGGCAAAATTACTAAATGATTGCTAATTTTTTCGAGCTCTATTCGATATCTTTTGTCCAATTTTTGTATAGTGTGAGTTAAAGATTCACTCCCCTAGTTATAATTCTGTCGGTGTCCATGTTTATCTAGAATCATAATGGTCCCTGTTAACAATGAACATACCAAAGTGGTCCCTGGCCTAAGAAAGGTTGGGAACCACTGGTCTAGGATAATGACATACTAACAAAACACTGATGAACGTAACAATGAGCTCTTAAACCTGGTGCTCCCACAAATGCACTGTCTATGACATATTCCATTTTGTGTGCAGGTGCACTGCCTTATTCTACGGCCATAGGTACATGGAATCCTACATTACATAATGTATGAACAATCACGTATGTAGGTATCACACACTAAGAATTCCAGAGCTATCAAAGCCTTACCTTTCCTAGAGAAAGAAACCTGGCCGCCATAGACAGCCTTAAGCATCTTAAGTGAACATTGGTGTCGATTCTGTTGTGCACAAACTTAACTTAATTTAGGCTATTGCTATATTTTACTAAAAGACAGTGCGAGAAAAGGACGGCAATAGCTATCAACTAAGTTAGAAATGTCAAACTAGTTTATGCAATGCGCTTCACCGTGTCTTTAGTCGACATGTTTTTACGTGCACCCTTCATTTGTATGGAAATATTAGTTCGAATTAAATTTGACAGCTCTAAATTACGTCCGTCTCTTTCTCGTTCTATTAGACAGAAAAAGATAGAAATAGCCTGAATTAAGTTTAGTTAGTGCACAACAGAATCGACACCATTGTGCAGTATTCCTTGCGCATTGCGAAAAATTGTATAGGTAACGGGTATACTGCTTTAATTTACTACATTTCATTACACTGTGGCTCAGTTACCACACAAGTGCATAGCGCTGCCTATCTGTTGCGTTCTGCAGCGGAAATGATGGCCCAGTCACCTCGTGCATTGTGTACCAAATACCCACGCCAGCCCTGGCCATACATACTGCCTTCTCTGACATAGTATTCTATTTTTAGCTTATTCACGATAATGCTAAATGCACTTTGTAATTCTATTCAACGACGTTTCGCTTCTCTATTGTGAATACTGAACGCTGACGTCACTTATACGAATAGTGCTGTTTCAGTAATCGTAATGTTGATTATAAACTAGTAATTTAAATAACAATAAAATTGACTAGATAAAGATTGGTATAGTTTTATTGAGGAAGCAGTAAAAGGTAGTTCAAACGTTTTAATTGATGTATCGGCTAGTTTACTTGCTCTAATTGAGAATTTGAAAGTGCCAATTAAACTATTCATTAACTTTTTATGACAATAAAAAAGAAATCATTACATTTATGTCGCCACAATTATTTATGTCGCCACAACTAGAGTGCTAAGGTCTCTTCATAATATGCCATTGAAGTGTCACTCGTAACTAATTATTACGTTTTGTCATTATTGACGCAAAGGACTTTAAATTACTCCCCAATTTGGCTTTTCGTATGAGCCCTTCAGTAAATTGGACCCTTAAACGATGTCTAGGCACCGCTAATTTATACCAGTAGTACTAAAATAAATTCCACATAAGCATGAACATGAAAAAAAGTTTAATGATCTAAAAAAACATAGTTTCTGCAAACATAACTGCGGCAAACAGACGATGTTGCGTCAAAAATAAGTCATGAATCGTGATGTGTCGTCAAAAAAACAAGCAAAGAACACACAGGTGTTCATAAAGCAAATACACACAATCTATTAGCACTTAACTCGTTGCATATCTTAATGTGGACATAGCCAATGTGACACACCGTGGCAATAGAGACAAATCGCGACAATACGCGACAAAACGGTAATGGACGGCGTTAGCGGCCGCCTCGTCTAAATATAAAGCGCTTAGCTCACTGTTCAGCATTGTCTCCCTGGCTGCACAATGCACATGCACAATGCACGGTTTTAAATACGCATGCAAAAGAATGCAACTGTCGAGTAAAGCACTCATTTGTATGCTAGGGCTGACACAGAGTCACAACGAAGCAAATAGACACATTCAGCCAGCGTGTCAATGTCAAACTACTTCGCCGGTGACAATCATATTCTGTATTTGTGAGGCCGTTATACAAAGTGTCACCGCTAGTCATTTTAATGTCAAGTATGTTAATTTGCTTGGTGTTTGTCTGTCTTGTTTGGTAGTAAGACAGTAGGTACCTAATGTAGGTACCAAGTTATCATTAGAATTACAATCTATACAATTAAATAAAATTAAAGTCTCCGTTTACAATTTCAAAATATTAGCTTTTTACGGAATGCGAATAACAACAAAATTACATTTTTTTTTATTTTGTCTGTCTGTCTGTTTGTTCCGGAACGGCTCGAATCTCCGAAACGGCTGTACCAACTTTGACGAGGTTTTACTGGTTGATAGCTGATTTCATAAGGAGTGACTAAAACTTTAATTTTTTTTAAATAATTACGGTTCTGAGCAAAACAATTAAAACCATTGAAATATTATAACGTTTCAGGAAGTTCAGTGCATATGACGCATTGTTTTCAGCTTTCCTACTTCAACAAATAAGATTTTTATCAGCGCATTGACTCATAAAAGTCATAACTCACATAATACCTTTAATGACTCAATAATAATGATAACTGTGAAAGTCTAATTGTAACTTATACCTAACTGAAACTGAATTCGGTTCCTTGGCATGTACCTATCATTATATGTACATTGTAACGATATTAGGAAATCATCATCACGAACAAGTAAAATAACTCATTTAAAAAATACATACCTAAGCAGTACAAAACTTCCTCGTTTTTGAAGTCGATTAAAAACAAAACAAATTGTAATCATAAGTGTTTATTACAAGACTAAATTGCTTGGCATTATTACATAGTATAATTGATTTAGCGTTAGGTATGCTGAAAATATCCAGTTTTTCCCTATTATGTTGGCGTCCCTAAACCAGTCTGCACCGGTTTCGACGGCTTTGTTTACGTCACACTATGTCCACGATACGGTAACCACGTCAATGTGGTCGGTACGTGACAGATCACATTTACATGTTTTATTTCATATGTTTTATTCATCATCACCCAATTCATAAATACCAACACGACGAGCCTTGGAAAAAACTTGCATTCTACCAACTTCCATTCACTAAATCAGAAGGTTGTTGTGTATATAAAAATCTATATTTAAACTTGTTGCCTTACACGTCGAGTTACATTAAAAGAGCTTATCGTAAATAGAAGCATCAAACATGTTGTTTAACAAAGAGTACAAGAAAAAAAGCGCTAATAAACCAAAGTTCCCTGTTGTTACGCATAAAATAGTTAAAGCTGATGTTCACGAGCAATGATTAATTCGTGCTGTTTTACAAGCGCGTGCGCATCTCATAATCATAAAACCGCACTTGTGTTTTGAACAGACCGGGGATTTCTCGCTCCATTTATTTTGTTTTAGTGCCTGACTTACAGCTGAGTAAATAGGCGTTCACTACTGCACAATGATTCCACAAATAAACTCCACTTACTGCCACCGCTTCCGATTTAACTTTCAATTTGTAATCAGTTTATCTATGTTTAATTAGGAATGCGGGTACGCTGAGTTTCTCGCTCTCTCCTCTTGTTATTCAAAGAGCAAGCGAACAGATCCGTGATCTTTGTACAGATAAGTGATGGCGAATAATCAATGCTAAATTGTTCAATTAAAAGCAGCTGCAAACTCTAATAGGATAGCCAACAAGTACTTCACGCTTTAATTTATTTTTTGTCGTTTCTAATCTAGTTCAATTTGTTATAAATGCTTCGGGTGACAAGATAGATAATTTCGTACGACTGTCATGAGCAGCCGTGGCCGAGCGGTTAAGGCGTCTGACTAGAAATCAGATTCCCTCTGGGAGCGTAGGTTCGAATCCTACCGGCTGCGAAAAACCTTTTTGCATATTAATGTAACTTGTTGAGGTCATTCAACTATAAATTCAACCGAAGCATATTATTGTACCATGAATTCAACCACAAAACTTGAAAGGCTTTTTTTACCCAACTTATCTTTAAAACTAAAATGAAAGAGCTTTATCACAAGCTGAAAATAAAAGCACCAGCAAAAAGGCTTTGTAAGTTGTAACCCCTCCTTAATTATCGCGGTCATTATTTTAAATCAGTATCCAGCATCGTGGAAAGTAACGAGCGTAAACATCGATCGGAAGATGGCTGGCAGGGTCTCATTAAGCGGAGTGCACGTGCGTCGCCGACGGCAGGCTCACCGGCCCGAGTGCTCGAGTCGCGATGCCGAGCTCGATCGCGCCAGGGTTGCGACACCACCGATCGTGCAATCTCGATACCGACGCGCGACGCCATCGCCACAGTAAAAGTAAAGATCATACCGATAGTATCACAGCTTCACAACGTGCCGAGTCAAGGAAACAAGCAAACAATGCTGTTCAAACATTCAAATGTAACATAAATTAAATATTGAATGTACAAAGATTAACAACAGGAAAATTGTACTTCGAGGTCGATTCTGCTCGTCAAGGTTGTCTGTAATAGATTAAGTTTAAACTATGGAATTTTGACGATTTTCTCTGAGCACTATGTTCAATGAAATATTTCTGTTATTTCGTCATGTTTGTTTACGTATTCTGACAGCGATTTGTTAGTGATTGTTACGTAATCAGCTGACTTCATAAATAATAAGAACACTCCGATGACTTCACCAGCTTATCTTAGACGGCTCAAGGAGTTAAGGTAAACCTTTGAATATATTAGTTTATTTATAGAACCTGCTGAATGATACTAGAGTTTGGATGTATAGGAAAACTGCCGGACATAATATTAATAACGGTATAGAATGTGCCAATTTCGACGCAGAGCTACTGTTGCCTTTTACTATCCCTTTCAGTTTACATCCGGAAAGGAACGAAAGGAAACAAAAAAACCCGAAACTTACATCCACTTCCCGATTTGTTACAAGTTACAACCATCCTCATTTCAAACTGCTCAAGTGGAAGTCCGATAACAGTTGCAAAAGAGATTTAGATAAAAAACAACCCGATGATTGTATAAAAACACAATTTGCGCTGGAAATGAAACACTAAACCGCATTAGGTGCGGCCAACTGGCGCGGGACACCCCTGCACTAACTTCTCGTCATGGGATTACGAGTCCGTACCAGGGATTTAAGGTTTCATTACTCGGCTGCGGCCGTCTCCCTTGTCTCATGCCTACTGAACCCTACTAGGGAAACTCGAAACATACACGACAACGACATGACCGCAATCCAATAGTGCGAAAAAAGAAAAGTCATTGGTTTTACTGCAGAATTCAGAATGACTTGATTATTACATTTTTGAAAATTCATATAGGTATGATACTGCGCCTTAAAATACTACCTAAATCACTGCAATGACGTGAATTATGAAGATAATAATCTATCTGTTACATCTATATTACAAAAACAGTGTTGTAATTATGCTGATTTTTAACAGCATTGACGT
The DNA here is from genome assembly GCA_916618015.1 of Xestia c-nigrum. NCBI lineage: Eukaryota > Metazoa > Arthropoda > Insecta > Lepidoptera > Noctuidae > Xestia > Xestia c-nigrum. The sequence continues at coordinate 10,036,431 of OU745260.1, forward strand.
CACCTTATCATCGTCATTGAGGATAATATTAATAATATCGTTAATAGTTAACGCTAATGAATGTAAGACTGAACCGTCCAACAAATGACATTCTAAAGTTAGCCTACTATAATCGCAATAAAGTTTTCAGAAATTAGTGGCAAGAAATCCAACGGTAAGGGACATTTTCCCCTATAGAAAACTGAAGCTATAGAGTCAAACTAGAGAGCAATGGGGAGCGTACCGAGCCGAGACCTCTAATGTACAAATATTGCGGAGGAAATGAATATATTCGACATTGTGCGCCCTCCGAAGGGGGCTAGGGGGCTAGGGGGCTCGCCAAGTGCACGTTTTGATTAAGTCGCCCCGCCATATGAATTTATGACTCGAATTCGTGTCGACGGCAGATATTGATGGATTAGGATTATTTATTTCTTGTTAATTATGCAGTTATATCTAGGTAAAAAGTTATTTATGCATGTTTCGCTATAAATTATTGAATATGCATGTCTATTGCTTAATGCATCAATTACTTCATGCGATAATGCGATGTAATTTTATATACCTAGTCCTTAAACCGTTTTGAGAACCAAGTGTCCTATTCCGCTACTACAGTTTTTGGCAGTTGGCAAACCAGCTGGGGACAAACCATATATGGAGATATCATAACATAACATTAGGTCGCGAATGTAGCCAGTTGTTTCCATTCGAAGCAATCCCGCATCCAACTCCCAAGTGTCCCGCTAATACTCCATATGGCACAACACCATGCGCAATGCATAAACAACCAAATATTCAGGACCCCTGACTGCCCATACAACCCCTCTATTTGAAAACAGTTTCATAGAACCAGAAGGGGACGGGGTAGTTCAAGGTGTAATGGCCTATTATCCTTAGTAGTTTAGGGCGGAAAAGCTGATGCAACGACATATGCATGCATTAAGGATGATGAGACAATTCAGACATTAGTAGTTCAGTCACTTAATTTGTACAACTGCTCTAGCGCATGCTTTATAGTCCGTGCAATGTGTGCAATGTTCAGTAACCAATGAAATTTAACGAGGTCTAGGAACTAGGGGCATACCAAGATTATTTATTTATTGATTTATTTATTTAAACTTCATGTACAAGAGTGGTACATAGGCGGACTTAGTGCCAAAGGGCATTCTCTACCAGTCAACCTTTGGGTCAAATAAGACAGTATTGTGTGTGATAGAGTACAATAAACATAAAAATACCATTTATAAGCATAAAAATGGTGGTTTTCTTACTAAAGTATTTCTTGAACATTGACTGAGTCACGTCAATCTATGTGTAAAGAAGGAGCTATTGAAGGTTTTACAGGAATAGGCGACGTGCCTATGTCATCTCGGATCACTACATTATCCACCTCCGTCCTCTCGCAATCTTGTAACTGAAGAGGGCAGCGGTGACCCAGTGGTGATAGCCCCGACTTACGAACAGTAAGCCGTGGGTTCGAACCCAGGCAGGCGCACTACTTTGTATAATTTATTTCATCACCACTGCTCTCAAAAACGGTGAAGGAAAACATCGTCAGGAAACCGGCATGTCCTAGAACCAAAAAATCCGCACTGGGCCCGCGTGGTGGATTATAGCCCATACGCAAAATACCCGCTCTGACATGGAGTTGCGGACACCAGCCTGTTGTACAATACAATACAATACATCAACTGAAGTTAAACAACACACTCAGTTATCTTCATCTCACCAGCCAACTGATAAAAATATTCACAATGCAGCAAACAGTAATCATGCATATGCATTCATAATGCTATTCCGTGGAGTCTCGAGTGACAGTCTCAAGTTCGGAGTCAAAGCTTGCCGTCTGTCTGGCGCCAGTCATTGACACCTTTCCACCGTTGTCAGGTTCCTAGACATCAGCGTCATCATTACCTACTTTATTTGAAAGTTATTTGTCCGATAAACAATGCAATGCGATCTTCTTGGAAACATCAGGTGTGAATCGTGGTGGACGGTTAGCTATGTTTACTACTTAGTTATGTACTAAGAGAGTTCAGTTAGTTTAATTGTTTTAGTGGGTTCTGGTAACTGAAATAAAGCTAGGTTTGTAAGGAGCTCAATCTATCAATCGCTTCAGTCGAATCCCAAATTCACCCGACCGCCTAGACAAAGTGAGTATAAACAGAAAAGAAAAACACAACATTTTAATACGGTACCGAAAAACGGCTTAGAAGTGATTATCATTTGCTCTGACCCTCTCTGAAACACAGCAACATTTCGGGTTTGTTTTGTAAGTTTAAGACTGTGCTCTCAGTGTCCTGGCAAATGAGAGAAAACTCTGAAAGTGGCAATAAAACTTCGTTCACAGGTCTTTTTAGAAGCTGCTGAAAGTATTTTCGTGTTACAAAAGTATCTGGCCGTTTTCAGCGGCACATGTGCATAAACCGCTCCTAATAATCATTCCGAAGATGTTTGCAAACAAACAAAGCATTTGCGCATGACGTCAACATCGCCATATTGATAGACACGATGGACAAACAAAAATACTCGAGAGTGATTTACGTACTGGAGTTTTTGAAGAACAATATGCACAGAGTTTTCCTTTTAGCGTAAGAGCTTCTTTACGTAGAACATGGTAAAGGAATGACTGGCTAACTGAAAAACAGGCAACCAATAATTTCATCATCATTCTCTTGCCCTTATGGCAATTCATTTGGAGTCGGCACAGCATGTCTTCTTCTTCCATCATACTTCTCTTTAAGTCGTTATCTCATCAAACAGCTCCTTTCTTGCCATATCATCATTTACACAGTCAATCCATCGTTTATTTCGTCTTCCTCTACTCTTATACCCATCCAGTTCCACACTCATACTTAAAACTTTCGTCACGAGTCACGACACAGTTTGTTTTACTGAATTAGATGTTGTCATGTCGCGAGAATCTTTCTCGGCATGATAACAATCCACCTTTAGAGCAAGAGTTATTCGGCACTAATACGAAGGTGTTTTTTTTAAACGTCATTTCCGACGTTTGCTCTTAACTAAACCTAAGATTATGCAAAGATCTAACGTCAAACGTGAATGAAATGCTCAAAGGAGCAAGTTTTGAATGAGGTGTTTGAGTAAAATGAGTTTGTTTGCTGTTCCCACGGCCTGCCTGCTGTTAGCACCTCGCTTCGAACACAAGACATGAACGTAGCCTTATTAGGACATTACCACACGCTCGTCCTGCGGAAACGTAAATAAAAAGACGACCGCTTGTAGGAATCTTTATGTATGTGTGAACATGGTTTTATGTTGGTTGATGAGGTGGACAAAGTCGTACAGGATAATTAATTCTTCCAGCGATTGTTAAAAAAAAACCAATCCATTTAAGACTCTTTTTGGTGTCTGTCTGATGAGATGACGACTACTAGAGGAGTATGTAAGAAGAAGACATACTGAATTGGGATGAGGGCCAGAGAATTATGATGATGACTCTTAGTTCATGACAGTTAAGGACCTATATCTAACGACAAGATAACCATCAATGGCAGAAACCAAATAAATTGCAACATTTGCAACATCCTTCAAGACAATATAACAATCAATGATATTGCTTCACTTACACTACGACTGTCTCGTTGGTCTAGTGCTCGCAAACGCGGCTACTGAGCATGAGGTCCTGGGGTCTGAGCCTCGATTCGGTCGGGTTATATGCTACTTATTGGGTTTGTCTATCAGGAATTTCTCAGTAGCAGCCAATATGTCTGGATTGCAATAGGCAAGCTTCTGTATTACATGGGACTTAAAAATAACTGGCGTAATGTGGGAGTACCTTCCCTGTTGTCGTTTTTTTTTTTGAAGTGAAACTTCTTTATCGGGGTTGGAAAAAAATTAGTGTAACATTTTTTCGTTACGCGTCACATTTTTCCGTTACGCGCCATCTTTTTTTTGAAAAATAACGTCATAAAGAAGTTTCACTCCTTACGAGTGTACGCTAGTACACGCACACATTTTTTTTTTTATTGGGACAAGCCCGCCACACACGCCCAAACCACTGTAACTCCTGAAAACCAGAATCAACAGTGGCGATCACCAGAAAAGCGCCGAGACAATGAAGCTCGACGAAGTCCCAGAGAATGAATTTAACTGTCTTGGATCCCGCAACGAAATTAATCAGAAAGTATAGCAGAGGAGTAGGAAAAAACTGTAATTTCCACTTCCCTCCATATCAGCAGGAGACATAACAAAACAAGGAATAGGTACAAAGGGACGTTTAAAACTGGGATAGGCCCAGTTGCCTAGCACCACGGATAAATATTAACGTTAATGGGTCCTAAGTTGAAAGCTGTTATATTTGATACAACAGCCTTGTGTTACAACTTCCCTGTTGTCTGTTATTTTATTAAAATATCATGTTTCAAATACATCATGTATTTTCAGCTACACACTGGCCGTACTTATAGTCTTTCCCAACTCTCCCCCAAAATAACAAATTCATAGTGGGTCATATTTTTTAGTTAGACACACAAACAATTTCGCGTTTCATTTGAAATACATCGAGTACATATTTATAGCGTGTTATAAAGAGCGATGGGCGAGTGCGAAGTAGATATAGACGTCATCGAGCCGGCTTTATGAAGCTTGTTTATTTGAACGGAAGCGGATCGGGCCCGTTGATGTATGGGATTTACTCGCACCACAGTGGCACCGGCGCCCGCGCACTTCTAAATACACGGTTATATACTTGACCGGCTAGACTTAGTTCTATTGTTGATTTGAGAAATTATGCTCGCGGTTTCCCTTATTCAATAGTATGTCTAAGGCTGAATTTCAACTGAATGTCTTAAAATTCAGTCAAAATTCAAGTCAAGTTTCAAGTCTGGCAGCAGATAATTGACTTTCATTTTCTTTGTGAAACATGTAAAACACAATACATATTTAAGACTAATTTTCGGTTTTAACAAGTTATCCTATACATTGTGTTATCCTTTGGCTAATTTGTTGAATAAAAATAATATCTAAGTAACTAATTAACCACTGACAATATAATAGAGAATCTAAGGGCTTCTCAGGTACTTTAGGACTAAAATATAGTACAAAAATACTTGCTTTATTCTGGCACTGTACACAGCAGAATCCATGTACTTAATCGCCGACTATATATGGCTTGCCTTTTGTATTTGTATAAACTGAATATTGTGTATAATCTATCTATTTACCTACATAATGCACTATCTTTGTACCGAACAAGGTCTTTAGTTATGTTTATTAGCAATATTCTGTTTTAAGTACAAGCACCTGCACTGCGCTGCGCGCACACAGTGTAGCTATCGCCTTATCTCAAGTGGATGATTTAGATAACCCGTAAGCAGGCCTTACTTCGGCTGAAAGCCCTCGGAGCGTTGAAATCACCTCTCCAGACTGACGACTGTTATCGTTCCACACTCCACTCTTCACACTAATCACTAAACAGCTGCGAGTCGCGAGAAATTGCTCAAGTGCTCAACAAATTGCTCGTTATATTGCACACAGAGATACCATATTAGAATAGCACACAAAAAAACATCGTGTTACATAAATTCAAACAATTTGTGTTACACAACAATATTCAAAGTTATCTGTCTACAAACTGCTCTGCGTATCATTAATATTCATGCATTTTTGAAATAGCCGTTTCGATATTCATAATTCAAATTACACTTTTTACCATTTTTACAGACATACACATGTTCAAATGTTTTTTTCTTGTATTTTATCATTATATTTTATTTGTATAATAAAACTTCATAAAACCACATTTTATGAGGGAAATGGAAACGGTGGTGCGAGGTACAGTTGCGACAGCACAGCCGACGAAGAGTTGATAGCCATAGGAACCTTGTCTCACTAATTTATATGCATAATGTTCCTCTTGAAATGTTTTATAGTATGAAAAATAGTCCAACGCCTTCACACGTTGAAGACATGGAACGACAAGGGAAATCGTAAAAATGAAATGATATTAAAATTATATTCGTGTAAATCTTTTTTTAGGGTCAATTCGTAAGTTTGAAGTGATATTTGATGTTGATAGGTGGTCTATAAAATGTGTTTTTATAAGTCCTACATTTTCTTGTTATCTCACCTTAATAGAAATGTTTGTCTCAGATATTACTTTGTTCTTTATGACAATTATGATTTATATTGACGCTTACATATTCAGCGTGCATACTAATAAAGTTATAAATAATTTTTAATCAATACAAGATTGTTTATATGCCTCTGCCATGTCAAATTAGAATAAAAATCAAATAAATGTTGCGTTGTGAAGCGTGCGCGCGCACAATGGCGCCGCCCCGCGGCCGTGGTGGGCACTAACGAGCACGCGGCCTGCACACGACCTCACTGAGCGTTAATTAGTAAAATGTTCACGTGTTCGCTATCTAATGAACCCCTTTGTGTAACAATCAATGAAATACAGCCACAGAATTAAAAGCACACAAATCAATAAATGCGTTTGAATGAAACTACCAAGGTTTTATACCGGAATTTTATAAAAATAATTAAACAATGACTTATTTCAAAATTAATTTTGCGGGTACTTGTACAATAATATCAGTTTTTGTGTTGTTTTAGTTTGCTAAGTAGGTGATGTTTAATTTTACCTACATTTATATCTGGCCCTGTGGCGCAACGGATAACGCGTCTGACTACGGATCAGAAGATTCCAGGTTCGAATCCTGGCAGGGTCGCGATAATCTTTTTTCTATTTTTACTTTTGCAAAACTTACTTATTTTGTGTTTTTAGTTAAAAATATTTTCCTTTAAATCAGTCATTTACTCAATATTTTAACTTTTCATTATAATACAATTAAATATTGCTAAGAAAATTGTTTGAATATCAGTCAGTTCAGTACCAGTGCTTTACTAAATAATCTAAAAAAAAAGTGTTTTACATAATAATATCCTCATAAGAGCGTTAGCCTTCGTCTTGACTTATTGATCGGCGTCCGTCGGCGTCTGTCGGCCCTTCTCGGCGCGCGGCGCGAGCTTATAATATCTTCCCGCTGTATGTGAATATAACGAGCCTCTTGTTATTCGCTTGACAACCTCCACTCAGAATATAACGATGTACTGCGTAGGATACAATCAAATTAAACTAAAATATGTAATAGGCCAAAATAAAACATAGATAAGTGTAACATACAATATAGGTACGTATAGCTCTAAAAATATGAATGAAATTAGGTACTAAATTATTATATTTTCCATTTCCTACAATATAATTAATTACATTGATTTTTGGGTTTAATTTTAAACGTTGCTTGTGGCCAAATAACTATGAACGTTAAAAAAGTAATTAAGCTTAAACCAAACATTCATTTAGGCAATAAAACCTGCAATTTCTAAAATAGGTAAGTACATACTTATTTCTAATCAAAATAACAGACAATCAGCCACTTAAATAAATACAAACATTTAAGTACCTACCCCAAAACATTCCAAAATAGAAAATCAATCATCATTAAAAGCAGATAACACAAACACCTGCAAGTTTTATAGCTGAAATATACACTGAAAATAACATAAAATATTGGAAAGACGAAGAAAAAATATTACGACAGCTCGCAAAAAGTTCAGGACGATAAAAGTCAGCAGTGTTAGCCGACGATGAGTTTAGTGCGACAGTACTTATCTGCCGACAGCCGAGTGTCAAAATATTTGATGGGCTTAGCTTTAAACGATAGTCGAGCTCAAAATATAACCTACTTGACTCACACGTTTTGTGGAGAACGTTTTTGCTACACTTTATCGTTTTTCTGGAATATCTCGCAACCAGTCGAGCAATTTGGATGCTGGAATATGTTTCCTTACATGTCTAGTAACACCTTTTTTCTTTACGAACATCAGATAAAAGAATTGATTCTGAAAATGGTTGTTTATTATGTCAAATAAGGAGCAACCAGCCTTTTAAGTAGAGGCGTACGCCATCCTTTCTCAACGTCTCTTAGCACCTTTAACATTATGGTACGTATGGTGGTTATGGTAGTCCAAACTTTGTATTTCTTCCAATATCTTCAGAAAAAACACTTCCTTTGAGAGGTTATGGAAACAGAGACAATCTTCCAAGATCATCATCATCAACAGTATTCAAACATTAAAGTAATTATAGACATCGAATGCAAGCTTTTAACTTATTTATTTTCTTTGTGTTTAGTATATTTTGTACACTTTATCACACATTCATAAACTATGAGTAATACCAGTAAGTAAGTACGGCAGTAGAATTCGGTTATTTTTTACCCTCAGTTCCCAGCAAACGGACGTGGCATTCGTTATCAGCGGCCGAGCTATTTTAGTGTAAGCTTTATCAATTCGGGGTCAAGAGCGCGCCTTCCGCTGATACCAGCACGCGATAAGCAGAACCGAAATCGTCACAGCATCCCTAACATATATTTATGACCCAATATGACAAAAAATAACCAATTCCGTATCAGAAAGCATTCTGTCAGAGCTGCTTTTTATACAACCACACGATAAGATACTTTAGATTTACTTATTCGACATTCACTGTTAGGTCGCGTTGAGAAGATCAGATTTTTTGTTGAATATTTGTCCGTGAAGATTTCGTTTTAAATATTTTCTTAGCTTTTAGTCGGACGGCGTTATATGCACCGCAAACATCCTGGCCACATACAAATATTTGTCCATCTCGTGATCTCGGCAGTTGTCAGTTTGTCACAATCCAACGGACATCGCGGACACGTGCTTAATAAGTACCTATCTTCTGTAAACTCGTGTGTTTGACTGAAGTTTACCTTTATCCCTCGCAGTTGTCAATAGAAGGCCTGTTAAACGGCAGAAAAAATCATCAAGACGGGCAAAAAAGAACCTCTTTAAAGACCACCTAAAACTATGAAGGAAATCAATATAAGCTGCTTGTTATGAATGCTTTCTAACTTAACACATTGTAAAGTATCTAACAAAGAAAGTGCTTAGCAATTAACGCATTATCCGTCCATTTGTACCGTGCAGATAATTGTGGTGTCGTCGTGTCGAGTTGACAGCGAACAAGTGTTCAGTTGCGCAGACGCAGCGGAACGCACCCCAGATCGAGTGCCGTTCAACTCAAGAGCGGTGATGCGCGAATCATTCGATTTGCATTAAGCGTTCACACCCAAGTATATCCGTGACGAGTGATTACTTATGTACATTCAAATACTGCGTATGAAACAGGCAAAGAGTGGTTTAGTATACCATGTTGAAAGAACTGGTTCACCGACGCAATAGAATCCCTATCGCGTCGGTGAACCAGTTCTAAACCACTCTTGAACTTGGGATGGCTTTAAACAAATCAAGTAAGTATCTTATTTACTAATACAGAAAATAAGAAAGGATCAGAAAAATACGCTCAAAGGTGATACTTATTTTTAAAGAAATATCATCCAGCATACCTGCGAAAGATATTCTTAAATAAAAAACAGATGTAGACAGTGTGTAAAAGCGGAACAGAAAATGGAAGAAGAGAAATACAATAGCAAACGATCTTATTTTTCGTAGCTTCATAGAAATTGATTGATTTGATCCGAAAATCATACATTCTCTGCAAATAGGTGGAACGTTAATTTCATATGAAAGATTTATCTCTTGCAACTTTTAATTCAAAAACATATCAGGGTCTTCCTTCAAAACGATCCTAGTGGAAATTAATCCGCACAAAATATTGCCAAACAGGCACTCAATGAAAATATTCATCACGAGATGGCTTTCATTCATAGCAGGACAAGCGTGTCGTCATTACCCCTGCACTCTCCCCGTGATTCGCTGCGCCCGCCCAGAGGGCCTTCAAGGGAAAAGCGAGTAGGGAAGATAACACGACCACTGTAAAATAACCTCCATCCCCCTAAACCTTGTTACGAGGCAGATTACGAAGAGGGTTCTCCCAATTCTGGTCGGAGCTCAAGGGGGATGAAACGGTTGTGTGTATATCTGAGATTTCTTTTTGATGACTGGTTTTATGGCTACGGCTTATTACTATAAAGAGCAACAAAGACATTATAATGAAATGGTTTTATGATGAAGGGCAAGTAATTTTCGTGATATTACATTTTCATGTTTATGTTATAGGGGTTTATTAATGCTCAGATGTCCAACAACAAAGCAATTTCCTCTATATTGGTAGGCAAATTGGTCCTTCGAGCCGGATCTATTGGAAAAACTGCAGTTTGAAGGTCATCAGATATAAAAGTCATCGGTTCACAACATACTATTATTAGTGATCAGTATTGGACAGAACTAAACTGACTTGTGATTCTAAAATAATACAGTAGTACAGTGGTTTTTTTTTTTATGTTATAAGTACCGTATACAATCTATTTTCAAATAACATTTAGTAAAAAGCTTTGAAATTGCAAACATACACTTCAATTGTATGTATATGTCACCGTAAAATTGTCAAATATGTTATATTGTAATATCTCTAGCGATATTGTAAAGTCTCGAATTATTGTCAAATGAACATACTGCTTACAACAAAACGCATTATTTTTCGTGAAATGCATGCGATGGTAGTCAACTTACGCGGTGTGGAGGGAAGGAGGGGTCCCCCTTGCCCAGTGGCACAACTCTCATGAAAAGATAATGCACCATTCCTGAGAAATACCGATTAATATAACATAACCTTAAAACACTGTATATTCCCCCTAAAAAGCGTAGTCGACGGGCCCCTATTTCCGAGTGCAGGGTTTAAAGGAACCTAACTAACCTAACGGGGGGGGTGCCCCAAGTCCCGATTATGGGGGCAGAGATACTTCCGTATGTTCAGTTGACAATAATTCGAGACATTACAATATCGCGAGAAAAAACACGTTATATTGTAATATAACGTGTTTGACAATTTTACGGTGACATATATTTGAAAAAGATGAATGATTAAGATATCTAATGCAGTCCCCAGTTTGAACAACCGATTCCGTTACTCTTGCCTAACCTAAGCAGCGTGTAATCGTCCACATAAGCAACCGCGGCACAGTTAGCTGTCGAAAGGTCGTGAGTTGAAATTGTACCACGTTGGTAACTTGCGCCTGCGCACGACTTCGACAATAATAATAATAATAATAAAACTTTATTTCCATTAAACTTAGCCTATGTTTACAATTTCATAACAACATGTAAGTAATTATGCTTATATCATGTAGAAAAAAACAAAACAATTTTGCAATTGATGATGGATGTAGGTATTTGAAACTTATTGGCTAGTTATGTGACAAACAAATTAGGTAACTACCCTCCGTACTAGTTATAAACTGTACGACGGCAGAGTAGTGCGACCAGTTTGCTGTCTCTAATGAATGTACATAGTATACGCAAAGTAAACAGATTAACTGCATGTTATTTTTATAACAATATTACTCAAATCAGGTGTTGCGATAAGTTTACTAGACTGAACTTGTAATAGATTCTTTCTTTTTTTTTTTTGTTTTTCAATCAAGAATACAACTAGGTGATAAATAGTCTGACATGACTTAGTAGACGAAAAAATGAAAACAACATTTAAATGCGTCTTACATCATTACTTTACGCAACGTGTGCTAGCATTTTACACGTGTTATAAATATTGTAAGAAGAAAAAATAAAAATACAAAGAAAAACAAAAATAACATATTTATACCTTAAAAATTTACTTAAAAATTTTAAGATTTTAAAAACATTCCTTAGAGATCCGTCAAACAACACTTATTAATAATTTCTCTGTTGATTCGTAGTCCATGTTTTTGAGATATTTATCTACAGTATTTTTGCACACAAACTTGCTGCATTTTGATATAGATACAGACTGATTAATTCTATTGTATACAAAAGGTCCTAGGTAACGAAAGAATTTCTGCGCAAAACTTGTTCTACAGAAGGGAACAGTGTAGACCATAAATTGTCGTCTTTTATTTGATATTTGTAATGGTTTCGTGTGTTGTTTAAGTATTATTGTCCTAATGAATAGTTGCCTTATGGTAAGTACTGAGTATTCCTTATATAAATCTACAGTAGGGTACCTGAAATTTTTAAAATTAATTATCTTTATAATTGCTCGTTGCGCTCTTTCTACTTTAATTAAGTAAGTTTTTGCCGCACCTCCCCATGCCATTATACCATAAGAAGCGATCGATTGACATAATGCACAATAAACTGCCTTTACAATTTTATTATCATTTATATGTCTAATTTTTTTAAAAAGGGTTATTAATTTTCGTAGCCGAGAGGTGAGGTTATTAATATGGATTTTCCAGTTTAAATTTTGATCAATTAAGATGCCCAAATATTTTATTGAAGAGACAGAATTTATTACATGGCACTTACAGTTTAAAAAGTTTGATTCACATAAATGGGCTCTTAAAGTAAGACTATTTTGTAAAGGTTGGTCGTTATTCTTTATTGTGAAGGTTATATATTTTGTTTTAGCCAGGTTTAACGTTAGAATATTCTTATTGAGCCATTTCATAATAGATGTTAATCCTTCTTCAGCAATATTTTTAACATCATCCCATGTAGCATCGTGAAACACAACCACAGTATCGTCTGCAAAAGTTATGATTTCTGCATTTTTTAATTTCATTTTGCATAAATCATTTATGTAAATGATAAAGAGTGTCGGACCTAGCACGGAGCCTTGCGGCACGCCAAAGTGAATTGGGGCACTATCACTAATTACATCACCAATCTTTACAGCCTGACTTCTATTTGAAAGGTAATCAGTGAAAAGGTCAAGTGGCACTCCTCGGATTCCCATGTTTGTAAGTTTATTTAGTAGATTAGGGACAGAAACAGTGTCAAAAGCCTTTGCCATATCTAGAAACACTCCCAAGCATTTTTGCTTCTTATCTAGTTTGGCACTAATATGACTGACAAGTCGTTCAATTGCATCAGATGTAGATTTTTTCTCTCTAAATCCATATTGATTACAAGACAGTAGATTTTGGGATTCCAGAAAGTTTAGAAGGCGAATATTAATCAATTTTTCAATCACTTTTGACAAACAAGGTAATAGAGCTATTGGTCTGTAATTGGATACACTGTCTCTGTCTCCTGATTTATAAACAGGAACAATTATTGATTGCTTTAGTACAGTCGGGAATATTCCATTCTCAAGACAAATATTGCTTATATAAGTAATTGGTTTGATTAGACTATCTATAGCCTGCTTCATGAATATAGAAGAGATGCCATCCCATCCGGTCGATGTTGAGTTTTTAAGTGAGAGTATAATTTTACGTATTTCTTGTTCACATGTTGGCAAGAGCATTAGAGATGATTGAGGAGCATTATCCGAGTTCGCAACAAGACCCTCTTCTGTATCAGCCGGGCATTTCACTAGTATATCGCTTGCTAAATTTTGCCCTATATTAACGAAATAGTTATTTACACAATTAACAGATTCCAGTTGACTAGATTTTACATTCAGTAGTTCAGTAGGTGTTTTAGTTGTAGTATCTATATTACATATCTGTTTTATAATATTCCAGGTTTTTTTAATGTCTTTTTTGTTTTCGTTGATTTGTTTTCTTTCATACATTCTTTTTAGTTTTTTCAATAATCCATTACAATAATTACGATATCTAGTATATGAAATTTTAAGAACTTGATCGTCGGGATTTTTCCTGAGCTTAAAATGCAGCCTATCTCTAAATTTGATGCATCGTAGTAGACCAGGTGTAACCCATGGTTTCATAGTTCGTTTTCGATTTGGCATTGTCTGTTGAGTAGTGTATTTATCTAAAGTATTTTTAATTATAGTTAAAAAATTATATGTTGCCGAATTAGGGTCATTATCGCAAGTGACTACACTCCAGTCAATATCACACAATAGGTCGGTTCAGATTGTAAAAAGAAAAGATCGTTAAAGGTTGACACGGAGAACATACTTTAAGTCACGCTTTTAAATATCATAAATGTTCAGGCTAAGAGAAGGTTTTCATTATCAGTCAGAGTGAGGTCGTGAGATTATTTATAGTAAGTTTGCAAATGTCAAATTCCACCTCCTACAGCAGGGCATGACAGTAAGCAATAAAAAACGAAGTAGTCTCTCGTTTAGTTGAGAATATAGTTAAGAAAACACAGAGATAATAATTTTACACCCACGTGAGACGAAATAAGTCGTATAAAAGTGTAAACCGCATTTTAAAATGCTTCTTTAAACAATTATTCAGCTATAGGCTATGGATAACATAACATCACGCCTGTTATCCCTGAATGAGTAGACAGAGGTGTACACACTCATTACATTTCGCCAGCTATGTTTAAGTGCTATGTAGGTACTAGGAGCCAGTCAATTGCCACTATACCAGGCACAAATCCAGACTACGTGGGTGCTACTGAGAAATTCCTGAAAAACCCAGTAAAAATTAGCCCGACACGGGAACCGACCGATTACACTTTCGAGGCAGTCTATGTATGTACCTATAGTTTCACCGTTAAGCTTCAGGAACACTCCAAGGGCACTTATAGTGCCACTTATTTTACAACAATGATATCAAAGTGTTACTATCTGTATAATCCCTTATTTTATTTTTTATTGGAATCAACCCGCCACACTATTCCCAAACAACTATTACTTCTAAGAGGCAGAATCAACAGTGCCGACCACCAGAAAAGCGCCGAGACAATGAAGCTCGACGCAGTCCCAGAGAATGAGTTTGATTGTCTTGGATCCTGAAACGAAATTAATCAGAAAGTATAGCGGAGGACTAAGAAAAACACAGTAATTTCCACTTCCCTCCATATCAGCAGGAGACAGGACGAAATAAGGCCAATAGGCACAAAGGGACGTTTACAATAACTGGGATAGGCCCAGCACCATGGATAAATATTAACATTAATGGGTCCTAAGTTGTGTGCTGTTATATTTGATTCCAATAATAGGTACTTATGACAAAAACGCTTGAATGCATCACGGAGGTCCGTATAGTAAATAACTCCAGATGTTACCTGTACACTACCCAACATAAAATCTATACTGGATTGCAAAGTTCTCACATCGACTGATCATTACAAGTACATTGTTCAGAATAGGAACACAGTACGTGAATTCACCCCCTCATCGCTGCCACGTGCGGGACACGCTCACCGTTATCTTAGCACGTGGCTTTTAGCCAATCGATTTTAGGAGAAAGCATTGTCAACCTCTTTTTTTACTTTTCCCCATTACTGTTGTGCTTAGTAACGAAGTTACACAACAAAGCGTTGATGATTGTTAGCGTGAGACCTGTTTATAATTGATTCGAAAAAAAATACTTGAAAAAGCAGTTTTCAGGATTGTTAACAAATAATAGTGTAGATTGATACAGGTGCAAACTTATTGTATCCGATAATTATGTAATAATTACATAACAGGGTGTAAACAGACTCTCCACGAAGCCGTTAACCAAGCATTATGTACATCAAACTTAGTAACCCTAAAAATATTGCTGGGAAATTACATAATTTTTTGAGGTGAAAACACGTTTTACGCTAAAACTCAATTCACTCAAAACATTGTGCTGGTGGATTGTGTGTTGTGGTGGTTTGGGTGTCTAAAATCATTTTGTATATAATTACATTATTACAATATGCCAGTATACAAAAAAAAATACCTAAGTATTTTAGCCGCCATTACTATTACCGCGAATTTCTGAAAAGGAACGAAATAAGAAGTACATGACTTTTTGTTATGTTTGCTACGTCATATTATATACAAACAACAAACGTTCTGATTGCGATAGACTGGAAACTGACGCCAGTTCCGTTGCGGCACGTGTACTTAGTTCCGGCCTTCCGGTCTTGTGCCGAAAATAGATAGCGGGGTGTAACGTGACTTGTGGGAAAAATTTATCGACTTTTCAAATATTTTTGTGAGTGGCTATAAAATTCAGTAGCATATTTTATTAGCCACATATTTCATTTTAATGTTAACGAGTAAATTCTTTGAATAACACCTGTTTTATTTGTAAGAGTAGTTTTTCCACTGGGAAAAACCGCTACATTGTCAATGGTTTAATTATAAACAAAAAATATGACTAGGCTTGCGCTTTCTAAGAACAAATTGCAAACCGTGAATAATAACTCCAGTGGTACTGGAGCTAGTATGCCTTACTAACATAAACAATACCTACCGATATATTTTATAAAAGCCATCACATTTTCATAGGCATGATGCCGCGTTTGATTTTTTAGACTTCCATCTTCTATCTCTAGCATGTTGTGACTTCGTAAAAGTAGAAAAAAACACAGCATGTTTTCACATCATGTCCCTGTTTTAACACGGTTAAGTCAATGACGCTTGCGATGGGCCGGGCGGGGCGAGGGTGTCCCCGGGGATGGCCGTAGCAACAGAAGGGTTGATGATTGCGCCCGATGTAAGCAAATGTTGCGAAAAATGTAACATTTGTTTATCTACGAGTAAGCCAAACAAACGGTCGATAGGGTTATGAATAGACTTTATTTAAGTTGTGTTACTGCATCTTCACAAAAATAATAAAATAGGTAAGTAAGTAATATAAAGGCGAATAGAAATCTTTTTTTTTTTCGAAATTCAAATTATCTTTACTCGCGCCATATTCATAAAACGTTGTTATCTAATATCAAACCAACAACAAGATGCCAAAAACTTTCCTAATCCATAAATGTTTTGTAAAACTTGTGTAACCGTAAAGAGTCAGCAATAAAGACATTACGTCACGTCAGCCATTTTCCGTATCGTCCCAAATTGACACTTGAGTATTTGCGATCGTGCATTATTGGCGCATGAAATGCTTACAACGTTTTCCACTCGGCCCAAGTCGGATCGTGTCGGCCCGACTCGGCTAAATTACGTGAAACGTGCTCGCAATTCACAAAATATCCGCTCTGCCCTTCCCTTCCCAGATTATACCATACACATTTACAGCAGTACCCGTAAAATGTAACTACATATTCATTGAAAACAGTTACAACGGCGATACTCTTAAATCGAGTAAAAGAAATACTTAAATGTTTATGATACGATAAGAAACCGTTTTATATCTACTTTTTACAAAGTGTAGTGAAAACATTGCCTTTTCTTAATATCAGGTGATACTTTGAAGTCATGTAACTGCAACTAATCCGAAAATCAATAACATCGCCATAACAAGTGTGTAACTCAGTAACTATCACTTATAATTTGTAAGTATTCCGTATCGCCGATTCAATCAAGTAATTAATCTAATTTAAAGGAATCAACGGTATAAATCATAGGGACGAGCCCATACAACTTAGCCAGCTGTCTGCCTTGCCAATCCAATTTAATAAAAAGGTTTCCCATAGAGTACGTTACCCGTAGTTTACAAATAACCCCCCTCCCCCCTGGAGTTGTGTGAGCGATGGAAATGCACGTGCGGCGTTATTGCGTATAGCAATCGATGACGCGACCGTGAGACCGTGCGATACAACTTTCTTTGGTTTCACTTTGTGGCTGTAACACCAGAGGCGATTGTTTGCTACACATTCTGATGTTTTTGTTAAGTCAGGTCAGTTTGCTTTGCTTAGATCCTTTATTCAAAAACAATCCACTTATGTAATACTTACCATACACTCAAGTCTGTGGAAAACTATTTTCCGCAATCTATAAGTGGTAAGTTTTAAACCTATAACCTAAATACGAGTCGTTCGTTAAATTTTATGCAGTGTAAACACATTTCAAGTTATTATGTATACGTTAAGAGTTCTTGTAAAATTACATTACCAATTCTCAATAGTTTTTTTTTATTAACGAGCTTAAGAAACATAAATACAGTTCGTTAAACATCAAAGTCAGACAAATGCACCATCTACTATAATTGGGAGTTATGTGCATGTTGTATTAGATATATCGAGGTATATTTGCCTATAAAGCTAGTTGGGGTGGGCAGGGAAGGGTGCTGATGAAGTTACGTGACATGCGCGCGCCAATTTGTATCGGAGACTTCGCCCTCCGGTCTGCGAGAGGACACGACACCATCAGCGGAATTACATTACTAGCCGTAATTAAATAGTCCTTGTTTTTATAGGAAAACATGGCACGTTTACTGTAAAGATACACGCACGCTACAGCTCTAATGACATTGTAAATATTTGGTGGTTTTCGTGTTTGGTAAAATAAGTAATATTTTCTTAACCCAGTCTATGTTTAACTCAGTTAAACCAAGACGATTTCGAACGAGCTTTCAATCTTTCTTCCTGTCTAGGCAACAACCAAAGATTAAACAATACACTAATAAAACTGAAATCATGACGGAAAAATCGATAAAACAAAACTGTTATGTAATCCAACGTTCATCCGTGGCGCCTTCTTCATTATCGATCATACTTAAAGCTTCACTCATCAGCTGCGCTCCTAATACACTCCTTACTGTAAACAATAACATTGGAAACTTTTTAACATAGCGCATACTCTCTTTAAACTATTCGAGGCGAATAATTCGACGTGTTGTGAAAATATACACATTGTATGCACGTGCAACGCTTCAACGTACAAGTGTAAACTTTGATTTTATTTAGTTTACCAATTTAGATCGTGGTTGTCCAAAGAATGACGAATGCACCTCGTGAGTCTGCCAATTAACGCTCGAGAACAAAAAGTGGAACCCGAAATGGATATTTAAATCTTTGAAAGAATACTCAATAATTGTCTGACAAAGTACCTCACTAATTTCTCCATAATTTCTAACAACCAATATGGGTTTAGATCTGGCATATCAACTGAAGACGCTGTAACCAACTTCAGTAATGCAGTAGTTAATAGACTAGATAGTGGTTACAAATGCTTCGGTATATTTCTGGATATATCGAAAGCGTTTGATACGGTTTTTGTCCCAATACTCTTATCTAAACTGGAGCTCATTGGGGTTCGAGGTCTAGCACTGGAAATATTTAAAGATTACCTATCCAATCGCACTCAGGTAGTGAAAATTGATAATGTTGTGAGTGACGAAGAGCAGATCGAATACGGAGTCCCACAGGGAAGTATACTCGGCCCCACGTTGTTCTTAATTTACGTCAACGACCTGTGTAACATGAGGCTTGATAGTTGTGACATTTTTACCTACGCTGATGACACAGCCTTATTAATATATGCAAAAACCTGGTTGGAAGCCAAGTTTTTGGCCGAAAATAACCTTAGGGAAGTAATGCTATGGCTGTCTTCAAATCTACTTACTCTAAATATTGGTAAAACTAAATTCATACGTTTCTATCTCCCAAATTCTCCTTCACCACCAACTGAAACCACAAAAATTACGGCTCACTTTTGCAAGGATTCAGTAATTAGTTGTTCGTGTCCACGTTTAGTAAATGTTGCCAGTATAAGATACCTCGGTGTTATGATTGATGAGAGATTGGATTGGAGCACTCAAGTTGATACTCTTACTGGGCGTGTAAGAAGATTACTATACATTTTTAAGAATCTTCGTCATTCTGCCGATCTGTCAGTAATGCATACAGTCTATGTTGCACTTTGCCAATCAGTTCTGAGCTATTGTATACCTGCATGGGGGGGTACTTATAAAACCTTGTTTTTGAAATTAGAAAGAGCACAGAGATACGTCCTGAAAGTTATACATAGCAAACCCCGCTTCTACTCAACTACGGACCTGTATAGGGAAAGCCAGGTATTAACTGTTAGACAGTTATTTGTTCTCCGTACCATACTTCGGCGACATTCACAACTTCCCCTTGATAGTCAAATTTTACAAAAAAGACGCGGAGCACTTGTTTGTCCTCCTGTTCAATGTAGAACCAGTTTCGCATCACGTCAATATAACGCATTGAGTTCTAGAATTTATAACAATATTAATAACATAATATCAATGTATAAACTAAATAAATATAACTTGAAAAATAAATTAAATAATTGGCTTAAGTCCTTAAATTATGAAGAAACGGAAAAATTATTATTAATTGTTAAATAAAATATATGATATGTTAGTGATTATAATATAATTTACTTATATTATAATTGTAACTAAATTAATTTATTCTTACATCAACTAATTGTGGAACTTACTAGTTTTATTAAACTGTAGCTTAAAAATACAAAATTATAATATATATAGGTACATATAGGTAAATACTTTGAATGCAAGTGTAAATGTTGCACATAAATTGGTGATTATATTGTAATGTCATTAGAGCGGAGAGCCGCCGAGTCCCGAAATACGAGCTCGCCTCAGTTTGGGAATCAGTGTGCTAATTTAATTGCCCCACTGTACAATAATTTACCATTGTCAAATAATGTTGTATCAAACTTACTTATTGTACTTTATTTTGAAATAAATTATTATTATTATTATTTTTGAGAGTGTTTTTTCTTCTCAGCCCTTAGACTGGGTTTTAACCACATTTACGGGCCAAAGCCAAAGCAAATGCGGCGTGTGGTGTGTAGTTTTATTATACTATGTGTTGTGATAAGGTCCTATCTCGTTCTCTTCTATCTGCATAAACTTCCTAACGATTCTACACGTATTCAAAATAGCAGCTTTTTGCAGTGTAATGTAGAGGGTTTCTTTAAGGTCTAATAATTTTAAGCTATGGATGAGGTGATTTGGGATTACCCCTGTTGTGGAAAGGACTATTGGAACTATATATACTTTTTCTTGTCGCCAAATCCTAGTAACTTCTTCTTTGAGTTCTGCGTATTTACTTATTTTCTCAGTGATTGTTTTCTGTATATTGTGCGTGTTGGGAACTGCGATATCTATCAGGTATGTAACTTTTTTTATTTTGTCCTGTAGCATTAAATCCGGTCTGTTGTAGTGGATCGTTCTATCAGTCAGAATAGCGCGATCGTAGTAGAGCTTATGTGTTGTATTTTCTAGAGTAGCTTCGGGTTTATAATTGTAGTAGGGAGTGTTGGTATTTTGAATGAGTGTGTGTTTTATTGCTAGTTTTTGGTGGATGACATTGGCCACTTGGTTGTGCCTGTGAGTGTAGTCTGTCTGCGTGAGAGTTGTGCATGCTCCGGTTATATGCTGGATGGTTTCTGGGTGGAGGTGACATTTGCGACATTTGTCATTAGTTACTGTAGGGTCTTTGATAATGTATTTTCTGTAATTTTTTGTGTTGATAATCTGGTCCTGAATTGCTATTATAAATCCTTCGGTTTCTGGAAATAAGTTTCCTATTTTTAACCACTTATTTGAAGCTAATTTGTTTATGTGGGATTGCTCTAGGTCATGAGGGTGCCGCCCGTGGAGTACTTTTCTCTTCCAGTCTTCAATTTTTTGCGTCTGCGGGTCTTCATTGGTTGTGTTTTAGGCTTCTATCTGATCGCTTAGGTTAAGTGGAGTGTAGTTAAGATCGTTTGTTACTATGGCTTTATGTATATTACTATTGTGAGATTTTGTGTGGAAGAATGATTTTAATCGACTAATTTGTTTCCGCCATAGGTGCTGGATATCTATAAGGCCTCTCCCTCCATGTTCACGTTTGATCGTTAGTCTCTCTATGGCGGATTTAGGGTGAAGGTTGTTATGTTTCGTGAGTGTTGTGCGTGTAGTTCGTTGTAGTTGTTCTGTATCTGTTTTGGTCCATTTTATAACTCCGAATGAATACGTTAGTACTGGAATGGCGAAGGTGTTTAAGGCTTTAATGAGATGTTTACCTGAGAGTTGGGTTTTACAAACAGCGTTAACTCTCTTCTTGTACTCTGTAGTGAGTGTTTCTTTAATTTTTACGTGGTCAAGACCTTTAAGTTGCGTGTACCCTAAGTATTTATACAATTCAGTTGGTTCTAATGCGGTTATAGAATCTGACTCATTCACTGCATAGTCGCCGGGCCGCACCTTGCCTCTAACAATGTGAAGTGTTTTACATTTTTCTAATCCAAATTGCATGTTAATATCCTTGCTAAACTCTGCTGTTATATCTACTAATTTCTTCATATCTTTTTCCGATTTTGCATACAGTTTGATGTCATCCATGTATATTAGATGTGATATTGTTGTTTCATCTGTAGAATGTTTGAGGCAGTATCCAGCCCCGCAGCTCTGCAGCAAATGAGACAGGGGGTTAAGGGCAAGGCAGAACCATAAGGGGCTCAGGGAGTCACCTTGGTAGATGCCTTTTTTGATGGATATCTGTCGTGTTGTGACATTATTGTTGCTACTATTTATTTGTAATGTGGTTTTCCACTGTAGCATTACATGGCGCATGAAATCAATTATTTTCGGATTTATTCTATAGATCTCCAGAATTTGTATTAACCAGGAATGCGGTACACTATCAAAAGCTTTTCTATAATCAATGTAGGTGCAATGGAGATTTCTGTTTTTTGAGGTGGCGTGTTTATGTATAGTGGAATCAATAATTAGCTGTTCTTTGCATCCCATATGGCCCTGCCTACATCCCTTTTGCTCCTCTGCTATTATGTTGTGGTGTATAATGTGTGAGTTAATTTTCTTTGTGATTGCAGATGTAAGTATTTTGTAAATTGTGGGTAAACATGTGATTGGTCTGTATTGGGAAGGTTCTGATGTGTATTTAGTCTTAGGCAGCATGTAAGTAATTCCTGTTGTAATAAATTCTGGTATATTCTGCTTTCCTAGTACGATATCTGTTAAGTTTTTAGCTAAAGATTTGTGTAACGCAGTTAACTTTTTGTACCAAAAATTATGTATTTTGTCTATTCCCGGCGACTTCCAATTATGTAATCTAGCTGTAATGTGAGTTATGTCGGACTCTGTTACCTCTACGAATTCCATCTCGTCAATATCTCTCCATTTTGTTTCTTCATTCGCTATCCAAGATGATTATTATTATTATTATTATTATTATTTGTGGACCGGTATTTTATCAAGATGACTTTTAAAGCTGCGGCACTAATTAACGTCACCTTTTGTAACGAAACAATATTGTTTGTGCTCTCGTGGTAAAACGTACAGCATTCTAAATATAGATTGGACATTTCACAAGTTAATAACGTTAGACGTTATAATTTTTCCGACGATCTTTTATAATTTTCCCGAGCTTGTATTTAGTTTTAACATAATTATGTCATTTACTAGTCAAGTTCGTTGATTCAAATCACTCAAGCGCTGAAACCATTCCACAGTTCTTAGAGCTGATTATAAATAATAAAGTGTATCGTATGTGTTTCATCTGTCAGTCAAGGTGCTTGTACAAACGGTTATCCAAACACAGAGGGCGTGCGGCGCCGACCGCTAGATTATGATCGTGGATCGTGAACGTGATTAATAGCAAAGCAGCGCGTGCGCAGGACACATGTGTGCCTCCAACTTGTGAAGATGCAGCGTTAAGAGTATAAAATTAGAAGACAATCTATATCGTCCTTTTTGTCTGAAAAGCTCACATTTTTCTCCAATTAAAGTTATTGAGGGAAAGATGTTTATCGTTTCTCGTAAACCTGATGTGCTCGAAGACTGTGGCGTAGCAGATACTGGTACCTAGTACCTACCGATATCAATTTTGAAACATTTTCAGTTTCTGAAAATTAATACAAATACGAACGTCTTAGGATATCTTGATGTCCTTTGTGTTTGTCATGATTTCAATGATTTTCCTAGTACCCAACCCATTTATTTGCGAATCAATGACTTTTATATAGGAAAAGCACCTACTTCAAGTACAGTTATCAAACCATGTACCTGTGAGCAACACCATTGCTCATAGCAATGAATAACAAACGCGAGCGGCGCACAAGTTCCAAGTAAATAAATCACGGCGCGGGCGCAGCCGTCCGCGGCGCGTCGCGGCGGCGTCACCCGACGTGAGACGTGAGACGTACTCCGGAGACTGCCACACGTCCAAATGACTCACTTGACGAGCTTCGAATACTTACCAATGTACAATCATAATTACTGCTGCTGAAATGATTCAGGTGGTATGGTCAATAGTTCACCTGTGATTGCTAAGCTGGCATGCTCTATGAGCAATTTTTCCGTTGCGTAACTAAATTTGATTCAGAGAAATGTCCGTTTGGTGACCCATTGGTTTTATATCGTAGTCTGAAACGACGTTATCATACTTCATCGCTCTATGTACAAGTCTTACAATGCAGGTGCTAAAACAAAATGGCTCACTCACAGACGATCATCTCAAAATAAATGAGTCAACATCTCATCTGTCACATTCACCTCTACAAGTCAATGCTCGCCAACTAATCAAACATTTCAATCAGTCAAACAGTCACGCCACTGAAGCGATACTAATCCAACTAGTCTACATACTGATATGTACCTTTATTTATGAACATGTAAATTAAACAAGCAAAGCCGACAGATTTCCATGACTAATACCAACATTGGTACCCTGACAGCGACATTTAGTAACAATTGTGTCCTTTATATTTGATAACGAGAGATTCCGAGTACTAGTAAGCTATAAGGTTTATAGTTGAAGAGGAACACGACTGATTCTCGTTCTGCGTCGTTTCGCGTATAAGGTATTGGCTACATCGTTCAGACGCAGCGTTGACTTGTCTTGCTGATGCTATCAAAAGCTCATTCCGTATCCATGTGAAGTTTTATAAATGCAGTATTATTAGATTCTCCAACCAGATATATAAAATCTATCGTAAATTGTTCATCTAAAGAAATGAATAGTAATTAGTACACTTGTATGACTCATATTCCACAAAATCATCAATTGGGATCTAACTGGGTAAAACAGAAACATGACATGGCGTAGCCTAAGCCTTGTCATGTTTCTGTCTGTGGAAACGTCCCAAACATTTAATATATGCAATAGCTGTATCAGTAAATCGCGTCGTTCCCGATCTATGTCCGCAGCCGCGCAGTGAGCGCAAGTGGAGCACAGGCACGCAGCTGTCGCGACGAGCAGACAACAGTTGTCCACCGCGTTTGTCTTCAATGCGTGTGCGCAACACAACCACCAGCACCAGATTAATCATTCCAAACTATTTTCTTTTAAACGCGTCATGAAAAAAGTATTTTATTAAGTATGTTCACTTCTTGTCTAGTAGGTACTTAGATATCTAAATTGAATTAGGAATGTCTGCATTTTTCAGCGCTACGCGTGGCTCGTAGCCGATTCCAACTAAGCCATTTTCCTCTAATATTGTAGATCAATTTTCTTTGAATGTGCTTCAAATGTTTTCGTGATGAATATTTATATATTCAACAATAAACACTTCTATTTATCTTATCACTAAGACGTTTATAAAACTTAAGATGAAATATATTTAACACCAATATAATAAAATGTCAAGCACAAAGAAAAACAACAACTGTTTTCCGCAACATTTCAATTTTAAATATGAGAGCATTATATCTCTATAAGAATCCACCTTTGATGTTAATCTCGTGTTGAAAAAGTCACCATTAATAAGTCGTAATGGTAATAAAAAGGATTGCATTAAATCATAAAAATATATCACAAAGAACTATTATCTGACATGTGAAAAATACCTATCTGGCGCATATGAAAAGATTTATTGATGCTCACTAGACAATATCACGCAGTCACAGTAACAGAACTCTAAAATAGACGGGTGTTAAAACATAAAATGATTGTAACGAGACGCTTATACTGTTTGATGGATGGTTTCGGCGAGAGAAGCATAAAATGGTGCGATAATGCAAAAATTGTAGCGCAAGCGAACCGCCGCGCCGCCGGCGCCGACCACCATCCATCACGCGGCGAAACGGTCAGTTTCCATGAAAATTGCTGGATGATTTGCATATAACTTTACAACCAAGAGATATACGCGAATGATTACAGTAACCGCCGGCTCGAGAGCGCACTTTAAATACCAAATAACACTGATTTACGACAAGACTCGCACATAAACAAATTGTGTCGGGAAAATCCTGCTTCGACAATAAAAAACAGATAACATAGCATTAGCCTAAAATCTTATTAAATTATGAAAGTATGTAATATTTAATTTACATTAACTAGACCAATTTTTATGTGTCGTAGCTCTAGCTACGTAGGTGCGGTCAGTCGTAAAGTTTCCCCGACGGGCGGGCAAGCGGGCAGGCGGGCAGCGAGGCGGCGCGGCGGCGCGCGTTTTCCACCGGATGCATTATGCGTGTAACTACTTTAAGCCAACAAATGCTGTGATTTTTAAGGAAGAAAGGTCCAGATGAACGCTGTATCTCGTGACATGAACGAAAATAATTTGACGCAGCCGTTCGGCGGGCGACATACGGCGACACGTGGCCACGATATATTACACGCGGGCCGCGCACTAAAAATATTGTGTTGGCAAATTAATGGGCATTCCCGACGGTGGGTAGTGGGATGAAAGGAAGTGCCTTTTATATCTGAAACGTTGGTTTTGTATGAAAATGCGCGGCAGCCGGTCACACCTGTCTTGGTACATTGGAGCGGGCGCGCGCCGCCCAACCCGCCATCGCACCAGGGCTGTATACTCTGGGAAAAGTCTACATCTTACACTACGGAAAATCTAGTTTGTTTCCACAATGACAATTTGTTTTAAAACGTTTTGAAGTGACCAAGATCAAAGACCCTTTTAGAACATATGACCAAGGAACTGAAATCTATGGTTTTCAAACACCATTTCTGATAAACTTCGGTATTTATATTGAGTTATGGTGGTTCCTCATAACTTTAGTTGAAACTTTGTTCAATTTTCCTGTCAAAGGTAGATGTTATGATAATGTCCTATGATTCGACTGGTACCCTTATATTCCCGTGTTCAATGTTGGACACCTTCCACATCAGCAAAGGTAAAGGCGGTTACTTTATAGATGGCTATTTTCGCATTATGTGTTTTTATTATACTGTGTGGAAAATGTGGTACCACAACCAGTGGCAGAGAAAAATAAATAATAAGGATAAGCGTTACTTCAATTTGTGGAAAATCATAGAGATCATTTGGAAAGGGAAGACTGAGAAACCGTAAATTCGACAAAAATCAAACACATTACAACTAGAGAAAATTCTTCGTGCGATACGAACGCTAGACACTGTAGTGTCACCCCTACCTAGAACGGATGCGACAAAGAAGACGCATGTCGCCTTGTGCGTCAGTTTCATAATAATTGAGCAGATTAATAACCCCCGAGGGTGTTCATATTTCGCCGTCCGGCGGCCTGTCGCTCCTTCCGACTCGTCATATCACACCCACGGACAGCTGTTCTGGGTACGTTTTTAAATATAAGTTGTTAAAAAGAAAGAAAGTGAGTGGCCAGTAGCGGATGGGTTGTATTTATAGGAAGCAAGGACTTTATTATTAAGATTACTGGATCAATGATTTGTTCTTTCTATCTACAAAATCAAGCTACGAGTACATCAGAGTTTAATTCTGTTCTGTTTAATTTTCTTCTAGTAAATCCTTCTAGCGATTACTAGCAATAAGTGGTAGGTTCTTACTAATGCCAAAAGCCGTCAGTCTTGACCGTAGAGAATCCTTAATGACAGAACAGGCCAGTAGTTTCAACATTGTAGTTAGAACTGTTCATAATTAGCCGCTTGCATCGAGTTGACGGTCAAGAATACGCATCCTCGACTTAAGGGCGGGCGTCGCGGCGTCGTCGTCGTCGGCGTCTCAGTATAAATACGTGGCACGTGCGCCGGCGCAGCTGCCCGCCACGTGGCCGCCTCTTTACGCGCCCAAGTAAAAATAGATCATTGTCTCGCGGACACGCCCACCCCACAGATAAAACACCACATCAAACATTATATCGACAGTAAAATCGCTCGTTTATTTGTTAGTCCGCGGTGTCATAACATCTGGTCATCTGCTGGCTGCGCGGACGCCGGTACAAC
Organism: Xestia c-nigrum; assembly: GCA_916618015.1. Classification (NCBI taxonomy): domain Eukaryota; kingdom Metazoa; phylum Arthropoda; class Insecta; order Lepidoptera; family Noctuidae; genus Xestia; species Xestia c-nigrum. The sequence goes on from OU745260.1 coordinate 10,064,094, forward strand.
AATCAACATCACGCTTTCATGTCCACGTTGCTGCCGATGTGTAAATAAATCTCTGCTAATTCCGATATGCTAATAAATAATTTGATTGTAAGCCAATACATGTGTTATTTGGCTGAATAAACTCATAAATGTGTTGGCAGCACATCTCACGGTCTGTTGTTATCTCTACCTACATCATTTCCCAGCTTTTCCACATATCTATTTAAACCTTTACCGTCTGTTGCATTTCAGAGTTGCTCCTAGGATGATCACATCATTTATTCTGCGTTTGGACTACTGAGTTTCGACCCATTATCTGCCTAGCCAATTATGTTGGGGTCGGCTTCCAGTCTAACCGGATCCCGCGGATTCTACAGATACATGTAAAGCGCAAAAAGTATGCTCTGGGAACACAGAAACTCTAAATTGTTTTTTTTTTTCATCCTCGCTATGGACGTAGTAAGAAATGGCATACAATTAACGAACCACCAGATTTAACAAAATGTAACGGTAAAAAAATCACTTTTGATTGCCAAAATTAGTAAATGATCACCAAAATTGATGCCCATTTTATCGTGAAATTAGAACCAAACTTTATTTTTGTAGTTAATCATCAGCTGCCTAGCCTTTTCCCAACTATGATGGGGTCGGCTTCCAGTATAACCGGATGCAGCTGAATACCAGTATTTGACCTCCACAACCCAGTCAATACTGGGTAATACGATACCCTTTGGTAAGACTGCAGTATGTTCGTTAAATATTGTCAATATTTCGAGATTTTACAATATCGCTAGAGATATTAAAATATAACGTATTTGACAATTTTACGGTGACATATACATATAACGGTTGACAGTTGTTAACAAAAGCATCCAAGGTTTTCCAAGAACATTTCCCAGGCAAGAAAATATCAACTACGAAAGAAAACTTTAATGAAAATACTCTTAATTTTCTTTAATAAGTATCTAAAACTTTTGAATATACTGTCTATGGCACGTGTCGAGCGGTGTCTTCGCACTCAAAAAGCGAAACAAAAAGACAACAGAGCTTCCGGCGCGAAATGCTTCCGGCAGCTATAACTTAGTCTGCGTCTGACTTACAATACCTACTTGACACTTCACCAAGTGACTTGATTTTCTTTGGGCTAAGGCCTGTTTCATAATGCTTTTGTGCTGCTGCAACTACTTACGGAAACCTATACAATAAACTCCAGTGGCGAGGAGTTCATTTAACTCGAAACCTACCGGCTTCCCTTCAAAACATCTACTATACTAGAGTCTATTGCCTAAAGTAAAACAATGTAGATAATTCAGTAAGGACGTGATTTCCCAAAAATGACTAAAACTACTATGTGATTCGATATATTATGGTTTTCTCAAACAAAAAACTGTTACAAAAATTTACTCTTCGCTACTGATAAACTGACATATGGCTCCATTGAACTAAATGTATTATTTTATAATTATTTTCTCAATCCAGGAAACGGGTAGGTATTTTTTTAAGTTGCATGTAACATGTACGAGGACCAAAAATTAACGAAAACGTGGTGAAAATTCTGGAAAAATACGGAATGGTTTACGGGAAAAAAACACATGATTGGTCCTTAGCCAAGTTATCCTATGTATGTATGTAGTCCTATGTTTCCTACAATAAAGTAAGTAACAGACATTCATGTAATTTCTCAATTTGTATTCACATAACGTAATCCAAAATGGTGTGATGGCAGATAAGGCTGGTATGTATTTCTCTGTTGAAAATATTAACATATGTATATTCAGAACTTATATTTTCTACATACCGATGTTATCTTAGATTACGTATTGCATAGTGGTTATTTTACGAATAACATAAGGTCTCCACATAGATTTTGGTGAAGAAAATGTCCTGTGTAATGTCAGAACAAAGTCAGAACTTTAAACACTGCTGAAACGACTAACGAGTACACTCGTTAGTCGTTTCAGCAGTGTCGAACGAATATCGACGGTGGAAATTTCAAATATTGTATGACATTTGAACCACCGCCGATAGGCCTAGATTTCAGTGTAACTTACATCAGCAGTTCAAAAGAAAATGAGGGCATGTAATCGGTCGTTCTACATGCTCGTACCTACAAAGCACGCGCAATACAACAGTGTGTAGTGGCATTTAGCGCACATTGTTCGTCTTCGTGCGTCTATCAGCGATCGACAGACGGGCGGCGCGGGCGCCTCTTCCTAATTCTAAAATATACACAAGCGCACGTGCACCGCTTGTTGGCACTTACTTATGGACAATGACTCTTTATTCCGCACTTTGTCTTCAATAAAAATGTCATTAGTAAATGGTTTATCAACTAGGACAATGTTTTGTGTAATCCTGCAACATTCTTACTTATTTTGCATACGGAACAATGATATTTTTATTCAAATTAAATATTTTGTTAAACATTGTAGGCTTAGGCTTTGAATTGTTAATAGTATAGCTAAGATAGCGGCGCCAATTAACATTTCTTTTGCACTATCATACCAAATCATGAACTAAAAGGTTCACAACCAGTCAACCAGACTAGTTTGCTAAAGGTAAGGTTGCCATCGTCAGGGTGTCCTCAGATTTGTCCTGATTTGGAAGGCTTCCTTCTCTTCAGGGCCCTCTTTCCCACTGGGCACTCTGGGCACTTGCCCAGGGCCCCAGATCCAAAGGGGCCCCTAGTTCCTGTAACTGTCAAAAGAAACCTAATTTATGTAAGACTGCAGGATACTGAAATTTTCTACAGGGCACTCAATTGCGACACGAAAAGTAATTTGGCATGTCTCAGGACTGCTCGCCGTTGACTGTTACGTTCTATCCATCAACATTTTAACCTAATCTTTGATAAAATTCGAAACAAGTGAGCTTCTTGCCGAAATACAGGCAATTGATCTCCAGATTTTGGCAAAATAAAGCCCGTTTCATGGATATCAAAAATATTTTTTCTGTTTCATTTCAAATTAAAGTTCTCCATCGTTAACAGTTCAAAGACAGTTCATGCAAAAATAAAGGGTGGTTTTTTAACTTTTAATTAAAATAATAAAAACTGATTTATTCGAGGCGGGTGCAAAAAAGTCGAGATCGCTTCGTGCGCACTAGCATCCTACAAGGGCCCCATTATACTTAAGTGCCCAGGGCCCCCAACTGGTTAAAGACGGCCCTGCTTCTCTTCCTTGGAGGGGTCTTAAAAGTGTCTGGTGAAAGCAGGGTCCTAATTGTGTGCTAGCATGTGGCCATATTTAGGAGCCCCGAAGAGGCGGCTCAATTTCATGCTCCACTTTTTTGTGATACTCTCATAACACCGTCTGAACAAAATATTTATCTATCGGAATGCAAACATTTAGAAGTCGTTAAAATAAGCCGTATTTACTTTTCTATACGTAAAAAGAAAGTAAGTAAAAAAAAATTGTTAAACGTATCCAAACCTACTTTACTGCTGCAAAATGACGAATACCTCCCGCCCGCCACACCCTCACTACTTTGGATTCACGAATTACCATATTGTTGTCCTTTCTATTACTTACCTTTTTTTCTAAACAAAATGTGTTTGATTAGAATATATTGTAACGTAGAATTAATTGTAGGATTTGTAGGTCTCAAATAGGTACTTACCAAAACATGAAATACGAAGAATAATAACATAATATATTATATGAAGTGATGGAACACCCCTACCGTATCACAAGGCGTCCATGATACCAATCCAAGAAGCGTTTAAACAGAGATAATGTTAATCTTACCTTCAATTACAATTGTTTTACTTTATGATAAGACGTACCTACTTAAATGTGTACTCGCTGCAAGGCACACGAAACGATATTTTTGACTTACCCAACACACTACAAAACTATCAAAACATTTCGAGATGTGGACTCGATCATATTTCATTTACCTCGCCAAGAAATTGAATATGTAAACTTAAACATTGTGAATACAATTTTCCGTCTCCCCAAATCCCCCTCCCCCTATTCTCAGCCTATTCAACCACCCTTGGCGATCGATAGCGGCCGCCATGTTGAATTTTCCGACCAATGCTGGTAAGTATGGAAAGCCGTTGCCATGGTAACGCATCACGCCGCGAAACGGCCCGAAGGGGAAAGTGACTTGGGGAAGGTTTTCAGTCGTTTTGTGCCGTTTTATCGTAGGGTGGAAGGCTGTAATTATACCTAGGATAGATCTGTATATGAACGTATATATAGGCACAGTAGTTATTGCATTTGTTTGTTAGTAAACCATTTAAAATACCATCTTTCTTCACTTGATTAAAATAAAGCCTAATTGCACTTTACCAATTCCACCACAATGGTGTACAGGCGTAGACCTTATTTATTTATTTATTTTATTTATTTAACAATTTATGTACACACTTATTACAGAAAATAAAAAAGGAACAGAAAATAGTACAAAGGTGATGCTTATTTCTAATGAAATCTCTTCCAGCATACCTGCGAAAGGAGATACTAAATAAAGAGATGTAGACATAGTGTGTAAAAGAAGGAGAGAAAATGGAATACATAAAACAGATTAAATATCTTAAATAAAGGGTGTAAAACACCTCTTAACGAATACGAAAGGCACTTGTTCTCCTCGTCATTCTGATCATTTTTTTGTTCTACACTATAACTGGAAACCTTCTAGTTACGGAGATATTGGGGGTCAAAGTTGCAAGATTATGACAAGCTTTTTTTTAAATTCCACTTTTTATCGCATGATTTTTACTTTAAATATCTCTACGACCCCCGTACTATTCAATCCATCCATCCGCACGATGTTTTGAGTGTGTTACATTGAGTTATACCACAACACATGATTTATAACCTCAAAAAAAAAAGTTGTTTCCCAGCAACATTTTTTGCGTAAAGTTACTTAGTTTGATATACAGAATGCTTGGTTAACGGCTTTGTGATGAGGTGAAATACACCCTGTATATACAAAATTAGAATACGTACATACATACTCATACATACAAAAATAAAATAAAATACTTTATAACAGTAAAAAAAAAACTAATAATAAATACTTATGCAATTATGACGAAATGGATAGGTAATGTTCTTAGTCCTTAGTAATAACCGTATCTATAAATAAGTCAAGTTGCAATAAAAAGTATTGCCGTTACAAACAGATTTTAAATAAATGTAAGTACACCAAACTATACCTACTTACTGATTTTGTAAATGTGGTAGTAACCACATTTACAAAATGTGCACTTGGGTTTTCTCATGCACACCTACTTTAAATATGTATTATCCAAACTCAATACATTTAAAGGTTCTATTCTTTATTAAATCTCTTTATTCTGATTCTCTACTCAAGGTGAAATAATACCCGTAAACTCCGTTTGCACGTGCATTCAAAGTCAAAAGCGTATCGTTCAAACAGTTCGCTAGTGTTGTACCAACAGCTCTGCTGACGACACAATGAGTTAGCGATGTTAGCATTGTGCTAATTGATATATCCCTTTATACTTTCGCAAAACTCTTCAGAACAACTTCCTTTTCTTTGACTAGTAAAACCGCATTGGAGTTGTACTGTATATGTAGGTGGGCCATGGTTTTGGTTAGAAATATCAGGACTGGTGATTTCAATCACCAGAAAGGGTAATTCATTACAAAACTGTGCAGTATTCAGCTTTTATACCTCTTTGTGTTTTTCTCTCGCTCGTGGAGACGCCCCAAAAGAGTGTATAGAAAAACGTGGCAAGGACGATACTATCGCTGCGATTCTCTCGCTCGTGGAGACGGCCCCCAAGTGTCACAACATTGACCGGTCCCCTGCGACATTCATCCACCGGATTCCCGTTACCTTCACCAGGTCATCGGTATTCCAACGCATCATCTTCCGGTTTGCGGTCGCCACTCCAGAACTTTTCAGCCCCATCGGCCATCCGTTCTGCGAGCAATGTGCCCTGCCCACTGCCACTTAAGTTTAATACAATTCTTCGGGCTACGTCGGTGACCTTGGTTCTCTTGCGGATGTCTTCATTTCTGATTCGATCACGCAAGGAAACTCCGAGCATAAGTAGCCCTCTCCATTGCCCTTTGGGTGACTTAAAGCCTTTTGATAAGGCCCATTGTAAGCGACCACGTTTCGTTCCCGTATGTAATCTCTGGCAACACACACTGGTTGGACGAGAAGATACCGCGCAGCGCGATATATTTCAGAAATACCTAAAACCATTCAGGCTGAACAAAGAAGCCTATCTGGGATGACCCCAAAAAGATAAGCATAATGCTGATGACCTGATGAGTCGATGACCGTTTTTAAATGACCTTCCGTAAGTTAATTGTATGAGTAAACATTGATGAAAACATTAGTCAATTGTGTGACCGTCTCTTGTAAGTTCTGTATCCTCCAAAATCCAAAAGGCTGGTCACCACGTAGAGAGGTTCGACATTGTTTATAACGTTGTTTGCAGTTCCGAGTGTTCGTAGACACAGAATAGAAACACCTGCGACCTACCTGTCTGTACGGCGAAATCTCTCAGCGGACTTTCGACTTTACAGTTTCCTGCGTTTGTTCGCAAACAATAGGCTATAAGGCGGCGCGCGGGGCGGCGCAGGCGCACCGACACTCGATGCGCTATTCAAACCGACCGTTGTTGCTCCGACAACACTATTCTTAATATCACCCATTCATCGGTTAGCAGTATTTCTTCGCGTTCTTGTATGCCTACATTCAGGTGGTCATGCATCGGTGGTGTAGCGGAAATACCCTAAATAATGCCCACTGTCCATTTCAATGAACGATTGTCACTGTATTGAGTACAAGTTGCGACCAGTCCGATTGTGTACTTCATGAAGCTTTGTTCAGTCTGTTCATTTTGTTGAAGCATTCGATGCTTTCATCGATGATGTAAGTCTTATACGTATTGATGACTCATGTGAGAACCAACTACATTTTGCTTCAGAAACTGAAGCGTTAATCCCGACCAACCTTCATCTATTACTCAAAAACCAACCATTACAAATGAAAATAACATTGATGGTATTTACTTTTCAACCGACTTCCAAAAAGAGGAGGTTATCAATTCGTCTGTATTTTTTTTGTGCTTTTTACCTCAGAACTTTCGACTGGGTGAACCGAGTTTGATGATTCTTTTTCTATTTGAAAGCTGGTGCTTACCGTTTGGTCCCATTTTAATTTGCTGAAGATCTGATGCTGGTCTTCGGATATATACAATGGGACTCTTAAAAAATGTACGGCAAATCTGCAGCTGTTGCTGTTATCGCTTGTAGGTTTATTGTTTATACAACATCATGACGTAACATCACGCCTGCATGCTCTGAGGGGGTACGCAGATGTGTACAATACTCCCAGATTTTGAGAGTTAGGTGTATTAAGTTCCATTTATTGGGGATAGCCTATTACCGTGACGTGTATTGTTTGTTTTTTATGATTGGCAAGGACGTACTTCAAGGGTAGTTTGATGAGAATTTGGTTAGGTTCTGATTATGGGATCCATGACAAAGGAACGGAACTCTTCAATTCTTAGGAGCAAATTAACGATACTCGGCCAAATCTTTTAAAGGCTATCCGAATATTTGATTCGCCTACCATAACGTCGTTATTAACCGACTACAAAAAGGAGAAGGTTCTCACCTCGGACCGATTTTGTTTTTTGATTGTTTGAAAGGGTCCACCTTCCCAGAAGGTCCCATAATCATCAAGTCAGGATCCTGGAGAAATAAAGGGAACTCTTCCAATTTTATAGGCACACCAGAAGCGATTTGGGTTAGGTTTTGGGTTTTAAAAAGAGTACTTTCTCGGAGTGATCTCATTTCAATTTGGTAAAAATCTGATGAAGAACTTCGGAGATAGGCAACGGAACTCCTCAATAAATGATAGCAAATGTAGGTACTGGGATTGCTGAAATCTCATGTCTGTCTATTGCTGACACCAGTTCATAACAAAAACTTTTTTCCAAAAAAAAAACCGACTTCTAACAAAACATTGAAAAATAAATTTAGCTTCAGAAGTCGGTGACAAAAAGAGAACAAAAAAAAACTAAGTAAATCGATCAAACAAGAGTCACCGACTTCTGAAGCTAAAGTTATTTTTCACTGTTTTGTGAGAAGTCGGTTTTTTTTCGTGAGGTTATTAGTAAGCTAAGTTATGGATTTCCTGTTATGTACTTTTTGTTTTCACAAATATGTTTTTTTTATTGACCTACTTGTTCCAAGTTCTATTTATAAATATGGATGCATCACAACCATAATTAGAGATAGTCTTAATGAGGTGCCTAGCCTCCTTAAGCATATGAAACACCGCCTGCTCCCCATAACATAAACTGTATGAGGAAGGAACCAGTGTTGCCAAGGGTTACTGTATCACCTAGTACTAACTCGGTTGTGGAGGTCAGATAGGCAGAGGGTAAGGCAGATGTTGATGCTGAGTTATACCGTAGAGTACTTTACGTAGAAATTAGAAAGTACATACGAATGAACATGAATACGTCGTAATATAGAGTTCTCAACTCGCTAAATCACGCGTTTTACCCTGCAGTGATGAAATCGTGATTTAAGCTTTTGACGATATACTCTCACAACGACAATGGCGACCTTGTGATCAGTACTCGTTACATAAGAACTTCTTTTATTTGCCTGAGATTAAGTTATTGTGTAAAAGTGGCCTTTTTAAGATTTTTACAGCGTTAATTGGTTTCTGACAACAGTCTCGCGACTACCTGTTACTGAATCACCAAAAAAACGGCTCCAAACAAAGCGTTCTGCAACAATAGACTTCAACAGCCCACTTTTGACTTAGAAGACATAAAGGTAATTATACCTTTGCATAATAATGTTTTATTGTTCTGCAATCAAAAGGACAGCTTTTAGCAGGTAAGAATAGCGTGCTACCATAGCACCCAGTACCATAGCATCTATGAAGCTGGCGATATAACTCGGCTCTCAATAGTCATAAACAATAAGAACAGTACAGAGGATTGCTACAATTGTGCTGTCAATTCACGTCGAGTGCGCATTATGCAGATTCAGTTACATTAAAACAAGTTTCTAGTTAGTGGAGGGCCCACACACGTGCGTCGTGCAGCAATCCTACGCCGCCGCCGCGCGCCGATGCGACGACCGACGCCGAGATCATTGACTCGCGATTCGCAGGTGTCGCGGTCGCTAAGACCCAATGGTGGCGAGCTAAGCTTGCGCCTCGCCAACGCAACCGCGCCCGCGCACCTCTCCCCCTCCCCGCGCCGCCAGGTGACGTCATCGGGCAATACCTCATTCTATAGTGTACTCGATACGGACAACGGCGCCGGCGCATACATTCAACGAATCTATTAACATTTTTCCGATACCTGCTTTTATAAGCTAAATAAAGTACACGAATCACGTCCTAGTCAATAGTTATTGCACTGAAGTCGTGAAATTCGATATTTACTGTAAAATGAGTACTAAATTATTGATATATTAACTTTATAGCAGGAGCATGTATTCTATTTATTTACATTTAAGCAACAATGTTTAGACACGAATTATGTACCTTGTGCAATTTATACATAACTACACATTACTACGCAGGTCTACGCGGCTATTGCATTACTAAATCGCACATCCAAACGTAAAGAAATGTTATGGCCTTCCCTTTTCCGACGCATCCGTACCATAGAGAACTCTCGCGATCCACCCGTCCACCTATGTAAGGCCATCGCCAAAGCTAAGCGATGTCGCTTTTTGTTTCTAACTCCGCAAGGAAAGTTGACGTCGCCTTAAATCAAGGGAGCTCGTTATTAAAAGAAATCACTGCCTACCATCGACCATTCCAGCCGCCATATTTGGCCTGAAAATGTACATTTTTATGTTTGTTTTATAAAAGGAATAAGAATCTCTTATGGATGCAGGTGAACAGTAAGAGCCGCTTTGAGTTTACGTAATGAGGATCTTGTGCTCCTTAAACGTTCTGTAAAAACGGACGAATGTTCTGCATTGCCATTCTTCCTGATAATTTGTTTACATTAAACTGATCCATACATAAATCAGTATTCAGCGAAAAAGCAGTAGCGATCAATCAAAGTTTTTTGCAATCGCAAATGTCCTGCTGACATCAAATTTATTGACATCGATCACAGGGAGAGGTGGACACAAAACATTTTCGGACACCAATACCTTTGCATGTTTCAACGAAGGTGATTTGCCTTTTGTTTCCAAATCAAACAGATATGCTGTAGAAAAGTTTATTGTTCTTCGGTAGCGAACAATAAACTAGTGATAGATCGTGTACCGGCGAGGCGCGGCCGCTGGCGGCGTCGAGTGCAGGTCAGCGGTGAGCGGTGGCAGGGTTATCTGCAGCGGCAGTCCGGCGCCGGCTTATCAACCTGCTGCCGCATACTGCGCCCATTAGTCACGACACAATAACCGCCGATGATGCCTCCCTGACGTCTGACGTCATCTCAAACAGTACTTTCCAAGATGCAGGTGTCCGCAACCACAAAAAATGAATAATTTAATGACAAGATTATTGATTACTCATCAAAGTTGGTCAACATTACAGATTCTTTAACTAATGTTTAGTTTTCTGCAATATTATAACCGAGTCGTCATCGCAAAATTCCTTCTTCTTGGTTTTTTCGTAAACATGCTCCTACCAGATATGGAGTGATATCAGTGTTTATGCTGAATAATTCAAATCGAACCAATTTCAATACAAAACATTTAGAAATCTCGAAATATAATAAATAATTTAAAGTTTGAAAACATTTTAATATTGACAAAAACAGTCACCCTTCTGAATGGCTTATCTTAACCTAATAAAAATTCCGAAACAACCCAGAAAATTATAATGACCAAAATGACTAGTCAAAAATTTGGTCAAGCTGGAGTCGATGTTTCACGTTTGAGTTCCGAGCACTACCAAAATGACGGTAGATAAGTAGACAATCCAAAGGTAGTAAGTAGAAGTGTTAGCAAACTACTACATGAAAGGGAAACTGCGATCGAACGAAACAAACAAATTCCGGTATGGAAGACTTAAGTCTGTACGGAAAAACGTTACACTGATTGTACCAAAAATCTTTTGGAGATGATACACCAAACAATACACAGATCCCAGGAATAAATCTCAGGGCAATTTATAATGCCAACACAGCACAGAACTCTAAAACTTGCCTTATTAACAAATCTTGGGAAACTTGACGTTTAAAGGTCTTTTAAAACACAAGAAAAAAAACACAAACGTTTCTTCAATACAAAAATGCACCTGAGAATGAAGGCGGGACCACTTGACTAATATTTCGATTATTACAAATCACCGTGAAATGTGAGATTCAACTCTGTCGAGGTCCATTGCTTGTGGATGGGTCATTTTGAGATTTGTATTGGTAAGAAATGCTTCAATGGATGGGACACAAGAGGAAGATGCCTTGATAGTAAGTGTGGCACACGTGTGAGCGTCGCAGGTAGTGGTTAATAATTCGTTTAGTCCAGAGGTACCGGGCACGTTTTTTGGTCGGCGGGCCACACAGGTGCACTCGCCTTCTAATTTACTATTCCCGATACCGACGAGCCATGGGACACAGACGTGTTTAATGTGCCTTTGTGCCCACTGTGGTGCAGACTCGTAATCTCACAGATTTCATTTTGATATTATTCATTGAGTTATTTAAGCGCTCAGAAACTTGATGGAATATTCAAATGAGACCACGGAAATCGTTAAGTCACCGCATAACTTCTATCTGATCTATAAAGTCCATTCGACTTATAACGTAGAAAGCCATAAGGTTGACACAAGATACTTGTACTTGTACTGATAGATAAGTCTAACAGCACCATGAAAAAAAAGCACAAGTACCGTACTAGGTACAGTTAACAAGATATGAATGTGACCAATGTCTAGTTCTAAATATAACGACATTAGTGGACATACCCGCCCATATTAGACGTCTAATGACCACGCAAATGCGTGTAATTAGTACAATCGTAGACATCCTCTACCACGTCAACTATGTTTGTTATTCCACCAACACCTGTTTCCTCTAATCTTATAATTCCAAGTATATCTCATTTAACTTAATTGAGACATAGATAAGTGGCAATCAACTTTATTACAAGTGGCCCAATTAAAAACCAAAAACGATATATAAGTTACTTAATTAAATTGTTAATAAGCATCTTATAATCAATATATTATTGATATCGAAGGTACTTGAAGCATTTAAATTACCTTTCAAATGATCGTTAAGAATTCTTTCGTCATGAAGAGCGCTACCACCTACAGACATTCCGAAGATAATTTAATTATTTCATAAGTTAATTAGCGGTCTACGAACTAGCTACGGGCTACGACATTTTACTTTAATTTATTTCAACTATAATAATTACAAGATCAATTCATTTGCTCTGTCTAATTCCAAGCTTTTGAATCTCCTCTAGTACTGCATTTTCAAAAACGATTTAGTTCTCCTATCGAGTAAAATACAAAAGGCCTTTGTAGATAACCCAAGAGTCTCATCAACTCACTGAAAAAAATACATATTGCAAGAGCTTTCGTTCATCATGGTTCCGTTTCTACATTCATCAAAACTGACACTCGCGAGGTGAGCGGTGATCATGAGCGAATTGAGCGGCTGGACACGTCACGACTGAACGTAGGTTGTAACTTGCTAACAGTATTGTTCAATCACACGGAAATCACGATCTATATTGAACCCTGTTGTTATTTATACTGCTAATGGAAAAATGTACCTATACGTTGGTGTTATTGTGAATCAATAAGGTGCTGTTCATTATTAGGGCAACTAAACAACTGTTGACACTGCTGTGAGACTAGGTTTTCGTGACTCTGCTGGACAAAAGACACTGTATTCAATCGACATTTACAGGCATTTACTGCTCAACTCTATTCCCCTTTTATGTGGTTATCTAGGTACCCATTCAAGTATCAGAATTCAATTTTGTATTTTCTTCGGTTTTATACTAAACACACGGAATTTGAAAATCATGTTTATATTAATGCCACAAGTCCACAGCACGTCTGTCGGATAAACCGCTTATACATAAAGCTATTCTATTTAAATTGTGGTTTTAGTCTCTCAATAGTATTTTCATCGAAAAAAATATAATAACTTTTGATTTCTAGACGTCTGATTTCTTATTGTTGTTTGACAAACGCAGATAGAGTGCTGATGTTCGTTACTTATTTTAATGAATAGGTTGTGGTATGAATAAAAAATCGAATTGCTTATTCAATTCATGAAACAATCAAATAAATCGTAGCACGTAGCCGGCGGAAGCGTTTATTGGTCCTCACTCCAAAGGTAAGAACATGTCGAGTAAGCAATAAACCATGCCGGCGCCATCTTGAATCCGTAGTGTCACCGATTGTCGGTGCAGTGCTGAAGTGATGGGAGGTCCATCCGGCGCCGGCCATTTGCATCAGACGAGCTCAGAATCGATTATTTACAATCAATCTAATATTCAATGCTGTTGCTTTTCCTTGATTTTAAATTACGTGCTTATAGACAGTCACACGTGAACCCAAGTTTACTTTAAATTATTCGAGATTAAGAGATACAATATCTAACGAACATGATTTTCGAATGCACATGCCTGTTAATCGAATTTATAAAATCCGGCAAGTTTTATCATAATTTCTACAAGATTTTATTCACGTAATGGGCTCCCAGTAATTTCCATGCGCATGCAATGTCGTCAGCATTTATTAATTACATGGTTGGTAGTGGTAGGTGAAGTTAGAACAAGTGCAGCATCAGCGACAGGTGGCCCCGCACGTGCCGACTTCAATAAAACGCAATGAATGTCAAATGTGCGCAGAACACCGCACACTATGCACTTTACCAACCACATCGCATATAAAGAACCTTCGATAAAAAACGTAAAACACATTTCACGTCGCCCTGGCACTCACTTAGGTCTTTTTTCGCCGAACAAGCGCGAAGATACTTTCTGATTCCATATCATTAAGATATTTATTGCGCGACGTTGAGCACGCAACTATAGTTTAATTTTAGCTAGTGTGTCGACGTCACAGAACTTAAATTCGCGAAGCACGGGTCGAGGTATCGAATGAGGGTTAATTCGCCACCCTCTGCGAATGCCTGACTTTTCATTATCGAGATGTTTTATTAAAATAGGGGCCGGTATGTCTGACAAGGGGAGCACTAGGGTTATCTCCTAAGTAAACATACTGAGATGTCGTACAGTCACGGAACAAGTCCATAGCGACCATCAATGTTGTTACGTTACAAATATATAGATTGGATCTCCTAACAATTAAATATTCATGGTTTTTCTATCTAACCGAAGCCCCCAATCTAACAAAAAAACCATTTCTTCTTAAAGCGCTCTCTACCAGTTTAATTACACGATTTACATTTTAAAATTTGCAACCCTACGCAGGATCTGAGCGCCATATATTGAGTTACCCGAGGCGAGGTGTGGGTGGAATGTTTACACTGGGATTTAGGGCTGGCGCTGGTCATATTGCATTCCTATGTACGCAGCCGAGCATCGCACGTCACGCTCCGCGTCAAATAAACTGGCTGATTGCGATCTATGCCTCTAGACACTCGCGGAGGAATTGTTAGGCTGACGGTACTTCGGTAGAATGTGAAACACAAGAGACGCAAACTTGCCTCGGGTAGTTGGGCTATAACATCACTTCGTAATAATCAATCTTTGTGCGAGTTGCCAAGTACAATTCATAAGGATACTGTGCTATACTCACAAAGCTTGGCTTTTATGATAGTATGTATTTGTGTGTGTGTGTGTGTGTGTAGGTGTACCACCCAGGTGCTTGTCTACGCTGGTCCCTAGATAGGTGACCACCTTTCACATACCGAGTTTCCTCTGTACCTTGGAAAACACGCTAAGCCGTAGGTCCCTACAGTGATTTGGCAGTCGTTACAGGTATCAGGGGTATCGTATTACCCAGTACTAACTGGGTTGTGGAGGTAGATAGGCAGTAGCTCAATGTAAAATACTGGTATTCAGTTGCATCCGGTTAGACTGGAAGCCAACTCCAACATCAATTGGGAAAAGGCTAGGCAGATAATGATCTACCTTCGAAGAACTGCTACTTCATCCTCACATTCCTTTCAGGTGGCTTTTAAAAACAGGAGGTGATCGATTAGGTAGAAGGTAGTCTAGTCGATTGCGGACACAATGACTGCATTCGGATTCGATGGCTTTCAAGGGTGGTTGTCGAGAGCTTTTGTGTGCTGGCTCTTTCATGTGCTCCCAAGTGGCTAGCATACCAAATTTGAAAACTCCGAGCACAAAACGGAGATGTCAGAACACGATTGACGACATTGTAGATGTAGGGTATGGCTGTTAACAGTATAGCTATAAGGTCATCACGCTTTAAATCTTACATCGACCATCTTCTCTCTCTCTCGAAGACGCTGACCTGCACATTACGTCTCAACCGGTGAACCGGGCCAATTTGTACTTCCTTTTACTGTTGAAATACTACTCGTATCATCGCCTGAACAGCTGCAGTTTTCAACGACTAATGTTATGTCTAAGCAGCGCTGCGTTGTGCGCTCCACCCGCACTGGTGACACATAGACGACGACGGAACTATCAACAAGCCGCAGACGTTCAATAAACACGGCCACTGTTATAATGGCCGCAATTTCCTCGAAACTCTGTTTGACAAAACATGGCTGACAAAGACAATGCCACGCGCCGTGTCCAAACACTGGCACAGTGAGTCAGCCCCACTTTCGCATGTCTGACTGACTGACGCCTCCACTCCACCGGCTACAGACTTTAGCCAATAGCCTGTAGCTCTTCCAACTATAATCTGAATACAGCTCGTACTTACTGAAGTTATACAGACTGCAGATATACATCATACTTGTGATTGTGTGAAGGGCTGTACTTCTACTTTCATTCTTTAAGCCTTTTCATTCTTCGACCGAAACTAAACTTTTGGGCGTCTCATATGAGTCATAACAGATGTAAGCAACACTGAAAAATCATCATCTGTATACTATTATATCTATACTATAAAGGGTGTAAAACACATCTTCACGAAGCCGAAAGGCACTTGTTCTCCCCATCATTGCGAACATTTTTTTGTTCTACACCATACCTGGGAACCTTCTAGTTACGGAGATATGGGGTCAAAGTTACAACATTTTGACAAGTTTTTTTTGTAAGTTTTTAACGGTTGAATAGTACGGGGGTCGTGGAGGTTTAACACCCCGTACCATTCAACCCATCCATCAGCACAATGTTTTAGGTGCGTTACTTTGAGATCTACGACAAAACATGATTTATAACCTCAAAAAAAAAAGTTGTTTCCCAGCAATATTTTTTGCGTAAAGTTACTTAGTTTGATGTACAGAATGCTTGTTTAACGGCTTTGTGATGAGGTGGTTTACACCCTGTATACTATATATATACTATACTAATATTATAAAGCAGAAGAGTTTGTTTGTTTGTTTGTTTAGTTGAACGCGCTAATCTCAGGAACTACCGGCTCGAATTGAAAAATTCTGTTTGTGTTGGATAGTCCATTTATCGCGAAAGGCTTTAGGCTATATAACATCACGCTATGACCAATAGGAGCGGAGCACCAATTAGAAATGTTGCAAGCGGGAAAAAAACTTCCGTTGAGCAAGCGATGCGTTGCGATATGAAAACATAACGCAAACGAAGTCGCGGGCAGAAGCTATTAGGCTTTTATTTATCTTGGAAACTAGAACACCTGATGCAGAACCGCAACAGACCAGCTAAACTATAAGAAATACAAAAATGAGAAACGCAAAAAATTGTTCCACGTGACGAGCATTTTCTGCTGAGAGAATTAATTTCAAGATCTGGATCACTGATGTGGAACTCCAAGAGCCCAGCTAGACCATAACACATTTAGGAATGACGTCTTAGCAAAAGTTTAATCTGATGAGCACTCTCTGTTGACTTATAATAATCGAAGATCTGGAACACCTGTTGTGGAACTCCAAGAGCCCAGCTACACCATAAACTTCGAACTTCGAGTCGGAGACGGATAGAGAATTGCGCTTGAGTTCCAAGCGTATCTACGCATAGACTTCTAGATCTCTAGAAATCTAAATCTCTAGAGAATCGGATGAGTCTCAAGATAATTATAGCCGTGGGGCATGGCGACCTTCCTTGGGTTGATAAAGCAATGAGTGCATTTACGTCTCCTATGATTGAATACGCAACACACTCCGCCATTGGAGGCCTGATTAAAAATTGAACTTTTTGTGAAGGTGTTAAATGGCAAAAAGAAACAAACGGTATGTGTTGTTCAGGTGTGAAATATCCGTTATTTTCCCGTCCCCGGGCTCTTGCAATTCGACATCAGACGTTTCAGGTCTTCGATTTTGTCGACCCCGTTGTCGCTGGCATAAGCAACAGGATCCGCGTACGAAGTCGCGGGCAGAAGCTAGTATATTATATATACTAATATTATAAAGCAGAAGAGTTTGTTTGATTGTTAGTTTGTTTGTTTGTATGGTTGAACGCGCTAATCTCAGGAACTACCGGCTCGAATTGAAAAATAAAAGCGTTGGATAGTCAATTTATTGAGGAAGGCTATAGGCTATATAACATCACGCTATGACTAATAGGAGCGGAGCAGCAATAAGAAATGTTGCAAGCGGAAAATTCACGCGAACGAAGTCGCGGGCAGAAGCTAGTATAATATTATGAAGCAGAAGAGTTTGTTTGTTTGTTTGGTTGTTTGAACGCGCTAATCTCAGGAACTACCGGCTCGAATTGAAAAAATCTTTTTGTGTTGGATAGTCCATTTATCGAGGAAGGCTTTAGGTTATATAACATCACGCTACGATTATTAGGAGCGGAGCAGTAATGAAATAGGCTGCAAAAACGAAGATTTTCTTCCTTTCGTTTTTCTCTCTTATATGACGCAGCCGACGTTGCGTGGGTCAGCTAGTAATAATATAATAGACTAGATGTAGAAGCCCTTCATACAGCTCAATGTAACGCACTCAAAACACGTTGCAGATGGAGGCATTGAATAGTACGGGGGTTAAATGGAGTAGTATAGTAGTAATAGTATTTATAATGAAGTTATGACATTACTTGTACGTAAGTATTAAAAAAAAAAATCTTGTGAAAATGTTAGAACTTTGACACTCAAATCTCCGTAACTAGAAGTTCTGGTCTAGAACAAAAAAAAACGTACTTAAGGGGGAGACCATATCTAGAGGGGATGGGGCCGAATCTTGCGGAGAACCAGTTTGGTTTCCGCAAGGGGCGCTCTACAGTGGACGCCATCATGCGCGTGAGAGCCCTCACGACGGGGGATGCGATATCCCGGGGCGGGTTGTTTTGGCGGTGTCTCTCGACATCGCCAACGCCTTCAACTCCCTGCCCTGGAGCTGCATCAGGGAGGCACTCCGGTATCACCGGGTGCCGACCTACCTCCGTCGTGTGGTCGGGGACTATTTGACGGATAGGGCCGTCATCTACCCCAGTCGCTGCGGAAATTGGAACCGGCGAGAGATGTCGTGCGGTGTCCCACAGGGATCGGTTCTGGGACCGCCCCTGTGGAACATAGGTTACGACTGGGTGCTGCGCGCGGACCTCCCTAGTGGTGTCAGCGTCGTCTGCTACGCAGACGACACCCTGGTGCTGGCACAGGGGAGGTCGCACGAGGCGGCGGCCGAAACTATGACACGCGGGGTTGCGATAGTCGTTGAGAGGATCCGGCAACTGGGTCTCGAGGTGGCATTGCACAAGTCCGAGGCCATGTGCTTTCATGGGCCTCGGAATGCGCCACCGTCGGGATCCACACTGACGGTAGGAGGGGTATCCATCGGCGTCGAGTCGACGTTGAAGTACCTAGGACTCGTCCTCGACAGCCGGTGGAACTTCGTGGAGCACTTCCGACGTTTGGCCCCCAGGCTAGAACGGACCGGGGCTGCCTTCAGGCGGCTCCTGCCCAACCTTGGGGGGCCAAATGTCTCCTGCCGCAGGCTCTACGCGGGGGTCGTGCGGTCCATGGCCCTTTACGGGGCCCCAGTGTGGGCGCGTTCCCTGAAGCGGCGTGCCGCTCACTATTTGAACGCGCCCCAAAAAGTGGTGGCCGTAAAGATGGTCCGTGGGTACCGCACGATCTCTCGCGAGGCGGCGGGCCTGCTTGCCGGATTGCCGCCGTGGGATCTGGAGGCGATAGTCCTCGCGCGCCTGCATGAGTGGCGCGCGGAGCTACTACGCCGGGGGGAAACTCCGCTGCCGCGGCAAATTGCCGCTCAGCGGACTGACCTCTGGCGCGATCTCATGGCGACATGGAGAGAGCGACTGTCGCAACCCCGTGCAGGGCACGCCACGATAGTGGCGGTAAGTCCCCTCTTTGAGGAGTGGCTAGAGAGGCGCCACGGCGTCCTCACCTTCCGCCTGACGCAGGTCCTCACCGGACACGGATGTTTCGGGAGGTACCTGCACCGAATCGGGCGGGAGGAATCGCCCGGGTGTCTCCACTGCGAGGATCGACCGGAGGACACGGTGGAGCACACGGTGGAAGTCTGCCCTGCGTGGGCCGAGCTCCGCCGTGTCCTCGTGGCGGCGATCTGCGGCGGCGACCTCTCACGTCCGGCCCTGGTTCAATCCATGGTCCGGAGCGAGACGGAATGGGAAGCCGTCGCCTCCTTCTGCGAAGCAGTCATGCTAGCGAAGGAGGTGGCGGAACGAGAGAGGGAGAGATCCTCTCTTCCCGGCCGCCGCGGGAGACGCAACGGGCGTCGGGGCTACCGGCCACCGTAGATGCGGGCCTGTGGACGGCTGGCTATGGGCTAGCTAGCCGTCCGGCCGTCTAACTACGACGACAGGCCGTGTCGACGGCGCGTTCGTGTTCCACGCGCGCCTAAAGAGATGTCAGCAAAGGAGAGGGGCCCGCAAGGGCCGAAGCCTGCCGGGGTTGCGGGCCTGTTCGAAAGAGATACCGCGGCCCCGGAACGTAAAAGGCGAGGAAGGAACATGGATGGTTTTTAGTCAGTAAGAGTCTGACACTCCCTCCCGCTCCGCCCAGAGTGGGGGGGGTCATTTGATGATTTCCCATACTTAAAAAAAAAAAAAAAAAAAAAAAAAAGGGGGAGACCATGACCTTTTTTTATTTTGACACCCATTATTCAATAAATTAGAACACTGCATGGTTAATACGTTATTTGTAATGTGTTTAAACTAGAGACAAAGTGAACTCTTTAAAAGCTCCAACAGCCGGCAGTTGCAAAACTAGAATAATCTAGATCCAAAGTATTATTAGTAGCTGAGTTAGCGCGGCGGCAATCTTAAGAGAATCTCTAACACAAAGAGGATCTTAAAAGCGAATCTTTTATTGGTATAAAGTGGCCAGGGCGAGCGGCCGCCCGGTTGATCGATAAAGTGTTCACGCCTTTTAAATTATTGGCCGCGATATGCTCGTGAGTGAGTTGTGTGTGGTGTTGTGGTGTTGCCAAGTTCATGGATTACATGCACTATCGAAGCGTGGGCGGCTCAGCGCTCTGTAGCGTTTTTATTTAAATATATTTGTTTATCGACTCTATTGTGTACGTTAACGTATCAAATACATACCTATTCTTGTTATTGTTAAATAGCAAATACATAGAAATATTCACTTTAATAGACTACGAAAGAGGGTAGTTTTAGTCTGCTGTATTTTTGTGTCACCTCACCACAATGCTGGAAATTACTGAGCAGCTCCCGTATTTCGTTGTACAAACTGCAGCGAGCTTTCAAAAATTCATCATTTCAGTTGACACACGTCCACGGCTGGAGATAAAAACAGTTTTTAAATATATTTAATTTGATTTTTAACCGACTGCAAAAGTGATTATTATTCGTCTGGACGTTTTTTTAAGAGTATATTTTCCTCCATTTTCATGGAAAATAGAGCTTCAGTTAACTTTTACGGACAACTAAACCCCATAATATTTTGACGAAAAGCTTATTGCAATAAGCAGGTACCTCCCATTACATACTATGGAAGAAGTAGATGGACAATATGAAAGAAAGAAACACCGACCTCAAAAAAATTGGGTTAAGAGATTGATAATCTATACTAATATTATAAAGCAGAAGAGTTTGTTTGTTTGTTTGAACGCGCTAATCTCAGGAACTACCGGGTCGAATTGAAAAAAAAATATTGCGTTGGATAGTCCATTTATCGAGGAAGGCTATAGGCTATATAACATCACGCTATGACCATTAGGAGCGCAGCAGGAATGAAAAATGTTGCAAAAACGGGTTTTTTTTTCCTATCGTTTTTCTCTCTTATGTGACGCAGACGAAGTTGCGTGGGTCAGCTAGTGTTGTCATAAAACTAAAACAAAACGCTTCAGACCAGAAGTAAATAATAAGTTTCAAGTTATACTTTATGCAATCAGAAGTCTATTCTTACTTTCTTAGACACTTTTAAGGTAACTTGATTGATGTAAGTGTACCAATAAATATGTGTGTTTGTAGAATTTTAATTGAAATGGGAAACTGAATGCACGTGGGTACGTGTCAGATCATACTGAGTCACGTCTGTAGGTGCTGCGCGGTGTGCGCTGTGCGGTGGAACACATGACACCATGATCAAGTTTGATCGTTGTTAGAAGCCTTTGTTCGTGCATGACAGATGTGAAATCAAATTTTCTCATAATTTTATGGTCTAAAATCATTTGAAGAAATTTGACAGTTTGTGGTACTTACTTAACTTGATGTCCTGACGACAGTACCAACAAAATCCTTCAGTAATTCCTTGATAAACTACATTGATAGTGGTTATACAACTGATACATCTCCACCTGTAATTTATTAACGTATTGAAATAAAAAGCCTTGGTAAGGTCCAGCGGCCGAAGTTTCCAAGCAAGTCAAAATAAGGCTTTATCTACCAGTTTTATTTTTTCTCTTTATACCAGTGGTCGGTGGAGCACACGTGCACACCGCCCGCGCCTGCGCACATCGTGACCTGCGCCCGCGCCCCGCACCTCGCACCCCGCCGCGCGCCTCAACCACCTCACCTGATTTAATTGTCTGTCTAAATTCTCAGACTCTCATTAATTAGCACTCAATTCCTAATCGACAATATTAAATTAATCTATATAAATAAAAATGAATTGTTGTTCGTTAGTCTGATTAAAACTCGAGAACGGCTGGGCCGATTGAGCTGATTTTGGTTTTAAAATGTTTGTCGTAGTCCAGGGAAGGTTTAAACGGTGAGAAGTAGACAGGTAGGTAGGTAGGAAAAAATGCATTGCAACGCATGCCGGGTACAGCTAGTTTGAAATATTATTCGCGAAATTATCAACAATCATTCCAAATTACGAATGTGAGAAAACAGTTACAATACATAACTTTTACCTTCCTTTTTATAATGAATGAAGCAGCATTATGCTTCAACTATCAGTAATATGTAGTTACCTACCAATGGATCGGGGATAACCGTTTAACCGTTCATGTAGGTAGGTAAAGATGCGGCTTCTCAAAGTGAAACGAGTTGGAATACTCAGGTGCGCCTGCGCCGCGTCACGGCACAGATACATTGTGACGGCGCGCCGCCGCCGCAGCCAGAAAATAGAATTAAAAGACACTCCACAATGGACCAAAGCCCTTTCAAACCGAGCACAAATACGTATTGGAATTTTAAATCCCAGCGAAATAAACCTCAGGTGTTCTGGAGAATGAAACGATACCTATTCATCAATTTATTGTTGAACCAACTGTAGGTTCGGATGAATGGACGGACACGTTAAGAAGTTTTGTATTTAGGTAGGGAAGAAAAACCATGGAAACTATTGTGAAAATCCTTCTTCGGCCCATATTATATGAAGTTGGCGTCGTGGTGACTACCTACTTATTATTATTTACAGTTTCGACGATTACATTATTTTGATTGCATTCGTGAGAGATATATCATGATGCATTGATGTCGATTTGTGAACTCTTTGTCCATCTTGAAACCATGATTAAAAATTATGAAAATTGGCATTTAATCATGAATACGACAAAAATACTGCTCAATCTTATAAAAGCAGCTGAAGTATAACTGAATTTAAAAACAAATAGAAAAAGAAAAAAAAAACTGCTACTTAGAACTGAAACTCATTTTTTTTTTCATCAAACCCATACGTGGGGTGTCTATGGATAGGTCTTCAAATTTGTTATTGAGGTTTCTAATATTATTTTTTTCTAAACTGAATTATTTGACGACCCAAATGGCGCAGCGGTAGTGAGCCTGCCTTACGTTCTTAGGGCCCCGGGTTCGAATCCCGGTAGGAGCAAATGTTTGTGTGATGAGCATGTACATTTGTTTCCGAGTCATGGCATGTTAAATGTATAATAATAAAATTATGTATAATAAGTATGTATTTACAAACAAAAAGTATATATTATGTAGTATATCAACTGTCTGGTGACCACGACATAAGCCTTGCTTAGTGTGGCACTAGATGGCGCTGTGTGAAATGTCCAGCGATATTTATTTATTTCTAAACTGAAAATTTTGCGCGAGCTACAATTCCAAAGTGGTAAAATGTGAGTCCATCCCCCCTCCCCCTGTAACTTCTAAAATATGAGTATGATAAAAGTAAAAAAATATAAATGATGTACATATTTACCAAATAAACTTCCACCGAAAATTGGTTTGAACGAGATCTAGTAAATAGTTTTTTTTTTTTTATATACGTCCGTAAACCGCAATTTACCTTTCATTCAATCAACTCCAAGTTACAACAAACTACAAGAACTTTTATATTATATTACTTGCTGCTACGGAACCCTTCATGGGCGAGTCCGACTCATGAAGGGCCGGCTACTTGACCGCTTTTTTTTCATTGGCTTTGACAACATTCAGCTAGGTGTTCACTGTTCAGCAAAGACCTTCTATACTCTAAGCTGTTCAGTAATTGGCCGATACTGCTGTCCTCTATACTCATTACCACGAAACAATGTTTAATTTATCGCTTAAGAGATGGCGCTAGTTTATATTATTAAGTAGCGCCATCTATTGGGGAATAGTAATCAAAAATATGAGCTATTCGGCAGTAGATGGCAGTAAAACCAATATTAAATGTTTGTAAAATGGCAACTCCAGCGATATAAAACTGAATGCTATTAATGAAAATGCTTCTTTTTGATTGGTGGATCGAGCCGGTACGAAATGGCATTCTTGTCAACCGCCATTTTGCCAACGCCTGGCTGCGGAAGAGGCGTTCAAAGAAATACTGTGAATATCAAGCCGCATTGCGGCAATCAGCCGGTTTTTATAAAAGGTACGTAAGAAATAATTATTAAGTGTGTTTCGTTTACCCACATGGGTACATATTTTGTGTTTTGCACTGGGTATCTCCACGGTAGGTTCTATACCGACCGTGGTCGTTTTATAGGTGCTAGATAAAATAAGCTCACCCATTCGAAAACACAAGCGCTTCTCTGTTTTCGTCAGTTACGAGCTTTACATTATTACTACATCCAAAATACCACGATGTAGCAAGTATTTTTTAATTACTTCTGTGCCTCTGTTGTAATATAGTCTTACTTTCAGGTATAGGATAAGGCCGCAAAGATGTATCTTTACAATTTGACTTTGCAAGGCTCATCGTCTATCACACATGCCGTCCACGGCAATTTCTCCGGCACAAAGCAGCAGGAGATAGTAATATCACGTGGAAAGACCTTGGAACTCCTCCGCCCCGATCCAAACACCGGCAAAGTACATACTCTGATGAAAGTGGAAATATTCGGCGTTATCAGATCTATGATGTCATTTCGGCTCACCGGAGGCACTAAAGGTAAATGACCTTTTTGACTGGGCTTGTCACATCAACTTTTTGGTTATTTATGCCTAAATACCACGTGCTGATTTAGCGAAAATAACCGCAACTTTGTGGAGGTCTTTAACGTTCCTGTTTTTCTTAACACGCAGCTAGTTCTATTAATAGATTATTCTATCCACATAATATATCGTAATATTGCATCGTCTTGCTCCATGCATCTTAATGACACACGGTGTATGGGATAACTAGATGCATAGAATATGCCCAATGCGTCGCTCTTTACAATCACCTATGGTTGTCGAGATGTACCGTATTGGTACACTAGACAATTTTCTAAATATAATTATTCCATTGAAAGCATTTTTCCGTATACAAGAACTTCCATGTCTATTGTTTCAGATTATATTGTAATCGGGTCAGATTCTGGTCGAATAGTGATATTAGAGTATATTCCGAAGAAGAACATTCTAGAAAAAGTTCACCAGGAAACATTTGGCAAATCGGGATGCCGCAGGATTGTTCCGGGTCAATACTTAGCAATTGATCCCAAAGGCAGAGCGGTTATGATTGGTAAGATTATTTTTGTAAATGTTACAGTAATGGCACATTGACCTAATATTGTTCAATTAGGTCAGTTACCTATTATTGCTTGAAGTGTTGCTGACCCAAATAGTGCAGTAAAGTCAATTAATTATTTTGGGCAGCCACACATTTCTTACTTATTCCCAATCAATATAAAGTCTAGTAGTAGCTGTAAGATGGTATAAATTAACAAACTCTTCAACTTTTTAGGTGCCATTGAAAAGCAGAAGCTAGTTTACATATTGAACAGAGATGCTGAAGCCAGGCTCACAATTTCCTCACCCCTGGAGGCCCACAAGTCCAATACATTAGTGTATCACATGGTTGGAGTGGATGTTGGTTTTGAAAACCCAATGTTTGCCTGTCTGGAGATTGACTATGAAGAAGCAGATGCTGATCCTTCGGGTAAGTAACAAATTGTAATATTTTGTTGTAGACTCCCGACTATGATTATTTTGAGGTCCGTGTTTCCGACTGACAGTGACGTAAAATCCTCTATGTATGAGTTTTTACCTAACTCTTTTAAATAGAACTACTTCAGATATCTCAAAATTTAACACAACTCTTATCTTTTAGGTGAAGCAGCACAAAAGACGCAGCAAACCCTAACTTTTTATGAGCTAGATTTAGGTTTGAACCATGTAGTAAGAAAATACTCAGAACCTCTTGAAGAACATGCCAACTTCCTAATAACAGTGCCTGGTGGCAACGATGGGCCATCAGGAGTACTCATCTGCTCAGAAAACTACCTCACATACAAAAATCTGGGTGACCAACATGACATTCGATGTCCAATCCCTCGACGGCGAAACGATTTGGATGACCCGGAGCGAGGGATGATCTTTGTGTGTTCAGCAACACACAAAACGAAGTCTATGTTCTTCTTCTTGGCACAAACAGAGCAAGGAGATATATTCAAAATAACTATTGAGACTGATGAGGACATGGTCACTGAGATAAAGCTGAAGTATTTTGACACTGTACCTGTAGCAACAGCCATGTGTGTCCTCAAGACTGGCTTTTTGTTTGTAGCCTGTGAATTTGGCAACCAGTAAGTATTATTTTATTTGAAAATTGTTATGCATAATGTTACAAAAAATGAGAGTTATTTAATGCTCTCTTTAGTATACTGTAATGCTAGAGAAGTAATCTCCGAACCAAGGTCCTCCCTTACTATATGGGGGAGAGCACACTGATGTGAGATGCACATTTTCTCGAAAACCATTTACCCTATAAATTCTATTTCGCCCACTACCTATAAAAGCATTTACTTGAAAGTATTTTGCTTCTTTCAGTTACCTGTATCAAATTGCTCACTTGGGTGATGAAGATGATGAACCAGAGTTCAGTTCAGCGATGCCTTTGGAAGAAGGAGACACATTCTTCTTTGCTCCTAGGCCACTGAGGAATCTTGTGCTTGTTGATGAATTAGATTCTCTATCACCGATTTTAGGTAAGATTTTGTCATAAAATTTCAGTTTTATTGAATCAATGAAGTGGTTTTCCCAATGATGTCAAACTTTATCGCTCCGTGTTTCATCTGAAAAACATTGACGAATGCTTAACCAGATCTGAGGTTCCAAACTTACAAGATTATTATTTACATGTAAGGAATTTGTTTTAACATTCAATTAATATTCTAGCATGTCGGGTGGCTGATTTGGCTGCTGAGGATACCCCTCAGGTGTATCTGGCATGTGGCCGAGGACCAAGATCTTCATTGAGAGCACTTAGACACGGTTTGGAGGTAGCTGAAATGGCCGTCTCAGAATTGCCTGGTTCACCAAATGCTGTATGGACTGTTAGAAGACACAAGGATGGTAAGTGACATATTATTACATCTAGGAATCAAAATATGAAAACAGTAATTCTTTTCCAATGATTTAAAAAAATATATTGTAACAATCAAATGTAACTTGAAAAATTATAACAGGAAGAAAATAAAAATAAAGGAGCTTAATGATTATATCCTTTGGTCCGTGTTGCCGACATACAGTGACGTTACAACTAACCACTTATGAATGCTCCTCTTTATCAACAAGTTACTAATAAAACCCTGGTTGTTTGTCATACATAAACACCAGTGGTTTTTCTTTTCAGAATCTACTTTCGGCTGATGAACGAATAGAGATGGTTTCAACAGACACCTGAAGGTAGGCATCCATGACTTCATAAAACGCAACTGGAAGCTGACTACAAAGAAGACTGTTTATACATTTTCAATAGCTATTAGGTCTAATTTTACCTTAGATTTTTCTTTTGGTTGCAGAGGAGTATGATTCTTACATCATTGTGTCATTCGTAAATGCCACGCTTGTGCTGTCTATTGGTGAAACAGTCGAGGAAGTAACTGACTCTGGGTTCTTGGGCACGACGCCCACACTCAGTTGTCACGCACTCGGCGCAGACGCACTCGTTCAAGTGTACCCAGATGGCATCAGGCACATTCGGGCGGACAAACGAGTAAACGAATGGAAAGCGCCGGGGAAAAAGTCGATTGTCAAATGCGCTGTTAACCAGAGACAAGTAGTTATTGCTCTGACTGGAGGCGAATTAGTCTATTTTGAAATGGACCCCGTAAGTTGAATTCTCAATTACTTGTTATTTTTTTTTTACCGACGTGTTTGCGTGGGCGTGCTTTCGGGTGTGCCCACGCAAGGGTGGTGCGTAGCTGCCCCATGCAGTGATAAGCCCACAACGTCGCAGAGCATATCGCCCTCCCGCTTGCGGTAGAGGGCGGCACTCGGCATATTCCATAGCCAAGCTGGAGTCGTTCAGGCGATGAAGGCGGCAAAACCATGCCGTGGACAAACAATTACGAATATTTCTCAAGTATTCCTAACAATGTTCCATTCTGACGAGTTTTACTATTCCAGACTGGTCAATTAAATGAATACACTGAAAGGAAGAAGTTATCATCTGATGTGTCTTGTATGGCATTGGGTTCAGTGGCTACCGGCGAGCAAAGGGCCTGGTTTTTAGCTGTGGGGCTGAATGATAACACTGTCAGGATCATCTCTTTAGACCCATCGGTAAGAATTATTTTGAAACAGATAATAAGATAACAATTCCCATGTTTAAAATGATGATACAAGGACACCATTGAATTTTTGTGATTACAACAACCTAAAATGCGTTATTCTAATACTGCTGATTTCAAACTATTCCATACAATGAAAATATCTTTTCAAGTAAACAAAAATGAAACTAGAATATTTTTTTCAGGATTGCCTAGCGCCACGTTCCATGCAAGCTTTACCAGCCGGTGCTGAATCTCTATGTATTGTAGAACAACCATTCGAGTCGGGAGCTAAGTCTGCTTTGCAGTTGAACATTGGACTAAGCAATGGAGTACTGCTGAGAACTACTTTGGACTCTGTTAGCGGCGATTTAGCTGATACTAGGACAAGGTGTGTTTATCAAAAAGTTTTCTGTTCCAATATAATCAAGCAACATTTCCAATGATGAAAAAACCTATCGCTCCTATTATAATCTGAATTTTAGTGAAGATTAACTTAACCAGATCTGAGTTTCCAAACTGAGTAATTATAATATGCAATGTATTCATTCTTGATTCTAATAAAACCTTGTGTTACTAGATACTTAGGATCAAGGCCAGTGAAATTGTTCAAAGTCCGCGTGCAGGCCGCCGAGGCGGTCTTAGCTGTGTCATCAAGGACTTGGCTTGGTTACCACTACCAGAATCGCTTCCACCTCACACCTTTGTCCTATGAATGCCTGGAATATGCTGCTGGATTTAGTTCTGGTAAGGTTCTCTATATTAAAATGGGTAGTGTACCTGGGATTAGTGGATTCTCACTTTGCTTTGGACCTAACACATTAGTTCATTTAAAAGAAAACTGCCCAGATTGAATTTAAGACATTACGACGTAACAAAGTAATTCACGGCATTTCTTCGGCACCTAAAGTGTTAGGCCTATTGAGTGCACTGCTGACGGCTATGTGTAATTTTTTTTTTTCACAATCTATAGATCATTTTGTCTAGTCAAGGACTTCTTAAATATTTCACATGACCGTCATCAACACATAATTGCTTAATACCGACGTGTTTGCGTGGGCGTACCTTCGGGTGTGTCCACACAAGGGTGGTGCGTAGCTGCCCCATGCAGTGACAAGCCCACAACGTCGCAGAGCATATCGCCTTCCCGCTTGCGGTAGAGGGCGGCACTCGGCATATTCCATAGCCAAGCTGGAGTCGTTCAGGCGATGAAGGCGGCAAAACCATGCCGTGGACACACAAAATAAAAAACAGCACTTATTCGAACTTTCGTTAGCATTGTTATAACACTATCTTTACTGTTTCAGAGCAATGCGCCGAAGGTATCGTAGCTATTTCCTCAAACACCCTCAGAATTTTGGCGTTAGAAAAGCTTGGTGCTGTCTTCAATCAGACATACTTACCTCTTGAATACACACCAAGGAAATTCGTCATTAACACTGATAACAACAACATCATCATACTTGAGACTGACCACAACTCTTACACAGAGGAAATGAAAAATCAAAGAAGGTAAACAAAGATAAAGTACTGATTTATTATAAATTTTGCTCACATGATGACAATATTACACACACTTACCGAATTAAATGTAGACAACCCTGCAGTACTGACTTGAAACTTGAAATAACAATTATTCTTCAGAACTGTGACAATTTCTAACCTAATCTTTTTCATCCAGGGTGCAAATGGCGCAAGAGATGCGGGAAGCGGCTGCAGGTGGAGGTCCAGAGGAACAACAACTTGCTAATGAAATGGCCGACGCTTTCCTCTCAGACACTCTGCCTGAAAATATCTTCTCGTCACCTAAAGCCGGAGCAGGTATGTAATTATTTTATGTATTAACTATGTAAGCCACATTCTCTGGGCAAGAGCAGAAAATGACATTGAGCATACTGACTCTAATCGGATGTGGCAAGATTAAATTCCCAACGTTAATCCCAAATGTGCTTACTATAAGACATTTGATTCAAGTGTGGGATACATTTTGAAACAATTATAAATTACTACATGATGAATACACCATTCCTGTTTCTAATACAAGGTTCTTGTTCAGGTATGTGGGCGTCTCAGATCCGCGTGGTAGATATGGGTGTGAGTGGAGGCCAGCCTACGACGCTGTTCAAGTTGCCGCTGGAACAGAACGAGGCGGCCGTGTCGGGCTGCATCGTGCGCTGGGCCGCGCATGCCGAGCACGCGCAGGCGCACTTAGTAGTAGGAGTTGCTAAAGACATGATTTTGTCTCCACGTTCCTGCACTGAAGGCAGTTTACATGTCTATAAGGTGAATATTCATCTTGTTTAGCCAATTTTATTATCAATGTAATGTGTTCAAATTAAGTTTTTACTAATTACATTCTTTCCTTCCCAGATTTATGGCAGTACAGGGAAATTAGAACTGATTCACAAAACACCTGTAGACGAATATCCCGGCGCGTTAGCACCATTCAATGGAAGACTGTTGGCGGGAGTGGGACGCATGCTACGACTGTACGACATCGGCAGACGAAAACTGTTGCGCAAATGCGAAAACCGACACATTCCAAACCTTATAGCCGATATCAAGACAATTGGTCAAAGGATATACGCATCAGATGTGCAGGAGTCTGTGTTCTGTCTCAAGTACAAAAAGAGAGAGAACCAGCTCATCATATTTGCTGATGACACTAATCCAAGATGGATTACCAATAGCTGCATTCTAGATTACGATACAGTCGCCATGTCTGATAAATTCGGCAACGTAGCTGTGATGAGACTGCCACAATCTGTCACAGATGATGTTGACGAAGATCCTACAGGGAACAAAGCACTCTGGGATAGAGGTAAGGACGAAAAAATAATCGAATTATAATATCTAAAAGACTTCAAATTGTCGCTTTACTCACAACCATGCGTGATGAAACAAAATTATATACATGCTAGACTAATGATAGTAATGATTATTTATTCCAATCTGATGTTGACACTCAATTCGAAACGTTTCGCGCTACCGAATAAACAAAACTAATTTTTCTTTAACTTTCAGGTCTTTTAAACGGAGCGTCGCAGAAAGGAGACGTCGTGGTGAACTTCCACGTGGGGGAAACTGTGACGACTCTACAAAGGGCGACGCTCATTCCTGGTGGTTCCGAAGCCCTTCTGTATGCGACCGTTAGTGGCTCTCTCGGCGTGCTTCTGCCTTTCACGTCGCGAGAAGACCACGACTTCTTCCAGCACTTGGAGATGCACATGCGGAGTGAAAACCAGCCACTGTGTGGCCGGGATCACTTATCGTTTAGGAGCTATTATTACCCAGTAAAGGTTGGTATCTATTCAAAGTCATTAGCTGCTTTCATTGTATTCTCATATGGGCTTGCTTTTCTATAAAACCAATGTCCAGCCGTCATGTCTCAAGTCCAGGTATCCGCCAGTTAGTCAGCAGTTTACTTCTCTACGAAGTCTCCTGTGTTACACTGTCGGTAGAGCACGGCGGGCGCTCCGCTGCTTGTGTGCTTGTCGTTATGACTGCGCCTTGTTGCTACCGTCCGTCGAGTTCCGGAGAGTTGGACGCGTTTCTCATAGCGCTACTTTAGTTTTGGAACGGACATTTCTATTAACCTTTTGGACGCCATTGTCACATATACGTGACAAGCAAGCGCGTGCCCTGTACGCCAAACGATACAATTTTTTGACAAAATAGTAGATGAAATTGTGGCTTGGCGTGGAGGGCACGCGCGTGCGTTTATGCTGTGGCGGTCAAAAAGTTAAACAATAATACTTCGCGAAAATCCGTGACTAAACCTTTCTCTTTGTTTGACAGAATGTGATAGACGGTGACTTATGCGAGCAGTTCAACTCATTGGAGCCAGCTAAGCAGAAGGCGATCGCTGGCGACTTGGAAAGAACGCCTGCTGAAGTGTCCAAAAAGTTGGAAGACATTAGAACTAGATACGCATTTTAAGTTATGGTGAATTCATTGTATTAATTTAATGTAAGAAATAAAATTAAGAATATTACGTTTCTCTTTTATTCATACAAAATACCTACATTTATGATACACACTCGGCGCTTAGGCGTCCACTAATAACAAGAGCGGGTTTACTCGCTCGCGTGTCTTCAAAATGTGGATACCCATACGTTCCGAAGGGGGGAAGTTTTTCGTGCCACTTGTCCCAAAAGACATGTGATCACGCAATGCACAGAGCATCTATATGTCACCGTAAAATTATCAAACACGTTATATTACAATATAACGTGTTTCGCTTTAGCGATATTGTAATCTCGCGAATTATTGTCAACTGAACATACGGAAGTATCTCTGCCCCCGTAATCGGGACTTGCCCCCCCCCCCCCCCGGGGGGGGGGCAAGGTTCAAGGGCGTTAGGTTCCTCGACGGAGCTCCGCTTTGCGGGGCCCCTTCGAGTGCAGGGTTTAAGGTTTGGTTATAATAATCGGTATTTCTCAGAAATGGGACAGTACCTATCTTTTCAATGACAGTGGTACGGTACCACTGGGCAAGAGGGACCCCTCCTTCCCTCCACACCACGTGAGTTGACTACCATATCACATCCATTTAAGGAAAAATAATGCATTTTATTGTAAGCAGTATGTTCGTTTGACAATAATTCGAGATATTACTATATAACGTAGGTATTTGACAATTTTACAGTGACATATATATGTCACCGTAAAATTGTCAAACACGTTACTTATATTACAATATAACGTGTTTTTTCTCGCGATATTGTAATGTCTCCAATTATTGTCAACTGAACATACGGAAGTATCTCTGCCCCCATAATCGGGACTTGGGGCACCCCCCCGTTAGGTTAGTTAGGTTCCTTTACACCCTGCACTCTGAAATAGGGGCCCCGCGAAGCGGGTCTCCGTCGACTACGCTTTTTAGGGGGAATATAGTGTTTTAAGGTTATGTTATATTAATTGGTATTTCTCAGGAATGGTGCATTATCTTTTCATGAGAGTTGTGCCACTGGGCAAGGGGGACCCCTCCTTCCCTCCACACCGCGTAAGGGCCGGCGCCCACTGCCGGCACGGTACGGTGTGTCATGGCAAAGGATTTTAATACTTACTGATTAAGGCGCTTAGACGAGCTAAATTAGCATCTCTATTTGTGGTGGTTCAAACTTCGTTTGAAATGCTGTTAGAATAAAGTTCTAATCAGCTTGCACTACAAAGTGGTTGTTACGTCAACCACTGCGGGCCAAATAGCGCGAAATGAGTGGTTTCGATCGATTTACAAAAAAACTATTGATTGGATTAAAAAACTGAAACAGTATCATGCTAATATATTGCTTGTAGAATTATTTGCCAAAAAATCAGAATGATCGCATGCATATTAGTATGATTTTTATTGTTTGAAAGATATTTTAAGAGATAAGTTCGTGATTTCTTTTTATCGAGCCAAATTAATTATATGATGTTTTCAAAACAGTATCATGCTAGCATATATCCTGAAGGATATCATATATTTTTCTGGTCTTGTTTATAACCAGTGACGGATTAAGACTACTTGATGCCCTAAGCAATCCACGCCTGTGGGGCCCCCTATCCAAATGTCAACTAGAATCGCCAAAAGGTCTAGAAGTAGTCTAGGTCAGACTCTATGTCAAATTAATACGCGCGAATTTTCAGTTAGTCCTAGTAACTTTTTTTTTTGTTGGTGTTTGGTGACGGACGTGAGAGTGAGACGTGATGCCCTTTTTTTCCGAATGGGAAATCGTCATATAACTTCTCCCACTCTGTGCGGAGCGCGAGGGAGTGTCAGAATTTTACTGACTAAATCCCGTCCATGTTCCTTCCTCAATTCGTCAATGTAGTAGGTTAAGGGGCCGGCCGGCGGAGCATGCGTATTTCATACAAACGTAATACCTACCAAAATAATTTGTAAATCAAAAACATTCTTAAGGTAGTGTGTATTTATTTATTTCGATTGGATAACAGAATTGTCTTGTTTAAATTGTTGTTGTTGTTTTTTGAATTGTCTTTTTTGTTTTTTTTTAATTGTTTTTTTTTTTGGATAACAGAATATCTGTTTTCCCAAATATAGTTTTTGAGAGGACAATGATACAAAGACGAGATATGAGGAATTTAAAATTTCCATAGAAAACTTATTTTTCTTATAACTCTTGTTAAAATCAGTGTTCAATCAAAATATATATGTGGGAACCTAGACATTCTGTAATTCAGTCGAACTAAACACACTAGCTAGCCCATAGCTAACCGTCCACAGGCCCGCGTCTACGGTGGCCGTGGCCCCCGACGTCCGGTGCGTCTCCCGCGGAGGCTGGGAAGAGAGGCTCTCTCCGTCTCGCATTCCGCCACCTCCTTCGCTAGCATGACTGCTTCAAGGAGGAGGTGACGGCTTCCCATTCCGTCTCGCTCCGGACCATGGATTGAACCAGGGCCGGACGCGAGAGGTCGCCGCCGCCGATCGCCGCTACGAGGACACGGCGGAGCTCCACCCACGCAGGGCAGACCTCCACCGTGTGCTCCACCGTGTCCTCCGGTCGATCCTCGCAGTGGAAACACCCGGGCGTTTCCTCCCGCCCGATTCGGTGCAGGTACCTCCCGAAACATCCGTGTCCGGTGAGGACCTGCGTCAGGCGGAAGGTGAGGACGTCGTGGCGCCTCTCTAGCCACTCCTCAAAGAGAGGACTTACCGCCACTACCGTGGCGGTAAGTCCTGCACGGGGTTGCGACAGTCGCTCTCTCCATGTCGCCATGAGATCGCGCCGGAGGTCAGTCCGCTGAGCGGCAATTAGCCGCGGCAGCGGAGTTTCCACCCGGCGTAGTACCTCCGCGCGCCACTCATGCAGGCGCGTGAGGACTATCGCCTCCAGATCCCATGGCAGCAATCCGGCAAGCAGGCCCGCTGCCTCGCGGGAGTGAGTGCGGTACACACGGACCATCCTTACGACCCTTTGACACCTTTTGGGCGTGTTCAGATAATGGGCGGCTAGCCGCCTCAAGGAACGCGAAAAATGTGGAACGCTTCACGATTTTGCGTGCCATCCTTGCGCAGGGGCCATGCTAATCTTCTCTACTTATGAGACATGATGCCCTAAGGACGGATTTTTTTCTGTGCTTCTTCTGGTGCCCCCCTAAACGTGATGCCCTAGGCAATTGCTTAATTTGATTAAGGGTTAATCCGTCACTGTTTATAACAGTGAATCATATACTTTTAGTAATTATAAAACTCGCGTTTAGCTCATGTAGTCGCCTTAAGTTATTTTGAATCTTATTTCAATGAGTTTAGAAATTATGTTACTTTATTTTGATACCATGATGCCGCGACGTGCCGCAGGATGCTGCGGCATGACGCGACACGCCGCAGTATGCGGCGGCATGACGTGTCTTGCTGTTTCATTCTACGGGATGCCGCGGCGCGCCATTGTTCTCTATGCGACACAACCAACTTCGAATACGCGCGGAAAACTGATGAATGCCAGAGTGGCTGGGCTTTCAGCAGGATGCCACGGAACGCCGCGGGATGCCACAGCACAACCTGCCGTGCCATGCCGTGCCGTGCCGGCAGTGGGCGCCGGCCCTAAGTTGACTACCATCGCATGCATTTCACGAAAAATACCTTTTAATTTTTTTTATCTGGTCCGATTACTCGAAGAAGGCATACTTCCCAGGTGGCCCCATGATCTTCATCAAGTCAGGATCTGAGGATCGGATCCTGGAGAAAAAGAGAATTCTTCAAATATTGGCACACTTGAAGCGCGATTTGAATAGTTTTTGGTGAAGATCGGATGAAGAACTTTGGAGATAGCCAACAGAAATCTTCAATAATAATAGCAAATGGACTGTAATTGCTGAAATCTCGTCTGTCACATCATCATTGTCAACATCACGCGCGGGTACGCTGTGAAGGGGTAAGCACATGTGAACCACTAAGGGCGCTTTCAATTTAGACATTTCGTGTCGCGCCGAAGCAGTGCGTTTGTCCACAGAGCATCTATCCCATCCTTAATATTACAAACTAGCTGATGTCACGCGGTTTCACCCGCATAGTTCCTGTTCCCGTGGGAGTATGGGGATAAAATTTAGCCTATGTTACTCGTGGATAATGTAGCTTTCGAATGGTGTAAGAATTTTTAAAAACGGTCCAGTAGTTTTTAAGCCTATTCATTACAACCAAACAAACAAAGTTTTCCTCTTTATAATATTAGTGTAGATGTGAATGTAAGTTTGTTTGTTACGCTTTCACGCGAAAACTACTCAACCGATCATCATGAAACTTTGGACACATATTCTTGGAGGTATTAGAATTATCAGGATACTTTTTATAAAAAAAAAAATTGCAACAGGATCCGCGTACGAAGTCACGGGCAGAAGCTAGTCTATTTTAATATATGCGTTTGTCGTACAGCGTACGAACGTTCGTTTGTTTGTTTTCATACAAAGCGCGCAGAATGGCAACAGTGTCGGTTTTACTTTTTTCAAAAAAGTTTTTTTATATTTCAACATCTAGCAGTGCAATATTGCTGAGTGAAAAATACACTGGAGACACATAAAGCCGGAAACACACTTACGTGGCGTGGCGCGCCAAAAGCATTTCGGTTTCAATGTTTCATACATTAGTGTGGTTAGAGACATATTTGTAAGCCGTGTCATGTCGTGATGCTGACTGCTCACCACCGATTGTGCCAGAGTAGGGATGCCCGATTCAACAGGATGCGATCTCCGCTCAGATCGAATCGTATGCCTGGAAGATCGTATGAAAAAGATGTATCAATAAAAAACAAAAATGATACAAACTATAACGATGTTTATGATCTTTGCCAACACTAGCATTTTGGCGGGGACAGAGTATTACAACAAAGTAAGATTACACCTACCTACCTTCATTCATAGAAATTAACTTCGAATTACTTGGGACTGCGCCGAGTATGAAATATGAAATGAGGGTGTGTTAATATTTTGTTTATCAACCGACTTCCAAAAAGAGGAGGTTATCAATTCGTCTGTATTTTTTATTTATTTTTTTATTTTTTGTGTTTGTTACCTCAGTTCTCTCGACTGGGTGAACCGATTTTGATGGTTCTTTTTTTGTTTGAGAGCTGGTGCTTCCCGTTTGGTCCCATTTTAGTTTGCTGAAGAGCTGATGCTGATCTTCGGAGATATACAACGGAACTCTTCAAAAATGCACAGCAAATCTGCAGTGATTGCTGCCATCGCTTGTAGGTTCATTGTTTATACTATATTGTGACGTAACATCACGCCTGTATGCTCTGAGGGGGTACGCACATGTGTAAAATACACCCGATTTCGAAAATATTTGTTACCTCAGTACTTTCTACTGGGTGAACCGATTTTGATCGTTCTTATTTTATTTGAAAGCTGGTGCTTCCTCTGTGGTCTTATAATCATCAAATCAGTAGCTGATGATGGGATTCTGGAGAAATTGAGAGAATTCTTCACATTTTATAGGCACACTAGAAGCGGTTTGGGTAGTTTTGGAATTGTACTTTCTCGAAGTGATCCTAATTCAATTTGATGAAGATCTGAGGAAGAACTTCGGATATGCAACGGAACTCCTCAATAAATGATAGCAAATATACTGGGATTGCCGAAATCTCATATCTGTCTATTGTTTATGAGGCGTGATTTTAGGTTATGAACTGGTGTAAACCAGTTCATAACCTAAAATCACGCCGGTACGCTGTGAAGGGGTAAGCACATGTGAACCACTAAAAAGTGAAAAATAAAAACTTTTTTACAAAAAATAAAACCGACTTCAGAGAAAACAAAAAAGTGAAAAATAACTTCAGAAAAAACGCTTCAGAAGTCGGTGACAAAAAAACTAAATCAATCAAAAAAAGGTCACCGACTTCTGAAGCGTTTTTTCTGAAGTTATTTTTCACTTTTTTGTTTTCTCTGAAGTCGGTTTTATTTTTTGTAAAAAAGTTTTTATTCCGCTGTGTAAGTTGATGTTCTGAGAACACCGTTCTCTAAGTTGTTTTCATTTCATTGAACATATTAGTACGATACAATACGAAGTGTTCTATTTTCTGAGCGTGACATGTTATTTTAAAATACTGTTTTAATATGGCTCCGCCATTTAGATCAAGCGTTTGGACGTTTTTAGGGTTCCGTACCTCAAAAGGTAAAAACGGAACCCTTATAGGATCACTTTGTTGTCCGTCTGTCTGTCTGTCTGTCTGTCAAGACCTTTTTTCTCAGGAACGCGTGGAGGTATCAAGCTGAAATTCATATCAAATACTCAAGTATATGGTCTCTTGGAGCTGTGAAAAAATCAAACTTCTAAGTCAACGCGATCAAAAGATACTCCCGTTTATGCCGCAAATTTTCGACACTCGCAAGGGAATCAAAACCTACAGGGTACTTCCCGTGAACTCAGAATCTTGAAATTTGGTACGAAGCAACGTCTTATAACACAGATAAAGGAAAAATTGCGAAAAGCATAAATTTTTAGTTACATCATATAATAAAAATATTTTTAATAATTTTAAACTTATTACCCCTTTACTCATGAACGCGTAGTGGTATTATATTGAAATTCTTAACAAATACTCAAGTCTATAATATCTTTAAGCTGTAACAAAATCAAACTTCTACGTCAACGCAATCAAAAGATACAGTAATTAAAGCCGCATATTTTGAAACTCGCAACTACTCGCAAGGGAATCAAAACCTAAAGGATACTTCCAGACGACCTGGAATCTTGAAATTTGGCATGAAGCAACGTTATAAAGTACACATATAGGAAAAATTCCGAAAATCTTAAATTTTTAGTTACATCACATAGTATATTTTTTTTAATAATCATTAACTTACTAGCTGACCCAGCAAACGCTGTTCAGCGATTAAAAAAAAAAAACAGATGTTGGCCGATTCTCAGACCTACCCGATATGCACACAAAATTTCATGCAAATCGGTTCAGCCGTTTCGGAGGAGTTTGGAAACAAACACCGCAACACGAGAATTTTATATATTAGACTTGCTGACCCAGCAAACGTTGTTATGCGATTAACAAAAAAAAATAAAAAAATAGTTTGTACGGAACCCTCGGTGCGCGAGTCTGACTCGCACTTGGCCGGTTTTTATTAAATGTGACACCGGTGGACAGTGCAAATTATATAAACAGAATGTTAAAACGCCTGTTTTCTTTAGCGGGAAATACTTTGACCGATAGCCGTAATAGGCTAGATCCAGTTCGTTTGTCTAATCTAAATTATTATTTTTGAAAAGCTTAAGTGCAGACAGTTGGTAGCTTTGTAATTTGTGTAGTGTATAAAAAAACAAAACAAAATAAAAATAAAAAACTTTGCATGCGTAATACTGTGCCTTTTTATTATTTTCATAAAATCACGATACGATCTTTCAAGATCGAATGAGATCGATTCAATGCAATTACGATTCAGATCGTGGATCGATTCACGAGGTTACGATCCATTACGATCCAAAAGATCGATTCAAAGCAAAAGATCGGGCATCCTTATGCCAGAGCGGTAGTGGGGGTTATGGCGCGACACTACGCCACAACAGGCAAATTTGTGTCTATGTTATGGACCAAGTGATGAATTGGGCATTATACATAATGCTCGGTCATTATGAAAAATGGCCAATTTATGAGTGCAATTTGATATGAATTATTCAAATAATCAAATTGACCGGGCATTATACATATTGTCCATCACCTTTTGGGCAGAATAATACAAACATTAAGTAATTACTATTATTTTATTGTTATTGTCATTTAACTTAAAATAAACTAAATATGTAACCATTTAAATTATTTATTTATTTATTTATTTATTTAACACTTCAAGCACAAAGTACAGAGGCGGACACAGACTCATTATTTGGATTAATCATTACGGACTTCTACATTAAGAAGTCGTATTAAAAATATAACATAAAACATATTAAAAAATCAAAAATTTTACAACATGTCTAGTATTGTTTAATAGAAATGACTTATTATTATAAATAAATAAATAAATAAATATCGCTGGACATTTACACACAGCGCCACCTAGCGCCACACTAAGCAAAGCTTGTGTCGTGGTCACTAGATAGTTGATATACTACATATATACTTTTTTGTTTGTAAATACATACTTATTATACATATAAACATCCATGACTCGGAAACAAATGTCCATGCTCATCACACAAACATTTGCTCCTACCGGGATACGAACCCGGACCCTAAGAACGTAAGGCAGCGTCACTACCACTACGCCATTCGAGTCGTTATTATTATCCTACCATATAATTATATCCTACTTATCCTACTCATCATCATTATCTACCTAGCCTTTTCCCAACTATGTTGGGGCTGGCTTCCAGTCTAACCGGATGCAGAAGAATACCAGTATTTTACCGATTGCCTAACTGACCTCCACAGGCCAGTTAATACTGGGAATACGATACGACTTGGTAAGACTGGTGTCAGACTTTTGGGGACACTGACTACCTGTAACGACGGTCAAAGATGGACAAATGACAGTCGGGACCAACGGCTAAACGTACTATCCGAGGCACAGGCGCAGGAGGACACCCGGTATGTAAGGGTGGTCACCCATCCACAGACCAACCTAGGCAAGCACGGCTTAACCCAAAGATCGACCCGAGCGGTTGATATTATTTAGCCACGAGCATTTGCCTTTTTGGCTTGGCGACATCTACATTTATCAGACTTCCAACCATTTTTACAACCATATCTACTATAACCTTTTTTTTTTTAGGATGGGAAATCATCAAATTACTTCTCCCACTCTGGGCGGAGCGGGAGGGAGTGTCAGACTCTTACTGACTAAAACCCATCCATGTTCCTTCCTCGCCCTTTATGTTCCTGGGCCGCGCTATCTCTTTCGAACAGGCCCGCAACCCCGGCAGGCTTCGGCCCTTGCGGGCCCATCCCCTTATCTACTATAACCGTGCCCTCCGCATTTAGAGGACATTCTGCAACACTTTTTCAGCGAAATCTCTGTCTCTAGAACATCTTCAGGCAAAATAAATCTTAATCTTAATATAACATATTCGCCGTCCGTTCCGTCCGTATTCGCTTACAATGCAAAACTAAACAAAAACAATAGCGCTTGAAGTCCGCCGCACGACCCGCACGGTGGATGGCGGTCTCGGATTGGTCAAAGTGTGCCACGCCATGCGTGCCTCCCTCCCTGTCCTCACACCGCGTCTTCATTATGAAATTGCCCAATTATCATTTAGCAATATAATAATGACCGTGCAATGTGATAAATAATGAAGTTAAGATAGTATTAATCACTTAGCCCGATAGAGATGGCCATTATTTATAATGCTCGAACATTATGTATAATGCCCACATTAATCACCTGGTCCATAACATCTACACCACGTGGCTCGTGGCGCGAGCTTGCCGTAGAAAACATTATGCACGTGTGAACGCTGCAAAGGTTCAATATGTGCTGTTCAGAAATAAGCCAGAGCGCGCCACGACACGCACACGATACATTCGGGTTCCATCTATCTGGCAGAAATGCAGAATCTCGTTGCTCCGAAATTCATTTAGTCAAAGTCAAAATTATTGATTTGCTATAAATGTGGTACAAAAGATAAAATAGTATGTAGTGCAATGACACATTTCGCCATAAAATTGGCATGCAAACATTTAAGTACCTACTTATAATTAGATGCTAATTAATTTCAAAATACATTTATAACTAAATGTGAAACAAACTTAAATTACAAACTTAGGACCAGTGTGTTTAAAGATACTCTCAACACAAAACAAAAAAAGCAAACAAAGAAATTGTTATCAGAAGGAAAACAATTTTTTTTTTTAAATATACAAACACAACAACTAACTAAGACCAGTGTGTTTTAAAATTACTCAACACAGAAACAACAAAAAATAATAAAAACATTAAAACAAACAAACAATAGTTATTTGTTATACAAGAGTGCAAAGTTGTTTTTTAACCGCGTGCTCAATTTTGATGACCGAGCAAGCAAAAGATTCTAAAATTGAGTCACGAGCGAAGCGAGTGATTCAAAACTTAGAATCTTGAGCGTTAGCGAGGGAATCAAAAGAGCACGAGGTGAAAAATCTTTGCACTCGAGTGCAACACGTAACTTTTCATCCCACCTCAGCGAGGAAATGGATAAACGCAAAAAAAATGCGCAATTATTAACAAATTCAGTTAATTCTGTTTGCGTCAAATAAACTTCCTCGTCGCTAGATAATGAGTGGTCATTTAAGGTTTTTCACTTGGTTTCAACTTGGATTCCTTGTTTTTAACCTAAGGTGTTAACAATATGACGCGAAAAGAAAATGGCGCCAGCAAAACATACCTAATAAAAAAGTACACCAAGAAGGTTCCGAGTCTGAGTTCTTAACAAATTTAAAAAAAATTGTATGATAAATTCGGTACCATAGAGGCAGAAGTAA
Organism: Xestia c-nigrum; assembly: GCA_916618015.1. Lineage (NCBI taxonomy): Eukaryota > Metazoa > Arthropoda > Insecta > Lepidoptera > Noctuidae > Xestia > Xestia c-nigrum. The sequence continues at coordinate 10,106,810 of OU745260.1, forward strand.
ATAGTTTTAATGATGTTTTGAATTCACATGCTTAATGCACACGATGTTCTAAATTCAAATTTACTTTACCCTCATGACGATAAAAACGGCTTTTGCACTCAGATTTCGAAGAGCAAAAATACTCTTTCCGAGATGGGGGGATGAAAAGATATTTTTTAATAGAACGAACACAAAAAAAAAAATAAATACAAACAACATATTATTATAATTTATGTTATTCTCTACAATACATTCCGGTAATGGTAAGATTGACAATTGGATTTTTTGAGAAATTCAGCTATGGAATAAAAACTATGTAAAATAAGCCATTTTTTCAGAACTATGCAAAATTTTCTGTACGGAAGATCCGTAATAAAGTTAGGTAGAGAGTTAAAAATGAGTGGAGCCATATATATATGTTACTGTAAAACCCCGAAGTACGGTAAATCTTAACATTTCCCAGTAAATTCTAAGATTTACCAGCATGAGTTGGTAAATGTCAGAATTTTATAAAAAAGAGACAATATTTCGGCAGAGTTTGGGAAATGCTAAGATTTACCAATGATGGTTGGTTAATGTTGGTTATGGGAATAAAATAATGACTATTTCTTAATCGTTTATTTTAATTATCGGTCAGTCAAAGCTTTACATAGGTTTAATTATATTTATGATGATACAGCTTTAATGTTGTTATTTTTTATTACTTTTATTATCATGTGAGTATTTCTTAACCATTTTTTTATTATTAAAGTCGCAGCATTATAATTTGACTTCTGTTTCTTTAGGCATCTTTGGCAAAGTCTCAAATAGGTCTTAATAGCCTCAACTGTTAAATTTTTATACTTGCGGTTACATTATCACCCTTGTCCTCCCAACGTGTCCAACAGTAACGTGTATTTCTTCGAGAACGTTAAACAAGTCTTCGTAACAAACGTAGGTAATGCCTGATTTCACCATTTTTTTCTTTTATTATATTCAATTTCGTATTTAAACGAGCAAAACGATCGAATGAAGCGCGTGGAGGCGAGCACGCTTTTGTGGGGGGCTGCAGAGTGCTCGCGAGTACGCCACAGTGATCTGACACGTTTCGATTTGTCAATTTTTTAACATTTACCGCTTCTCTGGGGTAAATCTTAAGATTTACCGAGTGTATGTTGGTACATGTCCAAAATTAACGATAATCATAGACCATTTCGGACATTTACCACTGAAGCTGGTAAAACTTAGGTTTTACTGGGAAGTTTTAAGATTTACTGCACTTTGGGCTTTTACAGTAACATATACACAATTACGTCTAAATAATTCAATCCTAGGTACAGGCATGGTAAGTAAATACTGTGTTACTGTACGTTTATTAACATTGTTTTTCAGTTCAAACAGTGAACAGTTAGTTTTGACAAATTTTGCAATTTCATAAATATAAATACAAGGAACTGTGAGAAGGTTGTGCGATTTATAAACTGGTCTGCAAGAATCAGTCCAGTCCATATTGAAGATTGAGCGTATGCATTTTTTTTGTGCCAGCAATACCCTAGTAACTTCAGAAGAGTTTCCCCAGACAATGATTCCATATCTGATAATGGAGCAAACATACGCGTGGTATACCATTAATGCAGTTTGTCTGGAGGTCTCATCTTTAACTTTTTTCAAGGCGAAAACAAATCTATTTATTTTAATACATATTTCATCAATATGATCCTTCCAGGTGAGATGTTCATCGATTGTAATACCTAGAAATTTAGTTTTATGAATTTGTTCAACTATTTGGTTTGTATGTGATATTTTAAGGTGTACATATTTACTCTTCTGTGTTTTAAAATTAATTACTTTAGTTTTTTCTATGTTTATTTTTAAGGCGTTTAAATCTAACCATGTAATAATTCTATTCAAGGTGTTGTTTATATTAGACTCATGCAATTCACAATTTTTATTATCAAAAATAACTGTTGTGTCATCAGCAAACAGAACGCAATCTTGGTCAATCGTTTGTGGAAGATCATTTACGTATATAAGGAATAACGGTGGCCCTAAAATGCTACCCTGCGGAACACCAAAGTAATTGATCCGGGGTTGAGAATCAAAGTTCGTAATACTATTAATTTGGTCGTCGAATTTAGTGATTCTCGTTATCTGTGTACGATTTGAGAGATATGATTTGAACCACTCTAAGGCTGGGCCTCGGATACCAATTTTGTTTAGTTTATCAGTGAGAATTGTATGATTACCGAAGTCGAAGGCTTTGCTTAGGTCTAAAAATAAAGCTGAAGTGGTAATTTTAGAGTTTATTTTATTTAAAACTGATTTTACTAAATTAAATGCAGCAATATTAGTGATGTGGATTTCTTTTTTCTAAATCCATACTGTTCTTTTGCAAGCGAATTATATTTATATAGGAAAGAGAGGGTTCTCTTATACATAACTCTTTCAAAGACCTTTGACAGAATCAGAATCAGTGCAATGGGGCGGTAATTGTTTTTATCCGTTTTAGAGCTTTTTTATGCAATGGTTTTATTACAGACATTTTGAATTTATCCGGAAAGCAGCCTTGTTCTAGAGATAAATTAATTATATACGAAAGAGGTTCTGCAATATAGGGAGATATTTGTTTTAGAAGGTCCGTAGAAATATCGTCAAAGCCGGCCGATTTAGTGCTTTTAAGTGAATTTAATATGCTGAATATTTCAGAGGGATCAGTAGGATTAAAAAATATGCTATTTTAAATTCGTTAGTTTTAATATTTGAATTGGTCGATTTAGGAGGATGTTGTGATTTAGCGCTGCTTTTAACAACATCAATAAAGAAATTATTAAATTTATTTGCGATATCCAAGCCTGATGTTGCTGTAACATCATCATCAATAATAGTATTAATATATTCTCGAGACCTCTCGTTACCTGTACAACGTTTAACAATATCCCATAAAGCTTTACCCTTGTTTTTTGAATACGCAATGTGCTTTAGGTTACGTAAAGATTGTAGATTATGAATACATTTTCTTAACATATTGGAGTACACCTTAAATTTTGTTTTATTTTCACTTGTTTTGTTTAAATAATATTTATGTCTTAGTGTTCGTTTAGTGAGACTACTCATTTTAACTCCTTTTGTGATCCATTTTAATGTACCATGTTTGAATTGTTTCTTAACTCTTATGAGAGGGAAACATAATTTATAAAATAAAGTTAAAGTGTCATGAAAGTTATCGAAAGCATTATTCGTATCGGAAATGTTGTAGACTTCGGAAAAGGATAATTGACTAATATGATCGATAAATTTGCCGAAATTTTCCTTACTAAGGTCATTTATGGTAAGCATAACACACTTGGCATAATTTTCTTTAAACGAATATATTAACGGCATTTGTTTTTTTAATATGCTTATTCTTTGTATGCTCGAATTTGGAATGGCATACTTTTAGATGGCAGAATTTTATTTGGCATAATTTTATTTGGCATAATTACCTTTGTCAATGTTCAAATTTCGCATTATTTCGTTTAGAATAATGTTTATTTAGAACGACGATTATTTGATATAATTTCACTTGGCATACTATGAAGATTGCAGAATTTCATTTGGAATTATTTTATTTGGCATTATTGCCATTTTTCAATGCCACAAAAAAGCATTTTTGACCTTAATTTAAAATTAAAAAAATATCTTAAAAAGTCAATTTGTTGTGTTAGGAAAGTTAGTGACAGAAACGAATCGCTCCAAAACCGACTCCACGTAGTCATTTCTGCCCTACCCCTAGAGTGTAATTTAAAATCGCGTAGGCGCGGAGGGGCGCGAGGCGGGCCGCGAGTTGAGGAGCAGGTGGTTGAAACACTCGCCGTCGCGGCTGAGGTTGGCCAGCAAGCCGAAGCTGCGGTGGGACCATGCCTGCTGCATGTTGCATACTGCATGCTTTCTTGCATGCTGCATGCTTGCGGAATGCTTGTTTACATGCATGCTGTATTTTAGTTTGCATGCTGCTGCATACTTGTTTGCATAGTGCTGCATGCATGGTATTTGCTTGTTTAGATATTTGCATGCATGGTGCATGCTTGCATACATGCTTCATGCTTGCTTGCATACTGCATGCTTGCTACATGAACGATATATGCTTGTTTGCATGTTTGCCTGCTTCTTACAAGGAAATAAAAACCAAGTGTTCACAATCAGTTCTGATTTAAACGAGTCTTTCCATTATTATGCATATGAAATGTATGCCAAAAGATAATTCTAACTGTAAACTTTCTGAGATATGATAGTTCTGCCTTTAAAGACTATCGATATGAAAAATATGCCAAAAGATGATTCTGATTGTGAACTTTCTGCGATAAGATGGTTCTACTTTTGAATCTTATGCATATGAAATGTATGCCTAAAGATGATTCTGGCTTACAAAATTATGAGTATGAACGTACTATAAATGAGTATCTGCCAAACTATTTTCAGCGAAATGAAGTTTAAGCTATCAGCTGGTATGCAAAATAATATTATGACATAAAAAGTTCTGCAATAAAGGGACCCTATAAATTGGTGTGCACAGTCACCATCACGACAGCAAGCGCCACGCCACGAAGTGTGTTTCCGGCTTTACTCGCATTGTAAAATCGCATAACTAATAAAATAATTACTGTGGCGTTTAAAACATTGCACATGAAACTCATAATATGTACCAAGCGCCTAATAAATTACCTAATAATTTCGATATTTTATCTTTGTAGAAACTATTTAGAAGAGTAAATATCGCAAGCTACAGGAAAAATTCCAACACAAGATGAATACCCTAGTCGAGTGGATTGCTGATTGGATAATGAACACTTACTGCGAGCAAATGTTCTGCCACGCGTTAACTATTATAGTAAGCATAAATATAATCCAATTTTATACTAAGTTAACAACCGTTAACTCATTTCAATGGTTTGCCGTTCTCTCAAACGCTTTCACAATTTTATCATATTGCGAATTAATTACACCCAACATTATACCTAATTCTTACAATGTAGCATGGCGAATATAACGATGATATAATGAAGAGCAAAGTGGACTAGATACCTACTCGTATCTCTTAAGTTTATGTGGATATCGCACCATCACGATTTTCTTACAAAGCTATCGGGGCGATGATAATTTGGGTACGTTTGCGTGCATGATAAATATGACAATAGTTACGTTGATAGCAACGAATTGAAAAAAAATCCGACCTCCGTTTTACTATAGGGACGTTTGGGGCTGAATTGCGAACTACTGGGAAAATTCAATTCAATTCCTTTATTGCGTACCATATAATGTCACGAGCCATCATTCGTCCATGGGTTTGAATTCGCGACCTCTACAGTCATAAGCTCGCTCCGCGGCCATTGGGCTGTTGGGCAGGAATGAATCAACTGTTTAGGTTTCGAGTTTTTAATTCCGCATAGTGCGCTGCTGTAAAATTAATTCTTTTCAGAAACCACAACATGAGATGGTCATAAAACATGCTATCATGATCAGAATTCCGTAACCTTCCCAGGATATCCGGAATAACCTATGATGCCACATAGGAATTTTGATAAGTATCGAACGAATCAATAAAAAAAAACATTTACATATCAGCAGATTATATCGTCGTGACTATACCTTGAAATGATGTCATTTTGCAAAATGGCTCTCTCTGTCACTTTTATAGAACATGAAACGAATACTAAGTTTCAACTTTCAAGTAAACCTCCCAAGAGTGTAATTAAGTAGTCAATACGGGCGTGCTCTGCCATAATACGAAACGAGAACCTACATAGTAAACACACCGTTTAAATTGAAGTAAGCACTTGGCGCTGCCGCCGCGTCGTGTTGTTAATAGTCCCACATAACAATATTTAATATTATTTGCGTCACCTCGTGGCCTAAAATGCAAATAAGAGAAAAATGCCGCGACTCCTCGCGAGCACGTGAAACAAACGTTACCATGACAATTATATCGATCGGCGGCTTTTCCGAGGCTTTTCCCTGAAAGTCTCATTCGCGTGTCGCCTTCTGAAACAATAAGGCACCGAAGTCTAGACACCCTGCTCGATACTCGCCGGGTTGTTTACCGTCCGGCCCTTATACAATCGCTTTTATTCGAATTGCTCCGATACGGACAGTTGATGCGTGCGTGCTGGTGCCGTTAATTTAAAAAAAAAACTGTCTGCCTGGTGATTGAATCGTGTCGGTAGTGCGGGTCCAGCAGCCGTGGACAATGAGTGCACGCGCGAAGCGAACCGAGACGCGCGCTCGCCGGCAATGCGCGAGCGGCCGTTTTTAAAAAGCACTCATTAGCTGGTGCACCGTAACTGCGCTGTGGTAGTACAAAACGCAACGTGTGTGCAATACGGGGCATTAGAAAGTGTAATGAATAGTGTGGTGCGATGCTGTCGGTGAGCAAGCCGGCGTCGTTAGTCCAGCAGAAGAAGCAGCAGTGGGCGCGGGAGAGAGGTGCGTACTACGTAGTGTGGTGCGTTCGAGCGCGTGTCGTGCTGCGTCGCCGCCCGCGTGCTGCCAGTGCGCCGCCGAGCTGGTGCACAGCCGCATCTGCATCACGCTCCTTTACCATTTCGAAACATATTCACGGTCGTGATTCCATCAAGGAGATTTACTAGCATTCGCGACTTTCAGACACGTCGGTTTAACTAAAGTTATTTTGGATTGCGAGAACATAAGACGGTACGTATAAAAAAATAAACATTTTCAAAATTATTTGGATTAATTCGTAAAATAAGTTCTACGCGTTAAATCGGCTCGTTGCTATTAGCCTAGTGTTATAGAAATGAACATAAATCATGACAACAGTTTCACTTTCAGAAGTGATGTTTGGGTAAAAAATACTTATTGTATCACACGATATCTAATTAGTTTCCACATTTTCAATGGCTTTAGGTAGGTACAACAAAATAGTTATTTATCCAACATGTGAGGTAAGTTCGTTTTTCCTATGAGTTTCGATTTTGAGTCTTGAGCGAACGAAGGATTGAAAAATAGAATCACGAGCGCAGCGAGTGATTTTAAATTTCAATCCTGAGTAAGCGAAAGACTCAACAAAACGAATAGCAAATGAACTTGCTCACACGTTGCATACAAAACTTTTCGCCACTCCCAGCAAGAAAGTATTCAGTCATCATAAGTAAATAAATTAAATAGTCACAAAGTAAATCAACAAATTCTTTATTATAAAAAAAGAGTTGTTATTCATGAAAACAATTTTAAAATGAAATGTAAAATTACTGCAATTTTTCAAGTTAAAAGTAACGTTTTTATTGGGTACATTTATCGTTGTTTTGAGTCATTTATCACTTGAGTATTTGATATTCCTGTATCATTACAAGGGGCCTGAGGTGGGGCATTGAGAGTATCTTCTGCCGCAACACTAGCCCACGTCTTCGTAGATGGCTTCGTTTTTTTTTAAATATCTTTAAAACTTAACAAAAAGAATCAGGTAAGGTTAGTTTCTGAACGGGATCATCACTTTCCTCACTGTTCAAACAGTGAGGAAAAACCAATTTTCCTCACTGTTTTCGTAGAGGAAAGACACTTCTTTCGTGCGGGAGTGGTGAAATAGTTATTTATCCAACATGTGAGGAAAGTTCGTTTTTCCTATGAGTTTCGATTTTGAGTCTTGAGCGAACGAAGGAATGAAAAATAGAATCACGAGCGCAGCGAGTGATTTTAAATTTAAATCCTGAGTAAGCGAAAGACTCAACAAAACGAATAGCAAATGAACTTGCTCACATGTTGCATACAAAACTTTTCGCCACTCCCAGCAAGAAAATATTCAGTCATCATACGTAAATAAATTAAATAGTCACAAAGTAAATCAACAAATTCTTTATTATAAAATAAAAAGAGTTGTTATTCATGAAAATAATTTTAAAATGAAATGTAAAATTACTGCAATTTTTCAAGTTAAAGGTAACGTTTTTATTGGGTACATTTATCGTTGTTTAATTACTATTCACTTGAGTGTTTGATATTCCTGTATCATTACAAGGGGCCTGAGGTGGGGCATTGACAGTATCTTCTTCCGCAACACTAGCCCAAGTCGTCGTAGACGGCTTCGTTATTTTTTTAAATATCTTTAAAACTTAACATCAAAAAATCAGGCTAGGATAGTTCCTGATATGGATCATTACTTTCCTCACTGTTCAAACAGTGAGGAAAAACCAACTTTCCTCACTGTTCAAACAGTGAGGAAAAACCAATTTTCCTCACTGTTTTCGTAGAGGAAAGACACTTCTTTCGTGCGGGAGTGGTGAAAAGTAAATTAATATCGTGTAAGTATCATTTTCACGGTAAACAGGTACAGTCGTCTTCGTAATTAATTAGAAAACAATAATCTTTCAGCAAGAAGGCACAAGATAAGAGAAATCACATTAATTGTCGAATCGGATCATGAATATATCTGAGAGATCGTACGCTTCTAGAATGCAGATGAAAACGAATTTCTAATGGAAACAAAGGAAAATTGTAAGAATGTATTCGAAATCACGCTCGGTAAGCAAGCAAATAAAAACATGCTGCTATAGTGCCCTAAAGCTAGGTCAGAGGCATGGCAGCGGTTATTAATGTTAGACCAAAGTTAAACGCTTCGCTTCGTAAGAGCCTATTTTGTAAGTACCATTACGAAAGTAATTCTCATTTAAAATTAACCGTATTGAGTCACTAAAACTCCAATTAGGTCGTCAGTGTTTCCGTCGCGTCGCCAGGAAGTACTTTAGTTTACGACAGCGGAATAGCCATCAAATTGTTTCCTCGCTTTTTAAATGACAACAGTGCGTTGCCAAATGACAATAGAAAAAAAAACGATTGTTATTGACAACGTTAAGCGGTCGTCGATGAAACAATCAGTTCACAATCTGAATTCAAGGTTGATGGAACCAATGACCTTTGTGGCTTTCGACATACGCATATAATCACCCCATTCACCCTCCTCATGATGGCAAAGCTAGCTTCCACAGCATAATAACTGGGCAGTCGTAATCAGACGTATTGATTTGTAGAACCATTATGCTTTTATTAATCAGTAAACGTTATCGTCCTATATACTAGGTCCAGGTTATTTATCATGTGGTTCGTTCCGTCAACTGAAGTCTAAATATTTAATTAAAAGTTCTGTTTTTTCATCGAGATAATTAATTCCATTATCATGTCTATGGAATCTATTTTATTTGATACTGGCTGTTACCCGCGTGTAAGGTTTTTTATAAAATATTACTTCCCTATTTGAATCGGATTTTGTTAACAATTTCAAGGGTTTTATTTTAACCTTAAATACGGAACTCTAATTCTTTTTCTAAAATGTAAGTCTCGTCAAAATCAGTCCAGCCTTTTCGGAGATTAGTCGGAACAAACAGATAGGCAGACGGACCTGCAGCTGTCGAACATTTTTTTGTTTTATGTAGGTAGGTACCACCGTATGTAGGTAAATAGGTACCAACTCCTAGTTACCTACCTACTTTCATATGAATTCAGTAAACAGCTGTTATTTTGAAATGACAAACAGACCCCTTTAATTATTTTATTAATTTGTGTTTCGATCGATCTACGCAGATTTTACATCCGATGGTTTAGTGAAAATTTCGTACCTTCATAGGTTTCACCTTGAAAGTCTTTCCTCGACCTTTATGAACTTGTGGAGGGTCGCGTTGATGATTATAATTCTATAACTACATGCGTCTTACAGCCGCGAACAATATTTTAAATTAAATTTCGCGGGTGATAAGGTTTTCTTAGGTTACTTTTCCCTCCTCATTAATCAGCCCGCCATTCATTGAGATCATACAAAACCATTACAAGTGAACTCCTAATGAGCAACTGAATCGTCTTATTTGTACAACGAAACACAACACACTGAAGGTTAAATAAATCTAAATAAATAAGTATTATATGTTCTGGCGTAGGGTATATAGAAAATTGGTTTCCAGTTAAAAAAGATCTCTAAAAAACCCGGTTGTATACTCATTGAATTCATCATCATCATTTCAGCCGGTGTATTCCCGCTGACCCCACTGGTTCGTCCCACTGGTGGGGTCAACGGGAAAAAATTAAAACTGTCGTTTCGTTGACCCCACTAGCCTGCCCTACTGGTGGGGTCAACGGGAAGATTGCAATTTCGTTCTCGCTGACCCCACAGGTTCGTCCCACTGGTGGGGTCAACGGGAAGTCTGCAATTTGAATTCCCGTTGACCCCACTGCCGTACGTAAAGCCGCCTTTCATGAAAGAAGAAGATTACACGCCGAAAGACGTCCACTGATGGACATAGTAGGCCTCCCCTAAGTGTCGCCACATTGACCGATCAAATTCATTGAATTAGTCGAGTTTTAATATTTTCCCTATAGAATCAAACTAAACTAAATCATTTTAGAGTCTCGCTGTGCTAATCAAAGAATCAATGATACACATTCTATTCCTAAAATAATCTAACTATTGTAGTATTGTAGTGTGTTGTTGACGACCCGAATCGCGTAGTGGTAGTGACACTGCCTTACGTTCTTAGGGTCCTGGGTTCGAATCCCGGTAGGAGCAAATGTTTGTGTGATGAGCATGGACATTTGCTTCCGAGTCATGGATGTTTATAATTATGAATAACTAGCTGACCCACGCAACTTCGTCTGCGTCAAAAGTACTACCTACCTACTACTACCTACTACCTACCTACTACTACCTACTACCTAGCTACAACTACCTACTACCTACCTACTACTACCTACTACCTAGCTACAACTACCTACTACCTACCTACAACTACCTACTACCTAGCTACAACTACCTACTACTACCTACTACCTAGCTACTACTACATAACTACTACTACCTACCTACTACTACCTACCTACTATTACCTACCTACTACTACCTACCTACTACTACCTACCTACTACTACCTACCTACTACTACCTACCTACTACTACCTACCTACTACTACCTACCTACCTACTACTACCTACCTACTACTACCTACCTACTACTACCTACCTACTACTACCTACCTACTACTACCCAGTACCTACCCCTACCTACCCACTACATACCGACGAAAATAATTAAAAAAAAAAAAAAAAAAGTATCCTATGTCCTTCTCCTGGTTCTAAGCTACCTCCCCACCAATTTTCAGCCAAATCGGTTCAGCCGTTCTTGAGTTATAAATGGTGTAACTAACACGACTTTCTTTTATATATATAGATAAGTATGTATGTAAACTATCTAGTGTCCACGACACAAGCTTTTCTTAGTGTGGCACTAGGTGGCGGTGTTAATGTCCAGCAGCGATGTTTATTTATTTAATTTCCACCTGAAATCTAGTGAAAATCAGTAGTTTGTCGATTTTCTACAATGACTCCTAGCTAGATAGAAGTAGACGAACAGATTAAAAACAATTACAGTTTCAATCTACATTAGACAGGTAACGTGCTGGTGTTAAAATGTAACAGAAACACTCACTGCTCGTTAATACCTAGACGGTCTGCGCCTGCGCCTGCGCTCCACGAGAGCGTGACGGCTCTAACAAAAATATACCATTACTAGCCAGAACACTTGTTTTTATTTACTATCCGTTATTTTCCATTACTACTTACCAGCCGATCATTGAAACAGAAAATAGAAAAATAACTTTACGAAATCATTTTAAATTCAGTCGCCACCGCCGTAAGAAATGGTCTTACGGATAACAGCTGTAATCGATCTGTACTTATTAAATAGTAAATTATTCAGGCCGTGACTAAAGAACGCCACATTTCACTTTCCACAAAAGTTCAACGAATTGTCGTAGCTTACATGACCCAGATCCTTGGCCGCCTGCGTTCGAATGAGTAAATATTTTCCTGAGGACATAAATCGTTGAGGTTTCCACTGCTTCCGGCACAAATATGTTACGTCTAGCTTATTGCACGCCCACGTGGTACACTCACCCGCAAGTCTATTGCAATTGATAGGGCCTTTATTTTGCAGGGGTAGTCTTCGTTGTCTAACCCACTGCTCAAACGATAGGTCACACTATCGTGCGGTTAACCGTACGTCGCATTACATTATACCCAAGTACTTAGTACCTAACTGTTTTAGTTCAAGTCCGGAAGGAATAAATAAGCAAAAGCATAAGGATTGCTGTTAAGGTAGGTTGTACAACCGCAGCTTTTCATAATTATGAACATGAATAACACGAACTAATTGTCAAATCAACTATGTTGTAGCCGTTGTATGTACCTACTGAGGCCTTAATTCCTCCACTGTTGTGTAGAATGCTTCCAAATTGAAACTAACGACAACATGATTACGGTTCCTTAAAACATTCCTTCCATTTTGTGTCCATAACTAAGCTTTGCGTGTTTTGTGTCGGAACAAAATAAGCAAAGTTCAGCCTTTGCGTCCCCATTTGTAGACCGCCGTCGCCACCGCAAACAGTAATGGACCTATTAGTGTAAATAGAAATACGTGCCATAAGAACAATGCTATTGTTTCATATAAGATTACAAGAACAAACGAAAGTGAGCTTCAGTGATATACCAGCCGTAGGCCGTACTACTGTGTTTATGTAATAGTAGAAACATTTAACATGTTCAAATCTCGGAAGTAAATTGTTATCTGTTCATCTGCATACTATTATGTAGATGATACGCATACTTACCCTAATGACAATAATGAGTGTGATTTATTCCAAGTGCACATCACAGACACGTACCTCAGCTTTAAATGTTATAAACGTGCCTTCTTTGAATTACCTGGTAATAACTTTATAGCAATGACTTTTACAAACCTCAGTTTAATAGACACAATAAACTCTGAAAATATCGAAGCCTTTCAATGGTTGCGTGCCTCCCGCACTAAAATAAAGCTGCGGTGGTTTACAACACTTGCTCACTATAACATTATATTATGCAGCTCGCATGAATGACTTACGTTTTCAGCGTGTGCTATCGATAAAACTAAAACCCTTTGCACATAAAGGGGAAGGTTTTTCATTTATCTTTTCTGAACAAAAAATTGAACAGTTCATTCAAAGACGACTGTTGTCATGGACGGTAGTTAACAAGTTTTTCTTGCCAGTAAAAATAGAAAGTAGTCTATTAGAGACAGTTTCAGTGTTTGTTTCGTTTGAATTTGTTCTGTGTTTACATAATTATTGTAGAATCTACATTAAGAAATAAATTGCAAACGACAATTTTGGTATTTTCAGAGGAAATGTCCCACCTGTACCTACCTTGGGGCTCCGGTGAGCGGTACACGAATCGTTTGCAAGTGCGGAATCAATTTGCGAGTACTTTGGAACTTCATAAGCAGTCATCGTACGAATACCAGGAGCCTGTGCAGCGCCAGCGGAGTCCCAGCCTGCCGCCGATACATAACATAGAAGACAGATCCGTGAAAGAAGACAGAAGGAACACAAACAATGTGCTCAACAGAAATATGACAAGTGCGAAAAGGTTCTCATTCTACGACGAAGACGGAGAAGGCGACACTTCGGGTTACGGCAGTGATGCCCTCAACCACATGAACAGGACCGGGCACAGAGCGATACAGGAGACTGGCAATCGAAGCCCTGTTGTGGCGTGGCAGCAACAAGGGAAAGACGACAGGTAACATTTTATTAGATAACCTTGAGTGCGGAAACTTACGGATGTAGTGCAGTCGCGTTTTAACTACCAGCGTAACTTACGTTATACCTAATTCATATTGTTTTATATTTTGCAACGTTCTGTGCACTTTTTTATTTTTAGCGCTGCTAGTCACGCGTGTACTAGATCCTAAAAAATAATTGTGCAACATTTTTATTTGATTATTCTTCGTAGAGACCCGAAATTATAGTTTGTTACCTCTAATATGGTGTATTAAGTCAGTTTAGATAGTACTTCTGATTGGAAATTTTAGATTACACCAAAGCTATCGCTTTGTGAACTGTTTGTTTTGTGCAACCTGGCGTCAATTTCAACAAGAGCAAACATTTTTCGTAATGCACTTCTACACTACTAGACGTCATATTAGGATGCCATGGTAGGAAATTCGGCATTTATTTAGGTGCCGCTTAATGTTAGTGAAACCATAATGCAATTTCTACCTGTTGCCATTACCAGTCAAAAATAAGCTTATTAAAGCACCTCTTCAAATATTCCAAATGTTAGGTATTTTTAGTGGTAAGTCAAGTAAAAGTGTAAAACTTTCGATAGCTAACGTATGTAGTACGCTTCGAGAGCAATCTTTAAGAGGTGACGAAGCGCCGGCACAAGCTACATTAGAAACACTCGCACTAGTTTTACTCTCATTATAACGGAATGGCGTGAAGATATCTCATACCCACGCAGGTGAAATCAATACTAAATACGTTAGGTATTCCGTCTCCAACGATTTGCTATTTATCAGTAATAGAGGCAATTAGTTTCCACTACTAGCTTAGACCGCGGTACTTTACAATTCACATTCTATTTTTAACCACCTCACCTCACAGTTATTTTCATAGTGGTATTAAAAATGGTGCTAATGGTTCTCCCTAACTTATCATCCTACTGTAAAATAGAGAACAACCAACTTCACCGACGCACGACACCTTGGCTGCCTACTTTTTTAAAAACGCTGTTATTTTTGTTGCCACTACTTGCTATCACCAACAAGCCAAATACTGTCCCATTGCCGGTCAACCCGTCAACAGCTTTTTCTTGTAGAGAGGTGTCAGTGCATTAATCACCACGGATACTGTCATAGCGGATTGTGTTCAGACTATATTACCGAGTCCAGGTTTAACCTAATCTACTTCATCTTTGTTATAGGAACAGGGACTCGAGTGGCGGTAAGTCAGGCATGTCCGACGGCGCGTGGTCAGGTCGCAGCCCTCGGACCTCGGAAGAGGGACGGCTGCGATGGGGAGACCGCGGTGTCGCCACCGGCCGCCTTTGGGAACCCACTGCTCCTAACGCCAGACTGCCCCAGGTAGGTCAATTGTAATACATATACAAAACAGGCATATTCTTTGCTTTGGCTATTATAGATTCGTCGATTAATGCCAATCCGAAACCTTACTATCGTGCTTTCTATAAATAGAAAGAAATACTGAATATTAATAGCCTTCTTAAGAATCGACGCACCGATGTATTTTTAGTGATTATAATACTAATAGGACCATCGATCCCTATCTGTAATGGCTTATCGACATTAATGACTCTAATAACTTTTTATTTTGTACGTAGATGCCAAATCAAAAAAAAGGCACACCGTCATGGGTGGAACGTGGATTAAATATGATTGAAAACACAGCTGAGGTTCTAGTCATAGACCAAAGGAGTTCGAGCAATAGTACTGGGGTAGACTGCGACCGATCATCCTGCAACGGTAGTGATGAAGGGAGGTAAGCCGTATCAAATACCATAAAGTAACCTAATTTAGGTATCAAAATGAATGTAAGTACACACTGCTTGTTATTGATAATCATGTACTTTTCAGAACATTTTTGAGAGGACAAAACGTCCCAATAGAGCCTGAAATTAAGGCTCAACGAGAAAATAAACGATTGAAAGCATTAGAATTGCAATCAGCTATTTTAAATCAACTAGAAGACAGAGAGAAACGACGTCAAGAAGAAAGGGAACAACAATTAAGAGAAGAAAGGCTAGAAGAATTACGCATACAGAGACAACAAGAGGAAGACAGGCAAAGATTGGAAGATGAGAGAAGAAAATTAGAGGAGAAACAAATGATGGAGCAGAAGAAACTAGACACGTTGAAGAGAGCACTGGAAGACGCTGAAAGGAAGGCCAAGCTGGACAAAGAGAAGAGGTTTAGTTTCCACAAGAGAAACGCAAATATCAATAATAATTCTAGTGTGGAAAATATTCCAAAACCAAAAGTAGAAGAAACCCCAGCAGCTGAAATAACGCCTCGGGTGGAACAAACGAGTCCAACCAAGACAAGTAGGACATACGATATTCATTCCGCAAAAAGTCAAAAAAGAGATTGTAATTCTCATCAAACAACAGAATTTAATTCTCCTAGATCATTAGGTCCTGGGAATCTCAATTTGTTTATTCATAGCGTACCTCCATTAGCTTTAGCAGATGGGCAATTTAATATCGTGCCGATTGGATTAAATGGTAACAATGAAGTAATAAATACGCAGCCAAATAATATACAACTAGCAGTATTAGTTCCCCAGAATGTGGCCAACAATTTGTATAGTGTATCATTAAATTCTTTAAACAATACGAATGAATTAACAGACATCGGGAAATTATTGACACCAAACAAATATCGAACATCAAGAATGAAAGACGCATCAACTCAAACAGATTCAATATTTAAATCAACTACCGATAAAATTATTGAAACCGACGAACCAGAAAGGTATATCGACAAAGATTATCCAAACATTGACGAAAATGCACCACAGGATAGTCATCATAATACACTAAAAAAAGATCGACGTTTCCGATCCGAGGAAAGGTATAAGAAAGATTTGGAAAATCGACCGAAGTGGGGCGTTAACAGGCCGGCAGCTCAGTACAAAAAACAAAGCGAGAAAGATCCATTTTATAGTCAAAAAAGAAAAATGCGCCAAAAATATAGACCTCAAGCGAGACAATATTTATCACACTCAAGTGAAGATAGTCGATCTCCAAGTCCGCCAATAAGGTCTGAAAAAACAATCGAAAACGGTAATAAACATCGTAACTCATTAAGTCAATCCTATTGGAGAAGTAAACGGTCTAGTCAAGATAGCACCATATCGAAATCTATCAATATATCCGAATCTATAAATAATTTACAACCTGATTTTAACCCCTTGGGACAGTTAACAGCCAACGAAATTACTGATAGTAAAAAGTCACCCAAATCTTCACCGATGAAAAGAATGACACTATCCCAGAAGTTCATCAACGATAAATATGGTAACAGAAAATTATGGATAGATGATGCAAATGAAAGAAATGGTAAATCTAATTTGTTCGATGTTGAAAACCGGAAGAAAATAATAGACCAAATAAATATTGCCAAAAGAGAATTTTTTGATAAACAAGAAGATCAAGAAAATTTTGTAAAATCCAAATTTTAGATTTAGATGTTTCCTTACGGAAATAACACAATATGCCTAGTCATGCAACACGTAGTGGAAAATTAGGGTTACTAACGAGACGCCATCGATTTAACGGTTTCCAAGTTGGCGCGGTATTCAGTTGGGTCGATATTACCCATAGTGTAAAGTTAGCTGTACGGTGCACACGTTATCTTAGTAAATATGTCTAAAATAGACGAATTATTCGATAAAAAGAAAGATGAGGCCCCAATGCTGGACTTGTCTAAAACTGAGATAAACACTGCTGAGGAATATAGAGCAGTTTTAGATAAAGTGCCGGACTTTAAAACTCGACCAGAGAAGGTAACTGTTCTGTTGCATTATCACCAATAAAGTGAACTGTGACGACACTCATTCATTTACATGCATTTGAAATTAATTAGGTAAGATCAGAAGACGTCAAAATAAAAGAAGACAATAAAACAAAGACACCCAAGAAAGAAATAAAAGCTTACGAAACTTTAGGAACGAGAGGATACGAAGAAAAACATTTCACATTCATGGACCCGATCCCAGTGGAAATGAAAGGGCTGAAGTTTGAAGAGTTGTGTATTGTTCCCATTGAGTGGCGAATGCTTACTTCTATCAGGCCTAAGTTGAAAATGGACGAAGAGTTTTTTAACAGGTGAGTTTGTCTCTCCCTCTCTGAGACTCCGTCTGAATTCGCGGCCTAAGGCCCCGTTCCCACTACGTTGTGACAATTAATCTATCGTTGGTTTTCAGTTGGCAACAGTCGTAGACGACAGTTTTCCCATCGTTTTATATTTGAACACCTCCATTTCAATACGCCATCCACGACACTTAAAACTGCACGATTAAATATTCTGTCGCCACAAAATAGTATGTATGAGGCCTTACTGCTAATTTTAAAATAATGACATTTGTTCCAAGCCACCTTCCACTAAAAAACGATAGATAGCGCTGTACATGACTCAGACTCAGTGTAAAAAAAACATGTGGGACAGTCTGTCAGTCAGGGACTGGCGATAGAAGTGAAAACTAGTAGACGATCCGCTACGGCGTAGCCCCAGATGTAGCACCAGCTACCAGTTCGTAGCAGATCCGCTACGGCGTAGCTGTAGCGGACGAAACGCGTACGTGACGGTCGCAAGTGCTCGACGCGCCTAAAGAAGTTGTGACTTCCAAAAATGTTTTTTGGTGTCCAAAATTTCAAATACAGTGTCAGGTCGTATTTTAGATAAATTCAGCCAAAATTAAAAACAGTAAGTTGCAATGCAACAAAAATGCAATTATCGATCGAAGAAAGACGGACACGAACTTGAAAGGAACACTTTTGAAAGGCAATGAACGCCAGCTCCATTCAGACAAACTATTATTTTATACCGAGTCATGTACGCGCCATCTATTGTTTTTTTTGTCGAAGCTGGCCGGGAAAAAACTCAGTTTAATAAGTTTGCAACATGCTTTTCTGGTTCTGTGTCAAAGGTTCAAATTAAAAGTTCATGGCAGAGTTGTATGGTTAATTTTTTTTTAATTTTATTGATTTCGTCCCCAAATGTCAACATGAATTATATTTTATCAATGTCGACGACTTATACTTATATTTCATTATTTATATATACTCTGGCGTTAGTGTTGACGTTGAGTGGTATTACATATTATACAGTTAATACTTATTTAATTAATAAAGGTTAGTAGAACTGGGCAAGTCCGAGCTTAAAACTAAAGCTAAAGACAGAAGAGATTACGCCAAGAACACCATGTTCCGGAAAACGAAAAATCGTTCGGGTGTCACAGAGACGAGAATAATTTCTTGTGTAGAGTGCGGTGAAGAATACTGTAACGGTAAGTCAAAACAATGTGCCTGCTGTCCGATCGCTGACACATTTTCTCAGCTTATTAATCTCAAAGATGCACGGCTTGCGCTCTATTTTTTATAACTTCTAACCTCTTCTAACCTTCAAAAAGGTGATGATTTGCCCAATTAGATCATTTTTATCCTCTTTTGTGTTGTCATAGCTAGCCGGTAGCCCATTATCTGTTGTGATCGAAATAAACGAAAAATATTATGTGTCATTTCACAGCAGTTGCCAACGTTATAGAAACTATTATTACTTAAAATTGAGTGTAATGGTTTGACTACCCCCTATCATGGTCAAATAAAACAAGGTCTGGCATTCCGGGAGCGACTCGTATCTACGTCATTATTCAGTTGCCACTTTATTGCAACAAAGCACAAAATCATGGAAACATTTTCAGTCACCATTCTGTTAAAAAAATATAAACTGCATTTAAATTGTTGTTTTCGTTTGCTTGACCAAACAAAATAATTCAATTTAGTCATAAACCAATGTTATTGTTAATTAAAACTTCAATGTTTGATCGGATTCGCACAGGAATTATAGGTGGTTAGGGAGTTATTCTTTCACACTACTGGTAACACTGAAACGGGTTGTCTCATTGACATTCTGACAATTCGTCGTGTATCGCTATTCTTTTCTAACATATGTGCCGGTCTCGCTCAGTGCCACTAAAACAGTGATTCCCAATATTATTTTGTGGACTTCCAACAAATTTGTTTTTAACCGATTTCAAAAACGAGAAGGTTAGGTATTCAATTCGATCTTATTTTTTTTGTCCTATGAGTGTTCGTTGTTTATGAACCGATTTTGATGATTCTTTTTTTTGGAAAGGAGATTTGAACCAAGGGTGGTCCATCAGAAGATAAGCATCTCAGAGAAATCGAGGGAAACCTTCGAAAATTGCAGTGGCGACTAGTGCGTTCGTTAATATTATCAGTAGTTTAAAGCACTACTAGTTTAATGAAGGTCTGGAGTGGATCTAATGATAGAGCCGAAAGACAGTCGAGTTAACTCCGCGACGATGTACAGCAATTACCTGGTGTTTGGACAATATACCTGTAAATTGCCCTCCCTGCGCCAAAAAGTAACCTAATAAAACGTATTTTTTTCAGTTTTTTATAATTATTTTAGCTCGTTATTGGTTCTTGGTATTTAATACTATAAGAATGTTTTTGAAGTGATAACTTCTTATGGGACAGTGACTCAATTCGAAGCGGTAACGAAGGAGTTCGGGAACGAAGTAGTTCCTGAATAACTCACTGACGGATCAACGCCCAGCCTAAACCACTGATCGTAGAGACCTGTCCCGTATTCACAACGCTTCGATTCGCTTCCGATTCGGGAAGTCGTATGTCTATCTCGGTCGTTTTCGTAATGCCAGAAGAAGACAGATATACGAGTTGTCGAATCTATATTTTTCTTCAAGAGAATACTATAACAAAAACCTTTTAAGACATGTCGTATTATTTTTGAGTATTATTTTAGTAATCCCTAGAATCCAATATTAATACAGTGAACTTTAACTTTCCATGCTATATAGTTTTATGACCATGGACCTTAAGTTGTTAAACCAATAAATCGCTATTAAATTAAATGAAGATATTTTACAGAGGCAGTTGGCAACACCATAAGTTGCATTACGGAAATATTTTTTTATCTTTATGTGACGTCGTAGAGTAAAGCCAAGCAGCGGTGGCCTACTGGTGGCAGCCCCGACTTACGAACAGTAAGTCGTGGGTTCGAACCCAGACAGGCGCGTTGCTTTGTGTAATTTATTTCATCACCACTGCTCTCAAAAACGGTGAATGAAAACATCGTGAGGAAACCGGCATGCCCTAGAGTCAAAAATTCGAAGACATGTGACATCTACCAACACGCACTGGGCCCGTGTGGTGGATTATAGCCCATACGCAAAAATATACGCTTTGACGTGGAGTTGCGGAAACCAGCCCGTTGTACAATACAATACGGTACAATGATATAGTGAATGCTAAAGTAGATTTGTCTCTAATGTCTCTATAGTACCTTTGTTCACATAAAAAGACTACCAAACCTTGGCTTGTAATTTGAAGCCTGAAACCCTAGCATGGATATAGGATTCTTTTAGTCCCCGAAAACCTACAATGCGGGTAGAGCTAAAGGCAAAAGTTAGTAGGAATATAATAATTATATCATTGTTTTCCTAGATTGAATTTCCCCAGATTATAAAGTTTGAGAACCATTGATAGCGCTTATGACGTAGATACGAGACACCCACGTGACTTCTGTCTCTCGGAATGCTATACCTGGCGAAGTATATATTATTGTACCATGCTAGGCCAATAAAATTAGCTTAACCCGGACATAATTCATAAACTGCAAGTTTTTTCTTTTTTTTCGGATATTGTGTTGAGTATCAAAATATGTAAATGAATACCGTGTCGTTAAAAGTCCGGGGTGGTCATTTTTTTTATTAGAAATCATACGATTTCATTGATTGCCAAACTTTAACGTAAAAGTAAAATACGTAACCAAAAACCTTGTTAGTATAATTTTCAGCTGTAGTCAAATGCTACCACCTGATATGAAAATTAAACAAAACCTAAATTCGTTTATGTGTTTTTTTTACCAGTATTCATTTTGTGCATATATATCGTTAAGCAAAAATAATAACTGCGATGTCATGTTTGTGCTAAGCTTAATGGAGTATTTATAGATACATAACACAAAAATTAAACATTATTTTTTAACGTTTAAAGAAAAAGTTATTTCTCAATAGTTAAAAATCTTAACTGTGAAATTTTTGTTTAATTATAATTTTTTGTGCTCTACAATCATGTTTTAATCAAAATTATACAGTTTAATGACACGTTTTTGACATTTTCAAAAATATTGAAAATACGCGCGAGCGACCGGAGTGAACGGGGCGGCGGGCGCAGGCGCGGGGCGGGGAGACACAGCGGCGTCGCGTTCTGCCACCGCCCGCGCGCCGGCGCGCCGCTCGATACCTCATCATAACTTAATTTCGTCGTTTGCGTGCGCGCGTGATTTCTTTTGAAAAAAAAAATGGAGTTCTCTAATTGCAAGATTTGCCAGTGCGCTTTAAACTTCGATCTAGTTAAAGAAGGTGAAAAGGGACAGAAAAAGTTAATTGCTGCCAGTAAAAGGCGTAGGGACGATATATTTTTAATTTTTGAAGAAAATTTAACATTACACAGTAAGTGCAGAGCGGTGTATACCAATGAACGTTCTAATTAGTGCTGAGAAAAACCAACTAAACCAACAAAGGGCCTAGAAGGTCATTCTCCTTCTCGCACAGTTTTAATGTGCAAGTGAGAGAGAATGACTTTCTAAGCCAATTTTAATTATATTATTTATTTACACAAGTTATACGTGACACTAAGAGTGTTACGTATACGTAGGTTATTTTATTTGAGACATTGTTAATTGATTTGAAATTTAAATAAATGAGACTGGAAGGCTTTGAAGGACGCGCACATATGTTCGCGCATGCGTGGTGGTAGATCTTCACTCAACACGCCTTTTTTTTCATTTTGTCTTTAAAATCTCATTCAGCGAACGCATGCACTCCAATACTGCGCATCATTCAAATACTTCTATAAAAGTTTAACCGGAGACCGGATTCGTGGTTTGTATTTGTGTCGTCTTGTGTGCTTTCTAAGAGTGCTGGATTCCCTACGACTTTCCTGCAAGAGAGTGATGGGGTCATCGGGTTGGAGGAGGGTGGACCTTGGGCGTCGGATCCTAGATATCGCGGAGGGGACATAACTAGCTGCTGAAACGACTAACGGGTTAGGGTGTTTTTCGGCCCTATCGAAAAAACCCTTAGTGAGTCGCTTCATACACTGCTGGATGGTGGGGATCTTGAGGTCAACATGAAGTTGCTCATTCCTAACGTACCATGGGGCTCCCGTGGCCTTACGTACGGTTTTGGAGGGTTTGCATCCTATGAAGGAGATGGGGTTTGGCGTGCGTGAACACGGGGCACGCGTACGTCATGATGGGCCGAATGCACGCGATGTAAATGCGCAATTTGCACTTGAGTGAATTTGCTACGTGCATTCAGCAAGCAGTGGAGCCTACCGAGAGCGAAGGCGGCACGCGAACGTACCGTCTTGATGTGCTCACCGAATCTTAGCCGCCTATCGAGAATGACTACTAAGTATCTGGCATGCTTCTCCCAGGGGATCGGCTTGCCGAACATGGTTATCGGACTAGGGGATGGGGGGAATCTAACGCGGGGGCTAGAGAAAAGTACCGCCTGACTCTTATCGGGGTTGACCTCGATTCTCCATTTCCGGAACCGATCGCCTAAGGCTTTGGCGGAGTTTTGGAGAATACGGCAGGTGTTGGATGGACTCCTACCAGAGTAGTAGATGGCCGTGTCGTCGGCGAACAAGGCTAGCTGGGCTGCTCTACTCTTAGGGATATCGCTGGTGTAAAGCGTGAAGGCTAGTGGGGATATCACCGATCCCTGTGGGACGCCTGCACGTATCGGATGAGGGGATGAGAGTGCACCATCAATACGGTATTGGAATGTGCGGTTCGACAAGAAGTTTCATAGATAGTACGAGACGATCTGGCACACCGAGCTGGTATAGCTTGTATATCAGCCCGTTGTGCCAGACCTTGTCGAATGCCTTCGCGATATCGAAGAACAAGGCACCGGTCATCAGTCCCCGCTGGAAGCGGGCACCGATGTGCTCGACTATGCGGTGCACTTGTTGAACGCAGGAGTGTTGAGGTCTAAAACCAAACTGCTCTGTCGGAATTAAGCTCTTAGCTTCGGCGAAATCTTTGAGTCGCTTATAAATAAGTCTCTCATAGATTTTACCTAACACGTTGAGCAAACTAATGGGCCGGTAACTACTCGGCGAGGACTTGGGCTTACCCGGTTTGGGAATGCCTATTACTGTGGCCGGTTTCCACGCTTGTGGGAACACGTTATTGGCCATGGCGCTATTGAAGATAGCGGTCATTAGCACTATAAGGGCTGGGGAGAAGAGTTTGAATACCCTATTGGTGATTCCGTCTGAGCCAGGGGCTTTCCTATGTTTAAGGCCCTTGATTATATCCTCTACCTCTTCAGGGGTGACTGAGGGTAGGGGATTATCAGGGTCTTCTACGGGGGGTAGCGAGGTCCTGCGTTCGACTTCAGCATCCACCTCGGCGAGGTGGGCTGGGTCTACTGGCTGGGTACTGGGGGAGCATTGCTCTTCAAGACTGTCGACTAGGCATTCGGCTTTGTCGACGTCGTCGAATGCGACGGTATTATCGGGGCGCGTGAGGGGTGGCATGGAGGCAACTTTAGAGGAAGATTGCATTTTCCTCTGAAGTTCCCAGAATGCCTGGTGGGTCGGTTCGAGTTCGCTGAGCATCTTGTCCCATTGCTCGTCACGAAGTTTTTTGATGCTTCTGCTTACTTTGCGTTGTAAACGGCGCATAAAAACTTTGCTACTCGCACAGGGAAAAGAAGTATAAGCACGGACGGCCGCGTTCTTCTCGGTCAGCAGGTCACGTACATCGTCCGGGAGTTTCCAGCGGTGGCCATCCGCTGGAACTTCCCTTGTACAAACGTTCAGGACTGACTGTACGTGCTCTGTGAACGAGTTGATCGCGGCCTCCGTGTCAGCTACAGTCGCGATATTGTCGGGGATTTTGTCCAAGTGAGGGGATTCGGTTTCAGCACTTCGCTTACTTTCTTCCAATCCGTGATCACTTTGGTGGGAGGGGGCTGAGAAGGGTCAGAGTGACCGTTTCTCGGGGTAAACTCTATTACGACGGGTCTGTGATCCGAATTGAGCTCGTCGATCGTCTCTATAGAATGTAATCGCAAGTTTACATTCTTTAGAAGCGCTACATCTAGTACGTCGGGTCTGTGATCCGGGTTATTAGGATAGTAGGTGGGACTCATCGGAGCGATGACATCGAAGTTGAGAGAACAGCAGAGATTATATAGGGCATTACCTCTGCTGTTTGATACATTACTATTCCACGCGGGGTGTTTAGCATTAAGATCTCCCGCCAGAAGGACGGAGTCACTTAGATCGAAAAGAACTTTGAGGTCATCGCTCATTTCGTTATTCGCGACCGGGGAGCCGGCTCCTGAGGGCGGGATGTAAGCCGATACGATCGTGAGGGTTTGGTGCCCTGTCATGCCCAGCCGGCAGACGGAGACTTCTAACTTGGAAAGAGAGGGGGGGTTCTAAGGGGATGCAGTACAAGCTAGATTTGTAGTAAATCAGAGTACCTCTTCTGTGACAGCCAGTTCTGTCGTTGCGATCTCATCACGTTGGCCATTTAGGCTCTCGGCGTTAAAGGTCCCTATCCTAAGGGAAGTCGGTTTGAACCTACTGCGGAGAGACTTATCCATAATAGTTTAAGTAGGGGAGGTTCTTCATGGCTTTCTGGATGTCAGGGTATCTGAGGTAGACTTCTACAAGAAGATCCCAGTTACCTTTACAGGCCATCGTTTCGTCACGCATTTGTAGAGCACGCGGGGATTGGAATATGGCATAGGTGCTACCTAAAACAAATACGGGATCGGTGGGGTCAAAGTTCGGGAGCAACGGGCGGCTTGCCACTGAAGGTGGAGGAGTGGCCGTAAAATTAAAACACGCGGGGGGAACGGGGTGCGCCCTGGCTGGCGTGGGCGGGCACCTGGGGTCCCGGGGGTGAGGGCGGCCTGAGAGCGCTCTGCGGGGCGCTGGCGGTGCGGCCTTCTGAGATGCGGGTATGGGGGGTGAGGGCATGGCAGGCAATGCCATCAGTGGTGGGATGACCTGTGAAGCAAGTGTTTGGGTAGGCCTCAGAGCCGGGAAATGCGCTTGGTGATTAAGCGCATTCCAGGGGCTGGGGCGTTGGGGTCGGAGTGAGGCAGAGGGGTCAGTAGTGAGAGATGGGCTCTCTCGGTGCTGCTTATTGTTGGCCCGTTTCGCCAGTTTGGCGGCCGACGATTTGGGGGCCTTAGGGCATCCGCGGTAGTTGGCGGGATGGCCAGACTCGCCGCATAAAACGCAGCTGGGGGGTTCGGTGCACAGTGTGCGATCTTTGGGGCGAGGGCAGTCAGTGGTGCCGTGGTCACCCAGGCACTTGACGCAACGCGGCTTGCCGAAGCAATTCCTCTGTGCGTGGCCGTACAACTGGCAGCGATGGCACTGAGAAAGCTCGCCAAGTTTGGCGGGCTTCTCAATGCGGATGCCTGAGAGGTTGCAGACTTTGGAAAGCTTGTGGATTGGGTGATGTCCATCCACGCGGTCGCAAATTACGAGCACCATGTTGTATGGTGCCGAGCTAGTGCGACCGCCAACCTTACGGTGCATGCGGTGCACTTCTCTGACGGAAATATTTTGCGCGATAAGGTCGTCTTTAATCTCCTGAGTGGAGATTTCTAGGGGGACATTTTTAACTACTGCTCGGACAAGGATGTTCTCTTGCAGTGCGTGGGTGTGATAGAGGATGCTCCTATCCCGGAGGAGCTTGGTGAGGGAGCGGTAATCGCTTGAAGTTGGGCATTGTACTTTAATGCCAACTTCTACCGCACGAGCGTTTGTATAATTGATCTTACGCTCGTTTAGCGATTTGGACAATTCTGTCCATTTTCCCTTCTCATGGATGTAGATGGGAGGGAGACGGACCGTTTTAGGGGCATTCGCCGGGGTGGCGGATTGCGATGAGGAGGCAGCCGAGGTGGCTGAGGCCAAGGGGCTGTGCGGACGACTCTGTGTAGAGCCTACAGCCAAATTGGGGGAGCATGAGCCCTGACTTGCCGGCTTCTTGGCGGAGCTGCTGGCGGGGGCTTTGCCCTTCTTCCTCTTCCCCTTTCTGACGATTTGGTAATCGTCTTCGGAGGATGAGGTGGGCGACGATGTTTCGGAGCAATCCGAATCATTTGAGGCGGAGGTCGCCTCGTTATCAGAGATGTTTGTGTCCATCTCTTCGATCGGGGAAGGAGTTTCCTCGCTGGGAGGGGCCTCTATTGAGGCTTGGGACGCGGACGCGGGGTCAGCGGGGGAATTCAGCGCGTCGCTGAATTCCATAAGAGTCGAGGGTATTTCCTCGACAACGGTTTCCGCTTCCTTGAGTCGATTGCTCTCCTCGCGGAAGGGGTGGAGAATTTTTGCGTATTTCTCATTGGTGTCCTTGAGGAGGACTTCAATGAGCGCGTCGAAAAGGACGGCTCACTTATTGGGCTGCGCCACTGTAAGTTGGCGGGGACTAGATGAGAGTTAAGCTCATGTCCTAAGAAATCCTAGTCCTGAGGAGGTACGTCGAAACGTGAACCTCTCGGGAAGACAGTTCCCCGAAAAACGAACCCACCCAGTGTTTTTCCTAGTGCTATGCTGTGCGAGAAGAAAAACACAAACAAACTCGCCAGCTACACTACTGTCTGATTGGCCAGAGGCGCCTGAAAATAGCTAAAAGCCTAGGTGCGCCCGGGGATGTGTGGCCTCTCTGAACTTGTGCGAACAGGGAGGTGAGTACCTAAGGTGTGCCCTAAGCTTGTAATCCTGTCGCCAGTCTTATTGTGCGACAGGGCCCTAGTCCCGCAAGGGGCTCTAGTGCGAAAGGGTAGACACTCCCAACCGACACTAGGTGTGTAGCTGTGAACGAAGTCGAAGACTAGGTTTGACGAGGGAAGCCCCCAAGGCCAAGGTCCTAGCTCCCGATGCCAATGGAATGCCTCACCCTGAAGGGGTCCGGCGGGTTGGATTGGGTCACCACCCTCTTGACTTCGTTAGCACCGTTAGGTTTACCGTCAAGAACCACTATGCGCTACGGGACGGCGGGCACGGGGCCTTCGATGCTCGGCGTAGCGGCGAAGCTGCGGCGAACAAGACGGGGGGCGCGGGGTGCGCGGAGAGTCGGCGGTGGGGAGCGGAGCGTACCACGTGTGCACGCTGCGGCGTCCGGGCGTCGAATGTTTGACTTCTGTACCTATATATTTTGTGGTGCGTCCTCGGTGTCCGATCTAAAAACCTAAATAGGTACCTAACTACCTAGATCTTAATTAACAAAGGAAAAGTTACTTTTGATGTACTAGAAACGTATACAATACAAAACAATAAAAAAACTAACGACGGCTCAATATAAAAATCAAGTAAACAAACAGCTGCTACAAACTGCTAGTAGTACCTATAGTTTTTTTAAGATATTAATTTGGTAAATAAGAGTGATTTTATTTTTCGTATGGAAAGCAGATCACAAAGGTAGGTTTTAGTTAGCACCTCTAAGACCCGAACATTGAATCTCGATTGTTTGTTGTTCACTTTCATTTAGATTGATTGCTTTTGGAGGTAAGTAAATATTTTAGGTAAAAATACTTATCAGTACCTACGTGCTAATATAAAAGAATACAATAAAATAACGAGATACGATCTTATTCTTCTTCTATAATGAAATACTTCGTTGTTCGTATCTCAACCAAGTAGTGTAACAAGACAGTAATATTTACGTCATTTTAGGTATAGAAAATGCGAATCGCTCGGGAACGCACACACACGTGACGGCGTTGTGACAAGCCATCCGCGCGTCGCGTCTCGATACAAACCAATTACGGCTTCATGTCGTACGTAATAACGTCTATATTACAATGTGACTTAATAAATATTTCTATAAATAAATATCCGTGGACTATTATTGTTTAATTTGTTTTCCATAGTAGGTATTAGTAATAATTTTTAAGCTTAAATTAAAAACTTTTGAAATAGTTACGTATTTTGGTTCTTCCAAAAATACAAATATTTTTAATTTAAAAAATCCGTAAAAAGAATTTGTTTAATTTTATTAAATGGGTTAAAGAAAATAGCGAACTGCCCTAAATAGATTGTTGGGCTGCAGTTATCTATAATGCCTAGTTAAGTAAACCGAAAAATATGAAATGTTGCGAACCCCCTTGATTAATGATAGTCACGGATGACTAATTTGTTTAATTTTGTGTTCTATAACTGGAGTTCAAGTAATATAACATAAAATAAGTATTCAGACAAAGTTATCTATTATGCTGTTGACAAGAAATCTTAATTTCTTAAAATTTCGTTTTTCGTTTTTTTTTTATTGACGCGCATCTCAAAAATGTTTAATTTTTATAAATTACATTATAAATTACACTGCTCTATGTTATAGAAAAAGAAAATTTCAGTTATAGAATTATGTCCGGGTTAAGCTAATTTTATTGGCCTATGCCCCCTATAACATTTTCAATTAAATTGTCTCTTTCTTGCAGGTAAACAGTGCGCAATAACGAACTATGACATGTTCGCGCGTGTGAAAGTAGAAGTTGAAACCAAAGCACGGGTACAGGCAGCGCCCACACAGGGCGCCGGCAAGATGAAAAAACTTCGGAAGCGCCCGAGACGCAAACCACGCAGTAAAAGCGCTGCCCCCGAACTAAACAAGGGACAAAGGAATAAGTCTGGAGCTAAAAGTGATTCTGAACTTTAAACTTTTCATAGAATTTTATCCTATATGGATTTTTTATACAGACTAGTATACAAACAAAATTGTGCCTACAAGCTGTTGATCCTCTGCCTGCATTTTAGGTGAACCAACACTTATCAGAGCCGAAGGAAGCGAAAGAGGCGAAAGAGCCGAAAGAATCGAATTTCAAAATCACTTGTATGAAATCTTATAAAACCTCACACACTTAGCCGCGTCGAATCGGACGAATAGATAACGTTATTCAAATAAGGAAATGTTTCTGTCGGCGCGGGCGCGCGGTCGGCTCTTTCGATTCGGATAAGTGTGCGTTCACCTTTAGAGAGTGGTTGTACCCGCGAGATTAACCTTTTTTTTGCATTTTTTTACATACAACAAACCAAGTTGAAAATTATAAAAGGTGACTAAATCAACAGCCTCCAAGCTGTATCAATATTTCAGTTCTTAATTTTATTAATATTAACACTTATTTCGTTACTAACCTTCGGGATTTTTGTGACTTTTAGACTTCAAGCCTCTTCCAAAAGAGGGTAAACATATTTATGTGAACTTAGTGCCGGTTGGATTATACAATTGATGAACTTGGAGGTTTGTATTGATGATTTTGATCATTTGATGATTATAATTCTGTAACTATACATATAAGTACGTCTCATAGCCGCGAATCATATTTTAATCAACATACAACCTAAGCCCCGTCGTACACAAGGCTACTCAAATCTTAGAGACTCAATGATTTTAGTCTTCAAGCGACTGCCGCCATACAAATACATTGAAGTTCGTACACGAGTCGCGTCCCCGACATTCGTCCCGCGACTCGCGTCGTGCTAGTCGCGCACTACAATTGCCGCACGAGATCATCGCTACATAAGTCGCAGCGATTTCCAAGAGGGCATTTAGATTTTTGACATTTTGGGAAAAGTGTGATCTCCTTAGCGACTGAATAGGCAATTCGCGTCTTGCGTTTCAATGTCGTATACAACATTAGTATCGAAGATTTGCATAGCCTTGTGTACGAAGGGGCTTACACTGGCCTGCAAATCCAAAAATCGAAGAAAATTTTTATTTCACGGTCTACCCTGACGCTTCCACATTAATTTTATTTTGAACGGGTTTTATGCCAATGCCCTCAATGAAGTGCTATATAAGGATGCTTGCATAAAGATGCAGCTTGCACAAAAATCCAGTTCGCAAACAGATGCATCTGTGCGATCCGAGGGCAAGCAGAAAGTACGAGACAATTTTTTACCCGCACCTATCGCTACTGATCCGTTCCCAGTTCTTCATACTGGAATCCTATATCTTTATGCAAGCACCCTACCACGTTACCTGTCGATCGATTGGCGGACTAATGCCCAGCACATGGGCCATTGCTGATTAATTACTTATTGTACTATCAACCTAATTGCCAAGTTTCATGGTTCGTGGATAACTCTAATATACTCGCACTATCTTAATGTCTAGTTATTAGGAATAAAAATATTCTTCAAAGTATTCACTCACTTAACTTTTCTACATTTGTATACTATTTATTTATTGAGTACAGCATAAACCATTTACACTAAATTAAATAATCCTTTCACTCGATCTTCTCACAGAACCACAAACATTCTAACATTCTTCCATTCATCAGCAAACATGTCTAATCCACGGTAGGTCTCCATGAGCGCGTTATTTTATTATCAGCCATTTGTGTTTGTGACCCATTGCAGGGCAAAGGACCCCCCTTCCCTCCTTCCAGTGCTGTTGTACGCCAATCCTCGTGGTACGAGTCGAGCTCGTCCCGCCATCTTTCTATTTGGAACCCATTGTGTTGTTACTTTAGCCCATAGCTCCTCCGGCATGCGACAGATGTGACCAGCCCAGTTCCACTTAAGCTTGGCAGCCGTGTGACCTACATCGGCGATTTGAGTTTAAGAACGCAGTATCGAGTTCCATAAACGAACAGTGAGTTTAACTCCAAAGATCTGCGATTGTTCGCTGACAGACCCAGAGTGCGGACTTTTGGACGGTTGGTTAGTAACCATGCTGCGCTCCTAAGTGAGGGTAGAAAGAATGCACATGTCCATAAGTTTTCCTGATCTAATTGTTTAAAAATGCGATTTTCTAGAATTTTTATGAATATTTTGTAAAGGTGTGAAATGAGGCTGATGGGGCGGTAATTGCTAATGTCAGTCCTATCACATTTTTCAGGGAAGTCAGGTGGATACCATTCGAGTGGGTGAGGCACCTGTTTGTAAAATTGTATTGAATAAATGTGTAGCAACAAAATACGTTCAGCGGCTCGAAGTGATTCGGTGATCTTCATAATATTGATAATAATAAAGTGACTGACTGGTATGATAATTTTTATGTAGATTAGATATTCTTCACCTACGCCTTATGTTACCCTAGTCGACTCACAGTTTTATATACTCAATCGCGTTGAACATAGACTCTAGTTTTAAGGTATTGTATACTTACATACTGTGTGACTATTGTGAATCTCAATTTTGTATTGGTAATTTTATTATACGATTATTATGTGAAGCACTATCGGAAATTTTACTTGCCCTAAGAGCATTTACTGACTTTTTTTTTAATTTTACCTATCCCCGTTATAAACATGTACCTACTGGTGTACATGATTAAGAAGATGAGACCGGGGAGTGTGGATCAGCCCCCCACGATCCCCCGCTCGGCAACCTCTCCTTTTGAACCATCACGATATCACAGAACGAGGTCACCTCGCTCGAGTTGTCAGACTCTGCTAGCATAACTATGGCTGACAGAGATAGATCATGGTTATACCTAGGGTCATCTATATCTTCTTAGTTGTATTTATATCCTCAAGTGTGTTTTTACACCATTATGCCTCATTTCTCAAAGGATACTCGGCCATGTTAGTTGTGTAAAAATAAGTTCCATGTAATAGGGGCGAGCCCACAGAACAGATAAAGAAATAAATATCGCTGGACATTAACACACAGCGCTATCTAGTGCCACACTAAGCAAGGCTTGTGTCGTGGACACCAGATAGTTGTTAAACTACATATATGCTTTTTTTTTGTAAATACATACGTATTATACACTAGCTTCTGCCCGCGAGTTCGTTCGTGTGAATTTTTGATATCGCAACGCATCGCCTGCTCAACGGAAGCTTTTGTCCCGCTTGCAACATTTCTTATTGCTGCGCCGCTCCTTTTAGTCATAGGCTCATAGCGTGATGTTATATAGCCTATAGCCTTCCTCGATAAATGTACTATCCAACGCAAAAAGATTTTTTCAATTCGAGCCGGTAGTTCCTGAGGTTAGCGCGTTTAACCAAACAAACAAACTCTTGTGCTTCATAATATTAGTATAGATATAAACATCCATACCTAACTCGGAAACAAATGTTCATGCTCATCACACAAACATTTGCTCCTACCGGGATTCGAACCCAGGACCCTAAGAACGTAAGGCAGCCTCACTACCACTACGTCATTCGGGTCGTCATAAAAGTGGTTAGAAAGGAACTAGGTCCTGTTTTGAACGTGTGTCGCCGCTTGTCCGGGCATTCTTTAACTCCACTACAAGCAAGAAACCCATACGGTGCATTACGCCTACAAACAAACTACTCACACTTAGATCGCGAGCTTGCTATTCGTTGTCACACTAACGCAAAAACTGTGCTTCACGTGCACACGCCAATACGATCGACTTATGAGCGTCCACTTATATGAGCGGCGCGCCTCCCTCGCCCCCAAGGCCCTTCTAAACTCTTTTATCTGTTTTGAGGGGGACCCTATAGCCATCAATCTCAGAACTTGTGGCACAAATCTAGACTCCGCAGCTCCGTCCAGGGACGAAGAAATTCCAGATGGAAATACGGACAGCACTTTGCTCATCACAAAATCATCATCTAATTGGTGGATAAAAATTATACAATTATATCAATATCACTCTTTATTGATTTTAAAAAAATATTTATATTACACATTCATTATATTAATTACTTTAGAGCCTATAAAACAACAACATTATCAAGATACAATGTCTCTATAAGTTGGCATTGTCCACACCTGGCTTGCGCAGACGCGGGAACCCGTCACTACAAACTACAATGAATATGAAGCCAAAAATATCTTTTACATCATTATACCTATATCGATATACGAATTTAATTCATCTTCGACAGTTCACTAGATGATAAATTCTTATAAATGTAGGCCCTAAGTACTGAATTAGACTATAAGGAAACGCAAAGATATGTAACTGGAAAAAAACTCCTACGATATGCTTACCTAAAGAACAACAAAATGGATGGTAAAACTCAAGTGCAATCAGAGGAGTCGTAGTCGGAAGTCTATCACTAACTATTTCAACAAAAATACACTACAGACCCTTGCCCTGGCACTAGCAGATATCACAAAGTAATATCAAGAACATGCAAAAATAAATAAATTATAGGTACTTAGATGAAATGGAGATACAAAGATCATTCGCGCGAGTGACACGTAGCAGATACTCGATCCATCGGCATTTATATAAGTCATACACGCTGTTAGTATGTGCCAATAAAACATTTCACAGCCGATGTCCAAGACAAATAAATAGTAGTGTGGTAGTAATATTTATGTGTATACAGGTTGTCTTTTGTTGACAGCAAATACCGAATAACATTAAAACATTCTCGCATTTTACCCCTATTATTTAATAATAATAAATTATTTGCATTCAAAGACATTCCAAATTTTAAGAGGATTGTTTACCGGTGTTAGCCTAGAATTATTATTCTTAAAACTAGGTTTACAAAATAGGAATCTGCAATGAAACAGTTAACAATGACTGCTTTAAGATATTTTACAGGATATATTTATTTTAACCTTAGCAACATGGATATGTAGTATTGATTCAATTGAAATATGTTAAAGGAATAAAATTCATATTGTTTGTGCCAAGCTTCAGAAAAAGCCTATTGTGTCCGGACGGAAAATATCCACAAGTCTATCTAATCTAAATGTGCATATAAACGGAATATTTTTTTTTATTATATGCTTCTACGATTCAAAAACATAAACCAATCAATCATTTAAAATTTAAATATAATTATTGAAGACATTACGACGTAAAACCGCGTATTAACTCGGATTGGTCCAATCACATATTTTGTCATGGGTAAATCACAACACTGATTATTGACATAACACAATTAGTTGCTTTTCAACTAAAGTACATAAACAAGATATCGATAACAAAGTAATGTTACATAAAAATCTTTAGCAGGAATGACATCTAGGGTCATCTATATTGAAGGTGAAATGCATACAAATGGAATGAAAGGACAAAAAAGACTTATTTACTACAAGCACCAGAAGATCTCAAATAATATAATATTATTACCGGATATACAGTTCTACAACTAGAGGTATAATATAGAACTACATTAGGTATGGAAATACATAAAGTATAATACAATACACGCGCGCGATCGGAGTAGGGCTGTCACATCAAGAAATATGTTACAAACTTACAACATGAAGGAACAAAATTTCGAAAATTAAGAGAACAAGAAAAGTAAATACTAGATTTCCTGGGACAATAAATAATAAATCACGGTAAGAAGTCCCAGTAACCTAACACGTTAACTTCGTTGTTAATCCGATTTTGTAATCCTTAAGTCGGCTCGGAAGACATCGCGCGCGCAGGTAACAACTATTTTCGTCAGAATACGAGTCGCATCATATTTTCTCATTCACATTCCTCATTAACAAAATATATAAACACTCAACATATTGCAGATTCCCAAAATTCACATTGAAGTTCTCGAAATACTTACATAATGAAATATGACTCATAAAAAAATATTATGCTCTATTTATTGAAAAACAATAATTAAATTATTATGAAAAACAAAGTCAACGAGCTAAATGTACAATAAAATATGAAACTAAAAACATGGACGAAAGTTAACTGAATGTGTAAGAAAGTTAATTAAGGTATTAAAACTTAAATATAAACAACTTTCACACCCTGTAAAACTACAACCCTGAACTGAGTGGTAATTTAGACTTTAAAATTGAGGTTTTTTTATATGAATGGCAACAGTAATAGTACGTTCACTTCGAGTATGTTAGCAGCTGCAGGTAGAATTTTATCAGGTGTGAGTGGCATTGAGCTAGCAACGGGGCGGATCGCCCAGCTGGACCCTGTGTCTACGACTCACCCCTCACTGGTCTTTGCGGACCTTCTTTTTGCTCTTTTTGGCCACTTTCGCGTCGGTCCAAGTGTCTGTAACAAATAAACCAGTGTTAAGTAAGTTGTAGCTGTTACATAATCAACATTGAAGAAAACACTTTTTGTGCTACAATTACATAAAAATATGAGAGCATAAAACACTTATGACTGTACGTGTTGGTTGACAGGTTGTTAAAATTACTATCTCTAGAGACTAGACAGTAGAAAAAGTAATCAAATTGTCAATTGTTTTCAATGGTTCTCGAGACATTTCGGTGCAAGGTAATCTTTGTATGATAGCTACTTAAATTAGATGTACACACTTACCACCTAACTCATCAAAGGCCAATGGGTTTTGGTTGTCTTGTTTCTCTGAGTCAGAGGTGTCCTTCTCCACGGACTCTTGCTTCGGTACACTCTTAGCTGCAGAAATCTGTAACAAATGTTAAATTTTTTATCAGTCTCTATAAATAAAGAACACAATGAGAATGCACTTTTATACATCTAATCTTTTAGTTAGACCATTTAGAGTAGAACATCTTTTTTTTTGGCAAAACATTGAACATTATGTCGATCGAGGTAGAATTCGACCTCCCGGGACCTCTTGAGTTCGATCCATGATCCGGAGCGAGAGGGATTGGGAAGCCGACACCTCCTTCTGCGAAGCAGCCATGCTAGCGAACACTTCCCAGCCGCCGCGGGAGACGCACCGGGCTTCGTCGGGGGCCACAGGCCACCGTAGGCGCGGGCCTGCAATGTGAGCAATGGGCTATCTCGCCGTTCGTCCGTCTTATGACGACAGGCCGTGTCGACGGCGCGTTCGTGGTCCACGCGTGCTTCAAAGAGATTTTAGCAGAAAGGAAGGGCGGAACTGTTCGAAAGAGAAACCGTGGCCCAGGATCACAAGAGGCTAAAAACAAACATGCATGAGTTTTAGTCAATAAAAGTCTGACACTCCATTCCACTCCACCCAGAGCGGGATGTTTTCCTAACTGAAAAAAAAACCTACTTCAATAGCTATTTTTTAATTGGCTTGCTAATAGCTCTTGGAGTCATAAAATACAGTGCCCTATTATTATATTACATCCTTGAATTGACAAGACTTGAATTACTAACAATGGAGTCGTAAGTAATCTTTAATTACAATAATTCAAGTATTTATTACTGTGATTACTCAAAGAAATAGGAAGCCCAAGTTTAACACTGGATTTAAAATGCAATTCTTTCTCTTGTTGCTAGTTTATGTGAGCCAGGATGATAAAAAAGTGTCTCACCTCTACTGATTTCTTCCTGATCTGCTGCTTCTCTTTATTTTCTTTCTTCTTGTTGCTCCTGAGATCCTTCACGTCAGTCAGCTCCTCAACATCTGGGGAATCTTCATCCTCAACACTGCCCAGAGCAGCTTGGTCTCGACGCTCTGCCTAGTTAGTAAATTTATAAAATTGTTAGTCAAATCTGTGGAAATTCTTTTAGATTTTTATTAATAGTATACAACTAACTACAGGGATATAATGATACTATGATCTTTTTCTGTGCCATTACTCTACTAACCCAGCATTTTATGGAATGTGAATGTTTGCAGACTTTCGCAAATCATATTATTGTTCAAAAGAGCAGAAATTTGTTAGTTTGATTTTGATTGAATTGATTAAGAAATAGCACAGCTGTGCCTGTGTGCTAAATTATTTACTATAGACAAATAACACACCTGGCTCCAAATATGAACCTATTATTTGAACATAACTACCAAGGTTAAGTAAAATATTAACCTAACCCATTTGTTCCACCTTCTGAAAATCTCCCACCAGAGGATAACTTGCCATAGACAACCTGGAAGTCTTTAAATAGACTGCAGCAAGGAAAACCTGCCTAGGTGGAGATTAATTATTGACTGCACCCTAAAATGTAGTGCTGTTACACAAAAATTAGGGCAATTAATTTTGTGTCCTGTGTGTCCCATTCTTTGTTAATTACAGGAACTGATGGACACTACTGAAGGCGCCAAACTAGCGGCTCAGTTCTAGGCCCACATAAATTACCATCAACACACTAAGAAGTAACATATTGGAAAATCTGGAAGCAAATATATACAGTTATGTACTAAAGAATTTAATACTGGTAGCAGTAAACTGTGTAAATAACAGTTATAACAAAATAACAGTAAAGAATGTTGAACCATTAATCAAGAGAAGGCCTCACATTTTCATGACTTTCTACAATCTCAAAGTTACCTCTTTAAGCACACGCTGGAGCTCCTCTACTTGAGCTTGCAGAGCACGGGCCGCATCCTCATCCACCTGTGGTCCCTCAGCACTGATGACCTTGATAGTTTCTTCAACAGGCTCCTCCACTGGACGGGCAGCCTCTACATCAGCATCCTTCACTTTCTTATTCTTCTTAGCAGGACTCTCCTTTTTCTTTTCCTTCTCCTCAGCAGGCTTCCGCTCCTTCTTTTTGTCACTCTTCTTGGGCACTTCTTGCCAGCCTCCATCATCAAAGTCAACAGGCTTCTCAGCCTCAACTACCTTCTTCTTGCCCTTCTTAACATCACCTCCACCAGCCACATCTTTCTTTAAAGGTTTGGGCTCGGCTGCTCTCTCCTTAGGCTTGGGTTTCTCTGCTTCTTTCACCTTTTCCTCCTTCTTCTCCTTGGTTGGAGACTTTTTGGAGCTTTCGGACTTTGTCTTCACATCATCAGTCACAGTGCGGTTGGGTGAAGACTTCTAATAAAACGAAAATAAGATATAATTTGATGATTCCATTTACTCCTAGCTACTGAGTTCATATATAAACACAGATTTATAAATTAGAACTATTATGAATCTAATACAAGACTTCATATGTAAATAGGAGTGATGTTTGTAATTTTAATTTTGTATCTCCCGGTGAATAACGAGCATATGCTTACAGGTTAAAAATAAAATGAGCACGCATTGGTGACAACGGCGGGAGTGCATAACATATTGTTTGTACTCACCTTGTCCTTCTTTTTGTTCTTCTTGTTGGACGATTTTCTATCGTCCAGGACCAGAGGCAGCTTATCGAACTGCGGCTGTTCTGCTGAGCGGAACCCGAACACGAATACGAGTGCTGCGCATACTAAAACAACAGCCACAGCCGCAGCGGTGAACATAAACTGCGTGTTAGACACTTGACTCAAAATTTCCATCTTAAGCCTCTAAATCAAAAACCACCCAAAATTTATAGTTCACATATAAAGTTGTCGATAAGGTATGATAATGTTGAACAAATTAATTCCAAAGTGATAAAAGCAGACACGGAGACATGATGACGCGGCTGTGACGTGCCAAAAAATTGCGATTTAGTACTAAGCTGTGTTACCATTTTATTCAAAATTAATTCAATAAATATCCAGGATATTATTTCAGGATAAAGTATTTCTGTATTTCCAAAGCGTATTTAGATTTAAAACACTTCATTCAGTATTTTACGCAATTATCTTGATTGTCTTTTTGACAAAAAGCAAAACCGGAATTTTCCGCCAATTTTCCGACCGTGAACCATTTTTCTTCCGGTTTACGCCATCACGTAAGTACCCATGTTCAAAAATCAGAAATTATAGTCGTAATACAATCAATAACTTGGAGTTGAGGCCGTTGCAATTTATTTTCAGTATCTATTTGTTTTATTTTCAAGGAGGATTTTGTTAAGCATTTCCGAACGAATCAAAATGAAAAGCACTTGACTTGACAAGACGTGCGACATTTCTAACCTATAAAAATAACAAAATACCAGAAGCAACAGCAAGCTCAAGCACATTTTTATTTACTCGGCGAATTTCATAACATAAATATGGCTAATAATTATAAAAAGAAGAGTAAAAATAAAAGGAAAAAACTGCAAAGGGCTAAAAATGCGAATGTTGGCGATGAGCATCAGGAAGAGCAACAAGAACAAGTAGACGATCAGGGAAGCGAACTAGATGATCCAGTGAACGAATCTATCTCTACAAAGCGACAACATGATAACGATGACGACTCGGATGTTGAAGAAAAGCCTCGGAGGAAGAAAAAGAAAAAGCAGCCAGTAGCAACAGACTCAACAGACAAAAAAGGAAATAAATCCATTCGTCAAATGAAGAGGGAACGGTTTGCTGAACGTCAGGCTGAAGCACAATCTACAGCTAAAGATCATCTAAAGGGTCAATGTCTAAATTATCTATCACAGTGGAAACATGATAGACAAAACTGGAAATTCATGAAAGCTAAGCAAGTCTGGCTTTATAAGAACAAATTTTCATCATTCTTACTACCAGACTCGTCATGGCCAACGCTTCTAGAATATTTTGAATCGGCCCAGGGTAATATTCGTAACATGCTATTGACTGATGCTCACAAAATTATTAAGCAAATGGATGAATGGACCGAGTCCCAAAATGGGGAAACAAAAACTAAAGATGATGAAGAAGAGGATGATAACAATGATGATAGTGAAGCCTCTAAAACCAAGAAACCTGATGATAATGTTTATAAAAGAGCTAGGGATTTAATACAATGTCTAGAAGAATAAACACTTGTTTTACTGTTCCTTTATTTAATTGAATTCATCTGGTGGTGGGCCATCTGCTTGTTTGGAAGTCTAAGAAAAATAAAGAAAAAAAAATTCAAATATCAACTACATGGTAACAACAACAATTTAATAAGCACTAAGATCTTTAATCTTAGACATTAACTTTTTGCTTAGATTCCTCATCAGCTGTAAAGTCATCGATCCATTTGCGCAGCTTGTCAGTGTCTTGCAATCCAACCAGGCGATTCAAGACTTTCCCATTCTTGATGGCGACCAGGACAGGCACTGAACTTACTTCATAGTCCAAAGCTAAGTCTGTCTGTTCGTCAATGTCGACCTTAGCTAGAACCACCTTTCCCTTTGATTCAGAAATGATAGATTCTAGTCTGGGTGTCAGTAAGCGGCAGGGATTGCACCAGCTACAAAAATAAAAATTACATCATTATTTACAATGAGCCATTTGCACTGTTTGACTAATATTATTGATTTGGTAGCATCTGTTCTGCTATAGTTCAAATTATACTCACGTAGCGAAGAAATCAACAACGACCGGGACTTTGCTGTTGATAACTTTATCTTTGAAGTCATCTGTGCTTTGGATTTTGACTATATCGCCTTTTACCGACGTAACAGAAAAATACCTAATAGCTTGAGGTGACTTTATTACAGTCGCATTGCGAATCAAAAGATTGATACCACTTTTGGTGAACATTTTGATCAAAAATTTTATTCTTGCGTAGTTAATTGACAAGATTGTAATTGCAACAAAAGCTAACAAAAGAGAGAAGATGAAGAAGTTCTGTCAGTCATCAAATCAGTGTCAAGCAAGTCACAGATTAGATAAGCAAGTCATGAAAATGTTTAATGACACTAATGACAATCAAATACCCATGGTAGAATATTATAAGAATGTCAATGAGACAGCCCGCTTCAGTGTTACCAGTGGTGTGAAAGAAGAACTCCCTAACTCCCTAAAATTCCTGTGCGAATCTGATTCTTCATTGAAGTTTTAAGTAAAAATTACATTGGTATATGGTTACATTGAATTCTTTTGTTTGGTCAAGCAAACGAAAACAACAATTTAAATGTAATTTGTATTTTTTTAACAGAATGGTGACTGAAAATGTTTCCATTATTTCGTGTTTTGTTGCAATAAAGTGGCAACTGAATAGTGACGTAGGCACGTGTCACTCCCGGAATGCCAACCTTGTTTTATTTGACCATGCTAAGGGCGATTGTGCACTACAAGGAATTTTACTGTCCGAACATCCGACTTTTACGGTCCGAAGTGGCATGAATAAAACGGATGATTGGCTTGTGCACTTGTCCGTCTTTACTCGGATGATACGCCTCAGTTTAGGGTAGCTCTGTCTTTGAAACTACACGTCACGCACGCGAAATTACTCTGAACGATGAGTTTCTTGGAACGTCGGCAGTTCCGTTCCGGAATGGGGAAAAGTAAAATGTCGGACTGCCGGACAGTAAAATTCCTTGTAGTGCACAATCGCCCTTACACCATGGTACAATAATATACTTCGCCAGGTATAGCATTCCGAGAGACAAAAGTCTCGTGGGTGACACGCATCTACGTCATAACCGCTATCAATGGATCTCAAACTTGCAATCTGGGGAAATTCAATCTAGTAAAATATTATTAAATTCCTCTAACTTTTATTTATATTACAATACAAATAATGTATTAGACCATTTTACGGTGACACATATATATTACGTGTACCCATTTAAGTATTTTTAATATTATTTTTATTGTACTCTATCCCACACAATACTTGACCCAAAGGTTCACAGGTAGGTTTACTGGTAGAGAATGTCTTGTGGCATTAAGTCCGCCTATGTACCACTCTTGTACACGAAGTTATAAATAAAAGTAAGTAGCAAAAATCTTAATTTTTAACTTTTCTATTTTTCGGAATGAGGGATTTTTTTTTCAACTCTTCCCTAGTCACTGGGTAGATGGCGCTGACCTCAGGACATTACTGCGAGCAACAGAACGTCACAAAATTTCACTTGGACTTATGGTTATATTCGGAAGCTTATGCAAACGAAGCTGTCAGTCAGCGTATGTGACGTGTGTTTTTTCAAGCGTTTTGACTTTTGGCTTTGGCACCTAGTAACGTGGGCAGATCAATGCCATCTATCGAGTTCATGGAAACTATTTTTTTTTGTTTTATTCTCAAAAGGGAAATCTCTCATTTTCCCTTTACTTGTGCTGTAAGACGTCGCTTTTAACGAAAATTAATTTAGGTCAACCGGAAGTCCCTTTTACGTTTTAGGTCGAAAAACCATATGGTAGATAGTTCTTCTTCTTTGAAGCACGGTTAGTGCCTAAACTAGTGTGGGTGCCAGAGTGTTTTAGGTGAAATCGTCAGGGTAGTAATTTGCAGGCTAGTGCTAGGTTGTATGTTGAAAAAAATATCGTTAGGGACTGTCTATAAGACGTATGTAGGTACAGAATGTAAAATCATCAAAATCAAAGCATTTATTTCAAGTAGGCCAGTAACAGGCGCTTTTGAATTGTCGAAACAAAGATCTATTTAAATGTAACTACAGTCCCAGTCACAAGACATAAAAACTGTGAAAGTACTGTAGTTGCCCATTCCCTAGCGTAGATCTCTATGGAGAAGAACGGGCAAGAAACTCCATGGACACTCTTTTAAATCATAATGTTGTTACAAAATCTTGGTTACATTTTGGGTTACATCATTCCTGTTGAGATGGTGGCTTATGTGAGAACAATGTTGCAAGATGTGTACGATAAAAGTGTCCACAATAAAAACAAACGAAAGCAATTCAAAAAGTAAAATAATAAATTTTTAAAAATGCCTTGGCAACCAAGAGCTGACCAGTCCCAACCGACAGCGCCAGTTCATGAACATGACGCATGTACCAGCACCATTCGACTCAACCATTTTGAAGGGAACTAAATGACCCGACACTCGCGCCACCATCAGCGGGACATTTGAGTGAACATGACATACTCTTGAATTAAAAATCAAAATCATCAAAATAATCTTCCATGCTCATAAAGGTTGATGAATGTCTATGACCTTGAAAAAGTCGT
Organism: Xestia c-nigrum; assembly: GCA_916618015.1. Lineage (NCBI taxonomy): Eukaryota > Metazoa > Arthropoda > Insecta > Lepidoptera > Noctuidae > Xestia > Xestia c-nigrum. Next base: position 10,149,908 of record OU745260.1, read on the forward strand.
TGCTCGACCCCGACTCGTGTTTGTAAACAGCCATGGTGTCCGCACTTTGGCAGAGGGATAGTCCAGCTTTGCGAACTCTATAGCTTTTAACTCTATGTAGGCATCTTATTTGATAAATCGACTAACAATTTGGTGAATGTTTAAAAAGGTAATAGAAAACTATTTGAACATGTGGATTCGCCCATTTTTTATTTAACTTCAATGCTATTGGTAATAATTTTTAAATTAAAAATTGAACCAATCAAATCACAGGATTAATCCCACATTTGAGAACGGATTGGCAAAATGGCAACAGCGTTTTGTCGCTGTCAGTGGCGTGTTCTTCTAGCCAGATTTTAATAAAGTTAACTGTGATTCTACAGCTTAATTAGTTAAAATAATAACAAAATGTATTCCAGTGACGATTATAATGAGCCGTCTGTAAGTACAAATCCAAATCAACAAGTATTAATTGTGAATTTGCATTATAACCTCATTTCCGAAAAACGTAAGCAGTAAGTTGTCTTCTATTTTGTCATTACATGTTGTTTCTGTATTTTTAGGGTGGATATGAATCCTATGGTGAACCATATGAACCCCACACAGGAGATCCCCAGTACGACCTGGAATATGATAGGTCTTCATTCTACAAAATGCCCGATATGGTAAGTTATATTGTCTCTTTTCATGATTTATTTTGCCCTTAAATACTGTGTTGTACATTGAGAACTGGTGATAAATTGAAACAAAATCCAAGGTATCCTATTCTGAAACAGTAACAATGAATCATTCAATAGGCTTAAGGAAAGGAAAAAAAGAGGAAATTGAAGCTCCTAGCCACGGTTTGCCATCTTAACCCAGGGGTAACAACCAACTAACAACTATTAAACTCGTTAAATCAGATATGTTTCTGAAGCAACAAAATATTAACTATAGTTTTGTCATGAAGAAATGGGACAAAGGCAGGAAGAAGATGATGATGAAAATGTTTAAAAAATACATTTCCATTTCAGGTCAAGAAATTCCTTGTTTACTTCCGTAATATGATCAACGAGGGAGTGTCATATGAGATCCTGAATCTGTATGAGAATACCTTCCCAAAACTTACTGAGCAGTATTTTGAAAACACTCCTTGGCCCGATGAGAACGAGGTAGCCCCTGTTGTAGACAGTGACCATGTAAGTACACTTATCTTTATAAAATGGCTGTGTCATCACAAGAGGTTAGTTAAGTTAGTCTCATTATGAAACATCATATTATTACCCAAGTTTTATGTAGCAATGCATTATAATGCTGCGTTGCTTAGTACTGGTCCTGAGCTATTAAAATAATTGTGTGATATCTATTGTGTCATTATTTGTTGTGTATTTGTAGTCATTCTTCTTCTTGGCATGTCAATGACAAAAAAAATATTTTTATATTATATTTGTTCCTTTTTGGTGTGGTTAACCACACAAACAGCTATTGAAATAATAACAGTGCCGAATTGCAACACAGGAATTGATGATTGTTGCATTGAAGTTATAAGATGACAAAATACCCAGCATACCAGGACAATGCACTGACCCTAATTTTTATGTTGCAGGTATTCATGATTCTGTACAAAGAACTGTATTATCGCGACATTTATGCGCGGGTGCCTGGTGGCCCCAAACCTGATCAAAGGTTCCACTCGTTTTACAACTACTGTGACCTTTTCAACTACATTCTGTCCGCGGAGACACCCGTGCCCCTGGAGTTACCTGACCAGTGGCTGTGGGAACTCATTGATGAGTTTGTCTACCAATTCCAGTCATTTGCGCAATACAGGTACATACATTGAAATGAATGATAATTTAAGACTTACATACAGGCCAGGGAAAAGTGGCCTAAAAGGCAAAAGGCTTATTAGTCATCAAGGGGAGGAACAAGGCTGGTAGCTGATATAGGTGATGACAAGACTTACTATATTTTCTTCTCTTTCTCTTGTCAGAAGATCCAAGCTAGAAACTTTTTTGATGAAATTTAATTTAATTTAATAAGTTAGTATTTAAAAACTGATGTTGTTTTATAGAAACCAGGTGTTGCCTTATAATAATTAAATATTCTTAATTTCAATAATCTTATCTTAATATATATAAATCTCGTGTCACAATGTTTGTCCTCAATGGACTCCTAAACCACTTAACCGATTATAATAAAATTCGCACACCATGTGCAGTTCGATCCAACTTGAGAGATAGGATAGTTTAAATCTCAAATTATGAGACGCAGACGAAGTTGCGCGAGTCAGCTAGTTATATACATATAAATTGTTGTTTTATCTGGTTTTTCAGGTCACGCACATCTAAACTGAGCCCTGCTGAGATTGATGCCCTCAATACTGAAAACAAAGCATGGAATGTTCTCTGCATTTTGAATGTGTTGCACTCACTTGTTGACAAGTCCAACATCAAGAGGCAACTTGAAGTAAGTAATGTAAGCTGTAAAACTTTAGTATTTTCAATCATCATACTTAATTCATCAACACCATCTACACTAACTTCGCCTTCCACTAGGCATAAGCCTCTGTTGTCTTGTGGCAACCTCCATACTTCTGCACCATATTCATTTCCATCCAAGTTTTCATCTTCTCGCAACCTGGCAATTGATATTTTTACTTGCGTACCTTGGACAATGCTACATAACACACACCAATTTCATTTGTCAGCATGGTTTATTAATCTCAATATAACAACACACTATACATATACATATATGTTGCATACACACACTCACATATCAAGAACTTTTTACCAGAATCCGAATTATTTATTTGTTAAACATAGGTATAAACATTATAGATTGTGGTAAGTTTTTGATAAATTATGTAAGCATGTTCATTATTGTTCATGCATTTGTTTACATTTTCAAAGAAATGCTTTTCAGTCAGAGTATAACAAGGCAGATTGCTGTGGGACATGTAGGGTAGTGTGAATATTTTGCAGACAATCACATTCACGCCACTTGACGCCAATGAATGAAATGAAAAAACAGCCACTATACTATAACGCATCAGTTCTAGTTTTTTAAATAAATTGAAAAAACGGGTCTTACTGCAGCTAATTGCAATAATGAACATTGACGATTACAATCTGTTGCCTTCTCCATTTATTTTTTCCTTCTAGGTCTACGCTGCTGGCGGAGACCCTGACTCTGTGGCGGGAGAGTTCGGCCGTCACTCCCTCTACAAAATGTTGGGTTACTTCTCTTTGGTAGGCCTCCTGCGTCTTCACTCCCTGCTTGGAGATTATTACCAAGCCATCAAGGTGAGGGTTTTATTTGTAATTAAAAAGCTTTGTTTGAACTGCACATGTCTAAAGCTGCTTACATTTATTTATAGAAAGAATAAAATGGAAAGAATAAAACAGTTCTTAAAATGTTCTGTAGTTCTGTCTAGATCTAAAATACATTTCCACAAATCAGCTATCACACATATTTCAGGTCCTGGAGAACATTGAGCTCCACAAGAAGTCCCAGTACTCTCATGTGCCTGCATGTCAGATCTCCACCTCCTACTACGTGGGCTTCGCGTACATGATGATGCGCCGCTACGCCGACGCTATCCGCACGCTGTCGTCCGCTCTGCTGTACATGCAGCGCACCAAGCAGCTGTTCTCCTCCCGTTCGTACCAGAACGATCAGATCAATAAGCAGACGGAGCAGATGTACCATCTGTTGGCTATCTGCCTGGTCCTCCACCCACAGTGTGTTGATGAGTCTATCCAGCAGGTATGTAAACATGTGATCTTTTATAGATTTATAGCGCAATATTGTCGGGACATTGTAGTCACAGTTGCTTATTCCAGTAATTACTAGTTAATGCTGCCGACTTGCATGGTGAGTCTGTCTGCTATTTTCATCATAATATAATATGATCATCAGCAGCAAGCAAAAAATATATTTTTTAATAAAGATTTAATTATTAGGTGCTCCGTGAGAAGAACTATCACGAGAAGATGTTCAAGATGCAGTATGGTGACCTAGGAGAATTTGAGAGCTGCTTCACTTTCGCTTGCCCCAAGTTCCTGTCTCCCTGCCCGCCGCCCATCGAGCCGGGCTCCAACTACGGACGCGATGCCGTTAAACACCAGACTCAAGTGTTCATGGATGAGGTCAGTTGAATGCACTAACAATTTATTTTATTGATATTTTAGAGTACCAGCTCCAGTTATCTGTCCATCTTGATTCTTCTGACAGAGGATGGACTGACCCACATTCAAGAAAAGAAGTGTATGGCTAACAATACTTTCTCTCTCAGATATGAGTTAAAACTAACAGCATAGTGAATGAACATTTGCTTCTTTTATAAAAGCATACACTTTAGGTAAGCTTTTTCAAGTAAATGTAGCTAAAAACTAAATACGTAATTTAACTGTTCATAGGTCCGCCAGCAAAAGATGCTTCCAACAATTCGTTCGTACCTGAAACTGTACACGACCCTGCCCCTATCCAAGTTGGCCGCTTTCATGTCGGCAGCGCGCGGCGGCGACCGGGACGCGGCGCGGGAGCATGCCGCCCTGGCGATCCACCTGCTGTGCTTCAAGCATAAAATGAAGAATGTCGTCTGGTCTAAGGGACCCAGTGGTTTAGATGGAAAGTTCCAGAGTGGTTCTGAGGTAACAACTGTTTTTTTTTACTAAAGCTGTTATCTTATTATTTATCGGCAAACAGGGTAGCCCCTGGCTAGGTGAAGGGGCGATTTTAGTTGGGTGGCAACAGGATAGGTATAGCAAAGGATCATCTTCAAATTATCAAAGGATCTTCTCCAGTCATAAGCAAATGGCTATACTATTTTTGCAATAAATACATTGCTCCTCACACTACCTAAGTTTGTCGCTAAATGACTGGATAAGCAATGTAAAATCACCAAATAATAAAATTTCAATAAGCTGATGCACCGCGTAGTGCGGCCGCCGCCTCTGGTGTACCGATGTTTTTGTGTGGGTAAGTTGTACAGTGCTTGGTAAATACACGATGTGTTTGATGGCATAGGGTTTATAATTGATTGTGTACTACGTTCTGTTTTAAGAAATGCGGGTGCGCGCGCGACTGAACTGAACTGCATGTGTAGTAGTTGATGTGTGATAGGGGAAAAGTGGAGACACAGGGTTCCAATACATTTTCGTGTAACGGGCATATCTCTTTCTTTATTATAGGTATCTATATCAATACCTGGTTATATTATTTTACTCTTGATGTTGCTTTCTTCATTCTAGAACATGGGTGTAACTTAAAGCAATAAGGGTGTCCGCTAAAACACGCGTGGCTACGGTTGCGGGTGCACGCTCGCGGGTCCGTATTGAAAAATAGTATGAGTTTTTAAGGATATTTTGACAGTGGCACTACAAATAAATATTGCTGAACATTACACACAGCACCATCTAGTGCCACACTAAGCAAGGCTTATGTCGTGGTCACCAGACAGTTGATATACCTACTACATTTATACTTTTTGTTTCTAAAAACATACCTATCATACATATAAACATCCATGACTCGGAAACAAATGTCCATGCACATCACACAAACATTTGCTCCTACCGGGATTCGAACCCGGGACTCTAAGAACGTAGGCAGCCTCACTACCGCTGCGCCATTCGGGTCGTACTTGCTCCATGTATGCACTCACGTGTATCGGACGGACACCGTAAAGCATTACATTTTGACTGTTTGTTATAAATTGATCATTGTTAGTGTTAAAAGCGGTAAACAGCATTTAAATAGCAAGAAAAACTTTTTGATTTTTTTTATTGTTTTTAGTTGGACTTCTACATCGACAACGATATGATCCACATTGCTGACACGAAGGTGGCTCATCGCTTCGGCGACTTCTTCATTCGCAAACTCCTCAAGTTCGAAGAGCTGAACCGCAAACTCCACCATATTAAAATCTAAAGTGTCTCCATAAGTCAAATTTTGTAACTACACAAATAAAGTTACTGATATTTCTAATATGCATTTATTTTACTATCCTCGGAGTATATGGTACATATTTTTTATTTCTTTTGTTAAATTTCTTTGGCTGTTTAATTTTGACAGTATCATGCTGAACTGTCTGTGGATAATTTTCCCTATACTGCTGCCAAGGATGCTCAGGTTTCAATGCTTCTTCTACATTTATCTCTTTTAACCAGTTGGTATAAAATTTGGCGAAAATTTCGTAAGACTTCTTGAATACTTCTGAACCTTCCTCCTGAAAAATAAATAAATAATTATGGTTTAATTAAATGTTAACTATACAACATGGAGCTGATTTAGTGAGGGTTGCTTTGTAGTTTGGCAGATGAAAGTTAAACTGGGGTTTTTTTTATATATATTTTTATTTAATCCATAATAAATAAAAATATTAAAAAAACAATAGTTAATAAGTATAATATATTTCAACATACCTTTTTAACAATATTGACACATTTGTCACTGAACTTTTCAAGATGTTTTAGGAATACATCATTCACTTTTATATTTTCATTTTTGACTATGTTCATAACATATAAGACATAGCCAAACTGACTATTTGCTGTACCCTGCCTCAGCAAAGTTCCCAGAATTTCTATGTTGACCCTGTAAAACGATAACATAAGGATTAGTAAAGAAAAGAATAGCTAAATTCATTTAGAATGTGTTAAGAACCACGCTATTAGTGTGCCCAGTTTAGCTTTGGTGCACCATATTGATTCAAGACTCATTGGTTAGCTAATAATATACAGGGTTTCCGCAACTCCACGTCAAAGCCCATACACAAAATACGCGTTTTGACATGGAGTTGCATACACTAGTAGGTATAGATAAAAGTACAGATACACCCTGTAGAACCATAATCTAGCTAGCTTAGTTCTTACTTCAGTTGTTTCTGCTCCATTTCTTTGAGAAGTTTCTCTGCATCTTCTTTAGTTTTACACGACAATGCAAGAACTCCATATGTCATTATATTGACTTTTAATTTCAACTTCTTGGAGAAAGGGAACCTTTTTTTGCGAAATTCACTTTCTTTTTCAATCATATTTTGTACAGCCTGAAACAAAACAGAACTCATCAATCAGTGGTACGTGGAGTTTGTTCATTCATGTTTCAAGTCATGCGGGTTGTGGCCAAACACAAGCCAATGAAAGTAGTGTAAATATGTTCTATGTTTAGGGTTTTGGTTTCTGCACATAGAACCTAAAGTGAGACATTGAAGTGAAGTTCAAAGTATCAAATTTTTTACAGTGTTAATACTTACAATGGCAGCATCATAATCTGTTCTCAAACACCTTTTCTTTATTAACATATTGTAAAATTCTATATCAGCCCTGACTCCCAAAGATTTCATCTTTTTCAGTAACTTGTCTTCAGCTTCTGTAGTGTTATCTAACAGTGGCAACATTTGAGTAAAAGTTTTTATATCTGGTTTTATAGAATACGCCTCCATTTCTTTTAAGAAGTCATCTTGCCCTCCTAATACTGCAAACTTATCCTGTAATGTATGGACCTCTTGCAATCCTGTAACTTGCTCCAGATTCAACACTTTAGATAATAAGTTTGGTACACTTCTATCATTAGTGACTATTTTATTCAATTTGTTTATAAATTCTATTGAAGTATTATCTTTCATTTCAAATACACTTAATTCACTGGAAGATGGATTTTTAGACTGATTATCCATTTCAATAACAGGTTTTATGGGTTTAGTTAATTGTTTAATTTTCAAATGTTGACTTGTATCAGTCAATTTCAATTGTTGCTTATTTTGTAATTGTATTTGAGCTTGTATAGTATCAATGAGATCTTCAATATCTTGTTTACTGCCAAAGTTGCAATCTTTAACACATTTCAGCATTAAATTAAAAGTATAAATATTAGGCTTTTCCCTCATCTTTAACATTTTCCTCCAAACTATGAGTGCATGACGTAATCCACTCTCTTTGTCAGAAATGCAAGCATGTAGGAGGTTATTGAGAGTATGAACTCTTATTTTTATCTTTTTTGCTAACATTTCATCAACAATTTTAAAAGCCGTAGGCAAGTCACCACACCGTCCAAATGCTTTAATCATTGCATTGTAATTAGTTAAATTAGGTTCAAATCCTTTTTCAATCATTAATTCCTTTAGATGCTGGGCTCGCTTCAACCCATCTGCTGGCCAAGGACTATTGGCACAAGCATGAAATAGGCAAGTGTAGGTGTCGCCAGTAGGGAGCAGAGCTCGTCTTTTCATGTCATTAAACAATGAGAAAGCCTTTTTTGTATACCCAACATTAGCACAAGCTCCAATTAGTATATTATAAATATAGTTTTCAGGCTTCACTCTGTCTTCTTTTAACATTCTTACTTCTAATACGTCAATGGCTTCTTTCAGTCTCTTATAATTAAGCAATTGTTTTATGATATCGGCGTATTGTTTAATGGTTAGTTTCTGTGAACCTAATGGTTTATTTTGTATAAATTCCTGCTCTTGTTTATCTCCCTCATCTTCAAGTTCGTCCGACTGAGTGTTAACTGTTCTGGATAAAGTTCCAAAGGTATCTGGATCCTCTAAATAAACCAAATTATCTTCTGTTTTGTATTCCTTTGGCTTGTGAACTTTAATTTCTTCTGGCAAAGCAACAGAAGTTGTGATGAAATTATGGCGTATCACATTAGTAGCTCTGACTATTTTTAAGAGTTTTGTGCACCGAAAAGCCATCGTAATGTATGTTTTCATTTACAAAGTGTTGACTATAACAAGCCAAGTAGCCAACATAACCTACAATTCAAATTACAACAATTTTATTATTAATAACAATTACTGTCAATTACTCAATGCACAGATTAGATATTAGACTCAATGTGACAGTGACACTGGTACGTCCACCATAGAGTATAATAAACCGCTCACAGAAAATGAGATAATATTTGAGGAGTGACTTTTCAAAACGGCTTATTTCGGGTTCCCTATTTTACTTTTTTTTTAATGCCAATCGGGACTTTATGTACACTCACATTATATGACGTGAAGTTTCCGGTTCTAAAGTACTTAAATCTCGAAGAAAAATGGCCATAGAAAATGCTTTCCGCAACAAAATAGCTTAATTCACGTTAATTCTCGGCCCTACTAATTGTGATAGGAGTTTTTTCAAAATAGCTCATTTCTAGAACATTTTGTATGGAAATTTTGTTAATACGTATCAAAATGGCTTATTTCTAATCTGGTATCACAGGTTATTTTGGAGGGTTGAACGATAGCTTTAATATCTGGAAGTGGATCCGCAAATATATTTTTATACATTGGCAACACTTTTTATTTGACTACGGCCAATTAAAAAAATATTAAACGTCATGTGTCACCTTGCTGTCAACTTCTCAATACTTTCATGTCAAGGCTGAGTGTCAAGGTGAAAAATATTTTCTTGTATCGTTGCTCGTTGGTGTTTTTGTTGCTAATCCGAATAATTCTGAGTAAATAACGGTGCATAATGGCAGATAAGACCGTGGAGGAGTTAAATTCAGGCACCAGAAAGTGGTGTGCCAAAACAAAATGGCTTATTTCTTAGGAGTGCTGAAACAAAACATCTTATTTCTTGGAGTTTGCGACTAAATGGCTTATTTCCTTAAATCATATGATAATAACTCATAATTTAGAGTATTAAAAAAAATATATACACTGTGAAACGATCTATTAACGTACCTAGATTATGTACATAGAAGTTTGTTACTAAAAATATTCATATATGAAAAGTTTTCGTATTTTTCTTGGTCCTGAAAAAAATGACCATACAGAAATAAGCCATTTTGAAAAGTCACTCCTCATTTGACGACAGTAGTTGTCATGGAACTAATAATTACAATAACATAACCCTATCTGTCTTCGCTGAAACGCAAAAACGTAAACGTTTTGGGAGTCCACGATGGCGAGACAAGTGATAAGAAAACCCAATATTGCTGGCACTTATTGAGATAAATTAAATGAGGCATTTTCTTTTCAACTCTTCTCTAGTCGCTGGATAGATGGCGCTGACCTCAGTTAGTTACTGCAAAGAACAGAACGTCACATCATTTCACTTGGATCTTATGGTTATATTCGGAAGCTTATGTCTATAGAAGATGCTCTGTGCTTAATTATGCAAACAAAAGTGTCAGTCAACGAGCGGATGTGAAGTGACGCAATGTTTTTTTCACATAATCTGTCACGCAGCCCGTCGGATAATCGCCTTAGGCCGCGTTCCGAGATAGGCTGTGAACAATTTGAGCGTCCAAAACCCGTTCCGAATTACCGTAAGCACGCTATCGATGTTCCTTGAATCATCATAGATCCACCGACCATGCCCCAAATATAATTAATATCACAGTGAGCGCTGTCAAATTACCTAATGACAGTAATGACAGATCTTAGCGGTCAAAATTGAGAAAAAACTAAATCGGAACGCAAAATATTGATGTGAGCGCTGTGAGTGATTATTTCGTATCTCGGAATGCACCCTTATTCTGCTGTCTGTCACTGTCATTTGTCAAACATAACATATAACATAATAGACATGGGAAAAATGTATCATTGAAAAGAAAAGATAGATATGTATCTTTCGATCACTGGGATATGTATCACTCTTTTATATCTTTGTATCCTTTTGAATCCGCGCATCACACGTAGCGATATTGTACTGTTGCTCACTTGCTCAGCGCGGCTCGCTTCGCTCAATTCAATCCAATGAATCAGTACGAACTACGAGCAATAGATTGGTTTAGGTACGTTACGTATCTTTCTGTTCTGATTTATTGAATAAAATATTCACTCCCGATCCCGAGTTTAAACTAAAGTACATAAATCAAACTGATTATTTTGTGTAATTTTGTACATTGCTTAACCCTTTTTTTCCATCTTGATCTCAAAAACGATAGATTTATGACTTAAATTAGTTTGCCTATTTAAATAAAACTTTAGGCACTTGAAGGAAAGTGCACGACAAAATCAAACCAGTATAATAATTAAAATTTTGTGCTGACGTATATCAGTTTATAATGGTCAGTCAACTCATTATCTCGGTCTAGCGAAAGCGAGACAGATCATTCTAAACAGGGAGGTGCGAAAGAGACGTCTAGCTAGACTTTTCGAAGAGAGCCGAGTCGCCGGCCACTAGGTAGGAGGTGTGCGACACACAATACACATCACTCAGATACAAAAAGACGACGATTGAACAAGTTGTAAAAGATACACTGATACATTCGGATTCAAAGAGATATAAAGAGTGATTGAGTGAAACGGAATGATACATATCTTTTGTATCTATCTCTCCTGAGTTACCCATCTCTATAACATAACCCTAAATCACGCATGTCGTGTTGTGTTGTTCATTAACTAAGAGTTGAAGTTGATTTTTTTTTGTTGAATACTAGTTTATTGTCCGTCCGTGTTACCATGTCAGCCAATGAAGTAGAAGACCAGATGGAGGCCAGTTCTTCAGAGAGTGAGGACGAAGTTATGGAAGGAGACGAGGAAAACGACGACCGCCCCAAGACTTACCTTCCTGGGCAGCCTTTGAAAGAAGACGAACGTTTAGTTTGCGACCAGTCTGCCTACGTGATGCTGCACCAAGCCCAGACTGGCGCCCCTTGTCTCAGCTTCGACATAGTTCCCGATAATCTTGGTAACGACAGAAATGAGTATCCGATGACGGCTTATTTAGTAGCCGGTACTCAAGCTTCTAGCGCTCAACTAAATAAGTAAGTGTAATGTAGTTAATTTGGGTAACATAGTTTACACGCCAAAGGTGTCGGGCATGTCGGCTACTTTCGTATACATTCAGTTGACATGCCGCCTATATGCCCTGTACGAGGCTGTTGGCGAGTGTAGGTTCTACACAAGTGGTAGTCCTACTTGGTAATCATCTCTGTCCGAAGCAGTTATAATAGTCTTAGGTCAGTGGGTTGTGTTATTATAATCAATACATAAATTGTCTTCTGTGTTATAGTCTCCTAGTGATCAAAATGTCCAATCTGCATCAAACATCAAAAGCAGAGGATGAGGAAGAATCTGATGAAGAGGAGGATGATGACGATGAGGAAGAGGATGAGGAAAAGAAGCCACAAATGACATTTTCCTTCATCAAGCACCAGGGCTGTGTAAATAGAATAAGAGTAAGTTATTACCCGAGTAGGGATAGTATAAATACTATTGTTTTAAACGGAGCTACTTGTGTAACTTGAGGATAGTGCCTGTCTCTAAATTTGTTCATCATACTGAAGATATTCAAATTTTACGGTAAGGTATCTGCCAGAAAGTTTACTTTAAAAAAAAGTACTCTACAATCACATCTGAAAAAAAGTTGGTACCATCACCTGCCTTTTTCCGAATATGTTGTTGCAATTTTTACCAACCATAAGTAACTTTGCATTGCATATATTTTACATTTCTCAAGAAAATGGAATCTTATAATATATTATGTAGTTCGATGATTTATAAATCTTAAAATCAGATATACTGTTCATGTGCTGTTTGTTCATTTTGGACTACTTTTCACAGGCAACAAGCTTCAGAAATTCAGTTCTAGCTGCAAGTTGGTCTGAATTAGGCAGGGTGGACATTTGGAATATAACGCAGCAGCTACAAGCAGTGGATGACCCTACTTTGCTAGAACGCTATAATCTGGATAGTGTGAAGAATCCTGTCAAGCCACTTTATTCCTTCAATGGACATCAGCAAGAAGGTTTTGGGATTGATTGGTGTCCTACAGAACTTGGTGTAAGTAAATTATTTCTTCATCTTCTTATTGTATCCGCTCGAACGCAACGTTTATATCTATCTACTTATTTATATAATAAAATAAACACTATCATCAACTTCAACCCTCTAACAAAAACAAAAACTAAGATGAAACTTAATATATGGCTTCAAACACTGGACTACCAACAGACGGAAAATTTAATTAAAAATCAATACTCCAGATGATTAAAGTTAGTTTAGCTAAATCAAGACTCATAATTTAACCTAAGTCTAATCACCAATCATTATCACTCATACCACACACCATACACACTCACATGCATAAACACAATACACTCACACAAACACACCACGCAAGAGCATGCACGCATTATTATTTTATTGTTTTATTATTCTTTTAAATTTTGATGCATGAAATGTGAACATTAGTGCCAAAAACGGGTTAAGACACTGACCCCTGTAACACAGGTCTCACCTAGCACAGGAGTCAGGGTTTCAAATGGAAATGTACAATTTTTATTTTGTGTCAATAAAAACATTTTATTTATTTTTTTATTATTGTATTAGGTCAACATTAATGCATACCGGTTACCTACACTAAATCAAGGAACACTTATTGTTTTATCAAATCCACCTGCCTGATTTTTGTAACACCTCCCTTACATTGTTTATATTTACAGGTTCTAGCAACAGGTGACTGCAGAAGAGATATTCACATTTGGAAACCAAACGAAGCTGGAACATGGGATGTAGACCAGCGCCCTCTTGTGGGTCACACTAATTCTGTTGAAGACATACAGTGGTCCCCTAATGAAAGGCATGTGTTAGCATGAAACATAAAACTTCAGTATTTAATTTACAGAAAACAGCTTTAGTCTGGTAGAATACATTTTGATGAAAATTTCAAACAAAAAAAAAACAACATAATCGTATTTGTTATTTTGTGTGCAATAAGGAACATTATGAATGCTAACTTGTGTTTGTAATGTCTCTTAATATATTTTTCTAATTGCAGGAATGTCTTAGCATCATGTTCTGTAGATAAATCAATTAGAATATGGGACACAAGAGCAGCTCCACAGAAAGCTTGCATGCTTGCAGTAGAGGATGCTCATCAAAGTGATGTAAATGTTATATCATGGAATAGCAAAGAACCTTTTATTGCAAGTGGTATGATTTATTCTATTTCTTTATTTTTGTATAGACCAAGAACTGCTGTGCTGTGGTGTCTCAAAAATCGAAGTCCAAAAGGAAATTTTCGTAACCCGGTACAAGCTGTTGGAGAGCTAATGAGCTTTCCAAAACAGCAGGATCTATATTTTCATTTTGGAAAATAGCCATCTTCTATTTCTTTCCTTTTTGCTCTGCTGCTATTTAGAAAATATATTACAAGCCCTAGATGAAATTTAGGCCATAGCCCAAAAACGACAGCCCTATCTCGTTTTGGTAGAGTTCCTAAGATTACCTTCTTGTTTCATTAGGACGAATGTACAATTGTTTATCTTTTGCATCCATTAACATCCATTGTTTGTTTGTAACTTATCATTGGCATTTGACCAAGCTCATCACTCATTCATGTCAGTATCCAAGTTTACAAAAAAATAAAAACCACACTATATGCTTACTAAAGCTGCTCTGATTCTGTACCAAGTAATGGTATTAGAACATACGGAGAACCTATGTATGTCCTATATTTTCAGAATGGGAGTTCCACAAGGCTCAATACTTGGACCATTTCAGTTTATTTTCAAATAATCTTGATCTTCACAACTGCATGTGTAAATGCAGTCTGTTTTGTCATTCATTTGAAGGTCTAGTCAGATAAATTTCTGACTAGACCTATGAAATGTATTATCTTGTAGCGAATTTTTCTTACAAATTACCTATATTACATATTCATTTCAGGTGGCGATGATGGGTTCCTCCACATTTGGGATTTAAGACAATTAGCGAATAAAACACCTGTGGGAACTTTCAAGCATCACACGGCGCCTGTTACGTCAATAGAGTGGCACTGGAGTGAGCCAAGCGTGCTAGCATCGGCTGGCGAAGACCACCAAGTTGCGCTTTGGGACTTAGCCGTCGAGCGAGACGATGATGATGTTGTCGATGAAGAATTGAACGTATGTTGTCATAAACTATTAAAATTAATAAATTTAATCTCTTTAGTATCATATGTATAATCTTATTGCCCAGCCCAGTACTAGTAAGCTATCTGTAAACGGGTAACCTACGTCTTTTCTTGACTAGAATGTGCACTGGTGGGAGAGAGTATGTCATGCTCACTCGAATGTCGCGGGGCGCGTGTGTCGGATCATTTAGTCCCAAATGCTTGAATTGAATGGTGCTTATCTATGCGTCATGTCGTGAACGGGCGCTCGGACAGATGATAAGTTGCCACAGCTTATTTGTAATAATTTTTAATTGTCATGTACACTAATATAAAGAGGAAAAATGAGTATTTTTGTGTGTATGTTTGTAATGAATAAACTCAAAAACTAATATGCCGATTTCAAACATTGTTTCACCATTGGAAAACTATATTCACTCTGAGTAATATAGGCATATATTTTATCCCCGTATTCCCACGGAAACTACGCGAGTGAAACCGCGTGACGTCTGCTAGTTTTTTAATATGGACACTTGACGAACACGTCTTATAATCTCATCATGGATGATGTAATGTAACCAAGGTTTTGTAACATAATTCTGATTTAAAAGAATGTCCATGGAATGTCCTAGGAATTGGAATGGACAAATACAGTACTTTCACAATTATTATGCCTTGTGACTGGAACTGTAATTTCAATGGACGTAATGATTAAAATTTATTGGTTTCTTTTTCAGAACCTTCCACCCCAGCTACTGTTTATCCATCAAGGGCAGAATGATATCAAGGAATTGCACTGGCACAAGCAAATGCCAGGAGTCATGGTTACAACTGCACACACAGGATTCAATATATTTAAATCTATTAGTGTATGAAATAAAAAATAAAATTAAACATAATCTTTATTTTAATATCTTGTAGATTACTCAGTAATAGACCAATAGTTTCATGATTGAGATTCGTGATATAAAAAAGAAAATCAGGTATCAAATCTATCCTTTGTGTGGACCATAGCTAAATTCACTAAATGCCTAATTGTTGGTCTGCCGTGCGGACAATTCTGAAAATAAATACCGCATTATTGAAAATATACTGACTGATACTTACAACACAAGTTGAGTACAGTAAAACTTACCCATGGTTTGTCTATTTCAGCCATATGATCAACAAGCTTCCTCATATCGGCTTTACCCAGAGCTGTGCCTATCATCACTGATTTTCGACAAGCCCTTGATGCAAACATTGCCCTTACTCTACTTGGTCTACAATATTCTGAAGGAGATTCCTGAAATGAAAAAACTTACTTGTTGGAGTATTACCAAAATCACTACACACATAATTATGAACAAATTTTACTATGGGACCAAACCCTTTTTTTTCGGATGGGAAATCTATACTAATATTATAAAGCAGAAGAGTTTGTTTGTTTGGTTGAACGCGCTTATCTCAGGAACTACTGGTTCAAATTGTTTTTTTTTTGTGTTGGATAGTCCATTTATCGAGGAACATCACAACATTTTTAGGCTACATAACATCACGCTACGACTATTAGGAGCGGAACAGGAATGAAAAATGTTGCAAAAACTGGGTTTTTTTCCTATCGTTTTTTCTCTTATGTGACGCAGACGAAGTTGCGCGGGTCAGCTAGTCATCAAATAACTTCTCTCACTCTGGGCGGAGAGGGAGGGAGTGTCAGACTTAAAGGCGCTTTCAATTTAGACGTTTCGTGTCGTACCGATGCGTCGCCGAAATGGTGCGTTTGTCGTACTGCGTATAACGGACGTTCGTTTGTTTTCATACAAAGCGCGCGGTACGGCAACAGTGCGGCGTCAATATGCGCTGCGATACCAGCGCCGATTTCTGCACCGCGCGCTTTGTATGGAAACAAACGAACATCCGTGACTAAAACCCATCCATGTTCCTTCCTCGCCCTTTACGTAACGGGCCACGGTATCTCTATCTGTTTGAGAATGGGCCCAAACCCTGAATCGCGAAAAATAAATCAGCAGTTCCATACATTTTGTCGAGTTAATGCGAACATATTGTAGGGAACAGCAGATTTTTGTTCGGGATTCAGGGTTTGGTCCTATAGTAAAAGTTGTTCATAATGATGAGTACAATGACAGGTTGAAGTTTATGAATATCGTCCGGAAACACGGTGTATAAAACAAGACATTTTAAGCATGAGGATCCATTGCATGAGGTTCCCAGGGCGGGCAAAGTATAATTGGATTTTCCATGGAATCTAGATTTGTGGCCGGTTGCTGGCAATCGACTTGCATCCTATTACATGGGCTTAAAACATAACTGGCGAATGTGGGTGTATTACAAGGTACACCTCTGCCAAACTGTGCGGGGATTACAAGCGTGATGTTATCAGGGTGAGCAGTCTTGTTTTAATCACATTTACTTACCCTCAACATAAACAAAAGCTCTTCTATATCCTCCTTCCCAAAGATCCAATTTTTTGACATAGGTAATGTTAATAATTTAACTCTCTTTGTAGGTAAAGCTGCTTCATTGATTTCAAACGTAAATCCATTCTTTTTAAACACATCTACATTGTCCATCAAAATTTGTTCATTAACTCCTGTTAGTTCAAGTGATTGTGGACTGAAATTAATTATTTTAACAATATAAATAACATTTTATCGTGAATTAAAGTTTCAATGGGGCTGTCAAATTAACTTACATGACCAATTTTTGACTAGTTAGCTCTGTAGTTTTCTGTAATGTTTCGAAATTGTAAATCTCATCTGTAGCATGTTGATCTATTATAAAAAGATCATCTTCCAATTTAGTTATTATAAAACCTAAATTAAACTGTCCTATGACTTCCATCATTTTAAAGGAATCCTTAGATATTTCTTTACTTAATTCCTCTTCACATTTTTTGTTAAATACGGGATTAATTTCGCTTTTAAATTTTATCTTCGTGGGAGCCGATTTTTTTTTGTCATTATTATACATACTTGCCAAAGCTTTAACATGTTCCAGTGATGTTTTTAAAGTTACTGTTTTCCTATTATTTTTCCCCAAATCTTCCTTATCTGTTTCAATTTTCTGCTTTTTAGGTGTTTTTTCTTTAAGTTCACTTGAATTATTTGCTTTCGTCTTTAAGGTGTTTGTTTTACAGTATATTGTATGGGACTTCTCTATTATGACATCATTAATATCTCTTATTTGCGTATTAGGTACGTTTTCAGCAAAGTCTAAATACATAACATTGTGTTTATCATCTACTAGAGATGGACTTATAGGACAATCATTTGTGATTTTAGTTTCATCACTTTCTCCAGAGACTAATTGCTGATTTTTATCATCATTACTATCTTGCACTACTTCTTCATCATCAGATTTAAGAATATCAAATGACCTATTTTTCTGATCCTCAATTTCTTTGTCTGGTGCTAAGTTTTCTTCTTTTATAAGCACTTCAGTTCTCTTTGTTTTAGAAGAGATGAAATCTAACATTGTTGTTGATTTTCGTTTAAGTTCAATATTTTTAGGTTCTTTATCAATTATAGAGTCACAATCCGAAACTTGTTTTGTTTTATTTTGAAATTGTTTCAGAAACGAATTAAAAACTCTTGGTTGATCCAAATCTGGTTTGACATCATTTGTTTCTATAATGTTGGAATTTTGAGTTGACTCTATCTTCAAAGTTCTAGGTATATTTTCAAATAGTTTGAGTAAAGAATTTTTCAGTATGTCTAGTAAAATTTTTTCTTTGGTTAGAAATATTTTTCTTTTATCTGGAGTGACATTTACATCAACCGCAGTTCTTTCCATATCAACATTCAAGAACACAAAAGGGTATTGATGTGAATTGTATTGCCTGTATATTTCGTTGATGATTTTAGTTATCTTGGTTGGTTCACAAGGTCTGGAATTTATATAGAAAAACTGGCGATCAGTACTGGAACGTCCACTACCATGAGCACATGAGGATATAAAACCTGTAAACTCAATTGGTTTTGTAACATTTTTATACCCTTGAGATTTCTGTGATCCATTAATATCGCACACATCTGATTTTTCTGTATCATTAGAGTCTTCAGATAAATCTATTTCAATATCTTCTATGTCAACACTTTCATCTATTTCCTTAGCCTCTCCTGACAAACCTTTGAATATATTATCTTTTATGTTTGTAACATATTCTGGCTTCATTTCGAGTAACGTTTGTAGTTGCTTCACCCCAAAAACACTGGCAATATTGTCTTTATAGGATGTTCCATGTGTTGCTACTACTAAAGACTTTGAGTTTGAGCTTGTTTGATTGCTGCAAGTAATTCTGGAATAGATTTGTTCATATTTCAATATTCTCTAGCTAGTACTGTAATATTAATTAATTGCCTAAAATATTGTGTTTTGAAACTTACTTAACTCCAACTGAAATCAAACAATATGCATACAGCAACTGAGTCATTTTGTTGAATTCCCTTTTAGCATTTTTATGAAATTCCTTTTGTCTCACAGGTAATGATGAAAAGAGGTTAGTTAAACTGACTGTTGTACCAACTTGTCTTGAACATGGTGTTCGTTTTGTTATATTCCCCTTGTGGTCATATTCTAATTTCATTGCTAGAAAAAATATTTTGCTTATTGTAAAGGCGAAGAACGAAAGTAGGTACTCCAGAAGAACAACATCTGTCGTACACCAGTGGGTCTATGAAAGATGTCATAGCTTGAAAGGAAGTATAACTTAAACTGACAGATAAATGTTTCCCAGAATTGAAGTTGACATGCTGTACCAACCCCAAATAAATTGAGATGTGAGCAAGAGAATTATGAGACCGCCGCAGAACCAAAAGCAATAACTGCAATTTTCATTACATTACATACCATATTCATAATCTTTGTGTTTTGTAGTGACTGTGAGATTAGCTAATAAACATAATGAACTTAGTGCTTCTCCTCTGAACCCAAAACTTGATACCCCAAGTAGGTCTGAGTAATCAGTTAGCTTCGAAGTGTGGTATTTTAAAGCTGCAAAGAGAAAAATGCTTTATTTATTAGCAGTAATAATAAGTTTAGTAAATTCCTGCATTGTGAAAGAGACACCAATGCTAAAACGGTTACCAATACTCAGTACATCATTCTGATCTCTGATGTTTCCCACATAGACATTTTACAGGAGTAATTTAAAATAATCAGCTGTTCCATACATTTTGATTGTGAAGGTATAGCAGTTTTCTAGAAAACAGTTTTTGTAATAACAGTTGAAAAATTTCTAAATGGCCTTCCCAAGTTCAGAATGATGTATGGTTTTTAGCATTGTTGTCCCTTCCACCCTAGAAGTGTAAGTAATGGAAGCACTGTGTGGATATTCAGCAAGTGTTCCTTCCTTTTACAGATGTTTTAACCTTGATTAAGGCATTACCCTTTATTTTATTAAGGGGATTTTGGTTTTGCGCAGTTAGTTCCTAGGGGACCATTGTGTGAGATATTACCCTTATCATGCAAATACATAAGAACATCCTGCAATCATAACTCATAATAAATGTATAGTCTTACTCAATGCAGCAAAGTTATCTTCAGTGACACCAGTACCATTGTCCGATACTTCAATCAAGTCAATGCCGTAATTTTTCAACCTTATATCAATATTTGTTGCGCCGGCGTCTAAGGCGTTTTCTACCAGCTCTTTCACAGCAACTGCTAGACTCACAACAACCTATAAATTACATTTATTTTAAATTATTCTCTAGAATTTGAACATAGGGTTGTGGACATGTGATACCGACTCAATCATTAAAAAATAGAATAGTCAATTCTATTATCGTACCTGTCCAGAACATATTTTATGAACTGTATCCTTAGCTATAGGTTTTATGTTCTCATTGCCTTGATTTGTTTTTGTGTCCATGATCTGTTTTAAGTATAAAACCAAGTTAAAAAAAAGTCCTGCTACTAAAACTGTATGTTTCCTAGCTTGATATCATTCTTCTCAATAAATTGTACACTTATTAATATTTAATTATACACTTTTTTTTGTGTAAAATACACAACAAGTTTTGGCGCCGCTTGTTATGTATGACGTTGACATTGACAACTGTCAATGTCATTGTCAACGTCATACATAACAAGCCACTACTACAGCCTAAAAATCATATACTGTGCCACTACTACACTTGACTTGACTGACAATATTACATTACAGCGCCTATTACACTACACAATTTGCAGGGCCCTGTCTGCAGGGAAAGGGAAATCGGGAGTTAGGGTCCCTAAATCGGGTGGTCTGGTAGTCCCGACCGCCCTGGTTCCCTACTGCCCTGCCGATAAGCGCTAAACCAAAGAGTGGATTACCATTATTTTACTCTATGGGAATACCATTACCTTGTAATGGGTACTAGAAACAGTATGAAATAGTTATTTACTTTGAAATACTATCTTCTGCTCTCTGTTACGCTCTAAAGCTTACAATCTATTGAAGTAATTTTACTGTATCCATTAAGACTGTATTCATACAGCTGTGCTGCCCCGTTGGTCTCGTGGTCGTAAGCGCGGCTGCTGAGTGTGCAGTCTACGTCCTGGGTTCGATGTCCGGGTCGGGCAAAAAGTGTTTTTCGAAAATTCTCAGTAGACCGGACTTTTTCGTTTCTCACCAACTTGAGGACAGGCAGGTGGGAGATATCGAGAAATTATCATGTTGCTGGGGCCGGCCGGCGCAACACGCTTTTATCTTGAATTCTTTATCATAATACAATAATACTGACGCCTCGCCTTCCATTTATGAGGTTGTGGGTTCAAAATAACTGATAATCTGGGCAAGTCCCAATGTTACTTTTTCAATTCATATGGATTGTTTATTAGAGATGGGTAACTCAGGAGAGATAGATACAAAAGATATGTATCATTCCGTTTCACTCAATCACTCTTTATATCTCTTTGAATCCGAATGTATCAGTGTATCTTTTACAACTTGTTCAATCGTCGTCTTTTTGTATCTGAGTGATGTGTATTGTGTGTCGCACACCTCCTACCTAGTGGCCGGCGACTCGGCTCTCTTCGAAAAGTCTAGCTAGACGTCTCTTTCGCACCTCCCTGTTTAGAATGATCTGTCTCGCTTTCGCTAGACCGAGATAATGAGTTGACTGACCATTATAAACTGATATACGTCAGCACAAAATTTTAATTATTATACTGGTTTGATTTTGTCGTGCACTTTCCTTCAAGTGCCTAAAGTTTTATTTAAATAGGCAAACTAATTTAAGTCATAAATCTATCGTTTTTGAGATCAAGATGGAAAAAAAGGGTTAAGCAATGTACAAAATTACACAAAATAATCAGTTTGATTTATGTACTTTAGTTTAAACTCGGGATCGGGAGTGAATATTTTATTCAATAAATCAGAACAGAAAGATACGTAACGTACCTAAACCAATCTATTGCTCGTAGTTCGTACTGATTCATTGGATTGAATTGAGCGAAGCGAGCCGCGCTGAGCAAGTGAGCAACAGTACAATATCGCTACGTGTGATGCGCGGATTCAAAAGGATACAAAGATATAAAAGAGTGATACATATCCCAGTGATCGAAAGATACATATCTATCTTTTCTTTTCAATGATACATTTTTCCCATGTCTATTGTTTATCGTGGACATTACAGACATAACGTGGCACGGTGAAGGAAAACATCGTGAAGAAACCTGCCCCGGTATTCACAACGCTTCGATTTGGTTCCGATTCGGAAAGTCGTATTTCTATCTCGGTTGTTTTCGTAATGCAAGAAGAAGACAGACATACAAGTTGTCGAATCGGAAACGAGTCGAACGTTTGTGAATATGGGGTCTGGCCCCTTATTCACAACCATTCGACTCACTTCCGATTCGGAAAGTTGTATGTCTATCTCGGTCGTTTTCGTAATGCCAAAAGAGGACAGATACACGAGTTGTCGAATCGGAAACGAGTCGAACGTTTGTGAATACGGGGTCTGGACTTATAATTATTCTAAGTCTGAAATTGGAAATTGTCAACTCGTTATAATAGAACTGATAAAAATAGGCCACATACGATTGCGACGATATGCACAAGGTGTAAGCCTACTTGGTAACCATGGACCTAAAAAGGTCCATGTTGGTAACTATTAATTCCATGGGCTCGACTTTGACAACACCTGTCACGAGACTGTCATTGTCACCCATGCTGTGCTCTCTTAGAACATTGGAGCCTGCTCGAAAATTTTGTACGGAAACTAGCGCCAGCTATCCCTGAGGATGAAATTATTTACTGGTTGGGTTGCCACTTTATAACAGTGATAAGATTTAATTGAAAATAACAATTTTGATAAATTAGATTGAGAAACCATATGTATTTAATCTACACCAATCTATGTAAATATAAAAAACTAAAAGAATTAAATCAATCAATGATAGAAACGTATTTTATTCATGGTTACACTATCAACCATCTGTCACCAACTGACAACTGTCATAGCATGCAATAGAACAGCTATTTTAGGCAGATTGTCAATAGAACGGGTAGCCTGTTGAGAACTACCACTGACTTAGGAGCTGCAGATCGTAAGATCAAACCTCGGTCACGACACACTTTTTGTATTTATTTTGTTCGTTTTTGATTTAACCACCACGGATAGAGAGCGCTGCTTGTATGATGACGGAAATACTGTTGAGAGTACCGTCTATCTCATTATATATATTGTAGTCTTTGTTGTCACCACGCAACGCAAGGACGCAAAGCGAAAATCCATCTTCAGGCGCTGTTTATTATTTTAGTGGTGAAAACGGCAGCTAAATAGCAATTGTTACGGATCAATATTCGGAAAAACTTCAAAATTTGAATATCACACCAAAATGTCTCTTAATACGGCTCATGCCGATCATGGAGTGTTAATACATGCGAGAGAATGGTGAGTCATCTTTTGTGTACGAGTGACGACTGCGTAAATCGCCATAGAATTTTCTACACTCTTGTTACTTAATGCTAAATGTATTGATTTCTTTGGTTAAAATTGTCTATTAGCCTATTTACATTAGTCGATAAAAGCTTAATTTACATAGTCTTACAATCTGTGTAAGAAGACTCCCCGAACGTAAATTTTATTCTGATTATCATAGCCCTTTTCCTATTCGATCTCATTTTGTTGAAGGATAGATGAACAAAATTTCTAGAACAAAAATAACATACCTTAATAATTCTCTGTAAAATATTGTGCATTGAATGATTTTTTCACAGTATCTTTACAGAGGCAATGAAAACTTTTTTACAAAACAACTGTATTCAATGATACAGAGCCTAGAAAATGAAAGTTGTACAATAGCAATTTATTTTAATTTATTGTGATTATGTTGCATTTTAATGAGGTGACAACTGAGTTAATTGCAAGTTCCCTAACCCTCAATTTATTTCTTTACAAATAACTTTTTAAATGGTGTTTAATAAAAATGTCTTAAGTCTGTACAATATTTTGTTCATATGGATTGAATAATTAATTAAATCCTTGTTTTTGATGTTTTCATATTTGAATTAGGTATTTTCTGTGAACAGAAAAACTATCTAACAAAATGTAAATTGTTCACATCTATTTGAAGGACATTGAAGTTGCCTCTGGTATAACTTGTTTTTTTCCACTCCCACCAAATTAGATTAATTGTTGCATCATAATCAACATCAATACAGGATTCCTCATTAGTCCTAATGCCGCACTTGTTACCTCATCACAAGACATATCCTATGGAACATTATCAGATGTAAAGAAATCATAGAAGCCAATTAGAATAGCCTTGACCAGTCTTTGATTGGTAATTAAAAGGGTGGCCTACACATGATTTCTTCTAATTAAATTAAAACTGAAATAAAATTCCATTAAAAATTATTGTGGAATTAATGATCTAGAAACATCTTTAGTCTTACAATCAATTTTATTGATATGGTAATAAAGATTTTATAAAAAAAGAAACATCAATTAAAACACACCATGTATATTGTGACTAATCACAATCACTGAGTAAATACAATTAGGAATTATGTATGCCAGACATTAGAAAGGCAATTTTTACATTTTGTAATTTACCTACAATGCTAATGTAACCTTTTTTTCCAGCATAATATTGTTTTCGGACAATGTCACAGTTGATTTCATTGGAAATGACACCCCTGAGTTCAAAGGAACCAAACAAGGGCGTATGTATTTAACTACTCATCGCATGATTTTCAATTCAAAGAGCCCTGCGGAAGCACTGAGGTCCTTCAGTTTTCCTTTCATTACTTTGCAAGATGTAAGTGTTTTTTGTTTATACAAATGAAGCTACTTTTCGATTATTTGTCTATTAAAAAAACGGGCCAAGTGCGAGTCTGACTCACCCATGACAACATTCAACAGCATGGTTCTTATAGTTTCGGAAAAAGTGACTGTGACATACGGACGGACAGTCAGACAGACGGACAGACAAGACGAAACTATAAGGGTTCCGATTTTGCCATTTGGCTACGGAACCCTAAAAAGGGAAGCATTCTGTTCCAATTTAGTGAAATACAAATAATTATATTGTTCAAGTGGTACAGACATTCACTATTTTCTACTGTTATATAATTTATTTTATTTCTACTGTTTAATATTTATTCTGAAAACGTGTACAAGCTAGCCGCTTAAACTTTGTTTTTTTTACCAGGTGGCTGTAGAACAGCCTATGTTCTCTGCAAATTACATCAAAGGGAATATTCACGCACAACCCAACGGTAACTTCATTGGTGAAGTGAAATTCAAAATAGTATTCAAATCTGGAGGTGCCATTGAGTTTGGCCAAGCTATGTTGAAAGCTGCACATCTTGGTATGTATTTTTTACTAAAATTTTAAAAAGATGTGTTTTCCTAGATATACTATGTTAAATAGGATTCTGAAAACATAATGATGTTGGCATCTCCCTCTTTCTGATGCAGGTTGTTTATTTTTCATATCAAAGTGATAAGCTATCGTTATTGAAACATTGTTCCTGTTTGATTAACTATGGTTATCAGAGCATAAAGTGGCATGTTTCCACTTTGACTCATTATCACATTTAGTGATTAATAATTATTGTTAACAAAGCTATAAACTCCAATACTGATGGTGTTGTTGCCAAACTGCTGAGTCATCTGGGTTTTAAACCCATGCACTGTGAAGGGTTCCATAGACAGTATGAATTAAATATTTACCCAGTAGGTACATTTTTTTGTTTTTCGGCCTTTCAACCTCTTCATTAAAAACGTGCGAAATCTTGGGTATCATTTGGTTAGAATAGTCCTAGTTGATGATTTAAGGCCTATTCAATCGCTTATATGTGCTAATCTCAGGAATGTGTGTTGTGTGTGTTGGATAGTCGATTTATCGAGGAAAGTTATATGCAGACAAAGTTGCGTGGGTCAGCTAGTATTCCATAGTTCTCCTTAACGCGATAAAACAAGTTTTGTTACTCTCACACTAGCTCACTGTTCTAGAGTTGTATACTTGCTCGTGTTTATGAACCGTTTGACTCGCAGCAACCCGCCATGCGGTGCCGGACGCGCCGCCACCGCCGTACTCCCCGCCGACCGGGCCGTGGTACGCTGCGCCCCCGCCGGCGTACGCGCCGCCTCCACAGGGATACTACGGATGGGTGCCTCCCTACACAGTTAGTTTCCTTGGTTTTATTATAAAATGGAACAGCCAACTAACACTAACCCACGTAGATATGTAATATGCAGAAGTTTTGTGCAGTTGAAAATCATCAATAAGTTCATTCTCTTAAGGTTTTGTCATTTCAATTAAGTCGTTATTTAGATAATTATATTGATGTATTTGATCATCAACATAAAACATACTCATGTGCTAATTGTAAAAATGTAAGAAAATATGAATTTCGGAGAGAGCCACATTATCTTACCTTATTATAAAAGATGTTAATCCTAATACTTTGTGTGAATTATATTTTCAGGCCTTCCCTGATCAGCCGCCACCAAATTCAGTATTCGTGTCCAACAACCCCCCGCCGTACCCCGGCGTATCGGGCAGGTCGTACCCGCCGGGCACGGGCTACTCCGGCATCAGTTCGCAGGACAGTCCCTCCCCCACAGGTGCGGGATTCGTGAACGGCCCCTCCGCTCCGCCTGGCTACCCTGGAGCCCCGGCTGGCATGTCCTCCAATGGTGAGGCCCAATCTATTCTAAATTCCAAGTTCTTTCAAGAAACGCAGGTTCCCTGATTCAATAAAATACTGCTGTGTAAAGTTCTGAACTGTTAACTTTTGGCTTAATCGTGTTTACTGTACAGCTTTCGAGAATATTGATATGAATTAAATGAATGATCAGGCCGAGGCTCCACTGTGAGTAGTAGGATTTTGCAAATATATTCGTAATCTTGTAATATGATGAGTATAGTAATGCCTGTTAGTTTCTCTTGATGCTTTATAGTATTAGTTTAATTAGTTAAGTGAGCGTCTATAGAACGATTAGTGTATATATTTGTTGGAGAACATGCTTGAATTCAGAATCTTACACATTAAACTGTTGAGTAACTACTCGTAAATATCTAATTTAGCGTGTGTAAAGAACGAAATATGCATAATATCTCAACACACATGAACAAACAAATCTGTTTGTCGTTTATAATTAAGCGCAATGTTTGTGGTCTTTTTATAATGATTTTTGGATACGTGTCAATCGGAAAATCGCGTTGTGATACCATAGGAAGTTTATTCATTATAGTTTCATGATTTTTGTTATTATAATCATAATAACTAGCGGTCCTCGCGTTCTCACGGGGCACGTAGAGCATAATAATAGTATGCCTACTCGTACACGTTTTATCTGTCGTAGGATCTGATCTGCTTGCGTCAAATATGTGGATTAGATAGATTAGCACTTCCAACTCTGGCTTACATTCAAGAAGACCTAAAATATCTCGTGAACTCAGGCTGCAAAGTATTTCGAAACCTTATAAGACCACTCATGACTGTACTAAAAAGTTTAAACTAACCAGACAGCGGTAAATGAACTGATGCGTGTGTTGTTTCAATATTTGGTAATAATGTAATATTCTGAATTGAAGGTTAGTTTAGTTAGGGTATATTATTATGTATTTGTTGCTGCAGTAGTATCACTATCATTTACAGATGCTAAAGCTGCGGAGGCCGCACAAAGCGCCTATTACGACCCTAACAGGCCTCAGACAGCATACGTGCCTCCACCATACGACGTAAGTACACAAGTCAATATCACTGGCACTGGGATATAGGAACAGTAAAAAAATAATTGGGCTCCCATTTACATTTTATTGTCTAAGGCGTGTTGCACACATTTGCCACGTGACCGTCGGCAGAGCGAATTTCAGGTGGGGGATGCTCCAGCGTGCATATGGGAGGGGGGGGGGGCGGTCACACGATCAAGAGTCGAGACACGGAGTCTATGGTCTCGGTGCTGAGTCAGGATGACCCGGACATGTGTGCAGCGCGTCTGACCTAATGCCTAGTTGAATTGTTAAGATTTTTTTAATGAATATACACTTTCTATATTACAGGATCAACCACCGACCTATCAGGAGTCACTTTCAAAGAAAGAAAATTAATGCATTGTCCACATTTCCAAATGCCCCCGAAATCCTCTTGTTTGAAGGGTCGAGACGAGTTCTACCTCCAAGTGGAGTATTCATAGTGACGAAACAGTCATCAATAGAATTTACAATTATCAATAGATGTTTTTGAGCGTGAAACTAAATGTCTCAAATATATTTTCATTTGGAATGTTCTTTTTCAATTCTGAAAAATCTTACCAAATTCGTGTAGCTGCGTAACACGTACTGTGTATGTAGTCATGTATACCTTCGCCAAATTTCAAACAATTTATTTTGTCAAGGTAAATCACTTAAAATAGTCCTAGTGTAAAGGTATGCAATTCTCGACAGTACGTAGTCCGGCAGAAAGATTTTATGTGCATTTTTTTCTTATTCATAACAAGTTTTAGTGCTTATATAATGGATGGTATTAAAAGGTCGAGCCATTGTCAAACACATTCCATTCATTCATAGCGGGCCTTTTAAAATTGTTAACATATTGAAGAGACTCTTTATAGTGATCCATAATCACCAAATTATTTTCCTCTGGTCGTCTGGATGTCTTAGGCTTTGGCGATGACTTAACAGGTTTTAACACCATCTTCACAGCAAATTGATTGTAAAATATAAATTACAAAAATATAATTTAGCTAAATGGGCAATTTACACTGGCCGTATTTAATCAAAACTGTAGTGGAGCCAAAGACTGTGAATGTAGTATTTCTGAGGTAACAAATATTATAACCTAAAGGCTTGGCACGAATTGGCCCATAATAATACTATTATAAAAGATAAAAAAATATTAAAGTTGATACAATTTTATTTATAAATATTAAAATATTAATGTGATATTTTCTTGATAAAGTAAATTAAATCTATTAATCTATATATATTCACTTTCACTGTTGTCTGTAGAAGTGACCGTCAAAATGAAGGCACGCTTACATTTTCAACCCCTAAATATAAAAGTTGATAACTACTTGCTACCTTTTCAATTCTTCGAGATACCTCAATTGGTACCACAGATTTATACAACAAAATTATTGGCCCATGGCTCAAAAGTCTTAAAAAATAAAATCAAACAAAACTATTAATTTCACGAGTCAGGTAAAATGATTGAATAGTCAATTTGGAGGCATCAACATAGACCAAGGATTGCGTTGTATTTGTGTGCATAATTAGGTACCTACACACTTACGTAGCTAAAATTATTGCAAAGGTAAAATTACAGTATTACATTTAATGCCTGCGAGTTGGATTTCCAACTCATAGCAAGACATGTCTTCATTTTGACGGCTACGATAAGAAACTAATCAAAGTGTATTTGATCAACTACAGAAACAGAGTTATTTTTTATGTTAAATATTGTAGTGTTACGACTGTATATTCATAAGCTGTTTATTTCTTAGTTTCGTACAAAATTCAATGTACACAAAATTATAAGCTTATTAAAGGCTTAGCTTGTTAATCCAAGGGTTTTATTTGATTGTGTTCATTACATGTCAATGTATCGTTAAATTCGCACTGGTGCGCTTTCAACTTGCGAAGGTGCATGTGTCATGTGGGCATTGTGTTGTCGTGCGCACTAACACACCACATTTTGAGTTAGCGCCCGTAAGGGTCATTTCACACCGAGACGCGGCGCTGCACGCACATTTTTAGGAGAACGACTCAAAATATAACTTTATTTTCTACACGAAAAGATGCGTTTGATTGTGAGAATTCAGATTATGTTGCACCATCCAGCGCTGCGCTTTGAGACGCAGCGCGGCGCAGCGCGAAATCACTAGCTTCTACCAGTACCGTCGAGACGCGGCGCTGCGTGCACATTTTAAAAGAGCGACTCAAAATACAACTTTAATTACTACACGAAAAGATACACGTGTCATTGTGAGAATTCAGAATACGTTGCACCATGCAACGCTGCGCCTCGCGACGCCGCGCGGCGCAGCGCGAAATCACTGGCTTCTTCCAGTACCACGAGACACGGCGCTGCGCGCACATTTTAATACAGCTACTCAAAATGCAACTTTATAATTACTACACGAAAAGATACACTTCTCATGGTGAGAATTCTGAATACGTTGCACCATGCAACGCTGCGCCTCTATATGTCGGATTGTCAGGATGCAGGGATTTATCACACTAGCGAGTGAAAAGCGGAGCGATTGCGCAGCGAGCTTGCCGCGAAGACGCCGCGGGTTGCAGTGTGCCAGCCGCGTTTTGTGCAATGATTCATTTTGTTTTTCTTCGCGGCGTGTTCAGTCGCTCGCCGCTCGCTAGTGTGATAATTAAGCTCTTAGAGCCTTATCACACTAGCGGATTCAAAGCGGAGCGGTGGCGCAGCGAATTAGCCGCGGTGGCGCAACGAATTCGTCGTGTGTGTCAGTAGATTCAACAGTTATAAGGGTACCTACCTGTATATAAATCCCGAAAGTTCATAATAAGTACCTATGATTGAAATACCGACGTCTAAAACATCGAAATTCAAGACACCGATAGTTTTAAATGCCGATAGTCGTTATATCGAAATACAAAATACAGATGTTGAAATGGACGAAATCCCAAATGGACTTGTGTGGTGGCTTTAAAACCACCGCAGCTTCAGCTTGAGCATGCGTGCTGCTTGCTAGGCAAGTTTTAAGTGTTTTGAGGTTAGGTTTACAAAAATCATTTTTCTCGGAACCGGTAACAATTTCGGGATTTTAAGCTTTCGAGCAAATGAACTTTCGGGATTTTAAACTTCAGCTTTTTAAACTTCGGGATTTTAATTAAACTTTCGGGTTTAAACTTTCGACCAAACAACCATTCCGCGTTTCAATTTTCGGGATTTCGTCCATCGGTATTTTAATATTTGGTCTTTGAAAATTCGGGATTTTGAGACGTACCCGTTTATAACTGTCGTTTTTTAATGGTTATCTTATTAGTTATTACCCAGTAGGCATGGTAGGTACCTACTAACTATTTTGTTTCAAATAGTCTATGGTACAAACTGGGTTGTGAGGCTGAGAAGCAGTCGCTCCATGTAAAATAATGGTATTCAGCTCTGCTACATCCGGTTAGACTGGAAGCCGAGCCCAAAATAGTTGGGAAAAGGCCAGGTTTAGTGAAAAAGAAGTTTACAAGAAGACAAGGTGTAGTAAAGTTCCCTGGTAAAAAAGTTGAGGTTTCATATAGATTGGTATGAAAACTGAACTTTTTTTGCGACACAACCATGAGTAGAAAATAGACAGTCAAAAGAAGATTAAGAACAGCTTATGTCAATATTGAAAATAGAAGACCAAAAATGTAAAAAAATCCGGATTTCACGCAAAAATGGTTAAATTAATAATATAAACTAAAACAAACCAAAATGAAACAATAACAGTAACCAAAACACGTTTAGACCTCAAATTATGGGTAAGTAATTACAATAATTAAGTATTTAGAATTTCCAACTTAGTAGACACTAATACAGCTTTGTACAAAGAAGCCTGCAAATGTAGTTTAAGTTTATCCTTGAAGGGAGCCAGCCTCGTGTAAATATGACTGCCACTCTAATTAATTCGTTTTTAATTGTAACAGACATGATGTGTCTCATACAAAAGTTCAAATGCAATGACAGAAAAATGTTTTACTTATAATTTAATCCCAAGTGTATGAATATGTTTATGTTGTGATGTGAGTTGGACACTTCTTGAGAGTCTTGAAACACTAAATTACATTCGCGGGACAGGCATTGAACTTTTGTACAAAGTTGTGAGTGCTTTGCTTTACGGTTGTGGTGAACAAAAGTAAACGTTTTGAAGTTTTCTTAAGGTGCGTCAGAGACCTATCATTGAAATGTTTAGTGCTCTCTTTTATTAAGTATATGTTACGGTCAGTGTGATTAATTAAACATTATTACTATAGAAGTATTATTGTTAGTAATTCCCGCAAAATGAAGGTAAAGGAGATGGACAAAACTTGCCCCAAGGGTACTAAAATAAAAGTATTTTAGAAATAGGTACTAAGTCCTAATAAAAAGTACCTACAGAATGTTGTAAAATGATTAACGTAGGTAGGTACTGGAATATAGCAGTAGTACCTACGTTAATTATTTTAACAGTGCACACTTAAATATAAACACCTCATTTAACTTTTGTTCACCTCTACAAAAGGATTGACTCAAAGAACATCTTTTTCTTTCAACTTTAGACTACCTAAAATTTTGAAGCCGGCGGACTAAATATCATCATGAGTTGCAGAGCAAGTAGCAGATATTGTGAGTATCACTCAGTCATTCACGTTACTTATGGTGTCGATTCTGTTGTGCACAAACTAAACTTAATTTAGGCTATTACTATCTTTTTCGCACTAATAAGACGAGAAAGAGACGGACGTAATTTAGAGCTGTCAAATTTAATTCGAACTAATATTTCCATACAAATGAAGGGTACACGTAAAAACATGTCGACTAAAAACACGGTGAAGCGCAAGGCATGAACTAGTTTGACATCTCTAAGTTAGTGCATAGCTACAGCCGTCCTTTTCTCGCACTGCCTTTTAGTAAAAGATAGCAATAGTCTAAATTAAGTTTAGTTTACGCACAACAGAATCGACACCAACCAACTTAGTTTAGTGATGCTGTGGTGGCACATTTCATGATTAGGTAATTTCGATTATTCGTACGCGGGTTTTATGTTTTACGATTTCAATGTTTGACGGTTCTTCTAAGTCTGGTAGGTAAGTTGTATTTTAATATATTATCGTCTCTATTAAAATTCGTAGAATGAGTGGCAGTTTAATAAGTTTATTGACGCTGGCTTCTATTGTTAGATATTTTAAGGTGATTTATAATAAGTTGACATGATATTTTTATTTCCCTCTCATTGAGAGGAGGCCGTGTCCCAGCTGTGGGAACATTAAATGGGCTAATGATGATGATGATATTTTTATTGCAGAGTGATAACTATAATCTGTATCAATGGCTCCGTCTATGCACCCACCATGTGTGTTGGCTCCGTCGTGCCAAACCAACCGTTGCCACCCACGCCCGCCCATATGCGAACGTCCAGAAAGATGCCTCAGGAAAACTATTTCGAAGGGCACAAAGCCATGCGCCAGTGCAGCATCAATTATGTCTACAAGAGCAAGGTCGGAATGCACAGATTGTGGAAAACCAAAAAAAAGAAGAGTACTCTCCGAACGCGACAGAAGGGCTCACGTTAAAAAGTTTTTAAGAAGAAAAAGACGTGAAGCAAAAATGAGGAGGGATGATCAACTAAAGGGAACACACTCATACTTAAAGTATACGAGGAGACTGGGACAATCAAAAAGAGATGAACAATGTTGTGCAGGACGTGGTCATCGAGGTCGACTG
The DNA here is from genome assembly GCA_916618015.1 of Xestia c-nigrum. Classification (NCBI taxonomy): domain Eukaryota; kingdom Metazoa; phylum Arthropoda; class Insecta; order Lepidoptera; family Noctuidae; genus Xestia; species Xestia c-nigrum. Next base: position 10,183,568 of record OU745260.1, read on the forward strand.
AAAAAGAGAGGATGCAGATGTGTTATATTGTAAAGCGTATTATGTTCATAGCCTGGAAGAAAAATAATTACCATTTCAACCGTAATAATTATAATTTTTATTCAGTAATAACATTAACAAACTAAGTAATTGCTTGTTTTATTGCGCTATAGATGTTATACCTATTATAAATGTCAACGTATTCCGATTGTTACGGAGGTTGAATGGAGTTGTACATCACCCTGCCAACACAAATATATCATTTCGGGTAAGATGAAATATATATTGAATACTTTAGTATCTGAACGTATTGAGCACAGGCTGGCTTCTATTGTAATGATTGCTTGTAGTTTATGTAGGTGAGGTGCCTACCGGTAACTTATTAATTGGGTCCATAAAATGTGTCGAATTTATTTACAGTGCCTGCCTACATAGGGATACCATTATGCTGTCGCTTATCTCAAACATTTGCAAAAAGCGCTGCAATTTTCCCTTAACTGGATGTGGATAGTCACACACATACCCGGATCAGACGATGCATATACAAGAAGACTCGAGCCTTCGTGCCTTCGTGGGTGGCTCTATCCTGTATCCATACGATAAAAGTCTGTTGGAAGAAACCGCGAAAAGAAATTAAAAACAGCCAAAGAATCTAGAAACTGGAACTCGGTATTATCTAGAGACTGAAACTCGATATAATCTAGAAGCTGGAATACAGTATAGTCTAGAATGCGGGAACACAGTATAATCAAGAAGCTGGAATCAGGAACACGGTATAATCCGTGATTATACCGTGTATCGTGTGTCTCGTGTTATATCTAGAAGTTGGAACACAGTATAATCTAGAAGCTGAAACACGGTATAATCTAGAAGCTGGAACACGGTATAATTTAGAAGCTGGAACACGGTATAATCTAGAAGCTGAAGCACGGTATAATCTAGAAGCTGGAACACGGTATAATCTAGAAGCTGGAAGCAGGAACACAGTATTATCTAGAAGCTGAAACATAGTATAATCTAGAAGCCGGAAGCTGAAACTGGAACACAGTATAATCGACAAGCTGGAACTCGTTATAATCTAAAAGCTGGAACACAGTATAGTCTAGAAGCTGGAACACGGTATAATTTAGAAGCTGGAACACGGTATAATCTAGAAGCTGGAATTAGGAACACAGTATAATCCAGAAGCTGGAACACAGTATAATCCAGAAGCTGGAACACGGTATAATCTAGAAGCTGGGACACGGTATAATCTAGAAGCTGGGACACAGTATATTCCATTAATTGACATAAAAACTCAAGCATTTATTTCAACTAGACCATTACGGCACTTTTGAATGTCAAAAATACAAAACAAAATCAAAACTACAGTCACAGTCACAAGGCATAATAACTTGAGAAAATACTGTAGTTGCCCATTCTCTAGCGTAGATCTCTGTGGAGAAGAACGGCAAGAAACTTCATGGACACTCTTTTAAATCAATATAAAGGGTGTAAAACACCTCTTAACGAATACGAAAGGCACTTGTTCTCCTCGTCATTCTGATCATTTTTATGTTCTACACCATACCTGGGAACCTTCAAGTTACGGAGATATAGGGGGTCAAAGTTGCAAGATTTTGACAAGTTTTTTTTTAAATACCACTTTTTGTCGCATGATTTTTACTTTAAATATCTCTACGACCTCCGTACTATTCAATCCATCCATCCGCACAATGTTTTGAGTGCGTTACATTGAGTTATACCACAAAACATGATTTATAACCTCAAAAAAAAAAGTTGTTTCCCAGCAATATTTTTTGCGGAAAGTTACTTAGTTTGATATACGGAATGCTTGGTTAACGGCTTTGTGATGAGGTGAAATACACCCTGTATTGTTACAAAATATTGGTTACATCATTCAAGTAGTGATTATACATGTATGTGAGAACGATGTACAAAGACGTGCACATTAAGAGGGTCCAGAGAAAAGATTAAATCAACAACATAAAAAAAAGAAATTAAAATTAACCGTGGCAGCTAAGAGATGAACAGTCCCAACTGACAGCGCCCGTTCACGAACATGACGCATGTATCGGCATTCGGCGCCATTCAACTCAACCATATTGAAGGGAGCAGAATGACCCGACACACACGCCACCATCAGCGAGACATTTGAGTGAGCATGACATTCCGTCAGCCGCCAAGGCATATTCAAGTCAAAAAAAGAAGATAACCAAATGTAAATGGTGGCTTTATAGGTACATAAAACTCACACAAATGTGCTATGCAATTATCTTAATATATATAAATCTCGTGTCACAATGTTTGTCCTCAATGGACTCCTAAACCACTTAACCGATTATAATAAAATTCGCACACCATGTGCAGTTCGATCCAACTTGAGAGATAGGATAGTTTAAATCTCAAATTATGAGACGCAGACGAAGTTGCGCGAGTCAGCTAGTCTAAATATATATAATTCAAAGGTGACTGACTGACTGACTGACATAGTGATCTATCAACGCACAGCCCGAACCACTGGACGGATCGGGCTGAAATTTGGCATGCAGGTAGATGTGTATATGACGTTGGCATCCGGTAAGAAAGGATTTTGATCAATTCTATCCCCAAGGGGATAAAATAGGGGATGGAAGCTTATATGAAAGTCCGTCAGTTTTAAAGTTAGGATCTTCTAATTTTGTGTTTAGGCTGACGATTGAAAATTAATTTGGATGGTATTTAAAAGTACTTCAATTTATTCCCATTTCATTTACCTAATTTTGCCTGTGTTCCACCAAATATACTGAATGTGCACCAAAATATGTTCATTAAAATATGTCATATCGAGCATCTATTTAACAACTGTTGCAAATTTCTAAAAATAGTAATACACCTAATTTTAAAAACAAGCATTTTTTTTTTTAATTTTACTTCAGATAATGCACTGCAAAATGTATTTGAATCAAACACCAATTAATGTCCAATGTAGCTTTATTAATAAAAAATGAACACATGTAATGCTTACTAAAAATGATTTTAAAGATAATCGGTATTCCTGAGAAATACCGATTAATATAACATAACCTTAAAACACTTTATATTCCCCTTAAAAAGCGTAGTCGACGGAGCCCCGCTTCGCGGGGCCCCTATTTCCGAGTGCAGGGTTTAAAGGAACCTAACTAACCTAACGGGGGGGGTGCCCCAAGTCCCGATTATGGGGGCAGAGATACTTCTGTTGACAATAATTTGAGACATTACAATATCGCGAGAAAAAACACGTATAACGTGTTTGACAATTTTACGGTGACATGCGCGTCGCAAGCGCGCCAAAACCATTTTCAGTAAAATAAATATAAGTCTTAGAAGTAATGTTTTACGAAATGCATTATTTGTTCTTCAATTATAATTATTTTAGTAACATCAAAGTTGTACAAAACCGTTTTAAATGGGTATACGGTACTAGGATGCATACTAAATATTTTTTTTTTCAGAATCAGAATCAGAATCAGATCTTTATTTGCTTTGAATGTAGGTACAGGTATAAGATGTTGTACATAATTGATGAGATAGGCTACAGTCTACCTTACGGCATGCAAATTATTACATAAATTAAAATATTAATAAAATCAAAACAATGTCAACATAAAGCAACACAGAAATTAAATTGAAGTCAATTAACAATTAGATAAACAAAAAACGAAAATTAAAAGAAGTCAATTAACAACTAGATGAACAAAAACAAAAATTAAGAAGAAGTCAATTAGCAACTAGATAAACAAAACAAAAATTAAAAAAGAGTCAATTTTCAATCAGTCAGGTTCATAAGTCTTACGTGGTTAAATTTGCAATCATAAACAATCATTATCTGAATAAACTCAAATCATTTAAAAAGTCTTTTACTGAGTAGTAGCACTTGTCTAAAAGTAGTGCAGTTACCTTAGATTTAAAAACGTTTACAGAACAATCTTTAAGAGCCCTCTTACAGTCCACTAGCGCCGCCAATCGAAAAAATGTCATAACTCGTAAATAGAATCAAAAATACAAAATGTGGTCTATTATTACTGTAGAAAAGGCAATAACGTAATTTTATAACACATTGTCACCACTTGAAATATAGCTGTTTAGCTAAATCGTGCATTTGTAACAAAAACGGCCGTAATTATGTTTTGAATGCACGATTTAGCTAAACAGCTATATTTCAAGTGTTGATAAGGTGTTATACAATTACGTTATTGCCTTTTCCACAGTAATAATAGAACATATTTTGTATTTTTGATTCTATTTACGAGTTATGACATTTTTTCGATTGGCGGCGCTAGTGGACTGTAAGAGGGCTCTTAAGACTATGAGGTATTCTATTATAAATGACAGGACCCATTGTCATAATACTTTTCCTTAACAGTGCTGTTTTGTAGTTATGCAGCAAGTTCTTGTATTGGGATCTCAAAGGGCCATTGCGTGTTCTTATATTTGCCATTGATGGAAATAAGTTTAGTTTGTGTAACATACAGGAATATTTGGTGCACGGTCAGTATTTTTCGGGGAAGAATAAAATAGTTATTGTTACAATAGAATATTTGCAGCGCACTACAATAAAAAAGTGTTATATCTTGGTGTTAATTTGGAATTTATTTGATGTTACATATTTTGTTGGCCGAGTAGTTTAATTAAAGTAAAACAATTAAACGGGTTTAAGATCAATATTTTAGAAATGCATACATAGATGTACCTTTAGATTTTTGGTGAACACAAAAATATTATCCAATTAATTTATGCGTGTTTCAGCGTTTTTGATAACTCTACCCCGAAGGCTTATAAAGGGGATGAAATTGTATGTGAAAAATCTTTAATTTTCGACGTAAAAAGTACAAAATTTGTTATCTGGGCTTATGATTGGAAGCTGACGCAACGGTTTTATTAGAATTTCAACCCTTGAGGGGTGAAAAAAGAGCAACATTTTGTTTTTAATTAAAGTTTTTATTTTTTGAGTCACCAAAAAGTATCAAAGTTAGTAAGTCGTTAGTTTTTTTATTTCAACCCACAAAGGGGTAAAAGGGGGGATGAAGTTTTGCATTGTAGTTGTTCATTCGTTCACGAACAACAGCAGCAGGAGAGACCTTTTGCAGCAGTGCAAGTTAATAGTATAAACCGTACACAAGTTAATAGCACACGTGACTTCGCGGCTGGCAGTACTTACCGTTTTGTAGGGACCTAGGTAGAACGAAGATTATGGCCTTACGGCAGGAGCAGAAAAAGAAAGTATGGCAGCCGCCGCTCCTGTGGGTGCCGCCCGCTCGCACCAACTTGCAGCAGCACGCGCCGCTGACGCGCGCGCTGCGTGCACTCAATATGGTGTCACAACAGATTGATTGCTTCAATTGTACACTGAGTGAATTCACACGGGCCACATTTTGCGCAATTACTTTAGTTTGTAAAATTAATTAATTTATTCAAAACATAAATAATTTAACTTTAAATATAACTGCTCTATTGTATTAGGTAGGTACCTAAACCTGTAATAAAATAATAGTTGTATGTGTTGTTTAAATAAATAAATAAAATAAATAAATAAATTATGTATAGTAGAATGAGATAGAATGAGTAATTGTCGATATCGTATTTATTTTATTTATTTATTTATTCATGTACACACAAAATACATAAAAGGACAATATATTAACATAGAAGATCGTATTTGATACCAACTATATTTTTTTATTTTGTAGATTTTTGTTTTTTTTTTTCTCTTCTGCATTTCTGATCTTACTTTTGATGAATAAAGATGAAGTCAAAATAAAAATAAAAAATGGCGCCGACGAAAGTTTTTGATTTTTAATCATGGGTGTCGTTTCCGTGGTTTTTGGTGTCGCTGATAGTGAAAATGAGGTCAAAATTAACACGGGGCAAAAAGTTAACAGAAGCAAAAAAAACAGTTTTCCTTTTTTTCTTTCTACGGCTTCCCCTGACACTATTTTCACCCTGCGCCACTGTTAGGTAGAGGTGTATCTAATCTTACACCCACATTTCGCACATTAAGCATAATCCCATCAACCGGGCACAAATAATACAATAACACTTTGCCCGTCCCGCAAATCGAACCCAGGACCTCATGCTCAGTAGCGCTTGCGACAACTCGAACAACGATGCAGTCTCACACATGGCCCATCAATATTTTCACGCGACCGAAGTCGCGGGCAACAGCTAGTATAATATATACTACGAGATGGTATTACAATGCAAGGGTATTTTACAATCGTCTGCAGCTTCCACAATAACTTAGGTAACATGGGAACCAATTAGTTTGCCTATGGTTGTGGAGCAGGGCCAGCATTTTTATCATTAATGTAATCCCCCAAATTATAATAATTATGCTACCTCAACGTGTGAGAATCGCAATCAATCAATAGCAATTATTGATTGATTGCGATTCTCACACGACACCGCTCATCCGCGCGGTTAAGTGGTGAAGTGCATCTCACGTTCTATTCAATTGTTCAAAATTCGTTAGTCCCAAAAGGTGCCGCGGAACCCACAAGGAACCCCATGGAATAGTGAATGGGGCGAATTATTATTCATAAGTATGAATCTGAATGATATGCAAACAATATAATTATAATAATGCTAAAGAATAATATTACTTACTTTTGAATTTTTAATTAAAAAATCGACGTATTCCGCGCGATCGTGCCACAGTTGGTAGGTACCTAGGTACCTACATTACCTATCTACGAGTACCTATATCATATTTGTGATCATGCGCCGAAATATCGGGAACTAAATATAGTAAACATGGTAAATATCCGTGTTTAGTGTTAATGTTAAGTAGGGGGTACCGTAGAGTAAGTGACCATAAATTCAGTAAAAAAAACTTATATGAGGCAGTAAGGGCTACCTTTCTAATTGGTCATAACTGCAATTCCTTACATAATTTCACGATTCCAGGTCAACGGGAACGTACCTATCCCCTTGGTTTTGGTAAACGAATGCCAAAATATTCGGCATAAATAATATCAGTCTACTATTGTCCCACAGCTGCGCAAAGGCTTCTTCTCATAAAGAGAAGGCACGTGCATTGATTACTACGCTTGCTATAGATGGGTTTGCGATAGGAGCATAATAATTATTAATGTTTCCTTAGGATATTTCCTTCAACCATGACAGTGATGCATGTTTTGGTAAACGTTGAGTTGTTGTGCTATATTTAAATAAAAATACTGATGTATCTATTTGAATTGCATTTTAATTTCCTTTTATAGTATATATTTATTTACACAATCGGGTGTTAGCATTATTTTTTTGTCTGCTCTTTTTCAACTCATAGACAAAGGCCACTCCTATTTACGCAAACCCGCGCGTTTGCCAGTGTGTGCGTGTGGATTGAGAGATCTTTTCAAAAACCTCTTCCAATCCCAACCAAATTATAAGAGGATTTAGGAAATAATTGTGAAAACTTCATGGTAAGATAAAAAAATTGTGAAACCTAAACAAACAAAGTTAGAACTCATTAACTGGATCTCTCAATCTGGACAACTGAACAAAAAGCCATAACGCGTTTCCAAGAATATACTGCCTATGTGTTTATATTTTGCACTGTAATTAATTGTGAAGGATTTGTGAAAGCTGCTAAACAAACTTTCGATTCGTTTCAAAGCCACGTTTAAGATTTATAACGGTTTATATGGATCTCTCAGAGTGGACAATTTTCGATTGAGTGATCTTGTAAAACACGACGTAATACTGAAAAAGTATGAATAATTATCATGTTTATTGCAAATTATGCTTCTGGAAAAAATTGTGAAACAAAAATCGTGATTCAAATCTTACTGGTTCAAGAGAAAATGAAAATCTTGTTTTTGTCGATCGTCCCAACTGAGAGATCATTATTTTGAACTATATTTAATAAACCAAAACTTATAGGTAGAAGGTAGATACATCAGAAATTGTGAAAAATGTTGTACTAAAATTTGACGAATCAGTCGTCCCTGTAAGTGTTATACTTAAAAAGATAAATCATTTTTTACAATCCTTGAGGAAAACGTTGAGTAGGGTGACCATATCACCGATTGGAATCATTACCCGTACAATTCAAATTATGATGCACTTTAAACGTTTTTATACGAGTGATTTGTGTCTGGTTTCACTGCATAATTTAAATAACATAAAATTACGTTTTTAAATGACATGTTTCTGCATAGTTAGTTTCTGTATGTGTAGTGCTCTTACGTTCGTACTTCTAATTGGGGGGCCAAACACCTCCTGCCGCAGGCTCTATGCGGAGGTCGTGCGGTCCATGGCCCTTTACGGGACCCCAGTGTGGGCGCGTTCCTTGAGGCGGCGAGCCGCCCATTACCTGAACGCGCCCCAGAAAGTGGTGGCCGAAAGAATGGTCCGTGGGTACCGCACGAAATCCCGAGAGGCGGCGGGCTTGCTTGCCGGATTGCCACCATGGGATCTGGAGGCGATAGTCCTCGCGCGCCTACACGAATGGCGCGTGGAGGCACTACGCCGGGGGGAAACTCCGCTACCGCGGCAAATCGCCGCTCAGCGGACAGACCTCCGGCGCGATCTCATGGTGACATGGAGAGAACGACTGTCGCAACCCCGTGCAGGGCACTCCACGATAGTGGCGGTAAGTCCCCTCTTTGAGGAGTGGCTGAAGAGGCGCCACGGCGTCCGGCGCACCGAATCGGGCGGAATGAAACGCCCGGGTGTTTCCACTGCGAGGATCGACCGGAGGACACGGTGGAGCACACGGTGGAAGTCTGCCCTGCGTGGGCGGAGCACCGCCGTGTCCCCGTAGCGGCGATCGGCGCCAGCGACCTCTCGCGTACGGCCCTGGTTCAATCCATGGTCCAGAGCGAGACGGAATGGGAAGCCGTCACCTCCTTCTGCGAAGCAGTCATGTTAGCGAAGCGAAGTTAGGTGGCGGTACGCGAGAGGGAGAGAGCCTCTCTTTCCAGCCGCCGCGGGAGACGCACCGAGCGTCTTGGGCCACGTGGTGGCTACCGGCCACCGTAGATGCGGGCCTGTGGACGGTTAGCTATGGGCTAGCTAGCCGTCCGTCCGTCTAAGGACGACAGGCCGTGTCGACGGCGCGTTCGTGTTCCACGCGCGCTTCAAAGAGGGCCGGGCCGAAGCCTGCCGGGGTTGCGGGCCTATTCGAAAGAGATACCGCGGCCCCGGAACATAAAGGGCGAGGAAGGAACATGGATGGGTTTTAGTCAGTACAAGTCTGACACTCCCTCCCGCTCCGTCCAAAGTGGGAGAAGTCACTTGATGATTTCCAATCCCAAAAAAAAAAAAAAAGGGAGACACTTTTTATTTTGTCCGATTTTTTTTCGATTACCCTATTCATGTTAACGTTGTGTATATTCATTGCGATTTGCGAAGCTGGCGTTGTGCAGTGCATTTAATGCAAGTTTTTTTTAATAGTGTGTTGTGCTATAATTAATAATAACATACTCTTTAGTGACCGTGAATAACAATGTAAGCATCTTATTCAATATTCAAACCGTCATTATCATTAGTAAATTTTTGACACACTAATGTTTTTTGAAATGTGGTACATATTAAAAAGGATGTGACTACGTTTTTCTAACATAAAGAATTGTAGAAATGAGGAAGCAGAGGCAGTAAGGCTCTGCTTCCTCATTTCTACAATTTCGACCTAACTCAAAAACCACTGAATTTTGGTAGAACATTTGGTTGCTTAATTTCTTGCATTAGAACCCTACTATAACGACCTGCAAGGAATACGTGGAATTACCAGTAACCCTGTGTATATCCATATCTGATGACTGCTGATTTGATCAAATTGTGTATAATTATTTAGGCTCAAGCATCAATAAGAATAGTTTTCTTTTATTGTTTTTTTACGAAGTTTGAATGCTTTGGGAATATGTCTGAATAATCAACCGAAAACGGACGATATATCTATAATTATCGATACTGTTTAAAAATATCTATACGATAAATATCGATACATTTTTTTCACTATCTTATCCCTAAAACGAATGACGGGTCTTGACGGGCGTGACGTGACATTGACATTTTGACAACCATCGATATTTTTTCGTTTTGAAACAGTCGCCCGATATACACGAACGATGTTATTGTTAAATAAATAAATAACTATTACTGAAAGAACAATAATTCAATTAAATGTCCTTTTTTATAAGTAATGATTATAATGCAAATGCTAAAACAAAATAGATATCGTTTTTTAAATAACTTCTTTAGAACTACTAGTTTCAGCACGAACTTAAAATGACCTGACAGCTTGTTTATGGAGCTAGTTTTGATGATAAGTAATGATTATAATGCAAATGCTAAAACAATATAGATATCGTTTTTTAAATAACTTCTTTAGAACTACTAGTTTCAGCACGAACTTAAAATGACCTGACAGCTTGTTTATGGAGCTAGTTTTGATGATGAGTTGGATGAATTGAAAAACACCGATTTTCTAATGTGGTTCGATAGATTAGTAGAATCCAATAAAAACAGTATTATTTTGAAAAACGCGAATAAGTACTATGACAGCTTGTTTATGGAGAAATTGATGATGATGAGTTGGATGAATTGAAAAACACCGATTTTCTAATGTGGTTCGATAGATTAGTAGAATCCAATAAAAACAGTATTATTTTGAAAAACGCGAATAAGTACTATTATCCGCCATTTGTATCCACCTTGAAGAGGTTGTTGAGCAAATTGCCATTGTGGTCAAACTTATTATGTCCGTTTTTTAAATCGGAAAATAAGTCTCCATCCTCCTCAGCAGTTGAGAGTTATTTTAAAACTTTAAAAAAATTAATATTTAAAACAAAAATTTTGAAACATAGGATCGATCAGTTCATGAAAGTGCACTTGGAAAATTTAGACGGAGAATTAAAAATAGCTCTAAGCGATTTACGTCAAGATGTAACCAATAAAATATCCCCATTTGTGAAACACTCAAGAAAACGTAAAACGTCTAATGATTTAAAGAAAATAAAAATACATAGGTCAGAAAAACCGAAATTCAACATTGAACAAAGATTTCCTATGGAGTCTATATTTTCCGATGAGCCATCTTTTTATGAAAATTGGAGAGGACAAGTTGAACTAGCCAAACCTACCTCACCAAAAATGCGTGTTAAATTCCTGAAAAATGGCAACCTGTGTAGTCCTGTTCCTAACAAAGATGGTAGTATAATTAAACTGACAAACACGTGTGGTCTAGACTCAGTGATGTATCTTTTAGCATTAGGATATAATATAAATAACAACATTAAAGATACTATAGACAATTCCAAAGATTTAACGATTACAGAATATATAAAATATTTGTCTGATATATATTCTGAACAAAAAGTTTTAGAATTGAGGTGTCGCATAGCACTACAACATTTTAAAATAAAAGAGCAACATGGTATTATAAATATTGATTGTGCTTGCAATGTTACATATGTATTTGAACATTTGCTACAAGATTACATTTGTAGTGCTGTTTTTAAGAAACAGTGCTCCAACGAATCATGTTGTTCAACCCGCATTTCAAGGAAGATTGCATTTTTGCCAATAAATATTAATATTTTTTCTGTTTTTGGCATTTTTAGTCTAAAAGATGCAATCTTTATGGGTAATGAAACAAAAACATGTGATTTTTGTAAAGGTCAAATTATTATTAGTTATGAACTTTCAAATTTGATATCCATTGATTTGAACGGATGTGAAAAAGTTTATTTGAAAGATGTACCAAATACAATTTCTGTAAGAAACAGATTCTACAAATTGTTAGGCGGTGTTGAATTTATTCCTGCATTGAGTCCCGATAATATTGGCCACTACAGAGGACATGGTGTTCATAACGACCAAATAGTCTGTTATGACGATTTGATGGGAAAAATGTATAACAGTAAAGAAGAACCAGTGATTCTACATACTTTGTCTTACGGACTTATTGATTAGGTTACATCCTATTCTGTAATTATGTATATTATAGTGAAATTAAAAAAAAAAATTAAATGTATAAATGTTTTTTTTTTGATTACCTTAAAATTACTGATTTTTTTGAGCGTAGGAATTACTTAGAATTAGAAGTACGAACGTAAGAGCACTACACATACAGAAACTAACTATGCAGAAACATGTCATTTAAAAACGTAATTTTATATTATTTAAATTATGCAGTGAAACCAGACACAAATCACTCGTATAAAAACGTTTAAAGTGCATCATAATTTGAATTGTACGGGTAATGATTCCAATCGGTGATATGGTCACCCTACTCAACGTTTTCCTCAAGGATTGTAAAAAATGATTTATCTTTTTAAGTATAACACTTACAGGGACGACTGATTCGTCAAATTTTAGTACAACATTTTTCACAATTTCTGATGTATCTACCTTCTACCTATAAGTTTTGGTTTATTAAATATAGTTCAAAATAATGATCTCTCAGTTGGGACGATCGACAAAAACAAGATTCTCATTTTCTCTTGAACCAGTAAGATTTGAATCACGATTTTTGTTTCACAATTTTTTCCAGAAGCATAATTTGCAATAAACATGATAATTATTCATACTTTTTCAGTATTACGTCGTGTTTTACAAGATCACTCAATCGAAAATTGTCCACTCTGAGAGATCCATATAAACCGTTATAAATCTTAAACGTGGCTTTGAAACGAATCGAAAGTTTGTTTAGCAGCTTTCACAAATCCTTCACAATTAATTACAGTGCAAAATATAAACACATAGGCAGTATATTCTTGGAAACGCGTTATGGCTTTTTGTTCAGTTGTCCAGATTGAGAGATCCAGTTAATGAGTTCTAACTTTGTTTGTTTAGGTTTCACAATTTTTTTATCTTACCATGAAGTTTTCACAATTATTTCCTAAATCCTCTTATAATTTGGTTGGGATTGGAAGAGGTTTTTGAAAAGATCTCTCAATCCACACGCACACTTTGCCAGTGCGGGCAGTCTCGAGTTCTCGACAGATACCGACAAAATCGTTAACTTTCGGTTGTCATAATCATAATCATCATTTATTGCATCCATGTAGTTTACAATTACTAACGAATAAATTCGGTTGCAATAATGATGCCTGCGAATATTGAAAGTCTCTACATCTTAGACGCATTTCTCGTAAACATAATTATTGCAACAAACTTTATTCGTTAGTAATTAGCGCTCGAAAGTTAGCGATTTTGTCGTTATCTCTGTCGAGACTGCCCAGCGCACGAAAGTTAGCGATTTTGTCGTTATCTTTGTTGAGAGTTTGAGACTGCTAACCCTGTATTGTCGGTACTTATCTAGTTTATCCCACCACTTTTCATTCGTGGTCTTCCACGACCCCACCTCAATGTATCGGAGTACCAGTTTATGTGCCCACAATTTCAGTCCCAACTTTGAGGCGGTTCTGTAGAACGAACACTTCTACAAGTACGCCAAAAAATTTTGTGTTTCTAGTTATAATTTTGTCATGCCGAATTATAGCTTTAGTTAGTACTAAGTAAAAATTGTAGTGTCTTAGTAATTTCTCATTGAATTCACAGATTTTGTAAAAATGGTACAGTCAAGTGGAAAATCCTTAAATTCTCACTTTGTGCTGCCCGATGTGTCTTCATAATCGACGTTCGTACACAATATATGCCTACACAGTCCAGTGTCAAATATATGTAGAAGCAATTTCACTTTCTTTGGGTAGCATCTTCTTACTTTTCAGCGCCAAGACTTCCTTTTGTTTCGGCGGGTTTGCAAAATGTCATTGAGGCCTTTACACTACGCAATTATCATCTAAGTCGGTCGGTAACGGCTTTAGGCTGTGTCCTAACTTAAACTACTGCCGTCGCGTGAACACTTTTTAACTCTAATACGAAATGGTTTAATTCAGTTAATCAGCAAACCCAAACGTGAATCTGAACGAAGCACCGACAAAAGGCGCTTCCCGTAATTTCAATAAGTGGTCATCGCATGAATGCGACCTAATGCTTTGGATAGGACACGGTTTTGGAAACAAGGGTTACTTTAAAGGTGCTCTCCCTCACCTGGAGCGTTCGCTTGCTTGCAACGTAAAGGTGGGTACAGATTGGTGCAATGCAACATGTAATGTAATATTCTGCCTTACATTGCATGTTCCCTGCTGCCTTGGACGTGTGGCGCGCGCGGTACGCGCATTGACTACGAATCATTCGAGAACATCTGTTCCCGCATTTCGTTACAAACACTAGCCCTCGTCACACGTTGTCTTTTCTATGCCCACATCACTACTTAAGTCGATATACACGAATCATGGAGTCTGAAGACAGCCTTCTTGCTCTGACGATTATCAGTGCTTCATTGTTAATCATTCATCAACTTTAAAAAAAACGCCAAAGACCCCGACGTTAGTGGCGCACAGAATTATATAAACGGAGAGAAGGCAGAGAACTGCTTACAGATATGAATTTCCAGCATATAAGTGGCCAATACAAAAGTTTCCGATTTCGTCCCACGCATCTTTCTTTAAATTTTGTTTATAAAAGTTTATAAACAAGTATAGTACAGTTATTTTGTCTATTTATTTTTATTTATATTTGCTCGTTTATACTTTATTTATTTTTTATTCTTAGCCGTATCTGACCGTGGCATCACTTTGGGCCCTATCAGAATATCAGCGCTGTGACGTTTTATTTTAAATGTTACAGCACCGTGCTGAGATAGGAGCCTTATGGTCTTGTACAGGTCAAATTCTGTTTCGTATTTTGTTTGTTTTTTTCTTATGATATCGTTATTTTTTTTTTTTTTTATTATCTCATTATGTTTACTTTTAACTAGTGTTGTAATCACAATTTTACCATTTTTTTATTTTTTTTTTATTTTATATTTTGTCCTGTCGGGCTAATAAATGCTTTTTCTTTCTTTCTTTCTTTCTCTTTCTTTTCATTTTGAGGGTTCCATAAAACTTCCCTTGTTCTGTATTCCTCTATCAATAAAAGTGACTCGTCATCACTCCACGCACCCTCTTTCACCGCCATGATCGTTGCGCATGCGAACGAAACGAACGACCGTCCACGGCTGAGTCCTGCGCACACTGCGCGCCCCTTTGTGTTCGTACTAAAAACCGACAAATCTCGGATCGAGCCGCGCATGAGTTGTAACGCTCGGAGCGTGCGCGACCCAGGCGCAGTTAGTGCGCGCGAGGCGTCCACACTATGGGAATCCTGTTACATTACATGATACGTTGCAGCAATGTGGACCTCAAATTCTTGCATTGCATGTTGCATTTCATGTTGCATTGCACCAATCTGTACCCACCTTTACATTTCAGATTCAATTTTTAATGTACGTTTGCCTGGCTCGGCCCCCCAGAATCTGCCTTTTAGGTGTTCACCAATGCAATGTACTCGCCTCTAGGAGTACCTATATGTAATTATAATTATAAGTAGTTGCTTAATTACGTGGGTAAAATTAGCCTGTGACGATTGCAAATAATTAATGCGATTAATGTAAATAATATTATTGTAATGTAAGGTTCAGTCAATTTTGATTTGTTGGAAAGGTTTCTATGTTTTATTAAACCTTTTAAGCTATATAGTCTTACTCTTTGAAATATTAAGTATAGATTTTCTCAATATAGCAGCAGTTCTTTAATTCTTTTTTTTCACGTAGAGTCATGGTCACCCCATTCGTTGTAATGTATGATATTTTTGATCCCATTTGATTTATAGTACTAATACAGCAGTATCGCAATTTATTTGGAACGAATGAACTTCTATATGATTCAGGAAGTCGAATTTTGTAAGCAAACAAATGTCATATTTTAAAAGATATAGGTGTATAAAGAGGGCTGTGCTGAATGAACTAACATTGGATTATTTATCAAATTTAGCCAATTTTATGAGAAACCAATGCGGTAGGTACATATGTTACTTGCCACCCATCAATTCTGTTTAATAGTTTTTGGCTAAGGTTATTTGTCTTAAGATATTTCCTCACTTATTTATTTTTCAGCACGGCCGGGAGGCCCCCTATCTACATCCACCTATATATTTTTTGTCATTACGAATTCAGAATATCCGTTGCGGTACTTAAAACGCGTCAACTGAGTACATTTCTTGAGTTTAAGAAACTTTTTAATGCGCTTTATGGTTTTCAAGTAACGTTTTCAGCACGGCCCCCTTATTTTGCAAATTTCTTCAAAAGTACAGAGGTACATTGAAAAAGAAACCGGTACATATAGGTACTCCTAGAGGCGAGTACATTGCATTGGTGAACACCTAAAAGGCAGATTCTGGGGGGCCGAGCCAGGCTAACGTACATAATTTTGAGCAGTACTGCCTCTTTGACTTGACGAACGTTCGCACGTAATGTAACATTTCAGATTTGATTTTGAGCATTATTTCCAATACCTACTGCCTGCCCGTCCCCTAAACGACGAGCATTCACCTGTAGGTAGGTACTGTAACATTAGATTCGATTGTGAGCATTTAGTTGGTTTCACACTGTCGGACGAAGTTGTCGTTGCGCTGAGCGCGAAAATATTAACTTTCTTAATATATTCCAACCAGTTTGAACAATGTTCCAATCTATAAAATTACAGATTGCGCGCTATATTGCTCGATTCTCCTCCCTCATTAATATGTAATGTACCTACCTACTGCTCCAATCTGTACATTTTAGGCGAACTGACATGCTCGCACCTTATGTAAGAAAAGTAAATCGTTGGTACAACTAGAAAAGTTATTGTTTGTTCATTTTATTGACTGCTGGTGTGAAATGTTACAGCTGTGTATGCAGATGCAAAGGGTGTAAAGCCGTGCGTCTCGGCGCCAACGTGCAGTGTTCACAGACATAGACCCCGACCGGCTCCCTGCCCGAGACCTGATGAATGTTACGCAAAATGTGTAAAAATGAAAAAAAAATGTCCCAGTGCTATGGAAACTGTCACTCGTGCAGGTATAACATGCTCATGTGCCAGAGTGAAATCTAGAGAATCCAGATTAACTGCACGCAGTGGCAAAAGTTACAAATATCACAAAAAAAGAATTCAAAAAGCTTCAAAAAGGCGGTCAGTAATATCGCGTTGGGAAACCAAGAAAAGATGCTGCGAGATATTGTAAAATAATGACTTTTGTTTCTACAACTATCAATCAAATCTACGTATGTATACTTTTCTACTGCAGGTTTTATAACTCTTTTAGTGGTAATAAATTTCACAATACGTCCAACAATAAATCATGTTTTTTTCTTCTCGTTGCTTGTTTTAATTGAACACACGGAAAATAGGAACAATCTAGCTTAACTCGACAGACCTGGCCCCTTATTCACAACCATTCGACTCGCTTTCGATTCGGAAAGTCGTATGTCTATCTCGGTCGTTTTCGTAATGCCAGAAGAAGACCGATATACGAGTTGTCGAATCGAAAACGAGTCGAACGTTTCTGAATACGGGGTCTGAAACCCATCAGCATAGCTATTCGCAAACGCTTCGATTCGAAAAGTCTATTCATTCACTTTCGTAATGCCATTAAAAAGATGCAGGGTTCTCTCTGGTAAGTTACATAACGATGTCAAAAAAAGATAAAACGGAAAAAAGAATTAGTTGAGGGCGACTGGTCCTTTGTCCTACACACAACGTCGTAGCGTCGTACAATCACTGTCAAAATGGCAATGCACAACAGTGATTGTATGGCGCAACGCACTAGTCCCCTAGTGAGTTGTATGAGAGCGGGGGCACACGATGCGTTGCGGCGCCGCACCGCAAAGATTTCACCGTATCAGCGGGCACACGAGCGGTGCGGCGCCGCAACGTTATTATGTCGCAGCAGCGTCGCCGGCGACCCAGCAGCGTTGGACAGTAAAGAACTGAGCGGTACCGCTCCGACGTCGCAACGCATTCACCCCTCCCCCCTCGTCTCGGTGGTTGCAAGTCCTGTGCGGCGCCGGAGCGCATCGTGTGACATACCACAGATATTTCTATGTAAGACGACGCAGCGCGACACCGCTCCGGCGCCGCACCGCCGCCGCAACGCATCGTGTGCCCCCGTCCTGAAGGATGACGTTTGCGGCGCCGCTCCGTCGTCGCACCGCACCGCCATCGCATCGAGTGGCCTCGCTCTTATTTGTCAAAAGGCGATATACCAGCAATTTTTTAAATCTTTTATTAAACTTCACATGTTTGTTTAAGTATGTATGTGGCGTACAAATCTTGCAAGCCTAATTTGACACACACTAACGGTTTCGTGATTTTCTTTTTTTTTGTGCGTTTAAATAAAATCTTGTCGTGAGAATGTTTTTTCTATTAATTTTGTTTTATTTTAAGGATGAGACAATGCTAAAATTAAAACCTCATATCAATAACTGTCAGCCCGATGATGTACAAAATACTATTGATATAATTATCAATGAGGCTTGTTTAGAAGCCGTGGATGGTAGAGAACCAGCACCAAAAGTTTTTAATAAAGCATTGCAACATATCAATGAGAAGGGTTATAATATGGCTGCTAAAAAGCCAGTGCCATCTTTTAAAAAGAAAAAATCTGCTATTTACAAAAGAAGGAATGAAAAAGCCGGTGTGAAAAAAACTTCCACTTGAAATATAGAGGAAGTGGAAGCGCCACATCAATTCAATTCATTTTTACTGGCGGACTACAAAAATGGTAACATGCTTATCATAAATTCTGTTCGCAACATGTAAGACAGTATATTAAGACCATTATATTTTATGGACGGTACGTTTAAAACTTGCCCAACGCCGTTCCGTCAATTTTTTACCATTCATGGCGGTGTTGGAAGAGACATTAATAATACAAATATTATACCAATGATTTATGCCTTTATGACACATCAAAACAAGGAAGCGTATATTATATTATTTCATTTAATTAAAGCACAATAAATGATTGGAAGCCACAGAAAATAATGATAGATTTTGAAGAGGGAATAATTGCAGCGTTAAGAGAGATTAACACTGTTCACGAAATAAAAGGTTGTCACTTCCATTATTACAATAGTTTGAAACGCAAAGCAAAGCAAATGGGTATATTTAAGGATAGAAGTCACAAAACTATAGTTTTACTCTGCAGTGGTCTAGCATATTGTTATGTGGGTACCTACTGATTCTTCATAAACAGATAAGTAGGGTAGACTTAAGAGATACTTGAAGTTAAGGACTGCTGCGCCAGTCCAATATATGAGCTTGTCGATATCGGTTGCGTTATTTTCTGGAATACTTCCCCCCGTTCATAACAGTTGGCGACGAGGAAAAACAAGTACAAGTTACGTGTTAATATCGTAAAATGGCAAAAGTATCGGTCGGCACATTAACAGTGTTTAACCATGAACATCAAGAATGGCAATTGTATAAAGAACGACTCGAACAATGGTTTCTTGCTAACGAAATTGGGGTAGATGAAGATAAAGCCGGTTGTAAACGACGAGCTATTTTGCTAAGCAACTGCTCGGAATCAAGTTATAAATTGATTCGTGATCTAGCTTTACCGCGACAGGTCGGTACCCTGAGCTATGATGAAGTAGTAGCATTATTGGATGGACATTTCAAGCTGAAAAAGTGCACGTTCGCGGAAAGATATAAGTTCCACAGTGCCACGCAACACGTCGGTGAAGGATTGCCGGAGTGGGCGGCACGAGTACGTGGACTAGCAATTCACTGCGGGTTCGTGGCGTTGAGTCTTGATGAACAGCTTCGCGACCGTTTTGTGCTGGGTATGGCACCCGGCCCTGAGAGAGATAAATTATTTACCAAGGCGATGTCGGAGCTGACGCTCAATAAGGCGTTAGAGATAGCTGAAGGCGTACGCAGTGCGCGTATGGGAGCACAAGAAACAACTCGACAAGCAGACATGGGTACACCACTTCAAGTGATGAAGATGGACACGGCAGCACAGCTTGGCACAGCACGCGGCAGGAGCGCGCCGCGTCACGTGCCACGAGCAGTAACGCCCACAGTTCGCGGCGAGCGCGCTCATGGCGGCGGCGGCGGCGGCGGCACCGGGTGCACAGCCTGCGGCTACGCAGGTCATGAGGCATCGTCGTGTCGGTTTGTGCGGTATAGGTGCAAAAAGTGTGGTGTTCAAGGACATCTTAAGCGAATGTGCAAACAAACCATTAATAAACAACATTATGTCGAGTGCTGTGGGGATGAAGACGATGATGGTAAACATGTGTGTTATAATATCCGCACTATTCGCGGTGAACCGATGCGGGAATCTGTTTGTGTTAATGGAATTGAGCAAATTTTTGAAATAGATACGGGTTCACCAGTAACGATAATTTCTGAGCAATTGTATCGTAAACACTTTTTAAATACAACGTTGGAAGCCAGTGACCTTATTTTGCACAGTTACAACGGCGATAAGTTACACATTATAGGTAAAATAAATCTCGTGTTTACTTATAATAACAAATCACAAAAAATAGGTGTATATATTGTGCGGAACGGGGGGCCGCCCCTATTAGGCAGAGATTTTTTTTCTCGGTTTAACCTACAAATATGCTCGTTAAATAACTGCAACGATTTTCTTACAGTAAACTCTACTAAGTACCCACAGTTATTTGGAAATAAATTAGGTTGTTTTAAGGACGTCACAGTGGATTTAGCTTTAAAACCAGACGCAAAGCCAATTTTTTTTAAAGCCAGGCCATTACCTTTTGCTCTTCGGGCAAACGTTGAAAAAGAACTTGACCGTCTTGTAAGTTTAGGTGTGCTTGTACCAGTTAAATACGCGGAGTATGCAAGTCCAGTAGTGCCGGTTTTAAAGCGAAATGGTTCTATGCGTCTCTGTGCTGACTACTCTGTGACTATCAATAAACAGTTACTTGTAGATAAATACCCATTACCTAGGTATGACGAGCTGTTTACTAAACTACACGGCTTTACACGGGTTTGCTAAAATACTTACCATTTTAGCAAATTAGACCTTTCGCACGCATACAATCAGTTATGCCTGAACGAGAAGTCACAAATGCTCACGTGCATAAACACGCACAAAGGCCTATATAAGTTCACCCGCTTAGTGTTTGGTCTGGCTAGTGCACCAGCCATTTTTCAGCGACACATGGAAGCCCTTCTATCAGGACTAGATGGTACTCTTTTATTTCTTGATGATATTTTAGTGTGCGGGGCGGACAAAGATCAGATGATGAGTAGGTTGAAGGAAGTTTTCCGTAGGTTACAGGAAGCAGGTTTAGTTTTAAACATAGAAAAATGCACCTTCTTTCAAGAGTCCGTATCCTACCTAGGGTTTGTAATAGACCGTAATGGTATACATAAATCCCCGGAGAAAATTAAAGCCATTCTGAAAAGTCGTATTCCTACCAACACATCGGAATTAAAATCATTTTTAGGAATGGTCAACTATTACCGAAATTTTATTAAAAACGCTTCATCGATTTTAAGCCCATTACATGATTTGCTTAAAAAAAATGAGCCCTGGTTATGGACTAAGAAACATGACGAAGCAGTATCGTTCATTAAACGTGAATTAGTTTCGGATACCACATTAGCACATTTCAATCCGGAAGCATCGTTAATAGTAACGGTTGATGCGTCACCAACCGGGTTAGGTGCCGTCTTATCGCAAGTTGAGGGTGGTATAGAAAAACCTATCTCATATATTTCGCGTTCGCTTAATGCAGCAGAGAGACATTACAGCCAAATTCAAAAAGAGGCTACAGCTATAATATTTGGAATTAGGAAATTCCACCAATACTTATATGGTCGAAACAAACCTTTTATTTTAAGAACTGACCATAAACCTCTCGTTTCTATCTTTAACCCAGGCAAGGGTATTCCCGAGATAACAGCGAATCGTTTACAACGTTATGCAATTTTTCTTTCCGCTTACAATTACAAAATAGAATATGTAAGCAGCGTTCGTAATTGCGCAGATTTTCTAAGTAGATCGGTAGCGGAGGATGTTATGACGGCTGTCACACACCCGCCACGTGATGAGTCATTAGTGGATAAATCTAGTTATGTTCGTTTTGTTTACGAAGGTGAAAGATTTTTGTCGCTAACGGATATCAGGGATGCACTTAAACAAGACAGGGTTTTAACAACCGTCCTAGACTATTTGTCAAATGGTTGGCCAAATAAAAACAAAGAACCATTAATTAAGGATTATTATAGCCACCGGTTAGAATTATCGATAGAAAATGGTTGCCTAATGAGGGGTCATAGATTAGTGATTCCTACAGGTCTGCGATACAAAGTATTAAACGAGTTACACTTAGGTCACTTAGGAATCACAAAAGTGAAAGAAGAGGCACGCAATAGATTTTGGTGGCCGGGTATGTCTGCCGCTATTGAGCAGCACATCGGCGCGTGCGCAGTGTGTGCGTCGCAGCGCGCCTCGCCCCCGCGCACCCCCCTCACCCCTTGGCCTTTCCCTACGCAGCCGTGGCATCGCGTTCATATAGATTTCCTAGGACCGATTAACGGCAAAACATTTTTAATTATAGTGGACGCGTACTCAAAATGGGTGGAATGCTTTGATGTTTCATCAGGTGGAACTTCACGAGTAGTAATAGAAAAGCTCTGCGAAGTAATGTCACGATTTGGCTTATTCCATACAATTTGCTCAGACAACGGCACTTCTTTTTGTTCACAAGAATTTAAACAATTCTGTACTCGAAACAATATCGTTCATTTAACTTCACCTACTTATAATCCGTCTAGCAACGGACAGGCGGAGAGTTACGTGAAGATCTTAAAAAAAGCAATAAAATCATATTTATTGTCGGGAACATGTTTAAAGGATTTAAATATGAAAATATCAGAATTCTTGCTCAATTATAGGAATTCCAAACATTCGACCACAAACAGATCTCCAGCGGAAGTTTTGTTCGGTCATAAGTTGAGATGTAGGTTGGATCTCTTGACACCGACCACCACGACGCCATCCAACGCAGCACTCGACACAGTTGTTAAAGCCAAACAGTGTTCGCAGATTGACAATTATCGCGGTAACCGTAAGGTTTTGTTTAGTGTAGGCGACCAATTGTTAGTGAAACTTTATAACCAACAAAAATATTATTGGTCACCCGGCAAGATTATTAATAATATTGGCAAAACAATGTACTTAGTAAAACTTAGTGAAACGAATCAAACAGTGAAAAGACACGCTAATCAGTTGCTCAAATTAAGAGGGAGGGAAGATGGGCCATGCGAAGAGATTACACCAGCATTTATAATGCCATCACAACCGACTAGCACTGGGCAGCTGTCATCCGCAGTGTCTGTTGAAGAACTACCAGTTGAGTCTGAAACGCCTGCACCAGAGCTTCGAGACGACCTTTCCACAGAAAGGGAACAGATTCCAGCAGGACCCTCTGCAGAACATGAGCCCGACACTAGGTCGAAACGTAACAGAACTGTAATAGATTATAAGAGGTTTTTCTAGTTAAAGGTGGAGGGATGTTATGTGGGTACCTACTGATTCTTCATGAACAGATAAGTAGGGTAGACTTAAGAGATACTTGAAGTTAAGGACTGCTGCGCCAGTCCAATATATGAGCTTGTCGATATCGGTTGCGTTATTTTCTGGAATACTTCCCCCCGTTCATAACACATATTTACCAGAAGAGGAAATATTATCAGTTTGGAATCACATAAAGAGTGAAATTGTACTAGAAGATGATCGAATATAACTTGAACAGTTTCAACATTATGTTGAAAAAATTTTGGCTAAAGAAATAATGGTGAAAATGTGGTGTAACTATGGTGAGCTACATCGAACAAACAATGTCGTGGAAGGATGGAAATTTAAAAGTAATACTAAAGTGTATGTAGTGCAGCCCCGACTTACGAAAAGTAAGTCGTGGGTTCGAACTTCGAACCCAGACAGGCGCATTACTTTGTGTGATTTATTTCATCACCACTGCTCTCAAAGCGGTTAAGGAAAACATTGTGAAGAAATCAGCATGTTCTGGAAGAAGGCCGGGAAGACCTGGAAGAAGACCGGGAAGACCTAGAAGAAGACCGGGAAGACCTGGAAGAAGACCGGGCAGACCTGGAAGAAGACCGGGAAGACCTGGAAGAAGACCGGGAAGACCTGGAAGAAGACCGGAAAGACCTAGAAGAAGACCGGGAAGACCTGGAAGAAGACCGGGAAGACCTAGAAGAAGACCGGGAAGACCTAGAAGAAGACCGGGAAGACCTGGAAGAAGACCGGGAAGACCTGGAGGAAGACCGGGAAGACCGGGAAAACACCGGTAAAACCTGGAAGAAGACCGGGAAGATCAGGAAGAAGACCGGGAAGACGAAGAAGACCGGGAAGACCGGAAAGACCTGGAAGAAGACCGGGAAGACCTGGAAGAAGACCGGGATGACCTGGCAGAAGACCGGAAAGACCTGGAGGAAGACCGGGAAGACCGGGAGGAAGACCGGGAAGAAGACCTGGAAGAAGGCCGGGAAGCCCTGGAAGAAGACCGGTAAAACCTGGAAGAAGACCGGGAAGATCAGGAAGAAGACCGGGAAGACGAAGAAGACAGGGAAGACCGGAAAGACCTGGAAGAAGACCGGGAAGACCTGGAAGAAGACCGGGAAGACCGGGAAGAAGCGGGAAGAACGGGAAGACCGGGAAGAACGTGATAATACAGGGTGTAAACCACCTCATCACAAAGCCATCAACCAACCATTCTGTACATCAAACTAAGTAACTTTACGCAAGAAATATTGCTGGGAAACACTTTTTTGAGGTCATAAATCATGTTAGTAGAACGCAATTTAACGCACTTAAAACATTGTGCTGATGAATTGATTTAATAGTACGGGGGAGATAGAGGAGTTTAAAGTAAAATCTTGTATTTAAAAAAAAACTTTTCTTAAAGTTGGAACTTTGACCCCCAATATCTCCGTAACTAGAAGGTTCCCAGGTATGATGTAGAACAAAAAAAATATGGCAATGATGGGGAGAACAGTGCCTTTCGGCTTCGTGAAGAGGTGTTTTACACCCTTTATGTAGCCTAATGTTGATCCGACCTTTAAGTAATATTCATGCAAAATTTGAAGTAAATCCATGCCGTACTTTTTAAGTTTAGCCCGGACATACATACAGACAAACAGACACACAGACATCCAGACATACAGTTATACAGACATACAGTTATACAGACAAACAGACATACAGACAAACAGACAAAGTACCAAATACGATATCGACAATTACTCATTCTATCTCGTTCTACTAGACGTACTTTCTATTTCTGCCGTAACTCCCTGCTTACCTAGGTTCTTACAAAACGGTATTGTCAGCCGCGTAGTCACTTGTCCATACGATTTTAATTCTGAATTCTGACACCCGTGCACCGGAAATGCACATCGGTCTTCCCGGTCTTCCCGGTCTTCCCATTCTTCCCGTTCTTCCCAGTCTTCTTTGCGGTCTTCCCGGTCTTCTTCTTTCACGGTCTTCCCGGTCTTCCCGCTCTTCCCGTTCTTCCCGGTCTTCTTCCAGGTCTTCCCAGCCTTCTTCCCGGTCTTCTTCCAGGTCTTCCCGGTCTTCTTCCTGGTCTTCACGGTCTTCCCGCTCTTCCCATTCTTCCCGGTCTTCTTCCAGGAATTCTGACACCCGTGCACCGGAAATGCACATCGGTCTTCCCGGTCTTCCCGATCTTCCCATTCTTCCCGGTCTTCTACCCTATCTTCCCGGTCTTCCCGGTCTTCCCATTCTTCCCGTTCTACCCAGTCTTCTTACCGGTCTTCCCGGTCTTCTTCTTTCACGGTCTTCCCGGTCTTCCCGCTCTTCCCGTTCTTCCCGGTCTTCTTCCAGGTCTTCCCAGTCTTCTTCCCGGTCTTCTTCCCAGTCTTCTTCCAGGTCTTCCCAGACTTCATCCCGGTCTTCTTCCCGGTCTTCTTCCAGGTCTTCCCGGTCTTCTTCCTGGTCTTCCCGGTCTTCTTCCAGGACTTCCCGGCCTTCTTCCCAGTCTTCTTTCCGGTCTTCCCGGTCTTCTTCTTTCACGGTCTCCCAGTCTTCCCTATCTTCCCGTTCTTCCCGGTATTCTACCCTGTCTTCCCGGTCTTCTCAGTCTTCTTCCAGGTCTTCCCGGTCTTCCCAGATTCCCGGTCTTCACGCTCTTCCCGTTCTTCCCGGTCTTCTTCCAGGTCTTCCTAGTCCTCTTCCCGGTCTTCTTCCCGGTCATCTTCCTGGTCTTCCCAGTCTTCTTCCAGGGCTTCCCGGCCTTCTTCCAGGTCTTCTTCCCAGTCTTCCCGGTCTTCCTCCAGGTCCTCCCGGTCTTCTGCCAGGTCTTCCCAGTCTTCTTCCAGGTTTTCCCGGTCTTATTCCAGGTCTTCCCGGCATTCTTCCAGGTCTTCCCGGTCTTCTTCCAGGTCTTCCCGGTCTTATTCCAGGTCTTCCCGGTCTTATTCCAGGTCTTCCCGGTCTTCTTCCAGGTCTTCCCGGTCTTCTTCCAGGTCTTCCCGGTCTTTTTCCAGTTCTTACACGTAGTGTCAAAAATGCAAAACAAAAGCATGTCAACAAAGAAAGCAACAGATAGCGCCAAATAAGCCGGTGCACGGGTTTCAGAATTCTGAACTAAAATCGTATGGACAAGTGACTACGCGGCTGGCAATACCGTTTTTAAGAACCTAGGTAGGCAGGGAGTCTGTATGTCTGTTTGTCTGTATGTATGTCCGGGCTAAACTCGAAAAGTACGGCATGGATTTACTTCAAATTTTTGGTGTCGTTTTCCGTGGTTCCAACCCAGGACCTCATGCTCAATAGTGCTTGCGACAACAAATCTAAAAAGGCCGATTACACAAATACCGCCCATCAGAACTAGCGACGGAAAATGGGCCATATACGAGTATAATGACCAAAAAGCGTTAAGGTTTGATCAACACTTAGAAGAAACTTTTCACCTACGGGGGAGGAGCTGTGAATCTTTATTTTTCTTACGCATTCTGTGACAGCGTGTTATCTAACGACGCATATTTAAATGTTGTCTTTGAGTAGGCCATGCTATTATCTAGCGTTACACAATAAAAACTATGCCATTAAAATAACTTGTGCAGAGAAACATAGTTTAATGAATGTTAGTGAGACATTACAATCGAACGTATTTGACAATTTCACGGTGACATAAGATGGTAATGTGCATTTTATTCATAAAAAAGAGGTATCGTTTATTTCCGTTCTTCCAGGTCTTCCCGGTCTGATTCCCGGTCTTCCCGGTCTTCGTCCAGGTCTTCCCGGTCTTCCAGGTATACCCGGTCTTCTTCCAGGTCTTCTTTCCGGTCTTCTTCCAGGTCTTCCCGGTCTTCTTCCAGGTCTTCCCGGTCTTCTTCCAGGTCTGCCCGGTCTTCTTCCAGGACTTCCCGGTCTTCTTCCAGGTCTGCCCGGTATTCATCCAGGTCTTCCCGGTCGTCTTCTAGGTATTCCCGTTCTTCTTCCAGGTCTTCTTCTAGGTCTTCCCGGTCTTCTTCCAGGTCTTCCCGGTCTTCTTCTAGGTCTCCCCGGTCTTCGTCCTGGTCTTCCCGGTCTTCTTCCAGGTTTTTCCGGTCTTCTTCAAGGTCTTCCCGGTCTTCTTCCAGGTATTTCCGGTCGTCTTCCAGGTGTTCTTCCCGGTCTTCCCGGTCTTCTTCCAGGTATTCCCGTTCGTCTTCCCGGTCTTCCCGGTCTTCTTCCTGGTCTTCCTGGTCTTCTTCCAGGTCTTTCCGGTCTTCTTCCAGGTCTCCCCGGTCTTCTTCCAGGTGTTCTTCTAGGTCTTTTCGGTCTTCTTCCAGGTCTTCCCGGTCTTCTTCTAGGTCTCCCCGGTCTTCGTCCTGGTCTTCCCGGTCTTCTTCCAGGTTTTTCCGGTCTTCTTCAAGGTCTTCCCGGTCTTCTTCCAGGTATTTCCGGTCGTCTTTCAGGTGTTCTTCCCGGTCTTCCCGGTCTTCCCGGTCTTCTTCCAGGTATTCCCGTTCGTCTTCCCGGTCTTCCCGGTCTTCTTCCTGGTCTTCCTGGTCTTCTTCCAGGTCTTTCCGGTCTTCTTCCAGGTCTTCCCGGTCAACTTCCAGGTATTCCCGGTCGTCTTCCAGGTCTTCTTCCCGGTCTTCCCGGACTTCTTCCAGGTCTTCCCGGTCTTCTTCCAGGTCTTCCCGGTCAACTTCCAGATATTCCCGGTCGTCTTCCAGGTCTTCTTCCCGGTCTTCCCGGACTTCTTCCAGGTCTTCCCGGTCTTCTTCCAGGTATGCCCGGTCTTCTTCCAGGTCTTCCAGGTCTTACCGGTCTTCTTCCAGGTCTTCCCGGTCTTCTTCCAGGTCTTCCCGGTCTTCTTCCAGGTCTGCCCGGTCTTCTTCCAGGTCTTCCCGGTCTTCTTCTAGGTCTTTCCGGTCTTCTTCCAGGTCTTCCCGGTCTTCTTCCAGGTCTTCCCGGTCTTCTTCCAGGTCTTCCCGGTCTTCTTCCAGGTCTTCCCGGTCTTCTTCCAGGTCTTCCCGGTCTTCTTCCAGGTCTTCTTAAAGGTCTTCCCGGTCTTCTTCCAGGTCTTCCCGGTCTTCTTCTAGGTCTTTCCGGTCTTCTTCTAGGTCTTCCCGGTCTTCTTCCAGGTCTTCCCGGTCTTCTTCTAGGTCTTTCCGGTCTTCTTCCAGGTCTTCCCGGTCTTCCTGGTCTTCTTGCAGGTATGCCCGGTCTTCTTCCAGGTCTTCCCGGTCTTCTTCCAGGTCTTCCCGGTCTTCTTCCAGGTCTTCCCGGTCTTCTTCTTCCAGGTCTTCCCGGTCTTCTTCCAGGTCTCCCCGGTCTTCTTCCAGGTCTTCCCGGTCTTCTTCCAGGTCTTCCCGGTCTTCTTCCAGGTCTTCCCGGTCTTCTTCTAGGTATTCCCGGTCTTCTTCTAGGTCTTCCCGGTCTTCTTCCAGGTCTTCCCGGTCTTCTTCCAGGTCTTCCCGGTCTTCTTCTAGGTCTTTCCGGTCTTCTTCCAGGTCTTCCCGGTCTTCTTCCAGGTCTGCCCGGTCTTCTTCCAGGTCTTCCCGGTCTTCTTCTAGGTCTTCCCGGTCTTCTTCAAGGTCTTCCCGGCCTTCTTCCAGAACATGCTGATTTCTTCACAATGTTTTCCTTAACCGCTTTGAGAGCAGTGGTGATGAAATAAATCACACAAAGTAATGCGCGTAAGTCGGGGCTGCACTATGGCTGGTTTTATAGTCACGCCGCTAGACGCGCCGTTGGACAGAATTTGAAACGCTACTACCTACTACTCCAATACAAATTCTGCCCAACGGCGCGTCTAGCGGCGTGACTATAAAACCAGCCTTAATGTATACACTTTAGTATTAATTTTAAAATTCCATCCTTCCACGACATTGTTTGATGTTTCGATGTAGCTCACCATAGTTACACCACATTTTCACCATTTTTTCTTTTAGCCATAATTTTTCAAAATAATGTTGAAACTGTTCAAGTTCTATTCGATCATCTTCTAGTACAATTTCACTCTTTATGTAATTCCAAACTGATAATATTTCCTCTTCTGGTAAAAATGCTAGACTACTGCAAGTATAATGTACTCTGTGGACTACTGCAGAGTAAAACTATAGTTTTGTGACTTTTATCCTTAAATATACCCATTTGCTTTGCTTTGCGTTTCAAACTATTGTAATAATGGAAGTGACAACCTTTTATTTCGTGAACAGTGTTAATCTCTCTGAGCGCTGCAATTATTCCCTCTTCAAAATTATCATTATTTTCTGTGGCTTCCAATAATTTGATTGTGCTTTAATTAAATGAAATAATATAATATACGCTTCCTTGTTTTGATGTGTCATAAAGGCAGAAATCATTGGTATAATATTTGTATTATTAATGTCACTTGCAGCACCGCCAGGAATGGTAAATAGTTGACGGAACGGCGCGCGGCGTTGGGCAAGTTTTAAACGTACCGTCCATAAAATATAACGGTCTTAATATACTGTCTTACATGTTGCGAACAGAATAATTGTCCGCCAGTAAACATGAATTGTATTGATGTGGCACTTCCACTTCCTCTATATTTCTAGTGGAAGTTTTTTTCACACCGGCTTTTTCATTCCTTCTTTTGTAAATAGCAGATTTTTTTATTTTTAAAAGATGGCACTGGCTTTTTAGCAGCCAAATTATAACCCTTCTTATTAATCTGTTGCAATGCTTTATTAAAAACTTTTGGTGCTGGTTCTCTACCATCCACGGCTTCTAAACAAGCCTCATTCAATAGTATTTCAATAGTATTTTGTACATTATCGGGCTGACAGTTATTGATATGAGATTTTAATTTTAGCATTGTCTCATCTCATTAAAATAAAACAAAATTAATAGAAAAAGCATTCTCACGACAAGATTTTATTTAAACGCACAAAAAAAAAGAAAATCATGAAACCGTTAGTGTGTGTCAAATTAGGCTAGCAAGATTTGTACCATACATACACACATCAACACGGTCTAGGGATATTTAAAAAAAAAGCGATTTACTATCAATGTGTTAATTATTTATATGACATGTAAATATTTAAAAGATACGTTATTTAATATTTTACCATTTTTAATAATGGTTAAGGTACCTACTTAGATTAAAATTTCAGGATTTTATAGAAAAAAAAAATGAAGCATAGACTGAAACCGTATATGAATTAACTTTGAATTTGTGAGTAAAAATTGAAAAATCATTTAATTTGTGTTTATAAACTTGAAGTTAGTAGTCTGAGAAAGCGCCCATGGCGTTCATAACACACCTGCAACGATTCCGGCATGCTCAGAACAAGGTTGTCAATGTCTTGCTGCGGAATATTGTCCCATGTCCTTCTGAGGTGCGCAAAAAGTTGATCTTCTGTAGCCAGATTTTCAGGAACTTTCTTCAGAGCTCTTCTTTGCAGCATATCCCACGCATGCTCAATGGGATTTAGATCTGGCGATTGCACAGGCCAGTCTAAGGCCCTAACATTATGTGTATGTGACCAAGCTGCTACCGTTCTCGCCATGTGTGCCCGGGCATTGTCGTGCATGAGCAGGAAATCTTGCCCCATTTGTGTTCAGTGGGGCAAGATTACGGGCCCCAGCACCTGTTGGACGTATCGTTCTGCCGTCATATTGCCCCGCACCCAAACGAGATCCGTCCGTCCTCCAAGACGAATTCCTGCCCAAACCATAATTGTTCCTCCTTGGTATGGGTGAACTTCCTGAGGGTTCTGGAGACGGCTCCATCGTCCAGGAACTCGCCAAACACGCGTCCTTCGTGAATCTGGATGAAAGCCGAACCTGGATTCATCCGTGAACAGCACATTGGACCATTGGTCACGGCCCCAGTCCACGTGGTTTCGAACCCATTGTAATCGTCGTCCACGATTGCCTCTCCGTAAAGGTGGGGCCCGGAGTGGTCTACGAGAGCGTAGATTGCTTTCATGCAGTCGCCTTCTTACTTACTTTGGTCGCTCACAAGCACTTGGTGTTCCACTCGCAGCCTTTGGACCAATTGAGTCGCCGTTGCATTTAGTTGAGCTCGCGCAGTAATTTGCAAGAATCGGTCTTGTCTGTGGGTAGTGATGCGACTTGGCGCCCAGTGCCTCTCCGCTACTTCACCTGTGGCACGATAGCGTGTCCACAATCTTGAAATTACATTTTGATGGGTCCCTATGGCCTCAGCAACATTACGCTGAACAGATCCAGCTTCCAGCATTCCCACAGCTTGTAACATCTCCGCCCTCGTCAAATGTCGGCGTTGCATGGCTACAATACCTCAATTTTGACTTTATCTTTCGTTTAAAAATTAAAAAAAAACTGTAACTAAACGTAATTCGTATTTTTTTCTAAATTTCGCACAAATGTAAATTCCCTGTCCTAATACATCAAGACATTTTTATGCCACCGAAACAAAAGAATTTTCAAAAATTTGAATTTGGAATTAGTCTGAGATAAATTACAAACAAATCGGTGTATAAAGATTCCAATGCGGCCAGTACTTTTCGAGTTATTTAATTGAGTATGAAATATCCCTAGACCGTGTTGCCGGGCTAGCATGGGCAGGGGATAAAACTTTTCTCCACCGGTTATATCCACTGACATTAAGGGACAAGTCAGTAGAAATGACAGGTGGAGAAAATTTTATCCCCTGCCCATGCTAGCCCGGTTGATGTGTGTACTTAAACAAACATGTGAAGTTTAACCATAAAGTTCGGTACGGGCCCCATTCGGGGCCGGGCACTGAAACCTACGCTGGCTCGGTACTGGCCCCGAATGGGGCCGGCGGTTAAGTCATACGACATCCTTATTTTTTATGTAAATATTTTGATGTTCTGATTATGTAAGACTATGAGTGGGCGTTAATTAAGATAGTTGGAGAAAAATATCATATGTTAGAGCCATTCAAAGTTCTGTATTTAGCGCGCAACATTCTTAATTTACCCTAATAAAATCCAAATGCGTAAATACGTTCATCGCCATTTTGACGGCAGTGCTAGCCGACGCTAAAAATCTTAAAAATTGGGGTTTTCGGACATCCAAGCTCCATTATGTTGAGAAATAATAACTCGTCATTTAATTATGTGACGAATTCATCCATACTTCAATTTTAATAAGCAGTGGTAATGATATATTTTTGTATCCAAAGTCAAAGTTTCGCGCCAATCTTGTTTGTTTACATTTTATTTTTCACATTTTAACACACAGACACGTTTAGATTCGACAACAGATATGACAAATATCATTTCAAATATTATAAACAACATGAGAATACCCAGATCTTAGCGTAATTTACTAGTATAGGACCAATAACACGTAATATTCATTACCACTACTTAATTTTGTATTCGAAAATAGACGACCATTTTTTTTTTTTTTTTTATATTTGTGATGTGTGAAAGCGATTATTCATATCGATTCTTTTTTTGTAAAATTCGATTAACACGAGTAATTTATTCACGGAATTAAGCAAATCGATAGATGGAAAGTAAAACAATTTTGTTTAAGTATATTTATTATAACATTGTAAAAAGCTTTAGTTAGGAATAGTTTTTCGTACATTGTACCAACCCAACAATAAACAGCACAGATTGACCAGACTAAATTCGCGCCGATTTTTTTTCCTTACCAAAATTTAAATTAAGAATGCACTCGCTGTTCAAAATTACATTGTACTTCAATGTAGGTAATTTATTGTGATTTTTTTTCGTTGGTTGTCAGTGCGCCAGGGATGATAGGTTATATACTCTATGGCACTGATCTTGGCACTGATTTTTTAGGTGTGGTGAAAATTGGTTTGGTTCCTACCATGATAATTGTATTTTTTAAACAAAATGGGGAATAGTATGATTATTTTACTATGTTCGGTTGGATTAGTTATTGGGATACACCATTTTATTTTCAAATACTTTTTTAACACCCTTTTCTATCGCATTGGTGGGCAAAGGCCTTCCTATGACTTTCTAATTTTGTTTATTTCTCGCCTTTTCCGAACACTATTTTTAATAGTCAATTTTCATTTAATTTTGAAAGAGAGGCCGAGGGGAGGAGGTCGTTGTTAAATAATAACGGCCGCTCGGGTCGACGTTTAGGACGCCATGCTTGCCTAGGTTGGTCTGTGGATGGGTGACCCATTACATACCGAGTTTCCTCCGTGCCTCTGAAAGCACGTTAAGCAGTTGGTCACGGCTGTCATTTGTAGTTCTTTGAAAGTCGTTACAGGTAGTATCATCACCTAGTACCAACTGGGTTGTGGAGGTCAGATAGGCAGTCGTTCCACGTAAAATACTGGTTTTTAGTTAGACTAGAAGTCGACCCCATAATAGATGGGAAAAGGCAAGGAAGATTATGAATTTTCATTTGATTTTGAATACTTAGATAAGCTTGGTTTAGTAACAACGGTTTTAGCATCCGTAATATTTAATTATCATTCAATTTTTCCGATCCTTGGCGCACTATATCCAACCTTCAGACATAACAAAACAAAATTCACAATAAATGATTAAAGTAAATAAAAATACTTTATAAATCTGAATGTATGTGTATAGTCACAATTACATTCCTAATTTAAATTTTGAATTTAAAAATCGACGCGAATTTAGCAAGAGGTTGGCCGTTCGTACGTTTGAAAATATTAATAATTCATTTTCAGATTTTGTCTTTGCTTAAACTGTGAAACCTCATATTTTGCCACACGGTGCTAGTTCGGCAACGGCGTTTCTCCAAATTCTGCAATACATAAGTTTTTAAAGGAAAGATAATCATCAAAATGTTGACTTGAAGCAAGAATTTCGTTATTTGTTTAGAGTTAAGAGAGTTCTGTGTTTATTAACTATTAATAAGTCAACCAAAAGCAACGAATAATTACTATTCTACATGATATTATTAAAAAAGTAGTATAAAAGGATTCATTTCAGAATTTAAATATAATTCTTTGAAATGATACCAAGGAGTTTTCATTGTGTCTCAAACCTTTTTTCCAAACTTAATTTGATTGCGAGTATCGATTAGGATGAATGCAACATTTTAATCGTAATGATGAAACTCGGGTTTACGGTCAGCACTACGAAGTGATATGTCATGTGATAAATTGGTTGTAACATTGTTTTTTTTTGTAATATTTGTCAAGACTTTGATCGTAATTTTTTATGAAATGATGTATGAATAATGGCAAAAATAAGAACGCAGATAGAAGGTTACTGTTTTTATCTAGCTTTTTTAAGTTTGTTTAGCGAACGAGAAGCTTGCCTATGTACATTATTTCCAGCGCATCTACGTTACCTAGTTTTTGGAAGGGTGAAGTAATATGTGTTTTATAAATATTTGGCAATACACTGACGCCGTTTTACCGACCTTAACACGTTACTGGAGATATTTACCACAAAAGTATGGTATGAAACAGCTTCCTAGACATATTTTTCATAAAAAAATCGAATGCTAAAAGTTCACGAAAATTCTGTAATTTTTTGACAAATTCGCATCACCCCGCCGATTCAGCTGATGTGTCATGTGTCAAAATCTTGTCGTGCATAGTGGTTAATAAAAGATTTAAAAAATAGCTGGTATATCGCTTTTTGACAAATAAGAGCGAGGCCACACGATGCGTTGGCGGTGTGGTGCGACGACGGAGCGGCGCCGCAAACGTCATCCTACATACAAATCACTACCCCACTAGTGCGTTGCGCCATACAATCACTGTTGTGCATTGCCATTTTGACAGTGATTGTACAACGCTGCGACGACGCAACGCAGCGCAATGCATCGTGTGGCCTCGCTCTTATCGATAGCTATATGACTGCGTTGCGTTCGAATGAAATCGTCTTAAGATGTAACTTAGACATAAATTCCAAACTCGATAGTCATATTTTATCGGAAAAAAGCAATTAGGTGTGTAGGACAAATATTACTTACAGTAGACAATGTAATTGAGCCAACACACTTTTCATTGACGTCGATGACTTCGATATTATTTATAAGTGGCCAGTACATTTCCTCACCAAAGAGGTTTCATTAAGTAAGTTCATTAAGACGTTGGTTGCCATCAAAATCAAAATCAAAATCAAAATCAAAGCATTTATTTCAAGTAGGCCAGTTACAGGCACTTTTGAATTGTCGAAACAAAATTGAACATTTAAAGTAGCTACAGTCCCAGTCACAAGACATAAAAACTGTGAAAGTACTGTAGTTGCCCATTCCCTAGCGTAGATCTCTATGGAGAAGAACGGGCAAGAAACTCCATGGACACTCTTTTAAATAAAAATATTGTTACAAAATCTTGGTTACATCATTCATGTTGAGATGGTATATTATGTGAGAACAATGTAGCAAGATGTGCACGTTAAAAGTGTCCATAGCAAAACAAAAATAAAATACAACTCAAAAACAAAATAATTAATTCAAATAAACCATGGCGACTAAGAGATGACCAGTCACAACTGACAGCGCCCGTTCACGAACATGACGCATGGATCAGCACCATTCAGCTCAACCATTTTGAAGGGAGCTAAATGGTCCGACACACGCGCCACCATCAGCGAGACATTTGAGAGAGCATGACATACTCTCAACCGCCAGGGCACATTCTAGTCAAGAACTGCCGTAGGCTTTCAGTGAATGATAGCTTTCTAGTACAAAGTACTCACACAATATGGGCTATGCGATTATATAATACTAACATTGAATCTAAACAATGCAAAGATAGTTGTACAATCTTCAGCAGCTCCAACAATACCATTTAATGCTATCAATTTTTGCGCCCCTGTCCTTGTGGAGCAGGACCAGCATTGAGCCAAGCATTTTTATCAGCGATATAATCGCTCAACTTGTAATATGCTTGCTTACATAGTGTGCGTTTAATGCATGTTTTAAATTTTGTCTCATTGAGTTCAAGAATACTTTGTGGAATTTTATTATAGCATCTCAAACAGTACCCCATGAAAGATGAGTCTACTTTAGCGAGTCTAAAGCCTGGCTGAACTAATTGGTCCCTATTTCTAGTACTGTAGTTATGTCTGTCACCTCTTTTACCAAAAAGATGCAAATTTTTTCTGACGTACATTATGTTTTCGTAGATGACCATGTACCGTCATAATGCCAATATCCTTAAACAGCTCTCTTAGAGAATCGCGTCTACGAAGATTATATATGGCTCTAATGGCTCTTTTCTGCAGAATAAATATAGACTCAATATCTGCAGCTCGTCCCCATAGCAAAATACCGTTAGACATTATACTGTGGAAGTAACTAAAATAGACCAGTCTAGCGGTATCTACATCAGTAAATTGACGGATTTTTCTAACGGCATATGCTGCTGAACTTAGCCGCCCCGCAAGAGATGTTAAATGAGAACCCCATTGTAGCCTTGAATCAAGCGTAATCACCCAGGAAAACCGTTTTATCTACGAATTCAAGTTTCTCATTATTCAATAATATATCACAATCACTACCCTTAACATTCGGTAAAGCAAATCTTATGCATTTGGTTTTCTTTTCATTTAATACCAAATTGTTTGCTGTGAACCAACCAACCAATTTTGGACCTGCAGTAGGGCATTATTCACGTCATCTAAATTTTGTGCCCGTCTATTTATCTTAAAAATCAGAGAAGTGTCATCAGCAAATAACACCATATTTTGAAGTTGGTTTTTCAATAAATAGGGTAGATCATTTATGTATACTAGAAAGAGGAAAGGACCCAATATTGAGCCTTGTGGAACCCCCATTTTTATTTTTAAACCCTGTGAGTTAACACCATTTATCTGAACATACTGTTGTCTATCATTTAAATATGATCTTACCAAACTAAGTGCAAGTTTACCCAGTCCGTAATGCTCAAGTTTCATAAGTAATGTGTCGTGGTTTACGCAATGAAACGCTTTGGAGAGGTCACAAAAAATTCCTATAGCGTCTTGGGACTCTTCCCACGCAGTAAATATGTGCTTTAATAAGGTTACACCGGCGTCAGTTGTACAACGTCCCTTGGTGAAACCATACTGTTGATCATGTAAGATTCTGTTGGTGTTAAAGTGATAGAGCATTTGATCAAGCATTACTTTTTCAAAAACCTTGCTAAAAACTGGCAACACGGAGACAGGTCTATAATTGTTAGTATCTTTACTGTCCCCGGATTTGAAAAGAGGTATGACTTTACTGTATTTCATTAAATCAGGGAAGACTCCTTGGTCCACACATAGATTAAAAATTAAAGCTAAGTATGGGGCTATAGTCTCAAGTATGGATGTACAAACTTTGATAGACATTCCCCATAGATCTTCGGTCAGTTTTATTTTTATTTGCCGGAAAGCTTTAATAACTACCATAGGGTTAATGTGTTTAAATTTAAATTCAGCCAGGCAGCCAGACACATTCGCCTTTAATAAACCCATTGAGACTTCAGGAGAGGAATTAAGAGCCTCCGTAGTTTTTAATGGTATCTCTGTAAAGAAATTTACAAATTCTTGAGCTACTTCCTGATTAGAGCTTTTAGGACCACATGCTGTGTCTAATGTGTAGCTGGTGTTGCGTATTTTCTTCCTGTTAGTCTCGTTATTTATGACTTTCCAAACTGTCTTTATTTTATTTTCTGCTGTTTTGATCTTGTTGCTAATGTGCAGGGCTTTAGCAAACCTGCATGTATTTCTAAAAATTTTTGAATACTTAGCAACATACTTGTTAAAAGTTTCAGTGTTAATAAAAGGCTTAAGGCCATAAAGCTCAAATAGTCTTTCCCTACTTTTTCTGATACCTCTAGTTGCCCAATCACTAAATATGAATTTAGGGCAAATACTTTTTGTCTTCTTTTCAAAAGTTTTGTTGAATTCCGTGTGAACTATTGAAAAGAAACGATTATAAAATTGATTTATATTAATATCGTCATGGCTTATAACACTTAGCTTGTTCTGTAGGGAAATATTAAACCCATTTAATTTGCTAGAAGTTATGGGTCTAAATTTAATCTGTACTTTTTGCAATGGTGTATTACACCTATAAGTTACAGTTTGTCCGCTATGGTCGGACGGCAAACAATTTACTATGGCTTTATCTAAGTAATCACAATCGCAGAAAACATTATCTATACAAGTAGCAGAAGATGCTGCGATTCTAGTAGGTTCAATAAAAACGTTAGTCAAGTCAAATGATTTAAAAAGATTCAGTAACCGACCGCTATGTGAATTTTCTTCTAAAATATTGATATTGAAATCACCACAAATTATTGTAGATTTATTACTGGCTGCAAGTTTTGCCAGGACATCTTCCATTATTGATTCAAATATGGAAAAGTTTTGATAGTTTGGGGGTCTGTACACACACACAATTACATGCTTATCTAGCTCAACACAGGACAGTTCGACGCAATGTTCAACCGAGAGACCTATGTCATTACGTTGCTTATATTTAAAACTATTTTTTATTAATATTAGGGAACCTCCACGAAGCATCGTTTTACGGTTAAAGCAGCTACCCACTATATAGTTCTCATAATTAATAAGCATTTGGTAATCCTTTAGCCAATGTTCAGTAAGACAAATAATGTCAAACTGACTGTTTTCTAAAAACAATTCAATTTCTAATAATTTGCAAGACATTCCTTGGATATTTTGGTGGAATAATTTTAAGGTGTTCTGCTGAGGCCCTTTTTTAGTAACTAATTGAGTGCAAGAATTAATAGTACCTTCTGTTGTCTCACTTTCTAGTTTAAATTAATATTAATATTTGGAGTGAGGCCGGAGACTCCCGTGCCATCCTCAGACAACAAGACCCTATCACTAATAGACCCTAATTGAGGATTCACCACGGTGACAGATGGATCCTCCTCTGAGCAATATTTGTAAAGATTTATAGCACTACTGCTATATTCATTTAAAGTCACCTGTACATTAGTAGAATTACTAATAGTCGCAGTGTTAATAATAGTACTAAACTTAGACATACTATGTATGTCTGTGTGAATATTAAAA
This sequence comes from Xestia c-nigrum, assembly GCA_916618015.1. NCBI lineage: Eukaryota > Metazoa > Arthropoda > Insecta > Lepidoptera > Noctuidae > Xestia > Xestia c-nigrum. The sequence goes on from OU745260.1 coordinate 10,222,867, forward strand.
GCTAATAGCGAAGCTATTTTGTGTCTACATCTAATAGGTAGATACACCTTACCCCGTGTCGACTTAAGTTTACCAACAAGAGTGTTGATATCTAGGTATATAAGTCTGTCACTATAGTGACCTGCCAGAAAATGTACATGGTTATTTAACATATGTATATAATTGTTTTTTCTACTACCCAAATTTTTAAAATAGGGAAAAGCACACAATATGATTTTACTACACTTTAACTTCAACAACTCTGATACACAGTTAGTGATATCTTCCTTTTTTATCTTAGAACTATTACCAACACATATAGTAATGGTGGTACTAGGATCACAAACACTTTTTGTTACAGATGCCATAACCTGTTTGTAGGTTGACCCTGGCATACAATTGTTTTGGGTACAATAACTCAGGTGAAAGCACTAGGAGTATGAAAGTACTAGGAGTACATGACTCACGACCTCTCGTGAGTCATGTACTCCTAGTATCATGACTAAAAGATTAGCTCTAACTAATATATCTTTTGAACCTACGATGGTACCTATCTACGATGTAACTAGGTGGAACAAAAAAGTCTTATTAGTTACGTTAAAGTTAAATTTTTAAATAATGTAACTACTTGGAATAAAAATGTCCAGCTAGTTACATCGATGTAACTACAATGTAACTAGGTGAACCGGACGGTCAATATAGGGTTCGAATTAAGGAGCCTTGTTTCTTATTAAAACTAAAATTTACTAATAACAGTTAGCCAAAGCAAATTGCAAAAAATGTTAGAAATTTTTGCATTTTGAGGGCTACCTTGGAGCATCCCCCTTAAGGACTGCAAGGCTGGGTTGCCAGCTCCAAAACCTCAACTGCATCAATATGTGCATGATACCTTAATTAAGCGCTTATTACACTACACGATTTGCAGGGCCCGATTTGCAGGGCATGATCGGCAGTGCGGCAGGGAAGTAAGGCGATCGGGACCACTCGACCACCCGATTTCTTATTACACTTCCCTTTCCCTGCAGGCAGGGCCCTGCAAATCGTGTAGTCTAATAAGCGCTTTACCCTACTGGTTTACGGTTATATTGAACCTCTTTTTGCAGTGAACCGAATAAACAAGAATATTCATCTACGAAATATTACGTTCACCTTCAACGAATTTGGCACACATGTGCGATTGCGGCAATATGCACATAGAATTTTGAAAAAATGATGGCGATGTTAGCAACTTTCTGGCAACACTGAACAGTGACAAGCCAATGACATTGCCGAGTTTGACAGAAAACGAGGTATTGCCAGGTAGGAAATTATAGTTTCACCTGTCACCGCATCAGATTCGCCAAGCTGTATTTTCCATGCATGGAAGTAACTGTTACTAACCCAGGTCCTAGTTTTATTTTTTATTGTGGGCGCCTTAATTTGGTCGATGAGGGATTTTCTTTTTCAACTCTTCCCTAGTCGCTGAATAGATGGCGCTAGTCTGACTACGTTACTGCAAGGAACAGAACGTCACATAATATCACTTGGACCTAATGATTACCGTATATTCGGAAGCTGATGCAAACGAAAGTGTCTGTCAACGAGCGTATGTGACGTGTGTTTTTTCAAGCGTTTTGGCTTTGGCACCCAGTAACGTGGTCCGATCAACGCCACCTATCGACCTCATGGAAACTATATTTTTTTTATTGTCAAAATGAAAACCTCTCATTAGGCTGACCCCACATTTGGCGTGCGCGATCCTCGGGCGTGCGAGTAGCGCGAGCGCCGCGCGCGCGCCGCGCGCGCGCTGCGTGTGCGTCGGGTGTTGCCGCCGTGTGACGTGCATGCAGCGTGCGCGCAACGCGCGCGCGGCGCGCTCGCGACGCTCGAGTCGCGTTCTTACCCCTTCGCCCGCTATCCCCGCCGCCGTCTGTCTCGAGCGCCGCGCGCGCGTTGCGCGCACGCTGCATGCACGTCACACGGCGGCAACACCCGACGCTCACGCAGCGCGCGCGCGGCGCTCGCGCTACTCGCACGCCCGAGGATCGCGCACGCCAAATGTGGGGTCAGCCTTAAACCTATCAATGTAAATTGGGCACTAACACAAAAAGTAATTTTATCATTTTTATGTAAGTGTTTTATGTAAGGTAAAAATTAAGATTGGCCCTTAGCATTGGCTCCAGTTTTGCAAAACGGCGACAGCCTAGTCTGATAAAGTTCATTATGGTTCTTACAGCATAAAAAATTGGTAAAATTGTGAATTCCGAATATGACCACATGCCATAAGAATCATGCAGCACTGTTGGTATCGTATGTAATTTATTTTTTCAGAAATCACAGTGATCAATCTCGTTAAGGTGAAAGCGTCAAGGTGGCCCGCGAAATTCAAATTTTCTTACGTTTTTTGCAATTTCTAGGGTAATGCTAAGTTTTATGTTGATAAACGTATCCGTCGCGACTGTAAGACGTATTAAGTTACAGAATTACAATCATCAAAATCATCAATATAACCCTCCAGTTCATAAGAGTCGAAGAAGGACTTTGACTGTAAAAATTTCGTTCATCGCACTGCAACAAAATAATGTTGTACATGCATCCTCGTTTACAAAGCAATCTTGTGGGTGCATCCACGTGTTTTTGCACGATTTAATTTGGGACAGTTTTTTTGCGTACTATGCTCTCAGCTTCCACAAGTTGAAGGACAAGTAAAGATATAAATACCGTGTATGACGGTAATAAAGCCTATAATAAAAAAGTGTAAATAACGTAATTTGTAAAGAAAGCAATATTTTTTATAGCCATTTCTTTTTCTTCCGTCTGGGTCAATATGGGCAACACATTTTCCTCGGCGAGCTCATGAGCTGGTAACACTGCCATTCCGGGACGAGCGAGAGTGAACAGCTAAAAGCTAGTGAAGTGATTAAAGTAGTTTTATTTTATTTATGAATGAAATGATCTACTGTACATAATATATTTTTTGATTGAGCTACACCACAGGCGTATTATTATAATAATATTGAAACCAAAACGAATGTGCTAATATCTATTATGGTCTTATCTTCACAGCCGCTTTGCCCGGGTTATTGACGTTTATTATAAGCATCTACTTAGAATTTTAGCTTCCGAATACTGTTTGTGTACGCTATTTTGTGGGCGTGTGGTCTAAGAATGTAATGAGTATTAACTACTTAAAGAATTATAGAGTATTGTGAAAAAGTGAAATTGTGGCAATTTACTAGTCTGTTATGTGTTACAAATCTGTATTGATGTGGCAAACCGGATTGCACCGAGTTGGAGAAAACGTGACGCTCATCTAAGGTCAGTAACAATTTATAATTAATAGGCATGTCGAACAATTAATTCACATATTCTTACAGTAAAAAGTATACATGATCAGATTTGAGATAACCTGTATCTGTTCATGAAAATAATTTATGTAGATATTTTCAATTTTAGTGCTGACCCATTTGTGAAAATTTACAGTATTCAGAAACCTTATAAAAAATACCCAACATTTAAAAGTACCTACTAATTATTAGAAGATATGCAGCACATTTAGAACATAGGGTAATCCTTAATTAAAGTTTGTGACAAAGTTCAATATTTTTCAGTGACATTCTTGTCACACACAAATCATCTAAAAAATATTATAAATTTATGGCTATAAAGGTAATAATATTCATTGAAAATCAGTAATTATTTCATAAACTAGAAAAAGTGTCAAAAAATGCACTTCCTGAAATTTACAAAAACTTGAATTAATTATTTAGTATTTAAAGCTCATGACATTTTATATTCAAGGTGTAAATGTACTAGGAACCTCTGCACTCAGTTTCCTACATATACCCACCCTTATTACTCTTAGGTCCATGTTCACCGAAAAGCTGGTTAACTAAAAACAGCTGTCACTGTGACATATTACCATACAAAAATGTGTTTTAAACAGCTGTTTTAGATAATCAGACTGTCACCTTTTTGGTGAACATGGACCTTAGTGAATGTTTGTGTTTGTGAGTATCGTTAAATTAGCTTCACAAATCCTGCTAACCCCAATAACTAGGTTAAATAAAATATGTGAATTTCTTGAAGCCTTAAGAATATGTGAATTTTTTAAGAACTTAGAGGTTAGTAGTACACATAGTAAAGTAGTTTGTACTAACATTTACTACTACTTAGGAGCCTTTTATCTAATTTTTGTTCTATTAATAATACCCATAATACCCAATACCCAACTTAAAACTTGTTGTATAGCTGAAGAAACATAGATATTTACAAGCACATCTGCACCTTACCTGCCCTAGATATTTTTTTTAATAGTCCAGACAGCACAAAATACTTTTTGTCGAATTGATTCGTCATTTTTATGAATAACATTTTATAGTTCTTTCTTAAAAAACAAGCATTTTGGGGTATGTTGTTTAATAGCCAAATCAGTCAAAAATGGTGCACACTACAACCCCTTAACGGATCTAGGTCGACTTAACCAATAACCCTGTATAAGTACAGCAACTTTTTCAATTGGAAGTGTGTGGTAAAACCAGAAACATAAAGCTACACCGTAATTACTCAAAGGAGTAATCAATATAACAAATTATCAGTTTATAACTAAACTTACATTGTCACTTATCTTCCGTGATTTCCAAGTAAGTTAATGTGTACGTTTTTGTTATATGTATTGTACTATAAAGCAGTGGTTCCTAACTTATGATCCATGTACCACTGGTTTTCCACAGGATCCTCAAATATCTAGAACCTAAAATAGGTCCGTGAAAGTTTTGACCGTTATTCATACTTTTTCACTTGCACTAGCCTATCAGAGGCGAGGTGCTGTTTTTTTGAGAATCTACAGACTTATTTCCGTATGATTTACTGCTACATTTTTCGAGCTCACTTCAATTGCTTTTGCTCCACTATCTTATTTTAAAGGTCCTATTTTCCAATTTTTGCATTGTGTGAGTTATAGATTCACCCATCTAGATTTAATACTCTAGGTGTCCATGTTTATCTAGGACATTATGGTCCCTGCTAAAAATAAAGACACCATGTGATCCCTGGTCCTCGAAAGGTTGGGAACCACTGCTTTAAAGAAACACATTGAGTTTAAATGATACAAAAAAGCATTTTTTTTGTGATTTATGAATGATGATGCCTGTCATATCTAGTATACATTGTTTCTATATGGTCACCTTTGTGTGATGAACCCTAGCCTAACAACTTTAAGGTGGAAACGCCGTAATAGCCCATGAAATTAAAATATTCTTACTTTTTTGCAATTTGCAGATCAGCGTCAGTTAATGACTTTTTCAGGAAATTGTTATTGAATGGGGTTAAATGAATAATGACAGTTGTATTGGTGATTGTAATCAATATACATTTAAATTAAATAAAACATGAAATGCTGACCATAAATGCTACAAAACATAATTTAAGTGTAGTGTTTAAACATAAGTAATTATGATCCATACACTATAGGTTAGTGCAATAACACAATGTACCAAGGTGCTGTTAGTTCAGTCACGTGCACCAATTATGTAAACACTTTAAAACTTTTATAAGTGTTTTTGTGCTACTGTTCTGATTAAAATTTCATGTCATTATGAACACTGTCACAATAAATGAATTTGAATTTGATAGTATTCTGGAGCTCATATTTTATGAAAAAGATTCCATCTCCAGGTTACAATCGTTGGGAGGAGCCCGCAAGGGCCCAAGCCTGCCGGGGCTGCGGGACTGTTCGAAAGAGATACCGCGACCCGGGAACGTTAAGGGCGAGGAAGGAACATGGATGGTTTTTAGTCAGTAAAAGTCTGACACAGCCTCCCGCACCGCCCAGAGTGGGAGGGGTCATTTGATGATTTCCCATCCGAAAAAAAAAAGGTTACAATTGTTATTTCTCGCGAAAATTGTTTTTAAATCGAGGAAAGTGGAATAAGGGTGGAAATGGTCGCAAGTCATTGGTGTATTACCGCTGACCTGCTTTGCCCCACTGGTGGGGTCAACGGGAAAAATCAAAACCGTCGTTTCGTTGGCTCCACTACCATGCTACACTACCTTGAGATCCCATAGTAACAAGATACAGATTCCAATGCTTAAGAGATCGGCATCAAAGGGGATATCCCTTCGCGGCATTGAACATTGAAATTTTCGCGGCATTATTAACCTTTGGGACGTATTACTTTATAGAGCATGTTGAATTTTTGTCTTTCCACTCTGGGTTATAGTTATGGGTATAATGAAACCATTAGCTGCGATTCCACCTCGAGTGTCCTCGTCGCAATGACAAACTTTCAATATAGGTAGGTAGGTACTTTACCGTAAAGTTTGTAATGTAAACTATGTAAATACAAACATTCGATATTTTCGTAATAATAACGTGACATAGTTTGCGTAGGTACCTACCTGTAGTATTACTTTCTCACAGTATCAAGTGATAAAGTATCGTATCTGTGCTTATAATCTTCTAAGCAAACTTACTAAGTAGGTGACAGTTAATAAAGGTACACCTATACGAATATGTATCGATGCGGTACGGTTTGTTCGTAGTTCGCGTGCTGTCGAGAGGGGTCGTGGCGTGTCCAAGTGGTAGGGTACGGAACTACGGACGCGGCGCCCTCCGCTCCACCCTCTATCAACGACCCTCGACGCGATTCACAACGACTACTCGTTAGCCAGATCGACATCGACGTGCTTTGATATCGGTAGATGACTGTCGCCATAGATGTAATAAAGAAGTTTTCTTCCAACTATGCTTTAATTTCACCATAATCACACTTAACTCAGTACAAAGCAAGTCTTTAATGCTCTAGAGTCTAGAGCATTAAAGAGTCGCTTTGTACTGAATTTCGAGGTTTCGGGAGAGTCTAACAATGTATGAAATTTCATTATTGCACAGTTTATTTTTTAATCGCACCAAAAGGTGCCAATCTCAATGGATTAGCTCTATTCAGCCAGCCGATATCAATATTTTTTTTACGTACGTATTATTCGTTTCTATCCTACTTGTTCCAAATTTAAAAAATGATTGCTGCTAACTCTGATTTCAAAATGAAAGAAATTTAAAAAAGTTTTGATAATAATTTTGGAAACGATGAAGTGTAGTGTAGTAACTAGTAATACTATCTGATTTTGAGTGCTTCGGCTTCAAATTAAAATGGAATCATCTTATCATCTAGCGACACATTAACTCCGGAAAACATTCTAAATGAAGATATGAGTTTCTTTTATCTACTATTCCTATAGGTCACTGGTTCCCAACCTGTGGTCCGCAGGAGCCTCGACTACGGTCCGCGAAAGATTAAAATGTTATTCGTACTTTTTAACACAGAAGATGCAAGCTCAACCCAACCTAATTGAACCTATCAGAGGCAAAATTACTAAATGATTGCAAAATTTTTCGAGCTCAATTCGATCGCTTTTGTCCAATTTTTGTACAATGTGAGTTAAAGATTCACTCCCCTAGTTATAATCCTGTCGGTGTCCATGTTTATCTAGGACGATATGGTCCCTGTTAAAAATGAAGATACCATAGTGGTCCCTGGCCTAAGAAAGGTTGGGAACCACTGATAGGTAATAGTTGAAATAAAAGCAGATTTTGCACCTCGCCTTAAGTAATTTATATTGCCCTCGTGCCTGTTAGATTAGAGCCTAAATCAGGCACTCGGTGCAATAATAAATTACTTTGTGCTTGATGCAATAATCTACTATTGTCTGTTTTTAATATTTCTGTGACTGTCGCTAACTTTACGTGTAAAGTATCTGTGAATGTCCCAAATTGGTGAATGTTGTATTGTATTGTACAACGGGCTGGTGTCCGCAACTCCACGTCAAAGCGCGTATTTTACTAATATTATAAAGCAGAAGAGTTTGTGTTTGTTTGTTTGGTTGAACGCGCTAATCTCAGGAACTACCGGCTCTAATTCAATTAAATCTAATAAAATTATTTTTGTGTTGGATAGTCCATTTATCGAGGAAGGCTTTAGGCTATATAACATCACGCTACAATCATTAGGAGCGGAGCAGGAATGAAAAATTGGCAAAAACGGGGACGTTTTTCTCCTTTCGTATTTCTCTCTTGTGACGCAGACGATGTTGCGTGGGTCAGCTAGTGGGCTATAATACTACCACGCGGGCCCAGTGTGGGTTGGTAGATGTCACCATGTCTTCGAACTTTTTGGTTCTAGGACATGCCGGTTTCCTCACGATGTTTTCCTTCACCGTTTTGAGAGCAGTGGTGATGAAATATCTTACACAAAGTAGCATTACTTTGTGTGCCTGTCTGGGTTCGAACCCACAACTTACTGTTTGTAAGTCGGGGCAGCCACCACTGGGCCACCAATGCTCTCTTTGGTGAATGTTAGGATGCACCGATTATTTGTCGATGGTGTAAGTCCGAAAGTGTTTCATTAATTTACTTGTATTTGGCATAATACACCAGTGAATGTCAACAACAACATACACCAAGGCAATATTGTGAATCTTGGATTCAGCAGTAAACTCGCACCTGATCTGAAGACTGGCGTGAGTATACAAGCTTTATAGACAGATTCTGGCTAGTGTTATCCCATCTATGTTGGAACTGTCTTCCAGTCTTAGGGTCAGCGCACACCAAGAGCAGAGCAGTTTATGACACTACTGAAAAATGAATCATTAGACAACTCTATACGTTCCAAATTGCACGTCCAAACTTGATGGTTGACCAAGCTCGAGCTTAAGTTTGGACGTTAAATAGGGTAGACGACAAAAAAATGATAATTAGTCCGTCAGTTAAATTATCAACAAATATTTGACCCGTATTTTTTCTTTTAATACATAAAAACCAAATTGATGAAGATACGACGCTTTTAAATTCTCAATACGTCACGCCTTGGTATGATTATTAGCGAGTTCTGACGTCACGAGCCCCCAAACCCGAGTTTTCATGCGTTTTATCTTTGTCAATATTCAATGATTTACAAAAACAAAAAATACGTATCCATTATTTCCAATACTCGCGTTTAATACGGAACACGTATTTAGGTAATAATATTTTGTTCGTCACCCAAAATAACCTAAATACCATGCAGATGTGATGTTAACATTTTACTTCAACAAAAAATGCAGATCAGATGGTAGTACCTACTAGTACCTACCTAGAAATAGGAGTTTTGAATAGTTACAAATCTACCTTCCTATAGGCCGAATAAGACACGCACCAATCAGTTTTATTTCAAAACAAACTGGTGTGACTATGGTGTGTGTTTGCTGCTCAGTAGGCGGTGTACCTATGGGGTTTCGGGTTTCAACGTCAAGCCTTTAAATTAGCAAACCAAGCCAGTGACCCCTTTTCACGCTACTACCTCCGGCCCATTTATAAATTCTTTATAAATTACTTTCTTAATACTGCATTTTATTTTGTGTCTTTAATTCTTGCTGCTTTTGTTGTCCGATCTATTTTAATAGTTGTTTAATATAATAGCTTCACATATGCAAAATCTATCAGATTGTAACGGTATTTTATAAATACTAAGTTTTACGCTGTAGTTCAAATCTACCATTCCCCATTACCCCCTTCAGGCATTATATGCCATGGAATTAGCTACACTGCTGGACATAAGCCAGCAAGTCGATTCTCGGCAACTCTCATCCAGTTGCTACCAGCCACCCTGCGAAGATCGTCACTCCATGGAACTTGAGGGTGCCCCACCTAACGCTTGCCGATTTGCGGTTTCCACACAAGAACACTTCTATCCCGACCCAGCGCCACATGTCTCACTATGTCGACAAATCAGGGGCCTAATTCTACTATTTTAATAAATTCGTCACTCCAACACGATTCCATTCTCATCCCATTGTCATTTTGCTTAAAGTTCGTAATCTGCTAAATTCCTAATGGTCGGTCAATGGTCTTGTAATAAAATTGTTTTGATGGCATTGTCGTATTGCCATTATTATAAAACAATTAGTACAAATGGTTTTCGAAATCGACTACTAAATGCGAACATTTATTCATGCCAGATTTCATGTACGACATTATTATTCTATGACATTTCTTTCAATGAAGTATCAGTGTGAAAAGTTATAATGGCGCCATTATGATAGTAGAATTAACAAACTTGTAAAAAATTGACAGAACTTGATCATAATGAAATCAATGATCGACTACTCTGACACTATTGTAATAGCAGAATCGAGGCCCTGGTTCTCTGTCGGATCACCTCATTCCGGAATATAGTTACCTAAGAAAAAAAAATATTTATAAAATATACAGTGGTAACACTTATCCTGAACTGGTCTGGACTCTGGTGTAGAACAAAGTTCGAACGTCCTTATTGTACCTACAATGTACGTATTTAACAAGCCTAGTGATAGCTTATGAACGCAATCTGTGTATATCTTTAGTCTCTTTGTTTTGTCAACCCCTGTTTGTAAGAGACCAACATCCAGTAAACAGTCCGTTCTTTATTATTAAAAAAGTCCAAAGAATGATTGTAGACAGATCATAATAAAAAGCTATGTTGATGAAAGTTGTATGCCGAACCCAACAACGGGATTGTTTCATTTTGATAACAGCTTTTAATATTATGTTAGCAAACCCAGGAAAAATCATCATCACTTGCGTGTAAAAAAATTGACCCACCCCCTGCTCTTCTTACATTTGGAACAAGATAATTCAAAAAATTCAGGTAATAAAAAATCACTTAAAATACCGTGTGGTAGATGAAAAGGAAAGGTATCAATAACCTTATTGGAAATTGTAACTTTAAATTGTTTTCTAACTTTTCAGGCCTAAAACAAATAACGGTTTCAAAAGGATAATTTTTTAATCGCCGATTGAAGAAGAATAAAAAGATTACATGCAAATAAAACAACTAATAAACCGGTTTCAATAGCTCGCTTGCCCTAATTGTGCTTTCACACGGTTTTTCATCGACCTTATAAATTTTACGACGAATTCCTGAAGGATACCGTACCACACCTCTTGGATAGCCTCTTTGAGTTCCTGCAGTATTAGTTCTAGCCCTGACGCTCCTCCCATATGTTTTCTATGGGATTAAGGTCAGAGCCCCTTGCTGGCCTCTCCAAAACAGAAAATTTCGAACTCGTGTAGATACTGGCGAACTGATGCGGCAATGAGTTCCTGCAGTATAAGTCCTAGCCCTGACGCTCCTCCCGTATGTTTTCTATGGGATTAAGGTCAGAGCCCCTTGCTGGCCATTCCAAAATAGGAATTTCGAACTCGTGTAGGTACTGGGGAACTGATGCGGCAATATGACGTGGTCGAGCATTATCCTGCATGATTGATCCTTCGCCTTCAAAACCAGCGTATGGCATAACATGCTGTTGCAGCACATCCTGAATGTAGCGGTGGGCAGTCAAAGTGACAAGACGCGGCCCGGTTACGAACTCAAGTTTGTTTTTTTTCATCCAAAAAGATACCGTCCCAAACTGTCCTTGAACCTCCTCCAAATGCTACCCTTTCCTCAATGCAAGCTTGCACAAATCGCTCTCCCTCTCCGGGATACTTTCTGTACACTTTCACATCATCAACATCATTTCAGCCGAAAGACGTCCACTTCTGGACATAGGCCTCCCCCAAGTGTCGCCACATTGACTGGTCCCTTGCGACTCGCATCCAGCGTATTTCCACATACTAAAAAATAATTACATAATTAATTATAATTTTTGAAACATCGTCTCTCAAACAGAAAATAAAGAGGTGGGCCGATGCTTTTGCACGAAAGTATATGATCACAAGAAACTTCACTGTTGGAGAAAACTCAAAAATTAATAGCAATGGTTCTGATTCTGACTGAGCTATAGTTAGCTATCTGAATACCCACTTGACGCAAATTTAGTCGCGGGGATCCCGTTAGTTATTTCCGCAGCTGCCCTAAAAACGATTCGATTTAATTTACACATGTCTAAACTATAAAAAATTTCGGACACCAGATCGTTATACAATACATATAAATATGTATTGAAATAAAAACTTGACTTTTACACACAGTTAATTAAGACACAGGACACAGTACACAAAATAAAGAAGAAATTTACTTATATTGGATTTTAGAGGAATCCCCCTACATTGCCAAAGGTAAATAAAATTTTCAATGAGTAAGTAACAAACTACGAATCAACAAATATAAAAGTCCCCTTTACAGTCTTTTTCTAAACTGCGCGGTAAATGTAGTGCTTTGGGAGCACTGCCCTAATTAGCAGGGGCCGCATAATTTGCCTGCCAGGGCAATTTTGTACTGTCAAAACGACATAAGTACTAACAATGTTTTAGTATCCACTTCAGCAAGTCCGCTACTCGTAAAAATTGGAAGATCATCCAACTTGAAGGCTGATTAACTTAATCCTGATTAGCGTTTAAAAATAGCACCTTTATCAAACAATTTAGTACTTATATCAAAACAGAATCGTAATTAATTGGTTTTAATAACGAGCAGATCAGCAGATATTGGGTTGTGGAAGTCAAATAGGCACTCGCTCCACGTAAACAGCTGCATCCGGTTAGACTGGAAGCCGACCCCAACAGAGTTGGGAAAAGGCTAGGCAAATGGTGATGCTCCGACTGCAAGACGTTATTCTGATCGACTTCATCACAATAGTTGTTTCTTCATGCGACAGAGCGATACCTGAAACATGGAAGCCCGTTTTCTTCCACTTCATGTAGATGTACAAGGTGATGATGCAGGGGTACGTGGAGAGAAAGGGCAGCAGCAGCTTCCCTAATTCCTTATATGGGAAAAGACCCATAGGTACCTTACCTTTACCTACTACGATTGATTACAACATAATTGCAGACCACATTCATTTTAATCTTGATGGTTATTTTATTGGCATGTTAGAAGTACTATGAGAGGAATTTATGAAAGTGTGTCTTTACTTTTTTATTTTGTATATTATTTTTGTTTTAAGTTATAACTCTTTTAGTTCTTAGTTTTAGTTATTGTGATTGATTTAGATATAATGTTAAGTACATCCTACTACATCTGAACAGTTTAAATCCGTTTCTGGTTGTACCTTACCCTGATTGAATTGACATCGACATTATGAAAATATCCGATCGTCACTCACACGTGTATAACTTACCAATAGATTGTTTGCAACAAAGTGGCCGCGACCTTGTCGTGACAGCAGGGCCCTATCCAATAAAGCTGACAAGTCCGACATATGTCAAAAAGTGACAACTCGACAATTTTTCTGTTTAATAAAACTTACAGGCGACAAAATTGTCATGGTGGAAAATTTACAAATTAAGTCGGACTCTTTTTTTTCTTGACATTTTTCTGTTTTATAAAACTTTATATGCGACAGCTGACAGGTGACAATTTGTCGTGAAAAACTTGTCAAATCTGCTTTATTAAACAGAAAATTGTCGTGACATGTTGACATATTTGTAGAATTGTCCGACAATTCTGACAGGCGCGTTACTCTCTGTCGCGAAATCATATTTTGAATTTTGAAGGTGTAAAAAAGTGTATTGAAAAAGTTTATTACCTATTTCCTTCCATTTATTTATTTTTACATCGTGGGTCAATTGGCACACATATTTATTTATTTATTCATTTGCTTACATGTAAAACACTGGTTATTAGGCATGCATTAAAATTTCATGACACAGTATTAAGACATGCACCCTGTAAGGGCACCGCAAAAGTGTTATATAAGAACACGCGCACATCTTACACGCGATCATAACACAATCGAAGTTGCACTAGTGATAGTTTTATTCTTGTACTTTGATAATATCTTTTTCAATTTTACCCTCATCCAGCTTCATAAAACAAAATTCTTTGGAAATATATTATGTCAAAAGTCGACATAATTGTCACGACAATCCGACAATATTGTCACCGACAATTGTCAGAAATATTGTGACTGTGGTTTTTTGATATGTCGAGTTTTATTAAACGTGTTTTTACATTAAAAATATGTCAAGATTTCATCTGTCGATTTTTGACATATTTGTCACGTTTATTAAACAGCTTAAGCGCGACAATTCTACAATTTTATCATTTTTTGACATATATGTCGGATTGTAAGCTTTATTGGATAGGGCCCAGGTGAGGTGTGGTCGGCCCACAGCTGCACAGCTTCAATGTGGCACTGGTAACCGAAGTCGCATGTTCCAGATGGAAGAGATTGCGCGGCGAGCGGGCGGCGCCACCCCGGCGTCGGGTGACAAGCGCTTCGCGGTGCTTGGATCGTCTAATACGCATCCATTTATCCGGTACGTAACATTTTGCACATCTCTATACTTAGTTTAAACACTGTTAAGCTTTCACAGTTTAAAACAAAACTTACAAAGGGTGTAAAAAACTTCTTAACGAAGCCGAAAGGTACTGGTTCAAGTGGTGGTGGTGACAAGTTTTTTTTTTTAATACAGGCTTTTGTTGTAAGGTTTTTACCCCCGTACTATTCAATCCATCCATCAGCACAATGTTTTGAGTGCGTTACATTGAGTTCTACCACAAAATATGATTTTCCACCCCAAAAAAAAAGTTCCCCAGCAATAATTTTTGAGTAAAGTTACCTACAATGCTTGGGTTGACGGCTTCGTGAAGAGGTTGTTTACACCCTGTATTGTCACGTACGGGATAATCACGGAAGATATCCCGTAACTTAAGTGACAATATAAGTTTATCTCTATACTTAGTTGTTTAATTTTAAAGTAATAATACTTAAGTCAAATTGGAGTCCATGTGAACTTTATTATTATTTAAGGACTTGTAAAATACATGTATATGCAATAAGGAATTGAATTGATATAACCAACGCAATTAACAATTTAATCATTGTGAAGAATTACTAAATGCTATGTACAAAATTACAATGAATTTATAATACGGCTAGGCTTGCGTGCAATCTTGTTCGGTAAGTTCGACTGAAGATAATTCACCGTGATAGCCATCGGAATCGACGCAGTAGTACACATCTCCGATATTCTGGTTCGGCTGGTAGTTGCCGTTGGCGCGGCAGGTCTCTGTTACCGTCATGCCGCGAGCAGGGAAGTACACCATGGTGTCTCTCGCACAATCTGTTCAAATCATAACTCATTTAACAAGTAAAACGGGTTCCACACAGTCTACTGGACCACCATGCCAAATGACCCGATTTCGTAATTGTGTTATTCTAAATTCTAATATATTATCTACTCTATGTCCAAGATGCAGTTTGCATTGGAAAACATAATAATATGGTCAAGGCCTCCATTTCAAGGTTTAGCCAACAATAAAATAGTTGTTCAATCGTCCGGACTTATCGGCAAAGGTGTGGTTCACGGTCAATTAATTTCTCATAACTCTCGCCATGAAATGTGTTCGGCTCGAGAGTTTGAAATATACGTCAGTTTGATTCGAATTGTAATCTTAGTAAAATCAAGTGATTCATAGTGATAAAATATAATACACGTGAATTCGTAAAATGTTTCATTTATGGTAATACGAGGCTTGCCATAGTCGCCATTAAATATCTCATAGCGTGTCTGCTTTCATTGAATTTGTAAATTTGTAAATTGACATACAAGTACTGGGGGACCGGATTTGTTGTCAGAATATGTTTCAGTGTTATTTTTTAAATTATAGTTATTTGCTGCGTATAGATTAAATAATTAAATAATTCACCTTGGCAGTGGCAATTGGTGATTGTGGCAGTCCAAAACGAATGCTACCTATACCTACTTTGTATGGTATACAGAAGCTGTTCGTAAACCTTTATTAATAAATAAATAGTCTCCGCATTCCAGCTGGTGAGGTAGAATGGGTGGATCCGTACATCCGTATCGGGAACAGGGTCACGGCCGCGGCCGACAGTCGGTCGTGGTGGCACAATGCGAATGAACCATACTAACGGTACGCTGATGCCCTCCAGCCTATCTTGTTTTATGTGTTTTATGCAAATAGCATCAATAGATAAAAACTCACTACTGTCGTATAATGAAAGTCTGTAGTTGTATACCATAAAAATACATTTCAGTATGAAAGCTGCAATCCTCTTTCTTGAAAAGGCTTTAGCAGTAAGTACCTACATCCAGAAAGTACATTGACTCACTGATCACTAGTGCAGTAGCAAATTATTAGGAAATATTTATGATTCGAAGCCGGATAAGCCCTCATTCCGCCTAAACACCACCCACACAATACAACTTATAAAAATATCTTCAAACTCGAATTATTTAACTTTTGTTAACCTGAATTCATAAGTTTCTCTTTACCACATTAAACAGAACTCACTCACAGGTAACTCATCCTATTTCTACAATTCTGTCTGACCTCGTTTAGTACCACATTTTTTTAATAGTTGAAAGAGGAAATTATCTACTTGAAATTTTAATCATATTCAAATTTGTATTGTATTGTATTGTACAACGGACTGGTGTCTGCAAGTCCACGTCAAAGCGCGTATTTTGCGTATGGGCTATAATCTACCACGCGGGCCCAGTGCGGGTTGGTAGATGACACATGTCTTCTAATTTTTGGTTCTAGTACATGCCGGTTTCCTCACGATGTTTTTCTTCACCGTTTTTGAGAGCAGTGGTGATGAAATAAATTACACAAAGTAATGCGCCTGCCTGGGTTCGAACCCACAACTTACTGTTCGTATGTCGGGGCCGCCACCACTGGGCCACCACTGCTCTCATCATATTCAATAACTTAATAGTTGAAGGGATACCAATTGCAGAGAAAAAGAGAGTATCAGAAAATAAAACATCCAGTGCTAAAAACGACAGACTAGTGCGAGTAGGGCGCGCGCTTCAGGGGTTCCGTTCGTGAAAAAACTGCCCAACTGCGTCCGTCTACCCCTGTTTTTAATATTTCTATGGTCTACCCTCAAGCGTAAAAAAATGGTCAGTAGCAATATTTCAATATCACACACCTTTGTTGCCGCCTTAATTAAAAGTCCAAGTATAATAACTGAAACTAGTCGCTGAAATGTTTAATCAAGACCGTAACGTGGCTCCCTATGGCTTGAAAATCTTTTAAGTAATGTTATGACTATTATGCCATACTGACATACCAACTTATTTTTTGTGATTTCCATGAATACATTTTTAAGTAAAAAGTGGGATACTTACTGCAATTCATTCCGCCCGAATCGTCCATTGTACTAACCGGTGCCTGCCAGGCGCCTAATATTTCTCCATCTCGACCAGTACAGTAAGCTCTAAAACAAATTAAAATGTTAACTCAATGGATGTAAAGTCTTCTACTGTTTGGCGGCTCGGCATAAAAGAGTCGCATAACCTTAAAATCTTTCTGGGAATTAACCATCACACTTACTAATATCTGTTTTACAAAAAAGTGCAAAATGTACATGCAAACTTACATGCCGTTCCTTATTTGGAATGGTCCATAGCTGCCGTCGTAGTCGCAATATAAAAGAGAGCGACTAAGGAAAACGGTACCGTGTTCCCTATGCTCTTTCGCGATCAATCCGCTGGCTATTACTAAACTTTCGCATTTTCGTAAATATTGCTCTCCAACAACTGCAGAACTATCTGTAATATAAAAAAACAAGCACTAAGAACTTAAGAACTCTTTCGTTCATGGTTAGAGTAAACACTTGAGAACTTCCCGATATCTGTAATACTGTCCTGACCCCGTATTCACAAACGTTCGACTCGTTTCCGATTCGACATTTCGGCATCTTCTTCTGGCATTACGAAAACGACCGAGATAGACATACGACTTTCGGAATCGAGTCGAATGGTTGTGAATAAGGGGCCTGATCAAAAGTTACTCTGGATAGCATAGTAACAACAGCAATTATTGCTGTTCATTGAATGGTTCAGGCAAGCGACTGTGTAAAAATACTTCAATGCAGTTTTGCTTATTTTTTTTTTAATGATATAGATGTTTTCTTAAAAATTGGCAACACAATTTAGAAGCTGATACAGTGATACTCGAGGGCCCACTTCAACTTTCACTTTGGTGGTTTCCTTACAAACCTTTAAATTCCGACGATTCTGTTAAAGTTGTCTAAGTACTTACTTACCTAATTAGGAAATTTTAGACACGTGTAAATTCCGAATAATTTTAAGAATTTGTTTGTTTCCAGCGGTCGATACAAAAAGTAGGGTGGCTGCCAGTGGCTGCCCTCTGGTAGTATGACGTCACGTCGGACATGTGCCTTGCCGGTCGCACCCACCCACCTGTATTTACTAGCTTTATGCATAAATATTGCACTACGCGCAGAAGTAGATACTTTGGAAACTAGGTCACTCATTTATCTCAATTTACTCGTCATCTCAGGAGCCACCTCCTTTCAAGCCAAATCATCTTTCACAAAGGATAATATAACTGATATTATTAAATAATATAAAATCATCAACGAGGTGTTATACTTGGATGATTTGATCGCATTAAACTGTAATAATCATTATTCTCAACGCTTGCAATTATAACAAACACACCTTACGTGCTTTCAACGTATTTAAACAAGTGTATCTGGGTTCTTTGTCATACTGATTGTGTACAATTACCTTAGGTTAGGTCACTCAATATCTTGAGACAGTGAATCACATAAATTGTGTGTATCCTGTGGTTGCAATACTCGACAAACGAATGATGTACTACAGTGGCGAAATTGTTATGAATTTATTGTACTACGTATTGCAATGCAAACTGCTTTATTTCTTATCATCATCAGTCTCGGATTATGAAGTGGTTTGAAGGGATCAGCAGAGTAGCTTTGAGTCTTGAAATTATTTGGATTCGATTCTACGTTTCTGCAATTGATTCAGATTACGAGTACATGGGAACGTGTAACCTTCATTTCCACGAATAAATAGTTACTGAATTGTTTCATAAGTAAGAGCCCTAACTTCTATAATTTCTCCCAAAATTTAATCAGGTCGCGGCTTACTCATCGTAACAGAAAACAAAAACATTAACCAGTTGCTTGAGTCTCTTTCGCGTAAACAACGTTATCAAAGCATGCTTTTTACGTTTCCTTGATAAAATTAAATTACATACAACATGGCAGATGTTTCATGTCTTCTTCTGGAATAGGAGAAACGGTCGGCTGGCCAGTCCTGGGCTGGGCGCACCAGCACATTCCATCATTACATTGCAGTGGTTCGTAATCACCACTTGCAGTACAATGAATTGTCGCAACTCTGCCTTCCGCTTCTAATTCAGCTCTTCTGCGACTGCATGCTGAAGTCAAAATAATGATAATGTAATAGATGATATTGTTACATTCAAAACCTCTTTATAAATTACATTTTTGATATTACCATGAAGGTTTATTTCATGATTATGATTTTCTTCTTGACTTTTCGACTTTTGACCGTGCATTTGACGGCTATGGATTTTTTTAGCGTAAATTATGTTTGTTTTTGAGAGAAAGAAATTGAGAAAATTCACTGTTTAATCTTAAATTTTGTGGCAATAAAAATCTATTTACAACTAAATAATGACAATGAAGAAGGTTGGTGTTGTTGAAATTCCGGAAAAATGCAAGATCCCGCGTTAAACTTGAATGTTGTCATGTTTAAATGATTTCATAATGTAACTTAATGAAGATAGCTTTGTAGTTAACACAGTGCGCACTCGGAACTGGCTATGGGCCGCTTTATTGGGCCCTTTAAAACTTACCACAAGTCATATCCTCCGCTTGGTCCCTCCACATTTGTCCAAAAATCCTATTTCCTTTTTCATCCGTACAAAAGCATCTACAATTAGTAAAATAATATATCACACACACAGATCATACTTTTTTTTTACGTAAAATTCAAATATAATTTGCTATCTTGATTTGGTTGGTAAAAATCACAGGAATTTATCAATAAAGTAATTTCAAATTCTTGGTATGCATTTTCATCGGAAGTCGCGGCTGATAAGCAACAAACTGTTGTCACTGATGTGCTCAATCTTAACTTACTGTATCGTATCAGCAATGAAATTCATCAAGATTAAACGGAAATATTTCATGCATGACGCTAGATTTTCTACAGAAATGTATCAATAAATTATTTCATTATTTCCATAATATCGCAAAAAATAAAACTCCGTTTAAAGAGAAAGTAGATAGATACGGTACTAAGTTCATCACTTTTTTTGGCTTAGACTGTTTTGTCCCACTTAGTGCTAGTAGTAGCTTAGTCCTAGTAGGGCCCAGTATCACCTTTTTTTGGGGGCCCTTTGCCGCACCACAGATTAGCCGCACTTGGGTTGATTGCGGCGCAGCCCGACAAGAAGAAAAAGAAAAAAAAGAAAGTAATTAATGTCAAACAAATATCTTTTGCAAAGAAAACAGCATCCTGACAATTGGAGCTTTCTGGAGCGTGATAAGTTATGTTTATCTTTCCTCGTGAAGAATATTTGTAGTTGTGACAATATTAAGTGATTTTTTTCCTCATCAGGGGCCCTCGTTACTCGATAGCTACGCCCCTGGTTCCACTTCTGGATAAAGACCGCCCTCCACTTACATTTTCTTGTTACTTATTTTTCTTTATGAAATGCAAAGGTTGATAAAAGATGAAACATTAAGTTAAAATAGGAAACCATAACTATTGCTGGTCTATTTTTTCCAATCTCGCAGCATTGTTTCTGAGAATTATTTGATAACACAATCTATATTCATACCTGCCAGTGAATAGATTGCCCTTGCATTGTACAGGTGCATATGTTCCATCAGGCAAGCAATTTGATGATGAGGGCTGACAACCCTCGGTTTGAGCACCGCCTGCTGATAAGACAAAATGATTTCTAGAAGAATAGTTTTTTTAATTTGTTTTTAACTCTGGCTTATTATAAATCATGGATGTTTTTACAGTCAGAGGTATTATTACTTTGGGGTCATTTCATTTATGGTTACATTGTGTTAAAGTTAAAGGTAGTACCTACTATTGATATTATTTTCATAAAAATATATTGTACATTCACTTCGTGTTCTAATAACTAAATTATATGATGCAATGTATTCGATACTACTCTCGATTCTGAACAAACTAGTTTCCGAACTTTCAATAATTTCAATTTCATGATGTCTTCTTTGTTTCGGATACTATGCATTGTATCCGATAAACACTAATTCCAGTTCTGCTGATGTATACGCTTCAGTGATGACTTGCAAATTGCTACTACTGGACCGGACGTAACATTCATTGTAAAAAGCGATTTTGCGTGCTATCGCTAATAACAATTTCATTATCAGCAAATAAGACAAACGGAACGAATAGACATGGATTTTATAAAAAATCGTATTAGTGAAACCAAGTCACTGCCAAGGAGAGCGCTTTTTTCGCTGTCTTGTTACGTTTTTCAATTTCCTTTGAAAAAAGAAGTATGTAAAGTAGTTTAACTGGCTTTACAGACAACCTTTATTGGTTCATTGATTTTCGGTACTTCCCCTATGTTTTTAAAAGTAGAACCAAATCCAACAACCCTATCTCGATTATGTATCTCGGCTACAGGTGTTAGTAGCTACAACATATCGTAGTAGTCACGCATTGACACAATGATGCGGATATGGAACTGCAAGTCTTAAGCGGTAAATTGGCTGTTCTGGACAAAGTGGTAAATTGACAAATTTTGGACAAAAGACGCTGCCGTTTATCCGACGTCTCGTTTCATTTCTGTTCTATATTTATGTTAAAACTAGCTGTTGCCCGCGACCTTCGTCTGCCTGAAATTATTGTAAAAATATTACTTCCCAATTTGAATCGGAGTTGGTTTACAATTTCAGACAGACATAAATAAATAAAAAAAAGTGTTTTTGTTATAAGTACTTTTATAAAATGCATTCACTAAAAAGCTGAAATTACAAACAGACAATTCAATTTTATATGCATATTTGTATATGTCACCGTAAAATTGTCAAACACGTTATATTGTAAAATAACTAGAGAGACGGGAGTGTTTCCTGAGAAATTGAAAATTACAGCTATTAAACCAATAAATAAAAAAGGTAATAAAAAACTGGTTGATAATTACGGACCGGTAGCTTTATTGCCTCGAAAATTTACGAAAGGGTCATGCATAGGCGTTTAATAGATTTTATCGATAAATTTAAGATTCTCAAACATGAACAGCATGGATTCCAAAAAAAAGAAATCGACAACCACAGCGGCATTTAACTTAGTTAACCTAGTTACCAAAAATATTGACCAGGAAATCCCGACAACTGTTATATTTTTTGACATGTCTGAAGCTTTTGACTTTGTATCCCACGAGCTACTACTAAAAAAATGTGATGAATATGGAATACGCGGTAACTCGGTAAGGCAAATGCATGGTTAAAAGTTACCTAACAAACAAATCGCAATTTGTAGAAATTACTGTGGATAAACCAAATCAAAACGGTGAATTGAAATTTAAATCTAAATTAATACAATTGCTTAGGCGTTCCACAGGGTAGTATTTTAGGCCCCCCACTTTTTCTGATATATATTAATGACCTAGCAGAAGTAATTGATCATCCCTGCATACTCTTTGCAGACGATGTTTCCGTAATTGTCCCTAAAAGTAACGAAAACTATAATGAGGAAATAAATAGTACTGTAAGTAAAGTGATAACTTGGATGGAAAAGAATAACCTAAAACCTAACCTAGATAAAACCAAATATATACAATTTTGCAACAAAAACTGGAATAAAATTGATTTAACCATCACTTATAAACATACACAAATACAACAAATGAATAGAATGACTTTTCTTGGGATAGTTCTAGATGAGAGATGTTCCTGGATTGGTCATATTGATATGATATGACCAATCCAGAAAACTCAGTAAGTTTGCTTATGTTCTATGGCGTATATCTAACCTAACAAGTAGACAGGCCACATTGCAGGCCTATCATGCATATGTTGGTTCAATATTGCGTTATGGTATACTGGTATGGGGAAACTCGGTGCATCTCGGTAGAGCTTTCATAGCACAGAACTTTTGTAACCATATTTATCGGAAAATAAATCTTTGACTTTGAATTGTAAACTCTCGAAATATTGTCAAACGAACATACTGCTTACAATAAAACGCATTATTTTTCGTGAAATGCTTGCGGTGGTAGTCAACTCACGCGGTGTGGAGAGATGGAGGGGTCCCCCTTGCCCAATCGTACCACTCTCATGAAAAGATAATGTACCATTCCTGAGAAATACCGATTAAACCTAACCTTAAAACAGTTTATATTCCCCTAAAAAGCGTAGTCGACGGTGCCCCGCTTCGCGGGGCCCTTATTTCCGAGAACAGGGTTTACAGGAACCTAACTAACCTACCGGGGGGGGGGGTCAATATTTCGAAAGTTTACAATATCGCTAGAGAGATTACAATCTAACGTGTTTGACAATTTATTTTAACGGTGATATATACTCCCATGTGCCCAATAACAAGCGGACCTAAACGTGGTATACGAATGATGTGACAATCAATGAAAAAGGTAATAGTAATAAAATACAGCACTCGTGGCGAATTTGTTACACATTTGGAAATGTACAAATGATAATAATTAGTCGAACACCTGCAACCGGACATTTTGCACAAGGTAATAAGGCGTCCTTTCCCGGAGACTGCGGTCGGCTATCGCAATGAATAGATCGAATGACTTAACTTCCGACAGGTCAGTGTGAGTGAAATTTAATACAAACGATACGTTCTACTACTACTGTATACTTTTAATAATACTTAAGTGTTGCTTATTTACTATCTACATACAATTATTTTTTTTAAGACTTAGGTAACTTACTGTTGGAATCAATTCCGCATGCTGGACAACACCCAGATAGGACACCGTGAGCCAAGCCTGGTACTAAAACATCTGTTCCTGAACAATCGCCCGATACGATATCAGTTATACATGTTTGTGAGATTTGACACTGCGGACTCACACTCCCTAATATACAGCCAAGAAATAAAACCGACAATTGGAAATTCCGGAACATTATTATAATTTAACACATGCAATTATTTTATTAGTTTCGTCGGTGATTCTATTCAAGCGCAAACAATAAGTAACAGTAATTACTGATTGAACAGTTATCTGTGTTATCATTTTATCACGGACATCTTATCATTTATTATTTCAGGTACCTATATCAGTAGTGCGTATGAATCACACAGAGATACGCGCTGTTACAGTATCTCCACATTATTTCTTATATTTTCTGCGGTATTGTGATGTATTTGTTGTGGTAGACAGGTTTTTTTCCCAAGACGCTGGTTAGTTTCTGAACATTATAGATATATAATTGAGAAAAACGCGGAAGTAACCATAGGATTCTATACTTATACTTAATTTAAGAAACTATAGGTATGCTCACACACCGTGTTGCACGTTAACAATCTACAAAACATCAGATTTGACCGTTTAAATAAGAATACGCTGTTATCAGCACTATCGCTATCTCAAGTTAATTTAACGCTGAGAATAATCAAGCCAACCCGGCCCAGCCAACGTCGCGAGTCGCGCGGCGGTGCCCGTTCCGAGCGCTAACTACTTGCGCCAGATCTACGCGTTATAGATCGCGCCAATATAATTCTACTTTTTCAGTTCCGTACAAGCGCGTTCTATTTATTTTTCACGGCATTTTGGCGGCGATCAAGAATAAATTCTGATTTATTTATTTATCTTACAGGTTGGATTAAAACGGGCATACCCGGCTAGTATGGAGGAGTGCAAGAAAAGGCATCCAGGCACTAAAGTTTCAAAGATTGCGAACATATTTCAAGGGATGCCTTCGAGGGAGGAAGACGAAGTTCGCGGTAGCGACGTGACAGGCGTCCGAACCGAAAGTCATTTGGCGAGATTCAACAATGCTCGCGCACTTTTTGAAAAATTGGGTGAAGAAAATCGTGGATTCCGTATTGAGAAGTCCCCTTCAGCAGCTGCTAGTTTTGCTGGCACCCGTGGGGTGACTCCACCGGCGCCGGCGCGGTCTCGATCCAGTTCTGCAGGCTCCGTGAGCCCGCCCAGACGAATCGTGACGCCGACGCCGATACCGACACCTGCTGTTAATGGCGACCGGCTCGCCAATGGTGCAATGGTACCGCCGCCGAAACCTGTGAAGCCAAGTGTTTTGCCTAAACCTGAAAAACCAGACAGAAGGTTTAACAAGGAGCTCATAGAAAAACAGAGAAATTGGACTGCTCATTTTAATAAATCTCGTCAATCTCGTCATGATGAACATAAAGTGGACTCAAACAGATATTCTAGTGGTTATCACGACAGAAAGTCTCCGGAAGTTCCCGAAAGATATGTAGTTCCTTCACGTGTTTACTCTCCACCGCTTTCGCCTTTTGCCGGCGATTCTCAGGTGGAACGTCCTACGACTCTTCCTTCTTCATTAGTAAGTCGAGTGCCATCGAGCACAAAAACTCCAAGTCCTATAAAAAGTGTTACACCTGTGTCATCGAGACCTAATAATTCAGTGTCGCCAAGCCCGAGGGCCGAATCCTCAGTTTCTCCTCCCCCGCGAAGGGAACGCTTAAACTCACCAATCCAAAAAAAACCTGATTCGGCATCTCAATTTACACCCTCTACTGATAAAAGTCAGTCTACTGTAAGATCGTCGATTTCGCCTCCAAGTGAAGATGAAGAAAATTTAAATAAAGATAATAATGATTTACCAACACATAAATCAACTGAACAACCACAGCATACTAGTTCCATGCCGAACGTCATTGAAAGAATATCTCCTACCCCACCGTCACCATCTACACCAACAAAGTTAGAGCCTGTTCCTCGAAAACAAAAATCGCCATCGCCTTCAGCAAGGTCACCAAAATCTCCAGTTTCCCCATTGTACCACGACAAAGATAGTTTACCTTCGGCTGAACGCGAATCTTCAGTGTCACCAGTACCAAATAATCGAACGCATACATCGTCGTCAGATAATGTTCCAGAAGCTATATCTCCTATTGAAGGATATTCTCCTAGTGTAACATCTCACGAGTCGCCTGTGTTGTCGCTGTCGGACGACAATAATACTAAAAATGTTTGTGATCGCGTATCTCCGACTCCGCAAAGTCCAGTTACTTTGGACAATGGCTCAAGATCGTCAAAAAATTTGGATGAAGACGCTTACGAGTCTGTAGATTATAGTGGAGAGTGGGAAGAAAAGAGCAGGCGGCGTTCCTCGACGCCAGAGTCTCCTACGTGTCCAGTAAAGATAGAGGAAGCGTCGCGCTCCCCGCTAGTGTCGCCATTAGCGTCTCCTGTACATCGTATAGCGGACTCCTCGCCTCCTGCTTCGCTTCAAGCTTCACCCTCGCCTGGTATGTTATTTTCTTACCTTGTATGGCTAGTTATTGTGATAATTACAAAATTCTTCATACAATACGTGAAGTCTGTTATCTTTATTTTGTTATACTTTATCTGTGTTTTATCTTCACTACAAGAAATGTTATTGACGTATTTAGTAGACACGTACGTACTTCACATATAATAGAGTTTGAAGGCTGAAAAAACCATGTTTATTATTTGTGCGTGATAAAATAATTTTCCAATGGACCTAGGAATGTATTTTTTTCTTATCTACTCATTTTCTTGTTCAAGTTCCATTATTCATGTAGATTCTAGGGGTTTTGCACTGCTTCGCTTTTATAATCCTCAACCTCATTACCTTATCTACTGATATCAGCATACTTACATGCCATCATAGTCTTTTCAGACTAAATACTAGCGTTATTGTTCATATTTATATAAGAAGACCGAATGCTGCATGCTTTTGTTTATGCTGGAGAATTATGAAATTATGTTATATAGCCACTTGATTCTGTTGTTTCTGTATTGTAGGGTTTAAATCCATAAGAAACAGAAAAGTGGGCGTCGATTGACGTACGTTTAGCGGTCTCGTGTTCAGTGGGTTCAATGTAATATTGAGGAAGTCAAGGTATTTGAGTCGTTGCGAGACTTGCGAGTCGATCCCGATTTAGATGCTCCGGCGCCGCCGCCGCCTCCGTCGTCGCGACGCAGTAACCCGAGCGACGTCGCCCTGCGCGCTCCCCTTGATACGCTACACTATTATACACTTTACGGGACCGTTTTGACAATTGATTACTCTCCTCAACACTCTTTATTGTATCTGTATTGAGATACTGAGTAACTCTACCTTACCTTATAAACAAGTGTGTGACATTCTTTCTCATTTTAGTGTGATCAAACAAGCAAAAGCTCCCGAGTAAAAACAGTGAATATTTGTGCCTAGAATTTAAACAATCCTGTGTTCGTCGATATTTACGTACAAAGGCTGATTCAGTCCGCGATAAAGCGCAAAGTTCGAATAGTCCCTCAGTATTTTATCAATTCTGTTGTTATAAGCTCCCATACTCTTTCTCGTATTGCTTTTAGTCGTTTCGTTCTGAACGGTGTGTTCGTTCCTTTCTTGAATATTACATTCATCGAGCAATGTTTCAGACTTAATAAAATATTTAATGTACAATGTGTACAATATGATTATTTGATCCTTTATTGAGATCCGCATCTTTTCCTTGTTCTCTTGTGATGTCGACCTTCATGTTGCAAACGTGAGTTGCCTACGTTTCCAAAAAATAACCAATTTTTTTGTAACCTTTAGTCTAGTCATGTTGCCAACTTGCTTATCTGTGGCTGTGTTTGTTTACAAAGCGCGCTGGTACCGGTGTTAAACGACATTGATGTCGTAAACTTTTACCTAGTCTTCCTCGCGTGTGCTACATTAGCAGGCAACATTCAATAGAAACTATTGTAAAATACGGTGGTTTGTTATTAGGAAATCAGCTTCCGTTTCTTCCTTCGGTTGAACAGTTTTTTTGTTTCGCGTGTGACTTGATAGTACAAAATACGTCGTTTGGAAGTGAATGTCCACGTGAGAGTGGTCGGTGGCGGCACGGGACGCCGGCGACGATGGTGCGGTGATGCGGCGGGCGTCGCGCGTGCCCGTCGCATGCGCTCGCTCAACATGCGCCTCTGCGGCTGTTGCCTCGGTCAGTTGCTTTATTATTGTTTTGCTTTTGCTTGGATACAACATTATTTGGGTCGCTTCTCAGTCACGGTTAATTGCTGGAGCTGAACGCGTTTCTCGCATTTTCATATGCTTCAGTAGACGAAAATATGAACAAGTCTCTGTCTCCAATCCTTTAGTTTTGAAATAAGAATGAGTTGTCTATAGACTATGATATACTTACCATGTTTCATGTTGTAATCTCATATTTTTATTGTGTTTACTAAATCGCAAGCAATACTGCTAACCACGAAGTTTTGGGTTCGATTCCCAGGTCCGACAAAGTGGTACTGGGAATTTACATTACAGTATAAATTGTACTGTAATGTAAATACCCAGTTTTATTCGAATTTAAACTTTCACCATAAATCAAATAAAGCATTCAATTATTATAAGTGCAAAAAAATTGCCATCTGTGGGTCCCATTGCTTAACAAAAATGTAAACAGGTGTAAGTTTACATTTTCGTCTAATACTTTTTTGATAGATACATAGCTGAGGAATTGTTAATCAGATGATCTGAAAAATGTTTGTTTCTTCATACTGCTTCGTTATGACCGTCCCTTTTGCTGTTCTATGTATTTTAGAAATCCTAAATCGATCTTAGTTATGATATCTAGGGAACACCAGACTTAAAAACGATCTCTTTAACATTTAAAGTCAACAATTTCTGGATGGCTTTCATGTGCATGGTGCTAAAATTTACAAAAGGATGAATAATAATCGAATAACGGTCCCTATTCAACTTTATACCTAGTTAGTTATGCATTGAAATTCAATCTTTATATTTATGCCCAGCATGCAGCTACATGTTCATGGAATATGTATGTATATGTGAATTGTTTCGAAGCGCAGAGAGCTCTAGCTTCATGCATACTCGTGTTTAATATCCGCAGTAGGTACTATAGTTCTTGGTACATTGCGTCCATTCAGCAAACTTTCGTGTGTGTTCCATTGATTCAATGGATGTCCGTAGGTCCGTACGCGCAATGAGCTTGACATGTCTTTTCTGTATGCAGAGAGGAATACGGGTCAGTTGTAGCGAAGTTTGTTTGTTTTTGTGTTTGGATATTTAGTACTGGTATTTAGTACCCCTTGGTAAGTACTAATTGGGTTGTGGAGATCATATAGGCTGTCGCTCCATGTAAAATACTGGTATTCAGCTGCATCCGGTTAGACTGGAAGCCGACCCCAACATAGTTGGGAAAAGGCTTCGCAGATGATGATTTAGTACTGGTATTCGGTTACGTAGGTTTAGCTAGGTCTTATAATAATAGAAAATAAATACCACAGAAAATTTACACCAACACCTAACTATGAACCAGAATTAAGATGAAAGGTATAATTAGTTTCAGGAAAAATCGAAAATTGCTAACCGAAGTCAAATTAGAGGCGGGTGGAGTTCACTCGACTTTCTTGTTCAAACGAGGTTTTTGCAACGTAGCACCCGAACACGTAGCAGATCTTGATGTTCAGGAGAATCTTTAATAGAAATCTCTTTAGTCAATGAACTTGAGAACATTTCTTAGCATGGGTTTTCAATGACCTAAGCTATTCAAATATATGAGTGGTATCAAATCTACAATATAAATCACAGCAGCACCTACATTATTGAGGTCTACAACGTGAGCGTGGGCATCATCCACTCCACATCTTGACGCATTATTACTTGAAAATGATCATTACCTTTTTTGGAAGGCCGTCTTCATATTAACCACTTGTGGGTACCTTGACTTCACAAGGTTAAATTTTATTAGTTTTTGAAGCTCTAATTCTATGCCAAGTTTTAGAATGTTTTGTTAGAAGCTCGGGATTATTATGTAGGATGTTTGTTAGCTTGTTATAATTTTCTATTATGATTCTTCTCGAGCAAAGGACGTTAATTGTAATTTGCAGTTATTTTGCTTAACTTATTTCACTTTTATGTTTTCATAAAATCAATTCAAAATTGAATCTGGATATATGTTCTAATGCTATCCGCATCTATTTATAGCTTCTCCTCTTTCTTTTGTCGCCACAATTTGTCTCCGACTCGAACCGTATCTAAAGTGCTCGCATTCTTGGGGTACAGAGATGCGAGAAACGAATAAACAACAAGTGGCATTAACTCCCAATTTCATATAGTTCCATATGAATATACGAGCCCATACATGTATGTGTAGTTGAGTTTTAATTAGTAAAGTGGGCATGACTCGCTCTCGTTGTCTCGCGAGATCGCGTGACGGTTCTAACGGTTTACTGCAAATTCATGCGTTACAAGATTACTATAAATGTTGAATGGTCAGTCGTTATTGTTATCTTGAAAAAATAAGTTTCTGAGAAATGTTATCTTCAGATCGGGAAACGAAAGTTTGGCCATGCTTGCAAACTGTAAACAAATACATTCCAAGAGATATATGTATTCAACATGGTAGATAACTGATAATTATTAGTTTCGTATTATTTACCAGTTAATCTTTATTTGATAAACGTAAGCTTAAGTATATAATTTATTTACTGCTTGGCAGTCATTGAGTTCTTCAATTCTATACAAATGTTCTATGAATAATATTCGTTCCACGTATCCGAAACGTTCGAAAAAATCCGAATGTGTTCTTCGCGTCTGGAGTCGATGTCATTTGAGGGACGAACAAGGGCGTCGCATTTTATAAATGTCCGTATGGACGTACTTTAAATAACTGAAGTTGTTGCTTGAGTTTTCGTTAAAATAACACGTACCGATTTAATGTTTGTTTATGTTGGGCACCTGTATACTCGCCACCTGCCCGAGCTGCGGAAGTAGAGTATCTGCGGTAAAAATAGTTAGCTCATTAGCCTAAATTTACTCCGTACTCGCTCCCCGAAGAATATAGTTTAATGTGTTTCATTGAGGCGAAAATTTTGCTTAGGAATTTCTTGCAGCATGATTCATATTTGGTTAGAACCGGAATATCGATCTGTTTATATAAGGTCGAAATAAAAAAATGCCACTGTAAACTATACGTTGGTTTTACTTATACTTTGGACCCCCTAAATCTGAAATTGAGAGACGCAAATTACTCCACATTTACTAGGTACTGCCTGAGAGAGAATTCTCGGTGAGTACCCAGTGTCTGGCTACATTGCCCACAATCTCACAGCTCCATCTGATATATATCAGCTTTAATTGGGTTACCACTTTTCATAGTTAATATTCTTGTGATCTGACCAGATAAGATTTTCATTGAATTAAACCATTTCAGTGCCTTAGCATATGAAAATATTATCCTAACGAATCAATCTGATATCTTCAGCGGGCGGAGGTCGCAAGTCGTCCGAGGCGGAAGAAACCCCGCGGCGGAGTGGCTCACGGGCGTCCAGCGTGTCCGACGAGGGAGGGTTCAACGAGCCCTCGCCTGAGGTGGTGGCGCGTCTGCGGCCGGCCGAGTACCGCGAGCCGCCGCCCCCCGCGCCCCCGCTCACCACGGACATACGTGACGCTGAGCGAGCGCGCTCGGATCCTGATACGCTCTCCGTACTACAGCAGGTATGTGTTTACCCATCTGTCCCTTGACGAAAGGGTATTCGGTTCTCTTAGTTGCCAAGTGAAACTATAGTTCACCATTTCCGCCTAGTTGCCACGGCTCTGTCACTCGCTGAACTATTTGGATTTAGACTTGAATTTTAGGTGGCTCCATGTAAACCTGCAGCTGTTTCAAAGCAATTGTCAAGTTCACTATTAACAAGGCCATATTTTGAACCCTCAAACCCCATGTTCCAGGACTCCGGCGTGGTAGTGAGCGAGGCGAGCCAGGGCTCCATAGAGGTGCTCGACAAGTCGACCACTAGCCAATGGAGCGTGTCGGAGGGAGAGAACGCGTCGGGCGAGAGCGGGCGCGGCGGGGACGTGTGCGGGACGCGCTGGGACGGGGACGACGCCGACGCCAAGCAGCCCGACAGCATGACGCCCGACGAGGCCGAGATACTGCTCAGCTCCAGGTGAACATATTACACTACGATATCTTGTATTTACTCACTAGCTGACCCGACAAACATTGCCCTGTTTTTTTAATGTCGACAACAGCGGGACGTACAGTCACGTTAGACGTACCGAGTGAACCAAAGTATAAAAATACCATATAGCAGCTTGTTTGTTTTGCAAGGCAGCTGGTTTTCTGGGGGTCTAAAATGACCGCTTTAGCAGAACACATTATATCACGTTAAAAATTTAAAATTTTTAAAATGTTCTTTATTCTTATGACTATAAAGTGCATTTTTAGATTTTTTTTACGTGATTCATATTATATTCTGCTAAAGCGGCCATTTTAGGCCCGCTGGTCCTACAGCGCTGCACTCTTTGTGCAATTCTGCAAAACGTGCTTACTCTTTACATCGCGATCGAGTGAATCCATACCAAAGTAAAAAAAAACCGTTTAGCAGCTTGTTTTCCAAGGCAGCTGGATTTATGGTCCCATAGCACTGCACTCATTATAGTTTCGTGCAATTCTGCAAAAAGGTGCTTACTCTTTACTTTGCGATAATTATATGGAACGTTGATTGCGAATGAAGCGTGTAACTTCCGATGCACAGCTTTCTTATATCGCTGCACTGTTGATGTCGTGCTAAAGTATTACATTTTTTAAATATTCTTGCTTCAAACTTTAGATTTTGTAGTTTGAACAGACTGGTATTTGTTTCAAGGCATACTTAGGTCCATGTTCACCGAGAAGATAACAGTCTGATTATCTAAAAACAGCTGTCAATGTGACATGTTCCCATACAAAAATATGTTTTAAACAGCTGTTTTTAGATAATCGTCCGTCATCTTTTTGCTGAACATCGACCTTATTATCATAATCTTAGCGTTTAACTTTGGATATGACCAAAATAAATAATATTCAATGTTCCAAAAGTTTTTCATTCATATTTAGTTATACTTTATTGTAGCTAGTTACATAATAAAGCGTCACATCAATTGTGTTTAATGACTTTATCTGAGGCACGTCCGCTATGCGGAACTAAGTAACTGTTTAATATTCGTCACACCTTTCTTCCTCGATGTAATCATGCTATTCATCAATGTTTACTTTCTGGTTCATTTTAATTCTTATTGGAATACGCGTGATGTATCTGAAATTTCTGTCTTGAATGCATGATTCCACGCACTTGTAATGTCTATAACGAAGTCGTATTCTATATTTATTACTTTTCTTATTTATTTATCTCAAATGATCTTAAAGACGCTATTCTATGTTTTCTTTTTTCAGGACTTGTTATTCGTAACGCTTAGTATTATTATTAAATGTCGTATTTTTATCATTTGCATGCTGCCTGTCCGCACAACGCTTCATTATTGCCTGATATTTGCAGTATTCTGGAGAAAAAACTTAGGTAAGCTCGGGGCATTTGTGCAACCGTCGTTTTCTTCTACGTATTATTTGGTATTTTGTAGAATGCTTTTTTTTATGTGCTCCTTTATTACTTCATTCCATTTAAGTAGTCTTTTACATTATAAATATACAACAAATTTAAATGTAGCGGCAAACCTAATTATAAACCACGGTTTATAATATACAGTACGCGACAGCGCAAGAGAGGTAATACACATTGTTTCAAAGTAGGACGAGTATAGAAAGTTATAAAACAAGCCTATCTGGGAGCTAATCGAGTTGTGATAGGCTAAAAGTTTCAGCGAATTTAGGTATATCCAGCTGGCTATCGCTATCACTATTCATACACATCCATTATGACAACATAAACAACAATTATGTTCCGCACTTAGCTTTTTCATGGCAAAGTCTGGTGATAGTAAATCGGATTGGTTCTTTTTTTGTGTCACTTTTGCACTGTCACGTACCTATTTGTACACTGCAATCCCTGTATATTTCTGTATCGTGCTACTTATTACTGTAATGTTAGACACTGTAAGCTTCGCGCAAGTTTGTGGACCGCACTGCAATGCAACGTATTGCTAAATTTCTCCTACATAGGTCTTTCCCTTGGAGTTTCTTACCTATTGTTCTCTATATATATCTACGCTTTGGAATGGGCAACTACAGTCCTTTTACGGTTATTACGACCTTGTGACTGAACTATAGCTTTGTTTTGACAATTCTAGAGTGCCAGTAACTGGTAAAAAAAATGAGTTTCTGTTTGCGATGCGATGCGGTCCGATAAGAGTAATATGCACTAGTCTTTAATGTTAGTGGAGATTTAGAGCTAGGTAACATGTACCAAGTAGTTAGAGGTAGTTGGAAGGTAACATTTGTGTTGTGTTGTAGGCAAGAAGCTCTGCTGTCGGACGAGCAGGCGCAGGAGATCGTCGCCATGTTGTCGCCGCACGCACTGCCGCACGACAATGGCGTCTCGCTCAACGATAGCTACCAGTCCGTGCTCTCCTACGAGAGGTATGTGTTTTATCTGAGTAGGAATAGCTGTTATTATTTTCCCAAGCTACGTTTCATCTCGTGCTGAAACGAAATGATATGTGACAATGTGATGACAAAACGCAATTTAGCCCCGCCGGGTGTAACATGAATGATGTAACCAAGATTTTGTAACAATATTTTGATTGAAAAGAGTGTCCATGGAGTTTCTTGCCCGTTCTTCTCCATAGAGATCTACGCTAGGGAATGGGCAACTACAGTACTTTCTCAAGTTATTATGCCTTGTGACTGTGACTGTAGCTTTGATTTAGTTTTGTATTTTTAACATTCAAAAGTGCCGTAATGGTCTAATTGAAATAAATGATTTGAGTTTGAGTTTATCGTAGTTTTGCTCTGTAGCGCAATGTCTGGTCCACACAGTTGGTTCCAAACAGCAGAAAGAGAAGAGTGGTCCAGGATTTTTTCATAGATAATGACGGGGCCCTAACAGCAAAACATTCTTTGCTCTTGTAGTGAGTCACTGAACTATAAAGGCTATTAAACAGCTGAGTTTCGTATTTTGATAACAATTAGAGTAAGGCACTAGACTAATACACATGTTATAATATTGCAGTATGCAGTCAGTGGATGAGAGCTACTCGTTCGTGTCGCTGGAGGCGGACGCGGGTATGGCGGGCGGCGACCGGCGCGGTCCCGCCGAGCGCGACGAGCCCGCCGGTCCCGCCGGTCCCGCCGGTCCCGCCCGTCCCGCCGACCTGGTGGTGGATCCCGCCGAGCCCGCAGAGTCCGCCTGCGTGTTCACGCACTACCCGCCGCACCAGCTGCGGGTACTCGGCGAGGAGAACGGAATACACTACTTCGAAGATGGACACTTCTACACTGAGGTTGGTCGACCGATATAAAGTTAAACCACAGTTATTCTCTTTGTCTGTCTGTCTGTCTGTTCGCGATAAACTCAAAAACTACTGCACCGGTTTTCATGCAATTAATGGAGGGGTTCTCGAGGAAGGTTAAAGTCTATAATTTGTACGCGGGCGAAGCTTCAGGCATCACCCAATCTGCTAGTAAAGGAGTCGCGAGACTTCTTTTACTACTCGCCATTGAACCGTTGAAAGCGAAGAACAAACAAAGCTTGGCCAAATATAATTGTATATGGTGCGTCTTAACCCCTTTACTGTCGGATTAAGGTCCATGTTCACCGAGAAGATAACAGTCTGATTATCTAAAAACAGCTGTCAATGTGACATATTCCCATACAAAAATGTGTTTTAAACAGCTGTTTTTAGATAATCGTTCGTCATCTTTTTCGTGAACATAGACCTAAGAAGTTCCCTTGTCGATGTAGTGAAATGACTTTTTGACTTTTTTTTATTTGCTTGACTTGCTCTTGTTGCTTTCAGTCAAGACTATACCTTGGATGATGGTTTCTTATAACACTCTAATATTCAGCGTGGTTAACACTTCACGTGTTAAGGACTAGTTTATTATTATCACAAGTAGATATGAATTTATCGCTATCTTACTAACTAATATTAATGGATGACAACTTACTTATCTTACAGGTGGCCGGACTTCCGCCTATCGCAGACGACGAAGATGACGATTATTACCCACCAGTATTTGTCAAGAAAAATACCAAAGTTAAATTCAGGTAAATAATAAAAGTTCCACGATATTTGCAAAACGAACGATCAGTTGTTAAGTAAGAAGTACAAGAACACAGTCCTTTTACAATTATTATTTAATCTCTGTAAGCGGCAACCCTACAACAACCATTAAAAAGAAACAGTGTTGAAGAAATGAATTACACAAAGCAACACGCCTGCCTAGGTTCGACTAACCGATTGACACGTTCGTTCGTTACTTGTGCAGTAGTCACCCGATGCGCGTATTCTCGACGCACTCGGTGCGCGAGTACGACCGACGGAACGAGGACGTGGACCCGGTGGCCGCCAGCGCCGAGTACGAGCTGGAGAAGCGCGTCGAGAAGATGCACGTCTTTCCCGTCGACCTCGTCAAGGGGGCCGACGGACTTGGACTCTCTATTATCGGTAATTCTTTCATACATCAATTCAAATCTTGGGGTTGGAAGGGACAATAAATGATAAACAATGTTTATTCAGGAAGTAGGTTTTAAAAACACTTTTACACGTAATCTTTTTAATCTAGATGGACCTCTGCGAAGAAACAGTCGAAACAAAATCATAGGTCATCGTCTCTTTCGACGTTATAGAATTTTAAACGCAATTTATGAAAAAAATATGCATGTGGCGTATACATATTTTTTTCATAAATTGCGTTCAAAAAATCATTCTTGCACTTAATTCAAGGTAGGATACCGCAAGTTTGTACCGAAAAAATAAATTTAAATTGTAAAATAATGCAGGCCTTTGTCCATTTCTCACGATCTCGTCTTGTAACCCATTGTCTAGAAGTCCATTAATTTCGTCAAGACAAGTCCATCAATTCCTATGTTGCTGGCCGCTGCAGTAATGTACTATTCTTTTAAGAATGTTACGTGTATGCTATACTGTCCGCTTCATGGTCGAATCAATCGAACAGCAAGTTGGTAATTTAACAAGTTTGTACAGAACCTTATGTGCGCGAGTCGGACGCGTTCTTATCCGGTTTTTTTTTAATATCACTAAAAAGTACTGGGAATTTCTAAATCTACTTGAATTGTCATTTTTACAGGTATGGGTGTAGGTGCGGACGCAGGTCTGGAGAAGTTGGGCATCTTCGTGAAGACGATCACTGAGAGCGGTGCCGCCGCCCGCGACGGACGCATACAAGTCAACGATCAAATCATCGAAGTCGATGGCAAGAGTTTGGTGAGTGTGTCCTTTTACTTGATTACTAGCACTTCTCCCGCGACTTAGACCAAGAAATTTGTTAATCTCGGCTAATTTACATGTTAGCAATACAAATTAAACAATTATT
Source organism: Xestia c-nigrum (assembly GCA_916618015.1). Classification (NCBI taxonomy): domain Eukaryota; kingdom Metazoa; phylum Arthropoda; class Insecta; order Lepidoptera; family Noctuidae; genus Xestia; species Xestia c-nigrum. The sequence goes on from OU745260.1 coordinate 10,260,020, forward strand.
CTACTATGAAATTATTCTATTATTTTAGTAATTAACCTTAGACTTAAAGAATTTTACAAAATTTGACTTTACATAGGTGGGTGTGACGCAAGCATACGCAGCGTCAGTGCTACGGAATACTTCGGGCCCTGTGAAGTTCCTCATTGGACGTGAAAAGGACCCTGAGAATAGTGAAGTAGCGCATCTCATTAGGCAGTCACTTGCCGCCGATAAAGAGAGAGAAGAAAGGTATTTTTTTTTGTGTGTGAACCTGTTTGGTCCTCCCTCATACCGTTCGAATCTAAAGATCTAGATGTAAATATCTTAATAATATGAATAATGATTGGGGTCGGAACGTGCCGCACACGTAGATGTATAGGTATTTAATGTCTTGGTATATATGTTCCGTAAGCGCGTAGCGGGCGTTAGATGAGCGGTTCTGTTGAACTTCCCGCTTCAAACTTCAAATCCAAATTGCGGGCAACAAATAAAAAGTTTAAAATATTTTATCATCTTCATTATGTCTCTCAATGGCATCCTCTTACCTTATGAAACATTCATTGGTATATTCGTTGTTAAAACGTAATATTTGTCCAGAGCGAATCGCGAACGTCAGAGACGGCAGCAGACAGAAGAGGAGGATACCAATCAGAGCGCGCCCGCCGAACCTTCCGCGCCACAGACAAGACACCCCGAGATCAACGAGCTAAGAGCCTTCCTGCAAGAGGTTTGTCATGATACTCGTAAGATAGAGAAATAACTCAATGGTATCGATTCTGTTGTGCACAAACTAAACTTAAATAAGTAAATATCGCTGGACATTAACACACAGCGCCACCTAGTGCCACACTAAGCAAAGCTTGTGTCGTGGACACTAGATAGTTGATATACTACATAATTAAGGCTCTTTAATTGAGGCTATTGCTAGCTTTTACTAAAAGGCAGTGCGCGAAAAGGACGGCTATAGCTATGAACGAAGTTAGAGATGTCAAACTAGTTAATGCCTTGCGCTTCACCGTGTATTTAGTCGACATGTTTATACGTGCACCTTCATTTGTATGGAAACACTAGTTCCAATTAAATTTGACAGCTCTAAATTACGTCGGTCTCTTTTTCGTTTTATTAGATAGAAAAGATAGCAATAGCCTAAATTAAGTTTAGTTTGTGCACAACAGATTCGACACCATTGTTTGTAATTGTAGGGCCAATTTAATTGATCACATTTGACATGGCCTGTTAAATGTAAAGGTTACCTTCTTTTGCCATTATTTCATTATATATACAGCGTGTTAGGTTAAACGAGGGGCATATTGAGGGAAGGTATTCAGTATTTGATTCTCAACCCAAAAATGTAAAAAACCTATATCCTTAATTGTTGACATCATCATCTTTTCGCAACACGTTTTCTCCTTCCATTCTCCCCTGTTAGACGTCACGGCATCATTTACTCCTTTCTCTTTCATATCAGTCTTTACACAATCCATCCATCTTTTCTTTGGCCTTCCTCTCCCTCTCCATCCATCAATACTAATGACGACGTGACTTCCTTTCAATTTTTCAGTAATAGGTGCCACTTTCAAACTTCCTCTAATATATTCATTCTTTACTTTATCCATTCTTGTCACTCCACACATCCACCTTAACATTCTCGTCTCCGCTACATGCAATCGTTTTTCATCCACCTTCTTCACAGCCCAGCATTCTGATCCATACAATACGACAGGTCTAATCACGGACTTGTACATTTTCCCCGTTAACTTGAGGGGCATCCGTGGGTCGCAAGTTGTTCCAGTGACCTGTCGCCATTTCATCCATCCTGAGTTGATCCGGTGCGTTACGTCCCGGTCTACTTCGCCATTTCCCTGAATAAGCGACCCGAGGTACCGAAAATCGGAGCAGACCGGTACGGGCGTTCCGGCAAGGGCTATGGGCGCAGGAGTGGAGAGACCGCCGAAATTACAAAACAAGTATTCCGTTTTATTCTACTTAATTTTAGGCCAACATTCTCCAGTCTTTGCCACCACACCTCCAATTTGCCTTCCTGGATGTCGAACGTAAGAGCGTCCATTATCACAAGGAAGAGGTAAGGGCTTAGAGCCGACCTTTGGTGCAAGCTGACTGAAACATTTAAGCTGCCGGTAGTGCCTGCTGTAGACCGCACTTGGGTTCTACAACGACTACACATAGCACGGATCAACTACACATACTTCCCAGGCACACTTTTCTCCTTAAGGGCCCACCAGAAAACGTGTCGTGGTACCCGGTCGTATGCCTTTTCGATAAACACCATGTGCAAGTTTTTATGTGCACCTCTATATTTTTCGCACAGCTGGCGGATAGCGAATATGGCATCAGGCATAAAACCGAATTGGTTCTGTGAAATTTCACTCTCACTCTATTTAAAATATGAAGGGAAAATGGATTATACCTAGAAAAGTCATTGTCCTGTACATATGTTCTGCGATAAGCGCATGGCGCACACGTTGCGAGAGTTCATATGTTCATTAGTATCATGTAAGCATGTACTATTGCGGGTGTGAATATACCCGAGCAAGCGAAAGATTCACAAACTTCAAAACTTAGAATCTTGAGCGTTAGCGAGAATCATAAGAGCACGAGGTGAAAAATGTTTGTACTCGAGTGCAACACGTAACTTTTCATCCCACCTCAGCGAGGAAATGAATAATTGCAAAAAAAATGCGCATTATTAACAGTTTCAGTTAATTCTGTTGGCGTCAAATAAACTTCCTCGTCGCTAGAACTACTTATTTTAGGTTTTTCACATACTTTCAAGTTACTTGTTTTTAACCTAAGGATTAACAATATGACTTGAAAAGAAAATAGCGCGCTCAAAGCAAATTTAAAAAAATACCCCAAGAAGGTTCCAAGTCTGAGTTTTTAACAAATTAAAATAGGTTGTATGATACATTCGGCACCATGGAGGTAGAAGTAAATAGGTTTAATGATGTTTTTATTTTCACAAACTCAGTGCACACGATGTTTTAAATTCAAATTTACTTTATCCTTTAGGAGAGGATAAAAACGACTTTTACACTCAGATATCGAAGAGCAAAAATACGTTCCGAGATGGGGGGATGAAATAGTATATTTTATAACGAGGGACTAAACGAAGCCATTATATACCCGAGGTGGTTTGACTCCCGAGCTTGCGAGGGAGGCAACGAAAGCGAGGGTATATTAGATTGGCGTTTAGTCTCGAGGTGCAAACTATACTTTTCACTTCGAATGCGAGAAAAACAGTCATTTAAAACCGAAAAAATTTACACTCGACTAAACTTCTGAACTGAGCAGTCAGATTTTCTTCTATCAGGTCAGTCACAGATTAACAATTTAAAACACAACATAAATTCTCAACATTCTCGCTATGCAGATGATCCACACTCCACAGATAATTATAGTACCTACATTACTGCAGCGGCTAGCAACAGAGGCATTCCACATACTTTTTCAAAATCAACGATGCACACAGACAACCATAAATTTTCCCGCGTTGAAGAGTTCATTTGTTTTTTTTTTCAATATACCGCTTTCTATTTGCAAGCCAATTCGAAATTTAAATAAAACCTTGGACAAGTTATTCTTTTTTGACAATGTTTCAGAGTAAAAGATCGTTCCATTTTTAAATTACTTTTTACTCCCTAGGGAATAAACGGTTACTTTAATCCCGCTTCGTAGGGCTATAATGGCGTACTTTTAGAGCATGAGAAGTGAAATAGTATATTTTATAACGAGGACTAAACGAAGCCATTATATACCCGAGGTGGTTTGACTCCCGAGCTTGCGAGGGAGGCAACGAAAGCGAGGGTATATTAAATTGGCGTTTAGTCTCGAGGTGCAAACTGTACTTTTCACTTCGAGCGAAAAATAGTCATTAAATTCTTGACCGTTATTTGAAGCTTACTAGTTTGAGATAGGCCCTTTCCGTTTCCGCTTATATTTGCCTCTCTTTCTATATCCGCTACATCTATCTCGCTCGCACATCCCTACCACCCCCACCAGGTGCCTCGAGTCATCGGAGCTCGGAGGCGTTTGTCATTGGCGTCTTGTTTTCCGCCGCGAACAGTCACCTTTTAAAAAAGTGTGATAACATTTGAAAAATTCCGTTACAATAATCTTATTTAAAAAGTGGTACAAAAATTGTGCACTTTCACGTATATTTTTACAAATAACGGTTTATAAATTTAAAAGTGTGGTGATTAATCAGTAACAAAGAACTGATAAGTTCGTGTACACGATGGATTCTAACAAAACAACTACCGAAAAACAAGTGAGTGAGGAAGACGGTGCGGGTTCAGCATCTGCACCGCCACCGCCCGCGGCCTCGAATACTCGGCGACGGCGGGTACGAGCTCTCAGCTCGTCCAGTAGTAGCAGCTCGAGTACCAGCAGCAGCTCCTCCACGAGTTCTTCAGACTCCAGGTCCAGGAAGAGGAAGCGCTCACGCCGGCATCGCAACAAAAAAGGCAAGCTCACCCGCCGAAATGATGAGCAATTGGATAAATTGTCTCGACAGGTTAGTGATTTGCGAAAACAAATTACATATTATGAAAATTCCACTGACAACTCTAATGCACATAACGGTCATTGCTCTAACGTTAGTTGTGCCCCTATTGATCAGTGTCCTGCTTTAGATGGTGATATTATCGTTGACAGTGTCAGTGGTATTTTGTATAATGATGAGAGCCGGGATAATGAAATGAGTGAATCACAACTTAGCTTTGATTTTGGCATAGAAACAAAACTCAAAGAACCAGCAGTGCCCAGGGCACCAGAAAATATGCTAAATACCCTTCAGGATATTCAATACTTTGAGAAAAGCGAATGGTGTGAGGTGCGATACGCCGAGGTTCAAAAATCTTACAACCGTTCACCTGGCTTCGTGGATCTAGAGGTCAACGAAGAGGTCAAAGCCTATGACTCATTACGTCACCTCTCTTATGCAGACAAGGCTTATGCTGCCCTAACCTTTTGCGTATTAAAACAAAGGGATGCACTCCAGAGCAGTCTGCGTGAGTTGCTGATTTGGGCCCGTAATCAAAACGAGTTGAATGTTGAAGGGATGCACGAAAAATTATTAGAATTGTTTTCTGAAGGTGAGTTTTCAAAAGTTTCGTCTGATTTATTGCAAATGGTCTGCGGCCACCGCGCCGAAGTGATCCAAATGCGCCGGGATGGCATTACCAACATGGTGCGTGACCCTCTTGTCAAATCTGCCTTGAGAAAAGTGCCGCCTTCTAGCAGACATATGTTTAGTCAAGAGGCTTTCACCACTGCTTTGGAGAAAGCAGGAGGGGTCAAAAAAGCCTTTTTGCCCCTGAAGTCTAACAGTGGACCTGTTTCGCAAACAGGATCTTACAAGACTTCGCGCCACCCCCCGCAGGGGTCGGCCATTTATCCTGGTCCCTCGCAGGGTCCTAATCATGGATGTTGCGCCCAAGTGCCTCATCATTCACGTCAGCAAAACCATCAACCCTCGCAGGGTTGCTGTCACAATAACCGACCCTCGCAGGGTTTCGGTCAGAACAACTCGGACCGTCGCACGGTTCACAATTCAAGAGGAACTTTTCGTTCCCGAGGTGGTCGTCAGGGCAACAGACCCTCGGACCAAGGTAAAGGAAACCGAAAACGCCCAGGAAATGCCTTGGAAAACAATTCCAACAAAAAACGAAAATTTTGACTCGAAGAATTTCAAAGCGGGCCGGTTAGCAGAATTCCTTTTGCGCTGGGAAAAGATGGGAGCTCCAAGATTTTTGTTGAAAATAATAAAGGGGTATCGCATACCTTTTCGACAAAAGCCCCCACTAGTCATCCCCAACTTGGCGATGACAAATATGTTTCACACGGAGAAATCCGCATCAATGTCTGCAATAGTCACGCAAATGAAGGAGCAGGGAGTCTTGGAGGATGCCCCGCGGTCTCCAAGCTTTCTGTGAAAAATGTTCCTTGTGCCCAAAAGCGATGGCTCGAACCGGCCCATTTTCAATCTAAGAGCACTAAACGAATATGTCATCACCGAACCGTTCAAGCTGATAAATGTATTCAGAGTGCCAGAATTCTTGCAACTAAACGACTGGCTCTGCAAAGTGGACCTCTCGCAGGCTTACTTCAACCTGCCAATAGCTCAAGGTCACAGGCGGTTTTTGCGTCTGGTATACGAAGGAGAACTACTCCAAATGACTTGTCTTCCCTTTGGCCTCAGCACAGCACCAAGAGTTTTTGCCAAAGAGGATGCTCAAACACTAAGGGTGTTCACTAAGCACTAAGGCCTGCGGATAATCGTTTACCTGGACGATTTTCTGCTTGTACACCAGGACCGACGCATTCTGCAGACTCATGTTCAAATTTTATTAGACCGGTTGCAAGATCTGGGTTGGCAAGTCAATCACGAAAAGTCTCTAGTGATTCCTCAAAAGACCATAACCTTTTTGGGGATTCATTGGAACCCGTGGACAAACGAAAAGTCTTTACCAGACGAGAAAATTGTCCGACTGATGGACAAAATAACGTCAATGGCCCAGAAAGGCAAGACCTGCCTGAAAGAACTACAGAGTCTGGTTGGTCTTATGAATTTTGTAAGTTTTGCAATACCCCAGGGCAGGCTAAATTTTCGAAATCTTCTTTTATTTCTGAACTCTCTTCTCGATGCGCCCCCGATAAAGGAATTTTGTCTTCCGAAAAAGGCCCACGAGGAGCTGGCATGGTGGCAGCAAAATTGTCACCTGTGCTCGCCGATCCACTTTGCGCCACCAACTCATTTTCTCACCACGGATGCGTCCGATATAGCTTGGGGTGCGCAACTAGACGGCAAGTCGATGTCGGGAACATGGGACCATCACGAAAAGAACCTACATTGCAATGCCAAAGAAATGATAGCCGTCTTGAAGGTTCTCCAGGTTCATGGCGATCTCATGTATCAATCCACAGTTCTAGTACAGTGCGACAATCGCACGGCCGTGGCTTATCTGAGGAACGAGGGCGGAACAAGGTCCCTCCCCTTGCTGGATATAACAATCCAAATTTTCGATCTCTTGCACAGACATCAGATACATCTGGCTCCCTTTTACATGCCCGGCAAATACAACAGCCACGCAGACCATCTATCGCGTCACAACATTCCACCAGAGTGGCATCTGCTACCAGCGTGTACAGAGAAGGTTTTCAGGAAGTTCGGAACTCCTATGATCGACCTCTTCGCATCAGAAAGAGCGCATGTAGTTCACAACTATGTGTCGATGGATCTGAACGACCATCAAGCTCTGTATCACAATGCGTTCTCCCGAATGTGGGACTACCCACTGGCATGGGTTTTTCCTCCACCTTATCTAATTCCCAAGGTGCTCTCCCACCTCAACTGTGCGATCGGAGTTTACCTGGTAGTAGTTCCCAGATGGGATCGCGTATTCTGGCGCGCAGATCTGAAAACTCGAGCGACAGCAGCCCCTCTCACTCTCTACCATCTAAACCGCAATCTGATCGATCTAGCGACGGGCCACCCACCTCCTCGTGTCCAAGAAATGACACTGGAAGTATGGAGAATTGGGGGTGGTCAGGGAGTTTAATGGGATGGAATGAAGCTCAGCTAGAGTTGTTACGATCTGCATGGCGGCCATCTACCCGTAAGGTGTATAAAGTAGCCTGGAATAGATGGCTCCATTGGTCCCGAAAGCATAACATTGATCCTTGTAGGCCTACCGGCTCAATAGTAGCTAGGTTTCTTGCAGACTTACACTTAGTGTACAAATTGTCATACAACACAGTTTTACTACATAAGTCGGTAGTTGCCACCTTATCTAATGTTGAGAATGCTGGACTGTTAAGCTCACATACACTGGTTAAAAATGTATTGAAATCTATTTCCATCAAAAACCCTGTAGCTCATAAGCCTCCTATTTGGAATATAGATGTTTTGTCATCCTTCTTGGAGCAAAGAAACGTTAACGAGAATAATAGTTTTGCAACGTGTAGTCATACGGCAACACTCTTGCTCTTGTGTTCTGGAAGAAGAGTGCATGACTTGACATTACTAGCCATAGATCAAGACCACTTTACTGACTCTAATGATTCTATTGTTTTATGGCCTGTCTTTGGTTCGAAAACCGATAGTGCCACGTACAGACAGTCTGGGTGGAAATTACTTTGCAATAATAATAAGAATCTGGACCCAGTTTTCTGGATAAGGCAAACGATTTCGGTTTTAGATTCTAGACGCAAATTGGCCAAATGTAATAATTTGTTTGTAAACATAAGAGGTCAGAACAAGGCCGCGTCACGCATGGTAATTGCTGGATGGGTCAAGGCTGTCCTGTCAGAAGCTGGTATTTTTTCTTCGGCCGGCAGTTTACGTTCTGCAGTAGCTTCAAAAAATTGGGACAATAACTTTCCTTTAGACGAAATTTTAGCCAGAGGTAATTGGCGTTCTAGCAACACCTTTTCGCGATTTTATAAACGTGAAGTTAAGCCAGCTTCTGTCAGCAATATCATTACAAGGTTGTTCAATCCAATTAATTGACAACATCCATAGTACAAGTACCCATAGTAGCACTCTTAGAAATCTACTAATTATCGATTTGTGCTATAAAATTATTTGATTAGTCCATTCTGACAATGTTGTTTTTTATGATGATTTTCTGCTTTATTTACATCATATTTATACATTTAGGTACAATATGCATTAATTAAGATACCATAATATATATACATTGCTATGTATTGTGTCACAATATTGTATGACTATTTGCTTGATTATAATATACTTAAGTACTCTTTTGTAACCTCTAAAGATATGTCTTATTGGTATTTACCTTTTCATACAACCCGTAGTACATAGATACTTACTTTTCCTACTACTATGCATCATGTGATCTTAGGGAGAAATAATATAACATATTTCTATTCGCACATCCCATACTTAAACAAGTACATACCTACCTGCATAAATGAGTAACTAGTCTAGTTCAAATTCTTACCTAATCAGTAACTAGGTACATCTTTACCTAGCCACTTATATGCCTACTAATATAGCATAAGGTTTTTAACTATTCAGGTAAAATCCACTAAAGTAGGTATACAGGGATTTCGATTTACATAGCTTCTAAACTCTTCACATTGGCGTCCACCCCACCAGGCGATAACAAACACGTCTCAAACTAGTAAGCTTCAAATAACGGTCAAGAATTTAATAGGAGCGTTTTACCTTACAATAAAACGCTTAGTAAATACTTACCTTATTTGAAGCTTACATTTAATTTCTGCCTGGTGTTTTCGACACAATGACAAACGCCTCCGAGCTCCGATGACTCGAGGCACCTGGTGGGGGTGGTAGGGATGTGCGAGCGAGATAGATGTAGCGGATATAGAAAGAGAGGCAAATATAAGCGGAAACGGAAAGGGCCTATCTCAAACTAGTAAGCTTCAAATAAGGTAAGTATTTAATAAGCGTTTTATTGTAAGGTAAAACGCTCCTATTTAAAACCGAACAAATTTACACTCGACAAAAATTCTGAACTAAGCGGTCAGTTTTTTCTTCTATCATGTCAGTCACAGATTAACAATTTAAAACACAACACAAACTCGCAACATTTTCGCCATGAAGATGATCCACACTCCACAGATAATTAGTACTTACATTAATGCAGCGGCTAGGAACAGAGGCATTGCACATACTGTTCAAAATCAACGATGCACACAAACAACCATAAATTTTTCTCGCGTTGAAGAGGTCATTTGTTTTTTTTTTCAATATACCGCTTTCTATTTGCAAGCCAATTCGAAATTCAAATAAAACCTTTGATAAGTTACTCTTTTGTGGCCATGTTTCAGAGTAAATGATCGTTCCATTTTTAAATTACTTTTTACTCCCTAGGGAATAAACGGTCACTTTAATCCCGCTTCAGAGGGCTTTAATGGCGTCCTTTTAGAGCATGAGAAGTGAAAATAATATTTTATGTCAGCAAGGTTTTGTTGTTGTATTTTTATGAAGTGTCAAATGTGATCTCTTAAATTGGTCCTACTTGTAATAGGTATATTAATTATGTGGTAAATTTAAAAACTGTTTTAATATGAGTAAACACAGTAATGTAAGTTATTTCGTTATGTACAGTTGGTGGGTATGGAAGGCGGTGGCGGTAGCGCGGACGAGATCAGCGTGCGCGTGCGCGAGTTCTGTCAACTGCGCGCGCCCGACGAACATCTGCGACAAGCTCTCGCCGCCGCCGCCGACACTGCGCAGCGCGCACAGAGGAAGTACGACAAGGTACACTGGACTTTGTGCTTCAAAGACTAGGGCCAGGGGTTCTTATTGTGAACCAAATATTGTGGGATGTCGCCAAAGGATTGGTTGACTCTTGTGATCAGAGGCCTTTTCTTGGTTAAAGAACCAACATTGCCATCACACCGTGGCAATGCTGCCAGCCTTCTGGGTACGTTCCCCGTCGACAGCGATGCGGACGAAGTTTTAGCATGACGTTCAGTTTTGGTGTGTAAATACACTTTAAGTATAGTTAATAAATAATGTATAATGTGTGTATTTTATCAACAAAATTTTTGTGAATTCTAACTAAAATGTTAATTCAGTTAAGTATGACAATTCAAAAGTGCGCGGAATTAATATATTTAGAAATGGAAAAATGGTTTGAGAGTGAGCTAGTTTTTCTCCCCTCAGGCCCGGCGTGCACTGCGCGAGTGGCGCCGCACTCGTGCACTGGTGCGCGCGCGCGAGGAGTGGTGGAGCGGCGCGCTGCGGGACGCGCACCGCGAGTACGGCGCCGCGCTCTCCGCGCTGCACGACCGCGTGGCGCGCCTCGAGGTGCTGCTGCTGGTGAGGTGCACGCGAGCTTGCACACACGGATCTAACGTGAACGTGACCCCATACACTTCACTGTGGGAAAGAGATCAAACTATACAAAACGTCTAGCTTCGTGTCTTTCCCACACGGAAACACAATGCGCCGCCAATCACGACACACTTCAGTGTGTGAAAGAAAAGAGAGGCATTCATTCGTACGTTGCGCGTAGTGGTGGTTGTATGCCCCCTTGGTACTGAAGTTCGTCTAAGGAACTACTTTCGCCATACCTATTTTTGACCCCGAGCGGCGTTCCCTGACATTCATTGAATTTGTTAAATTCTTCAGCGACGTCTTCCACGTTCATTTAGATCCATGTAACACGGACCTGGTTATTTACTATGACTCATAAATGGACAATGGCCGTTAGCCAATAGTATTGTTAAGTTCCATATTTAAATGACGATGTAAGCGTAAATAATTAGGTCCTTACTGTACAGTTCGCGACCGTTTATATGGCGTCATTTACGGCCGTGTGGCAATTTTTTTCTAAGGCTGCGATTCCACCAGAGATTGAGATCGAGAATGTGCGAGTTTTGGGTGTAATATTAATAATCACAGAGCTAGCTAGCTCAAACTGTAAGGGCTTGCGCAGACTACAGACTATCCGTGATGTACTTTTTAGTTTGTGAAAATAGAACCTAAGTAATTATATGCAGTAACGCCGCGCCGCACAAAAAGTGCACGAAAAAATATAATGTTAGTGGGGGACGACGTACGATGAAGGTGTACATCGTGTGCGTCGAGTCTGCGTAAAATCTGCGACGTATACCATGCAGACAGTTTGACGATATTATTAGTCAGTGTCACATCACACATCCCTCGCTACGCGTCCACGCATATCTCTGATGTAATCGCAGCCTTAAACTGGAAGTGTCTTATCAACGCCCGGGAACTGTACCTATTTGCTAATATAAACCCCTGATTATAATAGGGTGGCCTAGGCTTCATTCTATTTGGTCTTAATTACAAATTAGTATATTTTTTTTTACTTTTTACGTTTGTACAAAGAATGCATAGAACATTCCAGTGATCATCAGTTGATACCTATACGTTTCATTCGGCCTCAAGCTGTCATAGTGAATCCAGCATAATTTATAATATATACAGGGTGTGGCGTAAATAGTGGTCCACCGTTAAGGATTCGATGTACCAGATAATTTACTATAACATAATTATTACAATTTTATCGATTTTTACCCAAGGGTTATATATTTTTTGTCTTTTTTTTTTACGAAATTGCTACCTTTTGTTTCGTTTGTAGTTTCAACAATCCTCCTGAGTAATAGAGCTATCGTGAAATATAGGATTTTTTATTTAAATTTACAGCATTTGAAGAAAATAATAGTTTATCTATACCCAAATTTTAACATTTTTAACAAATTCAGCTCAGATTTTTATAAATAAAACCTTGGATAAAAAGGATTATTGTAATATGTTATAGTAAATTACCTGGTACATCGAATCCTTAACGGTGGACCACTATTTACGCCACACCCTGTATAACACCATTAATTTGTTACATACACGAAAAGTGGCCTAATCACTAAACACGGATTTATGAACAGTGCTTGTTGCAGTTCGAATTTAAGATACCGAGCAATTATGCACACTTTTGGTGTGCTGAGTGTACACATTATATAACCGGATTGCCCATATTTTTAAGTCTAGATAAAGAGCTCTGCCTCATTAAGACGCCATGATGGCGTCGCCGGCTACGTATCCAAGCAGTTAATATTGAAATGCATGGAACCTGATTCACTTGGCGACGGTTTGGTTTCTGGATACTCTGTCGGTCTGGCGACGTTACCACTATAATGTACACGTGTAAGCTGCACCTCGCTCACTCAGCCGCCAGTTAGCCGCCGTTTTGGACGCTCGCTCGGAATATTTTAGTTGACGTTGTAAATAATGAGTTTCGATACTGAAAAATGTATAATAGAAATTCAGAACCGTTCTTGCTTATGGTATAGTTCATCAAATGATTATTCCGATAGTAACTCAAAAGGTTGGGATGAAATAGTGAACATAATATACTACTTCGGCTTCGATCTGATATAAAAGTATGCTTCCATAGTTTCAGGGCGTAATGAGGCAGAGCTCTTACTATCAATTCATTGGCTTTTATGTCAACTTGATTCTTAGCGGTGTTTAGCTAAAGTAAATTCAGCAAATCACATACACATACATCACATTTTTGTATGCTTCCCGTTGCTTTTCTTAATAAGATTTTACTTACATTATTTTTCTCAAAACGTAACAATATTGTTTATACTATCAGGTATTCATTCATGATTGGCAAGCCTAATTGGCAATATAGTACTGGTGCTGACTGTATAGTTACTGGTGCTGACTGCATAGTTACCGGTGCTGACTGCATAGTTTCCGTTTCAGATGCAGTACTTCTGCTCTGAAAGGCTTCTGTTGAAATATTCATCAAATTGGTTTTTCAGGAGACTCAAAAGAAGGCAGGTCTGCCAGTGATGTTGCCGCACGAACCTTCGGCACGTCGCGAAACGCCGCCATTACCCCGCCGCCCCGATCCCGATCCACTTTTGATCAACAGTTAGTATACAATTAATTACTAGAGATGTACTGACTGTTGGGGAAGCCGTCTCGAATATTCGGTTTTCCCTACTAACGGTAATTGAAATGAAATTGTAACTTTTTCATTTTTGTTTTATATTCGCCTAACATTTTGTGATATAAACCTTGAAATCGAACCATTCCTTTAGTAGTCATAAACGACCATGACGTATTTCTTCGATATAGGATAAATAAGCACGCTTTTAATTGTTTCACGTAGCAACTTTGTTACCTCATTACAGATCCGTGGAGTTCAGACAGCGATCTATCCGATTTATCACCAGTGGAGGACGAATACGCTAAAGTGGACAAGTCGCGGCGGAACGAGGCGCCCGACCTCGGTGACGTCACTGCACCCGTGGTTGAGGAAGTGAAGCCCGTGGTGACGTCACCGGCGGTCGCGCCCGTGCCCGCGCCGCACGTGGCGCACACCCCGCCCGCGCAGCCCCCCGCCGCCGCGCCCCCTCACACGCCCGCGGTCACCGTGGTCACCACAGCGCATATTGTTCATACGACTCATATGACACATACGACACAAAGCACTCTACAGTCGACGAATCATCAAATGGATACTATGTGAGTTCTGCTTAACCCTCATTTGGTTATACCTCACTAATCGGGTAAAAACTAGTATTCATAAAAGGTGTGAAAACACCCCAAATCATTATGATCACTCCCCCCCCCCCGGGCGTCGGTGGCCACCGGGTGGACCCCGGGCCGCTGTAGGCGCGGCCTGTGGACGGTCTGCAATGGGCTAGCTCGCCGTCCGATATGACGACAGGCTGTGTCGATGGCGCGTTCGTGTTCCACGCGCGCCTCAAAGAGATGTCAGCATTTAAGCCACGGATACACTAGGGGACAATTGGAGCAACATGTTGCGGAACATGTTCCTCAACAACTACGTGGAATGTGCCGACATACATGTCGCGGAACATTTTGTCGACCACACTTCTCAGTGTTTATAGAAATGTCGCCCGAGGAGGAGGTTGTGGCTATTAGTGCTGCGTACATAGTAATTATATTGAGTGTGTTGAAACGTAAGAGAAAGAGAAGGTGGTGGATGCGGAATTTCTTATTACAACGAGAAAGAAGAGTTAATATTCTAAGTGATCTGATCTAAGTATCCCACAACAAGTCACGACTTTCGTAAAGCTCTATAAGCAAAAGCACGGTATCATTTCCCCACACTACAGACATTTTAAAGGCACGTTGCGTACGCGACTACACTCGGTGACAAATGGCGCAACACTGACGCGGGACACGTGCGCTCGCTCTCGAGGCGGGAGCAAGCAACATGCCCCGCGTCACGTACAATGTTGTGGGTCATGTTGCGGGACACTATGCAACGTTGCAGCGTCACGTATATTTAGTGTCGCGCGTCATGTTGCGGGACAAAATGTTCCCTAGTGTATTCGGCGCTTAAGGAAGGGGTCCGCAAGGGCCGGTGCCTGCCGGGATTATGGGATTGTTCGAAAGAGATATCGCGGCCCTGGAACACAAAGGACTAAAAAAAACTGGTCGCATCCGCAGGTCTACCTCGTCCCTGGTGGGCGTGGGCAGTACGAGTCTGGGCTCCATGGAGCGCTCTGGACTGGGCGCGTCTCGTGAGCTAGACGCGGCGGTCCCGCGCGGCGCTCTGCTCGACACGTCGGCGCACCGCGCGCGCACGGACCTGGCGCGCCACCGCCACCACTCCAGCCACTCCCCGCACTCGCCGCATTCCCTCAGCAACGCTAGCTCGGTCAGTACTCACGTCTCACATGTGTATGAGCTGGACGCTCTGCTCGACACGTCACGCAACCTAAAAAATAAAAATAAAACTATACGCAATGGGCGCGACTTGGGAACAGCTGTTGTGACACGTGGTCTGAACCATAACGGCTTGTCATTTGACGGCTCGAATGGCGTAGCGGTAGTGAGGCTACCTTACGTTCTTAGGGTCCGGGGTTCGAATCCCGGTAGGAGCAAATGTTTTTATTTTATTTATTTATATAATGCATGGAAGACTTACAGCTAATAAATACAGGAAAAGAAAAAGGAAGCCATAGCACAGATTAGCCAGATAACTCACTCCATACAAAATTTTCAATACCTACCGCTATAATAGCCTACACTTTCAACTCGATAGACGCTGCGAACGAAAATGTACCTAACCTTACAATCGTAAAGTGGGTTTTGCTTTGTAGATCGCGCAGCCGCGTGGATATTGTGAATTGCTAGGGCTGCCTCTGTCGACGAAGATGACGGGATTTTTAGTATAGACGTACAATATAAAATAAAACATGTTCTATAATGTATCAGAATTTATAATTGTTTTAAAAATAAGTATAACAACGAAATATTATGTATGAAAAAGAACTGTTAAAATAAATAGAGTGGAGGTGTTTTTTTTTCATGGAAAAATGATAGGTGTTTATCCCTTCTTTTGATTGATTTACACCCTACACGGCATCGTAATACGCGTACGAACGAACAGCACTAGGTATTAAAATTGAACGGCGTGCGCGCGCTTCGCTTGCGAAAACCGCACTGAATTTGCTCCGCCGGCGGAGCGAGACCGCTCGGCTGGGCGGTAGGTACTTATAGCGCGCAAGTACATGGAGTGACGGAGGCCTGGCCATAGTCACTAGAAAGCCAATTACAAGTCCTCACGTATAGACGTATTATAGTTATTTAAGGTGTAAGCACAAAAACACAAAAAACATAGCATTAAAAAAGTGAGAAAAAAAAAAGTTATAAAGACGAAAACAAACAATAAAACCTACGGCTACTTGGAAAATTTGATGTTTGTGTGATGAGCATGGACATTTGTTTCCGAGTCATGGATGTTTATATGTATAATAAGTATGTATTTACAAACAAAAAAAGTATATATGTAGTATATCAACCATCCTGATGTTCACGATACAAGCTTCGCTTAGTGTGGCACTAGATGACGCTGTGTGTAATATAAATATATATATATTTATATTTATTAAAAGATTTTTTTCTTTTTAAATATATATATATTATATATATATTTATATTTGGTTTACTTTAACTCAACACGGTCAAAACTCCTTGTTGATGGCGTGCCCATAGCTTGGTCCCGATCTAACCAATGAAGTCAAGCTATCTTTAAAGTTACAAAACTTATTTTCTTAATGTTATTCGAATTTCTCAAACCCACAACGTTTTATGAATTTTTATAAACAATTTCATTATTGACAATTGGATTTTTGTGTTACAGTACGACGGTCTCGACGATTCGTACAATGACTCTGCAGACGAGTCGCTGAGCGAGTCCACATCGGGGGGACCGCCACACGTTGGTGCTGTGAGTTTATTTATATTATTTTTTATTTTCTAGGATAAATTCAGGAGTTTTGTTTAGATTGGGAACACCATGGTGAAAGCCCAAATCTGCTCAATTTTCTATCTAATCAGTCGAAGTAGTAAAGCATGTCCACAGAACCCACGTTCTCACTAAAATATTTACAAGCAAAGACCTCGTTTTACCAGCATCGTGACACCCGTCAGAGTTGCGGAAGCTCCGTAGGCAGCGCGACTGATGACGCCGTGTACTCCAGAGACCTCAGGCATCACCCTCTGTCGGGTAAGAGCACTCACGTAACGCTTCCTAATCATTGTGTACCGTGCAACGCCGACCATTGAGCGTACGTTTCAAAATAGAACCAGTGCATCCATCATTGGGCTATTTTGGAACGTATACCTAATGTTCATAACATTTGTGTTCGTAACCTTCACCAGTTCATAACAAACTCACCACAAGCGAAACTGTTCGTAATTATGTGATCGTGAATAATAACGTGTCCCGTTAACGTCATTCGCTCAAACCGACGCGAACGGAAGCCGTCGTCGGCGGAGAGTGCACGCATAGCGATAAGTACGTAGTCAGTATGATGCAACCCGGTGCGCTAGGTCCCAGTGCGTCGCTGGCGGAGCAGCTGAAGCTGGTGCTGGCCGAGCGCGAGCGGCGCCTGGCCGGGGGTGCAGGGGGAGCTGGGGGCGCAGGGGGAGCTGGGGGCGCGGGGGGCGCAGGGGGCACGGGGGGCGCGGGCCCGCCCGACGCCGTGCAGCTCACCAACGACCTCGTGGATGAGATCCGCCAGGCCGTCAGCGAGGCCAACGCACGAGGTTCGTAACCGCACTCCGACTCACTCTGATGCTATGCCGCTTCTCTTCTATTTTTCTTCTCTGTTCTTTTAGTTTGGAGATTCGTGTACAGTCTGTTTTGATGTTTTTTAAGAAATAAAAGTGTTCTGAGAAATTCAAGTACCTTATTATTTATTAAGTTTTTCTGTTTTTTAATTAACGAGTAGTTTTTATAATCGAATCCTTCACTCGAAGAAATGTTTTCTCGCGCTAGGCTTAGACCTACATCTGAATTATAAAGAACAGATGGTTGCAGAGCGATCACAGAGTAAGGACCGAGTCGTCGAAGAATTGTTGTCTGTCTTTGTGGTTTTACTGATGTTGTATGTTTAGTTTTGTTGGTGTTGGATTCCATCTTGTATCTTGTGTTGGTGTTGGCTCGCTATTCTAAAATACGGTGTTGTTTGGTGGTGGTGTTTTAGTTTATTTTTAATTGTTTGGTATGTTACTTGGCCTTACAGTACAACTTGAAAGATAGATTTTTAGATAGATGTAATAAATTGTAGATGGATTTTTGTAGTTAAATTGTGTAACTTGTAATATTTTTAAGTCTAGAAGCATAAATGTGTACAGAATGAAGAACACACTCACAACATCCAAATTCCTAGTTCGAATAAGACTCAGCAGTACAAGTACGTAGGAATCGATAGGACTCGATAAGATAAATTTGATTCCTACATACTTGTACAGCAGTTTAGATTGCCAATCTACACGCCATGGAGGAAGAGGATCCTAAGTCACAAGGGGTTTCAATGAAAACTTTCTATACGGCTTCATCTGGTTTGCGTTTACAAATACAAGCCTTCAAAAAACTACTTCATAAAAATCTTTTGACTTTTCTTTTTTAAGTCAAAAGGAATGACATAAACTGCTCCTAGAAGCAGTGTTTCTCATATTATATAGAAGGTGAGCACTAAAAAAAGAAGTAAAAAAAAACCTCTAAAGCTACTAAGTATTGGATTCATCAGAAAATATCCATCGCTAACTTGTTGTCTATAGCTCAGTGGGTGATTACAATAAAATGACATCCGTAATCAGAAAACAGAAAAACTTTCGTTACCACATAGCGAGTGTGAGCTTCATCCTGAACGTATACTTCTAGGGAGGGCCGCCACGTACGTTTATTATAGTTGACGTTGGGTTATGGTTATAGTAAAGAAAGCTCCGGCGTGCGTAGTCGGCGGCGAGGTGCCGTGGCAGCCGCTGTCCAGCGCCGTGTCCGAGGCCAGTCTCACGCCGCCGCCCGCCGCGCCGCATCCCGTCAACCACTGGACCAAGCAACAGGTACCACAACCTATTACGAAACCTCACATCACATTCATCCCCGAAGGGTGCCTAATTAACCCAATGTAATAGGAGACGAGCCTATTGTCAACAACCGGGCAAAAATCCAGACGTTCCTGATGGGAAAACCGAATAACACTGCCCTAGTACTTAGCAGTAGTGCGAGCGACCATAATCCAACGAGGCAGTTATTATACCTACGTTTTTTTTATGAAACAGGTATGGCAGTGGGTGTCCGGGCTGGGTGAGGGGCTGGAGCGTCACGCGGGCGCGTTCGCCGCGCGCGGCGTGGACGGCGCGCTGCTGCTGGCGCTGAGCTCCGCCGACCTCAAGCTGCTCGGGCTCGGCGGCGACGACCGACGACGCATGAAGCGCCGCCTCAAAGAGCTCCGCGCAGCTCACGAGAAGCACCTCAAAGCGCTCAAGAAGGCTGAGAAGAAAGCCAAGAAGAAATAAACCCTATGAGAGATGTCACACGATGTGTTGTCGGTACGTTGCGACGCTAGGGCCGTGACGCTGCGTCGTTCTACTTATAAATATGAACGACATGCCATATGGTGCATCAAAAAGGGGCATGAGAGACGAAGCGGATTGCTGCGGTGCGACGCCGCAGCAACAGTGCAGCGCAGTGTTAATTATAATACTAAAGATTTTTGAAAACGCTGCGACGTAGCAACGGCGTCAATGCGTTGCGGCGACGCGACGCATCGGCAACGCCCGTGTGGATTCACTCTATGACACGCCCGTGGCATGCCATCACCAAAGAATGAGCCAGTTCACATGAACTATCCCTGTTTGCAATGCAACAAAGCAATTAGATATTTAATTTTGTAATGGAGATGTGAAAATGATTGTGCACTTACATTTTGTAACAAACACTACTTATTTACTATTTCTTTTTTTTAATATTCTGATGGAAAGGTAACGTTTCATGTGAACTGTCTCCTGTGTTTCTCGACTATATTGTTTATTTTCCGTGGCAACTATATGGCATCTATAATATATTATGAATATAAAAGTACCTATAGAGATATTGAACTAATTTCCCAGTATTTATAATATTTTTGTATTATCTAGCATTTCAGACTGTCGTGTTCAGCTTTGTTTTTCTTGCCTTTTCTTTCTGTATGACGTGTGAAAGTTCGACAGCGTGTACATTGTACGATATTATTAGAAATACAGGTACTTGGAACATGTTCATGTGACTGAAGCTCCACATGGTATTGGTGGTGGGAATGAAGCTGTGTCTGATAGCATACAGAGTGCCATCTGACCCATAGCTTAGAAACTAGAGACGATAGTGCTGCTTCAAACGAAGAAACGAATATTATTAATCGAAAATTAGACATAAGTGAATGTGGAACAGGACAAGTAGAACTCATTTATCTAGACTGTCTTATATGTAATCTATTCCCATGTATCCTTTGACAGGTATTTTGTTGGTTTCTTCATCGTTCCTACATTTTTGTATTAATTGTGTCAGTTTTTCTTGAGGTTCGAGATCACGTTGTGGACAGTAGAAAAATACTGGCTCAATCTAGTCATAAGATGAATTAGCTGTTCTAAAGTCATGAATTATAACAATTTTTTCTTAGAAATTTTGAAGTATTTAAGATTAGATCATAACCTTTCTTGTATGTAATGATCACCAATTATAATAACGAGATTGTAACGCGATAATTTATTTTTCATTTGTAGCCAATGCAATGCAAATTGATTTTGGTAATGTTTGGCATTTATTTATAATTATGAAATATAATGCACAAAATGTACTTAGTGATACGGTGACTGATTATATTCTACAATGTCGCCAACGTTTTAGTATATTTTAAATTAAATTGTATAGTGAAGTAACATTCATGCAACATATTGTGATCTCATGTCATGTAAGAGTACAGGATATCTTCCCAGCCCATGTCATAGTATTTATTCAAAGTGTCTACCTACTATCATGTGAATTCTTATGAAATGCAATCTTCACGATTTATTATACATTCCAGTAAATTACTATCTCTATTTAGTGATGTAACGAATATTCGCATTCGCATTCGCATTCGCCAATATTCGCATATTTTTCGATATTCGCATTCGCATTCCTATTCGCAAAAAACGATGCGAATATTTAGCGAATGTATTTAACAAACAAAAAGGAAATTATTATATGGTTGCATATGAAATGATAACACAACTGATAAGATTTATATATTTTTATTTAACCATACTTGAATTAAAAAAAAATATTATGGAACAGTCTTGGTAAGCAACTAAATTAGAAACACTTTCTCTTTTGTTCTTGTTAGTCTAATTAAAATATTAACAAAATCACAACTTAACTCCACCACAGAAAAAATAATGAATGTCCATGCCTTACATATATTTTGAAAAAAATCTAATTCTAAATTCAAGTATCTTTTGTGAAAACAGAACTTCAGAGATCCAATCAAATCTAAGTATAATATTAATTTATAACCTTTTTGGCTTTAATTATATATTTTTCCATCCCACTATATATTTTCTAAGAATTAAATATGATAATGAAATATAAACTTAAAAAATCAAATAATGAATACTTGACTATTTGTAAATAAGCTTTTTACAAAAACAAAAAATATTTATTTCTATTTAAAACAAAAGTAAAGTTCTAATATTCATAATGTTAACATTTGGTTTCAATTGCACATTTTTTCACTAATTTTCTTTTTCTATGAATTAAAAATAATCAAATATAAACTACACAATTATAGTTTTGCTAATAACAAGTTGACACAGTTGACTATTAAAATAATTAAACTCGCTGTAACTTTAAATTCTTAGTAATTAAATTGAAGTAAAGGAATGTTAAATTTTAAAAATAAAAGTTTTGAAGCTCTTTCTCCGTGCAGCCTGTTTCGGTGAGGTGTGTAGAGAAGTCCAGCTCCACTGAAAACTCTTTCACTGGGGACACTTGTGGGTGGAGTTACCAAATATTCTCTGGCTACAGGAGAAAGAATACCATATTTATTGCTATTAACTTTCCACCAAAGAAGTGGGTCTTCTTCATTTTCAATACGTTTATCCAATACATAATCATTAATATTTTTTTTAATTAAAACTTCTACAGGATTTGGAATTTCATTTTCTAATTCTTCCTCGCTTTCACTTGAGTCCATCATCATTTTCATAGTTTCTTTTAGTGATACAGATTTTTCTGAAAGACTGGCACTGGAGCCAAAGTTTTCCTTAACCTGATTAGTCGTTTTAGGACGCTTTGAATTTGAACATGAAGGAAAGCTGAAGTCCTCATTTCCAATTAAATCCAAAATATTTTTCACGACCTGATCTTTGGTTGAAGGATTTTTGAAAAATTTCGATTTGTACCTAGGATCAATAAAAGTTGCTGTAGCAAATAATTTGTCGTTTTCCAAGTGAGAAAATCTGTGATTCATTTCTTGTTTTAAAACGAGTATAGTTTTTCTAATGCATTCTTCAGATGCCTCATATTCATCAATCACCTTTTCCAGGGTGGCCAATAACGGAATCACAGACGATATGGAAACATTGGCTGCACTTAGTTCTCGTGTTATTTCTTCAAAAGGTTTAAGCAATGTAATTAATTTTTCCACAACTATCCATTCATCTGAACTTAGTTGTGAAATTTTGTTGTTAGTGGAAGCATAAAGGCACAGTGAATCTTTGTTTTTTAAAATTCGTTCTAACATGTAAAAGTTGCTATTCCATCTCGTAACACACTCTTGGATTATCTTGAGCTTTGGTTGATTAAGTTTTTCTTGTAGATTAGCAAGTTCATCTTGAGCTACATTAGAGTGGTGAAAATGTGTTGCTATCTTTTTACATTTGTTAATGACTGCAATGATAGATTCTTGTGACTTAAGCCCTTCCTTAACAACAAGTTGAATTTGGTGCGATAAACAATCAATGTTTTTAATATTTAATAAAGAAATACCTTTTTTCATGTTAGTGCCACCGTCCCTAACAATACATAATACCTTTTCTTTGGGAATTCCCCATGATGACAACATAGTTTCTAGCTTTACGGCTATATTTTCTCCTGTATGTCGCCCATCATTAAATACTTCAGATTTCAAAACAATCATTTTTCTTTCAAAACTTTTGGTAATTCCGTGACAAGTGAAACTTATCAGCGATACCCCAGAGCAAGAATCAGACCAGATATCAGTTGTAAACGCTAGTTTTTCAAATGATTTGATTAATTCCAGAATTTTATCTTTTACCTTGCCATATAATTTTTCGCAAATAAACGGAGTAAAATATTGCCGAGATTTTAAATTATACGAGGGGCACACTTGGTTAATCAATCTCACAAATCCAAGGCATTCCACAAAACTAAATGGTAAGTCCTCCAGTGCAATCATTTCGCCAATTAAATTATCTAGCTCCAAAGACTTGGTGTTGTTGTTATCCCATTTTTTATTTTTTTCGATGCAATCACCTAAAGATATTTGCTTAAGGTCGGTTTTGGTACATTGTCGCGAAGAGGACGCCAAAGAATTTATTTTAGCAGCACCTCGCTTTTCATGCTCTCTTCTTTTCAATTCGTCATATTCATTTTTGTGTTTAGTTTCTAGGTGATTTCGCATAGCACTAGTGGTCCTGCCTTTGCGCGAGTACTTTTTATCACACAACTTGCAATTTACATTTTCAGCATCATATATTGTGAAATAAGTCCAAACTTCGCTAACACGTGCTTTACTCATGTTTTTATACCACTTTGTCACTTGAATATCAGTTAAATTTGGGAAATGCAATAACACCAAACTAACCTCAAATCAAAACAATACTTTTCGAATGAACTTTCTGTGACTAACTTCGTTCATTCAACCTGTATCGGCTCGGCTATGTTCAATTTAAACATGGCCGACACGAAATGTCAAACATTTTGCGCGCGCTTTATTTGAAATTTAACATTCGCATTCGCATTCGCATTCGCGAATATTGAAGATGAATATTCGCATTCGCATTCGCATTCGCGAATGTGAAAAATCCAACATTCGTTACATCACTTTCTCTATCTATATAGTTGTTTCTGTGTGCGGTTTTGGTCCTTTAGATGAGCTTTATAGTTTTTCTTAGGCGACATACATGTATGGTTTATCTAACAAGTAAGTGTTACTGTCTGTGTATTCATGAGCGTCATTTGGTTCCGTACCCTATCATGTAAATATAGTCTCAGGTCTATAATGTGGAGACTACCAGAGTGAGCTTGAAATCATACTGTGTGACTGGATGTACGTTACGCATTTAGAAAATTTATTTCATTTAAGATTTAAGAATAAGTAGAGTCCATTGCCAAAATTGATCAGTACTTTTGTTTAATGTTGTTGTTTTTTTTTATTAATTAACAGTTTCCTTTACGTATTTAAATATATTTATTTTGGGACCAAATTAATTTATTATGAACTTAATTATGTATTTTGGGTGTGTGTTCAAGAGAAAGATTTTTATTTATAATTTAATAAACAAACCAAAGTCTACATCACATTGTTTTTTACTGTGTTCTTTGTATCATGTCATGTACATTTTGTGAGAAGACAATGAAAATATAATCTGCAATGTAGATGTGAGTTTTCTTGCTGCTGTTTATTCTTAATGCCTGTAGAATGCATGGAATCTTATCTGTATTTGGGAATTATAAATAAAAGAATATTGTTTAAAAAATAAAATACAAGTCATGACTTCTAAATATGTATTTAATTAGCAGGTGGTTTTGGGTTCTTGGGCTTTTTGTTGCGTTTTCGTTTCTTGAATTTCTTTGCTGGTGGTGGTCTGACTTCCCCATTCTTTCCAACATTATTGTCTTTGACATCATCACCATAGCTTATAGTAACAAAAGCTCCAGGTTTCCTTTTAGTTGGTAAAGTGACTTCCTCTGCTTCATCTGAATCATCATTGTCTTCACTTGCTGCTTTCTCTTCAGTATTTTCTACTTCATCAGACTTATCTTCCTTTTTGATAAGATGGCTTTGTCTATTCAATGTGACACAAGTCACTCTACATGCAGCATTGCAGGAACAAAGTTCAACTAATTTTGAATCATCTACAGACCAAACTTTCAGTTCTCCTGTACTAGAAGCAGAATATAACATTTCATCTTCATAATGCAGTGACTTGACCCTCTGTTTATGTGCCTTGTATGTCAGAGCTTGAGTGTCAGATACGGTAAGTGTTATTACATTTCCATTGTCTAATCCCACAAATAACCTTTCATCAGTCAACCATTGCACTGATGTTGGTTTTGAGCTGCATGTGATTCGTTTTTCTACCCCTGCTTTACTTATTGTCCACACATCTACTGTTTGCTGAGAGACTAACGAAAATCTATCTCCCCCTGGGGAAAACTTGATTTCTGTTGGCAATAGTACACCCTTACTAGCTAGGTTGATGGTGAAGGCTGGCCGACCTTTAACCAAGTTCCATGTTCTCAATGTTTTGTCACCACCAACACTAAGAGCAAGTTTATCTGATGGATGTACAGCAATAGCAGTGACTGGCTGACCTGAAATAATTATTGGCAAGTATGAAGTATAGAAAACACTAAATGATTGAAACTGATGAGTTCAGGTTCATTGAACAAAGTTTAGTTCTGTGTGTGTTAGTACATGCAAGATACAGTACTGCTTACCTCCATGGGCTTTCTTCCATATCTTTTCTATTTGCCAGTTGCCTGTTCTAGTTACAATAATAGAACCATCATCACTTCCTGTTAGAAGATGTGTGCCATTATTTGTGAATGCTACAGTATTTATTGTTCCATCGTGGTTCATAAGTACTGTGTGTTCTTTCCGTGTTTTCATGTCAATAACCACGACTTTGTCATCAGTACCACCAGATGCTAGGAACTTGCTTCCGATAGACATACAACGGACTGATGCTGTATGCGAGTGGGTGGCAAATGTCTGCTTTAATTTCATTACCTGAACACAAGAGCGAATATATTACTTGGGTGCACGGTAATACCCAAACACACACACAATGTCACAATGTTAAAAAATATCCAAGAGACTTACCGCATCTTCTGTTCGTATAGAATAACCGAGTAAGAAGCCCTCGTAAGTACCAACGATTAATTCGTCCATTGTTGTTGTGGAGTTCCTTCAATAAAAAACAATCAAAGCATGTGAAAACGAATTATTTTGATCCTTTTAAAACCATATAACCTCCAAACGCACGACACGATATTTTGAAAACTGTCAATGACAAACAAATGTCAAAAAAAGAGGTGCTCCAAGACATTCCTAAAAACAATTTGTGATAAGCAAAAATCGAACTGAATAAAAGTTTTACGGTTACGTTTTACACAGAAAAAAAACCTGATTTGAACCCAAAATTAAAATGCTAAGTAACTTATAATTTCATTTACACTCTACACCATTGTATTAGTTAAAAGATGTTTTGCTTATATTTAGTAATGTAGCTTTTATCACAACACTAGTTCATTTTTATTCAACAATCGACAGAAAAAATTGACAGCGTCAAGAGAAAAACGAAAACCTCACTATTTCTATTTTTTGTGAAAGATATCGAATGGATAAATCTGTAATTAAGATTTAATTACTCAAGTTCTGTTTAATTCTTTAGCACGAACATATTATCATTCTGGTAAGTATGCGTGAACACGGTGTATGAGGCAGTGTTTTAGTGAACGTCTGGCTCTATCGATCTCCGTGGTTGGCATTATTTGCTAAACTGTTTGTTTGTTATCTCGAAGGATTCCCAAAAGAGGACATATTTAGACATCTACAAGATGGATTTGGCAGAGACGATGAAGAGTGTCCTGTCTAAAAGCACTGGGACGTCGAGTGGCGCGGCGAGTACGTCAAGCTCGGCAACCCCGCACGGGGCAGAGGGCTATGTCACCGAGAAACTGTACATGCTGCTGCAGTTGTATCTACAGAACAAGGGCTGGAGCCCCAGCATAGAACTGCTTCAGTGTTTCAGTGATCTCAAAGAGTCATCCATGCTTCCCAGTGCTGCCTATTTGCAGTAAGTCAAAACATTTCTCATATTTGTTGAAATTGTCATTTCTTACAAGATTCTGCTTAAAATGTTGGGGTATATTTACAATAAAAGTACAAACACTAAAATGACTATTGCATTTTTAAGAATAATGAAATGTATTTCTTGCATTTTTGCCACTGATTTCTTGCATTTTTATATAGTGAAGTTTACTCAAAAGCAATTCCATATTTATTTTCAGAATGATGGCATCCAGAGTAGGTTTAGATACACAAGGAAGACTGATTCTTCGTGAAAACGGCAAGATAATATTGCCATATGAACACTTTGCTAATGCTGTCATGTTAAAACACATGAATGGACCTCATGGACTCCATCTAGGATTAGAAGCAACCGTTAGAGCTGTAAGTAAATATTATGTAATAAAAGCTTAACAACTCAAATGAGTTCCCGTTAGATTATTCCATAAAGGTGTTATGTTTTAATGCGTTTAGCATTGACACAGATGCATTTGATTTCCTGAAATCTAACTGTAAAGAACAATGCTTCAGTTTTAACTCTTGCACTATGAAAACTGTGCTCCAATACTGCAGTCAATAACAAATTAATAAAAATAACAATTAAATAACAATGGTAAATGCTTTTTCTTTCTTTCTTGACAGTACTGTAAAGAAATAAAGAAAAAACATTTAGTAGCCGGCACAGAACAAAACAAAATGATGAAATTATCAGTACAATCATCATCAGCCTAGCCTTATTGCTAACAAAGTCGGGGTTGGGTTCCAGTCTAGCTAGATGCAGGTGAAATTATCAGTACAACTAATTAAAAAAAAAAATATTACTGTACGAGGCCAAAAGGCCCAAATCTCAGCATGGTGCTGTAACATTAAAAAAACATCACAGTGCTGGTATTCTGATAGGGCCCAAAGTATACTGTATAGCATGACACTTAATTCACCAAGTTCTATGCATCAATTAGTTGGCTTGCTATGTCAACTCTCATTATTTATTAAATTTAATATTGCATCATTGGTTAAGTGACTGCAAGTGCAACTGCTGAGCATGGGGTACTAAGTTTGATTCTCGGGTTGGGCAGTGTTATTGTGTTCTTTTATTAGAAAAATGTTAGAAGTAAGATGGAGGTTGTCCAATAGCTCACTGTTACATGGGACTTAACAAGCATAATCTTGTATTATAATATGAATGTCTTACTCTACTTTTAGGTTGTAGAGTCATACACAATAGGCAGGGAGCAGTTTGGAATGGAGAAGGAGTTCATAATAGAAGTGGTGCAGAACTGCCCCAACCCCGCTTGCCGTTATTACAAAAACCAGTTGGAGATGACGCAGAAGTCAATACAACAGCATCTGTCTCAGCAGCCTACAT
The DNA here is from genome assembly GCA_916618015.1 of Xestia c-nigrum. Classification (NCBI taxonomy): domain Eukaryota; kingdom Metazoa; phylum Arthropoda; class Insecta; order Lepidoptera; family Noctuidae; genus Xestia; species Xestia c-nigrum. Next base: position 10,288,245 of record OU745260.1, read on the forward strand.
ACATACCTGGTAATTTCTTATATTTACCTATAAAACTTTATGCACAATTAAAGTGATGATGATTAAAAGGCAGACTTAATAAATTGGGTATTTTCTTCTAATGGTTTACCTTATATTGTGTTATTCTGATTTCATTGTTAATATTTGTACTTTTATAAGATACTGAAAGGTCTATTCATAGACTCTGTCAGACACTTCATAATCTCAAAATTAAAAGGATCTCAAAAAGGAAAGGAGGCCATTTTCGATATGAAGCACTTTCCTTATGAATATTTATTGCTTACTAAACTATGAATTACTAACTGTTGTTATCACTATTAAAAATGTTTTAAAACAAGAAAAACTGAATGTACCACCAAACAAGCTATTTGGTTTACATTTTACAATGTAATTTGTAGGTTAAACTGTAAACCAAGGTTGTTCAACCGTACACTGGAGTACTAAGAAAAAAAGAAATTTCTAATAAAATCATTATAGACAAAAAGAGAAAATCATTGTGTGCATTCACATTCCAATTGGTTTCCATTAAGATCATGCATATTTCTAACTGTATTATGTTCTTATGAGCTATTATGACCTACTTGGGAAATCAATGGAATGATTCAATACCAAACATGTACACAAACTCATTTACAACGAATGAAAGATTATTTCTCATTCTCAGGTTTGGTTAGCATAATAGAAAACTCAAACTCAAAGCATTTATTTCAACTAGACCATTGCGGCACTTTTGAATGTCAAAAATACAAAACAAAATTAAAGCTACAGTCACAGTCACAAGGCATAATAACTTGAGAAAGTACTGCAGATTTTGCTTCACTAGAAATTGTCCCACAGGAAGTTACTACCAGTATAAATAGTAGCGGTACTTTCATTCAAGCCTACAAGCTTGAGTTGAACTACTACTTTCCATGATTATTAGGGTTTTTGTAATATAGAAAAACACGTGGCAACCTACTATTTAATATGATAGTAATGTTTTCCCCATCAATTCGAAAACAAAAAGTGAACGAGAAGGCGTCATACATTCTGTGAACTAGTGTCTACCCGACCTATTAGGGGTCGTCTGGATTGAACGTATTTCTATACCAAAATATCGCCGCGATTCTCTCGCTCGTTGAAACGGCACAAAAGATACAGCCCTGTGACGACAGACTGACAAAACCCAAAAAACTCCTTATTCGCGAGTATTCCTTCCATAATAAAAAAATAAATATAAATATTGATTACTTTCAATAATTTTACAAGAATTATGTACTATTAACAGAATCGTGAGAAAGAAAAAAGAGCTTTGAATGTATATTGTATGGTCGTTTGTCCTCGGTGTCAGATGCGGGCGCGTCAAACCTGCCCGACAGCCAGGCGGTGGAGCGTCTGTTACGCAGCACGGCTCTCGCACAAGACTACCAGCTTCCCCTCGCACCACACCTCGCCGCACTCAGTGAGTTGTTATGTAAAAATCGCTTCTCTTTATTCTTCACTTTCTTTTGAAATGGTCACACTTCAATTCAATCTAATTTGAGCTTTCGATTTTCTCGCATTTTTTTCACAAATACATTTTATCAACTTAGACATAAAGCAACAATGAACAAATTAAGAGGAGCTCATGTGTTAACAAACATAATCAATCAGGCACCAAATCTGCAGCTCATAGTCAATAATGCACGTAAAGAGTATAAAAAGAAAAAAAACTCCAAAGCTTCCATCTTAAATTCTAGCCAGCCTATCAGGTGAGAAGTCGGACCGTCGCAGCCAGGACAAGTTATCGCAGCACCAACAGATGTTGCTGCAGCATCAGAGCCGGTCTCTGAGCCACCAGTCCTCTATCGACAAGTACGCCCACTCGCAGCAGAGGTCGTCCAGCTCCTCACAAGCCAGTCTGGAAACTAAGTCGAAGCATCATTACTCTGATGAGCATAAGCTCACTGACTTTTTGAGGTGAGTCACTGCAGTTTTAGTGCCTTTTGTATAAAACGTCTTGCAGTTTTAGTATTGGCATTTGTTTTTTACCTGGTTTGGAAGATCATTCACTCATCAGTGCCATCACTGTGCTTATTTACACCTAAATACAAGTTCTCAAAATGTTTGATTGTGTGTAAAATAGCATGATTTTACGCTTCTAGTTTATTGACAAGACTCCGTAAAACGAGCATATGGTAATCTCGCTCCTTTTTCTCAATTTCTAGGGCAAATCTGGAAAGTCTAGAATCTCTATCAGGCGGGACTGGATCATCGACACACGCGGAGCGCGCGGGTGCGGGGAGCGCGGCCGGGGCGGCGAGTGCGGGGGGTGCGGGCGGTGCGGGCGGACAGGAGCGCGTAGTGCGCGCCTTCGCCGAGCTGGCGCGCAACCTGCAGCGCATGCGCCCCTGCGTGCGCCCCGCCATGTGCAAGCCCTACGGCAAGCAGAGCGAGCAGCTGCAGAAGAGTTAGTACCTTATCATTATCTGCTGAGACTTTTCCCAACTATGTTGGGGTCGACATACATTTCACAATATTACGTTTTCACTTCGATATATTACAATCTACCGAAAAATAATGCGTTATATTGTAAGCAGTATGTTCGTTTGACAATTATTCGAGAGTTTAAAATCTCGCCAGTTATCTTACAATATAACGGGTTTTACAATTTTATGGTGACATTGTATAGTTTTTACAAGTTTTGGAACAACAGACTCAATGAATGCATGACATTTTTTAAATTCCATTGCAACCAAAATACTCACTCAAACAAAACTAACACTAATGTTTATAGTTGAGTGCTATACGAGTATATCACTCATTTATGAAAGACTAGCATTTGCTTGTGGTTTTAGCATGGTGTTTTATATTTGATTAAAGCATATCGTTTAACAATGATGAATGAATGTGGACGAGTCCAAAAGAGTGTATAAAAAAATATTGTTGCAGTTGGCGCTCTGTGATTTCTGTCTGGAATATTAAACAATTATTTAGTCTATGTTAGTTACTTTGCTTCTAAAGATAATATAATATATTATCTTTTATATTCGAATGAAAAGATTTATACCCATCAAACAACTACCCTTACAAATTGCTCAGGTTCTGCTTTTTCAATTATAGTTCTGTTGGACACCATCCAGTTGGTTCAGTCGTTGCGTAGCTATCTGCCGCCGCCACACATCCAGGTCACCTCGTGGAAGAACGATGATAAGCTCCGGTAAGAACATATTCAATTAACTTTATTAACTAAAGCCATTGATTGCGTTGGATGACACAATCGTTCTTAAGGCACAGTATAATTTTACTGAGAATTTACGCATTGATAGAAAATACGATTCATGTTTGAAATGGGTTAATCAAAGTGTAACAAGATGAAAATGTAACTTTCGAAACTTGATAGAATTAATTGGGTTCAATATTTAATGACGACAAAACAAAACCTAAAGTATCTCCTAAATCCACCCATATTTTGAAGTAACAGCTGTTTTTGCAAACAAAAACTAACACAAATATTTATCGGCACCCAGCCACCATGGCTGTCACATTTCGCAGCCTAATTACAAGAGATCCGCCAAAATTGTCCCAGGCCCGGCGTAAAAGATATATATCTCTGATTTCAGAGTTATAATAGTAGAAGTATATAGTATTGTAATGTATTCGGTGGCCAACATAGTTGTTTTGCCGGAGAAGTTTAATAAGCATTGCAAAAATGACTGGGGTTTTTTTGTATGGGATTGTTGTACTCTTGTATAACATCCAAATATTTTCAATTTTTTCGCATGATCATAATTCGACTTTTGCAGTTCCATTTTAAACGTCTACCCTGTTTATTCAGTTCCAACAACATGGAGGAACTCGAGAGCCGTAAGATAGTGAGCGGCAACTAGCCACCGGACACCAGCGCCGGCGACGACTAGCGCCCGGTGACGTCACCTCGTGCGACACGCGACACGCGCCCGGCCCCGCCTGACGCGTAGTAGTTTACAGCAAACACACTAACTGAGTACTTACACACGTCACGGTTTCCACCGAAGCAGAGACGACCGCAGCGGAAAAGAGACGTGAGGGAGTCCAATCTGATTGGTCGATTCTCGAAAGTGTGTTCGTCCAATCATATTACTTGAATTCGACTTAGCGTTTCTCGTTCTCTCGTGAGTTTGATCGAAGGTTGGACGTCTTCGCAACGCTCCGCTCGTCTCATCTTTGGTGGGGATTGGTCTTAATAATAATAGTTGTGAACAGAACTAGAATATGCTTAAATATGTATCTGCACAAAAAATAGGAAACCCACTACGGTTAATAATGGCACACCAGTTGGAAATAGTCCGTAGAGATGTATCTTAGCGCACACCTCAAAAATTTGCCAATCCCAATATACATACTGAAAAGAGGTGGGTAGCACACCCTATATACTCGGAAATATGATGATAAGTTCGTGCTAAATTAGATGCTGTAAACTTCATCACTCAGGCCACACTAAGACTCACTTGCATTACGAAACACTAAAATCATTTAGTGCTAAACTCTCTGTCTCATGAAGGAAATATAAAACGGTATTTGAAATTCGTTATGTACTAAACGTTTCAAGTGGTTTATCGTGCAAGCGGGCCTTAATGGTATTTAAGTTCGTATTTAATCAAGATCTGCATATTTTATTCGTAAAAGTAATTCTCGATAAAAACTTGTCATTAGTTAGTGAGTAAGATTGAGATAGTTTCTTCCATTTAGTTTGGAATGTTGTACCTTGAAAATGGAACCGTGTCGGACGCTGAGCTGTCGAGTTCTTTTATGTATTAGGAATATTGTTGACGCTGCACGAATCTGTGCGTGTACGCTTACGCTGAATTACTCGAACATGGGGTGTGTATATGTATGTATATGTAACGACGCCACCTCGTGTTCGGCACAAACTGGGTTTATATGTAGTTGATTATCATGCTGTCTTTGTTTTTGCGGTTTTATTGCTTTACTTGTTGGTGTTTGCAGAAGTTTCTTTTTATATATTTTTCATATAATTTCATATTATCTGTTGTAAAAGTTCATACAATCATGTATGCTATTACTTTCGTTGTTACTGAACGTATTTAATGGTTAAGGTTTTTCTTTCTACAGTAATTTCAAGATTCGTCCTTATTATTTTAAGTTTATTCTCAGTTATTATCGTAAGTGCATTATTTACACTGTGATAGAAGTGTAATAGGAGTAGGTCTGAGCGAAGTCTTGACATGAATGTTACTTAGGAACGTATGTAGTAGTGAGCGTCGCTGGTGCGGGCTGCGGGCGGGCTGCGTGTGACCGGTCGAGGAGTCACTCGACCACTCCGCAGGCGCACTTGCACGAGGCTGTTAAGTCGCCGAGTATTATGCGCATATTAATATGTAATAAAGTTTTGATCGCCATGTCTTGTCTTGTGAATGATAGGGAGGTTAGTATCTTATTGAAGACTGCAAATTTTTCACGTCTAAGCTGATGTTGCCTGTGGATGTATAAGATTAGGAACAGTAAGTTATGATGAAGTGCATGCTGTACACTGGGATGACGTCGCCTCGTACAAAACGGAATTTTAATTGTAAGTTTAATAGGTATAAATTATTATTCGTAGTTAGGCCACTTTTTTATCCTACCTATTATATAATTGTGTTTATATTATCTCAGTGTACAGTAGAGTAAATAGAACGGTCGAAGGAGCTTAGCTGAAGTTGACTTTGATCGGAGTGTATCACTGTTAGGAGTCACTATTTACTTCCATAACATCATCATGTGAAATAATGGACTACATAAGTTAATGATTAGTGCAATAATTAGGCAAAGCCTACTTTAAATTTAAAGTTTTGTATCTTAGTACTGTAATTCTAAATTATAAACATAACTTATCATAATCGCATCACAGCGGGGAGGGGGAGGGGGAGGGGGAGGGGGGGTGAGGTTGTATTGTATAGCGTAAGTACTTGTTCTGACATGGTCTCGGTTAATTGGATTGTTGTATGCATCACAATTTATTTGATTATTGTCAAATAACATTAATTGTAAGCAGCTTTTTGTAGGTAAGTGCGTTGTACACTTGTGTTGTATTTCATATTCGTATTAGCTGTTTATATGGGAAAACTATAATCGCCACACTAGTTCTACATTACCTACAACTCTCGTTTCGATACATTATCCAAATATATAACGAGGCTACTACGTTTTCATCAACAACTAACAATACACTTAGTATTAATAAATTTGATATAACCGTCAAAATCTTACTCTTTGAAAAAGTATTATAAACTTCCAAAAGAATCTCTCTCTGTATTAGAATTATAAGCTTTCTAGTCAAAAATGGATTTCATATTGCATTTTTTATTGATATGTTCGGAACTCTTTCTTAAGGTATTGGAAATTGATAACTTTGAATGTGACTTATAACGTTTACGTTCGCTCTGTCGTTCAGCGTGCAACCATAATATTGTAAAACTGAAGATCTCACATCGTATCATTTGTTCTGGCGGCTAGCTCGCGAGCTCGCTGCAGTGACAGAGTCCCTTATGTAACTAATATCTCTCATTATATACTTTCTCTTAGTGATGGTTAATTCATACGTAATAACATAGTTTTTTGTATTGTATTGTAGTATTTACGGACTCGTTAAATTATTCATCATCATTATTTTATTTCTCATCTGAAAAAGCATTTATTATTATTTGGTAATACGTACCAGTAATCTTCAACAGCGAATAACGTTTGGCATCTGAATTCTGTGATAAATTTTTATTCAATCAAAATGTAATTTTGACATTATAATGCAATACCAATCGGAAAATTAGTTACTATTATACATATAGATTATGTTTCTAAATTTCTTTAAGTATATAGTGTGTTTCACGGCTGATGGTTGCTTGTTTTTAGACTGATCCAATTTGAATAACACGACACATGGAGGTGTCTTTGACAAACCACTAGTATTACTATTATTTCGCCGATACAGAAGTCGATTCGGTTATAGCGATCATCAGCTGTATTTATTTTATATCAAAATTGGCCTTGCCATGTAATTTATTATTTGTATTTGAAGATTCTTTTGATGTAAAGGTGGTAATTTAGTAATGAAAAGCAGTGCTTAGAAATAAATAAATAATGAATAAATTGAATAATGTTGTTTTTTTTTATTTCATTTTACCTTCAAGTATGCAGGTGAGATTTTTAAAAGGGATCTTTGATAACAATGTCCAAAGTTAGAAATAACAAAACATCACGTGTAAGTACATGCTAAACTCCAGAAACGCCCTACCTATTCCAATGAAATTGTGAATGTGTATTTAAACTTGGTTACAGTTCGAAAGATAGGATAGTTTTGGACCTGACCCCGTATTCACAAACGTTCGACTCGTTCCCGATTCGAGAACTCGTATATCTGTCTTATTCTGGCATTACGAAAACGACCGAGATAGACATACGACTTCCCGAATCGGAAGCGAATCGAAGCGTTGTGAATACGGGGGCTGGTAGGTGACACCGTTGGCGACATCTAAACGTGTCGCTTGTAAGTATATTGGAACTGGTGACAATATTTCACCGTCGGCCGAGGATTTAAGCCGCGGGTGAGACATACTGGCAACAGTTGTATAGATGCACTGTGCAAAAGTTCCTAAATCTCGATATACGCCATCCAGCCACTTGATTCTCGTCACCATCAGGATGGCTGGTTGTCTGCATCAGTGACCAACAATTGCTACCTATTTGCTACCCATTGCTACCTATAGTCAATTAATTGCTACCTAACTTCTAAAAGAATTAAAGAGACTTTAAAATGACCAGCCATTCTGATGTCGTCTTCTGCGACCCCCTGCTTTACTATGAAGTAAACGTTTGTGTGCAAGAATGGACAAGACCAGAGTGATGTCGTTCTTCCGGCACGACCTGCCCATCGAAGCAGTGGCGTAGCTAGGCGTGCGCGAAATGGGCCCCCGCCCATGGGTCCTCGCGAGGCCCCGAAGCCACTTTAAATGCGATGCCCGAAACTTTATCACAGATTACTAACTCACTTGACCACTTTTACGCTTGAAAAAGAACGTCACATAAAAGCGTGTTTGCAAGGGGACTCACAAGAATGCCTCTTAGGCACAACTGCGAGGCCGTTGTACCTGCTAAGACCGCAGCCGTTAGTTTGACGGAATACGATACTTGTCAGGAATTTTATTAATAGCTATGTGTAGGTAGGCAAGCGTTTTTCGCATGTGTGCCATAAAATTTACCACCGTGCTTTCATATTTTTTAAATGATAAATGATCTTTATTTTGTAAGTAGGTTTTCATAAACACTTACACGTCAATTTTTTTTTAAACTAGATGACGGATGTGATTTTCATTACTCATACTCGGAAAGTAGGTCTGAAGTTGCCTGAAAAGCGGGTTGAGAGTAATACATTTCAGCCCTAGGGAGAATCACTTTCAACTGACAGCTGTCAAATTATAAAAAAAAAACTAGTTCTATTTTCACCTTTCTATTGAATCATATTCCGACTTCTATACAGCTTCTAAATTACAGCGCGATGTAAAACTGAAATAACAAAATTCTGTATTAATTAAGGAATATATTCTTTTTAAATAACTTAGTTACAAATATTTCTTTAAAATATCGTAGATTTGGGCAAAATATTTACTATTTCTTCGGTGACGAATATGAAAAATAAGGGCTAATATTTTTTATTTTGCCACAGGAAAAAATATTAGGCGGGAAAGCGGCAATCCGATCTTATTTTTTTTTCGAGTTGTTTCGTGTGTTTATTTATATTTTCATTGTATTCGTAATGAAAAGCACAGTGTTTACCTCGGGTTGAAGTCTCTTGAACTATTGACGCCCGCGCTACGCTTGGGCGCCAAACCCCGTCTCGGAACTAAATAACTTAGTTTCACCCCTAGGGAATAAACGGTCACTTTAATCGCGCTTCGTAGGGCTATAATGGCGTACTTTCAGAGCATGTTTGAAATAGTACATTTTGATACAAATGGACAAAGTTTGTTATTGTAGTTCAAGGTGGTATTAACACACGAGCCAAAGAAACGCACGTGTAGTGAAATACACTGCATTTTGAACTTAATCGTAGTGCGAAAAAAAACAGTTTTCGAGGAAGTGTATTTTCAATACACTTCCTTATCTTTTCCATATCTTATGGCATTATGACTACCATTTTCCTGGAAGAAAAAAACTAAATAACATAACATAGAAATTTTGGCCCGCGGATATGATCGGAACTTACGACGCCATCTTTTATATAAGTAAGTTTTTTGACAGTGTAATTCAAGTGTCAAAATAACCAGGAAGCCACTGTATTACAATTATCCTTTCTGTTTGGAATAAGGATCAAATAAAATCAGTCAAAATACGATTTCAATTTTTATTTGATTATACATTCATTACAACAATTTTATATGAAAGTAATAAAGTAACATCAATTTACTTAGTAATTGAAACAGAACGGAATGATTGCCAACCGCACATAATTATGAGATACTTAGAAAAGGTAATAAAATTAATTACAATTAAGAATTATTAAGAGAAAACAGATACTGTAGGTTTCTGAATTGAGTATTTGAAGTACCTGAAACTGAGTTGTGGAGGTCAGATAGGCAGTCACTCCATGTAAAATACTGGTATTTAGCTGTGTACGTGAAGGAAAAAGGCTAGGGCCTAGCCTAGCCTAGGCAGATAAAGTTGAGTACAAACGTAATACCAAAATAATATGATAATCTAATATATTCTTAAGGTAGTGTGTATATATTTCGATTGTATTATAGAATATCTATGTTCCCAAGTCAATATTTTGAATAAAGACGAGATAGGAATAGAAAATTCATTTTGACATTAACTCTTGTTTAAATCAGTGTGCATTCAAAATGCATAAGTGTTTGGGTACCTATATTCTGTAATCCATTCAAAATAAATACACACCACCTTCAGAATATGTTTGATTTACAAATTATTTTGGTATTATGTTTGTATGAAATTCGCATGATCCGCAGGCCTCTTAAGTTTTCACTTATGAAAGTGGAAAATAGTTACAGTATTTCTTCGGAGTCGAAGGTATACTTACCTCCCGGTATGATTGAATATATCACCGTAAAATTGTAAAACCCGTTAGATTGTAATGTGTCTATAGAAGTGAAGCCGTAAAATTGTGTAATGCATAGGACGGAAGTATCTCTGCCCCCATAATCCCGACGTTAGGTTAGTTAGGTTCCTTTAAACCCTGCAGACTGATTACGCTTTTTAGAAGAATGTAAAGAGTTTTGAGGTTAGGTTACATTAATCGGTTTTTTCAGGAATGGTGCATTATCTTTTCATGGGAGTGGTACCCGGGGGCAAGGGAGCCCCCTCCCCCAACAACAACGCGCCAGGAGAGTTCCGTCGCATACATTTCACAATTTTACGGATTCACTACGATAGATTATGATGCAATATATTAAATTGGAAGCAGTATGTTCAGTTGACAATCATTCGAAAGTTCACGATCTCGCTAGATAGATTACATTCTAACGGGTTTTAAAATTTTACGGTAACATAATTTACAAAAGGTTTGACAGATTCTCAACGTCAAAATATTTCATTCAGAAACAGACGTATCTGTTTTCCTTGATAGTAACATACACACACATGAGACACCATACATAGCTTGAACAAGATATTTGTGGAATGTCCTATTATACACACGTTTGGCACAATCCTTAAGTACACAACACAATAAATACTTATTTTTGTTTTATAATATCGAGAATATCAATATCTAATTACTTTAGTCTCACCAACTACGGGTAACATAGAGTTTACGAGTATTTTATTATTTATGTATTAAAGATTATTATAAATATACCGTAGAAAACGTACAAAACCTCTAATTTCTCATACTTATTACTGTTAATACGTGGCATACAGAATATACACATTTTTTTTAACACTGATATTGTAAAACATCTATCGATGTCAAGAATGTGCGTACAATAAATAGATTTACAGATAATATAATATTATAATCTTACAAAATACATAATTATACTGTTCGATGATTTCACTACCGTTCGTTAAGTTTTCAAGAACTAAATATTGTATTAATTCTATAAAAAATATTTACAGTGGGTTTAACAAAAAATAATTTGATATTTAACAACACAACATTAACATGATTAGGATAGCATATAAAAAAAAAGACAGGATATTAACAAATACTTAAAGTACTCAAATTGACATCACAAAACCGATAAATGCGTTTGACCGTTTAAATAATGTAGAAATGATTAAGTATGTCAATAGAATACGCGCTACACTAGGAATGTAATTATGTAAGTAATCTTATGCACCCCACCGAGGAGGCTATAGTTAGGGGGTTGAAATCCTCCCCCACTCCCTCTGTTAAGCCTATTTGTATTTTCAAGGACCTTATTTGGAACCTTGAGTGAGTCAGAACACCACGGTATAAAAATGGTGTCTAGCGTAGTCTTCTGGAGGTTTAAAAGGTCGTCAATACCTCTCTCACTGCTTTCAATTATTTGTTAAACCATTACTAATACGCAAGCAGTAATGGATGGCTGATCAAAGAGTACAGGCAAACTAAAATATCTTTAACTAACCTCACTATGAATTATGAAATTCTTTGCTTGTATTGCGTAATCCCCTAACAGATAAACCCGTATGTGCAAGCGCATACAGTATACGGAACTGATTAATTAAATTTTACATTTAATGTAAGTACAAAAATTCTAATACCGTGATCAAGTTCCCGAAATTCGATAAAAAACCTTATAATTTTAAATAGCACGTTATGTTTAATATTTCAGAAACGTATACTGCACAACAGCGGTTCGCATTCACATTCAAAAGGTTGTTTTAAAAACTTTTAATTAATGAAAAATGGTTATTTTATCATAAGTTAGTTGAGTATAATATTCGTTGTTTTAAGACTTATGGTGTGGGGTCTACTGCGGTAGGTTTGAACACGTATACGGAGTCGTCAAGCCAGTAGTAAGCTTGTGCGAAGTCCCCTTCAGAGAAGTAGGGGGCGCGGGTCCACGACACGAGGTCGAAGCCGGCCTCCTCATGCATGAACTTCACGAAGGCTGCCAGCTGGTCCTCAAAGCATGAGCCCTCGATCGGCATACGCTCTTCTGGTTTGTGATCTGGTGTCACTGGAAGAAAAACACAGTATTTTGTAAACTGTTATATAAAATTAATTGGAAACAAAAGGGGCCATTTGAAATGTTTAGGAACCAAATCAATATACAGGGTTATTTTTTGTTCACACTAAACCCGAAAAGGGGTCATTGTACTCATCATTTTGAACAACTTTTTCTATGGGACGAACCTTGGAATCGCGAAAAAAAAAACAGCTGTTCCCTACATTTATGTTCGCATAACTCGTCAAAATGTAGGGAACAGCTGATTTTTTTTTCGCGATTTCAAGGTTCGTCCCATAGAAAAAGTTGTTCAAAATGATGAGTACAATGACCCCTTTTCGGGTTTAGTAACAATGACCCCTTTTCGGGTTTAGTATAAACAAAAAATAATGTTGTATAAGTGGTTTTAATATAAAAAGGCACCAAACCACCATATTTGATTTTAATATAAGTAAAAAGGCACCAGCCAACTCATGTGATTTTAATATAAAACACATCAAAGAACTGCCAACCTGAATAACTTTCTGCCTCGAAGGACTATATTTCCAGCAGAAACACCAACATAGCTCAAACTCAAACATTCACAAACGTTTCGATTTAATTTCAATTCCGTAAGTCGTCTATCTCGCTCGTTTTTGTGATGCCAAAAAAAGATAAACATAGGACTTCGAACCAAAGCGTTTGTAAATAGCTATGCTGATTGGGTATGGAACTTGTCCGAACATTGAAATAATTAGAGTTTTCCAATTAAAAATCCTGGACTTCTGTGTAAGTGGGCTTGATTTCGGGTGCTGCTGGATCTTATTAAATAAGCCATCGTTGGCTAGGTAGGTATTACATTTTCGGTTATAAAATTAAATATCATTGTTTGGAGTGCAGGAAATGTTCTGTATAATGGTAAAAACCATTTCACTATTTTCTTACCTTCCACATAAGGTTTATACGGCAGCACAAGCGCCAGCATGAGTATGCCGCCCGGCGCTAGAGCATCTCTGGCTTGCTTCAGCATCGTCTTCGGCTTGCTGCACCGATCCAGCAGGTTCAGCATGCATATGCAATCGAATTGACGGTAGTGGTACCACGTCTCCGTGTCTAGCAGTCTGGAATTCAAAAATGAATTCAATGTGGCTGATGTAATGCATGTGTCTCTACATTTGTCGTTTTCGTATAACAGCATACATCATCAAAACTTTAGCCTTTAAGTCCAATTCTGGACTAGGTACAGCTAATCAAAGAAGGATGTGTGGTGGTCAGCTTAAAAATTGAATCTTTGGGCCGATATGGCGACATAACAACGGCAAAATCTGTTTTTTTTTTGCGGATTTTAACGCTTAACGCATCAGGTGCAACAGACCGGACAAAGTCTGGAATAACTCGAAACCGACTCAAAAGGCTATGCATATAACAACAGCATCAGATGGATCAGCCTTTAATAGAAGACAGCCCTGTTATATGATCCTAAGAGAAACGGCTAAACATTAAAAGCACTTTCTAAGTTTACCTTGGACATCACAGACATCAATGACGAAAAACATCTTGAGGTAACCTGGACGTAATTACCAATTCATCTCGAGCTGGTGATCGATGCGCTGCAGTGGGCAAATTACATCAATCAGCTAAAATAATAATCGGCTACTCACTTATATCCTTTTTCAGCCAGAGTTTTCCTCATGCTGGCCGATATTTCAGTGGCGTAGTTGTTCGGGTAGATGTGTGCGAAGCGCCGGCTGACCTCGCCATCGCCCGCGCCCACGTCCACGAGTGCGCCGGCGCCGATGCCGCGTCCTGTGACGCGGAGCAGCGCGCGCGCTTGTGCCTCGGACAGCACGAACATCGAGCCGCGGCCCAGCCATCTGCAACAAAGAAAAAGTTAAGGATTTTTGAGAAAATAAAACGGTAGAGGAAAATATGGTGTGGCAATCAGGATGGCCTTAGAATTGAAAATTCGAAAATGGATGGAATTTTAAAATAAAAATAATTAAATCTTATTCTGACAGAGAGATTCGGTGGAAACGTGTTAGTTTAGAACAGTGATTCCCAAAGTGGTCCAGGTGGACCTCCAGGGGTCTACGGGAGACCCATCGGGGGTCTACATTGGCTTGAAGAAAATGGGGGGGTTCACAAGCTGTAAGTGGAGGTCCACGAAATTTTACCTGGGTTCGATGCCAAAGAACAAAAATGTTGGCTTAGCTTGATCAATGTAGCCAGATATTAAGCTAGGTACTAGAAAGAGTAATAAAGATCAAATGTTCCGGTGATGACAGGTTGTATTTCGGTGAAAAAGGTCATGTTAAGTCATAAAAAAACACATTTCAAAGCCAGAAGATTACAATTTTCGGATTTTTGCCAAAAAAATATCTTGGGAACAACGATCCTCATGCAATATACAGATAGTGCGAAAAAAATATTGTCTTGCTTTTCTTTTTTAGTTCACGGGCTTGAAAGAAAATGCTACAGGGGGTTCACCGACACCAAAACAAATTCAAAGTGGTCTACCAGGAAAAAATGTTTGAGAACCTCTGGTTTAGAAGTTCATTTTCTTTACTTATTTCTCTCTGACTTCTGCATGTCCATTTATAGTTCTGTTCTATTTTTTGTGAGATTTATGAACATACGAGTACATGAACTTATGGTTATCATATTCATTATATTCTTTTGTGAAATATTAGCAGGCAGGACTAACGTTCAACTAAGTAGTGGATCATCATGAAATGAATACGGGGTATGAGAAAATTGCTTCAAAGAACAGGGTGTGGTAACGTTTCACCGCCTGGAGTGAACATGCGATGCTATATTACAGCCACGATTCAATGGAACTATTAATTTTCTTATCTAACTTAATTGTCCAAATAACAAAGTTCGTTCGATGTTTGAACCTTCTAATTTAAACGTGGATAGCTTCCTTGAAAGCGATTTGTGAGCCAGTCGCTGAGCTAGGCAACAATAGCGCAATTATCTAGTACTAGCGTGGGTCGTGTGGTGGTGGCCGTCAGAAGGTGCAGCGAGTGCCGCAATTACCGGGATCAAGTACAAAGCGCGCTGCGGGCTAGGGCGAGTGCGCGATGGCGGTGCGGCGCGGCGGCCGGCGCTGCCCGCAAATTGTGCGCCCGCGGCTCCGCGACCCCGCGACGTCTTCATCGCGCCCCCGGCACCAACACAAGTGGATAATGAGTAGTAAATCCCGCTCTCATTAGCTGAGAGCGAGCGACGCTCCGATCGATACGAATTCGTCTGCGCCGGGTAAAGGGATAATCGGCGCTGGGCTCGAGCTCTGTTATTAGCCGTAGTACCATATATCACGTACGGCATTATCCGCGGCCTCCGGCGTCCGCGCCGCAATTACAGCGGCCCGAACAGCGCACACCGTTCAGTCACAATGCCCTATTAGGAAAGCCTTAGAGGTAGTGTTACCTAAGTCTGAAACTGGAGTACCCTGCCGAGATGATCGACTCGGATGTATCTTCGGATAGCGAACAAGTAGAGAACACGTCGTTAAGTCGCGTTACACGACAGGTATAGTTTGATACATATGTATCGCGTCGGACACGGTGGAGCGTCGTCGCTGGTCGTGGCAGCTCGTTTGCGGAGGCGCGCGGTGCCGATTGATTGCTTTATTGTCTGGTCGGTGGCTGGCGCTGCGAGCGACGCGCAATACATGATACATGAAGCGGCCGCGCGCCCGCAACTAATGAGCACCGGCACCGCGTAATTGTCACCGGCCGCCGCGTAAACTCGCCAGATTCCACACTCGATGTGACAACACACGATTGAGTCAACACGCAAAAAGATCGCGGGAATATGACGGCGGTTGTTACTGTGTTGTCGGCGGAATCAACTGATTGATTTATTAGGACCATAACGAGGATAAGCACCGTTGTCGAGGTGACACTTTACCCATCTCGTTTGGAGTAATAACTTTCAAAATGGGTCTTTTCAGAGCTTCTGACAAAAAGAGTGCGACATATCGTGAACATAGTGAAGGTAGCTATAGCCACGTACGCGAGGCGATGAAGTAATAGGTAACAGAAACCACACGGAAGAGCGCGGTCTGTCGAGTGGAGTTGAAAATTGTGCGGCGCGGGGTGACGTGTAAATCGAGTAGAGCAGTAGGTAGGTGGATAGGCGGGCGCGGGGTATCTATTTCAATAGAATGCGGTGGCTTGCAACAAGGAATCCGATGCGGTTATCGACGACGGAGGTGAGAGATGTGTCGCCGGCGGGGGCCGGGGCGCGGGCGGGGCTCGTATCGCGATTGCATCGGAGAGCAAACAAGCGGGCGCGACACCCCGCCGGGGGCGCTCAAATCATATTACCCCCGGCCTCACACCCGGGCCGCGCCAGCGCCACACACGTCATAAGAGTGTGCGTCGCTATGGCGACGGCCCGGGCCGTGCATGATATTAGTACGTGTGCGGCTCATCTCCGGCCGTTTAAACTTAACGCCCCGCCGCCCCGCGCGGGAAATTAAAACCGGCTCCGGACCGGAAGGAGCAATCGACCCTCGCGCTTCGCACGGACAGGGACACCATTCACACCGTCCGCCGCTGTCACACCGCACCCGCACATCACCTCGCATTGTTCTACATGCTTGATTTACAACATGTTACATGCGGAGATGATGCTCTATCATACCCTCCAGACACCTCTGAGTACTCAAGATCTACAAGAAATCCAGAAAGACTGTAAACGATTGTCTCAGCTATTAACTGAGTCTACAAAATTGCAAGGCTAGGTGTTCTGTGTTATCGTTTGTAATAACTCATATTAACTATGCATTGTTATACTGATTGATTACCTATGCATGTAGGTTTCAGATTGCCAATATTTAAGAACCACGTATTTCTGTAATAGCTACAGATACCTACATTAAGAAATATCTACGAATGAAGTATTAAAACTAACGATACTTAGAACATTATATTCTATCTTCATTCTGAAACTAGCTAAAACAACATAGCGTCTTATACATCCATCGTAAACATACACTAGGTACACATTAAAATAGAGCGTAGCTAGGAGGCAGCCCTCCCTTATGTAGATACCTACACATTTGCTTTACTCAAAGACATTGTCGCTTTCAGGCACCTCATTAGAGCGCGTCCCATGTGAGCCTACACCCCCACACCCCACCGCTCCACACCCCACACACACACATGCACACACTCTCCAGCAATTCTTTCTCTCAGCTCGCAAACTTGGACGGATAATTACACTTAGATAAGACCCCGTCCTTGTTATGTGTTTTACGATAGCGACGTTTTATGTGAAACGAATTATATTATGTAATGCGATAGAAATTAACTTGGGAAACCCTGGAACCTTGTAGGTTTACAGTTTTTCAGTTGTTAAGACCCTTATAGACTGCGAATTTGGTACGGAATAGTAATGTGAGTGGAGTTTCATTGTCGGTAAATGATCATACCGCAGTCTGCTGTACGTTTATTGGGCAGTTACTGCTGGATAGGCCGGGGCACGCCACCAGAGCGCCCCTGGTTACAGCCTGACGGGCCAGCCAAATATACACATGATAATTTCAAAAGTTTCCGCCTGACATCAGGGCGCAATAAAAATCAACTTCTATGGCATACAATCGAACGTCACCCGAACGTTAGGCGGTGTCATAACCCCGAACAGCACTCAAGCTGCAATAAACTATAAAAAGTGGATAGTAAAATGTATAAACAATGAGAGCACGGCTAAAACGTTTTAGTGTTAAGAGTGGGCCCATAAACCGTTGACACGCACCCGTAAAATATTAACGATACCTACAAGAAAAATGACGACTATCAATGTAGGTACCGATTTTCGGTCGCGAGGACGCGCTACAAATAATGGCGGTACCGAATTTATACGCGGACCCGAATTGCCCCGATTGAATATTTTACCAGGCCACGAATGCGTCCGACGATATTTTTCTATTTCGACGCCCATTTTTACTATCAATTGCTTAGTTTCCCCCTTAATATTATTCGTGGCGGTGTCGTGTCTGATTCTGCTTTGAATATCACACGGCTTTGTTGACAATATTAACGATCTATTAGGAGCCATAACCTTCGAATTTAAATGACTATGAAATTATGTAAAATGAGTGCCTCTACGTAAGGTTATATTATTTTACACATTGCTTATTGTATTCCAAAACGTCTATTTGTGTTTTGTTTACTTGAAGATGTGAATGTTTGTGAGGCTGCTGAATGTTTATATCTTGAGCGTTTCGGAAACACAATAACCTTTAAAAGGTGTAAAGGCGTGGGCTCAATTCGAGTCCCAGTCAGGGTTTAAAATAACTCCTCGGAGGCGAATGGTTTATTGCTTATTGAGTAGCTCTGACGAAACGCGCCTCCGACGATAAAACATGGCGAGAGTGGAATCTCAGTCAATATCACAATATACGCGACGACATTGAAATTATCGCTCGGTGGGAGGCGATGCCGGCCGGCGAGGTGGACCTAACTAAAACAAAATAAGAATAGTTTGAAACAATGAGCATTGTCGCGATGTCTGTGCGTGTGCGGCGCGGCCAGCGCGGCTGCGCAGGCGCAGCGGGCGCGTGGCGCGCGGCGGGTGCGGGCGCGACGGCACCTCGTTAGCGGGACGCGCGCGATTGGCCGCCGCGCGGTGGGCGGGGCGCGCGACAAACTGCGCGCACGCAAATAGCGCACCCGCACACAAATTAAAACAATAAAATGAAAGTAATAAAACAAAGTGAACCCCGAAGAGTATCCACTATCGCGAGCCTTAATGGCCGAGCGGAGGCGGCCGCGGCGGCCTCCGCATTTATATTGAGTGAGGTGCTTCGCCCCGAGACATCAGACACAAGCCAAATTCGGTAAACGGACGTTTTAACACGCTAATATAAATTTATTTTTATTTAACAGGTAATAATTAAAGATCATTGACGGAGCTGACAAAAATCGGAGTGGAAGAAGTAGAGTTAGGGCACCAGTGCTGCAGCCAAGGAAAATGGTTTAGGTAAAACCTAATTAGTATTAATTGATATATTAAACTTACTATTGTAATAATTAAATTGTTCCAAAAGAAATCGATATCCTTCTGAAGAAAGTATTGTGTAAAATCAATCTAAAGGCCATTTTACCATTAACATTTTCAGGTTGAAACATCAACGGTTCACAACCTAGCAATCACTTGCCCACTAAAGCAGAGATCGCCAACATTTTACTAGAGATTGCATTTTGCGTTGAACCATCAACTCTACAGGCTTTCAATGAGGAAATTCCTACTGCGCTCCGCTCCGGTAACGAATGTCGTCTCATTTACTAATGTGTCACATGCAGCCGGCGTTGTTTCAGGCAGGCGTGCGGGGGTTGAGGCAAGGTGGTCGGGCTCGAGGGGGGGAGGCGGGGTGGCTGCCCGGGGGTGGGAGGGATGACCAATGGCATCGCACCGAGCCGCACCGACGATGCACCGTTAATTACACTATCATGATCAAGTGTGTGTCTGATAGTGCGCCTGTATGTACCTACGTAATGGGAAAAGTGTAGGTAATGTACTTAGGTAGGTACAGTAACTTGTACATATAACTATATAGGTAGGTACTCGTAGGTACTAGGTATGGGTTGAGTGAGGAGTTAGGTGTCTACTGATAGAATAAAGAGTACAAGTTATGACTACTTAATCTTACGAGTATGTAAGTGTATCGACTACATTATGAAAATGTAGCATACTCAAACTTGGAACGATATCTTCCTAACGTTCAGTTGTGACCCAATTAATAATAGTCGCTATATGATTTCTACAATCTGCTAAGACAAGACATATTTCTTTCATTTTCTTTTCATTATTTCTTTCGTAGAATTAAGATTGCTCCAAAACTATCCGCTCCAGATTACAACTTGTCCCTAATATCAAACTAATTACTTACCTTCCTATCTGCGTTCCTATACTTCAATAACATCGGACATTATGTTCTTACAACATTTTACCGTATCGGTATTTTCGTCCAAAAATAATATATCGGTCAGCCACAAAAGGGCAACCCTGAAACCGCTCAACAACGTGTAGGGTCTCGTTTCAAGTGTGAACAAGAGCGAGACGTTCGGACGAGAGCCTCCATAAAAGATACAGATAAACATGTGACGAGCGAACGTGATTATGAAAAGGCTCTTGATTACACTAGGCGTAGTTAGAGGCTCATTAGAAGATGCTGGGGTCTCGGGGTGCACGAGATGGGTGAAGGGGGCGCTCATCTCGGCGGGTGCATCGCTGGCTGCGCGCGCAAACAAATTAAAACGTAAGACGCGCCCTAATCAATAGCCGACTCCGCCGCGAAGCCGAATTAACTCGCCCGAATGAAAAAAATGAACAAAATTATATTCGCGCGAGACCTCAACCCCCAGCGGCCGCCCGCCGCCCGGAGGAAATTGCTTTTCTTTCAGTGGGCGCGCACACACGCGGGGCGCGACGTGAGCGCGAGAGGGTTAGCACCGACACACACAATATTATAATTTACGTTTCCTCGTATATCGAGGTGTAAGTAGGTACTTTACCTGGGCGTCGCGCCTGCTCAGCCCTCGGCTCACGCTAAATCTGAGCTTTATACGTTCACTTGACGCGACGAGAGCAATATTAGTTTCGAGTCAACTCCTTCCCTACTACAATATTTATTAACGCTTCAACAGCGCCATGCGCGACTTTTTTCATTTCCTTTTCGTTAAGCCTTGTTTGAATGGTACGAACATAAACTTTGTCTTTGAACTTATTTTAGAAGAATATCTGACAGGTTTTAGAGGACGGTTTGTTTAGAATATCATGAAATATTGATAGCTACTCAAGAATGCGCAAGATTCGAGAAGGTCTCGTGTGTCTGAATGTATATAAAGATTCAGTTATTTCAAAGGCGGTTAGTTAGTAACTAATTTAAGCTTTAGACATCTTACTTACAAGTCTCTGGGGATACCTACACTTCATCAACGCCTCCTAGCTCCCTACATAGCAACATATAAGTGACATGGGTAAGTTTCAGTAGGTACGAGAGTCCGGTTTCATTAACGGGAACCGCTGGTGTAATCTGTGCGCCTTCCCGCCCAATTAACGCGTGGGCGATGAGACGTCCGCCCGCCCGCACGTCTCGCTGGCCAATGGCGGCCGCGCGGGGATTAATTAAGTAACTTCCCGTCTACCCGCACCCCCCTCCCCCTCCCACTGCCACCTACCCCGTGCACCTCACCCCCCCGGAGTCTGCGGACACGCCCGGAAAACTAACCACCTAATGAGGGGAGATGACCTCATGTGACTGTGTGCTTTGTCTATTCAACGTATGTGCAAACTACGTTCATTTGTGTGCAGCAAGTGTTGGCCTTTTGTGTGTATGTTATGTAAGTGGTCATCCGCTGTGTTGTTACATTACCTACAGCTCGTCTCCGCCGCGGTAACTTTGTCATGTGTCGTGGCCACACAAACAACTACACCAACACACAGCACATTGTACGCGCTGCCAACGTTAAGAGTAATTGACATGCATTCATCCGCCACTTTCACAAAGTCCGTCCAATTTGAATAACATAACCTCTTTATATTTGTCGTGGGCAGCTATTGAAATAGCTCGTCTACATCTATAAATCAAACATCCAGTTTTCCTTTGTCACTGTCCAAAAAAAATCTTTTATGGTACCTATGTAACTGAAAAAGTGTGACAAACATAAAAAAATACACTGTGAATCCATTTCATCTCACTATTAGTATTTGTCTCTCAGTATTTACAAGTAGGTGTGTTTCGCTATTCCGCGAATATTATATAGGTTAGATATAAACATGCAGGGTGGACAGGGAGGTCAATTAAGCAAGAGGTCGTGCGTCGGAAGCGTCTATGACAGATGGGAGGGCGCACAGGGACATGTTTGCGTATCTCGTCCACATAGGCCGGACTGTGATCGAATACGTTAAATATGTAGGGGGGAATACCAAGTGATGACTTTTTGCTTTGGGTCTTCTTGGTTATTATATCGGTAATCACATAAATAGGTTTAGTTTGAGCTACCTTTAGAAGTTAAATAAGGAAAATAATTACTCTTTGGTATTTAATCACGAATCAAGATTCTTCGTCTATTCACGTTGATATAGCTCGTAACAAGTCATAAGGAAATACGAGTAGAT
Organism: Xestia c-nigrum; assembly: GCA_916618015.1. Classification (NCBI taxonomy): domain Eukaryota; kingdom Metazoa; phylum Arthropoda; class Insecta; order Lepidoptera; family Noctuidae; genus Xestia; species Xestia c-nigrum. The sequence continues at coordinate 10,310,465 of OU745260.1, forward strand.
AAGCTTGCTTACATCATCATCATAATTTCAGCCAGATCTCATAAATTCAGTCAGATCATGCCAGATTAAATGAGATTATCTATTCACCTTTCTTTTTTTGTTTCTGTTTTAGTTGAAGAAAAGTCTCGAAAAGTTCAGAGTAAATTGAGAATCTTAGCTATAACGTAGTAATTATTTATTCATTGATCAATAAATTGAATCATCCCAATATTGGTGTATTTGCATATCGGCAGTATCTCTAAGTCAAGAAAAACTCAAGAATAGCAATAGGTACTTTACGTATGGTGTGGGTTCCATCGAACTCCTTAAGGAAAATGGGCAAGAAAACAAGGAAACGTATGCGTCTGAACACATATTTGTTTTCACACTCACTTGTTTTTCTTTCACTGTTTCAATGGCACTCATAATGAGGTGTGTACTTTTGTATGATGTAAGATCATAATGTTGAAGAAAATGGTCCAGATCTATGATTAATTTTTGAGCAATATTGCCATCTCTTACTAGCTGATAAAATGATTGCTAAATTAAGAACTGCCTTTAAATTCCTTCCATATCTTATTTTTCTGCTTCTTGAGGCCATGCAGCAATATTTAAGAATATTTCTGTATTAGTCCAAAAATCAAACCTAGTGTGCTTTTTCTGGTCTCGAAACTAAAAAATATAAACAATAAACACATTCGTAACACCGCTCCGCCTCAACTAGGTATATTAGAAAATACGGTAGGCAAGGAAGAATGCCTCAATGCGCAATATACGACACAATACCACGCTTACGTTAAGTTAGTGTGTATGTACTTACAGTTGACGTAAGTACACATTTAAATATGTAGCCGACTTCATAAATAAGTTAACAGCAATAAAACTTTTATGGCCCATATTCTTTATCTTGTTTTGAATTTCATCATCTTGTCTGCAACGCGAGATTTAAGTGTTAAGCCGGCTTTTTGTAACCCCCCCAATGTTTTAGAGTCGGTTTTGCAATCTCCAGATTGGATCCAAATAACTTATCAGTCGGATTTTCTCAGTATGGTGATCCGAATCGATCTCGATACATATTAAATGTGACGCGCTCTGGCGACAGACACTTTGCCAATACTCACGAACGTTGCCATCGACATTCATAAAAAAATGTCGTATTGTTTTCTTTGAATAACTATTACTAGACTTCTAAGTACACTGTGATTACAGTGTCGCTTATGACGTTATGTCGCCTAAGTGTAGTTACGATTAATGTTTGCGAAGAGAGGAAAACGAGATTTTCTTAGAGCATGGATAGGCATGCACTACAGAAAATCTCGTTTGGCATAGAAAATAGGGTTGAAACTTGATCGCATAACAATATTAACTTTACGTAGGTAGTGACAGATTGCCAGCCCTTATTGCTAGCACAACCCCTTTTTCCTAAAGCAATATTTTATGACTAAGGAGGTTTTCACTCTATGGAGTCTGGACTATCCACTTTGTAACTGTGATCAGGATCTTGTACAAAATGTACATGACTAGTAAATTGAAATTAATAAGCATGTGACCTCTTAAAACACAATGTGTAGTGGTTCATAATCGAAGGAAGCGAGGGTTGTGGGGGTGCCAAAATAACTAATAGTTTTCGCGGGGGCGTGTTAGCATTTTTCTTCTGGCGGTGACGGGCGGGGGAGGCAAGGGGCGCGCGGTGTGCCAGGGGGGGGGGGGGACGAGGCTGGAATAACTCTCTTTCAGGAATGGCTACGCGGATCATTTATACTTCATCGGCTTTGTTAATAACAGTGTTGTAAGCCCCCAACAATGAAACGAATGTTTGTTCTTTTCGAGAGCGAGACTTTGTACCTGCCACGGGCACAATGTTGTAGCTCTATTTTCTTTTAAGAATCGAGATAATTATATGTACTAGGCTTCGTAATTTGATAAGCGCAATATAATTTTCTTCTTGAACCATTAACAAACTTTTGAGAATAGCTATTTTACGGTTTAGGTACTAGTTAATTATCCTTTTGAAGCAAAGTCTAAAAGTAAGCTATTAAATTACTTAGGATCAGATTTGACTGTTGAGCGCAACCAAGCATTAAGCATCAACTTCCACATCAACGAAAACGATCAAACCTACCCAACAATTTCAAAATAAGTAGTGTACAGTCAGCTACAAAGCTGTCATCACTCAAGTCCTCAGTGAGCTCGGTCGTGTGCCCCCGGGTCGTTCGGAGCCACTAAACCCTAAGCCCAATTCTTCCACCTACACCTGTTTTACGTCCCAATGAATCGCTGCATGCAAATAAACTTGCGTTATTGTTTCTTTGAAGGGTGCGTAAGTCGGTTTAGATCTTTATTTACTCAGTAGCTCTATATTAAGTTCCTGCGAAGGTGAAATAAAGATGAAATTTTCATTTCCACGAAAAGCTTTGGAGGTGCGCGGAAATCAGAGTGAAGTTGTAGGATTTTTGACGGTTTTCCTTTGGCAACAATAATGTTGATTTGGTTGGGGCAACACCATATATTAAATATATGTTTAGTATGTATTGTGTGCTATTACATTAACGGCTATTTAAAACAATGTGGACAGACAGGGAGTGGCGGCGGCACTCCTTCACGTCGGGCGGTGATTAATTGCACGCCCCCGAGAACGCCCGGAAAATCACAACCCTTTCGCCTCGTCTTAATTACCACGCCTCGCTTCAGCGACGCGCCCCCATTGGCCGGCTAAACGTGCCGCTCTGTCGCCCCGGCGTTTAATTGGTCGCTGGTAATTAACGCTGTGTAATCACCAACCGCGTCGCGCGAGGGGCGACGCTCCTAATTTGAATTTTTAATTACTCTCGCTCGCAAGCCGTGGAAAGCCATCCGATTGGTCGGAGCATTTCTTGTTTACACTCAGAAACAATGCCTATTGTCTTTGCGATGTTATCTCGCTTCACACTTTATTCTACTGGTTTGATTGTGGGTAGGTACATATACTACATTGTATTTAAGTAAGTATATCTCCTTTTGTTTTAAGATTAAATGACTTTGCACTGTATGAACCGGTCAGACGTTATTACGAACTTCAACAAATGTGCTTAACTGGTTTATATTCAGCGCATGGAACAATCTAACCTACCAATCTATAGTTGAACGATTATGCTTCTCAGAATGTCTAATCGCGAGCCAAGTAGATATAATGCTTCGCTGAGTTATGAAAACGATCGTGGGGAGTACATTCCCCGCATTCCCGGCAGCATTCGATCCCACGTATGCTCTGTGAGGAGAGAGGCGAGCTCATGCCGTATTAGCTCATTACTGAAACACCGCCTGCGCCGGGAGCAGAGATTTATCCCGTCTGCAGTACCAATGAGACCATTAGCCGCCCGGCTTTCAGCGCCCACAATTCTAAACTATTTTTAGTCTTCGCCCATTTTTAATCTCCATTATCATCACTTGCAAAAGTTTTTGTGAGTCTATTAAGAGTGTCTGAAAGGTTCAGCTAACTGTCAACCGCAGGAAAAACTATGAAAAGCTCAAAACTTGATTTCTAAAATTTTACTTAGCACCATGAATCATTGCTACGCAGGCTTTGCGGATAGTATCTATATGGTGTCATGATACTTTCGTAATTGATGAGTTACGATCTATTCATTAGACATTGCGAAGTGCTAAACAACATTTGCGAGGCGAGTACGTGTGCGTGCGCGCGGCTCCGATTAGAGAGGCGATAGACGGTAGCTAAGGAGGTGTTTATGCGTCCGCGCAGCAGTGCGAGTGACGTTGAGTGACGCGGCCGGCCGCGAGTTTCCCGCTTAATAAGGTAAATGAGATGCGGAGCCTGCGCGAGCGCACAGACCCGGCTTAAATTAGCGCCAACTCGCGACTCGCGCGCTCGCCTAACAAACGCCTTGTTACCTAAGGGATTTATCCTAAACGAGCGGATTTTCTACCGAGATTTCGCGTTCAGGCATCGAATTTAGCGAATCCGTCGAGGAAACGTTCCCGTAACCGTCGAGTGCTGTGTACCCATTTGCACAAAAAACACAATCGGATACGGATCGTGTGCAATTGTGTGGAAACGCTTTAATGACACTATAAATATATTCATGTTTAAAATAGAACTATCCGAGGCATTTTACACAAAAACGTTGCGATGTAGCAATAACATCATTACGAGGACAGGCATCTTCATCTGCATTAAAATAGTCCCCGGCGTAACAAGAATAATACATTAAGAACTAGACGAGTCGTTTTAATCGACAAAAACGTGGTCAGCTATATTTTTTCCCCAATTAAAAACAGCTCGATGGTGTTTTTTAGTGCTTTTTATTAGTTTTTGGTCAGGCACGGTTTTTACCCGGGGCACGGGTCAAGCCAGCTGAGACAAAGCGCGGCGTGGATGCGCGCGCGTCGTGCCAGGCGTTTGGTTCCGCGTGCCGGCCGACCATTCAGCGCTAATCGCTTCATTCACCGGCGAGCGAGCGCTTTTTCCCCGTGGCCGATCGGTCATGCATTCCGAACGCGGACACTGGACTGTACCCGATATCGGTTTGATGTGGCAAATTAGCGTGTGCGTAGCCTCCAGATGTCCCCAAGTATCGAATTTGGTGATCGAAGCGCTATTTCAAACTTCGCGGGCAAATAAATATGTACCTAGGTAGGTACCTGAAAACATGGTTTTCCCTTTCAATTTATAACGTTATATCAGCACCCAGTATCATTTATCCTGGTTACTGAAAGAGTATCGTATCATGTATCACTCGTACTAAAATAGCACTCACCACACAATCACCTAAGGAACAGGTCTTTAACACCTTGTTTTTTCATCAAAGGAGGCTTAAAACAAGCTTTTAAAGTAAATCAACAACTCTATCATAGTGCACCGTATGTGGTTGGCAGTCGTGCCGTGGCTACAGCGGTGGTTGAGGTGAATTTCACGGATAGTTGACAGTGGCCTGCGCGTGAGCACGACATTGCGACACCCAGTCTGCGGATGTGATGAACGTTGGCTGAAAATAGTTGGGAGACTTTTTTTTTAGGAAAAACTTTTGAGAGATGCTACTTAGTTACAGGCATTATCACAAGTCCCTTTAGACTTGATCGCGGACCAGTCAAAGCTGTCATATTTCTAATTTAGTCAGTATCCTAAGATGATGCTTCCAAATTCTCAGTTTCTTCCTGATGTGTCTAATGAGGAGTCATATTATTAGAGACCGTATACATGTGGTCCACATGTAAATGGTTCTACGGAATACTCTTGAACAGAGGCCCTACTCCCTAACGTTGCGTCCGTTTATTCGGATCTATCAGCGTCTCTCACTCCCACTCATCTGCAGATGTGCGCGAGAGAGACGGATAGATCCGAATATACGGACGAAGCGTTAGGGAGTAGGGCCTCTGTTCCGTTTGTTTCAGGTAATAAACTTAGTGCTCACATCAGAGTTTATCTTCGATCAAAAGAGCTGGTGCTCTATCTATCTACCTAATTAATATTGTGGGGACTGGTGATCTCACAACGCACTATGTGACGTATGGCGAATTTTAAAAGCGTCGTATCTTCGTCAATTTCCTTTTAATTTAACTGACAGACTAATCGCAAGCGCCTAGTCTGCTGATCGTGAAGACCGGCCAGATCGGGCAAAGTGTTGGTGAGTTTTTTATCATTCTCAATAGCAACAGGCTAGCACCGTTTTTCAAAGGACAAATAAAAACTGAAGTAATGGAAAGTACTGTTCTGCCGAACCGTTCAGGGTTTACAGGCAAATATTGTTTCAAAGCTCCCAATATTGCCTGATACCAACACTAGAGCTTCAAATGATCAGGAAGCGCATATTTGCAGTACAATATCACATCAGGAGACGTTTTGCTGGAATCCGACGCAGGCCACTCTTGCTGTTTGTTTACCATTAGGAATGTAGCGGGGTGAGGGCATTCGGGCGTTTATGGTGCGACCTTTAATTTCAGGTAAACGACGAGTAGTCTTTTTGGAATAACAAAAACAGTCTGTAACTATCCAACCTCTTTTTGCTTGCTTAGGATTATCTTCAATAGATTTTGTTCATGAGCCTGAGTTGTCTTTACTTCGATTATTTAGCTCTAAGAATTTAAATATATCGTCCAGCAGGTTTAATTGTTCTGGCTCGCTGTCCTTGAAATCTCTTCTTATTTCGGATTTTTATTCAAATTCTCTGTAATTTTTGGCCTTTAGCTAAATATCTCTATATTTTTTATTTCTTTGGATTCAGATTCAGTTTACCTACTGGAAATATCACTGAGAGATATTTTTAATCAATTAACCTGATAATCAAATCTTTCATTTCTCTTTTCTAGGATTTTAAAAGATCGCTTTCGTTTTAGTATTACGCATATAAGAATATTTCATGTGACATCTACCCACGGCCACTTTAGTACGACCTGAATAAATATTCTGTTGACGTAGGTAGGGCGTTATTTTTAACCACACTTCGATAATTGGCAAAGTAGGCAAGATATTCTTCCTTAAACTACCTACTGCTTATCAGACTTTCGGGTGTTGCATATGGTGCATGGAATTAAAGCGCGCACCATATATCGTCAAACGAGGTTCGCTAGTAAGCCGCTAAGCTACCGTGAAATAAGAACCGGCCAACAATGAGTCACCGAGTTACGTATGACTCTTAAATAATCGCTTGTTTTTCATACAACACACACTAAAACACTTCTGTGAACGCTTTATGCTCATTTAATTTTGGGAGTCAGAACTGTAAATTAAATAGTAATTTGGTGCTCAGAACCACATATGTGTCGCAGACTTTAAGATGCATTGGCTTAATTAAAAGTTCATCAGCTATCTCTTCTTGGTTGCCTGCATGACCACAATGATGCATCTCCAAGATATGCGGTCTTCTGCAATGACGACCGCTTGGTAAATGCCTCTGACAGCCTTCTTAATCGGGTCCGCCTATCATGCCGGTGCTTTAACAGCTTTACACGGCCTTAAATAAATGTGCCCTCATAATTACGAAGTGTGCATTGTGTGGCTTAATAGGAGTTTAGCTCATGGTAAGGAGCCTTTAACCTTCTACGATAGCTTCGATATGATTGATTCGGTGGTCTATACCTAATGCTAACGTAACGGTACTTTTGTTAATATCTATATTAACTTTATAAAAAAAATCGGGCATCCTACGTTTGCACATGAGTATGGCGGTAATTAAATCCTCGGAGGTGGTGCTCCATAAAGTTTTTCTAAGATCGTAATCCCTGTAGGTGAGGCTTGGGGCTAGTGACGGGGTCACGCATCGGACGGACAGATACATGTGCGCCGCCGCGTGATTAGTGTGCGCGCGCAGCAGCCGCTGTAACCCAAGCCGTGCGCATACGCAGCACGCTGCACCCGCGCCCGCGCCATAACATAATTAAAAATGATTTAAGGCATTCGCTCCGGCTGCTTTGTTTCGCGCATTATGTTTCACTTGTTCGCGTCGCAGTCGCACCTCCATTTTTAATGCGCCCGCTCTTAATTCTGTCACAGTTTTTATAACCCTTTTGTATTTATTAATTCCCTTTCGGCTCCGGTAGCTCTACGCTTCTCGGAAAACGATTTTGACGTGACATTTCTTTGGGTCGCGCCGTGTCCCTGTGTTAATGAAGCGTCCGATTTCGGCGCCGCCAAAAAACAATCATATTTTGTGTAATCAAAGCGAGGTCGCATTCTATTTCAAAAACCGTTAATTAGAACTTCTCGAAACTTTTTTGTCGTTGATTTTGTTACGGTCTAAACAATGGTGTGGCTCGAATCATAATTCATTGTTTTCAGATACCATCAATTGTTATGTTTTCATCGAATCAAAGTGGTATGGAATTCGCTTTGCCTGTTTGCCGTAATAATATATATCTACGTTTGGGAGCGTTCACTAAAAGGTATAAAACGGTGGTAAAACTGGCAAACAATGGCGAGTCACGTCAGCGACAATACAGTTGCAGGGTTAAAAGTACATATTTAAAATGATTAAGTTCGACTTGTTGACGCGTCGCGGCTGGTTATCGAATTTCGGAAATCGAGCAACCGTGTCCTGGCCGCTACCAAATAATTTTCCATGGTTCATTCATTGTTGACTTTAGACCCGAGATTTCGTGTAATTACCAGGACGTTTGCCAGTAATGCGTTGAAAGTAGCACGTTGTATAAACACATCTTATACTTAACAACAGCGAAAACAATAGGATGGACCAGTAGAATGAGTCCAATCTGTTTTTCCAATGTTGTAAAGGTGGCTCGCAAGCAGCAATAACAAGTAAGTAGTGAGCGTAGTGTCGTGTTTGCGGTCGGCGCGGACACCATTGGCGGGCTGGGCGATCCATCATGACGACAATCTATCACCAAGTGAGCCCGGCAACAACCGACACGCATGTTTTACACATTATGTATACCTATAAACACATCTACATATACGCGCATGTGGGTGTTCATATTCTAACTTTAAGTGCGCAGTAGGTAGCCATAAAAACGTTCAGCGATATACGATCTATACGATCATAAACCAAAGCGACAGGTTTCTATGGTAATTTGACACTGAGTATTTTCTATGCTAGGCTTAGGATCCATCTAGTTTGGCTTCCCACTAGATCTCAGAAGGAATGCAGTTTAAGACACCACAACTGGTTTCTAATTAACCACGACGCGGTATGAGCAAATGAATCACAAAAATGATCAGGTTGAATGTCATCGTCATGGTTTCACAGTGTTTTATTTTGTTCTGCGAATGCAACATAGTAGGTAGAGGTGGCTATCTCGTGGTCCATCTCTGTTAATTAGTTTTTTGTCGGCAGCGGCGGGGCGGGCCGGCCGACGCCATCAAATTACGATGAGTCGGCCTTTCGGCTACCGGCGCCGCGGCCAACAATAATTATACACTCGTTACTACCGTGCTGCGCCCGCGCACACCGTGCACACACACACCTCACCAATGCTCTCAATAAATTAAATCGGAGAAATTGTTTTGACAACAAATTAATGAACAGAATTCATTCGAATTCAATGTAGAGCTGTTTGTTCATCCGTAATGTTGACACTGGCAGTACGTGGTTCCGTTGATGAGAATCTAACAAGATAAAGACTTTTTGTAGATATCGGACGATCATATTGAAGATTTCTAAACGCCCATATATTGTATGCGCATTGATAGGGAAGGGCGCACGCGCGAGTCGACCAGTGTCGACGATAAATTCCATCGATAAAATCGGCGGCGTCGACGGCGCGCCTGGTAATTTCTTAACGACAGCGTAACCCGGTGGCGACGCGTGCGCCTACATTTTATTTCTCTCGCATCAAGAAGCCGACTCCGAAATAATCGTTCAGCACTCAACTTAGATGGTAATCAAGGCGACTATTAACGACCATCTTAATGTAACTTTTTGGGCAATGAGTTAGAAAGGTTCCGTCAGAGACGTGTGTCTTGTATGTTGAGTCATTTTCGATGATCACGATTGGGATAATTTGTCGTAAAAACCAATAAAAGTTCGCGTTCACCAGCATATACCGCGCTACGTTTGTATAATTTATGGTCCATATATATAGTGAGATGAATTAGTTTGCGCGGAGATGAGTGAGGTTGTTTTCTTCGTCGAAGTGGTCAGTTGTTGAGGCATTGTGTTTTTAATTGAATATAGGAAGAGGTGGCGAAGCGGCTACCGGTTACATTGTTGATGCTATTCACACTGCTCGAGAGCGCTTTCTACTAATTACCGCCGTACGCCTCACCACACAGGGCTGTCACTTTATAATAAACCAGATTGAAGAGCGAAGTACCTTCCAAAATAATAATTTCAGAAAGTAATCTTCAATAATGGTCAAAGTACAAAACTAATTAAATTGTTCAAATATAGATTCAACTCATTATAATTCAAAAAGCTCAACACTAGATTCATGATCATCAAATATGAGTGGATTCTGATTGAACATTCCTTTCTGTTCGGAACTTGATTAGTGGAGGTGGGTACAACCCTAAACGGCGTAGTTGCGCAGTAGGTACGTGCTGCTATGTTACATTATCGTTAATTAAAAACTTCGAGCCATCTCTAGATTAGTCAGAGTCACAAAAAGGGTTACGAGGGATCAGGCGAAACACCTTCGTGATTCGTCACGAATCAAATTTATTTTTATTTTCTTAGAATCCTTTGTTGAAGTTAACCGAATTTGTTGTTCAATAAAAAGTGGCTAATTAAGAAATGTTCGAGCTGCTGTTAGAGATTTGTGGTGCTTTTGTTCTGGACTCTAAGTTATACGATTTGTTTAGGTCTACCGTTCGACTTTGTGTCGGATAAAGTTTATGTGGCAACCTTTACAACGATTGATAGCCGGATTTATGTTGCGATGGTGATTTGATAGCTGAATATGTATCGTAAGTTTAACATTCTTAAAGTTGGTTTTCATTAAACTAAGTATACTGCCATGATTATTTTGGTCCTTTTACTGCGAAATATTTCTTTAAAGGCTTGAATTCTGCCTTGTCTTAACTAACGAAGAAAATTAAAGAATTAAATTGCTATTATCATCCAAAACACACACTATCCTCCACATCTAGGTAACATGAACACAACGTAGATTGTACATAAAGCTGTACACAGACTCGCGATCGGCTATCAAGCTGGTGGTCGCGTCTCGTCGGCTGCTTAGCGCAACGATAATGGCCGCCATTACGCGTCATTCCCAGCATTCCTGCGTCGCGTACGTACACAATAACAACGTTGCGTATCGACGACAAAACGCCGCTGTCGTGAACCCGGCCTAAGGGTCAAATACTACAATGAATGCTGTGATATTTATAACAGTTACTTTCACCGGCAAGCCGTTGGAATTTGGGTAAGACTTTGTACATACAATTTACTGGGCTATTAAGGTATGATTTACGTCCTAGGGCTGATAGATTTGGTGCTTACTATAGATAACGCAGAGCCTACCTATCTATTTTGGTTCGATATTGTGATGATAATTTTGGCTAAATGTGTTTTTTTTACCTGGGATTACTACGAGTATATAATGAGGTGTGTGACCTTAGCATCTTCTAAAAACGGTCCTACAGATAGCTAAAATTGACGACAGCACTTGGTCTTCCATAGCACCTGGGTTAACAGAATCTTTAGCTATTTCAATAGGAAAATAATTATTATTTTGGTCACTTAACTTTTAAGAATCATATACTTAAGTAAGTACTTAATGTTTTCAACAAACCCTAATTATCAATAAACGCTCACTTTATGATTAATCACAGGAAATATAGATCCAGTTATGGCCGCGTCCGCGTATAAGTAAGTAGTCGGCTGATCGCAGCGGTTACATCTTTATTCAACGAGGCACCTAGGCCCGCGAGACTCGGGGGCGCGCAATGAGACTCGCGCATAATTGCGCAGCCGCCGTAATGTGCGGTGTCGCGGAATGTAGCACTTTCCATGTTAACGAGCGTGTACACCGCCCCATCACGCATCCTACCTCCACACCTCGCCACAACGTCCGCCGATTTAGTCCTCACACAAGTTACACCTATTTGTGGTAATCCTCATCCTATTTTTATTACAAAATTTATAACCACCAAGTTTGATACCAGCTAGTTAGTTCATAACGATGCGCCCAACCAATAAGGCAATCTACACAAATGAATAACCCACTGGATGCCTGGTACATCAACACCGAGACGTACGCTTTCATTACGTACGGAAATAAATCAAAATAATACCAACGTAAAAGATAGCGAATGGAAAATCATCCCCTCCCCCCGCGCCCGCCGCCGCGTGATTTATGCCTGTAATTTTCCGGGCGGTTACGTAAGTAACTCGCGATTTTTCTCTCTGCACACACGTAATTAGATAATTTTCATGAATTTCTCGGACCGACGAACCCGGAAGGCTTACTTTAATATATTATGTGAGCCTCTTAGTTTTTTTTCCTGAAGTAACACGTAGCAAAGATTAAGTACACAGGGCACGTTTTATGTTTACAGCGTTTCTTTTCATAGTGCAGTCGAAAAAGGTAAGTTACGCACAAGATTTCTGCTTACAACAACTTGGGCACACTTTGAAAGGTCTTTATTTATAATAAGAGGATTAATAAAGCATACAAGCTGTGAATTAATAAGGTGGCGGTGAGCGGTCGCGCGCTCCCCGGCCCGTAGCGCGTTCCCGTATTAATTTCTGTCACAGATTTAATTGCTCACCTCTGGCTTAAGCTTTTTAATAAATTCGAGGACAGACAACGAAATGCGACGCGACCAAAAAATACACGAACGGGGCGCGGTCGACCAAAAAAAGGACGGATTTTAATTTATAAAAGACAGGACAAACGATTAATAATTTATTTGTATCCTCGGTTTCTTGCGCGAGAGGGTCGAGCGTTAAAAACAACCGTTAAAACCGGCGACTTTGTATAGCTCGCGCTTAGCCCGAAATGCCAATTGCGGGTAGACACAAGTATACAGCGAGCCGGAATGTCGCTTTAAAAAACCTCGCAAATAAATAAATCGCGTCGCACGCACCAGCCGAACAAAAAAACATCCACCATATTCGATTCTTTAATGTGATCTTTAAAAAAATAGAAGTAAGCGGAGGCTGGCTCCGATTGAAAATGAATGAGGGCGAGCGCGATAGTGGAAATTAGCATTGAGGTAGGATTCAGGAGCGGCTTTTGTGCGATTATATCGAGGTGTATTCTTTGCGCTTTTTACGGCGGCGGCGAGCCCGGCACGTCTTTTCAGTCCCTATTACGATCCTGTCGCCTTTTTGTTGCAGATAATTATTGTCACCCTACGATATCACAACGATATCTAGCTATATGCTCCGGGACCGAGGACCTAAAGAAAACATGCCACATTCAATGCCGAACGTCCCATTCTCTAGCTTCGTCTACTGCACGAGCTTTATGATTATTAGTTCCAGAAGAAATCGCGTTCATTAATTAGATATGTTCTGTTGATATAAAGGAATGAGACTTCATTTCAAACAGCAAACAGTTCTTGCTTATTACAATAACATGATATGCTAATGGTAACAATGGTCGTGGTACCCAACTACGCACAAACTACGTAAACAAGCCGAAAGCCGCAACCGTAGATTAGATCAGTGGTGACGTTGGCGCGGTCAGTACGATCCATAAATTAGCGATTACGCATATATCCAATAATAAAGGCAACAATGGGATTGAATGCAGATGAGCGGGGCGAGCGAGGCGGGAACGGAGCCCGCCGATCGACATTTGTATGCGCTATCTAAGCGCACAATTGGATGCCGGCGCGACTCTTCGCGCTAATGGTACACTATCGAGCGATCGCACACCGCCGCTTGAAAAGTGGAGACCGCCGCGGAATACGGACCACACGCCCGTTTAGTGGCCACAATAAATAAATAAACATTCCCAATGATCTGCGGGTGGAAAAACAATTGTTTTGTTGTTTTCCGCAATGGTTATTTGACGTTACTGGGGGAAATTGGGTTAATAGGCAACTATCGTTATCCACTCCTTTCAAAAAGGTTATAACTATTCATAGCGATATTTCGAAAGGGTGTCATTGCCAACAACCCCATTCAGAGTTCCAAATCCCCTGTATACAAAACGACTGTCTCTTAAACAAAATACTTAACGTGCCTTCAACTAAATTGATTTCAATAAGACGATGCCAATAAATATTCCACACTTATAACGTGTTTCTTCGACACCTTATTAATATCGGTTGAAACTTATAATCCAAACTTAATATGTAATACAATCGAATCAATTTACCTGCTACGTAATATATGAGATTGTATAAGGAATCTCATTATGGTTTTTAAAAAACAGGCAATTAAGAAGAAATGTCAAAAAACTTAATAATATTTAATGGTGTCCGAAAAATAATTATATGGCATTTTTGTATTATTAACTTGAACGATTTAAAAAGGTCGGGATAATTAACGTGAGCAATAACAATCATTTTAATGTTTAATATTAAGCCTTTATGGTAAAATTTGCATACTGTGGTGATTCTTTAAGTTTATCGCGTTAATTCACAAATAATTATTGTGTAAATATGTTTCGTGGAATTTTCTCGCATAATATGATCAGATACGTGCTTTAGGAGCCTGGTGTAAAACAAGGCTTAATTACAGTAAATAAAAATGATATACAGTAAAATTTTGTGATACCTGCAAACAGAGGTAAGTAAGTAAGTAATATATTAAAAAAACAAAAAAAAACTCAAATTTTCGTAAATTTATGTAACCTGGCGGCAATTTCTCGACGAGACCTCGATTCGTATAACCGAATCTGAAAATGTTATGAATATCGACGTGATAAGCACTGTTCTAGAGGACTTGTGACCTCATTCTGAATTACTCGACGTCCATTGACGTCTTCAGTTGACACAAATCTAATGCCACATCATTTATCAAAGTCGCTTAGGTTTGCAAGGAAATTACAGAAAGCCAACTGCCATATTTTATATACTTATATAGAGCAGGGCATTTTATATCTTCTTTATCTTTTCTAATGACATGGTTTAATGTCAGGAATATTTTCACGATCATTGATCTTGATTTACGTACAGGGACACAAAAATCATGAAGGTCGTAAGACATTGACTACGAAGATCATTAATCATTACTGGCACTGTTTGGGACATGTGACCACTGGCACTAACCAACTTATGAATCTCCTTGTGAGCGTATCAATGACAATTTAAATTGAGTCAGCCCAAAATTTGGCGCTTTCAGTAGCGTCTATGACCTCCTGTGATATGCCAGCAAAAGGACAGGCAGGACACGATATCAAGTGTGCCATCGTGTGTAGGGCAACACCACAGTCATATACATTCTAGGGTAGTGTCATCTATCTTCACCTGAACAGATTTCCCTTGCTTGGGCCAACCTGTTTTCGGAGTCTATTCAAAGACTTCCAGGATCTTGGTACCTAAGGACCACGACTAGATGATGATAGAATCGACGGACTACTGTGCTTACTCGACAGGGCCAGATCCGACTTCAAAGAGGAGTATATTATCCAGTTGTTATCGTAATATTTTCTGGTTTGTCGTGTGGTCCGTCACCACCCTAGTATCAGAGGTTTTATGCCGCCCATGGGCACTTGACTTGACTTTTAGTGATCAACTTACAGGAGACAAAATTCGGGTGTTAATTGTCAGACGAACTTTGTGGTCCCAAACTTACACGAAGACAACCCTGATTGCTCATTTTGCTAGTGAAATATGAATAACTACTTTTACCTTACCTTATCTTTTCTTTCAAAAAAAGTAGGATTAAATAAATGATTGTTCAAACTTTTTAGAAATCAAGTTCTTCTAAATTTGGAAACCTAGGTATAACTTGTCCTTCTCAATGGAAAAGGCCCAGATGACACACAAATTTGCCTTAATAAACGCCAATACGTTTAATTTATCCACACATTAGCATAGACGTCTTCAATATATGTCCGAGTTCGAATATTACCATTTGCCAATTGATTTGCCGAATTTATTGTTCGGTGTCAATGAGTTCGTCTGCTTGCTGATTGAAATGCGTTTGTATGACTTTAATTCTTCGTACCCAATAATTACTGAGTTCAATATGTTGAACGAAAGATGGATAGACAAATCACGAAACTTGGATCAAATTATATCGATTGGCCAGCTATGGTACCTACTGGTATTTTGAGGTAGTTACATTGTAATATCTGGGAGAAACTGCTCTTTATTTTGTCTTAACTTAAGTTAGATTTGATGCTGGGAAAATAAGATCTTCTTTCTTTATCAAATTTAAAACGATTTTAAAAGCTTTATTATAGTAATTGGTACCCAATATTGATGCATTCCTGACTTTTTTCGTTAAAAAAGAACATCAACTTAGGCCTGTATTTGTGTGCGTAAATGTCATACAAGATCACTATTGGATGTCAGAATTTATCTATAATTTAAGGGTAGATTATGAAGGACATGGCTTCTATAGAAAAAGATTTCTTAAGTATAAATTCTGGGGCATCAAGTCTTTAACCGACTTCTTTACAAGATTTTTATTTCAAATGCTTTCAGTAGTTTCTAAGATTATCTAGAGAATTCAGAACTAGTTTTAAAACTAGTAATAAAATAGCTGATAAGTGATATGGCTTTCCTGTTCTTGCATTTCAGTTCTTTAAGAAAACTACCATCGAGTAAGGATTATTTATGGAAACTCAGTTTAACATCGGAAATCTGAACCCATTGCTAGCATTTCCAGATATGCCTAAGTTCATATTAGAATTAGAAGAAGTATTTATTTCAAGATCTCACCTGACTTTGCATCACTTGCTAAATCATAGTGATCTTAATTCTCATTACGTTAAGGTTGTTGTCACTGATTATTAAGTCGAACTAATAGTGATTATTACTTTCGTTAATGTAGTTTGCTGCTGTCAGTAGAACGATTAAAAAAAATATCGCTGGAGATTAATTAACACACAACGCCACCTAGTGCCACACTAAGTAAAGTTTGTGTCGTGGACACTAGATAGTTGATATACTACATGCTTGATATACTTTTTTGTTTGTAAATACATACTTATCATGTAAACATCCATGACTCGGAAACATGTCCATGCTCATCACACAAACATTTGCTTCTACCGGGATTCGAACCCAGGACCCTAAGAACGTAAGGCAGCGTCACTACCACTACGCCATTCGGGTTCCGCCATTGGGGAAGGACTGCTCAAGAGATTCCGTACCAAAGACGCAACCAGGGCGTCTATTCTCTAAGCAATTGTCCGTAGCATTCGCCGAAGTTTCGGGAGTTTTCCACTACGTTTCATTTAATAACGTTAATTAGGAGATCGAACCAAAAATGACTGACAACACGATTGGACAATTGTCACTCTCTATGTGCTTGTAAAACTGATGAATTCGAAAATGATGAGAAAAAGGATTAATCAAGTTAAAGTTTAAAAAAGTTTAAAAAGTTTATTGATCAGTAAAAGAACAACCTTAACATACAAATCGCAAAAATCCTGTGATTTGTGTCTGCTATTAAACAAATATAATTACGTACTACGTTTTAAACTTTTTTTTTTAATAGTAAAGTTTCAAACTACTTTCAGACGGCCACAGATTAGCCAGTAGTCGTAATCAAATCAAATGATTATCTTAGTAAGGAGGATACGTACAATGTAAAACAATTGAAATTCATTGAAAATAGATTCATTTACGACGGAAAAGTGGATAGGGCGGTGCTCAGTGAGTCCTCTATCCTGACTAATAGCACTATGATTAATATCCCGGATATACTGGATAAGGGGGAAGTCATCGCGACGAAGAACTTTCACAAAAAATATTATCATTTTATAATGAAATATGGTTTAGCATGTGTAAAATAGTAGGTAGGGGGCCACATTGGAGTTATGAGGAAATTAGTTTATGGTTGAAAATTTTCGTTGGTGTCGTGGAAAGTCCATGATCACCAAGAAGATGACGGTCTGATTATTTAAAAACAGCTGTTAAAAACGCATTTTTGTATGGGAACATGTCACAGTGACAGCTGTTTTTAGATAATCAGACGGTTATCTTTTCGGTGAACAGGGATTAGGTTGGTGGGATGATGGAATGACAGATGTATCAGTATCATTATTGTGCTGATAACATCGCTAATGATGACAATATTTTGAATTGTCTGTTTGCCTTTGTACTCATTCACGTTGACTCGCGGGCGCAGTGGCGGGCGCGGTCACAAAATATCAAACATATGGCGTAATATCCAAGTGTCCACGTACGCAACGCACCTGCGGTCTAAGTAGCGGGCAAGCTAGCGACGGGCGCGCGGCGGGCACGCGGCAATATCAAACGCGTGAGATGTTTGTGTGTGTTCACGTCGAACTAGCGGCGGAGCGCGCGATTCGCTCGCGACGTTAGGTAAGTTCAACCAGTATGAACTTGTCGCTAGAAATGGACTCGCGCAAACGCCTGGCGGCCAATGTGAACACGAAGTCGGCACGTCTCCGCGCCCGCACCCGCTGCCGGGCCCGCGCGTTCCTACTTGAGCAACTACTTTGGTATTGACAAAGGCATGAATCTTTACAATCAAAAGTTTTTCTTCTGCGATTTAAGTTTGGGTCAACAAAATTATAAATATGTCGTGCCGACGACACTATGAGTATCAAAGGTCTTTTCCAAAGTGAAGGCTTGAGCAAATCAACTTATTCTTGTTTAAAATCCACTAGGTTCCTCCTAGATAAAGAGACATTAATATTTTTGACATGAAGATAAGGTGCAAAATTAAACAAAAATATCGCGTGAGTACATTCACGTTTGCTCATGACTCCAAACACACGCACATAATTATAACACACAACCAAAATTAACAAAAAACATAAAAGCACCAAATGATGATGACTGGGATAAATGCAACAGGATAATGAAAGGCACCAAAAAGAGAGGGCACTAACTCATACGCAGGTACAAGTAATTATAAGAGAACTTAATTATTTCGCTCCTTTTGTATTATTTTTTAATCAAGCGTTATTATAAGCATTTGTGCTGTCAGAATCTGATTACTGCTGAGTCTTGAAAATGAAACAATTTACATGTACGAACTTTGAAGGATATCTCATTGTTTGTATAAAGTAACAAGAATGTTTTATTGCTGTGGAATAAAAAAAAAAGAAATTGAAGATGTTTTTTTTAAGTATTCTTGTTATTTCCCACTGTTGCACAAAGGCCTCCCCGATTAATTTATTAGATTCCATTGATTTTCACTATTTAGCCGTAGTAATTGTCTAAATTGTTGAGCAGACAATTTTCTTAAACACAAAGAAGCAGTTTATGTAGGTTTTTTTTTAATCGCTCGATTTTGGATGGAAAATGTCTTTGGCGATTGGGGTGCAGTTGGGTCTTGGTGACAATTTAACACAGTGAAACTTTTGGATCCGCTGATGCGATCCCAAGGACCACATTCTTCTTCGATCAGTAGCCAAATTCCCGGACCACCGAAATATATGTTTCTCGATAGTTCTGCCTCCCAATACTCGGTTTGGTCCACGCGTAGTAAGTGATAAATAAAACGTAATTGAGAGACGGAAGCAACCAATGAGTAAATCTCGTCCGTCAATTTATTTAAATTATTTATTAGTGGTCCGCTATAGACACCCGACGATCAGCGGACGGACGCCCCTACAGATGCAATTATGGCGGATGGATTCTGTTATCGATATCCATTGATGTACTTTTATTTTAAGAGACTAGCTTCTGTCTACGACTGCGTCTACGTGGTATTCAACTACCTGCATATCCTATAGAACTGTGCATTACTTAGTCTAGCTTTCTTATCAATGAAGGATTTTTTGAAATCGGATTTCTAGTTTCGGAGATTACTTTTTACAACCCAAATGAACTATACCGCTTTAATTAACCACAAATAGAGATTAAATAATGTTAGGAATTAGATGTGTAAACCGTTGACAAGATCTAAAGTCGAATCGAAATGGTGGATCTTGAATGACACCAAGAAAGAGCAAACAACCAAGGTGTTTATGAGGCCTTTATAATAATGAAAAGCACAAAACCTAGTGAAGGCCCCAAGAATGCGATGGATGTGAGAAGCATAGGATCCGTCGACGTCGTGGCGCTTACGTCCAGCAGTGGACGCTTTTGGCTGATATGATGATGACGTACGTACACGATGCCTATAATGACGTACGTACACGATGCCTATAATGCTGACATGTAACAACAGCCTTGTACAAAGTGATCGAAACACAGAACCGGTCAAAAGCAACAAAAGACTAAATCACATCCCGAATTAGTAATTTGTGCAGGCACAACACAATGGTTGAGGAAATAACACATACACCCACATCTACGTATGTATGTACCGGGAGATTGTAATTGGCGTAATTGGACGAATCTGGACGCACTTAATAATGCCCCATTGTCGTCATTCAAATGGCAATTCATCGTTTGTAAAAGATATGATTCATTACTTTTAAATTAAAAAGTTTGACGTAGTGGTTCAGAGCAGAGTGTACGAAGATCTTGTTGGTGAGCTGAAACTAAATGGTTTTGAAGGACAATGATGAAGATGGTCTTTCCCTGAAGATTCGTTTCATATACGAGTTTTAGTATTTTGAAGATGGCTGAAACGGAACTTTTGGTAGTTAACCATACGCAGATTGTTAATGAATGTAAAATATAGGTTAATTTAATGTACCATACGGTTATTTGATTAAAAACATCGCTTTTGGTGATAAGCGGGACTAATTTAGCTGTATAATATTACTAGCTGACCCACGCAACTTTGTCTGTATAACGAAAGGAAAAAAATCCCCGTTTTTGCAACCGTTTTCATTCCCGTCCGCTCCTAATGGTCGTAGCGTGATGTTATATCCTTCCTCGATAAATGGACTATCTAATACAAAAAGATTTTTTCAATTCGAACCAGTAGATCCTGAGATCAGCGCGTTCAACCAAACAAACAAACAAACTCTTCTGCTTTATAATATTATAGTATAGATGAGAAAATACGATACACGCGAGTCATATTGTTAAGTCTGATCCTTGTAAAACCTGCTAGTGATTAGTATTCAAAATTATAATAACATGTACACATATATTTCGTATTTCTCGGGATTCATATCGAAGTCATATCTAGAATTTCTAGTATTTTCTTTTCAGCTAATGTGGAGTTTTCTTCACAATTTATTTCAGAAAGGTATATTACATGTATTTTCATAATAATTCCGAGGCTTTTAGAACGTGCCTAATAATTTCAAGAGACAAAGTGACAGAAACCATTTTATTTTCATCAATATTTTCTTGTTTGTGGTCTACTGTCGAACATTTTTTTTGTCCATATAGGTTAGTTACGATTCAAACCACTGTTTAGAAAACCAATTAAATGTTGGGTTAGGTTATCCCTACCTCTAAAATTTTCGCAGAAATGAAGGACACAAGATTAACTTACCTTGATGTGTCATTGGGCTGGTGCAGTAACTGAATTGCAGATAAAGCTACATTCCACAGGTTTTCAAGATATTTGATTAGTCTTAAAAATGATGTTGCAAAATCATAAATACCATCATACAGCCGAAAGACTGCTGTCATCCAGAATATCTTGGTCCTAGTTCGAATCTAAATTTTTCAGGGGTGGTAAACCCAATGGCTTTTTTCCAAACGCTGCTGTCTCTATGATGTCATATTCTTAGGATCTTCTTAACAGCTAATCATCTTCTCTTCTTCCTTTACTGAACGCCTCATTGATTTAGTGGTCATAATCGCGACATGGGGTCCTGGGTTAGATTCCCAGGTCGGGCGGTGTTATTGCGTCAGGAATTTCCTTCAGGAATCTTTCAGTAGCAAGAGCTACCACGGAGGCTGGATTTGTGCCCGGTTGTTGGCAATAGGCTCGCCCCCTATTACATGGAATTTAAACATAACTGGCGAAATAAAATATGGTCC
The DNA here is from genome assembly GCA_916618015.1 of Xestia c-nigrum. Classification (NCBI taxonomy): domain Eukaryota; kingdom Metazoa; phylum Arthropoda; class Insecta; order Lepidoptera; family Noctuidae; genus Xestia; species Xestia c-nigrum. The sequence continues at coordinate 10,331,832 of OU745260.1, forward strand.
TTTACTTAGGTACGCAGCATAATCAGCCTACAATGTTCTCATGGTTGGGTTGAAAGTTGGTCACCGGTCAGGTCTCCTTTGTATGAGATCATGATGTATTTAAGCACGCTTGTAGGATGCGGGATTTTTTGGTTCCAGGACATACCGGACGCTTAAGGGTCTTATTGGACAGAAAAAATATAACTTACCCATTAATATCAGTGACGGACCAGAAATGTCTCAGCACAGCCTTGGCCAGCAGGTACCAGATCTGCGTCCAGACCCACGAAGACTTGTCTATGGAAGCCGACAGGAACTCCTTGGTCTCTTCATCGGGGTATAGCTGAACAAACTTCTTGATCAGCTCCGGACACAACCGCTCCTTGTTCACGCGATACCACTGCAACAAAATCAAGTATCAAGTACATATGTACATTTCAAAACTTTGAATGTTGACATAGGTCATAGAATTACTTTACTTCTATCTCTTCAGATAAAATTAGGACAACTTATCTATTTTTGGTACATTACGTAGTTTAATAAACACTTCAATCGCAAAGTATAGAGGCGGACTTAATGCCATAGGCATTTTCTACCGGTCAACTATCAGCGAACAGCTCCCTAAAATGCAAAGGTAGTAACGACAAGTGGGGATTTTTTTATAATGTACTTAGCGTAAACACACATTCATCATCATCATCATCAGCCTATAATGTTCCCACTGCTGGGACACGGCCTCCTCTCAATGAGAGGGAAAGGGCACAAACACACATTGGTACTAAGAAATCGTGGTCTTTACTAATCTCTCTCGTCGAACTTATATTTGCAATCGACAAATTATCCCCACGTCTAAAAAGTTGCATAATTTCCTTCTAAAGCATCTAACGCAGATCTAGATGAGACATCTCAAGTAAGACATGCCGCGTCTACAGCGTTACATATTAGTAATGACATGATTAAAGGCAAATCGCAATTTCTTCTTCTCGACCATTATACAAATTGATGTTTAACAACCCATTGCAGCAGTTCTTAATGAAAGCATACAAAAAAGAGTAATCGAGTGCAAATAAGAGAGCGTAGTAGGTATGAAAGGAGCGTGCATCTCGTCACCCGTTGTGTGTTTAAGTCAGCCGCTGCGGCCCTACAAAGGGCAACGCGGCGGCTGTTAATTTCACGCTGCCTCGAATTAACATTTCTTTACGCCACAGAATAATGACGAATTAAAAAACTTCTCGCCTCTACATGTAGCCGTAATGATGGCGAGTGGCGAGCGGCGAGCGCCGAGCGAGACGGACGATGCAAACTCATCAGCCCAACTTAATTAATGCCAGATCTGTCTTTGTATTAAAATCGAACGGCGGCCGTATAAAAAATTGGGAAGGTGGTACGGGCTGCATATCAAACAGGGTTCTCCGTAGTGTTTAATTAGTGTGTGTAATTAAGGTGTGTATAATTAATGTACGATAGCAATTATCTTGTGTTTTTTCATTCTAATTGGGTTTCATAATTACACGATGCTGTTGCGAATCATAAAAAAACAACAAAGGAACATCGTAAACACAAATATGTGAACTTTAGAAGTATCAGGCTCCTGTTAATAATTGTCAAAAACACAAGAGTCAACGTCAGTCAAGTGACAAATGGGAACATAAGTGACAGAATACAGCTTCAGAAAGCAACACACGGAACTCCAAATTGTCTAAAACCGGTAGTTGAAACAATCGTCACGGCAAATCGAAACGTCAGGCCGGGAGCTCGTATTCAATTTTATAGTGAGTTCGAGTCGGAGCGGCGATAAATGATGGCCGCCTTTACTTTGTGTAATACAATCAATGTTTTATACTATTATTCATCCGATTAGACAGCGTTTTTTCGTTCGGCTACTAGTATTTCTAGAGCTGTTTTTTGTGCAGCAGGATCTTTTAAATATTTGAGCTCAGCAGGAGGAACTCGAGGTATTTTTCGTCAAGGCAGATTAATGGTTTTTAATTACAGAAATAAATAAAAAGACTGTAATCAAATATCGGTAAAATAAATTGTCAACAATGTATAAGCAATAAAAGTATCAACAGATGTTACAGCAGTAATCAGTCATGAAATTGTTGCAGAGTTCGACAAATTTATTAGGAAACCATATGGTTTAGAAAAAGTCAAATGACAGCATAACCATCATATCTAAACATTTTTACGAGGAACGGCAAAAAGTATCGTAAAAACGGAGGGAAATAAATATTTAGTACCGAATACTGATAGCGAATCACGTTGGTGATTATGCAATGCGCCGTCTTTACATTTAAAATAGCCTGCATCGGAACTACGGCATTCGACGAGGTAAATTCTCCAGACGGAATACAAATTGTGGAAAATTTTGAATCCTGAATTCTGAAGGATCATCAATGATATACAATACAATGTGCTGTAATATCTCATGGAATTCAGATGAAATTGTTAATAGATAACCGTTGGTCTTTCTTGTATCAAAATTACGCAGTTTCCGTGCTGTTTCGAAAATGATGGAAAATTATAGACCGGTTGCCGTCTCGTGAACGATGAAACAATCGGTTGAGAAGAAATGTGTTTGGTTTGATAAAGGTTCTGTTAACCCTGAAGCTGAGCAAAAGTATGAATCATGCATGCTTTGACTGCATGTCATTACACTTTTATTATTAATGAAAAATGAGTACCTGCGCTTTTTAAAACACGAGATAATACTTCCTTGTTTTTACATACCATAGACAAGAGGCACCCGTCTGATTATATTATTTATGAGACTCTATGTTTAGGATTCATTTTCAGCTCGTGTAAGTTAGATTTGCATGAATAACAATTACCTCATTTTAAAAATCTACCTGTTGAGGAAGACAAATCGTGAATGATTTATTCAATCCGACGACTTATCGAGGCCGGGTCCATTTCTTATTTATTTTACTGTCTATGTGGGTTACCGATTTTCGCGGAATGGTCAACAGGTCAGATGATAATAAAATGTTTTATTTTATATCCCTTTTCTGTGTTTCACACTTGTCATTCGACCAGTCATAGCCTTCAATGCGATCATTATACTCGGCTGACTCGTTAGCGCGCAGGTCAGCGGAGGCGCATCCATGGAACGAATGGAGGGATCCAGCTCCTTTATCCGCAGGTCGTTCCCCTCCAGCTAATGAATCAAAGCCCTTAGTGTGAGCATATTGTCAATACGAAGCGAAATATTAACGCTGAACGCGCTCAGCTCACATAATGCCAGATTAATTCCCATTTAAATGTGCGAATAAATGGCGGAGCAGCGACCATTTAAAAGCAGCCGCTTCGGCCGGTGACGTTTTGTTTGACTTCTACACATCAATTCTTCGATAGATGAATGGTGAATGGATTTCTTTGTAAAGCGCAATCATACAATTTGTCGCGACATGTGCAGTTGATAAAATTTCCACATTTACCGCTGCTTCAGTATATAAGCAATAAGCTTGGATTTATAACCGTTACATAGGTTTATAAGGGCCGAATTTATGAGTGTTGGGAATCATTGAATGTATTTTCAGGAGCCTTAAAATAAATTAATTGTTCGTGTGACGGTCGAAGAACCAGGGTGTGTTGGAGCAAGTATAAAACATTGTACGTTTGCGAGCTAAGTGGCGCATGGGATCCCGGTGGATTTACCAGTAAGCGGCTCGGAAGCTTGTTTGCCGGGCGCTCCATTAAAATGGGATCAGGCGGGATGCAGATCGCTTGGACGTACTGCAAGCGGGACGCATGAGCTGCCGCCTCCGGGATATACGACGTACAATATTGATTATACGGAACGTAGCGTATGTGTTCACATGATGAACGTACTTGAGACGTAATGTAAGTAGTCCACCTGCTCTATACATATAAATAATTCTGGTTTAAATATCTAATGTTTTAGGGATGTGTTCCCTTAGTCATTGTAGCTAAAAGCGAGCCAACTGAATTAAAATTAAAAGTACTGGAAAAAATTAAGTAGAGGGAGATGAGTATAGTGCCTAGAAGACCATTTTGATTACCAGCTAGCACCCTGTGTTACGACGAACACATGACAAGTCAAAAGTAAGTCCTGTCAACAAAATTGAATATAATCACGGGTACTGTAACATTGTTCTACCGCATTGATTTTTATGAAAGTAGGTAATAAACAGGATTTATGTCTAAGACCTACAGCAAACAGACATTGGGTAGTGAATAAACTATAGTAATAGCCTAAGGCTCTGATGCATAAGAGCGATACTCTCAATTAAAACTCTATGCATGACTTATTGCGGCGAAACAATTGATTTCGATTAACACTCGACAAAGCTACTAAACAATAAAGCATTCTATCCGATACGCATATATTTTAGCAGATTTATATGTTCGCGTGTTCAAAGACTAGTGCGCAGAATTGAAAAACAAATCTTAAAGTATAATAAATTCATGGTACCTATATGAATTACTTTAACACAAGTAAGTACCTTCACTGGGTTTTGATGTCATTTAAGCGTATAAGTATCAACATAAGTTTTCATTTACCGAGCACAAAAGTATCCGGATCGAAGGACCAGTTTCGGTTATTACTTACAACAAGAACATGTTAAGGCACCGCATCAAAATGTTCGGAAGTTTCTTTTAAGTGCACTTTTATTTTAATGCCCCAGCTGCTTCATTGATCTTTGTTCTATGGCATCACGAGCAAGCCCGGGGGCCATCGTTGCGTAATTGTTTTAAACTCGTCTTTTAATTGTTCTATCGGGGGTTGGGATTTATGGGCCGACGTGATCGCCAGTCGTAATGCCATTCACATTCATTTGCGCTATTATTTCCGCGTAGCCGGACCATGGGAATGCACCGTCTACAAATTTAATCAACTAACAATTCATTGGGACGTTTTGTTAGGCTATAAAATGGCTATTAGGAATCTACTTGGTAATTTTCTTCCATTGAGATTTATAATATAATGAACTATACCTCTTTTGGGTTTATGATCCATGATATGAAAAGTTTTGATGCTATACACGTCATTTCAGTTTAAAATTTTTCATTTGCGAAGCCTACCACATCAAAGGACTGAAAAAAAATGTGGAGTTGCATGAGACACAGCGTCATCTGCAGCGTGGGCACGCGTTCAAGAGATTTACGAGTGTATTTAAACTGGTTTTACATTAAGCACCAACTTGGCCGATTTGATCGTAAAATCAGCCGTTATGTTTCGAGACAATATCGTGTCTGGTTACCCCACCCAAGCGGTTGACTGTTAAATTAACTTCAGGTTAACTATGGGTCACTTCTTTGACGAAGCCCATTGATTGAATCGTGGTACGACTTTTCGTTCATACATACATACATACAAACTTTACGTTATCTTTTCATGATCACTGTGTTCCAGACTCCGAGTCCACCAAACAATTCCATAGGTTACAATAAAGTTGTTTGACGCCGAAGGTTGTTAAAATAACTAGTGTTTATTTAAGGTGTTGGAATGCAAATTACTCGTCGGTAAAGAGAGCAATTAAGCGCGCTCACGCCCGGCCGATTGTTCGGACGCGATCGCCGATGGCCCCACCCATTGTCCGCTGAAATTAACAGTGGCCGTAAAAAAATACGTTTAACAAAAGAGTGAAGTCAGTGTTCCAAATAATTTAAATGATACCATAAACGATTTTTAGATCTCCTCTTATATTGAAGACAGATGAGACAGATTGAGGAAAAGCTGGATACTCCGATACTCAAAATTTCAGTCGTCAATTACATTCCATTTCTTGTTTCAGATAAAAAAAACCATCGCTTAACTCATGTTTAGGTAGAAAACTATACATCCGTAGCTAAGATTCGTTTGGAATAAAACTGTTAAGTTTAGCCGCTCCCGTTTTAAAGTGACTAGCTTTTATGTAGTCGACCTTGATGTCGGCTGCGATCCGACACCTACGGGCCCCACATATGTCATTTCTTATTCATTGATTTACTGAAGTTATATACGACTGTATTTCATACGAACACGTCATATTTTTCCATGATATTTTCCATTGGGAAGGTACGTGGTGAGCAAAGAAAATCTTCTGCAGTATATCTTTTTGTTCTGAAGTTTTCAGTCTGTTTTGGTTGGTGGTGGTCGTGGATAAAATGTATTAATAATTATATTCCACCTGTCTTTTCCTGGACTCCAAACAGGATTAGTCGATTTTTTAACAGGATACCTACTATTGTTTTAAGAAACACCCTGTTCGTTCTGCCGAATGTCTCTTAATGTGGAATTCTATTCAAATTTTAGTTAAACAAATCCAACCTGACTCTGAAAATCTAAACAAAAAGTCCATCATTTTGCAGTGTTATGGACTTGCATCTAAAGCAAACTCCTCACTTCCCAAGTCAGTTCAGAAGAGTCATGAATTCGTGGGATGATGTTTTTAAAGGATAACAACAGGACACAACTAGATGAGAGGCTCAAAGCAGTATCATTTGTTTGGGATGTGACAATATCCTTCCGTCAGAAGCCAATCGAGCTGCCGTTGATTGAATTGATTGAAAAAGAAATGTAGAGGGGGTGTCGAGGCCGGTGCCTGGTCCACCGGTATTTTTATAGCCTGTACACGTCTCACGACGCGAGGGCGACACATTCTCGACGAGGCGACGTTTTTGCTACGCCAACTTTCATTAGACACCGCGCGCCGCGGGACCGAGGCGTTTCCTTTTAATAAATGAGTTATGCGTTTATATCCAAGATGGCTGCCCGGTTTAAACCACTAGGGTGTCAAGAATGTTACGATGGCCGCGAGCTTTTTGACTTATACAGTTGCATTGTTTAAAAATTATTGTTATGATTATTTTATTTGGATACCGGTGGGTATTTAAGACTGCGGCAGTGGATTTCTTTTGAAGACCGATATCAGAGAGAATCCATAGCTGTATAGAGACATAAGAAAGCAATCCAACAAACCCTTCAGTTGATAGCAAGTTGATGCGTAGCTGTCAGTGTAGAATTCATCAAAAATGTGCGCAGGTATTTCCACATTCGGTTGGCACGTACAATCTTTTTGTTAGCTGTAAATGTCCTCAAACTCCGCAAGGCCCGCAGTTGTCAACTTTTCGTGTATTTATTTACTCATTCATACATTTCTTGTATGTCTGTCCCTTTGTTTATTGCTTTTCAGTGCGTCTGCAGACTCCGCTTGTAACTTTACTTCGAAAACGTCTGTATCATAAAACTAAAATCCATGAGTCAATTTAAAAGAGGTATAACATTTCCTTCTGAATTTTAAGCTCTAAGTATTTAAACACCTATCAACAGGGAGACGTTCCACAGACTGCTTTATTTTTTAATCGAGATTTATATTCGGACTCTCTTAGGAAATAAAATAATCACGGCGGCGTCGATTTGCATACAATGGTAAAATAATTTTACGCGCGTTTCGCAGCGCTTAATTCTACTTTTTATTTGGCCTTCCGCGCCCTATCTACGAATCAAACGGCCTGCTCGCGCGCGCCCATTTAAGTGTTAACATTTTTGAGAAGTCTTTCGAATACTTTTATGAATTGTATAAATCTAACAGCGAGTCGTCTACATATATACCAGCGGGCATCGTCATTATAAACTTTTTTTAACATTAAGCTGGGCAGTTAAGTTGAAGCTATGCCCGTGTTATAAAATTTAAAATATAGTAATGTGTTTAAACATTAACATAACTGGGAAATAAGTTGGCTTCACTAAAAGTGATGGTGCTATCGGCTATGAGCGGTGCAGGCGAACAAGATGCGTCCGCGGCAGACTGCGTGGCGAGGTCGTGGCTCGAGCGTCCGTGGACACCGACACCGAGAGCCGTCTTGGCGCCGCCGTCTACCACACACATAAACAATCTTACTGCTTTCAAACAGTGACTTCAAATCGAGTAATTATGTTCACATAACAGAATATAACTGCGAAAAATAGCACAATAATAATTTTCTAGCAGATAAAATTTACATTCAGAGCAAACATCGGCCGTCATAAATTCAGCACAAAAGTGCGAGCGACGGTCGACTAGCAACAAAAGGGCATGACTTTTCCCGCAAAAAAAGATGATCCTTAATCTGATTAAATCTCCATCGCGGCGGACGTCGGACCGTGAAAGATTAATGAATATTTGTGCGAGGATTCCCGGAGCTGGGCTGGCACGTACTGCTGTCATAATCATATTAGCTGCGACCGGAGCCCGGAGACCGGAGACCGGTGGCCGGCTAGGCACGCACGCACCCACCACGCACTCATACTTTGCTACTCACCTACTCTTACTCTAAACTTTGGGGTCACTTGTCTAATTTGTGATAAATAATTAGTACCGTCTTGTTTTAGCAAGAAGGCTTTCAAATAAAACGGTCTACGAGATCATGTCTTTGGGAACCCTAATTTTTTAGTGCGTTTAAACAAAATTTAACCATTTATTTTGTTTTCGTCCCGAAGGATGGTAGACACGAGATTGTAGCAGATGTTTAATGGAGTTTCACCTCAAAAGACATAAAACGATACGACTGATTGAATCTCAGAAATTTTCTTATGTACTTAATCTAAACATCAAGATATTCAAAACAATCACACCGTAATTGCCAATTACAACTGGCAAATGAAAACAGAGATACAAGTAAGATTTATGACAACATTATTTTCTAAGCAAAGTAAATTCGCTCAATAAAATCACAAACAGATGCGAAGATATATCTAGATAATTTAATATTTCGTGTTATTGTAAGTTAGTAATAGGATCTTATTAAGAGCGCTGATGTAGAAGTAAAACTCATTATAATTTTTAATACGTCTACACATAAAGTAGCGAGTACAAATATGGCGTAGCGAACGATACGCAACGCGTTAATGTAAGTATTTTCACAACATGAATTATACATTGAATTGTGTCCAGGCGGACTCTTTATCTCATACCCAACGGGGCATCGAACACATTATGCCATTGGACTGCGCTAGATTTTTATTACATCTGCCACAGAAAAACTTTAAACCACTAATACAGGCTTTCCATGACGTCACACCTATCTAACCAATACAAGTTCCGATATCGAAAATCACAATTGAAATTAACGCATTTCGAGTGAGCTCAATAAACACACTCGTAAAAGAATCAATTGTAAGACCCAAAAGAAATTAAACGTGAGAATGTATTGTTTCATACAAGCGTGAACAAAACGAAAATCGTTGTTTGCGTTAACCAGCTCTCAGGTCGTTTTCGACCTGCTTTCGTGAACATAAATCGCATTAAATAAAAGCATTATTTATGACGTCCATACTTCGAATTGGAAAAGTTGACTTTGAGTTTGAATATTCAAATGGGTCAGCTTGGCAATAAAGCTGAACTTATTATTTTAGGGTCGAGGAATATTTTGCAATTATCTGGAACAGCATTGACTAAACTTCAAATAGTTAAGCCAATACTCTTATTTGATTCGTTATTTTTAAATAGCGCGTCGTTGTCGTGGAGGCATCGTTTTGAGTAAATTGATTCATTATTTTAAAGCATTACCTTCTCTTTTAAAGAAATAACGTTGACCAGTTTTTCACTGTACGAAAAGAGTTATATTGGGCGCGTTGATACTTTACGATATACGCTCAGTACAACCCAATTGAGTGAAACTGTCGAGAAAAAATCGCAGATGGGCACTATATTTAACATGATGTCGATTAAAATGTTGACATCAATGAGCTTCAAGTTTCACAATGGCCCTACACTCGGAACATATTTGGAGTTGGGCACGTTAAGGGCGTCGGAGTGTTGGATTGGTAATTAATTATTAGTTATGGCTTGTGGCGGCTATAAAGGCGAGCTCATCAATGATTCAGGCGAGCAAACAAAGCGAGCGTGCACCGCGGGCATTATCCGCCATAAGACATCATAAACGGAGCACCATCATCTGGGCTTATAAAAAATTCATGCTCATCTCACATTTCGGCGCCCCTCTTAATTTCGCGTGAGCCTCTTCTTGGTTCGTGTAAAAACTTCGGGTGTCTTTTTATGACTTTTACTGCGGTATAATTGGGGTGGGGCGAGCGCTCGCGTCCCCGAGGTGACATAAATACTACCCCCTAACTCCTCGCTTCCAACTACCCCCGAGTTAATCTCATGTAAGGCTATACGCCACGGAAGCAGATCGCATTAAAACGTCTTGCCAACTACAGGTTAAATTACTTGAAATCTATACTGCTGCGGTACTGCAAGAAATCTTCTCTTTGGAACTTTTAGTACGTACTTAATGAACTGGTTACTGGTGCAAAAATATAAACGTCAAATATAAAAGACTTATGGAAATTATCTTGTAAATACGCAGATAGACTTAAATGTAATGGGGCATCCGAGATGGGTGCGTCGCTAATGCATTTTGCATGTCTTTACTAACCTTTCGAGAGTTGTATCGTATAGCTCGGTGCTCTCCTCAAAGCTCTATAACATATCCTAAATAATGTTATGAACAAGAGGTAAACATAAAACGTTAATGTTTAAGACGGTATGCGGGCTCATTTAATTTATTTATACTTTCTTTGAGCATCAAACAAAATGATAGTGTCTGCGAGGTAGTAAATGCGATTTCAATTTTATAGAGGCAGCGGAGTGGTGTGCGACTGTGCGAGGTGGCGGGACCGCGGGACGCGACGCGGCCTGTACTCGCGTGCATGTGTGTATTTATTTGCAAATTCCGAATAGCTTTCAATATGTAGAGACGCGCTGACTCCCGCCTGTCGATCCACTCCAATATCGCACTCCTTGTGCGACGTCACGGAGGCGACGCCATTATTCGATGCGACGATTGACTCACACGGGAGCACCGCCTTCTCAGGACGCCGCATGATAGATGAGACCCAAAAAACATATCCGTAATTGAGATTTCTATTACAGAAATTGAAAGCGATCAGTTTTTTTCATGTTTGTATACATAACGTGAGTGGCGTCGGCGACAGCGAGCTATCGCGTTTCGGAAGTGTTCGCGGACGTCAATTTGTATATTGTCATTATTAGACTTGGCGCGGAAAGTTTGGGTGCGTTCATCCATCATGGTGTGACGTGCGACCGGTCCGATATCGCGCCTAATACGTATTGATTTCCCACTTAGCGTTTTTCTTGGGAATCGCGGCGCTCCACCCTTCCGCCGTCCGGAGGCCTAACGAGCTGTTTGTCCTCTACTTGCGGCAACTAGGGCGGTTGTCGCTCCACACTTTGGCGTCCTCGTCTAAATTACTTCACTGTAGGTAGTTCTGATTGAGGACAAGACAACGCCAAAATCCAGTTGGTATGATCTCAGTCAGATCTTAGTTCACTTGTGGGTTTGTAGTAGGACCTTACGAGCGATGTTATTTTTATTGGGGAGTTTTACTGAAGAACAGCTCCTCTTAAATCATTCAAGTCATTTTATTTACAAAAGTATTGAATGTCGTTAAAGTATTGTGTCGGAAAATCAACATTTGCCAACACGACTTTCTTCTCCGGTATGATGTTGTGTGTAGTGTGACAGTGCACGCAAATAATGTTCTGTTCTGAAATAGGTACATGTCGGTAACGAGGAAGCTCGTATGAGATATGATGTAAGCAAGTGAAATATTTGTGTAGGTACATTTGCCTAAATGCTGTAGAAAAAGATTTCGTCACCAAGGTCCCCGGTGGGGGTGGAGGGGGGAGGCGAGAACAATGGTTTCGGTTCTCACACGTGTGGAGGATTATTTGCATTCGGAAATAAAGAGAGGAATGATAAAAGAAAGGCGCGAGCGAGGTCCCACCGCCTCAGGGTGGGGTGTGGGAAATAGGAGACAGGGGGAAGGGGTGCGGGGTGGCCCCGTGGAGGGGGTGGGGGCTCGTTACGCGAACAATGGAGAAATAATGTACAGATTGCAGTGAGCGATGCGCCCAGCGCGACTCAGGTGTCTTAGCTCTGTGTGTGGACATCACGCCTCCTGTGCTTCTCGGAGCGGGCTTTATCTATGTTTGTAATACATAAGCACTGCGGCAGTAAATAAGTAGTTATATACTAGAGAAGCGTCTTAACTGGTGCTTCAAATAAAAATGCATATTTTCTTAAACTTTCCCATTATACTGACGCAAGTTTCGCTACATTACACTGAATAAAAGTCTACCCATCATGCAAAATTCATAAAGGAGACAGTAGGTACGTAGCGGGCACGTGTTATGAGATTCCATGGTGATAAAGAACAATAACAGCAAATTAAATAGACCAAAATTAAGTATGCTGTTAACAGGCGATTTACACTGATTTAAATAAATGTTGATAACGACTCTATTCGGAAGTCATAAAGCACAATATCAACATAACGATGTCCAAGCGTGTAGTGACGTTTTAATGGCAGCAGCAATCCGGGCTACGGGGCAAGGCGGGCAGGCGGGCAAGGCGGGCACGCGGGCAAGGCGGGCACGCGGGCTAGTCGGGCAAGGCGAGGCCGTTTAATATAGGACGTGTTCATAGGAAGCGCAAGCAATCACAACACAATCACCCCATCCTCGCATGACACCGAAAACGTCCTCGTTCATATAAGTATAAATTAATCCATTTAGAGCGAGCGACCGGCACCGACGTCGACCGACGATTAACGGAAGCTTCTACTTAACTAATTTATCCTCGGGTGGTTTTAACAGAATGGATAGCAGTGATTACGGCCGATGGCGACGATCTCGTGTGACGCTCGGCTCGGCTCGGTGCGCCGGAGATGCGCGTACGCACACATGGGTGGACCGCAATCAAAAGTTATTCGTTACAATTGTTGGACGCATAACGCGATTTAACAATGATTAGGATCGATCACATGACACTGTGTACTGGCCTTGCTTGACCGATGTATTCCCAACACTGTTTTAGAACTCATTAATCTATTGATGAATGTCTCGAAAATCTTCACCATAAAAATATTTATCACGCAAAACAATGGCGATAGTTTTGACTCAATAGTCGTCAACCTTATCTGAATAAATCAACGAATCTTATCCTGAAAACTCGATTTCAGATATTAAATAAACCGACCGTAATAATTCCATGAATTTCAGGGGGACATTATTATTCTGAATCGGCTTTACTATAGTCAAATGTTTGTAATCCAGCAAGCCCGCGACATTTTAATAACATTGATCAAATAGAACAAAAGTATGTGGACCGAGCACTCGACAGAGATGAAAGTTAAAAGGGTCGCGCGGGGGGTGTATGGGGTGTGGTGTAAGGGGGGGAGGAGCGGGTTGAATGTCTTATTCCCTCCACAATTCAGAGGTATTTCGTGTTCTTCATACGCAAATATATCCTCGTTACGGAGGTACACGTGAGCCTCCGATTGCGTGCGTCTAGTATGGAAACCCCTGGCGAGTAAGTGCGACGGTGAACCGTGGGAATTGTCCCTGCCAGAAAATTGGATTCAGTAATCAAACGGCGAATTGGACAAACGTTGTGTCGTTATCGTCCGAGGCTCGGTGACACAACAGGGAAACTTATTAAAAGAAAGTAGGATTCTAGATTTTACCCAAATATTTAGATATGATAGGACTTCGGAAAAGAGAAGTAACATTAGATATAGCATACATCATATTATTGGAACGTAGGTTGAGATCGATTCACCGCTTTGATTGTTACGAGGTTTTTCAAAGCTGAACTGAGGAAATTCAGGTTTCAGCACACACCTTCGAAGTTCTAAAGCGTACAATTAATTCATTTGCCTAGTGCCATCAGAATCATGCTTCTAGCCATTCGGGCGATGTCTTACCAACAGTGTTATTTCTATCAGACACTTCAGTTTATAATACTGATCGTCGAGATCATCGCTCAATTCGACAATGAATCATATTAGGAATCAATTTAGCAATCAATCACCATACAAATACTTTTACAAAGACCAGAGTTAAAAAAAGTTACTGTCAATTGCAAAATAAAAACTGCAATTATAATTGTTTTTAATTTAGGAAGTCAATCTAGTGTCTGATGTCAACGATGGACATAGAAATCGTTACAGTAGTCAGTCCACAAGGACTCTCAAGAAATGGAGCCAAAATATGCCAACAGTAAAAGTTCGGATTTTGAATTTTATCAACCTGTGGATTTTACTGAGAGGTCGGGTTTTATGGTGTTGTATCTATCACCTCTTTGTAAGTGGTTCTTAAAAGAGCATTCTTAGACAAAGCTATGGGAGTACATAGATGTCGAAATATGCTTCGAGAATAGGGTAGACGAAAAAAAAAAATTTAGTCCGTCAGTTAGTTTACAAAATGAATATTTGACCCGATTTTTTTCTTCAGTATGTAAACCAAAATTAATAAAATACGTCATCCTTTGGTATAATTTTTAGTGAGTTCTGACGTCACGAGCCCACACAATATTCATAGATTTACAAAAAAAAATACGAGTCCATTATTTTCCAATATTCTAGCTGATTGACTAAGTATTTGCATTTTTTTTGCGTCATGTCTATTATGACAGACACAAATCAAATAGGACAGGTTAATCAGCACGGAATCGCATTTTCTTTCCTATCCTATACGACAGAAACGGCTTAGAACTGACATTTGCAAGAGCAGTGGTTCCCAACCTTTCATGGAGCAGGAACCACTTTGATGTCTTTATTGTAAGCAGGGGCCATAAGGTCCTAGATAAATATGGACACCAACAGGATTATATTTAGGAGGTGAATCTTTAAGGGGCCGGCGGAGCCTGTGTCGTTCATACAAACGTAATACCAAAATTATTTTCCGATGATACTTCCCTAATTTTTAAGATAAATAGACGAGCCCAAAAAAGATTTGGTTTACCGAATGTTAAAAGTAGCTATCGTGATATAGTATTGAATAAAGAGAAACTGGCGAGCGGGGCCGGCTTAGTTCAGCAGCATAAGCTATTAGAAAAATCACAATTTACTGATGTAGATACCGCTAGATTCGTTTATTTTAGTTACAATCATAGTATAATGTCTTATGGCATTTTGTTATGGGGACGGGCTGCAGGCATTGAGTCTATATTCATTCTGCAAAAAAGAGCCCTCAGAGCCATATCCAATTTTCGTAGGATCGCGCGATTCTCTAAGGGAAGGGTTTAAGGAAATTAACACCATGACTGTACATTGTCAATACATCTACGAAAACTTAATGTACTTAAGAAAAAATCTACCTTTTTGGTAAAAGAGGTGACAGATACAATTACAGTACTAAAAATAGGGACCAATAGCTCAGCTAGGCTTCAGACTCGCTAAAGTAGACTCCTCTTTCATGGGGTACTGTTTGAGGAATCGATCTGAAGTGATCAGAATACCAGCGCTGTGACGTTTTTTTAATGTTACAGCACCATGCTGAGATTTTTCATTTTCATCTTTTGGCCTCGAACAGGACGAGTTTCGTTTCTTTATTAATTTAAAGCATTCATGAAACGCACACTGGTGTTTCAAAAGCGAAAGGGAAAAACAAAGGTCTGTTAAATTAAACAGACGCGTGGTTCAAAGATGAATAAAACTAGGAGTAGTATTCACCTGAAAAATGGACTGTATTGTAGTTTAAAAATGCGAAGTTATTTTTTAAAGATGGCGTCTAAATATTATATGGAGATAATGGGCTAGCTGACTACTGAATGGATATTTTCGTACTTATTTCGATCAGTGACTAACAGGAAAAGGGTTAGGGCGGTAAAGGGATTGCAGAACACTTACGCTTGTCCAGCTCTCACCGTTATTTTGAGTTTCTTGTCTTGATGGCGGATCTTCTTCCGCGTGCACGCGGTCACAAATAACAAAATATAGTCCTTGAGGGTTGCTTGAGTGTCCACCACAGTAATTCCACTTCACCAATATTACGACAATAGCGAGATCACTAGTTAAGAGTTAGATTTGGCCAACAAATTATTTAAAATCGATTTTTTCTTCTAATGCGCGCGCGCCATTGCGACCGGACGTAAGGTTGCAAAAAAGTGAAGTGAGGTACGGGGGCAGGATTAGGGATGGGACATGTCACTGACTAATGAAGTACGATGAAAATAGTAAGGTGTATCAAACAATATCGAACATCCCCCCCGCCTTGAAGGAACCCCTTCAATAGAGATAGAACAATAGAGTATTAAACTACAAAGTGAAGCTAAAGTTAATGAGGCAAAATTAAGACAAACGATTACTACAAACTAGGTAAGCTTTATGTATGCTGGCTGAACGATTATTGATTTGGTAATGGACACAGCTTTACGATCGGTCTTTTAAGTACACCGCTCTTGATCCTAACTTCAACGACGCGAGTTACTCCATCCCTTCCAGGGAACAACTTAGTGACGACACCAAGAGGCCACTGAAGAGGAGGTGCATTCTCCATGTTTAGTAACACTACTGTGCCGACCAAAACTGGATTAGCTGAAGTATTCCATTTCTCGCGACATTGGAGATTGTGGAGATACTCAGACTTGAAACGATTCCAGAATGACTGGACAAGAGAGTCTAACAGCGAAAATCGAGTAAGCAAATTAGCTCGTTCATTGTTGAGGTCAGCCGCAGGTAATAAAGAAAGTGGTGCGAGCGAAAGAAAGTGCGCGGGCGTAAGAGCACTTGGTTCAGAAGGGTCGGAACTTAGCTGATAGAGAGGACGACTATTAAGAATCGCCTCAATTTGAATAAGGATTGTGTTCAATTCCTCATAAGTCAGAATCTGAGTCCCGATGACTTTAAATAAATGCGATTTGACGCATTTAATATTGGACTCCCAAATGCCCCCAAAGTGAGGCGCACTGGGTGGATTAAGTTTCCAAGCTATACGATTGTTTGTTAACTCGTGAGTAAAAGTCTTAAAGTATTCCTCAGAACGAAGAAATGTATTAAGCTCGCTAAGATAAGCCTTAGATGCAACAAAGTTAGTACCGTTGTCGCTGTAAATACATTGACAAGGACCACGACGAGATAGAAACCTTTTGAAGGCATCCAAAAATGATGCCGAACTAAGCGAAGAAGCAAGTTCTAGATGAACTGCCTTGGTTACTAGGCAAATAAAAAGGCACAGGTACGCCTTTTGGCTGCGTACACCGCGCTTACGAGAAAAAGTTACATTGAATGGCCCAGCAAAGTCTACACCAGTGTGTGAGAAGGCTTTGCTTTGCTCGACACGACATTCCGGAAGATCAGACATAACTGGAAATGTAGGTTTTGGATTGAGTCGAAAGCAAATATTACAACGATGAGTACGCATACGTACGATGCGACGAGCCGATAAAATCCAAAACCTTTGTCTAAGTATCGATAATAACAAATTGGGACCTGTGTGAAAGTGTTTAACATGATAAGCGTCAATAATAAGTTCGATAATATGGCCATTTCGAGGCAAAAGAATTGGATGTTTTTGCGAGTAATCCAACGACGAATTAGCGAGGCGACCCCCTACACGCAATATCCCTTGATCTAAGAAGGGGGAAAGTTTGCGTAACGCATGAGAACATAATTTAGAATTTTTAAGTTTGTCTATATCTTCGTAAAAATACGTGTGTTGTATAGCCTTTACAATAGTCAATTCTGCGAAGTCCAAGTCTGACGCTGTTATGCAATTATTGCGTGGGAGCTTTTTTATGAACCGAAGCATGTAAACTACACATCTAAGAAATTTATCCCAGTTCGAGAACTTTAAACTTAGCGTTATAAGGATATGTTCAGGTTTATTTTTCAAAGCGAATACGGCTGACTTCTCCTCAGGCATTGGAGTAGAAGTAAGAGAAAATTCCGAAACAGGCCAATCATCGATTGGAAGCGATGCCCACGGCGGACCAGTTAACCAAAGTTCATGTTGAACTAATTGTGAAGGTAATAGTCCACGCGACAGACAATCCGCGGGATTTTGAGAACCCGGGATGAAACGAAAATAGTGTGACGAGAAATATGTTTGGCACTGGGCTATTCTGTTAGCTACGAATGTGTTAAACCGATGAGGAGAAGAATGTACCCAGCACAGAGCAACTTGTGAATCCGAAAAAGCATACACATCCTCGATAGGATGTCGTTTTGAAATAGTGTCATAAGCTACCCTTAGTAATTTAGCCATTAAAAGAATTCCACAAAGTTCAAGCCGAGCAAGTGTTACAGTTTTAACAGGAGCGACTTTAGATTTCGAACATAACAGCCGAACAATGGGTTTCTGATTATTATTCAAAACATAGGTATAGACAACGCATCCATATGCCTTTTCGGATGCATCGGAAAACGCCAAGAGATAAAGTCGAGAATGCGAATCAACGCCCAAATGGCGGGAAAACGAAAGACTAGAGATTAATGGTAATTCCGAAATAAACTGATTCCACAAACGGAGAACAGCTTCTGGAGGTTGGTCATCCCAATCGAGTTTGAGAAGCCAAAGTTCCTTGATAAGTAATTTTGAATATAGAATAACAGGACCAACAAGACCAAGAATGTCATACAAGCGAGCTGTGACAGACAAAATCGCACGTTTAGTACCTTCGGGATTAGGTGGCGTGACAGTGAATTTAAACGAATCAGAAGATGGCAACCACTGAAGGCCGAGAATTTTGAACGAGGTGTCCGTGTCGAAAGAGACTGATTCCGATTGGCGGTGAGTATCAGGAATAGTACCGAGCAAGTCAAGAGAATTACTCGTCCATTTCACTAGCTCGAAACCACCACGTTTAAGAAGCTGGATTAGATCGGATGCCATTCCGACCGCTTCCTTCAGGCTAGAAGCGGAGGAAGCTAGATCGTCCATGTACATGTCACTTTCTAACACGCTGCAAGCGTGAGGAAAATTATCACGCTCGTCATGAGCGAGTTGTCGCATAGTACGCAATGCTAAAAACGGCGAAGAACGAAGACCGAAAGTAACGCGATTAAATTGATAAGTCTCGATTGGAGCGTCATCCGAGAAACGATATAAGATTCTTTGATAAGAACGATGCGAAGGATGGACCTCGATGCAGAGGTACATTTGACGAACGTCAGCGAAAAAAGCGAATTCAAATACACGAACCTTTAAAAGTATCTGAAAAATATCATTTTGCAAATTGCAGCCTGTATGCAAAACGTCATTAAGCGACAAACCGGAGTCTGTTTTAGCACTAGCGTCGAGTACGATACGAAGTTTTGTCGTTGATTTATCCTGACGTATAACGGGATGGTGAGGCAAATAAAATCCTGACTCGAGACAATTCTCTGGCGGGACGAGCGACAAATATTTTTTATTGAGATATTCCGTGATAACGGCATTGTACTCCTCACGTAATCCAGGAGACCGCGCGAATTTACGTTCGAGAAACAAATATCTACGCTTTGCAGTTATAAAAGAATTGCCAAGCTGATCGACATTTTCCTTAAAAGGCAGATTAACAATATAACTTCCATCGATATTTCGAGTAGTAGTAGATGTATAAATATCTTCGCAAACCTGTTCTTCAGGGCTTATAAAGGTTGTAGAAGGCACTTCTTCTAATTGCCAAAATCTCTGAAGCGAATCATTAATTTGCTCATGTGTTAAAGCGCAGAATGAAAGAGTTGACTGAGGTGAAATTATGGTGGGTGCATTTCCCATTAAAATATATCCCAAACTAGTTTCGATTGCTGTAGGCAAATTATTACCAGGATTTATTTTATTAAATAACAAAATGTTGCAATATGAATTGACACCCAAAAGCATGTCAATTTGTCCGGGTGAATGATATTCATCATCGGCAAGCGGTAAATTATCTAAGTAATGAAGTGCGTTCACATCAATAAAAGCGTTTGGTAGCTGTGACGTAATCTTGTCGACTACAAATGACTGCGAGCTATACTGTGTCCTAGCGTCAAAACGAGATGTAAACAGAACCTTGGTCAAGCCCAATATACGTTGAGATGCACCACCGATGCCTTGAACTTCAACAAACCGATTTTTATTCGAAACAAATAACGATAGACGTTTACAACACGAAGCTGTGATATAATCACTCTGCGATCCGGAATCAATTAAACATCGTACGAAATGCACACGATTATGTTTATCGAAAACCTTTATTTTTGCGGTACTCAACAAAGTAGTTAAACATCTATTATCAAAAAAGTCACGAGCAACACCACAAACAGATGTACTATTGTCATTCGATGGCGAACTAGATTCCACTCCGCTTACGCTTAAGGTGCGGTCAACCTGTTGAGAGGTCGCGGGAGCGGAGGCGACAGCGGGCAAATTTGATGCATTATTTTGCGAACCAGATGAACCAAAATGCAAGATTGAATGATGTTTGGACTTACAATGACGACAAACACTTTTTGAAGGACATGACAAAACCTTGTGCCCGTGATTTAAACAATTAATGCACAACGAATTAGATTTCACAAAATTAAATCTTTCCTGAGGGGTCATCTTTGTAAAATCAGAACAAAAGTATAGTTTATCATGTTTGTCTGACTTACACATAATACAATTATCGGCTTTCTGAGCGACAAAAGCTTTTGTGGATTTCGGTTTTGAATTAGATATATTTTTAGTTTGGCCATCTTGTTGAGGCTTGGAAATTATAGGACTAGAGCGTACTATTTTATCTTGTTCTTTAACGAATTCAACTAAATCATCATAACAAGGCATGGCTTTCTTGCGATTGCTCATTTCGAACAACTTAACTGTCTCGGAATCCAATCTTTGCAATGCGAGATGTAACAAAATAAAGTCCGTAAGATTTCCCAAATCGACCTGCTTGAGCGCCCTAACTGCGGTATCAAATGTGTTTATAAATGACTCTAAACCGGTTGTAGATTTAGCAGATATAGGTTTAAATTCTAATAGTTGATTTAAATATGACGCGGCAAGAAAACGCGGATCATCATACTTATCTACGAGCGAGTTCCATAATATTTTATAATTCTCTGGTGTAGGTGGTATCCCTGCACACAAAGACGCGGCGCTGCCAGTCAGCTTACTAACAAGAAAATGAATGCGTTCCGAGTCAGACAGTTGCGTGTTATCATGAACTACGCGCTTAAACTGATTATAAAATAACGACCAATTACGAATATCGCCATCAAAGGAAACTAAATCGATACGAGGTAATTTTGGGAAATTATTTTTGTGAGTTTCTTTTATTTCAGATTTTTCTATTTTAAGTAAATTTACGACACGTTGAACCCGACAGTATAATTCCTCAAACGAAATCCATGATTGGTAACTTATAGTAGCATTAGGATCCACTTTAATAGAACACGTATTGAAGGCGTCTAGTACGCTTTGAAATTCACTACGTAAACTTTGAAGATTTGCGACATTATTTAAAAATGACTCCCTACAAGTTTCATCATTCATATCCTGCTTTGATAACTCGAATATATTCTGCATACGTTCGAAATGTGCATTTCGTTTAGCTTGTAATAAGGCTAATTTATTTTTATTGTCGTCGTTCGACATGATTCTAAACAATATGTAAAAAAATGCGAATGTGTAAACTAAAAAGGTGACGTAAGTATAGAAATACGTTATAATTGTGTCTTGCCGTATAAGTTAATGAAATGAGTAAACAATTTACCTATTTCCAACGCGAGCGTAACTAAAGTAAACGACAACGATAAGTATGCGACAACAACGAATGGGCCTTTCACATAACCTTAGGTAGGTATGTATGCAAACCACCAATAAGTAGGTATTAGGCTTACTCAATTACAAACAACGAGATGCTCCCGAATAGAGCTCCTGAATACAACCTTAACGACTTATAGGTATGTACCAGGACGAATAATATTATGTATGAGTAAACACTAATGTAAGTACCTACTTACTTAATAGTATTACGAATGAACGAACGAAATGAAATTAAACGACGCGGCGACGTTCAAGACACAATTAGCTAATAATATGTATGCAAACGAAAGATATAGATAATTATCGAATATACGAATAGCGGCACAGAAGCCACAGCTACGTTTATACCTACGTATATCGGCGCGCGCTTTCGACTACGAACAACGAACGAACTAAGTAGATAAATTATTATGAGTAGGTAGTTGACCAATAAGTGTACTTAGAACACCGACTAAATAGATTTTTCTAATAGATGTGTGTAATATTACGATATTGAACACGAAAATATGTAATAATTATCGGTTACGAATATAGGCTCAGCCAGCACAACAATGAATACCTAGTAGTAATAGAATTCAACAGAATATTTGAATGAGTACGGTACCATTTGAGTACGCATTTTTTCGGGATTGTTCGAAATTCGAATTTTAAAATATGAACTAGTATTATCCGGCTCGAAGGACCAAAAAATATGGTGTTTCAAAAGCGAAAGGGAAAAACAAAGGTCTGTTAAATTAAACAGACGCGTGGTTCAAAGATGAATAAAACTAGGAGTAGTATTCACCTGAAAAATGGACTGTATTGTAGTTTAAAAATGCGAAGTTATTTTTTAAAGATGGCGTCTAAATATTATATGGAGATAATGGGCTAGCTGACTACTGAATGGATATTTTCGTACTTATTTCGATCAGTGACTAACAGGAAAAGGGTTAGGGCGGTAAAGGGATTGCAGAACACTTACGCTTGTCCAGCTCTCACCGTTATTTTGAGTTTCTTGTCTTGATGGCGGATCTTCTTCCGCGTGCACGCGGTCACAAATAACAAAATATAGTCCTTGAGGGTTGCTTGAGTGTCCACCACAGTAATTCCACTTCACCAATATTACGACAATAGCGAGATCACTAGTTAAGAGTTAGATTTGGCCAACAAATTATTTAAAATCGATTTTTTCTTCTAATGCGCGCGCGCCATTGCGACCGGACGTAAGGTTGCAAAAAAGTGAAGTGAGGTACGGGGGCAGGATTAGGGATGGGACATGTCACTGACTAATGAAGTACGATGAAAATAGTAAGGTGTATCAAACAATATCGAACACACACTATCTAAGCAAGCATATTACAAATTGGATGATGTATCGCTGATAAAAATGCTTGGCTCAATACCAGTCCTGCTCCACAAGGACAGGGGCGCATAACTGGATAGCACTAATTGTATTGTTGGAGCTGCTGAAGATTGTACAACTATCTTTTTATTGTATTAGTTTATAATTTCATATCCCATTTTGTGTGAGTGCTATTTACTAGAATGCTTTCATTCGCTGGAAACCTACGGATTTTTTTTTTACTTTTATGTGCCCTGGCGGTTAAGAGGATGTCATGCCGACTCAAATGTCCCGCTGATGGTGGCGCGTGTGTCGGGTCATTTAGTTCCCTTTAAAATGGTTGAGTTGAATGGTGCTGATACATGCGTCATGTTCATGAACTGGCACTGTCGGTTGGGACTGGTCAGCTCTTGGTTGCCACGGCTTTTTTAAATTATTTTTTAAATTTTTGAATTGTTTTTATTTGTTTTTACTATGGACACTTTTATCGTGCACATCTTGCTACATTGTTCTCACACCATGTACATCATCTCAACATGAATGATGTAACCAAGATTTTGTAACAACATTATTATTTAAAGAGTATTTTTGGAATTTCTTGCTCGTTCTTCTCCACATAGATCTACGCTAGGGAATAGGCAACTACAGTATTTTCACAGATTTTATGTCTTGTGACTGTGACTGTAGCTAGATTTTAAATTTCATCTTTATTTCGACAACTCCAAAGTGCCTATAACTGGCATACTTGAAATAAATGCTTTGGTTTTTGACTCACACACACAACGCTTAAATGTGATGAAAACCTTCAGAATCAAGATAGTGAAGCTTACAAGAACGATCGAAGCCGCGAAGTAAGCTCAAAACATTTTGCAATTCTTCATACAGAAATAGGAATAAGTAAGTAGATTTTTGCTTAATGTTTATGAATCTCGCGAGAGTGAGTACAGCAAGCTCAAAAAATTTTAGCACCTCGCCTGATGGGTTTTCAATTAGGTTGAGTTAAGCTTGAGTTAAAAAGCACGAATAAAATTTTAATCTTTTGCGGATCATATTCGAAGCTCCTGCGGACTACCGGTGGTCCGCGGACCATATGTTGGAAACTAATGTGCTCGAGCGAGAAACAGCGGGAGTGGCACATGGCAGCATCGACGATGCGCTCAACAGCACGCTTTTTTTTCGCATTTATACCATAAATCTGAATCGATCTATGATTTGTGAAAGATCTAAATGCGAAATAAGGAAATAGTCCGATTTGCTATTATTCGAACTATGTGTGAAAAGTTGATGACTTGAGGAGAGAAAGACCGAATAAGAAGAGCGACCCAGGGCAGGCAGGGCATGCCACGCTAGTGGCGATAACTCCCCTCTTTGAAGAGTAGCTTGAGAGGCGCCACGGCTTCGTCACCTTCCGCCTGACACAGGTCCTCACCGGACACGGATGAGTCGGGAGGTTCCTGCATCGAATCGGGCGGGAGGAAATGCCCGGCTGTTTCCTCTGCGAGGATCGACCGGAGGACACGGTGGAGCATACGGTGGTCTACCCCGCGTGGGCGGAGCACCTCCGAGTCCTCGTAGCGGCGATCGACGTCGGCGACCTCTCGCGCCCGGGCTGGTTCAATCCATGGTCCGGAGCGAGACGGAATGGGAAGCCGTCACGTCCGTCTGCGAAGCAGTTATGCAAGCGAAGGAGGTGGCGGGACGCGAGAGGGAGAGAACCTCTCGTTCAAGCCGACGCGGGAGACGCACCGGGCGTCGGGGGTCGCGAGGTGGCCCCCGGTCCCCGTAGGCGCGGTCTGTGGACGGTGAGCTATGGGCTAGCTCGCCATCCGTCTGTCTTATGACGACAGGCCGTGTCGACGGCGCGTTCGTGTTCCACGCGCGCCTCAAAGTGATGGCACCACAGAGAAGGGGCGCAGCCCCGGAACAAAAAGGGCGAGGAAGGAACATGGATGGGTTTTAGTTAGTAAAAGTCTGACACTCCCTCCCGCTCAGCCCAAAGTGGGAGAAGTTATTGATGATTTCCCATTCGTAAAAAAAGGAGAAAATGAAAGAAACAGTGTTGCGGCCAGCCCAAGTTGGAATGGACAACGACAGGATGGAAGCTATTCCATTTCTCGTAGGAGTAACCATAATAAGATTTACTCATGAAGTGCCGGTTGTTGGGTGATTGTCATTCAGTTGAGTGGCTAACTGATGAAAACGATGAGTAGCAGCTGGATGCGCAAAACCTTTTCAGCATAGAAATTGAAGGACAAAGTTTAAACACAATTCATGATTAATCATTGGACTGCCTTTTGTTAAATTAATTAGCACAAATAAAATCAAAGAATTTAAAAAATCGAATTAGTGTTTGATAAAAAATGTCAACCTACCAGGGCACACAGGTGGAGAGCTATTCTGTAGCTTCCCATTAGTGATATAATTTTCAAAAACGAACCCATAGTTCCAAAGATTTAGGCCATAATAATCATCAAAAAACGTGGTTTTACTTTTTTGCAGAGATTAAGTTCATTCTACAAATTTTAAAAATATGCTACTGAAGGTGATAAATCTATGTCTCTGTTCCAGTTCTCTGTCATAGGTAATTTAGATTGCCGTTGACAAACTAAGAAATAAGGCTAAGAGGTTTAGGGTAAACAAAGACTAAAGATGCAGATTTAAATTATTTTGTTTGGTTTGTTTTTTTTTTGTTTTAAATTAGTTTGTGAAATTTTAAAATTGTAAAGTAAGTAATGGAAACTGGGTGTACTGTAAGGTACAGCTCTGCTTAACTCATCAGGGATTACTGGCGTGATGTTATATAAGTTTTATGGTATGTCAAGATTCTTTACTTGGAAAAAGGTTTTTCTGGGCCCAGCTGTTAACAAACTGAAATATGTTCTAAAATTCGTATTTTTTTTCCAAGGATATCACAAAATCCAGCAGCATTTTACAATCTAGGAAGCGAGAAAAGAATTAAAATATTAAACAAAATATTTGACTAAATACTTTGTTTTCGAGAATGAACAGATTAGTAAAATATTAGACATTGTATGGAAATTGAGTGACTAGTACTTATAAATTGACTAAACATTGTGAATTGAGTTCCTTTCAATTATATCTTAGTCTAGTACTTATTGGTTCCATGACTATTTTACAGGTAAGTAAAATAGTAAGTTAAGTTTGGTCATAAACTTACAAATTAAATGAAAGACAAGTAATAAGTTAAAGAATCGGTCAAGACAGTTTCGGATGAATATTAAAGCACCCACAGTATTTATAAAATAATCACAAAAGGAAAGATTCTATTTCGTTTTGTTTTAAACACAGACTTTTTAAACCTAGTTATTTCTCCGGTTGTCACAGAAAATATGCAATAAGTCATAGTTTCTTTGAACTTTTTTTCCGTTTTTACCATTTGACTATAGAACCCTAAAAAGCGACAATCTTTTCTTTTACTATATTCTACTTAACTGGATTCCTTGATAGACTGGTGTTATTATGTTCTCTCTCTCAAATGAGAGTACTTTTATTGAGTTAACACTTAGGCCCAGGCCAGTATGGAGCCATACTTTTCTTCTTTATGGGTTCAGTAGGTTAAAATAAAAGTATTTCTTCTATAAATGTGTCTGTTTTAAGCTATTACCACTGTGCATAAGTAAAATGATTGAATAATGACTAAGTTTTGAAACAAGGTCAAAATAAATCAAATGAATTTATAAATCTTCAATGCAAGTATTGTATTGTCAGCAAATTCATTGTAGTAAACTTCAATGAATTTAAAGACTAGACTAGACTAGTTCCTAAAGAGTTATCACATAAAAAGTATTAGCTGTTATTGCCAAGTCTTAAATGCTAAGGAAAATGATCTTTTTATAGTGCATACTTCTCTACGCAAGATTCATACACACACAAAACATATCCTGCATGGTGCAGGTTTAGTTTTGTATGTTAGTCCTAATAAATTAATAAAGTTTCCCCACTAGAAATAATCATGGCCAGTTTTTAATATTAAATTTTGTAATAGCTTCCTAGCTCTATAACATGATTCCTAGTATAAGTTAAGCTAATATTAACTTACCTCATTCTGATCAAGTTCCTGCAGGTATCTATCATTGTGCTGCTTCTCATACATGGCCCGGGCAAGAGCGCTCCGGGGCCGATAGAACCCATTGTGTCCTGAACCACTTGTCATTTTGTATACCTCACTGCCACGAGCCTCTACAGCAGCTTCCAAGAACCTCGGGTCTAGTTTAATGTTCCCATCTCTTGGAGGGCCTTCTGGACAGTCCTTCATATAATAACAGAACAGGTGAGATCTATATACGGCTACAGCTGACGAAATCTGCCATAAAAGGACTGTATAACATAATAGTCTAAGAGTAAACAGCATTTAAGGTCGTCTGCATTGTTTTCTTTACATGTGTATTGAAGATCAATCAGTGACACTGATTTATCTGAAATAACCTCACTTATCTTTTGTTTCTATGGCATGCGTTAAGGTACAACCAAATAAGGTATTGTAGTTCAACTTTTTAGATGGCACTATTTGTACAAATTCGTATAAAAAATCTATAAATCCGTCCAAAACAACATTTAGTTTTTGCTCATAAATGTCAGATTTAACTCTGTCATTTGGCGATAGGGGGCTGTGTTTTGTTTACAAAGCTGGCTAACGTTCCAAATTATGAGATTGTTTTTTTTTTAATATACTGCAGATTTAAAGCAAAATATCAAATACGTACACGGAGAGTAAAACTAATAGAATATTTGTGTGTATTTATATGAGTTTAGGTGCAACTAAATTCAGTGGAGTTTGTAGTTTGAACGTAAGTCTGGCTTCGTAAACGAACTCCTAAGTAGCGAACTTGAAAAATATAGGTACACTGATAATTTAATTTGGTAATTATTTAATTAATACATATAGCATTATTGTATAGTTAGTTTAACATTGTTATTTTTAGAGTATTTAATTTCAGAAGTCAAATTTCTGAAGGCACAATCGTGAGAGGACTTTTGAACACTTGGGAAGGTAGGATCAAATAACAAAAAAAAAACAATTCTAAAGTTTAGTCGAAAGTACTAACCGAATTAGCTTTAGCTTCAACCGAAGCTCTTGCGACAATTTCTCGAAACACCAAATGCATCATCTTGGTTGCACTGCTACAGTTATCCAATTGTTCGATCGAAACAACTTGACCACGATAACTGTTCTGTTGGGTCACTGATGCTAAGTTCTTCGTTATAATAGTACGAATTTATCACCCAAGTATTTAAATAACAACACTTCCCGGTTTGTGGTGAAAGGCAAGTATTTTTAATTATTATTTGAGATAGATTAATGCTGAATTCAGAATCTTAGTTCGGCCTTGGCCGTGACCGACCGTTCACTGTCCCGGCTCCGCTTGACCACCTCCGATAGAGTTTGGGAAGCCGTTATATGAAGAACTTATTTTTATTGTAGAAAGGTTTACCTACTTCGATTGTATCTGTGGCACTTGTTTGCCAACGTATTGTTAGCTGTTAATTAGTTGTGTATTGTGTAGAAAATTATTCAACTGTCTGAAAAAAATGGCATTGATAAGGTGGACATAGATACAGTACGGGCTAAAATCATTAAAAATAATCTGGATTTAGATTAGATAATTAGCTCGTGGAGTCCCTTTAATGGTTTAAAGTTCTTTTCAGGAATTTCGCAGCAGCCATTAGCTGCCATGGAGACTCGATTTGAAACCGAATGATGGCAATAGGCTTATAGGCTGTTACATGGAACTTAAAGATAACTGGCGCCAAATTCTGCTGTTTTAATAAATTCGTCACTCCAACACGATTCCATTCTCATCCCATTGTCATTTTGCTTAAAGTTCGTAATCTGCTAATCTCACAATGGTCGGTTGATGGTCTCGTAATAAAATTGTGTTTTAATGGCATTTTCGTATTGCCATTATTATAAAACCATTAGTACAAATGGTTTTCGAAATCTACTACTAAATGCGAACATTTATTCATGCCAGATTTCATGTACCTACGAGATTAATATTCTATGACATATCTTTCAACGGAGTCTCACTGGTTGTTCATTGAGAAGTCATAATGACGCCATTATATTAACAGATTACCAAACTTCTCAAAACTTGACAGAACTTGATCATTGTGTCTTCAATGATCGCCTATTCTGACAATATCGTAATAGCAGAATCGAGGCCCTGACGAAATGTGTCTGTATACTACTTACTAGATACACTTCTGCCTATTAAGGCGGAGGTTTCTTGAGAACGGTCCAAAAGGCGGTTTTTAAAAGCAGTGTATCTCTAAAACTGTAAATAATTTCGACAAATAAAAAAAACTTTATATTTTGAAGTCCTTTTTGCATACACTGATGGAACTCAAAACATAATTTGACAAACTTTAATGCACCAAATAAATCTTCAAACATACCTCTTAATTTTCTTTCAAAGCAGTTTAGCCTTTTATTGACAATGATAATTATAATTAAAAATATAACATAAAATTTCAAATGCTAAACTACATCTACTGATGGATTAATTATTATTAAATAGTTAAGTTCTAGTTTTAAATCGATCGAAAATACGCATTTCGCACTATTCGGCCCGCAATGACTGAAGTAACAACCACTTTGTAGTGCAAGCTAATTAGAACTTTATTCTAACAGTATTTCAAACGAGGTTTGAACCACCACAAATAGAGTTGCTTATTTAGCTGATGTGCCTGTGTGCCTTAACCCTTCGGAGATATTAGGTTTTTTCTAATAATTATAAATTTCTCGTGTCACAGTGTTAGTTACATACTCCTCTGAAACGGCCTTACCGATTTTTATGAAATTTTATATTCATATTCAGTAGGTCTGAGAATCGGCTACGATCTATTTTTCATACCCCTAAGTGATAAGGGATATCCACCCCTAAAATTTTTTTAACTAGAAATTATTTATATGGCAAAACAATGTTTGCCGGGTCAGCTAGTCTAATCTTCTTCTTCTTATATATAAAATTCTCGTGTCACAATTTTCGTTCCCATACTCCTCCGAAACGGCTTGACCGATTCTCATGAAATTTTGTGAGCATATTGAGTAGGTCTGAGAATCGGCCAACATCTATTTTTCATTCCCCTTTTTCGTTAAGGGTAGTCCCACCCCCAAATTTTATTTTTTAGACAAATTTTTTAGGTTTTATATTTTTATGATACAACATACAAAAATACATACAAGCCTAAATTTTCACCCTTCTACGATCAACCCTTATTTTTTAATAGCCATTTTTTTCCGTTCGTTTTTCTCTCTTATGTGACGCAGACGAAATTGCGTGGGTCAGCTAGTACTTATATAAAATTCTCGTGTGTCACAGTGTTAGTTACCATACTCCTCTGAAACGGCTTAACCGATTTTTATGAAATTATATATACATATTCAGTAGGTCTGAGAATCGGCTACTATCTATTTTTCATACCCCTAAATGATAAGGGTTATCCACCTTTAACATTTTTTTTAACTAGAAATAATTTATATGGCAAAACAATGTTTGCCGGGTCAGCTAGTTTTATAATAATGACGATAAGACGTGTAGCACCTATTTCCTTAAACGTGCCAATACCACCTGGGTTTGATATTATGTATTTGGATATCAACATAAGTACCTACAGTTGTATAAATAAATGGTAGAAAGAATACTTAATTAAGCGATAAGAAGCATCCATTAAATGATCACTCAGACTTTTGACTGTGAATTTGCCAAATACAAGGAACCAATTTTTTTTTACACATTAGCGCTTTCACACTGGCCACTAGAATCTCGTTGAGGCTAGTGGCCTCTATTGGCTAGAGGATAACTAAGAACCTTATACTTAGCTAAACTAAAACCATGCGACCACACAGTGATAAGAACGTAGTAACAGTGCAACTTCACGTTTATTATGATAATTCCTTTTCAATAAAATCTCTATGTAATGGTATACTTAATAGAAAAAAAATAACTCACACTATCTCGAATTTCAGGCACTTTGAGCTGTTGTAAACCAGGCATTATAAAAAAAAACTGATCTAATTCTTAATTCAAAAATTGACGTGGATTCGATTATTACGATCGCCTTGAAGTGAGCGTATAGATAAAGGCTGTTGATAGTAATGCCTGTGCCAACCTATGACTTATCTATATTCAGAATTATAAAATTCTGATAACAATGGCGGTGCACGATAATTTCGTGTGATAAGTAGCTGAATGTATTTAGATTTTCTCTCTCATGGCTAAATAATAGCAGCCGTTTGGGAAGACTTGCCTAGGGAAGACTTGGCTGGGTAACCCACTACATGCCAAAAGTCTTCCAAGCCTCGGACAGCAAGTTAAGCCTTTGGTTACGGCTGTCAGTTGTAGATCTTTGACAGGTAGTCAGTGGTCCAAAGACTGATAACCAGTCTGATTATGGCACGCTTTGCTGATCTGCGGTAAGTAGATTATAATAACTGATGTGGCCGATCTCATAAGCCCGCCCTATTGACCGCCATGTAGTTTAATTTTATATCCACCACAACGCTTGTTCGGTGGATTCCTCATAAGACCACTCTGTATAGGACCATTAACTCAACGCCTAGAGTTTAGATTCCAACAGTTTACTGGGTAACGTTGCTGGCTGGGGCAAAGTTGTGTATTTGAAAATACTTTTTTTTTTATTTTTTTTTTTTGAACAAATGCTTTGTTTTTTAATACATTTTTGTACACACATATAAAGTGAAAATAGTCCTCGAACAAATTGTTGTATGTACATAATCAACCTAGAACGTTCCCACTGCTGGGAAATTGGAAAGCCTGTAATTAACTACTCGGATCCAGTGTGGGTTAGTGAATGTCGCATATCGTGGGGAAAACGGGCATAACCCTGAAGCGAACAGAATAGTACTTACCAATTAATAAACACATCTATGTGACATGTTTCTAGAACAAATCGTGACTTATCTTGCTACAGTTTCGTTAGCTTAAGATTAATCTGTTATCCTTATCTAAGATCTATACTGTACATACCGCAGTAATTAGAAAATATTACAGGTCTCTAGCTCTCTAGGTTTATTAACTAATTATAAAAGTCCATAAAAAGCAAAGCCAGCCATAATGTTATGTTTATGTCAACGTAACTTTGTAAAACCGTTAGATTATAATATAACTAGCGAGTTTGTAAACGCAGGAAATATTGTCAACTGAACATACTGCTTACAATATGACAAATTATTTTTCGGTAGATTATAATCTGTCGAAGTGAAACCGTAATATTGTGAAATATTGGCATCGGAACTCAACTCGCCCGGTGTGGAGGGGGGAGGGAAGAAGGGGTCCGTCTTGCCCCATGGTACCCACTCCCATGAAAAGATAATGCACCATTCCTGAGAAAAACCGACTAATGTAACCTAACCTCAAAACACTTTATATTCGCCTAAAAAGCGTAGTAGACGGACTGGCGGACGGCTTCTATTTCTGTCTGCAGGGTAACCTAACTTCGGGGTACCCCAAGTCCCAATTGGGGTACCCCGAAGGGGTACGGGGGTTACCTATGGGGGCACAGATACTTCCGTCGTATGCATTTCACAATATTACGATTTCACTTCGATATATTGTAATGTACAGACATATAATGCGTTAAATTGTAAGCAGTATATTCGTTTGACAATCTTTCGAGAGTTTACAATCTCCCTAGATAGATAACAATCTAACGTGTTTTACAATTTTACGATGACATTTATAATCCATAGTTTACTGCTTATATTAATAAATCTTGGTTGTAATAAGGTCAATTAAAGTTTACCAATAACTTATGAGCGATTCAGCAATAGTTGCATTTTAGCTGGATTTATTTTGTAGGTAATAACAATCTGGTGATTTATTTATTCGGGTCTTACATGAGAAGAATTCTGCACATTCTCCTGACAATGTATGCGGCCGTTTCCAGGTGTATTATTTTAATTAAAAAAGTACAAAGTGTCTGTAAACTTTTGTTCAATATGGATCCTCAATCACGCGCGGATTGCCCGAAGCAATGCGCGGCGTTGTGAGCGGGCGCATCGACTCAGGCGCACGCGGGACATTTAAAATAATTACAAGCCATCGGAGAAACGTAACAGCCAGTGTTTTGAGACCATTACTTATTTTTTAATTCAAAAAAATATTTTTAAAAGCACACACTTAGTGCTGTTTGGTGCAATGCGGGCAATAAATGAGACTATTACAAGTTTTGGTGTAATTTTGTTGCACCAAATTTATATTATTATTGGAGCATTTTCGGTGAAATAATTGCACGACGAGGATGTGCAGTATGGGTGTCTTAAAGGTCGAAACCTTCTATTAGAAAGGTTTGGGAAATTAGCCTGTTTTAAATAAGGTTTTACACAAGTGAGCTTCAAAAAAGAAAGACGTGGAGGAATATGAAATTTAAAAAAAAGACCTTTATGTATGTCTACCTATTTACCTCGACCGTGCACGATGGGCAAGCTATAATAATAATAATAATAATAATTTATTTATTCAAGTAGCTTAGACTCATTCAATTTTGTTAGTATAACTTAAAACTATGTTAGTGCAAAGGAATTTAGAAAATGTTACCTTTAAGCGTGCCTGTTGTCAAATAATTCAGCATGGTAAAACTTAAGCTCATCTTAATCTAAAGAAAACGAGGCATGAGCGTCTGCGTGACCAATACCAAGCAATAATATCTTCGTTTATTTAAACCAATCATTTGTTCGTTTAAAAAGCAAGGTGATCTGAAACAAAACCAAATGGTCGGTTTAATTTAAATCTGTGCACGTAGTTTTTGCACCCCCAACCGCATTCTCACAGAGCGGCTGAGACTTGATGCACTTCACTTCTGATTGGATCATTACCGAGTTCATCATACCCCGTGCGATCCTCGGGCCTAGACAGAGACAGATGTAGCCCCACCACCAACCGAAGAAAGAGACGACACAACCCACCGAGCACATCGCTCAGAAATTATTTCATATCATGATTATTGGAACTTTATTGCACTTCGTAACTAACAATTGACATTAGGAAATTCAATTTCATATTGATTTCGTAATATCGTCTCTCGTTTATTTTTATCAATGCGGCAAATCTTTCTATGATTTGCGGCTAACCATCGTTGGGCATGTTGGTTGTTTTCTTGTGGCTTCACGTTCCGAGAAAATGTCATTAAAACCTCTATAGGGGATTAAGTCGGTTTAAATTTTCACGTAGTCCGGCAGGAAATCGGTTTAGCCGTAACAAAGGGTGGGAAGATACCGAGAAATTATCTTTCGTCGGAATACAAACCGCTAAACGTGCAATTACAGCGTTACAGATGGAGCATTAAGTTATCAAAAAATAATAATGTTTCACACCGGCCGGAAGGTGTCGCGGGTATCACGTCCGCACACCACAATCACTCGCTGGTCACTGATTTTGATTTCTGAACGAAAATACTCATCATTCATCAGCTCATCACGTTTCTAATAAAATTCGTCAGTGAAGGCATCTGTTGTCTTGTGTAACCGCATTTATTGCCGTTAATGGTCCCTTTCTTAATGTTAATTTATACCAGAGCAACCGTCACTACAGTAACTCGATTCGTTTACTCGTGCGTATCTACGGCGAATAGATATCGTGTAAATATTCGTGACACTTTACAAAATAATTTTCTCAAAGCTGAAAGTTGAAGGTGTATAAATACCTACCTATTTATTTACCTGTAATTAGTTTCCGCAACGTTTAATTTTCAAGTATTACTAAGTATGCTATTTTACCAATAGATTGTAGAGTTGCCTCACCTGAGTCCAAATGCAATTCGAAATAGCTGATTCAATTTCTTATTGTCCTGCAAAAGTCTGTGATTACTTTCTGCTTATCGATTAGCAAAATTTATTACAAAGTACGTAATCGATAGTGAATCGATTACCCCTAGTATCTCACCGCAGCATTAGGTACATAGACCGCGGGCATTACCATCGAGATGGAAATGAATTAAACATAATTCGAATAATCGAGGCTCGGCCAATACAATAAAACAAAGGGAAAAAGTACGTCTGCGGCCTGCCTTAGCGAGGGAACGAAGGATTTCAATTTGGAACGTGATGAGGCGAGTTTTCATTTACGTACAGTGATTCGATGATGCCGGTAATGACGTCGACGCACTCATGCGATGCTCAACTGAGCCAGAGTCCCACTGAACATAGTTGCGTTCATCGAATATTTACGCAGATTATTTTATCATCATTATTCATTCAGCGACGACAACACCGATCAACTCAGCAGAAGCACAGAAAAAGTGTACAACACTACATCTATATATCTGGTTTCACATTCATAGTAAGTACTTAAGTGGTTGATTAACGAAGTCGACCAAGCAAAAAGATCACGTCCTATAACTTGCGCAAACGCGCAGTAAATCTCTCACGTTATAAATTTACAACACATTTATTTATTTCACAGTACAAATTACAAGGAAAATAATAATGAGCTGAAGTCATATCTCATTACTTAAGATGAAGCTCAACGGCTGTGGACAGGCTGAGGAGCTTTGGATGCCATCTATGACTTATTTAAAAAGGCTTTCATTAACGTGCACTCGCAGGAACTGCAACGTTGTTGTACAGGAAATAAAGTTTAGATTAGGAAGTTTGCTGAATCACTTATAATGTTTTTTAGTTCAGCACAACGAACACGGAGGCATTCGTTAGGCAGTTCCATAATTAAAAAATAAAATTGACGCTCTCCCGACGATGTGCTGAAAAGTTGCAAAAGAAATGTTCGTGCGATGCGCAGACGCATGTTTTGTCTTACACATCGTTTATTACGAAGAAGCGACAAAGAGCAATGTTTTAATAATTCATATATTCACACATTCCGCGGCGTGAGTAATGTTTTTCTAGTGCTGGACATTGTATGGCAACATAATAAATTAAGTAAAGACATAACTTGCGATCTATAGAGATACATCGCCGTTCCTTTTACAAACCGTCTGAAATGTGCATGCGCGCTTTCGACACGTTTAAATCACAAAAACAAATTGCACGCGTTCCTGCGCAGGCGTCGACGTCACGTGTTGTTGACCTGCGGATAATTAAAGCGCCCACTTGTAATTACTCGTGTGTGTGGTTGAAATGCAAATGTTGTCGCCCCAAGGATCTTCAACGTGTAATGTATGCGAATCGGGAACAGATAAGCGTATGAGATTTACACCTCGCCGTGTCATGACTTGAAACTTTACCGTTCGATGACCGACACTGTTTTAGGGGTTATTTATTGTTGTTGTATTTTAAGGTACTGTGTGTGATTAAGACGTTCTCGGAAACAAATAAGGTAAAAACATTGCACTGATAGGTATGCTAATTTGTGAAAATTCTTGTTGTGCCATATAATAAAATATGACTCCCAAACAAATAATAATTAAGAACTTACAAACATCAGGTGCCAGAGTGGCTCGGAGCTTCAATCAGCAGTTTTGGCAAAACGAAGAGTTATGTTCATTGAGGTATTTGCATAAAGAAGTCAAGAGATTACCTACTGCAACCGATCTCCATCTGCTATCCATAGCTTTTTCATGAAAAATCATTAACCTGGGTCAATGATCTTTAAGGGGTTGTATTGATGGTTTTAATGATTTGCAAATCGGAAAATAAAAAACGAAGAACTATTTCTTAAGTTTTTTTTTACATTGTTACCCTAGGGGTGAAAGTAACTTATGTAGTCCCGACAATAGTTCAAGGGGCTAAATAAGTCTTAAACACTGTGCTTTTCATTACGAATACAAGGAAAATACAAATAAAAAAAAATACGAAACAACTCGAAAAAAAATGAAGATCGGATTGCCGCTTTACCGCCTATTTTATCTTTTTTTTTCTGTGGCCCGCTATTCAGCCTTTATTTTTCACGTTTGTCACTGAAAACATAGTAAATATTTGGCTAAATCTAAGTTATTTTAAAGAAACATTTGTAACTAAATTATAACTAAGTTATTAAAAAAAATATATTCTTTAACTAGCTTCTGCCCGCGACTTCGTTCGAGTGAAGTTTTGATATAGCAAAGCATCGCCTGCTCAACGGAAGCTTTTTTCACGCTTGCAACATGTCTTATTGCTGCTTCGCTCCTTTTGGTCACAGCGTGATGTTATATAGCCTATAGCCTTCCTCAATAAATGGACTATGCAACGCAAAAAGAATTTTTCAATTCGAGCCGGTAGTTCCTGAGATTAGCACTTTAAACCAAACAAACAAGCAAATAAACAAACAAACTCTTCTGCTTTATAATATAAGTATAGATTAACGATGAATTTTATGTTATTTAAATTTTACATCGCGCTGTAATTTCGAGGCTGTAAGAAGTCGGAACATGGTTCAATAGAAATGTGAAAATAGAACTAGTTCTTTTTTAAATATTTTGACAGCTCTCAGTTGAAAGCGATTCTCCCTAGGGCTGAAAAGTGTTACTTTCAACTCGCTCTTCAGGCAACTTCAGACCTACTTTCCGAGTATGAGTAATGAAAAATTTAATTTGAGGGCTACCCTGGCGCTGTCCTCAGTTTATCACCTCCACTATTTTTTTTATTAGCCTGAACTGTCCCACTTCTGGGCAAAGGTCTCCCCCCATTCCTTCCACTTTACTCGTTGTTGCGCTTGCGCCTCTTCTGTCCAATTAACGAGAAAGCCATCCAAGCCATCTCTTCGGTCTGCCGCGACCCCGTCTAACTGTCTCAGGGCTCCAGTTTTGTGACATGCGGGCCCACAGCTTTGCCTACATCGGGCAGACATGGCCTGCCCAGTCCCATTTAGGTTTTGCGGCTTTTTGAGCTACGTCAGCAATTTGAGTTCTGGAGCGCAGTGTGGTGTTCCTTGTGTTCCAACACTTTTATTTTTCATAAACCAGTGCCAGACCATTTCTGTAGCGTGCTGAAATAAATGCAACTGTCCACGCAAATTCATATTCTTTGAGTTCCGTAGGCGTGCTGCGGTCATATCATGTCTTGAAAAATCAACGCTTAGCTTTGAAAAAATAAATGTTTGTAAGCTTTTAACGTTTAGTGATGGGAATACCATTACTTGCAGTCCATTTATTCCTAAACAATCAAAATATTGTGAGTGACAGCTGAATTTCAGTGATACCAAATTAACGGTAGAAGAGGTGCAAATTGCTTGCTTTCGGAAAAAAAAAATTAAAAACTCAAACTGGCTTCGTAAACGTATAAGCGGTTTTTGTCTAACATTTTCTTTCGTGTTGGGCATGTCAGCTAGAAAATCGTGTAGTCGTTTGTAAATATCCTGAAAACTAGCATTTGTGAGAGTGGCTATAACATAGAGATCTCTACAATAATAAATTAAACCCAAAACAAACATAGAGGAAGAAAAACCTCAAGAAGGTCGCCCCTAATAGTAAAAATCCGAGCAAACAAACAAAACACGATTAAAAATATCTTTTTTCCATAACACAAACAAACAAACAATATCTTTTTCGTTCCGCGAAGAAAGCAGAGGGAACCGTCAACAACAAAAGCCAACAAATCCTGTTTGTCCTGTGGGAAGCGTCCGTGATTTAATACAAATTATTATTAGACGACATAAATAACATCGTACAGGGGGTGAGGCGCCCAAAAGCTCCTTAATAAGTAATAAAGGGGTCATCGTTCATACCCAGAGAGCGGAATTAACCTGGACAACATATGGCGAAGTAACGGCCAGCCGGGCGGGCCAGCATGGCTTAGGGCAGCTTAGTTAAGGGTGTTTTTCGACACTTTCTAAGTGTTAATTATAGGGTTTAATTATTTAAAGGCTGTTTGATGAGCCATCTTTAGTGTAGGGCGGGAAAATTATCGTGTCGTGGATTGTCAAATTAAGGAACTAAGTTCGTTTATTATTTCGATTCGATCGCATTTCCAAAACTCTAAGCTGTAAACATTTTCATTTATTAGCGTTTGGGTTATGAACTTACAGATCCTCGTTTTTGAGAAAACCTATTTCGGTCTATCATTAATTAAAAATCAGTAATTGTGGGTATTTCACGAAAGATTACGAAAAAGAGGACTAATGAATATCTGATTAGGTTAGACTATCTAGGATTAAATTAAACAAAGCTAGGACCAGCATTTAAAAACACGTATTTAAAAAAATATCCTGCATTTAATCCTTGGGTTTCATGATCTTAGCTTTCAGTTTCCTGAAAGTTATTTGTCAAAAAAGATAATCTGCTTTGGCACTCTGTTAGTGGCAGCCAGATACATTTGACCGCAGCGTCTATTATAGCAGCAATGTCGCTGTATAAAGGGTGTAAAACACCTCTTCACGAAGCCGAAAGGCACTTTTTCTCCCCATCATTTCGATCATTTTTTGTTCCACACCATACCTGGGAACTTTCTAGTTACGGAGATATGGGGGGTCAAAGTTACAACTTTATTGACAAGTTATTTTTTTTAATTCAAGTTTTTTTGTAAGATTTTGACTTTTAACACCTCCACGACCCCCGTACTATGCAATCCATTGCAAGCGTTACATTGATTTCTACCACAAAACATGACTTATAAACTTAAAAAAAAAGTTGTTTCCCAGCAATAACTTTTGCGTAAAGTTGATGTACAGAATGCTTGGTTAACGGCTTTGTGATGAGGTGGTTTACACCCTGTATAAGAGTGTTTTCATCGATTTTCCTTAAGGGGCCGGCGGAGCGTGCGTCGTTCATACAAACGTAATACCAAAATAATTCGTAAACCAAACATATTCTTAAGGAAGTGTAGGTATATTTATTTCGATTGGATTACATAACATCTAGGTTCCCAAATATTTATTATGAATGGATATTGATTCAACCTATAAAATGTCTATACAAAACATCATTTTTCTCATAACTCTTATGAGAAAAATGATGTTTTGTATAGAAATTTAAAATTACTCATATATCTTTATCCTTTCAAAATATTTATTTCGGAACCTAGATATTATGTAATCTAATCGAAATAAATACATACTTCCTTAAGAGTATCTTTGGGTTACAAATTATTTTTGTATTACGTTTGTATGAACGGCGCGCACGCTCCGCCGGCCCCTTAAGAACCCGTAGTGTTACTAGTGTCGCTACTGTCTGTTGTTGTCGCTGCGGTTTGCCGTTACAATCGTTTTCGGAACTGCACCTTTAAGTTTTCATGCTAAATAAACGCATTTTCTTTGTTTCTTTTCTCTATCATTTTCTCCGCTTTCCAACAAAGAACAAAGCCGGAACGTGCAGCATCCTTGTAAACTTGATAGGATTATAAGAGCTTCGCGAGATGTATGTCGTTATTGTGGTTTCGTACTCACATACGTAGCTGTTAACGTCTTAACCGGGAACTCGGGATATGAGATGATATGAGATGATATGAGTGCTGCTATCACTGCGGCTTGTGTTGTTTTACTGAAAATTATGGAATGTGGGATTTGATTTAAGTAGATATTTTTCTACTGTTTTAGCGATGTAAGCTGAGAACAAGGTGGCGATTTAGTCCTGAAATAGTGCGTAATTCTATTAATTATACTAACGACCTTTTTCTTTCAAAGCCATATTTGATACATGAAAAAAGGTAGCTTGAAACCATGCATCGAAATTGACTGTTTTTTTCAAGTTTAGTTAGTTAGTCGTTGTAGAAAAAAATTGTTAAGTACCTGTGACGGGTAGAATTACCGTCTTCACTCTACTGCAGAACTAAATCGCTACTGTGTACCTATAGAGGGTGTAAACCACCTCATCACAAAGCCGTCAACCAAGCATTCTGTACATCAAACTAAGTAACTTTACGCAAAAATTTAGCTGGTAAAACCATTTTTTTTGAGGTTATAAATCATGTTTTGTGGTAGAACTCAATGTAACGTACTTAAAACATTGTGCTGATGGATGGATTGAATAGTGCGGGGGTCGTGGAGGTGTTAAAATCTTCCAAAAAGAACTTGTATTTAAAAAAAAAAGTTGTCAAAAATTTGTAACTAGAAGGTTCCCAGGTATGGTGTAGAACAAAAAAATGATCGCAATGACAGGGAAAACAGATAATCTGCAAAACAAAATAGGTCACATATAAAGCCATAGCATTATCTGCCTGTAATGTTCTCTCTACTGGAACACAGGCCTCCTCTCTATGAGAGGTAATAGGCTAATCCACCACGCGGGTCCGTTGTGGGTTGTTAGATGTCACATGTTTCCACACGATGTTTCTTCACCGTTTTGAGAGCAGGTCACTATGTTATGAGCTAATTTAACTAGATCCAAAATATACTTGGACATTGTTCACCAGGTAAAACATAATGGAAGTTATCTTATGAAAAATAATTATAGACAGATTAGTTAACTGGAACAGACTTATTATGAAGAGGTGGAACTAAGTCATTATTTACTTACGTTGCAATTAACTGGACTTATTAAGGTCCATGTTCACCAAAAGAGATGATGGTCTTATTATCTAAAACAGCTGTTTAAAACACATTTTTGTAGTGGAACATGTCCCTTAAACAGCTGTTTTTACTCGTAGATAAACAGACTGTTATCTTTTCGGTGAACATGGACCTAAGTACCTATTAGAATGAAGGCTTGTTTTCAAAAGTAGTGTAGATATCGCTAGTTATAATGAACATGACTGCTATAATAAATGAAGTGTAACAACTTAATAGAGTTATCGACGCCCACCCTTGCAGTTGCAACCCACGCTTAACCTACAACCATTTTATAATATTCCTAGGCAAAGGTAATCTTGTAGTTTATAGAACACCTTGTTAACTTATTTAAAATAAAACTAGCGACCGGCGGTTTTACTAACGTGTAGATTTTTTCAGGACCTGAGAGTTTTCCGTTCTTGCACGCCGCGAGACGCATCCTAAAACCGTTGGTAGCACGACCACTAAAACACTGACCTGTTTCGGTTCCGAACATTTTAATAGAGCGACTCAAAATTTATCTTTATTTACTACACGAAGTGATACACATTTCATTGAGAGTGTCCATGGAGTTTCTTGCCCGTTCTTCTCCATAGAGATCTACGCTAGGGAATGGGCAACTACAGTACTTTCTCAAGTTATTATGCCTTGTGACTGTGACTGGAGCTTTGATTTTGTTTTGTATTTTTGACATTCAAAAGTGCCGTAATGGTCTAGTTGAAATAAATGCTTTGAGTTTGATTGTAAAAATTCGTCAGTGACGTCGCGTTGCACCGTGCGTTGGATTGATCGGATTCGTGACGAGTTTGTTTACACCCTGTATACCTATGCCACTCCTCCAGTTCAGTCTTCTTATCTAAACTAAGGCACATAAACGCAAACGCGAACGCGACACACGCGGTAAACGCGTTTTATAATTACCGTTTTTTTTTTTGTTTTTTTTTTTTAGGTTGGGAAATCATCAAATGACTTCTCCCACTCTGGGCGGAGCGGGAGGGAATGTCAGACTTTTACTGAATAAAACCCATCCATGTTCCTTCCTCGCCCTTTATGTTCTGGGCCGCGGTAGCTCTTTCGAACAGGCCCGCAACTCCGGTTTATAATTACCCTTGGAATAACCTGTGTGTGTTTATGGTAACAATAGGAGAACTATAAATGTCGAGACGTGTGGATGGGTGACCATTATATACCGAGTTTCCTCTGTGCCTCGGAAAGCACGTTAAGCCGTTCGTCCCTAGGCTGTCATTTGTACATCTTTGACAGTTGCTACAGATAGTCAGCTGGCTCTAAAGTCTTTTCACCGGAATTGAACATCACAGTTACTTTTTAGTATGAGGTGTTTGTAAATGGAAGGCCACGCTCGTTTGAAGGCCAACTATTAAAAAGTCGTAGTTATTGACATTTGTAAGGACATATTGCTCTGTCAAGAAAGTAACGGGAAACGATCAATAAATACAAAAAAATGTTTGTTATTCATCCAAATTTATTTTATCACCTTCAAAGTATGCTCCTTCAGAAACGATACACTTACGCCAACCAATAATCCAATCATCAAAACATTTTTTAAACGCTGTTTCCGGAATTGAGTTCAGTTGTCCCCGCGAATTCTTTTTTTTTCGGTTTCGGCTCAGTTGGAAGGCGCCACTCCGAAGCTTGTTGACTGGTTTGCAATGTTTGCATGTCAAACTCGTAAACCCACGTCTCGTCACCAGTAACAATGCGTTTCATGAATGTAGGGTCGGAATGAAGTTACTCGTCCTAGCATGTCCTCAGCGACTCTCATGCGATTGAGTTTTTGGAGAAAATTTAGGTCTTTTGGGACTTGCCGAGCGGTAATATGTTTCATACCCAAATGATTAATTAAAATAGTACGGATCGACTCGTGAGACACAAAAAATTTGGCGGCTATCTCTCTCAAAGTTGAATGGGCATTTTCAGTCAATATTTCCTTCACTTTTGCGATGTCAACTTTAGTTGCAGACGGTGATGGCCTACCAGAGCGAGGCAAATCTTGCATCAC
Source organism: Xestia c-nigrum (assembly GCA_916618015.1). NCBI lineage: Eukaryota > Metazoa > Arthropoda > Insecta > Lepidoptera > Noctuidae > Xestia > Xestia c-nigrum. The sequence continues at coordinate 10,375,056 of OU745260.1, forward strand.
ATCTCGACCGCTTTTGAACGCTTTGTACCACTCATAAGACCGCGTTTCTGATAAAGTCAAACCACGGTCCTATGAGACATTTTCAGTGACTCTGAACACGGAATTCCATTTGCGATGCAAAATTTAAGACAAACTCTTTGTTCGATGTTTTTCTCCATTATGAAATTCGCTATAAGTACATACTATGGTGTAACTAAAAACAGCACTGTATTTAATATAAATAACAGATGCAACTCAAACTCCGCGCCAAAATGGAAAACAGTTGTGCTAATCTAACAACAACAAAAAAAAAAGATTTTTTTTTAAATCATAAACAAATCATCCGTTCCCGATACTTTTTGGAATGAATAAGATCCTTTAATGGATCGTAATGTGTAGTTGATAAAACCTTCAAAGGAGCGTGGCCTTCCCTGGTCTACTCACCTTGTATCTTAGCCTCAAAATCAGTATCTATTTAGGATTCACAAACATAACTTCATAAATATTTTCATTTCCCTTTGAGGTTTACACATTATCGACAATAAAACCTACCCAGCACTTTACCACATTTGTAAGTTCAGTTCATTTGACCTTGATATAATTTCCCTTATTCAGAGAACCGAGGTAATATTGTTTTGTGTAAGCACTTCATACATCGCTTTATTAGCAAGGTGCGTGACGAGAATATCCACGCGCGATCACATGTTTGTGGGGTTGATAGTACAGTCAGCGACAAACATATCGGCATCATTAATTTGACTTCATTATTACCTCAGTCTAGTCTGTTTCATTTTATAACTGGCTGTCAGTTTCACTTCCTATTTTTATTGTTTCTTTTAGTTAAAGTGCTAAGTCTTTCATAGTTCATAAATAAATGAATGAAAGCTTTCTGCAAAAACACCCGTTTTTGCAGAATGCTTTAGTTTTCCGGTAACCTAATCTCAATGGACACATAACACGACACCTGCAGGTTCCTAAAATGTGACAAGAATTAATCATTTTTGTTTTTGTACTTGTCAATCAAATGAAAATGTCTCTCTCTGTATATGCATTTTTGCAATAAAATAAAAGCAATTGCTTTTCATATTTGAGTTTGTTTTTGCTCGGGAACAATTTTTTTTTGATTGGCTAAATGAAAGAAACAGACTTAACATCACGCCTGTAATACTTGAAGAGTTAGGCAGTGTATCTAATAATACAGGGTTCATGAAAGAAAGGGATTGTTATACTTTACCGTTGGAAGGGGTCTGTCTTAAATTTGTTTTGACGTTCAAGAATTGCTGATTTTTCGAGAGATCCTATTGAAAGAGTCTGTTCTTCCCTATAATTTTGGCGCTGACTGTACCAGAAATGATTATTTATTTGATTCAATTAACCCTTCATTGAATGATATGTTATTCTACCTATTTTCCCTCTGTTTTGGGGTTAGTTTTTCTCGGAAATGCAAGGCTTAAGGCGACGACATCAGCTAAATAAGCAACTCTATTTGTGGTGGTTCAAACTTCGTTTGAAATTCTGTAAGAATAAAGTTCTAATTAGCTTGCACTACAAAGTGGTTGTTACTTCAGTCACTGCGGGCCGAATAGTGCGAAATGAGTATTTTCGATCGATTTAAAATGAGAACTTAACTATTAAATAATCCATCAGTAGATGTAGTTTAGCATTTGAAATTTTATGTTATATTTTTAAATATAATTATCATTGTCAATAAATGGCTAAACTGCTTTGAAAGAAAATTAAGAGGTATGTTTGAAATTTTTTTTGGTGCATTAAAGTTTGTCAAATTATGTTTTGAGTTCCATCAGTGTATGCAAAAAGGACTTCAAAATATAAAGTTTTTTTTATTTGTCGAAATTATTTACAGTTTTAGAGATACCTACACTGCTTTTAAAAACCGCCTTTTGGACCGTTTTCAAGAAACCTCCGCCTTAAGTGAGAAATAGACTATTTTCTTTTGTAATGAAATTAAAAAGTAAATTGACTGATTGCATAGGTAGGTACTGGGACTCGTTACTGGGATAGTTGTTGTTGTTTACAATTTAGATGACTACTAACATAAATAATTTTGAGGTTCATATAAACAAGCTACAACTTTCTTTCCTAGACAGACACAAATTGACCTAGGGTCAATATACTTAAGAATATACAACCCTGACGCTATTTCATACATGTATATTTCATAAAACTTCCTTGTGGTGTTTATCTACATTTTCTGACAATTCCAAGCTCAGTGTTAATAAGTCGCCCAATTATTGGGATTGCCTCTTAGGTCTGGCGATCGCAAGCGCAACCTCTGACGTTGAGGTCCTGATTTGTTCGATCCCCGATTGCAAAATATTGTTGAGTTTTTCTTTAAGGAATTCCTCAGTAGCAGGTTAGAGCGATTTTATCCTTACCATTTTCCCTATCGATTTATGTCAAAAAAAGAACAGGGTGTTATTTTCAACCGACTTCCAAAAAGAGGAGGTTCTCAATTCATCTGTATTTTTTTTTTGAGAATTTTACTCGGGTCGATTCCTTAGTGTGGCAAGCGAATTTTCGAAAATCTGTGAAAGAAGATTTGTTTCTTTTTAAAAATAAAGAAATGTTTCCTTTAAGTAAAGTTTGCTACCTCTAGTATTTCTAGTATTTTCCCACCAGGTGGCATTGAAAAATTTCGCCATGTATATTAAGAAAATGAAAAGTAGTGGGACCATAATTCTTCAGTAATTACCATCTCACATGACATTCAGGTTGATGATCGCAGTACCCCAGACAACATTTAGTTTACTGGTATTCCTCATCAAAGTAATAACAGTATGTAAATATATTCTACACACTCAATAACATGCTATCTCAGTAACAGTTAACATTTAAAGGGACCTCAGCAAAATAAACAGAACGATTTTATATTTTCATTTCTACGATTTCAATAAGTTTTCAATAAGAAAATACTGTAACATAATACTTTCGCAGAAGGCCACAGTCATCAGTGCGTAATATCCCACGTGAAATTTGTAATATTAAAATCCACTACGACGATATGAAATTCAACTTGTATTAAGCCCTCTTCGAAATAATTTTGATAGCTTCAAAGCCTGAAAGGGTTGCCGGCCACTGGGGCTCGCAAAGCGGTGTAATTCCGTAAAGCTCGGCGCACACAAGCCCCACTAATCGGCAGAGTGCTGCCCTCTAAATATCGCTTTTACACGTCCATCGAACCATAAATAATAACTCTATGAAAACATAAATGTTCTCTTTTTTCTAACGTTTTCCGAGTTTCGTATTTTTTTTTCATAGAGTCAAAAGCTTGAACAGACCACTTTCGCATTATGGAATTGCCAAAACTCCATTTGCGTTCTATATCCAAACATTGTACCTTAGAAGTGGGTCGGAGGACTTTGAATTCAATTGCTTGAACAGTTAGAGCTATTTCTCTTCATAGGTTTTGTGAGGTTAGGTCGTCTGGTCGCAGTATATCGGTAGCGAGCGTAGAAATGAGATATTTTGGCAGTATTACGCAAATTGGATAGCTTTCAACACTCAACGGAGTAGGTTCCGAACTTTCGCCGGGAAAATTAAATTAAAAATATCATAAGACGTAAATATGTATGGGGATCGTAATGATGTTGCTCCTGCACTCAGCCCGCAGACGTTTCGGATTTAGATTAAATAAGTTTTATTTGAATAACTTTCTGCAAATATTCGAGATAGGCATTTTATTATATCAAATCCTAGTAAAAAGTTCTACGAAGAGTTTTCATTTTGAAATCGAAAATAGTTCGCAGGTTTTATTACCTTTTTCGTCTGACTATGCGTGTGTTTTTAATCGAGTCACAAGAATTAAATGATTTAATCGATTCTTAACATGGGACAGGTTTCTATTAAAAATCGTAACCCAATGATCTTGTAAACAATACCTGATAAAACTAAAATATCAAACATATGTATGTAAGAAGAAGACATGCAGCGCCGACCCTACATACTCGTAAATTATGATAAGGGCAGGCGAATGATGATGATGATGATGATGAATTATAAGCTGATGGATTTTAGGACTATTCATTAAAGTGTGGGTAAACAAAATTAACTTCATTCCTAAAGAATAATCTATGAAATTAAGTTTATGACTGAAATTCAATTATATTTTAACCTACTCAAGTAATTGTCATTAAAAAAATACTGCGTGATACCATTATACGTATCAAACTGAACGTGGGCACAGCAATTATTAATTAATTTAATTATAGCTACGTAAATATATGAAGTAGGTACCTATACGATGGGTCCCTCCCTAATCCTGTCGATGATCGTCGATGGGCCACTTTAGGAGATTAATTATAATTATGATAACGATCCCATTTCCATAGCTAATACTAAGGTTTGGGTACCGCCTTCCAAATAGAGGTATCAACGTCTATTCTCATTATGTCGAATTAATTTATTTATGGAACTTTGTGTTTTCTTTGCTATTAATTTTACGTGAATTGCGAAACTGTTTATCGAATTATTCTTTTAAAAAAATGTGGAAATTATGCTTCTTTTCAAGAGGCGTTTTGGTCTTTAATAGGATGTGTCACGGTTTTCTTCATAATGTGTCGTTGGAAAATTTTCATCAAATATCCAAAACTCAACATAGCGAAATTTGGTCGCTGATGCAGTCATAAGATCGTCAAGTGCGCAGGCGTCACAATGCAGCGTGAGATGGAAGGTGGACCATTGTCTGTGGAGACACGAAGGAAACACTCTTGAGATCTGAGCCGTCCATGAACCTCCATCTGTAGAGATCGTCCTTACTGCGGCCGCCTTGGGTTCGGAGTATATATAGAGATTAATGTATTATGTTACTTTTTTATGATATATTATATCACTAATTATAAAATCGATGAGGTCGTGTCTATATAATAACAGCCGGCGGCTTAGATGGCAGGATAGGTGACCATGCACCCTTACATACCAAGTTTCCGCACGCCTCGGAAAGCACATTAAGCTGTTGGTCCCGGCTATCAATTGTAGATCTTTGAGAGTCGTTACAGGTAGTCCAGTGGCCCAAAAAGTTCAACAACCAGTCTTACCAAGTGGTATCGTATTACCCAGTACTAACTGGGTTGTGAAGGTCAGATAGCCAGACGCTCAATGTAAAATACTAAATTCAGCTGCATCCGGTTAGACAGGAAGCCGACCCCAAGATATGTAGTTGGGAAAAGGCTAGGCAGATGATGACAACGAACAAAGAACAAAGAAAAATCACTAACTTTATCCTGGAAAATAATTTCTAGACGAACTCGATTGTGTAGTCTAATGTAAAGCATGGATAGCAAACATTTTACTGTGGTTTTGGGTGTCTAAACCACAATTATGCTGATTGTAGAACAGCACAGTACCGCTTGAACCTCAATTATACAGTCTGAATACATTATACAGGGTGCCTTAGATAATTGCAGGCTTGGTTTCAGCTGAAACCTGAAGTGGTCGTTGAATAAATTCGTGAGCTTGAGCTTAATTATTGTAACTCTGGCGACGCCGATACCGGTTAGTTTCCTTAGTGTTTGAATGAATGAATATTTTTTGATAAAAAAAAGATGAATCAGACAATAAAATAATAATGTCAATGACTCATATATCAATGGTATGTTTCTAATCCCCTGCTCGTGGTTGCCAGCAAACAAAAAAGTCTGAAATTATACCCAAAAAAAACGCCATCGGTAATTTTTGATAATTATGTATAACCGGTCCAAAACGCGATCAAACTACTTGAGCGTGGGATGTAGACACATACCTACGTATATAATTGTTTCTTATTAAAATCATCGTTAATCTTTTTTCGGAGCAGATTCCGGCAAGGTACCATCGCATTATGTTTCAGAATCGACAGCTATAATTTCTGTTCAATCAAGATTTAATTGTTTTAATGAGGCTACATGCGTGAATAGCCGGCCCAATTATTGTTTATTTTTAATCGCCTCGAGTGGTTTTTATGTTCGCAAGGAGGCACGCATGGCGGCCTTCGGCGATCATTTTCATTATTTTAATAATGTAAACTTCCAATAATAATTTACAGTGATTTGGGGTTAAACACGTTAAGAGATATTTATGATTTACAAGAGAGCTTTGAAACATAGTTAGCTGTGTAATTTGATCCTCGAGTTACGATTTCAGTCTTGTTTTCTTTCTTGCAGTACGATTGAGGTGTAAAAAATGAGCGGCAGTTTGGCGGTTTTAACTAATTAAGTGATCGTTTGAATGGGATTCAGTAATTATTATTGCTCAAATTAAACTTTTATGCTGATTTGGGTGGTCGATCTACAATTAATTCTACTAAATTGGTGTAATAGGTAATAACACACTTTTTAAAAACAACACACGTAATTTAAAAAAAAAACCACGTTATTCCCCTTCCGTTGAATAAGTGAGTCACCTTATAAAAAGCTAAATATGTCATAAAATGAATCTTCGGTGAACCAGTTGCTAGAACATCTTTAACCTCCTTGCTGAAAAAAAGGTTTCCTAAAAGTTATTCATCATCATCATCATCATCATCAGCCTATAATGTTCCCACTGCTGGGACACAGCCTCCTCTCAATGAGAGGGAATGGGCTATACCTAATCTACCACTCGGGCCCAGTGCGGATTGGTAGATGTCACATGTCTTCGAATTTTTTGGTTCTAGGACATGTCGGTTTCCTCACGATGTTTTCCTTCACCGTTTTTGAGAGCAGCGGTGATGAAATATATTACACAAAGTAATGCGCCTGTCTGGGTTCGAACCCACGACTTAATGTTCGTAAGTCGGGGCCGCCACCACTGGGCCACCGCTGCTCTCGGTTATTCATAATCATAAGTTATTCATAATCAGATGTAATTAAAGATTTCAGTGATGATTGTAATGACGGTGCTTTTCCATCTAAAGTCCCCTTACTCCTCATCCTGGTTCCCGCTGCCACTGACGAATCGACCATTTCAACAGCCCTGGGGCTAACAACAGGACAGGTGGACGAAAAATGTAATCACGAATTGGTTTAGATATATCTCAATAAACAAATGAATACCGTCTTTTGTTTAGCTGTCGAAATAGGGAAGTTACGTGGTGGGACGTAGACGTAGCCTGGTACGCACTGAGAAACAATTGAGAAGTTATGGTATGGTGGAAGTGGTGGTTTTTTATTGATCATGTCTTTGAAACACACAAAGTTGTTGGTCGGTTCTATAGCACACGATCACACATTGAAAAACAATTGACATCTGTTGATCAATTTCTTTCGTCATTTGGTATTCAATAAGTACCTCCAACAATATGTGAGTGAGTGGAGAAACTGTGGTGTGTTTCGAAGGCGTCTCCGCTATGATTACCGCAATGACTGAAAACAGTAAGTTTTTCTAAATGCAATCTTTCGATTATCAACTTAATTACTAACACTCAAGATCTAAGTCGTACAGTACCTCTCTGTATCTAATCTGGAACCTGACATGGTGTGGACGTGAGGTGTGGGGAAGAACTGAGTCTCTAACTAACAAGTTAATCCAGCCGCGGGCGCATATGAAGTTTATTTCACGCTTTGCATTATGCTTCATTATCTCAACCATTTTTGCTTTGTTATGCTGTTGCAGGGGTGTGCTTTGTGGCATTTTGTTTTGGTGAACTAGCTTCGAAATTTGAAAAATAGAAACGGTCAGTCTTTTTTGTATCGCTGGCATAACTGTTTTTTTTTTAATTTTCTAGATTCAAAACTTCACCTATTCCATGGCGTCGTAGGTGCCAGTGCAGATGTCATTTAGACAGCTGTCACTTGTGGAATGGTCAGTTAAAAAGTTCATCTTTGGAAAAATGTGTTTTCTTCGTTATTTGTTCCTGAGTTTTTCAGATTCCTAGGCCAACTTTAAAAATTAATCGTTTTGGTTACTTTTGCGTTTTTCCATCAATAATTCCTCAGTCAGCAGCCACGAAGTCTGCATTTGTGCCCGGTTGATGGCAATTATAGTTTCACCCCCTGTTACATTGGACCTAACCTTTTGGACGCCATTGTCACATATACGAGACAAGCAAGCGCGTGCTCTGTACGCCAAACGACACAAATATGTGACAAAATAGTAGATGAAATTGTGGCTTGGCGTGGAGGGCACGAGCGTGCGTTTATGCTGTGGTGGTCAAAAGGTTAAAGCGTGCGAAATGTAGAACTATTACTTACATCTCTGACCAACCTTTCAGGGATAATAGGAGTGATGTCTCAAAAATATTGACACAACCATTTTGGGAGACCTTTGTGATTCATTGAATTTTCCATTCTCGTAATCGATGTTTCGTTGTCGGGATTAAAAAAATCATTTCATAATATGTGAAGGTATGTACTAGGGTAGTATTTAGAACCTCCAAATTATTTGATTCATTTTGCACGTACTTAGTAGTTGATTAGTTTCAAAACATTTAGAAAACAACACACAAGCAATATCAGCTTGCTAGATGCTAAACTTTCATCCATTGTCTTTAAGTTAGAAAGCTCCAATCCAATTGTTTTAACTGTTTATAATTCTGCTCAAGTGTGAGGTCCCGAGGAAGTGTGTTATTAAGCAGTCGTGGGCTTGTGATGGGTGCGCCGTTACTTAGGGAGCCTGTCATTTACGCGCGATCGTGATCTCTGGAACAACTCGTTACCCACACGTGGGTCTGATTGGCTCTGACTTGGTGCAAGCTGGTGGATTTATAGCTTGACGTAGCAGCACGCATGTTGTATTAGGAAATAGGCTAGAAAGTGTTAGAGTAGAATTTAACTATTTTTTCATAACAACAATTCGAAATTAGTAATTTATCTTAATCTTAATCCCATTTTCAAGACTGCTGCATGTAGTTTAGATGATTTACTTTCCTGGTGCTAATACTTCACAATACGGGATAACCATGGTCGGCATAAAACCTCTGACACCCGGTTAGGCACTAACCACACGAAAAGAAAGAAATACTTACCGAAATGTTACTTTGAAAAAAGACGAAATTGGACTAAGATTGACTTGATTTCTAGTGTGAGCTAGATGAACTAGCTGATCTCACAATAGCTATTGGACCAACAATTATCATCATGGCATGCGGACAATGGCAAGGTAAAGACGACGTAGGAGGTCGCTACAATTAACTGTAACTAACTCTACTAAAACACTGCTTTCAGGATTCGCCAGCCCTACACTGTTGTTGCAGGTGAGACAGTGCGTCGCCTGCGGCGGTCCACCGCGTCGCTGCGCCGGCGCACCCCCCCACCACGCCGCCCGCGCACCGCGCCCGCACCCCCGCGCCTCCCGCCATAGATCGATCACTCAACCAACCGTCAATTAACTTATTGCCGGACAATCTGCTCACTAATCACCGTTTTTAGCTGTTGTTGCGATTTTCGTGATATTAGAAAATTATGTTCGAAAGGAATTGCTTTATTTTGTTTTTTGTAAGATGAGCTGTTGGATTTATGTGTGGTCTACTCAGCTATAGTATTAATCCTATTATTTCTTGAGATTTTACATTCAAAATAATCGATAAAGCACACAGAATTTTTTGGAGTATTTTTGTCAGGAAATATTTTTTTTTCCATTCCATTACACCGTGACAGAATCGTGTGCTACGACAATCATCCAAAAATCGTAAACCTACTTATTTCAAATTCCAAATGAAATTATGACGACGAAAAAATGGAAACTAACAACAGCCCACAACGAGACAATTCTAAGTCATTTAACAAAACAACAACATTAAGAACAAAATTGGCCATTTTACTAAAAGCGGACAAACCTCAATTACGTGCAATTGTAATAGTGACGTTGTAGAAATGTATAAGAAGTGGCGCCATTACGAAGAGTTAATCTTGATGACGGAACACATTACTGTCGTAATGAGAGGAGCGTGAACCTCGCAGTCTACAATTTACTGACTCCTAAAGGCGTTTGGGAGTGGGCACTAAGCCCTATGACCATCGGCTCCTCTTTTGCATGAGATACCGCGAAGAGAAGAATTTTGTGACAGACTATAGAATTCCGGGGAACAGGATATAGTGATGGAATTTAACAGTAGTCTAGTGGGACCCTATGGCAACTGTAGAATATTGCAAGGGATATCGTAAATAGGGAAGAGTTTGGGGAGAACCTTGGGTTTGGTACAATTTGTTTTTTTTTGCGATCGTGGAGCTAGTGAAGTTTCAGCATATGGACTGATATTTTCAGGCTTTAACACTTCGATTAAGTGAGGTTTTTAGTTGAGGTTTGAGGTGATAGGTTTTTAAATGGGGTGAACATTTTTCTTACCCAAAGAAGTAGGTTTTTTTTCTGAGTGGAGCACCTTTTTGGGCTTTGACTGATGTTCCAGCAATAGGAGGCTCAACTTAAGTAATTTCATTTCAAACGAAAAATGATTTAATAACCCGTAGAATTACTCTATTCTTTAATAACCCGTAGAATTACTCTATTCTGACTTCCTGAAACTTTCAAACCATTTAAGGGACTCAACTGAAAATTGTTTGTACGAAAGGAATTGAAAATACATAAAATGTTATCGTAGGAAACACAGGGCTATTGTTCTTACATTGTTGGAAATTACCTACTTTGCATCAGCAATAAATACTGCACTGACACCTAAATTTCAGAATCTAGAGGTCTATAAACTTCGTTGTGATCGCAATGATAGAAAATTAGCAACATCCTGGTAAGAGTTGGGGTGAGGTATGAATCGCCGCCGGCGGCGACTGCGGCGAACAATACCGGCCACAAGCAGCGGCGGCGTCGCAGCGCGGGCGCAGGCCGCCGCGGGCGCATGCACGACGCGCGACGCGACACTATACCCCGCGCGACAGAGAGGGACAAACTTACCTCACTCGCGAGATTTTGATTTATTTCATATAATTATCGAATAATCTGCTTTGCATCTCTCGTTATAACATTACGATAATTTCGCTCTATTACATCGGGTTCTAAGCGGTGACCGTTCGCTAGCACAACGATTGATAATAATCGCTCGCGAAGTATAATGGCGTACACCCACGGGTAATTATTGTTGTGCAGTCGTGAGATCGTGAGCCGGTGGAATGGCGGAATGCATCTCCTTCGGGGGTTGCCCGCCGTAAACCAACACAACACGGCGCAGCTCGGCCGCGTAAATAACTGATCGCTTTCCTCGCGCTAATGATAGTGCGGCCGCCTGCGCTCGCGTCCTCTTTAGTCGATCCCGATAAAATAATTACCAGTATTTATAAGTGCTCGCACTTAATCGCAGCTTTATACTAGTTATTAAGTGAGCTGCATACGTGCGCACTTAAAATTTCCTGGAGAAATCTGTGGGAACGTGTATGTCAATAATTAAACGAATCACAAGTAATTGGAGTGAGGAGATTGTTGTTACCCAAGAAGGTGTATGACGAGAACATTCTTCGAAGAATCATAAAAATATCTATTGGAGGTTACAATGAAGTCATTCTTTTGTCCGGCGATGCCTGAGGGATGAGTCCGGCACTCCGGCGTAACAAACACACGATGCTGTGGATGTTGCATTGACGTTTGGTCACGGGGCATCGGCGAGCGCAGTTCTGTTGCGACGTTAATGGGCCGCTGGCTGTCGGCTCCGTTATCCCTCGTAGCTAATGATTGGCCGGCATTAAGTCCCGGCTGTTCCGTGCGATTATTGGATCTAACAGATAATTTTATATCGCATTGTCCCGGAGCGTAAAATTTTCTGTTGTTATTACGGGCCGGTCGGCACGCGCGGGGCGCTGAGCCCAGAGACCTCGCTGTATCGCCTCATCGCTGGGATCGTATACAACGACCGAGCAAATCACGATCCGTTTAGCACAACTGTAAAACTGCTCCATAATAAATGATTGTTAATGAGATAATACAATGCATTGGTTAGTTTATTACACTACACATTTTAGCATACAGATTAGATACGGAATATCCAAAATTGTTTTGTGCTAATCGATCACGCAATTTTTTTTTTAATTAGCTGCGTTAGGCTAAAATTAAATTAATCAGAAACCTTGATGTAAATCGACCTTAATGTAATTCGGGTAAACTGGGCTACTACTTATTTCAACGGCCATCGACACCTCAAATAATAAAATTATTTCATTGGTGACATTACGCGTATACAACAAACACTCTATACAATGCCGTTGTTGCATTCATTATGTGCTACCTAAGTTCACCCGATAAGTCATCCCAAGCAAATGAAACTGTTCACTCGAAGCTTAACAACAATCCATATTAATTCATTCTCTAATACCGTTCATAATGCACTGACCATCGACGCCTTATAAAGACACTCACCGACCATCGACTATCGTCCATTAGTTCCGCCATCATATCAGCCACAACCGAACAACACAAACATAAATTGTTAGAAATAAACGCTACAAATGTTGGCGCGACACTCAAGGGTTTCTTTAAAGAAATTATGAATACTTGGTTGTTGTTAGGTTCGCACCTTTGGTTCACGATCGCCATTCTTCCCGCAGTTGTAATGAGCCCTCTAAATCAAACAATAGCATTAAAGTGTCAATATGGCCTCGATAACACCTCGGCGTTTTCTTTTGCACACGGAATTATGGCTATAAATCTATGGGAGTCTCGTTTACACTCCACGACTGGTCTTCGATCGCGCTGCCATTGTTTTTCAAGAACTCGTAGTTTGATTAGGTGGGTATAAATTAAGAGGAATTTATGTTTAAGTTTTCGTAGTTTTGGCTTTGTCATTTTTCTTTCCTTTACGTCTTTGCTTCTACATTATACAACAAGTTTCTCAGCTATGGTTACTAATATTTTAAATATGACGGAAAATCATTTGTGGACTCGCTTTTCCAAACCAATCAAACCTTGGTTTCAGGAGTGTGGTTCATTGAAATTTGTAATTAAAGAGTCCATAATTTCATCTGATATCAGCGGATACCATAGATAAATAGATAATTGAGTTATTATTACCGCTAACTTGAGATAAAAAGTGCGTTTCTTCGACATTTTCGCCACCCCATTTAAATAAATTGGAAAACTAAATAAATAAATATCGTTGGACATTACACACAGCGCCATCCAGTGCCATAGTAAGCAACGAGCCATGTGTCGAAGACACCACATAGTTGATATACACCTAGACACTTTTTTGTTTGTAAATACATAATTATTATACTCGTACATATATAAACATCCATGACTCGGAAACAAATGTCCATGCTCATCACACGAACATTTGAAAACTAATCATGAAATTAATTAATCTTACAAATAAGACCTCTTCGTGTGTTGAAGGTATGATCGTGTGAGCTGACTATCGTTCACATATTTATGGTATAGTCTACGGGCTATTGTCACCGTCACTGCGATCATACACCCATTCTCATTGCAGGCTGTATAGCCCGAAGCGGTGTGGTTTGAGACCAGAGACAATAAACCATAATCAGGTACGTATTGATTGCGTGTTCCTAATTTTGATTTGGATGCAATATGGAAGACTGTATGTACAATGATAGTACGAGTATGTTACCACTGCTGGGACAAAGGCCTTCTTTCCATGAGAGGGACAACGCTGTAATCCACCACGGGGGCCTAGAGCGGGTTGGTTGTTTTATACGTGTTGGCAGGTTCACTAATGTTTTACCAAAAGTCCATTGACAAATTTTCATTTTACAACCAACGTTTCGTATACTATTTATTTATTTTTTTAAATTGCCCAATCAATTTGTGTAACGTCTTTAATTCAAATGTTGTTTTATGAGATAAAACGAAAAAATAATGCATTGTTTGTCAAATAATACGTTATGAAATAAAAATTTATCCGATAATTATTTTGCGAAGTGAATGATTTGTTAAATTTGTAGTTGTATACTGATGAAATGACAAATAATGTGTTTCCTAATCGTCAAGTAAAAGTTTGTGAATTATTGTTTGGTGAACTGACTGGTCACCGTGTTGGCAAGTACTGTTTCCTTCACTTTACCGTACTTTGCTGAAAACAAATGATTTAAATAATGCAATTATTTTGGAAAAGTTAACAGAAGGGTGTCGATTGATGTGCTTTATGAAATCAGTATTTCTCTTTACATCTTACTACCCAATATATATTATATATTTATTTATCAGGAACAATTAAATTGTGTTTGATACATTACATACATCTTAATTAATACATCTTACATCGCGATGTAAAATTGAAATAACATAAAATTCATCGTTAAGAGCGGGCCTAACGCCAGGAAAAATTCTGATTTCCCCCGCGCGTCTCGCCACACCCGCATTAGTGCGTTTATCAAACACGGGCGGCGCGCGGCGCCACGATGCGCGACGCGCGGGACTGAACTCGCGTACTTGAAGTCTTTGAGCTGAGTATATGCAACATACGATAGATGAAACCACTTTCTTTTCTTATTTTTTTTTAGTTAACTTTTTAACACCTTCAATGCATTCCTATGTTGTATGTATATCGTGAAATAAAAGTTTTGAGTAGGTAAGTATTCTATTTCATCTTAGTTTTCTTAATATAACATATTCATTGTTGACATCGGAATGCATAATTAATAGGATACAATGGTTGGAAGCCACTTCTTAAATAGGTGGTATTTTTTTTTCGCCAAACCGGGATATCTTGACGTTTGTTATGCCGATTGGTAATCTACTTTTCAACATTAGTTAGGATTTGTTTCTGTAGTCAGAAAGTTAAAAAAATGATGAATTCCGGAATACGGAATAAACGTTTCTTACGTTGCAGGTACATTCGATTCTATAATCAGAACCCTAAATTGGTTTTTAATTATACTACAAATAAGAAACGATCGTAAGAAATATCGTATAATCGTCATATTATTATTTGTTTATTAGTTTTATTCAAAAACACTGAAGCTTCATGTACATGAGGCTATTTTCTTGGACATACAGTGCAATAATTGAATGTAATAATTTAAGCGCAGTAATTGACCTTCAAGAATGTCAAGCACCTGTTTAAATAAAAACTTGAAAGCAAATATTATATTATATTTTACAATTTAATAAAAAATGACCAAGTGCGAGTCGAACTCGCCCATGAAGGGTTGAAGCAGCAACTCAAAAATGAATTGATTGAATGTAAGGTAAATTGCGGTAAACGGTTTATGATGTATAAATACTTACTAGATGTCGTTCAGACCACTTTTCGGTGGAAGTTTACATGGTAATGTACATCATATATTTTTTTTAGTTTTACCATTCTCTTATTTTAAAAGTTACAGGGAGGGAATTTTATCACTTTGGAAGTGTCTCTAGAAAAATACATATAAAAAAAAACCTCAATACCATATCCATAGATACCCCAAGTATGGGTTTAAAGAAAAAAAAATGGGTTTCAGTTCTAAGTATGGGGGAATCCTTAAAGTTTTTTTTCTATTATTGTGTGAAAATATTAATATAATATAATACGAACAAATAAAATAAAATTAAAAATAAAAAAAAACCCTCCGATACATAATGTAATTAAAGTTAAATAGAAAATAATTGATTATAGTTAAGTTCTAGGAACCAGTCATCACTCCACTTTACGTGTTTTCATTTTGTTAGCTAATATTCCTTATTCCCTTTGAATATAGTCATTATTGTAGGTACTAGTCAAAGTTTCATTTTTTCACAAATTGATACCCATATTGAAAAAAATAGTAATTCGTTATTTTGTGGTGGCGGCTATCATGGTTTGTAAATTTATCATAGTAAGTATTCTACTAGTCACGCCCTTTCATTTGATACCCATATCGAGGGAATTTAAAAAAAATGTAAGTAATCCGCCATTTTGTGTCTGCGGCCATATTGGACCAATTTTCATCAAACATAGCTAAGAGAACTCCCGACTAATTCACCTTTCTAATAAAAAACAAAATTAAAATCGTTTCATCCGTTCGGATGGTACGATGCCTTAGACAGACACACACACACACACAAAGACGCGTCAAACTTATAGCACCCCGTCGTTTTTGCGTCGGGAGTTAATAAAGGAACTTTGGTAAGGACGACAGGTGGTCAAGCTATAAAAAACCAGTTTATGCAGATCTCTCATTGTACACAAAGTATATACATGGTGAGGCCACGTTATACTGGAAATTTAAAAAAATACTTAGCCAGAGTATTGTAAATAGGTAATAATAATTATTTATGAAATCCTAGGTGCACACATAAGGTATGTGAGATTTCGGTATTAGGAAAAGATAAACGTATTTCTCTAGTGAAAAGTTTTGGTCATTTTACAAATTGTTTTCGATCTCGATGGTACTCCCGACAGAACCATCAACAAACTCGATCACGCGATTTGCATTATTTTCTGGGAACTAGTACCAGAAAACAGCGAGTGTTCGGAATCACATTAATTTTATTATTTTTTTTTAACGTGATTCACATTATGATTCTGCTAAAGCGGCCATTTTAGGGCCCTCGTCTATTTTAAATCTTTACTAGCCGACCTGACCTACCTACTACCTATCTACTACCGACCTAGCTACTACCCACCCACTACTTTCACGTAATAATAACACATAAGTATCTACAAGTAATAAAACAAATCTCTATTAATAATAACTACCATTATTTTATTAATTTATAATAATATACCTACATAATAGTTAATTCGTACGGGTTGTATCAGCCGAAAGACGTCCACTGCTGGACATAGGGCTCCCCCAAGTGTCGTTACATTGACCGGTCAACGGCGACTCGCATCCAACGTTGTATGTAATTATCATAATTTCACACAAAAATAATGCACGATCAAATCAATCATCCGTTTATTTTGAGTTTACTATGGGCTTAGGCACGTAAAAAATACATAAGAACATTCGACTACGGCAATCAGCCATAAATTGAGTGTTTAACTGCTTTACTTCTCGCTTCTTCCGTTTTGTTACTGTATTTTTCTTGTTAGCCATGTTACTCAACAAAAAATAGTAATATTATGAAAATAATAAGGGCGGCTAGGCGCGGAGCAAAGTGACATAGACTGCCCGTCTC
The DNA here is from genome assembly GCA_916618015.1 of Xestia c-nigrum. Classification (NCBI taxonomy): domain Eukaryota; kingdom Metazoa; phylum Arthropoda; class Insecta; order Lepidoptera; family Noctuidae; genus Xestia; species Xestia c-nigrum. Next base: position 10,391,991 of record OU745260.1, read on the forward strand.
AACAGAGCGGGGGCTACTGATCGGTGAAACAAACTGATGTCTCAAGCTCGCGTCCCGCGAGACGGAAGACGGCGCATTTCCCGGATTAAAAATGTAGTAAGCGCCAAATTCTTTCGAGTCTATTATCTCTTAAAATAGAAAATATTTTGAAAATTTTCTCAGAGTCAGCCCTAGGTTATACATGAGTGATAATATTTATGTAGTTTATGGTTCAGTAATATGCACCAAAATAGAATACAAACCAAAATTTTTGAAAATTAGAGGTAACTTTGTGACGATTTTCTATCGAGAAAATTTTATCCTATTATGTTTTTGCTCAGACCCAACCCTCACATTTATAATGAAGTTTCCTGACATATTTTTTTTTTCTAATTTGAACATGATTTACTACTCTAAAAATCTAATCTAAGATTGAAGATTTTGCTTTAGGCCCGCTCTTAATCTATACTAATATTATAAAGCAGAAGAGTTTGTTTGGTTGAACGCGCTAATCTCAGGAACTACTGGTTCAAATTAAAAAAATATTTTCGTGTTTGATAGTCCGTTTATCGAGGAAGGCTTTATAACATCACGCTCCGACCATAAAGGGCGGAACAGTAATCAAAAATGTTGCAAAAAACGGGTTTTTTTTTCCTTTCGTTTTTCTCACTTATGTGCCGCAAACGAAGTTGCACGGGTCAGCTAGTATTAATATAAAGTTCAAGTGACATTCAATAATATAAAACATGCAGCAATAATTAAAAAGAAAAACATACAAGATTAAAAAGAAAAATACATGATAACCAAAAACAAAAACAGTAAAAACATTTTTTTTAAATAATATTGTAAATAACACTTTTTTTTTGTTAATTAGATAAAATTGGAATTATAAATTACAGTTCGTCTACTGAGTATAAATTCCTATCCAACAGAAATGTCTTTAGCTTAGCCTTAAAAGAGCTAGTGTAAAACAAGATTTAGAATATGTTAAAGTAGGTATGCATTTAACCTAAAATTAAGAACATTAAACTATATTTTATAAACTGAAAATTATATTAAATTTACATATCGTGTTAAATTGAAATTCACCGTGATTAAACATATTTACGTATTGTGTAAAACAGCACGGTGTTTATATTTCGGTCGTAAGGGCACAAAATCCGTCTGACATTTTGGCGCCAAGCCGCAAATGACTGACTAAATTATGCAGTTAACTTCTTATACTAGGGTTGTGTCTACTTTTAGATAGATACATAACTTGGTACAGTGCCGACCTTTTAGGTTTAACTGCTTCGTTTTCATGAGGCTTGAATCGTATGCTCATTATTTCATCAGCGGTTTTGTGGAATTATTAATGGAGCTTCGGCAAATACCAACCGATAGATACAAATACTACTTTAGAATAGGATACATTCTATAAGGTTCGCTTTTGATTTACATATCTACATCATAGGACGTCGTATTTAGTATAGTTCAAAAACAAGTAAGACGAACACATGTTTTCAGTAGATTTATTTCAGAACTGGTGGTCCAACTGGTAGTAATTACAATATTTTATTTAGAAAATGCAATTTCAACAGCATAACTCGTAGCTAAGACCTTAGAGCCTAGACAAACAAATTATTATAACTTCAAAATGTGTTGGATTAGCGTATAAGTTACCGAAGAGCTAATTTCAAACCACTTAAAATTGTGTAATTCTTGAGGAATACAAAAAAGTTTTGAAAGCGATCGTTATTTGTCTAGACCATCAAAGATTACCACAAACAAAGACACAAAACCTAAAAACGCCTTCCGTACTATCGAGCAGATCGAACAAAACGCTACAAAGTCAATGCAATGTCGTCGCAGCCGAAGGGTTGAAGATAAATACGTACAAGGGGCCGGGAGGTCGGCTATCGCAGATAAACAGGGGGTTAGCAATTTGTACAACTATACAAATGCGCAACTGTACCGGTACCGTGGTGCGAGGAGCGATGGACGGGTGCGGCAACTCTGTACGCGCAGGAATTTGACCGATTGCTTCGTATTTGTTCTTGTTTCGTTTGCTAGTTCATTGGTTCGCTTTTTGGGATTATTTAAAGACAAAATGACGCTCTTTTGTAATCTAGTCTATTTATTTATTTAACAATTTATGTACACACTTATTACAGAAAATAAAAAAGGAACAGAAAATAGTACAAAGGTGATGCTTATTTCTAATGAAATCTCTTCCAGCATACCTGCGAAAGGAGATACTAAATAAAGAGATGTAGACATAGTGTGTAAAAGAAGGAGAGAAAATGGAATACATAAAACAGATTAAATATCTTAAATATATACAAAATTAGAATCTATTTATGTCTGTTTTGTCATTGCTGTTTTTCAGGAAGCGCAAATTTTGCAGTAAAAAACGCTTAAATGAAGTCACAATCTCATCACTGCGATAGTCAATATCGAAAAACATCAGGAATATAATGAAGTACTTACTTACAAATATATGCTACCTACTACTAGTCACATACGATTTTTATTCTGTAGTTAGTAATTGTTTGAAGTTAGAACTGTCATAATCATCATTCTCTTGCCCTTATCTCAATTCATCTGGGGTCGGCGCAGCTTGTCTTCTTCTTCTATATTTCTCAATTTTTCGAAATTAGAACTGTCAAAAGTTACAATTCTTTAGCTTTGCCATTTTTTTCTTACTTCGTTTAAATTCCTGTCTATTACATAAAAATGTTTGCAGAAAGAATTACTTAAACTCTAATGTGACAATAGATACGGGTGTACTTAGAATGTGAACTTTCTTCCTTTCTTTCCTTTTCTTTCTTTTTTCTTTCTTTGTTTCTTTCTTCTAGGGAAATTCATTAATGATTTCGATGCGAGTATTGGTTTCCTACGACTTAAGATTAAGTCGTAGTTTAAGATAAAAAAAAAGGTCCACTTAGATTGGAATGTAAACTTTCTTAAAAATAAGGGTAATTCACTAATGATCTGGACGCCAGTATTGGTTTCCTTAAATCTATATTTATCATATCATTTGGCTAGATCAATAAAGGTCCCTTCAAACTTCTAACGGTTTTCTAAGATAGCTTTTCAGTTTACTCGCTCAAAGAAAATCTTGGTCTCCGATTGAAAAACCGCTTTCCTTCTCTACCTTGCACCATATCCTGCCAATCGACTCTTCGGAGAGCGCTCTAGGCTTTCTGAACTTCATTACTAAAGCGGTATCTACCTGAGACATCCAGTGGGACGCATACGCTGTCTATTGAAAGATCTTTTCATTTCTTGTTTTGGCGTTATTGATGTCACTTGAGCATTTGTAGGCAAATATTGACCATCAAGTTCACCTTTTTTTGTCTGTATAGGTACTATTTACTGCTGTTGACTACTACACACAGTGTTAAAGGAACATCGTGGCACAAACTTTTACTAATAATTAATTCTTTACCTTTTTTTTTTTTTTTTTTTTTTTAGGATGGGAAATCATCAAATGACTTCTCCCACTCTGGGCGGAGCGGGAGGGAGTGTCAGACTCTTACTGACTAAAACCCATCCATGTTCCTTCCTCGCCCTTTATGTTCCGGGGCCGCGGTATCTCTTTCGAACAGGCCCGCAACCCCGGCAGGCTTCGGCCCTTGCGGGCCCCTCCCCTTATGTTGACATCTCTTTGAGGCGCGCGTGGAACACGAACGCGCCGTCGACACGGCCTGTCGTCGTCGTTAGACGGCCGGACGGCCAGCTATTGCCCATAGCCAGCCGTCCACAGGCCCGCATCTACGGTGGCCGGTAGCCACCACGTGGCCCCCGACGCCCGTTGCGTCTCCCGCGGCGGCCGGGAAGAGAGGATCTCTCCCTCTCTCGTTCCGCCACCTCCTTCGCTAGCATGACTGCTTCGCAGAAGGAGGCGACGGCTTCCCATTCCGTCTCGCTCCGGACCATGGATTGAACCAGGGCCGGACGCGAGAGGTCGCCGCCGCCGATCGCCGCCACGAGGACACGGCGGAGCTCCGCCCACGCAGGGCAGACTTCCACCGTGTGCTCCACCGTGTCCTCCGGTCGATCCTCGCAGTGGAGACACCCGGGCGATTCCTCCCGCCCGATTCGGTGCAGGTACCTCCCGAAACATCCGTGTCCGGTGAGGACCTGCGTCAGGCGGAAGGTGAGGACGCCGTGGCGCCTCCCCAGCCACTCCTCAAAGAGGGGACTTACCGCCACTATCGTGGCGTGCCCTGCACGGGGTTGCGACAGTCGCTCTCTCCATGTCGCCATGAGATCGCGCCGGAGGTCAGTCCGCTGAGCGGCAATTTGCCGCGGCAGCGGAGTTTCCCCCCGGCGTAGTACCTCCGCGCGCCACTCATGCAGGCGCGCGAGGACTATCGCCTCCAGATCCCACGGCGGCAATCCGGCAAGCAGGCCCGCCGCCTCGCGAGAGATCGTGCGGTACCCACGGACCATCTTAACGGCCACCACTTTTTGGGGCGCGTTCAAATGGTGAGCGGCTCGCCGCTTCAACGAACGCGCCCACACTGGGGCCCCGTAGAGGGCCATGGACCGCACGACTCCCGCGTAGAGCCTACGGCAGGAGGCGTTTGGCCCCCCAAGGTTGGGCAGGAGCCGCCTGAAGGCAGCCCCTGTCCGTTCCAGCCTGGGGGCCAAACGTCGGAAATGCTCCACGAAGTTCCACCGGCTGTCGAGGACGAGTCCTAGGTACTTCAACGTCGACTCGACGCCGATGGATACCCCTCCTACCGTCAGTGTGGATCCCGACGGTGGCGCATTCCGAGGCCCATGAAAGCACATGGCCTCAGACTTGTGCAGCGCCACCTCGAGACCCAGTTGCCGGATCCTCTCTACGACTATCGCAACCCCGCGTGACATATTGTCGGCCGCCGCCTCGTGCGACCTCCCCTGTGCCAGCACCAGGGTGTCGTCTGCGTAGCAGACGACGCTGACACCGCTGGGGAGGTCCGCACGCAGCACCCAGTCGTAACCGATGTTCCACAGGGGCGGTCCCAGAACCGATCCCTGTGGGACACCGCACGACATCTCTCGCCGGTTCCAGTCTCCGCAGCGACTGGGGTAGATGACGGCCCTGTCCGTCAAATAGTCCCCGACCACACGACGGAGGTAGGTCGGCACCCGGTGATACCGGAGTGCCTCCATGATGCAGCTCCAGGGCAGGGAGTTGAAGGCGTTGGCGATGTCGAGAGACACCGCCAAAACAACCCCGCCCCGGGATATCGCATCCCCCGTCGTGAGGGCTCTCACGCGCATGATGGCGTCCACTGTAGAGCGCCCCTTGCGGAAACCAAACTGGTTCTCCGCAAGATTCGGCCCCATCCCCTCTAGGTGCTCGGCGAGGCGGTTTGCAATTACTCTCTCAAAGAGCTTGCCCGCCTCGTCGAGCAGCACGATGGGCCGAAATGCGGATGGAGAGTCCGCAGGGCGCCCCGGTTTTTGGATGAGGACCAGTTTCCCCGTCTTCCAACGAAGCGGGAACTGGCCTCTCTCCAAGCATGCGCTTAAGAGCCCTTTCAGTCGGGGCCCGAGAGCCTCCGCATCCGAGGCCAGGACCCAGGCTTTGCCAGGCAAGCCATCGGGTCCCGGGGCGGTGTTTTTGGCCTTGAGCCTTCCTACCGCCACTCTCAGGTCTACCCCAGTCACTTCCGGAGTGTCGTCGTCGTCGCTTGGGTCCTCTTCCGGCACCGCAGGTGGCGGAGCCATAGGCGGGGGCGGATGTTCCCCCCGCGAGGGGAACAGAGCGCTCACCACGTCCTCCACGAGGTCTGGCCGGAGACTCTGCGTCAGCGGGGGAGCCCAGGTGCGGAGTTTATTCCGCACCATCTTGTAAGGGCGCCCCCACGGATCTCTGTCGAGAGTCTCCAGCATCTCCGATCGGGCCAGTTCCCTGGCCCGCAGGACAGCGTCTCGGAGGGCGGTCTTCGCCGCTCTGTATCCCTCGTACAGCTCCGCCTCAATGGCTGCCGCATCCGGCGGGCGGATGCGGAGCCTGCGATGCCTGGCGTACAGGCGCCGCGCTTCAACGCACGCCTCGCGTAGAGACGTTATTTCGCGCGACCACCAGTACACCTGACGTCGGGCGCTTCCTGGCCGGACTCGGGGCATTGCCACGTCACAAATGTCGGACATGGCCTCCTGGAACCACTCTGCCTCGCTATTAACGTCGGCAGGCCTGTCCGGTGATGTCACCCAGGCCTGCACGATCGAGGCTTCCAGGAGAAGCTCCCGGTCCAACTGCTTCAGCGCCCAACGCGGACCACTCGGGGCCTGTTGGACCGGCGCGCTCGAGGACTGGGTGGAGACGTCAAACCGGATGTACCGGTGGTCGGAATATGTCTCCACCCCCTCCATGACACGCCAGTCAACGACACGCGGCGACAGAGCGGGGCTAGCGAACGAGATGTCCACCACCGACTCGCCCCGCATCCGCACACACGTGGGAACAGAACCCCGATTAAGGACGTCCAGGCCCTTCTCCAGGGCCCAGTCCTCCACCATCCTTCCCCGCACATCTGTACAGCGAGAACCCCAAGCCAAGTTCTTGGCATTGAAGTCCCCGAGGACAAGCACGGGGAGGGACTGTTTTCCGACGACGACACTCAACTCTGCGAGAGAGTTGTGGAACTCGGCGAGAGTTCGGCTCGGGGAGAAGTATACTCCCACCACTTCGATCTCCCCGAACCGTGCTGCTACGCACCCCCGACCCCTCCTGACATTTTCAAGGGTCGGGGTACCGGCGGCGGCCGATGATACTATGGTCACTGAGCCGTCAAGGTCCGCCACCCAGTCTTCTCTGGGCAGGACAAAGTACGGCTCAGCGACCACAGCGATGTGAATCGACCACTGCGCCATGCTCTGAAGCAACAGATTCTGAGCACAGGCGCAGTGGTTGATGTTCGCCTGGAGGAAGCGTAATGGTGCCGTTATTGGCATTCCATTATCGCCTCCTCCCCACGGGCCCCCTGTGAGGGCCCCTCCGCAGGCGAACTTGCCGTGCTCGGGGCGACGGCGGTGGCGACAGCGGCAGCGGCTGTGTCAGTCGCAGAAGCGGCAGCGGCGGTCGCGACGGTGACGTTGGCGGAGGCGGCGGAGGGCCTTCCTCTTCCTCTGGTCCTGGCGGGCGCTGTGCAGGCCTTGCCCCCGGCGCTGTGATCGGCCGGTTTGCGAGCCGCCGCACATGCAGGACAGTGCGGCGCAGCGCTGCAGGTCGCCGCCACGTGGCCGGGCTGACCGCAGCGGAAGCAGAGACCGCTGCGGTCGACCTCCGAAGCGCACCGCACTGACACGTGGTGCCCCACGTGGCAGCGGTAGCACCTCAGAGGCCTGGGTTCCAGCAGCTTAACCTGCACCGAGACCCAGCCCACCAGAAGCCTTCGGCCCTCCACGATAGATTTTGCCGCCGTCACAGGGCAGCTCACCGTTACGGTTCGCAAGCCCGTAGGATCCGGACGTAGGGTGCCCGCCCTGACCTGCTCGGCAGAGCACCCCCCGGACTCAGCGACGGCGGCCACAACGTTCTCCACGGTGATCGTGTCGTCCAGACCCATGATGCGCAGGTCCGCGCATCTGACGGGCCTGGACACTCGAGCCTCGTCCGCGTTTAGGGACGCTCTCAGCTTTTCAGCCAGAGCGTCGGCGGACGAGCCGCTAGTTTCACCGGGGATCTCCAGCATCCGCGCACCCGTCGCGGTGACTTTCATACGGAGGCCCCCGGTGATCCCGAGCTCACCGAGATTCACCGTCTCTTTTGCCTTCAGCAGCAGGTCGCGGTAGGAAACGCCCCTCTTTTCCGCCTCCGGCTGTAGTGTTATCACTACAGCTGCGGTCTTTGGGGCGCGAAGCCTAGCCGCGGCCTTTTTTGCCCTATTCTGGCGCTGCCGCTCCTGCTTACGGGCCTTTTTGGCCGCCTTCCGCCTCCTTTTCTTGTCCCCGGACACCTGCCATCCGGCTTCAGCCGTGGGAGGTGCAGGGGGCTGGGGAGGCGATGGTGTTGGCTGCGGCTGACGTGCCGCAAGCGCTGGCGCTGGCCCACTCGCCGTTGGCGGAGGCAGTGGCACTGTTGCAACCTGTGCCGCTGCCTTGCCCTTGCGTTTCTTCCGGCCTCCTGTTTTCTTAGCCGGCGCCGCCGTCTGCTCGGCCGGCGCCGCCACCTGTTTGTCCGGAGGCAACGCAGCCCCGCCAGTGGGCCGGCTGGACGGTCCCGGTCCGGATGCAGCAGCAGCAGCCGCCGCATAAGAGACCGTCGGTCCCGTATTTGCACCAAGGGGGGGGCGCAGGACAATCCCCTCCAGGACGGAGAACCGCGCCTGGAAGGCAGCCAGTTCTTTTCGCACCAGGTTCAGGACCTGGTTCTCCACTGGTACGGGCTGGCTTGGCGTCTGCCCCCCCCCACTTTGAGGTGCCACGCGATGGCTGGGCTGGCGTAGGCTGGCTAGGTCCGCCTGGAGCTTCGCATTCTCCTTTTGGAGAAGCTCCATGTCGGCCGTCAGGCGGGCCATATCGGCCCGCAGTTTGGCCAACTCGTCTCCCTCTGCCGAGGGAGGGGGAGGCCCCGAAAAATTGGCCTCCACTGCCGCCATGATGGAGGCGGAAGCCGCGGGTATGGCCCTGAGTTTCGACGATGTCTTTACTTTCAGGGCCACCGTCTTTATGGCGGCTTCCACCTCCTTGATGAACCTGGCCTTACGCTCCGCCTCGGAGCCGCCAGGTGCACCCGCCTCGCTGCCAGACCCTTGGGCTGCTGTCATGCCCGGCTGGCGCCCCTCCTCGGCCGGTCTTGCCGACCTCTGGGAGGCAGAGGGCCCCCCCCTCTTGCCTCGGATCCCCCCGCGCTTGCTGGTGGGGATCTTGCGAGCAGAGGCCATCTGCCCCTCCTCAGAGGACGACGACCGGTCGCCGTCCTGCCTGGGCCGCTTGCGGAAGAACTTATTGTTCTCCGCAGCAGCCCCGGGCCTCTCGCGGCGGGAGCTCCCTGAGCCTCCCGCAGCGCTTGCCTCACTCGATGCGGCGTCGGACTCCGACCCCGCATCCCTCCTCACCTCGCCTTCTCCTTCTCCTCCCTTGCCGTTACCGGCGGTTTGTGTTTGGTTTTGTTTTTTATTTTTATCTTTATCCATTTTGTTCCCACGAGTTATAAAGGAAATAAACGTCCACCCAGGCAGAGCCTTGTACCTGGGTAAGCCCAATACTGTAGGGTGTGGCCGGTGCCCTACAGGGGAGGCGCTAACGACTGGACACCCTCCAGCCATTCATCCTCTCGCCGCGCCTCAGAACTTAGGATTAGGTGGTTTTTTATCTTAGAGGTAGCCTTCCTCTGGGCCAGGCGGTTAAGCCAAGCCCTCGACGGTGGCATTAGGCATGCACACGTGGAGGACCTTCGTGGAAGTTTTTCGTCAGTTTATCTGCCTAGCTTTTTCCTAGCTTTTTCTTTTTTTGCAGCTAAATACGAATGATTTAAATTAATAAAATTCTGCATTAGTAAAACAGCATTATTTACTAAGTGCTAAAAAAGGCCAGTATTCTTCCTCCTCTCTCCTACTAAATCTATGCTGTGCCCGACAGGGTCCATAATAAAATTGTGACTATATTTTTTCTTCCATCTTTATACATTATGGTACGCAATAAATTGAGCGACTGCCTTTCTGACCTCCACAACCCAGTCAGTACTGGATCATACGATATCTCTTGGTGCTTGTCAGAATTTCAGGCCACTGACTACTAGTAAAGACAGTCAAAGATCTATAAAAGACAGCCGGAACCAACAGCTTAACGTGACGAAGTTTTTCGACAGTTATTTAACAACAGTTTCTTCGTACATTTTGAAGTGTTGGTTTTGAATATAAATAAATAAATATCGCTGGACATTAACATACAGCGCCACCTAATGCCACACTAAGCAAAGCTTGTGTCGTGGACACTAGATAATTGATATACTGCACATGTACTTTTACTTGAATATAGTAAAATGGCTTGATGCGTTGCTTAGTAGACTATCCTGCACATGTCGAGCAAGTAGTTACGTACTCTGTAAACAGTATCTATTACATTTAAATAAAACTAAAAAAAACAAGTAAGTAGAAAACTAGTTGACAGATTTTGAATAAATTAATAGTCGTAGGTGCTCAAGGGAAAGAAAAATCTTGGTACACGTGGCTTTAACTACACGAGTTGTTCAAGTTACTACTCTTAACTAGACGAGCTGAGAGGATTAAACCTATATCGATTTTGAAATTTAAATTAACTTATTGTATATAACAAAATAATCTGCGATTTGCACTAGAGCACTAGAATCACGATTTCTTGCCAAGAAGGTCAAGCTTGCTAACGAATTCTCCAATTACATTACATCTATATATTCTTTCTATTATAAAGCAGAAGAGTTTGTTTGTTTGTTTGAATGCGCTAATCTCAGGATCTACTGGCTCGAATTGAAAAATTCTTCCCAATTGTTGCCTACTTACAATGCTTATGCTACTTATCACACACCTACGTTTTGAGCTTCTTTAAATGTGTTTCTTCCTGACGTTGATCGCATTATTTATATCAGAATTGAAATAATTAAAAATATTTCTCACACTGACCCATTTTTGTAAAGCTATTGTGCTAAAAATTTGCGACTTTAGATTACTTTAGATAGGTACGTGCCTAAGTGTTCATCAAGAAAAAACATCAAATTACCAAATTATCTTCTAAATGTTATGAAGCATTTTGAGAAATATTTAGAGATGTAGATGTTAGATGCAATTCGACATATATCCATATATATATATACCTATATATATTTATAAAACCGTCATTATTGAAAAGCCTTTAGAGTATTAACTTGAACAACTCTGTAGTTAAAGCTACGTGTACCAAGTACTTATAAATTACTAGCTGACCCACGCAACTTCGTCTGCGTCACATAAGAGAGTAAACATCTCACAGAGGGAATAAATTTCCCCCTTTTTGCAACATTTTTCATTCCTGCTCCGCTCCCAACGGTCGTAGCGTGATGTTATAATAGCCTAAAGCCTTCCTTGATAAATGGACTATTCAACAAAAAAAAATGTTCAATTTGAACCATGAGTTCCTGAGATTAGCGCGTTCAACCAAACAAACAAACTCTTCTGCTTTAGAATATTAGAATAGATGTTGTACACAGAAGCTGTTGGTGAACCTATATTAATAAATAAATAAATAACTCTATTTTTACATACTGAAAGCCAAAACTCATCCCCAACACCAAACCAGCAGCCTTCAGAAGGCGTCTACCACGTAATCCTCATTGGAAATGCTCAGAATAAACACAGGCTGCTCATTAATCACGCTGAGCCACAAAACTTTCCCTATTCAACTGAGACTTCACCAGACTCGGATATTTTCTTTTAACTTTTAAGCTTTGTTCAAAACTTTTGATGGACTCAGACTTTTAAGTAAGTTGAATAGTAATATATCTTGTGCTGCTAGCTCCTTTATTGTGTTATCAAGTGATGTTGCCAACGTTTTGTGTTGCTATTTGTTTATATTGAAGCGTGTTTTAGTATATTGCGACGTCATTAATTGTTTTTTGTTTAAAAAACATTTAAAAAATTCAGCCTGAAAATTTTGCTGCTGGCTTTTTAACCGACTTCCAAAAGGAGGAGGTTCTCAATTCGTCGGAATCTTTTTTTTTACGTATGTTCCCCGATTACTCGAAGATGGCTGGACCGATTTGGATTATTTTTATTTGGTTTGAAAAGGTATGCTTCACAGGTGGTCTCATTATCATCAAGTCAGGATCTGATGATGGGATCCTGGAGAAATAGAGAGAACTCTTCAAACTTTATAGGCACACTTGAAACGTTTTGGATAATTTTCGAAAGAGTACTTTTTCGGACTGGTCCCCCTTCAATTTGGTGAAGATCTGATGAAGAACTTCGGAGATATAACATCACGCCAGTACGCTGTAAAGGGGTAAGCGCATGTGAAACACTAAAAAGTGAAAAATAAAAACTTTTTGCAGAAAATAAAACCGACTTCTAAAAACACTTGTGTTTACACTTTTGTGTTTTTGTCATTAAGTGTGTAGTGTGTGAGATTAGATCGCAGGTTTTATACTCTTGAGCGCAGTTATTTTAACCAATCGAATAGCCAAAAGTGATGATATAGGAAATCTCAAAGGGATTCCTTAAAACATCATGGTGCTAATTCGATCTACTAATTCTTCGTGTGGAGCTATCGTAAGAATACCGTAACCAATAAGAAGCATTAAATAAATGGTATTCTCTACACTGTATTTATGTTGAAAGCTTATGTGACCACAAAACATAGGGTTTATAACAAAGATTCGCTTACAACAATATAATCAATTTTTTAATTCAGTTGTAAAACAAAAGACTGTTAGATACACGGCTATTGGCATAATAGATAATTGAATAATCCAATTTCAATTTCCAACGAGTAATGGAAAATTGTTTCAATTTAATAAACAATACTATTACAGGTTTTTATTATAATGAGATAATATTTTATCGGAGAGCTGAGCTCCGAGAGCGGGTCACCGCGGCATTAACTATGTACCTAATTCCATTAGGTAAGCGCCATTTCAATCTAACTCGGAATTAGTTCCACCTTATTGCCGACTTGAGAATTTTTATCACAGCGAAAGCAATCAGAGCGCCAATAATTTCCTTCATAATGACTCGGCGGTCGTAAAATTTGAGCATTGCGCCAAAATGGTGGCACATTAAAATTCTCTCCCCATCGTTATAACTGGAGTTAGCGGGCACCGATCCGCCGACGATCGGGACAATCGGCATTTCCATCTCAATCGGCCCCCGCCCGCCGCCCTCAGCCGTTAGTTTTCTTTTTTAAATCGCGCGTTAAGGATTTGGCGTGAACGCGTGAAGGGTTGGTTGCCACCCGCGCCTTTCCTGATCGCCGCCTCCTCATATGTCCTCGTCGATATTGCAATACGATTTAGTAGCGCCCGAGTTGCTTTCTCCTTGGATCTCCGCATTTACATACGATATTATTCCAATCATCAGCTATTGTTTGTTTTTTGGGGGTATTTTATCGACTACGCATTTTCTGTTCAAATTACGGTTCAACCTTACTCAGTTGCCATGTTAAATGTTTTGTAACGAAATTAGAAAGATAAACTATTCTAGAACTCATCAACAAAACGAAATCAAGTTCATAGAGCGTCTGAATACTTGCTAAACACTCATTTTTCAATTGTAGATTTTAGTGAAACTTGCAAAAAGAATCCAGCTTTAGTTAGCAGAAGTATAAATGTTTTAGTTCACCTGTCGTGACCTTGCCACCTTAAGGATTTACTAACGTTAACTTTGTTGTTAAAACTTTCTAACTACGAGTTAGACATGACACTCGAGTAATACAGGCAATAAGGGACGGAGAATTACGTCATCAATTTCTTTATAGTCGCACAACACTATAAATAGTAACTCTCGAACTTTTTATGCCCTTTAGGTAAGATTGTTCTCGTGATATGTGCTGTAATCATAATCGTGAGGTATTCATAAAAGTTCTTCAAGAGCTATATAAGTTAAAGGCTTTATAGGACTCTTATCTACCCTCTGTCTGTTCAAGACTCATCGCTGAGTATAAGGGGTTACGTTTGCATAAGGACATGTCTCGTGAAGGACGCTTTTACCTACTTGTTTTAAGAAGAACCTACTAAACATTTCTTGTGAAAGTTTCAAGTAACACCTCTCAGTTGTACATAAAGTATGGGCGAAACAATAGAGGGTTGTAGCTTTGATAGAATAGGTACGGCGTTTTTTAAATCAGCTACTTTATTATGTAAACGAAATCACCATCGAATCCCCAAAAGTAAAATCCAATTTAAGATTATCTACCCGATACAATAACAGCGAAAATTACTGGCTGCAACTATGTCTCATATATGTAAAATAATGCGGCCGATATATCCTAACCCCCCCACGGCGGGCGGTGGGGTGCGACATCGAGGAGATAGACCCCGCGAGCGACTTATTCCGATATAATCAATAACTTAGTGAGATCCCCTTTGCATCCAACCGTGTGACAGTTTCTCCAATCGAAGCGGCTAAGGGTTGTTTTTTACATTTTCGTTCAAACAGCGTGATTAGAGAAGCGACGTGCGGCTTTTTGAACTTGACGTCGCTTCAGATAGTTTGCGTTCGTTATTTCGTGCTTTTCGGTAATAAATGTTTGCCTCCCGACTTTTTCTCTTTTGCATAAACGTGTGTCAATGTTTGTTTGATTCGTGTGTGCCTTTTTGGTTATGTTGCGTGATTTTTCGCGTGTTGGTACAATTTGAGAGTGAATGTTTTGATTTGAATATCTTTGGAAAATTACGTAAATGTTGTGTTCATTTATTTTTTTGGCTCTTTTTCATACCGTGCCGTGGAACATAGAATGAGGACTTCCTTGTTTCGTTACACAAATACGAAAAATATTCAGGAAGTCAGTTATAAAAACCTACCGTTCTTTTATTGGATCTCAAGTATCAACCATTGATCATAAATAAAGTCTTGTAGGTTCTCTAATAAATAGAGGTTTACAAAGTCTAGCTACAAGCTTTTTTAAGTTGTAAAACGATATAAAAAATCAATTTTCTATAGTTCATTTTATGCTCAGTATTTAAAATGCGGTGAAATAACAAAATGGCATTCCATGTCATTGCGTGGGGATATCAGAAATTAGAAATACATCAGATTGTTGAAGCAGACCGTGAATGCAAATCGGAGATTTATACAAACAATGATATTTAATAAAGAAGGTTATAAAAATATATGTAGTTTGAAAAGTACGGGACATAAAAACTGTTTTTATTAAATTCAACTGTATGAATACGTAAAATAGGTACGTAACTACGTACAATCATTTCTTAGAAGGTTTGGCAGTCCTTCGACATCTCTCTAATTCAAAGTTTGTTAGTTTCATTTCGACAGTTCATCGCTTAATTCTATAATGTTCCTAAGTAAACTCATCCCCTTTACATTATTAAAGGAGTTTGAATACGTAAGTAAGAACCCTGCAATCAGTACCAACAAAGAATCGTGGAAATATCTCCAACATTTGCGCAAGATGATCATTTTGCAGTTTGCGCAAAACTGGCAGCAGAGCTTGCGAACTTTTGAACAACTTTCGATACCTAATAAAGTCAGGTGTTATTTACGTTTAGTTCGTACTAATCGATAGTAATCTATATATTTAGCTTTTACATACAGGGTGTAAACCACCTCATCACAAAGCCGTTAACCAAGCATTCTGTACATCAAACTAAGTAACTTTACGCAAAAATTATTGCTGGGAAACAACTTTTTTTTTGAGGTTATATATCATGTTTTGTGGTAGAACTCAATGTAATGCACTTAAAACATTCTGATGGATTGAATAGCACGGGGGTCGTGGAGGTGTTAAAAGACAAAATCTTACAAAAATAAATTGTATTTAAAAAAAACCTTGTCAAAAAGTTGTAACTTTGACCCCCCATATCTCCGTAACTAGAAGGTTCCCAGGCATGGTGTAGAACAAAAAAAATATCGCATTGATGGGCGGAACAAGTGCTTTGCGGTTTCGTGAAGAAGTGTTTTACACCCTTTATAATGTTCTCACTGCTGGGACTGTTTCCGAGGGTCCAGTGTCGGTTTGAAGAATACCTGACCGTACCGTGACTTTTCAATTAGGTCCTAGGCCATGTCTTAGAACATTGAGAAAACCTGCGAACGATTTTTTTCTTCACCGTTTTGAAAGCTTACTTACTTACTTTCTTGAACCTGTAAGTCGGACTACTTACCACTGAGCCGTCACTGATCAATATTGTTTTTTGTCAATTACGATAACAATAGGGACCTCTTTTACCGCCTACCATAAATTTAGTTCCCGTTAATTTATTGAGGGAGATAATTTCATACGAATTCTGTTCTCTTTTTGAATTTATTCGGTAAGCAGTGGTTATTCGGACATCGTGAAATATGCACTAAGTTTAATAATGTTACTTATCTAATACTTCCAAGGTTTTAGGGGTGGCGAAGGCAGAAAGCCATTCAAAGAGATGTCAGCATAAGGGGAGGGGCCTGCAAGGGCCGAAGCCTGCCGGGGGCGAGGAAGGAACATGGATGGGTTTTAGTCAGTAAAAGTCTGACACTCCCTCCCGCTCCGAAATTACACAGACACGGAAAAACTTCTAGAAGTCCTAGTTTGATTATGTTATGCCCTCGTATCTAATTTGTACACATCTCCTAAAATTAGTTGTAATGTTTATTGTTTTTGTACTAGTTTGATTTTTGTTGTAATTGTTATTTGATTGATTTTATTTTGAAAACTTTTACTGTCCTAATTAAATTTTAACGTTAAAATACTTAAAAATTCAATTTTATTTCTTTTCCTTCGTTAAATGTAACAAGACCTATTATACGAGACTTTGCCAACGTTGCCTAAAGAAACAGAAGTCAAATTATAATGATGCGACTGATTATTAATAATAAATAAATGGTTTAGATATACTCACATGATAATAAAATTATTAAAAAATAATAACATTAAAACTGTATCATCATAATTATGATTAAAACTATGTAAAGCTTTGACTGACCGATAATTAAAATAAACGATTAAGAAATAGTCATTATTTTATTCCCATAACCAACATTAACCAACCATCATTGGTAAATCTTGGCATTTCCCAAACTCTGCTGGTAAAAGCCCGAAATATTGTCTCTTTTTGATAAAATTCGGACATTTACCAACTCATGCTG
Organism: Xestia c-nigrum; assembly: GCA_916618015.1. Lineage (NCBI taxonomy): Eukaryota > Metazoa > Arthropoda > Insecta > Lepidoptera > Noctuidae > Xestia > Xestia c-nigrum. Next base: position 10,408,700 of record OU745260.1, read on the forward strand.
GTAAATCTTAGGATTTACTGGGAAATCTTAAGATTTACCGCACTTCGGGGTTTTACAGTAACATATATATTGTAATTGTAGTTTAATTATAAGCACTAATTATACAATTGTTAAAAATAACTCTACTGCACTTAAATGTATACTTTTGTAATACCTTCTTTTCAAATAAATTATTCTTATTCGCTCCGCCCAGAGTGGGAGAAGTCATTTGATGATTTCCCATCCTAAAAAAAAAACGATTAGACGACGTACGTATTTCCAATCTGATATTCGAAAGGTCCAATTCTTCCTCTTGTACCGATACCTTTGTCTAATTATTTAAGGTTTTTTGTGTATGAACAGACACAAAAAACCTTAAATAATTAGCTAGTTCTGAAGAGACATCTATCGCAATAAAATCCGTACATATGACCTATTGCAAAGTACTATGCCATACTGAGTCATATCGTTTTGTAGAAAAGATCGTCTTTTAACATTTATAGGTGCTTGTGATTTACGACTCTCGAAAGCATTTTATGTAGTTTCAGATTACCTCACTATCTTGTCGTGAAAATAAAAGCACATTAAAGCTTTACCTACTTAAAAATATTTTGTTCTGGCATGGAGAAGAACTTACATAATTATGTTACAAATATGAAGATTTTTATTTTAATAACCCCTAAGCTCTAATTTACATTTTACATGTGAATAGGATAATAATGGATAAATACAGACTTCTCGATCTTATAAAAACAATAGCATTTCTATGACCACACATTGGGGTACGAGGGTGTATATCAACGCTAGCTACTTAACCGAACATGAAACGCCACTGAGATTGCCTATACCCCTGAACTCCTCTAAAACTAATGGTCGGTTAGTCGGCCAAAGTCTTAGGTCCATTATCGCCAACAACATAACGGTCTAATTATCTAAAAACAGCAGTTTTAAACCTATTTTAGTCTTTAGACGACCCGAATGGCGTAGAGGTGGGTGAGGCTGCCTTACGTTCTTAGGGTCCTGGGTTCGAATCCCGGTAGGAGCAAATGTTTGTGTGATGAGCACGTACATTTGTTTCCGAGTCATGGATGTTTATATGTATAACAACAAAAAAGTATATATGTAGTATAGGTATCAACTATCTGGTGTTCACGACACAAGCCTTGCTTAGTGTGGCACTAGATGGCGCTGTGTGTTAATGTCCAGCGTTATTTATTTATTTATTTTCATATGGGAACATGATGTCACAGTGACAGCTGTTTTTAGATAATAAGACCGTTATCATTTCGGTGAACATGGACCTTAGTTAGTCTATATAATTTTGGTTCTTATAATTTGTACTATCCTGATTACAAGTCAAGTGCAGATTCCGGTACGATGAAGCGACGATCTTTGTAAGTTGCTTGAAGGAGTTGGGACAGACCTTTGTCCAGCAGTGAACAGCAATTGGTTGATTATCCTTATTCATCATACTCTTGCCCGTAACCTTATTTATTTGGGGTCCATACTTCTCTTTAACTTGCCATCTTAGCAGTCACCTGCTCTCAAGCCAAATCATTCCTCACACAGTCCATTCATCGTTAATTATACCTAGTAATATGATGTTATAAAGTACAGCGTAGTCATCACCATTCTGCTGCCCTAATGCTAATTTATTTCGGATCGTCGCAGCATATCTTCTTCATCCATACTTCTCTATTATGCGTCATCTCAGCAGTCACCTGCTTTCAAGCCATATCATTCTTCACACAATCCATTCATCGTTAATTAAACCTATAGTTACAAAGTGGAGTTTAGTATCTATCTAACTTAATACTTATAATCTATACTAATATTATAAAGCAGATGAGTTTGTTTGTTTGTTTGGTTGAACGCGCTAATCTCAGGAACTACCGGCTCGAATTGAACAATTCTTTTTGCGTTTGATAGTCCATTTATCGAGGAAGGCTATATAACATCACCCTATGACCAATAGGCGCGGAGCAGCAGTGAAAAATGTTACAAAATCGGGGGAAATTTTATTCCCTTGTGAGCTTTTTCTCTCTTATGTGACGCAGACGAAGTTGCGTGGGTCAGCTGGTATGATATAATATTATAAAGCAGAAGAGTTGGTTTGGTTGGTTGAACGCGCTATTCTCAGAAAGTACAGATTCAAATTGAAAAAATATTTTTGTTTTGGTTAGTCCATTTATCGAGGAAGGCTATTTGCTATATAGCATCACGCTATTACTAATAGGAGCAGGGCAGCAATAAGAAGTGTTGCAAGCGGGAAAAAAGCTTCCGTTGAGCAGGCGATGCGTTGCGATATCAAAACTTCACGCGAACAAAGTCGCAGAAACTAGTCCAATAATATTATGACATAAACTGCCCCCGTAACTAATTTATCAACTTAATAACTCCTTATTAAGTTGATAAATGAGTTACGGGGGCATAGCCTTCATACTCGACTAAATAATCGAAACTAGACTCCTCTAGTTTCGATTATTTAGTCGAGCATGAAGAATTGAAGACTATTGACAAGTGGGCCTCAACCCACCAATTGTTTTGACTCATATTAAGTCTGTTTACCTTACTTGTCGGACAGTTAACTCAATAGTTGAATACATATGTACAAGACTCAATATAACTCGCACTGGCAACTCAATTGAGCTGTCGGATTGTCCACAAATGACAGCCGCTAGCGACATAACTAACCAGTTTGTACACGTCAGGTTTAACTGCGAATTATATTGTGTTAATATTATTTATTGTGTATTATTTGACACTTATAATAATTTGTAACACATACCTAATTGTTGTCAAACGAATTTCCCAAACACTGTTTAAAGCTTTGTTGTCACTTACGGGATCATCCCCGCGATCATTACGCAGGCAGCGTCGAAATATTGGTAGCTCAAAATTATAAATAATCACGGAAGATATAAAGTGCCCGTAAGTGACAATAAAAGTTTCACGAATTTCCCTTTTTAACCTAGTCGAGGGATTTGTAAAATATTACAGGTAGTGACGCTTTTTTACTCGTAATAGTCTATTCTTTCAAAATATTATCTCCTGAATTTTGTATCGATATATCTTTAGTGTAGTCACAATAATCGATGTATATAAGCCTATTCTGACGGTTATATGAATCAGTGACTTTACCAGTATAATTTGATTCCCAATAATAGCATTTCTCTTATTTTTTGATCAATTGTATTATGTTGTTGTTTGATACAACACCGTTTTACCGAAGTAACTCTTTTTTCGTTCATTAAATCAAAGCATTTAACGTAATTGTAACCAACAAACCCAATCAATCGATTTGTTTGCAAGTAGCTTGGTGTCAATTAGTACTGCCTGGTCTAAGACATTTATGTTGTTTGTGATGAATTTGAATAGTATTTTTTTTCTTTAGTCCTATTCTTTGTTTATATATTATGGTAAGTTATATTATTAATTATGCCTAGATATAAGTTTGTGCAACAATAGTTCAGTGCTAAATGTGGAGGCTTTTAAATGGCTCTTCGTTGATTGCCTTACTATATAATTATGTTTGTATTGTTAGCTGTGAGCCACCCAAACACAATGAAATAAAATAAAACCCCTTTTAAAATGGTATGTAAGTAACCTTACACTTCGTTCGTTTGAATGAACAGAGTATTAACTCAAAATTTACGATTGTTAACCTAACAATTTTATTTTTTTTCTCATCAATAGCACAGTGAACAAAACGTTATCAATAAAGTAAGCTTTAAAAATATATAGGTGAGGTTAACCAATTATTTATATAATGGAAATATATTGATTTGCAAACTTCAAATCGCTCTCCTGAAAAATATGCTTTTTGGAGTTAATACCCTGTTCATCTGGACCAACGACTTATACAGACCATACTTACGATTCAAATCCTTATTTCTCAGTATTTCCTGGACGTAGAGTGTGAGGGCAGATCAGGAATCAGGTCAGATCAAGATGAAGCTTGGTGGATGTTAAGATGTAACCTGAATTCTTGTTTGGATACATCCTGTATCTTATCGATTAAGTACTTATTACAAACGTACCACATTTTTTTTACGTCTTGTTATTCTTTGTCCATTTTAATACTTGAACATTATTATATTACTATTTTAGATCTAGTAAAGTACTTGTTAATTTTAAATTAATCCCAAAATTACTAACTTGTTGTAGGTACCTTTATAAAAAGAATATAACCTTTTCTTTTTTGTTCGTACCTTTATTCAAACAATTTATAACCTCAAAATACCTCCTATTTTACGTAAAAAAGCAAACAAGAGTTCTCATGATTAAAATTTTGTTAAACCAAATATTTATGAGTAGTATATTAACTGTGTGTTGTGTAGGTAGTGTTAAAATGCTGCTTTTAATTTAAGATTGTATATCTGTGTTGTATATTATATGGGCGTGCAATGTGATTATTGCAAATTATGTTTGTGCCTTTTATGACACACCTAAAATACAACGAAATTCTAAAATGTATTACTCTTAAACCAGGTAGTTAGTTATTTCTCCAAAGTTACGGTATTTTTCGGAAAGCATGTAATTATAAGCAAATAAAATTGTACTTTGTTTTTCGTAGCAATCTGCTACGCTACGAACGGCGCTACGAATAATTATGAATGTTTCATATTTACTCAGTGTTCAGTGTGTGTTGTTTATAATTGGGCTTATGATAAGGCTTCAATGAGAAAATAAATGAAACTCAAGAATCTGATAAACTAACTTTGAGTTTATTTTTACCATTTACACTTGACAATGTATTCGTAATCTGTTGTCGGCTACGGATGTCGTAGTAGGCGCGTAGCACGCGTAGAGTGCCTCGTAGCACACGTCTCATGCGGGACAAACTTAAACTATTGCTACGAAATCAGCTAGTAAGTTGACAGTTTCACATCCAACTATGTATTAAATTATCATAAATTATACATTAACATTAATACAGGTACAATTAGAGAAAATTCCATTTATTCTTTAGTCAAGTGATAATTTTTGAAAAATCCGCGTACAATCGTATAACAGACTTTAGTTTTATAAATAGTTAAAAAAAGGAACTTTTCCCGATTGTACCAAAAATAAATTACAGAGAACACCTCATTTAACATACCAACAAAATCAAAAGTGAATCTTGATTTTTACTTCTTGTATACATTTAACATCTTGTCACAGATTTAAAATAGTAGGAACGGTATATTTTACTAGTAAAGAATTTTAAAATAATTTTAGTATTACAATACAGTATTAGGAACTATGATAGACATGAATGCTACCTTTTACGATCACAAACTAATATTCGTAACCAACATTATGTAATATCTAGAGGGCTTCGAAATTCTACACAAAAATGTTTCACTATTAACAGAAATAAATGAAATATACATGAGAGTTCGAGAATGAAGTAAACGATACAATACAAAGAAACAAACAACATGGCCGCGGCGGCACCTCTAGCTGCAGACACAACAGACTAGTCCGAATTAATCTTAAATATTAAAATTTGTATTCGGAAAGTATAGTGAAACTCTAGATGCGATAATATTGAAATATACATAGGAACCATGATTCATTCCGCGGGCTCTGGCCGCGCGGAGACACAACATCGCACTACCCACACGTCCACCTACACTAACTCAAACTTACACGTACATATACTCCCGAGTACAAACCAATCAAAATAAATATCTCTGCGAACGAGCAACCACGTCACGTCGCGCGGTGGAGCGAGGAACGTAACCGACCAACAATGAGCCGCAACTATTAAACACTAATCAAACAAAATAATTGTGTTGTAGACGCGCGCCTTCGCGACCACCGATGTGCGAGCAAGCCGTCTCTCACCGCACGCCATCTCCTGCCCTCTAGTCTCAACCACTCTGCACTGCCTTCCAGCTCAATCGTGTATTGACAGATAAATATTACACTTTTATCATATTGGTATTGACTCAAATATCATATATAAAAATCTATTTCAATTTCAAATGTAATTTTAGCAATAATAACCTTGACGTGTAACCCCAGACGCCGCTGGGAGTAGTAAACCGTCAGGAGAGGCGGCGCGCCCGCACATCGGCACATTGCACACACACCAGCATGTATACACATAACAAGGACCGGTAACCGGTGGAATAAAACATTGCACTTTATAAAAAAACAAACTCAATGTTGTAGTAGGATCCACTCGTAGATAAAATATTGTAGTACACTCCGCTAGATAAAATGTAAATATGTAAAATATTTTTAATAACGTGATCTGTGCCATCGAAAATATTAGGGACTCCACGCACTCGGTAAAGCGGTCGAAGCTGGAGGCGAGGGACGAGACACGCAGCCTCGTCCCTCGCCCCCAACCCCCCACGCCTTCGGACACTGGACTCACTTACGCCACTACTAATAATCGTTACAATATCAATAAAAATTCAAGAATCACACTTAGTTCCAAAATAAACTCACTTGTTTGCGAGGTAGGCTGAGCGCTAGCGCGCAGCCCGAGTTTCGAGTTCGTTCGTTTTGGAAAAGTTTGCTACGATAATAATTATTATAATTAAGTGTTACCAATAAGCCTACGCGGTGTCGTCGCGTCTCCGCGGGCGGCTCTGCGCGCTAGGTGTGCTCGCCGCGCGGTACCGGCGGTAGCCGCGCGGGCGTTCGTGTCGCGCGAGCGTGCGGCGCCGCTCAGTGCACATCAGCGAGTCGACGCGATGTGAGCACCGTGCGAACGACAAGCCGCACTACATATACTCGACGTATTTGCATTTAGTTTCAGTTGCGTTTGCGTGAGTTTACGTCGTTTCCTGAGCGTGGAACCCGCGAGAGAGGACGACCGCTCTACTGCCTAACATACGTACCTAACTTCGCTTCATGTTTAAAAAAATCATATACGTATATCACTATATATATCTCCATACATTTACGATGCGTCAGGAACTTCTTACGAGAACGTATCTATGCCTAAAATTAGAACGATTATATGTATGTATTACATAGCTTTAAACAATAATTAAATCGTAATTATCAATATCGATAATATTATATGCCATAAAGATAGGAACTTGCTTTCCTGGGAATTGATGTTGAGAGTGTGAGGCGCGTCCTCAGCCGCGGCGCGCGCGCTGCCGCAACGATAAACGTATATAATAAAACCTGTCTAACGTATGATATGAAGTGCGGACGCGCGGCGCGGCCGGGCGCGCTCGCCGGCGCCGCCTCCCAGTGCGCGGCGCCAGCGCGGGGCCCGCTGACGGTAGAGCTACCGTCAGCTGGCTCCCGATTAACCTATTCTTAAACAACTACAAGCTTTAAATATAACTAGGAAAGTGCCGCTTCTGCGGCGACATTCATCAACGAAAAGAAGCGTTAAGAGCTAATAGTGAACTGCTGCGTTGTCGGACAACGGAGAGAGCGAGGGGCTCTAATAGATAGTAACTATACATTTCTTCAGAGTAGGATTAGTGTCCGGCACTCGCCAGGGGGAGCTCGCCGGGGGGCTGGAAGCGTGGCCCGGGCGCGCAGAAGTTGGCGTTCGGGTCCTTGGGAGGAGCGGTGTCCTGCGCGGCGCGGGCTGCCAGCAGCGTGATCTGGTTCACTACATCCTCCATCTCGTGCGTGAGGGTCTCCGGCTGCTGCAGCAGCGGCGGCTGCGGCATGGTGTTGCGGCGGTGCTGCTCGGTGTCAGCGTGGCGGCGGAACTCCAGCGCCGTGCGGAAGCGTTCGCCGGCGCACGAGCGGCACTCGAGCGCCGGCTGCACCACGCGGATGACGCCACGCGCCGCCTCACGCCCCGCGTAGCACGCGCGCGCCTGGTGCACCTGCAGCGGCGCCGGCGACGGGAACGCCACCTTGCAGTGCTTGCACACGTAGCACAGGTCGAAGTCGAGTTCGCGCGCGCCCGCCGGCGCCTCGGTGGCGGGCGGCGGCAGACGCAGCGTGGACGCGCCAGGGTCCGCCGCGATGTGCCGGATTTGCTCCAGGGTGGTCGCGGGCAGCTGGAGCACGCTGGCGCCGTTCCCCGTTTCCACTATTAAGCCTTGTGGTTGTGGTTGGAGAGCAGCGGGCATGACACTAGGTCCTGTAACAACAGAAAATAATGCGTTAATAAACGTAAAGTAATTAGTATAATGAGATAATAAAGAATTAGCACCATTAACGCCACGTGTTAGTATCTTGCATCTGTCTACGTATCATATGGCTAAGGGGATTGGCAAATCGCATCGCGGAGCATCAAATATCGACATTATCGACACACGCTCGTGTGACACTCGGGCGCGTTGTAAAGGGGTTAATCCACTTACATCGAGGGCCGAGGGTCGGCCCGCAGCCGTGAACTGACCTTTCGACCGAGCTACAGTTTTTACACGTTTTTTCAACTTTGTCCTTGTAATTGTGCAAATACTTATCATGTCTCGTTATTCATCGATAAATTGTTTACATTACGCAAAGATAAAGTCAACGTTTCAAATACATCGGAGAGACGAAAAGTAAAACATGATCGGTCGATCTCGTCGTCTTGCAACCCAAATTGGGAGTCCCATTGTTCGCAATAGGTTAGCACCAGATAAACAGTGTTTACCTTACTGCGAGGCGATTGTACATGCGTGATGCGTTTCTAACGAGCCCGGCCCGGCTCTGTAATTGATTCGGACGCTGCTTTATGCGGCTTATATTCACGAATGCATAATACATAGCTTTTGAGTCGCCATCGAGTTTTATATCGGGGAACGAGCAGCGACGCTCAAAGTGGTGCTTGACGATGAACTCGAGAACAAAGAACTTAAAGATAGTTATGTACTGTCTACATCATTTCAACGGATTTTATTCATACTTTGCAAGCCAATTTAACGTATCAAAACCCTAATAGTAAATGGAAATACTTTTACGTTCACTAATAAGTGCAGAACGGAGTTTTCAGCACATACACAAATAAAAAAAGCATTTTGGCGTTCAAAATTAAACTATACCAACACAGCTCCCCCTAATCAGAAATCATTAGAAAGTGATATGAAACCAAAGCATTTCCAACGTTAAGCTCCTTTCGATAGTCGATCTAACTCCGTAACCATTCCGGTGATGCGATACCGACCTTAATCGCAGCCAGTATCTCGGACAATCCCGTGCGAAACCGTGCGGCTTTCAATCAGGCTCTTAACAATCGTTCGGGCTGATTGGCCAGTCGTGTTTCGTGTAATGAGGCCTTAGGGACTGCTCATACTCATGTCATGTTCGCTCTAATGGTAATGAACACCGTACATGGCTCAAGTGGAATTCAAAAGCTAATTGAGCGAGCTTAGCATTTGTTCTAATGCAGGACAAAGTAAAAGGTCGCATTTGGTATTGACGTGTTTGACGAATACTTTGTTATTTATTAGCAACCCAAACCATTTTGATATAATTTATTCTGCAGCGGTTTAAACGTTTTATATATCCGCCTTAGCTTCTATAATCCCTGTAAAATAATCTGTCTTAATATTATTATAATTCCTATTCTTATTTATCAAGCGTCGGTGGCACAAAGCCGGCAGCAACGACACGTTGGCCCTGACGTTAATTCGCAACCCTTTCTGCCAATTAGTTTCAAAATAGCCACACTATTGTGCTGCTAACACGACCACACATCGCACCTAACGATTTAAATCCCACGACCGGAATACTACCTTTACGTCGTGTAATAAAGTTGATTATCCGTTGGTTTTCTCCGGGTTAGGTCGTCCACTTGGTCCGGTGGGCAAGTTTAAGTCAAAGGGCTTCTTAATCCGGACTTGTAGGTCGTTACGTGTTATTATAACGGCCTGAGTCGGGTATTTCTTCGCTCATTTACATCTCATTAAGGATGCTATTATTGGACTATACAACGCATTATGCAGACTTTCGCTGGCTGCTCGAGTTTTGAGCATTGCGTCAACTCCTTTATAAGGGATTAAGTGTCTTCTTTTTTTACTTGGAAGGTATTTTAAAGTGTATTGTGTCTTCTGGTTCTTTTTCAGATTAACTTTTTTTAAAGACTCTTTATTAAATTAGTGTACTTAATGCTGATGAAGAGGTATGCCAAAAAAATGCTATCATCAACCTTAAGGGAATGGAAAACCAACAACAGACCATACGATTTTGACTATCATCGAATATATTCATGTTTACTACTACTTTCGATGTCATATAAATTCATCACTTTCAGTACGCAATTTCTAATACCCAAAGACTTACATAGACCAACAAATTTTTCACCAGACAAGACAGTCACGACATGACATGTCTCCGAAACGCGACGTATATTAACAACATCAATTATCGAGACCCGTATTGGGCGGGTCCGGGGTCTGATCCCGCGATACTGGGGTCCAAAGCAATGCTTGATGGATGGTAATTAAACCAGGACTTGGACGTGGAAGCTGGTGGTATCTGACGTATCTCTTGGTGGTGATTGGCAGCTTTGGATTGGACAGAAAAGTGTTTCTTGGTGTTATTTCTGTAGCTGTCTCATTGTTTTAGGTTTTAAGATCCAGATTTGTAACTGGACAAAACTCTACTGAATGAGCACAATTTATCTGATTTCAATAAATAGAACATCACGCCTGTTATCCCCGAAGAGTTAGTCAGAGGTGTACTTAATATAATAACACCCACGTTTACCCAATTTTGTTTTAAGTCCCATGTAAAAGGGGCGAGCCTATTGCCAAGAACTGGTCACAAATTCGTGGCTACTACTTAGAAATTTCTGAGAGAAAACACCCAATAGCACTTTGCCCGACCTGGAAATCGAACCCAGGACCTCGAACTCAACAGTCGTGCTGGCGACCATTAGACCAACGAAGCAGTCAATTATTTTCAATACATTTCATCGAAAACTGGTTGTTTTCGTACTACGATTGGTTCAAAATGCAGTGCGCTAATACACACACGTGCGTTTTTGCTATTTTTCCATACGTGTGCGGAAAGCAAAATTGCCACAGATAATTGATACATATGCTTAGTCCAAATTGGTTCAATGCATAAGAAATTTAAAAAAAAACTTTCAGCTCTGACTATAGAGTCATGAATGTTTTTTTTTTTTAATTTCGGAAAAGCGATCTTTCTTTGTATTCATTTTTTGAATATTCAAATTGTGTTGATAAATTTAATATCATGCATTAACATGTTATTTTAAACTAATATTTACTTTTATAAACAAATTAACATTTATTTGTGTTCTAAATTCAAGAATTTATAAAAAATACTATTTTTATATTAGGCTTAGAATTCTAGTTCTCGACTCAAAAACACCCTCGCCTACGGCTCGTGTGTTAATACCGCCTTGAACTACAATAACAAACTATCTCTATTTGTATCAAAATGTGTATATTAGTATAGTGATTTAAAAAAAAAGCTTGGAAAATCTACTTGCAGAAGGTTTCATTTCATTTATCATCATCGTTAACTAGGCTACGATGGCCATCGTAGCCTAGTTAACGTCTTCAACGATTTTGATCCGGTATTTTTTAGTAGACTGCTTAAAACATAAAGAACCTTTATCCAAGTACACGTTTCACCCTAATCTACTACCCAACACTAATCATTTCTCCAATTAATTGTCAAATTAAAACCCCATAATATGAACTAACTCCTAACCTTTGCTCCAAGAACGTTCAACAAAATTTACATACAGCACTATCACCAAATCAATCTTCCCACAAAGCCAGTATTATCGGAGCAGTGTATTCCGAGAGCGTTTCTCCCCGACATCTCCCGGACAGTTCGGACAGGCGTCCGTCCCATCACTGTCCGGGATGTCCGAGCAATTAGACTAACGGACTGCGGAGCTTAGACTTGAACTTGGCTCCTTGTTTGTAGAGCTCAGGGAAACGTATGAGATCGATCTTGTGCATGGCAATTATCTCGTGAGGAATGCTTTCTATGCCATCGACTCATGGTGGAGTAGCGATGTGGTTTTGATTAGATAATGTGGGTTTGTATGGACTGGTAGATGATTAGGCTTTTTGTCCACAAGAAGTCTTATTTCGGTGCTAAATGAAGTTAAATTAGGATAAGGCTGTCGAGTGTGGCGTATTGTCAAATAAAAAAATCTGCCCATAAACACCCACCCAAAATAAGTTCAATTTATCTGTGATCATGGCATTTGCAACAGCGCCGAAATATCGGGAAATCGAAAGAAAACAAGTAAACAAGGTAAAATATCTCGTTTTCAGTGTTAATGATAATGTTAGTGACCATGTCACTTTAAAAACTTATAATGCGTTTGCGGTTTAAGTCTGAGTTCAAAATAGTAAAAGCGTTTTTTTGGGTGCTACGATTGGGAATGTAACTCCGTACTTTAATTAGATGACACACACAAATGAGTCACACATAAATGAGTTAACGGGTTGGAAAAAAAATGGATGATATTATATCAATCACAGGCACTCTTTCCAATCAGAGTTATCATCATCTGCCTAGTCTTTTCCCAACTATGTTGAGGCCGGCTTCCAGTCTAACCGGATGCAGCTGAATACTAGTATATAACATGGACCGACTGCCTATCTGACCTTCACAACCCAATTAGTACTGGGTAATACAATACCCCTTGGTAAGACTGGTTGGCAGACTTTTGGGCCACTAATTACATGTAACGATGGTCAAAGATCTATAAATTACTGCCGGGACCAGCGGCTAAAATGACAGGCACAAGCTACAAATTACAAACATAATACAAGACTCCATGTTAATAAAACCTAGCAAGCATTATAACCTACTTACACAACAAATGGGCGCGCTAACACCTCTAAGTCGCTAGTTGGCATGAAACCCTAGGTGTCAGTCGTTTTCTTCCGTCGCCTATGTACTGGTGTAAATACACGAATCCGCTTTGTACTGTGTACACTTGCTGCTAATCGAATTAGTGTGGAGTATGAGACACGTTGGCTCATCACGTGTCTTAAGGAGGTAAGAAATTGTTGGTGTGAATTAGCGGAGACTTGGGGGTTGGTGTGAGCTTGAAATGAAGAGAGATTTTGATGGTAATAAGTACGTACGAGTAACTAGCTGGACGCTAGGACCTAATTAGCTAATGAGTTTGCCATTTTGGACATAGAACTCTGTGTCCCAGAAATGGTAACCTCATTGTCTCAGAGGAAAGATACAAATATTAGTTTGAAGTTACTGTTTCAAGATTTCACAGTTTTTAATGTACGGAGTAAGTGACAGTAAAGGTAAGTTACGTTTGGGAGTGTCAGATTTTGGGTTAGTGAGAAATCAAAATGGAGAGAAATGCTGATGATAATTAGTCTCGTAATCATTTAATGATGTTACCATTTCTGGGACTCAGCTAGTCCTCCTGTCTGTGAGAGAGAAGTTAATAATGCAGATACCAAATATTAGTTTGGGAGGGTCAGATTTTGGGTAAGTGCGAAATCAAAATGGCGCGAGATGCTGATGATTATAATAAGCCTGTATATTCCTACTGCTGGGACATCGCCTCTCTGTAAGAGTGCAGGTATTAACGGAGTAATCAAATATCAGACATATATACAGAGACAGGCAGAGGTCGCGATTGAGGACCGAATTTCAAATGTCATGTCATGAATGATAAGTGCGATGTGTATGGAAAGTTTGCCTCATACACTGATCCCACTTAAGAAGAACGAACAAAACTGATGTTATCACAAAAGGAGCCAATTGAAAAACCTTATTTTTTGCTGAACAAATAAAGTGTCTCGCAATCTAAAGCGATAATCGTTGGACGGAGGGAAGGAGGGAGCGGTCGCCTCGACTGACTACAGTCATCAATCAGCCACCGGCCTATCTCAACTAACAGGATACAGAAAACATTTATAAGTACGAACTACTCGAATGTAAACAAGGATTAATTATTCCGCTCTACGAAAGGCACTAAACAAATGAACTAGGTATCTACGTGAAAACGCTGAAACATCATTTCTCCCCCAAAGCAATTCTAAAGGCCATTAACCAATAATTTCATCGAATTTTATATCCATCATATTAACGCTCAGCGGACGGGCCGCCACGTCCATTATCCCAGGTTCCTCCAACTCCCCGCGGAAATCTCGCCGCATTCAAATATTTAATTACTTTAGCTCTCGATCGTTTATAAATTCGAACGCGAGTGGTATCATAAAACGCGCTAATGCTTTATAATTAAAATATTCTCAACAAGCCGTGGCGTAATGGCACCTCCGGCGACGGTCTCCTCCTTCGAAAAAAACGCATAAAAAATTACATTCACCCCAGAGGACTCACCCCTTGTGTCGGGAAAATCGATTAAAAAGAGGAGTCGCGGGGCGAAGTGACGCGGGCAGCGGGCGGCGGGGACTTTAATATGTACGAAAAAATGCACGGCGCTGCGGGAGCGAGGGAGAGACCCAAGGAGCGGGTCTCGAGTTGCCTTCAATTTTTATAATTACGTTCATACGTGAGCGCCGCCGCCACCGCCGCCACCGCCGCGCTGCCCGCGCCACCGTCGCCTTCCACCGCGCCGCCGACGCCGCCACCACGCCGGCACCGGCACAGCTCCCTCCGATTACTTATTTAGAATAGTTCTCCGCCTCATACTCTCGCTCACGATTACTTTTTAACTATTAAAAGCTTTATGAAACAACTTGCCAATTTTAAACATTCAGACACCGCCTCCATTCTTTTTTCTCTCGACGTTGAATCATGAAAGACTCAACAACAACAGCGCGTCTCGAAATAAGACGTATTGTAACTTTTTCGTTTTCAGCGACAAAATCAATTTCCATCAGTGAGAGAGCTCCAAAGTTTTCCACACACACAGCAATCAAGGAAAGATGGAGGCAATAAGAACGGGATAACCGACTAGAGGACGTTATCTCAGGAGACGGTTTGCAAATGAGCGGGCACGCACACACGCGCCCGCCCACTCACACATGCGCTAATGCCGCGTCCACACACGCCACGTATATGCGTGCGTACATTTTATAAATAGATATCGCTTTTTTTATCCGGGTATAAGAATAGGGGGTCGCCACCCGAGGAGGAAGGAGACCCCTGCGGGGGACGTGTTGGATTTCAGATTGCTACGAACTGCAAAAATGAGGGATGAAAGAAATATAGCTTAAAACGCAGATATTTCCCGGCGTCTTAAGGCGTAGGGGTGAGCGGGGGCCGGGGGAGTGTGTGGAACAAAGTAGAGTGGCGATATTGAACCAAAATGAAATGGTAAACGAACCGTGCGCGTCCGATCTAATGCGAATTTATAATTTGGACATTGCCCCGGACGGCGCACTCTTTGAACTCGGAGGGAGGGCCGCTAAGGTGAATTTACAAAGAGTGCGGATGTGATTTATAAATAGGGGAGAGTGGCTGTGTGTGCTGACCGTTCATTTCTGCTAGAAGTTATTTTTTACATTAGCTTTGAGGTCGTTAATAAGCGCATGTCGGTCGTTTTGGCACAACGAGCGGGTGTTTAGGCGTATCCTCATTGCGCAGGTTAACGCGAGTGTCCGCCGACCTAATTGTCGTCGCGCCGCGTCTAATCGGGATATGCGCCACGCGATAATTGCGACAGATTACAGACACAATGCGCGCTCTTCCGATTACCGGAGCAATCATACAGACGCGACAACTGCGCGTATTCTACATACATCACTGGCTCTCATTCATCAAAAGTGCATAGTAAGATTGACAGAATCGTTGTAGAAATTAAATCCAGCCTCAAGTGCCACTTAATTTTTAAGTGTCATCAATGTTAATAAGGACAACAATCAGTTGTACAAACGTCGCGTCTCCGAGTTTAATCTTTATTGAGTTTATTACCGGCGTTAAGTGCGACAATTGCAAGTCTTGCTAATTCGTTAATGAGGTATGTAGGTGTAGCGCGGGCGAAATAAACGTTTAGCACTAACCACTGACGCGCATTAACGGTAACTAGACGAAAGAATGTTAGTCTGCATAATATGATGCAACTATAATACGTATGGGCGGCAAGTAGAGCGCTCCTAATAGATTTACTAAGCGGGCGTGACGTCAGTATTTCAAACAGAGACGATCGAACTGCGCTGTCTAAGCGGGAAAGTGAAAATTGCGTACGTGAACTGGAAGAAAAAATATTAAAAATTAATCAAGAGCCCGGGCGGGCGAGCGGAGGGAAGGGGAGCACATGTGTCGACAAAAAAGCGTCTCCCTCTCCGGGCACGTGCGAAGAGCCGTTCCGGCCCCGTTCCGCCGCCGAGTTAAAAGTTTCTTCGGACAAACAGAGGATTTGTCACAATTACGGCGGGGCGGTGCGTCCCTACTTGATTAAAACCTAAATCACGTGACGTGTTTACAGCCGCGCCGGAGGTGTTTTCAATTTGCCGACTCCTGGACTCGCCATTGGCGTTCCGGACACGTCTCGACGCACCTATCTGGGGGCGGACCGGCGTTTTGAATTTGTTGCGAATTAAATTATTGACAATCTAATCGGCGAGCCGATCTCACTCGGACACCCCCCGCTGGTATAGCTGGTAGTACCTACAGCCCGTACAGCCACCCGACCGGCCGGAAGAGCGTCACGTTTCTTAATTATTTTTAAATGTCGCGCCCGAAATCCGTAGTTGATTGCGACGCCTCTGTATTTCGCCACGGTAACGTTTAATCCATAAAAAGCTACGGAAAAAGAAGATTAACATTTGAATTAATCGGGAGATTAAACATAATGAAAGAAAATCTCATTACGGCGGGTATAATGGCGGTGAGAAATATCGTCAGGCGAACGGAAAAGAAAAACGCCGCATAAAAGAAAAGGCGCGCGAAGAAAATTAAAAGCTCGAACGAAATTAAAAAATGTTAAAAAAATGTAATCGACGCCGGAGCGCGATTAGGGGGAAATGCAAACAGGACTGAACACTCCTGCTAGGGGGTGCGGGGTGCGGCGGCGGGGGGTACAAAGTTCTCAATTAAAGACCGGCTACGGAGTCTCGTTGTAATTAGATTCTTTTTCATCTCCTTAAATCAGCGGCATCGCGCTGACACTCACTCTGTTTAATTTGTAATCGAGACTTGTTAGCATCCGTGTTCTTTTAATTCCATTTTCTCGTTCCGAGTAATTTTCTCGGGCCGCTTGATTGATATTAAATTACGTGTTTGCTGTGATCACTTTCCGATTTCTTTAATTTTCTCGCTGGCTTCCATCTTGTGAGATATCTCATTGGTTTTATAGATTGCGATTACGGTAAGTAATTCATTTAGTATACTCTGATTTCTTGGAGACAGATTGCTACGTTATTTGTTTCATGCATGAGAGTTGGTTGCTACGTCTTTGCTATACTAATATTCAACTGCATGACTAATACAATTTCATAAATTGTTACGTCTCTCAGAAATCCAACTTGATAGAAATCTTTAATTCGTTCAGACAGAAAACACTCATGTCGCTGGGTCTAATCTTTATTCCTAAATTTTGTTTTAATATTCATCCGAGTTGGATGCGAGTCGCACGGGACCGGTCAATGTGGCGACACTTGGGGGAGGCCTATGTCCAGCAGTGGACGTTTTTCGGTTGAAATGATGATGATGATGATTCATCCTTTAAAGGAAATAAGAAATGTTTGTAATTAGAAGCCGATAAAAAATGTAACACACGACTTGCATACCTGTATTTGCAAGTCTAAAAATGAACGACATCACCACGTAAGAACGAAACATTTCAGTTAACTACCTAGTAAACAAAGAACACGAGCCGAGATAATCGTACATTCCATTCATAGCACTACTATTTAGGAAGCGTATCTCATCCGATAGCCCAAAGCCGGTGACCCAGTATCTGCACTTAAACAATGAGCCGGTGTCCGGTGTACGTCATTGTAGGTAAGTGCCGCCTCCACGAGACGTATCCTCAGTCTTAAATGGTAATTATAATTAGCACACACGTGGCAATAGATGGGCTTGAGAAGAGTCAAGGTTAAGAGGTGTTTCATGTAGGAAATTTGAGGATGCCTGGCCTGCCTAGGTTAGTCCTTGAATCGGTGACCACCACTTACATACTGAGTTTCCTTTGTGCCTTGAAAAACACGTGAAGCAGTTGATCTCGGCTGTCATTTGTAGATCTTTGACAGTCGTTACAGATAGTCTGTGACGCAAAAGTACGACAACCAGTTTTGACAAGGGGTATCGTATTACTCATAACTGTGTTGTGGAGGTCAGATAAGCAGTTGTTCCATGTAAAATACTGGTATTCAGCTGCATCCGTTAGTTATACTGGAAGCCAACCCCAGCATAGTTGGGAAAAGGCTAGGCAGACAGATGTTATTGATAGTGTTAATGTGTGTGCCAATTAAATAAGATATAATTATCCTGTCTTAGGGATCAAATCAGACAAATATTAAAAAATGTGATCAGAACCATGATAGATTTTGAAAGAGCTATGTTTCGTATTGATATCATAGATAGTTCTCAGTACGATGCCTAAAATAACAAACGAAAAAAATACGGCAAAAGAAAAGCGGGAAAGTTAAAACCAAAGCTCAAAACTTGATTACAGCAATCTTGAGATTTCAGCAAAAAAACACCACTTCAATAAAATTTTCAAAGCAGCAATATCATTAAACATTTCCCCTTGTTAATTATTCATAAAAATAAAACAAGCGCTTTGCAGCGATTTAAAAACCTCAAACTCGAAGGAAAGCCGTTTGTAAGCAACACGAACCCTCAAGGCGGGTTCTAAGTAATTAATTCTTGGTGTCCGAGCGCGCGACGGAGCGTAATTAAACATCGCGCCTTGTAATTACCGACTCAAACTTGTCGGAAGTTGTCGGACGTTGTCGGAAATTGTCGGCAGTTGTCGGCCCCTGGCCGGGCTTAAGTGGTCAGACTGGCCAATTAAAGCCACCCCCGACGACGCGATTAAGCAATTAACGCGGATGGGCGGGCGGACACTCGCTCATTTGAACAAGCCCGGCTTTTCCTGTTGGGAAACTTTTGATTTTCAGGACCTTCACCACAGAGGGTGGATTTTGTTTTCACCGTAGGAAGTTGCTTATGGTAATTGTGTCTTAAATCTGCTTCGAAGTTTATTACAGTTTCCTTTTCAGAGATTTTCTTTTGAGCTTTCTTTTTAATCTCCTTGTAATGAATTTTCTCTTTCGGCCCAGTGGTTTTGCATTTTGCTTAATTTGAAGCGATCCTTTAAGAATGTTGACAATAAGAAAACTATTAAGGGGTTGACTATCCGTTAAGTAAAATACCTCAACGTGTGGCTCATACGACAGGGAAAACTATCGTTGCGGGCAAAAACACAAAAGCGCATCACTCCAAACAAAAACAAAACAACAGAAATATCAATAAGACCACAGCCTAAACAAACAAACAGGTGTTCCCTCAAGACAAAGAGGAACCGATTAACCCACATTAGCACCGCCGCCAACCCTTTACCATAACAATTAAACAACTTCACCTAATCACAGAGCCCTTGGGGGCGAACTCATTAACAGAATCTCCTTACACAGTATCATCCCTCAACCCTTTTATTAAGTCAGCCAGTTCGTTTTAATTCAATAAACTGCGCAAACAGCCGGCGGAGAAAGGGTTAATTTGCATGTCGGTGTTTGCAGGGTTAACCGATGGTTCGTTAGGGGTTGGAAATTAGTGGAGGGGAGGAAAACTCATGGGAAAGTTGTTGTAGGTCAGTGTACTGGGCTATTAATTAGGCTGCAGTTAGGAGGGGCCGAAGTGTGCCAATGCCATTGTGTTTATAGCTAGGTATAGGAGAATGTAAGTCGACGGTAGTATTGCAAACTCTTCGGAAAAAATCGCGAAATTGCTCAGTCAGAGTCGAAGCGGAAAACCACAAGACATTGAGTTGTGGCTGTGCCGCAGTTTTTGGGAGAGACCGATATTGTGAGTTGACTGTAAGGTATAAATTGGGTTTAATATGTTCTTTTTTTATGAATAAGATAGCACTACCAGATGTCAACTTTCTTCCAAAAGGTAATATATGCTGAGGTAGTAAAAGCCAAATCTGATATATTTGGCAGATGGCTACATATTATGTTACATTATTATAATCAATATTAAAAAATAATTTAACCAGTAATTGACCTCGTTCGAACCAATTTAAAAAGTTAAAACAATTTTCATTTACGAGTAAACTCCAAAAAACCAAACTAATAAATAAATACATTATAAATTCCAAACAACTACTTATCAAGTTATAGCAGCTATTTAAACGGACGTAAACTATAATTACAGTACACAACTTTGGAAAAAAAAAACGTAAAAAAATAATTTATACAAAACGCTACTAAAGACAAATGAAGAAATGTTGGGAACGCTTCGTGGGCGGCACTCATGCATTCATTATTCACTAATTTGTTGTTTGAAACGGGTAAAATAACAGCCCACCAATTATTATTAGTATTAATGATAACTTCCCACTGTTTCCTACACACTTCTTTTTTTACTTGATTAATTATTTAAAGGGTGATACATCGCGGGGTTTTATTCGTGGTTAATATCTAGTCATTTGTTTTATGAATTTGGATGTAGTATCTCAATCACTTTTTGTTTACTTCGGGTCTCGAGTGTGAGTTGGTGTGTTTACCTACTTACTGCTATCTTTGGAAAGTAATTCAATGGTCCCTAGTGGCAACCTTTACTGGTATTGGGTCCATCTTCGACTTCTCGTAGAGTACCTAGATATTATGATGTGAGTACCTATTTGATTTTGAAAATGCCAATGACATTAGGTCAGCCCGTGTATTCAGTGCTTAAAATGTAAAAAAAAACAGCAAACAAGTATTCTACTTAGTGAGTTTTATCATTACTAAATCAGCAAACGCAAAATGAATTTTTGAACCCTAACTCATGATCATTTCAAAAGTGTAAACATGCATGTTACCTGGTTCCACCTTTAAAATCACCCGTTTACACGAACATCACTAAAATCCCACAAAGTATGTCCATAACATGTCGTGTAAACTGTAACACAATTAAAATAAAAACAACAGAATAACGGGGGCTATTAAAACCCGATAATTACGAAGCGCTGTCAGCGAGGTGTTAAAGTGTAGCAGAGCTGTCATTAAAACTAAGTGATGAGAGATATATCGAGTAATTGTCGAGTTTTTGTTAGAATTTCATGCACCGTTTGACACCGACGCGGCTTAGTTAAACGGCTATAGACAGTGTTTTTATTTAATTACGTACACATACGTTTGTAATTACATAGGTTTCCACGCTCGATGCTCACCGGCTTTAGTTATCCAACTGTCTGTAAAAAGGTGGATGTATGATTTATCGTTGGTTGTAATTACTTGAGTGTGCCATGTAAGTTTGATTAGATTTGTGTAGCTGTTTTGAATTCGTGTATTTCAGAAAATAATTAGAATGCAGAGAGCAAGATGCAAACACTTTTCGCGAAATCGTGCAATTGAAAACTTTAATAACACACTTCAACAAAATGTTTGCGAAAGAGCCAAGATTTACTCTAGACATCTTCACATACTCGCGAGACTATTTTATAGGTATATGTGTACCTATTTTATTCAATTTTGAAATATGAACAGACGAAAATTAAAATAACGAATAGCCACATAAAACTCGAGTGCAAACGATCGTGGTTCGTGGGTAGGTTAGGGCGAACGTGCGTGGAGTCTATCAACCGATGCAATTTTGATTGATTGCATTGCTTAGTGTAGTGTAACCAATCTTATTGAAAACTGCCATTGTATGGCATCGGAAAGGCCATAGCTGCGATCGACGCGCGGCTTGTCAAACGGTTTAAATTGAAAAAAGAACGGGGGACAACCCTAAACCGAGTCCAGTAATGCGTCTATGACATTTTATATTTTGAGGAGTCATTATTATACTCGGTTTTCGACAAAATAAACCTGAACTAATTGGAGTTTACCGTACTTGCGGATTTATTTTGTATCCGCAAATTCTAAAATGGGTCTGCAATTCGTATGCAGACTAGTGTGTGTGTCTACATGTGTGTTTAAATTGGCATTTGCTTCATTACCGACTGGGATAATAATGATGCATACATTATCTGATCAAATATGGTAGAGTTAATACCAGTCATACATGTATCTGGTTCTAGACTCACATATGAGGAATGGCTGCAAGTTGAACTAGAAAATTCAAAGGGTTAAGCAATTGCATTCACTGCTTACTTATCGAGAATGGTAGCATTTGTCAGGTTGTGCAAACACTGTTCAATGAATTAAATAAATGAATACGAATCAATACAAACAGGCGATGCGCACGACACAAAGCAGCCGAACATTAACGACATGTCAAACTCAACTGTCGATGTTTTTTCAATTTAAATCGATAGAAAAGAAAGAGGGCGGCTTTATGCTCTAACTCCGAAGAGGGATGGGGCATCGATTTTTGAAGTTCAAACGCGATTAATTAGGCCCAACTTTCTATTCGTAGTCAGCTAATATTTTTGTTAAGAAGTACCCACTGATTTAACGAAGTGGTATATTTTTTTGAATTACAAAGGAATGTAAACATCGTCAGAGGAACAACAATTAGAATAGCCGATATCGGCGCATCGCCGCGAGCCTCCGGCCACCCCACGCCACCCCATTATTTTATCTAATCAAAAAGTTTTAAAAGGAAAAATTATGCCGTCCTTTATTATGAGTCAACTTTCCTTGGGAGGGGAGCAGGGGATATATTTTTAATAACGATTCGACTAAAGAAAGTCATCGTAAGAAAGAATTCTTTTTGCGAGAAATGAGAATCTTGCTGTAATCTAAGTGTGAAGTTTTGTGAATGTTTATTATTATTTTTCGTAGTAAAAAAGTTAAATGACAAAGATATTGCGGTGTTCAACCCGAGTCAAGTGCTTGACAATGTAGGAATATGACTACTTTGGGTGTACTCAAACTCGAGTCAACCGTAAGTACGTTGGTTAGATTGTAACATCTTATGAAACTTAAAGACAACTTACTAAAACCTAAAAAACAAGCAAATTTGAAAAGTTTTGAATAGGAGCTATTTATATACCTAACATTGATTATGATATGGTCTTGAGTTTACATGTATAGCCTTGGTTTCAAATATCTCTGAGGTTTTTGAACAACATTGGTGGGTGGGCCATCAATGTTGTTTAAAAACCTCATTTCATAATAGCATGTTAATAAGATACACTCACCGCATAATAAATTCACTATAACTAGATTTTCACTAATGGAAAAATGCTAATTGAAATCGAAAATTTCACTTGCGTACTAGAGCTTGTTACGTTCAAAGGCGTCAGATGAGACCAAACATTTCTATATAAATTAAGGAAAAGATGCTCGAAAAAACCGAGGGTGCGACTCCCCAAGCTTCTTTACTCAACGTTTTCAGTAAATACGCTCTGTTTATCACGGGCCCACACGAAAACGTGTCTTATTTAGAATCTTTAAGGTTTATTTTGCTGTAATCTTGATTGTGTGTTTGAATAATATTTTTCTTGCGCGGCATTATTATTGCACACCTTGTATGCGTAAATCAGTGCCCGGAGCAAGCATTTTTCAGACAAAAAGATGCAATTATATGCAAAGGGCGGAGGGTGGGGTCGTAGTGTACTCCCGTAATGAGCCACATTTGGAATTTTGTTTTTTGGTTGTCTTCATAGAGGAATAAATTGTGCTAGAGTATGAAATATCTTTAAATTATAACGGGGGCCGTTATGGATATCTTGTTAAATATTTTTTCTTTGAAGTTTGTGTTATTATTTAGGTACTTGAGAAAATTTGATTTGTATTTACTAACGAATAATAAAACCAACACGAAACTTCATTTCTATTAAACTTTACTCCTTGGCCAAACAAGTACCTACTGTACAAAATATTACATGAATAAAGTTTGACGTATTTAACTAAATAAATATGTATAATGCAAAAAGATATCCCATCACACGCAACTCTTCAGCGAGCATAACCTTTCAGTAAACAGCGATAAGTTTCCAACTACCACAATAGATGGCGTTAGTATTCAGCTAACGAGAAACAACATGAAACTCGGATCAGAATTCCATGAAAATTAAAACCTAAAACTTTAAACAAAGAAGACTTTTAAATTAAGAATTCTGTATTTTAATATTTGTAGTGCAGTCAAGTAAAGGTATACCCTCCTGAATTTCTCTCAAATCTAAAACTCCAGGAAGAAAACTCCAATAAGTATTTCAAGTAAAGTATTATATCAGTCGGGTATATCGTGGGTACCTATACTCAATTTCTTTGATGCAAATTTGACTTATCATCCATCTATTGTGCCTCGTTTAATACGAATGTCAGTAAATACTGAATATACATCGACTAGCTGCAAATACTGGGTCAAGGTTTGTCAACCCTGTCCAACGGGACTCACTGAACCGGAAATCAAAGGAAGATATACCTGTTTGTCAAATCTTTGACGTTTTGAGTTGAATGACAGTGATGAGTGTTAGAATTTTGAGTTTTTCCAACTTTTGACAATAAATCATCAGCTATAAGCAATAAGCATCAGCAGACATGTGATAAGTAGGTAACATAGGTAGTTAAAGGTGATACATTTCAAATAGTGTTTAAAGAGGAATGATTGTAAATTCTAACTAGAATTGATTGTTGTATCGTTGGTCTTATTAAATACAGGTAAAAATTATACGTACTAAACAATTTCAGTACGTTTAGAACATTAAAAAAAAACTCTTTTTGAAAAGATTGAGTATTTCAAATTCATTTAAATTCTTAATTTTATAACTGATTAATAATTTACCTTGTTTAAAATTCAGCAAAAGGAACACAGTTCCACCAGACCTGCATATTATTACCTAACAAGTGTTCAATCACATTAGTATTAAGAATATTTTTATAAGATTGCGAACCTATGAATTGGGATACCAAGGACATATTATGTAGTCCCGGTATCGAATGCGTGACATCACTAGTCGACATTCAAAACTCAGTTTCAAAACGTGTTCGAATAAATTTTCCTAATTCAAAATTTTGAAATATTAATAGAATTTGAAGAACGCCTGAAATCTAAAGATCTATTTGAAATGTAAGTTTCCTATCAAAGATTCAATTTCATGTGAAAATATTCCATTACTTTGCAATGGAAGTATTTGATTGTAAGTATAATAAGTAAAAACGAAACTATCGTGTGATGGTTTAGCTTTAAGTGCCGTTAATGTTGCGCATGACGTGTTGGAAATAAATAAGTCATGATTTATTTTAATAAAAAGTTCTAGAAGATTGTGGATAATCGTATGACTCACTGGGATACTTTAGTAACTTAGCGAGTCATTGTATGGGGCAGTGTGGTGCAAGTGTGAATGTGTTTGTCGACAAGTGTGTCTGAGTCCCGCCTCACCTAAGCTCGTACATTCACGTGTAAGCCCAAGCCACCCCCCCCTGCTGCGCTCTTTTACGTCCACAAAAACACATTTCCGTAATCACCTTATAAAGGGATTACTATAAATAAAGAGGAAAAAAGGAAATTAACCGCATTAGAACGAGGAAAAAATGGCGTCCCCTTCGCAATATGTGGGCTCCCACTGATAAAACACTTTATGTACGTCTCTCGCGTAAATGAAACAATGTGTTATTATGTATTCCTGTCAGTTACGGTTTGGGTTCTTGTTAGCCAAGGGAAACTCTATCTTAAGACACGACTCACACGACTGAGATTACAGTGATTGGATCATCATAAACAATATTGTTCATAAGATACAATAATCTTGATTTATAAAGTTTTCGAGGTTGAAAGCGGAATAGTTTCTAACAGATGTGATTAAAATTACAAGAGAGAGAGTCTACATGAGGAAAATCCGCGTAAAACCCATAAAATATATGCAGTTACCCCCGTAGGTTTATGCCCCGTCGGGGTGGCGTGGATAGGGGATAAAAAACAAAATGAGGAGTTATGTTTTCGGTAATAAAGGACGGACGAGAGAAATCGTTTAAGACGAAGCCGCCAAATGAGATGGAACGAATATATTTGATTATTTTTATGGCGTGGAATGGCGATACGGTGCAAGCTACCGTCTCGGACCTAATGTCTATTTATTTTACTACACTTTAACATTATATATTTTGTGTTTTAGTGGCTACCGTTTACAGGAAATCATACGGAACGTTTGTCTGGATTACAAGCTACGATTACGAGGTTATCTGGGGCTTTATTTCACTTCATACTAAAATGTTTGCTGGAGAATGTTTGGCACATTGCTCGCAGAACGGATGGCCGATGGACCCAAATAGTTCTGGAGTGGCGACCGCGAACTGGAAGACGTTGCCTTGGAAGGCCTCCGACTAGGTAGACGGATGACTTGGTGAAGGCTGGATGAGAGTCGCACGGGACCGGTCAATGTGGAGACACTTGGGGGAAGTCGATGTCCAGCAGTGGACGTCTTTCGGCTGAAATGATGATGAAACGGGTATTCTGATGATTTTTTGGAAAATATAGCGCGATAATAATACCTAATTGGTTACCAGCACTGATTGTTACATAGAGTCTCATTATAATGCATTCGTTACTGCATGTGAGTAATAATGTGCGAAATGTTGTCTCAACGACCAATAATAGTTGTTGAATGTTAATAAAGATTTTCACGCGTTTTTCTGATGTTGGTAGGACTTTAATGCCACTTCAGAGTTAGGTACTTAGAAGGTATGTCTAGTATTTTTTTTAAATGACAGAAACTGACGTGATCATTTTTTTTTATTTTTCAAATTTTCATTTTATCTACTCATCATTATCTGCCTAGCATTTTCCCAAATATGTTGGGGTCAGCTTCCAGTCTAACCAGATGCAGCTGAATACCTGTATTTTAAATGCAGCGAATGCCTATCTGACCTCCACAAACCAATTAATACCTACTGGGTAACACGATACTACTTGGTAAGACTGGTTGTCAATTTTTTGGGCCACTGACTACCTGTACAGACTGTCAAAGATATACGAATGCCAGCCGGGACCATCAGCTTAACGTGCTTTCCGAGGCACAGAAGAAACTCGGAATGTAAAGGTTGGTCACCCATCCACAGACCAACTTAGGCAAGCACAGCTTACCCTAAAGATCGACCCGAGCGACCGTTATTATTTGGCCTCGAGCTCCTACTTATTTTTAAGAAACCATATATTCTTAAAAATTGTCCGTATAGAAAAGAAGAAAGGAATTAAAGGGCGTCAAAAAATCACATCGGTGTCAACAGGAATAGTGCCCAATTATGTATTTAAATGGAGTTTGTAAATCGATGAAAAAAATACTAGTAAAACTTTCACATCAATTTTGTAAACAAGCCATTCGGTGCATTTATTCACATTTCCAAATAAAAAAATGTCACAAGTCAAAAGTAAGGGGTTGGCGAACTCATTACATAAAACTTTATATCCAAACTCGATACATAAAATCGTATCGACAATATTAATCAAACACTAGGAAACGATATCGATTTATGATCGTTACAATTGGGAGTTTGGGAGACACTCGTTATTTTTATGGCCTCAAAAAAACTCGACTCAATGTGAGAAATGCAATGTGTTCTATACAGGGTGTTGAAAACTTCAGTAATGTTTTTTAAATCATGTAGGTAGCTAGAATCATCATCATCATTATTTCAGCCGAAAGACGTCCACTGCTGGACATCGACTTCGGGCCCAAGTGTCGCCACATTGACCGGGCCCGTGCGACTCGCACCCAACGGATTCCCACAACCTTCACCAGGTCATGGGTCCCCGGTCGGTGGGTAGAATAGGATTAACAAATATATAATAAAGTAATTGAGTATTTAAAATTGAGATTGAAATAAAAATAAAAGGTAAGTGTTTTTTACTTGGCCCTAAAAATCATTGATTTAATATTGAAAGTCAATTAAGTATTCTCATTTTTAACACAGAATCAATCCATCCTGTATGTTTTACTGTTAATTGCATACAAAAAAACTGGCAGCCATGTTTTATCCGTGTTAATTTCGTTATAGATTCGATTCGGAAGGGTGCTACTGATGTCCCTTGTTTTGCTTTATGAGTCCAGTTCAGCAATATAGGAGCTTTTATTAGTTTTCTTTGTTGAGATCCATCAATGACACTTTCTTTAAAAAAAAACAGTTTGTTTAAAAAAAGGTTTTGACCTTTTTTTGGCAAGCACGTATGCGCAAATATGATAAATCCAATCAGTTTTGTCGTACACAATAAAAACTTACTCCACAACAACTTAATCCAATAAGAACTCAAAAAAAGACTCTATAATCAACGTGTACATCACATCTTATTTGAAAAAAATTCTTACAAGAAATTGCCACGTAAAAAAAGTGTAATATTTTTTTAAGAACATTGTTTAAAAGTGTCGCCAAACACACACAGGCGTGCGTGTAGACACGAGAGAAACGCACACTCTCGCAACGACCCTCGCGACACGTAATGAAGGGTGGGCACCCAGATATAATGCAGTTTTTTATTGCTTACTCCTTAGACCCACAAGTAAAAAAAACTCTACCATACACGCGTATTATACATTTTAACTATTAGTGTTTTTTTCTGTACAGCAGGGGAAGGGTTCGCAGTTCGGAAGAGGGCTAGAGGGTTAAGCTTGATAAAAAATTTACGTCGATTCGAGTTTCGCGAGGATGCTCGTTTAGATGAGACTTTTAAGGGTCACTGGAGTGCTTTTGTTGCGTTTCTTTCAATTTGGAATTACTTTGGATAACTCAGAGCATTAGGCTAACGCTCCAGTCGACGTTAATGTATGCCACCGAGGTAGACGCGCGGACGTCCAGTAGCTGTTGAATACACAATCGAAGCATTAATTTCATATCAAAATCAAAAGTTTAAGGCCAGAACAAAGAGGCTCTTCGATTATTATTCTAATTTAATTCGGCTCGGGATTCGTCTGTCGCGTTTTATCGTCAGGTAGCCTCCCGTTTCTTAGAAAAAAATATTTATATCTTTTTCTATTAGATATCCCATTGTTCGCGCGAGGGCACGTCAGCACGCGACAAAAGGAACATTAATTATAATATCCGATTAAAAAACGCCATTTAGCTACGCGAGAGACGTCCTTTGTTTGAGATGATTGAATTCAGAATTACTAACATTAGCCACCATCCCGGGGGAAAGTAAGCAGCATAAAAAGCATCGGGTACCCACTGTGTTTGTGTAGGCAGAGGAGCCCCGGCGGGTGGCTCGCGGTTTTTTTCTTTATATGATCGGTACTTGATTTCCGAATGTTGGGACTATAAAGATATCAGATTACACGGGGAAAGTGCTACTTCCAAGACACGGACAAAAACTATGGCCACCGAGAGACTGCCGAAATATGAGCATCCAATTCCATAAACCACATTGGTGGGAGGAAGCACATGCAGGAGTTATGTTCGTACGTGCTCGCACATAGTAATTAGATATTACGTTACCCAACTAATCGTAACTCGCACGGGTGTTGTTTTACCCAAAAGGGGGAATAAATCACGCGCGCGCAGCGATGGCAACACCGCGACACAATGAAAAAAAAACACACAAAAAAAGAAACAATATCAGAGCGCGGAACAAAAGAAATTATACCAACGAGCGGATCCATAGCGAAAAAATCGTTATGATAATAAAATAAAATGGTTAAATAAAAAGCAGTAATAATAGCTGCTCAGAACAATATGTTTACGCGTTAGAAATGAATCAACGTTTATTTAACTAGTTCCATCGTAGATACGCTTTTTGACGTTTCTCGGTGAGCAGCTGTCGCGAATTTTAGGATTAAATTCACTCAGATGAAGTACTGCATTATAATGAGACATTTTTGTTTCGCCTGTCCGCTTTTGTATTAACTAGTGTTATATTTATTTTTAAAGCTTTGGGGTTGTATTTTACCAAATAATCGAAAGCGGCGATGTATGTGAGCCCTGAGAGAGTGCACCAGGGCCGCGGCGAGCCATATTTTTATAATAACGCCGGCCACAGATGCACTATTAATCTCGTACAAGATGCGTGGTTATTAAATCTCTGTGGAGCGGGACGATGTCGTCCGACGTATTATTAATGGAAGTGTATCACGGGAGCCATTAGATACATAATTAACATCGATCGTCGACTAAAAAAACAACATCTCGAACGATCCCAAGGAAAAGCGAGAGTAGCGTCACTCTCGCGACGAATAAAAACGTCATTAAAGATTGATTGCTGCGAGGAAGTATCATTAATATTATTCAATTAATAAAACGTAATTTTGCGAGGTGAAATGCGCACCCCGACGAGGAAAAAGCAATTAGTGGCTAGATTGCGATCCGTCAAAACAACTGCGTCGAGTGATGCTAAAAAAACGTCGAGGAGCATTCATTAAAGTAAAATTCGCGAGGGGTGAATATGTAAGGACTTTTTTGCATAAGACGGTGGCGCCCTCGATTTTGAGTATTTTTTTTACATTGAAAACAAACTATGTGGGCGCACCGTAAGCGGTTTTCGTCACACTTGCACACTGTTAGTGTTGACGAAGTTTTTTTTTAATTGTGCTCGTAATGACTGTTGTTATGGTTTTATGGCGCAGTAATGAGCGGAGTCGCCGCGACATTTGCATGTGATCGCGGGGAACTTTTTTGTCACTTTTGTTGATGAAGTTTTTTCGACAGTTTTTTTTGCTAGATTGTTTATAGCGTGCGATACGGCTTTATTTAGAGTTTGTGGTTAAACATTTCAGTAGCTCCTTGTTTATGGCAGAGGGGAGTTTTATTGTTCTTTTTTTGAGTGTTTACTTTTAGTCGGATCATGTGAAATTAACACGATAGAAGGAGGTAAGTTGTCAAAATATAATCATAAACTTTTCCAAGTTATGAAATGTGTTTATAAATGAATGTAGGTATTTTCCTGTCCTTAAAGGATAGACGTTTAAGTTTTAAAATAGAATTATACGTTAGGTAAGCTATCGACAGACATTTCGGCTATAGAACCGATAATAAACGTCGACCGGGCTGACGTGCCGGCAGCCCCGATTTGGTATTAGCAATCATTAAATTGGAAATTACGCTATATCGGCGATACACGGCTTTTCTTTTATAAATATCTCTCACGTGATGGCGGTGCCGCGTCGTGTCACGACCTCACTGAAACGATGGTAATATTCAAATAGCGATATAAAAAAGACAAGTTAGGTAGCATTTAAAAAGCTTGTTTGTTTAGCGACGAATCGCTTTTAGTCATGACACGGTGCACGGCGCATCCAAGCCTCTGGATACGTGACAACTTTACGATGCAGTCGCAATAAACCCTCTTTTCAATGACATAAGGTACACATCGCGGCCGCACACCCACATAAATAAGTGCAGCTGTTGGTGGGATGAAAAATGAATGTGAATTATGAAAGGTCTCGAGGAAATGGGGAATGAAATGAGCTAACAGTTCGTTCGTGCTGTGTCGCTGTCTAACAAGATGGACTCTGATAAGAAAATTAAGTAAGTAATGTTTGACCTTCGCTACAAATCGGTTACCGAGATTCCAGTTGGACTGAATAAAACATGAAGGGTTGAATTAAACTTTTAATACAAAAAACTAGATTTTTTTTATTTATTTTACTACCTTTCTATTCTACAAATCTTTAAATTCAATGAGGCGTTTTTATAACTTTTATTCTCCCTAGAAACATTTTACTATATAATATGAAATAAACATTTTTATGAGCTGTATAATATATAAAACTTACATGTATTGCATTAAATCAAAATTAGTATTTTTCAATAACAAGGCACACGTGCGCGCACACAATAAAGTCACGCTGTTCAACGCCATTTTAATATATAAAATTAATGTTTTTTTCAATAAATAACGAATGCCACATATTATAAACTAAATACGTACATGAATATTCATATAAATCAATATTAAACTCTAACAATGCCCATTTATCGAATAGCAATTTATTTGCTTATTTATTGAAATTTGTTACGCATGTTAATATTTTTTAGTTAGCGATTGCGTCAGGCTAATTCTGTTTCTGTTCTGTTTAAGTTTTGATTTCAAGTGTGAGGGAGACGGACATATGTCCGGGGGCAACTTCTAATGCAACTGATTTTGTCATCCGAATGGAAGTCATTGATAGGATTTTTAATGGCCTTAAAAAATGGCGACAATGGATCGCGGAGTTGATGCGACAGAATTATTTATTGCTGCTCGTAAATTGTAGTTTAAATTAAATCGATTCTAAATCCCAGTTACTTTTATCGATAATGTAAGTTCTATAATGTTTCAAATAATTACTATAAATCAATTTTCTTAATGTGCCTGTCAATTATTGTTACTACTTTGCGACGTTAACCAGCAAGATTTGCTTATTTCAGCGTTATATTACATACGTATATTCTAAATGCTTTGTACAATTCGCATTTCGTGTTCGAACAATGGCCTCTTTATGGAAACAAAGGGGGCATCTATAAAAATCTCGGAAAACACAAAAGAGTCCCGAACTAAGCAACCACACTGCTCTGAGGTGCCAAAGACAAAGATAATTGTTCCACGTGAAATATAGTGTTGCCACCGACAAAAGGAGCGTAAAAAAAATACATTTTTCATTGTAACGCTTCGGCCATTCACTACAGGTGGGGTGATGTGGGGTGGGCACGGACAAAGCTCCGTATCAATGGACGATACCAATATTTTTTTTGCATATAAAAAGTTGTAGGTATAGAGTAAAGTTTCTCCATAAATTATATCTAAAACGATGCTTGTGTAGGCGTGACAGACGTAACCTGTAAGATTAATGCTGCAGCTATTGAAAACGCAGTTGTTTTATAGGGTAATGGCGTAGCTTTGCTTATTTCCAAAACACAAACTGTTATCATTTTAATCAAAAATTAAAACAACAAGTAACTCCATTGGAATAGAAAAAACAAAATTAATTGTACAAGAGTAAATAAAATGTCGTTTTATGACGTTTGTTCTGTACTTACACGAAGAAATCAAGATAAGTGTTATGCGAAATGTGTGCACCTACTTCAAACAGAGGGTTATCAGTTGGCGTTATTTGTTAAAATCGGCAGCTGCGATGCGCAAGCGCACCGATGTGTAAATTTGATGCCAGTGACAAAGACTGCCCTTGATGAGTGGGTAAATTAGTGGCAATCGCAAAAAATATTGTGAAAAAAAAGCAGGTAATTTTGAAAAGTATGTTTCTAGTCGATATGGAAAAGACAGAGACGTTTTGTTAAGCTAAAGTAATTTTCAAGAGATTAAAGCTAAACTCTGGCAATAATTAAGGAAACAGTGAGATTAAGTGACTAAAAATTAAAAACGCCTCAGATGAGATAAAAAAAAAACAGTAGACAGAGTTTTTGTTTTTCAAAAGTAAGGTGCTACAAAAATACCAGTCTTTTAGATATTTTTAAAAGGTCAAGAGTGGCTCGTGCCACCCAACAAAAGCTTTTGAGACCAAAAAGAATGGCTATAGAAGTATTGTTTTTAGTCCACAAATAATTTACAGCAGCCATAAACTGAAGAAAGAACCACTCCAGCTCATATGGAAAGTGCATAAAGCCTACAAAAGCTGTTTTGTTTACCGATTTAGATGAAAAAATCTAACAATATTCCAAAAAACAAAGAATTTACGTCACGGTTTTAAAATAAAAGGTGCCGTTTGTCAAGGGATTACGTCCCTCGAGATACGGGACCAGAGCAACAATTGTACGGAGACAATGCGTATGAGTTCAGGTAGCACACTATTTGCCAAACTCATCAAGCTCCACAAATTGAAAGCAGTCCCAATTTGAACCTTATGTCAAAGAAGTAATGACCGCCAAAACATTCCATGACATGAAGATGACACGATTCTACGGTTTGGTTTCCGCGAAAATGTTGTCATGGCTAGAACTTAAGAACTTCGCCGTTTTAATCTATCGCGAACGATATTGTGTTTAAACAAAGTTTGCTTTGTTAGCTGCGATAATCCTGATTGTGAGGATGTGAGGTAAGGAGCGGGACCCAGCGATGACAATATTTTAGTAGGCGAAGAAACTGTGGGAGATATTTTATAGAATATTGTCACGTCTCTCAATAAGTGGTATTTCCGTAACACTGTCTATAAGATGTATGAAGAGGACGACCCCATCATTGGTTTAAGACAAAGCAAACAGGATGTTAGAATTAGTTCATAAAAATCAATACTTCCTCCAGGATGACCAAATTCCGCGAAGGTATTTGAGTTAGATAACGTTTGCTCAGAAGATGTTGTTAGTTTTACATATCTCCTCCAATGGACGTGTAAACAACAGGCAATAAGCGGCCATATAAATTATAACCGAATATCGATCCTATCTCTTAAACCGGGGTAAAAATGGGAACAAACTATTGACGCGACTTCGGCAAACCGAGATAAAATAAATATTTTAGGGTGGGCTCGCCCTAAACAAACACATTCAGGATTTGCTGACCGTCGATATAGTTTCAATTTAATACGCCGAAATTTCATCACTTGGATGTTTATTCAAAAACAAGCTTTATTTTAGGGGTAGAAGATTGAATATTTTCTTGAGATTTTATTTTGCTTTAATCTTAAAGTTTGGATTGAAGGATAGAGTATAGGACCATCTGAGACGTTGTTTTCTAATAATTTTTTTAGGGGTTTGCGAAGTTAGGCACTTATGTCTTGCAGTCTTAGGTGTTTTAATTTCGGAAATTGCCGGTGCTTTACTCAGCATCAGATAGTGGTGTGCTTAATGTGCACTAGAGCAAGGTTTAACAGCAGGGCGTGTAATTAATATTGAGAATCGATTGTACGCCCGGGGCGGTGCGCAGTTATCGCGCGACTTATCAAAAGCCAGCAATATTTCTTCATTAACGACGTACCACGAGGTGCGAGCCGTCGTCTTAACATCTGCTATAGATTTAAGATGCTGTTCTGACTTGAATATAGCAGTTTCACGACGTGCTTGTGCTTTATTTTATTTGTAATATTCTGTCGTTATTTCCATGATGGTCACGGATTGAAAAACCACAGAGGATGTATCGTTGATTATTCTCTCGTCTTATCCAAGTTGATAATGTTAAGTGAATAAGTGGATTTGTGGTGCTTGTACGTGATTGGTTTGAAAACTGTCATTGCTAGTCTTATTACCGTCTCAAACATCTAAAAAGTCATTATTCCCATCAACAGTTTTAACTATCACTACCTCTAATTTTAAATCATTTACAGCTTTCTCTCCATTTAAAACGTGACGATAGTTCTTTTCTCAACTTAAACCATTACCATGAGGTTTTTTACCTTCTTCGTTTCCATACTTTTGTCGTGTTCAATTGAAAGTATGATTTCAAATATTCTTACAATTACATATTTTTTATGGGACCTACCATTTAGGCCGCGTAATGTTACCGTTGCTCACTCATCTGTGACTTGATTTTAATTTTGGTGTGTTCTATAAAAAGAAAATCGTTTATGGACTAAATGGAAAGTAATATCTTGGCAATAAATTCATATTTCACGATACAATCTCGACACGATACTAAGTTTTGGCTAGCTTAGTTCTCGATGGCCAAAACAAGTATACAAGTAAATTCCGGGTAGTGTTTTTTTTTATGAAACAGAAGGCCGAGTCGAAAGGCGATTTATCAAATAATATGACAGCATTCAAAGAACATAATTTTAACGAAAATTGTAAAGAGTATTGTGTTTCATAATTAATGAAGCAAAAGGCTTTCTCGGTAACAAAATATTCCCGATCTAAGTTTCGGATCGTCATTACTCGTCTCTTTGTGCGACATTCTTTTGCGCCCAGGTGTTCATATAATTACATTGGATGGCGATAGACAAGGATAGATAGATGACGAAGATGATAAAAAAGAAAGAGACGAAGCACCGGCCCTTGCGTTGATTGATAACTGTGACAAAAACGTAGCAGATGAAAAATAATAATTATTAGATCTATTGTTAAAGGTGTATGAACTTCAACAGGGGTGGCGACGCGGACAATATTTTAAGTTTGAAACAAATTGAAAGATTTGGGAATTTCATCACAGTTTTTGGGATTAAACTTGATCACCTGTTTATGAATGAGTGATTATCTTTTTGAGGAAAATACTAAAATACAAAGCAGCTTGAACTTCATTTCATGACCATATTCCACAAAAAATATATTTATACAAATGAATAGTATTTTTTGTAGAACGTTTTTCTTTCGACTTTGAATAATAAACTAGATCAAAGCACGATGATTAAGCTAATCGACAACCCTGTATCGATGCATTTGCCGGCTGTGCAGTTTGCATTCAGTCAAGCTAGACAATAAGCTGCGAAGCGCGCGCGCAGGTAGATGTAAAAACCAACATTAATTTACATTTCCCAAACCTACACATTTCGAACTTCAACTTTATCGTACACGTCACAAGGTTGTCAATTTACAGAGTGGTTAATTCTGGTAGCAAAATAATGTTTGTACAGGTGTACTTATACTTTTTTTTATCTTTCATTAGCTAAGTTCGCGCTTTATGGATCACGATCGAGGGTAGACGGACGTGTCTTATTGTTTCGTCAAATACATGAGAAATTTTGTCAATAAAAGCTGGGTGGCTCAGGGGCTTTGTTGCGTTTTACTTTACTTTACAAATACCAAAGCCCTTTGAAGTATTTGATGAGATTTTTAAATTGCCAATGTGTGCAGAGTTTGATGAATTTGGTTTTATCTATATTTATATCTTCTCTAACAATCTTCTAATAGTTCAAAACTATCAAAATTGCAGCAAAGCAACAAAGCTTGCAGTTTTAAAAAGACTCTATGGTTAATCAGATTGGCATAGCTATTACTTGACTATAGACATCAGGTATGCAATCAGATTCAACTCCATGAAGTCTATCTAAAATAACAACCAACGGTATGTTTAAAAACAGACAAAAATAAATTAAAATCCCGAACAAAAGAAACGTCGGTTTCCCGGAAATCATTTCGCGGTGGCACTAAAAGCCAAACATAATTAATACGGGGCTCATTAAAAACTTTCCTGACAGTTTAAGTATGCGTCCTAATTAGCAAAAACGCAAATATTCTGCAGTCACACGGTCTACCTTAGTTAGACCTTTCATTATACGCCACTTTGGCCATTTTCATAATTATACATTTTAATTTAATTTATTGCTCTGTTTCAGTTTCAAAGGTTATTAAAGTTGAGTCCTTAAAGAATTTAAAAAGCTTATTTCAATTTTGGACTCTGAAATTCTTTATGAGCAAGCTTTAGAAGTACTTATGACTCAGAACCTATTGATGATAAAGAAAATTAAATTAGTTGTTGAGGAATACCTACAAATAAATTAAAAAGATAACTCTTCAGCAATAAGGTAGCAAATCGAATGTCCAAATGAAACACAATATCAAAGCTCTGTCGGCATCCACAAAGCTACCAACAGCTAGTTACGGTTTGTTTAACAAATTATTGTTAATTATAGTTTGGGTAAGGCGAATTTTAATCTGAGTTTTTGCTGTCCTATCCTTAACAAAAGATGTATTAAATGCACAATGTATGGAACTGACAACCATTCTTTTGGTATTTAGCTTCGAACACCGTTTACTAAATGAATTCTGTAATAAGAGATCAATTCAAAGAATTAAGATAACAGTTACCTCCCAAACCAATTAATTAAGCACATCTAATAAGCATTCTTTTGAACTTTCTTTGGATGACGAACTTTGGCATTTAGCATTTGTTGAAATGTTTTCCTGTTCGTCTACAATCGTAGCTGTAACTTTTGTAACGTTACAATATTTATCGATTTCCTTTTTCTCTTTCTCTACTACAACTTCAAAATATGGACCACAACAACAAACTATTAATACTCAACGTTCATTTATTATTTGCCGAGTTTAATTACCTTCACTATTCGCGTTTATCTCCCAA
The DNA here is from genome assembly GCA_916618015.1 of Xestia c-nigrum. Taxonomy (NCBI): domain Eukaryota; kingdom Metazoa; phylum Arthropoda; class Insecta; order Lepidoptera; family Noctuidae; genus Xestia; species Xestia c-nigrum. The sequence goes on from OU745260.1 coordinate 10,446,428, forward strand.
ATCGATCTATATAAAATAAATCAATTTAATCTAATTAAAAGCATTACATGTTTTTTGTTCGATAACGAAACAACACGAGGTATTAGGAGATGAATCGTGAAGATTAGGAGGTGAGGTTGTATCAGCGGGTCACCGATCATATCTCCCGGCCGTACGTCAAACCGTCCATCCACTGTCGTGTTCTATCAATTATTTATATAATCTAATTTAATTTAAGTCCCCTGACCTTTCTTTGCACTTGGTCTCAAACTTTAGACAATATCTCTGGAAACATTCATGCAACTTTCATACGTCTTGCTATATCGGTGTAGGGATCAAATTAGGTTGCATTAGTCAGTGCTACGAGCACGTTTCTAGTTCGGTATTGCAAATCATCGTCGTCTGTAAGTAATGAATTACAAATATTATTTCTGGTTGATTCCGATTTGAATTTCAATACGGTTTGATGAACGACGCGATGTAGGACTGACGTATGGAGATGTTGAGTCAGGTGATACGTTGGCTTGGACTTGTTTTAATGTAAAGCGTGAATTCGGTAGTTAAATAGGCTGTGTAGTACGTGGTGCTAAGTGGTCGATGGGCTGGGTGGCGATGGCCCGCTCGGCCTTGCAGCGCGTCTCGCCACGCAGTCTACGACGGAAGTTTACGACCCAGCGCCAGCCACTTTTATTGGCTACCTCACATCGAAGCCTCCTCGCAGCCTCCCATTCACTCCACAAGAAATATACTTTTTATTGCTCTGTCACTCGGGTAATTTATTGACAATGAACACACGTGCATTTCTATTAATATTTTATGTCGTAAGAGTTTTTATGCGGCTGCGTCCGTCCGGGCCATTGTTGGGCCCCATCGGACAGTTTGTTTTATGTCCACTCTAGAGGTCCACTTAATTGTTGTACGAATTGGTCGTGATAGGTCGCTTCGTTGTTCTATCGAGTGTCTAGTCAGATGATATTGAATGTAATCGACAGTTTATGCAAAAGTGTTTGCAGTGTATAATCTATAATAAAAATTTAAAGGGCACTTATTTATGCAAGTCAATAAGAAACTGATGGAATTTAGAATGGCTTGAGCGATGATATACTAAGGTTATTAATTCATTTATAAGGTTTTAATAGATGCTATTTAAAAGATATTTATGGCTGGTTGTAGTGGTGGTTTTAGTGCGTTTAACATGGACAAAGAAAGCGTTGGAGCTAATTGCAGGTTTTGAATGTTAATCGAACGATCGGCTGACTGACAGCGGGACCATAAACAATCCAGGCTGTCGCCGTAAAAGTCGTGTGCGGTTTTTCATCGTCTGACGCGCAGCCTTTTGGAATTATACCCCAAATAATGACAATTCTTATGCTGTCTGCAGGGCGCTGCTCCAATGGTAATGTGTGTGTCGGTTCAAAATATTATGTGAGAATTTTGGAACGAATTCCATGAAAAATCATAATTTAGACACAGCATCTCACTTATTTCTGTTGATGTCGTTTATTTACATCAAAAATGACGTCTAAGTGAAATATATAAAGGATGTCTCAACAATCTTTAACGTAAATGGACAAGATTAAAAAAAAGGCATCAATGAAAGTAGTTTTACGGTTTCAGGATCTTTTCAAACTTCGAATTTCGAACCTCCAGTTGTATCTACTTACTCCAGAAATCACACTGTAGGTAACCTTTGAAGTAACACAGCTCCACATAATATCCCATCGGATCCATATACCCCATACAATGGACAAACACCACCGCTTCCTCATAAATATTCCCGGACAAAGTACTCTCGGACGACCGCAGAATATTCGCTATATAATTAACAGTTATACCTTGAAGAGGCCCTAAATCTCGCGCATGCGCGGCAGAACAATGCGCGCGATGTTCGGCACCTAATGGGCGCGTTGATTGAGCCCCCGCAATAATGTTGCGGGATGCGCAAGCGCATGTGTGCGTTGAACGTGCGGTACCGATGTGGGTGTGGTTTGGTAGATGATAGGTGTGAGGTAGTATGGGTAATGGTGATAGCTTCATTTGTTTTATGTGGTGATAGGTTTAGATAAAAATCTCTTGATGCCATAATTGATCGAAATTGAGTGCCTCGTTGGTTTAGTAATCGCTTGCGTGACTGCTGGTATCAGGTCCTGGTAAGGATTCTGGTTTGAGTCTTGATTTATGCCCGGTTGAGGGCAATAGGCTTACTCCCTATACTTAAATATAACTTGCGAAATAATTATGACTATTTAGGTACCTGCTTAAACCTTCGGAGATTACAGGCGTAATGTTATATCATGGTCGACGTCTTGAAAGCCTAGAACGCACTATATAATTGTGAAAAAAATCCTTTTATCAATAAAATGCGGGAATAAGTTAGTAGACAGTAGACACATAATATCTACCCACCCAAAACGTAGTCAGATGCAAGATACAACTTCGAGTAGCAAAACTTACTTAATGTAGTAGTAGCTCGTACTTACCTGCAACAGAAATGTAAGATTAGAATCACATAAAATAAATCACAACCAACTATTAACTACCAAACAAATAGATAGAGGCCCATTTAAAGTAATTGTTGAAGTCCCACTTTATTAAGCAATAAACTTCGGAGTGGGCTCGGAAATTCCTGCAGCATACCAGATTGGATTGAGTCTTACTTTTAGAGGTAAAAGAAAAGTGAAAATGAGCTATCGACGGAATACAAACGCGGTGGGGGAGGGTGGGGGAGTGGGAGGCAAGGATGCGCAGGAGTCGGCGCGTTCCGATCCACACGTCGCGGGCGTCGCAGGCGCATTCCGACGCTTTTTCAACAAATTCCAGCACGCCGTCTCGCTCGTCTAATTGCACTTAATTTCTGCATCGTGCCTGTTTAAATACGGCCCAGCAACGTTTAAAATTGCTATGGAGAGCACCGAAGACACGGGTAAAGCTCTGTCTTCAATGGGCTGTGAGGTTCGATCGCCGATTAAATGTTACCTTTTTGCGAAATGGCGAAGAATTAGCAATTACACTTTGTTTTAAGAGGTTGGGGTTAAAATTCTGACAATGATGCGATTGAGTCGAAAATTGGGGGAGTTAGGTTAAGTTCGTGTAAAAGGGTCTTGCAAAAATGTATGAGTAACATTTTTAGTCTAAAAATTTGATTTTGCACTTGAAACCGTATCTTGCCCTATCCTACTGCTATCCATACAAAACATACTCTTCCAAAGTAGTAGTCAAGTAAAATTAGTCTTTGTAGTTAGTTTCAGATAAGCAATAAAGGATTATATGACAAAAGCCGTACCGTAGAGTACCTTTTTTATAAAATACTAGCTTGGGGCCTCTATATCTTCACGATCACTGATTGGGAGCTAATTATGGACCTCTTAGACGACCAAACAACATGAACTACGAATATCACCCTTTAAGCTTGGCAATAAAGGCGATGTCGCAAACCATAGATACATAAAGACTGTTTCGCTCCAATACAAGCCATGCTGGCCAAATGGAAATACCGCGAATCGCAATGATTGGCGTAAAGACGCTATTCAATTGTATGATTGGATTTTTTATTTCAACAAGCTCGTTGATCACAGCGATCATAGATAACGTTGATGACTACTGGGTTTTTATACTTAAGTACCTACACTGAGTATTTGTCTGACAGAGCTTTACACCCGAAAAATCATGTTTGACTATCGAACTATGAACGATTTCTACCTACATACCGCGTGCTCTAGAAAGGTGTGGTGTTAATTGAGGGTGTAATTCAGACTATCAAACTGAACTACATACTTTCTTTAAGAAACTATCTATCATTGGTTGTCCGAAACAAAACTTCAATACCAGTCCATCCCTATGAACGGAGCAGCTGATATTTTTTTAGCGAGTACCATGATTCAGTTTGATGGTCTCTATCAAACCCTGAAATATGACTACAACATTTTTAAACACACCGTATGGCCATACTTACACGGTATGTCAAATGAGCTTTTTCCTTTTGCAAATATGAATGCAGTAAAAGTAATAACGTCGTGTAGAGCAAGCAGTCTTTATTACATTTGACATTGGAGCTGATAGCTTGGATCATTTAGCTTGTTAGTGAACGCATATCACTGATACTTAACTGCGCCCGCTATTACATAGTAGCAATGCAACTTAAATCACACCCAATTTAAAAGCAACAAGAAAAACGAGTGAGCAAAGAAAGCATGGGAAACATGTAACGAGCAGAACCTATTAAAGGGGCGAAGCGAAGAAATATCTCACGATCCTTACTCATTACAAATTATGAGCGCATTCCTATCGGACTCTATTAAACATGGTGAAGGAAATGACTTTCTGAAACATGATGCGACGCAATTAATAATCATGATATAATTTCAACAAAAACTTGACCGGAATAAATGATAAATTGCACGCTGGTAAAAAGTGCTCGTATGCTCGTAATGATCCCTCATTTCAGCCTGATGATCGGTATTGGAATATGACATTAATTAAATAAGTAGCCCAGATAACAATCTTAATATTGTACGTTATTATCGTTTGACGATGTTAAACTTCCGAAGTTTTTATTCCAAATAGCTCCATTACAGATGTCATTAGGTTCAGGTGATCAATTTGATTAGGATGTGTTTTTTCTTGAACTAAATTGAGTGTGCTTAAAGATGACGTGTGACTTTGTAAATTTTGTATCGAACACGCAACAGGTACGCCTATCGGATGGTGATCTGATCAAGCGAATGATATTACAATCGCTAAGAGCGTCAATCGATACAGATAACAACTCGAGATCAGGAAAAGAAACAATCACGCCGAAAGTTTGGGCTCCGGGCTCAGCTGACACGACGTGACACCTCAAAACAACCTTTATACTCTCGTTACCTCGACAACGACCACCCGATATGAATAGGTACAGAAATTCCACAAGCGCGCGCCGATTAAACTTCTAGTTGAAAATAAAAGAGATTGTTTATAAAGCAAGAGCAGACGACATGACAATAGACGGCGGTGATGGACCGAAACTCCTCAACGTTCGGCACACGACGATACGCATCGATCCAAAATCGTATTTACCACAAAAGAGTTAGAGTTCATTAATTTTAAGACGTGACCAAAACATGTGACTTTAAGAAGATGATTAGGAAAAGTGGGGGCGTGATGTGTAAGCGAGAGTGCGGGTGGTGCGCGAGCGAGAGGTTCGACCGCCGAGGGTCACAGGCGTGATGGCAGGTCAGCCACTTTTGCACCTCGCCATAACAACGCGTCTCAAATTATTATGGACGTTTGATAAGTGTTGGGAGATTGCACAGTCTTGGTACTTTATGATGCTAATTAAGTGTTTACGTTACTAGCCGTAGTACATTGTTGACACTCGATGACGGCCCACTAGAAGGTTTGTTTGAGGAAACGTCACTCACATTCAACGGCAGTGCTTTCACCGGTCAAACGTTTACAAAGAGAGCATTGACATCTAAGTACAGCATCGTGAAAAAAAAACAAGCACCTATCGTCTGGATGATATCTGTAGATACCACTCCGGTGATACGTTATCAATAGCTGAAGAATTTCATCTGAACCTCTGATAAGATAACCACATCTCACAATTTATTTAGGCTAAGAAGCAATTTTAAAATAGCCATAATAAAATGATATTAGCGTAATAACGATTTGTAGCAATAAAAAGCAGTTATGACTTTAGCCAATAAAGTTGTGGGATCTCTTGGCGTTTTAAAATAACTGAAGATTAAGGGGTGGAAGACTTTGGCTGTCTGAATCTATAATGCCGGTCTCTTAATGCGTCTTAATGTGTATTTTACGATTGTTACACAAGACGCGAGCAGTTTTACATCGGTTTAAGCGATGTCTATCTGGCGTTATTAAATCCTCTGATGTTCCGAAACATCAAATTATGAATGAGAAATAAATCAACAGGGGCGATCGTAAAATGCTTTATGTTTTTGTTCTGTTCAGGCGGTTCGATTACTCTCCCAAATTGCCCCAGATGTGGGCCCGCGCGAAATCATAATGTTTTCATTTCGTCTGTATCGAAATTAAAAATAAAGTAATAGTCCATTTTGTTATTCCTTTCAGCAAGCGCTTGTGATTTAGCCTAAGATGCTGTTGATCATAAAATTGAACGAATCAAACCGATTCAAATCTATCGATTGATATTCTGTTCCTCGTAAAACTGGTGACGTAGAATCTATACTACAAATATTTACAAGTATTGATGTCTTAATCGTAAAAATGTATAACATAGATAATAATATATTGAATTTATATAATTCATGAGCGAGTTATTTGTCGAGAAAACTACGCAATAAGGGGCAAAACTGGGATGAAATTCAGGGCCAAAGATTTTATTGGGCAGAAAATGGCATAACTTATGACAATTTTGGAATGACCATCAAAAATTTTGCCTTGTAAATTAGGTCTGATTTAAATGTGCGTACAAGCATTATAAAGTAAATATATTTTATAGATAATGGCAAGAGCCTTTTGATAGGGTATCATAGACGCATTACCACTTAATGAAACATTATGAATAGCTCACACATTAGGGCGCGCTATGATAAATGCTTCGCGGATGACTGGCGGTAAGTCCCTTCGATTCCCGATTGGCATGACATTAAAGAAAGTATTTGCAGTCTTCGGTCAGGGACATGCTATCCATCAATATTATGGGATATAATCAGGTGTGAAGGCATTAGCGGTTAGTGCTAGTAATGTGGATCAATTTGATATTGACTTTGATTTGATTATGTCATCATTTATTTACCTATAAGCAAGGTTGGAAGCGCGACTGCTGAGCATGACGTCCTTGGTTCTATTCCCAGGTCGGGCAAGGTGTTATTGGGTTTTTCGATTAGGAACTTCTCAGCAGCAGGCATGGAGTCTGGATTTATACCCAGATGAAGGCAATACGCTCGTCCCCTATTACCACATGAGTAAGTAAACGGAACAGAGTATAAGCTTCTTAACAACGTGCAAAATTGTTACCTATTTTGGTAGGGTTGTCGCAATAGGTGAAGACAAATTAATCAAATATTTACTTACCTATTGTACTTGGGATAGTTAAAGTATGACATATTTGTATTTCTTTTTTCTAGTGGGTATTATTATCATACACACAGTCCAATAAACACCCATTATTAATAATTACCAAGTTTTTACATTAAAATATTCTAACTTGTCACAAAACAAAGAACGTGTGTTGCCCTGACAACCCCGAGATTTTCAACTGGATGTGACAGCGCAAACCGGTTTTTTCCACTTTTGCTGCGTACGTGACAAGCGGCCAGTGGTCACGCACGTGGTGCAACCGATTCGCGCGGTTGTATGAAGCTTATACTCTGTACTGAAGGTACTCTGTGCTATTACTTGGGACTAAACATAACTCGCGAAATGTGGGTGTATTAACATAGGATTAATAGATAACGACTCCAAAGGATACTTCCAGGATTACGGGCGCGATACAACAACTGGAGTAATTTGGGATCCTATTATTTCAAGAAACGAATCGTTTCATCATAAATTATTATATTTATCAACTTATGGAATACTCTGGGAGACAGTCATGATGCGGACAAGACCCATACTATGCTGTAACAAGGTTTCCTTCGTCCCAAGCATTTTGTTAATTGAAGAATATTTTATTATTCATGGTTTCGCCTATCATCGCCAGTCAATAAGCTTACTGTGGTTTTATCGGAATAAATTTATTTACGAATATAATACAAAGTCTTCTTTAAACTTTATAACAATTTTAATATACACAGTAACGTCTGATTTGAAATTCATCAGATTGATTAAGAGCCTCACATTACCATACCGAAGAAAAAAACTACCCCGACTCGGTTCTTTAAAACACACAAACAATTGAACGAACTCAGAAAAAAGCCGTGATCAAAACCTGAACTTATACAATGACAGCAGCATGTTGATTCAATCACAAAAAAAGGGAATTCGAACAAAAAACAACAATTAAATATCGAAGCCTCTCGGCCGCCTCGAGAAATATTTAGAATACGTTCCGAAGACACAATTTCTTTTTTTATTACTAAAAAGTCCCTACACGTGTCCAGGGATGTCGTCTTTATTGGTTTAGTCCAATTAATGGCGTCTAATGTTCCCAGAAACCTGGCTCTATGACAATAAATTACAAATTTTCGTTTATTTGTGTTTTAAATTTCGAGTCTGTTATTCAAATTTCTTCCAAAGACCCCATTACTCATCATAAAAAAGAAAATTGTGATTCGAATTTTAAAACTAACCACATAGATGTAAAATTGCGAGTTAATGATAACGAAAACAGTTTAGCAAAAGTTATTACATTTCAAAGAGTTTTTCAATAAAAAGTAACTAGAGAATCGTTGAGATTTACGAATATGACTTTTCTATGGCTATTAAGGATCTTACACAATGGCAGCGATATTATCGTAGGTTTAATTTGCAAATGCTCGATCGATATAGCTGGCTGAGTGATTGAGACTGAGCATACGGACGCATTGACAGTGCGCTGCATTCTATGTAAAATATGAAAGAGTCTCGCTCCCGGTCGCCGATGTCGGACAAATGACCCTCCAGATGGATGTGGTACTCGTGTTGAGAGCTTAACTAGGAATAGGAATGTACATAAACTAAGTTCAGCGAGCGAGAATGGAAATACTAGGCGCTTCAAATGGATTTGAAGCGGAGATTTTCTTGTGAATACCTATCTGCATGTATAGCAGCTGATAAGTAGGAAGTCGCCTAATATTTATGGATTTGAAGCATGCATTACTTGAATATGGGATTTTTATGGACATGAGGGATTAATCATCAAAGACGATAAATACTTTGAAGAGGTACCCGAGTCATTTAGAACAATCAGACCTTATGTCCACGCCATATTTGATCTAGTATTGTTGTTCAGTTGTGGAGATAGAGTGGAGATGTGTCATCCATGACACATCTCCACTCTATGTCCGGCTCATCCAAGCATTCTCACATCTGACACATTGGTCATTCCACACATGCATAAAACAAGCGGTGACCGCGGCCGGTGCCTACCACTGATTGAATTATGGTTGCACTACAACTGATTAATGCGACATCCACCACTGACGTACTATTGTCTGTTCCAATCTGCATCCACCAATAAGAGAGTAAAACGATCCCCGACCGGATCCGGAATGTGTAAGTATCAGCATTTTGTCTCTGTGTGTTCCATTTTGTACTTTGTTACGTTGGAAGTGTCCCTTACACTTGGACGCACACTGCTGCAATTTTTAAATTTAGAATCGTTTTTTGAAAATTGAATGTTGCGGTTTTTATTTGTTTTAATTTAAATGTAACGGTTACCAGTTACCACAATGTAGTTGGTTATTTTATATGTATTATAAGAAGAGTAGATAAAAAAGTAATCTAGTAATGAGTGGTTTTCCACGAAAGACCGTACACCTAATCATACGAATCAATAAAATGTTTCAAGACTAAACAAGCCGCGGTGGACCTTTTCCTTAAACAAACAAAAATAAATGAAAATTCAAAGGCCAAAATATAAAACGATAAGAGGATTAGGTGGAACGGAGATGACATTGGAAATTAAGGCTGTTTTCTTTTGTAATTTTCCCCCGTCTCACCCTCGGGTGGCGGGGAGATTGGGGTACGTTAAAAATGTATGTTTTCTCAAGTCCCCGGTCAGCGGGGAGGCTTCGCTCGGATAATTTTCAGGACATGTCGGTGTCCACACGCTTGATGACCTGAGACAAGCGGCGAAATCTAATTTTACGATATATGCCCCGCTAGATTGTTTGATTTTCTTTTCTTTGTACAGATTAATGTTATAAAAAGGTAAGATAGATAAGTAAACTGATGTAACGCGACATCTTGATGATGATTTACTGTACAAATAATACCAATGCCTTCTCTTCTCACTTGTTTAATTTGCAAACCATAAACTATAATAAACGGCTGTATCTCAAATGGAACGCAAAGAAGTACGACAATGGTCGGTCTACAGTTCTACACGGCGCGTTCCGAACGCCGTAATTAAAGCGATACGCGGACAAAAACGCGCGGGCGGTACGCGCGGTGTTCGCCCGACGCGCGCGTTTTTACCGCGCCAAAAACACGTCGCGCGAACGCTCCGACCTGCAATAAATTAGGCCGAGTGACGAAAGCCGACACCGACTCAATACCCGAAGGCGTTAAATAAAAACATTAAAGGCTGGTTGAAATAATCGACGGGAAAAAGCTATATTGGACCGATTTGGTGGCGACAAGGGCTCGGGAACGTGAGTGGATGCGCCTCGTTTCAATCTGGCGCTCGAAGAGTATTTTACGAGTATTTGTATTGGCTTTTACTTCTTTCAGAGCTCCAGAAATGATAGTGTAAATATACGATTTCAGTTGGAGCAGATTGTCGGTATTAAGACATATTCGTATTTATGAGGAGACGCTCAATCTGCTGTTACGTTTAGGTACGTGGGTATCATAAACTAAGAAGCAAACTTGAATCTAAGTATTATAAGTCGAAGCTTTTAATTTTCCATTTTCCATTTGATCTAGGACAACGATACAGTAGGTATAGGTAGAAAACTGCGCATTTGCTTAGCGAGTTCTAAAACATAACAATAAGACAATTTGTGACGCAGCAGCTCATCTGATTATACCCGTGCTCTTGACAACTTACCTACGTAGGTATTTAGCTACGTAAACAGATCATTGAAAGTACCAACTGTTTATGAAGGGAGTGATGTACCGCTGACGTCAGAAAAACAGCGTTTCGGTTAACCGAAGCGACTTAATTGCAAAATATTTATTCTAAATTAAATTGTAAATATCGTCTGCGTTGTGTAATTCTTTTATGTAGACTCATTTTGTTTTTGTTACTGTCAATTTTCAGTCTATTTTTTTCGAAATGGCAGCTTGCAGTTCAACCTAGAGGGGATGTCGTCTGCTTAATCGGACAACTTTCAGTACAACGAGATGCAGTAGGCGAAGCGATTGCGAAATGAAGTAGGTATTTTTAATGGAATGATGGTAATTTTTTCTTGCACGCGAATTCCGACTACTGAGTTGGAGACAGATTTTTTTCTTGAAACGTGATCCAACGAAATGTTGCCACTGCTGGTACACTGGGCTGCTCTCTGTGGGTCATTATGCATGCCCGGTGCCTGGTGAATGTCAAATGGTTTTGAATTTGGAACCTATACTACCGCTGCTATTTCTTTTACACAATAAGGTAGAGAATTTGTAAATATCAATAGTTCCACAGTATTTACGCGCTTATTTCATAGACTTGTAAAAAAGGTGTAATCCAATAAAACTTCTCCTCTTTACTGTCCTAATGCATTCGTGTTAACTTGATAGGCACGATACTGGATATTTAACCGACCGATAAATAAGTAACTTACCTATTGAATTGCCTTGAATTTATTGTAATAAATAATAAAGTCAAGTAAATACAAACAAGTTAACGCCTTGTTTGTAGGTGAGTATTCTTGATTACTAAGTAGCATATTACAGACGCATATTTTGTCCCATTAACCTTACCAAAGAGATCTTATACCTACTTGACTTGATATTTTGTGACCCTGCGCAAAGAGGTCTAATAACCTAAGGTTGTAATGGGGAGTACCACGCATGAATTCGCCGCTAGGGGCGCTTTTGAGTAAAAAATGTTAGGATGTAATTTGTTGGTACTTGGAAGAAGAATGATTTTTAAACGTTTAATGCTCCCTTATGTTAGGGGCAAAATGTAATATTATATCCGAAACTAGGTATGCACAATACGCAATAAAATAAACTGTTTATGAAGTAATTGATACTTTAAAAGTGTCAAACAGAATGAATGACAGGACCTTACTCGCCAGTGGCGCCACCAAAAACCATAAGCCTCATTGTCTAACTGCAGAGCAAAGGGCTGTTCTTACGAATGATACAAAAAGGAACGAATATGATAATAAAACGACCATGCAGTTTATTTTTAGATGATAATGTAAATATATTACTGGCATTAAGCAGTCTGTGGAAAGTTTTGAAGTGACTTATAAGTGCAGGGATTGAGGTAGGACCTAGAATGACCCAGATGATCTTCAGCCTGAATATGTATACTATTTAAATATAATAAGGATCGTTATTGACTGACACACAACACACGTACTCAACCACAGAAGACAGAGACAATATTTAGAAAACAGAATGTTACGTTCCAGAATTGAATTTGAATTAGAATGTGATGAGGTGGACTATGCCAGGATTTTTCAAAATTGCACTCTAAAAACAGAAACGCGAATGGTGTCACGGAAAAAATCAATTGATAAATATTACAAATAATTTTGTTTGAAAACTTATAATATTTGTTTATCTCCGCTTATTTCATGGGCGTCGACCTTCTAAGCACGTCCACAGTGACGTAGCCAGGAAAACGTAACGGGCAGCCATGTTGGCGTGGAAATGTAAATAACTCGCTCATTCTAAACGGATCCGACAAATCTGCGTTTTAAATCTAGAGCTTTCAATTCCAACGGTAATAGATGGACGGTTCTAGAAAGTTCTGGAATGTTAACGTATGATAAAGCCTCATTAGATGGGCTAAAAAGGTTCGGAAAACTGTAGAAAGTTTATTGCTGGCAGAGCACGTGGAAATCAGAAGAAAACCTTATGGCTTTTTTCACTTGAATTCAATTTCCAAAATAGTTTATTGAAAATAATATAATCCAGCTCACCAGGCGAAAAGTCTTTGCATTTCCAAATGCGTCGACAGCTCAAGCCGACATCACAGGTGGCCCAACCAGCCTCCTTTCTCAGATTATTGTACTTCCTCTTGCAAAGAGGGGGAAGCGTTATGCATGACATATCTCCGCATTGATGTATGTATGTTACTTTACTTTGGAATTACATTACATATTTTAATAATATGCTGAAGGGGACATTTTACACGTGCAAGTCCTGTTCATACATCCATGTACTGAAATTGTCAATGAAACAAGTTATTTTTCAACAAAACTATGTATTGTGGACGTGTTTTTTAGTATTCACATGTGACAAAACCGTTCTATAAATAACTCATTCGATTTGATGAAAAACGTGATTACAGTTTTTAAAAATAGAATACAGCCGTATTCTAGAGAAATGAAAAATAGTAACTCGATTCGGGAGTACATTCGAGCAGAGATTTGTATGAAATGTAACGGTTATCACTGAACAGAATAGGGGCGTTAATCTTTCAGGAATGTCTTTTTATGTTGACTTTACTTCTCGATTATACTAAGTAAGTACAATATTATGAAAGATCTCGATACTTCGCCTGTATGAGTCAGAACGGTACAGTCGTATACTGAAGTGATTCTGCTTTTAGCTAGAACATTCGGTGGTTTATGATTGAAGTAATGTAGCAGATAGTGATTTAATAATCATGAATATGAGATGTACTGGTATCGCTTGAGACTGTTGTAAATGTTTCGTGTATAAATAAACGATTTCTATTCATTGGCCCACTTTTGGTAGTCTGTTTTGATAGACACTCCGTTAAGTAGTTTTTGTCTTGAGTTTGCCAAAATGTAAGAATTAAAGAAGATGTCGTGTCGTGAATTCGTGGACTAAATAACGCTCAATATCATAAAACCATGTATAATAGTAATCCTATATTATATGAGGAAAAACACGATGAATTTCCAGCAGAAAACGCTCAAAATAAACAGCTCAAACTCCGCCATTTCAACATCCACTTAAATAAGTACTATTCCTAAAAGGTTGGGAACGAAAAGGAATTAGTATTCGAAAATGCAATTTCGGTGCAACGGCGAGAGCTGTCGTATCTACATAGGGGGCGGTCCGAACGGGGTAAGGGTAGGGGGGGCCCGAGTACATATCCATCTTGTTAGGTATGCGCCCGGATGCGCCGGCTTCAACAAACACAATAAGAGCCTTCGTACCCCCTTCTCCCCCCTCCTCTCTTATGGAAAACTTATTAGAGCGCAGCCCGTCGGGGAATCCTTTTTCCTTCGGTAAATATTTGAGGGAGAAATTAAAATTTGACAGCGGACGTTCGTACGAGTTACGAAGGACGTCGGAGTCTATTCTGTATGCTCGTACGTGATACTTGAGGCGTAAAATGAAATTTAGATTGAGTTTGGACAGTATTGCTTCGTGGCTCTTTGTGGGACGTAATACGTTCGGAGCGCGGTGTTTATATTTACATTATTATTTATGCAAGGCTCTCTAATGTTTGTTTGTTTACTGATTTGATTATTTATTTTATGAGCAATGCTAGGTACACCCACATATTCTCTATTGCAGAAAAATATCTAAACATATGGAATACAACAGTAATTACATTTTTCAGCCGCTATATAGGGTGTAAAACACCTCTTAACGAAGCTGAAAGGCACTTGTTCTCCCCGTCATTGCGATATTTTTTTTGTTCTACACCATACCTGGGAACCTTCTAGTTACGAAGATGTTGGGGGACAATCCAACTTTTTTTTTTTTTTTTGTTATTACTATTTTTTACTTTAAACACCTCTACGACCGCCGTACTAATCTATCCACCAAAACATGATATTTCACCCCAAAAAAAAGTCGTTTCCCAGCAATAATTTTTGCGTAAAGTTACATAATTTGATGTACAATGCTTGGTTGACGGCTTCGTGATGAGGTGGTTTATAATCACAACTGACAGACTGGAAAATGGTAAGTCATACCTAAATAAGCTAAGCCAGTTTGGAAATTAAGTTCTGTGTGTTGAACTGTAAATCGTATGTACAGAATTAGGTGTTTACGAATAGATACTTTAACGGTTATTATTAGTATTTAGAGACCTCTTGAAAAGATATATCAGTTTCTTAGACAAAAAAAGAAAGAAAGACAAAGTCTGACCAGGGTAGGTCAGAATTTTTCATAGGAATCGAGTCGTAATCGACAAAATCAGTCACTACTGTTACGATTACCTGCGCAAAACTCCACAATCAAACTAAAATTTTCCTCTAATTTTCCCAAAAAACAGTAGCGCAATAAACAAACAGGGTGCGGTAAAAAACAATAATTCACACGTGAAACCAATGTAGTGAAAAATGAGAGAGGTGGTGAACGTGCGCCGAATAGGAACACCCTGTGTTACAAATGAGAACATTTGCGTTCTGTATACGGCCGCCATCTTGGAATTTGTCATTTTTAATGGATTAGAAATGAGGTTTTTCTACAGTATAGCCTGTAAGACATTGGAATTAAGACTGGGTCTTTTAAAGTTTAAGTTGACATCACTCAGTAGACACACAAACTGAAAGAAATACCAGACTACATAGCATGACAACCAGGCCGGAGAACTGTCAAAAACACAACTTGGAATTAAGAAGAAACCTGTTAACTTTGTGCCTAATTTTTCCTCAATGTTCTACGGTATTGGTTTAATTGCTAAATACTAATAGACAATATTTTTAAGAAAAAATCTTCTACATGAAAATAGATTACAAACACGTTTTGTAGGTAGTTACATCCTAACCAATCTAAGAGTTACCTTTGAACCTCTCCCATTCTATGATTACCCAAATCACAAATAAAAAGGAATTAACTACATAAACTGTATCACAATCAAAAACCCTGCGAGATAAAACCTCATCATTGTACCCTCTATACAATCAACTTAGATGTTATATAAAAGCATTAAGGGGTAATGTCTTGGCAGTAATTAAAGACCGGGGGTAGGAGAGAGGGGGAGGGGGTGGCGGAGGCTGCGCGGCTGGGCGTGGTTGGCGCATGCGTAGTACTGTTTAATTACAGAAGAAACAACAGCTCATCGACGCCTCGCGTTCATTAGGCGGCTAACACATAGGAAGAAAAGGGCGTAAAAGTAAATACACCCTTAATTAAATAGCCTTAAGATCGAGAGGAAAAATAACACATTGTGCTGTTAAGATATTTTGCAATTGTGGTGCAGAATTAGGAGGTTCCCGGGGGAATGGGTATACATAAAACTTTTGTTACGATTGCTTTTCCTTAAGTTACGAGTACATATCGTAGACGCAAATGTTTTAATGGTATATTTACTTGAGAATATACTAAAAACAGTAAACCTCTTATCATTTCCATGGTGTTCTTAAAACCTTCCCCTAACGATACATGCATTCGAACATTAGAAGATACAGACGTAACATTCAAATGAAATGGGCTCGAAATTGTAGATAAGGGGGCTTTATGAACGAAATAAGAGGAGGGGTGAATGGGGGTGAAGGGGGTGAGCGAGCCTTTCATATATGTGGAGGAATACACGGCTTAATATGTTGGGAAAAGGAGTGTTTTGATAATGTTGGCTTAATAAGACTGATATTGTACCGTTATAATGTAGGTGTTTTATGTAAAATGGTAACGTTATTACTTACATTTTAGGTAAGGTTTTTCTACATAGACTAAAAGAGTATAAGTATCTATGTATTTAATATTAATAATAGAGGTTATTTTTCCAGAACAGACACAAGGAAAAATGGAAAAGTTTTTGGTAAATGCGCAAAAAATGTTCATCCATTTGACTTTTATGAAGGAAAAGGAACTAATTGTTTTCCTTAATTCATGGAGACTAAAATGATGTGGAAAGGGAGAAAATTGTGTAGAAACTGTTATTATTAGGTGGGCACTCGAACCCGAAGTGTTTCAACCCCAAAACGGCTGAAACACGTAACTACCAATGAAATCTAAACTATAATATCATAAAGGGGTAAGATTTTTTTTTTTGTTTCTTTGTGTGTTACAATTTAGGTAGCTCTAAAACTACTCGACCGATTTTAAAAATTCTTTCACCATTAGTAAGCCACGTCTTTATTGAGTAACATAGGATATTTTATCTATTACTCCCATGGGAACGGGCCCTACGCGAGTGAAACCGCGTGACGTCTACTAGTATTACATAATTTTGAATTTTCCGATTCTATCAAAATAGGAAGCCTACACAAGGGGACATTAGAGCCTTTTTGTATTGACTGAAAATGGAAACTCCATGCTCAGTTTAATAAATAATAATAGACTTTAATAAGTACTATATAAGTGTGTGTTTGCCTATTTCAATATGATTAAAATAAAACTTAGAAAGGGTTAGACAAGTAGGTCGTGACCGTTTCGACTCTTTTGACCGTTTTCGTTTCATTTGCAAGTAATTTGACACAGTCATGTTTAAGTCTGAAAGACTAACTGGATTATTAGTAGCTGGCATAAATGTGTACTTATTATTTTAGTTCTCCTGCTAAGCATTAACCACTTAAATATGCTTGTGTCCTGAAAAAATCTTATTAGTCCGTCATTTAGATTATCAAAAAATATTTGACCCGTATTTTTTCTTATGTTACGTAAACCAAAATTGTCGAAGATATGACGCTTTTAAAATTCTCAATACGTCACGCCATGCTATAATTTTTAGTGCGTTGTGACGTCACGAGTTCCCACTCCCGAGTTTTGATGCGGTTTATCTTTTTCAATATTCATTGATTTACAAAAACAAAAAGTACGTGTCCATTATTTTTCAATACTCTAACTGACGGTCTAAATATAATTGCAATTTATTGATGTTGGTAACTAACCTATGACATATCATGGACTGTACAAGTCCAGTTGCTAATTTGTCCAGTTGCGAATCTGTCCAGTTGCGAATCTGGCCAGTTGCGAATCTGTCCAGTTGAGAATCTGTTCAGTTGCTGCGGAGGCCTGGGTTTGGCTCCCAGGTCGGGCAAAGTGTTATTGGGTTTTTCCACAGGAACTTCTCAGTAGCAGCCACGGAGTCTGGATTTGTGCCCGTTTGATGGAAATAGGGTCGACCCCAATTACATGGGACTTAACGCGTAACTGGCGAAATGTAGGAGTATTATTGGTACCCTTTGGTAATTTCAGGCCTGTTATGTTATTTTTATAAAATATGACACTGTTAAGGAATTTTAGATTAAAGATAAATTCTCCTTATCTTTGTAACGAAAAAAGCAAATCAAAGTTTTTCCTGAAAGTTTCGATAAGTATCTCATTAAATTACAAAGAATATGTATGAAAAGGAAATGTCAAAAACATTAGTATCCTTAACGTTCGGAAACACGCTTTAAGATTTCATTACAGGGGTGTAAGGAAATCTGAAAGCGTGTTTCCGAACGTTGAAGGACTAAAATAACTAGGGCTTTACCAAGTATTTGACTCTATACGATAGTAGCTTTAAAATCAATACAAAGTTGATACTTATTGGTGATTATTTAGGAATACATAATATCACGACTGTAATACCTAAAGAGATAGGTGAGGCCTAAAAGTACGCCCACATTTCGCCAGTTAGGTTTTAAGTCCCATCTAATGGGGGACGACCCTATTGCCATCAATCGGGCACAAATCCAGACTCCGTGGCTGCTATTGAGAAATTCCTAATAATTCCTGGTAATTATTTCTATATATAAAACTTAGCGGAGACTCCTGTCATCTTGGAAATATTAATATTTCAAAATCGCAAGGCAATGTTCTCAGTATCCGAATTAAAGGCAGAATAATTAATTAGCAACCTAATTTAATTTAATTACGATACAATATACATAATTAATTGGCAAAGCTTACGTGATTGGCATCTTAATAGGAATAGATAATTGGCTTGATTTGCGAATTTCGAGTCCAATTTTCATTAATTAACTGTAGTTACATGTTTGCCAAATTACTAAGACATCGAACTTTAATCAATTATTTGTTAAATAGAAAACAAAAATTGAGTTAAAAAATAATAAAGTAAAGGTAGAAATAGAAAGTGTTCCTTTGCACACAAATAATTTGAAGGCCATCATTATTTTATTAAGTTTTCATCAATCACGAAAATATCGGAAAAATTAGAACCCACGACCCACGCGTAACCGTTCTTTGTTCAAAAAACTGTGCTTGTCAGAACACAAAAATCCGATACATGAATTAGAATCATTTTATTCAAACACAACAACTTTTGTGTTAACTTTACGAGTGAATGTCTCTTATAACAATGCACAAAATCACGTGAATCAATTCCCGATGAAATCCGTTTACAGTCAGAGAGTACAACTTAAAATATACAGGTCGCTCGAAAAGTTTTAAAACGTTATTTTTATTGTTCGTGGGTACTGTGAAGGAGAAATGTCTTGGCATACCTAAATAGTATGATTTAAATAAAAAATGTGGGCACGCGACGAGGTGGCGGGCCCATGTAAATCGCTTCAGGAGCAACTCACGTACCGGTGTAGGGTGCATATATTTTTGATTTGTTCTTCTATATGCTTGGCTAGGCGTTTTTTTTCTACCTACTTTGTATTGTGAAGTATGGGGGCCTAATCCGGGGGTAATTGAAATGGCTTTGTCATGTTTTCTTCTGTTGTTATGGCTTTCATTTCTTTAAATCTGTACCGATGATGGCAGATAAATTTTCCGTTTCATTGTCAATTTTTTTTTTACCTACGTTAAAAAATAAAAAATCCAAAGTGTTCAGCAGAACAAAAGATTTAGATAGTCATAGAAAATGACGAATGATGATCGCATTTCAAGTAAATTAGACAGGCAATAAGCCGAAAATGTGTAGGTGTGTAGTTACAATATTATAATATAAATAAAGCAACATTACATAATTATTTATAATATACTCCATTTTATACTGCAAGTTTATCTTTAAAAGATGGAAGATTGTTTATTTTTCTAAAACGGTAAACAGGAGCTACATTACGAGAGTATCAGGTTTTGGTGGCGTGCCAAGTATAGAAATATCGTAATGAGTTTTAAAATTGGCAACTATCGTTAACTTTATGATATTAACAATATATTTTGAGTGCAAGTTACTAGTGTTAGTAATATGGTAGCAAGTTTAAATTATGAGTAAGTACTTATAAATTAAGTTTTAACACTTAATTTCGCCTCTTCTGTATTTGTATTGATCGTATGTTCACAAGGCTAGACCATTGATAAAAATCGAATTGTTAGACGTTCGATAAAAATCGAGCTGTTAGACGTTCGATGAAAATCGAATGTAATACTCTGCAAATAAGAGTTTCGGATATGTTAGGCTCGAAATTCAGAAAAAACTTACTTATTGTCCAATGTCCTTGCTTTTTCAATAGCAAAGCTTTGTCATCACCGACATCGACCCCAAATAGAATGGAACAAGTGCAGGAAGAAAATGATGACACGAAAGCGATCTTGGATATATTTGGGCCTATCTCACGATGTTCGAATAGGCAATTACTCGTACTAAATACATTCAAAAATGGAACAGAATTTATCAAGAATTTATCAAATTAGTGGACGACAAAAACAATAGTGGCCAAGTGCGAGACTCGCCCATGAAGGGTTCCGTAGCAGATTGAATGAAAGGTAAATTGTTGTTTACGATTTATGGCGTATTAAAAAAAACTACTATCTAGATCTCGTTCAAACCAATTTTCGGGGGAAGTTTGCATGGTATGGTGTGGTGGTTTTTAGTTTTTTCATGCTCTTATTTTAAAAGTTACAGAGGGGACACACACATTTTACCACTTGGGAAGTTGATTTTAAGTTTTAAGTATGGGGAACCCCCAAAATTTATTGCGTTTTTCTAATTTTGTGTGAAATTCTTAATGCAGTTCACAGAATATATCTAATTACCAAGTCTCAACTCAAGTCTGTGACATACTGACGGACAGACAGACAGACAGACAGACATGACGAATCTGTAAGGGTTCCGTTTTTGTCATTTGGCTACGGAACCCTAACAATAGTCCGTCAGTTTATAAACAAATATTTGACCCGTATTTTTTTTTTCTTACATAAATCGAAACTGACGAAGATACGACGCTTTTAAAGTTCTCAATACGTCACGCCTCGGTATAATTTTTAGCGAGTTCTGACGTCACGAGCCCGCACCCCCGAGTTTGGTGCGTTTTATCTTTGTTAATATTCATTGATTTACAAAAACAAAAAATACGTGTTCATTATTTTCCAATACTCTAACTGTCGTTATGCGTATTATCTGCCAAGAAAGCTAACGGGAATTTTACTGTAGGTGGTGAAATAGGCCCTAAGTCTTTAAAGATTTATACACCTACATTGCAAATAATTCTCTAAAAGTATCACCCTCTCAAGTACCAGCAATCCATAAAATAAATCGAAAACCAATAGGCATTGCAATCAGCCACTGCAACATACAAACAAACACAACAAATCCGAACTCTATCCATGTTAAAACAACAACGACACATTTCCAAGGCCCGATATGGGGAGGGGCGTAGGGGGTGAAACTACCCTGCATATATCCCTCCGTTCCTTCATTTATCTCTGTGTCGCACCCGAATTACACCCCGAGATGTTCGATTCCAAGATATGTATCTGGGTTGTAATTTTTCTTAACCATTTTAGTATTCAAGACGCAAAATGTGGCCACGCGATATGCCTAATGCGATTTATATTTCACTGTTCGTATTTTACATATGGGTAGGTTGGGGTAGTATGGAATGTTGTGTTGTTAAAGGTATGTGGGACGAATTTTTGTAGTGGTATGATGTGGCCAGCCGTTTTGATGATTTTTGAACAATTGTGTTAGGCAAAACAAAAAGTTTTGTACCCAAATACGGTTTTCTTTTTTACCTTTAACATGGGTTTTCCGATTGTTATAAGACATTTTACACACCAACTGAGTTTCGACTGTGATACATGACTATCCTAGTAAATGATTAAATGTACCTAAATTGTTAATTTCCTATATAATATTGTACTAGCTGATGCCTGCGACTTAGCCCGCGTGCAAATAATATATACTAAAGCCTTCCTCTAGAACAGTGGTTCCCAACCTTTCTTAGGACAGGGACCACTTTGGTATGTTCATTGTTAACAGGGACCATATGGTCCTAGATAAACATGGACACTGACAGGATTATAACTAGGGGAGTGAATCTTTAACACACACTATACAAAAATTGGACAAAAGCGATCGAATTGAGCTCGAAAAATTTAGCAATCACTTAGTAATTTTGCCTCTGATAGGTTCAATTAGGTTGGGTTGAGCTTGCATATTCTGTGTTAAAAAGTACGAATAACGTTTCAATCTTTCGTGGACCGTAGTCGAGGCTCCTGCGGACCACCAGTGGTCCGCGGACCACAGGTTGGGAATCAGTGCTCTAGAAACAGTCTAAGTCTATTGGTGAAAACAGTATGAAAATCGGTCCAGTAGTTTTTGAGTTTATCGAGAATAGACAAACAGTCGAGGAAGACTTTGTTTTATAACATGTAGTGATTAGGTACTTTTGGGATTCTGAAAAAAGATTTATTAATGTTTTCAATTTGAAGTTTGTAAGTCACTGAAAAGTTAGGAAAAACCGCAGCAAGAATGTTTACACAACCTACCTAAAAGACATTTCTGAAGAGAACAGTAGTATTAGTAACCAGGTTTTGTGCTAAATCTACGCCTGATCTAAGCAATAAGCTAGCGGGAAAAGCTATTATAGGTTTTCAGTGTAGAAGCCTTCGTCATTCAGCTTAGCCGGGCGCTGCACCAAACTACCAATTTTGTAACAGATGAGCTTTTCATAATGGTTATTTGGAATTACGGTCAACATTTTAAACGGACAATTAAGTTTTCAAAAGTGTAAAACTTCTTTAGGCGCGTTGAGCACTTTTTGGGGGGAACAAAAATCATGGAGCTCGCGTGACTGTCACCAAACACTTCGTAGCACTCGTAACCGATCCGCTACTGCCCCATGTTTTTTTTAGTCTTTATCAAAGCTGGAGGGACTTATCGTGTCATAGAACATGACGACTCGATTGGCGTAGTGGTAGTGAGGCTGTCTTACGTTCTTAGGGTCCTGGGTTCGAATCCCGGTAGAAGCAAATGTTTGTGTAACTGTCTGGTGACCACGAAACAAGCCTTACTTAGTGTGGCACTAGACGGCGCTGTGTGTAATGTCCAGCGATATTTATTTATTATTTTATTATTTATTATTAGAACACAACGTCTCCTCAGTTTTTGAAAAGGCAGAAGCGTACTACATATTACTATTGGCAAAAGCCAATCTCATAATTATGTTTTATTTTTCCACATAATTATTTTTATATGGGTGCCAGCCTATCCCTATTAACCGTGCCTAAATGCTGACTCTAAGCGATTACTGAGAAATTCTTGATGGAAAAGAAAAATAAAACTTTGTTTGCCCCACCTAGGAATTGAATCATGACGAGTAGTAACGTTGAAAATAATGAGATCTATCCAGCATCCACTCATTTTATCTAAGCTACTAAA
Organism: Xestia c-nigrum; assembly: GCA_916618015.1. Taxonomy (NCBI): domain Eukaryota; kingdom Metazoa; phylum Arthropoda; class Insecta; order Lepidoptera; family Noctuidae; genus Xestia; species Xestia c-nigrum. The sequence continues at coordinate 10,469,607 of OU745260.1, forward strand.
ACTCTTAACATATAAGTCTCTGAAAGCAATCAAAACACCAATATGAACCGTATGTAGCACTTATGTAGGTAAGGAAAAATCTTGGGAGGGAAAATGAAAAAAAGTCAATGATTGAACGTCATACCTATGGGAATAAATTTAGTGAGGGTGGTTGAGGGGGTGCCACGTGTCACCCAGTTGAATTGTCAATTTGATTCCACGGAGAAGCACCTACATTATTAAATATATACGAAGAAATTGGTAACGAAACATCTTATGTATGTACTTAGGTACAACTAGCGTCCCGCCTCAGATTAACACGGTTTTTAGGACTTCACAAAACATCATTATTTTTCGTTAAATGTTAGATTAAGGGCCAGTTTCACCGGTTCCGGATAAAGTGTCGGTTAGTTATCTGATAGTTAATACTATCTACCACTTAAAGGCTGGTTATAACTAATACTATATCTACCAGATATCGCTATCCGACACCTGTGAAACCAAAAATGTTAGTTTATCTGGCAGATAAGTTCCGAATAGGCTAACCGACACTTTATCCGCAACCGGTGAAACTGGCCCTTATTGTAATGTTTTATACGTATAAACCTTCTAAAATAACTACTGTTGTCATTCGTACATATTTGACAGGCGTTACAGTAGCCTAAAAAGTCTGATAGCCAGTCTTACCAAGGGGTATCGTATTACCCAGTACTAACTGGGTTGTGGGTTGGGTCAGATAGTCGCTTCATATAAAATACTGGTATTCAGCTGCATTCTGTTAGACTGGAAGCAAACCCCAAAATAGTTGGGAAAAAGCTAGGCAGATGATGAATAACTCCTCTAAATAAAGTTGAAAATCGCATCAAAATCCGTGGCGAGCTTAAGACGAACAACGTGGTCACAGATAGACTTGAAAAGCGCCTTTATGGTAGAAATAGAAGCAAGCTTTACATTAAAGATTAAAGCAAATGTAGAATAGGAACTATTTAGTTTTCCTTATACAATGGTTTTTCTTGTCTGTGAAATAATTACGCTTTACAAACTGTCCCCTTTATCTCCTCCCGGCCGTTTCCTATCCTCGTTTGTCCCATTTATTTTGCCCCGTCCAGATCTTGCACGTTCGTTTACTGTGTACGTATACGTACTATGTATATTGATTTATATACTTGTGTATTTGTACCTCTTTCAGTGTTGCATGTCGCTGTAATTGCGTAGGTATAGTTTGAAAAATTTAAGGAAAATGATTGAAAATATTTGGTTGGATAACTTAAGTTGTCACTTTAATTTAGGTGGGTATTACTGAGACTTTTGTGATGCGATTGGTAAATGAAAATCGTACGTTAATTAGCGTTTGCTGACATCGGGCCTTGGTTGGTTGACTATCCACCACATACTTACGGCTCTGGGTCTTGAAAAATACGTTAATCAGCTGGTCCAGGCTGTAATTCGTAGATTTCAGTCAGTTGTGTTACAGGTAGGCCGGTCCGAGAGTCTAACAACCAGTCTTACCAAGATGCATCGTGTTTCTCAATTAATGAGAAGTTTCAGGAGGTCAGACAGTCAGACGTTCCAATAAAAGTACTAGTATTCAGCTGACTGGAAGCCGTTCCCAACATAGTTAGGACAGACTAGGCAATTGTTATTAAAATTTAAATGATATAAATGTAAAGGATACTCTTCAGCTAAACGATTACTTTTACCTTGGCAATGATAAACAATATGGCGTATTCATGACATATGCAAGGTACTTAACTACAGAATGATTATACAAGCTAACTTTTACGACGTCGAGACACTTTTATATGGCTATTTTGACTGGAATTTCGCTCGTGCTTTTTTCCAGTTACCTTAAATACCTTCATGGAGGTCAATGTGAGATTGTTTAAGTTATGTAAAGTTTTGACGGTTTCTTGTATGGTACTGGTTATTAAGAATGTATAAATGGCAAGAAAGGAGCTGTCTGATAAGATGAAGAGTATTAGAGATGAATGGATGAAGAAGGCAGGAAAATTGCGATTTCATAAATAAAGTGATGGGATTTCCTATAGTCAGAAATGTTTCAGGAACTCTTGTGCATCTTGCTTCTAAACCCAATAGTCTGGGGAGACCTGTTAGTGAATTTTAAGTCTTTTAGTAAGAAGATAGAGTCTAAATTATAAACAACAATCTTTATTTTCCATCTACCCTTTATCAGATCTTTTTTTCCAACAATTCATCTCTGAATTTAATAACGAAACGTAAGAGGAGCTCCTACCCACATACGAAATGAAAATCTAATACAGATCAACAGAAAATTACTTGAGCATTATTCCCCTCATTTTATAGGTATGTTATAAATAATTGGACTCCACGTCGCACTGGTAACAAGCACTCGTAAGTTCACCCGACTATTTTATCTTTACATGTTTACCTTCTTTCTCTCATAACTAAATTAATTTCGTGTTTCCATCGGCATTATTTATGAGTTCGAATAAGCAATAAACGTATACCGATAACATGTATTTGCTTACGGTCGTTAAGGCCGTGGATTTATCTAAAAAGGAGAACAAAAATGTCCCGGGTTAACCCTGCGCCCGACGTCGTAAAAGACCCAAGAAGTACTGCGGCCAGAGACGCAACAAAAATACTTTATTTATATGCTAATGTAATTTATATGACGCTTAATGTCTCGTGCCTGGTAACGCACGATTCTGTTCCATTATTTCAGTACGTATCGGTTTCACGATAGCGACTTTATTCCCAAGCCAGTAAGGTGGTGTTTAGCGTGCGGCAAGTGTCGTGTGTGTCGATGCGATTATGAATGCGCGGTAGGAGGCAGCTTCCAACCCTGCTTCCTCCTGGGGAGGGGGAGGGAGCGCTCTGGGTGAATCAATAAAAATACGCGAGAAAACGTTGATTATACAACGGGAATTCGGTAGGAAACTGCTCTTTCAATAATGCCCGCCTACTATGAGACGTAAATTGAAATAAAGAAACGTTTACGGGCTTACCAAAGTCACATATTGAAAAGTAGGTGGAAATCTGTTTATATTAAATGTCGGAGCGCTGAGCGACAGTTCTGGTTATTTATCTAAGGTTTCATGTCGTCAATATAGCAGATCTTTGTTTATATCGGGAACACATTAACTAGGAAAGAAGGCATTGTATCCATGCGTACAGTCAACAACAAAAACAGGTTTACAAACTTCAGCAACAACATCAGCAACTGTCCGTATCTGTACGCATATCATTTGGCCATATTTGTAAATGATAAGGAGTTACGTGCATTAGACATTCAAATTAGACTAAAACAAACGATAGCGGGCGAATGATGGACATTACATCTGCGTATTGTATGGAATTTGCATAAAAATCCATCGGTTCCGACCGGTGGACGTTCCCGCTTGAAATGCAGATTCAGTTTCGCAATGAGATAAATACGGTCGAACAAATATAAAGTTAAAAACAAAGTATTGGTGGAGTGAATAACTTGAGTTTGTGAATGTCTTTAGATTGTGGCTTTGGAAAATGACTGGATTTTGGTTGGATTGGTTTTGTTGCGAACAAATTAATGCACTGGATATGATATTGTATTGATACTGGCTGACATTTGGACGCTATTGAAGGCGCCAAACTAGTGGTTCACAATTAAGATAAATAAATAAATATAAAAGTCTTCGAAGCAATTACACATAAAGTTGATCATGATCAGCTTTTAATAGGTATTCCCACTGCTGTGCCACTGCCCCCCTCGTTTTGAGCGAGAAATACCACGTGGGCTCAGTGTGGCTTAGTAGAAACCTAGAATACAAAACTACCCAGAAAAACACGATGGGAAATGTCGGTATACTTTAACAGAAGGTGTTTGATGAGTTGATAATAGAGATGAGTGCAAGAAGCAAATGTGTTGCGGCGACCCCAAACAAATGGGGATAAGGGTGAAAATTGTGATGAAGGTACTTCTACAGCTTTTATTTAAAAGATCCAGAACGAAACCTTTGAAATTTTCATTCTAAAATAACGCCTATAATATCAATTTAATAAATTACCTACATTTCCGCGATTTACCGCTTTAATTTGTATATTTTTTTAAAACAAGAACCTGTATAAATTATTTAAATAAAAACATGAATGAATTCAATTGAAAAGATGGCGTCTTTTCGAGCGGTGACCGTAACCCGCCCACTGCGCACGCGCCTTGTTCCAACATACCTAACGCGATAACTACCTAATTGTAACATAAACACACTAAATAAAGACCTCACAACACATGACAGCAACTAAAACCTTATTCGAAAACCTGTGAATCAACTAATAAACGAGCTTGACGTTTTAAAACGAAAATTGAATACAAGTACATTGTTTTTGGGATAATTACCCCAAAATTGTATGCATTTATTCAACACAGGGACGTAAATATAGGCAAATATGAAAATGAAAGTAAAAAGGTAATGAAAAACTGTTAAGAGTCTATAGAAATGTCTCGTTTTAATTCACCTGCGGTAATTTATCGCATACATTAATTTGTGGTATTATGTGCCCATGGTCTGCTGAAGCGGTGAAGTGTTAATTTATACGTAAAGAGTGACGCGTCGATAGCTTTTTTTAAATAATTCACTGTAATTTAATAAAAGGCCTTTCTGTTGCGACTTGTTTTAAATGGTACGGAATTTGAGCAAACAGGCCAACTGACCTAATAATTTATTATTGCAGAATGATACCTTGCCTTAACAGAACGTAAATTAAATAAAATAAAAAGTAGGACCTAGCACAATTCTTTTTTTTTTCAATTGATATTATGCCCACCCAATGCAATGCCTCTAACACATGGCTTAATTTTTCCAAAGAAACTCAACTTTATTTTATTCAAGTTAGGACCGCACCGGAAACATTCCCATTCCTTTAGCATAAAAACACACTTGTGCTAAAAATAAACAAATTGATGATACATTTTTATAACAGTTCAATTACATCGCGGCCGCAACATTTTACAACCAAAGTGAATGAACAAAAGCCGAGCCCACAGATATAAATGTGGTATCATAACATACCTCCCAATACGATACCAAACCCGAGCGAACCTTCTCATTTCCCCTTGGTAAAAAAAAGAACTTTAATATTTGCAGCACGGCGAATTTAAGGAGCTATAAATTTTTGTCATTAGGCTAATAATAAGAGTTGAAGTGGTGTCGCGGGAACAGGATGTTATAATGCCTTTTGTTCGACTCTTCGTAATTCGCATACCAATGATCTCAGACTTGTATACCTACCTACATTTTTTCCGATTGCAGTATCATCCAGCGCTTTAATAAGGCCTTTTTTCATTACCCTATAAAACAAGATACTTAGCAGCACCTGCGATACTTTTGAATTTTAAATTGTATCGTTAAATATCGCGTGTGCAAACAACATATTTACCCAGTTCATATACCTTGTTTTATGGAGTGAGATATAAAAACGATTTAGTTGTCAATTCTAATTAAGGATTTCATCTTAATGATTTGATGGACCAAGAAGTGTCAAAGTAAAGTAAAGTGGAACTAATGGAAAGTTCAATCTAACTGTTTCGCTTCTAGAAGACATCCGCAAAGGTTGACCGCGGAAGATTGAGTTGTTTACTCTGAAGTGGAACGTGCAGTACTATAATGGAGGAACACGGTTGTAGGGCTCAATGATGGCTAGTATTACGGTGTGACTCCACACGTTAATGCCTCACCGAGAACTTGAAGCCCATCATTACGTATTAGCATAACCGCGCCAAACAAAAAGCTGGCAAAACGTCAGAAACGCGCCGCGTAAGACGCCGTAGAGAATCGTAACGACACCCGGGGGAAAGTCCCACAGCCACTGATTTATAGTCGCGTTTGATAACTTATTTGATCACTTTATGATGGCGAAAACTGCCAGGGAAGCTCATAAGGCACGGCGATGCAAATCGCATGTATTAAGGCGGATATATCGCGGACAGAGTGTTACGTGCGTGACAAAATGATGCACTCCCGCATCTTCATAACGGAATAGAAATCAGATAACAACCGTGCATACGACACAACAGCAAATGAACGTAGGCAAAGGTAAACGACTTTTTAACGTGTCACTTATGTATGTATATGACAAATCAAGCGATAAGTAATGAATCGATGCCAAGTGTAAAGAACCCATTCAAAGATCCCACATGACTCATTTAAACGTAAAAATAGCATTATAAATTTTAACAGCAGTTGGTCATAGGACACGTTTATAATAAGAATAAGTTTATTTAAATAAAATGTAGGAATTAGCATGCCAGTGCGCGCGCGAATCTTTCCATTGTTTTCGCTAAATGACATCAAAGTTGTGGCGGCGATGTGTATTTAGCATGTGAAATAAAAGTTGTTCGCTGTTCTAAGAAAAATGTAGGAGTTAACAGGTGTACCCGGCGCGGCTTCCATAGGATGACGCGCCTTAAGTATGCCTATTGAGCTAACTTTTCCTTTTAGGATTCAATTCGTCCCGACGACCTGGATCTTTTATAAAAAAAGGCGTTCAATCGAGTTACTGAATCGCGTCTAAAGGTAATAATCCTCTCAAACAGCATCGTGTATGCAAATCTATAATATTCTATTTTAATCTACTGATGCTTCCTTATAGAGAAGGCTTTGGTCAATCCTAGTCGCGGTTTCAAAATGTTACCATATTTAGGGTGCAACAAATAACTCTACATTTGTTCTGAACTGAGTGTGTCAAATAAGTTAAAACAAGTTTTTGAAAATCTTTCATACCGTAATGTGTGTGTGTGTATGTGCGTAATAAATAAATAATTATACCTACTCATACTATTAGGTAATGGCATCATGGAACAGTACATGAAACAAAAACATTAAAAATTAAGATATCATTCAATTATCACCTAAATATCTAAACATTATTAAAAAAATATATAATTCATGAAGCTCCAGAGACTTATAAAACAAATAAACATATATATGATGTGTGAGTCCCGGCCACATTAGAATATCAAATAAGCGAAGCTCTACAATATGGCATATCCATCAATCAAAAGATTTCTTCAAACATATCTAATTTTCTTAACAAAAACTCAATTACGAACACACAAGAAAAGTTTTTCTATTAAGGGTTACACGTGAACGATTATGAAAGTTTCATCAGCTCTGTATTCTGTGTTTACGTGATATTTCGCAAGCCCCCAATGCTATGTAGATCACAAGGACTTATGGTAATCCACTCCATGTACTTGAGCATTCCGATAAACTGCGCCTGAATACTTTATTTATCAGAGAACGTGAAGAATCCGTGAAAGGTGTCACGCTGTCAGAACAAAAAGGTCGCTATGAAAAAATACAAAATTGACGGAAAAGAGTAAAAAATCAGGGTGATATTAAAATAAACGAGACATGCGTGGCCTGTGCGCGGGCGCGTTGTTTGGGTTACAGTCACGTACCACGGTAATGACAAATTCGCGACCATTGTTGCTGTTGACTGAGGATTTTTTCAACGTTCAAGGTTTTCATTTTGAGTAACAATACGAACGTGCCAATAGCACATTTTATAGGAATTAATTATGCAAAAAAAAATGTTTTATAAAGAGTTTATCGCGCCGAGATTGCGGCGAGGTCGTGGCTCAGACAATGAATTAATTTCCAATTACATTTCTAACTTGGCTTGGGTCAGAAGTGAAATCTGTTATCACGGCTCGCCCTCAAACCATGGATGCGTGTAATTGCGATAAATACGCTAATTAAACGTTAGCTCGATACTACGGCTAATAGCCGAGAGACGTTCAAAGACACTGTTATTAAAGCGCCACTCTTGTCCCACTTTGTGAGCGAACTCACTCGAATACAAAGCCACGAAGGAAATTGCTTTTCTAGACAAAACTTTGTCGAAGTTTCTTCTACGTTGTAGAATATTACCGTGTCATCAGTCAGTGGTAAATGATCATGAACCTAATGTATATTTTCAATAAGTTTTCAGTGGTTTCTCGCCCAAGTTAGTTCCCCATCCAAAAGAAAAATCCAATCAAACTAGCTTCATTCAACATATACAATATTTCAGAAGGCCTCTCCAAAATCCGACAATATAACAACAAGAGCATACATTGTATTTTGACGTGAACAAAAAGCGCGTAATGAATCCTGAACGGTTTAAATTACTCAGTCAGCAAATGATTTGAGGTCGCGAACATTAATTACACCGTCACGCAGGCACATTAGTGAGCTCATTAAGTGAGCAAAGCTGTGGTCACACTAGACTTATAATCGGCTACCGAATTTGAGCCTTCTATTTCCTTTTTCAAAACTTAACATCACGCCTGCAATTTCCGAAGGACAAGGCAGAGATGCTCCTTTGTAGTACACCCACATGTCAGTTAGGTTTAGGTAAGTCCCATGGAATAGGGCGCGAGCCTATTGTCATTAATCGGACACAAATGCAAACTCCGTAGTTGCTTTGAAAATTTCTGATGACATTTTGCCCGACAAGGGAATTGCGCGCAGGACCCATGCTCAGCACTTGTGACATGAAGCAAAATGTGTAAAAAATATACTTCAGAAAGAGAAGAAGAAGACTGAAAGTGGTGACGTTGGTTGAAACGTTGTATGGCAATCGGTTGTCGTGGTATGGCATGGGAAAGTTTTGAGTACGGATGTGGATGGCTATAAAAGTCAGTGCAGACCTAAGAAATAATGAACGGACTGTGTGAAGGAAGCATTTTATGGCTACAAAGGAGGTATCTGCTGAGATGACATGTATGGTAGAAGGAGACATGCTGCTGCCAAATAAATTAGGGTAAGGACTGGCAATACTTTCATAGAAGCCTAAAAGCTACTCTTCATGATGTTGGGCATTCTGAACAGTTTGCTTGGCTTAAGGTGCTCCCTCACTTCGAGCATGTAATGTAATGTTACAGAGTCGACCGTTACATCAGTGAGGAAAGAGAATCGAGCCTTACAGCGTACAGCGCGCAATCTGTTACAGATTCGAGCATAACATTGGTGAGGGACCGATAATTAGGTACAGTACGCCGCTTTATAATACTTACAATGTGTAAAATAAATATTGCCGCGCTCAACACAACAACTGCTTCGTCGATTTTGTGAAATCAACTTAATGCTCGAAATCTGAAAAGTTACATTACAGGCGAACGCTCCAGGTGAGGGAGCACCTTTATAAGCTTGCCGTATTGTTGGCCCCTAGACCCGTTAAGCCACTGAAGGAAATGGTAAAAAAAAGACGATAATGATAGTGACTATCTTTTTTTTTTGGGTGGGATATCATGAAATGGCTACTCCCACTCTGAGCGGGGCGGGCTTGTCAGATTTTTACTGACTAAAACCCATCCATGTTCCTTCCTCGGCCATGGTATTTCTTTCAAACAGTCCCGCAGCCCCAGGTAATGAATGACATGAGTGTGACTGTCATTTGTTTTTATTAATTTTCAAAGTCAGTGTCTGAGTGACCGTTTGGTGTGAATACAGCCCAGTGGTGGTTGTGTAAACAATGTAGTGATGGGGGAATCACGCGACGGTGACTTGCTCGTACGACCGTGTTCTTGGACGTTATGTGTGCACCACATCCGCTTTCGAAAGTGAAAAATTAACATGCGCAATTATTTTGTAATTATTTAGGTATAATTAACAAAACGTCCGTTGATTTAGTTTGGCGGCCAACCGTGAAAAATTGTGTTTGCGGACGAAAGTTTTTAGAATGCAGCTGCTATCGTATTATGAAGGTTAATTAAAAATGGTATTGTGCAGAATAAATTACTGTTTTCTTAGATACGGACTAATTATTTTAAGATAAACTAGCTGACCTACGCAACTTCGTCTGCGTCACATAAAGAGAAAAACGAAAGGGAAAAAAATCCCCGTTTTTGCAACATTTTTCATTCCTGCTCCGCCCCTAATGACCGTAGCGTGATGTTATATAGCCTTCCTCGATAAATGGACTATCCAACACAAAAAAATATTTTTCGATTTGAACCAGTAGTTCCTGAGATTAGCGCGTACAACCAAACAAACAAACAAACTCTTCTGCTTTATAATATTAGTATAGATTTCAAATTGATGACGCAATTTTTTGCAATGTTTGTTTTAGAAATGTTTACTGTCAAACAAACAAATAACTGTGTCAATTCATAGCAGAATAACGTTGCCATTAATTACATATGTCTATTAATTATAGCTCGCAAATGATCGCTAATTTGCGACCTCCCAACCAATAATTACACTGTCAACTGTTTATACGACAATTACAGACCTGTATGCTTGCTTTGTTTACATTGTAACATCGTTCATTTTGTGGAAACATCGAGAAAATTCCATGCAGATTTTTGTGTTTATTTCTTTCCACGATAGATCACATAACCGTCCAGTGTGCATGGAATAACTGACTAAAGCTGAATATTCATTTAGTACCAACATAAAACTTATAAATCAATGTTATTATATTATTTTTATAGCCGTTACTGACAATAAAGTCGTAGGCGAGCTTGATTCTAAGAAAATGTTTATGTTCTATTGTATTTTTTAATTTATTTATTATGTAAATGTAAATAAAATCATTGGGTGTGTTGGTTTTTTAATAAAAATATACAATGCTCCATATTGTTGTTTGTTTTTACCTATAATTTTTATGTATGTTCATGAGATTGTAGTCTACAAATATCAAGAACGTGGAAATTCGTCACAGGTGCAAAGCTTGTATTGTTTAATCAAGAAAATCTTATTTAAGGTGCAAGCGTCGGGGTAGCACGCAAAATTCAAATTTTCTTATGGTTTTTGCAATTTGCTGGCCAGTGGTAGGTTGTATGAAGTTAAAAATATCTTTCGCGACTGTAAAACGTATGTAGTTACAGAATGATAACCATCAAAATCATCAATACAACCCTCTAAGTTCATGTAAGTCCAAAAACGATTTTTTCAAGGCCAAAGACCGTTCCTACCCGTTGCAAAAACGACGCTTCCCTCTTAAGGCGACTCCCTGAGCTAAACGCGAGTTTTATAATGACTAAAAGTATATGATTCACTGCTATAAACAAGACTAGAAAAATATATGATATTCTTCAGGATATATGCTAGTATGATAGTGTTTTGAAAACATAATACAATTAATTTGACTCGATAAAAAAAACATGAACTTATCTCTAAAAATATCTTCCAAACTAAAATAAATACTAATATGCATGCGATCATTCTGATTTTTTGGCAAATAATCCTACAAGAAAAATATTAACATGATAGTGTTTTAGTTTTTTAATTCAATCATTTTTTTTTTGTTTATCGATTGAAACCACTCATTTCGCGCAACAACCACTTTGTAGTGCAAGCTGATTAGAACTTTAGTCTAACAGCATTTCAAACGAAGTTTGAACCACCACAAATAGAGTTGCTAATTTAACTCGTCTAATCACAACCTTAAGTTTAAGTAATGCTCTTTTGATTTCCACCTAGAAATTTTCTTTCAAAAGTAGGTAAAACTTTGTAACCGTTTACCTAAATTTTAATGAAATTTTGTCCTTTACTTTCTTAATCGATCACTACACACCATTTAAAACCACATCATTTAAAGCCCGTCTCCACACTAAAAAAAAATCTTCTTAAACTACAGTTAAGTTGTTCGTAATCGCTAGTTAAAGTAATGAAAGGGTGGTGTAATCCGGCTGTCGTGGGCACGAATCGTGAGCCGGGAACCGCCTGATAATTAGTTAGCTTCGCAGGTGCTTATAGTCTGCCTAGATTCTAGCTGCTAGGCTGGGAAAGTTGGAATATGTGATTATCAGGTCATATGAATACTAGGAAGTGGAGATTTGCGTGCACTTTTGATCACGGAAGTATATTTTCTTGAATGTTAATCTGTTGTCTTTTGTTTGCTTATATTTCAGCAGCTAAATAAATAAAACGAAAATAAATAAATATTGCTGGATATTAACACAAAGCGCCGCCTAATGCCACACTAAGCAAACCTTGTGTCGTGGACACTAGATAGTTGATATACTACATGTATACTTTTTTGTTTGTAAATACATGCTTATTATACATATAAACATCCCATGACTCCGAAACAAATGTTCATGCTCATCACACAAAAATTTGCTCCTACCGGGATTCGAACCCAGGACCCTAAGAACGTAAGGCAGCGTCACTACCACTACGCCATTCGAGTCGTCAAACTGTTTGACTGAAAAGATTATATTCAGGTAAAAAGCTTGGTTGGTCTTAATTTTGTGGCCCCCAAGAAGGGTTCTGTCGAAGAAGTGTTTTTCGAAAGTGTGTTTTCGAAATCTGTTCTGTCGAAGCTACGAGTAGTCGAACTATTTTTATTCGTAATTGGGACTGCGTCGAAATATTTACTGCAATGAAAGATGACACTCTTTACATGGAACACCTCTGTCTAACCTTTCAGGGATTATAGGCGTGATGTTAATTTACGATCTTCATCATCATCTGCTTAGCCTTTTCCCAACTATGTTGGGGTCGGCTTCCAATCTAACCAGATGCAACTGAATACCAGTACTTTACATGAGCGACTGCCTTTTTAACCTCCACAACCCAATTAGTACTGGGTAATACGATACCCTTGGTAAGACTGGCTATCAGACTTTTTGGGCTACTGTAACGCCTGTCAAATATGACAACAGTAGTTATTTTAGAAGGTTTATGCGTACAAAAATTAAACTAACATTTAACGAAAAATGATGATGTTTTGTGAGGTCCTAAAAACCATGTTAATCAGTGGACCAAGAAGTCTGACAACCAGTCTTGGTTGTCAAACTTTTTGGTCCACTGATTGCCTGTGACGACTGTCAAAGTTCTACAAATAACAGCCGGGACCAACAGCGTAAAGTGCTTTCCGAGGCACGGAACAAACTCGGTATGTAAGTTACGATCTTAATTATTATAAATAAAAAATCTTTTACTATTTGATCGCGTTGATTGCACCTTTTAATGCAAATCCCAACTTAAAAATGGCGTCAATAGAGTTCAAACTCAATCAAAAATCACTGCACAAACCCCGCCCTATGTGAGGCACGCTTTAGTAGACAATCGGGTACTTCGATCTACTCCTACGCACTGTAGCCCGCTTGTTTAGTTAATAAATCAATTAACTGTTCATTGATGATTGAAAATGACTTTATCGTCTTTTACGAATATCACTAGCTTTTACTGAGGGTGACCATAAAAGTAATCAAAATGCAAACAACGCCCTGATTTTTGACTGCCACATCCACAGATAGCAAACAAGTGACAATCGGTTTAAAACCGTTTCGTATTTTAAACAATGAACAAGATAACGTTTTTCTAGCTTATGCAGTCCAGTATACAGGGTAGGGAAGAAGTATAGACACACTAAAGATTATCACGTTTTCAGAAAATCATTCCGAACACTTACACAAAAGGGATGAATAAAAGGCATCTGCATGTCGCGGAGATGAGAATGCTAAGGGGGCGAATGGATAAAGTAAGGAATGAGTATATAAGAGGAAGTCTGAAAGTGGCGCCGGTGACTGAAAAGTTGTGTGGTAATCGGTTGTCGTGGTAAGGGTATGTGATGCGGGAGAATGAGGAAAATATCGTGAAAAAGTTTTGAGTATGAATATGGATGGGTATTTGAGTAGAGGAAGACCAAAGAAACAATGTATGGACTGTGTTAAGAAGGATATGGTAAGAAAAAAAGTGTCTGATGAGATGACGAAAAATAGAGAAGTACGGAAGGAGAAGACATGCTGCGCCGACCCCAAATAAATTGGGATAATGGCAAGAGAATGATGATTCCGAACACTCCCATATAGAAATGTTTTGTTGTAATCTATATCTGCTACGGATTGTGCCCCGTGCTACGCCGTAGCGGATCGGCTACGAGTACTACGAAGCGTTTGGTGACGGTCACGCGAGTTTCATGATTTCTGTTCACCCAAAAAGTGCTGTTCAATACATTACGAACAGCACTTTTGCGTCAAAGTCTCTCTTCCCTCCTCCATACTGTATTTTTAACTTAGCCATCACGGTATCACTGATAAATTCTCCCTTTGTCGAGGTCTTCTGATATTGAATAAGTCTTATTTCTCCAATTTCCAGCTTTTTTCATTGTCAAAAGTAAGACGATATTTCTTGGCTAACAAAATAACTCTAATAACATTATTGTCCACTGGATCACACGGTATCCAAGGACAAAAAGTTTTAACAAAGACAATTCCCCTTAATTAAAAACTAATGTTAAGTCTCAGGGTGACATGAAGTGGTCACATGAATAAAGAAATCTTATGAGGGGCACTTTGATTTGATACACTTATTGTAAAGCCCAATGCTTTGCAAAGAACTGGTTGTAAGGACAAAAGAGCCCTTATAATGAGGCCAGCATATTGTATGAAGTGCCCTCAGAATCAGGTCCGATATTCGACAATATGCTTTTTTATAATGGGAGCCATATTTTTGAGACTTTTTACACTTCGATGCTCGCTAAAGATCGTGTTTAACTGTTGGATTTTGTTTCTTTGTGTGCGACTGTTTTTAGTTGAGTAATGTAGGATGTTAAAGTATGAATGTGCAATTTGGTTTAAAGAAAGATTTTGGATATTGTAATGATAGAAGTTGATACTTCTCATTGACTCGTAACGATTGTCACAGAGCTTATATTGATAAACTGACGTTGTTGGAGTTTAAAATAAAGAACTGTAGCCGATCTCATTTATTTATGTACAACATCTTACATTAAAAGCAAATAAAGATCTGGCCCCTTATTCACAACCATTCGACTCGCTTCCGATTCGGAAAGTCGTATGTCTATCTCGGTCGTTTTCGTAATGCCAGAAGAAGACAGATATACGAGTTGTCGAATCGGAAACGAGTCGAACGTTTGTGAATACGGGGTCAGATACTGATTCTGAGAAGTGTAGAATAGAGCAACTTTTTCATAGGAAAATCAGCATTATTAATTGATGTTTAGTCGTGACAAATCCGAAGGAACAAAGACGAGTTTAACGACTTCACTAAGAAAACAATAACTTGACACAAACGATATTATTCGAAACAAAAACCGCGTTCTTTGTATCAATTCCTCGAACAACAACGAATTAGAAAAAAAGAAGGAAATTGAATCTAAATCACAGCGACCGTCCACTTAAATCTAAACAAGAACCGGCGTGAACGACACTTGGTCATTAAATAATAGACAATAATACGATTCTAATACCCAATATCCCGTGTTAAGGACACAAATGTAGACGTGTACATCCTTATTGCATTAACGTTCGCAGAGGAATCGTTGAATCAGATAACAATCCTTGTGGGGACCCAATCTGGACTATTTAGCGCGACGGAATGGGCTCAATTAGGCTATGGCGGATATGCGGGCCCCTTACCAGCGGCAGCGGGACGGGAGGGCGCTAAAATGCTGCTTTGGTTGAGTGTGGTAACGAGTTTGTAGATTGATAGTAGGGGACGTGTCTTTTTCTACTGATTTGTGGCCAAAATTGTATGTTTTTTCATATTCAACTGCCAAGTTTTCACGTTAAACGGAAAGTACATAGAAGTGCTTGTTAGTTTTTCGACGAAATAAGAACTATTGGAAACGACTCTGCGTATTTTGTTTCTTTTCTTCGGGTTATATTCAGAGTTTTAACGAAATACTTGCACTTAGCAAGTATTTCGTTAAAACTCTAACAAGACTGTAAAAACATCGTACCGGTAAATTATTATACGAAAATTTTGTAAGTGACCGATTTGTTACACAATTAAGACAGTTGTAAATTTCTAAGAAAAACCCCTCCTCATTAACACAAGAACATCGTAATTGAAATCCTAATTGAAATCAGCAGCATATTAGGTGTTCGGACACCGAAGTAACAGTGATTCCCTCTCCGATTAGCTTAGGAACGATTTGGACGACAATGAGCAGCGTCCAACCGTTAAAACATCACTCGAGATTTGGCTCGGATTTATTAGGATCAACTTTAATACTACTACTTCAGAGCTTATTGTTTTAGCACTTAGTTTTGGGTGTCAAAGGGGCACAGTGATGGAGATCGGCATTATGCGAAACGGAGGATATTTTTCGTTGTGTTTAGAATACCAGTGTCTAGTAGATCTCAAAGATTAAGATAAAGTAGTTGCTGTGCTTGCTGAGTTGCTGTTGTTGCTGTTGTTGTTTACTTTTTTTTTAAGTTTTTGTCCTGTCGGGCTTATAAATGCTTTTTCTTTCTTTCTTTCTTTCTCATATTGATTACGTTTTAACTGGTGAAAACCAGTCAAAAGTTACTGTAGGACTCATTGTAACAAACTCAAAACATGGTGCTAATTGATGCATTGAACAGTGGGGGGAACTATAGCATTAAAACTTGTCTTTTAAAATAACCTTTGAAAAAGTTGGAGGTAACTATAGACTATAGTTACCTCCAACTTTTTTTAAATAGTGGAATATAGTCCACATTAAAAAAAAATGCAGTGACGGGGAGAATAAGTGCCTTATTTGTCTTCGTTAAGGGTACTTTTGCACCCATTTTAAGTGCTGATACTGTGACCAGTCTCCACTGCCAAGTAAAGGTCTCTTTTCATACAGAAAAGGCAAGAGCATTGATCATCACGTTCGCTGAAGGTGGACTAATAATAATCACAACTCCAACTAAAAATTGGAAACTGGACACAAAGGTGTCTGAACACATAAAGCTTCTATTTATAGCAAAATCAAACTCAAAATCAAAGCATTTATTTCAAGTAGGCCAGTTACAGGCGCTTTTGAATTGTCGAAACAAAGATAAAAATTAAATGTAGCTACAGTCCCAGTCACAAGACATAAAAACTGTAAAAGTACTGTAGTAGCCAACTCATTACCAAGTTAATAGTCACGTTCGTTCTTGTTTATTAAGGGCACGGTAAATAACATGCATTTGTGTAAAACTATACGATTAGTTAATAGAGTATGTTCTAGTAAGTATTTACAATATGTCCTAATATTTATACAGAACCATAGTGATGATATGCAAAGCGAACGCTGGAACATTGTCACTACTAGGACTGAAAACTTTCCACGACGAATTAAGTAAATCTTGTTGCTGTTGACCCGTCATAAATTCATCTCACAGTCAAATCTCTAAGGTAATTTGTGACGATTTTGTAACTCATTTAATGTGCAAGGAATATAAAGTGTCCACAGACTGTTACGCTGTAGGATCGGTAGCAAAACCGAGAAATACAGTCAAAATTTTCTAGAATCCGTAGCAAAAGCGAAATACATTTAGAATTTTCGACTTTTGTTTTGAAATTATTTGTTTATACATTTTGTAATGTTATGGTTTACTCCTTTGCAAAACCCAGACCCTAATTGGTACATTGTGTAAAACTAAACTATGGAATTCTTCGATTCAACTTTCTTGTAATAATAACATGTTCAGTTTAAATCCTACTAATATATATATATGAGGATGGATGTATGTTTGTTACTCTTTCACGCAAAAACTACTGAACGGATTTGGACGAAATTTTGCACACAGACAGATTATAACCTGGATTAACACATAGGATACTTTTTATCCCGGTAGTAAGATCCCATGGGACAATTATCAAACATCACGCGGGCGAAGCCGCTGGTAGAAGCTAGTATTCTAATAAAATTGAAAACAACTGAATCGGTTGTTTTGAGACCATTAGGACTTGGGTTTATGGAGCAAGTATTTTACTCTATGAATGGTCAGAAATAGCTGACCATAATGTGGTGAATTTTATTCGTGTTTTCGGGTGATTCTTGATCGAAATTGAGGCTTATGTTACTAGGGCTTTAGAAGCTGAGTCTATGATGAAAGCGGCAAATCAAGATGATTTGATTATCAAAGTACGCTGGAGTATTGGCGACGCGCCGACGAGAGCTTATTCATTATGATAATATGATATATACGGACGTCGACTCTGAACCGATTTCTCTTATTATGCACGTAACTTTGCGTTATCTATAAAATTAACATCTTCAAGTGTGTGTTTACATAACAGATGTGGCAGCCACCGTATGTTTTAATAGATACGGAGGAATTGATTCATTTATTGCATGTGCGCCAAATAGAAACTTCACAGCCTTTCTTACTGTTTTTTGCAGAATTTACGGACTCCTGGCCTCGGCGAAAACTGCGTCCGATCTTGGCTGAAGCCAAGGGTACCTATGTCTGAAGGTGGTCTCTTTGGAGGAAGGTGGGTGACACAACATACCACCCTGTGTACGAAACGTTTAAGAAAAGAATTCCCAATTTAAAATGTAGAAGACCTACTCAAATATTTTTGCAGTCACAGAACAAGTTGAGCAGACTTTACAATAGTCCTCCAACTTGCTCCTCAGGTTGCGACCTAATTGTTGTTAGTGCTGATCATTTCAACATCGATCAAAGTTCCAACTTTGACGAGTAAAAAAATAAAAAAAATTATAGGTAGGTAAATTATTTTTTTATTTTAAGATTTTTACTTTGAGTGAGTGTTTTGAGTGATGAGTATTCACTCATCACTCAAAGTAACGAACAGAACTTAATGTAGTGCACTCAAAACATTCATTTTGAGTGCACTACATTGAGTTCTACCACACAACATGATTTTCCATCCAAAAAAAAAGTCGTTTCCAAGCAAGTTTTTGCGTAAAGTTACTTAGTACTCATGATGTACAGAATGCTTGGTTGACGGCTTCGTGATGAGTCTGTTTATTCAGAGCATAGAAAAAAAGAAAGTGAGATAGAAAGAAAGAGAGAAAGAAAAAGCATTTATTAGCCCGTACAGGATAAACACACATCAAAATTATCAGTATTTAAAACTTAGCATAGCACAGTGTGACGGAGTTATAGTGGTATCTTCAACACTCTTATGGAAATGGAACAGTGGGAATAAACTAGTTTTATTATATCAGACTGTCTCATTGGTCCAGTGGTCGCAAACGCGACTGCTGAGCATGAAGTCCTGGGTTCGATTCCCGGGCCCGACAAAGTGTTATTAGGTTTTTGTATCAGGAATTTCTCAATAGCAGCCGCGGAGTCTTAAATTGTGCCCGGTTGATGGCAATACGCGGGCACCGTATGCAGTAGAATATAACTAGCGATATGCATGTGGGTGTAGGTACTAATAGGAACACCTATTTCTAAATCTTCTGAGGTTACAGTTGTGATGTTTTGTAAAACTTGGCAAAAACAATAAATAATTTTTTCATTTTTTTTTCCTTTTTTCATTTGTTACGTTGTTATATCAGACTATTTCCAGATTAGAATTATGTAAGAAAATAAAATACCTATATCTGTTACTGAATAACTAACCGAAGCAACTGTTTCACTTGTATAGGAAGTTCAATTCATTTATACAACGTTGTAGTTATGATGTGGTCTTCGATACGTCTTGATACTTTACAATTATTTGATATCGACAATAGTTTCGATATTTCTAGAAAATATTTTAAAGATGTCTGTCGAAAAAATAAGAAATAAAGTTTTCATGATAGTGATCACTGTGTTTTATATTAAAGCTACCAAAACACTGAAGATTGACCCTTAAATACCCAGAACTATTTTAGGAACCGATTTTGGTAATTGTAAAATATGCTCATGTCGATTTACAACGCTTTTATGAAGGTACTACTTCTTGTTTCGTTTTTGAATCAGGGTTAAGAGGTAAGTACCCAAGGCAATAGATCAATTTACTACGACTAACATTGGAATTGAAAAAAACTGTTGTTTCTACTATGTATTGAGTGTAATTTTGTTGTGAAAGTAAACATAAACAGTTGACTGTTGTGACCACTTAGGTCCATGTTCACCAAGAAGCTGACAGACTGATTATCTAAATCAGCTGTTTAAAACGCATTTTTGTATGGGAACATGTCACAGTGACAGCTGTTTTTAGATAATCAGACGGTTATCATTTTGGTGAACATAGACCTTAGTATGACCAACAGAACACAATATTTTTTCACAAGTCTCCGTAGGTGTCTCAACTCTTAAGTAATTACATAGATAAATATGACAGACGTGTCACTCCGATCAAGATAGTTGAAACGGCGCCTATTGTGTGAACGTGACACCAATCATTACCATCTGAATTCATCAGATCACAGCTTTTCGATCACGTTTCGTTTATTTTTGCATACGGGTGAATAACGTGGTCTCTTAACATGTTGTTTGTCATATATTCCGTGCGTACTACCTTTGTACCTACTTGAGTGTCTTTTATTTTAATGTACTTATTTGGGTCATTTTGTGTTCGTGATTTTCAAGACAGGTTCGAATGAGGTGTTGTTTATAAAGTAAGTTATATATTTGGGCACAGATTTGAGTTATATATAAATGTTATTTGGAGCAAGAAACTGTAAATACATATAGGTAAGTAAATAAACTGAATGTCCTACGTAAGTCAAAAAAGTGGTGTTACCGTCAGGTTAAAAGTAACGATGCAATATTAAACAAATACTAATTCAAAACTTAATTTCACCTATTGTAAATTGCAATCAGCGAAAAAACAAAACACAGCATAAAACTAAATAAATGTTCGCCATTAAAGTTTCCTTATTTAACCTGCTGAGCGCGGTTATCGCGAAATATAATTAAGGTGCAACCTCAATAAACAGCAATGCGAAGACTTCATTCCTAGGCATTTATAGTGGTAATGAAAATATCGGGGCGGGCCGGCACGAGCGAGGTAACCACCGCCGTGCTAGAATGTACCACTTGTTACCTGAGCCTAGGTTTTTCATTTTAATTTTTGTCTATGATACATAATTTGAATTTAGAAATTTATCCCGATGCGTGGCGTTGGTTACAACTTTACACACCGGTGAATAATCGCGAAACAAAAACCAAGTACAAAAATGTGCACTAAGACTTGGTGTTTTGATTTCAGGAATACCAGGTGATTTGCATGCCGTGTTTTTCTACAGTTTTTCTTTTCAAGTTTTATGAAGCTTTGATCGTTCGTAGTTGAATGGATGAAAGATGTTTTGTTGCAGCAGTAGGTTAAGTACCTAAACTCAGATTATAAAGTTTTAAATTGAGACAGTGGATATTTTCTCTGTTTAATTTTGAATCTTGTACTTAGTCCTGTATTTTCCCGCCTGTACAGATACGATGGTGAAAGTATGTCTGTTCCACTATAATCTAATGTTTCTAAAGACCCCAAATTTTTCGTCAAACATGTTAAGATAAGTTAACTAGGGCAGATCAGGGAGCTTTTAACAATTTCTAGATATTTAAGCTAATCACGATAACGTTGTCAAATTAAGTGTCTTAGCCTTGAACAACTATGTTCTTATTATGTAATTGGATGCCGATACAATCTCAGTATGATACAGTAAATGGGTAAATTGGTTACTTATTTATTGTAGCATTTATGATTCTGACAGTATTTACGTTAGTACAGGAGCTATAAGATAGCTGCCTGTCTCATGCCTAGCATTTTGTAGATAGCTTTATTTAAGTAAGTAATCAAAGTACTTGACTACTGGATGTCTTATATCAGATGCTGAGTGGAGAATTCAGGGGCTAGTTTAGAGATGAATGGTGTGCGAGTAGGCTGCAGAGAATTTCAGGACCAAAACGACGCCTTAGAGTGAAAACCTCGTAAGTGTAAAAGAGGTAACTTTTCAGGAGGAAGAAAAAACTGCGATAATCGTTGCAAGGTATTCACGGGAAACTGATAGATGCGAGTATTTACGAGGTTCTCATTTACTGTCATAGGTGGCGCTATGAGTATTGAATGAACAAATGAGTCAGATTTGGACGTGCGTAGCGAGGTTTTCTTCCTAGAAACGTAATAAAATAAATTTGAGCAAAAATGCATTCCCGAGATTTTCACTCTAAGGCGACGAAAAGCAGATATTAACCAAAATAACTGTATTTACTTTCATTGATTCCAAAATAAAACCAATGTTATGCTAATGTTGAACTGGTATTTAAGCCGTTTTCTGGGGACATTTTACGGCAAAATTGATTAAGTAATATTCTGTTTTTACAGGTAAGGTTGTAGACCCATCAGGGGTCTTGGGGATGCAAAATATCAAATTTAAAAAAAAAACGAAAAAATGAAGAAGGTTTTTTTTTAATAACACGTTTTAGATTCTGTAAGTAAGAGAAGAAGGCTAGCCATGCTTGCCTAGTTTGATCTGTGGATGGGTTTCCTCCTTCTTTTGTCCATCTTTGACAATCGTTACAGGTAGGCAGTGGCCCCAAAAGTCTGACACCAGTCTTACCAAGTGCTATCGTATTTCCCAGTATTAACTGGGTTGTGGAGGTCAGATAGGCAGTCGCTCGCATACGGTTAGACTGGAAGCCGACCCCAACATAGTTGGGAAAAGGCTTGACAGATGATGAAGGAAGAGAAGAAGGCTCTACTTTCCAACCTTCTAATCAATTGTTATTGCTTAACTTATGAAACCTGGCAGTCATAAGCTAGCTGATTTATAATTTCTACAGCTTTCAGCTAATATGAAAACTATAAAGTTTACACAGGCCTAATCAAGGTTAAAACGTTAATTGATTGGATCTACAGGGTGTAAACCACCTCAACACAAAGCCGTTAACCAAGCATTCTGTACATCATCAAACTAAGTAACTTTACGCAAAAATTATTGCTGGGAAACAACTTTTTTTTTGAGGTTATAAATCATGTTTTGTGGTAAAACTCAATGTAACGCACTTAAAACATTGTGCTGATGGATGGATTGAATAGTACGGGGGTCGTGGAGGTGTTAACAGTTAAAATATTACAAAAAAACATGTATTAAAAAAAACACTTGTCAAAAAGTTGTAACTTTGACCCCCCATATAATAATAAAAAATTATCGCAATGACGGGGAGAACAAGTGCCTTTCGGCTTCGTGAAGAGGTGTTTTACACCCTTTACCTTTGTAGTATAGTTAATCGGGTATGTTGTGCATAAGTCATAGGGTTCATATTAGAGCTGAAAATTGATTTCAGTACAACTTTGATCATTCTAGATCCTCAAACATCAACTGCTTAGGCTTATCCCAACTATGTTTGGTTCGGCTTCCAGTCTCAGCAGATGCAGTGAGTACCAGAATTTTATACGGAGCGGCTGCCTATCTGACAACTCAGAACAGTTACAGGGGAATGTGTGTTACCCTGACAAGACTAGCTCGACTTTCAGATGGGATATTGAATATTTCCAGCTGTTAAAGCCAAATAGAATGTTTCGAAAATAACACAAGAAAAACAAAAATAACACAAGAAAATCGGGTCACCAGTTTCGCGAACAAACTTTCGACTTGGTAGAACTAAATGACAAGCAGTCATCTTCACTCTCTTGCCATTATCCAAAGTTGGGGTTGGTGCAGCTTGTCTTCTTCTTCCATACTTGTCATCTCATCTTCTTCTAGCCATATAATAATATCGCTGGACATTAACACACAGCACCATCTAGTGACACACTAAGCAAGGCTTGTGTCGTGGACACCAGATAGTTGATATACTACATATAGGTATACTTTTTTGTTTGTAAATACATACTTATTACACATATAAACATCCATGACTCGGAAACAAAATGTCCATGCTCATCACACAAACAATTGTTATTATCGGGACTCGAACCAAGGGGTCCTTGGTTCGAGTAAGAACGTAAGGCAGCCTCACTACCGCTGCACCATTCGGGTCGTCAAAACATTCATCATATCATTCTTAACATGATAAACGTTCATACTGAATACTAATCTCATGAGTTATTCCTCATTTCACATGCCACAACAACCGATTACCACAACCTAAACTAAATGCCAAAGAGTATTTCTACTTTATTATAGAAACACATTACCCACTAAAAAAGTCGTCAATATTCTCTAAAAAGACAAGGAAATTATCTAAGGAACACAGCGGAACAAACCACCGTCACGACGCCGCGCCGACTCAGCTCAGATAATTACCGCTAATCCGCTGTTTCTCTTTGTTAGACAAACGATTAAAATAATCATCACGACTTTAATTCACTGAAATAAGACGTTTTCTTCCCCATTCTGGTATATAAGGAGGTACTGTTAACGAAGGAGGTAGGTGGTGTGGTTTGGTAGCCACAAGATACGTTGACATTTTTAAGAGGATTCCATATTTGAATTTCGAATCTTTGATATAGTTCCAAGTGAAAATTTTATGCCAGTTTTTTTGCAACTATGTTGGGGTTGGTGATTTTACAGGGCACGATACCCAGTTACTGGGTAACACAATACTCCTTGTGAAGACTGGCTCTCAAACCAGAGCATGGTAGTGTTAAAGTAACGAAAACACTGTTGCTGTTACACTGCTGCATGACCGGCATCGTACGAAAGAAGAAAACATTTTGCGCTAACACATAGTCAAAACGTGACGAGGGCAGGCAGAAGATGTAGGTAACGCCACTTACCTTACCACTGAACATTGTGAATAAAGGAAACAATTGAATCCCAAAAAGAGCAGTGAACATTTTAACAAAATTACCACGATTGGGCACAAGCAAAGCGGATCCTTTACCTGCGCACTTAATAATTTAGCCGCCTGTACTATAATAACAGAGTAAAGCAGCTACATTGTCGCAAATAATCAGTTTGCAACATCGCTAATAAACCCAAGTCGGGTGCTTATTAGCAAATAACTCATTACGTTGTTGTCTTAAACATCAGTTAGATTAATTGGACATTGAGTGCTGTTCACTAGTTCATTAGTAAAGTATCCTCCGGTAACTAGTTGTTTCCTTTACTTTAGACTTTGTATGTGGTCGTTATTTTTGTTGTTAGTTACGAAAAGTAGACTGGGGCTGTGTGACTGTGTTGAACTAGAGTAAGTAGGTTTATGTTAATTGGTATTTATTCAGATTTCTTAGATAGAATATCTTAATTTTTTTAGAAAATTATGTTGCTTTTCACATTTGTCTGTGTGACCATTTAGATCGACTAAAGTCTAAACAATTCACTACATTTCATATCTAGCCCTTTAACAGCTAAATTGGGTCAAGCTTCCAGCGTAACTGGATGCAGCATTCCTAATTTATTATAGATTAATTCCAGAAGGTTTATGTGTATATAAAGGACATTAAAGACAACTAAAATGAAGGCAATACGTTTAATTAATTTAATTTTCAGGAGGGTATAGGTACATAACATCAAAACACCATTTTAAAAATACGACTTAGATTGAGTATAGTCGCTGAACCCGACACTGGCAAAAATTATTTTAGATTTCATACTGAAAAACTGCAGTAGTAGGTATCTCTTTCCAAGTTGTTGTACAAAACAAGTTTCCAACAGCAAATATACACTTTGTATCTAATCCATATAACTAGGAGATACATTAACTAGTTCGGTGGTCAGGTAAACGTGGAAATGGTCATTAAGTTAACTATGTAATGGCAATTTGCGGCAAGGAACAAGAATCTTTTAGTAGATATGTTACTTAGTTTTATACTTTCAAACTGTCAAGAGTATTTGTATCTTTTAGTTAAATTGGAGTATAAAGGCCGGAAAATGAGGTTTTTGAAACGAAAGAGTCCTTTGACCAGCTGTGGGACATTAAGGGCTAAGTAAAATTAGTTGATAAAACATCTCTATTTAATCCCAACTAGGGCGAAGTCAAATGGAAGCGTTATGATTTTAGCAGTATACTTTGATGAATCAGTTGGCAATCGGTTCGTTATTATCGCCCAGGTAACAGCCTCCATTTTAATTAACTCTAACTATTAGGATGAGTCCATTTTACCTCGTAAACCCCGAATTTAATCAGAGCGTGATTTTTCAGCACTTGGTTTTTTTAGTTGTAGTAGGTATATGACACAAATTTTTATTCTTACAATACAAAGATGAAAAAACCGTTTTAGATAATATTTTTTTTTTCGAATTAATAAACTAGTCACGTTTAAGGCATGCCGAAATTTTCTCTTGTTTGACCTGTACCTACCAAGTAAAATATCACTGCCAGTTAGGGACGAGACAAGAATAAAAATAACTTATTTAGGTTCCTACATTTACATTGTTACATAGGCACAGTACTTTTAATAGCCTATAACAAATAGGCATGCGCTTTATATCGGGCCCTCTTTACGAATTGGTCTGTAGTCCTGTGAGAAGAACGTGGACTTTAGTCGGCTAAGGTCCAGATAACAGGTTAAGATAACAGTCTGATTCTCCAAAAACCGCTGTCACTGTGACACGTTCCCATACAAAAATGTGTCTTAAACAGCTGTTTTTAGATAATCAGACTGTTATCTTTTTGGTGAACATGGACCTAAAAGGTTGAACTATCATAATAAATGACTATCTTGTTCTACAATTTCGGTATATTCGAATTATTATGCCTTAGAAAGCTTGTACTGATCTGATTCACTTCAGGCATATTGTGATAATCACAACTCTTTTTGAATTAACAAATCCATTCTAAAAAACCTACTTACTTACATCAATCATTTCACCTAAGATTATAACCGAGAAAAAAGCGTCATTACATATGTGTTGTTTATATACCAGCAAATAAATGAGCTCCAAATGACGTTTGATGATGAAATGACTTGACAAGAATCATCCATTGTTACCGATGCGTCGTGATGTCGCGTTGATTAGAAAACTAACTATATATAAGTAACGAATGTGGTGTTGGTCGCATCACAAATCAATTTCTCAAATTGAAACATGACTGTAGATACAATGCTTGTTTTTTCGTTTCTGCCTGGCCCCCATTGACGTCGGTGATTGAACTTCTAATTGGCAATGAGAACTGTCATCGGTCACGGTAGCTGCAGTGGTCACGATACTGGGAACCAATGGCCAGGCTGGCCCAGCAACCGTCATATAAGTGACAGTTTTGTAGGTACGCAGGCCAACTATCAGATATCGAACAGTCTATTACGAATGTAATTTTTCCTCAACAGGTATTTTGTTTTCTATAATCAAGACTAACTGTATCATCTTTATACAAAGAGGTTTAAATAAGTGCTGGTTTACACAAAATCCATCTAGATTCATCAGTCGAAAGTCAGAGTGGATGTGAAAATTACTACCGACATGCTAATAACCATATTAGTTTTACCTATTTATGATTAAGAATTTCCCAACGACTACGTCACATTTCTAGAATTGAATTTTATGTAACGTAATAGAGAAATAACCACTTATATTGAAACAGTGATTGTTTTAATTACATGTGAGGCTGTTTGTTAGCATGTGAATGGCTTGCGATGTTAGTGTATAAGCAGAATAGTATCTAGATATTTATAAAATGATAGCAGCTTAGTGTTGATCGTCAGTATTCAACGAATCGTGTCTCCGCCGCACATACATTTCCTACATCGCTCTTAACGGTGTTAACTCATTACCGCTTCACGTTGTCTCAAGTTTTAGAGACAAGATGGCGTCGTCTGTAAATTACCATATTTTTAGTAAAATTGACACTTTGCCATTATCTACCGGTCGGGCACCGCAGTGGAGTCAACGCCCTCAAACCATCCGGATCTAATTACGTAGTGTCATTAACATTGCGGAGGCGGCACGTCGGCCTAGGAAATGGAATCGAATCATTAGTAGTTTGATTACAAAAAAGGCTTAATAGAAATATAATAACGTCCGACGGAGAAGAAATTGTAAAAAGATTGTAGAGCGATCCAATAATTGGCGGTTATTTGTCGATACGGTTTGGAGCGAGTAATGGGTTGGGACGCCTCGACGTGACTCCAGGGCGTACTGGACGACCCCTCCCCTCTCCCTCGCCTCACCTTACGTCCTCACAGTCATTATTGTTTAGAGAGATTTGCAGATCAATCGCTATGATAGCCATCGGTCGGTTGATATGTGTATACTTAACAAGTACCTACCTACTTTTCAACTATGCTACCGAGCTACATTATCATGATTAAATCTGTGTTACGAGAAGATCATGCCTCCATTCTTTGATTTGACCATTCCAATGTTACGAAGCATTGCTGATGTCAAGTTTTTCACAATATTTCTGTCATTTTTGACGTTGTACGTGAAATCTCCTCGCGTATTATCATTCATGTTTCATCCTTTTATTAAGGCGACACAGCGAACAATGTCATACCATATTCTATTCAGTAAATCTTTACACTAGTGAAAACACGATTTGCCGTGAAGATTTGGTGTTAACAAAGCGTTTTGTGATCATTTATCGGCGGTTGCAACGGTTACTTACGAAACTCGCGTAAAACCGTCGCCATTGAACGTTTACGAGTGATGTTTGGCCGTGAAACCAGCGTCGAGGGTAGCATTTTTGTTGACAGCTAGCAACTTACGTGGTGCCTTTGATGTTATGTTTTGACAGTTATTCAAAAAGTTAAAAGAGGCCCAAGTAATGGAGACATGCTGTCAACTTTTGCAATGGACTAATTTTTAAATGACTAATCAGAATCGTCACGGTCTTTCCCATCATCAAAAAACGACTTTCTTTTTCAACAATTTTTGTTTCTATTGTACCGATTCGTAATCGATGCTAAAGTACGAGTATGTCATGATATGAACTTATACAGACCTACTTATTAAAAATGCGTTCTTCTTTTTTTAATAGGACGTTTGAAAGGCGATGTCAAGACAGCTCAAACCCCTAAGTATAGTGTTTATAAATTTAAGCAAATCCATTATCTCTATTTAAGCACTCGATAGTTAATTGATTGATTGAGACAGGCGGGTACCGGTTTCTTATCAGCAACCATAACAGCTGCATACTGATTTGCTAAAACCTGAGCGGACGTAGCTAGATCGTCTATTAGATTTGCTGAATCAATAAATATAATTCATTATATTATATATGAGCCGCTCTGCAGGTTGGTACGGAATAAACTTATTAATACGTCTACCAATACTGCTGAGCGTGCCCGCCTGCTGGCTGTGGGTGAGTGGGAGTCGGGTCTCTGGCTTCAGGCACTACCGTCACCTAATATAGGCACTTTGTTAGGTGACACGACCTTCCGGCTCGCTACATGTTTGCGTTTGGGCGCTCCTTGTGGGGCTCCACATCGCTGTCAATGTGGTGAAGCAGTTGACTGCCTCGGACACCATGGCCTTTCTTGCATTAAGAGTGCAGGTCGGATAGCGCGACACGCCAGCATTAATGATCTCATCCGTCGTGCTCTTGCCACCGCCGGGGTGCCAGCTGTGTTAGAACCAACTGGCTTGGCGCGCGTCGATGGCAAGAGACCAGATGGTATGACCATAATGCCATGGAAGTTGGGTAGGCCTTTGGTGTGGGACGCAACTTGCGTCGACACCCTTGCGCCATCTCATCTTCCTAGCACGGTGTGCTGCGCTGGGGCGGCTGCTGCAGGTGCTGAAAACCTCAAACGGCGCAAATACAATAATTTAATTGGTAATTATGTGTTTGAGCCGTTTGGGGTCGAAACACTAGGGCCATGGGGTCCGAGTGCCCACCTAGTATTTCGGGAAATCGCCAAACGGTTGGTCGACTCTTCACGTGACCAGAGGGCGGGACTATTTTTTGGCCAAAGAATCAGCATTGCCATCCAACGTGGCAATGCTGCCAGCCTTCTGGGCACTTTTCCTGTTGGCAGCGATGTGGACGAATTTTTCGATGCCCTGTAACCCCTTTTTTGATATTTGTACATATTTTTTCTTCCTATTATAATGTTAGTGTGTATATATTGTAAATAATACTTCTTAATAAACAAATAAATAACGAACAAAAAAAATAAATATAATTTATGCCATTTTATATAAATGTAACATCTTATAAGTATGATATTTATGTGTCACACCTGTATTTGGCATTTTTTTTTTAATGTTAGCCTTAAATCATATCTATAGTGAATAGGTATCTTATCGAAATCTAACCTATTCTCTTCCGCCCACATGTTTTTAAACAGGATATTGAATACTTAATTTATAATGTCAAATTCACAGAATTTGTGGATGAATTAAATACATCTTCAAAGATCTGTTGCCTTCACTGAAACCTTGATTCTTCACGAATCGCTGGTTTCGAGGCCTAACAACAAATAATATAAATACATAAAACTTAAATCGAAAACTAAGCGTACGAGCGTGAAGTATCTAAACTAATACGTGATAACCTGGTTTTTCTTTTTTATACAAAAATGTTGCTTTTTATACAAAATATTACTTTTTTATACAAATATTGCGAGTCACGTCAAAGGCCGTAGGCTACTTGTACTGTGTTACTGTTAACTTTCTGTCAGATAATACAGGGGCTTAAAAAATGGCGACGTGAGTCTTTATTTTGACAATTGGTTTGACCTTGCTCTATTTACCATTGTTATCATTAGGAATTGCTGTGATTTGGACTGTCGTACGTAGTGGCGGGACCTATTAGTTTAGTAAGATAAATGAATCTAGACTTAGGCGTGAGAAACAGTTTAAAGATTCTGATCATCATCATCAGCTGCCTTGCGTTCATATAGGGTCCTTGGGTTCGAATCCCGGTAGGAGCAAATGTTTGTGTGATGAGCATGGACATTTGTTTCCGAGTCATGGATGTTTATATGTATAATAAGTATGAATTTACAAACAAAAAGTATATAAGTAGGTAGTATATCAACTATCTGGTGTCCACGACACAAGCCTTGCTTAGTGTGGCACTAGATGGCGCTGTGTGTTAATGTCCAGCGATATTTATTATTATTATTATCTGCCTAGGCTTTTCTCGACTATGTTAGGGTCGGCTTCTCGTCTAATCGGATGCAGCTGAATACCAGTATGTTACAGGGACCACCTGCCTATGACCTCCACAACCCAGTTAGTCCTACTAATATTATAAATGCGAAAGTTTGTGAGGATGGATGTATGTTTGTTACTCTTTCACGAAAAAACTACTGAACGGATTTGGATGAAATTTTGCACATAGATAGTTTATAACCTGGATTAACACATAGGATACTTTTTGTCCCGGTAGTAAGATCCCATGGGTATTATCAAACTTCGCGCCGGCGAAGCCGCTGGCAGAAGCTAGTACTGCATAAAGATTTTAAAAAGACAAATATTATTAAGATTCTGATAAAGCAAGCTTTGTTTCGTCTAATACAGATGTGGGGGCGGCTATGGCTACTGAGGGCATCAAATGATACCTGATGATAATTTTAAATAAAAATGAAAAAATACCTATAATAGGTTAGGGGTTTCTTATGACTTCTGAAGTCTCACTTTGTGTTTTTTTCAGTACCTAGTTAACTATCAAATGCCACCTACCAAAAATTCTTCCAAATTTTATAGAAATGCTTATTTGAGAATGAACATTTCTATAAAACATTTGCAGTGTAGGATAAAGTTTCCCTATGAGGTGTAAGTAGACCCTTCAAGAATCTGTTAATCAAGTATTCTGTACTTTTAACTCGACGCAAGTTACAGCTGGGAAATCAATTCCTTGTTTTTGGTGAAAAATCTTCTTGGGTGCCTTGAGTATCCTAATTCTAAGGTTAAGAAGGTATCTAAAGTACCTAGTTTTTTTTTAACTGGTAAAAACGTTGGAACTTTGACGTCCACTATCTTCATAACTGGCAGGCTCCCAGGTATGGCCCAGAACAAAAGATGCAAAGACAGTGTTTCTACTAATTTTCCTTGCAAGGATATCAAATTAATGTTTTTTGTATCGTAAGCTTTACATTTTTCTCTCAATTCCATTCAACACGTAGGTTTCGTATTTTTACGATTGGTTAGCCCATTATTTTAAAGTTGTCTTTATTTAAAGCAGTGGTTCCCAACCTATGGTCCGCGGACCACCGGGGGTCCGCAGAAGCCTCAAAAATGGTCCGCGAAAGGTTTAAAAATGTTATTGGTACTTTTTAATGTCTACAGTAGATGCAAGCTCAACCCAACCTTATTAAACCTACCAGGAGGAGAGGTGTTATGAATGATTGTATCCTTCACTATCTAAAGGTTTTCATCCTATTTTCCAATGGTTTTCTTTGTGTGAGTTAAAGATTCACTGCCCTAGATATAATCCTGTCGGTGACCATGTGTATCGTGGACTTTATGGCCCCTGCTAACAATAAAGACACCAAAGTGGTCCCTGGTCTAAGAAAGGTTGGGAACCACTGATTTAAAGGTATTCAAGTTCTACTGGGGTTCTTAAAAGCTTATCGTTATCAAACTCTGTTCAATATAGTCTAGTCATCCAGTCTATTTGGTAAATTGGTAATCAGTTTGGTGGATGCTGTCGGAGTTCTTAGCTATCTTTGGTAACCACTAAAAGGTCCTACTTCAATAAAAGCATTTCGTCTTGTTTTAGGTTTTTTTATTGATTGACTAGCTGATGCCCGCGTACAAATTATATACTTAAACCTCCCTCGAAAACCACTATATGAAACAGCATGAAAATTGTTGCTGTAGTTTTTGAGCGTACCGCGAACAGACAAGACAGACAGACGCGGCAGAAGACTTTGTTTTATAATAATTATTTAGATATAAAGGGTGTAAAACACCTCTTCACGAAGCTGAAAGGCACTTGTTCTCCCCATCATTGCGATCATTTT
Organism: Xestia c-nigrum; assembly: GCA_916618015.1. Classification (NCBI taxonomy): domain Eukaryota; kingdom Metazoa; phylum Arthropoda; class Insecta; order Lepidoptera; family Noctuidae; genus Xestia; species Xestia c-nigrum. Next base: position 10,501,997 of record OU745260.1, read on the forward strand.
GTTCTACACCATACCTGGGAACCTTCTAGTTAGTTATAAGTTCTTTTTAATACAAGTTTTTTTGGTAAGATTTTGAGTTTTAACACCTCCACGAACCCCGTACTATTCAATCCATCCATCAGCAACATTAAGTTCTACCACAAAACATAATTTATAACCTCAAAAAAAAAAGTTGTTTCCCAGCAATAATTTTTGCGTAAAGTTACTTAGTTTGATGTACAGAATGCTTGGTTAACGGCTATGTGATCAGGTGGTTTACACCCTGTATATTTGATCTTCAAATTGGACATTTTGACTTTTTTAGTAACTATTAAAAATGTGGGGCGGTTTGAAGTATAGGTACAATTTTACTTATACGGCTTGCGTTATTTTCTGATCATAATAGATTATGTATCACATCTCCACGAAAAGGAAAGTGTTATATTTATAGCTTAGTGTAGGAGTATGTCTAGCCTATTATTAGAACATCAACACCACGAAGTGTTGAAGAGTGGGCGTTTTTAGGGCTGTCTGTCTGATCTTGTACTACGACATTCAAGTCCCTCCTCCTTTTTCGTCGTTTGAATCTTTACCGGACAAAATCTTTATGAAGTCATGAGGTAGTTAGAGGTACATACATCTTGGCGTTAACCAACTGATCTTTATGGTTATAAGGTTAAATAGCACCAACATCAGCTTTTGGTAAACAGATTTTAACAGATTGACATGAAGTCAACGCACTTGCGTATATTTTCTATACGTGTCGATTTGATAGACATCTGCTTACATTCCCTATGTTCAAAAGCCTTACTAACGGGTTAAATCTTTTTTTTCTATCACTATTTGTGATAGAAAAAAAAAGTCTTTATTTTTCTATCACAAATACTCTACCAACATCGCATCGATGATCTGCCTACTTATCGTCATGATATCGATTTCATAAAAAGTTCCTATTGTATTTGAACAAAAAAGGCTTATTTTATGGTAAGCACGTCCTATATTATTGCCTTTTACAATGAAATAATTAGCCAGGTCGCTAACGGGAACATTTTTTATTAAACCTCAGTTTTCCTTTGTACGTGTGTAATTTAATATTTTTTTGAATGAACCCCAATGAGTGGGTGCGAGAAAAAATATGGTATTGTAAATAAGTAAGCTTTAGTGATATCGTCTTTTTAACGAAAGTGGGTGGTGATTTAAAATAAGGTGAATTTTGATTTGGAAACCTTCGCCGGCATTTGTTTATGAGTTTTCGAATTTAGAGATAAACTATCATTTGTCGCAGTTATGTCTAGGACATTCTTCAGAGCTTTTTTAAAATTCGTGCAGTACTCACTTTGTGTAAAAGAAAATCCAACATTTTCAGCTCCCTTAGCAGACTGGATAACCTAATTTGGAAATAAAAATGACGATGTTGATGCCTACCTCATATTATTAAATAAAAAATATGTTAAATAGATATTAAAAAAAATAAGTAAAAAAAACATTTGTAGAGGCAATGTGTGTACCTAAATTAGACCTGGCTGAAACTTTATTTTGTGGTATTACAGCTATCAGGCATAGATAGTGGATTATGAAAGAAGAGTGTGATGATTTTTCTTTTTTTAGGTTTCAATTTCAAGACAGTTTTCTCTACGCAAGTTGTGTGTGTAGTAAAGAGAGCCTTAAGCTGATGTGTGTAAGGTACAGTAAGCATATAAATAAAGTATATTGCTATGTGCCGTCACGATCGTTTTCAAATTATTCAAGAAAGCACTTATTACTTCAAAACTGTATAAACTAGCAATCTGTTTTTAAAGGTGTAGCTTGAAAACTTCAAATGCAACATAATTTAAACATTACCTCCCACGTAGGCATGAAATATCTCCCTAAAAATATTCATTTCACATCTTTTGTGGCAACCTATCTTGTAGAAGAATAAAAACAAAAGCATTCTTTGTTTTAAATCTCAGGTACAAGGTTTACAACGCTTTTGTAACTATCTGCGTGAGATACTTTACATCTGCAATTATATCCAATGTTCACCTGCCCCTAAATAATTCGTTAATTCTCGGAGACTTAGCAAGGGACTTTCTACCAAAAAATATCAGCTTTGTTTCAATACTCTTTGTTACCTCACATTGCATTCCACATAAATGTTCTCCAACAAAAGCAAACAAAAAACAAACTCAGGATAAAGGAACCAAGGAAACAAAAACAAAAAAAAACATAATTCAATAATATAAATATTGCATTTATTTCAACGAATTCTGCAAATATAATAACTGTAGATAATAATTATAATAATACTATTCAGTTTACAAGACTTTCAAATCTTTCCCTAGGCGGTCGCATCAACGCCGCAAATACCAAAGAATTCTTTCACTGGCTGGCACAGGACTTTGTTTCAAATAACTATTTAGAATAACGTCATCTGAATAACAGTAAATGCAGATCGCATAAAATTAGGTTAAAAATTAAATTATACAAATTAAAATAAAATTATTGGAAGTCGTATTGGAGGCAAAATCAATATCAAGGTGTACGTCAGTCGCCTTGACGTAAATACGTTTAAGTATCTACATGACAAACAAAATAAAATAGTAAAACTAAAGAACAAAAATAAATACAAACATAACAAAAATAAAAGAAAAAAAATAACAAAAAAGCGATATGCAAATAAACATGCTCAGAATCTAAAGTAAAACCATAATGCTGTGGTATGTATTGAAGTAGTAAATAATACTTATTATGTTCGTTACGACAGACTAGGACATTTGCATTTGAAAGATCAATAGAGAGGTATCAAGGTGTTTAGAGTCGGTAGCGAAAATTTCCACGTAATAAATAAGGGCAAAGCGTACGCTCCCGCGGCGCGTGCGCAGGGGCGCAGCATACCGCGCTCGTGCGCCCCACGTACATTCAAATTTGAAGAAAATATTTGCATATCGCCTAACGCCCCAATCGAGGCCCACTTTTATGTAAATCTCTCAAAGAATAGCAAAAACTGCAACCGGGACCCCACACGACAAAACGAGGTATTATCATGTAAAACCGACAAACTTCTAATGTTATGTCTGTATGTATTTTTGTACTTTTAGGCTCGCGCCCATAGCCGAGACCCTTGCGAAAGATATGCGAAGTAAACTAATTAGATACATTTATATCACAAGTTCTTAAGATGCCTCTACGAAACAAATAATATATTTATATCTACCTATAGATAAGAACTATCGAAATACACAATACGAACAGCGGTCGGAGATAATTTTACAATGCTCATCGTTACATCTAGTAGTATACTTTTAACTATTTACAGTGGAGCTCAAGAGAAAAATAATTTACAAACACTTGGATCCTACAAGGCACCTTATTTTAAATAATTATAGACTTCAGGCTTCGCTATGACTTTACATAATAATAACTAAAACATTTAAATTCTCTAAAATATATAATTTGGTTTTCATTACAATCCTACAACAATCGACATGTCGCTAATACCTAATAGGAGTTTTAAATACGAACAACTAGGAAGAATAATATTATGCAACAGATTACTAGTCTATATCTCTCTGTGGTGTTGCTTTTCAATATGTAGAGCATACTTATAATAAGGTTATAAAAACAAAGGACACAATGGACACTGATGTGTCGTTTCCGAGAAAGTCTTTTGATTGGCGTCATTTAAATAATTGATTATTCATGTGGAGCGAAATGCATGTGCGCCAGATCGGTCCCATTAGATATACGACGTCCTTCACGCGTCCTAACTCCTACCATTGTTGTGCATCGTTTGCATTTGTATAGTGGCTTAGAGCGGCCGCCCACCGCCAAGCGGCCCGGCCCGGCCGCGGCCGTCCGGCCCGCCTCTCGCCGTGATGACAACACAGCAACACGTGCCGCGCCAAGACACGCCAACAAACACAAATACTCCTAAATACTGTCCAACAACCGAACCACGGAAAAAATAATCTATTTCACACTAATTTCAGAGTTATATTATAATTTGAAGATTGAGTAATGTTTTTTACTGTTGCCACGCTCCCAGCTATAGGTGCTCAGTAATTATTTGAATTACGAAATAATTTCTGAGATTGAATCGGCTGCGTACGTGCCGCCATTACCTTTCGCATCGGCCGACCGACTTGGCGCATATTTATCTTAGTACTGTTTTGAATGGTACTTTATTCAATAGCTAAGACAGTTAAGCTCAATCCGGAGAGGATTTTCTTAATATTGAAAGACCAACACTACGGAGAGATAACGTTAAACTATTTCAGTTACACCTACATTTTATTTACAAAAGGACTCACTAGTAGGAAAATAGCAACGACCGTCACGGCACCAATTGAGCTTCGCTCGAATCACATAACAACATCTTCATCTAGAAGTGAACATAGTCGGAGTGACAATGACGCGATCGAGCGGAGCTCGCCGCTGCGAGGTTCTACGTAAGAGGGTGCAGGATCGCTTAGTGCTGGGAAGCCCTAGGCGACTTGCCCCGCGGTCAAGTTGTACACTCACCGTTTCCGGCGAGCTGAGGCCGCAGGAACGCGTTGTGCAGGTCGCCGCCCATGCCGCTCTCGAGCCGCGCCGCCATCTGCATGAGCGCGAGCGTGCTGTCCTCGCCGCCGCCGCCCGCGCCGCTCTCGAGGCGCGCGCGCACGGCCGCGATGTGGCCGCGCGTGAACACGTGGTCCTGCACCGAGTACTTGTGACTGTACTTGAAGTCACACACTCGACACTCCTCCGGCGGCGGCGCGTCGGACACCTCCATGAGTCCGGCGGCCAGGCGCGCCTTCTTCTCTTTGGCACGTGCGTTTTGGAACCAAACTTGCACCACGCGTTTGGGCAGTCCGATTTCCCGCCCGAGCGCCTCGCACTCGGCCATAGTAGGAGTTTTATAGTCGCCGAATAACGATTTCATGATTTTCACTTGCAAGGATGACATTTGCGTGCGGTAGCGCTTGCCCGGGGGCCGCGTCGATTGCGGTTGGCCGGGTAGTGGCGAGGTCGGCTCGTCTTCCTCGTAGAACTCCATAGTCTCAGAAGCGGTGTCGGAGCGCTCGTCGGCGTCCGACCCGGGTCGTGACAGATCAACTGGTTTGCTGAGATCTAAAGGTATCTCCGATTTTCCATGTTCTGGGCGTCGCTCAGATGTTTCATTGTTTCCGCCACCGTTTTGTTGGGCGGCGGCATGCGCTTGTAATTCAGTTACATAGCGTTTCATTGACTCCTCACTGTACTGCTTGATAAACTTCTCCATGTCTGAGTGAAAAGGTGGAAAAATAGGGGGCAACATGGGAGCCCCCGCTTGCGAAAAATTTTGCTGCCGGTCACTTTGTTGGGAGCCAAAACTCGGTGTTGATTCTGTACTTAATTCTTCGTCAGGCAGTGCATCTACATTGATTTCGCCTCGCGCACACTGATCTGCGTGTTTTGTGCTCAAATGACTTTCTAACGCGCTCTTCACCTTGAACAAAGCTGGACAAAACGGACATCGTTTGTTTATCACTTGTGCATGCGCACGAAACTGTCCTTTCCTCTCACGTGCTCGTGTATTTTGAAACCAAACTTGTACCACTCTTTTTTTTAGTCCAACTTCGCGTGCTATGTTTTCAAGCATTTTTCGCGATGGGTTAGATTCGATTTGGTATTTTTGGTAGAGGTAATCCAGTTGTTCCGGTAGAATAGTAGTTCTTAAGCGTTTGTCTTTTGGCTGTTCACCAGTTTCCACTTCTTCGTATTCATCGAATTTCCTCTTTGCTACTTGTTGATTAAGAGCTGCCACTAAAGGATGGCGAGCCTCATCACTCCCAAGGGACGCATTTAGCTGTTGCAGCTGCGCGTGCTGCTGAAGGATCCCAAAAGGGGAATCCGGCGGGTATGTGGGGAATAAATTTGGGTTCATTATGTGAACAAGTTGATGTTCCCGCCATAAGTCAAACCGAGGGAAGACTAGGTTGCATTTATCACATTGAAAATTTCCATCTTTCTCTTCACTGCGAGGTGCGTGTGAAAGTGGAGTAACTGGCGTTAAAGGCGCTGGCGGTGCTGGAGAGACTGGGTAGTTGGGAGCCGCGGGGGTGGGCGTGCGGGGCGGCGCGGGCGAGACCGGCACGTGCGGTGGGTGGTGTTCAACATTGCTCGAATTGGAATCCTCACTACTCAATGTGGCAGCCACTTGAGCTGCTGCCGCCTGTGCTTGTGCTGATCTTTTAGCATCTTCTTCCTTAAAACAATGAGTCTTCTGGTGTCTTATGAGTTCGTAGTACCTTTGGAATACTAATTGGCACTTTTTGCACTGGTAGTTAAGACCTGGAGTGCGCTGAAATCTATTGGCATCGTCTGTGGCGCTCGCAGGTGGATCTGCAGCTGGTTGGTTTTCATAGACTTTTCTTGCTTTTTGTCGTGCGTTTTGAAACCATACCACTATTACTCTCGGACTCAATCCCAGTAACTTTGATAAATATTCGAGATCATCATCTTTGGGATATGCGTTATTTTCAAAAAACTCCTGTAATACTTTGATTTGATAGTCAGTGAACCTAGTTCTGTTGGCGCGTTTGCCAGAAGACCCCGTTGAGCTGTTGGATCCGTTCGAATTGCCCCCGGAAAGTCCGAAATCGGCCGGTCCCCTGCCAGGACTGAGGCTGCGATTCGGGGTCAAAGGTAGGACGTTCGGGGGCGCGGAGTTTGGGGACGTGAAGTTAGGATTCATTATTTTAGGTGGTAGCATCGATGGATGAGGCGGCTGCGGTATACTCGTAGCCGGGATTGAATCTAACTGAGACTGAATCAGCGAGTTCAGCGACATGTGCGTGGGAGTTTGCGGTCGCGATTTGTTTGGGTGATGGTGGTCATTAGTATGTATTATTGGCGCTGGACTCTGCGAGGGCGCCTGCGGAAAGATAAAGCTTTTATCTTCCTGGTGACGATCGTCGTACGAATTGTACTTCTCTTCCATCGAAGGCTCGTCATTAGGCTCTGACTTGACCTCCTGTGGCATGATCATACAAGTATCCTCAATTTTTGCCTTTTTTTCAGGCGGCGGCTTGCCTTCATCCGAGCTGGCTGATGAATCCAAAGTTGTTACTTTAGCCTCACCGGTCTTCTCATACTCTTCGAGGTTGAGTGTCGTGGAAGGAGGATTGTTGAAGTTGTAAGGTGAATCCTTGTTCCGCTGGCGCTCCTTGAAAAGGGTGTTTCTGAACCAATGTTTGATTACCTTTGTTGCCAACCCAGACTGTTGGGCCATTTTCGCGATAGCCTCGTCGCTGGGCGAGTTGTTGATGTCAAAGTGCGCTCGCAAAATCTTCAATTGTTCGTCGGTGATGCGAGTCCGAGCCCGCTTTTGACCAGCTGCGGCGTTAGCCTGCAAACAAAAGAAATCTTTGTTAAATACGAGCTTCAAGACCGAAGAAACGAAACGAGTTTCCAGTTGTCAAAGGGTTCATTTATCTATAACGATATTAAGCAGGTAAGTCCGAATACTAAGGGAAGTCGTTACTAATAATAATGGTCGGACCCTTCATACAACAATAGATTCTCTGTCGCCTTGTGCAAACAGATAGCTAACGTAAATCGTCGAGCTTATCTCACAATAAGTCGTAGATATCCTTATTGCCCACGATCGAATTTACACAGTAACTGACGAAAATAATCAATGCGAAGCCTTGTGTTTGTATAAGTAAATACATGTTATTTGTACGTCTCGACGGAATTTAACAGCTGAGGTAATTGAGTGTTGCTAAATGATTGCGCAGTCATATTCGACTTGAAATTGGTTTTTAATTATTTAAGTTTAAATCCGTTTTGGATGATGATTTCATTGCGAATTTGATGTATGATGAATATGATGGTAATTATAAAATTGCGCAATTCGTAATAACTCATTTAAATTCGAAGTGTGAGAATGGTTAACACATTAAGTTAACCACACTCACACTTCGAATTTTAATTGGTAAACAGAAAGGTTGATCAATACATTACACACAGGAGCTATAGAACTTATAATGGGCATAAAAATCACATTTCATTTTAAAATTCGAGTCATGATTTGTTTTAATTGATTCTAAATCTATCATTGTTTACACAACATAGGTAATTATTATGATAATATTGATTTTGTACTGAATACGATTAAACGCTTACTCACTTCACTTTTATAAGTCATAGATATTATACTAATGTTATTCCGTAGTGGCGTTAATGTGACATCACAAACCATTTAATACTAATTTGTATAATTTCCATTATTTTATGTGTAACTGTTGGATAATGTAATTTATCTAATGCTTTGTTTATTGTTATTTATAACTTAAGTGTCGGTATTAGTAATTACATGTTATAAGTTCGTGACATTTATCAAGAAGTAGAGTTATTATAAATAAAGACTCACCTGCTGTTGCTGCTGTAATAGTTGCTGTTGTTTCATCTGCGCGTCATGTGCGTAGGGCATGGTGTCGAACGGAGGAGGCGGCAGCATCAGCGGAACCAGAGGTGGTTGGAGGTTCATCGCTGCCAGCGCTCCCACGTTCAAGCCGAGGGGAAGGCCCAACGATAGCATTTGAGCCACCATCGGGTGCAACTGCCCCAGCTGCTGCTGCAGTTGGATCATGTTCAAAGCCGCCTGCATCTCTTGCACTTGCGCAGCTAGTAACGCACCAGCTTGCGCATCTCCCTGCGCGTTCCCGTTCTCATTGAAGTTTCCACTGTTGTCACGCGGAGACGGTGACCTCTCACCCTGAGGCGCGGGCGACGCAGCGCGCGGGGAATTTGGCGCACCGGACTTCCTCTCATATTCCGATTTGAACTGTTCAGCGAACTGTTCCAGGAACTCCAGCGGTACTTTGTCCTTATGCACTTCCTCACAATGAGTTTTAAGAACGAACACACTTGAAAACTCCTTGTTGCAATGTTGACACGTCGATTTACTTTCACCATCCGGGGGTTTCTCTTCAGGAGGCGGTGGCGGCGGACTTGGTACGCGCGCCATCTCCCGTTCTTCTTGCATTTTCCTTCGTTGATTTTCATTGTATTGCATGACGAGATCGAAGCCGAAAGTCTCTAACAGTTGCTTATACATTTGTGAATTTCGTTTGGGCGGGTTGCCCTTGGCGACCATCTCGTCAAGTGCAGCTGTTTCAGCTTCACCTAGCGGCGAGTGCACCCGCGCATCGCCAAACGGACATGAGGTCGCTCGATGTGCGTCGAGTAGCTCCCCGGTTGGGAATGACGCGTGACAGCGCTCGCACGTAGCGCTACCTGCGCGCGGGGATCGCGGACTACCTGGGCGCGCAGGGGGCGAGGAACGCGGGCCCCCACTGCTTGTAGACGAAGGGGATGTATTTTTCGGCGACAACACGTCTTGTAAAATTTTGGCGGGGTCGGTCCGGTCCGGCTGCTCTACCAAGGGCCTTGACAAGTCCACGTGTCCAGCCGCAGCGAGCTCTTGCAACTTGCCAGCGCGTGTTTGATGCAAAACTGATCTCATGTGAATGTCTAGCGTGCTTCCTTGCGTGTACGCTACTTTGCAAATGTTGCATTTGTATCGTTTGCGGTCATCCTCCTCACTCGATGTACTCTTGGGAGTGAGTGTCAAATTAGAGGGTGCTGAGCCCGCCCCGGGCGACACGGGAGGGTTATTATTATTCTGTTGTTCTTGCATAGCTCGCTTCAATTTATGCAAATGGCTCACGCTATTGTAGTGTACTAGCAAAATGTTCTTTTGCGTAAAAGATTCTTTGCAAACGTCACACTTGAACGGTCTGTTTGGGTCAAGGTACTTTTCCATGGGGTAGGTTAGTTTTTCACCTTTTCTGTGAAGAAGTGTTTTGTTATGAGCAGTCAAGTACGATTGGCGTGTAAAAGCTACCTTGCATCGATGACATTTGTACTTTCTGTTGGGGTCATTGTATGAATCCTCCGCCATTGCCTGGGAATTTAGGTAATCTTCCAAGAATTGTTGATCTTTGTAAATAATTGAGTCATCCGAGTTCTCGGCGTCATTATGACCAGACTCATCAGCGACTGTTGCGCTAGAATCTCTGTCTTCCATATCTGCTAGGTCATCATCGGGTGTTCTTAAAGCTTCCTTGCGGAGGAGCTCTGCAGTAGCAGCATCTAAAGCTGTGCCTTGGGCAGCTTGTAGTAAAGGGTTCGATGCTAAGCTTCGTTTGAATGCATTGAGCTCTTCTTCAGATAATTCTGGGTGGGAAGTCTCGACGTGCTTTTGAAGTGCCAACACAGATCTAAAGCTCCTTCCACATAGCACGCACTTGGTAGCATCTCTGATAACGTGATATTGCGAATGGAGTTGCAGTTTTTCAATTGTCTTGAATGCTAGACTGCATTGATTGCAACGGTATTTGTACACATGTTTCTCTGACACTGACATGTTCGTGATGGAGTTACGTGCGTGCGCTTCTCTGAAGTGATTCTGTAGCGCATGTGCCGCGTCAAAGTATCGGTTGCATCCTTTCTTCCAGCACACATACCCCGGCCCTTGAGGTGTTTGTTTCAGTTCTAGATGGCCGGACTCATTCTGATGTTGACACAATTCATCAACGTTGCGGAAAGTACGGTTGCATGTTGAACATCTTTCTGTTTCGCCATCAGCACTGCCCTCCGATCGAGGTGATGAAATCTCCCGTTCGTCATCACCTTGTCGAGATTCGTCTCTCTGAGATTGGGCTCCACCGTTCAACCAATGGCTTTGATCAACAAGTAATAATAATCTCTGTAGTCCTTCAGAGTTAACGGAATGGATTTGCATGACGTGTCGTTCGAGGGCTGGTCGTTCCTTGAAGCCATCTTGGCAAAGAGGGCAAATGAAATGTCGTGAGGGATCGCCATGTACGGAGGAGACATGTGCGTGTAGGCGAGACTCGTTCGAGCAACTAAAGTTACAATAAGGACACGTGTGTGGTCCCGGTGTCTCGCGCTCCTCTTCCCTCTCACTTGTTCCTTGCTGTGATTGTTGTTGCACATGCTGCTGTTGCTGTTGTTGCTGCTGCTGTTGCTGCTGGTGTTGTTCCAAAAATCTCATCATCTTTTGCTCTTGAGTAAGCTCAGGCTTCTGGTCGATCGGCTCCTTAGAGTCTGTCAACAAAAACAAGCAATGAAAACGTTTGTTTACGTAGCGCGGATTGATTAAACACAAATAGTACACGACGAACCTCCCGCTATGGAATCTGCGAGTCGAATGGATACAGATCTGTACGCCGTAAATCCACAATGTCTACCTACGTCTACGTGAGATTTATCTACAAAAAAGATTATTTCTATAAATGAAGCTCACTATTGTTCGGTGCGAGCGTTTGTTACTTTTCTGAATTGAAGTTAAAAATAAAATTCTTCTCTTTTATATTATTAGTAGGACTCGTTTTGTTTGCGACGTCCCGGCAAGACAAAGGTATCGCTCTATCCATCCCGTACGCACACATTCACAGATGTATTAATGCTAACGTAACAAGTATATTGTAATTTCGCACACAAAGAAGATACAGGACGAGCAAACAATCATTGTTCATTATTACAAAAGGTTTAGAATATTTCGTTTCGCATCGGATCAAATGCATCGGGATAGTTGACGTATGTGACTGCGGGTGTGAGTGAGACGACTGTATGTGAGTGTGCAATTATTATTTTGACCAAGGATAAGTCCGCGGCAGCGTGTGAAAGACGCTGGGCCGCATTGTTTACGCTCAAATAAGGAAGGTGAAAGAAACGGCCGAGGGAGAGCTGATTCGTTAATGTAACGTTACAATTATACTTTATTAGATGGGCAACAGACCAGCCGGCTATTGTACTCTCCACACATAAAATGTTAAGATTTGGCAAAGAATAAATCCGGAACAAATGATACAAAGATTTCAAATAAATTAAATATTTTGCGAATTGTTAGTGTTGTCCCACTCCCTAATTTTGACAATCCATAATGATGCAAAACAATCGCCCGAAGCTATGCATTCAATTTTCACTTAATTAAAACTGGAAATTATCTCACAGTCGAGCGAAGCTGAAACCAGTCGTACCCCTGTCCGGGAACCCGTTCCATAGTTTTAAGCAGTTAAAACCGTTACATCTAATGAAGGGGAGAGGGATAAGTAAATCCGAGTATGTAATAATAATGATAGCGCAACTGACCCTAATTCCAGAGTGACCAGTGAATGTAATTATTTATGATGTAAAATCGCCGTCCCACAGTCTGGTAGGAGCATAGAACAATGGCCAGGTAAAAGGACCTTGTCTGCATAAACGCGATCTCTGACGCTTTTTGTCAATGGACAAAGGGTCTTTTCTAAGGAAACACCACATCGTTATAGCGTCGTAAAGTAAGTATTGTGCAGTGTGAGTTTTGTTTTGCGAGATTTAGGTCAGGATTTTTACAATGTGGCGTCAGGGACACAATGGGAGCTGGACGTTTTACTGTCTTTGCGCACCGGTGTTGCGAGTTCGAGTTTCAAACTGGAGTCTGCAATGGCGAACGTATTAAACTCTTTCAAGTTGATTTTGAATGCGCTAAAGTGGTCCCAACTGGCCATTAGGGTCCTTTACTGTGTTTACAAATCTTGTTGTATATAGTCTGCTTATAAATTTTCGAGTCTGATATTTCATTTCATTGAAGATATTGTATTATCGTCTTCAATCTTTTAGTGAAAAATGTCCCAGACGTCTTTATTTGATCTTAGCTCAGCAAAGCAAAAAATCTTTTGGAACAGGGTGCTGGTCTTGTATAACGAATTAAATTATAAACCGGTTCTTATTCTGGTTTAATCATATTGATGATAGGGACAGTAACTAATGAATCAGTAGCCGAGGCGAGGGGTAAAACAGTGACAGACTGAAAGGAAGCTACACAAATGACGTCGCATAACATAAAGAATGATGTTTTTTGTTGTCATGCGAGTACTTCGAGAGCGTGTGAATCTAAATGAATGCAATCTTCCTCCACGATACATTTAGCTCATCGTCGTGTTTTACAATGAACCGTAAGCAATTCGAAAACCTAAAATTTATATCAAAATCGATCATTTAAAACGGCTCTCTCAATAAGGTGAAAATAAGTAATAAGCATAAACATGAGGCACACAATGGTGTAAGGCGGATTTCTTTCGCCTCCACATTTCTCTTGGAGTTTATCGTATTTCACCGTGGCCATAAACATGCGCGGGGCGATGCGGCCGGCGACATTGTGCGATGATGTAGCAGCCTCATCACAAGGGGGCAATCATCCTTAATGCGCGACCGCCACATACGTAATGCGAGTCATTGTCCCGTGTGCGGTACTTATGGAAAATTCGCGTTCTCAATTCAAATCTTCTCTCCGTCTCCCTCGCGCGCGGGGCGGAGCCGCCTCCGACCAATGACGGCATCCGACTGTGGCGACACCGTGTAAGGCGTACGTTATTAAAGAAACCTGTTCTAATGTTGCGCGCTTTAAATTAAATTTTGTTCGTGTGTAATTATCTCATTATTGTGATTACGAATTCTTCGCTAAATGCTCATCGCTTAAAATGGAGATTGCCTCTCAGATTGAACACGGAGTGACGGTCACGCGATAAACGATAATGAAGAATCCGTTGACGAAAACGGAGCGCACGATGTGCCCTCGTATCACTCACAATACTCACAAATTAACATCAAACAAATCGTTATGTTTGTTGACACGATCCACAGAAAGAAGTTCACTTTGAAAAAACGCAAAACAAAATTGATTAAGGAACGAATCGGTTTAAATTGGAAACCGATAGTGACGTTTCGAAATCACATTCATAAGTCGACTCAGTATTACTTTATCGATACGAACGCCGGTAATGGTTTTGGTTGAATTAATTTTAATGGGATTTTTACGCTTTATAGAATAAAAATGTTACGAAATGTGTTTAGCACAGGAGTAATAAATAATAATATATTTCGTTGCGTCGCGTTCGTTTATTGATTGAATAAAGGTTGTCACGAGCGACATCTAGCGCGACGCAGAAAAACTGAGCAGAATGCGCACGCGCATCTAATCGGTTTTCGATCGTGAATGGTTTTTATGTCGTCATTGTGCAGACACCAGCAAACACTACGTCTAGGTAGAATACTTTTACATTGTTAGTGGGGCTCGTTGGTTATGTAACCAACTAATTATCATTAAGTTGTAACTTACGGAGACAACGCCTTGAGGAAGTTAATGTGCAATAACAATAGACCAGTCACGCTTGGAAAATTATTAGCTGACAAATAAGCAATTTCCTTATTACCACTCTGGTGAACATGAAAAGGCAAATGAGGACTAAAAATGAGAAAAAAAAACAATTAAATTAGATTACTCGTTATTATCTTTGAACGAGCAGCCTACATTATAAGCATAACAAATTAAATCGGTGCGTATACGTAAGTGCCTCGGGAGGTTCGTCAAAATGTGTGAGAAATACTTGGGACAGTACTTACCATTATCTTGCTGATCGTACGGGCTCTGTAGCTCACTGGGCTGAGGGATGACTTGAAACAGCTCAGCGACGTCAGGCGTTGGATCTTTGCCCTCAGACCGACGTTGGAGCTGATGGATTTGTTCCATCTGCAGATGTTTAACAGAGCGAACGTGTTGCAGCAGGGGCAAGCGGTGAGGGGCACCGAAGCCGCAGAGAGCACAGCGGTACACTCGCGGTCGTTCTCGAGGAATACGCGCCGCACATTCACGAAGATGTCTCAACAATAAGGCGGCAGCCTCGTGCCTCGCACCAGCCGCATGAAGCTGCAGCTTGTGCGCAGAGTTCGTATAGTAATCACACGCGCAGCAGCGTACTTGCACGCCACCAACACTCGCGCCTCCTGTACCAACACCACCACAGAACTTCAATTTCCATTCGTTTCTCGGACCCCCTTCCTTCACGTGGTTTACATGCTGCAGCCTTTGCAAATGCTTGTCAGTCTTGCAATGCAGCTGGAAGTTTGCCTTCAAGTTTGTTTTGTACGTGCAAAGCTTGCAAACGTAATGGCCAGCTACTAAGGCCAGGATCTCTTGTTCTCTGATCTTTGTGCGGTCTTGGGCCAAGTGATGACCCAACGCTTCTAAGGAGTCTGTGGAGAAACAATTGCAGATGCAACAGTGGTATGTTCTCTCGGGCTCTGGGTCAGCCGGTTCTGGTGGGGGTTCCATCGCTTCAGGATTTAGTCCAACGTCAAGATGGGCACCCAGCTCGGGTGGTGAGGGGCCGGGTCCTCCTGTCATTAGTTGAATCATCAGTGCTTGGTTGTAAGCCATGTCAGCGAGTGCGGCCTCAGGATTTGGAGGAGGAGCATCACCACCATGGAAATGCAGTAAGGTTTCAAGTTGTTGTTGGCTTTGTTGTCTGTGATGTAGAGCTGAAAGCGTCTGCATATGCTTCACGTTTTGTTGTAGCACCAACATGTTATGCGTATGTTTTTCGGAAGTCATGTGTATCCTTAGGTTGCGAGCAACATTTGTCTCATAATTGCAGACGTCGCAGCGGAAGGTTGGCTTTGGTTTTTGACCCAAGGGTGAATGATGTGGTAGTGGTGGCTTGTGTGGGCCTGGTGGTGTATGTTGTGGCGCAGGAGGTAGAGTGCCTTCGCCAGGGTTGCCACCGTTCTGAAGCTCTTGCATATTATTTAAATGCTTATCAGATTGCATATGTATACTTAGGTTGCCCTTAGTCGTAGTTGAGTAATTGCACACTTCACATCGATATGGTTTGTATCCACAGGTATAGGTTTCTCCCCGTGCCAGCCGAGGATGAGGTTGTCCAGCTATGCAGTAAATACAACTTGTCTCGGCTTCAGGATGTTTCTCTTTCATGTGTATTTCTAATGTCTCCTGATATTTGTAATGCCAATTACACTTCGGACATTTCAAGGTTTTGCAGGAATTTCGGCTGTGCATACCGGCTAGCGGGCCGCCTAGTCTTCCTGAGTTTAATATTAGTTCACATTTTGGGCAGTCAGCACCGGAGGGTCGCCCTCCTAGATGATCTGGACAGACGCCTATCGTCGTACCAGAAAGGAAAGCAGGTGGAGTTGCTTGAAACGGTGGGGATGAATTGGGACTGGCTCTTGGTTGTACTGAAGCATTAATTGTGTGAGGATGTGCCACGGATATCAAGGAATGTTGTGGCATTAACGATTCAGCTATCGACCGTGGCGGCCTCCACGACGCTGTTGGGCTTGGCTTCCTCTCATCGCATGAGCCGTTAAGTAGCATTGATTCAGTATCTCTATCGGTCGTCATTAAATCTTGTCGCTTGTCTAGCGATGGGCTAGGTAATTCCGTCATGTTAGGGCTTCCTGATGATGATAACCGCGGTTGCGCCGCGGCACCAACAGGTTCTAAAAATGAGACTAGTGGTTCTTTATCTTTGCCTACACATTGGATAATAGCAGAAGCATTCTCTCTCGATAAGGCGTCTCTTTCAGAGTCCAGTAATGATAAACTATGGTCTGCTTGCGCATGCGCTACAAATGATTTTGCGTAGCCAAAACTCAATTTACATATAAAACACATTAGGATCGGTTTGACTGGAACGCTGACAGGACATTCAGCTAAAGGAGATGGCGGTCTGGGAGCGTCCTTTCCTCCTCGAAAACTGAATACTCGGTAGCTGTGCATGACAGGCGCGTCTGGTCTCGCTCGCGCCCGCTCTGCCGCCAGTCTTCCGTATAGCGCGCCGTACAACGAAGGGTTTCTTGACACGTAGAACGCGCTCGCTATCTGTGGGAAATCGAGCTGTCTTTCCAATACGTTGTTGTCTCGGCTGTCTACGATACACCCGGGTTCTATTTTGGGTAGATCAGACATGCTGGTTTCTCCTTCTGACAATTCAGGGTCCTCGATGATGTACGCAGATCCATCGGGGTTGTACACGATCTTGCCGTCGAATCTTTCTACGTCGGAGGAAAGCGGCGGAGAGTCTCGGTGCGAGGTGAGATCGACGGCGTCGGGTGCGGCAGGGGGTGAGGTGGGCGCAGGCGCTGAGGAGGGCGCAGGAGTGGGCGCCGCGGGGGCCGCGGGCGCGTTGCGCGGTTCTTCCTCGGGACTCATGTCGCCGTCGTCGTCGTCGGGCTCGAGCGCGGCTGAACTCTGCGGATCGTCGCGCTTGCGGCGCCGCTTGCGCTCCGGGGGCGGGCCGCTAGCGGGGCCGCCGGGCTGCAGCGGCGTGGGCATGGCGCCGGGCGTCAAAGGCCGGCATCACATGCTCTCCTGCAACAAATTACATCACACATAAGCACATCGATCGATTCGTCAAGTTTCAATGAACTTCCACTTCTTGTGAACATCGAGTCGGAAGTCAAATGGGTGTAGGCTCGTTAAATCTTCAATTAACATGATATATAGCCAAATATGTGGTGGGTATCGGACCGCTACCGAACGGTAAACTATCCGTAATCAATCACCTATTTCTCACGGACCAGTTTCACAGAGCTGAAGGTGACTGTTGAATACATTTGTGTCGGGCGCGCAACCGGAAGTAGGTAGGGTCATCGTTGTGTCACTCTGTGTTGTTTTCCAAAGATAGATCCTTTAGTAGGTGGCCTATTTAAATTAGGCGGATATACCTCTATTTAAATTATAATGACATATTTTCCTGTTTGAAGCCACCATCGCCACCGGAGGTGAACAATAACCGTCTGTCTGCCAATAAAATGTTTCAACTTATTAATACCGTCTTTCTGATATCAGATAAGCCACGAGTTCCCATAGGTATCACGAATACCTATATCAAATTAAAATACATGGTAATCGTTATCTAACTGACATTTGCGCAAACAACCACGATCAATTTATCCGTATGACAGCTTGTCAACGATGTCAATGCTGACACTATTACAATTAAACAACCAACAAAGTTAGGTCTCGGCAACTTTAAAATGTATCGCGATAACGTTAATTCCCACAGAAAAATAGCCCTTATAGCCTCCAATATAAGACTTGATTAGATTCGAATCTTACGCAATTGAAAGTAAACAGGCAATCTAGAATAAAAATTCGTTAAAAACGAGATTAAGCCGTCATCTCCGTTATCTAACGTTATCAAAGATACTTGTCCTACAAATACCTAACGAGGACCAAAATAATATATTTACTTAGTTGACAGTCCAGATAATCAACGAAAAATATCACATGACACATAAAATAAATTATTCTTAGTATTCAGACAATCGCAAGACAAGAGTAACTCTGAAAGTAGTCTACAAATCACAATCATTTGTCAAACAGGCCTACTTTGAAAAAGATCTTATTAATACAAATGCAATTCTAATAAGTAAGAACAAATTGTAATTTCATGAAGAAACTTGTCTTACAAACTAAGGCGTATCTGAATAAGGAAGTCGTTTTCGTCGAATCACCTAATAAGATGACCAATAAATAACTGTTAGAATTAAAACATTTCGAATTAATTACACTGACTAATTTACAATGTCGCAACACTAATCAAGTACCGACTAATGAATGATTAAGCCAGGATGTGATAACGTAGTATTTACCGCAAAAACCCGAATCCTTACACCGGATGAGCAAACTGATAATATTTTTTAGTGTTTAAATTATAACATATTGGCTAACTGAATTTGGCTGCAAGTGTGGAAATCGGCTGTAAAGGCAAAAGCAAAAAAAAATGCATATACAGGGTGTAAACCACCTCATCACGAAGCCTCTAACCAAGCATTTTGTACATCAAACTAAGTAACTTTACGCAAAAATTATTACTACAACGTTTTTTTTGAGGTTATAAATCATGTTTTGTGGTAGAACTCAATGTTACGCACCTAAAACATTGTGCTGATGGATGAATTGAGTAGTACGGGGGTTGTGGAGGTGTTGAAAGTAAAAATCTAACAATAAAAACTTATATTTAAAAATAAAACTTGGCAAAAAGTTGGAACTGTGACCCCCAACATCTCCGTAACTAGAAGGTTCCCAGGTATGGTGTAGAACAAAAAAATGATCGCAATGATGGGGAGAACAAGTGCCTTTCGGCTTCGTGAAGAGGTGTTTTACACCCATGCGAAGAAATCAAGAAAAAATTACGAGTATGAATGGCTACAAACTAGAAGTGAGACCATGGAAAAGATGGATGCCAAAGTACTTACTAGTACTTTCGACGACAAAAACAAGAGAATGATTAAAGAAAAAAATATGCTACTAATGATACCATATATTATAATGATGATTGGTTAACTGAATTTGTAAATTTTTGTCACCCTATTGAAATTGCTTTGGATAGTATTTATTATCTTTATGAATGTGGGTTTTATCGAAATATCAAACCTATCAACTAATCTAAATAAAGGGGAAATTCAGGGAATAGTTGGGAAAAGCCAAATGTCAGGACAAGAATTCCACGGTGATAGTTAGGAAGCTGAGGATATTTTCCAGTTAACATAAAGGAAGGAAAACACAAAGGAGGAAGCGCTAGGGCAGTCCGAGAAATTTAAATTTTCTTACGTTTTTAACAATTTGCAGGTTCATGACTCAGTTTATGAAAAAGTTAGTCGATAGGATAAAATTAACTTAGAGGGATTATTGATTATTTTGATGATGTATCTCTGTAAAGCTGTAGTTAGAGTCGCGAATCATGTTTTAATCAACAAACTTACTTACACTGACCTGCAAATCGCAAAAAAAAACGCAAAAAAAATGACTTTCGAAGGTTACCTACCTTAGCGTGTCCTTAAGAAAGACGATAACTTATATCTTGTTTAAGAAGAACTTCCAAACAATCTCAAAATATTTTAGTCGAACAATCATAAAAATCGGTAAAGATAACGTTTTCATATTCTGACGAGAGGAGATAATACGAAGGCGAAATGCCTAGTACTATTTGACATTTTTATTATGAATCATTATTTGTCAGCCGTATGATTAATATCGAACACATAGTCATGTGATTCTATGGAGAATTCGTATGGAAAATTACTGATTAAGTTTGTATGTCCAAAGTAATGTTGATTTATCAATTGACATTAGAAATCATCAAACTGAAGTCTTTATCTTTTGGTGGTGGTTCTAATTTGTAGAAAGACGCTTTTTTTTAGTATTCCTATGCATATGCTGTCTGCAGTAGATTGTTAAATTATCACTTGCTTAGGTGAGGGACAATATTGTGAGGAAATCAATCTGCCTGAGAGATATTTCTCGATAGCCAAGTCAAAGGCTCATGGGCATTATAGCATCATAAAAACTTTGACACCAGGTTAGGATCTAATCACACGATGGAGAACGATAGACAAAAAGAAAGAACATGGATTGTTAGCAAGCTCGATAAGAATTATCTAAATTATTACACCAAGTTTTCTAACAGCCGCCTAAAATAACATAAGCTTGTCAAAATGATATTAAAATTCGAACAAAATTCCTTGTCAATGTCAACAAAGTTTTATTAACAAGACCTTGGTTTTGCTGTAGATTATTATTTGAACCACGCCTAAGCATTTGTTTGCATTAAAACGGTCGATTGTAGCCCTTGAAATCATCATTTGATAATTGATACCAAACGGGACTTGATAATGCAAATATTTATAAAGACACGTTTGGTATTCAGAAAGAGTTTCCTTATTCTGTGGAATTATGGTTTAATTAAATGTCTGTTTTTGTCTATATTATACGTATACTAATATTATAAAGAAGAAAGATTTGTGTTTTTAATTTAGTTTTTTTTTTGTGTAACGAATTAACTTAAAAACTACAGGACCGATTTGAATAATTCTTTCAGCAATGGATAGCTACATTATCAGCGAGTAACTTAAGCTATATTTTATCCCCGTAGTCGCACGGGTACGGGAACTAGGTACGTGAGTGAAACCGCGTGACGTCGGCTAGTGGATAAATAAAGCTCCAAGATATATTAATTACTAGCTTATTCCCGCAGTTTCGGTCGCGTTAATTTCGAATTCGGATTGTACTCCGCTTCTAATAATATAATTCAATCATGATTCGAAAGACACGTGGCGCCATCTATTACCTATCATGAGAAACATTTTTGTAGTTTTTCTCGAGAACAGTGTATTTTAACGGGATAAAAGGTTAGGTATGTTCGTTTCTGTACATCTGACAATGTGTATGCAAAATTTCAGGATGATCCGTTCAATGGTTTAGGCGTGAAAAGGTAACAAACAAACTTACTTTATTAAGTACCCTTTTCTTTTTTTTTAGGATGGGAAATCATCAAATGACTTCTCCCACTATGGGCGGAGCGGGAGGGAGTGTCAGACTTTTACTGACTAAAACCCATCCATGTTCCTTCCTCTCCCTTTATGTTCCGGGGCCGCGGTATCTCTTTCGAACAGGCCCGCAACCCCGGCAGGCTTTGCGGGACAACGTTATTACCCTTAGTGTTGGTTAGGTTTTCTTATATTCAGTGTGAGATCTCTGCAGGACATATTCCACCTCCTTTCTTGCCCATCCTGCACAGCCACCTACACCTTTCAGAATTTTATTTTAAAAGAAGCCAAGGGAAGAGTCGTGCAAGTGGCTATACCACAGAAATATTAAAAACTTCTTTATTATATCTATGGGCCAGACACTGGTCGGATATTGTTTGAGTCCATCGACTCGCAAAGAATACGTGTGTGAAGAATTTTTTTACCTAGTTTCTTCACCTAGATAATAATAATTCCATCACCACACTCGATATTTATTTCAGGTGCAAAGTTTTCTAACAGAAGCGTTTCGATGACGCATTTAAGTTCCATAGACTTCTGTCATATAAATGTGTATAGGTAATTACTGTATTGTATTGTGTACTAACACAGATTCATAATTTTCATAACTGAAGGCTATGGAAACATGTATGAAAGATATCAATTAAAAACAATTAAAATAGTAAACAATAGCGACACATACGTCGCCTGGATTTCTGATTCAAGCGATCAAGTCGATTAAGTGCTTACTGACATGGGTGGCTCATCCAATGCCTTTTGGATAAAATAACTCTATCCTGCCAAAAATAAGCGATCGAAAAGAAGCTCTACATAATTAATCACCAAGTTGAATAATTAAGGTAAGTTCCAGTATTGAGAAGAAAGATCAATCTCAATATAGATCTTCTAAGAATTATGTTGAAAAGGATTCCACGACAGATCAAACAGGATTCTCATAAATACTGCTTAGAAATGCATCACTTGCAATTATACGAAACATCAAGTGACAAAGTAAAAAATACTAATTACACATAATAATTATTATACTAGTTCTTAGCAATAGCAATTTGTAGATCATTTCGCAGTGCTAATGTGTATGGAAATTATGCAAAGAGCTGGTAATTAGAGTCGAGGTGAATGGTCCATAATGCTATAATTTGCTTCTATCTTTATTTTTATACACAAGCAGAACCAACTATCTCAGTTAATAACAAATAAGGTGACGTTTTAATTATAAAACAAGTTATCATTGTGTTTTACCGGATAATACCACGGAATACGGGCGAAAGTATCATTTAAATTTATAGAAACGCAAAATCAAAAGGACCGTGTGTCAAATGTGTCTATAATTTGTATTTTGCGGTTGTAGAGTGGCACTCGGTGAAGTAAATGTTTAATGTGGGCACACGTGCGCAGATTCCCATCGTTACAATCAGTGGTGTTGTCAATTTCCACCGATACCCCGATGCTTGCTTGCAGCAGAACTAATTTCCGATAAACACGCACACAAACGTACTACATAGCTACGTTCGAGTGCAAATTACACGTACACATGGGTGTGTGAGCGTGAGAAAAGTACGGCGGATACAATGGCGCATGTGTGCGTGGATACTGACGCAATTTGCTCGTACGTATTTGCCATACAGTCGCACGGCGGACGCGGCGCACGCGCATCGCTACGCCCGCATCGGACTCTCCTACAATAGTTATCGAGCCCGTCATAAAGAAGATGCGCGCTTTTCAAAACATTAATGAGGCTCCCACAATGTAATTGATAGCCAGAATACCAACCATTCAATAACGGTTTTGTCAATGTCCAATTTACGAACACAGTATCGTGCATGATCGCTGGCTAATCTCGCTTGTTTATCTAAAGAGAAAGCCAATCGAAAAGAAATTTAATGAGGTAAAGTCAATGGAAGTGAAATTAACAATGATATAATACTAGGATACCATTAAATCCTATAATTAGCAGAGGCAATGGCATGAAAAGTCAATCAACATACTCATTACCGTATCCGCGGAATGGGAGTTCGTGAGCCATGTATCACTTTCGAACTACAATTTACTAGTTGGAAACTGTGACATTTGCGGTTCGTAGCATATTACGTTGTCTGAGCAGCATAACGAATGTAAACTGAGCACATTTAATTAGGGAATCATAATGGTGCATACAATTAAACTGAAGTAGATAATGTTGAAATTTAGACGTCGTGTAAAGCAATTATGGATGGGAATCTGCGTGAGCGTGGAAGGCAGAGTAAATAGCGTAGTGTGAGGGATGTGTCAGTAACGAGAGACGCGGTAAACTACGGCCATATTAATAATCGTGGGTTATTACGAAGGCCCTCATTAACTGCGCTGCCGCTCGCCAACGAAACCGCAGAACACTGCTAAATAATTACCCCCACACTGCTTTCTTCACGAAAACATGGTAAGAGCACATTAAACAACATCTACTAAGTCGGCGCGAGGAATTACAATAAATAAGGTATTAAGTCGACGTTGTCAGGGACCGAAATATAAGTAGCTATTATATGCGGGTGAGACTCGAAGAACCTTGGACCTGTTGGAATTTTGCATATATTCAGAGTAATAACTCATTGATAGTGAAGCCTTGAATACTGTGTTAGGCTTAAATAGTACTTGGGGAAGGTACTTCAAACGCAAAACCCACCGGAAATCCATTCGCACGGTCATTTTGCATGAACATTTATCTATCTTTTAAGCTAGGTACTGATAAGGAAACTTTTGAATATTTTTGAAGAACATGTCACAAAATAAGATAAAAATATGATAATTCTCGTGTAGGCATCGTATTGCTATCACTCCTCCACCCACAACAACATGGGGAAACCATGGATGTTTATCAGTTAGACATGAACGGAATAATTAATTGATTCTTGTTAGACTGCCATTGTACATGCAAATTATCTGTTAAACTTTATATTCTGACACCTCTCGGTACTTTGAAGGAAAACTAATTAACTCATTGTTGGATATTACGCAAGAGTTCCGAAGGAAAACACCAGTCGTGGGAAATTGAATAACCAGTGCTACTTGAACCGGCTTTTACAAGTGTTGACCTGTATCAGAGGGGTCAAGCAGTTCTACAAAACTGCCATCATATACATTCCCTACCACAAAAAGCTCAAAGCTCAAGTTATACTGTATTGTAGACCAATTCTTGATCTCCCATTCACATACAGTTCTTTACGAGACGAGGCTCAACACAAATTGGTAACTCAAAACGTAGAGCCTGCATAAGACTAATGTCGAAAAGCTATTAATGGAAATAAAATTGAGCGGAGTCCAGAGGGACGATTTACTTAATACATTGATAATAAGTGGAGGGAATGTATGTAAAATGTCCGTAATGACGGTAGTCTTGTTAGACGTGGGAATGAAGGAGCAACCTGGGTGGAACATGGTAAGGTACGAAGCGAACAATGTCCACCGTTAGGGTAACTTTAAACCTTCATTAATGGTAATGGGCCTGAAGACGATGGGAATGCATCTTTTTGCGCAGCAGACGTTACTGTAATGGATGTCCGACAAGCAGCTTGAGAAGTCCAGATAGCAACAGATTTAGGTTTTAGCGGAGCTACTAATGTTGGGGCAGAGTTTAGCTGGATTTGCAGTTTAAAAATAATATGCCTATGCAAATTTGTTGTGCGAGGTGATATGCGTTATATTTTGGCAGTAATGGTATACCAAATTGCAGACGTGATATAAGCATAAGTGAAATTGAAGATGGATGAAAGTTACAGTATGTAAAGAGTCAATAAAAAGGTTGGAGTAAACGGTTATGAATCAAATGAGTCAATTCTGTCAAACATGTGGAAATACCAATCAGAATCCTGTTGCCAAATATGGACTCTTGTAGACCTCTAACATTAAGTCTTATAAGATTTTTAATGTCAATGATTAAACCTGATATCTCTGATTATAGTTTCGCTTTGCTATGAGAATCAAATTCTTTCATTAACAAACAAGTTCCAAATCGCTCTTTATTTAATAAAATACATGATTTATCTATACCACTATTCTTCTTAACGGAGATTAATATTTCCATAGTCATATAATAATATACAAAAGAAACAGGTGTTGAACAAATATTGCTAAAAGGATTTTTATAATTTTGGAACTGGATGACGTAAGCACAAGTAGTAAGCACACGTTTAACACAATACCAACAAGTACGGTAGAATTAAGGAGAAAGCTATTAATTAAAAACGCTCTCTCATTTCACACGATAATAAAGTGACAACGCAAATTCGTAGGAACCGCAACGCAAGTGTGTTTGTAATTACAAAGCGTTTTCGACGCGTGAAACGCGAAACTTGCGATGATTAACGTACACCAAACACTTTCCCATTAATTTGTCATATTAATTAATTGAGAAACAGTACTGACTTCAAATACAAAGTAGAGAGTGGATTATTTGAAAGCACAAAGTAATCTTCGGAATGAGATCGGATCATAAACCAGATGATTTTATGATTTATTTGCTTTCGAAGCTAATTGTGTTAGGCGCCCGCCGGCTGTCGTCATTGTGGAGCGAACCTTTGATCGCTCCCACTCAAAGGCTTGCGAGTTTGTTAGAGGTTTTCATTCAACAATGTCGATAGACGGGAACTTTGTTGCCCGATAGATACCT
The DNA here is from genome assembly GCA_916618015.1 of Xestia c-nigrum. Classification (NCBI taxonomy): domain Eukaryota; kingdom Metazoa; phylum Arthropoda; class Insecta; order Lepidoptera; family Noctuidae; genus Xestia; species Xestia c-nigrum. Next base: position 10,527,765 of record OU745260.1, read on the forward strand.
AGTTAAAATCCTGATAAAGCATTTATTTTTATTCGGAAAACTTTTGATAGAGACATAATTTATAGCGGTGATTTAAATCAGACCGTTTTAGGAATGTGACTAGTTGTGTTCGAATAGATTAATACTAATTTGGCGCATGTATCAGATGTCCGTGGAGGTCCGGCAGAGGGCAGGCATCGCGTGTTGCTGCAGGTAACCTGGCAGGCGCCATTCGACCGATGGCTCTTACGAACCGTCAATTTGCGCCTGTAATTATTGCGGACCCTTCGATATTTATTTCTATTTTTTCCCCAGCTTAATTGTTGCAACAGATGACTTTTTTGTCGAACCAACTCAAAGAGAGCGGAAAGGCATCAAACGCAGCGTCGAATTTGGAAATAATTATACATAAATAGTCCCTTGAGCGGCCGATTAAGACAATTTCCGAGGCAAATTGCCGCAGACGAGCATAATAGCACACGCTCTTCTCCGTCATAAATAAATCTGGATTACGTTTCTGTACGAGATTAAGATTGATTCGATCTCGATGCTTTCTGCTATTAATGCCTACGCGGCATAATGCCTGAGTCGTGTTAAGATTTTAAATCATTATCCGTTTTTGTGGGTGCGTGTGATTTGTGAGATAATTACGATCGACAAATTGCTGGCCGTCATTGTGTAGATAACGGGTGGATGCTATCGCCGTTCGTAATTAATGATCGATACATGTGAAATAATTAATTAGCGGCGGGGCTCGTACGGTACGGAAGACTGCCGGGGCCCCCGGGCCTCTCCACAAAAAACAATGACGTGCGGTTTTGGTGCGCCGGCGCCGCTCCCGCGCGGCGACATCCGCCGCTCTATAAGTCTATAATTTGGGAGACCTCGAATTAGTTTTAATCTCGTGGATGAGCGTGACGCCGACTTAAGTTCTCGAGAAATGTGTCATTAACGTTAATTTGAATGGTTGTTACCGTTTTTTGTCATAATTTCTGGGTTAATATAAACAAAAGGTAAAAGCCGGGGTTTTGGTACTTTCAAGAAACAAGAGGAAATAAAAGCGAATACGTTTAACAGCTCGCTACAAAGTTTCTCACCGAGCCAGAAGTTTAGTGCTGTCGTCGATAATTACCGACCACAGAGGAATTTAATGTCGAAACAATTAAGTAGCCGAGATCTATAGGGCTGGGTCAGACTGAGAGCGGTCGATGAACTACTACTACAAGCGTTTTAGAAAGTGTTAATTAAAAATCTTGTATGTACTCCTATGAAATTCTACTTCTGTCGTGTAAACATCGATATTGCACTTTCTAGCTTAAAACACTGACTGTTAGCCCCTTCGTACACAAGGCTACAAAAATCTTCGATACTCGACGATTTTAGTTTCCAAGCGACTGCCGCCATACAAATCCATAATGTCAGCGTCGCGACTCGTGTACGAACTTCAATGGCGGCAGTCACTTGGGGACTAAAATCGTCGAGTATCGAAGATTTTTGTAGCCTTGTGTACGAAGGGGCCAAGTATTCAAGTTCTAATCAGGCCAGAAAAACCAAGAAGAATCGCTACTCGCGGTCAGTGTCACCTCGACTTACTGAAGTTACGGTGTAGACGCGTAAAGTGACGACTCGGTAATGGCTAACGAATTTACCTCAGAGGAGAGAGGGCACACTTTATGTCCACTGTAAAATTAGCTTACTTTAACTATTATTTAATGTCATTTTAGGATGGGAACCAGGTGAGAGTGACAATTGTGGGAACTACCAAACCGTTGACAGACAGAATTTGAATGGATAATTATTTAGTAAATTCACTGCTTGTCACGTTTCTAGATAATGATTAAATTGCTGAACATAATAGTTCTGTTGCTTTTACTCGTTTAGGAATTGCGTGACAGAATTATTTCGAGATCATTACAAAATGTACGAGAAATTCCGACCAATTTTATGGTAATTATTTTTACTTTAAGTACATGTTTGTATTTCGTTATTAACTGCCGGTATTGGCCTGCCTATCGCTCCAAAATCAATAATTGATCAATGTTCTCACGATCCCCAGATACATCACGTTGGATTCAGTGAGAGACCTCTAACTCGGTATCGCGATGCGTGTGCGCAATTAAAACGAAACCCACAATCAGCCGCCATGTTTGTACACGGTCGATGTTAATAGCCTTTAGTAATTACATACCAGTATCATGCTAACGTTGCTTCTCGGAAGGCTGATCAAATTAATAGAACCTATTTTGGCTATATTAAGTATCATCCAAATATTTGATATAATTATACAAGTCTTTATTACATTCCGAACCGATCTATACAACCCTGTTACAGAAAACGAATAAAAAGTAAGCAATAATAAGGCACGCCACCGTCACAACGTCTCGACTCGAGAATTTCATATCGCCACATTTACATGTATCCTATTCGAGGAACTAGCGGTCCAACCTCCCCATCGTTATATCCGGGAAAAGAATATCTAAATTCAATTACAAAAAGGCTTCTCCGCGAGGTGTGCCGTTGCACCCGCGCCTCCTCCGAAAAGGGTGTATAACAACTCAATTTCTCCATATTATTAAGACGGTGGGGTGTGCGGGTAGAGTAGGGGTGGCTGCTACACAAAAAGAATGCTAATTTAAAATTCTTATTGCTGTGTTTGTATGCGCGCGCGCTTTATGTATCATTCGCGTAACAAAAGCCGGAGGAGAGAGCCGCCCGAGCGCGTAATTTCAATCTAATATTCAATTTGAGAAGTATCGCGAGCTCCACCCGCCATCTTTTATTTATTTTACTCGACTCCAAGTGTTTTCCTTGGATTCACAGATCATAGACATAAACGGGATATATGTTATAATGTGTCTAACACAAAACAGTTGTCATACATGAACTCGACGACACTGTATCCACATTTGGAGACTGAATATTTCTAAGCTCTATCATAGAACTATTTACATGCTTCTGTCAATCATTAATTGATGTCTTCATAGTCGTCCATTCGACGAGGCTTATCTTGACAAAGAGCACTAAATTCGATTCGATATCTCAATCTAACTGCCGAAGATAATTGCTTCATTCCCACGACGCGAAGAAAATAAATTTCACCGGTCACAATGGGTGCTTTCCACAGACAATTCGCGTCTAAACGGGGGGCGATAGACGCGTAATGCCCGAGTCGTGATATATTAGCGAAGGAGCTAATGGTGACCCCTTACCACACCTCGAGAGCATACAACACTGACAGACGTGGACTCGATGAACGTTTAAGGTGCTTAGACGAGCTAAATTAGCAACTCGATTTGTGGTGGTTCAAACTTCGTTTGAAATGCTGTTGGAATAAAGTTCTAATCAGCTTGCACTACAAAGTGGTTGTTACGTCAGCCACTGCGGGCCAAATAGCGCGAAATGAGTGGTTTTGATCGATTTACAAAAAAACTATTGATTGGATTAAAAAACTGAAACAGTATCATGCTAATATATTGCTTGTAGAATTATTTGCCAAAATATCAGAAGGATCGCATGCATATTAGTAGGTATGTTTTTTATTGTTTGAAAGATATTTTTAGATATAAGTTCGTGATTTCTTTTTCGAGCCAAATTAACTGTATTATGTTTTCAAAACAGTATCATGCTAGCATATATCCTGAAGAATATCATATATTTATCTGGTCTTGTTTATAGCAGTGAATCATTTACTTTTAGTAATTATAAAACTCGCGTTTAGCTCATGTAATCGCCTTAACGCGGTATACACTTTCTAAACAAAATGTCGAACCACAGGTATTGTTTAAAAGTTTTAAAACAGATCGAATGTCAAGGATGACAAACAGATTCTTCAATTTATTTTGTCACGATCACGAATTTATTTGCATGAGCCGAAATAGGCTGAATGAGGTCATAGGTCGGATTTGCACTTTCGGGAAGTCAAGGCAAACAGTTAAAAAAAAGGTACTGATAAAAATGAGGTTTCATGCAAGGCAATAAAAATGCGCTAGTGGTAAACGCGACCACATGTGGGCTCTATCGAAGCACCACCATGCATTTGCTCCCGATAGTCAATACTAAAAGCTTCAATACATTTTTCGCTATATTCGATTCACTCCAATTTGCATTTAAAGCAATATATTAAAGCCTCGAAACGCAAGGAGCCATAACACGAAAATGCTAGTTTGCAAACGACATGTCAATATGTAAACTAGAAAATGATTGCCTATCCGGCTGCGGCCATACAATTGGTTTAATGGAATATTAAAGATCAATGTGCGTCTTGCTCAATTACGTAGCATGTTGTATTGTTGCTCGGTCGGCTATTGGAGTCGCTAAGTATGATTTTTAATGTCAGTTAGTGTGTGCAGAAAGCGTATGCGGGAGTTTCCTGATAATTTGCCTGACGACGCGGCTACGTGGCGGCCACTTACAGTAAAACCCCCCTTTTCAATGTCTTCGCGTTATAAAAATGTTATTATTGGTACAGAACAGTGAAACGATTACTGACAACGACTTTTACATTCGAAGAGCTGTGGTTACAATGTCAGTGATAATTGTGGGGCGTAATAAATAGGCATTCTAGTTTGTGATTCAGTGTCTACAGTATTGTTAGATTTTTTTATTGCAATTGAAATGCGGACGTACCTATTAGTGCATATCAACTAAGTATATATCATGTTGTAGCTTAATTCTAATAAGATTATAAGTCATAACAAATCTTTTTTTAATTCGATTTAGCCGGGTTTATCAATATCCTAATCTTTTGATTCATCGTTAGCTGTCGTAATAGCGTTACGGTATCAATTTATAAGATTTCCCTTTATCTTCATTTATAAAGACCCAAAAACGGTAAATCATGAGGTCCTAAGATTCAAGTCAGTGAGAGAAAACAATAAATTTGAAAAACACAATATCAAGATAAAACCGACATTGTCGCATGATTAACGATCAGATTTAAAATTTAAAAGCAAAACTTTACGAGAGCACCTTATAACGAACACGACGAGCTACGCTTATAATTATAATTAATATTCTCACTGTATTAGAGTGGTCGGAGGTAAAAAAACAAGATTCGACGCGAGAATTAATAACAAACAAATGGGCTACCTGCGGTGTTTTTTGTGAGCCCCCACAGGTAAGCTCGCGATGATGAAAGAAACTCATATGTGTCTGTCTTAAATTTTAAACAATATTGTTCGATTTTGACACGGTTGCACCTTTTTATGGGGATCGTCAGGCTTCCATTCATAGGAAGCAGCGGACAGAAAAAATCACACTCCGCGAATTCCGCTACTGCGCGACAGATGGCGCAAGCGCGACAATTACCTGCAACAGAAGGAAAACAAACATTACAACTCTGCAGGTTTTTAACTCTTAATATTATATACAAAGCAACTCGAACATCTGAACGAAGGTTTCACATTTCTTTACCGCTGCGACTGATTTAAAAAAAACAACCAAAGCTGCATTGGAAACAAGAAACCAACGAATCGAAATGCTGGACAAAAGAGAGGAACTCTAACGTGATACCATAATGACAAAACAGAAATATGATTTCGATTAAACTGTGCGACGGAGACGGGTAAATGGAAGCTTTTGTGGGTGAAAATAGGACAGGAAACTAGTTAATAATAAAAATATTGTTATTTGTATAGTGGGGTAAAACACCCCCGCTGCGGGCTGTTTGGTCGGAACCGCATCCATCATCATTATATTAACCGATTTAACACTTTTGAACAGATTCCTACAACTGGCATTGAGGGGACAAATGTGCAAGTCTTACTCGACCATTGTGAGACTTAGTGCGGGAAACTAATTTATTTGGTGTACAATTACTTACTCCTTATCGAGCGAACAGTATGGAATAGATGATGCATCGAGTCGAGAGCGTTATCGATTGAAGTCAATCTAGGTCCGTACCGTCCATGTTAGGAGTCAGTTTCTGACCTAGTCTATAGAATTCCCTGTTTGGTCACGTCGTGAGGATTATTAATTACAGGAGCCGTGGAAACCGGGTCGAGATATTTTTATCAGATTTCTAATTACGGCGGCTTCAAGTTCACTCCGCGCTTTGTCTACGAAATTGCGTTAGGTATGATGACGTTTCGATACAAAGTAAACAAATTGTATCTGAAACTCGTTGGAGGACAAAAAATCGCTTTACGCTACTTTTGATTACGGCCCGGTTTGTGCCCGATTGTAGCAAATAAGGCGAACCTTAAGCATTATTTTATTGCATAATTGAGAACGTTTTTACGTCAATTATTTTCCAGCGTAACATTAATTGACATGTAACATGTTCATGTGATTATAAATATTTAACAGTCCCTAAGCAGTTATCTATTTAAATAAAATGTGGAATTATATGTCGATCTATATGGAGGAAATGCAATTACATGAAATGATGCGTGTCGATATTAAAATAGGCATTGATATGCAAAGTCGGTTCGTTGGTGATGCGGGCGGTGGCGGCCGGTCCCATGGCTTGTACACAAATTTTTGTTCGCTAATCAATAAGATTGACCCTAATACCAATTACTATTCAACAGTAACAATGACGCTCGCTTACAATAGAAGGGGTATTGTTTATTCACTAGACGTATACTGTACATACGTACTAGCTATAGGTAAGGTTGATACCTAGTGACTAGTTCTTGTTACTCAACTCATAAAAGTCAATAATGACAAAAAACCTCGAAGTCAGTGAACCGACTGGTTGCGAACCGAAAGGGCGCGTGCGAGTGTGGTCTGAATCTTACCCAATAATTATAGCCAGTGATTAAATCCCATGATAAGACTCATTCCGCTAATTACTCCCTAAAGCAAAACACGGTTTTTGCCATCGACATAATTTAATAAGCATATTAACCGGAGCGATGCCATAGATAGGTGCCGGCCCCGAGCGTTTCGCGCTAATACCTTTATAATGTTGTTAATACGGAATATCTTTAAAGGAAAATACGGCAGACGAAGACACGGTCTCATCGCGAGGTCAAAGATGAATGACCATGTAAATGCGTAATGAAAGCCAGAAGACTCCTCACTCGAATCACAGTTGTTCACAACTCGTACACATTACAATCAATTTAAAACAGTGTATGTGTACGAGCACTATGACATCGCGTCTGGGCGAGTCCACGTCGCGTGTGGCGACCGCGACTGTCTGTCCAACGGTTAATTCAATAAAACGGGAAAGCAGTTCGCTTGTTTGATCTGATGATATTGAACTTCTAAACAAGTCAACATATGCAGTTCATGAATTCTATGCAAATGTTAGTGGTTAGAATGCATGTTTATGTAGATCGGCAATAAAAGTCGTGTCGCAGCGACTGTGTGCCGGAGAAGCGATCTGACCTCGCGATGAATGACTCCCATTAGCATCTCATAGGTTTAATTAGGGATCCACGCAACGGCCGGTCGCCCACGTCAACGCGTAGCCGCCTGGCCGTGTGTGGGCAATCAAATTAGTGACGACCAGACAATGGCAGCGAGTGGAGCGTACAACCCCACGACAAAACGTTTCCTCGCAATCTTCGATCACCGGATTAAGGGAGTCTCGTCTCGCACGTTTTATCTCCGATTGTCCGCACTTAACGCACACTTTACGCCGAGTGCCCCTCGAGAGGAAATTGAAAGCGATCGCTTTCCCGGCTATCTTATCTGTAGTGTTGTACTAATTAATCGATGTAGCGCGAAGAGGTCGTCGTTAGAGGTAAATAATGCTGGCATTGTGGCCGCCGGCGGTGATTTATCGGTGTGAATAGACAAAAGTGTCGCGGGCGGAGCGGGCCGGTACAATGGTGTGGAATGTCGTCGCGGGCCGCTCGCTCGCCGCGCTCGTGCGACGTGAATGCGGATTATTAATAACCCGCTCCGGTTCGGCACGATGCGGACGGCCGCGGAGGTTTGAGCGACTCCCATCGCACTCCTCGCCTGGAGCGTCTGCGCCCGCGCCTCCACCTGTACTCTGTACTGCACCATATGACCGCGCCAACGTTTATTCACGACTTTTAATGACCGCATTGATGCATGAATTCCGCGTACGATTCGCGACGCTGCCGAGACCAGCCAAATAACAATGTTTGCTAATAATATTAAAGATCGATCACCGTTTTCTAAATTCTTAAATTATTATATTCATCAGCCCCCTGTGTTCTCCCCTACAGTTATCATCCCCGCGTTCAGAGTAACAATGCATAACAATGGAGTCAATGCGGATTATAACAAATTCCCCAAATTGTGTGGGTTCATATTTGCGCTAACAATAAGACAAAATAGTGATAATGTCACATGTGTGTGTAGTTTACCGCATTTGGAACTAATTGAGAATATTTCATAATGTTGCGATTATAATGAAAGGAACATCTGTCTAATGCTGAATAATCACCAGCTTGACATGTCTAAAATCTATCAGCCTTTGTTTAGTATTCCCTAATCTCATCCCAAATTCTCTTGTTTGTGTTTTTTTAGGGAAAACAATGAGAGATCTAGCTCATTATAACATCGTGACTGTACAAGAGGAAAACAGCAACAAACAATAAAGTCGGCCAACGAACTGTCAGACTAATGTAAAATAAAAGGTTGACGCGTCGAAAGCTATAAGTAAGTACCTACTTAATTTAAAATGTCGATAAAAAACAACGAAAGTGGAAAGGGCAAAGTGCTTGAAGGCGTGTTAAAATGAAAATGCACTATGAAATTACCTTTCACGTTTTGTTGATATCGGTGAAACTAAATGAGATCATTTTTTGTTGGCTAGTACTACAGTAAAGAGGAATGGGTGATATCCTCAGGGTGTTGAGAGGACTAAAACGCGGTATCTTGATGTATAGTGGACTGTATAATATTAATAAGAATTTACAATTATTTACAAAGGAAAACAAACGGTCATTTAACTTGAAATAGGCGAGAAAAAAAGAAGTAATAAGTCGCTCGGTGGACGATGATGCAGTGCCGGGCCGGCCGGTGCGCGCTCGCAGCTCGAGTGCCCCCTCCGCGGCCTCAGCTCCCCGCCCGCGGTCGCCTGGCGGCGTCAGCGCGGCGTGATATTCTCGACAACAGCCCTGCGTCGCCTTGTCACGTAGTACTTCGCAATGGGCACCATTATATCGACATCGACACTCGCCCAACTCTATTAGACTCGACTAAAAGATTGCTTATGAGAAAAAACTTACAGACCTATGATGTTTAGTTATTTTGTAATCACTAAGAAATAAGGAGTGGTTTATTAGACGTTTCAAGTTATCGATTATGTATGATGTCATAACTTCATTATATTTATCATGTAATAAATTAGCAAAAATCATAACGCAGTACCCATATTTGGTCCAACGTCTCACAACACCTGAAACGTAATAAAAACTTAATTACGTTAATATAATAAATGATTTATAATTTTTAATTTATGGCGAGAACTCAGTCATAATTCAGTAGCATTATTAAATACATTGATTGAACAATCTAAATCTAAATTGATTTCACCATAGATGATTGTGCTAAGGTCTCTTTTAAAAAACGTCAGTGGTTAAGAACGCTTTTGACACTAGTCCATATTATCGTTTTTTGGTATCGACGTTTATTTTCTAAGATTTTGAATGTGTTGAACTCACGATTTAGTTTTTGCGTCATTTCCAGCGTCGACTAAGTAAGTAGCCATGTCGTGAGTGGTTCGATTCGTTACCGAAACTATAATTAGTTTTACCGTTACCGAATACTTTACATTTTCAATGTATATCGAGCTTACTTGTTGGTGGTAACAATGAGAAGCGTGACCACTCATTGTTTATTTTGTCAGTTCAGTGACAACTGATATTGTCCTCTCCTTCTCACTTGTTTTCAGTGTTCAGTGTTTTTCTGACCGTATCTTTTGAGTTCTTTGATTAATTCGGTATTTCCCAATTCTATCGTTTATTAAGGCTAGGAACCATTCCCAGACCTTTGAGAATTTTGAGATTATAATTCTGTAACTACATACGTCTTACAGTCGCGAATCATATTTTCATCAATGTCACCGTAAAATTGTCAAACACGTTAGATTGTAATCTCTCTAGCGAGGTTGTAAACTCTCGAAATATCGTCAACTGAACATACAGAAGTATCTCTAACCCCAAAATCGGGACTTGGGGCACCGCCACGTTAGGTTAGTTAAGTTCCTTTAATCCTACGCGGGGCTTCGTCGACTACGATTTTTAGGGGAATATAAAGTGTTTTAAGGTTAGGTTACTTATATTAATTGGTATTTCTCAGGAATGGTACATTATCTTTTCATGAGAGTGGTACCATTGGGCAAGGGGGACTCCTCCTTCCCTCCACACTGCGCGAGTTGACTACCACTGCATGCATTTCACGAAAAAAATGCGTCTTATTGTAAGCATTATGTTCGTTTGACAATATTTCGAGAGTTTACAATCTCTCTAGTTATTTTACAATCTAACGAGTTTGGCAATTTTACGGTGACATCAACATACAATCTAGCACGGTTCTAGCACAATTTCGCGGGCCACCCTGACGTTTTCACCTTAATTCGGCATTTCCTAATTCGGTCATCTATTAAGATAAATCTTTGCTTACTTTATTATTCAAGTGCGTTCTTTAAAGTTTCCATATTTCATATTTGTATCATTAACACGTCCGAACGCTAATTGCCGTAGTGTTGCGACAAAAGTGTTTGTATCGTGTAACACTTATTAGCCGACGTCGAATTTTTCTCTAAAATTTAATTATCGACATTAGGTTGACACCAAAAGCGGTGCTGTCTACCGACATACACGTCTGTTTGCAAAACTGTTCATCGACCAACTGAAATTCCGTTTCAATTTGTAGAAAGTTGATAATTGTCCAACGAGTGACCGAAACTAGAATTGAAATGACAATAGCCCTATGTTGGAAGTGATTGATTAGATTTAACATTAATGACTGCTACGACAATAATAGTGCATGGTATCGCTAAATGGATGACATTATGTCAGAGCGTTGCCACGTCAAATATGAAGGATGATCTTCTGCATTTGTCCTCTACATGCATTCTGACTGAATTCAATAGACCACTCGGCCTTTTGAGACCAACGGTTAATAGTCGATGGATATTCGTTTCTGACTTCATCGTTTTGAGTTTTAACACATTATAAACAGCATTATTTACAGCGACAGGCTTTCAGAACCAAATTTTATTATTAATGAGACATAAAATATAAGTTTCATAAGTACAGATAAAATTCGTTGTTATAATGCCTTTTGAAAGCCTTGGGAATTGTGTGAACATTATTTGTATATTTGTAATAAGTTATATTTGGAAATAATAGATGTACACGAATCACTAACAACATTCGTGATATTTAAACAACATGATGAAACCGTTAAACCTAAAAAATAAATTAGCATGAGTGTTCAAAGACAAATAATAAAAGCCAATTCACAAGTGAGCTACGACGTAAAGACTATCACATTATGGCCACAACTATTTGAAAATGTACCACGCGTGATGGCTGCGTTAGCACTCCACCGACCAATGGGAACGCACTGAAAACCTTGCCTCTTCATAAAACAGCTCGGAGACAACTCGGCAGCTCACTAATTTACACTTTATTAAATCACCTTAAGGCTTAAATCCGTTTACACCCATCAGCTTAGGCGACACAGCTAATAAGTCAAATAGCTTTTACCAGGTGTCCGACAAATGGAATACTACTAATTAAAGTAGGTACTTGTGCGTCGAGACTTAAATGGAATAACGCACAGTCGGTCGTAAGGAGTTTAATTAATCTGACTGCTGACGCAACGCACGGATCGTTTTCTTTCTATTAGTGTCCGAAAGCAGTTTGTTCAATTGATTCGCTGTGTAGCAATAAACAGGCCCAGTCTCTGTCGTGTTTGTGCTACGAATTTGAGGAGTTAACGTTTCTAAACATCAAAGAGACGGATGATTAGCGGATCACTTGTAGATATTGTTGTTACATATGCCCGTACTAATGGTGCTAGGTACGTGTAAGAAGTAATTGTGATGTACGTTTTAGCACTTCTTTATACCCAAGGACTACAAACAATTCGTTAATTGCTAGCGCGTCTTCTGTCTGCAACGTCACAATCTATTTTGATCACAACAATTCGAGTACAGAGATTTATTCTACCGAAAACTCCTAATTCATATCGTTAGAAAATAATTGCAGCGAATTGTCGTAATAAAATTTGGAAGGTAGCACCATTATAATATGAGACAATGTGCCCCTAATGAACGTTGGGACAAGTAAAATAAATTATTTACGCCACACACTGCGACGAGTCTGCTTCAAATTTGGTTTGACATAGAAGAAGATGTAGAAATCTGGGTAACGACATAAAGTGAATGGACAACAGTGTAATTACCGTGGGCCGTGGAGACTCCGCGGTGCGTATCGTCACATCACTAATTGTCAAATTCGAGGGCACCACGCCACGTTATTTATCTACCTTGCACAGCTCTAGTTTTATTACCACTTTTTGCCCCAAAATAGAAAATACCTTTTTGGCAGATGACGTTCTTAATACCGATATTATTCATATCGAACATTATAAGTTTCGATACAATAGATCCAGTTCAGTAAGGCTCTTATTGTCATAAAGAAGACGACATTTGGAAGACATTAAAATTCCCTGGATCGTATAATTACTTATGACACATTTTAACATTAAGGCACCCACGCACGGTCTATGTTGTGCCTCTAAACTAGTATAATTTGTGTTAAAGCCGTAATATATGAGAGTTTAGAGGCTCGCGTTCGGCGTTCCATGCATTCGATCGTTAATAAAATTATCAAAATCTAAACAGGTTTTATGAGTATCGCTCGTGCGTTCGAAAGAGTTCGTTTCGGTTCGTCTTATGAATGGAAATGGTTTTTGGTATTTTAAGTGTTTATAAAGGTCGTAAATAATTTATCGCCGCGTGATACTTCCGTCGGTCGAATTTAAATGTTTAAATCGATGAACGCGCTAACTCTTACGGCTACCGGATTTTAATTCGCATACACATAATAAATGACTAAAGTTTTTGATTTATTCTACACTGTTTAATTACACGAGTAATTTAGATCGTATTGATTTAATTAAGAAAATCGTTTTGAGATTGATATCCGATCTGTGTGAACACATTTTGAATGTCTAAAGATTCTAATTTGAGAAGTATAATTGAAAAGTCTAATAGCATTTAGCTGGCAATCTTAGATAAGAATCTTGGGTGAACTAGACTCAGAAATAAAAGCAGCTTTCCTCAAGTCAGTTCAAAGAAAAACCTCCAGCTGATGTAGCACGCTGCTCGAACACGCATACTTTTATGTAAATACCGTATTTCTATTGCGTCAGTAATCGTGATTCAGCCAAAACTAGGCATTAGCCTACTAGGTGACCGGTAATTATTCCGATCACACGTGGACTTGGGTTACGACCAGCCTTAAACGTAACTTTAAATGTTGCGTTTATAGGGTAACGACTTGCAACTTGTCTTTATCGATTCACGAAAATAATGGCAAATTGATTGCAACTGCAGTCGTGCCAAAGAGTGTTGGTAGTGTTAGGCGGGATACACACGAAGTTTATGAATATTTGAGTGAAACCGGATAAAGCTAAAAGTTTATTGAATTCTTGCAAGCGTTTGAGACGATTCACGAGACTGTTATGCAAATGCAACTGTGATTTGTGATGCAAGAATTTTAGCAGAATGCCTTGATGGTGCAGTGGTTGCAAGATGAAGATTACTGAGCATGGGTTCGATTCCAAGGTCGGGCAGTGTTATCAGGAATTGTTTAGACCCCGGACTCTGGATTTGTGCCCGGTTGATGGCAATAGGGTCGCCCCTATTACATGGGAATTAAAAGACAACTGTGGTTGTACTATTAAGTTCACTTGCTTAAACCTTCGCGGAGTTTCTTCGGCTATGCGACTATGTGCATTGTGCTAATACTGTGGGAGAGTGCCTTTATATATGCATATATTTATTATGTAGATCACAAAAGTACTCAACTCCAAAATGTCATCCCATCATAAAATGAATAAAGGCACTAACGACCATCTTCATTTAAACAACCTTTTAATAATTACATAAACTTAACTAATGATTACGCCAAGAGCCCTGTTCAGTTCGTACTTAAGGGTACTTGAACATAGTCCGGGTGCTCGTATATATCTAACACTCGAACGTACTTAGCTACTCTTTTGCATATTGCACATAAACATGTTAATTTAAACGCTATTACTGAGTTACATAACTTTGGCGAGGAAAGTCGTGGTTTTGCTTTGACATAGATTAGTGGTTCTGATTCAGAGATGTGTTATTGGGTTTTTCTTTATGACTTGAGAAACCTTTCTTAAGTTATACAGTTAAACTCACATGACTAATTAGTTATTACACTAGATAAAATCTTTAACGGACTGCTAAAAAAGGAGGCAGATGATGACTACATAATATCAACCGGAAACAAATCCAGACTTTATGACCGCTGTTGTTAATTGTTGTTATTTAGCTGTTAATCGACCCTATACTTAGCAGTGGCGCTTCCGACCACTACATCAACGAAGCAGTACTTCTCTCTATTATCCTCTCTCTGTATTCTTCTCTGTTCTATTAAGACATTTAACACAAAATAGTACTGTTCCGTGGTGTAATTACTTATCCACAATTAAATCTGACACTTGAAGACATATTTACAATAGCACATCTCTGTCTACGCCTTCAATGACGATAGCCGTAATGGCTCCTACTTGCGTAAGTCAAAATTTATGTCTTCACTTCAATAAATATTTGGATGTTACGCAACTGTTTTACGTACGTTCTTAAGTGTTTGGTGGCAGAAGTCAATTGGCAATTTTATCGGATTCACTATGAGCAAGATCGTTGATGTGGGTGGCATCGTCAATCTCCGAAATGACTGCTCTGGTTTTAATTGGGTTATCCCCATTCGAAACTGCTTCTGTTAATTAACTGATTTCTTCTTTAGTAGCAGCCTTTATTGACATTTTCCTCGAAAGCTTCAGCTGATTCAACTCTTTAGTCATCATCGAAGCCTTAATTACAACATTCTCTTAAATTACGAGCAGTTCTGTAGTAATCCTATTAGCTCAGTTGCAACACCGAGTGAATCATATCCTTAATATAATCAAGGCCAGACTCAGATTGAGTTATGACAAATCATTTGGCCAGTACGACGCAAATACCTAAGTGTAACAAAGGGCAAATATAATGGATCTTATTAACTCTGAAGCTTGTTTCAATTCGTGCTGTGTTAAATAATTATTGGGTGGCTAACATGAATTGTCAAAATACGAATTTGTCAAGAATTATGTAATTTTGTCACGCAAATCTACTTAAATATGCCTATGTATGATTAAAGTTCAATTAAACAGTGACGAAGCTGAATTTAAATATCTAAACATTAAAGCAACACAAGTTTAATTGCTAAAATGTCACAAAATTATAATATTGATGCACGGTATTCTCCAAGGAACTATTTTAGGACTCGATCTGATTACTAAAATAATCATTAAGATTATTCTATCAAAACAATTCTCTGAAAATACCTACTTAATTAGTTAATCTTCTAGATGACATATTTATAAGTGCTATTACAACAGTGAGCACTAACTCGACCATCAGACATTTACTACTGACACGGAATGATACTGATCCATTCAGTAACGAAGATGTTTCTCTAATATTTATGTCCACCATATAACATTATGAGATGTATCCCACTGATGCCACCCATATGACGGATACAATAATGGTCACCTCAAAACATGGGACCCCTAAAACGAACAGTAAAAAACCAGAAACTGATATCAGATTGCAGTAACATAAATAATTCGGTTTTGTTGAACATAAAAAAGATTGTTGTGACACCTAAGCTTCACCTGTAGATAATGTTTTGGGCGTAAAACCGGTAGCGACAAGCAAAGGAGGTTATACATGTATTGGTACAGATACACAATCTAACCTTGGGAATGGCCAAATGGCCACATGCTTAAAACTTTATGAATGGATTAATAGTGAATATGAATGGACGTTGGTCAATGCCTAAACGCGAGTGGAAATCAAATTGTATGACGTTATCGAGACGGCTTTAACTGAATTAGTAGGCTTTGGTAGTAGGCTTCAATGATTGATAAACCGTCCGATGTCAACATCATTGATAGTGTTATGTCAACTGTAGAACTCAGCTTGATGACGTCATGATGTTTTGAATTTGGAACCGAAGAAAGTCTTCACGTAAATGGCTACTAACGTCAAAAGTATTTTTAAATGCAATTAAATTTCTAATTTCCACATTAACTGGACAGCTAATTTGCAAAAATCAATATTCATTCATTTTTTTTGGTTATTTCTCAAGTCGTAAATTAAAGATTTTACTACATATTATATTTCTGTCATAAATTCTCGTAAATTAATGTTTTTATGATGACTATTATATTAGAAAAATTCTATGAAGTAGGTGGGCTACCTAGTTCAAAAATTATCAGTCTACAATTGACATAATCCCAACACCCACGGACTTTTTTTACGATTTGATCCCAACTTAAGTATGTTAAGTAGTCGAATGTGACGTGATAATAGGTAATAGAAAAACGTATTTGATTAGAAATATCTTCAAACATTTGGAAGTTTAAAACTTAGGGATCGGTTTTTGAGGATTGTTGCATGTGTTATAGGCATATCGACAGTATCAAAAATTACAAATCTATTTAGTTCGTCAGCTAGATTATTGAAAAATAATGGATACGTATTTTTCGTTTTTGAAAATCAATGAATATTGACAAAGATAAAACGCATCAAGACGTCAGAACTAGCTGAAAATTATACTCAGGCGTGACGTATTGGAAATTTTAAAAGCGTCGTATTTTTGTCAATTTTGATTTACGTAACAAAATAAAAATACGGGTCAAATATTTTTTAACAATCTATCTGACGGTCTAATTAGATATTTTTGTCGTCTACGTCTATATGGTGGTGCACTTAATATTGTGTCCTGCATGTCCTGTTTTTTGTTCATTAGGTACAGGAACTCTTGGACTCTACTGAAAGCGCCTAACTAGTGACTAATTTCTGGGCCAACACAATTTAGATTTCTATCGAAACTCTAAGAAGAGGAATCATTAACATAAAGTAATAAGGAAACTCCTACCAGCCAGCTACAAAACCAACACAATTGAAAACAAACACGTTACCAAACACAGTCATTACTTAGCAAAAGCAAACAAATGAACATCAACCAAAAGAAGTATCAAATGAAAAGAGTTCCAACTTCGTTGATTTTCGACAAAAGCTCCAACAGACGAGACTAGAAGCGATAATGAGTGCGCTCGCGCAGGCACGGGTAAAACCGGTAGTACAAGACCCATCGCTCACCGTTACCCAGCACTTTCTGCCTTATAAACGATGTAGTAACTGTGATTCCAATCGAAATTACTTTTAATTAATTTTCTACTACATTATCTATCACTCGAATAGTCATAATAATCGAGGAGATTGACTCGATAATTATTATTGGGTAAGTTATGGAATAGTTTTACACAGCCATATTTAAATTTTTCACCGAATTAATTTATAAATCATTTGGTGTTGATTGAATTATGTTTATGTTGCTAAATGAGGTTAGTTGAGAAGACCGCGTGGGTGGAATACCTACATTCCTTTTGTAATAAAAATACAGCAGTTTTGACCTTACACGTCAACAAACGTCGCACGCATACTGACTAGACGATTTTAATTTACAACTTTTTATTTACAGGCTTTTGAACCATCGTTATGAGAGAGATTTACTGTCGGTTCAACTTCAGAATTTAAACAAGGCTTCTATCAGGAAAACACTTGTTTTTCCTCTTAACAAATTAAGTGCTTGTTAGGAACATTCCATCGCATTAAAAGAGGTCGAATTAGGATCCGTGAGTGCTCCATAATTATAATATCGCACTAAGATCCAAGTCACGTTACTGCTGTCCCACAATGGTAGTTTCGTACGGATTAAGAAGCCGGTTATTTCCATTCCAAACTAATTAATAAACATCTCATATTAAACCTTGAACTTTTGATTACAGAGAACTGGACAATGGATCTCGTTATGTTATAAATGTCTTTACTTACAGAATCGGGCGCACAACAATCAAACGGACGGACGGACGCGCCTATCTTAGTAATTAATCGTAACTTATGATTGATTAAACACATTAAATGCGAGCACGATTCCTATTTGAATATTAAATCTATTACTGCGGGTGACATAATACTTAATACAATTTTAATCTGAGTTATTGCATAAAAGATACGACACATTTAAAGTTTTGGAAACAATATGGGCGTCTCATGCATAATACATGGTGCGACAGTAAGTCTAATGGAAAACATATTGGGAATTTATGTTAAGTAATTACAATAGTTTAATTGTTGAATAAAATGATCCTCTGCACTTTAAAAGTAAGATAAATTATGTTTAAGATCAGATGTCAAAATGCCCATAATTTTTGTAGAGGAACGTAAAGGTTGTAGTTGTAGGAAATACCATGGACGACTGGCTAGATGAACTATTGTAAAATATTTTGTTAGTGCAAACGAGGTAAACACGTGTATTTACTATTTATCGACAAGGTTGTCGAGTGGGCAACCCTTTACACGATGGCACCCGCGCACGACGCGTCGCTCGCGCACTTCGACAAACAACTTCTAGTGATGCGGAACGCAAACTCTGATGTCGATATTTACTCAACCACCGCAAACACTGACACTCGATATTTGTCCAAGTCCCAGCTAATGGCGGCACCTACATATTATATTATTTACTGTTGTAAAATTCACACCACGCAGCTACTGTAATGAAGAGACATTAACCAGAAAAGACACAATAACATATTTTTACGATCAGTTTATTTAAGGTTAGAAAGATCAGAATTAATATTAACAAATTAGGTACCGGTTTACATAAACTGTAGGTACGAAACCGTCATAACTTCACCAGGATTATATTTAAAATAAAATAAAAACATTTAAAACGAGGGAAAAAAAGGAATGTAAAGCCATAACTTCATTTTGAATTCCGTTCGGTTTGTTCCCGTCTGACTGTGAACGCGCCCAGCAGGGGGCGCTATCGTTCTCACCTCACGACGCGAGTGGTAGCCGGTCTTTAATAAGTATCGATAAAATATGTCGATAAAATATGAATATTTATAAATATTTTCGATACATGCCCATTGCCCATATCGCCTACTTCTAAAGTTTGTTGCCTTACGTGTAGTACTCGACCCCCGAGAAGTATGCTGTTTTTATTTAAACTTGACAAATGGCTATCAATTTTAAACTCTAGAACTACTTATTTCTATTATAAACTATAAATCTGGCTATCATAATAACATTATGATCAAGCAGCCATTGATGTCAGTATTTACGAGAAAATGGCGATAAATCTGCATTGAATGCAAAGCTCATGCAGTGTCAAAAACGTACGCACCACAAACGAGTTCTCAAACATTCAATTTGTAAACGGAATTATTCGGCTTTAAATTAATAGCCGGCAAAGTGTATGGGGGACAGAACTAATTAATCTCTTGATGGTATTTCACATTAATTAAACATCTGAAATTAGCTCTTAACTAAAACAGATCTTAGTGCTCAAAAATAAGGACTATTTTCGCTTGTGCTCGCTAGTAATCAGTACACGAACGATATCGTTGAAGGCTATCATAGTGTGAGGTCTATTTTATTATTACGAAACTTTATTTTTCTTTATAAAAGCCTACGCTTATCCATGAGAAGATTCATGAAAATTAAATGTCTTATAACAATAGGATATAGTCGGGGACACAGAGATTGTAAAGCGTAGTTTACACGATACGATCTGTTGACTCGAGGCCTTCCGTGAGAAGGACGAAATTATATTTTTTCAACACCAATTACGTGACGCCTAAATGTGACCGAAAACAATGTTTAAACGTAACGAGTATTAGTAAATACGAGTAAATTGTCGTAGACATTTAGCATAGACAAGGCAGCGGTGGCTTTACCAGCGATTAAACTTACGAGAATAACAATAATGATAGCTATCAAATCTTTAGTAATAAATCATACAATCTATTTTTTAGTTGTCTAATAGTTAATCAAATTTAAGCAACTGTTGCGAGCAAGTGTGATCGTTTTTTGCGGGTGCTTCGCGTAATTTTCGCAAGTTCAATGATTAGAGTTATTTATGTAGCATTAATCTGTTGCACTACGATCACCACACCAAGTTATGATAATATTATACAAAAATATTTTCCACGACAATTATTTATAAAAATTACACCACTTATTCAAAAACGTAGGGACACAAACAGAACGTTGACTATGGTTAATCGTTATTTAGTGACAGTGTAGCCATGTCCATGTTTTTACGACCGTAATCAAAACGTGATTGTCGCGCATCCAAAAAAAAAACTGACTTAATTGTGGCGGACGAGTGTTGATGATATAAACAGTAATTACTTACCTCCGCATCCAAAATGTTATTAAAACGCGCTTAACGTTGTGATGAGCAACTATCAGGCTCAGTTTTGAGGGACAAGCGAGTGACAATTATGTCTATGAATTTGTCATCGTCCGTCACATATTTCGTAATAGGTTACGATAAAAACATTATCAACCGTAAATACGTGGCACGTAATTACAATCAATGTTTAATTTATTTCTGTAATATAAAATATCAATAAGGACGTTCATTAATACATAATCTATGAGATATACAGAGCTAATTTAATTAGAAATATAAAATTTTATATGAGAATCTAAATGTCTCTTTAGTAATAACAGATTTTACGCTTAGTCCTGTAAGATTCAGTTTGTTTGAAATTCTAATTTCTTCATTTTATATTGGTTAAGTTTTTTTTTTCTTTCTACTTACATAAGTATGCAGATAACTTTAGCGCAACAGCAAAGGCATTTCAAATGCAGCAAAAATACATCTGTCTTTAAGTGTAATGATTTTGTGAGACATAACTGAGCCATATTTTATATTTACGTATTAAGCCACACCTGTAAGCCCAAGGAGCGTTTAAGGCGGTGCATTTTCTAAAATAATTATCATGAACATCTTTTGCGGCAGTCGACGCCCGGGGGTGCTATTGTTTTAAGGGAATTTTTTATTGCTTTTGGCAACCCAACAATGGGAGCGGCCGAGAGGGTAATTTCGTCCGTCCGACGCAGTTTAGCTCGTGGCGTTCCGGCGACAGTGTGCACACCGCCTTACTTTGTACCTTTTTTAGGCTTTTATAATCCATTCAATTTATAATGTTACTGCGTTTGACTTTGACTCCATACTGTATACGTTTATGGGTATTTTTAGATGTATTCACAACCCTTTTTAATTAAATCAAAATTATAGCACTAAAACGCCAACGTGTCGATATAAATTTAATTACACACCCGTTAATTGGAGGCAAATATAAAATTGTTTTCACGGCCACTCCTTTTATTACTAAGGATAATAGTCTGTATTAAATTTTACACCTTTCGACTCGATACGAAATAACGAGGCCTAATATTAACGTGTAATTAAATCATAAACTAAGATAAAGATCGTATGGTATAAAAAACACCGCTGCGACGTACTAATCCGTTGATTTACAATTACTCGTAATTACTTAAACTCTAATTGCGGGCAATTTTAATTATCAATAAAATGAGAATTTGGAAGTGGGGCGATTTATGGCGGCACTCATATGACAAATTAATGCTGATTACAATTTTATTATTCTGGAAATTAAACGATTGTAAACATAATTATTGGGGAACTAGAAGGTTTATTACGCCGCACCTCGGTTGGTGTTATGCAAGAGTAAACAAACTCCAGGTAATTTCATACAAGTAGGTAGACCTGCATATGGCACAAAAACACGTGAACGACTGCTTGGTCAATGACACGGCTGTTTTGTAAACAAAACTGCAGGTAGCTGACACATTTTTCAACTTCCGAATAAACCGTTGATGAAAAATGTCGATCGTGAGCTCAAACCCTTAAAAGATCACTAAGTCGAAGGACAGATTAACTAGGCTTCACATCCTGTTCGTATTCGCTATAAATCAAAAGCAAAGCCACAAATTATTTCTACATGAGCAAATGAATCATTCTACGAAGTGTCTGCATAATTATCACTATTAATTACTGGTTAGTCACCGATTTCAACGGTCAGCGAAAGAATTCTACCTACTCTGTACCAGTTTAAAATTATGCTGCATCATAGTTATTTCTGAACTCAAAACAATGAGGGGGACCATTCATAACGAGCCTTACAAATGTCCACCACAATTGCAGCAAACACAAAACTTAATTAAAGTGACACTTTGCATGCATAATGAAATGATTCACTCGCTTATAACGACATACACATACATGCACGCAGATAGTTTCTTAAACATGGAGTCTGCATAACAAAAAAAAGTTTTTTTTTTTGTTTTGTGCCTGTATTTTTGTGCAATTTATACAAGAATGCAGTCACATTCATTGTAATATAATAGTGTTCAGTAGTCTTATGTTTTCACTAAGTAAGTAAGCACTCAATTAAGTATGTTAAGAGATGTCTAAGTTTATGTCATCTATAAAAATGCTTAGACTTCCATACAGTATAAATGAAGTGGTAAATAAGGGATGTTTTCGAAGCGATAGCGGCGACAAAATTTCTGGGTAGAAATGAAATAAATGTCAAAACAAAGTTTGTTTTTTTGAACAAGGTGTGAATTTTAAATGAAAAGCTCTCTAAAAAATTTTACACTAGGAGCTTTTCTCAAAGTACATCTAGAGCTTTTGGGCAATATTATTAATTTTTTCACACTTTCATACAATAACTCTCAAAGCTAAGCTATTTTTATTTAATTCATGAAAGGAACAATTTTATCTATAGAATCATCACAATAAAAAAAATCCTATCAAAACAAACACAAACAAAAACCACAGCCCAAAAATTTGACAGGAGCTTAGAAGCAAGACGAATTCACAATTAACATAAGTCGGGAATAAGGAGGTTTCATTGACAGCCAAACCATAGCCAATGACCGTTTATCGATCGAAGTACCTATCGATTATTTAATAGCAAACACCGTAGATAACGTTTTGGGTAGTTATCGCTAATTATTGGAAGATAACAAGGTTTATTACTGAACTGGAGTGGCTCGACAATATACTTAATCTACAGCTAGGTGTTCATAGATATGGAAGGGTGATTCGGTTTAAATTTGGAAAAGCGTTTGAAATTTGTTTTTTTTTTCTTTTAAGTAAGCAGTAGTTTTTTTTTTAATAATTCAAAGACTATGCAATAAAAGGAGTTTTGAATTCGAAAAGCTTCATAAATATTGAAGTTATGTGTGTGACATTCAATTTCTGAATTAAGATGAAAATCGATTTAATAAAGAGATTGAAAAATTTGGTCTTTCTGAAAACGTATTAAGAACTCCAATATTAGATATTAGTAAGTTAAGAAAATGGAGCTGAAAAACACACTAACCTTTATTAATTTATTTAATCAAGATAGGAAGGTTCGCCCTCGTTGTCAGTCGGAAATTACATTAAATGTTTATGTTCGGTATCTACAGATATCAGGGCAATATACAACGGATTATGAGCCGTTATCTTAGACAATATCATTAGCTGTTTTAATTTTTTTGATATTAAAACATATACACAGGTTACTTACTTATGTACTACCTAAATAAATACAAGATGTAGTAGGTAGGTTTTTTATTGTTTTTTTTTTTGGAGAAATAACATGACTCAAAAAACGTTTCGTTCTGTTTGAAATAAGAATTGTGTTTTTACAACTTGATACTGAAAAGACTCCGTTTACTCAAAAAGTTGAAATCAATTTACCTTCTCTTTACAAATCTTTTTTACAAAACTGAAAGTAAAGCCAAAGTAAGTTTTATCCATAAAGCGTTTCTTCACTAAAGCAATATTCGTTACAACTCGAAAAAGGTGATTTGTCCGAGTCATCAAAAAGCTGCGCGCGATGTCAACCGAAGCGGCGCGCGCGCACTGCCTCGGGCTATTCGCTATAACTATGCACAATTATCGCTAAAAGCGACACTATTTGCGTTTATTTCGCTATTAACACTCGAACCGAGTTTCGAAGCTAAAAATAACTTCTGAAAATCCAGATTTTCGGTGCTAAAACACCTTAATAATGTCTCAATTAAAAGCTTAAGTTGAGCATAACAATGAATGGCCAAAAACCTTACTGTTTAAAAAACTGTCGTCGGTAACGTGAATCGAGTCGAGTTTCGTCGGCGCGAATAAGGACAATGGTACGGGTAAGTTCGTCGTCTGGCCTTGAAGGAACCAGTCGGTCTCGTCCGAAACACCTCTGGGCAATTATTCAATAAAACAAAAGCATCAACCACGCCAAGTTTACGCCACAACGCCAGAAAATGTTCGCGCAAATTAATTTCAGCGTAATTAACCGTTCACCTGCGCGTGTTGAAAGTTTTTGAGAACAATTACGGGTTAATGAGTGGAAGTTTGGACGCTATTTTGGATGAAAAAGGTTTTTATAGGAGATTTTTTAGTCATTTTTCGGTATTTTGCACTAAAAATCTGAAGCTCGATTTTATATGACACCGAATTGCGTAACCTAAAACAAGAAGCATGTTCAGCTAACAAAGTATCCACTTACATAGTTAACTAATACATTCCGCGCTATGTATCACGAGTTAAATAGATAAGGCAAAGCACACAAGAGCCGAAAGCCGATGCTCATTATTCACGCACGTGCGCCATAAAATGAGCCCTATTATCGTTCAGCTAAAGAAATCCACAGCACGAGCTGAAAAATATACCAAGAAATTTGATATGACACTTAATGTACATCTTTTATTGAATATCGCCTCTCCCGAAGGTATTGTGCCCTAGTGGCGCGAGCTGAACGAAATATTTCAAATGCAAATCGTGCTAACGCCATGAATGTAATAGTTTGTCGTGCCATGCGCACGCGCCGCGTACGCCGGAAACAAATTATCATACCCATATAAGCACGTATGAAATCGACGAAAAACTTATTGATGTCACTCAACACTGATAAATTGCGCTAAACGAGAAAATGGTACCGGTGTGTGGACGTAATCTGTTGTACATACAAATATACGTCTTCTGACACTCTCTAATGGAGTCAAAAGTGCCGTAGGAATTTTTATTGGACACATCATGAGCCTCTCTTGTTACTGTAACGGTTAACTATTTACCATTACATTGTTTTTTTTATTAATTCCTAAGTTATAAAAATGATATTTTTAGTGAAAGGAAAAAATCAACACGAATAACAAGTTGTTATTGTAATAGTGGCGCTCGAACGCACCGTTAAAAATTCGGAAATCGATTTGTTTGACGTCGCCATGTTTGTTGACATTCGATTTAAAAAGCCGAACGCGACCGATGTGGAGCGGAAATTTATAGAACACCTTTTTGAATTTGAAAAATAGAATAACGGACATTGAACGATTGTAAATAGGTAAACGGTTCGGGTCATCTGTGTCTGTGAATGGGGAACACGTGCAAAATCATAACGGTCACTTGTCGATTTATTTATTTCGCGGGAGGAAGTAAGCCACTATTTGTGTTACTCTTTTGTTCGAGATCTTGACAACCGAACTCCTCTGTAAAGCACATAGAAAGGACAATTTACAAGTAATTTATTAGATTGATGAAATGTCGCTTAAAATTTAGTCACACTTTGGCGTCTATTGTAAATGATTTCGCTAGTAAAATCAATAAACTGGATTGCTTTTTACATCGATTGACGACTAAAGACATAAAAACTACAAAACGAGATTCAAATTTAGCAGAAATGCAATGCTAATTAGAAATCTGATGTCACACCGTATCTAAAATAACCGTTAGGTATGGCTTTTGTAAGTGTAAAGAGTTAAAGACCTTAGATCTGTCAGATAATGTGTATTTATTTGAGGAATGGCCTATCTGGAATCAGCGGAATGTTAAGGAGTATTGTGTGGAACGGTGTAATATCATGTATTTGGGTGAGATGGCGTTGTTCTCATACAGGTCGCTGACATCTTTATAAAATGTGTTATTTTTGTAGACATTTTGTTGACGTCAGAATTCGGAATCGTGTGATACGGGCATAATGTGTGCAGATATGAATCCAGAATTGCTCAAGTGTTGTAACACCATTTTATGATGTATTATTCATTGACAGGTATGTTTATACCGTAATTTGGAGCATTGTGTGCATACTTCGATGTTATAATAACTGGAATGATTGTTATAATTAGGTTTATGCTAAAATCTGAATGTGTGGGTTTAAAATGGCGGCTCGATTTAAACTAGGCGTGAAAGTAAAATTGCCCTCTAACCCTGTTGATAAACTGTATCCCTTTCAATAACAGATTTGTTCATCACTAGGTTCTACCAGCGGCTTCGCCCGCGTGAATCTTACTACCTACCGAGATAAAAAGTATCCTATAGGTTAATCCAAGTTATAATCTATCTGGGTGCCAAATTTCTTCCAAATCCGTTCAGTAGTTTTTTCGTGAAAGAGTAAGAAACATCCACACATCCATCCATACTCACAAACTTTCGCGTTTAAATAATACTAGCTTCTGCCAGCGGCTTCGCCCGCGTAAAGTTTGATAATTGTCCCATGGGATCCTGGGTAGTTAACCCAGGTTATAAACTAGGTATCTGTGTGCCAAATTTCATCCAAATCCGTTCAGTAGTTTTTGCGTGAAAGAGTAACAAACATCCATACTTACATCCATCCATCCATACATACTCACAAACTTTCGCATTTCTAATATTAGTAGGAAGTAGGATTATGACATCACAAGATTCACGCGTGTAATCCCAGAAAGGGTAGGCGGAGGTGTACCTACTTAATTGTATATGTAACCCACATTTCGACACAGGGTTAGGTGTCATACCTATATGAGGGGGCGCACCTATTGCCATCAACCAGGACCAGGCACAAATCCAGAATCCGTGGCTAACAGTGGCGTGCCTATGGCCCAAAAATACGGCAAGCCCATAAGGAAAGCTAATTGTTCAGAAACCCTTACGTCATGAAGAAGTTATAATGGCAAGCCAAGCTTTAAAGCTTGTATGAAAGTAACGCCACTAGTGGCTACCACTGAAATTCCGGGTCGGGGGGTTTTAGGACCGGGACCGCGATCCCGGATTCCCCCTAAATATTTTTAAATGGTATTTTGGGACCACAAGAAAAAAAAAACTAAGTTATGACTTGGGAAAGTGCGGTCAGCCAAACAATTAAGAAGTTACACAAAAATCAAGAAAACTGGTTTTTATGGCATTATGATTAGGTTCAATATGGAAAAACCGTATAACACTTCGCCCGACATGGGAATCGAAACCTCATGCTCAGAAATCGCGCGTCTAGTCGTCGTACCACTGGAGCCAACAACGAGGCAGTTTCAGTCTTCATTCATAATAAAGAATTAAACTAAATACCCACACACAATTAAAATAAAATATAGGTACGACGTTAAAATTATGTTACAAATCAAAGTACCTAGGTAGTTAAAGCCTGTTCAAGTAGAATACCAACCGAGTTAGAGGCACTTATGCGAAAAAAAAATTAAGTAAGTACTTAACTTCTACAACCACAAAAAAAAACAACAAATTTACCCTAAAATCTCTTATTGAGAACCCTTACAAGCTATCAGTAGGTATACTTACCAACATTTTATTATCTACTAGCTGACTCGCGCAACTTCGTCTGCGTCTCATAATTTGAGATTTAAACTATCCTATCTCTCAAGTTGGATCGAACTGCACATGGTGTGCGAATTTTATTATAATCGGTTAAGTGGTTTAGGAGTCCATTGAGGACAAACATTGTGACACGAGATTTATATATATTAAGATTATCTGAACGAACTGCGCGCTCTTCAGACAAAAGCTTCCACTACCGCCCGCTAGATGGCGTTAGGTGTACTAAGTTTTAGACGAACTCGCAAAAGCTTCAGTTATTTTTTAAAGATTTTTCTAGACTATTTTACAGTATGAGTAATATATTTATTGAAATATATGCATTTCAAACGATATTCTTCAGGATAAAATTACGTATTATTATGCTGGCATGGAAATTGATCGAAACAGTCGCTTTATGATTCGTTGAATAGCTTCGTACACATTTGCTTTGGACATAGGTAATTTTGTTATTGTTTTATGGAAAACTACGACAGAAATAAATGATCTATTATATTTAATAGGTGGGTCATTTGTTCAGTTACAATCAGAATACCACATAATCATAATTAACCAAATTTTAATAAAAATATAATTTTCATTTGGAAAAAAAAATCCCAGTAACTAAACTTGCATTTCTGCCGTAATTCCCATTTCTTGTACCAATTTTAACCCTCCAATGCGTATGTAATTCTAGGTGTAATCGTGGGTTGCCATAATTACTACGTTAGGCTTAATGGTAATTTCAGAGTGATGTCATAATAGCAACATAGGTAGTTATTGTTGCCCGTCCTAATAAATCCCTCAGTTTCGCCTGCACCACCCACGGAATGTGACAGGGTGGTTCTATTCATAGTCGAGATTACACTTAACACCACGCTACTCTAAATGCACCTACTGGCTTAAAATACTATTTCGACGACTACCTACATTAACAAAAGTAGGTTACTGATTTAAAATATGAATGAAATATTAAAAAAAAAACGTTCCGTTTTAACCCTACCTTGGCGATTGTTTTCAAAACCCGGAAAAAATATCCGGTTTTTTAAATGCTTAGTTCATTTACATTGCTAAATATGGGTATTTTATGTTTTAATATCGGCCAAGTCAAATAATTAAAAATCATATTATTGCTTTGGTCATGAAACAAAAACCTTTATAATTTTGCTATCAGTTAGGTACGTAATTATCATTTTGCGGTCCTACTTGTAAATCAAAGACTATAAGTAGGTAATCATTCAAAAGCAAACCTTAAAAAATGCTTGTCTTTTTATTGAAATCCGGACCCGGAACTAACCACATAAGACTAACAGGTTACATTGTGTTATATACCACTTTACGTCGAAATTCCCTTGGAGTCATAGACAATTCCAGCTTGATTTTATAACGAGATAAACCTACAGCTTATTACCAGTACCTATTTTGAACACATTAAAATTGCTAATGCTCGTCTCGACGACTGTTTGGTTTCAAATCACACTTCGAGATCGTGAATTATACATCGAATGCCTACCTACCTAGGTGACATTATTTTTCGTGTAAAACATAATAAATAAACAATTCGAATTTTTTTGCTCTGCTTGCGTATCCTATTTAATTAATACACAAAAATTTTGCTAGAAGCTTGTTCCAAATGATTACATGTTATATTATTAGACTTGCTTTTTCGAGTATTATCGAAAAGACAGGACATATAAATCGCCCACTAGTAACATTGAATAAATAAATAACATCCGTTTCTTTCATAGACTTAAGGTAGTGAGCTTTCCGATTTCACGTAGGTATTTGTTGAAGGTAAATAGGGAAATGTAATAAACACAGTAAGAATGCTATTTCAATAAGTACTGTAGTTTATGTAGGTAGGTACTTACCTATTTCTTTATTTTACTCCTACGTTTGTTTTGGAACTTTTGTACCTATAATAGACTAATATTTTGTTAAAACAACAAATAAGGTATGTTTTTCAACATTTAAAACACATATGGTTGAAAAAAGTAAACCAGAGAGAGGAACCTTAACTTTCTTTCACTGACAAAAAAGGTAACGTAACTGAAGTATTATAAAATTTCCAAAAACGCATTTAATTAACGAGTGGTAAATTATTGGTGTTTTATAAATATTTTGACAATGATATTTAGTTTATCAGCATATTCCTTCGGACTTAGTTGTGTTAGCTAGAATTAATGCAACTGTAAATTTTGTATTAATTTATTACATTATTTGCATAAAGGTGTAACTTGTAAATAATCATGGGTCTGGTACATAATGGCATTCCTATACATCTCCTATACATATTTATAGGACTTTGACATTTTAATTACTATTCATCAAGAATAAGAAAAGAAGTGCGGAAAATACGGCATAATGGCTCATGCAATTAGTATATTTTTACACAGTTACAAACAAGTAGGTAGGTAGTATACAGTTAAGCACCTACAATTAATAAGGGTTACAATTAAAGTTCTTCAACATCAAAATGTTATGGTTTAATTGAACAGTATTCGCAAAAGTGCCAGTCTTTAAGTAAGCAGATCAATGCTTAGTTGGTCGAACAATTTTTTTTTGTTTGTCAACAAACACTTGCATTCCGGTTTAAAAAAACGTCGACCACCAAAATCACAGGTACCTACAAAGAAATGTACTAGGACTCCTGAATCAAAAAGGAGTTCTCTATTCAAATAAGTGTTATGCTTATAAGGTCCCATTATCATAACGTCTTTGGTGGCGCCATTGTCAGTATAATTCGCACCAACCTTACGCGCCTACGCACAAATCAATTATAATACCAGTAATAAATTAAATACTGTTTGCGATAGATATCGATCGCTTTGATAAATGGATCTATCCTGAATGTGTATCGGGAAATCTCGGCGCAAGATGGCCGCCCGTTGCGCGGGAATGCACCAGGCGCATGAAGGGTTCTTGTTTGAATTTTTGAGCGCTGATTGAGGTTTGTTAATTAGAATAGGTATTTGTTTAGACTGTTTTTAAATAAACCAATCACCGATTACTTTTGAGGTTTACTTAGTTAGATTTAGTTTTGTTTTGGGGTTGGACATAAATGGCATTTTATTAGATGCTTTTATGAGCTGTTGATAAGTTCATAAGGCGAGGAGTCATTTTGATAAGCTACGTTAATACTTAGGACAAAACCTACCTAGATGTAACATCATTCCGTCATCAGACGTTGTACCTACCTAATAGGATTTTTATGTAGGTAGGTACTGACAGAAAAACGGCGGAACAAATCCAAAAGGGCAATTTAGCTCTCCGTAACAATGAAGTAGGTAGGTAGGTGCCTACCTAAGCATTTAAATGTAAAATGATATTAGAAACAAATCCCTAGTACCTACATACCTATATGTATTTTGTAAAGCAGAATTAAAGATCTTAATTATTTTACACGGTATTCACATAGCGATTATCAAATGTCACGGGCTGCAAATAATGGTAATTTCAATTTGGATTTCTTCTAAAGGAAAATTAACTTCTTGATTAAAAGGTTCTTTTTATTGATTTCAACTAATCGAAATTAAGGCCAAATCGGTAATAAGCAATACGTAAGATTGCAATTTCTGCGTTGTTGACAATGGCAACCTTTTTTTGTTTGCTCAGAGGGATTAGTTAGTCACCAAATTGTTGAAAAACAACGGATTGAAAAAAAAACGCTTCTGAGATTAAATCTCGTAGAACAAACAAATGTGTAAGTAATTTGATAGTTTTCTTATCTTTCAGAATCAAATAAGAAAAGGTGTCAAAGATTGAGATTTCTTTGGTTTTTAAAGGCTTAACCGATCTTTTTGTTATGAGGCAGGCAATATGCTAAACTGTAGGTAATACTATAAGAAGTAATCTAAGAAAGTAGGAAGACAAAAAACGTATTCTAATTAGCACCGTCAATCAGTCTGATCAATGGTTTTCGATTTAAATGAGTGTCCAATGAAGGATTCTCGCAGTTCATCTTCCTAATTTTTGAATACCTACTTAAGAAACAGGTAGGTAGGTAGGTACCTTCCTATGTACACAATAGTATAGTAAGATCGATCATCTAAGGAATTTCGAGCATTTTTTACCCTTGTCCAAAGATTTATGTCAAAACCCAAAACAAAAGCACGTTCCGGTTTTAAAACCCGAGTTTAAAAACACATTTAGGTATAATTATGATCAAAAACAAAGATCGCAATTCAAAAAACTCGGATCATAACAGCATTAGAAATTGACGTGCAAAATAAAGACCGTAGGTAGGTATCGTAAAATCCGCTCAAATCTTAAAATGTTTGGCATTTTAAGTCGGTGTGAAAGTGCAATAAAATGAATAAAACTTACTGTTGGAACTCACTGTCTGTGTTCTCAAAAAATTGCAATTTAAACGACATTTATGCCACTTTTTATATTTTTACAAATTAAAACTACGAACTAAACATCGTTTATGATTTCTGCGTGCGACGGAACGCTAAGTTCAACTGGGAACGGAATTTTAGCAACTATTGGTCTGGGAATGGGAATTGTTATTGCCTTAGCAGAAAAGGGTTAGATGAGTTTTAAGATTTTAAAACGTTACATTAAAAAATTAAGTCGAGATTAGAGATATTTTCCGGAAAACAATATTGTTTATCAAATGAGATAGTTGAATGAAAGTTCGTTTTAAACCTTAAAATTGTGAATAAAAAAGGGTTCAGCAGGGACAATAAGGGGAAGTTAAGTTAACGACTGATAATGAAAACCCTTCTTATTTGAGGCAGTTTTCAGCATTTTCTTGAATTTGCAATTTACGGAAGTCTGCGGATTTTTTATCCGCTTTCTTCTCGACAACATTACTTAGACTACCATGGAAAGAATGAATATCTTTCAGATACACAAGTCCGATGCATGGAAATACACTTAATTTATTGTTTTGTTTACATAACGTAATGCAAACAAAGTTTCCACTAATTCGGGACCCTACTTTTGCAGTACCAAATAGAGAAACTACCAGTTCTTTCACATCCGGGAAAACTCTAATAGGGGCCAAGTCAGAAAATCACGAGAATTTTCACGTAGGCCCGACAAAAACCACTTCGGAAAAACGTAACGAACTTCTCGTACAAATTTTGTTCCACCCGAAAACAATGACAACATTTTTTGAAATTTCCGACATTGTCCAACTCAACTAAAACGGGTTGTTCCAGAACAGATCCTTCCTGCAACTGGATTCCTATAGGAAAACTTAAAAAGTAAATATTAACCTGTGAGCATCGCCCGCAGAACGCAGCTAAACTGTTAATTGCGGCATAGCACGCAGTCACTTTTAATCACTTGTCCAGTATCCAGAACTTAAAACTTGTAACACTTGAGTGCGGTCAGTCAAAACACAAGTAACTACGATAATACACCAAAACACCCACTGTAACTGTTAATGAGGAACTAAAGTTGTGTTGTTGGTGTGAGTTTGTCGTTTCGGGGTGCGGTTGGTCGCAGCGCGCGCGACACAGCACAGTCAACGGTCGCCGGCACACTGCGCGGCCGGCGCGGCGGCCCCCCGCCCGAGCCGCGCTCCCCGCACCCCGCTGGGGGCGTGGCCGCGAGCGAGTCGAGGCGATGCGAGCGCTTAATTACGCTCGCCGGCCGAAGCGGGACGGCGATAGCGAGTGGGCGCGAGCTATTAGCGCGCGGAGAGCGGGACGACGCGCGTCTTAAGTATTTTGTATAAGTAATGAGGGACGCGGGCGCGGGGCGCTGCATCTCCCGCCAATCTTTAATGTTGATTACGGCCGCCGCCGCCTCTGAGCGCCCCTCATTAACGCGAAGCCCCGCCCGCATTTAATTACACACGTTTAATTGTCGATGGTCTCGCGCGCTTTTGTTTTTGCGCGGATTCCTGCGTTCGAATTTGGAACGCGTTTGTTTTGTTTCTGGTCGGGATGATTGTCTCGTCAATGTAATTGGTCAAAAAGTCGTTGTATGTTGTGGATGACGGACACGCCATGTTATGACATGGTTGTTAATTAGCGAGTTATGTCAATACCTACTGGAATAAATATAAATACCTAAATAAATAAAACAAGACGGTGAATTAATTTATTAAATAGCCAGGTATAGGTAAATAGAAAACTGTGACTTTTGATTCAAGGAAAATGATGGTTTGAAAACATCTTTCTTCCCTTTTCTCTATACATCTCCTGCTTTCTCATTTCACTTCTGACATTGGCAGAATTGTCGACATAGGCATCGACAGCACTTGCCATAACTAAAAATAGAATAGAATAGAACATTCAAAACTTTTATCGTAACAGGTAGATACCTATCTATCTACATAAGCAGGTAGGTATCTACTTACTTAGTTATTTCTCCATTTTAGGCCACTTAAAAGGTACCTAGGTAGGTAAGTAGAGAACTAATTTCTCCCTTAGCTTGCTCGTCACTACAGGTGCCTACTAAAGTAGGTAGGTAGGTAAGTAGGTGCTTCAAGCCTAACTAAACTTGCAGACTTAAAATATAACCTCTTACCTCATTAGGTAGCTACTTCCTTTTAATTATTTAATTTTAATTAACTTGTACCTCAGTAGTACCTAAGTAAAACTTACACAAATAGAACAATCCATTGCTATAATAGGACATGGAGTTCTATACTGAAATATGTCTAATTAACAAAAAATAAGATGAGAAAGAACACACCGACTTTATCTCTGACATTTACAAGAGCGATAAAAGTTTTCTCAAAATAAATAGACCTCATAGACCTTACTGAAAAACTTAGGTAACCCTATTACGTATACCTACCTACCCACCCTGGTAGTAATAGGTAGGTACTAATTTAACAAATGAACGACAGTCCTCAGTCAGTCAATGCCTTTTTTTTAAATTGAGACTCCAACCCACCCGCCACACTATTTCCAACCCATTAACTCCTGAAAGCCAGAATCAACAGTGGCGACCACCAGAAAACCGCCGGGACAATGAAGCTCGACGAAATCCCAGAGAATGAGTCTTGGACACCGCAACGAAATTAATCAGAAAGTATAGCGGAGGTGTAGGCAAAACCGTAATTTCCACTTCCCTCCATATCAGCAGGAGACAGAACGAAACGAGGCCAATAGGCACAAAGGGACGTTGACAACTGTGATAGGCCCTGTAACACTGCCCTGCCTAACACCACGTTATATAAGAACATTTAAGTATCATTATCATTCGTCACTCACTTAAATTTTCCAAGTTACCAGTGGCGAAGGGGTCATACAACTCGAAACCTACCGGCTTCCTTCCGGAACAACCTCTGTACTGCCCCCGTATTCACAAACACTCGAAATGAATTTCGATTCGACAATTCGTATGTCTATTCTTTTTTGGCATATCGAAAACGATCGAGATCGACATGACTTCCCGAATCGAAATCGAATTGAAGCGTTGTGAATATGGGGTCTGGTGT
The DNA here is from genome assembly GCA_916618015.1 of Xestia c-nigrum. NCBI lineage: Eukaryota > Metazoa > Arthropoda > Insecta > Lepidoptera > Noctuidae > Xestia > Xestia c-nigrum. The sequence goes on from OU745260.1 coordinate 10,562,820, forward strand.
CTACTATTGCTAAAAGTAAAACAATATGGGTAATTTAGTTAGGACATGATTGCCCAATCATGACTAAAACTACAAATGGTTCGATGTATAGTGTTTTCAAACATTAAGTATTAAAAAGATAAGGAGCTCGTGGCTAAATAATATCAGTCGCTCGGGTCGATCTTTAGGTTAAGCCATGCTTGCCTAGGTTGGTCTGTGGATGGGTGACTACCCTTACATAAGCACCGAGTTTCCTCCGAGCCTCGGAAAGCACGTTATGCTGGTGGTCCCGGCTGTCATTTGTCCATCTTTGACAGTCGTTAAAGGTAGTCAGTGGCCCAAAAAGTCTGACACCAGTATTACCAAGTGGTACTTATCGTATTTCCCAGTATTAACTGGGTTGTGGAGGTCAGATATGCAGTCGCTCCATGTAAATACTGGTATTCAGCTGCTTCCGGTTAGACTGGAAGCCGACTCCAACATAGTTGGGAAAAGGCTAGGCAGATGATGATGAAGTAGGTATTAAAATTTACCCTTCGCTACTGGTAAGTTTAAATTAAATTCCTACTAAGTACTGATTACCCTTTATCCTACAAATACAGAATATTAAAAAAATATATATGTTATAGGCTATGTGTATAATGCAGGCATTCTATACATTTCCTAGGTATTGTATAGAATGCCGGGGTCGTCCAGGCAATGTGTGAAATGAAATTGTATGCTCAAACTATTTTACACTTTACCTAGGAAATGTATGGAATACCTAGGCATTGTATAGAATGCCGGTTGACGCATAGGTAATGTATGTTACGTGTTTTTTTGCGTAGACAGCGTTTCTCACATAGCAGTTCCCTTCGAATAAACATCTACATTTACAACGAACAGTCAAGTGCACATAGAGCTTTACATTTTGACATTTCCTCCTCTTCTGCGATATTAGGACAAAATCGAATGGCAAGTGTAAAGGTCTACTTGCACTTGACTGTACCTCAATAGAATCAAAACTTAAGGTTGGTATTTTAAACAATCAAAATAGCCACATATCAATTCTAAAATGTCAAATTGTACATTGCCATTGTCTTATGCACCTAATTCTACTTTTAAGATACAATTATAATGATCAAGTTCTTGTGTTTAATAATAAAAAGATCTTCCTGTAAGTAAGTATTAAAAGCAGTTACTTGTTCTTACAAGAACAACTATTGTGACACTTTGAAGTACACAGCAACTGATTCTTAAAGCATGAACCTTTTTTGGTTTCACAGTTTACTTTGCAAGTACATTTGAAAAATCCCTGACCGGTTCCAGTCGATTGCAAAGTAGCAACTGAACGCACTGTTGTATCCTGATTAGCGACATCTTCCACGCTTATTAATTTCTGTTGACAAACAGTGAATTGTTGTCTAGAAAACAGTGTTTTTATGATACCTTGCTTTGTGCCAAGTTGATAAAGTTCATCTTCTGTCTTTTTGCTGCGTAGGTACTAACACAACGAACGAGTTGCAACTTGTTAACGGGGTAGTCCCGCACGCCGCGCACTCGCCTACTTCCCGTGGTCGTTCATTATACACATTGCCTGATCGTTTTAGGCAATGTATACAATGCCTAGGCATTTTATACAATGCCGGATTATACACATTGCCTATAACATATACTTAGTGTGCTGTATTATATAATTTACCATTTCATGTCTATTCTATTTTTTTATGAATGGCAATTGAAGCCGATGTCGACTATTCTGCCAATATCGAAAGTGAACTGGAACGGCAAGTGGGTGTTTTAAGAAAAAAAAAAAAAAACTTTGGTCAGACACTTTAAGTAAAACTACTGGTAAGTAGGTAGTTCTAGTTTAATAACTAAGTGTTCATAAATATTCTTTTAATAATGTAGGTACTTTATACTTAGGTACTTAATTAATTTCATTTTCGCGACGTAGGCGTTGGTAGTGAACCTACTTATATTAGATAGGTAACTTGATTATTTTAAGTCCAAACATTTTTAGCTATTAGTTTCCAAGCTTTCCGAGGTACTTAATTAATTTTAAAAAAGATCTATTTTAATCCAAACTTGCTTATGTTATACCTTTTTTTTTTTTTTTTTTTAGGATGGGAAATCATCAAATGACTTCTCCCACTCTGGGCGGAGCGGGAGGGAGTGTCAGACTCTTACTGACTAAAACCCATCCATGTTCCTTCCTCGCCCTTTATGTTCCGGGGCCGCGGTATCTCTTTCGAACAGGCCCGCAACCCCGGCAGGCTTCGGCCCTTGCGGGCCCCTCTTCTTTTGCTGACACTCTTTGAGGCGCGCGTGGAACACGAACGCGCCGTCGACACGGCCTGTCGTCGTCGTTAGACGGCCGGACGGCCAGCTATTGCCCATAGCCAGCCGTCCACAGGCCCGCATCTACGGTGGCCGGTAGCCACCACGTGGCCCCCGACGCCCGTTGCGTCTCCCGCGGCGGCCGGGAAGAGAGGATCTCTCCCTCTCTCGTTCCGCCACCTCCTTCGCTAGCATCACTGCTTCGCAGAAGGAGGCGACGGCTTCCCATTCCGTCTCGCTCCGGACCATGGATTGAACCAGGGCCGGACGCGAGAGGTCGCCGCCGCCGATCGCCGCCACGAGGACACGGCGGAGCTCCGCCCACGCAGGGCAGACTTCCACCGTGTGCTCCACCGTGTCCTCCGGTCGATCCTCGCAGTGGAGACACCCGGGCGATTCCTCCCGCCCGATTCGGTGCAGGTACCTCCCGAAACATCCGTGTCCGGTGAGGACCTGCGTCAGGCGGAAGGTGAGGACGCCGTGGCGCCTCTCCAGCCACTCCTCAAAGAGGGGACTTACCGCCACTATCGTGGCGTGCCCTGCTTATGTTATACTTATGTTATATTATGCTTATGTTATACCTAAGTTAGATTAATTTTGATTTCTCGACTATTTTTCAATACACTAACATAAGCACTTTCTTACTTGAATAATTAGAAACATTATCTGAGAAAATGACCATTTTTTTGAGTATATTTTTAGTAATCTAGAAATAGGTACTTTTTCTTGAAAACGCCTATCAAATAATTTGGATATACCTACTTAACAAAACACAAACGCTACATCTATCAACACAGATATTTATTTAGATGTTTGAGGGAATTTCGCAGTTATAGCCACGGAGTCTGAATTTGTGCCCGATTGATGGCATTAGGGTCGCCCCTATTACATGGGGCTTAAACATAACTGGCGAAAAGTGGATGTACTATTAGGTTCACCTCTGCCTAACCCGTTCTGGTGTAACGGTCGTGATGTTATGTTTGTGTATTTATCCTGAACTAGCTTCTGCCCGCGACTTCGTTCGCGTAAAGTTTTGATACCGCAACGCATCGCCTGCTCAACGGAAGGTTTTTTCCTGCTTGTAACATTTCTTGTTGCTGCTCCGCTCCTATTGGTCGTAGCGTGTTGTTATATAGCCTAAAGCCTTCCTCAATAAATGGACTATCCAGCGCAAAAATATTTTTTCAATTCGAGGCGGTAGTTCCTCCTGCCGGGGTTGCGGGCCTGTTCGAAAGAGATACCGCGGCCCCGGAACGTAAAAGGCGAGGAAGGAACATGTATGGTTTTTAGTCAGTAAGAGTCTGACACTCCCTCCCGCTCCGCCCAGAGTGGGGGGGTCATCTGATGATTTTCCATCCTTAAAAAAAAAAAAAAAAAAAGGCGGTAGTTCCTGAGATTAGCATGTTCAACCAAACAAACAAACTCTTCTGCTTTATAATTTTAGTATAGATACATAACCTCGAGCATGAAAAGCGATGTTTTAACCACTTTGCCATCTTGTCTTTTCTCATATATACCAATCAACTGCATATACCTAATAACCAGCCTATAATGTTCCCACCGCTGGGACACACGGCCTCCTCTATAAGAGAGGGTTTTAACGAAGCCGTAGGGCACTTGTTCTCCTCGTCTTTCCGATTAGTCTTTTGTTCTAAACCATACCGGGGAACTAGGAGATTATGGCAGATTATGGTATCTCCGTAACTAGAAGGTTCCCAGGTCAAAATTACTACTTTTTGAGAAGTTTTTTTTTTTCAAATACAAGTTTTTATTGCAAGATTATTAGATACTTTGAATACCTCTACGAACCACGTATCATTCAATCCATCCATCAGCACAATGTTTTGAGTGCGTTACATTGAGTTCTACCTAAAAACATGTTTTTTCACCCCAAAAGAAAAGTGATATCCCAGCAATACTTTTTGCGTAAAGTTACTTAGTTTGATCTACAAGAATGCCTGGTTGACGGCTTCGTGACGAGGTGGTTTACACCCTGTATAATCCACCACGCGGGCCCAGTGCGGGTTGGTAGACGTCACAAGTAGGTATTCGAATTTTGAATGTGATTTTTTTTTTTTTTTTTGGTTCTAGGACAGAAGTTTATCGTGGGTTCGAACTCGTAACTCTCGCATTACTTTGTGTAATTTATTTCATCATCACTGCTCTCAAAACTGTAAAGGAAAATATGGTGAGGAAACCAACCAACTACTAAGAAATAATTAAAAAACACACATCTTTATAAATAACGAAACCATCAATGAATAATAAACATTTGGCAGGTGTTATGGCGTGTCTTCACTATGTTTTTATTAATGGTGGTTTCCATGTTATGCATACCAATGACTTAGCCACTGGTTGGTAGCAGCTTCTGCCTTACGTGGGTAAGTAAGTTAATAACTTAATAAGTTTTGGGACAACTATGTAGGCTTAGCAATCGTTTAAACAATTGTGAAGAAAAATCTGAAATTCTAAAGGTAAGGAAAGAAAATTAAAAGTCTTTCATAAGTACTTCTAGGTTTTTTCCAACATAAGGAGGGATTAAAAATAATTCACACTTAAAAAGTCTTCATTACTTACAACCGCTTAACCTGGATATTTTATGAAAATGGTTGGAATCTACCCACGTTTAGTCCTCAAGGATTATTGAAGAGAACATAGCATCAAGTCTGGTTTATTTCCACTTTACTTTGTTCTGTCACTTTCACTTCGATACGAAAAAAGCGAGAGATAGAATCAAGTCGATTCGAAATTCGATTTTCAAATTCCATATTCTAGTAGGCCCACAAAAGAAACAAACAATAAAACGTTCGGATATCGATATTGTAAATCGATAACCGTAATATTGTAATTTACGTGTTTAGGTTTTAAATCAAAACTTATTGTTTCGAATAATCGAATTATAAACTTATATTGTCACTTACGGGATATCCATCCACCCGCAGTCTCCAGTCAACCCGCGATCATGGCGCTTGCAACAGCGTGCAGCGTCGAAATATCGGGAGCTCAAAATAATAAATAATCACGGAAGATATCCCATAAGTGACAATATAAGTTTAGTTTTAAACCGTGAAAGCCTAAAACAGTGTTTAATCGAATTATATTTTTTATATTAAATCAGGATAAAGAATGTTTTAGGAAAAAATTGCGAAGTTTATCATGTATTTACTTATTTATTTATAGTTTTAAAAATCTTAAATATTGAGGCAGATTATCGCGAGTGTAGTTTCAGAACGCATTTATAGGTTAAGCTGAGGTGTGTCTAATAGTACACCAACATTTCGCCAGTCGCATGTAATAGGGGCGACCCTATTGCCGTCAACCGGGCACAAATCTAGACTTCGTTGCTGCTACCGGGAAAGTGAAGTTAAAAGGGAAAATCCCAATAAAACTTATCTCCGACCTGATGGGAATCGAACCAAAGACCTGTACAGTCGCGCTAGCAAGAACATAACTGAGAAAACTCGCTCTTCAACTAAATAAACAAAAATGGCAGATGTTAATTATAAAGAAACTAAAACCGTCAACATTAAAAGAGAGGCGACGAGAAATCGGGAACCAAATTTTTCTCAATCAACTAGCTTCCGCCCGCGACTTGCGGGTGAAGTTTTGATATTGCGTCGCATCGCCTGCTCAACGAAAGCTTTTCCGTTCGCAACATTTCTTATTGCTGCGCCACTCCTATTAGTCATAGCGTAATGTTTTATAGCCTATAGCCTTCCTCGATAAATGGACTATCCAACGCAAAAATAATTATTCAATTCGAGTCGGTAATTCCTGAGATTAGCGCGATCAACCAAACAAATAAACAAACAAACAAACTCTTCTGCATTATAATATTAGTATTGATAACTCTGTAACAGTTACCAGTTAGCTGTGTAGCAGTTCCTTGACAAAAGTAGGTACAAAAGCAAAAGCTATTGGACGGAATTCCTGATCAAGACCGTAAGAATACACTTGATTGGAGAAGAACACGTTGGGACTGAGGAATATGGGAAGACTACCGACTGGATGAACAGAGTACAGGCGATATTTTTATAGACACCAGAAGAAATGGATAACCATGACATAAAATCGCCAAATCTGGAGATATATAGAAGAGACCCACATTTAGCCAATGGCCAAAGATTGGAGAAGAAAGATGGGTCAACGTGGTACTTGAGACAGGTCTAAATACAGGGTGTATTTCACCTCATCACAAAGACGTTAACCAAGCATTCTGTATATCAAACTAAGTAACTTTACGCAAAAATTATTGCTGGGAAACAACTTTTTTTTTTGAGGTTATAAATCATGTTTTGTGGTATAACTCAATGTAACGTACTCAAGACATTGTGCGGATGGATGGATTGAATAGTACGGGGGTCGTAGAGATATTTAAAGTAAAAATCATGCGATAAAAAGTGGTATTTAAAAAAAACTTGTCAAAATCTTGCAACTTTGACCGCCAATATCTCCGTAACTAGGAGGTTCCCAGGTATAGTGTAGAACATAAAAATGATCAGAATGACGAGGAGAACAAGTGCCTCTCGTATTCGTTAAGAGGTGTTTTACACCCTTTATGTCCAGCTGTAGATGATGATGAGATGATGAGTACGAGAATGATCTTCTGATAATTAGCAAGTTTCTCAAGGAAGAGTTTTGGCCGAAGGGTGTTGTCTACAGACGTTTTCGCGACAGGCTAAGTGACATCGCGCAGCGTAACATGGCGCCGTCACTTCGCGTGTCATAGTTCATAGTTTAGGTATAAGTAATATTTTGTATGTATTAGTAAATTTTTATGTTGTAATGTAATTTTGTGTATTTTATGTTATGGGCCTTAAGATGCCTGAAAATAAAATGATTGATTGATTAATTGATTATAGTAAGTATAATCGTTTGGTTACCTAAGCGAAGTTGCTAAGTTAGCATATACTGTATTTGGCGTGACAAGAGACGACAGACGAAGTTAATAATTTCTTGTGCAACACCGTCAAGAAGAGATAAAAAAAATTATAATGTAACGAAAGAAAGAAACTACGAGTATGATGAGTTCCAAATACCAATGCCCAATATAACTAAAGGACGGAAGTGGGCCATTTAACACCCAAGTGATGGTGAAGGGCAACCTCAAAAACGTTATTATTCTTGTCCTATAATTCAATATCATACAGTTTATAAAAGTTCTTCTTTTGCTACTCAAAGGTAATACCAATTTCATTTAGTTTCAGGACTAATCTAATCCTAACTAGCCCCCTACTTAAGTAGGGGAGGGGGGGTCTTTTGTTTTCTGTACAGTTTTAAGTTTCTTTATTTACTTTGTATTGTTTAGTTTTAAGTTTTTTAATTTAATTTTATTTGTATTTTTGTAATGTTGTGTGCACTTGCGGCATAAGCCAAATAAATATATGTTCATTCTTTCTTTCATTCTTTCTTACTTAAAGTAACAAGGAACGTAGTAGTAAGAAACAAACCATACGATCCATACATCGTCTGGCCAAGTAGTTTTTTTTCAAAAATTGATGATTTAATTAATTGTATTAACAGAAAGAACTCTATAGTAATAACATTTAAAATCGAAACCACTTGATGATGAAAGCTACGCAAAATACTTATTCTACTTTCAAATGCCAACGTTACGCGGGAAACACAAGACTTCCCCGAAAGGCAATCTAATATGAATTCTGCCGACAGATGGCGTTAACTGACTTACATAGACGCGTGACGGCCAGTAACTTGGCTGGTTTGAGAATGCTAGCAAGAACTTCATACTAAAACCTCTTTTATACAAATAATAGACTAATTGCCTCGTTGGTGGAGTGGACGCAAACGCGACTGGTGAGCATGAGGGTTTGATTCCCGGGTCGAGCAAAATGTTTTTACTCATCACGAATTTCTCAGTATTTGCCACGGAATCTGGAATTTTGCCTCATCATCATCATCATCATTTCAGCCGAAAGACGTCCACTGCTGGACATAGGCCTCCCCCAACTGTCGCCACATTGACCAGTCCCGTGCGACTCGGTGCGACTCGCATCCAACGGATTCCAGCAACCTTCACTAGATCATCGGTCCACCTAGTGGGAGGTCTTCCAACGCATCGTCTTTCGGTTCGCGGTCGCCACTCCACGAATTTTGAATGGTTGATGTAAAAAGGAACAATTCTATCTAACTCTTCGGAGGTTATAGGCGTGATGTTATGATAGTTAAATAGATTAAGTACTGTGAGAGATTTTTGGATGTCACCGTTACAAAATATAGCAGTACCAAGATAAACTCTAGATATACGGGGTGTAAAGCACCATCACGAAGCCATCAACCAAGCATTTTGTTCATCAAACTAAGTAACTTTACGCAAAAAATTATTGTTGCGAAACTATTTTTTTTGGGTGATAAATCATATTTTGTGGTAGAACTCAATGTGACGCACTTAAAACATTGTGCTGATGGGTGAATTGAATAGTGTGGGGCCGTGGATGTGTTTAATTAAAGTGAAAATCTTACATTACAAACTTGTATTAAAAAAAAAACTTGTCGATAAGTTGTAACTTTGACCCCCAATATCTCCGTAACTAGAAGGTTCTCAGATATGGTGTAGAAAAAAAAAATAGCAATGATGGGGAAAACAAGTGATTTTCGGCATCGTTAAGGGGTGTTTTACACCCTTCATTATTTTGGCTCTTCCTAATATCTTGTATTGGGCAGCCCTTTGACTAGCGAAGGTCTCAAAGACTGATGAGTTTGAAATGTAAGTTTGTACTCACATAGCTGAAGCAACTATTGAAATTGGTAGAAGGAAATATGGAATAAACTGAGTCTTCGCGCAAGAGACTCACATCGGGCACCTATATGATGCAATGCAATGATTTAATGCAGAAACTACAATATCTCGACTTAATATCCACGAGGAAATTATTCAGTCTCGTTCACAAAACTTCCAAGTGATCGCTAATCGTACTGAAATTCAAGATAATATACAACCTTAGTTTTTGTTTATACTAAACCCGAAAAGGGGTCATTGTACTCATCATTTTGAACAACTTTTTCTATGGGACGAACCTTGAAATCGCGAAAAAAAAATCAGCTGTTCCCTACATTTATGTTCGCATAACTCGTCAAAATGTAGGGAACAGCTGATTTTTTTTTCGCGATTTCAAGGTTCGTCCCATAGAAAAAGTACAATGACCCCTTTTCGGGTTTAGTATAAACAAAAACTAAGGTTGTATATGTGCACATATGTTATCCTCTCCTGCAAATCTCTCAGCACAAGTATGGTTTGCTGTAAGAAAACCCAATTCTGGGTTAAGCTCGCCGTTGTATGTTTTCAAATTTTGTGTATATTTTTCTTTATATGTTTGTGTGCAATAAAGAATAAGAATACAAATAATGCACTGTTTAGGTACTCGAAAAATTACGATACGATACATAAGTAAGTATTAAGACTAAGCTTACTGAATGTTTTAAACTACTTAACAGGTTTTTTTCTATTCACGTGAGATAAATAGAAATGATTCAGTACTAAAATAGATTAGCACATTATTGTTCATCAAGAAAACAATTTCGAGCCTTCTTTTCATCTGATGTTAAGCAAAAATACCATCACAGTATATTTTACATGCAGCACCACTATCTACTCTTGAATTCAAGTCTCGCACTTAAAATAAGACAGTCAGGGTCCTAAGACCAACACAGTATCTTTAAAAGGTTCCTTCTTGTAATCAGTATCATCATCATCATCATCACCCACAGCCTGACTTTACCCAATGCCAGGTAAAACCCTAGCTTTGCTTGTGCCTGGCTTCACGTTCTTGTGCTAACTTCATCCAGGATATACTCGCGATGGCAACAAGATGATCAATATTTCTCGTTCCAGCCCTTTGGATGCCACTCGGTCACAGCTTTACTCCACCTGCCATTACTGCGCCTTGGTTGGACCAGTATACCATCACAATACCAGGCGTTAGACCCATACCCAATGGCTGCGGGACCGTTCAAAAGAGATACTGCGGCCCCGGAACGTAAAGGGTGAGGAAGGAACATGGATGGATTTTAGTCAGTAAAAGTCTGACACTCCCTCCCGCTCCGCCTAGAGTGGGAGAAGATAAAACTGTAAGTATGGCCACACTATTGAATTAGGACGTTCCTGTAATTATAGTGATGATGAGTTTATAAACAAATAAGTAATTTGATGATTTCCCAATGTTTAGATTAGCTATTCCCTCTCATAGAGAGGAGGCGTGTCCCAGCAGTGGGAACATTATAGGCTGATGATGATGATGATGATGATGAGACTGGCTTGAGAGCAGCATGGTTTTCCGAATACTCAACAGGTCAAATATGAGCAAGCCTCAACACGGTATTTACTTACCGCCATTTTCAATAACTTACTAACAGGTAACGGTAGGTTGCTATCCCTGTCTGTTTGACATTTAGTTTACGGACGGTTAGAAGAAAAACGTCACAGGTTTTTTTGATTTTTCTATGAATCAAGTGACAGGTAGGTGACGCGGATAGGATATTTCAATATAACTTTGTTTATAGAAACACCGAAAGCTACGAGACGTAGGCATTTTAACTAACAGTTATTCGTAAGTAAGTTAGAGAAAACGGTCGTTAGATGATTCTCTATCCTATAAACTGTTGGTCCAATAGTCTTTTGGTCACGTCGACCGACTCTATGTCTACAAAAGATTGATTCAATTCAAATAACGTATCTTTAAGATAAATATCTGATTCAATGGCCAGTATATCATCTAAATATCTTGGTTGTATCGTTTTATCTCACTGGACTAGTTTTAGTCACTGACGGAAATGCCAAATTATGATTGGGTGAGTACCGATCCGAAGGAGTCGTCTTAATACGTTGATATTTTACTGTTATACTAAGTTGTATTTTAAACTTCCTTCAGTTTGGATCTATAGCTAAGTAAGATAGCTTATCACCAAAGAAATTTAAAAGATTTATAATGCGAACATTGGGAATATTTTCGTTCAAAAATTTTGATTCCGAACATTTTCGATTTTGACACACGAATGCTACCGGATGATAAGTTGGCGTATGACACTAGTAGACTTGGTACTAAGGTCCATGTTCACCAAAAAGATGACGGACGATTATCTAAAAACAGCTGTTTAAAACACATTTTTGTATGGGGACATGTCACATTGACAGCTGTTTTTAGATAATCAGACTGTTATCTTCTCGGTGAACATGGACCTTAGTAGTTACAAGTTAATCACTACTGCTCTTAAAACGGCGAAGGAAAACATCGCGAGGAAACCGGCATTTCCTAGAATCGAAAATTCGAAAACACACATCTACCAATCCGCACTGAACCCGCGTGGTGGATTATAGCTCCTTCCCTCTAATAAGGTAGACGAAATAATAATTAGTCCTTCAGTAACATTATCAACAAATATTTGATCCGTATTTTTACCATAATTGACGAAGATACGACGCTTTTGACATTCTCAATACGTCACGCCTCGGTATAATTTTTAGCGAGTTCTGACGTCACGAGCCCCCACTCCCGAGTTTTGATGCGTTTTATCTTTGCCAATATCCATTGATTTATAAAAACAAAAAGTACGTGTCCATTATTTTTCAACACTCCAACTGACTTTTTTGATACTGATTTGCAAGAGATTTGCAATTTTTTGATACTGCTGTCATACCTATTGAGACGAGGCCGTGTCCCAGCAGTGGGAACAAAATAGGCTGATGATGATGTTGTACAAGTATTGGATTAAAATTTTCTTCGTCTTGACCCGTCTCTCGTCCGTCAATTAGGGTCCATGTTCACCGAAAAGATAACGGTCTGATTATCTAAAAACAGCTGTCACTGTGGCATTTTCCCATACAAAAATGTGTTTTAAACAGCTGTTTTTAGATAATCAGACTGTCATCTTTTGGTGAACATGGACCTAAGTAATACTTGAATGTCTTTTCTTAACTAATCATCGGTTTAGGTATCTTAAAAACCACCAGCAGGTCTAAATCAAACAAATATTGGATCGTTCGATGCGGGTTATAGCCAATAACAACATAAAAGAATACACCGAGTTGCCAACAAGTAAAATATTTTGCTTTTTTTACTTATCTTCCCTTTTAAGTAAGTCATTAGATATACAGTTTAACAAGTTTCACAGATAATTAAACAGAAAACATGGCTGTTCTGAGTAAGTATGCCTTATTATTTAATTATGTATTTAACTTAGTTACCAATACCATACCATCTTGTTTCGCGAATAAAAACAAGATGGTTACCAGCTGCTCATCATGAAGTTGTAAAAACTGTTTATTCTAGTTGATACATATCGGTAAATAAGCGATGTTCAATGTACAATGTTTTTACTACGAATATGTCGCTCACAGACACTTTTAAAATATTATCCATTGCAGTTTTACTGTTTCAAATTGTCGGTGCTTTCAAGAAAAGCTGTAGGTACTTACAACTTTGTTATTGCTGAGCTAAAGACTTAAAGACTACCCAATGGTAGTCCTTAAAATAATACCAACACATGTTCACCGAAAAGATAACGGTCTGTTTATCTAAAAACAGCTGTCACTGTGACACGTTCCCGTACAAAAATGTGTTTTAAACAGCTGTTTTCAGATTATCAGACCGTCATATTTTTGGTGACAATGGACCTAAGACAGTCTAGCTACCTCGTGGATCTTTCCTAAATATTTGTCGGTACGGTTGGCGCAGTGGCTGAGCGATTGACTGCTGCAGTGCTTGTTGCGGGTTCTAATCCCGGAAAAAATATTTGTATGGCCTACAGATAATTGTTACGGGTCTGGCTGTTTGTGTATGCGAGTTTAAATGTTTGTAAACGCACCCATACAGGAGAAATTCCTATTGAGCAATATCAGCTATTGTCATGTAACCAGTTTATCCAGACTTTTACTGATAAATGAGGACTCATATCCAGCAGTGACAGTCTGGTAAAAATTCTATCCTGCTGATCACCACACAGCTTAGTATCGGGAAATACAAAAGCCACAATCATAAAGTTCATGACTCTTCAGTTCTAGTCTTTTACCCATTAATTACCCTTTCGCTGTCTTCATCATTCCCTTGCCCTTATCCTAATTTATTTAGGACTAGCTGACCCGCGCAACTTCGTCTGCGTCACCTATGAGAGAAAATCGAAAGGAAAAAAAAACCCCGTTTTTGCAACATTTTTCATTCCTGCCCCGCTCCTAATAATCGTAGCGTGATGTTATATAGCCTAAAACCTTCCTCGATAAACGAACTATCTAACACAAAAATAATTTTTCAATTCGAGCTGGTAGTTCCTGAGATTAGCGCGTTCAACCAAACAAACAAACAAACAAACTCTTCTGCTTTATAATATTAGTATAGATTGGCTCAACATTTCTTCTTCTTCCATACTTACTTCTCTATTACTCGCCATCTCAGCAGTCACATTTCTAGCCGTTTCATCTTTCATAAATTCCATCCGTCGTTTCTTTAGTCTTTCTCTACTCTTATAGGTATCTACACTCATACTCAACAATTACTCATACTCAATCCTCATTCCTCCGCATCACATTTCCATACCGCGTTAACCGATTTCCACACGACTTTTTAGTCATCGGCGCCGGTTTCAGACTTCGACATCCATTTTTTTTTTAGGATGGGAAATCATCAAATGGCTTCTCCCACTCTGGGCGGAGCGGGAGGGAGTGTCAGACTTTTACCGACTAAAACCCATCCATGTTCCTTCCTCGCCCTTTATGTCCCGGGGCCGCGGTATCTCTTTCGAACAGGCTCGCAACCCCGGAGACTTCGATAACCATAGGCAAAAATACTCCCCAATTTTTTTTCTTATCCAACTTACTATCTGACGCTGTTATATTCAGCAGCTATGTGTCTCAGTTTACCTTTAGGTTTATATAAAAGCCTTAAAAAACCAGAAAGTCAAGATAAAATTAAGGCCATGTCTCCACTTCATCAACCACCAACAATTTTCACATACGCACAACATAGTTGCAATAAACGCGACATATCGAAAATTTATGTGAAAAAACCAATAAAAAACGTATATGTCCAGTTGTGACATGTCGGTAGCTATAAATAAATTCCCCCACGTTGTGGCCGCCACCCACGGCGTATGCGCATGCAAAAAATGTGTCCACCGCTACCTGCCTCTATTTGTATACTGTGGTAGTTTTGTGCTATTTTAAATTAGGATATTATTCTGTGGAGTAAGGGCAGTACGAAGAATGGGACAGACAATTGTCAGTTCGGTTTGTGGTGAAGATGTCAGCTCAGGTGTGTTCATGGTTGTTATAATAAAGGCTTGCTTTGAACCCTCTAAATCTTCCTTTTGTTTTCGGCCCAGTCCATGAGAGACATTCATAAATCGAATTGATCAGGCTGGAATTGAGATTGCAGCTATTGTTTAAATAATGATAATGCAACTCCCTTGATAAGTGGTTCACTTATCTTGTCACTTCAGAAGGTGGACCTAGGGAAGACGTCGTCATCTTTTCAGTGTTGTTGGGCAAGCGATGGGGAGAACTTACAGTAAGATTCAAGCAGATGAGAAATTGGCATCTGATGGTACCTCATAAACGGCGCTTCCTAATTGATTCATTCTCTTTATGATTACATTAACATATACCTATAATAAATCGTTTGAGAATACTGGAGGATTGACTTGAAAGTTCTAACGGTAGCAGTAGCTATGTTGTAAGTTTAGAAACAACATCGGTATCCTCACTCGTTCGACAATTCGACATAATATACTGTTACATCGGACCTACTAGAACATTCGAGAAAGCCAGTGATGACAGTGTGTGTACGTTAGAAGTTCGAGAGCATTCTAATATTATTAGTTTTAAAGTTAGGTAGGTACAAACTCGCGACCTATTTATACAAAGACATTAGAATTTCGACCGTACGCCTAGGGCATAAGGTTCATATTTGTTTGTTTTGTACAAGTAGGTAATGCCAACCTTGTAAGTAGGTACCTGCTATTTTTTTTGCCTACGTACCTACTTTTTTTGTTAGTGTTTTTTTATGACCCTCTCGAATGTTCGTGGTTATTCTGGTGTATCTGTTGGCGAGTATAAATAGAGCGCTCAGGGCCGCGACCGGCAGTCTTGTTTTAGCGACACAACGAAGCGAATCCAAGTGAACTACAAGTGCGATATCTAAGTGAATAGTAAACAGTAGTGTATTTGTGATTAAGTTTTGATTGTTTTGTGATTAATAAAGTTATTGTGTTGTTTAATCGGTAGTAATTAATTTATCTCATACCCAGCTCGTAACAAATTGGTGTCAGAAGTGGGATATAAATTATGCCAATCCTACCAAAGGACGACACGGACGGTATCCGTACCAGAAGTCAGCGACAGCAGGATATGGACCAAAGGCGGTTTGGGGATTCTCCGACACAGACACCGGGTGGTGTCCAGCCTACGTCACAGCCAGTCGCTGGCCCATCCGGAGTTTCTCCAGCATCAGGGGCGCCAGACTTGTCAGCTTTAATGGCGCTGCTGCAGGATCAAGCTCGCCGTCAAGAGGAGCAGGCTCGCCGTCAAGAGGAGCAGGCTCGCCGTCAAGAAGAGCAGGGTCGCCGATTGGAAGAGCAACTGCAGCGAGACAAGGAGGAGCAGGCTCGCCGTCAAGAGGAGCAGGCTCGCCGATTGGAAGAGCAACTGCAGCGAGACAAGGAGGAGCAGGCTCGCCGTCAAGAGGAGCAGGCTCGCCGGTTGGAAGAGCAGTTGCAGCAGGACAAAGAGGAGCAGGTCCGCCGCCAGGACGAGCAGATGCTCCTCATAAAGGATCTGCTTGCAAGTTTTGGCAAGGACATCAAGTTGATGAAAGAACAGGTCCACCAGCATGAGAATCGCATCTCGGAGGCCGAAGTTCAGATTGCTGGGGTAAAGAAGGCTTTGGGCGAACTGAAGACTGAAGGCGGGACTGTAGCTTCGGTGATTTCTGCACCATCTTCGCGTGGTTTTAAAGTGCCTCCATTCGACGGCACATCTTCGTGGTCGGCTTACAAAATACAGTTTGAGGCCGTCATGAAGGCGAATGGATGGACAAAACCACAAGCCATGACCGCGCTCACCTTGGGCCTCCGAGACCAGGCCCTAACTATTCTGGAGGCGCTCGGTAAGGACGTTACCTACGAACAGCTACTGGAGGCGTTGGAGTCCAGATACGGCGACGCGCACCTGGAGCACGTATTCCGTGCCAAGTTGAAGGACCGTTTTCAACGAAGTGCCGAGAACCTGCAGCAGTGGGCTCTGGAAGTTGAAAAGCTCGTTCGGAAAGCCTACCAGTCTGCCCCTGCACTGATTGGTGGAAATCTGGTACAGGCGTTCGTTGATGGAATACGTGACTTAGAAGTTAGAGCCGCCGTGAGACTTGGGCATCACGAGACATTGAAGGACGCCTTGGCCCATGCCTTAGAAGTAGAGGCAGTGAGGCAAGACCACCGAACTCACTACGTCAGGGAGGTTGTGGCATCACCTGTACACGACCGTGCGCCAGGTTACAGACCTAGCTGCTACACAGCTAGAGAAAGGGATCATCTTCGGCCAAGTTTTCCAAAGCAAGTTGTGGCATCACCTGAACGCCAGCGTCCGCGACGATACAGCCCTAGGTGTTACACTTGTGGAGAAAGGGGTCACCTTCGGTCGAACTGTAAAAAGCGAAGCGCACCTAGAGAAGATCAATCTCAGCAGGGAAAAACGGCTAAGAAGACTGGTCAGCAACAGTGGAGAAACCACAACAACACAGACGAACTGTCAAGAAGACCATTGCCTGAAGATTGTAAGCGTAGTTCCAGACAGGAGTCTAAGGAAGTGGTGCCTGTGAGGATGCTAAGAACGGATCTTAGCGATGAATGGAAGGTAACTATACAGGAGGCTCAGCACAATGACTCGGACATCAAACCGATCTTCGAGTGGATCAAAGCTGGTGTTCCTAAACCCAAGTGGAGTGATGTGGCTGCGATGAGTTCCATCACGAAGAGTTATTGGGCGCAATGGAACAGCTTGGTGATCCAGGATGGAGTCTTGTGCCGTAAATGGGAAAACGCTAAAGGGGACAGTTGTCATCTACAAATGGTTGTCCCTAAAGCTAAGGTACCGGATGTTCTACGGCTCTACCACGATGGATGTTCTGGAGGACATATGGGGGTTAAAAGGACTCTCCTAAAAATTCGGGAACGCTTCTACTGGATCCACTGTCGAGATGATGTGGAGGACTGGTGCCGCAAATGTGCCAGTTGTGCGGCCGTGAAAGGACCCCAGACACGCAGCAGAGGTGCATTAAAAGTGTACAACGTTGGAGCCCCTTGGGAACGGATAGCACTAGACGTTGCGGGACCATTTCCAGTAAGCGAGAGCGGAAACAGGTATTTCCTGGTGGTCATGGATTACTTTACAAAGTGGCCGGAAGTCTTCGCCATTCCTAACCAAGAAGCTACAACTGTCGCAGATAAGTTCAGGAAGTCTTCTGTCGTTTTGGAGTACCCTTAGAAATACACAGCGATCAAGGAAGAAATTTTGAATCGCAAGTATTTCAAGAGACTTGTCGATTGATGGGTACCCATAAAACCAGAACCACCTCTTACCACCCACAATCCGATGGAATGGTAGAACGATTCAACCAAACGTTGGAGAGATATCTGGCGAAAGTTGTGGAAAGCCGGCAAAGGGATTGGGACAAGCACATACAGCCGTTTCTTCTGTCTTACCGAAGTGCAGTCCACGAAAGTACGACGGTGACACCAGCCTTCGCGAACTTTGGAAGGGAACTACGGTTACCTGCTGATTTAATCACTGGAACTCCCCCTGATGCTCCATGTAGCGTAACAGATTACGCGAATGACTTGCGTAATAAGTTGAACGATGTTTATGAGCATATCCGACAATCCAGCCAACAGATGTCTGAGAAGATGAAGACCCGTTATGATCGGAAGGCAAACGGTAGGGGTTTCGACGAGGGTTCACTGGTGTGGTTGCATAACCCAGTGCGGAGCAAGGGAAAGTCTCCGAAGTTACAAGCAAAATGGGATGGACCATACCGAGTCGTGACTAGGATCAACGATGTCACCTACCGAATACAGAAGGGTCCACGAGGTGCGCCTAAGATTGTGCATGTAGACCGGTTGGCACGATACTACGGGACTAATGATGCTCGGGACGAGCATGTCTAAGGAGGGGGCAGTGTTACATCGGACCTACTAGAACATTCGAGAAAGCCAGTGATGACAGTGTGTGTACGTTAGAAGTTCGAGAGCATTCTAATATTATTAGTTTTAAAGTTAGGTAGGTACAAACTCGCGACCTATTTATACAAAGACATTAGAATTTCGACCGTACGCCTAGGGCATAAGGTTCATATTTGTTTGTTTTGTACAAGTAGGTAATGCCAACCTTGTAAGTAGGTACCTGCTATTTTTTTTGCCTACGTACCTACTTTTTTTGTTAGTGTTTTTTTATGACCCTCTCGAATGTTCGTGGTTATTCTGGTGTATCTGTTGGCGAGTATAAATAGAGCGCTCAGGGCCGCGACCGGCAGTCTTGTTTTAGCGACACAACGAAGCGAATCCAAGTGAACTACAAGTGCGATATCTAAGTGAATAGTAAACAGTAGTGTATTTGTGATTAAGTTTTGATTGTTTTGTGATTAATAAAGTTATTGTGTTGTTTAATCGGTAGTAATTAATTTATCTCATACCCAGCTCGTAACAATACTGTCAATGCTTTTCAGCAAAAAGAAACTTTACCCATGAATGCTTCAAAGTAAAAGCAGAGGTCTCAGAGACTAATTAGATGAAACAATAGTAAGATCTTCGTGTAGTGTCAAAACTTAAAAAGAAGTGAATCAGAGGAACTTGGGTATGTCCAAGTGTTTGGTCTAGCTACATCATATCGGTATCGAGTAACGTCACGACATTGAATCATAGATTTCATTAACAAATATTTACCGAATCTTTGTTCGGAGTTTATCTTGCTCTTGAACCACCTACCTTCCTTTCTATTTATATTATATCTTATTTTAATAAAATTCCTCAGGTGACCGTTGTGTCACACATTTTTACATCCGTAAGCCGTAACATAATTGTGTTAATTTCTTAAGATAAGACTGATCCACCAAAGACATTAATTTATTACAAGAACTACCTACGTACCTACCAACATAAAGACTGAGATTAGAAAGATTTTTAGAGCGCTATCGGGTTCCAAATTCAATATGTAGTGCAGAAAAGTTTCGAGGAGGCTTGCTAGTCACCACTTTTAGAAAAAGGCAGCGGATTTTCTGCCATAAAGTTTCTTATGTTATAAGCTAGTTTTTATTTGATGAAACCACTAGACAAACATAACATAAAATTTTACGAGTTTTTTCTTTGCAGAATATGTATGAATCTATCTTCTGTAACAGGTGTGACTTTGACCTTGAATATTAATCTTTATTTGAGTTCCATGACATCAAAATCGTCATGTTTACATAACGATTACAAAATTGTTAAAAAAGCGATAATGGCCGGTAAGCTTCAGGCGCCGCGAATTCGTATTCCATTTTCAAACTGAACTTGTTTTTCAATCTAGCTTCTGAATTTAAATTCCCGATCAAACAGCCACATTTCTCGAAAAAAAAAAGCAAAACCTCATCTCTGCGAAGTTTTTTTTTTACAAATCGAATTATTATTGGGAATGTACGAAAAAAAGGCAGTGTATACAGTCGTGGCGTGACCTCTCGGCGATTCAGTCACAAAGCGGTTCGGGCGTTGACCCGCGCGGCCAACCCCTGACCTTGGTATCGTGAACTGTGCCCAGTGACGTAACCGTGACTCTTTCCTACATGTGATGCTACGCACTTGTTTACTTCTTGTTCACGTGGACTGGACTCTTTATTCGAAGTGGGTTTTTGAAGGGGTTCATTTTGCTTAGATTTGTAGGCTGAGTTTACATTGATATCCCGTATACATCATAGTCTTCGATGTACGAAAAGGTATGCGAATCTGATATTAGTCAACCATTATAAAACATATGAATACGGGTATTTATCGCGAATTTACCTTTACGACCTTTGCGACGTTTCGACCGGATTAAATTAAAGGTAAATTCGCGATAAATACCCGTATTCGTATGTTTTGTAACGTGTTCTGATCGTGAAAGTTTAAAAAAGACAATTAGTCAACCACGTGGCTTTCAGGTAAGTTTTACCGCGTTAAAGTTTCTTTAATTTCCTTAAATAGTTTTTATTTGTGTCTCAGTAAATAAGTTGATAGTGACTTGCTGAGGTAACAATGTTGCCTATTTATTTATGAGGTGTTTACGTGGAGATACAGCACTTATTTACCCAAACCTAGTTTCTTAAGTCGTTATTATTAAGTTTCAGAAGTCGAAACTCGTTCAATAGGTCCCGTGCAAGATGTGTTAAAAAGCTGTTGGTCCTTATAACAGTAAATTACAATAAATACGTAGCAAAAGGTTAAGAAGAGATAGGCAGGAAGTAGCTTGATTTAAAATAGCCTTAAATTGCAATATTTGCAATACACCCTTCAAATTACAAACCCTAAACTTGTTCAGCCAACGAAATACGTATAAAATGTAATACTCGCAATTATTACGATCGCAATAAAATGTTCAGCCTGATTAAAATACCACAACATTAAAATAAACTGAAACCGTCACTAAACAAATCAATGGGCATTACCGAATCCAATGGTCAACGGTCAGCTAAAAACATACGCACACCGCCCCCTATACGACCAATGGCGTACTTTTACGTCCGAAAACAACCCTACTATTTCCCACTTGAGGAAAAGCTGAGAAAATTCCTCTAACACATGTGTGAAGCGCTAGTATCGTACGTGGCTAAAGAAAATAAAACCTCCACGCGAGCGAACTCCTTTGACTGCCAGCGCCATCTCTTAGCGGATAGGTGAACTAGTTTTACAAGGCATTTTTATGTTTCAAATGCCACTAAAATAACACTGAATTGTTTTACGGTTAGTATTTTGATTGTTAAATTCCTACAGGTTGTCTGTTGTGCGTTTACCTCTTAATTTTGTGGGTTTTTCCTTGCGATGAATATCAAAGTGGGTTACCTGTAACAAAAAAGGATTTTATAGTCTCTTTACGTATGGAAATTAGTGTTTTAAGAATATGGAGTATCTTAATAAAAGGAAATAAGATCATTTTGTGAAGGAAAATTAAGTGTTTTGTAGGTAGGGCTTTTATGAAAACTTGTATGTAGTCAAACGTCAAATAATTTTCAGTAAAAGTCACAAAAAGAACTAAGTATGTATTCGAGAATTGTCACAATTTCTAGAAATCCTGAACTCATTATGATTGAAAAAATATCTCCGTTAGTTTCAAATTTAGGTACTTAACTACATATTTCTGTAAAAGCAAAACGCTACCTATATTATTACCCAATATATCAAGCTCAATACATCATTGACATTATTATCTTCGTAATATAAATAGTTATTTTAATATTATGTAAATTCAAACAAGGTATCTAAGAGGGGACATGTAGACGAATCTTTACTATTTATTTAAAGGAGAACTATTTCGTCTTCGACGCGTGCCATCAGCTACTATTATGCTGACACCAAAACGGCACGAGCGTGAAGAAAATTTACATATTTATAAGACCAATTTCACAATCACTTATGATTTGTATAGGAGATGTTGTGGCCATGGTAATTCGTGAAGAAGCTTAACTCAGAAAAGGTTACAACTATTTAGTAGAATGAGCAACATTTTTGGTACCTTACAACTAAGTCTATGGCTTTTTAGGTCTAGGGAATTGATGTTTTTTTGAACTCCGAATTGAATTTGAAAGCGGCAAAATAATAAGTAGGTATCCACTGAGGCTAAATAAGCTAAAGAAGGAACAATATTGATATCAATAAGTTTAGTTATAAACCCCAGCAATAATTGAAACGTAATAAAAGCTAATTTCTTTCATCTTTGCCTACTGATTCATATAATATGTACATGCTTGCCATATTTATTTATAGATACTATAAAAAAAAAAAGAAAAAAAACAAATGACAGTAGTATAGTTGCTGCTAGTTAATTTATGACGTAGCGGCCATTGATCCACTTACATTTATTCAAGTTCTTAACCTTGAAAACCAAAAATAAGCCTGTTCAAGTCCTGAATCGTCATCCATCGTGATCTTCAAGATTTTTTTTCGAATGAAAAACGATGCCTACATAGTTATTTGGTTCGTACGAAAATATATTAGGGAAAGGCAATGACCAATATTTGACATCTTTACTGGCACCAATAGACAACCAGAAAAAAAAAAACCTATCAATTTTCAATTTCTAACTGCCACACTGACAGCAAATGCAATACAATGCTAAACGTAGTGATTATATGTTTGTATACTCCGTGTACAATGCAAATAAATGCTAAAATTAGTATCTTAGTCAATGATATACGTCATTGATCTGAGTGCGATATTTCTATAAGCTACGCCATTTGATTTGATACAAAAAAAACAGTATTGAAAATTAAACCAACGTGTTTAACCGTAACCATAGATTCCTGTCACGTCATTATATTGAACGCAACCTCCCACACAGATAAAACGCGAGATAATAAACATTATAATACAAAGAAAAACTTTAAACCCCACGTTATTCGCTAGCGATATTCGATATCGCTTGACATTTTCGCCAAAATCGATAGCGCCCCTTATTGGTAGCGAAATGATTGAACATCCTATCGCGACATTTTTCTAATGGTGGCTCGTGTTTGAGACCCTTTTTCTTTGTAATGGAGTTTACACATACGATGGAGGATTTTTATGTGTGTGCATATTTTTATGTGTGTTATAAGAAAAAAAAAATGGTGAGTTTGGAAATGCAAAGGCATCTAAGTAATGCATCATTGCTAACTAGGCAAAAACACTAAGCACTAGGAAAATAGGGAGGTGATATGTAGTACCTATCTTCTTTATCTGGTGTCAGAGATTTTTTATGCCGCCCTTCGACCTATGATAGGTCATAAGTAGGTTCTACATTATGGTTGGATTGTGCCTAGTGATTTTGCCTAGTTAATAATTATAAATAAGATTGCCTTTGCCATATACGCACTAAGAAGGAAAGAACATCAAAGCTAGAGGTGAACTTTTAATTTAAACCTTTTTTATCGGCTTAAAAAGTCCTAACTGCAGTTGTTAGAAGTAGGTAAGTATCAGTTTAAAATGATACTTACCTACTGAACAAAGTGATAATCTGTTAAAGTGAATCATGATAATGTGACGGTTGACATAGGAGAATGGAAGAAAAAAACGAGTTACACCGAACCCAAGTAACATGGGACAAGGGAAGAAAGATGATAATGAATCTATTAGACATTGTTTAAAGGTTCATTTTCGTACGACTCAAGCTCGATTCACACATATCCGTGAAGGCTTCGTCAGTTCAGTATCAGTGCTGTCAGTGTTACAGTGTTGTGATCGGTGACTGATGACGTCACACGGTGACGGATGACATTACGCGGTGACAGATTACGTCACGCGTCAGTGCTACAGTGCTGGTTGAACTGATACTGAACTAAGGCTTCACTGATATGAGGGGCCCGCAAGGGCCGAAGCCTGCCGGGGTTGCGGGCCTGTTCGAAAGAGATACCGCGGTCCCG
This sequence comes from Xestia c-nigrum, assembly GCA_916618015.1. NCBI lineage: Eukaryota > Metazoa > Arthropoda > Insecta > Lepidoptera > Noctuidae > Xestia > Xestia c-nigrum. The sequence continues at coordinate 10,586,735 of OU745260.1, forward strand.
GAACGTAAAAGGCGAGGAAGGAACATGAATGGTTTTTAGTCAGTAAGAGTCTGACACTCCCTCCCGCTCCGCCCAGAGTGGGGGGGGGGTCATTTGATGATTTCCCATCCTTAAAAAAAAAAAAAAAAAGGCTTCACTGATATGTGTGAATCGAGCTTTAGTCCGAAGATCCCAAAATACACAATGCCAAAACACATCGCTATCATAATCAACTTTAACATACACACACATTTCCCATTCACAAAACCACAACCAAGTATATTTCATTGCATCTTTGAAAGCAACACCTTACCCGGAAGCGGCGATCAAGTGTGTACGGCCCACAAGACCCCTTTTCTTTTTACATGTCGCGAGCTAACGACAATACGAAATCAATACTAACACCATCGATGCGAAAATCGTGAATAGCAGAGTGACTCACACGACAATGTGTGTGTGTTTGTGTGTGTGTGTGTAATAATATGCACGCTCGTGTAGACTCGGAGCGAAGACGTATGCGGTGACTATGAGTTTGTGTGTGGCTGGGATGTGATCTTAGTGATGTAAGTTGGGTAAGTTTTGCTTCTAGTGCCTTTTGCTTTAAGATTTTTCAATACAATTTTCGATTACACAAATCTCATGATTGTTGATAATATCAACAATCTTGAGATACTAATTTTATAAGGAGACAAATGTTGTGTCTAAGTTTGTATGTTAAAATTAATCTTCTTAATCTTCGGAATTACTGATCAGATTCCGAAAATTCATTCCTACGCTACGGGAATCTACATTATGCCCGAGTGTCATCATTTAAATGATGTCAATATCATACAACTGCCAGAAGAATCATGCAGAGTGCTGCATGATTGATTTTTCATTGAAGATGATGCAATTCTTCTGCATGCATCATTTAAATGTATAGCCTATGACACTAAAATAACTAGTAAGCACATGCAGTGGCATGTGCTTACTAGTTATTTTGACGACGTAGGTGTTTTCAATGAAAATCTGACGTTGTTATAATATAATAGTTAATATCAGACCTGAGTAAATGAAAAAAAATCCGCAAAAACAATAAGCACCTATCTAAATAAAAACAGTTTGGTACCTCACTTTATATTTAAATACAAATATTTCATTAAACTGTATATCTTGAAATCGAACATCGAAGTTTAATATAAAGTGCTAGAATATTAATCATTAAAGTACAGACATGGCAAAGAAACTCTCCTTTGCCATGTCTGTAGCCTTTTATTTAAATCCACAACGAGAGCGCCATCGTCCAAAAAAATCAATCAAACAAATTCATGCAAAATCCCCACCCTCAACAAACAATGGTCACCCGAAAAATTGGTAAAAATAAAACGCATTAACACATATAGATGAGTAGTCACACACGCTAACCGTACGCACACAAACACAAACCCCCCTACCACCGAACCTCCTTTAAAAACCGCCTCACACCCTTGGGAGTCTTTTCATAAGGAAATGCAGACATTTCAAGAAAGCTAAGTATCAAATAAGCATCGAGAAGCAGTAGCGGTATTTACGAAAGGATATCATAATACGGAGGCTTCGTATAACTGTTTACTCATATGATTTTTAGATCGAGTTACTTGATTTTTTTTTTCTATCTTTAAAGGCTGTATGTATATGTGGGTGTGTAGGCAGATTTATTTGTGTGTTTGTCTAACGTATGCCTACTTAGTATAACCTAGAAAAGACAATGTCTAACGGTGGGTGAAAAATTAAGTGTTCGGGTGTCATTTGTGAGAATCTTTGTTATTGATGACGTTATTAGTTTGACACCTGGACAAACAACCAGAAAATGACAATAGGAAGTTTCATATAAGATTCGTATAATTTGTAGGAAACTTCTTTTAAAGTCATATTTACGTTTACTGCATCTGCAACGTACCTACATGGACGAATTTTTCGACGACCTGTAGCCCTTTTTGATACTTGCACATATTTTTAATAATCAATAAAATAATGAAAAATTGACCTCTAAATTTTTTTAGCTCAAGCCAAATTTAACGTTAACTTGAAAGCTAAGTTCGCTTCACTACTCCTCGTCTGTCCATCTGTTCGCGATAAACTCAAAAACTACTGTACCGATTTTCATGCTGTTTTCACCAATATGTATAGATAGTTGTACTCGAGGAAGGTGTTACTATATTATTTGTACGCGGGCAAAGCCGCGGGCGTCAGCTTGTTAAATATAAACACAACGAATTGTACCTAAGTCAATTCATATTCTTTTATAAATTGATGGTTCTTATCAGGCAGTTACATACGGGTAGACTGTATGTTATACGTATTACTTACTTATTTCTAATTTATTTGCTCTGCAAAATAGTTAATAATGGTAGTATAAAAGTCTTTAACTCGTAAAGTAATTGATAAATATCCAAGATACCTGAGGTAAGTTATTGAATGCACTTGGGAACACCTTTACTCTCAAGCTGATGACATCATTAGGCATTTGAAAAGCAATAAAAATAAATTAGATCTCGACTAGCGCATGAGTGAAATTTTAATGTCCATACGACATGATCTTGGTGATATAATTATACCATTAAGACCATTAAGTCAAAGTAATAAAGACGGTATTTCTCTAAACCAGTAAATTCTGAAATTCTCGACCAACAGGATACATTTTAAAATTTTTAATCAACATAAACGACACATTTGCACCAAATTAACAATTCAAAAGCATAATGGTTCTAATAAATGCTAATCGCCATTCGATTACATTCGTTATCTGATTTTAATTCGTTCGTCATTGCTAATTATAGCCCAAACAGCTAACTTGAAAGCGTAGCTTCTCTCCCCTAGTTTTCAAGTGGTTTACATTCCACTGAAAAGCCCCGTCGTTTGGAGAGATTTGCTAATAATCTCCCCTTGTAATTAAAACCCAGTTTTAATTGCTGCAAAACGCCACCTGTTGCTTATTACCCATCTCTTTCTCTCCATCTTCTGTCCTTTTCTCGCGGAGGCTGTGGAAATCGGCCCGTATCCGGATACCCGGGTAATAATGTCAGAAAATTCAATTTTGGAACAGCTAATTGGGGGCAAATGAAATTGCCAGTGTCACCCTCTGACCCTCTGTTCTCTTTGTTTAAAAGCCTTCGACCGAATGCTAATTGTTTGACGACATTATTATGAATTAATTTTATTATTTTTGTACTTTGTTAAAAAACACGGAGTCGCGAATTTTTTGTTAGTTGTTTGTTTATGTCTTAATTAATGAATTGATTGGTGCGAGGCAATTGTACTACCAAAACAGATTATTCAATGGAACTTAGATATGCATGTATAATCGAATTTTAATCGATTATGTTTTTTACCTTCATCCTGATGATCATCATATTAATGACTAGCTTCTGCCAGCGGCTTCGCCCGCGTGAAGTTTCAAAATTGTCCCATGGGACCTCACTACCGGGATAAAAAGTATCCTATCTGTTAATCCAGGTTGTAAACCATCTGTGTGCAAAATTTCATCCAAATCCGTTCAGTAGTTTTTGCGTGAAAGAGTAACAAACATGCATCCATCCTCACAAACTTTCGCATTTATAATATTAGTAGGATGATAAGTTTACCATATGGCTATATTTTTTATAAATTAAAGACAAACCCTTTAATATCCTTTTGTCTCAACCCCGTGTTACCTCAATCACACTTATACCAAAACAGTTTCAAATCATAATTGTACCTCGTTTACCAAATTAATATGATATTAAAACCGCCTGGAGTAATCCATCACAACAATCTGGGTACGAAACACCCATTGTTATAATACTAGAAAATTGCCTGAGCCAAATTATCAGGCTATTATCGGGCTATTATGAACCCCTTTCTTTAATTACCTTTACATAATTTTTGTTTGTACACTGACCGGCCTATTACAATAATGGCCGCGAGGAACGCTCAATTTCAGATACAGGAATGATTTAAGATGATTAACATCAATTTCGTGTACTTACAATATTAGAATGATTTCTGTTGTTATTAAACAAGTAATGTTTGTAATTAGGAGTTTTGTTTTGTTTTGTTCATGGTCCATTTTGTGTGATTGTTTTTAATCATGTAATGGTAAAAAGGGGGTAGATAATTGCTGAAGACAATTACAATGGTTAATGCCTTTCATTTTGACAACCGTATTAATGCATTGTATTTTTTAGGACTTGACTGCCTCGTACCCGTTGGTTGAGTGATCGCAACATGAGTTCAATCCCCAGGTCAGGCAGTGTTATTTGGTTCTTCCATCAGGGATTTTTCAGTAACAGCCACGGAGTCTGGATTTGTGCCCAACTGATGGCAAAAGGCAAGCCCTATTTTACACGTGGCACAAAACATAACTGGCGAAATTTTCGTGTACTATTAGGTTAACCTCTGTCTAAACCCAAAGGGATTGATGGCGTTGTGTCGAGTAGACGATTTTTTAAACGTAAGGAAGCAATAGATTAACGCCATGGGCCAATATCATCGGCCATTTACAAGCAGTCAATAGGACTCGTAGAAACATTCTTAAGAAAGTAAACCTTTATGAAGATTTCTACAAAAATAAATATTCTTTTAAGTTTTAATATTAATTAAGTATGTTATTAATTTAATTTAAGTTTGATATCTATTTACATACTTCTCATACGCATATACTAATTCACAGAATGTCAATATAGATCATTTTATCTCTCGAGATAACACATGTCTGTTAATTGTTATTGAAAAGAAGTATCTGAACACTTTGATAGTTTGATGAATAGTATGCTGAAACCACGGGTACCTAAGTATATAAAGGATCAATATTTTTGTGCCTCGTGCTTTTATATGACTAAATTGATTATGACAGTTCTCATCGAAATAGTGTAATCAGTACTGATTGTAATTAATTACCACACACTCTTCACGTGACCAGAGGGCGGGCCTATTTTTTGGCCAAAGAATCAGTATTGCCATCCAACGTGGCAATGCTGCCAGCCTTCTGCATCTGGGCACTTTTCCTGTTGGCAGGGATGTGGATGAATTTTTCGATGCCCTGTAACCCTTTTTGAAACTTGTACACATTTTTATTTCTTTTATAGTGTTAGTGTGTATTTATATACTGTAAATAATTATTTTATTCATATAATAAAGTACATACATTTCATTACATTACCACAACAGATAAATAAAACTTCCGCAGCAATATAGTTTATCATACTTGTGGTTAAGGTGATCACCGCAAACAAATTAATGTGCCCTGGGAGTATTCTTTCAAACATAATAGTAGTCCATTATTTTTTTAAAGCATGCTCTTATCTTAAAAAAAAAAACAAGAAACATATCAAAATATAACAATTCAATATAATATTTCATAATAAAAAATTAGAACCGTAATTTTCGGGGATTTTTTATTTTCCCCCGATTGACATTATTCCTTCTAAATCACCACTAGTGCAATAAACGCGCAAGCACGCAATTAATCCTCATATTACTGAGAAAAGCAAATATTGTTATACTAGTTTTAAGTTTCCATAATGTAACTGTTTGCTGTTCCTTAAAAAAAAAAAAGATTAGGTCTCTAGTAGAGTTATTAACTTGACACTGGCCGCTTTCGGCAACAAGGAAAACTCCAGTAGAAACAAACAAAAACGCATTACTACAATAAAAAAAACAATTTTTTTTTGTAGAAAACTCGAACGTGGTTGCAAAGTGAACATGTAAGCTATCTAATGATGTGATTTAATTGGTATGAAAATATGTATGCTATTGAGCATACATATTTTTTTCATATTTGTTTGAGGTTCATTTTTTACGTAAAACTAAGTTATTTTTTTTTGTGACTTATTCGTAAGTTCCATCCTTTGAAAGCATAAACCATAAAGAAATCTATGGATTTACGACTTTCGTCAAAAACATTTTCGAGATGGAAAATACTGTTTGGTCGGCCTCATAGTGCGCTGGCCAAATACCAATTTGACAGTTAAAGACGAAATAATCAGAACGGGTTCGTTAAAAACAACAAAACACAAGGTATCGAGCTTTTGTATTGACGGGAAAGTCATTGAGAACCATTTATATTGTTTTGATTAATTAATTATTTGGATATCTGTAAAAAGATCGCGTCGGACCGGTCTCACACTGAGAGCGTCGGTCCTCCGCGGGGCTATTAACATAAGTATTTTAATTGTCCAAGCAAAACACATTAATACGATATCAATATTAAGTGGTGATAGTTCTGATTGTGCCACGGGTTTTAACGTTTAGACATTTCGGTTTTATAGCCAAATAAAGTTCGAATAATGATAATATTCAAATTGAGATGTAACTTGTGGAATTTTACAACCAAACAAAGGTTTACATAACAACGTTTTAGCAAATGAGACAGCACACCTAAAACAAATTCATTTGTTATCAACAACAAGCTTTTAATCGAATTTTACGACATGGTAATTTATTCTTTATTACTCATTAAAATTAACATACGTAAACTATTTTAATACACACACGCATGTTTTTTATGTATCTAATAATCACAAATGACAGACAACATATACGACACACTTACACACTTCGGTAAAAACCACCAAAAAGTTCGACACCACATCTCACAAACTCCATTCAAACATGACAGCTTGTCAAAATGACTTGACAATTTGTAAACGTCACATGACATTTGCCAATAACACATAGACAAGACAGAAGCAGGTTAACGCACAGTAAAATAGCATACAGCCGATAGGCCATAGGCCTCAGGTTTAATGCCTTCGACGAAGCTAACGCGAAGCAATGCAATTACTGTTGGAGACGCTTTCGCGCAAATGGACGACCCACGACTGAGTGGGACACACGGATGCTAATGTTGACAAGTTAGCTCGGAGAAAATTTCTATGATTGGCCTTTGAGGTTCAAGAATATGGGGTTTTGTTTGAGGACGAGCAGCCAAACAGAGAACAAAATAAAGTTTACCCGATTTGTGACACTGAAGTCAAGGATTGAAAAAAAGTACGAGCAGATTAATGTTACAAAGCAATGCAACAACATAAGCTGATGGTGCAAATTAGGAAAGGAATGGCGCTTTCAAAATATGAATTGTTTACTAAACGATTGTACAAGTTATAGAGTTAATACAAAGAAGCAGTCTCTACTTCCAACTACACATGTTTTCAAAATTAGATCTGTGCTGTAAAGGCACCGAAATCCATAAAAGTCAAACTGTGCTGATATGTATGACAAGAATGAGCAATGCAAAATCGTTTCACGCTCCCAGTTCCACCCGCCCGTACATCCCAAAATTATAACCATCCAGCGCATACATTATAGAAACGATTTTGGCGTTAATTCTGTTACTACTAATGTCGTTTTCACTCTAACAAGTAAAAGCCGTCTAATGACATGCTCGAATAATCATAGCGAGGGCCGAATAACACGCATGACGCGACTTGTTACTTGTTTTTACACCATACTTAATATGGGGGGAAAATGTGTGTAATTGTTGTAGTACCTTTGAAACTCCGCGAACATATCATCGGTCGCAACGTTTAATAACAGGAGCCGATGTCATTTAACCGTGACAACGATGAGACGGTTTGTCATGATGGCATATCACTGTGATTTTGAGCAGTTAACCTGTGCAAACTGCAATGTGTAATTTCGTTGAGAATTTATAAAATAAATTGTGGAGAAACGCCTTTATGAGTACTCATGCATGATCATTTATTGGATAATTTAATGTAAATGTATCATATTAGGTAGAACAGAATTGTAGCCTTGCTTTGAGGCTGATTTATAAGCCATAAGGATGTGACGAAGGTCAGTGACCAAATATATGATTATTTATATATCTTCGTATGCAAATTAGACTGAATTGGATTATTGTTTTCGTTGTCATTCTGATTGTTAATGCTAATTAACATTTGTCCAGTTCTATTTATGTCTTAGTCTAGGTTTTTGTATAGCTTCTACTAATTTCAGGACTTTTTTCTAGAATTTTGACGTGTGCTGAATGAAGGAGGACTTCAGCTAAAATTCTATTAAGGTGCTCTATGCATTCGCTTTATACCTGGGTACCTATTTACAGAGATTAGTATGGAAATAACCAGAGGCCGTAGACAATTGTCCACCATTAAAATTCCCCGCACTATTTTTAATAGCCACTTACATACCCAAGTGTGTTGATTTATTCTAAATCAGAACCTCACGAGAATAATTATGTAAAAGAATACTTTTAAAATTCTCCACGGCAGCGTCAATAATTCCGTATCTAAGTCGAATATCGATATTTATATCGGACTCTTGTTATTCTGAACAAATAAAATAAAGCGTTTATTAGGATTCGCGTCGTGGTTCTGTTTCGAAGACTGTCTATTGTTTCTTTGGGGCTATCAATCACCTATAGTTCGGCCGGCCGGGCTTGGGACAGGGGGGTACGCGAGGGGTACGTCGGCGAGGGGGGAGGGGACGCGAATAACGGTTATTGAAATGAGACGAGGCCCCCGCTTTTTTCCAAATTTAAATTTTGATAAGGCAAGTCCCTGTTTTGCTCTAACTGTGTCCTCGTTTGGTGAGGGTGGCTTTTTTGTTTCTGCTCCAACTGTTCTGTCTTTTTGTTTTTTTTTTGTTTTAGTGTTTGAATTTAGTTTATTATTGGATAATACAAGGTCTTCGGCGGGAGAATCTTGGTGCACCTTTTTTGATGGCTGTGTTTTGTATAACGTACAACCTTCGCACACCTTCGCTTTTTTCTCTTTTAATAATCACAATAGGAAATTAAAATGTGATAGAATAGAGCTAGAAAAATCTTAGAAAACCTTTAATTGGTTGTTTTGTACGTAACGTCCAGTTTCAATAAGAAAAAAAGATCTTAATTTATTGATTTAATACCTGCTACTAGAACTCTTACGCCACTTAACTAGGCGTCAAATTGCAACTAGAGCACCACTATAATCAATACGCCAGCCAGACGTATGAATTATGAACTCATATTATTCTCACAAAAACTGATCTATTCATCATGTCAATCGGGCGCAGTTGTTAATTCGTTTTACACCAGTAAAAGTGCGTCGACACAATTCCAAATATTCGGTTATAGATTTTTTGCCGAGCAAGCCGACCACGCCGCTTGAATACGTTATTCGAACCAGAATAAAGCCGAATTAACATATCCCCAAATCTCAACTCTCGATTCAGACTTTTTTGTTATGTAAAATTTTAACTCTCCGTCCTTAAATCGTTGTTTAGAGAAAATGGTGAACGCATTGACACCTACGTTATACGGCTCGACATTTTTTCACTCAAAACTTCTATTATTTGATACGTCTCATCGATATTCATGGGCCGGGAGAGTTGTAAAATGCAATAAAACACAATTTTTATATGTTGTGTTTAGACAGTGTCCGAGAGATGATAACGAAACCTGTAGGCCAGTCGATATTGTAGGACCGGATATCGCCGGCCATTCACAAAAAACTAACACGCACACACGGACACGTGACGTGTGAGCACGCCACACTCACGCACGCTCACACGGTTCATTCATAAGGAATAGTGCCTTTTACAGCGTGAACAAAATAGTGGTCAGCCATGCGATGGAAATATTTGTTAACTAGAGTTTGTCCAATCCAATAAACATTATGGTTATTTGAAGTATATTTGTAACAGTGGGAGGTGCACTTAATAGTATCGATAGTAATCACGCGGACTTTACGTATGGTGGTTAAGATGTCTTTTAAAATTTACTTTGATATTATACCTTTCAAAGTAGTAAAAAGTAAGTATCTGGTAGTGCCATCTTCTGTAAGGTATTTCTAAGCAATCAAAACAGTAAAATGGAATGCAGAACAAGCATGCTTACATGCATGCATGAACGTGCATGCCTAACCCACGCAAGCCGTGAAAGCAGGTGATGAGCAACTCACAATGCAATAGCAACTTGTCATTATCCATGTCGTATTGTAATCTTGTGGCATCCTAGCGGTATACTCGTCTATGTTGCTATAAGTACGACAGACAAAACGCAAGGTGGAACCAGAATTTAAAGAATGATACTCGCCTAAAAGTGCTCTCAAATTCATAGATGAAACATCTTTTTTTCGAACTCCCGAGGTGACATTAGATGATTTACTGATTTCTATTCCAATATAACATTAAAAGCTCTTGTATACAATATTGTTACACCCTAGATTTGGCATGAGTTTACATGTGCCACTCCTTCTCTGCCAATATAAGTCTAGTTAGAGACTGGTTATGTTAATCACTTGCAATACTGCTTATCCCTCAACAAAACACCAGACAACACTATCTAAACACAACAACCCGTAAAGGTAAACATGTAAGTACCTAATAGAGGCGCGCCTCGCACGCTCTAGCATGTCGAGATGAAATGACTCATTGGTGTTTAATCCACTGCCATAAAAATGTCCAAGCCATAGTTCCGTTCTCTTATACCGGACCGTTGACATCGAACCATCGACTATCGAACCATAGACTATCGAGAACCCGTTCGACATCACGTGCTAATTAATTCATATGTAGGCGTACCATTATCGATAGAATTATGTGGTAGCCCTATACTTTATAACGTCCATACATCTTGTCAGAAAAAAAAATGATAAAGATGTTTTGTGTCCCGTGCGTGATTTTATAAGGTAACGTTTTTAATTAACATAATATGACTATTAAGTGGTATCGGGAGAAATGCTTTCCAAATATTTTGGGTTGGCTGGTTTATTTATGGCTGGTGTGGTCATAGTTTAACGTGTGGTCTCTCTTTCTTTAGGGCTAGCTCAACGTTTGCTTTTAATGCTGTAACTAAGTGCTATAAACTGTGATCGGAGACTGCTATTAACTAAGATGAGAGGGTATAAGCTGTCATTTACGAAACGTCGTTGATTCGTGCTTGTAGTTTCAAGAGTATGACGTGAGTATTTCGGTTGCTCGCCAAACACCAAAGTGCTTAAAGTGCGACCATCTTACTGTTAGAATTTTACTTTATCTAGGCGTCCCAAACATGGTGATCATTTGATATGGACTTTTTGCTTTCAATAAAGGTGTTCGTTTTGATTGCTTAGCATTGATATGCTCACCATTGCCGATATTGGGGCTATGGGGAAGGAGTGCACTATCGCGTACTCCAGACCTCAGGATAACCCCATAGGATACTCCTTATAAGAATTATTCACCTAGATGACAAGCCACGAACCTCGTCCTTATAATTAACAGTTACAAAGCTAGTTAACCACCTTCTGCCTAGAAAAATACGTTCACAACATTGTAAAACTTAACATCCATATAGTTAAACTAAAGTTAACTTCTAAACGAGTAGTGAATATGTCTCGCATAGCGTAAAACGCTTCATAAAAGGCGAGGTATCGTTTGCTCTGAGCTATGAAGACGATTTGTTTCACCTCATAGAGACTGTTAACATAGTTGATTGGCTGCGTAAAGACTGCAGACCTATTCTGGACAGTGATTCTAATAATTCTACAAGAACTTGCGATGTTTTGGTGGCAGTATAGGCCTATTTTATATGGAAAGTGACGCCTATAAGTTAAACACTAGTGTTCAATAGAATTAGATTAGATTTTAGTGCGGTTTAACTTACTTATAGCAGTTATATAAGATGGGATTTCTGTGACTGTTTTCTTTGTTTTAAGTCCGTAGTTTGCCTTTTGAAGATTCTTGCTATTTAAATTTCTATTTTGAACTCCCGATATTTCGACGCTGCTGTTGCAAGCGCCATGATCACAGCGTCGAAATATCGGGAGCTCAAAATAACAAATAATCACGGAAGATATCTCGTAAGTGACAATATAAGTTTAGTTTTAAACCGTGCAAGCTTAAAACGGTGTTTGTTGCTACTTATCAATATTCGATTAAGTTTTGCAGCAAAGTGAAGGAAACATTCGTGAGGAAACCTTTGATATCTATCAACGTAACTTGTGATGGACTTTACTCGTAACTAGGGCAAGCTAAACCTGGTTTCGGTACCATATCCCGGGATTTCCCGGGTTCTGCATGCGAGGGGGATTGTTACAGAAGTAACAATTCCCTCTAACAGAGCGGAGTCCTGGTTATGCTTAAGTATAACTAAACCCTGAATCAATAGGATTCAATAAAAAAAGACAGAAAAGGAAAGAAGCAATGCCTGCAAATCCAGAAAAACTCCAGAAGCACACAAATAACATTTGGTTACTGAGTAATCATGAAGATGAGGTTCCAGAGTAAGGACGCGTTAAATTGAGATGTTCTTACTGTGTGCTTGAGAATAACAACAAATATGAGGATGTTAGAATTTACAGTCGTTTGCTCAGTTAGTAAGTTTTATTTACCCGTGATTTATAAGTGTTCGGTGGAAAGTCGTTTCTTTCACTGACTGATTGAATAGGCATAGACATGAAACTTACCTATTATCAAGATATTCAAATTAAGAGATAAAAGGTAAGTGTCGTGTAAATGATTGGCATAAATAGCTATAGCTAATACTTATACTCGTAAAAGACTTTGTCATTGGCTGGATGAATGCATCTTTCATATTAAAAAAAACAATGTTCAAGTATTAATACTGGGAATCGAATGGTCCTCATAATTATTAGGTTGGTCCAGTCATCATCTGCCTAGACTTTTCCCAACTATGTTGGGGTCAGCTTCCAGTCTTACCGGATGCAGCTGAATACCAGTATTTTTCATGGAGCTATCTAACCTAAATAAACCAGTAAGTTCTAAATAAAAAAAAAAACCTTTGAATTACAACTACAACGCAGTTAGGATGTACTTGTATATGCATTGGCAGAGGCTAAGGTCAGAAGAAGAAAAGACTTCATTAAAGGATTTTATAGTAAGTTAGATTGACAGCAAGGAAAACATGCATTTGTTCATTTGGCCACGAGTAAGATGAGGAAATATGTACCTTTGAGGATGACGTGTCCTAGTTAAATAGAAAAAAGCGGCCAAGTGCGAGTCGGACTCGCCCATGAAGGGTTCCGTAGCAGATTGAATGAGAGGTAAATTGCTGTTTATGATTGATGACGTATTAAAAAAAAACACTAACTAGATCGCGTTCAAACCAATTTTCGGTGAGTAATGTAAGTACATCATATATTTTTTTTAGTTTCTTCACTCTTTTATTTTAGAAGTTACAAGGGGGGGCACACACACACACACACACATTTTACCACTTTGGAAATGTCTCTCGCGGAAACTATTAAGTTTAGAAAAATATGATATTAAAACTTCAATATCATTTTTGAAGACTTATCCATAGATACACATCCCACACGTATACATGGGTTTGTAGAAAAACCAAATGAGTTTCGTGTCTAAGTATCGGGAACCCCCAAAATTTATTGTTTTTTTTTAACTTTAATGTGGTTCACAGAATACACCTTCTTACCAAGTTTCAAAAGCATAGTACTTATAGTTTCGGAAAAAAGCGGCTGTGACATACGGACGGACAGACAGACAGACAGGCCGACAGACATGACGAATCTATAAGGGTTCTTTTTTTGCTATTTGTCTACGGAATCCTAAAAAGCTGGAAGTAAGAGTAGACGAAGAATAACTCTCCTGAACAAGCTGATATCTTGACGGAGACACCAATGAGGTCTGTCAAGTATAAAAATAAATCATGTCCCCATACATTTAAGTAGGTAGTCCATACATCAAAAATAATCAGATAAAACGAAGTAAGCATTCAACTTAAAAACATGTACGAATTACTTGAGAAACTTTATTATTTCCTCTTCCAATTATATTCCGCTTATTTGTCAATCCGTTGCAATCTTTTAAAATTAAGCAATTTAAAATTTGGCATACCTAACAAACTTGTTCCACACCCATTCAGATTGCCCGCATATTTCCGACGCAGGGTGTTTCTGTTATATCAAAAAATTGTGTATAATGGATACTTTACACACCTTTTTATAGACTTTCGAGGGCATAGGCTATTATGGTTCTGTGTTTTTACTGTCATAGCCCTAAAACTTAGTTATTTTTATTAAACTAGCTGAAGCCCGCGGCTTCGCCCGTTTACTTACTTGCGTAGTTACCCGAGAACCACTCTATCCAACGGCATGAAAGTCGGTGCAGTTTTTGAGTTCATCGTGAACAGACGGACAGACTGACGCGGACTTTGTTTTATACTATGTAGTGATGGTGATTATTTAATATCACAAAAAGTTCCAGAATGTAACACTAAAATACAGATTGAAGTTCTTGATTTAGCATTGATAGATTGGTAATACAAATGGTTAAACCCTGGATCCTAAACTAGGCTAGGCCTGTATTTTAGAGGGCAGTATTATAATTATAAGCATTTTTCTATAGCCGGACCTATAGAAAAATGCTTATAATTATAATTATTTTAAAGTAGACGTGTTTTACATATTAAATGTAAAAGATATGCCCATATTTTTAGACAATCAATTGCTTTATTTGTTTAGATAAAACTGTAGTACTATGGGAAGTAATTTCTTGAACTAGTCGACCCGACAGACGTTGTCCTGTAAGTTGACAGGACAACGTCTGTAAGTTGACAGGAATTCGAATTGACCTACTACCTACACACAACCTACCTACTAAAAAAGTATGTCCCTATCCTGGTTCCTAGCTACCTCCCCACCAATTTTCAGCCAAATCGGTTCAGCCGTTCTTGAGTTATAAATAGTGTAACTAACACGACTTTCTTCATCTACCATAAATCAGCCTCAACGATGTAAATCCAAATTGATTATTAATTAAAGTAAATCCTCCCACTCCAATTAAGGCGATGCGATAATTTGCAACGTGGTGCATAAAGTGTTAGTGATGGACTAATCCCCAAGTCCTCGTGGCTACATGCCGAGGGCAGGTTGTAAATTACACCATTGCCAGCCTCGGAGACAAAGCCTTTGGCTTATTCTCACTTTTAATGCGCGTTTAAAGTTAAAAGGCGCATTTAAAGTTATTGTTTGTTGCAGTTTTTAAAGCTGGGCTGTATTGTTCTATGGTTTAGCTTTACAAGAATAGTGTGTCGTATGTGATTTAGATTTTAAGTTTTAAAATATTGCGTGGTCAGAAATTGCACAAAATAGACAGGTTGCCACTTTGACAGACACTTTGGTCTGTATGTTATTAGCCATTCTAAAACTTCGGCGGGCCTAAAATGGCCGCTTTAGCAAAACATAATACATAATCACCTTAAAAAAATTAAATAAGTACCTAAAATGGACTTTATTGTTATGACCGTAAGGTTCTGCTAAAGTTTGTAGCGAGTTAAACATGTTTCATAAACAAGAGATACTCAAGACTGTCATTCATTCATCTCCAAATCATGTCCATTGCACAATAAAATATGGTGACAGTAAAAGCCGTTGACATCGACCGTCAAAAAAATTTGTTGACATTAACATTCGTTTCCGTTAACCAATGACTAATACGACATATTTACCTAAAATGCAAATATTAACGTAAGATCGAAACAGAAATAAATTAAACATTAGAGAATAATTAAGTTGACATAACTTTGTCATAAATTATTATGAGCAAAGTTTCTTTTTTTTCCATACAAATAAAGAAAATAGAAGTGTCTGTGTGTAATATAAAAAAAATGCGTTTTACTGAATACATATGAAAATATACATATATCAAAAAAACTTTTTGTGTCTTTGATTTGTCTGTTTGTTCCGGCTAATCTCTAAATCAGCACAACCAATTTTGACGGAAATTTTACTAGCAGTCGATAGCTGATGTTATAAGGAGTAACTTAGGTTTTCATTAAAGAAAAATAATTATCGTTCCGTGCAAAAATAAATAAAATCCTTGAAATTGTTAACAAAATCCCATTCAAAATGTAATATTTTTTTTACAATAAATTCACGCGAACGTAGGTCGCGAGTAACATCTAGTAGTATAAAAAGATAGATGTCAATAAGTTGGTGTCGTTAGGTTGGTTCATAGTAAATAATTATTCTAATGTTGGCAATACTGTTGATCTCTGAACCTGCACGTGGTCGAGAGTTGACATACTAATTGTTTACTACTGTTGACACTATTTTCTTTAAAATAAAGAAAGATAAATAAGCGTGACATTGGAATTTTAAGGTGTTTTGATGGAAGTGTTTATATTAGTGAAGAAATTCCAAGAGTTTTATTTATCTATACTAATATTATAAAGCAGAAGAGTTTGTTTGTTTGGTTGAACGCGCTAATATCAGTAACTACCTGCTCGAATTGAAAAATTCTTTTTGCGTTAGTTAGTCCATTTATTGAGGAAGGCTATAGGCTGTATAACATCACGCTATGACCAATAGGAGCGGAGCAGCAATAAGACATGTTGCAAATCAGAAAATAGCTTCCATTGAGCAGGCGATGCGTTGCGATATCAAAACTTCACGTGAACGAAGTCGCGGGCAGAAGCTAGTTTAGCATAAAAAGGCATATTATACCAGTAATTTGTACAATGTAGATAGTCAAGAGCATTCTATCTATTTTATAACGAAATGTGTTTGTAGATCTTAAATGAATGTGGTCTGCTTTTATAGATATTATATCTTTAAAAAACAGCTGGAACTCCAACATTTAAATACCGATACCAAACGTCTCCCTATCTTTCAAACGTGTTTATCTCTTCGCAGTACTGAAACAAGACATCAAATAGTTGCAGAATACCCCAGCACGGCCGGACATGCGCTCGCGCACTACAAATTACAATCAACACAGCGACCATGTTTGCGATGTTCGCACGTGGGGACGACCCTATCCCTATCGACTTACAACAAACACATATACACCAAGATTATTTTATAGTAATTTCTCTATTACGATATCTCCTTAGGTGTTTCGCACGAGCCCTGTTCAAGATAACAGCGATTTATATCTTCATTATATTATGTTTGTACGGAACATTCCTTTTTTTTCGTCGGTTTTGTTTCGCTACAATGTCTCTCTGAAATGTTTATGCAATGTACCTGCTGTATTGTGGTGATGTCAGGTGGAGTTTTTTGTGTTACTTCTCTATATTTTATACTGTCTTGTATATAATGGATGTTTTTATGTAAACGTCTTTTAAATAGGTGGCCTTTTTTCAGAAAGTTTTTGCTTTCAAAACACGTCACCGTTTTTAACGATCTTTCATGTCATTTGACCGATTCGGTATCGAAATAAAATATCGACACTTAAATTGGTACCTCAATAAAATAATTCGCACTCATCTAACAAAGGCAGAACCAGTTAACGGGACCAAATAAAAACACCAAACATTGTGACACCTAGAAAGCTGAAGCCATTAGCTAAACATGAACAATGTATGAATCAGAGGTGTTTATACTAAGACACGGCATGTCGAAATGTCCGTCAGCTAGGGACGGCCTCGAGACGAGCGGGTTACAAGCAACGGGCGGAGACGGGCCCCGCCACTAGTATGCGTTACAAACAACTGACACTCGCCTTCTTGGTCACATAATTGTTCTAATTTCAAATTATTTTGAATATTTTAAAGATGGAATGTTCGTTCCAGGCAGTGTATGATGTTGTATTTTTTTTTTGTCTGAGGTTGTTATCTATCTAAAGACGAAGAAATGTAATGCTTATATAATGCCCGGATAAAGATGCATTATTCCGTAATATATGTATATCAGGCTCTCGTGCCCGCTCAATTCGAAGGCCCGGCCTAATAGTTTTCCAGCCAGCACTGATTTACAATCAGGATAGGACTGTCGATCTGTAGCGTTGCGCCTACGCATTCACTATTATAGCTAGCAGCTACACGTATTATTTATGGTAAGAAGCTTTCCTAAGGATTATGGAGCCGGGCGTCAACAATGCAACTAATAATTTTTAGGTTTCTATTGTAGCCGTTGTATCAATATTTTGTTAACTTTTATTTGGTTGTCTAAATAAATTTTGTGTACACATTCTATTTTCAAATATAAATTGTGTTCGAATATTTAAATTTAAGTACATAAAATGTGAACTTAGTGCGACATAAAGAGGCGGGCTGACGGTTCGCATTTCTCGTTACGTAGGCTGCGGGATCCATGAAATACATTCACAAACAGATGGCTAAACCTTTGATTACTTTAGAATTACGAGTGGCGTGGCGTACTTGATTATAATTGCGTGGACAGCGCGGATCTGATTTGCGTGACCAATCCTGCTCAGGTAATGACGCGCGCCTACCGCCCGGCATCGCTGCATTTCAGCTTAAAGCTTCGCTGATATTACATGAGCGAAGCGATCGTGGAGACATTTGGGAAGCTGATTCTGTGGCGGTGATGATAGATTTTGATAGCTTCTTGGAAATTTTTCAGAAGTCACAGAACTTGTGAAAATTTTTAAGATTTTGAAATCCCTCGCCAGAGCTATATGCTAATGCGCGAATTCTTGCTTATTGTGAGATGCAACATAAGACCTAATGAAGGTAACTTTTGGTTTAAGTTTTAGCCCTTTCTGGACATCATATCCTCATCCTCATTTCAGTCAATTTCTTATGCCCAGTCGTCTACGCAAAAGTCAAAACGCAGCATCTCCAAAGTATCGCTTCATCATCTCTTATCGCTGGCAGCGCGCCCTCTGCCGGCCGCGTAGCGCGACCGCCTCACTTTCGCCCTTAATCGAGAAATATGGTTCGTGCTCTTATGCCTTTATTTATTACCACAGGCTCCGGATTAAGAACATCGATTTATATTGTCCTCATTAGTGCTCCTAAATTGATTAGTGTAAGCTTTCGTTATGGGGTAACGTTGGTAATATTTTAAATATTATGTGGATAGTTTGTAAATTCGCATTCTGTGGGTTAGTTTACGGTACAGACATGGTTCAAAATTGATAGCTTACGTTCGGCTGCAGTTGGAAAATTAGTAAATAAATAACTCTGGACATTGCCATCACAGTGCCATCTAGTGCCACCCTAAGCAAGGCTTGTGTCGTGGTCACCGCAGACAGTTGATATACTACATATATACTTTTTGTTTGAAAACTTTCTCGGTTTTTGTTTTTGGGTCGTTGCATTTAATAGAGACTATATAATTAACGGCGTCTAGTTCAACTTCCACATACAAGTCACAAAAAGACACCAAATATTCAGAACGGTTGCATAATTCACAGGCCGAAATAGCACGAGGAAGCGGCTACTTCCCGCCGCGTCACGGGCGCACGCGACTAAAAACTTCGCGTGATCCACTCGTCTACCTACTTCATTATATTAATTACCCCATGTTAGTCTAGATTACACCGACACCGCCAACAACAATACAGGTATACAACAGATAAGAGACACTCGATTTATTGCTTGCATTTCTTTTGTCAGCTTTGAAATTGTACTCGCATAAGTTAACCAAGATTAAAGTAATCGAACTTATAAATTTTGTCGCCTCACCTCTATAAGGCCAACGGCGGTGTCGACGCGAACTTTGTTCAAATTAATGGGCCGCATTATCAGATCGAGCCTGGTACATGGCGTTTATGCTGAGATAATTTTGTGTGGAGAATATTTTTGTGCGTTTTTTTCTTTTTTTTTTCTTTTGGCGCTTGTTCCCGTGGGTTGACTTGTGATGTAAGCGCGATCACGACTCGTGGGCGCTAAGACGGTTCGCGTGAAAAAACAAATGAGTATAAATTAGTGTCCTACACAAATAAGAGCACATTTGGGGCAACATCTTGTGTTCCGATGCTATAACTCTAACACGATTTGGGTGAATGAATCAGCTGATCAGAGGGGATCTTTAAAATTACATTCTGTTAGCGGTCAAGGTGATGGAAAAGTCAGATATGTATTGGGTTGATGTAAGCAAAGGTACTGAAAACGGTGAAGCAAAACAACGTGAGGAAACCGGAGAACCAAAAAATTCGAAGACATGTGACATCTCAATCCACACTGGGCCCGCGTGGTAGATTGTAGCCTATTCCTTCTCATACAGAAGAGGTCTGTGTGTCCCCGCAGTGGGAACATTAATAAGCTAATGATTATAATAATGAAGCTACTGAAAACTTAAGGCGATCCTGCTGTATCTTTTCAAAATACGAAACTCTTTGAAAGGAATTTTCACATAATCTTTGCCCCCCCCTAATAACTAATTTGACAAACAAAAGACCATCAGATTTCTATAAAATGTTCGTGTGAGCTTGCCCGCCGTATTGCCTAAGCCGATATTTATTGTTCATCTAAGCCGATATTATCACACATTGTCAAAATATTTCTATCGACTAATATAACAGTTATATTTATAGATAAATATCAGAGATTTACCGACACCGATATTTTTCTAAACGCTGCTATTTCGGGTGTCAAATATTTGTATAATGTATGTTAAAGTTGCTACTGAATGTCATTTTAATGTAGAAATTGAGAGACATAATATTGGTATTGGTTTATGATATTAATAAACAAGAATTTAGTTGTAGATATATTATCTTTAAAATACCTTTTGGATATAAAATTATAATTTGTACGAGCTCCTACTTACTCCAAATCATCTAACCAATAGAATCGACGAATTCAAATCAAAATTCGAATTAAAGAACTAAAGAAACAGTCAAGCGATCCAGTTTGAAAAAAGAAAAAGAAAAGTGCAGCTCATAAAACAATGAAACCTCATAAAAGGCCCTAAACTGAACTAGCCAGGAAACCCCTAATCCGAACATGTCGTGTCGAAAACGGTAACTTGTAGGGATCCTAATTAAACAACTAAACATTAAACAAGCTCCAATAGCCATGAAATTCCTTATAGGAGCGGTAAACCAATTCCCTGGCACTTAAGAAGCGCGCGCGCACCACCTAATTGACAAATAAAGGTAGGTAGGTACTACATGTTAATGTAAAGGCACCGCGTTGACGACATTTAAGAAATATTTAGTTGTAGTGTGTTAAAAATATTTGGTGCGAGGAAATTTACGAGTATCTATGACTAGCCCTTTGCCCGCGACTTCGTCCGCAGAAATTGTGATAGCTCTGCTAATGATAAAAATATAATTTATAGCCTAATTTATAGCATTTATATATGCCAGTGAGTTTTTTTTGAATAATTGTATAAAGGGTGTAAAACACCTCTTAACGAATACGAAAGGCACTTGTTTTCCTCGTCATTCTGATATTTTTTTTGTTCTACACCATACCTGGGAACCTTCTAGTTTCGGAGATATAGGGGGTCAAGGTTGCAAGAATTTTACAAGTATTTTTTTTAAATACCACTTTTTGTCGCATGGTTTTTATTTTAAATATCTCTACGACCTCCGTACTATTCAATCCAACCATCCGCACAATGTTTTGAGTGCGTTACATTGAGTTATACCACAAGACATGATTTATAACCTCAAAAAAAAGTTGTTTCCCAGCAATATTTTTTGCGGAAAGTTACTTAGTTTGATATACAGAATGCTTGGTTAACGGCTTTGTGATGAGGTGAAATACACCCTGTATTTCGTTCTGGAGATTACCCCCTACATAAAAACTTACAAACTAATTTTATCTATTTATAATATAAAGAATAGATTCGTGAGGATGATTCGTATTCCATTCTTGTTAGAGCAGTCATTTTCTTGCCTATGGCAACATTAAGGATTGTAAAAAGTTAGGTATCTTCGTAATAGAAAAAGAGTGGTAACGGCCTTGACTTTGGTGCTCTGGGTCATGGGGATAATCTAGCTGGGCACGTCATAGAGCAGAAAATTCAAAGACACGAGGATACCTGTTTCATAGCGGAGCCACGTTACAAGCTGAAAATGTTGTATAATGTACAATTTGTTTTTTTTAAATTTTCTTCTACCACACATTTCTTCTCCGCTTTTAAAGTCAAACCTAAGAATTTACGAATCCTCTTCACAGTCAGTTGACCCTCACGACATTATTATGAACTTTACTGTTATAATAAACGGAGAGAAAGCTATAAAGTTCACTCAGAACTCAACATTAATTCCTTTAAAAATTACAACGAAAGCGTACTCTCTTACAATGACATTACAAATCGTCACCCCATAAAATCTCGATGTCGCATTTGAAATGAATAATTAGTGGTGTTATCACCGAAACAAGGGACTTTGTCTTAATTATTACACCATTATAAAGTGCTCCCCTCGACCTCTGGGCCCCTAGTACCCATCAACCAAGAAATGAAACTTGAGAGGGTAAGAAAAACTTGCAAGACAAGTCGAAGTATTAATTAATTCTAGCCACCATCGGTCGGTTTATTAAACGCTTAATTTCCATTTAGTGGGCACGGTCTGCATGGAAAAATCTTGAATGACTTGAATTTTCCTTGTCTAAAAGGGAAGCGGGGCGAGGAATGTAAATGTTTTGTCGCGGTTTCATTTGAATTAATTAATGGATTTAATGAACGCGAACTTTTTCATCCGGCCTCCGTTTTCTGTAACAATGTTTATGGTAAATAAAACTTGTCAAGGAAATGCTTTTTTTGTCCATCTGTCGGTTTTTTCTTTTTAATTCGCTCAGTTTGTTGGGGCCGCCAGTTCAGCGGTGGATTGTTTGGATTTATTCGTGTAATTAGTGAAGTTTGTTCCGTTAGGATTATTTTTGTTCTTTTTTGTGTAACAAATTGGGTGGAATTCAATTTAGAGGTGAGTTGGATTGTACAAAAAGCGCTCGATTGTTTCAAATTAAGAACTTTTTGGGACCACTAATTCTCTTGGAGCATAGCTAACGAAATGGAGACTAAAATACAGTTTTGTTTTTTTGCAAAAGACCTATTCTCTACTTTATTTTGTTTGTAACTTTATCTAAACAAATGAATAGCTACGAATTTAGATTTTAAATTAACTTAACTTTAGCCTGACCTTATTCAAAACAAATATAGAAAGTGTTTGAAGACACACCATAGACAACTCACAAAAAAACCAAATTAAAAATTGAAACAACTTATTAAATAAACAAATAAAAACAGAACCAAGTTATCAACGCCTGTTTTTTCTAAGCATGTTTATTAAAATCTTCCTAAAGAAGGCGGGAAGCGAGCAACCAAGGCATAATGATAAATCGCGTCAAACCTCCCCGCAATTATGACGGACGCCGACTAAATTAAACATAGACTAAAAATTTCAAAGCCACGTCTCCAGTCACTAATAAATTACGCGAGCGAAGGGTTAAAGAATAAAAAATGAGATAGCGCTTGTTCTATAATAATTTAACTCGTTTAGCGCAGTCGTCGAGTAATAAAGATTAAAAAGTTTATTTTTTAACACTTTTGGTGCTAATGAGGGGGCGTTGGAAACAATTTGAGGGATTACCTTCTAAAAGCTTCCGTCAGGTTTTTAATTGAGACTTTTTTGTGGGCCGAAAGGCTTTTAGCCCCTTTGACTTCGACTCGCGCCTTGCCTTTGTGTCTTCCACGCCGGTGATCTATTAATGAAGGAAAATATTTCCCTTTTTTATCTTTACAAATGTCGTGTTTTTTATGTTTTTATAAATATTTAACGTAATTTGATAGCTGTTGTTTAATAGACTTTGATTAAGTTGAGGTGTGGCTCTTTATTGAAATTGATTAAGGAGCTTTTTAATTTTTGAGTTAAGGATTAAGTTATTTTATCAATTTAGTCTTTTTCTTAGTCTTTTTAGGTAATAATTCATTTAGTGGTATTCTTAAAGTAGGTATCCTATTACAAGATGAAGTGGTCACTACAGTTTTAACATAAATGTTTGAGCTTCAACGTCATAACACTATATTGCCAATAATAAAAGCCCCAAAAAATCATACAAAACACACGTCTACGCACATTAGAACTGCAAAGCTAAGCGGAACATAAAAAAGCATAACTCTAATCTCAAGTAAGACATTACGAGAATACCAATGCATGCGCGAAAAATCGATCGCGCGTTGCCGTCTTAAATTCCTCACCCTTTTCGAGGGGGCTCCCCCAAAAAAACGAAAGAATAGAAGAGGGAAAAAATCTAAATCGTCTCATATCTCCCCCCCGACCCACCCCCGCCCCCGGACACCTCCGCCGTCAAGCACCCTCCTTATTTCGTATGCGAGCTCCTCCAGCAATCATTATAAGGATATCGATTAGGACTACGTCTCTAACCTGCCCATATCTTTGTGGAACACTCATGTGTACATAGGATTACTTTGGCGACTTTCAACATTTCTTCTGTTGTTAAATTTTAATGTCATGGCATTAAAATTTTTGAGAATCTTTTCAAATCATGTTCAACAGGAAGTTACAGTTATCGCTACCGATATTTCTCTATAAAACAACTTTTCACCTATAAAAAATCGCTTAAATATAAAAAAAAACATTGAGTCAACGGTGTGAAATAAACTGACTGCTTATGATCCATAAAACCTCTTATGACCCAAATTCCATAAGGTTTTATCTGAACTTAAAACCGTGCAACATGAAAGATACTACACTAAAATATATCCACCGAACTCCTCAGATTCATGGTAAACAAACATTATATCGAGGAATACATATTGATATACGATTGGCTCTGAAAAGGTAAGACGAAGGAGACTAGTTAACAACGGAGGACGGCCCCGCATAAGCAGATGCAAATTGTTCCCGTTAAACTATTTCGGAAGGTAAACATTGAGGGGTTGTGGGCCCACGTGCAGATCCGGCCAACAAGATTAAAAATGCTGGATGGGAGGCCGCTGGGTCGAGTACGAGCCAAGAAATATTGGAGTTCACGAAGAAAGCCGCTTTGGGGATATGTAAATAGGGAACTACAAAAGTAATGTTTGAGTTTGGGACGTCGCGAGAGTGAGTGGTCGCTGGATTATTGCCGCCGATATTGTGCAAGCTTATCCAATTTAAATTGAGATCGATGTTTGGTTCTTGTTGGGTTATAAGGTTTTTGGCTAGTCTGAAGCAGGTAAATTGTAATTTTGTATTGTATAGAAAGTAAAAATCAGTAATATCATCGACTGGTTAGACTTAAAATCATTGCAGAACACGTCAAGAACTCACAGTTAACTCAATGAAAATCTAATAATACTCGTTACCAAATAATGCCACACGATAAAATATTCCAAAAGTTTATATTTTCCAAAACTTCTAACCTTAACAGCCACTAGTTTGTAAAATTCACGAAACACATACAGTTACTATCGACAACACAATTGAAAGAGACATCTACCCACGAAGACACAAAACTAATGACGACTTGAATTCTAACAAACACAATGGTTAGAAAAAATACAGTAAAACTGCTCTCAACTCGTCTCCGAGAATTGAATAAAGCGAAAACTAGGATCTAAGGAATCCTACAGACGACACTTGACTTTAAACACGCGACTGACCACTGCGGGGTAATAGGTACAGTTAAGTTGGAAAAAACCTTAGAAAATCCTTGAGATAAGACTGGTCGGTCTAATTGTATTCATATTTTGTTTGCCTTTTTACGTTGTTACGAAGATTTGTTGTGCTTGGAAGCGCATGAATATTTGTTGTATTATTTTGTTTATTAAATTCTTCTTTCTTTCATGAGTTTATACAAATTACTGTAACAATTTCTTATGGTGGAGATTTTAAAATAACGTGTTTGAAAGTCGCAGCCTTCGCTATGCCGTCTTTAGCTACTCTTAGATCCACGCTATACAAAATTGTGTATAAGACATCGTTTTAAAGAAGAATGTTGTTGTGAGTGGGTTATCTTGATCGCTTTACGTCATCCGATGTCGGAATTACCTTTACGTCACTTTTCGGTAGCGTTTCATCTATTGTTAGGACTGTTTACAGAAACACAGTATATTTTGGATAAAATATTGAATTTTAACCAAACCTTTTTAGTTCCAACAATAAATGTCTCTCGAAAATTTTGACTTCACTGCCCGATTTAATTTGATCACCAAATGCGTACCGACCGTAAAACTTTATTAAGGGCAAGTATACATAGTTACAGCAATATCTACGTTTTGTAAGTGCCTAATTCCGTTTGGCTGAATCTAATAAATCCCGACCGCTGAGCGGAGAATATCTCAAAGCTGTTTCATTATTCGGCATTAGCCGGCGGTCGGCCACGCAAATCTTGGCGTCCCTCAGCCCCGGCCAAGAGCCCCCAATTTCCCTCATTACTTACCTCCCGTCCGAGACAATGGCAAGACGACGACAAGAAAAAAAATATAATAATTTCAAGTGGAATAACGCTGAAAATCTTTTCACGGAAAGAAGAATTATTGTTGTTTTGCAAGCGAGCTCTCAGAGACAAAATGCACCATCCTTATTACGCTATTGTTCGGTGTTACGGGCTTTATTCATTTTTACTTGGCTCGACTTGAATGCTTATTAATTTAAGGCTATGATAAGCTCGGATTCTTTTGAATGTACGAAAGAAATGTCTGGCTATTGTGATGAGTTATTTAACATCCTATTAGAAGAGGAGTTCGCGAAATGTTTCGATAATCATGTTAAAGCCCCTATATTTTTGAGATGTATACTTTTAAAATACTTAAGAAAATCTGAGTAGAATAAGAATCAAGCATCGTTAATTAAATGTTTTGTGATGTAATTTCCTTAGTAACGATTGCTTATAATAACAGCAATTGTAGAAATAACTGGTCATGCACCTTAAGTCAGTTTACGTCATGTTTCTGTAAGCAACAATACTTGAGGGTCGAGAATACGCCGGGGTTGCGGGCCTGTTCGAAAGAAATACCGCGGCCCCGGAACGTAAAAGGCGAGGAAGGAACATGGATGGTTTTTAGTCAGTAAGAGTCTGACACTCCCTCCCGCTCCGCCCAGAGTGGGGGGGGGGGGTCATTTGATGATTTCCCATCCTTAAAAAAAAAAAAAAAAAAAGGGTCAAGAATACGCTAGAATAAAGCAGAAACGCCGATCAAAAATTACAACAATGTTATTTAGCTCAGGTTTATTCGATGCTAGAAGCCCCATGCAAAAATGCATAGTTTTACCACCTGCAATTATTTTGTATAATTATGTGGGTACCTATTTATTGGCTAACCGAGCCATATCCATGGGGTTATTAAAGGTTTTGTTATACACAACATAGTGAAGAAATTAATGCATGTAACCACTGAAATAAGTACACATAATGAAACGTAAATATACATCACACGAAACGCTTTATGGTAATCGAAATATGCCGAAATATGTTGTTAAGAGGGTAGAAAACTACCGGTGAACATGCAAGGGATGAACTAAGCTTTCATATTTTGCGGGTAGCCGTAACGAAGCGACTCGGAAACTTTCCTACCGTATGTCGTTCGAGTTTTTTAAGACGTCCATAAAGATTCCAACAAGGCTTTTGTGCCACTATTTGAACAACGCCACGATGTGAATCGTAGCTCGTAATAAAGTCATTTTTACAACATTCGAGTAACACAAATTACTTAAAACGTCACATAAACGAATTTGCGGGGACGTTCGTGTCGTTCAATGTGAAAATCTCGAGTAGAGTCCGCTTCGCGGTCGGAAGCCGGCTCCCCTGGGGGGTCGAGTCAAGAGTGATTACGAATTTTAATTATTTTTTTAAGCCGGTGGCGGCGAGGTGATGTTTCCCCGCCGAGGCTTATGCAAACAATCGACTTGCACTTGGAATTAATCCGACTCCGAGTTTTTTCCTTCGCGACAAGGAATTAACAAGCAAAGAAGTCATTAAGTCGGAAGATATTCGAGGATTCCTTTTAATTGCGGCTTCCTTGACGTCCGTTTTCTAATTGGTTCGTGTCGGCGCGTTACTTGAAAGAATTTGAATTTAGAACTGTTTGTCGGTTAAACATTGATTTTAGGTTGGAGTCGTTTGGTTTGCGCTATCATTGTTGCGCGCGCGACATGCAGGTAACTACGTGTCATTACTGTGCATAACACACCCCCTATTATCCAATTATTTCTAACCTTTCAGCGTCGGCCGCTTCAGTGCAGTAATTACTCCACTTGGTAACTTTAAACGTGGTGCATGACAGTGTAAGTGATTGTATGCGGTGAACTACGGCACCACTAATGAATTATTTGTGGCTTGCGTGCAATCGCAACGTCCCTAATTATCCTGCTGTTGGATATGATGTTATGACGTGGCATTGCCTTTGATTTCAGGTCTTGAGGGTTTTCCTGCCGTTTGGAAGTAAGACGTGGTAATTGGGGCTGTTTTGTTTGGCTTTTGTTGGGAAATGGAGGACTGAAATGGTGCAGCGGTTTGTAGTGTCTGGTTTCATAGCTCGATTACTTTGCCGGTAAAATTTAAATATCCATATTTGAAATTCGGGGGTTAGGGTATTATGTAATTGTATGATTCAGAGTCTTGTAAACTTACTTAATTTTATTACAAAACGGCTGATTATGAACTCCGAATGCCCCAATTCCAATATACCTACGTCTACCCACTTAAAATTGGCACATTATATAATACGCGGCAATCAGACCAAAAGAATCGTAGGCAAATAATTTGGCATCTTCCGAACAAGAGAACAAATAAAAAGGCTGATTGAGTACCCCCGCTAAAATGACTCATTTATATTAACGACCAAACTCATCAATACTCATTCACTCGATTCGGATTTTTCCACGAAGATCCTTTCTCTAATTGAAATTGAAATCTGATTTCCCTCCCTCGGCAAAGCTCGGTGATTAAAAGTATAAGAAAAAAATACAAATAATCAAATTACAATATCGCTAACGATTCCTCAGAATCCTTTTATATTTTTGGGGAATAAATTAAAGACGGAGAAGGGAAGCCATGCTCCCGCAAACAACGGGTAACGATTTTGGTTTTAAAGCAGTTGTTGGTCCTAATAATTATGCTTGGTTACTGAAGCAAATATTTTTATGGAGAATTCTGTTGTAATTTACCGGTGAGGAAAATAATGGTAGAATTTGAAGACTGTGGTTACTAAATTTGATATAATTTGGTATTGGTTTGGATTAATAGCGCTAGGGTTTGTTTTCAACAGCTGTAAATAATCAGATATGCTGATGGTGGATAGGGAATAATTATAAACATATGAAATGAAAATAATTTATATTTTTACGCCATTAACATTACTTTAAATAAAAAAAAAACTATCGTAAGTTTTTTCGATAATGTTTTAATTTTAAATTAAGGTTGAAAATGCTATTTTGTGGCATTGAAAAATGGCAATCTTCATAGTATGCCAAGTGAAATTATATCAAATAATCGTCGTTCTAAATAAACATTATTTTAAACGAAATTATGCGAAATTTGAACAATGCCAAAGGTAATTATGCCCAATAAAATTCTGCCATCTAAAGGTATGCCATTCCAAATTCGGACATACACACATTTAGCGAAACAATATGTATATAAAAAAAATGTGCCTTTAATATATTCGTTTAAAGAAAATTATGCCAAGTGTGTTATGCTAAATGAATTTCGGAGCAACAATATTCTGCCAGATAGATGGAACCCCATAATTATACCAATTACTTTTGCGAAATAGAATTACGTATCTATCCCATTTCCTTAACTTCTTACTTTCCATTCACCATGATACCCTCATGTGGCTATATAGGCCTTTAGGTATATACAGTACCTATTTAGTATTTTAAAAGTCAAACAATAGAGAAAATCCATTATCAGATACTGTCTTTATAAAAATCCTAATGTAAAATCTATATCAAATTATGCGAAAATTTTATATTTATTTACCATCAATTTTGTAAGGTAGACGTGTGTATTTTTCATTGCCATTAAGTGTATAAGGCCCGTGAAACTGAATGAAAAATTGCCCTATTTTGAGGATGGATGACGCGAATTAAAGAAGCAATTACTCATCAGAAAAGCACGAGGGCGGAATGTTAATAAGATGAGACTATGGGTGCGAGATATTTTTCATTTGGTCTCTTCGGACAATCACGAATTCGTAATTAAGATGCAAATGTTCAGACTCTTGTGGAATAATATTTTAAGATACGTAACGATGAGCGGTGGCTTACTTTTTGTAAAATGTGTGTAGGTTGTCTTTGTTAACGTTGTCTGTTTTAAAATGAGTTATGACGTGATGACATGCTACTATGTCTACTTTTTGGGGTCACGTCATCGATTATTTGATCTATTTTGCGATTTTACTGAGATCGCCAGATGAGTTTCTTTTTCTAATATTTGAATCAAGTTTGAACGTCACTTTCAGAATTAGTTTCGAAAACACTATCCTCTTTTTTGTGGAGGCAAACCACATGTCACTGAAGTTCTTATAGTAATATGTTATAAAGGAGAGTGAAAAACATACATAACAGCACCTAGGTAACAGTAGGTACCTACAAAACAATTTTTTAATTTGTGTTTTATTCAAACTAGATAGAGACGTTGTTTGCTTCTCATTGATTGAAACAACGCGTCTTCCGATTCTTGAGCAAACGGCATCAAAACCGCCAAAAAAATACTTCATCGTGTAAGAATTTCAATGACGATATTGTCAAACATTCGCGTCACCTTATAAAAGCTCCATAAACATACATTCCCTTAAGAACAAAAAGGAGCAACTTCGAACACAATCAAGACAGTTTACCATACTAAAAGTCCAAGGTCGCTAAGACCAGACAACCGTACTACGAAGTAAGAACGTGCAGTTACCCAACGTCTGGGACGCCTCACGTTCGCCCCATGTTAAGCCCTCGAATTTTCTCCTAACTTTTTCCGCTCCTCACCACTTATCACCCCCACCCACCCCCCACTGGTCCATCGAGCTCGACCACTAATTGCGTCCGTTAATTAGGAAACGTCATGAGTGTTTACCGAGTAGCTAAGTGTGAAGTTCGTTCCCCACTAATGCCTTGGCGTGAAATTACTTCCGCGCCAAGTTGAAACTTTTTGAGAAATAAACTTGGCAGGATTAATTAGCTGATGGGAAGAGGATTAGCCACTGCGTCTGCGTTCTAACAAGATTATAAGAGTTCTGTTTCCACAACTTTTCAACCTTACTTACGTTAATTTTGTTTGTTCCAATGTTTCAGTACTAGCTTCTATGTAAACACTTGATGAAAGTTCGCCACGTTTTCTTTCTTTTCTTGTACTTAATTATGGTTTAGGTGCTTGATAAGATAACTTGTCTTTTTCTTTGCTACTTTTCTTTTTCTGTTAATAAACGATCGCAATTACGTCTAACGTATTTATTCTATTGTCTTCTGTTTCCATTATCATAAAGCGTTCCTAAATAAGCATCAAGTAAATGGTAAAAGGAAAACAAAGATGGAGGTGCGAGTGGGTCGGTAATTATCACGTAGCCGGCTTAATTACGGCCGCATTCAGGCTAAGTGAAATGTGTCATCTGGCCGTTATTGGCTGCAAACGGACTTAAATCGTCACTGCGTAATACCTCATACATTGACGAGCTTAATGAATTTATTAGTCACGATTGGTATTGATTGGACTAACTGGGTGGTTTTGATTAAGTAGGTACTGTGTTTGTAGTTATGTTGCTGTTTATAATAGGTATTATTTAGAAGGCTCGTATTATAAATGAGCGAATGGTAAATTTTACTGAAAGAAGATCTAAATTCGTACTGCCAAGATGTAGGTTCTCTATGAATAATTTCTGATAAGTAATAAACGCCAATTCTTCCGCAAAATATTTAAAATGCATAGCACGCCTCTTTAATCATTTAGAACCTTAAAAATTCATAGTAAAAAAGCGATGTTGCAAATTACGTGGGTTCCGTATGATTTTGTTTTGTTATGACAGCGCGAGTTGGCAACGCCGGGTTCGGCGACCCCACTCCGAGTTTTAATGATAAAAAAATTCGTACAGAGGGGAGGCGAGTAAGTGCCATCGAAGGAGGGAAAAAACTACGGAGGAAAATATTTGGCGCGACAGGTTGCCTCTCCCCGCGTGAGGGGGACCTTGATAAAAATTAAATCTTAACGACGGAAATTTAAAGATGACGCTCCAACGATCAAGAAGAGTGTACATCTGAGCCCTGGGGCGCTTTAATTGGGCTGAGTACGAGACGAACCTTCTTTTATGTATTCCGTTGATTGATTGGTACATTTACGGCAGATCCCCTGTCAAACGTATTAGGCAAGACATGTATTTGTTAATGTTTTTAATTTCCAGTTTTTAACCATCCTGTATTTCTTGTTCTCCGAGCTTCTGCTCTGTTAGACATTTTGCATCGAACATTTAATGTGAAGTTTATTACACACCCATTCAGCGTTTTACTATGAATTACATATTCATAGAAAATTATGAAATACGCGTTTAAGTTAGATAGTAAAACGATAGTGTGCTGTGAAATGTTCGCGGAGAAATTATGATCTGTCGTAGTAATGTTGTTATACTGTTCTGAGCAATATATTGCCTAGGTTTGCTGGGAAATTGTAAACGGACTTTAATGACGTCATTGTGATTTGATAATCGTTTTGTTGGATTTACATAATCATGCCGTATTTATGATAGAATTTATCCAGGTGAATCATACAATCTGAATCTTTAAATTCTTTGAAGAAATATAACTTAAAACTTATTTATACATCTACCGTACTACTGTAATTGTACCTACCTACCCTTGCTTTTGATACTACTTAAAACCCCAGACACGAAGAAATTACATAAAAATAAAAGCTGTAACTCAAATTCGCGACCACATTGAAATTCAAATCGGGATGCAAGGAGATTTGCATCGGACGGCATCGAATATTGATTTTCCTACGTCTTGAGGGCCAACCATTGCAATCCTCCTTGTTTAAACTTTTTATTTTCACTCTTCACTCGCGTTTTTTGTTTCAACCACTCGCCCCAGGGCTTTCTCCCCCTACGCACTCCCTCTTGCATAAAAAAGCTTCTAATCGATAATTTCTGTGGGGTGCATTAAGCATATCGTCAGTTTTGTGCCACGAATGTTTTTCTCAATGCTTTCAGATTTCACCCTCAAGGCTATTTTTGTTTTGGTGGCCATTTCCGAGATTGGAAGGAGCTTATGTTGTGTTTAATGAAATTTTATGTTGCGTAGTACATAAAACAGGGTCTTAGTTTATGTGCGTATTTTTATGTAGATAATTTGGAAATATTAACTTCATCTTGTATCTTGGTTCTCACTTTTATCTGATTTAATTCATATCGGATCCCTACAGTTCTATGATCTCAATTGTCTTGAGCACAATTTCTTCATTTAAATTGATGATACATCTAAATTAAGAGCAACTACTTCATTATTAGCAAAACCGATCCAATATTCTAATAAAAACCATAAAGAAACAGAACTAACGGCTTTACAATTGAAAACACCAATAACAGTAACGATGATCGTAGACGGCGGATCTAATCAGACGAAGATGCATGGCATGGATGTAGCTAACTGCCAATATCTGATGCACCATGAGCCCACTGGCCCATTGTATTTGTTCTTTATGTTTTTTTACGGAGGGACGCAACGATAATGTTTTTATGGCCAGAGGGTCCGTCCTAATCAGGGTACGTTGTGATTAAGCCGAGCGCTTTCGATACTTTGACACCATAGATGCTGCCACGATTGTTTTTCGGACTGATGGCGATTTTTACAGTAAAATTATCAAGAATTTCATTCATAATTTAGAAAGTTTCAATGTCGTCAACATTGCGTCACACAAGTAACACGATATCCCCAAAACAAAATCGATGTTTTGTTTTTTATAACTCAACTAATACTGTCGTAACTGTTACAATTTAAATGCAATAGATTCTATAATCTGATGAAGTTTTAAGATTGTCTATTGAGATAGTAGATTAATTTCGTGTATGGGAAGAATTTTTATAGTTGTATCTACATTAGAAGGCGTGTCGAACGTATTTAAAGCTATCGAGCGACGAAACTAAGTACTTAACTAATCTCGAACTGATTAAACTGCTTTTCTTAGATACTTACACTCACATATTCCGAGTGAAATACGAAGAGACGCATAAAATGCTAATTTGACTCGGATCCACGGCCTACACATTTGGAATGCCTCCCTCCAACGAATACCGACACACGATAATGACTCCAAAACGGCAATTCGAGGCAGAGTTTTTCATAAAACGAGGTATATGAGTCAAGAACATAGGAGTCATAAACATGAGCAAACCACCCCACGCGTTCACCCCTTGCTCCGAAAAAGTCACCCCCGCACGTACGTAGGAACACAAAAAAGGGCACCAAAGGGACGTTACGCATCCCAAGTAAGCGAACTCATTGCTGGCTCTGCAGATGTCTTTAATGGCTTTAAATTATATGTAGAGAGAGCTAACTGCCGCGTCTCTAGTAGGTGATAGATCACGTTTTGGCCGTTTGCCGCTCTCTTGGCTTTATTATAGTTTGTTCTTCCTGTATTCTTATAATTTTGCAGTTTGCTTAGTTATTTGTTTGTTATTTGTTAGGAGAGTCACGAAATTGGGTACTCTTTCATAGACTACACAGTTTCTTATTTTCTCAAATTCAAAAAAGTGAATTACATCCTTTTTGAATTGCTGTTGTGAGTTTTAATTATGTGTGATGTGTTTGATTTTGTGAATAAACAACAGAAAACTTTACCAATATTTTTAATAACACTCCATGAAAAGTAAGGGGATCTTTTAATATATTATTTACTACCAACGCCTTCTTGTATCGATAAAAATCTTAACAGATACTTGAATAAACATACATTCTCTATTAAATTGGATGCGAATACGCTAGAACAGTAAGTAGACAGTTCGTAAACGTTATTGCGTTAAATTTTATAAGCAATGGCTGTACACGAGCGACTGAGCACGACTGCGCGATTTCATTACACAGGAAAAAAAATGTCGCGTAGAAATTGGAAAATAATGTCAATTACTGTACAAACTGGAAGTCGCAGCGACTAACAATCGTCATTACGCATTGACGTGATTGCGTAAATAGAGACGATTTCTTGGCGAAGTGAGGCGGGCCGGCTTCGCTAACATTTCCGCCTCGCCAGATCGCTCGCGCTCGTTAATGTAATCGTGGCCTTGTTTTATATTAAATGACGTGCAATTTAATTGCAAAATATCGTATTAAGAAACTGTATGGTTGGCAGTTTTAATAATGATTAAGGAAAACAGGAACTATTAAATGAAAATGTTTGAGTTAAATAACCCTTTTCATAGTGTTTCGCGTAGACTAATGCCAGAACTTACAGACCTAACTAATGATTATTGGAAATTAAAGTTTCTATGACATTCGCCATCTGATATGAGGCCGTTTTGCGCCACACCTGAACAAATTAAATATAATAAAATTATTTAACGATAAGATACTTAAAACTTCTAACTATCCCTGACATCTTCTAGCGATTGAATGGTTGATCAATCGACTGTTAGGCCGTCTTAATTAACTAAGCAAATGTTGTATGGAAATTATGATTCTTAATTGAAAAGATGTTAATTAAAGCAAAATTCCACCATCCTGACATCGCGAAAAAGAACCTGCTGTTCAGTACATTAATTATGTTTCCCTAATGTAGTACTTACTGAACAGCAATTTTTTTTTCCGCGATTTCAGCTTTGGTCCCGTAGTAAAAGTCGTTTGTTATCATGAGTACTATCACGTGTTTAAGTTTCGTACACTTACCAGTCACCTTATATACACTTGGAAATCAAATAATCATAGACACACGAAACAAATACTATTATAACGTTTTATACAAAATAAAATTTAAATTAACTCATGCAGAGGTGGCCCAGTGGTGGCGGCCCCGACTTACGAACAGTAAGTCGTGGGTTTTAACCCAGGCAGGCGCATTACTTTGTGAAATTTATTGCATCACCACTGCTCTTAAAAACGGTGAAGGAAAACATCGTGAGGAAACCGGCATGTCCTAGAACCAAAAACTCGAAGACATGTGACATCTACCAACCCGCACTGGGCCCGCGTGGTGGATACGCAAAACACGCGCTTTGACGTGGAGCTGCGGACACCAGCCCGTTGTACAATACAATACAAATTAACGCAATATTTTTTGTTAAATAAAATGTAGAATCACACATGTCACATGAGGTCCATTGAACCGGACACAGTATACAGCAGTTATCACATTGTTTTACGCGACACAAAGCTGCGGATGCGAGTGACACGGTCGATCGCGCGTCTGCACCAGCCTTTATATTTTGATATCGATCATTTGGTTGATGGTGTAAAAACAATGCTATTTCCTGCGCGAGGGCATGTCGTGTGTTTAGATCTGATTGACGGTCAAATTGTATTCGATATAGTTTGTGGGGAATATTGTTTTAGTAATAAATGTTTTTAAAATTCTCATAATTTTTTTAGGATGCATTTTGTTTCATTAGGATTGTTAAGCGAATGAAACATTAAAGTCAACTTGCTGTGTTATAAGCCATTGCAAATGAATGAGAAAAAATTGCCTTAGCAATCAAGATGGCTTCTTATTTAAGCGCGTATTGTTAAAGATATATTTCATAACACTGTTTTAGGCTTTCACGGTTTAAAACTAAACGTATATTGTCATTTACGGGCTCAAGACAATATATAATCGCGAAAGATATCCCGTAAGTGACAATATAATTTTATATTATTTCATAAATTAAACATAGGTTTTTTGTTTACCTACATACTCAATATTTTTTAGATCAAGACTTGAATTGAAATTATTAATACTCACAGCATTCAAAAGAACTGTCTTCATAAACTTGTTAATGTCTATTGTACTTCACATCCACTCACCTTCTGCAAAAAAGAGAAAAATATCACATTAATACAAAATATTCTCACAAAATGTTCAAATTCACAAAACTTCACAGAGATACCGTATATTGTTCCCAAAAATAATAGGGTCCGTACCATACAAAAGCCATTTTATATCTATTGAAGATATTTTTAAAATATGTGCGACAATTATCGGTACACGACATTAATAGTCTACTTATATTGTCGGAAGACGGCGTAAGGAAAAAAACTCCCCTAACGTAAAAAGATTTATTCGCAAATTACTTATAAATTTCACCTCTAAACTCTGACGCTTTGTGCCGAAAAATGCCGAATTCTTTCACGCGATTCTAACCTCTACCATTTCAGCTCAAGAAAGAGAGTTCTTTGTAACGTTTGAATGATTGGAAATACTTGTGTTGACGATTGTACTAGAACATTGGGCTCGCATATAAAAATGTATTTAAAATGTCGCTACGGAAAATGATTTATTGTGTACGGAATGTCATAAATTTGTCCACTTGGATTTGGAATAAAGCGAGTAATAAATACGATGCATTCTGGCTTATAGCATACCATATTTTTTGTTTCAATATTAAGAAATTTCCTTCTTGAAAATGACTTTTACACTGGCCTTTTTATTTTAGGCGAAAAAATAATCAGTCAAAGGTAATTTTGAAGAAAAATCAGGGAAAATGAGTGCTTAGCAGACATTAATTGTTTGTTTGTTTTGATGTCATATTAAA
Organism: Xestia c-nigrum; assembly: GCA_916618015.1. Taxonomy (NCBI): domain Eukaryota; kingdom Metazoa; phylum Arthropoda; class Insecta; order Lepidoptera; family Noctuidae; genus Xestia; species Xestia c-nigrum. The sequence goes on from OU745260.1 coordinate 10,623,961, forward strand.
ATCATAACTGTCACTTTTTAACAGTCACATTAGATATAATAAGACCACTTTAAGAGCGCAGCCCTAGGTGGCGTTGCTTGTTAAGAGAATTGTCATCGTAATGTCAAACTTAGTACATTTATTATAGTTTTGTGTTTTCCCACCTGCACAGATAAGTTTGTTGAAGTATAACTACGCAATTTGACGAAGCGAAGTAGTTTGCTCAACAATATGTACTTCCATGACTGTACATGCAGTTTTACAAAATATATTTATACATATTGTAAGCTATCTCTGTCTACTTAACTACGTATTAAGAAAGTACTTGTTTCCAAGCTAGTTCTGACCCATTCAGACGTCGATAGCAAAACTCATTCACAAATAGAAACGATATCATGTTTATTGTCTTAACTTTATGGTTTCCATAGAAACTCAATGGGTGCAACGTGTTAATGGAGTCTTGAATGAACTGGACAATAATTTCCTGCCTCGTAAAGTTATACCCACAGCTTGGATTGCTCTCTAAATGCTTAGTTTGTGGCTTTATGTTTGGTTGAGCGATAATGGTGTCGATTCTGTTGTGCACAAACTAAACTTATTTTAGGCTATAGCTATCTTTTACTAAAAGGCATTGCGAGAAAAGGACAGCTATAGCTTTGAACTAAGTTAGAGACGTCAAACTAGTTTATGCCTTGCCATGTTTTTACGTGCACCCTTAATTTGTATGGAAATAGTAGTTCCAATTAAATTTGAAAGCTCTAAATTACGTCCGACTCCTTCTCGTTTTATTAGAGAGAAAAAGATAGCAATAGCCTAAATTGAGTTTAGTTTGTGCACAACAGAATCGACACCATTGTCTATTCTCATGGAACTGTCTTGTATCTTGGTTTAGGAATGTTTTAGGTTTAAACTAGCTGACCCACGCAACTTCGTCTGTGTCACTCTAGAGAGAAAACGAAAGGGAAAAAAATCTCCGTTTTTGCAACATTTTTCATTCCTGCTCCGCTCCTAATATTCGTAGCGTAAAGTATCAATACAACCCTCCAAGTTCGTAAGACAGTTCGTAAGAGTCGATGAACGCATTTTTCACGCTCAAAGTCCTTCGCTCAAAAATTTGCAGGGCAGTGCTACGTTTATCAACATGCACACATACATTTTTTAAATTATTTTTTTTAAATTAATTTTGAATTTCTCGGGTTACCTTGGAGCATCCCCCTTAAGTGTAGGCTTCTAATTAGTCAATCGATCCCGTCAGTTCTAGCCCGTAAATGTATTAAGTCTTTATCGGCCGCTAATTTGCTAGTTAGGATAGATTATAGTAGAAAATAATGAAGCAATCAACTGCGCAATAATAGCTCTTATTATCCTTTCTAGGTACCATCGATATGGTGATAATTACTGTGAGAAATGCAGCACGTGCTTCATATATAAGAATTCTTTGTTTATAACTAGATGGATTAAAAGAAAAACAGTTTTTGCTTGATGTAAAACTACAAAGTAAAAACGGTAAAGAAAGTCTTAAACATGCAATCTGAATTAAATTCCTATCAAGTCGGTTACAAAGCTAAATTAGAACTTTTATTTTTCATTATCTTGAACATCAAATATTACGAGCGAAACAGTTTACAAAAATCGTTTAAATTTCTTCAATGCCTATAAAAATGTCTTCACATTTCTCAAGAAAAACTTAATCTAAAGTCAGTCCCAGACGCGCAATATACTTCAATGTTGTTTTTCAATTAAAATTGTAATCACACACACATCAGTCGCACAAAGAAATCGACGGTTCGCAAAAAATATAATAGACATGGGAATATTCATGTTCTAATACGCATGCGTTAATTTATGCAAGACGACACTACTTTTTTTAAGAAAAAAAAGTTGACAAAGGCCTTCGTCAAAAATTGCGATCACTAGTGTCACCTAACACTTCGAGGGGAGAGAGCCTTTCAACCCCAACCTGACATGTCATTGTACTTCCTATTTTGTCACTTAAAAGATTTTTTTACCAAGGCAAAGGAACAAAAACTGTCTAATTGTAACAGTTTTTTGTGCGCAGATTTTAAGCTCGATTATTTTTTCTTTTGTGCCAGTACAGATTTAAGAAATAACTTTTTAAGAACAATTTGAACCGTTAGGCTTAGTTTTTTAAACAGTTTTAGATTTAAAAAAGTAAAAAATGGTATTGAAAGGCGATCGTTTCTGTAATCGTTAATCGAAGATTTGTATTATCATCCACTAACGTGAGAAACTGTAATGTGACAGGAGCAGGTGTCCCAGAAACAATTAGAAAAATAACGTTTTGAAGTAATATTCACAAATCATATTGATTATCGTGTTTTTAATCAACTTTTCAGCGTACATGAAGGTACTTATTGAAGTGAAATATATTATTGTTCCATAAGTAAATTAAATTCTCAGCCAGTGTTACACAGGCCAAGCAAGCGACACGAACAGATATTTCACATGGCACACCTGTGGGACAGGAGGTGAAAACACGAACCATGTTATTAAACCAATCCGATCGATTGGAAAGGGTTAAGAAACTTATAATAATTGCGAACAAAAGAGATCCGCTTCGATCCCAAATTCTATTATTTATAGTTTCCGATCACAGTCTGAATACGCCTTAATTATCGGCTGTGTATGTCGCACCCTTGACGTTTGTTCCATTTTTAAACTTTCTCGGGAGCCAGAACTTTCACGGGTTAATTATTTCTAACCGATTTTGTTTTTTTTTCTAGTATTGTGTTTTGTTGTGGTAACACCTCGCTGGTTAGACGTTATTTCTGCTACAAACAGCACCGTTTATTAAAAGTTATTTCATTTGTGTTTAAAGTATTGTTACTTTCTTTTTTGAACAACAGAAATAGAAGAAAATAATTGCTTGTAGAGCCCTTACAACTTTGACCATACACCTAGTAAAAGTCCCTCCATTTTTTTTTAAAACAGTGTCCCAAAATCAAATTCAGAAGCAAAAAGGGAACAAAAAACAAGCTGCAGCTTACCCATGAATGTTTAAATAACCCATTAAAAAATCTCGTCAGGAACTACTCCAAATATTGATTGAGGTATACCGTAAGGGTGTTCAAAGGTGCCCCATAAGTGCCATAACGGATAAGTCAGTACCTGGGGATGTCTTTAATAAGCCAGAAATTGTTTTGAACCGTGTTCGGTAAGCGTGAAGATTTCGCTCGGATTAGTTCGGTGATCGGCAACGTATTTCTTGGGTGTGTGGCGCTCAAAGTTTTTTTGAGACTGGCATAAAATACGAAAAAAGGTGCTGACGGCATGCGGCAATGTGGATTTGATTTAAACACAGTATGTGGATGGCAATGTAAGAAGACTTTGGAGAATAAAACAAAACAAAGATAGAAAATAAAAGTCAAATGCTATTTGAAGTTGCAATAGTCAAGTGACTATATACGAATATTCGAATTTAAAAAGTGAACAAAAAGCTACTACTACATTTTAGTTATATCATGGAAATGGATAATATAAATTCTTTGCAATGCTTTCTTAATTCATTCCATTTTCAAATTTTACTCAACATTTTGAGAACCGTAGTCCACAATGGTACTTTTGTTACCATTGATTGGTACCACAATGAGTTACAAACTCTGCTTTCACATTGTAAAGTGATATATTTATATTATTTTTACAGCCCCCTGTCGATTTTATTGAACAATACATACATACATAATCCTATGTGTATATACAGGCGACTTAGGGTTGAATGTAACTACATACATTTGAGAATAGAGTTTGTTTGAAAAATTACAATTTGGTTAACTTCTTGGCAAATAGTTATTTGAAGTTGTTGGTTGTATGGGATTATTAATGGTGTTTGTCTTGTACTTGGCGGTTGAGAAATTAGTTGTGCGTGTAATATATTTTGATTTTGATGATTTGAGAATGTGCTGTAATTGAATGTGGCTTTATGGTTCGGCAAAAAGTTGTAGCTTCGCGTAACTCTAACGAAAAAAAAAATTGTTGCGTACCGGACAGAACCAAATATGGTTAAGTTAATAAAAAAAAGTTAACATAAGACAAAAATAGGACAAACGAAATTGATCCCTTACGAGGCCAAGCACTACACATTCCCGTTACAAACTAAAGCTTAAAAGATATTAAATGACCTGTAAATTGCAGAAGTTAACATCTATGTGTGCAGTCATTATTTCTACAGCCACTATAATATAATGCAAAATGCACGAGTACCTTTAACTAATGCTAAGAGATCAATCAATCTTCATTTAAATATTTTTTAGGCAAAGCATCACTAACTTATCGAGTTTTATAATTTTCTTTAGATCTTTATTACCACAACGAAGGTATCAAACACTGGGTTGCGGGCCTGGTCGGGTTGCGGGCCTGTTCGAAAGAGATACCGCGGCCCCGGAACGTAAAAGGCGAGGAATGAACATGGATGGTTTTTAGTCAGTAAGAGTCTGACACTCCCTCCCGCTCGGCCCAGAGTGGTCATTTGATGATTTCCCATCCTTAAAAAAAAAAAAAAAGGTATCAACCACTCAAGTTCAGCGTCCTCATAGGTCTGTACAAAATAATAAAAATTGTCAGCTGTAGTAAAAGTCGACAGCTTTTGCTGATGCATATGAAAGTGTTTACGATGGTACCTACTTATGGCAAAAAAAAAACTGTCTGTTAGGTCCAGCTAATCTCTGACACAGTTCGACCGATTTGGACGGGACTTTCACTGGTAGAGAGCTTATGTTATTATTATTAAACGTTTATTTCAGACTTAAAAATTGTCCACAGCATAAAATTAAAATAAATATAAAAATCATAATACATTGAAATCATAACATATTACACACTTATTAATAATTCATTTCATTCGTTTTTTATTATTTTATAAGGATTAACTTAGTTATTTTAGAAAAACGATTAGTGTTCTGTGCAAGTAAATGAAAACCCATGAAATTGATAACAAAATCCAATTCAAACAGGGAAGTAAATTTTTTCAAAAAAAAAAAAAACCTAAAATATTTTATAAACAATCCCACAAAATACCCTAAAACACAAACCCCATAAAAGCGGTGTAACATCTAAGTTTATGCCGCTACAATGATAACTAGTCTTATCACTACACGGTGACGTATCGAGAATTCAAAATGTTATGACACCGAAATCTTTACCGTAACTGAGCAACCATAAAATAACCATTTCTTTCGTGTTATATGAGGGTGTAAAAGGTGCGTAAGGGGTTAAATAGCTATCTCAGAGCGTTAAAATCGTACGATACAAACTACTAGAGTGGAAACCGTAAAAAATCAAAGTTAACGGTTGGGTTTGGATGAGATGTATAAGGTATGAATGGAGTTGTAATTGTTGGAGCTTGCGCATGCTTGAATGTTTGATTTAAAGTTAAAATTTCGCTTTTTTTTCTAAGTTTATTTGCGCACGTTTTGAGTCAACAATAAAAACTTTTTTTGCAAAAAATAAAACCGACTTCAAAAAAACACAAAACAGTAAAAAAATTACATTAGCATCAGAAGTCGGTGACCTTTGTGTGATTGGTTTAGTTTTTTTGTCATCGACTTCTAAAGCTAAAGTATTTTTTTTTACTTTTTTGTGTTTTTTTGAAGTCGGTTTTATTTTTTGCAAAAGTTTTTATTTTTAATTTTTTACTGGTTCACAAGCGCTTACCCCTTCACAGCGTACTGGTGGGATGTTATGTTATGAACTGGTGTAAACAATAGACAGACATGAGACTTCGTTAAAAAAATAAAAAAAAAACGGATCCATGCGGGTAACGTCACGGGATATCCACTAGTGTCATATACTAAAACCTTCCCCAGAATAACACAAACACTTTTCTGAAAACCGCATCAAAATCGGTTCAGCCAAACGCGAGATAATCGCGCACAAACATACATAAGTACCTACTTTTTTTTTTGAAATCGGTTAAAAATCATGGAACTCGCGTGACCGTCACCTAACGCGTCGTAGCACAGGATCACTGCTATCGGTAATCCCCAATGACTGCCGCGCATGTTTTTTTCTTAATTTTTAACCGACTTCCAAAAGGAGGAGATTCTCAATTCGTCTGAACCTTTTTTTTTATGTGTGTTCTCCGAGTACTCGAAGACGGCTGGACCGATTTGAATTATTTTTATTTTGTTTGATCTTCATAATCGGAGACTTCTTTCCTCAATGGCAAAAGTCAGTCGCTCCTCATTAGAACTTAAGCTATTCTTAACTGAAGTGTTTGAATTAGATAATTTCGGAAAAAGTAGATACTCATGTTTGTTTCAAAGACTAGGTAAGTATAAAGAAATATGGATTTTAGTGTGTGAGTTAAACAAATCATTTCAACAAAAACCCTTAATAAACGTCTAAAATGATTTGCATAAGAACCTTCTATTGTCATACGCATTTTGCTGAATTTTCCTTATGTTTTTAGGTTAGTAAAATGACGTATTTCGTTTGTTATGTAAGAATTTCTTTCAATTCTGATTTCACATATTTTTGTAGACAGTACATCTTCCTTTCAAACAATTTGTTTTCCTTATTGCTACTAACTTACCACCTACTAACCCATATTCTCTTCAACCAAAATACACTACCCTACTGCAACTACAACAGCCACATCTATCCCCAAATAACTCTATGAACCATAAATCTGACATTCAGGTAGCAACTTAGATAAGCATGTGAAAACTGTCTGTTACATGCTGAAGCCTATAAATATGACATTAGCACGTCGTATGGAGCTGCCTTTAATTGCTTGCACCCTATTGTGGAGTGTGCTTTATGATCTGTACTTACGATCTTAAATAGTGAGCAAGAGTTTGACAGTTGATTTAAGATGGCGTCTTGTCAAGGGGCTTATAATAGTTCAAATTGAGTTACAACGTTAAAAAAACAAAACTGTACTATAAAGATAACATAAAACTTACCTCTTGTTTTATTTCTGGGCCAAAAAACTTTCATAAGAATTCAAAAATAGTGAAAAAGTAAAATTAAAGCGTTTTTTATTTCGAGTGACAAACACAATATTTTTTTCAGTGGTGGGTCGGTAAATAATGCATTAAATAACGTTAAATAAGTGTTATCATGTACAAAAGAACAATCAATTAACAAACCAAGACACCTTCCCAAAAAAAATTACTACACAATAAAAAAATAAATATAGAGTATTACATCAAAAAACACATGTTATTATTATCTTTTGAATATCTATCAAATTGTCACTACGGAGGGCTTGTGAAGTGTCAAAAATGCGTTTGAAGTGGTCAGTAGATGGCAGATAAAACCACCCCACCTGTGATCCGACCCTTAGGGGACACTGACGTTTACTATGTTTAACACCGACACTTGCTTTACGCACGTTTTCATTTGGACAGTGGGCTAGGAGAGTAAAATTGAGGACTTTCGAGTAGATTGAACGCAGCATGAGACTAAACTGATTTGGTTGATGTGAAAGATGAATTATTTCGTTTTTACGGTTAGTCACAGGTTTGAAAGTCTGACTACCAGTCCTACCAAGAGGTATCGAATTACCCAGTAACTGGGCTGTAGAGGTCAGATAAGCTCCTTATAAAATACCTACTGGTATTCAGCTGCATTTGGTTGATCTGGAACTCATTAATATACCTACATAAATCTGTGTGCAAGTGTAGTGAACAATTTAATTAAATATTTATTTATTATTGGCAACTAAACCATTTTTTTTTGCTTTAGTAACGTCGTGAAAAGCCTTTGGTCTGCAATGAAACAATAATGCGTTAAACATACCAACCCTGTTGGTACTTATGTTTATAACAATTAATTTATCAAGTACGTTACTTAATAAAGTACAATATGCGATTAAGAGTGACCAGCATGGCCCAGTTCTGCAGCAAACGTTTTTAGTCAAGTTTTGACTGAAAGGGACTGTCGGGGAAGCGAATAGGGTTCGTTTCGTTTTATAACTTGTTGCGTCTCTCACATAGGGGCCGAATGTTTTAACCGACATAGCGTTGGTAACTAGAAACTGGCTCATAGAAAACCTCAAAGAAAACAAAAGAAAATCAACCGAGACAGATTGAATTTCATAACAGCAGTACTTACCAATAAACAATGTTATTAAGACAGCAGCTATCCAACAAACCGATTCTTACTTAAATATAGAACGTTAAAATCAATTTACTTTTCGTTCGCAAACCGCTTTGTTTACAAAGTTAAAGGTTCTAGTACAGCAGTTAAGTGTCAAAAAGGCACACGAAATGGTTAGTAGATCGAGATAAGTACACCCCTACCTGTGTTGACCGTAACCACAACGATACTATAGACGCGCTGTCAATGTGTGTGTGAGTTGTACACCAACAAATTGGTAACTACACTCCCTACATTTGGCACAAAATCACGCACACATATACAAGCCTCGTTCACACGCAAATCCAAGTGGACTTTGGGAGAAAGTCCCCGTTAAATCCCCCTGAATTTTGAGCAACGACAGTCTTTTGTTTGTGTGTATGTTCTGACGGTGAATTTTGGGAGTGGATTTTCTGTGGTGGTCACATTATTGGTGAGTATAGCCCTAGTTAGTTCGTGTGAGTGATGTGTCCAGTGGGGTTGATGTAGTGCTGGTAGCACACATAGAAGTCGATCATATGGTCGCCAATTGTTTGTTTACAATGTTAAAACTAAAAGTTGGGAAATTTTACTCTTTCCGAGTTTAATTAGCATTGCACTTATAGGTTTCATTTGCCATGAGTTTAGCTGTAGACATATTTACTTTACATAAGTTGAACCTGGTTGAGGTACGACATAAAAAAAAAATGCAGTTAAACTCGAACAAATCAGACAAAAGTTTCAGATACGATATTTTTTCAAGCTCAACTGAAACTTAATTATAAATGGAAGTTTAAATCTGAACCCTATTTAATGGGTATATAGAGTTAGTTCACCATATCCAAGTTGTGTCAGCGAATCGTAAGCACTCGTCATATGTTCGCACGATCGATATATCGAGCGCGGACACTGGGCCAGCGAGCTTCCGTTCCAGCGGCGCCGGAGCTGGCCGGGGTGACCCGTGTTACATTGACAACCCTATTGTTGTAATCATTAGATACAATATCGTCTAAGATATTTGGATTTTTGGGGTTAACTGAAATGGTATTTGATTTAAGTCTTAAGGCAGGTTTCAACTGACCAACTTTCGACGCTATCACAAACTTTCGATCGATAATTAATAACACACAAAAAACGGTTGCAATAACGATGCTTGCGAGTAACGCATCTTTTTTTTAAATTTATTTATTTAAATTTCCACTTCCATTCAAGACACGTCATCTCTTGAAGACGGCTTAGATGCAGTGATCACGTCCAGTTTTATTCTGTTTAGATCCTGGAGATCGTGGTAAAAACTCAAATATCAATGTTTTAAGTTGGATTGATTTCTCAAAGTGCGCCGTTTATAGTTTAACATGACCTTACGTCATTATTTGTGGACACTACTCTTTGATGTTCTGTATACTTAATTCTTAATATTCATCACTGCCTTAATATGGTGAAAAGGCTACTGTTTTGATGTAACTATTTACAATAATTAATAAATTCAGTGGTTCCATAATAGTCTTGACGAAATGAATGTTTTTGACTTTTGACTCCTATATCGATTTAGTCGCCATTTAAGATTGGTAAACATCATTATTTTTTGTTCTTGCATATTAAAATCAGAAATACCATGTAAATTAGATATAATTTAACTATTAATTTACTTATGGACACCGCACGCTGTGATATCAAAAGATAAATTGTTTATCAATCTATATCCAGAGAAGTATTAAAATAAATAAATCGTTGACATTGTTGAACTTTCCCAAACAGGCAGTAGCAGGGACCGAATGTCATCACCTGGGCCTAATATGTTGAAATTCCTAATTGATATTGATTTCCTATAGTTTTTGAAACATCTGGTCGAGAATTTGTGTAGGCATGCAAGCCCACACATGCCACGAGTTGACAATAAAATTGACACGGAAATCAACTACGATTTATTATAGAAAACATAATTTAATTGTTCCGTTTATATTCTTTTGGGCCATAAAATATCTATCTATGCATAATTTATTACAGATTAGCTTTTGTCTGTGGGCTTGCTTAAGTGGTTACGTCACAAGACCAATTTAGATCATCTAGGTTTTTTTTTTATAGGGAAGCGTCCTAACGCTCATGAAACGGCCAGTACCAGCGATAAACCGTTTCATTTTCTATATTATGTTAGATAGGATGGCACTAAATGAAAGAAAAAGAACCGTATAGTGACATCTATTTCAAACTCTTATCAAATACGGTAAATCAGTGGTCAGACGATACGAACAGATTTATTATAAGTATATGTAGATAATTAACAATCAAAATATACACCTACGGCATCGATTGTAATGAATGAAGCAGAGTCCGGCGTCAAACATGTCCGGCCGGACACGACCCACGTCCTTCACTGCTTTCAAACTATTTCTACAATAATAAAATAATGCCTACGTTCGCCGGACGACCGGACACCACGGCTGCCGAATCCGAGTGGGCGGTTGTACAAGTTCCTTTATTGAAAATGATTCATTTTATGGTTTTTGGAAGTTACATTCGGCCTATTCAATTTTCTATGTTATTAATTGATTTGTCGTTTTGATTTAAATATTAGGAGGCATGCCGTGTCATGTTGCTCTGTTTTACTGTCGCTCTTCAGTTGGCTTAATTTGATGGCGTCGTAAATCTAAATTTTATGATTGCTAATTGACTTTTCGGCATCGATACATTTATTTCGATCAAACCAAATTGTTTCAATAGACAAATCAGGGTATTTAAACTTGGATCTTCGACGAGAATAGAAGTTAGAATCTAGTGGTCGATTCTTAAAACGATTATTGAAGACCGATTTTCCGTAATAGCTGTTACCCGGGTGACATATTTAAATAAAGAATAAGCTCCAAGCAAACAGCCCCAAGCACAAACGCAACCTTCAAACGTTAAAACCATAAACAGATTTCCTAACAAGAAAAAAATTACACTCGTTAAAAAATCGATTCCATTTCCACAAAGCGATTATTTCATCGTTTCAAACGTTGTTTGTTTTGTTAGTACCGAGTAGCGTGCAACAATCGATACGAGCTGATTGCATTAAGCAATTACAGTGTATTTAATTACCGAGCCAGTTAATTAGGGAAACCTTATGTTCGCTGCAACGGTAGGGTTTCCATGGCCTCTCCCTCATTTACACTTGCAACAACGTTTGCATTTTTAACATTGTACTACTTGTCGCTAAGTTCGTTAAAGGATTAATTTCATGTAAGCAGACTTGTACGCTTGTTATGACGTGCACGTGTCAAACCAATGTTTTTTTTTATTCAGTATGAGTAAAAGTTTCAGCAAATATTTCAATGAAAAACTATAGGAAGTTATTAAAATAGATCGACTCAAATACTTACCAATTTTTTTTTAGTAATGAATTGGACAGTACTAAAATATGCAATACAAATCAGTATAAAACAAGGTATAAACCAAAACTTCAAAAACCGAAAATATTCAAATAAAGAACACAAAAGTTAAACAAAACAAATACTACCAAATTGTTCTGTAAAATTTTTGAATTTTACAGTCGCTGGCCACTCATATTTTGGCTGCCAAAATTTAGTCAATTATAATTGACAAAATTTTGGCAGCCCTGTTCGATCGTAGTCACAATTAATTCACGGCTTGTTCGCACGAAATTTTGTGCTTGTATTTAATTAAGTTCCATGAAAAAGTACTGCAATGGAAAAGGAAAAAGTTTTCTCGTAAATACTGCCTAAAATTTGTAAGTTACTGTTTTAGTGCGCCGCAATTAAATTCACGAATTAAGACTTCGAAAATGAGGGGTTTAAAAGCCTATGAAGTTGAATTCATAAGTTTTGAATTATCAAAATTTTTGCTGACGATTCTCTGTCACGCGAGAGTTGTCTTATAAATTGTTTTGCAAATGAAAATAGGATGTGGATTTATAACACATTGAAAGGTATCTTAATAGTACTTTGAAATACTTTTTACCGTTTGCCTTGAATTTTAAAGTTTGACACTAAAGTTGAACTTCATACGCTTCCAGAAATGACAAAATATAATTTCTCTCCATTAACTCCCCCAAAAGATGCATACAGGGAGATGCATTATAACTTTTGAATGTATTAAACCTCTTTTGTTCGTACTAATTACTACCGGCCAGTACTAAAATAACTCTTGTTTAAAACTGTATGTTTGGATGTTGAGCTCTTGATAAGGTAGTCATCAAATGAAATGCCCATCCTTTAGTTGACATAAACCGACTGATTCTGATTAAAACTGATATTAGTTTTCAGTTTTATTAGCATACTAGCGACCCGCCCCGGCTTCGCACGGGTGCAATGCTGATACTAAATTAAATACACTACAGAAAAACTATGAACGTTGTATATACAAACATAGCGGCCCGCTTCGACTTTGCACGGGCATAAAATATATATGCCTATGTCACTCAATGAAAACATGATGAAAATCGATCCAGTATTTTTGATTCATTCATTACTGCCCTTGGCCTGCACGCATTAAATTTGGAGTAAAACAATTCCTCTTTCCCTATACTTACTATGAAGATTTCCTGCTATCTTTGGAATATCTAAATTTGTAATATCTCCGAAAATATTTGTTTAATTTACATGCTGTAAGGAACCATATTGATCTATATTAATTGCACACTGTATTTAAGGTACCTAATTCGATAAGGATTAATGCCGTATTGCTTAACATAGCTTCGTAAATAAGCCATTTTTTCACGTAAATGTAAACAATAAAAATGGTTAATGTGGGTTATCCCTAAAAGATAAACATATACCATCGCGGACGTTTTTGTAGACCTTTTTATGGTGTACAATACTGTAGTACATTAATTTGATCTAACTCGTAGGGTTTAGGCAGCGTTTTTGCTAAATTGCTAAATAAGCCCAAAAAAATAGGTTAATTTACGACATCACGTTAGAAACCTCTAAAATTAGCGATGTTGCCTTAGTATATGATGCATGTATTATACATATAAACCTTCCTCTTGAATCACTCTATCTATTGAAAAAAACCGCATCAAAATCCGTTGCGTAGTTTTAAAGATTTAAGCGCACATAGGGATATAGGGACAGAAAAGGCGACTTTGTTTTATACTATGTAGTGATTAATGGACCGGGGAGATGTTATTAGCTTTACTTTTGTTAGAAAATTGTGTTTGCTGTGACAATTGTTATGATGTTTGCAATATTTTGAATTGTTCCTAACTTTGCGATACGCTGGACGAAATTAAGTTGACAACCACATAGTTGCACATACGTACTGATATTAAGGAAAAAAACCGTTCCTTATTGAAAAAACCGGCCAAGTGCGAGTCGGACTCGCCAATGAAGGGTTCCGTAACAGCAAGTAACATAAGTGTATAAGTTCTTGCAGTTCGTTGTAAATGAAAGTTAAATTGCGGTTTACGATTTATGACGTATTAAAAAAAAACTACTTACTAGATCTCGTTCAAACCAATTTTGGGTGGTAGTTTACATTGTTTTGTAGTTTTATCATTCTCTTATTTTAGAAGTTACAGGGGGGGGGGGACACATTTTACCACTATGGAAGTGTCTCTCGCGCAAACTATTCAGTTTAGAAAAAAATGATGTTAGAAACCTCAATATCATTTTAAAAGACGTATGCGTTTGACGAAAAAAAAAAATTTTTGAGTTTAAGTTCTATGTATAGGAAACCCCCTAAAATTATTGTTTTTTTTTTCTATTTTTGTGTGAAAATCTTAATGCTTACAAACGTCTACTTACCAAGTTTCAACAGCATAGTTCTTATAGTTTTGGGGAAAAAATGGCTGTGACATACGGACGGACAGACAGACAGAGAGACAGACAGACAGACATGGCGAATCTATAAAGGTTCCGTTTTTTGCCATTTGGTAACGGAACCCTAAAAAGGTCATGTTTTAGAACGATATTGTCTCATGATTAGTAACTTTTCTCGACAGTGAAACAAGCTTTTCTCTTAATTTTATTTGTCTATCCGAATGAGACATTGTGAAAAAAACCGGTATAAGTACAACATAGAAAACAGTTTTTTTTACGAGTATCAATTCAAAGTCATCTGCATAATCATGACATTTTTTCTTCAATGTTAAGTGTAAAATAAGAAGGGTGTTTTGCATACCACACGCCACAGATCTAATATTATGACTTGTACAATGTAGCAAGTTTATGGACACTTTTTGGTTATGCAAATCTCTTTATAAGGGTGTCTCCTAATATGCAAAGTGTCTCTAATTTTATGAACTACAGTGTAAGATGGCACGAGTGTAAGCGACAATGTTAGCACGAGCTGCATAATCTTGGAGATGAAGACATTTGTCAGTAAAAACTACCTGTGTTCGGTAGGTTTTGCATAAATTATATAAATTAGACACAAGTGCTATCAGGTAAAGATACTCGTAAGTATGTGTAGGTAAGTACTGTATATTTTTTAAAGTTCTCATTTGCATTGACTAGCTTATTGTGTATTTGTTCTTTGAAGATTTTAATAATTCAAGTGTTGGTTTTCACTATAATCATTCAATTAATGACCAATTCTTCAATGACTTTCAGAAAGCACGTCAAGTCGTCGAATCCGACTGTCATTTGTAGATCTTTGACAGTCACACTTAGGCAGTAATTGCCCCGAAAGTCTGACAACCAGTCTTATCAAACGGTATTGTACTGAATGGATTGTGAAGCTCACATAGGAAGTCGCTTCATTTAAAAAGCTGCATCCAGTCAGACTGGAGCCGACCACGACATAGTTAGCAAAAGGTTAGGCATATGACATGATTTTCAGATCAAAAGCCTTCTCCAGTTTCCTTTTACTCGTATCTTTTCGTCTTTATTATTTGAGTATTAACTTTTATGGTAAATAGAACTAACAGTAACCGTTGGCTAAATCAAATTCTCTGATCACAATTTCAACATCTCTTTCATCATGATTACATCATATTTTTTTCGTTACGCAAATCTACATGCAAAAGACTATGAAAGATCCTTCAAGGCAAGGGTGTCTTCTAATATGCAAAGTGTCTCTAATGTTATGCACTATAATGTTAGATGGCACGAGCTGTTTTCTCAAACACGTAGCAAATTTACCTTTGGCCACACTATTGTAAGATTTTATATAATTTGCATAATCTAAGGGTTAAAAAATCACTTAGTGGCTACTCACTCGGTAAGGGTGTCTTCTCATATGCAAAGTGTCTCTAATTTTATGCACTACAGAGTAAGATGGCACGAGTGGAAGTGACAATGTCAGCGCGAGCTGCATAATTTTTAAGGAAAAAGTGTTTCTTTTGAAACTACCTAGGTAACTGGTGTATGTGTCTGCGGATTTGAATAAATTACGGTAAAATTATGAACCAGTTTAGCATTTTTTTTGTCTATGACTTGAATTCTGTTTATTGTATCTATTTATGTTTATTTTATAATTGGAGAAATTACTAAGTAGTTTCTAAGATTTTACATACATTTTAATTTATATATTTCTCAAGGCCATGGGTGTACGAGTAGTGGAAGACCAAAGAAACGGTGTTGTGTAAAAAATGAAAAGGCATGAAAAGAAGAGTCTAATGAGATGGCGAAGAATAGAGAAGTGTGCGAGAAGAAGACATGCTGCACCGACCCCGAATGAACTGGGATAAGTGCAAGAGAATGATGTTCAAAGTCATAGAAATGTTCTTAATTTTCATAGAGCAGATTCAGTTACGCCTAGCAAGATTACGTAGTTTGAACCCAAATAATGCCAAGCAAGTTAATTAAACCACATAAAATAACGGGACTAAAATATTCCTCAGTGTCACTACAAGCATGATATGGAAAGTGAATGATCTTATTTCTGACAATGAGACAGTCGCAGTCGCCATGGTCCCGGAACATTCCAACTTGCATATAAAGGCGACAGCACGCGTCCTTCTGATCTATTTAAATATATGCAAAACACTTAGTACCTGGAAAAAGATAATGGCGCAAAAGAAATATTAAATTGTCCGATTCGTATGTTAATGTATGTGGGAAATAATCTAGATATGTGCGCCCGGTCTTCGCACACGACCACCGTCACGCGCCTTCAATTACTATTGTAAATATTTATATTTATTGCCACCCAAATATGAATCTATGACATTTTCAACCTACATATACCCATTTAAAGACACTTTGCTATGCAAATCCAGTCTTTGAAATAAAATGAGAAGTAGAAACATTTCAAAACAATTTATTTTGCTCTAATTTTCGTATCTAGTTATCAACTCCATAGTTGCGGTATCTCGTCATCATTGTACAAGTAAGAACAAAAGCCATTCAGAAATATGCGTCCGAGCGCCGACAGGAAACAGTGATGTGTGTTGAAGCAATGTTTTCACAACGAACACGTCGCAACAATTAGGTTTTCACTCACTGAGGAGGGTAGCTACAGTTTTGTGCCGGACTCGTGCACAACAATAGATCCTCATTGTCTACAAAGCGAATGCAGTGAAAACTTCATTTTCTAAATAAAGTTAAATTACGATCAATAATAATAATCTGTGCCTGATGCAAATTAAATTCCATAATGCACGAAACCATTATTTAAAATCGCAATTTCTATTGTAATTGCAAATTACGAGAACCGTAACGGATCGATCGAGTGATTCTAAAGTCTAAATAGTGCAGATTTGAATATTTTTTCAATCAATAACTGATATATGCAAATGTTCGACAAAAGACATTATGCATGTTGCTCTTAACAATGAACCGACCGTTATCGCAACAATTTTATATTTCGTCAAAGGTGCACCAGAAATAATAATTGATCGAACACTATTGTTGCGAATGATACCTATTGGGTACCCCTTGGAATATCGAGAGGTTGGGAGAATCCGAAAATTAACCAATGGTAGGTCTAAATTAAATTTTACGATCTGATACCTGCCCTTGTCTGACAAAAGCTTCTTAATCAAATTATGCAGCCGATGCTACCATTGTCGGCTACATGCATAAATTTAAGGCAAGTTATTGTAGATACATCGAAGGGTACGCAGGAAGATGCTCACAATAATAGATGAGTTGCATCGAGGTCGTTATTGAACGATACGTTTGTGTGGGAAGAAGGGTTAAGATGATACTTATCAGATAATTGTTACGAATTATTGCATCTGAAGATTAGCTCGATGATTTGAAAGACGACGTTGGAGATATGAGCGTTAAAATATCACCTGAGCTGACAGCAGACATTTTGAATATTTTAACAAACATGAGACATCACAACAGTAAGCTTGATGCCGTGGGTTCGTTAAGGACAAGTAACGTTACTATCAAAGCGTCAAACGCCAATCAAACGTCTGTAACAAATCCCACCCTTAGTGGAAACAACGCGAATATCGCATTACAAAAAAGTTCGTTATGAAAAGAAACCGTTACTATTACCAAAGGGTATGACAACGCGCAAGAGGGCGATCCAATTTTAGTGAATTTCTTATAGCAGTAATGATATGGAGCACGGGCGTTGCATACTTTAGCGAGAGAAAAGAAATTTGGGAGACGTTGCGAACATTGATATGTAGATGAGATGGCACAGGTAGCGAGGGGTCTTATTGAAATTAGAGATACATATATGAAATTCGTGAATAGAAGTATTACCGATCGAAATACAGATAGTGGGAACGCAGACGTAACTCTTGTAGAAGAAAATAACGTATTTTCCGTTACATCATTTGCATTAGTGAAACTGTAGGGACGTAAAATTTGCCTACATGTAATATTTTTGCGCAATTTTCCTTTCGATTTTGTTATGCAATAATATCGTTTTAGAAATGCGGTAGCGGTTATATTAATACGAATAAAATGTGTTATGATAAAATATGTAATGTGTTTTCTTGAAAAGGTTTCTGTATATTGTCAATACTGACAAGTCGTAATCAAAACACCTAAATAGTATAGAGGTGAGCCGCTGATCAACATAAGAAAGAGTACAAAGAAGTCGCGAGCCATCATGTGCTTTGCATATGAAGAGTCCACGCGCGAATTTGCATACCCACCTCTAGTCCAAAATCTACATTTATCTATTCTGTCTTTTTGGAGTTCTGTCACAACGGAAACTGTATGAAAGAAACCTTTTTACTTGACGTTGGGGTGCAGAATGTACCATTTTTTTGTACTTATCACATTCCGAGATAATAAATAGAGTAAAGATGAAACGACAGATACCGAGAGAAATTCTTTTATTAATTCGTTTTAGTCAAGAATCCTAAAACGAATAAGCTTAATTGCCATTATTGACTTGAACGAGGACTAGAGAAGAGTGAGACAAAGTTGGAAAAGGTAGACAACATAATGGATTATAGCAGTAGTCCTATTCCGTAAACAAAACTGTTAATGAAGATCTTATAAAACAGTAAACTTGCAACAAAAAAGAAACAAACGAAGCTCGACTAATATTTTAAGAAGCAACGGAACCAACACAACACCACCACACTTTTTACACTCCTATATTAGACTACCGTCGCATAGCACGAGGCACAAATTCATGCCTTATTTAAGAGCCGTACACACGCTTTAAGTAAGGTAAACCAAAATTTGCATAAAGTCAGCCACGAGCTAATATTTTTGCATAAGAAGATAACACTTCTTCGAAAACGCTTTATATTAAAGTATCAGCCAGAGGTGTAAGGCTGAGTAAAATGTTGTCAGGCCCTTATTGATTTGATTGTAAGTCGTCTTATTTTATGGTAATGAATGCATGAATTTTGGATATGTAAGAAGGTATATTGATGGCGAATTTAAGTGCGTATTCTTGGGTTAAGAATTATAAGGACGGCTCTGATAATAAAGTAACTGTACGTAATATATTGTGACAAGAAATGAATATATGAAATGATTTGGTTAATTTTGCGTGTTAAGGTGATAATGATGTCGAAGAATTTGGGGTGTAACGGTTTGATGTATTTTTAATTTGGTGTAATGAACAAACGGATCATAATTTTGGAAGAGGCAAGATAAACATTTGTCGATGAGGATTTAAAGTATGCAACCGTAAATTAATTTGAATTGCGTCATTCATAAGCCACAAAACTTTTTATCCACAGAAGCCAATGTTTAAGTTTATTACTTTATTCAACGTTGGCTAAACGGAGTCCATAATTTCAGAACGTAAACAGATTTCCCTTCAATTTTTCCTGCCTATACTTCCACAATACTGGCATTGACATTCTTTACGACAACGTACTTAAATAACAACTTTGCAACACACGACCCTCACGTGAACCGAACCGAACTGCAACATAGAAGCATAAATTGCACCGATTCTCATATTTAACTCAAGGAGGAACAAATAAAAATTTGTTAAAAACCGTAGCAATTTGTCAGTGCCGTATCAGGCGAGTTCAGTCAATAATGAAAAAAAATCGGTAAGTTTTTTCCCATCGTTTTCGGGTAATATTCAACACGCAAAGCTTCGTGGTACACGGGCCGCCGACTGTATACATTTCATTATTTACTTATGACAGAGTAAAACAACGTAGCAAAAAACTATATTAATTGCCGAAAGTTCTGTTGCGGTAGTATAATTTAATTTTTACGAATACTGCAGGAAGTGCTGTCTGTTTTTCTGTGGTGCATTGCTTGATCTTCGGTTTGCTTTTTGTTTTCGAGGCTTTATGCTCATTTTTTCTGTCTTTTATCTAGTATTTTCTTCTTTATATTTGGTTTTTGCTCGTTTCGTTTTTTATTTTATTTTCTCTATTGGGTCCAAAATTTTCGATTTTATACCCTTGTCATTACCAATTTTTAAAATGACTTCTACTTCAAAGGCCTACTACGGTTACTTTCTTATATAACTTACTGTACATTTCATCGTCTTTAGCACAAGATGAGACTTGTGTATTAATTAATTCTTTTGGCACCTTCACAATAGCTAATGTTGGATTCAATTCAAGGATTGTACAGGCATGATCAACCGCTATGAGGAATATTTGTTTAGTGATTGGGTGATGCTCACATGAATAGATTTTTAAGAATCTAAGTGATACTTCATTCCTTTTTGGTATATTTAATGCTTATTGTTTTTATTGAATCTCTTCAAAGCTTCACATTTGGCATTCTAAAATAAGTTTTGCCTATGAAAAACTGCCTGATTTCTTTTCTAATTCTATTCGTTCAAGAACAACTTTGCAATTTAAAGTTCCAATTTGGTCATACATCAAAATACGTGGAGCTATGAAAAATGAAAACATATTAGAATAGAATTGGCATCGTGCGCGCTATTTGAAGCGATTTGCCGAGTGCTCGCCAACGACTTCCGATGGACGAATACTTCAAATACTTTCCTTATTTGGGGAAATTGCACTTTTGATTACTTCATTCTGAATTTTTCTTCCTTCATGTTTTTTTATTTGAGTGATTTTGAGCTCGGCTTTATTGGAACTATCCGTATTGCTAGTAGTTTTTTTTCTTACTTTTTCATGTGGGGTGTATTTTTGATAACGTTTTATATTCCTAGGACCACAAATCGAGTTAATAGGTTTTAATATATCCACACGTTCTCTAAAATTGAATTCTGCTTTGCCAATATTTCCATTCAGTAATACCAAGTAGTGTAGGAGTATGAAGAAGACGAAGGATTCCCAAGTGGAAACTTTTTAATAGGAAGCAAAGTGGGAAGGAATCTTATTAAATTCCGATATTTATATTTTCGAGAACTTATTTTCCGTGTAGGAGGCTGGTTCAATATAACGGGGTGATACTTTTAGTTTTATTTCGAACATAGTTTCTACACGGTCACCATACCAATGAACATTTTTAAGCTCACCGATGAGGGTACTTAAAATAGTTCCAAGCGGTACCAAGACCCCGTATTACTGATGCTTGGGGTTCTCTTCACCCCTAAAGAAAGCGTGGGCTATTTACATTTATTATGAACGTAAGAATGCTTCAATATAATCATGTATTGTCTGAGAAATCACCAATTAGCGCCTAACTGGGTTCGATGGAGAAGGCGGAATATTCCAATGTTTATGGCATATCCAACTAGGCCGTCGACTCCAGCTAGAATTAATCAAATCAAGCAGCCCCCAACCCACCACTTTCCGATATAATTAACGCATACTTGTATGTGTGGACAATACGTGAATGGAGCTTCCATGTGTGCGATAATGAACGATTATAGGAGACCTAGTTTACTTAATAGCGATAGAACTTCATTTGGAGGGAAAGGGAAATAAAACCTTTTGCGGTTATAATAAGGTTGTTAATTTCAATTCATGTGTGGTTTTTACGCTGTTTTTGTTATGTGTGCGTCGGTGTGAGTTGTTGTTTGTTGGTGTGCGTTGATGAGTCACATTTTTTTTTGTTTCGTGGGTAAGGCGCTAGGGTGATCGCGTGGGGTGGTTTGGTACCCCTTGCTTGGCGCAACCCCATCTTATTAATCAGTGAAGTACCGGGCGTCTCTTCACATGTCTGTTTGATGCGGACCTTATTTCTTATTAGATATTCAACATATCTTTAGGAGAAACTTGTTGGTTAAGGATTTCAACCTGTTAGATTTTTGGTACTGATTAACTTTGCTACGCTTGTGGTTTTTGGGAGCATAAAGGTCAACCATGTGAAGTGCCAGACCGAGCTAGTTTTAAACTTCAGTTAATGCTCCCCTTGATCGTCTGAGAAGCTTGATCCAGTAAAGTACCTCTCCTCTCAATACTAAGCACAGTACGTCGAAACTAGCATTCAATACTAATTAGTTCAATCAACTTAATGTAACGAAACAACAAAATGAAAACATAAACTGCCGAACAAAAACTAATCACAAACTAAAATAATGAATTTAATACCAATAAAACTTGATCCAACTGTCCGAAGTTGTCCAAATGAATAATTACTGGGAAATTATTACCGTCCCCACGACGCCATTACGGTGTCAAGAAAGGTGTGCACGTCAGTTAGCCGGTTAGCCCCTATAATTAAAGACTGGCTGAAGTATCGACTAAACAATCAATGGCTCGCCATCTATAGAAAAAGAACACAAAAGCTTGAGTAGATAACAATCCCCCCACTGGGGTGTAGGAACACCCCCCCCTCATTAATAATATCGACCCCATCCACTAATTATGTAGTGTGTTGCGAATGCACACGACACGACATTAATATTAGTATATCTACGCACACATACGTCCGTTAATCACCAGCGATAGCCCGCATTAAAAGTATTAAAAGAAAAAAATCAATGTATCGAAGTTTTGTACGGAATTAGATATAGTTATTTCCCTCGGCTTCGTTCGTGTGTCCGTCGCGTGCTGCCAGACGGTTGTGATTGCTGAAATGTTAATCGGTGTCGGGACTTCTGGAGATTTTATTAAGGGAGACTTAAATTTTCTTCGTATCGGAATCGAATAACTATCGGACAAGATTTTAGTCGATTGAGAAATATTTTTATCCTTGGGTTTCGTTTCAAGCTCTAATGTGATTTGTTTTCTCATTGCCAATTCCGTTTTCTGAATCGTATTTTATTTCCTGGATTTTTTTCAAATTAGACACTACCTTTTTTTGTATGCTGAGCTAGAAAGCGATATAATTTGTTTTATAAGTAGAGCCTTGCTAACACCTTCATAAATATATTTTGCTAGCCAGCATTTATCAGCAAATATTAATAAATTAACACGCATGCACTAATCTTTTAAGAATCCTGATTGAAGGTACTAACCATTTTTTGAAGTTATAATGCAAATTCATTCGAAATTAAGAACTCAACTTTTCCGTGTATAAACACTAGGCGAAAGCTTCGCGAACATTTACCCACATCACAACTTTGAAGCCGCTTCATATTTTTTTCAATACAGACCGTTATGTAAGCAAATACCGATTTGGAGTAACAACAGTTTTCGCGTAGTGTGCAACAGCCTCGCGTGCGTGTGCCGTATGTGTGCCGTTGGGCAAGGTCAGGGTTGTTCTATCTGATCAATGGTCAACTCGATTCGCGATACGGCCAGTTACAAATCGATTCGGTTTAGTGTTCCTAAATGAGAGGATCGAACTAATTTGAAAATGGAATTGCTTTGTGACATTTTGTCTGTGGTTTAGTGATGTGAATATGCGATTATTATTTCTTTGATTATTAGTTTTGTAAAAGTAAGTATAAGTGTCTACTTACATAATTATACTTTCGTAATATAATGTGTTTTCGATCTCATTAGTAAATGAACGATGTTAGTTTTTTCTTTATTATTTATTTTAACCACAAGGCACATTAAACAAGCATTCTATTCAAAGGTACACAAAAAAGCGGCAACCCGTCGTGTCCTAATAGAAACTATATAATTAATCACTTGATTAATCAGTGTGACGAATAAAAACAGTGTAATGACCCGTTTCCTTGAATCGATCGACGTGACGTCATCAACATTTGAATGCAAAGTCACTGTGTGTTTATAGAGAATGCCGATTTTATCGATATAATGCATTTTGGTTATCGCTTAGCTTTGATTGTTAATGTTATAAATAATACAATTAAAAGGTGAGGATAAATTACTAGTCATTCTTATTAATATTCGACCTGTACCAGGAATTAAGTTATTAGTACTTCGGTAAGTGCAAGATTAATATCTATAAGTACCTATAAATTTACTATTATTGGCAATACTGCATTTTTTACTCGCACAGAAAATGTTTCCTACATTCTCATTTAACGACTGATTTTTTTACCTAACAAAAATCCTAAACTTAAACAAGCACCAAAATGAACAGCAAACATCCTAATCAACATATTTTAAGAAGGGTTGCAATACGGTCGATAAATTCAAAATCGATAAAACTGCCGAACACTAGCCAAGGATAGGGTGGCGTCAGCTTCTCGTGGGGCAGAAAAAAAAGTGAAAAGCAATCAGTGTGGCATAATTAGTGCGTTGTAAGTATGGGGCGCGTTGCCATGGTTACGGCGTCGGTGTCGATACCCGTTGCTTACCCGCCGCGTTAATTTCCAACGAAATTAATCGAATCAAGCTATCGCTCGATATCGGTCTGTGTGATTGAAATAAAAGTTGACATCACTATTTGAGTGTAGGATTTGCAAAAGTTTTTTAGAAGAGTTGAAATGCAGATTTGTCATTGTGAGTAAGGAGCTTTTGAAGACTAATTTTGGGACAATACACAATACAATACAGATAGCTAGGAACTTAACTCCGATTGTTTTGAAAACTCATTGATACAACCAAAATGAATTGTAATTAAAATAAAAAGTTTAGTGAGTAGGTAATAACATTTCAAAATTGTCTTCGCGATAAGTACTAAATATTGAAACACTTTTATCTACCCAAATATCATAAACCCTCTCTAATGCGTTCAAAAACCATAGGCAATGACCAGCATTACCAACCTGCAGAAATAAACGGTACTGTAATGAACTCATAACGCAACTGCAAACAGTTGCGTTATGAGTTTTAAATTTGGAACAGGTGTCAAATTCAAGTGAGTGTGCTATTCTAGTACCTCCTACATTACCTAAATCTGATATCGATAAGAAAAAAAAAAAAAACCCAATTCAGTATGATTTTAATTATAAATCGCACGACATTTTGATCTCGAGTGACACAAGAATAGTGACTTTGTTCGTTTGCCTATGATTTAAAAAAAAATGACAGATATCCGAAACGCCGCCATTTCGAGCTGTCATTTTTCGTTAGCTTTTTATTTCCAGTAATCCAGTTACGAGTAGACAAATTTTCTGATAAGTTCTTTATTTCTGTCGAAAATGAGTGATAGTGGACTCAGAAATTGACATGAATACTCCGCCAGATATCGTAAATGCAGCGACGAATGCAACTAATAACCTGTTGGCATAAAAATCAAGGGCCAAGTAACAATGCAGGTCATTTCCCTATGGTTCCTGAACCCATCATAGAGCCCTTATGATATTTGGGTAGATAAAGTAGTGTATGCAACTATACATAATTAGGCATTACAACACTCGTGTGATGCTATTAAGAAACTCGCCTTCGGCTCGTTTCTTAAACCCACACTCGTGTTGTAATGCCCTTCATTATGCACAGTTGCATAAACTACTATTATTGAAATGACTCATGTTCATTATATTAAGATTGAAAATTTAATAAAACGGAAACAGTGTACGTCTTATGACAGTTATAAGCACAAAATATGTCATTGATTTTATGACTTCTTACTTTATAAGCACTGTTACAGCTCATACATTTATCTTCGTAAGACCGTTCGATCGCATCAGGGCTTATTGTTATGTCTACCCAAAATTAAGGAGGCCATCTTTTTAACCACCTTTTGTATTCAAAATTCGATAATTTATTGCCGAAATAATATAATTACGGCCGACTGACGGGACGGATTGGCTGAGACCGGAAACACCAAATTACTGGAGAAATTAAAGCGGAAACATTTGGCCGCCGCTGGCAAGATGGTGCGCCGACGATTATCGTGTCTGTTCGATTTATGAATAATAATTATTGTCGCGTCTCATTATTTGTTTACTCTATAATTTATTTTTTTATAATAAACTAGTGATGTGCACATCAATTATCGATTATTATTTTATTGATGTGTTTTGATGAACCGACAAATTGTAATCATCTATTTAAGTTTTCGTGAAATATTTTGTTTTTTTTCAAAGCTATTAAAACTAAAGAATGACAAAGAACCGCACTTGATTAATATGCATATTATTTAAGATTACGATTTCGAATATAGGTACGTTTACGGCGATTGTTCGTTTAATATGCACCATAAAATAAATTGTGGGCATCCCAATAGCATTAATATGGGCGACAAAGACATTAATCCGTTAATTTCATTTCTTAAATTACTAATTAGGAATGCAGGAGGTATAAATCAGGCCGTATCATTTTTATACCGCGTTAAATCTTCATAACGGTGGACAAATCTTAAAATATTACTATTTTTATGGTTAATCTTGGAGCTTAATTACGGGTATTGAATATTTATCAAATGATACCAATTATGGGGATAACACCATTTTGTTTCATTGGATTCTTTAGGAGATTATACTAAAAGGGAAATTGAAATATGTCTTAATCTATCATATCTAAAAGGAATACATGATTTAGGTCCTTTTATTTAGGAGAACTAGCACTTTATCATAGAGCTACCATAGTCAATGTCAACATCTTAATAATGTAGGTATGTAAGAACTTCAAAAAATTGTTTGGTAAGTCAATAAACGAAACGATAGACATTGGATGCTCCTATCACTTTAACTTAAAAAAAAAACAACTTTCTCAAGTAACATAATCATGTTTGTAAAGGCTCCTATTAATTTATTTATATAATCACAACGGTTGTATTTAAAAAAAAATCAATTACCTACAGTAACTGAAACTAGAAATAAATAAAAGAATTATCACTTTGTTCTTTTATAATAAAATTAAAATATACAAAATAACAAAGTAAAGGTAAAGGTTAACACTTTCATATTTAATTCTTGTCACAGTAGTTCTGCCATGCCAATAAAATCTTCTGCCTCTTAAGACACTATGTTAAAAACATGCAAATTGTAGGGCATATAATAATATACAAAAAAAACAACCTACCTACTTAGCTTGTTAATACAGTCCTAAATCCAAAAACAAAGTACAGTCACAGAACTTCCTGATAGCGTGTGCAAACACTCTCCACCTAACAATTATCTAGAATTACCTCTAAAGCGTAAAGACAAACAACCATTTATGACAGATATTTGTCACCTCCATGACAGTTTTAAAGTATGACAAGTTAATTGAAGGGTTTGGTTGCTGATAGCTCAGTGGGCTGGTTGCTTGCCAGGCTGTCAGGAGAATGTATTAACAAGGCATGTGGTCAAGGGGTGACAGCGATTGAAAAGTCAATTCTAGCCATGGGGAGTACTATAGGTAAACATGTTTTTAAGCCCCGACGCAAAAACGACGGGATGTTAAAAAAAAAGAAAACGTTTGATTTGTTTATTTGAAAGGTGAATTAGTCGGAAGTGGTCTTAGCTTTGTTTCAAAATCAGTCCAAGATGGCCGCCGTCACAAAATGGTGATTTACATTTTTTTTTACAACCCTCTCAATATGGATACCAAATGAAAGGGCTTGACTAGTAGAATCATATACCTGAAAATATAATGACCCTATGTGTCGGGGGTTTTAAAATTTTTAATTGAATGTAACTTGTTATCTTTGTAGGCCGGTTATATTCATACTAGCTGACCCGCGCAACTTCGTCTGCGTCACATAAGAGAGAAAAACAAAAAGAAAAAAAAAACCCGTTTTTGCAACATTTTTCATTCCTGTTCCGCTCCTTATAATCATAGCGTAATGTGATATAGCCTAAAACCTTCCTTGATAAATAAACTATCCAACACAAAAACATTTTTTCGATTCGAACTAGTAGTTCCCGAGATTAACGCGTTCAACCAAACAAACAAACTCTTCTGCTTTATAATATTAGTATAGAAGTATAGATTAAGGAAAGATTTTGCATTTGAGGGATGGTTTCATGATTTTTATAAAATTTATTTAGATACTGATAAAATGAATATGACCGATGACCTGGTGAAGGTTGCGGGAATCCGGTGGATGCGAGTAGCAAGGGACCGGTCAATGTGGCGACACTTGGGGGAGGCCTATGTCCAGCAGTGGACGTCTTTCGGCTGAGATGATGATGATGATGAAAATGAATATCTTTTAATTAATTGTAGGAGCTTGTGGCTAAATAATAACAATAGGCCAATTTTTAGGTTAAGCCGTGATTGCCAAGGTTGGTCTGGGGATGGGTGACCACCCATTAAAAACCGAGTTTCCTCCGTACCTAGGAAAGCACGTTAAGCAGTTGGACCCGGCTGTCGTTTGTAGATCTTTGACAAGGTGGAGTCAGTGGCCCAAAAAGTCTGACAACCAGTATTACCAGGGGGTATCGTATTTCTGAGTACTGAACTGGGATGTCGAAGTCAGGTAGGCAGTCCATCCATGTAAAATACTGGTATTCGGCTGCATCTGGTTAGATTTGAATCCGACACCAACATAGTTGGGCAAAGGATAGGCAGATGATGACGAAAATGAATTCATAAACTGCCAAAAATTATTTTAATTACTAGGGGCTCAATTTGTTAGCTTTTTTGTCCATGCTTCGGTCTCCTAAAAGTGAAAGAGCACTCCTAATACCATTTGTTGTTTCTAATAAGGTTTTGTGTATATCTTTTGCTGGAGATCGTAAAATAAATAAATCTTCTTTTAATACTGTGGCAAGACTTCTCATTCTTAAAGATTATCTGAAAGAAATGCGTTCTTTCGACTCATTTCGATGTTTTATTTAAATTGTCTGAATATCAAATCAATATTTGATTTGACTTTGGTGATGATGACGTGGTTATAAAAACATTATTGAATAATTATGTTCGTAGTGAGAATGCTTAGTCTATACGTGGTCTATTCTAGTATTGTCTATAGTATGCTTACCTTTAAACCAGGAGCGTTGGCACATGTTCTCATTGCCATGCAGTGTTTTATAAGTCTCTCTTCGATATCATATGAAAACACAGTCACTTCAGTCTATTAGCGTTCATAAGTATGTATTGTCTACTAGTTACGATTTTAAAGTTTATTTTGCTGTTTGAGAAAAAAAAGACATGAGTAAGGTTACCTGTCTGCGTGGGAGACTCTAAGGCCTCTGTCTTTTTGGAGTTAAATTGTCTATGTTAACAAGGAGTTTCTAAATGTGTCCTCTTACAAGGCTTAATTAGTTTTGCTTCTGGCGGATCAATAGGTATGAAATTGGCAAATCAAAGCTTCTTTTCATAGATTTTGATTAAAAACTTTGTCTGTTACAGCGGTGATTTCATCTCGCAATAATTTCAAGTTTCTTTTGTATTTCCTTTCGTTAACTTGATTACAATAAGACCAGAAGGCCAGAGACAAACTCGATATCTCCCGACGCAAGACACGGTGGTCGCCTTTATAAATCATAAAAAATAAATCACTCACGAGGGTTAAAATGTGAAATACTTTCTCTAAACAAAAGGGCATTGTTTATGCAAAAGTGCATTCCGACTCGAATACTTTTCGTCGCCTGCCATCCACCCTGTATTTTTTTTAATTCGAATAAAGTACATTATGCGAGCCTGGCGATTTATCGATAAATTTTATATATGAAACCGTCGTGTTGTATGATCACGATCGCTGTTTTAAACTAAGACAGAAGTGAAATATATCGATATTGATGAAAGTAGCATCGAGAATCGAAATGAAACGAGACGGTAACAATGTGTGAGCTGCTCTTTGCGCCGTTTGTATGGACGTTAGTCATCGGTTGCATTTTAGTCTTTTAATAAAGTGCGTGAGAGTTCTTATTTCCAAGAATTTCGTTTTATTTGTAAAGCATTTAAAATAGCTAGGAATTTTTCCTCATAATTGAAATGATGTATAATTTATTAAAAACTCTCCTTTGCTTGAACGTAATACAATCTAACTCCCGTAATAATAAAAAGATGCCATCTCCCCTAAAACAAGAATAAGAAAAAATGCATTTAGCAATAAAAATTGGCGGTACACCAAAAACAGAGGCAACGTTATATTTTAATAGTATCCCTTATTCGTTTTGTACAACATCGAGATTTATTCACGTTACTTTGATGGCTTATAAATCATTTGGGGGCTAATTAAAATTGCCCTTTTCGAAACGTGCATCCTCGCATTCGCTAACCCGTCGATATAATTTACGATATCTCTCGTTCATTCACACATAAACTTTCTAATTTGCAGCCGAACGGCCCTACAGACTGTTGCAAATAAATTGGTCACTAATAAAAACAACACCTCCAGTAAAAACTATAAAAATATATTGGCAACTGTCAGTGTTCAAGTTTGTTATGGCCACACCCGAAACTTCGGTGATGAGAGCCCTTAACGTCTGTCAAAGCAGCAATTAAAAGGTATCGGTGTTGCCATAAACCGAGGATTAATTCCCAGCTTTTACGATTAAAAAATAAATAAAATTTCGCACGTAGAGTTGCGTGTCGGCATTCATTTGGTGGATTTGTTCGTTTTGTATGAGATTAATGCTACCTTATTGGCACAAATAATTTGTTAACTTATGTATCACTACGTTTGCGCACAGTTCTCAAGTCGATCGGGTGACGGGATTTGTTTTTATTTTTTTACAAGTGTAATTGTTTGACGCGTGATTTATGAAAGAGCTTTGACTTTATCGAAAGCGATTTTTATTTTTTTTTGTGGTTTTATAATCGTCGTTGGCGACCGGAAAAGTCGCACGATTTGTTGTCCTTAATTAGTGGCTATATTTTTTACTTTTGGCGTTGAGAACAAGGCGTAAAGGTCATGCGCGTTGATCGCTTAAGCTGTATTATTCAATGGAGTAATTTAAACGATTTATTTACCTTCGCTGTACACTAATCAGGAATTATATTATTCACTCGCGAACTCTTGGAAGATACGATTATCCGTCCGAGTCGAGTAATTTATTTTTAAGGCTCGTAAAATCTCACTCTTTCAGCAATAAAAGTAACATTTTAGCAAAGTTACTAACACGTCCAAAGATTATGGCGTTCGTTTATAAAAAGCATTCAGAAATCACTCGTCAAACATTGTCGTGACACTGAGAACTAAGTCTGTATTTAGGAAATGTTGATAATACTCAAATCGGGCGAATTTGCATATATTAAGAATCCGAAACCGAGCACGGTACGCCTCGCAAAATAAACACACACGAAAATTCGACAAAAAAAATGCAAGTTTCGCATATCACACGCGGGCGTATTTCACATAACAACCGTTCGTTTTAACGTTAACAAAACAGTGCGGAAAAAGTAAGAGAACGAGATGAGAAAAGTTACTTTAAGAATATACGGAAGTTAATTAGAAACGGAACGAAAAACAACCGTAACTGGTGGCGAAGTTGGCCGTTCTAGCGCGGCCAATGGTACAAGACACACACACAGGGAACCCTCACCACCGCGGCGCTAGGCATTTGCATACCGCCCGCCCAGACGCGCGCCGCCGCCCATGACGAGCGACAGGGACGAACAGACCCGACAACGCGCGACAATCCGCGATTCAAACACCTAAATTTTAAACTTTTAAATTTTTAAAATTCGAACTTTTCAACTTTTTTTTTTCTAATCAATTAACTGCAACCATTTTTCTTGTTTTTCTTAAAAATAAGGAGGTTGTATACGCAAATGAGGTTGTATACAGGGTAGTGAAAAGGATAGGAATAAATTTATCTGCGTCGCGTCGGATGCGACACAGTTTGACAAGTTGGCAGACAATTCTTGAGATAGAAGAGAGCATGAATGAGCTTAGATGATTCTTATCTGTTAATGAACACGTTTGCGTGTTTGTTCGTGTGTATGATGCATTTTTGATATCGAGATGTCATGTATGAGCGCTTATTTAACCGCCTCTTTGAGATTTTTTAATGGCAGCATTTAAATATTAGCTAATCGGATTTCGTTTTCTTGTAGTTTGACAGTATCTCATACGGATAATTAATGATAAATAATAAATCAGCCAAGGTTGTTCAAAGTTATAAAGATTTAATGCCAACTTTTCATGAATTGAAACTGTTTAACTATTTAAACCACAGTTTGATGGTGTATTTCTGACATCTAAGTATTGAATACCTAATAGTTTAAATAAAAAGAACGCATAAACTAGGAGTGAAATAGGGACTTACTCAAAATGTCAATTGTGTTCTTTACGAAATATCTTGCTGGTTTTTTATTGTTGTTGATAAAGCTTTTTATATTAACTGCCAATATCTTTACATGGAAAAAGTAGTAAAAGCTTGTCGCATCATGTTGTCCAAGAATTTACTAAGTTTTTCTACCCGCTCTGTCTTGTGAGTCCTTTCCAGCTGATTGGACATTAATTATTTCTAGAAATAGTTGAATTACATCAAGTTTACCACCGTAAACATGACTATAAACTTAGTGTTATTTAATGATTGTTTGAAATTCAGAATGTTTTTTTTTCACTTACATTAAAAACTTAATTGAGTTTAAAAAAAGCGTCAGTAAAAAAGTTTTTGGGAAAAAAGTTTACGACATTCGATTTCTGACTGCATAAATAAATCAAACTAAAATATCTTCTGGCCTTTGGTGAGCCTCATAAAAATAGGGTCAGTTTAGTCAAGTGAAAAATTTATTTCGTTCTTTTACTTTCGGCACAGAAAAGAGGTTTCCATAGAGTAGTTATGAATTCAGGCCGGTAACCTTGAATCTTGTTCAGAACTTTTTCCTCAAGAAAATTAATACAAGGGTTGCAACTCCACTATCTGCTACAATATAGTTGATGAAATAACTTGCCAAACTACATCTATGTGTCTCATCCTTAATGAAAACACACAACAGACAAGAACATTGTAATTACGAGGAGTAAGAGATTTATTACACGAGGATAGGAAACACACCACACGTGACCGAACATCGCATTAGAAACATTATATAAAACAGAATTAAACCACACAAAACTCCACCTTACCATTATTGTAATTAATACCAATTTCCCAAGTAAAGGAGCAGGCTCTTCAGCTGTCTTTTTGCTTGTCGAAACGCGTGCATATGCATTCTTGTTCCATGTGTGAATACCACGAAAGCGGAACATGTAGTAGTTAATTTTTGCGCAAAGCTCGGGCGAAAGAGAGCTCCGCTCATTTACAAATAGTTTGCTTAAGTGTGAAAGAGATAGGAACAGTGGGGGTTAATTAATGAACGTGGAAGCCTGCGCTCTTTATTGCTTTCGTGGCTGGACGCTAAGACGTCGTCGGTTAAGGAGTTTTCCGCTGAGAAAATATCGCTATAGTTAGATAGCGTTTGTTTTTCTCCAGCCACCATGTGTAATATAATTTTCATACTACAAACACAGTTTTTCCCCTAACAAAACTTTTTGTAGCAATCTCGAGAGTAGCACTAATTGGCCGTAGCATTTAGTGCTCCGAAAATTTTATTAGAACGTAATTGCTCGAGTTAATTAAATGGAAAAGTCGCCTCTACAGCGAACCTTTGCTAAGTCCACGAGACACCTGTTTAATTACACAGGATATCCGAAACTCCTACGTAGAACATTTCATTAGACGTCCAACCTTCAGACGAACTCACCCGACACCCAAATAAAAAAGGTGGGGGATGTGAGAGTGTGGCGTGCACCTTAGCGTTTGTTACTGCTAGACAACTATTAGATTTAGTCGGGTAACCGTACAAATATAACCATAAATAGTGTACGCTTAATGTGGTGAATGTTTTCTTAATTTCATCCCGCTGCGTGTGAGTGTAGTGGTTAAGAAATTAAGAAAATGCTGTAACGTCCGCACGCCACTTAAGGTTCCCCTCTTCTTAAGAGTATATTGTCTCCTCCCTGGTTTTTGTTCTAATAAAACTCCTTAACGTTTGTTAATGAGCGTAATAACCTCTTCTGTTTGTTTGTTTTGTTTTAATGAACATTTTTATGTTGTTTTTGTTTTCTTGATTAACAGGATTTATCTTTTTATTGCCCTTTTTATTAGCTGCGGTGGTTTTGAAACAATTCTGTGTAATACGGCCGTTGTGAATCATATCAGTTTGTTATTATATAAGTATATCGTCGAATTATGGCAAAAGGGGTATAATAAGATACTGACTGAGATGAATTTGCATCTCATTTGAGTACTTTTCTATTACTAATTCCATACTGAAAGATCAACAATGTTAATTGCGTGTTTACACAGCCGACTTGACGAATTCTTCAAACAAATGAAGCAATGTGTTATGATTGTTTTCAAAGCTCTTCGAGATACGATACACCAGTGTTTTTCGCAATTCTGGTCGGTCAGACTCTTTTCGAACTTCAGGCTCATTTGAAAGGACCTTTCAAAGGACCTTGCCCACACATGGGTGCACATATCGATCGTCTGCTAGATAAACTCAAGAGTCATATTTTAGTGGAATGCAATTATAACCGGCCGGGGTGTCACTAGGGGAGGCGCACACTGTCACCACGCACTCGTACATTCAAATATTTGTACGTACACCCTGTCTGTGTGGTCGTGTAGGGCTGGTAGAAGTCGGTTCAAGGGTTGGCGGATTCTGCACTGCAATTCTAAAGAATTTCAGAGATTTTTTCTGTTTGGAGCGGAATGTAATAAAGATTGTTGTCAAAATTTGTCGCTTTTTGTGGTGGTTATGATTACCTTTTATACTTTTCGATTTACTAACTTTTTGTTTGCCGTTCATCATTTAAATCATTTGTATGTTTCAAATGTGACGTAATTTTGACTACTAAATTACTAGCCGAGTTTTTAAATTGGACCATATGGCTTAAGGAGCAAAATTTAAATTTTCTTACGTTATAATTTTAATTTCGCGGGCTACCCTGACGCTTCCCCCATAAAGGACTGCTGACGTCCCTATCAATATTCACACAATTTTTTACTTTAAACAATGGTCGTACGGTTCTATTTTCAGTACAGCAGTAAATTACGCGAGGAACTTTCCGTTGTGTCTGAACTGTCTGTGACTGAATGTTTTTTTGGAAAAATATGCAAGACTAAAGAAATGTAATCAAACTCGACCCTAAATATTTTTTAGAAGACGGATAAATTAAAATATTTTGTGATGACTTCGTAGCAATTTCGTAGCACTTCGTAGACCCTTCATCTAACGCAATTCAAAGTACAAAAACTCAACAAATGTTTTATAATGATAAAAGAGTATGGTTTTCTGATTGCACCCTCTTATTACCAGAAGTGCCAACCCTAGTCTCACATAAATGTAACCGGACGTCACCCTAAGGATTAGTGGCGTGGCTATGAGATTACCACATCGGCCGCTAATGAAGAATCACCGATTGCAATTAATAATTAACTTTATTTATTAACTTTTTTTTCCAAGAATATTCAGAAGAAAAATTGTGAAACTGTTTGGATAGGTTCCAAAAGGTGAAGTGTCTGCATTTTGAATATCGAACGTGTTTCTTTTTTAAATAGTGATGTCATTTAACATTCAGGGTCACACTGGAAGGTCTACAATCTTTATAGTAAAGGTATGTATTATGTAGTTGCTCTAAAGTTTAATAGAAACATAAACATACCTACCGTATGTCACGTGGCATATGGTATGATTTTCTAAAATATTTTACTCAGAAACTATGGATTTATATAGCACTCTGTTGTGAAATTGCCACAGCATTATCAACTGAAGATAAATTTCGTACTTCACTAAAAAGAGAATAACAAATAAGCTGAAATCATCCATGAACATTGCATTGTCAAACAAACTTAAACAAAGGTTCAGTTTACAAAATGAACAGCTGTGGTTTATGACAGCTGACAGGGCAATTTCATATATTTTTTACAAGCAACTTAACACGTATTTCATACAAAACTAAACGGTTGCAAGCGTTAATATCCCTCTATTTACGTCCAAAATTTGTCTCAAGAAACATGAAAGCTAAACAAGTTGCATTTCACTACTTACTCGTACAAAAACAATCCAAAAAGGTCGTCAGCAACACTTTGCCGCAATTAATTCAACGTATGCAAGTTCATAACTCACGTAACATACTCATCGCAGATCGTAAATAACGTCCAAATGAATGCCTCGAGACTCGAACAACTTTTGTTTACATTTCAGACGCGAAACGTCACATGTATCCGACTTTTGACAGATGCTCATAAACCAACACAAGCGCAGAACATTTACATACGCGGCTCGACGCGACGAGTCTGCTTGCAACGGAACGTCACGCGTGCTAATGTAAATACTCTTTTGATTTTGTTAGTTTTGCGTTCCGTTTTCAGCTCGTTTTTCGTGTGTCCGTCACACAGTTTGCGTTAGTACTGACCACAGCTTAGGGCGCCGGCCATGCGGCGGTGTGCGTGTGTGGAGCTTTCTGCACGCGATCACTCGGAGCTTTAACGAGTGGGGCGTACGCCTGTGTGCGTACTAACTTTACTTGTGGAAGTATCAGACTAGACTCATTGACTGCGGCCCTTATTGTATGAATGTGGAAAAATTATAGTGTCGAGTGTTTTGCCTGAAACAGCGATGCGTATTGTTTATGTCCCCGGCTAGAGCACTTAAGACTCCCAATTTGTGGAGGACGTTAATGTCACAGTGCTTTGTCTCGAGACGCATTATATCTTACAAAGTACTGTAATTAAAATTGTCGCGTCACTGAGCAATGTTAATTTTGTTTTTAGTTTTGATTTATGCAGTTTCTAAATGACATTGAGAACTGGCTTTGCGTGATTAACTTAATTGTACTATGTTTTTTTTTTTTTTTATAAAACTCACGTCCACGTCAATCTTTGCAAAAACATTTTTCCACTGCAATTAAAACTTCAAATAGAAGAAATAAACGAAAAACAAATGAAAGTTCAATATTTAAATGACATCGAACAACGTCACTACAAATTCAGTTAGGGTTCATTTGCAAATTCAAATTCAAAACCCGCGCAGCAAATGCGACAAAGAACAAAATGTCACTTTCATATAAAACAAACTATAAAGCTAAACGTTAATCACGGATAGTGTGAACATTTGTAAGTTAGTATATCATGGCAAGTCAAAACTTGGTGCTTGCATTCTTAAAGTTGAAATTGCACATTTATCACTGCGGACCATGCGCTCGATGGTCCATTAAGAGATTTTTCTGAATCATAAATCTCACTTCGCCTCATCTCGCTTCGATAGTACAGATATGGAGTAAACAGGAATGCGAGCTCCTGAGATATTGTCTCGAAGTTAGTGCAAAGATATCATATACATTGTTTTATTCGATATGAGTTACAATGTTCTATTTTTATGATATTTTATGTGCACTTCTATTTTATATAAGTACATACATGTAGTTTTTGAAAATATATTGACCATCATCATATTAATCAGGTTTAATAAACTTACTTTTTGTTGTAAGTAAGTAATCAAGGTTCCAGACTATGTATGTACCTAAGTATGTGTATAGTTAATTCGTTTCTTTGTGTAATATTGTAATTATTTTAAAAAATTTCTCTAATTATTCTTATACGGAACACTAATAGAATCAATAAAATATTGGAACAATATAGTAAATCCAGCCAGCATTTAAAACTTTGATGAATTCGATTTATGAATAAAATGCTCAACGCTTATGCACTTAGATTGCTTTACAAAAAACAATCTTAACACCCGAATATAAAACTCAAAGCTGTACTACCAAATCAGTTCTATACAAGTCTTTAAGCTATCATGTATTTTGTTCTAATTATAAGTTAGGTCGTTTAATTATTGCTTACGTTTTTGTACTGACGTCATCGGACCACGCCTGTTAGGTTGAGTACGTACTTAGGAATAAAGACTTCTTTGTTTATCCTTCTATGAGAATTCTGTAATGAATTGATTGAGCCGTTCGATGGAGGAAGCAATTAAATGATGTTTTGCGGCTAGGCAGTAAGGGTTTTGTGTTTAAGTACATCCGCTTACTGGCCAAGTAATTAGCTTTGTGATGGAAATTGTGGTGTGCTGACGTATTTTATTATCTGTGGTTTTAGATTAAGACGTCCTGTTCCATACATAGTCAGATCATAGACTAACTAAAGGAGAATGACCAAAGTGGACCAAAATTTGAAAAAAAAAAGCAAAGTTCTGCCCCCAGATTTACTACATAGCTCATTTGAAAGACTGGTTAAAATGCTTAATTTTCTATGGAACTGAAAAAATCTGTCCCACGGAATCATAGATATTAGCTGAAACGTGAACTTGAAAAAAAGTAGCACATTCACTTGCACATTCAAAATTGTTGAATTAGTCTGTAACTGTGGGTTAGAATTTGATGCACATTGGCACACATAGTAAGTCCAACATTATAAGTTAACCCACAATGGAGTCAACCCTGGGGGCAGCAGTTTCATTTTTCTACAATGTCTTGCAACAGGAATGACATAAAGTGTGCTCAACACTTTTCACTTTTCCGGCATCGCTGTCCCTGATTCGTCGTCGCACCTTATGATCATGAATCATGACAGATTGTCAGAATTTTCTGGATTTTGACTTCTGACCGACTCAGCAATGATTGGCAAATATCGGTCTTGATACACGGAAAACACTACAACTTGACTTAAGCTTGACTTATGCACGTACAGAAAAAACTTCGAGGTTGATTTGTTGACCACCCCTTATCGAACAAGACGTTTACGTCTATTGAGAATGTCGGTCAACACATTGTCTACTTGCAAGAACTCTAAAGGTGAGGGTGCTTTGTGCGATATATCTTACGTTAAATGAAAACTGACGTACCACGAAATACTTTTGGGTTTGACCTTGGTCAGCATACGTCCTTCTTAGATCCATACACAGCTGAACTGAATATTACAGCCAACCAGCTATACCATCGAACGTTAAATTTGACTTTAGAATTTCAAATTACTTTGAATTTAGAACACTTTTCCGGTGTTAATAATACGTTACAAGACTGACCCGTGCCGCCATTATCCAAACACAACTCTTTTCAATCACCTCAATACTTATCGTGTCGCAGGATATAATTTAAAAATAATATTTTATCGCTAACCAGTTATAATAATGTTAAAAATTAAATAGCTTTTGCCGGCCACATGGCGTGGAAAGGAAGTGCGTATCGTCTGTCAGGGCTTACGTATAATGAAACGTACTCATTTTCTTTCAACTGACCAGTCACAATGAAGACAATGAAATACAACGCGTCGGGAGCTCATCCGGAGGGGCATTTCAAATTCGTTTGAGTTTTGGCCCTTTTGTGTTTTGAAGGTTTTTTTTTTGAGTTCACACTTGGTTTGCTAAAAACATGGGTGAAGTAAAGTTGTGTGTGGATGTCCATGCATGGGGTTTTATGTATAAATAAGTAAACTGTTACTTCTATTAAACCGCAGTTCCAGATTTAATACTTTGGTAGAAAATTCACAAAATAAAATAATTAGGGGTATGGTTCTTAAAAAATGTGATGACTACATAGGTTTTCCTAATCACATACAAAATGTATCCTTAAATCAACACATCTTTCAAGAAATACAAGCTCAATAATTTCGTCGACAACACATTCGCTACTGTTTTGTTTCTTAATTATTTGCTGTCAAGTCAAACATAAATCCAGGACGACTTTGCAGCTCTAAAGGCATGTTTAGATGATAGATAATATATGTTATTCGTCAGCGTAAGAATGGTGAGTTTACTGCGTAACACGGACAATCGCGACGCGCACAGTTTTACAACGAGGGCGGTTAAAAAGCTTCGCGTTAAGGTGTGCTGCATTTACACCGTGGTGTAATTTTACAGGTGCGCAAAAGAATAAAGAATCTAGATTGATGTTGGGAAGTTTTTCGATAATAGCCAAAGACACTCGTTTTTGGCTATTATCGATTCTGTAAAACACAAAAAATATTAATATCTCTGGAAAATCAAAACAAATCAATGTTTACTCCAAATTATTGAAGACTAGCAGCTTCACGCGGTTTTACCCGCGTAGTGCCCGTTCCCGTGGGAGTACGGGGATAAAATGTAGCCTATGTTACTCAGGGTAAATGTAGCTTTCCAATGGTGATAGATTTTTTGAAATCGCCACAGTAGTTTTTGAGTTTATTCATTACAAACATACACACACACACGCACAAAAATACAATTTTTTCCTCTTCATAATATTAGTGTAGATTTGTAAGACATTCTACACAAACACATCTAAACTAGCCTCCTAATTTTACACAAAAAATACTGGTATAGATTATAGCTTCCAAGTGAGCCAAAACAAAACCCAAACAGTCACATTTTCTTCAAAAAATATAAGTTTAAACCTCGCGCATCTTTTTAAAACGTATTTTACAAATCGGTGTGAAGACGTTCCCTTTTAAAATTGAAAGTGACGTAAGTGCTGTTTTAGTGCGCAATCGGCGGGCAAAAGTCGTAAATCAAAGTTTTAGTGTCGAAATGTTGGGATGCGTTGGCCACTGGGGTGGCCAGCTTTAAACATATTCTTTTTTATAAAAAAGGCATAAGAAATAAGAAACAATATGACATTCGGCCAGTATTCGACTATTGTTCGGAGATGTATGATGTGTATGAAAAAAGTGCGTTACAAAGTTGTGGGCGAATTCTGGTGAATCTAACAATTGAAGATTGTAAATAACTTATTGTTGTTGAATCATACAACATTTTGGATGCATACAATTTTAATTCCACAAGCCATATTGTGCACTGAATTGCAATTTCATTACACAAAAATAGAATTAACACTAAATATCCTAATTTTGTACTGAAAAATAAAATATTCATCCTGGATTATTAATTTGTTCAGTAACTTTATTTATGTTCAGGTACAGTACATAAGTCATTAGAAAATAAAGAAAAAGTATTAATTTAGTACCAAAAATAAACCACTTCGTTTTGTGATAATTTATCGAATTATTTCAGACGCTACTGGTATTAAAGTTTTTAATGTATCTCGTGGACATTCGCAAAAATAACTTTAATGTAGCAATAAATTCAAATTCTGTCTAGTTTATGGCGTTCTTGAAAAAGAACTACGGCCCTGGAGAAATTTTATTGACTCTATTTTTATATTTTTATTGATTAACAATTTGAATATTTGAACGAAGTTTTTTTTTCCTAATTCACCTGTTATATTATTAGTTTTCATAATGAAACTGAAAAATATTTGGTAAATCGTACCTATATACTACAAGTCTACAATGATTGAGTAGATAGCTAATTGCATGAAATTTATTATTACCACTAGCTGACCCGCGCAACTTCGTCTGCGTCACATAAGAGAGAAAAACGAAAGGAAAAAAACACCCCGTTTTTGCAACATTTTTCATTCCGCTCCTAATGTAGCGTGATGTTTTATAGCCTATAGTCTTCCTCGATAAATGGACTATCCAATACAAAAATACATTTTCAATTCGAACCAGTAGTTCCTGAGATTAGCGCGTTCAACCAAACAAACAAACAAACTCTTCTGCTATATAATATTAAGTATAGATTTTTCCAAAAGCAGTAACATAACATAACAGCACATTTGTGCGTATGTTTCTCTGTTTCCTAATCGTTGTAGTCTAGATCTTAAAAAGCTCGAGCGAATTGGTGTCTTCTAGGCAAGAATGCTGCACAAGTTGCGGCCAAACACAAGCATAATCATCACTACATATTATAAAACAAAAACCTCCGCCGCGTCTGTCTGTCTGTTTGCGATAAACTCAAAAACTATTGCACCGATTTTCATGCTGTTTTCACTAACGGATAGAATAGTTCTTGAAGATTATTTTTTTATGTAATTTGTACGCGAGCGAAGCCTGCTCTGTCAAGCCTGACCGTAACGGTCAGACGCTATTGTTTAACTATTGTGTCTACTTCGCTGACAGTTAATGAATTAGTATAAAAAACCTGCATAATTGTCCTACCTACTACTGGCTATACTCCAGATAAAAACAAACTACCTCCCGCAACATCCCCACATTTAAAACAGAGTAATCCTCTATCTCAACGGTATTACTTACAAGGTTTTATCATCGAGGAGTAGGATTGCACTAACAAAGTAAGCATGGGGTATTAAAACCAATTGATAGTCGACCCCAGGTGGGCGACTAAAACCCTACGAACTGGTAAAGGTTCGTCTATAATGATGTAGCTTGCAAAGAGACTAATGTATGAGTTATAATGGTTGAGTTTGTATGATGTAATGTATTGAAATCTGAAGGATAGGATGTTTATTCATGTCGCTACTTTTTATATATTTATTTCAACCCTTTTTTGATAATCTTGAATAGATCATTGTGGTGTATCTTGAGAGGATTATCTAACCATTTTTATAATTTCTGTATTCGGATTCAGATTCAGATAACTTTATTTGCGCAAACATTAGTGTATATGTTATGGACCAAGTGATGAATTGGCCATTATACATAATGCCCGGTCATTATGAATAATGGCCAATATAAGAGTGCAATTTGATAAGAATTATTCAAATAATCAAATTGACCGGGCATTGTACATATTGTCCATCACCTTTTGGGCAGAATAATACAAACATAAATGTTATTACTATTTTTTTATTGTTATTGTCATTTAACTTAAAATAAACCAAATATTTAACCATTTAAATAATCAGACTCATTATTTGGATTAATCATTAAGGACTTCTTTCTACATTAAGAAGTCATATTAAAAATATAACATAAAACAAATTAAAAAATTAAAAAAATTACAACATGTCTAATATTGTTTTATAGAAATGACTTATTATTATCTTACCATATAATTAAATCCTACTTATCCTACTCATCATCATCATCTACCGAGCCTTTTCCCAACTATGTTGGGGTCAGCTTCCAGTCTAACCGGATGCAGAAGAATACCAGTATTTTACCGATTGCCTATCTGACCTCCACAAGCCAGTTAATACTGGGAAAACGATACGACTTGCTAAAACTGGTGTCAGACTTTTGGGGCCACTGACTGCCTGTAACAACTGTCAAAGATGGACAAATGACAGTCGGGACCAACGGCTTAACGTACTTTCGGAGGCACGGAGCAAACTCGGTATGTAAGGGTGGTCACCCAACCACAGACCAACCTAGGCAACCAAAGATCGACCCGAGACCCGAGCGGCTGATATTATTTAGCCACGAGCCTTTGCCTTTGCCTTTTTGGCTTGGCGACATCTACATTTATTAGACTTCCAACCATTTTTACAACCATGTCTGCTATAACCTTGCCCTCCGCATTAAGAGGACATTCTGCAACACTTTCTCAGCGAAATCTCCTGTCTTTGGAACATCTTCAGGCAAAATAAATCGTAATTCAGTGTTAACACACTCGCGTTGACACTGAGTTATGAAACTGAAGCCCATCCGCGTCCGTCCATATTCGCTTACAATGCAAAACTAAACAAAAACAATAGCGCTTGAAGTCCGCCGCACGAGCCGCGCGCTGGATGGCGGTCTCTGATTGGTCAAAGCGTGCCACGCCATGCGTGCCACCCTCCCCGCCCTCACACCGCGTCAAATTTAGCTTTATTATCAAATTGCCCAATTATCATGTAGCAATATAATAATGACCGTACAATGTGATAAATAATGAAGTTAAGATAGTATTAATCACTTAGCCCGATAGAGATAGCCATTATTCATAATGCTCGAACATTATGTATAATGCCCACATTAATCACCTGGTCCATAACATATATACAATTAGGTATAAAGAAAACAAATGCATGTTTACCATATTGTCATGGTGTGAAAATATTAATACAAGCTATGTAGGTAATGCCGTTTGGTTTGAATAGTTTTCTGAATCAAATGATACCAACAAGACAACATTGCTGTTATTGCGGGAATATCCTGGATGCGGCTCGCACAAGAGCCTAAAGCTTGGCACAAGCAAAGAAAGGCCTGTATGGCCTATGAAGTCGATCTGTAGATGATGATAAATACCATTCATTGGTACTTGTCAAAATTGGATGGAATGTTCTGTTAAAGCGAGCCCGACTGTCATTCGTAGCTGTATGGAAATGTACGAAATGAATATAGAAAATCTGATGGACAGTCTTTTAAAGGGGTTGCTATACTATTAGGCTATATAGATCAAGTATTTAGTCACTCCATATAAAATACATCGATCTGCTTATATAAGGTGTTAAAAAATTAACTGCATTACTATCAATAAACAAACGTATTCCAAAAAAAAAAATTGTTTTTTCAAGCATTTTTAGTTTTTACATAAAAAAAAAACATTTCCAATCCATAGTCTGAAAAATGAGATGGGAAAGTTAGAATCAGCTGTCTACGTTTGCGCTGTCGCAGGGGTGAACGACTACGCGCCCGGCACCCTTCACGGCGCAGTCACAGTACAGTCAAGTGCGCATATTCAATCATTTTGTGCGCAGTGAAAATATGCATATCTTTGAAACGGATCGTTACTTATATAAAATTTTTTCGTGATTATTTTTTATTTGTGATTCCAAACAACTCCTCAAGTTTCGTGCAGTTAATTTTTTAACACCTTATATACTGTAAGATTCCAACATAGCTGGGATAAGTCAAGACAGATGATGATGAGACTCAGTTACTTCAGAACAAAACTCAGGCTGCCCTCTGAGCTGCCACAGACACCGTGAAAGTGGAAAAGATCAAGACATGAAGAGGAAAAAAATAGTTGTAGCCCAAAAGGGTAGTTGAGGCACCAATCAATTCACATACTTTTTAAGAGCTGTCAAAACGCGGTTCTCTCATAGATTTTGTATAGAAATAGCACGCTCTGACGTCACTATTTATTGATTTCAAAACAACTAAATATCGAATTTGGCAATTAATAGAAAATAAATAAAGTTTTTTTTTGAGATTGGTATCTTGGAATTATTGTTTAATGGTGTCAACTACCCCTATTGCAATTGGCTTTCTTAGTTGCATATCACAGCCTTATACAAGCTTGCTCTATTAATTGTCATATTTACAACTTTCCCTAGTATAAGAAACTCGAGATGAGGAATAGTGTTACTTGATTTTACATCCTTT
This sequence comes from Xestia c-nigrum, assembly GCA_916618015.1. Classification (NCBI taxonomy): domain Eukaryota; kingdom Metazoa; phylum Arthropoda; class Insecta; order Lepidoptera; family Noctuidae; genus Xestia; species Xestia c-nigrum. The sequence continues at coordinate 10,668,481 of OU745260.1, forward strand.
CGAGGAAACTGGATGGGTTTTAATATAATGTTGCTAGTCTGATAAAACTAGAGACAATATATGGCCCCATTTAATGATGCTGGTGGTAACCTTTTCGGTTTCTACTTTTAGATTGTGTGAACTGAAAAATGTTTTATGTCATTTGTAGATCTTTAACAGCCGTTACAGGTGGTCAATGGCTTAAAAAGTCTTACAACCAGTCTTACCAAGGGGTATCCTATTACCTAGTACTAATTGGGTGTGGAGGTCAGATAGGCAGTCACTCCGTGTAAAATACTGGTATTCAGCTGCATCCTGTTAAACTGGAAGCCAACCCCAACATAGTTCGGAAAACGCTAGGCAGATGACATCATTATCATCGGCTTCGCCTTATGTAAATAAAATGTTAATGACTGCTACGTCCAGCAATTTTCACTGCTGGACATGGCAGTCACAATTTTTCAACAAAAACGACCCGAGAATCAAACCCAGGAGTCGTTTTTGTAACGACCAGACCAACGAGGCACTCAATACTTCAACGACAGTGCTGTCTTCTGCCTACGTACCTTTAAAATACTTTAAAAAACTCACCTATCACCTAAGCACTCGCCTTTAGGAGAATTCATTAGTCTTCGCATTTAATACATATAAGAAAACGACTAGAAACTTACATACAAACACATTTCGAATTCCAATACCGCGTTTCTATGCCACCCAATTCTTTGCCCCCTTTCCAGTGTACAATGGAATGTAAAACGAAAGACAATCGTTTCCCCTCTAATGAGTGGTTGGGCACAAAAGGTGATACTAGGCGATTCATTTAGCCTGCGGTTACACGCGTGCGGCAATATGCAACGCGTTCATATAATTAATGGCGGTTTCAGTTTTCTATTGCAAATTGTAATGTTTTTGGATTAGTAGGGGAATGTTGAAGTGGCACGGAATTGTGTGGTTTGTTGTAAGAGTCGACGAACACACTAATAATGGAAGTTTCTTAAAAGGCATACACCGATCTCAAAAGTCAGCCTTCAGAGGGAGTCAGCGGTAGCTTCTTTCCATAACAATATCTTTCTTGTGGATCTATTTGATTATGTCTTTAATAATGTATGTGTATATATGTCACCGTAAAATTGTCAAATTCGTTATATTGTAATATCTCTAGCGATATTGTAAAGTCTCGAATTATTGTCAAATGAACATACTGCTTACAACAAAACGCATTATTTTTCGTGAAATGCATGCGATGGTAGTCAACTTACGCGGTGTGGAGGGAAGGAGGGGTCCCCCTTGCCCAGTGGCACAACTCTCATGAAAAGATAATGCACCATTCCTGAAAAATACCGATTAATATAACATAACCTTTAAACACTTTATATTCCCCCTAAAAAGCGTAGTCGACGGAGCCCCGATTCGCGTATTTCCGAGTGCAAGGTTTAAAGGAACCTAACTAACCTAACGGGGGGTGCCCCAAGTCCCGATTATGGGGGCAGAGATACTTCCGTATGTTCAGTTGACAATAATTCGAGACATTACAATATCGCGAGAAAAAACACGTTATATTGTAATATAACGTGTTTGGCAATTTTACGGTGACATATATATCTGATGCATGTCGGAGGAGCAATGGCCAAAAAACCACCAAGTGCATCCTAACTGATAGAAAAGGACACGGAGACCTGCTCAGAAGAAGAAGGCAGCTGATTTGGACTCTTCTTTTAGGGATTGGCCTAAAATAACACTAAAGGCTAGGCCAGCCTATACTGATGAAGGTTGCGGGAATTATTTGGATGCCAGTCACACGGGACCGGTCAATGTGGCGACACTTCAGGGAGGCATATGTCGAGCAGTGGACGTCTCTCGGCTGAAATGATGATTATTCCAGGCTATCTGAATACAGAAAGGTGGAAGGAGGGTAGGAAAGTCTCTGTTCTGCAGTGGGCCAGTATTATGCTGATAATAATAATAATAAGTACTTCTTCACACGGCACGTATTGTTAGGAGGTTCCTCTCCCAAGAGCCGACCACCGGCAGCTCGGACCCTGTTCCCAGCGCTATGCGTTTTAGCTTTGTCAATATTCGTTGATTGACAGAAACAAAAATACGTGTCCATTATTTTCCAATACTTTAACTGACGTTCTAAATAGATTTGCAATTTATTGATGGTGGAAACTAGCCTATTGGTGCTGGCTGGCTAGGTACACGTCCATGACGATAGTTACACCTCCTTTGGTCTTTTCCAGTCCTAATGACAACAACTGTTCAGCAGTGGATGCTCATTATCGTATGAGTGATATCCACACGCACTAAGGTTGATTTAATAGAAATTCTGATGTCAGTAAACTGGTTGGTACGGCTCGTTTCACGGTGGTTGATTTCCGTCTACTGATTGGATAATGAGTGGTTGACTTTCATCGCATAGGTCTGTACCCCTTTACAGCTAGATTGTGTAGTACAATCACTGACTTCGAAGTAGTACGTGTAGCTAAGTTTTACATGGGTCAAAAGATATTCATCAAAAGTTTGATTGTAGCCTGCAAAGTTAGTACTTACTGTGCAGGTACCCTAGAGATCTCACAAGGAGTGTTCCGAATGGTGGGATCCAACCGAATTGAGCATGTAATTCATCGCCACTGCTCTCAAAATGGTGAATCAATGTTCTAGAACCAAAAATTCAATGACTTGTGATATTAACCAACCTGCACTGGGCCTGCCTAGTAGACTACCAGTCCACTACCTTCACAAAGAAAAGGGCTGCTACCACAGTATGTTCTGGTTCAGGGACAATATAATGTGCTGATTAGTATAAAACGAGATTAAAGAAGAAACAAATGACGGTTTTGTCTCGTTGGTAAAAACGACAAAGAGGTCCTAATCAAAACAACTTTACATTTAGACGAGCAACATCTGCAAAACCATTTTAACATAAACTAATGCAGTGAAATGCTTTCTAAAAGCACAATTTATCGCTCTCTATAGGTACTAAAACTACATACCATAGTGTAGGAGCAATTCATTTACTCTGTGGTCGGGAAATGCACGTAGCAATGTGAGCGGGATATTATTATGCAATGCGTTTTCATAATTAATTGCATTTCACTGATCGTGTTATGGGTGCATAATAATATTCAGAACACTTGAATATAGAACGGTGTTTATTTAAAAAATGAACTGATACTGGCCGTTGACGATTTTGAATGAAGACCATGCATTCCACAGAAAACAAATGGACTACGTCTTTGAATTCCTTCGCCTTTTTGTTTGCGGGTTTTAAACCTACTGCAGATTCATTGCAACAAGAGGTCATGTTTAAATATAAACTCGTAGGCAGTGATGTAAAGGAGAAAGTGATAATTGTATGTTTATCATATTAAACACTTAACGTATGCAACCTCATCCGTTTTGGCGAGGCCTGCACGACGCATTACGTGATCCCCGCTATAAACAGTTGCGAATATAATCTTGTTAGTTTTATCGAACAAGAAGTAAACTTCATACGATACAATTTTCACAGCATACTGTCATGTATCACCGCTGTCACGCGTCATCTCTGATTAACTTTTATCGACGAAAGACACCGGAGTAACGACATGTCCCTTACCGGAGAATCTTAAATCTGTAATCTCCACTTTTTGCATTCCCTCCCGCCTCGGGCGGCTATAACGACACAATAAACGTATTTTATACGCGCTCACACTTAACGTTTATATCGCCTTATAAGTAGATCGAGAAATAATAAAACTAAAGGAGAGCGAACATCAAGAAAGCAATAACATCATTATCATAGCGAGTCCGCCATCTCTTTCCAATAGGTTTCACCCCTCCCTTGGCCCCGCCCACCGCGTATCTCCTCTGTCACCTGTATATCTCGAAACATTACACATATGCAAAACTTTCGCGCTCGCATCTCGTCGCACACGTACACAGATGGGTCGCCTACACACTACACGAAATATGCAGCTGCAAGTCGGCTGTGTGCACACTACGGTATAAATCTGCGAGATAAAAATTGTGCTATATTGCCTCACGAGTGTGTTGCCCGTACGTGGTGTTCTTTTTTGTTCCGGATAGCCTGTAGGCGTGCCTAGTAAGTTGTTTGCACCTCGAACAGTGGTCGATATTTCAGTCGTGTCATCGGCGCGACATCTCTTATAAAATATTGGACTCGCGTCCATTCTTTATGCTGTTTGAAATTGTATTTGATATCAATACTTTTCTTAGAATGTTTGTCTCTTATGATCTTCATTAAAATGCCTTTTAACTCAATGGTTTGAATAATGTTCGTGAGAACAGTCGGCCTTGACTTACTTTTAAGTAAGCGTTAAAAAGATAACTTATTAGGTAGATAACAATTTTTATTTCAGCTTGTACCACCCACAGACTTGTTTAATTTGATAAAATGACCTTTATAAAATTTTGGCCAATACCAGGTTAGCATACAGAACCAGATCAAGTCTTACTGACCAAGTATTTTAATTGACTGTAGATAAAATACTCGCCCCTATTGCATGGATTTTAAAACTAACTAAAGGATTGTGGTTGAAGGTAAGTACTGTTAGTTGCACCTTTAACTAACCTAGATAACCTAATTCTACGGGAATCACAGGTCGACTTGACTTCTTCTGTATTTTAATAGTATTATTTCTTTCCTCCGTTTTTTTCCTTATGGGAAATCCATCGAAAGTGTGATTATAACCTGTCTTACTAAGGCGTATCGTATTACCCAGCACTAACTGGCTGTCTGGGTTGTCGGTTTCTGTAATCGACATCACCAAAAATTTGAAGAAATGTGACATCTACCAATCGCACTGGGCTCGCCTTGTGGATGACAGTGAGCACATTATAGGCTGATGATGAACTGGGTTGTAGAGGTCAGATAGCCAGTCGCTCCATGTAAATTACTGGCACTCAGCTGTATCTGTTTTGACTGGAAGCCGACCCGATTAGTTGGGAATAGGCTAGGCAGACGATGATGCAATTTATTTCCTTGGCTTCAACGGAGAACTACGTTAATGTTGTTCTAAGTTTCTTAGAAGCTAGATTCTGAGAGTCTTGCTACACTTATTTTTTATCCAACTCTTCACTTCAAACAAAAAATACAGACATTATAAAGAATTCATAACGCACAACACGAAAATACAGTTATCCATCAAAATACTACCAACAATGCTCACAATTTTTCGTTCCATACAATTTGTGCGACTATTAAACGATGAACGATTTCAGGGCACCAGCAATAATTATTCGCATTGTATATGAAACAGTTAGTTCTCTATAATTACCGGACAGCCTGATTCGACGTATTGTTCAAATGATGACCATCATGGAGGAACATAAAATATGATTCGTGTCAGAGCAATTATGTGTTCTGTTATTATTGTATATAGTTTCGATGAATGGATGGTAGTTATTTATAGTGTTAGTAATATAGTTATTTTGTTTTATTTTTGTGACAGTGCACCTTATTGTATTGGTGAATTGTACCTTGAACTGTCAAGTACTGTGTAAACACAGCATGCACGTGCAAATACACTGACACCAACTCGGAATAATTGTTTATTGTGTGTTTAAGATTTAACACCATTGAGTTCCAGAAGGCATACGATTACATGTTACCTTGGGTTCAATCGCCAGGTCTGGCAAAGATTTAATGGGTTTTCTATCAATAGTTTCTTAGTACCAGTTTGGAGTCTGAATGTGAGCCCAAGAATTTTTTGATGGGAAAAGGGTCGCTCTTTCTTAATGAGACCTTAACGTTACTGGGAAACTATGGACGTAGGGTGTAATAGGTACCTCCCCAGTCCCACCACTAACTACATAGTAAAGGTGTGACGTTGAGATTGGACTTGCATACATTTCACAATATTACGGTTTCACTTGGATAGACTACAATCTACCGAAAAATAATGCGTTTTATTGTAAGCAGTATGTTCGTTTGACAATCTTTCGAGAAATTGTAAATCTCTCTAGTTATTTTACAATCTGACGTGTTTGACAATTTTACGGTAACAGATACATTTATAATCATAGATAATTACAGTAACAAGGACACACACAAAATTGAATAATACTCATAAGAACTGCGTAGTAAGCATCAAAAGTAGGTATATGAGATTATGTCAGTGATCATTAATACATCTCATAATAGTGTATATGAGATTATGTCAGTGATCATTAATACATCTCATAATAGTGTATATGAGATTATGTCAGTCATCATTAAACCATCTCATAATAGTGTATATGAGATTATGTCAGTCATCATTAAACCATCTCATAATAGTGTATGTATGTAGGTTTGACTGCTTCGTTGGTCGGAAGCGTGACTGCTGAGGATGCGGCCCTGGCTTGAGTGTTAGGACTTATGCTTGGTTGTTTTCTAAGATCCAGATGTACACTTGTGGCTCTATCGCAAGATTATTGGATTACCTGTCAATTAATAGCCATTTCAACTCTTCTAGCAACATTGTTATAATACAAGGTAGAGTATTGTAAGTAGTAGATACTTTTTAACACAGAACATTGATTTTAAACTTTAAACCCAGCCTCCAAAGAAAAACCAGCAAATCGGTAATATAAAACAGTGTACCAACAAAAAACTCGTTAAATGTTAATAGTCATGAATCAATTATTAATATTTTACGATCGAAAATCCGCAAACGAGTACATTATTGGTTTTGGCTTCACAAGCGATCTTTTGATCATAAACGATTCTATCAGAATATATTTTTTTCATTACTTTTCATATTTTAATTTAACATTAAGTTGACTGCCTTGGCATTACACTTATTGCGTAATTAATACCAGGCATTAATATAATTAATTTTATAGTGCGTTATATATTGTTTTACACAATAAATTTAAAAAAAAAACATTACATACCGCCGTTTTACTCCGTGCCTCGGAGAGTACGAAAATACAGTCCAGGCTCGGCAGGCATATGTAGATCTTTGACAGTCGTTAGTCAGTGGCCCGTAAGTCTGACCACCAGACTTACCAAGGGGTATCGTTTTACTCAGTATGGAAGTCAAATGTAGTTGCTCCATGTGAAATACTGGTTCAGCTAAATTCGGTTAGGTATACTGGAAGCTAACCCCGACGCAGCAACGTGATAGGGAAAGTCTAGGAAGGTAATGATGTGCTATTTAAAACCATTTTAAAATACATGCGATCATTCAGATTTTTTGGCAAACAATTCTACAAGCAACATATTAGCATCATAGTGTTTTATTTTTTAGTCCAATCAATAGATTTTTTGTAAATCGATCAAAACCATTTCGTACTATTCGGCCCGCAGTGACTGACGTAACAACCACTTTGTAGTGCAAGCTGATTAGAACTTTATCCTAACTGTGTTTCAAACGAAGTTTGTACTACCACAAAAAGAGTTGCTAATTTAGCTCTTATAGTCCCCTTAAAGTGATTGTACTGCAGACACCTTACTAAAATTATTCTTTAAAGATCAACTAGCATGAATTCAGTTTAAGTGCTTAAATCGTTTTATAGTACTAAACCATATCACTGTAAAGTTTCATCAAAATCCATTCAGTAACTGGGATTTAAATAAAATAATTAACAAACATCCTCAAAAACTATCGCTTTTATATTAGTGTAGTAAGGATGAGACGGCGAAGAAGGTAGTAATATAATTTATGTTTTTGTGTTGACCTCGTAGAATATTTTTGTGCGCCATAATGGTCATATTGTCAGGGTAAGTAATTGTGACTATTCTTGAGGTAGGTCTATGTCGGTAGCAAATGTACATTTGACTGATGAAAAATTATGTCGCTAGTTCAATAAGTGGATTTATAAACTTTTTGTTGTATGAAGGCGCTGGATCCAATGGGGTATGTCTTTGAGAAATTGGGAACAAAAAGACAAGCTTACTTAAAGCGATTACATAAGCTAAACGCGAGTTTTATAATTACTTAAAGTATATGATTCACGGCTATACACAAGACCAGAAAAATATACGATATTCTTTAGGATATATGCTAGCATGATACTGTTTTGAAAACATAATACAATTAATTTGACTCGATAAAAAGAAATCACGAACTTTTCTCCAAAAATATCTTTCAAACAATAAAAATCAGCCACTGCGGGCCAAATAGCGCGAAATGAGTGGTTTCGATCGATTTACAAAAAAACTATTAATTGTATTAAAAAACTAAATCAGTATCATGCTAATATAAAATATTAACATAAATATATTGCTTGTAGAATTATTTGCCAAAAAATCAGAATGATCGCATGTATATTACATGCGATCATTCTGATTTTTTTTGGCCCGCAGTGGCTGACGTAATAACCACTTTGTAGTGCAAGCTGATTAGAACTTTATTCTTACAGCATTTCAAAAGAAGTTTGAACCACCACAAATAGAGTTGCTAATTTAGCTCGTCTAAGCGCCTCAATATCTAAACAAACAACTGACTGTAGTCAGACTGGCTGTTCGACTTTCGGGCCAAAACACGACTGTCAAAAATCTACAAATGACAGCGGGGCCCAACGGCTTAACGTGCTTTCTGAGGCACGGAGGATTATCGGTACGTAATGGTCACCCCCATTCACAGCTTGACCTTGGCGCTGCTTAACCTAAAACATCGATCCTTGTAGCAATGGTTGTGGTTTGAGGAATAATTTAGTTACGTTCAGATGGTTGCGCTTAAAAATGAGTGCGGTCTGAAGAATACCTCGTTTTTTTCCCCAAAAGCAGTAGTTTTAGTCCATCTGCTTGGGATTAAATCGTGCGTTGATATATGTAATAAATACCACTTACTTAGCCGATCTACTTACAACTTAAGTAAGTAAATTATGCCCACTGACTACAATACTTACTAACTCCAGAAGGTCAAACCAAAAAAACCACGACCATGATTCATTTTTTCACCCGTTAATTACAACATCCAACAAATTGCTTGCGTGTACAATTTCGACGTAATATTGTAATAATTACAATGTTTTAGATGAAACTGTACCGCACGGTTACCCGACGTCCGCTTACCGTTCCTACAATTAAACATTTTAATCACTGTTGTAAAGACGAGGACTGTTTAAATAATGTGGCATTCATTTGTTTTCTATGAAGGGTTCAAAAAGAGAATTATGTGTTTTTAAAGTAACTATCTGCGATTTAGGGCTTTTGCGTTATTGCAGAAATTAAAACTGCCTCTGTCCAATACTATGTAATGTTTATATGTATAATAATTATGTATTTACAAACAAAAAGTATACTTACATGTAGTATATCAACTGTCTGGTGACTACGATACAAGCCTTACTTAGTGTGGCACTAGATGGTGTTATGTGTGATGTCTAGCAATTTTTTTTTTTAATACATGATTGAACATAAATAGTTGCATTATCGTTTTAATTACTGACAATATTTTGTCGTCTTGATTGTCATCTGCCTGGCCACACTTAGTTCCAAGAAAAGCCTTTCTTCTCGACTCGTAGAAAGCTCGAAAAAACTGGCAAAAAGAACAGTTTTCTTGTGTTTATTCTTCTTCTTCTTATAACAAACTTATTAATTTTTTTATACGAGTATTTTCACTCATTGTAATGTAATGTAATTTGTTATTCTGTTGTTTTTATGGAATTTGTATTTTTGAATTGTCTGTTGCCTGAAATAAATAATCATTATTTACAATATATACACACTAACATTATAATAGGAAGAAAAAATATGTACAAATATCAAAAAAGGGGTTACAGGGCATCGAAAAATTCGTCCACATCGCTGCCAACAGGAAAAGTGCCCAGAAGGCTGGCAGCATTGCCACGTTGGATGGCAATGCTGATTCTTTGGCCAAAAAATAGTCCCGCCCTCTGGTCACGTGAAGAGTCGACCAACCGTTTGGCGATTTCCCGAAATACTAGGTGGGCACTCGGACCCCATGGCCCTAGTGTTTCGACCCCAAACGGCTCAAAGACATAATTACCAATTAAATTATTGTATTTGCGCCGTTTGAGGTTTTCAGCACCTGCAGCAGCCGCCCCAGCGCAGCACACCGTGCTAGGAAGATGTGATGGCGCAAGGGTGTCGACGCAAGTTGCGTCCCACACCAAAGGCCTACCCAACTTCCATGGCATTATGGTCATACCATCTGGTCTCTTGCCATCGACGCGCGCCAAGCCAGTTGGTTCTAACACAGCTGGCACCCCGGCGGTGGCAAGAGCACGACGGATGAGATCATTAATGCTGGCGTGTCGCGCTATCCGACCTGCACTCTTAATGCAAGAAAGGCCATGGTGTCCGAGGCAGTCGACTGCTTCACCACATTGACAGCGATGTGGAGCCCCACAAGGAGCGCCCAAACGCAAACATGTAGCGAGCCGGAAGGTCGTGTCACCTAACAAAGTGCCTATATTAGGTGACGGTAGTGCCTGAAGCCAGAGACCCGACTCCCACTCACCCACAGCCAGCAGGCGGGCACGCTCAGCAGTATTGGTAGACGTATTAATAAGTTTATTCCGTACCAACCTGCAGAGCGGCTCATCCCACTGTCTCTGGGAAAACGGGTTCTCGGGCCGATCCGTGTCCGGGCAAGTCACTTTCCAGGCGTCCTCTGCGTCGGTCAAGCACGGCACTTCCGAGTCAACCAAGGAAAGACTTAAAATTTTCCTGGTTAGCTTTTCAGTGCTGTGGACAGAAGACAGGAACGCCGGTAAGCTTATACTAGAAATTTTGCGGACGCCGAGACCACCAAAACGAATTGGTAGTGTGGCTTGCAGCCACGCTCGGTCGTCCAGGGCCACATTAAGAATGGATGTTAAAGTGTTGCGAATAATTTGATCAATTTTGTCCAAAAGTTGTGGTTGCTTCCAAAGAGGAGAACAACGGAGAAAATACATAAAATTTGGACCAAAACAGCAATATCTGATAATCGTGAATGCCGCATGTAAATTAATTTTGGAAAGTCTGTCCGAAATATCATTGAAATGTATAATTTTGTCATCGATTCAGATTCATTTATTTGCCTGAAATATGGTATTATACAGATTTTACAATATACAAATAGTTCTTCATATTCCGCCAACTAGATAAATTCGGCATGCAAATTTTGTGACGATAACAATGATTCTAATTGAACAAAATACCTAATTGAAAAACTTACAATCGATGAAAGATGAATAACTTTCTTCTAAAATAGGGGAACCTAGGAGGTGCAGGGAACTTTTTTCTAAAATTTTGATTTGAGGAGCTATTGCATTAAATTTATCTATAATCGATTGTCTGTCGGTAACGTCAGAGAGGTAAATTTCACACTTTGATGGGTTAAGGTCTAGGCCAATGGATTTAAACTGATGTTTGAGGAGTTGCAAGTCAGCCAAAACGGTGTCAACATCACCTCCTAGCGTTCCATCGTCTAAATACCATACATTAAATTTTGAATTTAGTTGTTGAATTATGGGATGAATAGCCAAACTGAAAATGACAGGCCCGAGAGGGTCACCTTGTTGGCATCCAACTGCAGATTCCAAAACGTTGTCCTTGTAAAGTAATTTTGAAGGGTGTCTATAACATTGCCACAAAAAACCATAAATTTCGGGTAATTCTTTTTTTACTTCAGCCAACAAAGTGTCCCTATTCACGGAGTTGAAGGCATTTTTGACGTCAACCTTGAGGACGACCTCACCTTTTTTCGAGTCTAGAAAAGATGATAGGGCATGTACGGCTGCCTCACAGCCCCCCCTGGAACCAAAACCAAGTTGAAGGGGCTGGAACTTAGTTGCAAGCGTCTCGCTGTATAGCTTGCAACATATTTTGGCAGCCATACGCCTGTAGGTGCAACCGACGGCAATTGGACGAATGCCGCCGTCCTTCTTGCGCAGGGCGCATAGGTTAGCCCCATACAAGACATCGACGACGGCATCGTTCACGCCGCCAGAGAGCATTAAGTTGATCAGAACCGCGAGCTCCTTCAAGAGCGACTCACCAGCTTCCCCGGCGCCTGAACTCAACAAATCTTTCAAATGTTGTGGGGTCAGGCCGTCGAGGCCGCCAGCAGAACCACTCCGAAAGGAGCTCACGGCTGCGATCATCTGCGGGGCTGAAATATTAAAAAAAGGTGGATTCTGAATGAGGGGGTCGGGGTGGACGGGTGGGTCGGGGAAGGTGAGACCATCCGCAGGCGATGGATGTTTACTCTCCAGGGCTGAAAGAGTATCTGGAGAGTATGGCGCCACCACATCACTGCTGAACAGTATTCTGGCTGCCCCCCTAATGTCACCGTCACTTAACTTGGATTCCGCAAGATCACAAATGTTTATCTGTTTATTAAAAAAAGGTAATTTGGAGTCTAAAATACGGGCCGAATTGTTGCAATTATCTTTAATTTGATTTGTTAAGGATTTTTGAGTAGCCAAATTTTTTTGGACATGCAGAATCCTGTAAGGGAAGGTGAGTAACTGCTCCCAGGCACGTAGCGAGTTCTCCTGGGTCGCGAGACGGACACATCGCGCTAAACTCAGCGCAACAGAGTGTCTCGCGCCCCGGGGAACTCTTTTTAAAACTGGAGTGGAATTTTTAAATTTAGATAACGTTCGCCACAAACTTTGTTCTAAAGGTGTTGATGTTGGAGATATGGCTGGGGGGCACAAAGGTACACTATGAGGTTTGTGAACCTTGCCATAGTGTATCTTAAGCCCCCGTTCGCCTTTGAAAAAACGAGCCTGGGAGCAATGAGGGCATCTTACCAGTTGCACATCCAGTGATGTGGCAGGTTGACTGGCACTAACTGTTCCGGTGTCGCTACAGCTGGCGCCGAACATAAAAAAAATAACTTACCAATAAACAATAAACCGATATAAACTATTAAAAACACTTAAAACACAAAAACAGGAAAAAACACATACATTAAAACTAACAAAAAAAATTGTCATTTATCACTGACGCTTGACGCCACTGACAAGACCTGCGCGCAGTCGCGCTGCCAGCCTGGGGCACCGCTGCGTTGACCGCGCAACGTAGTGATTATATTATACTCTGTGTGACCGCGCTGGCATAGTGCGCAGCCCCGCGACCGTTGCTGGGAGACGGGCGTCGCGTTGTGTCCCATTAAAAAACGCACAGTAACCCTTTAAAAGCTTTATAGGTTTATAGCTTTATAACCCAGGGTCTTGAAACTTCACCATGCTCATCGCTGATTATTTTACTGTATATGACACATTGGAAGATATGCCAAAACCTTGCAAAGGCATTCTAAAAACGTCATAGCTCCTCGTGTCCTCGATGTTTCGACACAGAAAACAAACAATTAAACAAACAATTTAAACACAATAAAACAATTATTTTAAATAAATTAATTACGAGGCCGTTTTTTTTTACGACCAGTCGCCAGTGTTGCCAGCGCGAACCCCTGAAATAAATGAATTTTATTTATTTATTTATTAAAATTCTACTCTGCAGTACAAGTACGTATGAATCGATAGGACTCGATAAGATAAATTTGACAGTCATTCTCGATAAAATGAGTTTTTGACTCCATAAAAACTCATTTTATCGAGAATTACTGTCATTACTGAGAATTACTGTGTTTATTTATTAAACAGCCTCGACGGCCTTGTTGGGCTTTTGGTTGTGCGTGACTATTGATTAAGAGGTCTCGGGTTCGATTCCCGGGTCGGGGAGAATGTTTTTGGATTTTTTCTCAGCAGCACCCATAGAGTCTGGATATATGTCAAGTTGATGGCAATAGGCTGGCTCCCTATTACATGGGGCTTAAATATAACTGGCGAAATGTGGGTACACTATTAGGTACACACTCTACCTATCCCTCCTGCAATAACAAATGTGATGGTATTTTTACTTTTTCTTTAAATATTAATGTTGTTTTCTATGAAGCATTGTTAAACACTTCCAATTCTTCCAAAATACATTAATATGAACTTTATTTGTGACTTTGTATTTTGACACGGGATCTTAGACCGTGTTCTTCTCAAAATTATATCGGCAGTAAGCTCAAAATAGTGTGAAGGTGTTGTGTATTTCTACTATACCGCTCGCTTTTAGCTTTCCCTATGATCGACCTTGACCGACGCCACGGTAATCGGGTCAGCTGATATAGGCAGTGTGACTTTAATGTTAGGTACTCACTTCTTTGAAAAAAAAAATAAGGGAATCGTTGAAAGTTCGTGGAAAGTTCTCATGATGAATGTGGATGCATGGGTTGTGTTATTAAAGACGGTATGGCTAGAAAGGGGGTAGTCCTGATATGGCGACTAATAGAGAGTCGGGAAGACTACGCTGACCCTATAGGCCTGTTTCACAACCTACAAAGTTCTTGCTAACTTACTTGGCATTCATTCAGGCGAAAGACGTCCGCTGCTGGACATAGGCCTCCCCCAAGGGTCGCCACATTGAGCGGTACGTGTGACTCGCATCCAACGGATTCCCGCAACCTTCACCAGGTCATCGGTCCACCTAGTGGGAGCTCAATTGGCGATTCATTTTGTACAAATTTTGTCCCATTTTTTAAATGTATTCGGTAAGTATAGGGCTGTTAGACATCGTAAAATAGATCGGTAGCATATTTGGGTAGAGTCAGGCCTATGACAAAATCTTTGAAAGAAAAAAAAAAACCCACTGCATTTTGAATTTCGAACAATCTGCGCCTTAACACATTCAAATAAACTCGCGCCGTGTCGCGTTTAGTTTAAATACTTGCGCACTAATTACTAAGCATTGCTTGAGGACAATTTATTTCCCATTAGCTCCAACCTTCGGATTTCGGTCGCCCACCTCAATATAATGACGATTATTTTAATTTTGCTAACAACACTTTAATTACTGGCTTAAAGGTCGTCTTGGAATGAGGGCTACTATTATAAGTGTTATTACTGGTGTTATTCGCACGTTAGCTTAAGTTTAATATTCGACAGTTTCCTTTATGTTACCGATCATTATTATAAGGTCTATGGCAGAGAGAGATAACAGAGAGTCTATGGTAGAGCCTATGTTGTCAGTGCAGGGCAAAGACCTACCCTTCCCAGTTCTCACTTTCCACTTTTCGTGATTTTAAGTGGTTGTAGGCCAATCCTTTAGACAGGGTTGTTCTTTTTCCACCATTTCGTGTGATGTCATTTCCAGTAATTTGGTTAACTTTCTATAATTATTTTGATAAGTTCAGCACATCAAGGATAAATGTGATGTGATGTTTGACGACCCGAATGGCACAGCGGTAGTGAGGCTGCCTTGCGCTCTTAGGGCCCAACGTTCGAATCCCGGTAGGAGCAAGAATGTTTGTGTTTGAGCAGGGACATTTGTTTCAGAGTCACGGATCTTTGTATGTATAATGAGTATGTATTTAGAAACAAAAAGGTATATATGTAGTATATAAAATATCGCTGGACATTAACACACAGCGCCACCCAGTGCCACACTAAACAAAGCTAATGTCGTGGACACTAGATAGTTGATATACTACATATTTACTTTTTAGTTTGTAAATACATACTTATCATACATATAAACATCCATGACTTGGAAACAAATGTCCATGCTCATCACACAAACATTTGCTCCTACCGGGATTCGAGCCCAGGACCCTAAGAACGTAAAGCAGCGTCACTACCACTACGCCATTCGAGTCGTCAAAGACTCAATATCAACTATCTAGTGTCCACGACACAAGCCTCGTTGCTTTGTGTGGCACTAGATGGCGCTGTGTGTAATGGCCAGCGTTATTTATTTACGTGGCGTTGATGACGTTCAAATTGTACGTACAAATTTAAATCAAATCGACATGTCAGGGTATGTTAATATAATCATACTGGCACATTGAAAAAAAAAAACATTTCAAAATTTCCACCGTTACCGAAACTCTTTGTTCAATTTTCAGAGAAAGTACTAATTTATCGATAAGGTATTGTCCAATTCAGCCTATATTACGTTTTGGCTTGTTATGACTGTAGTAGACCCCAATCAGTCGCGATTCCGTCATAATTATTCATGTTCGTTGTGTCGAAAGTTCTAGAGATTTATTAGTGTAATTAAATGGTGGTTATTGCTAACTACTTTGACCTTGAATTATAATCTAACCTATACTACGAACTATATTTTAATGTAGGGCAGCACTTTAGTGATAAGTCCTTCATTAGTGTTATAATTAATTAAAGTAAAGTAGAAATTATAATTTAAAGATAGGAAATGAAGGCCATCCTTGAAAACAAGATATTAATCAATTTTGTTATAAATGACATTGACCTCTGATAAGAACTTTATTAATCAAGAATATCCTGAAATAACAGAATGATTTATTTAAAAAATACGATCTGTAACTATTTACTAATTAGTTACTTCTTTTTATTAGTAAGTTAGTTTTTGTGAAAACTTCATAAACATACGTCTGTACGATCCCGTCAGTATAGTTTTGCTAGCTAATTAAATTCAACCTCATTTCAGAGAAGTGTTTGAAACACTAAGAAACCTGTGAAGCAGCTTAATTTGGGGCTTCTGTACGAGTTTATTAGAGTTTAGCTCTTACAGGTCCGTACAATGGTTCAACATCTAAATTAATATTATAAGGAGGAAAGATTTAATTTTTTGTTTGTTTGTAACGATTTAACTCTAGAACTGCTCAACCGATTTTAAGAATTGTTTAACCATTAGAAAGCTACATAGGATATAAATTATATTGATATCATGCAAATAAGCTGAGCTATCACAATTTTCGCACACGAAGTCACGGGCGAAATGCTAGTCATATCTTCAACAGCTTCTGGCCGATTCATGATACGTGATGATGTGGCCTGCCCGTTACCATTGCACTCCTCTACCTCTGAATCGATTGTCATGAAAATGTTAGGCTAGTTTTCATCCATGTACACAGATGGAGTCGCGGGCAACAACTAGTGATTCAAAAACATTATATAGTTAGTGCCACTAAAGTTCGCAGTATCGGTCATTGACCTACATTTATTAAAGTTCTTAATCTTGAAATCCAAAATTAAGCCTTTTCAAGTCTTATATCGTCACCTATAGCGATCTTCAACATTTTTACCCGACTGCGCGACGCAAAGGAGGGTAATGTGTTTATCAGTCTATGTATGTATGTTTGTTTCTATGTGGCGTTCTAGAGGCCAAATGCGTAGGCCGATATTGATAATTCTTACGTCAATCGATTCGTCTTAACCTTGCGAGTATCAGTAAAGACATGACAGTAATCAAAATTCACCACAGCGACAACCAGACGACATATTGTCAAATTGAAAAAAAAAAGTCGATGAACTATGTCAAGTGGGGTGTCGTTGAATAGGTATTTTAAAATCATCTTTGGGTTTCTATTATCGTTTTTCATTTTAAATAACAGTTTAGGATATATAACGATTTAAAGCACGCAGTCGGGTTTTTTGTTTTTCTTTAATTTTCTAATGAAAAACTACATGGTTCATTTGTTTTGGTTCTTCGAAGAGATATTAGAAAAGGTCAATGACCAATATTGCGATGTTAACTGGCACTCACTATACCATTCACATTCTCTCCAACCAACGGACCACACATTCCCCTCTAAAACTTCGGATTTTTCGAGACCAAAAGCGGAATTACCCAGAGCTAAAGGTCTAAAGAGGTCATCGACAGTCGGACCAACGTTTAATTACCTGTACGTTACGTTCGCGACCCTATTAATCCGCAATTACGGGATTAGGGACGGAGGAAGAAATAACTCAGGGAGTTTCGATGCCTTACTATTAGTAGCGTTTATCTTAATTTTATTAAGGTTCCCCGTTTGGTTGGTAATGAGAACTTTGTGTATGTTGCTCTTGTTACCTTTTTGTTCTGTTCAGTTTTTTAAATTGATTAACGGAACGACGAAGATATTCTAGTATTAGATAAGACGTGGTTATTACGAAATAAATAAAGAATTGAATTAAAAAATAATTTTATTGTTTAACATTTAACAAAATGATTCTAGAAGGATAAGTTACTTAGGAAGACCTACTTAGCATCACTGTATTTTCAAGTCATATTTTAGAATCATCAACCTCTTTATTTAAACCATGAATAATAGTTGTCAGTGTCATATTTATTTCCTAAGTTTTTATTCAAAAATAAATTTTACATTAAAATAAAATAGTAGCCAGTGTGTTCTCAGTGTCATAATAGTTTCAAACAATGACACTGAAACCACTTAAACGCCGTTTAAATGAGTTGATCGCGTTCAGTTCCATGGGTGAAATCCGCTCCTATAAGTTAAGGCCAATACACACGAGCTGTTTGAACCGGTCGATTCCCCCACAATCGCAACAATCCGCTTTGTCTCCCAACAGTCGCTAAGTCCATTTATTGTGTCCACGAGATGAGTGGACGTCGTTAGCGACTTAGCTGGCCAGATAAGGGCTTGGTACAAAAGATATCAATGTAATCATTTATACAACTGCACATTGGAAAAGCTTGTTTGTTATATTGATTGCGACCTTAATGTTTTCAATGATATCTCGAATTTATCAGAATCTATTACAAAGTATCTAAAGTTAAAATATTTTCTAATAAATAAAACAAAAGAAATGGTTGAAAATTATTATTATTACTAACTCAGTGACAGTTTAAAACTGTCACTGAGTTAGTAATAATAATAACGTCACTTTTTATTAAATTGCCCGTATTTTCCGTTTAATGTTCTACGTTGCCTGTCCACATCTAATTATAAACCATAAAAAAACTACTGAAATAAACAAATTAGTACAAAAAAAAAGAAAATTAGAATTCCCTTCTCAGTCCTAAAAGACTTCTGAAAGATTAAACACGACACTTCTTAAGCCCAATTTGTTCGCCTTTTGACCGGCCGATTCCCCACGAAATCGGGCATTGTCTATCCGTAGTAGTTTCAATTCGCCCGTCCATTGTGTCTCCAAGAGATGAGTGGATCTCGTTAGACAGTGTGAGATAAGGACAAGTACAAAGGAGGTTGTTGTAATCGCCATGTGCGCATTTTGCGAACACGGTGTTGTGTGAAGCGGCCTTAAGAAGAAAATTGGAAGGATTTTTTTTTGTGGTGAGTACAGTTTTTTTTAATGAAAGTTTTGTATGCAACAGATTTTATGGCTATATACTATCTACTCGTATCTATACTATCTATGCTAATATTATAAAGAGGATTTTTATTTGTTTGTTTCTTTGTTACGATTTAACTCAAGAACTACTCAACCGATTGTAAAAAATATTTCATCATTATAAGCTACACCATTCCCGAGTAATATAGGATATATTGATATCACGTAATTTAGCCGAGCTATACAATTTTCGCGGACGTAGTCGCGGGCGAAGTGCTAGTTTATATATAAATATTCGCAAAATGTACGAAAAAGATAAAGTATCTTTTTATTTCTGCACACTTCTTTGTAACTTCTTTTAAAATGATATTTTTGATATCTTCTACCAATTAGTTGCAACATCTTAGTATATAAAAACGTATTCAAATTACATCTTTAAAATCATGTTCTCCGACACCAAGCCAAACCGTCAAATACAACTAAAAATAAAGTACTTTAAACACACATTAGACACCCGAGTACATCATTAATTTGACAAGAAACATCGTTTTCAAAAAGTATATTCCAATCAAAGTAAATATATTGGACTTATAAAGCAATGAACATAAGGGTTTAAGGGTGCCCATATGGTGAAGGCGTCGCGTAATCGGATACATACGAGACGTAATTGTATCTAAATCGATGGCATTAGTTGTCGAACAGTTCCGTCGAAGGATCGACGAGACACATTCATCGATGATATGGACACATTCATTAGACAGCACACACACTGACACAAGCTCACGCACACATACGAGTGTAGAAGACGATGCAGATGTCAGAACATTGTGAAAGTGACAATGATATCTAGAATATCGTTTGGAGAAAATTTGTGGTTGGGAGGTTAACATGGATTTGTTCGCCATTAACCATGATTAATTCTCAAATGACAAAATATGTATGTAGACGTGTCCACATCTAGAGCAATTATAAATGAGAACTAGATCTGCAAAAGCCTCTCAAGTAAGAACTACAACGGTAGAAAATATCACACACAACCTTTAGATAGACACAGTACCGATCTATCTACAGTATAGCCTAAAAATAAGGCTTATTGGACGATTCGCACGAATTTAACTCGCACAAAACGTGCGAATCGACTCCTTTAAAACATATTATTTTTTCTGTAGTCGATTCGCACGAATTTCATTTATTGGCGTGCGAATCGACACCCTCACAAATATGTAGTAGGCTATTCGCACACATATTGTTTTTTATGAAATGCAGTTAAGATAAAGTACACTTGAGCACAGAAGTAGTACGGTCAAATATGTTTTACTCGTAATAGATAGAAAATAAAAACACAATCTATAATCAACAATATCTGTATTAAAATTAAAACTAAGTACTAAACACCTAAGCTCGTGGTTTGAGGATTAAAAATGAGCAAATATCGATCACAGAATAATAAATAAGTGTCACTAACAAACTACTACTACACTAACCGCGTAATAAAAAATAAAAGTACCAAAAATTTAATTTTTTTTTTACATTACACTAACATTTACTTTTTTAATAAGGTAGGTATATATATAATTAACAACTTTTTCTTATATTTATTATTGACGAACATTTGGTACAACAAAAACATGTTTTAATGTTTTTCAGAAACGTTTACCTAAAATACACAGTTCTCATAATTATAACACCATGCCACGTTTTAAGTAATTATTATTATCACTTATTCCATACAGATCTTTCTTACTTTCAAGTAAATATCAGCTGTTTAAACTTCGATTATTTTTTATTTTTATTTCAGTGATGGCTGAATACGACTGTACTTTAATTTTTTTAAACCTTAAAATGAAATGTGTGCGAATAGTCTACTACATATTTGTGAGGGTGTTGATTCGCACGCCAATAAATGATATTCGTGCGAATCGACTACAGAAAAAATAATATGTTTTAAAGGAGTCAATTCGCACGTTTTGTGCGAGTTAAATTCGTGCGAATCGTCCAATAAGCCAAAAATAATATTAATTGAAAAGGTATACTGAAAGCAATTAAGGCGACTACTTTGTTGTGGTTCAAACTTCGTCCGAAACACTGCTAGAATAAAGTTCTAATCAGCTTGCACTACAAAGTGGTTGTTACGTCAGTCACTGCAGGCCAAATAGTGCGAAATGAGTGGTTTCGACAGATTTACAAAAAATCTATTGATTGCACTAAAAAAATAAAACACTATGATGCTAATATGTTGCTTGTAGAATTATTTGCGAAAAATCAGAATGATCGCACGTATTTTAGTATGGATTTTACTCGTTAAAAGATTTTTTTAGAGACTATTTCCTGATTAAATTTTTTATCGAGTAAAATTAATTATTTTATAGTTTCAAAACACTATCACAATAGCATATATCCTGAAGAATATCGTATATTTTTCTGGTTTTGTTTATTGCAGTGAATCATATACTTTCAGGTATTATAATACTCGCGTTTAGCTTTTGAAGTCGCCTTAAGTAAGAAGCAATCATAACAACACACTTGACACTACGTTAAACGGAACGACGGTTTTTTTTTCTATAATTATTCACGCAACATCTAAGCCACATCTAGTTACGGCTTGACCTTCTTTCTAACATCCATGCAGCCCATACTTCAAGCGAGTAATCAAGCAATATTCTTCTTAATCAACCCCACCCACTGCGGCGGGGGTCGATTCTTCCAACAAAGGAATTGATTAAGTAACTATACCGCGATATTACCCGCCAGTATTATTCTACTATAATAAAGAGGGCTCCGTTACCGTGGTAGGTACTTAATGAGAGAAAACTCGATTAGAATTCGTATTAATCTCGTAATAAGTTGGGAAAGAAAGTTGGTTGATTGGACCCCGATAGTATCAAGTTTTTGTGTACGATACTTGACGCAAGGGTTGTTGATGAACGACAACGTGATTGTGATAAATAAATGTGTAGGTAAACTTGCAGTGGAGCAAAATAATCGAATCACCTAGTCCTCGAATTTGATATCCAATTTACGTCTGCCTTTGTTCAGATTATTATTGCTTGTACCTATAAAACAATGAAGGTGCGACACACTAGTGATACTATTTTAGTTTTGTGGGTAAAATATTTTTAATATGGTCTGCCCATAGCCTAATGCATCGGTGCCCAAAGAAACTAAACAACCGAGCCACTACGGACAACGCCAGGCTAAGTCTAGTGACATCCAACGACGCCGGGCGATGTCATACAATATGTCTGACGTCATCGAAAACAATTACATCTCTTTGCATCGATTTCTGGACGTAGATAAGTCTGTTTATTAAATATTGATCAGCAGACTTACGGTCCAGAAAACGAGACAATTAGACTATAATTGTATGCTAGTCTAAACTTAAACAAAAATATTGTTCGTTGGCACCCATCATTTTCCTGTCCTTATTTGAGGTCAGCGCAACAAGTCTCCTTTTTCCATACATCTCCATTATTCATCACCTGAGCAGTCACCTCCTTTCTAGCAATATTACCCTTCACCATTGTCTTTATTAGACATTTCGTCAATCTCCCCAGGATCTCAAGTCCGTCTTCACTGACAAGAACAATGTCATCGGCAAACAGTATGCACCAGGGTGCTTTTTTCTGTATGTCCAACGTCATAGTGTCCATAATCAACCAGAAGAGATAAGGACTTAAAGCCAATAGACTTTAATTCCGTGCAAGTTTACCGACGTAGTCCGAAGAATTGCCAAACGTAAGACAGTGGGCACACATTTACTCGCAGAACGGATGAGCTGATGGGGCCGAAAAGTTCTGGAATGGTGACCGCGATGACCTAGTGAAGGTTACGGGAATCCGTTGGATGCGAGTCGCACGGGACCGGTCATGTGGCGACACTTGGAGGAGGCAGTGGACGTGCAAACATTATCAGATTACAACAAAAAATATACAAACAAACTCTCTCACAATTTCATCATAGTATGAGCTACATGATAACATTATTAGATTAAAGACACTCAATACGAATAAACAGCGAACAACAACAGTGTTAAGCACCCATAGAGTATAGACACTTCATTACTGACATAGGAAATATTAATTAGATGGCGGCGCTACGGGCTAGTGGCGACATTTATTGCCTCTCTGTCTAAGCAACAAAGCTATAGTTCTGTTGTTCTAAGCGACAAGGCTGTAGTTCTGTATGTTTATCTCTGTATACATCTACATGTTTGTGTGTAATTAGTTTGGAGTTTGAACTTACAAAGATTTTTTTTTAAATTTTCTTGCTCTAGGAAATTCTCATGTATCGTCGGTACGTTTACAAATATACAAAAACTTCCAGACCCGGAACAACTGTCTGTAGACCATACTTACAAATATTTGTTCCGTGTGGGAATCGAACCTGGCGCAGCAGCCAATCGTTCTGACACTGTGTTGATTGTCAGATTGATTCAATGATTGTTACTGAGTAAAAATTAAATATACTTAAATAAGTACTTATGAATTAAGTGGCAGTGGGCAGGACACATTGCTCGCAGAACGGATGGCCGATGGGGCCGAAAAGTTCTGGAGTGGCGACCGCGAACCGGAAGACGATGCGTTGGAAGACCACCCACTAGGTGGACCGATGACCTGGTGAAGGTTGCGGAAATCCGTTGGATGCGAATCGCAAGGGACTGGTCAATGTGGCGACACTTGGGGGAGGCCTATGTCCAGCTGTGGACGTCTTTCGGCTGAGATGATGAAATACTTATGTTTTCATTTTTTATTTTGAGCAGCCTGTTTCGAGGTAGCGCACGAGAAGTAAATCTGGAAGAATATGGGGAAAGCCTTTGACCAGCAGTGGGACATACAAGATTGTTACAAAAAGCGTCCAAGTGCGAGTCGGACTCGTCCGTGAAGGGTTCCGGCTCAGTAACATAATATTTTTAACCGACTTCAAAAAGGAGGAGGTTGACAATTCGTAGGAACCTCAGAAGTCGGTGACAAAAAACTAAGTAAATCAATCAAACAGAGTCACCGACATCTGAAGCTAAAGTTATTTTTGTGTTTTTTGGAGTAGGTTTTATTTTTATATTTCAGTTGATTGAAT
The DNA here is from genome assembly GCA_916618015.1 of Xestia c-nigrum. Lineage (NCBI taxonomy): Eukaryota > Metazoa > Arthropoda > Insecta > Lepidoptera > Noctuidae > Xestia > Xestia c-nigrum. The sequence goes on from OU745260.1 coordinate 10,692,526, forward strand.
TAAAGGTAAATTGCGGTTTACGATTTATGACGTTTTAAAAAGAAACTAACTTGTTAGATCTCGTTCAAACCAATTTTCGGTGGAAGTTTACATGTACATCACATATTTTTTTAGTATTATCATTTTCTTTTTAGAAGTTACAGGGGGTGACACACATTTTACCACTTTGGAGGTGTCTCTCGCCCAAACTTATAATTTTAGAAAAAAAATATGCTGGAAACCTCAATATAATTTTTGAGGTATGGGTTTGATGACTAAAAAATTGAGTTTCAGTTCTAAGTATGGGGAACCCCCAAAATGTATTGTTTTCTTTTTCTATTGTAGTGTGACAATCTTAAGAGGCCTGCGGAGCATGCGTTGTTCGTACAAACGTAATACCAACATATTTTGAAAATTAAACATATTCTCAAGGTAGTGTGTATTTATTTCGATTGGATTAAAGATTATCTAGGTTCTCAAATATATTTTTTGATGGGCACTGATTTAAACAAGAGTTATGAGAAAAATAAGTTTTCGGAAATTTTAAATTCCTCATATCTTGTCTTTATATTATAATTTTCCCTTTAAAATATGTATTTGTGAACATAGATATTCTGTAATACAATCGAAATAAACACACATTATCTTAAGAATATGTTTGATTTAGAAATTATTTTGGTATTACGTTTGTATGAAATACGCACGCTCCGCCGGCCCCTTAATGCGGTTCACAGAATACATCTACTTACTAAGCTTCAACAGCATAGTTCTAATAGTTTCGGAAAAAAGTGGCTGTGACATACGGACGGACAGACAGACAGACATGACGAAACTAGACAACGAGAGTCTACAAGAGTTGACAAAACAAGCTGATTTATACGAGTACCAGAGAAAGATCTTAATCAGCTGTTTTTCATCGTCCATTTAAACAAAGATCGAGGTACTCAGGGGAAAACTAAGTTCATCAGAGCGTCTAAACACACATTTGTTTTGTATCTGTGTTTATAAATTAGATAAACGTTCGCAGTAATTATAATTAGTGTGTCCATTTGACCTTACACAGTGTGTATTTAATTAAATGTAATGATGATTAATGTTTTTTTTTGTGTGGGATTATAATTAGGATTTTGTATGTAGACAGTTCTTAAGTCGTAGGTATCTGACTTGTTGATGAGAGCTTGAATCTCCTGGATTCAATTCTCAAGTCAAAAAATGGATTCATGGTTTTTTCCGTTTGTATGTCTTTTTGGTTTGAACTTGTGCCCGTTCGATGATTTATCCAATGCTAGTACATACTCGTAATACCTAACGATATAATATAAATATGATGGTTTTCAGGGGGCAAATGAAAGAACTGTTCAGGAAGCTATTCATATATTGGTTGAAAAAGAGAAGACATAAGTAAGGAAATTCCTTACCATTAACATATTTTTTATCAATTTTGTTTTTAATTAAAAACTTTGCTCCACTTTGTACCTTGAGTGTATTTACTATCATTTAAACTCACATACACAAACAGCCGGACTTGGAACAACTGTCTGTAGGCCGTACAAATATTTGTTTCTAGCAGGAATCGAACTCGCGACACGCACTCAGCCACTGCGCCAACCGTGTCGTCAAAACTAGCCACGACATTTTTCAACAGAACTTTCTCTCTTTCTCGCTCTGTCTCTCATTGTCCCACCATCTGTTACGTCATAAAACTAACCTAAACTTAACTAATTAAGTTAGCAAACGATACCGCCCAACTTTACAGGGGCATTAACAGAGCGCGCTAAGTAGTCTAAGTTAGCCTAAAGTTACGGTGTTATCTAAATGAGACCATCTTTCGTTATATAAGCTAAGTTAATTAAGAAGTGGTAGATGAGAGGCGCCGGCGGGTGGGAGCGGTGTGGTAAGTAGGGTGCTAGTTGCTTTGTGAATTGTGTGACGTGTCACAGACTGACGAACGACGAGACTGGCATGTTTTTTTTGCTGACGTCTTTTTCTAGCAGGGTTCGTAATAGTTATTTGTTATACAAGAGTGCAAAGTTGATTTTTAACCGCGTGCTCAATTTTGATGATTGAGCAAGCGAAAGATTCTAAAATTGAGTCACGAGCGAAGCGAGTGATTCAAAACTTAGAATCTTGAGCGTTAGCGAGGGAATCAAAAGAGCTCGAGGTGAATAATCTTTGCACTCGAGTGCAACACGTAACTTTTCATCCCACCTCAGCAAGGAAATGAATAAATGCAAAAAAAAAATGTACATTATTAACAAATTCAGTTAATTCTGTTGGCGTCAAATAAAATTCCTCGTCGCTAGATTATGAGTCGTCATTTTAGGAAGTTGGATTCCTTGTTTTTAACCTAAGGTGTTAACAATATGACGTGAAAAGAAAATGGCGCGCGCAAAACATATTAAAAAAAGTACACCAAGAAGGTTCCGAGTCTGAGTTCTCAACAAATTAAAAAAAAAGTATGATAAATTCGGCACCATAGAGGTAGAAGTAAATAGGTTTAATGATGTTTTGAATTCACATGCTTAGTGCACACGATGTTCTAAATTCAAATTTACTTTACCCTCATGACGATAAAAACGGCTTTTGCACTCAGATATCGAAGAGCAAAAATACTCTTTCCGAGATAGGGGGATGAAAAAATAATTATCACCTCAAACCCTGCAGGTGTCTAGACATTATATAGACTTATTAGAAAAAAAAAAAATTTTTTGTTATAAATTTGTTAACTTTTAATAAGTGGTGAGTGAGGAGGTAACTTGAGAAAGAAAATTAAATGGTATAATTATAGATACCATTTCCACGCAGTCGTCAGCCAGACGTCACAGTGTCCGAGTAGTTGGATTCGGTCTGTGTCCTGTTAACAGCAGTGGGAACATTATACAGGTACCTAAGTGGTTTCTATATTAGTGATATGTTTATCTATTTTTCTATTACTGTAGTCAGCTGCTTAATTGCTGCGATATACGTTGTTGTATCATAATCAAATTATAATAATTGTAATACTGATGCGTAATCAATTATTCACTTTTTTTCTTTAACCGATAAATACTCGTTGGCTACCAATATTAAAAACAGCCATAATTACTCTTTCAATAATAAACATAATACCAAACATTCATCATTATTAATTTATTATTACAACACACTTATTTATACAACGTTAATTATCTCTAACCTTAGTACAAAAGTTATTGTTGGTAAAAAATAACAATGTACCTCAAACAGTTACTTACAATGTTGCTTCAGACGCTAAACTAAGTGTCGACGTTTATGTGTGTGTGTGTGTGTGTGTGTGTGTGAGTGTGTCTGTAAGTGTGCGTGTGAAGGAAAATACGCGAGTGTGCATGTGTGTGTGCAATGGATTAGTCTTATAATAAAAGTTTTTGCAACAGATGTCAGATATTAAACAAGGCTTCATATTAATAGCCCCGAGACGCGACCAAGGAAAATATATAAAAAGTTAGCAAATTAGGTTCGTTCACAATAATTTGTTGTTGTTGGCCTTTGTGACTCATTTCGCTTGATTTGTTTGTTCGCTCGATTTATGAGGGAGGAATCTATTATAGGAATATACTAATTTAGTAGCTATAAGTACAGAAATGAAATTTTGGTTTCGGTTATAGCTGGTTAACTAATTCAATTAGGTAATTAAATATATAAGGTTAAATTTAATTAACTTCTTTGTGTGAACTTCTCAGATGTAATATCTAACCTACTGGTAACCTTAGGTAGGATACCAAAACACCTATAAAACAAAAAATAAATTGATATATGTACTATAAGTAAACTATACTAGATAGGGTCATTAGTTCCTGAAAAATGAACGTACATTTTTTAATACGATTATCGTGTTTCAAAATCAGGCTTTGTCATTATTGCGGAGTATTTAATTAAATATCCTGGTATTATTCTTAAAAACAAAAAAAAAAACAAATCTGTACTTAAATGTATACTACACTACACCAAATGCGCATCAACCACAAAATAAATACGAAAGTAATTAAAACCGCTACAAACATTTGCTACGCGACGCGCTACGCCGTAGCCCGTAGCACGTAAGCAAATAAGGCGCCGTACACACGGAACTAATTCGACCCGCAATCTGTCAACGCCCTTCCTGTATGACATAGCTAATTACTTATGTAAACTGTCACACGATCGTTTGCAGGGAGCCTACGAGTGTCCGGACAAACATAATCTGTGATCTGTCCGGTTTGAGATTATCTCAATGTTGACTGAAGTGACGGGAGAGATAATCAGTGGAATTATGATTAGGAGTATCTAATGGTACTACAGTAATAATATGTCGTGGAACATTCTATAGTCATTGGTTGTTATTCAGTTTTATGACTTTTATTTTTGGTACTTTTTGGTTTCAAATTAACATTTTTCACACTATTACTTATTTGACCTGAACTTTACCAGTCTTACCAAGGGGCACCGTTTTAACTTTTACTAACTGAGTTGTGAAGGTCAGATAGGCAGCCAACGTAAAATACTAGTATTATTATAAGCCCAAGTAAAGCTGGGTAAAGGCTAGGCAGATGATTTCATCTAGACTTACAATTTAATGCAAGTCTGAAATTGTCTCCCCGCATTTACCAAGCGTGGTGATCAATTTTTGTGTCTTTTTCGGACGACAAGAAAGAAACCTTTGCCCTGTAGTGGGACTTTTGGTGTTTTTTTATCATTTGGTTCCTATCTTTGGTTTTGTATCTTCAGAAGATTTTTCTTTATTATTAATCCTGAGTATGAGACACACACACATGGGGTCCCGGTCCCATTCTCAGGTCGGGCAAATAATAATAATAATAATAATTATCTTTATTTCAGACACAATTAAGTCCATATATTTTTACAAATAAAGGGTTGGTAAGTTTGTTAGTAGTGAACAAAAAACAAAAATAAAAAAAAAATAATAAAAGTGTTATTAGGTGGTTCCTTTGGGAATGTCTCAATAGCAGTCACGGAGTTTGGATTTGTGCCCGTTTGACGGCAAAAGGCTCGCTTTTAACATGGAACTTCATAACTGGTGAAATGTGGGTAGTGTACTGTTAGCTACACCGCTGCTTACCTTTAGGGGAATTTCAGGCGTGATGTTATACCAAGTTACTTATAAACTAAGTCATTCATTAACATTTCCCGATTCTGTTCGATGTTGCCCAACCAGGTGCTGATCTATAACGAACCAATTCAACTCGACTTCAAAACACACCATTATAAAAACGGAACATAAAGTGTGAATACATAATCGCTATAGAAAATACTCAACTCGCTAACAACTATACTTTTAAATCGACTGAACTCACTCAACCTTAAGATTCCTCACCGCAGACATCATTAAGCCCGCACCAGATGACTCTAAGGGAGTAAGCACACTATATAATTACAGAAAGGGTATAATTTTTACAAAATTATGTCACATCGCACTTCCTCGAATTATCAACGAAATTGGACGAGTAATTTAACCCGTTCTTACTCATCTGTTGTTTTGAAACAACTGTTGTTCGGAATTAGTGTTGACGAGTATAGGGTTAATTGATTTTTGTTGTGACAGCAGGTTGATTTTAAATTGATTGGCGCGTTTTATAATAAGCTTGCTTGTAAAAATTAAATGCTTTGTGTCTTTATATGTAAATATTGCTGATATCATTCCATATTTGGCAGCAAGTCACTTAACATAAGATTTTTTTCTCTTGTAATATTGAACTTCTCATTATTTTGTTTTTTATTAAGGGGCCTGTGGAGCATGCGTATTTTCATTCAAACGTAATACCAAAATAATATGAAAATAAAATATTCCTAAGGTAGTGTGTATAAATTGCGATTTTATTTCAGAATATCTGTTCCCAAATAAATATTTTGAAAGGACAATGATATACAGACGACATATGAGGAATTTAAAATTTCTATAGAAAAAATATTTTTCTCATAAACCTTGTTTAAATCAGTGTACATTCAAAATATGTGTTTGGGAACCTATGTATTCTGTAATACAATCAAAATAAATACAAATTACCTTAAGAATAATTATGTTTGATTTACAAATTATTTTAGTACTACGTTTGTATGAAATAGGCACGCTCCGCAGGGCCCTTAAGGGATGGCCGACTGTAAAATACTTTTTAAATGAATAAAAATAATCATCTTTTTTCTGACCTTGTCCCATACAACTTGTAGTTTAAATCAAAATCTAGAGTGTAGTCTAAACATTGACTATCATACATCACAAATACTCAACACCAAACATTACGCTTGTAATACGCCAAGGGTTTGTTAGAGATGTGCCTGATACTACACCTGTATTTATTCTGTTATGTTTAGCCTATTGCCAAAACCGGGCACAGATCTATCCTCTGTGGTTACTACTGACGACCCGAATGGCGTAGTGGTAGTGAGGCTGCCTTACGTTCTTAGGGTTCTGGGTTCGAATCCCGGTAGGAGCAAATGTTTGTGTGATGAGCATGACATTTGTTTCCGAGTCATGTATGTTTATAATTATGTATAATAAGTATGTATTTACAAACAAAAAGGTATATAATTATGTAGTATATCAACTATCTAGTGTCCACGACACAAGCTTTGCTTAGTGTGCCACTAGGTGGCGCTGTGTGTTAATGTCCAGCGATTTTTTTTTTTTTTTTTTTTACTGAGGAATTCCTGTTGAGAAAATCCAGTAACATTTCGTACGACCCGGTAATCAACGCCAGGACCTCATGCTCAGCAGTCGCCTTTGAGACCACTAAACCAACGAGACAGCATATCCAACAAAATTGAATAAAATTCTCCGTTTCAAAAACAACAACACAATTTAAATTATCTTAACAACAACACCAATTAAACGAAACCACAATCTAGATTACAAGAAGACGAAATTAGTTTCGTCACCAACAATTTTCAATATCCCTTGGTTAATCGCAGTTTTTTCGCTCGCTTTTTATCCCGCCATAATTAAAGTTACGCTGGTAGGTGTAAAAACTTGAGGTAACGACATTTTAATTGTGTGACTGATTATTACAGGGCGTCTGGCTGTGTCGTGGACATCATCCTGCTATTACTCGTAATTGCATTACGCTTCGTTACGAAGGGAAAAATAACCAGTGAACTGCGAGTTGGGTTTGCACGTGAAGGGTTCCGTACCATCCTGCCGGGGTTGCGGGCCTGTTCGAAAGAGATACCGCGGCCCCGGAACGTAAAAGGCGAGGAAGGAACATGGATGGTTTTTAGTCAGTAAGAGTCTGACACTCCCTCCCGCTCCGCCCAGAGTGGGGGGGGTCATTTGATGATTTCCCATCCTTAAAAAAAAAAAAAAAAAAGGGTTCCGTACCATCTTTATTTGTAAAATCAAGAAAAAAAACCGAAAGCGACACGTTTCTTGTTTGGAGACCCACTTTAATTTTAACTCTTTTTATAAGCTTTCATCTATTTTGTAATCTTGGTATGTTAATTTAGGTCAACTGAATTTTAACAACAGATATTGCTGACAGATTGAGCTGAAATTTTCGTACTGGTACTATGTGACGTCATTCTAAATTCAATATGGCGGAGTCCCAAAGATGGAAAACAACATGGTTGTTTGTTATGATATGGTTACTAATTAAAAGAGTTTGCTGATTATATATAAACACCAAAACAACTTGTTTTTTTTAAATGTTTTTCACTATAAGCTTATTTACTATTTTTTTTTTGTTATAGCGGCGACAGTAGTACACGCTCTTTAAAATGTTCAAGTGTTGATCTTATCCGGTTCAAAATATTCACAGCAAATAAATTACGTGTTCAAACCAGGAAATAATTTACACCAGGGTGTTGAAACTATACCTGAAGTGAGCAGCCCTGCTCACGGATGAACGAACGGACAGACAGTGGAGCTTTAGTAATGAGTCCCTGTCACCGCCTGGCTACGGAACCCTAAAAAGCAAAGTTTAATTGACACGTTACTTTCTTTGTTCGCGCCTAACACTTGTTTGGTTCACACGGATTTTATTGGTTTTGGGTTTTTCGTTTTCGGGTACCTAAAAGTTTTTGTTTGTACACAATTCTTGACAGTAAATGAATTGAAAGTTGAATTTAAAGGAACCGGATGATTGTCTTAATAAAAAAAATAAAAATAAAATTATTGAAATTATTGAATTGTATAACTCTGATTTAGGTAACAGTATAATTATCGTTTATTAATCAAAGGTAATTCAACATATCTGATTCTGGTTTTGATAGCTGTATAAATTGTGTCTAGAAAAAAACATATTTCAGTTGTGCGAGAAAAAGAAAATACAGTTGCAAATTAAGACAACAATCACTTCCAACATTGCTTTAGAGAATTAAAAACTTTTTCCTACTCAAGTCCACAATACAGATTAATTCACCCAAAAGTTTATTTCTTAAGCCCCAAAAAAAAATGTCAAACGAAACAACATAATGGCATCCCACATAGAAAACAAAACGGAACACTTCGTGATTCCATTGTGAGCAAAAAAGAAATTTAATCATGAGAAACAATAATAACGACTTCTAAGAAATTAGACTGAGTAAGTACAGGAGCCACGCAACTTAAGCTTACTTGTTATTTTTTGAATACCACCATCCATAAACCACAATTAAAACTCTACCGTAACTTTCTCCGAATAGAGTTGGTTTTAGTACGACGTGAGTGAATGATTTCACTATTGTTAAGGCTGTATGACTATCAATTATGTCCATAGTGTATATGAGAGAGTGCATTGTGATCGAACAGTAGCTTTCATTCCGATTGAAAATTAAAGAACCGATATAATTTGAGATGGGACTAGTGATGTGGCTGTGTGTTAATCAAATAATCACGTATGCAACATCGAGATTAAAATATATAAAATATATATATATATATATATATTTATTTTATATGAGTTTTCTACCGAAGACGTGGTGGTCCGCGCTCTTAGTTGAATTCAGATAATTCGCCGACTCGAATGGCGTAGTGGTAGTGAAGCTGCCTTACGCAAATGTTTGTGTGATGAGCATGGACATTTGTTTCCGAATAATGGATGATTATATGTAGATATACTAAGTATGTATTCACAAACAAAAAAGTATATATGTAGTATATCAACTATCTGGTGTCCACGACACAAGCCTTGCTTAGTGTGGCACTAGATGGCGCTGTATATTAATGTCCAGCGATTTTTTTTTTCAATTTAATTGTTTGCTGTTTTTAATTCTTATAACTACGATCGTGCTCCGACATTAGACACGTTACTCTAAACTAAGCTTATTATTAGTAACTTAAATACTACGTGAGTCCATTTTTTATTTTTCACTAAGTTCACACAATCATTAATTATTTTCTGGACTGATAACTGTATGGCAATGTGGCATGTCTAAGTAATATTGAATTAGACATACATACCTTATGAAGTCCTAATAATATTATAATCGCGAAAGTTTGTGGGTGTGGATGGATGTTTTTTACCCTTTTAAACTACTGACCGGATTTGGATGAAAATTAGCGCACAGATAGTTTATATATCTGAATTAACCAAAGGAAACTTTCAATCTTTTTTTTCTTTTTGTGTTAATCAAATACATACCTAATCACATTTGCAACATCTAAATTAAAATAATAAAATCAATTTAAAATAATAAATAAAATTGTCTAACTAAAATAGAAGTAGAAGAACCTAAGAAACCTAAACCCTAAGACCTTAAGAAGTCCTACTTTTATTTTAAACGCGAAAGTATACAGGGTGAAATTGAATAGATGCGACAAATTTAAATATACAATAATACGTGTTGTCAAGAAAATGTATAAAATATCAAATTAAAAAATAATTGATCAGTGTTACGAAAACCGTTAAAATAACAAAAGTACCAAAAATCTTGACGACTCATCGCAGTGCTCAATATAGCGGTCATTTACCTAATTTTGCCTTAATTTTTCTTATTTATTTTGCATATTACTGAAATACCGATAATTCGTACTTAAATAAAGATAATAACATCAATGGACCTTTTGAAAACGATAATCGCGTAATTTTTTTTAACGACTTAGATTGTAGAAAAAACAGTTTATAATTACTATGTTACTGTAACTGAAGCTCCAATTTCATTTTGTCGCATTAATTAAAATTCACCCTGTATGAGGATGAACGGATGCTTAATAAACTTTCACGTAAAAACTACACACGATAAAATGTGGCACACAGTTTAATTATCTGGATTAACCATAGGATACTTTTTACCCCGATAGTAAGACATTTCCACGAGGGCTTATCCGCGGGCATAAGCTAGTAACAAATAAAACAATTAGGTCTAGAAATGTAGGAACATCAATCCGTACGCGATGATATGGATTCTGTTACAATTAAGTAGAAAAAAGTACAAACTTTTTGACCTGGTTAAATCTCGAGATGACCAGCAGGGCCATTACGTAACTTTCTGATATCCAGTGATTAACGAGCTTCGGTTGTACACCGAACTTTGATAGCAACCGAGAATGTCATAATCACACTGAGTAGATTTCACTTTACGGTGAATACCACACATAACATAATTATATACTTTTTTTTTTAGTATGGGAAATCATCAAATGACTTCTCCCACTCTGGGCCTGGGTGGAGCGGGAGGGAGTGTCAGACTTTTACTGACTAAAACCCATACATGTTCCTTCCTCGCCCTTTATGTTCTGGGGCCGCGGTATCTCTTTCGAACAGGCCCGCAACCCCGGCAGATAATTACATACCCTAATGGGAGGACTAACAGCCGCAAAGGGTACCAATGACGTCATATATGATCTCGACTGGTCACACGTAATACGAAACTAGCCTTTTGACAGTTAATTGATAGTAACTGGGCTCAGTTACTATCATTTCAAACTGTCAACAGAGTTACGTAATAGCCCTACAGGGAAGAATAACAGGAAAAGGAGTAGGTCTAACAGAAGTGAATAGATAAGCCTGCCAATGCTGATGACCTCGATTTTCCATTAAAATTAGTCGCAAATCTTTATATTTTTTCATTATTTTATTTAAAAATGAGAGAGCTCAAACAGAAGCAGCTAAAAAGAGACAGAAACGATTACATACGTTCTTGGGCCTGGATGTAACGAGATGAAAATGATATGAGTTAATAAATGCGGACTTATTAACCCCTCGCTGAAAATTCTGTAAGTTTTGACAATCTGAGAGCTGGGTTATTTGAGGCGTAGTAAAAGTGACTAATACAATGTCAATTTTTTTAAACCAAATCTCAATTTATTACATTTTGGCCCACCATTTTCCATCTCCTTTTCAATAATGGTGACCTCCACTGACCGAACACAAGATACGATACCCAATCGACCACAACTATCTCGATACGACCTCATCACTAGCGGCCGAACATTAACACGTCACTCTAGAGATGATAATAGTCCAGGAGCTGTGCCCCAGTTAATTGCTTTAATAACTTCCTGTGTCAAAATAACAAAAGAGCGATGCGGTATTAACAAAACGGGTAATGACTCTGCCGTGGTAGACGGCTCCTGGCCTATGTTCATATTGTGATACGTGGACTTTGAAATGTATTAGGTTTGATGATTTTTTTTATTGGCAACTGATAATTATTTTATAACGTTCTGTTATAATAACCATTCACAGTTCTGAATTATGTACACAGACTTTTTCACTTCTTAAAGTAGCACTAACACTTTTTTCAAATAAATCACGGGGATTTCTTGCTTCCATATTAAATCTTTTGTATGTAACGTAGGTTCATTGATCTGACAGTTACTAAATCTTTGTGGATAACTTATAATGTGTATTCGTACAATGTTTGATTTGGCCCTGATTTCTTTGATCCCACACTAAAACTGACAATGTACTGACTCTTACAAACAGAACAGTCTAAAAAGAGATAAATAAAATGAAAACAAGAACAGTCAAGTTTGAATCAACGTACCTACATATTATGGTTCAAGTCTAACATGTTACAAACACAGCAAATAAGTGTTTTATTTCAACACCATAGATACGTGTATAATTCTTCTTTTTTTCGTTTGTTCCCGAATTCGCGTAGGAAGGATTCTGTACAGACTATCGTAGTCTCCATTAATTTTAAATCAACCCCCGACGCAAAAACGACGGGGTGTTATAACTTTGACGTGTCTCTGTGTGTATGTCTGTCAGTCTGTGGCATCGTAGCGCCCGAACGGATGAACCGATTTTGATTTTGTTGTTGTTTTGTTTGTTACGTGAATTAGTCGGGAATGTTCTTAGCAATGTTTGATAAAAATCTGTTCAAGATGGCCGCCGCCACAAAGTGGCGGATTACATATTTATTCAACAAAACTCCCACAATATGGATATCAATTTGACTAGTAAAATATTGTAAGCCATAATAAACTTCAAATTCAAGATGACCGCTGACAAAAAATGTTAAGAACTTCTTTATTTTTATTATTAATTGTTGATATAGCAGCAACAGACCCTTCTGTGCAAATTTCAACTGCCTAACCTGTTACGGATGTTACGGGAGACACTAGAGAGTAGAAAGGGAAGTAGAGAGACAACTGGTCAACCTTCAACGAACTCGGTACTTCGGTAGTACATACGACGATCAATCCAGCTATGCAAAACCAAATTAAGCTAATCTCTCATTATACCGGAAGCTCACTCAAAGCGAGGTCAGGTGATACTGGATATTTCTGGCTTGATATCTCGCCGCTTGTACCTCAACCAGTCCTCCAATTTGAACACGGAACACAATCTACAATTAAATTGGAATCATTACCGTGCCCACCTACTTACATGGCAACAAATAATAAATAATTGCGCACTAAATAAATATATACGTATACACAAGTTATTAACTAAATCAAGGTACAGTTAGAAAGTTTTTGTTGGTAACGGTTTCTTTCAATTATAATTTGTCATTATTTTGGTTCATGGGAACTGACCTTTTTGGTAAATCCAGTAGCTGACGTTATGTTTTTAGTTTAAACTCTAAACTAAAAACATAACGTCAAGACTATAACCCAAAAGAGTCAGAGAGATACCTAAAAATCGGTCACCTAAATTTAGCCAGGTATGTTTAAGGCGACTACATGAGCTAAACACGTGTTTTATAATGCCTAAAAGTAAAAACAAAACCAGAAAAATACATTATATTCTTCAGGATATGTGCTAGTATGATAGTGTTTTGAAAACATAATACAGTTAATTTGACTCGATAAAAAAAATCACGAACTTATCCCTAAAAATTTATTTCAACCAAAAAAAAGCATACTAAAATGCATACGATAATTCTGGTTTTTTGGCAAATAATTCTACAAGCAATATATTAGCATTATAGTGTTTTAGTTTTTAGTCCAATCAATATTTTTTTTGTAAATTGATCGAAACCATTCAACAAACATTGAAACCAAATATAGCAGTGCTCCCTCCAAGACCTTCCTGTAATTACGCCAAACTTCTACAGATAGGCACCGAGATACATAACGCAATGATTAAATGAGAGAATTGGGTACCTGAAAAAATCAAACAATCCCTCAAAAATCTGATTTGCAATGTCATCACGTCTCTTAAATCAATTTTGACCCTTATTACTTATGTGGTAGTAGTCACTTCTTTTTTGAACAGAAACTTGGAAAATAGTCATAGTTGTTATAGATGTGTGCTAACTCTTAACATGAATAAAATAACGATATTCAATCATAATTACACACAACATACAATGTTGCTAATTACTAATTAAAACTAACACTAAGAAACAAATCGCTATTAAACAACAACATAATTAATAATACTTTTTACATTAATTATAACATAATTAATAATACTTTTTACAATAATTATAAGATAATTACAACGACATGTGTTATTACAATGTTGCAACGTTCTGACCCAACATGTATAATGTACTAACCTAAGGAAATAATTCGCGTGGCCCATATTACAAGCGAAAAGCGATAATTATTGTTATTGTTAAAAGCTCGTAAAACAGTATCAAAGAGAATCCATCTTTGATCTGTTTCGTAAGTGTTATAGATGAAGCAAGTATGTTAGAATAACTACAGGAATAAATTAAAAGAAATGCAATGAATTTTCATTAAATTTTTATTTTTACGTCATAATCATATTATGCGTAGGTTAAATTAAATTATCAACGGATCCCATTTAAAAAGATATACAGTAAGTGACTAACAATTTGTGCAAATGGCATATAACGGTGTCTGAGAAATATAATTTTCGTAATTTATATCTTGATTATACGAAGATTGAGTGCAAATTAGATATTTTTTTGAGACAGCAAGGTTTTTTTTGGAACTTCTTTGCTGAAACCGTATTTTTAATGTAAACATGTAGCGGTTATGTGCGTCATGTACTTCGTATAATCCAGATTTCACTAATGAGTTACCCCGGGTTAACAAATTACTCATATCCGCTTTATCGGAGTTATTAATGTGTCTATTTTTAACGACTTGAGCTGGATAGAATCCTCTTCACAACATATCGATTACTAGTTTTTATTTTGATGAAAAACGTTTCCCACTAGGTGGACCGAAGACCTGGTGAAGGTTGCAGGATTCCGCTGGATGGGTGTCGCACGGGACCGGTCAATGTGGTGACACTTGGGGGAGGCCTATGTCCAGCAGTGGACGTCTTTCAGCTGCCACGATGATGATAATGATGATGTTGCATTGACGTTTTTCTTTGTTGTACTTTTTTTTTTTAAAGAAACAACTATTGGCTTGGTTTAACGCACTGTTATTGCGACAATGGAAGTTCTGATGTACTTTTTGACTTGAAAATTTAAATTGCATAGGATTTCATCGGATCTAAGAAAGTTACTCATTTGCCAAGCTTATTGTTACTTCAACTTCTAGTGGAATACATGTATACTAACTAAATAAACACTGCCGTGTTCTACTTTTTTTTTTAGGATGGGAAATCATCAAATGACTTCTCCCACTCTGGGCAGGAGCGGGAGGGAGTGTCAGACTCTTACTGACTAAAACCCATCCATGTTCCTTCCTCGCCCTTTATGTTCCGGGGCCGAGGTATCTCTTTCGAACAGGCCCGCAACCCCGGTACTGATGGATACTTCAATGCATCTTTGTTTGTTGAATTTTCTACCTTAGTACTTTTCCAATATTATTTAACATTTTATATTAAAGCTCTCTCGCCACTAACCCATCACTTGACCCCATAGCCGCAAGGAAGGAAGGCCTCGTCAGCCCAGGAGCTACAATTGAGAAGGGCTCCGCGTCACGGGACGCTGGCCGACGATGCCGACGATGGCTGACGTTGGCCGACACCGCAATTATAATTACCACTTCCTCCTCAACTTGTACGCCGATTTGACTAACACGTGTGCTGTTTTGACTTATTCATTTTGTTTTAAGTAAGTTGGTATTGTGATGCAGGAAAATGGTAAATGATTCGTAAGGAACACGTGTCTTTTTAGACTGTATGATTAAGGTTTTGTGTTTCCTCATGTAAATTAAAAAATGCGTCCCTTTCAATAATTTAAAAATGGAACTCTGGCTAGCTGTCTTATTTTTTAAACATTTTTTTTCTTTTGGCTAGTTCTTATTGAAGTTTACGAGGAAAGAATTAATGCATCACCCAAAACTAAAGGATGTGCATATGTGTGGTTTTTTTAATGATGAAATAAAAATCTCGAAGAATATTTTTATAAGTTCACCAAAATAGTCGTATAGGTAAGTACCTAAATGAGACGTAATTCTAAGCAAAACTAAAAAGAGAATAGTGAAACTTCAGCGACTGTATTAGTTGCTAATTTTCAAGCGTTAATTCTGAGAGTCGACTAATTAACAGACGCAGCTAAGTAATTAGCACTAAGTGACCGCTAATCAGTAGAAAATTCCGTCCCAGTCTCCTACCTATTTGAGCCAACGTTACTTTAAAACAGCTGTGTTTTATTTCTTTGTTTTAAAATGTTCTTGTAAGTTTTTCGTCGGCTATGTTTTCTTCTTCTACACGTCTCAATATTCAGTTGTCACACCTCCTAGTTTGCTGTCTTCAAAGTCACTCCTAATCCTAATATCATTGTCAGTAACAGAAATGCTCTTAATTTAGCTCATAATCATAATTCATGGAACTATTCTTCCTCTCCCTTTTGCACTCAGTCTATGAGCTAGACTGAGTTTTTGGTCTTCACTTATATAAATATTGCTGTACAATTTACACACAGCGCCATCTAGTGCCACACTAAGCAACGAGGCTTGTGTCGTGGACACTAGATAATTGATATACTACATAGATACTTTTTGTTTGTAAATACATACTAATTATACATATAAACATCCATGACTCGAAAACAAATGTCATCACACCAACATTTGCTCCTACCAGGATTCGAACCCGGGACGTAAGGCAGCTTCACTACCGCTACGCCATTCGGGTCGTAGATATAGATCTGTCTTTGTGGGTCTATGTCACAAGACCTACCTATATTGATGGGTTAAAATTAGATAGAATTAAAATTAAATTAAAAAGGATTTGAGGACACTACCTCCCGCGATCCCTGTTTCAAAAATGTTAAGCAATTGAAAAGGTACCACAAGTATAAAAAGATATCTCGGCTCTATACATTTTCTTTTCCTTATAAATTGCACAGTTGTACAAATCTTTGTCCCATTGACCTTCAATTCACAAAGCACACACCATACCTATCTATTAACATGTTAAGTATAAAATAATTATATCATACCGGTGTTGCCGTATCCCTTTTAATCTTATACCTACTTTAATTACAACAAAAATTGATTCAGAAGTTCCACGACAAATAATCACGTGGTAAACTGAACACAGAAAAAATAAATAAAATAAATAAATATCGCTGGACATTAACACACAGCGCCACCTAGTGCCACACTAAGCAAAGCTTGTGTCGTGGACACTAGATAGTTGATATACTACATATATACTATTTTGTTTGTAAACAAAAAGTAAAAAAAGCAAATAGCAAGCAAATAGTTGATATACTACATATATACTATTTTGTTTGTAAACAAAAAAGTATATATGTAGTATATCAACTATCTAGTGTCCACGACACAAGCTTTGCTTAGTGTGGCACTAGGTGGCGCTGTGTGTTAATGTCCAGCGATATTTATTTATTTATTATTAATTTATACATACTTATTATACATATAAACATCCATGACTCGGAAACAAATGTCCGTGCTCATCACACAAACATTTGCTCCTACCGGGATTTGAACCCAGGACCCTAACAACGTAAGGCAGCGTCACTACCACTACGCCAATCGGGTCGTCAAAATGCAAAATAGATGAATTGTTGTCGGTAATAGCCACGGAAATGGTTGTCGGACTCTAGGAACCCAAATGGCCGCTTTAGCAGAATCATAATATAGAAATATAGAATAATAATATAGAAAAACAAACAGAAATTGAAAAAAAAGTGTTTTTGTTATAAGTGCTGTATGATGTACAGTCAGCAAAACATTTAAGTTTACTGGCTAACAATCTTCTTACTACTATTATACATGGAAAAGGGTTACAATCAATTGCAATTTCATCCAAATCCTTTCAGAAGTTTTTGCGTGAAAGTATATCAAAAATCGATCTTTACAGACTTTTACATTTATAATAGTCGTAAGAAGATTACTGACATACCTAACTGTTTCTTTTAAAATTACAAACAGACGGGACGCTGTTTGTATTTATATTTATAGATATACAGATTATGATTCTGCTAAAGTGACAATTATAGGCCCCTGGTGTGTAGGTATGATTTCCGTTTTCCTTTGCCTTTAGCCTCGTTACAATGCTCAAACTGGTGCTAAATTATTATGTTTAGTTTATCTAAGTATTCAAAAAAACTGTTTGATGGATTAAACTTAAAATCAATGTAACTTGCATATTATTATTAAAAAAATACCACTTGCCTCACTTGTGTTTGCAAAAATTACAACATCATTTACCATCATCATTTCAGCCGACGACGACGTCTACTGCTGGACATCATAGGCTTCCCCAAGTGTCATCACATTGACCGGTCCCGTGCGACTCGCATCAAGCGGATTCCCACAACCTTCACCAGACCCCGTATTCACAAACGTTCGACTCGTTTCCGATTCGACAACTCGTATATCTGTCTTCTTCTGCGACCGAGATAGACATACGACTTCCCGAATCGGAAGCGAATTGAAGCGTTGTGAATACGGGGGCTGGTCAAATATCATTCACTGTAGTGGAACTTCTCTACTTATCTCCTCTACGTAAACTAAGTACTACAATGTCTATAGCCCTTCAATGCAGCACGTGCTGTGACCTCGATCCATTGAGCTGATGAAAGCCCTTAATTACCTTTGTCTTCACACGTGTTTAGCAAAGGAAACATGAATAAAGATGGCCGCTGAGCAATTGTTTGTGTCCTTTTTAAAGGCGAAGTTATGTAGTGCGTAATAATTTGTTTTGTGTTTGGTCTGTCTTAATATTTTGGTGTGTTGTTTATTGAAGGATAGGAGTTTTTTGTTGTGATCAGATTTTTGTGGAAGCAATTTTTAACCTTATGTCAGATCAAACACTGTCCTCCTCATCAAAAAGCGGGGTAAAGTAAGTAATCAGATTTACTAAATAGTTTTGGAGATTTAACTTAGGTATATTTTTTTTTCGGGTGTGAGTTGTGAATGAGGTCAGACTTCCAGGAAGTCATGAATTAATTGTTGCCTTTTTAAAGGCAGCTGTTTTTATTCAGTTTTAATAAAGCTTTAAGTCATTCTGTAGTCTATACCAATCGGATTATTATTTAAATACTTCCAGGGATCCGTGTGAAAAACAGTAATTTGCAATTTCTGTTTTTCGTACCTTTTTATTCCCAGTGATGCATACCTGTAAATGAAACAGCTCGTTTTAATCCAGCTGAATAAAGTCATCAAAGTAGAAAAATCAAGAAACAGACCGCAAATGAAAACATTAAATTACAAACTAACTTTAAGTCATTATCAAAGTACAATAAACACACGATTAACGTCCATACAATATACATATAAGTAATTTATCTTTGTAAGAAACTAACAATTAACTCAAACCAGCAATCGTAGGGACTCTTCAAGTAATTGTAGATTCTCCGTGTGATGACATACGTACTATTGTGCCACAATATGTGCTAATTGCATATTATGGGAAAAACATTGTATGGATGGTATCTACTTATGTTTCATTATAATTTAACAGACACTTAACGCCAATTATATCTGACAACCTTACTTATAATACTCACTATATCAACACATTTGAATTTGAACCTTATTTCTTAGGTTTTAGGTTCGTGATTGTGGAGCATTGGTTAGTTGTATAGTATATGTGAGTTTTGGAGACGCTATAGAGAAAGGGGAAGGCGTATTTCTTGATAAATTATAATAGAATTTTAATGTATCCTAGTATGAGTGGGTAATGCTTTTATAATTTGTTTGTTTTATTGTCTAGTGTCTACTTTGCATTTTATTGGATTTAATTGTAACCATTTGTATTCTTAGATCGGTTTAGGGTTCTGTATACCTAATCGAAAGTGAATTCTGCGAAATTCGATCCTAACATCTTTTTTTGGCTTGCTGTCTAGTTAAGAGGTCTCTGGGAAGTAACACTATCTATATAATATGTAGGTAAGCTGTAAGTAATAATCGAAATAAGTACAACTTGTGTACATGCTTATTATTACATCTTTATTGCATACAAAATAAAAGTAAAAAAATACGCTGCTATGCACTACTCGGTAACAATATTTTCTTCATCATCATCATTTCCTTGCCCGTATCACAAACATTTGTAGGTATACAATATACAATTTTTTATTTACCTGTTTAATTTTTGATATTATGTTATATTTTCAAACATATAGGGTGACTGGTAATTAGTGTACGATACTTAAACACATGATTGTGTTCATGGTATCAAACAACTTTTACTATGGGACCAAACCTGAAATCGAAAAATAAAAAAAATCTAATATTCAGTACATCTATGTTCGCCTAATGTACTGACCAACTGATTTTTTTTGCGATTTCGGCCTTAGTCACCATACAGGGTGTAAACCACCTCATCATAAAGCCGTTAACCAAGCATTATGTACATCAAACTAAGTAACTTTACGCAAAAATTGTTGCTGGGAAATGACTTTTTTTTTGAGGTTATAAATCATGTTTTGTGGTAGAACTCAATGTAACGCACTGAAAACATTGTGCTGATGGATGGATTGTATAGTGCGGGGGTCGTGGAGTTGTTAAAAGTTAAAATCTTACAAAAAAAAACTTGTATTTAGAAAAAAACTTGTCGAAAAGTTGTAACTTTGACCCATATCTCCGTAACTAGAAGGTTCCCAGGTATGGTGTAGAACAAAAAAAAATATCGCAATGACGGGGAGAACAAGTGCCTTTCGGCTTCGTGAAGAGTCTTTTACACCCTTTATATGGGTTAGTACGAAATATTTTTGAGAAAATTTGGTTAATATACTCGTTTATTTAATTAACCTAACCTGAGAAAGTGAAAGTATTACTATTTGTGCAGAACCACTTTACCATGATATGCATTTCGCTCATGACAGTCACTTTCTATGGCACAAGATGTTTCAATGGAATATTGAATTAAAAGGCTATTGTTATTCTGGAGTGATTAAGTGTAATAAACTAAACGATATGTATATTGAAACACGATCTCAACAATTAAATTTCGATTAGATTAACGTTTTGATAAGGTAATTTTTAAATTGAAGGATATATTAAAAAGGTTAAATAAATATCTAACTTGTAGATTATTTCAAAGGTCAAATGGAAACATAAATGGGTATAGATACTTGAGGAAAGTAGGTTCACTGCAGCATCTAAGTTCATTCACGAATAATCGTTCTTACGTTGTCGTTTTTTTTACTCTTTCAAAGTTTCTATCATCGAGTTTTTAGCTGTTTCTGTAATATGCTTTTAATTTTAGACATCGAATAGGTTTCTATGTCTAAAATTACAGTATTCATTTTAAATATAGATAAGATAATATTTTACAAACAAAAGTATCTTTGTAGTATATCAACTATCTGGTGTCCACGACACAAGCCTCGTAGCTTAGTGTGGCACTAGATGGCGCTGTGTGTAATAAAAAAAAATAATAAAAAAATGTGTTTATTATCTTAAATCTATACAGTTAAGTTGCCGGGGCTTCCCAGAAAGTAATCCGAAGATACTTGTGATGGGATAAACCTCGCTCTTCCTCGAGTTAATTAACAATTGTTTATCTGTGCTAATTAGGTCCCGCGATCATTATGGGCATCTTTAAAAAAACCCAATTTCACCCACTGCTGGGTATAGGCCTCTCTTTGCTTGCGTCGACTACCCAAATTATTGTTAGGCACACTTTCACTCAACTTTAAGGTGACAGAACTAACCAGTTTGTACTTAACTCCATACATTTCATTTCATGCTGAAATTCACATCACAATCTTAAAGACATCCTGATTATCATTGCATAAACTCATCCACCAATGAATCACGCTCCTCACTATAAATTAACGACATCACCTGACAAAGAGCAAGGAAATGAACAGTTTATTAAAACTCACGCAGTTGAAGACTTGTCGGGGCTCTCAGAGGGCTTAATTGTGGCTTTACATCGACTACAAAACGGCTAATTGTAGCTTCAAGTGCTTATTGTGAGAGTTTGTTGCGGTGAAGATAGAGGTTGTCTGGAAGTGGCAGTGGTTTTGTGTTTTTGTGGCTGGGAAATGGTGCTTAAAGAAGGTTAAGTTTATCACAACCGAAGGGTTTTGAGAGAAAGTCCTCATTCACAGCAACGAATAGCAGCTGCATAGGTTGAAAAATATCATCCGCTCAGTGTGTTGATCAAGTGTTGTTGAACGGTCAAAATGATAGGCATTACCAGTATACGAGAGTTGCTTGCACATGCAATGCAATAACCGTAAATGAAAAACCGAAAACGACCAATGAGGTATTCCAGAAACAGAAGCTAAGAAAGCTAGAAAAAGCATCAAAGAAGTGGTTTGACTGAGCATTGTCTTGTTGCTTATACAGCACTAATATTTAATTAGTACAAATACTTTAAGGGCTGGTCAAGATGGTCTTGTTACTATATAATTATGTGAAGTATCAACAAATAATATTGATAAACACCAAAGTTATTAGCGTTTGTTTATATCCAAAAATGTCACTCAATGTATGGAAATATGGCACAGGCCATTCTTAAACTCTTATTAGGATTCATTAATCGTTTTTGTGACCATCATCCGTCATTTAGCCATTCATCCGATCATAGTCGTATTTTTTTGTAACCTGCTAATGAAAAGTTCACCTGATCTACCATTGTTCTTCCCAAAATAAAAAATATTAACTATACGTTCTGATTAAAGCTGTCACTTCTTGACGGCCATATTGTATCCATGTTCCCCGTTGTAGGGGTACCTGTGAATTTGTACCTTCCGGCGAAATGTATGTGAGACCGCAACGATGTATGATTGCAGCGAAAATTAACAATTTGCATTGACTCTAGTAATTAAATGGGCTTATTTGGCCCCGGGCATGATTTCGTACTGTTTAATAACGAATTAATGTCTTTCGTTTATAATTGTTAATGTTTTTATTATGAATAAAATGTTAATGTAATACAGACAAATGATACTTTAGTCATCTGTATATTTATTTACACAAGTATATACAGAGGAATGATTTGATTGTGTGTTTGTTAGTTACGATTAAACTCAAGAACTACTCAACCGATATAAATCAATTAATAAAAATCTTTCACCATTATAAAGCTACATCTTTACCGAGTATAAATCGCATAAAGTGAAAAACTGCAAAAAATCGAAATAGTTGGTTTTGCCTCTAACCCGGCGAAATTATATTGATATCATTCAAATTACCTAAGCTATCATAATTTTCGCGGGCGGAGTGCTATTATAGTCTTTAAATAAATGAAGTGGATAACCAAGCTACCCTGGGTCTGGCCTAGGGGCCCACAATACGGCAAGTTCATAAGGCAAACAGACTGTTCGGAAACCCTTATATTATCATGAGGAGTAGAAGGTTGCAGGGGCCAGCCAAGCTTAGCAGCAGGTTTATATGAAAGTACCGTCACTAGCTTCACGACATGACATCCTATTCCAGAAAATGTAAAAAAATAGTACATTTTGATACAAGTGGAGAAAGTTTGTTATTGCCGTTCGAGGCGGTATTAACACACGAGCCGTAGGCGAGTTGTGTTTCTGAGCCGAGAACTGTAATAACAAATGTCCACGTGTGTCAAACGGCGTTTTTCAATACACTTTTGAAGAAATAAAATAAAAAAACGGAAAATATCTGTGTCATGAATTATTACGAGACTATGATTTAAATTTTTATTTTTTTTCCGCGTTTTGATTTCGCCACGTTGAAAGAAAAGCAAAGGTATGAAGCCGTTATACAGCCTAATATAAAAAAATGTTTTTTTTTTTTATAAAAGTAAATATTAGTTTTAATTAATCATGTTTATCTATGATATTCAATTTATAAACACAAACTGAATATAAAAAAAAAATGTTTAAGCCGTAAAGACGTAGATCGCTTTGCCGAAATAAAAAAAAATACATTCACGTCTGACTATAGGCATCGAACCAAGTTGGACTAAGTATAGGTATGGTTATCTGTGGCAATTTTACTTTCTGCACACGTGTAGAAAAAATATAAAAAATGCACGTGTGTGAAAAACACTGCATTTTGAACCTAATCGTAGAACCAGTTTTCGAGGAAGTGTATTGAAAAAAATTGAGCCGTTTCAAATGCAAGTGTCTTCTTACATCTGTCATTTATGTCCAATTAAGTAGACATGTTTTCTATTTGCTGCAACCTATACTATCTAGTTTAGTGTGAATTCAATGTGACTCCATAAGAATAAATTACAATCTCGTTTCGAGTGGTAATTTTCTGCCATTGATACCACAAAACTGGTTCAGTTAATGGCTTCAGACTTACTGCTGTATCCCATTGTCTGATTATAAGGTAACCCCTCAATTAAACCTATGAAACATATCCATAGGTAATAAACAGTGTAAAAATGAGAGGCGCGGAAGAAAAAAAGACACTCGTTCTCCTCATCATTGTAATCATTGCTCCAGCCTGGGAATACCCGGGGCTGCAAAACTGTTCGAAAGAGATACCGCGGCCCCAGAACATAAAAGGCAAGGAAGAGACATGAATGGCTTTTAGTCAGTAAAAGTCTGGCGCATCCCGCTGCGCCCAGAGTGGGAGAAGTCATTTAATTCCGAAAAAAGAGACTATGCCTGGGAACCCTTACGAGATATTTGGGGTCAAAGTTCCAACAATTTAACAAGTTTTTTTTGTGTTATTTGTTTTTAATATTAGAATGTTACTTTAAATGACCCCCGCACTATTCAATCCATCCACCAGCACAATGTTTTGAGTGCTTTACATTGAGTTTTACCGTGATTTTTTTTTTTTTTTTTTTTTTTTAGTGTATGGCATCTCGCAGTTCAGTCTGAGAAGACTGGCTTCTGCTTAACCGGGCAATGTCCTGTGGATGCCTTGATTCTAAGGCCTCCAGCCAGGGCGAAAATAACTAAAAACTAAGCGACAGCGCTCTAAGGGCACCCCCTGTGGGGTACGAACCTCGGCTTAGGGCGTCGCTGGGGGCAGCAAAGGGACAGGCTGGATCTGGTTATCCTTATTTAGGGACTGATTTATTACTACAGGCTCAGCGTCGCGGGCTGGCTCGAGCAAGGGTCGGGGAGGGATTGATCGGGGATTTCGCGCCGGACCTCTGCGGCGAGGTCGGTAGGTTTTCGGTTTGTACTTGTATGCTCTGCGTACCGTACTGGTATCTTTCCTACTCTCTTGCAAGATAGTGATCGGATCGTCGGGGGCGACTAGGGTGTGACGCGGACGTTGGACGGAGCTAATGCGCGATGGGTCGTATCGGGCGGCCGATGCGATTAGGGGATTCCTATGCTTAATAGCAGAGTCGAAGTAACGCTTGGAAAGGCGTTTCATGAACTGCTTAACGGTGGGGATTCTGAGGTCTACGTGAAGACTATCGTTACGGACGTAAGGGGGGGCACCGGTGATCTTACGGAGATATCGGTTCTGCAAGGTCTGCATCGTGTGGATATGACGCGGGTGGGCATGCGCGAATACTATGCAAGCATAGGTCATGATGGGGCGGATGACTGCGGTGAAAAGACGCAATTTGCACTTGAGTGACAATTTGCTCTTCCTAGTGATCATGAAGTGGAGCCGGCCCATAGCAAAGGCAGCCCGGTCGCGAGCTGCTTTGATGTGGGCCTTGAACGACAGATGGTCGTCCAGAATAACTCCGAGATACTTGGCTTGCCTTTCCCAAGGGATAGGCTTACCGAACATAGTGATGGGGGGGCCTGGCGAACGCTTAAGGCGTGCCTTATAGTATAATACTGCCTGGCTTTTTTCGGGATTAACTTCTATTCTCCACTTACGGAACCAAGCGCCGAGCGAGTCGGCAGCTTTCTGGAGAATGCGGCGGATGTTATCCGGAGAACGGCCGGTGTAATAAATCGCGGTGTCGTCAGCGAAAAGTGCTGTTTGAACCTTCTGGTTCCTTGGAATGTCACTGGTGTACAGCGTGAACGCGAGGGGAGAGATAACGGAGCCCTGAGGGACTCCGGCGCGAATCGGATGAGGAGAAGATAACGTCTTACCCACACGGTAGCGGAAGGTACGGTTTGACAAAAAGTCTCGTAAGATGAGCACGAGACGGTCGGGCACACCGAGTTGATAAAGCTTGTATATCAGCCCGTTGTGCCAGACCTTGTCAAAGGCTTTCGCGATATCGAAATACATCACCCCCGTCATCGCTCCGCGCTGGAAACCAGCGCTCACGTGTTCGACGATGCGGTGGACTTGATGTATACAAGAATGTTCGGTCCTGAAGCCGAACTGTTCTTTCGGGATGAGGCCCTTTGTCTCGGCAAAATCT
The DNA here is from genome assembly GCA_916618015.1 of Xestia c-nigrum. Lineage (NCBI taxonomy): Eukaryota > Metazoa > Arthropoda > Insecta > Lepidoptera > Noctuidae > Xestia > Xestia c-nigrum. The sequence continues at coordinate 10,718,457 of OU745260.1, forward strand.
CTGAGACGCTTGTATATAAGCCTTTCATAGATCTTGCCGAGAGCACTCAGGAGACTGATCGGCCTGTAGCTGGAGGGCTGGGCTTTCGGTTTCCCAGGTTTGGGAATACCTATAACAGTGGCCTCTTTCCACGTTTGGGGGAAAATATTATTGCTCAGGGCGCCATTGAAGATGGCAGCCAAAAGGACTATGAGCCTAGCGGGGAGGGCTTTAAAAACTCTATTCGTGAAACCGTCGGCGCCTGGGGCTTTCCGAGGTTTAAGCTTATCTATAATATCCTTGACCTCTTCCGGGGTGATGGCGGGGAGGGGGTCATCGGGATCTTCAAAAGGGGGAAGCGATGCTCTACGTTCAACTTCTGCATCCACCTCATCAAGGTGCTGCTTGTCTACTGGTAGAGTGCTTGGCGAACATTGAGATTCCAAGCTGTCGGCTAGGCATTCTGCTTTTTCAGAGTCGTCAAAAGCGACGCTCTTGTCGGGACGTATGAGGGGTGGAGAAGAGACCTCTTCCGAGGTGCGCAACTTCCTTTGAAGCTGCCAGAAGGCTTGATGAGTGGGCTCGAGTTCGCTAAGCGTCTTGTCCCATTGACTCGAGCGAAACTCACTAGTACGTTTCTTTACAGCACGCTGTAAGGAACGCATGTGAGCCTTGTTCGCATCGCAGGGCCAAGAGCTGTAGGCACGTATGGCCGCGTTCTTCTCGGTTATCAGTTCACGTATATCGTCGGGAAGTATCCAGCGGCGATCACTCACCGCCGGTACTTCTCGAGAACAATCCTTCAGTACGGATTGTACGTGTTCTGTAAACGAGTCGATTGCAGCCTCGGTGTCTGCGACTGAGACGATATGGTCGGGAATACCATCTAGAAGTGGTGACGTTTCGGATTTCAGCATATCGCTTACTTTCCTCCAGTCGGTAGTGAGAATAGTGGGAAGGGGCTGGCTGGGGTCAATGATACCCGAGCGAGGAATTAAGTGCATGAGCACTGGACGGTGATCGGAGTGGAGCTCGTGTAACGTCTCAATCATGTGTAACCGAAGGTTCACATTCTTGAGCAGCGCTATATCGAGAACGTCGGGAAGATGACTGACAGTGTCAGGATAGTGCGTGTGCTCCATGGGAGCGACCGCGTCGAAACTAAGAGTTTGGCCTAGATCGTAGAGGACTTTCCCTCTCGGGTTTGTCATTCTACTGTTCCAGGCCGGGTGTTTGGCGTTAAGATCGCCCGCGATGATCACGGAGTCACTCAAGCCGAAAAGAAGGGTGAGATCGCTAACCAGGAGGTTGTGATCTTCCCAAGTATTAGTGGGGGCCAAATAAGCGGAAACTAAATGTACCGGTTGATGACCGGTCATAGCAAGCCGACAGATTGAAACCTCAAGTAGGGACTTTAAAGGAGGGGGATCGATGGGAATACAATGCAATTCTTTGCGAAAGTAAATAAGGGTGCCGCCCTTGTGACAACGTAGCCTATCATTGCGAACTATGCGGTAGTTGGCAATCTTGGGGTCGCGGTGGCTGGGTTTTAGGAACGTCTCCTGGATGAGGAGAACGTCAACGTTATGGTCACGGAGGAAGGCGGCGATCTCGTCGCGCTGTCCTCTCATGCCATTGGCGTTAAAATAACCTAATCTAAGGGACCGGGGTTGGGTGCAAGAGGGGTTTTACCGTGAAACGCTACCTCTGATTTTATACCTCAAAAATCCAAGTCATTGCCCGAATTCTCAGCAATAATATCAGCGTCGGCTTACTTAGTTTGATGTACAGAATGCTTGGTTACCGGAGAGTCTGTTTACAGCCTGTATAGTAAGGTCATAATCCAGAAGATTTTATTTGCAATCATGATAACAAAAAATTGTTTGGAAATTCGAAGGATTCGTTCTCCATAAAATACCACTTGAACAAACAAACAGGCTTATTTTAAAACTACATAAAGACACCTAGGTCTTAGTATAGATTTATAAAACACTAAACTTTTTTCGATTTCTTCATTTTCAGGATTTACATTCAGCTACTGGCAAAATAAATATACAAGCATAAGATTATTTTATTGTGCATTCCTACAAAGTTTATTGGGTTAACTTGTCGAAACACCAAATATTTTTGCTAAATGCATTAAACAACCATGTTTAATAACGTACAAAGCTTAATGTCGGAATAAATTTCCTCCATATTTCACGTCTATGAATAAAATTAAATGGTTTTCGGTAAACAAAAGAGGTTTCATACGTCAGTGTGATGACTTCTTCAGTCAAACGCCGACATCTTCTTAGAACTTGGAAGAAATCACTAATAAATCTTGATTTGATTTACGTACCTATTTCTATTTAGTGCTTTTTAGTGTATGACGTCATGAAGTGTTTAATGAACGTTCTTTTTGGCTGGAAATACAGTCATGCTTCGCATTTGGAGTTGACGTGATTGATAATTGCGAGTGTTCTCTAAAATAGATCACTAATCAGGTTGCTTCTGAAATCTGTATTGGGACGAACTACGCGTTTTGTTCCACTCGCGCCTCAAAGAGATGTCAGCATAAAGGAAGGGGCCGAAGCCTGCGGGGACTGCGGGAGTGTATCAAGAGATACCAGGCCCAGGAACGTAAAGGGCGAGGAAAGAACATGGATGGTTTTTAGTCAGTTACAGTCTTACACTTCCCCCCGCTCCGTCCAGAGTGTGAGGGCGTCATTTGATGATTCCCACTAGGCACTCATCACACGATAAAGAAGAAAAAGCGTATTCCTCTTACTATTCAGGCTGATTAAACATCAAATGATTTATAAAAAACTTATGTAAAATTCATCCTGCAACACAAGCAAAGACTAATTCTCTACAGTGTTAGAGGAATGGTCTGATATCATTGCAGGTTTCAAAATATGCTCTATCTAGACCTACTCAAGATAACAATTGATTTAAATGTCCTACCTAGCCAGTGCATCGCCCACTAGGCTTCTACCTGGTCTGTTACTGTCACAATTGAACTTAATGGCAACATTACTGCAATTAGTTGCTCCTATTACTTCACAGACTAGATTCTGATTGAATCATTAAAATGTAATTTATTGTTACATTCAAATATTTCAAGATAGTTAGAATTGTTTTAGATTCTAGGAATGCTCGAATTCTACCTCTTCTACTAATGCTCTGTGCTTGGTTGCTTAATGTAAAATAACCAAATAATAAGATTTTCTTCCCATGTAACCATGCAATCACGTAGTACGAGTAGCGGTGGCCCAGTGGTGGGGGCCCCTACTTACAAACAGTAAGCCGTGGGTTCGAACCCAGACAGGTGCATTACTTTGTGTAATTAATTTCATCACCTCTGCTCTCAAAACGGTGAAGGAAAACATCGTGAGGGAACCGGCATGTCCTAGAACCAAAAATTCGAAGACATGTGACATCTACCAATCCGCACTGGGCCCGCGTGGTAGATTATTCCCTCTCATTGAGAGGAGGCCGTGTCCCAGCAGTGGGAACATTATAGGCTGTTGATGATGATGATGATGTATTCAATCTACATATCTGTGGAATGAACTGCCTCATTGTTCGCAGTCACTACTGCGAACAATGTCTATCAATAAATTCCAGGTCAAACAAAGTGTTATCGTGTTTTTTAATTAGGCATTTCTCAATGGCAACCAGAAGTCTTGTTTATTGACCGATTAATGAATAATGAAAATAGGCTAGTTGGTCCTATGTTAAAGGAGACGTAAATATTACTGACGAACAAATTATTCCAACTTCTTAAATAAGTTATTCTAAATTCTTAAACTGCACATTCTTCTAAATTCTTTAGCTCAATATATAAAAAAGACTCAAAAAAAGGCGCGATGTTATGTAATATCTCTCCGGGTATTGAAAATCATGGGGTTTCTCCTCCTGATTACCTAGCAAATCATTCAAAAGATAATTTGACAAAATCCCCTTAAAAAGATAATAAGAGTAAGACTGAGGAATTAATCACTGAAATTGAAATCGTAGATATAAAAGACGACAGCAGTACTCGCTGTTTTTACTTTTAATCTGCAAAGTCTGCCATGTTTAGTAAAAAGAAACCGTACCAGCTCAGATTTAATTGGCCAATTCATGTTTCTCTTTCACCACAAAAGATGAGGATCTGTTTTTTCATCCTACAATAATGATAGACTGCCCCAAAATAACAATAAAACAATTTCCTCTGTTCCCAACACAAACCCAAAATAAATGTAATTAACAAACAAGATATTATTTGAGTTTCTATAATAAGTGTCAATTAACCCTTACAATGCCGGGCCGAGAGAAAATGAGCACTTTTTGTTGCGGTTTTAATTGTATTATTATTCTTTTATCTCTTTTAATAATTAGGTTTGCGGTTTCAGATCCGGCGCGAGTGCTGCCCTCTTTGTCAGGTTAATGATAACATGATTTTTACTTATAAAAGAACATTTGGCAAGTATAATGTAAATTACATAAAGATAACGAGAGAACTTTTCGCTTGAGGTTAAAATTATTTACAAGAGATTGACAGTGACAGGTGGTTAAGTACATCGCAATGGAAAGTGTAAATGAATTATACATTCCACTATATAATTTGCAAAACAAATAATACAACTTGAATGTTATTAAGTAAATAACCAGGAAAGGTAAAAAAAGAAACGTAGTTGAGTTAAAATAAATAGCTAAGTATTTATTTTGAGATATATCTTTTATAAACGCAACAAAAAACAAACGTCATTATTTCGGAAAACAAAGTGTTAATTTAGAAGGTTTCTTTCCTGTACTTTATCAAGAAACTTTATCTTTTATCACGCTAACACGTAATTCTACTGATAGATAGACAACAACCACCTTCAGTGTGTTATTATACAAAATAAACTTCGCACCTCCCTATCTAACCCTAAATCGCGGAGGCGGAACCTTAATGATCGCTAATGAGTGTTTTTATTATTTCACTGCTGTAAAATAATTTCTTATACGGCGCCTCTTTATTCCTAGATAAACATCGAAACTCGCTTTACACCTCAATCTGATAATCGAATTAATGCTCTCATACCATTTCACGCTGTTTTATTGCTTTTTATGTTCTTAATACACGCCGGTTTTGACTCGTAATTTTAGGTTATCAGTGCATTCGATTGAATTGATCTTGATTTTCTGGGTGCTGTTCAAAATGATACGAAAGTTTGCTGTTGTTTATTAGACTGTGTTTATTTTTCGGGAAATTGATGGAGCGGAAAATTTTGATTGTTTTTTAATAATAGATAGTGGTTGTAAATATATTTGGCCCGCATTTTAGTGTTGAATATTTCAAATTATGGATTGATTTAAAAATGTGCTTCTAAAGAACTAGAAATTACCATTTACAATAATTGGAGCAGAAAAAGAGTCAGAAAATGAGTCGGCCTCATTACCATTTAAAAGAAATAACCGAACACCAAAATAAAAGAATAAATCAGAAATTATAAAATGACCACCACCAAACACCTTGCAATGCTTATTAAACATCATCAATAACGTACTATACTTAAAGAATTCTTACGCACCAGAACCGAATAATCTCGAGTGGCGATCGCTAAGATCCCTGCGCGAGATAACTCTACCTCGCCCAAATAACCTAACTTTTAACCAAAATGTACGTAATGAGGGACTATTTAATTCAGCCTGTTTATCTTTTGTGTTAAAACAACCGTACAGTGTTGATGTTCTTTAATAACATGTAATTTTCATTTCTCGATTTCCGAAACCTGTTCGACATCGTCTAATAAGTCAGAAAATTTTCTGCTTGCTTGAATTTTTATGTGTATATTATGTGCGATAATAAATACTTACGGTTCCTTTGTTTTTCGTGGTGCCTTTAAATTATTTTGGCACTTGGTCGGACATTAAAAGAAGAATGAGTGATTTTATGACTGCATACAATGTTACCTCTTAGTATGCACAATGTTGTAGATATCTTTAAGCCTGATGATTTTGACTAGACGTTTATAATAGACATAAACAGGAGAATGAACTAGTTGTACCTACTACGAGTATATCTTGTTTAATTATGTAGTACTTGTAAAGGCTAAGGCATAATGAGATTTCAAAATCTTCCATTCAAGAAATCTGCATTTTTATTTCACGCTAATAGAAATACACTATAAGCAGTACTACCACTCGGCAGAACTACAGCAAAATATTTTCCTCCACAGTTATTTCGTAAAGATAATAATAAACAGACTAATTTCCATTTCCCGCTTCAAATGGCATAAAAAATGGCTATCGATTAAGAGTAAGTCCGAAACTGGACCAACATTACATAATTAGCCCTCGATCCCATTTGTATCTGCTACACGAGAAAACATTTGCTCGATGTCTGTATCGATTAATAAAACAAATAACAGACAAAACTACTACTTACGCAGTTAGGGAGCTCTAAATAGACACCGATTCCGGAAAAACACGAACATCAAGTCTGTAATATAGTTTTAAAATTAATCAAAGCTTGTCACACAAACAATAACTCATGTCCGTTAGGCATAAGAAACTAATTTTTAGATCCGATGAAATGGATAATGTGTTTTTAGTTGGGAATCTTAGCACAGAAATTATTTTCGTTTCAAAGTGACTAATGCAAGAACAAAAATTAATTACCGTGTTCAACCAAACCCAACTAGCTCAAAGTATCTGAGGAAAATGACAGATATATAAGGCGCCGAAAAGCAGCGCGCACGCAACTCGCTGATCTAATTTTAAATAGTATTTACATCGAGCTATCGGGAGCAGGTAATTAATACAATCTTTGTTAGAGGGTAATTTGCCAGATCTAATGCCCGCGTGTGTAATCTTCAAAGGGGATTTAGAAACACGCGTTCTAATCTATTTTAGTCGTGTTCTGAAACAGAGAAATATTTACAATCTCTCTGGAACACTTCGGCGCATCCGACGGTCGTTATGCGCGAACGCATCGATACTGACTCAGTCGCGGGATTTGATTGAGATGAGTCGTGATGGAGATGCCTCATTAATGTCGGTCGGTACATTCTCCAACATATCTATCTTTTGTATAATCGACCTTTGCTTTTCTTATGATACTACAAAATGCATCAAACTCCGTTAAAAATGTTCTCGTCAACATTCTCATTTCGTATTGTGACTGACAGGGTTATAGTTCTAACACCCATTAGAACTGTTATTAAAATTTTCAAATTAGTTGGTGTCATTAATTCTGTTCACATTTTATTAGCATCGTCAAAGTTACGACCACTTCTTACGCCTTCTGCAGAATGTGTGTTTTTTATTGTGTCTAGAATTTGGCTTGCTGTGTTGGGCTGGTGGAATGATTTCATTAATCTCGTTGGCGGTTGAACATATTTTTAAATCTTCTCTTGACACCTAATTTGTCATGGATTTACTTCTGTTACATTTGATTATTTTAATTATTCTAGAGATTTTGCGCATGTTTAATCGCTTCCGTCGTCTCTATTTATTTTACTTCGTGTATCGTTTTGAAGTTTAGTTACATGGAAATTATCATGGAAATACGATAAATTTGGTATAAATACTGTATTAGTCAGCCGAGACTGGTCCGACTCCACAATTTGTCAATTTTACTACCGTGCCGTGGGCAGACACAGACGCTAAATCATAATCACACAATCGCAGTCATTTCGTTATTAAGAATCCTTCTAACAATATTATATTCCCGAATTTATTTTGTCACTTTGCTCTTCGGCCCACGCTAGAGGTAATTAAAAACGAAAATAAACAGAGCGCCTCGAATCGTAAAAAGAGTATCTATGTCGGTTATAAATGAGTACAGATGAACGTAGAAGCAATAAAACTGATTCAAGTCACAGAAATAAATCTTACGAGTGTACGAAAGCATAGGTGAGAATATTCGGACGTTTATTGTAATGTTCCCGTTGATATTCGTGCCAAAGTGAACGTCCACCAAGAATGCCGTTAAAAAGATCTCGATCTAAACGCCACGTGTTATCGAATTTGAAACTACGGGTAGGCAACGTAAAACGCTCCGTTTATGATGGAACAATAAAATTTTTGGAATTTGCAATAAATAAGGTTGAGAATGATGAAGAAATAAACAACGTAGTCTGGTGCGTTAGTGCGCAGATTGGAGAGCATGATTTACTGCCGTATAATGCTTCGGCTCGCATTAAACCGTGCAATATCTAAATGGAAGTGTAACCGCTCTATTCGTTTGTTTGTATCCCCGCCACCGCTGCCGCTGCCATTGCTACCACACTCATTATAATTGGTAAGTCATTGTGGGGGTCGTTTGTATCACTATTTCCAAAGCGTTGCAATAAAAATTGGTCCAGATTCCACATCGAAAATAAGACGTTTTTTGGTCGTCTGCCAAGTTCATTATGAGCGTTCATGAAATTTCACATTTGAATTATTTTACTGTCTGACTTATGGCCGTTACTTAAATATTTGGTAAACAGTAAAAATATAGCTCTGATCGATCAAATTTAATGTGGTGAACTAAAATAGCATGTTTAAGTGGATAACGGCATTATATCATGAGATCGGCGTACCAATTTAATATTTTAACACAATGTTTGACATAAACACATTATTTCTAAAAAAATACAATTTACACAAATGCATTGAGAAGAAATTCCAGGAATCATCCTATGTTTATATTATAATTCTAATAAATAGTAAGCAACTATTTATTGGAATTAGCGACGTCATAGGAAGAACTTAAAGCTGAATATTTAGAACCAATTATAATGACGAACGTTATCTCTGAATAATAACAGTAGTAAGGCAAGAGTTAATGTGGGTACCAAACGTTATATAACAAAGCGATGGACATTGCATAATATCAGTTTGCAATATGCAAGCCAACAATAGAACAGAACATTATGAATCATCTCCGCCTGATCCATTCGCCAGTCGAAGATTATCGAACTGGAACACTAACACTTGCGGGATGCATTAAAACGCACGTGAACCTAATTTACGCTTGCAAATAATCCCCTGGACGCAGCCAACTTTAACAAAGTAGTAGTTGATGCATCAAACGATATGACATTTGTGGCTAATAAGTTGTAGACATTAAAATATCTGTTCTTGCATCCGCGTGAACAAAACGCATGCGAGAATCTCCGCGGTGCTAACTACACACCCTTATTTATAACGTGCCATCTGTCAGATCGTAACCGTTCCAATTTCAAAATTCAAACAGTGTTCTAATTGGATTGTATTTTTGTTTAGAGTACTTCTAATAAGGTGGCTGGAATCACGCACATTGTTACAATGATCACGAACACATGGGAGTGTGTTTACGCGTTCGCAATTAGATCCACCATTGATGTATAGGTGTTCTGCTGGAGTGTGAGTGTTCGATTGAGAAGTAACACGAGGAACGGATCTGGAACTGATTAGCGCGCGCCTGTGTTAGTTAATACGCGCTCGTGAATAGATTTCTATGTGTTGTTGAGCATTAAGTATGCTTTGGATTTTATTATTTAATGATTCATCTTAGGGCTATAGAAATAGTCAGGAATGCTCGCGCCGTTCGCGTTGAAAAGCCAGTAATAATAGAATATTGGCGCATCTGCCCCACTGTATATGTTTTAATGTTATTACTCTTGTGCTATATGATATTTCGTTCCAGGTTTATTTTAAGAGTGTTTTATGTTTTTAATTGCGATACGCGGATTATTTTTCCGCTGTCAACTAAAATTTTTACAGCTGTTTTTATCTCACCAATGTGACCGATGACAGAATTAGGGTTGTTTATGAATATACTGGGATTGAATTAAAATTATGAGGAATAAATTAGGTTATAAGACACGATACTATCTTCATAATTTTGTTAACGTGGGCGTATAAATATTTGTATGTCTGTATTTTATGCCCTCTAAAAGTGTCTAACGATGTATTAAAAAAATCGTACTTGTAAAGATGGAAACAGTAATTTTTTTTCTTAACTCGGTAAAATTTATAAATCTATTATTTTATGTCATTTAGGACTCATCAAATTATATTGGCACGATAACGGCGCTTTTTTTAATGCGGAAAGTTTCTTTAATTTTCCTCGTAAGTCTGAGTGTTTTCGGAAAACATACACTGCTGCTTGTGAAATACGGTTTAGAGTCGAGTAGATGAGTGAATAATGAGTTTTAGGAAGTTTAATTAATTTTAAACGTGAGTAACTGAGTAGTGCAATTCATGACTGTATCGTTTATATTACCTGTAGCCTGAAACTTACGTTGGTCTTCTAGGAAAGCTTTTATTCTACTAATACCTATTATAAATGCGAAAATTTGTAAGTTTGTATGTATGGACTAGCTGTTGCCCGCGACTTCGTTCGCGTGAAAATATTGATGGATCATGTGTCAGACTGCATCGTTGTTCGAGTTGTCGCAAGCGCTACTGAGCATGAGGTCCTGGGTTCGATTTGCGGGACGGGCGAAGTGTTATTGTATTATTTGTGCCCGGTTGATGGGATTAAGCTAAATGTGCGAAATGTGGGTGTAGGATTAGATACACCTCTACCTAACACTGGCGCAGGGTGAAAATAGTGTCAGGGGAAGCCGTAGAAAAAAAAGGAAAACTGTTTTTTTTGCTTCTATAAACTTTTTTCCCCGTGATAATTTTGACCTCATTTTCACTATGAGCGACACCAAAAACCACGGAAACGACACCCATGATTAAAAATCCAAAAACTTCCGTCAGCGCCATTTTTGATTTCATCTTCATTCATCAAAAGTAAGATCAGAAATGCAGAAGAGAAAAAAAACAGAAATCTACAAAATAAAAAAATCTAGTTGGTATCAAATACGATATCGACAATTACTCATTCTATCTCGTTCTACTATACATAATTTATTTATTTTATTTATTGATTTAAACAACACATACAACTATTATTACAGGTTTAGTTAGGTACCTAATACAATTGAGCAGTTATATTTAAAGTTAAATTATTTATATTTTGAATAAATTAATTAATTTGACAAACTAAAGTAATTGCGCAAAATGCGGCCCGTGTGAATTCGCTCAGTGTACAATTGAAGCAATCAATCCGTTGTGACACCATATTGAGTGGTGCGAGCGGGTGGCATCCACAGGAGCGGCAGCTGCCATACTTTCTTTTTGTGCTCCTGCCGTAAGTCCATCTTCGGCTTACCTAGGTCCCTACAAAACGGTAAGTACTGCCAGCCGCGAAGTCACGTGTGCTATTTACATGTGTACGGCCTATACTATTAACTTGCACTGCTGCAAAAAGTCTCTCCTGCTGCTGTTATTCTTGAACGAATGAACAACTACAATGCAAAACTTCATCCCCCCTTTTACCACTTTGCGGGTTGAAATTAAAAAAAACTAACGATTTACTAACTTTGATACTTTTTGGTGACTCAAAAAATAAAAACTTTAATTAAAAACAAAATGTTGCTCTTTTTTCACCCCTCAAGGGTTGAAATTCTAATAAAGCCGTTGCGTCAGCTTCCAATCATAAGCCCAGATAACAAATTTTTTACTTTTTACTTCGAAAATTAAGGATTTTTCACATACAATTTCATCCCCTTTATAAGCCTTCGGGGTGGAGTTATCAAAAACGCTGAATCACGCATAAATTAATTTTCAATCGTCAGCCTAAACACAAAATTAGAAGATCCTAACTTTAAAACTGACGGACTTTCAAATAAGCTTCCATCCCCTATTTTATCCCCTTGGGGGTAGAATTGATCAAAATCCTTTCTTAGCGGATACCTACGTCATAACATCTACCTGCATGCCAAATTTCAGCCCGATCCGTCCAGTGGTTTGGGCTGTGCGTTGATAGATCACTATGTCAGTCAGTCAGTCAGTCAGTCACCTTTGAATTATATATATTTAGATGGATGAATGTTTGTTAGTCTTTCACGCAAAAACTACTGGATGGATTTGGATGAACTTTTGCACACAGATAGTTTATAACCTGGATTAACACATAGGGTACTTTTTATCCCGGTAGTAAGATCCCATGGGACAATTATCTTTAACTTCACGCAGGCGAAGCCGCTGGCAGAAGCTAGTAACCGATAAAATTACCGAACGCATCTTAGGTCTTTTCTACCAACATTTTCCTGAAACATCGACGTTTTCCTGCTGCATCACGTTAAGCAAGAACCATTAAGCCGCTGTGTAAGAACCATTAAACGACCCGTATGGCGTAGTGGTAGTGACGCTGCCTTACGTTCTTAGGGTCCTGGGTTTAAATCCCGATAAGAGCAAATGTTTGTGTGATGAGCATGGACATTTGTTTCCGAGTCATGGATGTTTATATGTATAATAAGTATGTATTTGCAAACAAAAAAGTGTATATGTAGTATATCAACTATCTAGTGTCCACGACACAAGCTTTGCTTTGTGTGGCACTAGATGGCGCTGTGTGTTAATGTCCAGCGATATTTATTTATTATTTATTTATTTATTTAAATTATTTGTCAGAATGAAAACAAATATTTAAACTTTTCCACATATCATAACGCCTGTAACCCCTGAAGGATAAGGCAGAAATCTACTAAATAGTACAGCTATATTTCCCCAGTTATGTTTAAAGGGACCTAATACCATCAGCGGGATACAAATCTAGACTCCGCGGCTGCTACAGAAAAAATCCTTGAAAAACCCAATAACTCAGGAATACAAATTTGCCCCGACTCGGCAATCGTTCTCAGGACCTCAGGCTCAGCACTCGCGATTGCAACTACCAACGACACAGTCGACTGCCTAACTTTTTCTGAAAACATAAATAGGTACCTATTGTTGTGTATATGGCGACAAGAGAGGGAGTAGGAAAGTCGTTTTGGTTTGTGTAAAGGTCACAAAACACAAATAAATCTATACCAATATTATAAAGCAGAAGAGTTTGTTTGTTTGTTTGTTTGGTTGAACAAGCTAATCTCAGGAACTACTGGTTCGAATTGAAAAAAATATTTTGTGTTGGATAGTCCATAGTTTATCGAGGAAAGCTTTAGGCTATATAACACCACGCTATGACCAAAAGGAGCGGAGCACAAATGACAAATGTAGCATAAACGGGGGAAATTTTATTCCCTTGTGAGCGTTTTTCTCGTATGTGACGCAGACGAAGTTGCGTGGGTCAGCTAGTAACAATCTAAAGTAGTACTCCACCGTATCTGGCTAGTCAGCGCTCATTTACACAATCACGGTGCACTTTATTATACTTGCCATACAATAGAATAATCGTTTCGTAACAATCACGAAAGCGCCTAAATCTGAAATTAACGTGTGACCAATTTTCAATGACCTCCCCCTCCCTTCTTCCAATTCCATGCATAGGTGACAAAGGGAAAAAAAGAACGGATTGAAAGATCCAGCAACACTGGCTGGTTTCTACGAGTTCGGCCTAAAGCAATGCCATTAATGTCGATCATTAAATATGAATTATAAATATAAAAGAAAGCACAAGAAAAGCAATCACGGTCGTCCATTATTAGATTAAATATCTCGCTGTTCTGTGTACGGTCGTTGCGTGGCAATATGATTAATATATCGTGAGGACAGTCCGTATGTTTGTTTGTGTTAAAGCTAATCTCTGAAACTGTTAAACGGAATTGGATGAGTCCACTTTTGGAACTGTTTTTAATGATTGTTTTATAATCAAATGATTCAATTGTTGTGTCGTAAAATTGTCAAATACGTTATATTGTAATCTCTCTAGCGATATTGTAAACTCTCGAAATATTGTCAAATGAACATACTGCTTACAATAAAACGTTAAAATTAGTTTCCGTGAAATGCATGCGATGGTATTCAACTCACGCGGTGTGGAGGGAAGGAGGGGTCCCCCTTGCCCAGTGGTACCTACCACTCTCATGAAAATATAATGTACCATTCCTGAGAAATACCGATTAATTTAACCTAACCTTAAAACACTTCATATTCCCCCCAGGGTTTTAAGGAATCTAACTAACCTAACGGGGGGGTGCCCCAAGTCCTGATTACGGGGGCAGAGGTACTTCCGTGTGTTCAGTTGACATTATTTCGAGAGTTAGTTTACAATATCGCTAGAGAGAAACACGTTATATTGTAATATAACGTGTATGACAATTTTACGGTGACATATACATCATCATCATTCTCTTGCCCTTATTCCAATTCTTTTGTGGTCAGCGCAAAAAGACTTCTTCTTCCATACTCCTTCCGACTTCTTACAACTGTCCATTCATCGTTTCTTTGGTTTTCCTCTATATACGAGATACCCATACATCCACATTCAAAACTTTGTACACGACATTTTCCTCATTCTTCCGCATCACATGCCCATGACAACCGTATTTTCGTGCTGAACTTAATTCAGATTTGAAAAACGTGATAAAATAATGTGACAGACAAGTCCAGTGAATTTAATATGACATGCTTTAAAAGTCTATCAAACGAGTCATCAATCATAAACATAGTATTATATGTTATGCACACGTCCAAAATGAATTGTGTTTGGTTATAAATATAATGAAAATGAATTGTGATTCAATATAACTACAAAATGTCACGTTTCTTTTTATTTGTGGTTCCTTTATTTTTGAAAAACTTAATCAAAACCAAGCGGTGAATCAGTAGATATGATGTGGATAACAGACCAGATTGATGAAGAGGGGCACTCGTAGAACTGAACAGTCAAATTACTAATTCAGAATGAAGACAAAGAAGACACATTATAAAACTTAAGAAGACGGGTACGGATTGCACCAGCCGTGTTCGCGGGGATACTCCCCGCTACCATGGCTGGTGCAATCCGGTCGAAACGTCGGGATTGAATTAAAGGTAAATTCGCGATAAATACCCGTCTTCTTAAGTTTTATAATGTGTTCTGATCGTGAAAGTTTAAAAAAGACAAAAGAAGACACATTTCGAGATGTGTCTTCCCAAAACGATGTAGTGGAAAAGAGAGGAAAAGAGATGACAAATAGAAACATTCAAGTACAGAAAAAACCAATAATACGAGTATGGAGTAAAATTAAATAAACAATTCAAAATACAGCTCTCACAACGCGAAAAGACTCGTATTATGAAATACAAAATCTAAGAATCCAAACACACTAAAAACCAGATGAACTTCATTCAAAACTTAAGTAGGCGGAAAGTGTTATTTTTCACAACCATATTACAAAGTCACTGGGACCAGAAAATGTTGAGACTGCAATTAATCTTTCTTGAGAAGACAACATATTTCATTATAATGGTGAATAGAATCTTGTTTTAAATGTATGCCAATGTCAGCTATTTTAATAGAAGAAAGAATATATTGTGAATAACTATAGTTTGGGAAACACATCATAATCATTGTAAAGAGCATCTGAAAATAGAACTGGTCTAAGAGAGATAAATTGTCCTGTTGGATATGTTATGAAAAGCAGTTGAAAATCGGTTGCACGGATTTACAGAATTTCACAAGAATGAATGAAAAAAAATTTGGTAGCTGAGTTTAACAAGAACGCATAAGATGGTATAGAAAGTTGTTTACTTTGGGAAGAAATAAACAAATTAATAACATTATTTAAAGATAAGAAAATGGCGACTCTGTTCAATGAAAAAGAAAACTTAAAAAAGGAGAGGGTGAACATATTAATGAATGAAAAGCACTTAGTAATATTGTGACGTTTTATTTCTTATTTCGACTGAAATGCGGCATCTTTTCACAGCTGACTTTCTTGTCAGCCGTTAGTCAGAAAGCCAAAAGTCAGACAATCAGCCATATCAAGGGAGTTATAATAATAATAATAACTATCTTCATTTCAGACACAATTAAGTCCATACATTTTTACAAATAAAGCGTTTGTAAGTTTGTTAGTAGTACACAAAAAACTAAAATAAAAAAATAAAAAATAACGTAAATTAAAATAAAAAATAAATAAAAAAATATTGCTACCTACTTATCGGGTTGTGGAGGACAGGTGAAGAATTGCTCCGTGTAATATATTCGTTAGTTGGGAAAATGCTAGTTTTATTTTTTATGTAAAATAACCACACTTGCGATTCACTCGAACTTTGAATAGATCCCGATTATAATAATCAAGGAACGGCCGGCAGTGAATACCTCCAGATGATTCCAGATGATGATAATGATAGTGATTTAAGAACCGTGACTCTCAAAGTTACCCGAGCAACGACCCTTAGCATAACTTTCTATGAATATTGTTATGATCATCCTGAAATAGATCTGTAAGTCTGTCTTTTATGTCCTGGGCCATTATGTTTTAGCGAATGAGCAACACATGAAAGTCGGCGAAACTTTGTAGTTCCAATCATAATTGCGTGAAGATATAAAATTAATCCGAATTAAGATCTGTCGCGACAGTGTTTTGACTATTTCGTGTATTGATGCGTGTGCGCATCGCCTTGATGTTTTTATATTTTTTAATAATATGGCAATTTATTATTTTTAATATTTGTAATAATGACTGGAAAAAGTAAGCAAATCATGTCAACAACGAAGAAAATATAGCTATTAAATATAATGACGACAAAAAATCTAGTCTTGTGCCAACAGCCTAACATAATTATTTATTTTATGAGGTAGATCTTAAAGTTGCTACCTGGTTTAGTCAAAAACATTGGTAAGAGCAAGGATTATTACACTAGGGGGAAGTTCTATAGGCACCCAAAAACCAACGAAAGTTACGCCCGGGACGAGCCCAATCGTTACAAATTCAGGTTTCAAAGTGCTACTGAGCTTCCTTTTGGAGAAAAACTACAACACTCCGACAAGAATTAAATAGGATACCTACACTTAGGATTTTCCAGTTCAGAACTAAAGATGTTCCTTGAGTTATATTAACTAATACTCAAACACGTTCCAAAGCTGCGCTAAAATTGTTCAAAGCTTTGATCGCATTATTCTTATTCTTTATTGCACATAAAAACAACAAATATACATATAAATTGCAACAATATAGCTTATGTACAAAGGCTCGCTAAAAAAGAACAAACAAAACAGGAAACCTACGTAATCCAACTCGTCCACTTCCATAATTCAATCCTGTTTAGGATTACGTCAAGTATTTTTAATCTTCGTGCGTTTTTCCACCATTCATATTTACTTAGAAGATCTACGAACCAATCAAAACGCTTAAATATCACGCGATACAAAAATACGGCCTTGGCATTGGCCAATTCATTGTTCCCTTACCCCACTATCCTCGATCAATGTAACCAAAATTTAGTTTGAATAGACACGCCATATGGTTTTCAACGTTGAAGCATTTTGATTTCTTTCTCCCGAAAAACAACCCCAAAAAGGCCCAAAAACCAGGCCACAGTTACACCAAAATCCTGTACCGGCGCATCACTCCGGTACATGTGGTCCTTCGAGCCGGATCTCAAGAATCAGCATCCTGTGGATGCGTGGCTGTGACCGCGTGGCTGGGCTACGAGAGAAGACGCACAAATCTGGACACGCGAGACCAACTGGAGGCCAAGCGCATATTGGAATTGAAGTTGGATTGGCATTTCATCGAACATACGCAATCTGGTGGGACCAACCATCCTTTCTTTTCCCTATCACCTCCTAGTTCTCTTTGTGATACCTGTGTCTAAACTGATTTCAGTGAGACTTCCGCGGAAGAGTATTGAATTAGTTCGTCAATTCGCAAGGCTGGTGACGTCGCTATCACCGCTGACGTGTTCGCTTTCAACCGTAAGTACTCCTGTTTTCACTGACCACCAAAATGCCTACTGAAGGTGCTAGATCACGCGATAAATCCCCCGTTTTCTTAAGTGTAGACAGTGCTTCCCAATCTGCCGATCCTAATTTATTTCGCGACTTAGTTAAGAAACGAGGAATAATCAAAGGCAGACTGACAAAATTTGCAAGTTATTTAACGTCTTTAGAAACTAATGAAACGCCATCCTCTAGAGATTTCATTGATCTTAAATTACGCGCTAGAGGGGCATCCGATCTACTTAACGAATTTAATGAAATTCAAAGTAAAATCGAAGAGTGTGTTTCTGATAGTGATATTCCTATTCAAATAGACAACAGAGAATCGTTCGAAAACTCTTACTATAGCATATTAGCCCGCGCGGAATCGATGCTAACCGATGGTGAGGTTACGGACGGTTCCAATAAATATTGCTGTGGCGAACAAGCGCAGACAGTTAAACTTCCCACAATTTCATTGCCTACCTTTGACGGTTCGTATGAGCACTGGCTGGAGTTTAGAGACACCTTTTTATCGTTAGTGCACAATTCTAAACGTATCAGTAATATCCAGAAATTCCACTACTTAAAGTCTTCGCTGAAAGGCGATGCTGAGATGGTCGTAAACTCCATAGAATTTTCCTCTGATAATTATCAGGTTGCATGGGAATTGTTGCTAAATAGGTTTAATAATAATAGATTATTAGTACACAACCACGTAAAGGCCTTGTTTAGTATTACCGCGTTAACTAAGGAATCGCCCTGCTACATTAGAAAGCTTATTGATACCGTACTAAAGAATTTGCGTGCATTAAAAATGCTAGGTGAACCCACCGACTCGTGGGATACGCTTATTAATTATACTATTGTTTCTAAACTGGATAAGACGACCGAACGCGAGTGGGAGACGCATAAGTGCACGTTATTACCGACCGATAACAATTCTAAACGCATAATTAGAGTGGATGAATTGATCGGTTTCCTTAAAAACAGAGCGGATATGTTAGAAACATTGCAGCTTTCACATAATAAAACACATAATACACAACTCGACAGTAAAAAACAAAGTTCACAATCACGTAACACATCACACTGCAATGTTTCTACACATAAACCGAAGGACAACCGTACGTCTCACTTCAGACGGTCTTGCGTGAAATGTAATGGTGCACATCCACTTTATTCTTGTGAAAAGTTTATTGATAGTGACTTAGAATCGAAGATAAAGTTAATTCGCGAGCACAAACTATGCGAGAATTGTTTACGTTCGGGGCATGCTCTGGATAAATGTGCGTTTGGGCCGTGTAGGAAATGCAACCGCAAACATAATTCGCTAATTCATAATGATAACGCCGATAGTTTAGTCACATTCCATTCAAGTATCGCGACTGCGGGCTGCGCTGGGAGTGAAGGCGCTGTGCCTGCGCCGGCGACCTCCGACCCCGCTTCCTCAATCGTCGCGGATTCGCCACCTATTCACGTAAACAAGGCACATATGCATAATAAATCTATAGGCGTACACTCGGTTCTATTATCCACAGCTGTGATCGAAGTAGCCGACGTTCACGGTGTTTATCATCGAGCGTGCGCACTGCTGGATAGTGGAAGCCAACGGTGTTTTATTACTCAATCATTTTGTAAATTAATTAACGTACCGATGTTACACTCCACTTATGAAGTTAGGGGTGTAGGTGATTCAGTACTGCAATGTTCCGAAACTTGCAGTATTGAAATTAAATCGCGAGTCGATAATACATTCAAAACACGCATCACTTGTTTTGTACTATCGCAAATAACATCTACGATGCCGGCGTTATGTCAAGTAAGCGCGCAGTTCTGTATTCCAGACAACATAATGCTGGCAGATCCGCAATTTTTTGAGTCTAAAACCGTAGACATTTTGATAGGCGCAGATAGGTTTTGGGACTTGTTAGGAGAAGGTAAAATAAGACTTCCCAACGGCCCTTATCTACAAAATACTAAGTTAGGTTGGATTATTTCTGGCACTATTAGTGATACGCGCAGCGCAAGGCGCATTCACTGTAATATAAGCAGTTCGTTAGATTCTCAACTACGTTTGTTCTGGGAGGTTGAGGAGCTTCCTAAAGCCAGGGATGCGCGCACTCAGGAAGAGCGTGCATGTGAAGACCATTTCATTCGCACTACTACGCGTAATGGCGAAGGAAGGTTTTGTGTACGCATTCCATTCAAAGAGTCACCTGATGTTTTAGGCGAATCATACACGCAAGCCGAACGTCGTTTTATCGCATTAGAAAAACGTTTACAGCGTTCGCCTGAATATAAATTATTATACACGCAATTTATGGCAGAATACCTAGACCTAGGTCATATGAGTCCTGTTAGCTCTTATGAGCGTCCGTGCTATTTCATGCCGCATCACGGCGTATTCAGGGAGCATAGCACCACAACCAAGTTGCGTGTGGTCTTCGACGCCAGCGCCCAAACAACTTCTGGAAAATCACTTAACGACTTGCAATTAGTTGGTCCGGCAATACAAGGCGATCTTATTTCTATTCTTTTACGCTTTAGACAGCACAAGTTTGTCGTATGTGCGGACGTCCAGAAGATGTTCAGAAATTGTTTGGTGGCCGAAGACCAACGCAACCTTCAAATGATTCTGTGGCGCGATGATCCATCGCAACCTCTAGGCATATTTCAACTAAATACGGTCACGTACGGAACCGCCTCCGCCCCTTTTCTTAGTGTGAGGTGTTTAAAGCAGCTGGGGGCTGAATCTTCTGACCCTGAGGTTCAAAGGGCTACTCAGGAGGATTTCTACGTGGACGACTTACTAACAGGTCATAATGATGAGTCTATTTTATTACAATTATGCGAGAACATAAAAAATGCGCTGCAGGCGGGCTGTTTTCCACTTCGAAAGTGGATTTACAACTTCCCATGCGATAATAATGAAATACCGAATCATTCTGTACAAATTAAATCTAACGAAAACATTAGTTCTAAGACGTTAGGTATAAGTTGGAACAACGTTAGCGATCATTTTTATTTTAACACGGAATTTCATAATGATAATAAACCTATCACTAAAAGGTTTATTCTATCTAGTATTTCTCAAATTTTCGATCCTCTCGGTTTATTAAGTCCTACGATAATTATTGCAAAGGTTTTGTTACAGCAATTATGGCTTCTTAAGATAGGTTGGGATGACATAGTTCCATCGAGTGTAGCGCGAACGTGGAACCGGTTTGTTATCTCTTTGCAAGCGCTCAATACGATTCATGTTCCTCGCCACGTTATAGGTAGCAAACCTATGTATATGGAACTGCATGTTTTTAGTGACGCGTCGCAGACAGCGTACGGCGCTTGCGTTTATGTTCGCACAATAAATATAGATAACACGATTTTAGTTAGATTACTTTTTTCTAAAGCTAGGGTGGCGCCATTGAAACCTATAAGTATACCGCGACTCGAACTTTGCGGTGCTTTGCTGGGTGCTAAAATACTCGACAAGGTTCGCAGTTCGTTGCGTTGTGAGTTCAAAAATATAGTTTTTTGGACTGACTCAACCATTGTCTTAGGATGGTTGCGCATGTCACCGAATAAACTAAAAACTTTCGTACAAAATAGAATTTCGGAGATTCATGAACTCACACAAGACGTTCTTTGGCGCCACGTGAGCAGCAAACAAAATCCCGCTGACCTTGCATCACGTGGTTCGAACTTGGAAGAGCTTTCCTCTTCCTCTTTATGGTGGGAGGGTCCAGACTTCTTAAAATACTCAACATTTTCATTAGATATTAATACAGTGATGGTGGAGGACGATGACCTCCCTGAGGTTAGGCCTTCTATTTCTTCCTTCGTAACCCATGCCTCATCGGATTCACTTTTCTCGTTTATTCGATTTTCACAGTTTAAGCGCATGAAGCGTGCTGTTGCGTTTATGTTGCGTTTCATACACAATATTCGCAATAAACATAATAGACTAACAGGTGTCCTTACTGTAGACGAGTTGAATGAGTCTGAGATGATTTTGGTTCGGTGGGCTCAAATGGAAAGTTTTCCTACTGAATATAACTTATTATCTAATTGCGCACAAATAAAATCCAAAAGTAATTTATCGAAATTAAATTTATTTTTAGATGACAATAAAATTATTCGCGTCGGTGGCCGATTGGGTAATTCCAGTGAGTTTAGTTTCAATAAAATGCATCCAATGTTAGTTTCTAGTAAACATTATTTTACTGTTTTATTGTTTCGCCATGAGCACCTGCAGCTCCTCCATGCTGGGCCTCAGGCATTACTTTGTCACTTACGCGAATCATGGTGGCCTTTGGGTGGTAGGAGCCTAGCTAGGCGCATAGTGAACGTTTGTGTTACGTGTACTCGCATTAGGGGTAAGGTTTTAACGCCTCAGATGGGTAATTTGCCAAAGGAAAGGATAACTCCTAGCTTTCCTTTCATTCGATGCGGAGTGGATTACTGCGGGCCAGTTCTCATACTTAACCGTAAAGGTAGGGGAGCTAAAACTACGAAAGCGTACATTTGTTTATTTGTTTGCTTTGTGACGCGCGCAATACATTTGGAGCTCGTCAGTGATCTCACAAGCGAAGCATATTTATTATCGCTTAATAGGTTTATTTCTCGTCGTGGCAAACCTTTAGAAATATATTCCGATAATGGTCGTAATTTCGTCGGGCTAATGAACGACTTTTCAGATTTTTTACGCAAATGTAGTTCTGATATTATGGAATTCGCTACTAGCCAACAAATTAAATTTAAGTTTATTCCTCCTTATTCGCCTCATTTTGGTGGTCTGTGGGAAGCAGGAGTAAAATCTTGCAAATATCATCTACGCCGCGTGGTAGGGAATGCGCATCTCACCTTTGAGGAGTTTAGCACAGTTCTTTCGCAGATAGAAGCAGTCCTCAACTCCCGACCACTTTCCCCTCTTTCCACAGAACCGCAAGACCTTTCTCCTTTAACTCCCGCTCATTTTTTGGTTGGTCGACCGCTGACTGCACCCGCATGCGATGACCTCACCGACGTTCCTGAGCACAGGCTGAAGCGGTACCAGAGAGTGGAGCAAATTCGCCAGCATTTTTGGACCCGCTGGTCCAAAGAATATGTGACTGAGTTGCAGGTGCGGAGTAAATGGACCCAAATTAAGGCGGAGCTAAGGGACAACTCACTTGTGCTGATCAAGGACAACAACCTTCCACCTCTAAAGTGGCACATGGGTCGAATCCTTAAAACCATCCCAGGCAAGGACGGGATCTCAAGGGTGGCAGAGATACAGACTACTTCAGGCGTTATTAGACGGGCCTACGCAAAGATCTGTCCTCTTCTTCAAGATCAGGCTGAGCAGTGAGGATTCTAAAACCTTCAAGGACATTGAAAGCGACTGCTTCCAAGGCCGGGGGCATGTTTAGGATTACGTCAAGTATTTTTAATCTTCGTGCGTTTTTCCACCATTCATATTTACTTAGAAGATCTACGAACCAATCAAAACGCTTAAATATCACGCGATACAAAAATACGGCCTTGGCATTGGCCAATTCATTGTTCCCTTACCCCACTATCCTCGATCAATGTAACCAAAATTTAGTTTGAATAGACACGCCATATGGTTTTCAACGTTGAAGCATTTTGATTTCTTTCTCCCGAAAAACAACCCCAAAAAGGCCCAAAAACCAGGCCACAGTTACACCAAAATCCTGTACCGGCGCATCACTCCGGTACAAATCCTAACCTAAATAAACTAAAAAATCATTACCACAGCCGTATGTAACATTCGCCACGCTCTATTAGAGGACTCTCAGTCACAAAAGTGTACAGAACATTATCAGATTTCGTCACACTTTAGGTAATTTCTTTCTGACCCCCCCTTAATGAGTTACAATAACGCAATGAAGCCAAAGAGTCCAGCACTCGCATTAGAAGTGGTCATTACGGTCATTGGCGTTTATAAAAGTAATTACAATAGAAAGTGGATTCGTTTTTGTGACGAATTATTACAGCTAAATGACTTTTTTTAGTTAATACGTGTTTCTATTATTTATAGGGGTTTATTAAATTGTTTGTTGTTGTTTCAGGTGGTATTATGAGTAATTACAAGTGCTACAGGGTAATAAAAATGCCTTAAGTAATTAAATTACTTACAATGTTTTACGGACTGAAGGACCATTAATTTTCCTTATTCATACACACATCATTATTGATCTCATGCCATCTTCTTGTTGCTAAGTTTCAAAAGATAAAGTAATTTACACTGGGCAATTTGGTGGTAACAAAAACCAGTATAAACTGTCCACGTTTACTATTGATACTCCGATTTACGGCTTCAAAGTCCTGAAAGTTAAATAGTTTTCACCAATGTGCGGTTAATTGATCCTAGGCTAAGAGGTACAATTTTTTTAAACAAACGTTTAAATAGTTTCAGAATTCAATGGTCAAAATTATGATTCTGACCCAGTCACTCTGCAGGCACTAAAGTTTGACTCCAAGCCAAAAAACACTAAATATCTATCCATCACTTTTGCGAAACAACAAGCCTATCAGAGTTAATGAGCCATCAACAACTAGGCCGAGGAAGAACTTAAGAAACTTCATCATATACAAATCACTGTACATTCATCATGTATCCCTCCCTTAAGATAAAGCTTGCTATTCATTAAGCAACATAGTAATGTCTTCTACACAACCTACACGTCCTCGCAATAACTCTCTTCTGGCGATAATTTATTAATTTCTCTTTGTTTGTTTGTCTATGAATCTCTCCCCTATACATGATGATAAAAGTTTGGTATCAGCTGTTTCCTGTACATCGATAGTTTTCTTGCCAAAGAATAGTCTGCCCTTTGCTTAAACAAAAATACGTTTGACCACCACCTTCCTTTAAATGTAATATGGTTTTTTATCTTAAAAATGATGACGATATCCAAATTTTTCACAATAGCCTCAATAATTAATCATACATGACTATGTATGTATAAATAAGAGTGTTTTCTTCTAAAATCTGATTTATTCGTACCACAAGTGACAGAAATATATGCCTTTAATAACATTGAAGACTGCATCTATCACTCGTCTTCAGCAATAATTCTTGAACAACGACCACGCATTTCCTTAGATAAATCTCATTTACACACAAAAATAAACAACAGTCACATGTTTTTCTCCGAATCTATCCAAGTATTGGGGTTGCTAATTTATTAATTTGCTACACAATGTTTGTTCCCCCCTTAATACAAATGATAAGACTTTTGTGTTCGTGATTACACTTTGTTAATCATACTTCCTTAATTAAGGGAAAAGTTGCGAGCTAATTTGGGACGATCGAACGATAAGGTACAGGTTCGATGTTTGGCTGTGCTAATGAGTTCGTAATCTCGATGTTACATTATAAGTTATTTAAAGATTTCCATTAAAAGTTCGCGTGTAAGTTTTGCGTCGCTACAGAACCTATTAGGTATTTAACCGCAATAATGTTGAAGGAGCTAATGTAATCTTACGATAATACAACAGTCTTTAGCATTATTATAGGGATTTGATGTCGGCAATTTATGTAATGTTTTTAAAATTGAATGCTAATTTGGTCCTTTGAGACCTGCTTCAAGACTTTATCAACAGAGCTTACCAAGTTTGTACAGAGCTCGATTATAAATTCAAAAAAAGAATAATCAAAAGACCAGGAACTTTCTATTTGCTCGAACAATGAACCAATGAACTTTCCAAGAACCCCACGTAAACATAGTTCGCGCGTATTTTTAATGAATTCATGCAACAACAGTGCACAAGGGCTTGTGTTTCACAATGGCGTCCGAATCCCGCCTAGCCGTGGGGCTATTCTCCTATCAATCTCGCAGATGATAGCCCGCTATCGCTGGCTCGGGAACTCGCGATGCATAATGCTTGCCTCAGATAGCTGTCTCGTGCACGAAGCCTCCAAGCTTCGCAATTTATTGTTTCACGATCTCAAGCTAGCTCATTATTAAAACGGTTTGATACGTTCGGAGGTGTTGCTGACGCCCGAGGCTCGCCCGCGCCAATTACTCCGAGAGAGCCGTGCCCTGACGTACTTGTTTGAGTTAAACAACGTTACACTTGACTTTTAGCGGCTCTTTGTCTTCTAACACACCGATA
The DNA here is from genome assembly GCA_916618015.1 of Xestia c-nigrum. Taxonomy (NCBI): domain Eukaryota; kingdom Metazoa; phylum Arthropoda; class Insecta; order Lepidoptera; family Noctuidae; genus Xestia; species Xestia c-nigrum. The sequence continues at coordinate 10,744,225 of OU745260.1, forward strand.
TGGCTTTTACTCGATAAGTTAATTTCCAATAACCAATTTATTATTTACTTAACCTTTTAACTTTTAGTACAACTGTCACTCGTACACATAAATCCGAACGGAATTTATTATTAACCAAACGTAAGTGATACTAACAGTTTTTAATGTCACCGATAAAAGGATAAATTATTGTTTTCTAATAAACAATAAAGAAGCACTGAGGTCAATTCTAATGACCGAGAATCCATTAGAAGCATAAAACGACGTCGATTAAACGTCGAACTAAAACAATTTTCTTCAACTTCAACAAACAAAATCGATTGGGCTTAATTGCCGTCTGATCAATAACTAATTGTGTTCACCACACGTTCGACGATAAAGAATAATTACTGGCTGCCGGCCAAATAAATCGATCCACATCAAAACGCGAGGTTAATCCATCATTTAGATATTACGGCCCGATTGAAGCTTACCGTTTTTAATTTCCAAAATTACACCGTCCGTAAAGTCGGGCGAAGGCGCCTAAACACGTATACATAATTACTATGTCGTAAATTGTCGAACATGAGTGGGGGGTGGGGGGTGATCGGGCTCAGAGCTCACCGCTCACCGCTTACCCGCACTATCGCCGACCTGTCGTGTTATTTCTGTAATCACTTTCATTTCGTAAAACGCGACATTAATTAAAATTTAGTTTCAGGCCATTAGTCGCCATCGCGTTTCTTCAAGTTTCATTTTTTCCCGGCTGTAATTATAGAGCACGGGTGCGAGGCTAAATGGGCATGGTAATGATAAATAACATTGTATTGAAGGTAGTCATGAATTTTGTATTCAAATTAGTGCGACTAATAGGTGCGAGGTGTGGATTTAAATGTGGCTTTGGTGCATTGCGACTTTATTAATGACGGATAATTATGCGTCATAATTAAGTTGAATAAACGTGAAAGCCCATAGCGTTAGCCATTGGCGTGTGATTAGAAAACGGAGGCCGAAACTGAAAACTGGTTTAGCTCAGTTTAGACTCGTGACTTGTGAGATTTTACTGGTAATAAGGCTGTGTATACAGTGTGCGCCGAGTTATTAATTAACAGGTCGACAGCAAACAGAGCGCGGCTACCGGACTGCGCTCGGTACACAAAGGTATTTGCTCGGTGAGACTTCGCCGGACCGGCGTGTAGAATCTCATTACCGTGATTCTCAGAAAATTGGAAGTGAGAAACGAGCTTAAAAAGATAAAAATGCTAGTGTATCGTAGTGGCGCTCTTTTTTCAATGATTATCACGATTTGAGAGCTTTGACGTTAGTGTATTTGTTCGTTATATAAATATTGGTTTACAAACGTGTCACATTTTATAGAAAACTATTTCGGCATCTGATTGTATTTAATGTCGGTTAAATGTATGAGAACAGGTTGTAGGAAATGTAAGATTTTGAGTGAGAATTTTTGTTGCATATCCGGCTAAGTTGTGTGCGAGTGAAATGAAACTGAGTGAAATTTTTGGTCCTTCGAGCCGGATAGACTGTACAAGTGAAGGTTTTCAAATATTTCATGTTCCCTTTTTTTTATTAAAAGTCGTCAAAGAGTTTTTAACCTTATTTTAAAAAGGTTTATGTCCTTATATGCAGTTGCCTGCATAGGTGTTTCTAAAATGTGTGACAATGCGATTTTCACATTCTTGGCACATTGTGAAGGAATGGAAGTATAGAAACGATTTTTATGATATTAGTTACATTGATATTTGAAGTGAAACTTCTAATGCGACTTCCAACAAGGTTGCGGTAAACGTTTAACGCCACCATGGAGGGCCATGCCCCTGTAGTTATACATTGATTTTACAATAAAACTTCACCAATTTTTTTGTTGGTGTATCGAAGACTTCACTCAAAGTTTATTGAAATTTCCATAAGTGTATACCAAGCTCAAGTTTCATCGAAAACAGAAAACATCGAAGGAAAACGATGAATGTTAACTGATATTCTAGTACTAGTGCATGTTCAGGCAAGTTAATGAATGTGCAGTACTCGTGCCAGTAACTATCCCATTGTACAATAGACAGAGTGTTGGCAAAGTTCGTTATCCGGTATTTATTATTAATATGACGTCTGATATGAGCCATGCAGCAGATGTAATTCATAGTGGAATTAGTGGGTGGAGTAACGTAAATAATTATGTACCTATATAATTCAAGGTTTTTCGTTACGGTTTAAATAGAGGCCGTCAATAGTGCGGAAACGCACATGATTGTAACATTCTGATTATCATTTCAGGCAACGTAGATTAAAGGCGGCCCGAAGAGTTACTCTTGGCAAAACATTTGAGGAATGCAGTTTATAGTTATTGATGATTCTAGACAATGTTACTGTATAAATCATCATTATATGCCTAGTTTTTTCTGAACTTCGTAGGAATCGGCTTCCAGTCTAACTGGATGCAGCTGAATACCAGTAATTTACGTGTAGCAACTACCTAGCTGACCTCCACAACCCAGTTAGTACTGCATAATACGATACCACTTGGTAAGACCGGTTGGTCATGTTACTGTATAATCGTCTACTCGAATTCATTAGCCAATTTGACAGCAAGGTGGAAACAGACTGGCCTTTGTTTTGCCACGTACTTAGATGAGACACACGCCTCCTGTCTTCGCTTGAATCGCAAAAAAAAAACACCAAATGGAAAAGAAGACCTATAATAAGGAAATTGGATAAAAGTACAGCATTTAATTTTGAACTCTATAATTATTTTGTACTGTCTCATTTTGGTTTCATTTGTTTCAGACTAAATATGAATTGCATTCAATGTAAATGTGATGAGTCTGCACCAGCTTATAATATATGTCTGCAGCATTAAGTACTAAGAACTGGTCGAAAGCTCAAATGAATCGCTTTTTTCTAGGCAAGTTTGCTCCACACCCTAGGCCGCATCATTTCTGTACCAGCCAAATAAAGCTATTTCGCCTAAAAAAAGCCTGTGGCTGATGACGATGATGAGCTGAACATGAAGAACTACACCATAACCGATAATATATCTCTTATAGAATGAGGACGGGACCTGACACCCTTTAGACTAGTAACTAATGTAAAATTAGTTTCTTTCCGGACATTAAAACTTTCATAACTCTCTAGGGAACATAAAAACAGAATTGTTAACTTTTAATGGGAGCGCAGTCTCAAGGGATTCTACAGTTCACAATTTGGAAATGGCGTCATTCTTTAAAAAAAAATAAAGACAAAAAAGATCACATCTAATAATGCACCCACATTTCGGCTGTTGTGTTTCAGTCCCATGTAATTGGGGCGATTCTATTGCTCTCATCATCATCATCATCATCATCATCATCATCATCATCATCATCATCATCATCATCCTATTAATGGCCCCACTGCTGGGACACAGGCCTCCTCTCTATGAGAAGACTATTGCCCTCAGCCGGGCAAAACATTCAGACTCCGTGACTGCTACTGAAATTCACGATGGAAAAACCCAATAACACATCTCGACTCGAGAATCTAAACCAGGACTTCTTTCTCGGCAGTCGCGCTTATGACCACTCGACCAAGAAGGCAACCTAACTTAAGCCTAACCGAAAATAACATTGAAGCATTATGGTATAAGTTATTGTCAACCAGGTGGACCGATGACCTGGTGAAGGTTGCTGGAATCCGTTGGAAGCGAGTCGCACGGGACCGGTCAATGTAGCGACACTTTGGGCAGGCCTTTGTCCAGCAGTGGACGTCTTTCGGCTGATATGATGATGATGAAGATTGTCATCTGATGATGACAAAAAATAGAGAATTAAGGAAGAATAAGACATGCTGCGCCGACCATAAATCAATTGAGATAAGGGCAAGAGAATAATGATGAGTCTTATTCTTCCTTAATTCTCTATTTTTCGTCATCTCATCACACACTTCTTTTCTTGTCATTTCAGTCTTAACACAGTCGATCCATTGTTTCATTGGTCTTCCTCTACTCAAGTACCCATCCACATTCATACTCAAAACTTTTCTCACGACGATTGTGTTGAAGGAAAATTAATAAATACACATCAAATTAAATCAATTATATTTATCGATGACCTATAAACATGATAACCTACGAACCAGTATAATTTCATTACTCAGTTCGAAAGAAAACTATGAAAAGGTAATTAATATCGACCTTTCAAATTGGTCAGTGTGTGTTAAGTTAATTGCCTAGGAGGCGTTATTGATTTCCTTGATTACTGTATATAATTTTGTACGCAATTAGAAAGCATTTGGTCCTTATTAATTATTTCTATCTAATTGTCGATTTATACGCCCTGAAACAGTTAGGGCTTCATTCAACTTCCAAATATTAACTAATCACCGAATCCTACTAACATTGAGTATTGTAAATGCAAAAGTTTGTGAGGATGTAAAAGTACTGCACGGATTTGGATGAAATTTAGCATACATATAGTTTATAACCTGTATTAACACATAGGATACTTCTTATCCCGGTAGTATGATCCCGTGGGACAATTATCTAACTACACGTGGGCCGTCAGGTTAGTTAACGGAAACTTTGTCTTAAGTAGTGCCACAGGCCCTTAAAATAATAAGAAAACATAAACTCACGAACAACTAACTAAATGATAAGTATACATAATTATAGTAATATTTATTAGTTTTACATAGTATTATATAATTATCACTTGCTTTGGTGAAGGAAAACATCGTAAGAAAACCAGCATGCCAGAGAGATATTCCTCAACAGCATGTTAAGCCAAGTCTGAGGCCCATGGACGGCTTAAGAACTCTGGACTCCAGGTTAGGCAACTAACCACACGATAAAGAAGAAGACTTACTTTACTTACTTACTTTTCTGTATTAAGTATTATGCCCTACAACTAACGATTCCAGAGGCAATGCGAAGGCTGAAACGACTATACGACATATCTAATATAGAGAAATTCCTAATGGGGAATTAACTCTGATCGCCACTGATCCTACAACATATCTGCTCATAGTTTTTCGACTGATCGCATGATAAAGCAAAAAAAAAAACTTTTTTGCATAATATTAGTACCTTGCATGCAGTCATGTACACCATGTTTAAACAAATAAGTTTTACTTACTTACTAACTAAAACTTAATTACTAACTCATACCTCAATTCCGACGTCGCGTCTCTAACACAAAAACTTCAAAATTACCAAATGAACGTGTCTCACTTATTGACTGCACAAACATTTGTCGAGAGGCTAGCTCTACACTTACTCAATGTTTACTCACACACTTTTATTTTTGAAGAGAAAATATCAATTACACAGTCACAACGCAGCCTTTTTTTTGTTCCCTCTTCCTTACTTTTTGGTCTTTCTTCCTTACTTTGGTCCTTTTGTACTTTCAGGTTAGGTAAAGTAAGGCCGTGAATGAAAGTCGTTTTTCGTGTTTTCGTGTTCGCGTTAGGGCGGGCGGCGACGAGGCGTGCGCGGGCGCCGGCAGCGGAACTGTATTGGCGCGCGCGCCGCCCGAATACTCGTAAAGTTAATATTTGTAATATTGTAAGTTTGTTGCAGTTTCAAAGGGCGCTGGACTTTCAGTGATTTGTTGCGTTGTTTGGCTAGCTGAAGGTGTTAAAATTGTCTGTTTATGACCTTTTTACTTTTGATTGCAGGCTAGCGAATAGTTTTCAGGTTGGATATACGTAACTGAAAAAAAATATTTCGGATTAAGTTCTAACAGAAGTAAATTGTAATATCCCTTGTATATTGACTATTTCAGAAAATTAGATGAAACTTCAGCTAAAAATCATAAATAATCATGTGAAAAAACTTAATGAAAAGTAAGAGAATTCAAACGACCATCTAACATTCTAAAGCCATTTGATTATTTAATTTATTTATACAGAAGTTCCTCCCACTCATGTTCAAATTTAAACTATGAATGACGACAGAATATTGTAATGACTAATGAATTAACATTTTTAATTACCACAATAATAAAAGAATAAATGTGGAATCTGTTTGTTATTTGTCACATATTATCATTAAGATGTTCTTATTTAAAACACGTAGGTGTAATAAAAACAACAGATTTTTTCTACTACTTTTATTCCTATACTCTTTTGTGTCGACCGAAAGACCAAAAAGTTGCAAGGATAATCAAAATGATAAAAACAACATAAACCAAATTTCTTAAAACTGATTTCTGATTAAGGTTGAAATAGTAATTAGTTTAGTTTGAAAGTGGGGTAGGTCAGCTGTAAGTGAATGGACGGAAACAGGTCATCCATTGACGATGGGCTCAAAGTGTCACTATCACACTCATCTTTAAAGCCACTACACTTTTAAACATGTTACGACATAGTGACGTCAAAATATCGGTCCAAAATAGTAACGTGAAATATAAAAATAGACTAAAGTAACATTAACGATGTCTCCCGAACTTGTGAACATCCACTACTTAGCATGGATCTTCTTCTGCTTATACACCATGATCCTGAGGATATACATTAATTTTGAATAATACTTCTATAGCTCTTGTTAAACATATCGTACAAAGGAAGTAGTAGTTTAAATGGCATAGTTTTTAAGTTATTGGTAATTTAAGTTTAACCAATTTAATTATGTTGTGCTGTGAGAAAGAGTCTTTATTTGTGAGATGTTACCACTTTGTGCAACCAAAACTGTCAAACTGAATTTCATATCGCAATGTTAAAGTACACTTGTGAACAAAATAACCTAAGTTACAGGCATTTTGTTGAACACGATATGTTTTTACTTATTGCCACTAAAAGTGAAAAAAAGTAAAAAAAAACAGTAAAAAATTGTCAATTAAATGGTCTGAATAACATGCCGAAGTTAATGTATAACCTCAGGAACACGGTGTATATAAAAACTGAAAGAGATATGTTTGCGAGAAATAATAGCTCACAGTAGAATGATACTATACAAAATTTGTGGAACACCGTGACATAAGTTTTTACATAATAATAAAAAAAATCTCAATGATTGTTTTGCTGTTTCATACAAAAGTACAGTACATGAGTATGCACTGCACTTCTGCGTGGAACTTACTTTTGTATGACCTAATTAGAACATACGGAACCGGGTCCTATTAATTGTAAAACCGGTGTTTCTGGATTTTTTTGGGACTGAAAACTGGCTGAAACCGGACTGAAACCTGGTTTCGCATCTAGACCGAATGTATGGAACAGGTAGTTTTTAATGCTGTATTGAAGAGATCCCTTGGTCACTGAACGAGCCACAATGTACTCCGGGTATCTTATAAAATACTAGCTTCTGCCCGCGACTTCGTACGCGGATTCTGTTTTTTTTTTTTAAAGTATCCTATGTTACTTTTAATACCTCCAAGAATATGTTTACAAAGTTTCATGATGATCGGTTGAGTAGTTTTTACGTGAAAGCGTAACACACAAACTTACATTCACATTTATATAATAGTAGGGAGTAGGGATAGGGAAGGGATACTCGTTAGTTTAGGCGTAAAAGGGCTTGTCAGTTCTCTTCCTGGACCCATCTGGGTGCCAACTACTTATACTTAATTCAATGCATAATTTATTGCGTGTATCTTAAATCTCCAAATATTTCCTGTCCCAATCTGAAAATATCAATGGCTCAATATTGGAATGTATAGAAATACTTAAGATGAAAACACAGATCATCATCAATCAGCATTAAGATAAGATGATTTGGAATCTACTTGCGTTAATGCAGATAGCGGGTTTAAAGGATACGTTTAGACTCGCAGCATCCACACACACGTACGGACTTTTAGAGAAATTATGTGTAATATTGAGTGGACGCGGACAAATCTAGCAAAGCAGTCGTTTTATGTTTGATGCGGATTGATGTTGATATCTGTGTTTCCGCCTTTCATCTCTAAAGACTATTGCTGCAAGAGTTGGCAAAAGGACCAACACGTTTTTCTTTTGAGACACGTATTAATTGTCACCTGTACGAGATAATCATGCGGTTTTTTTTTATATTCATATCGATAAATTACAGTTTATTTATGCAGTGTCTATTTAAATGTTTCAATTATTATTGAGAGTTGACATCCTAGGGGCATTTTGTTTTTTTTTTAGAAATAAGTAAATTGGCAAGTACCACGTTGTGAAGCCGAAGCATCTGATTCGTTTAATACACCTCTGAAACGATTTCAGAAGCGCTGGCGTTTAGCAAGAACACCTACAAAGTAGCGCATTACGTAAAATGTCCTGTTATTCACATTATTTACTGCGACCTACATTCAATTAGTGAGGCGTGAACGCAGACACGGAACACACGCACATCGATATAGGTAACTATACGAGTAGCCACATCACTACGCTAAATCACTCAATCTCGCGTATAAAAAGACCAATACAAAATCTCAAGTCACTTGTACACAAACTATTCCGCATAATTGTAACATATGACTACATTTCTATTTTTTATCGGACGAGAAAAGTTATAATGAGTTAGTTACTATTTTTAAAACACTTCGCTTTAAGAATACACTGTCGACGATCTTAGAGCGACCTTCGCGGTTTAATCGAAAGTGTTGACACGGACCAATTGATTTATGTATTTCATAAAATTCGATTTTGAACGACGTAAAATCAAATATTATTATAGTATTTAATGGGTAACGTGGGCATCTTTGTTTTATTGTTCCGAAAATAAACAGTTATGCGTTTTCGACGTGAGAAATGAATTCTAAGTATCTTCTGGTTTAAATGAATGACGTGGGGCTATGAATACCTGGTTTAATAGGTCTTGTCAATTTGTTTGTTTTCATACCTTCGTTTGGTTTTCAGTGAAACGGCTTTACGTGTTTGATATAAATTGCTATCACATTTTTTACATAGGCACGTGTGCTTTCTATTAAACGTTTTTTGTTTTATGATAAATTGATGATTTAAATAAATAAGAACCTCTTTATTTTGTGTTGATATTGCTATGAGAGAAATACGGCATGTTTTTTGGAGCAGTTGTTTTAAATTTAATATTTTAAATCTGACAACCAGTCTTACCAAGAGGTATCCACTAATATCTGGGTTGTGAAGGTCAGATAGGATACGTATCATAATCCCGAAAGTTCATAATACCTATGATTGAAATACCGACGTCCAAAACATCGAAATTCAAAATACCGAAAGTTTTAAATGCCGATAGTCGTTATATCGAAACACAAAATACCGATGTTCAAATGCCCGAATGGACGAAATCCCTAATGGACGAAATACCGAATGGACGAAATCCCGAATGAACGAAATACCGATGGTTGTAATACCGATGGATGAAATACCGAATCGACGAAATCCCGAATGAACGAAATACCGATGGATGAAATCCCGAATGGACGAAAACTTTTATTTAATAACGTATTATTTGACAAACAATTCATAATTTCTCGTTTTATGTCATAAAACAACGTTTGAAACAAAGATATTTATTGTGGCAATCCAAAAAAATATATATATTATGGTTTCCCATAAGCACAAATTTTGTGACAAAAATGAATTGCTGCAGAACCGACTCCACGTAGTCTTTTCTGCCCTACCCCGAGAGTGTAATTTAAGCCCGCGTAGGCGCGGAGGGGCGAGGCGGGCCGCGAGCTGAGGAGCAGGTGGCTTTAACACTTGCCGCCGCGGCTGAGGCTGGCCGGCTACTGCCGGCCAGCAAGCCGAAGCTGCGGTGGTGAGTGTTGAAACCCTCTGCGACGATAAGCTCGCGTGTGACCGCCGGAGCCCCGCAGCGTCGGAGCCGTGACAGAAAATTTGGCCGCTTGCATAGGGACTGCATGCTTGCTGGTTACATGCTTGCTGCATGCTTGCAAATCGTTTTTCTCGGAAACGGTGACTATTTCGGGATTTGGAACTACGGAATTTTGAACTTCGGGATTTTAAACTTTCGGGATTTTGAACTTCGGTATTTTAAATAGTCGGGCAAGTGAACTTTCGGGATTTTGAACAACGGGATTTTAAACTTCGGGATTTTGAACTTCGGGATTTCAAACTTTCGGTCAAATGAACTTTCGGGATTTTAAAATTTCGACCAAACAACCATTCGGCGTTTCAATTTTCGGGATTTCGTCCATCGGTATTTTAAAATTCGGGATTATGATACGTACCCGTCAGATAGGCAGTCGCTTCGTGTAAAATACTGATATACAGCTACGGTTAGACTGGAAGTCAACCCCAACGTAGTTGTGAAAAGACTAGGCAGATGATTCCAAATGCATCTTGCAAAGTTTTCTCGAGTGTTTAATACATTGTTACTAAAACCATGTGTATGATAACAAGGTTTTAATACTCTCTTTCGACTTCTCTTTACTTAAAGCTACTGTTGTCACTTCGAAATGAAAAAGTTTAGTTCATCCTACCGCCTTCATAAAACATAGCCATACTCTTTTTGAAACTCACAGCGAATAAAGTTTATAACTCAATTATTCTAATTAGAACCTTATTGATTCTTCAGACAATCGAGTAGACCTCACCTTCAACTGGAATCGAGTTAATTAGAACGTTCGCTAATAAAGCTGATGATCGGTATTATTAACCTAATTACGTCAAGTGTCACGAGGGGTCGACGGCATTAATTACGGCAATTCTTGCTACGCCAAATCTGATGAGGACTAATTAGTCCAATATCGGAACTCACCCAGGTTGGTTGCGTCATAAATTAAGGTTTTAATCTGTTTTTAGATCTGCATGCTCGATATCCTTTTGCATCAACGAAAGCTATCGAAAATATCCGAGTAGCCTGGCGGATGCTAATTCATATGGCGCTATGTATGTTGTTCAGGGATATTTTTTAAATTTTTATTCAATTTAATCTATGGATTATATTTTTCTTCAAATTCTTGGAATGGTTATAGAGAAGGGTGGACGCAATTGAGGTTCCGTTACCGGTAGTTTTTTTTTTTAAGTTCAGGCATGTATCTCTGTGTGTGTTGGGGGGATTACGATTGTGGAGAATGCAATTGTGTCCTCGTATCTCGGCCAAAAGTAACGAGGATGAACACTGTGTGGTTAAAAAATAATTGTAATTTTATTGTAACTCTGCGTGTATTGCATAATAATAAAACATTTTTGATAAGAATGAATAAACGGATTATGCGATCTACCTATTATAAAAATCTGTTTCCAGAACATCTCATAAAAACGAAGCTTGTGTCGTGGACACCAGATAGTTGATATACTGCATAGATACTTTTTGTTTGTAAATAAATAAACACATAAAAATCCATGACATGGAAACAAATTTCCATGCTTATCACACAAACATTTGCTCCTACCTGGATTCAAACCCGGGATAGAACATATCGTCGCTCGCATGACTAACTGTCCTATCTCAGTATTGTCATTTGTGTTGTGAAAAGCGTATTGCGGTTATAATATTTGAGTTAATATGAGATACGTTGACTTACAAAATGTTTATATTTTAATATCCAAATAACATAGAGAAACGACGGTTAGTGCAAAATGTAAAGAGTCACGAATACAAAAATGTAGTTGTCCTAACTCAAATCAGCTAAAAAATGAGATAGGACTTTTAGTCATGCGAGCGACGATATTACATTATTAAAAAAAGAAAGATCGTATTAAGAATGGATCAAAGTCAAAAAACTCAACCCCACAAAATTTCTTAACATCATCAATTCGCTTCCTCTATCCAAACAGCGTTAATAGCAAGACAAAGGCAGTCAATTGTGATTTACTATGGGTCAATTAGAGTTTTAATCACGACAATAATGTGCGATACAACGCGTTAAGTACTGACAGTCGTGTCAATGGATCACAGGCTTAAGAAAAACACAGAAAAGAACCCTTTTCTTTTTTTTTTTCGGATGGGAAATCATCAAATGACTTCTCCCACTTTGGGCGAAACGGGAGGGCATGTCAGACTTTTACCGACTAAAACCAATCCATGTTCCTTCTTTGCCCTTTATATTCCGGGGCCACGGTATCTCTTTTGATCAGTCCCGCAGCCCCGGCACAGAAAAGAACCCTGCAGAGTGAAAAATAAAAAAAATGTAAAATACATTTAGATGCATGTGTGCTAAGTTTCTCATTGCATTCGAGGTGAGATTGTTGATCGACGGACTTACTTGCACTAGTGCGGAAACGAATAGTGCAAAGCACGCTTTTTCAATACATGTGCTTATAACCTAAAAGTAGTGTAATAAGACAGTTTTAGAGCAAGTGTCTTGAAACAGTATTGACGAATAAAAGTTCAAGGACAGTTCATTAATGAAAATTATGAATTATAAAAATATTTTTAAGAAATTAGATTCTAAAGATAATTAATCAAAATAAAAATAATTTCGTGCGATGTCACACTTAACTAATTGAACTAGTTGGTTGATAAAATTAATTACTAACGATTATTTAGGTGACAGAATAAAAAAACAATTTATTGTAATTATTAAGTGTCATCTGGATAGCATTCGTGCTAGGCTTGATGAGAAGTATAATATATAATAGTGTAGAAATATTTATTTGTTACCTATGTGGTGTAATGAATACATAAATAATTACGATAATAATTAAATTGAAAAACGTATATCTACATACAGTGTTGTTAGTGATCCTATATATTATTTTTAATATTTCTAGTAAAATAAACCTAAGTACGTTCGTTTTAAAAGTAGATATTTGAGTAAATCATTGAATTTAAGAAAATAAAAACTCGAAAAAAACTCTCATTGTACGAACATAGCAATCTACAGGTGTCGCTTTGCAACCCGCTCAAATTCAAGGAGGTATCTACGCTAATGATTCTCGACACGAATCAATAATAAAATGGGTAGGTTTTTTTTTTTTTAATTACGGAAGTCGGTAAGTGTAAGCCACCCGTATTTAATCACAGCCCGTCTGTTACTAGCCCTATAACCGCGCCACACACGCAAACAAAGGCACACAGCGACACGTCACGCGGTGGGTGTTAGTAGCTTTATTAAACTTTGTCATTATTTTAGAATTTAAATAAAATAAAATAAATAAATATCGCTGGACATTAACACACAGCACCAACTAGTGCCACACTAAGCAAGGCTTGTGTCGTGGACATCAGGTAGTTGATACACTACATACATACTTTTTTGTTTGTAATTGATTATTTATGTCTTTTGTGACAAGCTTCTGAATTTTGACTAGGATGCAAAACTAGACCCGTTATGGGGCCAGAGATAATTCCGTCGTATGCATTTCACAATATTACGGTTTCACTTCGATAGTTTGTAATCTACCGAAAAAAAAAAATTAAAAGCAGTATGTTCTTTTGACAATCTTTCGAGAGTTTACAATCTCGCTAGATAGATTACAATCTAACGGGTTTTACAATGTTACGGTGACTTATACAAAGCGCAGCTACGTTATACTGAATAAACAATGTTTCACCGTGTGCACTTCTTCCGTTGATTTTTGATAATCCTTATCATGGTCATACCCAAAAACATGATCGAATTACATTGTTAAATTATTTTTATTATAATCCTTAAAAATCATGAAGTTCACTACGACAATTGACGTTAATGTTGTTCCAGACATAAATTACTAGTGTTAAATAAACAAACACCTGCGTCATTGTAATGTATATCTTTGTGACGTTAACGTAAAAGAAGTAATGACTCCATTACGTCTGTCTTAATGTATTTCTAAATAAAATTAGTGTTCTTGAATTACCCACTTATACTTTAAAATAGCTGGTGATTCTAAAATAATGCTATTTTTTTTTTGTAAATTCCTTAGATTTGTTTTAGTCGACATATTTTTGGATTCTTGAAAAACCTAATCTTCTTCTTTAACGTGTGGTTAGTGTCTGACCTGGTGTCGATAGTTTTTACGCCACCCATAGCCTTTGACTTGGCTTTTACATCATCATCTGCCTAGCCTTTTCCCAACTATGTTGGGGTTGGCTTCCAGTCTAACCAGATGCAGCTGAATACCAGTATTTTACTTGGAGCGACTGCCTATCTGACCTCCACAACCGAGTTAATACTGGGTAATACGATACCACTTGGCTTACAAGTGGCAGCCAAAACAAGGCAGTGTGGGCCACTGACTAGCTGTAACGACTGCCAAAGATGGACAAATGACAGCCGGGACCAACTGCTTAACGTGTTTTCCGAGGCACGGAGGAATCTCGGTATGTAAGGGTGGTCACTCATCCACAGACCAACCTAGGCAAGCACGGCTTAACCTATAGATCGGTCGATGTCGGTTATTATTTAGCTACGATCTCCTCTGACTTGGCTTTTACGGACAAGAAATATATCTCAGGAACATGTGGTTTATCTTTGTAGTGTGTTCACAAAAAAGAGCTGTGAGTCTGAAGCCTTCAGTACGTCCATCATTCAGTAGATGTGTCTGAATTTGTGCTTGGTCGATGGCTAATGGCTTGCTCCCTATTTCTCGGGACTTCATTATAACTGGCGAAATGTGGGTAAGCCTAGTGGAGGTGTGGTCTGCCTAGGACTTCGGGGATTACCGGCGTGATGATCTGATATACATTAAATCCGTATCAGTTCAGCCCTATACGCCTCTAAACGCTCTTAAGTCTACAAATCTTTGAAAATGCGGGCGTCGTCCGTCTAATTGTTGTGAATTAATTGTTACATCCATTTAAAAACCACGCTAGCATTGTTCAGCACACAATTGTCGCTTCCTCACGGATTGGAGCAGTAATTTCTCTCATTGAGGGAGCCGATGTTGTTAATTGGTCATTCCGATTATATGGGCTCGAGACCCACTTTCTGTTGGTAAGTTAAATGTTAGTGATTTTTGTTGTTTGGTGTTAGTGGTTTTGGTTGAAAGAGTTTTTTGGAGGGTTAAAGAAATTATTTAAGAAATGAATTAGACTTTAGTGGGCATTTTCACTAGGGATGCATCCGATACCGATATCGATACCGATATATCGTTGATACTTCGGGTTTGCCGATATATCGGTATCGGCGATATTTTTATGGCAGATTCAACGATACTTTTCCAATTTTCTCGCTTTAAAAATGACATCTTACACCCAAACTACTTTAGTTTCCAAATTGTATGAGTTTTGTCGCATCTGAGAGACTATTTTCCACCGCTGGTCTTATTCAAACAGACTTGCAAAATAGCCTTTGCCCGCAAAACTTAAAAACACATTGTTTTTTAAATAAAAATCTTGTAAATGTTAATTTTGATTACTAAAATTATTTATTAATTGTGTTTTATTTATTCTACCTTCCCTTTTTGAATTTGATAAGCGTATCGGTATCGGTATCAGAATCGCCGATATTTTATAACAGTATCGGTATCGGTATCGTAGCGGCAAAAAAGCGTATAGAGGCATCCCTAATTTTCGATGACACAAAGTAGAACCCAATGTAGGAAACGATTGAATATAATCAATAGTGTTTAACAGAATATGTAACTATTATCCTATTTTCCGACGTACCTATTTAAATAAAAAATGAAATAAAACTTCCTAAGCTTTGATTGCATCAGTGATTAACAAAAATGCAGATAAGTAATATTTAAATAACAAACTGCTCACTTTTATTTATTTATTTATTTATTAAAACTTTATGCACAAGTAAACACTGTACAAAGGCGGACTTAATGCCTTGGGCATTTTCTACCAGTCTACCTTAGGGTGATGCAGAGACAATACAAAGTAGGTGCAATAGCAGAAACAAAATAGTTAAAACATAAAACTAAAATACAATAATAAATACATATATACATACATAAAGCAAAATATAAAAAAGGTTAAGGTCAATGTGGGCAAATCCGTCATAGTTTTTTTAAAGTTGAAGTTAGTTGATTATAACTGGTACACTTAACTACTTATTGTAAATTTGATGGTTGTAAGCGATAGAGAATTTTGTTGTCTTTTACACACATCAATAAAATTCGAAACTACTTTTCGAACCTTTTCGATCTTGTAAGACGTTTTGTTCAACCGGCATATAAAGAAGTGGATGGAAAACCAGAATTATAATGAAATATTTGTTCAATGCCCATGTTTTTCTTCGTTATAGGCCCTTCTATCCCCAATGAAATCATTGAACCGTCACTCATTAATACCTTTCATATGAAATCGTTTCAGAGCCATTTTTCGCCGCTCACCCCATTAAAATAACGAAGTTTTTTAGCATAATCCTATCGAAAATAGAATTTACAAATAAATGAGCGTAATCAACATCAAAAGAATATATATTCTGGTGAACTATTAACGTGTATTAAAGTGAATAACTCATAAATAACATTTAGAGACATCTTACGTCCTCAATTTGCGTCGGAATCAGCAATCGTTACATTTTTCAATCCTCGTTTATCAATAAAACGTTAACATCGACCTCGCAATTTCCACCTTAGTGAAAATAACTATTTCTCGTGATTATTAATCTAAATAATTTTCGTGATCACGAGGTTGTTCAGTGGATGGGCACCCATTACTTACAGAGTTTTCTCCATGCCTCGGAAAGCACGTTAAGCCGTTGGTCCCTGCTGTCATTTGTAGATCTTTGACAGTCGTTACAAGTAGTTAGTGGTCCAAAAATCTGGTAACCAGTCATTCCAAGGTTTATAAAATTACTAACCCAGTAGGTTTTAACTGGGTTGTAGAGGTCAGATAGGCAATAATATTTCCATGTAAAATACTGGTATTCAGCTGCATCCAGTTAGACTGGAAGCCAAAAGGTTAGGCAGATGATAAGGTCGGAACTCCCAATACTTCAGTTTTTAAGTCAATAATATTTACAGGTCTTCAGTCAATTCAATTTCTAGATTTGACCTATAACTTCTACTATTAAGTTGTGATAACTTGCAAACATGCAGTGGTGATTTCTCTATTATCCCGACCATTGCTCTTTTAACTCACCAGCAACTAAGCCCCTAATTCTATACAAATGCATGGCATTCGACTACCGCGGTGATGAAAATCTTACCATTGACCATTGTTTGGGTTCTGTCATCCATCAGTTTTCGCGTTTTCCAATACCATAAAAAATTGGTCATTTTGATAATAGGGCCTTGGCTAATAGGACATTTTGATCAGGAATCAGCTGGACACCCTCAGGCTAGGCGAAGTGAGGATCTACGAAAGGTGGCTGGTAGCAGCTGGATGGAACTTGACGAGAATTGAGAGAGCTATGTCCAGCAGTGGGCTGACGATGAAGTTCTGGAAAGAGATTATTTTCGATAATAGGTAGATCGCATAATCCGATTAGACCAACCTCATCACCACTGTTATACAGCGTGTAAACAACCTCATCACGAAGCCGTCAACCAAGCATTCTGTACATCAAACTAAGTAACTTAATGCAAAAATTATTAATAGGTGAAGAATCATGTTTTGTGGTAGAACTCAATGTGAATAGACGGGTCGTGAAGGTGTTTAAAGTAAAAATCTTACAATAAAACTTGTATTTAAAAAATCTTGTCAAAAAGTTGGAACTTTGACCTCCAAATGTGTCCGTAACTAAAAGGAACACGGTGTAGAACAAAAAAAATATCGCAATGACTAGGAGAACAGTGCCTTTCGGCTGCGCCAAGATGTTTTTTACACCCTTAATTATCTAGACGAATCAGTGGTAGGTAACTGAAACATAAAAATATGATTTGTTAGTAATAACGAAGATACACGGCGCTTCTCAAACATGTTTTTCATTTATTTTTATTTCAAATTATGCTGTTATTTCTTTTAATCCTGAATCAACGCAGAAGCTAATAAATAATGGTTTTTATGAAAATATATTTATCATACTTTATTTTTGAAAACTAAAGACAATATGAATGATCAAAGTGTCAGTTATTTATAATGTAAACTGTATCACAAGGTGGATTTTATTTCCACTTTTATTAAGATTGTTATAAATGTTAATCTATAACTTTAAGCAAAACCAGGTATGGGCTACTTTTTATTGACATAGAATGCAGCTAACCTATTTTTTGTATTCTAGACTATACTTTTGTATGAAAAGGTTAAAACTAAATATAATATCATTAAAAGGAGACGGAAACGATTACATACATTCTTGGGCCTGGAAGTAACGAGATGAAGATGGTATTAATGAATAGAGTCAGACTTATCAGTTCCTCGCTGAAAATTCTGTAAGTTTTGACAATCTGAGAACTGAGTTATTTAAAGTTTAGTAAAAGTGAGGTTATGTTACAGTCTCTATAGAAGAGCTGGTATGGTATCATCTTTCTGTCTTTGTCCCACTTTATTCGGGGTCGGTCCATGTTTATACAAAATTGCAGAAAATTGAGAAATAACAAAAGCAATTAACAAAAAAATCTATCTCATGTTGATATCGTTCGTGGATAAAAATGTCTTCTTGTTTTAAAAAGCTAGTACAAACAGCTGGTACTGTCAAAACCCACTGTTCGACACAAATGTAAATTTGTTGAAGAATAAATAAATAAATAAATAAATAAATAAATAAATACTAGATTCCAAATCCTCAAAACTCTTATTTATCCCTAGGAAATTAAACACCACCTGTTTCTACAAAATTCCCACTTATCCCCTATCCTAAAATACAAATCCGCAATTACTGAAAAACACTGAAAAAACACGTGATTATTCCAAGAAAATATTTACACACAAATTACTCATTAAGCCTCTTTAATTGCTGTTGTTCTATTCGAGAAACTTATAATTAAACATGGACAGTACATCAAGGAGGATTTTCTGTTTCACACGTACTACTGTTGTCACAGAGTAGAAAGATACAGAAGATCAGCTTTACATAAGGAGCGAAAACCGAGGCACGCCCACGTCTGCCTAGTCTGTTCCCATCTATGTTGGGGTCAGCTTCCAGTCTAATAAAATGCAGTGGTATACCGTATTTCACTTGGATGACTGTCTAGCTGACCTCCGCAACCCAGGGCGTTATTGGTTGACACTTCACTACATGCTATAAAATGAGTTGTGTGTGTGTGTGTATCTGAGTGTGAGCTGTGTGAAAGGCATGGACTATCAAACTAGCTAGAAAGATATCAAATGTAAGTTGACCTCAAAATAAATAGGACTTTTCTTTGGTTGTTTTATATTTGAAATATAGAGCGTGTCTACCATACGACGATCCTAAACAAATGACAGTAGGGAGTGCGCTTACACTTGCTGTACGTAGGCACGTGTTTCTATGTGAGCGTGCGATTTTCACTCGTATATAACGAGTGGAAATCGGACCGGATCGGATAGGAGGTGACCGCCATTAAATCTAGATTTGGTTGCAGAGGTTGCATCGGTTAAGTCTGGAAGGCGACCTCAACATAGTTAGAAAATGTGAGACGTAGGGTGTGTGGAGTTTCTGTAATTTTTATCCTGTGCCTACATCACGCGACGCCGCGACGAGTGTGAAAACGCGAAATAAAAGCAATTCTTTCTAATTAACTCTCGAGTCGTGTGTCTCGAAATAGACCCACAAACGAACACACTGATTTACAGGGCGCGACTGTTTCACAACCAAACCGAATAATTAACGCAGCGTGTTCATTCGATTGTTTTGATTCGAAACGATTGATGGCGCGCCAATGGAATGTTCCATAACTCGAACATCACTACGTTTTTAAGGCATTAAAATGCAAATTAATGTACACGTTTGACACTTCTATTGTGTTAACCTTATTTATAGATACTTAGATAACCTGTTTTATTTTCCGTCATAAGTGGTTTACATAGGCTTATCGACATAAATTATGAAAATTAAAATTCTTTATCGATTGATATGTTTTAGCCCACATTCAAAACAATAAAAATATTTTAAATTTTAAGTTTTCTCTTCGGAAATTCCAACACAAAGAAAGTATCTCACTCTTGATGTAGTAGGTAAGGCACCTATTTTCAAAATGAGCGCTTATAATGAAAGCTTCAAAATAGTTTATTAGTATCAAATATGGCTGCGTCGTAGTCTCGCGATCCACTAAAGGCAGTGCGAGCAAAAAGTCAACAAGCGTAACTAATGAAAGATCGCGGGTTGATTAAGCAGGACCTGTCATCGACGCTCTGGTCACGCATTCACTGTACCAATCGCTGCCAACGTCATTAATTGCCCGTTTCATTGCAGTTATGTATCATTAATATTCGAAACTATATTGAGAACTGATTGATTTTTATTTTATTATATTCGCGCTCTTTAACTTGCGAAGCGTCTGTGTACGGTGCTATTAGCGTTAATTGCGGAGTCACGAGTAAGCGTGTACTTAAGTACTAAGCTAATATCACAAATAGTGCATCTGTAATGGTAGGTTATTGACCTTTTTATGAGTTCTAGATCAATGATTTCTACCACAATCATCATCATCTTTTCAGTCTTTTCTCAACCATTTTGGGGTCAGCTTCTAACTTAACCAGCGGCATTTAAGTGAATGACTGGGTAAGGCCTTTGTTAAAACCCGTAGTCCGAAAGTTTGACAACCGGTCTTATCAAGAGGAATCGTATAACTGGAGTACTGGGTAGTGGAGGTCAGATATGCAGTCGCGACATGTAAAATACTGGTACTCCGCTGCATGGTTTGACTGGAAGCCCGAATATGTCGAGAAAAGGCTAAACTGATGTTGGCCAGGTAAGACCCTTAGTGAGAAAGGTTTGTACAACGTAACGACTGTCAAAAAATTACAAAAGACAACCGTGTCCAATGGTTCCACGTGTTTTGATTAACTTAGCCTCTAAAAATATAACACTAAAATAAACAAGATAAATAGTTAATTTATGAATAAAAAATGTCACTGCAAATAAATCATTAGTCTAAAACGGTCAGCTAAGAAATATTATGTCTAAAACCAACATCACAAATCAAGAAATTCTCCATTTACTCGCGAAGTGAGCCCATCATAATTTTTCGTATCAAATAGCAGCTTCGATATCAAATGTCAGACTTTAATTATATTTTTATTAATTTGACACCTTGAAGCCGTTATTTTCGTCAAGAATTCCAACAAAAAGTTTTAGATGGACACACTATAAAATTAACATGATAATAACCAATACTGCTCCAAATTTGGTTAACATTAATTTCTGTATAAATAATTGGTGACATTCTTTGACACAAAATTGTAATATTATATTTTATTTCTGTTCGATATAATTTATTATTATGACGTATGCTCAAAATGCGAAAATATTGTATTTATAATATCAATTTTGTAGGTGGAGCACACTAAAAATACACGGTGAACAGAAATACGAAGTTCTACAATGTTATTATGATTTATATTAAAATCTTTATTGAAAAGAAAATACATCGATCATTCTACAAAATTGATAAGAATTCCAAGATTCTTTGAGATGTTTTAAACACTTTGTTGTGTGTTTTTTGTAAGGAAATGAATAGCAGTTTTTCAAATGTTACCACAAGAGCGTAAAACTACTGTGTTTCAAGCAACAATCCTTGCTTAGCTCAGAAAAAAAAACAGTGTTTCCGGATCATCATTATCTGCCTAGCCTTTTCCCAACTATGTTGGGGTCGGCTTCCAGTCTAACCGGATGCAGCTGAATACCAGTATTTTACATGGAGCGACTGGCTA
The DNA here is from genome assembly GCA_916618015.1 of Xestia c-nigrum. Classification (NCBI taxonomy): domain Eukaryota; kingdom Metazoa; phylum Arthropoda; class Insecta; order Lepidoptera; family Noctuidae; genus Xestia; species Xestia c-nigrum. The sequence continues at coordinate 10,765,697 of OU745260.1, forward strand.
TCTGACCTCCACAGCCCAGTACCCGGAATTTCCGTAAAAATCAAGTCATTTACACAACTTAGGCTGAAAAACAGCACTTTTTGGACATCAAAACTACATGAGACTGTGCCGCAAAATGGACATGGCCATGTTACAGGGAAAGAAGAGTTGGTTGAACAAAAGTCTTTATAAATATAGAACAAACTCAACATTGAAAGCGTCTTCATGCAAACCTTTCACAAATTAAGACGTCATCTTTAAACACTCAAGAAAAATTAGAAAAACAGCATTAATATCCTAACAAACAATGTTTAATGCGTTGTTAAAAATGAATAATATTTCCCAATATTTTACTGTTCCATTAGCTTTTAGTTCTATGTGGTTCTCGTCACTGCCTACGCCGATACCATCAATTCGTCGACAGACTAAATCTAGGTGAGTCTAGGTAAGTATTTTTCTAGAAATTCGGCGGAAAAATTATAAAAATTGCTGCGAGATGAATGAATGGTTGTTTTTACAAATGGGAGCAATGTCATTTGGTATTCATCAATGTCTTTTGGTCTATTATGGTGGAACAAACCGGATCTATGTGGAAAATGTAAGAGTACTGTGCAAATTCTTTTGTTTTAAAATTAAACACAAAACGTCTTTGACAACCTCCTCCTTTTTAGTCGTACTTAGATCGTTAAAAAGCATGATAATATTTTGTACTTTTGCATATTCAAATTTTGGAATACAACTCTAATAAACTAGCTTTCATTCATTAATCCCACGCAAAATAACAAAAAACTACATTAAAAACACACAAAACAAGAATTATTTAAAATAAACTAAGCATATTTTTGAAGTAATCGTATCAAATTCTATGACATCTCATCGACCATAACAGCAAGCACAAGTTACCATGTTATGGAGGAGAGACCCTAAAACGACCTAATGTACCACAAACAACAATAAACAGCACCGCATTATGTTTTTTCACACCTACTGTTACATATCGATTTCATATTGAACTAGTACTTCCATTACCTACAGAACGACACCTCATTCAACCGAGAAATGTACCACATAAGTGACACTTTCGAATTTTATCTAACATCTAAAAAACCCTTCACAACGTTACAACTCTAAATTCTGTCACATCTCAAATGGCTAATCGAATACTAATAGCCATATAACATCGGTTCATATTACTGTTAAAATCTTTTTGTCGTGTGTGGCTGCTATAGACGTATTGATTTGCATATATCTTACATCTAATTTTGTATCGTAAGTAACATATTAATCAAATAGCTTTTTCAACCTCGTGTCTTCTTGATCTCTTGACATTGAGTGCTTTACGGCGCAACGGAACGACAGTTGTGCGATCAACACGATGCTCCGTTTAAATAGTTTTATGATTTATACTGTCCAAATCGGAATGTTAATACTTTCAGCATACAAGGAGTTTGCTAAATATAATGTATGATTGAAGAAGAGGTATCTGCGACTACATAAAAATGATGGCAGCGAACGAAGAAAAATGTCGTGATTGTGTGACCGATTCGAAAATGGATTGCTGCTAAATTATCCCACATTGCAAAGACCATAGCGAAATATTTAGAGTTGATGACAATCCTTTAGTGATTGGAGAGATACCAAAAGAAGAAGTTAGAGTTGCCTGCAGTGAAAGCGCACGGCAGGCAAGATAACCTGGCATGAAAATACTGAATGCATTGTTTTTCACCACACAAAATGATTGCATTCTTTTCTAAAACCACACAGTATCTGCACCACAGATTATTTTTATCGAAGGCAACTGGTCGCAGTTGTAAGTTACAAGCCAACAACCAGATAGTCTTAATATAAAAATTCAACATTCAATCGAGTCAATTTGCATAGAATCGTAATTAAAAGTGTGTCTGGTATCGATTGCTTTCAAAATTCTATCGTTTTAATTATGGCCGGTCCGGAATGATTTTATTGACAGCACAAGTCGTTGATTTACTTAATCGTCTATACGTTATCTTTATTATAGTGGCCAACGCCCAGAATCTTAGATGTTTTTCTGTATTATCGAGATAATTAACATAAAACTTGTAATCTTATGACATCTATTGTATTTCCCGTATTTCGTCGTTAATTTGGTTTGTGACTATTGTATGGTCAGTGTTAAAGCTTAAGGGGCCGGCTGAGCATGCGTTTTTCATACAAACGTAATACCAAAATAATATGTAATCAAACATATTCATAAGGTAGTGTGTATATGTCACCGTAAAATTGACAAATACGTTATATTGTAATATCTCTAGCGATATTGTAAAGTCTCGAATTATTGTCAAATGGACATATTGCTTACAACAAAACGCATTATTTTTCGTGAAATGGTGGTAGTCAACTTACGCGGTGTGGAGGGAAGGAGGGGTCTCCCTTGCCCAGTGGCACAACTCTCATGAAAAGATAATGCACCATTCCTGAGAAATACCGATTAATATAACATAACTTTAAAACACTTTATATTCCCCCTAAAAAGCGTAGTCGACGGAGCCCCGCTTGGCGGGGCCCCTATTTCCGAGTGCAGGGTTTAAAGGAACCTAACTAACCTAACGGGGGTGTGCCCCAAGTCCCGATTAAGGGGGCAGAGATACTGTCCGGGGTTGCGGGCCTGTTCGAAAGAGATACCGCGACCCCGGAACGTAAAAGGCGAGGAAGGAACATGGATGGTTTTTAGTCAGTAAGAGTCTGACACTCCCTCCCGCTCCGCCCAGAGTGGGGGGGGGTCATTTGATGATTTCCCATCCTTAAAAAAAAAAATAAAAAAAATAAAAAAAAGGGGGCAGAGATACTTCCGTATGTTCAGTTGACAATAATTCGAGACATTACAATATCGCGGGAAAAAACACGTTATCCAAATCCAAACTAAGATTATAAATGCGAAAGTAACTCTGTCTGTCTGTCTTTCTGTCTGTCTGTCTGTCTTTCTGTCTGTCTGTCTGTCTGTCTTTGCTTCACGCCTAAACTACTGAACCGATTTGTGTGAAATTTGGTACAGACATAGTTTGGAACTTGAAAAAGGACATAGGATAGTTTTTATTACAAAAAACAAAATAAAAAATAAATTAAAAATAAAATTTATTCCGGACATACAGCGCCATCTATTGGTCAAGAGTCGGCAATGTGGGTAAAACCAAAAATCTGCCGGAAGTCACTATTCCACGCGAACGAAGTCGCGGGCAAAAGCTAGTATTGTAATATAACGTGGTTGACAATTTTACGGTGACATATATATTTCGATTGGATTACAGAATATCTGTTCCTAAATAAATATGTTGAAAGGACAATGATAAAAAGACGAGAGCGGCGGCTGCGCATGGTCCTAGGTTCGATTCCCGGGTCGAGCAAAGTGTTATTGGGTTTTTCAATCAGGAATTTCTCTGTAGCAGCCGCGGAGTCTGGATTTGGGCCCGGTCGATGGTAATAGGCTCGCCCTCTATTACATGGGACTTAAACAGAACTGGCGAAATGTGTACAATTAGGTACACCTCTGCCTAACTCTTCAGGGATTACAGCCGTGATGTTATGTATGTGTAATTTCTAAAACTAAGAGACCTGCGGAGCATGCATATTTCATATAGACGCAATACCAAAATAATTTGTAAATAGAACATAATTATTCTTAAGGTAGCGTATTTTAATTTCGATTCGATTACAGAATATCTTTGTTCCCAAATATATATTTTGAAACCCCAATGATATAAAGACGAGATATGGAGAATTTGAAATTTCTAAACAAAACTTATTTTTCTCACAACTCTTGTTTAAATCAGTATTCACTCAAAATATATTTTTGGGAACCAAGATATTCTGTAATCCAATCGAAATAAATATACAGTACCTTAGGAATATGTTTGATTTGCAAATTATTTTGCTATTACGTTTGTATGAACTACGCATGCTCCGCAGGCCTCTTAACGCTGGTAATTGAATATGTACTACTCTTGCGACTCTCCTTTTTATTGCGTCTGTTAAAACTACCATCTTTTAAATTGTTACATTCGACGTCTTGGGTAACGTTCACATTTCCACTTCTAAAGCAAGTATTTTGACGACTCGAATGGCGTAGTGGTAGTGACGCTGCCTTACGTTCTTAGGGCCCTGGGTTCGAATCCCGCTAGGAGCAAATGTTTGTATTATGAGCATGGACATTTGTTTCCGAGTCATGGATGTTTATATGTATAATAAGTATGTATTTACAAACAAAAAAGTATATATATCAACTATCTAGAGTCCACGACACAAGCTTTGCTTAGTGTGGCACTGGGTGGCGCTGTGTGTTAATGTCCAGCGATATATATATTTATATTATTTCTTCCCTGTGAGAGGAAATAGGTTACAACCCACCACGCGAGCTCACTGCAGGCTGCATCTGGCATGCGAAAATGTATCCAAAAAATAACGTACCATAAATCACGCGTTATCACGATTTTTAACGTGAAACAGCGTGATAACGGTGACACATCGCGCCACCTATCACATTCATAATGAACTTCACTCAACACGTTTTGGACACATTAAGCGCTTAGCACTTAACGTGCTTACCCAGATTACTCTCACCGGTGCAATTAACCAATCTCTTTAATGTTAAAGAAGTAAATGACTACACTCAATAAATTTTCGAAGAAGAAAATAAAACAAATGGCTGTGGGAAAAAGACGATTTGGTCACGAACCAAAGGGTTGGCAACCCCTGCTGCCTATGAGCGCTAAACATTTTATCAACTGCTAAATGGGGCGCACTGATACAAGTCAATTCTTATCCTATGCTGGTTCTGAAAAGCAATAGAGTGGCAAGAAACTTTTCGACATCATTTAAATGCTTTGTCTTAATTATGTGATTCTTCCTCATTCATCATCATCATCATCAGCCTATTATTGTTCCCACTGCTGGGACACAGGTCTCCACTCTATGAGAGGGAATACCCGTTCATTGATGGTAAAATTTATTTTCAGGACTAAATCAAAAGTGGCTCAAGCCAAGTCAGGGAAGCGGCCTGGATCTCTTCACTGCGAGATGGAGTGAATTGTAACTCACCATGCAGGCTCAGTACAAAAAGTTGGATATCATGCAAATCTAGCCTATGTATTTTTTTAATTTTAGCTCTCACTTGGAATTCATCTTGTATCTTGGGTACGTTTATAAACATTTAAAAACACAAACAGTCCCCGGAACGACTACCTGTCATACAATACAAATATTTGTTTAATGCGGGATTCAAACTCGCGACATGAAGCGCAGTATTGAACGCTTAGCCACTGCGCCAACCGTGCAAACGTGATCAGATAGAAGAGCAATAGTACTTGTGTATACAGGCAATCATACAAATCCAAGTACACACAAACATAACTATGAATAATTAACATTGATATAAACATAATACTTGATTAGGTTCTAAGAACACGCAACTCGAAAACAAACGAGGCCTCACTTTCGACCGAACAATAGACGATTCTACTCGTAATTAGAGAGTTCGACATTCCGAACGATCTTTTGGATCGATTACGGTTGAATAAACAATTCCTTCTTGTTTTTTTTTTATTCAAATAATGTTATAAATCAAATACGCGCCGTTAACGTCCCGAAGGAGAGGTCATTTATCAGAGCGACGCGGGCGCAAGTACAAGCGACGCCATTGTAAGATGCATTAATGTTTCCTTAATTGTTATTTTATCGGATTCCAATATGGCCGCCACGCGTCCGTAATTAGTCTCTGTACGGATTGAATGATTTTAGCTGTTCGATTTTTTTAAATAATTAATGATATGGGCACCTAAAGATTTCTTTGGTGTAATCAATAACATCTTCGGTATGGTGGGTCTGAGGAGCGTTTTAAGTTTTGTGTGTTATACGTAATTATATCCTCTGATACAAAGTTATGTTTACTTTTAAGGATATTCAGACTTAAAAATTAAGCATTATTTTGGATAGTTTAAGAAATTTTAATCTAAACTTTGTGTAGGTACTTTGATTTAGTACAATTAACAAATGTCGCCTATTTAGTGTTCAACGATAATAATTTTAAAACCATTTTAGTGCAGTTGTAGATTGCCTCACTAGTTTTAATTAAACGCCTATAATCTCCGAGGGGTAGAAATTCTAGTGAAATTATTACCTAATTTTAATACCACCAATGATTTCCCAGAACTTTTATTATTAACTATTCATGATTAAATTCGTTTGTGAAGACATTACAGCAACACCTACTGTTTTATTACTTTTCGAAGACAGTAATACAAATAAACGCGTCTTCCAAAAATGTTGACCGTATAATTAATAAAATGTTAATAGGTAACGGGGTTCTCGCAGTAGGACATCCCAAAGCAAGCCAATCTCATAAAATGGACCACTTTCAACCTTACAGCTTAGGGCATAAGGGTGAAAGTTGTTGACCGTCAATGAACTCGGTAGGATAGTACCTACTCAAGTGTATACTCAGTCAATAGCGCTGAATCTCAGAAGAACTGCCTTCATATAAAATGTACTAAAAATTAAGGCATTTTGTAAAGTCCTTAGTGATTTCGCAAATGGACCGATTTCACTATAATCCTCCATCGTTCCCAATATAATTAACACCTGACTGACTCCCAAAAAGTTTCTAAACGGCGGCGTATAACTAATTTCCTAGTGATTTAGCAAAATATCTGACTATCTTACCATCTTACTCCAACGTCTTCAATACAAAAAAAAACAGCTGATAATGCCTTAAAAGATTTAGTTAGGTCCATGTTCACCGAAAAGATATCCGCCTGATTATCTAAAAACAGCTGTCAATGTGACATGTTCCCACACAAAAATGTGTCTTAAACAGCTGTTTTAGATTATCAGACCGTCATCTTTTTGGTGAAAATGGACCTAAGTGGTTGAAAACAATCATCATCATCATCAACGTATTAATGTTCCCACTGCTGGGACACGGCCTCCTCTCTATGTGAGGGAATGGGCTATAAACCACCACGCGTGCCCAGTGCGGATTGGTAGATGTCTCATGTCTTCGAATTTTTTGGTTCTAGGATCTGTCGGTTTCCTCACGATGTCTTCCTTCACCGTTTTGAGAGCAGCGGTGATGACTTAAATAACACGAAGTAATGCGCCTGCCTGGGTTCAAACCCACGATTTACTCTTCGTAAGTCGGGGAAGCCACCGCTGCTATCCGCTGCTGTTGAAGACGATAAGTACTCAAACATAATCATTATCTGCCCAACCTGGTCCCAAATATGTTGGGATTGGTTTTCAGTATAGCCGGATAGCCACGGACTAGTTTCTTACAGGGGTAACTGCCTATATGACCTCCAGAACCCAGTTAGTACTGGGTAATACCCCTTGGTAGAATTAGTTGTCAAACTATCACCCCACTGAATACCAACACCGACTGTCAAAGATCTACAAACGACAGACGGGACCAACGGCTCCACGTGCTTTCCAAGGCATGGAGTAATAGTAAAACCATTAAATTGATGCCGATTGAAATAAAATAATTAACATAAAACTAATCAATATGCACAGCTTATCTTTTATCTACAAGAAGAAACTCTATACTTCAGTTGACACCTTCAGAATCGCGTGGGTAGATAAGCTTTTTCTCACACTCTCAGAAACTCACGAAGATCTTGTCTACCCGTTATAATTCCATTTAATCATCGACAATTTTTCATAAAATACAAACTTAATATTCAAAGTAAAAGTTATAAGTCCTCGAAGTTTTAAACCCAGAAATCCTGTGACAACATTTTAAAAGGGGTACCGAGCACAAGTTTACGATGCCCATAAATGCCACATAAAAAAGGATAAAAACTTTTAATTTCCCTCGTCTTAAATGAGCCGGTGTTAATTTTAACTCTCCTATAGGAATTATGTATACAGCATACACTAATTCTTTGTCATTATAAGATATTTTATGCTCTTTTTTTTCTTTCTATGGCTTTTGGCCGTAAATAATGCCCAGTTATATTTGTTGGTTTAGCTTTAACGTGTTTCATTTAGATTAAATTCTAATTTATTTTATGGAATCTTTGAATTTTTCGAGAGACGATCATAATTTTATTTCGGTGCAGTGTGAGGTCAAAGTTTTTCTTCTTTATTGTTTTGGTTATTGTTATATTCCGGTTTTTTCTTGAGTGTTGTGATTTGTGTGGAAAAAGACGGATTGAGAATTGGTAAAGTGGTTTGGTTGGTCCATAAGTTTTAGTATCATTAAAACAAAAGTATGTTGTTATAAAATAAAGACATCATTTATTTTTGGTGTCATTTAAAACGACGTACAATATTCAACTTTTAGAACTATAAGGATTACTTAATGGTTTAGGATTAAAGGCAGAGCTTTTAATATCTTTTGAAATCAATCTAATTCCAACTTTAAATCTTAACAAAAAGGTTTAAATTACGTTGATTCCAAGTAACATTATTTGTCACACTCCAAAGCGATATACAAGAGCATTATCTCAATGTTTACGAAATAAATGCCCTAATAAAGATAAAGTCCCAAACCTTAATTAGTGACAAATTGGTCGCTTTTAAGAAAAATGTACGGAACGAAACACATTAAGAATTAAGTTACCCCATACACTAGAGAGCAGCGGTGGCGCAGTGGTGGCGGCCCCGACTCACGAACAGTACCGGTAAAATGGGGAGAATAGGGATCCAGGGGTGAATAGAACCAAAATTTTGGAAGGGATTTTATCGCTGAACTTATATTGTATATGGCCAACAAGGTACCTTTATAATTAAGTATAATTTAGTTAACACAATAGCGTACTTGTTGGTACCATATCATGTGAATTCAACTTTAAAATCCATTCCAAAGTTTTGTTTCTATTCACCCCTGTATCCCTATTCCCCCCATTTTACGGTAAGTTGTGGGTTCGAGCCCAGGCAGGCGCATTACTCGCAAGCGTAACTGCTGATCATGAAGTCCTGGGTTTGATCACCAGGTCAGGCGGTGTTATTGAGTCTTTCCACCAGGAATATCTCAGTTGGAGCTATGGATCTGGATTTTGTGCCCTGTTGATGGAAATAGGCTCGTCCTCTTTTAAATGGGAGTTAAACATACCTGGCGAAATGTGGGTGTACTATTAGGAACAGGTCTTCCGTACCCTACGACGACTACAGGCGTGATGTTATGTTATGTGAGGATCAAGCAAAGAACTAGTCTTTGCAACAGGTATTATCCTGTCTGCCGGGGTTGCGGGACGGTTCGAAAGAGATACCGTGGCCCCGGACCGTAAAGGACGAGGAAGGAACATGGATGGGTTTAAGTCAGTAAAAGTCTGACACTCCCTCCCGCTCCGCCCAGAGCAGGAGAAGTCATTTGATGATATCCCCTTAAAAAAAAAGGGTATTATCCTGTACTGACTGGATTGTGGAGGTCAGACAGGCAGTCGCTCCATGTAAACCATGTTCTGCTGTTCAGCAGCATTCGGTGAGATTTAAAGCCGCCCCTACATAGTTGGGAAAAGGCTAGGTAGATGATGATGACTTATAACAAGACTGCCAACTTCTTCTCCAAGCTGGAAAATAGTGGGTTACCAGCAGCAATTATTATTTATCGACGCTTGTGTCCATTTCATTTTTATAGTCAAATGAGAGACTCCATTCATTTTCATCACACAAACGAGGTATTTCACACACACATAAATGATAGAAGTTTATAGTTAATGGTGATGGAATTTGCATAGCAATTAACACAGATTGCAAGTTAATGGGTGGCTAAATCTGTTTTTAGTGCTATAATCTGGTTAATACCTAATTCTGTGGTGTTGGGTTCCTTAGAAATATTAATAAACTAGCTTATTCCAGCGTCTTCATCCTCATGGAGTTCGATAATTGTCCCACAGGTTCATGATCATTCGGGGGCGACGTTTTGGCCCTCGGCCACCGTAGGCGCAGGCCTTGTGATGGCAGGCCGTGTCAACGACGCGTTCGTCTTCTCCGCGCGCCTCCAAGAGACGTCAGCATAAGGAAGCTTGCCGGGGCTGCGGGACTGTTCTATACAGATACCGTAGTCCCGGAACATAAAGGGCGAGGAAGGAGCATGGATGGGTTTTAGTCAGTAAATGTCTGGCACTCCCTCCCGCTACGCTTGGAATGGGAGTAGTCATTTGATGATTTCCCACCCGAAAAAAAATAATTAAGTAAAGGATCATGATCATACTTCCGGGATGAAAAGTATCCTATGTGGTTAAGGCGACTACATGAGCTAAACGCGAGTTTTATGATTACTAAAAGTATATGATTGACTGCTATAAACAAGACCGGAAAAATATATGATATTCTTCAGGATATATGCTAGCATGATAGTGTTTTGAAAATATGATACAATTAATTTGGCTCGAAAAAAAAAACACGAACTTGTCTCTAAAAATCCCTTTCAAACAATTAAAAACATACTAATATGCATGCGATCAATCTGATTTTTGGCAAAAAAATCTACAAACAATCTATTAGCATGTTTCAGTTTTTTAATCCGATCAATAGTTTTTTTGTAAATCAATCGAAACCACTCATTTCGCACTATTTGGCCCGCAGTGGCTGACGTGACAACCACTTTGTAGTGCAAGCTGATTAGACTTTAATCTAACAGCATTTCAAACGAAGTTGGAACCACCACAAATAGAGTTGCTAATTTAGCTCGTCTAAGCGCCTTAATCCAGTTTATACAATATCTGAGTGCAACAATTCATCCATCATTTCTAGTTTCACGTTTATAAGATTAGTAGGAAATAGAAGTGGACACTTAGAATGAATCCTTATTTATAGCTAAACATGCCAATCAAAATATAGGATTAGAGGAAGACCAAAGAAACGATGAATGGACTGTGTGAATGATATTGCAGATTAAAATTGTCAAAAACCACTTTGTTTTCTAACATTGTGGTTTAGACGGTTTTTTCGTCACTGCTTACCTACAAACGAGAAAAATACTTCAAATTGATCTTCTCTGGAGATGGAGTGCACATAGAGATTGACTCGTCGAACGTAGACGTCATGTCAAGGTAAATGGCTGGAGAGCAGTATGGCTGACTACTCAAGATGCGCTGAACTTCTCGCAGTAATAATGATGAAAGCGATGATGACATCTAGTCTATTCCGGTCACAGCAGTTGTATTCGATGGCTCCTAGGGTGGTGGTTGAGAGTTTTGGTATGCTGTTCTTTCATGGGCTCTCAAGTGGCTAGCCAACTACCTAAAGTTGGATATGCTAGCCGGTAGCATATCCAAAGTTGGCCTAATAACTCCGAGCACGAAAAAGTGGCGAACACCATTGACAACATTGTAAGGTATAAGCTGTAGTTGGTCTCGCAGTATTAAAATACCAACATAAAGAAGATCAACCAAACATAAAACTTGCATAAGATTGAATAACAAAATTAAACAAACAAACAAATAAAATAAATATTTAAACGGAACCCCTAATCTTAATCTGGTTCACACTCGCCCACTTGTCATTCCTTTACGCCCACACGACACATACTTAATCTAAATTATTTAAATTGCATATTTAAACAATTCACATATTTTGCGCTCTTTGAGGATATTTGCATGATATCATTTAATTTCTCTGATCCAGTTGACTTTCTTAGGATTTCTTCTTGTTCTTCCTCGCTCATGGTGAACAATTTCAAGGAGTTTAGGTTGTCAGCCAGGTTGGTAAGGTTTATGCGAAGGATATTCCAAATTAATCTATTTAGTGTCGTCACCGTCTTTGCCAGAAACCCAGCATACAATGCTTTTTTTTGTTTCGTCTGAACTGTCCTACTTCTTGGTAAGGGCCTCCTTGGGACCATTCCTTCCACTATTCTCGATGTTGTGTCTTTTGTTGCAATGTTTAGTGCTGCAATAATTGTATGAACGCTAGACCAACCACTGTTGTGGGACAAATTGAGTCTTAGTTAATCACTTCGTAAGTTGAGATCTGTATTCGAGTTTTCAGTCCCTTCCTGTGCATATAAGACCTCTATCGTACTGACCAATGACAGTATAGTGCCTTACTACAAATATGATTATTTTAGTAACAAGTAGTCTCTTTTTTATCAAACAGCACGTTTGATGAAACTCAATAGATTGCAGGTAAAATCTAGATTCGCTAGGCACAGACCTTGTCATATAAGCAAAGGCTTTTATCCAGCACTCTATCGATGACTAAGTATTAACTAATTTCTAAAATTTATTCGTCCTCTCCGTCCACTTCAACTATATAAAATACCGTTTATTACATATAAGCATACAAGTATTTGTATGGGCGTCAAGTAAATATTCGTTCCTTTGTGTAAACTTTCACCCTTAATGAGCACAGTCGAGGTGTCACCGAAGTCATCCGGTGTCACGACCTATTACGTGTATATTTGGAAGGATTCACGATGGGAAGTACTTGCTATTGATATTAGAGTTTGAACGATGATAAAGACCTTGGTGTATCCCACAGAACAGATCCTTGAATAAAGGAAGTGGACTCAAATAAGAGAATGAATAAATAACGGCATTTATAGTACTTTTCTACTGTATGAAAAACGTATTGAAGGCGTAAATAGTGCATTTTGTTTGAAAGCTCACATTGATTTGACTATAATATTTCAAATATACTTAGAGCACACAGGTACAAATTCAAGAAGACAATTTGACAATAATCTAAGACCATTATTGATTAGAGTCAATTTCTTTGTAATCTTATTTCCAAATTAGTAAAGAATTAATACAATACAGAATAGTGACTCAAGTCTCAAGACCACGATCGAAACAGACATTCCTAATTAATACCACAGAGTACCAAAAAAAAAGGTCCAAACAACATAGCAATCGTACACGTAACAAGAGCCGACCCGACCGCGCTGTGCCCATATATTTACTTTATCTTGTACACTACACTTAAATACAAATTAATACAAGCAAAGGACCAGACCTTAATGGCAAACTCGACTGTTTATTTTACACCTCGCGATGGCCCATGCCTGCTTTTTTTTATTTTTTTTATTGGTCACACTTTAGGCCAGCATTCGGCTTTTAGCGCCTTTGGGTTGGTACTAGGTTTTTTCTTAGAACTGTTTGTTAATAGATTTTTGGGTTCGGTTTGTGATTGGTTTGGAATGCATAGACTCACAAAAGTTTGAAATATTAGCAACTAAGTTATGCACGCGGATTCGCCTCTGTAAAATTCTATAATCCTAATTCTAATTGTATGAATTAATCTAGGTTTTAAACCGTCAATTCAGTAGTTTTGCGTCAAAGAGTAACAAACTTCCATCCATCCATCGTTTAAAATTTATAATATTAAGTAGGATATTGAAAGATGCTCGTTATAGAAATAAGTAACCTTTTAATTAATTTTAATTTGTAAAAGTGAGTTTATTAAAAACTGTATGTAGTTATGTACTTAATTAAAGTAAACTGAAGTTTGAAGATCCAACTAAGAGCTTTTCCTTTTAAGTCGATGATTCACGAGTATCAATACAAGGTGTTTCGACTCGACACTTTCCACTATCTTCAGAAATTGAATTTTAACTGCACAAAATGGTGTTATTAAAACAACACATTTACAGCATAAAAACACAAGTTTATTCATCGATTATTCCCGATATCGACAGTATTGTAGTCAAACTTATCGGCATTCAGACTCAAGCATACATATTCATTTGTTCACAATACATACAAATTTCCATATAGTTTTATCTTAACTAAAAGTACAACTTATTGTAATATTCCATCTATGTACTTTTATCTCAACTAAAAATACAACAACTTATTGTAATAGTGTGTTAAAATTGCAAATACATGCAACTCAATTAGTTTAAATGTATATCCGAGAGTTTGAGGCCGTTATTTAGATATACATATTGGTTTCAGATACAGTATCGACATTAATATTCGAGAAATATTGTCAAAGCTCCTCACTGGCCGATAAAAATGTCGGGCCACACGCAGCAGGTCATTAGACACCTCCCGGAGGAAAATAAATTAAAGAAAATGAGAAATCTCGACCGTCAACCTTATTCACAACGAACAGCCTTCAATTTACACTATAATCCCGCGTTTGACAACATCCAATACTGTTTCAAAAGGCTTGTGTAACTCGGTCCTTGAACAGAAAAAGCAATGGAGTGCTTTTTTACGGTTCGATCGTGTCGCAAGTTTATGAATGAGGATGTAAGCTTGGGATCAATTAAATGCCATAAGATACAAGCACTATAAGTCAGTTCGAAGCGAAATCCAAGAAGTAATGACTAACACTCTAGTTTATGGTTTAAAAAAAAGTTCGTGTTTCGTTTTAACTTCATCCAATCTCTTTAACAGTGGTTTAATTTACTCAGACTTGTTCAATGTAATTAAATCGTTTTAACTTGCTTCCAATTGTCACTTGTTGTTAGAATCTTATTAAGTCAAGTAAGTGCTTGGAATTAATTTGATTGTTGTTTTAAATTGGTACAAACTCGTTAATCTTTGGTTCGTTTTTTTTATGTAGGAGTGTGGATAAACGGTTTTTCTGAAGAAGGCCATAAACACCGGTCTTTGCTAGGCAAGTAGCAGCAGGATAATGGTTATCTGTTTCAAAATACAGCACAAAATGGCGTTAAACAGAAGAGATCTAGCAGTGTATAATAATGCAGCAAAACGTTATCATCATCTGCTTTTTTTCTAACTATGTTGGATTCGGCTTCCAGTCTAACCAGATACAGCTGAATACCATTACGATACCCTTTGGTAAGACTGGTTGATAGACTTTCGAGCTACTGACTAAGTACTCGTAACGACTGTCGAAGATCTACAAATGACAGCCGGGACCAACGGCTTAACTTGCTATTTGAGGCGCAGATTAAACTCGCTATGTAATGGGTGCTGCCCCATCTACAGACCAGCCGTAGGCAAACGCGACCTGAAGATTGATTCGTTCGGTTGGTATTATTTAGCAACGAGCTGCTCCAATAAGCTTCCAATAATTTAGTAAAACAATAACAATGAAAAGGTCAAAATCAATGACTGCAAAGTCACCTCTTTCATCGATCAGTATTCGTCACAGTAAGTTCCACCACAGAAGTGTTGATTGAAAATATCACAGCAAAAAATCTCCCAATTAATATGACCCCCGTGCGATTCGTAAATTATTCTTTTGTCTTTAAAACAAAGCAAGCAAACGGATCAGTTAACAAGTTACCATTTTACAACCAGCACGAAGTTTCTGAGAATACCAATATCCTTTCGTTATTCCAAGCTTGGTTGTAACAATTAAAAACCTATTCAGTATGCGTAAAGAGACTCCTCTATCCGCTTAGTTCACCTTTTGTTGCCAATAAAAACTGTTTATAGTAATAATCTTACTATTTCGATGCAAGTCAGATGGAGAAAAAATATAAAAGAGTCTATCTGGTAATTGTTGGGTACTAAAGTAAGGCGTTTTATTGTGAACATGTAACTTAATTAGGGTATGGACGTGGACGGAAATGTCATCAGTGTTCTATAGTGCGATGACCCAATAAATTAATGGGTTTCTTCTTAGATGGGTTTATTGGTTTATGATTTTATCAGAGGAGGATTGAGAGGATGCAGTGAATTATAATTTCTTGCGTAGGAGCTACTTCGCAGTTGGTATTGTCTAGTGTTGTCGTGATTAAGGAGTCTCATACACTCTGTATGCTTCGATAAAGCCGTATTTCAAAATTAGTAGAAAAATGCTCGACAAAATCTTTTGCTGGTCTAGAACATGATTCAGTAGGTGTAGATGGTAGGAGTTTTCAGATTGAAATGTATAGTAATTAGTTCTGCTTACTTCAGCAATAATTTAGAAATAAATAGCCTTTAATAATATAATATATCATTTAATAATAATACCAATAAAAAAGGAATATATCATCATCTGCCTAGCCTCTTTCCAGTTATGTTGGAGTCGGCTTTTACTAAGTATCTGCCCTCCACAACCCAGTTAACCACTTCTTGGTAAGTCTGGTTGTCCAACTTTCGGGCCACTGACTACTTTCAACGACAGTCAGTTGTTATCACTTCACGTAAGGAAAAAAAAAGACAAAAAAAAAAAAAAAAAAAAAAAAAAATTACGTGACAGATGTCAAATATTTTTATAAAACTCCTCTTCGACACAAAGGAAAGCTTCTCAGAGAAATTAAATAAGGAAAACATGCCTATCTAAGATATACGATCCACCCTTAACATATAATGTCGAAACGTTTCAGGTGAGATATTCGAGTCCTATATTTATTACTATGCGAATGCAATTAGTTTGTTGCATTTGAAGACATCATTTCGAGAAAAGTCAACGAAATCTAACCCACCAATTATTCATTCCATTGACAAATGATATCTAAACGCCAAAGCGTATAGTGACAGTCAAGTTTAGTAGTTAACTCGTTAATTTACGACACTTGGCGTGCACTACACGCGAACATAAATCAAGATGAATTACTACAATTGATCGAATCTGACGATCGAACGGTTAATCCCGCATTTACAATGTTGCACAGTTGGCCAAAGAACACCTCAACCATACTTGGAACCTTGTCAATATATAAACATAAAACGTCACACAAGTAAAAGTGTCCGTTAGCAAGTAGTAAGTTTAATGTGACAAAGGCCTAATTGGATAAACGTTTTCAAATATTACGGAGTCACGTTTGACTTCTGTTGGTGATGGTAAAAATGTTGGCAGGTTTTGAAATATTTTAAACTAGCTGACCCACGCAACTTTGTCTGCCTCACATAAGAGAGAAAACGAAAGAATAAAAATCCCCTTTTTTGCAACATTTTTCGTTCCTGCTAGGCTCCTAATAATCGTAGCGTGATGTTATATAGTCTAAAGCCTTCCTCGATAAATGGACTATCCAACACAAAAATAATGTTTCAATTCGAGCCGGTAGATTAGCACGTTCAACCAAACAAACAAACAAACTCTACTGCTTTATAATAACTTAAAATAGAAACCTTTGATATAAGCTTTCTGAAAATGGTATAAACGATATTTTGATGTTGAATGTCAGTTTTCCCTCCAAGATTTTTAACGTTATATAAATAGCGAGAAGAGTCCATACAATGTTTTGTACAGTACAACAGTTTATAGTCGTTAAATACTTGGCCGAAATCAGCACGATTTGTCAGGTGTGTGATCTGAAGGAAATTGGATGTAATTTATTTCTTTTGTTGACATTCATTTCAAAATAGGAAAAGCACTGTCATTTGTTTTTGAAACAATGTATGTAGGTGAGGAGCATCGAGCATATAGGTTACTAGCTGACCCACGCAACTTCGTCTGCGTCACATAAGAGAAAAAAACGAAAGGAAAAAAAAAACCGCCGTTTTTGCAACATTTTTCATTCCTGCTCCGCTCCTGATAGTCGTAGCGTGATGTTATATAGCTTTAAGCCTTCCTCGATAAATGGACTATCCAACACAAAAATAATTTTTCAATTCGAACCAGTAGTTCCTGAGATTAGCGCGTTCAACCAAACAAACAAACAAACTCTTCTGCTTTATCATATTAGTAAGTATAGATATGCTATATGGTGAGGAGCATCGTGGCTAATAATCACTGCAGCTCGGGTCGATCTTAAGCTTAAGCCGAGTTTGCCTAGGGTGGTCTGTCGATGGATGACCATGCATGTTAAGCTGTTGGTCCTGGCTGTCATTTGTAGATCTTTAAAAGTCGTTACAGTGGCCGAAAAAGTCTGTCAACCAGTCTTACCAAGGGGTATCATGTTACCCAGTACTAACCGGGTTGTGGAGGTCAGATAGGCAGTCGCTCCATGTAAAATATTAGTATTCAGCTGCATCCGGTTAGACTGGAAGCCGACCTTAACATAATGAAATGAATCATAAAGGGTGTAAAACACCTCTTAACGATGCCGAAAGGCACTTGTTTTCCCTGTCATTGCGATCATTTTTTTGTTCTACACCATACCTGGGAACCTTCTAGTTACGGAGATATGGGGGGTTAAAGTTACAACTTTTTGACAAGTTTTTTTTAAATCCAAGTTTTTTTTGTAAGATTTTTACTTTTAACACCTCCACGGCCCCCGTACTATTCAATCCATCCATCAGCACAATGTTTAAAGTGCGTTATATTGAGTTCTACCACAAAACATGATTTATAATCTCAAAAAAAAAAGTTATTTCCCAGCATTTTTTTTTGCGTAAAGTTACTTAGTTTGACGTACAGAATGCTTGGTTAACGGCTTTGTGATGAGGTGGTTTACACCCTGTATAAAAATCTGCATGTAACAAAAGTGGTCTAAATTAGGTCAATTATTCTCTCTGAGTCAGTGTTACCAATTACAATTTAAATCATCCAGCATTCATTAACTTTTAATCCAGCAATTTGAAGTCACAAGATGTTATTTAAGTATGGCTATGACAATTAATATACCTGCTTTGCCTTATTAGAAACTTAATTTAATTAGAAAACCATTTAAGTAACGACGCACATAAGACAGGTCAATAGGCTAAGAATTTGCTTAATAACTTGCCTTATGTTTATTTATATCGATAATTCGAGTGTTAAATTAATCGATTTTAGATAATCGACTAATACTGGTTGAAATGAACTAATTTGTAAACAACAGTTGAGCCAAATAAACCAGTTGGGTGTATAATTATTATGTTACTAGATTTAGACCGCGGTTTCACCCGTCAAGAAGCAATAGTTATTTGTTAGACAAGAGTGCAAAGTTGCTTTTTAACCGCGTTCTCGATTTTGATGACCGAGCAAGCGAAAGATTCTAAAATTGACGAGCGCAGTGAGTGATTCAAAACTTAGAATCTTGAGCGTTAGCGAGGGAATCAAAAGAGCATGAGGTGAAAAATCTTTGCACTCAAGTGCAACACGTAACTTTTCATCCCACCTCAGCGAGGAAATGACTAAACGCAAAAAAAATGCGCATTATTAACAAATTCAGTTAATTCTGTTTCATCATCATCATCTCAGCCGAAAGACGTCCACTGCTGGACATAGGCCTCCCCCAAGTGTCGCCACATTGACCGGTCCCTTGCTACTCGCATCCACCGGATTCCCGCAACCTTCACCAGGTCATCGGTCCACCTAGTGGGAGGTCTTCCAACGCATCGTCTTCCGGTTCGCGGTCGCCACTCCAGAACTTTTCGGCTCCATCGGCCATCCGTTCTGCGAGCAATGTGCCCTGCCCACTGCCACTTAAGTTTAGCAATTCTTCGGGCTACGTCGGTGACCTTGGTTCTCTTGCGGATGTCCTCATTTCTGATTCGATCACGCAAGGAAACTCTGTTTGCGTCAAATAAAATTCATTGTTGCTAGATTTTTCACTTGTTTTCAAGTTCCTTGTTTTTACCTAAGGTTTTAACAATATGACGTGAAAAGAAAATGGCATCCGAAAAGCTAATTAAAAAAGGACACCGAGAAGGTTCCGAGTTTGAGTTTTAAACAAATTAAAAAAGGTTGTATGATAAATTCGGCAGCATGGAGGTACAAGTAAACAGGTTTAATGATGTTTTTAATTCATAAACTTTGTGCACACGATGTTCTAAATTCCAAATTTACTTTATCCTCTAGAGGATAAAACCGGATTTTGCATTCAGATATCGATGAGCAAAAAATAACATAACATTACTACTGTAAACTCCGATGGATTAGGCAGAGGTGTACCTACTTAACACTACACCCACGTTGGGCCATTTATGTAAAGCTCTTTGTAATACGGGCCTATTGTTGTCAATAGGGCACATATCCAGAATCCGTAGCTACTATACTGATAAATGGAAAAACCCAATAGCTTTATAGGTAACCAACCCGGGAATCAAACCCAGGGCCTCATGCTCAGTAGCTAAAAGCGCTTGCGATAGCTAAAATATCAGTTTCTCAAGCTAAGTTAATATTGTCGATGCAGGATTTTTTTATCTTTCGAAGATCGTTACATAAAAATTAGATCTAACACCACCACGCCACGTGGTATGGCGTACAGTATCATAAGTTGACTGGTAGAGAATGCCATAGCATTAAGTCCGCCTCAGTACAATGTGCATGAAGTGTTAAATAAATAAATAAGTGTAAAATTAACGGATCGTATTCGTAACACTACAGGGTGAAATTGAATAGATGCGACAAATTTAAATATACAATAATATGTGTTGTCAAGAAAATGTATAAAATATCAAATGTAAAATTAAAAAAGAATTGATCAGTGTTACGAAAATTCACCCTGTATAATGCACTCCAAAACGCGAATCGTTGACGTTGCTCAAAAGGCTGCCTAACTTAAATGGGACTGGTCAGGACATGTCTGTCATATGTCGAACGAACTGTGGGCCCGTAAGTCTCAGGAATGGTGCCCTGAAACAGTGACACGGGGTCGCGGCAGACCATGAAGGAAATGGTGGGACAAACTAGATGTCTTTCTTGAGAATTCCAAAGAAATAGCACAGAATCGTGATCGTTGGAAGGAATGGAGGGAGGCCTTTGCCCAGCAGTGAGATAATAAAGAAAACAAAAAAAGAAAGAAAAATATTTATTTGACGTCAGTTAATAAAGCACACACACAATAATAATAATAATAACACCACCAAAAAGTATCATAAAACCCTGATTTCCGATTTAGCCAAAACAATCATTCAATTACAATTCACGATAAGTCCTCTGCCACGAAATTGACGTGCCATTAATTATTTCAAAGTGTCGTTAACCGAACCGTACAGACGGTTACTGTAAACAACGGTTCTGATATTCTGAGAACAATACAATTGGAAACAACTAATGAATCGCAATATGGCGCAAGGTGTAGTCTACCCGTCAATACACTACTTGATGATTCGTTAGGCAATGGATACTAGGTACTCATTAGTCTTACTTAATATATTGATTGTAGATGACCAGAATAGGCAATGTGATACGCCCTATAAAGCACCTGAACATAAGACCACATGAGTACTTGCTACTGATGGAAAGTTAAGTATTACCATGATTCTTGAAGACCACCCGTAGTCTGTGAATGGATGTAGCGTTTGTAACCTAAGACACCTTCAAAGCCATAGTCATAGGCAAATTCTGAGAATCATCACCGTGTGACGCTTTAAAAATTCAGCAGAAACCGCCTTATTCAAATTCTATCAAGGCGTACCCAAAGGTTTATGTTAGGTACAAGGCAATATTAATCCTATAAAACAACCTAATGAAACCCACCTCAACAGAAAGTATGAGCCAACCCGCACATGCTTGCGGGTTTACGTCATCAGTACGTGTTTTACCGCTAACAAACATACATTAATATGGAAAGCTCGCCTCTGCCAATGTGCCAGGCAACGCTGCCCCCACGAAGATGGCCATTGTCTTTTCAAAACGTGACTCCAAATGTTAATTGGACCATTAAAAGCCGAATGCGGGTCATTTCGACCATTACGAACGAAGCCCTTTTGAATATGTATAATAAAATTATTAGATGAGTTGAGCTCAATTTGTGTGTTAGGTTTCTAATGAGGTTATGCGCTTTCTTGTCACAGATGGCGCTTGCGTGTTGAATGCGCAAACGCACAGCCGGATGCGCGAAATGGATTTTGTGGTGTGCGTAACTGTGCGCATCGGATGCAGAATTTTATATCAGCGCCCTTAGTGTGGGAGCTGAGATATTAATCGTTTTTGTATTCATATATAAGCCGTTAAATAGGCTAGTGGTATGTTGTATTTATACGTGTTCATAGTCTAAGTGATAAAATGTCGATTACTGACGTTTGGCAAGGAATCGTTGATGAGACTTTTGCTAATTGTGGGCCTTGCATCAGGCCCTAGCCTAACGTTGTTGCAATACAAAACTGATTCATGATTTAATAAGTGCAGACACGTTACTGAGCTGTTAGGGATTGCCTTTTAGGACTGAACATAATTTTAGAGCCGTGACTGCGTTTCGAATGAAACAATCCATTCCTAGCGTAGTTCGCTGTGAGGAATTTTATCTTTGCATTTGCTTTGAGCTTTTAAAGCCTGTTAGAAATACAACTGAGCTATTATTAAGAAAAGTTTGTGGATCATGACTGTAATTGCTCAATAGGATAAATATAATCGTTTTTACCTATATAAATTCATTGGATATTACCTATTTAAATGCTTTTTTTCCAGATTCGGTCATAAAATCAATATTATAGAATGCTGAAAACTTACTAAGAACTACACAACTGAAGTTACTGATAAATCAGCACAGTGAGTGCAGTCTTTCCAGATCAATTAATTTCTCTAACTATACATATAGAGCCATACATACAGATTGCTGCCATTTGAGCTACTAAAATGGTGGAGTGGCCTGGTGGCCTAACGTTGCGGAAATGAAACTGGACAATATTATTCAGATGTGATTTATTCATGCATTTTCTGAAATACTGCGGTAGAAAACGAACACATCATGAAGAAGCCTCGATTTCAAACTTTGCAGCTTTGAAATCAGCAACATTTAGTGAGTAAGCGTGGTGATCAATACTCATTGCCTCAAAACGGATAAGGGGTATCCCACGCTACATTTGATAATGTGTCACTGCTGTGACCGTACAAAATATGTTCAAATTACTCAGAATAGTTTGCATGCAGTTTATAAAGACTCCTACACACTACTTGCTAAGCCAGGCTGCAAAAACTTATCGGAAGATACATATGCTCGGAAAAATCGACCAGCTTAGCTCAATTTGTGCACATCCAAGGCACTGTATAATTATGTTTCAGCGAGGGTAGTTGAGATCATCCGACAGAGAAACAGAGTTGTCGTCATAGCTCACAGAATAAGCTGAAGTAGCAATAGGCCAGCCATATTAGACGTGAACGGATGTCCGTGAGGGTAGATGTATTCGTGAGATGAGACTGCGAATCGGCAAGCGTAAGGTGGGATGCTCGCAGACGTGCGTGGAGCAACGAACTTCTCAGGGTGACTGGTGGCAACTGGATGAGAGTTGCTGAGAGTCAAGTTGAAAAAAAAATGCTGCCAAATTAAAAGTGCGGCACTAGAAAAAGTGTACAGTGTCCTTTACTAACGTTCCTACTTTGCATAGAAAAATGGACTCACAAATAGTTTATTAAATGTTCGTAGATACGTGTCCTGCATTTAAATTCTGCAAAAATGATTTTACATAGCATTGCGTTTTGGCTCATTATCCTGTACAAGTTTCTTTTCGTAGAAAGCTTTCTTGGTTTTATGCCAGGACTGAACATATTCTATTTTGAATACATTTGCTTATAATACACCTACTTACCGGAAAATAAAAAAAAGGTTTTTATTGGTGTGAGTGGACAAAAGAGTCGTGTTAAGTTTTTGTTTGTTTCCTGAATTACAAGAGTTGTCTTACATATCGGTACTAAAAAGAAGAAGACTTTTTTAAGAAAATATTTTTAATGTTATCTATAACTCTACGTCATAACTTTAATCTTCTAACATGTGTTAGCTTATACATTTTTAAGGTAAATTAATTGTTAAAATGGAAAATCCCCAATGCGCACATTATTACGTGATTTTCTTAATTTTCCTGCTTAAGTTACCAAGCGTCAAAACGCATACAAAGCAATATAGCGCACACAAAGGATGTTGACCCTTTAAAATAAATTCTGATTTTAATCAAAGCTTACCGAAGAATATGAAGAATGACTAATTCCTAAAACATCTTTTCCAAGTAAACTGCGTGATTCTGCAAATAAAATAACAAAAAGCGCATTCGCTGTCAGAATTCGCAATTACATGTATTGTAGGTATACTGAACGTTTATAAATTTGTAAATGTACGAAAAGAGACAATAGCTTCGCTGTCAAATAAATAATTGTGTCTTGGAAAAAGTAGGTGGTTAGGGTTTGCCAGCTTTTAAGTTATTGACATTCCCAAATTGCAAATTGAAGAGAAAAATATACCTTAATTTTTCTGAATTATTCTCAAACAATATTTTTTGCTATGCGGTCAAAACAGAGTCTATTACATCCATGTCCGTAAAGAAGCTACCTAGTATTTCGTATTAGTAAAGCCTTTGAAAAAAAACACTTACAAGTATAATTTTCCATTTTTTTTTTCTTTTTAATAAAAACCATAATTTTAGTTGACTAATCCCTTGAGCTGGCACCACCATAGAGTGGGCCATCTGTCAGCGCACGGGGCGCAGCCTATTTTATAATTATACGAGAACATACGTGGAATAGCAATCATTCTCTGGTCCAGTCGCGCGAATGTCCTGTGCGCGATGCGACGCGCATTCTGAGCGGCTGCGAACAGCAACGATCAAGATTTCTCGGTCGCGATCTACAAACAGGTGCTCGACTGGTGTCGACGCGTGATTGATATAAGCAATTGAATTTTCATTCTATATTTAGATATTACTTGTACAACATTAATATTTTAATCAGGAATGTTTGAGCAAGAACGTTACAATTGCATGGAGAGTTTATGCAATCTACACATTCTTTGCATTCACTTGTCTTGTACGAGTAGAATTTGAGTATAACTCGTTTTCTTTCAGGAACGTGATCGAAATGACAACCGAAAGCATAATGCAAATGGAAACCAAAATAAGAAATCAATTCGACTTATCAACTTTCTGAGAAAATTGATGCATTTTACAAACATACTCCAACCAAACTCATCGTAGATGAAACTATGCCTAATAAAAATTGTTTATACTTGCCACGAGTAAATCAGAATTCAAATCAATTTCAAATTCTCCGCTAACAGTCTAGAATCATCATCATCACACTCACATCCTCCTGCACCAATAAATAATAAATTAGTGCGCACGGTAGCCTCATTCCACCATCCTTCCAAGTACCAACAATGGACCCGTAGAAATAACAGAAAATGTAATCTACTTATGCGATACGATTTACAATTCAGCTCAGGGAGATATCGCAGCGCTAATACATGTGCTTAGCGGTAAACTTAAAGAGGGACCCAGTGCCAAATATGTACGCAGTAACGATTTACTGACTATATACGGGACATAAAGTACCGAATGGTCTAGCAAAAAATTCTTGACAACAGTTATGTTGTGTCATTGTTCAGAACGACGCGTACGCATATCTAAATCGTAACGTTTGCTTTATTAATGTTGTATGATTTGCGATACGCCTACTGCGGTCATTTTTCAGTTTTTAATCTTGTTAATTAATTTTGTCTTATTGAATCGTGTGTCCTTGTTTAGGTTGCTTTTTGTTTTGACATTGCATCATTACTGTTGGGTTTCTTTTAGTCTCTATGTCAATTCTAATCATTAGTCGTTAAAAGTTTACGTTGCAATTTACATTTTTGATTTGATTACATCTGTTCAATCAAGTCTGTCTTCTTCTAGCTGTTAATGAAAATTCTCATTTTGAGACTCTTTTATAGTATTAATTTTAGATTCAGCCATTCGTTTCTCGCTAATCAGTTAATTGTGTTGGTTTTATACGCTGATTATTTTTTCTTACTTGATTCAAAACTTGTTTCTGTTTTTGCGACGTCTAAGATGAATCAAGGTAAGGGTGTTGCAGATTTGATTCTACCCAACTTTGCTAGTTATAACAATCAGGTTTCTCCCGCGGCATCTCACAATAAAGCGGTACTTTTATTTTAAGATACACATCATAAACGTGAGTGTCGTCCATAAGTACATTGTGTACATCTATGAATGTCTTTATTACCGTGTTTTAGTCATTTGTAAGATTTTCTCATAATGATTGTCCCCCAAAACGAGTGTTTGTGCCGTCAAAAGCTTTTGTCTAATCGTTGTCATGACTCCGGTTCACATTTGCTCCGATATAGTCGTTTTTTTTTTTTAAGTCAGTCTTTTATTGTGCCTCATTGTTGTTTTTAATTTCATGACAGCCATTTTCATTAAAGTTAAATTGTTCAGTTACATTTCCAGTTGCTTGAGGTTTTTTCTATCGCTTTTCTTTATTTCACTTCTTTCGTTTGCTTTTAACATTCATACGTATTTTGTACATATTTTTCTTCACAGTACATTGACACCAGAAACATCTCTACCATCATTAGTGGGTAAACTCTTATCAATAGGAGGTGTTATAATGTACATTAATCATGATAAGCTGCTGGATTCGACTTTACTTTTTTATTATTAATGTTATATCTTTGAGGTGATACTATTGTTTTCTTTTGGATAGTAGGCCTTACGAGTAGTGTCCCAGTATTATTTTTGTAAGAGGATTATTTCAAGATCAGGTATAATTCAGAAGAAACAGATTAGATTTTTTAACAGAACCTCAAGTCTGAAACTAGGTAAATGGTGAAAATGTAGGACTTATGATCTACACCCATTGATTCGAAAATCGAGATGAGTGGCGTGCAATTGAGGAGATTTATGGCCAACAGTGGACTGCAGTAGGCTGATGATGATGATGACTGCTAAGTACTTAACTGCAATATTGATATTCCTGCCGTAATAATTACATACATATCACTTAATGTCGAAGTCAAGTTAACGATCTCTCAGCTGACCTTAAGGGTCGGTGGACCTACGAATCAATAAAGTAAGGATGGATTACAAAGTGAATATTATACTAGAGTTATTTGTATAGTTGGTTTACCAGAAAACCTTTATGCATACTAAGTGGAAGAATTATTAAATCAATGTTGAAATCTTGGCACAGTGGCTCCCGATGTTACCTATTTATCCTTGATCGTTTGGCACTAACCAGTGAATAGACTTCTTGCAAGACTTAACGGACTTTAGTCTCTAAACATTTAGTTTTCCGTCTTACATCTAAACTAGCCTTTTTGTTCCAAGCTCAATTTCTATGTATTGTTTGTGTGTGTGTTTAGGTCAAATCTTGCAACTGAATTTCAAAACAGTTATCCACAACCGATTGAGCTGATATTTTGCATATACAGGGTGCAAACCACTTCATCACAAAGCCGTTAACCAAGCATTCTGTACATCAAACCAAGTAACTTTACGCAAAAATTATTGCTGGGAAACAACTTTATTTTTGAGGTTATAAATCATGTTTTGTGATAGAACTCAATGTAACGCACTTAAAACATTGTGCTGATGGATGTATTGAACACTACGGGGGTCGTGAAGGTGTTAAAAATTAGAATCTTACAAAAAAAACTTGTATTTAAAAAAACTTGAAGAAAAGTTGTAACTTTGACCCCCCATATCTCCGTAAGCAGAAGGTTCCCAGGTATGTTGTAGAACAAAAAAATATCGCAATGATGGGGAAAACAAGTGCCTTTCGGCTTCGTGTGTGTTTTACACCCTACATGTTTACTCGTAGTTTAGCTTAGACGACAATGGATGGTTAGCAAAGTCACGTGATCATTCATCAATGATGGCTGATTAGTTGTTTTTTATGCACCTACATGATATCTCGATGATATCATGATATATCGATCTAAAGGGTTTGCTGAGAATAATAGGAAAACAAGCAAACAAACGATAAAAACATTTAAAAAATACAGGTGACGTACCTGTATTTTTTAAATGTTTTTATCGTTTTGATAACAAACTGCAAAGGATTTGCTCTTATGATGTTGTTGTAAATATCCTCCATGCCTGATACTTTCTGGGCAGACTGTCAATCACCAACCACCACGGACTACCTACCAGCCATCTACCATGAACAACTATTACCTTGTTGACTTCCGATTATTTTATTTTGTCATCCTGGCTGGAGATTTTCTTATTTAGTTCATTCCGATTCGAGAGAACAAGATCAAATCTATTCAGCTCGTCCTACAATGTTATTTACATGACACAGAAAAACATATTTTCGAATATCCGATACGTAACAAAAATAATTATCTGATGTAAATATTAATGAGGTGTAATGAAATGAGTGGAATAATTTTTTACTACGCTCTTCATTTTATTGGCAACCATTTTACCTATTTATTTATCATCACGCTTATTTTTAGCTTCGGGGTTATTAGAGACAGTGTCGTAGAGGTGAAGAAAATTAATTGAGTAGAATTTATTATTTTGATTTAAGTTGGAAGGCCTCCCACGAGGTAGACCGATGACCTGGTGAAGGTTGTGGGGCTCCGCTGCATGCGTGTCGCACGGGACCGGTCCAGCAGTGGACGTTTTCGGCTGAAATAATGATAATGTCGAAGAAAAGCTTCTCGCTGCGGAACCCTTTTCTCGGGTATCGTAGGTACTAGTAAGTAAAGTCAGGGAAAAGTGACTTGGTAAAAGGTTCGAGAATTCTAAGGACTGGTCATTGTGTCGACGAAGTCTCAGAGTACCCCTCTGGGACTGCGTCGAGCTTCATTGTATCGGCGCTTTTCTGGTGATCGCCACAGTTCATTCTGGCTTTGAGGAGTTACAGTGGGTTGGTCATCCTTGGAGGAAGCCTATGTCCAGCAGTAAACGTTTCTGCTGTAGTGATAATGATAATGATGAACTCAACGTACTTAATGCTCTGATGGGTGACAACATAATATCCCGTTGTTTTTACTATTACATTTATTTCTTTACTTAAAAACACTATTTTAAAAACAATAGGGTCCAAGCTGTCAGAACTAGGGTCGGGACTCCAGAGAAAGGAACCTCCTAACAATACAAGTCATGTCCAGGAGTACCGCTTTCTGAATCAAGTCCATGATCGATATACGACTATCGATACATGATTGCTAAGTCTACATCCCACATGTCGACAACCTCGCAAACCAAATCCCGTTGTTAATTGTTATTGTATTCAAGAACCAATGATTTTCAATGAACGTTTGTGAATGAAGCGGAGACTTGAGGATTCTTTGGTGTCTGGTCCTTGTCTTATTGACTGAATGAATTCCGAAATGGAATTCCGTCACACCAATAAAAACAATAAAGCTAAACGTTGACAAATCTATTAAAATCACGTAAACTGATTTCGAGAAACATCTTGGATGTCGTCCAAAAAGTGGCGGCCATTAAAATGGGCCATTTAACGGTTTCATAAACATCATGATCTGCCTAGCCTTTTCCCAACAATGGGGGTCGGCTTAGCTGAGATTCCAATAATTAGTTAGCACTGAATAATACGATACACCTTGATACTGCAGCTGGTTGTCACATTATCGAGCCACTGACTACTTGTAACGGCTATCATACACCTGCAAATGACAGAGCTTTGCGAGCTTTCCGAGTCACGAAGAAAACTCGGTATGAAAATTGATGGTCTCCCATCGAAGGACCAGCCTTGGTCAACGGTGCTTACCCTTGGAGTTATTTTGCTATGAGTTCTTTAAACACATTCCTGTTTCATAAACAGTGTAAAACAAATGTTTTATCAGATTCGTTAGTGTTCGTATTAATAATTCATAGCATTACGATGTTATGTACATCGGCACCCGTTACTTGGAAGCCTTACTCCGTTCATTAGTAGTTTTATCGCGACTCGCTTTGGCAAAACCGCTGGGCCACATAGCTGTGGGCGTGGATGAAAGTTTTCTAGAAGTGGCCGTTGAAATATGAATATTTTGATAAGTACGAAAAGTGTAAACAGACCCTTCAAGAAGTAGTCAACCAAGCATTCTGTACATACCTAAGTAAAAAAAAAAAATGGGAAAAAAACAAGAAAACGAATTAGTCCGTGAGTTAGATTATCAGAAAATATTTGACCCGTAGTTTTTCTTTTGTTATGTTAACCAAAATTGAAAAAAAAAAAAAAGAAAAATTCTCTATATGTCACGCCTTGGTATAATTTTGAGTGAGTTCTGATGTCACGAGCCGGGGGGACTCCCGACTTTTGATGCGTTTTATCTTTGTCAACATTCATTGATTTACAAAAACAAAAAATACTTGTCCATTATTGTCCAATACTCTAACTGACGGACTAAATAGATTTGCAATTTTTTGATATTGTTGTCATGCTTATTGCTGGGAAACGGCTTATTTTTGGGGTGAAAACTCTCATTTTACGGTAGAACTCACATTGTGCTGATCATGGATGTAATAGACTTACGGGTTTCGTGGAGGTATTTAAAGTAAAGTTTCAACATTAAAAACCTGTAACAAAATTTGGCACTTTAACCCCCAAAAGCTCAAATAATTGGCTCAAATTATTCGTTATTGGGGGTCAGAGTTCCCAGATATGGCCTCGAACAAAACATATATCGAGGGGAGAACAAGTGCCTTTTGGCTGCGTTAAGGTTACTTTTACACCCGTTATGATAAAGCACAAAAACTTATAATACATGAGAGGCAGGTGATGTGGTATGGATTTTCATTCAAAACTGAGGACGCTAATTTGAACTAACTAAACAACAAAAAAAAACTAGCCGAACAGGATACTCAACACAAGCTAAACCACCAGTTGGCTTGTTCATAGTCTCATCTGGAGAAAAACTAAAGTATCCTACTGCCTACTTTGACTGATTTCTATCGCGGGACTTGCCAAGCTACCGTTTGGGTAGAGTATCCTTAATACTTCCAATGTTTAAGTGTCGTCAACTAATGGAGTATTCATTTTCAAAACTCACTTTTGGTCTTCTAGACCTAGGGGTTTACTGAATCAAAGATTTTTTTAATAAGTAGTTATTACTACGCTAAACTGAGGTTCTTTATGATGTTACTTCATCGACATGCGCATTTTGCTCAAACTTGGTTGCGAACCGAGTCGCAAAAGTTCAAATTCAAGGTTTGTCAAAGGGCGATGGAGCGTATGGTGGCAGGTAGTAACTGGATGAGAGTTAATGAGAGTCGAGTTGAGTGGCAATAAGCGATTGCCTAATCCTATGTCCAGCAGTAGCAGCTGATGATGATGATGGAATGTAGCCTATTGTGTATTAACGATCGAATTCGCCATATCACAA
The DNA here is from genome assembly GCA_916618015.1 of Xestia c-nigrum. Taxonomy (NCBI): domain Eukaryota; kingdom Metazoa; phylum Arthropoda; class Insecta; order Lepidoptera; family Noctuidae; genus Xestia; species Xestia c-nigrum. The sequence continues at coordinate 10,796,409 of OU745260.1, forward strand.
GACGCTCAAAAACTGAAATCATTGATGTGGGCAATAAGGCTGCTGGGTTGAAGAGGAATTGGGCCATCTCTGTAGAATGCATCAGGATCGATGGGCCAGAGTCTTCAGGTCGGGTATCGTCGCCGAGAGGGGCTTCGAAAACGCTGGCTTAATAACTGAGACGCGCTTGTGACAATAAAGCGGAAGGCTATGATGGCCTTAGTTTTCATGTGAAAATACAGAATATTATAAACCTGCGTGTCCTGCCCCATCCATTCCCAGTACATCAACGTAACTATTGGTACGCCGTTCATATACAGTTCGTGTATTGACGATTTAATTACATTTTGATCCGGCTAACAGTCGTTATTGCGATGTGGGTGTCCGATATAGGTATGCAAATTACAATCGCTTGGTTCAACATACTTAGGTGTCACGTCGGCACTTCTTTACATTTCCATATCAATAGCATTTTAGTAATGAATAATTAATATACTGTGTATATTAATATAATTGAGAATCGCTTAAAAGGTATGCGTTAAAATGCAGTGATCGTTCGGCTGTAGTTGATCCGTTTTGATTAGTTTATAAACTCGTGTTTTTGAGCATGTTTTGCACGAGTATTGGACATGATTTTAAATGCGTTTTCGTACGTGCAGAAATGCTCGTTCTAATTTGATCGAGCAAATGTGTGTTTTATGATAAGTTTGTTGGAATATTAGTCATTGAATGTTCATGGGCGGAATAAGGTGATTAAGTATGGATAAAGCTGGTCTATTTAGAAACTTAAACGGCGTGAATTGTCTAAGAGTTGTAAATGTCATGTTGCAATAGAAAAAACTGATGGGAAACGGAAATTTTGTTTTTCCTACACCTCCGCTATTTTCTTCTGATTAATTTCGTTGCGGGGTCGAATGTAGATGAATTGTGTCGCCACTGTTAATTCTAGTTTTCAGGAAAACAACGATTTGGCAATAGATTGGTGGGCTTGTCCTAAAAAGAATAAAATAACGCAAAATTTTATTGATGTTGCAATCCCTTAAGCAAAATGTCTACAATATAATTATCAAACCTTATAAAACAAGATTGTTCGCAGTAACCACGTTTATCACCAACTAAAACAAGGATAAAGCTACGTCGAAAATCTTAAACCATCATTAAATTAACATAAGTATTGTGAAATAAGCCCATGTAACTAGTTGAATCATTGTGGAAAATACTACACACAAAATACGTCTTGTCTTTTTCCGACAACAATAATGACGTGTTCCGCCATCAAATTAGTGATTCCCCCAATTTAATTTAAATAGGGAAACAAAAACTTAAACTGTTTTAGAATCAAAGACTAAATACATCGCACACGTTAACAAATATCTAACCAAAACATATACTTAAAGCAGCAATGAATAAATCAACCCCCTAATTGTAGGGGCGGTCCATCGACATTACGATTTCGCCATCGAAAATGCATTTTCCGCACTGTTCATGTAACTTCTGCCTTAAGGTACATATTAAGTTAATTATAGGATTACAGCGGGTTGCATTTAAAGTGGTATTTTGGTAATATAATAGTCAGATGGCACGCCCGATAAGTGCCAACCTGATACTTGGAAAGCCTGGCTCATTACGAATTCGGGGCGCAGACGAAACGTACTTGGTCGCGAGGAACAAACGAATATAATAATTATGAGTCGAATGGATTAGGCCGAATTAACGGTTGCGTTGTTAGGAGATTATTTTTTTTTCGACACGTAGCGGGCGAGGGTTTAATCAGATTTTTAGATACGTATCTGCGTAATCGTGTCATTGTTTCGGTTAATGCTTTTAAATGTAAATTGTAGGCCCAATGTGCCCATTTTTAAATATGTTGCAATCAATTCTGAATTGTTGTAAGTTGTTTGAGTGGTCTTAGCAAAGCCTACATAATATGAAGCTTGTGGTCTTTCATGGGTTAGAGAGAAGTACACCCATTTCGCCGGTAATGCCTTTGGAAAAATGTACGCTTATTATTTAAGACTGTTAGTGATGAATGAAGGCAAGGAGACGAGAAACATGAGGAAAAAACATCATGGTATGGCCTGTGATTGCCATTGCCAATCCTTTTCAAGAATGTTGTGGCTATGAGGGGTGAGATGCAGACGCCCACTCTGTTTTACCTTGTTTTGAGATAGACTTAGGGTTTCGGTTTTCGAACTTGGTCCTTAAAGTAGACCATTGTACGGTCGAACAAGCTATTTGGTTCATACTTTACAATGTAATTTGTGGGTTAAACTGTATACCAATTAGTTCGACCGTACATGAGCCAGTTATTCGAAACAGGCCACTTCTCTACAGAGGCAGATCGATCAATATACCCAGTCTTCTCAGGACATCCGCAATGGATCTTGATATTCCAAGAGTTTCCTTTCAGATATTGGTGTCGCCGGTGTACTCGAGGAATACATGACGTTACAGTTTTCTTATACGTCATGAGACAGATCTTGTTAGAGACCTGTGGAAGAAATAAAAACTCACTATAGATGACGCACACAGAGCTACTTAGTGGACTCCTCTGTCAAACAGTTAATTGGAAAAGCTTGAAGATTCAAAACACTGTATCACTGTTATTGTTCAGGGTTGTATGAACATCATAACATTAATCTTAATTAATCTTATTAATTTGATATCTTCCCAGCCCCCTAAACGGGACTAGAGCATAGTGTGTGTTTTGCATCGTGAACAAAAATGGTGCATCTCCATCCCACATACAATCAATGAGTATGATCCATGACCTTAGTTCTCATTACATTCATTTAAAGGGAATCGTCTTCTAAAATCCCACACTTTTTAACAACCAGTCGTGATGTGCACGAGAAATCAACCCCGAAAGAGCAACTTGTCCACGAACTATAATGCACTCTACTCGTCAAAACACATAGTTTTATTTTACTTGACAGCTGTCAGTTTGTGGATGCGGTCCTGCATAGGCTGTTGGACATCAAAAACACACCGCTCTTAATGTATGTGAGAATTGTGAATCTCAAGTTTTGGATTACCATTTAAACAACATATGTTATATCCATGTGACTACTGTTTAACAAAAAACAGTAGCTATTGTTTGAATGCATATAGATTGATTATTATTCTGACATTGTGGTCATTATGGGTCTGGTGTCGTGAAGAGCGTATATCAGTGTTGAAGTCAGAATAAAAGAATGGGGAGATTCATCTTCTTCAGCTGTTTCTTTCGGTATACTACAAACAACTGCGTTTGTTTTATTTATGTTGCAGATATTTTAAATGTAATTTGCCATGCGAACACCTACTTTTCCCAATGCAAAGTTAAAGTACCACACACCAGTGTAACGTGTAACGCAACTCAGGTATGTACAACGTGTATTACTCAGGTAAGTGCAACGTGTAATGTAACATTCATTTATTATACCGTCCCCGCTATGTTAGACATAATACGTCAACCCTTGAGGCATTCTAGCCTTTTCCTTGAGTTTTTCTTTAATATCCAAGTAGGTGCTTAGATATTCACACCATTGCAGAAATTGCACCTAGGTTATAGGCGGTTTACCCAGGGTATACCAAGGAGTTTGCCGAAGAGCAGACAAACTATAAAATCTACGATATTTATCAACAAATTCAATAAACGCCGTCTAATTTATCGATGATGCCATTGCGATTATTATAAACAACGGACCAACGCACGTTCCCATTTATAACATTAGCGAGAATAATATTCTACCGTAAGCTCAGCTCATTATTTATAAACGATGTATAATTAAAGGTTACGGCTATAAGTCCGGCAATTAAATCTCGGATCAGCGCTGCAAGTTCCCACACCCTTTGATTTGATTGTGCTAATAACTTGCTGCGAAACAAGCGCTTTAGGCTAAATCAATTTATCGCAATGCTGAGATAGATTTGTTCTAAGAAAATTGTGGATGGGAAATGAGAGCTCTGGACTTCTTCTTTCGTATTTGCAAGAACTTTATGAAAATTAACATACTAAAGTCATCATCTGTCTAGCCTTTTCCAAAATATGTAGGGGTATGTAGGGGTGTATGTAGCATGACATCTTTAGGTTAAGCCGTGCTTGCCTAGGGAACGGCAACGGGAACGGTCGGAAACTCGGTATGTAAGGGGGTGTCTTACATACCGAGTTTCCTCCGTGCCTCGGAAAGCACGTTAAACTGTTGGTCCCGGCTGTCATTTGTCTATCTCTGGGAGTCCTTACAGGTAGTCAGTGGCCCAAGAAGTCTGAAAACCAGTCGCACCAAGTATCATATTACCCAGTAGTAACTGGGTTGTGGAGGTTTTAGATAGGCAGTCGTTCCATGTAAAATACTGGTATTCAGCAGCATCCGGTTAGACGAGGCAAGGCAGACGTTGATGATGTAGCATGAAAGCCAGGAGCCTACCCCTGCCGGGGTTGCGGGCCTGTTCGAAAGAGATCCCGCGGCCCCGGAACATAAAGGGCGAGGAAGGAACATTGATGGGTTTTAGTCAGTAAGAGTCTGACACTCCCTCCCGCTCCGCCCAGAGTGGGAGAAGTCATTTGATAATTTCCCAACCAAAAAAAAAAGGAGCCTACCCCTACATAGTTACCCACACCTCTTACGGCCATTTTCAGTAACTTACTGTTCGGTTTCGCTAGGTTGCTATTTCTGTATGTTTGACATTTTGCTTGTCGACGGTTAAAAACAAAACGTCGCGGAAAATCTTTCTTGATTTTTTCTCCTTTTGGATAGGATATTTCAAGCGAACTTTGTTTACAGAAAAACTGATAACTACGATACGTGGCTTATATTAACTGACGCTTATACGTAAGTAAGTTATACAAAGCGAGCCTTAGTGGGGTTAATACCTTTGCCAAGAGTAGTTCTCAGACTTTCGAGCCACTGACTGCCTGTAACAACTGTCAAAAAAATAATCGAAATGGCAACTGGACCGAAGTGAAGGATCTCATCGGGGTGGCGAAGACTGCCTATAGGCATGCTGATAAAAAAGGCGAAAAATAGAGAGTGTGAGAACGAAAGACCACGGTACGGTCGGTTACGATCCAGACTGTTGGTATCTTCTCAAATGGTTTCAATTCTGTCAAAAAAGGAAAAATATAACAGAAAGAAAACCATCAAAACATTCTTCGTTAAATGAAAAAGAAGCATGTACAAGTTCAGAATTGAACATCTCTTCTCTTGTATATTTTATTTCAATCTCAATGGATATTAAAGATACTGCACTTAAAATACCAACATCATTTTCACACAGTCAATCATAGAGCAATTCGAAACATTTGCATAAAGATTGATTCCATTCAAAGAAATTGTGAATACGACAACATAAAGCGCTTTTGCGCTGTAAGTTCGCAGTATAACGATTATAAGTAATTGCTTTGCAATTAGGACAATCCGTGTGCCAGCGCTGCAGCGTTTGCAGCTAATTATGAGTTCAAGCGATAATTACTGCATTGGGTTGGAAACGTGGCTTGCAAAGATAAGAACAGCGATCTCTGTTTTGGTGGGTAAGTAGTTAACTGTTAATAACTACATATTATTCATCACCCTTCCAAGACTTTATGTTTTTGAAATAAATTTGCCTTTCTGAGACTGCAAACTGCAAACTGCGCACGCAGTTTGCGGTCTGCCGCCCGTTTTGGAGAGTAACCTTAGGGTAAGGATGCAAGAGACAAGCTATAGACAAAATTGAAACGGTACCTTCACGAAGACTACAACCAAGCATTATGACATGAACTTATATTTACTGTGTCTAAGTATGTGACAAGTGATGAAACAGATCAAATGTCTTTATAAAAGACTTTCCTACTCGACCTTTTTAATAAACAGACAAAACCAATGTGTGATTAAATGTAAAAAAATCTTAAGTACCGTCCTCTTACCCTAAATACATACACAACATACAAAAAGAATTAAAAAACATTACAAAGACAACAATCATTTACGTAAGTACGCACAAGAAATATCGTAAGTACCCGCATACCAGCATTTGGGCATTTAGAAAGGAGTACACAATTAAAATACGGTTTAAAACATACAAACAACGAGCCAGGACAAATTGTTTTTCCTCATGTTCGTGTATTAGTATTCTACACACTAGTGCGTAAAGAAATTTGTGACCTCAGCAATATAGAATGACTCATTTTAACAGCCGTTATTTGGCAATAAAATTTTCTAACAGTTGCTTCTTGGACCTACATTGCAAGCAAAATACATCATTATGAGCTTGTAAACGGATCGTGTGGTAGTAACAGTAGCATTCATATAAAATTATGATAATTTATGACAGTTAGTGAGCCTTTTGAGAAAATTTTGGCATTTTTCTAGGAAGATTAGGCAGTGGAGGTGAATCAGATACTAAAAATTCAGCGTACAGTCGAGTATACTCGGGTTAAGCGGTGCAATTGGGAAATTTCGTCGCGTTGTTGACGCATTCCGGAAAGTTGTAAAGCTCGCATCGAATGCGATTGTTGTACGCAAGTGTACCTTACTAAACGGCTAAATCTATGTTAGCAATCTGTTGACGTATCAATGTTCTGATGACGTTAATAAAAAAACAAAATAATTTAAATGTAGGTATCTCTGTATCTTTTCAGTATAATGTATTGATGGTAATGTTGTGTCAGTCAATTAAAATATACGCTGCTAACCACCAGACGTTTGCTTTTGATTTATCTCCGAATATTACATTGGCTGACGAGGGTGGAGATTTCACGTGTGGAATGGAAGACAACAGTTTTTGAAACTGATTTAAAGAGGCAGTTGTAAATAGTAACAGCAGTAGTGGTTAAAAATTATAAATGGCACGTTTAATAACTAGTTCAGCAGTTAAAACTAAGCAGTATAGTAAACAAAAGCGGCCAAGTGCGAGTCGGACTCGCCCATGTAGGGTTCCGTAGCAGATTAAATGAAAATTAAATTAAATAACTGCTCAATATGTTTTTCAACTGATCATAATAACATCTCGAATATTTAAATAACAGCTCAAAAAATTAGTTCCCATAGTTTTTTAGTAGGTTGGTTCGAGAAATACAAGAACGAGACAATGCCGATGGAAAAAGAAGAGTGTATCTTCTAGAAGAGCAACACCAAACACATTTTCTAGCTATAAAAAGGTCCTCGAGAAGAAATTATAACGTTGGATCTCTTGGGGAAAGTTCGCAGTTTATTGATACTATAAGTAACAAATTTTCAAGAAAAGATAACGAAGACATCCCCTTTACAGAAACTCTTGTTTAGATTGACTTACGTCCTTGGTTTCACAGATTTCCTCGGCACCTTCCTTTATTAATTAATCAATCAGCTAGCAAACGTTTTGTTTACTATTGTTTTTGTGTCTAATATGGGTCAATGACCTGAATTAAATGTTTTTTTTTCTTTTTTCACCGATCTCAATTCTTCAATTTATCACCGATATCTTGGACAAAATTTGTTGATACAGAAGATACGACATAGATCACCCCCTTTAGAGAACTCCTTGTTTATATTGACTAACGCCCTTCGTTTCGTAGATTTCCTCAAAAAATTAAACAAAACCGTACTGATTGCACAAACCAAGTTGAAGGACATCAGCAATCATGCAAAAGGACGCAACCAGACATTCACAACAAAAGTAAAATAAACAAAACATGAAATTAAAGAACCTCGCACACCGTGACGGCTGACTCATATAATTTCACAAAATGCTCGTGTTGAACAAAATGTTCCTTACAACGTCCGAGAAGTCGGTAATTACAATAAAACACTTAATGAGATGCAAGTGGGTGGGGTCGTTTAAAAGGTAGTAAACAAAATTACTTCGGCCCACGTTACCAATTAGTTCAGCTAGTATTAAATCGAACGTTCCCTCGAAACTTTGAATTAAAACCTTGCACGCCACGTAAATGTGAATAATTACGTATTTAATAATGCTTTTGTTCTCTCGACGAGGAAATTCAAGTAATTCAATTGTGTTTAAGACTGTTTAATTCGGTGTAACAACGCTGTATACGCTTTCTAGAACCTGTGTTTTTGTTTTTAGGGTTCAGTGGGAATGGGGTGCTGTGATTGAGCAAAAATTGTGTTGTTCTAATTCTTATTCATAATCTTAATGCACACAAAAATTAAAAATATACACACTAATTAAAATACATAGCTATATGTATAGCTAATGAGCAATGGCGAGTTTAACTCAGAATTGGGTTTTCTTACAGCAAACCTTACTTCTGTTGCGAGATATGCAAAGAGGATATACTTATGCTCATAAATAATAAAGTTACAAAACTTATTTGTACGTCTTTATTGTGTAGTTAGTGCTTATAAACTCTGACACACCAGGCTATAACCTGGTGTATCAGAGGTTTGACTGATTAACGACTGTCAAAGATGGACCAATGACAGCCGGGACCAACAGTTTAACTTGCTTTCCGCTTGAAACTCTAACCAACCTAGGCAAGCACAGATTGCAACAGACTGTCATTATTTAGCTTCAAGCTCCTCCTTTATTTTCACATCATCATCATCATCAGCCTATAATGTTCCCACTGCTGGGACACGGCCTCCTCTCAATGAGAGGGAATGGGCTATAATCTAACACGCGGGCCCAGTGTGGATTGGTAGATGTCACAGTCTTTGCACAGTCTTATTTTCACAGTCTTTGCAAAAATATTCCTAAATTATAAACACGAAAATATTGCAAGCGATTTCCCCGTGTTTTTATTTATACACATAACTGTGTAGGGTCTTACTAACTAGCAAGAAATATCTACCTACCTTCGTCGCCTACGTAAACACCCCATTCATTTTCTCATGAGACTTGAAGTTGACAAGTAAGTACCTGCTTATCAAGTGCCTTCGATAAGAAAACATCACAACATGGGAAGAGGGGCATAAAATTAATTTCTTTGTTTACATTAGTATCTACAGTTGTTGATAGCAGCAACTACTGCCTCAGTTGAGTATGGTGAGAATATGGTCGTTTAATTTGTCCTCGAGAGTCTTTAATGAAGTCTGTAAATATGTCAGGATTATCATGAGTGTAAAACATCCTTAACGAAGCCGAAAGGCATTTGTTTTCCACGTCATTGCAATATTTTTTTGTTCTATACTTAGTTCAAGTTCTAGATATTATTATTTGAAACAAGCTCAAAATTCCAACTATTTCACATGTTATTTTTTTCTCAACTTTTAATGTTATTATTTTAACGTAAATATCTCCACGTCCTATTCAATTTATCCATCAGCACAAAGTTTTGAGTGTGTCACATTACATTGAGCCCTGCTGTAAAGCGTGATTTTTCATTAAAACAAAAGTCGTTTCCCAACCACCACTTTGCATCTAAGTTACTCAGATTGATATTTATAGAATGCTTGGTTTTCAAAGCCGTCAAGGCTTCGTGAAGTGTCTGATATGAGCTTTTCGGTAGCTGTCAATACAGTACATTTTTGACTTTTCTAATATAGTTAACGCTAACTAGGCTCATCCATTTAGCCTAGCCTCCAGATTTCATATAATTACACATTATTCTATTCTTTCCTGAGGCTCGTCGGAAGTAAAGCAGAAATATTACTAAGGAACCCAGCAACAAAAATACAGCTCTCACTTACCTTCAACATATTATTAAGTTAAAGTAAATAACAAACGTGTGTAAAGTGTTAACAGAGCGCGAATTTAGAACAGTACAACTATTGTATGTAACTATGTGTAATGCTGAAAATTGGAAAATAACGTTTGTGTAATGAAACGCTTTTGAAACTAGTTAAATAATGTTTGTGTAACGGTTATTTACCTGCTTTTCCCTGCTCGATAATGTTTTTTTGAGGCCCTCATAAGTACATATTAAAACGGCATCTTTTGAGGTTTTTTAAGAAGTTTGCTGTTTACTTTTACTGCTTTGTCTTCTTTCAAAGAAATAACCCATTCAGAAAGCGAAGTTTAGAAATTTAATGACTATACTTAATATTTGTATGGCCGAAATGCCGAATATAGTGAAACCCTTAGATATTAAGATCTTATGTAAACTACCTTCATTCTTGCAAATAAATGTATCACTCATTCATTCATTCATTCATACAAATTCTGTGTTTTTTATTCCTTTACTTTGATTGCACCAAAAATTATCGACGATAGACGTATACTGTCACATACACATCTTCGATGATTATTGGTCATTCTACGATCATGGCGCTTGCAACGGCGTCGAGATATCTGGAGCTCAAAATAATTTATAATCACAGATTAATCTATACTTCTATACTAATAATATAAAGCAGAAGAGTTTGTTTGTTTGTTTTGTTGAACGCGCTAATCTCAGGAACTACCTGCTCGAATTGAAAAAATATTTTTGTTTTGGATAGTCCATTTATTGAGGAAGGCTTTACATAACATCACGCTACGATTATTAGGAGCGGAGCAGAAATGAAAAATGCTGCAAAAACGGGGATTTTACGAGTATTTATTTCCTTTAGTTTTTCTCTCTTATGTGACGCAGACGAAGTTGCGTGGGTCGGCTAGTTAGTTACAAACTGTGAAAGCTCAAAGCAGTGTTTGATAATATCGACGATAATTACCAGTGTTTAAAAATATATTCTGAATTATAAACAGCATCATCAATACCAAACTTCAAGCGATTAAACATAATTGACAGACATAAATCGTTTTAATCACAGCTTACCCAAAAATCCGGACACCATCAAACTCAAAGATTTGGGGGAAGAAATTATAAAAAAAACTTCGCCTAATAAATCAGGTTTATTACTAGAGGGGGTGTAGTTAATCTGGGCCAGGAAATTAAACCAGGAATTACCATAATTGATACGGTTCAAGTGAATTGGTGCAGAAAACTGATCGCCTCACAAACTCCCTTTTAGATCCAAAAGACGTCTTGCGAAAATGCCTTTAGAATTTTTTTAATGAACATCCCGAATGAGATTGCTTGATAAAAATGCCATTACGTAGGTACCTAGTTTTTTCTCATCAAAGATTTAAAAAAGTATCGCTTTCCATTCGGAGGTTGTTTGTTTTCCTTTTTCAATGAAATTGAACACTCCTAAAATTATCAACACTAAAAAGGTGTCAATAAAATACCTTGGTTATATTTGGCTGCTAAAATTAAAAAGACACTGTTGTATTTTTAACCTTTTTATGCGATGATACGTAATTAAGTGGAGGTAACAGCTGAGTGCTGAGATTAAGGGTTATTCGAGAACTCTACACCCAAAATGTGTTGATATTAAAACATGGAGAAATCACGTATTGATTTCTTCGATATTCCTTCCCATGCATAACTTAGACAGTTAAAGAATTTCAATGCCTTCATCATGTATTTTCAATGAAAACATTGGTATCATCGTGAAAGTTCTAATATCAGTAAGTCTATTTATGGCGGTATTGACATTTTGATTTTTGAAGCCGTTTTGCTAGACTCAGAAGAGGCTTTGTTTCAACCAACCAGAACTAAAATAACAAACCTTTCTCTATAATTTTAAGTGAACATAAATTATAAAATGGTATTTTAGCCCTTACTTATGTTTAATCAGCTTTTTCACTTTTTATTTATTCAAACTTTATGCACAATTAAAAACTGTACAAAGGTGGACATAATGCCTTAGGCATTTTCCACCCATCTATCTTAGGGTGATGTAGAGATGATACAAAGTAGGTGCAGTGTGTTAGTTTCACTCTGTTCCTCATCCCTCTAAATGGAAACAATCAATTTTCCATTGCTGACCAAAATCTTCAATAGAAATATCTCAGCGTTTATCGGAACATGAATAAAGAAACAATTGAATTGAGAAACTCCCCTTTTTGAAGTCGGTTAAAAAGCAGAGGGTCAAAACACAGCTGTACTTCACTGACGTCCAACAAAATCATTAAAACTTCATTACATACACAAAATTATTAATAACTTTAACGCAAAAGATTAGTATCGACACGCGTCTACAATAAAAATACTTAACCCTAACTATTCGATGTATTAAAGCCTTGTTCAAATTAATCAAATCATTCTAAGATCTTATCTTGGCCGAGTGTATCTAAAATTAGAGCAAGAAGGAGCATCATTGTTTTCTCTCGCCCACAACCAAGGTTTGTTTTTTTTAGTGTAAAGTATTAGAGATAGAAGTATTATAGATAGATATAACGGATTGTAATCATCTCATTGTGTGAGCTAAGATGTATCTATGTGCGGTATGGGAGGAAGAAAGTACTGGTTTGTATGTTCAACATTTGTTTTGTCGTTACTGATGTTGTGTTGTAAAAATCTGGTCAGTTTTGGAAACTATTGTATTTTATAACTAACATAAATATTAAAAGCAAAAATGTTACGCCAAACTAAAGAAATACGAGAAAAGGGCAGAAAAATTACAATGAAGTTACAAAATATTCCGTAAAGTTACAGGAACTTTACTGTTAGCCTGTGTCATTCCACTGCTGGGTAAAGGTAGATCTCTCTATGAATTCCAAATCATGCGATTGAGGGCCAATGTAGACCAGCCCGCTTAGCATGACCACTGGAAAAACGAGAGAGACTCGACAAATCTTTTGTTCATCTGAACCGACAAAATGACAGATGAACAAAAGATTTGTCGACTCTCTGTCGTGTCTACGGTGGTCATGCTACGCGGGCTGAAGGCATCGCGGTAGACCTCGCAGGAGAAGGCGGGTCGAGCTAACCAGAATCACTAAAGTAAGTGCCAGTGAAGATCACAATAGCGGTCAAGACTTTTCCCCAATGTCTCCTCCGTAGGAACAAAAACAAATGAACCATCTATCGTTTTTTATCTAGAAAAAATGTTCAATTTCATGATAGATGCCGCCGATTCAAGACTTGAACGAGCATATTTTTGGGTGTCAAAGTTAATAACTTTAATAAATGTAGTTGGGTCAATGACCGCTTTTACGATCATAACTGGCACTACGATGCCTTAATTAATTAAAAAACATAGTTTTAAAAAACTAAGTAAATTCCACACAGAATTTAGTATTCAAAATTACTCTAATCCGACAGAACATCATTCACCAACACAACAAAAACAACACACTCGTACTTCTCAGCATCCATACCACCAAAAGATACGATAAAACAACATGTGTTTCTTCACCTAACGAATCTTCGACGGCATAATGAGTACGACAATGTAAAGTGGAACTGTATTTACATAATGTCAACTAAGTAGGTGTAGGAGTGTCGTATAGGTAGGTACTCGAATGTCATTAATCGAAGAGAGGAATGCTATTGTTCGGCTGTGTGTATTTTTTAACTGTAAGATGAAGATACGATTGGAGATCATAGGTTGTTGTATGAAAATGTGTTTTGGGGTGTTAGAATGTATGTTAATGTTGATTTGAATACATCACGCTTAACCCTTTGGGGATTAGGCAGAGGTGTACAAGGCTTAAGGTTGGGGCATCTGCTAAATTAGCAACTCTATTTGTGGTGGTTCGAAATTCGTTTGAAAAACTTTTAGAATGGAGTTCTAATTAGCTTTCACTACAAAGTGGTTGTTATGTGATTCTCTGCGGGCCGAATAGTGCAAAATGAGTGGTTTTTTTTAATTGTAACCTTATAAATTATTAGATAAAAATTCCAATTGTACACTTTATGAAGAAAAAAGCAAGAAATATTTGTGTGGAAAAAATAAAACTAAAATTTATTACTGTTTATGAGTAGTTACGAAATTTCAAGGAAAAAATGCTTTATTTTGAGTAATTTTTTCATGTAGTAATTATAAAGTTAAAATGAATTCAATTGTACCAATTAAAGTTTAGAGTCTAATAAGCATAACAACATTTTTTTTACACATTTATATTCACTTATCAAAGAGAAGTTGAATGGAGATAACCTCTCGTTAGCAGATATCACCCCTTTAATAGTACAGTTGAACAAGCTATTTGGTTTACAGTGTAACCCACAAATTACATTGTAAAATGTAAACCAATCAGCTTGTTTGATACACACATTTTTCGGCAATGTTTTAAGTTTTATGCAATAGGGGGTGACCCAATTTCCACCAACCAGGCACGAATCTAGACTGTGGCTGCTGCTGAGAAATTCCAGATGGGAAAACCTTATAACACGTTTCCCGACCCGGGAATCGAACCCAGGATTACAAGCTTAGCTGTTGCGCTTGCGTCTACTCGACTAAGATCCATGTTCACCAAAAAAGTAACGGTCTGATTAATCTAAAAACAGCTGTTTAAAACACATTTTTGTATGGGAATATGTCACAGTGACAGCTGAATTTAGTAATCAAACCGTTATATTTTCTGTGAACACGGACCCAACAAGGCAGTCTGATCGAGTGATTTGAATAACAATACCCACATGAAATGTAATTTTCTGATGTTCTAAAACAAGTGCAGAACGAAAAATCGAAATCAGTTTATTATACGCATAGTGGCTACCTAGTCTGCACTTTATAAATTCTTAAAATGTTTGTTACCTAACAATCAAGTTATCAATACTACTACTACTCTTTAAGAAGTTAGGTTACATTAATCGCTTTTTCTCAGGAATGTTGCATTACCTTTTCATGGGAGTGGAGACCACCCCTCTCTCATCGCCGCTCCACAGCACGCGCGTCGCGTGTATTTCACAATATTACGGTTTCACTTCGATAGATTATAATCTACCTAAAACTAATGCGTTATATTGTAAGAAGTATGTTCGTTTAACCATCTTACGAGAGTTTACAATCTCGCTATACAGGGTGTAAACCACCTCATCACGAAGCCGTTAACCAAGCATTCTGTACATCACACTAATTAACTTCACGCAAAAGTGATTTCTGGGAAACGACTTTTTAATGTGGTGAAAAATCATGTTTTGTGGTAGAACTCGATGTTCCGCATTTAAAACATTATACTGATGGTGTAGAGGTGTTTCAAGTAAAAATATTACAAAAAAAAATTCGTCATAATTTGGAACTTTGGGCCCCAATATCTCCGTAACTAGGAGGTTCCCAGGTATGGTGTAGAACAAAAACATGATCGCAATGACGGGGAAAACAAGTGCCTTTTGGCTTCGTTAAGAGGGTTTTACACCCGTTATTGATTACAATCTAACGGGTTTTACAATTTTACGGTGATATATACCTACATATGCTAGATTTCCATCTTTTTCCATGGAGATAGGCATTAACTGCAGAACACCACCTTCTACGATTCTTAGATAGGTACTCCTTTCGCCTCGTCCCCGTTCCCACAAATCTGGTCAATCAATATTACAATAGTAAATACTGTTTCATTACTGGATTAACCTTCAGTTCCACTTACGAAGTTTTTAAAACCAGCCTACCGAAAACACAATAAAAATCAATAACAGTAAACAACACCAACATAAATTAAACGCTATCCCAAAAAGGACATTTCAAAAATTACTAAACTTACTTAAAGTTAAATTTATAATTTTGAAAAGCGAATGTCAAAGAGTAAGGAGATCGTATTCGAAATTCGAACAACAATGGCGGTGGATCGCCGGTATCGACACCCCGCCGTGCGCTCGCGCATACGCTACAAAATGAGATAAAAACTTTAATAAAATCCTTATGTAAATTAAATTTGTAGGTCCTGTGCTGGGCTGAGATATTTATTTGTGATTACAGTCTATTTTGGGTATGTAGTCAGGTTTTACCGTTGATTTACTTAGTACCTATTTTAATAACTGGTAAATTTTTGAAGCTGGTGAAGGTTGCGCTAATCCACCGGATGCCAGACGTACTTATATGGGAACGGACAATGTGGTGACACTTGGGGGAGGCCTATGTACAGCAATGGAAGTCTTTCGGCTGCAATGATGATGATGATGATGATGAGAGTAACTTATTAATAACTTAACCTGTTAGACTAGGAGATCTATGCAGCGAGTCAGTACTTAATCAGAGTTCACATATTAACAATAGGACAACAAAGCACAAAGAACTAATTTACTAAACTGATCTTCAATTATGTACCCATTCAAGTTTTAAGTTTTCTTTTTTCAAGTTCAGCTGTGAAGATTAATAAATCATAGCCAATATCATTGTTTGAAACTGAATGCAAGAACTGTTTCTGTGCACCTATATCTCTATCTTTAATATCCCTAAAGGAGAATTTAATAATATAATTACTTATAGCTTATCTTCGATATACAAGTCTAGGCATCTAGACTAAAAATACGATCAAACAAACAGTTTCAATCCATCTTCAGTAATTTAAATGAGTTTACACACAACATGCCTATTAAAAAAATTTATTACAGACAAAATAATAACTTTCAGCAGATGTACAGAGCCGATAAATTATTTTAACATCTTCTCTTACCTAATAAAATTGTTATTTCAATATAATAAACGAGAACAGCTGTGTCCTAGTTATTTGTCCATTTAAGCTGGAGAAAATCGATTAGTTAAACGGCTTTTTCAAACTTAGAATTGACACGCGCAAAGCCGCAGGCGCAGCCTAAGGGCGTTGACTGACGAACGATAGTTTACCGATTCGACAGATATTTGTCGTGTCCAAAATGGCTACCGTATTTTTATAATGAAGCTTACTTATGACTAATTAACTTTCTTTGTTTAGCGTTTGTTTGGATAATTAACTGAGCATGTGGTCCTCGGTAGGTACGATTCCCGGTTCCGGCAAAGTGTTATAGGAATTTCTTAATAGCAACCACGGAATCTGAATTTGTATCCGGTTGTGACTCGATCTGACCAGTTACTGAGTAATATGATATCCCCTGGTAAGACTGATTGTCAGATTTTCAGATTACAACTTCTGTGTTGATAAATACAGGGTGTAAACAACGTCATCACGAAGCCGCTAACCAAGTATTCCTATACATCAAACTAAGTAACTTTACGCAAAAAAATATTATTGCTGGGAAACGACTTTTTTTTTGGGTGAATAATTATGTTTTTTACTTATAAAACATTATGCTGATGAATGGATTTAAAGTATACATATTTAATTAAAAACTTATTTAAAAAAAAAAACGTTCCAAAAACGGACTTGGAACTTTGACCCCCTATGTACCCGTAACTAGAAAGTTTCCAGGAATGGTGTAGAACAAACAATAACGCAATGACTTAGTTTTCTTACACTAGTCTTTTTACACTTATTATATATTATGCTAAAACATCTCGAAACAAAAGAATGTAGTTCAAGCAATAGA
Organism: Xestia c-nigrum; assembly: GCA_916618015.1. NCBI lineage: Eukaryota > Metazoa > Arthropoda > Insecta > Lepidoptera > Noctuidae > Xestia > Xestia c-nigrum. The sequence goes on from OU745260.1 coordinate 10,813,522, forward strand.
TAGGTGTTAAGCAAGGATCGTAGCGCGTGGCTTTCCGCACGTATCCTATTGGAAATGGGCGTGGGTGAATGTTTTGTCAATCGTTCAGCGTCGTCTGATTAGTAATCGTCTCATTTGAAATTATATTGTGCAATATCAAAATTCCTTCCTTGACTGTCGCACCTCGCAAGGTGCTTTCTTAATATTTTTTTAAAGTTTGATTAAATGACTTACGATACTAATTACGCCCGTCAAGTTTCTTTACGTGATGGCGATTTTAAAACTGTGTAAGTAATTATAACTTTCCAAATGTCATAATACAGGGTGTAAACAACCTCATCACGAAGCCGTCAACCAAGCATTCTGTACTTCAAAAATTATTGCAGGGAAACGACTTTTTTTTTTCAGGATAAAAAGTCATGTTTTGTGGAAGAACTCAATGTAACACACTCAAAAAATTGTACTGATAGATGGATAAAATATTACGGGGGTCGTGGAGGTGTTTAAAGTAAAAATCTTACAATCAAAAAAAGTTGGAACTTTGACCTCAGCATTCCTTAATTATTATGGAAATGATATAAATAAAAAGAAACTGAAAACTAAACAAGCAACACTCACGCAAGCATTCTGTGTGAGAGTGAGAGAGTAAACATCTCTTTCACTCATCCCAGATTCGAATATCAACCCATCCTATTCAGACTTAAAATTATCACCGAAACCGCAATAATTACAAATCGTCACAAATCAACTTGTAATCCAACACTGTTGTATCAACAACTGAACAGATTTACTGCTCAATAAACTATTTTAATTTATTGCCAAATGTTGGACTCGGAATGGCTTTCGATTATAAATAATAATGTTGACACTATTCCTACATTCATTACCGTTTCTATGTTTTTAGTGAATGTGAGTGAATTAATTTCTGTAGTTTTGATGAGCTAATTGATGTAGCCGGCTTCTTATTTAGCGACAAAAATGGGGTAAGTATATTTGTTCTCCATTTTTTTTAATAAATTTACTGGCTAAACGATGGAGCACTGCTTACTATATTTTTAATTTTAATTTGTGTGCACTAATCATGGTAGCGTTTCGAGGAATAAAAAATGGGCAAAGGAATTATTAATAATACTAGTAATTAATTAATTATATAATAATAATTATTAATTATTATAAGAATAAGAATTAATTATAATTATTATTACCTTTATGTGTCCTGCGTATTCTATTTTGCTGACTGGCCTCCACAAACCAGTTAGAGAGTACCTAAGCACAGATATTATAATACTTCACCTAAGTATCAACATACATACATATTTGTATATAGGTCTGTTTTAATATCTAAAGTCGTTTTTTGCAATTTGCTGGCCGCTAGGTTGTATGTTGATTGAAATATTGGTCGCGACTGTAAAACGTATGTAGTTACGCAATTATAATCGTTAAAATCATCAATACAACCCTACAAGTTCATAAAGGTCGTAACTGCTTTTTCAAGGTCAAAATCGTTTCTAGACCTTTATGCTCTTGGAGGATTGTACTGATGAGTCAGCCCAAAATTGGCAACGAGTTTGGCACTTTCAGTAGCGTCCATTCGGCACCTGTGATGTGCAAACGACAGGACAAGCATGACACGATATCAAGTGTCCCATTGTTTGTGGGGCAGCACTACATTTACAGCACAAGTTATTTTTTAAATAATTAATTTATTTTACCTAATTGTAAGTTGAGAGTCTGGTTCTTGAATGTCAAATATTAATACTTATTTTTTTTTTATTGTTGGACATTACACACAGCGCCATCTAGTGCCACACTAAGCAAGACTTGTGTTGTGGTCACCAGACAGTTGATTTACTACATAATTAACAAAACAAATGTGATTTTCTAAACAAAATACAATATGTTTTATTTATCCTTAATTCCCAGCATGTGCATGAACTTATAATGCTTGGTTGACAAAAGACTTTTGGTTAACAAGTCACCTGGCATTTCCTGAGTTGAAATATATTCAGTATAATTATAATAATATACTTACATTATGTTTGCAAATACATACTTATTATACATATAAACATCCATGACTCGGAAACAAATGTCCATGCTCATCACACAAACATTTGCTCCTACCGGCATTTGTAGCCGGGACCCTAAGAACGTGAGGCAGCCTCACGGCTAAGGGTCGACAATATATAACCTTGTAATTAGTGATAAATTAGAACTTAAATATAAAAGACTGACTGCTTTTATAAAAGAAAAAACAGAAATATGATTAATTACAGTCGTAACATAAATCCTTATATTATATAAATAAAAATATTCTACCAACGAATCTAAAATTTACGTTTTTATCATAACAAATTGACATTTTAATGTCATTCTGAATCACCATTTAAAATAAACAAGATTTGAATTATTAATTGGGTGTAATAATTATAATTCTGAGAAATCATAAAAAAGTATAATTAAGATTTTGAAATATTCGATGACAAGATAAGCTTATTAGAATATATTTGCCAAGAATACATTATGTATAAGTATGTTGGTGCGTACCATACTTGCTTATGTAATAGTAATTAATTATTTAACGAAGTTTTTGCGATGACTCAATTTTTAATAAACGCTTAAAGCCGTGTCATTAATTTTTACAAGGAATTTTTATAATTGCTTTTATGATTTATACACGGATAAGTGTTAATAACGAAATGATCGAAAACTGAACTCTTGCCTTTTGAGTTTGATTAATAGGTTTTTGTTAATTGTGTAATCAATTAATCCCAGTTTCATTAAGAATCGCCATTTAAATAATTAACGATACCAAACACGGAAAGCTATCAATGAAAATAAAACACTTTACCTAATTATTATTGTAATTAAATATCTTTCGGTAAACGTTAAAATTAAATTATTTTAGCTTCGTCTAAGATTAATGTATCTATGATTTGTGAATCCACTTGAAATGTGTTAAGTCATTGTATTTTTTACTAAATACTTAATTCTTTGGGTGAAGACACACACCTAACCATTTGAGGCGTTACGTTACATGCATAATTATGTTACTACATAAGATACAAAAAAAATAAAATTGAGGTATGGGTTTGTTATTTCAAAATAACAGGTATTTACTGAAAGCTTATGAAAGTAGGTATGTATGGTAACTTAACAAAAACATATATTTAATATTAGGTTATAGAATATTTACATTTGGTTAGTTGAGAAGGTACGAAGGGGCAAGCCTATGTATGGTACAGACCAAGGCTGGTGCAATCCGGTCGAAACGTCGGGCTTAAATTAAAGGTATAGTACGCGATTAATACCCATTTCCATATGTTTTATAATGGTAAAGACATGTTATTGAAAAGTTCCTGATGAAAAAATAGTAATCGAAAACAAAACAGAGAATACCAAAATTAAATACGTTCAAGTTAACACACAAATAAAATTCCTTTTTCATAAGCAACCTAAATTATATGCAGAACAAAACAAGATTGATTGCCGGCAGAATAGTAACAATACAAGCCCTTAATCAATTCAAAATCTTTGAATAGTTGCCCTTGCCACAGACGGCATAATTCATTCGTTATTTTAAAACAAGCATTAGGAATTAATACACAAGTGATGCATTATAAGAGACAGTGGGCCGACACCTCTGTTTCAAGCCTTATTTATTGTACCGAGCCTTTCTTTCATAAGTATTACGGACCACCGACCGAGTATAGAAGAGTGTTTTCTACTTGAGACCACAGGGCATGGACAAGATGTCATTTTGACAGCTATAATTTAGTGCAAATGTCAAAAATATATTGGATTAACATTAGCTACCAAAAGTTTATGAAAATTCTGTGGAATACTGTTTTAAAAAATAGACCACTTGTCCACGCCTTTAGAATCTCAAAATAAATATACAACAAACAACTCAGAACAAAAATAAATGTACCATGTTTGACATATCGACTGAAATTTTCTTGACAAGTAACGCTTCCTTGAACTGCATACCTTAAGTGGTCGTACGGTGTAGAGTTCTAATCGGTATTTACTTTTGTACTAAAAGTCAATTCGCACATGCATTTTTTATTATTATTATTAACTAAATGAGATTTATTATTATTAACTAAATGAGATTGGATGTAATACATACAGGGTGTAAACCACCTCATCACAAAGCCGTTAACCAAGCATTCTGTACATCAAACTAAGTAACTTTAAGCAACAATTATTGCTGGGAAACCACTTTTTTTTTTGAGGTTATAAATCATGTTTTGTGGTAGAACTCAATGTAACGCACTTAAAACATTGTGCTGATGGATGGATTGAATAGTACGGGGGCCGTGGAGATGTTAAAAGTCAAAATCTTACAAAAAAAACTTGTATTTAAAAAAACATTTGTCAAAAAGTTGTAACTTTGACCCCCCATATCTCCGTAACTAGAAGGTTCCCAGGTATGGTGTAGAACAAAAAAATGATCGCAATGATGGGGAGAACTGGTGCCTTTCGGCTTCGTGAAGAGGTGTTTTACACCCTATATATGCAAGCAGTTACCCAGAAATAACTCAAAACAAACTAATTTTCTGTTTAAAAACAGCGATTAAAAGACTCATCCAATAGTTTATTGCTTCTAGATTTTTTTAATTAACGAACGATTTTAACGATCAATTACAAAAAGATCGTAAATAAATTTTTGAATTTTGTCTCTTTTTAATTTGAAGACTTATTATGCCTGACATTTCAAGTTTATGGCAAGGTGATATTAATCAGTTGTGGTATTTAAGCATAAAATTAACAATTAGATGACCATATAGATACAGATTAATACATTTTGTTAAAATATTCCACCTATTTTGGCGTAGACGTCAACCGTTAAAAGGTTTATATTGTTAAAATGCAGACCACATTATAAATGATGAGAAATATTGATAAAAATAAATACATTAATGTTTTTAATGTTTTATTCATAGTAGATAAAGATTTGAGATCTAAAAATCCTTATTTTGAGCTGGTATATAACACGACGACACATTATAAATTTCGAGTATAACATGGTCTTGTTTTGTATAGATTTCTCGTTCAATAAGAGTTTTGAATTTACCGGTTTTGTATAGTGCCTGCCCAATACGTTAGTTCGTAAGCCTACGTCTTTTAAAGTAACGAAACTATCTGTGAATACATAACAATTTAAAATTAATTATAACATCATCTGGTAATGAAGCAATATTAACAACAAAAAAAAAATACGTTAATAATTATTGTCCGTGTGAGTATACCTAATGATTATTCATTATTTTTTTTGCTATAGTCTTTTACCTGACCATTGACCAGTAGCTTTTCTTCGACCGCCACTGCCAGATAAAAAGTATTCTTTATCAGAATAAAAAGTATTGTATCCAGGTCAAGTTTAATCGGTGTATCAATATCATTTATACTCGACTGGAAAAGGCGACAGATGTATTGTTCAATTTTCTTTAGCATTTACAATATATTAAGTAAAGATACATAATGGTCCAATTCTCGTAGACCCAAACAGAGCCCACCAATATGAATGAGTCGCCCTTGGCGTCCACTTATCGGACGATTGTTTTCGATAGCGCACACATTATTACCAACCTCTCGACTTTCAACTACCAACCTCTACATAAATAATTAATGTATGTATGATTGACGTAGGTGACGGGACATGAATAAAAATATATGCAGAAATACCACGCGATAGGCAGTGGGTAAAAATGCAGAGAAATAAATTCATACGACACAAAACAAGATTACTTAATTGAATATTGTAGTAACTAACCTAAACAGGAAAGTGGCGCCGGTGACTGAAAAGTTGCGTGGTAATCGGTGGACATGTGATGCGGAGGAATGAGGAAAATGTTTTGAGGAAAGTTTTATATGAATCTGGATGGGTAGTAGATGGCAAGAAACGAGGTGTCTGATGAAATGACGAGTAATAGAGAAGAATGGAAGTATCGGGATAAGGGTAGAAGATGATAGTCACTAACCTAAACAGTACGATGACAGTTCATGAAATAGTAATAACACAATCTCATGGTGCCTTTGTTATCGGTTGGGAAATCATCAAATGACTCCTCCAGCTTTGGGCGGAGCGGGAGGAGTCATTTGATGATTTCGGAAGAGTTGTTTGAGGAGTGTCAGACTTTTACTGACTAAAACCCATCCATGTTCCTCTCCCTTTATGTTCCGGGGCCACGGTATCTCTTTCGAACAGTCCGCAGCCCCGGGAGTTAGGGTGCCTAACAAATAAATGCCTTGGTGATGCAGTCATTAACAACCTGCCACGTACAATATCAAACGAAATTCTAAGTCTGTTTTGAAATGTACCGACAGCTGAAGCGTGTTTCGATGACATTTAAATCACACTCTTTGATTTTTCCGAAGCAATTTTTCTATGAAATACAGGGTGATTGGAAGATGGGTGCAAAGCTTTAAGGTGAAGATAGTATAGACAATTTAGGACCATTTAAGCCATGGTTGTCTTAGACGAAGTCTTACCAAATTTTTTTAAACAAATTTTTAAGTTTTTTTTCGGAAATTCTCAAAATTTAATGTAAACTGCATAATTATGGCCAAATTGAATGATAAATGAATTCATTTTTTATTTATTTAATAAAAGTAATGTGTAAGCAACCAAGCAAAACATGTTTTAGGCTTCTGTGTCATTAGACATTTTTTTACAGATATTTAAAGCTCAGAAAAAATAAAAAATTTGTACAATACGTCTTTTAAACCTTATTTAAAAAAAAAACGGAGGGTGCTTTTTTTGTTCAAACCTTTTTGAAGACATGCTTGATAATCGCTCTTTCTTTTGAGGTATCATTTATGCGGATATCTTACAAATTATTGAAATTAGGACCTATAAACCAAATCGAGGGAGAAATTTTAAATTTTAGGCAGTCTAACAAAACACAAAATTTTTGCTTAAAAGAATACTTTATGTGCTCGAAATGATAACATTGTTCAATTCTAAGAATTTTTGGCACATGCAGGAACCAATTGAGGGGAACCCATTGAGGGGATTCTCTAAACAATGGCCACCGAGCGCGGTGCGACGGCATTTCCAGGTAGAACGCCCAATGAATAGCAAAAAGCGATAAAGAGTTGGTTTTTACAGCAAAATGGTCTTAGTTACTGAGGCAACAAAGTCGTTTTTCTTTAGTCAGGGTCAGTCGGTCTGTGATGAAGCCGTTACATCTTTTACTTATTAGTCAAACTACTGCCCTTGTGAGTGGACGTTGTCGTGTTGATTCACAATTTACCGTGTTCAGTTGTAGCCCTTTGCGTTCCTGCACGTGTTGTTTGCGTTAGTTTTGAACTTTTTTGTTTCACCGTGTCCAGTCGTAGCCTCGCGCTCCTGCACGTGTTGATTTTTGACTTAATTGTGTTGAGTTGACGTTTAGTGCGCTCCTACGCCGTTTTTCTTAATTGTTAAGTGACTATGGCTACTTTTTCCAATCAAGAATATGCGGATATCGTATTTATGTACGGTAGAGCAGACGGCAATGGATCTTTGGCGCGACGGATGTATCAAGAGCGCTATCCGAATCGCAGGATACCGAATGTCCGAGTGTTTTACAACACGTTTCGTCGTCTTGCCCAAGATGGGTTTCACCGCGTGGAACCTGGAGTCAACCCGGGCAGACACGAAACTGCCGTCGACGAAGACATTTTAGCAGCATTTCAAGCGGATCCTACTACCAGTACTAGAGCAGTAGCTCGAAATTTAAACATTTCTCAATGGAAGGTGTGGCATACAATGCACCAAAATGATAAGTATCCGTTCCATGGCAGGAGTGTGCAAGGTCTAGTAGAGCAAGATCCTCAAAGAAGAATTCAGTTCTGCCGTTTCCTCCTCAACAGAGACATCGAAGATGCGTGGTTTCTGAAATCAATCTTGTGGACGGATGAAAGTAAATTTTCAAGGGAAGGTATTACAAACTTTCACAACATCCATGAATGGGCCGACGTAGACAACAATCCACATTTTAAGAAGCAGGTGTCATTTCAGATGAAATTCTCTGTGAATGTATGGGCTGGAATAATTGGCAGAACATTGATTGGGCCCCACTTTTTGCCTGATCCATTGAATGGCGAAAATTATTAGCAATTTCTGCAAATTGATTTACCACTGCTGGTAGAGGAATCAGGTGTCCCGATCTTCGAAAGAGACCGAACAGTCATCTTTCAGCAAGACGGCTGTCCAGCGCATTGGATTTTAAATGTAAGGGAACACCTCAACAATTGCTTTCCTGATAGCTGGATCGGCAGGGATGGACCCATCCCTTGGCCCGCTCGCTCCCCAGATCTGACCCCGTTGGACTTTTTCGTGTGGGGCCGGGCCAAGGAACTGGTGTATAACAACAAAGAAATTAACACTAGAGAAGAATTGATACAAAGAATAAATTCAGCGTTTGAGACAATGAAGCAGGAGATGATGTTGAAAATAACGACTACAGAAGTTAGAAGACGGGGCCGTGCTTGTATTAGGAATCACGGCCGTCATTTTGAACATGAAAAATAAATAATTTTAATTCAAATGTTGTTTTAATTAGTCTGCCTAAAATAAAAAAAATTCTCCCTCAAATTGGTTTGTAGGCCCTAATTTCAATAATTTGTAAGATATCCGCATAAATGATACCTCAAAAGAAAGAGCGATTATCAAGCATGTCTTCAAAAAGGTTTGAACAAAAAAAGCACCCTCCGTTTTTTTTTTGAATAAGGTTTAAAAGACGTATTGTACAATTTTTTTATTTTTTCTGATCTTTAAATGTCTGTAAAAAAAATGTCTAATGACACAGAAGCCTAAAACATGTTTTGCTTGATTGCTTACACATTACTTTAATTAAATAAATAAAAAATGAATTCATTTATCATTCAATTTGGCCATAATTATGCAGTTTACATTAAATTTTGAGAATTTCCGAAAAAAAACTTAAAAATTTGGTTAAAAATATTTGGTAAGACTTCGTCTAAGACAACCATGGCTTAAATGGTTCTAAATTGTCTGTACTATCTTCGCCTTAAAGCTTTGCACCCATCTTCCAATCACCCTGTATAATATGCCAAGTTACTTTACAAGTACTCTCTATGATAGAAGCGGTGAAATAGAAACTTGCTTGTTTTCACGTTGAATACAATTTCAACAATGCAGCGATCTATTTTGATAATTTCAAGCAAACCAAACAATAAAAAGTCAATAAAACAGTGGAAACAAATAGGTTGTTACACTAGTCGTTTTTCCAAAAACATTACTTACTGAACTTTCTGTAGGTTTTGATATTTTTTTATTGTCTCTACTTGAGACATCAATTCGGCGCCCGTCGGCCTACGTTCATTTACGTTAGTCTTACAAGACATAGCCTAAACGAATAACTTTAATAAAAATTCAGAACAGTCAGTTGTCCAACTAATGTGTACCTGTGTTTGTTACTCTGTGTACAAAAATATGAAATGTTTGCTTATCATTATTTCGTACAGAGGCGACAGAACTTATTTTTAGACGGGCCCTTGTAATTGTCAATACAGTAATCGAGGCCTCTTAAGAATAATTTTCTTACACGGTGGCCCAAAATAAGAACTGTGAGTATCTTATTTTAACTAAGTGTTTTGATTTTCTTATGTAAATTAGATTCGAAATACATAAATTGAAGCAATGTGCCGTCCTTAAATTAATTTGGACAAGAGCTAACCAAATAATGTAGGTTATGTTTCTATTAAGATTTTTGATAGTAGATAATATATTCTGGAGCTCGAAACTTAATCATCGGAACATCTTTAGGTTAAGCCGTGCTTGCCTAAGTTGGTCTGTGGATGCACGACCTCCCGTTTTATACCGAGGTTCCGCTGTGAGTCGGAAAAGTCGTTGGTCCCGGCTGTCATCTGATCTTTGACAGTCGTCACAGGTTATTAGAGGCCCGAAAGTCTGACTGTAACAGGTCTTACCAATAGGAATCCTATTAACCAGTACTAACTGGGTTGTGGAGGTCAGATAGGTAGTCGCTCCATGTATACTTAACCAAACAATAAAAAGTAAGAAAAACACTTGCAACAGCGTCGAAATATCGGGAGCTCAACGTAATAAATAATCACGGAAGATATCCCGTAAGTGACAATATAAGTTTACTTAATACCAGTATTGCATCCAGTTAGATTAGAAGCCCACCCCAACATAGTTGGGCAAAGGCAAATGATGATAGCTACATATTATTTTACTTTCACAATTAAATAGTCAAGCAGCTTACTAACTTAGAAGTTACATAAGTACCACTTAAGTTATGAAACAAAAATTAAGCATTTTTTTAGTTTTAATGATTTCTTTTTTTTAGTCAAGCAATCATGATTTTGCAGAAATCGAAAATCACTTGTGCCGTCATAAGCCAAACAAATTAGTAATAATTAAAATAAGCTTCTCAAATAAACGACACAAAAATAACCTCTCAATAACACACAGCGCCCTAGGCGATAATTATTCAAGATGCGAAACAAAATAATGGCCGCCTCGGAATCATAATAAAATACCTACTTACATTATAAATTAACTGTTAAAAATAACAGGTTATTATTATAAACATCATTATGTTAGTATGCGCGTGATCACGGTACGGCACGGGCTGCGCAAGCGCATCTGCCGCCATATTTGCATAGTCGCTGATTGGGAAGAAAGATTAATCCCTATAATATTTTTTGTCTTCATCATTTAGGTGCAATCAGGCGGGCGAAAAAGAATGATCATTATCATACTTCAGCCCTTAAGCTATTTTTTCAGACGGCAAACAATGGGGTGCTTGTTTGTTATTAGGTTAGGGGCGATAATGTAATGCAATTACTTTTTTTTTGGCAAAAAAATTGGAAACTCATTATTCAAATCCTACAGCTGAACAAACGAGGAATACTGATTAGAGCTCATGATTTTTCGGTAATAATGTACCGATCATTCATTAACATGTTTCGTACATTATTTATGATATTTCTTTTGAATAATTGAGTCATTAGTATCACCATAAATATAACTCGTAATCAAGCCCTTTTATTCAAAAGTTAGAACAGTAATTATTAATTGCGCGCTGTTCCCATAATCCCCCAAGAACAAATAGAAATTCATATATAAACTTATCATTCCATCTCGAATAGTTACAACCCTAACTCAGTGGCATCATTAGGCAAAATAAGACCATTAGCAGCCGCTTCTCTTAGCGTTGTATGAAAGGGTTAAATCGGCCCTTGTGGCACAATGGCTTTATTCTATTACGAGTCGCTTACACGCGCGATGTAATAAATATGAATGTTCAACATCATGGATTACGCTCCTTTGGTGAGGGTCAAAATATTTGAATATGCGTCGGTACAATTTGCAAAGGGTTAATTGACAGTTGTGAGTTGCCTTTGTGAAAGTTTACGGGTGACTGTTAATGAAGTCGTGTTACTGTGTTTTTGATGTAGTACGGGGATTTTTGTTATTATTAAAATGGTTAATTTGGGTTCTTCTAAATTATCATCAGCCTACCACACTCCACTACTTTACTTAAGCTTCTCTAATTTTATGCTTCTCAGCTGGGTTCTCGCCAGTCGAGACCATACTGAGTTTCCTCCGAGCCTCAGAAAGCACGTTAAGCTGTTGGTCTCAGCTGTCATTTGTCCATCTTTGACAGTCGTTACAGGTAGTCAGTGGCCCAAAAATATCTGACACCAGTCTTACCAAGTGGTATCGTATTACCCAGTATTAACTAGGTTGTGGAGGTCAGATAGGCAGTCGCTCCGTATAAAATACTGGTATTCAGCTGAATCCGGTTAGACTGGAAGCCGCGCAACATAGTTGGGAAAAGGCTAGGCAGATGATGAGCTGGATTCTCGCCAGCTGCTGCTACCAATCGACAATCATCCTACGGCGATTGTAGCTCTAACGAGGCTTAAGGGGTTCCACGTCCGCGGAACGAGAGAGGGAGAGATCCTCTCTTCCCGGCCGCCGCGGGAGACGCAACGGGCGTCGGGGGCCACGTGGTGGCTACTGGCCACCGTAGATGCGGGCCTGTGGACGGCTGGCTATGGGCTAGCTAGCCGTCCGGCCGTCTAACGACGACGACAGGCCGTGTCGACGGCGCGTTTGTGTTCCACGCGCGCCTCAAAGAGATGTCAGCAAAAGGAGAGGGGCCCGCAAGGGCCGAAGCCTGCCGGGGTTGCGGACCTGTTCGAAAGAGATACCGCGGCCCCGGAACGTAAAAGGCGAGGAAGGAACATGGATGGTTTTTAGTCAGTAAGAGTCTGACACTCCCTCCCGCTCCGCCCAGAGTGGGGGGGGGGGTCATTTGATGATTTCCCATCCTTAAAAAAAAAAAAAAGGGGTTCCACGTCTAGTACGCTTTCCGATTTGTGGTGTCCACTTAAGAACAAGTCTTACTCCAACAGTCATCAATGACACAGCTCTACGGTTCTTCATATAGCTTGAAGTTACACGACAAAATTGAGAAAAAAAAAATCTTGATTGAGAAACATTGACGAATGGATCAGGATCACGAATTTCGTTGAGCATTTACACCTCGCAAATATCCAGAAGAAGGTGGAGGTGCACCATAAGAAACAGCTAACGATTACTATTGCTATTGAAACTTACATGGTTCACTCATTAATGTGATCTGAAATTATCAGTATTTGGATTAAATCATTTTTTCTTTACACTCTGCTTCTGATCGCATTGATTTTTATACCATTCCAAATGCAGCTTTTTTCTTGCCATCTTATTTTTATTTTCGAAATTATTTTTAACAATCGATTCTGAAGTGTCTCGGTTCAGGGGAGGGGCCCGCAAGGGCCGAAGCCTGCCGGGGTTGTGGGCCTGTTCAAAAGAGATACCGCGGCCCCAGAACATTAAGGGCGAGGAAGGAACATGGATGGGTTTTATTTAGTAAGAGTCTGACACTCCCTCCCGCTCCGCCCAGAGTGGGAGAAGTCATTTGATGATTTCCCATCCAAAAAAAAAAAAAAGTGTCTCGGTAATGTACAGCGTACCAATACAGGAAAACAAAACCTACACCAACACCATATACTTATGAACACAACATATACAATTAAAAAGAATAATTACAAAAATTAAAACATCAAACAAACAAAGTACAGACCAAGTGTGCTCCAAAGTCCAACGGGTCCATAATTACTCAGAGAATCAACGTCGATGGCTAATTACAAAGAGTAGAATGGGGATCTAGGGAATAGGATAAAAAAACCAACCAAGTGCGAGTCGGCCCCGCACACGATGGGTTCCACAGGTACCACCGTAGAAAATAATTGAACCCTAAAAACACGTTTTTTGCAGGGCCATTTCATTTTAGATTTTTACTGCATTATATTTTTATTATTGGTTGCTATAGCGGATATAGAAAGTGAGTAAAGAAAGAAAGACAAGATCAATATTTATTTGACGTCAGTTATACACACAATAATATTAAAAATACAAAAATGTAATGAATTCAATGAATTTATTTAAATCAATATTAATTTGTGAGAATTAATTGTAAGTGTTATTAAATGTAATATAATTTAATTTTAAAAATGAAATGTGAGTATTTGTGTGTGAATGTTTTTTTGAAATAGTAGGTATGTGTGGTAAGTGCTGTGTGCCTCACGGCGGCGCCAAAAAGGTATATTTCAGCATTCATGCCAGACAGGTGACGCTTTCTGACGGTGGTCTTCCAAAGAAAGAGATACCGCGGCCCCAGAACATAAAGGGCGAGGAAAGAACATGGATGGGTAAAAGTTTGATACTACCTCCCGCTTCGCCCAGAGTGGGAAAACAGACAGACGAACCGGCAGACGAAAGTCCCGTTGGCAGCATTCTGACTACGGAACCCAAATAAACAATTATGAACGATACAGTGGCCGCGTGAGTGGCCCGGTGTTCCATGTCGCATCTGTTCACCCCGCGGATTATCGTGATAATTATTCTGCAGTCATAATTATTGGATTTTGCTTTGTTACAACGGTTATAACACTCTTTCGATGGCAGATGTCGATTTTGGGATTTGAGAGCGCCGATGAAGTTGTTTAGATTGGAAGGTGTGACGTTTTTTGAGTATTTGATGTTGGATTTTTTATGTTATTTCATCATCAGCCTCATTATTACCTAGGTAATCAGGTGTCTGATCTGATCTGTTCTGTAATAAATTCTCTATCTTTATTATTGATGCTTTTCAATTAAAAGCAAGTAGTGAATCTTAAAGTCAATCATGTCTACGAACACTGCTTTCAAAATGGTGAAGTAAAACATCGTGGGGAAACCGGCATGTCCTATAACCAAAAAATTCGAAGACATGGTGACATCTACCAACCCGAACTGGGCTCGCGTGTTAGATTATAGCCACCTCTCATAGAGAGGCGGCCTGTGTCCCAGCTGTGGGAACATTATAGGCAGATTATGCTTATGCTTATGCAGATTATGTATATGATCTACTTTTATGAATCTTTGGTCATTGCAGCGTTTGGTCTTCTTCTATAAGTACTACAACTCTTTTAGTAGGTTATACGCCAATAAAAATACCATCTATTACTACCCCATTTCAAGTTAGCCCTTTTTTCTAACAAGAAAAACCAAAAACCACATTTACTCAAAGCAAATTGACGGTTTAGACTTAGGTATGTCCTATAAACTCACGTTCACGATGTACATTGATGTCAGTGGGAAACTAACCAAAATATTCCAATACCTTGTCCTTACTACCTATCAAGTACACATCATTCCAACAATCCTCAAAATTGCCATCAAAATTCCCTTCAACACAGTGTTGCCACTAAAGTTTACAACCACCAATGTTCACTGACAATCCATAAAAGTAAAATCATTCAATTTGAATAATGGAACTACATAAGACCTTACAGACGGCGATCTCCGTTGCCTTTAAATTCGCGTAAACCGTTTTAGTGTTGCCAGATTCGAGCACCCTAACCTTAGTGGCATATGGCATGCCACGCGCCGAAAGGGTTAACCCCTTTGTCTAAAGTAAAAAGAATAATGCTAAAATGATGGTATCGTTTCCAATGCGATGTAATTACTGTGATTCAGTTAATTGTTGCGAGTGCTTTTGTTTTGAGTGCAATCTCGCTTTGACCGTGTTGCCATATTGAAATTGAAGAGTCCTTTGTAAAGTTTTCTGTACACAGACTTTTTTATTGCATCTGATAAATTGAGCTGCTTTCCAATTTTCGACTTTACACTCCCAAACTTAGGTTTTAATATGAATTTCTGTAGAAAGGACATGGACAAAAAAGTATATTCCATGTACACATTCTTAGTAAATATGACGTAAACTAGAAATAGAAAAATGAATTAATACGTCGTTTTGAGCTTCACTGGAAGAATCAGTATTTATTTCAAAATATTAAGTAATGCAAGATAAATTCAATGCGCCATTTGTCAGCTTCCGCCACAATGGAACATAAAAAAACTAATACGTTCCAAAACATGCTTTCTACCTATATACGATATGGACGACAATGCAATTAAGAACATTTTATTCACACAAAACTGTCTTTTTTATAAAATAATTCATTTAAATAAAATATTTATTTCATAAAAACATGCATTTAATCAAATATAATGTTCATAAAGATTTTTTTTAATTAATATCTATTTCATACAAAAAATATCACTTATAACGGAACGCGTTGTCATGTATGACATTGTGTTTTAACTGTCAAATGTCATGTCATGTCATAATGTCATTGCGATTTGCATTGCACAATCACATGCACATTCTTCGTTACGTTCAGTTACGTTGTTTCTGTGTTGTGTTTTTGTGATTATTTCCTAATATTTTTGACCCCTGCTTCTCTCCACGGACTGTTACCTTCTACCAATCTGCTGTTAAAATATGTTTTTGAATAGCAAATCTTATTGAGTTCACTTTATTGCCCGTGATCTGATTATAGGTTAAGTGAAACTTTTCACGTCCAGTCTGTTGTAATGACAAGTGCTATGAGTTTTTTATTTATAGTAATTTAATGTGCCAATATTCACGAATATAAAACAACAAAAATCGTTGGTGTACATTCAGTTTGATAGGTATGCACACTCCCATACAAAAGTTGGCCATGTCCTTTAACGCTTTTTATTTGGCAGGAATATATTTTTAGCGTGAATTTGGAATTCTATGCGAACTAACAGACCATGATTTTCATCTTTTTGATGAATGCTTTTAAAAAAACTTGACTATCTGTGTGATGTAAAAAATATGGGTTTTGCGAGTACTCATGTACAAAAATGTAATCTAGGTACTCTACGTACTTATTCATGAGCTTTGTTTTTTCATCTGTATTAGACACTTCTTTTTGGAGGAGCTAAATAATAACAGCCGGTTTGAACTTCGGTTAAGCAGTGCTTGCCTAGGATGGTCCGTGGATTTCGAGATTCCTCTTCGCCTCGGCAACACGTTAAGCCGTTAGCTTTGGCTGTCATTTATAAATCTTCTGCTTAGTCTGCTCGCAAAACGGTGTTGGAAAATTTCGTAAAGAAACACGCACGTCCCAGTACAAAGAATTCGCAGACATGTAAAATTCATGGTGGATTTCACATGTCTTCGAATTCTTTATTCATCCATCCCATTGTTCCTTGCAGACCATCCCATTGTTCATTGCACACTCTGGGCATCATGTCTTATTGCCTATGCACTCTCACAGAGAGGCGATATTTATAAGCTGATTGTTATACCTTATAACTATGAACTATTAAAACTCCTAAGATCTCAATATCATCATCATCATTATATTCCTGCCCTAGTCCCATTTTATTTGGGGTCAACGCAACACGTTCTCTTCTTCCATTCTCCCCTGTTGGACGTAAAGGCATCATTTACTCCTTTCTCTTTCTTATCATTCTTCACACCATCCACCCATTGTTTCTTTGGCCTTCTTCTCCCTCTACTTCATCCTTAGATCTCTATAATAAGGTCTAAAGTCATCATCGACCTCAGTTTTATATTTATCACTACATTGTGTTTTAAACTTGTAAGCATGCACGTAATATTTATCAGAAAAGACCCAATCTTCTTTACGATCGATGAAGGTTGAATATTTGATTATTGTGAATTCTTTTGGTAGTTTTGGTTCTTCCATTAATCCAGGAGCACACATTATGACGATCATTCGGAATTAATCAAACATCCTTTTGCAGTCCATTGACATGAAAATAAATAGTTAACATTAACCGAGTTTAAAAAAATAGTGCACATACAGTGTCAAATTAAAATTAACAAACGGAACTGCAGACGTACGGTATCAATATCTAATGTAACCAACAAACAGTGGCCCCATTAGCCCTAGATCAAAAAAAATTGGAAGCATATCTTATAGATTTATGAGCATCGGAAGAAGTCTTTGCCCAGCAGTGTGATGACACAGACCAACAGATTAATCTGATAAAAAGAAAAAAAAATGTCACTACAAAAGCTGCTTTTGCGTTTCAACTCACGCGCATTTTTACTTTACTAAAATTCATAGAATTGCAGATTTGATGAGTTTGCCTTCTTAATAACCTGATCACAATCAATAGGAATTCTTCCACATCACATAGACCTTCATTTTATTGGCTCGTACGTGCTAATAGCGTATTTGTTGTTATTAAAAGTCCCTTATATTAGTCATCGGCACTTTATGCCTAATCATTAACATAAAGTCTTCAAAACAAACCAGACATTTACTTTAACACTCACGTACACCGACATTTGTTGAATGTTAAAAATATCTGCGATCGTAATTAAATATGTAGGCATATTTTTAAATAACTTGATGTGTTTATATCTTTGTGTGGCGATAAAGAGCTTTGTCAAAAAGGGTGAATGTTTATTTGGGTTCTTTCAAAGATTTGTATCGTTAGATGAGCATGATATTGTGTCGTTGGTCAAAATATTTGAATAGTATTGCCTCTCTCACTCGTACTAAAAACCGTATCTATTGGCATTTCTACGCGGGATGTCCGAGCTCACTTTTTTGAAATACAGTAGGAGCATAATTATCTAATAATTTAAAATCTTTCAGTATTTCACCGTAAACTATGCGCTAATTATTCTAGTTCGCTGACGCTATTTAAAAGTTTAATTAATATCTTCTAACTCATTAATTTCTGCATTCAAAAGTCTGAACTATCATAAACTATGACGAATAATGTAGCCGACGTGCAAGCTATGGACCGACAAACAGTTTAGACATAAGTCAATAGACATAAGGATCAAAATGTACCTGCAGATTTTAAAAGGGATCTAAGTATTTAGCATTCATACCGTAGTTTAATTACTCATTCATATGCAAATGAGACGGGAATGCCGTAAAGATTCGTCCATACATAATCCATACACATTCACTGGCACTCATTCATGCGTGCTTCTGAGCATGTTGGCACTGTAATTAGCAATCGTTTCTATACAACTTTTTATGACGAGGGAGCAAATGTATGGTATTTAAAAATCATGATTTTGTACTGCTAACTTTTTAGTACTTTATTTGTTTTAAAAGTTTCCTGTTCGTTGTTCAAGACAAAAATATGAATGAAGCTCAATCGACCGTTGAGTTTTATACAAAAAAAGGTTTAATGTAGGGTCCGTTAAAAACAAAGACACAAAAACGCACTTTTTACCACTATGAAAATATTGATACGAGCCTAATTTCCGCTTGGTAATTTTACACCAGCATAATTGTTACGAGTTCGATTACTTACGTTTTTATAAAAAACAAATTTTATGCACCAATGGCGCTATAAATGTAGGCGATTGGTTCTCCGTCGTCATGTAGGTACGACCCAAGTCAAAGATCCAAATGCTGTGCTTTGAGCAATAAAATAAATCTTGTTTTAAGAGGTATACCCGATCTGGGTCCCTAAACAAGCCTCAAGCCTTCGTTACGGGCTTAATTAAAAAACAAAATCAATTTTATTAATTGGAAGTGTTAAAAACGGGCGGAAGAGGCGTTCGAGGCCCGTATCTTGCTCGTATCTCTTCTTTAATCCGACAGAGAATGTGTTATTTTTACTCTTCTCAGTGGATTTCGAATAAATTTTATCGCTTGGGACTAATTTGGTTACAAATTTATTTGGTTGTGGGATCGTTAACAAGGGGAGTACATCCACATGGTTATCTGGCCTGCACTCTTTAGTACCCAGGCATCGCCGTTATAACAATATATCGACACTTGGAACTTGATAAAATGAAGACGACACTTCACTTAGGATTAAATAATACGGTTTTTTTAAGAGCATGTGCTGTGACAAATAAAATTTTTATTGTTACGATACGATGCGATTACTTTGGGGTTTTTAAAATAATATAAAAGGGACGACATTGATACCCAATTGTTTATATTGTCGTTTTTTTAATAACTGTGTCACGGTTCCTGACTTGTGCGGTAATAAAACGAAATTTTCACATTGAAAATTTACATATTTGGTAAAACTTTTGAATGGTTTTGGAAATTAAAACATTAATCAATATGAAATATAGTTTTGAAGTTCACAGCAGCTGCAAAACGAGCCCTTTTTCAAATAAACCTAATTTAGCGGATTAAAGTTACATTTTTGTAAGCATTTTGTGAGCAAATAAAATTATATATTTAGGAGTGCAAAAATTGCAGTTATATTTCCGACTTTGTTGACAAAAACGAGTTTTTAAATGAGAATTCCCGTTCAACCGTTTAAACTCGGTGACCCAACAGGATATTTTAATAATTTAGAGTTTTCATAGATTTATTTGCAGAAGATGGTGGGACGAGCTTGTCGAAACCAACGACTTGCCCTGGATCGACAAAACAGGAACTCATGGTCTTAACCTTGCAGTGGGATTACAATGAAAGGTTTTTTTGGAACAAACCCAAAAGAGCTTTTTTCGTGCAAACCTTATTGGGGGTAGCAGCATCCCATAGCACAATTTATAACACTGTAAAATTCCAACTGCTGGTACACACGCCCCCTCTATAAGAGAGATAGTAGGGCATAATCTTACAAAATAACCCAGTGCGGATTGGTTGATGTCAAAAATGTCTTCGAATATTTGGTTGTAGGACTTGCGGTGTGTCTTCTAGAATTTTTCAATTTGTGGCATTTTTTCTTTTAAATTCATCGGCAGCTAAACTACCTAGACAAAACATAACTAGAAAGGAAATGACTGCTGTGATGACGAGTAATAAAGAAGTTTGAAAGAAGACTACAAGGTGGACCGAAGACCAGGTGAAGGTTGCGGAAATCCGTTGGATGCAAGTCGTAAGGGACCGGTCAATGTGGCGACACTTGGGGGAGGCCTATGTCCAGCAGTGGATGTCTTTCGGCTGAAATAATGATGATAATGATGATGATGATGATGATGATGATGATGATGATCAAAGAAGAAGACATGCTGCACTGACCCCAAATGAATTGGGAACAGAACAGGAGAATGACGAGCAGCTATACTAACATCTTTATTATGATATAGCTAAAACAAACACAAGCAAATTCAAAATAATTATCTTCATTCAAATCATTCACACCCGCATTGTTTAGTGCAAAATAAATGTCGTGGACCCGACGGTATGCGCATTAACTCGTCCGTGCATTCCTGATGCTCGTCCAATAATGTTCCTTGGATTCCTAAATAGTCGTTAAAATTAATAGCTACATTTAGCTGGTTACTGTAAGTTGCGTCAGTAGTTTTCAATAGATCTGCTTTCATATTATATTTAGGTTTTCTTTGAAGATTTATTTTAGTAGATGTTTGTGGATTTTTTTTTGTATGGTAGGTTATTATTGTAGTTAATTTGGTGTTGTTAGGTGTAATTGACTTAATAGGATGCAATGTTTATGTATAAATATAGGTTTATGAAAATTATTTTTAATGCATTTTTCTTGTAATTTGTACAGTCACGTCAAAACTTTAAAAAGATGTTTCTTAAAAATATCCTTATTGATTTATAATTACTCTCTAAAAGTGTGGGTTGAATTTTTGCAGATGTTAAAACATTTTTTTAATACTAGAACCTAACTGAATTCTAAGAAACAGCCAATTTACTTTATGACATACATTAAGATGGAAACTAGATTCCTAATTCCCATTTTTATTCAAAGAGCAAAATATAATGCAATATTAAAACTTTCCACGTATTAAGATCGCAATCGTCCCAAATGGGACCTTAAGACCGGAATGGTCCATGTCGTTAAGAGCGATAACAAAATGGTAATTTTTCTACATAACAACAAACAGGTTCTGAAATAAGACCGATGTAGACTAAATCTATTGTAAAGGGAACAATAGTGTGGACACGTCGTAAAATGAAACAATGCGAAGATAGTTCATCGAGTCTCTAGATGCGGCTACAAAATTTCTTGAAGATATGTGATGAGCGTACATCGCATTTCGTTTTTGTTACGAAAACTGACAAGCAGTTGAAATGATGCTGGCTGCTGATGAATCTTTGATCGACGGAGTGACGAAGAATGAACCAAATGAAATGAAGAAAATACCCCTGAATGAATCCATACTACTAAATGTACCTTGTACGAATACTCATCGTAATGAGAGAAGATCATGAAATATAAACGAACAAACGTTGAGAATAAAAATGACTGGGATAGTGGTGATGAATATATGAATGATGTAAACTGGATCGGTCGCCTAATCGGGTAATACAATAAGCTCTTGGTCATCGACAAAGATGAAAATCGACAAGTGACAACCTCCTCTGAAAGTGTTTTGTGTTTAGATTGTTTATAATAGGTATGACGTGACGTTTATGGCATCCAATTTCTGACTATTCTATCATCGTTACAGTGTTAAAAATTATGTTGTACAGGGGAATCTTTCAAAGCAACAGCATATGGTAGCACAAACCTTAAATCAGCCAATAGCTTACGAGCCAGAGGTAAACAAAAATTGATGTCTTGGTAGACTGTTGTTAAAGTTGCCCTGTGTTTTCTTTTTCTTTTTTTGGAGAATGTTTTTTCTTCTTCCAAGTGGGTAGGTGGGAAAGCTATCTCTTTCAGTGATATTACTTTAGTTCTTCGTGTGGTACAATAAACAGATGACGCGGTATCGGAGTGTGGGCCGCCGGTGAACACGCTGCGGCCGCAACGCCTAACTCTTTGCTCTGCTACATCTTTACAGGGTCACATTTGGGACAATATGTATCGAAATCAAGTGTCAGAGCAAATTTTGAAACTCATCATCCTTCAGCCGAAATACGTCCACTGCTGGACATAGGCCCAACTGTCGCCACATTGACCGGTCCCGTGCGGCTTGCATCCAGCGGATTCCCGCAGCCTTCACCAGGGAAACCTTCTTAAACTAAACGTTCAAAACAGCCCAAACAAAAACTACTAATTGGCGGAGAAGTTAATTTTTTCGGATTTTTTCTTTGACAAATGGTTTTCTTGCAATGTAACACAATGAACCGATGACGGAAAACTAAATACATAAAAAATAGATTTTCAAATATTAGGTCAGATTAGGTCCGCTTTTTGACGTTACGGCCCAAAATGTTCCATAACATAACAATTCAGTTTGACATAAGTAAAATATTAATCTATTACCCTCCCAAGTCCGTACCTCAGCAAGCGAAGTGCAAAACACTGTCGACGCAGGGGCAGCGTGAAATACTGCGCGGGGGCACCCGCCTGTGGGCCGATGCATCCAACTGTTGTGCAACCACAAATATTTGTCTGATAGGTTTATACTTGAAGAAAATTGTCTTATACGCACTTATCGGAAGTGTTGGCTGATAAGTTGTTTATAGAAATAGAAATGTTGGATGAAGGGACGGTGTTATGAGAATAATATTTATGTGAGACTGGTTTATTATAGGCTTGGATTTGACCAAGGGAACGGGTGACTGGATCCCTGTACTATACATTCAATTTTATGCTGAAAATTTTTGCTTCTTAATCAAAACAAACCCTGGTTCATTCCAATAGTGTCAAAAACTGCTTTATTCTGGTTTTAAGAGCCCTAAAAGTTTATCAATCATATCTTATCAGGAATGATCGAGATTAGGCGCTTCCTTCAGAAATAAAGAGTCTTATTTTGGATACTCACACCTATACATTAGAAGTTATAGCCTCTCAACTGACACACATAAAAAAGTAATTACAAACACAAACCATTGCACTAAAAACGAAGCCTAATAAAATAAAGGAGCTTAAAAAGCAACAATTATCTAATCTACGTACATCATAAATCATTTGCCAGTGTCATACGTTACTCTGATGTATAAATTAACAAGCGTGTTAAATCAACGTCGAATCATTACGATGTTGATCGCGGGATACTTCGAAACTGAACACAGAATGTATAAGTACAGAAGGATAACTACATGTAACAAACAAAAACTGGCACACGCACACGTGGACACGTTCATACTCGAAACGCTCGACCTCATCACCATAATCATTTCAGCCGAAAGATTCGAAAGACATCCATTGGTGGACATAGGCCTTCCTCCAATTATCGCCATATTTATCAGTCCCATGAGTCTTGCATCCAACAGATCCCCTCAACCTTCACCAGGTCGTCGGTCTACCTAGTGGGAGGCCTTCCAGCACAAAGTCTTCTGGTTCGCGGATGCCACTCCAGAACTTTTCGACCCCATCGGCCATCCGTACTACGAGCAATGTGCCCTGCCCACTGCCACTTAAGTTTGGCTACTCTCGAGTTTCGACTGATCAGAAACAAATGACAGCCGCGAGTACGCTTGTAGTTGCTGTAAGTAAAGTTGTGTGCCTATGTGTGCGTGAGTGGTCACTCGTTGGGTTGCATGCAACTGACCTTCTGTGTCCATCTATTCTGTGTATTGAGTCTTCGGATGGAGGTTTTTCGATCTCGTGACGTCATATGGACAGGTTTTTATCTATGAATTCGTTTGACCCGGGGTCTCCCGCCCACGACGCTCGCTTATAGTGTTTAATATGATTACACGGTGTATAGGTGGGAATATACCCTTGTTGATATTGTTGGAAATTAAGTTATGAGTGTAAAAGTGGATCAGCTGGTGTTTATTTGTTTGGAAATGGTGCTTGGTATAGATAAGGAAATTCGTTAATAGGTGAATAACAAAATAATGCTTCTAGAAATATTTCACAAATGCACTTTTACACACCTAGCGTGGTTAAAATATAGTGTACCTTATGAACTTCTTGTAAGATCCTGTAAACCTATGATTATGCAAATAAATGATTTGTATTTATATAGGCTTCCTCAGAAATTGGAACTTTATTTTTATCAAACCTGGCCAAAACAACAAGAGCGCTGTACCCAGCAGTGGGTAAAACTGAAAGAGAATGATGAAAATTGAGTAAGAATTAGAGGACAATGACAGGTATGGCTGAATTTAGATCGACTAACTTTGTGGTAAAGATGGGTGAATATTTACTTGGCCATTATCAAGTATACAACGATTTAAAGCAACCTTGAAATCATTCAACATTCATGAAACTGACCTAAACACATTATATTTATAGTAATCATCAATAGGAAAGGTCAAATTCAAAAAATGTTTGACAAAATTACTTTTAGACAAATGTTACTATTCAGTGCAGGATTTTTTAAATGACATTTCTTTGTGACATCTCAATAATTATAATTATATTAATTTGTATTATATTTGCATGCTATGTTATGGCAGAATGTACATGGATCCTATTTATAATTTAACATCTTATTTTTATGTACCTACATTCTAAGCAAATAAAGACCTATTCTATTCTATTCTATTCTATTCTATACCTACAAAGATACACCTAACGCACATAAAACTATAAGAAACCTATAATCATCACCAATTCGACAACAATAAAATAATCATTCGATTAACATTTAGACTATCGATTGTTACACGCTTTCACATTCGAATCAGTTTCTCGAAATTATAAACAAACATATCGAGATGTAATGAGATATAATCAGAATGGGATTGTGTGTATACTTAGCGACTAGTGTTCTTGCTAGTGTTTTACCAGTGTCAGATGGGTTTAGGCCGACGCCGAAGCAAGATTGATTCGGCCTACTATAATATGAAAATCCACCTACTTTAAAAAAAAAAACTGGGTTTTTTGGCCACCAGCCGCAGTCCGCACTGGCTCTGGTGGATGGAACTGGACGCAATAACGTGCATGCAATAAGCACGCATGCAAGTAAGCATGCATGCAATAAGCATGCATGCTTACTTGCATGTATTAGGAAGAACTAGACAAAGTTTTAAGTTTGCTTAGCCCTTCAGGGGATTATAGGAGTGAGGTGTCATGTTACGTAGTCCAATTCACTCCTAAAAAATCAAAATCTTATTTGATTAGTTAGGTCGATTGCTAAAAGGCAAAAACTTTGAAAGAAATGAGCATACAATCAAAACAATTAAACCGATCAAACTACAGATTGTAGATCTATACCAAAATGATAACACGGCTCTTTTATTATCCCCTCCAGCTAGATTGACCAAAGGTGGTTAGGACAGATTTAATGCGGAAAGTTTAGGATGTTTCGTTGCAGTTTTGGATATATATTGTTCAGCAGGCGACTGCCATCGGCAGAGTTGATTGCCTACACCAAAACTGAATCAAATATTGGACTTGATAAGAATGTATCCTGGTTTAATTGGTATCTCTAAGATTTGGTCCTCGTCCAAAACTAGTAGAGCCTTAATCCCTTGCCGAAAGTGCTTCAAGCCTAAGCCACGGTCAGCACTATTCGTCATGTGTGCCACATTCGGGCACTGTGACCCGGGGTCGGGCTCTCGCCCGTCGTATCATAATTACCAGTGAAATAACCTGATTGTAATCACGACACGCACACACGCACGCTTTTGTGTTTGTTGTAGCAGCGGTTCTCAAACATCTGTTTGGCGATTTTGAGGAAAATTTGACAGTAAGGGGATAAGATTCCTTCTGCCGGGGCTGCGGAACTGTTCGAAAGAGATATACCGTGGCCCCGGAACATAAAGGGCGAGGAGGAACATGGATTGGTTTTAGTCAGTGAAAGTCTGACACGGGATCCCGCTCCGTCCAGAGTGGGAGAAGTTATCATGGTGATTTCCCATCCGAAACAAAAAATACGAATACGGAATACGTATGCTTGTTATGAATGAGTTGTTTAATTCTTGCCAAAACTTTTGTTTTAAAGATGCCCGGAATTCCTTGGTAAGAGCATATTACCCATTCAATGGGTTATGGAGGTCGGATAGACAATTGCTCCATGTAAAGTAATACCACTTCACATCGTCTTAATCCAGCTAAACTGGAAGACGACCCTTATATGTAAGGGTCTTCTTCCAGTTTGGAAATGGCTAGACAAATGTTGGCTTTTGTTTTAAGAAATTCACTCGTTTTCTAATTATTAATTAAATTAGGTGGGACTGAAAATAAATACTCAAGTAATTAGCCGAAAACGTTGAGCATCACACTCACTTTATACGCCAAAGTACGTATGCGTTGTACTGGTATGGCACCCCGACGTCTCGCATACCTCGACTATTTTGTCTAACCGACTGTTAAATAGCCGGCTCGGCCCGTCGATACATCAATCATACAAACAAACACGTATCATTTGAGAATCATTCCTTTTTTTCCTCGCAGTTTAGTGATCCGATACTTTACAGTATCGATAAAACATCATGCGATGATTGTATATTTCGGGTCGATACAGACGAAAATGGTACAATGCTTTTATCGATGCAAAACTACCGGCATTGGAATGAGTGGATCGTATCGAACCTCATTGTCAAATCGATTTAAATCTTTGTACTTTTCTAAATAATAAAATGCTTATATATCTAGAAACGTCATACTTTAACACATAAATCCGGAATTGATCCTAGTGCAAATATCATGCATCTCATAGGATTATACGATACGATGCGATGTTTAGAGAATCTATAGAAACCATTAGATGCGATCCGAGAATCGTTTCGTTCAATTACAATCCGAACGATCAAAGTATCGATACTAGTGCAAGTGTCGTGTACATCCCTACTTCAATTAGATCTTTTGTGGTGCAAGCACAAAAACGAACACACGTTTAGTTATGAAATTAAATGCGTCGTTGGACTTTTAAAGTTTGGTATCCATTGTTGTGACTATTGTCGTATTGTAGAATGATAGTTTGAGTTTCTTAGTATTATATTTAAGATTCCACTTTGTTTTTTCGATATTGATAACCACGTTTTTTGGCAATGTTTGTGTAATAAAAATTAGTCAGGTGACTAATAATAAGTTTGGAGTTTAATTAGATAATAATATGTAACGATGGAAGACTGCATGCGGCAAGCAGATAATAGCTGATATAATAGAAATTTTGACTGAAACATTGAAATGATTATGAAAAGGATGAATATGGGAGAAAATTGATATAAAGATGTTGTGACAAGTTCATGTACATATGAATGGAGAGCAAAAGCAAAGCCAAAGAAAAGATGGATGGACTGTTTCTTTGAAGAATGATACCTATGAAAGCAAAAGGGGCAAATAACACAGTTTTAGTTTCAGTTGACAGAGAACGGTAGAAGAAAATCTAAATAAAAGGGGACAACAGCAGGAAGACTTTTAGGAGTTGATAATGATGATGATATTTAAAACTTAACCTTTCTAGAACTCACACGATTACTGACAAAAAGGCATCCCAACACTTGATGTAAATCAACATAATGTTCGAATAAATTAACATTGTAACCCGTGATCTTACAAGCCTGCTGCCAAAACATGAGAATCATTTCGATTAAGCCTCCAATGCGTATGATTCCCAAATCGCCGCAGTCAAACGTCGATCAACTTAATTGATCATTCAACATGGACCACGCTAAACGGGAAATATTAAAAAATCAGACACTTAATCAATTTACTGAGATCGCAGCCACCACTCAATCATTCAGTTTTTTTCCTAAGATTAAAAATATGATACAGAAAGGCTGCTAAAAACTGACTTTAATGCCTACGTTTATCTCTGATACTGATCTGTATGGACAAAATAATATTTAATTTTAACTTCTCCTGGCAAATTTCATCGGATGAAAGTAATAAAAATTATAGTATTTTTACAGAGGTATTTATGTCTCTTTCGTGTGGTCGCAGGTAATTTTATTCAAATTCATAAATTAAGATAAGGGCTGTCAATATAATACGTCCATTAGTAGACAAAATTAATTTTGTAAACGTTTAACAAAGCTATTAGCTTATAAGCAGTATTAATAAATAACATGACCTTAGTTGAACTGTTAACATTGTCAAGGAAAATGTATCATTATCATAAATAAGGGACTGAAATGTATTCCTACTGCTAGTGTTCATAGAAATTTCATATTTTTTCTCAGTTCTTAGACCATCAAAGCTTACTGTTTCAACCTATGTATCTATCATATCATCAAAATCAAAAATATTGTTACCAACCGTCGCATCGTCCTGTCAACTAATCCTTCCACATTCGCCTGACAATTCGTCAGCATTGTAAATTCGGTAAAGGGCAATCTTTAGGCGATTGGGTGCGACCTTATCTGCCTTTATGGTACGATCTTAAAAAAGATTTATGATAACGCACGGTCAGGACGAAGCCCGCAAACACTTTAAAATAAATGACAAGGAGTCACTTCCAATTGTGATGGAAATGCTTACTGCAGTAAAATTAAACTATAACCCTGTCGTTTAGAGAGATTTAAATGGCTTAGGGGCTTTTATTGGGTCTGCCTACGTTTAGTTTAGGTGGGTTGTGATCTCAGCCAGTTTTATGTGTCCCACCTGAGTCGCCTCTATAATGTTATGTTCATGTTCGTGATAAATGTTTGCTATCTTTTTGTGTTGACACATATTGGATTTTTAATGCTGAGTTTAAATTCTGCATTAATTTGTTTTGTAATCGAATCTTTGCTTCGTAAAAACTAAAGCCTGCATATATTAAGATCTGGTTACATCGCGTTTAGATATTAATTTCTAGTGTTAAGTGGTTTGCATTCAATGTCTGCAGTATTCTTGGTGTAATGCCTACTTTAGATATGAATCGTATGTTGGTCGTTATCACTTGTAACTTTGTGTGTTTTACTTCACTTTGTAATTTTATTGGTTTGTTAGCAATGGATTACATAACCGTTAAAGTTTTGTTAATATTTGACTCTTTCTTCTATCAAAATGTTCTTTCGGTTGATATAGATGCATGTTCCTTCATGATTTTATGTGTTTTTTCAAATATCTTCCATCTATCTTTGTTCCTATGTTCTGTTCTAAATACTACACTGCCAATTCAAAATCCATTGCATCGCCACCTATTTTAACATCACCAGCTCGCCTTACCCAATTAAAGCGCTCCATATCATCTCACACAACCTATTAGATAAATTTATGATAATAATCGAGGTGCATACCCTTCCTATCTTCCTTTGGAGATTATCTTCGTCCAGGCACACATTGCCATTGAAATTATTTTATCCGGTATTGAAAAGGCAAGGCTTCGGGTTATCATATGAAATAATAATAACATTACAATATTTTGTACATTAAGTGCATTCGGGGTGTGGTGTTTCGGATAAGTGAGAAGACGGCTTATACTTAGAGATACGAAGTTGTAGTGTTCGGAAGTTATAGAGGTAACATCTTTCTTTAATAGCTTCGTGTGCTTGAGTTAAAATATTGTTAATGTGTTTTGGTTCTTGCGATTGTAGGTTTTATAATAATTATATTACACTAGAATTTGCGATGACAAGCTGTTGTAGATGCAGGTGTAACTTTCAGTAAAGCTTCATAATTCCTATTTGCATTTTTCTAATAATAACTTAATTCTATTTTTTTTTTTTAATTGTTTATATTAATTACCATCTATTTAGGATATTTAATCCGAAATCACTTAAAATATTTAGAATTTCACAAAATCTTTCGCAACCATTGTAGGTACTAAAATATTATTTAATAAAATCCTAGCATTTTGCCTACATGGCTTATTTCAATCGACAAGAACTTCGATAAATATGTAAACAATGAATTTAATTTTTGAACCTAGTTTTTAGGATATTTTGGGAAGAAAGGAGATGTCTGATGATAAGTATTGTTTTTAATTTTTTTTAGTTAATAATTTAAAATTATGTAAATAAGTACATTCAAAAAACGATGACGAGTAATAAAACAGTATGAAATTAGACAACACGCTACGCGCGCCGATCCCAAATAAATTACGATTAGGAGATGATGAACCTGGTTTTTTGTTTGCCAAAGTTTCATTCATAAGAACCTCGCAGGTCCAATTCTAAAACTTCCGAATCCCAAACAAGACGTTTCCGTAGGCGTCACTAACGATTTTCCAAAACGTAACGTCGCCTAAGCAAGTTGTAGCTTGCATGTGAACATGTTTTTATTTATACCCTGCCATCTCCTGAGGACAATCCGTTTTTATTAAACACTCAAACAGCACTTATTAAATGTAGGCGGGAATTTTAGTTAGGATTTATTAAGGTTGACACCGGTTAGAATATGGTTGAAAAAAAAAACAATACAGAAATTTAACAATTACATAAAAAACAACAAAAATATTGCTTCCTTGAATAAGTATGAATGCAGCACTTTGTAATTTTTTTATTTCAATATTTTTCAGTTCACGCACACCTAGGTATTCTTCATACTCTTATTAATTCACTTATTACATAAGTTCCCAAAAAAACATTGTTTTTTTTTTAATTGACTCATTTGCATGTCATAACATTTTTAATCTTCATTTTGATTTGATAGTGGCAACCCTATCCTTTATTGTGTGATATCGATTGAACAAGTGTTATTTTTCGAACTGACTTTTAATTTTAAACAAACTGAAAAACGCTGAGGTTTAATATAAACACACAGCACATAAGCACTTTTTAATGTTGCAGGCAATTATTTTGTGTATTTACACAAAAAGTATTGAATTTCTGCTAATGCTCCTCTGCCTTAACGACCGTAAACAATTTCATTCTTAATTCAATTTCGTTTTGTGAATGAAAAGACTGGATTTTACGAAATGTTAAAGCCTTTTACTCTGTTTATTACGAAACAGTCAAAATGTTAATAACAACATAAAATTCGGAATGGTCTCAAGTCAGATAAGTTCATTGCTGCTCTTAGGTGAGCGAAATAATCTTTTTATAGGGCAATACATTGTCTTACTAATTCGTAAGAAGCAGAGGTTATCTTCAAACAGTAAGAATTTACTAACCGCCAACATGTCAGCGCTATAATAAACCTATTTCCCAAAACAGATAAAACATTTTCTCTTCATAATTTATGGCAATTAAAACGAACATTTACATAATTAGCACAAACAAAACTCGTGACTGTGCGAGGTATCGATAAAACATCGATTCAAATTAAGCAGAATCGAGTTCTCGATTTGAAATACTAATCACGTCGTTAGTTGACCTCTCATTGACACGGCCGCTCCCCGGTCTCATCTCGAAACAATTAAAACAATCGACATCGATGGACCGATGAGATCCGCATTCTCCTCTCTGAGGCATCGACCTCACACTGCGTAGGTTTTGAGAAAGTCCCTCTTAGTGTTTTATGATTATTTTAATAAGAAAGCAACTTACAATGTAAGTGAGGTTAAGTGTACACACTTGTGAATCGATTGGCTTTTCTGTACAATAAAATTGATGGCAATTGACTGCGTAAGTAAATTGGAATCTTGTTCTCAATTTTATTTATGGTTCTGTGATTTTCTTGTTGGTATGCAAAGGTTTAAATAAGATATCGTTGTATAATGAAAGACAATGACAAGTGCGTTTAGTCAACTGTGTGAATTAACTATTTGAATGACCACCGGCGAAAAATATCTGAAGAGCTTTTAGTAAAAGCCATTGTAGCCACTGGTGCTGCTGCTGCTAAAGATAATAACGGAACTGTACAAAGATGACAAAGAGAGTCTCACGTTACTTCTTACTTTTTATCTGTTTCCTCTCATCATCATATTGTGCCTAGCCGTTTCCAGTAAGGTTTCCGGTCTAATCGAATGCAGCTGAATACCAGTATTTCACGTGGAGCGACTGCCTAAAACTAATCTCCACATCCCAGTTATAACTGAATACCTCTTGGTTAGACTGGTGGTCAGGCATTCGGTCCACTGACTACCTCTAACGACTGCCAAAGATCGACAAATGATAGCCGTAAACCACTGCTAAAAGAGCTTCTTCGCTTCTCTCATGTGTTTCAAATTAAAAGATAGTTTATAAAACAAGCTAATATAAGTAGACCTAGCTATAACATTTTATAAAATTATAAAGCTAAAGTGCAACAAGTCATAACTTAATAACCCTTTAAACGCTGATGAGAAAAAATAAAATAAAGCATTGTTTTTATTAAAGAGACTTTGTGTTTCTGACTGACAGACAGATTGGTAAAATGACCTTTGTGAAGGCGGTGAAGTTCAATTTGAAATTAAGATTTAAAATGATGTGATTGCAATGGGATACAAATAAGAATTAAGAGTCACTCTGAGACTAAGGCCCGTATTACAGAACATCGCTCAAAACTCAAGCGTTGCTTAAAACTAGTTTCAACCAATCAAATGGCTTGAATCTAGTTTTAAGTAATGCTTGAGTATTGAGCGTTGTTCTGTAATACGGGCCTTAGTCTCAGAGTGACTCTTAATTCTTATTTGTATCCCATTGCAATCACATCATTTTAAATCTTAATTTCAAATTGAACTTCACCGCCTTCACAAAGGTCATTTTACCAATCTGTCTGTCAGTCAGAAACACAAAGTCTCTTTAATAAAAACAATGCTTTATTTTATTTTTTCTACTAAGTGTGAAAGCCGGAAAATTAATGCAAGTACAAGTTGGCAACGATAACCTGTGAATAATTTATCTCAAAATATTATAAATTGAAGAAAGTAAGAACACCATTGACAAAATTCATACCCGTCTGATTGACAAATACAAATTGCGGTCTTACAAGGATTGTAGTATTAGTAAAAAAATGTTGCACTTCTATACCTAAATCATTTTTTACTTCTCATAAATGTTAATGATTTTCAACAAGGAAAATTTTCAATATAACCCTAATAAAATATTCCAATTTCCTTGCTTCCTCAATGTTAATACTTTCCAGATCAGAGATGTGGTGAAGCCTTACATTCGTATTTCGGTAAGTCTGGCTATCGTAAAAGTGCCGAAACAACTCTTACAATAAGACCAGATGTATTTATTGGACGATTTTATTGGTCACTTGAAAGTATTAAATGCGATCGTATATCAACATGACTGATGGAAGAATCCAATACTGTAATTTATTTTTAATTGTGTGTGTTACAATTTATTTCTCGTGAAACATTATTTTACTTTTCTTTCGACTGTCTTGATTGTAATGAATCCTCAAATATCAATTTTATTTTTGAAACACTGGTTTTTCTAACTGCTGGGTTAAACTACCCCCCACGTACCCTAAATATTATTCCAGGTATTCTTCTCCTGCGCCACCTCGAAGCACCCTTCCTCATGCGCGTCCAGATCATGTCGCCATAACATGCAAATCTAAATAAAGTATGCAAAGTGTATTCTAAGTTTAATAATGTTAGCTCAACATCCAGGATGCTTGGAACAGTAGATAATATTAGTTTTGTTATGTACCAGATCTCTATCTAACAAAACAAATATATCTCACGAAAAATTACCATAACCCAACAATGAACCAATAACCAATAACGTTAAAAGGTTGACACTAATACATATTAATATATTTCGAACTAATTTTAATTCAGAAAAACACATCTACGATTTTGACAAACATTTTTTTGCTATTAATGAAACTAAAACGTTAAGACGTAAGGTTCATTATTCATATGATTCTGTTATCAAGAACGGTGAAAGTAACTTTGTAGATGAGCAACCGGCTTCGGATTTGAGTGTGAGGTGTCAAGTCATCGGTCGTTAATCTATATTAAAATAAACCGCATTGTTTCTCGTTTATTACCAAAATTCAATCAGAGGATCCCTTATGACAATGCAAGAAAGATCATGGTCAAGTCTAACCAGTTTGTTGTTATGATTGAAATGGAGATAAAGAATAATATCATACCTAAGCTTATGTTGTCTTAAATGAATCTCAAAGTTCAAGAAGAAACAAACAATGTTAAAGAAATTAATTTAAACTTTAACATTAAAGCACTTGTCAGTGTTGATGACAAACCTTCCTACGTGGTAATGGTATAGTTGGAATCGACAGTTAGACAACATTCCAAATTGTTATTATGAGCTCATCGATTAATATTTATGCCAGGTATTAGTTTAATGGGATTGAATTATTGATTGGAGCTGACGAGAGTGGAAACTAAATTGGCACACATGAGAATTGTTTGGACTGGAATCCTGAAGACTACCAGGTTGAATTGGAAGAAAATACTTAAAATGTGAACCTACTTTCCAATTGTGTTGCGTTGTAACAAGGTAAAGATTTATCTAGAAGTGGACTGTGAAAAGATGAATTGGATAAACCAATTTTCAATAACTGATGGGTCCTGCATATTATTATAAATCATCGTTTTAATATTTTTTACTCACGTGACTCAAATATACTTTAAACTATTGGGTTTTTTCATCGATTCGGGTGGGAGGAAAATCGTCGTTACAATTTTAGTAAATGTCCTCATTACTTAGTATGTATATGTCTTCTGGATAAAACTACACTTCCTGTATGATTGAAATTCGTATCGAGTATAGGTAGATTAAGGAAAATCCCCTCATTTCCAAACCCAAATAAAAAACGTTGGGCAACAATTATATGCGTGAAATGTCATTGATTTCCCCGAACGCCTTACTCATAGATGTACATAATTCAATATTCTAACGGGCTGTTTGAAACAATTCACAGCGGTAAAGCTCCGAGTTAATCAGAACGCTAAAGATTGTGTCGGAAGACAAGAAATAAAATAAAAAAACAATCATAAATACAATAGCGCAAGTCATATAGTTTCCAGCATCGTTTCTCAATAGATGGTTCTGATAGTCCAGCCTGGGTGTTTGCCAGTTCAATTATCATTACGAGTCGATATTCCGTCGAGTCACTGTGTTGTGGGTGACCCGTATTAGATCGGTTAATTCAAACTATTTATCAACTCCATTCGTTATGCATAGGATCAGATTTTGAAATTGTTTGATGATGTTGTGGCGTACGTACCATTGTGTCACTACCCCGCCTGGCTTAGTACGATGGGTGTGTACTATGTTAATCGTTGTATCACTGATTGAATCTATTGAATCTGTACTTAAATAATACTCGTGCATTATGAGGCAGTCTCGTTAAATGGTCCTATACATATTTGGGACAGTAAGAATGGTTCACGTTTTGGGTGTCAATCCTCTTTTGGGCTATCAAATTCAACCTGACCTTTCCCACAGTTTCACTGAGAAATTAGTTTATGTACAATTTTGATTGACAAGTCTTGCAATTTACTTGTATTGTTGGATGGCAGTATAACGATGCATCGCGAAAACAGTTTTCTGTAGCGCGTTAGAACTCAATTATGACAAACAAACGAATATGCTACTTAACACTATCTTGTAACTTGAGAAACTAGTTTAATTTGGTAGATTATAGAAAACTCGGATGACCATGAATCTATAGTTAATTCGAAGAAAGAAATCACAGTCGTGTGGGTTAACTTAAATTCAGATCCAAAAGTATTGGGTTCAACTAGTTGAACTCTTGAAGTTATAAAGAAAAAAATATCAATGTTTGATGATTGTTTGTTGGTAAATGAGGTATGTTACCTAGCATCCACGGAATAGTACACTATAATTATATTTTTAAACTTCACCAGACCATTACCATGAAATACACTCACATCGGCTTTAATTCCACGAATGAATGAATGAATAAGCATAAAACAGAACAAAACCTAGTGATTTTGAAAACTAATAGGTAAACACATTCACAATGAGCCGATTGTTCGCCGCCAATGAATGGCAACAAAACACGACTGACACAAATGAGCACCTAATTGGAACATTGCGACATCACCCAAATCCGTGCAATCGTGATAGTCGGGGTTCTCACACTCCGATACGATTTAATTTGTGCTGCAATAGTTATTACGTATTCACGATGATTTTGATTATGGCAGTAACAACAAATGTCATGCTTATGGGTGTAGTCAGTAAAAGAACAAAGCTGATGATGACATAGCGACACAATAACCTATTGCTATATTGCACGGGATTCCAAATAAGGGTTTTGTAATAATTAGGTAAGACATATTTAAAGAAAAAGAGATAAGAAAAACGAATTGGACTTTGACAGTACCTGAACAATGCTAAGGAATAAAATAGACCACAATATCACGGATAATCAAATGTAAGAAAGGGCATTATGTGATTTGGCACTAACTGCTTCGACATAGTCTAATCAACGTCTAGTAATTTGCAATCGAAATCTGCTTAGTTATGCATTGGTCCTACCGAAGGGGGAGGGTATCATAATCAACATGAATGGCAAGTAGATGTGTAATTGCTGTATCATGTGGATTCAAAGTGGTTCCTGCTAGGTAGGTATTGTTCGTGTGGTTTGTTGCTGCTACTATTTATTTGATAAGCCTACTCCGTCCCACTGCTGGAATAAGGCCTATCCCATTTTTTCCAATTCTTCCGGCGTTTTGCTACTACATATTAATAATATCAAAAAAACACTGGCCTTAGAATACATCCTTGAAGCACACCAAAGAATCATGTATTTTAATCTGCACTCGTCCACACAGTACTAAGAACCATCTAAAAACATTACTTAATACCTTCAACACGTTTCTCGTTAAGTTTATCTTCTGCATCAGGACCTAATTCCTCATCTGGAATTAGACACACAATCGTCTAAACAATGACGGTCAAAAGGGTAGGCTACCGGTAGCGATCGCAGATAATCCCAATGATTTGGTGACATTTTGAAGTATGTCAGTCAGTTCTCTCGAAGCATCTTGTCGTGACACCCGAAGTGGCGACTTCGTGAACCAAATTAATTAAAACAGAAACACAAAACTAAAGCTATCACGATTGACTTAGACGGCAGGTTAGTGTGGATAAGACTGGGTTAGTAATTTGTGGTTTACTTGCAGGTCAGTATCTAGTTCCTAGTTGACTTTGATTGGTAGATGTGATAGCGTTGGCTTAGAAAACTAAGATAAAGGTAAGCATGAAAAAGTTTGTAGCCAAGCTAATTTCACTCAATCGATAAGCGATATTGTGTAGAAACATTATAAAATAAAATAAAGGTAGAAAGAAAAGCACACCAGATTAAAACAACATAAATTCCGAAGCCGCATACAAAACCCGTGAACACAGGCATTAACAAACTAATTAAAACCAATAACCATGATTTTATTCATTACAAGTTGAATCAAGACACGTCCACACATGGTGAGACTCATAAAAATCCGAGACTCAAGCCCACCGCTGAGGGGCATGAAAGTCTGCATGCAAACCGTCACATTTCAAAATACAATATGCTAATTAACAACTTTTTTTTCTACCCTACGAGCTCTCAGAAACGAATGCAAATTCCCTTCGGACCTTTAATTACGCTTCGAACACGACTGACGACGGTGTTAAAGATGCAGTTTTAAGAATTGTCAG
Organism: Xestia c-nigrum; assembly: GCA_916618015.1. NCBI lineage: Eukaryota > Metazoa > Arthropoda > Insecta > Lepidoptera > Noctuidae > Xestia > Xestia c-nigrum. Next base: position 10,851,049 of record OU745260.1, read on the forward strand.
TGTTTGCACTGCGCGTGCGCAGGGAGATTTAAATGGTAAGAGGATTTAGTGAGAGCATTGTGAGTGACTATGAAAATGTTTACTGCTGTTTAGGGCTGTCACAGTTTGAATTAAATGTAGATTATTTTTTATGTAATTTGGAAAAGATAATTAGATATGGTTTATTTTAGGGAAGGTGCTGTCTGTATTGTTACATTAGTTATAATGAATGTCGCTATAAACGTCATTAGTCACTATACCTTCGTGAGATTTTATAATGATCCATACATCACGGTAGCAAAAACAACCATTAAGCCCTTCTCAGAAAACCATTTTAGGGATCAAACCCGAAATCAATGCGACATAATCAAAGTAGACATGTCCCAAACCATTGAAAGTGTCTCCAATCAACAATGGAGGCGACATTAATTCTATCCATCATGTCGATCCCAAAAAGGGTGGAAGTTCATTAAGAGATGCATTCCTCAAGTATTATTCTTTGAAAACTGGTAATAAAAATAATAACAAGCCGGCCACCCTGCCAAGTGCTATCAGCTCCATCTGTTGTCGCTGCGGACAAACTCGCCTAATGAACGATGATAAATCATATTCGAGAGGCGGCTCGTAGCCCGTGCCGTGCTATTCTTACGACGCATCAATACACGTCAACTTTCTGTTGATCACCATCCATTACTGTGTTAGTTCCGTTAAAATTTTTACAAGACTTTGGGACCAGGTAATGGGCAGTCTGTGATTTTTGATTGTTGATGTTTGTGGTATATTTAAGAGCAACTGTGAGGTGTCTCTCGGGCCGTGTCCCTGCCCGCACACCATTGTGCTTACTAATGATTTTATGCAAATGCAGCCTCTTTAGATCGAAGTCTTAGCGCGATCTCAAACCGTCAGGTACCGGGCTCATTATTAACAATTTGAAATATGACTTGGGAATTTTCAACAATATTATCGTGAAATAAATTAGTTTTTTATTAGTTAATCGATTGACAAATGGAAAGGCCTAGTGTTTTTTTTTTGTGTTTTATGTGCGCAAATTGCTTAAATTCTTCTACTATAATTTGAACAAGAAAATCAATTTATACGCATAGAATCTTCAAATTCAAAATAATGACGCTCTAATTGGTATTGGGTGTATTGTCAATAGATTGGATTTGATACATAATGTTTTTACTGCCGATAATATTTTCTCAGTCACAAGATCTATTCTATAAATGGCGTTAATATGACTTAAATATTTACAAACAGTTTTGATCTTTTATCATAAATCATTCTTCAAAATTTCAAATATTGAGATTTTTTATTAGAAACACCAAAGTATTTTCGTGTTTACAAATTATAAAATCATATGATACGGCGTAGATTTCATCTAATTGATTAAGCTAACACCTATCATGCTTTCGTGCAGTGACTTTTAGATACTTTGTCGTAAAAATAAACAACGCATTATTTTAGATTAAATGTATTTCCAGAGAAGCCATTTCACTATTTTTATTAGCAAAAACAGCGGGACCTTGATTATTCTTTAGCACTTGATTGTTTAAATTACTTTCTGGCTTGTAATTCGGAAATTAAGACGTTGCTTTGATTAAAAGAAAAATGATGTTTTGACTTTTGGAACAAATATTACAAAAAGTTTTCATGTTTTAAAACAAAAAATTCTGACTAGGCGTTCCAAATAGCATTTGTCTTTCTTCTACTTTGAGCTCGCCGTTTCGATTCTCACATGAAACCAAGAAACTCTGTAGCTACCAACGATATACCTTGATTTGAGTAAATACGCACAAAGAAAGAATCTTGTAACTGGCAAAGTATGAATGATTTATCAATTGCTTGTTAGCGATACCTGACATTAACGTCTTTTTAACCCGACTCAAGTCCCAAATCTCAGAACTGATGTTCAAACACAAAGTAACAATGGTCTTCAGAAATTCTTCATTCATCTCAAATTCCGAGAGTAGTGATTCATCCAAACATCTCGGTCTCGCGTTTCCTCTCAAAGAACAAAGCTAATCGTTGCTTAACCTTAATTGCGATAATTACCCCTGTACCGACAAAATGATTTATTATCTCAAAACGGTAGCTAAATATCTAAATAGAGTGAAACTGCGGACCAAAAGCTGAGTACAGAAGGTTTGGTTCCTTGAGTCCTTTTCACGATTTTAGAGCCTAGGACATCTCTTTCGAGGCAGTGGTACTATGTTAATTAACTAAAAGATTCTACCGTAAAAAGCTTGTGGTACTAGTTTTGTGCAAGGTCACGATATGGGCTGAATGGGATTGATAAAAATAGTGTGCCAATAACAAATGGCTAAATATTTACCTTATATTGTCATCATGTGGCTCTTGTACTGTGATTGTATAGGTTGGTAGGTCAGTGTGAAAATAATTATTTCTTCACATCAAACCTCTTGTTACTAGAGATATATTTTGTAGATCAGTAACTATTGCTAGTGAAACCGTAAATTTTCTCATTTCGTATTTTTCATTTTCTTTTACCTGTGAAGCAGTCACTTTTTGCCAAAAATATTGGAGCTTCTGAATATAATTCTGTATATCCACACTCGGCTAATGTTCATTTTTCGTCGGTGACCGTGGGAAATATTTAAGTTTGCGTTTCAAAATATTAAAGAATAGAGTCATTTGTATAGTGTTGATAATTGAGCATCTAGTGTTAATGGGGAAGTGCGATTGGTCTTCAAGTTTTAACTTAATTATTCTTTTTCACTTATTTTCAATTGTAGATTTCTCACGCTTGCCTACTTCAAAGGAAGAATTCTGTTTCTTTTAATTGGACTTCGATATTCTAGATGTGTTTCCTCATTAATACCCCGAACTTTCTCTTTCTCTCAACCACCATGGTGGTGCAGCTAGCTGGTCTAGTGTTCTCTCTTAAATTTGTTATGTAATAACTTTCAATTGTTAAATTTGTAACATCACAAATTATTTAAAAGTCATTGACCCTCAAAAAACAATATCAATACCAAACAATAAATTAATAACCCACCTATTTAAATCTACATTCTTGCTCCATATCTCCACGATACGCTAATGAACCGAGAACTCCAAAGCATTATACACACAGACACAATACGCGACACAATCAAGATGGCAGTGACTAATTCAAAGAATCTTAATATCAATTTATGATCACGGCTTATTAATTGGCGGCGCAATCGATCGCTGGACCATTCTTTAGGGTTATACGAGATGTGAACAATGTGGTGAAGTTCCTTTGTTATAATTTTTTTGTTATTATTTGAGGCCTTTGCGAGTGATGATGCTGTGTTACGTTTGGCTTACGGCTGCTTAATGGGTCTTTTGCTTTGGGCTTGTCTTTTACCGCTGCAAAGTCTGATTGTACTTGGTTGAGGCATGTCCCAACAGACTCTTGGTAAGGTAGAACAAAAAAATCGAAGACATGTGACATCTACCAATCCGCACTGGGACCGCGTGGTGGATAATAGCCCATTTCCTCGCATAGAGAGGAGGCCTCTGTCCCAACAATGAGAACTTTAAAAGCTGATTATGCTATAGAAGAAGTTCAGGGATATTCTATGGGCAAAGGTCATCGTTCGTATTTTTGCCCGACTGCATAGGTACTATTCATATTCGTGTGATCATAGGATTTGTTATTTTCAAAATTAGTTATTTTTTTTTTGGAAATTGCAAAAACACCCTGTACTTCTTACTGTTAATTTCTAACATGATTAGTTTATTAACATCCCAATCTAATTTTGTTTTTCATTTCATTTTCCATGAATTTGTGTAACAAACTTAGACAATGAATCACTTTAGAACATGATTAATTTGTAACAGTCTGCAAATGAGCTCATCGGATTTTATCTTAGGCTTGACAATAAATTTTATTAACGCCAAGTATAAATAACTCAATATATCACCGAACTCATTACAAGATTATTTAGAGAAAAACAGGATGAAAAATAACAGCCGTGCGTACTTATATTAATGTTTTTACAAAAAATACGTGAATCTGCTAATCACATGCCTGTTGCGTTCTTATATAATACAGGCAGGAAGCCAGAAATATCTCTTTTAATAAATTAATGAGTAAACCCGGATGATCCGATGTTAATGTTTAGCGTACACGCAATGTTTTTAGTATCAAGCAGTATCTAGGAGTTTTATCTCGTACCTTTGGCAACTGCATAGAGGTTGCATATGATTGAATATAATTTTGTGGTTGCAGATTATTGGTGGGATTCAGTAGTTACGTTGATATTGTCAATCATTTAGCTGAACTTTGAGAGATGATAAAAGTTGCCACAATTCTAATTGTACAAATTCTTTGTCATAGAAAGAAGCCTAGTTTCCCAGCTTTAAAAACCTGATGATATTATAGGCTGATCACGAAGAAACGATGCAATTACCGGAATATTTTGACGGTATGCATTTAACAAAGCTAGTAGTGCGGTTTTAACAGTGTGCTACTTCAGGGAGACCTTCTTCGCAACCGCTTATGCTAAAAGTCGCAATTCTGCGCCAACTGTAATACGGACAATTGCGATATATTATGTGTAAATATCATTAAAAGTCGTCTGATTAATCTTTCAATGAAATGACTGATGTCATTTTAAAATAACAATTAGATTTAGATGTTTACGTACTCATAAATAAACATTGCTCTCAGTTGCTGTCATTGTCAAGTGGCTCATTTGTCCATCTTTGGCAGTCGTAGTAGTATGGTAGTCAGTGGCCCAAATAGATAGTCTGACAAAGTGACAACCAGTCTTAGGGGTATCGTATTACCCAGTATTAACTGGGTTGTGTAGGTCAGATAGGCAGTCGCTCCATGTAAAATACTGCTATTCAGCTGCATCCGGTTAGATTGGAAGTCGACCCCAACGTAGTTGGGAAAAGGCTAGGCAGATGATGATGACGTACTCATATAAACGTCTTTGATGCAGTCAAACTGGTGACATTGTTTTTGATTCTTAAATTTATTTATCTGTTGGGTACCCACTTTGTCCTTCGTCCAAATCAGTCTTTAATCTCTGGTGCAAACGATTTATCTTTCGCAGTCTTTTGCCTGTCAGTTCCTTTTTCATCGCCTATTTTAAAACCATGCTTTTCAATGCTCACTTCATGTGCACAAACTCTCATTATATTCATTGTATTTTCAGTGTGGCTGGAATCATGCACTGCTGGGAATAGGCTTCCCCTTTCTTCAGACCAACTTCTTGGTTCCGTACCTTTATTTTTTTTTTCACGATTTGGAAATCTTCATTGGATGTCCTCCGCCCTGGGGAGAGCGCAGGGGTCTGTCAGACTCGTACTGACTAAAACCACACCGGTGTTCCCTCGCACACTTGCGTCAGGGGCAACGGGATCTGATGCGACTTCCGCTGCCCCGGACTAGTGGTGGCCCGCTTGACCTACGGGCCTCGTCCCGGGGGGAGTGAGGTGTAAAACTCCCCCCGCTACGTCTATGAGCGGCGCGCGTGGAACACAACGCGCCGCCCAGTGCGTCTTCTGCGGGATGGGCGGGAGCTGGTCATCTCCTACTCCCTTTCCGCAGCTGCCTTCTGCGACATGACGGTCTCGCAAAAGGACATCACCGCGTCCCAGGACTCTGTGCTGCCGACCATGGAGCGAACGACGGCCGGCAGCGACAGGTCTTCTCCTAACTCTGCAACGAGCGCACGGCGCGGCTTATTCCAAGCGGCACACTCGGCCAGCGTATGCGGCACCGTATCCTCTGAATAATGGACGCAGTGATGGCACCGGGCGTCCGGCTCCCAGCTTAAGCGACACAGGTACTTCCCGAAGCAGCCGTGCCCCGAGAGCACCTGTGTCGCCCGGAACGTCAGAGTTCCGTACGTAGCTCATCCAACTGTTTCCCACGACCTTGACAATATTACCTACTGTTATATTACAACTAATTCTTCATCGTTGCTGCGTTTGTGAACTCTTCAAGCTCTTAAATTAATGGTAAAGTCTTGCACAAATCTTCCGTCTTTCTGATTCAGCTGCACAATAATTAATCCTTTAAGTTCGTGCTAAAGATATTATGTTTCGTTTCCATTGTGTGTGTTTATATTAATTGCGAATTCCCAAGTAACGGATTGATGCACTATAAGGCCGAGTTTAGTTTTAACCTTCGGGTTTAGTTTGAATCATTAGGTACTTATTTTAGTAGTTTTATTTGAATTCAAAATAATATTCTTGAAGAAAAGGTTAAAAGGAACTTTAATCGAGACATTGGCATAAGTAGGTAGTTTATACTCTTGAATAAAACAATCCTGATATCATTTTTTTTGGAATAAAACAACGAAGGAAAAAGTCTGACAAACTGTCATATTCATAATTCAAAAAAGAACATTAGATACCACCTTTAAAAATATTTATTTGGGGACTAATTAAAAAAATAACAATTATATGAACAACATTTACTTCAGCACAAGTAATAGCTCGCAAGAGAACCAAGGTCACCGACGTAGCCCGAAGAATTGCTAAACTTAAGTGGCAGTGGGCAGGGCACATTGCTCGCAGAACGGATGGCCGATGGGGCCGAAAAGTTCTGGAGTGGCGACCGCGAACCGGAAGACGATGCGTTTAAAGACCTCCCACTAGGTGGACCGATGACCAGGTGAAGATTGCGGGAATCCGGTGGATGCGAGTAGCAAGGGACCGGTCAATGTGGCGACACTTGGGGGAGGCCTATGTCCAGCAGTGGGCGTCTTTCGGCTGAGATGATGATGAAATAATAGCTTCTCTGTATCTTCATAGTACACAGTTTGAAGAGCTTGATATAGATATATATAGTTCCCCTACCTATGAAAGGTATTAAAAATGGTATGTATCAAATACTCATTTGGCCATGCAAATCGTAGACTCGTTCAAAGCATACGTTACTACACCATTTGCAGTCGATGGGTTAACGACCTTATTATTTTCATTTAGAAGAACTGGTACATTTGATTTATCTGTTTCTATTATCTCTGTTAAATATTATTTCGGTGAGATATGGTTTAACTAGAATTTAAAACTTTGACCTCTACAGTGAAAAAAATATTGTATTTACTTTCAAACTTCAGCCTTGATAAGATGGGCTGAGGGACGGTTCGAAAGAAATACCGCGGGTCCGAAACATATAGGGCGAGGAAGGAATATGGATGGATTTTAGTCAGTAAAAGTCTGACAGTCCCTCTCGCTCCGCCTAGTGGTAGAAGTTATTTGATGATTTCCATCCGAAAAAAAATAAAAGCCTTGAAAAGATAAATAGATAAGAGTTGCATTTTATCGTTGTTTGAACACACATTTCAACGCATTACCGAAATTAATTCCTTTGGTGTCTACTGCTAGAGATGAACGAGATCTCTTTTTTTCTAAAGCATTTCAATAGAAAAAAAATATTGCAGATAATCTAGAACAAGAACTGTGCTAATGGCTCCTACATGTGTTTTTTGAGTCTATGTTTATTCATTGTTTGCATACGTTTTTAAATGTTTTGTGCATTGATAAATTCAATTATGCATCAGCACTCTACTATAAATAACAAAAAGCGTATCCGTCTCCTTACCAATACTTTGTTTAATCACATTAAATACTAAAGGTACACATGTAGATAACAAAGCACTTAATGATCTGGGTAAAACCAATCTGTCATACACGTTGATGACAAAAAAGGAATAATTAGCAAACAATGTATTTTAAGAAGGATGACAAAAAACAAATGACAGTAAATTAAGGCTGGGATCACAAAGGCGTAGTATAGTCGACCTAATACAGGCTTTACCACCCTAAGGACAAATGTCACTGTCACGTTGTAGAATGTCAACGTCATTATGTGACACTTCTTAATTTTGTATACGTTGTGACGACAATTGAGCTTCAACCAGTGCTTTGCCACATGGGCAGCGTGTCCGAAGCTATTGCTAGGTGACTGATAGTTACTTTGACTCCTTAAATTAACAAGAAATTGCTGTACGAAATGGTAGAGTAATATCGACGGACTAATACATACCTAACTAGTGAGTTGATTTGGCTTTAGAATGACAGCCAATGGAAGCGTGCTCAAATACTTTTCGATTAAATACTCATTTGTTTAGTTCGAATACCTACTGTCTTTTGTTTCGTCTCAAAGTCACTGTCAGTGATGTTCAAGATAAACAAAGAAAATAATACAAAATTCGACACCTAAGCTTAATAAGCCAAGTTTAGATCGCAGTCATTATTACCAACCATCAAAACCCAACTGCCTTTCCAACTGACATCATTTCTTAGTCACCATCAACAGGTGAGTAAGAAACGGTACTAATCCTTTGTCAAAAAGCGACAATCAAGAATGTACTCAATTAATAAATGCAATGCACATACTCTTCCTATAATTATTATGAGTCACGGCATAACCGTTCGGCCACAAACTAGGTGCTTAAGCGATACGCGTATTACCGCAGCGGCTAAGCAGAAAACAAGTGAAAAGCGTTGCTTGGAGCATGCCAAGAGTACCCACGATTCAATTCATGTGAAAGAAACAAGTGACGCGCGTTTGGTTTAACGCAAGTCGCAGTGGTTGTGAACGGGCTTTAAGAGGAAATAAAAAGTAGTTAGCACAGCTTGTCATAAAGCATTCGATATTAGTAAGAGTCAAACAAAGATCCACAATTCTAAATCTTTTAATTGGCATTAAGTATGACGACAGACGGTGACTTGCCTAATCTGACATGTAATGATATGAATATAGAGCTGTTTATATTATGTGTGATGACTTTATTGGTCTGACTTTAAATTCTGTACTAAGTTGGGCTGGAAATTTAGAATGTACCTAATTTAAAGAAAAGTCATAGTTATATTGGGCAGCTTTAAGCATAAGCATAACGATCCTATAATGATCCCAAAGCTGGGACACATGCATTCTCTCTATGAGAGGGAAGGGGCCAAAAATCCACTACGCGGGTTCGTGCAGGTTTGTAGATGTCACAATCATGTCTTCGAATTTTTTAGGGGACTTTAACTACAGTAAAATCAATGGTGAAGCTATTTATTCCATTGTAAATAGACCAGCAGTAAATAGGGGAATAGCGGTGGCCCAGTGGTGGCAGCCCCGACTTACGAACAGTACCTAAGTCGTGAGTTCAAACCCAGACAGGCGCATTACTTTGTGTAATTTATTTCATCACCAATGCTCTCAAAACGGTGAAGGAAAACATCGTAAGGAAACCGGCATGTCCTAGAATCAAAAATTCGAAGACACGTGACATCTACCAATCCGCACTGGGCCCGCGAGGTAGATCCCTCTCATTGAAAGGAGGCCGTGACCCAGCAGTGGGAACATTATAGGCTGATGATGATGATGATGATGAAATAGACCAGCCGGTAAAAGATGCGTTAGCCTTCAAAGCACCCGTTTAAAACAAAATCAATATTACTTCTTGAATAGTTGTGTCATTTTTTCCGGAATTGCTCATTTCAGGGCCGTTTTTAGACATTGCTCATGAAATTGATTCAAAGTATGACAATCCTAATTTCAACAAATCAGATTTCTCTGACTGAACAAAAATGCTTGACCGTGTTAAATCAAATGTAGCTTTATATCAACTCTTTATATATCCCAGCATGAATTCCACTCTAATCTGTCACGTATAAGGTCGAGCGGTGTAAAGTTCATCAATGCTGAATTCAATTATCGATTACACCATTGTGTTCCGCTCTTTCGATTTATATTTAAATACCAGACGTTTACTAAAAATGTATTGTGAAAGACAAGTACTTTTGTTGTGTATTTGACGAAAGACCGCCCGTGAGTAGGTACTCTTGTTATTAAATATTTGAAAGTTTCCAGTACCGGTGTAGCGTTTGATTTCAATGTTTTGTTGATTGAGGTTGAACCTTAGAGGTTTTATGTAGTAACAGCATCATCTTTAGTTCACAAAAAGACCTCACAGATAGCTAAAAGGATATGACACTTAAGCAGGTCGAAGCCCTTACAACCTTCTTCGTTATGCGATATTCGTCTTGTTCTCTGGTACAAAGTTGTGACTTTAAGTTTACTGTTTTAGGTTTTAGGCTCACTGCTCCATAAAACGTTTTGTCATGGCCTCCCCATGATTTTCAGTAGTATAATGCGTGCTTGGAAAATCTGCCATCACTATATATTTTCTAACACTGTTTTCAGCTTTTATGGTTTATAACTAAACAACAAAACCCGCGATCATGGCGTTTGCAATAGCATCAAAATATCGGGAGCTCAATATAACAATCATGGATATCCCTTTATGTGACGGTTTAGGTACATTATTTTCTCTTTTTTTAACCTATAAGACAGATAGGACGTACATATTTAAATGCTTATAATGTCTGAACAATAGAATTAATCATACAAATCAGCGAGTGACAACGATTACGAAATTACCCGTATTGAATCAACAGTGCAGCTTAGAATGTGGTGTGGGCGTGTTGGGTTAGTCATTCATCAATTAACTACTCATGTAATAGATAAGATCGAGATTTCAGTCCTATTGTTATGTTTTATTAGTACATAGAGATAATTAGGAAAGGAAAGGAAGGGTAAAGGGAAGGAAGGGAAGGGAAAGGAAGGGAAGGGTTTTTTGGTAGGAAATGCCTTAGGCATTAAGTCCGCCTCTGTACAGTTTTAATTGTGCATAAAGTTTTAATAAATAATAAATAAATAAATAATTCTAATCTGTCATTGAATTACTCAAACTAGGTTCAGTGCAGACTAGGCACACTTCTGTACTGGGTTAGTGGAGAATAAAACCACTAATTGGTTCTTTCTTCTATTTCTTCTTTATCAGGTATTAGGAGAGTGTTTTTAAGACTGGCTGGCCGAAAACTGTGTCGAACCACCAAAATGGCACGTCTTTTATAAAAAAATTTTTAAGCGATTGGCCAATCAGAATCTAATTAGAATTTACAAAAAACGCGGGAAAGCTAAAATCCAATCAGATAAAGGCGCGAAAATTTTGTGCACATTACCTTAAGTACTGCGAAAGTTTACAGTTATGGGAACCGCGTCTCAATATTAACGTTTTTATCTAACTTTTTCTATGTAAACATAAAACTATGTATTTATATATAAATATATATATATATACATTAACACACAGCGCCACCTAGTACCACACTAAGCAAAGCTTGTGTCGTGGAAACTAGATAGTTGATATACTAGATTAAGCATCCATGACTCGGAAACAAATGTCCGTGCTCATCACACAAACATTTGCTCCTACCGGGATTCGAACCCAGGACCCTAAGAACGTAAGGCAGCCTCACCACCACTACGCCATACAGGTCGTTTATCAGATCTACATATCACGAACTATCATAATTATCCTTAACACTAAGTCTACTAGGTACGTGAGAACAAATTATCAAAAAACTTAGTTTATAATCACTTTTTCACTGCATATAAGTGTCTATGTATCACTATCACATTATGTACTGTCCTATCAGAGTCTGTGTAGCACTTTTTTTCGTAGTCCCGGTTTCCAACTGGTTTGAACTGACGTCGATTCTCATGATATCTTTTCTGCGACGACATTGGATCTGTTGAAAATCATCCCTGAGTGAATTGGGCTAAAAATGTGAAGCAAAGCGGATATAAAACTGAATAAACTCTATCATTTGCTTAATTTTTTCCAACTATATTGCTGCAGTTTTGCTGCAGTCTAACCGTATGCAGCGGAATTACTGTATTTTACGTGGAGCTGGTTATCTGACCTTCATGACACAAGAAGTTTCACCCATCAAGCTACTCACTGGACAATACCTCTTGCTAAAACTCGTTGTCAAACTTTTAGTCTACTGACTAGCTGTAACGACTATCAAAGATCCATAAATGTCAGCCGTGACCAATGATTTAACGTGGTTTCGAAGACATGGAGCGTTTCTTGAAATGTAAAGGAAGGTTTGAATTTAATACAGGACCTATAGATATTTTCACAAATCTTAAGAAGACTGAGCTTGAGCCAAAAATAACTTTTAATCACATCTAAATGTCATGAATGATCGAAGATCGAACCCTAAAGCCTTAAAACACTAATTAAAAATTCACCTCATTCATTAAATCATTCCAGTAACCAGCAAGATCAACTTGGAAGCTCCGGAGTCCCAATTAGAAGCCAGTGTTGTCTCATAAACAAAAACGATACTTGATGGAGTGAAGCGACAAAGTCCTGGTGGTCTCCGAAGCTCGTTGTAATCTGTCATCTGAACTGTCAAATTACTAACGGCCGGGCGACCGATCGGCTACTGAACTTGTTGTAGATAACAGATGCAAGTGGGCAGAGATTTTGGTAACAGATATGACACCTGTTTGATGGGTAGTGGGTGGTGGTCTTTTTTGCCTATTGCTTTTGTGAGGAGTGATAGGTTTTAGGTAAGTTTAAAGCCAACCCGAATGGCGCAATGGTAGTGAGGCTGCCTTACGTTCTTAGGGTTCCGGGCTCGAACCTGGTAGGAGCAAAAGTTTGTGTGATGAGCATGGATATTAAAATTTGTTTCCGAGTTATGGATGTTGTATGTATATAAGTATGTATTTACAAACATAAAATGTATCTATGTAGTATATCAACTATCTGGTGTCCACGACTCAAGCCTCGTTACTTAGTGTGGCATTAGATGGCGCTGTGTGTAATGTCGAGTGATATTTATGTATTCATTTATTTAAAGCATAATTTAGGAAAGACTGCGGTGTTTTTGGTTTTATTGGGTGCGCTTGTTTCAATAGCATGATGTAGCGTTATTCGTTCCAGGTACTTGAATCATCATCATCTATTCATGCCCTTGTTGTCGCCGCACGTTTTCTTCTTCCATTTTACCCTGTCACGGTATCACTTACTCCTTTCTCTATTATATTATTCCTCACACAATTCATCTATCTTGCAAAAATGAGTAACTGAATTATGCAGATTCGGATATACTATTTGTCTCTGTATAGCCCAAAGGTTGCCTGGTAGAAGAACTTTATAAAAGCTTCTCAGAAGTAGGAATTTGTATTTTTATAAACTTCTTTTCTTTTTTGTGTAGTAGACATCAAAATAAAGATGTATCTCTGCGTAATAATCTTTGTCTGTGCACAAAATAAATTGAATGAATGTAGGCGTACCTTCATGGAGACACCTGATTGGTCTTTTTGTATTTTTTACATGGAATGTTAATTAATTTTTGCTGTCAACCGTAGTCAAACAAAATATAATGATTAATTATGTTTTTAAAAATGGGTACCTGGCTTTAGTGCAGATGCGGGATCAACGTGTTATTGTTACAGCAAAAAGTGAATTTTACAAAGATTAAGATCTAGAATATCCATACTATTGTACTCAATTCTTTGAATCGCTGGCAGTTGTGTATGACTTTTGTGTGAATGGTCTGGAATTGAATGATAAGTTTTTTTAAAGCGCAGTTTGATGACGTTCTTTTCAATTATTATTAATGCTTCAGTTGGACGTTTATACCCACTTATATATAGATTGTTTCTAATTGTTTCCATTAAACACTTAACTTCTTCTTCATGTGGTTTGTACCTAACCTGGTGTCAGGGTTTATTTACCCACCATGGGCCTTTGACTGGGCTATATATGCCGTCGAGAAATCTCTCTCAGGCATGTTTGGTTCTGCCGGGGTTGCGGGCCTGTTCGAAAGAGATACCGCGGCCCCGGAACATAAAGGGCGAGGATGGAACATGGATGGGTTCTAGTCAGTAAGAGTCTGACACTCCCTCCTGCTCCGCCCAGAGTGGGAGAAGATATTTGATGATTTCCCATCCTAAAAAAAAAGCCATGTTTTCCCTTCACCGACGCTAGTAATAAATATACAATACTTTGCATATTGTATAATTATTATGAATCCAAAAAGTCAGAGGTTTGGGTTCAAATTTTAGACTTATGACTTTGCATTCCCATGATCACAGCACTAGGCTAAGTATCACTCACTTTGATAAACTGACATGTAAGTCAGGAGAAAAAAACACCCAATCACCCAAAACAAACCAACCCAATATTTACTGACGTAACCAAAACATTCCATTTTTCATCAATTTCATGGCAAAGCGAATCGAGAATCGATGTTCAGCAAAATTAATGACAACATCAGACATCGAATCGAATGAAGAATAATTTCGATTCTTCGCAATCAAGTGGCTCGTAATGTCCCGAATAACTTAAAGTTATTGAAACAAATGACAAGATTTATCTCGATCAGAGATACCAATTAAAGTGCTCTAAATGTTAAAGGCAAGTATGAAATATTTTACTCGTAATTACAAATGTCAATGACATGAATATCAATTAGTATGATATCAGTGACATATCTGATGCTTATCGAATTGAGACTTCACGAGGATTACTGATATTTAAAGCCTAAATGTTATTTTGTTGTAAACAGGATTTTGGATGAATCATTTAATAATATTGGAAGACAAAATGACAAAAGGATGTTTGACTTAAGGAATATTTCATCTCCCTGTCCTTATCTAATGTTAGGTGGGGCGGTGCAAGCGCAACACGTTTGACTAATATAGGTAACATAATCGAACTAACTGTGTTTCTACTGCATTGAATATAGACTGACCAAAATGGGAAGCATTTAAAGATAAGTAACAACAAAACATTTCATAAAAGACCAGACCAGAGAAGTTAAATAAACAACTCATAGCTACGTACTAAAAATTAAGAATAAAGACCTATTACTGAAACTTATAACCCGATTCATAAGCCAAAAATATCAATACTTCGTAAACATGAATCTTTAATTTTGAGAACTTTATCCTCAAAATCGCAGATCCATTGAAAGAGCAAAAGATCATGTGCACCCGCAAGCAAACAATAAACTCCACCAAGATTTAGTTAGCACGAATATTTCACAGCTTAAATCAATTAAAGCGACATTTTCGAAGTTTGCTCGAACAATGGACACGAATCGGGTTCCTTATCAACTTCAGATATAATTAATGGAGCTTAGAACATTACACAATTAGAAACTATAAACTTTGATGTATTGTTGCATTATTTAACATAAATTAATACGTTTTGCTTGTTGAAAATCGTTGCGACAGGCGTTATTTATTGCGTTGACGTAATTCTGTGTGAATTAGCACCTTTGTAAGTGGTGTTTACTGGTCAGTTTTGGTCCTTAGTACTGAATCATTAATTTATGATTTCGATTTCTGTGTTTGTGGTGCGACCATAGGACTGCTAAGTCATAGGTTAGGTTTCAAGTTCAAACCTAAGACGCACGTCTGAGTTTTCGGACTCATGTGCGTATTATAAATTTAAAAGTACCCTACACCAGCTGCTACTTCACAAATGCATTGGACGAATTCTTGAATGACAATTTTTAATAACCTATCCCAAATTGTAAAATTAATATCTATTAAATAATCTGTAATCTAAAATTGTAACCCTAACCCTCTATTGTAAATCTAACATTGACTGTACAAATTATTCCATATGTGACATTAAATTTTTTGACATACTAATTTAGTTTTGTATGATAAATATATCCTTTTTCTTTCTTGTCACAATTCGAATGCTACCATATTTGTACGCCACTTGGCATAACATAGCACCCTAAGAACTTTAAGAACTGTATCTACTACCTATGTTACACAAATAAAATGATTTGATTTGTATTGTACTCCTATAATTATGACTTGCTTCGGAAGGAAAACCATCATGCCCGAAAGATAAATTTCGACGGCATGTAAAGCTAATTCTAATGCCCATGGGTAGCATAAAAACTCTGACTCCAGGTTAGGCTCTAACCACATGATAAGGGAGGAAAATAAATAATGTCTTGAGCTTCTTCTTGAATATCTTGAGGTGTTTCTGTTATCATTAAGTTGATGCCATCCATTGTAAGAGCAGAATGCTCACGTAGATCTCAAACATCCATACCATATATATCCATAACAAGCCTTTACGGATTTGGATGAATAGGCTGAAAGGTAAACCACGACTTGAGATCATCCTGTAGGGTATATGCCTTTTTTTTTTATTTTTTTTATTGGGATGGGAAATCATCAAATGACTTCTCCCACTCTGGGCGGAGTGGGAGGGAGTGTTCTGACACTCCCTCTGAGAGTCTGCTCTTACTGACTAAAACCCATCCATGTTCCTTCCTCGCCCTTTATGTTCCGGGGCCGCGGTATCTCTTTCGAACAGGCCCGCAACCCCGGCAGGCTTCGGCCCTTGCGGGCCCCTCCCCTTATGCTGACATCTCTTTGAGGCGCGCGTGGAACACGAACGCGCCGTCGACACGGCCTGTCGTCGTCGTTAGACGGACGGACGGCTAGCTAGCCCATAGCCAACCGCCCACAGGCCCGCATCTACGGTGGCCGGTAGCCACCACGTGGCCCCCGACGCCCGTTGCGTCTCCCGCGGCGGCCGGGAAGAGAGGATCTCTCCCTCTCTCGTTCCGCCACCTCCTTCGCTAGCATGACTGCTTCGCAGAAGGAGGCGACGGCTTCCCATTCCGTCTCGCTCCGGACCATGGATTGAACCAGGGCCGGACGCGAGAGGTCGCCGCCGCCGATCGCCGCCACGAGGACACGGCGGAGCTCCGCCCACGCAGGGCAGACTTCCACCGTGTGCTCCACCGTGTCCTCCGGTCGATCCTCGCAGTGGAGACACCCGGGCGATTCCTCCCACCCGATTCGGTGCAGGTACCTCCCGAAACATCCGTGTCCGGTGAGGACCTGCGTCAGGCGGAAGGTGAGGACGCCGTGGCGCCTCTCTAGCCACTCCTCAAAGAGGGGACTTACCGCCACTATCGTGGCGTGCCCTAGGGTATATGCCTTCTCTTTCTTCTATCATTCTTCTCTGTTCTTATTTGTACGTCTTTCATCCATCGTATTATGCACTATTGACCTGCACCATCAATGGTGCAGATGAGACTAATTAATTTCGTTTGTAAAATTAATGGTGCAAACGAAACTGTGGATTAGGTATGCAACTGCACCATTGATGGTGCAGGACAATGGTACGCCGCATATGGTACGATGGGGTCCCATATCCATCCGTTTCTCGCTCAAGCACGGCCCTGGTTTCTTAGCCCAACCAGGCTACCATTATAAATCGGTCCTAAATCGTTCAACTAGGTAACCGACCAAATTAGCGTTTTAAATGCTAAACGATTAAGGTATAGACCTTAAAAAGATGACGGTCTGATTATCTAAAACAGCTGCTTAAAAATAAACATTATTTTTGTATGGGAAATGTGACAGTGACAGCTGGTTTTAGATAATCAGACTGTTATCTTTTCGGTGAACATGGACCTAAATCGGTCAACTGACGGGATATGGCTTAAGATACCCTAGTAACCGAGACCGCAGAAAAAAGTTAGACATTTCCATAAAAAACACACTATCATCAATATCATTCCTTGCCATTTTAATCCCTTTTCATTCCCACACAAAACAAACAATATTAAGATCTACACGAGTTCATTCCTCAAAACGCAAATCAGTAGAACTATGACCATCCATCAAAGAATATAAGCAAACACAACTATTCGCCATCACTAAGGTCAAAGGAATGTGCAAACTCATAATTCCAATGATTCTACTTCATTATTCATCTTCAAATAATAGTTAGCACCCCATAGCTCAAGGTTTAAAGCCTATAAAGGGCAATGTATTAAGGCAACTACAGTTGCTAAAGTAGAAACTCTATTTGTGGTGGTTCAAACTTCGTTTAAAACACTGTTAGAATAACACACACACACTGGTAGTAAAAAGAAACGGCACTTGCTATGGCAATATAGAACAAATCCTTCCCCGAAGAATAAACAATCGCTTAAAACATATTCTGCAAGGTTTAAAAAAGTTATAACGTTAACACAGGCATCACGAAATAACTACTTTATTAAGACGTCCAAAAATAAATCTAAAGCGGTATGGACCGTAATTAATAATTGTAAAACCTGCTTTCCTAAGGAACCAATTACGCAAATTCAAACTGGGACACAGAAAATCACGAACCCATTAAATATTGCTCAGGCATTTAACAAGTTTTATATTAATCAAGTTATCGAACCAAAAAATAAAACTATACCAGAAATTAACGTACGCTTAAATACTTCAAACTCTTTGTTTATGGAGCCGACCATACCTCAAGACATAAATAACCATATTACCTCACTTCGAAATACAAATAGTGTTGGTTATGACGGAGTATGCACTAAAGTTATCATAGATGTGTCTCATTACATAGCTCCACATCTGAGTCACTTAATTAACATGAGTATTTTTAGCGGAATCTTCCCTGAAAAATTAAAAACGTCAATAATTATACCATTACACAAAAAAAACGACAGACAAATTATGTCAAATTATAGGCCTGTTGCGTTGATAACCATCTTTTCAAAAATATTTGAGAAAGTCATTTATAAGTCCTTGTACAACTACCTTGAGAAATCAAACATACTGGTTAACGAACAAAAAGGATTTCGCAAGCAGAAGACAATAAATATGGCTATACATGACCTGCTTCTTCCTATTGTGTCAAATATAGACAACAGAAATCCTGTGTGCGCTATTTATATGGACCTGACTAAGGCTTTTGATTATGTGGATTATCCTATACTTATACACAAACTTGAAAAATATGGCATCAGGGGAAATATACTTGACCTCATTCGATCTTACTTAACGAACAGGAAGCAATTTGTAGAAATCACACAAATATCCTTAAATACTAGCTACGAGAAAAAATATCGTTCAGAAAGTGAGACAATTAAATACGGCGTTCCTCAGGGTAGCGTGCTGGGACCGCCCCTTTTCTTACTTTACATAAATGACCTTCCGAGGCAAATAAAACACCCCATGGTACTATTCGCCGATGATAGCACCGTAATTATTAAGTGTGATGATCCCAATACTTATGAAAACGAAATAAATGTGACATTAAATAGAATTATAAAATGGTTTGAGAACAATAATCTAATTATAAACTTGGAAAAAACTAAAATTATGCACTTTTATCAAAGAATACCAAATAAAATCTATGACATTAACTATTTAGGGACAAAGATAGAATCAGCTACTGCTACAAAATTTCTTGGAATTACTATAGACAACAATTTGACCTGGAAACCCCAGACTGACGAAATATGTAAAAAACTAAATCGTTTTACTTACGCTCTCTATAAACTATCAAAAATAGTGAGCCTAGAATCCGTACTAACAGCCTATCATGGCTATGTTGCATCAACACTCAGATATGGTGTAATGTACTGGGGCAATTCAGTTGATAGAGAACTCTTATTTAGAGCCCAAAAAAGATGTGTCAGAGCTATGTGTCGACTAAAAAGCACAGACAGTTGTAGACCGTACTTCATACGTTTCAAAATACTTACCTTGCCATCGCTGTACATATACGAAACAAATGTGTTCGTCAAATCTAACATTTCACTATATAAAATAGCTACTAAAAGTTACTACCGAAAATTACGTGATAGAAATAAGTTAGAACTCGAAGTGACTAATGGCAAAACGGCACTTATGAATAAAAGCACCTTCTGTATGGCCAAAAAAATTTTTAACAAACTACCTGAAATAGTAAAAACGTTAGATCTGGAAAATTTCAAAAAACAATTATTAAAAATATTGTTAAATAAATGCTATTACTCACTACAGGAATATCTGGACGATAATTCTATAATTTCTGCTTCAGAAAATTGTACCAACATCTCCTAACCTATTTTGACTATTCAGAATTTTATTTGACATTAGCATTATTATAACTTTATCTCTTTGACATTTATTGAAACTGATTATATCCCCAATTAATATTGACATGCATGTACCTATTTCTTAATATTGATTTTATTACGAATGTGAAAATTAACATAATTTTATAAATTCTACCACTAGAAAATATCTTAAAAGTTGAACTAGTGTTAAAGTACCTAAAGATAATGTTCAATAAATTAAATATTTGTACGCCTCTGGGCAAAACATAGAGGATCCACCTATCTGTATCATCATTATTATAATTTGACCTATGTTTACAAATAAAGCATTCTGATTCTGATTCTGATTCTGAATAAAGTTCTAATTAGCTTGCACTACAGAGTGGTTGTTACGTCAGTCACTGCGGGCCGAATAGTGCGAAATGGTTTCGATCTATTTACAAAACATCTATTGATTGGATTTGAAAAATAAGAGACTATGTATGTATGTATTTACAAACAAAAAGTATATATGTAGGTAGTATATCAACTGTCTGGTGACCACGACACAAGCTTTGCTTAGTGTGATCCAGTGATATTATTATTTATTTATTTTTTATTTAATATGTTGTATTTAGAATTATTTGCCAAAAAATCAGAACAATCGCATGTATTTTATTATGGTTGTTACTCATTATAATTTTTTTTTTTGAGATATGTTCGTGATTTTATTTATCGAAAAAAAAAAAATGTTTTCAAAACACTAGGTATGATACTACTAGCATATAATATCCTGAAGAATATCACATATTTTTTCTGATTTTGTATATTGCTGTGAATCATATACTTTCAGAGATCATAAAACTCGCGTGTAGCTCTTGTAGTCGCCTTAAATAAATCCAGTCGTGAGTTCTCCGATGTCTGGATAGTTATTAATTTTAGTAATGAATTGTTTTAATGTTTGTGTAACCGTTCGAGGCTGAGGTAGTGGTGAACCCATTTATGGGTGTGATTTTGTGTGTCCAATAAATGGGGCAGTGTTGATGTGGGGGTTTTTATTAGTACCTTCTAATGCATATTGTGAGTATTTATATTGCATAAGTATTCATATTTTCTTGTTGCTGACTGATAATCCACAAAATTTTTGCAACAAAAAATACCATGGTTTTAAGCTATTGCATAGCTTCTATCGCGGTCCATGAGCGTGGAGACCAAATCCAGAAATTCCGTAACGAAAATAACCAAACACCCCATGTTTTCCCAGTTTTCTTTTTAATATACCTATTGCCGTTGTAGGTTGTATATGTCACCGTAAAATTGTCAAATACGTTATGTTGTAATATCTCTAGCGATATTGTAAAGTTTCGAATTATTGTCAAATGAACATACTGTTTACAACAAAACGCATTATTTTTCGAGAAATGCATGCGATGGTAGTCAACTTACGCGGTGTGGAGGGAAGGAGGGGCCCCCTTTGCCCAGTGGCACAACTCTCATGAAAAGATAATGCACCATTCCTGAGAAATACCGATTAATATAACATAACCTTAAAACACTTTATATTTCCCCTAAAAAGCGTAGTCGACGGAGCCCCGCTTCGCGGGGCCTCTATTTCCGAGTGCAGGGTTTACCTTCTTTGTAACCATTTTTTATCAACTTATGCAATTTTAATTATTTATTTATTTTATTTTTCCGCTTGTTGCCGGCTCGAGGACCAAACGTAGACTGAATGTTCACCGGACGTTGTTGTTGACGATGTTACGCGCACCGCGTGCTTAGCGTGCCGTCTGCTCGCTTGCGGCGCGCGGACCACGCTCGGACGCCGCAAAAACGACGGGGCGTTATAAGTTTGACATGTCTGTGTATGTGTGTGTTGAACATTCATTATAAAATTCATAATTTCATCGTGATGGGAAGCCGAGCCTGAACATTCAGTCTGCGTTTGGTCCTCGAGCCGGCAACAAGCGGAAAATAAAATAAATAAATAATTATAATTGCATAAGTTGATAAAAAATGCTATGCAATAGCTTTACCGTGGCAGTCCCCGAGTGCCACATTTCTTTTTTTTTTAACCATCATTAACTACGTAAGTTTGGCTTTTAGTCTAACCAGATTCAACTGAATGCCAGTATTTTGAATGAAGCGACTACCTATCTGACTTCCATAAAATAGTTTCTGGGTAGATTGGTAAGACTGGTTCTAAAAGATTAGTCAATGATCGATGTGTCCTTTTATTCACAATGTAAGTTATAAACGACTCTAATAATCTTCTCTGATCACTTAGCTGTTATAATATTGACATGGACAAAACCCTTATTAATCAAGAAGAGTTAAATTCCCAAAACCCAATAATCACCAGTTACGCATTTATCCAAATCACCACCAATATGATCACCAATCACCAAACCCTTACGTGCCAATAACAGTATGGTACTTCCCAGCGAGTGGTGGTTTCATTAATTATATTCAGATAGATAAGACACTGCATTGTTAATGATTGTCGGCCGCGGTCATTGCTCACCGCTGTGTATGACTGTACTAGTGTTGGGAGTGTGTCTGTGTAATGCGGGACATTACGGCGGTATACAGGGTGTAAACAGATTCATTAGGAACCCGTCAACCAAGCATTCTGTACATCAAACTAAGTAACTCTACGCAAAAATTATTGCTGGGAAATGACTTTTTTCTTAAACTCAATATAACGCACTCAAAACATTCTGCTGATGGATGGTTTGAATAGTGCGGGGTTCGTGGAAGTGTTTAATGTAAAGTTTTTCCATTCAAACATGTATAAAAAAATAAACTTGCTAAAAAGTTGGTACTTTGCCGCTCAAAATCTCCGGAACTAGAAGGTTTCCAGGTACTTATGGTCTAGAACAAAAGAAAAGATCACAATGATGGGGAGAACAAATGCCCTTCCACTTCTTTAAAAGTCATTTTACGCCCTTTAGAGGCTGCCTGGTCATTAATGACCGATACTTGAATCCTCAAGTAACATGGGGCAAGGAATTGATGATGAAGATGATGATTTGAACACGTGATTGTACTTTACCAATGATCCAATTTTACTGCGGTTCCAATTCAGAATTGCGATTAAAAGTTAGCTGTTCAATATGGACACAAAAATGTCCACCTTTCAAAAAATGGGACAACGGTTTTTTTTCGTGTTCAGAATGTAATTTTTTTCAAGGCCAATGCTTGTTTATTAATCAATTGCAATTTACCTTTGATACGAAATTTGGTCGTTCTTACCCGTAACTAAGGTTCTTAGATTAACGCGGTCTTCTTGCCTTCAAATCCAGTAAAAAACCATTTTAAAATGTCTATTTTGTTGAGCACTTTGAAAAACAAGTAAAAAATTGGTAACAATATTTGCATACTATAATAAAGTATACTAAGAGAAATAGGTATTCATTTTTATATTTAAGTTTTTTTTTAAATAATAATTACATTAGTTTTTTTGTTGACTGTGCTTTTAAATCACTTGCAATTTGAGACAAAGCCGGAATTTAAAAGTGATGTGAGACGAACCAAGGTAATTTTTGGAATGTGGGACAAAGCTTCGGGACGAACGAAGAAAAAATCCTCTAAAAAGTTGGAAGTAGTTTAAAGACAGGTTGTAAAACAAATGTCTTAAATTTTTCAATCCCAGAATTCCCAAAGACGCAAACAGCATCATTACGCTGTGTTGTTTAAGTGGGTATTCAGCCACACTTAATATTATTGACTAGTACATAAAGCACTTTTGTTTTCGATTGTACAATTGTTTCTAATTTGATCTTTGATATTGAACTTGAATATCATTAAACAGGTTGTGTGCAATGATTAATTATTTAGCTAATTTGCATCTGTGATGAATAGGTATGCTAATTTTATTACATCAGAATCTTAAATAGGTATGCATTTGTAATTAATTTTGTATCAAAAGTGTCGTTGGCTCTATCTGTATTTATTAAATATTTGATTCCTTTTTAATTTGGATAAGTTATAAATAACGAAGACGATCCGATCTTACCAAGGACAGTCAAATGCACCGTTATATTTGAAAGACTCCAACTGTTTCAGAAAAAAAGTAAAATGAATTATTCCTGAGGTTAATCACGAAGCATGCGATTGAGCCAATTGACATGTGAAATACTTATAATAATTTTAGCGACAAAACTTGAGACGAACAAAAACTACCTCCAGCTAACGAAGGATACTTAAATCCATACCATGGAAGGCGTAGGACAAAAAATAATAACATTAAAAGTGAAATCCTCCAGAGCTTTGATTGACCACAAATCAATATTAATGATCTAAACCAGCGGGTGTTCTTGCGCGATCGCCCTTCCCACTCTTCCCTCCCAATAAGAAAGGGACGCCAAATGTTTGGACACCTCGCCCTTAGAGCGTTTTAAGTGCTAAACGAATAAAACCATTAATTACACGCAATTCAATGTACATATTGAATTTATTCAAATAGTGATAAATGGGTGTAGTAAGAAACAAGAGGTGTGAAAGAGATGGGTGTACTTCCGTCTCGTTCGTGTTGTTTAATGTTCTGCTGGAATGTTTAAAGGAATGATTCAGTGTCAATGTTCACGATATCAGAGATGGGAAGAATGGGTGATCGAGTTCCGATTAATTTTTGTATTGACGTTTTAATGAATATTATTATAGTGACGTAGGCATATACATATGGTTTCATTTAAATTTTATAACTGGTCTGGCACAGGCTGAATGTTATCGACACAATGTTTGTTTAGGGTTTTTACAGACGAGCGGCACGTTTTCAACGGCCGGACGGTGGCCGCCGGTGACCTGTCGACGATGCGTTGACGGCAGCCGCCGAAGCGTTGACGACTGCCGTCGACGGGTGGCGACGCTTGCAGTTGTGGCATGCCGTGTAGCGACGACTGCCATCGACTCCACTACTGCAAGCGTCGACGTGTGGCGATGGCTGCAGTTTATCTGCAGTTGGCAACGTGCCGCTCGACTGTAACAACCCTTAGCAGTAATTGGTTGGCATTGCCCAGTTATCGTAGTATGGACTTCGGATGGGGAGGAATGAGGAAAATATAGTGAGGAAGGTGTTGAATACGACTGTAGATAGCTATAAGAGTAGAGGAAGACTATAAAAACGGTGGATGGACTGTGCGGAAGATGATATGGCTAGAAAGAAGGTTACTGTTGAGATGAAGAGTAATATTGAGGTATAGAACACGAAGACATGCTGCGCAGACCACTTTTAAATTGGGATAAGGGCAGGGAATGATAATGGTTGACATTGCCCGGAAAATTCATCTTTTTAGCGAGTTAATGGCATTATAAATTGAACTAGCTGACCCACGCAACTTCGTCTGCGTCACATAAGAGAGAAAAACGAAAGGAAAAAAAAAAACCGTTTTTGCAACATTTTTCAATCCTGCTCCACCCCTAATGGTTGTAGCGTGATGTGATAAGTGGACTATCCAACACAAAAATATTTTTGCATTATTCGAAGCAGTAGTTCCCGAGATTAGCGTGTTCAACCAAACAAACTCTTCTGCTTTATAATATTAGTATAAAAGTATAGATTAGTATAGATTATCCCAAAATGTTCAAACATCAGGACAGGCAGACCATCATTGAGTGTCCTATCGTTTTCAGAACAACACCATATTTACACTTCAGGACAAAGTCAGCTATGGATCTCCGACTATAAACAGGTTTTCCTTGTTTAGACCAAAATGAGTAAGAACTTAAAAAAAATAACCTGTCACATAGACTCTGGCTTAATTCAAATTAACTTATCACAAGCATTGCCTGTTTTATTATAGACAGGCCTAGTCAATATCAGTGAGAGCAGCGGTGGCCCAGTGGTGGCGGCCCCGACTTACGAACAGTAAGTCGTAGGTTCGAACCCAGACAGGTGCATTACTAGTGTCATTTATTTCATCACTACTGGTCTCAAAATGCTGAAGGAACATATCGTGAGGAAACCGGCATGTCTTAGAACCAAAAAATCGAAAACATGTGACATCTACCAATCTGCACTGGGCCCACGTGGTGGATTATAGTCCATTCCCTTTCAATAACAGGAGGCCGTGTCCCAACTGTGGGAACATTATAAGCTGATGATGATGATAATGAGGCCCAGTCAAAGAGAAACGACCCATTATTTATCTGCGAACTCTGTCTACACAACTTTATTTTTGTTGCGAATAAGCATTTTGTTTGACTTTATAGCCCCCACATGAGGTGCTTTCTGATTTGCTCTCAGTGTCCTTTAATAGGATGTCCCTTTATGTCCGTACCGTACTATCTTTTAGCCTGTTATGTGGCTGTTGGAAAGGTTGCCATGGACGGGGAAATTTTCAACAGTTTCTTACTCAAAATGGTGTTGCGAAGACCATGGCTGTACGGGGTTATGAAGCCCAGTTGAGTAGTCATTAAACTTAATTATCTTAATTTACTATTCAAATGGGTATTTATGCGAATGATCTTCTTTTTATCCAGTATTTTCATTTAAATTTAGTAAAACACTTCTCGGTCCACATTTAAAACAAACTTTTCCTCAATCGAGTAACGCATAAATCAACAAGCAACGCCATCTATTTGCAAAGTTCCATCAACACTTTGAATGATCTTCGTTTCTTTGTTGTTTATTTTGCATTGGCGTTTTCTGAAGCAACAATAAGGTCCATATTCACCGAAAAGATAACAGTAAGTAGGTAAGATTTTTATAAAAAGTATGTATCGATTAATTTTTTATGAAATACGCAGAAATGACTATATAAAGAACTATTGATTTCAAAGCAAATAAGATCTTTTCCCATTCAAACTAACGTGAACTAATATTTATAGACTTATTTAGTAGCTTTTTAGAAAAACCCAAAGAACATCAACGTTAAAAATCCCCCACGAAATAACCGTAACTAGAATCAAACCTCCGTCCCACTTATTAAGCTCTCCTCGTTAGAGAGGTCACAAATCACAAGCAGCTAGTTATGTGACAGACACAAAAACCATTAAATTAAATTAATGCGTTCCTACCACTTCCTCTTGGGGAACTGTTTGCCGTTAACGGGAACTTGAAGATTTTCCTGAATCAGTTGGCTTTTGTTTTTCTTCTGGTGTGTTATGAGTGCCTGGTAGTAAGTGTCCAGTTTGTTAAGAATTAAAATAATATCTGCACGTGTAGAATAAACTAACATGAGATAACTGCTAGGTTGAACGACTAAAGACATTAGTACTTACTTATCTGTTTTTTTTTTTGTTGTCTAGGCTACATAACTATTTATCAATGTACCTAAGCCATCGCGTTGAAAGCTCTTTATTCTACACTATAAAATAGAAAAAACTCAGAAAACTAATATTCATTGAGTACAAAACAAAATATAGGCCCAAACTTTGAGGCAATTGGTGATAAAGTTTCCACCTATAATAATTTCGACTTCAGAAACCTTAAAAGAGACGAAATGAATGCAGGAGCTGGAAGAGTTCAATCAAAAATGAAACTTATTGGGTGAAAATGGAACGCCTTAAATAACCTTAATTTTCTGTTAATAGCTAATCAAATAGCTAATTTGAAATGTTTTGAATGTCAGACAATTGAATTACTTATTAGGTACTTCTTTAAAAGCTTGCAGCCATTATTTCCCGTAGCACTTAGGTAGATCTATACTGTCTGATATAAAAATATATTATTAACAAGCTTATAAAACAACAAACAAGCTAAACAAACAAGTCTTACTAGTAACTGATTCAATTAAACAGTTTTATCGAACTCATTATTCTAGAATCAAGTTCATTGTTATAAAAAATAAACTTTGAAATCAATATCAAAAGTTTTAAATGGAAAAGTGTGGAGCAACAACTTTGTTCATTAAACTGAAGAGTTCCTCGCTTCGGGAGAGGAAAAGAAAATAGCATTTTCTATATTTATAAGTGTAATGAGAAAACTGTGAACACTGTTACAAAATTAAATAATTTCATAATAAAAATGGCCGTTGACGGTGAGGACGTTTAGCGCCATCTAGCAGCGAATAGCAGAGTCAATGGCGGGAGTTCTGTATTTTTGTGAAAAAAATGTTTTTGCGTGTAAATTTTAAGAGTTTTGGATACGATTCGTGTGTAGATTAAAATTAATAATGTCAATGTTTAAATTTAGAAAAAGAAAGGTTTTCTGTGGCAAAAAAAATACCATATTTTTCCCAATTTTCTTAGCAGTTTCATTTTGAAGACAATTTAAAGAGGCTTTTAAATAGTAAAAAATGAGCATTGAACAGCTTGCTTTAAAAAGATTAAAAAAT
Source organism: Xestia c-nigrum (assembly GCA_916618015.1). Classification (NCBI taxonomy): domain Eukaryota; kingdom Metazoa; phylum Arthropoda; class Insecta; order Lepidoptera; family Noctuidae; genus Xestia; species Xestia c-nigrum. Next base: position 10,878,969 of record OU745260.1, read on the forward strand.
ACGACCATTATAAACTCCAAAGCTACTTAGTTTCACAGACAAGCCTATCCTCCATATATCGCTGGCTTATCAACCAGGGGTGGGTAACGATAATGCGATGGCTTCTTTAATTAATTAGCCAACTAGCCAACCTCTCCCACACATTAAACTGTTTACGATCCCTGACCATTCAACTCGATAGTCTGTGATTGGAAAATCGAAAGGTGAATGAAATTTCGACCATTTTTTATTACGTGGTTACACGATGGGCCATGTTAAGTATGTGATGGTCATTGATTATTTTCTAAATGATAAAATTCATAATTTGTAGCTTAATTCTCTGTCTCAACAGGGTCTTTTTTTGCGTAGTATTCAAATATCTTAAATAAATCACGATCTATCTCAATCTTATATTTGAAACCACGGCAATTTTTTTATAAATTTCAAAATTACATTTTTAATTACAAGACAGGTAATTAAAAATGTAATTTTTAGGTACTTTGTAGGTACTTAACACTAATCAAGCAATATAACCAAAGCGATGAAATTGATTTCAATGTTATGCTTTTTCCGGGGATAAACGTCAAGTACTTGAAATAACGTTTACGCGACTATATAATACTTACCTTACCTACATTATATTTAGAGAACACATCAAAAACATGAGATCTCCTTCCGTGATAACGTCTCCCGCCCTTTTGTTAGAGTCCCTTAAAAAGATTCCCTACACCTCTTTACTATGAAGACATATTGCGTTTCGCGTTTTTGAACTCGCGATTCCGACGCGTATTTACGTATTCACACTCGCATTACTCCTAGTTGTATGTCGAGATGAGATGTGAGGGTGTGTGAGATTTGTGTGTGTTAGTGTCAGCTTAACGATACCAATATAAGATGACCCACCACCCCTTTCCCATAGCTATGCAAATGAGACGGCTGCGCGGATGACGTATGCAAACAAGGAGATCCAAATCCATTGGTGATATACGACGTAGGCTTTCATATAGGTGTGTGCGTGTGTGTTGGTATGCCAGTCGCCTCTAGGCGCGCAATAGACGGGGGTGGGCAGCCCGAGAGGATGGGGTATAAAGGAAAACCATTTACATTTGAGCGATTCGTCCAATTTAAAATTCCTACAAGATAGCTTAGACACGGGTGCCATTCTTTTGAAGAGGCGATCATCATGCAAAGGACATTCGTAGCGAATACGAGTTTGAAATAGAGTTTTAGTTTTAATGATATTTTTAACAAGCTCCTTTGTTTGCAAGTTGCAAGTTAGATTACTTATTAACGAATCGATTTCGCGTGATTCGTCACGTATCGATAGGGTGACCTAGATAGATTTGGGGTCAAATATGTCACTGTTGGCGGAGGTATCGTTATGAATATGAATCTAGGGTGTGGGAAATCAGTCAGGGAGCGTTCCATCAAAACGTCATAGGTCGCTCTCAGGACAAATTTGCCCGCTTGCCCACGTCCCGCATTTTACGAGCCACGCCGACGAAGATTCAGCACCCAGGGGAGACATTCCGCCTCCAAAAACTTTACCCGTTACAAATTTGTTTTTTTTTCTGCCTTATCTGCTCCCCGCGCTTTTGGCAAACCTAATTCCGTATTCAAAAATATTTCTGCAAGTATTGTGCTCGTACGGAACGAACGTTTTATTACCGGCCATATAACGTTTTAAAAGTTAGCCAGTTTTGCCACGCGGTGTTTGCCTCTAGTAGGTATATTCAGTTGAGTTCTTGTCACTTTTTGTTCGTAATTATTATTGTAGTTTGATAAACTGTCTTTATAATGTTTTTATTGGGACTTTATAAACTTTTTGAAGGACTGTTTTGGATTATTATGTAAGTTTTCGGAGGGTAAACAAAAAATAGGTGTGATGTGTATCTTTGAGGACAGTTATAAAACGTTACGCAGTTGTTTATGGTTTTATTATTGTAGTGTTTATGGCATTAAGAAGGGCATTATTTAGTATCTATTTTAAAACAGTTTGACAAGTAAAAAATTGACGTTTCTATCGAAAATGATATAGGTAGACTTAAAGTCAAGAATTCTGTGCTACTTTTTTAAATAATTTTTACAGTAAAGTTACTTCATACGATGATGTCAACAAAATAAAGAACCATAATATGACCCAGATTCAAAACAATTCCCACTAAAAATACAGTCAGCATGAAAAATTTCCAACTCAATAATAAAAAGTATGACATAATCATAGAAAACACGAACAAAGACAATACGTTTTCGTTGTTAGCTGCTTATTTTGCATTCATGGAATATTCTTAAGCATTGTTCACTAGGTACATACAAGCATAAACCTGGCATGTGGGGGCCACGGTGCCATCCAATTTACCATTCATATTTCGAAGCCAATCGGGGAGGTAATTTCAGAGGTCTACGCCGATGTGCCGACGATGTATGCACTTATATTTGGATATGACTGTACCTACCTGAGAGTATGGGGTTAGGTGCTTTGACTTTGTACGGCGTTGAAGGGTTTTCGGTGAATTTGGGTAGTGGGGAATTGAGTATTTTATTTTGAAGTTTTTGTTCGATTTTCAGATGTGAAAGAGTCAAATTATTTTGCACATACTACCAAGTTCATTGACGGTCGATCATTTTTGAACTTTTACTTGGAGCTTAAGGATGAAAGCCCTCGGTGCGCTCGAGGTCAATTGATTTGTCGTACCAAAAGGTATCATATTAGCCCAGTATTAACTGGGTTGTGCCATGCTTGCCTAGGTTGGTCTGTGGATGGGTGGTCACCCTTACATACCGAGTTTCTTCCGTGCCTCGGAAAGCACGTTAAGCTGTTGGTTCCGGATGTCATTTGGCAATCTTTGACAGTTGTTACAGGTAGTCAGTGGCTCAAACAGTCTGACACCAGTCTGACCAAGTGGTATCGTATTTCCCAGTATTAACTGGGTTGTGGAGGTCAAATAGGCAGTCACTCCATGTAAAATACTGGTATACAGCTGCATCCGGTTAGACTGGAAGCCGACCCCAACATAGTTGGGAAAAGGCTAGGCAGATGATGATGATTAACTGGGTTGTGCAGGGCAGATAGACAGTCCCTTTATGTAAAATTATTGTAATCAGCTGTATCTAGTTATATCTACTGGAAATGAACAAAAACATAGTTGGGAATAGTGTCCGACCGAAGGTGCAATTCTGGCGAAGCCGAAGCCGAAGCCGATTAATCGGTGTTCACCAAAACCTTCGGCCGAAGCCGAAGCCGAAGCCGAAGGTGATGGATGACCTTGAGAAATGCGATAGTTATCTCACGTAGCAATCACGTTATCTCAGAATATACTACATATTATGCTTTAGAGATTTAGCCCAATTACGAGCCGAGTGACCAACGTATATAAGTAGGTAATAAATAAGGTTTTTTTGGCCGAAGGAAGCCGAAGCCGAAGCATCGGTCGGACACTAGTTGGGAAGAAGCTAGACAGATTACGATGTGGTCAGGCCGATGTTTACAGGTCGTTTTAAATTGAAACCACGATATTTGTACTAAGTAGTCTAATTTCAGTAATCTGTAAGAGATTTTAATCTATACTAATATTATAAAGCAGAAGAGTTTGTTTGTTTGTTTGGTTAAACGCGCTAATCTCAGGAACTACCAGCTGGTTCAACCAACCAAACAAAACTCTTCTGCTTTATAATATTAGTATAGACTAGCTGACCCACGCAACTTCGTCTGCGTCACATAAGAGAGAAAACAGAAAGGAAAAAAAAACCCTGTTTTTGCAACATTTTTCATTCCTGCTCCGCTCCTGATAATCGTAGCGTGATCTTATATATGCCTAAATTTAAGCCTTCCTCGATAAATGGACTATCCAACGCAAAAAGATTTTTTCAATTCGAGCAGGTAGTTTTTGAGATTAGCGCGTTCAACCAAACAAAGAAACAAACGAATTCTTCTGCTTGATAATATTAGTATAGATACGTACCCGATTGATGGTAATAGGCTCGTCCCTATTACATGGTACTTAAACATTACTGGCGAAATGTGGGTGTACTATTAGGTACACTTCTACCTAGTCCTTCAGGGATAACAGGCTTGATGTTATGAGGTTGGAATAATTTAGGAAAATTAGTATTTCTTTGCAGTCCAAGATTTCATGTCAAATCAATTCAAAACATAGACACATGTCCCTCACATTTCTACTAACAGCTCAAAACAAAGATCTTCAATTTATATTATAATGCATCGAATTTAATATAGAAATCGTATTTGTAATAAAATACTGTCGAGAATCGCGTGGCGTCTTGTGGCGACATTTTCACCAACGTATATAGGTACAATTTCAATTTGATTTCCTGCAACCGTCGACATTCCATTTTTAAGTAGCAATCACGATATGTGATTCCAATTTTATAGATGTATCAAGCGGTTCCGTATGCAAAAATAGATAAGTACATATATTTGGTGTCGTCATTTGACTTTTTATTGATCTACTTCGATCAAGGAAACAATTAGTAAGGAAAATTATGTGGTGGGTAGGTATGTAAACAAGAAATTATAAAAGATCAAAGTTGTAAAGTTTACATGTTTATGTCAGTAGGAAAATGTAGTTTTGCCTAGGGAGCCCGCGAAATTCCATTACCTATAGTTTTTTTTTGCCGTTTTCAGGTCAGTGTCAGTCTGTATGTAAAACGAAGTATGATTCGCGACCAAACCATTATACGTATGCACTTATTAACAGAACAATAATTATTGAAATCATCAATAGTTAATTTAATTCCATTAAAAGACAAAAACGTAAGAAAAAAATAATTTCGTAGGACCCTGCTTCCACCTTAATTAGAAGAAACTTATATTATTCCAAACATATTGCTGTAACTGTGTTATTGACGTAAAATTAATTATTTTGCCTGTATTTCCACCATCAACTTTAAATCACAACAGGTACTAAGTAGGTACAAAGTTACGCAATTTATAAATAAATTTTTTTTTTTTGTATATTAGTAAGCAACGACCTATTGTCGGGCTGCGCTGTCCGCCCATACTAATGTAATGCTGTAACATAATAATATTGTAATACCACATGATTTGAAAAGAGAATCCATGGAGTTTCTTGCCGGTTCTTCGAATCTCCATGGAATCGACCAACGCGAACCGTGCACCTTTTTCGACGTGTTTTAAGTGCCTATGTATGTGAAATACATTATTTTATTTTGAAAAAAAAAACATGCGTGACACTCTTTGGGGACTGACGATAGAATTGAAAACCAAGTAATCCGAATTAAACTTTATCTTAATTATCTTAGGTTGATTTAGGTTGGTTCTATGAAAGCGTTTGGTGACGATGACGCTAGTTCCATGGTTTTTGATCACCCAAAAAGTGCTCAACGCGCCAAAAGTAGTTTTCGCTTAAAAAAAAACAAATGAACAGGATACCTACATTCGATCGAAGTGATAAAACCGGACTAGCCTCAGCAACACGACCCAAGAAGCCCATTACATCAAAGTAGATACTAACAATATCAGATAACATAAACCATTCATAACCTCAAAACTACACAAACTGTTATTAGACACCGCAATTAGAAATGTTTGCACTTCTGTCTAAAACCTTTGGCCCATTAGAATCATGCAAATTGGCCGTGTAATCGTAATGATCTGTTTAATATCAATCGATTTTAATAAGCAACGCATTTGTAGGCTGTATTCTGCCGGTCTTATCTTGCCATTACCTCACAGTCTCACAAAATGTAATATTACTTATAATAAGTACCTATTGAAGACACTATGGAAAGATGAGCAAACGGAGAGGACTGAAAAAATATTCCTACTTCTTTAATTCAATAGCGAATATTCTATAATCAGAAACTAATGTAGCACGTTACAGAAATAATGTCGAAAACTCATTAAGTTGCGTTCACGATAAGGTATCACCTTTATACTGGTTGTAAGCTAGAATTTAATCTAGCTTAGCCATGCCCCTATAAATCCTTAGAACTTGAACTAGTTTTAGCAATGGTGGCTAGTTCTCTATTTGCATAAGATGGCGCTTAACGCGTTAGCGAGGAAACATTAATCATAATATTATAAGTTACTTAAATAAACCAACTCTATTTTTATTATTTTCTCGCGGTTTTTTGAGCAAAAAAAGACCAGCGGACAAGCAAGAAAGCCAAGACACTCTTTGAGTATCAGATTAGTTTATCGAATTAAAATCATAATGTAGTTTCAGTAGTATAAAAAAAACCGCAAAGCTCCATTGCTAAGCTGAGTTTCAAAGCGTCAAATTGGATTTTGAATCACAAACTTGGCAGATATATGTGGTTACTATTTGTTCCATATTAACCGGAAACAGGATGCTTCAGCCCAAAATCATCTGCCTAGCCTTTTCCCAAGTATGTTTCAAAGCCAAACCATTTCTCCCATATCTCCGTAACTAGAAGGTTCCCAGGTATGGTGTAGAACAAAAAAATGGTGGCAATGATTGGGAGGGTACTCCCTTGATTTTCCTAAAAAATTTTGTCCGAAAATCATTATTCATAACACGTTTGCTATAAACTTCAGTAACCATAATGTTCAAAACACCGAAATTATGTTTTACATAACTAACTTTACTTCTAATACTATTTTGTCATAATATCGAATATTATAATAATTGAATCTCCTAATTTAACATGACATAAAGTCATATGTCCTAAGTATTGTATCACATAATTAATGTGTATGATTCCGAATGGTCATTTATAAATGGTTAGTCGCTAAAAAAATCCCTAAAAGTTAGGTTTTAGTGACAGAAACGAATTGCTGTAAATCCGACTCCATGCAGTCTTGTCTGCCCTACCCCAAGAGTGTTATTTAAAATCGCGTAGGCGCGGAGGGGTGAGGCGGGCCGCGAGTTGAGGAGCAGGTGGTTGTAACACTCCCCGCCGCGGCTGAGGCTGGCCGGCGAAGCCGGCCAGCAAGCCGAAGCTGCGGTGGTGAGCGTTAAACCCATCTGCGACGATAAGCTCGCGTGAGGCCGCCGGAGCCCCGCAGCACCGGAGCCGTGACAGAAACCATGCCTGCTGCATGATGCTTGCTCGTTTGCATGCTACATGCTTGCTTGCATACTGTATGCTTGCATGCTGCACGCTTGCTTGCGTGCTTGATTGCTTGCTGCATGCTTGCTTGCTTGCTGTATGCTTGCTACATGCGTGCTGCATGCTTGCTTTCATTACATGCGGGCTGCATGCTTGCTGCATGCTTTCTGCATGCTTGCTTGCATTACATGCTTGCTACATGCGTGTTGCATGCTTGCTGCATGCTTGCTACATGCTTGCTTGCTTGCTGTATGCTTGCCGCATGCTTGCTACATGCATGCCGCATGCTTGCTGCATGCTTGCTTGCATTGCAGGTCAACGCCTACATACGATTAAACATTTACTTAGAATAGGACTTATGACTTTTATTAAAAACGAGTTTATGTCTTTTGTATATTATTGATTGTAATACTTATGACAAACGGATGTAGGGCTTATTATATTTAGGCGTTTCAACTTTATGACATATGATATTATGTGATTTAAAGTTCGGGTAAATTATCATTCGGACGAATGATGATTATGACAAAAACAATTATGTCATTTTAGATTATGGATTAAAAAGTTAGGTAATACGATAGAGAACCGATTGGGAGAACAAGTGCCTTTTCGGTTTCGTGAAGAGGTGTTTTACACCCTTTAGAAAGTTGTTCATTTTGATGGTCTATAGCACACCCTTTCATATGACTATACCCTTTTTGTTATACGTTGTATTTGTCTGGTTTTGTTTATTGCAGTGAATCATATACTTTCAGGCATTATAAAACTCACATTTAGATCCTGTAGTCGCCTTAATTGGATCAACAAGTTGGTCTCTACTTAACTAAATTCCACCCGAAAAATAAATTCAACCTAACAAAAATCAAATTCTTCTTCTTCAAATCAATTTATGACATAGCTAGCTACAAGGCTCTTTCTAGCTACTATGCTCACGAATTAGACTAAAAGCAATGACAAGATAAATCTTATCTATTGCTTAGCAATGATCATTGGCAACAGCAAACTAGACGAGAAATTATATCCTTAGTAATGCTATAAACGGTAATAATTTTCTTACCGTTATTAACAAGCAGGCCTTTCCTTCCCGCGAGCTGATTACATTAGTAACCATTTAAATATATATTTTAACACAAACTGTTGCACCAGGATTTGCACGGTTTATAATTTCTAAAATACGATTACACATCTACAGGTGAAACTTGGGTCTGGTGGTGGTGGGGAACATTTTATTTTAAAACCATTTATGTTTTATCGCTTCTTAGAGATTTTATACCTAAAATATACATTAATACCTTATGGCGACTACATGAGCTAAATTAGCAACTCTATTTGTGGTGGTTCAAACTTCGTCTGAAAAACTGTTAGAATAAAGTTCTGATCAGCTTGCACCACAAAGTGGTTGTTACTTCAGTCACTGCGGGTCGATTACTGCGAAATGAGTGGTTTTGATCGATTCACAAAAAAATCTATGGATTGGACTAAAAAAATAAGACACTAGGTATGATGATTATTCGTTGCTTGTAGAATTATTTGCATGTATTTTAGTATGGTTTTTACTCGTTAAAATAACTTTGAAGAGATAAGTTCGTGATTTTTTATGGAGGAAAATAATTGTACTGTATTATGTTTTCAAAACACTATCATAATACTAGAATATATCCTGAAAAATATCATATATTTATCTGGTTTTGCTTATTGCAGTGAATAATATACTTGCACGCATTATAATATATAAAACTCGCGTTTTAGCTCTTATAGTCACCATAACGAAGTCGAAAGTTTCTTGTTCTGCCCGTCATTTAGATTTTTTTATAGTTTAGAAATTTTGGAGGTTTGTAATCAACTTTTTCAAACGATTACAAAAAACAAAAGTTTTAAACATTATAACTTTACTTTAAGTTGACTTGACTCTTGTACACAGTACAAGAGACAGTACACAGTAGTGTGTTGTCATGTAGTACAGATACAGAAGTCTTCAATCATGGGTCTAAGCTCTAGTTTACAGGCCCCTAGAACTCTGTAACCTTTCAATCGGAAATCAATCTACTTGGTCTATTTCTTATTTAGTATCCGCAGATGTCCTCAATAAACCTAATCATCGTTACCTATATCGGAACCGTTTCATGAATTATTTATGCTTTATTACTACACAAAATAAAACACACAATCCATTATGGCGCCTCTCTTGTGTGAGGGGTTGGACAGAGCTGTGTACAAATAACAACACCGGAGTCAAATGCAAAAATAAGGACACCATATTTAAGCGTGTAAAAATCCTCCTAAAGGAAGCGAAAGGCACTTATTCTCCCCATCATTGCAATTTTTTTTTTGTTCCAGTGATTATCTTCCCAACGAAAAGGCGTTTCCCAGCAATCATTTTTGCGTAAAGTTACTTGGTTTGTTGAACAGAATGCTTGATTGACTGCATAGCCCGAAAACTTGCCAAACTTAAGTGGCAGTGGACAGGGAACATTGCTCGCAGAACATGGTCGATGGAGCCAAAAAGGTCTCCCACTAGGTTTACTGATGACCTGGTGAAGGGAAATCCGCTGAATGCGAGTCGCACGGGACCGGTCAATGGCGACACTTGGGGAAGGTCTATGTCCAGTGGACGTGTTGCGGCTGAAATGTTGATGATGATGGTAAAGGGTCAGGAACGATGATATTTACAATGTCTTCCGGTTCGCAGTCGCCACTCCAGAACTTTTCGGCCCCATCGGCCATCCATTCTGCGAGCAATGTGTCCAGCCCATTGCCACTTAATTTTGTCTTTTTTTTCTTTGGACTACGTCAGTAATCTTGATTCTCTTGCTTCTTCGATGTCTTCATTTCTGATTCGATCACGCGAGGAAACTCCGAGCATAACCCTCTCCATTGCCCTTTCTTTGACTTTAAGCCTTCTGATGAGGCCCACTGTGAGCGACCACTTTTCGGTTCCGTATGTAATCACTGACAACACACACGTATTCCAAAGTGATACTTTTAAATGCACGCCAGTACCCAGTTACTACAAACAAATAATAAAACACATAAACCCAATCTGATCGAATCAACAATTACAACTAAGTGCAAATAAACAGACAATCGAACATTTCCTAGATAAAAGAGCGTTTCACCGAGCTTAGAAATTCGCCAGCTTGTGTCGAATTATCATTGGAATGTCAAATCAATTTGCTTTTACACTGTCGTTTTGTCGACGACTACTTGACGTGGCTTACGGTTTTATTACAAGTCACTGAGTTAGTTAACTATGAAATAGTATTAAATGGGCCGTTGTGAAAATTGTTATTTAGATGGATAGTTTGGCTACGGTTTAGTAAGCGAGGATAACATTGAAGATTATTTTGTTGCGTGTTGTGATGAAAGAAGAATTTGTGCATTCGTTTAAGTTCGTAACCGGCAAATTTTGCTTGCCTAGGTTGGTCTGTGGATGGGTGACCACCTTTACATACCTAGTTTTCTCCGTGCCTCGGAAAGCACGTTATGCTGTTTGTCCCGGCTGTCATATGTCCATCTTTGACTGTCGTTACAGGTAGTCAGTGGCCCTAAAAGTCCGACACAGTCTTACCAAGTGGTATCGTATTACCCAGTATTAACTGGGTTGTGGAGGTCAGATAGGCAGTCGCTCCATGTAAAATACTGGTATTCAGCTGCATCCGGATAGACTGGAAGCCGACCTCAACATAGTTGGGAAAAGGCTAGGCAGATGATGATGATTTGATTGATGATTCAGTTCGAGTGGCCAACTTCGTAGTTAAATGATACTGATACTGTTAGCCTGCGTCATTCCACTGCTGGGCAAAGGCCTATCCTCATGGCTTCCAATTGCTTCGATGCAGGACCCAATGTGGACTACTGGTCGCTGGTCTTGTCCATTTCGTTCACCCATCTTCTAACAGTAGTAGATTAATAAACTTTTTACTTTTCTTTATTAAACTTTTAGAAGAAAGAAATAACCCTAAGAAAATAATTTTGAAAACATAAAGTAGGCTAAGGGTATTTTTGTGTTAATAAGTCTATTTAGTATATATGTCACCGTAAAATTGTAAAACCCGTTGGATTGTAATCTATCTAGCGAGTTTTAAACTCTTGAAAGACTGTCAAACGAACATACTGCTTTCAATATAACGCATTATATGTTTTTCATTATACATTTCACAATATTACGGTTTCACTTCGACAGGTTATAATCTACCGAAATATAATGCGTCATATTGTAAGCAGTACGATCGTTTGACTATCTTTCGAGAGTCTGAAACCGGCAATCAAAATTGAACCCTCCACAAAATGTGAAATCAGAAATCGCAATCATTTAATGCCAATTTCTACCCTAATAGGTATCATGTAGGTAATAATTTATACAAAATCCATACACTTAGTCAATCGTTATGCCCGCATGAAGGCCTTGTTACGTGAAATTGTCCGCAATTTCCTCAGTATCAGTTAAACGATTTGCAAATGCCGATTTCTCATACATCATAATTCTTGGGCACACAATGAAATTGCCAACTCACTGCTGCTCAGTACAAATTTCCGTATGTTTGTTCTTTTAAATAAGACTTACGTGGAATAGATAGGAGGGAAATTATTGTTTGAATTTGTATATTATTCAGAGATTTTTAGTACCTATAGTATGTTTTTTAAAGATGGCATGACCCATTAGTTTGAATCATTCACTAGAAAGGGCATATCCACGCGGTTTTTAGGGCCTTTCGTGCCACTTCAGGAATTGTATGGTTAGGTACCGACCTTGTACTAACTAGTGCCCGTGAGTTCGTTAGAAATAGCCCTGATATTACAGATTTTTTTTTTCTATTTGTACCAAATTTCATCTAGATCCGTTCAGCTGTTCTGGTGTGATTGAGTAACGAACATCCATCAAAGTTTTTAAACTGTCACTAACATTTTCATTCACAGTAAAACGGGACTTTTACTATGTCAAAGCTGGTACACACCCGCCAACTCGAAACATGGCAATTGATCCGTTTTCATCGGAAATGAAAAACGTCCTTCCATTAAAACATTCACATTTATAATAAACTTGCTTGCCCTTCCTCGAGAACCACTATATCCAGTGGTGAAAACAGCATGAAAATCGGTACAGTAGTTTATGAGTTTATCGGAAACAGACAGACGGCGGAGAACTTTGCTTAATAATATGTAGTGATGTAGTAGCCAGATGAACTTCTGAACTCATGTGTTATAAGCCCAGTCCTCAGTATATATCGCAGTCCCGATATATCTATCTCTAGCTTCCCAATGACTGCTAGGTTCAATGATTGTTGAGCACAAATAAATGGTCCAAAAGAGCACTATGAGACCATGTCACTATCTTTTCCCTTTTTTCGGATGGCTAATCATCAAATACCGCTCTGGGCGGAGCCAAAGAAAGTGTCAGACCTTTACTGACTAAAACCCATCCATGTTCCTTCTTAACCCTTTGTGTTCCAGGATCGCGGTGTCTCTTTCGAACAGTCCCGCAGCTCCGGCAGGCATCGGCCCTTGCGAATCCTTTCCTTATGCTGACATCTCTTTGAGGCGCGCGTGGAACAAGAATGCGCCGTCGACACGACCTGTCGCCATATGAGGGACGGACGGCGATGAACCTAGTTGTGCAACTTCCTGAGTACGTGCTGGACAGCCTGGATTTGTCATAGGTGGGGTCTGTTGGACACTAGAATCTACATATCCTTCTTCATAATCTAACTATGGATAAGTGACTAGTAACAATAAACTTTTAACTAAAACCTACTTAAACCACCGAACATTGACCCCAAAACGAGGTTTATTCAAGTCATTGCGATCGAACTGTACCGATCATATTTATTTAAATACTTGCTGTGCCCCGTGTTCGTCGTTCACGTAAAATTATTATGAAAATATTTTCCTATTCGAATCGGATTTTGTTAACAATTTATAGGGTTTTTACATTTTTGCACGGAAACCTTACATTTTTTTTAATTTTCTGACATAAAAGTGTCTTAAGTTGCTCCTTAAAACATCAGCCTGCTATCTACCAGTCCCGTCAAATTAAGTCCAGCCGATTTGGAGTTTAGCTGGAACACACAGACAGACAGGCAAACATTTACAAAAATGTATACCGATACCGATATCCACAGTACCCTTTCCTTTCCACGATACCGTTCATATGACTGGGTAAAAAGCTGTTAATTTGAAATTACAAACAGACATGTCAATAATTTTTATTTGTAAAGATATAAGGAAAAGTCAATTTCCATCCAAGGCTAAGCATTTAGTACTCATTTAGCTACCATAGTCCCATTTAATGTAATTTCACGTTTTATTGTTTTTAAATCAGCCCTAGATTTTTTGTCGTAAAAACGATTTATTACTGTAACGATTGAAAATCGAATTAAAATAGATGAGGGAATGGTAAATGAAAGACCGAAACGACTTTGACATTAGCCATAAATTATTAAGCGAAACTTTAACGGCGGGTTTCATCAATCTGTACAGACTGCTAAGTGGAGTTATTTTTGAGACCTTTTATTTAGAGTTCCGTACCAAAGAGGTAACGTGAAGGTAATTAGACGTCTCTTTTGTCCATCTGTCTGTCAGCGGGCTTTATCTCATGATACGCAATAGGTAGGCAGTTGCAATTTTCACAGAACGTGTATCTCTACAACAATAAAAAAAAATCAAAATGAAAAGGGGTACTAGAAACGTTTTTTTTTTGGTATGGAACTCTTCATTTGGGAATGTGACTCGCTCGTTGTTTTTTTGTATCTGTCATTAATACTACACTGACGACGGTAGACTGGTAGAAAATGCCCAAGGCATTAAGTCCGCCTGTGTACATTAAGTGCATAAAGTTTAAATAAATAAATAAATAATGCTTCCTGTGTTTTTTGATGAGTAAAAAATTATCCTGACCTAACCTTCTAAGACACCGTCTAACGTCATTGCATACAGAAACGACAAATAAGAACCTACCTTTGTACACAAAATTTCCTAGAGACACAAAAAAAAAAAAAACATTCCATGTTTGTTTTCATTCTCAAACCATAACAGAAGCGCTCCAACTTCGAGCCATCATAAAATTAACACACAACCCCTTTATTTACCTTTCCACTACAATATAAACTGATTAACTATAAAGACCGTGTCACACGACCTATGTCCGCAGCGAACCTAATAGGGTGCATTAAGTAAGAGACACGAAACTCAACTCCTATAAAAAAAAAGTTGAAATAACTAACGACTTCGAATCACGCATCGGAAACTTGGCCGAATTAAAAGTTGCCTGTAATAAACAATAAAAAATGCCGAATAGACTGTTTCTTCATTTGATACGAGTTTTTGTAATGATCCAACTATTGTACGGGAACTTTGGCTAGGGATGGTATGTTCGTATTGTGTTTGATGTGTTAAATTCTAAGGGTTTGAGCAAACGGTTCAATATAATCGCAAGAATTGCAATTGAGACATTTTCAGGTATGTCTTCTTACCCCACTTTCATAGGTGGTGGCGTCTCTTAAAAAATATAAAGGCCGTCACTTAAACCACTGCCAAATAACACGAAAAGTCGCACTGTGATAGACATGACAAGTAAAGTCCATATCTGATCACAATGTCTCATGGATTGGCATTCACATAATGATACGTTTTCGACAGACAGATTGCACATGATCTACTTATGACCCCAAAAATCGTATTTTTAACACCTACGGAAAAGCTACCTATACAACAGACCTTTCGATTTGCCATCTACATCTTCATCATCATCATCATGTCAGCCGAAAGACGTCCACTGCTGGACATAGGCCTCCCCCAAGTGTCGCCACAATGACCGGTCCCTTGCTACTCGCATCCACCGGATTCCCGCAACCTTTACCAGGTCATCGGTCCACCTAGTGGGAGGCCATCTACATATTAATATGTAATGGCTCTTATTGAAATAAAACTTGAGCCTCTCTTTGCATAAAAGAACGGGGCCTAAATTGACCGCTTTTGCAGAATCATAAGCGGACTATAATATTAAATACGTGACACTTCGTTAAATATTCACAAAGTGACAATTCATGTTTGATCTGTGTCTGTAATCATGTGAAGTATTTTGACGTGATTCTTAATAATTCTTCTCCTTCTCTCGCTCTCTCTCTTCTTTTTCTTCTTATTCTTCTCTTTCTATTCTCTTCTTCTTTCTTTCTTTATTCAGGACGTAGAATTCCCATAAATAGGGAAGCGGCGAAACGGATTTCGAATTGTAGCGACCAAAAGTCATTCGTGAGTATAGGCCCTAAGAGCAACGATAGTTCTGATTGACAAAGTTCTTGTGACAGACATGGCGATATATTTTTTTTATGACACCGTTTTTGTGACGCTTTCTGTTAATTCGACGTGAAATTGAACGTTTTTAGTGTAAGTATTTAACTTTTACATTATGGAACTCGTATTGTACGCTTACGCAATGGTTAATTTATAACAATTTTCTTACTTGTTTTTCCAAAGTTAACGTTTATTTAGTTTATTGCTACAATTATGTTTCTTAATATAAAGTTGGTACTCATATTACGTAAAACATATTATCTATAGAAATACGAAAACATTCAAAAACCTCATCACCATGAATGAGGTTTGATTCGGTGGTCCCATTCGCAGTTCGTCAAACTGCGAATGGGACGGATGATTTTTGAACTCGGGATGAAGTACGCATAACCCTTTAAATGGTACATTTTGAATCCGAATTTTCAAAAATGTAATGTTGTTGTTTCAAAATAATGTAATGTTGCCTGCTAAAACTACCTCTTTACCGTGGTAAAAATTAATATTTACCTCTTGCTTCGATAAGAAAAATGGTTTGCGTGTTACCGTATCATTATGCTATTGTCATAAGGGCTAATAGTTCCACAAGAATCATACAATATGATAATAAAATGGACCTTTAAGTCTTTAAATTGTCATTATGTCTGTACAGCTCGATTTTCTTGACTACGAGCTAATCATTGTCGTATTATGAATTATTATTCTGTGAGTCGTTTGTGACTACCTAACTAGGGTCGTTATGACCAATTTGTAATTGTTACCTACTTATGGAATTTTTTTTTCTTGGTTTACTAGCAAACCGCTGCAGTTAAATGGTTGTTTGTTCATAGATAATTGACAGCCCATGTAATGTTTGTTGTCATGAAAATCGTTTTGTTAAAGTTGGAAAAGTCCGGTTGTTTAATGCGTTTGATTTATCTTTGGTTACTGTTACTTGTAGTCTGTTATTCCACTGGGCAAATGCCTTTCTCTATGACTTTCAAATCTTTCGATTTAAGGCTAATGTGGACTGTTGGTTCGGTCCATGTCCTGCGAGGTCCATCGCGTCGTCTTCTCACTTTGTCAGGGATCCACATCGTAGTTATTTTAGAACCAGTTTGTCAGGCAGGCGGTTTTGGTACATGAAAAAAAACGGGAACAGTATAACCGCTTTTACGCTGGATCTTGCGCTTCTGACTGGGCTTGGACATGTCGTCGAGAAATATCTCTCAGGCATGCTAGTTTGTTTCCTCACAATATTTTGAGTAATTCAGCAACTCGTCCCACATGTCCATGGCCCATTTGGGACGAGTTGATTAAAATCAATAATAAAAAATATTTTCATTCCGCAACTCGTCCCACATTTCTTTTTGTGTGGAACATTAAACTTTATCAATGTTTGGTACAGTTATTAAAACAAGATATAACAACAATCAAAACAAAAGTACTAGGCTATCAGGAATTGAAGATGGTTCGTCACCGCAGCAAGTGATAATTATGCAATACGCATGTAGGCACGTGTCTTGAGTTCCAACTTGAGACCTGTGATTTGGCAGTTCGACGCCGACTGCCACACCACTAGGCTATCAGGCTACTCGTATCACTGCTTATAACCAAATCAACTTAGCAATGATTACTCATAAATCACAATCTGTCCCTTCATACCAATACCCACATGTAAAATAATGAACAATACAGTAAATCAACAGTTAATGAAGTCACAACTAAACACTAAAGTGTGATAGGATTTATTGTAATTGCCACTACCAGTAAAGGGGTGTAGGGTTCTGAAGGCGTAACTATTGCTCAATAAATCCTAGTAAACTAACGACTGAATGTGAAGACAGTTGGGCCGTGAATGGCCATATTTGATTTTAACACTTAGAGACGAAACTGTTACTGGGTAGGATTAAGCGTTTGAGGGTTTTTAAGATTTTATGAATTACTAGCTGACCCGCGCAACTTCGTCTGCATCACATAAGAGAGAAAAACGAAAAGAAAATAAATCCCCGTTTTTGCAACATTTTTCAATCCTGCTCCGCTCCTAATGGTCGTAGCGTGATGTTATATAGCCTAAAGCCTTCCTAGATAAATGTACTATCCAACACAAAAATAATTTTTCAATTTGAACCAGTAGTTCCTGAGATTAGCGCGTTCAACCTAACAAACAAACTCTTCTGCTTTATAATATTAGTATAGATATGGTTGGTATTCACTCATCATCAACACCCACAGCCAGACTTCACCCACTGCTTGGCTCTCTTTGCTTTTGCCATTGTATTAAACAATATTCACTATTTAGTTACTAATTAAGAATGATATTCTTTTTTCTTCTCCCGCAGTGATTAAACTGTAATGTATCCTGTTAGATATTCGATATAGGTTTGCAGCTAATCTGAAGAAATTTGGTCGTATTTGCACTTTTTCCTAACTGTTCGTCTTGTAATAAATTCGAGAGATACATACATTATTTTTCAAAATGTACATAGTTTTTTGACGTTACAAGTTGTAAGTTTTTCGTCAATTTCTCTAATTTTTAAACTATTACAAGATTTATGAGACAGTATGATAAGTACAATATTTGTAGTATTTATGAGTATGTATTCTTATATTGGAATACATACAGCACAAAACAGATTAAATATTATGTGTGTATGTATTCCATTTTCTCTCCTTCTTTTACATACCTACTATGTCTACATCTCTTCCTTTCTTTTTCTCTCCATATTTAGTGTGTACATAAATTGTTAGATAAATAAATACAAACAAACCAGAATGCTTTTATACAACTTATGTTTTTATTTTGTAGTATACGTGATTGTTTCTAATTCATAAGTGGTACATTAGAAGTAATGAGAAAGCGACCAAGTTATAATGCAAGGTAAGTAACGAGGGAGCGTGGGGGCTCACTAATTTATTAACCAAGGCTATCGGAGGCCCATCATACAGAAATTAACTTCTACCATATTAGCTTCATTGTGCATATTAGTATACTACGATTTTTAGTCTTGATACTTTGAGAAAAAACATGCAAGATGTCTACTTCACTTATCCCCATCACACAGACAAACTATGCCTTGTGCATATTAGTATACTACGATTTTCAGTCTTGATATTTTGAGAAAAAACATGTAAGATGTCTACCTCACTTTTATCCATCGCACAGACAAAGTATGCCTTGGTTTAATACATAGAAAGTGTTCGGGAACACGACGTACGTAATAATTCCTGGTTCAACATTTCCTGAAGATGCATGGAGGGGCGAAGCACATGTCAAATATTCATACATTTTACTGCTGGGGGCCCCGGTGTTGCATCTTGCATCCAGGCCTAGTATCTATTTTTCGGAATTAAAACTATAAAAAAATATAAATCTATTGCTGGCAGCACAAGTGCCTACTAATTCTTACGTATGTGATGTAATAAAATTGTGCATTAAGTATGTATTATAATTTGATTTATATTTTACACGTACGTTGGTGATCGTATGTCACTGAAGCACAGCATACTATGCGCGACTGCTGAACGAAGAATTATGCTGTTTGAACTTGGTAAATATGGTATGTATTTTGTGAACCGCATTAAGATTTCCACAAAAAAATACCACACACGTATGGATTTGATGAAAAAAAAGGTCTTCAAAAATGATATTTAGGTTTCTCATATATATATTTTATATTATTTATTATATATATTATTATTATTAAATAGGTATTTTCCAAACTGAATAGTTTGCGCTAGAGGCACTTCCAGTGTGAGTGGTCAAATGTGCCCCCCCCTGTAACTTCTAAAATAAGAGAATGATAAATATAAAAAATATATATGATGTACATTGCCATGTAAACTTGATTTGAACGAGATCTAGTTATTAGTTTTTTTAATACGTCATAAATCGTAAACATCAATTTACCTTTAATTCAACCTGCAACGGAACCCTTCATGGGCGAGTCCGATTCGCACTTGGCCGCTTTTTGTCTGATAAAAATGTTGAAGTTTATAAATGTCAAATAAAATGAAAACAAGAACCAAGTATCAAGACCACACAATCCTCCAAAGACGTACGTACACCACGGCAACTCATAATAGGCTTGAAATTTTCTTATAGCTGAACTTTTACATAGATTTCCTTGGTAGGGGGTGGCTACCAGGCTAAGTGACTACACTGGGTTATTACTTCACTAATCTAAATTGATGGGGCGTCCAGAAACCGGGTATTTTTTCATAACATTAGTAATTTTTTCGGCGTAAAATAATATAATAAACATAAGCCCCTGTTTCATTACTTAAGGCGTCAGTATTGAATGCCGGACGTTAAGGAACGATTATGCGCCTTTATAGCATCATTTCGGCGAAATTAGATTTCTAGGTTTATGATTTGCGTATTTGGGGATAATTGTTTTTTTATTACTTCGCGGAGAAGGTTGAAGGAAACATAAAAATTAAAAAAAGAGCATATTAGGTACTTAAAGCTTGACAAGTAACATTCTATAAAGGTCCCGACCATATCGTCTCAGTCGCAGACACCGAGGCTGCAATCGACTCGTTTACAGAACACGTACAATCCGTACTGAAGGATTGTTCTCGTGAAGTACCGGCGGTGAGTGATCGCCGCTGGATACTTCCCGACGATATACGTGAACTGATAACCGAGAAGAACGCGGCCATACGTGCCTACAGCTCTTGGCCCTGCGATGCGAACAAGGCCCACATGCGTTCCTTACAGCGTGCTGTAAAGAAACGCACTAGTGAGTTTCGCTCGAGTCAATGGGACAAGACGCTTAGCGAACTCGAGCCCACTCATCAAGCCTTCTGGCAGCTTCAAAGGAAGTTGCGCACCTCGGAAGAGGTCTCTTCTCCACCCCTCATACGTCCCGACAAGAGCGTCGCTTTTGACGACTCTGAAAAAGCAGAATGCCTAGCCGACAGCTTGGAATCTCAATGTTCGCCAAGCACTCTACCAGTAGACAAGCAGCACCTTGATGAAGTGGATGCAGAAGTTGAACGTAGAGCATCGCTTCCCCTTTTGAAGATCCCGATGACCCCCTCCCCGCCATCACCCCGGAAGAGGTCAAGGATATTATAGATAAGCTGAAGCCTCGGAAAGCCCCAGGCGCCGACGGTTTCACGAATAGAGTTTTTAAAGCCCTCCCCGCTAGGCTCATAGTCCTTTTGGCTGCCATCTTCAATGGCGCCCTGAGCAATAATATTTTCCCCCAAACGTGGAAAGAGGCCACTGTTATAGGTATTCCCAAACCTGGGAAACCGAAAGCCCAGCCCTCCAGCTACAGGCCGATCAGTCTCCTGAGTGCTCTCGGCAAGATCTATGAAAGGCTTATATACAAGCGTCTCAGAGATTTTGCCGAGACAAAGGGCCTCATCCCGAAAGAACAGTTCGGCTTCAGGACCGAACATTCTTGCATACATCAAGTCCACCGCATCGTCGAACACGTGAGCGCTGGTTTCCAGCGCGGAGCGATGACGGGGGTGATGTACTTCGATATCGCGAAAGCCTTTGACAAGGTCTGGCACAACGGGCTGATATACAAGCTTTATCAGCTCGGTGTGCCCGACCGTCTCGTGCTCATCTTACGAGACTTTTTGTCAAACCGTACCTTCCGCTACCGTGTGGGTAAGACGTTATCTTCTCCTCATCCGATTCGCGCCGGAGTCCCTCAGGGCTCCGTTATCTCTCCCCTCGCGTTCACGCTGTACACCAGCGACATTCCGAGGAACCAGAAGGTTCAAACAGCACTTTTCGCTGACGACACCGCGATTTATTACACCGGCCGTTCTCCGGATAACATCCGCCGCATTCTCCAGAAAGCTGCCGACTCGCTCGGCGCTTGGTTCCGTAAGTGGAGAATAGAAGTTAATCCCGAAAAAAGCCAGGCAGTTTTATACTATAAGGCACGCCTTAAGCGTTCGCCAGGTCCCCCCATCACTATGTTCGGTAAGCCTATCCCTTGGGAAAGGCAAGCCAGGTATCTCGGAGTTATTCTGGACGACCATCTGTCGTTCAAGGCCCACATCAAAGCAGCTCGCGACCGGGCTGCCTTTGCTATGGGCCGGCTCCACTTCATGATCACTAGGAAGAGCAAATTGTCACTCAAGTGCAAATTGCGTCTTTTCACCGCAGTCATCCGTCCCATCATGACCTATGCTTGCATAGTATTCGCGCATGCCCACCCGCGTCATATCCACACGATGCAGACCTTGCAGAACCGATATCTCCGTAAGATCACCGGTGCCCCCCCTTACGTCCGTAACGATAGTCTTCACGTAGACCTTAGAATCCCCACCGTTAAGCAGTTCATGAAACGCCTTTCCAAGCGTTACTTCGACTCTGCTATTAAGCATAGGAATCCCCTAATCGCATCGGCCGCCCGGTACGACCCATCGCGTATTAGCTCCGTCCAACGTCCGCGTCACACCCTAGTCGCCCCCGACGATCCGATCACTATCTTGCAAGAGAGTAGGAAAGATACCAGTACGGTACGCAGAGCATACAAATACAGACCGAAAACCTACCGACCTCGCCGCAGAGGTCCGGCGCGAAATCCCCGATCAATCCCTCCCCGACCCTTGCTCGAGCCAGCCCGCGACGCTGAGCCTGTAGTATTAAATCAGTCCCTAAATAAGGACAATCAGATCCAGCCTGTCCCTTTGCTGCCCCCAGCGACGCCCTAAGCCGAGGTTCGTACCCCACAGGGGGTGCCCTTAGAGCGCTGTCGCTTAGTTTTTAGTTATTTTCGCCCTGGCTGGAGGCCTTAGAATCAAGGCATCCACAGGACATTGCCCGGTTAAGCAGAAGCCAGTCTTCTCAGACTGAACTGCGAGATGCCATATCCAAAAAAAAAAAAAAAAAAAAAAAAAAAAAAAAAAAACATTCTATAAAGGCAGGAAGATGATGAATACTCAAAGGTTGAGATTCAACACCATCTGCGAGCCTAAATTGGCCACCTTAAGAGGCCTGCGGAGCATGCGAATTTCATACAAACGTAATACCAAAATAATTAGTAAAACAAACATATTCAAAATCAAAATCAAAATCAAAATCAAATCATTTATTTCAAGTAGGCCAGTTACAGGCACTTTTGAATTGTCGAAACAAAATGAACATTTAAAATAGCTACAGTCCCAGTCACAAGACATAAAAACTGTGAAAGTACTGTAGTTGCCCATTCCCTAACGCAGATCTCTATGGAGAAGAACGGGCAAGAAACTCCATGGACACTCTTTTAAATCAAAATATTGTTACAAAATCTTGGTTACATCATTCATGTTGAGATGGTATATTATGTGAGAACAATGTAGCAAGATGTGCACGTTAAAAGTGTCCATAGCAAAACAAAATAAAATACAACTCAAAAACTAAATAATTAATTCAAATAACCCATGGCGACTAAGAGATGACCAGTCACAACTGACAGCGCCCGTTCACGAACATGACGCATGGATCAGCACCATTCAGCTCAACCATTTTGAAGGGAACTAAATGATCCGACACACGCGCCACCATCAGCGAGACATTTGAGAGAGCATGACATACTCTCAACCGCCAGGGCACATTCTAGTCAAGAACTGCCGTAGGCTTCCAGTGAATGATAGCTTTCTAGTACATAGTACTCACACAATATGGGCTATGCGATTATATAATACTAACATTGAATCTATACAATGCAAAGATAGTTAAGTACAATCTTCAGCAGCTCCAACAATACCATTTAATGCTATCAATTTTTGCGCCCCTGTCCATGTGGAGCAGGACCAGCATTAAGCCAAGCATTTTTATCAACGATATAATCGCTCAACTTGTTATATGCTTGTTTACATAGTGTGCGTTTAATGCATGTTTTAAATTTCGTCTCATTCAGTTCAAGAATACTTTGTGGAATTTTATTATAGCATCTCAAACAGTACCCCATGAAAGATGAGTCTACTTTAGCGAGTCTAAAGCCTGGCTGAACTAATTGGTCCCTATTTCTAGTGCTGTAGTTATGTCTGTCACCTCTTTTACCAAAAAGATGCAAATTTTTTCTGACGTACATTATGTTTTCGTAGATGTATTGACAATGTACCGTCATAATGCCAATATCCTTAAACCGCTGTCTTAGAGAATCGCGCCTACGAAGATTATATATGGCTCTAATGGCTCTTTTCTGCAGAATAAATATAGACTCAATATCTGCAGCTCGTCCCCATAGCAGAATACCGTAAGACATTATACTATGGAAGTAACTAAAATAGACCAGTCTAGCGGTATCTACATCAGTAAATTGACGGATTTTGGCAATGCGCTATATGCTAATGGCATATGCTGCTGAGCTTAATCGCCCCGCAAGAGATGTTAAATGAGAACCCCATTGTAGCCTTGAATCAAGCGTAATCCCCAAGAAAACCGTTTTATCTACGAATTCAAGTTTCTCATTATTCAATAATATATCACAATCACTACCCTTAACATTCGGTAAAGCAAATCTTATGCATTTGGTTTTTTTTTCATTTAATACCAAATTGTTTGCTGTGAACCAATTTTCGACCTGCAGTAGGGCATTATTCACGTTATCTAAATTTTGTGCCCGTCTATTTATCTTAAAAATCAGGGAAGTGTCATCAGCAAATAACACCATATTTTGAGGTTGGTTTTTCAATAAATAGGGTAGATCATTTATATATACTAGAAAAAGGAAAGGACCCAATATTGAGCCTTGTGGAACCCCCATTTTTATTTTTAAACCCTGAGAGTTGACACCATTTATCTGAACATATTGTTGTCTATCATTTAAATATGATCTTACCAAACTAAGTGCAAGTTTACCCAGTCCGTAATGCTCAAGTTTCATAAGTAATGTGTCGTGGTTTACGCAATCAAACGCTTTGGAGAGGTCACAAAAAATTCCTATAGCGTCTTGGGACTCTTCCCACGCAGTAAATATGTGCTTTAATAAGGTTACCAGGGGTCCCTTGGTGAAACCATACTGTTGATCATGTAAGATTCTGTTGGTGTTAAAGTGATAGAGCATTTGATCAAGCATTACTTTTTCAAAAACCTTGCTAAAAACTGGCAACACGGAGACAGGTCTATAATTGTTAGTATCTTTACTGTCCTCGGATTTGAAAAGAGGTATGACTTTACTGTATTTCATTAAATCAGGGAAGACTCCTTGGTCCACACATAGATTAAAAATTAAAGCTAAGTATGGGGCTATAGTCTCAAGTATGGATGTACAAACTTTGATAGACATTCCCCATAGATCTTCGGTCAGTTTGATTTTTATTTGCCGGAAAGCTTTAATAACTACCATAGGGTTAATGTGTTTAAATTTAAATTCAGCCAGGCAGCCAGACACATTCGCCTTTAATAAACCCATTGAGACTTCAGGAGAGGAATTAAGAGCCTCCGTAGTTTTTAATGGTATCTCTGTAAAGAAATTTACAAATTCTTGAGCTACTTCCTGATTAGAGCTTTTAGGACCACATGCTGTATCTAATGTTTAGCTAGTATTGCGTATTTTCTTCCTGTTAGTCTCGTTATTTATGACTTTCCAAACTGCCTTTATTTTATTTTCTGCTGTTTTGATCTTGTTGCTAATGTGCAGGGCTTTAGCAACCCTGCATGTATTTCTAAAAATTTTTGAATACTTAGCAACATACTTGTTAAAAGTTTCAGTGTTAATAAAAGGCTTAAGGCCATAAAGCTCAAATAGTCTTTCCCTACTTTTTCTGATACCTCTGGTTGCCCAATCACTAAATATGAATTTAGGGCAAATACTCTTTGTCTTCTTTTCAAAAGTTTTGTTGAATTCCGTGTGAACTATTGAAAAGAAACGATTATACAATTGATTTATATTAATATCGTCATGGCTCATAACACTTAACTTGTTCTGTAGGGAAATATTAAACCCATTTAATTTGCTAGAAGTTATGGGTCTAAATTTAATCTGTACTTTTTGCAATGGTGTATTACACCTATAAGTTACAGTTTGTCCGCTATGGTCGGACGGCAAACTATTTACTATGGCTTTATCTAAGTAATCACAATCGCAGAAAACATTATCTATACAAGTAGCAGAAGATGCTGTGATTCTAGTAGGTTCAATAAAAACGTTAGTCAAGTCAAATGATTTAAAAAGATTTAGTAACCGACCGCTATGTGAATTTTCTTCTAAAATATTGATATTGAAATCACCACAAATTATTGTAGATTTATTACTGGCTGCAAGTTTTGCCAGGACATCTTCCATTATTGATTCAAACATGGAAAAGTTTTGATAGTTTGGGGGTCTGTACACACACACAATTACATGCTTATCTAGCTCAACACAGGACAGTTCGACGCAATGTTCAACCGAGAGACCTCCTATGTCATCACGTTGCTTATATTTAAAACTGTTTTTTATTAATATTAGGGAACCTCCACGAAGCATCGTTTTACGGTTAAAGCAGCTACCCACCATATAGTTCTCATAATTAATAAGCATTTGGTAATCCTTTAACCAATGTTCAGTAAAACAAATAATGTCAAACTTACTATTTTCTAAAAACAATTCAATTTCTAATAATTTGCAAGACATTCCTTGGATATTTTGGTGGAATATTTTTAAGGTGTTCTGCTGAGGCCCTTTTTTAGTAACTAATTGAGTGCAAGAATTAATAGTACCTTCTGTTGTCTCACTTTCTAGTTTAAATTCATATTAATATTTTGAGTGAGGCCGGAGACTCCCGTGCCATCCTCAGACAACAAGACCCTATCACTAATAGACCCTAATTGAGGATTCACCACGGTGACAGATGGATCCTCCTCTGAGCAATATCTGTAAAGATTTATAGCACTACTGCTATATTCATTTAAAGTCACCTGTACATTAGTAGAATTACTAATAGTCGCAGTGTTAATAATAGTACTAAACTTAGACATACTATTTATGTCTGTGTGAATATTAAAAGCTAATAGCGAAGCTATTTTGTGTCTACATCTAATAGGTAGATACACCTTACCCCGTGTCGACTTAAGTTTACCAACAAGAGTGTTGATATCTAGGTATATAAGTCTGTCACTATAGTGACCTGCCAGAAAATGTACATGGTTATTTAACATATGTATATAATTGTTTTTTCTACTACCCAAATTTTTGAAATAGGGAAAAGCACACAATATTATTTTACTACAGTTTAACTTCAACAACTCTGATACACAGTCAGTGATATCTTCCTTTTTTATCTTAGAACTATTACCAACACATATAGTTATGGTGGTATTAGGATTACAAACAGTTTTTGTTGCAGATGTCATAACCTGTTTGTAGGTCGACCCTGGCATACAATAATTTTGGGTACAATAACTCAGGCTATTACTGATTAATTTCCCCATCCCTCTACCAATAGGTACTATCAGAGAACATAACTGAAATATTTGAATCTAGACTATTAGGTGAGACAGAATTACCTAAGTCAGGTATTGAATCTTGGCTGGAATCACAGCCCTGAGTTCTCACAGCTGGGCATGGGTCCTCCGTTGCCTCAGACTGGACATCATTTCTGGATTCCCTCTGACAAGTACACTGAACGTTGCTGAGAGTCAGTGAGTCCACTTTGTCTACCAATGCATTTGTTGCAAGAATATGCTCTTTATTTTGATTTTGTGAGCGTTCATATTTATTATATAAAGACTGTAGTGACTTATTAAGAGCCTGTATTTCTGATTGTAAGCGCTGAGTGTCAATTTCATAAATATTTATACTATCTTCTAATTTAATCTGATAGTTATTTAATTTATTAACAAGAGAAACACGTTCTTTTCTTAATTGGATATTTTTGGAATAGTGTTTCTGTTGTTTCTTGTATTTATTACATTTTTTAATGATTTTATTGAATCGTGCATATTTCTTAATTTTATTTTGGCTCATTTTATGGATGTAGTTATGATTTAGTAAGGAGTCCTCTGTTAGGTCAATGGTTGTAATGGAATGAGGGTTACAATTTGTATTTACTATTATATATACTATTATATTCTTAAGGTAGTGTGGATTTATTTTGGTTGGATTACAGAATACATAGGTTCCCAAACACATATTTGAAATGTACACTGATTTAAACGAGAGTTATGAGAAAAATAAATTTTCTATAGATATTTTAAATTCCTCATATCTCGTCTTTATATCATTGTCCTTAAAACTATTTATTTGGGAACATAGATATTCTATAATACAATCGAAATATACATATATACATAATAGCTTAAGAATAAGTTTGATTTTCACATTATTTTGGTATTACGTTTGTATGTAAAACGCATGCTCCGCCGGCCCCTGAACAGAATCATAATATGAAACACGTTAAAAGTTCTTAAAATGGACTTTAAAGTTATGAACATAAAGTCCATTATAAGAATTAAAAATTATGGGTCTGCTAAAGCGGCCTTTTTAGATCCCCTGTTTTTCTATCAATATCATCATCTGCCGGGCCTTTTCACAACAATGTTGGGGTCGGTTTCCTTGTCTAACCATCATTTTAGACTCAAAAGAATTCCTCAGAAATTTAAAAAAAACTCGACTCAAAACTGATATTTGCCATCAATATGCGACAAATGTGTGTATATGTTTTTTCCTAAATAAAACCGAACTCCGCCATTATTGGATGTTGGCGTCGAGGGTTAAAATTCAAAAAAAGCAATAATATACCTAAGCATTGTTTCATCTAAAATATCGTAATAAGTGGATTCTCAGTACATTAGCACTTGAAAGTAGGTATAAGGCGCTGTAGACCTTAAGTGCCAATTTACACTGAACTGTGAAATAACGCTCGTTTTTCTTACACAATTACACATTCTGATATTTGTTTGTACTTGTCAAAGTTCTGGTAGAAGCTCATTTAACTGATATATAGAGAAAAATCTTTTCTCCAGGCATATTCAGATTGGTAACGATCGTCACTCACTGGACGCCCTGTAGCCTCCTACAGGGCGTCCAGTGAGTGACGAGCTTCGCAGCAGGCTAACTCGACGCCGATGTCCTCACATCGGCGTCGAGTTAGCCTGCTGCGAAGCTGGTGTGATGATCTGATCTAGTTTGTGGAGTGAACATGGACTGATATCGCATTGAATAGAGAGGTTTTAAAGGGGAGCTTTTGCCCACAGTGGTACAGACGAAAAACTACCAAAGAAAATCCCTTTGTTAAAAAAAATAACGTGGTAACACTGACAATCACAAATTACAATCAATACACGTAGTCTAGACATTTACCGAAATACCTCATGATTTGTTTGATAGCCTTGTCACGATTAGCTACAAAAAATCTCGACCAAATATGTATTTAGGAAAATTGGTTAAAAGACAAATACTGGGTCATTATTTTTCGACCTAGAAACTGTGTATGGGTTTCGTACCGCCTATGTATTAAATAAATCGAGCAAAAATCTGAATTAAACGTTTTTGCATGGGGACCAGCTTTGATTTTTAGTTTGTGATTTGTCAGTCATTACATAGTGATGTACTGTGCACTCGGAAAATTTCAGTGTCTGCCTATTAAAAATATTATAAGAAAAGAAACATCTTTTGGATGAACAGACGGACAGACGGACTAATGTGAATTAATAAAATAACATCATAAAATTAAAATTTTAAAAAATAATTCATAATAAATTAAAAAATAAAGTAAAAATCAATACAGTAAAAAATAAAAAAGTAAATTCATAATAATTAAAAAAAATAAAGTCCTTTAAGTACGAAACCCTAGACAGATATCTTAATGTATTTCGGTACAATTATACTAGTCCAATAAGACTAACATCAATAAGGAATTGTGGATGTACCTACCTACACATATTGGTCAATTTAGATTGTGACGTCGAACTCTGCTCTGACGTAAGAGTGTCCTATTTACATTAAGGGCCGAGATATAAGTTACTATTTTGCATGAATTATACAACACAATAACATCACGCCTTATTTTCCTCGAAGGGTGAGGCAGAGCTGATTTGTACCCTTTGACAGCAGTTCATTTAAAGTCCTAGAAGTGAAAAAAGATTAGCCTATGGCTATGAACCGAACAGAAATTCTTACACCGAGGTGACAGAAATTCCTGACCGACCTAGGCAATGAACCAGGTTCTTATACTGCCTAAAGTAATCTATTCATCACAAATCTTCATCATCATCATCATCATTAGCCTATTAATATGTTCCCATTGGTGGGACAGGCCTCCTCTCTATGAGAGGGGAATATGGGCTAAATAATCCACCACGCGAGCCCAGTGCGAATTGGTAGATGCCACATGTCTTCGAATTTATGGTTCTAGGCCATGCCGGTTTCCTTCACCGTTTTAAGAGCAGCGGTGATGAAATAAATTACACATAGTAATGCGCCTGCCTGAATTTAAACCCACGATTTACTGAACGAAAGTCGGGGCCGCCACTATTGGGCCACCGCTGCTCCACACAATGCAGAGCTTAGCCGTTGTTATCTTCAAATGAAAATAGGAGAATAAATCAATCGGTCACTGTAACATAGTTCGTCAGTTTCAAAACAATCATAACAGTTATTTCCTATTATGTCTTTGTTATACTATTGTGTTATACACCGCCATTGACCAACCACCTATTAACTTGTTTTGACATCAATTTCCTTTTTCATCTACATTCATTAACACGTCATAACACAACATACAGTGCTTCCAGATATATTTTTCGTTTGATTCTGCATCACTTTCAATGTCACTTTGAACTTTACCTATGTTGGAATAAGATTGAGTTAAGGTTGCTCCTACTGACAAAACTGTCAAAATGACAGTAATCTAAATTCTCGTTAGTGGTGGCTGTTGGATTACTGCTTATCATCATATTGTTCCTTTTCCCAACTTTGTTGGGGTCAGCTTCGAGCTGAACTGAATGCAACTGAATATCAGTATTTCACATGAAGAGACGGTCTCGACCCTCCACAACTAACTGACGATAACCTTATGATTAGACTGTTGAATTACTGCTGTTAGAGATAATGTTATTGCAAATGGACTATAGTTGAACACATGAAACAGAGGTGGTCAATTGTCACACATGACATTGCTCATTATTTGCCACAGTCATGTGAGTTAGTGGACTCATTGGCGATCAATTATCCACAATTTGAAGCACTTGTCATGACGACCGAACGGACAATTTGTACGCGAGCACTAATTGCACAGAGCAGTTAAACTTTCACGGCGGCCATTTTGTATTTTAGCACGTACAAGATAATTAATTCGGTGGCATTTATTGACTTTAGAAGACATTGTCCTACATTTTATGGAAGCGTTTTTGTGTCCACTTAAAAGGTGTATTTCAGCATACATAAGCGCTATTAAAACGTGTGTGTTTCTGAGTTCTGTCACACTTTTAAATATGGATGCGTAAATTAAGAATATTAATGGAAAACTGTTGCCGTATTTGGTAATAAGTACTAGTTAAGTTTGATAGGTGTCGCCCAAGTGCAGTTTATTATAATAATTCTCGGAATGGAATAAGGTCGCATTTAAAAACCGGCGGCCATGTCTGGTAACGGTAATTGGCATTAAACAATGTGCGTAAAGTGAATGATTTGGATTAACTTTATTAATGTTTGATTATTTTTTAACTGAATATGTTTTATATCTTCAGATAAAATGATTTTATACAAGACCACAATTTTGGTTGTAGTATGTTCTAAAATTGTTCGCAGGTTTTTTAGAAGTCGCACGTTCACATCGCACGCATCTATCTCCAATGATTTACTGAGAGAGAGATTGTGGGAACAAGGGGACGTCCTACAAAGATTTTATTTTAAGAGATTTTATTTAGAGAGGTCAGTTGCGTTGTATATATGTACTGCAACCGATTTGCATGCAGATGGATGGATGGTATTTAGACGATCGCAGGTAAGCAAGACGTGAATGAGACTAGCGCAGACGAGGGCAGCACACTGCTCCAAAGAAAGGAGGTTTTTACTCAGCAGTGGATGAAACAAGGCTACAATAAACGATGATGATCATAAGGCACCGCTCCTGTTCATAATTACGTAAGGAGGTGATAAAATATACATTATCGTCCTATTGGTGAGGAACTTTGAAAATGTCAGATGGTTAGTACTTGCAACTGGCGTGCATGCATGCCGAGATGTTTGAATGTGAACGAAGCGAGAGTTTTGTTTCAAGATCGTGGCATGTAGCATGCTATAGCTTCTACCTACTCCAAGAGGAAAAGGTATGTTTATTTATCTGAAAACATAGTTTTGAAACCACTCACAATGAGAGGTTTTATTTTTGAAAAAAAAAATAGTTTCCATGAACTCGATAGATGGCGTTGATCCGATTACATTACTAAGTGCCAAAGCCCAAACGCTTGAAAAGCACACGTCACATACGCTCGTTAACTGACACTTTCGTTTGCATAAGCTTCCGAATACAACCATTAGGTCCAAGTGAAATTATGTGATGTTCTGTTCCTTGTAGTAACGAAGTCAGACCAACGCCATCTATCCAGTGACTAGGGAAGAGTCGAAAAAGAAAATCCCTTATTATCAGAATTAATTGGTAGCAAATTAAGGACCTAAAAATTTTATGGAGCTTGAAACTAGCAAACAGGGCCTCGATTCTGCTATTACAATAGTGTCAGAATAGTCGATCATTGATTTCATAATGGTCAAGTTCTGTCAAATTTTGACAAGTTTGTTAATTCTACTGTCATAATGGCGCCATTATGACTTTTCAATTGTCAAACACTGACACTTCATTGAAAGAAATGTCATAAAATAATAATCTCGTATATGAAATCTGGCATGAATAAATGTTCGCATTTAGTAGCAGATTTCGAAAACCATTTATACTAAGGGTTTTATAATAATGGCAATACGACAATGCCATTAAAACACAATTTTATTACGAGACAATTGACGGACCATTGTGAATTTAGCAGATTACGAACTTTTAGTAAAATGACAATGGGATGAGAATGGAATAGTGTTGGAGTGACGAATTTATTAAAATAGTAGAATTAGGCCCCTGATGCGTATATGCATCTGTTTGCTAGTTTCAAGCTCCAGAAGTGTGTGAAGTCAGGCTATGGATGATGATGATGAAATGACCTGTGCGTATCAAGTACACGTTTATGTTCACATTTAAAAAAAATAACAAAACAATAGCCAACAAAAACCCAAACACTACTCTGTACAATTAGTCGAGATTGTCCATTAAAACCGGCAGAGATTCATGCAAACGAACCCAACTACATACCTACGCACATACGAACGAACAATCAGCACCAATCAATAATCTATTGGCAGTCCTAATGAATAGCCAAGGATGCCTGCCAGTTGTCACCGACAATTATTGGTATCAGCCGATAATAATTGGTATCACTACCCGGCAATAATTGGAATAATTAAAGCTAGGCTAGGTTGGTAACAATTGATTGATTGATATATATTTTTATTGATCGTTTATTGGTATTATTCCTTATTGGTGGTCGTAGTCATTTACTTCGGAATAAAAAAGGCGGTCAAGTGCGAGTTGGACTCGCCCATGAAGGGTTCCGTAGCAGCAACTAACATAGTATAAAAGTTCTTGCAGTTTGTTGTAAATGAAAGGTAAATTGCGGTTTACAATTTATGACATACTAGCTTCTGCCCGCGACTTCGTACGCGGATCCTGTTGCAATTTTTTTTTTTGTAAAATATATCCTATGTTACTTCTGATACCTTCAAGAATATGTGTACAAAGTTTAATGATGATCGCTTGAGTAGTTTTCGCATGAAAGCGTAACAAACAAACTTACATTCACATTTATAATATTCTACTTTATATAGGATAGGATTATAGGATAGGATAGGATAAAAAAAAACTGCTTACTAGATCTCCTTCAAACCAATTTTCGGTGGAATTTTACATGGTGATGTACATCATATTATTTTAGAAGTTACAGGGGGGTACACATTTTACCACTTTGAAGGTGTCTCTCGCGAAAACTATTCAGTTTAGAAAAAAATGGTATCAATAGCATTTTTGAAGACTTATCCATAGATACCCGTACGTATAGGTCTCATGAAAAAATAAAAGAGTTTTAGTTCTATGGGGAACCCTCAAGATTTATTGTTCTTGTTTTATATTTTTGTGTAAAAATCCTAGTGCGGTTTACAAAATACATCAACAGCATAGTTCTTAGTTTCGGAAAAAAGTGGCTGTGACATACGGACGGACAGACAAACATACATGGCGAATCCATAAGGGTTCCGTTTTTTGCCATTTGACTACGGATCCCTAAAAATATAGGTTACTAACGAGAGCGGTATCTTCTACGTGTATGAATCCAGACGTGGCTGCTACTGAGAAATTCTTGATGGAAAAACCCAATGGCACTTTACCCAACCCGGAAATCGAACCCAAGACCTCACGCTCAGCTGTCGCGTTTGCGACCACTAGAACAACGAGGCAGTCACACCTAGCACCTATTTAATTATTGCATGTGACCGAACTATAAATCATACCTACAAATATGTATTATAAATGTGAATGTAAGTTTGTTTGTTACGCTTTCACGCGAAAACTACTGAACGGATTTGGATGAAATTTTGCACAGAGATAGTTTATTACTTGCATTAAAACATAGGATACTTTTTATCTCGGTAGTAAGATCCCATGGGACCATAATCAAACTTCAAGCGGCCGAAGCCGCTGGCAGAAGCTAGTATTACATATTTAAACTTCGCAAATTAAAATCTTCTTCGTAAAAGGGACGTACATATAGACTCAAATTAATGACATTTTTGACAGGTTCCTTCTAATATTAAAAAAGAAATGAAAATGTCAAAAACGTCACAATTTTAATGTGACAGAACACCTTTCATAACTATTTATTTTTTACTGTTTTTTGTTTATATTTTAATATTTATTATTCCTAACATAATGGAACACCGACCCAATAGCAAGCAAACCAAGGAAAGCGAAATCAATGAGCAACAAACTGATAAAATCCTAACCTATACCAAGGATTCAGGAACATCTGGGCATAGTGAAACCAGTAACCAGAAAATCCCAATTAGTAACGAGACATCTTATGAAAACCTAACCTATTCTGTGGATTCTGAAATTTTTACAAACAAACAATTCAAGCCAAACAAAACATCAGATTCTGAACTCATATCAGTATGTGCATGTATACTGAGCGAGTCTGATGATCTACTAGAAGATACACCCACAGCTGAGCGAAAACGCAGGATTTTATCAACTCCTCGAACAGTAGAAAACTATTTACGCGAACGTCGTATTCCTGAGCTCTTAAGGTTATTCTTTATTCTTTATTGCACAAAAAAAAAACATAACAAATATATGTCACCGTAAAATTGTCAGATACGTTATATTGTAATATCTCTAGCGATATTGTAAAATCTCGAATTATTGTCAAATGAACATACTGCTTACAACAAAACGCATTATTTTTCGTGAAATGCATGCGATGGTAGTCAACTTACGCGGTGTGGAGGGAAGGAGGGGTCTTCCTTGCCCAGTGGGCACAACTCTCATGACAAGATAATGCACCATTCCTGAGAAATACCGATTAATATAACAAAACCTTAAAACACTTTATATTCCCCTTAAAAAAACTTCTTTTATTTTTCACTTTTTAGTGGTTCACATGTGCTTGATACATGGAAAGTGCATACCGTTACAATTACAACAAGCCCAAACACGACTATGGTGCATTGTCTCATTATGGAGTCCCGTGACTCTTGGCTTCATCATCAGATCTGATGGAAGAATGGACCTTATCAAACGCAAATGCTTCACTTGTTGTAGAAAATACCAAAATCGCATTTAAAATTTGAAGAGTTCCCTCGATTTCGCCAAGATTCCATCATCAGATCCCGACTTGGTGGCTATGGGACCATTTGGAAAGAATACCCTTTCCAACAAAAAAAGAATTTTCCAAATCGGTTGGCAAGCGACGGAGTTATGCCCGAACAAACATAAAAAAAAAAAAAAAAAAATAGAAACATCCGAATTGAGAACCTCCTCCTTTTTTAGAAGTCGGTTAAAAAGCGTAGTCGACGAAGCCCCGCTTCGCGGGGCCCCTATTTCCGAGTGCAGGGTTTAAAGGAACCTAACTAACCTAACGGGGGGGTGCCCCAAGTCCCGATTATGGGGTCAGAGTTACTTCCGTATGTTCAGTTGACAATAATTCGAGACATTACAATATCGCGAGAAAAAACACGTTATATTGTAATATAACATGTTTGACAATTTTACGGTGACATATACATATTAATTGCAATAACCTATAGCTTATGGACAAAGGCGAGGTTAACCCAGAGTTGGGTTTTCTTACAGCGAACCTAATTTAAAGTAAGATTAGCAAAAGAGGATACACTTACGTATGTGCATTAACAGTACATCCTAAATTAATTCAACTTATAAACTTAACTACATACAAACAATAAAATAGACGTAATATATGCAGCTTAGATATATATATGTCGGAGAAGCAGCATCCTCCTCGACATCATCTGTGTTCAAGAGTTTAGTGTGGGCGTCATTTGGGTGAAATGCGAGCACAAAACAAAGACTTCTCTGTTTCACACAATTGAATGACAATATTTCACAATAACTAGTTTGCTTAGCAATTATATTCGAGCAGCAGGTTCGCGACACCAATCTAACTTCATCACCAGCGTTCCACCTGGATCCTCGATCACCACTGTTCTCCAAGCAATCCTTGCTCTGTCACCACAATGTGTCAAGACAGTAATGATGGTGCCTCGACCGCATTCTGGATATTTTATCCTCTGCTCTGATTTGACATGATACAATGCAATGACGTTTAAAGAAATTAATTAGATTTAACATAATATTAAAATGTGATAAATCAAATCGAATTAAATTAGGATTTAACAAGTCTTTTTAAATTAACAATCAATCTTATCAATTGTCGTATGCAACCTACAATCAACTCTTCGTTTACTTCCTCTTCCTCCGACATATACATAAATACATTTTCAATACTCTTCCTAACTGGTTCTTTTCGCACTACGATTAGGTTCAAAATGCAGTGTATTTCACACGCGTGCATTTTTCACGTTTTTTCTACACATGTGCAGAAAGCAAAATTGCCACAGATAACTATACATATAAAGAAACAGAGACTATAGAGTCAGAGGTGAATGTTTTTTTTTAATTTCGGAAAAGCGATCTAAGTCTTTCTTTATAACATTTTTTTAATGTTCAAATTGTTGATTGTTGATTATTCATAACTAATATTTACTTTTAAAAACAAATTAACATTTATTTGTGTGCTAAATAAAAAAACAATGTTTGTTATTTTAGGCTGTACAACGGCTTCATACCTTTGCCTCTCCTTGAACTTGGCGAAAGCAAAGCGCGGAAAAAAAAATTAAATCACAGTCTCGTCACATTCATGACACAAATATTTTACATTATTTTATTTTATTTCTTCAAAAGTGTATTGAAAAACGTCGTTTGATACACGTGGACATTTGTTATTGAAGTTCAAGGCGGTATTAACACACGAGCCGTAAGGCGAGGGTGTTTTTGAGCCGAACTTTCTCCACTTGTATCAAAATGTACTATTCATTCTTTCATGATATTCATTTCTCATTATCATCGTTGACTACCTACCGATTCCCAGGTCGGCCAAAGTAGAATTGGGTTTTTCATTAGAAATTTCTCAGTAGCATCCACGGAGTCTGGAATAACGCCCGGTTGATACAATAAGCACGCCCCCTATTGGCGTGATGTTATGTTATGTTATCATCGTTGATAACACCATCTGCCTAGCCTTTTTCCAACTATGTTGCAGGTCGGCTTCCAGTCTAACCGGATGCAGCTGAATACCAGTATTTTACATGGAGCGACTGCCTATCTGCCCTCCACGACCCAGTTCATACTGGGAATTCCATACCACTTGGTAAGACTGGTTGTCAGACTTTTTGGGCCACTGACTACCTGTTACTCGTACGACTGCCAAAGATGGACAAATGACAGTCGGCACCAACAGCTTAACGTGCTTTCTGAGGCACGGAGGAAACTCGGTATGTTAGGATGGTCACCCATCCACAGACCAACCTAGGCAAGCACGGCTTAACGTATCGGTCCGAGTGGCTGTTATTATTTAGCCAACACATCATTGTTTAATCTTCTACCTTTTTATGACATGATTCCCTCGGCTCAGTGAATCTCTCTGGAAAAGTATTCACAGTGGAAACTACACAAATCTGGTAACCAAGCATTCTGTACATCAAACTATGTTACTCGACGCAAAAATTGTTACTGCGAAAAGAGGTTTTTTTGGGTTCAAAAATTACGTTTAGCGAAAGGACTCAATGTGACGCATTCAGTTCATTATAATAATGGATACATTGAATTGTAAAGGGTTCATTGAGATATTTAAAGTAAACTAGCTGACCCAAGCAACTTCGTCTGCGTCACATAAGAGAGAAAAACGAACGGAAAAAAATGGCTATTAAAAAATAAGGGTTGATCGTAGAAGGGTGAAAATTTAGGATTGTATGTATTTTTCTATGGAGGAGTATGGGAACGAAAATTGTGACACGAGAATTTTAAATATAAGATTATCTCCGTAACTTGAAGGTTCCCAGATGTGGTCGAACATAGCGCGTTGTGGAGATTACGTGCCTGTCAGCTTCGTTATGAGGTCTTTTACACCCATTATTATATTTTGACTGTGTTCAAATCATAGTTTTTATCCTTCTAATCGTGAATCAATTTACTAAGGTCGGTTTCCGCATGTGTCTTCTTTTGTAGCCGACATCAGCTTTCACTCTTCTGCTGTGTAACTACATAATGCTTCGCAAATCCACACATCAACATATTCGGTTTTAGTCTAAATGTTTGTGTTTGTATTAATGCGTTCTATGTTTACTTTATTAACATTGTATGCACGTCATGACTTTGCGACGAATATATATTTTTTGTTTCTTTCATATTTTTAATATATTTTTTGTTTCTTTTTTTGTTTCTTTCATATTTTTAATTTCATACAACCTACCACTGCCAGCAAATTGCAAAAAACGTAAGAAAATTTGAATTTCGCGGGGTACCCCGACGCTTTCACCTTAAGTGTTAGGCCTGAATTCTTATCGCGCTGATTGCGCGGTCGCGTACTATTACATTGTGTTCTTTAAAGGGTGTAAAACACCTTTTCACGATGCCGAGAGGCACTTGTTCTTCCCATCATTGCCATATTTTTTTTGTTTTACATCATACCTGGGAACCTTCAAGTTACGGAGATTTGGGGGGTCAAAGTTACATTTTTTTTTTGTAAATTTTAACTTTTAAAGTTACCCCTGTACTATGCAATACATCTAGCAGCACAATGTTTTAAGTGCGTTACATTGAGTTCTACCACAAGACATGATTTATAACCTCAAAAAGAAGTGGTTTCCCAGCAATAATTTTTGCCTAGTTACTTAGTTTGATGTACAGAATGCTTGGTTAATGGTTTTGTGTTGAGGTGGTTTATACTCTGTATAACAAAATTCTACTACGCTAACGTCAGCGGCGACCGACAGCCGTATTTTGTTCTCGTTGACGTCACGACCGACCGGGCGACCGTCCGAACCCAACGTCAGCGCGACAAAAATTCAGGCCTAGTCGCTTCCAAATCTCTCCACTTTTGGCGGTTTTCATTGCTTAGTACAAAGAACTTTACTGACTCAAACATATTTAAGTTTTTCATTTCCCCAAAGTTTGTTTTTGACATTGTGCTGATGAAACTTTTACTTTTTTTCAGGTTTTTTGTGGCCAAAATAATGTGCAATAAACCACGTCGTGTAGAAACGTACTTAGTTGGACTTTTGGATGAATGTATGCTTTTTCGGGCAGGTTTTGGTATAGCTCCAGTATTGTTCGAAGAAAGGTGAGTACTCGAATGTTTTTTGTTGTTTTTATATTTTTGTTATCACCAGCCTAGATAAAATATTGATCAGGAAAAAGCACGGGACCGTTACCTAGATGATGACCTAGATAGTCTATGCCTAACTTTATTGGGACAGCTATCTCTCTCAGTAGATGCAGTGAGCTGAATATTATATATATTTTCCATGGAACGAAACACAGAAAAAATAATAGTGGATTATGTTTCATTTAAATTAGCCTATGGCTTTTTACATGTCTTTGCTATCAAGAATAACTTTAACAATAGAACACTATTATAATGACAAAGTATAATTAAAATATAAAAAATAGCAAACCAAACCATCAAAATTAAAATAATATCTGAATGTTTCTTAAACTTTTAACTGTCAAACTAAACTAAATAAATAACGAAACTGAACACTCCGAAATTGTTACATCTGAAGC
Organism: Xestia c-nigrum; assembly: GCA_916618015.1. Lineage (NCBI taxonomy): Eukaryota > Metazoa > Arthropoda > Insecta > Lepidoptera > Noctuidae > Xestia > Xestia c-nigrum. The sequence goes on from OU745260.1 coordinate 10,918,605, forward strand.
ACTATATAACCTTTACGTCTATTTCTGTGTATAGATAAATGTAACATATTTACATATAAAAATCTCGTGTCACAGTGTTTGTTATCGATTTCCTCCGATACGGCTTGACTGATTTGTATGATTTTTTTTTGTGTATTTTTGGTAGGTCTGAGAATAGGCCATAGGTTTTTTTGTACCCCTAGGTGGATTTTGTATTCGCAGACGCAGCTAATTTTATTACAGTCCTCAATTTGTAATACTTTATTTGACGTGTACCTACTACAATTAGTAATAAATCTTGCCTTGAGTAAATTTAAAAAATATATTTATATTGTTTCAAGGCATCTAGAAGCAGTCATAAAAAGTTTTGATCCTGGTAACCGGGGTTGGCTATCAGTCGGACAAGTTCGCAGGGCGTTTACGACACTGGGTCTTACTCCAAAAAGTGACTTAGAAGAAAGAACAGCAACTTCAGAAGTTCTGAATCTACTACGGGAGACTCAAGAACGCGAACTATTTGTTTTACTGACTGCTGGATGTAAAGAAGAAGATATTTGATAATTTTATTTTGTTAAACCCAACTGTGCGCAAGCAAAGACGGGATGAAATTTTATACAAGTTTTTTTTATTTATTTTTATTTAAGCTGTTATTTTGATTTTTTTTTACTAAGTATTAATATATTATGTATTCAATGTTACATTTGTCTTTGTAATCAGAAAATAAAACCAGCATACCTAAGACATATTTTTTGACGGCATGTAAAACCAAGTCAGAGGCCAATAGGCGGCATAAAACTATTTTTTACATTAGGAATTTCTCAGAGCAGCCATGGAGTCTGGATTTCTACCCGATTGATGGTAATAGGCTCCCCTATTACATGGGAGGCGACAACATGGCACTAACCACACGATAAAGAAGAAGAATCAGAAAACATAATAGGGCGAAAGACATTGAAAAAGAACGTGAGCTAACGATTCATTTAAATTCTTTGGAAAAATAAGTTTCCAAGAATATAATGCAATCCAATAAACTAAAACTGATGATGACCAAAGATATCCTTTTACAAATGTGACTTCTGATACACGAACCGACTGCGCTTATATGAAACAGAGTCCAAAAACGACGTACTTCTGTTCAAGCCCGATAATAATTAGTATGGAAATATAGGACCACCGAGAGTCTACGTCAAGCCCACGCACCGTCTCCCGTCCAATAAACTAGAGGAGTAAGGAATCCCACACTTTGCCCAGCAATTGTTGTGTCCGGTGTTAATAAAACGGCGTATATTTTAGCTATTTTGACAGTTCGAAGCTGTTCGTAATATCGAGTACACACGGGCGGTGCGGTTGGCCAACTATAATACTTATTTTAAGACCGAGTAGACGGTGACGCACGCTAGACCGTTCCAGAGGCCCGACTCCCTAACGCTTCGTCCGTTTATTCGGATTTATCCGTCTCTATCACGCACGTCTGCAGATGAGTGCGAGTGAGTAGGAAGCGTTAGAGAGTAGGGCTTCAGATCCGAACCAAGTGTCGGCTGTAGCACAATCCATTGTCCGTCGCTCGGTAGCGGCTCGGAAGCGTGAGTGTGTCCATACTAAATTGCACGGTCGACACTCGGCTCCGAACCCGACACCGTCTAGCGTGTAGCTTTAAGCTAGATGATTCCGGAGCGAGATGTCTGTTTTCAACCGACTTCCAAAAAGAGGACTTTTTTTGTGTTTATTACCTCAGGGCTTTCGACTGGGTGATCCGATTTTGATGGTTCTTTTTTTATTTGAAAGCTGGTGCATTCCGTGTGGTCCCATTTGAATTTGGTTAAGATCTGACGGTGATCTTCGGAGATATAATTGGAACTCTTCAAAAATACACGGCAAAGCTGCAGTGATTGCTGCAATCGCTTGGTTGTTTATACGATATCGTGGCGTAACATCACGCCTGTATACTAGAAGATTAGAATGCTAAAGCTGTTATACTAAGAATACTAAATTGCTACCATAATTAGCGACAATATCATTATGTAAAATAAATAAATAAATATAAATATAATATAAATATGTTTGGTCTCCATAGAGTTACATATAAAGCGGTATTTTTGTTGCGATTTTTCATTGCAATTGGTATATTATGCCGCTAGTGTTTGTGTAGGCCACAAAGCAATGGTCTGACAAAAATGAATGTGTTGTTGCAGGCACAATTCATAACCCCAAAGCAGAAATTTAGTTTTACAAACAACAAAATACAACAAAACGAATTTTATTCCGAATTTGTATTCTTTGGAAGCGAATGCTGATACTTTTGTCGAAAAGCTTTTTTAAACTACATTATTTTTAAACAATCAATCTGTATAGAACTTGTCGTAATAAACTGAACTGGGAGACTGTAAACTTGTGGATTGAAAATGAAGTACTCCGATATAGGAGAGAATTTATGACGCTGTAAAAGTATCATAGTCTTGATTGTTATTTATTTCCCAAGGGAATTCTCTGGATTCTGGAGCCGTAATAATTTTATCATTTTAAATATACCTGTTTGAGTTAATTATTATTATTTCGCAAAATCTTTACCCTAATTTATAGGACCATCATTAGATCATTCACTAGCTGATATCTGCAGTTTCCCCTGCCTATAAATTATTTTCTAAAACCTTCTTCGAGAACAATACTATCCATGAGTGAAAACAGTATGAAAATCGGTGCAGCAGTTTCTGAGTTTATCGCGAACAGGCAGACAGACAGACGTGACGGATGACTTTGTTTTATAATATGTAGTGATAGTGATTAGCAACCGTCTGGTTGTTCCAGTATGACAACTTTATAGGTATGCAATTCAAGGTGACACTACTTAAAAACATAAAGAAGTATTGATATGTCAAACTTGGTATGATTAATTTAGTTCTGTGTTTTCTCCCTCCCTCACAGAGAAATTGGTTGAAGTTTAGTCTGTACTTAGTGTACTGACTCAATTAGATCTAAAAATAAAGTGTCAGATGAGATTTCATCTGATCCCCTTATTTACACTTGTACAGAAAATATGTTTGATATAGGAAATAAGCATAAATGCACAATCCGACACACAGCTTTCAAAAACCGCTAACAACCTCGGCTCACAAATCAGCACATTACCCACTACTACTCATCACGACTAAACGAACCATATTCTATAACAGCTACCTCCATTGAAGCTCGAGGCATTCGTGACGAGTTAGCTGTTCGGCTGTCCGTCCTACCCGTCCGTATGTCATTAGTAATGGCTGGAAGCGACTAGTGAACCGCCTACGGTGCTCGTGAAAGCGTTCGGCTTACAACTTGATTTGTGATTTCAAAGATTATTGCTTGTACAGTCCATTATTGAGTTTCTGTAATTTAGTTTTGAGGTTTCATTCCCTTGTAATGTTTGTAGATTGGAGGTTGGGTCATGTTTAGTTGAAGAATAAGCGGCGGAGATAGATATTCGTTTTGAGTTCTTTCTCAGTTTTTCTTGTATATTGCTTGCAATAAAAAGTGCTCTCGGAAATCATCTGTATATTATACAATTAGTAGAAAACAAGAAACATAATATTCACTCTTCATATCTCAGAATGGATAGGTACAAAAATGCAGTAAGTGCACTCACAGTTTCTTGTAAAAGGGGCCAGCTTTATTCCATCAACCTATCAGTAATCTGTACCAACCGCTACTGAGAAATTCCTGATAGAAAGAAATATGATGCAATAATTTGCCGTTCAACAAAAAAAAATCTTGTTGAACATGACATCAATGATTTACATTATAACATCGACTAAATAAACAATTTATCATAAAAACAGTATTTCCGTGAGACCAAGCAGTTAATCAACCCAACGGACATAACCTTCAAAATAAAGAAAATATCAAACATTGTTATTCAAAACCGTAATCAGAAAAAGTTAAAAATATCATAGATCTTTTACTTTATACAGTAGTCGGTTCTCTTACATGTCGTAAACAAGAAAAAAATATGAGTTTATTTAGTTTCATTTTACAACAGCTTCCTAACAATGAAGTGCAGTTAAACCAGAGAATGTATAGACTTCGGTAATATTCGGGCTTCAGAATCAGTGTCGCGCCGCTTTAACTTTTCTATTTTTGTAATTTTGTAGTAGTTCATCTATTGTTGTGCGTTTTTTCAAAGTTTCAGGTTTCCTACTCCAGTCGCAGATTGTCATCTTTTCACTTTTCAAGTTTCAACCTTTTGGCTGCCCAATTCTGAGTGTAGATCTCTTCCAAATCTCTCTACTTTTGGCGGTTTTCTGTCATCAAGTTTCTTTCGGCCACTTTCTTGTAATTGCATAAAATAAAATGTTATTTTTCAATTCTGAAAATTTAAAACCGTTAAGTGTTTTAGCTGTACGAAGCCGAACTTGTTCTCCCCATTATTGCTATCATTTTTTGTTCTACACCATAATATATGGGTCAAAGTTACAACTTTTTGACAAGTTTTTATTTTTTAATACATTTTTTTTCTTGTATGATTTTAACTTTTAACATATCCACGACCCCCGTACTATTCAATCCATCCATCAGAACAATGTTTTAAGTGCGTTACATTGAGTTCTACCACAAAACATGATTTATAACCTCAAAAAAAAAGTTGTTTCCCAGCAATATTTTTTGCGTAAAGTTGCTTAGTGATGAGGTGGTTTACACCCATTTCAAAATAATATGGCGTTCGTATTTTAAAATACAGACGATGATTCCCGGAGTGCATACTTTTCCTTGTAAATCTGTTCGCTGTCTTTTTATTTTAACAAGTCGTATGATTTTTGTTTTTTTTTTTTGTTGCGTACCTTTATGACAATTTTATTAAGTCCGGGGCGTTGCCTCTTGCCTACGCTCATTCATTAAAATGATATGCGTGGTTGAGACGCTCTACCACTTGTTATTACTTAAGTTTCACATCTTATATGGTTTGTGAATGGCTATTTACTCGTATACATGTTGGTTCTAGAATTGTAATAGTTATGTTATTAAGAAGTCTTAACACGTTTAGCTGAGTCTCAATCGGCAAATTAATGGCGTTTTTTTTGTAAAACAATTATTTGCCTACCAACGATATTTAATTTCAGAATGTTTGCTATCAATCTACTTCAAATTTGTAACTAAAAGCTACAAATATTGCTATTTAAATGATGTCTTAATGACTTCCAGAGCATAAAAAAATGAGTATTACTATTATTTTGGCGAACTTCTTAGTGGCAGAAACGCAATGGCGATCTTATTGCAAACAGAATAATGCCGAATGGATAGTAAGGTAAAATGAGGCTTTTTACAAGCTAACACTTTTTATTTTAAAAAAAAGTACCACGTCTCAAATTCTAAATGACATAAATCATTTCACACTAAACCAAACCATCTGGCGTCACATCAACACACGCATCTCGTTATCAGACCGATCGCTGCGCCTGCGCATCCCCACGAATTATTTCATTACGGGCGGCATCTGAACAATGCACACGTGACCGACTTTATGCCTACACCTGCCTTGTCTGTGGATTTGGGGCTTTTAAAGTTGGGTAGGTTGGTATTTATGACTATTCTTAATAAGTACGTAGTCTTATGCCAGCAAGAATGGGTAATGGGTGTATTTAATTAGTAAAACCTACTTTGCACACAGCACATGAAACCATAGCTTTATTGCGAGAACAACATGAACACTAAATTAATTAAGCGTTTCAAACTGGAGAATTGGTCCCCTAGATCCTGTGACATTTTTTTCATTGGGGCTTCGTAAAGTACCAAGTGTATATGGATTGAGCAACTGAAAACTAACATTACTCGTGTTATTTGCCAAAAACCAGTCGAAAGGATCGGATGCGTTTTCGAAAATTGGAACTGCAGAATAACCATGTAAACCGCCGTTACGGACAACATTTGAAATAAACAATCTTTAAAAATAAATGCCAGGAATGGTTGTTTGTATGAAAACGATTTTAAAACGTTTTTCTTTTCTTTTGAAAAAATACCTCCAATGTGCGATGACGATGAAACGGGTGATTCGGGGAATCACCCGTTTCCAGTACCTACAATATTTAAAGTAGTAAGTGTGATTACGTAAATACACAATTGTCCATCAATTGCATCGTTAGTTGATCTTGTCTTCGTAAGCACTTTAGAGGAGCGACACGAGGTCTTGAGTTCGATTCCAAGGTCGGGATAAATGATATCACTTTTTCACAGGAAGTTATCAGTTGCTGCTTTTTTTTTTCGGATGCGAAATCATCAAATGACTTCTCCCACTCTGTATGGAGCGGAAGGGAGTGTCAAACTTTTTCGGTAGGCTTCGGCCCTCGCGGGCCCCTCCATTATGCTGACATCTCTATGAGGCGCGCGTGGAACACGAACGTGCCGTCGACACGACCTGTCGTCATTAGACGGACGGACGGCTAGCTAGCCCATAGCTCACCGTCCACAGGTCCGCGTCTACGGTGCCCGGTAGTCACCACGTGGCCCCCGACGCCCGGTGCGTCTCCCGCAGCGGCTGGGGCGAAAGGCTCTGTCCCTCTCGCGTTCCGTAACCTCCTTCGCTAGCATGACTGCTTCGCAGAAGGAGGTGACGGCTTTCCATTCCGTATGCTTAGGACCATGGATTGGACCAGGGCCGGACGCGAGACGTCACAGTAGAAAATCTTTTTCTTTTCTTTTATGAATAAAGTGACAGGTCACGAATAGGACTAACTTTGCTGATGGAAACACCGATAGCTACGAGAGTAGGGATTTTAACTGACAGTTATAGATAAGTACTTACCCACGTAAGTAAGTTATAAAAGGTGTAAAACACCTCTTAACGAAACTGAAAGGCACATGTTCTCCCCGTCATTGCAATTATTATTTTGTTCTACCTACACTATACCTTGGGATCCTTCTAGTTACGGAGATATTGGGTTCAAAGTTCCAACTTTTTGACTAGTTTTTTTTTAATTTTTGTTTTTATTGTAAAAATAATACTTTAAACACAACTCTACCAGCCCTATATCCAATCCATTCATTAGCACAATGTTTTAAGTGCGTTACATTGAGTTCTACCACAAAACATGATATTTAACCCCAAACAAAAAAGTTGTTTCCCAGTAATACTTTTGCGTAAAGTTACTTTGTTTGATGTACAGAATGCTTGGTTGACGGCTTTGTGATGAGGTGGTTTACGCACTGTAGAAAACGGCATTTAAACAGCATAAGATTTTCCTCATTACTTCTTTTAAAACAACAACTTTCAACACCTCCAACAAAAGATAAAACAAAAACACATTTATCTCTGTTAAACCAACATCAGATTAACATGGCTTTAGTATCATACTCAAACCTAATTGTAATGCAACCCACGCGACCGCTCCTTCTCCAAGAATGCATTTAAAAATATAGCTGCAAGCCTTTTTTTCGCACGAGAAATATTATCATGTACTTAAATATTTGTAGGTACTTGTCTTGTAATAAGATTGTAATACTGTGATGTCATTTTATTTTTTTTGGTGGTTTGGCTGATAGTTGTTAGTAGCGCCATCTGTTGGTGAGTAGGAGGAAACTTTCAGTGGTGAAAGCGATTATTTTGTTAATTAAGTATAACAAATGTTTAAATAGTGAAATAATATGAAAGCAAGTCATATTTCTTTTTTATTTTTATTTTTTATCTTTTTTAAATTGTTGTTTTGAAATTGTAGAAATAAAACTCAGGTTCAGAATAAGTACTTAAAAAATACGCATAACAGATGAATTGATAGCATAAAACCTGAAAAGGAAAACTAAATACATAATAATAGTGCTGTTGTTTGTGATTTTTTAAAAGGCATAAGAAATTCCTGAAAATTCTTGAGATTACATCAGTGATTGACTCTCCAGTCAAGTTCTACATACATCAAATGGATCGAATATTTTCTATCACCACACATGCCCCAAATCCTATCCCTTTATCTAATTAAAAAACTTAACTAATCCTTCCCATTCTTCGTTATAATTCAGCCGTAAGCTACAAAGGATTCCTAACGTTTCAATTAAGGCAAGCGGTTACGTTAATCTCGGTTCAAATTTAAGCGCAAGTTTAAAGTTGTAACATACGCCACGCGCGGGCTACCCAACTGAAGGGTGTGAAGATCCGTTTGAAGTTACCCTTATTGGTCTATCGGGCACCTTGGCTCGTGCTTGGTTTGCTTGCTTGAATTTTGGTGGATAGTTAAAGGCCGTTTTCTGTAACTTATTTATGTTACCGTAAAATTTTCAAATACGTTATATTGTAATATCTCTAGCGATATTGTAAACTCTCGAATTATTGTCAAACGAACGTACTGCTTACAATAAGACGCATTATTTTTCGTGAAATGTATGCGATGGTAGTCAACTCACGCGGTGTGGAGGGAAGGAGGGGACCCCCTTGCCCAATGGTACCGCTCTCATGTAAAGATACTGTACCATTTCTGAGAAATACCGATTAATATAACCTAACCTTAAAACACTTTATATTCCCCTAAAAAGCGTAGTCGACGGAGCCGGGGGCAGAGATACTTCCGTATGTTCAGTTGACAATAATTCGGGAGTTTGCAATATCGCTAGAGAGAAACACGTTATATTGTAATACTAGCTGACCTACCTACTACTACCTACTACCAACCTACCTACTACTACCTACCTACTACTACCTACCTACCACTACCTACCTACTACTAACACGACTTTCTTCTTTATATATTGATAACGTGTTTGACAATTTTGCGGTGACATTTATGTATAACTGTCAGTTAATATGCCACGTATCGTAGCTACCGGTGTTTATATAAACAAAGTTGGTCCTATCCGCATCACCTAACTGCCACTTGAATCATAGAAAAAACAAAGAAAGCTTCTCTGTGACGTTTTGTTTCTATCGAACGTTAAACGAAATGTCGAACAGACAGAGATAGCACCATACTGATACCTGTTGGTAAGTTATTGAAAATGGCCGTAAGAGGAATACGTATTATGTGGTTGCTCATTCATCATTCAGATTTTGTGATGGTTTTTGTAATCGGTGTAATTTAACCAACAATTGCTTGTGACTTGGTTCTCATGCAAATTTGAATATTTCAAAACAGGGATTGTGTGCCTTAAAATCAACATCGATTAATAACTGCTCAATTGCAATGCTCAATTAAGGCTGCCTGGTTGATTATCGGTCACTTTCAATAAGCTTACTGTTCGGTTTCGGTCACTATCTCTGTCTGTTTGACATTTTGCTATCCGTCGGTTACAAACAAAACGTCGTAGAAAATTTTTGTTTGATTTTTCTATGAATCAAGTGACAGATACGTGACGCGGATAGGACCAACTTTGTTTATAGAATAACGATAGCTGAGAGAGGTGACATATTTTACTGACAGTTATAAGTAAGTAAGATAAAGAAAACTGGCCTTAAGTGGTCTCAAGCCCAACTGCTTAGCATGAGTACCTGGATTCGATTTCCATGTCGGACAAAGCGATATAGGGATTTTCTAGCAGGAATTTCTCAGTAACAGTCACGGAGTCTAGATTTGTGTCCATTTGATGGAAATAGGCTCGCGACATGAGGCTTAAACATAACTTAAGAAATGTAGGTGTACAGGCGATATGTAATTCAGCCCGACATTGTACTCATAGAAAAAGCTACCTAATTCCACGCTGTTAAGGTTCAAAGTCAAATTTTACAGCAAAAGCCATTAATAGAGTACACGGCAGAAGAAAGTAATTCGTCCGTCAGTTAGATTATCAAAAAATATTTGACCCGTATTTTTTCTTTTGTTACGGAAATCATAATTGACGAAGATATGACGCTTCGCTGTGGTATAATTTTTAGTGTGTTCTGACGTCACGAACTCACGAGCCCCAGCCCCGAGATTTGATGCATTTTATCTTTGTCTTTTACAAAAACCAAGAATACTTTTCCATTATTTTCCATTATTAACTGACGGACTAAAATAATAGATTTGCAATTTTTTGATACTATCGTCATGCTTAAGACAATCCAAAACCAATACAGATTGAACACCTAACCAAAAACGGCGGATATCCACACAATAAACACAACAACTACTAAGTACTTAAGGTTCGTGCATCATGGCCCAATAAACATAGGAATTAATGACCTATGCCGTCGAAACACCGATTTTAATGCTTCGTGACGGCTCGTGACAACCCATCTGCTAGTTATTGAAATACGATTGTTTCGTGTAACTGTCTTCGAGGTACAGGAAAACGATGCTATAGGTGATCTAGTGATCGCTGCGAAGGTTTTTTCTGAAGGTGCATTTATTTTCGTGAGGATTTTTGTTGTGTGCGTAAATTGGTGATGTTATTGAGAGTTTTTCAATAGCGTGCAGGAAAAATCATGGCTGTTCGAAGGCTTTAAAGGTAGTTGGATGGGTAAAGCGAGATTCTTCGCAGAGCGTTAAAATAGATATGAATTAGAATGAGTAGCTCTGAGCTCAGTAGTGTTCAATATGTGAGATCTCAGTAAGTCTAACAATGTACAGATAAAAGGTATTGAACAACGATGCAATAGATGATCGAGTGGTCGTTGAAGGTTTTTTCTGAAGGTGCATTTATTTGCCTGAGGTTTTTTTTGTCTTGTGCACATGATTATTTTATTGGGAGTTTTCCAATAGCATGCAGGCAAAACATTGATGTTCAAAGGTCTTTGAAGGTGGGTGGGTAAAGCATAGGTCTTAGCAGGGTGGTTGGTAATGGATGAATGAGAGTAGCCCTTAGCTTAGTGGTGTTGCTGGTTGTTCGACGGATTGCCAAGTCATAGGTAATCGACTTCAAACCCAAGACCACACCTCTAATTATTCGGTGAAAGAAAACCAAAATGCCTGCGAGATAATTCTTGACGACATGACAAGCTAAATCGGAGGCCACGCGTAGAAACTCACCCAGACACTAAGTTAGGCACAATGACAACATAAAGAAAGTAGAGTGTTGTTCAATATCTAAGGTGTATACGTCTAGTCCTGGTGAAGGTTGCGGGAATCCGGTGGATGCGAGTAGCAAGGGACCGGTCAATGTGGCGACACTTGGGGGAGGCCTATGTCCAGCAGTGGACGTGTTTCGGCTGAGATGAAGATGATGATACGTCTAGCAAACGGTAGTCTGTAGGAAAACAATGCAACAGATGATCTAGTGGCTATTAAAGTTTTTTCGGTAGGTGGATGCACCTACTGAAAAACATAATTTAGGAGTTATTGGGGCATTCGGAAAGTAGAAGGACTGTAAATACAATCATGGTTAAATCATCGAAAATCCGTTAAAAATCTGGGTGAAGCGACATTATGCTCGCAAGGTTGGCTCAGTGTGAATTTGATAGATGTGATACTATGACCGGCAGTGTGCTTGGACTAATGTTGCTGAAGGCATTATTTTCAATCGAAATTGTCGACCTTGGATTTGACTAGACTACTAAACTTTACACGTGTCGCTTTGAAATAGAAAATATAGTATTCATTAAACACTTGACCAAAACGTAAAATATATTCCGTTTGCGTTTCGTACCCAAATAAGTACCCAGCTAAAGAGACAATTATTTCCCCACACGATTATATATACATCCATAAATAGAGAACCACCAGTAATTGATACATAAAGGAAAATTTAAAATATAATAATGCTTTTAATCAGCTGATTAAAGCCGATTAAACTTCTGTACCACGCGGCCTATGTAAATATCCCCGGTCAGAGGAATATAAATTACTTAAAACATTTTTTGTCGACGAAATTGAGTAACTTATTAAGCCTATTTTTACATAAAAGTAGTACATAGCACTTAATATTCGCGTCAGCAAGGCGGCACGTATTCGTGCGTCATGGGCTTAGGATCATGAAATTAGAAAATTTGGATATGTTGTAGAAGGAAAACAAGCTTACCTGCGGTGTTTTGTTTGGTGATTTTTTTTCTCAGGGTCTTATACCCTTAATATACCCAAGTTAAAGTAATAACTTGAGTTTAAGTTATTTATTACTAGCCGATGCCCGCGGCTTCGCCCGCGTAAAATAATATACGGAAACCTTCCTCTTGAATCACTCTATCTATTAAAAAAACCCGCATCAAAATCCGTTGCGTAGCTTTAAAGATATAAGCAAACATAGGGACAGACAGATAATACGTAGTGATGCAATTTTTTAATGTAATAGACAAGAATTTGTCCGAAGTAATAACCGTCAAAGAAACAAAACTAGAAGAATTCTAATGCACTTTTCATCGATGCATTCTTCTACTAATATAGTTTCCTACCAACAGGAACTCTCATCTAATCTAAACCATTACCTTCGTACCTCCTCGCGCCCAACATTATTCATGCGGCTCGCTATTTGTATTAGTTACAAATGAACGGTTCCCGAAATAATTTAAATGCTAATTCAATAATTAAGTCGATCCGCCCGTAACAGAGCGTGCTTCAAAATGGCTATTGATTCGACAATGCGTTGGTACCAACTATAGTTGCGTATAGTTGGGTAGATATAGTTAGGTAAAAGGATGCACGACATTTTGCATTTTTATCGATATTTTGGATCGATCCGGATAACAATTGCATACGATTCTAGGATCGTATCGAATGGATTTGATCGTGTCGTACTCTGGGATATTTACATCGTCATCGTCAGCCTAGCCTTTTTCCAACTATGTTGGAGTCGGCTTCCAGTTTAATCAATGCAGCTGAATACCAGAATTTTACATGGAGCACGATACATGCATATGTCTAAATACTTTCGATTAATACAAATGCAAGTACTGTTTCGATCCCTCTAAGAAAGTCTAGGCAATATCCAGGCTTCATTTTGTACCTAATCCTATTCTGTCTCCGTTATAATCTTTTGAATTTACTGATCATGAAATTTAGGACATGTTTATCGCGTTACTGGTTCGCCCCAAAATAACGGAGTATCGCATCATGTTGTATCGATACTGCATGTATTGTCCGTCACTAGTTGGATATAGTTGGTTAGACCTGGTATTTGCATATACACAATTGTTGATAGCCACCTATCATGTTAATAGGTAAAGTTATGTGGGAACTTTACGTGGATGACGATCACTGAAGGTTTAAGTCTCAGTGAATGGGCATTGTGTCATCATTGAGTGTGTAAAAAATGTCTGTAATAATATAAATGAATGAATACTGGCCATCATTGTTAGGTATTGGTTTATAGCTAATCGATTTAATGAATGTGGCAGCACTTTTTGACTTAATAATTTTTTGCTGGATTCAAGATCTTTACTATAAAGCTAGATGAGATGATGATGAGTTTAGTGTTTTTTTTTTGTGTTTTGTTTGTTTGTTTTGATTGTTTGCTAGCAATCAGCTCCAAATAGAATGTATTTTTGGTTTGATAAACTCATGCTCATTGGAGTAGTTGGATTTTACACTCATGATAAAGTTAGACGTTCCTGAAAATCTATAGACTGTATTTTTTACTGCAATTACCTTTGTTTCGCAGTCTAAAAAGAAAAGAGAGTGGCTGATAGGAAAACAGGGGAAAATAGTGTTACTTCGCCTCCAAGTTACATGGTTCAAGTGCCGGAAGTCTTGTATAGTTAACACTTTCTTCGGTGAACGAAAACATCATGAGGAAACCAGTATAACTGAGGAGATATTTCTTGAGGCCCATGGTTGGTATACAAACTCTGACACCAGGTTAGGTTACCAGGACGACTTTGTTATACAATAAAGTAATATACTTACATTCTATTAATTTTTTTAAGTTCTGGAGTGGCGACCGCGAACCGGAAGACGTTGCGTTGTAAGGCCTCCCACTAGGTGAACCGATGACCTAGTGATGGCTGCGGGAATCCGCTGGATGTGAGTCGCACCGGTCAATTGTAAAAGTGACACTTCGGGGAGGCCTATGTCCAGCAGTGGACGTCTTTCGGTTGAAATGGTAATGATGATGACATTCTATTATATTCTATGATCCTAAATTTTGCAGTATACCTCACCACGTGCAAATATTAGATATAGTTTTTTGCTTCGAAAGAAAAAGAAGAAAATCGAATTAAACACACATTACATACTCAACATCTTCCTCACCCATTCAACCCTTCAAAAACCTCTAAAACAAAACAAAATTCAAATACCTCCGAAGTACATTGCTGTTAACAACCCGTAAATAAATTAAGCCTAGTGCGGACGGAGTCGCGGGAGCAAATTAGTCGGCTCTTTGTGCAATCAAGCGGGCCCTTCGCGCCCTAATGAATATGAATACGGGTGAATACGCTCCGAATGGTGGAACCCGGCCGAGCACGTCGACGCAACTCATTATATATCTGGTGCGTGTTACACTGTGGTGTAATGTGTAGGATTGCGAACTTGGTTTTGGAGAAAAAGGATCAGTATTCATCAGAAGCTTATAGATATTTTAAGTTGTTCAAACTCAAACAAATCATTTATTTCAACTAGACCATTACGGCACTTTTGAATGTCGATAAAACGAAAAAAAAAAGCCAAGCTACAGTCACAGACACAAGGCATAATAACTTGAGAAAGTACTGTAGTTGTCCATTCCCTAGCGTAGATCTCTATAGAGAAGAACGGGCAAGAAACTCCATGGACACTCTTTTGTCGTTGCTGATAGCACTTATTCCAGTTTATTAGTATTATCGGGATCGTTTTGTCAGGAGGTAAACAAACGTATAACATAACTGTACAAAACCGTGAAAAATACAAACACTGAAATTAAGAAAAGATACAACTATCATTCGGAACAGTTCTTTTCAAATTTATTCTATTTACGGTAATACCGTGTCTTATGTGTATGCTTTGCTTACATTTAAAACCTGTTAATTTCAACATAATTGATCACATTTAATTGTTTTCATTACCAGATCACTTCTAAAGCATTTTTTAAACAGATAGGTAGTCTGCCAGACGTTTTGCCCCTAGTCATCAGAGTTTGTTTTACTTTTTTATTTATTAATATCCAAAAATAACCAAGTCTTCTACATTTTACACTTACAATTACAATTACAATTTAGTAAGTTCCCGTCGGTGTAACAAACGGCCATCTTACAGTTATGAATACGCAAATTTAACTTCTGTTTCACGGTAGTACGGTGTCTGTTCATTTAGTGGCGATCTGGCGAATTTGTGATAGTCCTATTACTAACTCCGGGTCTATGAATATTTTGAACACTTTCTAGTCTTTTGTTTCTTTTTGCAAAATCACATCATCGGAATTTGATGCAATTCTATACAGTTGCTAGTGTCGTGGAGTAGCGATTTTAAGTCACATGCCGTGTTCTATTAATCCATAAATTATTTTTTGATTTTTGATTTATTTTTTTGTCATAATTGCATAAGTACCTATTTATTGTTTGTTATTTTATTGTTTTTATAGTAAGTAAGTAAGTAGTAAGTTTGTATAGTTAGTATAGTATGTATGAGTATGTATTCTTATATTGTATATATTTAATTTGTTTTATGCTGTATGTATTCCATTTTCTCTCCTTCTTTTACACACTATGTCTACATCTCTTTTTTTTAGTATCTCCTTTCGCAGGTGTGCTGGAAGAGATTTCTTTAGAAATAAGCATCGCCTTTGTACTATTTTCTGTTCCTTTCTTTTTCTCTATATTTAGTGTGTACATAAATTGTTAAATAAATAATAAATTAATAAATAAATTATTTACGTTGAATAACGTAGAATTTGTTTAAGAGAGATACAGGAATTGTGTTACATAGCAAAGTGTAGATGCTACAGGTGAAAATTTGTCACTTTGCGTTCAATACCGTGAACTGCAAACAAACCTGTGGCTTCAGATGTTCCAGAGATATCACAGACGACTAAAAATATACGAAGAAGAAGTTTTCGGTTTCTTTCAGAATTGTACCCTTAATATACTGAGCCAGAGGTCTTGGGTTCTATTCCCGGGTTATTGGGTTTTGCATCAAGACCTATTCAGTAGCAGCCTGGATCCGTGCCCGTTTGATGGAAATATGCTCGCACCCTACTCCCCCCTCCCATGGGACTGGCTGGTATAATAAGTACCTATGTTTTTACAAACAAAAAGTATTATGTAGTATATCAACTACCTCGTGTCCACGCCACAAGCCTTGCTTAGAGTGGCACTAGGTGGCGCTGTATGTTAATGTAGAGCGTTTTTTTATGTGGTTGTACTATTAGGTACTTACAGCTCTGCTTAACCCTTTCAGGAGTACAGACAAGCATTGGGGAACAGTTGAATATAGCCTGGCCAACCTGCAGACAAAACTCTATGTTGAAATTATTACCCTAGACGTCAAACAACACTCGAAAACCAACCAAAAACCAGGACATTTTTTAAGAAATTACCGTTTTAAGACAATAAAAGTCATTAAGAACATTCGTGTTAACATTAAAAATGACAATAAACGCTATAATGATGTAGAAATGTTACAAAAACGAGAGGACAGTGCGTGCTACACATTATCTCATTCATTACCGAGAAAACACGATGTGGCTCCGTTCGACATTGTACCGACAAAAGTCGAAAAATGGCGGAACCGAGTTCCCATGAAGTCTAAGATGATATTCATGATAGCTGAGTCGTAACAATTAAACGAAGAATTAGGGGTGGCACGCGAGAGTTTCTGCTATTTTGTCAATGGCAATGGTGTGTGGTTTGTGATCAGTGAAAGCAATGGTCTCGACTTACCAGTGTGGTACTAGGATTGATTCCAGGCAGAAGTTTTAATTAGTGTAATTTATTCTATCACCACTGTGTGAAACATGGTCACGAAACCCTCGCGAGTAAGAGTTGAGCCCCATATCAGTGAAGTAGTGGCCTTTTCTATTCTCTTATCTTTTTCTGCCACTCAGAATCGTCATTTACTAGTTGTGCATTTGCATCGATGATATGGCAAAAACCTTAAACCGGAAAGGCACCCTTTCGCCTAAGGCGCAATTCTCAAACAAAAAAAAAACACATGAAACAGACATGTTACATCCATAAAATCGCACTCGGCCCGTGTCGTGGTAGATAATAATAATAAAATAATAATAATTTTATTGCAGATAAATAACTTCACATCCATATCCTTTAAAAACTATGTTAGTAGAACATGTAGGTTAGACCATAAAAGGGCAATCAAATTTCCCCGCAATAACATTCAGGAGACTGTTTGAGCTGCCTCGGACCCTCTGCAGTAGCGCCCCAGCGCGCCTACGTCTGATCGCTACAAAGCCATCAGAGTGCGCATCAGCAAACATTCCCGACGCACTACAACTGAAGCGTTGCAGCCCCAGCAGCATCCTGAATGGATTGTTATACTGAACTCGAAGAGCATTGATGGCTCTCTGCGTACAACCTGTCCAAAGGCTACACGTGTACAACGTCTGACAATATGCTTTGAAAAGCGTCACTTTCACTTGACACGTACAGCGAGCAAACCTACGGACAAGCATGTTGCATAGGACCGCCAATGCTCTACGTTCCCTTTCTACATCCAGATCATCTTTGATGTCGGCGGTAACAATATGACCGAGGTATTTAAATTTTTGAACACGATTCGAGACATTACCTGCTAGCCTGCTAGTTTTATGAAATGAAAGCTATCTGAGGACTTTGCTCCTAAAATAAGAACCTCACTCTTCTAATAATGAGTGACGTAACCCTTCGATTCCAATGCTGGACATAGGCCTCCTCAGCCGCACGCCATTCAACTCGATTCTTGCAGCTCTCATCCAGTTGGTACTAGCCACCTCACGAAGATCACACTCCACCGAACCTGAGGTCGTTCCCACCTTACGCTTGCCGATTCCCGTTCACCACTAAAGAACACGTCTACCCCAGCGTTCATCGGTTCTTTGGCTAATAGGGCCGGCCCATTACCACTTCAGCTTACTTAGGTCCATGTTCACCGAAAAGACTGATTATCTAAAACAGCTGTCACTGTGACATGTTCCCATACAAAAATGGATTTTAAACAGCAGTTTTTAGAGAATCAGACTGTCATCTTTTGGTGAACATGGACCTTATTCTGTAAGCTATGTCGACAACTCTCATGGTTCTCTGTCGTTTCACCTTCAATGTATTTCAGCCGAAAGCAAAAATAAACATTACTTTTCCTCTATCCACGTTCAACCCTACAAACTAGGTATGGTTTAGAACAAAAAACGCCAGTATAACCGGTAGCGGGCGTGCCGCTAATACTAAAGAGGTCGTTACCACAGTGCCCGGTTAAAGTTAAACAAAGGTTTACGCGTTTCTTGTAAAATTAAGGCGATTTTTATCTATGCAGTAATAAGTCCGTGCTATGGGTAGCACGTGCACTAGTTTTAACGAAGGTTTTTTTGGGTTAGTGGAAGATGAGCAAGATAACGATCGGATGAGGTGACGGCAGTTTAAGAGACATGTGTTATGATGAGTTGGCTCGTTAAAGTAACTATCTACTCATTGTGGTACGTATATACAAGGTGGAGGGGCACTGACGTTAAAATGATTACTAGTATTCAGTATGTGCGTCATTCTGAACCATTCAGAACATTTGGGTACTAACATGTCTATACTAATCTACACTAATATTATAAAGAGGAAAACTTTGTTTGTTTGGTTGTAATGAATAGGCTTAAAAACTACTGGACCGTTTTTAAAAATTCTTTCACCATTCGAAAGCTACATTATCCACGAGTAACATAGGATATATTCTATCCCCGTACTCTTACGGAAAATGGGAATTACGCGGGCGAAACCGCGTGACGTCCGCTAGTAACAAATAAATAAATAACTTCCAATTATATGGTTTGGTTCCAGTAGATGAACCATACTAAAATCACAGGACTGTCCTAACTGACACATACATGAGGGAGTGCTTTAGAAGCTCTCACACTTTGTAGTTGTTTTTTTTTTTGTTTAGCTTATTTTGTCCCACTGCTGGGCAAAGACATGACGATTCTGACCCATCTGTCTAAACCCATCCTGAAGATGTGACCAGCCCAGTCTCATTTGAACCCCGCAGACATATTATCACCAACATCGGCGATGCCTGTTAATGTGGCGTTTCCATTCGGTAACTTAGATGTTTAAAATGAAATTTGGTTTCAAAAAAATCTTCGACCAAACGAAACTGAACTAGAAAACATCATTTACAAAAATCTCTAAAGTCCTACAAGAACTTTCCCGAAACATCTCCATATAAACAAGTCATTACCTAACAAGTAACAATAGCAGAAAAAAATACTAGTTTCATAAAGTACATTATTATATGAAGATGTTCGTTGCACCGTTTTATCTTAATTGTCATGTGTGGGTAGACGTACTCGGTTTCTTAGTAGCGAGTTCACATGATCTTGTCTCGTCTACCCACCTTTTAAAATATTGTGCGCATCATTTTTGTCTAGTTTTCTTCAAAAGGTCACACTTCCTGTGTCAGTGTGTTTCCCTGATTTTTTTCGGAGATTATTCGTTTGGGCGGATTTTGTTTACGCAAGTTTTTGTTAATGTGAGAAATTCTTCTCATGGTTTGGTAAGAAATCCCGGAAGTGGTGCAGCTAAACGTGGCATCCAGTTTGTACCTCAATACTCAATACTTTCCTGCATTCCATAATGGCGTACATAGTACAGATGGTATGTTGAAACATCGAGTCAATTAACGAATTAATGAACGATAAAAATTGTAATGTTTTAAATATGGACTCGATTGTCTGAAATAAATTTTATTATTATTATTATAATTACGGACCCTGTCGGGCACAGCAAGGATAATTTTAAATAGGAAAGAGGATGAAGGGCTCATAAGCTGTTCCATCTTTTTTATCACATGCATCCAAAATCCACGCCTTTTTCCATGGAGGCAAGAAGAGGCTTTTTTTTTTTTTTTTTTGGGATGGGAAATCATCAAATGACTTCTCCCACTCTGGGCGGAGCGGGAGGGAGTGTCAGACTCTTACTGACTAAAACCCATCCATGTTCTTCGCCCTTTATGTTCCGGGGCCGCGGTATCTCTTTCGAACAGGCCCGCAACCCCGGCAGGCTTCGGCCCTTGCGGGCCCCTCCCGCCACATAACGCCTCCAGCTACAATCCTTTATTTTTTTCGGATTAGAAATCATCAAATAACTTTTCCCACTTTAGGCGGAGCGGGATCCGAGTGTCACAATTTTTCTGACTAAAACCCATCCATGTTTCTTCCTCGCCCTTTACGTTCCGGGGCCACGGTATCTCTTTCGAAAAGTCCCACAGACCTGCTACAATCCTAACATCTTCTTTTGCATCGTCCCGTTCATACATTACGCACATATACGTACATTTAGGCACCTGATATTTCCGAAGAACCTCACCAATTAGGTGATAATGTTTTGTTATCACCTCCTTACGTATTTATGAATAGGTACACACCTCATGTCTTCTTCATTTTTAGCCGTTTTACCTTCTGCTGAGTTAAGGCCTCCTCCCTTTGGAGACATGATGCTACCCTGGTGTACAAAACTCTCTCTCACATCTCATCACCCTCACATCTTACCCGCTATTTTCTGAATTCGTCCCATCTGGCTGTTGGTCTGCTTTCACATATACCTTTTTTTCTGATAGGTCGGATCAAATAACCCCTCCCGCTCAGGGCAGAGCAGAAGGGAGTGTCAGACTTTTACTGACTAAAACCCATCCATGTTCCTTCTTAGCCTTTTGTGTTCCGGGGCCACGGTATCTCTTTCGAACAGTCTCGTGGCCCCGGGCTGTCAAATTCCTTCTTGTAGCGATACATATTACGCGTCCTAAGTCAGCAAAAATCTTTTCACACAACACAGATCCGTCAGATTTTGCCCTTAGACCAAAATAAAATAAACTAATACGATCAGTATCAGTCAGGGTAGACGAGAGGCCTGTCTATCGTTAATCTATCGTAATATTATCGGGTTGCTCCTACGTAGAGGACATACTACATAGTGTGTGGGTGCTATCAGATTCAAGTATTCAACCTTAAATACAACTGTAAGGAATTCCTATTGAAAACACATTGGAAATGCGAGGGCATGTGGAGTATTTGACCTAGCTGTTTTATTGTGTTTTGTGTGAACTATTTATGTAGTAGGAAAGTGTTCATTTTAAAGTATTTATTTTAGCAGGGATTGATATTGAGCAATCAATATGAATATATGATTGATTGATTATGAGTATACATCTGTTTGTAAACAAATATGTGGTCTTCATATTCACCATCATTATGATTCTTCTGTCCTTATACCAATTTATTCGGATCTCTTCTCTGTTGCTCGTCATCTCTGCAGTCACCTCCTTTCTAGCAATGTCATCCAGCAATTCACACGATCCATCCATCATTACTTGTGGTCTTTATGTTCAACAAAATTCATTTAAAATATCAAAGAGACATTAGGTCTCCTTGATTTTTTAATTATGATGACAAAGACTGAAGTTTCTACAAATCACTTAAAAAGAAAATTGGGCATTGTTTATAAAGTTCAATGAAATCGATAAACACGAAAGACACACAAATAGTAAACGATAACAACCTAATTCACAATTATCTAATTTCCACCTCCTACTTAACCCTAAAAAGCAGACGGCGGTCTCGAGACGGTATAGAGTGAAACTTATTATACGAATTGCAAATTCTTTTCCTATATGATGTCGGGCGCGACACGATAGTCGACGGGACCCAAATGTTTTTAAGAATATTGCAAATGTCTCGCGAACCGCTGACTGGGGACGATCGATGTTAAAGGATTGCCTACGCTTTTAGATCGTGATGGGCGTGGTGGATTCAATCTTCAATTTATTTGTTTTGCTATAATGTATTGTGGGTAAAGGGTAAGTGTCAAGTGGTCGCCACGTGGAATGTCGGTTGTGAGGGGGTTAATATAGACGCCGGTGATAGGTGAGCTAAGTACCTGGTGTCTGCGATACGTTTTGAGATAATCTTTGGTGTTTTCTAACTGAAAACCTTTCGTTTCAAATGCTATCCCACTAAAGAACGTTGCAATGTAGAAATAAATAACAAACGAAGTACAACATACGCATTATAAGCGTAAGTGTTAGGCTGCGGTGTTAAGCTTATGGTACACCCACATTTCACTCTCTCTCTCTCTCTCTCTTTTTCAACCCTTGGCCACTCAATGCTGAGTGCAGGTCTCTTCCAAATCTCACCACTTTTGGCGGTTTTGTGACATAGCTATCTAGTATCTTCTGGCCACTTTAATGAGATCATCTGGTCACCTGGTCAGTCACACGGGGCGAGCCATTGGACTCAAATCTAGACTTAAAGGTGCTACTGAGATATGAAAAAGCTAAATATCCAAAATCTTGAATTGTAAAATTTAAAATACAGTTAATTTGATGAGTCTGTGAAAAAAACAGCTCAAAGAATGCTCAAAATTCGGTTTAATACCACAAATTACATCAGTCCAATCATCAAATTATCAAATTCTTAAATCACAATAAAATCAACCCCATTGTCGGGATCAAAGACAACGTAACTTTGTATTACCATTGTTACGAAACGGCTGCCATTCCGAATTCTATCACAATCGTAATTAATACAGCTCTGGAGTCGGAAATATCTCTCCATCAAACTCCAAGGATCCACAAAGGCAATCAGAAAGTACAAAAGTACCGTACTGGAAATTAAACTGCGCAAATTTCAACCCCACTCCTGCATACCGGGGATATTTGGTACAAGTGGCAAAATTACGCCCCCTACCCTTGCCTTTTAACCCTTCTTGTCATTTGCGAAGAACAAATTAATCATCATCATTTATATGCAGCACCAGTAGCCAGATTTGTTTCTCCGATTATGTCACCCCCGCTTGTTAGTATAGGGGCGGGTGGAACAGATTTTAGAGGACGTGTTTTAGTATTTTACGGGTCTTAATCATTGTTGGGTATTAAGTTGGGCTGTATGAGTTTTACTTCTGATTTATGATGATACTTTTGGTAATTAATACTAGGTCATTAAACGTTTTTGTTGTTAAAATTATCTTGATAAAATAAAATCACGCGTTTGCATTTATTGTCACGGCATATTTTTTGGCAAATTGTTTTTTTTTTATTTGCTGCCTCACTTGTACTCATGCTCACTTATAGATAAATAAATCAATTTCATTTAAAAAGAAAAAAAGATATAATTTATTAAAAAGAAATACTAAAATGATTTTTATTTTTTTATAGTCGTGTGTGATTTCGTTTGTTGTTGGTATTAGAAACGTTTGACGAAGTAGGTTTAATTCAACTCATCATTGCACAAAAAATAATCCGAAGTAATAATAAATCATTTAAAATAAATCTCCACGCCATTCTGTCCTAGCCCGTGTCAAACATGCCCAAAGGTCGTCGTTGAATGGGCAGCGTCAATTATTACGTTCATTTGGATTTAGCACAGCGGGCATTTTCGACCCACTCCCGCCGGAAAGGGTTAGGGCGCGTGACGAATGTCCACTCTGAATATATTTGTTAGTTTTGTAATGAATTTGTTTTAAATATGCAGTTGTGTTATTGTCATAGAGATATTGAAACATCAATTATATAGGTAGTTACAGCAACGCGTGTAGAAAAAAAACTGCATCGTTTGGTTACAAGATTGCGATTGTTGAGCAGTTGTCCTGAGTCTGATGTTCAGTTCAGGAAAAGTAAAATTGTGCATTTTTATCAGAAATATCTCAGTAGCATTTCGAAATTTGCGTCCAGCTGGTATCTAATTACCCATTATGTCCCTAGTTAACTATAATGTACGCCACATTATAGTTAACTAGGGACATAATGGGTGTACTGATGACAAACCTCCTTAACCCTTTTGGGATTACAGCCGTGGTGACATGTTTGCGTCTATCAAACTAAAAGTTAGCTATTTATTGCTAAGTTTTAGGTAACAATTAAAAAGCGGCGTGCCTTTCATTTTTCTACAGAGGTAGATACTTTCACAAGGCTACCAAATGTTTTCAGATAAAGTGAATTCAACCTTGATGTAAGTACATATGTTTGTATATTACATATGATTGAAGTGCTACTCATTCACTTTTGGTTAAAGGGTAGCAGATAGACAGGTTCTTGTGATCCTGAAGAGATACTAAGATATTGTGAAAAAGAGTGGTAAATAGGTACAGAGGAACAAATATCACTGAGTATACTGCAGTTGACAAACAAATATATTCATTAAGTAGCCCTGTCGGTCTGTCTGTCTGGTAACTGGAGCCTAAACGGCTGAATGGATTTCGTTAAATCTTGCACATCGATCTGTACAATTAGACCAGTCTCATCGCTAACTTAAATTGCTAACTTTCTAATAACTAACAAATAAATTCGGTTGCAATATTTATGCTTGCAAGAAACTCATCGTGGATGTAGAGACTTGCGTTACTCGTCGCGAGCAGATGCTTGCGACGAGTAACGCTAGTCTCTACAAGTGTGTACAAGTGTTATTGCAACCGAATTTATTCAATTACTTACGAGTAAATTCGGTATTTAGCGATGGTTCGGTACTTAGGATTCGGTGGATCGCTAATTAGCCATCGAAAGGTAACGATTTTGACGCTATCTGTGTCGACGAGCCCTGGGTATCCGGAATCCCAAAATCCTTTGTGATAATTTTTGCAAGTGAAACCGCGATCAATAGCTGTTTCGTAACGAATATTAAAAACACCCTCAAATTCTTTCTGATACAAAACAGTTATGAAATCCCAGTCAATATTTTAGACGAACTCCCTTTCAAAGGTTTAAGTTTTAATTCACGAACGTCTCAACATGAAATGGCGAAGTTTTCATTATAAATAGGTAGCGAAAGTTTTCACCGGTTCATTAATTCGTCCCCTCCGAAGTAAAGTAAAGAGTCACTCGACGAAGATTGAGAAAGATTGCTATGTTTACATTGGTTCTAATATCGATGGATTAACGACACCCTGTATAAATTAAAGAGGAAATGAAATGGGGAAAAGTTTGTGACGTCACTCTGATGAAAATGTTGAGGAAAATGAATAGGTAGGCGACAACAAAATGATAATAAGTCCGTCTAAATCTAACTGAGATTATCAACAGATATTTGACCCGTATTTTTTCTTTTGTTACATAAACCCGTCCGTAGAATGGTTGATTCCTACAATAGAACTTTCGAGCATATTGACATTTTTGCATGTTCTCACTATAAGTTTAAAAAACTCATACTAAAGGAGTTTTCTTAAATATTTATTGTTTTCTTTTTTTTACAACTTTTAGTATTTTTTTTTTTTTTGTATTTGTAACCCTAGCGATTATTTTTAATATAATGTATCCTAGAGTTAATATGTGAACAGCGTTGTGGGCTGCAATGTTGTTTTTAAGTTATGTATATATTTCTTATTTCTATGTTTTATACTGCAGCTGTTTCTTGTTCCATTTGAATAAAGATAAAATAAAATAAAATAAACCAAAATTGATGAAGACACGACGCTTTTAAAATTCTCAATACGTCACGTCATGGTATAATTTTTAGCGAGTTCTGACGTCCCGAGTTTTGATGCGTTGTATCTTTGTCAATATTCATTGATTTACAAAAACCAAAATTACGTGTAGGTACATTATTTTCCAACGCTCTTACTGGCGGACTAAACAGATTTCCAATTTTTTCATACTGTCGTTATTCACTCACACACCTTATAGTCGGACTGAGGAAAAGGGTTTAACGGTCAATTATTGTTAATTAATCATAATAATCATCACGCACATTCATTTTTCTCGACATCAGGAATTACGTTAAGCTGTTGGTCCCGGCTGTCATTTGTTTATCTTTGGCAGTCGTGTACAGGTAGTCGATGGCCCAAATAGTCTGACAACCAGTCTTATCAAGGGGTATCGTATTACCCAGTATTAACTGGGTTGTGGAGGTCAGATAGGCAGTCGCTCAATTAAAATACTGGTATTCAGCTGCATCCGGTTAGACTGGAACCCGACCCCAACATAGTTGGGAAAAGGCTTGACAGATGATGATGATGATAATCAGGAATCACAGGCGATGGTTGACATTATGTATACGCTCAGATAGAGAAAGGTGGCTGAAGTAGGCAGATTCTGTGGTCAGATTACCTCTCCGGCTATTACGTATAACATTTTATTAATAGCAAAAGTTTCCCAGCAATAATTTTTGCATTAAGTTACTTAGTTTGATGTACAGAATGCTTGGTTAGGTTGACGGTTTCGTGGTGACGTTGTTTTCACCCTGTAGATATTCATTAAGGACGACCTCGTGGTTTGATTACTGCACAGGTTGATGTTTAAGGTTAAGCAGTACTTGCCGAGGTTATCCTTTCCAGGATTACCCACCACAGCGGCTATTTCTTTGTCAACTCTTGCTAAATGTAGAAAATGAGCAATTGACGTAAGATCTCTGTCGGGAGTTTTCAAAACGATTTCGGACGTAACAGTGTTTGTTAAAATAAAATTTATTACCGAAAACAAAAATTATACGCTCCTATTGTTCCTCACTAAAGACATCTGACCCGAACAATACCTTCATAATTTACTTTTCGATGCATCCCTGTTCTATAGGTACGGCAGATAAAATCGTGATAACAAATGGTAACTAAAATAATAAAATAAAGCCACGGTTGTGTGCACCAAGCGACATATTTCATTAATAAAGCCAAAACAAATAAAATATCATACGGACTCACTTCGCAGTGTCCATACGTTACTGAGATAAAACAAAAGATTCGAGACCCGTTGAATTTATGCGTTATCGAACTCTGTTTGATGCTAGGGTCCGAACAATGGGCGATCGTGGCGCCCCATGCGGCGAGGGGTGGCACTACGGGACAGTGGCCGCGCTGCCACCTAGCGGCATCTATTATTGAGTAGTGGGAACTATCGCCTATTGTTAGCAAACGTAAGCTCCGGGTGACAAAGGTTACCTGCAAATAAATGGAGGTATTTTATCGTTTTCTTAAGATGACATAAAGATTTAGACATATAAGCGCAAATAGTGTCCAACCGGCCATAATGCTGCACAATTTATGTTAGATAAATAGTTTTATCGACATTTGGAGACTGTAAAGTATCGTATGGCACAATGTGGAAAGTTTAATTTGGAACAAAAAGTTAAACAAGAAGAATAAATTCAATGGAAAAGCGAAGAATTTTGCCAAAAATATTCATAAGCTGTCATCAGACGACTGGCCCTACGCCAGATGCGGCAAACCAACGACAAAATATTTCGCTGCAAAATACTTACTCAAGCAAATCACCCCTCCGCTCTTTAAAATCACTCCGGTGAAATTGAGCAGCAATTTATAAGAAGTTTAATCTATGATTGACGTTCCCTGTAGCCAATTTAATGAATTGATGGCTGTGTTTTAATGTCCCGGTTGTCAAGACACCAAGAACCTCATAACAAAACAAATTATCCATGTTTAGGTGTTGCCACAAAAACATTATTTGCATATTTGCACAATAAAAGCAATTTTAATGTTATTAACATTCAATTACAATAAAATGTGCATCAAATCTTCTTTATTGCAACATAAGAAATAGTGCTCACTTCCGCATATTTTCCTAAACGCGCCATTACTTTAAGTCACTGGCTGGTTGTGCGGTTATTTATGCCTAGCATTAAAAACAAAATGATATGCCTTCGCCGCTGAAAATCTAAAAAGAATAAGCAATAAAACGATAAAACCCAAATCTGATACATACTAGGGCCCAGTCTCCCGCAGGGCGAAAGAAAGAGACGGAATTATACATCGGCGAAATGAATTCGATGCTACTGTTTCATCTCTCACCTCTATCGGTTGGCGATCTCTGAACTGTCCTAACTCATGCGTACAACGAACGCGACTTTCAACCCTAACGCTACTGAATAGAGCACCACTATCGAATGCAGATTACAACAAATGGATTTGAGATTAATATAGTACGAGTGCCACCCCCGTCTCATACCACCCCAGTCGGCGTTCAGCATTCAAATAGGAATCGAATGGATGACCAAAACATAATATCGTTGGAAGATTCAACCGCCATAAATCAAATGAGAAATAATCTGTTTCGGAACGAGATAGTCGTCGATGGCGTGCCACCATAAAAACGCAAAACGTTTTGTCTGATTGAAATCGTTACGGCGGCTTTTTTCGTAGCGCTATTTCCTTTTTATTTTCCTTGATGTATAATCAATGTGTTAACGGATGGCCGCCAACTGAGGGCTTGGAGAGTAGATTTGCTACACAAAAGATTCTGATATTGAGTTTGAAAGTAGTTTCTCTTTTCGTTCTTTTATGTTAATGGCACTTTCGGTGGCGCTCCGTAATGGTTTGTGCGAATAAATGTCGCACTTTCGTCCCGGACACATGGGACGTTTTACACATTGCTGTTGTTTATGACACACGTGTGCGTTTTAATGTTTAATAATTTCATAAATAACGTCGATTTTAGAGTCTTTTAGTATAAGAAGCCAGGTATTTGGGCCATCCATTCGCAGAGGATTCGCAGCGATGTGTTATTGTTGTCGCCATTAGAGATTCTTTTACCATTCATTCATTTTCCTACTAGTTCTATTAAAACTTACAAAAAATGCTGCTCATAACGTCATACGCCTAATGAAACTGTCCAATCTAGCTAGTATCACTACGGTCAGACGATACAAAAGTCAGAAGAATTCAGTAATTCATTTAAGCAATCTATACTCTAAACTAAGTGGTTTACGAAAGTCAAATAAAATAATTGAATAAATTATAAGTCAATACTTTTCCAGTCGATACAAATCTCTAACGTTCCAAAAGAACTTACGTACCTAAGAAGCTTTGTGAGCCCTAAACCTATTTATAAGGACGACATTCAAATACTAAAAGATTATTTTTACGGACCAATGTACAAAGGTTTAAGGTACAATCATAAAACTTGTTCGATAAAACCTAATAACTTGAACACAACTGAAGTACATATCAAATTTCATATTTTTAATACATCCGATCCTAAGTTACGTTGGCAGAGTTGCCACTCCAGAAAATCGTATGGCCACAAAACAAATTTCATTAAGTTAAACGATACGCGTCAAATTATAATCTAAAATGTACGATAAAATACTTAGCAGATTGCGCCACATGTGGTCAACCTGTCTCATAACCACGGCACATGCCATGCTTACCTTCCACAATTATTACGGCGTAAACATAAAAAAACACTTTAAAGAATTCCAGTCCCAAACATTCAAACTTCAACCCAAAATCCGAGAGGATACAGTTCAAATTCGATTGGGTTATAGTTTCTTGGTTCCGACCATCTGTTCCGGATGATAACTATCAAAAAATTAACAATTTGTTTAATGTAAATGAAGCGAGGTCAAACTGTCGATAAATTATTAGGACGCACACCGATTCCTTTAGACTTTTATGCTTACCGAATGTCACCTTTCCTGAACAATGTTTGCTTATCGGTACAATCGGGGAACAAATTTTAATAGCAGCGCTTTTTTATTTCTTGGTAATCATGTCAGACAGCTGTTGATTTGTATTTTTAAGAGTTAGAGTAACGTTTTAATGGTTATTGATACGCAAAAAAATTGCTCATTGGAATAATTACAAAGATAGTTTTTTTTTTGTTTGATTTGTAGTAGTGACTGAGTAATAAAAATCTTAATGATAAGATTTATAAGTAAACAGCAACACTGTGTCTTCCATGATTTTTTTAAATTATGAAAAGCATTGCTTCAACATGGCAAAGTCTTCTGGGCACGTTTCCGGATGGCTTAGACGGCTTAGTGCTCTTTTGTTTGTTTAGTATGTTACTTGATTTTATATTAATTAGTCCTTTTTGTTTTGTATATGTTTAGTCATAATTATGCTAAAGGTACCTAGCTTTAATTCGTTTGTTTAGGTAAGTTACTTTCTATCTACGGCAATGATTCGTTAGTAGTAGAAGTAAAAAAAATTACCTTCTAAAAGCTAACACAAAATTTACGTAATACCCGAGGCTTAAGTTCCAACACAAATACAAATAATTTTGTTTGCCAAACTCGTTTACACAAGCTGTAAAAAATACTTAATTTTCAAAATTTATTACACCAAGTTTGTTAGTAAAATTTGTGGATTGCGTTCGTGATCACTCTTCATTTAGGTGTCATTAACAAAATGATATATTACGGAAAATAAAAAAGGCCAAATTAAACAACATTGAGCTCCAAATAGACAATCGCATGTTGACAAGTAATTATCAAAACCGTTTTCTTCCAAACTTTTTTTACAGTTTCGTGACTGCTTAAGTAATAAATCTTTGACTAATGAGATATTTATGCGAGCTGAGTCTTCCTGTCAACTATTAATCCTTCGCTTGTAATAAAAAAAACTGTGCATTTTCATCAATATCGGTTCTGTTAGTCACTGCCGAGTAGATGACAAATCGTTTTAATAAAGTATCTGTCTTTTTATTTTTGAGACTAACAAAAGGCTCTGACTGTACTTTTACAAAGTAATTTTTACTTCATTGAATAAAGTAAAAAGAGAAAAGGCATAATAAATGGTTTTATTTTTATTTTTAAGAGTTCTGAACTAACTTTAATAAACATAAAGTAATGTGTCGTGTTTATAATGAGTGTGGAATAAATATAAGAAAAAAACATTAAAAAGCTAATGTTTTTAAAGAAACTGTTTAAAGTGAAAGTGTCAAATGAATTTTAACGTTATTTTAAATTAAAAACACATAAAACCTAAGCTTTAACCTTATTCTAATATAGCTCATTAATTTAAAACATTATTGCCTTGAAAATTAAATGTGATATTAGAATAAAATTACTGTAATATCCGTCATAATAACATTACAATTTTTATTAAAAAAATCGTTTTTTAAATATTCACGCTTTTTTAAAACGATTTATTTGTATGTAAAGTTATTTGTAACCTTAAAGTGATGATAATTATTCATTGACTTTAAACGATACTTAAATGGTTAACAAGAAGGTTTAAAATGATAGTTTAATGTAACGTGAGGGTGCATTTAATTAACATAAAACATAGGCAGTTAATTGGCGTGTAATTGCCGTTTAGTTAACTATAACTCAGCAAGATAAACATCGGAATAGATAAGTTTCATCACTGTTGTTAAAAGCATGATTCATTTACATCAACTTTTTTAACTGTTTTTATGGTTTTAATTGAATGGTAATTGTATGGTGACATAAACTTACATGTTTTAGTTATATATTAGAGGTCTGCCTAGCCTTTTCCCAATCATGTTGGGGTCGGCTTCCAGTCTAACTGGATGCAGCTGAATACCAGTATTTACATGGAGCGAATGCCTATCTGACCTCCACAACCCAGTTAGACTACTGGCCAGACTACTGTTTAAATAATAATAGGTTGTCAGACTTTTTGGGCAACTGACTACTGTCAAAGGTCTACAAATGACAGCCGGGACCAACTGCTTAGCGTGCTGTCCGAGGCACGAAGGAAACTCGGTATGTGATGGGTGGTCACCTATCCACAAACCAACCTAGGCAAGCATGGCTTAACCTAAAGATTGACCCGAGCAGCTGTTATTATTTTAGGTATAGTTTAGTTATCTCATTGTTTTATACCCGGAGGCATACGAACGTAACGTACGTACGATGTTGGAAATCACGTTACGGAACTCAAAGGAGTTTGGTAGGACACCTAGCAAGACGTGGTGACAGGTGGAGCAAAGCTGTGACCAACTGGCGGCCAAGGACTGAAAGAAGAATGTTTGTAGTCTGGCGGTGAGATGGGCAAACAATACTGATGCCATTTGGAAATATCCCGGGTGAGATTTCACAGGAATGTTGAGCTACGGAGAAATAGAGAGGCCTATATAATACACAACAGTGGGTGAAGTGCTGTTGATGATGATGATGATGAAAAGGATCTTCTTCTTCGTGGCGATGATTCCCGTTGTTGTTTTGTTAAATTTGTTTCGACCAGAACGACAGCCACGTCGACGGCGCTGGTGGTGGCTTTGGACAGGTCCCTTAGAGTGCAGGTAGATTTGCACAAAGAGCATGTCGTTTGACACAAGGCTCCGCAGTCGCACTCAGCTTTTAAGGATAGGTACCTGTAAGAGTGGGATTTGAACTAATACATACCATACAAATATAATTCGTAATAAGTATAATACGCTCCAAAGCCGGAATCGCTGATGTGAACAAGACTGCTGGGTTGGAGTGGGATCTGTAGAATGTATTTGGACTATGGACCAGAGTCGTCACACAGTGCTGGGTGCTAGAAAATGGCCGTCACCGCCGAGAGTAGCCAAGGAAACACTGGCGTGATGAACTCCTGGGGCGTTGATGAGAGATTGGTCAGTGAAAACTGCACGTAGAGAAGAGTGGAAGGTTATGGCCTTTGCCCAGCAGTGGGACAATATAACCTAAGTAAAAAAAATATATCGTTCATTATTTAACACAACAGATT
This sequence comes from Xestia c-nigrum, assembly GCA_916618015.1. NCBI lineage: Eukaryota > Metazoa > Arthropoda > Insecta > Lepidoptera > Noctuidae > Xestia > Xestia c-nigrum. The sequence goes on from OU745260.1 coordinate 10,950,898, forward strand.
CCCATTTTAATCACACACAAACACAAAACAGTTCAATACACCGCCCAATCGACATTCCGTACTCATTGGAGCAAACTTCCTCAAATTAACATAAACGTTTAACATGAACAAATAGATGTACCGATAAGCACGATAGCCACGTAATGTAAGCTATTCATTACTGTAATTAACACTTCGGTCTATAAATTAAGAGGGTAGTCGGCTGTGACGGGCGCGCCTTGTACGATGTGCATTTTTTTTGGTACTCACGACTTATTTTGGGCAATGCGTCTTTTGCGTACTTAATGTGGTTTTTTATTTTGGAATGATCTGAAATATAATTTTTCACTTTCTTTTCCTACCGGCTACAAAAAAAAAAGTATCTATGTAGTATATCAACTATCTGGTGTCCACGACACAAGCCTTGCTTAGTGTGGCACTAGATGGCGCTGTGTGTTAACGTCCAGCGATGTTTATTTATTTATTTATATTTATTACTTCAGGCTGTGACTTCAGGTTAGCACAACCCTTTTTTTGTCTTCCATGCTCCCCTGTCACTGTCAGCCGACACAGTATCATTTTAAGTACTTCATTTCCTTTTTAAATAATTCCTCACACAATCCTTCCAACCTCTTCAGTTTTAATCCATAATTATAATTCAAATCATTACCATCATCATCATTATCATTACCCTGAAAATTGTCGTAAGGTATTTCGTAACATCCTGCGATTCATATTTACTTGGCCCTATTTTTTAACGGTTCAAATAAGTTTTTTTTTTACAAAAAGCCGGTGTACATAAGAGCATATTTAATTTGTCTTCTTGTGATGCTTCTCCATCTGCAAGAAAATCTTTGCAAATTTTGTTCGTCCGTCGCAAAGTGAAACAATTCGGTGTCACTCGACCTCACAGTCATTCTCTCATGCTCAAAGCTGTTATCGGCGAAGGAAATTCAATGCTGAGCTATCATCTCTTATTGTTTGTTTTAAACTTATATTGTCACTTACGGGATATCTTCCGTGATTATTTATGGTTTTGAGCTCCCGATATTTCGACGCTGTTGCAAGCGCTATGATCGCGGGAATCATAAATAATCACGGAAGATATCCCGTAAGTGACAATATAAGTTTAGTTTTAAACCGTGAAAGCCTAAAATAGTGTCTTATTGTTTTGTCGTAGTCATGTACTGTACGCTCAACCTACTCCACTGCTCATAAATAAAGTTAATTAATTATAAAACACTAGCTGAGCCACGCAACTTCGTCTGCGTCACATAAGAGAGAAAAACGAAAGGAAAAAAATCCCCGTTTTTGCAACATTTTTCATTCCTGCTCCGCCCCTAATGGTCGTAGCGTAATGTTATATAACCTAAAGCCTAAAGCATGTTATTTAACGTAATTATATAGTAGTCGCCTTCAAAAACTCCCTCAAAAAGGCATCCTACCCTTTCATAAAACAGCTGACATACACTAACAAGAAAAAGAAAGTAAGTAACTACGAGTAAGTTGAAGAATTAACTTCATCCAAATTCCAAAAAAAAAGTTTAATTTATTCAATGTTGACAGACAGGAAGCCATAAAATAGCTTTTCGACTTGACCACATGGCTCGAACGGCGGCCATTGCTCACATATTTGTCACTAGTCAGATAATTAATTAACATAGTAAATATTTTGAAGGCTTAAGATATCGATAAATAATGTCTTAAGCATGCTTTGATGATTAGGCTAAAGAATTAGTTTGATCGGAATACCTTTGTCAAATTATTAATGAGAAATTATTTGTGTCGATAGATTCCTTGATTTTTTTTACATTATGCTTCCATTTCATCATCTGACTATCTGTTAATCTAATTATCCTTCTTACAAATATTTGTTAGTGATTAATTGTCTTCTGTACTCTTTTTAAATATCCTTTGTCTTTTTTTGTCTACGTGTGGAGGCTTGTAATTAGCGATTTGATAATATTACACTTATATATAAAATTTTTCTTATTAGTCTGTAAGCCTTCTTTAAAATAAAATAAATAAATAAATTTATTTATCAGCTCATGCTGATGAGAATACCAGAATTTTACATCACAGAGCGACTGCCTTTCTGACGTACTGGGTAATCCCAGTACGTCAGAAAGGCACGTGCGAAAGGTACGTTTGTCAGACTTCAGGGCCACTGACTTCCTGAAACGTCTGTCAGAGGTCTACAAATGACAGGCGGGACCAACGGCTTAACAAGCTTTTCGAGTCACAGAGGAATCTCGGTATGTAGTGGGCGGTCACCCTTCCACGGACCAACCCAGGCAAGTGCAGCTTAACATGAAGACTGACCCAAACGATTGGTTTTATTTAGCCACGGGCTTCTTCTGTTTACATTTTTGATCTCAAAAAAGACTAAAGACGACCTTCGACGACCCGAATGGCGCAGCGGTATTGAGGCTGCCTTACGTTCTTAGGGTCCCGGGTATTTTATTTAAATTATATAAACATATTGTCTCAATACAGGTTACCTTTATTTTGTACCATTAAACCAGACATGGTTTGTATTGGTACTCACATTCGCTAAAGCAGCACTGCTTAATCACTACTAAACCATAACTAACATATTAATTATAAGTAAAAATGTAGGTACATGAAAAAATATTTTAGCCGTAAACCTCCATCAGTACGCAACACGTACCTACTGTTTTAAATCTGAGTTACTTGCTATTGAGCGCTCATTAGGAAGCCGGTACTAGTCAACGTATCCTATACAGGTTCGAATCCCGGTAGGAGCAAATGTTTGTGTGATGAGCATGGACATGTTGCGGGCCTGTTCGAAAGAGATACCGCGACCCCGGAACATAAAGGGCGAGGAAGAAACATGGATGGGTTTAGTCAGTAAGAGTCTGACACTCCCTCCCGCTCCGCCCAGAGTGGGAGAATCATTTGATGATGTCCAGCGATATTTATTTATTTATTTAAAGCCTTCTTTCTTTGATATCGATAAGTAGTACGTCTTGTTTAAATTTCTTCGGCCTAGTATATGGCAATGTTAATCACGTCTATGGCGTTTAGGTCCTCAAAAGTGCAAGTGTTGGGACTTGGGACACTACAGACATTCCAGAAAGTGGAACATCATCTGGTTAGGAGCACCGCATTCATGGCGTGTGTCGGCAGGATCTTGAATTTCATAAATTAAGAGGCTCCCCTTTCTCAATGACCTTGAGCGTTTAGTCTTCCCCACACCCCACCTACCCGTACTTCACCTGATGTGTATTACGTAAATGTCATTAAATTTGGCCATCTACCGGCTCAAGCTTGTACTAATAATTAAGTCCAGGAGCTTGCGTTCATTTTGTGATCATACATTGGTAGATACAATTATTATTTAATTCTTCTTCTTGTCATGTCGCACGTTTAGGCTCCAAAATTATATTAACTTTGACCAGTAGGTACTTACTCTGTACTTTACATTAAGTACGAATGAAACAAAATTTATTTGGAAATATCAATTGTCTTTTATTTACTCTTAAAAAACTGTTGTTAAACTACAGGATTTATGTGGTTTATATGGTGCATAACTGTCTGTATACTTAACAAAGTTAGCAGGACGAAGTACGTGGAGTGACAGAGGCCTGACTCCACTAACAAGAGTAATATTACTATATTTCGACATCAATTATATACTTAGGTAGAAGCCTTTCTCTTAAAATATTATTTCAGATTATTTAATAATTTTACCTTATAGATTTAAGAGCGCGTATCCCAAAAGTTGGCAACGTGGAAAATAGCTGTCAAATATTTACATGTTTTAATTAATTTGGCAATTTTACTGTGTGAAAATAAGAAATATGGCTCTGTAGTGCACTAAAAATTGATTAGGAAATGCAATAATTAATAACGTAACACTGAATATATAGTTTTAGATGGAGGTGCAAGGGTGGGGTGGGAGCGAGACGAAAACACGCCGTGTCCTATTTATTGTTGTTGTCCATAAAGGTTGTACCTGGGTTTATTTTATTTTATTTTATTTTATTCTATGTTTTGTTTAGCCTACACAAAGACCGATTTATACTTTCCAACACAATAAAATACTTATTTTTTATATATATATTTTCTCTATTTTCATACTCGTAATTACACGTTCAATGAATTTACTCGTTATCTATTTATTCTTATTAACCATTTGTTTATTTGTTTATATATTGTTTGAAACCGTTTATTCTGTAACGTACCCTCTCAAGGTTCATTGGAAGACCAGCGTCAGACAGCTTCATCACCTGTCTGGCATGAATGCTGAAATGGACCTTTTTGGCGCAGCCGTGAGGCACACAGCACATTACTACTAAGTCCAACTTATTGTTTTGTATCTTTTTTATTTAGTATTGTGTGTGCTTCATTAACTGACGTCAAATAAATATTTTTCTTTCTTTCTTTCTTTCAGATGTAAAAAAAGTATTTGGGAACTTGCTAAATGCGTTTTTTACACCTCAAACGTTTACAACATCAAATTTAGGGTTTTAATAGCCACTCATATTCAATTTTTTAGTGCACTAAAGAGCCATATTTCTTATTTTCATACAGTAAAATTGCCAAATTAATTAAAACATGTAAATATTTGCGACGTTACCAACTTTTTTTTTACGGTGGCCGGTGGTGGCTCCACGTGGCCCCCGACGCCCGGTGCGTCTCCCGCGGCGGCCGGGAAGAGAGGCTCCCTCCCTCTCGCGTTCCGCCACCTCCTTCGCTAGCATGACTGCTTCGCAGGAGGTGACGCTTCCCATTCCGTTTCGCTCCGAACCATGGATTGAACCAGGGCCGGACGCTAGAGGTCGCCGCAACATGTAAAATGGCTTATCGCCAAAAATCGTGATTCTAGGTCAACGGGAGTTTTGAGTCGAAAACCTATATTTTATTGGTTTTCGACTCAAATCCTTTTTTTTACAGAAAAAGTGAAAGCAAAATTCTAAAAAAATAAATAAATATATAATAAATATAATGTAAATTTTGGTATCTATGTCACCGTAAAATTGTCAAACACGTTATATTACAATATAACGTGTATTTTCTCGCGATATTGTAATGTATCGAATTATTGTCAACTGAACATACGGAAGTATCTCTGCCCCCATAATCGGGACTTGGGGCACCCCCCCGTTAGGTTAGTTAGGTTCCTTTAAACCCTGCACTCAGAAATAGGGGCCCCGCCAAGCGGGGCTCCGTCGACTACGCTTTTTAGGGGGAATATAAAGTGTTTTAAGGTTATGTTATATTAATCGGTATTTCTCACTATTTCTCTCCTTCCTTCCACACCGCGTAAGTTGACTACCATCGCATGCATGTCACGAAAAATAATGCATTTTGTTGTAAGCAGTATGTTCATTTGACAATAATTCGAGACTTTACAATATCGCTAGAGATATTACAATATAACGTATTTGACAATTTTACGGTGACATCTACAAGTTTTCGCGAAAATCTAGCCCATATCTTTATATCGTGTTGACTCAGGATCTTGATTTTTTATACTCCTTATGGGGACTATAAGCCTCAGTGTCTGGTATTAACAAATTTGAACTTGCTAGGTCCATCCTATCCTGCGAAAATCGGTGGGGACAGAGGACAAGGATGTGGTCGTATTAGGTTTTTTTACCTGTTAGGTACGGAACCATAAAATTGAAGAAAAGTTACACAACTTATTAAATAATTTAATTTGTAACGAAAAACATAAATGGCTACTGAAAAATCTAGCAAAATAATTTTATAATACTCAACAAATTTAATTATTTATTAGATTTTTCGTTAGCTATTTTTGTTTGTTTTGTCAGTTGTCGTTATTTATAATAAAACCTGTATTACACATTTTACATTTAAATGAAAATTTTGACATTAGACTATTTTGTTTTTCGCCTGTTAATATAATCTCATTTGCTGAGCATCCCAAAGGACCGTGGTTACATATTTCAAGTACTTTTTTTTGTGAAGTGAGATACGTTTACGATTCGTCTTCCAATGTATTTTTCATCAATATTCTTTTCTTTTTCAGTAGTTATCAATAACTGAAACAGAAAAATTAAAATACTAAATGTTTTTTCTGAAGTAAATACACCAATACTATTGAGAAAAGAACTGAGTAGACCAGGATTTAAGTGGTTTCCTATGTAACTGAATAAGTACCTCATCCTGATTGTCAGATCCTTCTGTGTAAACCATGTTGATACCAATTTCATTTGTTTGCACTCGCAATTCTTTGTAACTATCTCTGAAAAGTAATACATCAAATTTCATTAAAAAGCGACTGTATTCCAACAGAACTAATTTCTTTTCTTCATACTCCTGAAAGTCATAGAAAAAACTTATTCATTAATAGAACTTCCTACCTTCCCTTCCCGAGTCATTTTGCGTCATTATCTAACAGGTCGTACAAAATGACTGCAAATAATTACTTTTTGTAATAGTAACAAACAAGGAATGATTGAAAAAACAAGGATGGGCACCTAGTCTATATACTCAACTAAGAAGTGGTGATGAGATAATGATACTCAAATTGCAATGAAATGATTGAAAAATTTTACGACATGAGCTCTTAGTCTATGAGTGAAACTGAAAAATATATGAAGGTATTATTTTCTCACTTACCGCGAAACGGAATCTGAACAAAATTCCAAAGGTCTAACTGGAATATCCAAAATTTGGAGTTTATTTTCCGAGTTTTGATGAATTTCAACTAATACTTCTATAATAAAAAAAAAAGAATAATAAATGCAGAAAATGAAGATGGCACTAATCAGAGAGGAGTCTAATTCACTTACTTAGCAACAGGATCAACCCGGAGCATCGAGTTTTGATCAGAATTTTCGTTTGGGTTATCATGCTCAAAGTTGCGCGGTTTCCTGAAAAATTATCAATGTCATAAACAGTACAAAACATTAGTTATACATAATTAAAAATAATATTTTATTGAATAAGTAGGTATGTAGGTACTCACCGGCTATCTTTCAAGTATTTTGCCCAATGGTTTTGACGAACTCTTTTTGATTTTGATACCTTAGGCATGATGATAATTGATAACATACAATGCACACTGACACACGATAAATAAAACTGATGACGTGTCCTGTCACAATTACTTACACTAACACATAACCTAAAATACGAATAAACCTTTCGCTTATTTATAAATAATTATTACTAAAAATGTGTCCTGTCACTGTTATTTTCCGCACTAACACTAAATAATAAGCAAAAACCTAAACTAGATAATCAACAGATATTCCTATGATAAAAGAGTAAATAAATTTACGCGTAACCGGGAGCAGCGTGCGATCGAGAGTGACACAGGTTCACCGTACGAAGGCCTCTGGCCAAAGACTACAATATATATAATGAGATAGACGGTACTCTCAACAGTATTTCCGTCATCATACAAGCAGCGCTCTCTATCCGTGGTGGTTAAATCAAAAACGAACAAAATAAATACAAAAAGTGTGTCGTGACCGAGGTTTGATCTTACGATCTGCAGCTCCTAAGTCAGTGGTAGTTCTCAACAGGCTACCCGTTCTATTGACAATCTGCCTAAAATAGCTGTTCTATTGCATGCTATGACAGTTGTCAGTTGGTGACAGATGGTTGATAGTGTAACCATGAATAAAATACGTTTCTATCATTGATTGATTTAATTCTTTTAGTTTTTTATATTTACATAGATTGGTGTAGATTAAATACATATGGTTTCTCAATCTAATTTATCAAAATTGTTATTTTCAATTAAATCTTATCACTGTTATAAAGTGGCAACCCAACCAGTAAATAATTTCATCCTCAGGGATAGCTGGCGCTAGTTTCCGTACAAAATTTTCGAGCAGGCTCCAATGTTCTAAGAGAGCACAGCATGCCTCTGGCCGTCTGCCGCCCGTCGCCCGCGCGCAGACCCGCGAACCAGGAATTCTATTTTTACGATTTTCTAATAAAATGCTACAAATAAAAAAAAAACTGTTCTGTCGAATTATTAAGTTTGATGATGATTCATAACTAATATAAAAATGTTTCACTATTGTAAATACTAAAATTAGGAATCCTATACGATTTTTGTACGCGAAAAGGTGTCTAGGTAAATCATTATTTCTCTTTATTTTGAAAGTTTTATCTATTTATCTTACAGTCACATTAATAAACTGAAACCAAGCTACAACATATATTTATTTGATATTTTTTACGTAACATTAAGGTATACTTTATAGAACATGAAAAACGGCCAAATTTTATGAGATCCCCTTAAACAAACCCAATCGGCGTCTCTAAATGGGGTTCAAGATCTATGAATGCTATTTTGAGCTCTATATGGATGTGATAGGAACGAATTATAAAATTAAGTGCTCATTCGATTCCAGCTTTTTAAATTATGGAGGATGTTATTGAATTATGGGGAATATAGTAAACCAATGTTGTTTGGAAAACGAACTATGACTGAACACTCCGTTACCTACTTACTCGCTAAAACCATATTCAGAATACCTACCCGTATTTCACATGGAGCGACTGCCTATCTGACCTCCACAACCCAGTTACTATTAGGAAATACGATACCACTTGGTAAGACTGGTTGTCAGACTTTTCGAACCACTGACTACCTGTAACGACTGTCAAAGATGGACGAATGACAGCCGGGATCAACAGCATAACGTGCTTTCCGAGGCACGGAGGAAACTCGGTATGTAAGGGTGGTCACCCATCCACAGACCTACCTAGGCAAGCACGGCTTGACCTATTATTTTGACACAAGCTCCTTCAGTGTTATAATTGCTATGGATATAATAATACTTACTCATGGCTTTTGAACGACGTTTAGATGCGTTACTCGTGTTCAGAGCCTTTAAAAAACATCAGAAGCTTCACCTGCTTCATAAATTTTAAATCCAATTCTGTAATTTCTCCTCGAAAATTCGAATTACAAAGACAGAATTTCTCATAATTTATATCTAATTAATATTACAAGAACCATCTGTACCAACCCTCATCAGGGTACCGAATTACAAAATGGCGGTTATAAATCCAAAAATAAAATCCTCTTTGGACCAAACTCAGGTAATTTATTGTGGTACTGCGAATAATCACGAAGGTGTCGTATAAATCGTGGACCATTTGTAAAATAGGAATTACGATTCGCCGTCGGGACCATTGTCACCCCACTTTCCCCTATAGATAAGTACTTTAGTAGATATGTGTTTCGGAAGTCGGGTAGTTAGAAATGAATATTGTGTGGAGTATTTAATTTTACCACTTAACAATCTTAGCGAAAAAAAATGGTGTGAAGGTCCATCGTCAGTACTAATTTTGTGCTGTAGGTACTACTAAAGTCATAGGGTAGAATAAATAAAATAAATAAATAAATCTCGCGCTATCTAGTGTCATACTAAGCAAGGCTTATGTCGTGGACACCAGATAGTTGATATACTACGTATATACTTTTTTTGTTTGTAAATACATACTTATTATACATATCAACATCCATGACTCGGAAACAAATGTCCATGCTCATCACACAAACATTTCCTCCTACCGGGATTCGAACCCAGGACCCTATGAACGTTAGGCAGACTCACTACCAGTCGTCAAAAATCGAAGTCAAGTCAAGTCAAGAATGGAGGCGGATAAGGTCATAGGGTTGGGTGTTATGTTATGTTCTTTTTTAGTTGATTAATTAAGCTGCAGGTACTAGTAATAGCAAATGCTTATTAATTAACTAACAAGTAATACTTTTTTTTTAAACTCCCGCCACGTCAAAAAATGTCGGGTTTTCCTTCCTGACGCTATAACTCCAGAACGCACGAACCGATTATCACGGTTTTGCATTCGTTGGAAAGGCTCCGTGAGGTTTATAGCAAAGAAAATTCAGGAAGTAGGTAGTAGTAGGCAGGTAGTAGTAGGCAGGTAGTAGTAGGTAGGTAGTACTAGGTAGGTAGTAGTAGGTAGGTAGTAGTAGGTAGGTAGTAGTAGGTAGGTAGTAGTAGGTAGGTAGTAGTAGGTAGGTAGTAGTAGGTAGGTAGTAGTAAGTAGGTAGTATAGTAGGTAGGTAGTAGTAGGTAGGTAGTAGTAGGTAGGTAGTAGTAGGTAGGTAGTAGTAGGTAGGTAGTAGGTAGTAGTAGGTAGGTAGTAGGTAGATAGTAGGTAGTAGTAGGTAGGTAGTAGGTAGTAGTAGGTAGGTAGTAGGTAGTAGTAGGTAGGTAGTAGGTAGTAGTAGGTAGGTAGTAGGTAGTAGTAGGTAGGTAGTAGGTAGTAGTAGGTAGGTAGTAGGTAGTAGTAGGTAGGTAGTAGGTAGTAGTAGGTAGGTAGTAGGTAGTAGTAGGTAGGTAGTAGTAGGTAGGTAGTACTTTTGACGCAGACGAAGTTGCGTGGGTCAGCTAGTAAGGTCATAATTTCAAGGTACTATTTTTTTTTGTAACGACGTTCCTTATCGCTGCACACGGGTAGTGCGATTTAGTAGAAATCGTTACGTAATGTCGAGCGATATTTATTTATTTTATTTTTTATTAGATACCCATCTTGAGGGAGTTGTAAAAAAATGTTGGTTTGAACGAGATCTAGTAAGTAGTTTTTTTTTAATATGTCATAAATTTTATTGGAAACAACAATGTACCTTTCATTCAATCTGCTATGGAACCCTTCATGGGCGAGTCCGACTCGCACTTGCCTCTTTTTTGATATTGTCGTCATGCCTATTATGACCTAAAAAGATTAACAAATTAATAATAAGCATGGCACCTGCTGCATGTTACTTTCATCTTACTCAAATGTTTATTGAAACTTCCCTCAAATCTATTTTCGTGAACGAGGAAAACATTGTTTCATTTTCGTCTCTAAATTTTAAATCTCTCGGCACAAATTAGATTTTACGGCGTTTGACTAATTTTATATTAAAATTTACTTCAGGTGGTTTCCAAAAACAGTTCCCTTACAAAGAGTCGGAAACGTGATTTCAAAAATTCATAATACAATGAAAATCATTTGCCTAGCTTTATCCCACAATGTTGGGGTAGGCTTCCAGATGCAGCTGAATACCAGTATTTTACATGGAGCGACTGCCTATCAGACCTCCACAACCCAGTTAGTATTGGGATCCCTTGGCAAGACTGCGTGGTTGCTAGATTTTCGGGCCACTACCTGTAACGACTGTCAAAGATGTACAAATTACAGCCGTGAGGTTCAACGTGATTACCGAGCCATGGAGGAAACCCGAAATGTTATCATGGTCACCCATCCACAGAATGACCTAGTAGCCGGCTTAACCTTGAATTTCAACCTGTGTGGATATAATTATGTGGCCACGAGCCACTAAGGCTGAGGCTCATTAGGCCGCGACGCGACCTACGATACATGAGCGATTAAAACAAGTAAATGAATGCTCACGTGTATGGCTACTCTGCACATCAAATATTACTAGCGATATTTGATTTTTTTATGCGATCGGAACAACATTACTGTAATCACGGCATCGGCTACACTAACATAGCGAAATTAAAGCGAATTTATTAGAAAATCTCGCTTGTAATGTAGCCATACCAAGTTTTTCTCGTTTCGCTCTTCCAGTCGCATCACAAATCGCTGCCTAGTGTAGCCTCAGACTAAAGCTTTCATGGACCTTCTAACATTTAACCCACGTCCTCAAAATTTCCCACACTACACTACACCTTCATTTTACTAACCTACCAGCTTTATGTTGATACCTACTTACATAAAACCTTCACAAAATCATGTCAGGGGAGGCAAATTTTTCTAATAAACGTGTCATGCACTCGACTCACGAAAACCGCCGAAGATACACGAAGACACGTCGTTTCTGTGGAATTTTTAATAGTCTCACCCCTTCTGACGTCAGCGCCTAATGTATTTGGAATCTGTCTCGAAGCTTTATCTATTGGAAATGGCTGTTTGGAACTACTGTTGGCCTTACGAACTACTTTTAACTACGAGTAATAAATCCAGGGTAAGGCTGGCTGGGAGCTCTGCAACTCTGCATAGCGGGGAGAGCGGTGTGAAATAGCCACTTTGATTTACTGAGTATTTTTGTGTTATTGTTGTTTCGACTTTTGGGTGGACGTTAGCTTTTTGGTCGCACACTTATTTATGAATCTGAAGACGAAATCATTAAAATCTTAAGGAATATTATATAATTCCTTTTTATAAGGTACTAGCTGAACCACGCAACTTCGTCTGCGTCACATAAGAGAGAAAAACGAACGGAAAAAAATGGCTATTAAAAAATAAGGCTTGATCGTAGAAAAGTGAAAATTTAAGATTATATGTATTTTTGTATGTTGCATCATAAAAAAATAAATACTAAAATTTTTGTCTAAAAATAAAAAATAAAAATTTAGGGGTGGACTACCCTTAACATTTAGGGGGATGAAAAATAAATGTTGCCCGATTCTCAGACCTACTCAATATGTTCACAAAATTTCATGAGAATCGGTCAAGCCGTTTCGGAGGAGTATGGGAACGAAAATTGTGACACGAGAATTTTATATATAAGAAGATATATTACTAGCTGACCCACGCAAATTTGTCTGCGTCACTTGAGGGAAAAGAGCTCACAATGGGAATAAATTTGACCCGTTTTTGTTACATTTTTCATTTATGCTCCGCCCCTTTTGGTCGTAGCGCGATGTTATATAGCCTATAACCTTTCTTGATGAATAATAGACTATCCAACATATAAAGATTTTTTCAATTCCAAACAGCAGTTTTTGAGATTAGCGTGTTCAACCAAACAAACAAATATACTCTCGAGCGTTAAAATATTAGTACAGATATATAATTATTAATATTCTATTTAAGTATACTTACATTATAACACATCAACAAAAACTCTTTGTAGCTTTTAATCTGTATCATAAAGGCTTCGTAATTTACATCTGACAGCAATTTACACACAAAGCAGACGAATAATTTAAAAAACACAAACAACCAACTAGAAACATCATAAAATAAACTTGCCAGCTAATTCTTATTTCAGCCATAAAAAGGAAATTGTTTCTCCCGAGTGTTTGCATAATTAAAATTTAAACGTATTGTCCATTCTAGCCCAACTTCCCCATAGTAGTGTATCGCAGACTGGGGCTTTATACGAATCTCTCCTCTCCACGAAAATGCACATTAATATTAAATGGCTTGGAAATGCTGCGTCGTGGGGGAGGGGAGGGGTTGGAGGGAGGGGGGGGGGGGTGAGGTAGCTGCAATAAAAAAGCAAACGGGCGTCGATGATACACCGAAGGTGGTTCGAGACTCAGTTGTTTCTTATTGTTTCAACAATGATGCAGATTTCCCGTACTTCCTCTTCTTTATTGATGAATGCGGAAGAAACTGTAAGATATTGCGAATTTCCGATGGCTCGTTAACGTGGAGTGATAAATTCAATGATTAATAATATTTTATGTGAAAATGACTGGTGCGTTACGTTATTAAGGTTTAGATGTCTAGCTTCTCAGTAAAGATGTATTACTCTACACGTGTAGCACTTGACATTTTAATCTGAATAAAAACGATGTTTTTCAGGTACCGGAAAAAAAACTGATACAGTCACCCATTTATCTTCCATCCCCGTGTTTTATATCGTTATTCTCATGTCACATACCAACAAACGATTTAACTCAGAAGCGTGCAACTATCAACTCTGAAAATGTCAACCGAGCCATTTCCCTTACAAAGCTTGCCGTACGTGTTTTCCTTATATTAACTACGTAACACTATTCCCCCTTTCTCCCCTACCCCCCACTAGTTACAGCATCCAATAAGAGATGGCGCTCGAACAAAACTAGCGGTAGTGCTCTCTCTCGCAAGCAATTTACTCCTTACACTAATTAAAAGAGCGAGCGAGAAACGCCCCGCCCACCACCGAGAACAAACACAAGAGGGGATCGCACCCGCCAATCAGAAAGCTTGATTATTTGTAATTAGAACGACCCGCTCTTCCTTTCGCCAAGATGACCAATGGGATTTTGTATTTAGCGGCATTATTTTGTCGTCAAAAGGAATTTCTATTAGTAATTTAATTAAAATTTTCCACGATTGTGAAACGTTCTCATTTGCTGAGAGCAATCAGAGTTGCGAAATGGGCGTTATGTTTTAAGATGCGGCCGAATTACTTTTTACGACCCGTTGCTCCGGCGTTTTTTTTTTAATTGATGGTGGTACAGTCATTTACAGCGGTAATTTAAAATTCTGCTTTTACGTTTTTTTTTGGAGATTACTTTTTGTGTTTTTGTAGATGTACGTTTAAAAATGTTTAAGTACCTTTATTCTTGTGAATAAACCGGTAGAATATTCGTAGGTATTTGAAAAATATCTTAGAACGAAAAGTTTCACCAGCTATACCGCTGGGAAGCGTTTTAATATTAAAAACTACCCCGCAATCAAAACCGAGAACTTTTACAGAGCTCATAATGAAACAAGAAAATCAAACCTACAAAAGAATTCTGCAGCGCTATAGCTGAACAAAAACTTTCTCATCCCGCGAACATTGGAGAAGCACAATCATTCAACTAGGAAGAATCAACCGGTCACAATGAACGGACCAACTTTTAGCTGCCAGTTTGCATATAGAGATAAAAGTGGGGAATATTAATGTGAATCGCCCCGACTCCCTCCCCCTTTTTCTTGGGGAGGTGGGAGGTTGGGAAGGGGGGCACTTTCTTCCACGGAGGACCACGGGACAGTCGTGATTTTAATTATATTGCGACGTGAGATGAGAGTTATGGCTCCTACAGAACTTACCAATTTTAGATGTTATGTTTATGTGTCTCTGATTTGAGTGGATGGCGCGACTTGTTTTTGTAATAAATTAGTGTTTTATTGGTTTACTTAATTGGATGATTATGTTGTTTTTCATGAGTTTAATGTCTCTATTATTTTTTTCGCGTGGAATTTTTTTTTGAGGCTTCTTTAATGTTTTTCTTAAATAACAATGTTTTTATTATAATTAAGAGTAGATAATTGTAATAAAAGAAAAGATAAAAAAAACATACATGTCTTAATTTTATAGCCGCATTTTCACAACGCGACGTTTTAATAGCTAGTGAATACTTTAACTTGCTTGTTCTTATAACATGTGTTTTGTTTTTAACAACATTTAAAACAAGTTAAATGCAATAATAATGAAAACTTACTTTGATATTAAAGAATTTGAAGTTCCATTCACTTCTAACAGGAAAATAACGATGAAGGTTACAAAAAAAAAATACTTTCCTTAATACCAAATGTATTTATGACAATGCCTTTATACGTAACGCCATCAATCCTGCAGATTCAATACATCACACGATTTATCTCATAAAATACGTAGATAAGCAACGAAAAAACTAGAAAAGTTACAACAATGGGGGCCCATAAAGTTAACCCCTTATTCAACTAAACATTCAACTCACATAAATATCTTTCGACAAACTAATGTCAATGTAAGACGCCATTACTTGAGTTAAACAAATTCCAAGATGCTGGTATGTGTGTGCGAATGTGGACTCTGTGTATGTGTGCCGTACGGTGCATATACGTCATAGTGGTGGATGTAGGGCTGGCAGGCAGAGAATATAGAACATCTTAGGCATTTCAGTTTAACATGCAAAAAAAAGAACATATAAAGAAAGAAAAGACTGAAAGAAAAATTATGTATTTGACGTCAGTTATTTCAGCACACACACAATAATATACCAAAATATACTAAATAAGGAGGAAACATGGTATGTGCTGTGTGCCTTACGACTGCGCCAATAAGGTCCATTTCAGCATTCATGCCAGAGTGTTGATGCTGTCTGGTAAGAGTAGAAGAAGACCATAGAAACGATGGGTGGACTGTGTGAAGGATAATATGACTAGAAAGGAGGTGACTGCTGATATTACGAGTAGGTGATAGAGAAGAACGGAAGAAGAAGAAACATGCTGATGCTAAATAAATTGGGATAAGGGCAAATAAATGATGAAAAAAATCATACAAAAGTGGATTTGGCGAAATGCTCACTGGATTGCTAGAACCATTTATGGTCTTAGATTGCATTCGCAGTTGTAATAAAACGTTTTGAAAACAAAAGTGCATCGTAGGAACTTGTCAAGTAGCAAAACTTTACAATTACAAAGAAGTTATCGAGAAAAAAATCGCTTTCGTTACTAGGTTTTTATTATACAGGTTAGCTTAGCAGAAAGAAAAACAGGAACATTTTTGTGAGTAGGAGTTAGAAAATGAGTACAAAACAATGCTGAATCCGACTGTACTACAAAGTTCACCACCAACAACCAAAATTCAAACCCCCACCTGACAACCCTAGTTATAGGGTGAATATGCATATGTGGGAGAGTATGTAAATACGTAAACGTTAAATTGTGAGGATGTGTGATGTTGAGGCTCCAGAGCGAGAGGTCTCCCTCATTATCGACCTCGGGTCACGGCGCATGCTCCGACTTTAGTCTCAACCCTGCTAACGAACGACTTATTGCGACAGCGGTTCATCGCAGTAATTGAGTTACGACTTTTTACGTAGCAATTTCGTTTTTCTCTCAGAACCCGGTCGCACGCTAATTGGGGCGAATTTTTTTTCTCTTGCTTTCTTCTTGAACAAATATTGGATTAGGCGCGTAATTCGCTTCAAATAGGTTAGTCTTTGAAGGTACGAGTATTTCGCTTAATAATGAAAGTTCTTTTTTTGGAAATTTCTGTTACTACGTAAACTTATTATAATGTAATGAGTTGTTCTGTTTGAATTTAGAATGTTAATGTACTTTTAGTAATTTTTTTTTTATGAATGGAAGCTTGAGCGCGGCTAATTATGTGCGGGTATCGACGTCTTAAACTTTGAGCAACTCGGTTACGTCTCGAGAGGTTTTCTCATTTTGCGATCTGCTTTTATAAGCTCTTTTTCTTTCTTTGTTGTGTCTGTGGAAAGATTGGAGACGTATGCAGACCAGCTTAGGGTAGTGAGAAAGAGGTCGGAGCATAAAATACGTCGCATAGATTTACTATATACGTGGAATTGTTTACCTGTTTTTGCTGGTATTCAAAGCCAATCTGAGTGTAATTTTGATGGTACCTAGTTCGGAATATACCGTTTGGGTAGATGTCTGTTTCTTTGTAAATGATTTTTATGTTTATTATTGTAGAATAGAAATATTACACATGAAATTCTTAAGAAGTAGAAAAGTCTACTTGGTTCTTCGAATAATTTAAGAATGATAGTGAGATATGTGATATAAGTGGGTGGGGAGATATTTGTGATGAGTTTGCAGAAAATCACAAAAAAAAATGAGTTGACAAATTACAAATAGCAGAAATATTGTAGTCTTCCAAAATTATTAAGAAATAAGTATTTAGAGCATCCTTATTTCATTATGTTTTTCATTTGTTTGTCACCTTTATAGAATCGGTATAAAAAAGATTAGTATATCAAAACTATTTTTTTTTATACCGATTGCCTGTTTTAGACATTTTTTAAAAATAGGTATACGATTCGATTTTTCGTTCCCATGAAAGAATAGAAACCGAAAAAAAGTAATTGTGGTGTTATTTCAATTTATTAAACTATGCTAAAAATACTTAAAACAATTTAATAAAAAAAAACAAAAATAAACAACAACAAAAAAAAATGGCGCGATAATTCAAATTTTCGCCGCCATCTTTATAATTCGGTACGCTTGTTGTATGGAACATTGTACAATTGATTCGAATGTGTCCAGGCATGCGACCAGTGCAATGGGGATCAAATATTCATTAAATGGCCGCTGTTGGCTGTGGCGCCGGGTTCATATTCAGCAGACGTAGTGGTTAATAGTTCGCCCAGCCTGCCTTATCTTCGACACTCAGACTTTAGTGGGAGTGAGGAGTTTTGATACTTGAGGAATTGTTGTTTGGTATCTCGGGCGGTCTAGGTTCTCCAATCGTCATCATCATCCGCCTGCAACGGTCTACTTCTAGTCCCCATTGGTCTTTCGTATAATACGCCTCCTACTCAACTCCTTTCTGATCAACTCTGATCCAGCTTCTACCGAAGGTTAGTCCCCAAAAGCAAAATTCTTCGTTCCAACTAGCCTTAATACGTATTATGTTCTGTACTTAGTGAAAAAGTCAAATATAATGGTAACTATACATTTAACAAAACAAAAAAGCAGAACTTATTATTTTATCATCTTGGTAGTTTAATTAATTCGTACCTTCTGAATCTACACTAATATGAAAGCTGAATAACAGGGAAAATGTATTCCTTATATGAGCTTTTTCTCTCCAATGTGATGCAAACGAAGTTGCGTTAGCAACTGCATATTCATAATTATGTAGTAAATGTTTATCGAGTAACAAGTGAACTTCCTTATTGTTTTAAATCTTTCAAAGTATTAATAACGGTTCTCTACTTGTGTTGCCAAAGAAAGGTTGACACTATTTGTTAAATGGCAACTTTTATTTCAACATTAACAAATTAAAGTATCAAGAAGCGTCGGTCGTAGTAAATTACTCCGTTCCTTACCTTATATACCTACCAAGACTGCTACAAGGGTAGCGAGGGATGGGGTTGTTCGTTTGTTAACCAACCACGTTGTCATAATGTGGATCTGAATATTGTATTGTATTGTACTTTGACTTTCTTTTTTGTCGTTTACTTTTTGAGGTCAAACCTACTATTTTTGAACACAAGTTACAAGGACGTTAAAATAGTCAAAGACACGTATCACATGATTGTACGGTTTTATCAGTTGGACGATATCACGTATGCGCATTAAATGTGAGTCAATGAATTACAGATGAGACCTGCCAAAAGTACTTAAACAACAATCCAAAAATTTTAAATTGAAATGAAAATTTTTGCTTCTTCTTTACTTTTCCAACAATAAAAATAGACCAGTATGTAGCCACTTGCACAGCTTTATCATTGGTTTGGAACCTGGAAGATGTCGTGGTTGTTTAGGATGAGCAGGAAAGAGTGAAAAGTGGCCCCATATTTGTAAAATAAGTATGTATTTACAAACAAAAAGTATATTATAATATGTAGTATATCAACTGTCTGGTGACCACGACACAAGACTTGCTTAGTGTGGCACTAAATGGCGCTGTGTGTAATGTCCAGCGATATTTATTTTATAATTATATCCTACAAAGGGGCTCCAAACTGGGCTGGGTCGAAGATGCACGAAACTAACTAAATCTTTGTCCACGAGAACTTTAACTTAACAAAACAATCAGAAAATATGAATAACAAGTATTTCTGGGTGGTATATCCGCACTAAACTTTCGGTGTGGGAGGCTGTGGCGCGGTCAGTGGGGGCGTCGAGCGCAAATTAATCTCCATACGCTGCGCCCGCGCCGCCGCCCGCTCGTTACTTTTGTATTACTGCTACTATTCGAATCATTTTTACTTTTACATTATTCAATTATTGAAAACAATCTTTGTTTTGCATTATAAACGTATTGTTGGCACTTAGTTTCGTTTAGCAAAATGCATGCTTGAATTGTTATCGTGTTAAATTCTAAGTGCGATACAGTTTTTCTTTGAATATAAATCTTTAGAATTAGGTAAAGAATCGGTAAAGCCTTTTGCGTTAAGTTAAACACAAAAACACTTAGCTTGACCTGGTAATTGAACCCAGGATTCTCATGGTAAGCAGTCGCGCTTGCAACCACTTGACCAGGGCCTCAATTCTGCTATTACAATAGTGTCAGAGTAGTCGATCATTGATTTCACAATGATCAAATTCTGTCAAATTTTGACAAGTTTGTTAATTCTACTATCATAATGGCGCCATTATGTCTTTCAATGGTCAAACACTGACACTTCATTGAAAGAAATGTCATAGAATGATAATCTCGTACATAAAATCTGGCATGAATTTGTTGCATTTAGTACCTAGTAGATTTCGAAAACCATTTGTACTAAGGGTTTTATAATAATAACAATACGACAATGGCATTAAAACACAATTTTATTACGAGACCATTGACCGATCATTGGGAATTAAGCAGATTACGAACTTTAAGCAAAATGACAATGGGATGAGAATGAAATCGTGTTGGAGTGACGAATTTATTAAAATAGTAGAATTAGGCCCCAGGAGTAATTCAATAGAGAGCAAACTTGTTGCCGACATAATTATTGTAACCTGCTTATAAACTCCCCAGTTAGTCTTTGATTGATGTCCGACATAGTGAATTACTGTCACACCATCTTACAACACCATACTAACACAAGGGATTAACAGCTACCACATTACACACATCACAATAATGCAACGACAAAACATATGTTTCTTTGACAAGAGCTAAAAGTAATCGCCTTTATAATCTTTGAAAAAAAAAACAACTTATTAAATAAACGGGCAACCCTACCAGCTACTGTCAAAACTTAAGTCTCAAGTACCATTTATTTGAACAATATCCACGGCCATAATGTATGGAGATTAGGTGGAGGACAGACGCGCTTGCCCGACGGTTGATCCGACATGATACATCAACGTCGCGGTGGACAGTGGACACTCCCCCTTACGTTGGATGTTGAACGTGGAACACGATTTTGTGGAGAAGGCAAGGGAGTTTTATTTTGAAACTTTAAAGATGCAAAAAAATAAACATACTTTATTCTAATGGGTAAAAGGTTGATTTTTCGTGGAATAGAGGAGGCATCACGATATGGCAGCGTCGTGTCATCTTCCGTCACGGTATACGAGTTGGTTTTACTGCCTAGTCGCTCATATATTTAATACTTGAACTATACTATACAGATAGTGGACAGAAACAAAAGTACTATAGCAGCATATTGCAATAAATACTATAGCAACACACTACAAAAAGTACTACAGCAACATAGTGCAATAAGTACTATAGCAACACAGTGCAAATAGTACTACAGCAACATAGTGCAATAAGTACGATAGCAATACAGTGCAAAAAGTACTACAGCAACATAGTGCAATAAGTACTATAGCAACACAGTGCAAATAGTACTACAGCAACATAGTGCAATAAGTACTATAGCAACACGATAACTGACAAATGCTTGCACTGACTGGACAGGTTTACTCAAATCTGTATGGTTCTTTCTTCAAAAGACCATCTCAGACACTAACATCTACATGATCCTCATGTGAATTGAGCAAGATTATGTCTGGACTTCAAAAGAGACTATGACCTCTGAGTTTGTTTCGGCTGTTTCTTCTCAGAGTAGTCAGGTACGAAACACCGGCCCCATCTAGTTTAAAAAAAAAAATTGACGTGTAAAAGTGTTTGTGAAAACCTACTTACAAAATAAAGATCATTTATCATTTAACACAGTGCAAAAAGTACTACAGCAACATAGTGCAATAATTACTATAGCAACACAGTACAAAAAGTATTACAGCAACATAGTGTAATATGTACAATAGCAAAACAGTGCAAAAAATACTACAGCAACGTAGTGGAAAAAATACTATAGCAACACAGTACAAAAAGTACTACAGCAACATAGTGCAATAAGTACTATAGCAACACAGTATAAAAAGTACTATAGCATCATAGCACAAAAAGTACTACAGCCACAAAAGCTACAATAAAGAAGCTACAGCGCCATCTGTGCCACAAAGGAAGGACTGACAAAATTCGATATCGCGCTATTAAAGTTATCCGCGACTTGAATGGGTCCCGGTTGCTTTTATTCTTCTCACTTTGTATGGAGTTTTCCGTGCAATGAGAGATCAGCTTAATCTGATTTGCGTACTAGCTCACCGACGACGGTCTTCTACTTTTCACCCTTACCAGCCGGTTTCGGTAGGTTCCGATCTGTCAGTTTGACATTTAACTTACTGACCGTTTAGAAACAGAACGTCACAGAAAAGCTTTCTTTGATTATTCTACGAATTAAATGTCAGGTCGGTGACGCGGATACACTGGTAGCTATGGAAGTAGGCCCATTACCCAACAGTCATACGTAAATAAGTTTTTGAAAATGGCCGTAAGTAATATCGATACTGTTAGTTACCTCAGTAGTACCCCATACTTTAGTACTAATGCTGTAATGAAACATAATAATATTGTAATACCAAATGATTTGAAAAGAGTAACCATGGAGTTTCTTGCCGGTTCTTCTCCGTGGAATCGACCAACGCGAACCGTGCACCTTTTTCGACGTTTTGTAAGTGCCAATTCAGGCCTATGTGAAATAAAATATTTTGATTTTGATTTTGAGTACAAACTTGCCACATCGCAACGTTCGTAACTCAACGTAAAAGACTAATAGCAAACTAGATGTTTGTCCGTGAGCTTTGCATACTGGCCAGCTTGTTACCCAGGGAATTAGCGTTGGTCCAGCGATGATTAGTGACGAGCACCTTACCCGGTCATTATGCGGATTGCGCTGACGTGTTAAACGTGACGTGTGATGAGGCTTGGGGTTGTAATACGTCAGATTTTCATGGGTTTTGAGTCTGAGTTTTAATCATTCGAATGCGTTTGTGGAAGCTTCACTATTCGACTTCGGGCTATACATTACAAGTCGTATCTTGGGTTCTACTCTCTAAGCACTAAACCTGTAGTTCCTGCCGAAGTATATAATATACTAGCCGACCCGCGCAACTTCGTCTGTGTCACATAAGAGAGAAAAACGAAAGGAAAAAGGAAAACCCCGTTTTTGCAACATTTTTCATTCCTGCTCCGCTCCTAAAATCGTAGCCTGATGTTATATAGCCTAAAGCCTTCCTCGATAAATGGACTATCCAACACAATAACAATTTTTCAATTCGAGCCGGTAGTTCCAGAGATTAGAGCGTTCAACCAAACAAACAAACAATCAAACAAACAAACAAACTCTTCTGCTTTATAATATTAGTATAGATGATGAGTTAGGGGCCCAAACTAAAAATGAATGGCAACTCGATTGGTCATCTGTCCTTAATCCCAATGTATTTTCAAAACTCACAAATCCAGACATTTTAGAGAATAGGTTAATTTCATAAAGCTACTTTTGGACGGGCCCCGTGTCTTCGTTGATGGACTTAGGGAGTTGCCTTCCAGGTTGCCTCTTTGGTCTAGTGGTCGCAAGCACTCAGCATGAAGTCCCGGGTTAGATTCCCAGGTCGTGCAAAGTGTAATTCGGTTTTTCCATTACAAATTGTGAATCAATAGCAACCATTGAGTCTGGATGGACCAAATGCTCAGCATTCGCGCTTGCGACGACTACACCAACACTCATATCTCTACATTAATGAAGAGGAATTTAGTTGTCATCATTATGATGATGCCTCACTAAAATTACTATTCTATCAACTTCATCACCTTCATCGCTACCACATCATGAAAACTGAAAAAATCTTCTAGCATTAAAACGAAAATTTTGAATCCTTGAGTATTTGAAGCTTCCAGTAATTTCCTAACAATTCTATCGGTACAGGTTAAATAGCAACATCTGTTTATCAAAAACATGCTGAAAGCGCTCGCTGAACGCTGAAGCGCTTAAAAGCTTTTGCTGAAGAGGCGTTCAGTATAAGCTCTTTATTAATAAAAATACACCTCCAGTCTGCATGTTAGAAAATCGTGCGGAACACAGATATAGTAAGAATAGACATGGTTTACCTCACATGGTTACGCGGCGGTAAAGATACTGATTACACTGCTGTTGTTGGTTGGGTCTGAAATAGTTAAAATATTGATTCAAACATATGCTGTCCATGATTGCACATGAGCTTTAAAAATTAACACGTCTGAAAGCAAGAGAGAACAGAAATTTTCTTGGGCATCACCAACGCTTTTCATGGCTATTAAAACTATACTATCTATCTATACTATCTATACTAATATTATAAAGCAGAAGAGTTTGTTTGTTTGAACGCGCTTATCTCAGGAACTACTGGCTCGAATTGAAAAAATATGTTTGTGTTGGATAGTCCATTTAGCGAGGGAGGCTTTAGGCTATATAACATCACGCTACAATCATTAGGAGCGGAGCAGGAATGAAAAATGTTGCAAAAACGGGGACGTTTTTTTCCTTTCGTTTTTCTCTCTTATGTGACGCAGACGAAGTTGCGTGGGTCAGCTAGTTGACTTATGAAACAAGGTAAGATGTCACTGAAGTGACTGAAAATATTTTTAAATGTTTAGCAACAAGTTAAACTTAACCGACATTGTTATACGATGTATAACAATGTCGGTTAAGTTGTTTTCGGACTACATCCATAAATTTCGACCGATAATGATGAGTAAAAATACTCATCATTAAGAACAGCTTTTACTATGGGACCAAACCCTGAATCGCGAATAGTAAATCAGCAGTTCCAAACATTTTGTCGAGTTAATGCGAACATATTGTGTCCCGGGAACAGCAGGGTGTATACAGAGGGAAATAAAAGTTTCAACTACAAAAAACAAAAACCCCTTTTGTTAACAAAATAATTAAACCGACAGACCATTACTAAGGGCCAATCATCATAATTTCAGTTTATTTTGAGTCAGACCAAATCCCTATTAATTGGCTTGATCTACCGCAAAAAGACGTCTTTGAGAGAGAAGGGGCTTGTATCCCAGCTGTAGAATTGCAACAAGCTGATCATATTTCAGATATGTATTTCAGATGATAATAAACAAAAAGTAGTAAGTAGTAATTAGTGCTGACAAAAATGAACAACACGAAATGATGGAATTATTAGTTAATTAATTTATTATAATTATTTGTAGATTGCTCTGAATTTGAATGAATGTAATTATTTCTTCTAATTTCTCATCACTAACATAGTTCTTAAGTACTTTTTTACTAACCCATATGGACCTTGGTGTTCGAAATACATAATTATTTGATTTGATAATGACCCATCAGCATTAAAACTCCATTTCTCGAACAATTCGCTCCCACCAAGACATTTCCAGCACATATACAGTAACGATAAGGGCACACAACAATGTTTTCGTTCGATCAGGAGCTCGTGCCTCTGAAATGAAGTTGGGTATTAGGAACGTTGCTATCTCCCGGACTATTTCCAATTTGTTTGTTAACATTTCCTACGGTGAGCATACTACAAGTTTTCAGGATCGTTACTGTTAGTTGTCGAGTGTGTTCGTGGTTCTATTCAGTTGTAGTTGAAGTTGATGGCAATTATTGTTGTTGGTTGTTGCAATAATATGTTTTTTTTGTGTATAGGTTTCAACGTTAAAGAAAACTGATATACTTTTGTGTCCAATTTAAGAGGCTTAAAAATTTAAAGACTGCAATGAATTAAGATGGTAAAACAATCAGTGTCAATGAGAAAAGTGTTGAGTATAAAATATGCAAATGGCTATATTAGAAGAGGAAGACCAAAGAAACGATGGATTGACTATTTGAAGGATGATAAAGCAAGAAATAGGTGACTGTTGAGATAACGAATAGTAAGTATGGATGAAGAAGAGATGATTCGCCTACTCTAAATAAGATGAGATAAAGGCAGTTGAATGATAATGAATCTGAGACAACGCACTCATTATACTCTCATTAGACACTCATTAGAAGTAAAAACCAGTAGTTGTAAAACCACATATTGTTATTGACAACCAGTAACAATCAAAGGAAACCTCGTAGCTGACTTAATAGTACTTACTGAAAAGACATCTAAGACCTTTAACCCTTTAACAAACCACATCACAAACAACAATACTGCCCAAACCCAGTCCAGAAAACTCAATTTTCATCACACAAAAGTCATCAACATAAAGTGTCACAAATAATCGAAATTAGAATTTATTAGTGCTGCGTAGGGGTTCAATTTTGGTTCCGTGTGTAGCAATAATGCGTAAAAAACTCATCTCCGTCACCCTGCCCCCCTTCTCCCCGTTTTCACCCCGTCTCACCCCCGGGCCCGGTGAAATATGATGTTTTCCCGTCCCGTGTGGACACGATTAGAAAATTCGTCGCGATGCGTTGTAGGCACTCAACACTATGCTGATAGTTTTCTTACGTAGGTAGTTTCATTTGAATATTACTTTCGTTTCGGCATTTTTTATGAAGATGTGGGTAGGTTGGGGAATGAGTATTAGTACATTTGTTGAGTTGGTGGAAATTGGAACACCACTGTTATGATTAGAGGAACTGGAATTTAATGGTTTTGTGGCGATATTACAAAAAAGTACTACAGTAGGTATCATCTACGAAATGAAGAATTAACATCTATTTGAAATCGCGCACACTAAGTAGAAACATTCGACAAAAATTGCTGTGGGGTAGTAGCTCAGCAGACAACTTCTTCTGGTCTGAGGACCCTCCATTTTCTATTGGGGATAAAGAACATCAAGCCCTGTTCTCTATACCCCTAAAGCTTTAATAGCATGAGGCGCTACCTACCGGCCGGGAGGCCTTATGTGAAAACAGGGTGGACCTCTCTATGCTCTAAGACATCGTTAGTTGGAAAAAACAAAAGCCTGGTCAATGCAACCACGGGTGGGGCAGGCCAGGCCTATGTTCAGAAATGGATGCTTTTGACCTAAATTATAATGAAAATGACGACTTACATTTTTACTACAGGGAAACATACCTTTTACGACGCTGTCAACCAATCATTCTGTACATCAAAAGCGTCAAAAGTAACTCTACGTATAAATAATTGGTGGGAAACCAGTTTTTTTTTTAATTAGAAGGTTCCCAGGTACGGTCTAGAGCAAAAAAATGCAATGACGAGAACAAGGACCGACTTCGTAAACCGTAGTTTCAAAATAATTCAAACTCAAACTCAAACTCAAATTATTTATTTCAATAAGACCAGATAGATCATTACGGCACTTTTGAATGTCAAAAATACAAAACTAAATCAAAGCTACAGTCACAGTCACAAGGCATAATAACTTGAGAAAGTACTATAGTTGCCAATTATTTCACAACACTATAATTTTCAACCTAATCGTCATTTTGAAAGTTCCAGTCTCGCCGTGGCTTCTTATTTTCAATACTAAAGCACTTTTCATACTTACATATTCAAAATAATGTCATCCGAACCTCATCACTTAAAGCATTTTACCATCTCTACAAAATAAACACAATATTTCCTTGTAATATTCAGTCGTCACCAATTCCTTTGCAATGCGCTAATGTAGGCATAAATCATAGAGGGCTGCCCTGAGTCCAACGAAGGATCAAAGCCTATATATCAAGCTAATGCTGATATGATATGTTAAATAAATATCGACGCCAGGATATTGGGTTTGGGTAACAAATCGAAAATGAATGTGACACGTGTACAAAGTGAAATGCTTTTTGAAATATTTTCGTTTGGGATGAGACAATGGATTGGTACTGATGATTTAGACTTTTTGGGTATATGACCTCATTACGACTTCGACCTATGTTATCCTACTCTTGGACAAAGATTTATTCTAATATACAGGGTGTAAACCACCTCATCACAAAGCCGTTAACCAAGCATTCTGTACACCAAACTAAATAACTTTACTCAAAAAATATTGCTGGGAAACTACCTTTTTTTTTGAGGTTATAAATCATGTTTTGTGGTAGAACTCAATGTAACGCACTTAAAACATTGGGCTGGTGGATGGATTGAATAGTACGGGGGTCATCATCATCATCATCATCATCAACAGCCTATAATGTTCCCACTGCTGGGATACGGCCTCCTCTCAATGATAGGGAATGGGCTATAGGTAATCTACCACGCGGGCCCAGTGCGGATTGGTAGATGTCACATGTCTTCGAATTTTTGGTTCTAGGACATGCCGGTTTCCTCACGATGTTTTCCTTCACCGTTTTGAGAGCAGCGGTGATGAAATAAATTACACAAAGTAATGCGCCTGTCTGGGTTCGAACCCACGACTTACTGTTCGTAAGTCGGGGCCGCCACCACTGGGCCACCGCTGCTCTCTAAAGATAGAGGGTGTCATAGAGTGGGTCATAGAGGTGTTAAATAAAAAATGTTATTTAAAAAAAATCTTGTGAAAAAGTTGTAAGTTTGATCCTCCATATCTCCGTAACTAGAAGGTTCCCAGGTATGGTGTAGAACAAAAAAGTGATTGCAATGATGAGGAGAACAAGTGCCTTTCGGCTTCGTGAAGAGTGGTTGTACACCCTTTAGAGCAGTGGTTCCCAACCTTTCTTAGACCAGGGACCACTTTGGTATGTTCTTTGTTAACAGGGACCGTAGGGTCCTAGATAACCATGGACACCGACAGGATTCACTTCACTAGTTATAAAACTAGGGGAGTGTATCTTTAACTCACACAATACAAAAATTGGATAATGTGATGAGAACCTTTAGAATTAAGATAGTGATGGATACAAAAGCGATCGAATTGTGCTGGAAAAATTTAGCAATCATTTAGTATGAGATTCTCAAAAAAAATTAGAACTTTGCCTCTTATTGGTTCAATTAGGTTGGGTTGAGCTTGCATCTTATGTGCAAGTTAAAAAGTACAAATAACATTTTAATCTTTTGCGGACCGTAGTCGAGGCTCTTGCGGACCACCAGTGGTCCGCGGACCACAGGTTGGGAACCAGTGCTTTAGAGCATCGCCGTTGATAATTTATAGAACTTTGACAGTCGTTACAGGTAGTCAGTGTCCCGAAAGTTTGAAAAAACAGTCTTTTGCCAAGGCGTATTGCATTTCCCAGTACTAACTGGGTTGTGGAGGTCAGATAGGCAGCCGCTCCATGTAAATACCTGCTGCTGATGCTGGTATTTAGCTGAATCCTGTACACATGGACTGTGACATCCACCAATCCGCACTGTTGCGCAAGTGGCCTAAAAAAAATTGTTTCAGAAAACATGATCGCAAAACAAGCAACATAACTGACATCTGAACATGTTTCATTAGAGGAAGCTTTTACAACAATACTTCAAACTTTGCACTGCAAGAGATACGCGGAGTTCTATATACTTGGTTGTAGTACCAAATCTATTTGTCTGAAGTATGACAAACTAGGTTTCTTTCGCGGGACGGTCTGGATAAAAATGTTTAGAAATGTTTTTAGTATTATTTTGATCGTGATCTCCAATCTTCAGCAACATCATCGCCATAACCACTGCAGGACGTAGGCTTCCGCAAAGCAAGCATCATCAAATCAAATGCGCTTCTTGCATACGCGGATTCCTGCGGCCTTGACAAGGCCATCGCAAGACGGAGCTTTGGAATGTTCTCTACAAGGTGGCCCTTGTGAGAAGCCTTCGAACGAGGTTTCACTTTCCGGATCACAAAACCTACTCGTTGCTTTTAATCTTCTTAGTGTAAAAATTGCCCTGTCTTTTGTTTTGCCGTAGTTGGTATAAAATTGCGTTCGTAAACTCTCATTCCAGAAAACGAAGTTTCAATGAAATTTTGTGAATGTTTATGGTTGATTCCGGCTTGAAAGACAGAGTGATTTAGTTATGGACCTAATAGGAGTCGCTTTGTGAAGCAGGAGTAGGTTACTAGGAATCAAGTAAAGACCAAACAGTCCATTACCAATTTATAACTTAAATCTTTAGATGGTCAACACAGACTCGTCTATTAGCTTAAATTTAAGCATAAAATCTCTGGTGGTTGATATTTCTTCACGAGTGAAATAATACAGTAAAGTTTAGGTAATTTTTGGTCTAGTGTCCCATTTACATAAGTACTAACAGTGACTTATAGGTATGTCAACTAAGAGCAATCAAAACCACGTTCGACATAATGTTGGGAGAAAGAAAACAATGGCTTTCCTATTGAAATAATCTTTGGTTACCCTGTAACCTAAGGGTGACCACGCAGTAGAACAGGATTACAGGGGTTCTAAAATGGCCGCTTGAGCATAATCATAATAGGAACATAATATAAATTGTGTCACAATTTTAAAATGGTCACAACACAGTTTATATTATGAATTTTCTTTTAAAAATTGTAACGCAATTCATATTATGTTCCTTTTATGATTCTGCTAAAGTGGCCATTTCAGACCCCAGTATATTATATGCATTAATCAGTCACTAAGTATACCTCAAATACCCGAGTAAGTACGTTTTCTAATATAATCTTGCCACCATTTTTTTTTTTTTTAAGCTCTCTTCAAATACATGGTTTAAGATCACTTACAGGAGTGATCTTAAAGTCTGAAGGGTTAGTCTAGATGAATTTTATAGTACGACCATGTTGCGCCAGTTATGTAATAGAGGGTACGCCTATTGCCATCAACCGGGCCACAAATTCAGACTCCATAGCTGCTCCTGTGACATTTCTGAAGGAAAAAGCTAATAACACTGTGCCCCACCTAGGAATAGAATCTAGGACATCTTGCTCATTAGTCACACTGGCGAGTATTAGACCAACGAGACCTAGGTCCACGTTCACTGAAAAGATAACGGTCTGTTTATCTAAAAACAGCTGTCACTGCGACATGTTCCCAAACAAAAATGTGTTTTAAACTGCTGATTAGAAATCGGACCGTCACCTTTTTGGTGAACATGGGACTTAATGGAATAGATTTTATCATAGTTTAAGTTACTAAGTAATTCATAACAATACTATAGGTACGTTGCCCATCCCTTATAACCAATTTCATAACCCTAACTCGCCTATACCTATATCATCTTCATACTCACACACTTTAATAGTATTATTGGAAAATTGGCTCCACGTCCCTACTGTTGACGAAATTTTGCTATCACTACACCGCATCACAGCCAATAGCGTGTGTCGGTTCACACTATCTACAAAAGAAATTACATGTTCCTCTCTATCAGGTGGGGGAGGGAGGGGATGACGTCAGAGCAACGCCTCGAATAAATGTGATGGAAATTGGAGGATTTGTTTACCCATATTCTCACACTTTTGACACTAAAAGGTAGAGCGAGCGTGTATATGTGTGCGTGTGTAACTATTGTTTTTCGTTCACTTGTGTGCGTGACTGTATATTGTGAAGTGTGTTTGGGGACTTTTATGATGGTTAGTTAGTAAGATGCTAAGGGTTCGTGTATAATGTACAATTCTGGTCAAAAGTTAAAAATAATTGAAATATATTTTTCTGATGGACACTTAATAATTAGGGAATATGTTTTATGTTGGATTACATTAAGCTGGATTAAATTTTATACCGAAAGGGTAATATAAAATATTTTTTCGATTACAAAATCCAATACAAAAGAAATTGAACACAAAAAGAATGAATAGTCCTAATCGATGAATAGACCCTTAGGTTATGAAGAAATGAGTCCTAACAATTTGGTGTGTGACATACGCATTTGATCTATTCGTAGTTGCGTTAGTTTGGCTAAAAAACTCTGGGGATTTCGACAAAATAGAGATTTTTTGCGAACTATTTATCAGAATAGAATTTCTTCGCCATCACTACCAATTCGTATCAAGGTACTCGTTGATAGTTACACTCAACTTGCAAATTCAACTCGTAGTCATAATGTTATTGTAAGTTAACACCACGACACCCGGCACCCAAAGTCGTGCCCAATTCAATTTATTTAGCGATTTTCAGAACAAAAAATATTTTGGGAGAGCTATTTATCAGAGTTCGGAGATCGTAGCGCTATACCAACACATTTATGTGTTACCTCACAAAACTAGAGTACGATTACGTAATATATTCCGGTGTCGTGTGCCTCCAGCCATTTTTCTATTCGTTCCCGACTTTTGAAGGCGTGCAAGAGACGTGGTATTACTATGCCTAATTCTGACGAAATGTGCGGAATGAAAATTGTTCTCTGTTAGGAGTAATCGGAGTAGTTTTGTCGTGTTTTGTTATGATGGGATGCAAAAACAAAGGAATAGTAAAGAGGTTTGTTTTATTTCAGTTCGTGGTTGTGTCTATGGAAATGAGTAAGACAGTATAAAAGAGTACGTGAAGATGTAAGGTATTAGTAGAGCCAGCAAGGACATTACTTTCAGAAAGTTTACACTATTGCCATTTTAAATTCAACATCATCATTATCACTTGAACCGAAACACATCCTTTGCTGGACATCGGCCTTCACTAAGTGTCGCCACATTGACCATTTTAATTAGCATCATGAAATCGAATCGTTTACTGTCATTTGTCCATCTTTGACAGTAGTTACAGGGAGTCGGTTGCCTAAAAAGTCTGACATTACTCTTACTTGCTACCTATAGGAATAGTAGATAAAAGAAACTCATATCAAACAGTTAAAATAGAAGTTTCTGTAACACTGTTGGCTTCATTTAGAATGTTTTCCGGAGTTAATGTGTCGCTTGATGATTCCATTTTAATTCGAAGCCGAAGCCCCAAAATCAGATAGTATCACACTTTATCGTTTCCAAAAATATTGTCAAGCAATATTAACAAAGTTTCCGCCAAATCACTTTTTTTCAATTTCTTTCATTTTTACATCAGAGTTAGCAGCAAGCATTTTTTAAATTTGGAACAAGTAGGATAGAAACGAATAATACGTACGTAAAAAAAAAGTATTGATATCGGCTGGCTGAATACTGTTTTGTACCGAGTTTTTAGTGTGATTATGATGAAATTAAAGCATAGTTGGAAGAAAACTATTTTGTTGATATGTCCCATCGCGGGTAATGTTCTAAATCTGTTTTGAATTAACCCAAAAGTAATTACTGCTTACAGCAATTGCTTCTATCACAATAAAACCCACCATAACTATCTAACATCCCGATCTACGACTACTAACTTACGATAAGCAATAACACCAAAAATACTATGTAGTACTTCCTCATACCATAAGTAATAATATCGCGTAAATTTAGTCAAAAAGAAAGGACCTAATGGGAGGGCCGGGCAACAGTCCAAGCTTATCTCGGAGAGCGTAAAATTTATGTTAATGACACCCCGTAGAATGGGTAGTAGCGTAAGTAAAGAAGAAAGCATATCATGCGATAACGTGTCCTATTTAAATGAATGAGAAGGGGGTTATTGGTGTGGCGTTCGATTTGCATTTGTTTCATTGTTGGGAGCAGTTGTATTGGCAAAAGAGTTAAGCGGCTTTCAGACTGCGCTATAATATAAAAACATATAGTTGATATAGTATAATTAGCACAACAATATCGCGCACCATACATTTGTAATGGACACGTTCACACTGTACTATACTATATATTATTGGCTTACTATACGCTATGAAATTGTGCGATACGCTGAGTTCATGCTGTGCTATTCCTCACCCCTGGCCGTACTGCAAGACTCTTCCAAGATCGCGGTCAACTGAGCTTGCTATCCTATATACAGGGTGTATTTCACCTCATCACAAAGCCGTTAACCAAGCATTCTGTATATCAAACTAAGTAACTTTCCGTAAAAAATATTGCTGGGAAACAACTTTTTTTTTTGAGGTTATAAATCATGTTTTGTGGTATAACTCAATGTAACGCACTCAAAACATTGTGCGAATGGATGGATTTAATAGTACGGAGGTCGTAGAGATATTTAAAGTAAAAATCATGCAATAAAAAGTGGTATTTAAAAAAAAACTTGTAATAATCTTGCAACTTTGACCCCCTATATCTCCGTAACTATGAGGTTCCCAGGTATAGTGTAGAACAAAAAAATGATCAGAATGAAGAGGAGAACAAGTGGCTTTCGTATTCGTTAAGAGGTGTTTTACACCCTTTATACTATTATAAATGTGAATGTGAGTTTGTTTGTTACGCTTTCACGCGAAAACTACTCAACCGATCATCATGAAACTCTGTACACATATTCTTGGAGATTAGGATTAGAAGTAACATAGGATACTTTTTATTAAAAAACTAACCCTCACTCGCAGACGAAGTTGAGCGGGTTAGCTAGTATGCCATAAATGCTTGCGATAATATCGCGTAATATGAACGCCATGCTATATAGTATAGCATTAGGTCCTGCTTTGCTATATTATATAGCAGAATAGTATAGCGTAGTCTGAAACCAGCTTTAGGTTCGTTAGGACTTTGTGTTGGTTGGTACAGTGATTATCATAATCTTGACTTAAATTAAATTGACGGTATTGTTGATTGGGAAGTTGATGCTATGCTATTGGTAGCAGTATATCCGTTGCTACGTATACATAGATTATAAATGAATGTAAATAAGTAAATATCGCTGGACATTACACACAGCACCATCTATTGCCATACTAAGCAACGAGCTTTGTGTCGTGGACATTAGATAGTTGATATTACTACTTATATACTTTTTATTTGATAATACATACTTATTGTACATATAAACATTAATGACTCGGAAAAAAAATATCCGTGCTCATCACACAAATATTTGCTCATACCAGGATCGAACCCGGAATCCAAGATTCAAGATTCAAGATTCTTTATTTGCATGAAATATGGTGCGTTACATGATGGTCTTATAAATTAAAAAGGTTTCACATATTTCGCTGACTTCATCAGCATGCAAACTTAAAAATTAAAGTAGGTATCTAACACATTTTACTCTTAATGTAGTTCTAAATATAACAAAACATCTAAGAAGCATTAGAATGTCAATTTATCTTTGACAACAGTACTATTTTAGAATTAAAAATACTAATGTGTAGAATAAAATAAAATAAAAAAAAAACAATACAAGGCAAGAAAAAAATAATAAAGTTAAAATATTAACATCAGTAAAATAGGATCTTAAGCTATTTACCCATTACAAATGGGTTTGACAAAAACTCGTTTATTGTGTAGAACACGTTATTACAGAGCCACTTCTTCAGTTTCCTTTTGAAATAATTTATTGGTAATTCTCTGATTTGTTTCGGTATTTTATTGAAAATTTTGACCGACATGCTATAGCAATTGTTCTGGAAGAGAGTGCTTCTACATCTTGTTATGGCCAGTTTAGTGGGATCTCTAGAGATAAACTTTTTATTTTCTGTTACTTTAGTAAACAGGTTCGGGTGCTTTTTAACAAACATCCCTACTTCTAAAATGTATAAGCTAGCAAGTGTAAGTAGGCCCAACTTTTTGAAAAGAGGTCTGCATGAATCGAGAGGTCCAACGCCGCAAATGGCGCGGATACATTTCTTTTGGGTTATAAATACTTTTTTAACGAAGGTAGAGTTACCCCATACAAGGAGACCGTACCTGAGTAGTGAGCCAACGTAGCCATGATAAGCAGCCATGGCAGTTTTTAAACTTGACAATTTTCTAAGTCTTCTTAGTGCAAAAACAAACTTGTTTAGACTAGAGCAGATGCGGGTTGTATGTGCTTTCCAATTGCAGTATCTATCCAAGGTAAGGCCTAAAAATTTTGTTTCGGAGCGTAAGGCAGCCTCATTACCGCTGCGCTATTCGGGACGTCATCCTTGAACGTCAGAGGTTATTCCATGACCAATGCATAAGCTGCTATACTTTGTGGAACTCTTAGCTAAATTCTAAGAGGCGCTGTAGCAAGTACCTACGCTCCATGACTCGGAAAGCATATTAAAGCTGTCATTTGTTGATGTTGGGCTGTCGTTACAGGTAATCAGTGGTCCGAAAGGCTGTCCACCAGTCAACCAGTCTTACCAAGGTACCCCTTGGTATCGTATTACCTAATTGAAGTACTAACTGGGTTGTGGAGGTCAGAAAGGCAGTCGCTCCATATTACGTTCTGGTATCCAACTACATCTGGTTGTACTGGAAGTCAAAATATCACAGTACAGTATAGGTAATTCCCGGAATTAAGGGTTTAAATTCTTAGTACAGTTTTATAAAGACAGACTTCTTGGATATCTGCTAAAACCCAAAAACCGTCCTTAAAACCGTTTACCAAAACAAGTTAATCGTAATTTCTCGTACGTCCCTATCAAAGCCGACTACCACGGAGATGGGATCCTAAAAACTATAGAAGCACGCAAAAAACGTAGCTTCAAGCGGGCAATTCATTCGTTCATTCGTTCTCATATCCGGTTATCGCCGGTTTATCATACGCCCGGGGCCCAGTGTAACTCCTCTCGAGATTATTTTAAGCTTCAACCCTAAACGTTTGATTAAAGTACCATTCTTTGTGGAATTGCCCCTTTTCTGGTCTGAAAGTAGGTTGGCAATCGAATTATTATTGTTAATGTCGTTAGGTCATTTTCTATAAAGATGAACAGGATTATTGCTGATTCTTTTGTTTTACTGGCCAAGTCGCTATGGTTACTTTCTTTAATATTAGATTCAAGCCTAGGTTGTGGAGTACAAAAAAAAATACAGACGATTTGAGAACCTCCTCTTTTTGGAAGTCGGTTGAAAAGACGTTTGTTCTATTCAAAATATTCATATTCAGATGCATCCCATTAGACAAGAAGCCGACTTAAAAATGTGGTTCTCCAAGTTAAAAGAGAGATTTTTTACAAGCGTTTTATGGAAGTACAGTATTTGGCTTCTATAGCATTTAGCACCGCCCAATACTACATTATAAAATTTCAGAAAGGATAAACACGTAAAGTTTAGTTAAGACTCAAAAGTCAATAGGCTCACCCCCAAATAAATAGGGCTTAAAACAAATTTAGTGGAATTTGAAAGTAAGTACCAAACTACAACACATACAAGCGTCATGTTATGTTATAATCTATACCAACGAATCTGCCCAACATCAAAAAACATGAAACCAGCACAAAACACAAGAAAAAACCCACTTTAAATACAGGCCCGATAAAATTAATAGCATCTCTTCGTCTGCCCTTTGGGAAGTGCAATCACGCGTGTAGAGGCTGCGTCGCTTTGTCCCATTCTCCCCTTTTCTTTTATAATTTTCTCGCCTGAGGCACAAACTCGGACCGCGGGAAAAATGCAAAGCCTTAAGAGGTTTTTCTACCTACTATGTTGCAATTTTGGGTGTCGTGAGATAGATGTGTACCGCACCTCCCCTAAGTTTGAAATACGTGAAGTGGGTTTTAAATGTTTGAGGGGTTTTTGAATATAGGGGTGTAATGAGCGTCTTTGAATATTTTTTGGGAGTTTTGAAGTGGAGTTATTTTGTTGATTAGCTGTTGTGAAAGGACGCCAAGAATAACAGATTCTTAAGAACGCTGAGGGAAATAATAAGATCGAATAATTTAGTTCTGTTTACTCGTAATTCTTAAAAATACCACAACTGTAAGGCACATACTTAAACATAATTCTTTGTTTTAACAAAGACTCGTTTACAGGAAGTCGAAGTCACTGCTGAAATATTTAATAAGTTAATTTATTATAATCAGCCGTAGAAATAACTTAGTCATAATGTTTAATAAACGAAAATATTGCACAAGTTAACAATAAATCAAAGGGATCAACACTATCAAACAGAACAATAACAAAAATTGATCGATTAAAATAATTATATGAAGAGTAAGATGGAAAAACTATCCGTAATTACTAAATGGATCATAAATCCTCTCATATATGTTTTTCTCCAAAGTAACTTACCAACGAAAGAGATTTATTTATAAAACTAAGGTTTATTAAGGTATAATGATCCCAAACGTCCCATAAAGTACAGCCATTGATTTACAGCTCAAACACATTTCAACTGAATCCATTTGCAATCCGCTCCCACAACTATTCCAAATAAAAGGAATTCCTCGTACAAAAGGGAAACCTGGGAAAAAGAAATAAAAAATATAATAATTCAAAATGGCGTCTGGCCACTTAATAACTGGCTGACACCATTGGGAAATATAATTTAATTTTTCTTTAGCGCCGCACTGTTCGTTCGTAATTCAAATGTGTATTTCTGTCCTTGTCTGGCGTTTCCTCGGTTGTGTCCCCCCCTCGCGCCCGCCCCCTCAAACTTCCGTTTGTTCGGGCGCCCCGTGTCACCCAGTGTTCTGGACAAGAAATATTTGCGATATTGTGTATTAGATGATTTGTGT
This sequence comes from Xestia c-nigrum, assembly GCA_916618015.1. NCBI lineage: Eukaryota > Metazoa > Arthropoda > Insecta > Lepidoptera > Noctuidae > Xestia > Xestia c-nigrum. Next base: position 10,988,557 of record OU745260.1, read on the forward strand.
ATTCGCATGTACGTGGTGGGAATTTATAGAACGTACAGTCGTGTAGAAATTGTTCGATGGTTACTCGTAGTTAATGGTACTCTCATCAAAAGTTTTTAACAAGCTCCGGAACGATGTTGTCTGTTTATTCTGCCTCTGATGTATTCCATATTATTAGTATAAGTTTGAGATACATTCAAAGAGAAATTATTTTGCTTCTATGTTCGTTTGGAATAAAGAGTGAGTACTTACCTACGAAAATAAATACTTTAGTTAGCAAGTTCTAATAGGTATTTAAGTTTTATTAATGAATCAAAGACAAATATTATAAAAGTATTAATCAAAGAATATTATTCAGTTTTAGAAACAGCAGTTAAACACTGTAGAAAACTGATAGGCTCCTGCCTATATAGCAATTGAACTATTATTGCTTGACGACATTTACGAAATCAAACAGTATCATAAGGTCTTACGTAAAAAAAATCATTTAAGTTCTACAAAAAATGCTTTGTTCACATAAAAGCCGGACATCAAAATTGGACTACCTGTGAAGTAACACAGCTTCAAGTTCACAACCAATCGAACAAAGCCAGATAAAGACAGTAGCCATAAAACCATCATCATCATCATCATATCAGCCCGAAATCACCCACTGTTGGGGATAGATTATAAAACATATGGACAAATATGTTTACAAAATAATTATTACAATATAATTATTACATTATAATTAACACATTATAATTATTACATTATAATTAACACATTATAATTAACACATTATAATTATAATTATTAATATTTGCCCGACATTTCGACCGGATTGCACCAGCCGTGTTCGCGGGAATACTGAAGTACTGGAAATACCTCCACAGCAAAGCGAAGGCGTTTATTGAACTACCCTCACTTAAACTTCATAAATGTTAATTAGGGCCGGTTCACACTAAGGGACTACTCACACTTATTTAGCTGTATTCAGCTTATATGCCCATACAAAACAACGATTTTGGATGAAACGCGTACGCATCATTCTGTGCAGCTGAACGCGCGTACGCGTCTCATACAAAATCGTTGTTTTCTATAGGCATCTTCAGTATTCCCGCGAACACGGCTGGTGCAATCCGGTCGAAACGTCGGGCAAATATTAATAATTATAATTATAATGTGTTAATTATAATGTAATAATTACATTGAAATAATTATATTATAATATTTATTATATATAAGAATAGAGCCGAAAAGGTGTAGTAGTCCCTAAGACAGCACACTACACTAACAGTGTCCGCATACTGAGATGAATCCACTTGTTGGGTACGGGCCTCCCTTTTTTTCTGCCACCTTCCCGGTTCTGTGTGTTCCTTACCCAGGTGATTTTTTTAACTCAACGAGCTAAGAATTCATCATCATCATCATCATCAGCCTATAAAGTTCCCACTGCTGGGACACGGCCTCCTCTCAATGAGAGGGAATGGGCTATAATCTACCACGCGGGCCCAGTGCGGATTGGTAAATGTCACATGTCTTCGAATTTTTTGGTTCTAGGACATGCCGGTTTCCTCACGATGTTTTCCTTCACCGTTTTTGAGAGCAGCGGTGATGAAATAAATTACACAAAGTAATGCACCTGTCTGGGTTCGAACCCACGACTTACTGTTCGTAAGTCGGGGCCGCCACCGCCGCTCTCGCTAAGAATTGGAATGCCACAAAGCCACACTATCTCACATTACAGTACAAATTGAGACATAGAGCACAAACATTACCATAAATTACTTCCTAAAATCAGAATGCAAAGAAACCTCTTGGCACCTATAAAACTATGCAAAAACTGTATTTACCGACGTCACCCAGAGGGCAGGTGTGAGAGTAATATTCTAATGTTGGTAAGAGCGTCCCTCCATCCATAATAATATCCCCCTCCCTCCCCTTCTTATATAAAACTAGGTGATATAGTAGGTATGAAATATGTATAGATGAGTAGGACGATCTTTAAATTGAGTTACGATGATCAAGTTATCTACTAATATTATTAATGCGATAGTTTGTGCGAGTGTATGGATGTTTCTTAACCTTTCACGCAAAAACTAATGACTGGATTTAGGTGAAACTCGGCACATGATAGTTTATAACAAAGATTAAACATCTATATATATAAAAATCAATTGCTGTTCGATATTCTCGCTAAAACTCGAGATCGACTGGACCGATTCGGTTAATTTTGGTTTTGAATTATTTGTGAAAGTCCAGGGAAGGTTTATACGGTGAGAAGTAGGTAGGTAGTACTTAGTAGATAGGCAGTAGTTGGTAGGTAGTAGTAGGTAGGTAGTAGTAGGTAGTAAGTTGGTAGTAATATGTAGGTAGTAGTAGGTAGTGGCAGGTAGTAGTAGGTAGATAGTTGTAGGTAGGTAGGTAGAAGTAGGTAGTGGTAGGTAGTAGCAGGTACATAATGGTAGGTAGTAGTAGGTAGGTAATAGTAGATAGTAGTAGGTAGGTAGTAGATATGCAGGTGGGAAAAAATGCATTGCAACGCATGCGGTGTACAGCTAGTATAGGATACTTATCATCCTGGTAGATCACGTGAACACGGGGATCACGTGGGACAGTTACCGAACTCTACACGGGCAAAGCCGAAGGCAAACCAGTCGCTTTTGTCACTAGCAATTACACCTAATAACTTCCTAACTTTTGGGGACTGCCTTGTTACTTGAGTGATCACAAGCGCGACTGCTAAGCGGTCCTGGGTTTGATTCCCGGTTCGGCCGAACTATTCTTGGGTATTTCCATCAGGAATTTATCGGAAGCTGCCACGGAATCTTGATTTGTACTTGATGGCAATAAGATCACCCACTATTACATAAAACTTCACTAAACCTCTGCTTATCCGACTCCGACGACCCGAATGGCGCAGCGGTAGTGAAGCTGCCTTACGTTCTTACTGTCCCAGGTTCGAATCCCGGTAGTAGCTAATGTTTGTGTGATGAGCATGGACATTTGTTTCCGAGTCATGGATGTTTATATGTAAAATAAATATGTATTTACAAACAAAAAGTATATATTATGTAGTATATCAACTGTCTGGTGACCACGACACAAGCCTTGCTTAGTGAGGCTCTAGATGGCGCTGTGTGTAATGTCAAGCGATTTTCTTTTTTATTTTATTTTTAACCCTAAGGGGATTATAGGTTCTAGGTTTGTACTTGATAATTATGGTAATGGCTTGCTCATTATTGCAAGGGACTACCTAAACGTTACTGGCCTAGTGTAGGTGCACAAAAGGGTACTTACTCTTCTGTCCAATCCTCCAGCAATTGCAGGCGTGTTGGTTGCGAATTTTCTAAGAATAAAGGTTAATGTAATTTTGGCTGGATAATAACAGCCACTCGGGCCTATCTTTAGGTTAAGCCATGCTTGCCTAGGTTGGTCTGTGGATCGGTGACCACCCTTACATACTGAGTTTCCTCTGTGCCTCGGAAAGCACCTTAAACTGTTGGTCCCGGCTGTCATTTGTCCATCTTTGCGACAGTCGTTACAGGTAGTCTGACAACCAGTCTTACCAAGTGGTATCGTATTAAGCAGTATTAACTGGTTGGTTAGATAGGCAGTCGCTCCATGTAAAATACCGGTATTCAGCTGCATCCGGCTAGACTGGAAGCCGACCCCAGTAGTGGGAAAAAGGCTGGGCAGATGATAATGATCATCCCAGCAAGCGAGCTTAACCCAACTCTGGGTTAAGCTCGCCTTTGTACATAAGCTGTATTAATGTAATTAATATGCTTGCAGGGTGAAAACCACCTCATCACAAAGCCGTTAACCAAGCATTCTGAACATCAAACTAAGTAACTATACGCAAAAAATATTTTAAGGTTATATTTATCATGTTTTGTGGTAAAACTCAATGTTACGTACTTCAAACATTGTGCTGATGGATTGATTGAATAGTATGGGGGTCGTGGAGGTGTTAAAATCTTACAAAAAAAACTTGTATTTAAAAAACAGTTTTTCAAAAACTTACACGTTGTAACTTTAACCCTCCATATCTCCATAACTAGAAGGTTCCCAGGTATGGTGTAGAACAAAAAAATGATTGCAATGATAGGGAGAACAAGTGCCTTTCGGTTTCGTGAAGAGGTCTTATACACCCTATATTTGTTATTTTTTTGTGTGCAATAAAGAATAAGAATAATAATGATGATGTAATGGTGGCTGGATATGGTAGAAGCACCGTTGTCAGGCCAACAGCCATGATCGGTGGACGTCCCAAAGAAGATCGTGGAGAACACTTTGAAAGAGATACGCACTGACCAAGGAAGCAGAATGGGTATGAAAGGGAATATGGCAGTGGGTGTCGAAGATTATAAATAAATGATGATAAAATAAATAACTAAATAAATAAATAATGATGATAAAATAAATAACAATTAAATGCTTTGTGTTTTTTTCCACATTAATGAATACCTTGATAGCAATCAGACCTATCAGAAATCTGGATAGTTAATTTCAAACTAAGTTTGTGTACCTACTTATTGTTTCATAAATCTTTGCTTCGTACACATAAAATCAAAAATCTACTAAAATAATACTGCATCAAAATCTAGTAATCTAGAAGACAGACTATCTTCCATATTCAAAAGAGAAAGTATAAAAAATACAGCGAAATATTAGTTTTACAGGACTTCAAAATGCGCCATCTCGAAATTATTGCTCTAAGTATTTGGCCGTAGGGCTCAGTAGGTAGCGTTATCCCTTGTGCTACGAGGAATTCGTTGCCGCGTAGCGCTACGCTTCGGATTGGTGAGGACCACTTTTTGAGCTACTACTGACGTGGAAAGTTTCGCTGTTTACTAATAGATGGCGCTGTCCACAATTTAGAAATTAACTGCATTATATTTTTTTCATTATTCTTTTTCGTTTTGGTTATATTTGGAACATCAAAGCTTGGGGTTCATAATTAATTATTATGGTGCCAAAGTTCAAAGACAGAAAACAAGATTTTTGATACGTAATGTCACATTGTTAGGGTATATCCTTGCAAGGTCTTGAACCTGTAACCTCATACTAAAATACATCAAACAATTCGTCATCCACAAATCCCGTGTATGATGTGTTCAACTCAAAAATAATGACTTTTATCACCAGTTATTGAGTTATTGTACATTTACTATTTACTCTGCTTAAAGTATTATTTACTTTTGTTATTTACCGAGAGATATAACGTCTGCGGGTAATTGAACGCCTGTGTGTTTAACATTGTAAAATACTTTGATAGTGATACAATAAATGCCTAGTCAGGTACAGTCAATAAGAAAGACAAGTCTTAATGTTGAAGTAACATAAATCATCATTTCCCAGTAATATTTTTTGCGTAGTTACTTAGTTTGATGAAGTCGATCGCAACATAGTTGGGAAAAGGCTAGGTAAATGATGATGACATAGTTTGATGTACCGAATGATTGGTTGATGGCTTTGTGTGTGTTTACACCCTTTTTTTTTTAGGATGGGAAATCATCAAATGACTTCTCCCACTCTGGGCGGAGCGGGAGGGAGTGTCAGACTTTTACTGACTAAAACCCATCCATGTTCCTTCCTCGCCCTTTATGCTCCGGGGACGCGGTATCTCTTTCGAATAGGCCCGCAACCGTGTTTACACCCTTCAGATAGATAAACTCACGATTTTTTTATAATATGAGTATAGGCAAACACCACAGACTGCCACCTGTTACGATCGTAACATACTCTTCTTACCTAGTCCACGTTCATACATCTGGTTATAAAGGGTGTAAAACACCTCTTAACGAATACGAAAGGCACTTGTTCTACTCGTCATTCTGATCATTTTTTCGTTCTACACTATACCTGGGAACCTTCTAGTTACGGAGATATTGGGGGTCAAAGTTACAAGATTTTGACAAGCTTTTTTTTAAATACCACATTTTATCGCATGATTTTTACTTTAAATATCTCTACAACCCCCGTACTATTCAATCCATCCATCCGCACAATGTTTTGAGTGTGTTACATTGAGTTATACCACAAAACATGATTTATAACCTCAAAAAAAAAAGTTGTTGCCCAGCAATATTTGTTGCGTAAAGTTACTTAGTTTGATATACAGAATGCTTGGTTAACGGCTTTGTGATGAGGTGAAATACACCCTGTATATGCACGCCAGTTGCGAGTACTACACACCAGGGGGGCAATTCTGTAAAATTACCAACTTGTCAATAGTGTGTCGGTAGTGTGTCAGTAGTGTCTCAATGGTCATTGACTTACGACTGTAGTGCCATTGAAACTCCATAGAAAGACTACTGTAATAATTGGTATTCTGCTCCACTCTAATCTGTCAATGTCATCATGATGGTCAAAGTCACGGTAGTCTGTATTTTTTTTAAGTGAATTTGACAGTTGTGTCTATCGAACTGCCACACTATCAACACACTACTGAGACATCGCTGAAACGTCATTGAAGTTTTAGCAGTGCAACAGTGGCAACATAATGTCTGTAGTGTGTTGATAGAGTGTCATTGGCGTGTTGCTTAACGTTAAGTTACAGAATTTGCACCCTGAACTTCCTGAAGAACCTCACCAATGCGGTCAGTGTATGTCATTCGAGGGGGTTCCCTCCCGGCGTTGTCACTCATATCTACTTGATTGTTTCAACCACTTTTAAGTTTATACGGTCCACATTCTATCACAGATATTGCCAGATGGTTCTTGCTTGAACAAATGATTACGAATTTCTTTATATAGTTATCCATTTTGTTGACTGTACGAGAGAGCATCGGTAGAAGGATTTTATTACACGTGATTTAGTATGATGACAGCGACAGGTGCAACTTAGATAATTCAAAATATTATAGCGATCAAGCACCATAATTTGAAGGGCAGTCAGCAAATATGGATAAGAGGGTAGACGACAAGGGTTGCGGGCCTGTTCGGGGTTGCGGGCCTGTTCGAAAGAGATACCGCGGCCCCGGAACATAAAGGGCGAGGAAGGAACATGGATGGGTTTTAGTCAGTAAGAGTCTGACACTCCCTCCCGCTCCGCCCAGAGTGGGAGAAGGCATTTGATGATTTCCCATCCTAAAAAAAAAATTAAAACAAAAGGTAGACGGCAAAAAAAAACAAAAAAATCCGTCAGATACATTTCTATAAAACATTGGACACATAGTTATCGTGTGACGTCACATTTCGGTACATTTTTTTACCGGAATGTGACGTCACAAGCCCCCACTCATGATTTTGGATGCGTTTTATCTTCGTATTTTTTTTTTAAATTTGGTGTAACAAAAAACACGTAGGGATGCAATATTTTTCAATATTTGACGGACTAAACAGAATTAAGCATATTTTTTTAGTCAGTCGTCATTTTGGTTTGACAAGGGGTTGGTTCTTTTCTTCTTCTTCTTCGTAGCTTTATACCACTTTAGATGGGGTCTGCTCTCATAATTTTCTGAAGCTAAGTTAATCGGTCCAGCAAATAAATTTCAGATAAATTTGACAGTCATTCTCGATAAAATGAGTTTCTGACTCCATAAAAACTCATTTTATCGAGAATAACTGTCAAATTTATCTTATCGTGTCCTATCGATTCCTACGTACTTGTACTGCAGGGTTGTTGAATCAGACAGTTCTTCTTCCAATAGAAGCTTTGTCATCCATTAGTCCACCTCTCTTATATTCAGGTAGGTGGTTGCAATGCTTTGCACTGCATATTCCTTGTCTCTAAGCATTTTTTGTTTTATTTTCAGTGTCAGTGTCAGACTTTTATACTGGCAAAAACCTATCCATGTAGGAACATGGATATGTTTATTAGCCGTTTGTGTTCCAGTGTCGCGGTATCTCTTGAGCAGTCCCGCAGCCCCGGCAGGTGGCGGCCATTGCGAATCCCTTTCTTTTTGCCGACATCTCTGTCTCTTAGCATCATGCGTTCGCATCTTGGTTCGTTTTCTGGTGTAGTGGCCACTTTGAAACTACTATGGATATGCTCGCTTCGTATTTTGTCCACTTTCGTCACGTCTCCAGACCACCTTCGCAACTCCATCTCGGCAGTGTCTAAAGCTTCTGTACATGCGTCGTCTTCATTGGCCAACATTCCAGTTTCAGTTAGTGATCAGTGTTCGAATTCATGGTCAAGTTAAGTTTAGTAACATTAGATTAAATTACATGTCAAAAATAGCGTTCTCTTTTGAGTTCTAATAGCAGATACGTCAAAGCATAGTTTCCCGAAACAAGAGACTTGCATAATCGATGAACTTGTGGAATCAAAACAACGTAAAAATTTAACGTAAAATAAACGTAAAAGTTTAAATGTAAAAAGTGGTAACCATAACAGGGCAGACTGAGTGAACTATCGACGCTGCTTACAAACATAAATACTCACCTAACTGTAGAACCAAATCAAACAGCCAGTTAGAAAATAGAACTCCACACGATTGGCGCATAAACTGTAAACAGTCGCAGAACAGTTCGCTCTTGTATTTGCTGAAAGATTGAAGTCAAATCCAGTTTTATCTTTAATATCTCTTATTATTGTTAGAAGAGACGCTCTGATAGCAAAACTTGCTATTTGCGAGACGTATTCAATACTTGAAAGACGTACACAATGCAGAAAGTTAGGAACGTTATTCCCGTCTCTCCAATTTATTTTAATGTTGCGGAGTATTGCTTGTTTGGGATCATATTAGGTGTTATAATAGGAATTATTGTGTATTATAATGTTATTAATAGAAAGTATAATACGGTCGCCGGGTTCCTGTTTGGCGGGAAGAACATGTCTGTTATATCGATTACTTTGGCCCTTATTGCAAGGTGAGTGATTTTTGCAAAACCTTTCTTTGTTGAACTTAAATTGTCACTTATGGGATCTGTCCCGTTTTTATTTATTGTTTGAGCTCCCAACGCTGTTGCAAGCGCCGTGTTCGTGGGTTGATTGATATCCCGTAAGTGACAATATAAGTTTAAGTTTAAACCGTCAAAGCTAAAATCAGCCATTTTTAGTTACCTTTTTTTTAAGACTTCCTTCTTTTCTTTTTTGGGTGATTAGTGCCGAATCTGGTGTCAGAGGTTTTATGCCGCCAATGACCCTCTGACTTGACTTGACATGCCATCGAGAAACATTTCTCAGGCAAGCTAGTTTCCTTCACCGAAGACAATACAATACGATTTCAACTAATTCAATGCAGCCCTCGTAGTTGTTTATCGTGTTTTATGACAAATGCGGAAAAGAAGTTAATTAAATGGTCTTAAGTGCCTAATCTTAGTAAGTTTTGTCAACAACTTTACCTTCCTGTGGGTGAATATATGATGGGTTTTGTTTTTATTAAGTTTTAATCATTATTTATCTGTTTTCTTCAATATGTTGTATCTATCGTTGAATTTCTTTTAAACAAAAATATTACATAACAATATTTTTAACAATTCCATTAACAAGCAAAACATTCCGCCAATACTAATTTGGAGATGCCTCGGCAAGGATTTGTACCAGTCAGTTAAAATCAGTCCTCCGAATGAGGTTTCCTATGGTTGATTCGTAGCCGTAGCATATCGTTTAACTACTTATTAATTTCTACCTACAGTAAAGTTACTATCCTAATGAATGAATTACGCTCACATCTTATCATCTTCTAATAACATTTACCTATTACAACAGAATACAATGGATAGTATGAATCTATCCCAATAAACAATGTTACCGTATCTCGTGCATGGTGACTTTCCACTGCAATATTTTTTCCACCCTATTACTAACTAAGGCCTACCGAATTGATAACGTAATCAATTCATAATCGTCATCAGGCGTTTTTTTCTTATTTTTTATTTGTTTTCAGCATCATGACCATTTACAATCTAATATAAATATATGTTTATCTAAAGCTAGGGCCACACTACCGGACGAATATTCGTGTCGTGTTGTTGCGATAAAAACTTTGTGTTCAGGCATCGGCGATGTTCTTGTTCTCATTAGCATTAAACCAATGTGGTGTTTCCACTTCATGATTTCAAAAATGATGCGTACGTTAGTGAAGCCCTCCTCCTAATTCCTAATTTTTAATTTTTATGTTGTTATGCCCGACAGGGCCTATTGTATGTATCTTTATGTACCTACCACCTAAGTTCACATTGTGGAATGCAATAAACGTATTGAGTATTGAGTAAGTTTTTAACGATAAAACTCTCTGATACGCGGCATAAGCATCCATCATGTTCTCACCCTTGTCCCATGTTTCTTGGGGCCCGGCGCAACACGTTGTCTTCTTCCATTCTTTATCAACCATCACGCTATCATTTACTAGTTTTCTTTCATATTATTCTTCATACAATCCATCCATCGATTCCTTGGTCTTCTCTCTTCATCCAACTTCATTTACACTCATCACTGTTTCAGTCACATTACGATTAACCATAAGCATTATTCAGGCTGTAATATTTGCACTGTTGGGATACAGCCTCCAGTCTCCTTAAGAGAGCAGTGTTGTAATAATATACAGACAAATGGAAATGGAATAGTGGAATTAAAGACATGGGCCTAGTAATAAAAGCAAACTGTTAGTACGTCTATCCTGTGAAGTACTTTGCTTTTATTACTTTTAGTGTTAATTTGCATTATTTAGCCTTTTGCAATAAGACTTGCTTTGAATGCAAGACTTGCTTGAGCAGCGGTGGCCCAGTGGTGGCGGCCCCGACTTACAAACAGTAAGTCGTGGGTTCAAACCCAGACAGGCGCATTACTTTGTGTAATAGTACTTCTAATGGATTTCGTATCATCGGTAGTGCCATTATGCAATTCCATCCTGTATTACACATTTAAACTCAGTGCATTACGTGCTTGAGTTTGAGCTTACGAGCTACAAGCTACTACCAACAGCATATTAAAACTGATTTCTTCTTTTTTTCCAGTCATTTGACGAGCATCACTTTACTTGGAGTTCCTGTAGAGATATATCTCAGGGGCACGCAGTACTGGGCATCAGCTCTCTCGCTCATCATTGTCACTTTCCTCACAGCTGTCATTTATTTGCCTGGTAAGTATTATTTTTTCTTTTCTGTCATTTTGAAAATGGACATGCTTTGAAATCATTGTATGAGGTACACACCTCATAAAATTAGATAAAATCAGATTCTTAATTTCAGTCGAGGATAGCCATTGTACCTACAAAATCCCATCTCTTATTTTATTCGGATTTTCCAAAGTCTCGTATATAAATCACTTTGCTTGCAAGATAAAAAATAAAAGGCCTACCTATAGGGGTAAAAAGGGTGTCTTCAAGGGGTATCTTAAAGAATTCAGTGCAAAAAATTTTAAGCATTATTTTAACAACTAAATGCCCAAAATCTTCACATAATACTTACCTACAAATGATTTCCAGTGTTCCACAAGCTTCAGCTGTCATCAAGCTTCGAATACTTAGAGATAAGGTTCTCAACACACACGCGGACAATAGCTGCGGTGCTGTTCGTCGTCAGCAAGTTAATGCTGCTGCCTATTGTGCCTTATGTGCCTCTCATGGCTTTCAGATTGGGTGAGCGGTTGATGTTATAATAAAATTGTAGCAAACACTTTAGTGATAAAGCTTACATATATGATACATGAATGGCAGAGTTTGAGTACCTATAGTAATAACCTAATCATCAACTTTTCTCTCTTCTTCTTCTGTCTCTATTTCGCCAGTTGGTCCCATATAACAGGAAGGGCGCAGTTACTTCGAAATGTCACATCCTGGTCACGGGTTTTTGCTTTCTTAATTTTAATTATTGAAAACTATTCAAAAATCACCTCTGTGCCCTGAAAGAGAAAACATTTAATTCTTGGACTGTTACTACTCTGTCAATACAACTAGGACTAATTACTAAAGAAGGTTTAACAGCACAGCAGTCGTACCAATTTGATATCGACAGCGCTTTTATGTCGTTGTTATAGGGGCGATGTTCATAGTGCAATCCTACCACGTATGTGATGGTGTTGCATGTGCGGGAGAAAAGAAGGTACTATAAGACCCATATTTCTTACGACGTCTTTGTTTTTATATTCTTTTCAGTAACAAATCCTTTAGCAGGACGAGTGACAGCTGTATTATGCGTCGTCTGCGCAACGTTTAGTGCAGTTGGTGGTCTTCGAGCAATAGTATCCATAGGTATCATGACTACATTCTTGGCTCTAGCTGGTACTGCGCTACCAAGCGGTTTAGCACTATTGCCTATGGGGTTCAAGAAGATGTGGGAAATTGCTAGCCATGGTGGCAGATTGGTTTTATATGAGTAAGTTATTTCTTTTTATTTTTTGTATTTTTAGAGTAATTTAGCTTCAAATCAGGAAATTTATAAAACTATGGTTGAAAAGAACAGTCGCCAGACTGGCTGGTTTGATATCTTAAAAGAAAAACAGAAGCTGTCTAATCAAAAGTAGAACAAAGTAATCTAGATCATAAATTAAAATCTAGAGATTTAAACATTTTATCGCTCGCTTCAAACGAATAAAATCAAAAGGAGGGAATCGATAAATCACACAGAAGTTTTTGGAAAAAAACATCGTTCTCATTTTAAAAAGCAAGCGTACCATTCGTTTATATTTGAAGCTGATTATTTTCGATACCAATATGACTTCACTTCGTAGACGTTTTTTTCTTACGTTACCATATCACTCAATACTTCATCATCTGATCATTTCAGCCTAAAGACATCCACTGCTGGACATAAGCCTCCCCCAAGTGTCGCCACACTCGCCACATTGACCGGTCCCGTGCGATACTTATCCAGCGGATTCCCTCAACCTTCATCAATACTTATTCAGACCCAACTCTTTTCAGCCCCGATCCAGAACTGGCTCACCACACATCATTCTTTGCAGTAACCTTAGCTCTATCCACAAACTGGCTATGGAAGATAGCATTAAGCCAGTCCACACTACAGAAGCTTCTAGCTGTACCTACAATAAGCCAGGCTAGAATTTGCCTAACTATATCATGTGTTGGGGTGATACTTATGAAGCTACTGTCTTGTTTCCTTGGTTTGGCGTTGTATGCATGGTTTGCTGGATGTGATCCGTTGCTGACAGGGCAGATAAAGAAACATGAGCAGGTATATTTTTTTTCTTTACATTTATTCAATTTTTAGGATTTTTTTTCGCTCGGTTCGATCTTTAGGTTAAGCCATGCATGCCTCGGTTGGTCTGTGGATGCGTGAGCACCTTTTAATACCGAGTTTCCTCCGTGCCTCGGAAAGCACGTTAAGCCGTTGGTCCCGGCTGTCATTTTTCTATCTTTGACAGTCGTTATAGGTAGTCAGTGGCCCCAAAAGTCTGACACCAGTCTTACCAAGTGGTATCGTATTTCCTAGTATTAACTGGGTTGTGGAGGTCATATAGGCAGTCGCTCCATGTAAAATACTGGTATTCACCTGCATCCGGTTAGACTGGAAGCCGACCCAAACATAGTTGGGAAAAGGCTAGGCAGATGACAACATTTATTGAATTTTTATGTTATTTATATATCACAATAGTTCAACATTGGTTTGACAGTACGGACTGTCAAATTTCTCTCAATGATTTTAAACTGTACAGTGTTAACGTTTACATTCAAAACCGAATGAGAAAATTAATAAATGTAGATTGTAATAACTTGAAGCGACTGCATATAGTGCAGGTGTAGGTTATGCTTTGTATATGATTATGGTAGTTTTTGATAATAAATTAGTGATTTACCTTTAAATTAACTCTCACAACCAAAGCTGTTGCCAATTTTCGAGAACTGTGGCTCATTCCGTACTATATACAGGGTGTATTTCACCTCATCACAAAGCCGTTAACCAAGCATTCTGTATATCAAACTAAGTAACTTTACGCAAAAAATATTGCTGGGAAACAACTTTTTTTTTTGAGGTTATGAATCATGTTTTGTGGTATAGCTCAATGTAACACACTCAAAACATTGTGCGGATGGATGGATTGAATAGTACGGGGGTCGTAGAGATATTTAAAGTAAGAAACATGCGATAAAAAGTGGTATTTAAAAAAAAAACGTGTCAAAATCTTGCAACTTTGACCCCCAATATCTCCGTAACTAGAAGGTTCCCAGGTATAGTGTAGAACAAAATAATGATCAGAATGACGAGGAAAACAAGTGCCTTTCGTATTCGTGAAGAGGTGTTTTACACCCTAGGTATATACCTACTCAAGTGAGTCACATCAGGTGCCTACCTATCTAAAATTATTCCCCTGGAGCTACTCTATGAATCATCATCATCATCATTTCAGCCGAAAGATGTCCACAGCTGGACATAGCCCTCCCCCAAGTATCGCCACATTAACCGGTCTCGTGCGTTTCGCATCCATTTGTTCTATTAATGGCATACCTTATAGTTCGACAGTTTTCTGTTATTTGATTTTCCAAACATTTTTTATTACAGCTCGTCCCAAATTTTCTTAACAACTTATCTCTGATGTTTCCTGGCATATGCGGTATTTTCATTATCTCCATATTCAGCGCAACTACTGGGTGAGACACCATTTTTATTACTTATTCTAAAATATCTCCATTCTCATACATCTAAAGTTTATATTAGTTTACCGTTTAGGCGTTTCTTGTTGCAGCTGCATTGCTTCATTGATAAATTCTATAGCTGGTGTATTGTTCGAAGAATTTATAAGACCCTGGATGCCTCAAAGTACCAATGAAAATGCCTGTTGTAGGATCATGAAGGTAAGTTAATTGCATTGAATAATGTCTAACTTCTAACCCAAAAGAAAAAGACTTAGGAAGTACCTACATAAAAGGGCTCTTGGACAGGCGAAAATCATTAAACAAAATTTTTTAGTCCACTTTAGTTCTCATTTTGCCTTCTGCCCTGAACAACCTACCCGTAGGTTTAGACAGTTCCTATGACAAGAGCTTGGTTCCTGCTAATATCAATGGCACCAATAAGCATAGAAAGAAAAGAGAATTTTATTGGTATTAAATCAAAATAAAACTATTAAAAAGTGGATCTCTTAGTGTACGGGAAATTTATACAAAGCAAGGCGAGGTTACTTGATGCGTCACCGTGAAAAGATTTGTACTAATACAATATCGTTTTTAATGTCTAATTGTTTTTGATTACCATTCCAGTGTCTCTGCGTGCTCGTTGGCATATACTGTGGATCAGTTGTATGGTTTGCAAAGGAACTGGATCGTCTGCAGCACGTCGCTTCAGGAGTAACTGGTGTCACAGCGGGAACTCTGCTTGGTTTGTTCACACTTGGAATAGTGTGCTCCAGGGCCAACTGTTCTGTAAGTTTAAATATTAAAAATTCATAAAGATTCAAAAATTCTGATTCATTTTATGGCTTGAATTCTTGTCACGCTGACGGTCGGTTGGTCGTGACTTCAGCGAGAACAATAACATAATCTGTCTAGCGAGATTGTAAACTCTCGAAAATATTGTCAACTGAACATACTGCTTACAATATGACGCATTCTTTAAAAATAATGCTTCACTAAGGTCCATGTTCACCGAAAAGATAACAGCCTGATTATCTAAAAACAGCTGTCACTGTGACATGTTCCCATACAAAATGTGTTTTAAACAGCTGTTTTAGATAATCAGATTGTCATCTTTTCGGTAAACATGGACCTTAGTCACTTCACTCATTGGACAGATTACAATCTAACGGATTTTACAATGATTGTGATCCTGACATATGCAACACAATGTACACATAAACTCATACGCGACCGACCATCAGAGCGTAACAAGAATTCATGCCTTAGGGTTCCAACCGTACCCGTTCGTACACAAAGGGTTCCAACTAGATCCTATAACTAAGGTTCCGCTATCTGTCTATCCGTCCGTCTATCACAGCGCTGTCTAAATACTCGTACGTTAGCATGCAAACATCCGCTAGTTCCTCGCAGATCTTGACCGGTGCCTTAGCCGCTGGAAAGTTGTTCTGTATTTCTAAATTATTTTGAACCGTAATTTTATTGGTAGTCACATGAACAGACATAAAAATACAGCGCCATCTATCGAGTTCCATCCGAACTGGTTGCTACAGAACATCCCCAGGGGCCCTTGTCCGTCTTCAGCGTCTCTTGACCGCTCAAACGTCTATTAGTACACTTTATTGGTCACAGAGGGCACTGCTGTTAATAGTTTACTGTAATCCAGCATAGATGGCGTTGTTATTAATGAAATCATTTTTATTTCGATAGTCGGAAAATAAAATGAGTCTCCTTCTTTTATTTTTATTTTATTTCTCTTTCTTTTTCAGGGTGCTCTAAGCGGTTGTTTGTTAAGTCTGATCCTCTGCGGTTGGTTGCTCATTGGTGCTGAAAATGCTTTTGCCACTGGAGCATTGACTTTTCAGGGAAAACCACTGGCCACTACGGGCTGCGGAAAAGCTAACTACACCCATGTACTGGCCAATATAACCAAAGTAGTTCCGAACGCTGCGTAAGTATTGCAGAATTGAATAATTGGATTGTTATTTAAAGTGGTGTTGTCCTGTCTCACTAAATAGTTTTATGTACCTATGTTTGAAGTTGGATAGGACGAGTTTAGAACTTTATTTTTACTAACATCATTTTACCCGCGTATCTGCTGTCAAACTAAAATAAGTAGGTAAGTTATTACTTGAGTTTTAGTTTTCACATAAGCAACCATTTTCATGCAATATTTAAGAATTTGAACGAAGTAAGAACCTTAAAAGAAAGCCAAGCTAGGAATTTAACTTTTGACAGTTCTAACTTCAAGCAATTACCAAATTACATCTTTTACTCAAATAATCACTTGGAAACGGGAAAGACTTAATATTTACTTGTATGTGTGTAATGTAAAATAAATTCCTGTTCTATAAACCTACTACTTTATAGAACAGGAATGTATTTATTTATTTCATGAATGACCAATGAGAATGATAAATGATCTTTGATACGTGTACGGGGATTATTAGTATGAAGGCTGACCGACCATGCATCAGTAATGAATAGTTGAGGTTACCAAGCCGTAGCCTGGTCATTGCATAGGTAAGCCGCGTTATAAGTCGACTGGCTGCTACATGACACCTTCATTTAGAATTAACACAAGTCTTGAACAGCCAACCAAACCACCAACCAAAGTTTAAATGTCTCCAAAATCTCCGAGCAAAGCCCTCTTACTAACTCATATATCGTGAGATCATTCTGATAATAAAAGAAACAACACTTCCCTTTTTGTTATTATTGTTACCAGCTGTTACTGCCCAACGGACCAGACCCCGCTACGTTCTTTTCTTGTAATTACTGCGCCACGCCACTTCCAAGTCATTCCACCATCTCCTACCGTATAAGCCTTGCGGTTTCATGTCCTTGTTAGCAATCCTGCGTTTTACGGGCAGTACGCTCGATTAGCATGCGGTAGACATGATCGACCCAGTCCCGATACAGTCCACACACATACATATATATACCTTTACGCCTATTGATCCTCGAAGGCAGCCCAA
The DNA here is from genome assembly GCA_916618015.1 of Xestia c-nigrum. Classification (NCBI taxonomy): domain Eukaryota; kingdom Metazoa; phylum Arthropoda; class Insecta; order Lepidoptera; family Noctuidae; genus Xestia; species Xestia c-nigrum. The sequence goes on from OU745260.1 coordinate 11,005,982, forward strand.
CTAGCAAAATTTTAACTTACAAGTGTCCTAAGACCAATAATTTTTACTCTTTTAGCATACTTACAGACAACTGTAAGTGTCGATTTAGGCGCACTTTATAAGAGAATTCTCACTTACAGTCAACTAATAACGCTCTTATTGAAGATTACTTTACACTAACAATAATCTTGTTACTGCTGTTGTAAGACCAAAATAACTTATGATGGTCTTATAACAGCATGGTTTGAGGGAAAATAGACTTAGAGCACTCTTAGGACTGCACTTGCAAGTGTAATTCCCCTTATATTGCTCTCTGGAAGCTCAATAACGGAATATTTATCACAACAACCGAAAGTGTGTGCGCGAGTGCTGTTGAAATAAAAAAAAAACAAGTTTAACTGTCAACTTGTGGAAGTATTATTTGTATTAGTAGTATTTTTATTTCTTGTAACCATTTAGTTCATTTGCTTGATAATTATGTGTCTATGAACTTAAATGACTTGCGGTGTACATTTCTTCGAATGTTTTGTGGAATAAAGTAGATTTTTTTCACAGGCCCACTTAATTATGTATTTAGAATATTAGTAAAAACATATTAACTTATTATAAAAATAAAAAACTGACGCCATTAGAGATTTATAAGACCAATTACTCTTCTCTAAGATAACTTTAATACTAAAATGTCTTATTTCACACTACTTAAGTTAATTTTAAGCCTTTTGAACTTATTGAGCTCTTACATAAAAGAACTACTTGCAGCCATTTAATAAATTTAGGGTTCCTTTTAAAACCATGGCTTACAAATTACCATTTTGTGGTAGGTGTAATATTAGATGAGACAAATATGCATCAGTATATTATATGTCCATTTTTATGTCCATGTTTCCATTTTTCAAACTCCATAGTTAACTGTTAGTGTTACAAACACTTAGCGTTGTTTACATGAATATAATGGCCGACATTCTTAGTAAAGTGTTCACAAGTCTTCCATAAGAGCAAATAGTCTGATAGAGCTCTACTATTATTCGCTTTCTCTTTAATTTGACTCAGAGAAGACAATTTACACTTAGAACGAGTTGGTTTCATAGTAGTTTTATGCAAAAGTTTATTAAGATCATAAGTGTTATAAACCACTCAATGCAGACTCTACTAAGAAAGAATGTACTTTTAAGATGCTTTTTTAAGTGTAAATAATATTCAAGAGCAATTGCTCTGTAAAAATGCGCTTGTAAGACAACTGTACTGATAGATGTGTTACAACGATTCTTTATATACATCTATAAGAGCACGTACTAAGTGTTAGTACTCTTTAAGTACAAAACGTCTTGAATCATGCTTTTATAAGATGTTCGGTCATAGTCAAGACACATGTAAGTCAGTTGTAACACCTTAGTTCTTAAATCAGCACATCTACAAGAGAAAATTGCTAGTTGGGAGAGGTGTATCTAATTAGCACACCCACAGGTATGTTTAAGTATGGAACTTAAACCGCCTTGAGCCTTGCTCGATAAATGAACTATCCAACGCAAAATAATTTTTCAATTCGAACCGGTAGGTCCTGAGATTAGGACGTTTAACCAAACAAACAAACTCTTCTGCTTTATATATTAGTATAGATATCAACTATTCGGTGTCCACGACACAAGCCTTGCTTAGTGTGGCGCTAGATGGCGCAGTGTGTTCATGTCCAGCGATATTATTATTATTATAATAGGGGACGAGCCAATTGACCGGCCATAAATCTAGACTCCGAGGCTGCTACAGATTTTTTTTTGATAGAAATCCAAATTTGCTCGACCCGGAAATCGAATCCAGGAACTCATACTCAGCAGTCCCATTTGCGACCACTAGACCAACGAAGCAGTCCTACACATCGATTTTGAATACCTACCTTACAAAACAGCTTTCGAAAAGTGTCGTAGTGTACAGTCAGCAAAACAGTTAGGTTTACAGGCTGGCAAATCTTCTTACTACTATTATAAGTGGAAAAGGGTTTTAATCAACCTGTTCGCAATTTCATGCAAATCCTTTCAGTAGCGTGAAAAAATAACAATAGTCGATCTTTACAGACTTTTACATTTATAATAGTCGTTAAAACAGTCGTATAAGATAGCTAACAAAAGAGTTAGGTATGCAGTTACCTAACTCTTATGTTGACTGCACCTACGCTTGGTGTATAATTAGATTTAACTTTGATATTCTGCTGACTGGCCAACACTTTAATCAAGTTTGTTGATGCTGATACGATGGGAGATCATTACGAAAGTAACGATCCCAATTAGGCAGTGAAATAAAAACCATATCAACGACTTTATGACACAAGAACGGTTTTATTACAACCGACTTCACACTCGGTTTGAGGTACAGCTCCCCGTCTATGAAAACAATTCGTCATTGACAGCGCTTTTATGTCGGAGCAGTAAGGTTCGTTTTCGTGATTCCAGTGTATGTTGACCATACGTAAGCAGAAGTTTTAATCTTTGTCCGTAAGTTGGATGCGGCTGAGTCACTTTTATTCCCCCTTATTAAAACTTTACCCATATTACTATTACTCGATTCCCTGTTCTTTTATGACTTTTCTTCAAGGAAGTCGTTTTTTTTAAACCGCCTGTCTCTCGGACTATTCTATGAGATGAAGTTTTGTTCGTAATGATAAAATTCTATGAAGTTTTAAACTAAAGAATTGTCTTTTTTCAGACTCCTGATAGGAGAGGATCTTCTTGATTACATAGGCCAGAAGTTTTGTTACATTTATTCTTTACTAGCGGACGTCACGCGGTTTCACCCGCGTAGTTCCCGTTCCCGTGGGACTACGGGGATAAAATATAGCCTATGTCACTCAAGGTGAATGTAGCTTGCCAATGGTGAAATAATTTTTGAAATCGGTTAAGTAGTTTTTGAGTTAATTAATTACAACCAAACAAACAAAGTTTTCCTCTTTATAATATTATAAGGGCCAGTTTCACCGGTTGCGGATAAAGTGTCGGTTAGCCTATTAGGAACTTATCTGCCAGATAAACTAACACTTTTGGTTTCACAGGTGTCGGATAGCGATATCTGGTAGATATAGTATTAGTTACAACCAGCCTTTAAGAGGCCTGCGGAGCATGCGTTTTTCATACAAACGTAATACCAAAATAATTCGTAAATCAAACATATTCTTAAGGTAGTGTGTATTTATTTCGATTGGTTTATAGAATATCTAGGATCCCAAATATGTGTTTTGAATGGACACTGATTATAACAAAATTTATGAGAAAAATAAGCTTTCAATAGAAATTTTAAATTCCTCATATCTCGTCTAAATATCATGGTCATTTCAAAATACATATTTGGGAACATAAATATTCTGTAATCCGGTCGAAATAAATACACACTACCTTAAGAATATGTTTGATTTACAAATTATTTTGGTATTACGTTTGTATGAATCACGAATGCTCCGCCGGCCCCTTAAGGTCCATGTTCACCAAAAAGATGACAGTCTGATTATCTAAAACAGCTGTTTTAAACACATTTTTCTATGGTAATATGTCACAGTGACAGCTGTTTTTAGCTAATCAGGCTGTTATCTTGTCGGTGAACATGGACCTAAGTGGTAGATAGTATTAACTATCAGATAACTAACCGACACTTTATCCGGAACCGGTGAAACTGGCCCTAAGTGTAGATGTGTCATAGAGAATCACTGTCTGTTAGAAGCCCCCAGTCTTCGCACTTCACGCTACGTGGCGTGTTGCTACGTTATATTTTGACAGAATTATAGAGATGAGCGTCGTTACCCCCAGTGATCGCTATAACCCTCCTATCCTCCTTCTATACAGGGTGTAAACCACCTCATCACAAAGCCGTCAACCAAGCATTCTGTACATCAAACTAAGTAACCTTACGTAAAAATTATTGCTGGGAAACAACTTGTTTTTTTCTTTAACGCACTTAAAACATTGTGCTGATGGATGGATTGAATAGTAGGGGACCATTCAATCCGTTAGTGGAGGTGTTAAAAGTTAAAATCTTCAAAAAAAAAACTTTCAAAAAGTTGTAACTTTGACTCCCCATATCTCCATAACTAGAAGGTTCCCAGGTATGGTGTAGAACAAAAAAATGATCGCCATGATGGGGAGAACAAGGGTCTTTCGTCTTCGTGAAGAGGTGGTCCTTTATGAATTTTAGAAAAATCGTTTCTGATTACTCTTTTTCGTTAGTTTCTGAGCGAGTAGAAGTTATCAATATGCTATCTGAACTTGATTATGTTTGAGTTTCTTTTTTGCCAACATGCGTTTTAGAATCTTAATTACCTACCTGGTTTTACGTTTGGTAACCTATAAATGAATAAAGGAAATTATGGTTACTATTGTATTACACAATAATTGCTAGGAATTGTAAAATACTGCAACATAAAGCGTTCATAGTTGTCATCTTCTTTATTATATCTATGGTTGTCATGCAACATTTTGTGGTTTGCAGACAATTCCATTAAAATCTACTCGAATTAATACTATTGGTGCAAGAATTTACCCAACAATGTTCAGTCAAAATATCTGGTTTCGAATTTCATTATAATTTCAATGCATTAGTAGGATTTACAGCACAAAATGTTTTTACAGTGCTTGCTGTTATTTTATAATTGTATTTCACATAGTCACTATGTAATATTCTGTTCTTCATTTGATTTAGTTATGTTCTATGTAGGTGGCCCTAGACTATTTCCCAATAAAATACCCAACGTACCTAACCTAGTACCTATTTACTATTAAATAAATAAATATCGCTGGACATTAACACACAGCGCCACCTAGTGCCACACTAAGCAAAGCTTGTGTCGTGGACACTAGATAGTTGATATACTACATATATATACTTTTTCGTTTGTAAATACATACTTATTATACATATAAACATCCATGACTCGGAAACAAATGTCCGTGCTCATCACACAAACATTTGCTCCTGCCGGGATTCGAACCCAGGACCCTAAGAACGTAAGGCAGCATCACTACCACTACGCCAATCGGGTCGTCAAAAATTAAACAAACATCAATATATTTTAAATCATATATGTTTGTCTCTGCACCAATTAAAGGCGACTGATAGAAAACGCCTATGGCATTGAGTCCGCTCATGTAAATGTCCCCAGAGTAGACCGCTAAATTCACATTCTGCAACTTTTTGTAATTTGCAGATTAGTGTCAGGTAGTTTGTCGAAGAAAATATGATTTGTGACCGGAACACGTATGATTTAAAAGTATTATAATCATTAAAATCATCAATCATCATTCCCTTTGAATGACTATTTTGTGCAGAAGTAATTCAATAAGATTACATGAACTTAGAAGGTTGGCTGATGATTTTAATGATTATAACTCTGTAAAATCATAATTGCTACGGTCGCAAATGTAGTTTTTTTTTTAAGTCTGACTGACACTGACCTGCCAATGGCAAAAAAAAATGTATTTGGCTGGCAACCATCTGAAAGTGTTTTTTGTTTCAGTAACCAGTTTCCAACGAAGCCATTACAATCTCTGTTCAGAATCTCCTTTACATACTGTCCATTCGCCGGCGCCGTCTCCGTTCTCCTGATTGGGATCCTAATGAGTTACCTCACGGGAAAATCCAAGTCAGAATCAATGAACCCGGATGTGTTCTGTCCATTAACACAGAGTATTCTCCACAAATCCCTGATTAGAAGTCCGACAGCATCTCTGGAAGCTAGACCGAATACACAAGAAGTTTATGTGGCGTTGGATGAAGCTCTGAAACATTTGAAAGAGGTTATTGATCGATGATTAAAGTGTGTGAAGTAATGTTTTGGTTTTATTTATTAATCATGACTGCAATTCCTGAACGGTTATGCAGAGGGGGTACCCTATAGTACACGCACATTTTGCTAATTATATTTAAAGTCATAGTCATGTAATAAGAAACAAGCCTATTGCCATCAAATGGGAACAAGTCCAGATTCCTGAGAAATTCCTGACGGAGAAATCCAATAACACTAGCCCAACATGGGAATCGAACTCAGGACTTCATGCTAAGCAGTCGCACTAGCAGCTACTTGACCAGCGAGGGAAATAAAATATATCTATTAAATTAGCTGATACGATCATGTAGAGGTTAGTTAGTTCATTTGTTTTTGGCAACTAATGAAATTTGGAAATCAAATTGACTGGGTAGCTGCTTTATCGTTCTTTGTAAGTCGAAATATCAAATGAAATATGGTTTTGTTATTGCATAAACAAGCAGGCTTAGAGACCGATAGTTTTTCTGTTTGTCATCATAAATAACAGGTATTATAGCATTCTCCATACAAAATGGTATGCGGTAGAAGTTTGAAACATACAAAGGTCAAAATTATGTTAAAACTAGCTTCAGCCCGCGACTTCGTTCGCGTGAAGTTTTGAAATCGTAACGTTCCCACTTGCAACATTTCTTATTGCTGCTCCGCTCTTATTAGTAATAGCGTGATGATATATATAGCCTATAGCCTTCCTCGATAAATGGACTATCTAAAGCAAAAACATTTTTTTAATTCGAGCCGGTAGTTCCTGAGATTGGCGCGTTCAATGAAACACTCTTCTGCTTTATAATATTAGAATAGCTGTTATGGATGATTCTTGGGCAAAAAAATATTATTCTGTTATTAAGTCCGTTACTTACATTATAGAAGCATTACTTTGTGTAATTTATTTCATCACCACTGCTCTCAAAAACGGTGAAGGAAAATATCGTGAGGAAACAGGCATGTCGTAGAACCAAAAATTCGAAGACATGTGACATCTACCAAACCGCACTGGGCCCGCGTGGTGCATACGCAAATATAAAATAAAAAAAAATGCGGATGCATGCGTGGATGTGGATGCGTGTTTATTGTTTTTAAAAATTACGAAGATAAAACTCATCAACGATTTCGAGGGCTAGCGACGTCACTTTCCGGTAAAAAAATACCAAAATGTGACGTCACACGAGTTTCCGAAGCATTGTATCGTCTTCATTTTTTGTTTAGGTATGTGAAAATTATTAAAATCTGTATTTGTATTTTTTTTGGAAATCTATCTGACCTGACGGACTAATTCGATTTTTTTATCGTCTACCCTAGTAAAGCTTTCCCAGATTGTATGTAACGTACCTTGACCAAGGATATGAAGTTCTTAATTTCCTATAGAAAACACAAACACAAAGCAAATTGCAATTATACCAAAACAAGGCAGTTTTCATGCCTTAATAGGCATAAAAACTTGTCTAAGGGAAACTTGTCGGGCCCCACTGGGCCACGCGTAGGAGTGGCTAAATCAGCCGTTTGTATTTCTAAGAATCCATGACTTCTTTTAAAAATACATAGATGCTAACATACGTTACACACAGTGTCTTATTTTGACTTGTTTACGACGAAAATTCTAGAAATATCAGTACTAAAGATACGTTTATTTTTTATACGTACTTTCTCTTAGCAATTTGAAAGTTCAGTGTGAATCAGAATCAGAATCAGAATCAGAATCTTTATTTGTAAAACATAGGTATTAACATAAAGGTGTTAGGTTAAACATATTTGAGCGCTATGATTTGCCGCGAAGGTATACAATATTCGTATATATATCAATACAATATTCGTGTATATATTCAATATTCGTGTGAAAAGGTAAGTAAGTTTTATTTAACCACTCATAATTTTATCACACACGCTATTTAATTAGCTAAATATTATTTTCTAATTAGTCCATTCAATAGCGTAACAGAGTAGTAAATCTCCTTTTGTTATGGTTAAAAATAATAATCAACGTTTGGTGGGAAGAATTTGAGATTTAAAAAAATTGAAGGACACAATGACAAAACCTTAACATGAATTTTACATTTTTACTTTTTTTTTATTAGGTTAGATATATCATCAAATAACTTCCCTTACTCTGGGCGGAGCGGGAGGGTATGTCAGACATTTACTTTAATTTATACTAAGAATTAACACTCATCAAAGCAACGTAATACTCAAGCAAATTAATACTTCACAAATTCTTTCCCAAACAAAAATAATTGTAACAAAAGACGTCAAGGCAACAATTGGGACGAAAATGTTGGATTTCGTAGAAACCCTTCGAAGACACGTTCGATTAATGGCTCAAGTGTGAATGCGATTTCACGTTCCAGTGCTCATTGTGAATTTTGGCCATTGTCTTCCATTATTCATGTTTCGATGACATATTGAATGTCATTATGTCAATGAGAATTCTTCGTAAATACTTCCCTAAGGATTTTGGGATTATTTTCTGGTAGGTAATTCTGACTTATGACTGGGAAAAGAAAATTTTTGTTCGCGGGTTTTTTTTTTTTTTTTAATGACATGATTTATTATTTTTCAACACACTTGCTCATAAAGTGGCTCTAATTTCACCGCAATTAGGCACATAATGACACCTGTAATCAAACTGTGACTTTTTCATTGCTATTATTCACTAGTGAGTTATAGGGTTTTTATTTTTATTTTATTGGTTGAATTGCTTTGTTCTTAAAAAAGTTTCGATACAAAAAAGATCGCGTTCAATAGTAAAAATAAATTAATGTACCTATTGCTTGCTCATTTCATGCAACTTCGTACATAGATAATTTCAACTTATAAGTTTCTAATAAATAAAACTTTCACTCAAATGTAACTTTTGTTTTCTCTGTAAGTATTAAATAAAACTTTGAATTCCCCATTTCGTTCGTGGATAAAACGCTAAAAGCCAAAAAAAAGAAACCTCATTCTTGTCTATGGGCGATCGCCATTGTTAGATGCGCGCGCATAGGAAAACGGATTAATTATTCCCGCCACTGCGAAAAAAAATTCACAACTCGTTTTCACTGTTGAAATTAAAGTTATTTATGAATTCAAATGTCTACAAGTACTAGTTATGAAGAAAATGATTTATTTTGTACACCGCCCTATATAAGATGTGCAGCCTTTAACGTTATCGAAAGTTTACTACCTGAAAACTCCAAGGACAAATATCTATTTTAGTATTATTTTATTCTCAAGTGTGTTGAAAAACGTCGTATGATACACGTGTGTGTTGATGATTACCGTCCTCGGCTCTCTTAAGACCCTCGCCTGACGGCTCGGGTCTCAATAGCGCCTCAGCGGTAATCACCAACATTACACACTTGTACCATAATGTACTATTGTTAACTTGAAAAAAGAACTACTAAAACTATTGAAATGATTCTTTTCAAATTTGAATTGTATTATTTATTTTTAAATTGTAAACATTATCCAAATTTCAAGTGTTCTATTTTATTTTTGAATTATAAGCGTTAAAATCCGTGTTGTGTTAGTTTTAAATGAGTTTTCGACACAATCTAAAAATTGTTTATGAAATTACTTCTAAATGATTAGTCCTCTCCACATATCTTACTTTTGCTGTGCCTGACAGGGTCCATGATTGTCTCTAAATATATTATGTTTATCACCTAAGCCTACATTGTGGAATGCTATAAAGTATTGAGTATTGAGACAATCGACGGGACGGAGGAATCTGGGAAGACCACCGACTAGGTGGACCATACATATTATATTTTGAACTCAGTGAGGTGGACAGACGATCTGATTAAAGTGGCCGGAAGAAACTGGATGGCCATGACACAAAACTGCTGAAACTGGAGAGATTTGGAACAGACCAATACTCAGCATTGGGTGGTCGATGGTTGAAGAAGAAGAAGACAGAATTATGACGTATAGTTGGAGCTGAGTAAGAACTGTTGCTGTACGTACAATAGGCTGAACGTCACTCGTAACTCGTAAAACTTTATTTAATTCTGACCTGACCCCATATTCACAACGCTTCGATTCGATTTCGATTCGGTAAGCCGTATCTCGCTCGTTTTCCTTATACCAAAAAGGGATAGACATACGACTTGCCGAATCGAAATTCATTCCGAGCGTTTGTGAATACGGGGGCTGGTCTAGGAGCACGGAGTTTCATTAAATGGTGTTTATTCAGCAAGTAGGTCTTGTAAAAATCTTTTACACGTAATTTTTAAAACTAGATAGGGCCGGTGTTTCGTACCTGAATACTCTGAGAAGAAACAGGCGAATCAAACTCAGAGGACATAAGTCTCTTTTAAAGTACAATCGGACAATCTTGCTTAATTCACATGAGGACTATGCAGATCAGTGTGTACGATTTTCTTTTGGAGATAGAACCACACCAATTTTAGGTGACCTATCCAGAAGTGTAAGCATTTGTCTGTTATTGTGTAGTTCGACTTTTAACGCAAGGAGCTCAACGAAACGCCGAACAATACCAAAGAAAGGACATTTTGGTACGTCGGTTCTATTCAAACTGCCAGTTAGTATTGGGTTTTTTTTAAATAAAAATGTGACCCAAAATAAGTGCTTTCTAGTATCTGCAAGCTGGCGTAAATTATCTAACAAACTACTTACTTACACAATACTCATTTTCGAGGAAAATAAGTAATCTGCATGAAATATTAATATGTGGTAAAAAGGATAGAAATAAGCGCTTTTTCACGCAAGTAATATTCCCAAGAATACTGAAGTACGTTTCCATAACTTTCATAGATTCGTCAAAATCTGAATCTGAATGTAATTCAACTAATTATTCATCTTAGATAAGTACAATTCGGGATGAATAATTATACAAGTATGTGAACAATAATTTAAGAAAGAAGCTTTATGACGCCTGTCGTCTTGAAACTAAAACCGCCACTGCGCGAAGACAAGACCCATCCTCGCCTTTTAGTCCTAAAACCGTATCATGAGCTATTTGCAACGTCATCCACAAAGCAAGTCCCGTCTCTTCACAGCCTCCGACATTGTTTCTATAAGACAAAAGTACAATTCGGGATGAATAATTATACAAGTATGTGAACAATAATTTAAGAAAGAAGCTTTATGACGCCTGTCGTCTTGAAACTAAAACCGCCAGTGCGCGAAGACAAGACCCATCCTCGCCTTTTAGTCCTAAAACCGTATCATGAGCTATTTGCAACGTCATCCAAAAAGCAAGTCCCGTCTCTTCACAGCCTCCGACATTGTTTCTATAAGACAAAGGAAAAAATATGCACGGTAGAGGTGCGTGCTACGTTTTAGACACGCCACATTAATTCCTAGACCGCAACTCAGACTGAGGGCCTACTGTCTCGAGTACTCCCCTCATAAGCAGAACGCCTCAACTCCGTCAGAACAGATATGGGAATCTGAAATCTTTGTTGCTTGGAATAAAGGTTGCAATGGATTATATTTTGAAAGGAGAATGTACCTTTATAGTACACATTTGTTGCTTTTTAGACTAGAAAATTGAGAGTGCCTTCGAGTGACTCTTAAAAGAAAACGTATGTAACGGTAATGAAGGTCGATTCTTTATGTTCATCCCGTGTTCGCAATTTGTACTTTCGGTCTTGTTCTGTTAATTAAATAAACGTTATTTCCCATCTATATTTTGTTGAGTGTGAGTTAGGTTCCATTTTGTAAGGATTTACGTAAAAGCATTGACTTTTTCGTTAACTTATTTTCATAATGGTCAGTACGTTGGTTCTATTGTTTAAAACGAACAAAAAAAAAACTTATTCATTCATTACTTTTCTTTCTGTTTGAGTGTATAGAAAGTTAGCCCAAAGCAATAAGTAGTAATATTTTTCCCGTTCCTTTAAGTTTTCTTTTTAAGGATCCCTCCATAATAACAATAAATTATATTATTTCAGTAAATAATTATAGAATATCAGGTGGATCGATCTATTTTATTAATAATTGAGCTTTTTACAAGAACTTTGTTAACCTTTGTTTTATTTAACAGGGTAAAGAAAGAGCAGGTTTTAATTATTATTTAATGCCGAACTACACTGTAAAGGTACTGTAAAATGGGGCTATTTGGGTTTTTGGGGGCTATTTGGTCCCACAAAAACCAAAATTTTATTTGGTATTTCCATCAGGATTTTTCAGTAGCCTCCCATCAAAGTTTTTCTAGACATTGAAAAATAACTTCTACCATACACCAACCGACAGTTATCGTTTTTTTTGCTCTGGGTCATCCTAAATAGCCCCCAAAAGCCAAATAGCCCCGTTTTACGGTATACTGTAGATGTACGTACGCACTAGTTGCCATTACCGTTCCTATAACTCAGGTACAGTGAGTTACGGGCTACAACAATAGGTATACCTCCACGTAGGCGTTGCAAAATGATTACAAAGCCAAATTAAGCCTACGTGACGATGATACGGCCGTATCGCGTTACGCTGAAGGATCGAAGCGGCTAGACGCATACGTCACTCCAGCGTGCCCAGGAATTAATGTCCCGTGCCAATGCAGCAGCGTCAATAGATTGGGGACTTTTTTCCCCTTTTTTGGGGAAAAAAACAACCAGTCTCACCAAGTGACATCGCATTACCCAGGGTGATCTGGATTGTGGAGGTCAGATAGGCAGTCTTCATTATTATCATCTTTTCAGATTAAAGACGTCCACTGCTGGACATAGGCCTCCCCCAAGTGTCGCCACATTGACCGATCCCTTGCGATTCGAATACAGCGGATTCCTTCACCTGATAATCTGTCGGGAGACCTTCCAATATAACGTCTTCCGGTTTGCGGTCGCCACTCCAGAACTTTTCGGCCCCATCGGTCATCTTTTCTGCGAGCAATGTGCCCATAGATAGGCAGTCGCTCCATGTAAAATACTGGTATTTAACTACATCCGGTTAGAGTGGAAGCCGACCCCAAAATAGTTGGGAAAAGGCTAGGCATAATAAAATTATGATCATGACTGGCCCACCTAACTTCGGACATTTTAGTTCCAGAACGCATAATCGCGTATAATATTATTTGCAATCACTACAACTTTAATCGTTTATAATTCGGAAATGATTTTGATTCATGCAAAATTTGTGTGTGTAGCGCCACACCAACCGGTTCTGTATTATTGCAGACCGCAGATGTTGGAATACTGAGGGGTGGCGTGCGGCCGCGGGACGGGGTCGTGACTGCGCGCGGGCATCGCCGGTGGCTGCCCGCAGTGCCCGCCAGTGGTGACTCATACGCGACGCGAAGCGCTTGCTCTCCGACCTCTCGCACTATCGCCTTTATTTTTCCGCTGTAACAAATAACTAGCTTATCTGCTGAGCCTCACTATAAACAGTATTACGTTGACACTCACTCTTCTATTATGCTGCTCGTATCCGAACCATTTAGTGAATATGTTACACTAAATATAAAGTGATCATCGCATGAACCTGTGTGTTATTGTTCGGACCCATACAATCCCGCGACAACGTGAAACTTTCTTTCTACATTGGTGACCCCGAAAGGAACACAATATGAGTCAAGGTCAAGCAAATCAAGATGACGGAGCGAAATACGAAGTGCATCTGGTCGGTGATGTGAGGATACTCCCATTTTACCCAGAAAACCCAGCGCTATGGTTTTTGCAGCTAGAGAGCCAGTTCATATTAGCGAACATAATTAACGACACCACTAAATATCATTACGCTATCAGTAGCATCGATCCGATCTACGCGTCTGAAGTTGAGGACATTATCATCGACCCACCAGACTCAGACAAGTACGAGAAGTTAAAATCAGAACTAGTGAAGAGGCTTTCAGCATCACGGGAGAAAAAACTTCTCCAGCGTCTTACCCAAGAGGAGCTCTGTGACCGGAAGCCGTCGCAATTTTTGCGACACCTGCGGCACTTGGCAGGACAAAACGTTCCAGAAGAATCTTTGCGAACCATCTGGACCAGCCGATTGCCTAGTGGTTTGCAAACCATTATCACTTCGTGGTCTGAGTTATCATTAGAAGAAGTAGCTGTAATAGCAGATCACCTACATGACATGGTTCCGACTAAAGTTCAGGTGGCGTCTACGTCACGGCCAATACCAGCTAGTAATGACGATCAGATGAACATCCAGATAGCAGAGCTAACGAAACAAATACAAGCGCTCACTACACAAGTGGATAGACTATCAAGGACAAGACAAGAATCACGGTCCAGACGTCGATCTCGCAGCAACCGCCGAGGACGGTCACGATCCGGACGTTCCAGCTCAAACTACAGAAAATTTCCTATTTGCTGGTATCACTTTAATTTTGGTGACCGAGCTACTAAGTGCATGAAACCCTGCGATCACTCGGGAAACTTGACCGGCAGTCAGTGACAAAGATACCAAGCGCGGGCAGATAGAAGGTGGTCTGGGAAACGCGGAGGTGTGCACTGGGGGTATGAGTGTGACCCGTCCATTGTTTTTTTGTGAATTAACAAAAACATTGTGTTACATTTGTTAAAAATAAATGTCCTGTTTACAATTAAAATGGAAAAAAAAGATGAAAAATGTTTTATTTAAGGGAAAAATAATTAATTTGGGGAAAATTCAGAAACTTCATCTGGCAACCCTCCACTGCAGGCCCCATAAAAGGCTTACCGCAGCGCTAATCGGCTGACCATTATTATTTATGAATTATTACGAATGAACTCCATCGGTCCACCATGGAACGTAAAGCTTGTGATCTATGGGTTTTGCCGGTATTGTATTGGATTTTTAGTGTTTGTATGAACGTTTGGTAACTTTGTGTCGTACGTACCCGTTTTTGGGTTTTACAGAGTTTGATGAAGCAGATATTTTTGTTGAAATTTATTCTAACAGCTTTTTTAAATATTTCAGTACTTATTTACATTTCTTCATGTTGTGACGGGCTTTGAGCTGAATTCACAGCGCAGTAAAAAATCTTCGCAAAGTGCACTTCACTTTGCGAAGATTTTTTATCTTTTTTAGATTTTTTATAACTCTGCAGTATCGGCCAATATCAGGCTCCAATTGAATGCACTGTGTCTGTGGGCTCGAAATAATGGATTGGTATTGATACGGATCTTATTTTTCTTATAGGTAGGTAGTTTATTGTTTGTTTATTAAAGTGGGTATCCGTATAGGAACAAAGTAGTACCAAACTTAGTATACTTTTTCCGCAAAATTATAGGTTTGAAAGAAAAAATACATATCTTGATTTATCCCAATCAAAAGGTTTTAAGAAGTGTAAAAAATAAAAGAAAAGCAATAAAAATACATTCATATTTAATACGCAAAAGGAAAGAAGGAAGCTTTTATAATAAAACTCGACAAAGTTAATAAGCAACAATGTTCCTTAAACGAGCCGAGTGTTAGATACTCGACGCAGAAAATGGAAACACGGATACAAAGGGAAGTAAACGGAATTAGCCCCGAGTCACTTCTAAACATTGCCGAGTTCTCACGTCTGCCGGCAGTTTTTTACTTATTTTGACGGATAAATTCCCATTTGCAAAATAACCTCTAAAAGCGACGATTCCACGGTACTTTGAAGTGCCTAAGAGAATAATTGGGCATATCAACCGTATACATTCTGCGCAATATTTGCATAAAATTTTACTGCTATGAAAGCTGTGTTTGGGCTATTTCGCTTAATGTTGTGTTAGTACGGGAAACTGAGCGTTAGTGGAGTGGTTTTAAGCATTGAAGTAGGATGAGAGTGTGACATGTCGTCGACGGGATTAAAATGTATGAGCCACGCCTGGCTTACATGAGTTAGTCTTGTAAGAAATCAATTTGGTCGGAGATAGCTATGTTGATACCTTATAAGTACTCTTATGACAGGTAATAAATGAATTAAGGTGAATGAATTAAGTAAGGAAATTTGTAAAGGTATACGTACCGCTACAAAAAGGCACATAGAAGGAATTTGAGGAAGCCTTAGCATATTTACGTCACTCACGTGAAAAACCTTTAATCTTTTCGTTAAGATATATTAATGTAAGGAGTATAAGAGTAGAGGAAGATCAGTGAAACGCTGGATGAGCTGTGTGAAAAAAGAACAATAAAAGAGGTTTCTGATTAGATGATAAGTATGGAAGAAGAGAGAAGAAAAGAGTATGAAGTCATACTGCGCGGACCCCCATTCATTTGGCACGAGGGCAGCAGAATTATGACCATGAGCTTTTAACAAAAACCTGCTTAAAGTAGATTAATAACAAAGAAAATTAAATATCAGTATAACAACACAAAAAGACAAGACAAGTACAAAATAAATTAGATTTCGAAAGCAAACATATCGGACACAGACCTCTAAGACAGAACATCGAGAAGGACATAGCTAACTAAATCAATTACTAGGATCAATTCGATTCCTTTAGTCTCGCGAGCGAATCCCGATCGAATGGAAGCTTTTCAGGGGAAAACTTTTCAGGAGGTTTCCTTTCACGAATATTCTGTTTGGTTTACTGAAATAATTAGTTTAGTGAGTTCAATTCTTTCCGAGTCTTGACATAATGACATAGGTTTGTTATCAATTTTGAACGTACAAAGACTATAGGTGTATAAAACATGACTACCTTCTTGGTTAAGTGGCAGAGATGAACTTAATTATGTATCCATATTTTCGCAAGTTATGTTAAAGTTCCAAAGAAACGATTGATGGACGGTGTTAAGAATTATGTGGCAAGAAAAAAAGTGTCCGATGTGATAATGCTGCGCCGACCTCAAATGAATTTAGATAAAGGCACGAAAATGATGATGTTAAAGTCCCAATTAACAGAAGATGAGCCTATTATTATCAACCAGATATAAATCTAGACTCCATGGCAACTACTGAGAAAACGAAACAGTAGCACTCTTTTGAATTATTAATTAAGTATTTCAATAGTAACAACAACGTAACATAAAACTGAATTATATTCTTACTCCTTCTCCGTTCACGCAGTACGTTTGTGGAACTCGCTTCCGCCTAACATTCGCGACTCTAAAACTCTATTTATTTTCAAAAAGCAAGTCAAGGAGCACTACCTGTCCTCTATGCTGTAATATTCTATATATATATTATAGGTATATATTTACAATATCATTATTTATTTTTACGTGTTTGTATAGTTGTATTTACGTTTATTTTATATAGCTATATTTATCTTTTAAGGGTTTTAAATTAAATTTTTTATGTTTTGCCTTTTCTACACACTGTGTCTACATTTCTTATCCAACTTTCCTCTCGCAGGTCTGCTGGAAGAGATTTCTTATGAAATAAGCAGTACCTTTGTGCTCTTCTATCGTTAATGTAATGTCCTATGAAGTATTTTGTGTGTACATAAATAAATAAATAAATAACAACTGGCAGCTAATGGCAAAATCTATACTAATATTATAAAGCAGGAGAGTTTGTTTGTTTGTTTGGTTGGTTGCATGAACGCGCTAATCTCAGGAACTACCGGCTCGAATTGAAAAATTCTTGTGTTTGATAGTCCATTTATCGAGGAAGGCTACAGGCTATATAACATCACGCTATGACCAATAGGAGCGGGGCAGCAATAAATAGAAATGTTGCAAGCAGGAAAAAAGCTTCCGTTGAGCAGGTGATGTGTTGCGATATCAAAACTTCACGCGAACGAAGTCGCTGGCAGAAGCTAGTAATCTTTATAACGCTAAAGACAAAGTAAAAACATTACAATTAGATGACAAATAAACTCTCTATTTAATCTTAATATATATAAATCTCGTGTCGCAATGTTTGTCCTCAATGGACTCCTAAACCACTTAACCGATTATAATAAAATTCGCACACCATGTGCAGTTCGATCCAACTTGAGAGATAGGATAGTTTAAATCTCAAATTATGAGACGCAGACGAAGTTGCGCGAGTCAGCTAGTTTTAGTATAAAGATAGCACTTAATCCTCCAAAGTAATTGCTAAGGGTTAATGACAAAAACAATTCAGACAGTAACAAGGGTCTATAAAAGAACGTGAAAGTTACATTAATCGAAATGTTGTGGTTTAGGCACACAAAAGGGAAATAATACATACGAAATGTTTTAATAATATACCTAAACGGAACTCGTGGGTAAAGAATAACGGGTGTGTAATAATGGCATAATACTCGTAACAGATAGTAGGTATATTTTCACTTGAAATAACGGTCAACTCCTATAATTTTCATATGCTATAAAACAATAAACCTTATTTCATGTGATCTAATGTTACATGTCATATAAACTTCTTTTGCTATAATAACATTCATATTATATTTTTTTCAACACACTTGCTCATAAAGTGGCTCTAATTTCACCGCAATTAGGCACATAATGACACCTGTAATCAAACTGTGACTTTTTCATTGCTATTATTCACAAGTGAGTTATAGGGTTTTTTTTTTATTTCATTGCTTTGTTCTCAAAAAAGTTTCGATACAAAAAAGATCGTGTTCAATAGTAAAAATAAATTAATGTACCTATTGCTTGCTCATTTCATGCAACTTCGTATCTACATAGATAATTTCAACTTATAAGTTTTTAATAAATAAAACTTTCACTAAAATGTAACTTTTGTTTTCTATTACGTACGTGGCTAAAACGCTATCCGCGAAAAGCCAAAAAAAGAAACCTCATTCTTTTAGTCTATGGCCGATCGCCATTGTTAGATGCGCGCGCATAGGAAAACTGATTAATTATTCCCGCCATTGCGAAAAAAAATTCACAACTCGTTTTCACTGTTGAAATTATAGTTTTTTATTCATTCAAATGTCTACAAACCAGTTATGAAGAAAATGATTTATTTTGTACACCGCCCGATATAAGATGTGCAGCCCTTAGCGTTATGGAAAGTTTACTACCTGGAAACTCCAAGGACAAATATCTATTTTAGTATTATTTTATTCTCAAGTGTGTTGAAAAACGTCGTATGATACACGTGTGTGTTGATGATTACCGTCCTCGGCTCTCTTAAGACCCTCGCCTAACGGCTCGTGTCTCAATGGCGCCTCAGCGGTAATCACCAACATTACACACTTGTACCATAATGTACTATTTTTTTATTTATTTTTTTTTATTCGTTCATTTCAAATAATTTTCAGTTTGTTGAACTTTCATTTGACCAATTTTTCTTATTTACTCATTTTTAGCCTTAATTCTGTAATGAATAAGTAAATATCTGGAAACTTCATACTGTTATATCCTCATCTAACCCAAATTATTCAACAACAATAGAGAGGATCTGGCGCTAATCGTCATTGTTATAACCTAACCAAACCCAGATGATTCACCAACAATAGAGGGGATCTGCCACTCGGTGGCTTCAACGGTGCACTATAGAAAATGTTTATAAAACCAAATAAAATTAGGTCAACTGAAATTATATCAACAATTCAATACATCATTTCATCGTAATACTAAAAAAAAATGAAATTAGGTCATGTGATCGTTAGAACTTTTGTTATTATATCAAATGGTACGCACCCAAGAATAACAGCCGCTCGGACCGATCTTTAGGTTAAGCCGCGCTTAGCTAGGTTGGTCTGTGGATGGTTGACCACACATTTAATACCGAGTAATGATACTTTGATCTTGGCTGTCATTTTCAGACTTTTGACGCAGTTGTTATAGGTAGTCAGAAGCACAAAAGTCTGACAAACCAAGGGGTATCGTATTACGGTGACGGAGCAATAGCGGGCACATAGGCTCTGCTTCGTCAGACATGGTAACGCCTCTTTTTTTTTCAACCGACTTCCAAAAAGAGGAGGTTATCAATTCGTCTGTATTTTTTTTTTTTTTTTTTTTTTTTTTTTTTTTTTTTGTGTTTGTTACCTCAGTACTCTCGACTGGGTGAACCGATTTTGATGGTTCTTTTTTTGTTTGAAAGCTGGTGCTTCCCGTTTGGTCCCATTTTAGTTTGCTGAAGACCTGATGCTGATCTTCGGAGATATACAACGGAACTCTTCAAAAATACACAGCAAATCTGCAGTGATTGCTGCCATCGCTTGTAGGTTCATTGTTTATACTATATTATGACGGAACATCACGCCTGTATGCTCTGAGGGGGTACGCACATGTGTAAAATACACCAGATTTCGAAAATATTTGTTACCTCAGTACTTTCTACTGGGTGAACCGATTTTGATGGTTCTTTTTTTATTTGAAAGCTGGTACTTTTTGTGTGGTCTCATAATCATCAAATCAGTATCTGATGATGGGATTCTGGAGAAATAGAGAGAACTCTTCACATTTTATAGGCACACTAGATGGGATTTGGGTAGTTTTAGGAAGTGTACTTTCTCGATCCCATTTCAATTTGATGAAAATCTGATGAAGAACTTCGGAGATATGCAACGGTACTCCTCAATAAATGATAGCAAATGTACTGGGATTGCCGAAATCTCATATCTGTCTATTGTTTACATCAGTTCATAACTTAAAATCACGCCGGTACGTTTTGAAGGGGTAAGCACATGTGAACCACTAAAAAGCGAAAAATAAAAACTTTTTAACAAAAAATAAAACCGACTTCAGAGAAAACAAAAAAGTGAAAAATAACTTCAGAAAAAACGCTTCAGAAGTCGGTGACAAAAAAACTAAATCAATCAAACAAAGATCACCGACTTCTGAAGCGTTTTTTCTGAAGTTATTTTTCACTTTTTTGTTTTTTCGGCTGTGAAATCATCAAATGACTCCACTCTGGGCGGAGCGGGAGGGAGTGTCAGACTTTTACTGACTAAAACCATTCACGTTCCGTCCTCGTCGTTTACGTTCCGGGGCCGCGGTATCTCTTTCGAACAGTCCCGCAGCCCGGGCTGATGCTAACGCCTCTGTGATTATTTTGGTGCTGTAACTGTAGCTTATTAGAACTTAATAAATCTATCACTTTCTGCTAAAAAGGTAAAGTTTTTGCTGATTCTTCTTATGACATAATTTAAGATCACGTCTGTAATTAACGAAGGATAAGACCGAAGTGTACCTAATAGTAGTCCTACATTTTGCCAGCTATGTTTAAGTCCCATGGAATAGAAGGGCAGCCATAACTATCAACTGGGCACAAATCCAAGCTCCAGGGCGAGAGGGAGAGAGCCTCTCGCCCCTACTGCCGCGGGAGACGCACCGGGCGTCGGGGGCCACGTGGTGGATACCGGCCACCATAGACGCGGGCCTGTGGACGGTGAGCTATGAGCTAGCTAGTCGTCCGTCCGTCTAATGATGACAGGCCGTGTTGACGGCGTGTCAGCGTTCCACGCGCGCCTCAAAGAGATGTCAGCATATGCTGACATCTCCTTGCAAGGGCCGAAGCCAGCCGGAGCTGCGGGACTGTTCGAAAGAGATACCACGAACCCGGAACGTAAAGGGCGCGGAAGGAACATGGATGGATTTTAGTCAGTAAAAGTCTGACACTCCGTCCCGCTCCGCCCAGAGTGGGAGAAGTCATTTGATGAGGCCTGCTGCTGAGGAATTCCTGATGAGAAACCTTAAAAACCTGGTCCTGGTTGCCAGACCCGGGAATCGAACCCAAGACTTCCTGCTCAGCAGTCGCGATTGCGACCCCTGGACCAACGAGGCAGTCAGCAAAAATTATTCTGAATTCAAAATATCAACTATAAGGAAACACTTGTGGACATCATTACTTTAGTAATTTTACTGAACAAATTGTTTTACTTTATCTATCGTAAAACGTACATTATGTAGGCAATTTTCTTTGGGAAATGAAGTGGGCTGACAGTCGTATAGTTAACAAGGTTCGTTCGTGTTCAGAATTCGTGATTCGTACCTCTCGCAGCCTGATGTGTTTCATTAAGTCTGCTCGTGACGGGCAACACAATGATTTCACAGACGTTTTTATTGCTGTGAAGGTTGTATGTGTTTTTAATGGTGGCAACATTTTTTTGTTGGTCAGGTCATTTTGAAAATGGAACGGCTGTGTGTTTTTGTTATCAGTTCATTCTTTGTGGACAATTATGCAACGTTTATTTGGGAGCAGTGCAGTTTTACCAAGGGGTATCGTATTACCCTGTACTAATTGGGTAGTGGAGGTCACATATAGGCAGTCACATCATGTAAAATACTGATACTCAGCTGCATACGGTTAGAATGAAAACCGACTTAAACCTTTATATTACTTGAGGAAAGGCAAGAAATATGATGATGATTTGGGAGCAGTGCAGCAGATTTCCTAAAAAATCTTCAAAAACTTATCATTATCCTCCAAAAACTATCAGAGGCGGATAACAGCTGCACGTCATACAATTTGATGGCCAGTCATTTTGAAACTTTTCAAGAATTTCGCTATTCTCGTCAAAACTTTTCTCTTTTTGTACTTTTTGTATTTTACACTTCTCAGCATTCAAAACACGTGCGATCGTATCGAGATCGAGAAACCCGATGCAGATGCGAAAATCTTCGAATCTCACCAAATAGACACGAGTAGTCGGAATCTATCACCCTTTATTACATCCGTGTGAAATCTATAAAGCTCTTAAAACTACTGTGAGTGGGCTAAGGAATTCTTTAAGTTAAAATCGAGAATACTTTATTGCCAGGATAGCTGTTAGCACTTAAGTCTTGAGAAATTTAATTTCGTTGGCATGGCCCGCCTGCTGATTGCTTTGAACTGAATCAGCTGTATTGCTAGAACCTGACTTGTCATATCGTTGAAGCTGTTTGCAAGTGTTTCAAATTTAAGTTTATTGGAATATAAGCAATATTTTGTGTAAAAAGTTGAAATAAATCCAGCATTTGGGAAAAAGTTTTCTAAAGTAAAACTTTTCATGAACATAAATATTTACGAGTTTGTATGATGTTTAACGAGAGTATTAGATATAAACAGGTGAAGTTAGTACATCAGATCTACACGGTGGATGGGTCATTGTGACACTAGGCGATTCGCACACACTCCGCTCGTCCGCATCCGCGTCCGCGGTTGGGCGGTGACGGCGAAGCGGATGCGGTTCTCTATTGTATTACCTAACTTTTAATCCATAATCTAAAATTACATAATTGTTTTTGTCATAATCATCATTCGTCCGAATGACAATTTACCCGAACTTTAAATCACATAATATCATATGCCATAAAATTGAAACGCCTAAATATAATAAGCCCTACATCCGTTTGTCATAAGTATTACAATCAATAATATACAAAAGACATAAAATCGTTTTCAATAAAAGTCATAAGTCCTATTTTAAGTAAATGTTTAATCGTATGTAGGCGTTGCCCTGCAATGCAAGCAAGCATGCAGCAAGCATGCGGCAAGCATACAGCAAGCAAGCAAGCATGTAGCAAGCAAGCAAGTATGTAATGCAAGCAACCATGCAGCAAGCATGAAACACGCATGTAGCAAGCATGTAATGCAAGCAAGCATGCAGCAAGCCTGCAGCAAGCATGCAGCACGCAAGCAGCAAGCATGCGGCAAGCATACAGCAAGCAAGCAAGCATGCAACAGGCAAGCTTGGAGCAAGCAAGCATGTAAGCAAGCGTGCAGCATGCAAGCATACAGTATGCTAGCAAGCATGTAGCATGCAAACGAGCAAGCATCATGCAGCAGGCATGGTTTCTGTCACGGCTCCGGTGCTGCGGGGCTCCGGCGGCCTCACGCGAGCTTATCGTCGCAGATGGGTTTAACGCTCACCACCGCAGCTTCGGCTTGCTTGCATTACATGTTTGCTACATGCGTGTTTTATGCTTGCTGCATGTTTGCTTGCATTACATGCTTGCTTGCTTCGTGTGTGTTAAGCATCAACGAATACCAGTCAATGCGATGGGAGATCACCATAAGACCGCGCAGACGAGCGAAATCGTGGATAACCACCAATGCAAGATTGCCTTACAAGTAAAAATACTCAAATAATAAGCTGTGAGATTTCCCCTTTAGTGTAATTTTTTTTAGAAAGGTAGGTAGGTAGGTAGTTGTTCTATGGTAAAAGTTTGTGCCTTGATCTTCCATTCCATTCCAGCGGGTTTAAAACGTGGCATGGCATGATTTTTACTGGCAAATCACACTGCATTGGATCAGTTTTAAAGTTCTAAAAAACCGGAATGGTAACGACCATTATCTTTTCCTACATGAGATAAGCCCATGAGATATAATATGAAGCAGTAGCTTACCTTCCTCTATATTTTCACTGACTGTGATAAATTTGGCCTCTCTAACTTAACCTACAGTGAAATATTTCGACATGCTAGCCAAGATAAAATGTGTAGCGGCTAGGTCGTACATGTGACGGTTTTCTGAATACTAAATGAGATAGGGACCTTTGTAGACCCAGAGTAACTACGAGTTTACGTGATACTAGATGTATACCAATGAAGGATGTTTCCTTCTACTGTGTTCATCATTTATCAAGGATGCTATGAATAAAAGTAAAAAAAAACAACAAAAATATTATGGAACGGGTTTTTTTCGCAACACACCAACCTTTAAAATGAAAAATAAGAGCAATTGCGTCTATGTTCCCGCTGCTGGGACTCAGGCCTCTTTTCTATGAAAGAGAATTCCCTCCAGTCAGCGCGACCAGTCAGTGCGGGTTGGTAGATATCACATGCCTTCGAGTTTTTATTTATACAGTATGTCAAACAAAATAATGCGCGATAAAAAAAAAATGTTGATGTTGTTGTTGTTGTTGTGTTGTTGTTTGTTGTATTGTTGTTGTTAATGTTGTTGTTGTTGTGTTGTTTGTGATATTTAATGGTGATAAGTTCATAAGTCGAAGCCACCACTACTCAGCCACCGCCGTAACTTATTTTTTCGTGAAAATCTTCGTGTGTTCTTTCTCTTTTGGGTATAAACAGGATAAGTCAGATTTCTGAAACTCTGCAGTACATCCCTCTGATATCGAGGAATCTTCCTTTCCACACATCCCAAAATGGTCTTCTTATCCATCCATAAAGATTTCAGTCCCTGAATCAATCACAATGGCATTAAGCTTGCTCAGAAGCCAGAAACGTTGTTAAAAATATCAACAATGTAGCCATCTGTACTTTCATAATGTAATTCTTCAAAATAATGAATTTCACGCTGAAAGCTGATTATATTTATGAAAGAATCGCCTTCGGTGTTTTTGAATTGAGCTCGTTTTTTATAAAGATTTTTCTCCTTGATATCTTTGCGTTTGATATTTTTGCCTTAGTCTCTTTTGTGTACTAAAAATTAATCGGCCGTGTATTAAATAAGTTGTCAGTTACAGAGATTGTGATTAAACGAGACATAACTTAATTTATTCTAGCTCGAGATTAATTCATAAAATGTATCAAAAACATTATGTTTTAAGATTTTCTCGTGTAGCTCTAAGATAAATATCTCTTTTGAGATCTTAATGACGTCATAACTTAGAAGAATACATACAAGTGTATAGAAGATATTTAAATATTATTGTGCTGGCAAAATATATTATGAAAACCGAAGACAAAACCATTTTTCGCTATTGTGTCCTGAGTTATGAGGTTGAAAAGTGTACCTACCTACAGATTATTTTTTTATTTTATTTAGTAATGAAATAAGCAGTATTAGACTCTTGAAAATAGGTTTATGCCACTAAAATTCAGACAGCGTTTTAACAAAAACAATGTAATTGTAGTGCAATGATCTATGTCCATATCAAGTTCAATCATTACCATATCATTACTAACAAAGTTACAATCGTTACTAATATCGTGACTTATTTAGAATTATCTCTATTAAGGGGCCTTTTACAGTCCACTAGCGCCGCCAATCGAAAAAATGTCATAACTCGTAAATAGAATCAAAAATACAAAATTTTAAATTATTTTTGATTCTATTTACGAGTTATGACATTTTTTCGATTGGTGGCGCTAGTGGACTGTAAGAGGGCTCTTAAGGCGATTACATGAGCTAAACGCGAGTTTTATAATTAATAAAAGTATATTACTTACTTATTACTTATTCACTTCTATTAATAAACAAGACCAGAAAAATATATGATATTCTTCAGGATATATGCTAGCATGGTACTGTTTTGAAAACATAATACAATTAATTTGGCTGGATAAAAAGAAATCACGAACTTATCTCTAAAAATATCTTTCAAACAATAAAAAACATATCTACTAATATGCAAAATCAAAATCAAAGCATTTATTTCAAGTAAGCCAATAACAGGCACTTTTGAATTGTCGATGCATGCGATCATTCTGATTTTTTGGCAAATAATTCTACAGGCTCAAATAATTCTGCAAGTTCTATTGGCATGATACTGTTTCAGTTTTTTAATCCAATCAACAGTTTTTTTTGTAAATCGATCGAAACCACTCATTTCGCGCTACTTGGCCCGCAGTGGCTGACGTAACTACCACATTGTAGTGCAAGCTGATTAGAACTTTATTCTAACAGCATTTCAAACGAAGTTTGAACCACCACAAATAGAGTCGCTAATTTAGCTCGTCTAAGCGCCATAAGCAGGGCTCGGCTTTTTAAAATAAGCAGATACAGCTGACTATCTGTGTTTTTCTGACCAAAACGACTCATCATCTTCCTAGTCTTTTCCCTACTACACACACCGGCACAATTAGGGGAACACAAAAAAAAGGTTGTTTTTTTTTGTTACTCGTGAGTAATTCGTCAAGTGGTTCATTTATTTAAAATGTTACCCTCGTATAACATAACATTTTGAGTCATTTTGACATTTTTCAATGATCTAACAGAAATTATACCCTCTTAAGTTTTTGTTGACAGTCAGCGCTTTTAAGTGTTTTTGATAAGGATTTTGTTTGTGCAGTCAATAGTGGCCTTAGCTTATTTTGTTGTTGTTGTTTGAAGAGTTAATATTGTATTGCATACAAAATGAGTGATTTGCCAGCAACCGAAGTCGCCAGAGCTGTGACAATGATCGAGGAAGGTCACACATACCGTTCAGTGAGTCGAGCGTTGGGTGTATCAGTATCTGTGATCCACCGTAATGTTAAACGATACAGACAGACAGGATCCTACGTGCGGAGGCGGGGACAAGGCAGAAATCGTGCGACCAGTGCCGTAGGCGAACGTTTTATAAGGGTGCAAACGTTGAGAAACCGTCGTCAAACAGCTGTCCAGACCCGAAATCTCTTGGAAGAAGTGCATAACGTGCGTTTAAGTGAACGAACAGTAAGAAGAAGGTTAAACGAAGCTGGTTTAAAGTCGTATGTACCAGCTAAGGCGCCTAAACTTGAGGTAAGTCATCGAGTTGCAAGATTAGCGTTCGCTCGTCAGCACCAAGATTGGTCCGATGAATGGGGTCGAGTTTTATTCTCTGACGAAAGCCGATTTTGTGTAAATTTCATCGACGGGAGGGAAAGGATGTGGAGGTATCGAGGAGAACGGTACCATCAAGCCAATTTTACCGAAACGGTGTCGTATGATGGAGGGTCCGTTATGGTGTGGGGTGGCATAAGTTTAACAGCTTGTACAGCTTTGGTCATCATCGATGGAGGTTCTCTGACTGCACACAGATACATAACAGAGATCTTGGAACCCCATGTAATGCCTTTTGCCCCATTTATAGGCCCAGATTTTGTGTTTATGCACGATAACGCACGCCGCCACACTGCTCGCGTGGTTCGCGATTACCTTAACGAAGTCGGAATTACACAAATGGACTGGCCAGCACGATCTCCAGACATGAATCCGATAGAGCATGTCTGGGACATGATTGGACGGAAAGTGCGAGAGAGGATTCCATCTCCTAGGAATGTTGAGGATTTAAAATTGGCGCTGACTCAAGAGTGGGTCAATTTGCCCCAGGAAATGATAGAAAGTGTCATTAGAAGTATGGGCAGACGTCTTCAAGCCCTAATTAGAGCCCGCGGAGGCAATACAAGATATTAAAATATCTTTTACAAAAATAATTTAATTTTTAAAAATTGTATAATAAATTCAAAATTTCTCCAATTTCTTATTTTTCTGTAATTATCTGTAAATAAATAATGTTCAACCCTAGTTTCTGTTGTTTCATATTTATATATAATAACCAAGCCCTAATGAAGCGAAAAACCTACATAAAAAAGCTAAAAATAAAAAATAAACTGTCTTTTTTTTGTGTTCCCCTAATTTTGCCGGTGTGTGTAGTTGATGGTTTCCAGTCTAACCAAAGCAGCTGAATAGCAGTATTTTACGTGGAGTGACTGCCTACTTGACGTCCACAACACAGTTAGTTTTGGGTTATACGATACCCCTTTTTTTTTTGGGACAAATCCGCCACACACGCCCAAACCACTGTAACTCCTGAAAGTCAGGATCAACAGTGGCAACCACCAGAAAAGCGCCGAGACAATGAAGCTCGACGAAGTCCCAGAGAATGAATTTAACTGTCTTGGATCCCGCAACGAAATTAATCAGAAAGTATAGCGGAGGAGTAGGAAAGAACTGTAATTTCCACTTCCTACCCCTTATATATATTATATACCCCTTAGTAAGACAGACTTTCGGGCCTCTGATAACTTTAGCTTCAGAAGTCGGTGACAAAAAACTAAGTAAACAATCAAACAAAGGTCACCGACTTTTGAAGCTAAAGTTATTTTTCACTTTTTAGTGGTTCACTTGTGCTTACCCCTTCACAGCGTAGCGGCGTGATGTTATGTTATGAACTGGTGTAAAAAAATAATAGAAATGAGATTTCAGCAATCCCAGTATATTTGCTATCATTTATTGAAGAGTTCCTTTGCCTATCTCCGAAGTGCTTCATCAGATCTTCACCAAATTGAAATAAAACCACTTTAAAAAAGTATTCTTTCAAAAACTACCCAAATCACATCAAGTATGCCTATAAAATTGAAAGAGTTCTCTCAATTTCTCCAAGATCCCATCATCAGATCCTGACTTGATGCTTATGGGACCACCTGAAAAGTATACCCTTTCGAACATAAAAAAGAATAATTCAAATCGCTCCAGCCATCTTCGAGTAATAGGGGAAAGAACAAAAAAAAAAAAAAAACCTCCTTCGTTTTGAAGTCGGTTAAAAATATACAAAAACTAGCGGTGGTCACGCGGTTTCACCCGCGTAGTTACTGTTCCTGTGGGAGTACGGGAATAAGAATATATAATAGTCTATGTTACTCGCTGATTAACTATCCATTGATGAAAGAATTTTGCATATCGGTTCAGTAGTTTTTAAATTGATTCAAATCTTTCCTCTTTATAATATTAGTATAGCTAATTATCTTCTGAGGTCAAGGTCATAGGGACAAGCGAGTTCATTGACACAAACATGACGTGTTCTCACTTAGCAAGCACTGTTGTCCAATAGATTACTAACTCGTTAGTAGATTACAAGGCACCGTCGCTTGCGCACGTTCCATATTCAAAGAAAAGTTTTGACGTTTTGTATTGATATTGTTTTGTTTTAATTTTGAAAATGGAGTGGCTTATCACGGACGACGGTTGGTATTGTGAATAAAATTATGTTCTTTGTGAGTCCATGGTTTATCTAGTTTTTATGTGGTAAAGAAAAATCAGTGTCAGTGTGTTGCTATCAAGACCGGTTACGCTATTATAACCAAACAAAAAGTAAATAAAACTAGTATTTATGATTGAGGGTGATTATTCGTATATGTATGAAGCATTGTAATAAATAGCTCTAAGACATAATATGCGACACTCTTTTTCATAGCACATAGGTCAGTAGGCCAGCTAGTGCAGAGCATGGTTTGTTTTATTACCAGCCCGTACTGTCCCACTGCTGGGCAAACGCCCTTCTCCGTTCCTTTCATAGATCACGAGTCTACACTTATTTTCTAGGTGTTTTCACAAGTCAAATAATATAAGCCATGTTTGGAAAGTAACTTGGGCTAAATGCATAATATGTTGTAAATCATAACAGGATTAGTATAAAAATACTGCTCAATAATATTGAATCTATAATCTTTATATACGTAAATATTGATAAAATACTTATATTATTACTAATCCTCGTCATATCCAACGTATATTACACATTTATGTCCAGTTCAATTTCGCATGAATTCACAGAAAAAGTCCGGTTTTAAACAGGAAAGCTAAAATCTGACAAACCCGGAAATCCTCGTACTTTTTGTCTTTTTTGAGGATATACGAAACGACAATGTTACAGATTTCAGGATTTGGGAACCATTCGTTCAAAGCAAACGAAGTGCTTTAAATTGTACTATATATCAGTGGTATGTAGGATACTTTCTGTTTCTTTTTTAGTGCTATTACTACGAGGGTTTTGACTGCGGAGAATCCGCAGTCAAAACTGAGAATGGAATTGGTCTATTTTACAAACATCAGTATCTACATATTTTATAACGAAGTCCTCTGCCACGTTAGTCGGTCTATCTGTTCGCGATAAACTATAACTAGTGCACCAATTTTCATGTTGTGTTCACTAATGGATGAGTGATCCTTTAGGAAGGTTTCAGTATACTTAGATATTTTGAATGTACATAATATATGCATATTTTTTCACTTTTACCTACAAACACACTCATCATGGACAGCATAATAAATAATACATAATTCATTAGCACAATGCTTGAAGTGCGTTACATTGACTTCTACCACAAAACATGATTTTAACCTAAAAAGAGTTGTTTTCCAGCAATATTTTTTGCGTAAAGTTACTTAGTTTGATGTACAGAATACTTGGTTAACGGCTTTGTGATGAGGTGGTTTACACCCTGTATATTGTTCAAAGGCTGCAAATCCTTGCAATGATTGTGAATTTGTTGAATGTATTTACTGCCTCGTTTGTGTAATGGTCGAAATCGGAACTACTCAATATGAGGTCCTGGATGCGATTTCCAGGGTGGCCAAATTGTTTTAGGGTTTTTCCATACAACAGTCCACTGTTGGGTGGATATGCATCAATCGCGTTCGGCGCCACTTAACTCAATTACCGGTTATGATTATGAATCTTTACTTAATATTATAAAGCAGAAGAGTTTTTTTGTTTGTTTGTTTGTTTGTTTGTTTGGTTGAACGCGCTAATCTAAGGAACTACCAGTTCGAATTGAAAAAATATTTTTTGTGTTGGATAGTCCATTTATCGAGGAAGGCTTTAGGCTATATAACATCACGCTACAATTATTAGGAGCGGAGCAGGAATGAAAAATGTTGCAAAAACGGGGTTTTTTTTCCTTTTGTTTTTCTCTCTTATGTGACGCAGACGAAGTTGCGCGGGTCAGCTAGTAACAACATAATGCAAAGTGTCACCGACCACGTGAATATACGTAGACATTGGAAATTTGGAACCCTACACGATAAGACTCAACCCCTATCGATTCCAATTTGAACCCTTTTTTCAAACCGAAAAAATCAAATTTGAGTTTTTTCTCGTTTCTAACTTTCTCGATTTGTAACCTATACTAAAACAATAAATATCGATACTGAGAAATACAGGTTTCATCTTGCCATAGTGCCTAAAAGTGTTTCCTTTTCATTTAGCTGAAGAAAAAAAAGTATCAAGCGAAAGCCTGGGTATAATAGTACTATTTTTTAAACGGATTGCATTTTCTCTTTGCTTTCAGGAAAATACAGAATAGAATCTCTGTCAGCTGCTACTTTCCCCGGCGCATTAAAAGTGAGTATTTTCCGTGAAACACAATAAGACTATTTAGTTTTGTTCCGAAGTTTCATTTAACTACTGCATCTTTCCAAGTTGAAGTGAAATATTTTAAGTAAGTTACTTAACTGTAAAACTAAAGCCAAAATTGTTGTTTGTTTTCTTCTCTGATCAGTGGTGAAATAAATTGATGTAATACACACTTAACACACATAACACTTCTACATTAATATTTTAAACTAGCTTCTGCCAGCGGCTTCGCCCGCGTGAAGTTTGAAATTATCCCACGGGATCTTATTACCGGGATAAAAAGTATCCTATGTGTTAATCCAGGTAATAAACTATCTGTGTGCTAAATTTGATCCAAATCCGTTCAGTAGTTTTTGCGTGAAAGAGTAACAAACATCCATACATCCATACTTACAAACTTTCGCATTTATAATATTAGTAGGATAGAAAAAAATGTTTTTTTGTGTGTATGTTTGTAATGAATAAACTCAAAAACTACTATGACGATTTAAAAAATTCTTTCACCATTGGAAAGCTTCATTCACCCTGAGTAACATATATAGGCTATATTTTATCCCCGTACTCCCACGGGAACGAGAACTACGTGGGTGAAACCGCGTGATGTCCGCTAGTACGATTTGTATTTCCAGTATAACATAAATAAAATAACGAAAAGTAGCAGGTCCATCTAGCATTTAACACAAATTATTTGACGCCTTGAACCAACAACTAATTTGCCACGATAAATATTTTTTTACTAAAACAAAACAAAAAATGTGCCAAATAATTTATGTTAGATACAAACGTCACAAGCTACCCTAATTTGTAAAACCCCAATCAACCTTGAACTTAATGCATTAGCAATACAGATGAAAATCTATTAAATTTTGTCAGATTGTAGTATATATTCGCTCCCTTCCGTATGATCTCCCCTCACTGCTTGATAACTTGAAGTGATACTTCTGTCTACTTAAAGAGTACTTCATGCTACGTTTCTTAATGACACTTAAGGACTCGTAACTAATCAAGATTTGTGCAGCATATTTGTAAACCTTTCAAATTCCTTGCGCTGGGCAACTTTTTATAAAGACAAAGAAAAACCTTTTTTTTTTTTTTTTTTTTTTTAGGATGGGAAATCATCAAATGACTTCTCCCACTCTGGGCGGAGCGGGAGGGAGTGTCAGACTCTTACTGACTAAAACCCATCCATGTTCCTTCCTCGCCCTTTATGTTCCGGGGCCGCGGTATCTCTTTCGAACAGGCCCGCAACCCCGGCAGGCTTCGGCCCTTGCGGGCCCCTCTCCTTTTGCTGACATCTCTTTGAGGCGCGCGTGGAACACGAACGCGCCGTCGACACGGCCTGTCGTCGTCGTTAGACGGCCGGACGGCCAGCTATTGCCCATAGCCAGCCGTCCACAGGCCCGCATCTACGGTGGCCGGTAGCCACCACGTGGCCCCCGACGCCCGTTGCGTCTCCCGCAGCGGCCGGGAAGAGAGGATCTCTCCCTCTCTCGTTCCGCCACCTCCTTCGCTAGCATGACTGCTTCGCAGAAGGAGGCGACGGCTTCCCATTCCGTCTCGAAGACAAAGAAAAACCTGTAGGTAGGATTTTGTCTTCTTAGTACCCACTACGGCAAACCAATTAAGTGCCAAAATTCAGCTACGCGAATTTCGCTCACTGATGGAGTCATTAGGTCATCAAGTGCACAGATTTCAGGATATAGGGGCAATCAAAAAGTATTTAATCATTTATTCAATAAGTAGTTTGTACACGGTATACAAAGTTGTCTTATAATTAGATGTTATAAATAAATAGAACCAATACATATAAAAAGGGTCTACAGGACTCACTTTCCTAAACTAGGCAGAAAATCTGTCTGTATCTTAGGAAAGCGTATACATTCACAGTGAGTCTTACTCCGGTTACAAAAATATTGGTACGTGCAGTAGGCGAACAAAGTACTTATGTTAAATTAAAGTATAAAATGAAAAAAAAAAACAAAAGATGAAATAAAAACATGAGTGTGTGTGGGTGTATGTGTGTGGGTGTATGTGTGTGGGTGTATGGGCGTGTGTGTGTGTTGGTGTATGTGTGTGTGTTTGGGTGCGTATGTGTGCGCGCATGCGTGTGTATGTGGGAGTGCGCTTACATGCCTGTGTATATGAGTAAGTGGATGTGTTGTGTTCTGTGTGTAAACCTATCTCTTTACTGTATAGTGGTTAGCAGCTCTTCGGTATCACTATATGTCAATGGCTGCTTATTTTAACGTTCCAGGTGATAAGGGAAGGCTTCTGTCAAGATGAATCAGTGTGTATCGGTACAGAGGTGAACAAGAACCCAGTGGCAGCAGAGGAACTGTTAGAACTATGCGCCGATGCAGCGTTGGATGGAGTGTCGCTTGTAGCAGTTACTACGGACACGGGAGAAGTTGTGTCAGCTGCTTTTAATAAAATACAGGTTGGTATTTCTGATATTTTTATATAAAACGTGTGAAAAGACTCATCACGAAGCCGTCAACCAAGCATTCTGTACATCAAACTTAATAACTTTACGCAAACATAATTGCTGGGAAACGACTTTTTTGGGGTGTAAAATTATGTTTTGTAATTTTTTTTTCTGGGGTGTAAAATTATGTGTAGAACTCAATGCAACGCACTCAAAACATTTGTATTTAAAAAAACTGGTCACAAGTTCGAACTTTGACCCCCAATATCTCCGCAACAAGAGGGTTTCCAGGTATGGTGTGAAACAACAAAATTATCGCAATGATGGGGAGAATAAGTGCCTTTTTTTAACATCCTTTATGTATGACTAAAGTATTGGCCGCAGTACTTATTTGCGAGTAGTGTATAATACTTAATAGTATGTTTTCGTACTCAAGCCAGCTAGTGCTACGAGTATATTTCGAGTAATTTATTTCATTATCACTGTCCTCAAAATAATTACCATGATCATGACGCCTTCAGTTTTAACAAAAATTATTTATCCTTGTCTTTCCTTATTTACGGAAAGGAAAAATAAACAATATTCAATCGCAATAATAAACAATTCTTGTGCCAAAAAGCCTTACAAAATAAACAAACAGAAACGAAACGAAATGAATGAATAAATACGCAAAGTAGATTATACATAATTTCAGCTTACTTATTGACTTTTTTGTTTTGCACGTAAAACTCGGAACCTCATTATTCAGCTTCTCACTAATTAACAGAAGTAATGAATGCTAAGCGTCTACTTTGTTATTATAATTCGTTTCCGTGACTCGTTAAGTATCGATGTATAGGTATACTTTAGTCGTAGATTAGATAAAAAATACGTAAACCGCGAATACAATGAACAAACAGGGAACGTATTTACAGTCCTTTTAAAGTTATTTAACCTGTAAACTTCACTTTAAAGGTGGACGCACACTTATCCGCGCCGAAAGAATCGAATTTTAGAATTACTTGTATGAAATCCTATATTATATAACCTCACACACGTATCCGCGTCGAATCGGACGAATAGATGACGGATGAAAAAACAAAAACATGCTTTTGCCGATACCGACCTTTACGCCGATGTGGAAATTCCCTCAATTTTCAAGTGATATGAAAAAAATTGGTGAGATTTAGCGTAAATACAAACTAAATAAACAAATAAAACTGAGAAATTTGATGTGTGATTATGGTTTAGATATGGCCACAAAAGATATTTTTTTTTTTTCGTTTTTTTAGTAATAGTAACATACATAATGATCGCAACGCGTTGGTCAGTGATGCAAACTTGGAAGTAGGAGTAAAATTAATGTGAAAAGACTGTACCTATTTCATTACCGATAATACCATTACCAAGGCACACAAAGACACAGAAATTAATTGAAGGTTATCACAATGTACCATTGAATAAAAAAATTAAACATATAATTTCAGGTAGCAACATCAGACTCATCGGAGAAGCCTTTCTTCGAAATATTTGCTGAAGAACGGTGCACACAGCCATCATCACGAGCTCTCATTGAATGGATGGCAGAAGTCGACGGCAGGTGTAATTTCTTTGAGAAGTAAGGACCACCTTGTACAAGTAACCTACCACGAGTAATAATCTCCATAGTCAAAATTACGGTCATAGTCGATTAGAGAATTTGATCCTCTAGCAAGCGTCTTTGGGGTTCCCTACAATGGCTTGAGAGGCGCCACGGCGTCCTCACCTTCCGCCTGACGCAGGTCCTCACCGGACACGGATGTTTCGGGAGGCTCCAGCCTGGGAGTTTCCACTGCGAGGATCGACCGGAGGACACGGTGGAGGTCTGCCCTGCGTAAACGGAGCACCGCCGGCGCCGTGTCCTCGTAGCGGCGATCGGCGGCGGTAACCTCTCGTGTCCTCCGGAACGAGACGGAATGGGAAGCCGTCACCTCCTTCTGCGAAGCAGTCATGCTAGCAAAGGAGGTGGTGGAACGCGAGAGGGAGAGAATCAGACCTCTTTGCATAATTGGCCCTCATATGGTTCTTTGCGATATAGATACATATTTTGTTTAGTTTTCTGATTTTATACGATATTAAACAGAGCTGGAACATTGACACCATTTTTCATGCGTCATTAAAAAAAGAAATCAGCCTTTCTAAACATTTAAACCGTGTAGGTATTGCAGTTTTATAAGAACAGAAACTTTTTTAAAAATAATTTATATGAAAGGGTTTTTCCTATTCTCCCGCTATACTTTCCGATTAATTTCGTTGTGGGATCCAAGACAGTTAAATTCGTTATCTGTGATTTCGTCGAGCTTCATTGTCTCACTTTTCTGGTAGTCGCCACTGTTGATTCTGGCTTTCTGGAGTGTGGCGGGGTTGTCTCAAAAAGAAAAAAAAAACTGATGAAAAACACTTTTTTTTTTCTGGTACTGAATACTGAATACGTAGAAAGCTTTTTTGCGTCGATATTCCTTCCACCGTTTATTTGTAACTACCAACTGACGTCAGTGGGGCCTTGAGTTTTCTCCCTCTAATTTTCGTAGTGCGAGTCTCTCTCATCATATTCTTAATTTAATACACATGTAGGTAAGTATAAGTACGCTGTGAAGCTCTCAGCAAATTCATCTCCCGTATTACTGCTACCGTAATGCATGAGTCTCATTAATTCCGGTAATCTTGTTTGACATAATGAAACCAGCAAGTTCATCTTATATGCATATTGTGGTTTTATAAGCCCCAACAGGAGACATTGTTATTTTCTTGTTTTTAGGCCGTGTCGTGGTTCATTTGTTTTTGTCCTTAGGCGACGTCGTTTTACGTAAGTAGATAAAGATAAAATATGGTCCCAGTGATCAATGTTTGCCGAGTTCCCCTGGCATAAAGGAAGCTTAAAATCACAGTATGAGATCGATTCTTTATTTCAAATAAAATTTCAAAGATTTGTTTTTCAAATGAACTAAAAAATGTGTTATCAATACACTTCCTCGAAAAATGGTTCTTTTCGCACTACGATTAGGTTCAAAATGCAGTGTATTTTCACACACGAGCGTTTTTCATGTTTTTTCCACACATGTGCAGAAACCAAAATTGCCACAGATAACTATAGGAACCTATACTTAGTCCAAACTGGTAAATGCATAATTAAAAAAAACACTCACATCTGACTATAGAGTCAGAGGTGAATGTTTTTTATTTATTTCGAATAAGCGATCTATGTCTTTACGGCGGTGGCGTAATCATTTTTTGAAAATTCAAATTGTGTTTATAAATTAAATATCATAGATAAACATGATTCTTTAAAACTAATATTTTCTTTTACAAACAAATTAACATTTATTGTCGTTCTAAACTCAGCAATAAGTATATAAAAATAGTTATTAATCCAACATGTGAGGAAAAATCGTTTTTCCTATGAGTTTTGATTTTGAGTCTTAAGCGAACGAAGGATTGAAAAATAGAATCACGAACGCAGCGAGTGATTATAAATTTCAATCCTGAGTAAGCGAAAGACTAAACAAAACAAAAAGCAAATGAACTTGCTCACATGTTGCATACAAAACTTTTCACCACTCCCAGCAAGAAAGTATTAAGTCATCATGTACGGTCTCATCAACCGAACATTTACTTTGCGAACGCAGCAACCTACTTCAATGTCGTGCGTCACTAAAATTACGCTATAATTGTAACTTTTCACGCTAGGCAGAGCGAGTCAGACAACAACTGTGGAACTAACCACTTGTCAAGAGAAAGAATCGCTACCACTTTCACTATTGTAACTTCTACATTTCAATATAACTTTAAACATAACTTGCGGTTCTTTCTGTGTACTCCACAACTTAACCAACATCAACTAAGTGATAGTGTACGGTGCCTACAACCATTGGCTCCTACACATCATGTTTTAGGCTTTCACGGTTTAAAACTAAACTTATATTGTCACTTACGGGATATCTTCCGTGATTATTTTTAAAATAATCACGGAAGATATCCCGTAAGTGACAATATAAGTTTATAAACATTTCTATTCTAAGTATTTTTTTTTTTAATAGGTATTGTAGCACATATTCTTTATAACCACAAGCAACATCTGTTAAGTAATAGAGATACTACTGAGTGCCGCCTATTCGAAGTAGATGGCGCTGTACAAATACGCTACGATCCTGAATCGCTTGTCAAGATTCTCCGTGATTTAATGACCTCTGCTAGTGTATTAATTTTTTTGAGAGACTATTAGCATTGCAATTTGCATTCGTGGATTACGTCCTTCTTGAAGTGATCACACGAGACTCTGTTACTAGCCTGCGTATAATAAGACAGTGTCATTTTTTGTATTAGAGGACCAACTTTTCCTAACCTTCGTCCTTCCTGGGAAAAGGTTTTCGGGACTCTTCCTATCTTTTCGTGCCGGAAAACGGTGACCACATCCTCTACAATATCTTTAAAACTTAACATAAAAAATCAGGCTGGCTTCGGGATCATTACTTTCCTCACTGTTCAAACAGTGAGGAAAAACCAACTTTCCTCACTGTTTTAGTAGAGGAAAGAGACTTCATTAGTGCGGGAGTAGTGAAAAAACATTTTTTTTTATATTAAGCTTCATACCTTTGCTTCTCCTTCAACCTGGCGAAAGCAAAGTGCGGAAAAAAATTAAATCATAGTCTCGTAATAATTCATGACACAAATATTTCAAGTTTATTCTTTTATTTTATTTCTTCAAAAGTGTTTTGAAAACCGTCGTTTAATACACTTGGACATTTGTTATTTCAGTTCTCGGCTCAAAAACACTCTCACCTTACGGCTCGTGTGTTAATACCGCCTTGAACTACAATAACAAACTTTCTCCACTTGTATCAAAATGTACTATTTCAATGAAAAGGCAGAAGGCGGCACTTATGGATTTTCTTTGTTTCCCACTTTTAGAGCCCCCATAACCTCGTAAAAGTAACCGCTGGCTTGCCATAGACGATGTCGTGGAGGTGGCGAAGTATAATCTCAAAATACGTAACAGTTCAAGGACACGAAGAATATTTTGGAAAGAACTAATAGACCGATAGCGCTAGGTTTTGAGGTTTTAAAAATATTAACGTTGTTTGTTTTTCGCATATAATTTTAATTTGTGTCATTTCATGTCAGATCTTGCTTAGCTATTTGTCTTTTCGATCACTATTAGACGAAAAGAAAATTATACTTGATAATTTTACTTTCATTATATTAATAACTGATATACATATGCATATTGTGTGATCTCTCTCCACGGGAATCCTTGTATTTAACCGGTACCAAACACATCGCCCAACTAGCTCTAAAAGAATATTACAATTATTTACAATTGGGGAAATAGGTATTACGCGTTTTTAGAGTACTGATGATATTCATAATATATATATTTTTAAATATTTTATTTTCAAAACCCTTTAAAATCCACAAGAGAAAATACAAGATTTTCGAATTTACGTGTTTTTGATCATTACGGTGGAACAAAACTTCATAATTTGTGTCGTTTTTATTCACGCAATATGATTATTTTAAAAAAAATGTACACCATTTTTTACTGACCGTATTGTCAGTTTGCACTGGACGAAAATGACACAAACTTGGTTTGAAGGCTATCTTATGTTTGATAATTATCATAATATTTATATCAAACTTAAAATCAATTTTGCCAGTTTTGATTTGAATACAATAATCAACCACGAATCACCGAATTATGGAAAATGCAATAGTCAGACGACACAATACGCAATAATAAGCTTCTATTTACGACTGTATCCACACGCAAGAAATAAGCAACTTTAGAATTGTTGAAACTAGGGTCATTAATATAGCCCAGCGCTATCTATACTATATACTATATAATTTTATAAAGCAGAAGAGTTTGTTTGTTTGGTTGAACGCGCTAATCTCAGGAACTACTGTTTCGAATTGAAACATTCTTTTTGTGTTGGATAGTCCATTTATCGAGGAAGGCTTTAAGCTATATAACATCACGCTACAATTATTAGGAGCGGAGCAGGAATGAAAAATGTTGCAAAAACGGTCATTTTTTCCGTTTGTTTTTCTCTCTTATGTGACGCAGACGAAGTTGCGCGGGTCAGCTAGTCGGACTATAATTAATGTTGACACGGAATAAACGCTACTATCTATAGTTTTTTATACCTACTACTTATTAGGTACATAATAGTTCTATGTAAACATGTCACGGTAAACATCAGTCATTCATTGTCAATGCCAAGATAATAGCATACAAGTATGTATTACGGAGTTCACTGAGGAGCAGATACTCACCCTTAAGCCGTTATTGATAAGGTTGAAATGTGATCGACCGTCAGTCAAGCCAAGTTGACTACCAATAGTACTTACCTACAGTTAAGTCGATCACGCAAAGCTATTTATGATTGTGAGGTACACTGAGGTAGACATGTGATTTTAAATGCTCAAACTGTTTCTACATTTTTTATACCGTTTATTCATAAATAGAGGAAAATATGCAAAAAATGTATGTTAAGGTAGGAGCGTTTAGGTTTTCTATAAAAAGTACCTAGTTGCACTTGCAGTACAAATCAGCACAGGTTTTTTTTTCGGATGGGAAATCATGAAATGACTTCTCCCACCATGGGCGGTGCGGGAAGGGGTGTCAGACTTTTACATGATTATAGACCATCATTGTACATCACGTTTTTTGCTATGTTTTCATGCTTATTACTGCTGACAATCATATTAGTATTAGCAAAATAGTGCTACTAACTGTTTTCCATGTATAAATGTGTGGCCTTAACTATATTTTTTTGTTCGTATCTTATAATAGCATTTATGTACATTAGGTATATCACAATATATTAACCCATACTAACTTATTTCACTATTACCTATGTTTTATATTGTTAAGAAATCCATAGTCCAAATAATATTTATTAGAAACGTCCCGCCTGTGATACAGGTTTAACCTAGCACAGGCATCGAACTCTGTTATACTAACATTATCTTTAAGATTTAACTTGTATTTATCGAGCGAATTCTAAATTTGAATAAATTATAATTATTTTATTTTTAATTATTATGTTCCGGGGCTACGATATTTCTTTCGAACAGTCCCAGGCTTCGGTCCTTGCGGGTAAAGGTATGTTTGATTGGAATTGCCCTTCTTGGTATGTCAGTATTTGCAGTCTGTCTAGTTCTAGAGCTAACATCTTATTAAAATATAGCCTATACCACCATATTGTGCCGCATTTAATTTTAAGTATTCGGATTCTCTTTTTTTCCTTAAACATTAACTTATTTTCATTCCAATTTAAAAGAACTATACACAAAACAAGTTTAGCAATATCATAATATGAATCACGTTAAAAAATTAAAATTCTTAAAATGGACTATAAAGTCATAACCGTACGAGTATAGTCCATTAAAAAAAATATAAGTTTAGGCCCGCTGATCGTTTTTATTCTCCATTATTGCAAATCCACCACATGTCGATATTCTGGAACAATGTTAGAAGTAATTTTGTTTAAAAAACGACTAGAATATACTCAAATATAATTTGAACAAACAAACGGAAGTATGTGTTCTTC
The DNA here is from genome assembly GCA_916618015.1 of Xestia c-nigrum. NCBI lineage: Eukaryota > Metazoa > Arthropoda > Insecta > Lepidoptera > Noctuidae > Xestia > Xestia c-nigrum. The sequence continues at coordinate 11,047,250 of OU745260.1, forward strand.
AGTGATACATATTCTGTAAAGTTCAAATGCCAGAACCATTAATTATCTAGGAAAACGCTAACCATTCCATATAGCTGCAGAATACTAACAAAGAACCTCTAGTCTGATTGCCACTTCAGATCCATTAAGATCTTGCCATTGTCTTTCAGGAAACTATCTCGGAGCTGTGCTAAGAATTTGGTATTTATTATTAGTAGGTACGAGGCTATAAAAGGAAATTTAAGAACGGATTTGCTGTTAGGCTAATGCAAGACTTATGGACAAAAAGCCTCTATTTTGGAAGGCAGTTAGAATTCTTCAACTATAATCCATCTATACTTAAAGTACTTACGGGATTACTTATATAAGTACTTTAAGTGTAGTGAAAAACCGTGAAAGTCTTAAACAGTGCATAATCCATCTATGCTTCAATAACAGCCTAGTTTTATGTCTATTCTGTTTTATTATTTTCACTAGTTTCTGGAACTAGACTATCGAAGTCGACCTGAAGAGTCATCTAGCCGGCTCCTGCCCAACCTTGGGGGGCCAAACGCCTCCTGCCGCAGGCTCTACGCGGGGGTCGTGCGGTCCATGGCCCTTTACGGGGCCCCAGTGTGGGCGCGTTCGTTGAAGCGGCGTGCCGCTCACTATCTGAACGCGCCCCAAAAAGTGGTGGCCGTAAAGATGGTCCGTGGGTACCGCACGATCTCTCGCGAGGCGGCGGGCCTGCTTGCCGGATTGCCGCCATGGGATCTGGAGGCGATAGTCCTCGCGCGCCTGCATGAGTGGCGCGCCGAGGTACTACGCCGGGGGGAAACTCCGCTGCCGCGGCAAATTGCCGCTCAGCGGACGGACCTCCGGCGCGATCTCATGGCGACATGGAGAGAGCGACTGTCGCAACCCCGTGCAGGGCACGCCACGATAGTGGCGGTAAGTCCCCTCTTTGAGGAGTGGCTGGAGAGGCGCCACGGCGTCCTCACCTTCCGCCTGACGCAGGTCCTCACCGGACACGGATGTTTCGAGAGGTACCGGCACCGAATCGGGCGGGAGGAAACGCCCGGGTGTCTCCACTGTGAGGATCGACCGGAGGACACGGTGGAAGTCTGCCCTGCGTGGGCGGAGCTCCGCCGTGTCCTCGTGACGGCGATCGTCGGCGGCGACCTCTCGCGTCCGGCCCTGGTTCAATCCATGGTCCGGAGCGAGACGGAATGGGAAGCCGTCGCCTCCTTCTGCGAAGCAGTCATGCTAGCGAAGGAGGTGGCGGAACGAGAGAGGGAGAGATCCTCTCTTCCCGGCCGCCGCGGGAGACGCAACGGGCGTCGGGGGCCACGTGGTGGCTACCAGCCACCGTAGGCCTGTTCGAAAGAGATACCGCGGCCCTGGAACATAAAGGGCGAGGAAGGAACATGGATGGGTTTTAGTCAGTAAGAGTCTGACACTCCCTCCCGCTCCGCCCAGAGTGGGAGAAGTCATTTGATGATTTCCCATCAAAAAAAAAAAAAAAAAAAAAGAGTCATCTAGCCTGTCCAGTTTTCTTTTAAAGGTCGTTGGTCAATCTATAGCATGATGTGTGTCCGAAGATACTCTCACTTACAAGAAATTATATTTAGGTACAATTTAGCGTAGCAAATTCCATATAAATTGCAGATAGCTTGAACTGGTCTCATCCCTCCCGATAATGACGCACTAAGTCGAGGCCCGAACCCCACAGGGGGTGCCCTTAGTGATCGTCATTTAAATGTAAATATTTTTAGTTTTTAAGCCCTGGCTGGGGGCCTTAAAGTTATTTTTTGGCCACCCACAGGATAGTTCGGTTAAGTAGTTAAGCAACCTTCTAGAGTTAAACTACGAGTGGTCATTCCTAAAAAAAAAAAAAAAAAAAACGTCTCATGAAACTGATAATGCCACCTTGAGCGAAAAGAATGACGAAGACTATTTAGAATCTTCCAAAAGCATCGATATAAAAATCATCTGTTTGCCACCTTGATGTAAACGAGAATTCAAATGGTTGTTTTGATAATAATTTAGTTTTTCGTTTCGTTTCAGATACAACGTCGACTGCAGTCTCGAGATAATGTTTCTAGCAACACTTCGAGAACACAGATTCAAAAACTTAGGCACAATTCTATGCAGAACATCCATCGAATTGGGGAAGAAGCTAAAAAACAGTCCAGTTTCCCAAATGACAGTACAAGACCTCGGTCCAAGCTATTCAAATATGGTGGCTAGAAAACCTGTAGCGAAAACACCTAAGATATGCCAAGCGCTGTGGACAGCGGAACCGACTCAGAAGATAGGCAAGGTTCTAGGTTTTAATGTGGGTTTAAGGGTGTCTTTCAGCGATTTCTTTTACAATGGAAAATCATATGCTGAAAGATTAGGAGGGGAAGTGTTTGCTGAAGCCGCTGCTATAAGAATTGATTAAATGCAGTTTTAGATTCTCAAAATCTGAATGATACTTTGAATATTGTTATAATAATAAAGACAGAACGAAAAACAACATTGTAACATTGTTTTATGTTCTAATTAAATATAAATCAATACCAAACATCCAAGATCATTTTACCTTCACAATAAAAGACATTTTAATAAATGGTTTCTAGATTTATTTCAAAAGAACCGTCCTTTTGCTTCTCACAGAGTCAAAACTTTACTTGATAAGAAGGTTTTTTTTTTAAACATGGCTCTAATTAAGCACTGAGATTTTTTTATGAGTACCCTAAGAGTTAACCTCTCTAAGTACGTCGTCTAGAAATCTTTGTGTGAAAGTTCATCATATTTTAAAGTTAAAATAACGGACATTTTTGAACAACCGTAACAATAACCAAGTCAAAATGATTACTTGAGTAAAAGCGATACGATATATTCTGAACTTTAGTAATTGCTTGAATTTAGAATTGTCGAAAGTTAGAATTCTTGGCTTTGCTTTCTTTGACGGTTTCTATTTCAATTCTTGTCTATGGTATAAAAAATGTTGCATAAATAACTACTTAAACTCAAGTCATTACTTTAACTTGACTATAGACTCGGGTATTCTTGGACTTTCCTCGACGTCTTTTGGATATTTATCTCGTTACTAGCTGACCCACGCAACTTCGTCTGCGTCACATAAGAGGGAAAAAGCTACCTACTACTACATTTTTTTTTTCATAAGAACCTTCTCCTGACAATAACAAACACAACAAAAAAAGAACCAGCCAAATCGGTCAAGCCGTTTTCATGCTATGTCGTGACAACGGAAAACGGGTTTCATTTTTATATATTAGATAAAGATAATGTATGAAATAAGTTCCTGTTGTATAAATTTGGATCCCGAGAGCAGCGAAGGATTCAAGAGTAGAATCCCGAGCGTAGCAATAATTTGATTAGGCGTAATAATCGTGATAACAAAAAAAATATTTTAACATTTTAAGTTTTGACATAATAATGGTTCCACAATGAGTAGCCAGTCAGCCAGTGGTCGGATTTTCATGGGCAATTATTTTACATTCTGCAATTATTTCAAAAATATCGAATTTTAATATTATGATAGGTATCTTTTGGAATTGGTAATTGATGCTTTTTCACAGATAACTGGACCAGAAAGTATTAATAAAGACCACTTTCATGATTGTAGTGACTTAAAATTCATTCGGAAATGCCAGAAAATCGTCTATGTAAATGAAAGCATTTTTTTCCAAATGCTGCTATGAAACTCAATGTGCAAATAATTGTCTAAATTCTCATTTTATAAGCTATAATATCTACATGAGCTATAATAACTTTAAAAATATTTAAGGATACTTCTTAAATAATGGTTACTGCTGATAAAGTAAAACATTACAAAAGGTCTCTATCGCTAAGAAGTTGGAGTGGTATCGGTATCGATATTGATAATAAAATTCTCGCAGAGACCTAAGCTATTAACCTATCTTAGATATAAATAGTTTTTTTTTTATTCTTATTTTTTTTTCTCTCTTTCTTTCCTTTTCTATATACATCTTTTGCTTTCTCATTTCACTTCTGACATTGGCAGAATTGTCGACATTGGCATCGACAGCACTTGCCATAAATAAAAATAGAATAGAATAAATTTTGAGAAATGGTTACGATATAATTATGATATTTTTGTAAATTTACCAGCGGCCCCATTCCACCTTCGTCAGCAATAATCTACATTTATAGAATACTACCAAATATTTGTTAAAGTCTTTTTTTGCTATATATGGATAGCAGATCGAATAAGGATACTGTCAAAATAATATTTACGTTAACCGTCATAGAGATATTTTGAGAAAAATGGCCTCGAATGGAAAATGGCAATAATCGGGAAATCGTCTATATAACAGTTAATTTTATATAGACGATTTCCCGATTATTGCGAATGAATTTTAGTCACTTCACTCGTTATATGGTATTCTTGAATGTTTTAAAGAAATCTTGGTCTTAAAACTCGATATTTTAGAAATAATTGCAGAAAATTGGAAATTTTCAAAAATTACTTGAAATGATTATTAAATCGACAACAATGAACAAAAAAACAGACCAAATTAGCATTTACTGGATGCATATGCAGGTTATTCGTCAACGGATAAAACAATTTCGGCCATTTTGAGAATATAATATTTGGCGAATCTAATATTTTGAGAATCTGCTATTTTGAGAATCTAAAATGCGAAATTATGCGAATATTGGAAACATATTTTAAAGAGAATTAAAATTAAAGTCGCGAGCAGCTAAATTTTTTTAGGCTTTCTTCTCCACTCTTCTGGAAACTCAATTAAAAAAGTGCCATGAAAATCCGACCACTGTAAACTTTGTTCCGCCTTTTGAGTATTTTTTGTCTAATTGCACTCGGCTAATAATGCGAACTGTTTTCAGGTTGCGCCCGACAAAAACCTTTTTTTATTACCCCAATATGGTACCCTAAAATCATTTTTAGTGACCGAGCGACATGTTATATTATTATAAGCTTCCGCCTTACCTATTAGAATGGTTTTTTTTACTCCCCAATATGGAACCCTGAAACTGTTTAGTGAGCCGTGCATGACGTACGGAGCTTCTCTGACGAGCCAATTGATAATTTAGTTTAACAATCTCATTCTATTTCAGAAGAGGCGGGTGTCCTTGATTCGCCTATTGGAGCAAACTAATATGAAACGTATGATCTGGTATCAGTGGAAGTAACCACCAAGACTGCCGCAAAATGGCTACCTTTGTGGATCCATTATTATGTCAAAACTTAAAATTTAAAAATATTTTTTTTAATCATCACTCTTTTACGCCTTATCAAAAAAAAATATTCTAAATAAAATAAAAAAAAACACTCCTCTAGGAACTCAATAAAAAAGTCCCATAAAAATCCGCCCACTAAAAATTACGTTCCGTACGTTCTAATCGTACTCGACTAATGTTCCAAGTACGGGTGCTGGATGAACATTATCTGTTAGAACGAGGAAGTTGACACTATCCCGTTATTAATACTTAATTTATTATACTTGTGGAGGAGCTCATCATCATTATTTCAGTCGAAAGACGTCCACTGGTGGACATAAGCCTCTCCTAAAATTCGCACATTGACTGGTCCCGTGCGACTCGCATCCAGGAGATTCCCGCAGCCTTCTCCAGGTCAAGGGAAGAGTTCATGGTTAAATAATATCGCGAGTGACTATTTTTATACACATAATAGGTAACATTTAGAGATTCCTCCGTGCCTTATCACGTTGAGGCTTTGGTCTCGGCCGGTCATTTCAAGTAGAACTTTGACAGTCTTAACAGTTAAGTGGAAGAAAATTCCAACAAACAGTCTTAACAAGAGGTGTCTTATAACCCAGACGACTGCCTAGTCAAATAAGCAGTCGTTCTTTGTAGCATTCAGTTGTATCCTGTTGGATTGGAAGCCAAACAACAACTAAATTCGGACAAGACTAGGCAGTTGACGACTTACGTGACGGGCCGCTGATGTAAAAGTTATCATTTATGTCGAAAACCATAACAATTATTAGGTAATACAGATAGAACAATAACAGATAGTTTTGTACTTATCTTCAATTTTATCAATATTTAAATCCTTGCTATTTTTCTATCTTATCCTATATCTGAAGTGGTGATGCGGTATCTTACATATCTTGTTACTATTTTGATTAGCTTACCTTGTTAGGGGAGCTCCCGTTTCCAAGGTTGAGCAACTCTTGACAAAGGTGGTCCATCTTTGACAGTAGTCAGTGGCCCGAAAGTCTGGCAACCAGTCTTACCAAGGAGTATCGTATTACCCAATACAACCTGGGTGGTGAAGGACAGGTAGGTAGTCGTTCCATGTAAAATATTGGTATTCAGCTGCATCCAACTCTGGGAGCCGACCCCAACTTAGTTGGGAAAAGGCTAGGCAGATGATGATTAAAGTAAGTTTGCTGAGGGAGCAATTAGAACTACAATAAAAAGACTGTCATCGCGGTCCTTTCACGGCAATGGGTCTCTGCAGTGATATTCATTTTTGTTATATCACTAGATAACTATTATCAAAGTACAGAACGGAAGAAGATGATGACAATGATTCGTTTAGTTGGTTGTAACCTTTTCAACAGATATTACTGTCGTTTCAACGCAACAGTATCTTTTTTTATTTTCGGATGAGAAATTGTTAAATGACTCCTCCAGCTAAGGCGAAGGGAGTCTCAGACTTTTACTGACTGCTAACGCATCCATGTTCCTACTTGGCCCTTTGTGTTCCAGGGCCGCGGTATGTCTTTCGAACAGTCCCACATTCCCGTTCGACACCGGCCCTTGCGGACCCCGTCCTTTGCTGACATCTCTCTGAGGCGTGCGTGGAAAACGAACGCGCCGTCGACACGGCCTGTCGTCATGAGACGAACGGACGACGAGCTAGCTAGCTCACCGTCCACGTTGGCCTAGGACGTGAGGTTCTCTCCCTCTCACGTTTTGCCACCTCCTTCGCTAGCATGACTGCTTCCCAGAAGAAAGTGATGGCTTCCCATTCCGTCTCGCTGCGTAACAAGGATTGAACCAGGGCTGGACGCGAGAGCTCGCCGCCGACCTACGGAACGCTTATTTAGTTACCGACTTGTACTTAGCCGTTCAGTGACGTATATACTCCAAATATTTCAAATGGGATGTCGCCCACAATTTACTAATTTAAAAAATAACGCGATCAATTGCCGGTAGCCTTTAAAACAGTTTTAACTGACGTGTCAACTAGGCCACAAGTCGGCAGTAGGCAAATACGGAACGATATATTTTAAAATATAGATTTTTTTTGCTGACTCACACTAGACCTATCATAACTCATGAGATATTGTGTGTTGAGTAGAGATTAGCGTCGACAGTCAAAGTCCGTCACACATTTTTAGTTACTACTCTTTGCGCGCAGACGTGTCTCATTTGATATTTTGGTTTCCGAATAATTGATTATTTCGTCAACATAAAAATGGCGTTGTTTACTACACCAAACGGTAAGTTTTTTTTATCATCCCCACACAAAAAAGGGCATTTTGTTCATCAATAACAGTGAATAAAACGATATTTAACTCACTGAGTGAATATAAACATTTTGAATTTTGAACAAAAAATCGTGCTGACAAAAATAATAACACCGAATTTCTAAAATTGCTTTGAGAGACTGACCTACAGGAGTTTAGCAATAGCGCCTACCCGTGTGAGAGAGTGGTTAGCGATACACTGCGGCCCGTCGCGGCGTCGCCCATAGCCGCAAGAGCATTTAGAGTATTTTTAATTAATCAATTAAAAAATATGCGTAGCTCATAAAAAATAAAAATATGGTATACTTAAAGTAAATGTTAAAGAATATTTTAAAATAAATATTACGTCAAAATGAACTACAACTTCGTAGATATATCGCAGCATGTTTACAAGCCTTTTCGGTCGATAATTGAAATAGGTCCAGATTTTTTTCATTACATAAAAGGCAAAGAACGATAAATTCGTATAATGTATTCTATGATTTTTAAAGTATAGGATATATTATTATGTGATATGAAAAATGCTGTGATAGTCTGTATTTAACAGAATCTACAATTTAGAGCCTCCCAATCACGTCTCCGTGAGTTTTGGCAAAAACATGGCTCGGGAGAATGGTGATAACTAAATAAATAGAAAGGTTATCTAAAATTCGCTTCGTGATTATTGAAGTGGAGATAACGACCTATGTTACATGAATAATTTTTATTTTAAGCAAGGAAGCAAAAGCATACAATTTCAACGAGTAATCTTTGCAATTTTGTGTTTCTCTGTAACAGGCGCCTTAACGGACCACTATTGGCGACCACGATCGTCATTAGTGGTCACTTATCCAAAGACCGACTTTGCTATGCGTAGCATAACCTTTAAGATCGACTCTATTGGCTGTTACTATAAACTCACGAGAAATATAAATGCGAAACTTCTATTTGTTTTCTTGCAGTCAATGGTAAAATGGTAGAAAGAGTACACAAATTGTGAAAAGAAAACAGGCAGTTTATGGGGGCTGCTGATGCCGCATGCCGGGGCCACCAGGGTTAGCAGTCTCCACAGAGATAACGACATAATCGCTAAGTTTCGATCGCTGATTACTAACGAATAATTTCGGTTGCAATATTGATGCTTGCGAATACTAGACTGCCGCGGCCCAGTCCGTAGCACTCATAGCAGATCTACGAAAGGTGCTACGAAAAGCGTACGTGACGGTCACGCGGGTTCCATGATTTTTGTTCACTTAAAAAGTGCTCAACGGTCGAAGTGTTCACTTAAAAAAAAACCTCCCAGTTCTTGTATCCTTAAAAAGTTTCGTACTATGTTCATTGTTGTTCATGATTAATTGTAAAAAAAAGTGCTATAATGGTTTGCGAGAAATTGAACAAAACTGGTGCCGGTGCCAGATAGTACCTATGCTTGCTAGCTGCGCCACTACGTACACTGCAATAAATAATATGTAATGTGCAAAATCATTGGTGAACAAATGTTCGTCTATTGCTCATTCAATTTTAATAAAAATAATGAAAAAAAAGATAAACAAAAAAAAAAGAGTTTTTGCAGTATTTAAAGATAAACAGAATCAACAATAGACGAACATTTACCAATGATTTTGTACATTATTTAACTATTCATTGCTGTATATGTGGTGGCGCGGCTAAGAAGCGGCTAGGCTTCTATGCGCTACTTTGTTCAATGTCTTGCAAACCATATTGGTTATTTTTATTTTTAATCATGAACGTTTAACGAACATTTTTTGTGTTATTTTTTTTGTGGCGAGTGTTACGTTAAGTACCACACTCTCGCTCCGCTCAGGATTCTACTCTAGAATTCTTCACTGCTCGCGGTATCAAACTTATTTCCCGAATTTAATTCCCTTTTTCCCTTGTTGTATATTCTACTATTTTAGTATCAATATTTTTTCTTAAGGAAAACATTGTTAGGAAACCGGCCATGTTCTAGAACCAAGAAATGCGAAGACATGTGACATCTACCAATCCGCACTGGGCTTGCGTGGTGTATTTAAAGCCCATTACCTCTCATAGAGAGAATACCTGTATCCCAGCAGTGGGAACATAATAATAGGCTGATTATGATGATATATTTTTTTTTACCCTGGACGCTCTTAATGTGCACGTCTCACATCGTTCTCACATTTAAAAGGGTGTAAAACACCTCTTCACGAAGCCGAAAGGCACTTGTTCTCCCAATCATTACGATATTTTTTTTGTTCTACACCATACCTGGGAACCTCCTAGTTACATAGATATGGGGGGTCGAAGTTAGAACTTCTTGACAATTTTTTTTTTACATACAAGTTTTTTTTGTAAGATTTGACTTTAACACTTCCACGACCCCCATACTATTCAATCCATCCATCAGCACAATGTCGACTACTTTCTCGAAGTTAAACCTACCTAACTGGACCATTTGTCCTAGGTATACATATATTCGTCTACAATTTCGAGTGTAGAGTCTCCGATCTTGATAGGAATGGGTGTGAAATGGGCATTCAACATGACCTTCGTCTTGTCTATGTTCATTTGTAGACCCACTCCTTCGGAAGCTCTACTGAGGTCATCGAGCATTGTAATGAGGTCCTCCATGGTCTCAGCCATGACCACAATATTGTCGGCAAACCGAAGGTGAGTGATGTACTCGCCATTGACGTTGATGCTTAGCCCTCTCCACTCCAGAACCTTGAAGACATCCTAAAGTGCAGCGGTGAACAGTTCCGGAGATATCCTATATATATATAACTCCCTGTCTTACACCTCGCTGCAGAAGGATAGGTTCCGAGGCTTGGTCCTGTGTTTTCGTACAAACACTTCAACACTTCGATGTACCGATAGTCAATTTAGCACCGTTGGAGAGACTGTGTACCTACTGCAGTCTCTCAGCCCAGATTTCGATCGAATCAAAGGCTTTTTCGTAGTCCACAAACTCTAAGCAGAGAGGCAAGTTATACTCTTCGGTCTCCTTAGTTCTCTTAGCCACCAAGGCATATTCAAGTCAATGAAAGATAACTAAATGCAAATGGTGGCATTACAGTACATGGTACTCACACATGTGCTATGCTATTACACAATACTAAGAGATTTAATCCATACAATACAAGAATTTACAATCTTCTGCAGCTACCACAATAATTGTCCAATAAGTTTGCACCTATGGTTGCGGAGCAGGACCGGGATTTAGCCAAGCATTTTTATCCTCAATGTGGTCCCTCAGCTTATAATATGCTTGCCTACATAGTGTGCGTTTTACTTTTTTGATTTATATTTGATTTTCTTACTTCTTTAGCGATTCATAACAACGATGTTGAAAATGACGGTGTTGACGATATTATGCATACTGTAATTGAAATAAAGATTTTTACTCAATTCTGACGATAATGATGACGACAATTCTGTAGATTTTGATGATGACAGTGATGACGAAATCGTCGATGACAATAATGTCGATTTGCGATGATTATGACGAATAATTGACTTATTAATGCAATAACATTTTATTTTTTGTTTCAGGAAAATACAGAATCGAGAAAATGTCGGCTGCTACTTTTCCTGGTTCTCTGAGAGTGAGTTTTTTACAAAATCTGTTTCCTTTTTTTTTCTTTCTCTTTTGTAATAATGAATTTTTAAACATCAAATAAACTACCCTATTTTGTACGTTCCAGGTCCTCAGAGAAGGTTTTATTCCGTATGGCAATACATGTATTGGGTTAGAAGTGGACAAGGATCCCTTGGCAGTAGAAGAGCTGTTAGAACTGTGCGCAGACGCAGCATTAGACGGCCTCTCTCTGGTTGCAGTCGCTACCGACACCGGAGAAGTTGCTGCAACTGTTTTCAGTAAACTGCAGGTTGGTATTATTATTATTTATTTATCAGGAACAATTGTTTGATACATTACATACATCTTAATTAATAATATTAATATATAGTTCAAGTGACATTCAATAATATAAAACATGCAGCAATAATTAAAAACAAAAACATACAAGATTAGTTAGAAGAGAAAACAAAAACAGTAAAAACATTTTTTTTAATTACATTGTAAACCACTTTTTTTTTGTTAAATTGATAAAATTGGAATTATAAATTAGTTTGTCTACTGAGTACAAATTCCTATCCAACAGAAATGCTTTAGTTTAGCCTTAAAAGAGCTAGTGTAAAACAAGATTTTTAGGTCCGCTGGCAGTCTATTAAATATTTGTACAGCTTGGTAATGAGGGCTATGCTTGACAATGTTGAAATTAGGTACAACTTTATTTTTAGAATCCTTCCTACGAGTGTTTTCTCTGCTTGTTCTTTCTTCCTCAGACTCGAATTCATGAACATATTCTTAAAATTAACTAACAAAATAAGAATGTATATGAAGGGCAATGTTAGAATATTTAAACGCTTAAAATGAGATCGACAGCTTTCTAAACTTATATTGTCACTTACGGGATATCTTCCTTCTTCTTCTTCTTCTTTCTTCTTCTTCTTCTTATAGTGCGCGTAGCAAAAGACAAAGAAAGAGGGTAGACAGATTTGTCTGCTCGTAACAATTTATTATCCATCCACCCGCATACTCCAGTCAACCCGCGATCATGGCGCTTGCAACAGCGTCGAAATATCGGGTGCTCAACATTAAAAATAATCACGGAAGATATCCCGTAAGTGACAATATAAGTTTAGTTTTAAACCGTGAAAGCCTAAAACAGCGACAGCTTTCTATTTGTGAGATTCGGACAATTGTACGTATTGCTCTTTTTTGGAGAATAAAGGCTCGTTGAGGATTATAACCGCAGCTTTTCCCCCAGAACTGTATACTTTATCGAAGTCTGGATTCAACAAGAGCATAATATACCTTCTTTAACTGTTCCGTATTTATTTCGTCGCTCAACTTTCTCAACGCATAACACGCAGATGATATAGATGAGGCTATGTGTGCTAGCTCCTTTTTCCAGTTGAGCAAATCATCTAAGTGGATACCCAGAAATATGACGTCTGTCACTAGTTCAATCTTTCATTGTTGAGGGGTATATTCATATATAACCCTCAACAATGAAAATTATATTATTACTTGACCGTATAAATTGACCAATACACTCCGCATTTATGTATGTAAATAATAGCAAAAAGGTAGTTTTCCTCTAGTTTATAGTGAACCTCATAGTTTTAATCCTTTTTACAAAAGTATAAATCTTCGTTAAGGATGAGAAGAAGAAAAATAATTTTCATCGTTTTTGTTCAACAGCGGTAGAGGAATGACTTTGACCTTGAAAAAGTCGATACTCGGCCTTTATGAACTTGGAGGGTTGTATTGATGACTTGGATGATTATAATTCTGTAACTACATACGCCTTACAGTCGCGAACAATATTTTAATCAGCACTGGCCTGCAAAATGCAAAAACGTAAGAAAATTTGAATTTCGCGGGTTAACCTAACGCTTTCACCTTAATTAATATTAGAGAGATAAGATAGTTATACCTGTCCAAATAATAGAATAAGTTAACCTTGACGTTTCCGATTTTGATGACGATAACGCGACGATCACAAGACGATGGAATAACACGATAACTATATTTGAACGTCAAAACGCGATTAATGTTATACAATATTGTGGTATATTTACACAAGATAACAAGGATTTTATTATTTTTTAAACAACACATGATGTAATCGTTATCATTATCTATTTTTATATGTAATGGAAAAAACTCTTAAATCTGACAAAACCCTGATAAAGTTAAAATACGTTTTCTGCTCTATACATGTGTTGTTTTAGAACGCTTCTATTGCAATTACCTACTTCTATAATTCCATGATATTTTTCAAAGGGTTACAATTTTTTTTTTTAATATTATACTAAGTTTTAAAGGAAATGTTAGTTAATGTTAAAATAGTTTTGACTGATTAACAGTTTTGACTATGACATGTACATGTTATAAAATCGTAAAGTCCAAATCGCATGTTCCGGGATAACGCAAAAACTACTGCATAGATTCAATTTATTTTCTTGCAAAAATATTCCTAATGCGTCTTGAAATGTTAAGCTACATTTTCAGGATTATTTCTGTCTTTTGGTCTGGTAAAGTTTTATTGAGTTTTTGCACCTGTAGTTTCTAGTAGCAGATACGAAATATGAATTTGTGCCCGTTTGATGACATTATGCCTATTTCGTAGGCCATAATATCGTAGGCTCTGTCGAAAAGGGTGTAAAAAGTTGATTTAAGGCGGAGGTATCTCTGCCGGGGTTGCGGGCCTGTTCGAAAGAGATACCGCGGCCCCGGAACGTAAAAGGCGAGGAAGGAACATGGATGGTTTTTTTAGTCAGTAAGAGTCTGACACTCCCTCCCGCTCCGCCCAGAGTGGGGGGGGTCATTTGATGATTTCCCATCCTTAAAAAAAAAAAAAAAAAAAAAAAAGGCGGAGGTTTCTTGAAAACGGTCCAAAAGGCGGTTTTTAAAAGTAGTGTATCTCTAAAACTGTAAATAATTTCGACAAATAAAAAAAAATATATATTTTGAAGTTCTTTTTGCATACACTGATGGAACTCAAAATATAATTTGACAAACTTTAATGCACCAAAAAAATCTTCAAACATACCTCTTAATTTTCTTTCAAAGCAGTTTAGCCATTTATTGACAATGATATGATGATATTTAAAAATATATCATAACATTTCAAATGCTAAACTACATCTAGTAATGGATTATTTATTATTAAATAGTTAAGTTCTCATTTTAAATCGATCGAAAATACTCATTTCGCTCTATTCGGCCCGCAGTGACTGAAGTAACAACCACTTTGTAGTGCAAGCTAATTAGAACTTAATTCTTACAGTATTTCAAACGAAGTTTGAACCACCACAAATAGAGTTGCTTATTTAGCTGATGTCGTCGCCTTAACAGACAAGGAAGTCTTTTAATTATGTATTTTAGGGGTTGGCGTAAAGGGTTGAAGTTTGGGAATTCTTGGGCTAGGCCTGCAGATGATGACTTTGGATGTGTAGCGACACGAGACGTTGTCCTTCCGTTAGGTGCAGGTTTTTTAGCTGCCTGATATACATATTATACCTGCATAAAGTGGCGAGACTGGAGGCAACTCCTGTGTGTCGCCAGTGAGGCTGCAGTGAGGACACGCCCTTCCTCACCCTCCTCGAGCGTACTCTGCCTCAACCTTCTGAAAACACAGCCAGGTTGTTATTTTAGTTTAACATCCCGCCTAATATCAGGCTTCACTCATTATACATCTTGTAACGTTATAAGCGCAATACCTGAAAATAGTTGATCAGAATCAAGGGCAGAATCGATTGAACCACTTTTTAATATAGGTCAGATTTTTCAAAAATATCTAAAGGGTGTAAAACACCTCTCCACGAAGGCACTTGTTCTCTCCATCATTGCGATATTTTTTTTGCTCTACACCATACCTGGGAACCTTTCAGTTACGGAGATATGGGAGGTCAAAGTTACAACTTTTTGACAACTTAAAACTAAACCAAACTAAAAAAAAAACTTTGAATACAAGTTTTTTTTTGTAAGATTTTAACTTTTAACACCTCTTCGACCCCCATACTATTCAATCCATCCATCAGTACAATGTTTTAAGTGCGTTACATTGAGTTCTACCACAAAACGTGATTTATAACCTCAAAAAAAAAAGTTGTTTCCCAACAATTTTTTTTGCGTAAAGTTACTTAATTTGATGTACAGAATGCCCTGTATATCTGTCTTCCATTAATAGGCCAAACCATCACGTGCGTAAACCCGCCGAAATGGGTAAACAAACAAACACGAATAGTTGTCGTCCTATTTATCTCATACGCGGGATAGTAATAGCTCTTGCCAGTAAAACTAAAACAGCACATAAAATCTTTATTTTTTAATATTTTCTTTTCTTACAAAAATAAGTCAAATAATTTAAAAATCATTTGGGTGTCTAAGGTTTTGCGCATTTAACGTTACACGTTCAAACTCAAACTCAAACCATTTATTTCAACTAGACCATTACGGCACTTTTGAATGTCGATAAAATGGCTACAGTCACAGACACAAGGCATAATAACTTGAGAATGTACTGTAGTTGCCCATTCCCTAGCGTAGATCTCTATGGAGAAGAACGGGCAAGAAACTCCATGGACACTCTTTTCAATCAAAAATGTTGTTACAAAATCTTGGTTACATCTTTCATGTTGAGATTATACATATATGTGAGAACGATGCAGAAAGACGTGCACAATAAGAGCGTCCAGAGTAAAAAAAGAAATAAATCAACAATTTATAAAATAAAGCAATTCAAATGATCCATGGCAGCTAAGAGATGACCAGTCCCGACTGACAGCGCCCGTTCACGAACATGACGCATGGATCAGCGCCATTCAATTCAACCATATTGAAGGGAACTAAATGACCCGACCCACCCGCCACCATCAGCAAGACATTTAAGCGAGCATGACAATCTCTCAGCCACCAAGGCATATGCAAGTCAATGAAAGATAACTAAATGCAAATGGTAGCCTGTACATGGTACTCACACATGTGCTATGCAATTATACAATACTAAGAGATGGAGTCTATACAATGCAAGAATATTTTTACAGTCTTCTGCAGCTACCACAATAATATTGTCCAATAAGTTTGCACCTATGGTTGCGGAGCAGGACCAGCATTTAGCCAAGCATTTTTATCCTCAATGTAATCTCCCAGCTTATAATATGCTTGCCTACATAGTGTGCGTTTTACACAAGATTTAAATTTCGTCTCATTCAGTTGTAAAATGTGGGGAGGTATTTTATTGTAACATTTTAAACAGTACCCCATGAAAGATGAATCTACTTTAGCAAGCCTGAAACCTGGCTGAACTAGTTGGTCCCTATTTCTAGTATTATAGTGGTGCCTGTCACCTCTTTTACTGAATAAATGCAGATTTTTCCTAACATACATGATGTTTTCATATATGTATTGACAAGGTACTGTCATGATATTAATTTCCTTAAACAGTTCTCTTAGAGAATCGCGTCTACGTAATTCATATATGGCTCTTATGGCTCTTTTCTGCAGAATAAAAATAGACTCGATGTCTGCAGCCCGTCCCCATAGTAAAATACCGTATGACATTATACTATGAAAATAACTAAAATAGACTATCCTCGCCGTATCAACATCAGTAAATTGACGGATTTTTCTAACAGCATACGCTGCCGAGCTCAGCCGGCCTGCAAGAGATGTTAAATGAGGACCCCATTGTAGCCTGTGGTCGAGCGTAATTCCCAAGAAAACCGTTTTATTGACAAATTCAAGTTTCTCTTGATTCAATACTATGTCACAATCACTACTTTTGACATTTGGTAAAGCAAATCTTATGCACTTAGTTTTATTCCCATTTAGTACTAAATTATTAGCGGTAAACCAATTATGAACCTGCAGTAGGGCGAAATTTACGTCGTCAAGATTTGTGGCACGTCTGTTTATTCTAAATATTAAAGAAGTATCATCAGCAAACAACACCATTTGCGGATGGTTGTTAAATAAATGGGGTAGGTCATTAATGTATACTAAAAAGAGGAAGGGACCCAATATCGAACCTTGTGGTACACCCATTTTTACTTTCAAACCCATCGAATTTACACCCTTTACTTGTACATGCTGCTGTCTATCATTCAGATAAGATTTTACTAAACTGAGCGCAAGTTTACCTAAACCGTAATGCTCAAGCTTCAATATAAGGGTTTCGTGATTTACGCAATCAAATGCCTTCGAGAGATCACAGAAGATTCCTATGGCATCTTGTGCCTCTTCCCACGAAGTAAAAATGTGTTTTAATAAAGTGACACCGGCGTCAGTCGTACAACGTCCTTTGGTGAAACCATACTGCTGTTCGTGTAAGATTTTATTGGTGTTAAAATGGTTAAGCATCTGATTGAGCATTATCTTTTCAAACACCTTGCTGAAAACCGGCAACACGGATACGGGCCTATAATTATTGGTGTCTTTACTGTCTCCGGATTTAAAAAGCGGTATTACCTTACTGAATTTCATTAGATCCGGGAAGACCCCTTGATCTACGCACGAATTAAATATTGAGGCTAAATACGGCGCTACACTCTCAACAATTGAGGTACAAGCTTTGATAGACATACCCCATAGATCTTCAGTTAATTTGATCTTGATTTGCTTAAAAGCTTTTATGATTGTTATGGGGTTTATATGCTGAAATTTAAATTCATTTGGACAGGCTGAAACGTTTGCTTTTAATAAATCAATAGAGAGCACCGGAGAGGAATTTAAGGTTTCAGTAGTTTTAAGTGGGATACTGGTAAAGAAATTTACAAATTCTTCAGCGACTTCGTTATTAGAGCTCACGAGACCATGATAGGTCTCTAGTGTTATGTCATTACTTGGTTTTTTAGATCTATTGGTCTCACTGTTGATAATTTTCCAAACCGTCTTTATTTTGTTATCGGCTGATTTTATCTTGTTGCTAATGAAAATAGACTTGGCTATCTTGCAAGAGTTTTTAAAAAATTTCGAGTAAGTAGCCACATATTTACTAAACGTTTCTGTGTTGATATAAGGCTTAAGGCCGTATAGCTCAAACAATCGTTCTCTACTTTTCCTAATACCCTGTGTTGCCCAATCACTGAAAATAAACTTTGGGGCAATAGTTTTAGTTTTCTGTTTTAAAGTATTATTGAACTCGGTGTGCACTACCGAAAAGAATTCTTCATACAATTCATTTACATTGTTTCCAATATGGCCTGGTATATTTAACTTGCTAATTAAATTATTATTAAACTTTTCTAAATTATTTGTCTAGTTTGAATCTGAATTCTTTGTAATTGTTTATTAGACGCGAAAGCAACAGTCTGTCCGCTGTGATCTGAAGGAAGGTAATTTACGATGGGTTTATCTAAGTAGTCGCAGCAACAAAAAACATTATCTATGCATGTAGCAGTACTTGTAGTAATTCGGGTTGGTTCTGAAAAAACATTTGACAAATTAAATGATTTAAAGAGATTTAAAAATCTACTGCTGTTAACATTATTCTCTAAAATATTGATATTAAAGTCACCACAGATAATTATTAATTTACTACCAGTTACAAGTTTTGCCAAAGCATCTTCCATTACTGACTCAAAGATAGAGTAGTTCAGGTAATTAGGGGGTCTGTAAACGCACACTATTACATGCTTATCTAGCTCAACACAAGACAATTATATGCTATGTTCAACCGAAAGATCGACAATATCATTACGAGGCTTAAATTTAAAACAATTTTTAACTAAGATTAACGAACCCCCACGCATCTTAGACTTCCGGTTAAAGCAACTGCCCACACTATAATTCTCGTAATTAAATTGCATTTCGTAATCCTTCATCCAATGTTCCGTTAAACAGATAACATCAACTTGGTTTTTTCTAAAAATAGTGCGATTTCTAATTGTTTGGAAGAAAAACCCTGAATGTTCTGATGAAATAATGTAAAGGAATTCTGCTTAACCTCTTTTTGACAACTAATTAACTGAGAGCTAGAAGATACCTTAGAGTTGATAAGTTTACCTAAATTATCACTCGTAGCTTCCATTGTCTTACTGACTAGTTTAAATCTAAGCTAAAATGTGTAAAATTACAATTAGTATAATTACTAATTTCCGTGGAACTATTTACAAAAGACTGCGACATACCACATATGTCTGAGTTTAAAT
Organism: Xestia c-nigrum; assembly: GCA_916618015.1. NCBI lineage: Eukaryota > Metazoa > Arthropoda > Insecta > Lepidoptera > Noctuidae > Xestia > Xestia c-nigrum. The sequence goes on from OU745260.1 coordinate 11,066,392, forward strand.
TAAAAGCTAATAGCCGAGCTATTTGACGTCTAAAACTAATAGGCAGGTACGCATTATTCCTCGTTGACTTCAATTTCTGGACGAAACTGTTAGTGTCGAAAAACGTCAACTTGTCACAATAGTGACCTACTAATAAACATGTGATTATTGAGAGTATGAATATAATGATTTTGCCTGCTCGACAACTTTTCAAAGTATGGAAAGGCACACAGAATGATGTTGTATAATGAAAACAATGATTTTATCAATCTTAAGATTTACATGAGTAAATATAAATATTTCCAATGGATTGCCTGATGAAATTAAGTAGAGGTTACCTTTTGTTAAAATTATCGGAACTAACGTGTATTCCAAACCAAATGAAAACAAGATAGAAATAAACTAAACAGCATAACAGCCAAGAATTTGTTTTGTTTTGTGGGTTTTCTATCTTTTTGTCCATACTACAGTGTTGTAAGGTAGATAGGTCGATAGTATACAGGGTGTAAACCACCTCATCACAAAGCCGTTAACCACGCATTCTGTACATAAAACTATGTAACTTTACGCAAAAATGATTGCTGGGAAACAACTTTTTTTTTTTGAGGTTATAAATCATGTTTTGTGGTAGAACTCAATGTAACGCACTTAAAACATTGTGCTGATGAATGGATTGAATAGTACGGGGGTCGTGGAGGTGTTAAAAGTCAAAATCTTACAAAAAAAACTTGTATTTGAAAAAAAACTTGTCAAAAAATTTTAACTTTGACCCGCCATATCTCCGTAACTAAAAGGTTCCCAGGTATGGTGTAGGACAAAAAAAATATCGCAATGATAGGGAAAACAAGTTTCTTTCGGCTTCGTGAAGAGGTGTTTTACACCCTTTATAATAAATTACTAGCTGTTTCTGTTCCGTTGTCTTCTGTTTGATCTAAGTCTACATTTTTTTTTCACCCATCCATCGAAGTCCTAGAAAAGTATACGATTCGGCCGTCTATCTTCGGTAATACGCGATCTTATATTACTCCTCTGTTCTTTTTATTCTGTTGCATCGATGGTACGTACGTCTTCTCGATAGAATAGAATAATTTGACAGTTTAGTATGCGCGGAGTACTATTTTGTAAAATCATTCTATGAGGGTATTCATCATTTGCGGGCCTGTTCGAAAGAGATACCGCGGCCCCGGAACATAAAGGGCGAGGAAGGAACATGGATGGGTTTTTTCCAACTATGTTGTCAGTCTAACCGAATGCAGCTGAATACCAGTATTTTGCGTGGAGCGACTGCTTATCTGACCTCCACAACCCAGTTAGTACTGGGTAATACGCGCGATACCCCTTGGTAAGACTGGTTGTCAGACCTTCAGGCCACTGACTACCCGTAACGACTGTCAACGATCTACAAATGACAGCCGAGACCAACTGTTTAACGTGCTTTTTCCGATGGTATTATGTACTTGAAATAAAACCACTGAAGATTTAAATAAGCCACCGATTTCTCGAAGCTCGCACGCCGACTATAGTCATGGTTTTTCATACATTTCAGGTAAAGCCAGACCCCAATTCTTCGGAAAAGTCATTTTTCGAGATATTTAGCCAGGAGCGCTGCAAGCGGCCACCGTCCAAAGCTATGGTAGACTTTATGATCGAACTTGATGCAAAGTGCAATTATTTCGAGAGGTAAGAAATGTCTTAACATACAAGACGCCTTAAAGTGAACACAGTTGTAGTTCGAAAGCTTTAGGTGGAAGCTACATATCTGGGGCCCACGCTTGATGTCAGAATTCGGGAGTACCTAGCGTAGCTTGAACCGAGCAGAATCATGCATAACTTCTCGCACAGTGCAAAGCTCCACGCGAAGCACGTTACTTTTCTGTGTGAATGAAGTGAGTGATCTACGAGTACTTCAGTAACTTTCTCTTGTCCTACAAATGAATAATTTAACGCCTTCATGGCTTTAAAATAACTTACAATAATCATTATTTATCTATTTTCTCAGGTACGGTATCGATTGTTTATGCGAAATAATGTTCCTTGGAACCCTACCTAAACACAGAAGTAATGGTCTTGCCAAGCTGCTTGTCGAAACAGCAGTGGACCAGGCAAAGAAATTAAAAGATGGTACAATTACCGTTTCCCCACTGACAATTGCGGATCTAGGACCAAACTATGCATTTATGAAGCCAAGGAAACCAGTCACGGAGAAACCTCAAATATGTACCGCGCTGTGGTCCGCAAGTGGTTCTAAATCAATTGGTAAAAAATTGGGTTTTACCGTTCTTGAAGTTTTCTCTTATGGAGATTTAATTTACAATGGGAAATCTTGTAATGAGAGAATTGGTGCTGAAACCACTTGTGAAGGGGCTGCGTTGAAGATATGATTATTTTGGGAAAAGAAGAAAGAGATTGTTAAGCCCACCCTTCTTTATTGTTTGTTTAATTTGTAGGGTTACGTAATTGTTTATTCTTTTTACTAAAAAAATGTTTTGTTTGTGTAATAAAGCTAAAATATACAATAATTATGTTTCATTTAAATAACCATTACATAAAGGAAAAATTCTAAATTCCATACAAACTTGCAGCAAAATTTTAATTAACCAAAAGGAGTAGATTTTTTTGATACACATCTGATTCGTGTAACGGCTAGACCAATAATGAGGGATCTCCTTTGTATTAACGTTCATCACTTATAAGTCGGAATTAGTGAGACTTTTAAATTTTTACTTCATAAATTTCCTACTGTGAAATTGCCGATGGTAAATAAGAAAAAAAAAAGGTTATCTATACTATACTCGAGCTCTGTTAGACAGTGTTGAAATATTTACAAATGACATAGGTATGACTTTAGGTTTAAATAAATGTAATACAATACACATTAGATCAGGACACAGGAATAATACTATAGGTGAAGGGCATATACTTCTAAGCGGAGATATATTTGAACAGCTAGGAATAGGTAGGACATATAAATATTTAGAATTACACGAATCAGGGAAGATAGAACATAGTCAGATTGGGGAACAGGTTACAAAAGAATATTTTAAGTGAACTAAAAAACTACTTAACACACATTTAAACGCATGAAATATCATAAAAGGGATAAATACCAGTACCCATGCCATACCAGTCCTACTGTACTCATTTGGAATTATTAATTATAAGAATAGTTATTTAAAAGCAATAGATATAAAAACTAGAAAATTATTAGCAATTAAAAGAGCACAATAGCAAAAAGCAGTAGAAAGATTGTACTTACCTGTTATAGAGGGGGTAGAGTGTATAAATATAGAAAATATGTATAAAACACAGAGACTCAAATATAAACATTATCTAAACGGAGAGAACGACGATTTAATAAAAGTAATAGTTCAACATGATAAAAACAGGGATAAATATTCTATAATAAGAAAAGCACAAGAAATAGAAAGAGAACTACAACTACTACAAATAATATACATCATCATCATTTCAGCCGAAAGACGTCCACTGCTGGACATAGGCCTCCCCCAAGTGTCGCCACTTAGACCGGTCTCTTGCGACTCGCATCCAACGGATTCCCGCAACCTTCACCAGGTCATCGGTCCACCTAGTGGGGGGTCTTCCAACGCATCGTCTTCCGGTTCGCGATTGCCACATCAGAACTGTTCGGCCTCATCGGCCATCCATTCTGCGAGCAATGTGACCTGCCCACTACCACTTCAGTTTGGCAATTCTTCGGGCTACGTCGTTGACCTTGGTTTCCTTGCGGATGTCTTCATTTTTGATTCGATCACGCAAGGAAACCCCGAGCATAGCCCTCTCTAATAAACACACCCTCTCTATATTTTTATGCTTTTAGATGGTATTTTTATTTTCAACCGACTTCCAAAAAGAGGAGGTTATCAATTCGTCAGTATTTTTTTTTTTTTTGTGTTTGTTACCTCAGAACTTTCGACTGGGTGAACCGATTTGGATGATTCTTTTTTTATTTGAAAGCTGGTGCTTGTCGTTTGGTCCCATTTTAATTTGCTGAAGATCTGATGCTGATCTTCCGAGATATACAATGAAACTCTTCAAAAATAGACAGCAAATCTGCAGTAATTGCTGCAATCGCTTGTAGGTTCATTGTTCATGCTACATCATGACGTAACATCACGCCTGTATGCTCTGAGGGGGTACGCAGATGTGTACAATACTCCCAGATTTCGACAATGTTTGTTGCCTCTGAACTTTCGACTAGGTAAACCGATTTCGATAATTCTTTTTTTATTTGAAAGCTGGTACTTTTAGTGTGGTCCCATTTCTATTTGGTTAAGATCTGACGCTGATCTTCGGAGATATAAATGGAATTACACGGCAAAGCTGCAGTAATTGCTGCAATCGCTTGGTTGTTTATTGTTTATGTAACATAGTGACGTAACATCACGCCTGTATGCTCTGAGGGAGTACGCAGAAGTGTACAATACATGCAGATTTCGAAAGTTAGATGTGTTAAGTTCCATTTAATGGGATCCTGGAGAAATAGAGGGAATTCCTTAAATTGTATAGGCACACCAGAAGCGATTTGGGTAGTTTTAGGAAGAGTACGTTCTTGGAGTGATCCCAATTCAATTTGCTAAAGAACTGATGAAGAACTTCGGAAGATAGGCGACGGGAACTCCTCAATAAATGATAGCAAATGTACTGGGATCGCTGAAATCTCATGTCTCTCTATTGTTTACACCAGCTCATAACAAAAAATCACGCCGTTACGCTGTGACAGGGTAAACACATTTATGAACCACTAAAAAGTGAAAAATAAAAACTTTTTAGCAAAAAATATAACCGACTTCACACGTCGACGACGTTCGACGTGACAAAAAAACTAAATCAATCAAACAAAGGTCACCGACTTCTGAAGCTAAAGTTATTTTTCACTTTTTTGTGTGAAGTCGGTTATATTTTTTGCTAAAATTTTTTTATCAAATATATTAATTATATTTCGACGTTTCATTCTTCACATATATAATAACAACAATGTAGTAATTTTTATCCTACTGGCAACTTCGCACTGGTAAAGAGTAATTTCGTTACTTTTTTTTTTTTTTTGTTTCTACCTGTGGGTAGGCTGTATGTCGGCTTACCATTATTTTTTCGTGCGCGGCAACAAGCACACTAACCTTCCGGAATATAAATCTGTTTTTTTCAAAGTAAAAATAGAATAAAAATGCTCAAACGTAGTGCTAACGAAAGATTACAATATTATAGTGCACAAATAAAGAAATTGAAGAAGCAAGGCAATGTAAAAAGGCGTCGTCGCTTAATAGTGTACTCTTCATCATCTGATTCCGAGGAAATAAAAGGTGAGATTATATTTTTCCATTCCAAATTTAAAAATTGGTGTTTATTAAAGTGGAATTTATCTATATGCGTTCAGCGTCTATAAGCTTCCCTGGAGGATCAACTGCGGGTTATCACGATGGGTTAGCATGACGCTAGAAAATACCAGCCTGGAGGTTCAACTGCGGGTTAACACAAAGGCTTTGATGTTGTAAAAACAACAAAATAATGGGTACCATTTGGACCCTGCGGTCAAGGATCCCTATAAATATTTACGATTAAACATTGAAATATTTCCATTTGAAAAATAATTCAATCGTAAGACTCTTCTTAAAAATTTTTGTTGGTTAAATACCCACAACTAAAAAAAAAAAATTTTTCAGATTACGGAACGCAAAACGTAGAGGAAAACATTGATGTCGATGAAACACTACCAGATGTGCCATCAACCTCCAAGTCACCCGATAAGCAGCCGCCAGCCTCGGAAGTAGTAAACACTGAGCCTGAACTCGACCCCGAGCTACTGGAAGCTTTGGGCGATGCTGTTGTCGATATTCCAGTCTACGGCCCGGACATACACGACAAGCTGGCTCAACGTTGGTTACCAATTCTTAAAAAAGGTATACAAAGCGAAACTAATGAAACGCTTTTAAAAGGATATACGATTCCTAACAACTGCAAGCTACTCAAAGCACTTACTTTAAACGTAGAAATATCGGCTGCTGTCACTGATTTAGTAAGAAACAGAGACAAAAAGCTTCAAACCAAACAGGATCAACTCGGCCTGGGCATTTCGGTCGTCAACAAGGCAATGACCCTGCTGCTGACCGCTGATGACAAGGTACAAGCCGTAAAAATTTTGTCAGACAGCTGCCGAATACTTACTGATCTCCATTTTACCGAGACACAAGTAAGAACAAAACTTATGACGCCAGGTTTGGACAAGTCGTTCCTAACCTTAATACAGGATCAAGACAGAGATGAAACCCTCTTCGGAAGTAAATTACCGGATAAAATCAAGGCCTCAAAAGCGATCGAGAAACAAGGACTGCAAATAAAAAAAGCACCTATTCCGAAGCCGTCAACCTCAAACATTCCAACGTCGAGTGCTCGTTATCAGAACCAGGGAAATTGGTCAGGGCCTCCTCGCTTCTCGTAATCGAGGAGGGGGGGGGGGGGCGGACATCCTCGTACCGGGCACCAGCACACCAACCTTATCGCCGGGCGCCACCGGCACCGCCGACGTCGACGTCAGCGCGAGCGAGCGCGACCGCGAGCTGCAACAAGCGTGCCCCTACGAGGCAATAACTCAGGTACATGCTGGTAGACTAAAATTCTACTATAATTGTTGGCGTGGCATTACAAAGAACGCGCTTGTTCTGAGTTGGATTTATCATGGTTACCACATACCCTTTTCGCGTAAAGTTGTACAGAGCACTGTTCCCCAAAATGTATTTTCCATCAAGGAAAAACGGGACATGAAAGTAGCTATTCGTAACTTAATAGATTTAGGCGCGATCACGGAACGAGAACCTATATTTGATCAATTTGTATCTAACATTTTTTTGACACAAAAATCGAATGGTAGCTATAGATTTATACTAAATCTCAAACGATTAAATAAGTTCGTTTCAAATGACCACTTTAAGATGGAAGACCATAGAACTGCATCAAAAATGATACCAAGAAAGGGCTTCATAACAACAATAGATCTTAAAGAATCATACTTACTTGTTCATGTAGCTAGATCTCATCGCAAGTATTTAAGATTTCAGTTTGAAGACCAAAAATTACGCAATCACACATATGAATTTAATGCTTTGCCTTACGGACTATGCTCCGCACCTCGAACTTTCACAAAAATCATGAAAGAAGTTGTATGTTATTTAAGGCATCGTGGATATAAATCTGTTAAATATCTTGACGATTTATTATGTCTTGGAGATACCTACGACGAGTGTCATAAAAATGTTACCAAAACTCTTGAATTATTTGAATTGCTTAGGTTTTGTAGTTAACTTTGAAAAAAGTTGTCTACACCCACAACAATGTTGCAAATTTCTAGGATTTATGTACAACTCTATAGACATGTCAATAACATTGCCATTAGAAAAGCGACACAAAATATTAAAATTTGTACAAAAATATTTAAAGTTACCGATTTGTACCATTAGGGAATTTTCTCGCTTGTTAGGAGTTCTGACCGCAGCTTGTCCAGCCGTTAGATACGGCTGGCTTTATACCAAAGAACTAGAAAGACAAAACTATTTAGCTCTTAAAAAACATCAAATATACGAAGCTAAATTTAAACCTTCTGCTGTAATCTTACCTGACTTAGATTGGTGGATTAAAAATATTAATTACACATCAAGTACTCTCGAATCTCAGAATTTTGTTTTAGAAATATTTACCGATGCTTCTAAAACAGGTTGGGGTGCATTTTGTAACAACGAACGTGTCAACGGTGGTTGGAAAGACAGCGAGCGCAACTTTCATATTCATTATTTAGAGTTGCTTGCTGTCTTTCTTGGCCTGAAATGCATCGCTCGAGACACAAAGTACAATAATAGTAATATTTTGCTACGCGTTGACAACACCACTGCTATTAGTTACATAAATAAAATGGGAGGGATTCAATTCCCTCATTTAACCAACTTAACCAAAACAATCTGCCAGTGGTGCGAGAAACGGAATATCTGGCTGTTTGCGTCGTATATAAATAGTAAAGATAACATAGAAGCAGATCAAGAGTCGAGAAGAATCAATCCCGATATCGAATGGAACCTCTCTGGCTCGGAATATCAGAAGGTATTGGCTTTCTTTGGCGAACCAGTAATAGATCATTCTCTTTGCTTCTCGCACTAATGCAAAATGCAAAACGTATGTCTCATGGAAACCAGACCCCGACGCCATGACAGTAGATGCATTTACAATAAATTGGAAACACACAGGGTACTTCTACGCATTTCCGCCCTGCTCTTTGGTTTTGAAATGCATACAAAAAATTATTAAAGACGAAGCAATAGGTATCGTTATTTTCCCTTATTGGCCGTCACCGCCATGGTTTCCATTGCTTAATAAAATACGACGGTCTGATATTTTATACTTAACGCCTGATTCAAATATGTCGTTGTCCTCTTTCAGGACTCCCCAACTCCCTCTGAGACAGTTTACGCTGGTTGCAGCGGTGCTCTCAGGTCTGCCTTAGAGTCCAGAGGAACACCAAGCATGGCACTCGACCTAATGATGGCTTCGTTATCCCAGAATACACTTTCCCAGTACAACGGTACCTATAAACTATGGTGGCAGTTTTGTGAAGCGAACAGGCATAACCCTTACACTGGTTCTCCATTAGATGTTATGTTATTTTTAACTAAACTATTTAACGAAGGCGCCACTTACGGTTCTTTGAATTCTCATCGCTCAGCTCTTTCCTTGCTGTTAGGCAGCATCGTAACTTCTCACGACCAGGTTAAAAGGCTTCTAAAAGGCGTTTATAAATTAAGACCTACCACTCCAAAATACACTTGTACCTGGGATCCACAAGTAGTTCTAAATTTTGTCGCAGAGTGGATACCCAATAGAGGGCTGTCAATTGAAAGAATCACCAAGAAGCTGGTGGTTCTCCTAGCATTATGTACAGCGCATAGGGTACAGACATTTTCTCTAATAAAATTAGAAAATATTGTGTTGGGTTCATCTGGTATTCAGATTGGTATTTCTGATGTCATTAAAACGTCCGCGGCTGGACGCGAACAACCTGTACTGATATTACCGTACTTTAATGAGAATTGGGCAATCTGCCCCGCTACAATAATAGAAGATTATATATTCGCAACAAAAGATATAAGATCTGAAGAGACAAACAGCCTTATATTAACGTATAAGCGTCCGCACAAACCAGCAACTGCTCAAACCATCAGCAGATGGATCAAGCAGGTGCTGTGTGCGAGCGGCGTGGACGTGTCTGCGTTCAGCGCGCACAGCACGCGGCACGCAGCCACGTCCGCGGCATTCGCTTCTGGGCTCTCGTTAGATGCCATTAGGAAAGCAGCTGGATGGACCAGTACTTCTCAAACCTTTGCAAAGTTCTACCACCGTCAGGTAGTGGACAGAGGTACCTTTGCTCAGTCAGTATTACAGACAAACGGTTCTGTGTGATTTTGTGAGCAACAATTAATTAAGTAACTTAGAACATAATTTTGTTATTAAGTATAATTATTTACATAAAAATATGTAATATCTAAGAAGTTTTTTGATTGTATAGAATAATATGAATATACCTCAGATAATAAAAGATGATCTTTTTTCTTTTCGTAAATCTGTTTATTTTATTTCACAATCTCTGAACATCTACATTGTTGTTATTTTATATCTGAAGAATGAAACGTCGAAATATAATATATGATCAAACGAACTTGCAAAAGTGAAGTTCGATCGATATTATATGAGTACGTTTCATTCGAAGATATATACTCCCACCCTCCCTATACCTCTAAAATAAAAAAAATAACTCTAAAATAATGGTAAGCCGACATACAGCCTACCCACAGATAGAAACAAAAAAAAACAAAAAAAGTAACGAAATTACTCTTTACCAGTGCGAAGTTGCCAGTAGGATAAAAATTACTACATTGTTGTTATTATATATCTTCGAATGAAACGTACTCATATAATATCGATCGAACTTCACTTTTGCAAGTTCGTTTGATCATATATAGATGAAGAATCCCTTATGTCTTTTGGTAATTTATTATAAATCTGCGCTCCCTCAAACTAAAAAGTTCTTCTTCCGTATAAAGTTCTTACTGAAGGTAGTTCTATACTATCCCTATTCCTAGCGTAGTAGTGGTATGTTTTATGTTTGAAAGTGATTTGTGAGTGTATTTTGTTCGTTACATTTTTTTAACTAGTATGCATGTGTGGTATGTGTATAATTTTTGTAGGTTAAATAGATTAGTTTTAGCATAAATTTATTTTGTAGGTGTTAAGGCGCTTAGACGAGCTAAATTAGCAACTCAAACTTCGTTTGAAATGCTGTTAGAATAAAATTCTAATCAGCTTGCACTACAAAGTGGTTGTTACGTCAGCCACTGCGGGCCAAATAGCGCGAAATTAGTGGTTTCGATCGATTTACAAAAAAACTATTGATTGGGTTAAAAAACTCTATCAATATCATGCTAATATATTGCTTGTAGAATTATTTGCCTAAACATCAGAATGATCGCATGCATATTAGTATGTTTTTTATTGTTTGAAAGATATTTTTAGAGATAAGTTTGTGATTTCTTTTTATCGAGCCAAATTAATTGTATTATGTTTTCAAAACAGTATCACGTTAGCTAGCATATATCCTGAAGAATATCATATATTTTTCTGGTCTTGTTTATAGCAGTGAATCATATACTTTTAGTAATTATAAAACTCGCGTTTAGTTCATGTAATCGCTTTAAGTAATTGTAATTGAATAGAGTTTTAATTGCTTTCTTTTGAGAAACTTGTATGTCATGAAGGTGTGTAATAGCAGCTTGTCCCCATGCTTGTATTAAATATTCTAAGTGCCGTTTGATGAGTGTGTTATAAATCGTGTAGCGTAAATGAAATGGCACACATTTAGCAATATTTCGCAGAGCTCCAGTTAACGGTATCAATTTATTTCTTATGTAATTAATGTGTGTACTTATCTAATATAAATTATGTATTTCTGTTAATTAGTGTTTATCAGATATACTTACATATTTGAAGTATTAAGAGCTATCCTTATCACTAATTGCAATGTTATCCAAATCTTATTCTTACATTTCATCAAATCTATCGACAAAAAGGCTTAGTCCTATTCTTATGTTCCAATTGAATTTTATTATTTTAAATTATTTTAACATTACAACCAAAATCTTCCACAACTGTATAGCGGGACCTTCAAATGGCGCATCCAATTTACTGCGCGTTTAATTTTTGAATAAAACCAAATCATCTTTCTCAAATAATGTTGAATTGACAGATTTATCATATGTTTCCTAACGTTTATGTTTATTTAGCAACAATTTTTTCTTTGCTTCGGCATGAGCTAACTGTAACCTGTATTTTAATTGTAATCGATAATTATCTATATTGTACAATGGATCTACGTTATTGGCAATGCTATCAGGTATTTGACAAAGTTTACCAAAAACGAGTTCATATGGCGTATAATTTATTTCAGAATGGACTGCTGTTGTTAAAACTAAAGCACCAAAATGGTAACCAGTAGCTCCATGTGTCGGTATAATTGCCACACTGGATCCTTAAAAATGCACCCATAGTTTTGTGAGCATCCACGATAGTGGCGGTAAGTCCCCTCTTTGAGGAGTGGCTAGAGAGGCGCCACGGCGTCCTCACCTTCCGCCTGACGCAGTTCCTCACCGGACACGGATGTTTCGGGAGGTACCTGCACCGAATCGGGCGGGAAGAATCGCCCGGGTGTCTCCACTGCGAGGATCGACCGCCGTGTCCTCGTGGCGGCGATCGGCGGCGGCGACCTCTCGCGTCCGGCCCTGGTTCAATCCATGGTCCGGAGCGAGACGGAATGGGAAGCCGTCGCCTCCTTCTGCGAAGCAGTGATGCTAGCGAAGGAGGTGGCGGAACGAGAGAGGGAGAGATCCTCTCTTCCCGGCCGCCGCGGGAGACGCAACGGGCGTCGGGGGCCACGTGGTGGCTACCGGCCACCGTAGATGCGGGCCTGTGGACGGTTGGCTATGGGCTAGCTAGCCGTCCGTCCGTCTAACGACGACGACAGGCCGTGTCGACGGCGCGTTCGTGTTCCACGCGCGCCTCAAAGAGATGTCAGCATAAGGGGAGGGGCCCGCAAGGGCCGAAGCCTGCCGGGGTTGCGGGCCTGTTCGAAAGAGATACCGCGGCCCCGGAACGTAAAGGGCGAGGAAGGAACATGGATGGGTTTTAGTCAGTAAGAGTCTGACACTCCCTCCCGCTCCGCCCAGAGTGGGAGAAGTCATTTGATGATTTCCCATCCTAAAAAAAAAAAAAAAAAAAAGTTTTGTGAGCATTTTCAAGAGCTCCAATAGACTAAACCTGTTCCATTGTTTCTGAAATGAATTCAGTTCCTCAATCTGTAGCTATTGTTTCCGGAACAGCAAATCTCAATATGAACTCTTTGACAAATGCATCTGCAATGGACTTCGTTTCAATGTTTTGCAAAGGAATTGCTTAAAAAATATTTTTTAACTCACACTGCATAGTCAATATACATATAACAATTACCACTTACGTCTCTATCTCTGTCCCACGACATCTTAGTTAATATTTTCAAATGCCGAGGAAGCCGTTGTGGTCACTTCCATCGGTTTTTTAATGTAACGAAAATACTTCGATTTTTGAGATTAAGTACATTTTTTGACATTTATTCTTGGACATCCTTGTCGATACTTGGCCAATAGTATCATCTTTTGATAGTGTTTACCATTTTGCGCACTCCAGCATGACCACTGGATGGCAAATAATAGTCTTTTATAATTACAGTTTTTTCATTGTCTTCTGATATTCTTTTTACACCTCGTAATATATAATATTCGTGGTCCGGACCAATTAGTAAGCGTTGTTATCTCATCACAAACACATTCAATAAATTCTATATTATCATTGTTTTTTATTATATATACAAACTTCATATATTTTTACAAAAAAAAAAACAGCTTAATTTCTGCACAAATTCGTCTCGCGAGATGTGCGCCTTGAAATCAAGATTAATGGTATAGTGCCTTTTTATTCTCTACAAATGTGAAACATTCAAATTCTTTAGTTTTCATGTCATTATCTCGTAATCTTTTTAATTTATTGCCTTTAATCAAACACATTTCTACTGAATCACGCGGTTTTCTTAAAATATCCACTACTCTTGGTTGATCAGTCCCGCTAATGGATTTATTAAGAACCTTCTTTTCACCTTCATTCTTACTCTTACTTAGTTCATTCATCTTTTTCGTTTGCACCCTGGTCATTACAGCCATTACGTGCTTATTCATAGGCGCTTAGACGACCTTTTTTTTTTTTTTTTTTTTTTTTAAGGATGGGAAATCATCAAATGACCCCCCCTACTCTGGGCGGAGCGGGAGGGAGTGTCAGACTCTTACTGACTAAAAAAAACCATCCATGTTCCTTCCTCGCCCTTTACGTTCCGGGGTCGCGGTATCTAAATTAGCAACTCTATTTGTGGTGGTTCAAACTTCGTTTGGAATGCTGTTAGAATAAAGTTTCAGCTTAAATAAAGTTTAATCAACTTGCACTACAAAGTGGTTGTTACGTCAGCCACTGCGGGCCAAATAGCGCGAAATTTGTGGTTTCGATCGATTTACAAAAAAACTATTGATTGGATTAAAAAACTGAAACAATATCATGCTAATATATTGCTTGTAGAATTATTTACCAAAAAATCTGAATGATCGCTTGCATATTAGTATGTTTTTTATTGTTTGAAGGATATATTTAGAGTTTGATTTCTTTTTATCGAGCTAAATTAATTGTATTATGTTTTCAAAACAGTATCATGCTAGCATATATCCTGAAGAATATCATATATTTTTCTGGTCTTATTTATAGCAGTGAGTACTTTTAGTGATTATAAAACTCGCGTTTAGCTCATGTAATCGCTTTAATAAGTGAATTCAACACAAAATACACATTATTATGCTTTTCACTAGATGAGCAGTTGGAAATATGGTCTAAAAACAAATAAACATAATAATTGTAGTTAAAATCAAAAGGAAAATTTATAATCAGCTATTAGCTGTAGTGTTGCCACAGAAGGAAACAAAAGCTTTTAGCTTTAAAGTTGTGCTAGTAGCAACCACAACGCCAAATAGCCTCCGCCTGACGCAGGTCTTCAACGGACACGGAGATTCCTGCACCGAACCAGGTGGGAGGTACCGCCCCATCGATGCTTGCAGTGGTGACAACCACTGCAAACATCGACCGGCGGAAACAGAGAAGCACAAAGTGGAAGTTTACCCCGCTTGGGCGGAGCACCGCCGTACCCTCGTAGCAGCAATCGGTGGCGGTGACCTCTGGCGTCCGGCCCTGGTCCAATACATAGTCTGGAGCGAGACGGAATGGGAAGCCATCACCTTCTTCTGCGAAGCAGTCATGCTAGTGAAAGAGGTCCACGCGTAGGCGCGGACCTGTGGACGGTGACTATGGGCTAGCTTACCATCCGTCTGTCTTATGACGACATGAGGTGTCGCGCTTTCAGATGTCAGCATAAGAAAGGAGTCCGGAACGGCCAATTCCTGAACTATTCGAAAGAGATAACCTGGCCCTGAAACACAAAAGGCTAAGAAGGAACATGGATTGGCTTTAGTCAGGACGAGTCATTTGATGACTTCCCACCCGAAAAAAAGGGCGTATGATTGGAAGCTAACGCAACGGTGTTGTTAGAATTTGAGAAGGAGTGAAAAGGAGTAAGAAATTTTGTTCTTATAGTTAAATTCACTAATATCATGGAAAATGACGATATCACGTAAAATTAAAGCCCGTTAAACCGACTTTCCAGATAACCATTTTTTAAAGTAGCGGCAACGCATAATATAAAACGTATAATCCATAGCTGGTATAAATACAAACAAGATTTGTATGAAACAAAATGTTCTAAAGTGACACGTTTTCGAGATATATTGCGTTGTGGTCGCTATAAGCACTTTGATAGGTTAAATCTCGGAAAAGTGACGCTGTAGAAGATTTTGACGCAGAAAACACTTGTTTGTGTTGACACCAGCTATCGATGAATATACATAGGTATTATGCGTGGCTTAAATTGAAATGAAGAAAGAACAAAATGTCGGAAAAAAATCCGATAAAAAAAAAAAAAACATTCAAGTGTCATATTTTTTAACTCACACTGCATAGTCAATATACATATAACAATTACCACTTACGTCTCTATCTCTGTCCCACGACATCTTAGTTAATATTTTCAAATGCCGAGGAAGCCGTTGTGGTCACTTCCATCGGTTTTTTAATGTAACGAAAATACTTCGATTTTTGAGATTAAGTACATTTTTTGACATTTATTCTTGGACATCCTTGTCGATACTTGGCCAATAGTATCATCTTTTGATAGTGTTTACCATTTTGCGCACTCCAGCATGACCACTGGATGGCAAATAATAGTCTTTTATAATTACAGTTTTTTCATTGTCTTCTGATATTCTTTTTACACCTCGTAATATATAATATTCGTGGTCCGGACCAATTAGTAAGCGTTGTTATCTCATCACAAACACATTCAATAAATTCTATATTATCATTGTTTTTTATTATATATACAAACTTCATATATTTTTACAAAAAAAAAAAACAGCTTAATTTCTGCACAAATTCGTCTCGCGAGATGTGCGCCTTGAAATCAAGATTAATGGTATAGTGCCTTTTTATTCTCTACAAATGTGAAACATTCAAATTCTTTAGTTTTCATGTCATTATCTCGTAATCTTTTTAATTTATTGCCTTTAATCAAACACATTTCTACTGAATCACGCGGTTTTCTTAAAATATCCACTACTCTTGGTTGATCAGTCCCGCTAATGGATTTATTAAGAACCTTCTTTTCACCTTCATTCTTACTCTTACTTAGTTCATTCATCTTTTTCGTTTGCACCCTGGTCATTACAGCCATTACGTGCTTATTCATAGGCGCTTAGACGACCTTTTTTTTTTTTTTTTTTTTTTTAAGGATGGGAAATCATCAAATGACCCCCCCTACTCTGGGCGGAGCGGGAGGGAGTGTCAGACTCTTACTGACTAAAAAAAACCATCCATGTTCCTTCCTCGCCCTTTACGTTCCGGGGTCGCGGTATCTAAATTAGCAACTCTATTTGTGGTGGTTCAAACTTCGTTTGGAATGCTGTTAGAATAAAGTTTCAGCTTAAATAAAGTTTAATCAACTTGCACTACAAAGTGGTTGTTACGTCAGCCACTGCGGGCCAAATAGCGCGAAATTTGTGGTTTCGATCGATTTACAAAAAAACTATTGATTGGATTAAAAAACTGAAACAATATCATGCTAATATATTGCTTGTAGAATTATTTACCAAAAAATCTGAATGATCGCTTGCATATTAGTATGTTTTTTATTGTTTGAAGGATATATTTAGAGTTTGATTTCTTTTTATCGAGCTAAATTAATTGTATTATGTTTTCAAAACAGTATCATGCTAGCATATATCCTGAAGAATATCATATATTTTTCTGGTCTTATTTATAGCAGTGAGTACTTTTAGTGATTATAAAACTCGCGTTTAGCTCATGTAATCGCTTTAATAAGTGAATTCAACACAAAATACACATTATTATGCTTTTCACTAGATGAGCAGTTGGAAATATGGTCTAAAAACAAATAAACATAATAATTGTAGTTAAAATCAAAAGGAAAATTTATAATCAGCTATTAGCTGTAGTGTTGCCACAGAAGGAAACAAAAGCTTTTAGCTTTAAAGTTGTGCTAGTAGCAACCACAACGCCAAATAGCCTCCGCCTGACGCAGGTCTTCAACGGACACGGAGATTCCTGCACCGAACCAGGTGGGAGGTACCGCCCCATCGATGCTTGCAGTGGTGACAACCACTGCAAACATCGACCGGCGGAAACAGAGAAGCACAAAGTGGAAGTTTACCCCGCTTGGGCGGAGCACCGCCGTACCCTCGTAGCAGCAATCGGTGGCGGTGACCTCTGGCGTCCGGCCCTGGTCCAATACATAGTCTGGAGCGAGACGGAATGGGAAGCCATCACCTTCTTCTGCGAAGCAGTCATGCTAGTGAAAGAGGTCCACGCGTAGGCGCGGACCTGTGGACGGTGACTATGGGCTAGCTTACCATCCGTCTGTCTTATGACGACATGAGGTGTCGCGCTTTCAGATGTCAGCATAAGAAAGGAGTCCGGAACGGCCAATTCCTGAACTATTCGAAAGAGATAACCTGGCCCTGAAACACAAAAGGCTAAGAAGGAACATGGATTGGCTTTAGTCAGGACGAGTCATTTGATGACTTCCCACCCGAAAAAAAGGGCGTATGATTGGAAGCTAACGCAACGGTGTTGTTAGAATTTGAGAAGGAGTGAAAAGGAGTAAGAAATTTTGTTCTTATAGTTAAATTCACTAATATCATGGAAAATGACGATATCACGTAAAATTAAAGCCCGTTAAACCGACTTTCCAGATAACCATTTTTTAAAGTAGCGGCAACGCATAATATAAAACGTATAATCCATAGCTGGTATAAATACAAACAAGATTTGTATGAAACAAAATGTTCTAAAGTGACACGTTTTCGAGATATATTGCGTTGTGGTCGCTATAAGCACTTTGATAGGTTAAATCTCGGAAAAGTGACGCTGTAGAAGATTTTGACGCAGAAAACACTTGTTTGTGTTGACACCAGCTATCGATGAATATACATAGGTATTATGCGTGGCTTAAATTGAAATGAAGAAAGAACAAAATGTCGGAAAAAAATCCGATAAAAAAAAAAAAACATTCAAGTGTCGCATATGTTTTTACGTTAAAGAAGAACAAAATCTTGTTGTTGAAAAAATCTCTTTTCGGGCTAGTATCAAGAAATGTGGAGTGAAAAACGCCTCGCATGTTAATTCACCGTACACCACGCTTTTCTATATTAGTTTAAAGTGTTCGGAATTCCAAAGGAGTTGTGTCGTTTTTAAAAAAGTTATAAAATAATGATTTCCGCGTGTTGATTTGTCAGTTATATGTATTGCAGTACGTCTGTCTAAATGTTTAAGGACCAAATTGAATTTACGTTTCATTATGATTAAGCGAGGGGAGGTTAGAGGCTTGTGGCTAAATAATAACAGCGGCTTGAGTCAATCTTAAGGTTAAGCCGTACTTGGCTAGGTTTGTCCTTGAGTGGGTAGGTGATTACAAACCGCGTTTCCTACGTGCCTTGTAAATCTGCTGTCTGTCATTTGTAGATCTTCGACAGTCGTTACAGGTAGTCAGTGGCCTGAAAGTCTGTCAGTCAGTCTAATTAAGAGGTATCGTATACCCCGTATTAACTGGATAGTGGAGTGCAGACAGGCAATTATTGCTCTATACATATAAAACACGTTTATTCAGCTACCTCCACATATTTGGTAAAGGCCAGGCAGGTGATGAATATTTGTCATCGTTCTATCAATAGTGTAGTTCACCCTAAAAATATCTTCTTGAGAGTGCGAGCGAGATAGAACGATCTAGCCTGAGGAAGCGGGGGCAAAGACCAGGCAAAGCTATAATTTTGTGCTCCCTTAATTAAAAAATAACACGATCAATTGCCTGTAGCCTTTAAAACAGTTTTGACTGACGTATCAATTAGGCCACAAGTCGGCAGTAGGTAGGTAAATACGGAACGATTGATTTTTGAAAAATTATAATTTTCTTGCCGACTCATACTTAGGCCTATCACAACTCATGAGATATTGTGTGTTAAGTAGAGATTAGCGTCGACAGTCAAGGTGCGTAACGCATTTTTAGTTACTACACTTTGGGCGCAGACGTGTCTCATTTGATATTTTGTTTTTCGAATAATTGATTATATTCTTAACATAAAAATGGTGTTGGTTACTACACCAAACGGTAAGTTTTTTTTATCACCCCCACCCAAAAAAGGGAATTTTGTTCATCGATAACAGTGAATAAAACTTTATTTTACTCTCTGAGTGCGTAAAAATATTTTTAATTTGAACAATAAAACGTCGACAAGAATACTGCCGTCATAACAAAGAAGGCCGTAACTGACAATTTTGACAAAAAATAGTTATAACCATATTTGGAAACAGCAAAGTAAAAGCTATCTTGTGGTCTAACTCACAAAGCTGTAACTCGTATCAGATCAAAGATAGCATAAGAATTTTAGCCTTGACTATGGTTAATTATGGTTTTTGACTCTGAAAAGCCTTAATTACACAATAACGGCTTTTTTTGTTAGTTATTACGAAAATATCGTAATTCTAGTCTGGAAGGCCGCAATTACCAATTAAATAGATATTATTAACCTTTAAATAAATTGAGGCCATGAGAACCATAGTGGCCTAACTCATTTTATTACAATATTGAGTTTATGATCAATTTGAACTGAAAAAAATCGTACTCAATATTGTAAAAAAATGAGTTAAGCCACTATGGTTCTTGAGGCCATGAGAACCATAGTGGCCCAACTCATTTTATTACAATATTGAGTTTATGATCAATTTGAACTGAAAAAAATCAGAAACTCAATATTGTAATAAAATGAGTTAGGCCACTATGGTTCTCATGGCCTCAATTTACTTCTAGAAAAAGCCCTAACAACGCAATAAGGGCTTTTTACATTAGTATATTGAAAGAACGCTAAGCTATGCCGTAATTACATTCTACGCAATTACGACCTTTCAGATAAGTTTTTCATAAATTATAATGATTTTTTTGCTAAGACAAAAGGGCAAAAATAAAATAAAATGAATACGCATGTATGATTTTAAATAAATTATGATTCAACATAAAGCCCATATTTTTTGACGTTTTATAAAATAAGCATCACTAACTAAAACCATTCAATAAATCGCGGGCCTCCGTTTTAGATAAAACTTTAATTATCTCGGAATCAACGTTGACGTAGTTCGGCCTTCTTTCTTATTACGGCAGAATATAACTCTGATTTCTAAAAATTGCTTTGAGTGAGAGACCAAAGGCTTCACATACTTTCCGACTACATGCCAACGACCATGAGCGAGTGCGAGAAGCTTAACAATAGCGCCTACCCGTGTGAGAGAGTGGTCAGCGATACACTGCCGCCCCTAGCCGCAACAGTATTTAGAGTACTTTTATTTAATCAATTATGAAATATTAGTAACTATTAAAAAAAAAATGGTATACTTAAAGTAAATGTTGAAGAATATTTTGGTATAAATATTATGTCAAAATGAAGTACAACTTCGTAGCAGCATGCAGCATGTTTCGAAGCTTTTTCGGTCGATAATTGAATTAGATCCAGATTTTTTCCATTACATAAAAGGCATAGAACGAAAATGATGATGATTAATAAAGAAGTGTTCACTTCATAAAATCATCTTGGTTCTTGTATCCTTCGCTCGCGTGGTACTTCCTGGCCGCACCGCGCTTCAAAAGCAATTTGTATCGGAGTATACAAAAAATGTTCACACTATGTTCATTGTTCATTGTTTGTTGCTGCATAATGCTTGCTCGTTTGCATGCTGCATGCTTGCTTGCATACTGCACGCTTGCTTGCATGCTTTCTTGCTGCATGCTTGCTACATAGGTGCCGCATGCTTGCTGCATGCTTGCTTGCATTGCAGAGCAACGCCTACATACATGCGTGCACCTCAAAACAAGTCGGTAGAAGAAAAAATATTGCATGCTCTTCTATCTATGTAAAGTCTGACAGAAGTTCATAGCAAATACTTGTAATACAAATTAGTTTTAAGAATAGGACTTCTGATTTTTATTGAAAACGGTTTTGTGTCTTGATTGTAATACTTATGACAAACGGATTTAGGGCAAATTCTGTTTAGGGATTTACTTTTTGACCTTATATATCTTATAATATAAAGTTCGGTCAAATTATTATTACGACAAATGATGATTAGGACTAAAAAAACATTTTGTAACACGATGGAGAACCGTTTCCGGCATTACGATGATAATAGTGACAAGGTTGTTACTGACGATATTATGCATATTGTAATTGAAATAAAGATTTTCACACAATTCTGACGATAGTGATTGATGACAATTTTGTAAATTTTGGTGATGACTGTGATGACGAAATTGTCGACGACAATAATGACGTTTGTCGACGATGATGTTGAATAATTGAATCAAATCAAATCAAATCAAATCATTTATTTCTTTGCAAATATGGGTAATTGGTACATAGATGTTTTCTTATATAATATAGTCCTCCATATTCTACCGTCTTATAGGCATGCAAATAAACACAGCACACAGCACACAGCACACATAGTAACATTTGATTTATTTTTTCAGGAAAATACAGAATCGAGAAAATGTCGGCTGCTACTTTTCCTGGTTCTCTGAGAGTGAGTTTTAGAAAAAAAATCTGTGTCTTTTTTTCTGTTTTTTTTTTTTGTAATACTACATTTTTAACACCAAATAAACTACCCTATTTTGTACGTTCCAGGTCCTCAGAGAAGGTTTTATTCCATATGAAAATACATGTATTGGGCTCGAGATGGACAAGGATCCCTTGGCAGTAGAAGAGCTGTTAGAACTGTGCGCAGACGCAGCATTAGACGGCCTCTCTCTGGTTGCAGTGGCTATCGACACCGGAGAAGTTGCTGCAACTGTTTTCAGTAAACTGCAGGTTGGTATTATTACTTGACCGTATAAATACGACAATTTCACCAAAACACTCCGAATTTACGCATGTAAATTATAGTAAAAGGGTTGTATTCCTCGAGTTTTTAGTGGACCTCATAGTTTTATTTCTTTCTATATAATTATCTAGATGAATGTCTTTGACCTTGAAAAAGTCGATATTCGGCCTTTATGAACTTGGAGGGTTGTATTGATGATTATAATTCTGTAACTACATACGTCTTACAGTCGCGAACATTATTTATATCAACACTGGCCTGCAAAAACAAAACGTAAGAAAATCTGAATGTTGCAGGCTACCATAACGCACCATCACCTTAAATAATATTAGAGAGATAAGATACAACCTGCCCACATGATCGAATAGGATAATCTTTCCGTTATGGGCCGTCGAGTTAGAAGTTCACTTTTTTTTGTAGATAGTTCTCATAAAAACGAAGGCTTTTTAAATTTGTTTTTGCTGCGGAGACTCACGGTTTACAAGATATATGTTTTTTTTTAATTTTCCATTTAAATTGTATAATAACACGCAATTCATACAGGGTGTAAACCACCTCATCACAAAGCCTTTAACCAAGCATTCTGTACATCAAACTATACGCAAAAATTATTGCAGGGAAACAACTTTTATTTTGAGGTCATCAAATCATCTTTTGTGGTAGAACTCAATGTAACGCACTTAAAACAGTGTGCTGATGGATGGATTGATGACACCCACGCACGACACGGGGGTCGTGGAGATGTTAGAACTCAAAATCTTCAAAAAAAAACTTGTAGTTAAAAGAAAGCTTGTCAAAAAGTCGTAACTTTGACCCCCCATATCTCCGTAACTAGAAGGTTCCCAGGTATAGTGTACAGCAAAAAAATTATCGCAATGATGGGGAAAACATGTGCCTTTCGACTTCGTGAAGAGGTGTTTTACACCCTTTATTATACAATATTGTGGTATATACAGGGTTACTGGTAATTCGACGAATTCCTTGCAGGACGTTATAGTAGGGTTATAGCTATAATTAGCCGGAGCGATTTTTGACAAAACGATGTTATACCAAACAAGGGTAAACCGATTGAATCATTATCATTAAGTATTTGTATACGAGTATGTTGTAGAAAAACCTCATAAATCTGTCAAAACCCTGATGAAGTTACAATTCGTTTTCTGCATTAAACGGTTCACTAATGTTTTACCAAAAGTCCATTGACAAATTTTTATTTTGTAACCAACGTTTCGTATACTATTTATTTCGCAAACATCATAATCCACAAATGTTTTATTTTAAAAATATTCATTTTATAAACATTTATTTGGCAAATAATTCTTTTATCAAATGCATCAGATGAAATTTATTCATTTATAAATATATTTCATTTCTTATTTAGATACATTTGGATAAGTCACGTTTCAACAAAATTATTTACAGGGTAGTATTTTTTCTTACTCTTTTTTAAGAAAAAATTAAGGAAATGCATGATTTTTTCATAACATGCAAACAAGCATACTCTATGCATGCAGCAAGCAAGCTGCAAGAAAGCAGCAAGCAAGCATGCAGCAAGCGAGCAGCAATCATACAGCAAACATGTAGCAAGCATGCAGTATGCAAACATGCAGCATGCAACATGCAGCAAGCATGCAGTATGCAATCATGCAGCATGCAACATGCAGCAGGCATGGTTTCTGTCTCGGCTCCGGCGCTGCGGGGCTCCGGCAGTCACACGCGGCCCGCCTCGCCCCTCCGCGCCTACGCAGGCTTAAATTACACTCTAGGGGTAGGGCAGGGTCCGGCCCTGGTTCAATCCATGGTCCGGAGCGAGACGGAATGAGAAGCCGTCACCTCCTTCTGCGAAGCAGTCGTGCTAGCGAAGGAGGTGGCAGAACGAGAGAGAGAGAAATCTTCCCGGCCGCCGCGGGAGACGCACCGGGCGTCGGGGGCCACGTGGTGGCTACCGGCCACCGTAGATGCGGGCCTGTGGACGGTTGGCTATGGGTTAGCTAGCCGTCCGTCCGTCTAACGACGACGACAGGCCGTGTCGACGGCGCGTTCGTGTTCCACGCGCGCCTCAAAGAGATGTCAGCATAAGGGGAGGGGCCCGCAAGGGCCGAAGCCTGCCGGGGTTGCGGGCCTGTTCGAAAGAGAGGGCGATTGTGCACTACAAGGAATTTTACTGTCCGGCAGTCCGATTTTTTACGGTCCGATATGGCACGCCATATAATATATATACTAGTTTGTGCACTATACGTAATTTTACCGTCCGACATTTTACTTTTCCCCATTCCGGAACGGAACTGCCGACGTTCCAAGAAACTCATCGTTCAGAGTAATTTCGCGTGCGTGGCGTTTAGTTTCAAAGACAAAGCTACCCTAAACTGAGGCGTATCATCCGAGTAAAGACGGACAAGTGCACAAGCCAATCATCCGTTTTTTTCATGCCACCTCGGACCGTAAAAAATCGGACTGCCGGACAGTAAAATTCCTTGTAGTGCACAATCGCCCAGATACCGCGGCCCCGGAACATAAAGGGCGAGGAAGGAACATGGATGGGTTTTAGTCAGTAAGAGTCTGTCACTCCCTCCCGCTCCGCCGTGGGAGAAGTCATTTGATGATTTCCCATCCTTTTCTTTTTTTTGGAATAACACAATCAATATGTGTAATGTCTTTATTTCAAACGTTGTTTTATGAGATAAAATTTAAAAGTAATTAATTTTTTTGTCAAATAATACGTTATTAAATAACAGTTTATCGGATAATTATTTTGCTAAGGGCTGGTTTTTCAATAGCCAGTTAACTTTTATCCGACGAATAAGTTTCACATTTTGACAGTTTTTGTATGGACTCTCTGTCAAAACGTCAGATTTACTCTTCTGATAAAAGTTATCTAATCATTGAAAAATCAGCCCTAAGTGAATTATTTGTTAACCTTGTTGTTTGTATAATGATGAAATGACAAATAATGTGTTTGCTAATCGTTGTTTGTCAAGTAAAAGTTTGTGAATTAATGTTTAGTGAACTGACTCGTCACCGCATTAAACATGTGTTGTTTTAGAACGGCTCAGTTGCCATTACCTATTCCTAGAATTACATGATGTTTTTCAAAGGGTCACAAAAAATCTTTAATATAATACGTTTCAAAGGAAATGTTAGTTAATGTTAAAATAGTTTTGACTGATTAACAGTTTCGACTCTAACATATAGGTACATGTAAAATCTATACTAATATTATAAAGCAGAAGAGTTTGTTTGTTTGTTTCAACGCACTAATCTCAGGAACTACTGGTTCGAATTGGAAAATATTTTTTTGTGTTGGATAGTCCATTTATTGAGGAAGGCTTTAGGCTATATAACATCACGCAACAATTATTAGGAGCGGAGCAGGAATGAAAAATGATGCAAAAACGGAGAATTTTTTTCCTTGTTTTTCTCTCTTACGTGACGCAGACGAAGTGCGCGGGTCAGCTAGCACACTATATAACACAAGATAGATGCGCATCTCTGGTTTTCGTTTTTAAAACTGTGAACCTACCTCAATTGTTAGATGGCACTGTTAGTTTCTGTTCAACCAAATCAATACACAAAGTGTTTCTCGACTACGGATTCGAACTTGGGAACTATTATTCACAAGGCAACCGCTGTCACCGCTAAGCTATGTACTTCACTGAAAAGTAGTCCAAAATAGCTGTTCTCATTATGACAGTTGTAAAACAGTCAAACATTTCAAAAGTTTGTGTTCTCAAACACACAGATGGCAGCACTATCTATGAAAATTTTGTTTGACGCCAATATTTATGGAAGTTTCACCCCCCTGGTCTTTAACGTGTTATATGCATGGGCTTGCTTGTTAACTTCAGAGCAAAATATTAATAATAGTCAACATAAATATGGTGAATAAACAAAGGGCTCGATTAGACAGTTTTGTGACATATCGATCTAAGTCTACAATTTTTGATACCCATTCATCGGAGTCCAAGAAAAGTATACGATTCGGCCGATATCTTCGGAAACACAAGATCTATATATTACTTCCGTGTTCTTCTTATTCTTTTGCATCAATGGTACTCGTTAGGTCTTCTCGATAGAATTTAATGATTTCACAATTTATTTTGCGCGGAAGACATTGTGAAATCAATCTATTAGGGTATCATCATCATAATCTGCCTTGCTTTTGCCCAACTATGTTGTCAGTCTAACCAGATGCAGCTGAATACCAGTATTTTGTGTGGAGCGACTACTTATCTGACCTCCACAACCCAGTTAGTACTGGGTCATACGATACCTCTTCGTAAGACTGGTTGTCACACTTTCAGGCCACTGACTACCCGGAACGACTGTCAACGATCTACAAATGACAGCCAAGACCAACTGCTTAACGTTCTTTATACAATGGTATTATGTTCTTGTAATAAAACCTCTGAAGTTTTAAATAAGCCACCACCGATTCCTCGAAGCTCGCACGCATACTATAGTTTTGGTTTTTCATGTATTTCAGGTAAAGCCAGACTCCAATTCTTCGGAAAAGTCATTTTTCGAGATATTTCGCGAGGAGCGCTGCAAGCGGCCATCGACCAAAGCTATGATAGAATTGATGGTCAAACTTGATGCAAAGTGCAATTATTTCGAGAGGTAAGGAATGTCTTAACTTACAAGACGCCTTAAAGTGAACACAGTTGTAGTTCAGAAGCTTGAAGTTGAAGCTACATATCTAGGACCCCTGCTTGATGTCAGAGTTCGGGAGTAGCGTAGCTTGAACTGAGCAGAATCAAGCATTTTCAAGCAAGCGTTACTTTTCTATGTAAGAGCAGTTCAGTAACTTTCTCTTGTCCTACAAATTAATAATTTTACGCATTCATGGTCATAAAAAACACTAACAAAAGAATAGGTAGGTAATAAAAGTAGTAGGTATAAGCTACTTGTACACAACAAACAAATATGAACTGTTTGCCCTAGGCGTACGGTCGAAATTCTAGTCTCTTTTTATAAATAGGCCGCGAGTTTCTACCTACCTAACTTTAAAACTAATAAAAATAGAATGCTCTCGAACTTCTAACGTACACACTGTAATCACTTGCTTTCTTGAATGTTCTAGTAGGTCCGATGTAACAGTATTTTTTATAATTTACAATTATCATTATTTATCTACGAGTATTTTCGCAGGTACGGTATCGATTGCTTATGCAGAGGAATGTGCCTTGGAACCCTACCTGAACACAGAAGTTATGGTCTCGCCAAGCTACTTGTCGAAACAGCCGCGGACCTGGCAAAGAAATTCAAAGATGGTATAATTGCCATTTCCCCACTCACAATTGCGGATTTAGGACCAAAGTATGCATTTATGAAGCCAAGGAAACCAATCACGAAGAAGCCTCAATTATGTACCGCGCTATGGTCGGCAAATGGTTCTAAAGCAATTGGTAAAAGTTTAGGTTTTACCGTTATTGAAGTTTTCTCTTGTGGAGATTTAATTAACAATGGGAAATCTTCTCGTGAGAGAATTGGTGCTGAAACCACTTGTGAAGGGGCTGCGTTGATGATTTAAAAAATTAAATTATGTTGGGAAAAGAAGACACAGATTGTTAAACCCACCCTTCTTTATTTATTATTTGTTTAATTTTTAGGGTTACGTAATTGTTCATTCCTTTCACAAAAAAAAATGATTTGTTTGTGTAATAAAGCTTAAATATACAATTATTATGTTTCATTTAAATGGCCATTACATAGAGGAGAAGTTCTAAACTCCATAGAAACTTGGACCCGGCGTTACAGGGCTAGAATTTTACTATAAATTAGAGCATTTGGACAGGTTTCACGAGCCCAATTTTCACGTCTTCCAGAAATAGCCCATTTGGTTTAATCAATGTTTACATTCTAGCTTGTTTTCACTATTTCAGCTATTGTGATACAGTTTCTTACTAGCTTTAAAAAAGGTGACGTATATGTAGTTAGTTTTGTTATTTGAGTCATAACAAGACTGAATTATCTTGATTTAAAATTAAAAACTTAGAAAATTGATCTCATTATAATTACGTAGTTGAAAATGGCATTTTAATTAATAGAGATATTTTAACGAAATCGGTACTCTAAGGTAGATCTGTCTTTCAAATAAATAGCACAAAAAAATTTATTAGTTTGGGAAATATAGAAAAAAATAATGTTATCCAGATTACATTTAAAACATTGCGTTCTAGGATTTTTTATTTCATTTTATTATTTATTGCTTCGATCTAGGTTTACCCAATAGAATATCGGAAGTAGTTTTAGGAATGTTTTAGATGTGGTACTGTTGACAATTGATTATCTGAGTCCCCCCCCCCCCCCCCCGGTCCGGAGTTTAAAACTGTTTATATTCTACACTTAGCCATTGCAATTGATGCTAAGATTTAAATTGGTTAATTAAGCAAACTTGTAGAATATTTTGATACACATCTGATTCGTGTAACGGCTAAACCCATAATGAGGGATCTCTTTTATTATATAATTATTAATGTTCATAATTTAAAAGTTGGAAAAATGAACATTAAGTGAGACTTTTGGATCTTTACCTCATAAAATTCCAGCTGTGAAATTGCCGATGGGAAATAAGAAAATAAAAAAAATGGTCATAGCAAAAATAACTACTTTGTGTTTAATTTAAATATTCTATAAAAACATAAATTAAAGTAATTACAAAAATGAGCACGACTCCAAAAAAAAACAAAAAGGTGAAAAATAACTTTAAAATTAAAAGTCGGTGACCTTTGTTTGATCGATTTACTTAGTTTTTTAGCACCAACTTCTGAAGTTCAGAAGTTCACTTCAGAAGAAAATCAATCTAATCTTATCACAAACCGACCGGTCAATGTGGCGACACTTGGGGGAGGCCTATGTCCAGAGTGGAACTGTGAAGATGAATCTTATCACAAAATCCCATTTAGACTACTAGATAACAAAGTAACATGTGGTTAAAGTTTATTTGAGGTCCGTACTTACACGGAAAAGTAAAGGAGATAGTTAAACGAATAAGCCAAGCATGTATTGGAATCTCACATTCACTCGTAATATTTAAACAATCATTCATGAATAATTTAGTATTTAATAATTTCCTTGAATCCCCGTGAACTGTTAAACATAAAAAAGTATATTCATTGATTTTTTTTATTTATATGACAAGGTCAAGGGGAAATAACAATATTGCAAGCTAGGGAGGGGTTTTGTCGTTTTTCCAGAATGACAAATGAAACTGTATATAAGTATAATAATATCGATTTTTGAAAATAGGTATCAATTCGATTTATTTTTGAAGCTTTATAAAAAAGTGACAATCAACTTCACTTAAAGTACTTACGGGATTATATCCGTGATTTTCCTTAGGTTCCTGCGATCATGATGCTTGCAACAGCGTCAAAATATCGGGTGCTCGAAAAACCTAAGGAAAATCACGGAAATATTCCCGTAAGTACTTTAAGTGTAGTGGAAAACCGTGAAAGTCTAAAACAGTGGCAATCAACTTTACTCAATTCCACTTCCAAAATCAAATAAAAAATAACGTCGGACTAAGCTTCGGACTGTGCTTCTTCGTTTAATATTGCTATAATGCCTATTTTGTGTTAAAAATACATAAACTGAATAGTAGTCGATAAAAACTAATTCTAATTTTTCTTTCAACCTATTCGATTATTTTATTGATTCTGTTACACTGGAAGTTCAATTCCCTCTCTATGAAAAAACAAACGTCAGATGCTATGTATTATCTATTAAACGTAGTGATTATATACTCTGTGTTATCTATAGTCAGATGTCAGATAACAGTGTCGTTTCAACGCTCTGCCGTTTTCTTGTTCGTTGTGCTATTTTATTTTGAATTTTCATTGAACCTATTTACTGACCTGTCACAACTCGTCACGGACTTGCAATCAATTCATAATGCGATGCATGAACTACGGCGTGGCCACGCAGACTTCGGCGGAATATCACGTCTTTTTCATTGCCTGCTGTTCTACTTACTATTGTGAGAAACTGAACTCTGGGCTGTTGCTGTCATGTTATGACAGTGATCTTGTATCTGGGGTAGGCGAAACCGCAGAACACATTATCAGCTCCGTTTTTTATTCCTTTTTAGTTAAAACAGAATAACGAATAAATAAATAAATCGTATTTTGTTGTTTTATTTCAATATCTAATAAGTCCTTGGTTACTGATGTGTATGTATGCGCATATATATATATATATATTTATTTATTTAGGTTAACCAACAATTGTTTACACTATGTACATTTCTGACTTAATGACTAGAGTAACATTTACAAGTGCAACAATTAATTTCAGGTTAACACCACATGCACAAAACCGGTTTAACATAACACAATTTTATATGTTATTGACATTGGAACTTATACATTCAAAGAAATAATTAAAACAATAATAATGAAAGCTATCAAATCATTCATTCAATGCTGTATACAATACTGATAAAAAATATAATTGAAATTGATGAAATTGTGATTAATTGTTTGGATTATAAAAACGAATTTACAAAAAAGAAAAAACGCAGTTGAAAACAGGTTTGAGATAAAACCAAAATCAAAATCAAATCCAAGTCAAAATAAATTAACATCAAAATTAAAATCAAAATAAAATAAATTATAATCAAAATTCAAGTCAACATTAAAATTAAAAACAAAATTAGAAATAAAAACAAAATTAAAATTCAGATATGTGTGCATGTCTGCACTATTATTATGATGTTGTGTTGCTACGACAGTAATAACTAACAGTAACTAGTAATTTGCAACGGTGGTTTCATTCGGTAGCTGATAGATTTATAGATAGACTCAGTGCCTAAAGTTAACGTAGTTTAAGCAATATGCATCCATCACCACGTACCTACTTACTAAATTAAGTCCCTCTGGCGCGTTTGTCTGTGAGTCTGTCTGCCTACGGATGTATCAAAAAACAGATTTTAAAGGGGTTGTCACTGGTAGTTAGATTGGTTCTTTCGGCAGAAAGTTTTTACAGACAATATGTAAATAAATGGTTGATATGATAAACGATTTGAAAATAGGGAGTAATTAACAGACTGACCCAAACAACTATACATTTTTGTATTTGAGATAGATAAACAATTCTGCTAGGTAGGATACATTGTAATACATAATATGTAGAAAGCACGTAATTACCTCTTTGTAGACACTCGTTCATACTCAAGTCTCGCACGGTGGTGCGACATCGAGGTTTGTCGCTAGTCAAAAATATCGTTAACATTCAGCAGAAAAATCCAAACGCCTTGGTAAAAGTCCATAGCAATGTCATTTGTTTGCAGTTCTTATACCTATAATTGACGTAGGAGTTACCCGAATATATTTTCAGGATTGTAAAGATATCAAGTTCCTGATACTATTTTCATATGAAATACTAATATTCAGCATTACATATTGCAAGGTTCCGTTTAAAGAATACGGGGGCCGCGCCCATACTTCCATTTAGCCAAGTCCAAATTAAAGTAATTTCCAAAATGGTCCTATGTTTTTAGTAGCCACCCATCTTTTAACCTATATATTTTTGACGACCTGAGTGGCGTAGTGGTAGTGAGGCTGCCTTACGTTCTTAGGGTCCTGGGTTCGAATCCCGGTAGGAGCAAATGTTTGTGTGATGAGCATTTATTTCCGAGTCATGGATGTTTATATGTATAATAAGTATGTATTTACAAACAAAAAAGTATATTATGTAGTATATTAACTATCTGGTGTCCACGACACAACCCTTGCTTAGTGTGGGACTAGGTAGCGCTGTGTGTTAATGTCTAGTGATATTTATTTATTTTTAAGTAAGTTCAGTTGAAACTTACCGTTATAAGCCCCGTTTTCAAGATGTCGTGATGACAGATAATCGTGTAGTTTTACGTGTCATAACTTGTGTATTTCCTCCCCAAATTAAAGATTCCTGTGCCAATTAATTTCCCTTCCCTTTTAACATACTCCTCCCCGGAGCTGCTCCAGACGCTGATGATTTTTATCCGTCTTTATAATATAAAATTATAAAATGATACTTGGTGGTGGTTGTGGTGTGGTATATGTTTTAAATTTTAATGTTATTAACAATTATAATTTATGTATATGTATATTTTTGTTTGTTTCAGTGTTGTCCCACTAACCCAACAACAAGTTTCACAACGAGTTTAGTTATTTAATTGATCTATCACTTTTTATTATTATTATTATTTTCTCTCTGTCTCTCTTTCTCTCTTTCTTCCCTATTCTCTAAAGGGTGTAAAACACCTCTTAACGAATACGAAAGGCACTGGTTCTCCTCGTTATTCTGATCATTTTTTTGTTCTACACCATACCTGGGAACCTCCTAGTTACGGAGATATAGGGGGTCAAAGTTGCAAGATTTTTACAAGTTTTTTTTTAAATACCACTTTTTATAGCATGATTTTTACTTTAAATATCTCTACGACCTCCGTGCTATTCAATCCATCCATTCGCACAATGTTTTGAGTGCGTTATATTGAGTTATACCACAAAACATGATTTTTAACCTCAAAAAAAAAGTTGTTTCCCAGCAATATTTCTTTCGAAAAGTTACTTAGTTTGATATGCAGAATGCTTGGTTAACGGCTTTGTGATGAGGTGAAATACACCCTGTATACATCTCTTGCTTTCTCATTTCACTTCTGACATTGGCAGAATTGTCGACATTGACATCGACAGCACTTGCCATCTAAAAATAGAACTTGTGTATTCAAATGGAGGTGTGTTCACATAATAGGACGACGCGATATCTGTCGTGCATGACTTTTGCCAACAAAAAAAACAACTATGTATAAATTAATTGTCACGACTTAACTACCCCAGTTTTGATATTTTATTTTGCATTTTGCATAAATCAGGTCATTATTTAAATAAGGACAGAGATTACATTTTTCAGTATCATGAACATTAACCATTTCCAGCGGCTTCACTCACATCCATTCAAGCGTAAAACCAACAAACTAACAAGTTCCTCAGTGATTTGGCTTCTACTTGTACTAGAGCATAAGTTTCATTTTAGTTTGCTCCAATAAGTGAATCAAGGGAACCCGCGTCTTCTGAAATAGAATTAGATTGTTTAACTGATCTGTCAGTCGGGTCGTCAGAGACGCTCTGTATAACGTCTCGTACGCCTCACTAAAAATAGTTTTAATTATGGTTTTAGGGTTCCGTATCGCGAGGATGATAACTAAACACGTTAGTACCTCTAATATTTCTTATGGCAAGCTTTCAATACAAAATAATGTATGCATGCTAAACATTATAAAACAAAGTCTTCCACCGCATCTGTCTGTCTGTTCTGCGATAAACTCAAAAACTACCAAACCGTTTTCATGCTGTTGTCTACAATGGATAGAGTGGTTCTCTAGGTACTAAAGTTTATAACTTTCCCGCTGGCATCAGATAGTTGACTTATAAAACAGGCCCATTTATCATGCATGGGATGTTGTATTGTAGCATTCCACAAGCGATTGAATATTTATTTCCTAGTTTTATCTTCAACAGCGGTATTTAGGTTGTACAAAAGCGACAGGGCTTGAAATATGTACATAGGTTGACTCGTAATTACTGTACAATACTTAAACACGTGATTGTAATCATAATAACAAACAACTTTTACTATGGGACCAAACCAAAACTCGCGAAAAAAAAAATACTGCTGCTCAGTGTTCCCTTTTTTTTTAGGATGGGAAATCATCAAATGACTTTTCCCACTCTGGGCGGAGCGGGAGGGAGTGTCAGACTCTTACTGACTAAAACCCATCCATGTTCTTTCCTCGCCCTTTATGTTCCGGGGCCGCGGTATCTCTTTCGAACAGGCCCGCAACCCTGGACTCAGTGTTCCCCTAATGTACTGAACAGCAGATTTATTTTTTTCAAGACTAATTACTAGTCACCCTACATACATAACGAAGAGCCTGAATGTCTACGACACGGATATCAAATAACAAAACCCTTTAGTAAGGCGCAACCTGAAAACAGACTGCATTATATTCCAAGAGCGGATGTTAGATAAACATATCAGTTAGAATGCGGACAATGACACTATCCGCCATTTATATTTAATTTATAATACTTATGGAGGAGCTCGTGGCTAAATAATATCAGCAGCTCTGTTCAATCAAAAGATAAGAAGCCGGTGGAGCATGCGTTTTTCATACAAACATAATGCCAAAATAATATGAAAATCAAACATATTCTTTATGTGTAAATATTTCGATTTTATTATAGAATATCTATGTTCCCAAATAAATATTTTGAAAGGTTAATTATATAAAGACGAGTATAAAATTTACATAGAAAATTTATTTTTCTCATAAATCTTGTTTAAATCAGTGTACTTACATTCAAAATAATTATGTGTTTGGGAACCTATATATTCTGTAATCCAATCAATATAAATACATACACACTACCTTAAGAATATGTTTGATTTACAAATTATTTTGGTATTAGGTTTGTATGAAATTCGCATGCTCCGCAAGCCTCTTAAGCATTACACATCAAGATCATTTTGTCTCGGAAAGCACGTTGAGCCGGCCTTTAGTCACAGCTAACTTGTAAAACTTTGACAGTCGTTACAGATCAGTCAGTGATGGCCCTAAAGTTTGACCACCATGAGTCTTACCAAGAGGTAACATGGAAAGTACTGGTATTCAGTTCCATCGCGTTACATTAGAAGCCAACCACAACAAAGTTCGGAAAAGGCTAGGTAGTTGACTATTTCCGTGACACCCGTCACTGAAATCGCTGATGTAGAAATAGTCATTAATGACGAAAACCATAACAATCATTATGTAATTACAATTACACAGCAATTTGTACTTTTCCTTAATTTTATCAATATCGAACGCACTAATTACGCTTTATCAATGTTTGATAATCCTTGCTAATTTTCCTATCTTATCCTATGTGTGATGTGGTGATGCGTTATCTTACTAACCTCGAAACTTTTTTTGTTAGCTTAACTTCTAGGGGAGCTTGTGGCCAAATAATAATTGCTACACGGTTCATTTGCAAAGTTCAGCACGCTTGTCAAGCGCAGCAATCGAAAGCCTTAGACAAATCGCAAAAAATGCCCAAAGCTGGTCCGTTAATTGGTGACTATCCATTACATACCAGCTGCCATTTGAAGATATTTGACAGTCGTTTAGGACAGCCAGTGGCTCGAAGGTCTGAGAATCAGCCTTTCCGAGAAGTATTGTATTACCCAATACTAACTGGATCAGGGACGTCAGATAAGCAGTATAATATCCTTCAGCTGTATCTGTATTGGGTCATACTGGAAACTTACCCCAAGATAGTAGTAGTAAGAGAGGAGAGACTAGGCTAAGCAGATGATGTTGGCCTACTCACTTTTTGACCTTGACAATTTAATAAAAGTGGGCTAAGATGTCTCGCTAAGAATTCTACCTTACAAAATCAGAAAAAATAAATATTGCAGCAATTTGTATTTGTATTTGTCGGCTCTTCTGGTTTGAAACTGCGAAATCAATTGATACAAAAATAGTAAATTGCTACCCTAAGGGTGAAAGTAACTTATTTAGTCGAAGTTTGACATGAACGTAGTGAGGGCGCTTATAGTTCGAGGAACTAAATAAGTCTTAAACCCGAGGTAAACTCTGTGCTTTTTGTTACGAATATAAGGAAAATATAAACATGGATCAATCGAAAAACAAATCAATCAGCGTATTTCATTTTTTTTCTCCTGTGGCCGGTCATTCAGCCTTTATTTTTAATTTTCTTCATTGAAAAAATCGTAAATAATTTGCCCAAATCTATGTAAAAAAATAATGCAAAAGTTGAAACTAAATTACAATGAAGGTACTTATTTAAAAAAAAATATATTCTTCAACCCTTCGTATGCCGTACATAGATCTACACAAGACACAATGGCTTTTTAATTGTGTCTTTAATTACGGCATATGGTTAATTAATATTTAACTTTCATTGTCATTTTAATTTTAAATCGCGCTGTAATTGAGTGCCTGTATAGAAAACTGGAACATGGTTATAGAAATCTGAAAATAATACGAGGTTTTATTAAATATTTTGACAGCTGTCAGTTGAAAGCGATTCTTGCTAGGGTTGAAAAGAATTACTTTTAACCCGCTCCTCAGGCAACTTTAGACCCACTCTCCGAGTACGAGTAATGAAAAACTTTCTGCAAGTTCTTCTTCTGTCGTTTCTTCACGATCTACAGAACATACTCATGGGGTGTTAAAAAAATGTAGTCAGTAAGTACGGTGCATAAACTTCGTCTTTGACCAACATCCAAAAGTCAAAACTCAAGGTTTGCCAACGTGCTATAGAGAGCAGTACCTTTGGTGTGTCAAAGATGATGGCGGGACAAACAGGATGTCTTCCATGAGAATTGGAAAGGAATATCAAAAGATCGTGATCGTTGGAAAGAATGGAGGGAGGCCTTTGCCCAGCAGTGGCACAATGCAGTCTAGCTATAATATATCTATTGGTAAATTTACTGAGGGACCCATTACTACTAGAATAACCACCTTTTTTATTAGATGTCAAATCATACAAAGACTGCTATCACAGTCTTTTCACAAATAGGTATAAGGCCTCTGCAGGATATTTTTTTCTGTTATTCAAAATTGCTGCCACGTTTACCCTAAAGGAACATGGCCAGAACAGAAATTGATCATGATTATCAATCGGTTGGTTGTGGAAGAACAACCAGCACCAATACATAAACGTGCTGGCTGTTTTTCTCCATAGAGATCTACGCTTCGGAATGGCAAACTACAATTTTTCTTTCGCAGTTTTCATACTTTGTGACTGGGACTACATTTAATTTTGTCTTTGTTACGACAGTTTAAAAGTGCCTTTAACTGACCTTGGTGGTAGATAAATGGACCGATAACCTGGTGAAGGCTACGGGAATCCGTTGGATGCGAGTCGCATTAAAAACGGTCAATGTGGCGACACTTGGGGGAGGCCTATGTCCAGCAGTGCACGCCTTTCGGCTGAAATGATGATGATAACATTTTCAACAGATTCGACAACGAAATCAAAGAGTCAACAGTACCTATGGAACGCTTGATGTGTTACAGACTCGCACTTAGCCGTTCAGTGACGTACGGATTCGAAGTATGCTACATGGGAAGTCGCCCACACTAGTTTAATACATATCGCGATCAATTGATCGCGGTATGTTGTTGCTGTGACCTTTAAAACAGTTTTGACGATCGCGTAGACTAGTCGACAGTGCATGTAGGTTAATCCGGAACGACATAATTTTGTAACGTAGATAATTTTCTTGCCGACTCACAGTAAGTCCAACTGTTAGTGGAGTATTTATTCGAAATATGACAACTCATGAGATATTGTGTGTTGAGTAAAGATAGCGTTGACATATAATTGCTTACAGTCAGACTCCGTCACACATTCCTAGTTAGTACTCTTGGCGCGTCAGACGTGTCTCATTTAATTTTTTATTTTACGAATATTTACCAAACCAAAACATGACGTCGTTTACTACACCTGACGGTAAGTACTTTTATTGTATTTTTATTGCTTTTTTGTCCCACTTTTAAATTGTTTTTAGTCATTTTATTGTGTATACCTTATTTTTTTCAACAATTTTCCTCATTGCCCTTGAACACTATAACTATGTTGTGTACACGTTCATACGATAATAACTCTTTGGTTTTCCTGTTTATCTTTTCAAACTTGTTTAGTAATAATACTAGGTGAAAATTTTAATGATTTTTTTTAACATGAAGAGGAAAACACAAGTTTTCATTTATATTTGAATTTGATTTGACGACAAAGGAGAAGACGTTGTTGATTTGTACGATGCTGATAGTGCCAAGGTTGTTACTGACGATATTTATGATGACAATTTTGACGTTGTTGATGATGACAGTGATGACGATGTTGTCGATACCAAAAATATCGATTTTAGCCATGTTATGACGACTGATGACGATGAAAGTTTATGATGACTATGAAAGCGATGTTGCTTTTGTAATCTGTACAGTAATGTGATAAAAAATATATAACATGACACTGATTAGATTTCACTGTTAATACACAAACTGACAACATCTCGGCACTTTTTTTTATGAAAATCGGAACTTTACATGGTATAAGTATGAAGCTGGCCCTAATGAAAACCTATTTCATCATCTCCATATAATTATTATTTACCTTGAGAGTTTTCATATCTTTATAATTGGCCAATACAATGTAGACAGAAGGGTTTCCCATTTGAATTGGTTCTAAAGAAAACATCCATAATATTAATAATGCAGCCAGTCTCAAGTTTCAAGAATAAGATACAGTTCTATCTTTCACTTTCAATTTAATAACGTTTTATTTTTGTTGCAGGAAAATACAGAATCGAGACAATTTCGGCTGCTACTTTTCCGGGTTCTCTAAGAGTGAGTTTTTTTGACGTGAAAACGTCTTATAAATTGGTTTGCCGGGTGACACTTCAAGAAACTGCGTTACGCTCCGCTCACGTTATGCGCTCACAATGAGAGCGAGTGAGAAGCACGCGTCCGAGAGAGAGAGTGAGAGAGATAGGCATACACACCGGTTCATTTCATCCTTCTTCCTACTATACGAATGAATATTCACATTAAAATTATTTTACCACTCAAAGTCGTTGTCACGTAAAACTTTCGCCCGTATACCGACTTTACAGGCAACCAATTTTTTCAAAACTTATAACCTAATATTTGGCATTGTATAATATGTTAATTTTCGAACATCATTAAAAGTATTATTTTTCAGGTTCTCAGAGAAGGTTTTATTCCACATGAAGCAGCATGTATTGGGTTAGAAGTGGACAAGGATCCCTTGGCAGCAGAAGAGTTGTTAGAACTGTGCGCAGACGCAGCATTAGACGGCCTCTCTGTGGTTGCAGTCGCTACCGACACCGGAGAAGTGGTCTCGACTGTATTCAGTAAATTGCAGGTTTGTTTTATTTAATTTAACCATATAACCATATTTTTTAAAAACCTCTTAACGAAGCTGAAAGACACTTTGTTCTCCCCGTCATTGCGATATTTTTTTGTTCTACACTATACCTGAGAACCTGATAGTTACGGAGATCTTGAGGGTTAAAATTCCAACTTTTTGACAAGTTTTTTTTTCAAATTCAAGTTTTTACTGTAAGATTTTTACTTCAAACACCTTCATGACCTCTGTACAATTCATTGCATCCATCAGCACAATGCATATTGCTGAGAAATTAAAATAAAGTTACGTAAAGTTATTAAGATAACGTACAGAATGCCGAATGATGCAGAATTGGTTGACGGCTTCGTGTTAAGGTTGCACCCTATACACATGCAGGAATCTTATAAATGCACCCCGAAATATAATAGCAAAAAGGATGTCATTTAATGACTTTTTACATTTTCTCTAAAACTTTGTAAACGTTGAAACTAACATAAACTACTAGCTGACCCACGCAACTTCGTCTGCGTCACATAAGAGAGAAAAACGAACTGAAAAAAAAATGGCTATTAAAAAATAAGGGTTGATTGTAGAAGGGTGAAAATTTAGGATTGTGTGTATTTTTGTATGTTGTATCATAAAAAATAGAAATTAAAAATTTTGTTTAAAAAAAAAAAAAAATTAGGGGTGGACTACCCCTACATTTAGGGGGATGAAAACTAGATGTTGGCCGATTCTCATAGATCCGGATAAGCACAAAAAATTTCATAAAAATCGGTCAAGCCGTTTCGGAGGAGTATGGCAACGAAAACTGTGACACGAGAATTTTATATATTAGATAATAAAGACAAATTGACTCAATTCAGTCATGAGTTTACAAAGGTCGATTGATTCCAGGGCTCGGCACATACTTGAATTTCAACCTCTATGTAATCTATCTGACAGACTAATATCTTTAGTTTTACCACAATTACCTAATTTTTGTGTTTGGCAAATAATACTCGTAGGTGACGCGTAAGAAATAATAAGATAAAATCAAACTTAAACAGAATAAACTTTTATTTATCTCTTAGTAAATCACGTTAAAATGACTGCGCGATTTTCTAACGTAAGAGTACGTACGAGTAACACCTGTTTAAATAATTGAATAACTTTAAATCCTTGACGTTTTAGATTTGATGACGACCACGTGACGATCACATGACGATGGACTGACGCGGTAACTTTGTTGGAACGACAAACGCGATTAATATTATATTATTGTTGTGTATCAAGATAACAATAAGTAATTTTCTTAAACCCCATATTAAGTTATCGTTATTACGGGGTAACTTTGATAATGTTAATGATGTCACTGATTGCTGTGTACGTACACAAGCTATTATTATGTAATGTCGATAGTCTGGACAAGCCAAACAATGACTTGGTCAAATGTGAAAACTAGGCCAATAAAATTAGCTTAACCCGGACATAATTCATAAACTGCAAGTTTTTTCTTTTTTTTCGGATATTGTGTTGAGTATCAAATGTAAATGAATACCGTGTCGTTAAAAGTCCGGGGTGGTCATTTTTTTTATTAGAAATCATACGATTTCATTGATTGCCAAACTTTAACGTAAAAGTAAAATACGTAACCAAAAACCTTGTTAGTATAATTTTCAGCTGTAGTCAAATGCTACCACCTGATATGAAAATTAAACAAAACCTAAATTCGTTTATGTGTTTTTTTTACCAGTATTCATTTTGTGCATATATATCGTTAAGCAAAAATAATAACTACGATGTTATGTTTGTGCTAAGCTTAATGGAGTATTTATAGATACATAACACAAAAATTAAACATTATTTTTTAACGTTTAAAGAAAAAGTTATTTGTCAATAGTTAAAAATCGTAACTGTGAAATTTTTGTTTAATTATAATTTTTTGTGCTCTACAATCATGTTTTAATCAAAATTATACAGTTTAATGACACGTTTTTGACATTTTCAAAAATATTGAAAATACGCGCGAGCGGCCGGAGTGAACGGGGCGGCGGGCGCAGGCGCGGGGCGGGGAGACACAGCGGCGTCGCGTTCTGCCACCGCCCGCGCGCCGGCGGCGCGTCGCTCGATACCTCATCATAACTTCATTTCGTCGTTTGCGTGCGCGCGTGATTTCTATTGAAAAAAAGGAGTTCCCTAATTGCAAGATTTGCCAGTGCGCTTTAAACTTCGATCTAGTTAAAGAAGGTGAAAAGGGACAGAAAAAGTTAATTGCTGCCAGTAAAAGGCGTAGGGACGATATATTTTTAATTTTTGAAGAAAATTTAACATTACACAGTAAGTGCAGAGCGGTGTATACCAATGAACGTTCTAATTAGTGCTGAGAAAAACCAACTAAACCAACAAAGGGCCTAGAAGGTCATTCTCCTTCTCGCACAGTTTTAATGTGCAAGTGAGAGAGAATGACTTTCTAAGCCAATTTTAATTATATTATTTATTTACACAAGTTATACGTGACACTAAGAGTGTTACGTATACGTAGGTTATTTTATTTGAGACATTGTTAATTGATTTGAAATTTAAATAAATGAGACTGGAAGGCTTTGAAGGACGCGCACATATGTTCGCGCATGCGTGGTGGTAGATCTTCACTCAACACGCCTTTTTTTTCATTTTGTCTTTAAAATCTCATTCAGCGAACGCATGCACTCCAATACTGCGCATCATTCAAATACTTCTATAAAAGTTTAACCGGAGACCGGATTCGTGGTTTGTATTTGTGTCGTCTTGTGTGCTTTCTAAGAGTGCTGGATTCCCTACGACTTTCCTGCAAGAGAGTGATGGGGTCATCGGGTTGGAGGAGGGTGGACCTTGGGCGTCGGATCCTAGATATCGCGGAGGGGACATAACTAGCTGCTGAAACGACTAACGGGTTAGGGTGTTTTTCGGCCCTATCGAAAAAACCCTTAGTGAGTCGCTTCATACACTGCTGGATGGTGGGGATCTTGAGGTCAACATGAAGTTGCTCATTCCTAACGTACCATGGGGCTCCCGTGGCCTTACGTACGGTTTTGGAGGGTTTGCATCCTATGAAGGAGATGGGGTTTGGCGTGCGTGAACACGGGGCACGCGTACGTCATGATGGGCCGAATGCACGCGATGTAAATGCGCAATTTGCACTTGAGTGAATTTGCTACGTGCATTCAGCAAGCAGTGGAGCCTACCGAGAGCGAAGGCGGCACGCGAACGTACCGTCTTGATGTGCTCACCGAATCTTAGCCGCCTATCGAGAATGACTACTAAGTATCTGGCATGCTTCTCCCAGGGGATCGGCTTGCCGAACATGGTTATCGGACTAGGGGATGGGGGGAATCTAACGCGGGGGCTAGAGAAAAGTACCGCCTGACTCTTATCGGGGTTGACCTCGATTCTCTATTTCCGGAACCGATCGCCTAAGGTTTTGGCGGAGTTTTGGAGAATACGGCAGGTGTTGGATGGACTCCTACCAGAGTAGTAGATGGCCGTGTCGTCGGCGAACAAGGCTAGCTGGGCTGCTCTACTCTTAGGGATATCGCTGGTGTAAAGCGTGAAAGCTAGTGGGGATATCACCGATCCCTGTGGGACGCCTGCACGTATCGGATGAGGGGATGAGAGTGCACCATCAATACGGTATTGGAATGTGCGGTTCGACAAGAAGTTTCGTAGATAGTACGAGACGATCTGGCACACCGAGCTGGTATAGCTTGTATATCAGCCCGTTGTGCCAGACCTTGTCGAATGCCTTCGCGATATTGAAGAACAAGGCACCGGTCATCAGTCCCCGCTGGAAGCGGGCACCGATGTGCTCGACTATGCGGTGCACTTGTTGAACGCAGGAGTGTTGAGGTCTAAAACCAAACTGCTCTGTCGGAATTAAGCTCTTAGCTTCGGCGAAATCTTTGAGTCGCTTATAAATAAGTCTCTCATAGATTTTACCTAACACGTTGAGCAAACTAATGGGCCGGTAACTACTCGGCGAGGACTTGGGCTTACCCGGTTTGGGAATGCCTATTACTGTGGCCTGTTTCCACGCTTGTGGGAACACGTTATTGGCCATGGCGCTATTGAAGATAGCGGTCATTAGCACTATAAGGGCTGGGGAGAAGAGTTTGAATACCCTTTTGGTGATTCCGTCTGAGCCAGGGGCTTTCCTATGTTTAAGGCCCTTGATTATATCCTCTACCTCTTCAGGGGTGACTGAGGGTAGGGGATTATCAGGGTCTTCTACGGGGGGTAGCGAGGTCCTGCGTTCGACTTCAGCATCCACCTCGGCGAGGTGGGCTGGGTCTACTGGCTGGGTACTGGGGGAGCATTGCTCTTCAAGACTGTCGGCTAGGCATTCGGCTTTGTCGACGAGCGCTACATCTAGTACGTCGGGTCTGTGATCCGGGTTATTAGGATAGTAGGTGGGACTCATCGGAGCGATGACATCGAAGTTGAGAGAACAGCAGAGATTATATAGGGCATTACCTCTGCTGTTTGATACATTACTATTCCACGCGGGGTGTTTAGCATTAAGATCTCCCGCCAGAAGGACGGAGTCACTTAGATCGAAAAGAACTTTGAGGTCATCGCTCATTTCGTTATTCGCGACCGGGGAGCCGGCTCCTGAGGGCGGGATGTAAGCCGATACGATCGTGAGGGTTTGGTGCCCTGTCATGCCCAGCCGGCAGACGGAGACTTCTAACTTGGAAAGAGAGGGGGGGTTCTAAGGGGATGCAGTACAAGCTAGATTTGTAGTAAATCAGAGTACGTCTTCTGTGACAGCGAGTTCTGTCGTTGTGATCTCATCACGTTGGCCATTTAGGCTCTCGGCGTTAAAGGTCCCTATCCTAAGGGAAGTCGGTTTGAACCTACTGCGGAGAGACTTATCCATAATAGTTTAAGTAGGCGGCCTTCTGAGATGCGGGTATGGGGGGTGAGGGCATGGCAGGCAATGCCATCAGTGGTGGGATGACCTGTGAAGCAGGTGTTTGGGTAGGCCTCAGAGCCGGGAAATGCGCTTGGTGATTAAGCGCATTCCAGGGGCTGGGGCGTTGGGGTCGGAGTGAGGCAGAGGGGTCAGTAGTGAGAGATGGGTTCTCTCGGTGCTGCTTATTGTTGGCCCGTTTCGCCAGTTTGGGGGCCGACGATTTGGGG
This sequence comes from Xestia c-nigrum, assembly GCA_916618015.1. Classification (NCBI taxonomy): domain Eukaryota; kingdom Metazoa; phylum Arthropoda; class Insecta; order Lepidoptera; family Noctuidae; genus Xestia; species Xestia c-nigrum. Next base: position 11,110,125 of record OU745260.1, read on the forward strand.
GCCTTAGGGCATCCGCGGTAGTTGGCGGGATGGCCGGACTCGCCGCATAAAACGCAGCTGGGGGGTTCGGTGCACAGTGTGCGATCTTTTGGGCGAGGGCAGTCAGTGGTGCCGTGGTCACCCAGGCACTTGACGCAACGCGGCTTGCCGAAGCAATTCCTCTGTGCGTGGCCGTACAACTGGCAGCGATGGCACTGAGAAAGCTCGCCAAGTTTGACGGGCTTCTCAATGCGGATGCCTGAGAGGTTGCAGACTTGGGAAAGCTTGTGGATTGGGTGATGTCCATCCACGCGGTCGCAAATTACGAGCACCATGTTGTATGGTGCCGAGCTAGTGCGACCGCCAACCTTACGGTGCATGTGGTGCACTTCTCTGACGGAAATATTTTGCGCGATAAGGTCGTCTTTAATCTCCTGAGTGGAGATTTCTAGGGGGACATTTTTAACTACTGCTCGGACAGGGATGTCCTCTTGCAGTGCGAGGGTGTGATAGAGGATGCTCCTATCCCGGAGGAGCTTGGTGAGGTAGCGGTGATCGCTTGAAGTTGGGCATTGTACTTTAATGCCGACTTCTACCGCACGAGCGTTTGTATAATTGATTTTACGCTCGTTTAGCGATTTGGACAATTCTGTCCATTTTCCCTTCTCATGGATGTAGATGGGAGGGGGACGGACCGTTTTGGGGGCATTCGCCGGGGCGGCGGATTGCGATGAGGAGGCAGCCGGGGTGGCTGAGGCCAAGGGGCTGTGCGGCGACTCTGTGTAGAGCCTACAGCCAAATTGGGGGAGCATGAGCCCTGAGTTGCCGGCTTCTTGGCGGAGCTGCTGGCGGGGGCTTTGCCCTTCTTCCTCTTCCCCTTTCTGACGATTTGGTAATCGTCTTCGGAGGATGAGGTGGGCGACGATGTTTCGGAGCAATCCGAATCATTTGAGGCGGAGGTCGCCTCGTTATCAGAGATGTTTGTGTCCATCTCTTCGATCGGGGAAGGAGTTTCCTCGCTGGGAGGGGCCTCTATTGAGGCTTGGGACGCGGACGCGGGGTCAGCGGGGGAATTCAGCGCGTCGCTGAATTCCATAAGAGTCGAGGGTATTTCCTCGACAACGGTTTCCGCTTCCTTGAGTCGATTGCTCTCCTCGCGGAAGGGGGCGAGAATTTTCGCGTATTTCTCATTTTTGTCCTTGAGGAGGACTTCAATGAGCGCGTCGAAAAGGACGGCCCACTTATTGGGTTGCGCCATTGTTGGCGGGGACTAGATGAGAGTTAAGCTCATGTCCTAAGAAATCCTAGGTCCCGAGGAGGTACGTCGAAACGTGAACCCCTCGGGAAGACAGTTCCCCGAAAAACGAACCCACCCAGTGTTTTTCCTAGTGCTATGCTGTGCGAGAAGAAAAACACAAACAAACTCGCCAGCTACACTACTGTCTGATTGGCCAGAGGGGCCTGAAAATAGCTAAAAGCCTATCACTTAACACCTAGCTCCCAGGGTAGGTGCGCCCGGGGATGTGTGGCCTCCCTGAACTTGTGCGAACAGGGAGGTGAGTACCTAAGGTGTGCCCTAAGCTTGTAATCCTGTCGCCAGTCTTATTGTGCGACAGGGCCCTAGTCCCGCAAGGGGCTCTAGTGCGAAAGGGTAGACACTCCCAACCGACACTAGGTGTGTAGCTGTGAACGAAGTCGAAGACTAGGTTTGACGAGGGAAGCCCCCAAGGCCAAGGTCCTAGCTCCCGATGCCAATGGAATGCCTCACCCTGAAGGGGTCCGGCGGGTTGGATTGGGTCACCACCCTCTTGACTTCGTTAGCACCGTTAGGTTTACCGTCAAGAACCACTATGCGCTACGGGACGGCGGGCACGGGGCCTTCGATGCTCGGCGTAGCGGCGAAGCTGCGGCGTACAAGACGGGGGGCGCGGGGTGCGCGGAGAGTCGGCGGTGGGGAGCGGAGCGTACCACGTGTGCACGCTGCGGCGTCCGAGCGTCGAATGTTTGACTTCTGTACCTATATATTTTGTGGTGCGTCCTCGGTGTCCGATCTACAAACCTAAATAGGTACCTAACTACCTAGATCTTAATCAACAAAGGAAAAGTTACTTTTGATGTACTAGAAACGTATACAATACAAAACAATAAAAAAACTAACGACGGCTTAATATAAAAATCAAGTAAACAAACAGCTGCTACAAACTGCTAGTAGTACCTACCTATAGTTTTTTTAAGATATTAATTTGGTAAATAAGAGTGATTTTATTTTTCGTATGGAAAGCAGATCACAAAGGTAGGTTTTAGTTAGCACCTCTAAGACCCGAACATCGAATCTCGATTGTTTGTTGTTCACTTTCATTTAGATTGATTGCTTTTGGAGGTAAGTAAATATTTTAGGTAAAAATACTTATCAGTACCTACGTGCTAATATAAAAGAATACAATAAAATAACGAGATACGATCTTATTCTTCTTCTATAATGAAATACTTCGTTGTTCGTATCTCAACCAAGTAGTGTAACAAGACGGTAATATTTACGTCATTTTAGGTATAGAATCGCTCGGGAACGCACACACACGTGACGGCGTTGTGACAAGCCATCCGCGCGTCGCGTCTCGATACAAACCAATTACGGCTTCATGTCGTACGTAATAACGTCTATATTACAATGTGACTTAATAAATATTTCTATAAATAAATATCCGTGGACTATTATTGTTTAATTTGTTTTCCATAGTATTAGTAATAATTTTTAAGCTTAAATTAAAAACTTTTGAAATAGTTACGTATTTTGGTTCTCCCAAAAATACAAATATTTTTAATTAAAAAAATCCGTAAAAAGAATTTGTTTAATTTTATTAAATAGGTTAAAGAAAATAGCGAACTGCCCTAAATAGATTGTTGGGCTGCAGTTATCTATAATGCCTAGTTAAGTAAACCGAAAAATATGAAATGTTGCGAACCCCCTTGATTAATGATAGTCACGGATGACTAATTTGTTTAATTTTGTGTTCTATAACTGGAGTTCAAGTAATATAACATAAAATAAGTATTCAGACAAAGTTATCTATTATGCTGTTGACAAGAAATCTTAATTTCTTAAAATTTCGTTTTTTCTTTTTTTTTTTATTGACGCGCATCTCAAAAATGTTTAATTTTTATAAATTACATTATAAATTACACTGCTCTATGTTATAGAAAAAGAAAATTTCAGTTATAGAATTATGTCCGGGTTAAGCTAATTTTATTGGCCTAAACAATAAAAATAAAAAGATAACATTAATGACCTCTTACGATAATTTAATGAATGGATACTCAAACAGAGTTCTTGTCTTCATTCATAAAGACAACAGAAATGTCATACCACACTCGCACTTGGAGACAAAAAATGTATAAATTAATTAAAATAAATGATTTAATCGATTATTGTACGGCAGCCACCAAAAAAGTTATACATATAAATTAATGTTCAATAGCCAATAATAATATTATTTTTGCACAATTACGAGTATACTATAGTACCGTAAACAAAATCAGAATAGATAAATACCGCAATGTTTAATTTGAAAAGATCTCGAGACCCCCATAAGTGCATAGCTAATAAACAGCTTTGACTGAAATTGTATAAAGTTAGGTGTTATTACAAGACTTGACTCGACATTTAGTGAAATGACAATACCCTCACACTGCATTCTTGCAGATGCCCGAAGGATGTGATGTTTTCGATGACATACATAAAATACGTTTACATAATTTTGTTTTTTATACATTCAGGTAAAACCAGACCCCAATTCTACGGAAAAGTCATTTTTCGAGATATTCACCGAGGAGCGCTGCAAGCGGCCATCGTCCAAAGCTATGATGGAATTTATGGTCGAACTTGATGCAAAATGCAATTATTTCGAGAGGTAAGAAATGTATGCTACGAGACGCCTAAAAAGGGAACACAGTTGTCATTCAAAAGCCTTTGGTAAAGCGAAAGTCCCAAAATTTATTCTGACACCAAGCGACGGTCCCAACTGTATAGCTGGAACATCGCTTGGTGTCAGAATAAGGGAGTAGCTTGAACTATGCAAGATTATGAATACCTTGTCATTTAGCATGCAGAGCTCCAAGCAAAGCACTTTCTGTATGTGTTGGTTTTGTTTCTATGTTTCTCTTGTCTTACAAATTAGTCATTTGACGCCTTCATGACGCTTTAGAACATTTACAATAATAATAATTTATCTTTTCCTCAGGTACGGCGTTGATTGTTTATGCGAAGTAATGTTCCTCGGAACACTACCTGAACACAGACAGAAAGGTCTCGCCAAGCTGCTTGTAAAAACAGCCGTGGACCTGTCAAAGAAATTCAAAGACGGTACAATTCCACCACTGACAATTGCGGATCTAGGACCAAACTACGCGTTTATGAAGCCAAGGAAACCAGTCACGAAGCCACCTCAATTATGTACCGCGTTGTGGTCGGCTCTTGGTTCTAAGGCAGTTGGAAAAAGTTTAGGTTTTACCGTTATTGAAGTCTACTCTTTTGGAGATTTAATTTACAATGGAAAATCTTGTTCTGAGAGAATTGGTGCTGAAACCACTTGTGAAGGAGCTGCTTTGGAGATTTAACATTATAAAATAACTTTGATGAAGAAGAAAGAGATTTGATGATGATGATTGTTTTAAGCCCACCTTTCTTGTTTATTTGTTTTATTTTTAGGGTTAAGTAATTGTTTGTCTTTACAAAAAAAAAATGTTTTGTTTCTCTATTAAAGCTGGCACATACTTTAGTTATGTTTCATTTTTATGACTATCACCAAATTCATATATCTGTTACAGATACAATAGGATATAACTTAAAACACCGATGGCACTGATCTGAGTCTTAAATACGTGTTCTTTGGAAACACAGACTAGTTATAAGTACCGTATCTCTGGAAATATGTAATTGTACGTACTATTATGAGCCAAACCGTTTTACCTTTGGGTTTGATATAGTGGTAAATTCGTTTTTTAATTTAGTAAACTAAAGTAACTGCCTCTAGTAGTTGTAAAAGCGACAACTGGGCACCGTATAGTAGTTGCCAGTTAAGATTGCAATAGGGATCAATGCCATTTCCTTAATATCTCAAATCAAATCAAATCAAATCATTTATTAGTCAGAACATAGTCGGAATGTATAAAACATGGTCTACAGCAGAGGTTCTCAAACATTTTTTCCTGGTAGACCACTTTGAATTTGTTTTGGTGTCGGTGGACTCCCTGTAGCATTTTCTTTCAAGCCCGTGAACTAAAAAAGAAAAGCAAGACAATATTTTTTTCGCACTATCTGTTAGGATTGCATGAGGATCGTTGTTCCCAAGATATTTTTTTGGCAAAAATCCGTAAATTGTAATCTTCTGGCTTCGAAATGTGTTTTTTATGACTTAACACGACCTTTTTCACCGAAATACAACCTGTCATCACCGGAACATTTGATCTTTATTACTCTTTCTAGTACCTAGCTTAATATCTGGCTACATTGATCAAGCTAAGTCAACATTTTTGTTCTTTGGCATCGAACCCAGGTAAAATTTCCTGGACCTCCACTTACAGCTTGTGAACCGCCCATTTTCTTCAAGCCAATGTAGACCCCCGATGGGTCTCCCGTAGACACCTGGACCACTTTGGGAATCACTGGTCTACAGTATAGATAGTGTCATCACATTCTACCACAGCGAGCGTACAAATGAGCGTACAAATGTAAACATGTTAGTAGTGATCAATTATATTAACAATAATATTCAAAAAAAAGAAAGTGAAGAAAATATAAATAACAACTGAATTTAATTAAATTGTCAGTGTCATTTAGGTAATTATTAAAATTATAATAGCATTTATTACACAGAAATCCATTAAATTGCTTCTTAAATCTAGCCAAATCAAACTCTCTAATTGATTTATTCATTTTATTATACATTTGCGGGGCTCGAGAATATGATTTTCTGCCTAAGAGCTGTCTTGGCTCTGCGTCCGCGTAGCATGACATTTCGCCTGTTACGTTGTCCAGTATCAGACAGATGAAAGAACAAATATAAATTTAATCACACAAATAAGATAGTTTCAAATATATACAAAGCTGGTAGTGTCAAATTTTATGCTTTCTGAAATGTGGCACATAATTGTCCGTCACCTGAATTTCAGACATAGGTCTTATGCAGTGCTATTGTGCTTTAAACGCGGCTTCCCTATTTGTATCTTCTCTTCGTACGAACTAGAATAAATGAACCATGTCTCGTTTTTCAGCAGAAAAAACTTTTTTGCAAAAAATAAAACCGACTTCACACAAAAAAAGTGAAAAATAACTTTAGCTTCAGAAGTCGGTGACCTTTGTTTGATTGATTTAGTTTTTTTGTCACCGACTTCTGAAGCTAAAGTTATTTTTCACTTTTTTGTGTGAAGTCGGTTTTATTTTTTGCAAAAAAGTTTTTATTTTTTACTTTTTAGTGGTTCATAATTATGTGCTTACCCTTTCACAGCGTAACGGCGTGATTTTTTGTTATGAACTGGTGTAAACAATAGACAGCCATGAGATTTCAGCGATCCCAGTACATTTGCTATCATTTATTGAGGAGTTCCCGTCGCCTATCTTCCGGAGTTCTTCATCAGATATTTACAAAATTGAAAAGGGATCACTCCAAGAACGTACTCTTCCTAAAACTACCCAAATCGCTTCTGGTGTGCCTATGAAATTTAAGGAATTCCCTCTATTTCTCCAGGATCCCATTAAATGGAACTTAAGACATCTAACTGTCGAAATCTGGGTGTATTGTACACTTCTGCGTACTCCCTCAGAGCATACAGGCGTGATGTTACGTCACTATGTTACATAAACAATAAACAACCAAGCGATTGCAGCAATTACTGCAGCTTTGCCATGTATTTTTGAAGAGTTCCATTTATATCTCCAAAGATCAGCGTCAGATCTTAACCAAATTTAAATGGGACCAAACGAGAAGCACCAGCTTTCAAATAAAAAAAGAATCATTAAAATCGGTTTACCAAATAAACATACAGACGAATTGATAACCTCCTCTTTTTGGAAGTCGGTTGAAAATGACGATTCAAGACATGAACATTTGACATTGGGAGAAAATATATGGATCATTGACATTCTTGTTTGATGATATTTGGTTGAAAATGGTTATTATTGCAGGTAATTAACATAATTCATTTTAAAGTTATTATAATAATTGTACACCAATTGGCAAATCACTGACTGCCGAGTTCATAGACCCAGTTTAAGAAAATAAACATTCTGATTCTGAGTTAGTAATTTATAAGCTTTGTTTTTTGTATTAAAAAAATATTTGTACGCCATATTATGGCAGGATATGCTGGAACCAATATTGTAACATCTATTTTGTACCATATTCTAACAAATAAACATTTTTGATTTGATTTCATTTGAACAGGCTTATTTTTTATTTCAAAGTTCAAAGTGGGAGAATTAGTAGTGAAGTGGTAGTAGCAAACTTATATTGTCACAAATCTTCCGTGATGACCAACCCGCAATATCGGCGCTTGCAACAGCGTCGAAATATCGGGATCTCAAAATAATTAATTATCTTGAAAGATATTCTATAAGTGACAATATAAGTTTAGTTTTAAACCTTGAAAGATATTAACTGTGTGGCAACTATAGTTATGTCACTATGTACTTTGAAGGCCGGCAGGATGATAAAAGAAGCCTACTATACTGTCAAGATTGCTCTCATTATGGGTTATGAAGTAAAACAAAAGCGTAAACCAGTATGCATTACGAAAAAAGTACAGGGTCCTAAACCATGGAAAACGCAAAGAATTTGACACATTTACACTCTACGAAGGCATTTGAAAGCGTGAAATATTGAGACATTTTTACCTTCTTCACAAAATCAACAGCTTTAGAACATGCAACACCTATTATTTGCAACAACAGCACAGCAAACATTAAGAGCAACTTTCCCAGTCAAAATTTAGAAACAGTGTGAAAAACGGTTCTCTCCCAAATTGTTAACTTACAGGTTTGATGAGGAAATCAAGAACCTAGCAGGTCTGTGGTGCAGTAAAGATATGACAGTCGATTGTAAAAAACTCGCAAATTTTTGTTGATGATTATGATCTTATTTACACCGACTGCCGCCGAGTTAAAACAGATGCTCCAAGATCTGAGCACAGCAAGCCTAATGATCAATTGGTCAAACACTTAAGTCATGACCAATAGCAGGTGGCTTGGAGATAGATGGGCAAAAAATCCATAACGTTGAAGAGTACATTTATTTCGACCAGCTAGTACTCGTATCTTTCGAAAACAAGAAAGACTGAGAAATTGATCGATGAGTCGAAAACGCCTGGAAGAGCTACGGGTACATGAAGTCGCTGATAAAGAGTGACCTACCTATATCCCTGAAGTGGAAACAACAGAATTTTCAATACCACTATATGCTCAAAACTTAAAACGCTGGTGTAGGCAATAAGACGGCTGGGTTGAAGTGACGGGCCATGGCTTTAGAATGCATCAGGACTGCTGGGCCTGAGTTATCACGCGGTGGGTGACAGAGCACGGGCGTCGTCGCTGAGAGATGCCTAGATAGCGTTGTCATGGCGACCTAGAGGTGTCTTGTAAATTATTATATTATACAAACGGAGGAGCTCGTGTTTTAACAATATAACGTGACAAGAAAATGGCGCCCAAAGCAGATTAAAAAAAAGTACCCCAAGAAGGTTCCTTGTCTGAATATTTAACAAATTAAAAAAGGTTGTATAATAAATTCGGCACCATGGAGGTAGTAGTAAATATAGTTTCAATGATGGTTTAAATTCACAAACTAAGTGCACACAATGTATTTAATTCGGAGGGTGAAAAATTCTATTATTATTCTGACTTTTCTTTTATTTTTACGACAAGACAACCCAGAATATCGATCCCCTAAAAATTTAACAGATAAGAGGGGCAGATCGTATAAGTGTTTAAGCAAAAAGTTGGTTAGCGTAGTAAAAGTTTGGGAATTCCTGGGCTAGGCCTACAGGTTATGACTTTGGGTGCGAAGCAACACGGGACGTTGTCCTTATGTCAGGTGTAGGTGTTGTCAGGGCGTAGCTGTTTGACTTACACAAAGTGGGTGTCTGCCGTCTGGGAGGCAACTCTTGTGTGTCATGCTGCGAGGACACGACCTTCAATACCCCCCTTTTTTTTTTTTTTTTTTAACGTTGGGAAATCATCAAATGACCCCCCCCACTCTGGGCGGAGCGGGAGGGAGTGTCAGACTCTTACTGACTAAAAACCATCCATGTTCCTTCCTCGCCTTTTACGTTCCGGGGCCGCGGTATCTCTTTCGAACAGGCCCGCAACCCCGGCAGGCTTCGGCCCTTGCGGGCCCCTCTCCTTTTGCTGACATCTCTTTGAGGCGCGCGTGGAACACGAACGCGCCGTCGACACGGCCTGTCGTCGTCGTTAGACGGCCGGACGGCTAGCTAGCCCATAGCCAGCCGTCCACAGGCCCGCATCTACGGTGGCCGGTAGCCACCACGTGGCCCCCGACGCCCGTTGCGTCTCCCGCGGCGGCCGGGAAGTGAGGATCTCTCCCTCTCTCGTTCCGCCACCTCCTTTGCTAGCATAACTGCTTCGCAGAAGGAGACGACGGCTTCCCATTCCGTCTCGCTCCGGACCATGGATTGAACCAGGGCCGGACGCGAGAGGTCGCCGCCGCCGATCGCCGCCACGAGGACACGGCGGAGCTCCGCCCACGCAGGGCAGACTTCCACCGTGTGCTCCACCGTGTCCTCCGGTTTCCATACCCCCCTTGAGCATTGTTCTGCTTGAGTGTTGCCATGGTTAAAGCCATGGCTTGCAGCAGCGGGGTATGGGAGGCAGTGGGATTCCGCGAGAACATCATCTCGTGGAAGGAGATGGCGGAGCGTCAAGGAGGACGACTTCCTCGCTGACGCGATTCGTTGCAGGAAGATTCGGGCTGAGCTAGATTAGAGATTGAAAGACTAGACTAGATTAGATTACAGTTCCTGCGGCTCATCCACCAAGGCCAAACCGAACGGCTAAACAGTGCGGTACGCTTTAGACCTTTAATTTTATCAATGCTTTATCAAAAATGGATGATGATTCTGTGACGGGTCGCTGATGTAAAAATAGTCATTTATGACGAAAACTATAACAATCATTAGGTAATAACAGTTACACAGCAGTTTGCACTTATCCTCAATTTTATCACTTTTTAAATCACTGATTACGCTTTATCAGTGTTAGAGGATCCTTGCGTTTTCTTATCTATTAACCTTATCCTATTTATGATGTGGTGATGCGGTATCTTACCTATCGTTTTCGTCTTCTTGTAAACTTACCTACTCAGGGATGCTCGTGACTACACGTGCGGCACGGGTTCATTTTCATGGTTAAGTAACACTTGGTAATGCCAGTCCGTGAATGGGTAACCTTTAATTATATACAGTGTTTTCTCCGTGCCTTTGTAAACACGCTAAGCAGTTGCACGTTGGTCGCCGTCATTTAAATATCATGACAGCCGTTACGAATAGTTAGTGACCCGAAATTCTGGAAACTAGTCTTACCAAGGGGTATCGTATTACCTATAACAATTTGGGTTGTGGAGGTCAGATCGGTAGTCACGCCATGTTAAATATTCAGCTGCATCTGGTTGGACTGGAAAGTCCAACACAATAGGAAAAATACTAGGCAGATGATGATAACCCATTTACTTTATATCTCAAAATTTTGTTTGGCCAAACGTCACTTTTGAGTATTTGTTAAACATAAGTAATAATTATAACAAAAATGTTACTTATAATTTCATTAAATTATAAGTAAGTAATATTTTTTTAAGCATTTTAAAGGAGACGGAACTGAATGTAACGACATGATATTAGTATGAGTCAATAGATTCAGACTTATCAGTCCTGCAAATTCTGTAAGTTTTGACATTCTGAGAGCTGAGTTATTTGAGGTTTAGTAAAAGTGAGGGTTACAGTCTCTATTAAAGAGCTGAGCAGGTCCAAGGGTCTTTGGCCTAGGGTACTGCTGTGATTAATAAAATTGAAGATATTTTGATTTCCAGTAATTAATTAAGATTTTCTTTATGATTGTAACTGTAGTTAAAAGCACCCCCCTATACCATTACCATTACCATACATCGAGTGACATTTTTGGATATAAACAATCGCTAATAACTTTGCTATTTATCAATATTATTTATTGAGACTTCACATATATAATAATAAAACCATCTTTGACAAGCCCTTTGAGTATTTGTACTAATTATATAAGCATTTAAATATGTACTTTGAGTCAATTACCTGGTGCAAAGCTTTTCTTTTTTGTAATTCTGCAAACGAGTAATTAAATGGATATTGTTATGAAAACTATTTTTCAGCTTCCAGAATGAGAGTTGAGCTGATTTTTCATACTTTGAAATAAAAAAATATGACAGTTTTTCAACCGACTTCCAAAAAGAGGAGGTTATCAATGTGTCTGTATTTTTTTTTTTTTTTTTTTGTTTAGCGCTTAACTCAACTTATTATATTTTGGTTTGGCCCACCGTTTTCCGTCTCCTTTTGAGTGACGTATCAGTATTCGGGAAACAGGGATACTGTCTTACAACAACAAAATAAACTTGTAACAGTTAAAGTTTATGTTCGTTGGCGCTACTAGTTTGTAACTGCGAAATCCACTGATGCGGAAAAAATCTTTCAAATTCTTCTTCTGTCGTTTCTACATGAATATGCTCATCTGGTGGTAGAAAAAGCAATTAGAACTGAAATAAAAATACTGCCATCGCCTTTCTTTTAGAGTTATTGGGCCTCTGCAGTCATATTTATTTTTAATATGTCAAGATTGCTACCACTTTTCAACCGACTTCCAAAAGACGAGGTCATCAATTAGTCTGTATTTTTTTTTTTGTGTTTGTTACCTCAGAACTTTCGACTGCGTGAACCGATTTTGAAATTATTATTTTTAATTGAAAGCTGGTGCTTCTCGATTGGTCCCATTTTAATTTGTTGAAGATCTGATGCTGATCTTCCGAGATATACAATGGAACTCTTCAAAAATAGACGGCAAATCTGCAGTAATTGCTGCAATCGCTTGTAGGTTCATTGTTCATACTATATCATGACGTAACATCACGACTGTATGCTCTGAGGGGGTACCTAGATGTGTACAATACTCCCAGATTTCGACAATGTTTGTTGCCTCTAAACTTTTCACTGGGTAAACCGATTTTGATGATTCTTCTTTTATTTGAAAGCTGGTGCTTTCCGTGTGGTTCCATTTCAATTTGGTTAAGATCTGACGCTGATCTTCGGAGATATAAATGGAACTCTTCAAAAATACACGGCAAAGCTGCAGTAATTGCTGCAATCGCTTGGTTGTTTATTGTTTAAGTAACATAGTGACGTAACATCATGCCTGTATGCTCTGAGGGAGTACGCAGAAGTGCACAATACACCCAGATTTCGACAGTGTTTTTTTTTATTGGTTAGTTTTCTACCGCAGACGTGGGGGTCCGCGCTCTGATTTACATTTTATTTATTGTTTGATTGATTTAGAAATAATTAAAACTACGATCGTGCTCCATCATTGGACGCGTTACATTAAACTAAGCTTATTATTAGTAACTTAAGATCTACGTGAGTCCATCAAATATATATATATAAAGCCTAATACAAAATAAAATATATATATATATAAATATATATATATATATATGTATATATATATATATATATATATATATATATATATATATATATATATATATATATATATAAATATATATATTTTTTTTTTTTTTGTATTAGGCTTTACAGCTGTTGATGTTTCCTTAACCACTAATTAAAATTAACATAAATCTACACCAAGCTGTTTCATAACTGCATGGCAATGTGAGTCGACCGGCAGCAACCGTCGGCACCCGTTCACGGACATGACCTGCACATCCGCGCCGCTTAGCTCAACCATTTTGTAGGGAACTTAGCGACCGGATGTGCAGCGCCACCATCGGCACTGTTTTTACGTGAGTATGACAGACTCACCCTGCCATGCAGTTTTACATTCTCTTTTTGGTAACAGAGTTGTTTGGGAGTGGTATGTATTGGCTTTGGGTTTTGGGGTTAGGATGGGGGTTTTCTTGTTAATTACGTCGTCTGATCAGGGACTTCGCTAGCCTGAGCAAAGCTTCCACAACGACTGCATCTCGATGCTGCATGGCCGTCTTCAGATTGTACTCAACGACCGTTTTAGTTGGCGCATCCATCGCTCTCTTTGCAAAGCGGCCAGTGGCGTCATCGGCGTCGTCGGTGTAATAGACGCAACTGACTGTATGTCTCGACACCGCCACTACCGCGTGGGAAATGCTGTCGTGGATTTGGAGTCTCCTAGACTTGGTGTTGATGATAATCACGCTGTCGAAGGTACCCTGGGCCTCGTGGATGCCCAATGGATGGCAAAATGGTTCATAAGAGCCTCGTCCACCGGTAGGCGGTAGCATTTCTCTTCTTTCTTGAACCCGTTGGCTAAGATTGATGCCATAGTGCGCACCTTTGTCTTTACTCGGTCTCCTAAGCGGTGCGCGAGCTTCTCTCTGAGGTCTTTGGCAGCTTCGGTCTCCGTGGTGGCGACAACGTCATTCTCCTCATCGAAGTGTTTCACCACCCAGGTTGTCTTGCCGCAACCGGGAACTCCGTTTACCCACCTGATATCGGGCACCGTCCAATTTCCCTGAGATGCTGTGTTGTCCGGGATCCCTGAAATGGACTGTGCCATTTCAAGGATCTTATCGTCCAGCATAATCTTGGTACATTTGGCGGTAACCACTATTGGGTCGTCATTTGGTGTTCTGAATGTTATTTTTCCCACGCGTTCCGTTTCCTTCTCGTCAAGGGCCACAAAACCGTTCTTTGCGCTGTAGGCTGCCATGTACGACCCTGTCATTTCCCCTTTGATGACTTGGGATTTAACGTTGTCGTACACCGCTGCCTCTGCCTCCTTGAGTAGTACCTTTAGCAGTCCTTCTGTGTTCCTTTGAAAAGTCTGCAGGATCTTCCTGCATGTCATGAGGTTGACCTCTCTGGTCGCCCTCACGATTGCTACGTACTCAAGGAAAGCGCTCTTCACGTGATCTGTGGTGCCCGAGGCGAGGACAGGCGGGCTGACTTGTCCTTTATCGGCTCTCGTTGGTGTAGGCTTCCATTGGGTTGGTTCTGATGGTGCCTTCCTGAAGAACCTCTCCACTGCTGCTTCTTGTTTCTCGGCCAGTGATGCGCGGCTGGTGCTTGGGAGCAGTGCTTTCAGAAAAGTGCCGAAGGCTTTCAGGCGTCTCCTTGACCTGGCTTGGTCCTCTGGGCTGATGGGGGCACTCTGCTCCTTTGCAGCTTTTTCGGCGGCTGCCTTCTGCTGAGCCCTCTCTGATCCGCTTTGAGTGGTCGTGCTAGTTGCGGAGCTCGTCGCGATGGCTGTTGGGTCTCTGGGGGCTTTCAGGAAACTTAAAGTTTCCCCTCTGTCCTCATAGACGACTACCTCATGTTGTTCCGAGGCTTTTATGCAGCCGAAGCGGTCTGCGACGTCTCCTCTCTCTCCTCCGGCCTTCATCGCGTCAACGCTTATTGTGCGGGCTGTGACTGGCATGTGTTCTCCGGAATCCCTGATCTTTTGAAGCAATGAGCTTGCCTGAGCAAATGAAGTCTCCTCCTGCCACTCGAGTAGTGCGATCGTCTTTCCTTTGAATCGCACTAGACGGCATCGGTGGGTGGCTACTTCCACTTGAGGCAGTGTAGCGTACTTACTGCCTTTCATGCTCGTTTTGGTGGTGCTTCCGTTCCTTCCGGCGGCAAGGCCTGGTGAAATAGGGATACGGGCTCCAGCTCGGCTTGAACCTGTGCAGAAGCTTATGCCTAGTTTTTCTGTGTCTCTGTTCATGAACAGAGCGACACCTCTCAGCCTGACACCTGGGACTCCATCTCCTCCACATGCCAGGAATTCCGTGATGGGCATGACGCTGGGCACTAGTTGTAGGCTAGCTTCGGCTGTTGCTGCTTCTGCCGCTGGCACTGGCCGCTCGTTGGTGGTTTACGTGTGTGTCTTGTGTAATGATGAGGCGTGTACGTGTTATGTTTTGTGTTGTTGTTGACTGTGTTGCAGTTGTTGTGGTTGTTGCTGTGGTCGGGACTGTTCGCCTGGCAGATGTTAGTCAGCTTCGACTTTGTGAGGTTACGTCCGTTTTGTTAGCCTCTGCTGCGACTATGGCGACTTTGCTTGCAAATGCCAAGAATGGTTTTCTGGTAGCCGGTCTCCCCATGATGGTGTGGAGTATGGACTGGCTCAGCTGGGTTTCGATCTTGACTTCCAGCTCCATTCTGTCGTCACTGAATCTAGGGCATTCGAAGAGTAGATGCCAGACGGTTTCGTCGCAGCTGGGGTCACAGACGCACGAGGGACTGTCTTTGATGTGAAAGCGGTGGAGATACGCAGAGAATCCTCCGTGTCCTGTTAGGACTTGTACATGGACCGGTGTGAGAGCTGCGTCTCTGAGTGTTCTTTTTCTCTCTCGCTCGTCCGCTCTCTCATTTCCGGCGGTTCCCACATGGGCCTTTGGCCAAAAGAGCCTCACTTGTCGGCCTTCTTCTCTGATCTCGCGGACGCATCTCTTGATTTGTTGTGCCAAATGGTGAGTGACAGATTTCGACAGTTTGATGTGTTAAGTTCCATTTAATGGGATCCTGGAGAAATAGAGGGAATTCCTTAAATTTTATAGGCACACCAGAAGCGATTTGGGTAGTTTCAGGATGAGTAGGAGTGATCCCATTTCAATTAAAAAATCTGATGAAGAACTTCGGAAGATAGGCGACGGGAACTCCTCAATAAATGATAGCAAATGTACTGGGATCACTGAAATCTCATATCTGTCTATTGTTTACCAGTTCAAAAAAGAAAATCACGCCGGTACGCTGTGAAGGGGTAAGGATAAAAGCTTTTTTACAAAAAATAAAACCGACTTCAGAGAAAACAAAAAAGTGAAAAATAACTTTAGCTTCAGAAGTCGGTGACAAAAAAACTAAATCAATGAAACAAAGGCCGAGTTCTGAAGCTAAAGTTATTTTTCACTTTTTTGTTTTCTCTGAAGTCGGTTTTATTTTTTGTAAAAAAGCTTTTATCCTAAAGTGACATGGAACATAGCACAGAATGTGATCATGATGATTGCTGTTTACTAAGCAGTGACGTTTTCAACAGATTCGACTGTCGTATCCCGGGTCAAACAGTACCTATGGGACGCAAATTTTGCTACAAATTCGCACTTAGCCGTTTACTTACGTCCATTTAGAAGTATGCCACATGGGAAGTCGCTCATCATTATCATCATCAGCCTATTAATATTTTCACTGCTAGGACACAGGCCACTTATCTATGAGAAGGAATGGGCTATAATTTCTCACGCGGGCACAAGGGATACAGATGTCACATATCTTCAAATGTATTGGTTCCAGGACATGCCAGTTTCCTACGTAATCTAGAAATTATACGATTTCCTACGTAATACACCTGTCTGCGTTCGAACCTACGATTCGTAAGTCGGGGCCGCCACTACTGGGCCACCGCTGCTCTCCGGGAAGTCGCCCATATTTGCTAATTCAAAAATAAGTCCATCAATTGGTTGTTACCTTTAAAACAGTTTTGTCGATCGCGTTGACTAGTTCACAAGTCAATAGGTAGATACGGACCGATATAATTTTGTAACAAAGATAATTTTCTTGCCGACTCACAATAAGTCCATCTATCAGTGGGGTATCTACTCGAAATATGACAACTCATGAGATATTATGTGTTGAGTAAAGATAGCGTCGACATATAATTGCCTACAGTCAGTGTCCGTCACACATTCCTAGTTACTACTCTTGGCGCGTCAGACGTGTTTCATTTGATATTTAATTTTACGAATATTTGTTGTTTTCTCAAAATAAAACATGACGTCGTTTACTACACCAGACGGTAAGTACTTTTACTGTATTTCATTTCTTTTTTTCCCATTTTTTAATTGTTTTAAATTATTTTATTGAGTATACCTTTATTTTTTAACTATTTTCCTAATTGCCCTTGAACACTATAACTATGTTGTTTATACGTACATACGATAGTAATTCTTTGGTTTCCCAGTCTTTTCAAACTTGTTCAGTTACGAGTATAATGCTAGGTGATAATGGCAACTACAGTACTTTCTCAAGTTAGTATGCCTTGTGACTTTGGTGTTTTGACATTCAAAAGTGCCGTAATGGACTTATTGAAATAAATTATTTGAATTTCAGTTTAAGTTTAATTTTAATGACAGTTTTTTTTAACATGAATAGGAAAACACAAGTTTTCATTTATATTTGAGTTTAATTTGCTTTTCGGATCTGATAACCAAATTTAAAAATGACGACATAGGAGAAGACGTTGTTGATTTATACGATGCTGATAGTGACAAGGTTGTTACTGACGATATTTATGATGACAATTCTGACGTTGTTGATGATGACAGTGATGACGATGTTGTCGATAGCAAAAATATCGATTTTAGCCATGTTATAACGACTGATGACGATGAAAGTTTATGATGACTATGAAAGCGATGTTGTTTTTGTAATCTTTAGAGTAATGTGATAAAAATTAATATTACATGGCACTGATTAAGTTACACAGTTGATGCACAAACTGACAGCATCTTGGCACTTTTTGTATTAAAATCGGAACTTTATATGGTATAAAAATTATGCTGGCCCTGATAGGTTTTCATCGTTATCTTATTATTTAACTTGGGAGTGTTTTATATCTTTATAAATGGCCGATACAATGCAGACAGAAGTGTTTCGCATTTGAATTGGTTCTAAAGAAAACATCCATAATACTAATAATACAGCCAGTCTGTACAAGAATAAGATACAGTTCTATCTCTTTCACTTTCAATTTAATAACGTTTTATTTTTGTTGCAGGAAAATACAGAATCGAGACTATTTCGGCTGCTACTTTTCCGGGTTCTTTAAGAGTAAGTTTTTTTCAAAACTTATAACCTTATATTTGGCATTGTAAAATATGTTCATTTTTGAACACCTTTCAAATTATTATTTTTGCTTATTTTACAGGTTCTTAGAGAAGCCTTTATTCCTTATGAAGCAGCATGTATTGGGTTAGAGGTGGACAAGGATCCCTTGGCAGCAGAAGAGTTGTTAGAACTGTGCGCAGACGCAGCATTAGACGGCCTCTCTGTGGTTGCAGTCGCTACCGACACCGGAGAAGTGGTCTCGACTGTATTCAGTAAATTGCAGGTTTGTTTTATTTAATTTAACCATATAACCATATTTAAAAAAAAATAATGACTTGTTACGATAATTTAATGAATGGATACTCAGACAGAGTTCTTGTTTTCATTCATAAAGACAACAGAAATTTCATACCACACTCGCACTTGGAGACAAGAAATGTATAAATTAATGAAAATAAATGTTTTTAGGGATTATTGTACGGCAGCCACCGAAAAAATTATACATACAAATTAATGTTCAATAGCCAATAATAATATTATTTTTGCACAATTATACTATAGTACCGTAAACAAAATCAGAATAGATAAATACCGAAATGTTATATTTGAGAATATCTTGAGACCCCCATAAGTGTATAGCTAATAAACAGCTTTGACTAAAATTGTATAAAGTTAGGTGTTATTACAAGACTTGATTATACGACATTTAGTTTTGCCACTGAAATGACAATACCCTCACACTGCATTCTTGCAGATGACCGAAGGATGCGATGTTTCCGATGACATACATAAAATACTTTTACATAATTTTGTTTTAAAACATTCAGGTAAAACCGGACCCCAATTCTACGGAAAAGCCATTTTTCGAGATATTCACCGAGGAGCGCTGCAAGCGGCCATCGTCCAAAGCTATGATGGAATTTATGGTCGAACTTGATGCAAAATGCAATTATTTCGAGAGGTAAGAAATGTATGCTACGAGACGCCTAAAAAGGGAACACAGTTGTCATTCAAAAGCCTTTGGTAAAGCGAAAGTCCCAGAATTTATTCTGACACCAAACTTGGTGGACCATCGCTTGGTGTCAGAATAAGGAGTAGCTTGAACTAGGCAAGATTATGAATACCTTGTCATTTAGCATGCAGAGCTCCAAGCAAAGCACTTTTCTGTGCGTGTTGGTTTACCTCGATAGTTGTCATGTCCTACAAATTAGTAATTTGACGCCTTCATGACGTTTAAGAACATTTACAATAATAATATTTTTCTCTTTTCCTCAGGTACGGCATTGATTGTTTATGCGAAGTAATGTTCCTCGGAACCCTACCTGAACACAGACAGAAAGGTCTCGCCAAGCTGCTTGTAAAAACAGCCGTGGATCTGTCAAAGAAATTCAAAGACGGTACAATTCCACCACTGACTATTGCGGATCTAGGACCAAACTACGCGTTTATGAAGCCAAGGAAACCAGTCACGAAGCCACCTCAACTATGTACCGCGTTGTGGTCGGCTCTTGGTTCTAAGGCAGTTGGAAAAAGCTTAGGTTTTACCGTTATTGAAGTCTACTCTTTTGGAGATTTAATTTACAATGGAAAATCTTGTTCTGAGAGAATTGGTGCTGAAACCACTTGTGAAGGAGCTGCTTTGGAGATTTAACATTATAAAAACTTTGATGAAGAAGAAAGAGATTTGTTGATGATGATTGTTTTAAGCCCACCTTTCTTGTTAATTTGTTTTATTTTTAGCGTTAAGTATGTTTTGTTTGTCTAATAAAGCTTGCACAAACTTTAATTATGTTTCATTTGAATGAGTATTACCAAATTCATGGTAAGAGATACAAAAACGACCCTAATCTGGGTCTTAAATACGTGTTCATTGGAAACACAGTCGAGTTACTCAACACTTTATTGCGTTCCATAATGTGTATGTCACCGTAAAATTGTCAAACATGTTATACACCGTGAAATTTTAGTGGTTGTTTTCCCGAAGCTAAATGAAATTGTATCGGTAATACAATCGATTAATATATAAAATAAAAATTAGACTCAATAAATGGCAGATTAACAATGTGATAAACTAAACTCGAAAGCGACTTGAACCAACAGTAATATGTACGCGGAATGCGGGACGGGCGCGGGGGGTGTCCAGAACAGCCGTGCGGACGTTGCACTTCGCGTATAATCAGCAGCAATAAAACGCATTATTTTTCGTGAAATGCATGCGATGGTAGTCAACTCACGCGGTGTGGAGGGAAGGAGGAGTCCCCCTTGCCCAATGGTACCACTTTCATGCAAAGATACTGTACCATTCCTGAGAAATATCAATGAATGTAACCTAACCTTAAAACACTTTATATTCCCCTAAAAAGAGTAATCAACGTAGCCCCGCTTCGCGGGGCCCTTATTCCCGAGTGCAGGGTTTAAAGCAACCTAACTAACCTAACGGAGGGGGGGTGCCCAAAGTCCCGATTATGGGGGCACAGATACTTCCGTATGTTCAGTTGACAAAAAATCGAGACTTTACCATATCGCTAGAGAGAAACACGTTATATTGTGATATAACCTGTTTGAAAATTTGACGGTGGCATGTACATGTAATAGTTGGTATGTTAAAATATCGAATTAATTATGGACCCTGTCGGGCACAGCTAAGTTAATTTTTAATAAGAGTGAGGATGAAAGCGCTGTTTGTTTAGAAACAAATTAAATAAATACTAAACTAAAATAGTATTTGCTTTGATGGTATTGAAACAATTATTTATATGTTTGGTTTTTAGTTGTATTTGTATATTATATATTGCGCGAATCTTTTATTAACAATTATAATAAATTAAAATATTACGTTTTTAGGCATTACGTTAAAATAGTCTTCATTGTTGTTGAAATTTATTATGAAAATATTCGTCAATTGTATAGTAGGTTTTGGTTAATAGAAATTGTTTTAATTTGATGATGAAGATATTAATTTTATTTAAATTTTTGATGTATTCCGGTAACTTATTGTATATTTTAATGGACATAACAAATGTACTAGAGAGTGGTATGTTTAATCTGCTTTCATGTCTAAGTGCAATTTTTATTTGGATATCTCCTCTTTTGGTGTAGAATTGCGGATATTTTCATACAAATTTACTAATTTCAAATATGTAGAGGCAGGGCAGGGTCAATATTTGTAGGTCCTTGAAGTGAGGTCTGTATTTTCATCTGTAGTTATAAGTTCCGTATCTCTGGAAATATGTAATTGTAATATTATGAGCCCAACAATTTTCCCTGTGGGTTTGTTAGTAACTTCGTTTTTAGTAACTGGCTCTAGTGGTCGTTAAAGCGACTACTGAGCATAGTATAATAGCTGCCAGATATGTATATATGATTGCAATAATGGTAATTGTCCTTTCCCTAATGTCTCTTCGTACGAACCTAAACAAATGAGCCATGTTTTGTTTTTCAACCGACTTCCAAAAAGAGGAGGTTATCAATTCGTCTGTATTTTTTTTTTTTTTTTTTTTTTTTTTGTGTTTGTTACCTCAGTACTCTCGACTGGGTGAACCGATTTTGATGGTTCTTCTTTTGTTTGAAAGCTGGTGCTTCCCGTTTGGTCCCATTTTAGTTTGCTGAAGACCTGATGCTGATCTTCGGAGATAGACAACGGAACTCTTCAAAAGTACACAGCAAATCTGCAGTGATTGCTGCCATCGCTTGTAGGTTCATTGTTTATACTATATTATGACGTAACATCACGCCTGTATGCTCTGAGGGGGTACGTACATGTGTAAAATACACCCGATTTCGAAAATATTTGTTACCTCAGTACTTTCTACTGGGTGAACCGATTTTGATCGTTTTTCAACCGACTTCCAAAAAGAGGAGGTTATCAATACGTCTGTATTTTTTTTTTTTTTTTTTTTTTTTTTTTGTGTTTGTTACCTCAGAACTTCCGACTGGGTGAACCGATTTTAATGATTCTTTTTTTGTTTGAAAGCTGATGCTTGTCGATTGGTCCCATTTTAATTTGTTGAAGATCTGATGCTGATCTTCCGAGATATACAATGGAACTCTTCAAAAATAGACGGCAAATCTGCAGTAATTGCTGCAATCGCTTGTAGGTTCATTGTTCATACTATATCATGACGTAACATCACGCCTGTATGCTCTGAGGGGGTACCTAGATGTGTACAAAACTCCCAGATTTCGACAATGTTTGTTGCCTCTGAACTTTCGACTGGGTTAACCGATTTTGATGATTCTTTTTTTATTCGAAAGCTGGTGCTTTCTGTATGGTTCCATTTTAATTTGGTTAAGATCTGATGCTGATCTACGGAGATATAAATGGAACTCTTCAAAAATACACGGCAAAGCTGCAGTAATTGCTGCAATCGCTTGGTTGTTTATTGTTTATGTAGCATAGTGACGTAACATTACGCCTGTTTGCTCTGAGGGAGTGCGCAGAAGTGTACAATACGCCCAGATTTCGACAGTTAGATATGTTAAGTTCTATTTAATGGGATTCTGGAGAAATAGGCACACCAGAAGCGATTTGGGTAGTTTTAGGAAGAGTACGTTCTTGGAGTGATCCCATTTCAATTTGGTAAAGATCTGATGAAGAACTTCGGAAGATAGGCGACGGGAACTTCTCAATAAATGATAGCAAATGTACTGGGATCGCTGAAATCTCATATCTGTCTATTGTTTACACCAGTTCATAAAAGAAAATCACGCCGGTACGCTGTGAAGGGGTAAGTACATGTGAACCACTAAAAAATGAAAAATAAAAACCTTTTTTACAAAAAATAAAACCGACTTCAGAGAAAACAAAAAAGTGAAAAATAACTTTAGCTTCAGAAGTCGGTGACAAAAAAACTAAATCAATCAAACAAAGGTCACCGACTTCTGAAGCTAAAGTTATTTTTCACTTTTTTGTTTTTATTTTATTTGAAAGCTGGTGCTTCCTGTGTGGTCTTATAATCATCAAATCAGTAGCTGATGATGAGATTCTGGAGAAATAGAGAGAATTCTTCACATTTTATAGGCACACTAGAAGCGGTTTGGGTAGTTTTATGAATTGTACTTTCTCGAAGTGATCCCAATTCAATTTGATGAAGATCTGATGAAGAACTTCGGAGATATGCAACGGAACTCCTCAATAAATGATAGCAAATGTACTGGGATTGCCGAAATCTCATATCTGTCTATTGTTTACACCAGTTCATAACCTAAAACCACGCCGGTACGCTTTGAAGGGGTAAGCACATGTGAACCACTAAAAAGTGAAAAATAAAAACATTTTTACAAAAAATAAAACCGACTTCAGAGAAAACAAAAAAGTGAAAAATAACTTCAGAAAAAACGCTTCAGAAGTCGGTGACAAAAAAACCAAATCAATCAAAAAAAGGTCATCAGAATAATAATTTAAAATCACAATATTAAGACGATTCAAGACTTGAACAGGCATATTTTTGGATGTCAAAGTCCAAAGTAATTACAAAACCAGTCAAAATTTCAAAACAGTGTGACCGGCTCTTTCCCAAACTGTTAACTTACAGACTTGATGAGGAAATCAAGAACCTAACATATCTGTGGTTTAGTATAGATATTATTATGACAGTCGCTTGCAAAACACTCACTAAACTTCATTGATGGTTATGATCCTATTTGCACCGACTGCCGCATGCTCCACGATCTGAGCACAGCAAGCCATGAGGTTGGACTAATCAATCAATTGGTGAATAAAACACATAAAAAGTAACTTTGAGGTAGATGGGCAAGAAATCCACTACGTTGATGAATACATTTATTTTGACCAGCTAGTATCTTTCGAAAACAGGCAAGAGAAATCGATCAACGAGACGAGAACGCCTGGAAGAGCTACAGGTCCATGAAGTCGCTGATAAAGGGTGAGCTACCTTGAAGCGAAAACTCATCGACATTTGTATTCTGCATATCCGAACTTTCAGTGCTCAAAGTTGGTACCTGACTTAAGGATTAACCGTATATGAAGCTCAGTGACAGAATTTGCAATACCACCATTTGCTCAAAAATTGGAATCGCTGATGTAGGCTGCAATAAGACGGCTGGGTTGAAGTGACGACCCACGTCTGTTGGATGCATCAGGACCGCTAGGCCAGAGTCGTCACGTAGTGGGTGCCAGAAGACGAGTGCATCGCTGAGAGAGGCCTAGAAAGCGTTGAAATGGCTACCTAATAGGTGTCCTTATAAGTTATCATATATTTATTTAAGAGCAGTTCGTGACTAATAACAATAGGAAAATAAATAGCTAGTGCGAACATTTTGACAAATCCACTTAAAGGACACACCATTAAACACGTAGATGCAATAAAAAAAAAATATTCTTACGTTTCTTTTATTTTTATAATTAAAATGCCCGCCAACCCAACATATCGGCCCCTTCTGCAAAAATAAAAAAGCTGATTTAACAGACAAGGAGCGGGTCCTATATGTATTTTAATGGTTGACGTAAAGGGTAAAAGTTTTTGAATTCCTAGGCTAGGTCTGTAGATGATGTTTATATATGAACTGATACGAGACGTCCTTCTGTTAGGTGCAGGTTTTTGGCTGCTTGGCAAATACCTGCATACAGTGGCTAGACGGGAGGCAACTCCTGTGTTTCACCAGTGAGGCTGCAGTGGGGACACAATCTTCCACACCCTCCTCGAACGTTGACCTGCTTCGGTGTTGCAGTGCCGTGCTCTCTCGGCTGTGGTAAACGCCCTGGTCAACCATGACTTGCAGCAGCGGGACATGGCAGGCAGTAACATTCAGCGAGGACATCATCTCGCGGTAGGAGGTGGCGGAGCGCGTCAAGGAGGAAGACTCCTTTACTGACGCGACTCGTTGCAGGAGGATTCGGGCTGAGGTGGATGGGTGGCTAACGTCATGGTAAGCAGTTCCTGTGGGTCATCTGGCATCGATGACCCAAATGGCGCAGCGGTAGTGAGGCTTCCTTACGTTCATAGGTCCCGGGTTCGAATCCCAGTAGGAGCAAATGTTTGTGTGATGAGCATGGACATTTGTTTCCGAGTCATCGATGTTTATACAGGGTGTATTTCACCTCATCACAAAGCCGTTAACCAAGCATTCTGTATATCAAACTAAGTAACTTTACGCAAAAAATATTGCTGGGAAACAACTTTTTTTTTTGAGGTTATAAATCATGTTTTGTGGTATAACTCAATGTAACACACTCAAAACATTGTGCGGATGGATGGATTGAATAGTACGGGGGTTGTAGAGATATTTAAAGTAAAAACCATGCGATAAAAAGTGGTATTTAAAAAAAAGCTTGTCAAAATCTTGCAACTTTGACCCCCAATATCTCCGTAACTAGAAGGTTCCCAGGTATAGTGTAGAACAAAAAAATGATCAGAATGACGAGTAGAACAAGTGTCTTTCGTATTCGTTAAGAGGTGTTTTACACCCTTTATGTATAATATTTACAAAAAAAAAAATATATATAGGGTGTAAAACACCTCTTAACGAATACGAAAGGCACTTGTTCTCCTCGTCATTCTGATCATTTTTTTGTTCTGCACTATACCTGGGAACCTTCTAGTTACGGAGATATTGGGGGTCAAAGTTGCAAGATTTTGACAAGTTTTTTTTTAAATACCACTTTTTATCGCATGATTTTTATTTTAAATATCTCTACGACCCCCGTAATATTAAATCCATCCATCCGCACAATGTTTTGAGTGTGTTACATTGAGTTATACCAGAAAACATGATTTATAACCTCAAAAAAAAAAGTTGTTTCCCAGCAATATTTTTTGCGTAAAGTTACTTAGTTTGATATACAGAATGCTTGGTTAACGGCTTTGTGATGAGGTGAAATACACCCTGTATACGTAGTATTATCAACTGTCTGGTGACCACGACACAAGCCTTGTTTAGTGTGGCACTAGATGGCGCTGTGTGTAATGTCCAGCGATATTTATTTATTATTTATCTACCAAGGCGACAGAAGTGACAGTGCGTGATAGTGGGTGCAAGCCCCTCATGGCCAAACCGAACGGCTGGACGGTGTGGTATGCGTTAGACATTTAATTTTATCAACGCTTTATGAAACAGACTAGCTGACCCACGCAACTTCGTCTGCGTCACTTAAGAGAGAAAAAGCTCACAAAGGGAATAAAATTTCCCCCGTTTTTGCAACATTTTTCATTTATGCTCCGCTCCTATTGCGTGATCTTATATAGCTTAAAGCCTTCCTCGATAAATGAACTATCCAACACAAAAATAATTTTTCAATTCGAACCAGTTCTTCTTGAGATTAGCGCGTTCAACCAAACAAACAAACAAACAAACTCTTCTGCTTTATTATATTAGTATAGAAGTATAGATATAGTATATTATAGATGATGACTGTGACGGGTGTCTGTTGTAAAAATCGTAATTTATGACGAAAACCATAACAATCATTAGGTAATAACAGTTACACAGCAGTTTGTACTTATCCTCAATTTTATCAATATTGGTGGAAAATTACGCTTTATCAATCTTAGAAAATCTTTGCAATTTTTCCTATCTTATCCTATGTGTGATGTGGTGATGCGGTATTTACCTATCATATTAGTTTTTTGTTTTTGTTAACTTACCTACTCTATGATGCGTTGTGCTAAAGTTAGTACGTGAATGGGTAAACATTCATTATTTACAGTGTTTTTTTTTTGTGCCTTGAAAAGCACGATAATCCGATGCACGTTGGTAGCCGTCATTTGAAGATCTTGACAGTCGTTACGGATAGTCAGTGACCCGAAAGTCAGTGCCTTAAGTCTGCTACTACAGTAGTGTCAGAATGGTCGATCATTGATTTCATAATGGTCAAGTTTGGACAAGTTTGGTAATCTGCTAATATAATAATCAAAATCAAAATCAATAAAAACCAAAGCATATTTTTTTAAATTTATTTTTTATTTATCGTTTTCATGTGAATTTCTAGGTGGCCAGTATATTTCAGTAATGTGCAGGCGTCAAAGGTAATGAAATAAGGTTCTATAACGTTCTTAAGTTTTTATGACAATTTCTAGGTGGCCAGTATTTTTCAGTATGCAGGCATCTGCTGAAAAGTAAGAAAAAAATGTTTAAAAGAAGAATCACATAGAATAGTGTAAAACGTGTATAGTTATTTGCTTTGAAATATTTGACATTATCGTTGTTTGGTTTGTCTTAGTTTTGGTTTGTATCACTTCCTAATTTTAAATTGGAAGGTATTCATTGTGTTCTTACCTATTGCCTGGTTAGAATTTAGTTATGTCTATTTCTTCGCGAATTAATCATATTGTGTATTCACAATGTGGTACTTATTACTATTTTTTTTTACTACCTATTAGTCGTTCTTACTAGAAAAGTGTCCTGAAGTGAAGTGAAGTGCCGTTCGTATTTAAATTTTAGTGTTTAGTTTCTTTGGTTTAGGCTGGTGTTTTCTTAGTAGTTTATAAAACTGTTCCATAATGAGGGGTATTAAACACGAGTGTGTGTTTATAGTATCACACGAGTGTTTAATACCTTATTATGTGCATTTTTATACAACTTTTTATCTACTTTCATACATTGAGATTGAATCTACTTAATGAAAGATCAAAGTTCAAAAAGTAAGACATATCGTATAAATTTTTCGATTTTGCTGGTACAAGGTTGTGAGTCATTTCCGCCGCCGCATCTAAAATATCGGACGGAGTCAAATTTCCTTCACATTCACTGGTACCAGACATTTTTTAAGCAATATAATAGAATAACACACTAAATTCAGACAAAATGTAAAAATGGCGCCAAAAACCCAGCTCTTCACCGCCCTTTAGCGCAACCACAGATAAGTAAAATTTACATATCAAAACTTCTTCACTTCAAACTAACATGTAACGAGTTCTATTAAAAAAAGTTATGCATTCTCCTTCCTGGTTTAACTTCTTGGTTAACCTGTATCGTAATGAGAGGTTTTCTTTTTGAGAATTTAAAAAAGAAAATAGTTTCCATGAACTCGATAGATGGCGTTGATCCGACTACGTTACTAGGTTCCAAAGCTAAAACGCTTGAAAAAACACACGCCTCATACGCTCGTTGACTGACACTTTCGTTTGCATAAGCTTCCGAAATTAATCATTAGGTCCAAGTGAAATTATGTGACGATCTGTTCCTTGCAGTAACGTAGTCAGACCAACGCCATCTATCCGGTGACTAGGGCAATTTGAAAAAGAAAATACCTAATTAAATTACTTCATGATATTATTTTGATCGAGAAATAGTGTTATAATTATGTTTTTTTTCTATTTCGGTATTGTGTTTATAAAGTATGTCAATATAAACTCGTTCAAAATTATATAATTAGAATTTTACGTCATGAAAGTACATAAAAGAGTTATAATAATAATAATAATAATACCTTTATTTCAGACCAGAGATCCATAAAAGAAAAACAAACAAAAACAAAAAATAAAATAAAAAATAAAATAAACTTGGGACTTACTAACTAAAACACGTTTAACAAAACAACCACCTATAGCACATATCTGGATGACGGTCTGTGTGCTGCCACCCAGCGACACATTATTTGACCATCCAACCTGCCGGCTACAGTAGCCACGAGGCTGTTGGGGCTGTCGCGCACGCGACGCATCAGTGATGCGATTCGCAGGCGCAGCAACGAGCCAAAATCCGGAACGCGTGCGTCCGCGAACATCCCGGACGCACTACAGAAGCGCGGCAGCCCCAGCAACACCCGGAACGCGTTATTGTATTGGACTCGTAGAGCGCTGTACGAGCCCCGTGTATAACTGACCCACAGGGCGCACGTGTACAGCGACTGACAGAATGCCCTGAACAGCGTTATTTTAACCTCTTTCGTACACCGTGCGAACCTGCGGGCCAGCATGTTACACCTGACAGCCAGCGCTCTACGCTCCCTCTCTATATCAGCGTCATCCGACAGCCCATCGGTGACCCAGTGCCCCAGGTACTTAAAACGAGTGACTCTTCTCAGCGGAACTCCGCCCAAGGTTACCGATGGAACGCAGTCGTAAATAAAATTTTGCGCCCTAAACACTAAGACCTCGCTTTTAGTACGAGTATAAGTTATAAAGAAAATTTCCTTCCGAGTAATATTTTTACGTTACTTACTCGTCGTGGGCCTTCAAAACGCCTAATTTGGAAATTTTGGGATGTGCTACATCGCCTTTTCGACTTATCGTCTGAGGACAAGACGTACACATACTCGCCGGATTTCTACTATTATTGTAAAAGTCCAAGGTGAAACATCTATGGCATGATTTGAAAATAGAGCTGATGAAGGAGTACAAGTGTGACCTACCGGATGTGTTCCTAATTTGCAAGATTCTCGACTTCAGTTTCAAATCAACATGGTTGCTAATATCAAAGTCAGATCGCATTATGAAGAATCTAACTGCTCAATAACCATTTTGAAAATTATGCCTTTTTGTAGCGTGTCGTCCGCCATTTTGGCCGTTAACAATAAAACGGCATGGCTGTCAACTTCGTTGTAGTGTTGAGTTTCAGTTTCATACGTAGCCACCTTTTCTGCAGTCGCTGCAGACCCTGGGCGGATAGGTTTTGCGAGTTTGCCCCCGAAAGCAGTCAATCCGCCTTGACTGCCCCTTAAAAGCTGGCCACGCAGTAAAACCTCCCGAAGTGCACTGTTCTGTTTTCTTGGAACATTGATTTTCACACTATATCTCCTAAACACCAACTTAAGAAACACGCGAGTGAAACCGCGCGGGTACTGTTAGAAACCTATATAATATTATTACTATAATGAGCTCGATTTTTTTATTTCGGCTTAGATATGTATTTATTTAGCAAAGAATATTGTCTCACAACAACAAAAAAAAATTGCAACAGTTTAATTCTGTGTTCTTCGGCGGTACTGGATTATTACTGCGAAATCAACAGCAGTAGAACAAAATCTTTCGTAGTTTCATTTATATAAATACTGCAGCCACTTTTACCCCAAAGTAACATGGGAAAAAGACAGAAGATGATTATGTTGATAACTATTTATTTTGGTTGTGAAGTTTTCAACAGATTCGACTGTCATTATCAGTGGGTCAACAGTACCTAAGGAACACTAATTTTGTTACCGAGTCGCACTTAGCCGTAAAGTTACAAACTCAAAGTACATGAAAAGACAAAATGTATGTGTTATTGAATAAAAATAAATCAATTTTGCTAATTTAAAAATAAGTCTATAAATTGGCTGTGGCCTATAAAACAGTTTTGACGATCGCGTTGACAAGTCAAAAGTAGGTAGATACAGAACGATATCATTTTGTAACATAGATAATTTTCTTGCTGACTCACAGAAAGCCTATCAGTGGGGTATCTACTCGAAATATGACAACTCATGAGATATTGTGCGTTGAGTAGAGATTAGAGTCGACATATAATTGCCTGAATTCAGTGTCCGTCACACATTCCTAGTTAGTACTTTTGGCGCGTCAGACGTGTCTCATTTGGTATTTTGTTTTACGAGTCTTTGATTATTTACTCAAATAAAAATGACGTCGTTTACTACACCAGACGGTTAGTACTTTTTTTTTCTTCCTTGTCCCACTTTCAATTTCTTTTAATAATGTAATTGCACCTTATTTTTTTCAACTATTTCATCATTACCTTTGAACACCATAAGTATGTTATGTATGTATCTTACACATTTTAGTAATTCTTTGATTTTCCTGCAGCTTTCCTGTTAATCTTTTCAAACTTATTACGTTATAGTGTAAAGTGATAATTTTAATGTTGGGTTTATTTTAAACGTAAGTGGGAATAGGGGGTCCCTTTATTTATATTTGAGTTTGATTTGTGACAACTATCTTTAAAAATTACGATAAAGAAGATGACAATATTGACTTTTACGATGCTGAAAGTGACAAAGCTGTTTCTGACGATATTGATGATGACAATTCTGACGATGTTGATGATGCCAGTGATGACGATGTTTTCAGAAGTGCCAAGTTAGATTTTACAGTTGATGCACAAACTGGCAGCACCTCGGCACTTTTTGTAAAAAAATCTGAACTTTACATGGTGGAAATATGATGCTGGCCCTAATAGGTTCCATCAACTCCTTATAATTTAACTTAAGAGTTTTTATATCTTTATTTTAAATTGACCGATACAATTTCGGTAGCATTGTTTCGCAATCGATATTATTCAATGCGAAACAACTCTGTCTGGTTTTTCTTTAGAACCAAAGAAAACATCAAAAATATTAATAATACGGCCAGCCGGTAGGTTTTACCACTAAGATGAGGTTCCTTCTTTTACTTTTAATTTATTAGTATTTTATTTCTTGTTTCAGGAAAATACAGAATCGAGACTATTTCGGCTGCTACTTTTCCTGGTTCTCTAAGAGTGAGTCTTTTTTACAAAACTTGCAACCTTATATTTTGCATAATATACATTTTTGAACACCAATTAAATTACCATCTTGTTTATGTTCCAGGTCCTCAGAGAAGCTTTTATTCCATATGAAGCAGCATGCATTGGGTTAGAGGTGGACAAAGATCCCTTAGCAGCAGAAGAGATGATAGAACTGTGCGCAGACGCAGCACTAGATGGCCTTTCTCTGGTGGCTGTCGCTACCGACACCGGTGAAGTGGTCGCAACTGTTTTCAGTAAATTACAGGTTATTATTATTCAATTCAACCGCATACATACATAAATCTGATAAAGGGACCCCAAGTCAAGCACAGCATCTAGTTTATAAAAAGTTGACCTCATAATAAATTTATTGCATTTAACTTAATTCCTAGAATATTGAATTTTGTAAAGGTTGAACTATTATAAGACCAATTGACCAAATTCAGTTCTCGGTTTACAAAGCTAAGGTTGGCAATATACTAGGCACACATACCTACATAAAAACCAGAATCAATGTCATCTCATATAGTTTTACCATGACGGGCGTTAACTATTTTTTGTGCTTAGAAGTTTATATTTGTAGGAGACAGGAAATCCTGTAAATCAAAACTTTCGAAATATTGCCACAAGAAAAAAACATTGAAACACAAAACCAAACAAAAATAATAAATGTTTATCTATCTCTTACTAAATCACGTTAAAATGACTGTGCGAATTTCTATAAATAATATTAGCAAGATAAGATTGTTATAACACCTGTTTAAATATTTGAATAAGTTATCCATAACGTTTTCGATTTTGATGACGATAACGTGATGGTGGAATGACGCGATAACTTTGTTTGAACGCCAAACGCGATTATAATAGATAATATTTTTCTGTATCAAGATAATATTGATCGATTACGGGCGATTTTCTTTTGTTTTTCCTCTATTTACAGGGTGTAAACAGACTCATCACGAAGTTCAAGTAATTTTTATAAGCACCACATTATCCAAAATGAATAAACCGTAATTACGGTGTAACTTTGATAATGTTGATGATATCACAGAATGCTGTGTATCATAATTATGATTTTTATGTTATGTTGATAGTTAGGAAGAACCAAACGATGATTTAGTCAAATGTGATAATAATTAAAAAAAAAAGATAACATTAGTGACATGTTACGGTAATTTATTGAATGAAGACAACAGAAATTTTATAAATTAATTAAAATAAGTGTTTTCAGGGATTATTGTATGGCAACCAACGAAAAAATTACACACATGAATAAATTTTCAAAAGCCAATAATAATATAATTTTACACAATTATACTAAAGTACCGAACACAAAAACAGAAAAGATTAATACCGTAAAATTTTATATGAGAAGATCTTGAGACCCCCATAGGTGCATAGCTAACATTTGCTAACAAATAAGTAGCTTTGTTAGTAATTGTAAGGGTAGACGTTATTACTGAACTTGATATGAGACATTTAGTTTTGCCACTGAAATGACAATGGCGGCGATGTAACCGATGACATTGATACACACAATAATCAATTTACATAATTTTGTTTTTTTATTAATTTCAGGTTAAACCAGATCCTAATTCTACAGAAAAGTCATTTTTCGAGATATTCACCGAGGAGCGCTGCAAGCGGCCATCATCCAAAGCTATGATGGAATTTATGGTCGAACTTGATGCAAAGTGCAATTATTTCGAGAGGTAAGAAATGTATGCTACAAGACGCCTAAAAGGGAACAGTTGTAATTCAAAAACCTTTGGTAAAGCGAAAGTCCCAGACTTAATTCTGTTACCAAGCGAAGGTCCCAACTACATAGCTGGACCTTCGCTTGTTGTCAGAATTAGGGAGTAGCGTAGCTTGAACTAAGCAAGCTTATGAATAGCCTAACATCTTGCATGCAGAGCTCCAAGCGAAGCACTTTTCTGTATGTGTTGGTTTACTTCTATTGCTCCTGTATGTGTTGGTTTCTTCATGACGCTTTAGAACATTTACAATAATAATAATTTATCTTTCTCTCAGGTACGGCGTCGATTGCTTATGCGAAGTAATGTTCCTCGGAACACTACCTGAACACAGACAGAAAGGTCTCGCCAAGCTGCTTGTTAAAACAGCCGTGGACTTGTCAAAGAAATTCAAAGACGGTACAATTCCACCACTGACTATTGCGGATCTAGGACCAAACTATGCGTTTATGAAGCCAAGGAAACCAGTCACGAAGCCACCTCAATTATGTACCGCGTTGTGGTCGGCTCTTGGTTCTAAGGCAGTTGGAAAAAGTTTAGGTTTTACCGTTATTGAAGTTTTCTCATTTGGAGATTTAATTTACAATGGAAAATCTTGTTCTGAGAGAATTGGTGCTGAAACCACTTGTGAAGGAGCTGCGTTGAAGATTTAACATTACAAATAACTTAGAAAAAGAAGAAAGAGATTGTTTTAAGCCCACCATGTTTATTTGTTTAATTTTAAGGGTTATGTTATTGTTTGTCTGCATATAGTTTTGTTGGTCTACTAAATCTTGTATATCATTTAAATTACCACTACCAAATTCGTGATAGCCGCTACTATCGGATACTGAATTATTTAGCTTGATTGGATTAACCATGAAATATCATATAGCGATAACAAAGCAGACATGCGTGAAGACAAGAAAGTGTACACCAATAACTGTAGGCCCGTATCCGTGTTGACGGGGTTCAGCAAGGTGTTTGAAAAGATAATGCTCAATCAAATGCTTAACCATTTTAACATCAATAAAATTTTACACAAGCAGCAATATGGTTTCACTAAAGGACGTTGTACAACTAATGCCGATGTCACTTTATTAAGACACCTGTGGAGCATGCGCATTTCATACACGTAATAGGAAAATAATTTGCTAATCAAACATATTCCTAAGGTATTTGAATTACAGAATATCTATGTGATACTGATTTTAACAAGGGTTATGATAAAAATAAGTTTTCTCTCAAAAAATTTACTAGCCCTAAAGACAACATATTCGCTTTTCTTCACATTATACTTCAAGCCATGATCACCCGCATAACTTTCACAAATCTGTAGCAGTTTTCTAATGCCGCAAACCGAGGCGCTCAGCAGCACCATGTCGTCTGCATAGCTAATATTATTTACACACACATCATCTATGCGACAACCGACTCGCTGGCTACTGAGCTCCTCGATTAGGGCATTAATATACAAATTAAAAAGCCGGGGAGAGCTCAAGCCACCCTGTCTCACGCCACATTCCAACTTATATGGATCTGATAGGGTGCCCGCCCACCGTACATTATTACCTTGGTTGCTATACCAGTACTTTAAGATATTCACAAGTTCCGACGGTAGCCCTACTTCTAGTAACTTTTTCCATAGAATATCATAACAGACTAAGTCAAAAGCTTTGCTCAAATCAAGGAAACAGGCATACACAGGTGTGCCCCTGTGGGTATAGTACCTGACAGCATGCTTCATGCACAATATGGCACTTTCCGTCGACAGCTGAGATCTAAAACCGAATTGATTGTCATGCAAAAGTATTGATTCAGCCAATTGTGCATCCAGCAAGCTGTCAAATACCTTTGCCACCACGGTAGCTAAAGATATTGGCCTATAATTATTTCTGTCGGAGATGTCTCCTGTTCTATTTTTAACTATGGACACTACAATTGTTTTCATTAACTGTTCCGGCAAGTAAGAGTGACTCATACATAACGAATAAAACATAGCTAGTACTCGTGCGATATGAGGTCCGGCATGTTGCAGATGCTCAATACTAAGACCATCGTGGCCAGGAGACTTTCCTCTTCTCATTTGTCGAATAGTTTGAGCCACTACTTTTGCTGAAATTTTTAGGTTCAACTCCTCACCCTGGGGCCTATTGAGCATCGACACAGACGGACCAAGCGGTGACCTAACAAAAAAGTGGTCCTTAAATGTATTCGCTATGTTCCCAGGATCCGAATGACCCTCAATACTCACGGGCAGGCCAGGCCTATAGTTCAATTTTCTAGTGTCTTTCCAAAAACCAGAGAAATTATTTTTTGAACATAGTGTCGCTAACCTATCCATTTTAATCTGTTCTTTATGATCTTGACACCACTTCAGGCGTGACTTAAAAATCTTTCTACTTTCGCGCATCGTATCATATATTAACCCTGTTTTCGGCTTGCCATGATCAACCCAGTCCCGAAACATAAGCTTGGCCGTCCCGTGAGCTTCACTCACATGTCTGTTCCAGCCCATTACACATTTACTTCTGTGTTGCCTCTTTCCCCGATATGTAACCTTCGCAGATTCACGTAGGGCGGCCACTATATTACAATACATTTCATCCAGTAAATGTTTATGACTCTGGTTACAACATACTTTGCCCCCACACTTAATAAAATCATGTGGAAAATCAATTAATCTTAATAGCTTATGACAGTATTCCCTATATTCCTGTATTTGACTCAAGTTCCTATTGCCCCACCTTACTTCGCAATTCTCATCATATTTATTTGCATCATACAAGTTAGTTAATATGGGAGTAATGGCGTCAAATTTACATTCTAGGTGTAGAGGAAAGTGATCAGACCACAGTGTTTCATAGTTTATACTAACATCAATGACAGCATTAAATGCAGACTTTGTGACTAAAGAATGGTCTAACCAGCTTGACGTCCCATGAGCGTCGCTTATAAAAGTGTAGGAGCCTGAGTCCACATCCAACTTGTCCACATCTACACAAACCAGTTCATGTTCGGTACAAAAATTAGTCAATTCGCCGAAGAACAGCCCTTTCGGGTGAGAGTTAAAGTCACCTAAGACAAACACAGATTCCACGTCCTCAGTGTCTATTATAGCACTCACCAGTCCCAAGTATTCCGTAAAATGCACTATATTTTCAGCCTTCTCAGTAGGCATGTAAACACTCATCACCATAATGGTTCTATTATTAGACACCATTTTGATAGCACATACCCTTGGATTATCACTGTGTATCACTGACACTTCACTGAAAACACTTTTCCTCCATAAGATTGCTACCCCTCCATAAGGCCTGCCGACCAGCATTCCCGCCGAGGTGTCAATTGCAGAAGTTCCAGTGCTGCCAAATTCCATATCTATATTGCCCAGGTACGACATCTCCTCGGGCAATAGCCATGTTTCTTGCAAGGCTATAATATCACAACTTTTACAGAGATCCTTAATACTTTCACTTGATCGCTTGACATTTTTGCAGTTGAAACTGACCATATTATATGTATTATAACTATCCATTATTTGGTTGTTTACGTTCATTATCCACAACAGTATTGGGCTTAAAACTTACAAAACGCCGGAATAAAATACCCTGCGGCCACAGTTTATTTTCCAGAAATACTTGTAATTTATATTTCGGAACAAGCATCCTGTAAGCATTATATTCTGTGTCGTTCCTTTTGTTTATCTTATGTATGGAAACATTCTCACGCGTTTTCTGACGAATATACTCAATAATATCATTCTCAGTGGTGTCTTTGTGTACATGACTGATAAATAAGGGTACTTTTAAATCAGCCACTTTGAATCGTCCGTTAATATCACTAGACGAACCCACCACACTAATTAATCGTTTTTTTAATTTAGATTTCGATTTACGACTTTCTACCGTTCTCCACTGCCCATCCTCATTTTGCTGACCCCCACTAATACAAGGAAACGATGATAACACCTCCGACATCGTTTTTTCATTTTGTTTACTACAAGAAACAAACTTCTCGGCGCACTGCGCCGTTATCTCGCATGACGTCACCTCAGCTGTTAATGTTGCATTCACCTGTGTTTCGCATTTTTGTGACGTAGCGGCAATGTTTATTACATCACTACTACTGCCCTCCGGGTGGTTGGAGACTCCATCAGAACTTAATTTTGGTGATTCCTGAGGTGATAGCTCGGATATTCTGGGTTCGGATTCATTATTAATGTACCCACCTAGTCTAGAATTTATGGTGGAGGCATCATACAACAACGGAACTGATTTAATTGTATGAAGTTCCGCCTTAAGCCCTTCTAAATCCTGCTGACTTGCATACCTGCATTTTATATCTTTGACCTCCGATTGCAATAAAGTTATGTCTTTGAGCAATTTAGTTACATCAAGATGATCAAATGTGACTGGGGGTAGTCTGTTCAAGTCTCGTGCAACAAAAACTGGTATTTTATCAGGATCCGTGCTCTTCAGAAGGGACACTATGTCTTCCAGATCACGATTTTCCTTTCCTTTGTTCTTCCTTGTAATCTTTCTTCTGTCAGTAGGCACACAGTCAAACAACAGCGATTTTGACTTTTTTTACCTAATCTTGACATGATATACCTAAAAATATTAGGCTGTCAGTAAATAGAGGCTGACTTTGCAGGGTATGCAAAGCATTAAGACAAACTACACTTCGACCTTCAACCTCACCCTTCGATCTTCACTATTAATTTGTATTAATCTTAATATTATTTCGCCAAATACCTACCCGTTGTAACTATTGTAGTTTGTTTATTTATTTTTAACTAAGAACCTACTTAAGTGGATCGAATTCTAAATTATGTAGTCCATGATCTTGGTGCACGGTAAAACTCTAATGAGTTTATGTTGGCACCAACTTAAATGTATAAAATGTATGTTTACTACTGAATAAACAAATAAATAAATAAAGACGTGTGGCACTCGGGGACTGCTGCTATTGCATAGCATTTTTTATCAACTTATGCAATTATAATTATTATTTATTTATTTTATTTTTCCGCTTGTTGCCGGCTCGAGGACCAAACGCAGACTGAATATACAGGCTCGGCTTCCCATCGCGATGAAATTATAAATTTTATAATGAACTAGCTGTTGCCCGCGACTTCGTCCGCGTGATCCTATATATATAGACTATACCAAATACACTTACACAAAAAAAAAACATTGATATCGGTCAACCCGTTTCGGAGGACTTCAATAGCAAACACGACATTTGTATATATTAGACAGCTTGGCCCGTGGAGCTCGAGGCTAAATAATATTAGCCACTCGGATCGATCTTGCGGTTAAGCCATGCTTGCCTAGGTTGGTCTGTGGATGGGTGACCACCCTTATATACAGAGTTTCCTTCGTGCCTCGGAAAGCACGTTAAGCCGTTTGTCCCGGCTGTCATTTATCCATCTTTGACAGTCGTTACAGGTAGTCAGTGGCCCCAAAAGTCTGACACCAGTTTTACCAAGTGGTTTCGTATTTCCCAGTATTAATTGGGTTGTGGACGTCAGATAGGCAGTCGCTCCATGTAAAGTACTGGTATTCAGCTGCATCCGGTTAGACTAGAAGCCAACCCCAACATAGTTGGGAAAAGGCTAGGCTGATGGTGAGACAGCTTGGTTCACTCGCGTTGAGTTCGGGATGATTTTAATTCAAAAGTTGGAGACTTTCACAGCGCAAAATAATGAACAAGTATAGCATACTGTCAGGTACCGTAGCGCGTTTTAAATACGATTAACGCCATCTGTTGTCATAATTTTGAACTAATTTTTTTTTGTACGTTCCATTAACTACTGATAGGTACCTACTGATTCAACTTAATAAATTTACATCCTCCAACAACCCTTATTTAATCCCCATGGGGGTTGTATTTATCAAAATCCTATTTATGCGGACGTCTTCATTATAGTAGCTCCAATCTTTAAAATCAGTCGAAAATGGACGATTTATACGAACTTTCATCCCCTATTTTATCCCCTTAGGGGTGGAATTTATTAAAATACATTTAAAGGATGCCTACGTCATAGTAGCTTTATGCATGCAAAGTCTCAGCCCGATCGGTTTAAAATTGACAAAGTTTCATACAAACTTTCATCCCCTATTTTATCCCCTTGGGGGTAGAATTGATCGAAATCCTTTCTTAGCGGATGCCTACGTCATAACATCTACCTGCATGTCAAATTTCAGCCCGATCCCTCCAGTGGTTTGGGCTGTGCGTTGATAGATCACTATGTCAGTCAGTCAGTCACCTTTGAGTTATACACCGTGAAATTTTAGTGGTTGTTTTCCCGAAGCGAAATGAAATTGTATCGGTAATACAATCGATTAATATATACACTAACACACTAAACACTAACACTATCTGTCCAATTCGTCATAGTTGTATAGGTATTTAATTTTTATTACATATATATTATATTGTAGTTTATAGTTGTGTTATATATTTTTTGTCTTGTATGTATGTAAGTATATTCTTAGGTTTATCGTTTGTTTGTATGTATTCTATTTTCTCATCTTTTACACACTATGTCTACATCTCTTTTTATCTACTTTCCTTTCGCAGGTATGCTGGAAGAGATTTCTTTAGAAATAAGCATCACCTTTGTACCTATTTTCTATTCCTTTCTTCTTTTCTGTATTTAGTGTGTACATAAATCGTTAAATAAATAAATAAATAAAATAAAAATTAGAGTCAATAAATGGCAGATTAACAATGTGATAAACTAAACTCGAAAGCGACTTGAACCAACATTAATATGTACGCGGAATGCGGGACGGGCGCGGGGGGTGTCCAGAACAGCCGTGCGGTCGTTGCACTTCGCGTATAAATCAGCTGATCACTACTCCTGACTTAATACAACACAAAACCCAATAAGTTAAAAAAATAATTTGAAAAAAAAAAAAAGTTTAACTTTGCTTTTCGATAGTGCTTTCTGATGGGTAATCGTCCTGCCGCGGGAAAACAACCATTAAAATTTCACGGTGTATATGTCACCGTGAAATTGTCAAACACGTTATATTACAATATAACGTGTTTTTTCTCGTGATATTGTAATGTCTCGAATTATTGTCAAATGAACATACGGAAGTATCTCTGCCCCCATAATCGGGACTTGGGGCATCCCCCCGTTAGGTTAGTTAGGTTCCTTTAAACCCTGCACTCGGAAAAAGGGGCCCCGCGAAGCGGGGCTCCGTCGACTACGCTGTTTATGGGGAGTATAAAGTGTTTTAAGGTTATGTTATATTAATCGGTATTTCTCAGGAATGGTGCATTATCTTTTCATGAGAGTTGTGCCACTGGGCAAGGGGGACCCCTCCTTCCCTCCACACCGCGTAAGTTGACTACCATCGCATGCATTTCTCAAAAAATAATGCGTGTTGTTGTAAGCAGTATGTTCATTTGACAATAATTCGAGACTTTACAATATCGCTAGAGATATTACAATATAACGTATTTGACAATTTTACGGTGACATATATATTTAGAAAATGTTCCCACACACACATACACAGACACGTCAAGCTTATAACACCCCGTCGTTTTGACGTACACCGCGCGCGGTCGGCGTGCAGCCAGCACAAGGCCGGCACGCACGCACGCTGTTCGCTCGCTTGGGCTCGTTGCTTTGTTTGCTTACATGGATGTACCGCATGGATGTGCTCGACGCAGCATGGAGTCTGCGTTTGGTCCTCGAGCCGGCAACAAGCGGAAAAATAAAATACATTAATAATTATAATTGCATAAGTTGATAAAAAATGGTTACAAAGAAGGTCTAACATCAAATGTATACAGCCTACAACTCCTAGTTGCGGCACTATATTAAAAAGAAAACTAGCTTGTCATTGTCAATGGGGTGTTAGGTTTTTTTCGTTAGGTTTTTTTCGTTAGGTTTTTCGTTACGGAATTTCTGGATTCGGTCTCCACGCTCAAGGCCCGCGATAGAAGCTATGCAATAGCTTAATAATAAATAGTTTAAATTTAATGATCGATTCGAGGATCGCTTTTATACCTTTTGGCTATTTAAACGCGCCCCAAGTGTCGCCACATTGACCGGTACCTTGCTACTCGCATCCACCGGATTCCTGCAACCTTCACCAGGTCATCGGTCCATCTAGTGGGAGTGCTTCCAACGCATCGTCTTCCGGTTCGCGGTCGCCACTCCAGAACTTTTCGGCCCCATCGGCCATCCTTTCTGCGAGCAATGTCACTTAAGTTTGACAATTCTTCGGGCTACGTCGGTGACCTTGATTACGCAAGGAAACTCCGAGCACAGCCCTATCCATTGCCCTTTGGGTGACTTTAAGCCTTTTGATAAGGCCCATTGTGAGCGACTACGTTTCGGTCCTGTATGTAATCTCTCTTAATCTCTCTCTGAATGTATAATTATCTCAACCTGCAATAGACTGAAAACAGTACACTACTTCCCCGGTGACGATAGTGAAAGCAACCAGAGACGGCCATCCAATACAGCTTCTGCCCATAGTTCTATCACCTCTTCTGCAGCTAAGGGGTCTTTATCCAACACTTCTAATCCAACACGGCTGCAAATGGAATCAAAAAATCTCTAAAAACAAATGGAATCAAAGAATCTCTAAAAATCTGGGACAAAGACTGATGTTCAAAGATTTTGTGCCAAACATAAGTTTCCTAAAAACTCACTATCAAGGATCGAGAAAAAATTGAAGGTGAAATAGATTATTGGATTATGATTGAATTCTTTAGTTACGTGATTAAGAAATAAAATTTTCCTACAGGAATTTTAGAATGCCACCTGGACGGAAAGTACTCTAAATACTGAAGACTAACAAACATGATAAATTAAATGAAAGGTAAACTATGAATAAAATTGCTTTATTTTGTTGAGTTTATCCCATTGAATTTTTAACTGTTCTTTATTTTTCATGGTTTTCCTTTCATTTAATTTATCATGTTTGTTCGAGAGATTAGATCCACATGGTTGGCCCTATCGATTGATGTCAAAAACGTACAGGATGTTATTTTTTCGAACAGTAGTCGGTTCGATTCGCGAGTGTGGCAAACTAATTTTT
The DNA here is from genome assembly GCA_916618015.1 of Xestia c-nigrum. Lineage (NCBI taxonomy): Eukaryota > Metazoa > Arthropoda > Insecta > Lepidoptera > Noctuidae > Xestia > Xestia c-nigrum. The sequence continues at coordinate 11,152,336 of OU745260.1, forward strand.
GAAAATCAGGGAATGCAGAATTGTTTCTTTTAAAAATTAAAGGAATATTTCCTTTGAGTAAAATTGTCTATCCCCAGTATTTCGAGTACCTAGTTTCCCTCCAGGTGGCATTGAAAAATTCCACCCTGTATGATACATTGTAGCCTAAATAGAATGTGATCAACCGGCAAAGAAAACAACTCAAAAGTGTTTAAAAATAGTTATAAATCTCAAAAATATAAAAGCTCTATAGTAAACATCATTCAACTCAAAATTGGAGAAAGTTCACATACCCCTTTTTTTGTTTTTTTTTTCGGATATGAATTAAATCACTCCTCCCACTATGGGCGGAGCGGAAGAGAGTGTCAGACTTTTACTGACTAAAACCCATCCATGTTCCTTCTTAGCCCTTTGTGTACGAGGGCCGCGGTATCAGCTGTGTCCAGTAAGAGCCTGCGTCAGGTGGAAGTTGAGGACGGCGTGGCGCCTCTACACCACCACGTCCTCCACGAGCTCAGGCCGGAGACTCTGCGTCAGTGGAGGGCCCAGGTGCGGAGATTATCCCGCCCCATCTTGTCCAGCATCTCCTCGCGGGCCCGGAGGGTGGTCTTCGTCGCTCGATATCCCTCGAACAGCTCCGCCTCAATGGCTGCGGCATTCGGTAGCCGAATACGGAGCCTGCGATGCCTGGTGTACAGGCGCCGCGCAGCAACACTCGCCTCGTGGAGAGACGTCAGCTCTGGGGACTACCAGTACACCTGACATCGGGAGCTTCCTGGGTGGACTCGGGGCATTGCCACGTCGCAAACGTCGGACATGGCTTCCTGTTCAGGAACATCAAATTATTGAGAACCTCATCAGTATTATTATTTGGGTTAGACTCGCACCCACTTTACCCTCCTGCTAGACACCTCTATTTTTCATCCGTAGTTTCACATCGATGTGTAGCGGATCACAAAAATATATTTACTTGTGTTCGATTTATGAGAGCTGTTCAAATATGGGTGGTAAGGGTGTAAAACACCTCGTCACGAAGCCGAAAGGCACTTGTTTTCCCATCATTGCGGTTATTTTTTTGTTCTACACCATACCTGGGAACATTCTAGTTACGGAGATATGGGGGGACTAAGTTACAACTTTTTGATAAGTTTTTTTTTTAAATACAAGTTTTATTTTGGAAGATTTTAACTTTTAACACCTCCACGACCCCCGTAATATTCAATCTATCCATCAGCACAATGTTTTAAGTGCGTCACATTGAGTTCTACCACAAAACATGATTTAAAACCTCAAAAAAAAAAAGTTGTTTCCCAGCAAACATTTTTGCGTACAGTTACTTAGTTTGATGTACAGAATGCTTGGTTAACGGCTTTGTGATGAGGTGGTTTACACCTTGTAATTTTAGTTTACAACATAAATGCAGTATTAAAATAGTTATAAAGATTACAGACTGCATTAAAATTGCTGAAGGTAAAGATAAATTATTTATAGTCAATCTACTGTGTACGCACGCACCTAATCTTTTGAAAAAGAATTTTAACAGTTTTTTGTGTATTTCAAATATGCAGTGGCTCACTGCAGATGATGGTAGGTAATTTTTTGGTTACTACGTCTTTTAAGTAGCACATACTTACATCATACAAAAACTCTCCACCTTTTGCTATGGCAACCTGTAGTGACCAGCAGTTTATGCTCAACCCCATGGGGTTGGGCATAAACTACAGGCACCTGCATGCTTATTGCATTCCTTACAGAAGGTCACCTGCATGCTTGCTTAATCGTGTCATCTCTTCGTAGTAAATTAACGAGCAAGAAGAAAATTTGCAACTGATAATAATTATAAATTTTTAGGCAAACACAGAATCGAATCTCTGCCAGCTACCACTTTACCGGGTGCCTTAAATGTAAGTTTTTATGACCAATTCTGACGACAGACTCTTTTCGATAGCGTTATTTAAAAAATATATTTTCGGTTTTTCAGATCATCAGGGAAGATTTCTTCCAAGATGAAGTCTACTGCTTCGCTACAGAGGTATACAAGAATCCTTTAGCAACAGAAGAGTTGCTTGAACTATGCGCAGATGCAGCAATGGATGGCGTTTCGTTGGTTGCAGTCGCTACTGGTAGCGGTGAAGTAGCTTCGGTTATTTTTAATAAATTACAGGTTTGTACTTTATGTTGAGACGTTGAAAATGATAAAAACACTATTACAATCCTTCAAAATAAATGGTTCATCGGCGAAAAGAATTTGCTTCTAAAAACACTCGCAATTTCAACGTTACCACAAGCAAATATAATTATGTCAACATCATTCTCAAATGTTTGTGCAAATGCATGTGTATGTTATACATGTCATTACCAATATTACAGCTTTTTAGTACCAACAGTCTCCGAAAAAAAAAAACCTCGGACGGACGGACGCGGGACGGTCGGCCAGACTGACATGACGAAACATAAAGGGTTCCTTGTCAGGACTAACTACGGAACCCTAAAAATGCTGCATTCGTTAAACTGGTATTCTTATAAATCTATATTAGAAATACTATATATAATATTATAAAGCAGAAGAGTTTGTTTGTTTGTTTGGTTTAACGCGCTAATCTCAGCAACTACCGGCTCGAATTTAAAAATTATATTTGCGTTGGATAGTCCATTTGTCGATGAAGGCTATAGGCTATATAACATAACGCTATGATCAATAGGAGCGGAGCAGCAATAAGAAATGCAACAAGCGAGAAAAAAGCTTCCATTGAGCAGGCGATGCGTTGCGATCAAAACATCACGCAAACGAAGTCGCGAGCAGAAGCTAGTAAACATAATATAATACAATTGGATAAGTATGAAGTATGATAAAAGATAGTGCACCCGATGATAACAAAATCAATGAATTGCACTATATAATTAATCCTGCGGCATCATTTATGAAATCCCCGATGATAATTAAATCTTATCACTACAAATTATTTAACAATTCTTGAATAAAATTATGCCGACATTTTCTGTGTGCATAAATAAAACATAAAATTTGATATGAGATATTATGTTACTAAGATAAAACTAAAACAATATGAAGAACTACTTACAGAAGCTAGAACATAGAACTAATACTGTATAGATACTAATAGAATAACATAGACTATAATTATTTGCAAAAAAAACTATATAAAATAAACTAACCTAAATGTAATCAAACTAAATAAACAATAGGACGCATAGCCATCTAAGCACTCGTCCATATCGCTGTCATCAACAATGTAATTATTGAAACATTTTCAGGAAGCGCCTTCAGATTCTTCAGAAAAGTCATTTTTTGAAATATTTTCTGAGCAGCGCTGTAAACAAGCATCATCTCGCGCTGTGGTTGATGCCATGGCAGAATTTGACGCAGACCTCAACATCTGCGGAAGGTGAGACAATCACACGGACAATAATCGCAATGAAAACCCATTTTTACTAAAAAACTGTTCTATTTTTTTTCTCAAAGATCGATGCAAAATTCAAATAATTATGTTATCTTAAATTGTAGCTTAACTTTTTTGGGCCCCACTAACCCCAACTTCTGTTCTCCGTCGTCTTAGGTACTCCTAAAGGGCTCTATCCATGTTTACAGGTATGGTATTGACTGTTGGTTAGAGCTGATGTTTCTTGGAACCCACCGTCAACACAGAAGAAAAGGACTCGGCAAGATCCTTTGCAAAACATCTGAAGAAGTAGCAAAGAAGTTAAAAAATGGTCCTATAGCTCCAATGAGTATTGAAGATCTAGGACCAAAATATGCATTCATGACACCGAGAAACCCTATTGCAAAAATTCCCAGGTTATGCAGTGCATTGTGGACAACTATAGGCTCCCAGAAAATCGGGAAGGCTTTGGGTTTCACCGTACTTGTAACCTTCCCTTTAAAAGACCGCATTTTCGAAGGAAAATCTTTTTCGGAGAAAGGCGTTGTTAACCTTTGTGAAGGGGCCGCAAAGAGAATTGAATAAAATTTGCTGTCGATATTGATAGATGAAAATTTGTGTTAGCTGTTTTCAATAAATTGCATTCTGTTCTTTAAACCGTCATCTCATCAGACACTTTCTTTCTTGCCATATCATTTTCACACAGTCCATCCATCGTTGCTTTCTTGTTCCTCTACTCTTATACCCTTCATCCAAATTCATACTTGAAACTTTCCTCACGTCATTTATGTGATTGCCCCATGACACACCACGACAACCTACCACACAATTTTTCAGCCACTAGCGCCACTTTTAGACTTCCTGTAATGTATCTACTCATTTTTTATTTTATCCATTTGCACAACACCACACGAGAACCGTATGAGAAGTTGTAAGTGGAAAACTAAAAGAAATCGATTTTTGGTGATAGATATGTTACAAACATACTACAAAATAAGACTTATTTTGTAGTATTACACACTTAGTGTGGTAAATCCACGAAGACTATTTTGATTTTAAACTAAGAAAATGCCGACAACATTGAAGATAAAAACATAGGAGGCAGTAGGTATCAATTCGGTATCGCTATAGTTCATACCGAAGCTAAATTAAAAATATATGCCTAATGATAACGTATCACTTATAATTTATCACAGTATAATAGTCGTTGAAACACAAAACTTTAAAAGATATAGATCATCATCTATTTCTATTTCGGGGCCTTGACAAAGTGATCCGACCATTATATTATACAATGATGAAAAATCACAATCCTGTTGATACTCATTGTGAGGAAATACAAATTGATTAAAGCCTTTAAGGGGCGGCGGAGCGTGCGTCGTTCATACAAACGTAATACCAAAATAATTCGTAAACCAAACATTCTTAAGAAAGTGTATATTTATTTCGATTGGATTACATAATATCTAGGTTCCCAAATATTTATTAAGCCTGTAACATAATTAAATCTCCTGTGTGGTCTCTCGTCCATGAAACTGGCAACTTTTATTCTACGAGTTCTTAAAATTCGGAAAAAAGGGAACTGTTGCAATCAACAGTATTGCAAAACTAAACACATAAGTAACTAAAGATGTCCAATGTCATGGTCTGAGACACCACACCAGAGGTCTTGCATTTATAATGTTACGCCCTATATTTTCAGTCAGTAATTGCGAGGATTACAAAACGTGATCTTTGAGGAACTTTCGGATTCTTGAGAGAACACATTTTTAAAGAAGTACTGGATTCGTCCTGTTCCTCATGGTAGAACTCGACTGAACGTGCAATTATTCAGAGACTTTAGACTTTATCATTGACGTCATTCTGATAAGCGGAAGGAAAACGTAATACTATTTATTGAATGGGTTTACCTTCGCTAATTTTATCCTTCCTCGTTCTAAGATTTAATAAATAATCTATTTGTCTATTATAACATTGCAATTTACAACGTAAACGTTTTTGCCTAAAACTCATAATCATACGATTTCCAGACACACATACAGAATCCACCACACAGTCATTTTATACTTTTCAAATTTAACTTTTAAATGTCACTTTAAATTTAAGTTTCTTTGTCAGTTTTTTCAACTTTTATTATGGATTCCAAATTTATTTTATTTTTTCTCTAAAACACTACATAATAATGTACTCCTTAAAATAATATCACCTTATCAGCTCTCAATTTCTATAAGGTACGTATAGTATCCCAGTGGCAGTAGAACACTGACTCCTAAGTCACAGGTTTTCCTAGTTTAGGAGTCAGGGTTTCATTTGTTTACGCCTTAACTATTTATGAACTTTGCTAGATATTAAGCATTTGTGTGTAAGAATTTGTATCAATAAAGTATTATTATTGTAACGGACGACGAGCCCTTCACAAAATGTAACCCTAGTATAAGTAGTTTTTAGGAAAATAACGGGGACCTCTATGTCTGTCTACCCCCGAACTATTATATACTAAAAGGCCTTAAGCCTTACGCAATGATTTGCGATGTTGCATCAGCTTTTGTGGAGGGGATATTGGTCAAGTCAGTACTTGTCCAAAGGGAGATATTACGCAATAAGTTAAACTATTGCATCAGCTAATGGGAAAGTCCATTTTCACGGGCTATGATTGATTAAAGGTCCCAGAAAGACGCAATAGTGCCCCCACAACTTGCAATGACGTAATAATCTATGTAAGGGGAACCGATTATTTAATCGAGAATCGAGTCAAATAAGAACAAATAGAAACATGTAATAACTTCATTCAACCAGTGAATCAAGGAGAAGTCTTCAAGAAGACAAGGAAGAGCTCCATATCAGACAGATTGTCAAAGATATAAAGTAGATTCATAGTTGTTATCAGTTACCCAGTGTCGTAACAAGTTATTAATAAGTAAATGAGTCCCACGTTCCCCACGTCGTAATACGTTATGTACATTCCTTATGTAACAGGAACATTTAACAGTGTAAACTCTTGTGCCCCGCTTCAAATATAAGCTATTTTCGATCTCTAATATACAATAAAAGTGTTAAAGTATCCACCTCTTTAATTCAATACAGTCCACCCCAACATTGGTCCATTCGAGACGGATAAGCAGTGAAGTCCCAACATTTGGTCCTTCAGATCCAGTTAAATAGCGAAAAGTGCCGGTATAATACATAGCGCGTAATAAAGTGTTATAAGCGGGCACATAAAACTGTAAGTACTGAACGAAATTAACTTTATATATATCGTGCGTAAATAAAGTTCCGTGATAGGAAAAGTGATATTCTGTGTGCCAAAATCGCGATCATAAGTGCGCGGTAAAAAAGGGTAAGCAGAATAACAGGATTCATAAGCGATATTCTGTATTAAATCGCGATCATCATAAGTGCGCGTTTAAAAAAGGGTAAGCAGAATAACAGGATTCATAAGCGATATTCTGTGTATTAAATCGCAATCATAGTGCGCGTTAATAAAGGGGTAAGCAGAATAGTGGGACTCATAAGTGAATATTAAATAGTAAATTGACTCGATTCGCGTTGTGGAATGAAATACTAACGGATATATTGTTATAAAACATATAAAAGTGACAGTGTTGTGAATACGTGAATAAATAGTTACGCGTCATATACAAGCGCGCGTTATAGAACATAGCACACGCCCGTTGATAACGTATTGCCGCCGTGACTATATAGTGCCGTATGGTACATAGGGCCGTCGTAAGTACATAGTGCCGTCACAAGTATATAGTGCCGTCACAAGTATAATAGTGCCGTCGCGGTAAATAGAGGAATAGTCGTGATATAATAACAGCGTCGAAGTGCAGCTAAGTGAACGTCGTAGTGGACGAATCTGGTGAAGTCCAAAACCACAGGATAGGACTGTCGCGCATCTTTCTCCCCGCTTAAAGTCAACCTGTAGCGTACCATCTCGAACAATGGTGGTCACCCGAAGCCAGGGTGATGCTGCAGAAGCTGAGGACCGGAGGCGGGCCCTGCAGGAGAGGGCAGACGAGCATAGAGAGGCAGTTCTACGCCAGGAAGCGGAACGGATTCGAAGAGAGAGACTACGGAGGATTTCAATAAACCCACCCTTGTCACCGGCAGTGACAAGTGAGCAAAACATTATATCTTCACGACCAACTACCGCGCCCCTTACGACAGCAGACACGACCTTAGCAGGACCATCGTCAGGACTTCTTCTGAGTGAGGAACAGGAACAAAGGACGAGGTCACCCACCCGATCGGTGAGGTCACATAGGTCACAGAGGTCACAGAAGTCACAAAGGTCAACCAACAGTATTACAACGCGCATAAGGCTAGCCGAATTGGAAGCAGCAGAGAAGCTTGCAGCCATCCGGAAGAAGTCTCTCGACCTGGATGAGGACCTGGTCAAGAGAAGATTAGCCGCCCAAGTATCTGTCCTAGAGGATGAACAGGACAGCCTGCAGGATGAGCCCCTCATCACTCAGGAGGAAAGCCATCACAGTAAAGTGGATGAATGGCTTCAAACGAACCCCCTCAGATCACGGGGGGAGGGGGACCAAGGACCCCCCCGGGAGGACCCAAGGCATATTAAGTTCGACTTGCCACGGGGAAGGTCGCCGACATCGACGAAGCACAGGAACAGCATCTATAACTTGGCAACGACCTTAGAAAGAATGGCAAGACCCCGATTACGGCATACGGATTTACCGGTGTTCTCCGGTAGTGTGAACGAGTGGCTGCCGTTTAGGGCGGCCGTGAACGACACTACCAACATGTACAGTATATCGCCTGCTGAGAACATACAGCGATTAAGGAGCTGTCTCAAGGGAGAGGCAAGGGAGGCGGTGTCCGGCCTCCTACATACTGCCACTGACCCAGAGGCCATCATGAGGACACTCGAACAATGCTTCGGACGACCAGAAGCACTCATCGCTCGCGCCATCGAAGATATGAAAAAGATGACGAAGCCCATGGCATCAGCCTCGGACTTAAACAACTTCGCCATCAAGGTGCAAAACACGGTATGCGTGATCAAAGCAGTCGACCGAAGAGGATACCTACACAATCCAGTACTGACTACCGAAGTGCTGGACAAGTTGAGCCAACATTTGAAGTCGAAATGGTGCGACTTCGCCTTCGAGAACGACGACACAACGGAGCCGGAGATAGTTATGCTGTCTCGTTTCCTGATGCGGGAAGCGGATAGGGCGTTACGATACGCCTACGCCCCGCCCACTGGCGCCGCGCCCGCCAACCAGAAGAAGGAAACCAGACAACCAGTGACAGCAAAGAAGAGAGCTACCCCCGTCTACACAGCCGTCGAGAGCCAAGAAGAAAAAGGTCGGTGTCCTAACTGTAAACAAGATCACGTATTACATAAGTGTCCCAAATACAAGGAGATGAGCGTCAAGAAGCGATGGGAGTATGTCAAAGCCAACGGCATATGTTTTAGATGTGTCGAAAGTAAACATGGGCGATATAGATGTAAGGCGAAGCCGTGCGGCTTAGGCCAATGCCGCCGGCCTCATCACGCCTCCCTCCACGAAGAGAGGGAAGGCACCAAGGAAGAAGTGACGACCGTGAAGGTTACCGCAGAGCCCAGCAAGGAAGAAGCGGTGCTGTCGGTGGCGACCAAGTTCGCGGCCGACCAGAAGAAGGTACTGCTGAAGATGTGCCCCATCATAGTCACCGGGTCACGGGGGGAGGTAATGACGTACGCATTGTTCGATGAAGGAGCGACCGTCACCCTCATTGATCAAGACCTGGCGACCAGAATAGGAGCTGAAGGGACCTCACGCCCGCTACACATACGCGGCGTGAACATGTCTTCGGAAGTGCAGGACAGCAAAGCGGTACGGGTGCAGGTTAGGAGCATCCGGAAAGACGGTCAGTCACACGAGCTTCGAGCAAGGACCATCAAGGACTTGAGGCTCCACCAACAATCCATCCCAGACAACCTGCTGAATCACAAGCACCTGCGAGACCTGCCCAGAGAGGAGGTTTGTTACGAACAAGCTCGTCCAGGATCTTGGTGGGCACAGACCATTGGGAGTGCATAGTGACCAGGGAACTACGAGTCGGTGGCCGCGATCAGCCAGCCGCCTCGCGAACGGAGTTGGGATGGGTGGTGCACGGAACAGCACCACGAAGCGTTATCACGCAAAAGGAAGACATACTGCACGTCATCGAGACCAGGAGAGGAGACGAGCAACTGCACGATCTAGTCGAAGCACACTTCAAAATAGAAGCCTTGGGCGTCGCCAAGAGACCCCGCGTGAACGAAGTGGACCAGCGGGCGACGACCATCGTGAAAAGGACGATCAAGAGGATCGACGAAGGCTACGAGGTGGGGCTGCCGTGGCGGACTGACAACGTGGTCATGCCGCCAAGCTACGGAGCAGCGCTGAGACGACTGAAGAAGATCGAACAGAAAATGGATGCGTCACCGGACTTTGCCGTGCAGTACGCCACACAGGTCAAGAACCTGTTGGACAAAGGATACGCGATGCCATGCGACGGAACAGAAAAGGATAGCCCCGTCTGCTGGTACCTGCCTCACTTCGCTGTACAGAATCCAAACAAGCCTGGGAAACAGCGATTAGTCTTCGACGCGGCGGCAACGAGCTACGGAAAATGTCTCAACGACGAGTTACTGGAAGGTCCAGACCTACTGCAATCCCTGCAGGGCATAGTATTCCGGTTCCGAGAGCGGGCAGTGGCAGTCACCGCAGACATACAGGAGATGTTCCTGCGGGTGAGAATAAGGCAGCAAGACCAACCAGCTCAGCAGTTCCTGTGGAGAGACCAAAACAGGACGTCGGCCCCGCGTCACTACAAGATGAGAAGCATGATCTTCGGAGCAGCCAGTTCCCCGTATATGGCTCATTACGTCCGGGATTACAACGCGGAGCTTCACGGCAGAGAGTATCCCAGGGCCTTAGAGGCCATAACCAAGAACCATTACATGGACGACTTGGTGGCAAGTTACAGCGATCCAGAGGAGGCGTGGAAGACAGTTAATGAAACAAGAAAGGTGCACGCGACCGCCGGCTTCACGCTGCGAGGTTGGAACTCCAGCGACGCGACGGTTTTGCGCGACGTGCCCCAGACACTCCACGCCACCGCCCCGACACAACTAGGAGGGGAGCAACCTGAGAGCAAGATACTCGGGCTGTACTGGAACGCAGAACGAGACGAACTCGGGTTTAATACATCCATGAACCGAGTGCCGTCTGAAGTAAGAGAACGAACTCGTGCTCCCACCAAGAGGGAGGCACTGAGCGCAGTGATGTCCATCTACGACCCGCTAGGACTGCTGAGTCACTTCACAGTACGAGCGAAGATAGTACTCCAGAGCCTGTGGCGCCTACAAACAACGTGGGACTGCATGAGTGGCGCGCGGAGGTACTACGCCGGGGGGAAACTCCGCTGCCGCGGCAAATTGCTGCTCAGCGGACAGACCTCCGGCGCGATCTCATGGCGACATGGAGAGAGCGACTGTCGCAACCCCGTGCAGGGCACGCCACGATAGTGGCGGTAAGTCCCCTCTTTGAGGAGTGGCTGGAGAGGCGCCACGGCGTCCTCACCTTCCGCCTGACGCAGGTCCTCACCGGACACGGATGTTTCGGGAGGTACCTGCACCGAATCGGGCGGGAGGAATCGCCCGGGTGTCTCCACTGCGAGGATCGACCGGAGGACACGGTGGAGCACACGGTGGAAGTCTGCCCTGCGTGGGCGGAGCTCCGCCGTGTCCTCGTGGCGGCGATCGGCGGCGGCGACCTCTCGCGTCCGGCCCTGGTTCAATCCATGGTCCGGAGCGAGACGGAATGGGAAGCCGTCGCCTCCTTCTGCGAAGCAGTCATGCTAGCGAAGGAGGTGGCGGAACGAGAGAGGGAGAGATCCTCTCTTCCCGGCCGCCGCGGGAGACGCAACGGGCGTCGGGGGCCACGTGGTGGCTACCGGCCACCGTAGATGCGGGCCTGTGGACGGCTGGCTATGGGCTAGCTAGCCGTCCGGCCGTCTAACGACGACGACAGGCCGTGTCGACGGCGCGTTCGTGTTCCACGCGCGCCTCAAAGAGATGTCAGCAAAACGAGAGGGGCCCGCAAGGGCCGAAGCCTGCCGGGGTTGCGGGCCTGTTCGAAAGAGATACCGCGGCCCCGGAACATAAAGGGCGAGGAAGGAACATGGATGGGTTTTAGTCAGTAAGAGTCTGACACTCCCTCCCGCTCCGCCCAGAGTGGGAGAAGTCATTTGATGATTTCCCATCCTAAAAAAAAAAAAAAAAAAAAAAAAAAAGGGGAACCGATTATTTAATCGAGAATCGAGTCAAATAAGAACAAATAGAAACATGTAATAACTTCATTCAACCAGTGAATCAAGGAGAAGTCTTCAAGAAGACAAGGAAGAGCTCCATATCAGACAGATTGTCAAAGATATAAAGTAGATTCATAGTTGTTATCAGTTACCCAGTGTCGTAACAAGTTATTAATAAGTAAATGAGTCCCACGTTCCCCACGTCGTAATACGTTATGTACATTCCTTATGTAACAGGAACATTATTTTCGATCTCTAATATACAATAAAAGTGTTAAAGTATCCACCTCTTTAATTCAATACAGTCCACCCCAACAATTATTATTAATCGTTTTTCCAGCTATGGTGTCAATTGCTGTTGCAAAATGTTCCTAGAGACCTACCGCCAACATGAACAAAAATGACTCATCAAGTTGCCATGCAAATATCAGTAAACGCAACAAAGAAGTTAAAAGAAGGGTAAAATATGTATAAGTTCATAAAACCGAAAAATATGGTAACGAAAGTACCGAAGTGCTAGTTTGTGGTCAACAATTGAGTCCATGGAAATTGGCAAGGTTTTAGGCTTTCATCATTCTTAATGGCCCTAAGCACTACTAACCAATGATGATCCTTCCCTACTGCACACACGGCTTCTTTTCTGTGAGAGGGAAACCATTTTGCCCATATCCCAACTTATTTGGGGTCTGTCAAACATGTTTTCTTCTTCCATACTTTCGATATTAGACGTCATCTCAGAAGTCACGTCCTTTCTAAGCATATCATCACACAGCCAATCGTTTCTTTGGCCTTTCTCTACTGTAGGCTTAAGGCTTTACCGTATTTATAACGTTTTTCCTGAAGAATTGTATTTTCGATGAAAACTTATTTTGAAAGAGGCGTTGAAACCTTTGAAGAGGCAGCAAAGAGAATTGATTAAAATAGAAAATAATTTAGACAGAAAGGAAGTTTTAGAGCCCACGCGGCGTATGAAAATAGAATTATTCTTAGATTGGAAGGTTGAACACTTTCATTCTGGTTTCCAAAAAGTTAACTGACCAGCAATAGATAATTAAGTATTTTTTTGTAAGCCTGTCATTTGTCCATCAGCTGGGCAAAAGCCTCCTCTTTCTCCTTCCATACCTCTCTATATGGTGCAATATTTGGCCATGTTCATTCATATCACCTTACCTTGACAGCGATTTCCTCCTTGAGTTTCAGGCGACGGATCATTTTCACTAATTTCACCAGCAATAAGTTCCATGGAACTTGTGAGACTTCTCTCTGGGCATTCGGGGTACATAGCCAGCCCTCTCCTACTTTAGCTTGGCCGTTTATTCTCCAACTTTTTTTTTTTCCGATTGAGTTTTATAAAAATAAATGAAAATGTTTAAAACCGGACTACAATGTGTAAAATAATTTTCAATACAAATTGTACGCGCATGCTTGTTTTAATTTACTCAATTTCACTAGGTTCTCAAGATAAATGAGTACTCTGCAACAAAATTTCAGAGGTTTTTGCCTTTTTATGTTCTAAGGGCTTTGAGGATTTCCACTAGTATTGACTAGTGACATTTAGTTTCAGAGTGGTATTATTGCAGTAATTTTTCTTGTTTAGTTTTTTTTTTAATACTGGAACCTTAACCTCCAATAGGTATCTCTGAAAATATAGTGCAGAACCAAAAAAAAATGGGATTAACGGGCAGAACAAAAATGCCTTTCAGATTTTTTAGGCAGAAGCACCCATTATTTTTGACACACTTTGTCTAGGCACTCTACTTGACCTAAAGTCAAAGAAAAGTACAATCATAACTAAACTCACCAGTTATTTCATTTCATACCAACTTGAACAGCATTTAATCAATTACCTATAAACGGTTAACAAATGGAAATCATTACGGATAGTCTGTACGTCGTTAACATAGGACCAGTCTTACTTCGGTCAGATAGTCCGAGAGCCCGACATCTCTAATTGCATCGTCCAACTTCGCCTAAATTGGTTCCAGTTAATTGATTTGGATTCGACATTGAATTTGTCGCTTTGTCGCTTCGTGTCGCGTTGCGATTAATCTATTAGTGTGCTATTGTCATCAAGTTAATAGTCATTTGCATATCGGAGTGTTATGATAATGGATATTGAAGTGGACTATTATAATAATTATGGAAGGATGATGGTATAGTATATAATCTCTCTCGCTCTCTCTTATTATGTTTCGTTGGCGCGTTAAGAGGACTACAGGAGCGAAATTAGCAACTCTATTTGTGGTGGTTCAAACTTCGTTTGAAATGCTATTAGAATAAAGTTCTAATCAGCTTGCACTATAAAGTGGTTGTTACTTCAGTCACTGCGGGCCGAATAGTGCGAAATGAGTGTTTTCGATCGAATTACGAAAATCTATTGATATATGATGATAATATGTTGCATGTAGAATTATTTGCCAAAAAACCAGGCATGTATTTTATACTCGTCAACATTTTTTTTTAGACATAATATTGTGATTATTTTTATCGAGTTAAATTAATTGTATTATGTTTTCAAACCACTTTCATACATCCTCAAGAAATCATATATTTTTAAGGTTTTCTTTATTGCAGTGAATCATATACTTTCAGGCATTATAAAACTCGCGTTTAGCTTCTGTATTAAAGAAAAACTCAAAGTCACTTAACGCTTGTTTTCCCAGAAAGATATGGCAGAAGTGAAAGTTATATTTTAAAGTTTCTTAATAGGGGACGACCCAATTACCAGCAACCGGGCAAAAAAACAAAATTAGGGCTGACGCTGTTCTAATAAGTTAATAACTACGATTAATAGTCAAGCCCTTAAAGAGACCATTTTATACTTCGATAAGATATTATTTATTCAGCGATAGAAATAAGTACCGTTTTCTCATCTCTTCAACCAATATTTTATCTTACAGCTCACGATTGAAAGCAAACGGTATGGTCGATTGAAGACACTACTACTGTCCAATCATTATTATATTTGCCTTTCATGTTGCAGTACAGTGAGCTTTATTGTCTTCGTCATAAGTGTTAGTTTCAGGTAAAATAATGATTACAAGAGGGTGATATTTAAACGCACGGGGCTTATTTTATGCGTCGCCGAGTCAGAAAATTAGAAGAACTGGCCATGTGCGAGTTGGACTCGTACACCGCGGGTTCCGTATAACCTGTCGGTATTTTGTTATTAAACTACATATTTACGATTGATTCCTTAACAAGTACAACTGTAAAACATTGCTTATTGCTAAATTTCATGATTCTAGGATTTATTTCTCTTATGAAATCGCAAAATATGCACGTTTAATCTTTTGATCGCGTTCACTTACAAATTTAAAATTTTCACTGCTCCAAGGGATGGCAGGCTTAAATGTTGTATACTAATTTCAGCTTGATACCTTCTCGCGTTCTTGATAAAAACGGTCTTGACAGATGAAGATACAGACTGACTTCAAAGTAAAGCTTTAAGGCCGCGTTCCCACTTTGTCATGACGACAGATAACCGTGTAGTTTTAAGTGTCGTGGCTTGTGTTTAAATAGAGGTGTTCTCTTTATAGGACGACGCGATTACTGTAGTCCATGACTTTTGCCAACTAAAAACCAACGATAAATGAATCGTCAAAACGTAGTAGGAACGCGACCTAAGGGTTGCGTGTTGGTTTGGTGTCGTGACTGAGGAAAGGAACCCTAAAAATAAAACATTCACTATTTTTTATCCTACGTTTATCACAAGTAACGTTTGTCCGTATTTTAGGTAACACATGCTTGCTCAGTTATATTATGCTACTATTTGTTCAGGTCCAAATATACCTTCTCTATTGTTCTCGTTTCCCTGGAGCGTTGTTTCATTTTTCTTTTGTATTAGGCAGAACCCATACAAGGCACGTTTACTGTTTGGAAGGGTTTTGGTATTTTTAGAGCTGCAAATATGAAATGGAGAATCGAAATTAAACTACCATTTCATACCGAAAAACTGTCTATTTGGTCTAGTGGTCGAAAACGTGAATATTGACCATGACGTTCTTCGTTCAATTCGGTCGGACAAAGTGTTCATCATTCATCATTTCAGCTGAAAGTCCACTGCTGGACACAGGCCTCCCCCATGTGTCGCCACATTTACCGGTCCCGGGCAACTCGTATCCAGCGGATTTCCACAACCTTTACCAGGTCCTCGGTCAACCTAGTAGGAGGTCTTCCAACACAACGTGTTTCGGTTCACGAGTTCTGAAGTGTTGACCAACCACTTCAGAACTTTTCGGCGAAGTGTTACCTATTGGTTTAAAATGGTAAACATAAAATTTAAAAAAAAAAATCGACTTCAAAAAACACCAAAAATCTACGATAAAAAAAATTTTTAGCCTCAGAAGTCAGTGGCAAAAAAAATCAATCAAACAAATTTCCTACTCTTCCTTCCTAAGAAATGTAATACAATAAAATGCCATCATAATAAAGCAGTGAGATACAACTCCACGATCCGTTTGCTTCTGTTTGTGTCAGCGCAGAGTTGAGCAGATTCCAGGAACGGATCCAAACGGATCCTCTTCCAATTGTTAGCGGAGCGTTCGCGACGTAATGATCAATTACAGCTGGAATTTGCATTGTGATTGTAGTTTTACTTTTCATTCTACTATCGGGTTCTTCTTTTATTGTGATTCAAAGATTTTGGATTTTGTGTTCTTTTCATAATGGTTCTGAGCCTAGTTGTATGTTACTACATGAGAATTAAACTAGGACATGCGGAACCGGGTATCGGTCTCATAGTAAAATCTGTTTTTTACGGGTATTCCCTTAAGAGCCCTCTTACAGTCCACTAGCGCCGCCAATCGAAAAAATTTCATAACTCGTAAATAGAATCAAAAATACAAAATGTGGTCTATTATTACTGTAGAAAAGGCAACAACGTAATTTTATAACACATTGTCACCACTTGAAATTTAGCTGTTTAGCTAAATCGTGCATTTGTAACAAAAACGGCCGTTTATGTTTTGAATGCACGATTTAGCTAAACAGCTATATTTCAAGTGTTGATAAGGTGTTATAAAATTACGTTATTGCCTTTTCTACAGTAATAATAGACCACATTTTGTATTTTTGATTCTATTTACGAGTTATGACATTTTTTCGATTGGCGGCGCTAGTGGACTGTAAGAGGGCTCTTAAACTTAAATGTAACTAGCGAATAATGAATGCACGCCGGAAGGGGTCTTCAAGGATAAACACTACAGGTAGGATAGGTGGTGTGAACAAAGTAATATTAGGACAGGATTATTCTTTCTGTTTTCTTCTAAATTTTGGCTTCTATTCATTATTTCTGAGGTTAAATTTGTCCCCGGTCATTGGCAATAAGCTTTCATTGCATGTAGAGATTAAAATCTATTTGTCAAAGTGTTGACATTGACCTAAGTCTTCAGGGATTCAGGCGCCATGTTGGCATGACTATTGATTTACGGTTTTGTTGTAAATTAGGACGCAGTATTGATATACGATCTTAAACTCTTTACTTTACTTTCAATAAGACTTAAACTAGTTGCCAGCAGCTAAGTTATTTTTTTTTCAAAACATTTCCAATTTGTTTCCTCTGTCCACTGAAGTCCTTTCCAAAGCCAGAAGGAACAATTGGTATTCGAGTGAGACAATAATATCCGTGTTTACCAAAGCACATTAAAGCGGTCTCTACCGATCCTCAGATCGGATTCGCTTTGCATAGCACTTGAAATTCAAATGGTGCAGTTCATATTGAGCCTCCCCCTGTCTAAGTGCCTACGCGTTACGGTTGCCATGGCAACTGTGTCTGCAAAGCCCTTTACTCATCCCATATAGAGTTACAATTGGAATTTTAAGTGAGGTGTGAAGAATTGTTCTATGACTGTCGTGCTGAATGTTTTGTAGGTGTTTTAAAGAGAACTCGCGGGTAGAATATTTTAAGAAACATTACCCAGATTATAACATTATTCGGGCAGAGAGATGTTAAATTAAAATATTTTTTGTATTGGAAGTCAACGATGCTACAGGAGTATGAAGAATAGGGTGTAAAGTTCTTGATCCCCCTTAAGAAAGAGATTATTCTGCGACCACAGTTGCGTCTACTGGGTTGTAACAGTTGTGTTGCGTACAGTTGTTGTCGGTGTGATTCAGAATTAGTAAGTTTGTAAGTTCTTCCTTTGTGGCATAGATGGTGCTGCCTACAGCAATAAAAAAAAAGTACAAAAATATAAGATAGATATAAGATAATATAAGATAAAAAGATAATACAAAAAGTACTACAACAACATAGTACAAAAAGTACTACAACAACAAAGTACAAAAAGTACTACAACAATATAGTACAAAAAATTAGTAGTTTTTGTACAACAATATAGTACTTACGTACGTACTTTTTGTACTATGTTATTGTAGTACTTTTTGTATTATCTTAATATTATAAATGCGAAAGTTTGAATGGATGTTTGTTGACTCCATCACGCTAAAACGGGTGGACGGATTGGCACAAAGATATTTGAATTAAAGTCTGGAATAGCACATAGACTACTTTGTTTTCTCCTATGGGTGAGTTGTGATTAAAACGGAACTTTTAAATAATTTAAAATCAATAACCTACTTTTATTAATCCACACGAACAAAGTCATGAGCAACAGCAGCTGGTATTCATCTTACATTACCTACGCCCCGTACCTGTGCTCATATTTTTTTTTACTGAAAGTTTTGTTAACTAAAAGGATTTATAACTAAAATAAAATGTATGAAAACCCTAAAATGCGACGCGGAAAACATTTCAGCAGGGTATATTATTTCAACCCATTTCCTGCTCGGAACCTCGTGGAAAAAAAATCAAACTGTTTTTATTCCATTAAAAGCGCCTAAAACTACTCTGTGAGAGTTTAAAATTATTATCTCCGTTTCCCAAAAGGGACAAGTTAACTTTTGGATAAAAGTCTGAACTGAGCGATGTGTATCTATTAGCAAAGTATACTTTGTGGTTAGTTTAGTTTACATTTTTAAAGGTGGTCTTATTTAATGGGTTGAATTTCATGTTAAGGCTTTTAATAATGAGAGGTTATCTTTTTGAGAATTAAAAAGCAAAAACAGTTTCCATGAATTCGATAGATGCCGTTGATCTGACTACGTTACTAGGTGCCAAAGCCAAAACGCTTGAAACAACAGACGTCACATACGCTCGTTTACTGACACTTTCGTTTGCATAAGCTTCCGAATATAATCATTAGGTCCAAGTGAAATTATGTGACGATCTGTTCCTTGCAGTAACGTAGTCAGACCAACGCCATCTATCCGGCGACTAGGGAAGATTTGAAAGGAACTCCCTCATTGTGGTTTTATTAAATAGGAAACTCGTGGCTAAATAATAACAGCCACTCGGGTCAATCTTTAGGTTAAGCCGTGCTTCCTAGGTTGGTCTGTTGATGTATGACTACCCTTACACCCGAGTTTCCTCAGTGCATCGGAAAGTCTTGTCGATCTTTGACAGTCGATAGGTACAGGTAGTCAGTGGCCCACTCAGTCTGACAACAAGTCTTACCAGTGGTATGGGTATCGTATTTTCTAGTACTAACTGGGTTGTAGAGGTCAGATATGCAGTATTTATTTTTGCCGTCTATTCTATTGCATAGGCAACCTTACCCTTCTTTTAATTTTAATTTTATTTTTTTGCCGAGCGGGAGAGAGTGTCAGACTTTTACTGACTAAAACCCATCCATGTTCCATCCTCGCCCTTTATGTTCCGGGGCCGCGGTATCTCTTTCGAACAGGCCCGCAATCCCGGCAGGCTTCGGCCCTTGCGGGCCCCTCTCCTTATGCTGACATCTCTTTGAGGAGCGCGTGGAACACGAACGCGCCGTCGACACGGCTTGTCGTCGTCCTTAGACGGACGGACGGCTAGCTAGCCCATAGCCAACCGTCCACAGGCCCGCATCTACGGTGGCCGGTAGCCACCACATGTCCCCGCGACGCCCCGCCACGCTGCATCTCCCGCGGCGGCCGGGAAGAGAGGCTCTCTCCCTCTCTCGTGCCGCCACCTCCTTCGCTAGCATGACTGCTTCGCAGAAAGAGTTGACGGCTTCCCATTTCGTCTCGCTCCGGACCATGGATTGAACCAGGGCCGGACGTGAGAGGTTGGCAACCTTACCCTGGCGTTAGATTTATCCAACCTAATCTAATACGACGGTATAGTTTCAAAATATTTCTAATATGCCAGTTACAATTTTGATTTTTCTTACAACTTATTTTCTTTTTTTGTAAAAAAGTGAAAAGTAAGGGTTTACGTAATAATACTTTCAATCCTTCAATGCGGTGCAGCTAAGCCAGCAAATTGTGGTTTCAAATTGTTTTACCACCTTATTATTGTAAGATGGCGCATTTTCCTATCCTAATCCCCTTCAATGTGTTAGGGTTTACCCCGTAATACGCACTTGAGGGTTGGATTACCGTGGAGGTTTTACAAGGACACAATAAATAGTAAAAGTACAATAATTTATACAGGGTGTAAACCATCTCATCACAAACCAAGCATTCTGTGAATCAAACTAAGTAACATTACGCAAAAATTATTGCTGGGAAACAACATTTTTTTTTTAGGTTAGGTTATAAATCATGTTTTGGGGTAGAACTCAATGTTACGCACTTAAAACATTGTGCTGATGGATGGATTGAATAGTACGGGGGTCGTGGAGGTGTCAAAATCTTACAAAAAAAAAACTAGTATTCAAAAAAACTTGTCAAACAGTTGTAACTTTGACCCCCCATATCTCCGTAACTAGAAGGTTCCCAGGAATGAGGTAGAACAAAAAAAAAAATCGTAATGAATGATGGGGAGAACAAGCGCCTTTTGGCTTCGTGAAGAAGTGTTTTACACCCTTTATAAGTAATTCAGCTGTAATTTGTAATCATGTTGTAGTACTACTTCGTTCACTTACAGTGGACTACTTTCCATCCATATGTTTTGAGTTATAAGGTTGAAAATTGGTCGACCGACTGTGAGCGCGGAACCTATCACATTTTTTTGAGTGTGTCCATTGATCTCCTTTCTCGGTTTTATTTAGGAGAGCCACAAGAACACGACTTTAATACATAAAAGTAAGCAACTTTTCTCCCAAATCTTAGACAACAAATACTGAACAAACCCACGTCACCTATTTAGCAATTCCAACGAATCCTCAAGACGGTTCCGTACGTATTCGTTCTGTTCCGTACGTGACCGCACATACGTCACTATAAAACACGCTAAGGACACGGGACCCGATGAAATTTGCCTTTTACGACTTACTCGTAAAGTAAATATCACTGATGTTGTCCAAAAAAGATGTCCACAGCGTAAATGCGTGCTTATTAAACCACTTTATTGGCTTATTTAGCTTTTACGTCGGAATTTATTTTGTGTATGGTTTTATGGTGGATGGTTAAGGGACCCTGTTTTATGTTCAGTGGCATGATGAAATGTTATACGAATGCGAAGTCATCATGTTTTTATTGAGTTCGAGATGAGATCGGACGATGAGAAAATGAATAGGAAAATAATATTGGTAACTAGCTGACCCACGCAACTTCGTTTGCGTCAAAAGTACTACCTACTACTACCTACCTACTACTACTACCTACCTACTACTACCTACCTACTACTACCTACCTACTTCTACCTACCTACTACTACCTACCTACTACTACCTACCTACTACTACCTACCTACTACTACCTACCTACTACTACCTACCTACTACTACGTACCTACTACTACTACTACCTACATTAAAAAAAACCTTTTTGACATACATTTAACTATTCTGACATTTTATTTATCCTTCTTATTGACATACGCATCATTCTGTTTGACATTACTGATTAATTTTTACTGCGGACATTTTAATTTTAATTTTTTGTAATTCTAATGTTTTTACATCTAAATTTGTTCGGTATCAATACAATTAATTGATTTTAGAATTGAATATTATTTGCATGCTTATAAGACGGTAGAATATGGAGGACTATATTACGAGTATATAAGAAAACATCTATGTACTAATTACCCATATTTGCAAAGAAATAAATGATTTGATTTGATTTGATTTGATTTAAACCTTGCCTGGACTTCCACAAATAATTCAAAACCAAAATGTGCCAAATCGGTCCAGCCGTTCTCGAGTTTTAGCGAGACTTACGAACAGCAATTGATTTTTATATATATAGAAGATAGAAGATTATCGGTGACTTGGTGTAGGTTGCGGGGATGTGCTGGATGCGAGTGTTACAGGACAGATCAATGTGGCGACACTTAGCCTATGTCCAGCAGTGGACGTTTTTAGCCTGAAATGATGATGATGATGTAACATGGTTTTTTGGTCAGCAATTTCAACGACTTTAGTTTCTAAAATTCAACCATCCATCAATGAATTCAGTTTAAATCAGTATTTATTGTCTTGAATGAGGTCTTATTACTCGTGTGGTTAGTGCCTGGCCCCGTATTCACAAAGCTTTTCGAATGAATATCGATTGGACCAGTCGTATGTCTATCCTTTTTTGGCTTAACGAAACATAGCGAGATAGTCATACGACTTCCTAAATTGAAATCGAATCGAAGTGTTGTGAATAAGGAAAGGGGCCTGGTTCATGCTTTCGTTTCCTCACAATGTTTTGCTTCACCGAAACAAGTCATAATTATAAAATACGCACATGAAATCGAAAAATCAGCGGGGAAGAGATTCGAATTTGAGACCTATTACTGATTGGTAAAACCATTTTATTGTTGTCTAAATCGAATTGTTCCAATATTAATGCTTTACAAAGTGTAAACATATACTGTGTTTCTCCTTGTTTCTCCTCAAATGTTAGGGTTATAATCTAAAAACGACACAATATACGTTATTCAACGATACCATGTTCAAACGTTTCCATGGTATCCACATCAAAGTAAACGTGGACCTCTTTCATACCCAAACTCTCTTTATTTCTTGTACAAAAGTTTTTCAGTAAACGTTACATACAAATGTTTCCTTGAACCACATAAATATTCCTCAGTAAACAAAAACTATGTGAAAGAAATAAATAAACACAATTCTTTCACGCGTCCCCAGGCTTGTTAAATAAAAGGAAGAAAGTTCTTTACCAATGGGATGTAAATAACATCCCATCAGACCACCTCAAGGGCTTGAAAGCAATCTAGGGGCCTACTATTTTTCTTTTGATGGCAACACAAAGCAATTGTCGGTCGGTATTGCCATCAGCGAAAAAT
Source organism: Xestia c-nigrum (assembly GCA_916618015.1). Classification (NCBI taxonomy): domain Eukaryota; kingdom Metazoa; phylum Arthropoda; class Insecta; order Lepidoptera; family Noctuidae; genus Xestia; species Xestia c-nigrum. The sequence goes on from OU745260.1 coordinate 11,175,244, forward strand.
AGGTGTAGCCGTTCTCGGGCTGTATTGAATAGCCTTTTTTTCTATTCACAAAGGATAGATAGGGAAATGTTATGTATGGAATATGAATATGCTTACTTTTTGATGGGATTATGAAAGGTTTTTAGAAACACATTTCAAAGGAAATATACACCGTGTTCCTGAGGATATACATTAATTTTGAATAATACTTCTATAGCTCTTGTTAAACATATCGTACAAAGGAAGTAGTAGTTTAAATGGCATAGTTTTTAAGTTATTGGTAATTTAAGTTTAACCAATTTAATTATGTTGTGCTATGAGAAAGAGTCTTTATTTGTGAGATGTGGCCACTTTGTGCAACCAAAACTATCAAACTGAATTTCATAATTATCGCAATGTTAAAGTACACTTGTGAACAAAATACCTAAGTTAGAGGCATTTTGTCTTTTGTTGTGATCAAATGAGTTTGTAATCTAAGATGAACACGATATGTTTTTACTTATTGCCACTAAAAGTGAAAAAAATGGTAAAAAATAAAAATAATAAAATGTACAGTAAGCGTTCATAAGCGCACAGGCACACTAAGGATCATATTGCTGTGAACGCACGGGCAAGCGTCCGTGCGGCTGTATGTGTAAGCTGTCTCAATACAGTACCTACGCACACCACAGCCACAGAGTCGCCTACTGTCGCAAGTTGTCGCGTCGCTCTCCACGAAACATAAAGAAATATATTACCGTCTCTTTTTTTATGCACGCAGCAAACGCATGATCGTATTTGCATTGGATAGCTAAATTTCGACCATATTTACCAGGCGTTGATAGCTGTTTAGGTTATGCAGTAGGTTCACGATCAACGTGTCTTGAGTTCAAATCCCGTTTACATAATAAGGGTTTTTTTATTTTTTTTTGTAACCACTTTAATTAATATTTGTATTTTATGCAAAAACTATTTACTTTGGTATTTATTTTGAAATGGGTTCATGCTCATTATTTATTTTTATAAGGATTTAAATATAAGTTAATAACCCATCATAACTATTTATGTGATTGTGTAATATTTTTTCGGTGTTGGAAGTTGGAAAAAAAAGTCGTGCTGACAGATAACAACAATTGTTTTATTCGTTTCATTTATTCATATAATTAACAACTTTTATGAGATTTGTAACGTCACATTCCTACCTAGATATAAGAAGTTCTCTTGTAACCGTTCCTAAGATTTTTTTGTGTATCTGTATACCCACTTTGAAGTTATTTTTTATTAACATAACAAGGATATTCTAATAACACAAATATAATTGTTGATACCCACTTCTATCTATCGGTATTCAACAGAGCTTACTGAAAACTAATACATAATTTATACTTCGTAAATATGTTTTTTATGTGACGTCACAATAAATGTAACTCATATTGAGGTTATAGTTTAAGTGTTCATTTTCCTGAAGAAAAGAAGATTGAAACTAAACCTCAATTTAGGAATTATTAATATCGCTAAATATTTTGTAACACGTCTAATTAAAACTAGAACATTAGGGATTAATATTTTGTATAACCCCCATTATTTTCAATGTAGTCAAGTAGACGTATGCGGCTTAAAGTCACCCAAAGGGCAATGGAGAGGGCTATGCTCGGAGTTTACTTGCGTGATCGCATCAGAAATGAAGACATCCGCAAGAGAACCAAGGTCACCGAAGTAGCCCGAAGAATTGCTAAACTTAAGTGGCAGTAGTAGGCAGGGCACATTGCTCGCAGAATGGATGGCCGATGGGGTCGAAAAGTTCTGGAGTGGCGACCGCGAACCGGAACAAAATGGAAGTAATCCAGTGAAAGTCTAAATATTCCCGTGCGAAACGTAATCGTTCTTCTTTATGTCTTTCTGTCAAGAAGGGCATTTTAGCTGATCTTCTGTGATGCAAGCCTTCAGCGTGGAGGGCACGGCGAACAGTTTGCGGTGACTCCGAGTGTGTCGTAAGTGTGAAACCATTGGTTTCATACTCGCCCACGATATGTTGTCGCTGCGCTTCGCTAATAAGCGACGACCTTCCACTTCGCTGTCTACTTGCAAGGCTCCCTTCTTCCTCATACCTTTTGATCCAGAGACTTACTGCATTTCTCTAAACAAAAAAATGATATTAGGCAGCTGTAATAAATACTAAAGTGACTTCATTCACTATGCATTTATAAATCCAATAATAAACACTAATTATTTATCTTGCATGATAGATTGAAAAAAAAACAACGAATTAAGTAAACCACAGGTCACCAAATAAATGAACAATTTATAATACCCATTCGTTTTTAATTTTTAATGTTTAAGTTACAATTCATAAATAATTATAATACTCACATTCAGTTCTATTAAGGCCACTTTTATGAAGCGCGGATAATTCGCGATAATAGTCGCCCTCGCCTTAATATTAATATTTGCCCGCATTTTAAGAATCACACCAACAACAATACCGCTATCTATTAAACCACACGTCACTGACCATCAACTACCACATTATATAGTGTATTATGTATGACTACAACCAAACGACAAAGTTCATTCCGATCAAGTTAAAATATTCATAAAACTCATGTCTACCTCACAGAAATCTAACTAAATTCTTGACTTATTTTTCTATCTACCTCCCTAACTTTACGAAATGTGTGAACAAAGCAAACAAGTTAAAGAATATAATATTTCTGTAGAGTAAAAACTTACAAAAAGTCTAAAAGTAACTGTGCGGGATTTGAACTCACGGCTTACTGATTCACTCTTTATTCTGGACGGGCCCAACCGCTAGGCCAGCATGTCTTAGATATTGGCATTGAAATTATGAACTACAACTAGTTGCTGACAATACCTATTTTGTTGAAAGTAGAAGGTCGTAAGTCAAACTAAACGTCAAGCTATTGCTTTGTGAGATTGCTTATCGACTTTTGGTCGGCACTGTACAAAAAATAATAATTTAAAAAAAGTTAAAAATGGTCAATTTAATGGTTTGAATAACATGCCGACGCTAATGTATAACCTCAGGAACACAGTGTATTATTAAAAACAGTTTTCTATGGAATTTTACTATTGTTTATGTAACAGTGAAAATTCGGACAATCCAAAACAAACCCCTGGTACTGACACATGTTTTGATTTGTTTTATCGTATGTAAGTATAATAAAATGAACAAAAATTAAAGTTGTCTTGTTTTTCTTGAGTGAAAAGTTATTTTTTCCAAATAAATAATGATTCAGGTATGAAAAGTACCTACGGTACGGTAATAATATTACCAACACTTATTGAAAAGCAATACATTTCCTTCAAACAAAATCCAGAAGCTCGAACTCCTAAAACAGCACATTTTCAATTTACAGGCTAACTAAACCTAAACTGGCACCAATATACCGTCAAAATAAAATCACCCCGAACCCTGCAATACGACCAACTAAGCGCTTTAACCCCCGCCCGCTAATGCATGGCCGTCCATTTTTCAAGACAGCCGGTCGATGTGGCCCAAACATCAGTAAATCGCTATAAAGTACCCGCTGGGTAGTTTCGGTGAATATAAAGTTGGCAATTCGGTGAAAACTGTTATTTATGTATTTTAGGGTCAGATGTAGGATTAGGTTTGAGGTATGAAATAAAAATGTGTTTATCGGTTTCGAGTATCGGGTCTTGTGAGAGAATATGTAAGAAGGTACCTATACATAAGCAGGAAGGTACTTTCTGATTCACAAGTATTAAATAATATGCAAATGAATATTAATAAATATTTAATAATAATTTTGCTAAGCAAGTATGTGCCTGCCTGGGTTCGAACTCTGGTAGGGTTAATTACTTTGTGTAATTTATTTCATCACCACTGCTGTCAAAACGGTGAAGGAAAACATCGTGAGGAAACCGGCATGTCCTAGAACCAAAAAATCGAAGACATGATTGTGACATCTACCAATCCGGACCGACCCGCGTGGTGGATTATAGCCCATTCCCTCTCATAGAGAGGAGGCATGTCCCAGCTAATAAATAGGCTGATGAGGATGATGATGATGATGATATGTGCAACCACTTTTGCACATCAAACATTTTGTTAAACTAATCCAGGTTGGTATATAAACTGTAATATAAAGTCATAATACAGATTGTAATAGTATGATGATTTTTATTATCTTGTAAATGCACAACATGCTTTGTTACAGAAGAAGCTAAAAACAGATATAAATATCACGCAACAAGCTTCTGGAAGGTGCTAGATATCATTTGTTTTCCGACCGTGGGAGCAACTTAATTTATCAAGTTTGAACTAAAAAAAAGAAAAATCGCCTAAAAACAAGGCACACTATCTTCGCTGACGAACCAGTCCATTTAATCTCTATTAGGTACTTTTAAAACAGTCAAATATTTCTGTTTTATCGAATACCCGACCACAATAATATTTTTAATGCAATGGTTTTCCAATATTATAGCGGTGGTATATTAGGGTTGAAGATGCCATAATAAAAAACTTTAGTGCTCGTTAGGTTCCACTCAGAGAAAGTACCACTTAAAGAGACCCAATTATTTATAATACCAATAAAATATAAAAGTCTTTTCTCGTCTATTTTAGGATCTACTTTTGATATTAAGTTCATAAAAAAGGAAGAATATTCTATAATTATTGAACACTTTTCATAATTGTACAATATCATAGAATGTTATACCAGGTTCACGTCCCACGTCCGGTTGTCAGATTTTTTTTATAAAATTAAAGCCAATAATAAGAATAACTACAATCACAACCAGAAGTGTTACAAAAATTGTACAATATTTTTCTTACACAAAAATCAAGGCCAAAAATCATAGCGAGAATAATTCTGGGGGATTGAGGGAAAATTGTATTAAATATTATGGAAAGAGAAAGCGGCTTCAGCACACCGTCCGTCTTATCCTGACGAGGGTTACTTATTTATATGCAAACGGAAAATTCTCGTTTTATGTAGGTCAAACCTGAGAAACACACATTTAAAATTAATCGTCAAACGACTAACGACTAATATACGTACAGCGTTTTTGTTTTACATGAAAAGTACGTTTTTTGAATTCAAAATTTATGTAGCTTGAAATAATGACGTCATTCAAAAAAATTATACAGTGCCCTAAATTTAACGAAAACTGAAACTTCATTCCTATCTTTAAAGTTTTTTCGCTTTAGTAAAGAGCTAAACTTAAAATTAAACAGTAAACTTAAAAGAAAAAATGCTACTGAGCAGAAAAACTTCCTAAAATAATTTACCAACTTTTGTTAACCCAATTAAGAAACATAAACACCTAAAACTAGGCTACGGAAGTACAAACTTCTCAACATAAATAAGACCGTAAAGAAAATAAAAGTTAACATAAGGAACATAATGGCACAACTTGAAGCGACTTATTTTCGAGCCGTCTCATAAATTTTAAGCCACTCCTTACCTGAGGAAAAGGAGACACTAATTATTTTCACTTTTTTATTTTAACTTAATTGCGTTGCTACGGTGTTCTTAATTATTTAAAAATGGCCTTTTGTGAGGTAATTTTGTATATTAATGGCTTGTAAAAGAAATACTCTGTAATTAAGGTTATTAGAATAATATTATCTAATTTGGTTATTAAATTGTTTAGAGTTTTTGTGCATTTCTGTACTTACCAATACTTTTCACAAAATATACACTCGAGAGCAATGAATCCGGGTCACTTAAAGAATGTTAAAAATCTCGGAAACTAAAAATGATAGGTTAATGCAATAAATTGTATTTAATAGACTATGTAATACTCCTTAAATGAAAGTAAAAAAAATATGAGTCACCATACATTTTATTAACACAAAATTACATAAAGAAAAAAACTGCTGATCTTTCCTTAAAACAAAAATAGGAAACATGAAATTTTTGAACTTTATTACGATTTTCTTGAATTTTAATACTTTGCATTGCCTCCTCGTGCTTCCATTACTGCGTTTACGCGGTTTGGCATGCTGTACACCAAGTTCCTTATACGATTTTGGGGAATATTCTCCCATTCCTCTGTGAGAGCAATTTTGAGCTCACGAAGCGTGATTGGGGGAGGATTTCGTTGTTTTACGCATCTGCCTAGCTCGTCCCAAGCATGCTCGATCGGGTTGATATCCGGGCTGCGCGCTGGCCACTCCATACGAGTAATGTTCATCTCTTGAAGGTAGTCATTCACAATCCTACCTGTATGAGGTCGGGCATTGTCATGCATAAATATAGCATCCTCACCTAAATTGACCATAAATGGACCAACGTGATCATTGAGGATTTCTTCCACATATCTTACGCTAGTTAAAGAGCCGTTTTCTATGATCACCAGCTCTGTGCGACTTTCAGAAGAAATTCCGGCCCACACAAGTACAGACCCACCACCGTAGGCTACTTTTTCTTCGATGCATGCTTGCTTGAATCTTTCCCCTGGTCTTCGATACACTCTGTGTCTTCCATCGTGCTTGTAGAGCATAAATTTTGATTCGTCGGAGAACATAACTTTTGACCAATCTTCAATACTCCAATTTACGTGGCTCTGGGCATATCTTAGTCTTGAAATACGATGCCCACGCTCCAGTTTAGGGCCGTTTGCAGGTCTAAGGGGTTTTAAGTTAGATTCAGCAAGCCGACGTCTTACTGTCCAATGTCCATGCACTTGGGTTACTTCCTCCGAGGCGTCGAAACTGATTTGTGAGGTCAGTTCCTGTGAGAAAGCGATTTCGAAGCATGGTGTTCACCAAGTATCGGTCTTCTCGTGCTGTGGTACACCTGGTTCTGCCCGTTCCTGGTCTGCGTAGGTTAGAACCAGTTTCTTCGTAACGTCGGAGAACTCTTTGTACTGTTGACAGCGACACACCGACAGTCCTGGCTGTATCGCGCTGACTCCGGCCGGTTTCCAGCGTTGTAAGTATTCTGGTGCATTCTTCAGGCGTAAGCGACATAATTTCAGCTTGAATAATGAATATAGAGCACTATCAACATGGTTTATGTACCCACATATATGACAGATTACAAACAAAAGCAAAACCAAATGCTGTAATTTCGTAGTTCCATCTTCGAAAGTGGCCCTTTTTCAAATTTGATTTTTTATGATATAACTTTACAATAACTAAGAAGTTTTAATACCTTCATTTAAGGAGTATTACATTGTCTATTAAATACAATTTATTGCATTAACCTAGCATTTTTAGTTTCTGAGATTTTTAGGATTCTTTAAGTGACCCGGATTCATTGCTCTCGAGTGTATGTGAGAATCTTGTATAATAAGTACATTTGTATTAAGGGGCCGGTGGAGCGTGCGTCGTTCATACAAACGTAATACCAAAATAATTCGCAAACCAAACATATTATTAAGGAAGTGTGTATTTATTTCGATTGGATTACAAAATATCTAGGTTCCGAAATATATCACCTCATCACAAAGCAGTTAACCAAGCATTCTGTATATCAAACTAAGTAACATTACACAATAAATATTGCTGGGAAACAACTTTTTTTTTGAGGTTATAAATCATGTTTTGTGGTATAACTCAATGTAACGCACTCAAAACATTGTGCGGATGGATGGATTGAATAGTACGGGGGTCGTAGAGATATTTAAAAATAATGCGCCTAAACGTGGTATTTAAAAAAAAACTTGTCAAAATCTTGCAACTTTGACCTCCAATATCTCCGTAACTAGAAAGTTCCCAGGTATAGTGTAGAACAAAAAAAATATCAGAATGACGAGGAAAATAAGTGCCTTTCGTATTCGTTAAAAGGTGTTTTACACCCTTTATTATATATCTATACTAATATTATAAAGCAGAAGAGTTTGTTTGATTGTTTGTTTGTTTGGTTGAACGCGCTAATCTCAGGAACTACCGGCTCGAATTGAAAAAATATTTTTGTGTTGGATAGTTGTAATATTTCAATCATGACCTTATCTGTAAATTGGGTAACGGAAACGCATCCTATGCAAGTAATTTCGGGTTTGATACTGAAGAAGTAAGTATCAATCTGAATTTCTCAATTCATGTATATTTTTTGAGACATCACTGATATCAGCAATCTCCTTTGATAAAACTCTATCTAGAAGTGAAGAGGAATTCATCAAAGCATCTGTTTACGGGGACAAAAGCCAAAAATAATTACACGCTAAAAGCTCCCACTTGCATTCAGCAAACTCCCTAATGGTTAATACTCCTAAACAATTTAACAGCAATCAAGGAAGTCCCCATCGCTCCCCATGCATTCAAACCATACCTCCCCGTATTTATCACATACAAATCAGCTATAAATCCCTTGAAATGAACAATAGTTCCAATCAAGATACGACTGCGCGGCGACTAACATAATCTTGTCAATTCAAAGGGGGCGCTGCAAGTCAAGGAGAATGCCAATACTACGTCGGAATCAGTACGTTTAAATGTAGTTCCGTATTTCACCACCCGTCCGGATATACTGGCCGCTGTCGAGGTATTCAGACTGAGGGATCAACGATCCAGCGATCATATCTCAGGTTCCCTAATGGCAGCAATTTTGCTATTTCAATCAAATATCTACACTATCTGAGAATTCCAACTGCTGTAAAGTATAACGCGGAAGCTCACAATTATTCAGTACTAATTTTAATTTATTTGAATTAAATTCATTTAGAGCGACGTAATTGAAAACGTGCTTTTCAAAAGATGTTTTAATAGGAAACGCGAGAAATGTTTAATTCGTATTGAATATTGTTATTCGAGGAACTGTTAACTCTTCTTAAAGAAAGCGAGCAACTTTGATGAAACTTTCCTTTTACATTTTGTGACACATTTTCAAAATGGATTTGACCTTTTCCAGTAATTAATTTATAACAAAAGTGAAACATATTACAATATAATTTTATGATAGTAAGGTGTACAAAACTTATGATTATTTTTATCTCAAAATTATTCCATCCAAAGTAAACCTGCTTAAATCTATCCCACACAACTTCCAACTCGATTGGCGTAGTGGTAGTGACGCTGCCTTACGTTCTTAGGGTCCTGGGTTCGAATCCCGGTAGGAGCAAATTTTTGTGTGATGAGCACGGACATGTGTTTCCGAGTCATGGATGTTAATATGTATAATAAGTATGTTAATGTCCAGCGATATTTATTATTATTATTAACTATATAATTATGCAATAATAATATAAAAACCACCAAAACCAATAAAACCATAATGAATAAATCTAGAAATTACCAGCATAATTTTCTTCCGTTCTCATAATAATTTATGCGAAGTCACGCCACATGTCAGATACTCATTCTTTCTTTTGCACAACCCTAAAGCTGGGTTTCCCTTCCTGATCCATGCGAAGGGGATAATCAACCCCTTCGTCAGGGGTGTGGGTTGTGAATAATTCAAAATGCTATTTTAAATAGACAGTGTCTGTTTGTGGATAGCCCCTTAGCTGCGACGGATTTTGGCGGAGCGTTATATTTTATTTAGGTGTTAATGTGTTGACTTCTTAATGTAGCTAGACACAAAATATCATTAATGTTTTCTTAATATTTCTAAGTGGATGCATATCTATGGGAACACTTATTGCACGATGCTACTAACACCAAACTTCCGCGTCGCACCTAAATTAATGCCTGATTTAAATAGCGCTGTTGATTTTGAAATACTAATAGAGCATTGATTTTTGTGTTACTAGTAGTATTTTAATAATGAAGAAGCTCGTAGCTCCTACGCATCGCTGTCATCCGGAAACGTGTTTCAAAATGTTTTCGAATCATCTTCGAAATTAATCTTAGGCCCTGGTAACGCCCTCGTGTGATGAGATTTGCGAATCAAAAACGCCAGACGGGCGTTTCTCTTATTACCTTTGCGGTGTAATGAGCATAGCGTCCCTTCGCAAGCCACTCACTGAGCTTTGCGTATTCTTTCTTTTTTACCGACAAGGAGAAGTGTGTGTATTCCACCAGCAACTTCTTTGTTTCATGTATGTCGGTACACCGATTTATCTGTGATCACTGGTCTGATTTTGTTTCTTTTTCATTTGATAGAGGAAACTTGCGCGGTGGTCCGTGTCCATTGATTAACTTTACTTCGGTTGTTTATGAATTATTTTGCTTTTTCGTCTATGTTGATGATATGATGATATCAAAAGAACCGCTCATTACAATGTTTTAAGCAAGCGAAAGTAAAGTAAGTTTTCACGTTTTTGTGTTATTTTTTATTTATTTTTTGCAGTCAGAAGACGCATGTAGTATGAACATGAGTCTCGTGGCCAAGAGATTTGAAATACTACCTTCATTATTTCTTATTTCTTTTATCTACACTTCTACACTCCTATAAAGTGGAAAAAAATATATTTTTGTGTGTGTGTGTGTGTATGTTTGTAATGAATAAACTCAAAAACTACTGTGCAGATTTCAATAATTCTTTCAATAATGGATAGCAACATTTTCAGCGAGTAACATAGGCTATATTTTACCCCCGTACTCTTACGGGCACGGGATCTACGGGGGGGGGGGGGGGAAACCGCGTGACGTCCGCTAGTTTTCTATAAACTTGACTAAACGTAAATCAATCAAGTAAGTAGGTACCTAAAATCAAACGCCACCTGCAAAGCAGTTCACCGGGCTCTTTAAATATAAATTTCCTGCAAAATCTTTATCGAATTCCTGTATAAATAGGCCGGATCCTTTGATTTCTGGCTTTCATTCAATCTATTGACTCCCCAAAATAAAGGGTGGAATTTTAATCTCAGATTCTTCTTGAACAATCTTTTGGTTTTATTGGTGAATTTCAATGAAGCTCCGTTAAGGTCTTCGCCTACTGGGACTTTTTGCTTGGATACAAACGCAAAACGCGCAACCACGATACAATCGCAATACTCGCTGTGCGCTCGCCAATGTAACCACGATTCTGTTTCGCTTCTACCGTTATGCTGTCGCGCGTCCAAAGCAAGCGCGTGGCACCCTCCTGACGTCCCCCACTCTTCATACCCCTGATGCCGTCAGAAACAGTCGCGCGTTTACAGCGATACAGTAGCGAGGTTGACGCGCGTTTACATCGTTTCTGTCATGCGTTGCAACTAACACGCGACAGGGGCGATGCAGATTAGAAGCGCGTTTATAAAACAAGCGACGTGAAAAGGCACCATGGGCGAAAATCCTAAGAGAGAAATTATTTATAATACATTTTCATGGTTCTAATCAACATCTCTGTGAAGTAATCAAGCGACCACGTGCGTTTGTTCGTGTGGGTTACAAAGGAATTAATCTTCCTCGTCGTGGCTTTTTCATAACAAGAAAATGAAGATTAAAATCTTGTTCGCTTATTTATTTTCCGTTTGTAGATTTGAACGCTTCTTGAACATTCAAGCTTTGTTTGGAGATCACATAGGACGAATTTATTTTTGGGATGTAAATAAACTTCAATTTTAAAGACGGCCTGTTTTAGTGAACTGAGTTATTTTTGGGTCTTTTTGAAAAAAAATGGTTTGCTTTTTTTTTCTTTTTATTATGATGGAAATAAGTAGTTAAGAGAATACATGAAAGGCGATTGACAAGGGGTAATTCACATCTGCCGTGTAAGGTAGATGGAAGTAGACACTAACCTTATTGAAGTTTTTACAGCACCATGCTGAGATAGGAGCCTTTTGGCCTCATACAGGACTAGTTTCGTTTCCATGAAATTAAAAAATAAATATATATATATTAGTAAGTTTTAAACTTTTAAAGTGCCTGAAGACGGCCGTCGTAACAGAGGCTGGCCCAAAAAACGCTGGCGTGACAATCTGGACTCGTTCTTGACGGATTGGTCAGAAAGGGCATATTGCAAACAGGATTGGAAAGCCATAGGGGAGGCCTTTGCCAAGCAGTGGGGCAGATCAGGCTGACATAAAAAAAAGGTTTTAAACACTGATAATTTTGATGTGTTTTGTCCTGTGCGGGCTATGAAATACTTTTTCTTTCTTTCTTTCTTTATTGGTGAGGTTCTTCAGAAAGATCAAGTGCGTAACTTGCAACCGGGACGTGCATGTATGACCAAACGCGAACTAAATTATGAAATCATTCTATCAGGGTATTATGTACAGACGCCAGCAGGTCAACCTACCCGAATCTTTTAAATTTTGCCAATCGAACGTGAACCTTCCAACTTTGTGATAAAGTCTAAAATCTTTTGCAGAAATTTGACAAATTGTGGTAACTGGATGTGCTGGCGTCTGTACTTGAAATAAAACCGCCGACCACCGATTAGTCGAACCTCGCGCGCGGTCTATACCACTGCTTGTCTTTGCATCATCTAAGGGTATCTAGTAGAAAATGTTTATGGCATTAAGTCCGCCGTTGTACGCTTGAAGTATTAATTAAATAAATAATAAATCGCTGTAACACGGCAAATTCACATAGGGTCTCATTTAGCTTAACAATGAATATCCCTACCTAAGTGCTAACAGATTTCAAGACTCACACTACTGATATAGTACCTACTTTCTTAACATCCTCAAGCAAAAGAGGTTCAAGGAAATCCAAAGTAAAGAGTGATAAAACTTCTCAAATGTCTTGGACCACTTCCAATATGCAAAAAACGTAACATCTGTCCGTAACGTCTCCTTAGATTTCTTTGCCTTTACGGGATATGTGGAGATAAAAAACCTTTCCTGCAATTTAAATGTGTGCAGCTATATATTTTCGTAAAAGGTGGTGTTATTTACTCGTCATTTGCATACAAAATATCTAGGTGTGCACTGTTCTAGACTTTCACAGTTTTTCACTACACTTAGGTCCATGTTCACCGAAAAGATAACAGTATGATTATCTAAAAACAGCTGTCACTGTGACGTGTTCCCATATAAAAATGTGTTTTAAACAGCTGATTTTACATAATTAAAGCGTCATTTTTTTAGTGAACATGGACCTTAAAGTACTAACGGGATTATATCCGTGATTTTCCTTTGGTTTTTCGAGGACCCGATATAATCCCGTAAGTACTTTAAGTATATCTAGGTGTGTTTCTGAGCCCAATGAGCCGTGGTGGCCTCGTGGAAACAAATGCACAGCGGAAATCAGACAGATATTTAACTTCGTTTAATGCATGTTCACCGATGCGGCCCGAAGATTGGACAGACTTAAGTGGCAGTGGGCATACATTGCTCGCAGAACGGATGGTCGATGGGGCCGAAAAGTTCAGGAGTGGCGACCGCGAACCGGTAGAGTATGCGTTGGATAACCTCCCACTAGGTGGACCGATGACCAGGTGAAGGTTGCGGGAATCCGTTGGATGCGAGTCGTATGAGACCGGTCAATGTGGTGACATTTTAGGGCGGCCTATGTGCCCAGTGGACGTCTTTCGGCTGAAATGATGATGATGATGATGAATTCATCACCCAATCAGGAAACAGTACCAGCGTGTTTGTTTCTTTTTCACGCATCATCTGTAACGATTACCACGACCATAATCTTGGGTAGGTAGGTATTAAAATCGAGCACAAAATAGAAACATCTTTTGATCTGCGTATAGTTTGTCGCAAGCACGACTACAGAGCATGAGATCCTGGAGACGATTAAAGAAAGAAAGAAAGAAAAATGCAGTTTCCGGTCAGCCAACGTGTTTTTGAGTTTATCCCTTTTGTGCCCGGTCGATGGCAATAGGCTCGCTCCCTATTACACGGGACTTAAATCTATAATGTTATTTTTTTGACATTAACACACAACGCCACCTAGTGCCACACTAAGCGAAGCTTGTGTCGTGGACACTAGATAGTTGATATATTACTTAAATACTTTTTTGTTTGTAAATACATACTTATTATACATATAAACCTCCATGACTCGGAAACAAATGCCCATGCTCATCACACAAACATTTTTACTCCTACCGGGATTCGAATCCAGGACCCTAAGAACGTAAGGCAGCGTCACTAACACTACGCCATTCGAGTAGTCAAAATATAAATACAAATATAGGTATTAATCTTTAAACTTTAACCTGCAAAATGTGGGTGTTCTATTAATTCGGTACACCTCTTAACCCTTTGGGAGATTGAAACAGCCAACAGTGCTTGGTAATAAAATAAATGACCGCTTCTTACGACTTACCTTTGCAAATGAACAATTCCGTTCCACCCAACTATAGCATTACAACCAAATATATGACCAAAACTAATTTGCTACAAACCGTGTTCCAATTTTCATACAACGACTTGAAGAAACCGCATACATCGCACATCGTGGGTCTAACCTCATTACACTTCGCTGTTTCGCGTCAATTTCTCTAACAGTACCCTTGAGGTACCAAAAAGTTAGATACAGAAGTACTTTTCCAAACATTGAGGGGAAAATTGGCACACGCACACATAGACGCGTACGAACGGATATCTCAAACAAATGACAGTCGGGAGTGCGCTTGCATTCTCTATACGTGAAGCGTGTCTATGTGTGCGAGAGTTTTCCTCATTGTATGGAGTCGAGGTTCTGTGTCTATCTGCTTCGTGCTAAAGGGCATCTACCGGTGCCCTTTGCGGCAATTAGTATATATTTGCATATAACTGCGGGATGTTAATCAAGGAAGTTGTGTATATTTGAGTTTTCTGCTGAATTTAGGTCGAGAATTGGGGAAATTTTCTTAATTAGGGTAGCGAGTCTGTTTGTGAATGAAGAGGGGATCAACGATATTAATAAATGTGTATCTTATGATAGTTTGTTTGAGGTGACATTTAAATTGGAATGTATGAAACACAGATCCGGTCGTTTTTTTTGACGACCCCAATAGCGCAGCGGTAGTGAGGCTGCCTTACGTTCTTAGGGTCCCGGGTTCGAATCCCGGTAGGAGCGAATGTTTGTGTGGTGAGCATGGACATTTGTTTCCGAGTCTGATGTTTATATGTATAATAAGTATGTATTTACAAACAAAAAGTATATATGTAGTATATCAACTGTCTGGTGACCACGACACAAGCCTTGCTTAGTGTGGCACTAGATGGCGCTGTGTGTAATGTCCAGCGATATTTATTTTCGCAGCACTCGTAGCCGATCTGCTACAGCGTAGCGCCACAAGGCGTGCGCGGAGCACATCCCGAAGCAGATATAGATTAGTTAGTATTCATTTCTATCAGCAGTCTCCAAAAATTGCCTCGCATGTTTTTTTTTCAAGATGAGATTGTATTAAAAAACCTTAAAAGTGTTTAATTGTCTCGCACAGGACTAGACAAAATTCTGTGGCAAGAAAACATTTAAAAAATAAGACACATTAAACTAAATTGGTCCTGTACGAAGCCATTAAGCCTTTAGCCATTTTGCTTTTCTGCTAGGTATTAGACTCCCGCTGTGCAAAACCACCTTTTTCCTTCCAGAACGCCATTAATCATCATAAAATTATCATCAAACCCAGTTGCACCCCATAACCTTATGCAAATTCGAAGCACCACCAACATTTTCATCAAACATCCCTCCCACAAAAGGTAACGGAACACTATTTGCTTTATGGGATAGCCGTAATGCCGACAATGTTGGTTCACGCACCGTTACGCGCTGGTCCCATACGTTACGGACAATAACTTCCTGTAAACAGGTTTGTGGGCCAACAATTAATGCTGAAATTAACTTAAGTTTCGCTGAAGGTAAATATTTACATGTGATGTGTTTGAAGAGTTGCTTTGTGATATTTGCTTTAACAAATAAGCTTGGCTACTTGGGATTTAGACCTCTGTTGGTCTAGTGGTTCAATGGTATTGTTGCCAGCTTTTGAGCCGAAGGTTCTAGGGTTCAAACCCAAGCAGGCACTTTCATCATTCACAACCTGACTTCACCCACACTGCTGCAAGCTCGTAAATAATAATTGGTTTTATCTTTCAACATCTATCATGGGGGTTTCCACACTTAGGTTGATGTTCACCAAAAAGATGACAGTCTGATTTTCTAAAACAGCTTTTTAAAACGCATTTTCGTATGGGAACATGTCACAGTGATAGCTGGTTTTAGATAATCAGACCGTTATCTTTTCGGTGGGAGCAGCGGTGGCCCAGTGGTGGCGGCCCCGACATACGAACAGTAAGTTGGCAGGCGCATTACTTTGTGTAATTTATTTCATCACCGCTGCTCTCAAAACGGTGAAGGAAAACATCGTGAGGAAACCGGCATGTCCTAGAACCAAAAATTCGAAGGCATGTGACATCTACCAATCCGCACTGGGCCCGCGTGGTAGATTATAGCCCATTACCTCTCATTGAGTGGAGGCCGTGTCCCAGCAGTGGGAACATTATAGGGTGATGATGATGATGATGTTGATCTTTTCGGTGAACATGGACCTTAGTCCTTGAGGTGGACCATTGTGCGTGAGCCATGATGGCCGGTCTATCAACATTGAACGCGTTTTAGTTAGTTTCTAGTTAATGTCTGTCTATTTGCTTATTAAGTCAAGTAACTTATTCTTCGTCTGACTTTAATTAAGATAATGTTACCTACCTGCCTTAAAGTTAAGTACGTAAACGAGGCCTTAAAGCCACAATTTATTGCTTAATTGTTTAGTAAGAAGGGATTGTGATATAAATATAGAAGACATTTATTATTAGTAAACCTCTCAGTTTGCTTAAAACCTTGGCCACGTCCAGTTGGAAGACGCGTCTCGCTCACGTTTAGTTCACACGAGACGCGTCTTGTGATTGGATCTGTGAGTAAATGACAAATCTGTTTTGTACGGATAATCGATATTCATCGATGTTTTTAACTTGAAAACATCGATAAGTCCTCGTGAACATCGAAACATTTGAAAGGAAGAAGTCATTCATGAAGCCTATCAATTTGTGCTGCGCAGCCACATCAACAGCAACAACGATAAGTACAGTCACGTCTAATAATATGCATACACTTTCCTTAATATTATAGCTATTTTCTATATTGTAACTAGGAAGTTGGATCTTTTTCATAAAAATATGAGTTCCAGAATACTGTGTACGTAATAACATTAAATTTTAATCAGTACATTAGGAGAAACACAATTTAAAAAAAATCTTAAGTGTTTACATATTATTAGACATGACTGTACATCTAGTCTCTTATAAACTTATATTGTCCCTTACGAGATATCCCGTAAGTGACAATATAAGTTTAGTTTTAAACCGTGAAAGCCTAAAACAGTGTTTAGTCTCTTTTAGTTTACCACCTAAAAGATCGATATTTTTTTTTTATATTGATCATCCCAATTGTTTGAAGCATGCGCATGAGTCACCAAGACGCTACTTGCGGGTCAACATACGGTAGCACTACGCGTCCGTGGCGCTCCACACATGTCACACCGTCCGAGGTCGGCGACCGTTCTTTATTGTGTACAGCTAGTATACCGAACCACAATGAATACCTAAGACTATGTTAAATTCTTCAAAGGGCTTGGTGTATTTCAATACAATCGTTTTAAGGAGCTTAACCTATACGATAGAGGTTCAACGCCTTTTCGGTCTTAAACATCAGTTACTTGTTTCTTAAAAATCAAAAGGCTGTAAAGAAAACTTCCCAATAAAACCTTGTTTCATATCCTATCAAATATATTTTTACGATAAATTAGCCAGCTGACTTAATCCAAGTAAGGATAAAAGAGAAAAGGTTTATTGGAATAACTACTAAATTGAGACAAAGCGATTTAAGCAATCGTAAAAATTAAATACTAAATAATAATGATGGCTAATTCTCAACTTTTCAAATGATTAAATAAGTACGTTCATCTATACCAAGCTATTTTCAAGATTTGAAAAGTTCCAAGGATTTCCTTAATTTAAGTTGCAAAGCACTGGTTGAAACTTTTTCTTTAAACCGTGCTCCCCTTCTTAAACACACCTATCGAGGTACCGATTCACAAACAACACGAGACTCCTTGGAATCGGAATGAAGTCATTTCCTTTTCACTATTTCCGTTCCATTTTCAAGTCGCTTCCTAACTTCCTGTCTCACGTACCAACTTTGTTCTCGTCAAAAAACGTTGATCTTGATTGTGGAGCTCTTTGAAAATAGACCTTTTTACTGAGAGTTAATTTAATACCCTGAATAATGAACAAAATAATTTGAATAATGAACAGCAACGGTAACTTTTATTCCCTACCGTCATTACTAAGGTTGAGATCAGATATGAGGCCTATAAAATCGCTTAACCCTTTCTATTATACATCATAGCTATTAATACTTAATAGGTACGTAATTGCGTTTCTCCTGGGTTCCACAAAAAGGTTTCCATCACTTTCATCTGAAGATTAAAAGGGGACAGTTAATCCCGACTCTAAGCCTATATAATTAAGAACGTATCACTATATCTTGGGGGAGAGATGCGGTGATCTCGGCTAATGCAGCTGCATTAGAAGCAAAGAGAATTCTTGAGAACCTACATTTACATTAAAGCGCCAATTCCTTGCTTCGATTACGGCATAATATCGTCAATTTACGTCTCGATGAGTTCTCGAATTGCTACGTCTCGATTCGAGTTTGATGAAAGTGGATACGTATTTAAGTTTCCGATTTCGTGCGGAGTGCTATCTCGTGTTGACAAATATGTAATAGTCAGAAGTAAGACGGTATAGACAGCTTCGGTATGTTTCGAAGATCGTTGGCACGTTTAAAGGTATTGTAGAAGTATGTTTACATGTATTGTGTAAGTGAGTGGAATTGATGAGGAAATTGACATTACATAACGCCTGTAATCTTCAAAGGGTTGACCAGATGTGTACCTAATAGTACACATCTGGTCATCCCATATTTCGCCAGTTTTGTTGATGTCCTAAGGGGGAGCCTATTGCCATCAAACGGGCGCAGACTCCGTGGCTCCTAGGGAGAAATTCCTGCTAGAAAAACCCAATTACAATTTGCCCGACCCAGGACTCCAAATACCAGGATATCATGGTCAGGAAGCGCGCTTTGCGACCACTAGACCAACGAGGTAGTAACTCAAATTGATTTCCAACTATCAAATCACAACTAGTATTTCAGTAATTTACTTTATTTTATAGGAAGAAATAAAATATATCACATTCAATCACTACGATGTCATAAATATGGTCTCTTCAAGTAGTTCTCCTTAAAGGAATGCTGTTTTGACATCTAGCTTAATAATCTTTAAATTATTTTGTACAGGTATAGAAAGTAATAAGCGTATTGAGTCATACCTGACTCTTGCTTTTACTTTTGCATTTTTATGAAATGGCGTATGCTATCAATTCTTTAGTAAATAATTTATCTGCTAACATTCAATAGAAAACACAGAAGTCGGTACACTAAAGGTTTACATTATAACAGGAAAACCAGCACCAAAATAAATAACTCCGATGGTTCTGAAAACCCCTTGCATTTCAAATCTATATATTGGTTACAACTTTTTGAAATACGAACGCCACAACATCTGTTCGTAGCAAACAAAACTAAACGGAATCATTCCGCGTTTTTCCTACCAGTTATTTTGAAATCGTCGCCGTTTTTACGCCTCCAGGATTTTTAATTAAAGTTGTCGGTGCGATACGGGCCCCGGGACCGTTTTAAAAATTCATTAAAATCCTTTAGCGAAAAATTTTGTACACAATAAATTTATTTTACGCTTTACAGCGGAAAGTGAAGCGATTTACGCTTTAGCACGATGCGTTCTGATGGAGAAGTTATACTCGCTTTAATTGTGCGTGGCTGCAAGTTGTTATATTGTGATTAATGCAAGTAAGTATACCTAATAATATATATTTTTTGTTTTGAACTCTAAATTTTTTTTTAAAACGTTTTATTTGTTTTTAGCATAATTATGTAGGTCCTTATGGTCCTTTTATTTTTGTGAATATATAGCTTTGTAGTTGAAGGATGTGGTACATAATTTTTAGTTGAATGCCAGCCAGAATAATAACAAATGATTTGACTCTGATTTTGCCTAACTATAAACGCATTTATTCATTCAAAATTTAAAAGTCATTAAAAATTCTTTTGGTAAATAGTTATGGTTTTGGTTTATTTGGCCTTGAGCATTAAGTAAAAATATAGGTTTAGTAACTGAAAAGCAACTGAAGCTTACTCAAATGCCTGAAATTATATTGAGATCAATTCGCATCTGTGTGACAACGAGATAAGCACATACATGTACAAATATTGAAATTAACCCTTACTACCTACTACATAGATACAGACCTACAGGAGCAGCACACTCCTAATTGGAAAGACAAACTAATTATCCAATACAAGCTAGACAAGTAAATCCCTATAACGCTCGGTACACAATTTTCTCCATCTCGCGACACCTCACTAGAGACGCATTTAATTTACCCAAGCCCCATAAATCGATAGGTGCCTAGCCTAGTAAACGGATGTCGGTAAACAATACGGTGACAGCCAATGCTTTCTTCTAAAGAAGAAGAACAAGTTAAAAAGAAGAAGAAGAGAAGAAGAAGGAGAAGAGGTTTAAGAAGTTTTTATTGATCGTATTTTGTGGCTCTCTGATTTTTCTGCCCGCCTCCATCAGGGACATGATTTTATGTTTATGTTGATATTGTTATATTCCAATACTGGCTGTAAACCACCTCACCACGAAGCCGTCGACCAAACATTCTGTACATCAAACTAAGTAACTTTTCGCATCAATTATTGCTGGGAAACTACTTTTTTTTTGGGTTGAAAAATCCAGTTTTGTTGTAGAGCTCAATGTAACGCACTTTAAACATTGTGCTGACGGATGAATTGAATAGTACAGGGGTCGTAAAGGTGTTTAAAGTAAAAATCTTAAAGTAAAACTTGTAAAAAGCTTGTCAACAATTTGGAGCTTTGACCCCAAATATCTCCGTAACTAGATGGATGGTGTAGAACAAAAAATTGATCGCAATGATTCTTACAATAACAATCTCAAATTAAAACGAACACGATTCGGTCAAAACGTTGTTGGAAACTGTAAAAAACCATATTATCACTGCTTTGCAGAATCATCTTTGAATCCAATTTTTATATTTTCACGGCTTGACACAGTTGCATAACAGCGTCCTCCCGCTAAAGACTAAATGCGTTTTCAATAGCTAGTCACTGGATCACCGGATTACCCGGGTTACTATCGTATAAACAGAATCTTCATTTAGCTAAAACTGGGTAACTCATTACCATTTATACCCGGAACGGGTCGAATATTAAACGGGCGGCGGATTATAGGGGAATAGCTGCGAGGTGCGAATTGAATTAGATGTACGGAATTTGTGTTTGTTGTTGTGTATTGTCGTACACAAATAGTTAGTTTGTGTGTGCTGTGTTTCATTTGTTTGTTGCTTAAACGGTTTGTTTGGTTCCGTTGTCTACTTTTTAACCCCTGACGCAAAAACGACGGGGTATTATAAGTTTGACGTGTCTGTGTGTGTGTGTCTGTCTGTGGATTTTGTTTTTTAAGCTATTACATAGCTTCTATCGCGAACCTTGAGCGTGGAGACCGAATCCAGAAATTTCGTAACGAAAATAACCTAACACCCCATGTCAGATAATGACAATGACAAGCTAGTTTTCTTTTTAATATATTGCCGTTACTAGGAGATGTAGGTTGTATACATTTGATGTTAGACCTTCTTTGAATCCATTTTTTTATGAACTAATGCAATTATAATTATTTATGTATTTTATTGAAGTAAAACTTCTTTATCGGGGTTGGAAAAAAAATTAGCGTTACGCGCCTTCTTTTTCTTATCCCTACCACGCGTGATTCGAAGTATACTTTCTCCAGCGGAGTAGGGATTGGTAAATGTCTCCAATGTATTTTGCGGCCCGTTTTGAGTAGTTACATTTTTGAATTATATTTATCTAATTTAACTTTATTTAACCAATTTCTGTAAAGTTGCATATAGTAAATTATTTTTGAAAAATAACGTCATAAAGAAGTTTCACTTCTTACGAGTGTACGCTAGTACACGCATACATTTTTTTTCCGCTTGTTGCCGGCTCGAGGACCAAACGCAGACTGAATGTTCAGGCTCGGCTTCCCATTGCGATGAAATTATGAATTTTATAATGAATGTTCCACACGCACATAAACAGACACGTCAAACTCCCCGTCATTTTTTTTGTTTGAAAGGTGAATTAGTCGGGAGTGTTCTTATCTATGTTTGATAAAAATCACTCCAAGATGGCCGCCGCCACAAAATGGCGGATTACATATATATTCAAAAACTCCCTAACTCCCATATGGGTATCTAATGGAAAGGGTTGGACTACTAGAATACTATACACTACAATACATTAAAAATTCAAGGTGGCCGCCAACACAAAATGGCGAATTACTTAACGAATTATTTTCTATTTATTTTTTAGTGTATTGTGTCGGGGCTTTTTAACTTTTTAATTTAATATTACTTGTTGGCAGTAATGACCTATTTATGTGTTATTTTTTAATGCGCTTTTATCAGTTTCACCTGCAACTATGTAAAAAAATCAGTGAAGTCAAATTTGACCTGCTTTCCGATTTTCAATTCAGCTAAAATTTTGCATACACATGTTTAGTTTTGATGACAATGCATGCTTAACTAAAGTGACCTCATTCTAAATCTAATGTGGCGGACTCCCAAAGGTAGTGGACTAGTTATTGTTTATGAATTTCCATGATACGGCTATCAAATGAAAGAATTTGCTGAGAAAAATACAAGAAATAAAATAGCGTCACTTTAAAGCGTAGCTATAATATTTTGTTACTCCCATGTAGAGTTTAGATTACAGTAGATTGCCAAAAGAAATGTTTTCTTATGTGTGAAAAAAAGGAAGATTTAGTTCATCGACTTGTGTTAGCGTTACCAACAAATTATGTTCTCACGACTGGGATCTTTTCTCAGCGTGAGGGAGTGGATATATTATAATCCACCACGCTACACCTCTGCGCCTTGCCTTAATTAATAGTAATTATTTCGTGTTTTGTCTACGGACAAAATGAGAATTAATAATTTCCGTATTTTTGGTAGATACCTACTACAGAATCAAGTGCCATGTTTGAGAAGCAAACTTGTTTATAGATAGTAGCTACTATTAAGCGAAAGGTACCATGAGTGCTAAACGTTGTTCTCAGTCGTTGTTTCAAGTAAATGCTTGTGGAAACATTTCCTGCGTTTGAGAGCAATTTCTTCGTCTATAATCCTGGAAACGTTGGCCGTCTTATTTTGCATTTAGAACAGGCACAATTTGGAATATGAGTCTAATATAATTGTATCTATAATATTGAAAAAAGGAAAAAAATATGTTGTACTCGTATTACTATTTTTAACGTGCCATCGTCTTAGTTAAAACTAAAAAGTGCAACCAGAGGTTTGTTTAATCAATTGCAGACCTTTATTCATTATCTGCCTAGCCTTTACCCAACTATGATTGGGTAGACTTCAAGTCTAACCGGATGCAGCTGAATACCTGTATTTTACATGGAGCGATTGCCTATCTGACCTCCACTACCTAGTTAGTACTGGGTAATACGATACCCCTTGGTAAGAGTGGTTCTCAGACTTTTTACCAACCTGTAAAGGCTGTCAAAAATCTGCAGATGACATCCGGGACCACCGACGCATGGAGGAAACCGGGTATGTAATGGGTCACCCATCCGCAGTCCAACATAGGCAATCCGAATATCGACCTGAGCGGCTGTCATAATTTAGCCACGGGCACTGTAGACCTTTATTCTAACCGTAAAAACGATATTCAGAATGTTATTTTCAAACAGAAATCTTTAAGTGTTTTTTTTTATTTATACTGATATTATAAAGCTGAAGAGTTTGTTTGTTTATACACGTTAATCGCAGGAAGTACTGGTTCGAATTGAAAAATTCATTATTTTGGATAGTCCATTTATCGAGGAAGGCTTCAGGCTATGTAACATCACGCTACGACCAATAGGAGCAGATAATAAATGAAAAAAATTGCAAAAACGGGCAAAATTTATTCCTTTTCTGAGCTTTTTCTCTCCTACTTGACGCAGACGAAGTTGCGTGGGTCAGCAAGTATTATATAAAAAACGGTTTAAATAAAAGTTCGATTTTCAACTTACAGAGCAGCGAAAGAGTTATAGTAGACTCTCATTAACTCTCGTATAAAATGTAAAGTTTTATTTTTCGTATTAAATCTTTTATATTTCTGGTCGGTACTTTTATTTTAGCGTACGAAACGACTGATGTCCTATCGGATCGAAAAACCAAAAAAACATTATCTATGAATTGAACCCAGGATCTAATGCTCAGCAGTAGTACTTGTTACCACAACACAAAAAAAAAAAAACACTGCAAGACATTTTAACTTGTCCCTAGTAAAAGAAAATGCGGGTAGTCTTATACTGTTAATTTTGATGTGTTTTGTCTTGTGCGGGCTAATAAATGCTTTTTCTTTATTTATTTCTTTCTTTATATCATCTATAAGGATTGCCGAAAGAAGTGAAAACTCTGCAAACTGCTGCAAGTTGCTACAATAAGCGCACGTGACGGTCACGTGAGTTGAACGATTTTTGTTCACTCAAAAAGTGCTCAAAGCGCTTAGAAAAGTTTACACTTAAAAAAATATGGCAAATAAACACTGAACAATATTTCAACGTCGTACGAATCATGACCACAACAAATCGATTGGAACCCGACGTTCGTAACTATAATACCATGTAACAAAATGCGGATCACAATGACACAACATTAGTACAAATCGGTTCAGTCGTTTGGACTGTGCGGATAAAATACATACGCGATATAACAAGTGTGTGTATGGAATACATACGCAGTATAATGCCCGTTCCATTGAAGCGTGGACTTGTCGAATTGTGGGAACACTAATCAGGTAATTTCCTAAAAAAATACTTCTCTATTCTGCTTGTGAGAGTAAACCAACACACATAATCTATGACCAAAAGTTTAAAGGCGTGTGACATCTGCCAACCTGCATGGGGCCCGCGTGATGGATTACGGCATTTTGTGGCCGGTGGCTTATGATAATAGGCTAAGCATGATCTGCCTCAACGGTCAGGGCAATAGAACAGTGGAAAGAAAGAAAACATAATATGCAAACTAGACAGCCCCCGGCCACCCGATTGATTCACAAAGATTGACAAGTTATTCATCAAAATCAGATGAATAGTTTAGGCACTACGGAGAAACATAGTAAACGCATACGTATGTTCTTCCGTAGCGCGTACGTATCGCATAGAAGAAAGAAAGAAGAAAGAAAGAAAACATATTTATTCGGCACATGCCATAAGTGCACACAACAAATAAAAAAATCAAATAAGTGAAAACAACATAAAAAACTTAAATGTAGTCTGTAAAACTAAAAACTAAAAAAATAAAATAAAATTGTGCGTCTCACGGCTGAGCCAAATAGGCCCAGTTCAGCAAAATGCCGAGCAGCTAGCGCCCGACGCTGGTTTTCAACTGGACCTGTCATGGTGACGTTACGGATATAAAACAGTTTTGTAATTACTTTGTGTTACCGTTACTAGGTATGTGTAATTGAGCATGTAAGTAATGTATATATTTATAGATACTTAAATAAAATAAATTGGTGTGCAAAATAATAAAACAAATAAAACTACAAATGTTAATAAAAATTTGGGAGACAATACAAAAAACCAAAGGTACTAAATAAATCAAACGGACTGGGATTGTATACATAAGCTAATCTGTGCATCATTAGTCGACAAAGATATTGTGCCTTGTTCAAGATAATTAGATAGGAAGGTAGGATGATTTTTACGTCATATAATCGAGTCATTCTGTGCGACCATATCTAATTTCCGTTGTGATTCAATTAGATACTGCCGTAAACGTCTTCTGAATGTGTCTATTGAGCTGATAATTCTGATTGGTGGTGGCAGGTTATTCCACACTTTGGAAGCCGCATAGCGAAAACTACCCCTGAACGCTGCTGTTTTATGAGGCTGAGAAGAGAGTTGTTGCGAGCATTGTCTTCTCCCACATTCGCGTCTACTAGTTAACCAACTCAGTTTGTTATATAAGTAGTCCGGTTTTTTGTATTTAACCACACCGAACAGGAGGCATGCCAAGTGCAGTTTACGTCGGGACTTCATTTTTAACGACTTATGCTTGTTTAAAAAAGGTGTTACGTGACCTCGCCGAGGAATATTGTAGCAAAACCGCGCGCAAGCGTTCTGTACTCTTTGAATGGGTCGGTCTGTACGAGCTAGTAGGCGCGGGCCGTACACTGCGTCGGCGTAGTTCAACCTACAAAGTATCAATGTTTCCACAAGCTGTTCCCGAAGTGATTCCGACAAGTAAGACCTCATCTTATATAGAACCTTCAACCGATAAAAACAGTTTCTGACTGAATCTGCTATGTGGTTTTCAAAACGAAGGGATTTATCCATCAAAAGACCTAGATTTCGCGCCTCGTATACTCTCTCAATTGGTTCACCCATTAGTTCCAAGGCAAAAGTCAAAGGCAGCTTAGCCAGCTGTTGTCTCGTGCCAAATACTATATATTTTGTTTTGGAAGGGTTTAGCGACAGGCAATTTTCCTCAGACCAAACGGCGATACGTTGAAGATCCTCGTTAAGATCTTTAATGGCGCTGTCATACTCGTCTGGTTTGAAGGATATGTACAGTTGTACATCGTCGGCATATATATGGTACTTGCATCGCCAGAGGCACCTTATTATGTCTGCGCAGTACAAAATGAAAAGAATGGGACCTAAAATGGAACCCTGCGGAACTCCTCTCTCTACGGAAACAGGTGCCGATCTAAGAGTAGTGCCGTCACTTAAACGCAGGTCTACTAATTGTTGCCTATTAGTTAAATAGCTACGGAACCATTGTATAGCTTCTTGGCCGAAACCGTAATATTTCAACTTCGACAACAACAATGATATATTTATAGCGTCAAATGCCCTGGAAAAATCTAATAAAACCAGTATTGTGCACATTCCCTTATCCTGGGCAGACAATATGTTGTCAGTGACATCTAGTAAAGCTGTAGATGTACTGCGCTGCTTCCTAAACCCTGATTGTAAATCAGGTAAAATGTTATTTTGTTCCAGAAACAGCGTAAGTTGGCGGCTGACGATTTTCTCTAATGTTTTGGATACACATGGTAATACACTAATAGGGCGTAAATCTTTCAAGGTTATTGGGTTTGAATTTTTTGGCAAGGGCCTAATGGAAGCAATTTTCCATTGGTCAGGGAATGTTGACGTTTCGATGGAGCGGTTAATTATGTCTGTTAAAACTTTCAACGTCTGCGGCACATATTAATCATGTCCAGGTTAATGTTATCGCAGCCTTCAGCGTTACTTTTGAGGCTGGCGATAGTGCGTGACACATTGTTCTGGTCCACTGGAGCGATTGTAAAAATTGCCTCACCGTGGGTATGATTGTCATAGTAGTCTATAAGCGATGCGCTTGCCACGGGGTTGCCGGGAACAATCAGGAAATTTCTATTAATTAGGTCAGGATCTGTAAAATGCGACGGAAGGTCTTGTCTAGATTTAAACGGTAATAAGGTCGATTTCAGATTTTTCCAGAGCAATTTGGGATTTTTTATTTTAGTGTTAATATTATGTTTGAAATACGCGGTCTTTTCGTTGTGCAGAGAATTAGTCACCAAATGCTTCAAGTCTTTGTAGTATTTCTTTTTAGAATCTGACTTTGTTTTCCTAAAAGCATTTAGTGCTTCGTCACGCAAACGCATCATAAGTTTGATTGTGTCTGTAATCCACGGATACGATTTTTCCTTAACTATACATGATTTGATAGGAGCGTGAACATCAAACAAGGAAGTTATAAGGGTGTTATATACATGTACCATATCATTAACGTTGCCGAGCGTTGAAATAGTACCAATGTTTAATGACAACAAGTCTGCGTTAAATGTTTCGATGCATACATTTTTAAGAGGGCGATATTTCACCACGAACGGTTTAAATTTATCACGCTTAATATTAAATTCACTTACTACAATAGAATGGCCGTTTAGTGAACCTAAAGATTCTACCGCAGTGTATCTTGCCCTCAAGTCCGTACATATGAGATCGATAAGTGTTTCACTGGACGCTGTGTAGTGAGTAGGGCTTGTGACCAGCTGCGTAAGATTAACCGAATTAAGAAATTCATTGACATTTTTCGTTTTTACCCCACTTGTATCCTTCATATCTACATTGAAGTCGCCCAGTAGAATGTAGTGATCACAGTTACCCAGAGAACTAATAGAGTCCGTTATGGCATCAAGGAAGAGGAGAAGATTTAACCATGGCGGTCGGTACGCTGTTCCTATAGCAATTTTCCTGCCATTCAATGAGATTGTTAACCACATTTGCTCAACGGATTCGAACCTGGGATCAACCGCGCTAGTCCAAGTACGCACGCTCAGTCCCCGCCGCACATAAAAACCAACACCCCCACCACGGCCAGCGCGCACACTAGCTGGTCGCGGCGTGTGGCGCAGACGATAGCCGGGCACCACCGGAGCGCGCCCCTCTTCGCCCGGCCGAAGCCAAGTTTCGTTAATGGCCAAAATGTCAAAGCAATGCCTGTCAAGTGCACCAATCAAATCATCGTGACCTGTACCCAATTCCAATCCAGCATTCAAAAACCCAACTTTAAAATACTTTTCTCCTTTAGTCGTCATTATAATAGTTTAAAATAAATACCGTCATTAGCAAAATAAATATTATCAGTGCACATTCAATCGTAATTTGGTGTAGTAGTAGTCTAAGTCGAATT
This sequence comes from Xestia c-nigrum, assembly GCA_916618015.1. Taxonomy (NCBI): domain Eukaryota; kingdom Metazoa; phylum Arthropoda; class Insecta; order Lepidoptera; family Noctuidae; genus Xestia; species Xestia c-nigrum. Next base: position 11,203,843 of record OU745260.1, read on the forward strand.
ATAAATATGTAGACAGCGTAGAATATTAATTTAATCATAGGGTTTGTGAAATGGAATCGAAGTTGCGTGATAAATGGGTGAAGGTAAATAAGTGTAGTGTTATTATAAAACTGGTTTACACCTAGCTTACTGAGGCGCGCCGCGAGACACACACCTGACAATACAAAACAAAGCTTAAATTGTGAAAACAAAGAAATTAGTGTTACTTCTGACAGGTTGTTAATTACTTTTAATAACCTTACTTCTAAAGTCCACAAAAATGTATAAATAATTACTTTAACCAGAAAAAATCTATATAAAACTGGACAAACAAAACAAACAGAAACAAACAAGAGAGCTTCTGTTAAGTGCCTATGCACTAGTAGCCGGTGGCGCGGGCGGGCCGAATATACGCAGAATGTCAGCCTCACAGCGGATGTGGCAAGTGGCATCACCGGGTTTATAGCGGGCGAGGATACGTCCACGCTTTGACCACACGAACTGCCAACCGAGGCGACTGCCCGCCTCGCGCGCGCTCCGAAACAACTCGCGGTTCACCTTTGTAAGGCACTCGTTTACAAAGAAGCGCGTTGCTGGGCCTGGCAGATCGAGATCCGCTGTGGTCATGCCGCGCCGCACACGCGCACCCTCCAGCAGCTCGTCCCGTAGGTCGCGGCGCGCGAGGCGCACGACTAGGAAGCGGGGGCGGGTCTCCACCGGCGCTGTTGGCTGCGTGGCGTTGATACGTCTGCCTCCGACACGCTCGGCGCTCACAATATCGCGCACTTTGAGTTTGACCCCAATCTTACCGGCCACCAACATGGCAGTGTGAGTAGGGTTTTCTCCACTTATCTCAGGAATATTCGTTATCTGGAGATCGTTTGCGAGTAAGTCCTGGTCACGGTCGTTTATCTCGTTCCTCAACTGGTTTATTAAGTCCACGTCCGACGATTGCGACACCTGGGGCTGGGCCAGCTTGGTCTCCATAACAGCTACCCTATCCTCTAAGTTACTCATCCTGTCGTTTGTTAACTTGACAGATGACCTTAGCTCCGACAGGTCATCGCGTAGCTGCTGGAACTCGTTGCGCACAATCTTCAGGAATTCCTCCTTAAAGCTGCTTAGCTCTGCCCTGATGATGTCCAGGTTAAGCTCCTGTGTGGCATCTAAGGCTGTGCTGTTTATGGGGCTGGTGTCCATTAGGTTGACCAGGCTGTCTTCGTGATGAGCTGGTGTTGGTGCCCGCGACCGTACTGGTGTTTCAGCCCGGTTATCCCTCACCTGGTTCTTCTCGCACTCAGGGCAGTGCCAGGGGGTCGGTACAGAGCCAGCAATCGGGATGGCTACGCACGCCCGATGGTACCAGTGCCGACATTTGCTGCAGTTAACAGCCTCTGCCGACGACAGAAACTTGCCACAAGCACCGCACTTGGCCATGGTGTGTTGAAACCTCTCTTTTTACCAATCGATCAGTCCAAGTAGTACAGTGATTCGGCAACAGATGGCGCTGTTTTCAGAAACGCGTTGATGGTGATTTCTATGGTGTGTTTATTACAGACAGACAACATAGATTGAGCACAGTATCGACGTAAAGATCCGCACACACTGAAGTTAGGTCGCTGGCGGATTTTCTATTCCCCAGAAAAATTCCGTACCTACATAAACTTTGGGTTTCGGGTACTTATTTACTTGCTGGGGTTCACTTGTACATAAATTAGAGTTTTTTAATGTTTACAAAGCACATCCACACTAGAAAGTAATGTTACTTGGAACTTGCACTGGTAGTAGTATTTTCAAAGTATTTACACAGGAACTTATGCAAATTTAACTATGTTTTTTTTAATTTATTCGCGAGACGAGCACAAAGAGCTTATGGCTGATTGACATCCGTGACGTCACTCCTACGCATACGTGCTCCTGCAATACAAACATTCATATAATAGTAACATACATACATATACTACTAAAATCATAACTAGCTTTGCAGTGGTCGGTTAAAAAACACCAGGAATGTGTGCCTCACGGCTGCAGAAGACCATGTTGGTCTTATAAAAGAGTATTTTTGTTGTGTTTTTTTTTTTCGGGTGGGAATTCGTCAAATAACTTCTCCCACTCTGGGCGGAGTGGAAGGGAGATAAAAGAGTCCCTAAGGTGATTCTCACAAAACACCGCTCGTCCGGGCAGTCAAACTCCGTTACGCTTTGTAGTTATCACTCCCTCATCTTCGCTTTCTTACATCGCTCCAATCGACAGGCAGCCTTTTTATTAGTGTCCGATGGGAAACCATCAAATGACCCCTCCCGCCGTGATGGAGCGGAAGGGAGTGTCAGACTATTACTGACCGAAACCAATCCATGTTCTTTCTTAGCCGGGGCCACGATATCTCTTTTGAACAGTCCCGCAGCCTAAAAATTCTGTTAAAGGTTCTAAAGCCTCGAGACACCGGACTGAGACATTTTCAACCGACTTCCAAAAAGAGGAGGTTATCAATTAGTTTTTTTTTTTTTTTTTTTTTGTGTTTGTAACCTCAGAACTTTCGACTGGGTGAACCGATTTAATGATTCTTTTTTTGTTTGAAAGCTGGTGCTTCTCGATTGGTCCCATTTTAATTTGTTGAAGATCTGATGCTGATCTTCCGAGATATACAATGGAACTCTTCAAAAATAGACGGCAAATCTGCAGTAATTGCTGCAATCGCTTGTAGGTTCATTGTTCATACTACATCATGACGTAACATCACGCCTGTATGCTCTGAGGGGGTACCTAGGTGTGTACAAAACTCCCAGATTTCGACAAAGTTTGTTGCCTCTGAACTTTCGACTGGGTTAACCGATTTTGATGATTCTTTTTTTATTTGAAAGCTGGTGCTTTCCGTGTGGTTCCATTTTAATTTTGGTTAAGATCTGACGCTGATCTTCGGAGATATAAATGGAACTCTTCAAAAATACACGGCAAAGCTGCAGTAATTGCTGCAATCGCTTGGTTGTTTATTGTTTATGTAACATAGTGACGTAACATTACGCCTGTTTGCTCTGAGGGAGTGCGCAGAAGTGTACAATACACCCAGATTTCGACAGTTAGATATGTTAAGTTCTATTTAATGGGATTCTGGAGAAATAGGCACACCAGAAGCGATTTGGGTAGTTTTAGGAAGAGTACGTTCTTGGAGTGATCCCATTTCAATTTGGTAAAGATCTGATGAAGAACTTCGGAAGATAGGCGATGGATACTCCTCAATAAATGATAGCAAATGTACTGGGATCGCTGAAATCTCATATCTGTTTATTGTTTACACCAGTTCATAAAAGAAAATCACGCCAGTACGCTGTGAAGGGGTAAGTACATGTGAACCACTAAAAAAATAAAAATAAAAACTTTTTACAAATAAAAACTTTTTTACAAAAAATAAAACCGACTTCAGAGAAAACAAAAAAGAGAAAAATAACTTTAGCTTCAGAAGTCGGTGACCTTTGTTTGATTGATTTAGTTTTTTTGTCACCGACTTCTGAAGCTAAAGTTATTTTTCTCTTTTTTGTTTTCTCTGAAGTCGGTTTTATTTTTGTAGTGAACAATTTGTACAAGTCCGGTGTTAGCAATTGGGCCGGTCGGTCGGTTTGATCGTATTATAAAAACCGGTACAGATAGATTGCATCCGATACTGCAGTACATCGGTGGAGTATCGTGTGTCCGAAACCGCGTTCACAATTAGGTCCATGTTCACCAAAAATATGACAGTCTGATTATCTAAAAACAGTTGTTTAAAACACATTTTTGTATAGTAATATGTCACAGTGACAGCTGTTTTTAGATAATCAGACCGTTATCTTTTCGGTGAACATGGACCTTAGTCCGTACCGATTTGACCGAACCTTTATAATATGTGCGTATAGAACACATACACAGTCACTAGGCATGTGTGAGTATTATAATATCGTGTATTATCCTCCCATTATTCTTTGCATGTGTGCGTATCAATATCCTGATTTCAATTTGTGGAGTAGGATGTATCTTATTGACTTTTTAATGGAATGTAGGTTATTTTTATTATCTCGTCTGGTTATAATATTGAGTGATTTCTGTTACATCAGAATTTTCTATACTCATCATTCGTTTACGGATAATATGTACTTATTTCTATGGGTTGGTGACTAACTAAATAAATAGATATAAAGAATAATAATACTTAATTTTACACCAAAATTGATACACAGATTATTAACAAAATTATTTCTAATTCTAGCGACATGTTATTTATCGAGCAGAATTCTGATGATTTTTAAAGAAACAGCTTGTTGTACCAATGATGCCCTCAACTATCAAGAGAATCTTTGGTTAAGTTTGTCAAAAATACATTACCCTTACAAACTTTAAATTTTATCATTAACAATAACCATTATAAAATTTATGCACACGGGTTATAGCCCGACTTCTTCCCGCGACCACGGCTGGTGCAATCCAACCGAAACGTCGTGCTTAAATTAGAGGTCAAGTTCGCGATAAATACCCGTTTGCATAAATTTTATAATGTGTTCTGATGGTGAAAGTTTATAGAAGATAGCACCAACCGTTACAAAGAAGTAAAGGTTAATTAAACCTAAAACCTTGTTAAACCTTTCCTGCTTTTAAAACGACCATTCCCGACATCAAAATATATAGCGAGGTTAATAATTTTCACCCCTAACTAAGTACCTAGCTCAAACACGTAGATTTTAATCCACCCCTTAATTTAGATCAGGCAAAACTGCTAGTCGTTTAGTATGCAAAATCAACATAGCCACTGTTTATGTAAAATAAACCCTTTGTATAATTGAGTTTTATTTTAGAAAATGGTTAATTTAATTGAAGGTTTTGTATGGTCAGTGACAAATGTTTTTTTTGTCGTTGTTACGTGTTTAAATCCTTATGGCCTGAACTGAGTGACATTCTGAGGAGTTGGAAATAATGTGGTGTTAATAATTTCACATGTGCTTCTGAAATTTATTGTCATATGGTTTAACAACTACACCATTGATTGACAGTCATTAACAAATTCATTGATACGATGATACTTTGTTAAAGCCATCTTGGGACACGTTTTATTTTGTGACAGATAACCATAGTATCACATTACAAAATATACCAACACTGAGAATGAGAAACGGACAAGTCGTATCAACGCCATTCAAATAGGAAATCGAGTCACACTGAAGCCATGCCAGTTGAGTCCTCTTTTTTTACAGTTGCCTTGTGGCAGTAGTTTCCATTAAACTGCTGACTTCTGTAAACAAATAACAATTGAAAATGATTATTTGGTGTATTCAGAATCATAAATTTACATAACATCAATTAAACTAACTCGAAAATTCTTAAAGCTTTATTTTTTTTGCCGCTCGTACCTTCTCCCTACCTGCCTAGGTAAGTACCTAGGTATCGTTGTAGAACCTAATTGTTAAAGTTTTCATTTTCAAGTTCAGAATTATTATGATTGAGAAATTCTGCGAACAGGGATATTGCTTTTGATAACCGTTATTGAGTTCCGAGTTAATATTAATATACAGTTTACCTAATAATATCTAACTTTTTGTAGTGAGTAGATATGGTTCGACCGATGACCTGGTGAAGGTTGCGGGAATCCGTTGGATGCGAGTCGGAAGGGACCGGTCAATGTCTCTGCCTCTCCCAAGTGTTGGCACTTGGGAGAGGCCTATGTCCAGCAGTGGACCTCTTTCGGCTGAAATTATGATGATGAGATATGGTTCGGGAATAAATATTTCCGTAGTGGATTATTTTAACCTTCCCAAGATTTATTCATCACAAGTCTCACCAGATGCAGCTGAAGTAGTCAATCGCATGAAACACAAAATAATTTTATATTCCCATATCAAAAATTCCCCCAACAATATACAAACTCGATCACACCCGTTAAACGGCTGCAGACTTATAAAATACAACAGCTTTTCAGCCACTTTCTTGCAACCTGTGTCATCTATACAAAATGTGACATTCAATACACGCGTCTCCTATTGTTAAACGAAGCCCCTTTGATACCTCTTTCACTCCAAACAACCTTATCTTGGAACTCTCACACTCCACATTCAGTCTTATCTTCTGTACGGAAAAGTTCAAATCACTATGTGAGCTAAAAATGTTTCTTTAAGGCTGGAGAAAACGTTTAACAGTACCTATCACTGAAAAAAAAAACCCCACGTGTGATAATGCAAACTGTGTATTGGGAATAGTGCTGTTTTTACCAAAGAAGGGTATTCAATGTTTTGTATCGATACTTACCTACCCTTTTTATGAGAATACTTTATAAATTCGACTCAGCGTTTTTTGATGGCAGCCTTTTTTGTTTTTGAATATTGCTATATCCGAGAGGCGATTGCGTACTCGGTAACTACGGAATTGTATTCTTATTCTTTATTTCCCACAAAAAACAACAAATATAGTACATATTAATTGGAATAATATAGCTTATGAACAAAGGCGAGCTTAACCCAGAGTTGGCTTTTCTTACAGCAAACCTCATTTTGAAAACGAGATTTTTAGGGTTCCGTAGTCAACTATTATAGCCATGTCTGTCTGTCCGTCCTCGCTTAATCTCTGTGACCGTTACCACTAGAAAGCTGAAATTTAGTAATATGTGTATGAATCACGCCGACAAAGTGGTAAAATAAAAATGGGAAAAAAAATGTTTTATTAGGGTAGGCCCCCTATATGTGAAGTGGGAAGTGTTTTTTTTTTTTTGATTTCAACCCAACGTGTGATATATTGTTAGAAAGGTATTTAAAAAGGAATAGGGCTTTACAAAAATCATTTTTTGATAATGTCAATAATTTCGGAAATAATCGCTCCAAAAGTAAAAAACAATGTGTCCCCTTTTTTTTTTTAAGGATGGGAAATCATCAAATGACCCCCCCCCCCCCCACTCTGGGCGGAGCCGCAGGGAGTGTCAGACTCTTACTGACTAAAAACCATCCATGTTCCTTCCTCGCCTTTTACGTTCCGGGGCCGCGGTATCTCTTTCGAACAGGCCCGCAACCCCGGCAGGCTTCGGCCCTTGCGGGCCCCTCTCCTTTTGCTGACATCTCTTTGAGGCGCGCGTGGAACGAGAACGCGCCGTCGACACGGCCTGTCGTCGTCGTTAGACGGCCGGACGGCTAGCTAGCCCATAGCCAGCCGTCCACAGGCCCGCATCTACGGTGGCCGGTAGCCACCACGTGGCCCCCGACGCCCGTTGCGTCTCCCGCGGCGGCCGGGAAGAGAGAATCTCTCCCTCTCTCGTTCCGCCACCTCCTTCGCTAGCATGACTGCTTCGCAGAAGGAGGCGACGGCTTCCCATTCCGTCTCGCTTCGGACCATGGATTGAACCAGGGCCGGACGCGAGAGGTCGCCGCCGCCGATCGCCGCCTCGAGGACACGGCGGAGCTCCGCCCACGCAGGGCAGACTTCCACCGTGTGCTCCACCATGTCCTCCGGTCGATCCTCGCAGTGGAGACACCCGGGCGTTTCCTCTCGCCCGATTCGGTACAGGTACCTCCCGAAACATCCGAGTCCGGTGAGGACCTGCGTCAGGCGGAAGGTGAGGACGCCGTGGCGCCTCTCCAGCCACTCCTCAAAGAGGGGACTTACCGCCACTATCGTGGCGTGCCCTTCCCCCCCCCCCCCTTCCTCTAAGTTTTGAACCATAAGTTTAGAAAATATGAAAAAAAACTGAAAAGTAAAACTTTATAAGGACTTTCTAGGAAAATCATTTTGAACTTGGATGGAAACAAGTTTTTGTACAAAAAAGACAAAAAGTTGTACAAAATAATTTCTGGACTAAGCTTGTAGTATAATGGTATATGCAAGCATTTTTTTTAACTTCGTTTACATATTTTATTATCCTGAACGTATCATTTTTCAAACAAAAAAATAATTATTAAACCCAAATGCTTATTAATTATGAAAACTATATGGTGGGTAGCTGCTTTAACCGTAAAACTATGCTTCGTGGAGGTTCCCTAATATTAATAAGAAATAGTTTTAAAAATAAGCAACGTAATGACATAGTAGGTCTCTCGGTTGAACATTGTGTCGAACTGTCCTGTGTTGAGCTAGATAAGCATATAATTGTGTGTGTGTACAGACCCCCAAACTATCAAAACTTTTCCATATTTGAATCTATAATGGAAGATGTCCTGGCAAAACTTGCAGCCAGTAATAAATATAAATTAATTTGTGGTGATTTCAATATCAATATTTTAGAAGAAAATTCAAATAGCAGTCGGTTATTAAATCTTTTTAAGTCATTTGACTTGACTAACGTGTTTATTGAACCCACTAGAATCACAACTTCTTCTGCTACTTGTATAGATAATGTTTTCTGCGATTGTGATTACTTAGATAAAGCCATAATAAATTGTTTGCCGTCTGACCATAGCGGACAAACTGTAACTTTTAGGTGTAAAACTCCAATGCAAAAAGTTCAGATTAAATTTAGACCTATAACTTCTTGCAAATTAAAGAGGTATAATACTTCCCTACAGAACAAGTTAAGTGTAATGAGCCAAGAGGATATTAATATAAATCAATTGTATGATCGTTTCTTTTCATTAGTTCACACGGAATTCAACAAAACTTTTGAAAAGAAGACAAAGAGTATTTGCCCTAAGTTTATATTTAGTGATTGGGCAACTAGAGGTATCAGAAAAAGTAGGGAAAGGCTATTTGAGCTTTACAGCCTTAAGCCTTTTATAAACACTGAAACTTTTAGCAAGTATGTTGCTACGTATTCAAAGATTTTTAGAAATACTTGCAAGGTTGCTAAAGCCCTGCACATTAGCAACAAGATCAAAACAGCGGAAAATAAAATAAAGACCGTTTGGAAAGTTATAAATAACGAGACCAACAGAAATAAAATACGTAATAATACTTTTACATTAGATACAGCATGTGGTCTTAAAAGCTCTAATCAGGAAGTAGCTCAAGAATTTGTTAATTTTTTTACCGAAATACCAATAAAAACTACGGAGGCTCTTAATTCCTCACCTGAAGCCTCAATTGGCTTATTAAAGGCGAATGTGTCTGGCTGCCTTGCTGAATTTAAATTTAAACACATTAACCCCATGACAGTTATTAAAGCTTTCCGGCAAATTAAAATCAAACTGACTGAAGATTTATGGGGAATGTCTATCAAAGTTTGCACATCTATACTTGAGACCATAGCCCCGTACTTAGCTTTAATTTTTAATTTATGTGTAGACCAAGGAGTTTTCCCTGATTTAATGAAATACAGTAAAGTCATACCTCTTTTCAAATCCGGGGACAGTAAAGATGCCAATAATTATAGACCTGTATCTGTGTTACCAGTTTTTAGCAAGGTTTTTGAAAAAGTAATGCTTAATCAAATGCTCTATCATTTTAACACCAACAGAATCTTCCATGATCAACAGTATGGTTTCACCAAGGGACGTTGTACAACTGACGCCGGTGTAACCCTATTAAAGCACATATTTGCTGCGTGGGAAGAGTCCCAAGACGCATTAGGAATTTTCTGTGACCTCTCCAAAGCTTTCGATTGCGTAAATCACGACACATTGCTTTTGAAACTGGAGCATTACGGACTGGGTAAACTTGCACTTAGCCTGCTAAAATCTTATTTGAGCGATAGAAAACAACATGTTCAAATAAACGGTGTTAATTCAAAGGGTTTGAATGTAAAAATGGGGGTTCCGCAAGGCTCAATATTGGGTCCTTTCCTTTTTCTAGTCTATATAAATGATCTACCCTATTTGTTGAAACACCAATCTCAAAATATGGTGTTGTTTGCTGATGACACTTCTCTAATTTTTAAGATAAATAGACGGGCCAACAATCTAGATGACGTGAATGATGCCCTACTTCAGGTCCAAAATTGGTTCACAGCAAACAATTTGGTATTAAATGAAAAAAAAACTAAATGCATAAGATTTTCATTACCGAATGTTAAAAGTAGTGATTGTGAGATAATATTGAATAAAGAGAAACTCGAATTCGTAGATAAAACGGTTTTCCTGGGGCTTACGCTTGATTCAAGGCTACAATGGGGTTCTCATTTAACATCTCTTGCGGGGCGCTTAAGTTCAGCAGCATATGCCATTAGAAAAATCCGTCAATTCACTGATGTGGATACCGCTAGACTGGTCTATTTTAGTTACTTCCATAGTATAATGTCTTACGGTATTTTGCTATGGGGACGGGCTGCTGATATTGAGTCTATATTTATTCTGCAGAAAAGAGCCATCAGAGCCATATACAATCTTCGTAGGCGCGATTCTCTAATGGAACTATTTAAGGATATTGGCATCATGACGGTTCATTGCCAATACATCTACGAAAACATAATGTACGTCAGAAAAAATCTGCATCTTTTCGGTAAAAGAGGCGACAGACACAATTACAGTACTAGAAATAGGGACCAACTAGTTCAGCCAGGCTTTAGACTCGCTAAAGTAGACTCATCTTTCATGGGGTACTGTTTGAGATGCTATAATAAAATTCCACAAAGTATTCTTGAACTGAATGAGACGAAATTTAAAACATGTATTAAACGCACATTATGTAAGCAAGCATATTACAAGTTGAGCGATTATATCGCTGATAAAAATGCTTGGCTCAATGCTGATCCTGCTCCACAAGGACAGGGGCGCAAAACTTGATAGCATTAAATGGTATTGTTGGAGCTGCCGAAGATTGTACAACTATCTTTGCATTGTATAGATTCAATGTTAGTATTATATAATAGCATAGCCCATATTGTGTGAGTACTATGTACTAGAAAGCTATCATTCACTGGAAACCTACTTTAGTTTTTGACTTGAATGTGCCCTGGCGGTTGAGAGTATGTCATGCTCACTCAAATGTCTCGCTGATGGTGGCGCGTGTGTCGGATCATTTAGCTCCCTTCAAAGTGGTTGAGCTGAATGGTGCTGATCCATGCGTCATGTTCGTGAACGGGTGCTGTCAGTTATGACTGGTCATCTCTTAGTTGCCATGGCTTATTTGAAAGAATTATTTTGTTTTTACTATGGACACTTTTAACATGCACATCTTGCTACATTGTTCTCACATAATCTGCCATCTCAAAATGAATGATGTAACCAAGATTTTGTAACAATATTTTGATTTAAAAGAGTGTCCATGGAGTTTCTTGCCCGCCCATAGAGATCTACGCTAGGGAATGGGCAACTACAGTACTTTCACAGTTTTTATGTCTTGTGACTGGGACTGTAGCTACTTTAAATGTTCATCTTTGTTTCGACAATTCAAAAGTGCCTGTTATTGGCCTACTTGAAATAAATGCTTTGATTTTGATTTTGATTTTTTTTTTTAAATTGGATTGCATTGAACACTTAGTCTACGGGTACGAAACTTGCGATGGCCGGAGCGACAGCGGGGCGGGGCGATGCGGCGCGGGGCGATGAGACAGCGGTATCTTGCGTGTGTACGAAACAAACTTCCCCGCAATCGCGCTCACGTACCTAGTGTTGTGATAAACATGAATTCTCGTCGAAGAGAACTATTGGAGTCCAGTCTCCTAATGAGAGAATTTTTATTATCTAGAGATGGTGTTCATCCAATAAATCAACGACGACGCAGTTTGGGAGAATTTTCTACACTTTATTACGAGCTACGTTGTCATTCAAGAAAGTTCTACAATTACACAAGAATGAGTATAGAGACATTCGATTATGTTTTACAGAAAATTAGAAGTAAGTAAGTAAGTAAGTCGCGCGAGCGGCGAAATCAAACTAGTTTGTTCTCGTCGCTCCGCGCCGCCACCGCTCTGCCGCCGCCCGTGCATCGCTCGATCGCGCCGCTCCGCCATCGCCCGTTTCGTACACAGCGCGTAATGTTTTAATACATTTGAATACATCGCTGTCGCGCCGCCCCGCCGTCGCTCCGGCCGACGCAAGTTTCGTACCCGCAGACTTATTGTGACGGACGGGAAACTACGGAACCCCACACTGAGCGTGGCCCGACACGCTCTTGGCCGGTTTTTTTATAATGTGGAGCTATTCTATGAAAAGTGGTTAGTGCTTAACCAAGTGTCAGAGTTTTTATGCCGCCAAAGGGCTTCTGACTTAGCTTTAAGTACATAATAGTGTCGATTCTGTTGTGCACAAATTAAACTTAATTTAGGCTATTGCTATCTTTTACTAAAAGGCACTGCGAGAAAAGGACGGCTATAGCTATGAACTAAGTTAGAGATGTCAAACTAGTTTATGCCTTGCGCTTCACCGTGTTTTTAGTCGACATGTTGGTACGTGCACCCTTCAATTATATGGAAATATTAGGTGCAGTTAAATTTGACAGCTCTAAATTACGTCCGTCTCTTTCTCGTTTTATTAGATTGAAAAAGATAGCAATAGCCTAAATTAGTTTAGTTTGTGCACAACTGAATCGACACCAATGTCGAGAAATATCTCTCAGGCATGCTAGTTTCTTCATGATGTTCCTTCACCGAAGCAAATGATAATTAAGTATACAATACAGGCAGTAGGCAGTTTTTCAGCACTTACACTAAATAAACAAATTTCGTTGAATATTACATACAGCGCCATCTAGTGCCACACGAAGCAAGGATTGTGTCATGGATACTAGATAGTTGATATACTACATAATAATTATATACTTTTTGTTTGTAAATACATACAATAAATTAATATTACGCATATAGCCTTCTTGAACAAAATTACACTTGAAGTAATTTCTAAAACCACTAAGACGCACGTCAACAAGTATAAGAAGTTAAACATTTCAACTTTACATTATAATATCTTCAAACATATACAAAGGAAAATTAAAATTAATTATTGCTCTAAGACCATCTTATTCTGAAGCGTATAATGTGGAATCATAATTAAAAGTCTGTTTTAACCTTCAACGATTCGCTCATTAAGTGAAGAGTCTGTCTTATGTAATTAATTAATTTTATTTTTCTGAAGTAAAAAAGTAAAATATTTTTTGGGTCATGTTTTTTCCATTTATGTATAATTTTAAGTGACAACCAATTCTAATTTGTTTTTATTAACCCCAGACGCAAAAACGATGGGCTGTTAAAATTTTGACGTGCCTGTGTGTGTGTGTGTCCGTCTGTGGCATCGTAGCTCCCGAACGGATGTACCGGTTTTGATTTTGTTTCTTTTTTTTGTAAGGTGATTTAGTAGGTAGTGCTTTTAGCTATGTTTGATACAATTCAGTCCAAAATGGGTGCCGCCACTAGATGGTGGATTAAATATGATGGTGATTATTGTTATGGTGTATAATGATGGTAGATTATTGTTTAACTACTCCCTCAATATGGGTATCAAATGAAAGGGCTTGACTAGTAGAATACAATATGTTATGATAAAGGAGACAATTTTTTTTGTTCGAGGATTAGTTTCCCACATAAATTCTAGCATATAATAATGAAACTTACATTGATTTCTTCCTTATAACCTCTAGATTCCAGTGGTTTAATTAGCTTAGCATTGTCTAACCGGAATAAATGCGAAAAATCTGCAAAAACACTTACGAAAACCAAAATAAACAGAAAAAGTAAATGTCAAAATAATGAAGTTGTCTGTCAATCACAAAAAAAGTGGGTTTATAACGTTTCATGCCACGTTGATTGTTTAAACCACCTATGCGATTTTAGTGTAAACCTATAAAAATGGCATTAAAAATGCTCATAGTTTAATAATATTTATTTTTATATTCTTTCTGATTCTATAATAATTATATAGCACATATGATTTCCAACGGATATGTACCGTACTTTTTTAGTAAACAGAAAAACGCCCCTATTCACGTAAGTATTTGCTGTCAAATGACATTAACCACAACAGGAATGATTTGACTCGCAAAAAAATATCATAACATAGCTTATTTATTATGATTTTAAGATTCCGTTTTCATTTCTACGTAATATTTCCTTTAAAACCATAGTAAAATGGTTACTTTTTTTTGGTGTTATTATGAATAATAAATGCAACGACCAGGTGGGCCCAAAAAAAACTATCTCCTTTAGGATCCAAGATGGCCGCCACCACAAAATGGTGAATTTCATTTTTTTCACTACTACCTCAATATGGGTATCAAATGAAAGGGCTAGACTAGTAGCATAATCTGTATATATAAAAATCAATTGCTGTTCGTTAGTCTCACTAAAACTCGAGAACGGCTGGACCGATTTGGCTCATTTTGGTTTTGAATTATTTGTGGAAGTCCTGGGAAGGTTTAAACGGTGAAAAGTAGTAGGTAGGTAGTAGTAGGTAGGTAGTAGTAGGTAGGTAGTAGTAGGTAGGTAGTACTAGGTAGGTAGTAGTAGGTAGGTAGTAGTAGGTAGGTAGTAGTAGGTAGGTAGTAGTAGGTAGGTAGTAGTAGGTAGCTAATAGTAAGTAGGCAGTAGTAGGTAGGTAGTACATTAGACGCAGACGAAGTTGCGTGGGTCAGCTAGTGTACAATATATTGAAAGGAAATAAGGAATATTATGTTATTATACTACACCCAAACAGCATACGTCATTTCGCTACGTGACGATTTCTACTAAATCGCACAGTCGCACTACCCGTAAGACGCGTTAAGAAGTTTCGCACCAAAAAAAAAAAAAAAAAATTTAAAATTAATGTAACTTGTTATGTTTATATTTCTTAATCACATTGCATCAAGCCTGTTATCCTGGACAGGTTCGGTAGAGGTGTACCTAGTAGTAGGTGCTCCTGGATTTCGCCGCTGATGTATATAGAGGGAACCCTATTACTGTCGACTGAGCACTAATCCAGACCCCGTAGCTGCTATGAGAAATTCCTGATGCTTTACGTCATCGCATTATCATTTTTATTTCATAAGGTATACAGGGTCTATTTTCCAAGTGGGATAAACATGAATTCTCGTCGAAGAGAACTATTGGAGTCCAGTCTCCTAATGAGAGAATTTTTATTATCTAGAGATGGTGTTCATCCAATAAATCAACGACGACGCAGTTTGGGAGAATTTTCTACACTTTATTACGAGCTACGTTGTCATTCAAGAAAGTTCTACAATTACACAAGAATGAGTATAGAGACATTCGATTATGTTTTACAGAAAATTAGAAGTAAGTAAGTAAGTAAGTCGCGCGAGCGGCGAAATCAAACTAGTTTGTTCTCGTCGCTCCGCGCCGCCACCGCTCTGCCGCCGCCCGTGCATCGCTCGATCGCGCCGCTCCGCCATCGCCCGTTTCGTACACAGCGCGTAATGTTTTAATACATTTGAATACATCGCTGTCGCGCCGCCCCGCCGTCGCTCCGGCCGACGCAAGTTTCGTACCCGCAGACTTATTGTGACGGACGGGAAACTACGGAACCCCACACTGAGCGTGGCCCGACACGCTCTTGGCCGGTTTTTTTATAATGTGGAGCTATTCTATGAAAAGTGGTTAGTGCTTAACCAAGTGTCAGAGTTTTTATGCCGCCAAAGGGCTTCTGACTTAGCTTTAAGTACATAATAGTGTCGATTCTGTTGTGCACAAATTAAACTTAATTTAGGCTATTGCTATCTTTTACTAAAAGGCACTGCGAGAAAAGGACGGCTATAGCTATGAACTAAGTTAGAGATGTCAAACTAGTTTATGCCTTGCGCTTCACCGTGTTTTTAGTCGACATGTTGGTACGTGCACCCTTCAATTATATGGAAATATTAGGTGCAGTTAAATTTGACAGCTCTAAATTACGTCCGTCTCTTTCTCGTTTTATTAGATTGAAAAAGATAGCAATAGCCTAAATTAGTTTAGTTTGTGCACAACTGAATCGACACCAATGTCGAGAAATATCTCTCAGGCATGCTAGTTTCTTCATGATGTTCCTTCACCGAAGCAAATGATAATTAAGTATACAATACAGGCAGTAGGCAGTTTTTCAGCACTTACACTAAATAAACAAATTTCGTTGAATATTACATACAGCGCCATCTAGTGCCACACGAAGCAAGGATTGTGTCATGGATACTAGATAGTTGATATACTACATAATAATTATATACTTTTTGTTTGTAAATACATACAATAAATTAATATTACGCATATAGCCTTCTTGAACAAAATTACACTTGAAGTAATTTCTAAAACCACTAAGACGCACGTCAACAAGTATAAGAAGTTAAACATTTCAACTTTACATTATAATATCTTCAAACATATACAAAGGAAAATTAAAATTAATTATTGCTCTAAGACCATCTTATTCTGAAGCGTATAATGTGGAATCATAATTAAAAGTCTGTTTTAACCTTCAACGATTCGCTCATTAAGTGAAGAGTCTGTCTTATGTAATTAATTAATTTTATTTTTCTGAAGTAAAAAAGTAAAATATTTTTTGGGTCATGTTTTTTCCATTTATGTATAATTTTAAGTGACAACCAATTCTAATTTGTTTTTATTAACCCCAGACGCAAAAACGATGGGCTGTTAAAATTTTGACGTGCCTGTGTGTGTGTGTGTCCGTCTGTGGCATCGTAGCTCCCGAACGGATGTACCGGTTTTGATTTTGTTTCTTTTTTTTGTAAGGTGATTTAGTAGGTAGTGCTTTTAGCTATGTTTGATACAATTCAGTCCAAAATGGGTGCCGCCACTAGATGGTGGATTAAATATGATGGTGATTATTGTTATGGTGTATAATGATGGTAGATTATTGTTTAACTACTCCCTCAATATGGGTATCAAATGAAAGGGCTTGACTAGTAGAATACAATATGTTATGATAAAGGAGACAATTTTTTTTGTTCGAGGATTAGTTTCCCACATAAATTCTAGCATATAATAATGAAACTTACATTGATTTCTTCCTTATAACCTCTAGATTCCAGTGGTTTAATTAGCTTAGCATTGTCTAACCGGAATAAATGCGAAAAATCTGCAAAAACACTTACGAAAACCAAAATAAACAGAAAAAGTAAATGTCAAAATAATGAAGTTGTCTGTCAATCACAAAAAAAGTGGGTTTATAACGTTTCATGCCACGTTGATTGTTTAAACCACCTATGCGATTTTAGTGTAAACCTATAAAAATGGCATTAAAAATGCTCATAGTTTAATAATATTTATTTTTATATTCTTTCTGATTCTATAATAATTATATAGCACATATGATTTCCAACGGATATGTACCGTACTTTTTTAGTAAACAGAAAAACGCCCCTATTCACGTAAGTATTTGCTGTCAAATGACATTAACCACAACAGGAATGATTTGACTCGCAAAAAAATATCATAACATAGCTTATTTATTATGATTTTAAGATTCCGTTTTCATTTCTACGTAATATTTCCTTTAAAACCATAGTAAAATGGTTACTTTTTTTTGGTGTTATTATGAATAATAAATGCAACGACCAGGTGGGCCCAAAAAAAACTATCTCCTTTAGGATCCAAGATGGCCGCCACCACAAAATGGTGAATTTCATTTTTTTCACTACTACCTCAATATGGGTATCAAATGAAAGGGCTAGACTAGTAGCATAATCTGTATATATAAAAATCAATTGCTGTTCGTTAGTCTCACTAAAACTCGAGAACGGCTGGACCGATTTGGCTCATTTTGGTTTTGAATTATTTGTGGAAGTCCTGGGAAGGTTTAAACGGTGAAAAGTAGTAGGTAGGTAGTAGTAGGTAGGTAGTAGTAGGTAGGTAGTAGTAGGTAGGTAGTACTAGGTAGGTAGTAGTAGGTAGGTAGTAGTAGGTAGGTAGTAGTAGGTAGGTAGTAGTAGGTAGGTAGTAGTAGGTAGCTAATAGTAAGTAGGCAGTAGTAGGTAGGTAGTACATTAGACGCAGACGAAGTTGCGTGGGTCAGCTAGTGTACAATATATTGAAAGGAAATAAGGAATATTATGTTATTATACTACACCCAAACAGCATACGTCATTTCGCTACGTGACGATTTCTACTAAATCGCACAGTCGCACTACCCGTAAGACGCGTTAAGAAGTTTCGCACCAAAAAAAAAAAAAAAAAAATTTAAAATTAATGTAACTTGTTATGTTTATATTTCTTAATCACATTGCATCAAGCCTGTTATCCTGGACAGGTTCGGTAGAGGTGTACCTAGTAGTAGGTGCTCCTGGATTTCGCCGCTGATGTATATAGAGGGAACCCTATTACTGTCGACTGAGCACTAATCCAGACCCCGTAGCTGCTATGAGAAATTCCTGATGCTTTACGTCATCGCATTATCATTTTTATTTCATAAGGTATACAGGGTCTATTTTCCAAGTGGGCGTGGATGGCCGAATCTGAGACTACGAGGAATAGCAAAAAATGCTCAAAGGAGTCTCGAACCCGATTTTGATGAAAACTAAATCTGCATCATTCGATTTTTGAAAAATCAATACTTCATAGCCAGCATTTGAAAAAAAACAACACACTGTATGATACCACCACTCAATTGTGTCAAGAATAAGGATACAATTCTGAGAAGGCGTATGTCAATAACATACGCCAAACTTACTTATTGCGTAAGAAGTTGGAGGATAAAAAACATAATTGAAGATCAAAAAGCTTATAAGTTTCTATCCAAATAATAAACGCTGTTTACCGCCATAAACTAGCTTGAAAGTAGCCCTCGTTGGTAAGCTGTTTACAAGCAATTTCAATGTAATCTATTGCTTCATAAAAGATTGGACCTGTCTCGGAAGACTTAAGGGGTGAAAACGTACAGCTAGTAAGAAAACTGCAGCTTGAGCAATGCATGTATATCGCTGGGTTAGAGGCAAAACCAACTATCTTGATTTTCTTGGCTTTTTTTATTTTTACAATTGGATAATATTAGATTATTGCATCGAGCACAAAGTAATTTATTATTGCACCGAGTGCCTGATTTAGAGGATTTTATCTAACAGGCACGAGGGCAATATAAATTACTTAAGGCGAGGTGCATAATCTGCCTTTCTTTCAACTATTAAAAGAAACTCATATCAAACAGTTAAAATAGAAGTTTCTATAACACTGTCGGCTTCATTTAGAATGTTTTCCGGAGTTAATGTATCGCTAGATGATAAGATGATTCCATTTTAATTCGAAGCCGAAGTACTCAAAATCAGATAGTATCACACTTTATCGTTTCCAAAAATATTGTCAAGCAAAAAAAATTCTTACATTTTTAATCAGAGTTAGCAACAATCATTTTTTAAATTTGGAACAAGTAGGATAGAAACGAATAATACGTACGTAAAAAAAATTTATTAAGATCGGCTGGCTGAATAGAGCTAATCCATTGAGATTGGCACCTTTTAGTGCGATTAAAAAATAAACTGTGCAATAATAACATTTCATACATTTTTATTCCTCTAAGTCTAGAGCATTAAAGACTCGCTTTGTACTGAGTTTTTAGTGTGATTGTGTGATGATGAAATAAAGCATAGTTGGAAGAAAATAATTAAATACCGATTCGAATGGTATATTTAAGTGGAAATCTGCAAAAAATCACAATAGTTCGTTTTGCCTCAAATCCGGTGATATTTTCTATGACATCACGCCTGGAATCCCCGAAAAGGTAGGCAGAAGTGTACTACACACGCTTACTAGTACCATATTTCGTTTGAAGTTATGTTTGAAGTCCCATGTAATAGGGGGTATTTCTAATGCCATCAAGCGGGTGCAAATCTAGACTCGATAGGTCCTAAACGAGAAATTCCTGATGGAAAAACTCAATAGCCTTTTGCCTGACCCGAGAATCGAACTGTAAGTACCGTAATAAATTTGATTATGCAAACGTAGAATATTTTGGTTGTAATATGGTGACTGTTTTACCAGAGACACTGTTTCAGCCAATTAATGATCAATGCAGATACAGTTCCTTACCTACAGTTTAGATACAGTACCTTCCGTTTGTATATACAGTAAAACGGGGTTATTTGGATTTTTGGGCGCTATTTGGTAGCCAGCCAGCAGCCAATAAAAGTGTTGCTAGAGTACACCAACCGACAAATTCGAAATTTTTGTTCGAAATTCTGGGTCCTCCCAAATAGCTCCCAAAATTCAAAAATCCCCGTTTTACAGTACATAGTACACAGTTCAGCCTCCAGCCAGCACTAAACGAAAACTTCAAGTATACCGATCTTATTAGACTGAACACTTGATAATAAACTGTTATGAGCGCCCCACGTAATTGAAAATTTAATCTAGTCAACGTAGATACGCCAAAATAAATTAGGAACAAAACCGCTCAACAGGTACACAGTATAACTATGTGATTATTAGATAGGAGACGCAGCACAGCGACAATGATACAAATGTGTTTAGAGCTCCCCTCATCCAGTTCCATTTATCTTCCGTAGCGAATTTTCTCTGTTAATATTTCAGCAGAATCAAATTACGCAACTCGTAACATTACGGGAACATATTGGGAGACGGATGGGGCTCCACTATGTGAAATACGCAAGGAAACGTCTTATGCACGACATGGGACGTTTCCAGAGAGTTATTCGCTTCCTAATGTCCGAAATCTAGGCCGTTCCCGCCGTAATTTGAGGCCGTTTAAAGGGTGGCCGTTTTATGTTTTTGTTAAGCGTTTTCTGTGCTACGTTTTAGTTAGGTAGTTTTATTTTGCGAAACCTAAAGCAAAGGAATAATATGAAATAAAGTGAAGAATTTATAATAACGGTGCTGCTAGGTTTGGAGTTACTCAGAAAACGTAAAACTATAAAAAAGAATATATATATTTTTTGTGTTTCGTAATTCTTTTTTTTTTAATTAGTGTAGCATACGTAAAATAAATATTAATTTAGTCTGGCATGCGCGTTCAATTTATGAGACGAAGAGTATGCTCGAATTAATAATACAGATGACATTAATTAATAAAACTAAGTATTTCTAAGGATCTATCGTGCAGCAACCCATACAAGAACTAAGTATATTTGTACAAAGTATATATGATTATCTGTAAGTTTAATTTAACTGTAATTTAACTGAAAAGAAAATAAAATGCTTATTGCCTTTTACGAAAGAAATTCATCAACCAAGAAACATTTTATTTTCTTCTAACTCAAAGAAAATGAACACAAAGTAATCTGTTATTGTAGATAAACAAAATGGAGGAGCACTCTTCCTCAGTCTATAATTTATTTTACAGCTATCTCAAGATTTAGAGATATTTCAGGGCCATTAAATCTGAATAAGTTATTCAAAATAAGCAACGCAAAGGATTAAGACTGGGGGAATTAGGTCAGTTTTTAGGGTTCCGTATCAAAAGGGCATTAGTACTAAAGCTCTGCTGTTTGTCGGCCCGTCTGTCCGATTGTCCGTTCATGCGTCTGTCCGTCTGACACTGAGCTGTATCTTTTGATCTGTAAAATGAAGAAAATTGAAATGTTAACAGTGTGTATAATTTCTAATGGCTCCTTTAACAACAATTAATTAAATAAAGATAAACATCAAAGTTTTTTACTCAATCTAAACCAATGTACAGTGGTTTCACATTGACTATGGATCGAAACAACTAGAGAACAAGGGAGAGGCCTCTGCCCAGCAGCGGGATGAAGCAGGCTTTCAATATCAGTTCGCGATCTTAATAATATCAATACAATACAATATTTAGAGTTAAATATTGTACGGTGATACAAAACCCTTTATGTACGAGTCCATCTCGCAATGGCCCAGATTTTTATTACTAGGTTCGCTTTAAAAGCGAGGAATGCCATAAGGCGTCATTATAAATCTTTCTACTGTTATATAACTCAATTTCTTTAGTTTCAGTACTAAAACGAATTTACAGACGGACTTATTCTGAGTTCCGCTGTAAAGTTGCTTCGTTTCTTCGAGTTTATATTTTATTTTCGTAAATTTTGATTGTATCTCGAGAACTGAGAGCAATCTTGTTTATGTGTTGACAGTGAACTACAATATTTAACTAGCCAATAGTGAGTTTTTATTTTGGGAGTAGTGCACCTGTTGTTTATTTAACTCATTTCTTCAAGCTTTCTTCTCATTGCAAGCACTCAGTCTGCAGCTTCCATTGGTAAAAATGACGAAAATCTAAAAATAATAGACATGCCACCCTCTATTCAATATGGGGAAGAATTTTCAACTTTGGACAGTCAGACAACAGAAAGACTTCTGACTTTAGTCTTTGTGTTAATTCCTATTATAAGTTGACTTACTGGTAGAGAAATTGTGCGTTGTCTGAGAGTTAATTTAATATTTGTAATGAGAATGTTTTTTTCAATCAAATATGACAATACCATGTTAATATACAGTACCTAAATGTCTCATTTCTTATAAACACGCTATAAATACAGATAAAAGCAAACGAATGCAGAAAAAAGCTTTTGAAACACAAAAACATAGTCAATCGTCTTAAAACTCAGTTTTGTTCAAAGAATTCAATCTAGTCATGTATGTACGTGACAACATACGTCTGTAATTACAAGTTACTGTAGAATCTCTTGTTCAACACATTGTTCAAGACTTCGCTGTCAATTTACAAGCGATTGAAATTCTTGATAAAGTGAATCTTCGAATAATGTAGAAAGTTATGGGAACCTGTAAATTGGTAGAAGTTGTATGTGTCTATCTACATTACAATCTAACGGGAAGGGAAAGGGGATTACTATATCTTTGGAAGACCAGCGTCAGACAGCATCACCAGTCTGGCATGAATGCTGAAATGGATCTTTTTGGCGCAGCCGTGAGGCACACAGACGTCAGTACATTAAGCACACACACATTACTGTGTGTGTGCTTAATGTACTGACGTCATTTAAAAAAAAATCTTTTCTTTTCTGATCTATTCCCATCCAATACCAAGAGCTAATACCATTTGGTATTAGTTTATTTCCGAATTTATTTTCTATTCCCAACGAGTACCACATTTTAAAACCAATACCAAAACCAGTTTGAAGAAATTAGGTACAGTCAGGTTCAGTAAAATTAAAATGCTTGGAGTGATTTTAAGTATTGTTTAATCAAGATTAGGGTTTGAAAATAAATATTGTTTTCTTTTCTTTTAATTTGTCATTTTTTATATGGTGATGATACAATTGCGTATCTTAGTAATAAATCACTTAAAAATTTGGCAAAAAATCGAATATGAATAGTCAAAGTACTGATAATCTAACAAAATTACAAAATATCACAAATAATCAACTTTTATTATAACAATGTTTTTGGCAAAAACTTCAAAAATGGATATATACAACATTATTTTTTGTTTATACTAAACCCGAAAAGGGGTCATTGTACTCATCATTTTGAACAACTTTTTCTATGGGACGAACCGTGAAATCGCGAAAAAAAAATCAGCTGTTCCCTACATTTATGTTCGCATAACTCGTCAAAATGTAGGGAACAGCTGATTTATTTTTCGCGATTTCAAGGTTCGTCCCATAGTAAAAGTTGTTCAAAATGATGAGTACAATGACCCCTTTTCGGGTTTAGTGTAAACAAAAAATAACCCTGTATACAATCTAACAATAGTTATAAAATATCACAGATAAATCAGATAATGTAACTATTTGCGTATATTCATAATAATAATTTAATTAAAATTAATGTAACTATTTGCGTATATTCATAATAATAAATCACGAAAAAAAATTCAAAAATCGAATATGAATAATTTACTAAAAATCTAACAAAATTATAAAATATCACAGATAATCAACTTTAAATGTAACAATGTTTTTGGCAAAAAACATCAACAATTTTGAATTTACTTACAATCTAACAATAGTTATAAAATATCACAGACAATCAACTTTTAAAATAATTATGTAGCTTAGTAGTAATAAATCAGCATTTTTTTTGGCAAAGACCTCAAATATAAATAATTTGCTAACATTTAAAAGTAGTGCTTGCATTTCTGGTAATAATCAGCTTAATTTTAAAATTTTGATTGGTTGCTTCGAATTTCAAAACAATAGACGAAAATCGACCCTTTTTCGCAGGTAAAGAGAAACGATTCATTTGAACTACTTATTTGTTAGTTTGGAAAGTTTTAGACTTTTATCATTCAAATTATGATAGTATAGTATGTAAATGTTAGAAAATAAAATAAAACTTTGTGTAACTGAGTGTACAAAAATTCACGTTTTGGTATTCGTTAGTAACAGATTTTTTATTTAAAAAAATATGGTACTCGTTGGGAATAGAAAATGAATTCGGAAATAAACTAATACCAAATGGTATTGTGTCTTGGTATTGGATGGGAATAGATCTCTTTTCTCATGAAGCGAGATTGTAAACTCTTGAAAGATTTTCAAACGATTATAATCTATCGAAGTGAAACCGTAAAATTGTGAAATGCATGCAACGAGAGCATCTCTGTCGCCAAAATCGGGATTAGGAGCACCCTTTTTCTGTGTGCTCCATCGTGTTCTCCGGTCGATCCTCGCAGTGGAAACACTCGGGCGTTTCCTCCTGCCCGATTCGATGCAGGAACCTCCCGAAACATTCATGTCCGGTGAGAAACTGCGTCAGGCGGAAGGTGAGGACGCCGTGGCGCCTCTCCAGCCACTTCTCAAAGAGGGGACTTATTGCCACTATTGTGGCATGCCCTGCACGGGGTTGCGACAGTCGCTCTCTCTATGTTGCCACGAGATCGTGCTGGAGGTCTGTTCGCTGAGGGGTGAGTTGCCGCGGAAGCGGAGTTTCCCCCCAGCGTATAATAGTGCCTCCGCGCGCCATTCGTGCAGGCGCGCGAGGACTATTGCCTCCAGATCCCATTGTGGCAATCCGGCAAGCAGGGCCGCCGCCTCGCGGGAGATCATGCGGTACCCACGGACCATCTTCATGGCTACCACCTTTTAGGGGACGTTCAGATAATGGGCAGCTCGACGCATCAAGGAACGCGCCCACACTGGGACCCCATAAAGTGCCATGGACCGCATGACGCCCACGTAGAGCCTGCGGCAGGAGGCGTTTGGTCCCCCTTGGGCAGGAGCCGCTTGAAGGCCTTAGTGAGAACCTATTAGTTACAGAGGTATTGGACGTTAAAGTACAATCATTTTCAAAAAAAAATCGCTAAAACGTTGCTTGAAATATCCCCATAGACCCTGCGATAGTCAATGCAATGTCTTGAGTGTGTTTCAAACCCTAAAATATATTCCGTTTTCCAGTAATAATGTTTACGTAGATTTACTTAGTTTGATGTACAGAATGCTTGGTTAACGGATTTGTGAAGAACTCGTTTAAAGCGTATTGTTACGATATAGTATGCGTTTCTATCATGTGGCCATATATCAGAATGTGAATCAGAGTTCAGACCGTTTAACTATCTCTTTATAAGTTTCACCATCGAAATTCAAAAAAAAAAATCAGCAAATCAAGCCTAATCCACACCTATACACCACTCATTTTTAATTTGTAAAAAAAATGGGGCTGTATCCGTAGGTATGTAGTCAAAAGTAAAAAAAAACGAAATCCCAAAATTGTTTACGAAAATTTGTCATAATTGGTAAACTCATAACTGAATAACGCTACGATGATCGGATGAATGACGGATGATGATCGCAAAAACGGTTAATAAAAACTAATAAGAATTTAAGAGTGGCCTGTACAATCTTTCCCTAAATTGAGTGACATTTTGGGGTTAAACATACGCTAATAACTTTGCTGTATACCGAAATTGTTTACTGAGATTTTACATACCTATTTAATAACAAGACCATCTTTAACAAGCGCTTTAAGTATTTGTATTAATAAAGTTAGTGGTGTATACTTACTTTGATCAATGTAAAACATTTAGATTCTTTCTTTTAGTATAGGAAGCCAGAAGCTCGTAAAATAATAAGGTCCTATTGAAGGCAGGCGAAGGCCGCCTCATTGATCTGCTAACAGTCGTACGATTTCTCAGCACAGCTTCTGAGGTTAAGTCCTTCAGGTCACGCTAGACGTAATTGGGTATCTATATTGGAAAAAATCCCGGTTAGACTTCGAATTAAAACGGTGCTCGATACGAGCGATATATATATATTTTTTAAAACACACAGCTCCATCTAGTACCACACTAAGCAAGGCTTGTGTCGTGGACACCAGATAGTTGATATACTATAAATATACTTTTTTGTTTGTAAATACATACTTATTTTACATATAGACATCCATGACTCGGAAACAACTGTCTATGCTCATCACACAAACATTCGCTCCTACCGGGTAATAGTAAGTAATTTCCTCACCGTCTGCGGGCCAACTGCCTAACGACGAATTAAACGATTCTTCTATCGCACATTGAGTCGATAATTTGTAGACAATTGACGTGCCCCACGGTTTTATTTTAGTCTAGTCTATGCATATGTTTATAATTCCCACGACTGTATCTATTTTATTATTTTTTGGTTTTTAGTACATTTATCTTAAACATTGCAATGTATGTTTAACATAAAACTGTTTAACTTAAAAAGTTTTTTTACCTATTTTTATTATCCAGTTTTAGTTTTTATTTCGAATTCTGTTTAATTCATTTAGTGCTTCATTATTGCAAGGTTTCTTTAACTTGGGTGGTGTACCGCTAACGACGTATCATTTTTAGCCACCCTAACGCCACACAGTCCTCATTATGATACAAAATCTTGACTTGGGTGGTGGATTCAGGCTGGATTAATCAGATACCTAAATTACAGATTCAATTTCTAAATTTAAATCTTACTAGCTTCTGCCAGCGGCTTCGCCCGCGTGAAGTTTGAAATTATCCCACGGGATCTTACTACCGGGATAAAAAGTATCCTATGTGTTAATCCAGGTTATAAACCATCTGTGTGCAAAATTTCATCCAAATCCGTTCAGTAGTTTTTGCGTGAAAGAGTAACAAACATCCATACATACATCCATACTCACAAACTTTCGCATTTATAATATTAGTAGGATTATTATACGCCATTTAGTGGCTGCGCCCATCTTAAATATTGAGGTTGTATAGTGCACTGTATTCTTCTTGTCAAGCCCTTTTATTTGATACCCATATTGGTGGGATTGATAAAAATTGTTATCAGCCATTTGGTAGCGGCGGCCATCTTAGATTTCAATTTTGCATAGTAAGTAAATTGTATTCTACTGGTTGAGCACTTTCATTTAATACCCATATTGATGGAATTGATAAAACCTACGTTATCCGCCATTTTGTAGCGGCCGCCATCTTGAATTTATTTTTTTATAGTATATTTTATTCTGCTTGTTGAGCCCTTTCATTTGATACCCATATTGATGGGATTAATAAAACATAAATTAGCCGCCATTTTGTAGCGGCGGCCATCTTGAATTTATAATGATAATGAATAAACATAATTGTATTGTCACCAAAATCCAAAGTGTATACAAAATTAAATTTGAATGACTAAATTTGACTCAAGAATAATAAATAAAACAAACGGGGTGAGCTAAATAAAACCGTTTAATTAAAAAACTTATAAAACAGAAGTCGGTGACATAAAAACTAAAGCTAAAGTAAGTAAGTAGTGAAGTATCAGGATAGTGTAAGTAATTTTTCACTTTTTTGTGTTTTTTGAAGTTTTTTGCAAAACCAGTTTTTATTTGTCACTTTTTAATTCTTCATGCTTACCCACAGAAATATTATATCTATGTGCTTACCCCTTCAGAGCGTGATGTTATGTTATGAACTGGTGTGAACAATAGACAGACATGAGATTTCAGCAATCCCTGTCCATTTGCTATCATTTATTTAGAAGTTCCATTGCCTATCTCCGAAGTTCTTCATCAGATTTTCACCAAATTGAGACAACTCCGAGAAAGTACTCTTCCAAAAACTACCCAAATCGCTACAAGTGTGCCTGTAATATTTGAAGAGTTCTCTCTATTTCTCCAGGATCTCATCATCGGATCCTGATACCCTGTGGTAATCAAAGAAAAAAACAAGTTGGTCCAGCCATCTTCAAGTAATCGAGGAACATACATAAAAAAAAAGTTCCCACAAATTGCGAACCTCTTCTTTTATGAAGTCGGTTAAAAATAAAAATCTTTCCTGTTTATTATATTAGTAAAGATACAGATGACCACATAATACGTTGAAGGGTTAGGCAGAGATGTACCTAACAGTACACTCATGTATTATCACCGGGCCTAAAATGGAATTAAAAGTCATGAACATAAAGTCCATTTGCGCTAGACTAAAAGCGTAGACAGAATACTCAAGTATTTTTCACTTTAATTCTACCTCTAACGTGTAGTACAATTGACAGTATCCGAACAATAAGAAAACCGCAAACATGGTCGAATTTATCGTACGTAGTTCAGTAGCTTCAAAACCACCGCAGTTGTAGCTGGTCTTTGTGGAAAAGTTAGCTTTAGAAAGCACTACTGTCATACTTATTTCTGTCGACAACACCGCTGTGTTTGGTTTTGATCGCGTAGCATTGTAGCTTTGAGATACTTAACCGTGCAAGATATAAATTCGTATGCATCGATGGATCGTAGAAGCGTAGCGGCGCGTAGACGCTCGTAGCGGCGCGTAGCTGCTCGTAGCTTTTCGTAGCTTCGGATTCGCGTAGGTACTGGAATAGTTGATCAAACTGCATCGTTTATCTCTTATGAGACTGATGTATCCCGCCGCAGGGCAAAGGTCTTTTCGTTTTTCGGTGTCTGTTTATTTGGGCCCAATCTTTTTGGTTAGAGTCTTGCTGTGTGATTGATTCTGTAAGACCTCTTCCTAAACTTCGAATCTGAATCCGCTGTGAGTTTCTTAATTGGCATTCTAAAAAACTCGTTTGATCATTCAAATTTACGCTAGCGCCACCCTTGCGAGCGTGTCAGCGAGTGGAACTAAATTGACAGGGAGATTTTGACAGATGAAGTTTGAGATGACGTAAGAAATGGCATTCTATAAGATAACCACCGTCACTTCCCGTGACTAGGTGATGCTTACAGAATGCAAAATCAAGGTAATTTTGAACGTTATGCGAAGTTAAAGTAAATAGTGACGTAAGATGCGAGTTGTTGTTTGAATTTTACAGAATCGACCGGCTGCTCGTCATGCCATTACCTTCTGGGCCTACCGCGTCCCTTAATTCTGTTGTTCGGAACCCAATTTGTTGCAACTTTGGCCCAATTTAGTGGCCTGCTCAATTCCATTTTAAACTGCATCGTTTAGCACACAGTTATTTCAACGCTCGTATGAGCTTCTATATTGTACAAAACTATGATATCTCTATTATGCTCATATGCTCGTGTGAATATCACGATCTGCTCTCAATTCTCAAAAATGTAATAAAAACACGACCGTGTTGTATCTGCATATCACGTAGTTAATATGACTTTATTTTTATCTGCGCAAACTTTATCTCGCGTTTAAATACAAATTAGTAATAAGCTAAGTACTTTAAACGTTTTCTGCTTAAAGCTGGTATATTTTATTAAAGACGTGGCAAAAGGAAAATTAACTCCTTTGAAGCTTTAAAAACTGCTGTACTGCAGGAAGCCAGTTAAATCGTTTAGAAAAACTGCCTTTGACTAGTGGGGAGGAACATTTTCTCGCAATATTTAATATTCAAATAGATTTTAAAACTAAATAATATGGTGTCGTATGAAGATGTATGCAATTAAAATACAACAATTTAAGAAAGATAAGAGTAAAAGAGTTTTGTAACTTTAAAGACAAGCAATCGGTCAATTTTATTGAGCCTATGGAAATTCACTGCTGAATATTTTGTTTGATTTATTTTGTTTTATTGTGTTTGGGTGGCTTACAGCTAACAATACATACATATAATATAGTAAGGCAATCGACGAAAAGCCATTTACAACCCTCCACAGTGAGCAATAAACTATTGTTGCACATACTAATAACTAAAGATATAACTAAGCTAACATATAGGCCAATAAGGCCATAATCGTAAGCCTATCAAGCGTCCATGTTTGTCATGATTTTTTATCATCTATTGACTGCTCTTTCCAGCAGTTCCTATCATTTTGTTACTCAAATCATGAAAGAGAAATAAAAGTGTCTAAAAATCTTTAAAACGTCGCACCCACTGCCTGTACGCTTATTTCTTTTAAACCGCACATCGGTTTTTAATGAAGTTTTCAGCAATTATAGATTGTTTTTTTAGGTCTTGCAAAAGAAGGGTGTAGCCTCCCGTGCAAAGCCAAGGTGGTTAACTAATAATTGATAGTTAAGAATGTGTTTTCCTTTTGAGTTCCTCATTAAGTAGTCAGTGGCCCAAAAAGTCTTACTAAAGGGTATCGTATTGATTACCCGGTACTAACTGGGTTGTGGAGGCCAGATAGGCAGTGAAGTCGCTCCATGTAAAATACTGGTACTCAACTGCATAAGATAATAGGTACACTTATCTAAAAAATAAGAGAATTCAAACATTATCGTCCCAAAGAAAGACACTGCCACTCATCCTCCGAACAGGACCCCCTCAAATGTCATTCACTAGCATCACACAGTTATTTTAACTTACTAACAGCAATATAACTACCTGATTCAGCTGCCCCAGGCAATGAAACCACATTCGCACCTCTTCAACCCGTAATTATCCATTTACACGTAATGCACACCTTATGTCACGTACAAAACTAATCACTTAGGTGCTTAATACGAGATTAATATTAATACATGACATACTATGTATGGATAAAGGGTGTTAATAAATCCAAAAGGAACTAGTTCTCCACGTCAGTGCGATCATTGTTTAGTTCTGGACCTTAACTAGGAACCTACTAGTTACGGACATACTGGAGAATAAAGTTCCAACTTGTTCAAGTTTTTTTTAAATACAAATTTTAAGGTCATAACTTTACTTAAAATACTTACCTCCTAAACTCGTTTACTGTTAAATCCGTCCATCAGCACACTGATTCAAGTGCGTTAAAATGAGATAGA
Source organism: Xestia c-nigrum (assembly GCA_916618015.1). Classification (NCBI taxonomy): domain Eukaryota; kingdom Metazoa; phylum Arthropoda; class Insecta; order Lepidoptera; family Noctuidae; genus Xestia; species Xestia c-nigrum. Next base: position 11,234,613 of record OU745260.1, read on the forward strand.
ACTAACTGCTGAACTAACTGCTGAATCAATTTTGAGGAAAAGCATTTCGATAAAGATACGTCATGTCTTCCAACACTTCCAAGAGCTTGAACCATGTTGGAACTGTTCCATGGCAAGACGTACGCACGGTGACCAATCAAGCTATATAAAACCAGTTTATGCGGGTCGTTCAATTCACGGGAAATGTATACTAAGGGAGGCCATGTTATATTAGACATGTATGGATTGATGTGTCGCCGATTGTACTATTATTTAATATTGTACGAGCAAACCCGTACAATAGCATATGTATCAATTTTATGCTGACATCGACGCGCAGCGAATGCATAAAATATACAATTCTAAGTAAACGATCAGTAATTGCATAGCACCGCTCGGGCTAACAATAAGACTCATTCGCCGCGAGTCGATCAGTTATCAGTTTTTGGGTGTTCTTTCAATATACAATCAATCATTATATCAGTCTATCATTTAAATGTACCTTACCCGTACAAATATCATACCATAAATATGTGAAATAGGATGCTGAAGTTTGCACGGGAATACACAAAACCCAGGCAGATGAAGTTGCAGGCAAACCTTGTAAATACGATAGTGTCTATCTGTCTGTCACAGTTTTACTGCAAAAATATCCGTAATTCCAGCGCATAAAGTCACAGGAAAAAGCCGGTCACCCATAATTTTTCTAACACCAATAATGATTACGGCTAATGCTGCATGGACATTTCTGGACCCTTTTAAGCCCCTTCATTATCCTGAAAGGAAATCTCTATTTTGTTCCATTTCCATCGATTGGTGTGTTAAGATTAGAATTTGGGTCTTGCACAGGACTATAAACCTTAGTAATGGTCGTTTAAAGCCCCCAGAAAGTGTAATTAAGAAGGCAATTGATGAAAAAGTAATGGCGTTTGAAAAGTTTGCTAACGGCTGTGCTTTTTTGCTTCTGTTTAGGAATTGAGTTGTTAAATTTTATGAAACTCTTTCTCTGATTTTAGAACACTATACTACGTTTACGTTAACCTAAGTGGTCTACGTCCAGTCGGTCGATTCTGTAAACTTCAAACAACAACTCGCATCTCGCATAAGGTTCAAAATGACCTTGATTTTGAATTCTGTAATCATCACGTAGTCACAGAAAGTGATAGGGGAAGTACCTTCAAATTGTCACTTCCTACGTTACCTCATACTTTTTTGTCAAAATCTACCTGTCAATTTATTTCAACGCGCTGACACGCTCACAAGAATGTGGCGTTAGTGTATATTTATATATGCGAATTATGAACCGAGGTTTAGAATGCCAATCAACATTATAAAACTTAAGAAGACGGGTACTTATCGCGAATTTACCTTTAATTTAATCCCGACGTTTCGACCGGATTGCACCAGCCGTGGTCGCGGGGAGACTGAAGTATTGGAGGTACCGCGACAGCAAAGTGAAGGCGTTTATTCAACTACCCTCACTCATCTCATAAATGTTAATTAGGGCCGGTTCACACTAGGACTGCACACTACACTAACAGTGTCCGTATATTGAGGCGATTTGAAGGTAAATTCGCGATAAATACCCGTCTTCTTAAGTTTTATAATGTGTTCTGATCGTGAAAGTTTAAAATAGACAATGCCAATCAAGAAACTCACAGCGGGTTCCGATTAGTTTAGTAACAAAAAGAAGAAAAGTCATACAAAATCACACCCAAGTTCAGTTCACATTTGGTCGTGGTGAATGGGCGCACGGGGAGGTGTCTTTAGCGACTCGCGCTTATATGCGCACCAACACACCTACGTACGTGTGGAAAAAGACACGCGCATATGCGCTCACTAGTTCCTCTGATAAATAGCTTACACGCGCCGAAAACACACTAATCTAAAACCGTCCTTCAGCAAAGTTGTATCTCTTGAATTAAAACAGCTGAATGTTTTAAAGATAAACCAATTGAGTGGTCATTAAGGATTTTGAAGGCCGGCTGAGAGTAAATGAATAATTGAATTAATTAAAGCAGACAAGAGCGACGGATGTCTAAAAGATATCGGATACTTTATTGTATTCAATATCTTTCCAACATCGTATTGTTTCTATTTCGTACTTATTAGCATTGCGTATTTTAGTTTTGGATGGAATGTTGGTCGACAATTAAGACGGTGGACTGATGATATAACACACATGACTTGAATGTGCCCTGGCGGTTGAGAGTATGTCCTGCTCACTCAAATGTCTCGCTGATGGTGGCGCGTGTGTCGGACCATTTAGCTCCCTTCAAAGTGGTTGAGCTGAATGGTGCTGATCCATGCGTCATGTTCGTGAACGGGTGCTGTCAGTTGTGACTGGTCATCTCTTAGTTGCCATGGCTTATTTGAAAGAATTATTTTGTTTTTACTATGGACACTTTTAACGTGCACATCTTGCTACATTGTTCTCACATAATCTACCATCTCAACATGAATGATGTAACCAAGATTTTGTAACAATAATTTGATTTAAAAGAGTGTCCATGGAGTTTCTTGCCCGTTCTTCTCCATAGAGATCTACGTTAGGGAATGGGCAACTACAGTACTTTCACAGTTTTTATGTCTTGTGACTGGGACTGTAGCTACATTTAATTTTCATCTTTGTTTCGACAATTCAAAAGTGCCTGTTATTGGCCTACTTGAAATAAATGCTTTGATTTTGATTTTGATTTTAAAGTCAGGCAAGGACAACTAGGGAGTCATGGAAAAAGCTGGAGGAGGCCTTTACCCAAACAGGGGTCCAAATCTCATAAATATTACTAACATTAATTTTAAGTAAACCTTCGTAAATTTAAGCAAAAACTAATTAACAAACATTGTAACATTATATCGGAGATTTGGAATAAATGGCTTTATTATTATTATTATTTTAGCTTTTGGTTTTTCCGTTAGGAATTTTTCCGTAGGTAGCAAGCAGTTCAGAGTACACCCATATAAGGTCCCAATAAATTAAATGGACGAATTTTAGCAGTGTTAATTACGTCTAACTAAAGATATCTAAGTAAATAAACCACTGATTGAAGTGATTTAATTTTGACCTAAAATTATAAATGGCCGTAACTCTAGAACAAACAACAATTTATGGGCGCCTTCTCATAAATAGGTACCCAGTCAGTTCTGTTGATATCATTCTGTTATTTTTTGCTTGTATATCTTTGGTTAGACGTACTGAACGCTGTGTTAAAAGTCCATGTATTGTAAAGGGACCGTATGTCTCTAAAAACAGTTTAGATAGTTTGTCCTGCTCCTGGATACTCTCCAGTAGTGATGGAGGTCCGTCTTATCGAACTAATGAGAGTGAGAAAATTGAGAACTCCTGTTTTTGCACACACACTAAGGTTCATGTTCACCAAAAAGATGACGGTCTGATTTTCTAAAACAGCTGTTTAAAACACATTTTTGTTTTGGAACATTTATTTATTTATTTATTTAACAATTTATGTACACACTTATTACAGAAAATAAAAAAAGGAACAGAAAATAGTACAAAGGTGATGCTTATTTCTAATGAAATCTCTTCCAGCATACCTGTGAAAGGAGATACTAAATAAAGACATGTAGACATAGTGTGTAAAAGAAGCAGAGAAAATGGAATACATAAAACAGATTAAATTTATACTTATATATATATATATATATTTTATTAATTATAAAGCAGAAGAGTTTCTTTGTTTGTTTGGTTGAACGCGCTAATCTCAGGAACTACTAGCTCGAATTGAAAAGTTCTTTTTGTGTTGGATAGACCATTTATCGAGGAAGGCTTTAGGCTATATAACATCACGCTACGATTATTAGGAGCGGAGCAGAAATGAAAAATGTTGCCAAAACGGGGTTTCTTTTTTCCTTTTGTTTTTCTCTCTTATGTGACGCAGACGAAGTTGCGTGGGTCAGCTAGTATCTTAAATAATAGATTAATTATCTTGAACATGTCATAGCGACAGCTGTTTTTAGCTAATCAAACCGTTATCTTTTCGGTGAACATGGATCTAATTGGGCACTATAATATATCTTGCGTCCTAGGCTAGTCTACTCTGTAATAGGCTGTCATGATCGAAAACGGTCAAGAGGACTCATATTTTTTGCCTAGCAACAAATTGTTCAGCTCGAAACATCTTCTGAACCCAACCCAGGTTCGTAGTGGAACCTTCAATGTTATTGGAAACAAAACCGATTTACACTACATCATTTTTATACCGGCTTTTCAATATCGGTCCCTATCAAGATCAGGTGCCCTAATATTGTTTAGGGTAAGAAATAAATTTCGTATCAGGTCGTTTGGGGGACAGTACGAGTATGTAAACTAAGATACCGCACGTCTTTTTTACTGCTTCGCTATAAAATAAATAACTTTTTTTTATCTTTTTCGAGCTCACTTGAAAATAGAAGCTATTGTGCTAAGCTATTTATGTGATACTGGCTTATGCCCGCGACTTTGCGTGCAGGTAAGAAATGATCTCACAGTCATATAAAGGGTGTCATTTGCATTGCGATGGTGTTAGGCCGTCATTGCGATCATTTTGTTCTACACCATACCTGGGAACCTACTAGTTGCGGAGATATTGGGGGACAAACTTATAACTTTTTGACAAGTTTATTATATATATAAATATATATATTTTTAATTATAGGTTTTTTTATAAGATTTTCCTATAAACTCCTTCACCACCCCCGTCCTATTCACCAGCACAATGTTTTAAGTGCATCAGATTGATTGAGTTCTACAACAAACCATGATTTTTCACCCCAAAAAAAGTCATTTCTCAGCAATATTGCTATAGCTATGAAAGGCTTATTTATAAGCGTCTGACCGGTGATTTTGCGGAGGAATCGGTTCTGCAAGGTCTGCATTGTGTGGATATGACGCGGGTGGGCATGAGCGAATTATGCATGCGTAAGTCATGATAGGACGGATGACTGCGGTGTAAAGACGCAACTTGCACTTGAGTGACAACTTGCTCTTTCTAGTGATCATGAAGTGGAGTCGGCCCATAGCGAAGGCAGCCTCGTCACGAGCTGCTTTGATGTGGGCCTTGAATGACAGATGGTCGTCAAGAATAACTCCAAGATACTTGGCTTGCTTCTCCCAGGGGATAGGCTTGCCGAACATAGTGATAGGGGGACCTGGCGAACGCTTAAGGCGTGCCTTATAGTATAAAACTGCCTGGCTCTTTTCAGGATTAACTTCAATTCTACAATTACGGAACCAAGCGCCGAGCGAGTCAGCAGCTTTCTGAAGAATGCGGCGGATGTTAGCCTGAGAACGGCCAGTGTAGTAGATCGTGGTGTCGTCAGCAAATAGGGCTGTCTGAACCTTCTTGTTCACCGGTATGTCGCTGGTGTACAGCGTGAGGGGAGAGATAACGGAGCCCTGAGGGACTCCGGCACGGATAGGACGGGGAAAGGATAAAGTCTTACCCACACGGTAGCGGAAGGTACGGTTTGACGAAAAGTATCGTAAGATGAGCACGAGGCGGTCAGGCACACCGAGTTGGTATAGCTTGTATAATAAGCCATTGTGCCAGACCTTGTCAAAGGCTTTCGCAATATCGAAATACATCACCCCCGTCATCGCTCCATCCGTCCTATCATGACTTACGCTTGTATAGTATTCGCTCATGCCCACCCGCGTCATATCCACACGATGCAGACCTTGCAGAACCGATTCCTCCGCCCGCGATGCTGAGCCTGTAGTAATAAAACAGTCCCTAAATAATGACAACCAGATCCAGCCTGTCCCTTTGCTGCCCCCAGCGACGCCCTAAGCCGAGGTTCGTACCCCACAGGGGGTGCCTTTAGAGCGCTGTCGCTTAATTTATAGTCATTTTTGCACTGGCTGGAGGCATTAAATTAAAGGCATCCACAAGATTTGCCCGGTTAAGAAGCCAGTCTTCTCAGACTGAACTGCGAGATACCCTAAAGTGTTTTCCATGGCAGTATCTACGAGTATCTATCATCAAAAGCTTTTCCTCCAGTAAATGGAACACATTTATGCTTGTTTTGTATCTTCAAAAGATATTACGTCCACTATGTTGTTCTTCATCACACTTTTTATTTTGATGTTCTTTATTTGTTTAGCATAGATTTATCACAGAAGAACTAAAACGTTATAAACCCAGTAAAACAATCTATAAACATAGCTTGAGCTGGCATCTCTAGTATGGCTGGGATAGCTGGGAAAAAAAAAATAAGTATTTGACTTTTCGATGTTTACGAAATAAATCTGTAAATATACGGGAGTTATCAAACTGTCAACGGTGCGCGATGTCGCGGATACTCTAAATACGACGACATCAACAGATAACAGTATCTGTTTATTTTGACGAAAAATATTTGCCCTTCACACGATTACAGTTTGTAAAACACGAATTGTACGTTCTAAAATCTTCCGACAAAATGTGTCAAGATATTTATGTATTCCGGCTTGATCTTGTTATGAAATATATTTTTGAAAACCGATTTTCCCTACATAAATAAATAAATATCATCACATCATCACTGTTGGGATACAGGCTTCCTCTCTATGAAAGGGAAAAAAAATATCTTATGATTTTTATGGAATTTATTTATTTATTTAACACTTCAAGCACAAAGTACAGAGGCGGACTTAATGCCAATGGCATTCTCTACCAGTCAACCTTTAGGTGATGCAGAGACAAGCAGTGGTAGGTGTCATTCCTGAAACTTCCCGAATAATTTTATTAAAACTACGCTAAACTACAGGGATATATAAAATTTGACACTTATAAAAAACAAGTAGGATACATTTTTTTTTTGGGAATATAAGCACCAACTAGACGTTTCACCACACACTCTAGTCAATTTGATTAACACTCAAAATTAGATTCCACTAAACATGCAGTTTCAAACTGACCACTAACTAGCACGTCTGAATGCATTTACACTGGAACATTAAACACTGTAGGACAGTAAACTGTATTCCCTCGATCCCGCGCCTAAAATTACATGGAAAAGTTCGTAATTCGACCACCGCTATGCAGTGCGTCCCTAGTGTTGGCGGAATTTGTGTAATTGAATGGAACATATGCCTGAATTATTCTTGTTTGTGGAATCTACGAATCATTGTTATTATTCTGGTGTTTAATGACGATTTTTTAATAGTAACATTGTCCTTCACTTAGAATTAAAACGCTCATTTTTTATGTCTCAAGTAATAGAAGGCTAGCTTATTGCCATCCACTGGGCACAAAATAAAATCCCGAGTCTATGGCTGCTACTGTAAAAATCCTGATAAAACAGCCCAAAAACACTGTGTCCCGATCTGAAATTGAACTCAGGGTCTCATGTTGCGGCGGCGTCCTTCTGCGAAGCAGTCATGCTAGCGAAGGAGGTGGCGGAACGTGTGAGGGAGAGAGCCTCTCGCCCCAGCCGCCGCGGGAGATGCACCGTGCCACGTGGTGGCTACCGGCCACCGTAGACGTGGGCCTGTGGACGGTTAGCTATGGCCTAGCCAGCCGTCCGTTCGTCCGTCTAATGACGACAGGCTGTGACGACGGCGCGTTTGTGGTTCACGTTCGTAGGTTGCGGGACTGTTCGAAAAAGATACCGTGGCCCCGGAACATAAAGGGCGAGGAAGGAACATGGACGGGGTTTATAGTCAGTAAAAGTCTGACATTTGATGATTTCCCATCAGAAAAAAAATGGTCTCATATTAAGCAGTCGCTGATGTCGTTTACTTGACCACTAAGGCAGTAGAGCTAAACTGATGATAACTGAAACAACTGTATTTTCGATATACATTTTATTAATCCCTACCTAATGGCGTTAATCATCATTTATTATGTCGCTGCCTAAACATAAAAACAACTGTATTTTTTAATCCCTACCTAATGGCGTTAATCATCATTTATTATGTCGCTGCCTAAACATAATAAAATTATGCCTTAATTATGAACTTTTATATGAAAAATCGTAAATAATGATATAATATGAAATATTATTGCTATTTTAACACGCATACAAAAATATTGGCACATGTTATAAGCAATTATATCATAGTATTTAGTCTTTAGCCAGCCAGATGTCAGAGGTGCAGTCTCCTCCAGGATATCTGTGAAAGATAATTTCATAATGAGAATAGAGGACATGTAAATAACGTAAGGGACCGTGGACGTGAAGTGGTATTTTCAACTCTCAACACTGAGCTAAACGCTGTAAATCCAATAGCGGCCTCACGTTATGGTGATTAGACTAAAAACAATGCTTTTGGAAAAGCAGTAATCGATAGTTAAGACAAAGCTTGGAAAATAATAAGAGCAGAAAACTTGGTAGAAAGTTATTAACTATCATCATCATCATAAATCAGTCCGGAAACACCCACTGCTTGGTATATGCCTTCCCTTTCTTTCAGCCACACTTATATGGATATGTCACCGTAAAATTGTCAAAAACGTTATATTGTAATATCTCTAGCGATATTGTAAAGTCTCGAATTATTGTCAAATGAACATACTGCTTACAACAAAACGCATTATTTTTCGTGAAATGCATGCGATGGTAGTCAACTTACGCGGTGTGGAGGGCAGGAGGGGTCCCCCTTGCCCAGTGGCATAACTCTCATGAAAAGGTAATGCACCATTCCTGAGAAATACCGATTAATATAACATAACCTTAAAACACTTTATATTCCCCCTAAAAAGCGTAGTCGACGGAGCCTCGCTTCGCGGGGCCCCGATTGCAGGGTTTAAAGGAACCTAACTAACCTAACGGGGGGGTGCCCCAAGTCCCGATTATGGGGGCAGAGATACTTCCGTATCTTCAGTTGACAATAATTCGAGACATTACAATATCGCGAGAAAAAACACGTTATATTGTAATATAACGTGTTTGACAATTTTACGGTGACAGATATATACTTGAAACCCACCAAAATTTATTAATACTGAATTTAATCAGCTCTCTATAAATAAAATTCCAAACTTAAACAAACTGATACTAAAACGTTTTATTGAGGATTCGCTTTTTTAAAATCCGATAAACATTTGATAAAACTTTTTGGATCTGGAGAGAATTTGTTTTATAAACTGAAAATCTCCAAACAGCCTGTATCGAAACTAAAAACTGTACACTAAACTAAACCTAAAACCAAACATATCACAGGCTCATTGATACAAAATTCCATACAGGTTTAACGTTAAAAATCTGTACCTCATTTCATGTGGTAGCGTAGGGCCCTCCGGTTCATTCCCGAAGTGAACAAGGAAGTCCGGATCCAACTTCATGCCTCCATTCACAGTGTCCACGTCCAACTTTACTATCCACCCACCCTGGCGATACAATACAAATGTATTTGAATTTTGCGGGATATAACAGAAAAATATTTTTTGTTATATTTACATTTTGAAAAATTCCGTTTAAGTATTTTTTTTTTAAATAGGACTGATGTAGGTATATTTTCGTTGATTCTTTGTAAAGATGGCGTAAGCGTTCTTAAAACGTTGTATGACACACGTGCAGAAATTGGTATTTACAAGCTCGTGACTATGGTAAGCCTTTGACTTTGTCTCAGGCTTACATTCGTCTACTCGTTTGTAAAAACTAAACTGGTTTCATAAATAACTATTGTCTACAGCCTCCACATACTTGCTCATGTGACTTTTAATAAAGTCCCGGGCTCTACATTTTTGGGATCCACTATGAGTTGAAGAATTTTGTAGTTAGAGTCTTGTGGATTATTCTTCGCTATTTCAAACATGCGAAAAATTTGAGTTAAGTGAATTTAGTTTTTAGCTCTGTAGTCGGGTGCGATGACAGTGCATCATAAAGTAAGCGCATTTGTATGTGTCGTAAACAAAAACCAAAGGTTGTTTTGTGTGTTTAGTAAAAATCTTCTCGCAATAAAATTAACAAGGCATTTACCTCTTTAGCCATGTTGGGGTAAAACTCTTTGTCCCAAGGAGAAAACAAGGACGATGAGGCATACAGGCGCTTTCCATCAAGGGAAAGTTGCAGCATTTGAGGAGATCCTTGCAATTTCTTGCCTTTGATTGTGAGGAGCTCGGGTTGTATCAGTTCCTGTAAATTTAAACTGTCATGTAATTATTACATTAAGACAATGCTTGTTTGTAAAATTTCGATGTTTGATGTTGTTTGTAGTTGAATATAAAATTAACGAAAGCAGATAAGAACTATATCTACTTATTTGATTAATTTTAAATAATAATTAAAAAAAACATGATTTCATTCACATTTTTTTCTGTTGACACGTTTTGAGATAATAATCAATGTCATTGGGAATGACAACATCATCATTATCATCATCTCAGTCGAAAGACGTCCACTGCTAGACATAGGCCTCCCCCAAGTCTCGCCACATTGACCGATCCCTTGCGACTGGGATGTGTCGGGAAAGATGTCGGTGAAGGTGTCGGAAGGTGTGACCTTCACAAGGTCATCGGTCCACATAATGGGAGGTCTTCCAACGTATCGTCTTCCGGTTTGCGGTCGCCACTCCAGAACTTTTCGGCCCCATCGGCCATCCGTTCTGCGAGCAATGTGCCCTGCCTACTGCCACTTAAATTTAGCAATTTTTCGGGCTACGTCGGTGACTTTGGTTCTCTTGCGGATGTCTTCATAATTATCTGGTTTGATCACGCAAGGAAACTCCGAGCATAGCCCTCTCCATTGCTTTTTGGGTGACTTTAAACCTTTTGATGAGGCCCATTGTGACCGACCACGTTTTGGTCCCGTATATAATCACTAGCAACACACACTGGTTATAGACTTTCGTCTTGAGACACTGCGGTAAGTTGGACGAGAAAATACCGCGCAGCTTCCCGAACGCTGCAAAGCCGAGTCGGATTCGACGATTTAGAATGACAACAGTCAATGATAACATTATCAACAAAAATATGAGTGCGTGCAAATGTAAACGAAAATGATAAAGCATTTACTTACAGTACCACAAATGAGAGAAATTATATCAATGGAATGGTAACTTTGACGACAAAGAAACATTACACAAATGAAACAAACGCTGATAAGTAATTTAGCAAACATCAGAGGGTAAAAATTCTAAATGAAAAGAATGATGCGGCGAAAATGTAATTGTGTGAAGACGTGAGGCGTTGATTAAAACTATCAATTGGAAAAAGGTCAACTCGCGGTTAAATAATAACAACCACATGGGTTGGTCCTATTACTATCTTAAAATACTCAAGCTAACCTCACCAGCCCGTGGTGGCACCCTGCTGTTCACCGAACACAGGCTCTGGCACAACGTCCACCAACCCGCATTGGACTAGGCCTGGGTGACATCACCGGACAGGCCTGCCGACGTTAACAGTGAGGCAGAATGGTTCCAGGAGGCCATGTCCGACATATGCCACGTGGCAATGCCTTGGGTCAGGCCAGGAAGCACCCGACGCCAGGAGTACTGGTGGTCGCGCGAAATAACGTCTCTTCGTGAGGCGTGTGTTGCTGCGCAACGCCCGTACGCCAGGCATCGCAGGCTCCGCATCCGCCCGCCGGATGCGGCAGCCATTGAGGCGCAGCTCTACGAGGGATACAGAGCGGCGAAGACCGCCCACCGGGAGGCTGTCCTGCGGGCCAGGGAACTGGCCCGCTTGGAGATGCTGGAGACTCTCGACAGAGATCCGTGGGGGCGCCCTTACAAGATGGTGCGGAATAAACTCCGCACCTGGGCCCCCCGCTGACGCAGTCTCCGGCCTGACCTCGTGAAGGACGTGGTGAGCGCTCTGTTCCCCTCACGGGGGAAACATCCGCCCCCGCCTATGGCTCCGCCACCTGCGGTGTTGGAAGAGGACCTAAGCGACGACCACGACACTCAACCATATTATAGAATTTCACGAATACTCGGAGAGGGTAACGGTTCTCCAATTAAGCATAACAGACCAACATGGTTTGACCATTATCCAAGCATACGCACCTACATCGTCACACAGCGATGACGAACTAGAGGAATTTTATGATACACTTAACAAAGCGTGCGAAGAAACCCGTAGCACATGGGACGTCATTACTGGTGACTTTAATGCAAAAATTGGGGTTAGGCAAGACCTAGTTAACCCAAGCATTCTCGAGCTTCATGGTTCAGGAACCAGAAATGACCGAGGAAATTCACTTATACAGTTTGCATTTGGACAAGGGTTCAAGATAATGAACAGATTTTTTCTGAAAAAGCCACAACGCCGATGGACCTGGATCTCACCAGATGGTGCAGCAAATAATGAAATTAACTTTGTACTCTCTTGCGGCCATAATAATATAATAAAAGATGTTAGCATAATAAACAAATTTAATTTTAGTTCGGCTATGGTCCGAACTAAAATTAAATTTGTTTATTATTATAAAAACCGAATAAAGAAACTCAACAAGGATGTTTTAATAAGCAACATGGAGAAATTCAATTTAGAATTAAAGATAAAGAATTTATAAATTTGATTTATTACCGTTAGACCCAAACCAAAATCCTCAGAGCCATTACAACAGCATCGTAGAAAACGTTTCAAAAGCAAATTTAGCAATCGGACCATTTCATTAATAGAGAACACACAAATGTTAAAAAATAATCGAGAAGAATACAGTAAAATTGACAAACTAGTTAAACAACGCATAAGAAAAGACGTTATAGATTGCAATAACCAGATGATTAAATCAGATTTACTAAGCAGTACCTCTTTGAGATCTGCCAAACAGGGAATTATAAAGGGAAAAACCTGGATTTCTAATCTTAAAGACAAAAATGGGACAAAACAAAGCAGCTCAAGCAAAATTATTGAAATATCAACAAAGTTTTATACAAATCTTTGTAAGGATCAACAGAAACAGCCCCGACACTTCATTTATTACCTGACCATCCCATCCTGACCTGTTCATCCCATCAGTCCCTACGAAGTTCAACTTGCTCTCCGCGAAATTTATTAAAAGCCCTGGAATAGACGGAATAACAACAGAAGTTTTAAAGTTATGACGAAATGTTCTTGTCCCACACATTACATCACATCTTTCTTCAACACTATATTACACACTGGCCAAATCCCCATTGAAATGTGTCATTCAAATAAAATCCTACTTCACAAGAAAGGAGACAAAGCAGACATCTCTAACTATCGACCCATTAGCCTCATTTCATACTTATATAAACTTTTTTTCAAAGTAATAGAAAACCGAATCGCTCCGACACTAGACTTTTACCAACTCCCCGAGCAAGCAGGATTTCGCCCATATTTCTCCACCACAGACCATCTCCATACTGACAACCAAGTAACCGAAAAACGAAAAATTTAACAAACCGCTTTATAGATAATGCCAAGGCATTCGACAGTATACACCATCAGTCAGTCATTAATGCCTTGGAATCTCATAATGTACCACACACCTACATCGATCTCATTGATACCATATATCAGAGTACCTGACTCTTGGCAGTCGCGAGGCATAAATGTTAGCGGTCAACACCTAATAAACCTCCGCTTTGCCAATGACATCGTGTTATTCTCCATATCAGCTTCATAACTAGAAGAAATGCTCCAAGATCTGATCACAGCAAGTCTTGAGGTTGGACTTTCAATGAACAGATCCAAGACCCAATATGACCAACAGCACAAAACGTGGGGTCGCGGTAGCCGGGCATAATAGTATACCTATTTGGTCTAGATAGTGTCGTTCAAAAACAGGCAAGACAAAGAAGTCGAAAGACGAGTCCAAAATGCTTGGAAGACCTTCTGGGCCCTTAAGGAACATATGAAGGGAAGCCTGCCACTAACACTAAAAAGAAAACTCGTCGACATGTGCATCCTGCCCGTCCTAACCTACGGTGCACAAAGTTGGTCACTTACTGAGCAACAGAAGTCTGAGTCTCATGAGGCTGGCACGGGACCGTGGAGATTGGCACACGAAAAGAGAGGCTTATACCCGGCAGAGTGTGGGCTGTATATGATGATGACTAACTGGGTTGTGGAGGTCAAATAGAAAGTTGCTCTATGTAAAATACTTGTATTCAGCCGCATCCAGTAAGACTGGAAAGCAGATGGAAATGAGAATTGAAAAAAGGAATTTCTTACCTCCGACTCTTTGTCTTCGATCAGTTTCATTTCAGGATCTGAAGCAATAAGACCTCCAATTTGAACTTTCGATGTCAATTTTGGGTGTTCCGTATCCGAAATATCATATTGCCTCACTTCACCATGTAACCAGCAAGTTGCATACAAGTATTTATCATCCAGAGAAATAATAATTTCTCCCAATAAACCTGAAAAGAAAATATTATAAAAATATTTTATTCTACTAGAACATAAAGACTGAAATGCTGCCAGAAAAGTTTTAGACTTCATTAAATTTGTACGTGCAGATCACTTAGATTTATGATTTGGAGAGGTGGAAAACGCAAATTTTCAGCAGCTTGAATTTTATGTCATTTCTGAGACAAGTAAAAATGTGTCCAGAAACTTGTGTATTTTCGAAGTTTATTGAAGTTAAAAAAGTCAAAAATCAATGGAGTTTCTTGCCCATTCTCCACAGAAGAAACTTGTATGCTTTGGAATAGGCAAATAAAGTACTTTCACAAGTTATTATGCCTTGTATCTGTGTCTGTTGCTTTGCTTTCTTTGTTTTTCTGTCCTTCAAAATGTGACTGTTATAGTCCACAGTAGGGCTAATTTAATAGATCACATTTGACACTTCAACAAAATACAACAACGTAACTTTGTAACGGCTGGCGTAAAATACTATTTATTTTTTAGAAGTTAGAACTGCACAATTGCCTTACTTTGTATAGTTACAATTACATATTTATTCTAATAATGGCAAAAAAGGTAACCTTTACTTTAAACTGACAGATGTCAAATGAAAATTGGCCCTACTTTAATTGAAATTTAAGTTGAGTTTTTTTTTTCATATGTCCAAAAAGTTGTGCATTTTCGAAGTTTTATGAAGCGAAACAAAAAATTTACGAAGAAGGTTGAATAACTAGAGGAAAATAAAAGAAAAACAGAAAGTTACCGTTAATCTCGGACTCGGCGCCATTTTTGAGCACTTTTTTCGCTGGTATGTCAATGACTTTATCGGCTTTCCACGTTCCGTCTGATGTTTTGTAGAACCTAAATAGTGAATTGAAAGCTTTTACTTAGTTATTCCTTTTAGTAGCTGTGAAATATATATTCGGAATCTTCCGTTTTGTCTTCGTTTGTTTCTGCCGTTACTTTGCTTGTAATTTGAACTGTATGCCATCAAATTATTTCTTCTTTTGGTTTATCAAGTGAGTAAAATGTAAGAGAATTTTTTACAGCACCGCACACCTAACAAATCCTTGAGCGGATTTGGGATAATTGAGAAATCTGATCTCGATTAATTTGCTGTTTCTATTTGTTACAGAAAGCGGGCACACAAGTTTCACCAAAAATAACAATTTTATTTGATTTTAGAACAGCCTTTATCTTCAAATAAAACCAGCCAGTTTAAAACTTACGAGGTAGCAATAACAGAAATCCTTGAAAATCTGATACCTTTAACCGTTTGCGTACACGGCACACCCAACAAATCCCTGCGCGGCTTTTGGATCATGGAGAAATCTGACCTCGAAGGGAGCGCAGCCTTCGGGACCCAAATCTATGACTTGCTGCAGCTCGCGCGTTGACCACTTGTAAATATTCAACGAGGTTCCGTATCTATCTTTGTTTGGTATATCTTCTGCGTGAAAACCACTAGAAAAAAAAATATTTATTTATTTTCCGCCAATTTGTTATTCAAGAAAATGTTTTTTACTAATTCTAACTAATTGAGTAAAATAATGGTCTTCTAATTATGTACGTTCGATTCGCTGGTGTACTTTTCAAGATCAGCCTAAATTTATTGCAGTTATTTAGTACCTTCTGTGTACCTTTGCGTACCCTACTATAGCGACCTGCAAGGAATACGTCGAATTACCAGTAACCCTGTATAATCTTCGTTCTCGCCTGAGTTTAGAAAAACCGCACCCCCGCCAACCCCCATGGACAAATTGCGCCCATTCACGAACTTAACCTAAGTTATGACCTTTTTGATTTTTTGGCCAAGTTTGAAAGCAATCGGTTTATAATTGCGACCTGTAGATTGTGGTTAAATTTTGCTTGTCACCCACATACATACGTATACATATACATATATCCTCGCCTGTGAGAGACCAATAGGTAGATTGTTTAAAAAAAAAAAGGAAATCTACCTAAAACGTAGATAAAGAAAACAAACTTAATGTGGGATTAGTCTGCCAACTTCTTATGTGCTCGCGAGCTTTTATTTTCAGAGCCGGCTGGTTGCCATCCTGATATTCAAAGGGAGCGCATTCCAAAGAAACACCGCCTAGATAGGAAAGGAAAATTTAAGAATACCAGAGCGGCGAGTAGGACATCGTAGAAGACGATTATTGGAAGAACGAAGATCCTTGCTGTGCGCAGAGCATAAATACTGGAATTGAGAAGTCAGATAAGAAGGATACGTGGGTTTGTCTAGAAGAGAAAACAAATTTGTCAAAGCTCTTAACGCTCTGCGCTGCCTGATGAGTAACCATTTTATGCGTAACCGATGTGCGGGCACATGATCATACTTACGGAGATTAAAAGCGAATCGAATGCAGTTATTTAAAAGTTGGTCAAGTTTATTGAGGAGATCTGCATTCAGGTCGTAGTAACACACATCACCATAGTCTAGTATAGGAAAGATTAGGGACTGCACCAGCATTACCTTTATGTGGGATGGGAGAATGCTTTTCAAACGATAGAGCGACCACAACGTTCCGGTGACTCTCTTGCTCACAATCGCTACCAGCTTACGCCAGTCAAGGCAAGTGTCAACATACAAGCCCAGGTCTTTGACGTCAGAGCTGAACGGAATCACTGTGCCATCAAATGTAACCGGTGGCACCGCTAAATCATCCAGCCTTCTCAAGCTATGGGGGCTGCGTACTATGATAGCCTGGCACTTGGTTGGGTTAACGGCTACCCCGAAGCGACCAGACCAGTTTTTTACCACAGCTAGATCCCAGTTTAGCTCCTCAATCGCGTCCGATAAGTTGTCAACACTTGCCTGACTGCACATATAGTATCTGAGTGCCAATTTTCAACCAAACAGTTCCGCCGATTTTGCGTGAAAGGGGTACAAACATCCATACATTTCAGAAACTTTAGCATTTATCATAGTACTTACGTTTTGTAGCGTGCAGGCGTCCCCCACTCAGTAGCAAACATCACATCGTGATACGGTTGATACCAAAAATCGTAGCCAAACTTAGCAGTTTTATTCCCTTTCGTCCACGTCCCTAAAAATAAGCGAACGATTTACGTTTTTTTTTTTGTTTTCAATATGGCTATATACCCTATTAACTCTCTCCTCTGCTGAAACTGTGTAAAGGCGCATTCACAATTCACCTGTCATTTCCAAAGTTTTCGAATCGATGAGCACGAAATCCCCTTTCCCGTTTTCGTCTTTATCTCCCATCGTCGAAATCATGATTTCGCCAGTTGCCAGGCAGTGCGTCGTGTGCGGGAAACTGCAGTTGAATGACCTCAACTTGGAACCGTCGATTACCTGGTAATGAGATTTTCGCTATGAAACCTATAGATAGGAGCTGAGAGAATGAGGTCTTTACCAGTTTACCCGATAGTAAGGAATTAACATTTAAGTTGCCTTTTTCGTAGTAAACTTTTGGGCGAAGCACCTTTATGTGTTTGTTTTTTGTACCTACATTTTATATTTTCCATTTGCTAAAATATCAGAGAGTCCATTTTCTGGAACTCTTAATTATAGGTAACGTTTGGGAGTTTCGTTTTAAAATTCAGATATATATTTCAAGCCTACATATCACTCTGAATTATCATCATTTCAGCCGAAAGACGTCCACTGCTGGGCATAGGCCTTCCCGAAGTGTCGCCACATTGACCGGTCCCTTGCGACTCGCATCCAACGGATTCCCGCAACCTTCACCAGGTCATCGGTCTACCTAGTGGGAGGTCTTCCAACGCGTCGTCTTCCGGTTTGCAGTCGCCACTCTAGAACTTTTCGGCCCTATCGGCCATCCGTTCTGCGAGCAATGTGACCTGCCCACTGCCACTTAAGTTTGGCAATTCTTCGCTACGTCGGTGACCTTGCTTTTCTTGCGGATGTCTTCATTTCTGATTGATTCAATCACGCAAGGAAACTCCGAGCATAGCCCTCTCCATTGCCCTTTGGATGAGTTTAAGCCTTTTGATAAGGCCCATTTTGAGCAACCACGTCTCGGTCCCGTATGTAATCGCTGGCAACACACACTGGTCATAGACTTTCGTCTAGAGACACTGCGGTAAGGTGGACGAGAAGATACCGCGCAGCTTCCCGCACACTGTCCAGCCGAGTCGGATTCGACTATTGACCTCTTTCTCGAAGTTAGACCTACCTAACTGGAATTTTTGAATTTAGAACACCAATAAATGTTAATTTGTTTATAAAAGTAAACATTAGTCATGTTTATCTATTGAATTTAAAACACAATTTGGAGCCTTCAACTACAGGCATTTTTTATGCCTAAATGGAGACTCCTTGACATGCAATGTAACCCAAATTGATACGTAATAAACTTATTTTTCTTTTTAATTTGAATATTCAAAAAATATTTACATAGAAAGACGTAGATCGCTTTTCCGAAATAAAAAAAAAACATTCAGCTCTGACTCTATAGTCAGAGCTGAATGTTTTTTTTAATTTTGAAATGAACCAATTTGGACTAAGTATATGTATAGTTATCTGTGGCAATTTTGCTTTCGTGACTGGACAGGTTCACTCAAATCTGTGTGGTTTTTTCTTCAAAAGACCATTTCAGACACTAATATCTATATGATCCTCATGTGAATGGAGCAAGATTATGTCTGGACTTCAAAAAAGACTATGACCTCTGAGTTTGTTTCGGCTGTTTCTTCTCAGAGTAGTCAGGTACGAAACACCGGCCCCATCTAGTTTAAAAAAAAGACGTGTAAAAGTGTTTGTGAAAACCTACTTACAAAATAAGCATCATTTACCATTAACTAAATATGTAACTGTACGTTGTTTTGCGGGCAACATGAAGGCACGCTTGCGGCGCGCGAACCGCGCGCTGACGCCAGGTGGCTCGCGAGTCGAGTCGTATGGTAGCGGCAAGCGCGCTGAACACCCGCCGTAAGCTTTTTCATATGAACATTATCAAATAGGCTATGCGACACACGATTTAATGCTCTCATTTGAATGGCAAGTTAATTGCTGGGTTGGAGCGGTGCCGGTGCAGTGCTTGTCAAGTGAGCCACGACCTTAAGTGTCACTCCACCCTATGGTTGCTTAAGGTTAGTTTACAGCCTTGGGTTGTAAAAAGTACCTGATACCCACTTACTTTATGCATCTTTGGTTTCCTGGGATCCGTGCCGACATCTACAGCGAAAATCTTCGCAGAATTCAAAGCAGGCAGAATAAGGAGGTCCCTTTTGAGTGAGGGGTTGTCATGGCAACTGGAACAAACGTTCCAGCCAGTATGATGGAGCTCGTCACCGATACTGCCGGTGTGTGTCCGTGCGATCACCTGGAAATAATCAGCTGGTTAGATTTACAAAAGCGAGGGTATATTAGATTGGCGTTTAGTCTCGAGGTGCAAACTGTACTTTTCACTTCGTGTGCGAGAAAAATAGTCATTTAAAACCGAAAAAAATTACACTCGACTAAACTTCTGAACTGAGCAGTCAGATTTTCTTCTATCAGGTCAGTCACAGATTAACAATTTAAAACACAACACAAACTCTCAACATTCTCGCAATGAAGATGATCCACACTCCACAGATAATTATAGTACCTACATTACTGCAGCGGCTAGCAACAGAGGCATTCCACATACTTTTTCAAAATCAACGATGCACACAGACAACCATAATTTTTCCCGCGTTGAAGAGTTCATTTGTTTTTTTTTTTTCAATATACCGCTTTCTATTTGCAAGCCAATTCGAAATTTAAATAAAACTTTGGACAAGGTACTTTTTTGTGACCATGTTTCAGAGTAAAAGATCGTTCCATTTTTGAATTACTTTTTACTCCCTAGGGAATAAACGGTCACTTTAATCCCGCTTCGTAGGGCTATAATGGCGTACTTTTAGAGCATGAGAAGTGAAATAGTATATTTTATAACGAGGGACTAAACGAAGCCATTATATACCCGAGGTGGTTTGACTCCCGAGCTTGCGAGGGAGGCAATGAAAGCAAGGGTATATTAAATTGGCGTTTAGTCTCGAGGTGCAAACTGTACTTTTCACTTCGAGTGCGAGAAAAATAGTCATTTAAAACCGAAAAAATTTACACTTGACTAAACTTCTGAACTGAGCAGTCAGATGTTCTTCTATCAGGTCTGTCACAGATTAACAATTTAAAACACAACACAAACTCTCAACATTCTCGCAATGAAGATGATGATCCACACTCCACAGATAATTATAGTACCTACATTACTGCATCGGCTAGCAACAGAGGCATTCCACATACTTTTTCAAAATCAACGATGCACACAGACAACCATAAATTTTCCCGCGTTGAAGAGTTCATTTGTTTTTTTTTCAATATACCGCTTTCTATTTGCAAGCCAATTCGAAATTTGAATAAAACCTTGGACAAGTTACTCTTCTGTGACCATGTTTCAGAGTAAAAGATCGTTCCATTTTTAAATTACTTTTTACACCCTAGGGAATAAACGGTCATTTTAATCCCGCTTCGTAGGGCTACAATGGCGTACTTTTAGAGCATGAGAAGTGAAAAATATATTTTAACACCCTATGTAAATAACTTTTTTTTCGGAACGGGTCGCTGAGATGGGTTTAGATAGCTTTTTTGCGTGGATATTTTCGTTCGTATTCGGAAATGTTGCATAACAAGATGAGAAATTAAGTCATAATATTATAATTAATGCGTTATTCACTATTTCCCTGTGCAATATTGTGCTAATTACGTCCAATTGAATGAATTAAGACATAAACTTATATTGGCACTCACGGGATATCTTTCGTGATTATTTATTATTTTGAGCTTCCGATATTTCGACGCTGTTGCAAATCATGCCGCCATGATCGCGGGTTGACTGGAGAATGCGGGTGGATTGAAAATAAATTGTTAGGAGCAGACAAATCAGTCTACCCTCTTTCTTTGTCTTTTGCTACGCGGACACTAAGTCACGACAAAACGCACTCACAGTATCACTAGGTTTTTTGGAGTCTTTAGTATAATGCCGGCTGCTACTTTTGAGCTTACTCAAAATTGGATTCCATGTACTCGACAATTTGAAGCTATCCTCTTGATCGAAATTGTGTAAGTGACAATTATTATTCAAGTTTAGTTTTAAACCAAGAAAGCTTCAGGCTGTGGTATTTGCTAAATTAGCAACTCTTTTTGTGGTGGTTCAAACATCGTTTGAAATACTGTTAGAATAAAGTTCAAATTAGCTTGCACTACAAAGTGGTTGTTACGTCAGTCACACCGGGCCGAATAGTGCGAAATGAGTGGTTTTTATTTCATTGTAGCCTAATAAATCATTCGATCTAAATTTCAATTGTACACTTTCTGAATAAAATGGCGACAAATATTTGTGGGTAAAAACAGACTAAAACTGTAATGCCATATAATACTTTTTTTAAGCAACATAATATATAATTCTTTTTTTTTTAAAGTGGAGTTACAAGGAGAAAACCTCTGGTTAGCAGATACCATCCCCTTAAAACAGTGTTTGAATTAAGACATGCTCTGCAAATATGCAAAATAACAATAAATGTTCTAACATACTCTTGTACAATAATACAAACATGTTTAGTTTGTTATTTTTATTTTTCTTTTGTCTCCACTTTTTGGGGGGTGGCGTTAATAACTGCGACACATACTCAAAACTTTCTTCACGACATTTTTCTTATTCTGGGTTAAAAAAACATCCATCTATACTAATTATTTTGGTAGATAATTTTAAATAAATAATAGTAAATATTATATTATTGATAATAACATACCGCTGAGACTTGTTATTACGTGGTGTCAAAACTATCGTACGAAGGAAGAACCGGTGGGTAGCATAAAATCACCCAAATAATCCGTGACCTCGAGTACCACAGAAAATGTTGCGGTAGCCTGGAAACTGGTTACAGCAATGGGAATGGTATGCGACGGCAGTGGACATAGAAAAGAAGAAACCTGAGGTGCAAGTTGCTGTTTTCATGTCATGCATCGGTCCCGATGCTGCAGTCATCTACAACACGTTACCTTGACGACGCTCAGAAAAAAAAAAAAGGTTTACGGTCTATTTCACGCGAAACATACGAAATTTATAAGTCACCGTAAAATTGTCAAACACGTTATATTGTGATCTCCCTAGCGATATAGTAAACTCTCGTATTATTGTCAAATGAAACATACTGCTTACAATAAAACGCATTATTTTTCGTGAAATGCATGCGATGGTAGTCAACTCACGCGGTGTGGAGGGAAGGAGGGAAGGAGGGGTCCCCTTTGACCAGTGGTACCACTCTCATGAAAAGATACTGTACCATTTCTGAGAAATACCGATTAATATAACCTAACCTTAAAACACTTTATATTCCCCTAATAAGCGTAGTCGACGGAGCCCCGCTTCGCGGGGCCCCTATTTCCGAGTGCAGGGTTAAAAGGAACCTAACTAACCTAACAGGGGGGTGCCCCAAGTCCTGATTATGGGGGCAGAGATACTTCCGTATGTTCAGTTGACCATAATTCGAGAGTTTACAATATCGCTAGAGAGAAACACGTTATATTGTAATATAACGTGTTTGACAATTTTACGGTGATATATGTTCAACTTCATTTTACAGAAGTCTGAACAAAATGGACTAGGTAGAAGTTTAACAACAGTGCACCCCAGAGCATTTTGACCCCAGGAGTTCTATGTTATAATTACTATGAATTAAGTCATTGGGAGCAAGCTTTTTGCCATCGAGCACAAGTCTTCACTCCGGGATACCACTGAAAAACTCCAAATGGAAAAACCCAAAAACACTTAGCTAGTAATAGAAATTCAAAATGAGTCCATCATGTCTTGGATGCAGCTGAATGCCATCTACCAGACTTCATCATCTTCCTGGCCTTTTCCCGTTTTCTCCATCCATTTGTCTTTCATATAACATTCCTCAAACAAAGTTTCCATTTTTTCTTTGGCCCCTCTATCCTTCTCTATTCATCAACCAACCGGATTTATATAATCAAATATCTCCTTGAAATACTAACCTGACAATAAGTCGGCGATTTAGGGTCTACGTCAACCGTGGCTAAGTAGTCTTGTTTAGTTTGGTCCGGTTGGATGCAGACAACGTAAAACAGCTCCTCCCTGGGCCCATTCTTGAAGGCGTCTAGAGGAGACGCGTACCCGGGTCCTTTACCTAGGAACAAATAGAACAGGCTGCTGTAATACGCACAATTATTAAGCTTCTGCCCGCGATTTCGTACGCGGATCCTGTTGCTTATGCCAGCGACAACGGCGTCGTCAAAATCAAAGATTTGAAAAGTCTGATGTCAAATTCTAAGAGCCCAGGGATGGGTAAATAACGCATCCTTCCCACCAACAGACAAACAGACAGACTTTTCATTTTTGATTCGTGCTCTATTACTGTTTCTAAGCACCCTCCATTTTTTTATTTTTTTTTCAATATATTCAATGTACAGACAGTTGTTTTACTGTTTCCACCCTGTATTACCTACTACTTATACCGAGGAAAGCCGATTTTCTTGAGCTCCGCTATTTTGGGCGTATTCACTTCAAAAATCAAATTTCAAGAAAATTGAGAAATTAAATTTACCTGTATTAGATTTGACGTATTTATAGCAACTTTTAAAGGTTTCCACTTCAATGGATTTTATTGTATAGGTGTATGAAGTTAATTAATTTTAAACACAAAACCCTCGTTTTTACGTCTCTAGATGATTTTTTTTGAAAATCTGATACAGGTATTTCTTTATTTTTATTAATAAGTATTTACTCTGAGTTTCATGAATCTAGAACAATCTAAAAATTTTTTTTCATACAAACTTTACCCCCCCTTTTCACCCCTTTTTTCCTAAATTTTCCATAATTTCTATAGCCTAAGTGTTATTCTGAGTTTATTTAAATATATTAGTGAAGTTTTCATCAAAATCCGTTCAGCAGTTTTTACGTGATGCGCGGTCAAACAAACAAACAAACAAACACGAATTTTAAAAATGGTTTTAATATGTTCAGTTACTTATTTTAAGTCACCCTGATCGGTTTTTTTTTTAATCTTCAATGTACAGATTTTTTGGTCTCAACGATTTTATTATATGTATACATTATTTTAGACGAAGTTTGAACACCACAAATCGATTTGCTAATTTAGCTCATGTATGATTATTATTAAAGTCCCCATACCTAATAGACATAGGATACAGTGTACTAATTATGTGTACTTACTAAGGTACACATAATTATACGTGACAAAAAAGTTAATTTAGTTACGTGCTTAAAATTGAATACCAATCTTACATATACAATTGATACGAAGTTTGCAGTTAGTTTGTTTCCATTACGAATTATTTTTTATAAAATATTTCATCCATTTCATCTTCATTAGATCTGAAATCGATTTTTCGTAAGACGAATCATCTTATAAAAAAAGCGGCCAAGTGCGAGTCGGACTCGCCCATGAAGGGTTCCGTAGCAGATTGAATGAAAGGTAAATTGTTGTTTCCAATTTATGACGTATTAAAAAAAAACTACTTACTAGATCTCGTTCGAACCAATTTTCGGTAGGAGTTTACAGATTTTAGATTTACAATTCTTGTATTTTAGAAGTTACAGGGGGGGGGGGCACAATTTTCCATTTTGGAAGGGTCTCTCGCTCAAACTATTCGGATTAGAAAAAAATGAAATGAGAAACCTTCATGTAATTTTTGAAGACCTATCCATAGATACCCCAAACGTATGGGTTTGATAAAGAAAAATGAGTTTCAGTTCTAAGTATGGGGACCCCCAAAATTTATTGTTTTCATTTTCTATTTCTGTGTGAAAATATTAATGCAGTTCACAGAATACATCTACTCACCAAGTTTCAACAGCATAGTTCTTATTGTTTTGGAAAAAAAGTGGCTGTGACATACGGACGGACAGACAGACAGACAGACAGATATGACGAATCTATAAGGGTTCCGTTTGAACGCATGTTGAGTTAACGAAATCGGTAAAGTCGCGGGAAACACCTGGGTAAGGTCCGCACAGAACTGTGAAGTGTGTCAGAAATAATAAAGGAAAGGTTTAAACCCAGCAGTGGGTGATTCTAGGCTGATAAGGGGTTCGTTTATTGGAATTTACATATTTGGGGTCGGCTTCCAGTCTAACCGGATACAGCTGTATACCAGTATTTTACATGAAGCGTTTGCCTATCTGACCTCCACAATCCAGTTAGTACTGGGAAATACGATACCTCTTAGAAAGACTGGTTGTCACACTTTTTTGGGCCACTGACTATTTGTAACGACAGCCGGGAGCAACAGCTTAACGTGCTTTCCAAGGCACGAAGGATACTCGGTATGTTAGAGTGGTCACCCTTCCACAGACTAACCTAGGCAAGCACGGCTTAACCTAAGGGTCTATCCGAGCAGCTGTTATTATTTTAGCCACGAGCTCCTTAGTGGAACAAAAATCTTAGTGTAGTCTCTATGTTTTGTAAACACAGAGACAAGCCAGTATGTCTCCGAAAGGTTCAGCAGTTTCCTTCATTCCCCTAGTATTATCTATGTGCTACATTGTTCTATGAAAGTTTTTCTTTATCAGAACACCCCTTTATTTATTACATTAATTGCTTGTTGCGTAAAAACGCTATCAGATTAGGATATTTCTCTTTCTGGTGCAACGGTATCAAAATCACGCGATCAAGAGTACCTTTTGTTTGGTTTTAATTTATATTATTGCGCGAGTTGATAAAATAATAGCTGTTACTGAGATTACTTACGGTATCAACGTAAATTGACAAAGATAAAACAGAAGCGGGGGCTCGTGACACCAGAACTCACTAAAAAGTATACCACGGCGGCGTAACGTATTGAGAATTATAGAAGTGGCGAATTTTTGTCAACTTTACGTAAGAAAAGAAAAAACATGGGTCAAAAAGTGATGTACTAATCAATTTTTTTTTGTCATCTAGCCCTTTTTTTTTTTTTTTTTTTTTTTTGTCATCTAGCCCTTTGTTTTTAACATAGCACATTTATATTAATGGGAGTTGGAGAAAACTAGCTCTTTGTTTAAAAAATAAAATAGTTTTCGTCGTAAGTCGAGATGACCGTATGAGGCTTTTTTTTTTAAATAAATTGTTAGTAATTAATTGTTTAAGTAAAAACATTATTATATTGTTAGGTATGGCTTCATTGCCCTAGCTAGACGGTTTTGCGGCAAATCCAGTGAATCAATGACATTCTCAAACTTCTGAAACTTACTAGTGCTACACGGCACACAAATAACGGAGCGCTGTACCAACTATTTTCGTAAGTGAAATTATTTTGACAAATGTATTGGGAAAACAACATGGCAACTTTTGTTTCAATTTTGATCATTTTTATCAGCTCCGGTTTGTTGATAAAGTAACTGTTGTTAACTGCAGTTGTTTTTATCAAATTAGCGATATGAAATCTGGCAGATTTGATACACAAGCTATTACATAACAAACAGGGCTCTGTTTAATAGACGTTACAAATTATAATTGTATTTAACAAGTTCCGAAGCGTATTCTTTTTCTGGGTGCCAGGTCCCTGTTTAATATCGAGCTATATGGATCTATCTACTTATGTTTAGTATACCTAGCGTTGCTTGCTCATAGATGAATATTAATTGTTAAATGTAACAACAATGTATTTGGCAACTCGTAGTTTATTAGTTGCCTCGGAACTTTATTCTTTATTCCTAAATAGACATATTTCTCAATGTGCAATTATTCGCATCACTATTTTCCATAAGGATTCTGAATGCAAGCGTGAACCCCAATATTTCTTACCCTACTGCCGAGGCCGAGTTGAAATGCAACTTTCATTGTTCAAAGATAAAGACAATCGTGTAACATGCTTTACTATGAGTAATTTACAATACATTCTTGAACAATTCGTTTATAACCATGTAAACAACAGCACGCGTGAGAGTACGTACACTGTAGATCTTCATAAAAATAGAACGAACGATAATATATACATATTCATAGATATGCATTATTCGTTTCCAAATTATCCCAACATTCACAAACTAATTCAGATGAAAACAGTGTTCTAGAACATGAAGATAGTGATACCCAAAACTACTGATAGCAACGAACATAATTATATTTAGAAATAACGCATTAACTTAAACAAATATAACCTTGGCAATGAAAATGATAAACGAGAATTTAAATTTGATTCCAATACTAAAATAGAAGTAGTTAAAAAGAAAGTTGAACATAAAGAATAGCTACCAAAAGATTTAACAACAATTACTAACATTTACAAACATGAATAAAATGCAGTACTTACAACACGACATATTTTTAACACAGCTCGAATGACAGCTGGTCACACTAATGATAGTAGAACAACTAGTCGAAATAAATAAAGTATCCATAAAGAACTTGAAGATGATAACTGACAGATATAAGCTGTCTCTTTTCAACTCCTTGACTTTTGTGAATAAGATGTACCAGTTCGTGCGAGTGAATGATTGAACAAGTAGTTTAGAGTTCAAAATATTCCGTGAGCTTGACATTTGTATTTTGATAAAGATATGCATTAATTGTGTTGCTGTGGATGAAGTTGATTATTGTGTATTTTGGTGATTATTAAAAATCATACTTTATTAACCGACTTCAAAGAGGAGGAGGTTCTCAATTCGTCGGAACCTTTTTTTTTTTCTGTATGTTCCCCGATTACTCGAAGATGGCTGGAACGATTTAGATTATTCTTTTTTTGTTTGAAAGGGTATACTTCCCAGGTGGTCCCATAATCATCAAGTTGGGATGATGGCATCCGGAGAAATTGCGAGAACTTAAAATGTTATTGGTACACTTGATGTGATTTGGGTAGCTTTTGGAAGAGCATTTTCTTATAGTGATCCCATTTCAATTCGGTGAAGATCTGATGAAAAACTTCGGTGATAGGCAACGGAACTCCTTAATAATAAATTATAGCAATTGGACTGCCCGTATCGTCGTCCGCATGGTGTCGGACGTAAAGAATAGCACCATCCCATATCTTCCCGTGGGTGTCGTAAGAGGCGATTAAGGGACTTACCAGAGAATGGGCAGCAGCGTTCTCTGTGCTTTTGTAATAACCGTGATGCGATCGCCATTGTCATTCATTTTAGAATTAAAACGCTCATGTTTAATGTCTCTAGTGATGGGAAGCTAGCTTATTGCCACCCACTGGGCACAAATCCGGAGTCAATGGCTCCTAAAAATCCTGATAAAACAGCCTAAAAACACTAAACTCGGTCTGAAAATCGAACTCAGGGTTTCATGTTAGGGCTGCAGGACTATTCGATACCGCGGCCCCGGAACGTGAAGGGCCAGGAAGGAACATGGATGGGTTTTAGTCAGTAAAAGTCTGACACCCAGAGTGGGAGAAGTCATTTGAAGAATTCCCATCCGAAAAAAAAGGTCTCGTATTATGCAGTCGCTGATGCCACCACTTGAACACGAAGGCTCAAACGCTAGGTACTAGGTACTGATGATTACTAAAACTACAGGTATTTTAGATATACATTTTATTGATCCCTACCTAAAAGCGTTACATTTCGTTTTATACAAAATACAATTTTACAATATAATCATTTAGTATGTCGCTGCCTAAACATAATAAAATTATGCCTTAATTATGAACTTTTATATGAAAAATCGTAGATAATAATATAATATGAAATGTTATTGTTATTTTAACACGCATACAAAAATATTGGCACATGTTATAAGCAATTATATCAGAGTATTTAGTCTTCAGCCAGCCAGATGTCTGACGTGCAGTCTCCTCCAGGATATCTGTGAAAGATAATTTCATAATGAGAATATAGGAAATGTGAATAACGTAAAGGACCATGAACGTGAAGCGGTATTTTAAACTCTCAACACTGAGCTGAATGCTGTCAATCCAATAGCGGCGTCACGTTTTTTATGTTGACTAGACTAAAACAAAGCTTTTAGAAAAGCAGTCATCGATAGTTATAGAAATCAATAAGAGCAGAAAACTTGGTAGAAAGACATTCACCCACTGCTGGGTATAGGCCTCCCCTATTTTTCAGCCACACTAATATGGATCTATACTTGAACCCCACCAAAACTAATTAATACTGAACTTAATCAGCTCTCTATAAACAAAATTCCAAACTTATGCAAACTGATACTAACACATTTTGTTGAGGATTCGCTTTTTTAAAATCCGATAAACATTTGATAAAACTTTTTGGATCTGGAGAGAATTTGTTTTATAAACTGAAAAACTCCAAACAGCCTGTACCAAAACTAAAAAACTGTACCTACACTAAACTGAACCTAAAACCAAACATATCACAGGCTCTTTGATACAAAATTCCGTACAGGTTTAACGTTAAAAACTTCGTACCTCATTTCATGTGGCAGCACAGGGCCGTCCGGTTCATTCCCGAAGTGAACAAGGAAATCCGGATCCAACTTCATGCCTCCATTCACAGTGTCCACGTCCAACTTTACTATCCACCCACCCTGGTGATACAATACAAATGTATTTGAATTTTGCGAAGTATAACAGAAAAATATTTTTTGGGAAACATTCTGGAACATTCCGTTTATGTGAAGAATAGGACTGATGGAGGTATATTTTCGTTGATTCTTCGAATGTGATGGAATTGGTGGCCCATTTCACCATTGAAACCTATCGCAGTCCATTCGCACAGGTTTCAAGAACGAATAACCTATAACAATGATGACACAGAGCTTTTTTAATGAAAGGAGATAGTTTTTTTGGGCCCACCTGGTCGTTGCATTTATTATTCATAATAACACCAAAAAAAAGTAACCATTTTACTATGGTTTTGCAGGAAATATTACGTAGAAATGAAAACGGAATCTTAAAATCATAATAAATAAGCTATGTTATGATATTTTTTTGCGAGTCAAATCATTCCTGTTGTGGTCAATGTCATTTGACAGCAAATACTTACGTGAATAGGGGCGTTTTTCTGTTTACTAAAAAAAGTACGGTACCTATCCGTTGGAAATCATATGTGCTATATAATTATTATAGAATCAGAAAGAATATAAAAATAAATATTATTAAACTATGAGCATTTTTAATGCCATTTTTATAGGTTGACACTAAAATCGCATAGGTGGTTTAAACAATCAATGTGGCATGAAACGTTATAAACCCACTTTTTTTGTGATTGACAGACAACTTCATTATTTTGACATTTACTTTTTCTGTTTATTTTGGTTTTCGTAAGTGTTTTTGCAGATTTTTCGCATTTATTCCGGTTAGACAATGCTAAACTAATTAAACCACTGGAATCTAGAGGTTATAAGGAAGAAATCAATGTAAGTTTCATTATTATATGCTAGAATTTATGTGGGAAACTAATCGTCGAACAAAAAAAATTGTCTCCTTTATCTAAGCTGATCGCGGTTAAGTTTCATTTCTGAAATATTTCCTATATGTACGAGTAGCTAGTAAACAAAGGCATTTAACTTATACAACGTGTTTCAGAAAGAGTATGGTCATATGAAAGGGTGTGCTACAAACCATCTAACTGAACAACTTTTTCTTTGGGACCACCATCGAAATCGCGAAAAAACAATCAGCTGTCTCATACATTTGGTCGAGTAGGTTTTTTTTTTGGTGATTTTGATGGTGATCCCAAAGAAAAAGTTGTCCAGTTTGATGTTCTGTAGCACACCCTTTTATATGACTATACCCTTTCTGTTACACGTTGTACATATATTAAGTGAGTATTGATGTTAAAGTTTCAAATAAATCGAGGATAATTTTTACCCTGAAAACATATCGTTTATTACATGAAATAATGATACCATCAGAGCTGAAAAATTAACAATATCCTTGTTTCGTTATTAATCTGAAAATTATGATTCATTCCATAAATTGTAATTCAAGCTCGTACCAGATAATATTAAAGCAAAAAAGGCAAGTTCGTCGAACTTGGTTTAAAATTATAGAGGCTGTCAGTTATTTGTACGACAAAATATGCGACGTGGTTCATGCATTATTCATCAATCCCAGGTGACATATCTCACGAAGTGTGTCTCGCAAAAATAACTTTATTTTTATAAAACATTGCATAAAGGGCGAGAACGTAAATAAGACGGGGGTCGAAGGTTTTGATATAAAAGATAAGGGCTGTTTATTGCGGTTTGTAGGGGTGAAAGTGGACGTAGCCTAATAAAATACTTTGTCTACAGCCTCCACATACTTGCTCGTGTGACTTTTAATAAAGTCCCGGGCTCTACATTTTTGGGATCCACTATGAGTTGAAGAATTTTGTAGTTAGAGTCTGGTGGATTATTTTTCGCTATTTCAAACATGCGAAAAATTTGAGTTAAGAGAATTTAGTTTTTAGCTGTGTAGTCGGGTGCTACAACAATGCATCATAAAGTAAGCGCATTCGAATGTGTCGTGAACAAAAATATTGTTTTGTGTGTTTAGCAAAAATCTTCTAACAAAAAAAAAGGCATTTACCTCTTTAGCCATATTGGGGTAAAACTCTTTGTCCCATGGAGAAAACATGGACGATGAGGCATACAGACGCTTTCCATCAAGAGAAAGTTGCAGCATTTGAGGAGATCCTTGCAATTTCTTGCCTTTGATTGTGACGAGCTCAGGTTGTATCAGTTCCTGTAAATTTAAACTGTCATGTAATTATTGCATTAAAACAATGCTTGTTTAAAAAAAAAATACTTTTTACGTTGTTTGTAGTTGAATATGAAATTTACGAAAGCAAATAAGAACTAAACTTAAATGATTAATTTGAAATAATTAAAAAAATCATGACCTCATTTACTGTATTTTGAAGTAAAAACGTGAACGCGTTCAAGATTTTTATCTGTTGACATGTTTTGAGACACATGTTATTAGAAATGACAACAATGATAACATTATCAACAAAAATGTAATTAATTGCGAGTTTTTTAACAAAATGTAAACAAAAATGATAAAGCATTTACTTGCAATACCACAAATGAGTGAAATAATATTAATGGAATTGTAACTTTGACGACAAAGAAACATTCTACAAATGGAACAAACGCTGAAAAGTAATTTAGCAAACATCAGAGAGTAAAAATTCTAAATGAAAAGAATGACGCGGCGAAAATGTAATTGTGTGAAGTCATGAGGCGTTAATTTCAACTATTACAATTGGAAAAAGGAAAGCTCGCCGCTAAATAATAACAATTGCACGGGTCAGTCTTCAAGGTTAAGCAGAGCTTGCCAAGGTCGGTCTGTGGATCATCCATTATATTCCGAGTTTTCTTTGTCTCGGTAGCTGGAAGTCTGACAGTCAGTCTTAACAAAGGGTTTCATATTTCCCAGACTGGTTGCGGTCGGGGGAATAACCTGGGTTGTGGCTGGCATGGCACCGTGGAGATTGGCACAAGAAATGAGATGCTTATACTCAGCAGTGGGTGAGTTGGGGCTGTGGATGATGATGACTAACGGGGTTGTGGAGGTTGCTCCATTTAAAAAGCCGACCCCAACATAGTTGGAAAAAGGCTAAGCAGATGATGGTATAGGAAATAAAAAAAAGCTATTTCTTGCCTCCGACTCTTTGTCTTCGATCAGTTTCATTTCAGGATCTGAAGCAATAAGACCTCCAATTTGAACTTTCGATGTCAATTTTGGGTGTTCCGGATCCGAAATATCATATTGCCTCACTTCTCCGTGTAACCAGCAAGATGCATATAAGTATTTATCATCCAGAGAAATAATAATATCTCCCAATAAACCTGAAAAGAAAATGTTATGTTTTATTCTAATAGAACATAAAGACTAAAATGCTGCCAGAAAACTTTTAGACTTCATAAAATTTGTACGTGCAGATCACTTGGATTTATGATTTGGAGAGGTGGAAAACGTAATTTTTCAGCAGCTTGAATTTTTATGTCATTTCTGAGACAGGTAAAAATGTGTCCCAAAACTTGTGTATTTTCGAAGTTTTATGAAGCAAAACAAAACATTTACGAAGAAGGTTGAATAACTAGAGGAAAATAAAAGAAAAACAGAAAGTTACCGTTAATCTCGGACTCGACGCCATCTTTGAGAACTTTTTTCGCTGGTATGTCGATGACTTTATCGGCTTTCCACGTTCCGTCTGATGTTTTGTAGAACCTAAATAAAGTTAATTGAAAGCTTTTACTTAGTTATTCCTTTTAGTAGCAGTGAAATAGGTACTTATTCGAAATCTTCCGTTTCGTCTTGGTCTGTTTCTTTCGTTACTTTGCTTTGGTGATGTAATTTAAACTGTATGCCTTCAAATTATTTGTTATTTTGGTCTATCATGTAAGTTAAATGTAAGAGAAACCAACAATTCTTGTTTATCAAATAATGCCCGTTTTTTACACTAATATTATAAAGAGGTTTTATTTTTATTTTTGTGTGTATGTTTGTAATGAATAAACTCAGAAACTACTGAGCTGATTTCAAAAATTCTTTCACCTTTGGAAAGCTACATTTACCCTGAGTAACCTAATTGTAGGTTACGTTTTATCCCCGTACTCCCACAAGGCCACAACGTTGTATGCTGGTTTGTTGTGGGCCACAACAAACCAGCATACAACGATCACTTAAGTAAAATTTTATGTTGATTACCCTTAAATAAAACCCACCCAAACAAAACTCACGTTAGAAACTTACGAGGTAGCAATAACAAAAATCCTTGAAAATCTCATACCTGTAACCGTTTGCGTACACGGCACATCCAACAAATCCCTGCACGGATTTGGGATCATGGAGAAATCTGATCTCGAGGGGAGCGCAGCCTTCGGGGCCCAAATCTATGACTTGCTGCAATTCGCGCGTTGACCACTTGTAAATATTCAACGAAGTTCCGTATCTATCTTTGTTTGGTATATCTTCTGCGTGAAAACCACTAGAAAAAAAAAATATTAATTTATTTTCCGTCAATTTGTTTTTAAAGAAAATATTTCTTACTAATTTTAAAACTGATTCTTGAAGAAAAAGTAAAGTAACGGTTATTCTAATTAGAGTTATCGGAAACACAAAAAAAAAGAAATCTTTTATTTACTCAATTTTCATTTGCTTTTATTTCCGTGAAAGCAAACCCAACGACGAAAAGTAAGCTATCTTCAAAAACGCAAAAAATACAACTTTTTGTTGTTAATTACCTTGTTTTTTCTCATTTACCAAACAAAACAAAAACAACAAAAAAGATGTTATCTTATTTACTAAACCGCCAGCGACAGATGGAGTTAAAGATTACTTGGCTACAGAGAAAACACTAAAAAAACCTAAAGCGACCTGAAATAAACCAGATCTGAATAAAATATCAACCAAGGCCGTAGCTAAAGCTTTAGCAATAATAACTTTATTAGGTCTAATCTTCATAAAGGACGAGATTATATTCAAATGAATAACTCCTGTAGTGTTCTGGGTAACGGCATATCGTCGGAAGGGCCTATAAAGGTTTAGTTGAGCGTGAACATAATAGGTTTCAAGTACATTGTTGTTCCAGAATAGACACTTGACGACTAGATAAATAATTAAAGTCCATTATGTTGACTAAGTGAGTCCGTTTCTATTTATTTTGGGAGCTGTTTCATCAGTCGCCATTTTGAAAGACGGATTGGATTCAATACTTATTAACTTAACTGAAAGCCAGATACAAGAAACATAAAATTTATTTTAAACTAGCTTTATGCCCGCGGCTTCGTCCGCGTCGAGTTTTGCAATTATCCCGCAGGATAAAGGAAAATTATCCTCTAGGTTCATTCAGGTTATATAGTATATGTGTTGGCACACAGATACTATATAACCTGATCAATTTCAACGAAACAGTTCCACCGATTTTGGGAAAGGGGAACAAACATCCATACATCTCAGAAACTTTAGCATTTATCATAGTAGTAAGGATACTTACGTTTTAAAACGTGCAGGCGTCCCCCACTCAGTAGCAAACATCACATCGTGATACGGTTGATACCAAAAATCGTAGCCAAACTTAGCAGTTTTATTCCCTTTCGTCCACGTCCCTAAAAATAAGCGAACGATTTACGTTTTTTTGTTTTCAATATGGCTCCTATTAACTCTCTCCTCTGCTGAAACTGTGTAAAGGCGCGTTCACAATTCACCTGTCATTTCCAAAGTCTTCGAATCGATGAGCACGAAATCCCCTTTTCCGTTTTCGTCTATATCTCCCATCGTCGAAATCATGATTTCGCCAGTTGCCAGGCAGTGCGTCGTGTGCGGGAAACTGCAGTTGAATGACCTCATCTTGGAGCCGTCGATTACCTGGTAATGAGATTTTCGCTATGAACCCTCTATATAAGGGAGCTGAGAGAATGAGGTCTTTAGCAGTTTACCCGATAGTAAGGGATTTACATTTAAGTTGCCTTTTTCGGAGTAAACTTTTAGGCGAAGCACCTTTTAGGTGTTTGCTTTTGTACCTACATTTTATATTTTCCATTTGCACAAAATATCAGAGAGAGTCCATTTGCTGGAATTCTTAATTATAGATAACGTTTGGGATTCAGATATATATTTCAAGCCTACATATTGCTCTGAAATTCTGAGTGTATTACTAGAACACTACAAATATTTATAGAATATCACCGTCTACGTGGAATATCATATTGCTATCCTCCTACTGCATGTTGTTCTCAAATTCTGAGTACGTGTGAAAAGGACAAGCAAAGGTCTAACAGCCAATATAACGAGTTCGCGAACTGTCTGGCTCTAGTTGAAATGTTGCAAGTTTGACGACAGATTCGGATGAGTTTGAGAGAGCAACTTGCGAAAATTTCGCCATCGAACTATGTGACGTTCCGAGCTATAATTATGGCGGGCAATGGGCAATGATCGATGGAGATGGGGGATTATTAGAGGGAGGAAATAGTTTGGTGACCGGGGGTTATGGAGTTAAACAGGGTAGGTAGTAGTTTCCGCCGCTATTAGGTTTATTATTTACTTGATTATGCTTGTTCAGTTCAGATGTTTGCCGTTTGTGGTTATTTGATTGTGACTGATTGTGTGTGGTCTTTCTAGCTCTCGGTTATTGGTTTTCAGCTTTCAAAATCACAATTGAATTCATTTCGAAATTATGTGGAACTAGAACAACCCTGCGATATCGTCCACAAAAAATGCGATAGATCGGCTAATAATCATGATATTATAAATATAATTTATACCACATAATTCCTTCGAATAATGTAGCTTTCTGCCGGTGAAAGATTTTTTAGAATTTGGAACTAATGATTCAATTCTAATAAAGTTACCTAAAATGCTTAATTGAAAAACATATTAAGCTGTGGAATGTCCTAAGACATTAAACACCTTCAAAAATAGACTGAAAAAAAAGAAATGAGTTAATATTTTCATAAACCTTTTGCGTATAAACTGTGAGCGACCCGCATTATTAAACAGTCGAGCTTGGACTTAAGACCGTTCGATCGAAGATTCAATTTAGTAAATGAGGCTTTTACCCGCCTACACTTTTATACCCCAAATCCTAAGCTTTACTGCCTTCAAACAGCTATATTAATTTATTTACCTTATTCCAAGAAAATAAATATTGACTTCACATATTTTTAATAACAAACAAAATATGTACATAAAGCTGGGTATTTGATGGAACCAAGAATCTCTTTGAAGCAAAAGATGATGTAATATGCAATTTATGAAGAAATTTGCGTTTTTATTTACTCAACGCTTACTTGGAGGAGGGTAATATTAAATAAAATTGCATTTTAATAATGAAGTGAAGTATTTTATTCTGTAGCCAGTTAAATAGACGCTCGACTAGAGGATAAGTTTTTATATTGCTTATTTTGCTTAGTTTTTTATTCAAGTTTGGGTTGGAAATGATTTTTTTGGATTGAGTTCACGTGAAACGGATTATCTTGTTTATATTTTATGTAACAAGATAATCAAACCAAACCAAACACTTGGGCTAACTTCATATCGTGCAAGTAAAGTGCATCGTGTACTAACATACTCTAAGTTTTTAAGTTACCTGACAAAACAATTTTATTAGTATGTATATTTAGGTAATTCGTTTCAGTTTTCAAAATCATAATTGGTGGTACCTATGCGTGCTGCCCTGGCGTTTCACCGTAAGTAAGAATTTTTTATAAGCCAAATTCTTCATGGATGAAGTCATTCTAAAGTGTTAAGTCAAAGACATTCAAATATTTACGAGTTTAAAGTGTAATCCGAAAGCAAATGGCGTCATTAACATAAAAGTGAATCAACGCTTTTAGTTATATTTCCATGTTTCTATTCATTATCACTCAAGAAAATCAAACAAATTCAATCAACCGGATTGAAAAGCAGACTCTTTTCCCTGATCCAATTTCAGGCAATAAATTGATTCGTAAATCTGAATTCAGTGTAAAACAACAATTTACTTCGGGAACAGCCGTTTGTTTCAGTTTTTACGCTCTCGCTATAAAGTTGTAGTTGCCTCGGAAAATCCGTAACATAAAAAGCTAAGAATTAAAAAACTTTCCCAGATCTGTTGACATAAAAATTCAGTTTTACGTTCAGCGTTTGCCATTTCAGTAAAGCACGTACACAGTTCCGAAGTTGGCCGCAACTGCATTTTTAAGGACCAAAACAAATTGTTTACTCTTCAATCTTGGACGCGGACGCTTGGTTGCCAAGCCGATCGTAAAATTGGACCATAAATCTAACAAACAATCTAGAAAAAACACGGATAAGTGCTCCGTGTGAGAATTTAAATTACGATCGACGAACGTTCAGGAATCCTGCACAGACCGTAAATTGGGTCCGATATTGATTTATCGACAGATGCCTTAATCACCCTAATGTGTGCACTCTGCTATAATTAATATTGTTAGTGGAAACTCTGCACTTTGAGATGTATTTAGAAACACATTTTGTATGATAGAAACCATCACTTCTTCAATAATGTCTTTCAAAACAAAATGATAGCTCTGAAGCCATGCATTGACCTGTACCAAAATTTACAGAATGACACAAAACGCAATTTACCGAACATCAATACTAAGCTATATTCCTACCTTCACAAACTTGTTTGTTTGTTTATCCACACTTGTGTTCCTATGTCTAACCTCTTTGGAACCATTGCTCCCATTGTTAAGCGTGTAGTTTCGAGGTCAATACCAAGCAAGTTCATTTACGGAGATGGATTCTTTGCGGATAGACAGCTTCTCTTTACTCAATGGTATGTTTAGGTAGGATAGTGATGTTGCTTTGCATGGATCTTTTGTTTTTTTTGTTTTGTTAGATGGTTTTTTAGTTCAATTTCGCCCAGTATAATTAACTTACAAAATTCATTATGTTTTGCAGTGAAATGAAGGAGTAAAAGTTGGTACTTTTAATTATCTTCATGATTAGTTAATTTGATGATAAATAGATAAATAAGGGCCCTTTCAGAATATCAGCGCTGTGACGTTTTTCTTTGCTGAGATAGGAGCCTTTTTGTCTTGTACCAGGACAAATTCTGTTTTGTATTTTGTTTGTTTTTTCTTATGATTTCGTTATTTTTTGTTATTTTTTATTCTCTCATTATGTTTACTTTAAACTAGTGTTATAATCACATTTTTTTATGTATTTTCCTGTCGGGCTAATAAATGCTTTTTTT
Organism: Xestia c-nigrum; assembly: GCA_916618015.1. Taxonomy (NCBI): domain Eukaryota; kingdom Metazoa; phylum Arthropoda; class Insecta; order Lepidoptera; family Noctuidae; genus Xestia; species Xestia c-nigrum. The sequence continues at coordinate 11,273,428 of OU745260.1, forward strand.
TTCTTTCTTTCTTTCATAAATAATCATTTTCCGGAACTGCACACTGCTGGTTGTTATGTCCCGTGCGTATCCATATCGTCAACCCAACGCGATTTTTCAAAACCAAGCTCATCATAGTGTTTGGAAATGCATTAGTGTAATACGTTTAAAAATCACCTATGTATAGTGTATTGACTTCCTATTTATAAGGTCTATTCTACCTACGGTTTGTACTTAAGCAAAAACGGTTATGCACTAACTAAGCTTGGTCTGAAAGCTCACATTTGCAAAGCACTCGAAAAATAATATGAAGCACTTAGTTGGTAATCTTCCCGTGATAGTTGAAGTATCAATCAAGGCAATTAGGGTCATAACGGTGTATGGAGATGAGAGCGAAACAAACTAGGTGCACGTGGGTAGTGGCTTTTACTGCTTTTATTGATGAAGTTTAGAATAGACTGTATTTTGGGAAGAACCTAATATTCTATGGAGTAATATTACTGAGGGGGAGGGGAAAGTCTAATTTGTAAATATTTTATTAGAAAATAACGGTGAAATAGATTTTTTTATGCTGAAATTGCTCTTACAGCAGCTGCTTTGCAAGTTGAATAGTATTGAATAACCAAATAATAATTCCACCGGTCAACTTTTGTTACTAGCTGATGGGTCTCACTTTTATTATTTCAATTATTAACAGAACCGAATTATGAGATTAATTAAATAAAATAATGACAATGCTCACAGAATTATGAAATTCAGAAAATATCTTTTATCTCCATTTAGGCTTTTTCACTTCGACGCGTCTGGATTTTTTTCTTAATTTTAGATAAGCACTTAGTTTGTACAAGAGATAAAGTTTTTAAAACATCACTTGACCAAGCTAGACCACTTCATTTATTTAAATTAATTCAGCTGTCCTGTGTTTGTTTTAGTCTATTCAGTGTCATTATATGTGAACATAAATTAACGGGTTGCGCGCCTATTCGAAAGAGATACCGCGGCCCCGGAACATAAAGGGCGAGGAAGGAACATGGATGGGCTTTAGTCAGTAAAAGTCTGACACTCCTTCCCGCTCCGCCCAGAGTGGGAGAAGTCATTTGATGATTTCCCATACTAAAAAAAAAAACAAAAAGGGTTTCATAAAAGTCACTGACAAGTGTTATTGTATTATCAATTTTGACAATGATTGTTTCCCGTAAACTGAAAATTCAAGGTTGAAACTCTTTAACTGTCTCGCAGACAAAAAGGCCACAAGACAAAAGGTGCCTCAAATGGTGACATTTGATCAGCGGTTACGATGATGGATTTTATTTTTTTAAAAGCCCTCGACGCAAAAACGACGGCGTGTTATAAGTTTAACATGTCTGTGTGTGTGTATCTGTGCCATCGTAGCTAACGAACAGATGAACCGATTTTGATTTTGTTTTTTGTTCGAAAGGTGAATTAGATTTTATATGAGACGTACAAAATCGCGGTTTTTTTATGGGCATACGCTGAATAGAGTCGAATAAGTGTGCGTAGTCCCTTAGTCGGGAGTGTTCTTAGCTATGTTTTATAAAAATCTGTTCAAGATGGCCGCTGCCACAAAATGGCGGATTACATATTTATTCAACAACTTGCTCAATATGGGTATCAAATGAAGAACATGACTAGTAGAATGCTGAAACCTGTTTTAAATAAATATATAAAAAAAATCCTCTTAATAATATTTGTGTAGATAAAATATATAAAACTACGTAATATGTATTGCACACTGACAAAAATTATCCCAAAGATTACGCCAATTCTGTCGAAATACGAAATTCTTTGAAAGTTTTCTTATGAAGTGTAAGTCTCACTCAACCCTATGGTTGCTAAAGGTTAGTAAGCCTTGGGTTATAAAAGTACCTGATACCCACTCACTTTATGCATCTTTGGTTTCCTGGGATCCGTGCCGACATCTACAGCGAAAACCTTCGCAGAATTCAAAGCAGGCAGAATAAGGAGGTCTCTTTTGAGTAAGGGGTTGTCATGGCAACTGGAGCAAACGTTCCAGCCAGTATGATGGAGCTCGTCGCCGATACTGCCGGTGTGTGTCCGTGCGATCACCTGGAAATAATCAGCTGGTTAGATTTTTCTATTAGTTTGAATATCGACTGGATAGTAGCAAAACTTATATTGTCACTTACGGGAAAACATAAAACAGTGTTTGGATAATAGCAGTTTGAGTGTCATTTTTTTGACCGATAAGTACAACATCAATATTTCTTGTGCGATGTTTAGTTCTAGAGAGAAGTAATATGTTTAGTTTTAATACCAGCAGGTAAATGTATGACAAGAAAGTTAAACTTAATATTCGTGCCATATTTTCCAATAAATAGGTACCTTGAAAGACAAGAACAACAAGAATTCTATACAAGGCATAATTAGCTTACTCCTTAATGTTTGTCTATTAGTATTTGTAAACAAATCCGCTAAGAATCTTTACAAAATACAACGCAGTTCTCGGAAACGACGTTATTTATTACTGGTAAATACGCGAATTTCTAAAAACTCTTTAGTTTCTGAAAATTTTCAACGAATTAAAAAACAATATTTAAATTCTCAGTGAAGCAAACCAGATCAACATCGAGCAATTTATTTTAAATTCCAAAATGGTCTACATTCAACAACTAAAAGAAATCAGATACTACACAAATCAGTCTTCCATTTAATCACAGAGTAAACAATCTTTAGAACATCTAAAAAGAATTCCATAATCCGAGCAACAAATCCCGGGCAATATATTGCATTCCGCTTGTTAATTTAGTCCCGCCTGGTATTGCAATGGCAAAGTACACAATAATACTTCCTACAGAATCCTGAAATCCCTGGATTACTGGTACGTTATTGCCCTGCGACATTGCCCGACTAAATGGCTGGATGTAAGGTTTTATTCGCTAATACAAAAGTAGTGCGTAATTGCTATTTTCTTCCGGACAATATTGCTCGTATCTCTTGTCTCTCTCCGGGAAATTGTGTCGTGTGCGGACAGCTTTTAGTCGAGGTAATTATTTTCTGAACGGGTCGCTGAGATGGGTTTAGATAGCGTTTTTCGTGGATAATTTTCGTTCGTATTCGGAAATGTTGTATAAGATGATTTCCTTGAATGAGAAATTGAATCGTATTATTATAATTAATGCGTTATTCACTGTTTGTCTGTGCAATATTGTGTTAATTACGCCCAATCTATACTTCTATACTAATATTATAAAGCAGAAGAGTTTGTTTGTTTGTTTGGTTGAACGCGCTAATCTCAGGAACTACAGGCTAGGCTTTAGGCTATATAACATCACGCTACGATTATTAGAAGCGGGGCAGGAATGAAAAATGTTGCAAAAACGGGGATTTTTTTTTCTTTCCTTTTCCTCTCTTATGTGACGCAGACGAAGTTGCGTGGGTCAGCTAGTTGAATGAATAAAGACATAAACTTATATTGTCACTTACGGGATATCTTCCGTGATTATTTATTATTTTGAGCTCCTGATATTTCGACGCTGTTGCAAGCGCCATGATCGCGGGTTGACTGGAGACTGCGGGTAGATGGGAAATAAATTGTTACGAGCAGACAAATCTGTCTACACTCTTTCTTTGTCTTTTACTATGCGCACAATTGGAACTCGACACTAGGTCACGACAAAACGGACTCACAGTATCACCAGGTTTTGTGGAGTCTTTAGTATGATGCCGGCTGTTACTTTTGATCATATTCAGTACAGGATTCCATAAACTCGACAATTTTAAGCCATCCTCTAGATTGAAAATCCCATAAGTTACAATAAAAGCTTCATTTTTAGACCGTGAAAGCTTCAAGCAGGACATTTTCTACAAATATGCAAAATAACAATAAAGTGTGTAAAACCTCTACCTCTTCCTCTTCACGAAGCCGAATGGCACTGGTTCTCCCCGTCATTGCAATCATTTTATTTTCTACACCTTACCTGGGAACCTTACGAAGATATGGGGGGTCAAAGTTCCAACTTTCTGACAAGTTTTTTTTTTTTTTAAATACAAGTTATTTTAAGAAGATTTTAACTTTTAACACCTATTTGACCCTCGTAATATTCAATCCATCCATCAGTACAATGTTTTAGGGTCGTTCTGTAGTTTCGTGCAAAAACGATTTCCAGACTAATTTACCCATGGTTTTCATTTCTGCATTTTTTTTTTAACCAGAATGGGTAAAGACATAGTTACTTTAAAAGGAGTATCGATAATATTAGGTTTTGATTTGTTATTTTATTTAATAAACTAATAAAACTGCGTCTAAATTCATTCCTCTCTGTTTCCAACTAGGGACCTCGGCGTTTGTTTTCATGTTTATTTGTCTACAGTCGAATTGATAGCTTTAATTAATACGGTTTGTAAGAACCAAACCCCTGACCTATTCTTTAAGTATTTTAAATATACCAATAACTTAGTAATAGTAGAAAAAAAGCTATTTTTCTAATTGTCACAAAAAAAACATCATCGCCATCCGTACTCGGAAACTTAGTAATTTTGTAGTGGTTTATTCGGTCCCTAATATAGTGCAGGTCACAACATGTTTCTACTGGTCGGTAGCCGCGGCAAACAGAGCAAAGTGGACGTACGCCTATCGCTGTCATAATTATTTGAAATCTTCGTATTGTTGGTAGTGCTTCGTCCAGAAATAATTTCATCACATTCCTTCTATTTCACAAGGTACTGTAGTAAACAAATTATTATAAATACTAAATATGTTTGGCTTTCAAATTGATTTTGATCCTATTTTATTACTGAGTGGCTAATGTATTCGGTAACGAAATAATTAAACAAAATGTTAGAATTTTTCATTCATCTCCACTTAATGGCGTTAATGACTGCGACACGGTTTTATACATAAGCAGTTTTTACCGAACACATTTACTTTGTAAACTGATTGATTTGAAAACTGAACTAGTTCAATTTATGAATTGTATGAAAAATATACATAATTTCACCCGAAAGACGTCCACTGCTGGCCAAATGCCTCCCCAAGTGTCGCTACATTGACCGGTCCCGTGCGACGGGCATCCACCAGATTCCTGCAACCTTCACCAGGTCATCGGTCTACCTAGTGGGAGGTCTTCCAACGCATCGTCTTCCGGTTCGCGCTCGCCACTTCAAAACTTCAGCCTCATCAGCCATCTGTTCTGCGAGCAATGTGCCCTGCCCACTGCCACTTAAGTTTGGCAACATACTGGTTATGTTAGCGTTATTACGGTGACATAGTTTTTTAACCTTTCGTGATATGCTTCGTGAATAAAAGGGGTGACGTCACACATTTGATGTGAAATCCACTGCGAGTTCTCTCATATTTTGTACTAAACGAAAAACATTAAGACTTTTTTTCTAGAACAGCTTTTTCATTTCAAATCTAAAAGCCTGTGCCATATTTTATAAGCCATCAAATATTCAATCTTTTTTCCTACATAGGCAAATGGCTTCTCTTGATTGACATAAAACTCTCATAGGATGAGCTGCATATTGGACATAAAATATTTCAAACTTTTGTTATAAATCCAGTGGTTTAGCCAGATTACGGGAATATTTTTGGACGATGTGGAATGATTGATTTAAAACACTAAAAACAGGAGCCGGGTAAAAATAGCATCAGTTTTTTCCTGCCCTTATCCGAATTTGTCTCGAGTCTGTGCGGTATGTCTTCTTCTTCCAAATTTTTACTCGTTATCTCACCAGACTCTTTCTTGGGTTTTTCAAACAGTGCAACTATTATTTTTTTGTCTTCCTCTTCTTTTTTATCCATCCACAATCGTACTCAAAACTTTCTTCACGACATTTTACTTATTCTGGATTAAAATATCATCCATCTATACAACATCCAACAGTATCTTAAACATGATTGCCAGTCGCCTGGACTGTGTTTATGTGGGTCGCTTCTGTGCAATTACTCATGGATTGTCGCAGTTATGATCCACCTTTATTTGTTCTTTTTTTTGTTTATATCAGTGCTTGCTAACAGAGTCGTAAGTTTTACTAACAGCTTTTGAGTCGTGGATACTCGAATAAAGAGAAATTCTATTCTATTCAATACTAATATTATAAAGAGGAAAGATTAGTATTTTTGTATGTTACGAATTAACTTTAAAACTACTGAACCGATTTAATTTTTTTTCAGCAATGGATAGCTACATTATCAGCAACTAACATAGGCTATATTTTACCCCCGTACTCCAACGGGAATGTGAACTACACGGGTGAAACCGCGTGACGTCCGCTAGTAGTTAATATAAGACATACAGGGTGTAAAACACCTCTTCACGAAGCCGAAAAGCACTGGTTTTCCCCATCATTGCGATCATTTTTTTGTTCTACACCATACCTGGGAACCTTCTAGTTACGGAGATATGGGAGGTCAAAGTTACAACTTTTTGACATTTTTTTTTTTTAATACAAGTTATTTTTGTAAGATTTTGACTTTTAACACCTCCAGGATAGGAGACCCCCGTACTATTCTATCAATCCATCAGCACAATGTTTGAAGTGCATTACATTGAGTTCTACCACAAAACATCATTTATAACCTCAAAAAAAAAAGTTGTTTCCCAGCAATAATTTTTGCATAAAGTTACTTAGTTTGATGTAAAGAATGCTTGGTTAACGGCTTTGTGATGAGGTGGTTTACACCCTGTTTATAAAGACGTGAGGCCAATCCAGTATAGTTCCTATAAGTGTAAACAACGTGGTTTCCGCTGAACCTCATGGGAAAAGTAGGAAGTATGTAGTACGAGCTTTAAACTAATAACAAAGCACTGCGATCTGAAAGCCCCTTCATGGGTTAATATTGTCATAGCTTTTTACGATACTCACGGGAGAAACGGGTCGCCTTTTGTTTGGGTACAAATATAATTAGCTAAGCCATGAATAACGTAAGCAAAAGCCTTGAGACTTTTAGACTCTAGCAATTGGTTTGATTTTAAACGTGTCCTAAGATTTGATTATTCAGAACACGTCTCATTAAGTTGGCAGCTAGTACAACCACTTTTTTGATCACAAGAATCAAAAAAGTGGTTGTACTAGCTGCCAACTTAATCATCTTGATAAGTTGACAACACAAGCATCGATGTAGTAACTATAATTATGATTATTACATCACGGTTTTAATCTTCGAAGGACTAGGCAGAAGATTAACATCGGCGCAACCCCAGCATTTTGACCGCAGGAATAACAATAATAATTTTGTTATAACTCTGAATAGGCTAGTTTCCACCATCAATAAATTGCAAATCTATTTAGTCCGTCAGTTAAAGTATTGTAAACTAATGGACACGTATTTTTGTTTTTGTAAATCAATGAATCGACAAAGTTAGAACGTATTAAAAGTCGGGAGTGGGGGCTCGTGACGTCACAACGCACTAAGAATTATAGCACGGCGTGACGTATTGAGAATTTTAAAACGTGTCTTCGTCAATTTAGGTCTACGTAACAAAAGAAAAAATACGTGTCAAATATTTTTTGAAAATCTTACTGACGTACTAATTAGTTTTTTTCAGGACACAAGCCTGTTAAAGAGTTACAAGTCACCGAGAGCAAGCCTTTTGCCATCGAGCATAAAGTCCTTACTCCGGGATACCACTGAAAAACTCCAAATGGAAAAACCTATAAACACTTAAGAGGAGCATGCGAATTTCATACAAACGTAGTACCAAAATAATTTGTAAACACAACATAAATTTTTAACGTAGTTTGTATTTATTTTGATTGAATTACAGCATAATTATGTAGGTTTCCAAACGCATATTTTGAATGTTAGAGTACATATTTAAACAAGAGTTATGGTAAAAATAAATTTTCTATAGAAATTTTAAATTCCTCATATCTCGTTTTGATATCATTGTCCTTTCAAAATATTTATTTAGGAACATAGATATGCTATAATACAATCGTAATATATAATTATGTGACCGTAAAATTGTCAAATACACTACCTCAAGAATATTTTTGATTTTGATATTATTTAGGTATTACGTTTGTATGAAAAACCAATGCCCATCATGTCTTGGATGGAGCTGAATGCCATCTACCAGACTTCATCATCTTACTGGCTTTGTCCCATTCTCCCTATCCATTTCTATTTCATATCATTCCTCAAACAACCTATATTTTTTTTCTTTATGTCTCTCCCTGGATTTATAAAGGGTGTAAAACACCTCTTCACGAAGCCGAAAGCCTTGTCGAGTTGTTCTCCCCATCATTGCAATCATTTTTTTTTAATCAACCACCATACCTGGGAACCTTCTAGTTAATGAGATATGGGGGGTCAAAGTTACAACTTTTTGACAAGTTTTTTTTGTAAGATTTTAACACCTCCACGACCCCCGTACTATTTAATTCATCCATCAGCACAATGTTTAAGTGCGTTACATTGAGTTCTACCACAAAACATGTTTTTTTTTTCTTTCTTTCTATTTATAACCTCAAAAATATTTATTGCGTAAAGTTACTTGGTTTGATGTACAGACTGCTTGGTTAACGGCTTTGCGATGAGGTGGTTTACATCCTGTATAATCAAATGTCTCCTTGAAATACTAACCTGACTATAAGTCGGTGATTTAGGGTCCACGTCAACCGTGGCTAAGTAGTCTTGTTTAGTTTGGTCCGGTTGGATACAGACAACGTAAAGCAGCTCCTCCCTGGGCCCATTCTTGAAGGCGTCTAGAGGAGACGCGTACCCGGGTCCTTTACCTAGAAACAAATAGAACAGACCGTTGTTGTATATTTTCAAGAATTTCATCGAATAACATAAAAAAACGTATCACAATTCAAATGTTGAAAGTATTATGTTTTTTTTTCAAATATTAAAATGCAAACAACCTTCAACTTAAAATCATAGTAAATATTAATTTAGTTCTGTAATATTCTTCATCTGCCTAGCGTTTTCCCAACCATGTTGGGGTCGGCTTCCAGTCTAATTGGATCCAGCTGAATACCTACCAGTATTTTACATGAGTGACTGCCCATCTGACCTCCACAACCAAGTCAGTTGGTTGTGGAGCAAGGGGTATCCCCCTTGGTCAGATTGCATGATTATAAAATAAAAAAATAAAAAAACTTAACACTTAAAATAAAAAAAAAACATGTTACATGCCAATCACAATAAGAAAGCACATGAGTGTTTGTCCACAAATCTGATCCTAACCCCCAAACTAGGCTTCGACCTGTATCTTAGGGGTCAGCGTTCAGCCATGGATTCCACTTTTAATCTAACAGCTTTTGAGGGTGTCGCTGCAGCAGAGTTGACAGCCAGAGTTATTGCCATTTGGTAACACATATTGATAAAAAATAATAATGATTGTCAGACTTTTTAGACCTTCTAACGACTATAATGGTAGTTTTCCAATAATGTATAGTTAAATAACATAACATCACACATGAAATACCCTATGGGATAGGCAATTACCTAATAGTGCACTCATATTTCGCTAGTTAGATAACAACAGCTGTATCTAGACTGCGTGGCTGTTACTGAAAAAACCCTAAAAAAATCCTGATGAATAAACCCAACAACACTTTGTACACTCATCATCATCATCATTTCAACCGAAAGACGTCCACTGCTGGACATAGGCCTCCACCAAGTGCCGCCACATTGACCGGTCCCGTGCTTTGTACACTAGTGTTTATTTATTATTATTCCTATAATTCAGGCAACTATGGCCCATACTGTGTATGTATAACTAACAACTTCTTTTAAATTTGATTTGCACCTTGTATCATAAATCGTTTGCTTTTATTTAAGTACATAGCAAACTGAACACATGCAGGTGGATTTGAAGTAGTAATTCTCTTAAATAATATTCCCGAAGCTCTTGTAGTTTCGGGAATATGTAAGCCGTGTGTATTTGAAGTTATTTTTAAAAAGGGCAAAAAACTAAAATTGCCTCGGTCTTCGGATTCCTAGTCAGAAACAAGCAAGCTAATTGCGTCTCTACTAGCCTTTTTATATGCAAAACGTTTTGAGGCTGAAAAGTCGTCAGATCACTTGAGAATTTATTTAAATTATGGCCAGACTACATTCAGTTGCTGAAGTTTTATTTTACACAAAAACCATTAACTTTTTTTCCATAGCTCTAACTTTTTTAATTCAAAGGAAACCAAAATATCTATGTTATAAGCTGATCCCGAAATTACGAATGCATCTAAAACCCAAATAATAAAAATCAATTTTCCGACTTTTCCCTCCAAATATTTATTTTGGGGAGCCCAATTTTCTTTCAAAAAGAGAACTGTCAATTCGTATAAATCGTCGATAGGCATCAAAACGTTATTTTTCCCTGCGTAAACGAGGGTAGCGGACAAACATGGAGGGATGCCACCCCTCGCCATTTTGGTAATCACGTCAGGTAATGCTTGCATATAAATTACTCCTTTGTTCGGTTTAATCCCATCAATAACCCATTGTTTCGGCTACAAATTGCATCGCTTGTTAGTTATAGATAAACTCACGTTTGGTTATTAAATCTTCTATATCTAATAGACATAGGATACAATGCAAAAAAAGCTAATTTAGTAACGTGTATAAAAATTTGATAAATATTGTTTATAAAATTGTATACAAAGTTTCCAGTTAGTATTAATTATGAATTAATATGAAAAATGTTTCATCCATTTCATCTTCATTAGATCTGAAATCGAACGGTCATAAAATATTTTTATACAGAGCAAGCAAAACATAGCATAACCGTAGCATAAACGTAGCATATTTTTAAAAGATGACTGCTTGTATCCGCACTATGTACTGCAAAACAGGGCGTTCTAAACTTCCTTGAGTCGACGATATAGGTAGTCGCGAGACACAACTGGATAAGGGCCGCATAGAACCGGGAAGTGTGAGAGATTTAAGAAAACGCCTATACCCAGTAGTGGGTGATTCCGGGCTGATGTAATGATGAAGATGATCATGATGATGATCTTATAAGAGGTTCGTTTATTAGAATTGTGCAAAAAAAACTCATCATCTGCTTAGCCTTTTCCCAAGCATGTTGGGGTCGGTTGCCAGTCTAACCGGATGCAGCTGAATACCAGTATTGTACATGGAGCGACTGCCTATCTGACCTCCACAATCCAGTTAGTACTAGGAAATACGATGGCCCTTGGTAAGACTGGTTGTCAGACTTTTTTGGGCCACGACAGCCAGGACCAACGGCTTGACGTGCTTTCCGAGGCACGAAGGAAACTCGGTATGTAAGGGTGGTCACACTGGTCGGCCATCCACTGACCAATCTAGCCAAGCACGGCTGAACGACAAGAGCGGCTGTTATTATCTAGCCACGAGCTCCTTTGTGCAACATTTAAGTTAGTATTACAAAACATAAACACATAAGCCTGTAAGTCCCCGACAGTTTCGACAGAGTTTCCTACATTCAGCTTGTTTCACTATGTGCTACAATGTTCTATGAAAGCTTTTCTTTATCAGGACACCCCTATATTTATTACATTAATTGCTTGTTGCGTAAAAACGCTATCTACCCTAAATCAGATTAGGATATTTCTCTTTTCGGTGCAACGGTATCAATGTCACGCGATCATAAAGTACCTTCAGTTTTGTTTTAATTTACATTATTGCGCGAGTTGATACAATAATGGCTATTACTGAGATTACGGTTCGGTATCAATGTAAATGGACAAAGATAAAATAGGAGTGGGAGCACGTGCCTACAGAACGCACTAAAAACTATACCACGGCGTGTCGTATTGAAAATTTTTAAAGTGTCGAATTTTCGTCAATTTTACGTAAGAAAAAAAAAATACGGGTCAAAAAATTTTTTGAAAATCGAACAGACGGACGTAGCGTAGGTATTAGTTTTTTTTTCATCTACCCTACTGTTTATAACATAGCATAATATTTATATTAATGGGAGTTGGAGTAACCCAGCTTTTTGTTTAAAAAGTAAAATAGTTTTCGCCGTTAGTCGTGACGACCGTTTGGGGCTTTTTTATTTAATTTAAAATAAGTATTTGTTGGGGCAATGGGGCAGGGCACATTGCTCGCAGAACGGATGGCCGATGGGGCCGAAAAGTTCTGGAGTGGCGACCGCGAACCGGAAGACGATACGTTGGAAGACCTCCCACTAGGTGGACCGATGACCTGGTGAAGGTTGCGGGAGTCCGGTGGATGCGAGTAGCAAGGGACCGGTCAATGTGGCGACACTTGGGGGAGGCCTATGTCCAGCAGTGGACGTCTTTCGGCTGAGATGATGATGATGATGAAGTATTTGTTTAAATATAAACATTATTATGTTATTAGGCAAGGCTTGGATTCTCCAGCTAGACTGTTTTGCGGCAAAACCAGTGAATCAATGACAGTCTCAAACTTTTAAAACTTAGGTACTAGTGCTATACGGCACTGAAATAACAGAGCGCTGTAGCGACTATTTTCGTAGGTGATATTATTTTGACAAATGTATTGGGAAAACAACATGGCAACTCTTGATTCAATTATGACCACGTGCTAGAATATTCTTAAAAGTAAAAGTTAGTTATCTATCAGTACCGGTTTGTTGATAACTGTTGTGAAGTGCAGTTGTGTTTGTCGAATTAGCGATATGAAATCTGGCAGATTTGATAAACAATCTATTACATAACAAATAGGGCACCGAGAAAAAGTATAAGCTTCGGCAATCATCGCCTCTATCTTCGGAAATACGAACGGGCAATCATGAATTACATCCAAGTGCGTTAGTGGAATTCAATGACATGAAAATTAACGTAGTGCATACTATTATTAGTTAAGCTGTGAAGTACAGCTACTTCAAAAACAAAACACGATCTGTATTGATAGTCTAAAGATAATGCAAATTATAAAAATGACCTTGGCATTAACAGCTTAGCCGCTTATAAAGACAATTTATTTAACGACTGTCTGGCACACTGATTTCTAATGCTAACGGCATTACACATAACAATTGACTAGTAATACATAATAATAGACGACTATGCACTTATGTCATTGTATTGCAACGTTTCTGAACCTGTGAAGTGATACTGATCTATGAACGTTCAAATTGAGGCAGTTGACTTATGTCCACTATTGTTAAGTGAGGGACTACCTATCTGCCTTTCTCGACTCAGTTCAAGGGTAAACACAAAATATACCAATCACTTGGAAGTAGTACCGAGTTCACTGAGAGTCGACCAGTAGTACGTAGTTAGCATTGTATTATAGTTATGTATGTTATGTATACCCACAGCTGGCCTGTATTGTCCCACTGCTGAGCAAAGTGACTCCATTCCTTCCAACGGTCACACTTCTGTGCTATTTCTTTCCAATTCTCAAAACTAAGTCGTCCAAGTAGTAACTAAGTAGTCTAAGTTTGTCCCGCCAATTCATTCGTGGTCTGCTTGCGTGTCTGAGCCATGTTAACGATTTGCGTTTTGGAGTGTAGTGTACCTAGCAGTATACGATCTGTTAATTATACAAAGATACTGCGCTCCATAGCACGTTGGCAAACCTTAAGGTTGGGTTTTAGATGTTAGTCAAAGACAAAGTTTCTGCACCGTAAGTCAACATGGGGAGATGACACCAAAGACAGCAGCAATGTTAACATTGTATGGTTTTTTTTGAGAGGCCGGCGGCGGAGTGTGCGTCGTTCATACGCAATATTATGTTGGATAGTGTACAGGTTACATTCGGAGTTATTTACTATACGGACCTTGTAGAAACTATAGCAAATTTTCGTGCGTTCAAGCGGTTTTGCCATACCTATTATTGGAATCAAATATAACAGCTCTCAACTTAGGACCCATTAACGTTAATATTGGTCCATGGTGCTGGGGCAACTGGGCCTATCCCAGTTGTAAACGTCTATTGGCCTTGTTTCGTTCTGTCGCCTGCTGATATGGAGGGAAATGGAAATTACAGTTCCTAATCCTCTGCTATACTTTCTGATTAATTTCGTAACGGGATCCAAGACAGTTAAATTCATTCTCTGTGACTTCGTCGAGCTTCATTTTCTCAGCGCTGTTGATTCTGGCTTTCAGGAGTTACAGTGGTATGGGCAAGTGTGGCGGGCTTGTCCCAAACGTAATACAAGTTCCCAAATATGTGTTATGAATGGACATTAATAGAACAGAGGTAAGAGAAAAATAAGTTTTCTGTAGAAATTTTAAATTTCTCAAATCTCGTCTCAATATCATTGTCCTTTCAAAATATATATACTTTGGAACCTAGATATTATGTAATCCAATCGAAATAAATACAGACTTTCTTAAGAATATGTTTGGTTTACGAATTATTTTGGTATTACGTTTGTATAAACTATGCACGCTCCGCCAACTAACCTGCGCCTTTTTCCCATGTGGGTACGTATAGAATAATAATAGCGTAAATAAATAGATGTACTTAGTATTGTAGAATAATGTTAAAAATGTAAAAAAAACTTTTAATTTTATGCCACTAACTACGCATGTCCTATCTGTCTCGAATTCAACCTCCAACATTTAGAGGACGTTTTTTCAATATTGTATCCCAATATTAGATTAAGTGTTGAACAAGAATCGTTCAATGGATTTATGAATAAATCAATTTCGTGTGAAAGGCAACGAAGGATATTAAAACAACAGCTTCTCAATCCTATTAGGGACCCACTTTAGATTATATCGAACACCATTCAGAAATTAAAACAAAGTACGTACTTCGTTCGGTTCCACTTATTTCCGTAGCTTTTGAGATTTTCTTAAATCCATACTGAGTTTAATATTCAGAGGACTTCTTTCCTCAAAAAAGGAGATTTATCTAAACAGTGAGATTAAAATCACTAGGGTTCGTTTGAGAGAGCCTCGTTTAAGGCGCTTTGAGGGGCACGCCTCGGGCAACGCAGAAATGATAAATTGCAACCCGCTTGATGTTTTTGACGGTTTTTTTCATACCATGACCTTTTACCGTTCTTTTATTTTGCTTATCATGTGACACGGACGAATAAGTTTGTTAAAGAGCTGACAAATAGCGATGTAGATGCAGCCATGTGGAACGCGACTTGGGAACATATTGGGTTTTTATAAGGATAAGGATGAACTGAAAACTTCGTTTTCAATGCGGTTGAAAGTGGTAAATGATAGTGTACGTTGATAAAATGTTAATTAGCGTTTTGTACAATCACCAGTGAACTACGTAACTAAAAACTGACAAATTTTCTCATCCGAATTTGAACTTACAAGTCAACGTTTTGTGGTTTAAGTCATTTGGAGAAATTTGACAGCTTGGTAACTTGATGTGCCGGCGACTTTACTTAAAAATATCCGTTTCTGTAATACTATGATTGCAAACGATTTTTGGTAGCTCTCACGAGCTATAGGTATCTGTCTTCTTGTGTTTAGTATACCTAGCGTTGCATGCTAGTAGATGAATATTAATTGGTAAATGTAACAACAATGTATTGGCAAGTACTCATAGTTTATTAGTTGCCTCGGAACATTATTCTTCATTCATAGATAGACATACTTCTCAATGTGCAATTATTCGCATCACTATTTTCCATTAGGATTGTGAATTCAAGCGTGAAACCCCATATTTCTTACCCTTCTGCCGAGACCGAGTAGAAATGCAACTTTCATTGTTCAAAGATAAAGACAATCGTTTAACATGCTTTACTATGAGTAATTCACAATACATTCGTGAACAAACATAAATTAGTTTGTAACCATGTAAACAGCTACACACGTGAGTACATACATTGTAGATCTTCATAAAAATAGAACGAACGATATATACATAACACCGTTTCGAAGTAATCCCAACATTCACAAATTAATTCAGATGAAAACAGTGTTCTAGAATAAGAAATAGTGGTACCCAAAACGGTACTGATAGTAACGAACATCTATTTATAAATAACGCTAGAATCTAAACAAATATAACCTTGGCAATGAAATTGATAAACAAGTATTCAAACTTGATTCCATTACTAAAATAGAACTGGATAAAACGAAAGCTGAACATAACGAATAGCTACCAAAAGATTTTGACGCTTACATTAACAAATTTGTATAAAATGCAGTACTTACAACACGACATATTTTTAACACAGTTCAACTGACAGCTGGTCACAGTGATGATAGTGGAACAACTATTCGAACGAAGTAAATAAAGTATCCATAAAGAACTTGATGATGATAACTGACAATATAGCTGTCTCTTTCCAACTCCTTGAGTTATGTGAATAAGATGTACCGGTTCGTGCGAGTGAATGATTGAACATGTAGTTGAGAGTTCAAAATATTCCGTGAGCTTGACATTTGTATTTTGATAATGATTTGCATTATTTGTGTTGCTATGGATGATGCTGATGATTCATTGTTTATTTTGGTCAATAATAAAAATCATACGTTGTTTGACAATGCAATCCAGAATTTAGTGCAGATGTTTGTATAAATGAAAACCAATCACAGTTACGTGGAAACGGCTATACAAATTGAATGATTGATAAAATACCAATATTACATAGAAAAGGTTTTTCTGGAATAGTAACTGACTTCCATTTAGATCCTAAACGAAATAAATAACAAAGGATAAATAAAAGAGTTAACAACTTCAAATGAATTTGTGTGCTACGAAATCTACAAAGCCCAATAATGAACGAAAACCCTTTCCATTATAACAATCCCATTTAAGTAAATGTAAATACGAATAAATTGAGTGAAATCGTAGTACTAAGGCCTATTCATATGAATAGCATGGGCATAAAAGCTTTTAGTGTTATACATGAAAGTAATATTCGATTTAATAAAACAGCCGATAACTTATAACAATGATAAAGTCAAACAGAAAATATAATGAAGTTGTGAAGCTTCAGAAATGAAGTGAACTGAAATGAAGTGTTCTTAAATAAAATTTAGTTTTTCTCAAGAAAAGTTTTGAGTTTCAAATAAAAAAAATCTGTAACGTGTTCGGTAACGTGAATTCAGTTAAAGGTGCGTTTGAATTTTAATGGGGTATTAAACATGCACTAAATCAAGTCTTTGTATCAGGTCAAATTGAGGGTCATAACAAAGAAAAAATCACCGGTTTCTACCAAGAAGTCTACGGCCGTAAGCGTCAAAGTTGCGGTTAATATCAAGTTTTCCTAAAGGGTTAATAGCTGTTGACAGAACGAGACACGTGAATCATGACAAGCTTGGACAATCTTTATTAATAGGCAAAAATAAAAATGTTTTACTTTCAAGAATAAAATTATTTCAGCCTAATTTTGCTAAAACACATTAAGTGAAAACAAAATTTAACTTCTTCAATTAATCTTGTCAAAGTAAAATTAGCTTCGTCAGTCTACCCAACGGAAAACATCCGAATTTCCTTTTTTATCTCCAACGAAATCATCAAAAAGGCCATTAATCAAGATACCTGAGCCAACCATAAGACAAAACGGAACCATCCTGCGAGTAAAATGTGAGCAATAATATCATTCTGTGAGCGTAACATCGTTAAGAACCTGCAAGGCGAAGATATAGCTCCACAAAATAAAAAGACATGAAGAAATAAGACAGACACATCGTACATACGTGCTCTGTGATACAAATGCCTGCACTCCGCTTCCAATAGCACTTTGAAACACAATACGACTTAAAATACGCTTATTGTCAGTTCAGAATTTTAAAAGTCTCCCACGTAACTTGTATACAAACGTCTATCGATGTCTTTAGCAACTATCGTCGCACTTATCTTCGTCTACGCAATAAAAGTTTTCTCCGACCCGTCTTTCGGCTATGTGTATGCGTATTACTGTCCTGCATAATTCGTCTCAGGCTCGCGTGCTGGTGGAATTCATGTCGGATTGAAATATGTCTGCTTATATTCTTGAACAGAATATGCCACAAAGCTTTGTCCTTGTTCTTCCACAATAAATCTGCAGTCTTCTCCTTAATCCTACGCATATTTTCCTCCAGTCTCCTAGCTTTTATTTCCATTTGTATGAGGGAACGGGTCGTATTTGTCAAAAGGCGGTACAGGTATTCTTTTCTTCGCGTTTTCCTCGGCTCCGTTGCGCTCGAATTTATCATAGACTCGTATTCAGTGCTGTCCTCGAGTTCTTGAATTTCGTCCAAACTTGTGATTTGTGATTGCTTATTTTTTGTACGGAGAAACACGCCGGTGAGTAAAATTGCGAGCGCGAAACTTAATAGCATGATAAGTTTGGCATGGTTGTAGAGGGGTTTCGCGATGAAATTCATGTCAGTGAGTTGTGGGTGGTCGGTATCATAATAAACACGTCACGTTGCATCGGGATGCATGTTTTGTTTGTGTGCGAGCGCCGGGAATTATGTTTCGAGCAACAAGTCACGTGGTCGTACGCGAGCGCGGACGGCGCCCTCTCGCGGCGTCGGCGAAAACGGCACTGGCTGGAGTGAAAACACGACGGTGCGTCGCACCCCACGAATTTCCCCAATGACTTTTCCTCTTGGATGTGGGAAAGGGCGTTTTATTTGGATGTGACAGCTATACTTAAACACTTTGCGACGCGGGTCGGATCGTGTAATTAAACCGCAATGTTGTATGACAGCGATTATACTGTCATTTTCGATGTCTGAAAACCGAGAGAGTGAAAATTAAATTGTTCTAGGTATTTATTATTATTTGGGACAACAACTTGAACGTTTATTTGGAAACGTGGAATAATTTTGTGTCGTTTGAAACGGGAGTTTAGTATACATTTTATAAATAATATGTTTTAATGTCAAAGTTTATTGGGGACTATTATTATGAATTTATTGGTGGTTGAAAAAGTTTAAGGCAAAAATTAGTGCCTTACGCATTTTTATTGTAAAAGTTTGAAGTTTGTTCTTTCAGGACTGAATGTTTCCGAGGCTCAAAGTGCGTAAGTAATGGAGGGGGAGCCGCGAAGGTTCACCGGCTACAAACTGAAGCAGACATATTTTCACGCCACTATCTCACTATCGAAGAAGATTTACGCCGACCCCAAACGTAATATACTTATGACCTGCTCTTTTATGTGTTTTTGCTTAAGGATAACATCACCTTTAGTAATATGTAACAACCTTAGAGGGACATCAGTACCTAAAGGTACAACTACTTTCTTCCATAGTTACCTACCAAACAGTTGTTTTCATTTTGTATTCTGGTGCTATAACATTTTTAAGAAGCCTTTTTATACCCTCAAAGTTAAAATTGAACGCTAAACCGAGACAATTTCAACCTTTGTGAAGTGTATGAGTTTAACGTTAATGTAAAGCAACTTTGCAAAAGAAACATAAAAAATACTAAGTAACTATTGATTTGAATAATCAACCACTTACAGTAAAATAAAATGTTCCCCCAAGGTAACATTTCTGCAATATCTTTAGTTTTACTGTTCTGAGGGGTCGAAGTTTAAAGCTCCTGTCGATATCTTTGTAACATTGTTTTACTCCGGTGTTGTAATATCACATTGTTTGCAGGCGTTTCCTACCTAACTATTTTAGCTGATAACGACCTTTACTCTTTAGGTTACGATTCAATTTTGAACCAGCAAATTATTTGATAGTGGTTACAATCTATAGTAAATGCTTGATTTATTGGTAGTTTAAATAGATATTACTTATTCTAAACCATGAAACTCTTCGGAGCATTAATTAGAAAAAACAAACGATAGTTAACCAAAATATCTGCGATGCTTTGAGGAGCCCACATAGAAGAAAGCAAGCATGTCTTTAATTTGGACCAAAGCAAAAGGTTATCATTTGGGTTGGCCCAAACACACGACGACGTACACATTAATATATTTTTGACGACCTTGACAACACCATGGACCAGTGTTCCACATTGGCTTAAGATTGAAGGAACTAGAAGTCAGACTGGATATCCTGCCGGGGCTGCGGGACTGTTCGAAAGAGATACCGTGGCCCCGGAACATAAAGGGCGAGGAAGGAACATGGATGGGTTTTTTTTTGTCAGTAAAAGTCTGACCCTCCCTCCCGCTCCGCCCAGAGTGGGAGAAGCTATTTGATGATTTCCCATCCTAAAAAAAAGGCTTACATTACGTAGCTACCAGATAGTCAAAACAGATATTGTCTGTTTATATGGGTGGCATTAGGCATGACGACTGTATCAAAAGTTAGATTATTGAAAAATAATGGACGCGTATTTTCTGTTTTTGTAAATCAACGAATATTGACAAAGATAAAACGCATCAAAACTCGGGAGTGGGGGCTCGTGACGTCAGAACTAGCTAAAACTTATACCTAGGCGTGACGTATTGGGAATTTTGAACGCGTCGTATCTTTGTCAATTTTGATTTACGTAACAAAAGAAATAGACGGGTCAAATATTTTTAATAATCTACTTGACGGACTAATTTTGATTCTGATTTTTATTATTGCATGGATGAAGTCTTGGTGTTGCTATCATTATCTACCTAGCTTTTTCCCAACTATGTTGGGGTCGGGCTTCAGACTAATCGGTTGCCACTGAATACCAGTATTTTACTTGGAGCGACTGCCTATCTGACCTCAACAATTCAGTTAGTACTGGGTAATAAGTTACCCCTTGGTAAGACTGGTTGTCAGACTTTTAGCCAACGTAAGGCCAAATAAACCAGGGCAGTCCAGAACCTCGTTGGATTGACGATATTGTAAACATTTCAGGATCCTGTGGAACGCACGGAACGGGATTTCTGGCAGAAGGAAACCAAGGCCAGCAGTGGATGATTCCAAGCTGATCTAAATTCATCACCCAATCAAAACGGATAGATACCTGTGCAAAAACAGACGTTATAATTATCGTAGTACTTTTTTAAAAAATACGACGCGCGCTTTTTGTCCAATAAATTAAATGCACTAGAGCATTTTTGCAATACAATGCAGCTCGCCCAAATATGCAAAATGGCCGATTTATTTCACGCCCAAAATACCTTCAATGTTATGTTGACAAAAACGTTAATATTCCCCACTTAATATTCCTTGATAATATTTTGTCTGATCGCAAGAAAAACAAAGCGTAGAGAGACAAAAATTCGATATTAATAAAAACATTGGACCCTCAGCCCATCGGGTTGTTCAGCACAGCTGCCGACGATAGATAAGCGGGTAAGCGACCCCTTCTTTTAACTTCCTTGTCTTAAATTGATTTTTGGCGGCCAAAGCCTATAAAATATAAATTTAGCGGCTGCTATGGTGACATAATCGGTTGGTAGGACTGTGCGCTGAGATTTTTTTGTTTCCGACCACGGTCTTTTCTGTTCTCAAAAGACGACTAAAATTAGAATGAAATCTCTTGTGGTATTTCAAGCTTTATGATGTTAATTAATCCAACCTGCATAATAGACTATTTTTAGATTAATTTCTTGTGTCAGTTAGTACCTCTAACTAAAAGCCGATTCAATCATTATTTAAAACTGGCTTCAAGCTTGTTTTAAATAATTCCTATACTCTTATACACAATTTAGTTAAGTTCAATAAGTTCCTTAATATACTAGTTACTCAAGCAATAATAAACCCCTAGAACACCATTATCGTGTCCTTTATAGACTATCAGTCATCGTTGATGTCGTAAACGCCTCAGAGTTCATAATGCTCTGGCAGTTAATATCTAACATGACTGGCAGTTCGATCCATTGTACGGTCGCTAAATTAAAGCCTGTAAAACCGTCCTTTCATTTTATTTCCATCATAAAAACAGGAAGTAAAGTCGGTAGCACAAGCTGTCTTTATAAACTCTTTGCAAGTTCAACGGAGCGAGAAGTTCTAGTTATTTTACAGGAGGTATCGGTTACTGCTTCTAGTCAGTAAGTTAATGGTGGTTTCTAAGAATTCTTATATAGCTACTTTTGTGCAACCGGCCGGAGAATGTGGAACAATGTCTTATTTGGACGGTTAAGTATACAGGATGTAAACCACCTCATCACAAAGCCGTCAACCAAGCATTCTGTACATCAAACTAAGTAATTTTACGCTAAAAATATTGCTGGGTTTTTTTTATTTTTATTTGAGGTTATAAATCATGTTTTGTGGTAGAACTCAATGTAACGCACTTAACACTTTGTGCTGATGGATGGATTGAATAGTACGGGGGTCGTGGAGGTGTTAAAAGTTAAAATCTTACAAAAAAAAACTTGTACTTACTAAAAAAAAACTTGTCAAAAAGTTGCAACTTTGACCCCCCATATCTCCGTAACTAGAAGGTTCCCAGGTATGGTGTAAAAAAATGAACGCAATAATGGGGTGAACAAGTGCCTTTCGGTTTCGTGAAGAGGTGTTTTACACCCTTTAGATTTTGCAAAGATGCTTATTTTTTCTTTGGGTATCAATCATCATCTGCCTTGCCTTTTCCCAAGTTTCTTGGGGTCGGCTAACAGTCTAATCGGACACAGTTGAATACCAGTATTATACATGCAGCGACTAACTATCTGACTTCTACAATCCAGTTAGTACTGGGTAATACGATACCCCTTGGTAAGATTGGTTGTCAGACTTTTTGGGCCACTAACTACCTGTAATGACTGTCAAACATCTACAAATGACAGCCCGGACCAACGGCTTAACGCGTTTTCCGAGGAATGGAGAAAGCTCGGTATGTAATGGGTCACCCATACACTGACCAACCTGGGCAAGCACGGCTGAACGTATAGACCCGAGCGGCTGTTACTATTTAGCCACGAGTTCCTCCATTTCTTGCCACGTGAACCTCGCTCACTGATGCAGTAAATAGATCATCACAAACGCAGGTGATAGGGAAGGTAGACCATTGTCTATGGGGAGACGCCGCATACGTACTGCGAAGCTGCAGTTAATTTGTAATATTAGAAATGCAGCCCCAAATGAAACGCAACTAGTACATAAAACAAATTATTTGTGTTCTTAAATACAAATCAAATACAAATACAAATCAAATACAAATTAGTCAAAGTTTCAACTTACTAGTCCAAGAGCGAGGCGTCCAAAATTTCTTAAAGATCAGGCCCAAAGGGTAGTTAAACACAAGCTCATTCAATTGGAATGTAATTCTTGTGTCCTGCTGTTCATTATTACACCATTTACTAACTCCACCAATATTACTATCGACAACTACTTTTTGCATCGATTCAGTCGCAATGTTGCACAACATTGTTTGATAAAGTTGTGCTGTATTAAGTTGAGTGTTTAGTGTGTATGAGTTTGTTTGTGGCTTAAACAAGTTTTGTATTAAATGAAACAAGTTTACGCTTCGTGCGACGATGGTACTCAAGTGCTGTTCCCTCAGTTTGATGTGGGTACATTTGTTCGTGCGCTTAATTGATGTTTATTAAATAGTTTAGAACTTTGTTGAGTAAGGAAGACAGAAGATTTCTGTTTTGTTGCCTGGATTTCCATTTTGTAGTTTACAGGTGGATTGTACCATAGAGGTTGATTTTAACAGATTTTAGACTTTGTCCACCAGCAACGTTCCTACCATCATCTGACTAGGCTTTTCTCAACTATGTTGGGGTCGGTTTTCAGCGTAACCGGATGCAACTGCATACCAATATTTTACATGGAGCGACGGCCTATTTGACCTCTACAACCCAGTTAGTATTGACTTATTGAGTAATACGATACCCCTCGGTAAGACTATTAGTCAGACTTTTTGAGGCACTGACTACATTATTCGATGTATTAAATTGTAATTAATATTTTACTTTAAATGATAAATAATTTGTTGCACTAAGATTAATTGGTGGTCTTGTGATCATTTTGAAAACATTTAACGTATGTGTTTTCAAAATCAGCAAGAACATAGATTCCTGGCTCTAATTCAAACAATGGACGAATTCATGAAACATTCCTCGCTGTAATATATGAGCATTAGATTAGTAATTACATTTAATCTTCAAAAAATGTTGCACAATTCTGCTATATTCTAATTTACGTAAAGATTTCATCGTCGACCAGCTCCGTGATTACCTATATTTCTTTGCCCATTACAATTTTCATATTTCAAACATTATAAAAATCCAGACGATTGGAAAAGGTTTGTTGATTAATCGATGAACTTAGTCTACCCTCCAACATTTTTTAACGTCTTTTTCAATGAAATATTACTTTCGATAAAATACTGTTTATATCGTGCGACAAAATGAATGTCTTAGTCAGGACTTCAGCCTATTCACTGGATATACGTAGAGTGTTACAAGTATAATATTTGCTTTATTTATTGTTATACAACGTGCAACCAAATGGAACCACCATCGTCGTTTTTTACAATAACGATGGTGGTCCCATAGAGAAAGTTCTTCAGTTTGATGGTCTATAGCACACCCTTTCATATGACTATACCCTTTCTGTTACACGTTGTATAAGTAAATATCGGAGAAGCATAAATGATTTTATACAACAACAAAATCTGGGGAGTAGTTATGTGAACTACGGCAGACATTTACAGTACATTGTCAAATTTATTGAAGATTTTTATTAGCTGCAATGAAACTAAGATTCGGCATCAGAAATATTATGAACAAAATTTCTGCCCTTATCCCATGTTACTTGGGGTCGGCGCAATGATATTTTCATCCATTCTCTTGTGTCAACCGCCACGCTACCATTTACTCCTTTTTCTTTCAAATCCTTTTTCACAAAATCCATCCATCTTTGGTCTTCCTCTTTCTCTCCATCCATCAACATTTATATTCATGACTCTTTTAGAAACTTGCCATCTGTAACGTCTCGCCTCATCACATGTCCATACCAAGACAGTTGATTCCCTTTCAACTTTTCTTTTATTAGCGCAACTTTCAAACTTCCTTTACCCATTCCTTTTTTGTCCACAGGTACACATCAACATTCTCAACATTCTCATCTCTGCTACATGCAATCTGTTTTTATCCATCTTCTTTATAGTCAAGCATTCCGATCCATACGGTACGACAAGTCTGATCACGGATAGTATCTTGAGTATCTTGGATCGAAAGTTGTTCCAGTGACCTGTTGCCATTGCAATATTATTATTCTTACTTTGTCGATGTGGTCCGAAAACATTTTTGCAGCCTACCTAAAAAATTCCCCAAACCTACAGTCTAATTTATTGTCAATAAGGCTACAGAAACGGGCAGCTTCATACAAATACTAAAGAAAGTCCGCAGCTAGTCCTCAGTTTGTCCACAATTTTGCGATCACATTTTCATTCGTTCTACGGCTACCATTTGGCCGGCTTATTGCCAATTCTGCTTACCTTTTCTGTCGGATATGTCAACAACTCTGCAAGTGATTTGTCAAAACAACTTCTTTTATCATAGTTCTCCATCAATTCAACCCCGGGCTATGCTTATCCCTCGCAAAATGTATGATCAAGTTAGTACTTTAATATAATGTCACAGTAAAAAGTTAATGTCAAAACTTTCCTCCTATATGTTTATGATTGATCGAGTAGCGATCGTGTCGGCTTCTGTAAACAACCTTTTTGCTAACTTTTTTACACCTTTTTAGGTACTTACTGACCGAGTTATTCTTCAAAAACTTACTTAGTCTTAGTCTAAAAATGGGATATTTTAGTTCATATGATTTTGGAATAACTTGTGAAAGTTTTTTTCGCTTTAATAGGTATTTTATTACAAACTAGGAAGTTTTATACTGTTAAAACATTGAACTTTTTATAACAGAAAACTCTATACCTACCTGAGCAGTATAGTTATAAATTAGAAGTTTGAACTTATAGGTTAGGTAGGTAGGTAAAGTAAACTTCTTAACTAAGTACTCAACTGTTCGTAACAGCTTCAAAGAACTTATAATTATTTAACTCGTAATGTTAACAAAGGTAAGTTGCGAGAAATGAAGTAGTGAAATTATGTCAGGCAGGATCGCGAAGTGTGATTAAACAGATCTTTGTCCAGCTGTGGACTGCTGTAGGCTAGAGATTATAAAATAGCAGACTTGGTCCCCTGTTCGTAAGCCGAGGCCGCTTCCACTGGGCCATCGCTGCTCTCCTACTACTAGTAACTATTAGTGCCTTATTAAGACTTAAACGTTCCCTTTATAATGTGAAGATTTTCTGATGATTACCATAATCATCTGACTTGACGTCTGATGACTGACTTAAAACAGCAGCTTTAATTCTGATGGCTGCGGGACTGTTCGAAAGAGATACCGTGGCCCCCGAACATAAAGAGCGAGGAAGGAACATGGCATGGGTTTTAGTCAGTAAAAGGTCTTCCTCCCGCTCCGCCCAGAGTGGGAGAAGTCATTTGATGATTTCCCACCCGAAAAAGAAAAACATATATTTAATGTTGTGATATTATTGATGGCTTATCTGGCGCAGTGGCTGAGCGACCGCGTGTCATATTGTAGTGTAACGTAGTGGTTTTGGGTCTGGCTGTTGGTGTATGTGAGTTTAAATGTTTATAATCGCAACCACAATACAAGATAGATTTTTGGAGTGGGGCAACATTGTTTTCTAAGCAAACTCTATTTTGCAAAAAATTAAACCGATTTCAGAAAACACAAAAAAGTGAAAAATAACTTGAGCTTCAGAAGTTGGTTGCCGTTGTTTGATTGATTTAGTTTTTTTTTTGTCACCGAGTTCTTTTTCAACTTTTTATTGGTTCACATGTGCTTATGCTATGAACTGGTGTAAACAATAGACAGACATGAGATTTCAACAATTCCAGTCCATCATTTGCTATCATTTATTGAGGAGTTCCGTTGCCTATCTCCGAAGTTCTTCATCAGATCTTCACCAAATTCAAAAGGGACCACTCCGAGAAAACTCTTTCAAATCTACCCAAATCGCTACAAGTGTGCCTATAAAATTTTAAAGATCACTCTATTTCAGATCCAAACTTGATGATCATGGGACCACCTGGGAAGTGAACAAAAAATCCAAATCGGTCCAGCCAACTTCGTGTAATCAGGAAACATACAGACGACTTTAGAAACTCCTCCTTTTTGAAGTCGTTTAAAAAAAAATACCTGGGCTACAAGTCGGGCTTCCTTGTACAATTATTTTTTTTTCTCTTGTCAGCCAGTCAAACTTCTGAATTTAAAAATGACGTTCCAAACCAACCTTAATACATTATCCACCTTTTCTGAACCCGAACCCACTCATTAAAAAACTTTTTTGCAAAAAATAAAACCGACTTCAAAAAAAAACAAAAAAGTGAAAAATAACTTTAGCTTCTGAAGTCGGTGACCTTTGTTTGATTGCTTTAGTTTTTTTGTCACCGACTTCAGAAGCTAAAGTTATTTTTCACTTTTTTGTTTTTTTTTGAAGTCGGTTTTATTTTTTGCAAAAAAGTTTTTATTTTTCACTTTTTAGTGGTTCACATGTGCTTGATACATGGAAAGTCCATACCGTTACAATTGCAACAAGCCCAAACACGACTATGGTACATTGTCTCATTATGAAGTTCCGTGACTCTTGGCTTCATCATCAGATCTGATGGTAGAATGGTTCTTATCAAACGCAAATGCTTCACTTGTTGTAGAAAATACCAAAATCGCAACACGTTTTCATATAAAATCTGAAGAGTTCCCTCGATTTCGCCAAGATTCCATCATCAGATCACGACTTGGTGGCTATGGGACCATTTGGAAAGAATACCCTTTCCAACAAAAAAAGAATTTTCCAAATCGGTTGGCAAGCGACGGAGTTATGCCCGAACAAACATAAAAAAAAAAAAAAAAAAAAAATAGAAACATCCGAATTGAGAACCTCCTCCTTTTTTAGAAGTCGGTTAAAAACGAAAACTATAACACGACGCTTACGCCATCTACCGGATAATGGGCACAACTCTTCGCCACCCGAGTAGATCGCAACTTACACAAGATCAATGAACGATAAGAAGATAACATAAACAGTACCTGCAGACTACTAGCGACATCTAACATTCGACGTGAGAATGTGTCAACGAAGGTTACAACCACATACAAGCATGACATGGTGAAGACACACTGTCATCTGTCAAACCGCTATATAAACCTGCTCCACCCACGAATTCGACACTCGCTACTTAGACGGCACAGTGGACGATAGCCCCGTAGTCACCACTGTTGTCATAAGCTTGACCTAAGCGGAGGCCCCGTCGCCCTCAGGAATAGCTAGCTAGGAGGTGAAGGGATAGGATAGCCCCGCAGTCCATCCCTAGGTCCGCTAATAGGTCTAACCTTTAGTGTAACTTTGTTTGCTTATGTCTGTAAAGTGTTTGAAGTAAAGAGAATAAACTCCTATTGTCGTCAATCGTTGGTTTTATTCCACCGCCACCATTATATTGGCGCCCAACGTAAAAATCTTCTTCTACCCGCAACAATTTTATCGGAGTACCCACATTTATAACGGTGTACCCACATATTGACGGATAAACAGAAGCCTACCCTCAAGATAATTTATATTATTTTGACAGTATTGACATGTCTGAGAAAAAACAAGAAATGGTGATGATGACTCAGGAGCAATTCACTGCACTCATAACAAAAGTGACAGAAGCGAACGAAAGTGGAAATCGACATTTTAAAAGTTTTGCTGCGTGCACAAAACGTTACGACGGTGAACGAAGTTTTGATAAAGTAGAAGAATTTGTCACAAGCATTTCAGTTTTTAAAAAAATTGAGAAAATCAGTGACGAAGACGCCTTGGAAGGTCTAACTTTGTTATTGTCTGGCGCTGCTGCTACGTGGTGGAACGGTGTGAAAGGCGACATTAAAAAGTGGACGCAAGCCTTTGACGCCATTAAGTCTGCTTTTGCGCCGAAAATGCAGCCACACGAAATTTATTTGGCAGTTTATGCAAAAAAACAAACAACAGAGACAATTGACTCGTTTGTGTGTGAAAAACGTGCCTTACTCGCCCAGTTACCTGCAAAGCGAAATAAGGAAGAGGAACATTTAGATTATGTTTACGGACTACTCAACATAACCTACAAAAAGGAGATTGCTCGCACGGATGTGAAGACATTCGCAGAACTCCTGGATCGTGGCCGTCATATTGAGAGTCTACTCAAGGAAACTGGTGAGGCATCAACACAATCAGAACGAAAGCCGCTCAAAAGATGTTCTTTTTGTAGCAAGAAGGGCCATCTATTTGACGATTGTCGCAGAAGGTTGGCAGAACAAAAGGAAACGGTAGTATCCCAAGCAGAGACGAAGCCAGTCATCACATGCTATGGATGTGGAGCACCTGGTGTTTACAGAAGTAACTGCGACACCTGTGCCTGTATAAACCTAACTTCTTTGTATTCTGTTGATATTTATTTAAAACCTGATGAAGGAACCTTACTTACACAAAATGAGCAAAAGATGTTCAACGACTTGTTAATTGAGCACAGCGACATCTTTGAGAAAAACACGGAACCAACTCCGTTTACACTACATAGAATCGACACAGGCAATCATCCTCCTATTAGTGTTAAGCCCTATAGGTTGTCACCAACAAGGCAACAACAATTAAGAGAAAAGCTGGATGATATGATAAATGATGACGTCATTGAGGAATGCGATTCCCCATGGTCTGCACCTGTAATTCTAGTTCCAAAAGGAGAAACCGACGTCCGAGTTTGCGTAGATTATCGAAGACTCAACGAGATAACTAAACCAGACAGATATCCATTGCCTCGCATTGATGACTTATTACATCAGGCAAAAGCGATGCCATACATGTCAACAATTGATTTACAGTCAAGTTACTGGCAAATTTTGGTACATCCAGATGATTACGATAAAACAAGCTTTGTATCACCATTTGGAACGTTCCGTTTCAAGCGAATGCCGTTCGGTCTTAGAAACGCGCCAGCTACGTTCCAAAGACTAATGGACAAATTCATACAAGGATTGCACGCGAAGTGTGTATTATGCTATTTAGATGATCTAATTATAAGATCTAGTACTTTCAGTCAACATATAAAGGACTTAAGAGAAGTATTTATGAAACTGAGAGAATATAAGCTTCGAGCCAACAGAAAGAAATGTAAATTTATGTGTTCAGAAATTAAATATCTGGGCCACCTTATAGTTTCTGACGGTATCAAAACAGACCCAGAGAAAATCTCTGCTATTGCGAACCGTCAGGCGCCTAAAAACTTAAAACAATTAATATCATTTTTACAAACCGCATCATGGTATCGGAGATTTATTCATAATTTTGCAGACATTGCTAGACCACTTACTAACTTAACGAAGAAGAAAATAAGCTGGAAGTGGGAACAAGAGCAACAAGAAGCTTTTATGAAATAAAAAAATGCCTTAACTACGTCACCAGTGTTAAAACAGGCAAGTGATGATGAACCCTTTGCTATCAAGACTGATGCCAGTCAGTATGCCATTGGCGCAGCTTTAGTGCAGGGGGAGGGGGAAAATGAGCACCCTGTTGAATACGCAAGTAGACTCTTAACACAAGCTGAACGTAATTACAGTGTCACAGAAAAAGAAGCTCTAGCCATCGTATGGGCAATTGCAAAATTTCGTGGCTATATAGAAGGAACAAAGTTCATAACTATTACAGATCATCAACCATTGAAATGGTTAATGAATCTTAAAACACCTACTGGTCGCTTAGCACGATGGGCACTACAGCTGCAACCTTATGAGTTCAAAATCCAATATACTCCAGGACGAACTAATGTAGTAGCTGATACATTGTCTCGACCACCGTGTGAGCAACATGATGGAATATGCATTATATGCAGCACAGAGTTAGATCTACCTAGATACAACGAAAAACAGTTAAGAGATGAACAAATGAAAGATGATACCCTTCAAAGTATCATTAAAATAATAGAAGAAGGAAAAGAGAGACAACGTGATATCCAATCCAACTTATCCGATACGCCGAAGAGGAAGGCCACGGAAACAAACTGGTGCTGGTACTCAGTCGGGACGACCATAGAGTACCAGAGGGGGAGAATATAACACGACGCTTACGCCATCTACCGGATAATGGGCACAACTCTTCGCCACCCGAGTAGATCGCAACTTACACAAGATCAATGAACGATAAGAAGATAACATAAACAGTACCTGCAGACTACTAGCGACATCTAACATTCGACGTGAGAATGTGTCAACGAAGGTTACAACCACATACAAGCATGAGATGGTGAAGACACACACTGTCATCTGTCAAACCGCTATATAAACCTGCTCCACCCACGAATTCGACACTCGCTACTTAGACGGCACAGTGGACGATAGCCCCGCAGTCACCACTGTTGTCATAAGCTTGACCTGAGCGGAGGCCCCGTCGCCCTCAGGAATAGCTAGCTAGGAGGTGAAGGGATAGGATAGCCCCGCAGTCCATCCCTAGGTCCGCTAATAGGTCTAACCTTTAGTGTAACTTTGTTTGCTTATGTCTGTAAAGTGTTTGAAGTAAAGAGAATAAACTCCTATTGTCGTCAATCGTTGGTTTTATTCCACCGCCACCATTATAAAACTTATTTTTCCACCCGCAAAGTCATCCCCAAACACCGTCTCACGCTTGCCTGAGCACCAGCGTCGAACCGTCACAAAAAACATTCCAAATCACGCGGTGCCTAATTAATTTTGTTACAAAAGTCATTGGCACACCAATTTGTTTTCACTACCAACTTGAAGGGACGAGCTATAATCGAGTATGTTTTGTCAATTAGGCCTCCACCCTGGGAGCCCTAAATTCCCATTTGCTTCTGAGTTGTCTGTGTGATTATCCTTTTAGAAAGGGGCGGTTGGAATTTATAGTTCTCTGGTTAAGTCCATTAGAGGTCG
Organism: Xestia c-nigrum; assembly: GCA_916618015.1. NCBI lineage: Eukaryota > Metazoa > Arthropoda > Insecta > Lepidoptera > Noctuidae > Xestia > Xestia c-nigrum. Next base: position 11,305,048 of record OU745260.1, read on the forward strand.
AAGTAACTATATATAACTGTCGGCTTCCACCGAGAAGCCATTATCGTTGGTGGTATGAAAAATTAGATTAAAGGGTCACATGTAACTATTAAGTGCTTGTGTTTGGTTGGTAGTATGTTAATTTGGGTTGTGACGTTAATTTGTTGAAGGTTGGTATCAAGTCTCGTATTAGTACTTCTGGATTTCTGGATGAATTACATGTGATATGCATACACTCAATAACGCATACATTCTTCGTCACGGATACCGGATCTGAGGCGGCAAAAATTCGCATTATTTCGTTATTTTTTTATTTACCCCGACAAACATATTGAAAAAAGTTTGGCAATCTTCTGAACCGGTCCAAAACATACGCCACCCCAAAAAAAGTAGAAAACAAAATCAAAACCCGGGAAGGCTCGTTAATCATCCACGAAAATGCTATGCAAAAATATTTGCGAATAAAAAATAAAATACTTGTCCCAGTACAGCCTGTGGGCCTTGAATAATCAACTTGCACAACAAAGTGCCGAACATAATTTACGGTACCCTTTCCCACAAGCAATGGTCAAGCGGTGGAGTTCTAAAGTCCCACTTGAGGCTTCAATAGGAATAAATCAAATCCCACAACGCACTGGGTACAGAGAGAGGCCAAAGTAAGGCCAGTACTCCAATGCAAGCAAGTCCTTTTGGCGCAGTTCCATTCCACTTGACTAGGCAGGGTGTTAACGCTAAAACGTTAATTTAATTCAAATTGGGTTAGAAACTGCACATTTTGGCTGGTAACTTCCTATCCTTATCACTCTCACCCATTTACTCTATTCCCCACCTTGTCGCACCTCAACGACAATGCATAGTCGTATTTACGCGTCAGTTCGTTTTGCATCACCGTTCAAAGTGCATCTAATTATTAGGAAATAATATAAAAATCTGTAAAAGACCATTCCTGTGTGTATATCAATCGTCAGTGTTGTGGACAATTCTCGACAATTTGTGATCATTTAGTGGAAGACAAAGGGGCGCCCCGAAAATCCAGGAATCAAGAAGATCGACGGAGCGAGGTACCTACCATTTTTCCCTAATTCCAACTAGCCAAATTATTTATATGTGCCTAGATTTATCTGCATTGTTTTTAAAATTATATTCAACCATCGCGCATTCATTTTTTGGTCCTTCGAGCCGGATAACGTAAATAAATGGTGTAGATTTTAGGCACGCTAACAAGCGTTTCGGTCATAAATACCGCCCGCCATTTTGCTTTGGTTACTTACCTACCGGTCGGTCTTTTAACTTCTAATAAGTTTCAAGTAATAAGTCAATACTTATCTTACCACGGTACATTTCATTGTCTAATACAATGCCCAAGGGAAAAGAAGGTTATGATAGTGAATTTGAAAGAATTCAAAGCAAATTATCGGTTTATTTCGAACATGTTCAATCGATTTATGACATGATGAAAAAACTGGATTTCAGTAATCCAGATAATATTGAAACATTTCTGGCGGCTAGTTTCACTATTGATGCAATACATCAGAAATATGTAGACGCGTTAGAGGAACGTTGTCGTTATGAAACGTCACAAAGCGATGCAAGTTTGCCTTCGTATAAAGCGTTATTGTCATTTGAACAACTTTATTCGCAAATAAAATATAAAATACGATTGTTATCACGCGAACAGATTGATGTAAAACCCTCGACTAGTAAGGGTCATGTAGGTACTATGCGATTACCTAGATTAGAAATGCGTACATTTGACGGTGATCATGAGAATTGGCCGCTTTTTTATGAGACCTTTCGTGCGGTCGTTCATGATAATCCGGAACTTACCGACGGCGAGAGAATACAATATTTAGTAGGTAGATTACAAGGCAAGGCGTTAGCTATTTGCCAGGGTATATTACCGTCTGCCGAAAATTATAAAGTTATTTGGAATGCGTTAATAAATAAGTATAACGATAAACGTTTATTGGCATCGTCGTATTTAGATAAATTGTTAGATTTACCTACCGTCGACTCACGTTCCGCGAGTAGTTTGGAAGAATTTGTCGATAAGTTTTCGTCAATTATTTCGGCGTTGCGACAATTGGAGATTACAAGCTTGGAAGATCAATTGTTCATTCATATTGGTTGCAAGAAAATTAATTTAGAGACAGTTAAGGCGTTTGAGATGTCGTTAAATGATATGGGTAATGATAAATCACCTTCCTGTACCGAGTTTGTAAACTTCATGCGTAAACACGCACAAATATTACAACGCGCGCATAATGTCACAAACGTAAAAACAATTTCTCAATCTCGAAAAAATATGGTAACGACTACCACTCAATCGTCTGGTAAAAACCCGGGGTCACGTACTCATAATAATGTTAAAACATTTGTAAATGTGCAGGATCACGGTAAATGTGATATTTGTGGGAAAACGGACCACATTAAATTGGTTCAATGCCCTACATTCCTGTCAATGTCTCCTCATAATAGGTTCTCGTTGGTAAAGCGTAGTAAATTATGCGTTCTTTGTTTCTCTAATAAACATGCGCTGTGTGATTGCCAATCAACAAACAGGTGTACGACCTGTTCTCGTAGTCACCATACTTTGTTACACTTTAACAATAACGGGACTTCCTCACTAAATAGGAATGATACTAATCAGCGTAACGGTTCTTCTGCATTAAATCAGAATACAACCCCGATGTCTGATACGACCGAACGTAAACAATGCGCCTCGTCGTCTGCAGGCGAGCGTTTTGTTACCGCGCAGCCTGATACACATGGTGACGGTCAGAATGGACGTTGCAGTGCCGACAACCGCCCCGTTTCTTTGTGTACGGTAGGTGCGTCGTGCGCCGCTGTTAGCACGGCAGATATTAAACCCTCGACTTCAGTCTTGTTAGGAACGGCTCAATGTCACGTGACTGATACGATGGGTAATGTGTCAATTATCCGGGCTATTATTGACAGCGCGTCGCAACGCGATTTTATTACCGCCGAATGTTGTAAGCGTTTAAAACTGCCAGTCTATGCGACCGCAAATAAATTTGTGTCGGGTGTCGGTGACGTCACGAACCCGATTGATGGCATCACTTGCCTAACATTCAGTTCCCGCCACAACGATGAGGTGAAATTTACTATTCAACCGTTAATTGTCAGTCGTATTACGGATGCCCTGCCGGTCTCGAAAATTGATACTACTCAGTTAGACTACTTAAAAGATTTGCCTTTAGCAGATAGTTGTTATAGCTCACCAGCCGCCGTAGATATTATTCTAGGGTCGGATTTGTTCGCGCGTATATTGCGCCCGAGCACCGTAGCGCGTTCGCCTGGCGAGCCAGTAGCTATAGAAACTTTGCTCGGTTATATCGTAGTCGGTCCCGGCCCGTGATGAATCCTGTTTGTAATATTGTTCGTGCCTATTGCACAATAAACGAATCGCTTGACAGTCGTGTGAATCGGTTCTTTGAATTGGAAGAAGTGCCTAACATTAAAAATACACTTTCTCCCGACGAAAAAGAGTGCGAAGCGTTTTATGCAAGTACTACTCGACGCGATGAACTAGGCCGCTTTGTAGTATCCTTACCTTTCAAGCGCGACGCGTCTGCCTTAGGCGATTCCATACGTCTTGCTAAGCGTAGGTATTTAGCACTAGAGCGCAAGCTGTTGACCGACCCCGCGATTAAAAAGGAATACGATAATGTATTTATTGAGTACTTAGAAAAGGGATATTTGCGTACTGTCGATAATACTGACGCCGATTTCGATAAACCGCATTACGTAATACCTCACCATGGCGTGGTGCGTACTGATAAAACTACTTCTCGTCTACGTGTCGTTCTAGACGGAAGTAGCACGACTTCGTCCGGTTTATCGCTAAATGATATTTTACATTCCGGACCTAAAGTATTAAATGATTTATTTAAAATATTGCTGCGGTTTCGATTACTGCCCATCGCTATTAGCGCAGATATTAGACAAATGTATTTGCGACTAATAATGAATAATAACGACTTGCGTTTTCAACGATTGTTGTATCGCTTTAACCCTGATGATCCGATTCAAATCTTTGAAATAACTCGCGTTCCATTCGGGTTGTGTTGTAGCCCGTATCTAGCAGTGCGATCTGTTCGCCAGTTGGCCAATGATGAGGGCACTCGTTATCCAGCTGCAGCCAGAGTGGTTGACACGGATATTTACGTGGATGACTTGGCTACTAGCTGCTCTTCGGTTGACCGAGGTGTTGAGCTGTCCGATCAGCTGATTAAAATGTTCGCGGCCGGCGGATTCGAACTTGTAAAATTCTCTAGTAACTCACCTGAGGTCATGGCTAGTATTCCGGCCAATCATCGCGTGTCCGAGGGTGTAGAATTTAGTTCCAGCGATCAATTAAAAATATTGGGCTTACATTGGTTACCGGCCGAAGACGTATTCACGTTTCGCGTAAATCTCGAACCTCGCGAGTGTACGAAACGTAATGTACTTTCCGTAATTGCCCGTCTCTGGGATTTGGTAGGTTTTATTGCACCCGTTACACTTTCGGCAAAATTAATTGTAAAATCTCTTTGGAACGACAACATTGATTGGGATGAGATGCCACCATCACACATTATTAAATTATGGCAAAACTTTGAATCGGAATTGCCTTTATTACAAAATATTAAATTGCCGCGTCACGTGGGAGTCACAGATGATTGCGTCATCTCTTTACTGGGGTTCGCGGATGCCTCGGAGAAGGCGTACGGTGGAGTAATTTATATTCACGTGTACTTCCCTCAATATGGTCATACCCTGGTAAACTTAGTGTGTGCTAAATCACGAGTCGCACCTTCGAAATCTCTTGTTACACTCGCTCGATTGGAATTATGCGCGAACTTAATCCTAGCCAAGCTAATGCGTCTGGTTATAGATACCTATTCATTACCAGCATGTTCCGTTTATGCGTTTACCGATAGTAAGGTAGCACTCGCGTGGATTCATGCAACGCCCAGCCGATGGCAAACGTTTGTTGCTAATAGGGTTTCTCAGATACAAGAAAACATTGATCCTAAGCATTTTTATCATATTGCCGGCGTAGATAACCCCGCTGACTGTTTAAGTCGCGGTTTAACCCCTGCACAATTACTGGTGCATCCATTATGGTTTAACGGACCGAGGTTTGCTAATCAACCTCGCTCCGAATGGCCCCTTGGCAAAGATTATAATATTGCAGGTGAAATACCTGAAGCTAAGGTAACTGTGATGACGACAACTGAAGTGTGTCCACCATCACCGCCTATTTTTTATGAGCTCGCCAATCGAGTCTCATCATGGAACAAATTACTCCGAATAGTAATGTATGTCCTTAGATTCATCAAAAAATTACCGTTGAAGTTTGAACTATCCCATCTCGAATATGCGGAACTTATTGTCATTAGGAATCTTCAAAGCGTACATTTCGCTGATGAAATTGCCAAATTTAAGGTAGGGAAAGTTATGCCTCCTGCCTTTCAAAAGCTTCGCGCATTCTTAGACGACGATGGCGTTCTACGCGTGGGTGGCCGTTTGACCAATGCCCCGATTGGGTACGATAGTCAACACCCTATTTTGCTACCGCGACGCGACCACATCGTCGACCTTATTATCGACTACTATCACCGTAAAAATTTGCACACTGGACCCCAACTTTTAATGTCTTTACTGCGACAAAAGTACTGGATCTTAGCAGCCCGCGACATAGTACGCAGCAGGGTACACAAATGCAATATTTGCTTTAAGACGCGACCTGTCAATCAATTCCCCATAATGGCAAGCTTGCCTGCATGCCGAGTCACGGAAGCCAAGGCATTCTGTCACACAGGCGTCGATTACGCCGGGCCTTTGTCTATTACACTGCACCGCGGTCGGGGCGTTCGCAGCATCAAGGCGTATATTTGCTTATTTGTATGTCTCGTCACTAAGGCGATCCACCTAGAATTGTCTTCAGATCTTAGCACTGAAGCATTCATGAATTCGTTAAGACGGTTCTTGGCTAGACGCGGGCCAGTGAATGTCATATACGCCGATAGAGGTACAAATTTCATAGGCGCGAAATCTTACCTGGATAATATATACAACTTACTCGAGTCAGAAGAGTATCGCGATAAATTCGCGAACGAGTTGCGTGAAAACCGCATTCAATTTAGGTTTAACCCAGCGGCGGCACCGCATTTTGGCGGCATTTGGGAGATTAACGTGAAAGCTGTTAAAAATCATTTATCAAAGATAGTAGGAACTCAGCTTCTCACATTTGAGGAGATGTTGACAGTGCTCACTCAAATAGAGGCGCTGTTAAACTCGCGGCCCCTTTCGGTGTTGAGTAGTGACCCTGCGGAACCTCTAGCTCTAACGCCTGCCCACTTTCTGGTGTTAACACCTCTTAAATCTTTACCTGCGGAAGACCTATCTCGCGGAAATGTCAATCTTTTAAGTAGAAAACGCGCAATCGACCATCTTGTCCAATCATTTTGGAAAAGATGGAAGATTGAATACCTTAACACTCTTCAAGTGCGTAACAAGTGGACGAAGTCCAACACCTCTATCCAACCTGGAACTGTGGTGCTGCTCGAATCAGACAACAGCGCTCCACTTAATTGGCCTCTTGGAGTGGTAGAACGCACGTTCGAAGGTAAAGATAGTGTCGTGAGAGTTGCGGACGTCCGCACGAAATCAGGTCTTTACCGCAGACCCGTGGTAAAACTTTACCCATTACCTAACCAATAAAAAAAAAAAATAAAAAAAAAAAAAAAAAAACAGTCCACTTTCTAGTTTAGCTGTCGAATAGTTAATAGTTTAATTTAGTACTTACTTTTATTTAGCCTACGAATAATGTAGTAAATTGAATTCATTTAAATATTATTAAATTCCGAATATTGATGCAAATCGTATTGCAATGTCATGTACTTATTTAGGGTACGACGAAGTGACTTAATTTTGAATGTGCCTTGTGTTATTGAAGGCCTGTCGTCCTGTCAAGCCGGGGAAGATGTTAACGCTAAAACGTTAATTTAATTCAAATTGGGTTAGAAACTGCACATTTTGGCTGGTAACTTCCTATCCTTATCACTCTCACCCATTTACTCTATTCCCCACCTTGTCGCACCTCAACGACAATGCATAGTCGTATTTACGCGTCAGTTCGTTTTGCATCACCGTTCAAAGTGCATCTAATTATTAGGAAATAATATAAAAATCTGTAAAAGACCATTCCTGTGTGTATATCAATCGTCAGTGTTGTGGACAATTCTCGACAATTTGTGATCATTTAGTGGAAGACAAAGGGGCGCCCCGAAAATCCAGGAATCAAGAAGATCGACGGAGCGAGGTACCTACCATTTTTCCCTAATTCCAACTAGCCAAATTATTTATATGTGCCTAGATTTATCTGCATTGTTTTTAAAATTATATTCAACCATCGCGCATTCACAGGGGTAGTTTCCACTTTTGGCGAGTGATGCGGGCCAAGTGACACGACTGAGGATAGGGGTGCTAGAGAGTTTTAGATTACGGAATCGTCTGTAAAAGCCGTATTCACCTATGATATTTGTGATATGATGAAACTTGGGACGTTTTAGTTTAAAACTATGTTTGGAAATGTCTGTATGGCGCAATGTTTTGTAGAACTTTACTTAGCATGGAATCGTTGCGATGGCGGTGTCTAAAGACGACAATAGGGTGATAATATAATTTTCACCACTCCCGCACGAAAGAAGTGTCTTTCCTCTACGAAAACAGTGAGGAAAGTAATGTTCCCGTTTAGAAACTAACCTTGCCTGATTTTTTTTGGTTAAGTTTTAAAGACATTTAAAAAAATAACGAAGCCATCTACGACGACGTGGGCTAGTGTTACGGCAGAAGATACTGTCAATGCCCCACCTCAGGCCCCTTGTAATGATACAGGAATATCAAACACTCAAGTGAATAGTAATAAAACAACGATAAATGTACCCAATAAAAACGTTACTTTTAACTTGAAAAATTGCAGTAATATTACATTTCATTTTAAAATTATTTTCATGACTCTTTTTATTTTTTAATAAAGAATTTGTTTAATTTGTTTTGTGACTATTTAATTTATTTACCTATGATGACTGAATACTTTCTTGCTGGGGGTGGCGAAGAGTTTTGTATGCAACATGTGAGCAAGTTCATTTGCTATTCGTTTTATTGAGTCTTTCGCTTACTCAGGATTGAAATTTAAAATCACTCGCTGCACTCGTGATTCTATTTTTCAATGCTTCGTTCGCTCAAGACTCAAAATCGAAACTCATAGGAAAAACGAACATTCCTCACATGTTGGATAAATAACTATTGTTAGAACCGAAAGGGCATCGAGCCCATAACTTCGGTAACGGACCGCCTTACTTCAAAATTACGATGGAAGAATCGATAAACTGACAGATTTCTTTGGTTGATCTGTCATAATTATTGTCGATTCTTCCGTCGATAAAATCCGTTATACGGTAGTCAAGTTTCGTTCGTTCGTCAGTCAGTCAGTTCCATTAAGTTATGTATTTTTTGCCTCTAGCAGGCAGCGGCCGACGAGGCGTCTCCGTACATTTAAGAGCACAATAATTCTGCTAAACGGTATTAAATAGCAGGTTCTAAATATTTTAATGCAGGATTCATAGTAAAACTTGTATAAATCCTAAAATAATTCACTAGACACCCACTTAAACTTTTTGCAAAATATTCAGCTTTTCCAGCATAGCTTATACTGGATTCACAGCATAAGGTTCAAAGTTTGGGGCCATGCATGAATTTTTTGCCGTACAACCCTACGTTTAGTTATTTACTACTAGGGTTGGTCCACGGGTTCATCCAACTGTAAATTCGTCCGCAAACCCTCAAATTGTGTAAGCCTACATTTTATTTTGGTAAAGCATCATTTGTTTGATTTTACAAAAAGCGTGTTAAAAAAGGAAACAATCCTTGCCGGATCTTTTCATATGAAAATCTGTAAATATTGTTTGTTTAATTTTTCAGTAATATTTACAATATTCTGCAATGTATTCACGTCCGGAGTTGTTTTCATAAATAATATTTTAACGTTAATTTTATAGCTTTTGTTATAGTTAACATTTTAAGGGCGAGTGTCACCTATCTAAACGCGAGCAACGCATCTAAAGGCCCCTACTCAAAGCACTGCATTCAGGGCCCTGCCTGCAAGGACACTGCCAATCGTATTGTGTGTGTGCATGTTGGGCCGATATTTTAAGGCCCTGCGGCAGGGTGAACAATTAAAATATCGGCCCTGCATGCATACACACTATACGATTGGCAGTGTCCTTGCAGGCAGGGCCCTAAATGCAGTGCTTTGAGTAGGGGCCTTAACTGCGTCCAAGAACTGTCAATGTCAATATTCCATAAAAAAAGAAAAATCGAAACGAACGTGTCGAGATTTGAGATACGCAAGTTTAATATTTGCAAATTCAGTATTCTCATAATTTTAAGGTCTTAAATAAGACATTTTCGTAAACTGAAAATTCCATCAAGATGCTTGTTACGTTACTAACCTAATAACCAGGATTAACTTCAAGCTTTTTCCATCCTAACGTAATTTACAATGACCTTAAAGATTTCGGTCCAAAGAAAGCCAGGGTACTAGTAAATCGTCGTAAACCGGCAACGACAAGAAAAACACAAAACTTCAGTCATTACGGCCAGAGAGGGAAGTCGAGAGTGCAAAGTTTCCTCTCCATCTGGGAGTGAATTGTACCCTCCCTTGACTAACTGAATCGAAAGTGTTAACATCTTGAGAAATCTTTCTGTACATTGTTAGGACTACCATTAAAACTATTTGAGTGTGTCAGGGATTTTCTACAACAAAAAATGTTAGTTTCTCGTAATTCGTTATTTTGCAGGGGAAAATCTATTGTCTATTGAGATTTATCTTTAGAGTTACATCATTATCATCATCATCAGCTTATAAAATTCCCACTGCTTGGACACGGCCTCCTCTCAATGAGAGGGAATGGGCTATAATCTACCACGCGGGCCCAGTGCGGATTGGTAGATGTCACATGTCTTCGAACTTTTTGGTTCTAGGACATGGTGGTTTCCTCACGATGTTTTCCTTCACCGTTTTGAGAGCAGCGGTGATGAAATAAATTACACAAAGTAATGCGCCTGTCTGGGTTTGAACGCACGACTTACTGTTCGTAAGTCGGGGCCGCCAGCACTGGGCTACCGCTGCTCAGCGCACTAGAGTTACCTATAGTAAAACCACATTTTTCCAGTTATGTTCATGTACGTTACAGGAAGCGGTAGTCAGTGGTCCAAAACTCTGACAAACAGCTACAAGGCGTGCCGTATTATCCACTACTAATCAGTTTTGGAGATCAGATAGGCAATCACTCCATGTAAAATACTAGTATTCAGCTGCATACAGTTAGACTGGAAGCCGACCCCAACCAAAATTGGGAAAGGCTAGGCAAATGTTGATGACAAGTTTTCAAAACACTATATCGTCTTGTATTTTTGTTTAAGTACGTGAAAAAAGAAATAAATAAGTGTCCAATATGTGATATCTATCTGACGGATAAATTGTATTTTTTGTCGTTTACTCTATTACTAGACCAATGGATCATAATGGATAGAGGAGACCAATGGATTCTGGTAAAATAATATAAGTATTTACCGCAAACAATGGATAAAATGAAAGCCCTTAAGTAACAAGTATCACAACTTTTTTGCTTTTACATTAATGCATATTAAATTGACCTTTTCAAAATGATAAAATTATACCAAACGCCAAAAACTTTAATGGAACTTGTTAAAATTAGATTTTATGTACATAATGTTAAAGTCTTGTTTGAAACTTTTTCGTACCGCTGAATTTAGTCGTCTGAAGCCGCCTCAATTTTCTGGACGCATTTGACTTACAAAGAAAAGTTAGTTTTTCGTTAAACTTGGTCATAGTCAACCCTCTCTTTCAAAGTCTTAGGTACTTTGTGGATCCTCTTACTAAGTGGTGCTGGACAAGTAATTTTCAAAATAATAACCGTAACTTGAAGTTAGTAAGTACTTTTGAAACTCATGACTGGACATGTTGTAAGTCTACTTTCATAAAATATTTTGACTCATCTACAGTAATTTGTTGTCCACCTAGCCGTTAAATGTGTGGATGTTCAATTAATCAATATCAGAGTCCGTTACTGGACATAGGTAAAATTTAACGACTGCCTAAAATCCTCAATTAGTCTGTGTCGTTCAGCCCTCTTTTAAAGTCGTCGTGGGTCTATATCTTAATTGGTAGTGTCCCACGCTACGCTGGTCTACTTAGACTTGTTTTTTCTACTTATCATTGTTACCAATAGAGAATTAAATAAGTACAGGAGCAGCTGGTGTGAGTAAAAATTGTTAATGTAAATCTAACACGTATTTTTTATGTTCCTAAGTACTTTTATCAACTCTTATTATTAAAATTTGCTTAAATTTTCGTGTGTGTTTACACACAACAGTAAAAAGTAAAAACAATAAGTATTAAAATTTAAAAAACACAAAAAAATACACAATTACCAACAAAAACGTAGTACTTAAAAAATAAAGTTAAAATTAAGTATTATTTTACTTGTATCTTATTTTTAATTATATCTCATTATTAATTTGCCAATGCACAGACTCAATCTTGAAACTCATCTTACCTGCGGTCATATATTCATTTGTGAATCTACATTCGTTCTCGTCCCACAAATATTTGCTCAAGAGAATTCAAAATGGCGACCTTGACACAGTGAGCTAAAACTGAGAAAACTCCGCCATCGTTACATTTGGGGCGAGAAATAATGATAATGATAATGGCCACTTTTATGTGGCATGTCGTAAAAGTCAATCTGAATACTTTTAGGAGGAAAATGATGTATTTGGAGCATTACAACCTATAATTATTTCTGTGTAAGGCGGTAAAAGCCCATCTACGGAGACTTGGGTGATATTTTTAGAACTAGAAAGTCCCTGTCCGAAGATTCCATTTTCCATTTTAACAATTATTGATCAAACTAATAACAAAACATTCACAGTTTGGTTAACTGTGAATGTTATATTACAATATAACGTGTTTGAATATTTTACGGTGTCATATAGTGTAATGTTTGTGTTTTTGTACTTACTTTTTTAACTATTGTAATCCAAAATATTATCACATGCCATTTCCGAATAACTTCATAGCTTTTATGCGGAGGCTTAGCATGCCTTTTTCGCCTTTTAATTAGTATTATTTATAGCATTTCTGTACATTTTGGTGTTTCCAAATCTTTGTTATTATTATCTTCTTTTCCCTTTTGGGAAGGCAAAGGGATCTAGCCCATGCAGCCTGTTCTTTTGTTTTATTATTTTACATAGTTATTAATTATATAAGGCAAGATAGCCTAGTCTTAGGTTTAAATTCTTCATGTTTTTCTTTTTAAATTCCTATATCCTTGTATACATTATATCCGTTTTTTGTTCTATCCTTGTTTTTCTTGTCCGATGGATTCCATGTTTTTCATGTTCAATTTATTATTCTTTGTCGAATCCTTGTGTATTTCTTAAGTCCAGTTCTTAGTCGATTCCTTAATTTATATGTTCAATTCTTTGTCAAGTACTCGTTTTAAATTTCCTTAACTGTATTGCGAATGAAGTTATAAATGGGTAAAAATGTTTGTGCATTTCCCATGAGTTGCTGAACTGAGCGCGGGATTTGTTCAGCAACCTTAAAGATTTGTAATAGATCATCCATAAGCACAAGGCGGTCAATGCCAAAGGATGGGCATCCAAATATGATATGATCTAATGTTTGTTCTTCTCCTTGGCAGTAATTACATTCCGATGTATTAATCATTTTCATCCGATATAGATGCGAGTTAACTCTGCAGTGACCCAGGCGTAAGCGGTTTATTGTAGTGTAAAATCTTCGATTCAAAAAAGTTGATGATTTCGTGAACCATGGTTTCTTGTTTGCTGTCGTACCTTCTATACCTGCATACCATTGTCCTTTTTGTTCCACTGTTGTTATATGGGTCCAATGTCGGTTCAGATCTTCGCAATACTTATTTCTTAGCTCGATAATAATATCTGTGTGCGGTAGGGCAACACTAGTATGAGTGACAGCTGTATTCGTAACGGAATTTATTGACCTCGCCAAGAAATCTGCATTCTCGTTTCCTTGCACTCCTTTATGACTTGGAACCCAGAAGAAAATAACAGTGATGCCAGAGTCTTGAAGCAACTTCCATGCTCTTTTAATTTCATAAATCAAATAGTTAGACTTTGTATTCAGGCAGTGATTTTCTAGCGCAGTAAGTACACTTAAACTATCACTTAGAATAACCCATTTTATTGCAGATTTTGTATGTTTATTAATGTGTTCAAGTGCTGATAGAATGGCTGTAGCTTCGGCTGTGAATATGCTAGAATATTTGTTGATTTTGGATCCTCCACCTATTTTCAAAGTAGAATCGTATAAGGCTATGGATGTACTGCCAGATATTTTAGATCCATCTGTCTATAATCTGCCCAGTGAGATAGTTTGTCGTAAACTTCATGTTTTTCAGACAATTCTTTATCAATTATAATATCCATCTGTGGGTATTTACTTTTATATGTTCCCTGGTAACAAGGCCATTCATTTGAGGAGAAGATGTTCATTGACTCTATATATTGTGTTATTTCAGAAAAATCTTGAAGAATAAAGCAACGATCGGGAAAGTTTTTAAGAAGGTTGAGTTTAATAAGAAGAGGATGTGATTTAATGGCAGCTAGTTTGAGGAGAAATTTTGATTTTAGGAATCTAAAGCGGTATAATAAAGGAGGAATATTGCATTCTAGCTGCATAGAAACAATGGGAGTTGTTTTAAAAGCACCGGTTATAAGGCGTAAGTTACTATTCTGGATTTTCTCTAATTTGTCTATTAGCTTGCCATTGGAAGCAAAACAAAGAAAACCATACTCAAAATGACTCCTTACCAAAGATTTATAGAGCATTAACATGACTTTAGGGTCTGCACCCCAATAAGTTCTACATAGGACTTTTAAAATGTTAGAAGCCCTACGAGCTTTGCATACTATATAATCGACATATTTATTCCAGGATAAATTATTTGTAAAAATGATACCTAAAAACTTCGCTTCTGTAACTACTGGTATTGTGATTTTGTCATAACAAATTCTAATATTATAAGATTTATTCTTGCCAAATATCATGACTTTGCTTTTAATTGCATTTATGTCTAAATTTAAATAAGAAAAATAATGCTGAAGTTTTTGCAATGCATTATTTAAAGTTAATTCAACATGTTTTATATTGTTTCCACTACAGTAGATAGTCAAATCATCAGCATATTGCAGGTTTACAACATTATCTAAAACAAAATTTAATCTGTGAATGTAAAGCAAGAATATCAAAGGACTCAAAATACTGCCCTGACAGGTTCCTTTATAGGAATATCTTGGCCCAATAAGCTTCCGGTTATGTTTAACATAAACTTCCCTGCCATGTAAGAAGCTAAATATCCAATTAATCATTTTTCCAGGTATGCCAAGAAGATTAAGTTGCTCTGTGAGAATGTTATGATCAACATTATTAAAAGCACCAACTATATCAAAAAATACACAAACAGTTGTCTCATTGTTATGAATACTTTTTTGAAGATCAAGATGTAAAGTGCTTATACTTTCACGGGCTGAATAGCCTCTGCGAAAGCCATATTGATTGGATGGTAATAAATGATGCTTTTCAATGTAAAATTCAAGTCTTTGTTTTAAGAGCTGCTCAAAGACTTTGCCAATACAAGAAGTGAGAGCAATGGGACGGTAAGAATCAGGATTAAATTCCTCTTTATCTTGCTTAAGTATTGGGATAAGGCAGTCTGTTTTCCATTGAGAAGGAATTTCGTTATTTAGCCAAAGAAGATTAAAAATGTGAAGTACAATATTAAGAGATTTGGAGTTAAGTTTTTTAAGAAAAGTATAAGGTACACCGTCCAATCCATAAGCTGAATCTTTTCTTGAGGATATTGCTGATTTGAGTTCTTGATAAGAAAAGGGTTCTATTAGAAAACTGGTTGTGGAATTAGAGTTGCTGTCTCCATTAAAGTGTTCAGTCATATAATTATCAACATAGTCTGGTGTATATTTATTTAAGAATTCATGTATCCAATTACTATTGTTGTTACTCATAAATTTGCTATAAGTGAAGGTTTTATTAAATTTTTTCATATTATTCCAGATTATGGATAATGGAGTGGTTCGATTAAATGACTCACACAGGTGGACCCAACTAGCATCTCTTTCCTTCTTCAAGGTAATTTTTTTTAAGGCCTGTAACCTTTTAAAATTAAGGAAATTAGCTTCAGTAGGATCTCGTTTAAATTGTAAATATGCTTGCCTAGACACTTCAACAGCTGATCTACATTTTTGATTCCACCATGGGAGGTGAGCTCGAGACTTCTTTCTATTGCATGTTGAAAATGGTCTGTTACGTTTTTGATGTATTGGTAAGGACTTTTCAATTGCAGAATGTAGTATATAACAGAATTCATTGTAGCTAGCTTGAGGATCCAAAGGATTTATTGTGTAATTATTAAGTGCACTGTCAACTTCATTAGAATATTTATCCCAGTTGACTAATTTATAACTAGGGAATAAATGTAAATCATTACCAACACTGTTATTATTGTTGTTACTATTACAATTAAAGATAATTTTTGTGATTACAGGTAAATGATAGCTACCAAGCGGATCATCATGAACAGACCACTCACAAGAAAGAGCTAATGTTGGAGATACAATAGTGAGATCTAAAGCATTTGGACGCCAGGTCATGGAGCCCACAGTAGTTACCTGACCATTATTAAGTAATACCAAACCATTTTCATCAATGACGTCCAAAATGTCTCTACCACGTGCATCAGTAGAGTTACATCCCCAGGAGATGTGATGTGCGTTAAAATCACCAGCTAGTATTAAAGGATGAGGAATACTTTTAATGAATGAATCCAATTTATTTTTATTAAATCTAGGAACTGTATGACTTGGGCAATACATACTAACAATGCTGATGACATGACCAGCAACATGCAATTGAACACAAATATTTTGTAAAGAGTCATCAAAGAAAGTATTAAGTTTAGAATATTTAATATTATTGTGAATGAGAATGGCTACTCCATTATGTTTATTACCAGTATCATTACGCTCTATTTGGTATCCTCTAAGTTTAAATGGTTGTTCTGGCCTAAGCCAGGTTTCAGATAAAATAGCTATATGTATGTTGTTATCTAGTAGAAAATTATGTAAAAGGAGTTTATTACATAGTATACTTTGTGCATTCCATTGTATCACGTTAATGTCCATAATTAAATGTTGTTTGAATTTTTATTAAATGTTTCATTTATTATTTTTTTGATGCTACTAGAGCTAACATTTTCTTTATTTTTGTGTAAAGTAATGATCTGTATGACAGATTGAACGAGCATGTTCATGAATTTATCTGAATTTAGAATGTTTTGAAAGTTGTCTGATGAAGAAAGAGATGGAAAAGATTTTTCGTTTACAATATCTGAGTATTTATATGACATGGCCTTTTTTTTCAATTCCGTGATTTTTTGTTTTTTAACTGGGCAGACAGAAGATATAGCAATATGATTGCCTCCACAGTTGTAGCATTTTGCATTGGCTGAGTCAATGGTACACATTTTAAAATTGTGATTTTCTGTGCAGATGGAGCATTTTTCTGTATTTTTACAATATTTAGCAATGTGTCCATACCTT
The DNA here is from genome assembly GCA_916618015.1 of Xestia c-nigrum. Classification (NCBI taxonomy): domain Eukaryota; kingdom Metazoa; phylum Arthropoda; class Insecta; order Lepidoptera; family Noctuidae; genus Xestia; species Xestia c-nigrum. The sequence continues at coordinate 11,321,782 of OU745260.1, forward strand.
AGGCACTTTAAACATTGTTTTACCGGTGGGACGTATGTATTGACCTCGTGGCGCCAGTGATCCAGGTAAACATGGTCGGGCAGCTGAGTGGCTGAGAACGTTACGGCCACAGTCTGCGTCGGCTCCAACTTCACTGCACCTCCAGTTCTTACCCGTCGCATAAATCTTCGAACTTGTATGATGTTCCTGGTGCTGGCCAGAAGAGAATAAATTTTCTTGTTAGACAATTGTATGGGGACCCTAGTTAGGACCCCAGTGGTCTCCGTGGCAGAGGCAGGTATAGAGGTTTTTAATTTATGTTCTGCAGTTAATTTACTCCCCTGGAGGAACATGTTGGCATTGTTGGCATTATCGAAGACAATGCCGACTTTAAATTTATTTATGGTGCGTAAGTGTTGGACGCCGCTTATACAATCCCTCCGGATTGCGCGCGAGATGCCCATTCGGGTGCCTTCGGTGATTGGTTGGTTATCTTCAACATGTGAAAGGAATACAATGTATTCTACATTACCAATACAGCTATCAGGATACTTCCTTATGTAGTTCGGTGCATTATATGGAACGTAGTCCAGCTTTTCATCAATTGACGACGACGAGTCTGACTCTGTAGACGAGTCGTCGACGATGGAACTTTCCTCCTCTTCTTTTTTTTTCCTTTTGCGCCCGCTTTTCCCCATATTTACAATAATTACAGTGACACTGATATAAATAAGCTATTTACAACTATTATTTATAAAGTTCTAAGGATTATTTAATTAATTAATAGAATTAGCTTAGAAATTGCCGCCTATTTGTTCGAACGATTCCCGCGCTTTCCCAAATCTTTGTTTACTTTTGCGATGTCAGACAATGACAATGACAATGTCAATGACAAGCCTAGTTTTCTTTTTAATTTATTCCTGTAACTAGTAATTGTAGGTTGTATACGTTTGATGCTAGACCTCTTTTGTAACCATTTTATTCTTCTATGTTCTAGAACACTCTATAAAAAATTATAACTGCATGATGACAGGAAGCCGAGCTTGAATGGGCGGTCTGCGTGTGGTCCTGGAGCCAGCAACAAGCTGGACATAACTCTGAAGATGTGATCGCTAAGTTCGCAAAGTCTATCCTTGGTCTTCGAGCGAGTAAGAAGCTCGACGGTGCTCTGAACAATATTTGATGTGATCGCTAAGTTCACAAAATCCAGCCCTAAACCTTGAAAGGCTGCTGCTACACCACTACGGAGAGCTTGGACGCTGTCGGCCTCAAAAAGGCATTTACTACTATCTCCGAGAACCTGGACGTTGACAGCGGGTGAGCCTCGACCTTCGAACCCTCGCAAGAATGGCGTCTGCAAGCGAGTCTAACGCTGCGGCGAGCCGCTCCTGCCTACTGCGAGCTTCAGGCCTGGACCCATCCCATAACGTTACCTCGGCTTCCTTAGTCTAATAAATTGCTATTATTTTCTCTTGCCATTTTCTCTTACTTTACACAATGCAACCTTGCATTTTCCTATCCAGGAAATCGTAACGTTACAGTTTGGCGCCCATCTTTTAAACCCCGCCCTGTGTTCTTTAATATTCCATCCGTCCCAAAATTCCAAAATAAACTTCCACAAGTAATCTATTCTATTTGGCATCTTATTTTTCATCTATCACCACTCTATTCTACTCTACCGTCACTCAACTCTACATCCCCACAGACACTCCATTATCGAAAGATAATTGGCACCCTTTCGGCCTCTTGGTGGTGTTAACCCACTTGTGGGCACTGCCAAGGTAGGAGATCGGTCACTATACGACGGCTATAGGACAATATCCTGTAGTCGTTTGACACTTAATACTTTACTCCCTACAAAAACACCACGACACTGCATCCCCACAGACTTGCACACCACAGCGAATACCCACTGGTATTCGTACCCAATGGCCGCTTGATGTGTTAATCCATTCGTGGACACTCCCAAGTTGGTTGTTGGGGTACTTCACGACCGATACAGGAGAGTATCCTGTAAACGTTTGCACAAACCTTTAAATTTACATAACACTCATTTCAAATACTTCACCTTGATCAACTCCAACCTGAAATCATAACTCGAAAGTCCTCATTTTAAAGAAAATTTACTACGTAAATTTTCATTTTTGACAGTATGTTTTTGATCTTGTTACTAATAAGCATAGTTGCTAACATGGTTGCTAAGTAATAGGCCATAGAGTTTTATAATCTTTGTACTAGCCTACTGGCATGGCAAAAATAGGTACTAACTAAGGTTAGTTCCGATTTTACCTATTTTTGCGATTTTCTTTTAAGGGTTTTCGTGGTGAATGTTTTTTTTTTAATCTTAAACGTAGATCATTATTTAAAACGTCTTACTCTTGAGTGCTCGTCCTCCCTTGACTTGAGAGCTCTCCCTTGACTTGAGAGCCCTCCCTTGACTTGAGAGCCCTCCCTTGACTTGAGAGCCCTCCCTTGACTTGAGAGCCCTCCCTTGACTTGAGAGCCCTCCCTTGACTTGAGAGCCCTCCCTTGACTTGAGAGCCCTCCCTTGACTTGAGAGCCCTCCCTTGACTTGAGAGCCCTCCCTCGATTCGAGCCCTCCCTTGACTCGAGCCCTCCCTTGACTCGAGCCCTCCTTTGACTCGAGCCCTCCCTTGACTTAGCCCTCCCTTGACTTAGCCCTCCCTTGACTTAGCCCTCCCTTGACTTAGCCCTCCCTCGACTTAGCCCTCCCTCGACTTGAGCACTCCCTCGACTTGAGCCCTCCCTCGACTTGAGCCCTCCCTCGACTTGAGCACTCCCTCGACTTGAGCACTCCTTCGACTTGAGCACTCCCTCGACTTGAGCACTCCCTCGACTTGAGCCCTCTTTCGACTTGAGCCCTCTCTTGACTTGAACCTCTTTTACACTCACTCATTTGGGAGTCCTCTCGTTCACTCTCTCACTCACTCATTTGGGAGTCCTCTCGTTCACTCTCTCACTCACTCATTTGGGAGTCCTCTCGTTTACTCTCTCACTCACTCATTTGGGAGTCCTCTGCAGACTTTTAAATATTGTTTTTTTTTTTTGCTAATATTTAATTTTACTTAATATATTTTTTTTTTAATGGTAAAAAGAAAATGGCAGTTTTATGTATATATTTTTTTTAATTCTTGTAAAAACCATTTAGATTTAAGTTTCATAATATTACCTTCAAAAACTTTTGGACTTTTGGCTTGTTTATCCACTACTTTATTTCTTGATTTTGTTTTCTTTTTGTTATGGAGTGGTCTCCTAACTTAGATAATAACTTAGATTGTATTTTTGTATCCTTGAAACTTGAACTTGGACTTAAAGGCTTCTCTTTAGCTGTTCATCCTAGGCCTTGACTGTTTTTCTGAAAGCAGGAAAATCTGTAAATATTAATTTTAATCTTAAGTGGGTTATTAAAAAGGTGCGGGTTACGACACCTAATTAAAAAAAATAAGCCTTCGTAAACCCAATAATAATTCCTTGAGGAGTATGCGTCATGGAATGTGAACCATATCCCCTAAGTATGCTGGTGATGTATGATTGAGGAAGGTTGCAGGGGGGTAGTTTGATGAAAGGTGTATGAAAGAGCAAGGTCTTATTTAAAACCACAAAATTTTTCTAGTTAATTTTCAGGGGTTATGGGGAATCTTAGTCTTAATTTTTAATCTTTTTATAACACTGTAAATACTCATTTAGGTAGTAATTTATGTTGCTTTTAATGCTCTTATTGATAAAGAAAATTTTTTCATGGTATTCAAAAATTTTCCGGGGTTTTCGGGGTAATGTAATGTTTGTGTTTTTGTACTTACTTTTTTAACTATTGTAATCCAAAATATTATCACATGCCATTTCCGAATAACTTCATAGCTTTTATGCGGAGGCTTAGCATGCCTTTTTCGCCTTTTAATTAGTATTATTTATAGCATTTCTGTACATTTTGGTGTTTCCAAATCTTTGTTTACTTTTGCGATGTCAGACAATGACAATGACAATGTCAATGACAAGCCTAGTTTTCTTTTTAATTTATTCCTGTAACTAGTAATTGTAGGTTGTATACGTTTGATGCTAGACCTCTTTTGTAACCATTTTATTCTTCTATGTTCTAGAACACTCTATAAAAAATTATAACTGCATGATGACAGGAAGCCGAGCTTGAATGGGCGGTCTGCGTGTGGTCCTGGAGCCAGCAACAAGCTGGACATAACTCTGAAGATGTGATCGCTAAGTTCGCAAAGTCTATCCTTGGTCTTCGAGCGAGTAAGAAGCTCGACGGTGCTCTGAACAATATTTGATGTGATCGCTAAGTTCACAAAATCCAGCCCTAAACCTTGAAAGGCTGCTGCTACACCACTACGGAGAGCTTGGACGCTGTCGGCCTCAAAAAGGCATTTACTACTATCTCCGAGAACCTGGACGTTGACAGCGGGTGAGCCTCGACCTTCGAACCCTCGCAAGAATGGCGTCTGCAAGCGAGTCTAACGCTGCGGCGAGCCGCTCCTGCCTACTGCGAGCTTCAGGCCTGGACCCATCCCATAACGTTACCTCGGCTTCCTTAGTCTAATAAATTGCTATTATTTTCTCTTGCCATTTTCTCTTACTTTACACAATGCAACCTTACATTTTCCTATCCAGGAAATCGTAACGTTACAATAGGTACACATCTAAAAGGAAGTCGTGACTATTTATAACTCAAGAACGGCTGAACCGATTAAGCTGAAACTTTGTGGAGAGGTAGCTTAAAACCGGGACACGGATATAGGATACTTTTTTTTTTTTCGTCGGTCGGTAGTGGGTAGTTATTGGGTTATTGGGTATGTAGGGGTAGGTGGTAGGTAGGTAGTGGGTAGGTGGTAGGTAGGTGGTAGGTAGGTAGTGGGTAGGTAATGGGTAGGTGGTAGGTAGGTAGTAGGTAGTTAGTATGTAGGTAGTGGGTAGGTAGTGGGTAGGTGGTAGGTAGTCGGTAGGTAGGTAGTGGGTAAGTAATGGGTAGGTAGTAGATAGTAGGTCAATTCGAATGAAATATTCATAGTTAACAGGACAACGTCTGTCAGGTCGGCTAGTAATGAATAAACTCATCATCTTCCTCTCCACGATACAAATCCTTTCATGATACATGGGTTCAGTGCAATACTTTTTTTCTTCCATCCTCGCTTGTCAGCGGTCACGCTATCATTTACACTTTTTTTTCACATAATCCATCCATCAAAAAGATAAATAAAAATAAAAACTTGTCAAAGGACTTTGACCCCCAACATCTCCGTAACTAGATGTCTCCCAGGTATGGTGTAAAACATACAAATAAAACTGACTACTAAAAACACAAAAGAGTAAAAATGACCTTAGCTTCAGAAGTTGGTGACCTTTGTTTGCTTGGTTTAATTTTTTTGTCACCGACTTCTGAAGCTAAAGTTATTTTTCACTTTTTTGTGTTTTTTTATTGTAAGATTTTTACTTTAACCACCTCTACGACCCCCAGGACGACTAAGTACCATTACGCAAAAAATAATCCCAGCAATATATAATTAAATACAGAATGCTTGGTTGACGGTATCGTGATGAGGTGGTTTACACCCTGTATTTCCAACGGTGTAAAGTTCCAACTTTTTCACAAGTTTATTTTTGAAGAACGTAATTTTTACTTTAAACACCTTCAATGCCCATACTATTCAGTCACCCATCAGCACAAATTGAGTTCTACCACATAACATGATTTTCCACCCAAAAAAAATTCGTTTCCCAGCAATATTTTTTGCGTAAAGTTACTCAGTTTGAATGCTTGGTTGGCGGCTTCGTGATGAGGTTGTTTACACCCTGTATAGAACCCTACCCAGCAAATAAGAGACCATCTCACCCCAAACTCCAGTTATTTTCTCCTCAAGTGTACTTTATTGGCCACTTCGCACATTTTCGAGAATTTATCGTGTTAGCACATTGCCTAGGAAAGCCACTATAGCTGTAAATCTCCTTTGTCCAGCAATACGCCGCACGAACACTGCAGAGTGGTATTAGAAACTTAGTAATAGAGTTATTAGAGACTTCTTTTGAAACTGCAGTGAGTAGAAAGTAAACATTTTCTTGTTTGGCTCGACTTTCTTCGAAACAAAGGCTTTTAATCAAGGCTTCGCGTGGAGCTCATACGGGGTCGAAGATTATCTTTCAATGTTTTGTTTGGAAAATGGTTCTGAGAAGTGTGGGTAAGCTTGTTTTTGTTTTGGTTGATGTGTGTTTAAATGTTTTTAATGTTTCAGCAATCTTTTGGAAAAATATAAAGGCATATAATATATTTTTTTGAATTTATCGCATTTATTTTCTTATTTTATGAGTATCTTATTCTATGAGTGGAAACAGGGCACTATTTCAGAGGCATTAGTTCAGTCTATCTGTCCGTATGCAAATCACAAGTTAATCTTTTTTGATGTAACAGAGTTGTCAGTCTCGCATTTCCCCTTTGTTTTCGTTTTATGGTGGATAATATCGCCATAGTAATTGCCAACGTCCATACTACGTTGAATACACCGGTTCTCGTCCGATCACCGAAGTTAAGCAACATCGGGCGCGGTCAGTACTTGGATGGGTGACCGCCTGGGAACACCGCGTGACGTTGGCTTTTTGCGTTTTGATTTGCAATATTTTTTTGTTATAGATTTTTAAGTGACACCAATTATTTATTTTAATAAGTAAATCAATTTTATACCCTGCATGCATAAAATAGTTTTGTTTCATAAACCACAATATAATTGAAGAGCAGCGTGTTTGGTTCTTAACAGGCCAATGAAAATTAAACACTTTAAAGGAGATATTTTTTTTGGGATCACCTGGTCATTGCATTTATTATCATATCATAATAAATAAATAAAACGAAATATTACGTAGAAATGAAAACGGAATCTTAAAATCATAATAAATTAGCTATGTTATGATATTGTTTTGCGAGTCAGATCATTCCTGTTGTGGTCAATGTCATTTGACAGCACAACTGCAGTAACACTACACTAACGTGAATAGTGGCGTTTTTTACAGTTTACTAAAAAAGTATGGTACCTACCCGTTGGTAATCATATCTGCTATAATTATTATCGAATCAGAAAGAATATAAAATAAATATTATTAAACTGTGATCATTTTAATGCGACTTTTAGAGGTTTACACTAAAATCGCATATTAGATGGTTTAAAAAATCAATGTCGCACGAAACGTTATAAACCCACATTTTTAGTGATAGACAGAAAACTTCATTATTTTGACATTTTCTTTCTGTTTATTTTGGTTTTCGTAAATGTTTTTGTAGATTTTTCACACTTATTCCGTTTAGATAATGCTTAGCTTATTTATCCCCGACCAAGAAAAATGGTCTCCTTTTAGCCAAAAAAGTGTTATTTTCTCAAATTGTTTAAATTCTCGATTCTATCGTGTAAAACAACTAAAACATAAGGCTAAATGTGTGAGTGTTTTTTGTATACAACTAACCGTTTGTTGTAAAACGATGTCGAAGTGATTCATTTCACTCCGACCACATAGGATGTGACATAGGGCTAGGTTAGAACCTTCCACGTTTGAAAAGTATTGTCCAAAGAGTACTGCTGATCAACATTTTTGTGGAATTCTCTATGGAAATTGTACAAAAATATAAAGCTTGGCGGGGCTAGTTCTGCCTATGGCCACGCGCCAAAATAACCATGTAGCACTATAAATATGTATTAAAACAACCATTTGCTTCCCCTCACTGTACCTATCTAATGTTTTGGAATCCCAAGATTGCAAAGCACCCCTCAGACGATGCAATAAAACTACTTCCAATTGAGTCTTACTACTAACGGGAAGGTAATTTACTGATACAGTAATGGTTTGTTTACAATGCTCGTAAATAAGTTTGCTGCGGGTTCTTGAACTAGGATAGGACATTCACCAATCACGTTGATTTATTTGATGAGAAACAAAAGTAATTTACTTTATAGCAGGTAGCTGAATGATCTCACGAAGGTAAGTATAAACTTACAGACCTTTCACAATGACGTCAAGCAAGCGTTCTGTAAATCACTACATATTATAAAACAAAGTCTCCCGCCGCGTCTGTTTGTCTCTATGTATGCTTAGATCTTTAAAACTACGCAACGGATTTTGATGCGGATTTTTTTTTGAAAGAGTGATTCAAGAGGAAAGGAAGGTTTTAGTAGGTATATAATTTTCCACCGTAGACGCGGGCCTGTGGACAGTTAGCTATGGGCTAGCTAGCCGTCCGTCCGTCTAACGACGACAGGCCGTGTCGACGGCGCGTTCGTGTTCCACGCGCGCCTCAAAGAGATGTCAGCATAAGGGGAGGGGCCCTCAAGGACCGAAGCCTGCCAGGGTTGCGGGCCTATTTGAAAGAGATACCGCGGCCCCGGAACATAAAGGGCGAGGAAGGAATATGTATGGGTTTTGGTCAGTAAAAGTTGTTCGATTAACAGCAAATATAATCGCAGGACATTTATTAATAACTCTTTTAAGAGGAACAGGACCAAGAATAGCAAATTACTTTATTATTATTTTAAGTCATTTGATGATTTCCCATCCGAAAAAAAATCAAAAGTATTTTGTTTATTCTAGATAACGAACAAAATATCGCAAGGACGGGGAGAACAAGTGCCTTTCGGCTTCGTAAATGGAACTTTTTACCGTCGTGGTTCTACCTGTATACGATATGAGACCACAAAGGACGCCGGATGCCTGCTTCTCCGATATTTCTATAGTTGGCGAGGTGTAAGAAGAGTCATGAAGGTTTCTCCCAACTCACTGCAGAAACACCTAAAGGTGGTCAATAACCAGGTTCACTATTAAACACAGCGAGCAGAAGGCGGATATGTGTCATTTTATAATATAACCACAATTTTGAGACGGTTTCAGAAATTCTTCTTGATAAACTTATATTGTCACTTACGGGATATCTTCCGTGATTATTTATTGAGTTGAGCTCCCGATATTTCGACGCTGTTGCAAGCTCCATGATCGCGGGTTGACTGGAGTATGCGGGTGGATGGAAATTAAATTGTTACGAGCAGACAAATCTGTCTACCCTCTTTCTTTGTCTTTTGCTACGCGCACTATTGGAACTCGACAGTAAGTCACGACAAAACGCACTCACAGTATCACCAAGTTTGAGCTCAACTCAACAAATAATCACGGAAGATATCCCGTAAGTGACAATATAAGTTTAGTTTTAAACCGTGAAAGCCTAAAACAGTGTTCTTCTGGATACTCTCACTGTTGCGCTTTAGCTGTTGCAACTGCTGGAATCAATACGTGTGTACTCAAATGTATCTCATATTACCTGGAAAGCCGCCATGCTTAAATTAAACTGAGCTGAACACATCGGCTTGCATTGTGAGGAGGTTTCTCCCTCTGGATGGAGCCCCAACTACCGGTAGTTTAAACTCTGCTCCCGACACTGGTGGACCACTTTTTTTTGGATCTTTTTATTACTTTTTTAACAAACATTGAAAAAATCATAAATGTATTTGAAAGACAAATATAAGAAAATAATAACAATGTACAGAACATTTTAATTTATGTCACAAATGCCTGGAGAAACTCAGATTCTTTCAAGGTTTTAAAGTACCGCACCTGTAAATGCAAATCAGCAAATAATATTACAAAATTACCTGAAATTAAACTCACAAGTTACCAGTAGCTAAACTGGCGAAGTTTGCAACTATTAATTTTTACAATCAACGGTTTGGCCGGAAGCAATCATGTTGAATGGAAGTTTCCTTCAGTGAAGTACAGTTTCAATAGTTTCTTTGTACTTGATAGTTGTAATAACAGCTAGGGGAGAGCCGGGGAGTTTGAGCTGAACGGATAAATTGAGTAAAGTTGTTCAACACTTTACCGAGTGTTTTAAAAGAATACTTACTTCAATTAAATTAAGATTTTCTTCTGTAATAATATTAAACAAACTCAAACTCAAACTCAAACTCAAAGCATTTATTTCAACTAGACCATTACGGCACTTTTGAATGTCAAATTACAAATTAAATCAAAGCTACAGTCACAGTCACAAGGCATAATAACTTGAGAAAGTACTGTAGTTGCCCATTCCCTAGCGTAGATCTCTATGGAGAAGAACGGGCAAGAAACGTTCAGACACGTAATTTTGTTGAGGAGCTCGTGGCTAATTATTAACAGCCACTCGGGTCGATTTTTAGGTTAAGCCGTGCTTGCCTAGGTTGGTCTGTGGTGACCACCCTTTTTTTTTTTTTTTTTTTTTTAAGGATGGGAAATCATCAAATGACCCCCCTCACTCTGGGCGGAGCGGGAGGGAGTGTCAGACTCTTACTGACTAAAAACCATCCTTCCTCGCCTTTTACGTTCCGGGGCCGCGGTATCTCTTTCGAACAGGCCCGCAACCCCGGGTGGTGACCACCCTTACATACCGAGTTTCTTCCGTGCCTCGGAAAGCACGTTAAGCCGTTGGTCTTGGCTGTCATTTGTAAATCTTTGACAGTCGTTACAGGTACTCAGTGTCCCAAGAAGTTTGACAAACAGTCTTACTAAGGTCCATGTTCCCCGAAGAGATAACGGTCTGATTATCTAGAAACAACTGTCACTGTGACATGTTCCCATACAAAAATGTGTTTTAAACAACCGTTTTTAGATTATCAGACCATTATATTTTGGTGAACATGGTATCGCATTACCCAGTACCAACTGGATTGTGATTAAAGTATCTTGGGACTTCCCTCAAACTACAAAAAAAAAAAAACAAAATCCCAATTAAAAAGTCTGAAGTAGGGTCCAATATTAGCAAATCACCTCCTCCTTAGGTGAATTTTGCTATGGCAGATCCAGACACATTCACCATATATGTATCGCAACAATCAAGCAAATCCTTACCCCCCTATAAAAAAAAGACTACTTGCTAACAAAAACATTATTGATGTATAGACGGCTATTGTCGGAGACGGTTTCTACCCCATAGATCGCTATATCGAACCTTCCCAGGGGTAATTACGCCGCCGGCAAGCAGATTGATGATCACAGTATAACAAGCTCTGTGCGAGGGTTGAAACTGACACCTCCTGCATCTGATCTATTGATTCAATGGTAAGATCTATAGACTACCTCGTTGGTCTAGAAATTGCAATCGCAGCTGTTAAGCATAAGACCCCGGTTCAATGCACTAACTCGGAAAATTGTAACTGGGTCTTTTCTTGCGCCGTATGCCAGTAGTTCCATTCTCTAGTTCCATTATGAGACTACTGGGATTTATTTCTCCCGGTAGTTCCATTGAACTAGAATACTTTTTCACCTAACCCATTAGTTCCATTAAGTACAGTTGGTACAATGGTAACAAACGGATAACAGTCTCGTAGACTACCCGGAGGCCAGAATCATAAATAAAGGAGCTATTGTATATTGTTAATAGGAATCTCACAACCAATCTGTGTACGGTAGAACAAACTATTTGGTTTACAGTTTAACCCACAAATTACATTGTAAAGTGTAAACCAAATAGCTTGTTTGAACGTACATTTCGATTTTCACACATTTCAGGAATTTGTTATTAGTAGGCACAGGAGTGCGAATTTGTGACCGGTTGATGATTTTAATGTTGCCCTCTGATACATTGGCGAAATGTGGGTCTACTATTGATACACCTTTGACCAACGCTTCGGGGATTACAGCCGTGATGGTATGATATGTAGATATCATACCATCACGGCTAATGCTGAATATTTTTTTTTCCTTTTATTTTGGTTTCATTAACACACCCTCTTTTTCCAAGTTTGGATTGTTTTTTTTTTTTTGACATTAAATTTGAAATTGTACCGCTATTTGTTTATTGTACTTTTTTTGTTAGAATGATTATGTCATTATGAAAATTTCACATTTATTTTAATAAGCTTTTAAATGTGTTAGGTACCGCATGTTATAATTTTATGTAATATGTAATGTTCAACACAATGTAAATTGTTAATGAATAAATGAAATGAAATGAAAAAATGATATGAAATAACGCGTGACTAGCTCATGGATTAGGTCCTAGACAAGCACCTTGACCACACCCACTTCCACTCATAAAGCAACAATGACATAAGCTGATCATGCTTTTACTGATTGCAAAATATGAGATCTAAGGACATGAAAATGTGTCCATCATTCCGAATGAGTAACATTGAAGAAAATAATAAGTAATATTATAAGGGAGAGAGTGTACATTGTTCTCTCTACTTGCATAGTCATCACAATATCTCGCTACATAGTCACAGCGCTAGTTTGTTTAGTGCAGTTTTACGAGCTGCAATCATGTCTATGCATATTTCTTGATAGAACGAAAGTAAGGGAAATTTCGAACTTACATTTTTATAACTTGCAACAATTTCAAACAACATCATGTTTTAAAACAAGCATAAAAACGTAAGTAAAATCAACTGTACTTCAACGACAAACTCCAACTTCTGTTATGAAGTTTTATAGCCACAAATTGTCCATAAAATATTTATCTACCACTAGAGAAGCACCCCGGTATTGCTCGGGTTTTCCGGAAAAATATAGCCCATTAGAAAATACGAGATCGTGTCGATAATTAAGTACGGGAAATCACATCCTGGAAGAGATTTCTTCCAAAAACTACTTTGTACCGTTCATAGAAGAGAAGTATTTGCTTACTTTGGCATCAATCTGGACTTGTGTAGAAACTATGGCAGTGAGTAATTGTGACTTGTACTTGAGAATCCAATATTCTCATGACTTGTAGCTGTTATTTAAATATTTTAGTTATAGTTTACTTATTTTCACTAAATATACGAGTTCCATGCTATGAGAAATAGCGCAGAACAGATGGCCGATGGGGCTGAAAAGTTCTGGAGTGGCGACCGCGAAGAGGAAGACATTGCGGTGGAAGGCCTTCCACTGGTGAAGGTTGCGGAAATCCGTTGGATGCGAGTCACACGGGACCGGTCAATATGGCGACATTTGGGGGTGGCCTATTTCCAGCCAGTGGCCAGTGTATTTGGGCTGAAATGATGACGATGATGAGGAATAGTACTACTGTGCCTAAATGATTTATACTTTTAAATACATTATTCTCGTTCATCATAGCGTATCGATGTGATCCTAAATTCTGCTAAGCAAACTCCACTCATTGATGCAGGCTTACGGTCATTAAGTGCCTAAGGTTGTCATGCTTAAAGCACAAAATGGAAGGTTGGCCACTGTCTGTGGAGAAACGTTGCATAAGCACTTGAGATTTGAGCCGTTCACAAACCCTCATATGTGAGGATTAGCAAGTTCATGAAAGGACTCCTCCCGACCTATAAGTACGCCCGGCGTACCCTGGGCCATCGACTTCGATCGATTGGCTTATCCTTTCACTATAATGGCAAATTATTTTGGTTTTAGCTGCACGCCGGTTAGCAAGTTTAAACAATAGTTACAGCAAGTATCGGGAGGATAGATCTCTGTTTTGCTTATTTATCTCATGGTTAGTATATAACCTGGTGTCAGGGTTCTTAAGCCACCCAATGGACTCTGACATGACTTTACATGCCATCGAGATATATATTTTAGGCATGCTGGTTTTTTGTCACCGAAGCAAGTGATAATTATATACTTGCACCACTGTTTTTTTCGGATTCTTGTGCGTATTGTGCACAAATCTAAATCCGAATCCAAACAATCAGGGGTGCGTGTTTTTAGTTTTTAACTCGAGACCTATGACGGTCACGACAACTAGAGTAATCATTACTTCAGTACATTTACTCACCTCCATAATTTTACTACGTATAAACAAACACACAGTCCCCACAAAGCCTATAAACATAGATTTATCATTCCCCCAAAGAATAAAAATGCAAGTTATAAAATAGCAGTAAAATTATGCAGCGGTAAATGTTAGTGACTGTCGTCTATAGCGGGACAATGACCGCGGTGGGAATCAATGAAAATGCTGTTTCATGTCCCCTAAGGGTGCAGTTTCCCTACGTACGGATGTCTGTAGGTAGTACCTAATACAGGGTGGATTTTTAGTTTGCCGTTTCACTGAACAGAATTTGGTTGTTTTATTAAACATAGGATAATGACCCCTGTGGACGGTGGTGGTTGGGCTAGCTCGCCGTCCGTCCGCCTTATGACGACAGGCCGTGTTGAGGGTGCGTTTGTGTTCCACGTGCGCCTCAAAGAGAAATCAGCAAAACGAAAGGGTTTCGCAAGGGCCGAAGCCTGCCGAGGCTGCGGAACTGTTCGACAGAGATACCGTGGGCCTGAATCATAAAAGGCGAGGCAGGAACATGGATGGATTTTAGTCAGGAAAAGTCTGCCACTCCCTCCCACTCTAGGCGGAGCGGAGCGGGGGCGGGAGTCATGTGATGATTCTTCTTGATTGAAAAAAGATAATAACAACGCAACAAACGGTGACGTATTATGTGGGCTTATTCCGTCCTACTGCGAATACGCAGTATAAAAGTACCTTATATCAATTTTAAAATACTCTGTCCGCTCGTTATGTTTACTTCGGTTTTAGACCTAATTCATATCAGTGAGTAGTATTCGTTGAGCTTTAAGAATAAAATCAAAGTGAAAATACATAACCCTTTTATAATGTTTACGTCGTGTGTTTATTCTAAGGTAGGCAAACAGCACGTGTGTTCTTTTTTAGTCATTAGTTTAGTCTGTATCAAAATCTGCCCAAAAACTATTATTTAAGGCACTGAGTTTCAGATTATCAACTTTCTACAAAATTCACCCTGTATTATGTAGGTACTGTAGGTGTGTTGACATGACTCCCCGGATATTGTTGGGGGATTTCGTTGTAATCTGAGTATGTAATTTGGAAACTTGCTTTGTCCAATTCAAGTTCGTTTGTGTTTCAGTGCCCGTATGGTTGTATGTTTGTCAAAAATAGTGTCTGTTTGTTGTTTACCATGGTCGGGATTTTTCGTGCTGGTAAAAACTGTGTTTTGGACATTCCAGACGTTTTAAAATTCCCCCCGCACTCCAGACACTGTGCTAAACTATGATACTGTCTCTTTCTTGGGAGTGTATCATAAAAAATACAAAAACCATTGCTTTATAAAAAACATTACTAAACGAAAAAAGACAATTACTAAACTGCTTATCATGATAAACTTATATCTGTTCGCTCAAACCACTAAATATTCAACAGCCACAAATAAAATAAATACAGTTTCAAGTTGTTTACTTTTTCACTGTGCCACTGATACATGGCATTACAGACGAGTTGTTTGACTGAAACGAGATCGTAAAAAAGACGGCTAGAAGACCTTGGGACTGGCTGTCATCTAAGAGCTTTGACACTCGTGAGTCATTACAAGTAGTCCGAAAGTGACACGAAAGTCTGAGATCCAGTCTTACCAAGGAGTATACATAATTTACCTAGTAGGTACTAACTGAGTTGTTGAGTTCAGATCAGCAGTTCCATGTAAAATACTGAATTTCAGCTGCATTCGGTTAGACTGGAAGCCGATCCCTATACACACCTAGTTGGGAAAGGCTAGGCACATGGTGATGTGAAGTAGTTCCGTTGCTCGGCTTTGTGTTTCAAAAATATCGCCGAATTAATTGTGCCGTCCAAAACAAGTGTTCACGAACCCTGACCTCTATAATAAAACCGTTGATTTAGTAACCGAACGTGCTCTCTGGGCTTCTTGACACCAACAAAGCTTGGATATTTACAGCTTCGCACTAGAACCACAGCACATAATCTCCGCAAGCGTATACTGCGACACGCATCTCCTATTTGCAGCAAACAATGACGTCACACTTCAATCTAAACTCTCGTCATGAGCAGTCAATAGACTATAATGAAATTCCCAGCCACGTCAGGTATCACAGATTGCGTCCAATATGCCCTGAAGGGGTGCATGAAGCACACACGAATAGCACAACACGACCAAGATACCAGACCTCTTATTCCACACCTCGATGATCCGCAGAATAACTAGTTTAGTTCGTATCAGAGGGACGCGGCAGGTCTAGCGATGTTAGTCGAGTATCATAGATGTATTTCGTGCAATTTCTTGCGCCTCGAGGCAACGAAATGACATGCGGGATGCTTCGTGTTATATCGATGCCAATAATGTAGCCCCCTCAGCGGGATCGTCGAATGAATATAAAGAGGTAGATGAAGTAATAACACAAGTTGGATTTGTGGGAATAAAGTTGAGTCAGCACGTCACGAAAGAGGGATGTTTATGATATTTCGTGTAGCTTTTAACAGTTTGCTCTGTTATTTAGAGGGTCTTCCCTTAGAGGGAAGAATATTTGAAAGTGCAAGTAGGGACTTAAAGAATTTCAACGATTGAAAAAAATAATAGTACTCTAAAGAAGAGACTTTTCACGGTTCCATTTGCACAAACTCACGAGTAAGTTGAAAATTTCTCCACAACTACAAATTCACGTCCTTTTCAAACTAAAATAATTCTCTCTTTGGGCCACCCACATAAGTTTTCACCGCTGGGCGAGTGATCACGTCGCAAAAAAAGAAGTTTTTAAAGTCTCGTAAAAAGTTTCGGAGACTCGAATCCTCTGCGGGCCACCAAAACAAACAAAAACTTTAGAATTAAAGGACATGTCTGGTGTGTTAAAACCTCGGCTTATTTGCACTGGACATCTCTTTTTATTTATTTATTTGTAGTCAACTTTTGCCTACGACTTTGTGGAGTAAACTTAGGGGAAACCGCTTACATGCCAACGTAAGAGTTAAAGTTAGTGGGAGGAAACTTTGTAACAATTTTCTGGGTTCTGTAGAAAAAATACACGCGCTCTCTATTGCATGGAACTTAAAATGACTTAGGGCAATATGGGTGAACTACGAA
The DNA here is from genome assembly GCA_916618015.1 of Xestia c-nigrum. Taxonomy (NCBI): domain Eukaryota; kingdom Metazoa; phylum Arthropoda; class Insecta; order Lepidoptera; family Noctuidae; genus Xestia; species Xestia c-nigrum. The sequence goes on from OU745260.1 coordinate 11,338,584, forward strand.
GCCACACTTATGTTTTCACGTATAACACTAGTGATGGTGTTGTGTGTCGTGGTCTACTGAGTAAATGCTTCCAGGACCTTACGGTCTTGGGTTTGATTTCCGGATCGGGAAATGCGCTACTGGGTTCTGCCACCAGGTATTTTCTTGTAGCAGTCACGGAGTCTAAATTTGTGCCACGTTGGTGGCAGTAGACCCACCCTCTATTACATGAGACTGAAAATAACTGACGAAAATATATGAGTGTACTATTAAGTAAAGCTATAATATGATAAATAATAAATAATAAATATCGCTGGAAATTAACACACAGCGCCACCTAGTGCCACACTAAGCAAGGCTTGTGTCGTGGACACCAGATAGTTGATATATTACATAAATATACTTTTTTGTTTGTAAATACATACCTATTATACATATAAACATCCATGACTCGGAAACAAATGTCCATGCTCATCACACAAATATTTGCTCCTACCGGGATTCGAACCCAGGACCCTATGAATGTAAGGCAGCATCACTACCACTACGCCATTTGAGTCGTCATAATGATTATGTATTAATAATTTTCATTTAAAGTCTCATTTCCCTTATCTACGCGTACAATTTTCATTCCCACACAAGTGCTACAAATACCGAGAAACATTGTAACGTTCGCCAGATGGTTATTGGTCTAACTTTCAATCCCTCGCAACGTGATGAGACTATGATCTTTGTTTTATTTGAACGTTTACTTCTGAATCGCTATCGAAAGGCCGAGAATCCGAACTGATAGAAAAACTATACGCATTACTGGTAAGATCTAGAAAAAGTTTTAGACAAAAGGGAAAGTTTTTGGTTCTGTGAATATTTTTAGGAGCGAAAATTCATGCTTGGGATTGAAAACATAATACTGAATCTCACCCTTCTTTTTAACAAAATCGCAATCTCACTACTGAGGAGCTCGTGGCTAAATAATAACAGCCGCTCGGGTCGATTGCCTAGTTTGGTCTGTGGATGGGTGACCACCCTTACATACCGAATGTCCTGCGTGCCTCGGAAAGCACGTTAAGCTGTTGGTCCCGGCTGTCATTTGTAGATTTATAACAGTCGTTACAGGTAGTAAGTGGCCCAAAAAGTCTGACAACCAGTCTTACCAAGTGGTATCGTATTACCCAGTACTAACTACTTACAAATTGTTATAACCCGTGTATGATAATTTTATAGTCTAGTGTTAAGATAGCTTATAAGTGGATCAACATCCGGAAAAACCTATTGAGGTTTTTGTGATGTTCCTACATTTATATTTTGTTTTGTTCTTTATTTAATAAACAATAAAAAAAAAGAAACTGGGTTGTGGAGATCAGATAGGCAGTCGCTCCATTTAAAATACTGCATCCGGTTAGACTTGAAGCCGACCCCAATATAGTAAGGAAAAGGCTAAGGCAGATGATGATGAACAATCTTACTACTATGCATCATCATCGATCTCTTGCCCTCATCCCAATTCATTTGATGATTTGATGACCATGACTTCTTCATCTATACTTTTCTATTACTCGACATCTCATCAGATACTACCTCAATCAATCTGACTTACTATTATATGTAGATGCGAGAATTTGGATGGATGGATGGTTAATTACGCCAGAACGACTAAACGGATCTTGATGAAATTTGTAAAAAAGATAGTTTATAGTCTGGAATAGCATGTAGGCTACTTTTATTTCTGTAGTACGACTCCATGGCGCCGAAGCCGCGATTGTATGCATCATAAAACACCTCTTCACGAAGCTGAAAGGTACTTGCTTTCCCCATCATTGCCATCATTTTTTTGTTCTACACCATACCTGTGAACCTTCTAGTTACGGAGATATGGGGGGTCAAAATTACAACTTTTTGACAAGTTTTTTTTTTTTAAATACAAGTTTTTTTTTGTAAGATTTTGACTTCTAACACCTCCATGACCCCCTTACTATTCAATCCATCCATCAGAACAATGTTTTAAGTGCTTCACATTGAGTTCTACCACAAAACATGATTTATATCCTCAATAAAAAAATGGTTTGGCAGCAATATTTTTTGCCTAAGGCTGGTTTTATAGTCACGCCGCTAGACGCGCCGTTGGGCAGAATTTGAAGCGCTACTACTACCCCAATAGGTACATATCTTAGCGCGCGTGCTCCGACGGCGCTGCTGAAACGCGTGACTATAAAATCAGCCTAAAGTTATTTAGTTTGATGTACAGAAAGCTTGGTTAACGGCTTTGTGATAAGGTGGTATTCACCCTGTATTCAATGGTATTAGGTACTACTCCTCACTTTTCATCAGTTCAAGTTTCATGAAAAGGTGAAATAAGCCTCTTGCCATCGACTTCGAACGTCTACGTTTTCCGACGGAAAATCCCATAACAACATTACCCAGCTTGGAGTCCGAACTACCATGCTTAGCAATCTTGTAATGGGTATATTAGGAAGGCAGATAATTTATGATAAAACACATTGTTGTTGGTCAAAGGTCGTGTCATAACATAATTAATTGCATTTAAAATTATCTAACCCGAACAAAACAACTTCTGGAAATTCCATCTGATATTTTTATCAGATGGAATTTCCAGAAGTCATGGAAGAACAAGAAGTTCTATAATGAGGTCAGTCTACAGCGTGTATCAGAAAGGTGTGATTCAGACCATCAACTAGAACAACTTTCTCTATGAGACCAGTACCATAGCAATCAGAAAAAAATTCTGCTGTCCAACTGCCGAATAATATCTACTCGACCCAAATGTATGGGAGAGTAAAAAATTTACTCTCCCATCCCATTTCGCGATTTGACTTCGACTCGTACGACCAAAAACCAGTCAGTTTGATGATCTGAGTCACACCCTGAAATACAACCACACCTATCAAATCACATCAAATCAAATCAAATCATAATTTATTTGTTAACATAGGTAAAACATTACAGGTCTTATGTTGATGAAAGAGCGCCATTATACCAGGAGGCGTACAAATATGTTGTGCTAATTAGCTGAGGATTACAATTATCACTTCAATATACGAACATCATGCATTACGGTATTCATTAAAAAATAAATTGAATCAGAACATATTAATTAATATCGGATATAAATGAGGAATTATTGAAATGTCAAAAAATAAAATAAAAATACCTATCCTACATGTTGTATAGTCAAAACAACTAATTGATCCGCCTAAACACCTCTAAGACCCCCGTACTATTCAATCCATTAGCACAATGTTTTAAGTGCGTTACATTGAGTTCTACCACAAAACATGATTCTTGCGTAAAGTTTCTTAGTTTGATGTACAGAATGCTTAATTGACGGCTTCGTGATAAGGTGTGGTTTACACCCTGTATAAACATTTTTAACCTGAAACAAATTCCACTTTCCGTCAACGGTCTCCCCTCGATTCCACGAAAGTATTTTGTTTACAGAACAAAACTGCAACAGTACCGAAAACCGGAACGTAACAAAAAACCGTACATACATAAATAACGGTGTTTTGTGGCACATGTTTACAACGGGAGTTCCTATGGGCGCCATAACTTTACATTAACCGACACCGTTGACTGTTCCTACGATAAATAAATATACCTAACATTTATATAGAGCCTTTATTGTGTAAATAGAATTTCATTTTCTCACTATTACTGCGAAAGGAACGGTTATGATAATGTTGATCGTCAAAGTAAATAAAATATGTATCGGTAGGAGAATGCGAGTCTTCTTAGCCTTTCATGTGCTATGAATAACGGGTAGTTTTGTTTAACTTTTACAGTATTGCGAACTATTTTTATAGAACCTGAAAGATACTCGTAGTCGGAGTTCATATAATCTCAATAATTGTCACTATTTTCTTTATCTTTTTATATTACTCATATCTCTAAAAAAAATTTATGCTTATTGTTCTTACCGCTTTAATTATTGCATTGTATATAACATTAAAATGTAACATTACCTAAGGGGTGGAGACCTGGTGTCCTGAAATACAGATGTCAAGTCTAGCTTAGGCACCAGTCTCCCACAGTATAATTATAGCTGTTACGTAATTTGAACTGATACCTGTCTAATGTGCCTATATTGTGGTGAGAAAATAAATCATTATTATTATTATAATTTATAAGAAGGTATCGCCTTCTAAAGTTTGTTGCAATGGATGATGACATTAATTACATAATATTTTATTTGACCACCGCGTTGAACTCGCGATCGCAAGTCCGCTTCTTAGCGCGGGTAATCATCTATCTAGCCCCTCTCCAAACTATGAGGGTTCGGCTTCCAGTCCAACCGGATGAAGCTGTATACTTATCACTATTTACATGGAGCGACTGCCTATCTGACCTCCACAACCCAGTGGATGAATGATCACATGGAATAGAATAAAAAAATAATCACTGATAAGGGCACTTACGACGAGAAATCTATTAAATCGTTGTAGAACATGAATCTATATTATCTTCTTCTTCTATTATTTTAAATATATATAACTCAAAGGTGACTGACTGACTGACATAGTGATCTATCAACGCACAGCCCAAACCACTGGACGGATCGGGCTGAAATTTGGCATGCAGGTAGATGTTATGACGTAGGTATCCGCTAAGAAAGGATTTCGATCAATTCTATCCCCAAGGGGATAAAATAGGGGATGGAAGTTAATATGAAAGTCCGTTAGTTTTAAAGTTAGGATCTTCAAATTTTGTGTTTAGGCTGACGATTATAAATTAATTTATAAGTGTTTCAGCGTTTTTGATAATTCCACCCCGAAGGCTTAAAAAGGGGATGAAATTGTGTGTGAAAAATCCTTAATTATCGACGTAAAAAGTACAAAATTTGTTATCTGGGCTTTTGATTGGAAGCTAACGCAACGGCTTTACTAGAGTTTCAACCCTTGAGGGGTGAAAAAAGAGCAACATTTTGTTTTTAATTGAAGTTTTTATTTTTTGAGTTGCTAAATAGTATCAAAGATAGTAAGTCTGGCAGTACTTACCATTTTGTAGGGACCTAGGTAAGCCGAAGATTATGGAGTTACGGCAGGAGCAGAAAAAGAAAGTACGTGTAGTAGAACGAGATAGAATGAGTCAATGTCGATACCGTATTTGATACCTAGATTAAACTATTTTTTTTTATTTTGTTGATTTCTGTTTTTTTTTTAACTGTTGTGCATTTCTGATCTCCATCCATCATGGGTGTCGTTTCCGTGGTTTTTGGTGTCGCTGATAATGGAAACGAGATCAAAATTAACATGGGGAAAAAAGTTAACAGAAGCAAAAAAAAAACAGTTCTTTTTTTTGGCTTCCCCTGACACTATTTTCACCCTTCGCCACTGTTAGGTAGAGGTGTAACTAATCCTACACCCACATTTCGCACATTTAGCTTATTTCCATCAACTGGGCACAAATAATTCAATAACACTTTGCCCGTCCCGGAAATCGAACCCAGGACCTCATGCTAATGATAACGACACCAACGATGCAGTCTCACACATAACCCATCAATATTTTCACGGGTTGTCTATTGTTTGCCCGAAGATTATATGCCATAATCATCATTTTCCCGAATTTCATTTACCCGAATTTCCTTTGCCCGAATGTTTCATTTGCCCTAAAAGACATATGACATACTTTTAATTGCCCGAATTTTAGATACCATAAGATACGAATGCCATAAATATTGTTTGCCTTATTTTTATGTGCCATAACAATTATTAGACATAATATTGCTCCTACTTACTGGTGGCTCCTACTTCTGTGTGGTTTATAAAAAAATACCTGTCCGAGTCGGGGTGCCCTAAAGTCCCAATTGCAACGAATTTCTCTTGATATAAACAACCGTTACACACCCGATGTCGATGGCAAATTATGTTATGGCATATCATAATTATGGCATGTGATAATTAGGGCTTACAATGATTATGACAAATGATGTTATGGTAAGTGACTTTATGGGAAACAATGATTCTGCACGTGACTAATATGGCAAATGAGAGTAGGGCAAATGAGTATTATGTCGTATGATATTATGGCTGTGGACTATTATGGCAAACGATATTAGGGGAAATAAAATTCGGGTAAACGGCGGTATACCATTTTCACGTGAACGAAGTCGCGGGCATCAGCTAGTAATATTATAAAGCAGAAGAGTTTGTTTGTTTGGTTGGTTGAACGCGCTAATCTCAAGAATTACTGGTTCAAATTGAAAAAATATTTTTGTGTTGGATAGTCCATTTATCGTATCACGCTATGGTCATTAGGAGTGGAGCAGGAATGAAAAATGTTGCAAAAAAACTTTTTTACAAAAAATAAAACCGACTTCAAAAAAAACAAAAAAGTGACAAATAACTTTAGCTTCTGAAGTCGGTGACCTTTGTTTGATTGCTTTAGTTTTTTTGTCACCGACTTCAGAAGCTAAAGTTATTTGTCACTTTTTTGTTTTTTTTGAAGTCGGTTTTATTTTTTGTAAAAAAGTTTTTATTTTCAACTTTTTAGTGGTTCACATGTGCTTGATACATGGAAAGTGCATACCGTTACAATTACAACAAGCCCAAACACGACTATGGTACATTGTCTCATTATGGAGTACCGTGACTCTTGGCTTCATCATCAGATCTGATGGTATGGAAGAATGGAATGAATGGTTCTTATCAAACGCAAATGCTTCACTTGTTGTAGAAAATACCAAAATCACAACACGTTTTCATATAAAATTTGAAGAGTTCCCTCGATTTCGCCAAGATTCCATCATCAGATCCTGATTTGGTGGCTATGGGACCATTTGGAAAGAATACCCTTTCCAACAAAAAAATAATTTTCCAAATCGGTTGGCAAGCGACGGAGTTATGCCCGAACAAACATAAAAAAAAAAAAAAAATAGAAACATCCGAATTGAGAACCTCCTCCTTTTTTAGAAGTCGGTTAAAAAGGGGACTTTTTTTCCTTTCGTTTTTCCCTCTTATGTGACGCAGACGAAGTGGCGAGGGTCACGGTTTTTGTACAATTTTGTATGGGACAAGCCCATCACACTATTTCCAAACATAACTCCTGAAATCCAGAATCAACAGTGGCGACCATCAGAAAAGCGCCGAGACAATAAAGCTCGATGAAGTCTTAGAGCAAACAATTTAACTGTCTTAGATCCCGCAACGAAATTAATCAGAGAAGTGTACCAGAGGAGTAGAAAAAACCGTAATTTTCAGTTCCATCCATACAAGGCCAATAGGCACAAAGGAACGTTTACAATTTTGTATTAATATTTGTTATTTTCCTCCTAAAATCTTCTCATCATAACAATAGATCACCGGGTCTAGCGTGTATTGATAACCCTACGCCCAGCCATTTTGTTGTCGATTTTCCTCAATTACATCACAATTTGGAAGGGGTGATAAACAGCTGGTACCCATTTGAGTGGGATTTTAAAGTAAATCATATTTAGAAACCAGAAAACCGATTAGTAAACCGGAAAACGAGTATCTATATTTTTAATTTTTGCACGATTTTTAAATTTATACATGTTTATAAGATAAAACGATGTATTCCCGTTGTCCCCGTAATCTGTGTCCCCTTCACGGGGATAACAGGACGTCAAATAATTCCTTACCGTTGTCCCCCTTATGTACATATGGGTCACGGGGACAACGGACAGTTAGAACCTCACGTATCGTTGACCACTTTAAATTTTTATTTCTTTTTAAATGTGGGTAACTTAGCGCGGCAAACCTAAAACTAAAATTAAAGATATGTTGTACATAATAGATTTTAATTCAAAATGCAGAAACAAATAAGAGTTCTGTGTGTAAATACACACAAACACAACTAGAATTTTAAATCTAAATCAACTAAAGTAATGGTATATTTTATAACGAGAGACTAAACGAAGCCATAATATACCCGAGGTGCTTTGACTCCCGAGCTTGCAAGGGAGTCAATGAAAGCGAGGGTACAATAAGTTGGCGTTTAGTCTCGAGGTGCAAACTGTACTTTTCACGTCGTTTGCGAGAAAATAGTCATTTAAACCGAACAAACATACACTAGAAAAAAAATCTGAATAGAGCGGTCCGTTTTTTCTTCTATCAGGTCAGTCACAGATTAACAATTTAAAACACAACACAAACTCAACATTTTCGCAACGAAGATGATCCACACTCCACAGTTAATTAGTACCTACATTACTTCATCGGCTAGCAACAGAGTCATTGCACATACTTTTCAAAATCAACGATACACACAAACAACAATAATTTTTCTCGCGTTGAAGAGTTCGTTTTTTTTTTCAATAAACCGCTTTCTATTTGCAAGCCAATTCGAAATTTAAATAAAACCTGTGATAAGTTACTCATTCGTGACCATGTTTCAGAGTAAAAGATCGTATCATTTTTAGATTATTTTTACTCCCTAGGGAAATGGTCACTTTAATCCCACTTCGTAGGGCTATAATGGCGAACTTTTAGAGCATGAGAAGTGAAAATATTTTAATGTTACACTTACAAAAGCATACCACATTATTTTACCTATTTAGTTATAACACAGGTACATGGTATAAAAATAATTTGAATAATAAAAACAAAAATAGGATTGAACTCAAAGTTTGAACATAATGAAAAAAAACATTATTACATTTTTATGCATGGTCTATGCTTGTTTTCATGTCTGCATTCTGCATGTTTGCTGCATGCATGGTGTAGGCTTGTTTACATGCTGCCTACTTGCTGCATACATGGTGTATGTTTGTTAGCATGCTATTTACAGTGCAAAAACCCACATATGTTGAAAAAAAACATAAAGGAGTAATTATTTGGTTTTTTTTTTTTACCTAAGCAGTGAGGTTTGAACAGCAGAGGTAACGCAGCAATAGGTATTATAACTCATCGGGGACAACGGGCATAATTTCAAAAGTATATATTACAATAAATTAACGGGGACAGCGTACGGGGACAACGGGAATTAATTTTATTTATTTTATTAAATTCCCTTTGTCCCCTTTAACGGGGACATGGACTACGGGGACAACGGGAATACATCGATAAAACGTAGTGTGCCAATTTTTCCCGATTTAAGCTTAAGGGGCAGACTTTTTCCAAATGAATTATGGTTAATAATTTCGCCTCAGCAATCGCCAACGTCCATACTACGTTGAATACACCGGTTCTCGTCCGATCACCGAAGTTAAGCAACATCGGGCGCGGTCAGTACTTGGATGGGTGACCGCCTGGGAACACCGCGTGACATTGGCTTTTTGGATTTTTTTATTTGCTTTTCAGTTTTTTCTATTTCGTGAAATCAATACATCAAATATTTATTCCCGTTTTAATGTAACATGTTTTTTATATATTTTCTTAAGATAATATTTAAAAATGTAACAAGTTTGTAAAAAATTGAATAAAGGAAATTATTATTACTGGTTAATTACTTCTGCGTTAGTAAAACAGTATTTATTTACTAAGTACTAAAAAAGGATGTATTCCTCCTCCTCTCTCCTACTAAATCTATAGGGTGTAAAACACCTCTTAACGAATACGAAAGGCACTTGTTCTCCTCGTCATTCTGATCATTTTTTTGTTCTACACCATACCTGGGAACCTTCTAGTTACGGAGATATAGGGGGTCAAAGTTGCAAGATTTTGACAAGTTTTTTTTTAAATAAGTACCACTTTTTATCGCAGGATTTCTACTTTAAATATCTCTACGACCCCCGTACTATTCAATACATCTATCCGCACAATGTTTTGAGTGTGTTACATTGAGTTATACCACAAAACATGATTTTCAACCTCAAAAAAAAAAAGTTGTTTCCCAGCAATATTTTTTGCGTAAAGTTACTTAGTTTGATATACAGAATGCTTGGTTAACGGCTTTGTGATGAGGTGAAATACACCCTGTATAGTGTGCCCGACAGTGTCCATAATTGTGACTATATTTTTCCTTCCATCTTTATACATTATGGTACGTAAACACACATTTTTTTTCGGATGTGAAATCATCAAATGATTTCTCCCACTCTAGGCGGAGTGGGAGGGAGTGTCAAACTTTTACTGACTAAAACCCATCCATGTTCCTTCCTCGCCCTTTATGTTCTGGCCCACGGTATCTCTTTCGAACAGTCCACCAACCCCGGCAGGGTACAAACTATCGTTAAAAAAAGAAAACAATAAAAAAAATGACGGTGTATGATAAAAAAGTTACATCTACACTATCGACACTATTGTCTTTATCTTATAGAGGTAAAGTCCAACTTTCTAAATGGTCACAAAAAATAACTGTTTAAAATACAACCGAATATAATCTATTGGGCTGTGTTTAAAAATAGGAATCGTAATTATGTTATCACGGGCACAAGTCCGGTTTGAAATTGTTTACTATTATTATACATGTTATCAGCTTCTTTGTTGTATAATAACATTTTAACAATATTTTCTTATCATTAAGTTTCGATTACAAAAATATGAACAACAATAGGTGATTACGAAACTCTTCTCTTCTGTGAATGTTGTATTAGACAACGTTATTTTTTTTTGTCGTTTTAATTACTTTTTAACACACTAAGTCAATAAATGCGAATAACGAAGCCTGTATACATTGTTCGAAAGTTAAAAATTACGTACCATACAACGGACCGTGCGGTAAATAGGTACCTACTCTCACCTAAGTACCTATTTTACCGCACTCCCCCTTGTATAGCACCGTGCGTATTCTTTACGGTTTTATTTTAATTTCCAAAAAAAAAAGATTGCACGAAGGAGTATCACATCACGAGAATAAATAGGCTGACTGATCGAACCTCCTTGGAAGTGCTTTTGCTCAATACTATTGTCTCACTTTAATACAAAAGAGTAAGTGAGACGAAAGATGTAGTTCTGATTTTCATTACGTGCATGTGGCGCCATTTTCATAAAAACCGGCCCGGACAGCCTCAGCCGCGGCGGTGAGCGTTAAAACCCTCTGCGACGATAAGCTCGCGTGTGACCGCCGGAGCCCCGCAGCGCCGGAGCCGTGACAGAAACCATGCCTGCTGCATGTTGCATGCGGTATGTTGCTGCTTGTTGATTACGCATGTAATCAACAAACAGCAACATGCAGTATGCTTGCTGCATGCTTGTTGCACGCTTGTTGCATCTTGCTGCATGCTTGCTGCATGCTTTCTGAATGCCTGCTGCTTACTTGCTGCTTTCTGAATGCCTGCTGCTTACTTGCTGCATGCATGGAGTACGCCTGTTTGCATGTTTTAAAAAAAACTATGCGTTTCCTTTTTTTTTCATAAAAAAGAGTAATAAAAAAATAATAAAATAATTTGCTGAAACGCGATTTGTCCAAATGTATCTAAGTAAAAAATTAAAAATGTGTAAATGAATAAATATCATCTGATGCGTTTGATAAAAGAAGTATTTGCCAAATTAATGTTTGTAAAACGAATATTTAAAAAATTAAAACATTTGCGGAATAAGTTGTTTGCGAAATAAATAGTTTACGAAACGTTGGTTGTAAAACGAAAAAATAATGAACTCTTTGTCAAATAATGCGTTATGAAATAAAAGTTTATCCGATAATTATTTTGCGAAGTGAATTATTTTGTTAAACTTGTAGTTGTATACTGCTGAAATGACAAATTATGTGTTTTCTAATCGTTGCTTGTCAAGTAAAAGTTTGTGAATTAATGTTTGGTGAACTGACTGGTCACCATTAAAGTCACCCGAAGGGCAATGGAGAGGGCTATGCTCGGAGTTTCCTTGCGTGATCTAATCAGAAATGAAGACATCCGCAAAGGCTGATGAAGGCTGCAGTAATCCGTGGTGACTCTTGGGGGCGGCCTACATCCAGCTGTGGACGATTTTCGACTGGAATGATGATGATGAACTTATATGACCGCGACTTCTACGGCGTGCAATTTGGAAATTTTCTTCCGGGAACATACTACGGGGATAAAAAGCCACTGCAACCGGAGGGCGGAGCAGAGGACAAGGTGCCGAGTCGCTGCCGCACCACCATTCACATATACGACACGGACCACGCGCGTTCTAATAATCAATATACGAAACGACCTATATATTTACTGTCCGCTATTTATTTCAAAGACCTCTGAGAATTACAAGCGTATGGTCCTTTGAGCCTTTTTTTCTGATGGGAAATCATCAAATGACTTCTCCCACTCTGGGCGGAGCGGGAAGGAGTGTTGGACTTTTACTGACTAAAATCCATCCATGTTCCTTCCTCGCCCTTTACGTTCCGGGGCCGCGGTATCTATTTCGAATAGCCCTGCAGGGGGCTGCAGGGCTATTCGAAAGAGATACCGCGGGCCCCTCCTTTTATGCAGACATCTCTCGCGTTCCGCCACCTCCTTTGCTAGCATGACTGCTTCACAGAAGGAAGTGACGGCTTACCATTCCATAAGCATCTCGCTCCGGACCATGGATTGAACCAGGGCCGGATGCGAGAGATCGCCGCCACCGATAGCCGCTAAGAGAACACGGCGTTGCTCCGTCCACGCGGGGCAGACTTCCACTGTGTACTCAACCGTGGCCTCCGGTCGATCCTCGCAGTGGAAACATCCCGGCGTTTCCTTCCGCCCGATTTGATGCAGGAACCTCCCGAAGCGTCCGTGTCCGGTGAGCACCTGCGTCAGGCGGAAGGCAAGGATGCTGTGGCGCCTCTCAAGCTACTCCTCAAAGAGGGGACTTATCGCCACGATTGTGGCGTGCCCTGCACGGGGTTGCGAAAGTCGCTCTCTCCATGTCGCCAATGGTCCTTCGAGCTGGATTTCAATAATTAAATTTTATCCAAATCGCTTCAGTAGTTTTTGCGTGAAATAAACAAATAAATATAAATATCACAAATAACCATAATTATTTGCATTCATAATATTAGTAGGATATTTTTGTAGCCATAAATCAAGAAGTAAAGTATAATCGATTTGGTTTTGTGTCCCTAACTAGCTTCTTTATTTAAACTTTTAAACGCCCGGCGAGCTATAAAATTGTCCTCAAAAACAATATACAGCTACCCGCTACCCATATTTTGTCATATCCGGCCTCGACGTGGCTCGTTCAGTGCGGCTGTTGCATTTCACCGTTTTCCCCCGGCTTTAGTTCCTTCCGTTCAGCCTTCATTCATTCGGTCCTCGTGCCGATTTTCCGTTCGTTCTTTTTCAACGTTTTTTCTTTTAACCTGTCATTTCATCGATCTATCTTCAGCTGTCGGGGTATATTTAGGGGCTAACGTAATGATTGCCTACGCCTAGGATGTTCTTAGAATGAGAAAAATATTCAGCCTGTCTAATATGTGTTTGACACGCAATCGCTCAATTCTTTCGCTATTATCTTTTTTGTGGCGTGTTCTAGGCCTAGGCATAAAGGTTATTCACTTAGTAAGTAGGTAACATGTGTGTAGGCATCCCAAAACAGATTTAACAATTTAGTTGTTATATTTTCTTCATGTTTCCACCAATTTAATAAATGTTCGCTGACCTAACATTAAGTATGAACAATTTTTTTACAAATTATTTTTGTTTTAATAAAATTTATTCGCAATACTTCGGATTCCTGATAACAAGCCACAGACAGGTTACAGGCAAGCATTTAAGAATAGGGGAGACGACAGAAAATTAATAATTAGTCCGTCAATTACATTAACAACTAATATTTGACCCGTATTTTTCCTTTTGTTATATAAACAAAAATTTACGAAGATACGACGCTCTTAAAATTCTCAATACGTCACGCCTGAGTATAATTTTTAGCGAGTTATGGCGTCACGAGCCCCCACTTCAAAGTCCTGATGCGTTTTATCTTTGTCAATATTCATTGATTTACAAAAACAAAAAATACGTGTCCATTATTTTCCAATAATCTAACTGACGTACTGAGGTCCATGTTCACCATAAAGATGACGGACGATTATCCAAAAACAGCTGTTTAAAACACATTTTTGCATGGGAATATGTCACATTGACAGCTGTTTTTAGATAATGAGACTGTTATCTTCTCGGTGAACATGGATCTTAATAGATTTGCAAATTTTTGATATTGTCGTCATCCCTAATTTATGTCTGTTAAAACCCCATACATTAACAAAAGCTTGCATTACCTTATTCATGACTAATATTTGAACTAGTACCGGGAACAAAGGAGTTAACCAACTGCCAACATCGACATTAGCAATCCTACTGCTTCCATCATACTAGTAATAAATTACAATCTTAGCAGGATTTGCATTACTTGCTTGCTTTGCTCATTTGTTTTAGAAGTTTCTGGTAATTAACGCGTGGATCTTAATTGGCAGACAGTATAATATTTGATCGGTATATATTGTAATTTGATTGTTTATTTACTCGTGAAACTCTCATAGAGAGAGCCTGTGTCCCAGCAGTGGGAACATAAATAGGCTGATGATGATGATGATGGTGACGTAAAACTGCTTTGAAGACTAATTTATTTAAAGAAACCGGCCAAGAGTGAGTCGGACTCGCGAATGAAGGGTTCCGTACCATTATTATAAAAAAAATCACGTTTTTTGTATGGGAGCCCAATAATCCACTTAAATATTTGTATTATTCTGTTTTTAGTTGCTGTAGCGGCATCAAAAATACATCTGTGAAAATTCCAACTTAGCTACACAGTTGAAAAAAAATTTTTGAAAAAAAAAAAGCAAATTACAAAAGAACAAAAACCTTTTAGCACTAATAACAACAAAGACCAACCCCCCCACCATACCCACCAACCCACTCATATCAATAACATACAAATCAATACAAATTATATTTTATTGGGTCTAATATTGCATTCCTCATTTACCTGTTTCCAGTTTCATGTAACACATCTTCTCAAATTACTAATCATACATAAAAAATTTCAACCCGACTGTCCGTCTATCCGTTGCGTAGTTCTAAACATCTAAGCATACATAGGGACAGACAGACGCGGCGGGAGACTTTGTTTTATAATGTAAATGATAGTGAAGCCGGCTTCGTAAACCAAAAAGCGTTATATAATGAAAATGAAATGTGTCGTTCAGTTCATACTCATCGTTCATCTGTCGTTCAGACTCATCAAATCTTTATTTGATCATTAGCTTCTACCCAACTTTACCCGCATAAAAAAAAACAATTATGGCATTCGGCATTAATTCAGCATCAGTACAGGTTTTAAAAATCATCATCATCTGCCCCCAACTATGTTGGGATCGGCTTCCAGTCTGACCGGATTTAGCTTAATACCAGTATTTTACATGGAGCGACTGCTTATCTGACTTCCACAACCGATTTAGTACTAACCTACGAATACCTACTAACTAAACCGATACCCCTTGGTTCTCAGACCTTTTGGGCCTCTGACTACCTGTAAAGACTGTCTAAGATCTACAAATGACAGCCGGGACCAACAGCTTAACGTGCTTTCCGAGGCACGGAGGAAACTGGGTATGTAAGGGTGGTCACCCATCCACAGACCAACCTAGACAAGCACGGCTTAACCTAAAGATCAACCGTTATTATTTAGCCACGAGCTCCTCTAGGTTTATAAAGCATGTTTTTACTGAAAACAACACACATCAACACCCGTTTTATCAAAACATGGATTTATTATGTTACTGCTTTTTGGCTTACAGAAGCAGCAGATGAGTTCGCGGTACATCGCTTCATCAACTATACGTCGTCTGCAGATTATCACTATGCGGAATGAATGGGACTAATTTACCAAGTTCCTTTTAACGAGGCAGATTTTAATCACAGCTTCTATTTTTGTGTCGGCACAATTTCGTCTCTTCGTGAATGTGCACTGTACAGCTTTATAATATGTTTTCTGGGAAAATAATATTTTATGCTCATTTTGGTCTAGAAAATTCAAATACGTTATAAATCTTAATATTATTCTAACATAACTATTTTTGTTAAGGCCAAACGGGCAATTTTTTTTTGCTACTACATAATACAAAATTTAAAAAAAAATCTTAAACACCCACCCAGTCTGTGTCTAAGTCGGTGTATGAACAATTAATTCTAAATTCCTGTCACTCTCACGGTCGGTCGCGTTCTGTCAGTAGTGCCGTCAGCGAGCACAAAATACGACTGTCGGTCGCCGCTCACGTCAGCGCCGCAGTATGGTGCAGGTGTAAAAAAGCATCTGAACAAAGCCGAAAGGCATTTATTGTCCTCGTTATTGTGATGGCTTTTTTTGGTCCACACCATACCTGCATACCTGGGAACCTTCTCGTTATGGAAATATTGGGGGTCAAAGTCCCAGTTTTTTTAATATAAGTTTTTAATGTAACATTTATACTTTAAACACTTCCACGGCCCCCGTACTTTTTATTCCATCCATCAAGAAATCATTTTTGCGGCGTTTTAAAGTATAAAGCCACTTTTTTTTTTAGGATGCGAAATCATCAAATAACTTCTCCCACTCTGGGTGGAGCGGGAGGGAGTGTCAGACTTTTACTGACTAAAACCCATCCATGTTCCTTCCTCGCCCTTTACGTTCCAGGGCCGCGGTATCGCTTTCGAACAGTCCCGAAACCCCGGCAGGAAATATAAATCTACTTAGTTTTATGTTGACGGCTTCGTGATGACTCTGTTTGCATCCTGTATAGAACACAATGTCATACGTGACCAACCGTGCGCGACCGACGTCAGCACGACAAGAATTCAGGCCTTATTAATACCAAATATTAAGTAAATAGACATCCTACGTCAATTTTATATGATCGGCTAGCTTAAAGTAAAAACAAATTTTTAAAGCGAGCTTTTAAATATAGGTGTGACATATTTTTTTCGGGACCTATTTTTTTCAATTGAATTAAGTATTTAAAAAAGTAGACCGACATATTTTTATCAAATTATTTATTGTGTGTCGACTACAAAAATGATTTTTGTTTTTTTTTTTTATAGGGATCCACGTTAATCACAAATCCACGTCAATTAGTACCATAGTTTCTTGTGAATATTTTATCTGCCAATCTCGTTAGACAGCTGGATTGACGGGTAACTTAATATTAGATTAACAGTAACCTGATTAAATTACCTTACTTTTACATGATCCCAATTAGCCCATCAAGTTCAGATCTGAAAATGTATATCAATGTCTGAAAATTTACTTATGAAGATGAAATTTAGGGACTCGCCAACGAAAAAATAAAAATTCTTTTGAACTCTCATCGATAAGTAGGCTCTCATTAAGTCATAGCATCACGGTTATTTGTCTCTGAAGGTATAGGCAAGGTATACCAAATATTACACCTACGTTTTTTTAATAAATGTGTGTGGCTGCTGCTGTGAAGTTCCCGATAACCGTTTGGCCTAATAAAACCCTATAACAGTTTGGCTGACTTGAAAATCGTACATAAGGCTTTATGAATCAGCAGCTGTACTCCCACTAAACGAGGCTCAAAAGCATTTATTTCCATAATAAAGGGTGTAAAACACCGTTTCACGAAGCCGAAAGGCACTTATTCTCCCCGTCATTGCCATCATTTTTTGGTTGTACACCATGCCGGGGAACCTTCTAGTTACCGAGATATTGGGGATCAAGGTTACAACTTTTTAACAAGTTTTCTTTTTAAATACAAGTTTTTTTTCTAAGATTTTAACACCTCCACGACCCCCGTACTATTCAATCCATCCATCAGCACAATGTTTAAGTGCGTTACATTGAGTTCTACCACAAAACATGATTTATAACCTCAAAAAATAAAGTTACTTCCCAGCAACATTTTTGGCGTAATGTTACTTAGTTTAAAGTACAGAATGCGGCTTTGTGATGAGGTGGTTTACACCCTGTATATTTTAACTTGAACTTTTGTTTTAATTGTGTTCCTTATTTTCGTGAGCTGATTTTGTGTCCTATTTTGAGACACACACTCATATAGTGTTCAAATGCAATATGTTATACGAGAAAGAAAATTGTAAAAAGATGTCGTTTTCAAAAGATTGTCTCACCTGACGTATAGGATATGAGATTCCCGAGTCTCGCCTCAAGGCATATATTGGAAATATCCAATCGCAATCACAGACGCATCGGGAAACGAATACGTGGTACTATGATTGCATTTGAATTTGATTCCGTGAGTAAAAAATTGGAAACGATACGATACGTTGTTGATACGGTAAAACAAGTTTCAAAGAAGAAAGAGCTCAGTTTTTATTTTTTTGTGGGTATGTTAAATTGTCGCCGTTGACGGTAAGACATAGCGCTCATTTTATAAATCATCATCATCATCATCATTTCAGCCGAAAGACGTCCACTGCTGGACACAGGCCTCCCCCAAGTGTCGCCACATTGACCGGTCCCTTGCTCGCATTCACCGGATTCCCGCAACCTTCACCAGGTCATCGGTCCACCTAGTGGGAGGCCTTCCAATACAACGTCTTCCGGTTCGCGGTCGCCACTCCAGAACTTTTCGGCCCCATCGGCCATCCGTTCTGCGAGCAATGTCCCCTGCCCATTGTCACTTAAGTTTGGCAATTCTTCGGGCTACGTCGGTAACCTTGGTTCACTTGCGGATGTCTTCATTTCTGATTCGATCACGCAAGTAAACTCCGAGCATAGCCCTCTCCATTGCCCTTTGTGTGACTTTAAGCCTTCTGATGAGGCCCACTGTGAGCGACCACGTTTCGGTTCCGTATATAATCACTGGCAACACATATACTTCTTCTTGAGACACTGCGGTAAGTTGGACGAGAACGCTGCCCAGTCGAGTCGGATTCGACAATTGACCTCTTTCTCAAAGTGAGACCTACCTAACTGGACCGTTTGTCCCACCCTTTTTTGTTACCTATGTTCCACAAATAAAAATATTTGAATTTGTATTTAGTTAGAAGAAGTGATACATCACAAAATTGATGAATGAAAGGCAATTGCATGTGGTTGAGATGAGAATGTCAAGGGAGATATGTGGTGTAACGCGGATAGATAAAATAAGGCAATAGAAGTATATAAATATATGAGAAGTCTGAAAGTGGCGCCGGTTATTAAAAAAAATTGTCGATTACAACAAAACTTTTTTTCGTTGTACGGACATGTGTTGCGAAATAATGAGGAATATGTTGAGTATGGATTTATTATTTAAAAAGGACCCCTGCTGAGATGACGTCACGAGTAAAAGAAAAATATCAGGTCAGTGTGTCAACAAACTTTGTACCAAATTCATTTTCATTCAGAAAATGTATTATAGACTTAAGTAAACTAAAGTATAAAAATAAAAATTCAGAGCTTCACAAAACGGTTTCCGAATATTCCATTGTGTCGAAAAATAAGCGAAGTGAAAGCAAAACTGTCCAAATAACAGATATCACAAAATCCCGTTTCTCTCGGTAAAAATACGATACCACTTTATTCAAAAAACTCTGTCTGTGGTCACAGCTTCAGATAAAGCCGTCAACGGAGACTTTATTAAGTTAGGGCGAAGATTTATTCGGGCCCTTTTTGCTGGAGTTATCCATACCATAAATCCCATTTTGCTTCAGCTAAGCGCTTTATCGGACGGCCATTCTGCACGCAAATCAAATTAAAGCCCGATTAGACGACTCTCTACTACGATGCATGACCTAGATTCAAAGAAATAGGGACAACACTCACTTCAATATATCGTACAGTCAGAACGAAAGTGGCTGAACTCAAATTTTCGAAGAAATTAGTTAAATACCTAAATACTACCTAGCAAAAAGTGATGATATCGTGGTAGAAAACGACATTAAGAAACGTTTTGTCTCTTTTCATTTCTGAAAGGTTTTATTTTATTCGAGTAGAGAACGAGGCGTCGAAGTACTCCTCCGCATCGCTGTGATCCGGTAACGTGCCCAGAAGACTGGCAGCATTATCACGTTGGCAATGCCAATTCTTTGACCAAAGAAAGAGTCAGCCAAAGGTCACGTGAAATGTCGACCAGTCGGTGAGAGATTTTCGTTAAAAGGAGACGCGCACTCCTGGTCCACGCATGACCCAACCGTTTTAACCCCTAACAGCTCAAAGCTGTAGTTACCAATTAGGTTATTATTACTTCTCATTTGAAAAAGTTATGGCATATATTTTGGAAACTTCCTGAAACATCAACACTGTTTCGTTACTTCCCACAAAACGCAAAATTTGTGTTAGGTCATTTTTGTTGTCATACGGGACGTGTTAAAAATCCGAACACGAAGACACACGGCCTGTTATCCATGACGAGATTGATATCCCATTTTAGTTTCTAGTTTATTGGAAATAATGGTCAAAGTAGCATGCGTGGTTTTGACAGGTCCGTACATTGTTGCCAACTGTACAATTAATCTTTATGTTTATAGTCTTTTGTTTCGTTATAGTTTAGTAGGATACATAGTTTGGTTTAGTAAACAAAGAAAAATACAATTAGTTACAATGTTTTGTTTAATGTTTAAATAATGATTTGCTCGAGAAGATGACAATTACACAAAGAAATACTACACTTATTCGTCCATAATTCACAAATTTATGTCACACTTGGCTTTAACTTAAAAAACATCGATACAAATATTTTTTATTTGACCATCCCTACTTCTGTTCTATTTAAACCCGATTGAGGGAGATGAATGTGTTTTTTAGACATCGTTATCTTAAACATTCCTACTACTAAGTGTATCTTTATTCTATATAGAACAACTACAATTAAATTCGGTCAACTATAAATAAACTTTGTAAACAAGGCAAATGTAAAATGTAGGACGAATGGTACACTATAATAATATACAGCCAAGTGTAACTGACTCACTACCCTGTCTGTACAAGGATTTATATATCATAACAAATTACTCATTCGTTCTCTCGTTATGATGTTGTTGTAATTAGTTTATCTAGTTAATTAATAGCTCCAAGATACTGTCGTGGAATCTTTTTGAGATCTTACCCTCATTAACAGACGTTTTACGTTTCTCTCTCTCTCTCTCTCTCTCTAGTCTTCTAGGTTTAAAGGGTGTCAAAAACCTATTAACGAAGCGATGTTTTTTTTGTTCTAGACCATTACTAGGAACCTTCGAGTTACGGAGATATTGTTCCAACTTTTTCACAAGATTTTTCTGAAGAATGTAAGATTTTTACTATAAACACCTTCACGGTGCCCTTACTATTCAATCCATCCAGCAGCACTAACGCTATCCGTTTTAAGTGCTAACACACTTAGTTCAAACAAAAAACGTGATTTTTCAGCGCAAATAAAAAAGTCCCAATGTTCCCAGCAAGAAATTAATTACTTAGTTTAGTTACGTTGTGTGATGTACAGAATGCTTAGTTAACGGCTTTTTAAAGAGTCTATTTACACCCTGTATAGACATTTGATATACTTATCTGCCGAAATGTGGGTGTTCAAATAGGTGTGTATCTAATCATACACTCAGCTTAACCTATCCAGTATTACAGGCGTGATGTTATGGTATATAAATAGTAGGTAAATACAATGATAAAATGTTCTGTATACAGTTTCAGTTAGACAATAAATTAATTACTCAGTTCTTTTATAGAGAATATAAAACAAACATAATTAAAACTAACACAATTTTTCAATACATATTTTTCATTCATTAGCATTTAAAACAGAATATGTAAATGGTGAAAATTCGAAAGTTTTCTCATTTCACTTCGGAGAGTACTCTCCAAAGAAATATTAAACATTTGACTTCCCGTCACAAAGTATTTTAAAAACTAACAAATTGCAATCATATTGAAAAGAACGTCGTAGGGCTCTTAGAAAATAAATTGCTCCATATAATATACGGGTATATTATACATTAGGATATGTGTTTACAGAGTAAATAAAGATTATTAATGAAAGGTTAAAATAATGTAACAAACCTTTTTGAGGCTTATTTTGGACGGAGTTAGGTAACAGAGAGATAAAGCTAAGCCTCCTATAGGATTAAAACATAAGTCGTATACTTTTTCACTTAAATTCAAAGCGTATGTACCAAAAATCCCCTCCGGGCCAAATCCGCACGGAGACTTCGAAAAGCACGATTCCGACGTAGCGCTCTCTAAAAGCTCTTCACGTGCATTTTCGAAGAATTATCGCTTCTTTACATAAGCTTTCAAACTCCACGCTCCAAGGGTTACGACCCCCATTGCACGAGTACAGCACTTTACAGTCACATTGTTCTGATGACCCCACTGATTGTGCATATAGGAAACTTTGCACAACATGGGGTCATATCGATATCGCAAATTATCGATTTTGCTGTATACGTCACTCCACGTGGACGCTTGACAATCACTAACACTTTCGTTTCACTGATAAGTCTGAAGTCTCCTCGTTTGCTCACCATGTATCTGGACAGTATTGGATAAGCTGCGCCACAGAACACGAATTTTGGCAACACTCATCAGCAACCTGCCTCTTCACTCTATCTTTAAATAACAGAGCGCCTCTCTTCCCTCTCACTGATGAAATCATATCAGACGGTAAATCACTAATTGGCACATTTCCCGTACAAATCTGGAATATCAGTCTTGACAACGATCTGCTGCACACATCTTTGAACGTGGTATTCATGGTGAGGCCGTTCCCCAAATTACTTTTATTTCCGTCAACAATTTCCGTGAACAAAAATACGACGTAAATCACCACTCCGAGTTTGACGTACAGAGGGATCATTGTGAGCGGAGTTTAGGACGTATCTGCTGACTGGCGGGGGAGAAACTGGCGCTTCCGTCTAGAGTACGGTACAGTCGATGACTCTGAATAAATAGATTCGATAACCTGTGTCAACGGTGACAACAGAACATACAAAAGTTCAAAACAACAAGTCGGAGGGCCCTCGGTGTCAAGACAAGTCTGTAACGATTTGATATTTATAGAATTTAGATAACGAGTTGTTTTTAGAAATTCGTGGTTGGTACAACGGACCCTGATTGTTTGTAAGTAGATTTGTGTGTGTACTTAATTTGGAATTATGTCGAGTATCGTATGAGGGAGTAAACAAAGCATTAGAATTATTATTTACTCTTCTTATTTTGACTAACTGGTAGTCCATTAGTGAAATGAGCGTCTGATGTTGGAACTTTTCCACTGTAAGCTTCCTGACCTTTTTTGTTGGACCCTAAAGGTGAAGACTCGTTAGCCCCTTTGACATTTTAATACAATTTTAAACCTAGGATATTAGACCCAGCTGAGAGTCAAAGGCCTCGTTATGCAGGTTATTAAATTGACTAAATTGAAATTGAAAAACCAACCTGGGGAAGAACTCTTGCTTTTTCAACTATGTTATGGACAACTTTCTTCTCCCTCTCAAATTCTACAGCTATGCTTTCGTTTATAAAGCAGCTTGTCACTTCTATCTTTCTTAGAACTTCTTTAACATCGTGATATTCGACCGTTCTCCTTGTTTGAGTCCTCAAGAACGCATTTATGAAAACTGATCCTTAGATCTTTTCTAGTGTTTTACTACCACAAGTGTTTTACGTCCGTTTTATTTAGTTTTTGTGACAAACTTAAACTATCTATAAATACACAAATGATAATGAATATCTACTGTTAAAAATATTCAGAGGCTTTTTTCATAGGGTAAATTCGTACCAAAACGTTATTTTTTTTGCGTACCTTTATTTTGCTTTCATTGAAAAGCCTTAGAAATAAAAACAATCGCTCCATAATTGAAATACTCAGACGGAGTCACGTCATAAATATACATTCATCCCCCTGTCTAGACTTGTACGATAACAATATATTATTATCCAATACTGGGCACAATCGGGACCCGTTATAATTAGCAGACGTAATTAATAGAAATGAAGGACATACAGGAATAGTTCGCGCGTTGACACGCTATTGTGGAATGTGACATTATCTGGAACTTTCCATTATTATGATTATTTGTAATTGGTTTTATTAAGTATGTACCTATTTCTGATGTGAAACATGTATTGTCACTCCTTGACAGTAAAACCGACTTGTAACTTTAAGGACATTAGCACACATCTGGGCCTCAATTCTACTATTACAATAGTGTCACAGTGGTCTTACATTGATTTCATAATTGTTGATGAATGACAATGGGATCTCCATTGCCATTATGTACGAGACTACTATTACAAGCTATTTCTTTCAATTCAGTGTCCATGATTGTTCATTGGAAAGGCATAATGATGCCATTATTTTAGTAGATCATCATACTTGTCAAAATTAACAATTATGAGATCAATGAAAGACTATCGTGGCACTATTGCAATAGCAGAATCGGGGCCCTGATGCGTAGTCAAAACCAGTAGGGCAGATGACACGCCAATCAACTGACATGTAAGATTTTAACAGCTGTCAAAGCACGATTCTGTCATAGATTTTGTATGGCAATAGCACGCTGTCACGCCGCTGTTTGGTCAACTCAATGACTCAATTATTAATTGATTTCAAAACAACTAATTACCTGATTTGACTAGAATTGAGAATAAATCGAGTTTTCAGGCCCAAAATAACGTTTTAAGCTATTGCATAGCTTCTATCGCGGGCCTTGAGCGTGGAGATTCCAGATATTCTGTAACGAAAATAACCTAACACCCCCCGTAAAAAAAACAAATGTAATAGCTTTTCCGTGGCAGTCTCGTCCCCGAGTGCCACACGTCTTTTTTTTTTAGAGTTTGGTGTCTTGGAATTATTGTTTTATAGTGTAATTTACCCTAGTACTCGGGGAAAGCCCACCATAATCCTTAATCATATCAAAAATGTTTCTTTGTTTACTATAAATAACTGTCGTAGTAAGTAATATTTATAGTATAGTATAGTAGCAGAAAAAAATATTTTAATCTTTGCTTACTTCTTACAAATAAACAAGTGTATTAATATTTTTTCCACTCCAGGGAAAAAATGACAAAGGAACAGTTGCTTGCTTTCTCACGGAAGTAGCAATCACCTTATGGCAAGGGGTTATTATGGTGTTCCTACTCGATGGGGTCGTGAACAACTGAACACCATGAGTAATAGAATCTATGTATTTTTTAATGACTGCTGCAGTCGACATGTTGGATTCATTTACGCTACGGGCTTTATTAAAATATAGCTGACGCACGAAACTTTGTCTGCGTCACATAAAACGAAAGGAAAAAAATCCCCGTTTTTGCAACATTTTTCATTCCTGCTCCGCTCCTAATGGTCGTAGCGTGATGTTATATATTTATAGCCTATAGCCTTCCTCGATAAATGGACTTTCCAACACAAAAAGATTTTTTCAATTCGAACCAATAGATCCTGAGATTAGCGCGTTCAACCAAACAAACAAACAAACTCTTCTGCTTTATAATATTAGTATAGATTTCATTTTTGATAGCTATACTATTGGAATTGGATTAGGTCGTGGCTAAAAAGTATCAGTCGCTCGGGTTGATCTTTAGGGTAAGCCGTGCTTACCTAGGTTGGTCTGTAGATGGTGTTATCACCCATTAGGTACATACCGAGTTTCCTCCGTGCCTCGGAAAGCATGTTAAGCCGTTTTCTCGGACCATGTCTAGATCTTTGACAGTCATTACAGGTAATCAGTGGTCCATAATGTCTTACCAGGGGGTATCGTATTTTCTAGTGCAAGTGGTAACTGGGTTATGGAGGTCATATAGGCAGTCACTCAATGTAAAGAGCTGCATCCGGTTAGACTAGAAACATAGTTGGGAAAAGGCTAGGCAGATAATGACTATCGGAATTACAATGTCCTCTTTCTTATCCTTATTTCCAACTAATTTGCGGTCTAGTCTCCTCGTCCATCTGCACCAGTTAGATTGATCGTGGGATTGTCAATACAGTACAATGTTTTGAGTGTGCTAAATTGAGTTTTAGCGTAAAACGTGATTTTTCACCTTAGACAACAAAGTCGATATCCAGCAATATTTTATGCTTACGGTAACTTAGATTTATGTACATAATGCTTGGTTGATGACTTCCTAAAGAGTCCATTTACACCCTGTATAGTGACAGGACAAGAAACAATTTTTTCTAATATTACATGTCCTGAATTTTCTTCAGGTGTAACTATTAAATAACCACACGAATAACAGGGAGGCTTTCGAGCATAACAATTTTTACATATTTCATCAGTTCCCGCTGACCCCACTGCTTGTCGTCCCACTGGTCAGACGACAAGCAGTGGAATACCTACACCATCTGTTCACTTATAACTGTTAATATTGATCTCCGAATGACAGCCTCAACCAATATACAGGCACTACACGGGTACCTATATTGGCTTTCCGAAAACCAGAATTTTATTCACACCCAAAACTATACTTACCCTATAAATGCGAAAAATTGCGAGGATGGATGGATGTTTATTACCCTTTCACGCAAAAACTACTGAACGGATTTGAATGTAATTTGGCGCTCAGATAGTTTATAACCTGGATTAACTCAAAGGATACTTTTTATCTCAATAGTATGCTCCCCTAAGACTTTACCAAAATTACTCCACGCGGGTGCAGCTGCGGGCATGAGCTTGTAGAAAAATAAAATCAAAACAACGCAAAACACAGTTGCATTTACCCACCCTAACATTGCATTACCAAAACAATAACGACACAAAACACATAATATCACCTGTACAGTGTCGCAAGTGTCGCAAGTGTCACGAGTGTCAGCAGCCGTTGATGTAGAGCCGCAATATATTCACCCCGACACACATGCACCTCTTAGATAAACGCAATACGATATGTACGACAGGATGAGGAATTGCTAGCTCCTGGAGGGTGCAGGTAGTGGGTGGTGTACGTTGCGTGGAGGAAATCAAGGAAATGCGTAGTTTTGATTGAACATAGTGTTATGGTGACGGTGTGCTGAAGTGAAAGTGTATTTTCATTAAATATTCAAAATATAGTTACGGTAACGTGCTTGGGTTTTAGGTTTTTAAATACAAGGTGTAAACAACCTCATCACGAAGCCGTCAACCAAACATTCTGGACATTAAACTAAGTAACTTTCAGCGAAAATTATTGCCGGAAAACGACTTTTTTTCTTGGGGTGAAGATCGTTTTTTGTTGTAGAACTTAATATAACGCACTTAAAACATTGTTCTGATGGATGGATTGAATAGTATGGGGGTCGTAGAGGTGTCTAATGTAAAATCTTAAAGTAAAAACTTATATAAAAAAAAATTGACCTTAAATATCTTCAATATCTCCGTATGTAGAAGGTTTCTCGGTATGATGTAAAAAAAAATGATCGCAATGGCGAGGAGCACAAGTACATTTCAGCTTCATTAAGAGATTTTTACATCTTTCATTATAGAAACGGGTTCCATCGAAGAAAAAATCGATCATTTTATCATTTGTCTGTAATTTTGTCGATTCTGTGTCGACAAAACCCGGTTTACACGGCGGTCATGCCACGTTGGCTGGTCGTCTTAAGAATTACATAATATAATTAATTAAACAAATTATTGTTTTTTATTTAATTTTTATAAATAATTTAGAAAATAATTTCAACTGTGGATTTATTCTAGGTATATCTCTAAATTAACCAGTTTCATAAATAATGTAATGGAAACCTTTCTGTAACTTATCACTTTATCATAATTGCTAAATATATTAAGATTAATTAATTCGTTCTAAGGAAAATCGATACCAAGAAGCAAAACAGAAATTCAGTCACGTCGGCACTTTTGTTAACAACTTTTGTCTGCGGTTTCGATCGTTTTGTCGCTTTCCTAGCGAGCATCCACAACGATCCTGTCTTTCTAATTAAATATCTATTAAATACATCTTTTTTAACCGACTTCTAAACAAGGAGGAGGTTCTCAATTTTTTTTTAATGTAACTCCGTCGCTTGTCAACCGATTTGAAAAATTGTTTTTTTGTTGGAAAGGGTATACTTTCCAAATAGTCCCAGATAGTCACCAAGTCGGGATTTGATGATGGAATCTTGGCGAAGCGAGGGAACTCTTAATTTTTTTTAGGATAGAGTACTGCGATTTTGGTATTTTCTACAACAAGTGAAGCATTGGCGTTCAATGAGAACCATTCTACTATCAGATTTGATTCAGGCACCGGAACTCCATAATGGGACCATCTATCCTAGTCGTGTTTGCACATGTGAACCACAAAAAGTGAAAAATAAAAACGTTTTTGCAAAAAATAAAACCGACTTAAAAAAAAACAAAAAGGTGAAATATAACTTTAGCTTCTGAAGTCGGTGACAAAAAAATTAAATCAATCAAACAAAGTTCACCGACTTCAGAAGCTAAAGTTATTTTTCAATTTTTGTTTTTTTTTTTAAGTCGGTTTTTATAACCTTGTTCTAAATTGGCACAAATGTGCATGGGTCCTAGTCCTCCACTCTTCAAAGTAGACCGTATTAAAAATATTCAATGGAGTTTCTTGCCCGTTTTTCTCCGTAGAGATCTACCTTAGTGAATGCCCAACTACAGTACTCTCACAGTTTTTATGTCTTGTGACTGGGACTGTAGGTACATTTGATTTTCATATTTACTTCGACAATTCAAAAGTGCTAGTAACTGACATAGAAATAGATGCTTTGATTTTGATTTTATAATGTGGAGATTGCTGTATACATGTCATGATAGCTCCGGATATTATTTTTCTTGCCAGATGATAATTCATAACCAGCCTGACCCTCTTTCTGAAACACAGATCTCTTCTCCATGAGTAGTAGTAGGCCATAGTCCATCACGCGGGTACAGTGGTTGATGTCACAATGTGTTAAAGGAGATGTTTGATTTTGGGCCACCACTATGTACACTACATGGATAAATAGGAAAAAAATAGGGAAATTCCATAAAAATACTAATAAATTAATTTGAAGAGGGTTACAGGCGTACATAAATGTAGCTTTTTAATAAGAAAACCCTATTTTAGGGCAGCCATGACAGTTGTGTGACATGACGTTGGACGACTTTGACAGTTTTAAGAAGTGACATCTTCGTTTGTCTTTGCTTTGAGTTTGGATTGGACCCGTTCAATCAAATATCAGTGTCAAAATGACATTGTTTGCATACTGCTGCTCTGGACCGCCATGTTTAATTTTATGTTATGTTGCTCTCCTTGACCAAGCTCATTTGAATGTACATGGAAACGAAGTGAAATTAAAGAAAATTAACAATGAAAAACGGTTACTGTAATATACAGCAATATTTACATATAGTGTACATAGTGCTGGCCCAGGCTCCATACATTTCTGGAACATCTCCATTGTTTGTGTTTATTTTTGAAGTTCTTTATCAACGTTTTGACAGCAGTGGTGGCGGTGGAGGCGGCCTGCGTTTGAATACGGGTGGTTTACACAAACTGATTACCGTAAGAAAAAAAAACCTACCTACTAGTTTTATTATCGTTTTGCGTCGAGAACCATTAGTATAGATTACTCCTTGAATTTGACCAGTATGCAAAGCAAAACCTTGCAGATATACAAAGTAATGCAACTTTCCGGGATAGAATCCAGGAACTACAACTCCGGGCCACCTCGGTTTCTAAGAAGATCTGACAGTTTAGTTAATTTACTACTGCTTCATTTTTAACCGTGTAAATAGACAAACAGACTTTACGACACCTATGTTGTTTACATACTAAGATGCAGAATTGCACATAGTTTATACACGAGTTGGATCCCACTTGTTTACACTTTCAAATCGAATCGAAGTTATATGGCTGACTTTTGCTCTTCAACTCATTAATTGAATCAATTGCGGGTAATTTTGAAAGGTTAATATGGACATTACGTAATAACGGATCTTAAATTTCAAAACATGATAGTTCACTATAGAGTGATAGGTAAGAGCTACGGATTAGGCCCGGACTCCCCTAAAACACAGCACATCGGAGAGGGAACCTACCAATCACATTCATTGAAATCCAGTTCTAAATTATTTGTTAAATCCCCACAACACAGAACACCACTATGTTATCCTCTTTTTTACTTACACGTCATGGCGCGTCGCTGGTATAAAAACGCGTATCTGACTTTTTTTTTAAATTAAACTTCTGTCGTATTTACATGCATACATATTCAACTGATTGATTGTTTTATTGACTGATTGATATTCAACTTAAAGCTTAGCTGTTCACATTATACTAAGCACAAGTTCGATCGTGCATGGAATCCTGTCACACCTACCTGTTGGATGGATAAGCCAAGTACCAGCTGAAGGCGTTGGAAGCTATTGAACATCATGCCAGGAGGCTCATTGATAACGGCTACCTACCATGGCGAAGCAAAGTTTCAAAAGCCTTGAACATCACCGCAATGTTGCCAGCAAATCGGTTACAATTCGGAGAGTGTACTTGGGAATTACAGTATCTAATTTCCCCATCTGTATTCTATCATCGGACGAGCAGAGACGGCGGTGCGTCACCGTTGAATCTTCGCGGTGAACCATGGTAGGAATTTCCGCAAACCCGAACAAAGCACTATACTTCCATACAGGGTGTAAACCACCTCATCACAAAGCCTTTAACCAAGCATTCTATACCTACATCAAACTGAGTATTTTTACCCAAAAAATATGGCTGGGAAACAACTTTTTTTAGGGTTTAAAATCATGTTTTGGGGTAATAACTCAATGTATCGCACTCAAAACATTGTGCTGATGGAAGGATTCAATAGTACGGGGTTCGTGGAGCTACTTTAAGTAAAAATCTTACAATAAAAACTTGTGTTTAAAAAAAATACTTGTCAAAAAGTTGTAACTTTGACCCCCAATATCTCCGTAACTAGAAGATTCCCAGGTATGGTTTAGAACAAAAAAAATATCACAATGACGAGGAGAACAAGTGCCTTTCGGCTTCGTTAAGAGGTGTTTTACACCCTTTATTTAGTGTGCAAACCGCCAGTCTATGGAATTCACTCCTCACATTATACCAAGCAGAAGTTCGATCGTGCATGGAGTACTGTTCACCTGTAGGATGGATTAGAGAAGTACCAGCTGAAGGCGTTGGAAGCTATTGAACGTCATCTCACGAGGCTCATGGACAACGACTACCATGGTGAAACCAAGTTCCAAAAGCCTTGAAAATCACCGCAATGTTGCCAGCAAATCGGTTACAATAGACACACCGCATGCCGACAGTATCAAGAAATTGCAAATCTATTTAGTCCGTCAGTTAGAGTATTGGAAAATAATGGACACAGTTTTTGTTTTTATAAATCAATCAATATTGAGCGAGATAAAATGCATCAAAACTCAGAAGTGGGGTCTCTTGACGTCAGAACTCGCAAAAAAATATACCAAAGCATAACGTAACATAAATTTTAATAGCGTCATAACTTCGTCAATTTTTGTTCACGTCACAAAAGAAAAAATAAGGGTCAAACATTTGTTGATAATGTAACTGACGGACTTATTATTACTTTTGGTCGTATACCCTATTCGGAAAGTGTACTTAGAAATTACAGTATCAAACTCAAACTCAAACTCAAAGCATTTATTTCAACTAGACCATTACGGCACTTTTGAATGTCAAATTACAAATAAAATCAAAGCTACAGTCACTCTTTCTTATTCCCCCATTCCTATTCTATCATCGGACGAGCAGAGACGGCGCAGTTGCGTCACAGCGTCACCCGTTGAAGCTTCACGATTAACTATATGGTTGAAGTTTCGCGGACTTAAACAATGCTCTGTACTTGCACTTCCTCATTTATTGTGCGAACCACCAGCCCGTGGAATTCACTGCCAGTTTCTCTGTTTCTCGATCATTATAAATAATCTAGATCTCTTCAAAATTTGAGTGAATTGGTTTCTTATAAGCAAGCGTGTTCCACACTAGGTCGCGTCATCGCTTCATATCAGTTGAGCTGGGGCCAAACCCACGCCTATTTAGCATAAAAAACTACACATTTTTTATGTAGTCGCGTGAAACTGCTTAGTATTATTCTTTTTAGTCATTCAAATAATATTATGTAGAAGATATCTCGGCCGATGTCATAGTTCATTGTCACCGCCGAATCGACCTCAGTTACTTCAAGTGTTGTTTCACTGCGCAGTCATTAGATATAATAAAACAGTTACAACATTTCTACGAAACTAAATTACTTCACTACTGTGCAAATGTCTTTGCCAGGAACGAAACTTTAAATTATTTAATTAAAATTATGTAAGGTGTCTTATTCAAGCATTCGGTACAACAAATGAAGTAACTCCCTACTGTAAATTAATAAAACCAGATACCTAGCTACACTCATTTTTCCCGGACATATTGTCAGGCAGTTAGCCATCTTTTATATCTATACTTATAATCTATACTAATATTATAAAGCTGAAGAGTTTGTTTGTTTGTTTGAACGCGCTAATCTCAGGAACTACTGGTTGGAATTGAAAAAATCTTATCGAGGAAGGTTATAGGCTATATATCATCACGCTATGACCAATAGGAGCGGAACATAAATGAAAAATGTTGCAAAAACGGGGAAAATTTATTCCTTTTGTGAGCTTTTTCTCTCATGTATGTGACGCAGACGAAGTTGCGTGGGTCAGCTAGTTGAACATATACAAACAAGATGAAAGGTAGACCCTTCTAAAAGCCGGGATTAACGCCAGCCAAATGTAGACACGAAACGTTACATGGGGTTAGTTAGCGCAGTGTCACTCCAAAGCCGAAAGTGTTCGAAGGTTTTTGAAGTGTAAACTTCTTTGGGCGCGTTGAGCACTTTTTGGGAGAACAAAAATCATGGAGCTCGCAACAACAGCAATAGCATCATAGGCATAGGCCTATGCTGCTATTGTCACCTGCGGCAAATCTGATGCGTCCAGAAAAGGGGACAATCGGAAAGTGGGTGCTCAACCTGCCCTGACTGAAGTCCGTTGCGCCTAGCCAAGAACGAGCCAGCTTGATCAGGACGGCTTCACTGAAGTAGAAAGGAAGAAGAAGAGACCTTGTTCTCGCAACCTGTGCGCTACCGCACCGAGTGGACGCAACATGCTGCTGCGCGCTGCTGTGCCTACAACGCAACTGCACATTTCGCGTCTGCATCACTCCACTACAACTGAGGAAGTGATGCAGTACTTGAAAGTGAAGACCAACTTCATTCTGCGGGTCGAAAGGTTGGAATCGCGCCACAACATCAACTTTAGGTCATTTGTGGTTCGAGTACCAACCCAACATCTACAGACCTGCTTAACCTGCTTGCCATAATTTTGCTCTCAGACAGTTTATAACCTGGATTAACACATAGGATACTTTTTGTCTCGGTAGTAAGATCCCACGGGACAATTGTCAAACTTCACGCGGGCGAAACCGCTCTAAACTAGCACATTAGCGAAAATTACTGCCAAAAAGGCCTCTACTACAGCCAAAGGCTCCTTTGTAGCTGTACAAACGGATTAAATGATTCTTGCAACTGTATGAGGGTGATCTCTACACTGTTGATCAGCACAGCTGGCTAATGGCTGTAAAATGGTGAAAAAAACACAAAATGCTTGTTAGTAGAATTAAAAAAAATGGTCCAGCTTTGGCTACGAATAGTGCTACTAGCTAGTTAAGACGACCAAAGCTCGTTAGTGGCTGGATAATGGTACTAAACAGCACCGCAGCAGCTAACGTGCTGTTTAGTACCGTTAACTAGCTATTAACGAGCTTTGGTCGTCTTAACCAGCTAGTAGCACTATGTACTCTTTGCAGATGATTAATAGACATAAATATGGCCATTAACCAGAAAAGAGTAGGACAAAGGTGTTTAGTGAGAAATTTTGCTAGATAAAAAATTAACGCCATTTTAATCTAGACAAGCAGATTACATATGAAAAAAAAACCACTGATATCTGTTAAATTTTCATGATATTTGAGAACTATTAAGATAAAAACACTTTATTTCATTGATACGAATAGATATTAATGCGCATAACCTGAAAAAAAAGTAAAAATCCATGAATAATTTTTACAACGTATTTGTTTTGTATAATATTTTAGTAATACCATAATTTTTCGAAGGCGCGTATATTATTTGATAATTTCACCTATTTACACCGGGAATTTTTACTCGTCTTACAAAAGCGGTCCATACAATGTACCCGACATAAAATACCTCTAGGCGCGATTATTATTTTTTATGCACAGAAAAAGTTTAGAGACTTTGACGTACGTAACATTGCAGGCTTGTCAAAGTTTTTTGTTCCTGTACTTCTTTGTAGATTTAACATCAGCCGTTAGTAAGCCATAAACCATCTCCTGGCTGTCGAAGAGAATTAATGGAGCTGTACAGTGAATATGAAGATAGCTAGTCCAGTCGTTGTACAGCCGCTGTCCAGCTCAACCAGTGCTCTAAAGTGCTGCTAACGAGCTACTGTATCGCTCAGGCCTGGTTAATTTCAGGCCAAATTCAGAGATACAAGGGCTGCGTAGCAGGCTATCCAGCCCTTGTACAGCAAAAATAACAGCCTCGAGTGTTCAAAAATTCTGGTGTCCAGTCTTTAACCAGCTATTCGTGCAAGTTGGGCTGGCAGAAGCTAACATTAACATAAAAGCAAAACAAAAACATTCGGACTATGACTCCGTGATAGAACCACACCTTAACACTCTCTCATCTGAAATTCTGAAGTACAAAAACAAGTGATAAGCGGATTACACACGATTGTGTCACGTGTGACCTGATTAAAATGTCAGTGGCATAACTTGGGAATAATATTTACTTCGTTTATCTGTTGTTGCTAAGTAGCGAGTGTTTGCACATTAAATACAGACGGAGAGGGTTATATCACGGCCGTCGCGGCAGACGGGCACTGGATGTTTGTTTGTGGGGTACTAATGAGATTATGGAGCAGGTCTTGCTTAAAGAGATCGTAGTCCAATCCTGGGTGCAACAGATTCAATACATACTATAAAACAAAGTCTCTCAGCTGCGCCTGTCTGTCCCAATGTATACTTAGTAGATTTATAAAACCACGCAACGGATTTTGATTTGGGTTTTTAAGGTTTTAGTATATAATTTTCCCAGTGGGCGAAGCCGCGAGCATCAGCATCATCAGTTACTGTTACTGTTACTGCTAGCCTGAATTGTCCCACTGCTGGGCAAGCCTCTCCCCATGATTTCCAGTTGTTATGATCTACGGCTAATGTGAGCCACTGGTCATTGGTTTGGTCCAGCTTGTCCCGCCATCTTCTGCGAGGTCTGCCGCGACGCCTTCTGCTAGTAGACTATAAAAATATTAGATTTTTGACAATAACAGACTTTATTGTTGAAGACTTTAGAGACTTTAAGAAGACGGGTATTTATCGCGAATTTACCTTTAATTTCTACTCGGAGCTATTGGCTAAACACTAACAGCCGGTTGATCTTCTTGATGAAGCCGCAGTTGTCAAGGTCCATTCATTACATACCGATTCTATCGTGCCTCGAAAAGCAAGTTAAACCTATTGTTCCCAGATTTAATTACTTTTACTACTGAATACTTAATCATATTGGCATGTTGTATGTTTCTCATGACTTTGTTTTGCATGCCGTACCTTCCAAGTGACAATTGACAGATCGAAATCATTGATGTTCCTATACTTATTAACCCCCGTCGCAAAAACGACGGGGTGTTATAAGTTTGACGTAACTATGTGTGTGTGTCTGTCTGAGGCAACGTAGCGACCGAAGGGATGAACCGATTTTGTTTGGCGAATTACATAATATGTTTACTCAACAACTCCCTCAACATGGGTATCAAATGAAAGGGCTCGACTAAGTACAATACAGTCAATAAAAGTTAAAAATCATATTGACATTGATTATGACTTTAGGTTGCCAGCATAATAAAAGCTTCCTTTAGTTCATATCGATTGCATTTAAAATCAAATGCAGTTTCCATCTATGTTTTGAATTTTCTATTATTTCAAGTTTCTAAACTAATGTACCGTATACGTATGTTTTTTATTGTTTTCTTAGACGTTGCATTGCCATTTTTTAAATTGTAAAAAGCATATATTTGTAGGTATCGAGATTCCATAAATATTTTAGTTATTCGAATAAAAAATAAATGGTTTTACATCAAGACCTGAACCTTAATACTTATCGATGAACTTCATGTCCAGACAGATAAGTAGGGTTTACTCCAGACTGACCCTTTAAATCCTTTTTCAAACTAATGCTTTTTTAGGCTGGGGTATAAGAGCATTGGTTTGTAAAATTGCTATGTATTGAGAGATTTTTCCAAAGAGATTTCATACTATTGATGTGTTTCGAAGATAATCTGAAATACGATAAATTGCAAAATTTCAGCGTCTGATAAGTACTCGTAAAACGCTATTATTCTCAAAAGAAAATTTTGTTTCGTAATCTCATGTATTTTACTTGCAAAAAGTGTAATTTTACTTATTACAAGAAACAAAGTGCCCAATAAAATTATGCAGCAGACCAAAATTAATAAACGCGAGTACAAAAATTTAATATAACGTTTTCCAACATTAAGCTTTTTAAAACGGTTTTGAAACAGTCTACGAAATTAGGATTTAAGCGAATAAAATGCTCATTCATAAAATAACACTATGAGCAAAACAGCATTGCTTTCCGTCTGTCGTCCGGTTTATGCACGGAGTATTGAGAAATGGAGTGCTCAAAAAAGCTACCCATATTAATTGGGAATATGCATTTATATTTTATTTTACTTACATAAATAAAGTACAGTTCTTGCTTACTATCAACCCAAGAAAATAATTAAGTATAAGCTAAGTTCAGCGACTGTTTATCGCTCAAAAATAATATTTCACTTCTACAGTTTTCTACGACAGTTCAAAGGTCTGTGACTGTCACGGTCATTGCTGTCAAAGCGGTTGAGGTGACGTCATTTCACTCTACCTCCCTTGTTTAAATCTTATTTTTTACCCTTAAGAGGCCTGCGGAGCATATGTGTATTAACTACAAACGTAATACCAAAATAATTTGTAAGTCAAACATATTCCTAAGGTAGAGTGAATTTATTTCGATTCGATTAAAGAATATCCATATTCCCAAATACATAATAATATATATTTTGATTGGACACTGATTTAAAAAGAGTTATGAGAAAAATAAGTTTTCTATAGAAATTTTAAATTCCTCATATCTCGTCTTTGCATCATAACGTAATTTCAAAATATATATTTGGAAACATAGATATTCTGTAATCCAATCCAAATAAATACACATAACCTTAAGAATATTATGTTTGATTTATAAATTATTTTGGTAAGTATTTCGTTTGTATGAAATACGCATGCTCCGCCGGCCCCTTAATATAATAAATTTACTAAACGTATGTTCTTTACTCAAGTAAACATTCCTGCCTACTGTCCCTTGTTATCATAAAATACATAGGCGCACATGACAGACGAGCGGTAACTTACAAGTATCGTAGCAGAAAAAATCCAAAAACCAACACAAAATGGAATCAATAACAAATAGGGTAAACGTAAAATAAATTAAACTCGTATTTTAACTAGAAATTAATGAAACTGTTAAAGCTGTTAAAACTAGATAAAACTTCGTAATTGTTTGTTTACGATAGGGCTCGTAAAATTTTATCTTTAGTTATAAGCTGAGTAATTGAACTTTAAGACACCGTTCTGAAACCATTATTAACGAAACTTTGATTAAATGCAATACGGTTTTTATTTGTTTGCATTTTATTACTGAAACAATGAAACGTCTAATTACATTTAGAAGTTCTTTCAGACAGTTGATTTAATTTAGAATAATTTTATACTCTCTGGGGTGAGAAATATAATTTTACTTATAAGATTAATTTTATGGTCATTGCACCGAGCCAAGCTTCGTTAGTTGGTGGTTAGATATTAAAGTAATTAACGATTTAAATGTGCCCACTAATCAGCTAATGACCGTTTTTACAACTAAACGAGGCGACACTAAAATAAATTAATTACTAACTATACTGCTTGCTCTAGCAATCGCTAGTAACACTAATCACTATGTAACTCCGAAATTGTTTAAATTATTTATTTATTTAACACTTCAAGCACATAGTACAGAGACAGACTTAATGCCATAGGCATTCTCTACTTCTTCTTCTCATCTGCTTTCTATTGTCTATCTTGGCATTGTATAAAGAGAGATCCCTGACACCCAAAACACAAATTTAATTTAGCTTGGGTGACAGCGGTTTAAATTCAGTGGTATTTTAATTAATTTTTACGTTTATTTAGTCTTTTCTACATGTTATTCTGATAATTGTAAATTTGGAAATAAAGCATTATTTATAAATGCCAGATTAAAAACGCTCAGCAAATAATTTCCTAGTGAAGCTTGGTAAACTAAACTAACTAGGTTAAAATAAAATGTGTAATCTGAACTAGATGCTATTCATTTCTAATCTTATCTAGATTATCAGAGATTGGATTCGTGCCATAATTATTTTTACTAATTAGCTATATAACGTGTAAAAAACAGGGTGTAGTCATATGGAAAGGTGTGCTACAGACCGTCAGAACTGAACAGCTTTCTTCATGGGATCAGAACCGCGAAAAAATAATCAAAGGCCCCATGCCAAATTCCAATACTTACTCGGCCAAAGGAGACAACTTTTTTGTTCGAGGATTAGGCCACCCACACAAACTGTAGCATTTAATGATGAAACTTACATTGATTTCTTCCTTATAACCTCTAGATTCTAGTGGTTAAATTAGCTACGCATTGTCTAAACGGAATAAATGCGAAAAATCTGGAAAAACACTTACGAAAACCAAAATAAACAGAAAAAGTAAATGTCAAAATAATGAATTTGTCTATCAATCACTAAAAAAATTGGTTTATAACGTTCCGTGCCACGTTGATTGTTTATGCCATCTATGCGATTTTAGTGTAAACCTTTAAAAATAGCATTAAAAATGCTCACAGATTAATAATATTTATTTTTATATTCTTGGATTCTATAATAATTATAACAGATATGATTACCAACGGGTAGGTTCCGTACTCTTTCTAGTAGAAAAAA
Organism: Xestia c-nigrum; assembly: GCA_916618015.1. NCBI lineage: Eukaryota > Metazoa > Arthropoda > Insecta > Lepidoptera > Noctuidae > Xestia > Xestia c-nigrum. The sequence goes on from OU745260.1 coordinate 11,377,393, forward strand.
CGCCCCTATTCACGTAAGTGTTTGCTGTCAAATGACATTGACCACAACAGGAATGATTTGACTCGCAAAAAAATATCATAACATAGCTTATTTATTATGATTTTAAGATTCCGTTTTCATTTCTACGTAAAATTTCGTTTAATACCATACTAAAATGAATACTTTTTTTGGTGCTATTATGAATAATAAATGCAACGACCAGGTGGGCCCAAAAAGATTATCTCCTTTATGAGACAGCCATCCATCACTAATGAGACAACTGATTATTTTTTTACGATTACGATGATGGTCTATTGGAGAAAGTTGTACAGTTTGATTTTTTGTAGCACACTCAAAAAGAGAGCTTATCACCGTTCGTGACGACTACCTTTGAATCCGTGCTACAGAACTGACAAGATTGTAAAATGTGCTGTGTATTTTGATGACAAAATATTTACTAGGTAATAAAAAAACTCAAATCATTTATCATCATTTATTTCAACTAAACCATTACGGCACTTTTGAATGTCGGTAAAACGAAAAACAAGCGAAGCTACAGTCACAGACACAAGGCATAATAACTTTAGAAAGTACTGCAGGTAATACTTTCCACACTTTAACCAACTCATCTGTGCAGGCAGGTAAACACGGAACTAAAATAAATGTATTGCCTCGATGTTCGCTGAACATGAGGTCTTAGGTTTGATTCCCGGGTCCGGCCAATTAAGTGTTATTGAACTTTTCTATCAAAAAAATATTATTTTCAGCTAAGAAATTGTGCCCGGCTAATGTCAATAGTCTCATCCCCTATTAGGTACATGGGACCTAAGAATAACCAGCGCAATGTGGGTGTACCATTAAATACATTTCTGCCTAACCCTTCGGGGCTTACATGACATTCAGCGCCATCACTCCAAACTTAAAGTTTGTTTTCTAAAATCAGTTTTTTCTAAAATTGTTTTTAATTTTTATCATTTCGAGTAAGAATACAAACAACTTTAAATTAAAACTTATTTGATGCAACCCCTAAATTGGGGAGGGGGCTGAAATTTCCACATTTTTTGCGAAAAAAGTCAAATATCTCCGAAAGAGTAAACATTTTGAGCGTCGCAAATATTTTTTTTGAAAGCAAATGGTTGTTACCTTTAAAGTTTTGCGATAAAACTTATAGTTTTCATTTTAAAAAATTATAACTAAAAAGAGGACGTTTCTATGCTAAACTCTTATGAGAGGATTTAAAAAGGGTAAACTTTCCATTACAGGACAACGATTTTGAAATCATTTTTTTTTTTTGTAGATTGTACACATAAGTACAACTCCTTATACAAATTGTCAATAGTCGGACGCTCCAGCACCTTCTCCGAAATCTACCTCCTCCTGCGGCTTGCCGTAAAATAATACAATAATAAAATATGTATGCTTCATGTGATCTAATTGTAAGCTTTACCACCTAAGAATACATGTGTAATGCAATAAAGTATGGAGTATTGAAAGTGATAAAACTGAACTATCTTTCATCGCTAAGTGCATGAGAGAGCCAATGTCCTCATCAAGCATGCATAAAGCTTGGATCGAGTATATCACGAGCTATCTACAAAAGGCTCAGGGGACATTGTGGGGAATAAATAAGCTGGAATAAATTTAATTTACAAGCTGTTGAAAAATTGCAGTTGAAAATGCGTTTTATAATTTGAGTACTAAAGTAAATTGTTGATTGAATGCCGGTAAAATTAGATACAGAAGTGGATTTAAAATTAACAACTAAAAAAGGTAGTATAGGACTAAAATTGGGATAGTAGTGGAGATGAGATGTTGAGATGGATGTGAGGAGTGACAAGAATGGATAGCGTAAGGAATGAGAGTATATTAGTATATTAGGACGTTTGAAAGTGGCACCTGTTTCTGAAAAAATTGAAGCAAATCGTTTGTCTTGTTATGGACATGTAATGAGGAGGGATGCAACGCATGTGACTATAAATATAGAAAATAAATGTCGATGAATGGAGAGGGAGAGGAAGACCAAAGATGGATGGATGGAGTAAAGAATGATATGAAAAAGAAAGGAATAAATGATGCGGTGACGTCTGACAGGGGAGAATAAGAAGAAAACGTGTTGCGCTAACCCCAAATAAAATGAAACAAGGGCAGGAAGATGATGATGATAGAACAATGATCGGGAGGGAACGCCCTAGAAGGCCATACATTGCCCATATTGGTGAGGTTCTTCAGAGAAGTCCGGTGCATAGTACTCGCAGCCACCGTGCGTGAATGACCTGATGTATGCCCGTGGACGAGGCAAAAAAAGTATGACGTAAGGATCGTAGCTGCAGATGATTCTGCGGTTTCTGCCTAACTGCCAAGACTGTGTAACTTTAATAATGTTATTATACCTAAATCAACACAAATGAAATTGTACACAAGGGCGAAAATAGGCAATATAAAAGAATAGAGTTAGAATTTAATTTTTAGCCAGACATTAAGATATTAAAAGATAAGCTCGTGCTCACGTCACGCATCGGAAAATGTGTTCCTGACATGTACATTTAAGCAATTATCTTGACGGGACTTGCAATTTCCAGTACCTAATCATTTTGTTTGATATTGTATTGATGCTGGTCACAACGAAGAAAAAATTCAACCCTCGTCTCAGAATATTTGTTGTTACATAATAGAAACGTTAAAAGAAGATACTTACCATTAAGATTCTCAACACAAAATCTAATTTTGCTATATTTTGCAAAGCGTTCTTCTTACCAGAACGAAGTTGCCAACTTTGAAAATCGTCACATTGTTTCACCCACATTTTCGAAACTTACTCAAACACGAAACTCAAACAAAAAGTGCTCAAAAAGTTTAATTCAGGAATTATAATTTGTCAAAAAACCAGAATAATTTAACAGTGAACTTGATGTTTTTTTTTTTTTTTTTTTTGGTATGGGCATCTCGCAGTTCAGTCTGAGAAGACTGGCTTCTGCTTAACCGGGCAAGTCCTGTGGATGCCTTGAATTTAAGGCCTCCAGCCAGGGCGAAAGTAACTAAAAACTAAGCGACAGCGCTCTAAGGGCACCCCCTGTGGGGTACGAACCTCGGCTTAGGGCGTCGCTGGGGGCAGCAAAGGGACAGGCTGGATCTGGTTTTCATTATTTAGGGACTGATTTATTACTACAGGCTCAGCATCGCGGGCTGGCTCGAGCAAGGGTCGGGGAGGGATTGAACGGGGATTTCGCGCCGGACCTCTGCGGCGAGGTCGGTAGGTTTTCGGTCTGTATTTGTAAGCTCTACGAACTGTACTGGTATCTTTCCTACTCTCTTGCAAGATAGTGATCGGATCGTCGGGGGCGACTAGGGTGTGACGCGGACGTTGGACGGAGCTAATACGCGATGGGTCTTACCGGGCGGCCGATGCGATTAGGGGATTCCTATGCTTAATAGCACAGTCGAAGTAACGCTTGGAAAGGCGTTTCATGAACTGCTTAACGGTGGGGATTCTAAGGTCTACGTCAAGACTATCGTTACGGACGTAAGGGGGGGCACCGGTGATACCGCGGCCCCGGAACATAAAGGGCGAGGAAGGAACATGGATGGGTTTTATAGATTTCCCATCCTAAAAAAAAAAAAAAAAAAAAAAAAGGGGGGGCACCGGTGATCTTACGGAGAAATCGGTTCTGCAAGGTCTGCATCGTGTGGATATGACGCGGGTGGGCATGCGCGAATACTATGCAAGCATAGGTCATGATGGGACGGATGACTGCGGTGAAAAGACGCAATTTGCACTTGAGTGACAATTTGCTCTTCCTAGTGATCATGAAGTGGAGCCGGCCCATAGCAAAGGCAGCCCGGTCACGAGCTGCTTTGATGTGGGCCTTGAACGACAGATGGTCGTCCAGAATAACTCCGAGATACTTGGCTTGCCTCTCCCAGGGGATAGGCTTACCGAACATAGTGATGGGGGGACCTGGCGAACGCTTAAGGCGTGCCTTATAGTACAAAACTGCCTGGCTTTTTTCGGGATTAACATCTATTCTCCACTTACGGAACCAAGCGCCGAGCGAGTCGGCAGCTTTCTGGAGAATGCGGCGGATGTTATCCGGAGAACGGCCGGTGTAGTGAACTTGATGCTATTATTACGGCTCTTTGTTCAGACGGGTACGTATTTGAATATCGAAAATTAAAATACCTACCCTTCAAATTCCAATGTTAAAACATCGAAAATTTAAATATCGATTATATCAAAATGTCGAAAATTGATATACCTACGCTTAAAATGTCGAAGATTGCAATGCCGAGTGATTTAAATTTCGAATGATTCAAAATATCGAATGACATTATGCCTAAGTTCAAAATAACAACATTTACTACATCTAATTCATAATATCTACGTTAAAAATACCTACTAATTAAAATACCGAAAAAAAAGCGGAGGTGAACATGGGTGCCTATCCTTTGTTACGCAAGGGCGAAGGGGTTGCAATTCCCGTAGCGCCGGAGACGTTGCAGAAGCAACCTTTCTCCACTCATACTTCTTATATCAAAATTTGTTCGATATTTCGTCTTGTACGTATTCTTAGGGTGAATTACTGAATGTATTAAATGTTGTAAATTAACCCATTTTTACGCGTATATTAATTTTCGATGTTCAAATAATATACGTATCCATCGATAATTAGGACGTTCGATAGTTTGTACTTCGATATTTAGAACATTCCATAATCTGTATTTCGATATTTGGATCTTTCGATGTAACTTTTGTAGAAATTTAGATTTTAGATATATTGGACATAGGATATTTAACCCTATTTTTCCCTATCAGAATATGCGCTGTGACGTTTTTTTTTAATGTTACTGCACCATGCTGAGATAGGAGCCTTTTGGCCTCGTACAGGACGAGTTTCGTTTCTTTTATTTTTTTTAATATACGTATATTTGTTTTTTTTTTGTGTAAGTTTTATTAGTAAGTTTTATACTGATAATTTTGATGTGTTTTGTCCTGTGCGGGCTAATAAATGCTTTTTCTTTCTTTCATAATATAAACTTTCGTTATTTTAATAAATGGTCGTTCGATATGAGCCTCGATATCGATGGGGAAAACAAGTGTCTTTCAGCTTCGTGAAGAGGTGTTTTACACCCTTTAGGTATTATTGGTTTACTATATGCATTGCGTAATGTGAACGCCATGCTAGTATTAGGTCCTGCGTTGCTATGGTATACCGCCGTTTACCCGAATTTTATTTGCCCTAATATCATTTGCCATAATAGTCAACAGCCATAATATCATACGACATAATACTCATTTGCCCTACTCTCATTTGCCATATTAGTCACGTGCCAGAATCATTGTTTCCCATAAAGTCACTTACCATAACATCATTTGTCATAATCATTGTAAGCCCTAATTATCACATGCCCTAATTATCACATGCCATAATTATGATATGCCATAACATAAATTGCCTTCGACATCGGGTGTGTAACGGTTGTTTATATCAAGAGAAATTGGATGCAATTGGGACTTTAGGGCACCCCGACTCGGACAGGTTAGGTTAGAAGGGGATGGCGGGGTCGTGTGAGCGAGCGAAGCGAGCGAATAGACCCCGCCATCCCCTTCGTGGTTATTTTTTAATAAACCACACAGAAGTAGGAGCCCCGCGAAGCGGGGCTCCGTCGACCTAGCCCATCATCAACCATGCACAGAATAAATAAGTTTGTCTAATACTTGTTATGCCATTTAAATATTATGCTATTTAAATATTATGTCTAATAATTATTATGGCACATAAAAATAAGGCAAACAATACTTATGGCATTCGTATCTTATGGTATCTAAAATTCGGGCAATTAAAAGTATGTCATATGTCTTTTAGGGCAAATGAAACATTCGGGCAAATGAAATTCGGGTAAATGAAATTCGGGAAAATGATGATTATGGCATATAATCTTCGGGCAAACAATAGACAACCCGTTGCTATACTATATAGCAGAATAGTACAGCGTAGTCTGAAACCAGCTTAAACCTTTTACAGATTATGTCAGAAAAAAAAGTAAAACAAATTATGGCTCAGTTATGATCCCAGACATACACCTAATAATAGGACTAGCTACGTCCTATAGTTGCCTGTCTGCCAAGGATATAAAACCTAAAAGCTAATTTTCCTACTTAGGTACAACGAAATATGTCAGACGTTCGCCCATTATATTCAATCTACAGCCTTTTTTTACAAGACAGAATTTATTTTCAAGTCGTTTTTATGATTCAGCCCTTATACTTGGCATTTTAATGAGGGTTTAAAAAGGTCTTCTCGGATGATTTATGGTGATCTTCCAAATCCCCCGAACGACTTCTGTGCCAACCTTATTATATTCTAAGTATTTTTTTCTTTCCAAATCATCTTACAAACTTTGATAGCAAAAGCTTCCATTTTGAATTCATTCTTCAAACTATTTTATTGCTAGACTTGAATAAACACAAGAAACTTGAACAAGTCTAAGCTTTGTTTTGAAACATAAATGAAGTTACGAAACATTCTGTTAAGGCTATAAATATACATAAATACATACTGAAATGATGAAGGAATACTTTTAGTTCAGTAGGTTAGTGTGTCTTTAGTTCCACTTAAATATTTTGCTACAATTTATTTAGCTTTATTCATTCTATCATGACCATTTACATTTTACACCATCTTTTCATTCTACCATTCACATTTTTACACATGAATATTTATATATATTTTACAAAAATCGTGATTGGCATCCAATCGGAATTCAGCCTATTTTAACGGTCAAAAACGAAGTGGGATGCGTTTATTTTTTTTAAAGAATTTTTGCACGTTCGTTCGTTTCGAACGCAGAACTGAATTCGGTATGTGCTGATCTAATGGAATGCTATTGATTCATCTGGCTGTTTCATATATGTAGCTGTAAAATATATCAGAGTTCTTTGATCACTGGCTCCAATCAAAAATATCTCTTACGGTGTTACCGGTTAAATTCAAATATTCTCACCGTTGCGTTGTGATAAAGCATGGTGATATTTTGTGAAAATATTTGTGTCTCATTGGGCTTTAGATCACGTGCACTACTGCTGGGTATGAGGTCCTGGGTTTAATTAACAGATCGAGCAATCTGTTATTGCGTGTTACGGAACTAGGACTTGTGCCTGATTGATGGCAATGGACGTATATAAGAAAAGTCCCATATACGTCCATTGCCATCCCAAATTTCGTCGGTTTTGCATAGGCACAACTGACGAAATTTGGGTGTACATATAGCTCAAGTCTAGCTCCGGGTTTTGTCTCACCTTTCAGAGAAATAATTTATATTGGCGTTGTTTTCGCTTCAGTAAAATTATCTACACTAATATTATAAAGAGGAAAACTTTGTTTGTTTGTTTGTTTGGTTGTAATGAATAGGCTTAAAAACTACTGGACCGTTTTTAAAAATTCTTCCACCATTCGAAAGCTACATTATCCACGAGTAACATAGGATATATTTTATCCCCGTACTCCCACGGGAACGGGAATTACGCGTGTGAAACCGCGTGACGTCCGCTAGTACACAATAAAATTAATCAACGAGAGTGAACCCACGGGCACAGCTTATCTGAATAATATATTTCAAATAAAAAATAATTCCTTCCTTATTTCCTTAGTTACTTGGATTTTCCTCGAAACATCTTCCAACCATCAATTTAACATCGTAAGAAACATCCATGCTACTTTATCACAACATTCTGCCCAAGGCTTATGAGCCTTACACCATCGACTGGTATTAACGGAGGGGAAGAATTTCCAATATACAACATATTGCCTTCCCATGTAGATGTTAACAGCCAGGCTGATAGCATTCCTTTGTCAGTTTGACTTTATGTACTGTGATAATGTTAGAATGTTCAGCTATCGATTGAGGTTAAAGTCTCTATAACCAAGCAGAAATTAAACTAAATTGAATCTACCAAAATTCAGAAGATATCAATTATTCAATGTATCCGGCTCGAAGGACCATCATCACCACTAAGGTAAGTCCTCTTAGCCGGATTCATAGTATAAATCAATTCAACACTAGGAAACCAAAAATAATCTTATAAATTATTGTATTAAAATGTTAGAAGTTTAATATAACACCTTCTTGTCATGTGATGAAAGCATTTACGTAAAGATGTGTCAATAAAATATTTTTGTAACAAAAATAAATTCATAAAGTTATGAAGGAAGCAACGTAAAAGAGAGTAAAACGTAAAGTTGACGACGGAAACGCTCGCAAGAGGTTCTTTGTCGTCAATTAACTTTAAAATTTTATTTTTTATTAAGCTCGGTGTGAAAATGCTATAAAACCTTTGAACATTATAAAGTTAAGTAAAAAAACCGCTACTTAAACTGACGCCACATTTTACAGAGGTGTGGCTTGGATAATTAAATTTAAGCATTCATGAGGGGAAAACGGACAGATACACAGGCACGCCATTTGCGAAATACATTTTGTACTTCAAAACGAAAGATTTTGAAAGAAGTTGCCAATCCGTTGTTTCTTTGTGTATGAGTGTTTTAAATAGTCAAAGTTAAAAAAATGGATATTGCAGGTTTTTCATGCAATAACACCGCAATTTTAGAGACAAAAATCAACCCAAAAAATATTAATTAACTAGAAATTGGTTAATTTAATAGCATCCTATCAGCTGCTGTGATGTGTGTACTGAGTTGCTGACTGAATAATCAACAGTCGAACAAATTATTCTTATCATCATCTTCAAATTCGCGTGAGTTTTAATAGACGTCGTGAAGTGTTCCTTCCAGAATATGGGTGTCGATCTTCCAGCTAATAGATGGTCATTTCTCACATATGTCATATGAATAGGCCTACCTCGCCTCTCCGCGCCTACGCAGTTTTAAATGACACTGTAGGGGTAGGGCGGAAAAGACTACGTGGAGTCGGTTCTACAGCGATTAATTTCTGTCACAAAATGGTGTCGATTCTGTTGTGCACAAACTAAACCTAATTTAGGCTATTGCTATCTATTTCTCTCTAATAAAACGAGAAAGAGACAGACGTAATTTAGAGCTGTTAAATTTAATTGGAACTTATATTTCCATACAAATGAAGGGTGCACGTAAAAATATGTCGACAAAAAACACGGTGAAGCGCAAGGCATAAACTAGTTTGACATCTCTAACTTAGTTCAGAGCTATAGCCGTCCTTTTCTCGCACTGCCTTTTAGTAAAAGATAGCAATAGCCTAAATTAAGTTTAGCTTGTGCACAACAGAATCGACACCAATTTGTACCTATAGAAAAATAAATTAAATAAACAGATAAATATCGCTGGACATTACACAGCGCCACCTAGTGCCACTGTTCGGGCGCCTCCGACCACTCGGCAATCTTCGGCTGCTGTCGGATGACGGCGGGCGACGGCGGGCGGCGGCGAGAGCGAGAGGTGCGGCGTGCGACGTGCGGGACGCGGGCCACGAGCCCACTTCGCTACCGATCTCTGAAGACGACGCGCGCGCACTTTTCTTACGTTTACCAACATCATTTTTGTACCTATTTTGGATTATACTACTTTTAAATTACAGTCCACTGCTTTTTTAGTTAAGTCCTTAGCTAGGTCCCTAACAGCCACACTAAGCAAAGCTCAAATTCATTTATATTCTTTTTTTTGGAATGGCTCAATCAATAATTATGATGTGTAATGTCTTTATTTCACACGTTGTTTAATGAGTAAAACGAAAAAATAATTAATTGTTTGTCAAATAATGCGTTATTAAATAAAGTTTATCGGGTAATTATTTTGCAAATGAAATATTTGTTAAACTTGTTGTTTGTATAATGATGAAATGACAAATAATGTGTTTGCTAATCGTTGCTTGTCAAGTAAAAGTTTGTGAATTAATGTTTGGTGAACTGACTGGTCACCCGTCAGATTATTTAATTTTGAAATAGTTAAAGTTACATAATAATTATGAAAAATTATTTTAAAAATAACGAATATTATATTATATGTCCTATAACATAAATAAAAAATACTTTCTTATCTCTAAACCTGCGTTTTTTTTTTCACCGTTTTATGAACTAAATCCCAATTAACTCAGAACAATAAAAAAGAACATTTATGATTTTTGCAGTGGACCCTTCATATCAAATACAGAGTGGTGGAATAAAATACTGAACAAACACCAACAAAATCTTTGGTATGCAACACGACATTCGTATTTCCTCTTCCATTCAGGTCCATCAAATTAGTGCAACTACAAAACGGTTTCAAATCCAATTCTTTTCCGGTCCTTTGACGGGTTAGCCTTTGGCCCGAGAGAAAATGATTGATATTTTTCCGATAACAAAAAATGAAAAATTCCAAACTCCACAAGATTTGCATTTCGAAATAAATGAAAGTCATCCATTGTTGGATTAGAATTATTCTCTAGCCAATGTTTTATATTGATAAAGTCAAAGAACGATCATGTACATAAGCTACCCCGCATGGAAATTGAAAATGGTGTGTCACTCTCCGGTCAATAAATGTATGTCTATAAGAATAATAACGCCAATTCTTTCTTTCTTTGCTGCGTGAAATAAAAACAAATCAAATAACCCATTTTAGAAGTTTTAGCCACTCTTGAAGGGCACACAGGCGATATTGTAGTGCAGAAATATGTACGCAATCTTCACGTATTTTCAAAGATGGGACGACAATCCAACACTACCACGGCTAGATCAAGCTGACAACCAACTGATTTACGAGCTTCCCGAGGCACGGGAGTACCAACATCACCAACTAAAAAACTCCGGGAACTAAATCAAATTATTCTCGAACAACTCAAAAACAATTAAGGCTCATTTTGGGAATCGACCAGCGACCAAAAAGACACTTCTCTAATAAAGCAAAACTAAAAGGTTATCAAGAACTAGATTCTATTTTAATGATTTAAGAGAAGCACTGTTGTATTTAACAATATCAATAAACAACAATTCGAAAATACCATTTTCTTATACAACAAGTAAACAATACACTGATTGATTGACACCTCCTTAATTGACCTAAATACCAGAGAGTAGTCGATAAAACTATTTAGAGCGACTTCGATTTCTACCCGTGAAATTAGTAAAGGGCATCCAATAAGAGGAATGACTGGACATTTGTACCCCAATTAGATCTGACCGGCCTTTGTCTGATTGATACGGACGGGCACGAATTACAAGTAATAATTTATTGTAGGGTTAAACGGTAATTCAGTTGGGTATGGCTCAATTTGGTATTTAAATTAGGGTTCAGAGGTATCAAAATCAAAATCAAAGCATTTATTTCAAGTAGGCCAGTTACAGGCACTTTTGAATTGTCGAAACAAAATGAACATTTAAAGTAGCTACAGTCCCAGTCACAAGACATAAAAACTGTGAAAGTACTGTAGTTGCCCATTCCCTAACGTAGATCTCTATGGAGAAGAACGGGCAAGAAACTCCATGGACACTCTTTTAAATCAAAATATTGTTACAAAATCTTGGTTACATCATTCATGTTGAGATGGTATATTATGTGAGAACAATGTAGCAAGATGTGCACGTTAAAAGTGTCCATAGCAAAACAAAATAAAATACAACTCAAAAACTAAATAATTAATTCAAATAACCCATGGCGACTAAGAGATGACCAGTCACAACTGACAGCGCCCGTTCACGAACATGACGCATGGATCAGCACCATTCAGCTCAACCATTTTGAAGGGAGCTAAATGGTCCGACACACGCGCCACCATCAGCGAGACATTAGAGAGAGCATGACATACTCTCAACCGCCAGGGCACATTCTAGTCAAGAACTGCCGTAGGCTTCCAGTGAATGATAGCTTTCTAGTACATAGTACTCACACAATATGGGCTATGCGATTATATAATACTAACATTGAATCTATACAATGCAAAGATAGTTAAGTACAATCTTCAGCAGCTCCAACAATACCATTTAATGCTATCAATTTATGCGTCCCTGTCCTTATGGAGCAGGACCAGCATTGAGCCAAGCATCTCTATCAGCGATATAATCGCTCAACTTGTAATATGCTTGCTTACATAGTGTGCGTTTAATGCATGTTTTAAATTTTGTCTCATTCAGTTCAAGAATACTTTGTGGAATTTTATTATAGCATCTCAAACAGTACCCCATGAAAGATGAGTCTACTTTAGCGAGTCTAAAGCCTGGCTGAACTAATTGGTCCCTATTTCTAGTACTGTAGTTATGTCTGTCACCTCTTTTACCAAAAAGATGCAAATTTTTTCTGACGTACATTATGTTTTCGTAGATGTATTGACAATGTACCGTCATAATGCCAATATCCTTAAACAGCTCTCTTAGAGAATCGCGCCTACGAAGATTATATATGGCTCTAATGGCTCTTTTCTGCAGAATAAATATAGACTCAATTTCTGCAGCTCGTCCCCATAGCAAAATACCGTAAGACATTATACTATGGAAGTAACTAAAATAGACCAGTCTAGCGGTATCTACATCAGTAAATTGACGGATTTTTCTAATGGCATATGCTGCTGAGCTTAGCCGCCCCGCAAGAGATGTTAAATGAGAACCCCATTGTAGCCTTGAATCAAGCGTAATCCCCAGGAAAACCGTTTTATCTACGAATTCAAGTTTCTCATTATTCAATAATATATCACAATCACTACTCTTAACATTCGGTAAAGCAAATCTTATGCATTTGGTTTTTTTTTTCATTTAATACCAAATTGTTTGCTGTGAACCAATTTTGGACCTGCAGTAGGGCATTATTCACGTCATCTAAATTTTGTGCCCGTCTATTTATCTTAAAAATCAGGGAAGTGTCATCAGCAAATAACACCATATTTTGAGGTTGGTTTTTCAATAAATAGGGTAGATCATTTATATATACTAGAAAAAGGAAAGGACCCAATATTGAGCCTTGTGGAACCCCCATTTTTATTTTTAAACCCTGTGAGTTAACACCATTTATCTGAACATATTGTTGTCTATCATTTAAATATGATTTTACCAAACTAAGTGCAAGTTTACCCAGTCCGTAATGCTCAAGTTTCATAAGTAATGTGTCGTGGTTTACGCAATCAAACGCTTTGGAGAGGTCACAAAAAATTCCTATAGCGTCTTGGGACTCTTCCCACGCAGTAAATATGTGCTTTAGTAAGGTTACACCGGCGTCAGTTGTACAACGTCCCTTGGTGAAACCATACTGTTGATCATGTAAGATTCTGTTGGTGTTAAAGTGATAGAGCATTTGATCAAGCATTACTTTTTCAAAAACCTTGCTAAAAACTGGCAACACGGAGACAGGTCTATAATTGTTAGTATCTTTACTGTCCCCGGATTTGAAAAGAGGTATGACTTTACTGTATTTCATTAAATCAGGGAAGACTCCTTGGTCCACACATAGATTAAAAATTAAAGCTAAGTATGGGGCTATAGTCTCAAGTATGGATGTACAAACTTTGATAGACATTCCCCATAGATCTTCGGTCAGTTTGATTTTTATTTGCCGGAAAGCTTTAATAACTACCATAGGGTTAATGTGTTTAAATTTAAATTCAGCCAGGCAGCCAGACACATTCGCCTTTAATAAACCCATTGAGACTTCAGGAGAGGAATTAAAAGCCTCCGTAGTTTTTAATGGTATCTCTGTAAAGAAATTTACAAATTCTTGAGCTACTTCCTGATTAGAGCTTTTAGGACCACATGCCGAATCTAATGTGTAGCTAGTGTTGCGTATTTTCTTCCTGTTAGTCTCGTTATTTATGACTTTCCAAACTGTCTTTATTTTATTTTCTGCTGTTTTGATCTTGTTGCTAATGTGCAGGGCTTTAGCAACCCTGCATGTATTTCTAAAAATTTTTGAATACTTAGCAACATACTTGTTAAAAGTTTCAGTGTTAATCAATGGCTTAAGGCCATAAAGCTCAAATAGTCTTTCCCTACTTTTTCTGATACCTCTAGTTGCCCAATCACTAAATATGAATTTAGGGCAAATACTCTTTGTCTTCTTTTCAAAAGTTTTGTTGAATTCCGTGTGAACTATTGAAAAGAAACGATTATACAATTGATTTATATTAATATCGTCATGGCTCATAACACTTAACTTGTTCTGTAGGGAAATATTAAACCCATTTAATTTGCTAGAAGTTATGGGTCTAAATTTAATCTGTACTTTTTGCAATGGTGTATTACACCTATAAGTTACAGTTTGTCCGCTGTGGTCGGACGGCAAACAATTTACTATGGCTTTATCTAAGTAATCACAATCGCAGAAAACATTATCTATACAAGTAGCAGAAGATGCTGTGATTCTAGTAGGTTCAATAAAAACGTTAGTCAAGTCAAATGATTTAAAAAGATTTAGTAACCGACCGCTATGTGAATTTTCTTCTAAAATATTGATATTGAAATCACCACATATTATTGTAGATTTATTACTGGCTGCAAGTTTTGCCAGGACATCTTCCATTATTGATTCAAATATGGAAAAGTTTTGCTGGTTTGGGGGTCTGTACACACACACAATTACATGCTTATCTAGCTCAACACAGGACAGTTCGACGCAATGTTCAACCGAGAGACCTACTATGTCATCACGTTGCTTATATTTAAAACTTTTTTTTATTAATATTAGGGAACCTCCACGAAGCATCGTTTTACGGTTAAAGCAGCTACCCACCATATAGTTCTCATAATTAATAAGCATTTGGTAATCCTTTAACCAATGTTCAGTAAAACAAATAATGTCAAACTTACTATTTTCTAAAAACAATTCAATTTCTAATAATTTGCAAGACATTCCTTGGATATTTTGGTGGAATAATTTTAAGGTGTTCTGCTGAGGCCCTTTTTTAGTAACTAATTGAGTGCAAGAATTAATAGTACCTTCTGTTGTCTCACTTTCTAGTTTAAATTCATATTAATATTTTGAGTGAGGCCGGAGACTCCCGTGCCATCCTCAGACAACAAGACCCTATCACTAATAGACCCTAATTGAGGATTCACCACGGTGACAGATGGATCCTCCTCTGAGCAATATTTGTAAAGATTAATAGCACTACTGCTATATTCATTTAAAGTCACCTGTACATTAGTAGAATTACTAATAGTCGCAGTGTTAATAATAGTACTAAACTTAGACATACTATTTATGTCTGTGTGAATATTAAAAGCTAATAGCGAAGCTATTTTGTGTCTACATCTAATAGGTAGATACACCTTACCCCGTGTCGACTTAAGTTTACCAACAAGAGTGTTGATATCTAGGTATATAAGTCTGTCACTATAGTGACCTGCCAGAAAATGTACATGGTTATTTAGCATATGTATATAATTGTTTTTCCTACTACCCAAATTTTTAAAATAGGGAAAAGCACACAATATGATTTTACTACAGTTTAACTTCAACAACTCTGATACACAGTCAGTGATATCTTCCTTTTTTATCTTAGTAAAAGGCCAAATTGCATCGTGGTTTTTACTGAACTTCATGGTTTGACGTAAGGATCAAATGGTCAAGGTGTTGCTCGGTTTTATGCGAACAACGTAAAAATACTTACTTATTCTTCAGAATTCTGATTAATGAGAGGTTAACATAAAGCACACTAATAAATGATTGACTTTTCTGAGTCAATCCAACTCTGAAATTAGTTTCTTATCGAATTGAGGCCTTATTACACGACTGCCCAAAAAAAAGAGTGTTATGTTTTTTTTCGGGTGTGTAGACATCAATTATGTCTAACGCAAAAATTAAATTGACCTCATGGTTCACGAGCATTCTGAAATCATGAGTACTGAGCTACAGCAAGAGCATTTTATTCATGGTTTTTTTTTTATTCGTGAAGAAAGTTGGAATAGGAATATGGATGGGTTTAAGAGTCAATTTTTGTTTCTTTTGTATACTCCTATACAAAAGAAACAAAAAATTGACTATGTTGAAGATGATAAGGCTAGAAAAGAGGGTGAGACATGAGGATGAAGGCTAATAGATAAATATGAAATAAAGAAATGAGAGAAGAAAGATACAGACATATTCATGAGTATTTAAACAAAACCACACACCAATATAATTTTACTGCAATTACAATTCACCAGTCACGCTTTATCCATATTAAAGCGACCTACACACGACCTGTTTTCAATACCCACATGTAATGTACCCACTGCAGATAAATTAGCAATTTACAATGTAGGTACATTTACGCTGTTTGAGTCTGATGGAGTTGAAACCGTCCAATTAGGGGACCGTCTCTCAATAGAACGGAACTAAATGTGAAATGTAACACTGTTGTTGCCTGTTGAGTGATCGAATTAACGTTTGTTTATTTTCAGTGTAGTGTTTAAACCTATTTGTTTATTAGTAGTGAGTGAGGCGTGGGTTGACTTCCTCAATTACTTAGGAGTTAATAATAAATTCGATCCCGCAGAGGAATTGTGTAGGACACTTTCGATGGCAATGCCTTTCATTTTGAGATTTAACAACATTCATGACCATCATCATCATCATTATCATCATCAGCCTATAATGGTCCCACTACTGGGACACATACCTCCTATCAATGAGAGGGAATGGGCTGCAATACGAATGCGGATTGGTAGATGTCACTGTTCATGCTCTTGGAAATGCCGGTTTCTTCACGATGTTTTCCGTCACCGTTTTGAGAGCAGTGGTGATGAAATAAATTAAACAAAATAATGCGCCTGTCTGGGTTCGAACCCACTACTAACTGTTCGTATGTTGGGGCGGCCACCACTGGGCCACCGCTGTTCGTAACACACATTGCGTAATTATTATTACTTACTTATTTTTGTCGTTGCCCCCACCCTAAGAATTTGCCCCTTATCGTCGGTGCGTTTATAAACATTAAAAATCACATACACAGAAAATTTGATTTTGGAAAAACCCTATCTTCATCATTTCAGCCGAAAGACGTCCACTGCTGGACATAGGCCTCCCCCAAGTGTCGCCACATTGACCGGTCCCTAGCGACTCGCAACCAATGGATTCCCGGAACCTTCACCAGGTCATCGGTCCACCAAGTGGGAGATCTTCCAACGCATCGTCTTCCGGTTCGCGGTCGCCAAGCCTATAGGTTATACAAATATTTATTCGATGCGGGGATTGAACCCACGTCACGCAATGCATCAGTCAATCACTAAGCCATTGCACCAGCCGTGCTGTCTAATTTCTTTCTTGAGCAGACATACTTTTCAAATCAAAGCAATGAATTAGGAAGTACATATCTACAAAACACTTCAGATTGAAATTCTCACAGTGAGCGACCCCTGCCGCAGCTCAAAAGAAAGTGATTGTGGTAGCACGTCTTTAAACATCTCTTTAAAACACATTAACACATTTTTGTATGAGAACATGTGACAATGAAAGTGACAGCTGTTTTTAGATAATCAGACCGTTATCTTTTCGGTGAAAATGGACCTTATTCATTTGTGTCCGACATGGTACCATAGTTCCTTTTTATAGTGCCACTAAATCAGCAACAGTAACTTAAATGCGTTATTTTATTATCAGAAATTGTACACATAAATTATTTTCTTAAGATTATTTGCATAATAAGAAAGCTAGTACCTATTTTCCAAAGCAGTTACTATGTACTTAATTGATGCAGCATCATTACTTAATACAACAAAAGATTAAATAGATCATAATTAAACATTTAATGTAGTGCCTAGTTGCTATTTGCTTGGGTTCGAGTGTAAACCTAATCAAAATCTACCAATATTTATTAACCAAGCCAATTACAGTATCTGAATACTCTATAACAAATGAACATTTACAGTTAGAATAACTATCTTCTGATACTGAAGTTAATTATCTAAAACATTTTAAATTAAAGAGCATAGTTTGAGAGTGTAAAGACCAAGAGCCCGCGATGATCAGATCTTTGTTATTTTATAAAACCTTTTTTTTTTTTTTTTTAAGGATGGGAAATCATCAAATGACCCCCCCCACTCTGGGCGGAGCGGGAGGGAGTGTCAGACTCTTACTGACTAAAAACCATCCATGTTCCTTCCTCGCCTTTTACGTTCCGGGGTCGCGGTATCTCTTTCGAACAGGCCCGCAACCCCGGCAGGCTTCGGCCCTTGCGGGCCCCTCTTCTTTTGCTGACATCTCTTTGAGGCGCGCGTGGAACACGAACGCGCCGTCGACACGGCCTGTCGTCGTCGTTAGACGGCCGGACGGCCAGCTATTGCCCATAGCCAGCCGTCCACAGGCCCGCATCTACGGTGGCCGGTAGCCACCACGTGGCCCCCGACGCCCGTTGCGTCTCCCGCGGCGGCCGGGAAGAGAGGATCTCTCCCTCTCTCGTTCCGCCACCTCCTTCGCTAGCATGACTGCTTCGCAGAAGGAGGCGACGGCTTCCCATTCCGTCTCGCTCCGGACCATGGATTGAACCAGGGCCGGACGCGAGAGGTCGCCGCCGCCGATCGTTATTTTATAAAACCTTAAAGCTTCTCTGTGCTTGTCCCTAATACAGGTATGAACGCTCCCCTAGTACAAAGGTGTATAAAATTGGTCTTCACTTTCGTTAAAGTATAAAGCACAGTTTTGATATATTTTGTTTGAATATACAACGTGTAACAGAAAGGGTATAGTCATATGAAAGGGTGTGCTACAGACCATCAAACTAAACAATTTTTTCTTTGGGACCACAATCGAAATCGCGAAAAAATAATCAGCTGTCTCATACATGGTCGAGTAAGTATTGGAATTTTGAATGGGGCTGTTGATTATTTTTTCACGATTTCGATGGTGGTCCCATGGAGAAAGTTGTTTAGTTTGATGGCCTGATGCACACCCTTTCATATTACTATACCCTTTCTGTTACACGTTGTATAGAGTGACTGGCAATTAGTGTACGATACTTGCACACGTGGTTGTACTCATGACAACAACTTTTACTATGGGACCAAAGTCGACATCGCGAAAATAGTATCAGCTGTTTGGTACATTAGGCGGACATAAATTAATGTACAGTCACGTCTAATAATATGTAAACAGTTAAGATTTTTTTAAATTGTGTTTCTCCAAATGTACTGATTAAAATTTAGTGTTATTACGTGCATAGTATTCTGGAACTCATATTTTTTTATGAAAAAGATCTAAACTCCTAGTAATAATCGTTATTTCGAAAATAGCTATAATATTAAGGAAAGCGTACATATTATTAGACGTGACTGTACTGAACAGCTGATTTTTTTTCGCGATTTCGGCTTTGGTCCCATAGTAAAAGTTGTTTCTTATAGTCAGCATCACGTGTTTACGTATCGTACACTAATTACCAGTTACACTATATAAAAACCACTTCGTCTATTGTCAGACACTTGGTACGGTTCCAAACTCCTGTCAGACATCCATATAGCCATCGTGATCCAAACTTCATGCTCGGGGAGCGTTCATACCTGTATTAGGGACATACAGGTGGTCAGCGGCCTAAAAAGTCTGACAAGCAGTCTTACCAAGTGGTATCATATTAATTCACAGTATTAACTGGGTTGTAGAGGTCAGATAGGCGGTCGCTCCATGTAAAATACTGGTATTCAACTGCATTCGGTTAGACTGGAAGATGACCCCAACATAGTTCGGAAAAGGCTAGCAGTGGCGAAGGGATCATACAACTCGAAACCTACCATCTTCCCTTCGGAAAAACCTCTGTACTGGAGTCTACTATTGCCAAAGTTGAAACAATGTAGACACAATGTACACACCAGAATAATCACGAATATTCTAGAGGGTCATAAAAAACACAATAGAACAGTAGGTACGTAGTTAATAAAAATAGTAGGTATAACCTACTTGTACAAAAGAAACAAATATGAACCTTATGCCCTAGGCGTACGGTCGAAATTCTAATGTCTTTTTACAAATAGGTCGCGAGTTTCTACCTACCTAACTTTAAGATTAATAATAAAAGAATGCTCTCGAACTTCTAACGTACACACACTGTAATCACTTGGTTTCTCGAATGTTCTAGTAGGTCAGATGTAACAATATGATAATATAAATATGACTAAATTACAAATGGTTCGATGTTATGGTTTTTTCACCGTACCGGCTTACCTGCTACAAAAGTCTACCCTTCGCTACTGGGACATACACAAAGAAACTTTCAGGTTTTATAATGTACCTGATCATTGCAGGCTCTTGCTCCGTAGTTTCAGAATGTATGCAACGTCATCACGCGTCACGTCATTGGTCGAGAGGGACTTTTGAGCATGAGGTCCGGGTTCGATACCCGAGTCCAACAAAGTGTTGTTAGGTTTTTTCATCAGGAATTTCTTAGTAGCAGCCACGGAGCGTAGATTTGTGCTCGGTTGATGGCAATAGGCTGGCCCTCTATTACATGGGAGTTAACCATAACAGGAGAAATGTGGGTGTACTATTACACACCTCAGGGATTAGAGGGGTGATGTTCGGTCATCATCTTCTGCCTAGCCTTTTCCCACCTATGGGGTCAGCTTCCAGTCTAACCAGATGCAGCTGAATACCAGTATTTTACATGGAGCGACTGCTTATGTGACCTCCACAACCCAGTTAATACTGGGAAATATGATACCACTTGGTAAGACTGGTGTCAGACTTTTTGTGCCACTGACTACCTGTAACGACTGTCAAAGATGAACAAATCACAGCCGGGACCATCAGCTTAACGTGCTTTCCTAGGCACGGAGTAAACTCGGTATGTAAGGGTGGTCTCCCATTCACAGACCAATCTAGGCCAGCATGGCTTAAACCAACTTAAAGATCGACCTGGGCGGCAGATATTATTTGGGCACGAGCTCCTCGGGGGCGTGATGTTATGAATTAATTTAAAAAAATCACTCTATTATTAACGAACATCGAACACACAAGCAGATCCTACCATTTGTTCACCGCAAACTTCATTTGTTCACTCATTCATTCAAATTCACGATATCAATTCACCCGAACAAACGATATCTCCCGTCCGATTTCAGAGACTACATAGAAAGCCTAGAACGATCCTCTATCTTATAGACTAGCAAATAAGGTCATTTTTCTACTTGCCTTTCTATTTTTTTCTCTTGACTTCATGGAGGGTGATATCATTCTTTATAGGTAGTGGTTTGTATGGACGTGAGTGTTCCCAAAGATCCGAAGATAGGGCTATACCGATATTTTAGCTAGTCAAGTATTTGTCTCTTGTATCGTTTGAATATATCTAGGGCGCTCTTTATTTCGACCAGGCGTGAAAAAGAGTCGTTATTAAACACAGCAGTAAACAGAAAAGGGTCAATAACCTCATAATAGCTCGCATGAGACCATTGAAGTGTTAGGCGATGCTAATATTACTTCCGTTGAGCTCCTTGAGTTTTAAGTCGAGCTACGCGATAACTGACAAATAACGGACAGATCAACTCAAATCTGTGTGCTTATTTCTTCAAAAGACCATCTCAGACACTATTCTGCATAGTACTCTTGTGAGTTGAACAAGATTATCTGGATTTGAAAAGAGACTATGACCTCTGAGTTGGTTTTAGCTGTTTCTTCTCAGTGTAGTCAGATCTTTATAAAGAATGACGTGTAAGTGTGTTTTTAAAAACCAGCTATTCGCAAAATAAACATAATTTATCATTTATTTTTAACTTATTTCACCAGTTATATTTAAGTTACAATAGGGGTCGAATCAGCAGCAGCAAAGAGTCAATCTTGATTTACTTTTATAGCTGTAAAATTAAATCTCGAAACAATATTATTTTAACCCCTGCACTCTATAGGTCAAACAGTTCATCATCATCTTCTGCCTAGCCTTGACGTTGGAGTAAAAATATGTCACTCACAGAATGCTTCTGCTCTCGCCCCCCTAAACGAGTCAAGAGGGACGACGTACTTGGGGACGTCCGCCGCCTCGCCGAATAAGTGGACCCAAGGCGGTGGCGCGTAGTGTTCTGCGCGCGCCTCTATAGGTTGTCGCGGGAGGAGTACACCTCACTCCCCTCGCAGACCAGAGGAGGCCTGTAGAGGCGGGCCGGCACTAGCCGGGGATCATAGAAGGGGCACTAGTTCCTATGATTCCCGGTGTAAGTGTGGGAAGGGAACACCGGGATGATTTTATTCGGTTAGAGTCCGATAGACCCGGGGTGGGTCTGAAAAAAAAAGGATATAGCTCTCGAGGTTGGCAGCGACGTAAGGGTATGACCATCTGTAAACCATCTACCAACATCTATCTATAGTTGACGTTTGAAAGGAGAATGGAAAGCGTTTCCGAGCAGTGCATAGCTAGCAAAAGAAAACCTCAATAACAAAGTTTGGTGACGCAGGTAAACCGCAATAAGCGAGCAAGAAATCTTCGAATGGGTATTTATTATATGTTTTTTTTTAAGATAAGATTCCTTATGAAGATTAATATTTTTATGTTATCTAAGACTTGCTCTATATAATACTGCGGTAATCACGTCATCTAATTACTTAAATCGAGGGCATATAACAATATTATATACGTTTATCTATCTTATTCTCACTGAGTAGGCTGGCAATACTGACCAGGCATATACCTTTCAACCAATTATTTGAAAAGATTAAATTATATCGTTTTTTTTTTACAAGTCTTAGAAGACAAGTGATACTAGGAGAATTGTGAAAAACTATGGGAGATCCCTTGGGTTCTACAGGTAAATAAATATGTACATTATACTTGGTTTTATTGTAACACATCATAATATTCACGGCACTGATTCCCAAAGGAGGTTCGGCAGAGGTGAAGGCTCATTCTTCGTCAATTTCATTCATAATTTACAGACGCTTGCATATAATTTTGTACTTAATACAATTTTCATGGCGAAAAGTGAAAGTTTCCTAAATTAAACTGTATGAACAATTTTGTCTTGTCATATTAAGTATCGACAATTGTATCAAAAGGTAAGAAGTTGAAGCTGTATAAACTATTGTAAAATTGTTTTGGCAGCCGGCTACGTTACGTGATCAGTTCAACTACACAGTTGTGTGTGATCGGTTTTGAAAGATATCGACCTGTGTGAATAATAGTGAAAACAAAGTGAGAATTGTGTATCGTGTATAAAATTCCAGAAGTCATTAGTAAAAAACAAATTAAAGCACACGATCAGGTAATCAGATAACGTATTTACGTACATTCAATGCAGTATTTTTTACGATAAGGCGTATCATTACATAGGCATCCGTGTTTTATCGATACCTGCGTAATACCAACACTACATGTACATAAATCGGAGCATACATGCGTCACGAACTCAGGGTGAAAATGAAGTGATTTGCGAGCAGAAATAACGTGTCCATTTCGTTAATTTAAACGTAGGCGACCATCCATGCTAATTTTCACTGAAGGCAATTGACGGAATAAATGGACGAGCTTGGTAAATTAGATCAATGATACTAAATGGCACCTAATGTATACTGAAATAGTCTTATATTGGAACTGACTTTTGCTCGCAGTTTCTCGATTCCCTTCACATTTTACATGAATGGCGAATGTTATTCCGTCGAGTGTCTTTGAAAGAGACAGGTTAGAAAAGGTGTTGTCCAGTTGTATTCATTCGAACATTAAACTAAAACAAATATCTCCTATCACCAATTTCAGAATCAGTAGACAATCAAGACTGTAAGCGAATTTCATAATATTTCACCATAAAAGTACGACCCACTTCAGCTAAACTCTCATGTACCACCACCAATAAATAACCACCAACCACTATTGTATTGTGGTCATCCTGTAGATATAGTGTGTATCTGTTTAATAAATAAATAAATACTAATAAATAAATATCCCTATGGATGTACGTCTATCCGAAGCGCAGTTGGTCAGCCGTACTCGCCACTGCGGCCCTTAGCAGCGACCTTGCCGCATAAATATAGACTTGTTCAGTGTCGCCAACAACAAACCCGAGTTACCACAATCACGTTTCAGATACTACTTGTCTTATCAAAGAAAATGGCTAAACGATTGCGTTCTAATCGGTTTACACCAGTCCGCGTGAATCAAAAAGTGTTTACGAAGTATAAAACTGTATTGTACGTGAACTAGTTACGTTTTGTTGTGGCGTTCAGCGTTATTTTCAGAATGTCATCCAACTCGTCGCCGGCTGGTAGAAAACGTTAGTGTTTTTATTATTAATAGCGTAGTTATTTTCTGTTATAAGTGTTTTTATACTGTGAGTTTTATAGTGATCAGCTGAGTTTGATTTGTGAAGTGATACGGTAGAATTGACGCGTGTCAATTTAAGTGTTACTTTTTAAGTTTCGAAGGGATTGGATGTGCATTGGTGGCTATCTTCACTAACCTTACATTTTCACTGAGAGTTCGTTTCCTATTCAACAGAGCTATAATTTACGTGTTCTAATTTTCAATTCTGTCTACTCTGATTCTCTCAAAACCTTGAACTTCTAACAATAAACTCCCGAACTCAAGCATCTGTCTTTCTAATTATTACGTACGTTCGGATACTATAAATACCAACTATCTAGTTCAAATATCCTTGTTAATGTCTGCCAGTAATTGTCGTTTAATTACGAGTACGTAAATTAATTTCTTAGTATTAACTTCTAAATGTTTCATGCTTCAGGTATTATCAAGCTTAAATTTCACTTGGAATGTATGTTATCAAATACATATATCACATTCATTAAAGAAGTCAATAAGAGTATAAGCCGATATTTGCATTAAAATATCAATTGGATATCTCTGCAAATGAAAGTAAATCTGGTAATTGTAAATGCACATTTTGATATCCATATTTTATTCGGTTCCGTTCTCCTGGTAAATTAAAATTATAATACTATATTAAACAGGTCGAATACCACTTACTGTACATGCTCCGTCTGCGTTTCGTTCATAATATTTCGATGAATACCGATAATTTTTTTGTTTGCCAGGCATAACATTTGAGACTCTTATTCATACCAGCATTTATCCATATTCTTTTACTTTTATGATCCGTGTCATTAAAAAGTTCATTATTCTCGATATATTTGTATGATGAGACACATAATGCGATCGTGAAACTGAATTAATCTTTGTAAGACGAATGTCTTTCTTATAAAAAATCGTAATTTTCTACTCGGTTACGTTTATGAGAATCGACAGATATTCATTTGTTTATTTTCGGATTTCCAGTGGTAACCATTTCTAATGTACTCGTATCTCTTCGAATTCTAGTAAATCGGTTTAACTACCATGTGTTTACAGTCAATATAACCTATTTTTTATTATATCTATATGTTTAGATACAGTTTCGGTCTATGGGGATTTGACAAATTTGTTATTATTAAGAACCAACGAGTTTTGTTCTTGATAAAATCAATAGTAATTGTCAAATGCTACAATTCATTCAGTCATTAGAATGTTAACATGAAGACCAACATCAGTTTTGAACAAATGAAAACATTCATGCTTTGCAGCAGAACTAGATAGCGATTCTATGAATGAGTTGAAATTTATTGGAACACATAAACATCAAAGATGGCAAGCAGCGTGATTATAAACATGTAGTCACAATTAAGGATAGGATTCAGACCATCAAACTGAACAGCATTCTGTATGGGACTAACTCAAAATCACCATCACCATCAACTATTAACTTATCATCATCATTCGTTTTCTTGTCTTTATCAAAATTAATATAGGGTTAACGCAACATGTCTTCTTCTTCCGTATTTTCTAATATCTCGCCATCTCATCACATCCCTCTTTTGTTACTAAATCATCCTTCACAACCCATCCACTGTTTTTTATTCTTCCTCTATAGCCATTATTAACATCACCTCAAATTTTCCTCATTCCTCCACATCACAACAACGTTAACAAAAAAAAAAAAAAAATCAGCTGCTTCATAGATTATTACCGAAATCAATTCTGAATATTTACTGTAAACACCAAATTTACGCGTACTTTATGATGTTCTTACTCCTATCCAAAGATATTTTACAGACGTATCTTAACTTAAACCGCAATTTAGTACCAATTATCATCATCATCATTTCAGCCGAAAGACGTCCATTGCTGGACTTAGGCCCAATTGTCGCCACATGCCACGGTTCCGTGCAACTCGCATCCAGCGGATTCCCGCAGCCTTCACCAGTCCTTGCGGTCGCCACTCCAGAACGTTTCGGCCCCATCAGTCATCCGTTTTGCAAGCGTTATTTAAATGGACAGTTTATTATACAAAAGAAAAACAGTTTACTACGCAAATGGATGTAAATTCAAACAAAATTTCACTTCATCAATTCACATTTCCATAACCAATTATTGCTGAACTAAATAATAAAACATTTCAATTCTTGGGTGCCGGGTCTGGATCCCATTCAGAAAGTTGTTCAGTTTGATGTTTTGTACCATACCCTAATATGATCACTCCTTTCTGATACATGCTGTTGTATATATTACCTAAACACAATATACAGGGTGTAAACAACCTCATCACGAAGCCGTCAACCAAGCATTCTGTACTTCAAACTAAGTTACCTTACGCAAAAATTACTGCTGGGAAACCACTTTTTTTTTGGGATGAAAAATGATGTTTTGTGGTAGAACTCAATGTAACCCGCTCAAAACATTGTGTTGATGGATGGATTGAATAGTACGAGGTTCGTGGAGGTATTTAAAAAGAAAATCATTAAAACTTGCATGTAAAAAAAACTTGTCAAAAAGTTGTAAAAAGTTTCAAAGCTATGGTGTGAAACAAAAAAATGACCGCAATGACAGTGCCTTTCGGCTTCGTTAAGAGGTATTTTACGCCCCAAAGATAGATTTTAATAGTCACCCACAAATACACTTGGCATTACGAAATACAGACCTGGTTTACACCACATGCCATATTAACAATCAGGGTTTATAGACTGCAGTAGTATGAAAATACAATGCAATGCTCTGCCGTTTTAATTTTCCGAAAGCAAACAATTTCTTAAAGCTAATTAACTCGTACCTGAGTGGTTACCTGTGTGCCTTGTGTGGACTCGGTTATTGTTGACCACGAAATTATGTGTGCTCTCAATAATTGGGAAAATCCTATTAGAAAGTAGAGAGTCCGCTCCAATTTTCTTAGGTATATTCTGCAACGCTACCAATATAATGCGACACATAAAAAATTACCATGGACTTGAAAAAAAAAACTGAAAGTCACCATTTGCAATGACTAAAGGCCTGGACACATAACCACGGCGTGATGTGTCACGGCATCGTAAGCGCAGGACAAATACAAGAGGTATCATGCTAGGGCGAGGCGCGGGTGAGATGCGGACGTGGCGTCGGAAAGACGAGGCGCGGGCAAAAACAGGGCCGAAATCTCTTGTATTTGGCCTGCGCCGAACTGCACTACTTACGATGTCGTGCTGTTACTCGGCTGTGGTAGTGCCGCCACTGCTATTCCAAAAACTGGATACTAACTTGCAATGGGAAACATTGATATTTCAAAACTATCAGCCAAAAATTTATCCTGGCAGTAAAAGTTTCTTCTGCCTATGACCTTAACAATTCTTCTTTAATTTTCAGTAGTCCTAAGCACGCTACTCGAGACGGATCACTACGAGGGCTTGATCAAGGAGCTGACGTGTTCCAAATGTAACACGTACATGAGGCCACCCATCCACCTCTGCGTGGATGGGCACAGTCTTTGCGCCCGCTGCTTCGAGAAGAGCTTCCAGTGTCATATTTGTCAGGTACGCTTTTAAATGCTTTTTGTAATTTTAATGTTTTGATTCATCAAGTCCAAAAGTGGCGCCCGGTGACTGGAAAGTGATGAGGCCATCGGTTGGTTTTGTATGAGCATGTAATGCGGAGGAATGAGGAAAATGTTGTGATTAATGCTTTGAATGAATGTGGATATGTGGGTATATGAGTAGAGGAATATCAATTGCTGTCTTCAAAGATAATTGTTTTTAGGTACTCTCTTGCTTTGCCCTTGGCAGGCTATGATTTGGAGGAATTATTGTTTTGCCAAAATAAGCTGTAAAAACTTGTTGTTAAGACAAGTTACCATTATGTATTTTTCCAGTGTAGTAGTATAATACTCGTATTATTGGAGTTCGAAATTTGGCATGTGAATAGTGATAACAGAAAGATGTAACCAGTTTATGACTGACTATAATAATAATTTTTCATTGCATTCATTTGTCTATTCATTGCGAACAGTTGTTATGCCTTCTTTTTCTTTACGGGTGGGAAATCAGTAAATAACTTCTACCACTCTGGGCTGAGCGGGAGGAAGTGTCGGACTTTTACTGACTCAACCCATCCATGTTCCTTCCTCGCCCTGTATGTTACGGGGCCACGGTATCTATTCGGAACAGTCCCACAGCCCCGGCAGCCATCGGCTCTTGCGGGCCCCGTCACTGTGCTGACATCTCTTTGAGGCGCGCGTGGAACACGAACGCGCCGTCGACACGGCCTGTCATCATAAGACGGACGGACGGCGAGCTAGCCCACAGCTCACCGTCCACAGGCCGATAGTATATTACCTTACGTAACTATCTCTTTAAAAATAGAATTACCTCATTTCATATTTCGAGCTAAAATAATAATAATATTCTCTACATAACTAGTTCGAACGAACTATCGTACTAATTTAATTAAGTCCACCGCCCTACCTATGTGCCTAGGTGTGTCGAAAATCACGGACGGTATATGAAATAATATGATGTAGTTGGCAAAATGAAATATTAAGGACGTATAGAAGCAATTAATCTTTTGTCCTTCCATCATAGTGAGTTAGTTCTATATGGATTAAACACATAATTGACGCTATATAAGAGAACTACTTATAGGAATATACTTTTCCTTGGGATTAAACGCAACTCACAAACTACACTTCCCATATTACAACACGGCATTTAAATCAAAATGACGGGGTAGTTGTCTACATAAAAAACTCTCTTATGCCCAAAGTTAAGGAAATAAACTTAGTACAGGCATCTTGCCTACAACTGGACGTTCTTAATAATATTATTCTGTGTATTTACCGATCCCCGTCGCATACAAATAGTGATAGTTTTACAGATTCGCTCAGTACAGAACTTAATGCTCTAGGTACACAGAAAAATATTATTATAGCGGGTGACATAAATATAAATATTAAACCCAAAGATACAGAACAATCCCATGAGCGTAAAAATAGAGTTAATTATAATTTTTATATAAAAATAGAGTTAATTATAATTTTAATTATAATTAATAAAATCTAACTATGTTATCAACTTATGGCATACTACCTGGCCATATACTGCCCACGCGAGGAATGAACTGCTTGGATCATTTTATGCTCAAGATTAATAATAACAAGAAGTCAGCTTTTATTGGTGTACTAAACACTACTATTACTGACCACTACACAACATTCTTATGTCTATCTAAAATAAAAATTAAACAAGTTGCCCCAAAAACTAAGACTAATCTGAATTATGAAGGTGCGCTGAAATATTTACAGGAAAATAAAATAGCAGAGCTACTATTTTGCAATGATCCGGCTGAACTTATTAACATCTTCATACAGAAACTTACTGACTCTATAAATAATAATACTACTACTGTAACAATTCCTAACAAAAAACGAATAATTAAGCCATGGATAACTCAAGGAATTTTAAAATGTATCAACAATAGAAATAAAATGCAAAAATCGCTTAAAAGGGATCCCAGTAATGAAATTTTAAAAATTACTTTTAATAGATATAGAAATCATTGCAATAACCTCATAAAAAGATTGAAAAGGAAATATCAAAAGGAATTATTAGCCAACTCTGTAAAAAACAATAAATTACTCTGGAAAAATATAAAAAATGTTACCTATTCTTATAAAACTAAGACAGAAAACACAGAATTATTAAACTTGATGTCATCCCCTACCGAGTCAGTTAATCATGTCAACGATTTTTTCGTTAATATTGGTAAGCAGCTGGCCCAGTTAATTCAACCTGACTTGGACTCTGACCACCTTCATGTAATCGAAAATCAATCTTCCGTATCTCATTCTTTTGTGCTCCATGATACCGACTGTGATGAGGTGGATAGAATTCTAATGAGCTTAAAAATTGATAGTGCTCCCGGTTGGGATAAAGTAACTACAAAATTTCTCAAATATATTAAAATGATAGCTGTTCCAATCTTAACTCATCTGACTAACCTTTGCTTTAATGAAGGCGTCTTTCCGGAAGAACTAAAGAAATCTATTATCACACCTGTACACAAAGGAGGAAACAGAGACGATGTCAACAACTACAGACCAATATCAGTCTTACCAGCAATTTCAAAAATTTTGGAAAAACTGGTAAATGATAGGCTCATTAAGTATCTAAGTAAATACGACTTGCTGTCGCCCACACAATTTGGGTTCAGAAAAGGTTTATCAACCGAGGATGCAGTAACTGCCTTAACATCGCTAGTAGCTGATACTATCGATAGTGGCAGCAAATGTGTTACTGTCTTCTTAGATCTAAAAAAAGCATTTGACACCGTCTCTGTTCCAACCCTGGTGAGTAAATTAGAAAGATACGGAATAAGAGGAACTCCGCTTTCTCTTCTAAAAAACTACCTATGTAACAGAAAGCAAAGCGTTAGGATTGGAAACTATACCAGTACCACTACGCGGATGTAACTTACGGCGTACCGCAAGGAAGCGTATTGGGTCCAACTTTATTTTTAATTTACATCAACGATCTCTGTAATTTAAATATCAAAAACGCCAAAATTTTCTCTTATGCCGATGATACGGCTATTGTCTTTTCTGGTAACTCTTGGGAAGATGTAGAGAACACAGCTGAAATAGGCATGGCTAGGATAGCCAAATGGTTAAAGAGAAATTTACTTACCTTGAATACAAGTAAAACTAATTTTGTGTGTTTCGGTATTAGTGCACGAACTGAACCCACAGACGATTTTAAAATTAAAATACACGATTGTGGAGACCTCGATAATAAAAATTGTAAATGCCCAAAAATAAACAAAGTAAAGCAAATCAAATATTTGGGGGTAGTAGTAGACCAGAGATTATCGTGGTATCCACATATCGAACAGGTTGCTAGCAGGGTTAGAAAACTGTGTTGGTTGTTTAGTACACTGAGACATATTGTGCCAAAAAATATAATAAGTCGAAATAACACTTCCAGAAATCTCCTAAATGAGATATACGTCGCTTTGGCTCAGTCTGTCATAGTTTACTGTATATCTAACTGGGGAGGATCTGCAAAAACTAAATTCATCGAAGTAGAGCGTGCACAACGTGCACTCATAAAAACCATGTACTTTAAGAAAATTAGATATCCCACAGAAAGTCTTTATAACCTAAGTGAATTACTCTCAGTAAGAAAACTATATATAGTTCAAACTATATTAAAGAAACATAAGACCCTACCTTACGATGCATCTAAACTGACAAAACGGAGAAAGCATGCTGTTGCAGAAGTCCCCCAAACAAAAACTTTGGTTGCCTCCATGCAATATAAAACACGGTCTGCTCGTTTATATAACAGAATAAATAAAGAAATATGTATATATAAAAACAATTATAATGAATGCAAAAAAAATACTCTGAATTGGATCAAACAACTTACCTATGAGGAAACGGAAGAGCTCTTGAAACTCACGGCATAACCTCTCACACAGGCACACACACATACACATACCTACACACGCATACACACATACCCACGTACACACTCACTCACACACACAAACTACAGTTATGTTATTTTATTATTATTATTATTTTTAATTTATTGTTGTCTACTTTACCTATGATATGTTTTAAATAATTTTCTTTCTTTTGTTATGGAAGAGCGGAGTCTTCTAATACAGGCATTGTTTGCTTAAAAGAAGGCTCCAATCACAAACTAATTGTCGTATTTGGTTGAAGAAATAAACAATTTTGAATTTTTTTTTTTGAATTAAGAACTCATTCGTCGTATTAGGTACTTTCTGAATTTACTTAGAGATTCAGATTGAATTACATATATTCCCCGATGCAGGCCTCTTCTCTGTAACATTAGGGTCCATATTCCTCCACACGGACCGAGTGCGTATAGGTAGATTTTGTATGTCTTCGAATTATTTTTCTTCGATATCTTTGTTAAACATTCGTTGACAGTTTGCTCTTTTTTCATCGTATGCTGGTATCAGAGTGCTCTTGCTGTCCATGGGCCTCTGACTAGCTGTTTGCTCTGGCACACTGGTTTCCTCACGATTTTTTCCTGCACCGAAACAATTAATATTCTCACATGAATGCTTTAGGGCAGACAACAAAAAATAATAATTAGTCCAACAAATTTTTGAGCCGCTTTTGAAATTCTCAATACGTCAAGCCTATAATTTTTAGCGAGTTCTGATGTCACGAGCTCCAACTCCCGAGTTTAGCCGCATTTTATCTTTGTATTGTCAGCATTCATTGATTTACAAAAACAACAAAAAATATGTGTCAATTATTTTCCTCTATTCTAATTGACGGACTAAATAGATTTGCAATTTTTTGATTCAGTCGTCATGCCTATTGACACTGACTAAAACAAAAGGAAAAATAGTATGTTTCTATAAATACTGGCTTAATCAGGTTATCAAACTAATGCCCTTGAACAATAAAGGCGGTCGCTCTGATAGTGCGATGCTTCATCACCTATGTATTCCACCTAATACCTTTACAATATTATCAAAGCTATCAATGTGAAGGAAAATCTCGGCCCTAGTTATCACACTGCGACATTGCTAATCAAAGATAGTTATTGATAATAATTAGGTATAATTCTCGTAACGATATCATTTATTCCGACTTCACAATGACACAGACCTGTAATTTACATTGGAACTTTGGGCCATGTTTATTATCATCGGCCTCGGTCGGGAAAAGGCTACTTTTCCCAACTATAGTCCCAGCGTGAGGTCTGAGGAATCGGTGGCTAACTTAAATTATCGGTGGTTTTACTTCAAGTACATAATACCCTAAAATGATTACATAATTTAGTTTTAACAATTTTTGGGGAAGGCAAATCATCAAATGACTTCTCCCACTCTGGGCGCAGCGGGAGAGAGTGTCAGTCTTTTACTGACAAAAACACATCCATGATCTTTCCGCGCCCTTTATGTTCCGGGCCGCGGTATCTCTTTCGAACAGGCCCGCAACCCCGGCAGGCTTCGGCCCTTGCCCCTCTCCGTATGCTGACATCTGTTTGAGGCGCACGTGGAACACGAACGCGCCGTCGACACGGCCTGTCGTCGTCGTTAGACGGACGGACGGCTAGCTAGCCTATAGCCAACCGTCCACAGGCCCGCATCTACGGTGGCCGGTAGCCACCACGTGGCCCCCGACGCCCGGTGCGTCTCCCGTGGCGGCCGGGAAGAGAGGATCTCTCCCTCTCTCGTTCCGCCACCTCCTTCGCTAGCATGACTGCTTCGCAGAAGGAGGTGACGGCTTCCCATTCCGTCTCGCTCCGGACCATGGATTGAACCAGGGCCGGACGCGAGAGGTCGCCGCCGCCGGTCACCCCTACGAGGACATGGCGGTGCTCCGCCCACGCAGGGTAGTCTTCCACCGTGTACTTCACCGTGTCCTCCGGCCGATCCTCACAGTGGAAATATATGGATGATCCCCTTCATTTAGCTGACATCTTCTGAGGCGCGCGTGCAACACGAACCCGCCGGTCGACATATAACGGAAGGACGGCAAGCTAGCCCATAGCTCACCATCCACAGGCCCGCAATAGTAAGTATACCAGTATTTTACAAGCAGCGTCTGCCGGTCTGACCACAATGCTACCCGGGTAGTACCAAACAACAACTAGAGGTTGATTTGTGTCTGTACTCAAGGGAGAAACATTATTTCATTATTTTATAATTGTTTGTTTGTAAACAAATATACCTCTAATAAACGTAGAATAAAGAGATACCTAACTTAATCATCGAAAATATTGGTTTGGCCTATTTAAAGATAAATAATACCTGGTTGTAATTTTACTCCTCGTGTATCAAAAAGGGCGAAAATGTTGTATTTATAAAAAAAAAGGTTTGAATTAATGTTTTCAATTCATTTCTTAACCAAAACAAGGAAAAGAACGTGGAACTATGGATTGGGAAAAGAGTATTTACAGTCGGATCAAAGAGTAAGATCTCATTATGTACACCACAGAATTACTTCTGAATCGAATGAATTTTTCGGCTTGGTATCCGTATAACGTTAAATCTTTGAGGAATGAAGATAACACAACAATATAGCTAAATCTCTTGATGTAAAGGAAAACGTGGTTGCTAAGGAAAATCGCATTTAAGAAGTATTTGAAACTAAGATAAGGGAAAATATTATACAACACTATTTTTTGTTTACACTAAACCCGAAAAGGGGTCATTGTACTCATTATTTTGAACAACTTTTTCTATGGGACGAACCTTGAAATCGCGAAAAAAAAATCTGCTGTTCCCTACATTTTGAGGAGTTATGCGAACATAAATGTAGGGAACAGCTGAATTTTTTTTCGCGATTTCAAGGTTCGTACAATGACCCCTTTTTGGGTTTAGTGTAAACAAAAAATAATGTTGTATAAAAAATACACAAGCGGGGATATATTTTAACCAGCTAAACATTTTCAGTTTCGTATGGGTACCTTTTAAAACTGTTGTAAGAGTCGTAGTAAGTACTGGCAGCAACACACAATTTTTGGCAGCTTCAATGTTAGCGCCAAATGAGAATTTGCGTGGGCGTAATTATCTATTTTAACATTCAGTGACTATTTTGTCACGATATACGTCAGTAACGAGTCTGGTAGTAGAGGTAGATAAAATCTGATAATTAAAAACACGAAGAGTAAAAATGTGTATCAATTATATAAATAAACTAACTTCTGCCCGCGACTTCATTAGCGTGAAATTCCCGCTTGCAACATTTCTTATTGCTGCTCCGCACCTATAGCCTTCCTCGATAAATGGGCTATCAAACACAAAAAGGTTTTTTTCAATTCGAACCAGTAGATCCTGAGATTAGCGCGTTCAACCAAACAAACAAACTAGCAAACTCTTCTGCTATATAATATTAGTATAGAAGTATAGATTACTATAGATTTGAACCAGTCGACCTCGAAATAGATTTACCACTTTTGATAACAATTCTCAGGTCGGATAAATAAAAAAAATCTGAGTCCATGGGAAACCAATAATATACATCATCATCTGCCTAGCCTTTTCCCAACTATGTTGGAGTCGGCTTCCAATCTAACCAGATGCAATTGAATACCAGTATTTTACATGGAGCGACTGCCTATCTGACCTCCACAACCCAGTTAATGCTGGGTAATACGATACCACTTGGTAAGACTGGTTGTCAGACTTTTTGGGCCACTACCTGTAACGACTGCCAAAGATGGACAAATGACAACCGAGATCAACTGTTTAACCGAGGCACGGAGGTAACTCGGTATGTAAGGGCGGTCACCCATCCACAGACCAACCTAGGTAAGCACGGCTTGACCTAAAGATCGGCCTCACCACCTAACGACCTCATAACCTAAACTAAAATAACTCTAAGCTTCAAAAACTGATTAATTGGATATCCAAGGCATTCACGTCAGTTAAAATACCTAACTTAAATTATTTTTATAGAATCTTAGCATTTGATAACATTCTTATCAAATGCTAACATTCTATAAAAATAATTGTTGTAGCTGTATTTATTTATAGTTTGTTAGTTATTTATAGCATACAATTTTGATTGCTTCTTGGAGCTATGTTATTAAATTTATGTTATTAATAGTATGAAGGTAGAGGGTTTTGAAAGTAAAATTAGAACAAATTAATTATGAAATGAGCTGATGGAATTCCTCCTTATTATTTATCGAAAGCGTTATTTGTGCCCGAAGCTATCAAACTAAATTAAACTAGAAAACACCACAGACTTGATGGGTATCTATGTATCTAAATATAATTCAAATCGAAAAAAGCAATGCCAACAATTGCAGGTATTTCTTAATTAATAATAAGCTTTTTTTTAATTTCACCCTTCTGTTTTATTAGCTTTTGTAT
Organism: Xestia c-nigrum; assembly: GCA_916618015.1. Classification (NCBI taxonomy): domain Eukaryota; kingdom Metazoa; phylum Arthropoda; class Insecta; order Lepidoptera; family Noctuidae; genus Xestia; species Xestia c-nigrum. The sequence goes on from OU745260.1 coordinate 11,413,366, forward strand.
TTGAATATTAAGTCCACGCCAATACCTAGAAAGAAATTCCGTTTTCGACCAAAAGTTTTGCAACGGACCCACAGTCTTTCATCAAACTTTACGTGTGCGCCTGACGCAACGAACATACGTCTAACTAATCCCTTTGCATCCCGAACTACATGCTGCACAAAGCAACGGCATCCGACGCCAGCAAATTATAGTTCTTGTGTATGTACCTTCGTTTTTGGTAAAAGAGGAATTCAACCGAATAGGTACCTAACCTACCGCTGAATTAGAAATGTTGGTCATCGGGGAAAAACATAGTTTGAATAATCTGATTCTAAATTCAAACAGGTTCAATTGTTTTCTTTTTTTCATAAAGGGTGTATGTAAAACACCTGTTCACGAAGCCGAAATGCACTGTTCTCATCATTGCCATATTTTTTTTGTTCTACACCATACCTGGGAACCTTCTAGTTACGGAGATATGGGGGGCCAAAATTACAACTTTTTGACAAGTTTTATTTTTAAATACAAGTTTTTTTTGTAACCACGACTCCCATACTATTTAATCCATCCATCAGCACAATGTTTTAAGTGCGTAACATTGAGTTGTACCACAAAAAATGATTTACTTATAACCTAAAAAAAAGTTGTTTCCCAGCAATATTTTTTGCGTAAAGTTACTTAGTTTGATGTAAAGAATTCTTGGTTAGCAGGCTTTGTGATGCGGTGGTTTACATCCTGTACATTAAACGCTCTGCTGAACCAACCTATAAAAATATTGTCCTGCTATGGCCTGAATTCTTGTCACGCTGATGGTCAATCGTGACGTCAGCGAGAACAAAATACGGCTGTCGGTCGCCGCTGACGTCAGCGTCGCAGTATGGAGCTGTATAAAAGACAATGTATACTTGAACGCAACTGGGTTACTTCGACACTGCTATTAAGCATAGGAACCCCCTAATCGCATCGGCCGCCCGGTACGACCCATCGCGTATTAGCTCCGTTCAACGTCCGCGTCACACCCTAGTCGCCCCCGACGATCCGATCACTATCTTGCAAGAGAGTAGGAAAGATACCAGTACAGTTCGTAGAATGTACCTACAAATACAAACCGAAGACATTCCGACCTCGCCGCATAGGTCCGGCGCGTAATCCCCGATCAATCCCTCCCCGACCCTTGCTCGAGCCAGCCCGCGATGCTGAGCCTGTAGTAATAAAACAGTCCCTAAATAATGACAACCAGATCCAGCCTGTCCCTTTGCTGTCCCCAGCGACGCCCTAAGCCGAGGTCCGCTGGAGGCCTTAAATTCAAGGCATCCACAGGACTTGCCCGGTTAAGCAGAAGCCAGTCTTCTCAGACTGAACTGCGAGATGCCCGACACATAAAATAAAAAAAAGAACGCAACTGACCGTCATCGTCAGTCAGTGTGACAGTAATTCAGGCCTAAGTGTAGTTAAAAGTGGGGTCACCTATTGGCAAAAAGTTCTCAAAGCACTTTTCTAAAAATGTGTTTTTACTTTCAGAAAGAGTTCTCCCAAGTGAAATCGACGGCTCTCGAGTCGTTGGCCAACAAGGTTTTATTCCCGTGCACAAACTCCGGCTGCCCGAAGCATGCAGTGCTCACGCAGCTGGACAAGCATTATGCCCACTGCCAGTTCCGCATCATCAACTGCTTTATGGCTAGAGTTTATGGTAAGTTAATGAGCTGTACTAAACGGCAGTGACGTGATTTGTTACTGTACTGGTCTGCAATTGGGGTCATTTGCAATCTTAAGAGCACTTGCTTAGAACTGCAAATGCAATGCAGTGTGTGCAGTGCCGCGTTGTGTTATTAGGAGAAGTTGGATTGGTAGGAATTGCTGATGGGGTCCGTCTGTTGGCTGCATCTAGTCAAGTGTCACGCGTAAGGCATGCGAAACCCGGTTTCTGTCCCGTAGTAAAACTCGGGAGAAACCAGTTTGTTTGAGAACTTTCGAGGCTCCGATTACAGTCGTGGAAATCTTTGAGTTTTACAGAGTACTAGCTGACCCGCGCAACTTCGTCTGCGTGAAGACCCGCTCGACCGATTTTGTGCAAACTTCACATAAATCATCTACTAAACAGTCCGAACAAAGCCTATACATTTGGTTTGGATATGTGAGCCCGTTCTTGAGTTATAAAATTACAACGAAAAGTGGCATTGATTTGAAGAACATTGAAGAGTCAGACAAAACCCTCCATTCAATCCATCTGGGAGATACCTATGTGGATTACCCAAAAAAAGTGTAATTTTCATAAACAATCTATGTGTTCGATGCAATAACAGCAATCGACCACGTTTTGCTGACCTAGCGATATGATGCGGCCGCCCTAAGTGCCCCGCGAGCTCAGTGCATAGCAGTGGACAGCAACCGAGTGCATTCGACGGCGACCCGAATGGCGCAGCAGTAGCGAGGCTGCCTTACGTTTTCAGGGTCCCGGCTTCGAATCCCGGTTGGAGCAAATGTTTGTGTGATGAGCATGGACATTTGTTTCCGAGTCACGAATATTTATATGTATGATAAGTATGTATTAACAAACAAAAAAGTAGATCTATGTAGTATATCAACTATTTGGTGTCCACGACACAAGCCTCGTTGCTTAGTGTGGCACTAGAAGGCGCTGTGTGTAATTGTCCAGCGATATTTATATTTATATTCGTTTCCATATTTTTAGCAATAACTTAGCCTAGTTACCTCAATAAACCCGTCAAAGTTGTTTGAGTGTTTAACTGAGTAGCGTAGCGATTCCCAATAGGTACCACCTAGTCACGTCCCCTACACTATGAGTTACGTTATTATATTTTTTCTTCTTTCAAATATAGTCGCACATAAATAAATAAACAAGTTTTTATGTGCGAAAAACTGTAGCAGCTCACAATAATTTATTTATTTTTCTCAATCAACATTGGATCATATGTACACAGAATTAAATATTACAAAATCAAATACTCAAAAGTATTAAAATAAACATCACAATTAAAATAATTATTGAAATTAAAATTATTAACAAAATTAAATCAAAATAAAGTCAATCCAAATCAGAGTCAAATCAAAATAAAATCAACATCATACTACAATTAAAATCACAACTAAATTAAAATTAAAATTGTTATAAAATTTAAATCAAATTAATAGATACAACATATTAACATTTGTCAGTACGTGAACCATGCAGCAGTGGTTCAGGTACTGACAGTCGAAACGTTCAGCGAAACCTCTCAGGATACTGTTGCGGCTGGCCCGCATCCTGCGCACCAGAGATGTGCACCAGAGATGCGCAATTTATGCATTGTGCAGAAAATTAAATGATGTCGTTCACTATCCATAGACAAGACAAGACACTTACACTCGCGACGACAAACAGTTGATACTCCCACCGCTCGCCAATAAGTCTGTCATAATAAATGAGCTGTTAGTTGCCTATTTATTTACTTCTTTTGTTGTCTGTACCGAGAGGCTCGTGGCTAAATAATAACAGATGCTCGGGTCGATCTTTAGGTTGAACGGAACGGTTAGAATGGAAGCCGACCCTAACATAGTTTGGAAACAGCTAGGTTGATGATGATGTCTGTACCTACTAAATTATAGCCCCTGAAAATCTTTATGTACTTAAACGTTAAAAAAAACTGAAGTTATAAACTGTTAGTTTATGGCCAGCAAAAATGTAGACTTGTAATCACAATAAAAGCGTATAATCAGCTGCCGACTATGAGCGCCCCGTAGAAAATGTAGGAAAACTTCGACCGTCGACTGACTATCCCATTTTTTCCCTTTTAGTTTAAATTTTGTTACATAGCAATAGAAGAATTCGATCTTAAAATATTGTTAGGTACACAATTCACTCCTAGAAAAACCATTGCTTACCCCATGACATAAACACGGCCATTTTATTTACCTCTCTTCCTCTGTGAGTATAATACAGTTTTTCTTTAAGGAAAACGTCCCAGGAAAAAGTACAGTTAGTGACGAGTTCCAAATGGTTCGTGTCTTGGATGCCAAATGAAATATGTCACCGCATTAGTCATTTGGCGTGAAGTAACGAAAATAAGGGTATATCACGATTTACTGCGGTGTCATTTCCTTTTAAGAGCGTCAATCAGAAAATAGTTTTGTTTACTGAAAATTATAGTGTTACCAAATAGCTGTTACAACTTCAGGGCCTATCACTTTTAACGTCAGTAATCGAAATGCATTACTAATCGAAACCCTTTTGCTAGGTCAGACAAGCTTGCCGTCTCACGGACGAGCGGTATTATTTATTTGTTTATATTAAGCACGCCAACAGCACAATCACTAACAATACATTACATGACAACTAAAATTATCATTTCAGTAACCATGCAAATAACAGGTATGCATGACATTGATACATGAACATTAGAGACAAACGATAACAATAAAAAGTGTGCCGAGTAGGCCCTCGAAGGTAGGCCTTCTAATTCTTACCAGCCTGTCTAATTTAGTGTTGATATTCGTTCAAGAAACTTGACGAACTTGTATCATTCTGCAAATAAATATTGGATTGTGTTAGATGAATTGTATCCTAGAATCAAACCAAATAATTGTATATCCGACCAAAGCTTTATACTGCATCAAACTCTTTCAACGTCCACTCAAACAAACAGTGATCTATCCTCGAAAGCACAATGAAATTTTTCTTTTTTCTTTTCCTTTTTCCTGAAAAACTCGTAATTCCAGGGGACTGCAAATGGAAGGGGCGGGCTGGTGACTGGATGGACCATTGTTTCATGGAGCACAGTGAGAAGGTCACAGAACTACCATTCATTACGGTGAAAAACCGATGGGACGCGAAGAGAAGCGAACCCGTCCTCAACTACTTTCTACTGCGGTGCTACGACCGAATATTCAATGTGTACCAGATTTATGATAAAAGAGGAGGTAAGGATATTATTGTAATAAAATATAAGATTTTCTTTCGAGATTTTAGGGATGGAACGTGCTTATTGTTAGATGAAAAATATAAGGTTGAATACGTTTATCTTGGCATGATCTTTATGTATAGCCACTAAGTAGGTACCACAAGATATACATCCGATATCTAGCAATTTTTATGAAAAAAAAAACGTATTCCTGTAATGTAATCACGAATGAGATTTTAATCAAAATAGTGGCTTATTTTGCTAAAGTAACGATGGCAAACAGATTATGTGTTTGGAATTATGTCAGTCCAAACTGCGGCCAATGACTACTGAAAAGTTGGATTACAAACATTTTGTTGATAAATCATTCTTGAACTGTTAAGTGTAAACTGATAATAAAATATTTATTTAAAGCGGCTTGTGAAATCTACTAGTGTAAGGCTTCCCTAGCGGCGTTAACCTCTGACCTGTTTAAATGAACTGATAATAACTTAATTAAGTGGAAGAGATTTCTATAATATTCTATACAAATATTTTCTAGTAGAGCCAATATGTTTCATAATGGTATTATAAGTGCTGGAGATTGGAAAACTACGAGGTAAATCTTACTGGGACCATACAGGTTTAAAATTAAGAAAAAAAAAATGCAAGACTTTATTATGCCATATATTTTGTAAATTCCTGCTCCCCACCAGATATGACAGGGCGGTGGGTCCAACGGGAACATTCTTTTAACCGACTTCAAAACGGAAGAGGTTCTCAATTCGTCGGAACCTTTTTTTTAATCCGACCAATTTGAATTATTATTTTGTTGTTTCAAAGGGTATACTTCCCAGGTGGTCCCATAATCCTCAAATCAGGATCTGATGATGGGATCCTGGAGAAATAGAGAAAACTTTTCAAATTTTATAGGTACAGTCAGCAAAACAGTTAGCTTTACAGGCTAGCAATCTTCTTACTACTATTATAAGTGGAAAAGGTTATAATCAATCTGTTTGCAATTTCATTCAAATCCTTTCAGTAGTTTCTGCGTGAAATTATAACAAAAATCGATCTTTACAGAATTTTACATTTATAATAGTCGTAAGAAGATTGCTAGCCTGCATACCTAACTTTTTTTGCTGACTCTACACTTGATGCGATTTGGGTGGTTTTTAGAAGAGTAGTTTCTTAAAGTGTTCACCGTTTAAACAATAAACAGACATGAGATTTCAGCAATCCCAATCCATTTGCTATCTTCTTCAGATCTTCACCAAATTGAAATAAGACCACCAAAAAAGTTATTTGTATTATTTTAATCATTCCGGCTGTTCCCACCAGTAGGGACACGGGCGGTGGAGACAGCGAGAATACACCTTCTTTATTTGATTGCCGGATAGAATGGCTAATTCCAAATTTAATTCGATCAGAACAATCTAAGTTACAGCTTAGGTAATACATATTACTAAACTTACACCCTCGCTTTTACAGAATTACAAACAGGATTGTATAAATTATAATATTCAAATTAAATAAGTCATAATTTCAAGTGCATAATTGATTTGCTAAGCACTTGACCAACAAATCTGTTGTCTAGATAACTGGCTCGGAATCGTGTTATCTCGAACTATCGAAGTGGGTCAGCGCAAATCACTTCCATACGCTCGCATTACTGATCTAGACAAAGGTAATTATACGCATATGTTACTGAGTGGGTTTACGTCCTTATTTCTAGAACAGTGTTCAAGAATATAATTTTTAATAAAAAATGTGCTGTTATATGTGATCTAATCTTTTTATCAACTACATTTTTTTACATGATTTTATTGAAAACTTTCCTAAAAAGGACACACTGCCATTTTCATAATTTTGACATCCTAATTGAATATCGTATGATAAACAATGATTGTCTTCTCAATCGATTCCTTTTTTGGCTATGCTCGGAGTTTCCGTGATCGAATCAGAAATGAAAACATCTGCAAGAGTCTTCATTTCTGATTCGATCACCAAGGTTGAAGGTTGTGAGAATCCGTTGGATGAAAGTCGCACGGGACCGGTCAATGTGGCGACACTTGGGAGAGGCCTATGTCCAGCAGTGGACGTCTTTCGGCTGAAATGATGATGATGAGGATTTCAAAATGGCATAACCATGTTACTCAAAAACACAATATAGTTTTCAATACAAAGAAAACAACTTGAGTTCTGTAGTAATTGCAGGATTATTGACGTTTTTTTATCGATAAAACCACATCTCTGCTATGAATAACGAATTAATCGACTCATCTTAGTAATCAAATTCTAGATGTCATTATACCCGAAGGAAAAAACAAATGTAACCAAAAAGTTGACAGACAACGTTCGTTGTTTTTATGACTGCTAGTGAAGTACCGCAGAAGCTCAGACAACGCACTGTCTGTAATTCCAGACACAATTATACTAAGCTGTTTTTTCTGCGACCCTTGCAAGAAGCCAGACGTTTCATGGTTTTGGCTTCTTTATGTTAGCGTGAATATGCATTACCTTTTTTGTACCTTTTGTGTTAGAATAGTTCAAAGAAAGGAAGCTTCTGAAAATACAAGACATTTTATACAGTACCAACTGACTTCTTTAACCGTGTGCTACGTGTAAGCTCTAAGTACACGGTGAACGGTGCCTTGGGTGGTATAAAAACTCTCATACCAAGTTAGGACCTGATGTGAAAGTTTTTATGCCGTCCAAGGCAATCTCGACATAGATAACAACCAAATCGCTAACTTTCGATCGCAAATAACTTACGAAAAAATCGGTTGCAATAACGAGGCTTAAGTCTATACAAGATGCGATTCTCGCAAGCAAAGTTATTGCAACTAAATTTGATTGTTGATATTTTAGCGATCGAAAGGTTGCGATTTCGTTTTTTTGTTAAGGTGTGTTTGTTGAAAGTTAGCGAGTTAGCGTCGAACGATTGTGTCGTAAACTTTCGAGAAACGCAATTCTCTGCATACGAGATACGTTTCTCGCAAGCATCATTATCGCAAGTGAATTTTTCGTTTGTACTTACCGATCGAAAGTTTGTGACACCGTTGTTATCTTTGTCGAAACAGGAGCCTCTGACTCTGCTGGTTTCCTCGCGATTCTTGTTGTTTACCAAAGCAAGTGATTATAATTTATACAATACGCTCATTAATCCTAAAAATCAGAGGTGCGTCTTGGGTTTGACCTTAAGACCTAAGACATGGCATTCTGACTGCCAAACCACTAGGCTATCACTGCTATAGACAGAAATATAATTTTCTAAATTAATTTTCCACTATAATAGTTCGTACTTTTTAATTGAAAGCCTAATCATAGGATAACAACAAAAGAAAAAAAAAACTATAAAAAATTGTATTAACTTCCAGGAAGAATGATGTGGACCGTGCTTGTGAACGACGATAATGCTGAGAAGTATTACTTTGAAGTTGATATATTCCTGCCAAACCTGCCGAGCAAAAGGATTGTTTACAGGCAAGTATTTTGACGATAATAACTTACCAATAAAGGATTGAGCACCCCTGTACTTTCACCGTGTATGACGTATGTATTGGTTACCCAACCAGTTCAATCAGTCAGAATGAGACACAGAGAACTTACTATCATTTAAAGAAGAATCTTGTACATAAATAATAGCTAACACGTTAAGCCGATGCTCGTGGATTCCGTCTGACATTTGAATATCTTTGACAGTCGTTACAGGAAGTCAGTGCCCCAAAAGTTTGACAACCAATCTTACCAAGGAGTATCGTGTTATCCAGTACTCACTGGGTTGTGGAGGTTGGATATCCATTCGTTTTATGTAAAATACTGGTATTCAGATGCATCTAGTTGGATTGAAAGCTGACCAAAAGATAGTTGCAGATATCTCTTTAAATTCTCTTAGCTAATATGTATAGTGTCCACTTAGACTGGCTATTCGTAATACGAAAATGATTTACGACCTCGAAACTTTTATGTATTTCGTCCTGAAAAAACCAGGCATAATCTCGTTTTCTACCTTTCGCCACAATTTGTAAGATTACCATACATGCGGCATAAATAAAATTCTATTGAACAAAAAATGTTTCTTGCAAGCGTTATAAATTGTTTTGTCTGGTTATAAAACATCCAGAGATTTTTCTTCTGTACGCCGTAGGTTGAATATAAATAATTTTGCTTGTATTATGTTACGTCTTATGAGATTTTCTGAAAATCGTACCTAATATTTTTAGCTACGTTTGGGCGGAAGTGGATGATGAAAATGGTTGTTGCTTGCGTACACAACATTATGTATAAAATCATACCTATTTCTTCTTTTTGAAGACTGTTTTAAATTGTTTTATTTATTTTAAACTATCCAATGCCCGCTGCTTCGCCCGCGTAAAATTTTCACACACAAAAACCTTCCTCTTGAATCACTCTTTGTATTAAAAAAACCGCGTCAAAATCAGTTGCGTAGTTTTAAAGATCTAAGCATACATAGGGACAGACATCCGCGGCGGGAGACTTTGTTTTATAATATGTAGTGATTGCGATATACTGTTGTTGGCTTTAGCTCCCCCTCTGATTATGGCACCTGTACTGTTTACGTACATGTTGTTATGCCCGACAGGGCCCACAATGCTCCAAAACTATATTATGTATTTTCATGTACCTACCACCTAAGTTCACATTGTGGAATGCAATAAATGTATTGAGTATTGAGTATTGAGTACACACTATCCGGCTCGAAGGACCATTAGTACGATCTCGTAGTACTGTATGACTGACCCGTAGTAATTTTTCGATTGACTCTTTGGAAATAGTTCCGATCTCCTTAACTAACAAATTAGGTTTAGATTACCTACTATTACCAACAGGAATATTGTTCTGGATCTGTGTACAAATGCTATTAAAATTATAAACATTTATGTAGCATACTATTTCAAGTGCTGTGCTCACATTAAACGCCCGAACATCCGCTGTTTGGTTTAATAATATTGAAATGCGTCATTGACATCAAAATTACGACGCTACTTAACTAACCGCTCATCTTCTATTTCTATAAATTACTGGAATGCTTATATACCACTCTGCATGAAGTTTAAATAAATAGATGCAAGATTGGTAATCAGTCGCTGATCGTTTTCCAGTCAGTTCCAGTGAGCCGTACCAGAGTTAAAATAGTGCATTATTTCATAAACATTCATCTGAATAAATACCAAGCGACTGCTAATATAACCACCACGACTTGTCTGATATTATGTGGAGACTTCATGGTCAACAATTGTCCCCATTACCCATTTCAGCTAATATTTTATTAATAACAAAAATGCAAATGATTGTGAGAATGGATGGATGTTTATAACTCTTTCACGCAAGAAATACTACAACTACTTTTACTTATAAATTCATATGTCTTCAATTTCCAGACGGCCCTGCAAGTGCGAGAAGGACGCAGACTTCCTGGAGCATACCCAGAACGTGTACATTCCCGTAGAAAACGTGTTCTCTATGTTAGACGAAGACGAATCCGTCAACTTTATCGTCAGAATTGGTAAGAAAGGGGACAAAAATTTATGTCACCCAATCAATGTCGATGGATGTTTTAAGAATAATCAATTTGTTTTCAATGTAAAGCAATAAGTAACTAAAACATAACAAAAATTATAACAAAATTATAAAAATTATAACAAACAAAAACAAAATAATAAAATTATTACTTTTTACATGATTTACTAGTTAAATACACACACTTCAGGAAATACATTTGATGTTTTTACCTAGTCGTTTAGTACTTACACGATGCAAAAAAATAAAATGAGCAATCATCGTTAAATATCCAAAGATATTGATTAGATGACATTTTGATGTAACTAACCATTCATAGTCTTGAACAACTAATCCAGATTTAGGTATGCGTTTTGTAGAAAAATGGTGGTTAACAAACAACGACACATAAGGCAAAATTCAAAATTATTTACACTACTTTACTCTGTGAGTATGAGCCCTTATCTTCATAAAATAAAATTGAATCAGTAGTTTTAACTGTTTGTATTTTTTTTCTATTTTTTAACAGAAACTACGACACACGATTCACTGGAACCAGGACATTGCATCTCCATTTGAAAACAGCCTTCACATAATGAAAAAGTTCATTAAATCAATATTTGCATATTGCATTGAAACATTCACAAAAATAAGCACACACAAACACTACCAAAACTATTATGAAGTTTTATATCCTAGTCAAAATTCAAGACCTTGTCACAAAAGACATAAATTATCAATTCAAACTACGATACGAATAAATAAAGCTGCTATTATTAATTGTTTGAAACAGTAGTACAGAATAACACGAAAGTAATAAAAGAATCACCCATCGCATGGTATGTCTCTGTGTGCGTTTATTTGTGCGTATGAAGGCGCGGTTAATGGGCCAGTTACAGACGGGCTGCGTTTTAATACGGGTGGTTTACGCTTACTGATTTCCTTAAATTAGAAAAGAAATGAAAAAAAAATACCCATTTTAATATCGTTTTGGGTCGGGAACCTTCTTGAATTTGACCAGAGTGCAAAACAACACCTTGTGTAATACAAATATAATAGACGTCTTCCTAATCATAATAACCATCTATTTCAATTCCAGGTGAGGTAGAAAACCTGCCAATCTTCGACACCCCTACACCAAGTGAGAGCATCATCCTCCTTCACCACGAGGATCGCAAGGAAGAATAAGAAGATAACTTACAGCTGCATACCTACATACAACCCACATTCTTCCATAGATTTTAAGTTAACAACACTAATTTATACATTGACCCTAATGTAAGCACGTATTTTACAAGACACTGCAAGAAATGGTAAGTTTGTAATGATAAGCTTGGCCGTTCTCTGCAGTTGGACACGATTTGTCTTTAATAAAAATCTGTAGGCACCTATTGTATCACAAATAATATTTAGACTCATAATATTTTGCTGTATAACCCCTATCAGATAAATTGATCCTTATTACATTGTATCTAAATATAACTGGTGAAAAGCAGGAATACTATATTTTTCGGAGATACCAGGTTAGATGTTATACACTGACATGTCCTTAGAAATAAAATTGTTTCTACAACGTATAACAAAAAGGGTATAGTCATTTGAAATCGCGTAAATAATTTCAACGGCCCCATACTAAATTCCAATAACTACTTGACCAAATGTATGAAACAGCTGATTATTTTTTTACGATTACGATGGTGGTCCCATAGAGAAAGTTGTTCAGTTTGATGGTCTATAGCACACCCTTTCATATGACTATACCCTTTCTGTTACACGTTGTATAGTATTCAATCTAAAGTCAACTACCCAAATCACACCATTTTTTTTCCAGCATGCTTTTGACAAACGTGCAATTGTTAAAATATTTGAAGTCGAATGCAACTGCGTTGAAATTGACGGAGCGTATAGTGGACCGATTCCACTGAACAGTGAAATAAAAACCTGTGTATCTATCTCTTTTTTGTTGCAAATCACTGGTTGTACCGGTATCCCAATTTTTTTATTATGAAATCGTCTAACTTCGTTGAGTTATTGTAATTTCCCACGGGAAACCCTTTCTTAGACGGTTGAAACACGAATAATACAAGTGGATGAATTTATATTTTCAGCTAAAACTGTGCATTAAATATCTGTGTTCAGTTGAGATAACTTTGTTAATGTCATTAATCACTAAGATTATTGAGAAATGATCGTCGTCATCATCATCAGCCAAAGTGTTCCCACTGCTGGGACACGGCCTCCTCTCAATGAGAGAGAAATGATAACAATAAATTAATAAGTATTGACATTTTGATGAAAGATACTTACGATTACCTACGATTCAATAAATTATTTTATTTACACTACGAATCACTATCCACTGGACATTTCGTTAAATATTTTTGTTTGCTGAATTTTTCAATCATTCGTAAATCAAATATAAACAATCTTTATTATGAATCAGCAATTTTATATATTTCAAAATGAAAAATATCATTTCAACTATAAACTCATTGATGAAATTCATTTTTGTAAATGTTTTGGTATTTTAAATTGGCTACCAATCAAATGGCTTCCCACATACTTTAAAAAACATTAAAACAATTTTCAATTTTCACTACTTCACGAGAGATGCGTCCCGACCAAATATTTGACTTCGTGTCATGTAGTTTAGATTTTAGAAATACTTGCTAGTATTTAGAATTCACTCCAAATCTTCCGTAACTATAGTTATTGTTTTTACCACTGTCGTTTTTGTATTTAAAATAAACTTTATACTATTTCAATAAGTATAACGATATTTTTTGTGTGTGTGTTTTATTTTTCGACCATGTGGAAAAAGGATGGATGTCAAAATAGCGAAGAAGTGATAAATGTGACAACAAAAATGAGACGAAAGGCGTAGAAAAGTGAGCAAAATCAATCACAATCAAGATTTTATTGATAACTAATGCCGCTCGACGACCATTATCAATCAATCGTTTGACATTATAAATCGTCGCAATCAAGTGAGTCTGTAGCCGACTATATACGATATTTTATAAAAATATCAGACGGTAAAAAAGCCTAACAAACGCGCAACATTCACCCAGTAAAAATATTTTCTACAAAAATCCCAACACATTTTGAACCCTATCGGAAAACCCCGATTTTATCAGCACCAATATTCACTTTTACACAATTTACTTAAAAAGGTTACCGTAACACATGAAACGTAAGATTGACTTTCACAGTCGATCGAGCCCGCACCGTGTGGAGTAACAATGGGTACATATCAGCGATTCAAAGTTCACCCACCAACTTGTTTACTTTCTTTCGACCGCAGTTCGAAGCAAACGAACTGAAAATTGTGTGCACAAATAAAAATATATTGTCGCTGCAATCGATCTTCCACACAAACCATTAAACTTTAAGCGTACGATAGAAAATATTGAAAATAGGAAACGGGACAAAGCAAAATATTCCTTTGAAAACTATTCTTCGTTGAGAGTTCATTTGCAAAGCTTTTTGAACTTTCGGTTCGTTCCGTTTGATGAGTTTGCAGTGTTTGCATACATATTTATTTTACACTTGCGCCCCGGGCGTGCGTTCTTGGAGACAGCCAAGAACGTTTTCTTTTTGTTTACAAGTCGCATGCCAAGTAAAATATATACACACATCAAAAGTGTCTAGGGATCAACATATATTTTTGCAATAACTTTTCTCCTGATTGATATTAATTAAAATTTTCTTTAAGGATTCATCAAATAAAGTGTTTTCGTTTGTCACAGTAACGATAAACCAAGTCACCTTTGCATTAATAAAGAAATTTGCCATTTTCCTAATAAAGGGATTTTTGACATTTGAACCACTAACACAAAAGTTCGAAAAAAAGACTGAAATAACAGTTTTCTTTAAAATTTTATTGGGTAACTTAAACAATTAATAATCCGTGTTTCTACCGCGAACACTAACAACACAAGAACATCGGTTTGGCATACTCAAAATGAGTTCATCCAAATCACGCTGTGGAATGGCCGCCCATGTTCGTTGCAACAACAAAAAAAGGTCTTCTTGCGACTGGATACCCTCCATATGCGGCAGAGCTCTTCTCTGTAGCATATCCCATGCATGCTCAATCGGATTCAAGTCTGGCGACTGAGCAGGCCAGGGCAGGACATTGATGTTAGCTGCGGCGAGAGTCTGTCTTACAACTCTTGCGGTGTGCGGTCGTGCATTATCATGCATTAACTGAAATAAGGGACCGATTTGCACTTGTAGAGGAACGATGACGTCTGATACAATCGTCTCAGCATAAATTTGAGCGTTGAGGTTGCCTCTGATCCAAATCAACTCAGTTCTTCCGCCGATCCAAATACCCGCCCATACCATGATGGTTCCACCACTATAAGGATAGACTTCCTGGCAGGATTTTAATCGCTGTTGGCGTCCAGGGGTTCTCCAGTGTCGTATACGTCTTGTATCCGGTCTCATACCAAAACGAGACTCATCAGAAAAGCACACGAAACGCCATTGTTCTTCTGCCCAATTTCTGTGTTCAAGAGCCCATTGATATCGAATCCTACGATTGTGCATTACTATAGGTGGTACCCGTAGCGGTCTTCGGGAATGAAGGTTCACTTCATGCAAGCGGTTTCTGACTGTTTGGTCGCTAATTAAGTTCCCTGAAGAGTGATGAAGCCTCACGGCTAACATCATGGCGGTTATTGTTGGAGCTCTTCGAGTTAAGATTTGAATGTATCGGTCTTGTCTCCGTGTGGTGCAGCGATACCGTCCTCCATGGCGCTCAGCCACGGTACCAGTGCTTCGGTAACGTGTCCAAAGTCGACTGATAACACTCTGACTTGTATTCAGAGCTAAAGCCACAGTACGTTGCCGGGAACCAGCTTCTATCATTCCCACGGCTCTGAGCATTTCTTCCCTGCTTAAATGACGTCGCCGCTCCATAATAACGTTGGTTTTAATCAGTAGTAGGGAAACAGTAGCACTAATAATGTCTTCAATGCGTTGTATGTTTTTATAGGGAAAATATTGACAGCTGATTTTCATCTTTTACTCGAATTTGATTCACAGTTCCTGATTCAAATTATGAAATGCACCAAAAAGGATCCATATAAATTTATAAAATCATAAATTTATTACAAAGCCACATCTCAATCTCAAGAAATCCGCATAAAAATGCTTGATCCCTAGACACTTTTGATGTGTGTATATGTCACCGTAAAATTGTCAAACACGTTATATTACAATACCTACCCGCGAAGCGGGGCTCCATCGACTACGCTTTTTAAAGGAATATAAAGTGTTTTAAGGTTAGGTTATATTAATCGATATTTCTCAGGAATGGTACACTATCTTTTCATGAGAGTGGTACCACTGGGCAAGGGACCTCTCCTTCTCTCCACACCGCGTGAGTTGACTACCACCGCATGCATGTCACGAAAAATAATGCGTTTTGTTGTAAGCAGTATGTTCATTTGACAATAATTCGAGACTTTACAATATCGCTAGAGATATTACAATATAACGTATTTAACAATTTTACGGTGACATATACATACCGGTGTAGAACAAGGTGTACAGACACGGGCATTGTGATAGTCAGATATGAATACACCGAACAATTGTATCAATGCAACATTGAGGCAGCCAATTTCAAAACATAAAATTTGAATTCAAATGCATTAGACGATCTCTTTAAAAAGTTCCTCAGTGTTTACTCTTTGTCATATTTTCTATCGTGTGGTTGGTGCCTATCTTTTTCTTAGTCGTTATCTTCATTGTTGAAGGTCGTGTCTAGTCTGAGGTATTGATGAGGTTTTGATCACTCGGTGCACTATACTCTTCCACGTTTTCCTATCCTCGGCGGTCTTAAAAGCTTCGGCTATTGATAGGCCAGTGAGCGTCTTTACTCGGTCTGACCAACGGGTAGGTGAGCGACCACGTGGTCTTTTCCCGTCTACTTGGCCAACTAACATGAGCTTTTCGAGGCTATCAGGATTTCTACGAGCGATATGTCCAAAATACTTGAGAATTCGCTGGAAGCAAACAACTGACAGTCTTGTGGTTATTTGGAGCTCCTTAAGAATGGACAGGTTGGTCCGGCGTGCAGTCCATAGAATTCGCAGCATCCGCCTCCAAACCCACATTTCAAAAGCGTCAATTTTTGCCCTTTCCTTTTCTCTAATTGTCCAGGATTCGGCACCGTAACAGAAAATTGAAAATACCAGCGCACGCACCATCCTCACTTTGGTTTTGAGGGATATATTGCGATCTTTCCATATCCGAGCAAGTTTAGTCATTGCTGCCTTAGACATCTGGATTCTTCTGACGATTTCCCTTTCACTGCCTCCCTCGTTACTGAGAAGAGAGCCAAGGTACACGAACTGCTCAACAAATTCCAGGTCTTTAAGTTCATTGGAGCGAATCAGCGAACCAGATCTATCCACCATCAGCACCTTGGTCTTCGACTTATTAATGGAAAGGCCAACCGCTTCACTCTCTTTCTCCACTTTAGAGAGGAGCTGAGCCAGTTCCTGCTCAGACGATGCGAATAGAGTGGTATCATCTGCGTATCTAAGGTTGCTGATTTTCCTGCCGCCAATGGATATTCCACCCTCCCAACCATCTAAGGCTCGTCTCATTATATATTCACCGTATATGTTAAAGAGAATCGGCGACAAGATACATCCCTGTCTAACTCCTTTTTGAGGCTTAAAAGGTTTCGACAGAACATTGTTCACCTTCACAACTGTGCTTCCATCCTGGTAGAGGTTTGCGATAAGAGTAACGAGGTGTTCGGGTACTCCCATTTCTAATAGAATTCTCCACAGACATTCCCACCTAACACAATCAAACGCTTTTGAGTAGTCAACGAAACACATCAGCATTGGAATGTTGAACTCACGACATTTTTCAGTAATCTGTCTAACATTCGCAATCTGTTCCCTTGTTCCTCGCCCTTGAACAAACCCCGCTTGTTCTACTGGAATCTGCCGCTGCAAGAATGCTTTAAGGCGATCATTAATGACGTACAATAGAACTTTGCTGGCGTGGGATATGAGCGCCACCGTTCTGTAGTTGCCGCAAGATTTAGTTGACCCCTTCTTGTATATTGGTATTAGGATGGATTCCCGCCAATCACTGATCCACTCACCATTTCTCCATATCTGATTGCATAGCTTTTGTAGAATGCATATACCGTCCTTTCCTATGAGCTTCAAGTTTTCAGCAAAAATATAGTCACTTCCGGCCGACTTGTTAAGTTTAAGCTTCTTCAATGCGAATTCGATTTCAGATATTAAGATGTCAGGCTCTTGAGGAGTATCGGAGATGCTGCGGCGCAGGTTTGTTGATGTAGCTGCCTCATCAGCGTACAAGTCTTCGCAGTAACCTTTCCATCTTTCCACCACTCTATCAATCTCGGTAAGCAAACCTCCATTTGCATCTTCTATAGCCCACGTTTTTGCCTTGAAGTCCCGCGTTATGGTCTTTATCTTCATGAAAAGATCTCGAGACTGCATCTTTTGGGCATGATCTTCAATTTCAGAACAGATGTTGTTGAAGTACTGATTTTTGTCTTTCCGCGACAAACGCTGTACCTTTTTGGCGAGATCCTTATAATGTTCACGACTGCCATCATTTGAAAGGTTTTTTAGTAGCTCTTTCTTTTCCTTTATAACGTCCCATGTCTCATCTGACAGCCATGAACTGCGGGGTGTGTCGCGCGATTCTACTTGGCTTTCTTTGTGAGCAGCAAGCAACAGTTCCTTTAGCTCCCTCCAATTCCTGTTCACGTCGGAGTTTTCATCCATTTGCACGTGCGTCGCCAGTTCTTGTTGGCATTAGGGAATGAAGAACCGGTGCTCTTTTTACGTCCCGGGATTTTCGGGATTACTTGTTGAAGGAACCGGGAGAACCGGGACTTTCGGGACTTTTAGGTATTTGTTCTTTACCTACTGCTTGTATTTTTATTTTAACAGGTCTTTAGTATTTATGTATGTACGTAGGTAATGAAAACTACATTGTATTAATTAAGAATATATATTAAAAAAAATCAATGATAACGGAACCATCTACTATTCTTTGAAAAAATAATCAACAGGAGAAAACAACAAGTCAAATTAGCATTTAACGCTCGCTATTATCATAAATTATATACCAATATAAATCAACAAAAACATAGTTACATTCCATAAAACAAAATAAAACACAAATCCTTTTCTTGATTGTAATATAAACCAAATCATCATCAGCATTCAGTAGTTATCATATCACTGAGACGCTTATCTTTAAGGAATATAAAATAATAAAATATGAAAAAGTTATACAGAATGAAATTAACAAAATATGAAAACGTTCAATTATTTAGTACTGTCTTGCTCATTATAATGGGTTCTTAAAAAAAAAGTGCATCTAAGCTTTTATCACTTAAGCGTGATCTTATTTTGTTGCACAGTAATCCTGCTGCAGAGAATATCCTCTGGGGCTCCACGCTGGTCGGAGGGATCGTCAGAAGATGATCATAAGCTAACGACAGAAAACGGCCGCGATCACCACCATTCTCAAAAAGAGCCATTTCTATTCTAATTGAAGTGTTTAAATCATCTGGATCGCTTCGAACTCGTACATTTTTGGCAGCATTCAATATTTCAGTATTAAGCTCATCTTTTTTAGTTAATATAGCATCTCTGTACAGATCATTATTTTCTTGATTTTGTGATGAAGGCTCTTCAGATTGATGAACAGCTATCGAAGAAACGCTATTTGTGCGTGTTAATAGTTCAACAATGTGGCGGCGCATTTCATCGCTGTCTGGTCTTGGGTATACGTCGTCTTGCACAGTTGTAAAATATACTTCTGGGTTGTGCAAATATTGTAGGACTGTAGTTTCTAGTAGACGGCGTGCAGAATATCTTTGTTTCAGGTACGTGGTCATTTTTGTGCTTATATATGTGTTGATATGGCTTGGTGTGGCGGCGGCGGCGCGGCTACACGGTGAGTTGCGGTGCGGGGCGGAAGGGGGTGGACGCACTCGCTGGAGGCGAATCGCGCGCGCGTTTTGATTTTATAACTTTACTAGCTGACCCACGCAACTTCATCAACACATAAGAGGGAAAAAGCTACCTACTACTACTACCTACCTACCTACCTACTACTACATTTTTTTTTCATAAGAACCTTCTCCTGACAATAACAGACACAACAAAAAAAGAATCAGCCAAATCGGTGAAGCCGTTTTCATGCTATGTCGTGACAACGGAAAACGGGTTTCATTTTTATATATATAGATTCTTTATTTTTTTTTATCTACATTTTTATTATAAAGAGGATCAATCGATATACTCCGAAACTCAAATTCTTAATTTGAGTTTATATTTTTCAACTAAGTCCCGAAGGTCCCGAAAGTCCCGGGACGAGGTGTGATTGTCCCGGTTCTTTAGTCTATACAAAAATCCCGGTATTACCCGGGATTTTCGGGACCGGGATTTCCCGGGACCATTCCCTAGTTGGCATCTTGCCTTTTTTTTTTTTTTTTTTTTTAAGGATGGGAAATCATCAAATGACCCCCCCCACTCTGGGCGGAGCGGGAGGGAGTGTCAGACTCTTACTGACTAAAAACCATCCATGTTCCTTCCTCGCCTTTTACGTTCCGGGGCCGCGGTATCTCTTTCGAACAGGCCCGCAACCCCGGCAGGCTTCGGCCCTTGCGGGCCCCTCTCTTTTTGCTGACACTCTTTGAGGCGCGCGTGGAACACGAACGCGCCGTCGACACGGCCTGTCGTCGTCGTTAGACGGCCGGACGGCCAGCTATTGCCCATAGCCAGCCGTCCACAGGCCCGCATCTACGGTGGCCGGTAGCCACCACGTGGCCCCCGACGCCCGTTGCGTCTCCCGCGGCGGCCGGGAAGAGAGGATCTCTCCCTCTCTCGTTCCGCCACCTCCTTCGCTAGCATGACTGCTTCGCAGAAGGAGGCGACGGCTTCCCATTCCGTCTCGCTCCGGACCATGGATTGAACCAGGGCCGGACGCGAGAGGTCGCCGCCGCCGATCGCCGCCACGAGGACACGGCGGAGCTCCGCCCACGCAGGGCAGACTTCCACCGTGTGCTCCACCGTGTCCTCCGGTCGATCCTCGCAGTGGAGACACCCGGGCGATTCCTCCCGCCCGATTCGGTGCAGGTACCTCCCGAAACATCCGTGTCCGGTGAGGACCTGCGTCAGGCGGAAGGTGAGGACGCCGTGGCGCCTCTCTAGCCACTCCTCAAAGAGGGGACTTACCGCCACTATCGTGGCGTGCCCTGCACGGGGTTGCGACAGTCGCTCTCTCCATGTCGCCATGAGATCGCGCCGGAGGTCAGTCCGCTGAGCGGCAATTTGCCGCGGCAGCGGAGTTTCCCCCCGGCGTAGTACCTCCGCGCGCCACTCATGCAGGCGCGCGAGGACTATCGCCTCCAGATCCCATGGCGGCAATCCGGCAAGCAGGCCCGCCGCCTCGCGAGAGATCGTGCGGTACCCACGGACCATCTTCACGGCCACCACTTTTTGGGGCGCGTTCAAATGGTGAGCGGCTCGCCGCTTCAACGAACGCGCCCACACTGGGGCCCCGTAGAGGGCCATGGACCGCACGACTCCCGCGTAGAGCCTGCGGCAGGAGGCGTTCGGCCCCCCAAGGTTGGGCAGGAGCCGCCTGAAGGCAGCCCCTGTCCGTTCCAGCCTGGGGGCCAAACGTCGGAAATGCTCCACGAAGTTCCACCGGCTGTCGAGGACGAGTCCTAGGTACTTCAACGTCGACTCGACGCCGATGGATACCCCTCCTACCGTCAGTGTGGATCCCGACTGTGGCGCATTCCGAGGCCCATGAAAGCACATGGCCTCGGACTTGTGCAATGCCACCTCGAGACCCAGTTGCCGGATCCTCTCAACGACTATCGCAACCCCGCGTGTCATATTTTCGGCCGCCGCCTCGTGCGACCTCCCCTGTGCCAGCACCAGGGTGTCATCTGCGTAGCAGACGACGCTGACACCACTAGGGAGGTCCGCGCGCAGCACCCAGTCGTAACCGATGTTCCACAGGGGCGGTCCCAGAACCGATCCCTGTGGGACACCGCACGACATCTCTCGCCGGTTCCAATCTCCGCAGCGACTGGGGTAGATGACGGCCCTGTCCGTCAAATAGTCCCCGACCACACGACGGAGGTAGGTCGGCACCCGGTGATATCGGAGTGCCTCCCTGATGCAGCTCCAGGGCAGGGAGTTGAAAGCGTTGGCGATGTCGAGAGACACCGCCAAAACAACCCCGCCCCGGGATATCGCATCCCCCGTCGTGAGGGCTCTCACGCGCATGATAGCGTCCACTGTAGAGCGCCCCTTGCGGAAACCAAACTGGTTCTCCGCAAGATTCGGCCCCATCCCCTCAAGGTGCTCGGCGAGGCGGTTTGCAATGACTCTCTCAAAGAGCTTGCCCACCTCGTCGAGCAACACAATGGGCCGAAATGCGGACGGAGAGTCCGCAGGGCGCCCCGGCTTCTGGATGAGGACCAGTTTCCCCGTCTTCCAACGAAGCGGGAACTGGCCTCTCTCCAAACATGCGCTTAAGAACCCCTTCAGTCGGGGCCCGAGAGCCTCCGCATCCGAGGCCAGGACCCAGGCTTTGCCAGGCAAGCCATCGGGTCCCGGGGCGGTATTTTTGGCCTTGAGCCTACCTACCGCCACTCTCAGGTCTACCCCAGTCACTTCCGGAGTGTCGTCGTCGTCGCTTGGGTCCGACACCGCAGGTGGCGGAGCCATAGGCGGGGGCGGATGTTCCCCCCGCGAGGGGAACAGAGCGCTCACCACGTCCTCCACGAGGTCGGGCCGGAGACTCTGCGTCAGCGGGGGGGCCCAGGTGCGGAGTTTATTCCGCACCATCTTGTAAGGGCGCCCCCACGGATCTCTGTCGAGAGTCTCCAGCATCTCCGAGCGGGCCAGTTCCCTGGCCCGCAGGACAGCCTCCCGGAGGGCGGTCTTCGCCGCTCTGTATCCCTCGTACAGCTCCGCCTCAATGGCTTCCGCATCCGGCGGGCGGATGCGGAGCCTGCGATGCCTGGCGTACAGGCGCCGCGCTTCGACACACGCCTCCCTCAGGGACGTTATTTCGCGCGACCACCAGTACACCTGACATCGGGCGCTTCCTGGCCGGACTCGGGGCATTGCCACGTCACATATGTCGGACATGGCCCCCTGGAACCACTCTGCCTCAGTGTTAACGTCGGCAGGCCTGTCCGGTGCTGTCACCCAGGCCTGCACGATCGAGGCTTCCAGGAGGAGCTCCCGGTCCAGCTGCTTCAGCGCCCAACGCGGACCACTCGGGGCCTGTTGGACCGGCGCGCTCGAGGACTGGGCGGAGACTTCAAACCGGATGTACCGGTGGTCGGAATGTGTCTCCACCCCCTCCATGACACGCCAGTCGACGACACGCGGCGACAGAGCGGGGCTAGCGAACGAAATGTCCACCACCGACTCGCCCCGCATCCGCACACACGTGGGAACAGAACCCCGATTAAGGACGTCCAGGCCCCTCTCCAGGGCCCAGTCCTCCACCATCCTTCCCCGCACATCTGTGCAACGAGAACCCCAAGCCAAGTTCTTGGCATTGAAGTCCCCGAGGACAAGCACGGGGAGGGAATGGCTTCCGACGACGACACTCAACTCTGCGAGAGAGTTGTGGAACTCGGCGAGAGTTCGGCTCGGGGAGAAGTAGACTCCCACCACGACGATCTCCCCGAACCGTGCTGCTACGCACCCCCGACCCCTCCTGACATTTTCAAGGGTCGGGGTACCGGCGGCGGCCGATGACACTATGGTCACTGAGCCGTCAAGGTCCGCCACCCAGTCTTCCCTGGGCAGGACAAAGTACGGCTCAGAGACCACAGCGATGTTGATCAACCACTGCGCCATGCTCTGAAGCAACAGGTTCTGAGCACAGGCGCAGTGGTTGATGTTCGCCTGGAGGAAGCGTAATGGCGCCGTTATTGGCAGTCCATTATCGCTTCCTCCCCCCGGGACCCCTGTGAGGGCCCCTCCGCAGGCGAGCTCAAAGCGGGAGCGGCGGCGGCGACAGCGACAGCGGCTGTGGCGGCCGCGGCAGCGGCAGTGGCGACGGTGGCGTTGGCGGAGGTGGCGGAGGGCCTTCCCCTGCCCTTGGCTCCGCTCTTGGCGGGAGCGGCGCAGGCCTTGCTCCCAGCCCGATGATCGGCCGGCTTGCGGGCCGCCGCACATGCAGGGCAGTGCGGCGCAGCGCTGCAACCAGCCGACACGTGGCCGGGCTGACCGCAGCAGAAACAGAGACCGCTGCGGTCAACCTCCGAGGCACACTTCACTGACACGTGGTGTCCCACGTGGCAGCGGAAGCACCTCAGAGGTCTGGGCTCGAGCAGTTTTACCTGCGCCGATATCCAGCCCACCAAAAGCCTTCGGCCCTCCACAATGGCTTTCGCCGCCGCCACGGGGCAGCTCACCGTAACGGCTTGCATTCCCGCGGGGTCCGGACGAAAGGTGCCTGCCTTGACCTGGTCGGCAGAGCACCCCCCGGACCTAGCGACGGCGGCCACCAACTCCGCCTCGGTGACACAGTCCTCCAGACCCATGACGCGCAGATCAGCGCATCTGACGGGTCTGGAGACTCGGGCCTCGTCCGCGTGTAGGGACGCTCTCAGCTTTTCAGCGAGAGCATCCGCGGACGAGCCGCTGGTTTCACCGGGGATCTCCAGCATCCGAGCCCCCGTTGCGGTGACTCTGAGCCGGAGGCCCCCGGTGATCCCGAGCTCCCCGAGATCCACCGTCTCCTTGGCCTTCGCCAGCAGGTCGCGGTAGGTCACGCCCTTCTTTTCCGCCTCCGGCTGTAGTGTAATCACTACAGCGGCGGTCTTCGGGGCGCGAAGCCTAGCCGCGACCTTTCGCGCCTTATTCTCGCGCTGCCGCTCCTGTTTGCGGGCCTTTTTGGCCGCCCTTCGCCCCTTCTGCTTCTCCCCGGCCACTTGCCATCCGGCTTCAGCCGTGGGAGGTGCAGGGGGTGTGGGCCCACCCGCCACTGGCGCTGGCGCTGGCACCGCTGCCGTCTGTGCCGCCGCCTTGCCCTTCTTTTTTTGGGCCGCCTTCTTTTTCTGCCCAGCCGGTGCCGCCACCTGTTTGGCCGGAGTCGGCTTTACAGGGGGCGGGGCCGGCAAC
Organism: Xestia c-nigrum; assembly: GCA_916618015.1. Lineage (NCBI taxonomy): Eukaryota > Metazoa > Arthropoda > Insecta > Lepidoptera > Noctuidae > Xestia > Xestia c-nigrum. The sequence goes on from OU745260.1 coordinate 11,437,931, forward strand.
GCAGCCACGCCGGGGGGCCGACTGGATGGCCCCGGAGCAGATGCAGCAGCCGCGTACGAGACTCTGCTCGTGCCCGCGGCCGCCTTGTTCGCGCCCAGAGGAGGGCGCAGAACAATTCCCTCCAGGACGGAGAACCGCGCCTGGAAGGAAGCAAGCTCCTTTCGGACCAGGTCCAGGACCTGGTTCTCCACCGGCATTGGCGGTTTTTGGGCCTGGGCCCCCCCATTTGTAGGCGCCGCGCGAGAGCTTGCCTCTCGAAGGCTGGCCAGATCCGCCTGGAGCTTCGCGTTCTCCTTTTGGAGAAGCTCCATGGCAGCCGTCACACGGGCCACATCCGCGCGCAGCTTTGTCACCTCATCCTCTTGTGAGGAGGGAGGTGGAGGCCCCAAGAGATACGTCTCCGCCGCCGCCAAGATGGAGGCGGAAGCCGCGGGTACGGCCTTAAGTTTCGAAGAAACTTTCACCTTTACGGCCACACTCTTTAACGCGGCTGCCACCTCCTCTGCAAATCTGGACTTACGCTCCGCCTCGGAGCCGCCAGGTGCACTCGCCTCGCTGCCAGACCCCGGGGCAGTCATGCCCGGGTGGCGCCCCTCCTCGGCCAGTCGCGCTGACCTCTCGGAGGCAGAGAGCCCCGCTCTCTTGCCTCGGATCCCCCCGCGCTTGCTGGTCGGGATCTTGCGAGCTGAGGCTATCTGCTCGTCCTCAGAGGACGACGACTGGTCGCCATCCTTCCTGGACCGCTTACGGAAAAACTTGCTAGTCTCCGTAGCAGTCCCAGCCTTCTCGCAGCGGGAGCTCACCGAGGCTCCCGCGACACTCATCTCACTCAATGTGGCGTCGGACTCCGACACCACGCTCCTCCTCTCTTCCTCTCCTCCTTTGCCGTTACCGGCGTTTTGGTTTTGGTTTTTTGTATTTTTCTCCATAATTGAACCCACGAGTATGGGGGAAATAAACTCCTAACTAGGCAGAGACCCCTGTACCTAGAAGGGCAGCTTCTTAGCTTTTATTACTCGCCAGGGGGTCTGCAGGTACCCCAGCGAGGATTAGCAGTAGCGACTGATTCGTCCAATAGGCACACCCGTCAGCCATACATCCCCTCGCGCTGCGTCGCCGCTTGGGATTCGGGGTAACTTTTTATAGAGGTTTTCTACCTCGCAGTCCGGGCGGTTAAGCCAAGACCCTCGGTCCCTGTCCAAAAGGACTCGGAGTCGCGAGACGTGATCCACGGCACTCCGATACGGGATTACGAGATCAACGGTGACAGAGAAGGACGCATCCTTCTCTGTCTGCTCGGCGGCAGGGTAAGTGCACACCGAGCCCGCCGTAACACACTCCTCCGCTGTGCCCTCTGCTTAACAGAGGGTACGCCGAGGAACCCACCGTTGGTCCGTGTAGGACCCCACACATTGCCAGACTCATTAGCCGCGGCAGTGCCAATCCCAAGGGATGAGAATTTCTTCTCATTCCAAGAGGAAGGACACTGCCGCGCCCAGGGTGCACCGGCCCAGCGGCTGCTGTTTCCTCCAGACGTATCGAGAGGAACCAGCACCCGCCGAGCACACGTGGAGGACTTCTGGCATCGCACCCCTTGGCATCTTGCCTTGAATATTGTTTGCTCTCCTGGTGTAAGCCTGCGCATTTGTTTATCAACAAGCCGGTGACACTTCTTAAGCTTGATGGCCAGCTTTGCGACCAACAAGCAATGGTCAGTGCCGCAGTCAAGTAAAAAAAAATCAGCTGTTCCATACATTTTGACGAGTTATGCGAACATAAATGTAGGGAACAGCTGATTTTTTTTTCGCGATTTCAGGGTTCGTCCCATAGAAAAAGTTGTTTAAAATGATGAGTACAATGACCCCTTTTCGGGTTTAGTATAAACAAAAAATAACCCTGTATATCCTGGTTAATACTGGTACTTACATTCCGTTGAGAAATATCTCTCAGGCATGCTGGTATCCTCACTATGTTTTCCTTCACTGAAGCAAGTGATAATTATGCAATACGCAAACCGAAAACTCCGAAGCGCGTATCTTGTGTTCGAACTTGAGACCTATGGACTTGTAAGTGTCTACTTATTGAATGCTTTTTAATTTACTTAAATGAGTACTATTCTTACCAATGTTAAGACTTCGTGTTTTTACCATTCCATGAAAACAACCGTAATTTAAAGTAACTACAACGAACAACACTAAATGAAATTAAACTCCACCAAAAATGTCGAAGTTAATTAAGCTGCATCAGTTGAAAATTTTACAAGCTCCCATAACCATTTTAATCAATATAAACATCGTCATAATTGTCTCAATATAATGACTTTCAGTTAAATAACGTACAGGCTGAGGTTTAATTGGCATATTGTACAAAAACGTTGGGGCTGTGTCGCTGAAAATCACCCTGTAAATCATGCCACAAAATTATGAGAGCATGAAATTTATTACGTTAGCGCCCGCTTGCAAATTTTCATCATACAATAATTCCATACACACAAATACGAATATATTCAAATCTTTTATAATGTTTTCCTTTTTTTGTTTAAAATATCGTGAATCCAGCGGAAGGGTGCGAATGAAAATTGTTGGCACCCAATTTGGCAACGTTTTCCCTTGGTAAATCTTTTTTTGTGCGAATTGAATGGAAAAATCCGTTTCTGTCTCATTGTGAACTTTGGCTCGGCAGTATAATATTTCTTAAAAAAAAGAATTAGGTGTAGCTAGTATAAATCCAGTCTTTGGAAGTGGCGACCCACGTCACGACCCACGTATATTCCCTTTACTTTCTGAATGCCTACAAACCTCCATCAAAATGAGGGCAAAAAGTTTACTGCAATAAAAAGAACATAAAAGGACTGGCTTTTATACTAACATCTTCACTTTGCTCTTAACTGCAGGAAGAACAAAAAAGGTTCTCGTCGACATTTTTTTCAATTGGTCTAGCAGTTCATAACTTCAATTAAACATAAGATACAAATTACGTTTTTACTGGGAGCCCCGGGGCGCAGACGTTTGACAACTCATTACGGGAGACAGCGCCGGAATGCGCTTCATTATTTCTTGGCTCGCAAACGAAGACTCGCTTTTCACAGCTGCTGAATTATTTAAAACATGACTACTCTTTTGATGTTGGGTTGTTACGTAACATTTAGAAGTAGGTAACGTGTCAAGGTAACAAGTAATAAGCATATAAAAATATTGTGAGGATTTATATCAAAATAGTTTAATATGGTTAGTCCCACATGGATCTTTCGACTCGTAGCTACAATCGGAACTAACACCCATTTTTTAGCACAATTTCTCTCAAACGGTTACCAATAACCTCGCTGGTTAGGTCTAGTGGTCGCAAATACGACTGCTGCTGACCATGAATCCTGGGTTCGATTCCCAGGTTGGGCATAAATTTTTAGTTTTTCCATCAGGATGTATTCAGTAACAGCCACAATGTCTGGGTTTGTACCCGGTTGACGGTAAATGGGTCACCCCCTACACACTGGGACTTAAACTTAACAGGCTCCGGGGATTGAAGGCGTGTTGTTTTGTCATGTTATGTTTAGCAATAGCACCACCCAAATCATGTCTTCCAAGCGTCAAAATATTCTTGCAGCACTATATGAGCCCAAATGGCAGCCAATACTTAACGAGGGCACCTGATCAAATGGGTTAGAACTGTAAAAAATTACGCAACCTGAGTAGTGCCGCGGTGGCAAAGGCCGTCGAGCGCTAGAAGCAAGTTGGTTACGTCAAATCACCAGTAACAATAAAGGAGACAATTTATTTTGTTCGGCGATCAGGCCACCCACATAAATTGTAGCATTTAATAATGGAACTTACATGGATTTCTTTCTTATAACCTCTAGATTCCAATGGGTAAATTAGCTAAGCATTGTCTAAACGGAAGAAATGTGAAAAATCTGCAAAATCATTTACGAAAACCAAAATAAACAGAACAAGTAAATGTCAAAATAATGAAGTTGTCTGTCAATCACAAAAAAGTGGATTTTTAACGTTCCGTGCCACGTTGATTGTTTAAACCATCTATGCGATTTTAGTGTAAACCTCTAAATAAAAAAATATAATAAAAGCAGTAGCATTAAAAATGCTCACAGTTTAAAAATATTTATTTTTATATTCTTTCTGATTCCATAATAATTATAGCAGATATATGAGAACCAACGGGTAGGTACCGACCTTTTTTAATAAACAGAAAAAACGCCCCTATTCACGTAAGTGTTTGCTGTCAAATGACATTGACCAAAACAATATCATGTCTAGCTTATTTATTATAATTTTAAGATTCCGATTTTGTTTAATACCATAGTAAAATGCTTACTTTTTTTTGGTGTTATTATGAATAATAAATGCAACGACCAGGTGGGCTCTAAAAAAATATCTCCTTTGTCAACAGTATTCAAACATTTTTCGTTTATACCCATGGGACTGCGGCTAAACCAAGTTTAGCCGGTTAATCTTAACTATATTTTCAAAGCCATCTTTAGCCGTAACATAAAAAGATCATCATCAGCCTATTAATATTCCCACTGCTGGGACGCAGGCCTCCTCTCTATGGTACGATTGGTAGATGTTACATGTCTTCGAATTTTTTGGTGGCGGCCCCGACTGGTAAGTTACCCAGGCAGGCGCATTACTTTGTGTTATTTATTTCATCACCACTGCTCTCAAAACGGCGAAGGAAAATATCGTGAGGAAACCGGCATGTCCTAGAACATAAATAGATACATCAAGATAATTCATAAATACACACGAACAATACCAGATATTCTCGGTTGTGTAATCACTTAGGTAGCCGATATAACAAAGCTTTGTTCTCCCAGCCAATATTATTACAAGCTGTCAATATCCAGATAAAACACATGTATCAACGTTTATCTTAGTAAGGCCACATAGGCGGGTAAAGTAATTTATTATCTAGAAAAAAGAAATCTAATTTTGTATCCTTTCTTCTAGCAAAATGTTTAGTTAGGTTCGAAGTTGATATAGGAATACATGTTTTGGATTCTCTGTGTGTTCACTAAGGTAAAAATATGTTGGAAAAAAATAACTAAATAGGTACCTTTTTTTTCGGATGGGAAATCATCATGTGATCCACGCTGGGCGGAGCAAAAGGGAGTGTAATACTTTACTGACTAAGGTCCATGCTCACCAAAAAGATGACGGACGATTATCTAAAAAACAGCTGTTTAAAACACATTTTTGTATGGGAACATGTCACAGTGACAGCTGTTTTTAGATAATCAGACAGTTATCTTCTTGGTGAACATTGTCCTAAAACCCATCTATGTTCCTTTTTAGACCTTTGTGGTCCAGAGCCGCGGTATCTCTTTCGAAAAGACCCGCAGCCCCAGCAGAACCCCTTCGATTTTTGCTGACATTTCTTTGAGGCGCACGTGGAACACGAACGCGCCGGCGACACGGCCTGTCGTTAAAAGACGGATTTTCAGTCTATTTAGATGCAGCTGAATGCCAGTATTTTATATGGAGCGACTGCATATCTCTCCGTACACATAGCTACTTAACCAAACCTACGTAATAATCACCTCCAACTACTCTTATTTTGGTAATGGATCATCAATCAAAGCCAATCGTCAATACAAATAAAACCCTACTAATATCCCTAAGTTTTTTTATTACGCTTTCACACGAAAACTACTGCACGGATTTGGATGAAATTTTGCAAACAGATAGTTTATAACCTGGATTAAAACATAGGATACTTTTTATCCCGGTAGTAAGATCCCATGGGACAACCATCAAACTTCACGCGGGCGATGCCTCTTGTAGAAGCTGGTAAGAATTAAAGTAAATAGTGCCTCCACCAGTCTGGTGAGCGTCTGATACGAGCGAAGCACAAGAAAGGGAATCGACTGCATTGTTCTTTAGGACACCATCGATCATTACCGCCCTGGTCGAACCAAGTAGCTTGTGCAGTGTCTGTGTAGATTACATTACAAAATCTGCACCTACAAATTGGCGTCCAACAACAAGAACCTCATTTCAGTTTGATTATGAAACGAGAGTCCTTGTCAACAAGGGAAACATTCATGTAACAGACAAATTGCTTTCAGTGTTCGAGTTTGTACAACGTTATGATAACTCTCACAATGTATGGGCATAGAGTACTATTTACAGAAGGCCAACTCCAAGCAACAAACGAAAAAGCACGCGATCCATTGACGCGCACCGTACGTCACAATCTATCTCAATCCCCTCATGATTCTAGATGATCTATCTAGTGACCACGACACAAGCTTTGCTTAGTGTGGCGCTAGGTGGCGCTGTGTGTTAATGTCCAGCGATATTTATTTATTTATTTTTTTATTGTGATTTGCCCAGCACGTAACATTCTTACCAACCAAAACCACATTATAAATTAATCAACTCAGTCTACATGACAGTCTACTGTAACTCATTTATGCCACTCCCAAAATGTGCCACAACACCCAACATCTAGTCTGACCCAGCCACCTTTGAGGTTGTCAATCATCTAGATGCCGAAATGGCTAGCAAAGTAGAAGCTGAAGTGGCTGCCACGTTTGTCGGAGAAACAATGGTCGATAGACCAAACGACTCCGGGAGTAAAATACGTGCAGGGGCGTCTTGTGCAGGACGCCTCTTAGCTTGATGGAAAACCGAGGTTCTTTCAGCTATAGCTGCTTGTTTTGTTAAGCTTTCACGCCCGCATAACCTTCACGTGGAACCCATCATTTTCTGTTGATTTCAGCCATTGCCAGTCACAAACGAGGATACATTCGTTGTTCAGAACGAGTCCTATTTGTGCGTGCACTTTCGTTCGTTGCATGAAGCCATGAAGCTAACCTTCTCTACTCTTCTGTCGTATGGCTCCGTATCACGTATGTAATGCTAAAGTTTGAACCGCCTATCTCGCTTTAGAGGTGTGGTAACGAAATTGAAACAATGTTTGCAGCAAGATAAATGGGAAGTGGTTACTTTTTCACTTTTTAAGGGTTGAAAATGAAACGAAAACAGGAATGTAGATACTAGGTTATAAGCTGCTTGTTTGGCTAAGACGTGAGGTCAATATTGGAGGCCAGAAGTGCTATCATTTTTATAAAATACTAGCTTCTGCCAGCGGCTTCGCCCGCGTGAAGTTTCAAAATTGTCCCATGGGATCTTACTACCGGGATAAAAAGTATCCTATGTGTTAATCCAGGTTGTAAACCATCTGTGTGCAAAATTTCATCCAAATCCGTTCAGTAGTTTTTGCGTGAAAGAGTAACAAACATACATCCATCCTCACAAACTTTCGCATTTATAATATTAGTAGGATAGGAAGTAGGAAGTAGGATGTAACTTTTTAGGTTCAGGAATAACAAGAACATTGTTTTCTTCCTTTTTTCACATAGAATATCTTTTAAATTGTCTTTTTGCAGGTCTGTTGGAAGTTTCTTAAGGTGGATGTTCTAGAGTAGCCCGCGAAATTCAAATTTTCTTACGTTATTGCAATTTGCAGGTTACTGTGTATTCATAATAGTCAAGTACATAGATAAGTACATTTTAGGAAACCTATAGCCCGACTTCTATAAAACTTCAGCTGTTAATACAATAAAGATGAACCACGAACAGTGTAATGAATTAACTGCTTTCGTAAAACGCATGTCCATCGTGTTTCATTCAAAAATTTAATAAAAGAAAAGAAATATTGAATACAATTTAAAAAGAAAAATCAAAAGAACGTACCTTTCTAAACCCATTTTCAACGGCTGGGAAATCATCAAATAACTTGTCCCACTCTGGGCTGAGCGGGAGGGAGTGTCCGACTTTTACTGACTAAAACCCACCCATGTTTCTTCCTAACCCTTTACGTTCCGGGGCCGCGGTATCTCTTTCGAAAAGTCCCTTAGCACCGGCAGGCTTCGGCTCTTTTAGGCCCCTTCACTGTGCTGACATCTCTTTGAGGCGCGCGTGGAACACGAACGCGCCGCCGATACGGCCTGTCGTTATAAGACGGACGGACGGCGAGCTAGCCAATAGCTCACCGTCCACAGACCGCACCTACGGTGGCCGAGGGCCACCACGTTACGCCCGTTGCATCTCCCGCAGCGGCTGGGGAGAGAGGTTCTCTCCCTCTAGCGTTCCTGCGCTAGCATAACTACTTCTGTGGAAGAGGTGACGGCTTCCCATTCCATCTCATCTCGTCGCAGGAACCTCCCGAAACATCCGTGTCCATCAGGCGGAAGGTTAGGACGCCGTGGCGCCTCTCAAGGCACTCCCCAAAGAGGGGACTTATCGCTACTGTCGTGGCGTGCCCTGCACGGGAATGCGACAGTCGCTCTCTCCATGTCGCCATTATACCTTTCAAAACCCTTTTTTTTTTAGGATGGGAAATCATCAAATGACTTCTCCCACTCTGGGCGGAGGGGAAGGGAGTGTCAGACTTTTACTGACTAAAACCCATCCATGTTCCTTCCTCGCCCATTATGTTCCGGGGCCGCGGTATCTCTTTCGAACAGGCCCGCAACCCCGGCAGGCTTCGGCCCTTGCGAACCGTCGACACAGCCCGTCGCCGTTAGACGGACGGACGGCTAGCTAGCCCATAGCCAACCGTCCACAGGCCCCCGACGCCCGATGCGTCTCCCGCGGCGGCCGGGAAGAGAGGCTCTTTCCCTCTCTCGTTCCGCCACCTCCTTCGCTAGCGTGACAGCTTCGCAGAAGGAGGTGACGGCTTCCCATTCTATCTCGCTCCGGACCATGGATTGAACCAGGGCCGGACGCGAGAGCGGCGGTGCTCCGCCCACGCAGGGCAGACTTACACCGTGTGCTCCACCGTGTCCTCCGGTCAATCCTCGCAGTGAAAACACCCGGGCGTTTCCTCCCGCCCGATTCGGTGCAGGTACCTCCCGAAACATCCGTGTCCAGTGAGGACCTGCGTCAGGTGGAAGGTGAGGACGCCTTGGCGCCTCTCAAGCCACTCCTCAAAGAGGGGACTTACCGCCACTATCGTGGCGTGCCCTGCACGGGATTGCGACCTTTCTAAACCCTGGCCTAGGCTTTAGTTTGTAGCCTTTATTATATAGTACATTATCGTCTGTTTTTGTTTACCTAAACATAATTAGTTCACCTATTCTCGTGTTCCCAAGAATCTTGTATAATAATAGTTGCCTACAAAATCCACAGGGGATTGTTATTGCATTCGGTTTATGTACGCAAGTGTAACCTTCAATTGTTTGCTTAGGTATCTTGATTTACCCCTTATTTACTTTTAGAAGGTAAGGGTATTACGTGTTTCTACTGAAATGTTAGTTTTAGTGGTAATACAAATGATAATATACGAAGATTGTGTTTCTTATCTCCCTCGATGAGGTATGGAACTACTATGTGTCCGCAACATTATACACCAAAACAAAACTAAAAATATCGTCGAGATCAATGCCCTGTCAACGAAGCCTAAGCTCGTTCATCCCTCATGGAACAATTAATAAATTTATTAAAAACATTACATTATGAGTTAGTAACACAATACTCTCCTAATGTTATTTTAGCAATGATTGTGTTATTCACTCATAACAAAATTTTCGAGCGAATCTAACGATCTAGGATTCTTTGTCATGAAGTACATTAAGAGTGCGGGTGAACAAATTTCATGCACGATCGGATTTGTGGGACGATCAATTAGCATCCCTAATCAATCGGCTCGCTATTCGAACGCAGTTCTTGGACTTGTTATCTATGGCACTAAATTGATTTGGTCGCCTGATTAGATGGAAATGGCACTATGTACTCTCTCATTATGTCTTGATGAAAGAGTTACTATTTGGCGGTAGCTATTTTTAATATTGGTATTTGCTTTGATAGTACAGAGTTTGGGGTACACTAGGAACACTGTCCTAAGTTTTCAACCCTGTGCTAACTAAAGCCTATTTTTTCTAGTTTTTCGTTTATATTTCTAATTTGAAGAATAATAAAATTCTTAAAAGTTGGTGAACCAGATTTCCAAGCCAAATATTAACGGAGATATTATAACCGCATAGGTTTGTTCAGGTTAATATATTCAGGTATTTCATAGAAACCGTTCAAAATCACTAACTTCTTTCCTTTGGCATAAAATATTTTCCAGTAAAACGTTAAATAGTTTTCACAGGAAAGGCGCCGTCTCATAATTAATTGGCTTCTTCTCGGTTTCATAATCTCGGGAGACACGATTGATCGTCCCCCTGACTCCCACTTAATTTAATTATTGAATCTTCGACGCTGAACTGCTTGATTTGATGTCAACCTCTTTTTAAATATTCAAATAATGTAATGGAAGTCGATAATTTCATAAATATACATTTTGCAGGTTTTAATTAGTGTATCCGACTTAGGCCCTTTTGCTAAAACTTAGTTCCTTAAAAAATATCTGTTAATATGCTACGTCTCACAGCTATTGGTGTTTCTTAAGAGTGTAGAACACCTCTTAACGAAGCCAGAAGGCACTCTTTTTCTCCGTCATTGTGTTATTTTTTTTTTTGTTCTACTCCATACCTGGGAACCTTGTTACGGAGATATTGGGGGTCAAAGTTCCACCTCTTTTTTTCAATAAAAGACTTTATGTTTGTATAATTTTTAAACACCTCCATGACCCTCGTACTATTTAATCTATCCACCAGCACAATGTTTTAAGTGCGTCACATAGAGTTCTACCACAAAACATGACTGTTCACTCAAAAATATAGTAGTTTCCCAGCAATAATTCACCTGCCTGTCACTTGGTTCATGCAAATTAAAAAAATGAAAGATTTTTTTGTGCCGTTTTGTTTCTAACAGTCGCTTCGTCTGTAAACAAAATGTCAAACAAACAGAGATAGCAACCTACCGAAACCGAACAGTAAGTTATTGCAAATGGCCGCTAAGCAATGTCAAAAGGATTCGTTATTATTACATTTGGCCATTCAGTTGGCTAGTCAGTGGTACATAGAACCTGTAACACTAGGAAGTAGCGAATGTCGTACCATCAATTCAGGTGCCATTTTGTATTTTCGGTTAGAAAATCATCAAATGACTCCTCCCGCTCTGGGCGGGGTGGCAGGCAGTATCCGACTTTTACCCATTCATGTTACTTTTTAGCCCTTTGTATTCCGGGGCCACGGAATCTCTTTCGAACAGTCCCGCAGCATCATGTCCCATCAAGGGTTATTTTAGGGGTTCTATAATCAACTGGCGAAAACAAACCCTTATTTTTCTATCTCTACGTCTCATTTTCCTTTATACAACTTTGACCTAGTTTTTCAGGTATACCTACCAGCCAGAGTTAAGTACAGTCAAGTGTTTTTAAACCAGCGATGGAGTCTAATCAACCTTTGAAAATGAGGAATTTAGCCTCAAAGGCGTCTTGGTCGTAATGCTACCTCGGGGCCCTTAAGTGGCAACAACATTTTATGTTTCAATTCCCGTTAAGGAAAAGTGTATGCTAATAATATTTTATTGATCGCTATGTTCGCTTGTACACATTATGTTCATCATCATGACATACGAAATACCATAACCAGTAAAGCAGCCATTTTGCAGGAGAAGTCATAGCTACCAACAGGAACCCTGGATTTCCTGTAATTTTTACTGCCCTGCTCAGCATGAAGTCCTGTGTTCGATATCCTGGTCAGGCAAAGTTGGATCAGAGATTGTATGCAAATGTGGATCTATAGACTTCAATAGGATCGAGACTTCGACATAACTGGCTGAAATGTAGGTATAATAATTCATTAACCGAAGTAAATACAATATCATCAGACCAATTCGGTCGGCACCCACAGATGAAGTGTATATATCGTTAAACTCATAGACGATTACAGTCGTGATTTTATGTAATCACTGTCGTCTGTCCGACCGTAAAAATAAAAAAAATACCTTAAATTGCTGATCCCAGATAAACCCCAAGAATACCAGCCAGTTTTTTTCACAACAGCAAAATAAGCTCAATTAACGCCTCAGACATCCAGACAAAATAGTAGTTCACAACAATAGGGGCCGGCTTAATTCCGTCTCAGACGCTGCTATAACCGTTGTGGGTACGTAATAAGAACAAACTGTTACCTATAAAGTGGTGGAGGTACTCGAAATTAATTCTGGTGGAATTAATTCCAGGCGAATGAGTAGGCAACGTCAAGCCGCTATGCCATCTGCAGGTGGCGGCGTTAAATGGACGCCATAATTTTGTATAACTGACATTGAGCTTAATTGCTTGATGTATAACGGAGGAAACGTTGCGATGTCCAGTGGGAAAATGGCTGTTTGTTATAACTTTAGCCAAATGTGCTAGATTTCACACTTGGACGTGGACATCTTGCTACATCGTTCTCACTATGTACTATCTTAACAGCAATGATATAACAATAGTTTTGTTACAATATTTTGCATGATTTAAAAGAATTTCCATGGAGGTTCTTCTCACAAAGATTTACGCTGTGGAATGGGCAATTACAGTACTTTATGGTCTTCACAGCAGTAATAATCGAGTGCTGTGATCGTTGGACTGCTAAGTCATAAGCCTCGAGTTAGAAGCCAAGACAGGCACCTCTGATATTTCGGATTCATGGGCGCATTGTATAATTATCTCTTGATTCGGTGAAGGGAAAACATCGTGAGGAAACCAGCATGCTTGAGAGATATTTCTCAACGGTCATGGCATGTAAAGCCAGCCGAGTCATAGGCCCATGAGTGGCAAAGGTACTCTGAAACCAGGTTTGGCACTTACCACACAATGGAAAAAAGAAGACTATTTTTATGCCTTTTTTTCTATCTGGTGTCCACGACACAAGCCTTGCTTCGTATGGCACTAGATGGCGCTGTGTGTTAATGTCCAGCGATATTTGTTTATTTATAGTCAGTAATTCCTACGTTCATTAGCCTTTTTAAAAAGTCATTTCACTCACAGGTACCTACGACAAGATGACTATTGTTTGTTACTACACCAATAACTCAATAACTAGGTCAGCAACTTTTTCATGTTCCGGCCACACCTTTTAAATAGGTTCCTAGCCTACTCAATCAAAATTCGCAGCTCATAAATCATCTATAGAAAAAAGGTGACATATTTTTTAAATTGTTACACTTTATATTCGCGTCACGCCAACCGAATCGCCTAAGAATTTAGATGAGGTTGTCACCAAAACGTTTTTTATTTCATCAAAAATAAATTACAGAAACGTATTGATTATTGCTTTCGTAGATAAAGAAATAATAGTCGTTTAACCGATCAGATGGCATTTTCAATAGCTTTGAAAATTGTAATATTAAAAACAAAAACTTAAAACTCCTTTCAAAAACATACCTAACAATGTTGTTAGCCCACGTTTGGTGCCGGACAAAGAGGCTCTTGCATCTCCTTCAAAATAACAGCAGTTTTTCAGTTCTCGTAAAAATACACGTATTTGTTCGCCAAATTACGAAAAAAAATAACACTGTTGAAAAACAGTAGTTATCACGTCGTTAAAGAAAAATATGTTTTGTTGAACTGCAATTAAGCGCAATTGCAAGCGCTCCCTGAGCTCCAATTGCTATACAGTTAATGTTAATGAATTTACAAAAGTTGTGAAAAATAAAATCGCTACAATGCCATAAAAAAATAATAAACACCTTATCAAAATCATAATTGTAAATTAAAGAACGTTTACAAGAATTTTAAAATTAAAATTCTGAATGAAGATCCTGAAGGAATACGCAAACTTTGATTAAATTCTTTATCGAATAGCATAATAACGCTATGCTCGACCAGGGAATCAAACCCAGGACCGACAGTCATCCTGTAAGTAGTTGTAAGATTAGACTACCGAAAAGATAACGGTCTGATTATCTAAAAACATCTGTCACTGTGACATGTTCCCATACAAAAATGTGTTTTAAACAGCTGGTTTTAGATAATCAGACCGTTATCTTTTTGGTGAACATGGAACCTGAGAATAAAACAAACAAACCCACTGCGAGGGACTACTTTACGACTTCAATACGTCACTAGCTTCAAGTCTTTCAGTCGATATTTGTAGGTAACCTTTTACTGAAGATGTAAGCGTGGGTGGTTCATAGCATTACTATTGTTTGGTAGAAAGGTTCTATTAGCGGTAAATGTGTGTAGGCTCAAATAATGCAGTGATAAGGTCATAAAAATACTGATAAGATTAGAGGCATAAATGTCACTTCTTTTATCTTCAAAAGGTCAGGATTTCCTTGGATATTAAGTACATTAGATAAGCCTAAAATGTTGTCTCATGGCATTCGGAGGCTTCTTTTTATTTTGTAATATTTCGTTTGTACAATATCATCTACATACAATACCACTAAGTGTAAACTCAGCATTATGTTTAGCTCAATGTATCTAGGCTCAATATGTTTTAAGAAGTTCCATTCCCGAAGGGTAAAAACAGGACACTATAACTAAGACTCTAATATCCGTCTGTCTGCCTCACTGTCTGTCTGTCTATCTGTCACCAGGCTGTATCACATGAACCGTGATAGCCAGGCAGTAGAAATTGTCACATCTCTATCTCTACTATATATAAAAATAAGTCGGGTTTTCCTTCCTGACGTTATAACTCCACGGTTTTGCATTCGTTGGAAAGGTCTCGGGCTCCATGAGGTTTATAGCAAAGTAAATTCAGGAAGTAGGTAGTAGTAGGTAGGTAGTAGTAGGTAGGTAGTAGTAGGTAGGTAGTAGTAGGTAGGTAGTAGTAGGTAGGTAGTAGTAGGTAGGTAGTAGTAGGTAGGTAGTAGTAGGTAGGTAGTAGTAGGTAGGTAGTAGTAGGTAGGTAGTAGTAGGTAGGTAGTAGTAGGTAGGTAGTAGTAGTTGGTTAGTAGTAGGTGGGTAGTAGTAGGTGGGTAGTAGTAGGTAGGTAGTAGTAGGTAGGTAGTACTTTTGACGCAGACGAAGTTGCGTGGGTCAGCTAATATGGTGTATTTCTATTGCCGCTATAACAGAAACTACTAAAACAGAATAAAATAAATATTAAAGTGGGACTCCCATACAACAAACGTGACTTTTTGCCGTTTGTCGCTTGATATTAATAACTTCAACAGGTACACGCTTGAAATATTGACAGAATAAAGTATTTTCATTTTATTTAAAGATAAATATTTAAATTAAAATAAAATAAAAATCTAACGTGATATTTTTGCCGTTTTGTCTAATGTCGGATTATTGATAACTAGCCGATGCCCGCGGCTTCGCCCGCATAAAATGAACTTGAATCACTGTATCTATTAAAAAAACCCGCATCAAAATCCGTTGCGTACTTTTAAAGCATACATAGGGACAGACAGACGCGGCGGGAGACTTTGCTTTATAATGTGTAGTGTTGGTACGGAACCTTTCGTGCGCGAATCTGACTCGCACTTGGCCGTTTTTTTTTTAAATTTCACATATCACATAGGTTTTCATTTGCTCGAAACTCGCTTGATGTGAAACGATGACGCGGCCTTAGATGGAGCACGCTTGCTTAGAAAAAACCGAGTTACTCTAATTTTGAAAATATTTGGATATAACGATCGGGAAACATAGAAACCGGCAGTTAATTCCACAGACTGGCTGTTCGCACAAGAGTTATGGAAGCATAGGGTTTTGTTTTGGTTTGCCGTATCTGCTCATCTGATTGCCTTATAATCATCATCATCATCATCATTTCAGCCGAAAGACGTCCACGGCCTCCCCCAAGTGTCGCCAGATTGACCGATCCCGTGCGGCTCTCATCCAGCGATATCCGCCGCCTTCACCAGGTGGTCCACCTAGTGGGCTGCCTTCCAACACAACGTCTTCCGGTTCGCGGTCGCCACTCCAGAACTTTTCGGCCTCATCGGCCATCCGTTCTGCGAGACTTATAACCACAGATCAATTATTCAGATTCAGCAAATCATGTATTCAAGTAACGTAGGCCTCTTAACAATAATTAGCGCTACATTATGCAAACAATCATTCGCTAATTCATACTTAATGCCGAGAGTGAACTAATTTGTGTATCAATTACCTTTATTGGCGCACGTAGCTCCATCATCTCTTAGTGCTACAGCAAGTTGGTGTCTTGACGTTAGCATGAATTGATTTGGAAGATTTTCATTGATACAACGTGATACGTATATGCCTAAGTAAAGCAGGTTGTTGGATTTACAATACTCGGTTCAACGTAAAGAATTGAATTTCCAACAATACTATTTTGAAGTCGCTTGGAGACGCTGTCGTTTAAAAAGATTCTGTACACAAGATGCAGAATACGTGGGTTTGATGTTTCGTAACAAGTCTTGATAAATTCTTGTGACAATTAATATCCCGATCGGTCCAACTGTTTAGAAATGAAAAGATGAAATTAAACTTATGTTTCTTTGTTTAGGATTTTCTGATTAATCACAGTTAATTTTGACTTTTTAAGTGATGAAAAATGTTAGAACTTAGAGATGTTGCACAAAACAGAGACGTTTGGAGGAGGAAAGGATTTCAGCAGTGGGCCACAGTAAAATCTATGAAAACAAGATTTCTTTTGTGACTTTCAAAACTATTCCTGATTGCACTTTTTTTCATTCTACTTTAAGACCTCACGCCTATAATCTCAGAAGGATGAGGCACAGGTTTATTTAATAGTGCACCTACACCCATTTATTTAAAGATAGACACAGACAGCTAAACTCCACCAGGTTTCCACCACCCTTCCACCTGTTATTCTAGCTACACCCAAAGTAGTTTGGCTCATTTTATTATGAGCTTCGCTTACATTTAAGGAGTTACAGGCTGTAGCTACATTCTTGGGATGAAACCATTGAGTCTTCACAGTTCTGGTTAGAGCTTAAGTCCTATGCAGGATTGTGTTTCTCGTACGGAAACTGTTAGAAGCAAACTATAGTTGAAGGGTTGTAAGCCGAGATTTTAGACATAGCTGGACTGGAGTGTGTTCGTGTAATTTGTATGGTGTACATAATAAAGACTACTATATCTATTTATCTATCTATCGTCAAGAATAGTACGATGATTAAATCTTTAAACTGAAGAAGGTATTATTCTTCATTATTTTAATTGTTTTAGTGCCTAATCTAGCGTCAGAGTTTTTAAAGTGCGCATGCGCCTCTGACTTAGCTTTGCACGCATGCCGTCGAAAAATATCTCTCAGGCATGCTGTATTGGTTTCCCTACAATGTTTTCCCTTCACTGAAGGAAGTGATAGATTTTTAAAAAGCTCATTAATAAAACTTGGCTATTACTGCTAAGATATTGCAGTATAGTTTTCTCGAATTTTGGAAAACTCGGCATTTTGTCCAACCAACTGCTGAGCTGGTGAAGGTTGCGGGAATCCGGTGGATGCGAGTAGCAAGGGACCGGTCAATGTGACGACACTTGGGGGAGGCCTATGTCCAGCAGTGGACGTCTTTCGGCTGAGATGATGATGATGATGAACTGCTGAGCTTGTGCGTACCTAATTGAATTATTTTCTTGTGGTGTTCTGTGTGTTTTTATGTCGTCTTTATTTGGTGTGACTTTGCCATGTTCTTCTTCTGGTGGAAGTTGAACTCAAGGCGTAATGCCTTGAGTTTAGCATTATAGGACTTATGGCGAAAACGAATCACGGTTCACGAATGCAGGAACGGCGTCGAAAAACTCTGTGAATTGAGCTTAATTTTACATTAAACAACTGCGTGTTGGACTACGCGCAGTGTAACAAACGCTCTGCTGTAACACAAATTTGCACTTTGAAGTTTAATATTTCGTGAATAGAGCATTCAATCGAAAATTGGTATTAATAACGCCTATGTCATTTTGAAGGACTACAAGATGAATAAAAAAAAACGTGCCAAATTCACATATACGGGAGCTATCCTAAAAATATACTTTACAAAATGTTATTTCAACCACTTTGTCGGCGTAATTGATAGATGTATAAACCCCTACAAAATTACAGCTTTCTAGAACTGGCGGTCTCATAACAAAACCTCGGACAGACAAACGAACGTACATGATAGTTAGTTTCAGTGTACTTCAACGATGTTGAAAGAGCGGAGCCTTCTAATACAGGCATTGTTTGCCTAAATGGAGGCTCCAAACACATTTTCATGTAATGTTATATCTCATTAGCACAATAAACCATTTTGTATTTTTGTATTTTTTTTTGTATGACGAAACTATAAAAGTTTCCTAGTCGGGACTACGGAACTCTAAAAAGTATAACTATAGAGAAAAACAACATTGTTTTGAACTTTCCACCTTAAAGCTGGTTTATGTTACCATCACTCACATAGCCAAGACATGACTTGTTACAATAGGATTTAACTACGATGTCAGTCTAAATCGAATGCCAAGCGTTCGCTTCGATAATTGAATTTGATTAAGTATGTGTACTTGGTATAGGCGGCCACTTAATCAATGGTTAATCTGTATACACAGAACATCCGATTATTATTATCAACTTTATCTACAAAGGCATGGTCGTAGATTGATGACAGTGTTGAGGATTGAGGTCAATGGCGTGCATTGTGGGAATCAATGTCTAATGGATGGACCTACATAAAAAGTGTAAAACACCTCTTCACGAAGCCGAAAAGCACTTGTTCTCCCCATCATTACGATCGCTTTTTTTGTTCTACACCGCGTACCTGGGAACCTTCTATTTACGGAGATATGGGGGATCAAAGTTGCAACTTTTTCACAAGTTTTTTTTTAATACAAGTTTTTTTTGTAAGATTTTGACTTTTAACACCTCGACGGCCCTCATACTATTTAATCCACCGATCAGCACAATGTTTTAAGTGCGTTACATTGAGTTTTCTACCACAAAACATGATTTAGAACCTCAAAAAAATAAATTGTTTCCCAGCTGTAATAGTTTGATGTACAGAATGCTTGGTTAACGGCTTTGTGATGAGGTGGTTTACACCCTATAGAGTCATGAGGCAATGATGATGACGAGTTCACTTTTATTGTTATATTCTCAAAAGGGGTAGCCTGTTTAATGTCTAAGTTTCTCGGCTTTATTGGCTCTAAAACGTTTTACATCGCTTTTAATTACAGGTATATTCTTCTATAATAACAGCACGTACTGAAAACATACCTGGCGTTTATAATGGCGTTTTCCGACTGCCCTGCTTTTCGCACAAATGAATCCTTTTGTAAAATTCAGCACACTTATATTATACACATAGGTGCACAATAATAGAGCCACGTTCTCCAGTTAAATCACAGATACCAGGTTTGCATTACATGAGCGCCATCTCGTGACAGTTACTGCAAATTAAACTACATTTGTCGCATACAATTAGATTTCGCATGGCCGATCATTTGCAGAATGGAGTTTGTTGTTTTAAACACACAGTTTATTTGCGCGAAGTTAAAGTATATTGTATTTTATTTCTTTACAAATCTTTGCATTTAAATTTTTCTTAGAAAGAAACAATATTAAAATAAAATAAAATTCATTTAATTCAGGCCATTGACCCATATTAGGACACTAACCAATGATATACAAAAACTTTTGTCCATTCTACAGTCAGTTGATTGATTAATAAATAAATAAAGTTAACTCAATGACAAAACAAAAAAACAACATTTTTTTTTTAAATTGTAGGCCACCGGTATCAGTAACAGGATCCAAGCCAACGGCGCATGGCGGTCAGGGTTCTAGAGAGAGGAACTTCCTAACAATACGAACCGCGTCCAGGAGCACCGCTTTTTGAACCCAGCCCTAGATCCAGCTGCCTAACGAGAGCCTCCTCAGGTATTGATCGAGGCTCTTGGCAATTAAGCCATGGGCTGATACGACTATCGACACAATGATCGGTGAGTCCACATTCCACATGTCGACAACGTCACGAGCCAAGTTAAGATACATAATTTAAGGGACCAGCGCGGGGGCCGGCGGCGGCGGAGCGTGCGTCGTTCATACAAACGTAATACCAAAATAATTTGTAATTCAAACATATTTCAAGGTAGCGTGTATTTATTTCGATTGAATTACAGTATATCTATGTGCCCAAATATGTATTTTAATATAAAGACGAGATATGAGGAATTTAACGTTTCTATAGAAAGCTTATTTCTCTCATAACTTCTGTTTATTCATATTCCTTCTTAGCCCTCTGTGATCCAGGGTCACGGTATCTCTTTCGAACAGTCCTGCAGCCCCGGCAGGCATCGGCCCTTGTTTTTTTGCTGACACCTCACAGAGGCGCGCGTGGAACACGAACGTGCTATCGACACGGCCTGTCGGCATAAGACGGACGGCGAGAAAGCCCATTGTTCACCAACTGCAGGCCCGCGAGTCGGGGTAGCCCAAGTCCCGAGCAAGCGACAACCTATGGTCATTAAAGTTTTTTTTTAATACAAGTTTTTTTTGTAAGATTTTGACTTTTAACACCTCGACGGCCCTCATACTATTTAATCCACCGATCAGCACAATGTTTTAAGTGCGTTACATTGAGTTTTCTACCACAAAACATGATTTAGAACCTCAAAAAAATAAATTGTTTCCCAGCTGTAATAGTTTGATGTACAGAATGCTTGGTTAACGGCTTTGTGATGAGGTGGTTTACACCCTATAGAGTCATGAGGCAATGATGATGACGAGTTCACTTTTATTGTTATATTCTCAAAAGGGGTAGCCTGTTTAATGTCTAAGTTTCTCGGCTTTATTGGCTCTAAAACGTTTTACATCGCTTTTAATTACAGGTATATTCTTCTATAATAACAGCACGTACTGAAAACATACCTGGCGTTTATAATGGCGTTTTCCGACTGCCCTGCTTTTCGCACAAATGAATCCTTTTGTAAAATTCAGCACACTTATATTATACACATAGGTGCACAATAATAGAGCCACGTTCTCCAGTTAAATCACAGATACCAGGTTTGCATTACATGAGCGCCATCTCGTGACAGTTACTGCAAATTAAACTACATTTGTCGCATACAATTAGATTTCGCATGGCCGATCATTTGCAGAATGGAGTTTGTTGTTTTAAACACACAGTTTATTTGCGCGAAGTTAAAGTATATTGTATTTTATTTCTTTACAAATCTTTGCATTTAAATTTTTCTTAGAAAGAAACAATATTAAAATAAAATAAAATTCATTTAATTCAGGCCATTGACCCATATTAGGACACTAACCAATGATATACAAAAACTTTTGTCCATTCTACAGTCAGTTGATTGATTAATAAATAAATAAAGTTAACTCAATGACAAAACAAAAAAACAACATTTTTTTTTTAAATTGTAGGCCACCGGTATCAGTAACAGGATCCAAGCCAACGGCGCATGGCGGTCAGGGTTCTAGAGAGAGGAACTTCCTAACAATACGAACCGCGTCCAGGAGCACCGCTTTTTGAACCCAGCCCTAGATCCAGCTGCCTAACGAGAGCCTCCTCAGGTATTGATCGAGGCTCTTGGCAATTAAGCCATGGGCTGATACGACTATCGACACAATGATCGGTGAGTCCACATTCCACATGTCGACAACGTCACGAGCCAAGTTAAGATACATAATTTAAGGGACCAGCGCGGGGGCCGGCGGCGGCGGAGCGTGCGTCGTTCATACAAACGTAATACCAAAATAATTTGTAATTCAAACATATTTCAAGGTAGCGTGTATTTATTTCGATTGAATTACAGTATATCTATGTGCCCAAATATGTATTTTAATATAAAGACGAGATATGAGGAATTTAACGTTTCTATAGAAAGCTTATTTCTCTCATAACTTCTGTTTATTCATATTCCTTCTTAGCCCTCTGTGATCCAGGGTCACGGTATCTCTTTCGAACAGTCCTGCAGCCCCGGCAGGCATCGGCCCTTGTTTTTTTGCTGACACCTCACAGAGGCGCGCGTGGAACACGAACGTGCTATCGACACGGCCTGTCGGCATAAGACGGACGGCGAGAAAGCCCATTGTTCACCAACTGCAGGCCCGCGAGTCGGGGTAGCCCAAGTCCCGAGCAAGCGACAACCTATGGTCATTAAATTACTGATCACAAGATAAGAGAAATAAGAATTAACTTATTCCAGTTTATTAGTTAAGTAACTGTCCATGCTTTATTTGAACCCTTTGAAAGGATGATCAATGACACCTATGCTAAGGCCTTCACATAGGTGTCATCGATCAGCCTTTGGGCCCATCGTAATAAAATGATCAATACCTAATATGTATAATTTCAAGGGCAATGAAATAGAACCACTAACTTGAAATTAATGAATAATCTAAGTGAAAATCTCTCCTAAATAGAAAAGTTTCTAGAAAGCTCCTTTACACCGATACAATTGTTCGCATCGCATAGCCGAAGATTCAAGTTTTATTGTTTATTATTTTCGACAAGTTTTATTGTAAACAATATAAAATAGAGATCTAATGGAAAAAAAACAAACAAAATCCTACTCTATATTATAAATGCATTATATTATAAATGCAATTTTTTTATTCTTAGCCGTATCTGACCGTGGGCATCACTTTGGGCCCTATCAGAATATCAGCGCTGTGACGTTTTTTTTTAAATGTTACAGCACCATGCTGAGATTGGAGCCTTTTGGTCTTGTACAGGACAAATTCTGTTTTGTATTTTGTTTTGACGTGATAACGTCTTATAAATTGATAATACCAGCAACACTCATGAAAAATAGTAACGTTCCATGCCATAGTAACGTTCCACCTCCTTTTTTTTTAAACACAAATGATAAAATGATAAATGATAAATGATAAATGATAAATGATAAATGATAAATGATAAATGATAAATGATAAATGATAAATGATAAATGATAAATGATAAATGATAAATGATAAATGATAAATGATAAATGATAAATGATAAATGATAAATGATAAATGATAAATGATAAATGATAAATGATAAATGATAAATGATAAATGATAAATGATAAATGATAAATGATAAATGATAAATGATAAATGATAAATGATAAATGATAAATGATAAATGATAAATGATAAATGATAAATGATAAATGATAAATGATAAATGATAAATGATAAATGATAAATGATAAATGATAAATGATAAATGATAAATGATAAATGATAAATGATAAATGATAAATGATAAATGATAAATGATAAATGATATTTATTCAGCAAGTAGGTTTTCTCAAACACTTTTACACGTCATTTTGACGTGATAACGTCGTATAAATTGATAATACCAGCAACACTCATGAAAAATAGTAACGTTCCATAGTAACGTTCCACCTCCTTTTTTGTATTACATAAAATAATGATTATGACGTTATCACGTAAATCTATCGTCCGTAAACCGACTTTACAGACAACCAATTTTTTTTTTCTTATGATTTCGTTATTATTATAAAAAAAAATATTCTCTCATTTGTTTACTTTAAACTAGTGTTATAATCACAATTTTACCTTTTTTTTTTAATTCATGTGTTGTCCTGTCGGGCTAATAAATGCTTTTTCTTTCTTTCTTTTTTCTTTCTTTCAAAAGTTAGTGATGATGACACAAAAATAAAGATAAAAAGAAAAAAAATGACGAAAGTTTTCATTATTTACAATTAATGAAAATTAAACATAGATACAAAATTTAAAAAAAAAAAAAAACGAAACTGGCCCTGACCGAGGCCAAAAGGATGGATGGATGTTTGTTACTCTTTTACGCAAAAACTACTGACCGGATTTGGATGAAATTTGGTACAGATAGTTTATAACCTCAAAAAATAGTTTTTCTCCTGGTTATACGATCCAGTGGGTTACTGAACTCCAGCCGCAAGCGGTAGTCATCATCATCATCATCATTTTAACCGCAAGACGTCCACTGCTGGACCCAGGCCTCCCCCAAGTGTCGCCACATTGACCGGTTCCGCGCGATTCGCATCCAACGGATTCCCGCAACCTTCACCAGGTTCATAAGGTAGTAATTATTTACAATATAGCGCGAGGACCACTCATTGAGTGAGTTGAGGATGATGATGAACTTACGTAATATTTCCACAAAACTGGAGCAAAATTCGCTACATGAAAATGGCCTAAAATTCGCCCCATGTAAATAACTTAAATTCGCTTTCAGTCCACTTACAGAATTAGCTAGAGTATTTAATCAAACGATAGCTATTTCCAATTCAAATGGTTTGCATATTTTATCAACTAAGTGGATTTATTGATTAACACAGAATCTGAATAGTATTTACTCGATTTGATAATGATACCGTCTTCTCTGTAAATGTTTAATGTAAATATTTTTGGAAATCGCGAATTCGATTTGAATTTAGATGTTATTTCGTTATGTTTAAAAGATTATCTTCGTAACAGTAAATATAGTGCTTACAGGTTCCAATAAACATTGAATTTTAGTTAAGTTCATGGGGAACTACTTACACGTAAGTAAAACTAATATAAAATATCCATTTCCAACCACTTATGTTCTTTCTCTCTTCTTGATATGCTAAAACGTTTCAGGCAAAAGGAAAAATGTCACGTTGTGGTTACTTTCAACTTCTACCTAAATACGACGAATATTTTTGGGTGGAGTCGATGAATTACACAGCTCCCCACAAAAAAAACTGGTAATTATTGTTTTGCTCATAACTTTTATTACACCTCCTCATAAAAAATACACATGTACCTACTGAAAAGACCTTCGAGTAACAATTTCTCTACACCGCGGTTATTGAACCTCAAAAATATAACTTTCTGTTTTACGATCCATAAACCCCATACACAATACCTTTGAATAAATTAATGGTGTCAAATATTTTTGAAGTTTCTTGTTACGTAAACGCAATGTGCGAAGACTGGGTTGCGGGCCTGTTCAAAAGAGATACCGCGGCCCCGGAACATAAAGGGCGAGGAAGGAACATGGATGGGTTTTAGTCAGTAAAAGTCTGACACTCCCTCCCGCTCTGCCCAGAGTGGGAGAAGTTATTTCATGACTTCCCATCCTAAAAAAAGGCGCTCGTGGCTAAATAATTACAGCCAAACGGGGCGATCTTTTACACTAAGCAACGCATGCTAAGTTCTATCCGTGGATGGGTTATTATGTATTACTTACATACCGAGTTTCCTCCGTGCCTCTGAGAACACGTAAAGCCGTTGAACCCACGATCATTTGTCAAAATCAAAGCGTTTATTTCAAGTAGGCCAATAACAGGCACTTTTGAATTGTCGAAACAAAGATGAAAATTAAATGTAGCTACAGTCCCAGTCACAAGACATAAAAACTGTGTAAGTACTGTAGTTGCCCATTCCCTAACGTAGATCTCTATGGAGAAGAACGGGCAATGAACTCCATGGACACTCTTTTAAATCAAATTATTGTTACAAAATTTTGGTAACATTTTTCATGTTGAGATGCTAAATTATGTGAGAACAATATAGCAAGATGTGCACGTTAAAAGTGTCCATGGTAAAAACAAAATAATTCATTCAAATAAGCCATGGCAACTAAGAGATGACCAGTCACAACTTACAGCTCCCGTTCACGAACATGACGTAAAATTGATCTTTGTTGATCTATGACAATCGTTACTGGTAGACAAAGACCCGATTTTTTTCAGTTGGGTGTAAACCACCACATCACGAAGCCGTAAACCAAGCATTCTGTACATCAAAATAAGTAACTTTACGCAAAAGTTATTGCTGGAAAACAACTTTTTTTTTGAGGTAAAAAATCATGTTTTGTGGCAGGTATAACTCAATGTGACGTACTTAAAACATTGTGCCGATATGTGGATTGAATAGTACGGGGGTCGTAGAGGTGTTTAAATTAAAAATCATACATTAAAAACATGAATTTAAAAAAAAAAAACATTACGAAAAGTTGGAACTTTGCCCCCAATATCTCCGTAGCTAGAAGGTTCCCAGGTATGGTGTAGAACAAAGTAATGATCGCAATGAGGGAGAAAACAACGGCTTTCGGCTTCGTTAAGAGGTGTTTTACACCCTTTATAATGCTTAGTAAGTAAAGGGATATGGTATTACCCAGTACAAACTGGGTTGGAGACACTTGTAGAGGTCAGACAGGCAGTCGCTCCTTGCAAATTGCTTTTCAGCTGCATCTGGTTAGACTGAAAGCCGACCCCAACATGGCTTGAAAAGGCTAGTCAGATTATGAAAACGCATCGCAAACGTAACGTAAGCTGGATGCGGTTTGTTGAAAAACACTAGTAGTACTTATAAAGTAAGCCAAAATAAAATAAAGAAATATGCAAAACTAAATAGAATTATAAAGAAATGTAATCAATTTAAAAAGCATCAAAAACATAGTTCCAAAAACATTAAACTAAGAAAAGAACGTGTTTTTCTTATAAACAAGTTAAGTAATTATCAAACCAAATTAGAGGACAGTAAGAAGTTTTATGAAATAGACACCCAAAACTTACAATCTGACATTCAACTACTAGAGCGTCAATTACAGTCATGTTATGCTAAGTATGTGAACTCTCAAAAACAAATTAAAGAACATATTCTCGCTGCAAATGAGTTAGTCAATAGTTGTAATAGTAATGCAGACTGTGTAGACATGATGACCTTCAACAACACTCAATATACATCACAAAGGGAATCCAGCCCGGTCACTCTCTTGCCTGAGGTAACGGAGGACCCGGCTCGGTTGGGCAGTGTTCCGGACTGTATACCCATTCAAAATTCACTACACAATGTACAAGGGTCATCACCGGTAGGAAACACAGAAAGTAGTTCACCCCTGTGTTGTAGTACTCAATGTGGTTGCTCCATAATGTTTTCAGATAGTTTAGGAATAGGGTTAGGAAAATTAATTAGTAATAATCTGAGTCATTCTTTTCAAAATTATTGTACACCTCAGGCTTCTTACAACCAGATAATTTCATCCATTACTAGGAAGGAATTAGATCCTAATGCTATTTTAACTATATTTGTTGGTAACAGTTTGAACATAAAAATTGATGATATCACTGACAATGTCACTCAACTGTTGAAGTTAAATTGTAAGAAAATAATTCTGTGTGCCTTTCCATACTTTCAGAAATTGTCAAGCAGGCAAAATCATTACATCCATAACCTGAACAATCGCATGTGTTTATTAGCTAGTCACTATAGTGACAGGTTGACATTTTTCGACACTAACAGTTTCGTTCAGAAACTGAAGTCAACTAGGAGTAATGCGTACTTGCCTATTAGTTTTAGACGTCAAATAGCTCGGCTATTAGCTTTTAGTATAAACTCAGACATATGTGGTATGTCGCAGTTTTCTGTAAATAGGTCTACTGAAATTAGTAATTATACTAATTGTAATTATACACATATTAATTTAGATTTAAACTAGTCAATAAGACAATAGAAGGTACGAGTGAAACTTTAGTTAAACTCGTCAACAACTTCGAGGTATCTTCTAGCTCTCGATCAATTAATTGTAAAAAAGGGGCTGAGCAGAATTCCTTAAAATTGTTTCACCAGAATATTCAGGGACTTTCTTCCAAACAATTAGAAATAGAACTATTTTTAGAAAAAACTAAGTTTGATATTGTCTGTTTAACTGAACATTGGATGAAAGATTATGAAGTTATGCAAATAAATTATGAGAATTACAATGTGAGCAGTTGCTTTAACCGTAAACTTAAGATGCGTGGGGGTTCATTAATCTTAGTCAAAAATTGCATTAAATCTAAGGCTCGTAATGATATTGTCGAACTATCGGTTGAACATAGTATTGAATTATCTTGTGTTGAGCTAGATAAGCATGTAATAGTGTGCGTTTACAGACCCCCTAATTACCTAAACTACTCTATCTTTGAGTCAGTAATGGAAGATGCTTTAGCAAAACTTGTAACTGGTAATAAAATAATAATAATCTGTGGGGACTTTAATGTTAATGTCTTAGAGAATAATGCAAACAGCTGTAGATTTTTAAGTCTCTTTAAATCTTTTAATTTGTCAAACGTTTTTTCAGAACCAACCCGAATTACTACAAATACTGCTACATGTATTGATAATGTTTTTTGTTGCTGCGACTACTTAGATAAATCTATCGTAAATTACCTTCCTTCAGATCACAGCGGGCAGACAGTTACTTTCGCGTACAATAAACAATTACAAAGAATTCAGATTCAGACCAGACAAATAACACCCAGCAAGTTAGAAAAGTTTAATAATAATTTAATTAGCAAGCTAAATATACCAGGCCATATTAGAAACAATGTAAATGAATTGTATGAAGAATTCTTTTCGGTAGTGCACACTGAGTTCAATAACACTTTAAAAAAGAAAACCAAAACTATTGGCTCAAAGTTTATTTTTAGTGACTGGGCAACACAGGGAATTAGAAAAAGTAGGGAACGATTGTTTGAGCTGTACGGCCTTAAGCCTTACATCAACACAGAATCTTTTAATAAATATGTTGCTAATTACTCGAAAATTTTTAAAAACACCTGCAAGGTAGCCAAATCCTTATTCATTAGCAATAAAATTAAATCAGCCGATAACAAAATAAAAACGGTTTGGAAAATTATCAACAGTGAAACAAACAGAAATATAAAACATAGTAATGACTTCACACTAGAGACTTCAGGTGGCCTTGTCAGCTCCAATAATGAAGTTGCTCAAGAATTTGTAAACTTCTTTACCAGTATCCCACTTAAAACTACTGAAACCTTAAATTCCTCTCCGTTGCTCTCTATTGATTTATTAAAAGCAAACGTTTCAGCCTGTCCAAATGAATTTAAATTTCAGCATATAAACCCCACGACAGTCATAAAAGCTTTTAAACAAATCAAGATCAAATTAACCGAAGACCTATGGGGTATGTCTATTAAAGCTTGTACCTCAATTATTGAAACTGTAGCACCGTATTTAGCCTCAATATTTAATTTGTGCGTGGATCAAGGAGTCTTCCCGGATCTAATGAAATTCAGTAAGGTAATACCGCTTTTTAAATCCGGGGACAGTAAAGACACCAATAACTATAGGCCAGTATCCGTGTTGCCTGTTTTCAGCAAGGTGTTTGAAAAGATAATGCTCAATCAAATGCTTTGCCATTTTAACACCAATAAAATATTACACGAACAACAGTATGGTTTCACCAAGGGACGTTGTACAACTGACGCCGGTGTTACTTTATTAAAACACATATTTACTGCGTGGGAAGAGGCACAAGATGCCATAGGAATCTTTTGTGACCTTTCGAAGGCATTTGATTGCGTAAATCACGAAACCCTGATTTTGAAACTTAAGCATTACGGTTTAGGTAAACTTGCGCTTAGTTTAGTAAAGTCGTATTTGAATGATAGACATCAGCAAGTACAAATAAATGGTGTCAATTCAATGGGTTTAAAAGTAAAAATGGGTGTACCACAAGGTTCGATTCTGGGTCCCTTCCTCTTTTTAGTTTATATTAATGACCTACCCCATTTATTTAACAACCACCCGCAAATGGTGTTGTTTGCTGACGATACTTCGTTAACATTTAGGATAAACAGACGTGCCACTAATTTTGACGATGTAAATAATGCCCTATTGCAGGTCCATAACTGGTTTACCGCTAACAATTTAGTACTCAATGGGAAAAAAACTAAGTGCATTCGATTTGCCCTACCAAATGTCAAAAGTAGTGATTGTGACATACTGTTGAATCAAGAGAAACTAGAATTCGTCGATAAAACAGTTTTCTTGGGAATCACGCTCGATTCAAAGCTACAATGGGGTCCTCATTTAACATCTCTTGCAGGACGGCTGAGCTCAGCTGCATATGCTGTTAGAAAGATCCGTCAATTTACCGATGTTGATACCGCGAGGCTTGTCTATTTTAGTTATTTTCATAGTATTATGTCATACGGTATTTTACTATGGGGACGTGCGGCAGACATCGAGTCTATATTCATTCTGCAGAAAAGAGCAATCAGAGCCATATACGAATTACGTAGACGCGACTCTCTGAGAGAACTGTTTAAGGAAATTAACATCTTGACAGTACCTTGCCAATACATCTATGAAAACATCATGTACGTTAGGAAAAATCTGCATTTATTCAGTAAAAGAGGTGACAGACACCACTATAATACTAGAAATAGGGACCAACTCGTTCAGCCAGGTTTCAGGCTTGCTAAAGTAGATTCATCTTTCATGGGGTACTGTTTAAAATGTTACAATAAAATACCTCCTCACATTCTACAACTGAATGAGACGAAATTTAAATCTTGTATAAAACGCACACTATGTAGGCAAGCATATTATAATTTGGGGGATTACATTAATGATAAAAGTGCTTGGCTCAATGCTGGTCCTGCTCCACAACCATAGGCAAACTAACTGATTCCCAGGTTACGTTATTGTGGAAGCTGCAGAAGATTGTAAAATATCCTTGCATTGTATAGAATCCATTTCGTAGTATTATATAATTGCATAGCACATTTGTGTGAGTTCTATGTACTGTAAAGCCACTATTTACATTTAGTTGTCTTTTTTATTTTTTTGACTTGAATATGCCTTGGCGGCTGAGAGATTGTCATGCTCACTCAAATGTCTTGCTGATGGTGGCGGGTGTGTCGGGCCATTTAGCTCCCTACAATATGGTCGAGTTGAATGGCGCCGATACATGCGTCATGTTCGTGAACGGGCGCTGTCAGTTGGGACTGGTCATCTCTTAGCTGCCATGGTTAATTTTAATTTCTTTTTTTTTTCTTACATTGTTGATTTAATCTTTTCTCTGGACGCTCTTAATGTGCACGTCTTTCTACATCGTTCTCACATATATGTATAATCACACATGAATGATGTAACCAAGATTTTGTAACAATATATTGATTTAAAAAGAGTGTCCATGGAGTTTCTTGCCCGTTCTTCTCCATAGAGATCTACGCTAGGGAATGGGCAACTACAGTACTTTCTCAAGTTATTATGCCTTGTGACTGTGACTGTAGCTTTGATTTTATTTGTAATTTGACATTCAAAAGTGCCGTAATGGTCTAGTTGAAATAAATGCTTTGAGTTTGAGTTTGAGTTTGAGTTTGTTTAGGTTATCTGCAAAAGCGATCTCCATGTTAATCCACATTGTAATATTTCGGGTGAATGTTAAATGAATTTCAACAAATGTTGGTACACAATTCCGTTGGTTAAAACAACAGTTGCAGATAAATACAGACATTGTTTCAGTTACGACCAGAATACTCGTTTTGTTTTACTTTGATATTAAATATTGAAATGGTTCTGTGGCTTTAAAGAAATTGTATTCAGGGTATTGTGTTATCGCGTTCACTATCAGTTGACAAGCGTTCTGTACATCAAACTAAGTAACTTCACGCAAAACATATTGCTGGGAAACAACTTTTTTTTTGAGATTATAAATCACCTTTGTGGTAGAACTCAACGCACTTAAAACATTGTGCTGATGGATTGATTGAATAGTACGGGGGCCGTGGAGGTGTTAAAAGTCAAAATCTTAGAAATAAAAATAAAAATAAAAAAAAACCTGTCAAAAAGTTGTAACTTTGACCCCCCCGTATCTCCGTAACTAGAAGGTTCCCAGGTATGGTGTAGAACAAAAAAAATGTCGCAGTGATGGGGAGAACAAGTGCCTTTCGGCTTAATGAAGAGGTGATTTACACCCTTTATAAGGATGGAAAACCATCAGTAAACTCGCCAGTCCCCAGGTGTAAAGTCGTATGTAGGTAGTGAAACCAGGGAAGCCCACCAAACTATAACCAAAACCACTGTAACTCTTGAAAGCTACACTCTTGTGTGAATACAGAATGTACGATTAATTCATTTGCGTCTTATTCAACCAAATATGAATATAATTATAACAGTCGACTTCCATAGGGCCACCGCTGCTCATTATCGGGTTTTGCCGGTAAAAAAAAAACAAAAAAGCGAAAAACAACTTTAGCTTCTGAAGTCGGTGACCTTTGTTTGATTGATTCATTTTTTTTGTCACCGACTTCAGAAGCTAAAGTTATTTGTCACTTTTTTGTTTTTTTTAAGCCGGTTTTATTTTTTGCAAAAAGGTTTTTATTTTTCACTTTTTATTGGTTAAATTAATGTGCTTGGTACACATGGAAAGTGCATATTATTACAATTACAACAAGCCCAAACACGACTAGGATAAATTGTCTCATGATTGAGTTCCGTGACTCTTGGCTTCATCATCAGATGTGATGGTAGAATGTTTCTTATCAAACGCAAATGCTACACTTGTTGTAGAAAATACCAAAAGCTGTACGTTATCCTTTTAAATTTTGAAGAGTTCCCTCGATTTCGCCAAGATTCTATCACCCGACTTGGTGACTATGGGACCACTTGAAAAGTATACTTTTTCCAACAAAAAAAATAATTTTTCAAATCGGTTGGCAAGCGACGGAGTTATGCGCGAACAAAAAAAAAAAAAATTGAAACATTCGAATATCGAATTCGAATATTCGAAATTCAAACCTCCTCCTTTTTTATAAGTCAGTGAAAAAGAGCTGAGGCGATGGTGAACCCATACACTGCCTATAAGTGTATCAATCGAAGTCTTCCTTTGCCAGCATCCCGTAAATTAACGGATAATATACCCACACGATATTCACATTCACTACAAACCACATGACGCCCAAATCGAACATCAATCCAGAGCTCAACCGCAACTAGAATTACTCTAATTCAAACCGTATACATAGAACAACAATAATCATTAGTCATAGCGATCTAAACCATAGAGTAAGGAAACTGAATAGATACGAATCTTTGATGTTTGTTTTTCCGGTGATTTCGAGTTTTTGCAAACAAGTAAATACTTAGTGGATTTTTGAATTGGTTTTTCGAAATATCATTGAGAATGCCTAGGCACATTACAGATGAAATTTCGTATAGGAGTTCCTCAGACTTTCGACTGGATTTAAGACTAGCCGACGTCACGCGGTTTCACCCATCATCATCATCATCATCAGCCAATAATGTTCCCACTGCTGGGACCGGGCCTCCTCTCAATGAGAGGGAATGGGCTATAATCTACCACGCGGGCCCAGTGCGGATTGGTAGATGTCACATGTCTTCGAAGTTTTTGGTTCTAGGACATGCCGGTTTCCTCACGATGTTTTCCTTCACCGTTTTGAGAGCAGCAGTGATGAAATAAATTACACAAAGTAATGGGTTCAAACCCACGACTTACTGTTCGTAAGTCGGGGCCGCCACCACTAGCCCACCGCTGCTCTCGGTTTCACCCGCATATAAACCTTTTTGGGTGAGATTCCATAGGCTATTTTATGATAGATAGATGCCATCATACATAATGATAGAATTGTAAATAATTATACATAATTAAATATACCCAAAAAAAAAAAATAGAAGTTGATCAATGACGAACGAATCCCCTGCTCTCATTATCTATATACGACACTTGAGATCAGTGCCAAAATAAAATCCAGCTAGATACTACCAGTTCGTTGCGGTTGTATCACAAGACGAGTAAACGATTTCGTAGACGATTTTACAAAAGTCCACTCGCTTCTATACATTATTAATCTATGTGTAACTCTAAACCCATGTTACAAGCTTGCACGTGACATTGGCATATCTCTGACACTCGCTCACATACATCAGGCATCAGCCCTTGAGAGGAGGTAAATTTGTCACGTCAACCCCAGATGATTGATAAAGGAAATGGAGGATCATACGTTTGTTTGCAGTTTGTTGTAAATGATGAAAATTTGTAGGGGTTTCTCGTGGAGATATTTCTCTTCACCATCCATACTTAATATTATAAAGCAGAAGAGTTTGTTTGTTTGTTTGGTTGAACGCGCTAATCTCAGGAACTGCTGGTTCAAATTCAAAAAATATGGGAGAGATTAGGAGGAGAGCAGGGTTGAAAAATGTTGCAAAAACGGGGATTTTTTCTCTTCGTTTTTCTCTCTTATGTGACGCAGACGAAGTTGCGCGGGTCAGCTAGTTAAAAATATAGCTTAAACTAGCTTATCGCCCGCGACTTCGCCCAAGTGAAGTTTTGTACTAATGTTCCACCGGGATAAAAGTAAATAATTTTCATAAAGGGTAATAAACATCCATCTATCGTTCCATCCATCCTCACAAACTTTCGCTTTCATAATAGGAAGTAGAGCTGTGATTAAAGCACGTGAGTCGTACTTTTGCGTAAAGGGTAACAAGCGTTCATCCATCCATCTTGACAAACTTTCGCTTTTATAATAGAAAGTAGAGCTGTGATTAAAGCACGTGAGTCGTATTTTTGCGTAAAGGGTAACAAGCGTTCATCCATCCATCCTCACAAACTTTTGCTTTCATAATAGGAAGTAGAGCTGTGATAAAAGCACGTAAGTCGTATTTTTGCGTAAAGGGTAACAAGCATCCATCCATCCATCCTGACAAATTTTCGCTTTCATAATAGGAAGTAGAGCTGTGATTAAAGCACGTGAGTCGTATTTTCAACCGACTTCCAAAAAGTGGAGGTTCTTGCGTAAAGGGTAACAAGCGTCCATCCATCCATCCTCACAAACTTTCGCTTTCATAATAGGAAGTAGAGCTGTGATAAAAGCACGTGAGTCGTATTTTTGCGTAAAAGGTAACAAGCATCCATCCATCCATCCTGACAAACTTTGGCTTTCATAATAGGAAGTAGAGCTGTGATTAAAGCACGTGAGTCGTATTTATCTATACTAATATTATAAAGCAGAAGAGTTTGTTTGTTTGTTTGAACGCGCCAATCTCAGGAACTACCGGGTCGAATTGAAAAAATATTTAATTTTTTGGCGTTGGATAGTTCATTTATCGAGGAAGGATAAGACCATAAGGAGCGGAGCAGGTATGAAAAAAGTTGCAAAAACGGTTTTTTTTTTCCTTTCGTTTTTCCTCTCTTATGTGACGCAGACGAAGTTGCGTGGGTCAGCTATTCAGTAATAACATCGCTGGATCACATCATTACTGGATTTATAAGTTTTCAAAAAAGAATTTGGTATACATGT
The DNA here is from genome assembly GCA_916618015.1 of Xestia c-nigrum. Lineage (NCBI taxonomy): Eukaryota > Metazoa > Arthropoda > Insecta > Lepidoptera > Noctuidae > Xestia > Xestia c-nigrum. The sequence goes on from OU745260.1 coordinate 11,472,788, forward strand.
TTACGTACATTTTAGAATCAACTGATCTTGTTTTTGGCTTATTATGGAAAAGTGGATTTTAAGTCTATAATTCTCCTATAAACTTGTCTATAAACTCTTCATAAAAACATTCACTTCGCTTAGTAATGCTTCATCGTAGTATGGCAAAAATACCAGTCCTCTTTGTACGTAAAACGTTTTCAGCATTGGATTGATGCTGCAAATTCCACAACGTCATTTGTCATCAATTGCCTCTCTAAGTGCGACCCATCTCAAATTCACGAAATTTCTAGACCCTCTCCAGTTTATCACAAAATTGAAATCACGATACCGAGCATAACGCTCTGAGTTCTATCCCAGATCCGTCAAAGATTTTTCAGTCGTTGATTTGGTCAGAAAAAATATTGAATCTCGTGATGGCCCAGAGGTTAAGGCCTCGCCTGTAATGCATGAGGTTGTGCGTTCAAATCCGGGCAAGTACAGTCGAACAAGCTATTTGGTTTACAGTTCAACCCGAAAATTTGTCCTGTGCGGGCTAATAAATGCGTTTTCTTTCTTCCTTTCTTTCGTGCGTTCCGAGATACGACGTAATCACTCACAGCGCTCACAGCCATAGGGCGATTGTGCACTACAAGGAATTTTACTGTCCGAACATCCGACTTTTTACGGTCCGAAGTGGCATGAAAAAAACGGATGATTGGCTCGTGCACTGGTCCGTCTTTTCTCGGATGATACGCCTCAGTTTAGGGTAGCTCTGTCTTTGAAACACGCGCACCCTCCTTCCCCGCGCCCGCCCCGCCTGCTCATGAAAATGGACGTAGTACACAAGCATTTAAAACACGTTTTTCATTGCTGTCATTTCGGACCGGAAAAAACCGTTCCGGAATGGGGAAAAGTAAAATGTCGGACGGTAAAATTACGTATAGTGCACAAACTAGTATATATATTATATGGCGTGCCATATCGGACCGTAAAAAATCGGACTGCCGGACAGTAAAATTCCTTGTAGTGCACAATCGCCCATACTCGTATTTTGCGTTCCGTTTTAAATTTAACGATTATGACAGCTAAGATCTGTCATTAGGTCATTTGACAGCGCTCACGGTGATATTTCTTTGGGGCATGGTCGGTGTAAACGCAAGATGGCGCGTGTCAAGACGTCATCTATGACGACTCAAGGGACATCGTTATCGCGCTTATGATCGCGCTCACGGTTACTCGGAACGGGTTTATGGACGCTCATAGCGTTTACAGTCTATCTCGGAACGCACTGTTTGTTCGACCGTACAAATGTGACTTTTACAATTCATAATATGTATTACTTTTTTAAGATCTTGGACGTCACAGACATGAAGAAAAACAAGTAACCAGGAAGAAAGAAAACAGAAAAAGAAGGAGTGGGGGGAGGGGTGAAGGAAAACAGGAAACCTAGACTTATAATTAATATAGGACTGAAACTATAACCCGCCTTCATCTGTCTAGCCTGTTCCCAACTATGTTGTGGGGGTCGGCTTCCAGTCTGTTTGGATGCAGCTGAATACCATTTCACATGGAGCGACTGCCTATCTGACCTCATGTTGGTTTGGTACCTCTCTGCCTAACTCTTCAGGAAAGTCAGACCGATTTCATATTCTGTTATATTAAAATCATACCAAAAAGTATCACCGAATTCTGAATAAATTGTACCAATGCAATAAGTAAGACAAACTTAAGACGAGAAATTAAGGAAGTTTCCCGTTGAAGTTCTGAAACTGTCAGCAGTTAGTTGAGGAGGCAACGAATGGAGAAAACCTGATACCATGAAGAGCCAAAGTTTGTGCCTTTGTTCTTTAGAACTACTGAATTGATTTCGTATAATTTAAAAACAGTTGTATGAAATTGTACGTTTGTTTCTGGCAAGTTAATTAATCAGCACGTGTATTTTTTGTCATGAGCAATTTAATTAAACATAGAATTACTACATTATAAAACTTAAGAAGACGGGTATTTATCGCGAATTTACCTTTAATTTAATCCCGACGTTTCGACCGGATTGCACCAGCCGTGGTCACGGGGAGGCATAGAATTACTGTACAATAAACTGGGTTTTGTAGGTCAAATAGGCAGTCGCTCCATGTAAAATACTGGTGTTCAGCTGCATCCGGTTAGAGTGGAAGCCGACCCCAACATAGTTGGGATAAGACTAGGTAGATAATGGACTCTAGTACCTATGTGTCTTGGACCGAACTCTGTGTAGTGATCGCTAGCACAGGCATGAGGTCTCGCCTGCCGGGGCTGCGGGACTGTTCGAAAGAGATACCGCAGCCCCAGAACGTAAAGGGCGAGGAAGGAACATGGATGGGTTTTAATCAGTAACAGTCTGACACTCCCTCCCGCTCCGCCCAGAGTGGGAGAAGTCAGATGATGATTTCCCAACCAAAAAAAAAAGGCATGAGGTCTTTGATTTTATTATTCAAGCGAAATGCGGTGGTCGTCTTAAACCATTTTTTTTCAAACAAAGGATCTTTAGAACAAAACATTATGATTATCCCCATAAATACTGAAAGTTAACATAATTTTACGAACGAAATCCTTTTCCGCCATAACAAGACTATTTCCTACAAAGTTTCAACATCAAAACATGCAATTTAAGCAATATGTAAGCTCTGCTCCATTTTTTTTTCAAATTATGCACAGAACTGGCTACTTATTCAAAAACTTTAAATTGGCTGTACTTCCAATAGAAGATACAATATTTCAATATCGAATGGTGGAATAAACTTAGGTACTTTGAAGTAGTGAGATGCATCTTTTGAATTATTCCGTACGTAGAAACCAGTTGACTTGAGGTCCTCGCACGAACGCGCGTCGTAAACAGAACGTTTATGTTATGTTCACGCCGCACATTTAAATATCTTTATCAATATATACACACACATATCTACGCAATCCCCGCATTCGAAATCCTCGTGTGAAGTTCTGTGCAATCTGTGTCTGTGTGCAATATGTGTCTATGGATGTGTGCGAGAATGCATAGAAGAATTAGAATGCGGTGACTGCGGCGCGTGCGGTGCGGCCAGGTCTGCGTTCACCTTTGGCATTTTACCTACTGCTATAATTTGTTACTACTATTATAGATGAAAAAGTGGATGAAAAAAGATAGATGGCTGTTTGTTACCCTTTGTCAGGTTGTAGGCAATCCAAGGAAGCTATGCCATCCTTGGATCCAAAGCTGACCAGGCGCCTTCTGCGCCTAGACAGAGATAGCCTGCGTCTGGTGGCGGAGAAGGTACATCCTAGGTATCACTGACAGTCCCTTGCCTTGGCTGGTTGGAGTGATCGGCCACTATGGCTCTCGCACAATGGTCCATTTCAAGGACTAAGTGCGGAAACCTAAACCCCCATGATAGATAGATAGATACCCTTTGTCAAAAAAAAAAATACTAAACGTATTTTAACAAAATTTGGCACAGATATACTCTATAACCTGGATTAATAGAATACTTTTTATTCAGGCAGTATGATCCCGTTTCAAATTACCGAAATCCACGCGGAATAGAAAAAGGTTTAAACTTGCGTGACGTCAAAGCGTCAAGCATTTTACGACGTCAAATGAGAGAGCTGCGCCTGCTGCTGGGCTGCGCTGGACTTGTGGCGTAGGTACTCGAAGAAATATTAATTTCATCGTTTATTTCTGCATTTTTCGTCGTTGTCATGTTGTGAAAGTTCTACCATAGGACACAAGATGTAAAAGTCAGATTTTTTTTTAGGTTAGACGTCTCGGAGTATAGTCGGCGTCGAATATTCAATGTGTGACCATTACGTTCAAGCTAGGCTCACTATGCAGATAGACATTTACATAAATTACATTATATTTGCACCGTGACGTGGTTCTTACAGCCTCTTCATAGTTTATTTACCCATAACAGCTGTAGTCCAGCGGCAACCTTATTCTCGCAAAAATAAAGGCCGTTATAATTTTGACAGGCTTGTCAGCGATAGCATCCCAAGTTCAGCCTTATCGCCAAGAGCATGACTCTTACTTTCACTTTGACAGCGATGCATGGATGGAGGTAAAGGACTGCACTTCATGCAACAAGTCCTCATACAGCTGGCGACTTTGTATGCTACAATGAGCATAACTGTCTTTTGTTTCTTGGAGCAAAAATTCTACGTTTTGGGTGCACTGTATATTGTAGTTAAGGATGAAGTCCACCAAACGGCGCGCATTGTATTGTACTTATCGGAACGGATTTTATAATCTGTATTTTTTTTATCCTTTTTGTTTAGGTAATTTTTAGTTTTTTTTTACTATTCTTATTGTTTTTTTTTTGGTTTCCATTTTTTTTTTTGTACTGTGTGCACTTGTGGCGTGTGTTAAATAAATAAATGTATTTTCTTTCTTTCTAAATTGTGGATGCAATCAAAGTCAACATGACCAAGTTGCGCACAGCAGCTTGACCGCGGGTGCCTTCCGTGACACGCCATCGTAGCCGAAAGTACGCTGCGACGCGCGGTCGCCTCCGTTTGCCTGTCGTCGTATCCGAAACGGTGCTGGTGGAATAAACTATGTATTTGCCTAAGTGCAAAACGGATACGTTTCCAAGCGACAGTACGAAGCCGATCGTATACATCGGACGCGATCGGCTGTCGCCGCATCCTTTCCGATCCGTCCAACCGTCTGGTGGAAATCATGCTTTATGTTGGGGTGAGAATTGTGACCTACTTTATATGCGACCTGGAACTGTAAATATGAGCCACACTTATGTTTTCGGGAAACTTACGTTTGAGGTGTTGAATAAATAAAGCCAGTATAAAGATCAAGTACTGTGTTGCAGATTTCGTGGTTTATTTGTAGGTTTATGAATGTTTCAAAGCAGATCGTGTGTGTGTTTCTAAACCACAAAGTTATAGTACTGTAAATACTTTATTCGACTGCGCCACCCTTTTATCTGATCTCGTCTTTGCAGGCTTCGAATAACGTTACTGAGCAGACTTCTTTAAAGATAAATTTGGCCTTTCAATATTCTCGGATTTTGATTTAAAGTGTGTTACGCAATATGTTTTACTCGTGAAACTCGTGGCAAAATAATAACAGCCGCTCCGGTCAATCTTTAAGTTAAGCCGTGCTTGCCTTGGTTGGTCTCTAAATGGGTGACACTTAAATACCGAGTTTCCTCCGTGCCTCGGAAATCACGTTAAGCAGTAGGTCTTGGCTGTCATAATGTGGATCTTTGACAGTCGTTACAGGTCGTCAGTTGCCCAAGTCTGTCAACCAGTCTTATCAAAGGGGGTCTTATTGTACTACCCAGTACTTACTGGTTTGTGGAGTTCAGATAGGTATGTCCGTGTCTCCATGTAAAACAAAACAGAATTGGGAAAAGGCTAAGCACTTTACTAGTATTTCATTCATATTATCATCTGCCTATTCTTTTCCTATGTTTGATTCAGCTTAATGTTTTACCGGTTGTGACTTAATTGCCAGCGGCTTCGCCCGCGTGAAGTTTGATAATTATCCCATGGAATCTTCCTACCGATAAAAGTATCCTATGTTTTAATCCAGGATATAATTTGTGTGTATATATGTGCTAAATTTCATCCAAATCCATTGTGTGGTTTTTGCGTGGAAGAGTAACAAACAAAAATCCGTACTCACCAACTTTCACATTTATAATATTTGGAGGATGGATGGCCACAACAAGTCACTAAGTAACCGTTGTTGACTTTAAGGTTTCTAAAAACCCGTAACCAAGGTCAAAGATCTGTGAAGCTGACATTATCTTATCACAATTATGATACAAAAGTTTAACTGTATGGATGTTTGTCACTCTATCATACCAGAAAAAAAAATTGGTTGTCTGTAAAGTCGGTTTACGGACGATAGATTTACGTGATAACGTCATAATCATTATTTTATGTAATACAAAAAAGGGGGTGGAACGTTACTATGGAACGTTACTATGGAACGTTACTATTGTTACGAGCTGGGTATGAGATAAATTAATTACTACCGATTAAACAACACAATAACTTTATTAATCACAAAACAATCAAAACTCAATCACAAATACACTACTGTTTACTATTCACTTAGATATCGCACTTGTAGTTCACTTGGATTCGCTTCGTTGTGTCGCTAAAACAAGACTGACTGTCGCGGCCCTGAGCGCTCTATTTATACTCGCCAACAGACACACCAGAACAACCACGAACATTCGAGAGGGTCATAAAAACACAATAGAGGTACCTACGCAGGTAATAAAAATAGTAGGTATAACCTACTTGTACAAAACAACCAAATATGAACCTTATGCCCTAGGCGTACGGTCGAAATTCTAATGTCTTTGTATAAATAGGTCGCGCGTTTGTACCTACCTAACTTTAAAACTAATAATAATAGAATTCTCTCGAACTTCTAACGTACGCACACTGTAATCGCTGACTTTCTCGAATGTTCTAGTAGGTCCGATGTAACACTGCCCCCCTCCTTAGACATGCTCGTCCCGAGCATCATTAGTCCCGTAGTATCGTGCCAACCGGTCTACATGCACAATCTTAGGCCCACCTCGTGGACCCTTCTGTATTCGGTAGGTGACATCGTTGATCCTAGTCACGACTCGGTATGGTCCATCCCATTTTGCTTGTAACTTCGGAGACTTTCCCTTGCTCCGCACTGGGTTATGCAACCACACCAGTGATCCCTCGTCGAAACCCCTACCGTTTGCTTTCCGGTCATAACGGGTCTTCATCTTCTCAGACATCTGTTGGCCGGACTGTCGGATATGCTCATAAACATCGTTCAACTTATTACGCAAGTCATTCGCGTAATCTGTTACGCTACATGGAGCATCAGGGGGAGTTCCAGTGATTAAATCAGCAGGTAACCGTAATTCCCTTCCAAAGTTCGCGAAGGCTGGTGTCACAGTCGTACTTTCGTGGACTGCACTTCGGTAAGACAGAAGAAACGGCTGTATGTGCTTGTCCCAATCCCTTTGCCGGCTTTCCACAACTTTCGCCAGATATCTCTCCAACGTTTGGTTGAATCGTTCTACCATTCCATCGGATTGTGGGTGGTAAGAGGTGGTTCTGGTTTTATGGGTACCCATTAACCGACAAGTCTCTTGAAATACCTGCGATTCAAAATTTCTTCCTTGATCGCTGTGTATTTCTAAGGGTACTCCAAAACGACAGAATACTTCTTGAACTAATTTATCTGCGACAGTTGTTGCTTCTTGGTTAGGAATAGCGAAGACTTCTGGCCACTTTGTGAAGTAATCCATGACCACCAGGAAGTACTTGTTTCCGCTCTCACTTACTGGAAATGGTCCCGCAACGTCTAGTGCTATCCGTTCCCAAGGGGCTCCAACGTTGTACACTTTTAATGCACCTCTGCTGCGTGTACGGGGTCCTTTCACGGCCGCACAACTGGTACATTTACGACACCAGTCCTCAACATCATCTCGACAGTGGATCCAGTAGAAGCGTTCTCGAATTTTTAGGAGAGTCCTTTTTACCCCCATATGTCCTCCAGAACATCCATCATGGTAGAGCCGTAGAACATCCGGTACCTTAGCTTTAGGAACAACCATTTGTAGATGACAGCTGTCCCCTCTAGCGTTTTCCCATTTACGGCACAAGACTCCATCCTGGATCACCAAGCTGTTCCATTGCGCCCAATAACTCTTTGTAATGGAACTCATCGCAGCCACATCACTCCACTTGGGTTTAGGAACACCAGCTTTGATCCATTCGAAGATCGGTTTGATGTCCGGATCCCTTTGCTGAGCCTGCTGTAGGGTATCCTTCCATTCATCGCTGAGATCCGTTCTAAGCATCCTCACGGGCACTACTTCCTTAGTCTCTTGCCTGGCACAGTGCTTACAGTCTTCAGGACAAGGTCTTCTTGATAAGGCGTCTGCGTTACCGTGAGTTCTCCCACTGCGATGTTCAGTTACGAAATCAAACTCTTGGAGCAGTTCTATCCATCTCGCCACTTGCCCCTCTGGATTCTTAAACTGTAATAGCCACATCAGTGCAGCATGGTCAGTTCGTAATTGGAATTTACGTCCCAGCAAATATTTACTGAAGTGCTGCACTGTCTTTACTACAGTGAGTAGCTCCCGTCTTGTAACGCAATAATTTCTTTCAGGCTTAGATAAAGACTTGCTGAAGTAAGCTATTACAACCTCCCGGTCTCCTTTCCGTTGAGACAGCACGCCCCCAATTCCAGTATTACTGGCATCTGTGTCAACTATGAAGTAATTTTCAGTGTCAGGATATCCCAAAATAGGTGTGTTGCACAGACGTTTCTTTAATTCCTGAAATGCGACGTCGCAGTCATCGTCCCAACAGAATTGCCTCTTTTCCTCAGTGAGTTTGTGCAGAGGTTTTGCAATGTCGGCAAAATTCTTGACAAACCTTCGATAGTAGGAGCACAAACCCAGGAATGCTCTGACCTGTGTCTTGTCTTTCGGAACTGGCCAATCCTTGACGGCGACTACTTTTTCTGGGTCTGTTTGAACACCTTCCCCCGAAACTATGTGTCCTAAGAAGTTCACTTGCTGTCTGAAAAACGAACACTTTTTCGGACTTAACTTGAGATTTGCTGTTTGGATTTTCGACAGCACTCGGTTGAGGTTTTTAAGGTGATCTTCAAATGTACGGCCCACGATGATTATGTCGTCTAGATAGACAAGACATGCGTCTCCAATCAATCCGGCGAGTACTTGCTCCATCAGCCTTTCAAACGTCGCAGGAGCGTTGCACAAACCGAATGGCATAACTTTAAACTGCCATAGCCCTTTTCCTGTTGAGAATGCAGTTTTCTCCTTGTCCTTGGGGTCTATTTCTACTTGCCAGTAGCCACTCTTCAGATCAAGTGTGGTAAACCACTTCATACCAGTCAGCGTGTCCAGTGTGTCATCGATCCTAGGCAGCGGGTAGCTGTCCTTTTTCGTGACGTCGTTCAGTCGTCGATAGTCCACACAGAAGCGCATACTGCCGTCCTTTTTCTTTACCAAGACCACAGGAGAACACCATGGACTCGATGAAGGCTCTATAACACCGTCCTTCACCATTCCCTCAATCATGGTTTCTACCTCTTTTTCTCGTGCAACTGGCAGTCTTCTTGGTCGCTGACAGATTGGTAACTCGTTACCCGTATTAATCTGGTGCTGAACAAGTCCAGTTCTCCCTATGTCAGCATCATTCGAAGAGAAAATGTTGGCGTACTGAAGTAACATCTTCTTAGCCTTGTCCATTTCTTCTATAGTTAAATCGCAGTTTTCCAAAAGCGTTGACACGTCAAATTTTGAACTACGAATTTCATTTCCGGTAGGCACATCTTGCAATTGACGCATCCAAGCTACTTCCTCGCAAGTGCCGATCAAGGTGCCCTTCTTAATCACTTGCTCCTGGTCACTTGGATTCAGTATGCGTACTGCTGAGATGTTGGTGGCCTTGACCAGAGTTCTTGCCATCTTCCATGGGAAGTCATTGTTTACCCTTTCTATTAAAACACTTCGACTTTTGTTTCCAGAATTCCGTGGCAAACAAATTGGCACAACCGTTTCTGATCTGCGAGGAAGAACAATCTTCTTCAAACAGTACACTTTCCCTGACGGTGCACCTTCCATGAAGACTTCCTCTGAACCACATTTCAGTACTCCTTGATCAATGTCGATCTCACAACGATATTTCCGCATGAAGTCCAAGCCCAAGATGCAATCGTCCACTATGTCAGCCACGATGACATTCTGCTTGTAAAATCTGTCACCCAATTTTAACTCCACCTCCTTCTTGCCTCGGACGGTAATGTGCTGACCAGTAGCTGTTAGTAACTGTATACGGTCGTGTTTGTTGAAGTAGTCCCCAAGAAACCGACTTGCTAGTTTGGAATTGACGACCGTGTGAGAAGCTCCAGTATCCAACGTCAGTTTGCATGGTGTTCCATTGACTTCGCCTTTGATGGTCAGGCTGTTCCCGTCATGTGCTTGCGAGATCAAGATTCTCGGGGCTCTTTCAATACCAGCCAGCACCCGCCCCCCAGTCCTGGCATTTACTCGTTTCCCTGCTGTGGCTGGGCAGTCACTTCAGCCACTCTTCCCTGCTGATCTTCTCTCGGGGTGCTGCGCTTAGGACAGCTGGACCGAAGATGACCCCTTTCCCCACAAGTGTAGCACCTAGGACTATACCCCTGTGGGCGGTCGCGTACAGGTGATGCAACAACCTCCCTGACACGGTGCGTTCGGTGGTCTTGCCTCACTGCCTCTACTTCTAAGGCATGGGCCAAGGCGTCCTTCAAGGTCTCATGATGCCCCAGTCTCACGGCAGCTCTAACTTCTAAGTCACGTATTCCATCAACGAAGGCCTGTACCAGATTTCCATCAATCAGTGCAGGGGCAGACTGGTAGGCTTTCCGAACGAGTTTTTCAATTTCCAGGGCCCACTGCTGTAGGTTCTCGGCACTACGTTGAACACGGTCCTTCAACTTGGCACGGAATACGTGCTCCAGGTGCGCGTCGCCGTATCTGGACTCCAACGCCTCCAGCAGCTGCTCATAGGTTACATCCTTGCCGAGTGCCTCGAGAATAGTTAAAGCCTGGTCTCGGAGGCCCAAGGTGAGCGCGGTCATGGCTTGTGGTTTTGTCCATCCATTCGCCTTCATGACGGCCTCAAACTGTATTTTGTAGGCCGACCACGACGATGTTCCGTCGAATGGCGGAACTTTAAAACCACGCGAAGTAGGTGCAGCAACCACTGTAGCTACAGTCCCGCCTTCAGTCTTCAGTTCGCCCAAAGCCTTCTTTACCCCAGCAATCTGAACTTCGGCCTCCGAGATGCGATTCTCATGCTGGTGGACCTGTTCTTTCATCAACTTGATGTCCTTGCCAAAACTTGCATGCAGATCCTTTATTAGGAGCATCTGCTCGTCCTGGCGGCGGACCTGCTCCTCTTTGTCATGCTGCAACTGCTCTTCCAACCGGCGAGCCTGCTCCTCTTGACGGCGAGCCTGCTCCTCTTGACGGCGAGCCTGCTCCTCTTGACGGCGAGCCTGCTCTTCCTTGTCTCGCTGCAGTTGCTCTTCCAATCGGCGAGCCTGCTCCTCTTGACGGCGAGCTTGCTCCTCTTGACGGCGAGCTTGCTCCTCTTGACGGCGAGCTTGATCCTGCAGCAGCGCCATTAAAGCTGACAAGTCTGGCGCCCCTGATGCTGGAGAAACTCCGGATGGGCCAGCGACTGGCTGTGACGTAGGCTGGACACCACCCGGTGTCTGTGTCGGAGAATCCCCAAACCGCCTTTGGTCCATATCCTGCTGTCGCTGACTTCTGGTACGGATACCGTCCGTGTCGTCCTTTGGTAGGATTGGCATAATTTATCTCTCACTTCTGACACCAATTTGTTACGAGCTGGGTATGAGATAAATTAATTACTACCGATTAAACAACACAATAACTTTATTAATCACAAAACAATCAAAACTCAATCACAAATACACTACTGTTTACTATTCACTTAGATATCGCACTTGTAGTTCACTTGGATTCGCTTCGTTGTGTCGCTAAAACAAGACTGACTGTCGCGGCCCTGAGCGCTCTATTTATACTCGCCAACAGACACACCAGAACAACCACGAACATTCGAGAGGGTCATAAAAACACAATAGAGGTACCTACGCAGGTAATAAAAATAGTAGGTATAACCTACTTGTACAAAACAACCAAATATGAACCTTATGCCCTAGGCGTACGGTCGAAATTCTAATGTCTTTGTATAAATAGGTCGCGCGTTTGTACCTACCTAACTTTAAAACTAATAATAATAGAATTTTCTCGAACTTCTAACGTACGCACACTGTAATCGCTGACTTTCTCGAATGTTCTAGTAGGTCCGATGTAACACTATTTTTCATGAGTGTTGCTGGTATTATCAATTTATAAGACGTTATCACGTCAAAATGACGTGTAAAAGTGTTTGAGAAAACCTACTTGCTGAATAAATATCATTTATCATTTATCATTTATCATTTATCATTTATCATTTATCATTTATCATTTATCATTTATCATTTATCATTTATCATTTATCATTTATCATTTATCATTTATCATTTATCATTTATCATTTATCATTTATCATTTATCATTTATCATTTATCATTTATCATTTATCATTTATCATTTATCATTTATCATTTATCATTTATCATTTATCATTTATCATTTATCATTTATCATTTATCATTTATCATTTATCATTTATCATTTATCATTTATCATTTATCATTTATCATTTATCATTTATCATTTATCATTTATCATTTATCATTTATCATTTGTGTTTAAAAAAAAAGGAGGTGGAACGTTAGATGTATTCCCGTTGTCCCCGTAATCTGTGTCCTCGTCACGGGGATAACAGGACGTCAAATAATTCCTTACCGTTGTCCCCCTTATGTCACGTGGGCCACGGGGTGGAACGTTACTATGGCATGGAACGTTACTATTTTTCATGAGTGTTGCTGGTATTATCAATTTATAAGACGTTATCACGTCAAAAACTAAAATATACATATCAAAATTTCCACACGCGCGGGCAAGTAAGAAGTTTGTAACGCATCTGGCGTACCTACGTGACTTACCTCATCATCATCATCGTCATCAGCCTATTAATGTTCCCACTGCTGAGACAGGCCACCACTCTATGGAAGAGAATGGGCTATATAATCCATCACGCGGGCCCAGTGCGGATTGGTAGATGTCACATTTCTTCGAAATTACGGTTCTTGGCCATGCCGGTTTCTTAGCGAAGTTTTTCTTAACCGTTTTGAGAGCAGCGATGATAAAATATATTACACAAAGTAATGTGCCTGCCTGGGTTCGAACTCATGACTTACTGAACGTAAGTCGGGGTCGCCACGTGTTGTCCACCGCTGCTCTATGTGGGTTACGCGATGTAGTAAATACTGTAATATAGTATGACCACTTTAACTGTGCAGTTCAAGGTTGCGTTGCTAGTCTATATTTGCATCGAAAAGGCAACAACATTTGGTACATTTATTTTAGTTCCGTGTTTTCCCGCCTGCACAGATTAGTCGGTTGAACTGTACCTGTTAGGTCACGTAATCGTCAGATGTGACCCAACACTCAAAGACAAAGTTGAAATGTTTTATGTGCTTACAACCAAAGCACGGAATAGATACAGTTTATTATTCCTATCAGAATACCAGCACTGTGACGTTTTTTAATGTTACAGCACCATGCTGAGATAGGCCTTTCGGCCTCGTTCAGGACCTTTTGTTTCTTTTTAATTGTCGTAAATAATGTAAATTTTTATGTGTATTGTACTGTACGAGCTAATAAATGCTTTTTCTTCTTCTATTGATAGCTCATAGCTTGCTCCGTTGGTCTAGTGGTCACAAGCGCTAAGACTAAGCTTGATTTAGTCAGGGGTTGATTTTCAGGTAAGAAAGTGTTATTGGGTTTTTACATACGAAAGTGTCTTCAAAAATGGACCTCACTTTTGGTAAGACGCTTCCTTTGTATCACTACTACCTAACCTTTTGGGAATTAAATAGGGTGACTGCTTAAACACATGATAACAAACAACTTTTACTATGGGAACAAACCTGAAATCGCGAAAAAAAATCAGCTGTTCAGTATATCTCATCATCATCATCATCATTATCAGCCTATAATGTTCCCACTGCTGGGACATGGCCTCCTCTCAATGAGAGGGAATGGGCTATAATCTACCACGCGGGCCTAGTGCGGATTGGTAGATGTCACATGTCGTGGAATTTTTGGTTCTAGGACATGCCGGTTTCCTCACGATGTTTTCTTTCACCGTTTTGAGAGTACACAAAGTAATGCACCTGTCTGGGTTCGAACCCACGACTTACTGTTAGTAAGTCGGGACCGCCACCACTGGGCCACCGCTGCTCTTCATTTATGTTCGCATAACGTACTGAACAGCTGATATTTTTTTCGCGATTTCTGGTTTGGTCCCATAGTAAAAGTTGTTTGTTATCAATGTTATCATAAGCACAATCACGTGTGCACAGTCACCCTATAAAGGGTGTAAAAAACCTCTTTACGAAGCCGAAAGGCACTTGTTCTCCCCATCATTGCGATCATTTTCTATGTTCTACGTCATACCTGGAAACCTCCTAGTTACGGACATATGGGGGGTCAAAGTTACAACTTTTTGACAAGTTTTTTTTATTACAAGTTTTTTTTTGTCAGATATTGACTTTGAACACCTCCACAATCCCCCTACTATGCAATCCATCCATCAGCACAATATTTTAAGAGCGTTAACTAACGGTAACTTGGTTAGTGCTACGCCTCAAGTTGGCCTCATTGCGCCTAATTTTGCTGCTTTTTGGTCTACATTTCTATAACCCTAGAGTGCTCAACTACTACCGGGGCTGCGGGACTTCGGAAGAGATACCGTGGCCTCGGAACATAAAGGGCGAGAAAGGGACATGGATGGGTTTTAGTCAGTAAAAGTCGGACACTCCCTTCCGCTCCACCCAGAGTGGGAGAAGTTATTTGATGATTTCCCATTTGCTCAACTCAGGCTCTTACAAGTGTACACAGACACCTCTTCACGAATCTGAAAGGCACTTGTTCTCCCCATAATTTTTTTGTTCCACACCATACCTGGAAACCTTCTAGTTACGGAGATATGGGGGGTCTATGTTACAACTTGTTGACAAGTTATTTTTTAAATACAAGATTTTTTTTGTAAGTTTTTAACTTTCAACACCTCCACGACCCCCGTACTATTCAATCCACCCATCCACACAACGTTTTAAGTGCGTTATATTGAGTTCTACCCCAAACCATGAATATAACCTCAAAAAAAAAGTTGTTTCCCAGCAAATATTTTTTGCGTAAAGTTACTTAGATTGATGTACAGAATGCTTGGTTAACGGCTTTGTGATGAGGTGGTTTAGGCTGCGTTTCCACCAGAGATGTGCGATGGAAATGTGTCGTGCGAGGATGTCTAGCTGTGCTGTGAAAATGTGTGGGTGTTTCCACCAAAGCTGTGCGATGATAATGTGCCTACGAGGATGTGTAGCGGAGCTGTGAAAATGCGCATTAATGTGTGGCGCGAGGATGCGTTGCGAAGCTGTGAAATGTGTCGACGGGGGTGCGGTGTAGTGGGAGCGGAGTAACGCGAACGCCTGCCTGCCGCTCACCGCGCTGCGCTCACGTCTCACTTTGCTGTCGTAAGCGCTTGTAGTCGTACGCATGTCGTACGGTTGCGTGGCATAATGGACGAAAAATTAATTGATGCCGTTCAAAAGTTTCCGTGTTTGTGGAACACTTCTTTGTCATTTTACAAATGTAATGAAACTAAGGACGCTGCGTGGGAGGAAATAGTCAAAGAAATACAATATAAAGATGGTAAGTAATAATCATGTATTAAAATCAGGTATATTAAAATACAAGTTACAATATTTGGGTATTTATTGTGTGCGATGAATTCGTGACGAAATACGAGTATCTTGCCATGACACTTTTCCTTGATTATTGAAATAAGAGCAGTATTTCTCTCTTACATCATAACTATCACTTGACACGACGACGGAAATGCTAGGAACCGATACAAGAGTACTTGTATTTGTGTTATCAATGCAATCCAAATAATTACTTTGTCTTTCAATTAAAAAATTATGCATTACACATGTGGCTTTTACGATTTTGTCAACCGTTTCCACTCTGCATTCAAAGTCTTTACGATACACATACCACTTTCGTGCCAATACACCGAATGTAGCTTCTACAATGCGACGTGCCCTCGAAAGTCTATAGTTAAATATACGTTTCTGTTGGTCTAACTGGTCCCGCGGATATGGGCGCATGAAATTTTCCATCAAAGGAAAAGCCTCATCTCCAATGAATACAAATGGTACTGGTTCACCTCCTTCATATAATGGTTCAGGTTCTGGAAGATTCAATCTTTTTTCTTTCAAATATTTTCCAAAAACACTATCATCAAATATTCCAGCATCACTAAATCTTCCCATGGATCCCACATCAACCATTATAATCTTTCTCCTAGCGTCAGCTAAGCACATAAGCACTATAGAAAATCTTTGTTTGTAATTAAAAAAAGAGGACCCAGTGTTTGCAGGACACATTATATAAACATGTTTACCGTCTAGAGCCCCCAAACAATTTTTAAACTGCCATAGCTCTTGAAAATCCTTTGCTATTCGCTTCCAGTCGTCTTTGGTAGGTTTTGGAATAACAAGAGGTTGTAAAACAAGCCAAAGAGCATTACAAACTTCTGCCACAATTCTCGACACACTTGCTACTCCAATCCTAAAATTTTCTGCCAATCGTGTGAACGACGAGCCCGTGGATAAATACCTGCAAAAAAAGGAATGTTTATAATAATAGTAAGAAAAATAATTAACAAATAAAAAAGTACTCTTTACCTGTTACTGATTTTTTGCGATCTGTAAGACAACATGCTTGGTATAAAAATGTTATATTCCTAATCATAATTTTCTATTATTTCAGTGAAAAGCGCTAAGTATCGTTGGAAACAACTACGGGATAGCCATCGGGACGCGCTAAAGAGGCAGAAATCTAAAAAAAGCGGACAGGCTACAACCAAAACACGTGAATGGAAATACCAAAAATTGATGGAATTTCTTTTACCGTACATGGCCAACAGAGATAGAGAGTCAAGTTATAAAGAGGATATTTCGTCACCAAATAATGAAAATGACTCTTCGCAAAGCACTCAATATTCATTAAACCAAGATGACTCTTCGCAGAGCACTCAATATTCATTAAACCAAGATGACTCTTCGCAGAGCACTGAACATACACCAAATCAAGCTGACAATCCCAACAATCTTTACGAAATAGCCTCAACTTCAGGCATTTCAACAGATTCGGTCACCCCGTCATCATCAAAGAAGAAAAAAGGCGATGAATTATCAATTTTAATACAAAAACATATGAAAAATCAAGAAGATTTTCGAAAAGAAAGGCAAGAATTAAGAGAACTTTTAAAACCAACGGACTGCGATGATACTGATCATTTTTTTCTTTCAATGGCGAAAACATTTAAAAAATTACCAGATTACATGCAAGTTCCTTTAAAAAGGAAACTTTTTAATATGATTAGCGAAGCCGAAGAATCTTACGTGCTGTCGTGGTATAATCAAAATATTGGTTATTCTTCAAGCTCTGGTAGCAGTATAGCAGTAGGTAGTAATATAGCAGGCCAGATGGATTTGCCGCCTCAGCTGGATCCTGAACAACTTGGTTATTCTTCAAGCTCTGGTAGAAATACAAATAAAACAGTGGGCCAGATGGATTCATCTTTCCAACTGGAAGCTGTACAACCAGCATCTCCGGGAACACAACATTCAGACCTACAAACGCCAAATACTTCAAACAAAGTAGGAACAGAGCCTAATTTGCCATGAAAAAGAGGAACTTGTTGTCTACTTATTTTGCAGATTATGATTACTTTTCAATTAATATGTTTAATAAAGACAAAATTGATTCAAACTATTTTACTTACTTTAAACATACCGCCAATTTTTCCTTGGTGCTGATGCATTCTCTGTAGTGAGTGTCTTCTTTCTTGATAATGTTCTCAATCAAATTGTGTAACTCATAAAAGTTACTTCTAGATACTCGATAAGAATTTTCGAATATTTCATCATCAGCCGTATGAAAAAAGGTAAAGAATTCTCCATGTAATCGATGATATTTAATATGGTTACGTATCCAAAACCTGTGTGTTCTTGTATTGCTCAAAATTATAGAACTAATAAACTCCGTATCTTCTGCTTCCATTTCTTCATCACAAATTGTTAAATATAAAAGTTATTTTCTTTTTCCAATTATCCATATTATTATCTATTTTGCGCACTTCTACTTCCAACAAACTCCGTCTATGGACTGGCTGGTACAGTATGCGCAAACCTCGCAACACATCTTTCTCAACACACATTCCTCGCACACTTCCCTCGTACACATCCCTCGCACACATCCCTCGCACACATCCCGCGCTTGTTTTGTATGCGCAAAAATCTAGCTCCGCTGAGCCGTTTCCACCAGAGCTGTGCTGACCGAGGCAAGGTAAATGAAGCGATCCTATTGGTTCTTTACAAACACATCCCTCGCTATGCATCCTCGCACATCTCTGGTGGAAACGCAGCCTTACACCCTGTATGCGTTATGTTATACTAGTACCAGTGTAACGTTACGGTTTCCTGGATAGGAAAACGTAAGGTTGCGTTATATAAAATAAGAAAAATGGCAAGAGTAAATAATAGCAAGATGATTTAATTATACTAAAGAAGCAGAGGTAACGTGAGGATAAGAGTCCAGGTCCGAAGCTCGCAGTAGGTAGAAACGCCTCGCCGCAGTGATAGTCTCACTCGCAGACGCCAATCTTGCGAGGGTTCGAAGGTCGAGGCTCACCCGCTGTCAATGTCCAGGTTCTTAGAAATTGTAGTAGATGCCTTTTCAAGGCCGACAGCGTCCAAGCTCTCCGTAGTAGTGTAGCAGTGTAGTAGCAGCAGCTTTTCAAGGATATTAGAGTTAGACTTTGCGGACTTAGCGATCACATCAAATAGCTCAGAGCTCCGTCAAGCTTCTTACTCGCTCGAAGACCAAGGATAGACTTTGCAAACTTAGCGATCACATTAAATAGTTCTGAGTAATCTCCAGCATGTTGCTGGGTCAAGGACCACACGCAGACTGACTATTCAGGCTCGGCTTCCTGTCATCATGCAGTTATAATATTTTTATAGTGTTCTAGAACATGGAAGAATAAAATGGTTACAAAAGAGGTCTAGCATCAAACGTATACAACCTACAATTAATAGTTACAGGAATAAATTAAAAAGAAAACTAGGCTTGTCATTGTCATTATCTGACATCACAAAAGTAAACAAAGATTTGGAAACACAAAAATGTACAGAAATGCTTTAAATAATACTAATTAAAAGGCTGAAAAGGCATGCCAAGCCTCCACATAAAAGCTATGAAGTTATTCGGAAAGAACATGTGATAATGTTTTGGATTACAATAGTTAAAAACGTAAGTACAAAAACACAAACATTACATTACCCCGAAAACCCCGGAAAATTTTTGAATACAATGAAAAAATTTTCTTTATCAATAAGAGCATTACGAGAGCATTAAAAGCACCATAAATTACAACTTAAATGAGTATTTACAGTGTTATAGAAAGATTAAAAAATTAAGACTAAGATTCCCCATAACCCCTGAAAATTAACTAGAAAAATTTTGTGGTTTTAAATAAGACCTTGCTCTTTCATACACCTTTCATCAAACTACCCCCCTGCAACCTTCCTCAATCATACATCACCAGCATACTTAGGGGATATGGTTCACATTCCATGACGCATACTCCTCAAGGAATTATTATTGGGTTTACGAAGGCTTATTTTTTTTAATTAGGTGTCGTAACCCGCACCTTTTTAATAACCCACTTAAGATTAAAATTAATATTTACAGATTTTCCTGCTTTCAGAAAAACAGTCAAGGCCTAGGATGAACAGCTAAAGAGAAGCCTTTAAGTCCAAGTTCAAGTTTCAAGGATACAAAAATACAATCTAAGTTATTATCTAAGTTAGGAGACCACTCCATAACAAAAAGAAAACAAAATCAAGAAATAAAGTAGTGGATAAACAAGCCAAAAGTCCAAAAGTTTTTGAAGGTAATATTATGAAACTTAAATCTAAATGGTTTTTACAAGAATTAAAAAAAATATATACATAAAACTGCCATTTTCTTTTTACCATTAAAAAAAAAATATATTAAGTAAAATTAAATATTAGCAAAAAAAAAAAAACAATATTTAAAAGTCTGCAGAGGACTCCCAAATGAGTGAGTGAGAGAGTAAACGAGAGGACTCCCAAATGAGTGAGTGAGAGAGTGAACGAGAGGACTCCCAAATGAGTGAGTGAGAGAGTGAACGAGAGGACTCCCAAATGAGTGAGTGAGAGAGTGAACGAGAGGACTCCCAAATGAGTGAGTGTAAAAGAGGTTCAAGTCAAGAGAGGGCTCAAGTCAAGAGAGGGCTCAAGTCGAGGGAGTGCTCAAGTCGAGGGAGTGCTCAAGTCGAGGGAGGGCTCAAGTCGAGGGAGGGCTCAAGTCGAGGGAGGGCTCAAGTCGAGGGAGGGCTAAGTCGAGGGAGGGCTAAGTCGAGGGAGGGCTAAGTCGAGGGAGGGCTAAGTCAAGGGAGGGCTAAGTCAAGGGAGGGCTAAGTTAAGGGAGGGCTCGAGTCAAAGGAGGGCTCGAGTCAAAGGAGGGCTCGAGTCAAGGGAGGGCTCGAATCGAGGGAGGGCTCGAATCGAGGGAGGGCTCGAATCGAGGGAGGGCTCTCAAGTCAAGGGAGGGCTCTCAAGTCAAGGGAGGGCTCTCAAGTCAAGGGAGGGCTCTCAAGTCAAGGGAGGGCTCTCAAGTCAAGGGAGGGCTCTCAAGTCAAGGGAGGGCTCTCAAGTCAAGGGAGGGCTCTCAAGTCAAGGGAGGGCTCTCAAGTCAAGGGAGGGCTCTCAAGTCAAGGGAGAGCTCTCAAGTCAAGGGAGGACGAGCACTCAAGAGTAAGACGTTTTAAATAATGATCTACGTTTAAGATTAAAAAAAAACATTCACCACGAAAACCCAAGAAAATCGCAAAAATAGGTAAAATCGGAACTAACCTTAGTTAGTACCTATTTTTGCCATGCCAGTAGGCTAGTACAAAGATTATAAAACTCTATGGCCTATTACTTAGCAACCATGTTAGCAACTATGCTTATTAGTAACAAGGTCAAAAACATACTGTCAAAAATGAAAATTTACGTATAAATAGTAAATTTTCTTAAAAATGAGGACTTTCGAGTTATGATTTCAGGTTGGAGTTGATCAAGGTGAAGTATTTGAAATGAGTGTTATGTAAATTTAAAGGTTTGTGCAAACGTTTACAGGATACTCTCCTGTATCGGTCGTGAAGTACCCCAACAACCAACTTGGGAGTGTCCACGAATGGATTATCACATCAAGTGGCCATTGGGTACGAATACCAGGGGGTATTCGCTGTGGTGTGCAAGTCTGTGGGGATGCAGTGTCGTGGTGTTTTTGTAGGGAGTAAAGTATTAAGTGTCAAACGACTACAGGATATTGTCCTATAGCCGTCGTATAGTGACCGATCTCCAACCTTGGCAGTGCCCACAAGTGGGTTAACACCACCAAGAGGCCGAAAGGGTGCCGATTATCTTTCGATAATGGAGTGTCTGTGGGGGTGTAGAGTTGAGTGATGTAGAGTAGAATGGAGTGGTGATAGATGAAAAATAAGTTGCCAAATAGAATAGATTACTTGTGGAAGTTTATTTTGGAATTTTGGGAAGGATGGAATATTAAAGAACACAGGGCGGGGTTTTAAAAGATGGGCGCCAAACTGTAACGTTACGGTTTCCTGGATAGGAAAACGTAAGGTTGCGTTATATAAAATAAGAAAAATGGCAAGAGTAAATAATAGCAAGATGATTTAATTATACTAAAGAAGCAGAGGTAACGTGAGGATAAGAGTCCAGGTCCGAAGCTCGCAGTAGGTAGAAACGCCTCGCCGCAGTGATAGTCTCACTCGCAGACGCCAATCTTGCGAGGGTTCGAAGGTCGAGGCTCACCCGCTGTCAATGTCCAGGTTCTTAGAAATTGTAGTAGATGCCTTTTCAAGGCCGACAGCGTCCAAGCTCTCCGTAGTAGTGTAGCAGTGTAGTAGCAGCAGCTTTTCAAGGATATTAGAGTTAGACTTTGCGGACTTAGCGATCACATCAAATAGCTCAGAGCTCCGTCAAGCTTCTTACTCGCTCGAAGACCAAGGATAGACTTTGCAAACTTAGCGATCACATTAAATAGTTCTGAGTAATCTCCAGCATGTTGCTGGGTCAAGGACCACACGCAGACTGACTATTCAGGCTCGGCTTCCTGTCATCATGCAGTTATAATATTTTTATAGTGTTCTAGAACATGGAAGAATAAAATGGTTACAAAAGAGGTCTAGCATCAAACGTATACAACCTACAATTAATAGTTACAGGAATAAATTAAAAAGAAAACTAGGCTTGTCATTGTCATTATCTGACATCACAAAAGTAAACAAAGATTTGGAAACACAAAAATGTACAGAAATGCTTTAAATAATACTAATTAAAAGGCTGAAAAGGCATGCCAAGCCTCCACATAAAAGCTATGAAGTTATTCGGAAAGAACATGTGATAATGTTTTGGATTACAATAGTTAAAAACGTAAGTACAAAAACACAAACATTACACCAGTAGCCTGGAAATAACTACATATAACTAGAATCTTGGATTGCTCCTTTGCTCTATTTCAGTCTCAATATCTTGCTTCTATTGGGTATCATTTCATAGAATCTCTAACTAAGTAACAGCTCAAACTCTGAATTTGTACCTAGCTGTTGGCAATAGACTTGTCACTAATTTTAGAACTTACAGACATAACTGACTTCTTCAAATATAAAGGAACCTTTGACTGTTGGTTACCGCTTCTAGGAATAATTCTATTATAGGGCATTATTTCTAGAATATCACGAATATAGTTTTATTTCTACAAAATATTGACACACCGCGTATAGAGAAGCTCGTGGCTAAATAATAACAGCCACTCGGACCGATCTTTAGGTTAAGCCGTGCTTGCCTAGGTTGGTCTGTCGATGGGTGACCACACTCATCATCATCTGCCTAGCCTTGCACGTTAAGCTGTTGGTCCCGGCTGTTATTTGTCCATCTTTGGCAGTCGTTACAGGTAGTCAGTGGCCCAAAAAGTCTGTCAACCAGTCTTACCAAGCGGTATCGTATTACCCAGTATTAACTGGGTTGTGTAGGTCAGATAGGCAGTCGCTCCATGTAAAATACTGGTATTCAGCTGCATCCGGTTAGACTGGAAGCCGACCCCAACATAGTTGGGAAAAAACTAGGCAGATGATGAGTGATAGTTGACACACCAGGTAAAGACTGCTCCGTTGGTCCAGTGGTAGCAATTGCCGAGCATGAGGTCCTCGGCTTGATTCCTGCGACGGCCGAATATGGAATAAGTATGCATGTAATTTTTTCTTCACTTACATCAGTAAAATACACTTTTATCAACCCAAGAAAAGTATTACAAATTAAGTTTTCATCCCACCATCTCGGAAAGAGTATTTTTGCTCTTCGATATCTGAGTGCAAAAGCCGTTTTTATCGTCATGAGGGTAAAGTAAATTTGAATTTAGAACATGGTGTGCACTAAGCATGTGAATTCAAAACATCATTAAACCTATTTACTTCTACCTCTATGGTGCCGAATTTATCATACATTTTTTTTTAAATTTGTTAAGAACTCAGACTCGGAACCTTCTTGGTGTACTTTTTTAATAGGTATGTTTTGCGGGCGCCATTTTCTTTTCTCGTCATATTGTTAACACCTTAGGTTAAAAACAAGGAATCCAACTTGAAAACAAGTGAAAAACCTAAAATGACCACTCATTATCTAGCGACGAGGAAGTTTATTTGACGCCAACAGAATTAACTGAATTTGTTAATAATGCGCATTTTTTTTTGAGTTTATCCATTTCCTCGCTGAGGTGGGATGAAAAGTTACGTGTTGCACTCGAGTGCAAAGATTTTTCACCTCGTGCTCTTTTGATTCCCTCGCTAACGCTCAAGATTCTAAGTTTTGAATCACTCGCTTCGCTCGTGACTCAATTTTAGAATCTTTCGCTTGCTTGGTCATCAAAACTGAGCACGCGGTTAAAAAACAACTTTGCACTCTTGTATAACAAATAACTATTTACTACTGCTTGTCGCTCTAAAATAATATTAAACTCCTGCAATTTTCTACGACATTTCAAACGTCTGTGACTGCCGCGGTCGATGTGACGTCATTTACCTCTATCTGCCTGGTTAATATCTATTTTTTGGCCTTAATAAAGTTATTTCACTAATTGTATGTGCTTTATTCAAGTAAAACTTGCTATAAAGATATTTAATGGAATCTTAGTGAAACTGTTGATATAAAAGTATTTTTTTGACACACACATCGCGCATATCGAAGACCACATGTTTTGAGAGTGCGTTACGTTTCACCAAAACAAATACTACATAAAACAATAAATATTGTAAAATAAGTGATGGTTTAGAAACTTAAACAAGGGTACCACAATGATTTTATGCCCCAATAAAAGGCAATTTTAATACATAAAAAGACTTTTGTATTTTTTGCACATTCCCTATTGTCACCGGTTTCATCAGGAAATTTTCAGTAGCTGCAGATTATTCTAGATTTGTGCCCGGTTTATATATGGCAATAGCCTATTGCCATAATACGGGGCCCTGTATGAGATGTGACGTAAACATAATTTGCTAAATGTAATGTAGTGTAATGTTTGTGTAATGCATGTGTGTAATGTGGGTATTTGTGTAATGTGTGTGTAATGTGGGTATTTGTGTAATGTGTGTGTGTTGTGTGTGTTGGTGTACTATTAGCACACCTATGCCTAACCCTTCAGGGATCACAGTCGAGACAATATGTTATGTTTATTGATATACCAGTTCCCAGTATATCTATTTCATTAATATTCCCTATCAGTGTATCTCCCAACTAGTAATCCTAAAAGAAACTGTTCCCATTTCTGCTATTGACATCCACATCATCTAGGCCGGTCACGTTCGTCAAAGATGACACACGCGGTTCCCTAACGAATGTTGACTTTGAGTTCGTATAGGCTTTTATGCTTTCAGACTGCAGAAATCTAAATAAGTAAATAGAAGTCACATACGCCAAGCCTACTATCGAAATACAGTGTGTCCCAAAGGATAGTCGCATACGATCCGTGTTGATACGGTAGAATGCATCGATAGATCCAAACCGCCAGGCTCCTAATCGAGACGTGTACATAATTCTGTTTCATGGTACTAATTCAATCAATTTTCAACCTCAAAAGTATGCCCAGTACTTTTGCTACTCCTTTCTTCGGTTTTTCTTCTCGAATCTACAGGGTGTAAACAGACTTATAGTCATCACACTACTAAAAACTTGTCATAAAAATGAAAGTTTGACATACGTGTGTAGAATGTAAATTATAAATTAAAATAAACTAAACTACCTTAAACTATAAACCTAAAAAATGGCGTCTCAAAACTCCCCCTCAACGCCGGGAACTGATAAAGTTTCCAAGAGACTGCAATGGCGGCGTTAACGCGCTGTATGGCAACGCTAAGCCTTTGGCCAAGATAAAAGCTAGCCCTAGGGTCACGGGAAGTGTCAACTAAGCGTTTCCTTGAAAAGGCTATGAGCATTCGGACCCCACGGTCCTAAAGTTTCAACACCAAACGGCTCGAAAATATCTCGATTACTATATTCACGCCGCTTGAGGTTCTCTACCACTACTCACCTTTTTTGGGAGTAAATCTAAAAATCTTCAAGTCAAGTTATAGGTACCTCATTCAAGCTGGCTCTGTCATTCTCAATCATATCAACTCTATTTCACTTTATCAAAATTCCTGTGGATTCAGCCCCATGTATTTGAATATTTTCGTTTGCTCTCACTTATACATGGCTGCATGGTTAGAATATTCATTGTATTAGAGCACGTTAAATTAGGTGGCCGTGATTGTGTTTCTTCCGTCCTGCTTTGCACACGAGATTATTCTGGAGTGGTACTTTAACATGTGTATAGAATATTAAGCAGACCTTTAAGTCAGGTTTTGTTCATAACCTGTTGGTTTGGAATAAAATATGTATTGTAGCTAAATGTAACAGGCTTGAGTCCGTCAGTTATATTATCTAAAAATATTTGACCCGTGTTTTTTCTTTCGTTACGTAAACCAAAATTGACGATGATAATAATATGACACTCTTAAAATTCAAAAATTCACGCCTAGGTATAATTTTTAGCACGTTCTGACGTCACGATCCCCCATCTCCTGACTTTCGATGTGTTTTATCTTTGTCAATATTCATTGATTTACAAAAACAAAAAATACGTATCCATTTTTTTTCCAAAACTCTAACTTCATAGGTTTACAATTTATTGATGGACTAGCCAATTATTGTAAGTCATTGCTATTATTACTTTTTTCCAGAAACAATGAAGTCCACATAACAACAGTGCTTATAATAGTGTGCGTTGCGCATCAATATTAGACCAGTTTTGGTACAATAAATCACAAAATGTTAGATACATTTAGACATCTCTATTTGAATTTAAATCTGTTAACATCTTAACAAAAACGAATAACAAAAAAAAAATACAAGATTATATCACGGAAATTATCCTCAAACGGGATAACAGTAACATACTTACGTACCTTCATAAATACATATAGAGAGATAGGTATAGTGCTATACCCACAACATGAGATGTTCCCGTATTACCGTCGACAATATTGATCGGGAGCTAAGCAAACGGTTTATTATGTATCACGACATTGGCACACATCGCATTATCTACGATGACAATGTCAGGATTACATGGAATACATAAAATGGATGCTCATTTTATCTACAAGGAAATTGGAAACTGAACAAGATTGTGAACAGCTTTGAACTTGGCTATTCATGTGTTTAAAATTAAAATAGGGGTTCAGACGCCTTATTTGACGACTTACACGTTGAAACGATAGTACCTACGGAGAAGATAAATGATAGGAATTCCTTAGAGCTTTCTACTCTCTCGCACTCGCGCGAAGAATAGAAGCGACAAACGCGCGTCTAGAACTTGACAAAAGTCGCGTGAACACCTGAGATCGTGGACGGAACGTTAGTGTTTTGATCTCTTTTTGTTTTCTTATCTTGTTCGGTTTACATTAAAGTTAGGCTTTTAAATAATAGTCCGAAGTAGATAATGGTAGACATTGTTGATAGTGATTCTTTATCTTTTGATAATACTCAAAGTCTCTCAAAGACATGAAAGATTTTGAATTTTCTGATTAAAGTAAATTACTGTTGAATAAGATGGCAAACCTCTACAAGAGTAATCAAGTAAACTTCTACATCTCACGCTAAAGTATGGACCATCCAAACAAATTTAGTGTAGGCTCATAAAAATATTAAGAAAAATTACAGCTTTTACGAGGCGATTTTTCTTAATACTTGGCTCTTTGGGACCATTACTTAAGTCTAATCTGTTCTACAGACTTATGAATTATGAATCGGCTATGTGACCTTTTGACGGACGAAAGTCTTAATAAAGTAGGATCTGTGAGATATAGCGAACCTTTGAAAAACTGTGTTAATTAGTTTGGTAGGTAAGTCATAAAAAAATGTCATTAACTTAAAATGTACGTTATAATATCTGGAGTATTTTCTTTAAAAGGCAAGACAACCCTATAGTCACAATGAGAAGACCGGACATTAGGAATAAAGTCATACAATTTATTCACGAACATTTTTGTTTTGGACATAACAATGCTACCTGACCATATGGTAGACGACAAAAAACGAATTATTCCGTCAGTTAGATTATCAAAAAATATTTGACGCGTATTTTTTTTTGCTACTTAAATCAAAATGTCATACGTCACGCCTAGGTATAATTTTTGGAAAGTATACTGACGTCATGAGCCCCACTCCCGAGTTTTGATGCGTTTTATCTTTGTCAATATTCATTGATTTACACAAACAAAAAATACTTGTCCATTATTTTCCAATACTCTAAGATACGGTCTACATGGATTTGTATTTTTACTGTCGACATACCCTTTAGCGGCATGATTTGTTAGCATAAGGTCAGATTCGTTTTACGCTAGATTTGTGTTAGGACACTAGCCAGAACGATTTGTTACTAAGTACTAATAAGATATCCCGTCCCCGTAGATATTTCGTAGATACTTGAAGGTCTTCGCTTAGTCGTCACCTTTCTGTAGCAGCCTGTAAACCCGGCCATAGACGATAAGATATGAATGTGCAGTTTTGCCTGTACAGTTGTAACAGAAATATTTTCTTATACTCGTAGAAGGAGATGAAAAGTAGAGTATTTGGACTCGAGAGCAATTTTTTTTTCTCTAGCGATATTCTTTGAATGCCTCACCATACAATCTACTGTATGTGCTTGGTTATGCCGAACGTGTGTGGTAGGTCGAATGCACACTTACACAGTTCACAATTTTTCTTATTTTTTATAACAGGTGTTTATGTCACCGTAAAATTGTCAAACTCGTTAGATTGTAAAATAACTAGAGAGATTGAAAACTCTCAAAATATTGTCAAACGAACATACTGCTTGTAATAAAACGCATTATTTTTCGGTGCGGTGTGGAGGAGAGGGAGGGAAGGAGGGGGATGACACTCTCATGAAAAGATAATGTACCATTCCTGAGAAATACCGATTAATATAACCTAACCACAAAACACTTTATATTTCCCTAAAAACGCGCATAAAAATACACCCATCAAAGAAATCATATCGTACTGTGTTGCTGGTGATGCCATGTGCACTTTTATTAAGTAATTCAGTTAGTTGTTAAAAAAATCTTCTTGTTCTTCACATCTAGGTACTAAATTTTCTAAGTAAACTACAATATTTGGTTACATTTTATACCCATTGTACATAT
The DNA here is from genome assembly GCA_916618015.1 of Xestia c-nigrum. Lineage (NCBI taxonomy): Eukaryota > Metazoa > Arthropoda > Insecta > Lepidoptera > Noctuidae > Xestia > Xestia c-nigrum. Next base: position 11,501,345 of record OU745260.1, read on the forward strand.
ACAAGGTAACTGATATCACTGAACCACCTGCTCGCTTCGACAGTGGATTATTAATTAACTGTGTAATTAATATTCAAGTACAGATTGGCAACGTAGAGGTTTCACGTACCGCTTTGTTTCATACGTGCTTTGGAGTATTGTCGGCGAAAATACTACGTGTAACAGAGGGATGAATCTTTAGTAAATATTAGTTTAAAAAATCGGACTGAATCTAATTTGTATTTACGATTAACAGTAAACCGGTTACTGCTTTTGTAACTAAAAAAAATGCTCAAAATAGTTTTGATTGATTATTTCTAATGAACTATACGAGGAACTCGTGACTAAATAATAACAGCCGTACGGGTCAATCTTCAAATTTTTCGTCATACAATTCAATTCAATTTAAAATCACTTATTTCAATCCATAATTTAGGCTGCACACATATTTTGGTATTAAAATTAACCATTAGGGCATCATCATCATCAGCATCTATAATGTTCCCACTGCTGGGACACGGCCTCCTCTCAATGAGAGGGAATGGGCTATAATCTACCACGCGAGCCCAGTGTGGATTGGTAGATGTCACATATCTTCGAAATTTTGGTTCTAGGAGATGCCGGTTTGCTCACGATGTTTTCGTTCACCGTTTTGAGAGCAGCGGTGATGAAATAAATTACACAAAGTAATGCGCCTGTCTGGGTTCGAACCTACGACTTACCACCACCATTAACCATTAGGTATAAAATTAAAATTTCAATCAGTACTAAGCCGTGCTTGCCCAAGTTTGTCCATGCATCGGTGACCACCAATTACATACCGAGTTCCACCGTGCCCCGGAAAGCACTTTAAACCGTTTGCCCTGTCTGTCAATTGTAGATTTTCGACAGTCATAATTGGTAGTCAGTGGCCCAAAAGTCTGGCAACCAGCCTTACCAAGGGGTATCGTATTATCTTGTACTAAATGGGTTGTGGAAGTCAGGTAAGCAGTCGTCCCATGTAAAATACTACAAGCCGACTCCAACATAGTTGGGAAAAGACAAATGCTTCAAATATTAGTAACGTTCATCACTACAAAAGGTTCTAAGCTTTTGATTGAACAGTTCAGTAGATTCTTCAAAGTTTTGATTATTTTCAAATACTGTCTTGTTCTTGAACTACGTATGATAAGTTATTTGATATGATACTATAAATAAAATAAAACATATCGCTGGACATTAACACACAGCGGCATCTAGTGCCACACTAAGCAAGGCTTATGTCGTGGATACCAGATGGCTGATAAACTACATATACTTTTCTGTATGTAAATGCATACTTATTATACATATAAACATCCATGACTCGGAAACAAATGCCCATGCTCATCACACAAACATTTGCTCTTACCGGGATTCGATCCCAGGACCATTATAACGTAAGGCAGTCTCACTACTACGCCATTCGGGTCGTCATTACATAGAAGACGAAGGTCAGATTGATGTAATGTCTTGTCTTTCCGATCTTTATCTATGGTGCCGAAACTAGATCTCTGAAAATGCAGGATCGCCGTTAACTCGACGCTTTGGAGATGTGGTGCTGGAGACGCCTCCTGAAGATTTCTTGGACATCGACTTGTTTCCATCCTCAGACAGCTTCATATTAAGGATAGGCTTTTTATTATATTAATTACGAATATTAAAGTTCTTTGGTCACATCACTAGAAGTGAAAATTCGAAGGGGGTCTGGTGGATCCGGTCGAGGTGAAGGGCAAGAGATCACGCGGCTGATCACCAACTCGCAGGACTGACCTGATCAAAAATGGTAAGTACTGAGTCCACCATGGTCTAGTGTACTTATACGTCATCGTCTTAACTGGCAAACATCCTTTATCATAATCATCTTCCTGCTCTTGTTACTTGGTGTAGGTGAACGACCTATTTTTGTCTTCCAATCTTCCCTGTAAACGCAACGCTATCATTGACTCCTTTTTCCCTCATAATATCATTCCTCATACCAACCATCCATCTTTTTTTTTCGCTTTCTCCTCCTCTCCATCCCTAACATGCTCTTTTAGTCACTTGTAATTCAGCAAACATCCTCTTTCAGACACTTCAAAAACAGTCCCTTTACTAAAAATCGTTTATTAATATCTAATCAATCGCCCCTGTTATTATCAGGTTGCCGTGACAACCCTCATCCCACGCATATCTAGCATTCCGACCCTTAATGTAGTCTATAGCAACAGTTACGTGATTCTTGTAGCTATGGATATAGTTTCCATTATTAAACAAAGGATTGGTATGAAGGCTTCCAGTACTCGTGTTACAGTGTAAGGCGTTATTGGGTTTCTGAAGGATAATGGAAATATTGATTGTAACCTTAATGGGTAATAGAAGGATGGTATGTAGGTACGATGTACTGAGAAGAAGGTAAGACATCAGAGAAGAGATTTTGTGGCCATTTGACGGTTATCTGTTTTAGATTTGTTTATGTCACGACCCACTGCTTGATTGCTTTTAAGTAAACTCCAATTTTAACTGAAGTTGAGCAGGACACCTAGTAAGGTAAAGTGATGACAGCTGGACTAAGGTTGTCATCAGATGACGTCCAAGAACTAGGAAAAGAAACTGAGGAAACATCTTTATGAGGGTAGCACAAGAACGTGGAGATTAGCATGAAAAATGAAAGACAGTAGATGATGATGAATACGATTTTTACACTTTAATTTACCCGGAATAAATTTCCCTAATATTGTCACCAGACTGTAATGCTTCACTTTTAATGTAAATTGCAGTATGAAAACGCGATCGATAGAAAAAAAAAACTACACTATGCTCTCTGATCAAGAAAATAAAAGCATACATAAATATAAAATAACTATCAGCCTATTAGATACAAGATACATTTTTGCTAAGTCTCAAGAGTCAACGCACATTACAATGGGTCTCATGTTATAGATGTCCATACGCAGTAGATTCCATTTACCAACGCTGTGTGTTTTCCAGTTTCAGAAAAAAAAACAAACAATATGCAACACCGGAAACGAAGCATTGGCGGGTCAGGGGAAATATTTTTGGCAATGTTTAAGCGGTACGATAAAAATCCCAGCATGAGTCCGGTACCATTTCCAATAAAACTAGTTTGCACTGGCGTTCCAGACAGAAAATTGGCATGAAGCCAATAATGTGGAGAAAAAGACAATTTGTTATGATTAACTTCTATTAGTAGGTTTTTGTCTCTGTCAGTAAAATGACGGTAGCAACCTTATTCTACAGCAAAATCTGCCTTTGATGTTCCCCTTAATTCTTTCAGATAGGGGGTGATAAAGAAAAGAAGGAAAGAAAAAGCATTTATTGGCCCGACAGGAAAAAACATACAAAAATAGTTTTTCTATTTTTGTATAATCATAAATTATTTTTTTAATACTTATAAAAATAAATATAGCGAGAAAAATAATATGTAATGTTTGTGTAGTGTGTATTTGTGAGTGTGTGTGTGTGTGTGTGTGTGTGTGTGAATAATGTGATGGACTAACTGAAAAATATCACTGATACCACGTAACGCTTATAACAATTTTCGCTAAATAAACGCATTTTCTTTATTTCATTCAGCTATTTTTTAATTGGGACAAGCCACACTATTTCCAAACCACTGTAACTCCTGAAAGCCAGAATCAGAAGAGGCAAGCACCAGAAAAGTGCCGAGACAATGAATCTCGATGAAGTTCCAGAGAAACAAGTGAACTGTCTTGGATCCTGCAATGAAATTAATCAATAAAGAATAGCAAAGGTATGGGAAAAGCATAATTTCGACTTCACTGTAGAAGTAGCTTTTAAAAAAATATGAAGGAAAAATTATTTCATAAATACGATTGAGGCTTCAACACAACATTTTATACCTGAACACTTTCCTTGAAGATTAAATCCTTTCAATTTCTCAGTAATTGAAGTTTCAGTTCGGAAGTTACATTAAGATTAGCGTCCACCTGTCCGCATCGGACGCATCGCTTCAAATGGATCGTGGTATTTTTGAACAGATTCCGATGCGTACAGGTGGACGCACTTGTGTGACTTCATCTCATCATCATCATTTCAGCCAAAGACGTCCACTGCTGGACATAGGCCACTTGGGGGACCAAGTGTCGCTACATCGACCGGTCCCGTGCGACTCGCGTCCAACGGATTCCAGCAACCTTCACCAAAGTCATCGGTCTACCTAATTTGAGATCTTCCAACGCATCGTCTTCCGGTTCGCAGTCGCCGCTCCAGACTTTTCGGCCCCATTGGCCATCCGCTCTGCGAGCAATGTGCCCTTCCCACTGCCACTTAAGTTTGGCAATTCTTCGAGCTACGTCGGTGACCTTGGTTCTCTTGTTTGGTTGTCAAAATTTCTGGTTCGATCACGCAAGGAAACTCCGAGCATAGCCCTCTCCATTGCCCTTTGGGGGACTTTAAGCCTTTTGATAAGGCCCATTGTGAGCGACCACGTTCACTTCGTTGACTTTCTATGCAAAGAGTATTACGATCTGTTTAATCCGATGCGTTCGATGCGTACGATACGGAGAGGTGTACGATTACCTTTAATCTAACTACCTATTACCGAAGAGCTAATGCAAGCAACGGCGCACATGCTCGCAATTTGTATGTCGATTTCATATTTAGCATACTATAGTATTACACATTAATGGTACTTGTAATTCCAATATTGGTATGCTATTTGTAGAGAAAATCCTCTTAGAAACGATACTATTGGGTGTATTTTCTGAAAACACTTGATTTCAAGAATTTTGTGTATACTCAAACTTATTTTATGTTTTTGTCCTCGTGAAGCTTTCGCTGTGCTTTTCATGATATTTTCGTTTCCAAAGAAAATATAAATAAAGACGTCATATTTTTCCAGCCCACCCGCCGTAATGTACACTAAATGCAGATAGAATGTACAGTCATTATTAGGGAGTAGCTGACCCACGCAACTTCTTCTGCGTCACTTCAGAGAAAGACAGAGTTTTTTTAAATAATCTAAACAAGAATGTCTAGCCAAATATAATCACGTATTTTATTCGCCCAATCCACGTGTGCTATAACGTGCAGAGTCTTTATAAGCCGTGATTTTTTTATTGCTATGTATTTGTGTTGGCAATGTAACATCTGTACCGGCGGCGTATTGCCTACACTTTTTTAAGGATTCTTTAAATAAAAACCGTGCAACTTTTTCGACGTTTTATAAGTGCCAATCCAGGCCTATGTGAAATAAAATATTTTGATTTTGATTTTGTCCATGTCGTAGATAGCTTTAGCAGAATAAAACGTTATTTTCATAAGTTAACCAAACAACATGAACCTACGATAAAATTGCAATCAGAATACAAAGCACTAGATTCTGTACAAATTGGAGTAGGGACATCAAAACTTGTCCCCAAAGGCAGACTAGCCACTAAAGCAGGCTTGTACATGAAACGTACGCGGTCATTCAAAACCTGGACTATACTTCGGTACTACAGTTTCTCTTTGTGAAATGTTGCAGCATTATTCAAAATTATGAATGCGTATACTCGTACTACTCTTGACTTATGATGCTAGTAGGATACAGGATTTCTGCACACTGTACAACTTGAATTTTTAACATTTTTCATTTTGTTGCATACAAAATCGTATAGCTGCAGAGTTTTCATGCTTTGTCCAATCCTGATAGGTATCCGCCTTCTTCAGAGTCTTCTTTTTTGTTTTGTTGTCTTTGTTTTTTTTTTTTTTTTTTCTTTTTCATTCTTCTTGTAGGATAGGGTACACGACAAAAAAATCTAATTAGTCCATCAGATAGATTTCTATATTATATTGGACATGTATTTTTTCTTTTTTCACGTTAACAAAAAATGAAGACAAAACAGTGCGTCGCAAACTCGTGTGACGCCACATTTAGGTACATTTTTTACCAAAAAGAGACGTCACAAGCCCCCACCTTGTTTTCGTTTTTGACGCGTTTATTTTCGCATTTTTTTTTGTTATTTTGATAAAACAAAAAATTCGTTCGATGTAGCCCATTATCACAATATAGAACCATTTATTCTAGTTTGGTACAAAATTATCCAACACCTAAGTTCAACGACTATTACTGCTAAACTAATAAAGTAATCATTTTGTTTTAAAGAATGAAATGAAATGATTAAAGAATGAAATTCATGATGATAGTACATGAAATGTACTATGATCATGAATTTTGCCAGATTTTTCAAGCGAACATTTTAGCTTTTAGAGGGGGATGCTCTACTTTTGTGCTTTGAAGTTTAATATTTCGTAAACGAAGCATTAAATCAAAAATAGGATTAGCAACCCTCATTTTACAATACCTATTCAACGATATCCCACACGACGACAGACGACGGAAAAATAAGACATCCCACTTCAGATGTAGCAAAGCTACTCCAAAAAAAAATTTAAACCAAAATTTTAATTTACCATTTTGTCGGTGTAATTGATATGTGCAAGAGTTTGAGTGGTGTGTACCACTACAAAGTCTTCGAGCTCAGACGGACATGACGAAACTTTATGGGTTCCTTGTCAGGACTATGGAACCCTAAAAATACGTTATCTAAAATTTGTTTAATAATTAAAGTAGAGAAAACGAACTATTTGTAACAAGACTAACAAGTAATTGTTATTTCAGTCAAACAACGACGATTGTTATTACAGGAAAATATATAATAGGCTTGTTAACTGAAAAAATCTAATTAGTTCGTCACTTAGATTATCAAAAAATATTTCGTGTTTTTTCTTTTGTCACATAAACCAAAAATACGTGTCCATTATTTTCCAATACTCTGACGGACTAAATAAATTTGTAATTTATTGATGGTGGAAACTAGCCTATTTCAACGAGTAAAACTCGTAATTTCGCGTTTTTCTCTCCCAGGGGAGGACATCCATTGAGGATATTTCCAAAACCGAAAAAAAAATAGGGTGTTTAGGCATTGGTGGCTAAATATGGGCACGCTATTAATTACAGCTTCGTAGACCTTAACTGCCATAGGTATCTGTGACCAGTTTGTGGTGGTAGGAAACAAGGTGCGAGTTGTTTGCTTGCTGACCATCCCTAACTTAAACAAGTTACTGTTATTGACTTTACCAGTAAACCCATAGTTCGTACCTCAAAACTTGGACGTTAAAGATCCCTAACTTCCCATTTTGATCTCCCGTTAGCCTGTTAGTTTATCATTAGTGCTAGTTTTCATCATCACTCACAAGTTTACAGTGGAGGTTTTGATTTATTCACTATTCGCTTTCAAAGTCTTTGGCGAGTCGCCAATCCTGTAGAAAGGTGACCTAAAAACCTATTTTCTTGACATAGGAATTATACCTAGAGATCTGAAGTAACGTGAGGACAGATTCTAAATGGAATCTAGAACCACAGAAGGTGCAATAAGTTTAGATCATACCTAAGGGTTAATCCTGGGGGCCTTAAACGGCCGATATGACAAAAATCACGTTAAAATTCTTAAAATGGTCACAGACGCAGTTATGAATTGCCATGTTTACGAAATGTAATGTAATTCATATCTGTCTGCTACTCGTAGAGCGGGCAATTTAGACAGCCAGGATAAGAAATCCTCGAATAACTTCTCCTACTCTGGGTGGACCAGGAGGAGTGCCAGACTTTTACTGACTAAAACCCATCCATGTTCCTTCCTCGCCCTTTACGTTCCAGGGCCACGGTATCTCTTTCAAACCGTCCCGCATCCCGGTAGGCTTCGGCCCTTGCGGGCCCTTTGTTTTATGCTGACATCTCTTTGAGGCGCGCGTGGAACACAAACGCGCCTGTCGTCATTAGACAGATGGACGGCTAGATAGCCCATAGCTAACCGTCCACAGGCCCGCGTCTACGGTGGCCGGTAGCAACCACGTGGCCCCCGACACCCGGTGCGTTTCCCGCGGCGGCTGGGGTGAGAGGCTCTCTCCCTCTCGCGTCCGGCCCTGGTTCAATCCATGGTCCGGAGCGAGACGGAATGGGAAGCCGTCACCTCCTTCTGCAGAGCAGTCATGCTAGCGACGGAGGTGGCGGAACGCGAGAGGGAGAGATCTCTTCCCAGCCGCCGCGGGAGACGCACCGGGCCTCGAGGGCCACGTGGTGGCTACCGGCCACCGTAGACGCGGGCCTGTGGACGGTTAGCTATGGGCTAGCTAGCCGTCCGTCCGTCTAATGACGACAGGCCGTGTCGACGGCGCGTTCGTGATCCACGCGCGCCTCAAAGAGATATCAGCATAAGGGGAGGTTCGAAAGAGATACCGCGGCCCCGGAACATAAAGGGCGAGGAAGGAACATGGATGGGTTTTAGTCAGTAAAAGTCTGACACTCCCTCCCACTCCGAGTGGGAGAAGTCATATGATGATTTCCCAGCCAAAAAAAAAAAGTGTGTCAAATATAGTTATGGCGATTTTTTCATCACTATCTCAGCGATCAAGTTGTTCGTGCTGAGCTTGCTGAAAAACCCTTCTGAGCTTTTATTACTACCTAAATGGAAAACTTTAAGTAAAATACAAGAACTGAAATTGGTCTTAAAATTTAACATTTTTGTCTTGTGGAGTGGGATTCAAATTGAACTATACTGAACAGCGTTAGGATCATCGTATTACTATTATATAAAAACATGGGTAAAAAGCTTTCTCTTCTGGCAGTCCACACTTTTTCCCAAAATCAGCTGTCAATTATTCCAAAGCCTCGGTAAATAACAAACCTATACCCATAACAGTTTCTAATATCACAAGCAATAGTTCGGAAACTAATGAAATCAAATTGTTTTCGTCCGTTCCGGATATTGTTTCCAACTTCCGACATCCGGACGCTCTGACCCTTTAGTTTATTTTTGAATCCAAACGGTCAAATAACCAGGTTTATTTGATCTTTCTAAAGTAATTATTTGAGTAAGTTTCAATGTTCATAGAACTACAGAAAGGTACTTATTCTCCCCATCATTGCAATCATTATATTGTTCTAAACCATACCTGGGAACCTTCTAGTTACGGAGATATGGGGGGTCAAAGTTACAACTTTTTGTCAAGTTTTTTTTTTAAATACAAGACTTTTTTCTAAGATTTTTACTTTTAACACCTCCATGACCCACGTACTTTTCAATCCATCCATCAGCACAATGTTTTAAGTGCGTTACATTGAGTTCTATCACAAAACGTGATTTATAACCTCAAAAAAAAGTTGTTTCCCAGCAATAATTTTTGCGTAAAGATACTTAGTCTGATGTACAGAATGCTTGGTTAACGGCTTTGTGATGAGGTGGCTTACACCCTGTATAGGTTCAAAATTGTTTATGTGATTGATACATTTACGTAAATTTTTTGCTGCTAAATTGCTAAATTTTGCACAGCGGGGCAATATCCTTTCCTATTCTTTTCCAACTTTATCGGGGTTTTGCCTGATCTGGCCAACCAGTCAGGTTCGGTTTATTTCAAAATCGTAGAACTTGTGGGAACAAAAAGACCCATTCGTTCTTGTTAGCGACGATACGTAAATTCTAGTTAGCTGTTTTTTAATATTCTAATCAGTTTAATATTCTAATTAGTTTTGATATTCTAACTAGTTTAATTGCTTTAATCTGTTATTATCTTGTTAGTTTTGTATCATAAGTGTTGTGCATTCCTGCCACTAGAGGCGCTACTTGTACTATATTACTTCGTAAGCTTAAGTACTAGAACACTTTACCGTAATGAGAACCGTTTCAGTATTTTAATTATTTTAAGGTGTAAATTGAGCATTTTAAGACTGATTGTTGTGTATATAAATAAAATAAGTCCGTCCTAATAGTAGATACATAAGAAAATATTGTAAGGGGTGATTTACCGCAGAAATTTGAAAGTTTAAGTTTCCCATACAAAAACCCACCTCCTCTCTGATTGGTCGAGGGGTGGAGCCTTAGTGCCGTGTGCAAAATAGAATGGCCTTGATTGGTCAAAGGTGCCTTTAAAAGAAGGCCATTTTCTGTGGTGGATCATTCCGAATCCAGCAGTGTTAAGAAGAAAAACAAGGAAATAAATAGAAGAAACCTCTACACCAGCGTTATAATTTGCTCCTCCTGCACTCTCCAGTCAACATCCCGCCAGCGAACCTGCTCCACACAAACCCGAGCGTCAACATTGGTCCTTCGAAAGCCGGATTGGGTTCAAGAAAACTGGGAAGATGCCTACGACCACGAGATCAAGATCGGTGCAGTCGAAGACTACAACTACGAGTGAAAGTAACGCAACTACGGGTACCGGTACGACGGGTTCCGGTACGACGGATTGGAGTATGAATACGCCGAGTGAATCTACAAACACGGCAACTACGGACGCGTCGATTTCAAATCGATCGACACTTACAAGAAGATCACCGCCGAGCAGCGTACACGGGCGTCAACAACCCGTACTCCATCCCAAGGACACCGCTGGAGAAGAATCAACACAGGGGGAAGTGACCCGTACCACCCCCCCGACCCGCACCGTCGAAACGTCGATTCCCGCTCGCCAAGAAGAGAGTCATTCATCGCCGCCGATTCAAGAAAGAAGCGTCGCAGTGAAAACACGTCTGAACGAGGGAAGTACACCAACGTCCAGAGAAGATAGTCTGCAGCAGCCACGCCCCAAGAAGACGACCCGCGATTTAGACACACATTCTGTTCGCTCGTCGCATAGGAAGAGAGCAGAAGCGCAAGCAAGAATGACAGTTGCACTAAGGGAATTAGAACTGGCGGAAGCACGATCAAAAGTAGCTCAAGCTGAACTAGAGCTTCTCGCCGTGGACTCAGAAGAAGAAGATGGTGCCGGAGAAGAGCTGTACGAACAAACTCGAGAAGTTGAGCAGTGGTTCATCCAATCCGGAGACAGGCCTAAGAGTCGGAGGCCGATCGAGACAGAAGAAAAGAAGAGCGACATCCAGGAGTTGGCTTCAGTCATACTCAAGTTATCCGAGAAGTCACGTGACAACGTTTCATCAAAGCATCTTGAACTCCCTCATTTCAACGGGTCCTGTGAAGAATGGTTAGCCTTCAAGAGATCATACGAAGATATGGCCGCTTCCTTCAGTAACAATCAGAACCTAGCGCGCCTTAGAATAGCAATCCAAGGAAAAGCAAGAGAAGCCGTCCAAAGCCTGCTGTTCACCGCTGAAGACCCACGCGAAGTAATCAAGGGACTGGAAGCAAGATTTGGGAGACCTGGAGCGCTGGCATTAGCAGAACTAGAAAAAATGAAGAACCTGTCAAAAGTCGGCGAGAACCCAAGCGACATCTGCGTATTTGCAAGTAAAGTGAAGAACGCCGTCGAGACAATCAAGGCCCTGAAGAAACCACAGTACCTCAGTTCTCCTGAAACACTGAGAATTATCGTCGATAAGATGCCAACATCCATGAAATTCCGTTGGTTTGCTTACCATAGAAGCAGAAGAGATGAAGAAATTCAAGAACTACTACTCGTCGAAGCGTTCCTAGAAACAGAAGCCGACATGTGTGGGGACTTTGCTCCACCTGAAGTGTCCTCGGAGCAAAAGAAGGCAATAAGAAGACCCATACATACGGTTCAAGAAGCGTCACAAGAAAAATACAAGAAGTCATGTCCGTTCTGTGAAGAAGAGCACTTCGCAATAGAATGCAAGAAGTTCAAAGAAGCCAACATAAATGAAAAATGGGACATGATCAAGAAGGCAAAGATATGCTTCAAGTGCCTTCGATTCAAGCACTCAAGAATCAACTGTAAAGCTCCAGTCTGCAAGCAATGTAAGAGGTGGCATCATACCATCTTACATTCCGACAAGCCGCCAGTACCAGTGGAAAAAGAAGCGAACAAAGAAGACACGGGAAGCGCATCAGAAGAGAAGGTCGCCTCAATCCACAACGCAAGAGGAGAAGAGAAGGCTTACCTGAAGATCATCCCAGTGGACCTTTATGGTCCAAAAGGCCAAGTTCGCGTACTAGCATTGTTGGACGAGGGCTCCACGGTCACACTCATAGACGCATCAGTTGCTGAGAAGATTGGAGTCGAAGGGAAGCAAGAAAAACTCACAATCGAAACAGTCGGCGGGAAGGTGTTAAGAAAAGATAGTTCACAGAAGATCGAGTTCAAGATAAAAGGGGCTCATAGAAGAGAAAAAAGAACTATCGTGGCAAGAACCATCGACGACCTGAAGCTGTCTGAACAATGCATAAATAAGGACACCGTTCAGAATTGTCTGCATCTAAGGGCAATTGAAAATCAACTCCTCTACGTCACCGAAAGGCCTAAGCTGCTAATAGGCCAAGACAACTGGGGGCTGATAGTAACAAGAAGACTGAAGAAGGGCAAACCATCCGATCCTGTAGCCTCACTCACCAACCTAGGGTGGGTGCTACACGGATGCGAAACAGGGGCGACTGCCTTAGTAAACTTCACCCACTATGGCAGATCGACCTCTGACGAAGAAAGCGTAGAAGAAATCGTCCGAGAACACTTCCAGTTAGAATCACTTGGGATTCAAAATCGCTCACCAACCAATGACAGCGATAGAAGAGCACTAGAAACCCTCGAGAAAACAACGAAGAAACTATCAAGCGGTCAATATGAAACAGGCCTCCTGTGGAAGAAAGAAGACGAAACCCTACCCAACAACTACAATCAAGCAATTCGACGCCTAGTCAACATCGAAAAGAAATTAGATCAAGATCAAGAAGCTAAAGAGCACTACGAGAAGCAAATCCAGAGTCTAATCGAAAAAGGATACGCGGAGAAAGCTCCGGAAACTTCAAACAAAGGAAGATTATTCTACTTACCCCACTTCGCCGTCGTGCATCCAATTAAGAAGAAGCTGAGAATAGTGTTCGACGCAGCTGCCAAGTTCGAAGGGAAGAGCCTCAACGACGCCTTGCTCTCAGGCCCCGATCTATTGCAATCACTATTCGGGGTGCTACTACGCTTCAGAGAAGGACCTGTTGCTGTCATGGCTGACATCCAGGACATGTTTCTTCGAGTCAAGGTCAGAGAAGATGACCGAGACAGTCTCAGGTTCCTGTGGCGCGGAAGCCGAAGAACAGGCAAGCCCCAAGAGTATAGAATGTCGTCAATCATCTTTGGAGCAGCGTCATCACCAGCAACGGCAATATATGTGATGAACAAGAACGCAGAAGAATTCAAGAAGACTCATCCCGAAGCAGTGAAAGCAATCAATAGAAACCATTACATGGATGACTATCTCCAGAGCTTCGCGTCCACAGCCGCAGCAAAGAAGATATCAAAAGAAGTTAAAGATATTCACGCAAGAGCGAACTTTCATCTGAAGGGTTGGGCTAGTAACAATTCGGGGGTACTATCAGAAGTAGAAGACACCAATAAAGAAGATTCCTTGCAACTGACGAAGGAAGAAAAGACTCTGGGGTTGAGATGGCTGGTAAAAGAAGATACACTAGCCTTCAACGTCGGGCTGCGCAATACATCAGAAGACCTCCAAGATGGTAGAAGAACTCCAACGAAGAGAGAGGTCACGAGCGCTGTGATGTCTACCTTCGATCCAATGGGTTTTGCAACACCAGTCTTAATACAAGGAAAGAAGTTAATTCAAGACATTTGGCGAACGAAGATAGACTGGGACGAAGTAATTAACGAACCACAAAAAGAAACCTGGATGAACTATTTAAAAGAAGTATCAGCGCTAGCAAGATTGAAGATTCCAAGGTGCGTCTCACCCCGCGGCAGAAAAGGACAGCTGCACACATTTACCGACGCAAGTGAAGAAGCTTACGCAGCAGTAGTCTACTGGAGGACAGTCGACCCTGAAGGAAAAGTCCATATCTCCATGATCGCCGGCAAAGCAAGAGTGACACCAACAAAACCAGTATCAATTCCGAGATTAGAGCTACAAGCTGCATTGCTCGGCAGCAGACTAGCTGCCACGGTCGAAGAAGAGTCAGAGCTCGAAATATCAAAGAAGATCTACTGGACCGACTCTAGCACAGTACTGCAGTGGATAAAGGCGGAACCAAGGAAGTTCAAGACTTTCGTGGCCAATCGACTGGCAGAAATCGAAGAGAAGTCCAAGCCAGAAGACTGGAGATGGGTACCAACTAAAGAAAACCCAGCAGACGACGCCACAAGGGGAACCCCCGTCGAGTTCGACCACAACGCCAGGTGGTTCAAAGGCCCGTCATTTCTTCGTCAACCAGAAGAAGAGTGGCCGTTTCACGACTTCAAACCAGAAGTTATCATGCCAGAAGAGAAGAACAAGCAAAAGGTGATGGCAACAAAGGCTGCAGAAGATGCCCTTCTGAATCCAGAGAGGTTCTCAAGCTGGGAGCGACTACTACGAACCACGGCCAGAGTGGTTGCCTTCACATCCCAATTATTGAAGAGCCGTAAAGCAACCACTAATGCTACGCGCCAGAGGGATGAGTCCTGGAAACCTCAAAGGAAAACCCAGAAGAAAGACACACGAAACTTAAACCAATCAGCCAACAGAGACAAAAACAAGCGGCAGTACCTACCCCTGGAAGAAGATCACCTAAAGAAGGCTGAAGAGATATTGATGAAGATTAGCCAGAACGATAGTTTCGCGTCAGATATAAAGAATTTGAAGACAGAAAAACCCTTGGGAAGCTTAAGTCGGCTTAAGAAGATCGACATCTACATAGGAGACGACGAAATCATCAAGCTAAGAAGCAGGACAATGAAGTTCCACGACATAAATGAAAGGAAGATGAATCCCATCATCCTAGATGGAAAGCAGAAGATAACGCGTCTCATCATACAACATTACCACAAGAAGTTCCTTCATGGAAATATTGCTACAGTAATGAACGAGATTCGACAAAAGTATTGGATCCTGGGCTTAAGAGCTACTCTGAAAGCAGTCGCGCACAGCTGTCAATGGTGCAAGACAAAGAAGAGCTTACCAGTGATACCCCCGACGGGAGACCTACCGAGCGAGAGACTACAGCACCATCAGTTCCCGTTTTCTTGCGCGGCCGTAGACTACTTCGGGCCGATGCAAATCACCATCGGGAGAAGGACTGAGAAACGCTGGGGGGCATTATTTACCTGTCTCACTACTAGAGCCGTACATCTAGAGTTAGTGCCCTCTCTTAGCACTAGCTCGATGATTATGGCACTTCGACGAATGGCAGCCAGAAGAGGAACCCCAAGAACCATATTCAGCGATAACGGGACAAACTTTGTTGGAGCGAAGAGGGAACTGGAAGAGGCCGCACAAGAGAAGGGCATCAAGTGGAAGTTTATTCCTCCAGGTACTCCGAACATGGGAGGCGCCTGGGAGAGACTTGTGCGAACAGTCAAGACGGCGTTGGCAGTGGTCCTCAACGAAAGAAGCCCACCCGAAGAAGTGCTCCATACACTAATGACCGAAGTCGAACACATCGTCAACTCCAGACCTCTCACCTCGGTCAGCATGGACCCAGAAGACGAAGAGGGTCTGACACCGAACCACTTCCTACTAGGGAGATCGTGCGGAGCGATGGCGCCGGGAGAATTCGACGACACAGAGCTAATCGGGAAGGCGAACTGGAGAACCACCCAGAGACTGGCAGACCACTTCTGGAAGAGATGGATCAAAGAGTACCTACCACTCTTAATGCCAAGAAAACTTGAGGGCAAAGAAACCAAAGACCCAAGAGAAGGAGACATCGTGCTAATAGTGGACGCCACATTGCCACGAAATTCATGGCCCCGCGGAGAAGTTGTCAAGACATATCCTGGACCAGACGGAAGAACCAGAGTGCTGGACGTGCGGACTTCGGGAGGAATACTTCGCCGCCCAACTCGACGGGTCATCGTGCTGGTTCCTGCGGCATCGTCGCCTCCAGAGGATGAAGTGCTACGCACCGTGGGGGAGAATGTTAGCGACGATACGTAAATTCTAGTTAGCTGTTTTTTAATATTCTAATCAGTTTAATATTCTAATTAGTTTTGATATTCTAACTAGTTTAATTGCTTTAATCTGTTATTATCTTGTTAGTTTTGTATCATAAGTGTTGTGCATTCCTGCCACTAGAGGCGCTACTTGTACTATATTACTTCGTAAGCTTAAGTACTAGAACACTTTACCGTAATGAGAACCGTTTCAGTATTTTAATTATTTTAAGGTGTAAATTGAGCATTTTAAGACTGATTGTTGTGTATATAAATAAAATAAGTCCGTCCTAA
The DNA here is from genome assembly GCA_916618015.1 of Xestia c-nigrum. Lineage (NCBI taxonomy): Eukaryota > Metazoa > Arthropoda > Insecta > Lepidoptera > Noctuidae > Xestia > Xestia c-nigrum. The sequence goes on from OU745260.1 coordinate 11,517,467, forward strand.
TAGTAGATACATAAGAAAATATTGTAAGGGGTGATTTACCGCAGAAATTTGAAAGTTTAAGTTTCCCATACAAAAACCCACCTCCTCTCTGATTGGTCGAGGGGTGGAGCCTTAGTGCCGTGTGCAAAATAGAATGGCCTTGATTGGTCAAAGGTGCCTTTAAAAGAAGGCCATTTTCTGTGGTGGATCATTCCGAATCCAGCAGTGTTAAGAAGAAAAACAAGGAAATAAATAGAAGAAACCTCTACACCAGCGTTATAATTTGCTCCTCCTGCACTCTCCAGTCAACATCCCGCCAGCGAACCTGCTCCACACAAACCCGAGCGTCAACAGTTCTACTGTTCTATTAAACAATTTTACAGTAGTTAATACTAGTTTTAATGACACCAAATCATCACGACAGATTTAGACATTTAATGTCACTCCACTGTGGAAAAAAGGCGGAGCTTTAGAGGACTCAATACTCAAACTTTGTTTGCATTCCAAAGACCCTGTCGAGCACAGTAAAAGACAAATATAGTAGGAGAGAGGAATATCTTTCTGACTCTGGAATAAGATTAAAACCACACTGCTTTAAGACCACAAGTTAGGACCACGTGATACGGACTCCCGCGGTAAACAGAACTAGCACATCAACAACAATATTGTACCTAAATACAAACATTGTTGTAATTGCTATAACTTTGATTACACTAATTGTCACTCCGAAACTTACAACCGTAGGTACGTCGAGTGATCACTGTTTTGAACTTCACTTTAACCATTCGGCCATTTAATGAGAAATGTTCGAGCAATTTGAGTTTCAAATACAATAATGACCACTATTCTAATTATGAAAGTTTTAACGCAATTAGTATTCGATTCCATTTGTAATCGAATACGATAATCGATACCTTTGGCTCGCAGTTCCTAATCGATCGAATTGTTTGGCCAACTCAAGATTCAAGATAAAGCTCTGGACAGGATCCAACCATGCATACTAATGCTAGCGTGCAATCAGGCTTAACTTTACAAATTACCATTAATTGATCATGTCAGATACATCAAAGATAACATTGGGCTTAAAGCCAATGAATTCATGAGCGCAAAATTCACATACGATTTTCATACAGCAGTGAGATGAAACAATGAGTGTGCAGTGTATCTTATTTTTAAGACAATAACATTGGTGTCGATTCTATTGTGCACAAACTAAACTTAATTTAGACTATTGCTATCTTTTACTAAAAGGCAGTGCGAGAAAAGGACGCCTATAGCTATGCACTAAGTTAGAAATGTCAAACTAGTTTTTGCCTTGCGCTTCACTGTGTTTTTAGTCGACATGTTTTTACGTGCACCCTTCATTTGTATGGAAATATAAGTTCGAATTAAATTTGACAGCTCTTAATTACGTCCGTCTCTTTCTCGTTTTATTAGAAAGAAAAATATAGCAATAGCCTAAATTAAGTTTATTTTGTGCACAACAGAATCGACACCATTGTTATTCCTGAAGCGAACACGAAATTGTGGATAGTCAAGACGACATAACACCACATCTGTAATTCCCGAAGAGTTAAGCAGAGACCTTCTTTCATTTCCCCAGTAATGTTTCAGTCCCTTGTCTTAGGACGGGTCTGTTCACCATCAATCAGGTAAAAATCTAGACTCAGTGGCCACAACTGAGGAATTCCTGATAGGAAAACGCAATTATACTTTGCACAACCGGAATGCAGGACCTCATGCTAAGAAAAAACGCTGGCGTCCAACGATGCACTGTAAGTAATCAAGAAGATTCTTCATCAGTCTCAATAACAATGTTTTGTTAACAAGTCCCAGTATCTATTTCATGAAACAAACCCCTATTTTCTTGTCTTATTAGCGCCATTCTTAGAAATATAGGTCGAATGCTTCCATTGACAGCGCAAAATTGCAAACATTCGTTAGCCATTCCTTTGTCCCGAAGTCCCAACGTATCACAGCTCTGGTAGAACTTCAGTGACACACTACTATGGCAACTCGAATTTATAATCTACGGTATTGTTTCTGTTATTTTATGAATTTCTTGCCCTGTTTTCTTGCGGTCAATTTTATGACTTTTTATTTTTATACGTCACTTTATTTAAGTGACATCGACAAAACAATTTGCAAAACAACAAGAGATTAAAAGGTTGAGGTAAGGAGCGACCTCAGATTTACATTAAGCTTATTTTGCACTTCCATTAACCGCACGTGCCCATACGCGCTTATGGGTGTGTTCAATCAGTAGCAACACATTAGTACTTTTCCTAGTTTGCGCTAATACAAGCCGATAAGCGCGTCAACGCTCATACGAGTTAGGTGTGTGACAAAAAGCGTAGCGTAGGCGCGCTTCCAAAACTGAGATTGTAATATATTACCTAACTATATTACATATTGTTATAGGCTAGTCTTAAACCTCTCAAAACGAAACGAGTCTTTACAAAAAAGTTTAGTTGCATTTTATTTTTTTTTAATATTTGCTAAGATATTATGGAAAACATAAACCACTTTGAGACAATCACCCAGACTGGAACAAACATTAATACCTCACAAGAATTGAATTTCCGACAAAAGTCAGTCGAGCCAATTATGGAAAACCTATTCTTAGCGAAACGATGTTAAGGTTTCAAGGCCGATCTAAAGGAATAACTAGTAATATAGGTAGCAAAATAGTTAAGTTTACAGGCTAGCAATCTTCTTACTACTATTATAAATGGAAAAGGTTAATGATCAATCTGTTTGCAGTTTCATCCAAATCCTTTCATTAGTTTCTGCGTAAAAAAAAACGATCTTTACAGACTTTTACATTTATAATTTATGGTCGTAAGAAGGTTGCTAGCCTGCATACCTAACTCTTTTGCTGACTGTACATGGAAAATACAAAGCATTTCCAGTCCTGACGAAGGTTAACATTATTAATCAAATTCATGGAAACGTTTTATACAATTGAAACTATTCCAGAATTCCTTTCAATTATAATTAAGTATCTAGAAAACTTGTTTGTTACAAAGCCAATGAATACCTGTAACAGTTAATTAAAATTTTGTATTTCCAATACTTTTGAGATACAAAACAATCAAGCTATGTAATTATGAAGGAAACCGCACATAAAATATGATAGAGCGAATTAGACAAAATAAAAAAAAAAAACTACAGGTGTGTCAATAAAAGTATCTGCTTAGTTAATCTTTAGATTTACAAACGCGATAGTGAAATCTAATGAGCCTATTAAGGTCCATGTTCACCAAAAAGATGACAGACGTTTATCTAAAACAGCAGCTAAAAACACATTTTTGTATGGGAACATGTCACATTGACAGCTGTTTTTAGAAAATCAGGCTGTTTTCTCGGTGAACATGGACCTAAGAGCATCAAAAGCTCTTACGACGGTTAACTACTGTTTTATCACAAGTCCATTGACAAATTTTCATTTTACAACCAACGTTTCGTTTACTATTTATTTCACAAACAATTTATTCCGCAAATGTTTTGTTATCAAAATATTGGTTTTGCAAACATTTATTTGGCAAATACTTATTTTATCAAATGCATCAGATGATATTTAATAACATAAACATTTATGATTACTTGGTGTTATAATAAAAAATGTTTATTAAGTTATGCTCCATTCAAGTGATAAGTTATTTTTCAGGAATAAGACTGGGAAGACCAGGAAGAACGGAAACAAGACCGGGAAGACCGGGAAGATCGGGTCTATTTAGTTATAGCGTTTATTTTTGTTGTATTTGGGTGATTCCAGATATTTCGTGGTTGAATAACTTCTCGGTGAATTGACTTACGACTAAGGTGTCATTATAAAAATGTTGAGTATGTCTATCCAAGTAATAGTAAGTTTACTTTCGTTGACTTTTGAAAATAGCCCAAAAATGTATGAAGGATGGATGACCTCCTTTGTAATTTTTTTTTTTGTATTTACGAGTTTGATAACAGAGTTTATAGCTTTTGGTTCCAGAACGACCTAAAAAAATTAGCGTGTAAAAGTACTTCAAAAAACATAATTAACCATTAGTTTTGATGCACAAATGAGCCGAAGTGGGTTACCCTACAGATAGAAAGCTTTGAATAAACCTGTCAAACTGTACGCGTGTTACTGCGAAGCACGACACTACAAAACTTCTAAGTTTTGCCTCTGTGGGGATTCTGGATTGGAACGTTCGTACTAATTCGGAAACACAAATATTCCCGCTACACACAGATTTTCTAGTTATGATGTACCTATGTCTGCGTTACAAATAAAATAGATCATGGAAGAGATTTGCCTAGCATTGTGGGATGATATTTGCTGACTATTGGTTACAGGCTTATAAATGTACACCCGAAACTGAACCCATACACAATACACGAATGCAGTGCAGTGTAGTTACATGAGTAAGTAAACGGAACAGAGTATAAGCTTCATACAACCGTGCACATCGGTTGCACAACTACAAGCACGCGGACCAGTGCCCTGTTCATCAAAACTTACAAAGCTTGTATTACAAGCAATTTTCCTGTAAAAAAATGTTTTTTTACAAATATGAGTTTATCAAAACTACACGTGTAAATTACAAGTTACAAGGTCCAGGTGTGCGTGACCACTGGTTACTTGTCACGTACGCGGCGAGAGTGGAACAAACCGGTTTACGCTGTCACAGCCAGTTGACAATCTCAGGTTTGTCAGGGCAACAAAAGTTGTTTATTTTGTGACAGGTTTGGATATTTTAATGTAAAAACGTGGTATTTATTAATAATGGTTGTTTATTGTACTGTGTGTAGGTAGGTCCAATAAAAACATATCATCCTTTAACTATACCAAGGAGTACAGGTGGTGAGTAGTACAGGTAAGTAAATATTTCGTTAATTTTTCTTCACCTATTGTGACAACCTTACCAAAATAACCAGAAAACAAAGCTTATACTCTGTTACGTTTATTTACTCATGTGGTGTAGTTCTACACAGTCGATTTTCTTTTGTTTTAATTTTCAGTACCGTATCTTTGGTTTTGAATAGTGCGCCTGCATAACAAAACGAACACAAATGCGTAACAATATTCCTGGTTTTGTAAAATCAGTTTTCACTAACTCTAACATAAATTAATGTCTACGTTAAAATGCGCCATTGGGTTTTCAATCCACGACTTAGTGACTAAAATAGAAATTTCCGCAGTGTAAAAATATATAGGCATTCATTTAGGTGTCCCTTAGAGCTGGTGAAAATGCGCATGAATCTCCGAAGACACTACGTTCTAGGTCGCAAAAACAAGTTGAGGTTCCCAACTTTAAGAAACTCATTTAAGGGGTCAAATTGGTTACCGAACAAAGCTCAGCGTTCTCGTTTTCAGCTTATTACAGTTGGGTACTCGATGTAATTAGATTACATTCGAGATTCGCTTTTTCTTTGGTTATTTGTCTTACTTTTATACAAGACAAGAAAAACAATTTGTACTTAATCCAGGCCTAGGTACTGTCGTGTTACTTATCCCAGAAAATAAAAAATAGGTAACACAAACAAATAAGTTTATTTAAAAAAAGACCTAAACATATATGCTGCTCAGAATGGACTTATAGTAGGTAGTTTTACTGTACTTGACTTGGGCTTGGGACGCTTCGGTGTACAGGCAAGGTAGACTTGTGAGGTCCCGCACTGGAGACAGATGACCAGCTTCCGACTTGCAGGGTACTGAAGACCGACGATCGGCTTCCGCGTCGGCTTCAGGTCTTGGGGCGCGACAGTGGACAGGCAAGGTAGTTCTTGAGACAGGCGTTCAGCTGCTTTAGGGCTTGGGGCTCGTCAGTGGGCAGGCAAGGTAGACTTGCAAACCGGCGTTCAGCTTCCAAGTACGTTGACTTATAGACTGTCAGTAGCGACGATATACTATATATCTCGTATGAGATCCCGTTCCAGACTGCCGAATGTGACAGAAAGTCTCCTTTTATAGCCAAAAATCCGCAGTTTTTCCATATCAGTTGTTTCAATAAAATTCTATAATTCTCCCTAGAATTATTTGACTTTAAAATCAAAAATGTCAGTTGCCAGTATTTAAAACAGCCAGTAATAATCAGTAAAAACTTCCTCGAAGAATTCTGAGAGCGTGCTAATTAATTATATAAAAGTAAGATAAGATACTGTTATTTAGTAAACAATCGTAATTATCTCTAAAATACATTATTTGAGCTAATATATTAATAAAATAAAATAAAATTATATAAATCAAAAGAAACCTTCATAGGCCTAGACCAGTAAGAAAATTATAAGTAGAGGAAAAGTAACTGACAGCTTGACAATTGACGTAATGTCAACAAAGTAAATATTGAGAAAATAATTTTTATTTCAGCTAAATCAATGTTAAAACATCGTTCTAGATCGAATCTAACGCAAGCTAAAATAACTACTGCCAAAGCGCGACGTAGATGTATAAAAATATGCAAGGATAATGAATATATGAATGATAGTATAAAGTGTAAGTACCTATAGTGTCTAAATACTATATTTCCTCACAAGTATAAAGTGTCTGAAACATGAAAATACTATAGTACGTACTACAAATGACATACCTAAAGTTGACCAGGGTGTAGACATTTTTGTTACTATAAAAAGTATGCTCAATTTTATCTTTTCTTATGCAACACAAAGGGTATACTTATAAGAAAGGATGTGCTACAGACCATCAAACTGAAAAAGTTACTCCTTGGGACCACCATCGTTATCATTTCGCAAAAAAATTATCAAAGGCGCCGAACAAAATTTCAATACCCACTCGACCAAATGTATGAAACAGCTGATAATTTTTGTTCGATTACGATGGTGGTCCCAAGGAGAAAGTTGTTCAGTTTGATGGTCTGTAACACACTCTTCCATATGACTATACCCTTTCTGTTGCACTTTGTATTTATCGTGTAAATATTAAAGTATCTGCAGATGCTTTAAACAGTTTCATATAAAGGCATTGTCACAATCACAAGACAACATCACCCGAGACGTCGCGACGCCGACGGTCATAACGGGGCGTCTGGTCTAGGGTCTCAACCGTTGCTATGACAACAACTGAGCCCAGCTTTGATATAGTGGTGTAAACCCATCAGTGCAGCAATAACGAATTAACAGCTCTAGACGTAACTGTTGTCTGGCAAAACAATTGAACGGCACATGTAGTGTAATGAGATAAAACCTTTTAATAATAAAGTGTAAGTACCTATAGTGTCTAAATACTATATTTCCTCACAAGTATAAAGTGTCTGAAACATGAAAATACTATATTTCCCCATCGACCCCGAGAAAATTTTTGGTCTAGAACAAAAATTTTGTAAGGTTAAAGTATAACAGCGTTCACAAAACGTACTTCATTCAATCACACCGACATCTTACGTAGTTAGTCAGGTAGGATTCACATTCAATGATCACTACTCAACCTGATAAGTCAATAACTTTAAGGCTTCTTTTAGGAGTTGTAATCCGCTCTCGTCTAAAACCCATAATGAAATGAAATAGACTTTAGTAGCTATATAATAAGGGCTTATTTTGAATGGAGTTATCAGCCGCTCCAATCAACTTTTAGAGTCGATAGTAAGAAACAAGTCATACTAACTTGTAGAGTTAGTTGACACGAAGGTTAGGTAAATTGTACCTAAAAGCACTTCTTAGAAATATCTGATCGGAACAGATAAAAAGAAAGATTAAAAAATTATCAATCAACTTTAACAGTCGATATTAAGAAACAAGTCATACTAACTTGTAGAGTTAGTTGACACGAAGGTTAGGTAACTTGTACCTAAAAGCACTTCTTAGGGATATCTGATCGGAACAGATAAAAGAAAGATTAAAAAAAAAAATAATCTAATAATGGTTTAAGAACCGATGAATGAATTATAAAATAAATAGAGTTTTTAATGGGCCGCAAAGAACTCTATTATAGAAGAAGGAAAGAAGGAAAAGATGAGTCATAAGTATGAAGAAGGAATGTATTTACATAACTATATACATTATATTTTAAAGTCTTTAATATGCCATTTAGCTTGGTTGCCATTTGAGTCCTCAAGTATATAAACTAACGGGGATAGTTTCTGCAACACAGTGGACTTCACAAATTTTGGCGCTAATTTTGCGCTAAAATAAATCCCAGCCTGACTATGTACATAGTTTCTTCGCCAGACGGTATCTCCTACGTTATATTCTTTAAAGGAACGACTTTCGTTATAACGAGCAGAGTTACGAGCATGAGCCATATGAAGGGCTATCTGAACTTTATCAAAAATTGCAGATAATAAACCTATGTTAGTAGCATAGATGTCCCTAGGTAGAAAAACGATTTCATCAAGATTATTAGTTGGCGTGTAAAGTGAGCCAGAAGTAACTGTTTCTCGTCCAAACAGTAAAAAGTTAGGAGAAAAACCAGTGGTAACATTAGTTGTGCTGTTCATAGCGTATTGCACTTTAGAGAGGTGGGTGTCCCAAGATCTATGGTCATCACCAACCAAAGATGACAAAGCTGTGATTATAGTACGATTGTATCTTTCAGTGGGATTAACTTGGGGGCAATAATGAGGAGAGAAGAATATGTGTGGTATGTTATATCTGCCCAAAAAGTTGCGAAATTCATGGGATTGAAATTGAGTTCCATTATCCATAATAATAGTCTGAGGTACTCCATGAACAAGAAAAACTAAATTTTCTAAGTTAGAGATAATGTTAGTACTAGAAGCCCGTTTTAGTGGAAAGATCAGAGAATATTTAGTAAAACAACAGTTAACCACTAAGATAAATTGATTTCTTCGTCTAGTCATAGGTAGAGGACCCATTAGATCCAAAGAAATTGTTTGAAAAGGCCTTGAACAAATTTTTGGTTTACCCATAAGGCCGAAGGGAGAGTGATTTGCGTGTTTGTAAGTCAAGCAATTATCACAGATAGAAATTACTTTAGCGATATCCTTAAACATAGCAGGCCAGTAATATAGAAGTGATAGTTTTTTATAAGTTTTAAAGATTCCTAGATGAGGCTGGTCTGGGGACCCATGGTTATTTTTGATAAGGGTTTCCCGAAGATCAGGATGAGGAACTTCTTTCCACGCGAAATCTTCAGTTAACGCGTAGGGAGATTGAGTATAGCGGAATAATTTATTTTCGCGAATAGTATAATTAGGGTATTGATCAGGATTGTTACGACATTCCAAAAGTAGGTTATTATAGCGTTCCAATGCTGGAGGTACGAGTTGAGGATTAAGTAAGACAGGATTAACACCGAGTGGACATGATGTACGCGAGAGTAAATCAGGGACTAAATTGTCTTTACCTCTTTTGTGTTTTAGAATAAAATTAAAAGATGACAACCTAAGAGCCCACCGCGCGAGTCTACCAGATGGATTGGACAATTTTAGAAACCATTTAAGTGCTGCGTGATCTGTATAAACAGTGAATGGTTTACCATTATCGATATAACAACGCCAATGTTCTAAAGCTGAAATTACCGCAAGAGTTTCTCTTTCTGTAGTTGAGTAATTTCGTTCGTTTTTATTAAGAGATTTGCTCATATAAGCTATAACTACTTCTTTGTCGTCTTTTATTTGTGTTAACATACCTCCGATGCCGAAGTTAGAAGCATCGCAATGTACGGAGAAAGGGAGGTCGTAGTCAGGACAAGCTAATATAGGAGTAGTTACCAGAGCTTCTTTTAGCTTATTAAATGCCAGAGTAGCATTATTATCCCAAATGAATTTAGGGGCATCTTTACCAGAAGAAGTTAATTTATTAAGTGGAGTTGCAATTGTGCTGAAGTTAGGAATAAAACGACGAAACCAGCTACAAGTTCCAATAAATTTCCTCACTTCTTTACGAGTAGTGGGAGTAGGGAATTCGAGTATTTCTTTAATTTTAACCGGATCTGAGCGTAAACCGTACTCATCTACAATGTATCCTAAGTATTTAAGTTCATTTTTAAAGAATTGACTTTTTTCGAAGTTAATAGTCAATTTAGCAAACGTTAATTTCTCGAGAACTTTAACTAGATAAGAGATATGCTCTTCAAATGATTCAGATATGATAATTATATCATCAAGGTAACAAAAGACCTTATTGTCAAATTCTGGAGTAAAAAGCATGTCCATAAGTCTTTGCTGAGTAGCTGGAGCATTAGTTAAACCAAAGGGCATGATAACAAAACGATACATGCCTCGACCAGGGACATAAAAAGCTGTTTTATCTTTATCTGATTCTTCTTTCAAAGGAATCTCCCAAAATGCTTTAGCAATATCGATGCTAGAAAGAAATTTTGCGTTTTTGAGATTATCTAAGATTTCATTAACAAATGGAAGGCTATACGCGTCTCTACGAGTAACTGAATTTAGTTTACGGCTATCAACACAAAATCTCCATTCACCATTCTTTTTAGGTGTAATGATAACCGGAGAAAGCCAAGGACTTTCGCATTTTTCAATAACGCCCCATTCTAACATTTTATCGACTTCTATAATGAGAGCTTTTTGTTTTTCGGGAGAAAGGCGATAACAACGTTGTTTAATTGGAGGAGTATCACCGGTATCGATATGATGACTAATAAGATGAGTGCGACCCAGTAATCCTCTACTTTCGAAGGATATAGCTTTAAATCGTTTAATCATGTCATCAGCGATAGTTTTTTGCTCTAAAGAGAGGTGATTATAAGGAAGTACTTGTTTAGTAGTTTCAGTAACCACTGAACATTTAGTATTTGGCTTAAAAGCCGAAGAAAGTATGTGTGGAACAAGGTTAAACTTTTTCCAAAAGTCGACTCCTAAGATAATTGAAGGAGATATATTCGGAAATACGAAGGCTTGGATTAGATGAGTTTGATTATTGTATCTAATCGGAATGTCAATTGAACCAAGGGATCTACTAATATGATTACTGGCAGTAGTAATCGTCATTGGAAAAGACTTGGATAACGTGAAGCCTAATTTTAAAATTTCTAAGTGAGAATTATTACCAAGAATTGTAATAGAACTACCACTATCTAGTAAACCAGAAAATATTTTGCTATTGATAGAAATATCAATAAAAGGACGATTAAAATCTTTTTCATTATTATATATTGAAGTTATTTTGTAACAATGAAAGAAATTTTTTAAGGTTTGTAACCAATCCTGCCAGTTTTTATAATCCAAGGCGTTGTTTAGTTTTTTTGAATTAGTTTTATTACAGTTAGGACAATCAGTATATTTAACATCTTTTAAACCACATCTAAAACAAATTATTAATGTACGAGGTTGCGAGCAATTATTCAGTGTATGCCCATTAGTGCGGCATCGTACACAAAAGGCATTGTTATTAACTTTATTAATTGAATTAACTTTTGGTTTATAGTTAAAGCGATTAAAATTTGTATTAGGAGGAAATGAGTTAGATGTTGAAGTCTTTGACGATAAATTAGAAGACGATTTATAATTAAATTCGACACATAAAGGATTATCTGTAGTTTGAGGTTCGCTGAAACATTTCTCTTTGTCCAAAAATTCTTCATATTTTCGACAACATGAAATAAGCGCAAAGATTGAGTTGATATTATTATTCGCGATATAAGGTGAATAACATGGTCGGATGTTACGAATAATGATTTGTAGTTTTTTAGTTTCCGGTAGTTTCTCTGAAAGTCTGGAAAACATTCCAGTCAGAATGGCAACAAAAATAACTATTGGTTCATCCTTGCCTTGAGTTCGACTATGAATGGCTTCTAGTAATTTATGATCATAGTCAAAAACGCTAAAGTCTGAAATCAAAGCTTCGCAAAATTCGTCCCATGATAACAAAGAATCACGTTTAAAACGGTACCAATGTAAAGCGTTACCGGTAAGTAATTCAAACGCATGATCCAATAATTTGTTTGAAGTAATATTTCTTGAAATACTAAATTCCTGAATATTTTGGATGAATGAACGCGGACAAGTGGTGCCGTCGAATTTTATGCGTTTTAATTCGTTAAGATAATTTTGAGGTTGAGACTGAATGTCCGTTAAAATAGTATGGAACATAGTCTCATTGGGAGTATTAGGAGTCGAAGAGAGACGGTTAACTGTTATAGGTTGAGGGTTGATAGAAACAGTGATTAAAGAGTTAAATTTTGATTCTAAGTTGAAAAATCTCTCTTTAATTTGAGATAAACGATTGATCTCTGAGGGATCTGAGTCTATGTCAATCCTCTCTAATCGAAAATAAAGATGATTAATAAAGGTTTCAATTTTTTTGTTTAATCTATTGTTACCTTGTTCTAATAATATTATTTTTGATTCGATATAATTTAAGGTAGTGGTAAGTTCATCCAAATCAGTTTTAACCTCTAATATCGAGTCCAAAATATCTGTAGAGGAATTACGAGGTGCGAGTTGAAGAAAAGCTGTATTACAGTATCTTTTGGTTCTTCTAATCTTATTTTTATCTCATATTCTAGCTCAGCTTTGTTAAGAAGTTCAAAGAAAATAATTCTATCCATGATTAAAGAATTAAAGTTAAAGAGGATAAAATTGTATTAAAGGGAGGAAAATGAGGGAAAGAGTCCAAACAACAGCTCAAGAGAGTGAGTTTTGAAAAAGACTCAAGAGTTAAAGAAAACTCAAGTGAAAAAGGAGTGTTCAAGAGGACTAGAGAGAGACTCAAGCGTAAAGAACTCAAGTGTTAGAAAGCACTCAAGTATTAAAGATGAGAGGACGAGAGGATCCTACATAATACAATAATTAAAATCGTAAACCGATGATTCTAGTAATAAAAACTTTAGTGGGTTTTTATTTAAAAAGCCGATAAATAGTTAAGAGCCCACGACACTTTACTTAGTTTGATATAAGTGTTTAAGAGAAGGACTTGAGTGTTAGAGAGGACTCCAGAGGATCCGATAGCAATTTTAGATCTTGCTATGATTCGATGACGCGCATCGTATGTTAAAGTGTGTGAGTGTGTTTAGAATGAGATGAAAGAGTATAAAAAGAGAATAAGCCAAATAAGAGTCAAAAGGGAATACTAGTGCTAGTTTGTTTCAGAATTTTGAAAAGAATGAGTGATATCTAGTTTTGATTTTCCGTTGGGGCGCCAAATTGTCGTGTTACTTATCCCAGAAAATAAAAAATAGGTAACACAAACAAATAAGTTTATTTAAAAAAAGACCTAAACATATATGCTGCTCAGAATGGACTTATAGTAGGTAGTTTTACTGTACTTGACTTGGGCTTGGGACGCTTTGGTGTACAGGCAAGGTAGACTTGTGAGGTCCCGCACTGGAGACAGATGACCAGCTTCCGACTTGCAGGGTACTGAAGACCGACGATCGGCTTCCGCGTCGGCTTCAGGTCTTGGGGCGCGACAGTGGACAGGCAAGGTAGTTCTTGAGACAGGCGTTCAGCTGCTTTAGGGCTTGGGGCTCGTCAGTGGGCAGGCAAGGTAGACTTGCAAACCGGCGTTCAGCTTCCAAGTACGTTGACTTATAGACTGTCAGTAGCGACGATATACTATATATCTCGTATGAGATCCCGTTCCAGACTGCCGAATGTGACAGAAAGTCTCCTTTTATAGCCAAAAATCCGCAGTTTTTCCATATCAGTTGTTTCAATAAAATTCTATAATTCTCCCTAGAATTATTTGACTTTAAAATCAAAAATGTCAGTTGCCAGTATTTAAAACAGCCAGTAATAATCAGTAAAAACTTCCTCGAAGAATTCTGAGAGCGTGCTAATTAATTATATAAAAGTAAGATAAGATACTGTTATTTAGTAAACAATCGTAATTATCTCTAAAATACATTATTTGAGCTAATATATTAATAAAATAAAATAAAATTATATAAATCAAAAGAAACCTTCATAGGCCTAAACCAGTAAGAAAATTATAAGTAGAGGAAAAGTAACTGACAGCTTGACAATTGACGTAATGTCAACAAAGTAAATATTGAGAAAATAATTTTTATTTCAGCTAAATCAATGTTAAAACATCGTTCTAGATCGAATCTAACGCAAGCTAAAATAACTACTGCCAAAGCGCGACGTAGATGTATAAAAATATGCAAGGATAATGAATATATGAATGATAGTATAAAGTGTAAGTACCTATAGTGTCTAAATACTATATTTCCTCACAAGTATAAAGTGTCTGAAACATGAAAATACTATAGTACGTACTACAAATGACATACCTAAAGTTGACCAGGGTGTAGACATTTTTGTTACTATAAAAAGTATGCTCAATTTTATCTTTTCTTATGCAACACAAAGGGTATACTTATAAGAAAGGATGTGCTACAGACCATCAAACTGAAAAAGTTACTCCTTGGGACCACCATCGTTATCATTTCGCAAAAAAATTATCAAAGGCGCCGAACAAAATTTCAATACCCACTCGACCAAATGTATGAAACAGCTGATAATTTTTGTTCGATTACGATGGTGGTCCCAAGGAGAAAGTTGTTCAGTTTGATGGTCTGTAACACACTCTTCCATATGACTATACCCTTTCTGTTGCACTTTGTATTTATCGTGTAAATATTAAAGTATCTGCAGATGCTTTAAACAGTTTCATATAAAGGCATTGTCACAATCACAAGACAACATCACCCGAGACGTCGCGACGCCGACGGTCATAACGGGGCGTCTGGTCTAGGGTCTCAACCGTTGCTATGACAACAACTGAGCCCAGCTTTGATATAGTGGTGTAAACCCATCAGTGCAGCAATAACGAATTAACAGCTCTAGACGTAACTGTTGTCTGGCAAAACAATTGAACGGCACATGTAGTGTAATGAGATAAAACCTTTTAATAATAGAGAGAAGGGAATAGAGTTTTCAACATGTCCTGTATGTGAATGTTTCGCTCATCTAGAATATTGTATTGTTTATCTGTTTATCAAGAAAATTATAGTCGTCTGTGCGCAAAAATACTTACAAAGTAGTCTCTGAATGTTTGAGTTTCATGGAAACTGCTCAAACTTCCTGGGTTTATTTCAATACTTGCCAGACAATCTTTAATAAGCAACCGTAAGAGCGTTAACAACGCTAAACTAAAAAAATATCACACACTGGGCAGCGTGTACCAGAAAGGTATTGACATAATTTAAAAAAAAAACTCCGTTCTCATAAGTTTCGAGCGAGTATGTATGAAAGTTTTGTATTAGGTGCGGTTTCCACCGAAGCGAAGAAATGTAAAATCGAAATATTTTATTTCACTTAGGTCTAGAAAACGTCAAAAAAAGGTGCACGGTGAGAGGAGCGGAGCGGAGAGGAGATATGTGCAAGATTTGACTAATCACAGGAAGGACGAGATGATGCGCAGAGACCTTAAACCAATGTCTTTGGTCGAATCATGCACATCTCCTCTCCACACCGCTCCTCTTCGCTATGGTGGAAACCGGGCCTTAGACAGCTGAGCTGGTCTTACATTATGGCACACTTTTAGGCGCGGGACGAACACGAGTGGCGTATGGCGTATGGCGGTGGCGCGGTGCTGGCGCGGTGATGGCGTGGCGCCGCCGGCGCAGCGCAGAACGGACGCGCTAATGGCGCCGGAAGGGCGTGACGCGGAGGGCACGCCACGATAGTGGCGGTAAGTCCCCTCTTTGAGGAGTGGCTGGAGAGGCGCCACGGCGTCCTCACCTTCCGCCTGACGCAGGTCCTCACCGGACACGGATGTTTCGGGAGGTACCTGCACCGAATCGGGCGGGAGGAATCGCCCGGGTGTCTCCACTGCGAGGATCGACCGGAGGACACGGTGGAGCACACGGTGGAAGTCTGCCCTGCGTGGGCGGAGCTCCGCCGTGTCCTCGTGGCGGCGATCGGCGGCGGCGACCTCTCGCGTCCGGCCCTGGTTCAATCCATGGTCCGGAGCGAGACGGAATGGGAAGCCGTCGCCTCCTTCTGCGAAGCAGTCATGCTAGCAAAGGAGGTGGCGGAACGAGAGAGGGAGAGATCCTCTCTTCCCGGCCGCCGCGGGAGACGCAACGTGCGTCGGGGGCCACGTGGTGGCTACCGGCCACCGTAGATGCGGGCCTGTGGACGGTTGGCTATGGGCTAGCTAGCCGTCCGGCCGTCTAACGACGATGACAGGCCGTGTCGACGGCGCGTTCGTGTTCCACGCGCGCCTCAAAGAGATGTCAGCAAAAAGAGAGGGGCCCGCAAGGGCCGAAGCCTGCCGGGGTTGCGGGCCTGTTCGAAAGAGATACCGCGGCCCCGGAACGTAAAAGGCGAAGAAGGAACATGGATGGTTTTTAGTCAGTAAGAGTCTGACACTCCCTCCCACTCCGCCCAGAGGGGGGGGGGGTCATTTGATGATTTCCCATCCTTAAAAAAAAAAAAAAAAAAAAGGGCGTGACGCGGGCGCATTCTAGTCTTTAAAGTCTAAATTGTTACGCATTTTCGTTGTCTTGTTCCCACCCTGTGCATGCCACTGCTAACTGCGGGTGCGCTGATGGCAAGGAAGTGGCGCCCGCGCCATGCCCTCTCAGTATGTGTCGCGCCATACCTCAAAGAAGTGGCGCCACGCCACCACCTCGCCAGCGCCGCGCCATCGCACCACCGCCATACGCAACTTGTATATGACCCGCGCCTTACTCTTGAAAAACAATTCTTTACTGCTCACGTACCTAATACAGTTCAATGCAAAAGCAATAGGAATGCAACTCAGTGTTACCTTTGATTTATCAACCATGAATATCAAGACACGCGGTACTCATGTTTTCACTTATACTAGGAGACATTTAAAGCGCACCTTGCATTTTATGCTCCAAGTTCAGGGTTTAGAGTTGAAATTTCAACAACGTAAACGTTTAAATATCGTTTGATTTCTGAGAAAACGGGCATTACTGAAGGAAATAGTGACCTATTTATCAGAGCGTACAAAACATCGCACACGTTTTCAACATACATTGGCAGATATGCCACAATATAAAATTCTCGGGACAGTATTAAAACTTCTACGTTTTTCTTCGATTTGTTCTAGATACTAACTGTTTGTTCCAGATCTTTTGGGCTTTCTGAAGACAAACTGCTTAAACGGCTTAAACGTGCTTAGACTAGCTTCTATTCTATGTTACTCTAATGTTTGTTACATACTTTGAAAAATTGAACGAGCCTAAAATAAGAGTCATTAGTCATCACTTCAGTCCCAATAACTCCTCACTCACTAATTTTGACAAAAATAATGATCAAGTATCAAATAACCTAGGTATTCAGCCTAAATCAAGTCGAACCTGGCTCAACCTTTATAGCGGTTTATCGATAATTTCGATGCAAAAACTTGAGAGAAGAAAACTTCGACCTTCTCTTCTGAACCGTTCGGCAGCGGATACGCTGCTCAAACGTAAAAGTAACTTTCGAAATAGTCGCCCAAAGCCTACATAAAATTACTATGTGTAATTTATTTCATCATCACTGCTCTCTACCGGTGAAAGAAAACATCGTGATGAAACCGGCATGCCTAGACCCAGACATGTGACACCTACCAACCCGCTCTGGGCTCGCGTGGTGGATTATAGCCCATGCGCAAAATACGCGCTTTGACGTGGAGTTACGGACCCGTTATACAAAACCACCTTCACACCAACACCCCCCCACATATGATGATGTTGAACAGTATCTGTTCTTCTGTACCCAGTGTGATTGCGTTTTGAACACCAAAACCTTATCCAATGATCACAGAGCCTGTGAACGGGTCTTCGTCACCGGATACGCGCGGTGATGCAAATTATAATGTGTGTAAGCACCCTTACCGAAACCGAAAGACGTGTTCTAGACCATACCTGGGAACCTACTAGTTACGGAGACATTATAGTCAAAAGTTTCAAATGTAGGAACTATCTACTTGTGTGTATACTTTACTTTAAATAACTCTACGACCCCCGTACTATATTCAATGCATCCATTGGTACAACGTTACATCTCAATGTAATACCCTACCGCAAAAAAAATAATTTTCACCCCAAAAAAAATGGACGTTTCCCGGCAACAGTTTTTGTGTAGTTGTCGACTTCGTAGAAGGTGCGTTGACACCTTGTATGTTTACAATAGGGGTCACCGTGATGTCTACATAACACCAAAGCCTTGTGGGATATACTCAAAGGACACCTTAGATGCCTCCAACCCACATAACTTGCACAAACAGGGTATCAAATGCACCATGTAGGTAGCCAACTCGACAGACTATTCTAAACTCTCACTTTGACGTTGCCGAACATTTCCATTGGACGTGGAAGTCCTCAGTTGAGTCGATTGATATCTGATTCTGTTTCCGACGTAGAATTTACTGGGTACGCTTTGTACCTTTTGTTTTAGCTTGGATTGTTAGAAAGATTAGTAGTAGTTTCGATTTTGCGGAGTGAAATAGTTTTGGTTAACTTGGTTGTTTTTCGTTTCAGTGTTTTCTCGATCTTTGTTGTGTGTTTTATATGCCAATCATAGCTCTAATCCTAAAAAAAAAAAACTATATCAATCTTCTCCGAGGACAAAAATAGGTTCCTTTTCTCTTGAAATAAATTCCCTACGCTACTAACCGTACAAAACCTTATTGAATTTCACACAATGCAAACCAAAACGGGCCACATGACAATAAAAAGCACAATCTCTCTGAAGGAAGGATTACTTACAATAGAGGCGCTTTTCCCGAAATAAGGATTTCTAAACTCCTTTAAGAGATCCAGTACAAACAAGATCATCCCTATACGAATGTCGTACGTGACGCGGACGATATAGTCGGAAAACAAATCTGTGAACCGTTACCCTGAGAAGTCGGGAGGTGCATCTTAGAAGGAGTATTCAACGCGTGTAGAATTTTAAAAATAGAATTTGAGGCAGCCATGTTTTCGAAATTATTCAATTTGTTCAGGTAGCAATTGAATAGGAAGAACTTGTGCGGATTTGAGTAGTAGCAAAGCGCATTGGATGTTTTCCAGATGCTGTATTATATTATTGACGACCCGAATGGCGTAGTGGTAGTGAGGCTGCCTTACGTTCATAGGGTCCTGGGTTCGAATCCCGGTAGGAGCAAATGTTTGTGTGATGAGCATGGACATTTGTTTTCGAGTAATGGATGTTCATTGTATAATAATTATGTATTTACAAACAGAAAAGTATATATGTAGTATATCAACTATCTAGTGTCCACGACACAAGCTTTGCTTAGTGTGGCACTAGGTGGCACTGTGTGTTAATGTACAGCGATATTTATTTATTATTTTATTAAAACAAGAGGTAGTATTATACTGCCTTGTCGAGCTAGTAGGTCAACTGATGAACTTGATGTCTTAGGTTCGATCTCGGGTCAGGAAAAGTGTTTTTGTGTTTTCCCATCAGGCATTTTTCGGTAGCAGCCTCGGAGTCTGAATTTGTGCCCGGTTGCTGGCAATAGGCTCGCGCCTATTTCACGATACTTTAATATAACTAGCGAAATGTGTGTACAACGAAATTATTACGTACTAGCCGATGCCCGCGGCTTCGCCCGCGTAAAATTATATACTAAAACCTTCCTGACACCCAGACAGACAGACGCGACGGGAGACTTCATCACTAAATACTCCACTACATATCACATCATTACTGCACCGTGTAAAGTGATGGGGTGTGGTGTAGCGTGTATAGTGTAATTATACACACTACACCACACCCCATCACTATACACTTCATCACTACATATTAATATAAAACAAAGTCTCCCGCCGCGTCTGTATGTCCCTATGCATGCTTAGATCTTTAAAACTACGCAACAGCTCATCACAAAGCCGTTAACCAAGCATTCTGTACATCAAATTATGTAACTTTACGCAAAAATATTGCTGGGAAACAACTTTTTTTTTTGAGGTTATAAATGTTGTTTTGTGGTAGAAGTTAGAACTCAATGTAACGCACTTAAAACATTGTGCTGGTGGATGGATTGAATAGTAAGGGGGGTCGTGGAGGTGAAAATCTTACAAAAAAACTTGTTTTAAAAAAAAAAACTTGTCAAAAAGTTGTAAGTTTGACCCCCCATATCTCCGTAACTAGAAGGTTCCCAGGTATGGTGTAGAACAAAAAAATGATTGCAATGATGGGGAAAACAAGTATCTTTCGGCTTTTTGAAGAGGTGTTTTACACCCTTTATATTACGCGGACGAAGCCGCGGGCATCGGCTAGTTGTTTTATAATTTGTTGTGATAGTGATAGTGAAGCCTAGTCCTCTACCTCACCCTTTTAGGATAACAGGCGTAATGTTATGAACTTATTACTTCACACGTGGCCTTACTCGCCAGACTTACGTGTAAAGAAATCTATACTATAATATTATAAAGCAGAAGAGTTTGTTTGTTTGTTTGTTTGGTTGAACGCGCTTATCTCAGGAACTACCGGGTCGAATTGGAAAATTCTTTTTGCGTTGGATAGGCCATTTATCGAGGAAAGCTATAGGCTATATAACATCACGCTATGACCATAAGGAGCGGAGCAGGAATGAAAAATGTTACAAGAACGGTTTTTTTTTCCTTTTGTTTTTCTGTCTTATGTGACGCAGACGAAGTTGCGTGGGTCAGCTAGTATTCCTATAAGTGTGCTGATTAATAATTAATAATACCCGTTGAATATTTGTCGACTTCGATTTTATAATAGGTATCGTGATAAATACCCGTACATTTTTAAATTGTGTTTCTCCTAATGGACTGATTAAAATTTAATGTTATTACGTACATAGTATTCTGGAACTCATATTTTTATAAAAAAGATCCAATCTCCTAGTTACAATATATACGTTATTTCTCGCGAAAATAGCTATAATATTAAGGAAAGTGCTAACATATTAACGTGACTGTACATAAATATGTTTAAATAAGTATACATAACACGATAAACATGTAAAATCCAAAATAATGAATGACGTAGAACAAAAGCTGGAATGTATAAGAATATAATCAAAGTAGTAAATTGAGGCGATAAAAATTGTATTTGTTAACCACCCAATTTTTTTGTGAACATCTTACAATATCAATATATTGCGCTTTAATCACAAAGTATATTCTCTTAACCGTAACTCAAATCACGCAACAAATTACACAACTAAGCTAATATTTATTTCCATAATTTCCGACATCTCATACGTTTTCACAATTACGCTGACATGCGACTACGCCAGCTAAGCAAGATAAGCTGTAGGGTGTCCCTACTCCCTACTCATACGACACTACGCCAGTACGCGGGTAGAGTAAATATTCGTTAACTATTCCTTTGTCGCATCTTGTTTGTGATGAGCATGTCAAAGCAACGCTACGCTACGGTAGCAATTTGAAATATTCCGGTAGACCAAGGTAACACGCGGTAGTGAAAACCATGTTTTAGTTTTGTTTGTGATTAGTTCGGTTATAAACTTTTGGTAGAACGTTTCAGGTTATTTTTTTGAAAAAGTTGTCCTTAAGCTAACATACGTTTTAAATTTGGCGGAACTTTTCGTCATTTTTACCTGTGTATAAAATTGGCATAAAAGCTTGTATGCTGTTGTTTCATCGTAATTCTAAAAACAGTTTTTCATAATATACTTTCCTAATGTTTCCCGCAGGGTAACCCTTGTGAGGAAGCTTATTTATTTTTTATCTTATATTTATGCTAAATAAACTAAAATCACAGATTGTTTCTATAAAAAAAAATGTTATACTTATGAAACCAACATTCTTTACTGAGACTTGTTATATTTTGTTCTTACGGTTACAATACAATAACGACCGTATTTCTCCATGGGAAAGATATACCCACATTTCGCCAATTAAATTCTAGTCTCATGTATTTAAAGGCGACATTAAAAGAGTGTTTTCGCACTAAGTCCGATCCGAGTCCGATCCGTACCCGTGAAAATACACTACAATACAAAATTGGATGACGGACGCCGGATCTAGTGCATAAACTACCATAGAAACAGGCCTACGACTATTCCGGACCGGGTTCGGATCGGACGTAGTGTAAAACCGCTCTTAAGGACTTCAACCGGACACAAATCCTAACTTAGGGCTACTACAGAGAAATTCCTGACAGAAAAACCAAATAACATTGCTCGATCTGAGAGTCGAACACAGTATTTTAAACTCAGTAGCATTTGCAACCACTAGAAAAACTACAGACATTATGTTCTAAAGATCTATTAAATCCAAGATGCAAATAGCACTAAAACAAACTAATACACTTAACATAAAGAGGTCACCCCAAGAAACAAACGACCCCAAAGCGGTCATTAATAAAATTAGCCATGTATAATAAATCTATACTAAGTCGTAAACTAAGTTATTTACATTCGCATAACTAAACTCGCGGGGATACGGTCCAGTTAACTGATGTAGATGATACTGAGAGTAACAAATGTTTAGCTTTATGGTTGCATACAAATTGTTGTAGAAACTTGTTGCATTGTAGAAATAACTGAACAGAATTTAAAATGTCAATAACGGGATATCTTCCGTGATCTTCTTTGAGCTCCCGATATTTCGTCACTGTTGCAAGCGACATGAAAATATCCCGTAGTGAAATTTTAATTTAAGTTCATCATCATCATCTCACCTGAAAGACGTCCACTGCTGGACATAGGCCTCCCTCAAGGGTCGCCACATAACTGACCGGTCCCTTGCGACTCGCATCCACCGGATTCCTGCAACCTTCACCAGGTCATCGGTCCACCTAGGGGTCTTCCAACGCATCGTCTTCCGGTTTGCGGTCGCCACTCCAGAACTTTTCGGCCCCATCGGCCATCCTTTCTGTGAGCAATGTGCCCTGCCCACTGCCACTTAAGTTAGTAATGGAGAGGGCTATGCCAGGAAGCTCCCAGCATAGCCCTCTCCATTGCCCTTTGGGTGACTTTAAGCCTTTTGATAAGTTAAGTTATAAACTGTCAAAGGTTAAAACAGTGTACTAAACAAATCTTATTCACCTGTCTCTCCTAGGATAGTATTATCCAAGATTTTTACAAACTAGTCAAAGTCGAAGTCAGATATACAAATGATGCTACAAACAAAGAATTGATTATTCTGACATTTTAAGGTGGCGTTGGAGCCCTATATAGAGCCTTATTTAAAGACAATACTATAAATTTTTCAGTCAAACATGAACACTAGAAACTGTTTGCCGGTTTGTTATAAAAATAAACAAGACCATCCTGTAATTAAATTCAAAGTGATGTCATATAAGAATGAAGATGACGTCAGATATTCCCTCGTGTATTGAAAAGAAATTAGATCTGCCCTTGAAGCTTGAAAGCCTACGTGCCACCACCCACGAGTGAGGTCTCTAAAGTGCTCGATATAATTTGGGTTATACCTAACCTATTAATAGCTACCCAAAATCACTTCAACGTCTAAACATTAGACATTTATTGAGATCTTCAAGATGGCCTTCTCAAAAAGTGCCTCACAAAGAGAATTATTTGAACACAGTCACACAGATTAAAATTTTCAATTGAACTAATGGGAGGTCCCTAGCCTCTAGCAAATTTCCATACAAGATAGAACGCACACTGAAGCTGAAAAGTTACCACGCATTCAGAACATAATTCGGAACCCTCCAAATTATAGTCGGTTAGAACAAAACTGCAGTACCCACACGGTCAAACCGTACTTTAATCGAGTAAATTACCAGTTCCGGATGCGTGTTGAAGAAGCGAGATGGATGTGGGGAATTTCTTTTTCTTACCAAGTTTTAAAACAATGTTCCATACAAAGTACCCCATTACCGTTGCAGCAAACCCACAGATCACTGAACATCGCATCGCAATAGACTTCAACTAGTGTTTTGCAACAAACACATCCATCGCATTCTGTCCGATATATTTATGCGACTATAAATTGGTGCTGCTTCCCCGAGGCTGTACTAATGTCCTCATACATCCGTCTACTTCCAACGAGACAAAATATCGTTCAATACGTTCACTTTGTATTCGTTCTTGAACAATAAATGTGGGGTTTTGTGGGTCGTCTCTGTTGGGTGGTAGAATGTTTATTTCTGTGTCGGTATGAAGTTTATTTCATTTTCGATTCATTTAGATTCTATTATTCTAAGAATTTGTCCCTAAATAATAAACTTTTCATAATGTATACCTAAAATATATTGAATGCTCTGAAAATTATTAATATATACACACTAACACTATGTTAGAAATAAAAATATGTCAAATATCAAAAAGAATTACAGGGCATCGAAAAATTCGTCCACATCGCTGCCAACAGGAAAAGTGCCCAGGAGGCTGACAGCATTGCCACGTGGGATGGCAATGGTTTGGCCAAAAAATAGGGGAGGAGCCCGGCCCGCAAGGGTCGAAGCCTGCCGGGGTTACGGGCCTATTCGAAAGAGATACCGCGGCCCCGGAACATAAAGGGCGAGGAAGGAACATGGAGGGGTTTTAGTCAGTAAAAGTCTGACACTCCCTCCCGCTCCTCCCAGAGTGGGAGAAGTCATTTGATGAAATCCCATCCTAAAAAAAAAGGCAAGTTTATTATAATAGAAAACTCTGAAAAAATCTTACATCTTTACAAAATATCGTACCTAGTCATTTTCCTTACTGTAATTAGGAGCAGTATACAGAGTGAAAAAATATTAGGCTGAGGCCAATTTTTTTCACCCGCATTTTTTTTTTTCGAACGCAACAGTACAATATCGAGGATATTGTATGCAAAGTCCAAAATGTTTTCGACCATTTTTCGTAACGGAATATTTGCACCACATTCTCTTAGATTTTCATGAGTACCCTTTGAGTTTCATGGTATCAATCACCATTTAAGAGGTATTCCGCTTATCCTGATACTCCCTGTATATTACCTACAACACAACATTATTATCTCGCTCCATATTATTTTGAACGAACGAAAACTTAGAATCCCCTGGTATTTTATTACGAATGTAAAATTTCGATAACACAGTCTGTCGCCGCGAAACGTATCTCCGTGGTTTATAGCTCCCAACAGACGTGGAATCATCAGCTACATACAGAGTACAATCAGACAAGCTATTTGGTATACAGGTTGCTAGCGAACTTGCAACTACTTTTAAACAATTTTGGTTGAGAGTGACGAGTACTCCGTCAATTCTTTGAAATCATTCTCTTGAACGTTGCGTCTTTAAAAGTTATACATATGAATACGGGCAGTGTTGTGGATAGTGAAATATTTATGCCTGTATACCAAATAGCTTGTTTGACTGTACATAATACGTTTGTTTCACAAACTTCTTTAACAACAAAAATAATATCAAAAACCTGAAAACTGAGCTGGGATTTATTTGACAAAGATATTTTCTTCACAGAAATGTCTTGATCTTTTATAAATAAAACAATCTGGTTGTTATTTGCTACATTTATGTATCTTTGTAGGTATAATGTAGGGTTTTCTTTGAGTAGAGGATCCAATTTTATTGCTTTTACTACGATTTGTCTTTGCGTCTCAAGGAAAATGTAAATATACAATACAAATTCCCGAAAAAGCCTGGTATTATCTTCAGAAGTAAATATCTGAGGATTCTTGAGTATTTTCTAGTGAAAGTATTGCTTGCTAGTCTGTATTTTAGTTGAGTTAGATCTATCTTGAAAATTATTTTTGTAATTTTTTACTTTTTAAACATTGGCTTGAGGTCCTTTTTTTTTTTTTTTTTTTAGGATGGGAAATCATCAAATGACTTCTCCCACTCTGGGCAGAGCGGGAGGGAGTGTCAGACTCTTACTGACTAAAACCCATCCATGTTCCATCTTCGCCCTTTATGTTCCGGGGCCGCGGTATCTCTTTCGAACAGGCCCGCACCTGGCTTGAGGTCCTGACTCCGATTACTAGGCCGGACGAAGAGTTTTGTGTCTTTCATCAGAGATTTCACAGCAGTACGGAGTATAACTGTGTAGCCAAGACCATCTCAGACACTAATCTGCATAGTCCTCATGTGAATTAAGCAAGATTGTCTGGACTTCAAAAGAGACTATGACCTCTGAGTTTGTTTCGGCTGTTTCTTCTCAGAGTAGTCAGGTACGAAACACCGGCCCCATCTAGTTTAAAAAAAAAATGACGTGTAAAAGTGTTTGAGAAAACCTACTTGCTGAATAAATATCATTTATCATTTATTTATCATAGCCGGTGCCAATATACACGACCCCTTGAAAGTATAAGTATCCAATCCAATTTTCCGCATTCGACCTCCCCGTTCAATCCCTCCCCGACCCTTGCTCGAGCCAGCCCGCGATGCTGAGCCTGTAGTAATAAAACAGTCCCTAAATAAAGACAACCAGATCCAGCCTGTCCCTTTGCTGCCCCCAGCGACGCCCTAAGCCGAGGTCCGTACCCCACAGGGGGTGCCCTTAGAGCGCTTTCACTCAGTTTATAGTCATTTTCGCCCTGGCTGGAGGCCTTAAATTCAAAGCATCCACAGGACTTGCCCGGTTAAGCAAAAGCCAATCTTCCTAGACTGAACTGCGAGATGCCCTACATAAAAAAAAGCGCATTCGACCACATGAAACCATCATGGCAACGACTCGTACACGGGATGCGACGCAATAAAAAATGGAGTCATTTAATGACTAAATGAAGTAGAAAAATATACACATTACAGTCAAAATTATTGTTTCAACCGTAAATACTGCAAGTTCCATATGTGTAGCATTACGCAAAGAGCTAGGCACACGCGCGTTTATTAAATTGCCTCGGTACATTCGTATTCGTGTGGACTATGAGTAGCTCTTTGCCTGGTACTGAACCGTGCTGTACTAGGATCATAGAAAAACTGAGGAAATGATCTGAGATATGGGATATCTACCTCTTTATTGGCATTTTTTCATTCAGTACGGGTTTCTGTAAGGGTGTAAAAATACCCTTAGCTAAAAGGAACTTTCTGCGGAACCTTTCATGAATCTTATGGACATAATGGAGGTCAAAGTTTCGACTTTTTCAAAAGTTTTTTTTTTCACATATGCAGGGTGTAAGCCACCTCATCACGAAACCGTCAACCAAGCATTCTGTACATCAACCTAAGCTAAAACTTGGAAATTTGATCCCCCATATCTCCGTAATTAGAAGGTTCCCAGGTAGGTTGTATGAAGTAGGACAAAAAATGATCGCAATGACGGGGAGAACAAGACAGTGCCTTTCTAATGCGTTTGATAGACGATTGCCAGTATCCACATTGCTTGTTATATTGCATGTTAGAAGTTATTGTTTCTAAAAATATACGTAGCGAAGATTGTGATTGCAAACACTTGATCTAGACAAATCAATACAATAAGTAATCTCTGTAACTTTAAAAGAGAACAAACAGCCCCAAACACCACAAATACTGGAGCCATTTGTCACAATCCATTATCTTTCATGTAGCATCTCTTTTGTTTCCATGATCTATGTTTCCAGACATGTATCACAGACGCACGGACAAAGGAAGCGAGAATTGTTTGTGTTCCTCATGAAGTTGATGCAAATATGATTATATCTTGACGGGAGCGTGCAAGGGACTGCATTGTATCGTATTACCCAATACTATCTGATTGGGAAGGTCAGATAGGCAGTCGCTCCATGTAAAATGCAGGTATCCAGCTGCATCCGTTTAGACTGGAAGCTGATCCCAACATAGTTGGGAAACGGCTAGGCAGATGATGAGTAACAAAGCATATTAATTGTTGTTCTACGAAAGGTTATGACTTTGATCTCAGCCGAAGTTTGGACTCATATTTTTCTATAAAAATGAAAACGACCGAACATTGGTTATGCAAGCCCATTATGTATGTATTAAATTATTACCAGGCCATGACGAGTTTCATCGAATATGACATCGAGCTAAAGAGTAATAATGCATGGAATAAAATATGATATTTTTCGCGAAATAAAGTGTGTTCGACGGAATTAATAGGCGCCAACGTTCCCAGAATAAGACCTTGGCACTATAGTTTCATCGATTACTTAGTACTGACATACCTAGAATCTGTGTTTTAAAAATGTAATTATCTGCCTCGTTGCTCTACAAATTCTCTGTTGCAGTCACGAAGTTTGATTTTTTGCCTGGTTGCTTGGCCCTCTATTACAAAAATGATTAAACAAGTTGGCGAAATGCCGAAAATTGTTTATTGAATGACATTTATTCTGGAAAAAGATCGAAATCATTGATTTTAATATTGGCCTATTCATGACTTAAATTGTAAGGAACTAATTCCAGGCTTATCTCCCATCGCATACGTCCGAAATTCCCATACAATCGGAAACCAATCTCCTGCGCGCCCATACATCACAAATCTGCTCGGCCAGCACCCCACATTTCTCCCGTGTCGTGTTCATCACATAAATAACTTGCTTAACAGTACCGAAACAAAGGAACATTGTTTATACGGAGCCGAAGAGCTCCGACAGCTTCCGAGAGCTTCCGAAATCCTCCGAGAGTTTCCGATAGATGCCGAAGAGCCCCGATGGGCCAATAAAAGAGCCTATTCTGGCCACAATGCCCAACTCCCAATAGAAGTAAATACCTCTTGTTGGTACTCTAAATGAGTATTTATTCGTATTGCTATTTAGTCGTTAGACCGTAATGGCTTGTTGTGCCATTATCGAAAATCTGGGAGATGGGATTAGATTTTTGAAGTATCCTATTAGGGAGGTATATTGAGGATATTATTTTGGGCTGGATAGAATCTTGTTTTATGTTCGAGTGGCTAGGTTTTGTTATGCGATAGGCCTACTAATAAAGTACGCAGTACTACAGTTTTGAATAAAGATTATTTAGAAAATTCTATTATTATATTCTTTTAGTTCGATATTTTATCTGTTTGAATTCGTTCGCGTAGAAATTTTGATGTGTGTGTGTGAGACTAAAAAATTGCCGATGACTTATTTTCAGATCTACCAAATATAGACACAAAAAATCGATCCAGCCGTTTTGGAGAAGTTAAAAAACAAACACTGTGACACGAGATTTGAATGTAGTAAATTAAGAGCGTAATAATTCTAAATACTACACTCATTCATCAATTTTGGTATACTTTGATAATTGTATTTATTTTCTTTGACCACACAACATGTACAATGGCAGCCTTCGTGGCCGATGCAGAGAAAACAGTTGTATAATTAGGTATCCAGAGATAAGAAAGAAAGAAAAAGCATTTATTAGCCCGACAGGACAACACATAAAAAAAAAAAGTAATAATAAAATGGTAAAATTGTGATTATAACACTAGTTTAAAGTAAATATAATGAGAAAATAAAAAAAATAACAATAAGCAGCTAATCTCCTACAATTATCTTACTTCTAGTCAGTAATACAAAATTACTTGATTCCATTATAATGGCCCTTGATCTTCCGACACAAAACAGAAGATATTGAGGTGAAAGCGCCAATTTTCTTTTTTTCGGTAAGTGTCTTTCTCATTAAATAGTCATTCAATGGGATGTCATGAATTAGGAGTGCTGTATTGTATAATGGGCTGATGTCCACAACACCACGTCCAAGCGCGTATTTTGTATATGGGCTTTTACCATGCGGGCCCAACCTAAAAATCGCAAAAACGAGGGCTACCCCTAGCACTTCCTCCACTGCTAGCCAACGCTAAAACGCAATAAAATCGACCAGTAACAGCGTCAATAAACCTTCCTATGGTATCGAGAGACTACAGACCCCAGCTTTATCAAACATTTATATAACCAAAACTTGTAATTAAGCAGACTCAATAACTGTTCTGAGGCTTCAACCGATCCCTGGGGAATCAATTCGTTGGAAATGATCGAACATTACAGTACAGGCCCTCAATTATGTAAAGGCTTGTTCAGACTACATTTAAATCCTTAATGAAACATATTGTGTGCCACGGAATAAAGTTCCTATTAGAGCTTCGGCACTGTTAAAAGATTTATTGAAGAGTTATTCCCAAAGTACTCCAAAAAGAGTTCCCAAACTACTCCATGAAAAATTTAATATTTTTAACTAGGTTTCATTCTACTCCATGATAATGTTAAAATGTTCTCAAAGTACTCCACCCCATTTTAAATCAAAAGTTAAATATGTACCGGATTACTATAAAAGGGTAGCTGATGTAGAAATCAGAAGTATAAAAAAGTACGAAAAATAATTTAAAAAAAAACTAAAACGATAGATTCTGCCAATTAACCAGAACATAAAATATTTTAAAATATTATGATTCTAAAATAGACTTTAATCTCACTGTACTAAGATTACAAATTGTTTGCAAACTAGGGATTTATTGTATAAAAGCCTACAATTTTAAATACCTGTACATTGACGTTATAACAAAATACTAAACTTTAATCTTTCTTTTAAGAATTTTTGTGCCTGACTGTACTGAAATATGTATTTTATAGGTAATTATGTAGTTGGAGTAGTTCGAGAATTGATAACGAAAAATCGGTGGAGTACTTTGAGAATAATTCCAGATACCTATGGAGCAGAATGGGAACAAAATAATAATTATTTTTAAATAATAATAATTCATTGGAGTAACTTGGGAATTAATGTATGAGATTCTTATCTTTTTAGAACAAAAAATTATATACTGCTTATTGAATACTGCTGCTATAATTACGCTGTCTTCTCTTTTAATTTATGCTTGATTCAAGGCGTACGTTGAGGTACTGTTCTGAAGTGACAAAGTCTTTAGGGGCGTTGAGTACTTTTTGAAATAACAAAACTCATGGAATCGCGTGACCAGGCTACAAGTGCTTGTAGCCTACACTGGACCTGCTACGAGTGCTATGTACTGGTAGCGGATCGGCTTCTATTTTTCATTTTAATCGTCAGGCCCCAGACTGCCATGCGTGTGTTTTTTAAAAACATTTATTTAATTTTTCATCATACTAGTTATCATCAAATGTGTTTCTGAAACCAAGTTTCGTTTTCAAAATTCAACATTGACGTCATCATCAGAAAATACCCAATCTGAGCATAAACAATCATTGAACTGAGTCTGACACAGTCCAATGTTGAACGACCGTCTTTCAAAAAGTGTCATTAAGTACAACACTGCCAAAAATCTGAATTTCGGAAATACATTAAACCTACTATTAACATATCAAGTCCTTAGTAAATAATACGGAATTTACTATAAGTAGAAGTGTGTTAGTACACTTATTTGTGTACTATGAAAGTTTGGACCCAACCCCTATTGGAGAAAATTTCAAACATCGACATTCCCAGACTCCACTGGACGGAGAGCAACCGTGAAACTGGCATTTCTATTAAGTACTAGCATTTATACGGTTTTATGAACTTGTTTTGCTTGTTGCGTACATTTTTGTTAACATGAATTTATAACTTTAAATTTTGGAACAGATCCGGCTTCTTCGATATTTGAGTGCTTAATTATTAAACGAATTATTATTAAGGAAACAAATACAATCTAATACCTTCGAAATATTTTACACTTTTTCCAATAAACTTTTTAACATTTTTCACCCATTTTAACCCCCAAGAAGCCGAACGCTATCTCATAAACCCCTAAAACAAAAGCAACATTTTTGACTTCTTAAAATACCGATACACGATGAAAGAGAAAAAACCAAGAAATATACATTCCTCAAAGTAACAATTTTCAATGTTATCATAATAGTAATGAATTCCAAGAAAATATTTTCTTAAAAATATCTGACGCAAACAAGAAATACAATCTTCATTCCGATTGGAAATGGCCTCCAATTTTCCATTGACCTATATAGACAGAATCCATTGAGTACACACTTTACTGGAATGAAAACTGAACGCTTAGAAACACGGTAAACACTACAAAGGTAGGCACTAAGCGAACAAGAGATAACAATATCCTTTATATCAACGAACGTCTTACACAAAAGGTTTGCGACGAGCACAGAGATACAAATGCATAGAATGGTACAGAAGGTACAATTCAACAAGGTTTCACACAGCTAGCACAAACGCACGCTGAAATAAATACGTCAGTGTTAAAAAATATCAGTATTAGATGACCTCTTATTCTAGTGAAACTTAACTCGATAGCAAGACGCAGTTAGCTAGACCACCTTAAGGTCTAAAGGGCAGCGCAGACCAGTTTATCTTTAGCCAATGCAAATTCATAAGTAGCTCGTGGTAACAAAATACAAATTCCAATTTTTGCTATCGACCCGAAAGCATTAAAAGGGATTTCTCTTCGCGGTATTGAACATTCAAATCTATAACTTGTATCCAGTAGCTACGTATGAAAATGTTCTGCCGTTCCGACCCTGGTTTTCACTGACCTTTAGAACCACCTAGGCTATACTTTACAGCAAGTGCAAGCGCACTCATAACTGCTATCTGGCAGGTCGACTAAGGTCACCGTATGTACGAACACTGTACTGGCCTATCCAAGCGTGCGCCTGTTTTTGCTCGTTTTACGGAGCTTACCTTCTGTTCCATTCAGTCACAGACGTGTCGAACAATTCTTTGAAACTGTCAATGTGGACCATGTCAACAGTTATTTTCCAGAAACGTTTAAACGTACCGACTCGATTGCTTTTTGTTGAATAATTTAGTTTTCCCTTCAAGCTCGACGCTCCGTGAGTTTGATAGAACTTTTGGGAAACGCTTAAGTGCCTTGATAACTTTAGACGTATAAGCGTAAACTGATTTGAATGTTACGAAACATAAGCAGGATCACTTGAATGCGAATTTGACGTAATTTTGTTACATCGCTCTCGTTATAAGCGACTATGGTTTTAGCTTTATCTCAAGATAAGCATTGACATCCACCAATCTAGTAGCTGATGACTAACCGTACTCCGGTAGTTACGAGGTCCTCATCTATCATCTTTTCTCTATAATTTGACCTAGTAGAACTGCATCAAAACTTTAAAACATTTTTGTAAATGATACCTAGGTTTTCCAGCTTTAATTCCCACAAAATCGTTCTTCTCCAATAATTCTGTTTTTTTTCTTTTCCGAACGATGACTCAGAATTTGTCCAACCTCTAAGTAGCAGCCTAGGTCTGTCGTTTGCCTTATTTAAGTCCAGAAGGGTGCAATTAGTTGTGCACATCGGGCAGGAGAGAAGTTCTAGCATGTCCTGTGTTGATAGACAATTAATTAAAAGCATTTAATATTACTACCAAAACTTGTCAGCTTGTCCTAACAACCAAGCAAAATCTAGCCCCAAATTGACCTAGAAACTTCCAACAACATCTTGTAACCAAACTTTCAAGTGATACTTGTAAATAGTTAAACACAACATTTCAACCTTCACCAACTATGATGGATCTTGATTTGAAAGCTGGTATTGCGGTCAAACTTCAGCTCGGGTAATTAGACAAATGGAAAACGTGAAGACAATCTGTGAAGTGTCTGCGGTTATGTAGTTCACACCCCTCCTTTTATGATTGGATTCATTGCGCATTTTCCATGCTTTAATCAAAGAGAGCTTTTATTAAAAGTTTGTCTATTTTGTATAGACTGAAAACTTTCATTGTTTCTAAAAGACTGTTTTTTTGTTTAATGGATACATAGGTGCGTTTAAGCATAAAAGAGACTGATTGGAAATAAATGGCATGTTAGACGACCGCCATTGTCACTTGTTTTTACGGTTCCGTAGCCAAATGGCAAAAACGGAACCCTTATAGATTCGTCATGTCTGTCTGTCTGTCCGTCCGTATGTCACAGCCACTTTTTTCTGAAACTATAAGAACTATGCTGTTAAAACTTGATAAGTAGGTGTATTCTGTAAACCGCATTAAGATTTTAACACAAAAATAGAAAAAAAAACAATACATTTTGGGTGTTCCCCATACTTACTTAGAACTGAAAGTCAAATTTTATTTTTCGTGAAACCCATACGTGGGGGGTATCTACGGATAGGTCTTCAAAATGATATTGAAGTTACTAAAATCAAATTTTTCTATACTGAATAGTTTCGGCAAGAGACACTTCCAAAGTGGTAAAATGTGTGTCCCCCCCCGTAACTTCTAAAATAAGAGAAGGATAAAATTAAAAAAAATATACGATGTACATTACCACACGACATTTTCATTTTCTCCACAAAACTGTCAGACACCTCTTTCAAGCTTTTTACCTTAGAATCCCGCGTGAAAAACTTCTTTCTTCACACTTTTTTGCTCATCCCCTCGAAACACAAACAAGCAAACATCTAACAGACTATGTAAGCAAGTCAAACTTGCACGTAATTCCAGTACGTCAGTCTTGTTACGTCAGACCTGCGTCAAGCCGTAATTACGATTTACCACCTCGATTGGACAACAGAGAAACAAATCAACGTCAGACCGCTATGAACGCTGATAGGAATGCTGTTGATGAGTGTGAGCTTAATTTGCTCTTTACTGATTGTTTTTTCTTGGGAATACGTGTTGTGTGTTTGATACGTGTTCGTTATTGCTTGGCTGTGTGTGTTGTGTGTGAAGGTTTTGTATTATTTGGTTGGCATATTGCTAAAGTGTTATGTAAGCAATAATTACATAACATGATCACGCCTGTATTCTCCGAAGGGTTAAGCAGAGGTACACCTTAAAAAAAAGAAGAATGTTACTATACCATTGGCGAATTCCTTCTTGACAAATTATAATAAGCTAGGCTGATTTGTTTTTTAGATTTCGTAATTATTTTGACATAATATACTCTGACATTTTGAATTTTTATCGTATTATTTGTTAATTTATGACATTGCATTTTAAAAAGTATCCATTTGAATTTATGATAGTGTTCAATGTCTGTCATCTACATATTTTAATCTAAATGTTTATTATAAAAAGTAATGTTTTTTAGATGTGGATTATTTTTTTTTATTTTTCTATTCATTTGTATGTAATATCAATTTTAAATTCTTATTATGTGAAATAGTGTATGCCCTATCGGGTAGTTTTTTGAGTTACTATAACCTAACTATAAGACCGATTGTATCACCAAAAAGCACACTAATGTCACTTTGACTTTGACTTTGACCTACATTTCGCCAGTTATGTTTTAAGTTCCAACTACGTTTGGATCGACCTCTTGCTTAACTGGGTGCAGCTGAATGACAGTATGTTACAATTTTATATGAATTAGCTGCCTATTTGATCTCCACAAGCCGCCACTGGTTTTTAAAAGACACTTCAAGAAGGCAATAATCACTTGTTTTCTAGGTCATACCTGGGAACCTTCTAGTTATATTGGAGGTCAAAGTTCCATCTTTTCTTCAAATTTTCTTTTTTTATTGCAAGTTTTAATTTTATTTACCTTAAATACGTCCATGGCCTCTGTGTGTCAATGTATCCATCACCAGGATGTTTTGGTTTCAATAACCGGTGCGTTTGGTTTGGATGTGTTACATTGAGTCCTACCGGGAACTGTCATTTTTATACCAAAAAAATCGTTATTAGTTTACTATAGAATGTTTAGATGATGGTTTCATGAAGCGTCAGATTACACCTTGTATAAGTCGAAAAAAAATAAATTACAAAATTCTCAGGAACAAACTCTACTTGACTGGACTGCGTATTACAAAAAGACCACTGACTAATTAGCTTCCGCCTCTCTAGAAAATGAGCAAAAAATCTCATTACATTTTCAAACAATTATCATTTAACCCCGCGCAGAAGGCTGAAACTAACGTTAAAAATATTTTTAATGTCAGACCAGACTTATTAAATCTTTTCGCCTAGC
Source organism: Xestia c-nigrum (assembly GCA_916618015.1). Lineage (NCBI taxonomy): Eukaryota > Metazoa > Arthropoda > Insecta > Lepidoptera > Noctuidae > Xestia > Xestia c-nigrum. The sequence goes on from OU745260.1 coordinate 11,552,995, forward strand.
ACGAAATTTTCACACGGAAAAAATACTGGTACAAAAAATTTAATTACATGCATAATGTTGCCCTGAAAATTGCATTCTCTTGTTTTCAGAAGAGGGAACAATTACCGAGTTAAAGATGCCTTAACAGATATTTATTGTACGATTTCGTGTTGGTCGGGTAACAAAGTAAACTGAGGGCGAATTTTTAATGGGTATTTTGTTACGTTGTTACTTTAAATATTTGGATTAATTAAAAGTGGAGCCGGCTTTATTAAGCGGGAACGATTACGAATGGCGCAATTACTCTCATAAATGACGCTTCCTGTACGGATATAATGCTAACGTATTTAAATGAAATAATTTCGGCTTGTGTGAAAATAACATGCTCTCATTAACAGCTGTATTAAAATTAATGTATTCTGTTTAAATAACAATTTCGTTCATTTCCTGGCGGTTTATTGACACAGCTCATGTTTTTATGAAATGTTTCAAAGTAGCTTAAAGAAATTATACATGAGAGAAATATGCTGCAAATGTCCAAATAACCGTCGAATTAGTAATTAGTGTGGCCCTTTTTCTTTGCATATAAGCTCGTATTTTGCGCTACGAAAAACGGAACGGGCGTTTTTAGCGTGTTCACTCAAACCTCACCGGATTTACTGGGTTTAAGGCGACTGCAGGAGCGAGCTAGGAGCAGGAGGTGGGCAGAGCAGCGGTAGCTACGAGCAGTAAGTCGTGGGTTCGAACCCAGACAAGCGCATTACTTTGTGTAATTTAAACCATCACCACTGCTTTCAAAACGGTGAAGAAAAACATCGTGAGAAAACCGGCATGTCCTAGAACCAAAAATTCGAAGACATGTGACATCTACCAATCCGCACTGGGCCCGCATGGTGGATTATAGCCCATTCCCTCTCATAGAGAAGAGGCCTGTCCCAGCAATGGGAACATTAAAGGCTGATGATGATGATGACAGGAGCCAAACGCGAGTTTTATATTGCCTAGTTTTATATTATATATATTTCTGGTTTTGTTTATTGCAGTGAATTATATACTATTATAATTCACTGCAATATACAAAACCAGAAATATATATAATATTTTCAAAATGAACACGATCCACGTGGTGTAGAAACACATTTGCTAGCATGATAGTGTTTTGAAAACATAATCATTCTGATTTTTTGGCAAATAATTCTACAAGCAACATATTAGCATTAGGTAATACTGTTTTATTTTTTTAGTCCAATCAATCGATTTTTCGTAAATCAATCGAAACCACTCATTTCGCACTACTTATTCGGCCCGCAGTGACTGACGTAACAACCACTGTGTAGTGCAAGCTGATTAGAACTTTATTCTAACACTATTTCAAACGAAGTTTAAATCACCACAAATAGAGTTGCTAATTTAGCTCATGTAGTCGCCTTAACGTCAGGCTTCAATTAAAGGTAAAGTTCACGATAAATACCCGTACGCAGAAAGTTTTTATAGTGTCTCACCGGGTTCAGTCAGTATCAAAATGTCGGTATTTTTCACGTTGTATCTGTCTCGGGTCAAGTAGCTTGTGTAACAAAATTCACGTGTAAACGCGCTTACACGTGCTTCTAAAACGAGCTGTAAAATATATAAAATACGCCATTTAGAAACCACCTTTACCGTAGTAACAGCAATAGGTATGCAATTGACGAGTTAATAGAATCCACCCACTTACTTATGAGTAATTGTCTTTTTTAAACTTTCACGATCAGAACACGATTATAAAACTTAAGAAGACGGGTATTTATCGCGAATTTACCTTTAATTTAATCCCGACGTTTCGACCGGATTGCACCAGCCGTGGTCGCGGGGAGACTGAAGTATTGGAGCTACCGCGACAGTAAAGTGAAGGCGTTTATTCAACTACCCTCACTCATCTTCATAAATGTTAATTAGGGCCGGTTCACACTAGGACATCACACTACACTAACAGTGTCCGTATATTGAGGCGATTTCACTTGACGAGTACACCTTAGTGATTACTGGATTCCAAGCTGAAATTCGCGATAAATACCCGTCTTCTTAAGTTTTATAATGTACTTATGAGTAAGTTTGAAACTTTTGAGATCAGAACATCTACGGGTGTCATATCTCTTCATTACAATAAACATCCTTTTCATTGTAATCCACTCTGTGACAGAGAGTCAGCGACAAAAATCTGTATTCCGATTAATTAACATTACTTATATTTCCTACTAGCTCTCATCACATAAGAGAGAAAAAGCTCACAAAGGGTATAAAATTTACCCCGTTTTTGCATGGCCCTAATGTCCGTAGCGTGATGTTATATAGCCTAAAGCCTTCCTCGATAAATGGACTATCCACTGCAAAAAGATTATTTCAATTTGTTTCCTGAGATTAGCGCGTTCAACCAAACAAACAAACAAACTCTTCTGCTTTATAATATTAGTATAAGTAGATAGTTTGAATTCTAATCGACCTCTTGAGTGATTAACGTTAATCCACTTTTACCTCTAACTGTACCTTTCTACTTTGAACATTCAAAAAATAACATTACAGAAGTAATTACATTGGCTTACCCACAACAAAGTACGTGATATTTTCCAAAACTTTAACGCGGTTGCTCGGGTAAAAACTCGTTTCTAACATAATTTATTTTCACAGTTGTTTTGCCTTAGGAACTGAGCTGGAATGACTGTGTGGCGGAAACACAACCTCAATACAATACTAATACTCGTATTGTAACCACAGAAGTATTTTGATAGTTTTTAGAGGTCAGTTACCTGGACTAAATTGTTACTGATTTTCTAACATAGATTGACATGGCTTACACACACGAATTAAGAAACGTTAATTCGTTTAGTAAAGTTAACCAGTAATTAAACTATATTTAAAACAAGCTTTTATTAAAAAGAAGATAAGGTTTCTATCAACATTAAACGCTTATGTATACGTTCCCTACTAAGGAGGTGATCCTGGATTAAATCCCATCTGCCATAGAAATGTATTGTCATCAAGACCAAAGGTATGTGCAAAATTTCAGCCCAATCGGTTAAGGGAAATTGGTTTGGACATCAGTAGCAAGGTTGGAACAATACATACAGGGTGTAAACCACCTCATCACGAAGCCGTTAACCAAGCATTCTGTACATCATACTAAGTAACTTTACGCAAAAATTATTGCTGGGAAACAATTTTTTTTTGAGTGAACATCATGTTTTGTGGTAGAACTCAATGAAACGCAATTAAAACATTGTGCTGATGGATGAATTGAATAGTACGGGGGTTGTGGAGGTGTCAAAAGTCAAAAACTGACAATAACAACATGTATTTAAAAAAAACTTGTCAAAAAGTTGTGACTTTTTTTTTATATCTCCGTAACTAGAAGGTTCCCAGGTATGGTGTAGAACAAAAAAAATATCGAAATGACAATAGTATTAAAAGTAAAGTTAGTTATGTAAAACAAAATTTCGGTATTTTGAACATTATGATTACTGAAGTTTATAGCAAACGTGTTATGGATAATGATTTTCGGACAAACAAGAGAGTACCGGGTTTAAAATATACTTTTTATCCCAGTGGAACCACGAGCATAAGCTATATCCACATCTCACCACAGTAAATAAGTCAAGAGAAAGCAATAAATAAAATATTTTAACGTAATAAACTCCAGTGTCACTTAAAAAGGCGTTTTAATCTCCGTCATGGAATGTCAAAAAAGTCATAAGTATTCCGGTGGAAACAGAAACGGTGTTTAAAAAGTATCAAATAACCGTTTATCTTTCAAATTACATATTAATGTACTTAGCGAAAACAATTTTGGAAAACCCTTTAGATAATTAGAAAAAAAACAGAAGATCCTGTGAAAGGAACTTCGTGTATCAGGTACTAGCGGTGGCTTTAAAAAGCTATCATGCCACTAAAATTTTGGATTGGTAATAAACACAATTGTATTTTTGTAGCCGTATACAAACAAACTCGTAAACGTACTTATATGTATAGTAATGTATGTAGATATATAGTATTTTCAAAGCGCCTAAAGTTTGAAATATAGGTAACCTCGTATCAATATTTAGGGCCAGTTTCACCGGTTCCGGATAAAGTGTCGGTTAGTTATCTGGTAGTTAATACTATCTACCACTTAAAGGCTGGTTATAACTAATACATTATCTACCAGATATCGCTATCCGACACCTGTGAAACTAAAAGTGTTAGTTTATCTGGCAAATAAGTTCCTAATAGGCTAACCGACACTATATCCGCAACGGGTGAAACTGGCCTTAAAAGTAAAACATCAATATCACCTCTCTCAATATCATCTTAATATATATAAATCTCGTGTCACAATGTTTGTCCTCAATGGACTCCTAAACCACTTAACCGATTATAATAAAATTCGCACACCATGTGCAGTTCGATCCAACTTGAGAGATAGGATAGTTTAAATCTCAAATTATGAGACGCAGACGAAGTTGCGCGAGTCAGCTAGTACTTTAATAAGTCAAACTGTACCTTTATGTCGATCGAGCTTACATTTTGTAAACAAATATACATAAGAATTGCATCATTTTCTATTATGTGATTTATATAAAATACATAAATCATTTGCATTTGCAAGACATAAAAGTTTTAATCTTAGCTTCTAAATAGTTTTTAATGGATTTGAGATTACCTGCACTTGTATTATGTACTCCATCAACAAGCTATTACAAACTCCACATCATAATGATAAATGAATTTATACGTCTTAATAGCTACTCAGGCATCATGTTTTAAAATACCCAGACGTGAGTAATAAATTTCGATAATTATCAACAACATTTTTTGGGAATCTAAAATCCATCTTGATAAAGATGTTAAAGAAAGTTCATTAGAAATCTTTATGAAACATAAATTATTACTAAGAAATAAACCTACGTTTTAGTACATCTTTAAAGCGTCAAAAGATCAAAGAGAATTTCCACTCTCTGATATTTTTGTGTTATGTGCACCTCAATTGCGTACCTACTTTCATGAGCAGAATCTAAAAGATTTTGAATGAATTTCAACGTAACCATAGCCCATAGCCCATAGCTGTATGGGTTTAAAAATTTGATAAGTAGCTCAACAAATGTCTAAAAGGGACTGCCTCTCATAGACTGTCGAAATTAAAAGGCATTGCAATTGAAAGAGTGTTACACAATTAAACCGCTAATTCAATTAGTCTATAAGCATTTAAATGGATCAATGTAAAAACATACTTCACCATCCCTAAGCCCACCATACTTCCCACCCTTATATACCGAGTATACTCCGTGCCTCGGAAAGCACGTTAAGCTGTTGGTCCCGGCTGTCATTTGTCCATCTTTGATAGTTTTTACAGGTAGTCAGTCGCCCAAAAAGTCTGACACCAGTCTTACCAAGTGGTATCGTATTTCCCAGTATTAACTGCGTTGCGTTGGTCAGATAGGCAGTCACTCCATGTAAAATACTGATATTCAGCTGCATCCAGTTAGACTGGAAGCCAACTCCAACATAGTTGGGAAAAGGCTAGGCAGATGATGAATGTAAAAACATACTTCACCATCCCAAAGCCCTCAAACGACATAATATACCACAAATACAACTTTGCCTACAAAATCTACGTAAATTGCAGTTCATCATCATCAGCCTTTAATGTTTTCCCACTGCTGGGACACGGCCTCCTCTCAATGAGAGGGAATGGGCTATAATCTACCGCGCGGGCCCAGTGCGGATTGGTAGATGTCACATGTCTTCGAATTTTTGGTTCTAGGACAAGCCGGTTTCCTCACGATGTTTTCCTTCACCGTTTTGAGAGCAGCGGTGATGAAAATAACTTACACAAAGTAATGCGCCTATCTGGGTTCGAACCCACGACTTACTGTTCGTAAGTCGGGGCCGCCACCACTGGGCCACCGCTGCTCTCTAATTGTAGTTAGTTCCACATATTAATATATTATTCCGTCTCAGCTCTTCGTATCAATAATCCATAAATTGTCATAACCATCGCACTATGTAACATCAATAATCTTCCCGCACGAGCTGATAATGACGAGTTTATACTGAGAATATTACCGAAGGATTAAGTCGACATCAGTGTATGAGAGGCCGCATCGATCAGTCGAGTGACGCTTTCCATTTATCACCATCGAAGGGGTTGATTGAATATGGACCGATACGCCTTGATGGCATAAAATATTTGTACAGAAGGTCTGCTCTGTACTATGAGCGCAAACACTCGCACACACAGACACGCTTCACGTATAGTTATCATCATCATCATCAGCCTATAATGTTCCCACTGCTGGGACACGGCCTCCTCTCAATGAGAGGGAATGGGCTATAATCTACCACGCGGGCCCAGTGCGGATTGGTAGATGTCACATATCTTCGAAATTTTGGTTCTAGGACATGCCGGTTTCCTCACGATGTTTTCCTTCACCGTTTTGAGAGCAGCGGTGATGAAATAAATTACACAAAGTAATGCGCCTGTCTGGGTTCGAACCCACGACTTACTGTTCGTAAGTCGGAGCCGCCACCACCGGGCCATCGCTGCTCACGTATAGCTAATGCAAGCGTAATCGCGAATTCGTGATTTGCAATGGTTTCAGGTCCGCTCCTTTCTCTCTTGTCTACTCTAGTGGATAGGCTTAGTTCACGGCGTCGTCGGGTAAAAGATGACGCACGCTAGACTAAGGTCCGAGCCGAGTGTCGGCCGTAGCACAATCCGCATAATAGCGGAAGCGTGAGTCTGTCCATACAAAATTGCACGTACGACACTTGACTTGGACCCGACATGGTCTAGCGTGAGTCAAACTTCATGTAACTACACACATCAAAAGTGTCTAGGGATCAAGCATTTTTATGCGGATTTCTTGAGATTGAGATGTGGCTTTGTAATAAATTTATGATTTTATAAATTTATATGGATCCTTTTTGGTGCATTTCATAATTTGAATCAGGAACTGTGAATCAAATTCGAGTAAAAGATGAAAATCAGCTGTCAATATTTTCCCTATAAAAACATACAAGGCATTGAAGACATTATTAGTGCTACTGTTTCCCTACTACTGATTAAAACCAACGTTATTATGGAGCGGCGACGTCATTTAAGCAGGGAAGAAATGCTCAGAGCCGTGGGAATGATAGAAGCTGGTTCCCGGCAACGTACTGTGGCTTTAGCTCTGAATACAAGTCAGAGTGTTATCAGTCGACTTTGGACACGTTACCGAAGCACTGGTACCGTGGCTGAGCGCCATGGAGGACGGTATCGCTGCACCACACGGAGACAAGACCGATACATTCAAATCTTAACTCGAAGAGCTCCAACAATAACCGCCATGATGTTAGCCGTGAGGCTTCATCACTCTTCAGGGAACTTAATTAGCGACCAAACAGTCAGAAACCGCTTGCATGAAGTGAACCTTCATTCCCGAAGACTGCTACGGGTACCACCTATAGTAATGCACAATCGTAGGATTCGATATCAATGGGCTCGAACACAGAAATTGGGCAGAAGAACAATGGCGTTTCGTGTGCTTTTCTGATGAGTCTCGTTTTGGTATGAGACCGGATACAAGACGTATACGACACTGGAGAACCCCTGGACGCCAACAGCGATTAAAATCCTGCCAGGAAGTCCATCCTTATAGTGGTGGAACCATCATGGTATGGGCGGGTATTTGGATCGGCGGAAGAACTGAGTTGATTTGGATCAGAGGCAACCTCAACGCTCAAATTTATGCTGAGACGATTGTATCAGACGTCATCGTTCCTCTACAAGTGCAAATCGGTCCCTTATTTCAGTTAATGCATGATAATGCACGACCGCACACCGCAAGAGTTGTAAGACAGACTCTCGCCGCAGCTAACATCAATGTCCTGCCCTGGCCTGCTCAGTCGCCAGACTTGAATCCGATTGAGCATGCATGGGATATGCTACAGAGAAGAGCTCTGCCGAATATGGAGGGTATCCAGTCGCAAGAAGACCTTTTTTTGTTGTTGCAACGAACATGGGCGGCCATTCCACAGCGTGATTTGGATGAACTCATTTTGAGTATGCCAAACCGATGTTCTTGTGTTGGTAGTGTTCGCGGTAGAAACACGGATTATTAATTGTTTAAGTTACCCAATAAAATTTTAAAGAAAACTGTTATTTCAGTCTTTTTTTCGAACTTTTGTGTTAGTGGTTCAAATGTCAAAAATCCCTTTATTAGGAAAATGGCAAATTTCTTTATTAATGCAAAGGTGACTTGGTTTATCGTTACTGTGACAAACGAAAACACTTTATTTGATGAATCCTTAAAGAAAATTTTAATTAATATCAATCAGGAGAAAAGTTATTGCAAAAGTATATGTTGATCCCTAGACACTTTTGATGTGTGTATTAATAGAGACACGCGTGCTTGTCACCTGTTTCGGTCATTGCTTCGCAAGTCGCGTCTTCGTGACTTAAGGCTTGATTGAAACGACTTTTTACATTTATTTTCTCTGCAGTAGCTGTCATGCTGCATGCTTTCTGCTCTCGGATTTTTTTATGTACGCTGACGATTTAAAATTTTTGAGAATTATAAAGTCTGAAGATGATCCAGTAAAACTTCAAAGTGACCTCAATCGTCTCGATCTGTGGTGCAACAGCAACAAAATGGAACTGAATCCCAAAAAATGTTGCCATGTTAAATTCACTAGAAGGAGCATCCCAACGCGCAGTAGTTACCACATATCCGGAGTTGAAATTAAGGAAGTTGAAACAATAAGGGACCTCGGTGTACTGTTTGACAAGAAGTTAACTTTCATACCACACCTCGATAGTATTACTAAAAGGGCTTCGAAAATGTTAGGGTTCGTCTTAAGAAATTGTAAAACCTTTCGTCACAACAGAACCAAAATACTGCTGTATAACAGTCTCATTCGCAGCATCCTAGAATATAATAGTGTGGTGTGGCGCCCTCACTATGCCACACATTCATTGCGACTTGAACGTGTCCAGAAACGCTTCGCTTGGCACCTCGCATTTTCCAATGGAATCGCCAAAAAAGTACGTTCTTACAATGAAAGATTGAAGCATTTTAACATGAACTCGCTAGACAGACGTAGACACTTAATAGATGCAATGTTTGCTTACAAAATATTTAAGCATAAAATAGACAGTCCTAGTTTACTTTCCCTTTTCAGTCTTCGTGCACCCTCTAGAATCCCGCGTAGTGCCATCACACCTCTTTGTACGCCATTTAGAAGAACAGTTTTGGGATCCAATTCACCTATCGCAAGAATGTGCAAGGCGGTAAATAGCTACAGTGATGTTATTGATCTCCACTTTGACTCTCTTGCTAAACAAAAAGCCATCCTTATTCGTTTACCAAGCAACCCCTAATCACAGTCAGTTATTATTTCATTGTGTCAAACTTAGCTTATCCAATTGTTTCATTGGGTCATTTTTACCATTGTTCTTAATTTAATATTTAATAATTGTGTTTTCTTTTTCATGTTAATAATGTATACTTAACAACAATATATAAGTTTTATTCAATTTTATCAATTTTAATCAATTAATTATAATATTATAATTATGATTTTATTTCGATCTGTATTTACAATTTATCAATTTCAACTCACCAATGTAATTTAATTTTTTATGTTTTTATTTTAGACATTTATTCATGTTGTCATTTTCATGAATAATTTGATTTTATTTATTTTTACAAACGATTTTTTCAAATTCTGGTATCACTTTTAGTCAATTAATTATAATTTGACGTCGATCTTTATTTATTTTATCAATTTCAACTCACCAATGTTATTTATTTTTTTATTTTAGACATTTGTTAATGTTGTCATTTTCACGAATAATGTGTTTTTATTTATTTTTACAAGCAATTAGGTCAAATTCTGGTATCAATTTGAGTCAATTATCTGGTTTCAATTTTATTTTAGCCATTTAATAATGTTGTCATTTTCATAAATAATTTAATTTAATTTATTTTTACAAACGATTTTGTCAAGTTCTGGTTTTCACATATTTAGTTTAATTTAATTGAATATTGGCGCTTAGTACTTACTAAGTTAGCTTATCTTCCGAATTTATTGTATTGTGCATGTGGTGTTTACCTATAAGTGATTGTTGCGCTGTTATTATATTTACGAATGAATTATGTCCCAGTATCCAGTGTAAACAATTGTTGGTAGACCTTTATTAAATAAATAAATAAAATGCTTGACAATGTAGCTTGTGGCTGCAGAGTAATAGTGGCTGTACACTCTCGCAGAGACAGTCCGATGCAGGGTAAGTGTGAGAGCGTGAGTAGCGTTCGACTGGCCTCTGTGTTCCTCGCATATTCTCCATTCCATATTGGTTTTTGAGAGACGTCTCGGGAGTGACTTGGAGAGAGTTCGCGGTCGAGACATTATCCGTACATAAGGGTTTGTGAAGCCAACCTTCTACTTTATCTTTTTTGTGATGATAGTCTGTCGTTTCAGACGTAAGCGGTGTCGTAAACATTTTCGTAGAATTACTTTATTTATTTGCCTAGAAATTTGTTTTTCGGGGTAGCCAATCATAGAGAGTGTTTTAAAGTTTAGTGAATTGTAACAATTGCTAAGGGTTGACGAAACTGTGATGACGTCTTATCCAAAAGCCAAATTAGGTATGGTTAAGAATAAAAAGTAAATAAAGTGTAAACGAGCAAATATAAATATGTGAAGTTATAATAAATAAAAAACAAAACAAAAATAATAATTCCATCAACACCCCACGTAACCATAATGTTCGTCAATCTGTGCCATAACTTTCACTGGCAACACAGACGAAAAGAAACGCGGGCGCAGACAATATTTAAGACTGTTATACACTTGTACGTGTTGGTAATCGATTTGGTGGTATGAAGTACACATGGCGACATGTCAAACTGTACATATTCAGTAAAACCTGACCTCGTTCTGTATGAACTTTCCGCACTATGAAAGTTCAGCTTAATTTGTTTTTGTATACCTTAATTCGACGTCCTGCGTACCTACACACCTAAAGGTTACCAACATTTTTCAAAGACATGCAAAGATGAGCCACCCAAAGCCTATTTGACAGAGACACTGAATAAACCCAATATAATTGCGCCATAGGATAACGACATAAAGGCAATCTCATGAAAAGATTCACGAAACCCTTGATAGAAGGTAAATTGGTTTGACGACGTCGATTCAATCACAAAAATTTCTACCAAGAGATTGCTTTCAATATTTTTATATAATGAACTGAGTACACTTGAAGCAAGGCTATAAAGAAAAGTCGTTAAAGGCACTTATTTATTTACGAAGTGAAAAGATTGGAGCAATTTGTTAAACAGTCCCATTATTTTTACAAAATAAAAATAAGTAGGTTTTATTTTTATAAAGTTACTTTTATATTAGGTAAGTAGTACTTATTGAAGTGTTTATAAGAGAAATTCAATTAAGTTGGCAGATGTACTTAAATACGACTTGGCAAAGTATGCTTAATGTGAAAAAAATCGAAACAAAAAATCAATTACCTATTTAAATGTATTCCTTATCAGCATTAACAGCTCGTTAAAAAGGTTTAAAACTGTGAAATAATCAATAATTTCATTATCAGCAACTAAGGCCCATAAATGTCAGTCCATGTCAAAAAAAAAAAAATATAATAAAATTAATACATATTTTAACCCTATGAAACTATAACCAGAATTCCACACATTTCATTATTAACTTTAAAAAAAGTACTGTAGCGTACATTTTGACGGTGTAGGTATTAGGAAAACACAGCAGGTTTTTTTTTAACCATGAAAAATTGCCGTGGTATGTAGGGCAGTTCTGAATAAAGGGTTTAAAAACACCTCTTAACGAAGCCGATAGGTACTTGTTCTACCCGTCATTGCAATAATTTTTTTGGTCTACACCATACTTGGGAACTATCTAGTTACGGAAATAATGGAGTCAAAGTTCCAAGTTTTTGATAAGTGTTTTTTTTTAATACAAATTTTATAGTTAGATTTTTACTTAAAACAGCTCTACGACCCCCGTACTATTCAATCAATTCACCAGCACAATGTTTTAAGTGCGTTACATTGAGTTCACCACAAAATATGAGTTTTCACCCAAAAAAAATCGTTTCTCAGCAATAATTTTTGCCTAAAGTTACTTAGTTTGATGTACAGAATGCTTGGTTGACGGCTTCGTGATGAGGTTGTTTACATCTCGTTAATGGTAACCGTTTTAGCCCACCTATTATTTTTTGGTCCATAATCACCTTAATAAAATTATTAACCATTCAATTGAATCTGTTGTTCCAAATTACTAAGCAATATTTATCGTCCCCATCTACTTTTGATAGAAACCAACCATCAAGAGGATGTCAACAATATCATAAATAAACAATTAGTTAACACGAAATAACACTTAAAGTCACAACTGTCGCTTTAATAATAAAACAGGCTTAACATTTAGCGTTAAATAAGAAATAATAATGAAAAATGTAGTCGTTTCAGAAACATGACCAGGCACTCAGTTGAGTTAGAAATTAATGAACTTGTAGAACTAAAAGGTTTTTTTTTTAGAATTTATGTGTTTTGAATTTTACTGGCTCTTGAGGTGATTGTGGCTAAAATAATAGCAGCTTGCCTAGGTTGTTCTGTGGATGAAACCATCCATTTCATATCGAGTTTTTTTCCGTGCCTCGAAAAGCACGTTAAGCAGTTGGTCTCAGCTGTCATTTGTAGACAAAGGTTGCAAGTCAGTGTCAAGTCTAACAACCAGTCTTACCAGGGGTATCGTACTAACTGAGTTGTGGAGGTCAGATAGGCTGTAGCTCCGGTTAGACTGGAAGCCGACTTTAACATAACTGGGAAAAGGCTAGGCAGGTGATGGGTTTCACTGGCACTTCAAAAACCATACAATGTAGAGACGTCAGCACATTAAGCTAAGTACCCGAAACTGTCTAATTTAATCAACCTTGAACCAAGTGCTTTGGCTATAAAGTTGAAAATCTATTAAAGATCTATAGCTACAATGTTATAGACAGTGGGCCTACCAAATGCACAATTAATAACAGTACGAACAATCTTTACAACAGGGGACTACAGGAGCTAAATTAGCAACTCTATTTGACGTGGTTCAAACTTGGTTTGTTAATAAGTATAAATACTGTTGTTAGTAAAGTTCTAATTAGCTTGCACCACAAAGTGGTTGCTACATCATAGTCAGTCACTGCGGGCCGAATAGTGCGAAATTAGTGGTTTTGATCGATTTACAAAAAATCTGTTGAATGGATAAAAAAAATTAAACATTCTATTATGTTGCTTGTGGAATTATTTGCCAAAAAATCAGAAAGATCGCCTACATTTTAGTATGGTTTTTACCCGTTTAAAGATATATTTAGAGATAAGTTCGTGTTTTTTTTTTGAATACTTACATTTTTTAATAGTAATCAAAACACTATCATACTAATATTACATTTTGAAGAATATCATATATTTTTACTGGTTTTGTTTATTGCAATGAATCATATACTTTCAGGCATTATAAAACTTGTGTCTAGTTCCTGTAGTCATAAACGCATAAGGTGAATGCTCCACAGTAAATTCAAATTTGCTTACGTTTTGTTGTTTGGACGACCCGAATGGCGAAGTGGTAGTGACGCTACCTTACGTTCTTAGGGTCCTGGGTTATGCTAGCGAAGGAGGTGGCGGAACGAGAGAGGGAGAGATCCTCTCTTCCCGGCCGCCGCGGGAGACGCAACGGGCGTCGGGGGCCACGTGGTGGCTACCGGCCACCGTAGATGCGGGCCTGTGGACGGCTGGCTATGGGCTAGCTAGCCGTCCGGCCGTCACAAGCCGACACAAGCTTTGCTTAGTGTGGCACTAGGTGGTGCTGTGTGGTAATCTCCAGCGATATTTATTTATTTGATTAGCAGGTCAGTGTCAAGTTTTATGTTGATTAAAATATCATTCGCGGCACATACACGTGTGTGCTTACTGAGTTATAATCATTAAAATCATCAATACTAACCCTCTAAATTCATGTAACCGTAAAACGTAAGTAAATTTGAATTTCACAGGCTTCGTGGACCTTTCACCTTATGCATTTAAATTTTTATGCGACAAGCACAATATTAGCATGAACCTTCTCGAACATGAAGAAGAAACTCTTCACTATGTGCTAAACGATAATTACCTATTTTCAATTTATTATCATTCGAATTTTTGTTACGTTTAGTACTAGTGTTTGCACTCTGGCGCGGACTGTCTTGTTAGTATGTCTTATTATAAAAAGTAAAAAATACCTGTTATTCATGGAACTGTTATAGAATAGAATATGCAATACTTTATTGTACACCAAAATTGTAACATCAGTATTACAATATTTTTAATTCTATGATCACAAAGGCGATCTAATCAATGATAGCGGTACCTTCCAGACAACCTTTGGATGGATCGTACAAACATAAAATAAAACAGGGGTTTGATATGATTATTAATAGAAAACACTACTTGGATCAATATTTCCCTCCCCGACCCTTGCTCGAGCCAGCCCGCGATGCTGAGCCTGTAGTAATAAAACAGTCCCTAAATAATGACAACCAGATCCAGCCTGTCCCTTTGCTGCCCCCAGCGACGCCCTAAGCCGAGGTCCGTATCCCACAGGGGGTGCCCTTAGAGCGCTGTCGCATAGTTTATAGTCATTTTTGCCCTGGCCTTAAATTCAAAGCATCCACAGGACTTGCCCGGTTAAGCAGAAGCCAGTCTTCTCAGACTGAACTGTGAGATGCCCTACATAAAAAAAGTCATCAATACCAACCAGTCCAAGATAAATGAGTCATCAATAACAAAGTCAAGACAAACTTCTAGCAGAAATAAAAACATAAAATTCACAGTTTTTCATCACGTCCATGCCTAGCCGTTTTCTAAAGTGCCAGCATACATCAATCTTCGTGTCATTTTCTGGCAGTGGACTTAGGAAAAATGGCTTCATCGACTTTACATCCTCAGAGAAATTCCAAAGTCATTAATCTTCGGAATACCAAGCGGATAATTTATACTTACTGGGAGACTGTTCATTTTTCAATATCCCATATGAAAAGCCGTCGAGATCAGAGAGACGTAAAATAATATCAGCTCAATAACCAATGGAGAGATGGAAATATTACGCGAATGATTGATTGGAATCCGGGTTTTGTTGTGGTAAAGGGATAGTGTGAATGCCTTCTTAGTATATTTTATCGGATTATTATATTATTAGGTATAGCTATATGGAATAACTTCCAGAAAAAAGGTGACGATTGCGTCATATTTTACGTGACACGTATACATTCGCATTTCATGAATCGTTTCTGGATTAATAATCCCTCATTTTATTTTTAACCCCCGACGTAAAATCGACGAGGTTTTATAAATTTGACGTGCCTATGTGTCGTCCTGTGTTTGTGTGTATGTGTGTGTCTCAGTGGCAGCCTAGCTCCCGAATGGATGAACCTAATGAACAAAAGAAATGAAATCAAAATGATTTTGTTTTATTTCTTTTGTTTAAAAAGTCGGGTAGTCGAAAGTATTCTTAACTATCTTTGATGAAAATCGGTCCAAGATGGCCGCCGCGACAAATGGCGGATTATTTTTCACAATTCCCTCAATATACCCATATTGAGAGAATTGTGAAAAATAATCAAATGAAACAACTTGAGGAGCTCGTGGGTAATAACATCGAGAATTAGGTTATATGCTCGATGCTAAATAATAACAGTCGTTCGAGTCGATCTATAGGTTAAGCCGTGCTAACCTAGGTTGGTCTCTGGATGGGTGACCACCCTTACATATAGAGATTCTTTCGTGCCTCAAAAAGCACGCTAAGCTGTTGGTCCCGGCTGTCATTTGTCCATCTTTGGCAGTCGTTATATCTAGTCAGTGGCCCAAAAAGACTGACAACGTCTTACCAAGTGGTATCCCCAGTGTTAACTGGGTTGTGGAGGTCAGATAGGCAGTCGCTCCATGTAAAATACTGGTATTCAGCTGCATCCGGTTAGACTGACTTACATACTTGGCTAGGCAGGTGATGTATGAAATGAAACGGCTTGACTAGTAGAATACTTGTCTTAACACTATGATAAATTTAAAATCGAAGATGGCTGCCACCACAACATGACGAATTACATTCTTTTTTCATAATTCCTTCAATATGGCAATCAAATGAAAGGGCTTGGCTAGTACAATAATATAATATTGAAATGTAATAAGGAATACTAATTATCGAAATGAGATGAGGAAAGTGCAGTGACTTGTACCTAGGAGCTAACGATAAACGATTTTTTTTCTATTTAACTTTTAGTACATTATCTGTCGGTTTTTTTTTAGTTTTTTATTTTTTATTTTTATTTCCAGCTGGTTTAAACACTTTTTCATGTCGATATAAATATAATCGATGCATAGAGTGTCCGTTTAAATTTGACCATAAAAAGGCAGCAATTAAATTTTACAATTCAATTAAAATCCTGCTGTACAAAAATTATGCATCGAACTTTTTTTGAACGTCACTGCAAAACTATTAAAGCACCAGATATTGCCAAATATTATTCTGAATATGCAAAGCTAAATGAATTTATTCCCGGTTGAATGTAAAATCGCGGACCACCGAAATTTCCAACGATTGGCGAAATTAGCGTGGCTTTACGCGCCAAATAACGTAAATCCGATTTGTGGGTGACGAACTGCATATATTCGATAAAGATATGCACGTACCAATACATTATGGGATGTGTTCATTCACATCGCCATTCATGGCGGTTTAATGTTTGGGCATTACTAAATTCATTTTATTGTTTGAGCTGAAGTAGTTTATAGGATTGGATAAGCTAAAACTTGGCTATCGGCGTAGCGCAGCTGCTATAAATTTTATATTTTTACTAAGATTTTATTATAGGTACCACTATGTTATATTAATCAAACTGCAATATATACTTATATGTCTTAAACTACTTTGAGGAGCTCGTGGCAATATAATATCAGCCACTCGGGTCAATCCTTAAGTTAAGCCATGCTTGCCTAGGTTGGTCTGTGGATGGGTGACCACTATTATATACCGAGTTTCCTCCGTGCCTCGGAAAGCACGTTAAGCCGTTGGTCCCGGCTGTCATTTGTCCATCTTTGACAGTCGTTACAGGTAGTCAGTGGCCCCAAAAGTCTGACACCAGTCTTACCAAGTGGTGTCGTGTTTCCTAGTATTAACTGGGTTGTGGAGGTCAGATAGGCAGTCGCTTCATGTAAAATACTGGTATTCAGCTGCATCCGGGCGGACTGGAAGCCGACCTCAACATAGTTGGGAAAAGGCTAATTTAAATATGTCTTTGACTACTCGCTAATTTTATTTTGGGTAAACTTTTAGTGAAAATTACAATTAACTTACACGAAACTTCATACTTGCCGGGATAAAAATATCCCATCCTGGATGTTTATCCAGGCTACACACTATCTATGTGCCAAGTTCAATCCAAATCCGTTCAGTAGTTTTAGCATAAAAGCAAAAATTGCAAATTGCTTGTCAATTTACAGACCCGTAACTATATTGCCTGCCATAAGTAAAATAGTAGAAAAGTTTAAATGCGACCAAATGACCTTTTACCGGGATAATGACTTAATTTCTAAATCACAGGCAGCTACAGCTGCCTACAGCCTACAGGCTTTCAAAGTAAGAAATCTACGGCTGAACTACCTACCAATTTTACTGATGAAGTTAACAACTACCTAGACGAGAAGGAGCATGTTATACTCATATTCATTGATTTCAGCAAGGCGTTTGACAGGGCATAGTACACTATTAAAAACACTGAAAACGCGGGTGGTGTAAAGAATATCTCTGTCCGTCGGCTACGTACAGTATACAGTACAGAACCCTCCTTCAAATGTACGCAGCTCTTGCTGAGTTGATAATCTCATATGGACTCACCAGTTATGAACGCACGTTTAAAACCTACCTAGACAAAAAACATAATTTGGTTGGTAAAAAGGTTGTCTTTAGAAAGATTGCTTTTAGCGATAAGACCACCCATTGTGTCAACCCTTATAAAATGTTTAAAATTGTTGTATTTATAATTTTATGGGGTACATAATAAAAAGTATTCTATTCTATTCTAATTTGCAAACACGGTTGCTGAAACTTGTTGAAAAAAAAATAACAAGACAATTACGACAGGATTATTTAAACATTGCAAGGTATTATCTATCTTGGCACACGCTGAGTATCTGTTCCTCATAGAATATTATGATAACACTGATATTCAAATTCTGATAAATATGACGCGAATACACGACAAGCCAAATCAAAATGGCTTCAAGTGTCACGCGAAAATAACTTTTATGGCAGGCGTACCGCTTCTTTCGCAATACTAAACCAAATATCTGTAGACATTAGAGACTCATTAAATAGTGTAAAAATAAAGCGTAAGCTGAAAGAATTTTACATTAAGTCGAATATAACTTAGCGCGTTGATCAAATCTCAGGCCATGGCATGCTATGACAGACCCAGAGGTTGTAATGCTTGCTTTTTTTACTTACATTTTTGGCTGTTATAATCTGAGACTGCACTGCCAAGTTTACACCAAAAACAGACTGAATTTTCAGACCTGGCTTCCCTGAG
This sequence comes from Xestia c-nigrum, assembly GCA_916618015.1. NCBI lineage: Eukaryota > Metazoa > Arthropoda > Insecta > Lepidoptera > Noctuidae > Xestia > Xestia c-nigrum. Next base: position 11,571,605 of record OU745260.1, read on the forward strand.
TTCGAATAATAGAAGAAGAACTTCTAGTATGGTCAATTTAGACATTTGGTGCTAAAGGTGCTAAGCTGATAATTGGTACAATTGTTCAAAATATAATTATAAATAAAATGTTAAGGTTCCCCATCATTCCTAAGTATTCAAAATCAAAATCAAAGCATTTATTTCAAGTAGGCCAGTTACAGGCACTTTTGAATTGTCGAAACAAAATGAACATTTAAAGTAGCTACAGTCCCAGTCACAAGACATAAAAACTGTGAAAGTACTGTAGTTGCCCATTCCCTAACGTAGATCTCTATGGAGAAGAACGGGCAAGAAACTCCATGGACACTCTTTTAAATCAAAATATTGTTACAAAATCTTGGTTACATCATTCATGTTGAGATGGTATATTATGTGAGAACAATGTAGCAAGATGTGCACGTTAAAAGTGTCCATAGCAAAACAAAATAAAATACAACTCAAAAACTAAATAATTAATTCAAATAACCCATGGCGACTAAGAGATGACCAGTCACAACTGACAGCGACCGTTCACGAACATGACGCATGGATCAGCACCATTCAGCTCAACCATTTTGAAGGGAACTAAATGGTCCGACACACGCGCCACCATCAGCGAGACATTTGAGAGAGCATGACATACTCTCAACCGCCAGGGCACATTCTAGTCAAGAACTGCCGTAGGCTTCCAGTGAATGATAGCTTTCTAGTACATAGTACTCACACAATATGGGCTATGCGATTATATAATACTAACATTGAATCTATACAATGCAAAGATAGTTAAGTACAATCTTCAGCAGCTCCAACAATACCATTTAATGCTATCAATTTATGCGTCCCTGTCCTTATGGAGCAGGACCAGCAGTGAGCCAAGCATCTCTATCAGCGATATAATCGCTCAACTTGTAATATGCTCGTTGACAAAGTGTGCGTTTAATGCATGTTTTAAATTTCGTCTCATTCAGTTCAAGAATACTTTTTGGAATTTTATTATAGCATCTCAAACAGTACCCCATGAAAGATGAGTCTACTTTAGCGAGTCTAAAGCCTGGCTGAACTAATTGGTCCCTATTTCTAGTACTGTAGTTATGTCTGTCACCTCTTTTACCAAAAAGATGCAATTTTTTTCTGACGTACATTATGTTTTCGTAGATGTATTGACAATGTACCGACATAATGCCAATATCCTTAAACAGCTCTCTTAGAGAATCGCGCCTACGAAGATTATATATGGCTCTAATGGCTCTTTTCTGCAGAATAAATATAGACTCAATATCTGCAGCTCGTCCCCATAGCAAAATACCGTAAGACATTATACTATGGAAGTAACTAAAATAGACCAGTCTAGCGGTATCTACATCAGTAAATTGACGGATTTTTCTAATGGCATATGCTGCTGAGCTTAGCCGCCCCGCAAGAGATGTTAAATGAGAACCCCATTGTAGCCTTGAATCAAGCGTAATCCCCAGGAAAACCGTTTTATCTACGAATTCAAGTTTCTCATTATTAAATAATATATCACAATCACTACCCTTAACATTCGGTAAAGCAAATCTTATGCATTTGGTTTTTTTTTCATTTAATACCAAATTGTTTGCTGTGAACCAATTTTGGACCTGCAGTAGGGCATTATTCACGTCATCTAAATTTCGTGCCCGTCTATTTATCTTAAAAATCAGGGAAGTGTCATCAGCAAATAACACCATATTTTGAGGTTGGTTTTTCAATCAATAGGGTAGATCATTTATATATACTAGAAAAAGGAAAGGACCCAATATTGAGCCTTGTGGAACCCCCATTTTTATTTTTAAACCCTGTGAGTTAACACCATTTATCTGAACATATTGTTGTCTATCATTTAAATATGATCTTACCAAACTAAGTGCAAGTTTACCCAGTCCGTAATGCTCAAGTTTCATAAGTAATGTGTCGTGGTTTACGCAATCAAACGCTTTGGAGAGGTCACAAAAAATTCCTATAGCGTCTTGGGACTCTTCCCACGCAGTAAATATGTGCTTTAATAATGTTACACCGGCGTCAGTTGTACAACGTCCCTTGGTGAAACCATACTGTTGATCATGTAAGATTCTGTTGGTGTTAAAGTGATAGAGCATTTGATCAAGCATTACTTTTTCAAAAACCTTACTAAAAACTGGCAACACGGAGACAGGTCTATAATTGTTAGTATCTTTACTGTCCCCGGATTTGAAAAGAGGTATGACTTTACTGTATTTCATTAAATCAGGGAAGACTCCTTGGTCCACACATAGATTAAAAATTAAAGCTAAGTATGGGGCTATAGTCTCAAGTATGCATGTACAAACTTTGATAGACATTCCCCATAGATCTTCGGTCAGTTTGATTTTTATTTGCCGGAAAGCTTTAATAACTACCATAGGGTTAATGTGTTTAAATTTAAATTCAGCCAGGCAGCCAGACACATTCGCCTTTAATAAACCCATTGAGACTTCAGGAGAGGAATTAAGAGCCTCCGTAGTTTTTAATGGTATCTCTGTAAAGAAATTTACAAATTCTTGAGCTACTTCCTGATTAGAGCTTTTAGGACCACATGCTGTATCTAATGTGTAGCTAGTGTTGCGTATTTTCTTCCTGTTAGTCTCGTTATTTATGACTTTCCAAACTGTCTTTATTTTATTTTCTGCTGTTTTGATCTTGTTGCTAATGTGCAGGGCTTTAGCAAACCTGCATGTATTTCTAAAAATTTTTGAATACTTAGCAACATACTTGTTAAAAGTTTCAGTGTTAATAAAAGGCTTAAGGCCATAAAGCTCAAATAGTCTTTCCCTACTTTTTCTGATACCTCTAGTTGCCCAATCACTAAATATGAATTTAGGGCAAATACTCTTTGTCTTCTTTTCAAAAGTTTTGTTGAATTCCGTGTGAACTATTGAAAAGAAACGATTATACAATTGATTTATATTAATATCGTCATGGCTCATAACACTTAACTTGTTCTGTAGGGAAATATTAAACCCATTTAATTTGCTAGAAGTTATGGGTCTAAATTTAATCTGTACTTTTTGCAATGGTGTATTACACCTATAAGTTACAGTTTGTCCGCTATGGTCGGACGGCAAACAATTTACTATGGCTTTATCTAAGTAATCACAATCGCAGAAAACATTATCTATACAAGTAGCAGAAGATGCTGTGATTCTAGTAGGTTCAATAAAAACGTTAGTCAAGTCAAATGATTTAAAAAGATTTAGTAACCGACCGCTAAGTGAATTTTCTTCTAAAATATTGATATTGAAATCACCACAAATTGTTGTAGATTTATTACTGGCTGCAAGTTTTGCCAGGACATCTTCCATTATTGAGTCAAATATGGAAAAGTTTTGATAGTTTGGGGGTCTGTACACACACACAATTACATGCTTATCTAGCTCAACACAGGACAGTTCGACGCAATGTTCAACCGAGAGACCTACTATGTCATCACGTTGCTTATATTTAAAACTATTTTTTATTAATCAAACAAATTGAAATGTAATATTATAATATTGAAAACAAATATTCAAGGTCAAAGTTAAAAAAAAATGGGTTTTACGATTTTCAGTAAAACGGTAAGTTTTATCATAAAATTAGCTCAGTTCAAAATTATAGATCAAATAATATCTATAAAATTGTGCCATAACTTTTTTTCCTAAAAGCCCCAGTTTTTGAGATATAATCATTCAAAAAGTTGAAAAAATTGTAATCGAAGTTTTCCTTGAAATGTTCCACCTTTACACTATAAAGTGCCGATTGTGAGAAATCTACGCCATTGAGGATTTTAAACTGATAGCTACTTTTCTGATAGCTCATGAACGAATGTATTCTCCAAAAACCAATTTATCAAAACAGTACATACAGCCTTTGGAAAATGGGCGCCATGAAGGTCATCTTCTGAAAATTTCTTAAAGTTTTCTTTTTTTCGAGGCCGGTTTCTCAAAATAAATGTATGGCACTTGTCGTGCAGATTACAGAAATAATTATCTGATCTACAATTTCGGTCTGAGCTAATTTTATGATAAAACTTACCATTTTGCTAAAAATCGCAAAAAACCCGTTTTTGTGACCTTTGACCCCGCGTACTTTTCTTTTCACGTGTCGACGATCGATGAGGACTTTTCACATTTCCTTTATAATAGTGTATTGAACAATCATACCAATTTTCAGCCTAGTCGAAATTTATGTAACCTCACTCCTATTTTTTAGGCTAATTTGACCGGACTGTACTAGCTCCAGCAATAAATTAGAAAGAAACCTAGGCTTGTCAATGTAATTATCTGACATTACAAAAGCAAACCAAGATTGAAAATACTAAAATATACAGAAAAGCTTTAAATATAAGAGAAGATAATGGCCCTTGCACTTGCTTGGTAAGAACGTTAGTAATTATGTTAAAATTTCAGACTATAACAGCCAAAAACGTAAGTATAAAACACAAACATTACAAGGTCTAATTGTGTGCTTTGTTATAAGTGTGTCAACGTGTGATTTATAAATAAATTAATTAATCATAAAAAAATATCGATCTTCATCGCATTTATAATATAAATAAGATTATGTTCAGTTGTTTAACGAGTTAGAATTCTAATTTCGACAATGTGTATTGAAAAAGTTCTTAATATGTTTTCTCTTCTGAAGAAAAACTAAAACTAACTGCAACGAAATATGATGTCGTTTTATGTAGCCTGTGCAACAAAATGGCTTCAACAAAATACAAAATCCACCACAAATGCGACTGTTCTGTAAGCGAACAGATATTATTTCTCACTTTGGCACGATTTAAAAGAGTTTTCTTTTATATTTCCCTCGCTTGGAGAACCGAACTAAATATATATATGAGTAAATTAAAGAGCTAACGGAAACGAACATTTAAAACACATACCTAATGATTAAGTAAACAATACACACGATGCTAATAAAGTTTTAGATGTAATTTTATTTGTATTTATTGTTTGTAAGAAAAGATGACTTGTATTTAAAAAAAAACAGTTTCTGAACAAATATATTAAACATTTTTTAATTTATTTAATACAAGTTTTTAATATTAAAACCTTACTATACATACCTCCTTGACCGTACTTATTGAATGCAGTTACTTAATTTTACAAATTGCTTGGTAGACGTGCTTGGTGGACCGTTTACATATTTATCGTAATATCGTCTAAATTTTACATTTTGGAAAAAGTATCCCCCGAAAAAAAAATTAAAACTGACGGTACAACTTATTTTTTCCACTTTATACATATAGTTGTACCTATTTGTCTGAAGTAAAAAAAAACCTACCGTGAATAATTAATTCTAATCAAAATAATTAATGATCTCAGAAAATAAACACCACTTTTAGTTTTCAATTTTCAGAATCGAATAGTAATTTTGTAGAGTTTCGAAACAGTTGGTTGCTAAAGTAACGATTAATTTCTACAATATATTGGAGATTGAAGCACCTGGAGCCTTCGTTATTGTATTAAAAAGGCAATACACACATTCGTGTACTCTATACATCCTTTGGGAATAAAATTAGTAAGGCGATACAATAATTAGTACTGAAATACTAAGCCAGAAGCACAGTATACATATTGATATTAACATACAGTATTTCCACTAGGAACAAAATATAATAGGAATCAGCGTTAACACTCATTTACGTGTATTGTAAGGTCCATGTTCACCAAAAAGATGTCGGTCTGATTATCTAAAAGCAGCTGTTTAAAATACATTCTTGTATGAATACATGTCACAGTGACAGCTGTTTTTGTTTAATCAGATGCTTCAGGTAACACGTTACTAGTGAGGAAGTTAGGGCTGTCGCATCGGAACCAGTGGTTGCGTCGTTCTGTGTAGGCTAAAAAAAGTATATAGGGTGGGATTTAACACTGCTACCTGGATGGAAAGTACTCTAAAAACCGGAGATACCAAATTATACTTAACCTGTTAAACGGCCAACCCGCGCGTGTCAAACATCTGTCAAGTATCGATTGATGTCAAAAAAGTACAGTATGTTATTTTTTCGAACTTTAGTCGGTTCGATACCCGAGTGTGGCAAGCGAATTTTCGAAAACCTGTGAATGCAGACATGTTTCTTTTTAAAATAAAGGAATGTTTCCTTTGAATAAAATTTGCTATCTTCAGTATTTCGATTATTTTCCATCCAGATGGCATTGACAAATTCTACCCTGTATACAGGTTGTAAACAGACACATCACAAAGCCGTCAATCAAGCATTCTCTATATCAAACTAAGTAACTCAATGCCAAAATTATAGCTGGGAAACGACTTTATTTTGAGGTGTTAAAGCATTTTTTGTGGTAAAACTTAAAAACACAGAGCAAACTTTTCAAAAAGACTTTATAAAGTCTTTTTGAAAAGTTTTTTGTTAAATATAAGTTTTTATTGCAAGATTGTTGCTTTAAATATCTCCACGAATAACTTACTATTCAATCCATCCATCAGCACAATGTTTTGAGTGCGTTACATTGAGTTATACCACAAAACGTTATATTTCACCCGAAAAAAAGAAGTTGTATCCCAGCATTTTTTTGCGTAAAGTTACTTTGTTGTACAGAATACTTGGTTGACGGCTTGGTGATGAGTTGTTTTACACTCTGTATGTAAGAAACATTTTTTTTAAACAAAATAAATTTTATAAGTCAATTAATATGGTTGGTTTACTGGTTACCTTTATGCTATGATAAAAGTAATGGTTTATTATTGTACGTACATCATTTTAATGAGGCCGTAAATTGTTGGCCCACACGAAACTACTTCAAGGCTTATCACGAACAATAGGTATGTGGTCAAGTTATATACCCGAATAAAGTTGTTATGGATAAAATGGTATTATGGACATTCTGCAAATTTTTGTTATAGCCAGTTTTAAGGGTACACATGTATAACTGAAAATTCTGCATAAAGAGATGGTTTTAGTACAAAATGTGTATGGTTTGTATAATGTTTAGTTATAAATATTATACAGCACAACAACAACTGCAACATTATACTTGGCTAGCGTAACTTCACATTCGTGATTTAAAGTTATCAGACTTGGAAAAATATATAATAAAGTATTTAATAAAACTTTCATTATTCTTAAGCCATGATGTCGACGAAGGGAAGGATTTCATTCTCCTTACAATTTTTAGGAGCTAGATTTGAAAAGTAACCCACATACCCTATTCATAATCAAAGGAAAATAGAAAACACGTGTTAAGGGATTTTTCGCTAGGGCACGCCACGATATTGGCGGTAAGTCCCCTCTTTGAGGAGTGGCTGGAGAGGCGCCACGGCGTCCTCACCTTCCGCCTGACGCAGGTCCTCACCGGACACGGATCTTTCGGGAGGTACCTGCACCAAATCGGGCGGGAGGAATCGCCCGGGTGTCTCCACTGCGAGGATCGACCGGAGGACACGGTGGAGCACACGGTGAAAGTCTGCCCTGCGTGGGCGGAGCTCCGCCGTGTCCTCGTGGCGGCGATCGGCGGCGGCGACCTCTCGCGTCCGGCCCTGGTTCAATCCATGGTCCGGAGCGAGACGGAATGGGAAGCCGTCGCCTCCTTCTGCGAAGCAGTCATGCTAGCGAAGGAGGTGGCGGAACGAGAGAGGGAGAGATCCTCTCTTCCCGGCCGCCGCGGGAGACGCAACGGGCGTCGGGGGCCACGTGGTGGCTACCGGCCACCGTAGATGTGGGCCTGTGAACGGCTGGCTATGGGCTAACTAGCCGTCCGGCCGTCTAACGACGACGACAGGCCGTGTCGACGGCGCGTTCGTGTTCCACGCGCGCCTCAAAGAGATGTCAGCAAAAAGAGAGGGGCCCAAGGGCAAAAGCCTGCCGGGGTTGCGGGCCTGTTCGTAAGAGATACCGCGGCCCCGGAACGTAAAAGGCGAGGAAGGAACATGGATGGTTTTTAGTCAGTAAGAGTCTGACACTCCCTTCCGCTCCGCCCAGAGTGGGGGGGGGGGGTCATTTGATGATTTCCCATCCTTAAAAAAAAAAAGGGATTTTTCGCTGAAAGTATTTTTTTACAACACCATGATTATAAAAAAAAAAACAGGAAAAAATCCTTCCACTAAGTTTTTTCACAGATAAAACAAAGTTAATAAAACCGCAATGGACAGAGCCACGTCAAAAAAATCCATCACTCGTTTGCAGAAACAATACCAACGTATTTGCGCAGACAGAGAGCTGAAAAATCAACTTTATCAGACGGTTAGTAGTAACAAAAACCAAATGCCATTATAAAGAGATTTTTCGTTGAGTCTCGTCGATTCCCGTCGAAATTCGTTTCAAAATGGCCACTGTAAATATTGTACTGCATACTGCATTGAGTCCATCGCAGTGTTTTACCGCTATTGCATTCTTTACAATCCATTGAATCTTTAGTGAACAACAAATAAAAGCTGTTTCATAGAGATGAGGGCATAAAACGCAATATTCCGTATATTCTCTGAATGGTTCGCGCATACGATGCAGTTATGTGGAATGCGTGAATCGCTGTTATGTATAACAAGCATTGGTGCGATAGTAATGCGATATTCGGATTTGGCCAGTTTTATTTTTTTTGTTTTTTGGTACGCTCATTTGGTAGCATCGATTTCGAAACGTAAGTCATAAATGTTTAATGAAAGTTGTATATTATTCTCGTAACTATTTATTGCTTGATTATGCCCGCCACTTCGCTCTCGTGGAGTTCGGTAGTAGGCTTGTGTACTGGAAAACTCTTATTAGTCTGTCAGTAAGATTAAAGAGAGAGAGACAAAAATGTTTGACCCGTATTTTTTTTCTTTTGTTACGAAAACCATAATTAATGAAGAGACGACGCTTTTGTTATAAAATTGTCAATACGTCACGCCGTGGTAATTTTTAATGCGTTCTGACGTCAAGTTGAGGGACTCCGGAGTTTTGATGCGTTTCATCTTTTTCATGATAGAATCCATCCAAACCATCCCATCCTCACATAGTTTTGATTTTATAATATTAGTAAGGTCTATGTTCACCGAAAAATTAACAGTCTGATTATCTAAAACCAGCTGTCAATGTGACATATTACCATATAAAAATGTGCTTTAAACAGCTGTTTTAGATAATCAGACTGTCATCTTTTTGGTGAACATGGACCTAAGAAGTTAGATGATACACTTCAGAAACTATTTTAAAATTCATATAAATATTAAAGTAGTTACTCCATACTTGTGATATTTAAGTGTTAAGGCGATTACATGAGCTAAACGCGAGTTTTATAATTACTAAAAGTATATGATTCACTGCTATAAACAAGACCAGAAAATTATATGATATTCTTCAGGATATATGCTAGCATGATACTGTTTTGAAAACATAATACAATTAATTTGCCTCGATAAAAAGAAATCACGAACTTATCTCTAAAAATATCTTTCAAACATTAAAAAACGTACTAATATGCATGCGATAATTAATTTTTTTTGGCAAATAATTCTACAAGCAATATATTAGCATGATACTGTTTCAGGTTTTTAATCCGATCAATAGTTTTTTTGTAAATCGATCGAAACCACTCATTTCACGCTATTTAGCCCGCAGTGGCTGACATAACAAGCACTTTGTAGTGCAAGCTGATTAGAACTTTATTCTAACAGAATTTTAAACGAAATTTGAACCACCACAAATAGAGTTGCTAATTTAGCTCGTCTAAGCGCCTTAAAGAAACTCAAAACACGTATCATAATTTAATCAGACATATTTTAAAATAACAACAACAGTTATTAAAGTATTAACAACAATACTCGTAAGTGTCGTCAACAGAAAACAGAATTTTATTTACAAACATCATTTATTCAGTAGATGATCTTACTTTGTTACGTTTCACCTTGTTAGCATCCAGTTACTTCAAACGAGCGTTTATTCAAATATAAATATCAAAGGAAAAACATCGTTCTCATTTCCCATTTTTCTTATCAATGACAGAAGTTGTGCGGCAGACTAGTTGGGTCAAGTTTTTACGTTTTTCATTTACGTAAACTGGAGGCAATGCTCGTTGTAGAGTTTATTTTGCTACTGTTTTAAGTTTTTACACTTTAAAACCAAACTAGTATTGTCAGCAACGGGATATTCTGTGATTGTTTTTAATTCTGAACACACGAAATTTCGAAAACAATTGGACAAAAATCCTCTGGATGCGAGTCGCACGGGACTGGTCAATATGGCGACATTTGGCGGTCTATGTCCAGAAGTCGAGGACGTCCTTCGGCTGAAATGATGAAATTTCGACGCGCCATGAAAACCCGAGATCATGGGTGGTGCTTGCAATAACGTTGGAATATCGGGAGCTCCAAATTTTGAAAATCCAGGCTAGATTGTTAGTGACCATTTTTTGTTACTTCATTGAGATAGTGTTTATAACATTATATATATAATTACGGCCGTCACATAACCTTTCGTGGAAGAAAGGTTAGGCCGAGGTGTACCTGTACACCCATATTTTGCCAGTTATATTTCATCACCGTCAACTCAGCCGAAAGACGTCCACTGCTGGACATAGGCCTCCCCCAAGTGTCGCCACATTGACCGGTCCCATGCGTTTCGCATCCCACGGATTCCCGCAACCTTCACCAGGTCATCAGTCCACCTAGTGGGAGGTCTACCAACGCATCGTCTTCCGGTTCGCAGTCGCCGCTCCAGAACTTTCCGGCCCCATCATCGGCCATCCGTTCTGCGAGCAATGTGCCCTGCCCACTGCCACTTAAGTTTAGCAATTCTTCGGGCTACGTCGGTGACCTTGGTTCTCTTGCGGATGTCTTCATTTCTGATTCGATCACACAAGGATACTCCGAGCATAGCCCTCTCCATTGCCCTTTGGGTGATTTTAAGCCTTTTGAAAATGCCCATTGTCGTTGCACGTTTCGGTCCCGTATGTAATCACACTGACAACACACACTCATAGAATTTCGTCTTGAGACACTGCGGTAAGTTAAACGATAAGATGCCACGCAGCTTCCCGTACGCTGCCCAGCCGAGTCGGATTTGACGATTGACCTCTTTCTCGAAGTTAGACCTACCTAACTGGACCGTTTGTCCCAGTTATGTTTTAGTCTCATATAACAAGGGGCGTGTCTTTTGCCATACAACCAGACGCTACTACAGACTCCGTGGCTGCTACTCAATAGCGCATTGCCCGACTTGAGAATCGAACCCAAGAACTCTGGTTAGCAGTCGCGCTTACTACTGCTAGAAAAACGAGGCAGTTTATTGTCGTTTAAAACGATATAATTATTTTTTCTTGTACTGCAGGCGTGAACTTCTAAAGACTGTGACAAAAAACAAAAATTATGTGTGCTTGCAGTCAGCAAGGTAGTATGTAAAAGCACAATTTTGAATCGCGACGGTCAATTGAATGCACCCTTAGGCTGAGGCTACATTAGGCCGCGACGCGACCTGCTACACATGAGCGGTTAAAACAAGTAAATGAATGCTCACGTATATGGCTACACTGTACATCAAATTTAATATTACTAGCGATCTTTGATTTCTTTATGCGATCGGAACAACATTACTGTAATCACAGCATCGGCTACACCAGCAAAGCGAAATTGAAGCGAATTTATTAGAAAATACGCCGGAATCTCGCTTGTGATGTAGCCATATCATATTTTTCTCGTTTCGCTCTTTCAGTCGCATCGCAAATCGCCTAGTGTAGCCTCAGCCTTATGGTTGAATGGCGAATTAGGGACATTCAACCGACTATGTGTGAGACTATCATAAAACCAGATTGCAATAGCGGTCATTGACCTTTCCCCAATATCTATTCGTAAGAACCAAAACAAATGAACCATGCATCGTTTTTCAATAGAAAAAATTTTGAAGACCACGATTCAAGACTTGAGCAGGCTTAGCTTTGGATTTAAATGTTAAAAACTTTAATAAAAATATAGGTGGGTAATGTAGATGGGTTTCTTAACTATGTGTTTTGCTGAGAAGTTAGTTCCGAAGTAAAAAAGTACGTATTCACTTGTTATTATCATGGTTCGTAAATTGTTACTTACCACCACCATTAACCAACACTAAAACCCAATAAAACACACAAAAAGAAATATACCAGCACTTAAAGCCACCCCAAAAAACCGACAATCATTTCCTTAAAACGCTATATCAATACAAAGTGATCGTAATAAGTGAGTAGAAGACATATAAGTGTAGTAAACTCCAATTTCCTTCCCCTATTTTTTCGATTCCCTCTGCGTAGCCCACATACATTCAGGTGTGTACCTGGGGCTAATAATTTAGGGGAGGGCATAACTATTTGGCGGCAAACAGAGGGTGTTAGAAGTAATAGCTGCAATCTCGGGCGACGCACCGACGACTGCGCGTCTCACGAATTTCCCAAGAGAATGTAGAAGTTGATAACTATTGGTTCTCGAATTTCTGGATTTTGGAATAACTCTTGGCATGAAAAACCTTATACATGCTGGATGAGCGACAACGATGTTAATTTCCATAAAAAGTTATATCTTAATAAACAATATTGTTTCATAACCATTTACAAAATATCAAGAAAAGTTTTAAATACTGGGTCTAAAGAATGTTTTGGTGGGTGGAAAAAAATGGGGCCGAACTCCACCATCTTGTTTCTAAATACGTATTTGTAAAATTATTTCGTAATAATTTATGTAGTTTTTGAGTGTCAGAAGTTTCTTGAAACTCTGAATCAATTTTGCTTACTATCTACGGTTTATAAATAAAATTATTTTGTAATGAAAAAGGTAAATGCTTTTCGCGTTAAGTGCAAAATGCTATAGCACACTTTATTATTAAATTTCCGGCTAAAAGAGTTATTAATATCATTCCTGCAATGAAAGGTTAATCTTTCTACCTACGCCATCATAGTTATTCTTGGAAGTACCTCACCCATACCTTTATTTACAGAAGAGTGATATCCGAGTGACTTATTTCCGAGAACCGGTGGTAGTCAGTAAAGATATAGGGGGTTTAATTTTACCTTTAGGGAATTATAAATTCATTTCAGACGAGATGTGGGGAAAATCTATTTATTTTGAAAGTGCAGTTGCGGTGTTGCGTCATATAGGGGCTGTTTCACATGTGTTGGAAAACACAGTTTGTATTTAGGAATACCTGAATGTAAGGTTCTTAACATCTTACTTTTGAAGTCATCTTAAATACGAATGAGAACAAATAAGTGTAAGCACAAGCTAATCTATTCATAGTTAATATTTTAGGTAACAAAAAAAAAACCGACATTCCCAGACTAGACATTAATCAATTCGAACCCTAATTATATTCTTAAATTAGAATTTTCTTTACACAAAATAAAAATATTTGCGCGGCATTATTTCATTTTTAAGGATATAATAGAACACTAATGACATCATAACTCCTGTTTTAAGACTAAAGTAATCGTAAAAACCAACAGCTCTTGTTGTACGACTTTCGAACGAAAAAGTCTGATGTCCATAAAAACTGCGACATCTAATAACTTTTTACGGTCTTTAGAGTATAATATTTCATGAATTCATGACTATTAAAGCTGTGTTTTATTGTAATTAGTGCTTAGTCATCATTAAACTGTTTATTTTAATGTTCATTGGCTACAGTAATGTTTTGCAGGAAATAAATCTCATGGACTTTTAATAATTAAAAACGGTCTAATTTCGTGGCTTATTTGTCAATTGGTGAGTGATAAGCTTGCGAGTGCGCGATTTTATGCATTTTATTAGAAGTTTTTGCAGCTGACTGTAGATCTGACGTATTTTACGTCAGATTTTCAAGGGCGAGCGAGTTGACTACACAGAAATAAACTCGCGTGTTTTTCACTCGCCAGTTGACGAATAAGCCAATTTCAAGATAGATACGAGTACCACAATTTTACACCAAACGTAACCCAGACGTGCTTTGATGAAACGTACCTCAAAAAACCCCATTTTATTTTCTCTATGGAAAGTTAGCTTATTTTCCTATTAGGTCTCGCTTGTACCCATCACTAAACGTATTTTGAACATCGTTCTGTTTCAGTCGAACGTTTGAAGAAGACAGAGATATAATTTTGGTCTTTATAAGTACATTTTTAAAAAAGGAACAAAGCGAAAAAATAAAAACAAAAATGACACACACATTAACCATTCCATTTTCAAAACCCAAAGAAACGACGTCACACAGTAAATTGTCACTGAAGAAATCCACCAGAATATCGGAGTGTCCAAATGAAAACGGCTGTAATGTATAATTAGAGCTTGATAAGGGTCTGACAGTCGTATTTGGGACAGGAAGGCAGGCTCACTAGCAATTTGGAAAGGTGCACCTGACGTACGGGTAACATAAATATAGTATACCACTAAAATAATATAGACGGACAGTGTTGGATGTTTGTTTTGAATATGGAATTGAAGAGTAAGCGGGTTGGGGAATTAATGTATATTGAATTCAGGTGTTCGGGGAAATGTGTTTGATAATTTCGATGTATGGCTATTTCCTGATTTGAAACTATTAAGTATAATAAGTGGCAATTACGGTTTCTTTCCTACTCTCGGGACTTACGTTGCCAAGATACTTAAATTCATTCTCTAGGACTTCGTCAAACTTCATTGTCTCGGCGCTTTTCTGGTGGTCGCCACTGTTGGTTCTGGCTTTCAGGAGTGACAGTGGTTTGGAAATAATACGGCGGGCTTGTCCCAAAATAAAAAGTATAATCAGCGTTTAATATTTCCATTTGACAGAAAAATGCCTCCTCTCTGCAAGAAAGAGAAAACCGTAATCAATATCTACAATAGTGGTTGTTTACTGCATCGCGTTGGTCTGGTGGTTGTATATTATCATGTAAACCTCCACCGAAAATTGGTTTGAACGAGATCTAGTAAGTAGTATTTTTTTTAATACGTCTTAATTCGTAAACCGCAATTTACCTTTCATTCAATCAACTCAAATATAACAAAAAAGAAGAACATGAACTTTTATATATGTTACTTGCTGCTACAGAATCCTTCATGGGTGAGTCCGACTCGCACTTGGCCGCTTTTTTAGTTCTAGGACATGCAAGTTTCCTTCACTGTTTTGAGAGCAACTTGTAACGAGTCGTCGTGAAATTCGGAGTAGTAAAATGAGTGCTTTTATAGTCCGATTTAGATCTATGATCGGAAGAGTAACCATGGAGTTTCTTGCCGGTTCTTCTCCATGGAAACGACCATTTCAAATCGTGCACCTTTGTCGACGTGAAATGAAAGCTTTTAAGAAAAAACTACAACCCAACTATTTGGAACAGCGATTTGCTGTTTTTGAGAGGACTGTGACGGTTTAAATTGTTAATAAATCCTGTTACAAAACAACAGGAAACATGCAACCACTTGTGACATTCAACATAGCAAATAGTAATGCAGCATGACATCTTTAATGTTCTTAGCTGGCTCGTTTCAGTATCACCCTCAGTGGGGCAACTAATCTCCTAATACCGTAGTGTCACACAAAAATATGGGAACAGAAAGTCTACTAGTGAAAAAGCGCATATACACGCCTGAAGTGCACATAAATTGCAAGTGCACTGCGGACCTGTGGATGGTGAGCCATGGGCTAGCTCGCCGCGCAGTCCATCCGTCTTATGATGTCGATGTCATGTTCGTGTTCCACGCGCGCAATGGCCGATGCAGCTGCGGGACTGTTCGAAAGAGATGCCGTGGCCCCGGACCACAAAGGGCGAGGAAGGAACATGGGTGGGTTTGAGTCAGTAAAAGTCTGACACTACCTTCTGCACCGCCCAAAGCGGGTCATTTGATGATTTCCCATAAAAAAAAAGGTTCAAGTGCCCTCGCGGATGGCATTTATTTGAGATAGACACTGAGATTGGTGTCCATATAGCTCACTCCTTTCTCAAGCGAATGGTTTTATTTCAGTAATTATAGATCGTTAATTTTTGTGATCATTCCTCATTCATCTGCTCCATATATATTTCTTTTTTCGTGTTTTTCGTAGGTGAGTGAAAGACGCCGAAATCACTCTGCACTGGATCGGTCAATCAATAAAAAATAAAATAAAGTTTTATTGTTTTATTAAAAGTGTTACGCGTCAAATATTGGTTTAAGCGCCAATTTCAGAAGCGCCTCTTTTAGGTCAATGTGAGGACAGAGTAGTGGATCTTCTATACCTACCTCTTCAGTGGTTATAAGGTGAGGTGCATCCCTAATCCTTATTACGTCACCCAATCTCTACACAACATCTACCTGTATATCTATCACCCTATTATCCGTAAATTTACCCTAAATGTTGGGCATTATTAAAGTCAATAAATAAATCCCCAGGATTTTATATCCTGCCTCACCTTTGTCCACCGAAATGTAATGAAAAGGACGTGAGAAGATTTTTTTCCTTGAAAGTAAAACAGTGTGAAACCTTTATTTTCCTCGATTAAGTAAACGTTGGAAAAGAAAATGCTGGAACGATGTTTCTGTGGAACTTAACAAAGGTGTGTCGTTCAGGTGAACTCGCATTTTACTTTCATAGAAATGATTCATAGGTAAATCGTTTTGCTTTAGGTAGGCTAAGTAAATTCCAGCTAGTCAGTAGTACCTATCAATTTATTTTAAAGGCCATCTATTGACCTTCACATCAAATACGACATTATGTTCATGGGCTCTAGAATCAGCTAGTAACTAGCCAAGCATTCTGAAAGCCGGCAACGTTGAAAATAGCTGACGAATATCACTGTTTTGATTTCCCTTGTCTCAAGTTATTTGGAGACAAGTTTTTTTTTCTTTTAAATGTGATGTCATTTGTCACGCTATCATTAACTCTTTTTTCTTTCATAAATCATTCTTACACAATGCTTGATTTATCAATATCACTAAAACAAAATAAAAAGTACTAGCTTACGGCCGCTTCTTCACCTTAGTAGTTCAATATTTGTCTCACAGGGCCATATTACTCTGGGGTTGCGAGCCTATTCGAAAGAGATACCGCGGCCCCGGAACATAGAGGGCGAGGAAGGAACATGGATGGGTTTTAGTCAGTAAGAGTCTGACACTCCCTCCCGCTCCGCCCAGAGTGGGAGAAGTCATTTGATGATTTCCCATCCCAAAAAAAAAGGGCCATATTACTGGCATAAAATGTATCCCATGTTTTATTCCCAGTTATAAACTACTGAACGGATTTGGATACATCCAAATCCGTTCAGTAGTTTTTGCGGAAAAGAGCAACAAACATCCATACATGTACATACATTCAGATATTCATACATCCTCACAAACGTTCACATTTATAATGTAAGTAAGATACAGTAAAACACTTGATCAAGTTTAAAGTGCACTACAGAGCAATTTCAATAAGTACAGCAAAAAAACCTAATACACCTTACGGTAATCCCTAGGCAGCCCCAATCTTGCTGACTGCAATTTATTCACTAAAGCTTGAATTATTCTTATACTGCTCATGCCGATAAAAGCGAAGAGGAAGAGACATGGCCGAGGCTAATATTGCCACCGATATATCACACATGATTAGGGATACGGCGTTCAGGTCTAATCTTTGTCGTATAATATCCACACAATATCCTCCGTTGTCAATTTCCTCTCCAGATCTCTAAATGCATGTATGTTATTTGAAAAGTAGCTTTAAGGACCGCACTTAAAGTTTAGTTTTCACTGCAACTGCAATCTTAAAACTTTTTCAATGGTACAATGATCCAAAGCATTACACTATCAGAAAGGTTGCTTATCTTAGCTCAGGGTACATATTATTATAAGTTTGAGTAGAAATAACATGCATTGGAAACGAAGTATTATTTGATAAACCTTCAATTAGTACATTGCAGTCAGTGCCCCTGCATGTCCACTTTATCTTTCTCTGAAAGAGGGGTCAGTTAATGTAAAGCACTGATTGGTATTTCTAAACTTAAGTGGCAGTGGGCAGGGCATATGGCTCGCAGAACGGATGCCCGATGGGGCCGAAAAGTTCGGGAGTGGCGACGGCGAACCGGAAGACGTTGCGATGGAAGACTTCGCACTAGGTAGACCGATGACCTGGTGATGGTTGCGGGAATCCGTTGGATGCGAGTCGCATGGGACTGGTCAATGTGGCGTCACTTGAGGGAGGCCTATGTCCAGCAGTGGACGTCTATCGGCTGAAATGATAACGATGATGTCTGTTTGTAACCAAATGAAGGTAAAGATAAAACAAAAGGCTTACTTTTTTATCTTTTTTTTATTATGTATGTCAGTCCCATCGTATCCTAAATATACATTTATCATAAATGGGCCATGAACCTAATACGCTTGCTTATAGACAAAAACATTCAGAGCGATAAATTCGTGTTGCTACAACTGAATATATTACTGTCAAGAAATAGATTTTCGAAATCAACCGAAATAATTACGCAGCTAATTCCGGAATTACATCTCATCATTCGGCTTAACTAACAATAAGTAAATACAAACAAACAACCAACAATCGTTCCGTAATTAGTGGGTATTTCGTT
Source organism: Xestia c-nigrum (assembly GCA_916618015.1). NCBI lineage: Eukaryota > Metazoa > Arthropoda > Insecta > Lepidoptera > Noctuidae > Xestia > Xestia c-nigrum. The sequence goes on from OU745260.1 coordinate 11,590,066, forward strand.
CGTGTTTCTAACTTTAACATGAAGAGTTTTCACAACCGAATATTAATGTGTTAAGTGCGAGCATAAATGTTTTGACTAAATGTTTTTGATATGTCGAATGAATGCTAATTGTGAAGGGATATATCTGTCGCAGGCATATCGTTAACACGCCGTATTACAAAACGAGCGCTGGATTAAAAAAAACATTGTTTTGTAATGCGGTGTCTTCACGTTCAGACAAATCGGCGTCCAACGTTTAGCCATATAGTAAAAAAGATAAAACGACCAAATAAAATACTTATAATTACGTGTTAGACGAATTGACTGTGATATAATTATCTACCTTTTGCACAAATTATTATGTTAGTTTTCTGGTGACCGGCCATTTCGTCTAGTGGCCGCAAGGCACGACTGCTTAGCATAAGGTCCTGGTTTCGATTCTGAGGTCGGGAAAGTGTTATTTGGTTTCTAGAATTTCTAAGTAACACCCATGAAATCTGGATTTGCGTGGTTGGGAATAGGCTCGTCCTTATTTAATGGGAGTTATACACAACTGGTTAAATTTTGGAGAGCTGTAGGTAGGTACACCTCTATTTAAGAGAAATCAACAAGGTATGCGACTTATTTTAAAATCATTATATCACAGGGGTCGTTCGGACGCAGGACGTAGATAATTTTGTATGCGTATGAAACGGCCTGTGGTTAATTAATTTTGGGCCGTTTGCAATAAATACGTAACGTAGATTATGTACGTACGTTAAATCTGCACTTGCACGTACGTTAAACACGTTCACGGAATTATACTGCAGGGAAATTATATAATTACTTAATTAATTTTGTTACACTGAGCGACAGGAGCTTTACCATTCATTATAACTTCAGTTTTTTTTTTTTTTTTTTTTTTTTATTGTTTATTAATTAAAGAACAAAACAAAATAAAAATATAGGAACATCACAAAAACCTCAATAGGTTTGTCCGGATGTTGATCCACTTATAAGCTATCTTAACACTAGAATATTTAAAAACTATCATACACGGGTTATAACAATTTGTAAGGTAGACAGGTCATAAAAAACATACACGGCGCGGGTCGGACTCAGACATCGCGTCGATGGTAGTAACTAATGTAAATAACATGTAAGTACAGGATGGTGCATTTCAAAGAGAGTTAAAGAATTGTTTGTACTTATATTTATAGTTACTATTTGTTATTTCCGATTGAATTTTTGTTGGAACCTCATTAATCAGAGTAGGTATTAAATAAGCGACGGTTCGTTTCCCGTAATAGTTCTTGAATCTTGGTACTATTAGTTTTGATTGGGCTGCTAATCTTGTTGCTTTGCTATGATGGACTTTAATTTGCAATTCTTTGTTGGTGAACTGTTCTAATAATAACAACTTTCGTATTTTTGTGTGTACCGGCAAAATTTTACAGTATCTAAAGAAACCTGTGACGTCATCACCATCATAAAGTGTTTTTCTTATTTTATTTGGTATTATTATTTTTAATAAACGAAGTTGTAGGTTATATATTTTATCTATGTAAGTTTTAAAGGTTCTGCCATAGCTAGTTATTCCATATGAAATTATTGATTCCGCGAGTGCATTATAAAGGTTGAGTAATATTTTAAAAGGTACTTTGTATTTAATTATTGAAAATTTGGCTAACATTGCTCGCAGTTTATCACAGACTGAGTCAATATGATTACCCCAGTTAAATCTGTCATCAACAATCAAACCCAAATATTTGTAGTTGGTAACTTGCTGTAATGGTTCACATTTGCAACCAAGTCGGGATAATTGCACTTTATTACTTTCATGCAAACATTGGTGAGTGTGCGCGACTATTGTAACTGGCTTGTCAGAATTGAGTAAGTGATTGGAGCGCACGTGGATAGTCTTAGTTTTCCCAGCGTTAAGCACCAGTCCAGCATCATGAGACCACTTACATAAATTATCAAAATCTTTTTGAATTGATTGTTCAGCCTTCCATAAGTCTTTATCAGCTGCTACGAGACAGGTGTCATCTGCGTATTGGTAGACTGAGCAATTGTTTATAACGTTTTCCATGTCATTGACGTAAGTTAAATAATGCAATGGTCCTATAACTGAGCCTTGTGCTGTTCCCGTAGTTACTACAGTTACGTCACTGAGTTCATTGCTTATCTTTACACGAGAAGTTCTATTTTTTAGGTAATCTTTGCACCAGTTTAGAATTGGGCCTCGAACCCCTGTATTTTCAAGCTTGTGTATTAGTGTATCATGCCTAAGGGTATCAAAAGCTTTGCTAAAATCAATGAATAACAAGATAACATGTTTTTTATCGTTCAAGTGATGATTTATTTCATCTGTGAATTTAGAAAGCAGTATTGAAGTAGATTTATTAGGCTGAAAGCCATACTGAGAACCCGATAATACATCGTTTTCAATGTAAAATTTTTGTATTTGCTGACACACGTATTTTTCTACTACCTTATCTATGACTGGTAATATTGTGACTGGCCTGTAACTGTCATAGTTACTATGTGATCCATTTTTATAAACTGGTCGCACGACGCCTGATTTTAATTCTTGAGGATATTCCCCAACTTGTATACTAGTACTTATTAGCTTAACTATTACCTTAGCTATCTTATCACTTAAAACTTTAACATCTAAACATCGGATGCCATCTACACCAGCAGATTTATTAACATTGAGATTTTTTATAATAGTTGAAATATTACGAACAGAGGGGTTTTTAAATAACATGGACTTGTTAATTGGAAACATATATTCTGATTCTGGTAATAGTTTTATGTTGCATTTAGGTAATATTTTATTTACATTTTCGCTAAATCCCTTACTGAAGTTATTAGCTAACGTATTTATGGTTACGTTATTTTTCTTGAATGCTTTGAGTATTGCTTCATCTACCGTCTTACAAATTCGACCAGATAGTGTGTTCAATATATCCCACATTTTCTTTTTATTCATTTTATTTTCATTAATTAGGTTAAAGTAGTATTGGTTTCTAGACTTGTCTATAATTTTTTTAGTTTTGTTTCTTTGTTTGTTGTATTGTAATCTAAGTATTTTATTATTTGTATCTTGTTTCCACTGACTGAAAAGCAGATCTCTTTTATGACACATATTATTAATTTTACTGTTTATCCATGACTCTTTATTCCTTTTACTGTTCGTATTTATTATTTTTGAATACTTCGATTGCCCATAACAATAATCGAAGCTGTTTTTAATATAGCTATATATCTCTAAAGGGCATTGCATACTATCAACTACATTCCAATCTATGGCGTCCAACTTTTGTTTCAACTTATTGTAATCAAATAACTCTTTAACTTTTACGACATCCTGTACAGCGTTTCTAGCACCCCCACCAATACAAGACAACACGATCATGCGATGGTCTGCCCAAACCGCGCCGAGCGCCGCCGAGTAAAGGTCCAACGAGCGTGATCTTACAAAAATATGATCAATACAACTACGAGTGATAATATCATTTCGTTTTTCGATTCTTGTGTAATCTGAAATTGCGCTCGTTAGGCCACACTCAGCCAAACAACTTATGTAGTAATCCCGGATATTATCTTTCAATTTTAAATCAATGTTGACATCTCCTAAAAAGTATAAATCTGAGTGTTTAAAGTTGTCCTTACACAGTAGTTCTTTCAACTCTCTGACAAACAAGTGCTTACTATCTTTCGGAGGTCTATACACTGCGCAGATTGATGCCGTGTAGTGATATGATGTAGTCAAGTGTCCAATTATGTATTCGCAGTGATTTAGTGAAACATTATCCATAATTTGAAAGTTGTTGGTACATTTAACATACATCACGATACCACCACCTCTGCGCTGTTCTCGCAACTTATGATACATTTCATAGCCATTTATATTGAAGAATTGAATGAGATTACTGTTTATAGAAATACCTACCTCCGTTAAAATAATAACATCAACAATAATTTTAGAAGAACCAATAAATTGAAGGACTAAAGAAAAGTTTTTAACAATCGAGCGAATATTAATATGGACAATATTTAGTTTTTGTTTACTGTTTGGGAGGTGATCACTAAACTCGTTGATGGTTGAACACTCAAGTAATTCCGATATTTCCGGTGAAGAAACTGACGTGATCACTGAGTCTAACTATTATCGACAATTATTCCCCTGAACCACCATTTTATCAATATCACTAGTGCACCTAATGACAGTCGGTTTGTCGTTTTCGGTTTTACGCACCAATATTCTGCCACTCTGGAACCAGATGTATTTGTACGTTTCCTTCAACGATTGTTTTGCTTGCCATAGTAGTGATTTATTCGCTTTGGTAAGGGCGTAACGAAACAAAACTTTTGACTTAGCTAAGTCAGCACTGACCTCGGGTATTACATCTTGAACAACAATTGGTCCTTTCCGCGCCGTACGTATCCACTGATCCACCTGCTCGTCATGTTGTAACTTCACCTGAATAACGCCTTCTTTACCATTTCTGCCTTTAAGCCTTTTGATCGTTGTGACTTGGTGTTTTTCAATGTTGAGCTTTGAGGCTATTTTAGTTGAGAGTATGCCGAGGTCCTCGTTCTCATTATCAGGAATACCAGTGATCTCCAGCACATTGGCCAGTGTTTCTTGCTCAATATTTCGGATGTGTTGTTCCAATGCATCAATTTTTAATTCCAAGTGTGTGTTTTGATTCGCGAGGTGTGTGTTTTTCTTCTCCATTTCTTTAACTTTCTCTGTTAGAATTTCCAGTGTAGAATTAACAGCATTCATCTTTAAGCACCAGTTGCTAAGCGAATCATTCACTGATGCCAGTTCCTTCTTCACTGCTTTCTTAACTTCGAGTGAAACATCACGGAGTAATTTATTCACTGCAGCACTGTTCCCATCCAGCTCGCTACCATTATCATCCTCATTTTCATCATCTTCCGGAATTACGAAGGACTTACGATGAGGAGACTCCTTGTGACAATCATCACATGTCCACTCCAGGTTTTCGGCATTCCGCAGAGCTGACAGCTGCTTAGAGGATAAGCCTGTGCATATTTGATTTGCGTGAACTACTTTGCCACATTTGTTGCACTCCAGCCCCGGTGATTTTTTTGTAATAGTTTTATCACAATTATCGCATTTAGGCATTTTTTCCGTTGGGGGATAGGGTAGATAGTTAAATAATAGATATTTGACTACTCCGTACGATTGCTCACGAGTGAATAAGTGTTCTCACCAGAACCTTCAGTTTTAGGTTTTGCTCACGACTTCGATCGCGTAGATGTCAAAAATCCCATGGGATTACTACTGAGATAAAAGTATCCTATGGGCTATATTATCCTTAGCTCTTAACCAATTTAAGCGTCTACCTGTGGGACAAATTTCATTGAAAGTGGTTTAGGGGCTATAAATAAACAAACATACTTTCTCAATTATAATATGTTGTGCTTTTCAGTTTCCATATATCTGGGTTTTCGTTTCCATCGTCGCAAAAAACTGAAATATTCCTTTGCCTTTTTAACTGCAAAAGCTCACGCTTCCATTTTTAAAACTCCTCTCCATGTCTATTGAATTTTTAAACAAAAAAGATTTTCAGCTAACTGAAACAAACTTTACAATTCAAACTTTTGGATTAGACGCAATCTTTGTTAACTTTGAAAAGGATCTTGGCAGATAATGAGTCGGCTTTAGGTTGGTACGTAATACGGTTGGTTCCACCGTGGTGTTTTCTTCTTCCTTTTTAAATTCCTCTGGCTTATACCTGCCAGTCTGTGTGGGAAGAATTCCCGCAGGATCTGTTCGATTTTCAAATAGGTTAGAATGCCTTCGTAAAAGGATCTAACGCCTGTCTGTTTGGTATCGATTGAAGGAGTTATTTAAGATTTAACAAAGAAGTTCTTTTTTGTTAACTGCCTACGGTCCAGTTTGGATTGCACTGCAAATCTTTCTTCACTTGTTGTTACTTTGCCCAATGAATTTCAAAAGAGACTAAACACTGGTAAATCAAATTAAGAATAATAATTGGGAACTGTAACCTCACGAAACAGGCTGTGGTTGATGGTGTTAATTTCAGTCAAATAAAATTTCGTTTTAATTAAAATTTAATTGTTAAATTAAAATTTAACAAAATTAAAGCTTTAAAAGCAAAAGTTGAACTTTTATCGCATTATTTTCAACAGTGTGTTGATCATCTCGGTGAGTTTTCATCGAAAAGTTTTCAACAATATAATAAAGGGTAATTTAAATTTATCTCTCAAAAGGTTTGCTTATAACACTCATTAACCAATCTCGAGGTTTTGTTTTGAACATGATATTCATTAGAACAACAATAAATTACTCATAAATTTATTTATTTAACACATTTTGTTGTTTAAGTTTAGTACCTAATTAGTCTCACGTTTTTGACTTTAAAGTAAAGTGTTTACACATGTTATGTTATGACACATTAAACCCTTTCGTCTGGGACTAAAATAATATTAAAAATTAACGTAGGTCGTTAAATATTAAATTTCTAATTATTCATTATACAAACACTGAGAGTGAAAACATAGGTAGTACTAGGAATGTATGTATCAAATATTTGTGGAATAACTAGGTACTTTGACAGGCATAGGAACGTCAAATTGTTTTTTTTAACAGAATCTGCCATCTTTAACACTTAAGAGGCCTGCGGAGCATGCGTTTTTTATACAAACGTAATACCAAAATAATTTGTAAATCAAACATATTCTTAAGGTAGTGTCTATTTATTGTGATTGGATTACAGTATATATAGGTTCCCAAACACATACATATTATTTTGAATGTACCTTGATTTAAACAAGAGTTATGAGAAATATATTTTTTCTGTAGACATTTTAAATTCCTCATAGCTCGCCTTTATAACATTGTTCTTTCAAAATATTTATTTGGGAACATATTCCAAATATGATTTATAAATATTCTGTAATTCAATCAAAATATATACACACTACCTTAAAAATATGTTTTAATTTCATATTATTTTGGTATTACGCTTATATGAAAAACGCATGTTCCGCCGGCCCCTTAACTTTCCTCCTGTCATCACCAAAGTGAGGGTTGTTGAATAAACGCCTTCGCTTTGCTGTCGCGGTACCTTCAAAACTTCAGTCTCCTAGCGACCACGGCTGGTGCAATCCGGTCGAAACGTCGGGCTTAAACTAAAGGTAAATTTCGCGATAAATACCCGTTTCCATATGTTTTATAATGAGTTTTGTTAAAGTCACATGTTACAAGGGTGAACCTCCTTCAACTAAGCACAATTTCAAACTCCGTGGCTGCTTCTGTAAAATTCCTGATTGAAAAACCCAATTACACTCGCTATTCGCTCTCAATCTATCTCGTCTGCTCGACGTCCGTATGTCACTACAGGGTTCCATCAGAATATCAGCGTCAGGTTCACGCCTGACACATGCTGAGCTGGACTCCCATTTGGTGCAACCTTGAGACGCACACCGCACCTTGCATACCTAATTATTTTTTTTTTGTTTTTTATTTTTTTTTGTTTTTTATTTTTTTTTTTTATTTAAAGTTTGTCACTGTGTTACTACTCGTTTAATTATTTCGTAAATATGTTTTTCTTTTTGTATATTGGCACCTTGCTTTTTACTATATCATTTTGTTTTCATTTAAGTGTGTTATGTGTTCTTTTGTGTGCACTAAATAAATGGTTGATCTATCTATCTATCTATCCCTTTCCCGATCGGGAATCGAGCCTAAGATTACGTGGTAAGCAGTCACGCTTGCGACCACCTGGCCAACACAATATCTTGATGAAATTTTATTTTTAAGTCCTTTAAGGGCTATGTGTTTTATTTCACAGACAAAACAAATAAAGACAGAAAGGATGTCTGCACCGTGTACTTGTGGAATAAGATCTCTATTTCTAGAGAAATATTTATGGTCTGGTGAGCAAGCACAATCGTCCGATATTACACCGATGCAATCTCATTACAATCAATTCACTTACATTAAAGATATTTTATAGGAAATCTTTAGTTCGGTTCATGTCTACGTTGTCTGTGTTTTTCCCAACTATATTGAAGTCGACTTCCAGTCTAACCGGATGCAGCGGAATACCAGTATTTAACAAAGAGTGAATGCCTGTCTGACCTCCGGAAGTAAGTTTTTGGTAAGACTCTCACACCCAGACTACCTATAAGGACTGTCAAAGATCTATTAATAACAGCCGGTAACAAGGGCTTAACGTGTTTTCTGAGGCACGGAGGAAACTTAGTATGTAATGGGTGGTCACCCATCTACAGATGAACCCAAGCAAGGGCGGTTTAACCTGAAATATCGACCCAACCGTTATTATTTAGCCACGAGCTCCTGGACATCAGCGATATTATTTAAATAGTTTTTTTTGTGTGTGTCTGTGAGCCTGAATCATTCTTCTAAAATGAAGTGTTCACCATAATTGGGAGAGTTTATTACCTACGGGGTTTAATTTAAAAAAAAACTTTTTTTTTTTTCAAAGTAGCGGCCAAGCGTAGGACCTAGGTATATAAATCGATAGCTGATATCAAGCAAACAAAGCCCGCGATGCTGAGCCTGTAGTAATAAAACAGTCCCTAAATAATGACAACCAGATCCAGCCTGTCTCTTTGCTGCCCCCAGCGACGCCCTAAGCCGAGGTCCGTACCCCACAGGGGGTGCCCTTAGAGCGCTGTCGCTTAGTTTATAGTCATTATTGCCCTGGCTGGAGGCCTTAAATTCAAGGCATCCACAGGACTTGCCCGGTTAAGCAGAATCCAGTCTTCTCAGACTGAACTGCGAGATGCCCTACATAAAAAAAAAACAAGCAAACAAGTTTTGCGTTGGGCAAAATGTTCTAATGTGCCACGTTTCCGTAGCAATAAGTCCCATCACCGATATAATCTTCAGCACAACTATGATTTGATCGGACACGCATAAAACGTGTCGATAGGTGGCGTCAATACATACAAGTTTTGTACGAAACAAAACGTTCTGAAGTGTCACTTTTCCGAGATATGAGCTATCAAAGTTAAAATCCAATCACTGATAGCAACTCCAGCACCACGGACACGCATACAACGTGTACCAATCGATAGCTGGTATCATCAACAAATCAAAGTTGTGCTGAAGATTCTATCAGTAAAATAAAATAAAATAAATAAATATCACTGGACATTAACACACAGCGCTACCTAGTACCACACTAAGCAAAGCTTGTGTCGTGGACACTAGATAGTTGATATACTACATATATACTTTTTTTGTTTGTAAATACATACTTATTATACATAAAACAACCATGACTCGGAAACAAATGTCCATGCTCATCACACAAACATTTTCTCCTACCGGGATTCGAACCCAGGACCCTAAGAACGTAAGGCAGCGTCACTACCACTACGCCATTCGAGTCGTCATCAGTAAATGGACTATAACGTTGATAGTTCATATACCGGAAACGTGACACTTTAGAACGTTTTGCCTGTTACAAAACTTATTTTCCACACCAGCAACTATTGATTTATATAGGTCTCATAAGTGGTCGCTACTTTGAAAAATAATAAAAAGCCGGAAAAACAACCGGCCACGCTTCATTAAAAATGTTCCAAGCCGTTTGTTTGTATGATTTGACGTGTAAAGTCGTATCAACCTTTTGAACCAGGGGCGGTTTGAAAGTCACATTTTTGCCCTCCCGACTTCCACTGCTGCTAAGCCTCTCTATGGATGATCATTTTAATTAGTTTTTTTATAGTATTGTTTTCAAACAGAAAATAAGACCATACTCCTAGTTCCTTTTTTTTATCCCTTGCTTAGGCGCCAAATGCGACCAATGTTAAATGATCATTGTGTTTATTTTGTCACTAGCTTATTCCCGCAGCTTCATTCGTGTGGTGTTTGATAATTGTCCCACGAGATCATAATACATTACATCATACGTTTTTGCGCAAAAGAGTATCAAACACTCATACGTCCATATAACTTTCGCATTTATAACGTCAGTCACAATGGACAAATTGTCGTGTGATTTTTGAACCCTAAATCACACGACAATTTGTCCATTGTCGTTAAGCTAAAATTCCAAAAAACCAAACTAACTTACGACAATGTTTTTTGACATTTCCATCAAGTCACGCTGTAAATCCACTTTATCCTTGTCGAATAGGTGGCGCGTTTAAGAGGCACTTCATTTACTTTTTAATATACCGGGCAATCAATCACCGCCATGGCAGGTGCCCAACTGAATGGAATGTCGATATCGCGAGTCAACGAGCTATTTTTATACGCTTTTAGATTTTTTTTAAGATAAAGAAAATGGAAATTGATGACTCATTGCTTATTTTTTTTTTTGGTGTGACGTTTATAGGGTTAAATGAGGTGGTGTGTAATACGTAATTATTTATGTAGGTACGTGTATATGAACGCCGGTATGATTGATTGAATTATTGTTTTTTTTACTAGACTTGTTTTAATGTTTTCGTTTTGAATGCATGGTTTCAAATTATTTGGGAATAAATCACAAACTCACGACTTTTTCCTATGCGCGTATAGGTAGTTATCACAGAACACCACCTAACTAACTTCTTAACCAAATAACTTCTCCCACTCTGGGCAGAGCGGGAGGAAGTGTCACACTTTTACTGAAAAAAAAACCCATCCATGTTCCTTCCTTTATGTTCCGGGGCCACGGTATCGCTTTCGAACAGTCCGGCAGCCCCGGCAGGCTTCGGCCCTTGCAGCTCTTTGAGGCGCGCGTGTAACACAAACGCGCCGTCGACACGGCCTGTCGTCACAAGACGGATGGACGGCAAGCTAGCCCATAGCTCACCGTCCAAAGGCCCGCACCTGCTACGACCTGATATACGCCTTTTGCCACTTTCATATATTTGGTCATACACGCACGCCCGGTTACGAGTATTAGGCACATGATCTTCATGAAGAACCTCACCAATAAGGTCAGTTTATGTCCTTCAAGGGTGTCCCCTTCCGGCAGCCTTGCCACTCACACCTGCCTTGTAAATACCCTTTGATAGTTGCCTTTCACTCCTCCTCTCCACGTGACCAAATCATTTAGTTGCGCTTAGATGGTTACACTTAGAAATAAGTGTGCTCTGAGGAATACCTTCATCTATGCAAACTCTTTTAAATGTCACTACATCTTCGTTTTAAAACACAACGTTAATAAGATTAGGTAAAATGTCCTGTCAGTTATTTTGATAGTTATTTCATTAAAAATAGTTCGCATTAAAATATAAAGGGTGCAAAACACCCTTAACGAAGCCGAAAGGCACTTGTTCTCCCCGTCATTGCGACCTTTTTTTGTTCTACACCATACCTGGGAACCTTCTGGTTACGGAGCTATAAGGGGTCAAAGTTCCAACTTTTGACAAAGATTTTTTAAATAGAAAGATTTTGATGTAAAATTTTTACTTTAATACCTGTAAAACCCCCTTACTATTCAATCCATCCATCAGAACAATGTTTTAAGTGCGTTACATTATTATTATCCATTTATTTCAGACATAATCCATAATAAAACGTGTTAGTAACAGTTTTCTTAAGATCTATGTTAGTAAGAACATAATCTATTAAACATCACAATCCATATAAGTGTTAGTAATCCGTAGTAGTAGTATAGAAAAAGACGTTTCCCAGGAATCATTTTTGCGTAAAGTTACTTAGTTTGTTGTACGTACATAATGCTTGGTTACGGCTTCGTGATGAGGTGGTTTACACCCTGTACAGCAGAGTCATATTTTCCCCACCTTTAAACCTTTATTAGCTGATGGTTTTGAAGAGATTCTGTGTCATTCAGTTCTTGACAAGGATTAAGCCTCCTAGTCACCCTATTTTGGTGACAAAGGGGTGAGGGGTGACTTAATCCTCCTTAGTTTTAATGCCCCATGAGAGGTCATAGAACCTTAAAAAGTAACTGTAAAATGATTTCTCCGCAAGAAGATTGTCAGTAGTTCTAACTATCTATTTGTTTTTTCTCGTAAAATAATAAATAGTGCTTCCGGCCCCTTATTCACAACCATTCGACTCGCTTCCGATTCGGAAAGTCGTATATCTGTCTTCTTCTAGCATTACGAAAACGACCGAGATAGACATACGTCTTGTGTTCGCAAGCGCGACTGCTGATCAAGAGTTTAGCTTGGCCTCAAGGGCTTAGCTAGGATTTTGGAACCCGCAAAGGACAAAACACATCAAAATTATCAGTATTTAAAACTTACTAATAAAACTAAAATTATAAAAAAAACTAAAAGAAACGAAACTCATCCAGTACGAGGCAAAAGGCTCCTATCTCAGCATGGTGCTGTAACATTAAAAAAACGTCACACGACTGTTATTACAAGGTTAACAATTCCGACGGCCTACATGGGTGATGATGTTTTCAGTTCCTCATCATCATCATTATTATCATAATCATTTCAGCCGAAAGACGTCCACTGCTAGACATAAGCCTCCCCCAAGTGTCGCCACATTGACCGGTCCCGGGCGACTCGCATCGAATGTATTCCAACTTTCACCAGGCCATCGGTCCACCTAGCGGTCGCCACTCCAGAACTTTTCGGTCCCATCGGCCATCTGTTCTGCGAGCAATTTGTGCCCAGTTGCTGTTTTGTGTCCTGTGTATGTTTAGTTATGTCGCCCATAATCACACCATCTTCTAGTCTTATCTCAACGACGTTGGTATCGATTTCCAGTATAACCGGATACCGTTAAATACCAGTCCTGCTGAGTACCCGTCTTTGCAATCATTGTGGTCAGAACCATATCTGAGAACTTGCTAGTTACGCAGATATTGGAGGTCAAAGTTCCAACTTTAACATAGTTATATTTTTTTTAATAGTTGTTCTAGCTTAACATTAAATACTTCTATGACCCGTTTACAACGCATCCATCATCAACTCAAATTTTCACCCAAAAAAAAGTGTTTTCAGATATCGACTTTTTTTTCGATGTGAATAATCACGTTTCTCATCAACAATTTTTTCGTACGGTTAATAAGTTTTATCTACCTTTTTTTTGGATTGGAAATCATCAAACGACTTCTCCCATTCTGGGCGGAGCGGGAGGGAGTGTCAGACTTTTACTGACTAAAACCCATCCATGTTCCTTCCTCGCCCTTTATGTTTCGTGGCCACGATATCTCTTTCGAACAGTCCTGCAGCCCCGGCAGGCATAAGTCTTATGTACCTACAGAATGTTTGGTTGACGACTTCACGAAGGGCCCATTTCCACTTTGTATACTAATTACAGTGCAAGTACCTCGTATAGTATGACCACTTTAAGTGTGCAGTTCAAGGTACCGTTGCTTGTCAAGAAAATTTGCATCGATATGTCAAACTTGGTACAATTATTTTAGTTCTGTGTTTTCCCGCCTGCACAGATAATTTGGTTGAAGTGTACTTTAAGCCCGTTCTGGGGTTAATGCTCTCCACACTTGTACATAGATATGTACATACCTAGCTACAAACTTGTTGACAATAAACTATTCGCAAGCTCTGCGGTAGATTAAAGAGCTCTAGTACAAACTTTAAACATGCACATTTTCATTTACTTGCTGTCAACACAATGGGTGGAGAGGTACAATGTTCTGAGAAATGTTCAAAGCTTTGTGAATTAAATGAAAGGAGAATATATGATAGGTGGTTTCTATTTAAAAATGCTTTTAGCTGTGGATTATGTTGTGATCATTTTCTTTACGTTAGTCTCAGAGTTTTGGTAAATTATGTGAAGGTTCAATAAAATTATCCCTATAAGTAGCTAAAAGGTTTCCGCAGTTGGGGAAGCTAAGCTCAATGTAACATAACTTCACAACTGAAATTCCTGAAGAGTTAGGCAGAGCTGTACTGAATAGTACCTTATAGTACCTAGGTCCTCATGTCGCGAGTTATGTTAAACATAGCTGCCCTAATGCCAGCAACCGGTCGCAAATCTAGACTCTGTGGCAGCTTCAGAGAAATTCCTTAAGGAAAACCCAATAACACTTTGCCCGACCCGGGAATCTTAGCCAGGACCTTATGCTCAGCAGTCGTGCTTATGACTACTAGACTTGTCTTTAGTACCTATAAAAAGGTAGATTAAAAAAAAAAAATCCGCAATGTTTGAGTGGTACTGATATATAATTATGTCTGTCTAGTGAGCTCTAAATGCGTAGGCACAAAACAATTGAACAACGCCAAATATCAATAAAACTAAAACCAAAATTGTGATAGCGCAGTCTAAAATAAAAACACCACTTTTTAGGAATATTTATCTAGTGGTATACCGCCGTTTACCCGAATTTTATTTGCCCTAATATCATTTACCATAATAGTCAACAGCCATAATATCATACGACATAATACTCATTTGCCCTACTCTCATTTGCCATATTAGTCACGTGCCAGAATCATTGTTTCCCATAAAGTCACTTACCATAACATCATTTGTCATAATCATTGTAAGCCCTAATTATCACATGCCATAATTATGATATGCCATAACATAATTTGCCATCGACATCTGGTGTGTAACGGTTGTTTATATCAAGAGAAATTTGATGCAATTGGGACTTTAGGGCACCCCGACTCGGACAGGTTAGGTTAGAAGGGGATGGCGGGGTCGTGTGAGCGAGCGAAGCGAGCGAATAGACCCCGCCATCCCCTTCGTGGTTATTTTTTTATAAACCACACAGAAGTAGGAGCCCCGCGAAGCGGGGCTCCGTCGACTTAGCCCACCATCGACCATGCACAGAATAAATATACTTGTTATGCCATTTAAATATTATGTCTAATAATTATTATGGCACATAAAAATAAGGCAAACAATACTTATGGCATTCGTATCTTATGGTATCCAAAATTCGGGCAATTAAAAGTATGTCATATGTCTTTTAGGGCAAATGAAACATTCGGGCAAATGAAATTCGGGTAAATGAAATTCGGGAAAATGATTATTATGGCATATAATCTTCGGGCAAACAATAGACAACCTTATCTAGTTTGTACATGCGTCGAGTAAAAGTTCAGGATTGATTGTTATGGCCACGTTATGGCGCTGTCATTGTTATTTTTTGGCACTCGCAGTGGTAATAGAAACACAAAAAAGGGCGTACTATACCTATTGTTTGTATTTACATATATAACTGACTTTTTCTCGTGGACGAAGGCGGCAAATGTAGACGATCTGAACTAAACTGTAGAACGAACGTTTATAACAGGTTTTTTTACCAAAAAAAACTGTTGTAACCACAGTCCTTAAAAGCGTTTTTCCTTCGACAGATTTTAAAACTAAAAACGTACCTATGTAGGTATTATAAGTTGGCTTATTCCACTAATCACCCTAAAGAGAATCCCTCTTAGGGAGAACAACTTTATTTATTGCTTTTTTGCAATTTGTTATTTTTGCAGGCTGGCGTCTCGATTCATACTTGATACATACCGTGGGGTAAAATCAACACGAATCTTTAAGCTAATTAATTATCGGTATTGCCATATACGAATATGAAAAATAATTACTTATTGTTTTTGTCATAGGTACACGAATCTTAAAAATAATTACCGAAATCAACCAGTGTGTGCGTGTTTGGCACTTTCACGAAAACCGTCTTGAGGTTTAAAAAACATTAATAGAGTGAAAGAAATTATACGAAAATACTTGAACCTCCAAAAAATTTCGCTGACAATATTTTTCCTTAGAATATTCAAGATAAACTTAATGTCGACTTTCTAATCACCACGTTCTAATCTAAGAAACCTTCTGAAAGGTCAATCTCTGATTTGTAGATATTTTTATGACTACGACTTTTTCTTTAATTTTACCAAAAGGCAAGATAAAAGCAAGTCAAGGTAAAAGGCGAAGATGTTACTTTTACTTACTTAATCATGTTGGCAATCAGCTGATATTGTTTCCACTGTCAAGGCAAAGGAATTCTCTCTTTGTGACATGGACACGAGTGACCTGCAATTCAGCACTCCGGCTTAGTACGGGTTGGAAGAGGGCCGATGCCTGCCAGGGCTGCGGGACTGTTCGAAAGAAATACCGTGGCCTTGGTACACATAGGGCTAAGAAGGGACCTGGATGGGTTTTAGTCACAAAAAGTCTGACATGTGAAGGTTTCCCATCCGAAAAAAAAAGTTCATATTATATATGTCTTCGAAATTTTGACCGTATGACATTCCGGTTTCCTCACAATATTTTCCTTCACTGTTTCTGGAGTGGTTACGAAAAAAATTACACTCACAAATTACAGCCCTTTATTACTTAGGATTCGAACATAATGATTTGGGTGCATTATAAGTACATTTCTGTCTCTATATCGCATCGCTTTCTCCATATTGCAGCTTAGAAGCGTAATAAAAGCACAATATAAGTAAAATATCACTCACAATTCAATTTCAATAACTGAAGACATTTACTACTAAAACTTGAAAAAGCCATCAAAGAAATGTAAACAAGAAGTACTAGTACCACAACATTACTGAGGAGTCAACAGAACCCAACATTTACCACCGCATCGATAACAATCAATATCTGTCACATTGAAATGGCTATTAATCAATTATGTATTCAATTATTTTTGTTGCTCCCGTCTGCTGCCACACGCAACTGTCTCGTTATGTACCTTAACAGTGTTATGTATTTACATTGAACATTGAGTAGTTAATGAGACAAAACATTTGACAACTTTTTTCATCACCGTTGCTTTCAAAATGGTGAAGGAAAACTTCGTGAGAACCAGTTCAAAAACCCGGTGTGGTCACGCATGGTGAATACTTAATCCCACTCTAAAGAGGAGTATTGTGTCCCAGCAGTGGGAATGATATTATAGATAGGCTCATTATACATCTTCTCATGACTTCATACGAGAATAACCAGTCATCAGAGCTAGAGTAGAAGTAGATTATTTCTTAAAGATGGTAAATCGTTAAAACAAGAAGTAAAAGCCTTTAATACTGCTTCATGTAAAGGTAAATCGAATCTTCTGACAACCTACTTATCTAATGAAGATAGGGGAACACAAAATTAGTTTTTAAGCTCGCATGGTCACTAAAAATATTGTTGATAGGGGAACATAATTCTTGTAAACTAGCTACTTTCTTCGACATATTCAATCACAGATTTATTGAACTGTAAACAAAACTGAAATAGTTTCACATTAAAACAGAGAACTTCTACGTTGTCCATAAATCTAAGAATTTTATTCGTTTCGTAAAACCCAATAAAATGAGATTTGTTTATTCCCTAAAACCTTTTCGTAAAAATCGACTTTATTCGCGAAAAAGGAAACTTTATGTATAAGATTTTATGAACCACACATTGTGTAACTAGGTCGCGTCTACTAAAGTGCGTAAGTGTATCTGTTCGTTACTTTTATGAATATTAAAACGCATAAAATAGTCCCGCACTATACGACCTCGGTATCATATTATTAGCTTCGTAGCAGCATTGACCATGAAAATATATTTAGCCTCTTTTCACATCCTTAGGGTCGGGAGATTTCCTTTTTTATAGAGGATGACGTCATAAAAGTGTACGCATACCTGTGCTTACACTCTTTTCACCTTTTTATAGCTCGGGTGTCAAATACCGTGGCCGTTTATTTTCTTCAGTAAATGTTGTTAAACTTTTTGGTTTTTGAAAAAAGAATAAAGAAGGCCTGTCTACGCTCATTGTAGGTGGCCAGACCATAGCTAATCGGAACCAAGAGAAATATAAAATAGTTTCAACCAATAACGATGCTAGAAACTATGTAGCTATACTTGCGCCATTACTATTAGTTACTTAAATATCTTTAATGCTTCATACGAAGGAGTTTTGCATGAAAATATTTTATCAACAGCGTGAAAGCAACGAGTAACAGCTTGTTAAAAAACTTTACAGTGCAAACGAATCGTGCCTTCGTAGCACTCATAGTAGTTATTATTTATTATTTACTAGAGACTCTCACCTGTTCCGCACGGCTGCAAGAGTGACATATTTAAACATTGAAATAAAAATACGAGTAGGTACATCATCTTTCTATCCTTTCCCAACTATTTTGGAGTCGGCTTCTTCGTTACTTCACATGGAACGACTTCCTATATGACCTTCACAACCAAGTAAGTACTAGGAAATACGATACCCCTTGGTAAGACTGGTTACCAAGTAGGCCAATTACAGGTACTTTTGAATTGCCGAAAAGAAGATGAACATTAAACCAAGCTACATCTCGAATTATTGTCAACTGAACATACGGAAGTATCTCTGCCCCCATAATCGGGACTTGGGGCACCCCCCGTTAGGTTAGTTAGGTTCCTTTTAACCCTGCACTCGGAAATAGGGGCCCCGAGGCTCCGTTGACTACGCTTTTTAGGGGAATATAAAGTGTTTTAAGTTTAGGTTATATTAATCGATATTTCTCAGGAATGGTACAGTATCTTTTCATGAGAGTGGTCCCACTGGGCCAAGGGGACCCCTCCTTCTCTCCACACCGCGTGAGTTGACTACCATCGCATGCATTTCACGAAAAATAATGCGTTTTTATTGTAAGCAGTATGTTCTTTTGACAATAATTCGAGAGTTTTCAATATCGCTAGAGATATTAAAATATTACGTGTTTGACAATTTTACGGTGACATAAATTACGTTTATGTGTATCATTATCGAGCTTGCTATTTGGTGACCCTAAGTTTTTTACTATAATCTCTGTGTCTACTCGTATGAACCTGTAATTGGCTCTGTGTCGTTTATACAATTGTTTCTCACTTATTTTAGCTGTTGTAAAATATGCTGGATGGATTATATGAGGAATGATATGAAGGAAAAAGGTGTAAATGATTGCTTGACTGTTAAGGGAGAATGAAAGAAAAAAACGTGTTACACTGACCCCATGTAACAAGGGATAAGGGCATCAAGATGATGATGATGTAGTTTTTAAGATCTCAGCAGTCACACAGACAAATACTTATAGTGACTTTATTTTATACTATCTCACCCACGCAACTTCATCTGCGCCACAAAAAAAAAGAAAAAGCCCACAAAAGGAATGAATATTCCCCGTTTTCGCAAAAATTATCATTTATGCTCTGGTCTTATTCATTGTAGCGTGATGTTGTATAGCCTATAACCTTCCTCGATAAATGGACTATCCAACACCATAGATTTTTTCAATTTCAATCAGTAGTTCCTGAGTTTATCGCGTTCAAACAAACAAAATGCCAAACAAACTCTTCAGCTTTATAATATTACTAGCTGACCCGCGCAACTTCGTCTGCGAAAGACGAACCAACAGTTCCTAAAATTAACGCGTTCAACCAACCTAACAAACTCTGTGCAGCTTTATAATATTAGTACAGATTGACGTCAGTAACAATGTATTTTTTCTCGAATAGATGCATTAAACGCTAAAATATTCATTTTATGATTTTCCAAATAAGGACTCTTCCCTCGACAGCCTTACGTTTCTATCCTTGGACAATCTACAATATCATACTCCAGCTAGGTCGAAAGTTCTCATCAAGTGGCATGACATGAGCCGAGACACGTTAACGCTGCTTCAAACTGTTGCGGACCTCTCGCATCTGCCTTCCTTCTTCAAAGTCAGACCTTCAATGGTAGTCATACTCCAGGCAGGTCAACACAATACGATGTAGATGCTGTAAACTCTTGAAAACCTATTGCAAATTCTTTTCGTCTCCAAGCCTCCATCGTGAGACCTTCGATGACAGTCATATTCTAGCTATGTCTAAAGTTTATATCAAGGTGCATGAAATGAGCCGACACACGATAAAGCTGCTGTAACTGATCACAGTCAAACTTCAGACAGGTCTAAAGTTGTCAAAAAGGTTTATGAAATAATCCCCAAAACGATCTTCTTCTTTATCGTGTGGTTAGTGCCTAACCTGTTGTCAGTCGGTTTTTATGTCGCCCAAGGTCCTCTGTCTTGGCTTTACATGCCGTCGAGAAATAACTTTCAGGCATGCTGTGGTTTTCTCACGATGTCTTTCTTCACCGAAGCAAGCCATATTTCCTTCCTTATCGTGTTGTTGCCTAACCTGGTGTCAGAGTTTTTATGCTGCCCATGGGCCTCTGACTTGGCTTAACATGCCAAATGTCTCTCAAGCATGTTGGTTTTCTCACGATGTTTCAGCAAGCGATGATTATACAATACGCACATGAATTCGAACACAACTATTTTCAATAAAAATGGGACAAACTTTGCTAAACACGCTTTTCAATAAAAATAATTATGAAAATAGGACTTCTCTGGAAAAAGTTATGCGTCATCATCATCATCATCCATAGTCCGACTTCACTGACTGCTGGGTACAGGCCTCTCTTTGTTTGTGCCAAGCTCCACGCTCTTGTGCCAGTCTCATCCAGGATATTCCCGCAATGGCAACAATATCGTCTGCTTATCGCACCGCTGGACGACCAAAACTTCTGTTTGGATTTCTAGAATGCCACTTGGTCACAGCTTTACCCCACCTGACATCACCGCGCCTTGCTAGGTGTCCTGCCCTACTCCATTTGAATTATCATTATTCATCATTATTTCAGCCGAAAGACGTCCACTGCCGGACATAGGCCTATCAAGTGTCGCCACATTAACCGGTCTCGTGCGACTTCATCGTTCGGTCATTTGAGTATTGCTCAGCCATAATAGGTACCTACCTACATAAAGAAAAACAGGCGTTGAATTGAGAACTTCTTCCAAAAAACCAAACTTGAGACATCTGACACGGGAGAAGTCATTCCCAGAGTGAGAAAAGTCATTTGATGATTTCACAAAAAAAAAAAACAAAAAAAAAAGACTTCTGACACGGGCGAATGCCAGTATCATTGTTTCACGGAAAATCATAACACCGTGATTCAGAAAATGGAGTCAAATAAACAACGCCATTTATAGAGCACGAAGTTAAACTGCTAAAACATATGCATGGAAAGCGGTCGAACGGACACTCTGCTGGCTTTGTAGATTCTTAAAGCAGGGTCATGTTGACTATTCTCTTCTTCTCTATAAGTATAAAACAAAAATATGTATAAAACAATGATTTGGAAATATGTAAGCTATAAAAAAAACAAAATACTTTGTTACAAAAAGTGAAAACCGGGTGGTTTTTGAACTTGCGAACCAAAGTTTATATCGGAAATCTTACAGCATTACACAAAATCAAAAAGTATTTCATGTCTGTACTGAGGCTTGACCTTGCGACTCACTGTTCGAAAGGCGGTTGCCGTCACCGACGGGCTATTTGTTCTCGTGACAGTTTGTCTAAAATAGTTATTCTATTACAATACATGTTATGACAGTTGTCAGTTGTCAAACAGTTGAAAACTATTAGTATAGGATCCCGCTATACAACGACCTTCACCGAGATGCTTATTTAATGAGACGTATTTTTTATGTTATTAAATATGCCAATAAATATATCCTATATGGGTTGCCTAACAAATTTCAGTCCAGAGTATTTTTAATAAATAATTTAAAAACATTTTTTTTTTAAACATTGCACCGGTGTGATTATTAAATAAATTTGATACCAATCGAAAGTTTGAAGCCCATAGAATATGCAAACGTTAGGTTGCCTATTTTTTTCCGGTCACAACCACGGGTTGCCAGGTGTAAACAGGTAAATCTATAGGTACTAGCATTTTGCAACGGTCTGATTATTGAATCAAACTTAGATAAAATGAAAGATTATTTCATAAGGAACACGGTGGTATAGGGTTGCCTGCGAAAAATCAGTCCCGAATTAGGGTTGTCGAATTTTAAATAATAAAATATCGCTGCGAGTGAATGTGTGTGAGAGAGAGGTCCCAGACCAACCATCCCACGCGGTAGAAAAGGACGCAGCGTAGCAGCTGTTTAAAGTCCGCCCATTTAAAGAAGGAGAGTGCGCATGCTATTTGTGCTTGGAAATGAAAAGGATAGCGATAGACTCGTATATGCTGTGCATTATTTTGGAGTAGTTAGTTAGTTAGTAGTTAGATTTAGTTTTGAAATAGTTATTTAATTTTTTAATCAATTAAAGTCACATCGGTTTTTTATTTCTGAAATCCGAAAACTGAAAATTTGTAGTTCCACAAAAATTTTTTTGCGGGAACTGTTTTCATTGGTAAGTTTATACGGAACCCTCGGTGTGCGACTCCGACTCGCCCTTCCCCGGTTTTCTTTCTGTCGCTTTCGATGACACAGATTTCATCGGTCTAAACTTCAGGCTTTGTGTAGGTACCTATTTCTAATTTTATCACTAATTATGGGGTACATTTTTCCTACTAGTACTAGTACTTTTTTTTGTCCCTTTCAGCGACACGCTTTCTCGCCATCTATATAATACTATATCTATGACTCCAAAATAATGCACAGCATATTCGAGTCTATCGCTATCCTTTTCATTTCCAAGCACAAATAGCATGCGCACTCTCCTTCTTTAAATGGGCGGACTTTAAACAGCTGCTACGCTGCGTCCTTTTCTACCGCGTGGGATGGTTGGTCTGGGACCTCTCTCTCACACACATTCACTCGTAGCGATATTTTATTATTTAAAATTCGACAACCCTAATTCGGGACTGATTTTTCGCAGGCAACTCTATACCACCGTGTTCCTTATGAAATAATCTTTCATTTTATCTAAGTTTGATTCAATAATCAGACCGTTGCAAAATGCTAGTACCTATAGATTTACCTGTTTACACCTGGCAACCCGTGGTTGTGACCGGAAAAAAATAGGCAACCTAACGTTTGCATATTCTATGGGCTTCAAACTTTCGATTGGTATCAAATTTATTTAATAATCACACCGGTGCAATGTTTAAAAAAAAAATGTTTTTTAAATTATTAATTAAAAATACTCTGGACTGAAATTTGTTAGGCAACCCATATAGGATATATTTATTGGCATATTTAATAACATAAAAAATACGTCTCATTAAATAAGCATCTCGGTGAAGGTCGTTGTATAGCGGGATCTTAGACTATATAGACGAAATGCAATATTGCTCACCCCCGTAAGTAATTAGCGTGATAATAAATAGCCTATGTCCTTCCCTAGGTTGAAATACATCTCCTTGCCAAAATTCATTACGATCCGATCAGCCGTTTTGTCGTGAAAAGGTAGCAGACAGACAGACAAACAGAGTTACTTTCGCATTTATATAATGGTATGGATAAATAGTATAGATAAAAATTATGTAGCATAGGCATTAAAACAGTGTCAAAAATTGCAAGTCTATACATCCGTTAGTTAGAGTATTAGAAGATAATAGTCACGGATTTTTTGTTTTTTTTTTTTTAAATCTATGTATATTGACATGGTTAATACGCATCAAAATTCGGGAGTAGGGGCTCGTGATGTCAGAACCCACTAAAAATTATACCAAGGCGTGACATATTGAGAATTTTGAAATCGTCGTATCTTCGTCAATTCTGGTTCACGTAACGAAAGAAAAAATACGGGTCAAATATTTTTTGATAATATAATGCCGGACAATTTGTTTTTTTTTTGTCTTTTACTCTACCTATTGAAAAAGATGCTAAGTGTGCATTCCCAAAAGTTTTGCTGGAAAAGATAATCATTTATTCAAGTAATTCTAGAAACTGAGCTAAGAGTTCTAGAGGTGAAAGTTTGACCTTCGGGTCAAAATGTTTCAATCTAATAAAATGGGCTCCCGCAGTAAAGACACTAAAATATCAAGGGCAAGTAGTATTTAAATATTTAAGTTTGGTATTTAGAACTGTCAAGAGTGTAAAGTTTAGGTTGCGACGTTATAAACTTTAATATTATGGTAGAAAATTAATGTACATATTTCTGAGTGATTAAAATACTGTCTATTGTTGGTCTAGTCACAATCACTAGAGTCTAGTGGTTGTAAGCGCGACTGATGGGCATGAGCTCATGGGTTCGATATCCAGAACTTCTCAGAAGTAGCCACGAAGTCTGGATATTGCCCATTTTAAGGCAATGGACTTAAACATAACAGGGGCCTAATTTTGCTATTTAAATAAATTCCTCACTCCAACACGATTCCATTCTCATCCCATTGTCATTTTGCTTAAAGTTCGTAATCTGCTAAATTCACAATAGTCGGTCAATGGTCTCGTAATAAAATTGTATTTTAATGGCATTGTCGTATTTTCTTTATTATAAAACCCTTAGTACAAATGGTTTTCGAAATCTACTACTACATATTTATTCATGCCAGATTTCATGTACGAGATCATCATTCTATGACATTTCTTTCATTGAAGTGTAAGTGGTTGATCATTGAAAAGTCATAATGGCGCCATTATGATAGTAAAATTAACAAACCTGTCAAAATTTGACAGAACTTGATCAATATGAAATCAATGATCGACTACTCTGACACTATTGTAATAGCAGAATCGAGGCCCTGGTTATATGTGAGTGTACACCTCCGCCTAACCATCCGGGGTTTGCGGGCGTGCTGTTTTGTTTTGTATGTTAAAATACTTTCACTTAGGTAAATATGTAGGTATGTTCGTCTGTAAGGTGGAACAGCGGTGGCCCAGTGGTGACGGCCCCGACCTCATCATCAGCCTATAATGTTCCCACTGCTGGGTCACGGCCTCCTCTCAATGAGAGGGAATGGGCTATAATCTACCACGCGGGCCCTGTGCGGATTGGTAGATGTCACATGTCTTCGAATTTTTTATTCTAGGACATGCCGGTTTCCTTACGATGTTTTCCTTCACCGTTTTCAGAGTAGAGAGCAGTAAGTCGTGGGTTCGAACCCAGACAGGCGCATTACTTTGTGTAATTTATTTCATCACCGCTGCTCTCAAAACGGTGAAGGAAAACATCGTGAGGAAACCGGCATGTCCTAGAACCAAAAATTCGAAGACATTTGTAACATCATTATAGCCCGTACGCAAAATACGCGCTTTGTCGTGAGTTGCGGACACCAGCCCGTTCTACAATACAATACAATATAAAAGTCTGTTAGATGGGTCTTTTGATACCTGAATTAAATGATATATTATTATGATTAATTCTGTACCACGCACGACACAGGTAAACACACAGGAAATAGTAAACGAATAAACCCAATATCTTCTTTACTAATATTGATTAAGATTTGATTTTTTGTCTGTTTGTTACGATTTAACATAAGAATTACTCAACTGATTCAAAAATCTTTCACCATCTTTACCGAGTAACATTGGAACAGTTGTAACAGTAATAATATAGGTAAGTTGGTATAGGTAGGTGGGCTGTGCTAGTAATTATATTGATAGTATGCAAATTAGCCCGGGCTATCACAAGTTTCCGGATGAAATAGCAAGCTAAGTGCTAAAAACCCAATAAATACTCGTAACTAACTCAAATGAAGTATTGCAATACAACCTGTGTGTATAATAAGATGCGAATAAGTAATATACATTAGTATACATACCTCTCACAACCAATCCTTTTTTAAATGTTCACTGCTAAAATGAACACCACATTTTGATATTGACCAAGACAGAAATCAGACCCAACCCTTAAACAATACCGAAAACTAGAGCTGATGTAAGTCAAGCCTCGTTTGAATACTTATATGACTCTACTCGGCTTTCACGCCACATGCCATGCCAGTGGCGCCAGTCATACGAGTCAACTGCGCGAAATGGATATTGTGATCGCAGTTAGCTGGCAGCCTGCCACTATTCATGCTCGACTATTGAGTATAAATCCAATATGTTACTGTTACGAGTAAACTGTGGGACTGTATGGAATAGCAGCGATAGGCATTGATTTCAAAGGAACTAGTGGCGTTTGGTTCCGACACAACGGTAAGGTACGAGTAGAAATGACAGTTGGAGTGCACAATATTCTTCTTTTTTTTTTTCGTGGCGATTGACTCAAATTTTACCGACCAGTGAGTTGCCACTGCTTGACAATTCGCATTATTTATACGTTAGCTTAAGCTTTCGTATCAGTTTGATAGTATTATAAGTTTCATTATTATCTGAGGCTAACAGCCAATGGTGCGCCAGCCATATGGATAAAATATAGTGGAGGATTTTTTTTCATTAGTTCATCTTATACTCGTTACATTACATAATAATGAAATCATTTCTAAAACTAATACAATATTTACTACTTTTCTAAAAATCCATTCTTGATCCTCAAAGATGTTGAAAACTTTAGAAGTAAGCACATCGCAAAATGAAAATAAATATCACTGGACAATACACACAGTGCCATCTAGTGCCACATTAAACAACGAGACTTGTGTCGTGGACGCGAGATTGATATACTACGTAGGTACTTTTTGAAAGAAAGAAAGAAAGAAAGAAAAATATTTATTTGACGTCAGTTAATAAAGCACACACACAATAATAAATAAAAAAGATACAAAACAATAAGTTGGACTTAGTAGTAATGTGCTGTGTGCCTCACGGCTGCGCCAAAAAGGTCCATTTCAGCATTCATGCCAGACAGGTGTGAGGTTTTGTTTGTAAATACATACTTATTATACGAGTCTATTGGACGAACCATGAAATCGCGAAAAAAAATCAGCTGTTCCCTACATTTATGTTCGCATTACATATAAACATCCATGACTCCGAAACAAATGTCCATGCTCATCACAGATACAATTCCTCCTAATAAATAAAATTATCAAGGGACTCGAACAAGAACATCAGGCAGCCTTACTACCACTGCGCTATTCGAATCGTCAAAACATCAACAACCAAAATCTAATTTAACCGACTTATAACGAAACAAGCACAGCCATTCAAACTAAGTACATCTATTATGGGGTATCGATTGATCACTATTAAGCGGAACCCAACAGCGTGTAAACTTCCAGAGTTTGAGTATTAAGGCCACTTTAATTCAATATTTGCATAAGCTTATCGAACCACGAATGAAGCTTAGCAACCGAATTGTGAAGCACTGGTTAGTTAGTTAGCCTTTTGAACAAATGGGTCAGTTTGCGAATGTGTGGTACAGCCACGCAAAATATGCGCTCGGAATTTTAATTCGACCTCTTTTAGAATGGAATAAACCAATTAAAGCGTGGGGTATGTTTGCAGGTGTGAAGTAAAATCAATGGGGTTTGTTTGCAGTAAAGGCGAAGTATTACATAACCTCACGCTGGTAATCCCCGAAGAGAATTAAGCAGAGATGGACCTAATATTACACAGATGTACCTAGTATATAATAGTGTTAGCATTTCACCTCCTCTTTGCGTCGTATTCTTCAATTCTTAAGGGTCATGAACCGGAAGACGATGCGTTGGAAGACCTCCCACTAGGTCGACCAATGACCTGGTGAAGGTTGCGGGAATCCATTGCATGCGAGTCACACGGGACCGGTCAATGTGGCGACATTTCTATGTCCAGCAGTGGACGTCTTCCAGCTGAAATTATGATGATGAAGGGCCGTGATCTCCTTTCAGTATTACCTTCTCTAAGGGCGGTGCGGATCAAAGGCCCAACACCCTAACGGATTCGGATCTATCCGTCTCTCTTGCGCACGTCTGCAGATGAGTGCGAGTGAGAGACGCGGATAGATCCAAATATACAGACGAAACGTTAGGGAGTAGGGCCTCTGGTCAGAGCATTGAATTGAGCTGCAGCTACGCGGTCTTTTTCCATCCATCTTGTCGGTTACGATTAGCTTCATTGCTTCACATTTCGCCGTTCATATTTTTAAGTCTTTTTTAATAGGAGAAGAGGTTATTGGCACCCAACAGTCAAAAATCCAGGTTCCGTATCTGTTACTGTAAAATTATTGATGAAAAAACCAAATAACACGTTACCCGACCCGGAAATCGTACCCAGGACCTCATGCTTAGCCGCCTCGCAACCACTAGACGAACATTAGAGACAACCATCTATGTGACAAAAAGACAATAGTCTTTTCTAAATGTCCAGGGAATTCCCGTAACATTTTTCACCACAATTTCCCACAGGCTAAAAATAAGCTCGTTCATTCAATTTGCGCGTAATATGGCTGCTATTTTTACATCGTAGTCTCTATTTTAAAACTCACGCAAAGTATGGTCTATATTTAGCCCACACTCACGATGTAATCTTGTCTGGTTATTTACTAACATTTTCTACCAAAAATATTTGCACTCTTACGTAAGAGCACTATGCATACTTCCGCATCAGTATATACAGGGTGATATGAATCTTATATTTCCTGTAGAAAGCTTATAGCCATAACAATCTTCCGGCAAATTCGGTCGCAGGCTTCGTGAATATCACCATTTCCTTAGTATAATCTATTTTAGGGGTTAATGCTCGCACCGATATAGCACCGGGTAAGAATGTCGTTGTAGTCACCCTGTATAGTGCCATAAAAATATACGGGAGTGTATAACCTTGTATGTGTAGTTACATAAATGTTGATAGTACCTTTTTGACCGGCTTGTCTGAAGCACCTCTGTATACCTTTGTAATAAAGTACTTTCAGTTCAGATTCAAAATATTTGTAAGCTTTTCTAATGTACGGTAATTGTCAAAAAGAAAATTGAAATTGATTTTGACATTACTGGTACATTTATTGTTATATTGAATTATTCAGCAACTAGACGACTAGGAAAAAATTCTAAAAATATTCTACGTACAATGGACATGTATTCTTTTTCTCAGGTAGGCCAAAAATAAAGACAAAGTGCGTTGAAAACTCGTTTGATGTCGAAAGTGATGTCACAAGCGGACTTAATCTTTGATGAGTTTTGTAATCGTCCTTTTTCGAATTTGATTAAGCACTTATAGTACTAAATATACTTTTTTTAACTCAGAAAACAAAATGCCTATTTATAAACGTACTTGACCACCAATGCAATCGTCAATGTCAAAGTTACAATAGCGTCAAGTTAAAAGCTACGAGGAAGTTAGACATTCCACCTATTAATTTTAGTAATTCCATAAGTTTTGCCATTTTCTGTGAACCGCACTTTTCATGACAGACGGACATAATTGTGAGAAGTAACAGCTGAACTTTACACGTTCAATACCATTGGTTCACATTACAATACATTTACGGTTGAAAAAGATTGGTGTACAGTCACTAGCATTAATATGTACCTATACACCTGACAATATTTCGAGAGCTTACAATATCTCTAGTTATTTTACAATCCAGTAACGTGTTTGACAATTTTACGGTGACAAATACATATTATAGTAGGGCCAATTTAATAAATCACATTTGGCAGCTCTCAGTTCAAAGTTAAGGTTACCTTCTTTTTCCAATATTACAATAAATATGTTATGGTAATTAAAAAAAGTAATGCAATTGTGCAGTTCTAACTTCAAATAAATAAATTCAATTTTATACCAGCCGTTACTAGGTTCCGTTGTTGTATTTTGATGAAGACTCAAAGGTAAACTATTAAATTGGCCCTACTGTAGTTCTCGTGACTGTGTTGTAGTAAAAGAGTCTAAAACGCCTGTAAGTTACGTGACATTACAGAATTTAGAAATCAGGCTCGTAATTTAATAGCACTCTGTACAAAGAACATTAGTGTAAGTATTCAATTTTAATTTTCGTTACTAAAAAAAAAGAGAGTTTAGGTACTGTTACATTTTCACCCCTTATTTTTACAGGCCTGTGATAAATAACTTTTATATCTACAAAGAGTTGGGAAAGTCACTGACCTGATTTCGACAAAACTTTTATAAGCCCATAGATTAAGATAAGACGTAAGCAGTGATAGCCCATTGGTATGACCATAAGACTGTCAACTCACAGGTCTCAAGTTCAAGCCCAAGATCTCCCAGATTTTTCGGATTCATGTGCGTATTGTATAATTATCACTTAGCCCATTGGTATGACCATAAGACTGCCAACTCACAGGTCTCAAGTTCAAACCCAAGATCTCCCAGATTTTTCGGATTCATGTGCGTATTGTATAATTATCACTTGCTTCGGTGTTAGTTATTTTTCGGGGGGTCATATTTTAATGATTTCCCATCCGAAAAAAAGACAAAAACATGGGGGGTATAATAAATCTGACACTGTGTTAGGCACGATGAAGATTAAGGCGACTAAACCGACAAAGGTATCTATTACACAAAAATGAAAGATTTCCTACGCCTCATCTTTGTCACCCACCCTCCCATCAATTAAAGTTGTCACAAATAAAACAAAAGTTTCATACAAAAACCATTTTATTATACTTTTAACACGATGAAATGTTAAAGTACTGAGCAAATTAAATGCTGAAATCGTATCGTTTTACAAATTTAATGGATTCATACAATTAACTTTTGAAAATGAGGTGCCATTGAAACCAAAAGTTTTTGAATATAAAGCACGGACATTTTAGGCTGAATACAAAACGGTATTATACACAGATTCATTGTAATACTCGCTGTGTGGGTGAACTCGTCAATGTGAGATTTTTATCAGTGTGATTTCGTTTTACGCTTATAAATACAGGGTGTAAAGAAGATTGTCAAACTGTGGCCAAATCGTGTGTTGAGTTAATGATGCATCGGATTTGTGTGCGTATTGCCTAATTATCACAATCAGCTTCGCTTGCTTCGGCGAAGGAAAACATCGTGAGGAAACTAGCATAGCTGCGAGATATTTCTCGACGGTATGTGACGGGCTATGTCCAGTAGTGGACGTCTAACGGCTGAAATGATGATGATGATGCTGATGTGAAGCCAATTCAGTTACCCATGGGCGTCATAAAAACTCTAACACCAGTTTTGGTACTAATCGGATAACCAAGCAATATAGAATGAAGAATGGCGCGTTTGCGCGTTGATAATATGACCCATACACCCTGTATATCGATTTGTTTTATTCTATTGTATAATTACAAACTAAAAAATAAGCGATGATGTTAAGCAAAAGTTCTGACTGTTTTGAAATAAATGACATAGAACAGCAACCACTGTTTGTTTATAAAACACACATATAACGTTGACAAGATTTTATATAACTGGCTGTCTTTCTCTCGTCTATTCCTAATAAAAATACAAATAAAAACCATACAAAAAGAAAAAAACTTTAATAAGTTTTTTTTAACACTTAATTAGGCCGAAAATCATCAAAATCACAGATAGTAACGGTAATTCTACAATTGAAGTGACAACATTTTAATAGATTTTCTCTATTAGTATAACCTACCTGAATTATAATAGCATATTATCATCAAAACAGCAAACAATGAATGATTATCATAATCTCAATAATATCTTCTTGGTTTAAATGTACTCATGTGGTCTTGTTTATAACACCGTGTTTATATTAAAACGGTTCATGTTAATCTTAGCAAAATATTTCCTATTTTATACATACTTATTTAATTCTGTGATATTTGCAAAACAATTATATAAACAATAATATAAGTTATTCCAAGCATTCACATCTGCATTTGATTAGACTGAAAACAGATCCCAACATAGTTTGAAAACAGCTTAGCGGCTGATGCTGAGTATTCTCAAAGCCGAAACAAAATAATTATCTTTTTTTAGCAAACACAATTTCAATTAATTCCACCACAAACACAAGAAACTTCGAAACAAGTCTGATATTACTTTCAAATATTGTCTGAAGTCAACAAATATTTATTCAAATTGTGCCATCTCATATTTACAGTTATATCAACATTATATATTTACACATTGAATACAGTCATTTACATTAAACCGACGTACAAAATATTTACAACGAACTATCATTCAAATCGTGTCCACTCAACACAAACTGTAATTGCTTCGGAATTTAAACGAATTGCTGCAATACGTTGTATCATTTTCCGGCACAGCAAGTTCACTGAAAATTTGATACAGTTCCATAGAGAATCCGAAGTAACTTCCGCGAAACGTTATTCAATAAACGGTTATTTATTTTATGTAGGGCAAGTTCGGTAGGACGTCAGGTCTCCGCCGGTGATGAGAGCCGTGGTGCCTTAAATGTATCAAAGCTTCTCTCATCTTTTGCTCCCTCAGCGTTCGAATATATTCTTCATCAATCGTATGTCTATGCTTCCCGCCTCTCAAAGGTTTCTCCATCTTTCCATTCTCCTTAAACAACACACACCACAAAGACTTGTCCTTGTTATCCCACAATAACGACTTCGTATACTCTTTTAATCTTCTACTATTTTCCTCCACCCGCCGCATAGCTATTTCTATTTTAATCAAGTCTTTATAATGGTCCGATACAGGCGGCGTCGTCGAAATATTGTTACCGTCGCTTTTAACGGCGCTTATATTAATTCTCGACAAGTAATAATTCTCATATTGGCTAGAGGAGCCACTCGTTCGCAATAACCACACGACACTGGCGACGAATGTACACGACACTATGAAAGTTAATATGAGGAGAGTTAGTCGGAATACTAGGCTCGGGGACGCACAACTCATATCACTATTTGTTTATGTTTGCGGACGCACTGTGCTGGTTCGTACATGCCGCGCCGGCGTAGTCGCTCGCTACGACGGGCTACGGGCGTCCGCTCGCTACGTACTGCCGCTACGAACTGGCGTAGCGAGACGTAGCGGCGCGGCGGCGGGCGACTCGGCGCCATAGCCACTGTTTATCTCAGTTGTAATTTGCAGTCCAAAGCTGTATCCAAGCTGCAGATGCTTTCAAATCTCTTTGTGCGAGCTTTCTTTGCACTTTTGTGCAGTCATTGTACTGGAATTTTTAAATTCGTAACTACGACGTAGTCATAATTGCTCGCTGCATTTTTTAAAACTGTATCCTTTAGAAAGTCTTTGAAACGAGAATAAATACTGGTAAATGTTTTATTTCATTTTGAAAAACTTGTTATTAAACATGGTTTTGTTGATGGTACAAGATATAGGTCGTATTTTCGAGGTTTAATTCAGTAATTTGTGTGAGAAGGCGTCAACGATAACGATCTCGTCGCCACTGCAATTATTGGGCGGCCTTTTGTGTCCAAAATCTATACTTAACCAAAATTACTGAGTAAATACGTGTTCGAGGTTAATATTGTATTTAGGTACAATTTGTGGCTCAATTATTGTGAAATGAAATACGGCACGTGGACATTTCGACTAACATTACCTTTTGATTAGTCTTTGTCGCATAATAGACATACTGGACCGACTATAAACGAGAATTATATGGCGTAAAAGATGTCGAAACTACGCACGATGATTATGATACCGATGTAGTTGTTGGTAGAATTCTGTCAGTACAAACTAGAATCGACATGGCCCTCTTAATTGAGCAATTTAATAACCAAAATATTAAAAAACCCATATCACAAAGTAATAACAAGAAGTATCGCCAGGAATCAATTAATAGTACCTCAGGTTAGAAATTATTATGGAAGGCGAACTGTCAAATTTCTAATTCCAACAATAACCAATGAAATACCAAAATCCGTCAAAGACGAAATAAACGCGAAAAACTTCAAACAAAAATATAAAAAATACTTTTACAACTGCTTAAACAACTTAGACCATGGAAAAAAACCCACAAAACACTAAAAAAAAAAACAAAAACGAAGCAACCTGTATAATACGTTGACTAGAACCGGTTGTAATGAGCGCCCAATAGTAAATAGCAAGTAACTAACTAACACCTACTGATGGATGTTTACGGCTATAATATTTTTTCTTGTACCTACATTTTTTTTTGTTTTTTACTTATAATTATGTTAGTTATAGTTTAGTAGTGATTAAGCAATGATGTATTAGTGAATGTGAGTACCAATACAAACCATGTCTGGTTTAATGGTACAAAATTAACATTCCCTGTATAAAAAAAAATATATAAATAAATTTAAAAAAAAAATCAAATGTCGGTGTTTCAAGCCTCTACCTTTCAAGGAGTGTAGGCATTAATTATGTATGTAGGCATAAAGGGTGTAAAACACCTCTTCAGGAAGCCAAAAGGCACTTGTTCTCCCTATCATTGCGATATTTTTTTTGTTCTACACCATACCTGGGAACCTTCTAGTTACCGAGATATGGGGGTCAAAGTTACAACTTTTTGACAAGTTTTTTTTTAAATACATGTTTTATTTGTAAGATTTTGACTTTTAACACCTCCACGACCCAGTACTATTCAATCCATTCATCAGCACAATGTTCTAAGTGCGTTACATAGAATTCTACCACAAAACATGATTTATAACCTCAACAAAAAAAGTTGTTTCCCAGCAATCATTTTTGCGTAAAGTTACTTAGTTTGATGTACAGAATGCTTGGTTGACGGCTTTGTGATGAGGTGGTTTACACCCTGTATATAAAAAAAAACATGCAGGGCAGTGTTTGTGGGGACTGCCGATAAAAGTGAAACGTGACGGTCACGCGAGTTCAATGTTCTTTTGTTCACTCAAAAGTGTTCGACGCGCCTAAAGAAGTTTTCAATTCGAAATATCCTTATAACATACAACCGATACTTGACATTATATTCTTAGAGACTCATCATCCAACAATCATATCAGCTGCATTATTATCATCTTAGAGATAATGTCTAATCATTTATCAGTACGTCAAGTGCGGTGGCTCGCACTATTCCCGATAGACAGTTTACTGTCCACGGGACAAGTCTTTGTAGCGAAATTACAGTCGTCGCTGAAATGGAGTCTTCGAGTTGTTATTTTTAAGCTGCTTTTCTAATAGTCTGTTGATATAACCTGTCTTTATTCTAAAGTAATTACCGAGTCTAGTATCAGCACATAAATTATCATGCTTGTATTGTTTACTGCATACAAAATAATAAAATGTATGTCACCATAAAATTGTTAAACACGTTAGATTGTAATCGCTCCAACAATATTGTAAACTCTCGAAATATTGTCAACTAAACATACGGAAGTATCTCTGCCTCCATAATCGGGACTTGGGGCACCCCCCCGTTAGGTTAGTTAGGTTCCT
Organism: Xestia c-nigrum; assembly: GCA_916618015.1. NCBI lineage: Eukaryota > Metazoa > Arthropoda > Insecta > Lepidoptera > Noctuidae > Xestia > Xestia c-nigrum. The sequence goes on from OU745260.1 coordinate 11,624,847, forward strand.
TTAAACCCTGCACTCGGAAAGAGAGTTTACAATCTCTCTAGTTATTTTACAATCTAACGTGTTTGACAATTTTACGGTGACATACAAATTGTAATAACATTAGCTTAAGTACAATGGCGACCGTAACCCAGAATTGGGTGATCATCTGCCTAGCCTTTTCCCAACAATGTTGAGGTCTACTTCCAGTTTAACCGGGTGCAGCTGAATACCAGCATTTTATATAGAGGGACTACCTTATATCTGAGCTCGACAACCTAGCTAAGTTGGGTAATAAGAAATCCTTTGATTATACTAAACACTATTTTAGGCTTTCACGGTTTAAAATTAAACTTAACAATTAACAACAACAACACTCGTAACAGTTTAATTTCCATCCACCCGCATACTCCAGTCAACCCGCGATCATGGCGCTTGCAACAGCGTCGAAATATCGGGAGCTCAACATAAAAATTAATCACGGAAGATATCCCGTAAGTGACAATATAAGTTTTTGATTATACTGGTTGTTAGAGATCTACAAATGACAACTGGTACCAGCGGCTTGACGTGCTTTTCGAGCCACGGTAAAAAAAATGTGGTAGGGGTGGTCACCAAACTAGGAGCGCGGCATAACCACACGACTTCTATTAATTATCCACAAGATTCTCACTGAAAAGAGGAGAGCGTAAATATGATATACTAAACTTTGCAAAGAGTATAAAGATTGTTATGCAGGGGCTAAAGCGATGCTCCACATATTCAAACCTTTCTAACACTTGATGCCATTTTTAAGGACCGGTCAAATCGGTGCCGTTTCGGCTTTGAACACGACAGAATATTCTTTAGTTAGTATTTGTATAAAAGTCTCCGTGTCAGTGACCGGAGTGGTTTGGGTTTGATTGATCCGGTACAACTGCTTTACTGTACATAATATTTGGGGAATCATCACTGATTATAGCATACCTACGCGTATAACTGACTCTTAACTTTACCAAAAGCGGTATTTCTGTAATGTAATTCCTACATTTTAGTTTTCAAACACCGAGTTCATAAATTGCACGACAACTCTAGTCACAAAATTTCTTGAAAATAAATACTAGATTTTTCTATTTGTCCAAACTATCAACCACAAAATTACTTCCCACATTCGTAAAACCAAAGGCTAAACCATACAACAAAGCCATTAAAAGCACACCTAAAGAACTCGAAAATTACAATGTCAGGGAAGAATAAATACAACATAACTCTTTGTCGCTGGAAACCGCGTAATTTCATACCATCATCCGTACATTTAGTACTGCAGCAACGTTCCATTTAAAAATATATAATATCATCATTTGCCTGCGGGTTCGCTCATATGGAATTCAGAAATTATATTAGAAACGTAAGCACTAACCCAGGTGATATCATCATCATCATTTCAGCCGAAAGACGTCCACTGCTGGACAAAGGCCTCCCCCAAGTGTTCCCAAACTGATCGGTCCCGTGCAACTCGCATCGAACGTATTCCCGCAACCTCAACCTATTGGGAGGTCATCCAACGTAACGTCTTCCGGTTCGCGGTCACCACTCCAGAACTTTTCGGCCCCATCGGCCATCCATTCGGTGAGCAATATGCCCTGCCCACAGCCACTTAAGTTTAATCTTGGTTCTCTTACGGATGTTTTCAGTTCTGATTCGATCACGCAAGGAAACTCCGAGCATAGCACAGGTTAGGTTATATACCTAACTATAAAGCTATGTGAAAAATAGACAGAGTGACTAATACGTTTATAATAAAAGTATAAATTCTCATTAAGATCGACGATCGTCGAAAAAACGATTAAATTATCTCAAGGGACCGTACTTATCTTAAGTCATAATCCCGGTCTAATTTTGTGACAATTTCATGCAAATCGATTCAGCCGTTAAGGTGTCATGGATTAACCTACACGACATTCACAAACATACAGATTTTTACATTATAATATTGGTAGGAAGTAGAATTTTTGAATTTCCGTCGTATAATGAACGCGGAACTTGAACTGTGAGTATTTATTTATTCAACAAGGCTGAATGTTTATCTTTGCGAGTTTATGAGTGAGAGGCTTTTTGCGCTGTTTTGTGGCCAGTTTTAATTGGTAAAAAATTATGACAGTGGGAATGGAAAAAACGTAGTAAACACTACGTTTACTTTATACTCTGTGGAATGGAAAATGGCGTCGGATTGTATAAAATTATGCACGAAGAATTTTATTGACCGTGTTGCGAAATATCATAGGGAATGAGATAAAATGTGTACATCTTATATCGACGAACATTAAAAATATTTCCTTGTAGAGACATTGATTTATATTTATGCCACGAAATCCTCTCCCAGCATTTCAAAACGATTACAAAAGCTCGCTGTGATTTTGACAGTGATCCAAGTTTAAGGCGAAAAACCTGTAAACTTTACTCGCTGCAAAAGTTAGTCGTAATGAAGTAATCACGTTCACAGGTGACAGGGCATGCCGGGGTTGCGGGACTGCCGGGGTTGCGGGACCGCCGGGGTTGCAGGACTGTTTGAAAGAGATTCCGTGGCCCTGAAACAAAAAGGGAGAGGAAGGAACATGGATGGGTTTTAGTCGGTAAAATTCTGGCACTCCCTCTCGCTCCGCCCAGAGTGGCAGAAGTTATTTAATGGTTACCCATCCGAAAAAAAAAGAAGAAACTGTCAGGGCATAAAGTGCAACATAATAGGCGACGGTGCAGTGTGTAAATTAAATTAAGTGTGCCAATTATTGGAGTAAGTCGTGAGTTCGAATCCAAACAGGCACATTACTTTGTGAAATTTATTTCATCAGCACTGCACTCTCGTGAGGAAACCTAGAACCAAAAAAATTTAAGACATGTGACATCTGCCAATCCGCACCGACCCGCGTGGTGGATTATAGCCCATTCCCTCTCATAGAGAGGAGGCCTGCGTCCCAACAGTGGGAACATAAATAAGCTGATGTTGATGATGGATTATTGGAAAAACTAGAAAAACATGAGAACCGTTACTAGTCATTTAGCATGTTATGTGACTATTCACTTACACTATAACTTAAGTACATATACACCACCTCATCACAAAGCCGTTAACCAAGCATTCTGTACATCAAACTAAGTAACTTTACGCAAAAAATATTGCTGGGAAACAACTTGCTTTTTTGAGGTTATAAATCATGTTTTGTGGTAGAACTCAACGTAACGCGCTTAAAACAAAGTGCTGATGGATGGATTTAATAGCACGGAGGTCGTGGAGGTGTTAAAAGTTAAAATGTTACTAAAAAAACTTGTATTTAAAAAAAAAACATGTCAAAAAGTTGTAACTTTGACCCCCCATATCTCCGTAACTAGATGGTTCCCAGGTATGGTGTAGAACAAAAAAATGAGCGCAATGAGAATAAGTGCCTTTCGGTTTCGTGAAGAGGTGTTTTACACCCTTTAGGTAATTGAATTTCAAGCAATTTCATGTAAAATGTTCGAAAATACGTAAATTAATGATACTAAATAATTATTCAATGATTGAATCAGGCTTAGCCGGCTATCACTCTTCTAATTAAGTAACTTTGACATATTAATTACTGCAAATATTCAGAATTCTCGTTGGTCACGGTTAGCATAGATAATTTGATAAATTCGTATCAATTATATCGGTGATGTGGTCAACGCACCTAGGTACTTCACTAATTTCAAACGTGAATGCGACCGTTTAGTTTCATCCACGTAGGTTGATATATTGTTAGGACCGTGACAGTTGGCGTAATAATGTTTCTGCTCACCTGAAATAGTAGTTTATGCAATTGTGCATAATGAAGGGCATTACAACACGAGTGTGGGTTTAAGAAACGAGCCGAAGGCGAGTTTCTTAATAGCATCACACGAGTGTTGTAATGCCTAATTATGTATAGTTGCATACACTACTTTATCTACCCAAATATCATAAGGGCTCTATGATGGGTTCAGGAACCATAGGGAAATGACCTGCATTGTTACTTGGCCCTTATTTTTTGTGCCAACAGGTTATTAGTTGCATTCGTCGCTGCATTTACAATATCTGGCGGAGTATTCATGTCAATTTCTGAGTCACTATCACTCATTTTAGACAGAAATAAAGAAGTTATCAGAAAATTTGTCTACTCGTAACTGGAAATAAAAAGCTAACGAACAAATGACAGCTCGAAATGGCGGCATTTCGGATATCTGTATTTTTTTAAATCATAGGCAAACGAACAAAGTCACTATTCTTGTGTCACTCGAGATCAAAATGTCGTGCGATTTATAATTAGAATCATACTGAATTGGGGTTTTTTTTTTTTTTTTATCGATATCTGATTTAATGTAGGTGGTACTAGAATAGCACACTCACTTGAATTTGACACCTGTTCCAAATTTAAAACTCATAACGCAACTGTTTACAGTTGCGTTATGAGTTCATTACAGTACCGTTTATTTCTGCAGGTTGGTAATGCTGGTCATTGCCTATGGTTTTTGAACGCATTAGAGAGCGTTTATGATATTTGGGTAGATAAAATGAGTTTATGTAACAACTAGCTAGCTATGCCCGTGGCTTCACCCGCGTAGAGTTCCGCAATTGTCCCAAGGGATCTTACTATTGGGATAAAAAGTATACTATTGTTCATCTAGGTTATAAACTATCCGTTTGGTAAAGATCATCTACATCCAGTTAGTAGCTGTTGCGTGAAAGGGTAACAAACTTACACGGTGGAGCTGGAGGTCCGCCCTGCGTGGGCGGAACACCGCCGTGTCCTCGTAGCGGCGATCGGCACCGGCGACCTCTCGCATTTGGCCCTGATTCAATCCATGGTCCGGAGCGAGACGGAATGGGAAGCCGTCACCTCCTTCTGCGAAGCAGTCATGCTAGCGAAAGACGTGGCGGAACGCGAGAGGGAGAGAGCCTCTCGCCCCAGCCGCCACTGGGAGACGCACCGGTCGTCGGGGGCCACGTGGTGGCTACTGGCCACCATAGACGCGGGCCTGTGTACGGTTAGCTATGGGCTAGCTAGCCGTCTGTCCGTCTAATGACAACAGGCTGTGTCGACGGCGCGTTCGTGTTCCACGCGCGCCTCAAAGAGATGTCAGCATAAGGAGAGGGGCCCGCAGGGCCGAAGCCTGCCGGGGTTGCGGGCCTGTTCGAAAGAGATACCGCGGCCCCGGAACATATAGGGCGAGGAAGGAACATGGATGGGTTTTAGTCAGTAAAAGTTTGATGGGATCTCGCTCTTATTTGATGATTTCTCATTTAAAAAAAAAAAAGGTTACAAAATTCCAACCATAAAGAAAATTTGATGCCACATAATCTATGCAGTAAATCATAGTTCAAAGAACATGATTGTAATCGCAAGATTATTTACAAAGCCCAGTTCGGTTCAGCAGCTCTAACAATTCAATGCTTTATTGGTATAAAGTAGGAGGCCGTATCACATTATACCGCCATTAACCATTTCACAGAATTAAGTCATACTACGAATTATTTACTTTGCGTCACGTCATTGCAGTAAGCGTAAATTAAGCTCCACAAACTACATCGTGACAATAAAGGTATACCACGAAGCAATAATCAAAACCGAGCGACCTACAGTGGCTTCTAGTAAGTTCTAGTGCTGGTTATATTGACCTGTTCATACACTAACCGATCGTTCAAGGGTCGTTCCGTAGTTTCGTGCAAAAACGATTTCCAGACTAATTTACCCATGGTTTTCATTTCTGTATTTTTTTTTTAACCAGAATGGGTAAAGACATAGTTACTTTAAAAGGAGTACCGATAATATTAGGTTTTGATTTGTTATTTTATTTAATAAACTAATAAAACTGCGTCTAAATTCATTCCTCTCTGTTTCCAACTAGGGACCTCGGCGTTTGTTTTCATGTTTATTTGTCTACAGTCGAATTGATAGCTTTAATTAATACGGTTTGTAAGAACCAAACCCCTGACCTATTCTTTAAGTATTTTAAATATACCAATAACATAGTAATAGTAGAAAAAAAGCTATTTTTCTAATTGTCACAAAAAAACATCATCGCCATCCGTACTCGGAAACTTAGTAATTTTGTAGTGGTTTATTCGGTCCCTAATATAGTGCAGGTCACAACGTGTTTCTACTGGTCGGTCAGCCGCGGCAAACAGAGCAAAGTGGACGTACGCCTATCGCTGTCATAATTATTTGAAATCTTCGTATTGTTGGTAGTGCTTCGTCCAGAAATAATTTCATCACATTCCTTCTATTTCACAAGGTACTGTAGTAAACAAATTATTATAAATACTAAATATGTTTGGCTTTCAAATTGATTTTGATCCTATTTTATTACTGAGTGGCTAATGTATTCGGTAACGAAATAATTAAACAAAATGTTAGAATTTTTCATTCATCTCCACTTCATCACCTTCCGTCCCCTCCAGTTTTCCTGAACATATATATCAGAAAAAGAAAACAAAGACAAACTGGAAGGTAATGAAAAGTGAAAGGATTGTAATGAACTACGGCGCGATGGTAATGATGTGAAAACTTAAAAAATACTTAATTCGTCACTATCATCTGATCCATCATATTTATATATATATTATGAAATATAATATAATATAATATAATGACGGTGATTATTGAAATTATACTGTTTTATTTAGCTGTTTTAAATTACCGTCTTTTACGGTTCATTAACATCCTAACCCGACTTACATCATTACCATCGCGCCGTAGTTCATTACAATCCTTTCACTTTTCATTACCTTCCAGTTGTTAAATTTCAATTGTCATTTTCTCCGTGAATAAACAAGATAATAACGTGCCTTCCACTTTAAATGAATCTGGTGACAATTTGTGACTCGTGTATATAAAAGAAAAACCTAAAATGTAATATTTATTTTTATTCTGCGGAACGGTTCTATTTGCACGAAACGACGGAATGAACCTCAAACACGGTGAATGTTACTTCTACCTTAATCTCCATAGCCACAAGACCAATGTGTAAATGGTCTGGATATCCTTATACTCCGTTCATGATCATACTTCTTTTATGAAACGATTTAATTTTGTATCTCTATCGTGGCTTCGCAAATTGCGTCGCGACTACTCGTGGTTTGCTGTATTTTTTCATCAGTATTCTCGGGTCTCGCTAAAGCACCACGCGTGACCCATGGCCAAGAGGAGCGTAAGAGACATTGCTCTTTTCTCGATCTACATGTTGGTCGAGTGCCCATGGGCCAACATGGGACAAACATGTTGGACCAGTGGTACCGATCAGTTCCGTGATACAAACTCGGCAGTGTATGCCTCGGAACTTTATATCCCTTGTATTTGACAGGAATAACAGTAGACGTAGGTAGACGGGTCTGGAGTCGATTGACCTTTATTTTGGTATAGTTGCCGCAGGTATTATGGTAAGTGGACAGAGTCGGGCCCTGCAGATTCCTAGAAGGTTACGTATCATAATACCTAAGATTATCTCAACTATTTTCATTACAACTACGGTTGATTCACACATGTTACTACGCATATTGGACGACTTACCTACTGTTCAACTTACCTAATTTTGACTTAACAAAAACCAATCATACTAACGAACAATTAATCTCATTACATAAATTGTTCGTAAGTGTGATTAGATTCATTGTGTTTGACGCGCGCTCGCTACGCTCGCATTTTACATTACACACCCACTTTCTGTCACAAAAATCGTCGTCGCTCCGCCGGCCTTCGGCCTAGGCTCCTAATGCCAGCTAGCAAGACCCAATGAAGAAAAACACTAAGCAATACTGAGTTTAGGTGAGTCAACCGTAGATGAATCTTCCTTTATGGATTTCGTTCATTAGTTACTACAAAAATCTGTGAAACGATCTTTAGGTATTGTAACAGTAGGTCTTTGGACCGTAGTCATATTGAAAATAGTTACGATAAAACAGGTCGTATTATTTATTATACGTACCCCAATTTTTTCATACTGCGATTATTTAACAACACAATCTGGTGGATAGACTGTTTGTAATTCCAGCTGATGATTATGCATTAGTTTTCTAGATAAAAAAAATACAATAATATTATAGCTGAATGGACACACGCACAGACACATCTGTAGGTAGGCTGAGGTGTACCCCCTACTTTGGTAAACCCCGTCCTTTGGTAAACCCCCTTGGCTTACCGCTATAGCTTTTAGGAGGATTACACGATGAGTGTGTTCCAGTGATATTTAAGTCCCATATATAATAGGGGGCCAGCCTATTGCCAACAAATGGACGCAAATCCAGACCCAAACTCCTTATGAATTATCTATCAGTTTAGCCGACCAGGGAATCGAACCAAACCCCTCTTGCTCAGCAGTCGCGCTTTCAACCACTCGACCCACGAGGCAGTCAAAAAATTCAGATTAAATATTTCTTTCAGTAGGTACCTAACTATGAAACCGCTACGTTAACAACAAAACCCATTATAGCGAGCCACTTTGACTGGCAATTTCTTTATCTTGCTTAAAACCACTGCCTCATAATCTATGAACTTTATACCAAGAAAATCTCATAGCTAGCTTTCTCTATAATCTGACTCTCTAGAGGGTAATCTGTGAGGGTAAAAATGGGGTAATAGGAAGAGCACTACTTAACAGGGTAGATAGGGGCTAAATAGATATAAAGAGTGTTCATGCTAGTATGATGGTCGTTGAATACTATTGCTATCCGTAGTCGCTAGTGACGAAGCCTTTATGATTTTAGAGTAGACGATTCGGTAACGATGCGATATTTCTCGATTCTGACATTGCATAGAAAAAAAAGGCTGAAATTTTTCAAGCTATGTCGTAAAGTCTTGAAAGGTGTCACAATGATTTATGAAAGCAACACAATAATCGAGATAGCATTTCCAAGCCATTGCAATAAGGTTCTTAATGATTCTGATATTCATATTTTTCATTACCTTGACACCCACCCAGTGCTAAACGGGTTTTGGAGGTCAGTCGCACCATGTTATATATTAGTATTCAGCTGGAAACCCACACCAACATAGTACACACGGAAATTCATGGAAAAAAGCTTGGCAAAGGATGATAATAAACTCACGTCTTTTTCTCATGAAAGAAAGAAATAGTAGATGATTGCATCGAGCACAAAGTAATTTATTATTGCACGAGGGCAATGTAAATTACTTAAAGCGAGGTGCATAATCTGCAGCTTTTCTTTCAACTATAACCTATAGAAATAGTAGATAAAAGAAACTCATACCAAACAGTTAAAATAGAAGTTTCTATAACACTGTCGGCTTCATTCAGAATGTTTTCCGGAGTGAATGTGTCGCTAGATGATTCCATTTTAATTCGAAGCCGAAACACTCAAAATCAGATAGTATTATCACACTTTATCGTTTCCAAAAATATTGTCAAGCTAAATTTCTTTCATTTTTAAATAAGAGTTAACAGCAATCATTTTTTAAATTTGGAACAAGTAGGATCGAAACGAATAATACGTACGTAAAAAAGTATTGATATCGGCTGGCTGGATAGAGCTAATCCATTGAGATTGGGACCTTTTGGTGCGATTAAAACATTAATTGTGCTATAATGAAATTTCATACATTTTTATTGCTCTACTAGAGCGTTAAAGACTCGCTTTGTACTGAGTTTTTAGTGTGATTATGATAAAATTAAAGCATAGTTGAAAGAAAACATATTTATTTGGCACATGTCACAAGAGCACACATCATCATCTGACATCACCCACTGACTACCTGTAACGACTGCCAAAGTTTGACAAAGGACAGCCGGGACCAAGAGCTTAGCGTGCTTTCCGAGGCATGGAGGGAACTCGGTATGTAAGGGCAGTCACCCATCAACAGGCCAACCTAGGCAAACACGGCTTAACCTAAAGATCGACCCGAGTGGCTGTTATTATTCAGCCACGAGCTCCTGCTCCTCACACAACAAACAATAATAAGAATAAAAAAAAATAATTAAAAACTTAAAACAAAACAATAAAAACTCAGAATCCCACAAGAAAATAATATGAAGTGTGATTTTTTTGTCATCTCAGCAGTAACTTCCATTATTGCCAAAAGATTCTTCACACAGTCCATCTATCGTTTTTTGGGTCTTTCTCTGCCTTTTACTTCTACTTTACTGTTATACTTCAAACCAACAAAAATATTGGAGATTCTTTTTTAAAGGTGATTTTTTATTTTTCCTATCATGTAGTGACGTTATCACGTCGTATTGTGTAAAAATATAATAGCGAACGGTGACGAAGTTTCATCCCTATCTTAATAGGAATAGGGCATTGTCGTAAAAAGATCGTTCGATGAGACAAAAAACTTGCGCTGAAAATTGAAAATGAAAATAGTGAAGGTATAAAATCCTTCATAACTTTGGATTTTTTTTACAGTTTTGCTAACGATGAACCGTGTGGAAATTCTCTTCAAACTAAATTGTGGAATTTACTGAAAACAGGACTTTTTCGTTTTATTTTTTAGCAAAAAACTAACAACACTTAGAGAACTACGGCAGTTAGGAGCACCTGTACCATCGGACATTACAATGGTAGAACATTAAATAAATAAAAACATAAAAACGCGTCCAAGTGCGAGTCGGACTCGCCCATGAAGGGTTCCGTAGCAGCGAGTAACATAATATAAAAGTTCTTGTAGTTCGTTGTAAATGAAAGATAAATTACGGTTTACGATTTATAACGTACTAGCTTCTGCCAGCGGCTTCGCCCGCGTGAAGTTTCAAAATTGTCCCATGGGATCTTACTACCGGGATAAAAAGTATCCTATGTATTAATCCAGGTTGTAAACCATCTGTGTGCAAAATTTCATCCAAATCCGTTCAGTAGTTTTTGCGTGAAAGAGTAACAAACATCCACACATACATCCATACTTACAAACTTTCACATTTATAATATTAGTAGGATTAAAAAAAACTACTTACTAGATCTCGTTCAAACCAATTTTAGGTGGAAGTTTACATGGTAATGCACATTCATCATATATATTTTTTTAGTTTTATCATTCTCTTATTTTACACGTTACCCCTGTAACTGGGGGGACACATTTTACCACTTTGGAAGTGTCTCTCGTGCAAACTATTCAGTTTAGAAAAAAATATATATTAGAAACCTTAATATCATTTAATGAAGACCTATCTATAGACCCCCCTCCCCACACTTATGGGTTTGACGAAAAAAAATTTTTGAGTTTTAGTTTCAGCACGGGGAACCCCCCAAATGTTTGGTGTTTTTTTTTTTTTTTGTCTGAGAATCTTAATGCGGTTCACAGAAATACATCTACTTACCAAGTTTCAACAGCATAGTTCTTAGCTTCGCAAAAAAGTGGCTGTGACATACAGACGGTCAGTCAGACAGACAATATGACGAATCCATAAGGGTTCCGTTTTTTTGCCATTTGGCTACGGAACCCTAAAAAGCTGGTCGAGTTTTGTGTGGCGTTAAGTTGTTCCGTAGATTAAAAAAATCGTTCAATTGCAACAAACAGAAACGAAATTCTTCATTTGTTTGCATGGTATAACTTACAAAAGTTTTCATTTTCGAAGTTGTAGCTTAGGTAGCTAGCCCAAGCACCAAAGGAAATAGACTAATTGTCGAAATGTGGGTGTACTGTACGTGTAGACATCTGCATACCCCCTTAAGGGAGTATGCAGATGTCTACAAGATGAATGAATGAATGAAGATGAAGATGTATACAGTTATTAACATACAAGCGTGATGTTAATAATAAACTTTCAAGCGATTGCAGCAATCACGCCAGATTTGCTGTCTCTAATTGTAGAGTTACATTGTAGAAGACCAATATCAAATCATCACAGAATTCGAAAGGGATCGTAATATAACCGATTTTTGTTTGGAAGGATATCCTTCCAAACAAAAATCGGTTCTCGATTGGCAAAGATATCGCTGAACATACATTAAAAAAAACAGACGAATTGAAGATTTCTGATTAGATTGTTGATTCATTTTGAAAGTTGGTTAAAAAAAGTGTTTAATTATATTCACGTAATATTGTGTGTTTTTCTTCAGAATGACAGGTGACGAACAGTGAGCAACACACAAATCCATTTCAACTATTTCCTTGTGGCTACTTAAAATAAAACCATAAAAGTCCCGTTTCACCTCACAAACAACAAAACACCTGATTACGAAGGTATGAAACTATTCAGCACAAAATGCAAATACATTTCACAGTTCCAATCATCAAACCACATATTAACCGCTTCGACCTAATAAATAGGCAGACATTTAATACACACGTCTGTCAGACGTATCTCTAAATTTAACTTGCAAATGCCGTTCAAATGTGTATTAGCCGAGATAACTGCTGTCAATGTGTCTCCTAGTGGACACGAGGCCAAATGTCGAATGCCAGCGCATTAAATATTCAAGCACTAGTGGACTCTGCATATCCGTCTGACCCAACTATCCACCGTAATTTATTTTATTCATTTGATGGCCTCTACAGACCGATATGTAAGTAGGAAAAAAGTGGGACAGCTGAACTAGCAAGTAAAACGGAGAAACTGATAATTTAGAGCAATGAAAATATAAGAATTTTAGACAGATATATAGGAGATTTTGTTAGTGATGAAAAATCATGTTAAACGCAATGTCACGCACTCAAAACATTGTGCTAATTTTAGTGTCGCATTTATTAATAAATGGGTTATGGAGGTATTTCAAGTAAAAAAATGAACTTAAAAAAATTTTGGCACTTTGATTTCCAATATCTCCGTAACTAAAACGTTCTCAGGTATGGACTAGAACAAAAAAACATAACCGACTTCACACAAAAAAGTGAAAAATAACTTTAGCTTCAGAAGTCGGTGACCTTTGTTTGATTGATTTAGTTTTTTTTATCACCGACTTCTGTATATCTCGGAAGATCAGCATCAGATCTTCAACAAATTAAAATGAGACCAATCGAGAAGCACCAGCTTTCAAATGAAAAAAAAATCATCAAAATCGGTTCACCCAGTCGAAAGTTCTGAGGTAACAAACACAAAAAAAAATACAGACGAATTGATAACCTCTTTTTGGAAGTCGGTTGAAAAATTATCACAATGACGGAGGAAACAATTGCTTTTCGGTTTCTTTTATGATGAGGTAGTAATGCTGTAAATTGTGAACGCTCACAACAGGCCCAAAATACCTCTATTTGTGATGATTGAACGGCATCCGTCTTAATATACCTTACATTTTGCCGCAGCCGTAATATAATTTCCTTTTTGCCTAACACATAAAAACAGTCATACGTCAGCACAAATGTCTCTGAAATAGCAGCTACCTGGTTAATATGCATTGGACTAGAAAATGTAAGCAAAAAAAAATAAGTTTTCCATTGAGCCACTTACCTGTCTCTGGCTGTTGGAAATTTTCGGGGAACTCCTCTCGGCGGATATCCGTGTCGTTTCGATAGCGCTTGACGGTTTAAATCGACTCAATTCTGCTGCTGCAGCAAGTGTTACCTGACCTTTTATAGTTTTCAGCGCGCTATCTTACTTTTAGTTTTCGTATACAGGCTGTAAATGGACCCTTCACAAAACCTCCACCCAAGCATTCTGTATCATCATCAGACTTGAATGTTCCCACTGCTGAGACAGGCCTCTTCTCTATGAGAAGGAATGGGCTATAATCCACCACGCGGGCCCAGTGCGGATTGGTAGATGTCACATGTCTTCGAATTACTGGTTCTAAGATATTTTTCCTCACGATGTTTCCATTCACCGTTTTGAGAGCAGTGGTGATGGTATACATTACACAAAGTAATGCGCCTGTCTGGGTTCGAACCCACGATTTACTGCTCGTAAGTCGGTACCGCCACCACTGGGCCACCACTGTTCTCTTAGCATCCTGTATATGAAACTAGAAGTAACTCTAAGCAGAAATTATTGCTGGAAAACGCTGTTATTATTTAACTGCAAGCTCCTCACAAGATTAACTGGAAGGCTAGGCGTATGATGATGACTCGTCACTCTCTACTTGTGACAATGTCCACGATCCTGTGCAAGTATCTTTAACCGTTCAGAATGTACAACAACCATACTAGAAGGACTACCCCATTATCATCTTCTTGCCCTTGACCCATTTTTCTTGGGGTCGGTGGAACAAATTTTTGAATTTAAAACTTCTTAAGGCACGTTGAGTACTTTTTTTTAAATCGCGTGACCGTCACCCAACGCTTCGTAGCACTTGTAGCCGATCCGCTACGGCGTAGCACCACTAGGCATGCGCAACGCACAACCCGTAGCAGATATAGATTGCTTAGTTTTTTCAGTTCCCAAAGACTGCCTTGCATTCTGTTTTTTCCTCCATTCTGCTCTGTCAACCGTCACGCTATGACTCACTTCTTTATCTTTCCGTCCATTGTTTTTCGGTCTTCGTCTTCCTTTCGGACTACGCCATTAACAGAATTCAAAGTATTGCACCCATGTGTTATGTTTGTGTGGATCGAGATATCATCCACTTATGTATCAAGTTTCCATTCACATTAGTATTAACATACTGTTAATACTTTTAAAATTAGTAAGATGATTATTATAGGCGTAATGCATACTTTCCGAGAGCCAGTCGCAGTTTTAATGAAGTTTCTTGTGATCCCGGAATTGACCTATTCTGCACCAATGCAAGAACAGTAAGGAGATACTTAGAGAAGCCATTTTTTGTACACGAGGCACCTGCTTAAATTAACAACAATAGGTTAGAATAAACCAACTTTATTGTTAATTGTAAATAATAATGTAACAGTGCTAGGTTTTTGTAACTTTTGCTTTAATTTGTGTATTTCTCTGTGGAAGCTTGTTATTAGCAATTTAAGTATACATTACATGTTATTAGTCTTCCTAAAATGTAAAAAATAAAATAAATAAATAAATATGAAAGTGATTACTTTGCAATATTTTAGGTTTTTCATAGCCTCGAGTTGGGATCATTATCATCATCATCATCTCAGCCGAAAGACTGCTGGACATAGGCCTCCCCCAAGTGTCGCCACATTGACCGGTCCCTTGCGACTCGCATCCACCGGATTCCCGCAACCTTCACCAGGTCTTCGGTCCACCTAGTGGGAGGTGTTCCAACGCATCGTTATCGGGATCATTGTAGCTGTCGCAAAATAATAATTTGCCAGTCAGTTGGTTAAATATTAAATTAAAATAAAATAAGATAACATTAGGGAAAGAAAAGAGTAACATAATACTGAAAATTAAATTATAACAAAACTACACAACAAAACCATCTAAAAGGAATGAGTAACACTTGTGACAATAAATTAAACACCGTTTGCATTCTAAAAGTCATTATTTTATCTAAAAAGACCTGACGATGTGTGATTGCGAATTTTGAATAAGTTCTAAACTATTCTAATACAAAGACTCGGGCTGATTTATCTGAATAATTTTGGTTCAAAAACATACATAGGTCCAAGAAACAACAATCCAGACCAAAATTTTCCTATTTGAAAGACAATGTTTCATCTATCCATAATAAGGATAGCCATAACCGCCATAACCGCCATAACCGCCACCGCCAAGCCCACCGTAACCATATGCGCCGGCGCCGATTCCAGCACCAATACCAGCGCTTAACCCGGCGCTTATACCAGCCCCAATTCCACCCCCAACCCCACCACCAACCCCACCGTAGCCGTAGCCATAGCCTGGGAAAAATCTTCGGTTAAGTTCCGATTGATTTAAATTCAAGTTGGTATTTGCTCTTCTGCTGTTTGAGTGGTGTAGTGATTCATCTGCTTGACACATCATGATAACCAGGGTGGATAGGCACAACTGGAAAGTAGAATAGAAGATTTTTATTCAAGATCTCCATCATCATCATATCAGCCCGAAATTACCCACTGCTGGGTATAGGCCTCCCCTATTTTATGTTGTACTACGCAACTTCGTCTACGTCGCATAAGAGAGAAAAACTAAAGGAAAAAAAATCCCCGTTTTTGCAACATTTTTCATTCCTACTCCGCTCCTAATAATTGTAGCGTGATGTTATATAGCCTAAAGCCTTCCCCGATAAATGAACTATCCAACACAAAAATATTTTTTCAATTCGAGCTGGTAACTCTTCTGCTTTATAATATTAGTATTGAAGTATAGATGTTGGCGCAGCCGTGAGACACAAAATATTATTTCGTTTTTTTTTCTGTTCAGTTTTCAGTTTTTGATATGTAGGTTTAAGTTTTTAAATATGTCGGAGAAGCAGCATCCTCCTCGACATCATCAGTGTTCACGGAGTCTAGTGGGCGTCATTTGGGTAAAATGCTAACACAAAACAAAGTATTCACTGTTTCACATTTTATTAGTTAACTAGCTTCTGCCAGCGGCTTCGCCCGCGTGAAATTTCAAAATTGGGGTTGAGTGAGAATATTATAAACGTAAGAGTAAACAAATATAATAATAACAAATCTCCGAACTGCTAAGCTATCGGGAGTTACACGTGTTATTGTGAGTCAACTATAAAAGATAGACATATGCTGTCGTGGGATATTTTTTATATAATTTTATGTGGAATATTTCCGTTACACATGATTTCTATGTAGCTTTAACCATTAAGGCTGCACACGCGACGGAAGCTAAAAAAACCAAGTAACTTCTCCCGTTTTCCCAACATTTCCTTTCACTGCTCTGCTCCTATTAATGGTAGCGTGATGAAAAGTATACTATTACCTGCTCAGGAGTATGTAGAATAATTGTACCAAGTTTCGTTAAAATCCGTCGAGTAGTTTTTTTTTCTATAAATAACATACAGACAGACAGACAGACAGACAGACAGAAAGACAGACAGACAGACAAAAATTTTACTGATTGCATTTTTGGCATCAGTATCGATCACTAATCACCCCCCGATAGTTATTTTGTAAATATATTTCATGTACAGAATTGACCTCTCTACAGATTTATTATAAGTATAGATAGATTATTATAAGTATAGATTAGTTAATTATTTTAACACAATTTAATAGCAATATTTCACAATAACTAGTTTGCTTAGCAATTATATTCCAGCAGCAGGTTCGCGACACCAATCTAACTTCACCACCAGCGAACCACCTGGATCCTCGATCCACCACCGTTCTCCGAGCAATCCTTGCTCTGTCACCGCATGTGTCAAGACCTGTTTTTAATATTTCTGTGGTCAAGACCATCAAGACTCTCTGGATATTTTATCGCAGTTACAATATTATTTTATTTTATTCTGGTTTTATTTTTTGTCCACTTTGTCTTGCAATTATTATAATGTTAATGTTGTTGTTGTGTTAATTTTCGGTTTTGTTTATTTGTTTATTATTCTGTTTATTAATATTGTATGCACGTCATGACTTTGCGACGAATAAATGTTTTTTCTTTCTTTCTTTCAATAGCAATGTCTTTCATTTTGGCAATAACAACATACATTGCATTTTTCTTTTGTTTCGCAGACCATTATTTCAAATACAATATGAAACAGGTGTTATAATTTCCGTTAAAGTCCTTCGAGGTTAATCAAAAAACGTGTATTGCAATGCGCAGCTCAGTGAATGACTTTAGTGTTTTAGTCGAATGGTTTTTTTTTTTGTTTCAGTTTCAGAATGTACTTACCAGCAAGTAGAATTTCATGTCTGCTTCTTTTTCTTGTTATGTCTTCCTGAGCTGAGCCACGATTGTAGTCGGTTTCCAAGAATACCTGACTATTTGTAATGTATAATAGAGCTGGTAACAATATGTGTAACTAAATTGCCATTCGTCACAGACAAATTGTTCAAGTGGCTTAAAAGTGTGTTGATATACATTACCGCTAATACTACGATACTTAAAATACATGAAACGAATGTTCAGTCAGCAAAACAGTTAGGTTTACAGGCTAGCAATCTTCTTACTACTGTTATAAAAGGAGAAGGGTTATAATCAATCTGTTTGCAATTTCATCCAAATCCTTTCAGTAGTTTCTGCGGGAAAGAATAACAAAAATCGATCTTTACAGACTTTTACATTTATAATAGTCTTAAGAAGATTGCTAGCCTGCATACCTAACTCTTTTACAATGTAGCGTCAGTTTAATAAAGAACACGGGCAGCACAATTCTTGATGAAATTATTAAGCGTCTACGTATGTCACCGTGATAGATGCCTACGAAATAATTTACAAAGATTTATACATATATATATATTTTTTTAATATATACAAAAATTTCTTCGGGCTCTGACAGGTGTTCTTTAGTCATGACAATTTTATATGAAACAACCGAAATGCCGGGGGCCATTGCCAGTGAAATAATTTTGGAACAGCACCGTAGTTTCAGGACAGAGCGCCACCTGCTACGATTAGCAGGTGGTGTTCTGGACCGTGGTCGAGGCAAAAGGATTATGTGAGGCAACCCTCACATACACCTTTCGCCTCGACCACGATCATACACCGTCACGGTCATACATTTCGTCATACACGCACGCCGGTTGCGAGAACTAAACATGACCTTTTTGAAGAACCTACAAAGTTTACCTCCATTAAATATTATAGATTATGGGTGGTGGTTAGTCTAGTAGTCACAAGTGCTACCGCCGAGTTTTAGGTTCTGTAGCAATATAGTTTGGACTTGAGCTCCTATACTAGCAATCTGGTAACAAAGCAATATCGAACTTTGTATTAAAATTAACAACTACCTCATTTTACGGTTGAAATAGCTTACTAAACATACATGAAGTTTTATAATATAATTCTTTTGGTTATGCCAATGTCTACGTTTTTTCGTATTTATTTATTTATCATACATAGCTAACACTCCCGGCTAATTCACCTTTCAAACAAAGAAAACAAAATCCAAATCGGTTCATCCGTTCGGGCGCTACGATGCCACAGATAGACACACACAGACACGTCAAACTTATAACAGCCCGTCGTATTTGCGTCGGGTGTTAAAAATTATGTCAAATGTGCTATGCCAAATACATTTCGGAGCATCAAGATTCTGCAAGATAGAAGGAATCCGTCAGTAACGTCAGTTGTTTCCCAGCAATAATTTTTGCGTAAAGTTACTTAGTTTGATGTACAGAATGCTTGGTTAACGGCTTTGTTATGAGATGGTTTACACCCTGTATTTAAAAAAAAAACATGCAGGGCAGTGTTTGTGGGGACTGCCGATAAAAGTGAAACGTGACGGTCACGCGAGTTCAATGTTCTTTTGTTCACTCAAAAGTGTTCGACGCGCCTAAAGAAGTTTTCAATTCGAAATATCCTTATAACATACAACCGATACTTGACATTATATTCTTAGAGACTCTATTCTTAGAGACTCTAGCTAAGCATCCAACAATCTTATCAGCTGCACTATAATCATCTTAGAGATAATGTCTAATCATTTATCAGTACGTCAAGTGCGGTGGCTCGCACTATTCCCGATAGACAGTTTACTGTCCACGGGACAAGTCTTTGTAGCGAAATTACAGTCGTCGCTGAAATGGAGTCTTCGAGTTGTTATTTTTAAGCTGCTTTTCTAATAGTCGGTTGATATAGCCTGTCTTTATTCTAAAGTAATTACTGAGTCTAGTAACAGCACGTAAATAATAATTTTTGTATTGTTTACTGCATACAAAATAAAAAATGTATTTGTCACCGTAAAATTGTCAAACACGTTAAATTGTAATCGCTCCAGCAATATTGTAAACTCTCGAAATATTGTCAACTAAACATACGGAAGTATCTCTGCCCCCATAATCGGGACTTGGGGTTTTAAAGGAACCTAAATAACCTAACGGGGGGCCCGTTAGGTTAGTTAGGTTCCTTTAAAGCCTGCACTCGGAAAGAGCGTTTACGGTCTCTCTAGTTAATTTAAAATTTCAACGTGTTTGACAATTTTACGGTGACATATACATACAAATTGTAATAAAATTAAGCTTTAACATTAGCTTAAGTGCAATGGCGACCGTAACCCAGAATTGGGTAATCATCTGCCTAGCCTTTTCCCAACAATTTTGAGGTCTACTTCCAGTTTAACCGGGTGCAGCTGAATACCAGCATTTCATATAGAGGGACTACCTAACATCTGAGCTCGACAACCTAGCTAAGTTGGGTAATAAGAAATCCTTTGATTTTACTGGTTGTTAGAGATCTACAAAAGAAAGCTGGGACCAGCGGCTTGACGTGCTTTTCGAGCCACGGTAAAAAAATTGTGGTAGGGGTGGTCACCATTGCGGGCCTGTTCGAAAGAGATACCGCGGCCCCGAAACAAAAAAGGGCGAGGAAGGAACATGGATGGGTTTTAGTCAGTAAGAGTCTGACACTCCCTCCCGCTCCGCCAAGAGTGGGAGAAGTCATTTGATGATTTCCCATCTTAAAAAAAAGGGGTGGTCACCAAACTAGGAGCGCGGCGTAACCACACGACTTACGATTATTTAGCCTCAAGATCCTCACTGAAAAGAGGAGAACGTAAATATGAAATACTAGACTTTGCAAAGAGCATAAAGATTGTTATGCAGGGGCAAACACTTTATGCCATTTTTAAGGACCGGTCAAATCAGTGCCGTTTCGGCTTTGAACACGACAGAATATTCTTTAGTTAGTATTTGTATAAAAGTCTCCGTGTCAGTGACCGGAGTGGTTTGGGTTTGATTGATCCGGTACAACTGCTTTACTGTACATAATATTTGGGGAATCATGACTGATTATAACATACCTACGCGTATAACTGACTCTTCATCATCAGCCTATAATGTTCCCACTGCTGGGACACGGCCTCCTCTCAATGAGAGGGAATGGGCTATAATCTACCACGCGGGCCCAGTGCGGGTTGGTAGATGTCACATGTCTTCGAATTTTTGGTTCTAGGACATGCCGGTTTCCTCACGATGTTTTCCTTCACCGTTTTGAGAGCAGCGGCGATGAAATAAATTACACAAAGTAATGCGCCTGTCTGGGTTCGAACCCATGACTGACTGTTTATAAGTCGGGGCCGCCACCACTGGGCCACCGCTCTCCGCTGACTCTTAACTTTATCAAAAGCGGTATTTCTGTAATGTAATTCCTACATTTTGGTTTTCAAACACGGCGTTCATAAACCGCACGACAACTCTAGTCACAAAATTTCTTGAAAATAAATACTAGATTTTTCTATTTGTCCAAACTATCAACCACAAAATTACTTCCCACATTCGTAAAACCAAAGGCTAAACCATCCAACAATAGTAGATTGCATCATAAGGGAGCAAAATAATATTTTTACGGCGAGGGCGCTTTTTTGAATCCAGAGCGAAGTGAGGGATTCTAGAGTAGAATCCCGAGCGTAGCGAGGGATTCTTTAGTAGAATCCTGAACGTAGCGAGGGATTCAAAGTACGTCGCCCGAGCCAAAAATATATTTTGCGCCCGAGTGATACACTCTACTTTTCATCACCCACTATGAGAAAATAAAAGGCGCCTCATATTTTATTGTAATATTGATATTTAATGAAACAGAGTAACAACTAAATTGAAATTAAGTAGTATCTAATAATAAAACAACTAAAAACTTATATTTACATTTGAGACATTTTCACAATTTTGAAAATTAATTGTTACAGTTTTATTAGGAATAGAGATTGTTGTAGATGTAATTTTATTCTGCGTGTTTGAAATAATGTCAGAATGTGGCTCATTTTGAGGAAAATGTGACGGTGAATCTCTTTGTTTGGATGTAGATGGGCGCGGCGACAGTGGCATGGATGGATTAACTGAAGGTTGCAATTTAATGTTTTCCACGATGCGTTCACATGTTTTCGCCTTGTTCTCAATGGAATCTTCTATATATCCCTCTGCTACAGCACTCGACTTCCATCCTCCATGTCGCTTGAGAACAGTTAAGTCCGCTCCAGAATCTGCCAACAGGGTAGCAGAAGTGCGACGAAAACAATGTCCTGTATATAGCTTGATATCTGGTAACTTCAAATAAGTAGCGATTTCTTGTGGCATGTAAGAAATTTTATTTTTTCCCATAACTTGTTTGAAGCACTTGCCATTTTGATAACGGATGAAAAACCGATTGGTCTTTATATCAGCAGGACGCAGGTCCAGGTATTTCTGTACAATAGTTTTGTATTCTCCTCGGATTACGAAGGATCGGTCAATTTTTGTTTTTGTGTCTGTCAGCTTTACTAACAGTAAATTATCCGAGTGATTTTCGACATCATCAACAGTTATTTTTAAAAGTTCATTGCCACGACAAGCTCCATGTACTCCGAAAATTAAAGCCACCTGTAACAAAACCGAATGTGAATAAGACAAGTACCTATCTATCGAAGTACAGGTTACAATAAAATGCGCATTTTAAAACACTGGTTATACTTTACTAATCCACCATATATACATACATAGTTACTTACTTTTACGGCAAGAAAGATGTTGTCGGGTGCCTCATTAAGGAAAGTCTCCACGTTTTTGACTGAGAACACTTTGGATTTTTTAGGTTTAAATCCATCAGACATCCTCTTCAGATACGCTATTAATTTCGAATATGTGTCCAGTTTTACGTCGTTATTAGAACTGACTGTTGATTTTAGCATTGAGTAGGTACTCCAAAGTGTGGAAGGTTGTTTAGTTTTGGCTAAGTACTGGAAGTAGGCCAAAAACACAGATTCTGAAAAATTCTTGGCGCCTCTTGAATTTCTCCATTCAATAAAATTACCATAAGCTTTCATATATTTCTCCCGGGATTTTGCAGGTAGTAGATTATCCATCACATTTCTTGCGTCAGTTCTAATACTATCAGGAGTTAATTCTATACTTTCACTGTCACTTGAAGAACTCATTTTTCAAAACAAAATCATGAATTTCTATCAATCCGTGAAAATTGACGAAAACGCGGGCTATAGTTCGCGCGTTTTTAATTTTATTTCTTTTTTTTTTTGTATTCAGCCGGCGCGCGGCGCTACTATGGGCCGTCGCACCAGCCAGTCTTTATTCAAACAATATTTGCGTTCGCTTTCTTGGGCGCTGAACACAAGATGTTCCAAATTCAAAAAGTGCGCGGCAAAGATAATTGCGGCGCACTTATAAAGAGGATTAAAAACTCATTACTGCCCGCTAAAAGTTTCTTATAGAAAACACCACCTTTGGGTGCACTTAAAGGCGAACCAAGTCGTCTTTTTCGAATAGATGGGATGAAAAGCCATTAAAAGCACACCTAAAGAACTCGAAAATTACAATGTCAGGGAAGAATAAATACAACATAACTCTTTGTCGCTGGAAACCGCGTAATTTCATACCATTCGTACATTTAGTACTGCAGCAACGTTCCATTTAAAAATATATAATATCATCATTTGCCTGCGGCTTCGCTCATATGGAATTCAGAACTAACCCAGGTCATTTCAGCCGAAAGACGTCCACTGCTTGACATAGGCCCCCAAGTGTCGCCAAACTGATCGGTCCCGTGCAACTCGCATCGAACGTATTCCCGCAACCTCCACCTATTGGGAGGTCATCTAACGTAACGTCTTCCGGTTCGCGGTCACCACTCCAGAACTTTTCGGCCCCATCGGCCATCCATTCGGCGAGCAATATGCCCTGCCCACAGCCACTTAAGTTTAATCTTGGTTCTCTTACGGTTGTTTTCATTTCTGATTCGATCACACAAGGAAACTCCGAGCATAGCACAGGTTAGGTTATATACCTAACTATAAAGCTATGTGCAAAATAGACAGAGTGACTAATACGTTTATAATAAAAGTATAAATTCTCATTAAGATCGACGATCGTCGAAAAAACGATTAAGTATCTCAAGGGACCGTACAAACCGAGACAATCATAAGTCATAATCTAGGTCTAATTTTGTGTCAATTTCATGCAAATCGATTCAGCCGTTAAGGTGTCATGGATTAACCTACACGACATTCACAAACATACAGATTTTTACATTATAATATTGGTAGGAAGTAGAATTTTTGAATTTCCGTCGTATAATGAACGCGGAACTTGAACTGTGAGTATTTATTTATTCAACAAGGCTGAATGTTTATCTTTGCGAGTTTATGAGTGAAAGGCTTTTTGCGCTGTTTTGTGGCCAGATTTAATTGGTAAAGAATTATGACGTTGGTAAAAAAATATGACAGTGGGAATGGAAAATGGCGTCGGATTTTATAAAATTATGCACGAAGAATTTTATTGACCGTGTTGCGAAATATTATAGGGAATGAGATAAAATGTGTACATCTTTATATCGACGAACATTAAAAATATTTCCTTGTAGAGACATTGATTTATATTTATGCCACGAAATCCTCTCCCAGCATTTCAAAACGATTACAAAAGCTCGCTGTGATTTTGTCAGTAAGGCGAAAAACCTGTAACTTTTACTCGCTGCAAAAGTAAGTCGTAATTAAGTAATCACGTTCACAGGTGACAGGGCATGCCGGGGTTGCGGGACCGCCGGGGTTGCAGGACTGTTTGAAAGAGATTCCGTGGCCCTGAAACATATAGGGAGAGGAAGGAACATGGATGGGTTTTAGTCGGTAAAAGTCTGGCACTCCCTCCCGCTCCGCCCAGAGTGGCAGAAGTTATTTATTGATTACCCATCCGAAAAAAAAAGAAGAAACTGTCAGGGCATAAAGTGCAACATAATAGACGACGGTGCAGTGTGTAAATTAAATTAAGTGTGCCAATTATTGGAGTAAGTCATGGGTTCGAATCCAGACAGGCACATTACTTTGTGAAATTTATTTCATCAGCACTGCACTCTCGTGAGGAAACCTAGAACCAAAATTTTTTAAGACATGTGACATCTGCCAATCCGCACCGACCCGCGTGGTGGATTATAGCCCATTCCCTCTCATAGAGAGGAGGCCTGCGTCCCAGTAGTGGGAACATAAATAAGCTGATGTTAATGATGGATTATTGGAAAAACAAGAAAAACATGAGAACCGTTACTAGTCAGTTAGCATGTTATGTGACTATTCACTTACACTATAACATAGGTACATATACAGGGTGTAAACCACCTCATCACAAAGCCGTTAACCAAGCATTCTGTACATCAAACTAAGTAACTTTACGCAAAAAATATTGCTTGGAAACCACTTTTTTGAGGTTATAAATCATGTTTTCTGGTAGAACTCAACGTAACGATCTTAAAACAATGTGCTGATGGATGGATTTAATAGCACGGAGGTCGTGGAGGTGTTAAAAGTTAAAATGTTACTAAAAAAACTTGTATTTAAAAAAAAAACATGTAAAAACGTTGTAACTTTGACCCCCCATATCTCCGTAACTAGAAGGTTCCCAGGTATGGTGTAGAACAAAAAAATTATCGAAATGATTAAGAGAATAAGTGCCTTTCGGCTTCGTGAAGAGGTGTTTTACACCCTTTAGGTAATTGAATTTCAAGCAATTTCATGTAAAATGTTCGAAAATACGTAAATTAATGATACTAAATAATTATTCAATGATTGAATCAGGCTTAGCCGGCTATCACTCTTCTAGTTAAGTAACTTTGACATATTAATTACTGCAAATATTCAGAATTCTCGTTGGTCACGGTTAGCATGGATAATTTGATAAATTCGTATCAATTATATCGGTGATGTGGTCAACGCACCAAGGTACTTCACTAATTTCAAACGTGAATGCGACCGTTTAGTTTCATCCACGTAGGTTGATATATTGTTAGGACCCTGACAGTTGGCGTAATAATGTTTCTGCTAACCTGAAAAATGAGTTTATGTAAAAACTAGCTAGCTATGCCCGTGGCTTCACCCGCGTAGAGTTCCGCAATTGTCCCAAGGGATCTTACTACTGGGATAAAAAGTATCCTTTTGTTCATCTAGGTTATAAACTATTTGTTTGCTTAAGATCATCTACATCCAGTTAGTAGCTGTTGCGTGAAAGGGTAACAAACTTACACGGTGGAGCACACGGTGGAGGTCTGCCCTGCGTGGGCGGAACACCGCCGTGTCCTCGTAGCGGCGATCGGCGGCGGCAACCTCTCGCGTTTGTCCCTGATTCAATCCATGGTCCGGAGCGAGACGGAATGGGAAGCCGTCCTCCTTCTGCGAAGCAGTCATGCTAAGAGGTGGCGGAACGCGAGAGGGAGAGAGCCTCTCGCCCCAGCCGCCACTGGGAGACGCACCGGGCGTCGGGGGCCACGTGGTGGCTACCGGCCACCATAGACGCGGGCCTGTGGACCGCCGTCCGTCTAATCCGTCTAAAAAAAAAGGTTACAAACTTCCAACCATTAGTATAAAACCACTTTCATTATAGAATAACCTAACTATTTACTGAAATAATTAAGAAAAATCTGTTTTATATATAAAGATTTGATGCCACATAATCTATGCATTAATGCATAGTTCAAAGAACATGATTGTAATCGCAAGATTATTTACAAAGTCCAGTTCTGTTCAGCAGTTCCAACAATTCAATGCTTTATTGGTATAAAGTAGGAGGCCGAATCACCGTATACCGCCATTAACCATTTCACAGAATTAAGTCATACTACGAAGTATTTACTTTGCGTCACGTCATTGCAGAAAGCGTAAATTAAGCTCCACAAACTACATCGTGACAATATAGGTATACCACGAAGCAATAATCAAAACGGAGCGACCTGCAGTGGCTTCCAGTAAGTTCTAGTGCTGGTTATATTGACCTGTTCATACACTAACCGATCGTTCAAACACGGCGAATGTTACTTCTACCTTAATCTCCATTGCCACAAGACCAATGTGTAAATGGTCTGGATATCCTTATACTCCGTTCATGATCATACTTCTTTTATGAAACGATTTAATTTTGTATCTCTATCGTGGCTTCGCAAATTGCGTCGCGACTACTCATGGTTTGCTGTATTTTTTCATCAGTATTCTCGGGTCTCGCTAAAGCACCACGCGTGATCCATAGCCAAGAGGAGCGTAAGAGACATTTGCTCTTTTCACGATCTACATGTTGGTCGTGTGCCCATGGGCCAACATGGGAGTAAGTGTGATTAGATTCATTGTGTTTGACGCGCGCTCGCTACACTCGCATTTTACATTACACACCCACTTTCTGTCACAAAAATCGTCGTCGCTCCGCCGGCCTTCGGCCTAGGCTCCTAATGCCAGCTAGCAAGACCCAATGAAGAAAAACACTAAGCAATACTGAGTTTAGGTGAGTCAACCGTAGATGAATCGTCCTTTATGGATTTCGTTCATTAGTTACTACAAAAATCTGTGAAACGATCTTTAAGTATTGTAACAGTAGGTCTTTGGACCGTAGTCATATTGAAAATAGTTACGATAAAACAGGTCGTATACGTACTATTATACGTACCCCAATTTTTTCGTACTGCGATTAGTTAACAACACAATCTGGTGGATAGACTGTTTACAATTCCAGCTGATGATTATGCATTAGTTTTCTAAATAAAAAAATACAATAATATTATAGCTGAATGGACACACACACAGACACATCTGTAGGTAGACTGAGGTGTAGCCCCTACTTTGGTAAACCCCCTCCTCTGGTAAACCCCCTTGGCTTACCGCAATAGCTTTTTGAGGTATTACACGATGAGTGTGTTCCAGTGATATTTAAGTCCCATATATAATAGGGGGCCAGCCTATTGCCAACAAATGGACGCAAATCCAGACCCAAACTCCTTATGAATTATTTATCAGTTTAGCCGACCAGGGGATCGAACCAAACACCTCTTGCTCAGCAGTCGCGCTTTCAACCACTCGACCCACGAGGCAGTCAAAAAATTCTGATTAAATATTTCTTTCAGTAGGTACCTAACTATGAAACCGCTACGTTAACACCAAAACCCATTTTAGCGAGCCACTTTGACTGGCAATTTCTTTATCTTGCTTAAAACCAGTGCCTCATAATCTATGAACTTTATACCAAGAAAATCTCATAGCTAGCTTTCTCTATAATCTGACTCTCTAGAGGGTAATCTGTGAGGGTAAAAATGGGGTAATAGGAAGAGCACTACTTAACAGGGTAGATAGGGGCTAAATAGATATAAAGAGTGTTCATGCTAGTATGATGGTCGTTGAATACTATTGCTATCCGTAGTCGCTAGTGACGAAGCCTTTATGATTTTAGAGTAGACGATTCGGTAACGATGCGATATTTCTCGATTCTGACATTGCATAGAAAAAAATGGTTCGATTTGTCAAGATATGTCGTGAAGTCTTTAAAGGTGTCACAATGATTTATAAAAGCAACACAACAATCGAGATAGCATTTCTAAGCCACTGCAATAAGGTTCTTAATGATTCTGATATTCATATTTTTCGTTACATTGGCACCCACCTAGTGCTAACTGGGTTTTGGAGGTCAGTCGCACCATGTTATATATTAGTATTCAGCTGGAAACCCACACCGACATAGTACACACGGAAATTCATGGAAAAAAGCTAGGCTAAGGATGATAATTAACTCATGTCTTTTTCTCATGAAAGAAAGAAAACATATTTATTTGGCACATGTCACAAGAGCACACATCATCATCTGACATTACCCACTGACTACCTGTAACGACTGCCAAAGTTTGACAAAAGACAGCCGGGACCAACAGCTTAACGTGCTTTCCGAGGGACGGAGGGAACTCGGTATGTAAGGGCAGTCACCCATCCACAGGCCAACCTAGGCAAACACGGCTTAACCTAAAGATCGACCCTAGTGGCTGTTATTATTCAGCCACGAGCTCCTGCTCCTCACACAACAAACAAAAATAAGAATAAAAAAATAATTAAAAACTTAAAACAAAACAATAAAAACTCAGGATCCCACAAGAAAATAATTTGAAGTGTGTTTTTGTTTTGTCATCTCAGCAGTAACTTCCATTCTTGCCAAAACATTCTTCACACAGTCCATCTATCGTTTTTTGGGTCTTTCTCTGCATTTTACTTCTACTCTACTGTAATACTTCAAACCAACAAAAATATTGGAGATTCTTTTTTGAAGGTGCTTTTTTATTTTCTCTATCATGCAGTGACGTTATCACGTCGTATTGTGTAAAAATGTAATAGCGAACGGTGACGATGTTTCATCCCTATCTTAATAGGAATAGGGCATTGTCGTAAAAAGATCGTTCGATGAGAAAAAAAAACTTGCGCTGAAAATTGAAAATGAAAATAGTGAAGGTGTAAAATCCTTCATATCTTTGGAAAAATTGTACAGTTTTGCTAACGGTGAACCGTGTGGAAATTCTCTTCAAACTAAACTGTGGAATTTACTGAAATCAGGACTTTTTCATTGTATTTTTTAGCAAAAAACTAACAACACTTAGAGAACTACGGCAGTTAGGAGCACCTGTACCATCGGACATTACACTGGTAGAACATTAAATAAATAAAAACATAAAAACGCGTCCAAGTGCGAGTCGGACTCGCCCATGAAGGGTTCCGTAGCAGCGAGTACATAATTTAAAAGTTCTTGTAGTTCGTTGTAAATGAAAGATAAATTACGGTTTACGATTTATGACGTATTAAAAAAAACGACTTACTAGATCTCGTTCAAACCAATTTTCGGTGGAAGTTTACATGGTAATGTACATACATCATATATTTTTTTTTTAGTTTTATCATTCGCTTATTTTACAAGTTACCCCTGTAACTGGGGGGGGGGGACATTTTACCACTAGAAGTGTCTCTCGTGCAAACTATTCAGTTTAGAAAAAAATGATATTAGAAACCTTAATATCATTTAATGAAGACCTATCCATAGATACCCACTCACCTCCACACGGTTTGACGAAAAAAAAATTTTGAGTTTCAGTTTCAGCATGTTTTGTGTTTTTTTTTCTGTTTTTGTGTGAAAATCTAAATGCGGTTCACAGAATACATCTACTTACCAAGTTTCAACAGCATAGTTCTTAGCTTCAGAAAAAAGTGGCTGTGACATATAGACGGTCAGTCAGACACACAACATGACGAATCCATAAGGGTTCCGTTTATTGCCATTTGGCTACGGAACCCTAAAAAGCTGGTCGACTTTTGTGTGGCGTTAAATCGTTCCGTAAATAAAAAAAATCTTTCAATTACAACAAACGGACTAGAAATTCTTCATTTGTTTGCATTATAACTTACAATAGTTTTCATTTTCGAAGTTGTAGCATAGGTAGCTAGCCTACTTCCTTTGGTGCTTAGCACCAAAGGAAGTAGACTAATTGTCGAAGTGTGGGTGTACTGTACGTGTACACGTCTGCGTACCTCCACAGAGCATACAAGCGTGATGTTAATAATAAACTTTCAAGCGATTGCAGCAATCACGCCAGATTTGCTGTCTCTAATTGAAGAGTTACATTGTATATTTCGGCAAACCAACATCAAATCATCACAAAATTCAAAAGGGATCGTAATAATAGCCTTCCAAACAAAAATGGGTTCTCGATTGGCGAAGATATCGCTGAACATACATTTAAAAAACACACGAATTGAAGATTTCTGATTAGATTGTTGATTCATTTTGAAAGTTGGTTAAAAAAAGTGTTTAATTATATTCACGTAATATTGTGTGTTTTTCTTCAGAATGACAGGTGACGAACAGTGAGCAACACACAAATCCATTTCAACTATTTCCTTGTGGCTACTTAAAATAAAACCATAAAAGTCCCGTTTCACCTCACAAACAACAAAACACCTGATTACGAAGGTATGAAACTATTCAGCACAAAATGCCAACACATTTCACAGTTCCAATCATCAAACCACATATTAACCGCTTCGACCTAATAAATAGGCAGACATTTAATACACACGTCTGTCAGACGTATCTCTAAATTTAACTTGCAAATGCCGTTCAAATGTGTATTAGCCGAGATAACTGCTGTCAATGTGTCTCCTAGTGGACACGAGGCCAAATGTCGAATGCCAGCGCATTAAATATTCAAGCACTAGTGGACTCTGCATATCCGTCTGACCCAACTATCCACCGAAATTTATTTTATTCATTTGATGGCCACTACAGACCGATATGTAAGTAGGAAAAAGTGAGACAGCTGAACTAGCAGGTAAAACGGACAAACTGATCATTTAGAGCAATGAAAATATTTGAATCTTATTCGTAGACAGATATAGGAGATTTTGATAGTGATGAAAAATCAAGTTAATCGCAATGTCACGCACTCAATACATTGTGCTGATTGACGCATTTATTATTAAAGAGTTATGGAGGTTTTTTCAAGTAAAATTATGAACGTAAAAAAAATTATGGAACTTTGACTTCCATTATCTCCGTAACTAGTAGGTTCCCAGGTATGGACCAAAAAATGATCACAATGAGGAAACAAGTGATTTTCGGCTTCCTTTATGATATTTATTTGTTTAAACATGACGTGTGACATGATACATGTATATGCACATATGGATGGAACGAGATTAGAATATTGTTGGTTCAACATATTTGCCATATACGGCGTACAAAATAGTTTTAAGGTACCTACTTCATTGAAAGTCACAAATAAAGAAATAATTAAATCACATTAATCAAGAAATTACAATAGTCAAAATTCAATCAATTCAAATATATAATTATAGTCGATACAAAAATGAAGACAAAAAATAATAATTAAAACAATAACATCAATCAAACTAAAATTACAAATTTAAAATTTGTCATTCAAAAACTCCGTAACCTTGTAGTACCCCTTACTAATAAGCATTTTTTTAGTTCTCTCTTCAAAGAATTATTTTAATATTGAACATCTTAATGGATTTGGGAATTTTATTATTCTTATATTAATGGGGCCATGCATGTAACACTTTTTTTGAGAAATGTTGTTTTGGCGGAGGCTGATTGCACCTAAGTCACCCTTCTCACGTCTATTTCTACCTGCATTATTAACCTTTTGACCACAGCATAAACGCTCGCGCGTGCCCTCCATTTTATCACAAATTTGTGACGTTTGGCGTACAAGGCACGCGCTTGCTTGTCACGTATATGTGACAATGACGTTCAAAAGGTTAATCAGTAGGGGAAACAAACGATTAGGATTAGTTTTAATAAATAGCGATATTTCTAATATGTAAAGTGACGGAAGTGTTAGAATTCTGTGCTGTATTAACATCGGCTTGCAACTATCAGTAGTTTGCAACCCAAACATGACACGTATACAACGCTTTTGTGCTTTGAACGCAGTGTCCCTCTGAGTTGAACTGCTCCAGAAAATGATACCAAATCTTAATATTGATTCACTTAGCCCGTAATATGCTGTAAGTAAAGTATCAGTGTTGACAGTCGGTGCCACTTATAAAAAGCATAAGATGTAGTACAATTTTTTTTACAGAGTTCAATAATGTGAGTATTCCAATTTAATTGCGTGTCAATGATCAATCCAATTCGAACGGCTTTTTTCTTAACATTCCTTACATTTTGCCGCAGCCGTAATATTATTTACATTTTACCTAACACATAAAAGCAGTCATGAATACGTCAGCACAAATGTCTCTGAAATAGCAGCTACCGGGTTAATCTGCATTGGACTAGAAAATGTTTGTAATAAAAAATAGTTTTCCATTGAGCCACTTAAATTACCTGTCTCTGGCTGTTGGAATTTTCGGGAACTCCTCTCGGCGGATATCCGTGTCGTTCCGATAGCGCTCGACAGTTTAAATTGACTCAATTCTGCTGCTGCAGTAAGTGATACCTGGCCTTTTATAGGTTTCAGCGCGCTAGCTTACTTTTAGTTTTCGCATACAGGGTGTAAACAGTAAATGGACCTTCAACCAAGCAACACGTATCATCATCAGCCTTTAATTTTCCCACAGCTGGGACAGGCCTCTTTTCTATTAGAGGGAATGGTCTATAATCCACCACGCGGACTCAGTGCGGATTAGTAAAGAAAGAAAGAAAGAAAGAAAGAAAGAAAGAAAGAAAGAAAGAAAGAAAGAAAGAAAGAAAGAAAGAAAGAAAGAAAGAAAGAAAGAAAGAAAGAAAGAAAGAAACAAAGAAACAAAGAAAATACATTTATTTGGCACACGCTACAAGTGCACACAGTATAAAATAAACAAACGAAATAAATAAAAAAAAGGAAACCAAAAACAATCATACAAAACTTATAACTAAACAAAAAGAAAAAATGTAAATAAAAGAAAAAAATAAAACAGTGTGACACTGTGTGCCTCACGGCGGCGCCAAATAGGCCCAGTTCAGCAAAATGCCGAACAACTAGTGCCCGATGCTGGTTTTCTTGTCGTAGCAGATGTCACATGTCTTCGAATATTTGGTTCTAAGACATGATGGTTTTCTCAAGATGTTTTCCACACCGTTTTGAGAGCAGTGGTGGTGGTATAAATTACACAAAGTAATATGCCTGTCTGGGTTAAAACCCATGACTTACTGCTAGTAAGCCGGGACTGCCACTGGGCCACCGCTGTTCTCTTAGCATCCTGTATATGAAACTAGAAGTAACTCTACGCAGAAATTATTGCTGGAAATCGCTGTTATTATTTTACTGCAAGCTCCTCACAAGATTAACTGGAAGGCTAGGCGTATGATGATGACTCGTCACTCTCTACTTGTGACAATGTCCACGATCCTGTGCAAGTATCTTTAACCTTTCAGAATGTACAACAACCATACTAGAAGGACTACCCCATTATCATCTTCTTGCCCTTGACCCATTTTTCTTGGGGTCGGTGGAACAAATTTTTGAATTTAAAACTTCTTTAGGCACGTTGAGTACTTTTTTTTAAATCGCGTGACCGTCACCCAACGCTTCGTAGCACTCGTAGCCGATCCGCTACGGCGTAGCACCACTAGGCATGCGCGACGCACAACCCGTAGCAGATATAGATTGCTTAGTTTTTTCAGTTCCCAAAGACTGCCTTGCATTCTGTTTTTTCCTCCATTCTGCTCTGTCAACCGTCACGCTATGACTCACTTCTTTATCTTTCCGTCCATTGTTTTTCGGTCTTCGTCTTCCTTTCGGACTACGCCATTAACAGAATTCAAAGTATTGCACCCATGTGTTATGTTTGTGTGGATCGAGATATCATCCACTTATGTATCAAGTTTCCATTCACATTAGTATTAACATACTGTTATTACTTTTAAAATTCATCATCATCATCATCAGCCTATAATGTTCCCACTGCTGGGACACGGCCTCCTCTGAATGAGAGGGAATGGGCTATATAAACCAACTTTATTGTTTATTGTAAATAATAATGTAACAGTGCTAGGTTTTTGTAACTTTTGCTTTAATTTGTGTATTTATCTGTGGAAGCTTGTTATTAGCAATTTAAGTATATATTTTGTTATTATGATGTTATTAGTCTGTAAGCTTTTCTAAAATGTAAAAAATAAAATAAATAAATTATGTTTTCAAGAAAAATCTCCCATTATTATTTTTCTGACAATCCGGTTTTGTGTATGAAAACATTGTTTTTTTTTCCATAAGATTGAAAGTGATTACTTTGCAATATTTTAGGTTTTTCATAGCCTCGAGTTGGGATCATTATCATCATCATCATCATCTCAGCCGAAAGACTGCTGGACATAGGCCTCCCCCGAGTGTCGTCACATTGACCGGTCCCTTGCGACTCTCATCCACCGGATTCCCGCAACTTTCACCAGGTCATCGGTCCACCTAGTGGGAGGTCTTCCAACGCATCGTTATCGGGATCATTATAGCTGTCGCAAAATAATATTTTGCCAGTCAGTTGGCTAAATTTTAATATTTAATTCAAACAAAATAAGACAACATTAGGGAAACAAAACTACACAACAAAACCATCTAAAAGGAATGAGTAACACTTGTGACAATAAATTAAACACCGTTTGCATTCTAAAAGCCATTATTTTATCTAAAAAAGACCTGACGATGTGTGATTGCGAATTTTGAATAAGTTCTAAACTATTCTAATACAAAGACTCGGGCTGAGATCTGAATAATTTTGGTTCAAAAACATACATAGGTCCAAGAAACAACAATCCAGACCAAAATTTTCCAATTTGAAAGACAATGTTTCATCTATCCATAATAAGGATAGCCATAACCGCCATAACCACCATAACCGCCACCGCCAAGCCCACCGTAACCATATGCGCCGGCGCCGATTCCAGCACCAATACCAGCGCTTAACCCGGCGCTTATACCAGCCCCAATTCCACCCCCAACCCCACCACCAACCCCACCGTAGCCGTAGCCATAGCCTGGGAAAAATCTTCGGTTAAGTTCCGATTGATTCAAATTCAAGTTGGTATTTGCTCTTCTGCTGTTTGAGTGGTGTAGTGATTCATCTGCTTGACACATCATGATAACCAGGGTGGATAGGCACAACTGGAAAGTAGAATAGAAGATTTTTATTCAAGATCTCCATCATCATCATTTCAGCCCGAAATTACATTAAAAATATTTTTTCAATTCGAGCTGATAGTTCCTGAGATTAGCGCGTTCAACCAAACAAACAAACAAACTCTTCTGCTTTATAATATTAGTATAGAAGTATAGATGTTGGCGCAGCCGTGAGACACACACAATATTATTTCGTTTTTTTTTCTGTTCAGTTTTCAGTTTTTGATATGTAGGTTTAAGTTTTTAAATATGTCGGAGAAGCAGCATCGTCCTCGACATCATCAGTGTTCACGGAGTCTAGTGGGCGTCATTTGGTTAAAATGCTAACACAAAACAAAGTATTCACTGTTTCACATTTTATTAGTTAATTATTTTAACACAATTTAATAGCAATATTTCACAATAACTAGTTTGCTTAGCAATTATATTCCAGCAGCAGGTTCGCGACACCAATCTAACTTCATCACCAGCGAACCACCTGGATCCTCGATCCACCACCGTTCTCCGAGCAATCCTTGCTCTGTCACCGCATGTGTCAAGACCTGTTTTTAATATTTCTGTGGTCAAGACCATCAAGACTCTCTGGATATTTTATCGCAGTTACAATATTATTTTATTTTATTCTGGTTTTATTTTTTGTCCACTTTGTCTTGCAATTATTATAATGTTAATGTTGTTGTTGTGTTAATTTTCGGTTTTGTTTATTTGTTTATTAATTTTATATTTGTTTATTATTCTGTTTATTAATATTGTATGCACGTCATGACTTTGCGACGAATAAATGTTTTTTCTTTCTTTCTTTCAATAGCAATGTCTTTCATTTTGGCAATAACAACATACATTGCATTTTTCTTTTGTCTCGCAGACCATTATTTCAAATACAATATGAAACAGGTGTTATAATTTCCGTTAAAGTCCTTCGAGGTTAATCAAAAAACGTGTATTGCAATGCGCAGCTCAGTGAATGACTTTAGTGTTTTAGTCGAATGGTTTTTTTTTTGTTTCAGTTTCAGAATGTACTTACCAGCAAGTAGAATTTCATGTCTGCTTCTTTTTCTTGTTATGTCTTCCTGAGCTGAGCCACGATTGTAGTCGGTTTCCAAGAATACCTGACTATTTGTAATGTTTAATAGAGCTGGTAACAATATGTGTAACTAAATTGCCATTCGTCACAGACAAATTGTTCAAGTGGCTTAAAAGTGTGTTGATATACATTACCGCTAATACTACGATACTTAAAATAAATGAAACGAATGTTCAGTCAGCAAAACAGTTAGGTTTACAGGCTAGCAATCTTCTTACTACTATTATAAAAGGAGAAGGGTTATAATCAATCTGTTTGCAATTTCATCCAAATCCTTTCAGTAGTTTCTGCGGGAAAGAATAACAAAAATCGATCTTTACAGACTTTTACATTTATAATAGTCTTAAGAAGATTGCTAGCCTGCATACCTAACTCCTTTACAATGTAGCGTCAGTTTAATAAAGAACACGGGCAGCACAATTCTTGATGAAATTATTAAGCGTCTACGTATGTCACCGTGATAGATGCCTACGAAATAATTTACAAAGATTTATATTTTTTTTTTTTTAATATATATACAAAAATTTCTTAAGGCTCTGACAGGTGTTCTTTAGTCATGACAATTTTATATGAAACAACCGAAATGCCGGGGGCCATTGCCAGTGAAATAATTTTGGAACAGCACCGTAGTTTCAGGACAGAGCGCCACCTGCTACGATTAGCAGGTGGTGTTCTGGACCGTGGTCGAGGCAAAAGGATTATGTAAGGCAACCCTCACATACACCTTTCGCCTCGACCACGATCATACACCGTCACGGTCATACATTTCGTCATACACGCACGCCGGTTGCGAGAACTAAACCTGACCTTTTTGAAGAACCTACAAAGTTAACCTCCATAAAATAATATAGATTATGGTCTGTTAGTCTAGTAGTCAGAAGTGCTACCGCCGAGTTTTAGGTTCTGTAGCAATATAGTTTGGACTTGAGCTCCTATACTAGCAATCTGGTAACAAAGCAATATCGAACTTTGTATTAAAATTAACAACTACCTCATTTTACGGTTGAAATAGCTTACTAAACATACATGAAGTTTTATAATATAATTCTTTTGGTTATGCCAATGTCTACGTTTTTTCGTATTTATTTATTTATCATACATAGCTAACACTCCCGGCTAATTCACCTTTCAAACAAAGAAAACAAAATCCAAATCGGTTCATCCGTTCGGGCGCTACGATGCCACAGATAGACACACACAGACACGTCAAACTTATAACAGCCCGTCGTTTTTGCGTCGGGTGTTAAAAATTATGTCAAATGTGCTATGCCAAATACATTTCGGAGCATCAAGATTCTGCAAGATAGAAGGAATCCGTCAGTAACGTCAGTTGTTTCCCAGCAATAATTTTTGCGTAAAGTTACTTAGTTTGATGTACAGAATGCTTGGTTAACGGCTTTGTTATGAGATGGTTTACACCCTGTATTTAAAAAAAAAACATGCAGGGCAGTGTTTGTGGGGACTGCCGATAAAAGTGAAACGTGACGGTCACGCGAGTTCAATGTTCTTTTGTTCACTCAAAAGTGTTCGACGCGCCTAAAGAAGTTTTCAATTCGAAATATCCTTATAACATACAACCGATACTTGACATTATATTCTTAGAGACTCTATTCTTAGAGACTCTAGCTAAGCATCCAACAATCTTATCAGCTGCACTATAATCATCTTAGAGATAATGTCTAATCATTTATCAGTACGTCAAGTGCGGTGGCTCGCACTATTCCCGATAGACCGTTTACTGTCCACGGGACAAGTCTTTGTAGCGAAATTACAGTCGTCGCTGAAATGGAGTCTTCGAGTTGTTATTTTTAAGCTGCTTTTCTAATAGTCGGTTGATATAGCCTGTCTTTATTCTAAAGTAATTACTGAGTCTAGTAACAGCACGTAAATAATAATTTTTGTATTGTTTACTGCATACAAAATAAAAAATGTATTTGTCACCGTAAAATTGTCAAACACGTTAAATTGTAATCGCTCCAGCAATATTGTAAACTCTCGAAATATTGTCAACTAAACATACGAAAGTATCTCTGCCCCCATAATCGGGACTTGGGGCTTTAAAGGAACCTAACTAACCTAACGGGGGGCCCGTTAGGTTAGTTAGGTTCCTTTAAAGCCTGCACTCGGAAAGAGCGTTTACGGTCTCTCTAGTTAATTTAAAATTTCAACGTGTTTGACAATTTTACGGTGACATATACATACAAATTGTAATAAAATTAAGCTTTAACATTAGCTTAAGTGCAATGGCGACCGTAACCCAGAATTGGGTAATCATCTGCCTAGCCTTTTCCCAACAATTTTCAGGTCTACTTCCAGTTTAACCGGGTGCAGCTGAATACCAGCATTTCATATAGAGGGACTACCTAACATCTGAGCTCGACAACCTAGCTAAGTTGGGTAATAAGAAATCCTTTGATTTTACTGGTTGTTAGAGATCTACAAAAGAAAGCTGGGACCAGCGGCTTGACGTGCTTTTCGAGCCACGGTAAAAAAATTGTGGTAGGGGTGGTCACCATTGCGGGCCTGTTCGAAAGAGATACCGCGGCCCCGGGACAAAAAAGGGCGAGGAAGGAACATGGATGGGTTTTAGTCAGTAAGAGTCTGACACTCCCGCTCCCGCTCCGCCTAGAGTGGGAGAAGTCATTTGATGATTTCCCATCTTAAAAAAAAGGGGTGGTCACCAAACTAGGAGCGCGGCGTAACCACACGACTTACGATTATTTAGCCTCAAGATCCTCACTGAAAAGAGGAGAACGTAAATACGAAATACTAGACTTTGCAAAGAGCATAAAGATTGTTATGCAGGGGCTAAAGCGATGCTTCACATATTCAAACCTTTCTAACACTTGATGCCATTTTTAAGGACCGGTCAAATCAGTGCCGTTTCGGCTTTGAACACGACAGAATATTCTTTAGTTAGTATTTGTATAAAAGTCTCCGTGTCAGTGACCGGAGTGGTTTGGGTTTGATTGATCCGGTACAACTGCTTTACTGTACATAATATTTGGGGAATCATGACTGATTATAAC
The DNA here is from genome assembly GCA_916618015.1 of Xestia c-nigrum. NCBI lineage: Eukaryota > Metazoa > Arthropoda > Insecta > Lepidoptera > Noctuidae > Xestia > Xestia c-nigrum. The sequence continues at coordinate 11,664,177 of OU745260.1, forward strand.
ATACCTACGCGTATAACTGACTCTTCATCATCAGCCTATAATGTTCCCACTGCTGGGACACGGCCTCCTCTCAATGAGAGGGAATGGGCTATTATAATCTACCACGCGGGCCCAGTGCGGGTTGGTAGATGTCACATGTCTTCGAATTTTTGGTTCTAGGACATGCCGGTTTCCTCACGATGTTTTCCTTCACCGTTTTGAGAGCAGCGGCGATGAAATAAATTACACAAAGTAATGCGCCTGTCTGGGTTCGAACCCATGACTGACTGTTTATAAGTCGGGGCCGCCACCACTGGGCCACCGCTCTCCGCTGACTCTTAACTTTATCAAAAGCGGTATTTCTGTAATGTAATTCCTACATTTTGGTTTTCAAACACGGCGTTCATAAACCGCACGACAACTCTAGTCACAAAATTTCTTGAAAATAAATACTAGATTTTTCTATTTGTCCAAACTATCAACCACAAAATTACTTCCCACATTCGTAAAACCAAAGGCTAAACCATCCAACAAAGCCATTAAAAGCACACCTAAAGAACTCGAAAATTACAATGTCAGGGAAGAATAAATACAACATAACTCTTTGTCGCTGGAAACCGCGTAATTTCATACCATTCGTACATTTAGTACTGCAGCAACGTTCCATTAAAAAATATATAATATCATCATTTGCCTGCGGCTTCGCTCATATGGAATTCAGAACTAACCCAGGTGATATCATCATCATCATTTCAGCCGAAAGACGTCCATTGCTGGACATAGGCCCCCAAGTGTCGCCAAACTGATCGGTCCCGTGCAACTCGCATCGAACGTATTCCCGCAACCTCCACCTATTGGGAGGTCATCCAACGTAACGTCTTCCGGTTCGCGGTCACCACTCCAGAACTTTTCGGCCCCATCGGCCATCCATTCGGCGAGCAATATGCCCGCCCACAGCCACTTAAGTTTAATCTTGATTCTCTTACGGTTGTTTTCATTTCTGATTCGATCACACAAGGAAACTCCGAGCATAGCACAGGTTAGGTTATATACCTAACTATAAAGCTATGTGAAAAATTGACAGAGTGACTAATACGTTTATAATAAAAGTATAAATTCTCATTAAGATCGACGATCGTCGAAAAAACGATTAAGTATCTCAAGGGACCGTACTAACCGAGACAATCATAAGTCATAATCTAGGTCTAATTTTGTGTCAATTTCATGCAAATCGATTCAGCCGTTAAGGTGTCATGGATTAACCTACACGACATTCACAAACATACAGATTTTTACATTATAATATTGGTAGGAAGTAGAATTTTTGAATTTCCGTCGTATAATGAACGCGGAACTTGAACTGTGAGTATTTATTTATTCAACAAGGCTGAATGTTTATCTTTGCAAGTTTATAAGTGAGAGGCTTCTGGCGCTGTTTTGTGGCCAGTTTTAATTGGTAAAAAATTATGACAGTGGGAATGGAAAATGGCGTCGGATTGTATACAATTATGCACGAAGAATTTTATTGACCGTGTTGCGAAATATCATAGGGAATGAGATAAAATGTGTACATCTTTATATCGACGAACATTAAAATTATTTCCTTGTAGAGATATTGATTTATATTTATGCCACGAAATCCTCTCCCAGCATTTCAAATAGATTACATAGCTCGCTGTGATTTTGACAGTGATCCAAGTTTAAGGCGAAAAACCTGTAAACTTTACTCGTTGCAAAAGTTAGTCGCAATGAAGTAATCACGTTCACAGGGGACACAGATGGGGTTGCGGGACCGCCGGGGTTGCAGGACTGTTTGAAAGAGATTCCGTGGCCCTGAAACATAAAGGGAGAGGAAGGAACATGGATGGGTTTTAGTCGGTAAAAGTCTGGCACTCCCTCCCGCAACTTGTATTTAAAAAAAAAAGCATGTCAAAAAGTTGTAATCTTGACCCCCCATATCTCCGTAACTAGAAGGTTCCCAGGTATGGTGTAGAACAAAAAAATGATCGCAATGATGGGGAGAATAAGTACCTTTCGGCTTCGTGAAGAGGTGTTTTACACCCTTTAGGTAATTGAATTTCAAGCAATTTCATGTAAAATGTACGAAAATACGTAAATTAATTATACTAAATAATTATTCAATGATTGAATCAGGTTTAGCCGGCTATCACTCTTCTAATTATGTAACTTTGACATATTAATTACTGCAAATATTCAGAATTCTCGTTGGTCACGGTTAGCATGGATAATTTGATAAATTCGTATCAATTATATCGGTGATGTGGTCAACGCACCTAGGTACTTCGCTAATTTCAAACGTGAATGCGACCGTTTAGTTTCATCCACGTAGGTGGATATATTGTTAGGACCGTGACAGTTGGCGTAATAATGTTTCTGCTAACCTGAAAAATGAGTTTATGTAAAAACTAGCTAGCTATGCCCGTGGCTTCACCCGCGTAGAGTTCCGCAATTGTCCCAAGGGATCTTACTACTGGGATAAAAAGTATCCTTTTGTTCATCTAGGTTATAAACTATCCGTTTGCTAAAGATCATCTACATCCAGTTAGTAGCTGTTGCGTGAAAGGGTAACAAACTTACACGGTGGAGCTGGAGGTCCGCCCTGCGTGGGCGGAACACCGCCGTGTCCTCGTAGCGGCGATCGGCACCGGCGACCTCTCGAGTTTGGCCCTGATTCAATCCATGGTCCGGAGCGAGACGGAATGGGAAGCCGTCACCTCCTTCTGCGAAGCAGTCATGCTAGCGAAAGACGTGGCGGAACGCGAGAGGGAGAGAGCCTCTCGCCCCAGCCGCCACTGGGAGACGCACCGGTCGTCGGGGGCCACGTGGTGGCTACTGGCCACCATAGACGCGGGCCTGTGTACGGTTAGCTATGGGCTAGCTAGCCGTCTGTCCGTCTAATGACAACAGGCTGTGTCGACGGCGCGTTCGTGTTCCACGCGCGCCTCAAAGAGATGTCAGCATAAGGAGAGGGGCCCGCAGGGCCGAAGCCTGCCGGGGTTGCGGGCCTGTTCGAAAGAGATACCGCGGCCCCGGAACATATAGGGCGAGGAAGGAACATGGATGGGTTTTAGTCAGTAAAAGTTTGATGGGATCTCGCTCTTATTTGATGATTTCTCATTTAAAACAAAAAAGGTTACAAAATTCCAACCATAAAGAAAATTGGATGCCACATAATCTATGCAGTAAATCATAGTTCAAAGAACATGATTGTAATCGCAAGATTATTTACAAAGCCCAGTTCGGTTCAGCAGCTCTAACAATTCAATGCTTTATTGGTATAAAGTAGGAGGCCGTATCACATTATACCGCCATTAACCATTTCACAGAATTAAGTCATACTACGAATTATTTACTTTGCGTCACGTCATTGCAGTAAGCGTAAATTAAGCTCCACAAACTACATCGTGACAATAAAGGTATACCACGAAGCAATAATCAAAACAGAGCGACCTACAGTGGCTTCTAGTAAGTTCTAGTGCTAGTTATATTGACCTGTTCACACACTAACCGATCGTTCAAACACGGCGAATGTTACTTCTACCTTAACCTCCATTGCCACAAGACCAATGTGTAAATGGTCTGAATATCTTTATACTCCGATCATGATAGTACTTCTTTCATGAAACGATTTAATTTTGTATCTCTATCGTGGCTTCACAAATTGCGTCGCGACTACTCGTAGTTTGCTGTATTTTTTCATCAGTATTCTCGGGTCTCGCTAAAGCACCACGCGTGACCCATGGCCAAGAGGAGCGTAAGAGACATTGCTCTTTTCTCGATCTACATGTTATGAGATTATCTCAACTATTTTCATTACAACTACGGTTGATTCACAGTCACACATGTTACTACGCATATTGGACGACTCACTTACTGTTCAACTTACCTAATTTTAACTCAACAAAAACCAATCATACTAACGAACGATTAATCTCATGAGATAAATTGTTCGTAAGTGTTATTAGACTCATTGTGTTTGACGCGCGCTCGCTACGCTCGCATTTTACATTACACACCCACTTTCTGTCACAAAAATCTTCGTCGCTCCACCGGCCTTCAGTCTAGGCTCCTAATGCCAGCTAGCAAGACCCAATGAAGAAAAACACTAAGCAATACTGAGTTTAGGTGAGTCAACCGTAGATGAATCATCCTTTATGGATTTCGTTCATTAGTTACTACAAAAATCTGTGAAACGATCTTAAGGTATTGTAATATATCGGTATTTGGGCAGTCATTTTGAAAATAGTTACGATAAAACAGGTCGTATTATTATACGTACCCCATTTTTTTCATACTGCGATTAGTCAACAACACAATCTGGTGGATGGAACTCATAGTTTTATGAAAAATATCCAATCTCCAAGTTACAATCGTTATTTCTCGCGAAAATAAATTTAATATTAAGGAAAGTGTATACTTATTATTAGACGTGACTGTACCTCCTCCTTTGGTAAACACCCTTGGCTTACCGCTATAGCTTTTTGGCGGATTACACGATAAGTGTGTTCCAGTGATATTTAAGTCCCATATATAATAGGGGGCCAGCCTATTGCCAACAAATGGACGCAAATCCAGACCCAAACTCCTTATGAATTATCTATCAGTTTAGCCGACCAGGGAATCGAACCAAACACCTCTTGCTCAGCAGTCGCGCTTTCAACCACTCGACCCACGAGGCAGTCAATAAATTCTGATTAAATATTTCTTTCAGTAGGTACCTAACTATGAAACCGCCACGTTAACACCAAAACCCATTTTAGCGAGCCACTTTGACTGGCAATTTCTTTATCTTGCTTAAAACCACTGCCTCATAATCTATGAACTTTATACCAAGAAAATCTCATAGCTAGCTTTCTCTATAATCTGACTCTCTAGAGGGTAATCTGTGAGGGTAAAAATGGGGTTATAGGAAGAGTACTACTTAATAGGGTAGATAGGGGACTAAATAGATATAAAGAGTGTTCATGCTAGTATGATGGTCGTTGAATACTATTGCTATCCGTAGTCGCTAGTGACGAAGCCTTTATGATTTTAGAGTAGACGATTCGGTAACGATGCGATATTTCTCGATTCTGACATCGCATAGAAAAAAATGGTTCGATTTGTCAAGCTATGTCGTAAAGTCTTGAAAGGTGTCACAATGATTTATGAAAGCAACACAATAATCGAGATAGCATTTCCAAGCCATTGCAATAAGGTTCTTAATGATTCTGATATTCATATTTTTCATTACCTTGACACCCACCCAGTGCTAAACGGGTTTTGGAGGTCAGTCGCACCATGTTATATATTAGTATTCAGCTGGAAACCCACACCGACATAGTACACACGGAAATTCATGGAAAAAAGCTTGGCAAAGGATGATAATAAACTCACGTCTTTTTCTCATGAAAGAAAGAAATAGTAGATGATTGCATCGAGCACAAAGTAATTTATTATTGCACGAGGGCAATGTAAATTACTTAAAGCGAGGTGCATAATCTGCAGCTTTTCTTTCAACTATAACCTATAGAAATAGTAGATAAAAGAAACTCATACCAAACAGTTAAAATAGAAGTTTCTATAACACTGTCGGCTTCATTCAGCATGTTTTCCGAAGTTAATGTGTCGCTAGATGATTCCATTTTAATTCGAAGCCGAAACACCCAAAATCAGATAGTATTATCACACTTTATCGTTTCCAAAAATATTGTCAAGCTAAATTTCTTTCATTTTTAAATAAGAGTTACCAGCAATCATTTTTTAAATTTGGAACAAGTAGAATCGAAACGAATAATACGTACGTAAAAAAGTATTGATATCGGCTGGCTGGATAGAGCTAATCCATTGAGATTGGGACCTTTTGGTGCGATTAAAACATTAATTGTGCAATAATGAAATTTCATACATTTTTATTGCTCTACTAGAGCGTTAAAGACTCGCTTTGTACTGAGTTTTTAGTGTGATTATGATAAAATTAAAGCATAGTTGAAAGAAAACATATTTATTTGGCACATGTCACAAGAGCACACATCATCATCTGACATCACCCACTGACTACCTGTAACGACTGCCAAAGTTTGACAAAGGACAGCCGGGACCAACAGCTTAACGTGCTTTCCGAGGTACGGAGGGAACTCGGTATGTAAGGGCGGTCACCCATCCACAGGCCAACCTAGGCAAACACGGCTTAACCTAAAGATCGACCCGAGTGGCTGTTATTATTCAGCCACGAGCTCCTGCTCCTCACACAACAAACAAAAATAAGAATAAAAAAAAAAAATTAAAAACTTAAAACAAAACAATAAAAACTCAGAATCCCACAAGAAAATAATATGAAGTGTGATTTTTTTGTCATCTCAGCAGTAACTTCCATTATTGCCAAAAGATTCTTCACACAGTCCATCTATCGTTTTTTGGGTCTTTCTCTGCCTTTTACTTCTACTTTACTGTTATACTTCAAACCAACAAAAATATTGGAGATTCTTTTTTAAAGGTGATTTTTTATTTTTCCTATCATGTAGTGACGTTATCACGTCGTATTGTGTAAAAATATAATAGCGAACGGTGACGATGTTTCATCCCTATCTTAATAGGAATAGGGCATTGTCGTAAAAAGATCGTTCGATGAGACAAAAAACTTGCGCTGAAAATTGAAAATGAAAATAGTGAAGGTATAAAATCCTTCATAACTTTGGTTTTTTTTTACAGTTTTGCTAACGATGAACCGTGTGGAAATTCTCTTCAAACTAAATTGTGGAATTTACTGAAAACAGGACTTTTTCGTTTTATTTTTTAGCAAAAAACTAACAACACTTAGAGAACTACGGCAGTTAGGAGCACCTGTACCATTGGGCATTACACTGGTAGAACATTAAATAAATAAAAACATAAAAACGCGTCCAAGTGCGAGTCGGACTCGTCCATGAAGGGTTCCGTAGCAGCGAGTAACATAATGTAAAAGTTCTTGTAGTTCGTTGTAAATGAAAGATAAATTACGGTTTACGATTTATAACGTACTAGCGACCCGCCCCGGCTTCGCACGGGTGCAATGCTGATACTAAATTAAATACACTACAGAAAAACTATGAACGTTGTATATCACAACGTAGCACCTGCTAGTGGTACCCAAACATACATGTAGTAAAAAAAAAAAAAAAAAAAAAAAATGTGAAAAACCGTAACTTTAACTTGTAGGCATTAGTTAATCGTATTTTTTAATATATATCTGTGGAAGCTTGTTATTAGCAACTTGATTATATACATTTTTACCTATTATTCTTTTATTAGTCTGTAAGCTTTCTTAAAATAAATAAAATAAAATAAAATAAAATATAAAAACATAGCGGCCCGCTCCGACTTTGCACGGGCATAAAATATATATGCCTATGTCACTCAATGAAAACATGATTAAAATCGATCCAGTATTTTTGATTCATTCATTACTGCCCTTGACCTGCACGCATTAAATTTGGAGTACTTGAATTTCAATGCCAAGCAATATTCACATACTACTGACATAGTACCTATTGATACTATACGATCGTCCTTGTAAGAAATCGAAGGATCGTAATTCATGGCAGAATTTTCTTTATTTACCCATGAATTAGTAACTCATGCTGATGATTCTCTGGCTCTCTGTATTCGATGTCTATCCCTATCTCGACTGCGGCGAACCTCACGCTCTACTGAAGATTCTTTCTCTCTATCAGCTCTATATCTATCCCTAAGCTGACTCAGTCGAGCCTCACACTACTGACGATTCTCTATCTCTCTGAACCGAATGCCTATCTGGATCCCGGCTGCGGCGAACCTCACGCTCTATTGAAGATTCTCTCTCTCTCTCAGCTCTATATCTATCCCTAAGCTGAGTCGAGTTTTACGTTCTGTTGACGATTCTTCATCTCTTTGTGAACGTACTCTTCTAGCATTCACTGAACTACGACCTATGTTCGAACGACGACGTCTTCCAGACATGACTTTATAATTTCTGAACAAAGTTGACTCAATTCTAGACTTATGTATGATTACCTACCTATGAACAAATTGCCATATTATTGGTACCTATGTGCCGCAGTAAAAAACATCTAAATACTTACCATTTAGACACAAATGATAATCAACAATCATAAAAAACAAAAGATCTTTATTCTATTCTTTTTTTTTTTTACTGAAATAACTTAAACTACAATTTTAATGAAATCAACTTAAAATACGATTTTAATTAAATTAAAAACACCTAAAAAATAATTTGCCATGCGTGTGACTAAAAACAAAAGATAATCTACAATCATAAAGAACAAAAGATAGATATATTCTATTAAGTTTTTTTTCTGAACTTACTTAATTAAGATTTTTGAAAATAATTTCCTTATTATTAAATTAATTGATTATTATTTATCGTAACTTATAATTATTAACTGATACGTTGTCGCGCTGAAAAGCACGTTTTTATCAAGTACTGTTATTTTCCTCGCTAGAGAGCTCCGATAATAAACGCGTCCGATTGCTGCTAAATTCAAAGTGCTATAGGGAGAACCGCGTTTTTTTTTTTTTTTGGAATGGGCATCTCGCAGTTCAGTCTGAGAAGACCGGCTTCTGCTTAACCGGGCAAGTCCTGTGGATGCCTTGAATTTAAGGCCTCCAGCCAGGGCAGGGAGAACCGCGGCCTCCGACGCGCTCCCCGCACTGCCCCGTCCGACCGGTACCGCCCGCCGCAAACGCAAATTTTAAATTTGTAATATCTCCGAAAATATTTGTTTAATTTACATGCTGTAACTGAACTGAACCATATTGATCTATATTAATTGCACACTGTATGTAAGGTACTTAATTCGATAAGGATTAATGCCGTATTGCTTAAAATAGCTTCGTAAATAAGCCATTTTTTCACGTAAAAAGTAAACAATAAAAATGGTTAATGTGGGTTATCCCTAAAAGATAAACATATACCATCGCGGACTTTTTTGTAGACCTTTTTATGGTGTACAATACTGTAGTACATTAATTTGATCTAACTCGTAGTGTTTAGGCAGCGTTTTTGCTAAATTGCTAAATAAGCCCAAAAAATAGGTTAATTTACGACATCACGTTAGAAACCTCTAAAATTAGCAATGTTGCCTTAGTATATGATGCATGTATTATACATATAAACCTTCCTCTTGAATCACTCTATCTATTGGAAAAAACCGCATCAAAATCCGTTGCGTAGTTTGAAAGATTTAAGCGCACATAGGGATATAGGGACAGAAAAGGCGACTTTGTTTTATACTATGTAGTGACTAGCTTCTGCCAGCGGCTTCGCCCGCGTGAAGTTTCAAAATTGTCCCATGGGATCTTACTACCGGGATAAAAAGTATCCTATGTATTAATCCAGGTTGTAAACCATCTGTGTGCAAAATTTCATCCAAATCCGTTCAGTAGTTTTTGCGTGAAAGAGTAACAAACATCCACACATACATCCATACTTACAAACTTTCACATTTATAATATTAGTAGGATTAAAAAAAACTACTTACTAGATCTCGTTCAAACCAATTTTAGGTGGAAGTTTACATGGTAATGCACATTCATCATATATATTTTTTTAGTTTTATCATTCTCTTATTTTACACGTTACCCCTGTAACTGGGGGGACACATTTTACCACTTTGGAAGTGTCTCTCGTGCAAACTATTCAGTTTAGAAAAAAATATATATTAGAAACCTTAATATCATTTAATGAAGACCTATCCATAGATACCCCCCTCCCCACACTTATGGGTTTGACGAAAAAAAATTTTTGAGTTTTAGTTTCAGCACGGGGAACCCCTCCAATGTTTGGTGTTTTTTTTTTTTTTTGTCTGAAAATCTTAATGCGGTTCACAGAAATACATCTACTTACCAAGTTTCAACAGCATAGTTCTTAGCTTCGCAAAAAAGTGGCTGTGACATACAGACGGTCAGTCAGACAGACAATATGACGAATCCATAAGGGTTCCGTTTTTTTGCCATTTGGCTACGGAACCCTAAAAAGCTGGTCGAGTTTTGTGTGGCGTTAAGTTGTTCCGTAGATTAAAAAAATATTTCAATTGCAACAAACAGAAACGAAATTCTTCATTTGTTTGCATGGTATAACTTACAAAAGTTTTTATTTTCGAAGTTGTAGCTTAGGTAGCTAGCCTAAGCACCAAAGGAAATAGACTAAATTTCGAAATGTGGGTGTACTGTACGTGTACACATCTACGTACCCCCTCACAGCATACAAGCGTGATGTTAATAATAAACTTTCAAGCGATTGCAGCAATCACGGCAGATTTGCTGTCTCTAATTGAAGAGTTACATTGTATATCTCGGAAGACCAACATAAAATCATCACAAAATTCGAAAGGGATCGTAATAATATCCTTCCAAACAAAAATCGGTTCTCGATTGGCAAAGATATCGCTGAACATACATTAAAAAAAACAGACGAATTGAAGATTTCTGATTAGATTGTTGATTCCTTTTGAAAGTTGGACAAAAAAAGTGTTTAATTATATTCACGTAATATTGTGTGTTTTTCTTATTTATAATTACAGAATGACAGGTGACGAACAGTGAGCAACACACAAATCCATTTCAACTATTTCCTTGTGACTACTTAAAATAAAACTATAAAAGTCCCGTTTCACCTCACAAACAACAAAACACCTGATTACGAAGGTACGAAACTATTCAGCACAAAATGCCAACACATTTCACAGTTCCAATCATCAAACCTCATATTAACCGCTTCGACCTAATAAATAGGCAGACATTTAATACACACGTCTGTCAGACGTATCTCTAAATTTAACTTGCAAATGCCGTTCAAATGTGTATTAGCCGAGATAACTGCTGTCAATGTGTCTCCTAGTGGACACGAGGCCAAATGTCGAATGCCAGCGCATTAAATTTTCAAGCACTAGTGGACTCTGCATATCCGTCTGACCCAACTATCCACCGAAATTTATTTTATTCATTTGATGGCCTCTACAGACCGATATGTAAGTAGGAAAAAAGTGGGACAGCTGAACTAGCAGGTAAAACGGAGAAACTGATCATTTAGAGCAATGAAAATATTTGAATTTTAGACAGATATAGGAGATTTTGATAGTGATGAAAAATCATGTTAAACGCAATGTCACGCACTCAAAACATTGTGCTAATTTTATTGTCGCATTTATTAATAAATGGGTTATGGAGGTATTTCAAGTAAAAAATGAACTTAAAAAAATTTTGGCACTTTGATTTCCAATATCTCCGTAACTAAAACGTTCTCAGGTATGGACTAGAACAAAAAAACATAACCGACTTCACACAAAAAAGTGAAAAATAACTTTAGCTTCAGAAGTCGGTGACCTTTGTTTGATTGATTTAGTTTTTTTTTTATCACCGACTTCTGTATATCTCGGAAGGTCAGCATCAGATCTTCAACAAATTAAAATGAGACCAATCGAGAAGCACCAGCTTTCAAATGAAAAAAGAATCATCAAAATCGGTTCACCCAGTCGAAAGTTCTGAGTTAACAAACACAAAAAAAAATACAGACGAATTGATAACCTCTTTTTGGAAGTCGGTTGAAAAATTATCACAATGACGGAGGAAACAATTGCTTTTCGGTTTCTTTTATGATGAGGTAGTAATGCTGTAAATTCTGAACGCTCACAACAGGCCCAAAATACCTCTATTTGTGATGATTGAACGGCATCCGTCTTAATATACCTTACATTTTGCCGCAGCCGTAATATAATTTCCTTTTTGCCTAACACATAAAAACAGTCATACGTCAGCACAAATGTCTCTGAAATAGCAGCTACCTGGTTAATCTGCATTGGACTAGAAAATGTAAGCAAAAAAAATAAGTTTTCCATTGAGCCACTTACCTGTCTCTGGCTGTTGGAAATTTTCGGGGAACTCCTCTCGGCGGATATCCGTGTCGTTTCGATAGCGCTTGACGGTTTAAATCGACTCAATTCTGCTGCTGCAGCAAATGTTACCTGACCTTTTATAGTTTTCAGCGAAAATCCCCGTTTTTGCAACATTTTTCATTCCTACTCCGCTCCTAATAATTGTAGCGTGATGTTATATAGCCTAAAGCCTTCCCCGATAAATGAACTATCCAACACAAAAATATTTTTTCAATTCGAGCTGGTAACTCTTCTGCTTTATAATATTAGTATTGAAGTATAGATGTTGGCGCAGCCGTGAGACACACACAATATTATTTCGTTTTTTTTTTCTGTTTAGTTTTCAGTTTTTGATATGTAGGTTTAAGTTTTTAAATATGTCGGAGAAGCAGCATCCTCCTCGACATCATCAGTGTTCACGGAGTCTAGTGGGCGTCATTTGGGTAAAATGCTAACACAAAACAAAGTATTCACTGTTTCACATTTTATTAGTTAATTATTTTAACACAATTTAATAGCAATATTTCACAATAACTAGTTTGCTTAGCAATTATATTCCAGCAGCAGGTTCGCGACACCAATCTAACTTCATCACCAGCGAACCACCTGGATCCTCGATCCACCACCGTTCTCCGAGCAATCCTTGCTCTGTCACCGCATGTGTCAAGACCTGTTTTTAATATTTTTGTGGTCAAGACCATCAAGACTCTCTGGATATTTTATCGCAGTTACAATATTATTTTATTTTATTCTGGTTTTATTTTTTGTCCACTTTGTCTTGCAATTATTATAATGTTAATGTTGTTGTTGTGTTAATTTTCGGTTTTGTTTATTTGTTTATTAATTTTTTATTTGTTTATTATTCTGTTTATTAATATTGTATGCACGTCATGACTTTGCGACGAATAAATGTTTTTTCTTTCTTTCTTTCAATAGCAATGTCTTTCATTTTGGCAATAACAACATACATTGCATTTTTCTTTTGTCTCGCAGACCATTATTTCAAATACAATATGAAACAGGTGTTATAATTTCCGTTAAAGTCCTTCGAGGTTAATAAAAAAACGTGTATTGCAATGCGCAGCTCAGTGAATGACTTTAGTGTTTTAGTCGAATGGTTTTTTTTTTTGTTTCAGTTTCAGAATGTACTTACCAGCAAGTAGAATTTCATGTCTGCTTCTTTTTCTTGTTATGTCTTCCTGAGCTGAGCCACGATTGTAGTCGGTTTCCAAGAATACCTGACTATTTGTAATGTATAATAGAGCTGGTAACAATATGTGTAACTAAATTGCCATTCGTCACAGACAAATTGTTCAAGTGGCTTAAAAGTGTGTTGATATACATTACCGCTAATACTACGATACTTAAAATACATGAAACGAATGTTCAGTCAGCAAAACAGTTAGGTTTACAGGCTAGCAATCTTCTTACTACTATTATAAAAGGAGAAGGGTTATAATCAATCTGTTTGCAATTTCATCCAAATCCTTTCAGTAGTTTCTGCGGGAAAGAATAACAAAAATCGATCTTTACAGACTTTTACATTTATAATAGTCTTAAGAAGATTGCTAGCCTGCATACCTAACTCTTTTACAATGTAGCGTCAGTTTAATAAAGAACACGGGCAGCACAATTCTTGATGAAATTATTAAGCGTCTACGTATGTCACCGTGATAGATGCCTACGAAATGATTTACAAAGATTTATATATATATATATATTTTTATTATATACAAAAATTTCTTCGGGCTCTGACAGATGTTCTTTAGTCATTACAATTTTATATGAAACAACCGAAATGCCGGGGGCCATTGCCAGTGAAATAATTTTGGAACAGCACCGTAGTTTAGGGGAGCAGCGGTGGCCCAGTGGTGGCGGGACTTACGAACAGTAAGTCGTGGGTTCGAACCCAGACAGGCGCATTACTTTGTGTAATTTATTTCATCACCGCTGCTCTCAAAACGGTGAAGGAAAACATCGTGAGGAAACCGGCATGTCCTAGAACCAAAAATTCGAAGACATGTGACATCTACCAACATGCACTGGGCCCGCGTGGTAGATTATAGCCCATTCCCTCTCATTGAGAGGAGGCCGTGTCCCAGCAGTGGGAACATTATAGGCTGATGATGATGATGATGATGACCGTAGTTTCAGGACAGAGCGCCACCTGCTACGATTAGCAGGTGGTGTTCTGGACCGTGGTCGAGGCAAAAGGATTATGTGAGGCAACCCTCACATACACCTTTCGCCTCGACCACGATCATACACCGTCACGGTCATACATTTGGTCATACACGCACGCCGGTTGCGAGAACTAAACACCTGACCTTTTTGAAGAACCTACAAAGTTTACCTCCATTAAATATTATAGATTATGGGTGGTGGTTAGTCTAGTAGTCACAAGTGCTACCGCCGAGTTTTAGGTTCTGTAGCAATATAGTTTGGACTTGAGTTCCTTTACTAGCAATCTGGTAACAAAGCAATATCGAACTTTGTATTAAAATTAACAACTACCTCATTTTACGGTTGAAATAGCTTACTAAACATACATGAAGTTTTATAATATAATTCTTTTGGTTATGCCAATGTCTACGTTTTTTCGTATTTATTTATTTATCATACATAGCTAACACTCCCGGCTAATTCACCTTTCAAACAAAGAAAACAAAATCCAAATCGGTTCATCCGTTCGGGCGCTACGATGCCACAGATAGACACACACAGACACGTCAAACTTATAACAGCCCGTCGTTTTTGCGTCGGGTGTTAAAAATTATGTCAAATGTGCTATGCCAAATACATTTCGGAGCATCAAGATTCTGCAAGATAGAAGGAATCCGTCAGTAACGTCAGTTGTTTCCCAGCAATAATTTTTGCGTAAAGTTACTTAGTTTGATGTACAGAATGCTTGGTTAACGGCTTTGTTATGAGATGGTTTACACCTTGTAAATGTACTGTAATGTGGTGGCTACTGGCCACCATAGACGCGGGCCTGTGTACGATTAGCTATGGGCTAGCTAGCCGTCTGTCCGTCTAATGACAACAGGCTGTGTCGACGGCGCGTTCGTGTTCCACGCGCGCCTCAAAGAGATGTCAGCATAAGGAGAGGGGCCCGCAGGGCCGAAGCCTGCCGGGGTTGCGGGCCTGTTCGAAAGAGATACCGCGGCCCCGGAACATATAGGGCGAGGAAGGAACATGGATGGGTTTTAGTCAGTAAAAGTTTGATGGGATCTCGCTCTTATTTGATGATTTCTCATTTAAAAAAAAAAAGGTTACAAAATTCCAACCATAAACAAAATTGGATGCCACATAATCTATGCAGTAAATCATAGTTCAAAGAACATGATTGTAATCGCAAGATTATTTACAAAGCCCAGTTCGGTTCAGCAGCTCTAACAATTCAATGCTTTATTGGTATAAAGTAGGAGGCCGTATCACATTATACCGCCATTAACCATTTCACAGAATTAAGTCATACTACGAATTATTTACTTTGCGTCACGTCATTGCAGTAAGCGTAAATTAAGCTCCACAAACTACATCGTGACAATAAAGGTATACCACGAAGCAATAATCAAAACAGAGCGACCTACAGTGGCTTCTAGTAAGTTCTAGTGCTAGTTATATTGACCTGTTCACACACTAACCGATCGTTCAAACACGGCGAATGTTACTTCTACCTTAACCTCCATTGCCACAAGACCAATGTGTAAATGGTCTGAATATCTTTATACTCCGATCATGATAGTACTTCTTTCATGAAACGATTTAATTTTGTATCTCTATCGTGGCTTCACAAATTGCGTCGCGACTACTCGTAGTTTGCTGTATTTTTTCATCAGTATTCTCGGGTCTCGCTAAAGCACCACGCGTGACCGATGGCCAAGAGGAGCGTAAGAGACATTGCTCTTTTCTCGATCTACATGTTATGAGATTATCTCAACTATTTTCATTACAACTACGGTTGATTCACAGTCACACATGTTACTACGCATATTGGACGACTCACCTACTGTTCAACTTACCTAATTTTAACTCAACAAAAACCAATCATACTAACGAACGATTAATCTCATGAGATAAATCGTTCGTAAGTGTTATTAGACTCATTGTGTTTGACGCGCGCTCGCTACGCTCGCATTTTACATTACACACCCACTTTCTGTCACAAAAATCTTCGTCGCTCCGCCGGCCTTCAGTCTAGGCTCCTAATGCCAGCTAGCAAGACCCAATGAAGAAAAACACTAAGCAATACTGAGTTTAGGTGAGTCAACCGTAGATGAATCATCCTTTATGGATTTCGTTCATTAGTTACTACAAAAATCTGTGAAACGATCTTTAGGTATTGTAATATATCGGTATTTGGGCAGTCATTTTGAAAATAGTTACGATAAAACAGGTCGTATTATTATACGTACCCCATTTTTTTCATACTGCGATTAGTCAACAACACAATCTGGTGGATGGAACTCATAGTTTTATGAAAAATATCCAATCTCCAAGTTACAATCGTTATTTCTCGCGAAAATAAATTTAATATTAAGGAAAGTGTATACTTATTATTTGACGTGACTGTACCTCCTCCTTTGGTAAACACCCTTGGCTTACCGCTATAGCTTTTTGGGGGATTACACGATAAGTGTGTTCCAGTGATATTTAAGTCCCATATATAATAGGGGGCCAGCCTATTGCCAACAAATGGACGCAAATCCAGACCCAAACTCCTTATGAATTATCTATCAGTTTAGCCGACCAGGGAATCGAACCAAACACCTCTTGCTCAGCAGTCGCGCTTTCAACCACTCGACCCACGAGGCAGTCAATAAATTCTGATTAAATATTTCTTTCAGTAGGTACCTAACTATGAAACCGCTACGTTAACACCAAAACCCATTTTAGCGAGCCACTTTGACTGGCAATTTCTTTATCTTGCTTAAAACCACTGCCTCATAATCTATGAACTTTATACCAAGAAAATCTCATAGCTAGCTTTCTCTATAATCTGACTCTCTAGAGGGTAATCTGTGAGGGTAAAAATGGGGTAATAGGAAGAGTACTACTTAACAGGGTAGATAGGGGACTAAATAGATATAAAGAGTGTTCATGCTAGTATGATGGTCGTTGAATACTATTGCTATCCGTAGTCGCTAGTGACGAAGCCTTTATGATTTTAGAGTAGACGATTCGGTAACGATGCGATATTTCTCGATTCTGACATTGCATAGAAAAAAATGGTTCGATTTGTCAAGCTATGTCGTAAAGTCTTGAAAGGTGTCACAATGATTTATGAAAGCAACACAATAATCGAGATAGCATTTCCAAGCCATTGCAATAAGGTTCTTAATGATTCTGATATTCATATTTTTCATTACCTTGACACCCACCCAGTGCTAAACGGGTTTTGGAGGTCAGTCGCACCATGTTATATATTAGTATTCAGCTGGAAACCCACACCGACATAGTACACACGGAAATTCATGGAAAAAAGCTTGGCAAAGGATGATAATAAACTCACGTCTTTTTCTCATGAAAGAAAGAAATAGTAGATGATTGCATCGAGCACAAAGTAATTTATTATTGCACGAGGGCAATGTAAATTCATTTATTGCGAGGTGCATAATCTGCAGCTTTTCTTTCAACTATAACCTATAGAAATAGTAGATAAAAGAAACTCATACCAAACAGTTAAAATAGAAGTTTCTATAACACTGTCGGCTTCATTCAGCATGTTTTCCGAAGTTAATGTGTCGCTAGATGATTCCATTTTAATTCGAAGCCGAAACACCCAAAATCAGATAGTATTATCACACTTTATCGTTTCCAAAAATATTGTCAAGCTAAATTTCTTTCATTTTTAAATAAGAGTTACCAGCAATCATTTTTTAAATTTGGAACAAGTAGAATCGAAACGAATAATACGTACGTAAAAAAGTATTGATATCGGCTGGCTGGATAGAGCTAATCCATTGAGATTGGGACCTTTTGGTGCGATTAAAACATTAATTGTGCAATAATGAAATTTCATACATTTTTATTGCTCTACTAGAGCGTTAAAGACTCGCTTTGTACTGAGTTTTTAGTGTGATTATGATAAAATTAAAGCATAGTTGAAAGAAAACATATTTATTTGGCACATGTCACAAGAGCACACATCATCATCTGACATCACCCAC
Source organism: Xestia c-nigrum (assembly GCA_916618015.1). NCBI lineage: Eukaryota > Metazoa > Arthropoda > Insecta > Lepidoptera > Noctuidae > Xestia > Xestia c-nigrum. The sequence goes on from OU745260.1 coordinate 11,682,238, forward strand.
TGACTACCTGTAACGACTGCCAAAGTTTGACAAAGGACAGCCGGGACCAACAGCTTAACGTGCTTTCCGAGGTACGGAGGGAACTCGGTATGTAAGGGCGGTCACCCATCCACAGGCCAACCTAGGCAAACACGGCTTAACCTAAAGATCGACCCGAGTGGCTGTTATTATTCAGCCACGAGCTCCTGCTCCTCACACAACAAACAATAATAAGAATAAAAAAAAATAATTAAAAACTTAAAACAAAACAATAAAAACTCAGAATCCCACAAGAAAATAATATGAAGTGTGATTTTTTTGTCATCTCAGCAGTAACTTCCATTATTGCCAAAAGATTCTTCACACAGTCCATCTATCGTTTTTTGGGTCTTTCTCTGCCTTTTACTTCTACTTTACTGTTATACTTCAAACCAACAAAAATATTGGAGATTCTTTTTTAAAGGTGATTTTTTATTTTTCCTATCATGTAGTGACGTTATCACGTCGTATTGTGTAAAAATATAATAGCGAACGGTGACGAAGTTTCATCCCTATCTTAATAGGAATAGGGCATTGTCGTAAAAAGATCGTTCGATGAGACAAAAAACTTGCGCTGAAAATTGAAAATGAAAATAGTGAAGGTATAAAATCCTTCATAACTTTGGATTTTTTTTACAGTTTTGCTAACGATGAACCGTGTGGAAATTCTCTTCAAACTAAATTGTGGAATTTACTGAAAACAGGACTTTTTCGTTTTATTTTTTAGCAAAAAACTAACAACACTTAGAGAACTACGGCAGTTAGGAGCACCTGTACCATTGGGCATTACACTGGTAGAACATTAAATAAATAAAAACATAAAAACGCGTCCAAGTGCGAGTCGGACTCGCCCATGAAGGGTTCCGTAGCAGCGAGTAACATAATATAAAAGTTCTTGTAGTTCGATGTAAATGAAAGATAAATTACGGTTTACGATTTATAACGTACTAGCTTCTGCCAGCGGCTTCGCCCGCGTGAAGTTTCAAAATTGTCCCATGGGATCTTACTACCGGGATAAAAAGTATCCTATGTATTAATCCAGGTTGTAAACCATCTGTGTGCAAAATTTCATCCAAATCCGTTCAGTAGTTTTTGCGTGAAAGAGTAACAAACATCCACACATACATCCATACTTACAAACTTTCACATTTATAATATTAGTAGGATTAAAAAAAACTACTTACTAGATCTCGTTCAAACCAATTTTAGGTGGAAGTTTACATGGTAATGCACATTCATCATATATATTTTTTTAGTTTTATCATTCTCTTATTTTACACGTTACCCCTGTAACTGGGGGGACACATTTTACCACTTTGGAAGTGTCTCTCGTGCAAACTATTCAGTTTAGAAAAAAATATATATTAGAAACCTTAATATCATTTAATGAAGACCTATCCATAGATACCCCCTCCCCACACTTATGGGCTTGACGAAAAAAAATTTTTGAGTTTTAGTTTCAGCACGGGGAACCCCCCAAATGTTTGGTGTTTTTTTTTTTTTTTTGTCTGAGAATCTTAATGCGGTTCACAGAAATACATCTACTTACCAAGTTTCAACAGCATAGTTCTTAGCTTCGCAAAAAAGTGGCTGTGACATACAGACGGTCAGTCAGACAGACAATATGACGAATCCATAAGGGTTCCGTTTTTTGCCATTTGGCTACGGAACCCTAAAAAGCTGGGCCAGTTTTGTGTGGCGTTAAGTTGTTCCGTAGATTAAAAAACTATTTCAATTGCAACAAACAGAAACGAAATTCTTCATTTGTTTGCATGGTATAACTTACAAAAGTTTTTATTTTCGAAGTTGTAGCTTAGGTAGCTAGCCTAAGCACCAAAGGAAATAGACTAAATTTCGAAATGTGGGTGTACTGTACGTGTACACATCTACGTACCCCCTCACAGCATACAAGCGTGATGTTAATAATAAACTTTCAAGCGATTGCAGCAATCACGGCAGATTTGCTGTCTCTAATTGAAGAGTTACATTGTATATCTCGGAAGACCAACATCAAATCATCACAAAATTCGAAAGGGATCGTAATAATATCCTTCCAAACAAAAATCGGTTCTCGATTGGCGAAGATATCGCTGAACATACATTAAAAAAAACAGACGAATTGAAGATTTCTGATTAGATTGTTGATTCATTTTGAAAGTTGGTTAAAAAAAGTGTTTAATTATATTCACGTCATATTGTGTGTTTTTCTTCAGAATGACAGGTGACGAACAGTGAGCAACACACAAATCCATTTCAACTATTTCCTTGTGGCTACTTAAAATAAAACCATAAAAGTCCCGTTTCACCTCACAAACAACAAAACACCTGATTACGAAGGTATGAAACTATTCAGCACAAAATGCAAATACATTTCACAGTTCCAATCATCAAACCACATATTAACCGCTTCGACCTAATAAATAGGCAGACATTTAATACACACGTCTGTCAGACGTATCTCTAAATTTAACTTGCAAATGCCGTTCAAATGTGTATTAGCCGAGATAACTGCTGTCAATGTGTCTCCTAGTGGACACGAGGCCAAATGTCGAATGCCAGCGCATTAAATATTCAAGCACTAGTGGACTCTGCATATCCGTCTGACCCAACTATCCACCGAAATTTATTTTATTCATTTGATGGCCTCTACAGACCGATATGTAAGTAGGAAAAAAGTGGGACAGCTGAACTAGCTGGTAAAACGGAGAAACTGATCATTTAGAGCAATGAAAATATTTGAATTTTAGACAGATATAGGAGATTTTGATAGTGATGAAAAATCATGTTAAACGCAATGTCACGCACTCAAAACATTGTGCTAATTTTATTGTCGCATTTATTAATAAATGGGTTATGGAGGTATTTCAAGTAAAAAAATGAACTTAAAAAAAATTTGGCACTTTGATTTCCAATATCTCCGTAACTAAAACGTTCTCAGGTATGGACTAGAACAAAAAAACATAACCGACTTCACACAAAAAAGTGAAAAATAACTTTAGCTTCAGAAGTCGGTGACCTTTGTTTGATTGATTTAGTTTTTTTTATCACCGACTTCTGTATATCTCGGAAGATCAGCATCAGATCTTCAACAAATTAAAATGAGACCAATCGAGAAGCACCAGCTTTCAAATGAAAAAAGAATCATCAAAATCGGTTCACCCAGTCGAAAGTTCTGAGGTAACAAACACAAAAAAAAATACAGACGAATTGATAACCTCTTTTTGGAAGTCGGTTGAAAAATTATCACAATGACGGAGGAAAAAATTGCTTTTCGGTTTCTTTTATGATGAGGTAGTAATGCTGTAAATTCTGAACGCTCACAACAGGCCCAAAATACCTCTATTTGTGATGATTGAACGGCATCCGTCTTAATATACCTTACATTTTGCCGCAGCCGTAATATAATTTCCTTTTTGCCTAACACATAAAAACAGTCATACGTCAGCACAAATGTCTCTGAAATAGCAGCTACCGGGTTAATCTGCATTGGACTAGAAAATGTATGTAAAAAAAATAAGTTTTCCATTGAGCCACTTACCTATCTCTGGCTGTTGGTAATTTTCGGGGAACTCCTCTCGGCGGATATCCGTGTCGTTCCGATAGCGCTCGACAGCGGTAGATGTCACATGTCTTTGAATTTTTGGTTCCAAGACATGACGGTTTCTTCACGATGTTTCCATTCACCGTTTTGAGAGCAGTGGTGATGGTATACATTACACAAAGTAATGCGCCTGTCTGGGTTCGAACCCACGATTTACTGCTCGTAAGTCGGTACCGCCACCACTGGGCCACCACTGTTCTCTTAGCATCCTGTATATGAAACTAGAAGTAACTGTACGCAGAAATTATTGCTGGAAAACGCTGTTATTATTTAACTGCAAGCTCCTCACAAGATTAACTGGAAGGCTAGGCGTATGATGATGACTCGTCACTCTCTACTTGTGACAATGTTCACGTTCCTGTGCAAGTATCTCTAACCGTTCAGAATGTACAACAAACATACTAGAGGGACGGTACTCCCTTGATTGTCCTAAAATTGTTTGTCCGAAAATCATTATTCATAACACGTTTGCTATAAACTTCAGTAACCATAATGTTCAAAACACCGAAATTATGTTTTACATAACTAACTTTACTTCTAATACTAGTTTGTCATAATATCGAATACTATAATAATTGAATCTCCTAATTTTACATGACATAAAGTTGTCATGTCCTAAGTATTGTATCACTTAATGTATATGATTCCGAATGGTCATTTATAAATTGTTAGTCGCTAAAAAAATCCCTAAAAGTTAGGTTTTAGTGACAGAAACGAATTGCTGTAAATCCGACTCCACGCAGTCTTGTCTGCCCTACCCCAAGGCGCGGAGGGGCGAGGCGGGCCGCGAGTTGAGGAGCAGGTGGTTGTAACACTCGCCGCCGCGGCTGAGGCTGAAGCCGAAGCTGCGGTGGTGAGCGTTAAACCCTTCTGCGACGATAAGCTCGCGTGAGGCCGCCGGAGCCCCGCAGCGCCGGAGCCGTGACAGAAACCATGCCTGCTGCATGATGCTTGCTCGTTTGCATGCTACATGCTTGCTTGCATACTGTACGCTTGCTTGCGTACTGTATGCTTGCTTGCATGTTGCACGCTTGCTTGCTGCATGCTTGCTTGTTGCAGGCTTGCTTGCTGCATGCTTGCTTGCTGCATGCTTGCATGGATGTGTATGCTTGCCGCATGCTTGCTACATGCGTACTGCATTCTTGCTGCATGCTTGCTTGTATTACATGCTTGCTACATGCGTGCTGCATGCGTACTGCATGCTTGCTTGCATTACATGCTTGCTACATGCGTGCTGCATGCTTGCTGCATGCTTGCTTGCATCGCATGCTTGCTTGCTGTATGCTAGCCGCATGCTTGTTGCATGCGTGCCGGATGCTTGCTGTATGCGTGCCGCATGCTTGCTGCATGCTTGCTTGCATTGCAGGTCAACGCCTACATACGATTAAACATTTACTTAGAGTAGGACTTATGACTTTTATTGAAAACAATTTTATGTCATTTGTATATTATTGATTGTAATACTTATGACAAACGGATTTAGGGCTTATTATATTTAGGGATTTCAACTTTATAGCATATGATATTATGTGATTTAAAGTTCGGGTAAATTATCATTCGGACAAATGATGATTATGACAGCAAAAATTATGTCATTTTAAATTATGGATTAAAAATTTAGGTAATACGATAGAGAACCTAGAGGGACTACCCCATTATCATCTTCTTGCTCTTGACGCATTTTTCTTGGGGTCGGTGGAACAAATTTTGAAGTTAAAACCTCTTTAGGCGCGTTGAGTACTTTTTTTTAACTCGCGTGACCGTCACCCAATGCTTCGTAGCACTCGTAGCCGATCCGCTACGGCGTAGCACCACTAGGCATGCGCAACGGACAACCCGTAGCAAATATAGATTACTTACTTTTTACAGTTCCCAAAGACTGCCTCGCATTCTGATTTTTTCCTCCATTCTTCTCTGTCAACCGTCACGCTATGATTCACTTCTTTATCTTTCTTTGTCATTCCTCACACAAATCCGTCGATAGTTTTTTGGTCTTCCTCTTCCTCTCGGACTGTGCCATTAACAGAATTCAAAGTGTTGCACCCATGTGTTATGTTTGTGTGGATCGAGATATCATCCACTTATGTATCAAGTTTCTATTCACATTAGTATTAACATACTGTTAATACTTTTAAAATTAGTAAGATGATTATTATAGGCGTAATGCATACTTTCCGAGAGCCAGTCGCAGTTTTAATGAAGTTTCTTGTGATCCCGGAATTGACCTATTCTGCACCAATGCAAGAACAGTAAGGAGATACTTAGAGAAGCCATTTTTTGTACACGAGGCACCTGCTTAAATTAACAACAATAGGTTAGAATAAACCAACGTTATTGTTAATTGTAAATAATAATGTAACAGTGCTAGGTTTTTGTAACTTTTGCTTTAATTTGTGTATTTCTCTGTGGAAGCTTGTTATTAGCAATTTAAGTATACATTACATGTTATTAGTCTTCCTAAAATGTAAAAAATAAAATAAATAAATAAATATGAAAGTGATTACTTTGCAATATTTTAGGTTTTTCATAGCCTCGAGTTGGGATCATTATCATCATCATCATCTCAGCCGAAAGACTGCTGGACATAGGCCTCCCCCAAGTGTCGCCACATTGACCGGTCCCTTGCGACTCGCATCCACCGGATTCCCGCAACCTTCACCAGGTCATCGGTCCACCTAGTGGGAGTTCTTCCAACGCATCGTTATCGGGATCATTGTAGCTGTCGCAAAATAATAATTTGCCAGTCAGTTGGTTAAATATTAAATTAAAATAAAATAAGATAACATTAGGGAAAGAAAAGAGTAACATAATACTGAAAATTAAATTATAACAAAACTACACAACAAAACCATCTAAAAGGAATGAGTAACACTTGTGACAATAAATTAAACACCGTTTGCATTCTAAAAGTCATTATTTTATCTAAAAAGACCTGACGATGTGTGATTGCGAATTTTGAATAAGTTCTAAACTATTCTAATACAAAGACTCGGGCTGATTTATCTGAATAATTTTGGTTCAAAAACATACATAGGTCCAAGAAACAACAATCCAGACCAAAATTTTCCTATTTGAAAGACAATGTTTCATCTATCCATAATAAGGATAGCCATAACCGCCATAACCGCCACCGCCAAGCCCACCGTAACCATATGCGCCGGCGCCGATTCCAGCACCAATACCAGCGCTTAACCCGGCGCTTATACCAGCCCCAATTCCACCCCCAACCCCACCACCAACCCCACCGTAGCCGTAGCCATAGCCTGGGAAAAATCTTCGGTTAAGTTCCGATTGATTTAAATTCAAGTTGGTATTTGCTCTTCTGCTGTTTGAGTGGTGTAGTGATTCATCTGCTTGACACATCATGATAACCAGGGTGGATAGGCACAACTGGAAAGTAGAATAGAAGATTTTTATTCAAGATCTCCATCATCATCATATCAGCCCGAAATTACCCACTGCTGGGTATAGGCCTCCCCTATTTTATGTTGTACTACGCAACTTTGTCTACGTCGCATAAGAGAGAAAAACTAAAGGAAAAAAAATCCCCGTTTTTGCAACATTTTTCATTCCTACTCCGCTCCTAATAATTGTAGCGTGATGTTATATAGCCTAAAGCCTTCCCCGATAAATGAACTATCCAACACAAAAATATTTTTTCAATTCGAGCTGGTAACTCTTCTGCTTTATAATATTAGTATTGAAGTATAGATGTTGGCGCAGCCGTGAGACACAAAATATTATTTCGTTTTTTTTTCTGTTCAGTTTTCAGTTTATGATATGTAGGTTTAAGTTTTTAAATATGTCGGAGAAGCAGCATCCTCCTCGACATCATCAGTGTTCACGGAGTCTAGTGGGCGTCATTTGGGTAAAATGCTAACACAAAACAAAGTATTCACTGTTTCACATTTTATTAGTTAACTAGCTTCTGCCAGCGGCTTCGCCCGCGTGAAATTTCAAAATTGGGGTTGAGTGAGAATATTATAAACGTAAGAGTAAACAAATATAATAATAACAAATCTCCGAACTGCTAAGCTATCGGGAGTTACACGTGTTATTGTGAGTCAACTATAAAAGATAGACATATGCTGTCGTGGGATATTTTTTATATAATTTTATGTGGAATATTTCCGTTACACATGATTTCTATGTAGCTTTAACCATTAAGGCTGCACACGCGACGGAAGCTAAAAAAACCAAGTAACTTCTCCCGTTTTCCCAACATTTCCTTTCACTGCTCTGCTCCTATTAATGGTAGCGTGATGAAAAGTATACTATTACCTGCTCAGGAGTATGTAGAATAATTGTACCAAGTTTCGTTAAAATCCGTCGAGTAGTTTTTTTTTCTATAAATAACATACAGACAGACAGACAGACAGACAGACAGAAAGACAGACAGACAGACAAAAATTTTACTGATTGCATTTTTGGCATCAGTATCGATCACTAATCACCCCCCGATAGTTATTTTGTAAATATATTTCATGTACAGAATTGACCTCTCTACAGATTTATTATAATATAGCTTCTGCCAGCGGCTTCGCCCGCGTGAAGTTTCAAAATTGGGGTTGAGTGAGAATATTATAAACGTAAGAGTAAACAAATATAATAATAACAAATCTCCGAACTGCTAAGCTATCGGGAGTTACACGTGTTATTGTGAGTCAACTATAAAAGATAGACATATGCTGTCTTGGGATATTTTTTATATAATTTTATGTGGAATATTTCCGTTATACATGATTTCTATGTAGCTTTAACCATTAAGGCTGCACACGCGACGGAAGCTAAAAAAACCAAGTAACTTCTCCCGTTTTCCCAACATTTCCTTTCACTGCTCTGCTCCTATTAATGGTAGCGTGATGAAAAGTATACTTTTACCTGCTCAGGAGTATGTAGAATAATTGTACCAAGTTTCGTTAAAATCCGTCGAGTAGTTTTTTTTTCTATAAATAACATACAGACAGACAGACAGACAGACAGACAGACAGACAAAAATTTTACTGATTGCATTTTTGGCATCAGTATCGATCACTAATCACCCCCCGATAGTTATTTTGTAAATATATTTCATGTACAGAATTGACCTCTCTACAGATTTATTATAAGTATAGAAGATTAGTTAATTAATTATTTTAACACAATTTAATAGCAATATTTCACAATAACTAGTTTGCTTAGCAATTATATTCCAGCAGCAGGTTCGCGACACCAATCTAACTTCACCACCAGCGAACCACCTGGATCCTCGATCCACCACCGTTCTCCGAGCAATCCTTGCTCTGTCACCGCATATGTCAAGACCTGTTTTTAATATTTCTGTGGTCAAGACCATCAAGACTCTCTGGATATTTTATCGCAGTTACAATATTATTTTATTTTATTATTCTGGTTTTATTTTTTGTCCACTTTGTCTTGCAATTATTATAATGTTAATGTTGTTGTTGTGTTAATTTTCGGTTTTGTTTATTTGTTTATTATTCTGTTTATTAATATTGTATGCACGTCATGACTTTGCGACGAATAAATGTTTTTTCTTTCTTTCTTTCAATAGCAATGTCTTTCATTTTGGCAATAACAACATACATTGCATTTTTCTTTTGTCTCGCAGACCATTATTTCAAATACAATATGAAACAGGTGTTATAATTTCCGTTAAAGTCCTTCGAGGTTAATCAAAAAACGTGTATTGCAATGCGCAGCTCAGTGAATGACTTTAGTGTTTTAGTCGAATGGTTTTTTTTTTGTTTCAGTTTCAGAATGTACTTACCAGCAAGTAGAATTTCATGTCTGCTTCTTTTTCTTGTTATGTCTTCCTGAGCTGAGCCACGATTGTAGTCGGTTTCCAAGAATACCTGACTATTTGTAATGTATAATAGAGCTGGTAACAATATGTGTAACTAAATTGCCATTCGTCACAGACAAATTGTTCAAGTGGCTTAAAAGTGTGTTGATATACATTACCGCTAATACTACGATACTTAAAATACATGAAACGAATGTTCAGTCAGCAAAACAGTTAGGTTTACAGGCTAGCAATCTTCTTACTACTGTTATAAAAGGAGAAGGGTTATAATCAATCTGTTTGCAATTTCATCCAAATCCTTTCAGTAGTTTCTGCGGGAAAGAATAACAAAAATCGATCTTTACAGACTTTTACATTTATAATAGTCTTAAGAAGATTGCTAGCCTGCATACATCTTTTACAATGTAGCGTCAGTTTAATAAAGAACACGGGCAGCACAATTGTTGATGAAATTATTAAGCGTCTACGTATGTCACCGTGATAGATGCCTACGAAATAATTTACAAAGATTTATATATATATATTTTTTTTTTTAATATATACAAAAATTTCTTCGGGCTCTGACAGGTGTTCTTTAGTCATGACAATTTTATATGAAACAACCGAAATGCCGGGGGCCATTGCCAGTGAAATAATTTTGGAACAGCACCGTAGTTTCAGGACAGAGCGCCACCTGCTACGATTAGCAGGTGGTGCTCTGGACCGTGGTCGATGCAAAAGGATTATGTGAGGCAACCCTCACATACACCTTTCGCCTCGACCACGATCATACACCGTCACGGTCATACATTTGGTCATACACGCACGCCGGTTGCGAGAACTAAACACCTGACCTTTTTAAAGAACCTACAAAGTTAACCTCCATAAAATAATATAGATTATGGTCTGTTAGTCTAGTAGTCACAAGTGCTACCGCCGAGTTTTAGGTTCTGTAGCAATATAGTTTGGATTTGAGCTCCTATACTAGCAATCTGGTAACAAAGCAATATCGAACTTTGTATTAAAATTAACAACTACCTCATTTTACGGTTGAAATAGCTTACTAAACATACATGAAGTTTTATAATATAATTCTTTTGGTTATGCCAATGTCTACGTTTTTTCGTATTTATTTATTTATCATACATAGCTAACACTCCCGGCTAATTCACCTTTCAAACAAAGAAAACAAAATCCAAATCGGTTCATCCGTTCGGGCGCTACGATGCCACAGATAGACACACACAGACACGTCAAACTTATAACAGCCCGTCGTTTTTGCGTCGGGTGTTAAAAATTATGTCAAATGTGCTATGCCAAATACATTTCGGAGCATCAAGATTCTGCAAGATAGAAGGAATCCGTCAGTAACGTCAGTTGTTTCCCAGCAATAATTTTTGCGTAAAGTTACTTAGTTTGATGTACAGAATGCTTGGTTAACGGCTTTGTTATGAGATGGTTTACACCCTGTATTTAAAAAAAAAACATGCAGGGCAGTGTTTGTGGGGACTGCCGATAAAAGTGAAACGTGACGGTCACGCGAGTTCAATGTTCTTTTGTTCACTCAAAAGTGTTCGACGCGCCTAAAGAAGTTTTCAATTCGAAATATCCTTATAACATACAACCGATACTTGACATTATATTCTTAGAGACTCTATTCTTAGAGACTCTAGCTAAGCATCCAACAATCTTATCAGCTGCACTATAATCATCTTAGAGATAATGTCTAATCATTTATCAGTACGTCAAGTGCGGTGGCTCGCACTATTCCCGATAGACAGTTTACTGTCCACGGGACAAGTCTTTGTAGCGAAATTACAGTCGTCGCTGAAATGGAGTCTTCGAGTTGTTATTTTTAAGCTGCTTTTCTAATAGTCGGTTGATATAGCCTGTCTTTATTCTAAAGTAATTACTGAGTCTAGTAACAGCACGTAAATAATAATTTTTGTATTGTTTACTGCATACAAAATAAAAAATGTATTTGTCACCGTAAAATTGTCAAACACGTTAAATTGTAATCGCTCCAGCAATATTGTAAACTCTCGAAATATTGTCAACTAAACATACGAAAGTATCTCTGCCCCCATAATCGGGACTTGGGGCTTTAAAGGAACCTAACTTACCTAACGGGGGGGCCCGTTAGGTTAGTTAGGTTCCTTTAAAGCCTGCACTCGGAAAGAGCGTTTACGGTCTCTCTAGTTAATTTAAAATTTCAACGTGTTTGACAATTTTACGGTGACATATACATACAAATTGTAATAAAATTAAGCTTTAACATAAGCTTAAGTGCAATGGCGACCGTAACCCAGAATTGGGTAATCATCTGCCTAGCCTTTTCCCAACAATTTTGAGGTCTACTTCCAGTTTAACCGGGTGCAGCTGAATACCAGCATTTCATATAGAGGGACTACCTAACATCTGAGCTCGACAACCTAGCTAAGTTGGGTAATAAGAAATCCTTTGATTTTACTGGTTGTTAGAGATCTACAAAAGAAAGCTGGGACCAGCGGCTTGACGTGCTTTTCGAGCCACGGTAAAAAAATTGTGGTAGGGGTGGTCACCATTGCGGGCCTGTTCGAAAGAGATACCGCGGCCCCGGAACAAAAAAGGGCGAGGAAGGAACATGGATGGGTTTTAGTCAGTAAGAGTCTGACACTCCCTCCCGCTCCGCCTAGAGTGGGAGAAGTCATTTGATGATTTCCCATCTTAAAAAAAAGGGGTGGTCACCAAACTAGGAGCGCGGCGTAACCACACGACTTACGATTATTTAGCCTCAAGATCCTCACTGAAAAGAGGAGAACGTAAATATGAAATACTAGACTTTGCAAAGAGCATAAAGATTGTTATGCAGGGGCTAAAGCGATGCCCCACATATTCAAACCTCTCTAACACTTGACGCCATTTTTAAGGACCGGTCAAATCGGTGCCGTTTCCGTTTTGAACACGACAGAATATTCTTTAGTTAGTATTTGTATAAAAGTCTCCGTGTCAGTGACCGGAGTGGTTTGGGTTTGATTGATCCGGTACGACTGCTTTACTGTACATAATATTTGGGGAATCATGACTGATTATAACATACCTACGCGTATAACTGACTCCTTACTTTATCGAAAGCGGTATTTCTGTAATGTAATTAACACATATTAGTTTTCGAACACCGCGTTCATAAACTGCACGACAACTCTAGTCACAAAATTTCTTGAAAATAAATACTAGATTTTTCTATTTTTCCAAAGTATCAACCACAAAATTACTTCCCACATTCGTAAAACCAAAGGTTAAACCATACAACAAAGCCATTAAAAGCACACCTAAAGAACTCGAAAATTACAATGTCAGGGAAGAATAAATACAACATAACTCTTTGTCGCTGGAAACCGCGTAATTTCATACCATCCGTACATTTAGTACTGCAGCAACGTTCCATTTAAAAATATATAATATCATCATTTGCCTGCGGCTTCGCTCATATGGAATTCAGAAATTATATCAGAAACGTAAGCACTAACCCAGGTGATATCATCATCATCATTTCAGCCGAAAGACGTCCATTGCTGGACATAGGCCTCCCCCAAGTGTCCCCAAACTGATCGGTCCCGTGCAACTCGCATCGAACGTATTCCCGCAACCTCCACCTATTGGGAGGTCATCCAACGTAACGTCTTCCGGTTCGCGGTCACCACTCCAGAACTTTTCGGCTCCATCGGTCATCTTTTCGGCGAGCAATATGCCCTGCCCACAGCCAGTTAAGTTTAATCTTGGTTCTCTTACGATGTTTTCATTTCTGATTCGATCACGCAAGGAAACTCCGAGCATAGCACAGGTTAGGTTATACAGGGTGTCTCATTCAAATCGGTCAGTATGGGAAAGTCTGAAACTATAAGACATACGAAGATCTGTTCTGAGGACCCATGTCATCGATTTTAATAACAAGAAAAACTGCATTCATACATTTTAAAAAACATCTGTACCCCGGTTGGGGAATCGAACCCGGTTATTTTGAAAAAAAAAACCCTACACTATTTCTATTTAGATATCGATTGTGTAGGTCTCAAGCAGTAAACGGCTGTATGAAACATGATGTCTGAAATGAATAAAATGCATTGTTTCCACATACTTTAATTTATTTTAGTAGGTGCTTGAACTGACCACGTTTACAATATTAAACAAGTTCAGGTATTTAAAATTGTCTCTATGGTTGTTTGTACCTCTTTTCTGATGTTGCAACTTGATACATACACCGCTTTACATACATATGACATTGGCATTGCATTGAACCATTCCGGAAGTGATGTTTGTAATATTATCTAGTATCGTGTTGAATATTGTATTGAAAAAGGTGGTGGTCACTTCGAGCACTTACTAAAATAAGTTAAAGTATGTGGAAACAATGCATTTTATTCATTTTAGACATCATGTTTCATACAGACATTTACTGCTTAAGACCTACACAATCGATATCTAAATAGAAATAGTGAAGGTTTTTTTTATCAAAATAACCGGGTTTGATTCCCGAACGGAGTACAGATGTTTTTTTTTAAATGTATGAATGCAGTTTTTCTTGTTATTAAAATCGATGACATGGTTCCTCAGAACAGATCTTCGTATGTCTTATAGTTTCAGACTTTCCCATACTGACCGATTTGAATGAGACACCCTGTATACCTAACTATAAAACTATGTGTGCGTGAAAAAAAAAACAGAAAAATAGACAGGGTGACTAATATGTTTATTATAAAAGTATAAATGAGCATAGACAAGCTATTACCCGCGGTTCATGAAGATCGTCGATCGTCGAAAAAACTATTAAATTATCTCAAGGGACCGTACTAATCGAGACAATCATAAGTCATAATCCAGGTCTAATTTTGTGTCAATTTCATGCAAATCGATTCAGCCGTTAAGGTGTCATGGATTAACCTACACTACATTCACAAACATACAGATTTTTACATTATAATATTGGTAGGAAGTAGGATTTTTGAATTTCCGTCGTATAATGAACGCGGAACTTGACCTGTGAGTATTTATTTATTCAACAAGGCTGAATGTTTATCTTTGCGAGTTTATGAGTGAGAGGCTTTTGACGCTGTTTTGTGGCCAGTTTTAATTGGTGAAGAATTATGACGTTGGTAAAAAATTATGACAGTGGGAATGAAAAATGGCGTCGGATTGTATAAAATTATGCACGAATAATTTTATTGAACGTGTTGCGAAATATCATATTCGATGACTCGAATGGCGTAGTGGTAGTGAAGCTGCCTTGCGTTCATAGGGTCCTGAGTTCGAATCCCGGTAGGAGCAAATGTTTGTGTGATGAGCATGGACATTTGTTTCCGAGTCATGGATGTTTATATGTATAATACGAGTAAGTATGTATTAACAAACAAAAAAGTATATATGTAGTATATCAACTATCTGGTGACCACGACACAAGCCTTGCTTAGTGTGGCATTAGATAGCGCTGTGTGTTAATGTCCAGCGATATTTATTTATTATTTATTATAGGGAATGATATGATATCTTTATATCGACGAAGATTAAAAATATTGTCTTGTAGAGACATTGATTTATATTTATGCCACGAAATCCTCTCCCAGCATTTCAAAACGATTACAAAAGCTTACTGTGATTTGACAGTGATCCAAGTTTAAGGCGAAAAACCTGTAAACTTGACTCGCTGCAAAAGTTAGTCGTAATGAAGTAATCACGTTCACAGGGCATGCCGGGATTGCGGGACCGCCGGGGTTGCAGGACTGTTTGAAAGAGATTCCGTGGCCCTGACACATAAAGGGAGAGGAAGGAACATGGATGGGTTTTAGTCGGTAAAAGTCTGGCACTCCCTCCCGCTCCGCCCAGAGTGGCAGAAGTTATTTATTGACTACCCATCCGAAAAAAGAAGAAGAAGCTGACAGGGTATAAAGTGCAACATAATAGGCGACGGTGCAGTGCGTAAATTAAATTAAGTGTGCCAATTATTGGAGTAAGTCGTGGGTTCGAATCCAGACAGGCACATTACTTTGTGAAATTTATTTCATCAGCACTGCACTCTCGTGAGGAAACCTAGAACCAAAAAAATTTAAGACATGTGACATCTGCCAACCCGCACCGACCCGCGTGGTGGATTATAGCCCATTCCCTCTCATAGAGAGGAGGCCTGCGTCCCAACAGTGGGAACATAAATAAGCTGATGTTGATGATGGATTATTGGAAAAACTAGAAAAACATGAGAACCGTTACTAGTCATTTAGCATGTTATGTGACTATTCACTTACACTATAACTTAAGTACATATACACCACCTCATCACAAAGCCGTTAACCAAGCATTCTGTACATCAAACTAAGTAACTGTACGCAAAAAATATTGCTGGGAAACAACTTGCTTTTTTGAGGTTATAAATCATGTTTTGTGGTAGAACTCAACGTAACGCGCTTAAAACAATATGCTGATGCATGGATTTAATAGCACGGAGGTCGTGGAGGTGTTAAAAGTTAAAATGTTACTAAAAAAGCTTATTAATAAAAAAACATGTCAAAAAGTTGTAACTTTGACCCGATATCTCCGTAACTAGAAGTTTCCCAGGTATAGTGTAAAACAAAAAAATGATCGCAATGATGGGGAGAATAAGTGCCTTTCGGCTTCGTGAAGAGGTGTTTTACACCCTTTAGGTAATTGAATTTCAAGCAATTTCATGTAAAATGTTCGAAAATACGTAAATTAATGATACTAAATAATTATTCAATGATTGAATTAGGCTTAGCTGGCTATCACTCTTCTAATTAAGTAACTTTGACATATTAATTACTGCAAATATTCAGAATTCTCGTTGGTCACGGTCAGCATGGATAATTTGATAAATTCGTATCAATTATATCGGTGATGTGGTCAACGCACCAAGGTACTTCACTAATTTCAAACGTGAATGCGACCGTTTAGTTTCATCCACGTAGGTTGATAGGTAGGTTTTAGGACCGTGACAGTTGGCGTAATGATGTTTCTGCTAACCTGAAAAATGAGTTTATGTAAAAACTAGCTAGCTATGCCCGTGGCTTCACCCGCGTAGAGTTCCGCAATTGTCCCAAGGGATCTTGTCGACGGCGCGTTCGTGTTCATTAGTTACTACAAAAATCTGTGAAACGATCTTTAGGTAGGTATTGTAACAGTAGGTCTTTGGACCGTAGTCATATTGAAAATAGTTACGATAAAACAGGTCGTATTATTATACGTACCCCAATTTTTTCATACTGCGATTAGTTAACAACACAATCTGGTGGATAGACTGTTTGTAATTCCAGCTGATGATTATGCATTAGTTTTCTAGATAAAAAAATACAATAATATTATAGCTGAATGGACACACACACAGACACATCTGTAGGTAGGCTGAGGTGTACCCCCTACTTTGGTAAACCCCCTTGGCTTACCGCTATAGCTTTTTGGGGGATTACACGATGAGTGTGTCACAGTGGGGCAGCCTATTGCCAACAACTGGACGCAAATCCAGACCAAAACTCCTTATGAATTATCAATCAGTTTAGCCGACCAGGGAATCGAACCAAACCCCTCTTGCTCAGCAGTCGCGCTTACAACCACTCGACCCACGAGGCAGTCAATAAATTCTGATTAAATATTTCTTTCAGTAGGTACCTAACCATGAAACCGCCACGTTAACACCAAAACCCATTTTAGCGAGCCACTTTGACTGGCAATTTCTTTATCTTGCTTAAAACCACTGCCTCATAATCTATGAACTTTATACCAAGAAAATCTCATAGCTAGCTTTCTCTATAATCTGACTCTCTAGAGGGTAATCTGTGAGGGTAAAAATGGGGTAATAGGAAGAGCACTACTTAACAGGGTAGATAGAGGCTAAATAGATATAAAGAGTGTTCATGCTAGTATGATGGTCGTTGAATACTATTGCTATCCGTAGTCGCTAGTGACGAAGTTTTGATGATTTTAGAGTAGACGATTCGGTAACGATGCGATACTCGTATTTCTCGATTCTGACATTGCATAAAAAACGGTTAAAAGTCTTCAAAAGTATCACAATGCTTTATGAAAGCCACACAACAATCGAGATAGCATTTCCAAGCCACTGCAATAAGGTTCTTAATGATTCGAATATTCAATTTTTTCCTTACATTGGCACCCGCACAGGTCAGTCGCACCATGTTATATATTAGTATTCAGCTGGAAACCCACACCGACATAGTACATACGGAAATTCATGGGAAAAAGCTTGGCAAAGGATGATTATAAACTCACGTCTTTTTCTCATGAAAGAAAGAAATAGTAGATGATTGCATCGAGCACAAAGTAATTTATTATTGCACCGAGTGCCTGATTTAATCTAATCTAACAGGCACGAGGGCAATGTAAATTACTTAAGGCGAGGTGCATAATCTGCAGCTTTTCTTTCAACTATTACCTATAGGAATAGTAGATGAAAGAAACTCATACCAAACAGTTAAAATAGAAGTTTCTATAACACTGTCGGCTTCATTCAGCATGTTTTCCGGAGTTAATGTGTCGCTAGATGATTCTATTTTAATTCGAAGCCGAAGCACTCGAAATCAGATAGTATTATCACACTTTATCGTTTCCAAAAATATTGTCAAGCTAAATTTTTCTTTTTTAAATCAGAGTTAGCAGCAATCATCTTTTAAATTTTGAACAAGTAGGATAGAAACGAATAATACGAACGTAAAAAAAAGTATTGATATCGGCTGGCTGGATAGAGCTAATCCATTGAGATTGGGACCTTTTGGTGCGATTAAAACATTAATTGTGCTATAATGAAATTTCATACATTTTTATTGCTCTACTAGAGCGTTAAAGACTCGCTTTGTACTGAGTTTTTAGTGTGATTATGATAAAATTAAAGCATAGTTGAAAGAAAACATATTTATTTGGCACATGTCACAAGAGCACACATCATCATCTGACATCACCCACTGACTACCTGTAACGACTGCCAAAGTTTGACAAAGGACAGCCGGGACCAACAGCTTAGCGTGCTTTCCGAGGCATGGAAGAAACTCGGTATGTAAGTGCGGTCACCCATCCACAGGTAAACCTAGGCAATCACTGCTTAACCTAAAGATTGACCCGAGTGGCTGTTATTATTCAGCCACGAGCTTCTACTCCTCACAAGAGCACACAACAAACATAAATAAGAAAAAAAAATAAAAGAAAACTTAAAACAAAACAATAAAAACTCAGGATCCCACAAGAAAATAATATGAAGTGTGTTTTTTACGTCATCTCAGCAGTAACTTCCATTCTTGCCAAAACATTCTTCACACAGTCCATCTATCGTTTTTTGGGTCTTTCTCTGCCTTTTACTTCTACTCTACTGTAATACACACAAATCAACAAAAATATTGGAGATTCTTTTTTAAAGGTGCTTTTTATTTTTCCTATCATGTAGTGACGTTATCACGTCGTATTGTGTAAAAATATAATAGCGAACGGTGACGATGTTTCATCCCTATCTTAATAGGAATAGGGCATTGTCGTAAAAAGATCGTTCGATGAGAAAAAAAACTTGCGCTGAAAATTGAAAATGAAAATAGTGAAGGTATAAAATCCTTCATAACTTTGGAAAAATTGTACAGTTTTGCTAACGGTGAACCGTGTGGAAATTCTCTTCAAACTAAACTGTGGAATTTACTGTAATCAGGACTTTTTCGTTTTATTTTTTAGCAAAAAACTAACAACACTTAGAGAACTACGGCAGTTAGGAGCACCTGTACCATCGGGCATTACACTGGTAGAACATTAAATAAATAAAAACATAAAAACGCGTCCAAGTGCGAGTCGGATTCGCCCATGAAGGGTTCCGTAGTAGCGAGTAACATATAATAATTATAAAAGTTCTTGTAGTTCGTTGTAAATGAAAGATAAATTACGGTTTACGATTTATGACGTATTCAAAAAAACTACTTACTAGATCTCGTTCAAACCAATTTTCGGTGGAAGTTTACATGGTAATGTACACACATCATACATTTTTTTTTAGTTTTATCATTCGCTTATTTTACAAGTTACCCCTGTAACTAGGGGGACACATTTTACCACTTTGGAAGTGTCTCTCGTGCAAACTATTCAGTTTAGAAAAAAAAAATATTAGAAACCTTAATATCATTTAATGAAGACCTATCCATATTTTTGAGTTTCAGTTTCAGCACGGGGAACCCCCCAAATGTTTTGTGTTTTTTTTTCTATTTTTGTGTGAAAATCTTAATGTGGTTCACAGAATACATCTACTTACCAAGTTTCAACAGCATAGTTCTTAGCTTCGCAAAAAAGTGGCTGTGACATACAGACGGTCAGTCAGACAGACAATATGACGAATCCATAAGGGTTCCGTTTTTTGCCATTTGGCTACGGAACCCTAAAAAGCTGGGCCAGTTTTGTGTGGCGTTAAGTTGTTCCGTAGATTAAAAAAAAACTTTCAATTGCAACAAACAGACAAGAAATTCTTCATTTGTTTGCATGGTATAACTTACAAAAGTTTTCATTTTCGAAGTTGTAGCTTAGGTAGCTAGCCTAAGCACCAAAGGATATAGACTAATTGTCGAAGTGTGGGTGTACTGTACGTGTACACATCTGCGTACCTCCTCAGAGCATACAAGCGTGATGTTAATAATAAACTTTCAAGCGATTGCAGCAATCACGCCAGATTTGCTGTCTCTAATTGAAGAGTTACATTGTATATTTCGGCAAACCAACATCAAATCATCACAAAATTCAAAAGGGATCGTAATAATAGCCTTCCAAACAAAAATGGGTTCTCGATTGGCGAAGATATCGCTGAACATACATTTAAAAAACACACGAATTGAAGATTTCTGATTAGATTGTTGATTCATTTTGAAAGTTGGTTAAAAAAAGTGTTTAATTATATTCACGTCATATTGTGTGTTTTTCTTCAGAATGACAGGTGACGAACAGTGAGCAACACACAAATCCATTTCAACTATTTCCTTGTGGCTACTTAAAATAAAACCATAAAAGTCCCGTTTCACCTCACAAACAACAAAACACCTGATTACGAAGGTATGAAACTATTCAGCACAAAATGCAAATACATTTCACAGTTCCAATCATCAAACCACATATTAACCGCTTCGACCTAATAAATAGGCAGACATTTAATACACACGTCTGTCAGACGTATCTCTAAATTTAACTTGCAAATGCCGTTCAAATGTGTATTAGCCGAGATAACTGCTGTCAATGTGTCTCCTAGTGGACACGAGGCCAAATGTCGAATGCCAGCGCATTAAATTTTCAAGCACTAGTGGACTCTGCATATCCGTCTGACCCAACTATCCACCGAAATTTATTTTATTCATTTGATGGCCTCTACAGACCGATATGTAAGTAGGAAAAAAGTGGGACAGCTGAACTAGCAGGTAAAACGGAGAAACTGATCATTTAGAGCAATGAAAATATTTGAATTTTAGACAGATATAGGAGAATTTGTTAGTGATGAAAAATCAAGTTAAACGCAATGTCACGCACTCAAAACATTCTGCTAATTGACGCATTTATTAATAAATGGGTTATGGAGGTATTTCAAGTAAAAAAATAACTTAAAAAAAAATTGGCACTTTGACTTCCAATATCTCCGTAACTCGTGGCTAAATAATATCAGCCGCTCGGGTCGATCTTTAGGTTAAGCCGTGCTTGCCTAGGTTGGTCTGTGGATGGGTGACCACCCTTACATACCGAGTTTCCTCCGTGCCTCGGAAACCACGTTAAGCCGTTGGTCCCGGCTGTCATTTGTCCATCTTTGACAATCGTTACAGGTAGTCAGTGGCCCTAAAAGTCTGACACCAGTCTTACCAAGTGGTATCGTATTTCCCAGTATTAACTCGGTTGTGGAGGTCAGATAGGCAGTCGCTTCATGTAAAATACTGGTATTCAGCTGCATCCGGTTAGACTGGAAGCCGACCCCAACATAGTTGGGAAAAGGCTAGGCAGATGATGATGATCTCTGTAACTAGGTATGGACCAGAACAAAAAATTATCACAATGACGGAGGAAACAATTGCTTTTCGGTTTCTTTTATGATGAGGTAGTAATGCTGTAAATTCTGAACGCTCACAACAGGCCCAAAATACCTCTATTTGTGATGATTGAACGGCATCCGTCTTAATATACCTTACATTTTGCCGCAGCCGTAATATAATTTCCTGTTTGCCTAACACATAAAAACAGTCATACGTCAGCACAAATGTCTCTGAAATAGCAGCTACCTGGTTAATATGCATTGGACTAGAAAATGTATGTAAACAAAATAAGTTTTCCATTGAGCCACTTACCTGTCTCTGGCTGTTGGAAATTTTCGGGGAACTCCTCTCGGCGGATATCCGTGTCGTTCCGATAGCGCTCGACGGTTTAGATCGACTCAATTCTGCTGCTGCAGTAAGTGATACCTGGCCT
This sequence comes from Xestia c-nigrum, assembly GCA_916618015.1. Lineage (NCBI taxonomy): Eukaryota > Metazoa > Arthropoda > Insecta > Lepidoptera > Noctuidae > Xestia > Xestia c-nigrum. The sequence continues at coordinate 11,704,101 of OU745260.1, forward strand.
TTTATAGTTTTCAGCGCGCTACCTTGCTTTTAGTTTTCGTATACAGGGTGTAAATGGACCTTCAACCAAGCATCCTGTATCATCATCAACCTTTAATGTTCCCACAGCTGGGACAGGCCTCTTTCCTATGTGAGGGAATGGGAATCTACCACGCGGACCCAGTGCGGATTGGTAGATGTTACATATCTTCGAAATTTTGGTTCTAAGACATGACGGTTTCCTCACGATGTTTTCCACACCGTTTTGAGAGCAGTGGTGGTGGTATAAATTACACAAAGTAATGCGCCTGTCTGGGTTTGAACCCACGACTTACTGCTCGTAAGTCGGGACCGCCACTGGGCCACCGCTTTTCTCTTTCTTCTGTATATGAAACTAGAAGTAACTCTACGCAGAAATTATTGCTGAAAAACGCTGTTATTATTTAACTGCAAGCTCCTCACAAGATTAACTGGAAGGCTAGGCGTATGATGATGACTCGTCACTCTCTACTTGTGACAATGTTCACGTTCCTGTGCAAGTATCTCTAACCGTTCAGAATGTACAACAAACATACTAGAGGGTCTACCCCACTATCATCTTCTTGCCCTTGACCCATTTTTCTTGGGGTCGGTAGAACATTTTTTTTAATTTAAAACTCGCGTGACCGTCACCCAACGCTTCGTAGTAATCGTAGCCGATCCGCTACGGCGTAGCATCACTACGCATGCACGACGCACAACCCGTAGCAGATATAAATTACTTCGTTTTTACAGTTCCCAAAGACTGCCTCGCATTCTGATTTTTTCTTCCATTCTTCTCTGTCAACCGTCACGCTATGATTCACTTCTTTATCTTTCTTTGTCACTCCTCACACAAATCCGTCGATAGATTTTTGGTCTTCCTCTTTTCTCGGACTACGCCATTAACAGAATTCAAAGTATTGCACCCATGTGTTATGTTTGTGTGGATCGAGATATCATTCACTTATGTATCAAGTATCCATTCACATTAGTATTAACATACTGTTAATACTTTTAAAATTAGTAAGATGATTATTATAGGCGTAATGCATACTTTCCGAGAGCCAGTCGCAGTTTTAATGAAGTTTCTTGTGATCCCGGAATTGACCTATTCTGCACCAATACAAGAACAGTAAGGAGATACTTAGCGAAGCCATTTTTTGTACACGAGGCACCTGCTTAAATTAACAACAATAGGTTAGAATAAACCAACTTTATTGTTAATTGTAAATAATAATGTAACAGTGCTAGGTTTTTGTAACTTTTGCTTTAATTTGTGTATTTATCTGTGGAAGCTTGTTATTAGCAATTTAAGTATACATTACATGTTATTAGTCTGTAAGCTTTCCTAAAATGTAAAAAATAAAATAAATAAATATAAAAGTGATTACTTTGCAATATTTTAGGTTTTTCATAGCCTCGAGTTGGGATCATTATCATCATCATCATCTCAGCCGAAAGACTGCTGGACATAGGCCTCCCCCAAGTGTCGCCACATTGACCGGTCCCTTGCGACTCGCATCCACCGGATTCCCGCAACCTTCACCAGGTCATCGGTCCACCTAGTGGGAGGTCTTCCAACGCATAGTTATCGGGATCATTGTAGCTGTCGCAAAATAATAATTTGCCAGTCAGTTGGTTAAATATTAAATTAAAATAAAATAAGATAACATTAGGGAAAGAAAAGAGTAACATAATACTGAAAATTAAATTATAACAAAACTACACAACAGAACCATCTAAAAGGAATGAGTAACACTTGTGACAATAAATTAAACACCGTTTGCATTCTAAAAGTCATTATTTTATCTAAAAAGACCTGACGATGTGTGATTGCGAATTTTGAATAAGTTCTAAACTATTCTAATACAAAGACTCGGGCTGATTTATCTGAATAATTTTGGTTCAAAAACATACATAGGTCCAAGAAACAACAATCCAGACCAAAATTTTCCTATTTGAAAGACAATGTTTCATCTATCCATAATAAGGATAGCCATAACCGCCATAACCGCCATAACCGCCACCGCCAAGCCCACCGTAACCATATGCGCCGGCGCCGATTCCAGCACCAATACCAGCGCTTAACCCGGCGCTTATACCAGCCCCAATTCCACCCCCAACCCCACCGCCAACCCCACCGTAGCCGTACCCATAGCCTGGGAAAAATCTTCGGTTAAGTTCCGATTGATTTAAATTCAAGTTGGTATTTGCTCTTCTGCTGTTTGAGTGGTGTAGTGATTCATCTGCTTGACACATCATGATAACCAGGGTGGATAGGCACAACTGGAAAGTAGAATAGAAGATTTTTATTCAAGATCTCCTTCATCATCATATCAGCCCGAAATTACCCACTGCTGGGTATAGGCCTCCCCTATTTTATGTTGTACTACGCAACTTCGTCTACGTCGCATAAGAGAGAAAAACTAAAGGAAAAAAAATCCCCGTTTTTGCAACATTTTTCATTCCTACTCCGCTCCTAATAATTGTAGCGTGATGTTACATAGCCTTAAGCCTTCCCCGATAAATGAACTATCCAACACAAAAATATTTTTTCAATTCGAGCTGGTAACTCTTCTGCTTTATAATATTAGTATTGAAGTATAGATGTTGGCGCAGCCGTGAGACACACACAATATTATTTAGTTTTTTTTTTCTGTTTAGTTTTCAGTTTTTGATATGTAGGTTTAAGTTTTTAAATATGTCGGAGAAGCAGCATCCTCCTCGACATCATCAGTGTTCACGGAGTCTAGTGGGCGTCATTTGGGTAAAATGCTAACACAAAACAAAGTATTCACTGTTTCACATTTTATTAGTTAATTATTTTAACACAATTTAATAGCAATATTTCACAATAACTAGTTTGCTTAGCAATTATATTCCAGCAGCAGGTTCGCGACACCAATCTAACTTCATCACCAGCGAACCACCTGGATCCTCGATCCACCACCGTTCTCCGAGCAATCCTTGCTCTGTCACCGCATGTGTCAAGACCTGTTTTTAATATTTCTGTGGTCAAGACCATCAAGACTCTCTGGATATTTTATCGCAGTTACAATATTATTTTATTTTATTCTGGTTTTATTTTTTGTCCACTTTGTCTTGCAATTATTATAATGTTAATGTTGTTGTTGTGTTAATTTTCGGTTTTGTTTATTTGTTTATTAATTTTTTATTTGTTTATTATTCTGTTTAATAATATTGTATGCACGTCATGACTTTGCGACGAATAAATGTTTTTTTCTTTCTTTCTTTCAATAGCAATGTCTTTCATTTTGGCAATAACAACATACATTGCATTTTTCTTTTGTCTCGCAGACCATTATTTCAAATACAATATGAAACAGGTGTTATAATTTCCGTTAAAGTCCTTCGAGGTTAATCAAAAAACGTGTATTGCAATGCGCAGCTCAGTGAATGACTTTAGTGTTTTAGTCGAATGGTTTTTTTTTTGTTTCAGTTTCAGAATGTACTTACCAGCAAGTAGAATTTCATGTCTGCTTCTTTTTCTTGTTATGTCTTCCTGAGCTGAGCCACGATTGTAGTCGGTTTCCAAGAATACCTGACTATTTGTAATGTATAATAGAGCTGGTAACAATATGTGTAACTAAATTGCCATTCGTCACAGACAAATTGTTGAAGTGGCTTAAAAGTGTGTTGATATAGATTACCGCTAATACTACGATACTTAAAATACATGAAACGAATGTTCAGTCAGCAAAACAGTTAGGTTTACAGGCTAGCAATCTTCTTACTACTATTATAAAAGGAGAAGGGTTATAATCAATCTGTTTGCAATTTCATCCAAATCCTTTCAGTAGTTTCTGCGGGAAAGAATAACAAAAATCGATCTTTACAGACTTTTACATTTATAATAGTCTTAAGAAGATTGCTAGCCTGCATACCTAACTCTTTTACAATGTAGCGTCAGTTTAATAAAGAACACAGGCGCGACAATTGTTGATGAAATTATTAAGCGGCTACGTATGTCACCGTGACAGATGCCTACGAAATAATTTACAAAGATTTATATATATATATATATATTTTTTTTAATATATACAAAAATTTCTTCGGGCCCTGACAGGTGTTCTTTAGTCATGACAATTTTATATGAAACAACCGAAATGCCGGGGGCCATTGCCAGTGAAATAATTTTGGAACAGCACCGTAGTTTAGGGGAGCAGCGGTGGCCCAGTGGTGGCGGTCCCGACTTACGAACAGTAAGTCGTGGGTTCGAACCCAGACAGGCGCATTACTTTGTGTAATTTATTTCATCACCGCTGCTCTCAAAACGGTGAAGGAAAACATCGTGAGGAAACCGGCATGTCCTTGAACCAAAAATTCGAAGACATGTGACATCTACCAATCCGCACTGGGCCCGCGTGGTAGATTATAGCCCATTCCCTCTCATTGAGAGGAGGCCGTGTCCCAGCAGTGGGAACATTATAGGCTGATGATGATGATGATGATGACCGTAGTTTCAGGACAGAGCGCCACCTGCTACGATTAGCAGGTGGTGTTCTGGACCGTGGTCGAGGCAAAAGGATTATGTGAGGCAACCCTCACATACACCTTTCGCCTCGACCAAGATCATACACCGTCACGGTCATACATTTGGTCATACACGCACGCCGGTTGCGAGAACTAAACACCTGACCTTTTTGAAGAACCTACAAAGTTTACCTCCATTAAATATTATAGATTATGGGTGGTGGTTAGCCTAGTAGTCACAAGTGCTACCGCCGAGTTTTAGGTTCTGTAGCAATATAGTTTGGACTTGAGCTCCTATACTAGCAATCTGGTAACAAAGCAATATCGAACTTTGTATTAAAATTAACAACTACCTCATTTTACGGTTGAAATAGCTTACTAAACATACATGAAGTTTTATAATATAATTCTTTTGGTTATGCCAATGTCTACGTTTTTTCGTATTTATTTATTTATCATACATAGCTAAAACTCCCGGCTAATTCACCTTTCAAACAAAGAAAACAAAATCCAAATCGGTTCATCCGTTCGGGCGCTACGATGCCACAGATAGACACACACAGACACGTCAAACTTATAACAGCCCGTCGTTTTTGCGTCGGGTGTTAAAAATTATGTCAAATGTGCTATGCCAAATACATTTCGGAGCATCAAGATTCTGCAAGATAGAAGGAATCCGTCAGTAACGTCAGTTGTTTCCCAGCAATAATTTTTGCGTAAAGTTATTTAGTTTGATGTACAGAATGCTTGGTTAACGGCTTTGTTATGAGATGGTTTACACCCTGTATTTAAAAAAAAAACATGCAGGGCAGTGTTTGTGGGGACTGCCGATAAAAGTGAAACGTGACGGTCACGCGAGTTCAATGTTCTTTTGTTCACTCAAAAGTGTTCGACGCGCCTAAAGAAGTTTTCAATTCGAAATATCCTTATAACATACAACCGATACTTGAGATTATATTCTTAGAGACTATTCTTAGAGACTATTCTTAGAGACTATAGCTAAGCATCCAACAATCTTATCAGCTGCACTATAATCATCTTAGAGATAATGTCTAATCATTTATCAGTACGTCAAGTGCGGTGGCTCGCACTATTCCCGATAGACAGTTTACTGTCCACGGGACAAGTCTTTGTAGCGAAATTACAGTCGTCGCTGAAATGGAGTCTTCGAGTTGTTATTTTTAAGCTGCTTTTCTAATAGTCGGTTGATATAGCCTGTCTTTATTCTAAAGTAATTACTGAGTCTAGTAACAGCACGTAAATAATAATTTTTGTATTGTTTACTGCATACAAAATAAAAAATGTATTTGTCACCGTAAAATTGTCAAACACGTTAAATTGTAATCGCTCCAGCAATATTGTAAACTCTCGAAATATTGTCAACTAAACATACGGAAGTATCTCTGCCCCCATAATCGGGACTTGGGTAATATAATTAGCTTAAGTGCAATGGCGACCGTAACCCAGAATTGGGTAATCATCTGCTACGCCTTTTCCCAACAATTTTGAGGTCTACTTCCAGTTTAACCGGGTGCAGCTGAATACCAGCATTTCATATAGAGGGACTACCTAACATCTGAGCTCGACAACCTAGCTAAGTTGGGTAATAAGAAATCCTTTGATTTTACTGGTTGTTAGAGATCTACAAAAGAAAGCTGGGACCAGCGGCTTGACGTGCTTTTCGAGCCACGGTAAAAAAATTGTGGTAGGGGTGGTCACCATTGCGGGCCTGTTCGAAAGAGATACCGCGGCCCCGGAACAAAAAAGGGCGAGGAAGGAACATGGATGGGTTTTAGTCAGTAAGAGTCTGACACTCCCTCCCGCTCCGCCTAGAGTGGGAGAAGTCATTTGATGATTTCCCATCTTAAAAAAAAGGGGTGGTCACCAAACTAGGAGCGCGGCGTAACCACACGACTTACGATTATTTAGCCTCAAGATCCTCACTGAAAAGAGGAGAACGTAAATATGAAATACTAGACTTTGCAAAGAGCATAAAGATTGTTATGCAGGGGCTAAAGCGATGCTTCACATATTCAAACCTTTCTAACACTTGATGCCATTTTTAAGGACCGGTCAAATCAGTGCCGTTTCGGCTTTGAACACGACAGAATATTCTTTAGTTAGTATTTGTATAAAAGTCTCCGTGTCAGTGACCGGAGTGGTTTGGGTTTGATTGATCCGGTACAACTGCTTTACTGTACATAATATTTGGGGAATCATGACTGATTATAACATACCTACGCGTATAACTGACTCTTCATCATCAGCCTATAATGTTCCCACTGCTGGGACACGGCCTCCTCTCAATGAGAGGGAATGGGCTATAATCTAGCACGCGGGCCCAGTGCGGGTTGGTAGATGTCACATGTCTTCGAATTTTTGGTTCTAGGACATGCCGGTTTCCTCACGATGTTTTTGATGTATATGTGGCCACCTCCTACCCACATGTTATAATTGTTAAGATTGTCCTTGTAATACTTATGTACCAGCAGTAATAAACCAGCCTTTGTACCATACACTCGTTTGTTTCTTGCTTCCATATATGTATATCATTGGCGACGAGATTAGTCTTACCCTCGCGTTAAAAGAAAATGGCGAAGACCTTTTTGGGAAATTTGACCACCTTTGATTATAAATCATGCGAGTGGTTAATTTATAAAGGACGGTTGACGCAATTTTTAAAGATCAACGAAGTAACGGAAGAAAACAAAAGTGCCATTCTGATCACGCATTTGTCAGATGATTCGTATCGGTTGGTGCGTAATCTGGCATACCCTCAAGATTTGGAAGAGCTGGACTTCGAAAAGCTGGTGGAGTTGCTCGATACTCATTTTAAACGGAAGCAATGTTCTTATGCGGACAAAGCGAAGTTTTACGGGGCGAATAGGAAAGCAGGCGAATCGATTGCCGATTGGGCGGCGCGATTGCGAGGGTTGGCGAGCTACTGCGAGTTTGGAGCTGCCTTAGACACGAACCTTACTGATCGTTTCGTCCTTGGCCTGGGCTCTGGGCCCGAGCGCGACAAATTGTTTGAGCAGGATGCCTCAGCGCTGAGTTTGTCGAGAGCAGTGGAGATAGCAGAACGAGCTGAATGCTCTAGGGAAGCTAAGAAGGAGATAACTGACACGGCTTTGATAAAAGAAGAGGCAGTGTACAAGATATCGTGCAAAGGTTACAAGGGGCCGAACGGTGGGAGCGGTAAGCGAGCTGGGAGCGATGGCGGTGCTCGGGCGAGCGCGCGAGAGGCGCGAGCGTCCACGTCGAGTCGTGATCGTGAGCCACCCTACGAAGATCTCCGATGTTCGGTGTGTGGATTAAAAAACCATAACAAGGACAAGTGCCGTTATAAAAATTATAAATGCCAAAAATGTGGTGTACAGGGTCATTTAAAGAAAGTGTGTGACAAAAAGCATAAATCCGGGCGAGTCCGAGTGAATAAAATGGACAATAATAGTGATACTGACACTGAAGCAAGCTGTGAGGAGTGTCATAATTTTAATATCAGGTATGTGACGGATAAACCGTTATGTTTAGAAATTACCGTCGGTGACAAAATAGTGATTATGGAATTAGATTCCGGTTCTGGCGCTTCTGTTATGTCTAAAAGAATGTATTCGGAGATGTTTTCACATTATAAATTAAATGGCTGTAAGATTAAAATGTGTCTATATAATGGGCATAAAATTTCGCCGTTGGGATATTTTGAAGTAACAGTTAAATATAATAACCATAAGAAAGAGGTCAAATTTTTTGTAGTAGACTCAAATGGCCCACCCCTACTCGGTCGTGATTTTATGTCCGCTTTTGGGTTAGTTTTAACAAACATTTATAAAATAAGCCAAGACGATGAAGTCAATGCATTATTGGAACGGTATCCTAACTTATGGCGTGATGAATTGGGTTATTTTAATAAGTTTAAAGTTCACTTGCAACTGAAGGAAAATTCTGTGCCTAAATTTTTTAAGGCTCGTCCCATACCCTTTGCGTTGAAAGAGAAGGTGGATTCTGAATTGAGTAGGTTAGTCGGGTTGGGTATCTTAGTGCCAGTAAGTAACTCACAATATGCAACTCCTATAGTCCCAGTTTTGAAAAATGACGGCACAGTTAAGATCGCAGGAGATTTTTCAGTCACACTTAACAAGGATCTCATTATTGATAAGTACCCGCTACCTAGAATTGAGGAAGTGTTCGCGAAGCTCGGTGGGGGCGAACATTATTCAAAAATAGATTTAAAAAACGCATATAACCAATTTTCTCTCTCGGAAGACTCCCAGGAGCTTACCACAATAAATACACCCAAGGGTTTATTTAAATACACACGCTTAGTTTACGGTCTTGCCAATGCTCCAGCCGTATTCCAAAAAGCAATGGAGGTATTGCTGTCGGGTATCGAAGGAGTAAGCATATGGTTAGACGACATTTGTTTAACAGCGCCAACGAAAAGGCTTCATCTGGCGAGATTAGCTCAGGTTTTGAGTAGGTTAGACGAAGCCGGGTTGCGCCTTCAAAAAGATAAATGCGAATTCTTTAAGGAAAACGTAACTTATTTAGGTTACGTTATCGATAGAAATGGTTTGCGTACTAGCCGCGACAAAGTTAAGGCCATTTTGAACGCTCCGGAACCGACCAACATAACTGAAGTCAAAAGGTTTCTCGGAGTAGTTAATTACTACAGGAATTTCATTCCAAATGCGTCGAGCATTATGAGCCCGCTCCACGAGCTACTGCGCGCCGGCGCTAGGTGGGAGTGGGGACCGCGCCAGCGCCGCGCGGTGCGCCGCGTCGGAGCCGAGCTTGCCTCAGAGCGCGTGCTCGCGCATTTCGAGCCGAACGCGCAGCTGGTCCTGGCAGTTGACGCGGGGCCGCACGGACTTGGTGCAGTTTTATCACAGCGGGATAGCGATGGCCACGAACGACCATTGGCATTCGCATCACGGTCGCTCTCAACGAGTGAACGCAATTACAGTCAAATACAGAAGGAGGCGACGGCAATCATTTTCGGGGTAAAACACTTCCATCAGTACCTGTACGGGAGGAGTGAGCCATTTATTCTTAAAACCGATCATCGGCCGCTAGTATCAATATTTAATAATAAAACAGGCATTTCGATAACTACAGCATTACGATTACAAAGGTATGCAATAATATTATCCGCTTATAACTACACAGTTCAGTACATATCGAGTGAGAATAACTTAGTCGCCGATTATTTCTCCCGTGCGCCTATACCTGATGTTGTGTGCGAAACAGATAAGGGCTATGACGCATACTGCTCATTAAATTTTTTAGATGCGATCGCGCCGGCTGTGTTATTTTCTGATATTAAGAATGCTACTGATAATGATAAAACCATGCAAACTGTCGTTAAATATACCAATGTCGGTTGGCCTCGAAAAATTGTTTGTGCATCAATTCGACCATATTTTTTGTGTAGAACAGACTTACAATATGAAAAGGGTATTTTAATGCGTGGCCATAAGGTGGTAATTCCGACGGCATTACGCGAAAGAATGCTACGTGAACTTCATAGCACTCATTTAGGCATAGTAAAAATGAAATATAATGCTCGCGGTAGGATGTGGTGGCCCGGTATAGACGAAGATATCGAGCAATGGATCGGCGCATGCGACAAATGCACAAGCGTGCGGCACGCGCCACCACGAGCTACGCCCGCGCCGTGGCCGAGTCCGGCGGCACCATGGGAACGGATCCATATCGATTACTTGTCGATAGGACAACAAACATACCTGGTGGTGATTGATGCATACTCCAAATGGTTGGAGTGTATCTGGATGCATAATGATGTCACTACCCAATCATTAATAAAGAAATTGAAGCAATTATTTTCCGTATTCGGTATCCCAAGCACGCTAGTATCAGATAACGACGTTAAGATAAATTCTAAGGATTTTAACAACTTTTGTTCCAATAATGGCATTAATTACATGACTTCACCGATTTATCATCCATGTAGCAACGGGCAAGCAGAAAATTCAGTACGTACTTGCAAAAAGATGTTGAAAATCATTTTAAGTGAAAGCTTGTCTCCTAGTGTATTGCTAGAAAAATTATTAGGATACCTTTTCGAATACAGGAATACAATACACTGTACTACCGGATACTCGCCCGCCAAATTAATGTTTGGGAGGGATTTAAGATCGCGTCTTGACTTAATATTTCCTAAAGAATCTAAATTGCGTGAAACATCTTTAAGGAAAAATGAATGTAAGCTAAGAGATTTTAAAGTTGGTGACAGGGTATGGGTCCGTTGGTATAGTGGTAGGAAAGAGTCTTGGAAATCAGGCGTAGTAAATAAGGTCATAGGAAATAGAATGTTTAAGATAATTATTGAAGAACAAAATGGATTTACCATAAGGCACGTAGACCAATTGCTACATTGTAAGAACGGAAAATGTTCTAAAATTTCCGGATCATTTGATTGTCATGAACCTGAACCGTCAGGCTCATTTTCTGTGTACAGTCCAATGTCTTCACGAGTTCCCCTTAGATCACCAGTATTGCCAATGCCACAGAATGGCAGCGAGTCCAATAGAGTTCTCTCAGTAGTTGGTGCAGCTACAGAGGAACCGGTGAGGGACGATGGTGCAGCTCCGACTGATACTGCGGCTGCAACCAGTGTTGAAGCTGACAGGGATCAAAGTGCTGTCACTGGAACTGTAAGCCAAGAACATGCACGTCAGACATGTAGTGAGGTATCCGAAGGTCAGGCTCCTCAAGCCTCTGCCGTCATACAGGAACCAGCTACCTCACCCGTGTCACGAGCACGTTCTGAGCGTCCAAGAAAGAAAGTAGATTATTCTAAATATTATAAATAGTACATAGTGCAGTATAAGATTGTTATGTTAGTTTATTTTACGTTATGATATTTTGTCAACAGGTTTCAAAACTAAGTGTGGAGGGATGATGTATATGTGGCCACCTCCTACCCACATGTTATAATTGTTAAGATTGTCCTTGTAATACTTATGTACCAGCAGTAATAAACCAGCCTTTGTACCATACACTCGTTTGTTTCTTGCTTCCATATATATCAGTTTTCCTTCACCGTTTTGAGAGCAGCGGCGATGAAATAAATTACACAAAGTAATGCGCCTGTCTGGGTTCGAACCCATGACTGACTGTTTATAAGTCGGGGCCGCCACCACTGGGCCACCGCTCTCCGCTGACTCTTAACTTTATCAAAAGCGGTATTTCTGTAATGTAATTCCTACATTTTGGTTTTCAAACACGGCGTTCATAAACCGCACGACAACTCTAGTCACAAAATTTCTTGAAAATAAATACTAGATTTTTCTATTTGTCCAAACTATCAACCACAAAATTACTTCCCACATTCGTAAAACCAAAGGCTAAACCATCCAACAAAGCCATTAAAAGCACACCTAAAGAACTCGAAAATTACAATGTCAGGGAAGAATAAATACAACATAACTCTTTGTCGCTGGAAACCGCGTAATTTCATACCATTCGTACATTTAGTACTGCAGCAACGTTCCATTTAAAAATATATAATATCATCATTTGCCTGCGGCTTCGCTCATATGGAATTCAGAACTAACCCAGGTGATATCATCATCATCATTTCAGCCGAAAGACGTCCACTGCTGGACATAGGCCCCCAAGTGTCGGCAAACTGATCGGTCCCGTGCAACTCGCATCGAACGTATTCCCGCAACCTCCACCTATTGGGAGGTCATCCAACGACGTCTTCCGGTTCGCGGTCACCACTCCAGAACTTTTCGGCCCCATCGGCCATCCATTCGGCGAGCAATATGCCCGCCCACAGCCACTTAAGTTTAATCTTGGTTCTCTTACGGTTGTTTTCATTTCTGATTCGATCACACAAGGAAACTCCGAGCATAGCACAGGTTAGGTTATATACCTAACTATAAAGCTATGTGAAAAATAGACAGAGTGACTAATACGTTTATAATAAAAGTATAAATTCTCATTAAGATCGACGATCGTCGAAAAAACGATTAACCCTTACACGCTTCTAACTATTCCAAGACAGTAAATAATATTTTGTTTTTTTGAATCTATTTATTTTGGTTCATTTTAACATAAAAGTGATATAAAAGACAAAAGTTGTGTTTATTTGAGTGTTTTTGAGGAGGGGACAAGTGTGTCCCTATATGCGTTAAGGTATACATTTTATATTGTATCGCAAAAAAATAGTGGAACGCTTCTACTGAAAAACAGTACACATTTTTTATATAAAACAGAAATTATTTAATGTAGTAACTTATTAATAAACAAAATATAATATTTAATTGTATAACACAAATGAAAATTACACGTAGAGCATTTATTAGCGATTCTCAACAAGACTTTTTGCACACTGTCTGCATCTTTTTCTATTACATACTTTTGCCATGACATGTGAAGATCCTGAATGTAGGCAATGATATCCTTTTACAAAGTCTATGCCTAGAAAAGCTTTGGCCATTTCATTAGTCATGCTAAAAGATCGGTTTTGTTCAGCATAAAGTATGGATTCACGAACAATTATCTCATCTACCAAGTTTTCGAAGCCTGAAACTTGTTGTGTGCTTTTTTTTCCAGAGATCAGTTTCATATCAGTCATGCGGGTACTATCTAAAATGTTCATCATCATCATCATTATCATCATCTACTGTCCGACTTCATCCACTGCTGCGTATTGTCCTCTCTTTGTTTGTGCCAAGCTCCACGCTCTTGTGCCAAGCTCCACGCTCTTGTGCCAAGCTCCACGCTCTTGTGCCAAGCTCCACGCTTTTGTGCAAGCCTCATCCAGGATATACCCGCAATGGCAACAATGCCATTGCCTGCCCATCTCGCCGCTGGACGCCCAACACACACTTCTCTGTCCATTCCATGTTCACTTCACCGAAATTATAACCTTGAATCTCACGGAAATTGTGCGGTGAATATGTTTTTTTTCGCCAGTTGAAAGAAAGGACAGTAATGTTAGGTTGATTTTTTATTGCTGATTATTATATTCTCTTCTAGAGGCGCTGAGCATGGCTCAATGTCAACCGTTGACATATTCACATTCATAGCTTGCGCTAAAACAGTTTGGTCCTCTTCAACTATCCTTGTCATCGCTGTAGTCAGCCGTAATGACTTCGTAAATTTAATCTTTCCGCAGAAAAAACTCTCTATGTCGATTTGAAGACATAGTCTGCAATAAAATATATGAAAATAAGAATGATAAACTGAATAAAAGCAAAGCAAACGATATCATTCGTTGGAAGCAAAAGTCTCCTTTGATGCATATAGGGACACCCGCGTCCCTTTACATTTTTTTACATAATATGCACTAATTTTACTTTGAAAACTAAAAATATGTAATAAAACGATATTAGTACTCACCAGTGAATACAACTCAGAGGAAAAGCGGTCGTGAAATATCGCTAAATCACAATAAAATATTTTTTAATATTGACGTCTAGCGAAAATCTTTTTCAAATTTCGCGCCGGCTATTTTTTTGACAGAAAGTGTATTTTTGTTGTGTTGATAGCGCTCAAACTTGAAAATATACTTTACAATTTTCAAAATTGAATCTATAAAACGTTTTGCTTATGCAGTATTATTGTTAATGGTAAAAAATATACGGGGACAAATGTGTCCCATATGCGTGAAAGGGTTAAGTATCTCAAGGGACCGTACTAACCGAGACAATCATAAGTCATAATCTAGGTCTAATTTTGTGTCAATTTCATGCAAATCGATTCAGCCGTTAAGGTGTCATGGATTAACCTACACGACATTCACAAACATACAGATTTTTACATTATAATATTGGTAGGAAGTAGAATTTTTGAATTTCCGTCGTATAATGAACGCGGAACTTGAACTGTGAGTATTTATTTATTCAACAAGGCTGAATGTTTATCTTTGCAAGTTTATAAGTGAGAGGCTTCTGGCGCTGTTTTGTGGCCAGTTTTAATTGGTAAAAAATTATGACAGTGGGAATGGAAAATGGCGTCGGATTGTATAAAATTATGCACGAAGAATTTTATTGAACGTGTTGCGAAATATCATAGGGAATAAGATAAAATGTGTACATCTTTATATCGACGAACATTAAAATTATTTCCTTGTAGAGATATTGATTTATATTTATGCCACGAAATCCTCTCCCAGCATTTCAAATAGATTACATAGCTCGCTGTGATTTTGACAGTGATCCAAGTTTAAGGCGAAAAACCTGTAAACTTTACTCGTTGCAAAAGTTAGTCGCAATGAAGTAATCACGTTCACAGGGGACACAGATGGGGTTGCGGGACCGCCGGGGTTGCAGGACTGTTTGAAAGAGATTCCGTGGCCCTGAAACATAAAGGGAGAGGAAGGAACATGGATGGGTTTTAGTCGGTAAAAGTCTGGCACTCCCTCCCGCAACTTGTATTTAAAAAAAAAAGCATGTCAAAAAGTTGTAATCTTGACCCCCCATATCTCCGTAACTAGAAGGTTCCCAGGTATGGTTTAGAACAAAAAAATGATCGCAATGATGGGGAGAATAAGTACCTTTCGGCTTCGTGAAGAGGTGTTTTACACCCTTTAGGTAATTGAATTTCAAGCAATTTCATGTAAAATGTTCGAAAATACGTAAATTAATTATACTAAATAATTATTCAATGATTGAATCAGGTTTAGCCGGCTATCACTCTTCTAATTAAGTAACTTTGACATATTAATTACTGCAAATATTCAGAATTCTCGTTGGTCACGGTTTGCATGGATAATTTGATAAATTCGTATCAATTATATCGGTGATGTGGTCAACGCACCTAGGTACTTCACTAATTTCAAACGTGAATGCGACCGTTTAGTTTCATCCACGTAGGTGGATATATTGTTAGGACCGTGACAGTTGGCGTAATAATGTTTCTGCTAACCTGAAAAATGAGTTTATGTAAAAACTAGCTAGCTATGCCCGTGGCTTCACCCGCGTAGAGTTCCGCAATTGTCCCAAGGGATCTTACTACTGGGATAAAAAGTATCCTTTTGTTCATCTAGGTTATAAACTATCCGTTTGCTAAAGATCATCTACATCCAGTTAGTAGCTGTTGCGTGAAAGGGTAACAAACTTACACGGTGGAGCTGGAGGTCCGCCCTGCGTGGGCGGAACACCGCCGTGTCCTCGTAGCGGCGATCGGCACCGGCGACCTCTCGAGTTTGGCCCTGATTCAATCCATGGTCCGGAGCGAGACGGAATGGGAAGCCGTCACCTCCTTCTGCGAAGCAGTCATGCTAGCGAAAGACGTGGCGGAACGCGAGAGGGAGAGAGCCTCTCGCCCCAGCCGCCACTGGGTGACGCACCGGTCGTCGGGGGCCACGTGGTGGCTACTGGCCACCATAGACGCGGGCCTGTGTACGGTTAGCTATGGGCTAGCTAGCCGTCTGTCCGTCTAATGACAACAGGCTGTGTCGACGGCGCGTTCGTGTTCCACGCGCGCCTCAAAGAGATGTCAGCTTAAGGAGAGGGGCCCGCAAGGGCCGAAGCCTGCCGGGGTTGCGGGCCTGTTCGAAAGAGATACCGCGGCCCCGGAACATATAGGGCGAGGAAGGAACATGGATGGGTTTTAGTCAGTAAAAGTTTGATGGGATCTCGCTCTTATTTGATGATTTCTCATTTAAAAAAAAAAAGTTACAAAATTCCAACCATAAAGAAAATTGGATGCCACATAATCTATGCAGTAAATCATAGTTCAAAGAACATGATTGTAATCGCAAGATTATTTACAAAGCCCAGTTCGGTTCAGCAGCTCTAACAATTCAATGCTTTATTGGTATAAAGTAGGAGGCCGTATCACATTATACCGCCATTAACCATTTCACAGAATTAAGTCATACTACGAATTATTTACTTAGCGTCACGTCATTGCAGTAACCGTAAATTAAGCTCCACAAACTACATCGTGACAATAAAGGTATACCACGAAGCAATAATCAAAACAGAGCGACCTACAGTGGCTTCTAGTAAGTTCTAGTGCTAGTTATATTGACCTGTTCACACACTAACCGATCGTTCAAACACGGCGAATGTTACTTCTACCTTAATCTCCATTGCCACAAGACCAATGTGTAAATGGTATGAATATCTTTATACTCCGTTCATGATAGTACTTCTTTTATGAAACGATTTAATTTTGTATCTCTATCGTGGCTTCACAAATTGCGTCGCGACTACTCGTAGTTTGCTGTATTTTTTCATCAGTATTCTCGGGTCTCGCTAAAGCACCACGCGTGACCCATGGCCAAGAGGAGCGTAAGAGACATTGCTCTTTTCTCGATCTACATGTTATGAGATTATCTCAACTATTTTCATTACAACTACGGTTGATTCACAGTCACACATGTTACTACGCATATTGGACGACTCACCTACTGTAACGGACGACGAGCCCTTCACAAAATGTAACCCTAGTATAAGTAGTTTTTAGGAAAATAACGGGGACCTCTATGTCTGTCTACCCCCGAACTATTATATACTAAAAGGCCTTAAGCCTTACGCAATGATTTGCGATGTTGCATCAGCTTTTGTGGAGGGGATATTGGTCAAGTCAGTACTTGTCCAAAGGGAGATATTACGCAATAAGTTAAACTATTGCATCAGCTAATGGGAAAGTCCATTTTCACGGGCTATGATTGATTAAAGGTCCCAGAAAGACGCAATAGTGCCCCCACAACTTGCAATGACGTAATAATCTATGTAAGGGGAACCGATTATGGAGTGGCTGGAGAGGCGCCACGGCGTCCTCACCTTCCGCCTGACGCAGGTCCTCACCGGACACGGATGTTTCGGGAGGTACCTGCACCGAATCGGGCGGGAGGAATCGCCCGGGTGTCTCCACTGCGAGGATCGACCGGAGGACACGGTGGAGCACACGGTGGAAGTCTGCCCTGCGTGGGCGGAGCTCCGCCGTGTCCTCGTGGCGGCGATCGGCGGCGGCGACCTCTCGCGTCCGGCCCTGGTTCAATCCATGGTCCGGAGCGAGACGGAATGGGAAGCCGTCGCCTCCTTCTGCGAAGCAGTCATGCTAGCGAAGGAGGTGGCGGAACGAGAGAGGGAGAGATCCTCTCTTCCCGGCCGCCGCGGGAGACGCAACGGGCGTCGGGGGCCACGTGGTGGCTACCGGCCACCGTAGATGCGGGCCTGTGGACGGCTGGCTATGGGCAATAGCTGGCCGTCCGGCCGTCTAACGACGACGACAGGCCGTGTCGACGGCGCGTTCGTGTTCCACGCGCGCCTCAAAGAGATGTCAGCAAAAGGAGAGGGGCCCGCAAGGGCCGAAGCCTGCCGGGGTTGCGGGCCTGTTCGAAAGAGATACCGCGGCCCCGGAACATAAAGGGCGAGGAAGGAACATGGATGGGTTTTGGTCAGTAAGAGTCTGACACTCCCTCCCGCTCCGCCCAGAGTGGGAGAAGTCATTTGATGATTTCCCATCCTAAAAAAAAAAAAAAAAAAAAAAAAAAAAAGGGGAACCGATTATTTAATCGATAATCGAGTCAAATAAGAACAAATAGAAACATGTAATAACTTCATTCAACCAGTGAATCAAGGAGAAGTCTTCAAGAAGACAAGGAAGAGCTCCATATCAGACAGATTGTCAAAGATATAAAGTAGATTCATAGTTCTTATCAGTTACCTAGTGTCGTAACAAGTTATTAATAAGTAAATGAGTCCCACGTTCCCCACGTCGTAATACGTTATGTACATTCCTTATGTAACAGGAACATTTAACAGTGTAAACTCTTGTGCCCCGCTTCAAATATAAGCTATTTTCTATCTCTAATATACAATAAAAGTGTTAAAGCATCCGCCTCTTTAATTCAATACAGTCCACCCCAACATTTGGTCCATTCGAGACGGATAAGCAGTGAAGTCCCAACATTTGGTCCTTCAGATCCAGTTAAATAGCGAAAAGTGCCGGTGTAATACATAGCGCGTAATAAAGTGTTATAAGCGGGCACATAAAACTGTAAGTACTGAACGAAATTAACTTTATATATATCGTGCGTAAATAAAGTTCCGTGATAGGAAAAGTGATATTCTGTGTGCCAAAATCGCGATCATAAGTGCGCGGTAAAAAAGGGTAAGCAGAATAACAGGATTCATAAGCGATATTCTGTATTAAATCGCGATCATAAGTGCGCGGTAAAAAAGGGTAAGCAGAATAACAGGATTCATAAGCGATATTCTGTGTATTAAATCGCAATCATAGTGCGCGTTAATAAAGGGGTAAGCAGAATAGTGGGACTCATAAGTGAATATTAAAAAATAAATTGACTCGATTCGCGTTGTGAATGAAATACTAACGGATATATTGTTATAAAACATATAGAAGTGACCGTGTCGTGAATAAATAGTTACGCGTCATATATAAGCGCGCGTTATAGAACATAGTGCGCGCCGGAGGGTACATATTGCCGTCGTGACTATATAGTGCCGCGTGGTACATAGGGCCGTCGTAAGTATATAGTGCCGTCACAAGTATATAGTGCCGTCACAAGTATATAATAGTGCCGTCGCGGTAAATAGAGGACTAGTCGTGATATAATAACAGCGTTGAAGTGCGGATAAGTGAAACGTCGTAGTGGACGAATCTGGTGAAGTCCAAAACCACAGGATAGGACTGTCGCGCATCTTTCTCCCCGCTTAAAGTCAACCTGTAGCGTACCATCTCGAACAATGGTGGTCACCCGAAGCCAGGGTGATGCTGCAGAAGCTGAGGACCGGAGGCGGGCCCTGCAGGAGAGGGCAGACGAGCATAGAGAGGCAGTTCTACGCCAGGAAGCGGAACGGATTCGAAGAGAGAGACTACGGAGGATTTCAATAGATCCACCCTTGTCGCCGGCAGTGACAGGTGAGCAAAATATTATATCTTCACGACCAACTACCGCGCCCCTTACGACAGCAGACACGACCTTAGCAGGACCATCGTCAGGACTTCTTATGAGTGAAGAACATGGACAAAGGACGAGGTCACCCACCCGATCGGTGAGGTCACATAAGTCACAGAGGTCACAGAGGTCAACCAACAGTATTACAACGCGCATAAGGCTAGCCGAGTTGGAAGCAGCAGAGAAGCTTGCAGCCATCGCCCGGAAGAAGTCTCTCGACCTGGAAGAGGACCTGGTCAAGAAAAGATTAGCCGCCGAAGTATCTGTCCTAGAGGATGAACAGGACAGCCTGCAGGATGAGCCCCTCATCACTCAGGCGGAAAGCCACCACAGTAAAGTGGACGAATGGCTTCAAACAAACCCCCTCAGATCACGGGGGGAGGGGGACCGAGGACCCCCCCGGGAGGACCCAAGACATATTAAATTCGACTTGCCACGGGGAAGGTCGCCGACATCGACGAAGCATAGAAACAGCATCGATAACTTGGCAACGACCTTAGAAAGGATGGCAAGACCCCGATTACGGCATACGGATTTACCGGTGTTCTCCGGTAGTGTGAACGAGTGGCTGCCGTTTAGGGCGGCCGTGAACGACACTACCAACATGTACAGTATATCGCCTGCTGAGAACATACAGCGATTAAGGAGCTGTCTCAAGGGAGAGGCAAGGGAGGCGGTGTCCGGCCTCCTACATACTGCCACTGATCCAGAGGCCATCATGAGGACACTCGAACAATGCTTCGGACGACCAGAAGCACTCATCGCTCGCGCCATCGAAGATATGAAGAAGATGACGAAGCCCATGGCATCAGCCTCGGACTTAAACAACTTCGCCATCAAGGTGCAAAACGCGGTATGCGTGATCAAAGCAGTCGACCGAGGAGGATACCTACACAACCCAGTACTGACTAGTGAAGTGCTGGACAAGTTGAGCCAACATATGAAGTCGAAATGGTGCGACTTCGCCTTCGAGAACGACGACACAACGGAGCCGGAGATAGTTATGCTGTCTCGTTTCCTGATGCGGGAAGCGGATAGGGCGTTACGATACGCCTACGCCCCGCCCACTGGCGCCGCGCCCGCCAACCAGAAGAAGGAAACCAGACAACCAGTGACAGCAAAGAAGAGAGCTACCCCCGTCTACACAGCCGTCGAGAGCCAAGAAGAAAAAGGTCGGTGTCCTAACTGTAAACAAGATCACGTATTACATAAGTGTCCCAAATACAAGGAGATGAGCGTCAAGAAGCGATGGGAGTATGTCAAAGCCAACGGCATATGTTTTAGATGTGTCGAAAGTAAACATGGGCGATATAGATGTAAGGCGAAGCCGTGCGGCTTAGGCCAATGCCGCCGGCCTCATCACGCCTCCCTCCACGAAGAGAGGGAAGGCACCAAGGAAGAAGTGACGACCGTGAAGGTTACCGCAGAGCCCAGCAAGGAAGAAGCGGTGCTGTCGGTGGCGACCAAGTTCGCGGCCGACCAGAAGAAGGTACTGCTGAAGATGTGCCCCATCATAGTCACCGGGTCACGGGGGGAGGTAATGACGTACGCATTGTTCGATGAAGGAGCAACCGTCACCCTCATTGATCAAGACCTGGCGACCAGAATAGGAGCTGAAGGGACCTCACGCCCGCTACACATACGCGGCGTGAACATGTCTTCGGAAGTGCAGGACAGCAAAGCGGTACGGGTGCAGGTTAGGAGCATCCGGAAAGACGGTCAGTCACACGAGCTTCGAGCAAGGACCATCAAGGACTTGAGGCTCCATCAACAATCCATCCCAGACAGCCTGCTGAATCACAAGCACCTGCGAGACCTGCCCAGAGAGGAAGTCTGTTACGAGCAAGCTCGTCCAGGACTCTTGGTGGGCACAGACCATTGGGAGTGCATAGTGACCAGGGAACTACGAGTCGGTGGCCGCGATCAGCCAGCCGCCTCAAGAACGGAGTTGGGATGGGTGGTGCACGGAACAGCACCACGAAGCGTTATCACGCAAAAAGAAGACATACTGCACGTCATCGAGACCGGGAGAGGAGACGAGCAACTGCACGATCTAGTCGAAGCACACTTCAAAATAGAAGCCTTGGGCGTCGCCAAGAGACCCCGCGTGAACGAAGCGGACCAGCGGGCGACGACCATCGTGAAAAGGACGATCAAGAAGATCGACGAAGGCTACGAGGTGGGGCTGCCGTGGCGGACTGACAACGTGGTCATGCCACCAAGCTACGGAGCAGCGCTGAGACGACTGAAGAAGATCGAACAGAAAATGGATGCGTCACCGGACTTTGCCGTGCAGTACGCCACACAGGTCAAGAACCTGTTGGACAAAGGATACGCGATGCCATGCGACGGAACAGAAAAGGATAGCCCCGTCTGCTGGTACCTGCCTCACTTCGCTGTACAGAATCCAAACAAGCCTGGGAAACAACGACTAGTCTTCGACGCGGCGGCAACGAGCTACGGAAAATGTCTCAACGACGAGTTACTGGAAGGTCCAGACCTACTGCAATCCCTGCCGGGCATAGTATTCCGGTTCCGAGAGCGGGCAGTGGCAGTCACCGCAGACATACAGGAGATGTTCCTGCGGGTGAGAATAAGGCAGCAAGACCAACCAGCTCAGCAGTTCCTGTGGAGAGACCAAAACAGGACGTCGGCCCCGCGTCACTACAAGATGAGAAGCATGATCTTCGGAGCAGCCAGTTCCCCGTATATGGCTCATTACGTCCGGGATTACAACGCGGAGCTTCACGGCAGAGAGTATCCCAGGGCCTTAGAGGCCATAACCAAGAACCATTACATGGACGACTTGGTGGCAAGTTACAGCGATCCAGAGGAGGCGTGGAAAACAGTTAATGAAACAAGAAAGGTGCACGCGACTGCCGGCTTCACGCTGCGAGGTTGGAGCTCCAGCGACGCGACGGTTTTACGCGACGTGCCCCAGACACTCCACGCCACCGCCCCGACACAACTAGGAGGGGAGCAACCTGAGAGCAAGATACTCGGGCTGTACTGGAACGCAGAACGAGACGAACTCGGGTTTAATACATCCATGAACCGAGTGCCGTCTGAAGTAAGAGAACGAACTCGTGCTCCCACCAAGAGGGAGGCACTGAGCGCAGTGATGTCCATCTACGACCCGCTAGGACTGCTGAGTCACTTCACAGTACGAGCGAAGATAGTACTCCAGAGTCTATGGCGCCTACAAACAACGTGGGACGCGCCCATTCCGGAGGAAGAGAACGAGCTCTTCGCGGCCTGGCTAGGTCAATTGGAGGAAGTAAACAGACTGCGGCTACCCAGGTGCTACCTTAAGAAGAAAACACAGCGCATCGAACTGCACGTGCTGTGCGACGCAAGCGAACAAGCGTACGCGACGGTAGCATACTGGAGAGCAACAAACAAGGATGGGACCATCGACGTCGTGCTGGTCGCGGCCAAGGCAAAAGTAGCACCGCGGCGAGCCCAGACAATACCACGTCTGGAGCTGCAGGCAGCGGTGATAGGAGCCCGACTCGCCGACACCATCAAGAAGGAACACCGCATCGAGGTCAACAGTACGACTTATTGGTCGGACTCCTCTACGGTGATCCACTGGATCCATCACGACATGAAGAGGTACACGCCGTTCGTCGCGCACAGACTCGGAGAAATCGCCGAGCTCACCAGCAAAGAAGAATGGCGCTGGGTGCCCACGGAGCACAACGTGGCGGACGACGCTACCCGACTCACCAACGCGCCGATCTGCGCAACCGACCGCTGGTTCCGCGGGCCGGGTTTCCTCCGTCTATTGGAGGAGGACTGGCCCGGGACGCCGGCGTCGGAAGAAAACGAAGAGGAGGTCCTGCACATTGCGCCGGCCCCTGAACGAGACAGCTGGCTGCCCGATCCTGCCCGCTTCTCCAAGTACGAGACGCTGGTACGCGCTGCTGCGCGCGTGCTCGCATTTATTGATGCGTGCCGCCGCGTCTCGCCTCGACTCGAACATCGGCACATTGAACGCGCCGAAAGGGAGCTCCTGCTGAAAGCACAGCAGGACAGCTTCGCCGAAGAGTGGAAGAGAATCCAGTCTGCTCGCCCCGTCCCCAGGACGAGTCGGCTGTACAGACTGGACCCCGTATTGGAAGACGGCCTATTGCGCGTGCGAGGACGAATTGAAGCCTCTAGCGCGCCTGTGGAGGCCAAGCGACCTATCATTTTGGATGGTCGCCACCGAGTGAGTAAGTTAATTGTAATACGCGAGCATTGCGCCGCTGGGCATGCCAACAGGGAACGAGTTACCAACGACTTACGGCAGCGCTATTGGATCATCCACCTGCGACCCACGGTGCGAGCCATTGAAAAGGCCTGCGCATACTGCCGGAGACTGCGAGCAACGCCGCAGCCGCCGGCCACGGGAGACCTGCCACGCGCCCGCCTGGACCCCTTCCATCGCCCGTTCACCAACTGTGGTGTGGACTATTTCGGGCCCATGATGGTTAAGGTGGGCCGGCGCCGAGAGAAGCGATGGGGCGCACTGTTTACGTGCCTCACCTCCCGCGCCGTGCATCTCGAGCTCGTCGCATCATTATCAACAGACTCAGCCATTATGGCGCTGAGAAGGATGGCTGCGCGCCGCGGCTGGCCGCGGCTCATGTATTCCGATAACGGAACTAATTTCAGAGGAGCAGATCAAGAACTGCGAGCGGCTTATGCGGAGTGGGCACCGGCACTGCAAGAAGAGGGACTACTGCACCGAATGGAGTGGCGGTTCATCCCTCCCGGCGCACCCAATCAGGGCGGTGCGTGGGAACGGCTGGTACGCTCCGTAAAGACTGCCCTCGCTGCAACTCTGCGCGAAAGGGCGCCTGCTGAAGAGGTGCTGCTGACTCTGCTTACCGAAGCGGAGTTCGCCATCAACGCACGCCCTCTGACTCACGTTAGCGTGAACCCCACCGATCCGGAGGCCCTCACCCCCAACCACTTTTTGTTGGGATCCTCCACGGGCCTACCTTCAACAGGGCCTTGTGACGAGGCCGACCGACGTGCTTGGCGGGCCAGCCAGGCCCTTGCCGATCACTTTTGGCGACGCTGGCTGCGGGAGTATCTCCCTACACTGGTACCCCGCGGCGAACCACAGAGCAAACGCCAACCGCCGGAGATCGGCGACGTCGTCATCATCGCCGACAGCACCCTGCCACGAAACGTGTGGCCACTGGGAGTCGTCGAGAACATCTACCCGGGACCTGACGGCGGCATCAGAGTAGTCGACGTGAGAACGAGGACCGGCGTCTTCAAGCGTCCGGTCAGCAAGCTCGTCGTTCTACAAAAGGAAGAGAAGGCTGCGCAGGCTACGCCGGGGGGAGAGATGTAACGGACGACGAGCCCTTCACAAAATGTAACCCTAGTATAAGTAGTTTTTAGGAAAATAACGGGGACCTCTATGTCTGTCTACCCCCGAACTATTATATACTAAAAGGCCTTAAGCCTTACGCAATGATTTGCGATGTTGCATCAGCTTTTGTGGAGGGGATATTGGTCAAGTCAGTACTTGTCCAAAGGGAGATATTACGCAATAAGTTAAACTATTGCATCAGCTAATGGGAAAGTCCATTTTCACGGGCTATGATTGATTAAAGGTCCCAGAAAGACGCAATAGTGCCCCCACAACTTGCAATGACGTAATAATCTATGTAAGGGGAACCGATTATTTAATCGATAATCGAGTCAAATAAGAACAAATAGAAACATGTAATAACTTCATTCAACCAGTGAATCAAGGAGAAGTCTTCAAGAAGACAAGGAAGAGCTCCATATCAGACAGATTGTCAAAGATATAAAGTAGATTCATAGTTCTTATCAGTTACCTAGTGTCGTAACAAGTTATTAATAAGTAAATGAGTCCCACGTTCCCCACGTCGTAATACGTTATGTACATTCCTTATGTAACAGGAACATTTAACAGTGTAAACTCTTGTGCCCCGCTTCAAATATAAGCTATTTTCTATCTCTAATATACAATAAAAGTGTTAAAGCATCCGCCTCTTAAATTCAATACAGTCCACCCCAACACCTACTGTTCAACTTACCTAATTTTAACTCAACAAAAACCAATCATACTAACGAACGATTAATCTCATGAGATAAATCGTTCGTAAGTGTTATTAGACTCATTGTGTTTGACGCGCGCTCGCTACGCTCGCATTTTACATTACACACCCACTTTCTGTCACAAAAATCTTCGTCGCTCCGCCGGCCTTCAGTCTAGGCTCCTAATGCCAGCTAGCAAGACCCAATGAAGAAAAACACTAAGCAATACTGAGTTTAGGTGAGTCAACCGTAGATGAATCATCCTTTATGGATTTCGTTCATTAGTTACTACAAAAATCTGTGAAACGATCTTTAGGTATTGTAATATATCGGTATTTGGGCAGTCATTTTGAAAATAGTTACGATAAAACAGGTCGTATTATTATACGTACCCCATTTTTTTCATACTGCGATTAGTCAACAACACAATCTGGTGGATAGACTGTTTGTAAATACAGCTAATGATTATGTATTAGTTTTCTACATAGATAAAAAAATACAATAATATAGCGAATGGACACATACACAGACACATCTGTAGGTAGGCTGAGGAATATGTAAACACTTAAGAATTTTTTAAATTGTGTTTCTCCTAACGTACTGATTAAAATTTAATGTTATTACGTACATAGTATTCTGGAACTCATAGTTTTATGAAAAATATCCAATCTCCAAGTTACAATCGTTATTTCTCGCGAAAATAAATTTAATATTAAGGAAAGTGTATACTTATTATTAGACGTGACTGTACCTCCTCCTTTGGTAAACACCCTTGGCTTACCGCTATAGTTTTTTGGGGGATTACACGATGAGTGTGTTCCAGTGATATTTAAGTCCCATATATAATAGGGGGCCAGCCTATTGCCAACAAATGGACGCAAATCCAGACCCAAACTCCTTATGAATTATCTATCAGTTTAGCCGACCAGGGAATCGAACCAAACACCTCTTGCTCAGCAGTCGCGCTTTCAACCACTCGACCCACGAGGCAGTCAATAAATTCTGATTAAATATTTCTTTCAGTAGGTACCTAACTATGAAACCGCCGCGTTAACACCAAAACCCATTTTAGCGAGCCACTTTGACTGGCAATTTCTTTAGCTTGCTTAAAACCACTGCCTCATAATCTATGAACTTTATACCAAGAAAATCTCATAGCTAGCTTTCTCTATAATCTGACTCTCTAGAGGGTAATCTGTGAGGGTAAAAATGGGGTAATAGGAAGAGCACTACTTAACAGGGTAGATAGGGGCTAAATAGATATAAAGAGTGTTCATGCTAGTATGATGGTCGTTGAATACTATTGCTATCCGTAGTCGCTAGTGACGACGCTTTTATGATTTTAGAGTAGACGATTCGGTAACGATGCGATATTTCTCGATTCTGACATTGCATAGAAAAAAAAGGGTTAGATTTGTCAAGCTATGTCGTAAAGTCTTGAAAGGTGTCACAATGATTTATGAAAGCAACACAACAATCGAGATAGCATTTCTAAGCCACTGCAATAAGGTTCTTAATGATTCTGATATTCATATTTTTCCTTACATTGGCACCCACCCAGTGCTAACCGGGTTTTGGAGTCAGTCTTGTATTCAGCTGGAAACCCACACCGACATACTCGTAGTACACACGGAAATTCATGGAAAAAAGCTAGGCAAAGGATGATAATAAACTCATGTCTTTTTCTCATGAAAGAAAGAAAACATTTTTATTTGGCACATGTCACATCATCATCTGACATCACCGACTGACTACCTGTAACGACTGCCAAAGTTTGACAAAAGACAGCCGGGACCAACAGCTTAACGTGCTTTCCGAGGTACGGAGGGAACTCGGTATGTAAGGGCGGTCACCCATCCACAGGCCAACCTAGGCAAACACGGCTTAACCTAAAGATCGACCCGAGTGGCTGTTATTATTCAGCCACGAGCTCCTGCTCCTAACACAAGAAAAATAAGAATAAAAAAATAATTAAAAACTTAAAACAAAACAATAAAACCTCGGGATCCCACAAGAAAATAATATGAAGTGTGTTTTTTTATGTCATCTCAGCAGTAACTTCCATTCTTGCCAAAACATTCTTCACACAGTCCATCTTTCGTTTTTTGGGTCTTTCTCTGCCTTTTACTTCTACTCTACTGATTACAGTACCAAACCAACAAAAATATTGGAGATTCTTTTTTAAAGGTGCTTTTTTATTTTTCCTATCAGTAGTGACGTTATCACGTCGTATTGTGTAAAAATATAATAGCGAACGGCGACGATGTTTCATCCCTATCTTAATAGGAATAGGGCATTGTCGTAAAAAGATCGTTCGATGAGAAAAAAAACTTGCGCTGAAAATTGAAAATGAAAATAGTGAAGGTATAAAATCCTTCATAACTTTGGAATCTTTTTACAGTTTTGCTAACGATGAACCGTGTGGAAATTCTCTTCAAACTAAATTGTGGAATTTACTGAAACAGGACTTTTTCGTTGTATTTTTTAGCAAAAACCTAACAACACTTAGAGAACTACGGCAGTTAGGAGCACCTGTACCATCGGACATTACAATGGTAGAACATTAAATAAATAAAAACATAAAAACGCGTCCAAGTGCGAGTCGGACTCGCCCATGAAGGGTTCCGTAGCAGCGAGTAACATAATATAAAAGTTCTTGTAGTTCGTTGTAAATGAAAGATGAATTACGGTTTACGATTTATGACGTGTTAAAAAAAACTACTTACTAGATCTCTTTCAAACCAATTTTCGGTGGAAGTTTACATGGTAATGTACATACATCATATATTTTTTTTTAGTTTTTAGAGGGGGGACATTTTACCACTTAGGAAGTGTCTCTCGTGCAAACTATTCAGTTTGGAAAAAAAAAATATTAGAAACCTTAATATCATTTAATGACGACCTATCCATAGATACACCCCCCCACACGTATGAGTTTGACGGAAAAAAAAAATTGAGTTTCAGTTTCAGCACGGGGAGCCCCCCAAATGTTTTGTGTTTTTTTTTCTATTTTTGTGTGAAAATCTTAATGTGGTTCACAGAATACATCTACTTACCAAGTTTCAACAGCATAGTTCTTAGCTTCGCAAAAAAGTGGCTGTGACATACAGACGGTCAGTCAGACAGACAATATGACGAATCCATAAGGGTTCCGTTTTTTGCCACTTGGCTACGGAACCCTAAAAAGCTGGGCCAGTTTTGTGTGGCGTTAAGTTGTTCCGTAGATTAAAAAAAATCTTTCAATTGCAACAAACAGACAAGAAATTCTTCATTTGTTTGCATGGTATAACTTACAAAAGTTTTCATTTTCGAAGTTGTAGCTTAGGTAGCTAGCCTAAGCACCAAAGGAACACACATCGGCGTACCCCCTCAGAGCATACAAGCGTGATGTTAATAATAAACTTTCAAGCGATTGCAGCAATCACGCCAGATTTGCTGTCTCTAATTGAAGAGTTACATTGTATATCTCGGAAGACCAACATCAAATCATCACAAAATTCAAAAGGGATCGTAATAATATCCTTCCAAACAAAAATCGGTTCTCGATTGGCAAAGATATCGCTGAACATACATTAAAAAAAACAGACGAATTGAAGATTTCTGATTAGATTGTTGATTCCTTTTGAAAGTTGGTTAAAAAAAGTGTTTAATTATATTCACGTTATATTGTGTATTTTTCTTATTTAAAATTACAGAATGACAGGTGACGAACAGTGAGCAACACACAAATCCATTTCTACTATTTAGTTGTGACTACTTAAAATAAAACCATAAAAGTCACGTTTCACCTCACAAACAACAAAACACCTGATTACGAAGGTACGAAACTATTCAGCACAAAATGCCAACACATTTCACAGTTCCAATCATCAAACCACATATTAACCGCTTCGACCTAATAAATAGGCAGATGTCGTTACATTTAATATACACGTCTGTCAGACGTATCTCTAAATTTAACTTGCAAATGCCGTTCAAATGTGTATTAGCCGAGATAACTGCTGTCAATGTGTCTCCTAGTGGACACGAGGCCAAATGTCGAATGCCGGCGCATTAAATATTCAAGCACTAGTGGACTCTGCATATCCGTCTGACCCAACTATCCACCGAAATTTATTTTATTCATTTGATGGCCTCTACAGACCGATATGTAAGTAGGAAAAAAGTGGGACAGCTGAACTAGCAGGTAAAACGGAGAAACTGATCATTTAGAGCAATGAAAATATTTGAATCTTAGACAGATATAGGAGATTTTGATAGTGATGAAAAATCAAGTTAAACGCAATGTCACGCACTCAAAACATTGTGCTTATTGACGCATTTATTAATAAATGGGTTATGGAGGTATTTCAAGTAAAAAAAATAACTTAAAAAAAAATTGGCACTTTGACTTCCAATATCTCCGTAACACGTGGCTAAATAATATCAGCCGCTCGGGTCGATCTTTAGGTTAAGCCGTGCTTGCCTAGGTTGGTCTGTGGATGGGTGACCACCCTTACATACTGAGTTTCCTCCGTGCCTCGGAAACCACGTTAAGTCGTTGGTCCCGGCTGTCATTTGTCCATCTTTGACAATCGTTACAGGTAGTCAGTGGCCCTAAAAGTCTGACACCAGTCTTACCAAGTGGTATCGTATTTCCCAGTATTAACTCGGTTGTGGAGGTCAGATAGGCAGTCGCTCCATGTAAAATACTGGTATTCAGCTGCATCCGGTTAGACTGGAAGCCGACCCCAACATAGTTGGGAAAAGGCTAGGCAGATGATGATGATCTCTGTAACTAGGTATGGACCAGAACAAAAAATTATCACAATGACGGAGGAAACAATTGCTTTTCGGTTTCTTTTATAATGATGCTGTAAATTCTGAACGCTCACAACAGGCCCAAAATACCTCTATTTGTGATGATTGAACGGCATCCGTCTTAATATACCTTGTAGTCAGGCAGGTAAGGGATTATTCGAGTAGACGATGTTAAGTGCACAAAAGTTTATTCATTTATTGACACAGTCATAAAACAAGAAAATCAGTGGTATCGGTTAGAGAAACAACAAAACGTGACTGTATGCGACAGCGATGCGAGCCGGACTGGCGCGTGCGCGGGGCAGCGGTGTGGGGCGGCGAGCGGTTTCGTACCTACTAAACTCGCTGTTAAAACGCGCGATCGCCTTGTTGCTAGGCCCTCCTACATACTCCCCCTTTTGACCAAACATTGGTGCCCTCACCGTTGGTCAAACGTCAACAATGACACGTTTCTTACGCGGCCTACCACGAGAACGCTTAGGAGCAACCGGCTGTGGAACCTCAGGGCATTCACCATCCCGGGAATGATATCTCCTCAAGGCCGAAACGTGATACTTCCCAATGACTTCATCCGGTGAGTCAGGAAACGTTAAAAGGTAAGTAGTTGGGCTAACCTTCTTCTGCACCAAGTAAGGGCCATCCCTCCTAGGCATGAGCTTAGAGCTGACTCCTTTAGCAGCACTGCTAAGCACGTGCGTCTTCATCAGGACAAGATCACCGACGGCGAACTCCTCAGCTTTTCGTGTCTTGTCTTTGGCAGCCTTACGGAGGTCCTGCTGTCGTTCTATGCACTCCTTACTGTCACTGAGTGTCTCCGCTAGCTTCAGCAGATACGGTGTAATCTGTGGAACATAGTTTTCAGCCTGTATCACAGCACGAAGATCGCTCTGTACTGCAATAGGTGAGCGGAGTTCACGAGCAAAGGTTAAGTAAGCAGGTGTCTGTTGCGTGGCTTTGGTTATCGAGGTGTTCAACGCAAATCGGATGAAAGGCAGAGCTTCTGGCCATTTCTGATGGTGTCCTTCTACCAAGATCGCCAACTGGGTCTTGAGGTCGCGATTTTTACGCTCGACCGGGTTGGCCTCCGGGTGGTAAAGCGGCACGAGACTCTGCTTCACACCAAGCGTGAACATTGCATGTTGCATGACATCAGCAACGAACTGTACGCCGTTATCGGATATGAGGCGCCGGGGAACACCAAAGCGTAAGAAAACCTCTTCAATCAGTACCTTAGCGCATGCCTCAGCTGTGGCTTCGGAGAGGGCGAACAGCTCGACCCACTTGCTGGCTGTGTCTTCTATGATTAACACCCATCTCTCCCCATTAGCTCCTTTGGGCAGTGGCCCGAAAAGGTCTACAGCCAGGACTTCGAAGCGCTGAGCGGGAACCGGAGTCTGTAAGAGTCCCGCAGGTTTCTCATTGGAAGGTTTGTAGCGTTGGCATTCTATGCAGGTTTTCAAATACTCTGCTACGTAACGTCGCATACCAGGAAAATAAAATCTCTGACTTATACGGTGCAGAGTTCGGTCCAGACCACCGTGACCTGAAGTAGCTGAGTCGTGACATTCAACAAGTACCTGTTTCCTTCGATTTTCAGGAACGACAAGCTGCGGTTCTTCTGTCTCCGCTTCAGTGTATCGGTATAGTACCCCTCTGCATGTATGAAAACCTCTCTCTGTCCATCGCGTAAGTTCTAATTCATCCTTGCCTTCCAGAGCCTTCATGATCTTCGCCACTTCAGGGTCTGCGAGCTGATCCTCACGAAGAGTGGCAGCATCCCAGCGGGGCGGGTCAACGAGCACCATGCAGACTCCACAGGAATCGCGAGCCTCCTCCTCACACGGGGGACGACTGAGCGAATCAGCAACTACGTTTGCCTTCCCAGGAGTGTAGTCGACTTGCAGATCAAAGGACTGGAGTTTCATGGCCCATCGTACGAGACGTCCAGCGGGTGACTTCAAGGTAAGTAGCCATTTCAGGGGCTGATGGTCACTGCCGACACGTACTGGATGGCCATCAATGTACCCTCGGAACTTCTCGACTGCCTAGACAACTGCCAACGCCTCGCGCTCGGTGGTAGAGTAGTTCCGCTCCGCCGGCGTGAGGAGGCGACTGGCATACGCGATGGGTTTCTCTTCTCGCTGCGACTCCCCCTGGAGCAGAGCCGCACCCAGTGCGTAATTGCTAGCGTCAGTCCTGAGAACGAATGGCACATTATAATCTGGCTGAATAAGAATCGGAGGTGAGGTGAGTAATCCTTTTAGTTCTCTAAATGCCTTGATCTGTTCTTCACCCCACAGCCAGGACTGATCCTTACGCGTTAGCATAGTCAGTGGCTGTGCAACTTGGGAGAAATTCGGCATGAACTTGCGGAACCATGAGCAACTCTGTAGAAAGGATTTCAAATGTTTTACATTAGTTGGTTCCTTCATGTCTAAGATCGCCGTAACCTTATCTGGATCTGGGGACACTCCTTCTGTGGTGATAATGTGCCCTAGGTATTTCACACTCTCTCGAGCAAATGTGCACTTATTGCGATTTGCGTGGAGATTGAAGACACGTAAGCGGTCGAATACCGCACGTAAGTCCTGGAGATGCTGGTGAAATGATCTGGATATCAATATCAGGTCATCAATGTAACCAAGCAGTGTCACCCCCTTAAGAGATGACGCAGAACGAAATCGATCTATTAAACGTTGAAACGTTGCGGGCGCGTTGCGCAGACCGAAGGGCATACGGGTAAATTTGTGAACTCCAAATGGAGATACAAAGGCAGTCTTATCCTGGTCTTCAGGCCTCACTTTGACTTGCCAGTACCCCGATCGGAGGTCAATAGTACTCATGAAGCAGCTCTTACCAGTATATTGAAGGAGGTCATCGATTACTGGCAGCGGGTACGAGTCACTCTTGGTGACGGCGTTCAGCTTACGATAGTCCACGCAGAACCGGTAAGTGCCATCCTTCTTCGGTACCAGAAGAGCTGGTGCTGCCCATGGAGATTCACATTCCGTGATGATACCTTCACGAAGCATCTTCTCTATCTCCGCTTCCATGACGGCTTTCTTGGCGGGAGTGAGTCGGTATGGCGGTACCGCAATCGGCGGGTGATCACCACAATCGATACGATGCTCTGCGAAAGGTGTAGGTTCTCCCCCTTCTGCGAAGATATCTTCATACTCCTGCAGCAGCTGAGCGAGACTTTCCTTCTCTGAAATTGACAGCATCGAACCCTCATTATTACGTAAGACATCCGCGGAAGCGCACCCAACGAAGTCACGTGAACTCTCACACCGCAAGGGGTGAATGACCCGAGGCCGATCAGCTGTGAACCAAGTATTGTTCGAAACGTTAATAACAATACCGGCTTTACGTAAGAAGTCAATACCGAGTAACGTGTCATTGTTAACTGAATTAGGAAAAATAACAAAAGTAATAGGTATCTTCAACCCCATAAGTTTTATGTCAACATCTACGAGTAAGACCTTGAGTTCCCGCAATATGCCATCGGCTAACTTTACCGACATAAAACTACTACGGAACGAATAGTGTAGTTTACGCAGCAGTGCGTACAGACTCGAACCGGCTACGCTACGTTTAGCGGCCGTATCAATCAACCCGGTACCGCGATGACTGTCTATCTCGATATCGAGTATCGGCCGACCGTCAGTACATAAGTTCGACGCGGACAAGTTACCTACTCTAACTGGCAACGCATCGCAGTCGAGGTCAACATTACACTTACAAGTATTATTATTACATAAACAATCAGATTGAGACACATTACAATTACATAAATTATTAGTTTCGCTATTCAAAGTTATGTTACACTTACAAGTATTATTAGAAACCCTAGTGGGCTCTAACATATTAAATTCGACAACAGAAATCGGATTTACCGAACACTTAGCGCAATTTGATCTAATTACACCTATAGCGCCACAACCGTAACACTTCACACTTGACTCGGAAGTCGCACTTTTATTGGATTTATTTTTGATATTTTTACAAGTGTCACGTGTATGTCCGCTTTTACGGCAATAAACACAGAAAAGTCTTTTACCTTTATTGTCCGAATTTACCACAAAAGGCGGGGGCGCAGCGCTACTTGTAGCACTCGGCGACGCTGTAGGTGTATTCGCTGGCGCCGGCGCGCTCGTCGCGGAGACGGCGGGAGCGCGCGCGGGCGTCGGCGGAGGCCGGGGCTGCGGTGACGGCGCGTGCGGCGCATGCGCGCTAGCGGCGGGGCCACGTGCGTCGGTCGACACCTCGGAGAGCGATTCTTCTATATTTCGCGCCTTTTCGATTAATATTTCTACATTGTCGATCGATTCACGAGTTACACGTTTTCTTATTCGTCTATGTAGTAACCCGTAAATCATGTCGACTTCCATTTCATTTATTACATTGTATGGAAGTTTCGCAATGAGTGCGCGAAGGCGAGCTACGAAAACCTCCGTGCGTTCCTCCGTTTGTTCCGCGGCAAATATCTCCCTGAATATTTTATGTGGCGGTCGGGCTACACCGAACATGGCGCGAAGTCTTCGTAGCGCGTCTTCCCATGACGTCACAGATGACTTTATTCCGCGAAACCACACAGCTGCCTCCCCTTCCAGGAGCATAGGTAGGCCGCGAAGCTCATGTTCGTCACTGATGCCTGTACACTCCTTGTAAATGACTATAGAGTCGACGAACGCTTCGAGGGCCTCCGAGTCTTGGCAAGCGCCGCTAAATCGCGACGTACAGCGCGCGAAGTTTCCGTGTTTGACTGGTGCAGCTGGCGATGGAGACGGTGAAGCTGGGCCGTTGATGGCCGACGTTACCAGCAGGCTCTGAACCAACTGCCGGTTAGACTCCGCTTGAGCCTTGGCGAACGCCTCCAAAAACGACGATAGCGTCCCTTCAGATAGTGGCGCGGGCGTCGGGGACGCCGGCGGCACGCTGGTGTCGTCATCGTTGCCTCTACTTTTGCGACGACGCATTGTAGTACACAATAGTCATTAATACACAAGGAAACACTATTCACGTTGTACGTAACGTGCACTGAAGTTATTAGTTTCGTCCACTAAGAAAAACCGTTAGGTACGTTGCAAGTTTGAGTTCGCGTCGCGTCGGTTAGGTACGCGTGCCGCGTTGGAGCGCCAGTTTGTAGTCAGGCAGGTAAGGGATTATTCGAGTAGACGATGTTAAGTGCACAAAAGTTTATTCATTTATTGACACAGTCATAAAACAAGAAAATCAGTGGTATCGGTTAGAGAAACAACAAAACGTGACTGTATGCGACAGCGATGCGAGCCGGACTGGCGCGTGCGCGGGGCAGCGGTGTGGGGCGGCGAGCGGTTTCGTACCTACTAAACTCGCTGTTAAAACGCGCGATCGCCTTGTTGCTAGGCCCTCCTACAACCTTACATTTTGCCGCAGCCGTAATATAATTTCCTGTTTGCCTAACACATAAAAACAGTCATACGTCAGCACAAATGTCTCTGAAATAGCAGCTACCGGGTTAATCTGCATTGGACTAGAAAATGTATGTAAAAAAAAATAAGTTTTCCATTGAGCCACTTACCTGTCTCTGGCTGTTGGAAATTTTCAGGGAACTCTTCTCGGCGGATATCCGTGTCGTTCCGATAGCGCTCGACGGTTTAAATCGACTCAATTCTGCTGCTGCAGTAAGTGATACCTGGCCTTTTATAGTTTTCAGCGCGCTACCTTGCTTTTAGTTTTCGTATACAGGGTGTAAATGGACCTTCAACCAAGCATCCTGTATCATCATCAACCTTTAATGTTCCCACAGCTGGGACAGGCCTCTTTCCTATGTGAGGGAATGGGAATCTACCACGCGGACCCAGTGCGGATTGGTAGATGTTACATATCTTCGAAATTTTGGTTCTAAGACATGACGGTTTCCTCACGATGTTTTCCACACCGTTTTGAGAGCAGTGGTGGTGGTATAAATTACACAAAGTAATGCGCCTGTCTGGGTTTGAACCCACGACTTACTGCTCGTAAGTCGGGACCGCCACTGGGCCACCGCTTTTCTCTTTCTTCTGTATATGAAACTAGAAGTAACTCTACGCAGAAATTATTGCTGAAAAACGCTGTTATTATTTAACTGCAAGCTCCTCACAAGATTAACTGGAAGGCTAGGCGTATGATGATGACTCGTCAGTCTCTACTTGTGACAATGTTCACGTTCCTGTGCAAGTATCTCTAACCGTTCAGAATGTACAACAAACATACTAGAGGGACTACCCCACTATCATCTTCTTGCCCTTGACCCATTTTTCTTGGGGTCGGTAGAACATTTTTTTTAATTTAAAACTCGCGTGACCGTCACCCAACGCTTCGTAGTACTCGTAGCCGATCCGCTACGGCGTAGCATCACTAGGCATGCACGACGCACAACCCGTAGCAGATATAAATTACTTAGTTTTTACAGTTCCCAAAGACTGCCTCGCATTCTGATTTTTTCCTCCATTCTTCTCTGTCAACCGTCACGCTATGATTCACTTCTTTATCTTTCTTTGTCACTCCTCACACAAATCCGTCGATAGATTTTTGGTCTTCCTCTTTTCTCGGACTACGCCATTAACAGAATTCAAAGTATTGCACCCATGTGTTATGTTTGTGTGGATCGAGATATCATCTACTTATGTATCAAGTTTCTATTCACATTAGTATTAACAAACTGTTAATACTTTTAAAATTAGTAAGATGATTATTATAGGCGTAATGCATACTTTCCGAGAGCCAGACGCAGTTTTAATGAAGTTTCTTGTGATCCCGGAATTGACCTATTCTGCACCAATGCAAGAACAGTAAGGAGATACTTAGCGAAGCCATTTTTTGTACACGAGGCACCTGCTTAAATTAACAACAATAGGTTAGAATAAACCAACTTTATTGTTAATTGTAAATAATAATGTAACAGTGCTAGGTTTTTGTAACTTTTGCTTTAGTTTGTGTATTTATCTGTGGAAGCTTGTTATTAGCAATTTAAGTATACATTACATGTTATTAGTCTGTAAGCTTTCCTAAAATGTAAAAAATAAAATAAATAAATAAATATGAAAGTGATTACTTTGCAATATTTTAGGTTTTTCATAGCCTCGAGTTGGGATCATTATCATCATCATCATCTCAGCCGAAAGACTGCTGGACATAGGCCTCCCCCAAGTGTCGCCACATTGACCGGTCCCTTGCGACTCGCATCCACCGGATTCCCGCAACCTTCACCAGGTCATCGGTCCACCTAGTGGGAGGTGTTCCAACGCATCGTTATCGGGATCATTGTAGCTGTCGCAAAATAATAATTTGCCAGTCAGTTGGTTAAATATTAAATTAACTCAAACGGGCAATTCAAACGGCCATGACTGAAATCAAGGTGCAAAATGCTGGAATCAAAGATTCTATCGACCATATTTCTAAGCAGTACGATGACATGGTAATTCAACTGCAAAATTTGGAAGCGGAACGAAAAGTTGACCGCTCTTACATTAATCAGCTTGAAGAGAGAGTGGAGAACCTCGAACGGATGACGAATTCGTCTAAAATTGAGCTTAAGAACATCCCGAAAAAGCAAGGCGAAACAAAGGAGGACTTACGAAATATTATCACAGAAACGGCAAGCGTCCTGGAAACCCACCTGCAGCGTCATGATATAAAAGACGTTTACCGTTTAAATAAAAAGGATGGTGTTTCCACTATCATGGTTGACTTCACTACCACAACACCAAAAGATAGCATACTACGGAACTTACGACAGTTTAACAAAAAGAACAGCCAAAATAAACTAAATACTAATCACATCAATAAGGAAGGTCCATCAAAACCAATATATATAACAGAAGTCCTGACCCTTAAAGCACAACGTCTTTATTACCTTGCTAGAAATTATGCTAAAGATAACGGCTACAAATTTTGTTGGACATCATTCGGGCGAGTTTTTCTACGAAAAGTTGAAGGCGGTACGCAAATTTTGATTAAGAGCGAATCTGATATCACCAACCTTCGTCTGGAAAAATGACTAGCGATTAACTCAGGTTTTCTCTATTGTGATATTAGCATAGTTTCCTATTATCTCCTATCAGTGTTTGTCTTGATACTTATTATTGATACTTGGTTCTTGTTAGGTAATTATAATGTTTTATCTGTCCAACCCAAACCCACACTTTCTCAGTGTATACTACAACACCATTACATATTTCACATCCACACACACAACCATAAATACCAATTATTGCATCACACAAATATAATTGTTAGTTTAGAAAGTGACAAGACCAGTCCTGAACTATTCGAAGCATTCCACTATTACAAATATTTAATTAATAAAACACCAACTATATTTGACATAATTTTCAATTCTTTTACCAATGGCTAATAATTCCAATACTATTTTATTAGATTTAGATACTATCTCTGTGGCAAAAAGTTATTTTTGTGACCCTGAAACTTGTAATTCTGTGTTGCATAGCACTGCAAAATCCTTGAAAATAATAACACAAAACATTCGCAGTATTTACAAGAACTTCGATAATTTTCAGGCACAACTAGCCAGATTCTCCTTTGACATCGACATTATAATCCTTACTGAGTGTTGGCTTAATGAACACAAACCTATTCCTATCATTGATAACTACGAATCTTTTTCATCCAAGACCACGCTTAATCAAAATGGTGGCATCGTTATTTATGTCAGGAAAAATATAAAATGCACTGTTGAAGAACCTGAGTCAAATGACGCTAGTTTTCTATTGCTTCAAGTTTACCCTGATATTAACATATTAGCTGTATACAGATCCCCATCTATACACTGCACAAATAGCTTCCTCACTTCGTTGGATGCGATCATAAGTCCTATTAAAGCTAAACACATAATTATTGCTGGCGATATCAATATCGATATTAAACATAACAACACTGACAGAAACAGTGCGGCTTACCTTAATCTGACTGCAGAATTAGGGCTCCTTCCGGCACACACCTATCCAACGAGGCTTGCAAACTGTCTGGATCATATTATGATGAACACATCCTATTCTGCTACGGCCTTTGTAATAGATTCAACGGTGACTGATCACGCCTCAGTCCTCTTAAGCCTTTGCTGCCGAAATCCGAACATTAGCAGAAATAATGTGTACAAGAAAGTTGATTATGATGCTGCCCTTGAACACTTGCAAGCTGTTGATTTTTCCTTTATCAACAGTGATTCTGACGCAAATGTTGCCGCCGCTCTCTTTGTTGATCATCTTTCGACTGCATTAATACAACACTCCATCATAATTTCCCGACCCTGCAGGAAAAGATTGCTTAAACCCTGGCTTACCCCTGGATTACTGCGATGTATCCGCCACAGAGATAAACTGCACAAAACTCATACAAAAGACCCACAAAATACATCTGCTGAACTGATATATAAAAGATACAGGAACTTTTGTAACGGTCTTCTGAAAAAGTTAAAGAGGAATTACGAAAAATCTTTACTAGAAAATGCAAATTGTACAAAAGATAAATGGAATGCTGTCAAATCAATTATCAGCACCTCAAAACAAAACTGCAGGGGACCACCTTCTAGTACAACAGAAAAGTGGTTCAAGCGCTGTAAATGAGATAAACACCTACTTTTCTAATATCGGTAAACAGCTTGCAGATAAAATAACACCAGCTCAAAATAATTATAAATTTGACATAACCCCCAACCCTAATTCAATAGTGTTACTTCCGCCAGACGAAATCGAAGTTGAAGCTTTGATTATGAATCTCAAGAATGACTGTGCTACTGGTTGGGACTCTATCTCAGCCAAATTTCTTAAATTAACTAAACACATTATCGTCCCTCATCTGACTAAACTCATTGAGATCTGCCTTACCCAGGGTGTATTTCCCAAAGTTTTCAAGAAGTCCCTTATTACTCCTGTCCACAAGGGGGGAAAGAAGG
This sequence comes from Xestia c-nigrum, assembly GCA_916618015.1. NCBI lineage: Eukaryota > Metazoa > Arthropoda > Insecta > Lepidoptera > Noctuidae > Xestia > Xestia c-nigrum. The sequence goes on from OU745260.1 coordinate 11,744,308, forward strand.
ACGATGTTGGAAACTATAGGCCCATCTCAGTTCTTACTACTTTATCAAAAATATTAGAAAAGGTTCTAAACAAAAGGCTCACCAACTTCCTGCAACACAATAAGATACTGTCAGAAGCCCAATTTGGCTTTAGGTCGGGAAAAAGCACTGAAGATGCCGTTAACCAATTGGTAGAACATGTTACGGTAAAAATAGATCAAAAACAGAAATGCGTCGGCATATTTCTCGATCTGGCCAAAGCTTTCGACACCGTCATGATTTCTCTTCTTGTGGACAAGTTAGATAAGATTGGTATTCGCGGAAATGCTCTAAACATTTTTAAGGACTTTCTCTGTGACCGTACGCAAAGAGTCAAAATAAAAGAATACATTAGCTCTGATGCTGGGGTTACGTATGGCGTCCCACAGGGCAGTATTCTTGGCCCGAGTCTCTTCCTGGTTTACATAAATGACCTGTGTCAGCTGCCACTTATAAATGGCAAGATCATTACCTATGCCGACGATACGGCATTAATATTCCATGGAGGGACCTGGGACGAAGTCCGACGAAGCGCTGAACTGGGACTGCATAGGGTGAGCCATTGGCTCAGATCTAACCGACTCACATTGAACCTTTCCAAATCAACATTTCTCCAATTCTCTTTTTCTAATATGAAACCTGCCAATTTAGGTATGAGATTACATGTCTGCAACTTTGCTTCTCCAACGTCATGCTCGTGCTCTACTATAACTAAGTCTACACATGTAAAATACCTTGGTGTGGTTCTAGATGAAAAACTTGGCTGGCGACAGCATATAGACCTCACCACAACGCGTATTAGAAAACTGATTTGGGCATTTAAAAAACTAAGACACGTAGCAAACTTCGAACTCCTACGCACTGTGTACTATGCGCTCGTGCAGTCAGTTGTGGGATATTGTGTTACTGTATGGGGGGGAGCATGCAAGACTTTCATGATTCACTTGGAACGGGCCCAAAGATCTCTACTTAAAGTCATGACTTTCAGACCCTTTAGATTCCCCACCAAAGTCCTTTACGAGAAGTGTGAAGTACTCACAGTAAGACAAAATTATATTCTGCAAGTAGTTTGTAAGCAGCACAGTGTTACCCCTTATAACGTAGAAAGTTATAAGAAGCGCACTATAAAAAACATTTGCTTACCTTTACGCTGTCACACGGCGTCCGCTAGGCGACAGCGGGTATATCTTGCCGCTTTTCTTTATAATAAATTAAACAAAATTCTGAACATAAATCCCCTTACGACTCGTGAAACAAAAAAGAAGGTTAAAAACTGGCTACTGACACAGGACTACTATGCGACTGAAAATTTACTGCAATAAACATAAATATTTATCAACACAATCAAATGGTTTTCACTACACACACACACATACACACACACACACACATACACACACACATACATAAATACTCACACACATACACACACTCGCGCCCACATGCACATTGACATAACTACCTAACTGCACAATAATGTCTAATATAATTTTGTTTCATCCTCGCTGATTTTCAATTTCAATTTATTCTAATTTTGTTACAAGCATCTATTTTTTAATACAATCATTATTTTATAAATTAATATTGTTTTGAATTCAATTATTTAAATTTTAATGCTGATTTTATTCTTATTCTATTTTTGGTGCCTAAGTAATTAAATGTTTAATAATTATAACTAATGAACTTAATTTTAAGTAAAATAATTTGTTTCACCTTTTGCTGCATAAAACATGCCAAATTGTAATTTAAATGGAAGAAGTCACTGGCTCCTGAAATACAGGTACTCTAACCTAGCTCCGGAGTCAGGGTCTCACACTTGTCTTAACCTGTTTATGCTAATAAAGAAAATTTATTTATTTATTTATTTATTATTAAAATAAAATAAGATAACATTAGGGAAAGAAAAGAGTAACATAATACTGAAAATTAAATTATAACAAAACTACACAACAAAACCATCTAAAAGGAATGAGTAACACTTGTGACAATAAATTAAACACCGTTTGCATTCTAAAAGTCATTATTTTATCTAAAAAGATCTGACGATGTGTGATTGCGAATTTTGAATAAGTTCTAAACTATTCTAATACAAAGACTCGGGCTGATTTATCTGAATAATTTTGGTTCAAAAACATACATAGGTCCAAGAAACAACAATCCAGACCAAAATTTTCCTATTTGAAAGACAATGTTTCATCTATCCATAATAAGGATAGCCATAACCGCCATAACCGCCATAACCGCCACCGCCAAGCCCACCGTAACCATATGCGCCGGCGCCGATTCCAGCACCAATACCAGCGCTTAACCCGGCGCTTATACCAGCCCCAATTCCACCCCCAACCCCACCGCCAACCCCACCGTAGCCGTAGCCATAGCCTGGGAAAAATCTTCGGTTAAGTTCCGATTGATTTAAATTCAAGTTGGTATTTGCTCTTCTGCTGTTTGAGTGGTGTAGTGATTCATCTGCTTGACACATCATGATAACCAGGTTGGATAGGCACAACTGGAAAGTAGAATAGAAGATTTTTATTCAAGATCTCCATCATCATCATATCAGCCCGAAATTACCCACTGCTGGGTATAGGCCTCCCCTATTTTATGTTGTACTACGCAACTTCGTCTACGTCGCATAAGAGAGAAAAACTAAAGGAAAAAAAATCCCCGTTTTTGCAACATTTTTCATTCCTACTCCGTTCCTAATAATTGTAGCGTGATGTTATATAGCCTAAAGCCTTCCCCGATAAATGGACTATCCAACACAAAAATATTTTTTCAATTCGAGCTGGTAGTTCCTGAGATTATCGCGTTCAACCAAACAAACAAACAAACAAACTCTTCTGCTTTACAATATTAGTATAGAAGAATAGATGTTGGCGCAGCCGTGAGACACACACAATATTATTTCGTTTTTTTTTCTGTTCAGTTTTCAGTTTTTGATATGTAGGTTTAAGTTTGTAAATATGTCGGAGAAGCAGCATCCTCCTCGACATCATCAGTGTTCACGGAGTCTAGTGGGCGTCATTTGGGTAAAATGCTAACACAAAACAAAGTATTCACTGTTTCACATTTTAATAGTTAATTATTTTAACACAATTTAATAGCAATAGTTTACAATAACTAGTTTGCTTAGCAATTATATTCCAGCAGCAGGTTCGCAACACTAATCTAACTTCATCACCAGCGAACCACCTGGATCCTCGATCCACCACCGTTCTCCACGCAACCCTTACTCTGTCACCGCATGTGTCAAGACCATCAAGACAGTAAAGATGGCGCCGCGACCCTACTCTGGATATTTTATCGCAGTTACAATATTATTTTATTTTATTTTATTTTATTCTGGTTTTATTTTTTGTCCACTTTGTCTTGCAATTATTATAATGTTAATGTTGTTGTTGTGTTAATTTTCGGTTTTAGTCTAAATGTTTGTGTTTGTATAATTGCGTTCTGTTTATTAATATTGTATGCACGTCATGACTTTGCGACGAATAAATGTTTTTTCTTTCTTTCTTCCAATAGCAATGGAAAGACATTGCTATTGAAAGAAAGAAAGAAAAAACATTTAATCTAAAAAAAAAGAAAAACAATTTTGGCAATAACAACATACATCGCATTTTTCTTTTGTCTCGCAGACCATTATTTCAAATATAATATGAAACAGGTGTTATAATTTCCGTTAAAATCCTTCGAGGTTAATAAAAAAACGTGTATTGCAATGCGCAGCTCAGTGAATGACTTTAGTGTTTTGGTCGAATGGTTTTTTTTTTGTTTCAGTTTCAGAATGTACTTACCAGCAAGTAGAATTTCATGTCTGCTTCTTTTTCTTGTTATGTCTCCCTGAGCTGAGCCACGATTGTAGTCGGTTTCCAAGAATACCTGACTATTTGTAATGTATAATAGAGCTGGTAACAATATGTGTAACTAAATTGCCATTCGTCACAGACAAATTGTTGAAGTGGCTTAAAAGTGTGTTGATATACATTACCGCCAACACACACCTAACTGTACAGGCTAGCAATCTTCTTACTACTATTATAAATGGAGAAGGGTTATAATCAATCTGTTTGCAATTTCATCCAAATCCTTTCAGTAGTTTCTGCGGGAAAGAATAACAAAAATCGATCTTTACAGACTTTTACATTTATAATAGTCTTAAGAAGATTGCTAGCCTGCATACATCTTTTACAATGTAGCGTCAGTTTAATAAAGAACACGGGCAGCACAATTGTTGATGAAATTATTAAGCGTCTACGTATGTCACCGTGATAGATGCCTACGAAATAATTTACAAAGATTTATATATTTTTTTTTTTTTAATATATACAGGGTGTCTCATTATCTGCGATAATATTATCTAATATCGTGTTGAATATTATATTGAAAAAGGGCGGTGGTCACTTCGAGCACCTACTAAAATAAATTAAAGTATGTGGAAACAATGCATTTTATTCATTTTAGACATCATGTTTCAAACAGACATTTACTGCTTAAGACCTACATAATCGATATCTAAATAGAAATAGTGAAGGTTTTTTTTTCAAAATAACCGGGTTCGATTCCCGAACGGAGTACAGATGTTTTTTAAAATGTATGAATGCAGTTTTTCTTGTTATTAAAATCGATGACATAGTTCCTCAGAACAGATCTTCGTATGTCTTATAGTTTCAGACTTTCCCATACTGACCGATTTGAATGAGACACCCTGTATACAAAAATTTCTTAGGGCTCTGACAGGTGTTCTTTAGTCATGACAATTTTATATGAAACAACCGAAATGCCGGAGGCCATTGCCAGTGAAATAATTTTGGAACAGCACCGTAGTTTCAGGACAGAGCGCCACCTGCTACGATTAGCAGGTGGTGGTGTTCTGGACCGTGGTCGAGGCAAAAGGATTATGTAAGGCAACCCTCACATACACCTTTCGCCTGGACCACGATCATACACCGTCACGGTCATACATTTCGTCATACACGCACGCCGGTTGCGAGAACTAAACCTGACCTTTTTGAAGAACCTACAAAGTTAACCTCCATAAAATAATATAGATTATGGTCTGTTAGTCTAGTAGTCAGAAGTGCTACCGCCGAGTTTTAGGTTCTGTAGCAATATAGTTTGGACTTGAGCTCCTATACTAGCAATCTGGTAACAAAGCAATATCGAACTTTGTATTAAAATTAACAACTACCTCATTTTACGGTTGAAATAGCTTACTAAACATACATGAAGTTTTATAATATAATTCTTTTGGTTATGCCAATGTCTACGTTTTTTCGTATTTATTTATTTATCATACATAGCTAACACTCCCGGCTAATTCACCTTTCAAACAAAGAAAACAAAATCCAAATCGGTTCATCCGTTCGGGCGCTACGATGCCACAGATAGACACACACAGACACGTCAAACTTATAACAGCCCGTCGTTTTTGCGTCGGGTGTTAAAAATTATGTCAAATGTGCTATGCCAAATACATTTCGGAGCATCAAGATTCTGCAAGATAGAAGGAATCCGTCAGTAACGTCAGTTGTTTCCCAGCAATAATTTTTGCGTAAAGTTACTTAGTTTGATGTACAGAATGCTTGGTTAACGGCTTTGTTATGAGATGGTTTACACCCTGTATTTAAAAAAAAAACATGCAGGGCAGTGTTTGTGGGGACTGCCGATAAAAGTGAAACGTGACGGTCACGCGAGTTCAATGTTCTTTTGTTCACTCAAAAGTGTTCGACGCGCCTAAAGAAGTTTTCAATTCGAAATATCCTTATAACATACAACCGATACTTGACATTATATTCTTGGAGACTCTGTTCTTAGAGACTCTAGCTAAGCATCCAACAATCTTATCAGCTGCACTATAATCATCTTAGAGATAATGTCTAATCATTTATCAGTACGTCAAGTGCGGTGGCTCGCACTATTCCCGATAGACAGTTTACTGTCCACGGGACAAGTCTTTGTAGCGAAATTACAGTCGTCGCTGAAATGGAGTCTTCGAGTTGTTATTTTTAAGCTGCTTTTCTAATAGTCGGTTGATATAGCCTGTCTTTATTCTAAAGTAATTACTGAGTCTAGTAACAGCACGTAAATAATAATTTTTGTATTGTTTACTGCATACAAAATAAAAAATGTATTTGTCACCGTAAAATTGTCAAACACGTTAAATTGTAATCGCTCCAGCAATATTGTAAACTCTCGAAATATTGTCAACTAAACATACGAAAGTATCTCTGCCCCCATAATCGGGACTTGGGGCTTTAAAGGAACCTAACTAACCTAACGGGGGGGCCCGTTAGGTTAGTTAGGTTCCTTTAAAGCCTGCACTCGGAAAGAGCGTTTACGGTCTCTCTAGTTAATTTAAAATTTCAACGTGTTTGACAATTTTACGGTGACATATACATACAAATTGTAATAAAATTAAGCTTTAACATAAGCTTAAGTGCAATGGCGACCGTAACCCAGAATTGGGTAATCATCTGCCTAGCCTTTTCCCAACAATTTTGAGGTCTACTTCCAGTTTAACCGGGTGCAGCTGAATACCAGCATTTCATATAGAGGGACTACCTAACATCTGAGCTCGACAACCTAGCTAAGTTGGGTAATAAGAAATCCTTTGATTTTACTGGTTGTTAGAGATCTACAAAAGAAAGCTGGGACCAGCGGCTTGCCGTGCTTTTCGAGCCACGGTAAAAAAATTGTGGTAGGGGTGGTCACCATTGCGGGCCTGTTCGAAAGAGATACCGCGGCCCCGGAACAAAAAAGGGCGAGGAAGGAACATGGATGGGTTTTAGTCAGTAAGAGTCTGACACTCCCTCCCGCTCCGCCTAGAGTGGGAGAAGTCATTTGATGATTTCCCATCTTAAAAAAAAGGGGTGGTCACCAAACTAGGAGCGCGGCGTAACCACACGACTTACGATTATTTAGCCTCAAGATCCTCACTGAAAAGAGGAGAACGTAAATATGAAATACTAGACTTTGCAAAGAGCATAAAGATTGTTATGCAGGGGCTAAAGCGATGCCCCACATATTCAAACCTCTCTAACACTTGACGCCATTTTTAAGGACCGGTCAAATCGGTGCCGTTTCCGTTTTGAACACGACAGAATATTCTTTAGTTACTATTTGTATAAAAGTCTCCGTGTCAGTGACCGGAGTGGTTTGGGTTTGATTGATCCGGTACGACTGCTTTACTGTACATAATATTTGGGGAATCATGACTGATTATAACATACCTACGCGTATAACTGACTCTTAACTTTATCGAAAGCGGTATTTCTGTAATGTAATTAACACATATTAGTTTTCGAACACCGCATTCATAAACTGCACGACAACTCTAGTCACAAAATTTCTTGAAAATAAATACTAGATTTTTCTATTTTTCCAAAGTATCAACCACAAAATTACTTCCCACATTCGTAAAACCAAAGGTTAAACCATACAACAAAGCCATTAAAAGCACACCTAAAGAACTCGAAAATTACAATGTCAGGGAAGAATAAATACAACATAACTCTTTGTCGCTGGAAACCGCGTAATTTCATACCATCCGTACATTTAGTACTGCAGCAACGTTCCATTTAAAAATATATAATATCATCATTTGCCTGCGGCTTCGCTCATATGGAATTCAGAAATTATATCAGAAACGTAAGCACTAACCCAGATGATATCATCATCATCATTTCAGCCGAAAGACGTCCATTGCTGGACATAGGCCTCCCCCAAGTGTCCCCAAACTGATCGGTCCCGTGCAACTCGCATCGAACGTATTCCCGCAACCTCCACCTATTGGGAGGTCATCCAACGTAACGTCTTCCGGTTCGCGGTCACCACTCCAGAACTTTTCGGCTCCATCGGTCATCTTTTCGGCGAGCAATATGCCCTGCCCACAGCCAGTTAAGTTTAATCTTGGTTCTCTTACGATGTTTTCATTTCTGATTCGATCACGCAAGGAAACTCCGAGCATAGCACAGGTTAGGTTATACAGGGTGTCTCATTCAAATCGGTCAGTATGGGAAAGTCTGAAACTATAAGACGTACGAAGATCTGTTCTGAGGACCCATGTCATCGATTTTAATAACAAGAAAAACTGCATTCATACATTTTAAAAAACATCTGTACCCCGGTTGGGGAATCGAACCCGGTTATTTTGAAAAAAAAAACCCTACACTATTTCTATTTAGATATCGATTGTGTAGGTCTCAAGCAGTAAACGGCTGTATGAAACATGATGTCTGAAATGAATAAAATGCATTGTTTCCACATACTTTAATTTATTTTAGTAGGTGCTTGAACTGACCACGTTTACAATATTAAACAAGTTCAGGTATTTAAAATTGTCTCTATGGTTGTTTGTACCTCTTTTCTGATGTTGCAACTTGATACATACACCGCTTTACATACATATGACATTGGCATTGCATTGAACCATTCCGGAAGTGATGTTTGTAATATTATCTAATATCGTGTTGAATATTGTATTGAAAAAGGCGGTGGTCACTTCGAGCACTTACTAAAATAAGTTAAAGTATGTGGAAACAATGCATTTTATTCATTTTAGACATCATGTTTCATACAGACATTTACTGCTTAAGACCTACACAATCGATATCTAAATAGAAATAGTGAAGGTTTTTTTTATCAAAATAACCGGGTTTGATTCCCGAACGGAGTACAGATGTTTTTTTTTTAATGTATGAATGCAGTTTTTCTTGTTATTAAAATCGATGACATGGTTCCTCAGAACAGATCTTCGTATGTCTTATAGTTTCAGACTTTCCCATACTGACCGATTTGAATGAGACACCCTGTATACCTAACTATAAAACTATGTGTGCGTGAAAAAAAAAAACAGAAAAATAGACAGGGTGACTAATATGTTTATTATAAAAGTATAAATGAGCATAGACAAGCTATTACCCGCGGTTCATGAAGATCGTCGATCGTCGAAAAAACTATTAAATTATCTCAAGGGACCGTACTAATCGAGACAATCATAAGTCATAATCCAGGTCTAATTTTGTGTCAATTTCATGCAAATCGATTCAGCCGTTAAGGTGTCATGGATTAACCTACACGACATTCACAAACATACAGATTTTTACATTATAATATTGGTAGGAAGTAGGATTTTTGAATTTCCGTCGTATAATGAACGCGGAACTTGACCTGTGAGTATTTATTTATTCAACAAGGCTGAATGTTTATCTTTGCGAGTTTATGAGTGAGAGGCTTTTGACGCTGTTTTGTGGCCAGTTTTAATTGGTGAAGAATTATGACGTTGGTAAAAAATTATGACAGTGGGAATGAAAAATGGCGTCGGATTGTATAAAATTATGCACGAATAATTTTATTGAACGTGTTGCGAAATATCATATTCGATGACTCGAATGGCGTAGTGGTAGTGAAGCTGCCTTGCGTTCATAGGGTCCTGAGTTCGAATCCCGGTAGGAGCAAATGTTTGTGTGATGAGCATGGACATTTGTTTCCGAGTCATGGATGTTTATATGTATAATACGAGTAAGTATGTATTAACAAACAAAAAAGTATATATGTAGTATATCAACTATCTGGTGACCACGACACAAGCCTTGCTTAGTGTGGCATTAGATAGCGCTGTGTGTTAATGTCCAGCGATATTTATTTATTATTTATTATAGGGAATGATATGATATCTTTATATCGACGAAGATTAAAAATATTGTCTTGTAGAAACATTGATTTATATTTATGCCACGAAATCCTCTCCCAGCATTTCAAAACGATTACAAAAGCTTACTGTGATTTGACAGTGATCCAAGTTTAAGGCGAAAAACCTGTAAACTTGACTCGCTGCAAAAGTTAGTCGTAATGAAGTAATCACGTTCACAGGGCATGCCGGGATTGCGGGACCGCCGGGGTTGCAGGACTGTTTGAAAGAGATTCCGTGGCCCTGACACATAAAGGGAGAGGAAGGAACATGGATGGGTTTTAGTCGGTAAAAGTCTGGCACTCCCTCCCGCTCCGCCCAGAGTGGCAGAAGTTATTTATTGATTACCCATCCGAAAAAAGAAGAAGAAGCTGACAGGGTATAAAGTGCAACATAATAGGCGACGGTGCAGTGCGTAAATTAAATTAAGTGTGCCAATTATTGGAGTAAGTCGTGGGTTCGAATCCAGACAGGCACATTACTTTGTGAAATTTATTTCATCAGCACTGCACTCTCGTGAGGAAACCTAGAACCAAAAAAATTTAAGACATGTGACATCTGCCAATCCGCACCGACCCGCGTGGTGGATTATAGCCCATTCCCTCTCATAGAGAGGAGGCCTGCGTCCCAACAGTGGGAACATAAATAAGCTGATGTTGATGATGGATTATTGGAAAAACTAGAAAAACATGAGAACCGTTACTAGTCATTTAGCATGTTATGTGACTATTCACTTACACTATAACTTAAGTACATATACACCACCTCATCACAAAGCCGTTAACCAAGCATTCTGTACATCAAACTAAGTAACTGTACGCAAAAAATATTGCTGGGAAACAACTTGCTTTTTTGAGGTTATAAATCATGTTTTGTGGTAGAACTCAACGTAACGCGCTTAAAACAATGTGCTGATGCATGGATTTAATAGCACGGAGGTCGTGGAGGTGTTAAAAGTTAAAATGTTACTAAAAAAGCTTATTAAAAAAAAAACATGTCAAAAAGTTGTAACTTTGACCCGATATCTCCGTAACTAGAAGTTTCCCAGGTATAGTGTAAAACAAAAAAATGATCGCAATGATGGGGAGAATAAGTGCCTTTCGGCTTCGTGAAGAGGTGTTTTACACCCTTTAGGTAATTGAATTTCAAGCAATTTCATGTAAAATGTTCGAAAATACGTAAATTAATGATACTAAATAATTATTCAATGATTGAATTAGGCTTAGCTGGCTATCACTCTTCTAATTAAGTAACTTTGACATATTAATTACTGCAAATATTCAGAATTCTCGTTGGTCACGGTCAGCATGGATAATTTGATAAATTCGTATCAATTATATCGGTGATGTGGTCAACGCACCAAGGTACTTCACTAATTTCAAACGTGAATGCGACCGTTTAGTTTCATCCACGTAGGTTGATAGGTAGGTTTTAGGACCGTGACAGTTGGCGTAATGATGTTTCTGCTAACCTGAAAAATGAGTTTATGTAAAAACTAGCTAGCTATGCCCGTGGCTTCACCCGCGTAGAGTTCCGCAATTGTCCCAAGGGATCTTGTCGACGGCGCGTTCGTGTTCATTAGTTACTACAAAAATCTGTGAAACGATCTTTAGGTAGGTATTGTAACAGTAGGTCTTTGGACCGTAGTCATATTGAAAATAGTTACGATAAAACAGGTCGTATTATTATACGTACCCCAATTTTTTCATACTGCGATTAGTTCAACACAATCTGGTGGATAGACTGTTTGTAATTCCAGCTGATGATTATGCATTAGTTTTCTAGATAAAAAAATACAATAATATTATAGCTGAATGGACACACACACAGACACATCTGTAGGTAGGCTGAGGTGTACCCCCTACTTTGGTAAACCCCCTTGGCTTACCGCTATAGCTTTTTGGGGGATTACACGATGAGTGTGTCACAGTGGGGCAGCCTATTGCCAACAACTGGACGCAAATCCAGACCAAAACTCCTTATGAATTATCAATCAGTTTAGCCGACCAGGGAATCGAACCAAACCCCTCTTGCTCAGCAGTCGCGCTTACAACCACTCGACCCACGAGGCAGTCAATAAATTCTGATTAAATATTTCTTTCAGTAGGTACCTAACTATGAAACCGCCGCGTTAACACCAAAACCCATTTTAGCGAGCCACTTTGACTGGCAATTTCTTTATCTTGCTTAAAACCACTGCCTCATAATCTATGAACTTTATACCAAGAAAATCTCATAGCTAGCTTTCTCTATAATCTGACTCTCTAGAGGGTAATCTGTGAGGGTAAAAATGGGGTAATAGGAAGAGCACTACTTAACAGGGTAGATAGGGGCTAAATAGATATAAAGAGTGTTCATGCTAGTATGATGGTCGTTGAATACTATTGCTATCCGTAGTCGCTAGTGACGAAGCCTTTATGATTTTAGAGTAGACGATTCGGTAACGATGCGATATTTCTCGATTCTGACATTGCATAGAAAAAAATGGTTCGATTTGTCAAGATATGTCGTGAAGTCTTTAAAGGTGTCACAATGATTTATGAAAGCAACACAACAATCGAGATAGCATTTCTAAGCCACTGCAATAAGGTTCTTAATGATTCTGATATTCATATTTTTCGTTACATTGGCACCCACCTAGTGCTAACTGGGTTTTGGAGGTCAGTCGCACCATGTTATATATTAGTATTCAGCTGGAAACCCACACCGACATAGTACACACGGAAATTCATGGAAAAAAGCTAGGCTAAGGATGATAATTAACTCATGTCTTTTTCTCATGAAAGAAAGAAAACATATTTATTTGGCACATGTCACAAGAGCACACATCATCATCTGACATTACCCACTGACTACCTGTAACGACTGCCAAAGTTTGACAAAAGACAGCCGGGACCAACAGCTTAACGTGCTTTCCGAGGGACGGAGGGAACTCGGTATGTAAGGGCAGTCACCCATCCACAGGCCAACCTAGGCAAACACGGCTTAACCTAAAGATCGACCCTAGTGGCTGTTATTATTCAGCCACGAGCTCCTGCTCCTCACACAACAAACAAAAATAAGAATAAAAAAATAATTAAAAACTTAAAACAAAACAATAAAAACTCAGGATCCCACAAGAAAATAATTTGAAGTGTGTTTTTGTTTTGTCATCTCAGCAGTAACTTCCATTCTTGCCAAAACATTCTTCACACAGTCCATCTATCGTTTTTTGGGTCTTTCTCTGCATTTTACTTCTACTCTACTGTAATACTTCAAACCAACAAAAATATTGGAGATTCTTTTTTGAAGGTGCTTTTTTATTTTCTCTATCATGCAGTGACGTTATCACGTCGTATTGTGTAAAAATGTAATAGCGAACGGTGACGATGTTTCATCCCTATCTTAATAGGAATAGGGCATTGTCGTAAAAAGATCGTTCGATGAGAAAAAAAAACTTGCGCTGAAAATTGAAAATGAAAATAGTGAAGGTGTAAAATCCTTCATATCTTTGGAAAAATTGTACAGTTTTGCTAACGGTGAACCGTGTGGAAATTCTCTTCAAACTAAACTGTGGAATTTACTGAAATCAGGACTTTTTCATTGTATTTTTTAGCAAAAAACTAACAACACTTAGAGAACTACGGCAGTTAGGAGCACCTGTACCATCGGACATTACACTGGTAGAACATTAAATAAATAAAAACATAAAAACGCGTCCAAGTGCGAGTCGGACTCGCCCATGAAGGGTTCCGTAGCAGCGAGTACATAATTTAAAAGTTCTTGTAGTTCGTTGTAAATGAAAGATAAATTACGGTTTACGATTTATGACGTATTAAAAAAAACGACTTACTAGATCTCGTTCAAACCAATTTTCGGTGGAAGTTTACATGGTAATGTACATACATCATATATTTTTTTTTTAGTTTTATCATTCGCTTATTTTACAAGTTACCCCTGTAACTGGGGGGGGGGGACATTTTACCACTAGAAGTGTCTCTCGTGCAAACTATTCAGTTTAGAAAAAAATGATATTAGAAACCTTAATATCATTTAATGAAGACCTATCCATAGATACCCACTCACCTCCACACGGTTTGACGAAAAAAAAATTTTGAGTTTCAGTTTCAGCATGTTTTGTGTTTTTTTTTCTGTTTTTGTGTGAAAATCTAAATGCGGTTCACAGAATACATCTACTTACCAAGTTTCAACAGCATAGTTCTTAGCTTCAGAAAAAAGTGGCTGTGACATATAGACGGTCAGTCAGACACACAACATGACGAATCCATAAGGGTTCCGTTTATTGCCATTTGGCTACGGAACCCTAAAAAGCTGGTCGACTTTTGTGTGGCGTTAAATCGTTCCGTAAATAAAAAAAATCTTTCAATTACAACAAACGGACTAGAAATTCTTCATTTGTTTGCATTATAACTTACAATAGTTTTCATTTTCGAAGTTGTAGCATAGGTAGCTAGCCTACTTCCTTTGGTGCTTAGCACCAAAGGAAGTAGACTAATTGTCGAAGTGTGGGTGTACTGTACGTGTACACGTCTGCGTACCTCCACAGAGCATACAAGCGTGATGTTAATAATAAACTTTCAAGCGATTGCAGCAATCACGCCAGATTTGCTGTCTCTAATTGAAGAGTTACATTGTATATTTCGGCAAACCAACATCAAATCATCACAAAATTCAAAAGGGATCGTAATAATAGCCTTCCAAACAAAAATGGGTTCTCGATTGGCGAAGATATCGCTGAACATACATTTAAAAAACACACGAATTGAAGATTTCTGATTAGATTGTTGATTCATTTTGAAAGTTGGTTAAAAAAAGTGTTTAATTATATTCACGTAATATTGTGTGTTTTTCTTCAGAATGACAGGTGACGAACAGTGAGCAACACACAAATCCATTTCAACTATTTCCTTGTGGCTACTTAAAATAAAACCATAAAAGTCCCGTTTCACCTCACAAACAACAAAACACCTGATTACGAAGGTATGAAACTATTCAGCACAAAATGCCAACACATTTCACAGTTCCAATCATCAAACCACATATTAACCGCTTCGACCTAATAAATAGGCAGACATTTAATACACACGTCTGTCAGACGTATCTCTAAATTTAACTTGCAAATGCCGTTCAAATGTGTATTAGCCGAGATAACTGCTGTCAATGTGTCTCCTAGTGGACACGAGGCCAAATGTCGAATGCCAGCGCATTAAATATTCAAGCACTAGTGGACTCTGCATATCCGTCTGACCCAACTATCCACCGAAATTTATTTTATTCATTTGATGGCCACTACAGACCGATATGTAAGTAGGAAAAAGTGAGACAGCTGAACTAGCAGGTAAAACGGACAAACTGATCATTTAGAGCAATGAAAATATTTGAATCTTATTCGTAGACAGATATAGGAGATTTTGATAGTGATGAAAAATCAAGTTAATCGCAATGTCACGCACTCAATACATTGTGCTGATTGACGCATTTATTATTAAAGAGTTATGGAGGTTTTTCAAGTAAAATTATGAACGTAAAAAAAATTATGGAACTTTGACTTCCATTATCTCCGTAACTAGTAGGTTCCCAGGTATGGACCAAAAAATGATCACAATGAGGAAACAAGTGATTTTCGGCTTCCTTTATGATATTTATTTGTTTAAACATGACGTGTGACATGATACATGTATATGCACATATGGATGGAACGAGATTAGAATATTGTTGGTTCAACATATTTGCCATATACGGCGTACAAAATAGTTTTAAGGTACCTACTTCATTGAAAGTCACAAATAAAGAAATAATTAAATCACATTAATCAAGAAATTACAATAGTCAAAATTCAATCAATTCAAATATATAATTATAGTCGATACAAAAATGAAGACAAAAAATAATAATTAAAACAATAACATCAATCAAACTAAAATTACAAATTTAAAATTTGTCATTCAAAAACTCCGTAACCTTGTAGTACCCCTTACTAATAAGCATTTTTTTAGTTCTCTCTTCAAAGAATTATTTTAATATTGAACATCTTAATGGATTTGGGAATTTTATTATTCTTATATTAATGGGGCCATGCATGTAACACTTTTTTTGAGAAATGTTGTTTTGGCGGAGGCTGATTGCACCTAAGTCACCCTTCTCACGTCTATTTCTACCTGCATTATTAACCTTTTGACCACAGCATAAACGCTCGCGCGTGCCCTCCATTTTATCACAAATTTGTGACGTTTGGCGTACAAGGCACGCGCTTGCTTGTCACGTATATGTGACAATGACGTTCAAAAGGTTAATCAGTAGGGGAAACAAACGATTAGGATTAGTTTTAATAAATAGCGATATTTCTAATATGTAAAGTGACGGAAGTGTTAGAATTCTGTGCTGTATTAACATCGGCTTGCAACTATCAGTAGTTTGCAACCCAAACATGACACGTATACAACGCTTTTGTGCTTTGAACGCAGTGTCCCTCTGAGTTGAACTGCTCCAGAAAATGATACCAAATCTTAATATTGATTCACTTAGCCCGTAATATGCTGTAAGTAAAGTATCAGTGTTGACAGTCGGTGCCACTTATAAAAAGCATAAGATGTAGTACAATTTTTTTTACAGAGTTCAATAATGTGAGTATTCCAATTTAATTGCGTGTCAATGATCAATCCAATTCGAACGGCTTTTTTCTTAACATTCCTTACATTTTGCCGCAGCCGTAATATTATTTACATTTTACCTAACACATAAAAGCAGTCATGAATACGTCAGCACAAATGTCTCTGAAATAGCAGCTACCGGGTTAATCTGCATTGGACTAGAAAATGTTTGTAATAAAAAATAGTTTTCCATTGAGCCACTTAAATTACCTGTCTCTGGCTGTTGGAATTTTCGGGAACTCCTCTCGGCGGATATCCGTGTCGTTCCGATAGCGCTCGACAGTTTAAATTGACTCAATTCTGCTGCTGCAGTAAGTGATACCTGGCCTTTTATAGGTTTCAGCGCGCTAGCTTACTTTTAGTTTTCGCATACAGGGTGTAAACAGTAAATGGACCTTCAACCAAGCAACACGTATCATCATCAGCCTTTAATGTTCCCACAGCTGGGACAGGCCTCTTTTCTATTAGAGGGAATGGTCTATAATCCACCACGCGGACTCAGTGCGGATTAGTAAAGAAAGAAAGAAAGAAAGAAAGAAAGAAAGAAAGAAAGAAAGAAAGAAAGAAAGAAAGAAAGAAAGAAAGAAAGAAAGAAAGAAAGAAAGAAAGAAAGAAAGAAAGAAACAAAGAAACAAAGAAAATACATTTATTTGGCACACGCTACAAGTGCACACAGTATAAAATAAACAAACGAAATAAATAAAAAAAAGGAAACCAAAAACAATCATACAAAACTTATAACTAAACAAAAAGAAAAAATGTAAATAAAAGAAAAAAATAAAACAGTGTGACACTGTGTGCCTCACGGCGGCGCCAAATAGGCCCAGTTCAGCAAAATGCCGAACAACTAGTGCCCGATGCTGGTTTTCTTGTCGTAGCAGATGTCACATGTCTTCGAATATTTGGTTCTAAGACATGATGGTTTTCTCAAGATGTTTTCCACACCGTTTTGAGAGCAGTGGTGGTGGTATAAATTACACAAAGTAATATGCCTGTCTGGGTTAAAACCCATGACTTACTGCTAGTAAGCCGGGACTGCCACTGGGCCACCGCTGTTCTCTTAGCATCCTGTATATGAAACTAGAAGTAACTCTACGCAGAAATTATTGCTGGAAATCGCTGTTATTATTTTACTGCAAGCTCCTCACAAGATTAACTGGAAGGCTAGGCGTATGATGATGACTCGTCACTCTCTACTTGTGACAATGTCCACGATCCTGTGCAAGTATCTTTAACCTTTCAGAATGTACAACAACCATACTAGAAGGACTACCCCATTATCATCTTCTTGCCCTTGACCCATTTTTCTTGGGGTCGGTGGAACAAATTTTTGAATTTAAAACTTCTTTAGGCACGTTGAGTACTTTTTTTTAAATCGCGTGACCGTCACCCAACGCTTCGTAGCACTCGTAGCCGATCCGCTACGGCGTAGCACCACTAGGCATGCGCGACGCACAACCCGTAGCAGATATAGATTGCTTAGTTTTTTCAGTTCCCAAAGACTGCCTTGCATTCTGTTTTTTCCTCCATTCTGCTCTGTCAACCGTCACGCTATGACTCACTTCTTTATCTTTCCGTCCATTGTTTTTCGGTCTTCGTCTTCCTTTCGGACTACGCCATTAACAGAATTCAAAGTATTGCACCCATGTGTTATGTTTGTGTGGATCGAGATATCATCCACTTATGTATCAAGTTTCCATTCACATTAGTATTAACATACTGTTAATACTTTTAAAATTACTAAGATGATTATTATAGGCGTAATGCATACTTTCCGAGAGCCAGTCGCAGTTTTATTGAAGTTTCTTGTGATCCCGGAATTGACCTATTCTGCACCAATGCAAGAACAGTAAGGAGACTCTTAGCGAAGCCATTTTTTGTACACGAGGGACCTACTTAAATTAACAACAATAGGTTAGAATAAACCAACTTTATTGTTTATTGCAAATAATAATGTAACAGTGCTAGGTTTTTGTAACTTTTGCTTTAATTTGTGTATTTATCTGTGGAAGCTTGTTATTAGCAATTTAAGTATATATTCTGTTATTATGATGTTATTAGTCTGTAAGCTTTTCTAAAATGTAAAAAATAAATAAATAAATTATGTTTTCAAGAAAAATCTCCCATTATTATTTTTCTGACAATCCGGTTTGGTCTATGAAAACATTGTTTTTTTTTCATAAGATTGAAAGTGATTTTGCAATATTTTAGGTTTTTCATAGCCTCGAGTTGGGATCATTATCATCATCATCATCTCAGCCGAAAGACTGCTAGACATAGGCCTCCCCCGAGTGTCGTCACATTGAGCGGTCCCTTGCGACTCGCATCCACCGGATTCCCGCAACCTTCACCAGGTCATCGGTCCACCTAGTGGGAGGTCTTCCAACGCTTCGTTATCGGGATCATTATAGCTGTCGCAAAATAATATTTTGACAGTCAGTTGGCTACATATTAAATTAAAATAATTAACATTAGGGAAAGAAAAGAGTAACATAATACTGGAAATTAAATTATAAAAACTACACAACAAAACAATTTGAAAGGAATTAGTAACACTTGTGAAAATAAATTAAACACCGTTTGCATTATAAAAGCCATTATTTTATCTAAAAAAGACCTGACGGTGTGTGATTGCGAATTTTGAATAAGTTCTGAACTATTCTAATACAAAGACTCGGGCTGATTTATCTGAATAATTTTGGTTCAAAAACATACATAGGTCCAAAAAACATCAAACCAGACCAAAATTTTCCTATTTGAAAGACAATGTTTCATCTATCCATAATAATAAGGATAGTGATAACGGCCATAACCGCCACCGGCAAGCCTACCGTAACCGGCAAGCCCACCGTAACCGCCAAGCCCACCGTAACCGGGAAGCCCACCGTAACCATATGCGCCGGCGCCGATTCCACCACCAATACCAGCGCTTAACTCGGCGTTTATACCAGCCTCAATTCCACCCCCAGCCCCACCGCCAATTCCACCCCCAACCCCACCGCCAATTTTACCCCCAATCCAACCGCCAACCCCACCACCAACCCCACCGTAGCCATGAAAGCCTGGGAAAAATCTTCGGTTTAGTTCCGATTGATTTAAATTCAAGTTGGTATTTGCTCTTCTGCTGTTTGAGTGGTGTAGTGATTCATCTGCTTGACACATCATGATAACCAGGGTGGATAGGCACAACTGGAAAGTAGAATAGAAGATTTTTATTTAAGATCTCCATCATCATCATATCAGCCCGAAATTACCCACTGCTGGGTATAGGCCTCCCCTATTTTATGTTGTACTACGCAACTTTGTCTACGTCGCATAAGAGAGAAAAACTAAAGGAAAAAAAATCCCCGTTTTTGCAACATTTTTCATTCCTACTCCGCTCCTAATAATTGTAGCGTGATGTTATATAGCCTAAAGCCTTCCCCGATAAATGAACTATCCAACACAAAAATATTTTTTCAATTCGAGCTGGTATTTCCTGAGATTAGCGCGTTCAACCAAACAAACAAACTCTTCTGCTTTATAATATTATATATTTCGTTTTTTTTTTCTGTTCAGTTTTCAGTTTTTGATATGTAGGTTTAAGTTTTTAAATATGTCGGAGAAGCAGCATCCTCCTCGACATCATCAGTGTTCACGGAGTCTAGTGGGCGTCATTTGGGTAAAATGCTAACACAAAACAAAGTCTTCACAGTTTCACATTTTAATAGTTAATTATTTTAACACAATTTAATAACAATATTTCATAATAACTAGTTTGCTTAGCAATTATATTCCAGCAGCAGGTTCGCAACATCAATCTAACTTCATCACCAGCGAACCACCTGGATCCTCGATCTACCACCGTTCTCCGAGCAATCCTTGCTCTGTCACCGCATGTGTCAAGACCATCAAGACAGTAAAGATGGCGCAGCGACCGTACTCTGGATATTTTATCGCAGTTACAATATTATTTTATTTTATTCTGGTTTTATTTTTTGTCCACTTTGTCTTGCAGTTATTATAATGTTGTTGTTGTGTTAATTTTCGGTTTTAGTCTAAATGTTTGTGTTTGTATAATTGCGTTCTGTTTATTAATATTGTATGCACGTCATGACTTTGCGACGAATAAATGTTTTTTCTTTCTTTCTTTCAATAGCAATGTCTTTCATTTTGGCAATAATAACATACATTGCATTTTTCTTTTGTCTCGCAGACCATTATTTCAAATATAATATGAAACAGGTGTTATAATTTCCGTTAAAATCCTTCGAGGTTAATAAAAAAACGTGTATTGCAATGCGCAGCTCAGTGAATGACTTTAGTGTTTTAGTCGAATGGTTTTTTTTTTGTTTCAGTTTCAGAATGTACTTACTAGCAAGTAGAATTTCATGTCTGCTTCTTTTTCTTGTTATTATTCCCTGAGCTGAGCCACGATTGTAGTCGGTTTCCAAGAATACCTGACTATTTGTAATGTATAATAGAGCTGGTAACAATATGCGTAACTAAATTGCCATTCGTCACAGACAAATTCTTGAAGTGGCTTAAAAGTGTGTTGATATTAATTACCGCTTATACTACGATACTTAAAATACATGAAACGGGTGAAGTGAGCAAAACAGTTAGGCTGACCCCACATTTGGCGTGCGCGATCCTCGGGCGTGCAAGCTGCACGGACGCAGCGCGCGCGACGCGCGCGTGCACCGCGAGCGTCGGGTGTTACCGCCATGGGAAGGCGTGCGCGCGGCGCTCGCCTTGGCGTGTAACCCCCTTCAGACAAGTCAGCCACAATTTGGCCAGTGCCGTGTCAGCACACGTCTTTGCGTTACTGTTCTATAATCACTAACAAAATGGACTCAGACGAGGAAACACTGATATAGGATGGATAGCGGGCGAAAGGGTAAGAACGCGACCCGAGTGTCGCGAGCGCGCCGCGCGTGCGTTGCGCGCTCGCTGCATGCACGTCACACGGCGGCAACACCCGACGCTCACGCAGCGCTCGCGGCGCTCGCGCTACTCGCACGCCCGAGGATCGCGCACGCCAAATGTGGGGTCAGAGGCTAGCAATCTTCTTACTACTATTATATATGGAGAAGGGTTATAATCAATCTGTTTGCAATTTCATCCAAATCCTTTCAGTACTTTCTGCGGGAAAGAATAACAAAAATCGATCTTTACAGACTTTTACATTTATAATAGTCTTAAGAAGATTGCTAGCCTGCATACCTAACTCTTTTACAATGTAGCGTCAGTTTAATAAAGAACACGGGCGAGACAATTGTTGATGAAATTATTAAGCGGCTACGTATGTCACCGTGATAGATGCCTACGAAATAATTTACAAAGATTTATAAAAATTATTATTATTATCTCCTTTATTCGTTAAATGTCTTACTTTGTACATTTTTAAATATTCTTAAAAAAAACATATAAAAACATTTAAAAATATAAAAAATAGGGATCCCCCGGTGTCGGGAGCAGGGTCCAAGTCACCGGTGGTTAGGGTTGCAGAGACAGGAACCTCCTCACAATGCGAGCCGTATCGAGGAGTACTGCCTTCTGAATCAGGCCCTTGATCCAACCGCCTAAAGAGAGCTTCGACAGATTTTCGTCGAGGCTCTTGGCTATCAGGCCATTGGCCGTCACGACAATCGGCACAATGATAACCGAGTTCATATTCCACATGTCGCGAACCTCGTCTTCATTTGTTTCTCTTTCTCAGCTTTCGCGAGGTTCTCGTCATGAGGGATAGTAACATCGATTATCATTGACTGATCCCAGTAAAGCGTGACATGGTCTTTCACAAGAACTGGTTCGGGCACATACTTGTAGTACGGTACCTCAGATTCCACAAGCTTAAATTTCAAGGCAAGTTGCTGGTGAATAATTCTGGCTACTTGGTTGTGCCTGTGCAAGTACTCGCCGTTAGCCAAACGAGAACAACCAGAAATAATATGTCTGATGGACAGTGGCATGCCCGACACACGTCAACCGTCCCGTCCTTCATAATATATTTCCGGTAGTTGTTCGTTAACATAACTTCGTCCATAATCGCACAGACAAAACCTTCGGTTTCCCCGAAGAGGTCACCGAAACGTAGCCAGGACACGGACGCTAGAAAATCTACATCGGGCCCATGAAGAGCCCGGTAGAAGCGCCCGTGAAGCTCCTTGCCCTGCCATTCTTTCTTGCGGTCATCGGTAGTAAGTACCACAGATTTGCGCCAGTTCTCTTTAGCCACATCTCGGTGCATACCCACGTCGGCTTTTAGAAAATATTCTCTGAGGCTGCACACCTCGCGGTTGTAGAGGGTCTTTGCATTTAAAAAGCCTCGACCCCCGCACTTCCGCGGGATGTACAGTCTCATCACTGACGATCGTGGGTGATGCATCCGGTTTTCGGTCAGCAGTGTACGAACTCTTCTATCCAAGGCGTCGAGTTCGGTCTGTGTCCATTTGAGTATGGCAGAAGAGTACATTAAAACCGGCATGACCCAACCGTTGAAGGCGCGCACCTTGTTCCCACCTGAAAGAAGGCTATTTAATACCTTCTTTAGGCGACCGAAGAAGCGCTCCTTCAACGATTGTTTCATTTCAGTTACGTTAATGCCTGACGCTTCCGACATACCCAAATATTTATAGCTCTCGGATGAGGAAAGGGATCTTAGGTGTATGGAATCCGAGAGTTGAAGTCCCTCGGATCCCATAATCTTCCCTCGCTTTACATACATGACTGCACATTTGTCCACACCAAATTCCATCCCGATGGCGCTACTAGAAGTTTCGGTTACTTTCAGTAGCTCCATCAGTTGCAATTTGTTGGGGGCAAAGAGTTTCAGATCATCCATGTAAAGCAGGTGAGATATTACCTGTCCATCTTTCCTCAACCGGTAGCCTAGCCCTAAATTCTCCAGCAATGTGCTTACAGGATTCAGGGCTAAACAGAACCAAAGGGGACTCAGACTATCGCCCTGGAATATACCCCGTTTAATCCAAACAGGTTCATCGTTCCCCTAGATCTGTCGACATCCTGGATATCGAAGGACCGTCCTCCATTGCCCCATACATGACTCAAGGAAGGCGCATAGAGTTGCATCTATCTTGTACAACTCCAGCACCCTCTTGAGCCATGAATGTGGCACCGAGTCGTAGGCCTTCTTATAATCTATCCAGCATGTTGACAGATCCTTGCGGGCTCGACGGACCTGTTGGCTAATGGCCATGTCGATGAGGAGTAGCTCCTTAGTACCACGGGACCCATTCCTACATTCATTTTGAGAGGCAGACATAATAGAGTTACTGTCAACGTGTGTATTAATTTTCGTTCTCAAAATGGATGTAAGAAGTTTATAGACCGTCGACAAACACGTGATCGGTCTGTAGTTCTTGGGTTCCGCGGGACTACCCGACTTATGGAGCAGGTGGGTTACACCTGTTGTTAAGAACTGTGGTAAGGACCCAGACTCTAAGGATGACTGGAATTGGGATGCCAGGCAAGTGTGTGAACTACTAAACCACTTTAGCCAGAAGTTATGCAGTCCGTCCGGTCCCGGTGATTTCCAATTCGGTAACGGACGAACTGCTCTGGCTATATCTAGTGGCGTTATTAAAATTGGTTTCATTGTTGGAATAGGTTCACACACTCGCTCGACATCACGCATCCAGTCAGCCTCAGAATGACAGACGGGCACCGACCAGATGCTGCGCCAGAAGGAACTCGTGGCGGCATCATCCGGGCGGCACACATCCGTCATATTTTGCAGAGGTCGCTCCCAAGCTCTGTATACCCACCTCTCATCGCTCTGAAACATGCGATTCTGCGAGTACCGATCAACCCGCCGCTTATACCGCCGTATACGGCTCGCCCATGCATAAACTTTCTGCTTCAGGAAGTCGATGCGCTCTGTGACACGGGACATGTATTCTTGAAGACTGATTTCAGTCCCCGAGAATGCCCGCCTCACAAAGCGCATCACACGAGGTCGTGTATTGCCCTCCCTGAAGCAGTACAGTTTGCCGATGAGTACCCTGGCCCCGTCAATACGGCGCTCGATCCTGCGCTGCCAGGCTGGTACGGCTGGTTTTGGTCGAGTAGCTATGTCACAATTTGGGAACTTGACATTAGCTAAACGACATGCCGCAACAGCCCCACAGAGCAGAATCGAGTGTGTATCAACGAGGTCCTCGCTACTCTCAAATATATTCTTGAGTTGCGAGTCCAGGGCGCACACCAGCGCCCTATTTTTTTTATGCATGGGTAACCGTGGTAATCGGGGTCTAAGTTCGGCAGAAATTGATCGATACTCACGAAGCGCATTATCCAGAGCGCTCCTCAAACGGTCGTTGCACTGGCTACTTATCGTAGCAACCCTATCATCTTCCTCTATAACAGCAGGGTTGGACCGCGGTAGGGTTGCATGAATAGCTGATGCTTGTACCGCGGTTTGTGCTTGAGTGAAGATGATACGGTTGTTCAATACCTCTGAGCGTAGTCTATCAAGCACGGCGTCGTCCAACAGGTGATTGCGTTGGATGACCCGCACCTGATCCGACAATCTTTGGGCCGAGGCGTTGACGGTTGGTTCAAGATCCTGAAACATAGACAGCATCCTAACACGGTACACGGTGAGGTTAGTTCCCCCCTCTGTAGACCCGTAGTATGCGCGCATGACGTTCTCATTCATGGACTGAGTCCATCTCATGCGCTGCACACAACCACCGGTAGCGGGGACCCGGCTCGGGGCCTGTTGGCCCCTAAGTCCCAAACTCCTCGGTGGCCGGCCTCTCCCCGCACGACGTACAGGTGTTGGCGACGTCGGTGGAGAGAAATATTCGTCACTCGAGCTCGACGCTACTGCCACTGCCGGTGACACTGGAGATCCGGGGTCCGGCGGCGGCGAGGCGGAGCTGAGCGACGAGTCCGGGGTTGCAAGGCGTGCGCGTCGTAAGGCAGCTCTCGTGATCATTTTCTTAAAATCATATAATATAAAAAAAGAGGCGCTTATTCGAGCTAAATTAGCAACTCTATTTGTGGTGGTTCAAACTTCGTTTGAAATGCTGTTAGAATAAAGTTCTAATCAGCTTGCACTACAAAGTGGTTGTTTCGTCAGCCACTGCGGGCCAAATAGCGCGAAATGAGTGGTTTCGATCGATTTACAAAAAAACTTGATTGAATTAAAAAACCAAAACAGTACCATGCTATAATATATTGCTTGTAGAATTATTTGCCAAAAAATCAGAATGATCGCATGTATACTAGTGTTATTTATTGTTTGAAAGATATTTTTAGAGATAAGTTCGTGATTTCTTTTTATCGAGCCAAATTAATTGTATTATGTTTTCAAAACAGTATCATGCTAGCATACATCCTGAAGAATATCGTATATTTTTCTGGTCTTGTTTACAGCAGTGAATCATGTACTTTTAGTAATTATAAAACTCGCGTTTAGCTCATGTAATCGCCTTAATGCAAAAGGCATTTTTTTACCAGTCGACCTTTGGGTGATGCCGAGACAAGCAGAGGTGCATTTCTGAAAATAATTTATTTGAAAGAAAACAAAAAATCGCTAGGGTGTTATGGAGCCGATAACTGCAGTTACAAATATTTTAATAGTATTACTGCGGGTTCAGTCGCATACACATGAGACATTTTGCCATGTCAAAGAAGTAAGGTAGACTTCACATCATGATCAAGATGGCCTCTCATTCTATTGAGACTATACGCTACCCCAGATAGTGTTGCCAATTACTCTAAACTGCACAACGCCAAAACAACACAATGCGTATCAGAAAATTAATTAATGTTGTAGTATTATGTTTCAAGTAGCCTACTCCCAATTTCCGCAGTAAGATGCAGTGGGTTTAAATTAATTTGGCGAACTCTCCGGTGTCTCATTATTAGGCGAGGTTCGCATCGAAGTTAGTTCACTGAAAGGCTTCGTTTAATAAACTGTACGGGAAGATAGTCTTTCACGAAAATTGGAAGCAGTTACGCTAGACGGATAGCTAATTTAATTTTAATTACGACAACGTTTTCAAATGTTTGCGAAATAATGAGAAAACATGTGCGAGCCAACACGCTGGAATGAGGACTGTTTAATGACACTGGGATCTCAAGGCTGGTGCTTAGAGAATATTTTCTACAATAATTTCTATTTCTTTTCTTTTTCTTATTCGAATCACACGGGTTAACATTGCTTACATTGCCTGGTATAAAGGACATCTTCTTCATAAAACACCTCTTCACGAAGCCGAAAGGCACTTGTTCTCCCTATCATTGCGATCATCTACACCATACCTGGGAACCTTCTAGTTACGGAGATATTGGGGGTCAAAGTTACAACTTTTTGACAAGTTTTTACTTATTGACAAGATTTTTTTGTAAGATTTTGACACCTCCACGAACCCAGTACTATTCAATCCATCCATCAGCACAATGTTTTAAGTGCGTTACATTGAGTTCCACCACAAAACATGATTTATAACCTAATATAATAATAAGTTTTGCGTAAAGTTACTTAGTTTGATATACAGAATGCTTGGTTAACGGCTTTGTGATCAGGTGGTTTACAGCCTGTATCAGAGTTTTTATTCCGACCATGGGCCTCTGAATTGGTTTTTTCTCACGGAATATCTCTCATTCCTGCTGGGTTCCTCGTGATGTTTTCCATCACCTAAGCAAGTAGTATACAGGGTGGTGATGACAATACGACAATAAATTAAACTACGCATACCTCAAGACGTTCCTAACAAACAAAAAAAAATCGTTTGAAAATATCAAGTAGTTTAGTCACAGGAAATTATTTTTCACCTTCAACATTTGCTACATGATGTATCTGATTTTAAGGAAGCACTAACAGGTTAACGACCCCTTGCCAACTCGCTATTTAAAAACTGTCGCTAAATTTGATTTACTGCAAATTAGACCTTAAACCAGGCCAATAAGAGTCATAAAGAGTATCCTTAGAGTTAGATGTTGTCTGTTTTTTTTTTAATTTCGGTTATGGGTTTTTTTAATTGTGTAGAATTATTCCTATGAACTAGTATTACGCGTGTTTTCATTTATTGTCGTATTGTCTTCTCCACTCTGTATAGGGTAACTGGTAATTAGTGTACGAAACTTAAACACGTGATTGTGATCATTACAACAAACAATGTTTAACGGAAAAAATCAACTGTTGATTACATTTATGTTCCCTTAATGTACTGATGATCAGCAGTTTTTTTTTTCGGTTACGGTTTGCACCATTATGAACAAAGAGAGACAAAAAAAACTGAGCTTTAAATCGCTAATTGTTATAATCTCTCCGAATTCCGTATTCATTTAAAACTGTACATGGACACTGTGACGAAAGTTTCAAAATAAAAACGTGCACGTTTTCCACAGTTGAATAGTTTTAGACTGCCTGAAAAAGTTGTGCCTGCGTTGCGAAAGCGAATAGCTTTTTGACTGGATTTTTAAACGCGTGAGAAATATTATTTGGTGAGCGTGAGAATGTTTAACTTCGGATTATGTTGCATGTGTAATCACAAGATTTTTCTAAACCAATTACCGTACTGGACCCACGTAGTGTATTATAGGCTATTCCCTCTGCGCCCTGGGCCCTGGTTTCCTAGGAACATTAATAGGCTGATGATGAAAATGATGATGATTACCGTCATGTTTGCAATTTGTTCTATGTAAAGTTCATGTAAAGGCAAGGTAAATAACCTTGCCTTTCACTTACGTAAGTTACTACAGGAAAATGATGTCTAAACAATTTGAAATTATGAGTGAATTTTGTTTGATTTGCCCAATGACGAATAATATCACGTCTGTGAAGTGTTGTTGGCCAATTTGATTTGAACTTATCATCATCATCATTTTTCTGCCTCATCAATACATCCAGGTGTAAACAGACTCATCACGAAGACGTCCACCTAACATTCTGTACATCAAACAGGCTGGGAAACGACTCAACGACACGAAAATTTGAACAAAAATATTATCGTAATGACGGGGAAAACCCGCCCGCCGGGGCCTTTTGGCTTCGTTAAGAGGTTTTTTTTTACACCCTTTATATTTGAGGTAGGCGTAAGAATGTCTCCATCTTCTTCCAAACTTCACTAGTTACAGACACCGCTCGTCAGCACACTCAAGCCGAAAAACGGATCTCAAGTCGCATTGGTTTGGGCCCGCAAGGGCCGAAGCCTGCCGGGGTTGCGGGCCTGTTCGAAAGAGATACCGCGGCCCCGGAACATAAAGGCTGTTCGGTCCAAACCCAGGGCAAGGTATGACCGAACCTTCCGCGATTCGCGGAGACAAATCAAATTGCCCTTAATGAAGTGGTAACTTACCTGGTGCCGGTGGGCTGAAGGGGATGACTAGTCCTTGATCAAGCCGGCTCTGGTACTGTATGTCTGTGTGGGTATGTGTAAAGTTATGTGTGGTCAAGTGGTTCACCAGATCCGACTATGTTTCAACAGACGCTGCCCCAGCAGCGTATAACACGTCTGGACGAAGCACAATAATAGTTCAACTGCACAATGCACATCAACTTTCACAATTTTAATGTTTTATTCAATTTCACACGCGGGCTAACCTCAAATCGGCGCGGACAATTAACAAATAAGCCCGGTTTAATACACAATTAGGGGCGTTTCGTCTAATCAACGATTAATCACAACCAAAATCTTGCAAACAAAGGAGATTTTCTTAGATTCGGTAATTATCTCAATCAATCAACAAAATCAATGTGAACACGTAATGAATCACGACAAGAGCAAAACGTCAAAAAAATAGCTGTCAGATGCTCGAAATGTCAAGACGTGCGCGTTCGGAAACGTATGGTACGAAACATCTACCCCCCCCGGACGGGCCTACCCGTCTGCTAATCAATTGGAAGTCTTGACAAAGTTGCGACCGCTCTCCTCATGACTGATCCGTCTACCAAAACCTCAGCAAAACGAGGGACCCCGTCGGTGCCAGCCACCAAATTAAGAATGCGCCCCCGGCGCCAATACAAAGGCTTGAGGTTGGCGTCCTTAACCAGGACGAGGTCTCCGATCTTGGGCGGATGAGTTTTGTCCGTCCACTTGACGCGCTGCTGGAGGATGTGCAGATACTCTAAGCTCCAACGCTTCCAAAAGCTCTGAGCGAGCTGTTGCACCAACTGAAACCGCGATAGCCGATTTTGGCTCACATCAACAAGAGGGTACTCCGGCAGAGCGACAAGTGGCTGTCCAATCAAGAAATGGCCCGGTGTTAGAGCCTCCAAATCGTTCGGGTCCGAAGAAAGCGGGCACAACGGGCGCGAATTTAGCACAGCTTCAATGCGGCAAAATACCGTAGTTAATTCCTCAAAGGTGAGAACGGTGTCTCCCAACAATCTTCGCCAGTGCCCCTTTGCCGCTTTCACCGCGGCCTCAAAAATACCCCCCCAATGGGGGCAGGCTGGCGGGTCAAACAACCAAGTGACCCCTCGGCGGGCCAATCTACTACCAATGTCAACCTGGCTCTCATTAAGAAAGGTGTATACTTCCTTCAAATAGTTACTTGTACCCTTATAGTTAGTACCGCAATCAGACCTAATCAAAGAAGGCAACCCACGGCGAGACACAAATCTATCCAAAGTTGCTACAAAGGCCTCTGTCGAGAGGGAGGTTACCAGATCCAGGTGCACTGCCTTGGTTGATAGGCAGACAAAAACGCACAAATAAGCCTTGACAATCTTACTATTGCGAAGGGTGGACGTCTTCACCGAAAAGGGACCAGCAAAGTCCGTTCCGACGCCAGCAAATGGCCTCGCCTCATTGACACGATCAGCCGGCAAGTCTCCCATTAGGGGCTGCATAGTGGAGGCTTAGTCCGATAACACGGCATACAACGGAAGACGATGCTACGAATGGTACGACGAGCCGACAAAATCCAAAACTCTCGTTGCAAAATGGCTAACAGAGCATTACAACCGGCATGCGAGTTCTTGATGTGACGATCGGTCACCAACAATTTAACCAAATGGCCCTCCTTGGGCAACAAAAGCGGGTGACGGGCCCCATAAGGAAGACTAGAGTGCCTCAGCCGTCCTCCAACACGCAAAAGACCCGTGTTATCCACGAAGGGATTCAACTTACTGACGGCTCCCGACAACTTGACCCTACCCGCCTTCAATGTCTCTATCTCCCCTTCAAAGTGTGCAGCCTGCACAGAGCGGACCCAAAGGAGGAGTGACTCCTGTCGCTCTTGAGGAGAGAGAACCGGTGACAGGCGCTTGTCCCCTGGATTCCTAGAGTTATGACAAAAGCGCCTGATCCACGAGGTTACGTTCAACAATTTGTCGAGGGAACTGTACCGATTTAACAAAATTTCCGGGTCAAACGGAGGGTCCCTTGTCCCAACAGCGAACACCTTAAGTCCGGGCAAAGGATCCGACATCAAGACTGGCGTTCGAGGCCAATCATCCTCGCGGCGAGTCAACCAGGCCGGTCCCCACCAAAGGGGGTGAGCAATCAAACGGGGGGCCATACACCCGCGTGAGGCTACGTCGCCGGGGTTCAAGTCTCCGGGCACGTGCCTCCAAATCAACGACGTTTCAGAACTCTGAATCTGAGACACTCGGTTTGCAACAAAAACCTCCAAAGAGTGGACGGACGTCTTCAACCAACACAAAACAATTTGACTGTCCGTCCATGCGTAAGAAGCCCGAATGTCCACAGTTCCACCCAACGTATGCGCCACGTGGTTCAGTAGTCGCACCAGAAGCGCCGCCCCTGACAACTCCAACTTAGGGATGGTCAATGCCGTGCGGAGGGGGGCCACCTTGCTCTTGGCCATGACCAGTGACAGCTTCACCTGGCCTGTCGCGCTGACGGTACGCAGATAAACAACGGCGGCATAACCGTTGGAAGACGCGTCACAAAACCCATGAAGGGTAGCAGTATAACCCCCAGGGGGGAGGATGGCGCGTGGTAGCGCGACCTCGTTGACCGCAGGAAGTGCGGATACAAATTGGAGCCAGTCTTCCAACAGGGTTTCCCGAAGTGGCTCGTCCCAACCGAGTTCAGCGGTCCAAAGGCGCTGAAGGAAGCATTTCGCCCAAAACAATACCGGGCAGATCCAACCGTTAGGGTCGAAGGTCCTTGCAACAGTAGACAACACCAGTCGTTTAGTCCAAGTGGTTGGTGACTCCAAGTCGACATCATAGGTAAAGGTGTCTTGGACTGGTCGGTACTGAACGCCGAGGACGGCCAACATGGCGGGGTTGTCAACGTTCTCAAACAAGTGAGGATCCTGCTTATGATCCTCTAACACTCCGTCCAATAGCGCTGGCGAGTTGGACACCCATTTACGCAACTCATAGCCAGCGGAAGCCAAAATCTGGACTAACTCGTCACGTAACAGGATAGCTTCCTCAACTGTGGGAGCTCCAGTGCAGACGTCATCGACGTAAAGGTCCGTTTTCAAGATGGCGGACGCTCGAGGGAACCTCAAACGCTCCCGGTCCGCGAGCTCCCAAAGCGAACGAATAGCAACAAAGGGGCTTGATCGAAGGCCGTACGTGTTCGTGTTGAGCTCGTATACAATCATGGGGTCCTGGGGGGTCTCCCGCCACAGGATCAACTGATAACGTCTGTCATCCCGGTGAATAACCGTTTGCCGGAACATCATTTTGATGTCGGCCACAAAGACTACTTGATGACGACGGAAAGACGTGATGACGTCACAAAGATCCCTCAACAATTTGGGGCCGGAATGCAAGCAATCATTCAACGAGACACCGGAAGAAGTCCGCGCGGACCCATCAAACACTGTGCGCAGTTTACCGGTGGATGGCTTGAGGACCGCGTGGTGCGGAAGGAAGAAATGTTCAACCGAGCGCCAATCTAAATTTGACACCGACATGTGTCCCAAGTCCGCGTATTCACGCATAAAATCTACGTATTTTTGCCGCAGCACCGGGTCCTTGCTCATGCGACGCTCCATCGCCAACAATCTTTTTTCGGCCGTGGATCTGGATTGGCCGAGAGGTGGTCGCACCGCAACAAAGGGCAGCCGGGTTACAAGCCGACCGGAACGGAGTCGACCGGTGTTGTTCTGAAAGAACAACTCGCACTCCTCGTGTTCCGGATTCAAGCGGGCCACCTGAGGGGGCTCCTCAATTTCCCAAAACCTCTGAACGGCGTCAGAGAGAGCGGAACCGGATGTCAACACAAAATCAGGCTCAGGTGGAGGGGGAACTTTCAACACTGGGCCCATCACTGCAAAGCCAAAGATGGTTGAGACAGCCACCAAGCCCCTCCCGTGGCGCCGTGGGGTCTCCGGCTGCAAGACCTTCATATTTCCCAACATTATTCTCCCCAGCACATCGGAGCCCAACAGCAAATGAACCGTACAAGGGGAATCGAACCGGGGGTCAGCCAAATCCAGGCCTGACGTCAACCGTAGAACATCCAAAGGTAACTGACATTGGGGATGGTTGCCCAATATATTCGGCAGAACAAGGGCAGGAGCATCAATTTTAGGGTACGGACAACTCACAGGGGTGATTTCAAACCAGGTCCTTCCCTCAACAGTGGTGACAGCCGTTTCGCCAATTCCCTGAATCTTGCCTGAAAAGTCGTTCACATTCAGGCCGACCTGTCCCGCTAACCAAGAAGACAAAAGGCAACCCTGGGCTCCCGTGTCCAAAATGGCACGGACCACAATCGAGTCACCCAAGGGTCCCCAGACCTTGACCGAGGCCGTTGGCAACAAAACCGTCTCGATCTGGGGGGGGCCTGTAGCGGGGCAGGCGCCAACTTCCTAGCGATGCCTGGGCGGCGACCGATCGCCGCGTCCAGGCTGTCGTCGTTCACGACGAGGGTAGCATTCAAATGCTTCGTCCGCGCGGTGCCCCGAGCCGCTCGCCATCGCCGGAAGTGCATATCCCACCGGATGCCTGAAGGGCGGGGGGCGCGACTCCAACCGGGGGCGTTCCGCCAGCGGAGGGGAAAGGTAGCGGTGCTGGTCTGGCTATTGTTGCCGAGCAGCCGCCGTGCAATTGTCCCTATGAGGGGAGGTCAAATGGCGCGCGCGCGGCTCCCGATCACCACTGCGAGGGGAGACCAAATGGCGCGCGCGCGGCTCCCGTTCAGCTTGCGCGGGGGGTGGAGTCCGGTCATCAAAATTGCGGGCCTCTACCCGGTTCCCAACCGGCGTGCCAGAGGCCCGGTGCTTGTCGCCGTCATACCCTCCCCTGCGCGAACCCCCATCAGAAGCTGGTCTGCCAGAGCGGTTCGCGTTGGCGCACAAAATCTCTAGGTGAGCGCCTTTACAAATTCTACACGGGCGGGGCTCGGGGCAGTCCCGATGAAAATGAGCCCCCAAACAAGAAAAGCACAAGCGGCGTGCGTTGGCAATTCGGCGACGGGAGGCCACATGCAAGTCCAAGAACTCCGGGCATCTTGCCATATCATGTCCCGTGGCCTTACAATAGTCGCAATCAGGACGACTCCGGGTGCCAGCAAAACGTGGGGCGGGGCGACTATCAACAGGCCCCTTGGCCCTAGTCCGTCCCTGGTCTCTTGGCCTAGAAGGTGATGGGCGCGACCCCGTTGCACCACAAGTGTTGTCCATGAAGCGACACTCGTCCTCCAAGAATTTGAGGAGGTCGTCAAAGGGTGGAAGATGGGTGGAACTATCCCCACCATACCTCTGCTCAAAGCGGGACCTCAAGTCAGCGGGGAGCAACCGCAGAACGATGTGCACCAACAGATAGGACCACTGGTCCACCGGCAACTGCAAGCGTCGCAAGGCGTTGGTCGCCGAGACCAATGGGTTCAATAGGTCGGCGCGCAACGCCGACACGCTGGCAATGGCCGGTAGGCCCAAAATCTGGCCGATGTGCACATCAGCCAGGCAGCGCTTGTTCTGATACCGCCGGGAGAGGAGCTCCAAAGCGATAGGGTAGGCTGCATCCGTCACCGACAAGTGCTGCACCAAGGCTCGGGCCTCACCTTCCAGGACTGACAACAAATAGGCCAACTTTTGGGCAGGTCTGAGATCCGAGCGCGCATCAACCAAACTGTCGAACAGGTTCTGGAAGCCCAGCCAGTGGTCCAAGCGACCATCAAAATGTGGCAGCTCCAGAGTGGGCAGTCTACTCAATAGGCCGGGGGCCGTAGCAACCGAGGCCTCCTGCTTGGCCTGGACAGGCATCCGGCTCTTCAAAATTTCCCGGGCTCGCAGAGTCAAGGTATCCCCCAGTGACAAGATCTGGTCATAATCCGCAGCAACCTTGTCACGGGCTGCCTGGCCCAACAGCTCCAAACTCACATCCCCGATGAGCTCGTTGAAGCGCGTGAACGTAGCGTCCACAACGCCGAGTCTCTCCTTCAACTGCTCAAATCGAGCAAGCGTGACCTCTTCTAGGTCCACACGCTCAACTGTGGCCGCAGCTGAGGTGAACCATCTTAGCTGTGAGACCAAAACAGCGGCCGCCTCCTTTCCAGCCTTCAGTGAGGCCATTGCAACCAAACCTTATTATGATTTCAACAAAGTCAAATACAATACAACAATAAATCAACAATATTAAACTATCACAGCACACATTTATCTACCAATACACTGAACACAATATTCTTATATTACCAGCACAACAGAAAGGGGGTACTTATGTGTGCCAATGCAATTAATTTTAATTAAATGTGAGAGCCCGGCTGACAACGGCAACAAATCAGTTCAATGTTCTAGACTTCCAATCGATCAGGCACAGGTAGGTTGTCTTGTTCACTAACCACGCTCTGCTACCAAATGTTCGGTCCAAACCCAGGGCAAGGTATGACCGAACCTTCCGCGATTCGCGGAGACAAATCAAATTGCCCTTAATGAAGTGGTAACTTACCTGGTGCCGGTGGGCTGAAGGGGATGACTAGTCCTTGATCAAGCCGGCTCTGGTACTGTATGTCTGTGTGGGTATGTGTAAAGTTATGTGTGGTCAAGTGGTTCACCAGATCCGACTATGTTTCAACAGACGCTGCCCCAGCAGCGTATAACACGTCTGGACGAAGCACAATAATAGTTCAACTGCACAATGCACATCAACTTTCACAATTTTAATGTTTTATTCAATTTCACACGCGGGCTAACCTCAAATCGGCGCGGACAATTAACAAATAAGCCCGGTTTAATACACAATTAGGGGCGTTTCGTCTAATCAACGATTAATCACAACCAAAATCTTGCAAACAAAGGAGATTTTCTTAGATTCGGTAATTATCTCAATCAATCAACAAAATCAATGTGAACACGTAATGAATCACGACAAGAGCAAAACGTCAAAAAAATAGCTGTCAGATGCTCGAAATGTCAAGACGTGCGCGTTCGGAAACGTATGGTACGAAACAAAGGCCGAGGTAGGAACATGGATGAGTTTTAGTCAGTAAGAGTCTGACACTCCCTCCCGCTCCGCCCAGAGTGGGAGAAGTCATTTGATGATTTCCCATCCCAAAAAAAAAAAAATCGCATTGTTTGTAAAAAATCCGTTGATGCCGACTCAGACTGCCTCTAAATCCTCCGCCTCAGCCCAACAAAGAGAACAAAAGGTGTCGTCTGACAATCGCTTAAGCAGTCACTCTCTTTCCAGCTGTATCATCCATCTGACTGTCCATCCATTGCTTATTTGGTCTTCTCCCTCTTAGAGCTATCCCTTCCCCCGCATCGTATATCGCAATAGCGCAGCGATAGTAAGGCTGCCTTCGTTCTTAGGGTCCCGGGTTCGAATCCCGGTTAGCTAATGTTTGTGTGATGAGCATGGATATTTGTTTCCGAGTCATGGATGTTTATATATATAATAAGTAATATGTATTTACAAACAAAAAGTATATATGTAGTATATCAATTGTCTGGTGACCACGATACAAACCTTGCTTAGTGTGACACTAGATGGCGTTGTGTGTAATGTCCAGCGATATTTTATTTATTATAGTTTTTATTTATTTCTAACGATCACCACGAATCTTTTCAATAAACCGTTACAGTTTGGTGCCGGTGGTTTTGTTTTAAATTATTTTTATTAGAAAAATGGAGAATAAAATAACGTAAACAGGAAAATTAATATGAACCTTAAAAGGCATTTTATAACAATTTACGTCGGCTTCATGCGTCGACCTATTTTTTGTAGATGCAAATAAGACAGACCCGCATCACATCTTTCAACTTATGCCAACCATTTGTCATATAACAACGGAGCCCTTCCACAAGAAGGGAATAAGTTAAATAGAGTATAGAGAGAATAGAGGTAAATAGAATAAAGAATAATAAAATAAAATAAAATAAAAATAATAGGGGTAATAGAGTTTTTCTCGATACTGGTCTAGCCTAATACCGGTATCCTTATTTATTTTTATTGTTTTTTGAGTAGGAAAATCTTGATGTATGTGTATCCGCCTGGGGCAAGTGGAGAAATATGTCGGACTCTAACTAAAACTAATCTACTGTTACTACTACTGCCATGTGAAATTAAAAACGTTTAATATAAGAGCTAAATACTAAAAATATTGCATATTTAAAGGACCATGGGGAATTTGTGTGGAATACGTCCCCACTTAGCATAATTTTATAAAATTGTACCACTCGAAGATATCTTAAAAGTTGATCTAGTGTTAAAGTACCTAAAGATAATGTTAATTAAAATTATATATTTGTACGCCTCTGGGCAAAACATAGAGGATCTACCTATCTGTAACATCATTATTATAATGTGACCTATGTTTACAAATAAAGCATTCTTATTCTAATTCTGAGTCTGATTCATACGCATTAATAAGTTAATGCGTATTAACAAACAACAACAGACAAGGAAGGATGTGTCACCTAAGGGTGACACATCCTTCCTTGTCTGCGTTTACTTGTGGGACTCAAATCGATGAGCCGTCTGTAACTACAGTATCTGTAGAAACTGAAATGTTAATTTGATTGAATGTTTGATTCGTATAAGATAACAATTTATTATGGTTTCAGTGCACCTTTAAAGGAACTGTAGCACTTGAAACATAAACTCAGGATTATCATCATCAATTACGAGAATCAACCGGAGGACACGATGGAGCACACGGTGGAGGTTTGCCCCGCGTGAGTGAAGCACCGCCGTGTTCTCGTAGCGGCGATCAGCGGTGTCGACGTCTCGCGGCCGGCCCTGGTTCATTCCATCGTCTGGAGCGAGACGGAATGGGAAGCCGTCACCTCTTTCTGCGAAGTAGTCATGCTAGCGAAGGAGGTGGCGGAACGCGAGATGGAAAGAACCTGTCACCACTCTTGCACCGTAGCACAGTGGTCTGGAAATCGAGCTCCATACTCATAGAAACTTTTTGTAAAGAATTTAAAAAAGAAAAATTGTAATGGCTCTGGTATACCTCCCTTTACATCATATTAACGTATGGATGGTACAAGTCACAATACGCATGAGAAAAAAAATATTTACGTTTTTTTTGTATGGGAGAAAACACTAAAAGTACGTTTTCTCGAAACTTAATGGAACTGTTAGGCTGGTGCTTATACGAGTTATAGTCCCATACACGGCGATCAAGATGACATACAATTTATGTACCTTTAGGCGCCGCTTTGCGCGAAGAAAAATTCGAAAATTCGAATTTTCGAATTGTGATTTTTCTAATGTTTGCCATGGTTAAATGATGTTGACGATCTCTTTACTTATAATATAATTAGATTTAGCCTGCTAATGACCTTAATGATTACAATAATTAAAAAAAGACGTTGATTTTAAAGGTATTTATTTAAATTTCATTCCTAGAACTCATTCGTTAATCACCGTGGTTAAGGTTAAGATATTATTAGATACTAATGACATGAGCATTAATGTAATGCAACTTTGGGTATTGCTTTGCACGTAGTAATTTTTTATAACTAAATTTCATTTTTTCAATGAATATAAAGTTAAAAATCTCGCAACAATAAACGATTTTGAAGAAATAAATATATTACATTATAAAATTTACTTAATATCAAGACATTACAACAAAATACGTCTTTAATATTATGATTCACTACAAATATCTACAGCAAGGATAACAAAAAATAATAAAAAAGCCAGAAAAGAAGAAGAAGAAATAGCTCCAATACTACTATTTAAAATAAGCGTTAGTTCAGTCATTACTATTTTAGCGGTCTTTTATCACTATTACAACTCTGACTACTACATATAATTATAACTGTTTACATATTTTTGACTACTATCTTTAGTAAACATAAAAACTACTGCTAACAGACAGTATCTTCGCCCTCATCAGAGTCCTCTACATCGGAATCCTTAATTAACGCACTAACATTAACATCGACAAATTCAATGTTCTCTTTGCCTACATCTGAATCGTTACTAATGAGAAGAGGTCTCATATCATCAGTGACAACTCTTTTTGTAGACTTTCGTAGCACAGGTCTTATGCTGGACAGGTAGGGATCCGATGATACAAGGAGAGCATTGAAAATGTCTTCGTTTGTCGCTTTACGGCAAAATTTGCGTGAATGGTGTTCACGGATTTTTCTAAAATCTTTGTTTCTGGCTTCGGTTGCCTCTTCAGATAATTTGCCAATGGGCATAATATTGAAGTGTCTGATAACATCAGCACCATGCATTAAAAGTTTGTGGACACTCGAAGGCATGTAATACCAGCCATAGAGTTCCACGTACATTTCTGCAGTAGCGTGTGCAAATTCTGCAAACGCGTCAATATTTATAGGCTC
This sequence comes from Xestia c-nigrum, assembly GCA_916618015.1. Classification (NCBI taxonomy): domain Eukaryota; kingdom Metazoa; phylum Arthropoda; class Insecta; order Lepidoptera; family Noctuidae; genus Xestia; species Xestia c-nigrum. Next base: position 11,783,359 of record OU745260.1, read on the forward strand.
CCCACTGGCTACTACACGCAAAAGTGTTGAAAATCTTTGGATCAAACAAGAATCCAATCCTGTGATAGCTGCGGTTTTCGCAGGATCACTAAAAAAAGTCCTAGCTGTGTTCCCATCATTTGTAGTTCCAGAACCTGAAACAAAACAAAAATTCTTAACTCTGTTCAGAAAAAATGACGTAAATGTAATATGTTACTTGAAAAAATGTAGGTATTAGTAGTTATTTTATATCACCTTGTTTGACGATGTCTACCAGGAGGCCCATTTCATCACGGAACTTCTGCTGTATCATTTGTTTTCTAATCTTCAATGACTCTTTACTGCTTGCATCTCTGGCTTGCCATGTTTTAAAGTCCAGTCTATATGAAATATGGAGAAGGCACTCCATACACCTGATCCAAGCGTGAAGAGTAGATAACCCGAACTTGAACATTTCTGTTGAAACCGGTTTTCTAAAAATGAAATGGTTACATTAATAAAAACAATATTAATATTGAAGTACAACAGTGACATTAATTTATTAAATTATTGAAAACTCACTTTGAGATCTTCTCCAACTTATTCATTTCCGAAGGAGTAACTTTACATATATCACATGTCTGCGATGAGGTATTTGATAGCTGGGAAGTGATTTTGCCATCTATCATGGTCATGAACATTGAGTGCTTTACAACATGGCTTCCCATAATAGAAGGCTGCAGTGCTTCAATCTCAGCCTCAATCAAAGCCTGTTCTTCCACGATGTTTAACTTATTTTCGTTTGAAAACTTAAAATAAATAGGTCTGCAAAACATAGTGGAAGATGGCTTTGGGTTCTCCCATACCTTTTCATCGCCACAAACTAAGCGCAGAGGCACAAAAGAACACATAAAAATACTAGAATCATCTTCTTCGGCCATAGTTTGCTTATACAAACTTTGCCCTGAAGCACCATCAAAGCCCCACTTGCATATAAGTGTCAACTCTTTGTTATTCAGTGAAGATTCCACACGTAAGGATTTTCCAAGCCTAGCCACAGTTTTGTCCAAAATTGCTTGGAGCTTTACTTTTACCTCTCTTTCCGTGATGTCTATGGTATCTTTTGGGGGGTAGCAGTCCTTTTTCGCCTCAAGGATAGCAGTATAAGAAGGATACAGTGGTATTCCTTCTTCTTTTGCACAAAATCTTAATGTTGTATACTGCCACTTCGAAAGCTTCAATGAGGTAAAAATACCTAAAGCTTTGTCAGCAGAATATATAGGCACAGTTTTGTTTGTATTTAACAATTTCTTTATCTTTGTAGCCTCTTCGGGATGCTCCGATACCAGTTTAATGATATCTGCTACATTCTTGTTTTGTGCTTTTAAACCAGTTGCATGAGCAAGGCTTTCAGTGCTATGCGTTAGGAGCTCTTCCACTCTCCTTCTCTTCTGTAAAGGGCCTAGCTCCACGAATGGTTTTCTCGGCGACACAACTGATGTTGATGTTCCAACACTGCACGTCTTCGGTGTGTAGGATGTTGATGCACCCTCATTTACACCAAAGTCAGAACTGGAACATGGTTGCTGCTCTAGCGACGACACCACAGAAGTAGTCATTTTTTCTCTCTCTTGAGAGAGAAAAAAAAAAGAAAAAAGGAAAAAAGTCAAAAGTCAAAGTCAAAACATTTATTGCGAACCAAGTGTACATTGAGGTGTTATGGGCCATTTGATGTTCTCTTGCAGCCAGGTCTCATATTTTTTTATATATGTACGTCTCGTGCGATTACACGAGATCCATTTCTTCCTTAAGTTACTCACATAACTCTGACAGAATTGTTTCAATTCCTTCTTTTCATTTTCCGACAATTCAACAGAATTCTCCAAAGCTTCAAATAAAACATTGGGCTCTGAAAAACTACTGTTGTTTGCCACAAACATGAAAATGTCCAAATTGGTACCGAAACCTTCCATCACAACACAATAACAAATATAAGGTTATAAGTTAGCGCGCACAAGTACTGAGAGCTACTGATAAAATTAGAGTCAATTGTCCTGTTTTTATGCAACTACCCTTATTATCGTTCGCTATTCTCTAATTAGTTACCAATATTACAGACAGTAAAATTGTATTGTGATTAGGGCCCATTAGGCCCTGCTAGAGCTAGTTAATGCTCATGTCATTAGTATCTAATAATATCTTATCCTTAACCACGGTGATTAACTCAAAATTAAATTAATTAGCAATAACCTGAATTATTGTACCCAAAACAATTGTATGCCAGGGTCAAGCTACAAACAGGTTATGGCATCTGCGACAAAAACCGTTTGTGATCCTAGTACCACCATAACTATATGTGTAGGTAATAGTTCTAAGATTAAGAAGGAAGATATCACTGACTGTGTATCCGAGTTGTTAAAGTTAAAATGTAGTAAAATCATATTGTGTGCTTTTCCCTATTTTGAAAATTTGGGTAATAGAAAAAACAATTATATACACATGTTAAATAACCATATTCATTTTCTAGTAGGTCACTATAGTGATAGGCTTATGTATCTGGATATCAACACTATTGTTGGTAATCTTAAGTCGACACGAGGTAAGGTGTATCTACCTATTGTATGTAGACACAAAATAGCTCGGCTATTATCTTATAGTATTCACACAGACATAAATAGTATGTCTAAGTTTAGTTATATTATTAATACATCGACAATTAGTAATTCTACTAATGTTCAGGTGACTGGCACTAATGAATATAGCACTAGTGCTATAAATGTTTACACACATACTGAGAAGGATTCATCTGTCACCGTGGAAAATTCTCAATTAGGGTTTATTAGTGATAGGGTCTTGTTGTCAGAGGATGGCACGGGAGTCTCCGGCCTCACTCCATATATTAATTTAAACTAGAAAGTGAGACAACAGAAGGTACCATTAACAATTTTATTGTTAATCCTACCAACAAAAAGGTATCTTCTTGCACTCAATTAGTGAGTAAAAAAGGGCCTCAGCAGAACACCTTAAAATTATTCCACCAAAATATCCAAGGCATTTCTTCCAAATTATTAGAAATTGAATTGTTTTTAGAACATAGTAAGTTTGACATTATTTGTTTCACTGAACATTGGCTAAAGGATTACCAAATGCTTATTAATTATGAGAACTATATGGTGGGTAGCTGCTTTAACCGTAAAACTATGCTTCGTGGAGGATCCCTAATATTAATAAAAAATAGTTTGAAATATAAGCAACGTTATGACATAGTAGGTCTCTCGGTTGAACATTGCGTCGAACTGTCCTGTGTTGAGCTAGATAAGCATGTAGTCGTGTGTGTGTACAGACCCCCAAACTATCAAAACTTTTCCTTATTTGAATCAATAATGGAAGATGTCCTGGCAAAACTTGCAGCCAGTAATAAGTCAACAATTATTTGTGGTGATTTCAATATCAATATTTTAGAAGAGGATTCAAATAGCAGTCGGTTATTAAATCTTTTTAAGTCATTTGACTTGACCAACACTTTTATAGAACCTACTAGAGTAACTTCATCTTCTGCTACTTGTATAGATAATGTTTTCTGCAATTGTGATTATTTAGATAAAGCCATAGTAAATTGTTTGCCGTCTGACCATAGCGGACAAACTGTAACTTTTAGGTGTAAAACTCCAATACAAAATGTTCAGATTAAATTCAGACCTATAACTTCTTGCAAATTAAATAGATATAATATTTCCCTACAGAACAAGTTAAGTGAAATGAGCCAAGAGGATATTAATATAAATCAATTGTATGATCGTTTCTTTTCATTAGTTCACACGGAATTCAACAAAACTTTTGAAAAGAAGACAAAGAGTATTTGCCCTAAATTTATATTTAGTGATTGGGCAACTAGAGGTATAAGAAAAAGTAGGGAAAGACTATTTGAGCTTTATAGCCTTAAGCCTTTTATAAACACAGAAACTTTTAGCAAGTATGTTGCTACCTATTCAAAGATTTTTAGAAATACTTGCAAAGTTGCTAAAGCCCTGCACATTAGCAACAAGATCAAAACAGCAGAAAATAAAATAAAGACCGTTTGGAAAGTCATAAATAACGAGACTAACAAAAAGAAAATACGTAATAATAGCTATACATTAGATACAGCATGTGGTCCTAAAAGCTCTAATCAGGAAGTAGCTCAAGAATTTGTAAATTTCTTTACCGATATACCAATAAAAACTACGGAGGCCCTTAACTCCTCACCTGAAATATCAATTAGCTTATTAAAGGCGAATGTGTCTGGCTGCCTGGCTGAATTTAAATTTAAACACATTAACCCTATAACAGTTATTAAAGCTTTCCGGCAAATTAAAATCAAACTGACCGAAGATTTATGGGGAATGTCCATCAAAGTTTGTACATCTATACTTGAGACCATAGCCCCGTACTTAGCTTTAATTTTTAATTCATGTGTAGACCAAGGAGTCTTCCCAGATTTGATGAAATACAGTAAAGTCATACCTCTTTTCAAATCCGGGGACAGTAAAGATGCCAATAATTATAGACCTGTATCCGTGTTACCAGTTTTTAGCAAGGTTTTTGAAAAAGTAATGCTTAATCAAATGCTCTATCATTTTAACACCAACAGAATCTTGCATGATCAACAGTATGGTTTCACCAAGGGACGTTGTACAACTGACGCTGGTGTAACCCTATTAAAGCACGTTTTTGCTGCGTGGGAAGAGTCCCAAGACGCAATAGGAATTTTCTGTGATCTCTCCAAAGCTTTTGACTGCGTAAATCACGACACATTACTTTTGAAACTGGAGCATTACGGACTGAGTAAACTTGCACTTAGCCTGGTAAAATCATATTTGAGTGATAGAAAACAACACGTTCAAATAAATGGTGTCAATTCACAGGGTTTGAAAGTAAAAATGGGGGTTCCGCAAGGCTCAATATTGGGTCCTTTCCTTTTTCTAGTCTATATAAATGATCTACCCTATTTATTGAAAAACCAACCACATAATATGGTGTTATTTGCTGATGACACTTCCCTAATTTTTAAGATAAATAGACGGGCCCAAAATCTAGATGAGGTGAATAACGCCCTTCTTCAGGTCCAAAATTGGTTCACAGCAAACAATTTGGTATTGAATGAAAAGAAAACTAAATGCATAAGATTTTCATTACCGAATGTTAAAAGTAGTGATTGTGAGATAATATTGAATAAAGAGAAACTCGAATTCGTAGATAAAACGGTTTTCCTAGGGCTTACGCTTGATTCAAGGCTACAATGGGGGTCTCATTTAACATCGCTTGCGGGGCGCTTAAGTTCAGCAGCATATGCCATCAGAAAAATCCGTCAATTCACTGATGTAGATACCGCTAGACTGGTCTATTTTAGTTACTTCCATAGTATAATGTCTTACGGTATTTTGCTATGGGGACGGGCTGCTGATATTGAGTCTATATTTATTCTGCAGAAAAGAGCCATCAGAGCCATATACAATCTTCGTAGGCGCGATTCTCTAAGGGAACTATTTAAGGATATTGGCATTATGACGGTTCATTGCCAATACATCTATGAAAACATAATGTACGTCAGAAAAAATCTGCATCTTTTTGGTAAAAGAGGTGACAGACACAATTACAGTACTAGAAATAGGAACCAACTAGTTCAGCCAGGCTTTAGACTCGCTAAAGTAGACTCATCTTTCATGGGGTACTGTTTGAGATGCTATAATAAAATTCCACAAAGTATTCTTGAACTGAATGAGAAAAAATTTAAAACATGCATAAAACGCACACTATGTAAACAAGCATATTACAAGTTGAGCGATTATATCGCTGATAAAAATGTTTGGCTTAATGCTGGTCCTGCTCCACATGGACAGGGGCGCAAAAATTGATAGCATTAAATGGTATTGTTGGAGCTGCTGAAGATTGTACAACTATCTTTGCATTGTATAAATTCAATATCTTTAGTATTATATAACCTCATATCCCATATTGTGTGAGTGCCATGTACTAGAATGCTATCATTCACTGGAAACCTACGTTTTTATATTTAATTTTTTTTGACTTGAATGTGCCCTGGCGGTTGAGAGTATGTCATGCTCTCTCAAATGTCTCGCTGATGGTGGCGCGTGTGTCGGACCATTTAGTTCCCTTCAAAATGGTTGAGCTGAATGGTGCTGATCCATGCGTCATGTTCGTGAACGGGCGCTGTCAGTTGTGACTGGTCATCTCTTAGTCGCCATGGTTTATTTGAATTAATTATTTTGTTTTTGAGTTGTATTTTATTTTTGTTTTGCTATGGACACTTTTAACGTGCACATCTTGCTACATTGTTCTCACATAATATACCATCTCAACAAGAATGATGTAACCAAGATTTTGTAACAATATTTTGATTTAAAAGAGTGTCCATGGAGTTTCTTGCCCGTTCTTCTCCATAGAGATCTACGTTAGGGAATGGGCAACTACAGTACTTTCACAGTTTTTATGTCTTGTGACTGGGACTGTAGCTACTTTAATTGTTCATTTTTGTTTCGACAATTCAAAAGTGCCTGTAACTGGCCCACTTGAAATAAATGCTTTGATTTTGATTTTGATTTTGTTTTTAACGAATGAGGTTCTAGGAATGAAATTTAAAGAAAAACCTTTAAAATCAACGTCTTTTTTTAATTATTGTAATCATTAAGGTCATTAGCAGGCTAAATCTAATTATATTATAAGTAAAGAGATCGTCAACATCATTTAACCATGGCAAACATTAGAAAAATCACAATTCGAAAATTCAAAACTTCAAAAATTTTCTTCGCGCGAAGCGGCGCCTAAAGGTACATAAATTGTATGTCATCTTGATCGCCGTGTATGGGACTATAACTCGTATAAGCACCAGCCTAACAGTTCCATTAAGTTTCGAGAAAACGTACTTTTAGTGTTTTCTCTTTTAGTGTATTGTGACTTGTACCATCCATACGTTAATATGATGTAAAGGGAGGTATACCAGAGCCATTACAATTTTTCTTTTTTAAATTCTTTACAAAAAGTTTCTATGAGTATGGAGCTCGATTTCCAGACCACTGTGCGTAGGCGCGAACCTGTGAGCGGTGAGCTATGGGCTAGCTCGCCGTCCGTCTGTCTTGTCATAAGGCGGACGGACGGCGAGCTAGCCCACAGGCCGGCGCGCTCATGTTTTACGTGCACCTGAAAGAGAATTCCCTGATTCAGTCTAACAAAGTTGAAAGTTCTCGCTTAACATGAGCGAAAATGGGTATTAATAATTACAAGTTCCATAGACATTATTTTAATAACACATATCCGTAAATACGAACTGTCATTAGTCACTACATTAATAATGACACCGATCTTTTACGTTTTAATTGCAGTCTATTGTGTCCTCGGCTTAAAAGTCGTTAATGAACGCTTAATTATAGTAATCTTCTGTGATCGATGGAGTCGCGTGTTAGATATTCATTTAACTTTCCTGTCTCATAATTACAGCTATAGACATAATTATGTGGTGTGACTGGTTTAACAACGGACAATTATTGAAGTGAAAAGTTCTTTGGATGTTCTATGATTAGAACTTGCATGGCCGTCACCTAAAGCTTCGTAGCAAACTACTACGGCTACGCCGTAGCGTATCGACTACGAGTTTTCACTGCTATCGGTAGTTCCCAAAAACTGGCCGTGTGTTTTTTTTTTTTGAAGACATAAAAGCAACATCAGCTGCCTAAACTTTTCCCAATTATGCTGCAGTTGGTCTGTTAGTCGGGTAACAGTCTAACAGCTTGATTCAAAGCATTTTACATGGAGCGATTGATATTTGACCGTTTTAACTAAGTTAGTGGGTACGATGCCCTCAGAATTGCCCTCAGAATTATTCATGAAGTATGAGTACACTTGCACAGGCTTCCTGCGCATTTCTATCTGCCATCATCATAGTCATCACCTCTTTTCCTTGGGCATGTTATTTATTAATGTACTTTAATTAATAAATAGGTATTATACAGCGTGTGCAAAGGTAGGGTTACATTTCATGGTATGACTAAGACAATAAAACTGAAGAATTTTCTCTGAAAAAATACCATCCAAGTCGCAAAAAAAAATTTGCGTTTCAAGACCAAACTTCAATACCTACTCGACCCATATCTGGCACAGTTGATTTTTTATTCGCGATTTCTATGGTGGTCCCATGGAGACAATTGTTGAGTTTGATAGTCTGAATGACATCCTGAAATATGACCACACCGTTCTGAGACACGCTGTATAAACCCAATTTACGACATTTAGGTTGAGAATTATAGTTGCATGCCCAGCATGAAATGTACCTTGTTTCCAAGTTTTCCCAGTCAGTCAGTAGGAGTACATATTTGTATAAAATATGTCGTGTACAAGCAAGGTCGGGGAACACCCATTAGGTATGTTTATCAACTTGATGAATGACTAGATTATCTTTACAAGTATTTTATTCCACGTCATTTCGAACGGTCGAGTTGAAAGATATATATGTCACCGTATAATTGTCAAACACGTTATATTACAATATAACGTGTTTTTTCTCGCGATATTGTAATGTCTCGAATTATTGTCAACTGAACATACGGAAGTATCTCTGCCCCCATAATCGGGACTTGGGGCACCCCCCCGTAAGCTTAGTTAGGTTCCTTTAAACCCTGCACTCGAAAATAGGGGCCCCGCGAAGCGGGGCTCCGTCGACTACGTTTTTTAGGGGGAATATAAAGTGCTTTAAGGTTTTGTTATATTAATCGGTATTTCTCAGGAATGGTGCATTATCTTTTCATGAGAGTTGTGCCACTGAGCAAGGGGGACCCCTCCTTCCCTCCACACCGCGTAAGTTGACTACCATCGCATGCATTTCACGAAAAATAATGCGTTTTGTTGTAAGCAGTATGTTCATTTGACAATAATTCGAGACTTTACAATATCGCTAGAGATATTACAATATAACGTATTTGTCAATTTTACGGTGACATATATACATATTTGAAATATTCCAATAGTTTATGAGCATGACCAAATTTTTTTGTTCCGAAATAAGTAATTTGGAAAAAAAACTACTTTTCAACAACTAGATAAATAAAATTCAACAACGTATTGGTGGGGCCAGAGCACTCATAGGCAAATTGATCTGCTTCAGGGAGGGCAATACTCGCCCTAGGGTGATGCGTTTTGTGAGGCGGGCGTTCTCGGGGACTGATATCAGTCCTCGAGACTACATGTCCCGTGTCACAGAGCGCATCGACTTCCTGAAGCAGAAAGTGTATGCATGGGCAAGCCGTATACGTAGGTATAAGCGGCGGGTGGATCGATACACTCAGAATCGCACATTCCAAAGAGATGAAAGGTGGGTTTATAGGGCTTGGGAGCGACCGGACCAAGGCGTGGCTGACACGCACCTGCCGGATGATGATGCAATGTGTTCGTTCTGGCGCAGCATCTGGTCGGTGCCTGTCAGCCATGCTGAGGGTGAATGGACTCGGGTTATTGAGCGAGCGTGCGATCCTGTACCAGAAATGGGGGCAATTACCATCAGCCCCCAAGACGTAGCTTGTGCAGTCCGTCCGTTGCCTAATTGGAAATCTCCAGGGCCGGATGGGCTGCACAATTTCTGGATTAAATGGTTCACAGGGTCGCATGCTCGCTTGGCGACCCTATTCCAGTCAGCCTTAGAGTCGGGGTCGCTGCCAGAGTTCCTGACAACAGGTTTAACCCACCTGCTCCATAAATCGGGTAGTACTGCGGAACCCAAAAATTACAGACCAATCACCTGTCTCCCGACAGTCTATAAAGTTCTTACATCCATTTTGAGAACAAAAATTTGTAAACATATAGATGACAATTCTGTCATGTCAGCTTCCCAAAATGGATGTAGGAATGGGTCCCGTGGTACTAAGGAGCTACTCCTCATTGATATGGCCATTAGTCAACAGGTTCGTCGTTCCCGAAAGGATCTGTCGACATGTTGGATAGACTATAAGAAGGCCTATGACTCAGTGCCACATACATGGCTCATGAGGGTGCTAGAGTTGTATAAAGTTGATGCAACTCTGCGCACCTTCCTGATGTCGTGTATGCGGCAATGGAGGACAGTCCTTCGCTATCCAGGATGTCGGCAAATTCAGAGGAATAGCGAGCCGATAAGGATAGAGCGAGGAATATTTCAGGGCGATAGTTTGAGTCCACTTTGGTTCTGCTTAGCCTTGAATCCTCTGAGCACACTGCTGGAGGATTCAGGTCTAGGCTATCAGTTGCGGAAAGATGGTCGGGTTATATCTCACCTCCTTTACATGGATGACTTGAAACTCTTTGCCCCCAACGATTTGCAACTGATGGAGCTACTGAAAGTAACTGAAACCTTCAGTAGCGCCATCAGGATGGAATTTGGTGTGGACAAATGTGCGGTCATGCATGTAAAGCGAGGGGAGATTGTGGAATCTGTGGGAACCCAGCTCTCAGATTCCATAAATCTTAGATTCCTCTCAGCAACTGAAACCTACAAGTATTTGGGTATGTCGGAAGCGCTGGGCATCAATGTGGCTGACATGAAGCAATCGTTGAAGGAGCGCTTCTTTGGCCGCCTGAAAAAAGTATTTAATAGTCTTTTATCGGGCGGAAATAAGGTGCGTGCCTTCAACGGTTGGGTCATGCCAGTTTTGATGTACTCTTTCGGCATACTCAAATGGACTCAAACCGAACTAGACGCCCTGGATACGAAGGTCCGTAAATTGTTGACGGCATTTCGAATGCATCACCCACGTTCTTCAGTTATGAGACTGTATATCCCGCGGAAGTGTGGGGGTCGTGGCTTTTTAAACGCTAAGACTCTCCACAATCGCGAGATATGCAGTCTCAGGGAATATTTCCAAGAAGCCGACGTGGAGATGCATCGAGATGTGGTCGCGATGGACAAGGGCCTCACCCCGCTCTCCTTGGCTAAAGAGAACTGGCGCAAACCTATAGTACTAACTACTGATGACCGCAGGAAAGAATGGCAGGGCAAGGAGCTTCACGGGCGCTTTTACCGGGCTCTTCATGGGCCCGATGTAGATTTCTAGCGTCCGTGTCCTGGCTACGTTCCGGGGACCTCTTCGGAGAAACCGAAGGTTTTGTCTGTGCAATTATGGATGAAGTAATGATGACGAATAACTACCGGAGATTTATTGTGAAGGACGGTACGGTTGACATATGTCGGGCATGCCACCGTCCAGGCGAATCAATCCGTCACATTATCTCTGGGTGTTCTCGTCTAGCTAACGGAGAATACTTGCACAGACACAACCTTGTAGCCAGGATAATCCATCAGCAACTTGCTCTAAAATACAATCTTGTGGAATCGGAAGTGCCCTACTATAGGTATGTGCCCGACCCAGTTCTCGTTAATGGCAATATCACACTGTACTGGGATCAATCCATCATCACTGACAGGACTGTTATAGCCAATAGGCCTGATATAGTGGTGATGGATCGATCAGAGCGGCGCGCAATGATTATTGACATAACGGCAAATAAAGTATCTTGACTTGGCTCGCGAGGTTGTCGACATGTGGGAAGTGGACTCAGCGATCATTGTGCCGATAGTTGTGTCAGCGCATGGCTTAATTGCCAAGAGCCTCGACCAACACCTGAGGAGGCTCTCGTTAGGCAGCTGGATCAAGGGCTTGATTCAGAAAGCGGTACTCTTGGACACGGCCCGTATTGTTAGGAGGTTCTTCTCTCTGGAGCCCTGACCGCCGGTAGCTTGGACCCTGTTCCCGATACCGGTGGGCTACAATTTTTTATATTTTTAAATGTTTTTTATATATAGTTTTATAATAATATTTAAAAATGTAAAAGGTTTGTATACAATTAAATAAAGGAAATAAAATAAATATCGCTGGACATTAACACACAGCGCCACCTAGTGCCACACTAAGCAAACCTTGTGTCGTGGACACTATATAGTTGATATACTACATATATGCTTTTTTTTGTTTGTAAATACATACTAATTATACATATAAACATCCATGACTTGGAAACAAATTTCCATGCTCATCACACAAACATTTGCTCCTACCGGGATTCGAACCCAGGACCCTGAGAACGTAAGGCAGCGTCACTACCACTACGCCATTCGGGTCGTCACTACACTACATATTTCAATGCTTTGTTTATTTTAAACTAACTTCATTTTATTCCAACCACACGGGTTGATGCCTGTTGTAAGTTTTTATGCCGCCCATGGTCGATTTGAAAAACAACAATATTTTTGAAATATTCCAAAACTTCAGGAGTATGACTGTATTCGGAAAGAAAAAAAATTTTTTCAACAATCTCAAAATACATTAAATAATGCAACTGTGTTCGGAACCATTCATGTTATTCCAGAAAATCTCAAACAAATAATCTGCACCAAACACATCATTTCTATTAACTCGACACGTAAATAAATAGAATCATTAAACACAAAACATGTTTTTGATATGAAAGAAAATTCGCAAATAGCGACACACAAGTGCCAACACTGTTTAAACAAAGATCCGAAAATGATTCATGTGAAAAGTGACAAATGAACCAAAATCAACAAGCTGACTGAAAACCACCAATGAAAATTGAATTAATAGCCGATGAATATGTAAAACTGGACATTGTTCCCGCTCTACTGTTTGTTCGATTAAGCCCACATTGTTTTCCATTCCTGATTATTGTTCGAAATTACAAATTGTAGCTCTGACGACCTATTGTAAACGCCACAAGAGATCGTCCTTATCACATCGAGTTTGACGCAAATTGGTTTCGGCGTCGAACCAATTGTTGTTTCCAATCGAATCGAATTATTTTTGACATTGAATGTAACTTCAACAATAATAACAAAATGGAAGTCAAACACAGTGCGAAATGTGTTCTAAACGCAATTAATTTCGCTACCTTGATTATTATAGAAGGCAAAATTTGTTATTCATTTTTCGATTTACTCAGACGCAAAACACAATTTGCGGATCGGGGGATGAAATTGAAAAAGTTTTCAGTTATTTATTTGGAACGTTTTGCGATGCCAGCGGCGTAAGCATTAAATTTATTTTTGAACTTCCTCGAAACAGTTCCTCAGGCTCGTTTGAGGGTTTCGTAAAGCAGTCTTGGTTGCTTTGGTGACTTTTTTTTTATTTATCCGCGAGCCTGAAAAGGTTTGAAGAAAACTGAACGACCCATGTTTCATTGGCAGTATTCTCATGATTTAATTTTTTTTACATAAAATATATAAGTAATAAGTAAGGTTGGAATGTCTGACGGGTCCAATTATGACCGCTTCAGTTTCATATCGGTATTGCCTTACTCAGTCGTTGAAGAAATGTCCTTTTCGGGATAAGAGACCCGAAAAAGACATCTCGCAGGAGCAAAGCGGGCTCCATAGGGCACCAAGTGAACTTGATGTTAGAAACACCCATGCGACCTATTTTTGGGTGGACAGATTCACTAACAACATTGATATCAGTGTATTATAAATATAATAATTACAATTAATGTGTCTGTTGTAGTTACTAAATAACAATATTTTAGTGAATGTGTATGAAAGTATCTATACTCGGTACTTATACAAAAAAAACATATGTTTAAAATGTTTGTCTGTCTATTTGTTGCGGCTAATCTCCGAAACGGCGGGAACGAGACGAGACTTTTACGGGCAGATAGCTGATATAACAATGAGTAACTAAGTGTCGTGTTTCTGTGCAAAAGTAAAAACCCATGTTAACAAAATTCGATTACTATCCGAAAATTGAACGACGGAAGTCGCGGGCAGCAGTTAGTGATTAACCACCTCCTTCGAAGGAATACAGCATTTAATTGTTTTCACGTAATGTCTATTTTAGAATTTCAAATTACTAAATCCTAGTTACTATGAACTGTAAGAGTTCCCAGTAGTTCTAACAAAGGGCTGTTTCATTAATAGTCTGTTTATAACAATTTACTTTGTCTATATAAACTAGAGAAATTAATTTGCTTGAAATATATTCAATTTTGAGTTGAATATTAAGAAATCTGTAATGTTCAAATGAAAATCCTATTTCTTGTTTTACCTTTTTTTCAGGCGTTTTTCTAAAGTATTTAAATCGTATTTCTGATATGAGATTTTTTTATGCCGCTATATCATTAAAACCTAAACATTAATAATGGATGACTATAATTCAATAAAACCCAGGTAGTAAAATTTCCTGCTGGGGTTGCGGGATTGTTCGAAAGAGATCCTGCAGCCCGGAACAGTGCGAGGAAGGAATATGAATGGGTTTCGGTCAGTCAAAGTCTGACACTCCCTCCCGCTCCGCCCAGAGTGGGAGAAGTTATTTGATGATTTCCCAGCCGAAAAAAAAGGGTGGCGTTCTGTGGTTACCACCTGTGCGCATGGGAAAAAATCGTGAGTTTGTGATTTATTCCTAAATAATTTTAAACCGTGCATTCAAAAATAAAATATTAAAACAAGTCTAGTAAAAAAAACAATAATTCAATCAATCATACACACGTACCTACGTAATTAATTACGTATTACACAACACCTCATTTAAGCCTATAAACGTCACACCGAAAAGTCCATCCATATAAAAAGGTAGTAAAGTATCTCTATTTAAAATAATCAAGTTACTTGGATGTCTGAATAAAAAAATTAAACCTTTCTAGTGTCACTTGTGTGGAACTTGTCTTTTGGTACCTCTGTGATTCAAACACGTATCTACATATAGGAACTTTGAGTAAGTATTGTAATCACTTTTAGAGGGAAATAAGAAAATAATAAAAGTGAAAGAGAAGAATTTAAATAAAATATTTTGAGAATCATGTCGTGTGATATGGAAACCAAATTCCCAACAGGCCAATAATCTATAATTAATCTATACTTAATATTATAAAGCTGAAGAGTTTGTTTGTTTGAACGCGCTAATCTCAGGAATTACTATTCAAACTGAAAAAATATTTTGTATTGGATAGTACATTTATCGAAGAGGGTCCATTGTTCAGGCTATATAACATCACGCTACCACCATTAGGAGCGGAAAACTGAATGAAAACTGATGCAAAAACGGGATTTTTTGTCCTTATTTTTTCTCTCTTATATTATGTGTCGCAGACGAAATTGCGTGGGTCAGCTAGTAAATAATAACATTATACTGGGTGTTGGCTTAATCCCTTTTATTTTAAAACTAGGTGACATATGCAACTAAAGTGTTTGCAACATTAGCTAAAGCCATAGCCTAAAGCGATCCTCAATAAATGAAGTATCCAGCACAACAAGAATTTTTCTATTCGAACTAGTAGTTCCCGAGATTAGCGCGTTCAAACAAACAAGAAACTCTTCAGCTTTTGAATATCAATATATGAAGGGTGTTAAACATCTCTTCGCAAAGCCAAAAGGCACTTTTTCTCCCCATCATTGCTATCATTTTTTTGTTCTACACCATACCTGGGAACCTTCTAGTTACGGAGATGTGGCGGGTCAAATGTTATCATAACTTTTTGACAAGTTTTTCTTTAAACACCTCCACGAACCCCGTACTATTCAATCCGTCCATCAGCACAGTGTTTCAAGTACGTTACATTGAGTTCTACCACAAAACATGATTTATAACCTCAAAAAAAAAGAATTGTTTCCCAGCAATAACTTTTGCGTAAAGTTATTTAGTTTGATGAACAGAATGCTTGGTTAACAGCTTTGTGATGGTTTACACCCTGTATATGTCGGGATTATGTTTCTTTAGGGTGCTTACATAAAGAAACAGGTTTCCGGAACAGACAAATCTGTACGGGTCAGTACCGACCGGCGCAGGTATAATATTTCAATGTATTCTATTCACTCACTTATAAAGAAACAGGTTGTAACTTGTCGGTGCCGACTACCTGGACCGAACCATACGGGTTTAAGCATTTACTGGTGTCACTAAAGACAGACCCACCTATTTCTTTACCCGTACAGATTTGTCTGTACCGGAAACCTGTTTTTAACCGACTTCTAAAAAAGGAGGAGGTTCTCAATTCGGATGTTTCTATTTTTTTTTTTTATTTTTTTTTATGTTTGTTCGGGCATAACTCCGTCGCTTGCCAACCGATATGGAAAATTCTTTTTTTGTTGGAAAGGGTATTCTTTCCAAATGGTCCCATAGCCACCAAGTCGGGATCTGATGATGGAATCTTGGCGACATCGAGGGAACTCTTCAAATTTTATATGAAAACGTGTTGCGATTTTGGTATTTTCTACAACAAGTGAAGTATTTGCTTTTGATAAGAACCATTCTACCATCAGATCTGATGATGAAGCCAAGAGTCACGGAACTCCATAATGAGACAATGTACCATAGTCGTGTTTGGGCTTGTTACAATTGTAACGGTATGCACTTTCCATGTATCAAGCACATGTGAACCACTAAAAAGTGAAAAATAACTTTAGCTTCTGAAGTCGGTGACAAAAAAACTAGAGCAATCAAACAAAAGTCACCGACAGAAGCTAAAGATATTTCTCACTTTTTTGTTTTTTTTTTTTAAGTTGGCTTTTTTTATGTAAGCACCCTTAGGCTCGAGCATTATGTGGGCAGAAGACGGGTTTCGTGCTATGAAAACTCACTGGATGTAGATACACTATTATATAGTCAGGTGCTTGGTTCGGCTTGGTTGTTTCCATGGAGAAAAAACGGCAAGAAACTCCATGGTTACTCTTTTCAAACCGATACCTACACTGAGTAAACTAACAAATTACTTGACATTACACTATCACACTATAACACTGGGCACAATGAATCGGATACAGTTTCCAGACGTCTCAACTCCGCTGCGATCCGACCCAGAATATCGTCCTCGCCGTGGGCTGTTAACGTTAGGACTCTGTAGAAGCATGGCGGGGGTAGACTGGTCTCTAGGTCGCGTGATGTCTCCACTGGCGCGCTTTGATTCATTCCTGTGTCCATACCAATGACCGGATCCGACATTATACAGGGTGTAAACCACCTCATCACGAAGCCGTCAACCAAGGATTCTGTACATCAAAGTAAGTAACTTTAGTCAAAAAATATTGCGGGGGAAAAACTTTTTTTTTTGGGTCAAAAATCTCGTTTTGGGGTATAACTCAATCGCAACACTCAAAACATTGTGCTGATGGATGGATTGAATAGTACGGGGTATTTAAAGTAAAAATTTTGCAATAAAAACTTGTATTAAAAAAAACTTCTCAAAAAGTTGTAACTTCGACCCCCAATATCTCCGTAACTAGAAAGTTCCCAGGTATGGTGTAGAACAAAAATTTATCGCAATGACAGGGAGAACAAGTGCCTTCCGGCTTCGTTAAGACGTGTTTTACACCCTATTTATACAGTATAGTATACTTAGATAAAATTATCTTTGAACACAATGTCAACATAACCATTCATAATTTTGAAGTTGCGATCAAAGATTATTTTATTCTTAACAACGTAATAATAATTAACATTCAACAAACGTCCGCCAAATAATTCCAACCCGAAGTATACAATATATTCAATCAAAAAATTAATTAACTTATGTTTTGATAAGGCCCGCTTATTAATTTTAATGGGTCAGTAAACTTGGAAACGTGATTGCTACCCGAAAAGCATGAAACGGATATCCAAATAAAGCTAAGTGTACTAAGCCACCCAAATAATTTCAAATAATTTCAAACCTTACCTAAAAATCTAGGTACTGCCTAAAAAGTTCCAGAATTGTTAGGCAACTTCGATAAGCGCCATCTATCAAATTTAGCTAGAACTAGCTTGTACGACCATTATCGATAAATCAAGTACACGAAAGTGAAGACGCTCATCATACCAACGAGTTCGTTATACTACGCTTTACCAACAGAGGGCGCTATTTCTAAAAATGGATGAAATTAAAGACATGCTTAGACATATGCAAGAAGAAATGAAGCAACAAAAAGTGGATATGCTAGCTATGAAAGAGGATATAAAAAACACTATCAATAATAACATAAATGAAAAATTTAAAAGTTTAGAAACCAAAAATAAACAACTTGAACAAAAACCAGAAATACAAACATTGGCAATAAATAATTTTGAGAGGTTTACAAGGAGAAAAAACTTACTATTTTTTGGAGTGGAAGAGCGAGAAAACGGCTACCACGGTTTGGAGGAAAAAGTGTTATCTATTATTAACAACATACTGGACATAAAATGCGAAAAATACTACATCGAATCCGTGCGAAGGCTTGGAACAAAAAGCGAAAAAACCAGACCTATTGTAATAACTTTGCTTACGATGGGGATGAAAATACAAATACTAAAAAATCAGAAGAGACTAGAAAACACACCCTATTATATAAAAGAAGATTATCCCCTAGATGTCCTGAAAAAACGAAAAGAGCTTCAAAGCGAAGTAGAGAAAGCAAGAGAAGAAGGGAAAAAAGCGGTAATAAAATATGACAAACTCATAATACTTAAAACTAAAAACCAACACATAGAACAGCCTAAGACATATAACAAAAAAAGAAACTTCTCAGAATCCCCAGAGATGGGAGCCAATTCTGCCAGTAAAGAGAATCAAACCAAAAAACAGCCAACAAAAATAAATAAGAACAATAGTTTGAACAACTTTATTATCAAAAAGCCTACGCTCACATTTCCCGATAGAACTTCTCCCCAAGCACACCACTCAAAACAAGACACTGAATAGCAATTAACGCCTGCCCCTCCCAACACGGCTGGTCACCGCGGGAGATCTAGACGACAACCCTCCAACATGCCAAAAACTCTACATTTGCACATACAATGTCAAATCCCTATCGTCACCCCAAAGAATGATACTGTTAAAGTTCGCCCTGAATAAAATCAAATACGACATCATTGGACTAGCGGAAGTCAGAAGAAATGGTAATAATATACTCGAGGATGATGATCACATATTCTGCCACACCGGAGAAACTAAAGGGCTCCATGGAGTCGGGTTCCTGATAAAGAAAAAATACAAAAACAACATAGAAAACTATACGGGCATATCTGAAAGGGTGTGCCTGCTAAATCTTAAATTTGGAGAAATGAAACTTTCACTTATCCAAGTATACGCACCAACCTCGGAAGCTACAGAGAACGAGATAGACATTTTTTACGAACAAATAGAAAAAGCTCGGAGCCTTGCAAACGAAAAGGTCATCCTACTGGGAGATCTGAATGCGAAAATAGGCCAAAGAAAGCCTGAAGAAAACGCAGTTATGGGTCCATTCTGCTACGGAATAAGAAACCACAGAGACGAAAAACTCATACAGTATGCTTTTAAAAATAAATTCACCATAATCAATACAATATTTAAGAAAAACACAAAGAATTTATGGACATGGATTACACCGGACAAAAGAAATAAAAATCAAATAGACTATATTTTGAGCAGCTGTCCAAGACTCTTTACCAACATTGAAATATTAAATAAAACTTCTTTTCCAAGCGACCACAGGTTTCTAAAAGGAACAATAATTCTAGACAAACCAAAGAAAAGTCAAACAACATTCAACTCAGCCGCAGCAAACCTCTCAAGTGAGAAATCCCAAGAAACATTCTTAAGTGCTCTAAAAACAAATCTGGAAGGAGTTTACTGGGAAGATGATAAAGATATAGAGTCTTACTACCACAAAATAGAATCAGCCATAAAGGAAAGTCTAAACACTGTTACGTTTACCAAAACAAAAAAAGAAATAATATCTGAAGAAACTAAAAACTTACCAAAAAAACGTACCGAGCTACTACATAAACCCGCAGAAAACAAGGAGGAGAAAAAAGAACTTTCAACACTTTACAAAACGACAAACAAACTACTTAAAAAAGATTACGAGAAATACAGAATGGAAATTATCGAAAAACATCTATTAACAACAGGAAATCAAAAGAAAGCATATAAACAACTAAATACAGAGAAAAAATGGATTCCGACACTTAAGACACAAAAAACCAAACAAAAACAACAAGGAAGGAAGGACCTAGTAAAAGTTGCCTCTGATTTCTATGCGAAACTATATGAAGATAAAAGCATCAACAATGCCAGCTATAGAAAGATTTACAAAAAGGGGGAGACGAATGGAAATGTTGAACCGTTCACTGTCGAAGAAATAATGAAAAAAATGGAAAAACTGAAGAAAGAAAAAAGCCCAGACCTGGACAACATCCCAAACGAAGCCTTGATATGTGGAAGACACCTGCTGATAAGC
This sequence comes from Xestia c-nigrum, assembly GCA_916618015.1. NCBI lineage: Eukaryota > Metazoa > Arthropoda > Insecta > Lepidoptera > Noctuidae > Xestia > Xestia c-nigrum. The sequence goes on from OU745260.1 coordinate 11,803,514, forward strand.
CACCTAGTAACCCTGTTCAATAAAGTACTGGAGAGCCAGGAAATACCTAAAAACTGGGCTAAATCAAGGATAATTCTTTTATATAAAAAGGGGGATACAGCAGATATAAATAACTATCGACCAATCAGTCTATTACCAACTATATATAAACCGTTTACAATGTGTCTAGAGAAAAGAATAGAGCCAAATTTAGATAAGACCCAACCAGTGGAACAGGCTGGCTTTCGCCAAGGATACTCAACAACTGACCACATGCAAATAATAGAAAAACACGTTGAATTTAAAAAACACCTCTACCTTGCATATGTAGATTACGCGAAAGCGTTCGACTCTATCTCGCATAAAAGTATCTGGGACGCATTAGAATTTCAGAATCTTCCAAATACATACATCAATATTATAAAGGATATATATAGAAAAAGCACAAGCATGGTAAAGCTGGATAGACTGGGCCCAGAATTCAATATTCGCAGAGGTGTAAAACAAGGAGACCCACTCTCACCAAGGATCTTTATAGCTGTCCTACAAAATATGATAAAAGATTTAAACTGGGACAGGAAAGGAATAGTTATAGAGGGAAAATACCTGAGCAATCTGAGATTCGCAGACGATATAGTCCTCTTTGCTAAGACATCAAAACAGCTGGAGGTAATGTTAACAGAACTGATTGCTGCGAGTGGAAATATTGGTCTGCAATTGAACACCTCAAAGACAAAAATATCTACCAACGGTACGAAAAACCCCATAGTGATAAACCAACAAACCTTTGAATACGTAGAGAGCTATATCTACCTTGGAAAGCTACTATCTTTTAAAAACACAAGACACTCAGATGAACTAGACAGACGAATTAACATGACGTGGAAAAAATACTGGAGTTGCAAAGAAATCTTTAAATCAAAACTTTCCATAAGGCTGAAGAAAGCAGTTATGGACTCAAGTCTATTACCCTGTCTGACATACGGAGCCCAAACCTGGATCTGCAATAAAAGCAGTATGCACAAAATACGTTCGTGCCAGCGAGCTATGGAGAGAAGCATCCTTGGTATCAAGCTCATAGACAAACAGAACAGCATAAAAATCAGACACAAAACGAAAGTGATAGACGCAGTAACGCACGCACGGCGATTAAAGTGGAAATGGGCAGGACACATCGCTCGCTATCCACAAGAAAGATGGTCCAAACGAATAACAAAGTGGAAAGGCCCTGGAAGTAAAAGAGCAAAAGGCAGACCACAAGCCCGCTGGGTCGACGACATAATAAAAATAGCAGGAAGCGACTGGTTGGAAGCGGCGAACACCAGAAAAAAATGGAGGCAGTTGGAGGAGGCCTATACCCGTGAGGGGCCATGACAGAAACTCAACATTTTAAAATAGTTTTTTACTTAATTTTTCTGTTACTGTTTTGGAAATAAAAAAGGCTTATTATTATTATTATAAACTTGGAAACTAATTTTGTTTTCAGCCAGTATCAAATAGCCTTCAATATTTTGTTGTTTCCAAATAAAGGCAGGCTCAAAGAAAATGTCGGTGAACCGAAGTTGTGTTTTAGGGGTTATGGTTGTTTATTGCCATTTATTTCTTTATAAAACATTTAAAAAAATAAACTTACAACTGAATACGAAGAGAGAGATTACCAAAAAACAACAAAAACAAAAACATCATAAAAAAACATCTTTCAATATGACAAAAATATTTGAAAATTTTACGGTTTTATTAAAAGCATTTGAATTTAATGGACGGCCTTGATTTTTCCATTTTATTTCTTACACTACCTGACTCACGCAACTTCGTCTGCGTCACATTAAAGAGAAAAAGCGTACAGAAGGAATAAATATTCCCCGTTTTTCCAACAATTTTCATTTATGCTCCGCTCCTATTTGTTGTAGCGTGATTTTATATAGCCCATAACCTTTCTCAATAAATGGACTACCCAACACAACAAGATTTTCCATTTTAATCAGTAGTTCCTGAGATAAGCGTGTTCAAATAAAAAACTCTTCAGAAGTATGAGGAAAAGTAATTTACTTTTCATAAAAAAAAACAACTTTCCGTAAAGTAGCGTGCCGGTCACAGCTAATGCCCAAATACGCAGGGAATTGTTCACTTTTGAGTTCAAACCGCAGTTTGTATTCTTCTTGACAGTTGTGACAATAGCCAACTTTAGGCTCCTGTAAAAGGTACCCCCGGAGGTAAACAAAAACGTTTTTTCCTCAACAAAGTTGACAATTGAAATGAGAACAATACTCAGCTGTTGTAACTTTGAAAGCAAACTTTAAATTACATTACGGATTTTGTTCTAACGCTTTCTGTTTGCCAATCCAGTTTATACGTTTGTTTTTAATACTTTGTGCTCGCGAAACAAAATGGGAAGCGTGGATGTTTACACATGAAGTTAAAAAGACCGGGAACAAAAGACGGTGGATAAGCTGCGCCAGAATGGGATGAGAATAAATGATATAAAAATTGTAGATTTTCTAAATGTTAAATTCCTTTGACAATGTACAATGAGTTACATTGGCCGTGCTCAAAAAACGAAATAAAGCCGATATTTTACTGCACTGAATGAAACTTTTTTTTCTGTGTTTTTTAATAATATTTCAAATATTTTAGATTTCTCTTAAAAGCAGGGCTTTTCTGTATAAGTCGATAAAGTCACTCCCTGCATGACTCGACACCGAGAATCGAGAACCTAACACATCCGTTGAGCAGTACGTATATAGCGTGACTGGTAATTAGTGTACGAAACTTTAACACGTGGTTGTGCTCATGATAACAAACAATTTTTACCATGGGACCAAAGCTAAAATCGTGATAAAAATATCAACTATTCAGTACCTTAGGCAAACATAAATGTACTGAACAGCAAATTTTTTTTCGCGGTTTTAGGTTTGGTCCCATAGTAAAAATTGTCTGTTGTAATGAGCACAATTATGTGTTACACTAATTACCAGTCACCTTATATACAAGTTCTATTGTGTATCATGAATCTGAATCCCTCTTGAAATAATCCTGCACATGATTGTTATGTTGAGGATAATCCAGAGACTATTGATCAGCGCAGCTCCAGCCCATCTCGTAAACTTTCCCATTTCGACAACTAAACAAAATAGCATCACAAAAGTCCCATTTCGTAACTATTTTGATCTTCATACAATGAATCCCATTTCGTAACTATTTTGATCTACATACATTGAATCCCATTTCGTAACTATTTTGATCTTCATACATTGAATCCCATTTCGTAACTATTTTGATCTTCATACATTGAATCCCATTTGGTAAACTTTTTATTCGCGCTATTTCTCCTTGCAAAGTAGTACTGAAACTGAAACTGTTAGCCTGCGACATCCAACTGCTGGGGAAAGGCCTCTCCCTAAACGTGCCTACGCTGCTATTGTCGCCACGCCTGTATCGCAGGTGAAAAAGGGGAAAAATAAGAGCTGCTATGAACCTTCCAACAAGGGTTCGAAACAGCAAGGTCCAGCAGCGGCCACGTGTGACGAGGATGGATGGAGAGGAAGAAAAGGAAGAAGCCACCTAGTCGGAACCAGTGCGGGACCGCGCAGGAAGGACCCAGTGGGTTGCGTCCGGCGATACCAACGACGCAGCTCTATGTGTCCCGGCTACTTCACACCACGAAGGTAGAGGAGATCGTGGAGTACGTCCGAGCAAAGACCAACTGGACAGTGAGGGTCGAGAAGTTAGAGTCGCGCCACAACACGAATTTTAAATCATTCGTGGTACGAGTTCCGAATCATGATATTGAGACCTTCCTCAAGGTTTTGGCCGAAAGGTGTCGTGTATCGGCGATTTCGCGGAAGGCTACGCGACACCACGCAGCGCGACATGACGCAGTCTCTTCGTATTCTGTAGTAGTTTGTGTATATGTAATATGGGTCTTTTGTTACCCGAATTAAATGATATTATTATTATTATTTATTATTACTCCCAGTTGTTTCAATCCAGAGCTAATGTGGACACGACCACTGGTACCACCACCACCACCACCACTGGTAGTTGGTTTATCCAGCTTGTCCTGCCATTTTCTACGAGATCTGTCGCAACTTCTTCTAGCTGATTGAACTGGTCACGAATTTAATAAAAAGGTTGGTTAACTAATAACATAGTTGAAAGCAGCGGTGGCCCAGTGGCGGCCCGACTTACGAGCAGTAAGTCGTGGGTGCAAACCCAAGCAAGCGCATTAATTTTTGTAATTAATTTCATCACCACTGCTCTCAAAACGGTCAAAGATAACATTGTGAGGAAACCAGCATGTCCCAGAACCAAAAAATTGAAGACATGTGACATCTACCAAGCCGCACTGGGCCCGCGTGGTGGTTTATATCCCATTCCCTGTCATCGAGAGGAGGCCGTGTCCCAGCACTGGGAACATTATAGCCTTATAATGATAATGATAAACATAAACTATTCAAAACATTAGACATTGTTATTTTTCGCATTGGGCCAGATACGCGCTTTGACGTGGAGTTGCGGACACCAGCCCGTTATACAATACACTATGTATAAATAAAACATGCGGGGAAATGAAATACTGAATTTATTGAATTAACAGTATTTTTTAGATATATAGACTTGCCGGTACGTCTGAGAGAAAAAAACCAGAGAGAGCAACAAATGTAGAATAGTTGCTAGTCATAAAAATATTAATAATGATGCAAGTATTTAATTGATAAATATTACTAAGACAAGTAACTATTTAGGAATCGACTTAAACTTATTTATGATTGTTTATTTTATTATATATGTTGAATTTACTTTAACACAATACAATAACATAGTTTTCAAAAGTTACTCCTTATTGCCTTGCGTGTTTAACCTCTCCCAAATTCCTGACTACGGTCCTGACTACAACTGGACCACAACAACACATTCCGAAATACACGCCTATCTGTGAAGAAAGTTCAATGCCCCCACTTAACATAACACAACTTCCCTATTCACCTTGATAGGTTTTCCCAAAATGGCCTCCTCAATAATTAAAGCAGTCCAACCCTTGTTTTTAACATCAGCGTTTTTAACGATAACACCAAGTTTCACTCACAGTTCATAAATAATCCGCGAAAGTTTATTCGTATGGGTCACAGTTTATAAGCTCTACGAAATTAATTAATACTAATGAATGTACTTAGTGCAGGTCCGGAGTCCGGGATTATCCCCGGGGTACAGTTTAATTTCTTCTCGTTGAACGTAGCAGCATTATGTTAAGTAGTAGATACTGTAGGTAGGAGAGATTGTTATAATGCCCCGTTCATGACTTAAGGCGATGCGACTCGCGACTCACACGTACACACACGTGTGATAACAATTTTCTTCTCGTGAAATACCGATGCGTTGCCATATCGTGGTGACTCATACGCACCACCGAGTACACACATAACCGAGTTTCCTCCGTGCCTCAACAACACGTTAAGCGTTTGGTCTCGGCTGTGAATTGTATCTTTGACGGTCGTGAAGTAGTCAGTAGCATAAAAGTTTAACAACCATTCTTACCAAGTGATATCGTATTACCCAGTACTAACTGGGTTGTGGAGGCAGTCGCTCGCTGGAAAATACTGGTATTCAGCTGCATCTGGTTAAACTGGAGACCGACCCTGAGATAGTTGGGAAAAGGCTAGGCAGATGATGTTGTCGCAACAAACGTGTCGTTTGACATTGTAGGTCGTGGCCACGACGTAAAGGTGTGTTATAAAACCGTTATAACATTTCTTTGCAGCCCTTTGTACGCTGTTTGCCAGCTGTATTAATTTATTTTGTGTGAAAAGTGTGTTTGCGACGGTAATATAATTGTGGAATGAACTAACTGGTATTCTTGTAGTTATGTTATTTTAATTTTAGATTTGCTACGAAGTTATTACCCTGTAATAATAGTGGACGATGAATTTTTAATTTGTTATGGCGAGAAAAAAAAAACATATTTTTTTTGTAAAAAAGGAAAGGAAAAGTTTCAGTTTTAATCAAATAAAAATAACTTGCTTACTTCCGTCCCTCTTCTATTTTTGGAAACTTGACTCTTTGCATTTTTACGATTGAAAAGTTCCATTTAAAAAAATAATCCACTTTCCATCAAGGAATTGGCCGCACCAAAGGAGAGTTGAAAGGAATTTCTGTAGAGAGGGCCTTTTTCACTTTACGTATTTCTTACAACCCTTTAAGCTCAATTTGCTTCATAGGAATCGAAATGCGAGAAATCAAAATGTCTGTTTAAGTTATGAGTGGTGAACGAGTTGAGGTAATCGACTACACGTACAGACGCCAGCGCATTAATCTACCTGAAACAGTTTACCCGATCAACTTTGTACCTAATATTTTAGCGATGAAGTTGATAACCGACAAGAAAAAATACAGATTATAGTGGCCGACTGTACAACTGTAGACACTGACAATCGACCAGCTTTCAACCTTAATTCTCAGATCATTAGGGCGAAGTGGTCGACCAACAGTGTATTCGGTTGTACTTACCTACCTATAACATTTCTTTTACATAATAATCATGTATGTTGTTTCTTAAGAAAGAAAGAACGACGCAAACTTTTAAAATATGTTTTTTTTTCCTTCTTTACCTTCAATGTCAAAATGCATACCAAAATATTTTTTTCTCCGAAAGTTTTTGTCCGAAACAGAATGATGTTTTTTTACTTACTAACGATACATTCTCATACGCCACGGTGAAAAAAAAAAGGTAAATGTTGCATGTCGATGAATTGCAACCACCTTGTATACGCCAACATGTAAACATTGTTAGTCAAATCCTCTTATCAGTCAGTTAAGAGAGCAATATTTTATACTCCATGAGCAAAACTCCGGTAAACCGGAGCCTTGCTCTTGGTAACGGAAATGGACAGACCGCTCGCACTCATCAGCTGCGGTAAAACGGCTCACCGGTTGGGTAGGCAGTCGCTGTAAAGGAAATGAAGCGGAATATCTAAGCTGGTCGTTCAGTACTAATTTTGTGAACTCTGTAACAGCACCTCATCATCATGTGCCGAGGCTTTTCCTAACTAGACTAAGGTTGACTACCAGGCTTACCGGATGCATCTGAATACCAGTATTGCACATAAAAAAAAATATAAATATGTCACCGTAAAATTGTCAAACACGTTATATTACAATATAACGACGTCCGTCGACTACGCTTTTTAGGGGGAATATAAAGTGTTTGTAACGGACGACGAGCCCTTCACAAAATGTAACCCTAGTATAAGTAGTTTTTAGGAAAATAACGGGGACCTCTATGTCTGTCTACCCCCGAACTATTATATACTAAAAGGCCTTAAGCCTTACGCAATGATTTGCGATGTTGCATCAGCTTTTGTGGAAGGGATATTGGTCAAGTCAGTACTTGTCCAAAGGGAGATATTACGCAATAAGTTAAACTATTGCATCAGCTAATGGGAAAGTCCATTTTCACGGGCTATGATTGATTAAAGGTCCCAGAAAGACGCAATAGTGCCCCCACAACTTGCAATGGCGTAATAATCTATGTTAGGGGAACCGATTATTTAATCGATAATCGAGTCAAATAAGAACAAATAGAAACAAGTAATAACTTCATTCAACCAGTGAATCAAGGAGAAGTCTTCAAGAAGTCAAGGAAGAGCTCCATATCAGACAGATTGTCAAAGATATAAAGTAGATTCATAGTTCTTATCAGTTACCTAGTGTCGTAACAAAGTTAATAAGTAAATGAGTCCCACGTTCCCCACGTCGTAATACGTTATGTACATTCCTTATATAACAGGAACATTTAACAGTGTAAACTCTTGTGCCCCGCTTTAAATATAAGCTATTTTCGATCTCTAATATACAATAAAAGTGTTAAAGTATCCACCTCTTTAATTCAATACAGTCCACCCCAACATTTGGTCCATTCGAGCCGGATATATGGACAGTGGAGACCAAGCTTAACATCTTGGTCCATTCGAGACGGATAAGCAGTGAAGTCCCAACATTTGGTCCTTCAGATCCAGTTAAATAGCGAAAAGTGCCGGTATAATACATAGCGCGTAATAAAGTGTTATAAGCGGGCACATAAAACTGTAAGTACTGAACGAAATTAACTTTATATATATCGTGCGTAAATAAAGTTCCGTGATAGGAAAAGTGATATTCTGTGTGCCAAAATCGCGATCATAAGTGCGCGGTAAAAAAGGGTAAGCAGAATAACAGGATTCATAAGCGATATTCTGTATTAAATCGCGATCATAAGTGCGCGTTTAAAAAGGGTAAGCAGAATAACAGGATTCATAAGCGATATTCTGTGTATTAAATCGCAATCATAGTGCGCGTTAATAAAGGGGTAAGCAGAATAGTGGGACTCATAAGTAAATATTAAAAAGTAAATTGACTCGATTCGCGTTGTGAATGAAATACTAACGGATATATTGTTATAAAACATATAGAAGTGACCGTGTTGTGAATAAATAGTTACGCGTCATATACAAGCGCGCGTTATATAACATAGCGCACGCCCGTTGATAACGTATTGCCGCCGTGACTAGATATAGTGCCGTATGGTACATAGGGCCGTCGTAAGTTATAGTGCCGTCACAAGTATATAGTGCCGTCACAAGTATGTAATAGTGCCGTCGCGGTAAATAGAGGACTAGTCGTGATATAATAACAGCGTTGAAGTGCGGATAAGTGAAACGTCGTAGTGGACGAATCTGGTGAAGTCCAAAACCACAGGATAGGACTGTCGCGCATCTTTCTCCCCGCTTAAAGTCAACCTGTAGCGTACCATCTCGGATAATGGTGGTCACCCGAAGCCAGGGTGATGCTGCAGAAGCTGAGGACCGGAGGCGGGCCCTGCAGGAGAGGGCAGACGAGCATAGAGAGGCAGTTCTACGCCAGGAAGCGGAACGGATTCGAAGAGAGAGACTACGGAGGATTTCAATAGATCCGCCCTTGTCGCCGGCAGTGACAGGTGAGCAAAATATTATATCTTCACGACCAACTACCGCGCCCCTTACGACAGCAGACACGACCTTAGCAGGACCATCGTCAGGACTTCTTCTGAGTGAAGAACATGGACAAAGGACGAGGTCACCCACCCAATCGGTGAGGTCACATAGGTCACAGAGGTCACAGAAGTCACAAAGGTCAACCAACAGTATTACAACGCGCATAAGGCTAGCCGAATTGGAAGCAGCAGAGAAGCTTGCAGCCATCCGGAAGAAGTCTCTCGACCTGGATGAGGACCTGGTCAAGAGAAGATTAGCCGCCCAAGTATCTGTCCTAGAGGATGAACAGGACAGCCTGCAGGATGAGCCCCTCATCACTCAGGAGGAAAGCCATCACAGTAAAGTGGATGAATGGCTTCAAACGAACCCCCTCAGATCACGGGGGGAGGGGGACCAAGGCCCCCCCCGGGAGGACCCAAGACATATTAAATTCGACTTGCCACGGGAAAGGTCGCCGGCATCGACGAAGCACAGGAACAGCATCGATAACTTGGCAACGACCTTAGAAAAGATGGCAAGACCCCGATTACGGCATACGGATTTACCGGTGTTCTCCGGTAGTGTGAACGAGTGGCTGCCGTTTAGGGCGGCCGTGAACGACACTACCAACATGTACAGTATATCGCCTGCTGAGAACATACAGCGATTAAGGAGCTGTCTCAAGGGAGAGGCAAGGGAGGCGGTTTCCGGCCTCCTACATACTGCCACTGATCCAGAGGCCATCATGAGGACACTCGAACAATGCTTCGGACGACCAGAGGCACTCATCGCTCGCGCCATCGAAGATATGAAGAAGATGACGAAGCCCATGGCATCAGCCTCGGACTTAAACAACTTCGCCATCAAGGTGCAAAACGCGGTATGCGTGATCAAAGCAGTCGACCGAGGAGGATACCTACACAACCCAGTACTGACTGGCGAAGTGCTGGACAGGTTGAGCCAACATATGAAGTCGAAATGGTGCGACTTCGCCTTCGAGAACGACGACAAAACGGAGCCGGAGATAGTTATGCTGTCTCGTTTCCTGATGCGGGAAGCGGATAGGGCGTTACGATACGCCTACGCCCCGCCCACTGGCGCCGCACCCGCCAACCAGAAGAAGGAAACCAGACAACCAGTGACAGCAAAGAAGAGAGCTACCCCCGTCTACACAGCCGTCGAGAGCCAAGAAGAAAAAGGTCGGTGTCCTAACTGTAAACAAGATCACGTATTACATAAGTGTCCCAAATACAAGGAGATGAGCGTCAAGAAGCGATGGGAGTATGTCAGAGCCAACGGCATATGTTTTAGATGTGTCGAAAGTAAACATGGGCGATATAGATGTAAGGCGAAGCCGTGCGGCTTAGGCCAATGCCGCCGGCCTCATCACGCCTCCCTCCACGAAGAGAAGGAAGGCACCAAGGAAGAAGTGACGACCGTGAAGGTTACCGCAGAGCCCAGCAAGGAAGAAGCGGTGCTGTCGGTGGCGACCAAGTTTGCGGCCGACCAGAAGAAGGTACTGCTGAAGATGTGCCCCATCATAGTCACCGGGTCACGGGGGGAGGTAATGACGTACGCATTGTTCGATGAAGGAGCAACCGTCACCCTCATTGATCAAGACCTGGCGACCAGAATAGGAGCTGAAGGGACCCCACGCCCGCTACACATACGCGGCGTGAACATGTCTTCGGAAGTGCAGGAGAGCAGAGCGGTACGGGTGCAGGTTAGGAGCATCCGGAAAGACGGCCAGTCACACGAGCTTCGAGCAAGGACCATCAAGGACTTGAGGCTCCATCAACAATCCATCCCAGACAACCTGCTGAATCACAAGCACCTGCGAGACCTGCCCAGAGAGGAGGTTTGCTACGAGCAAGCTCGTCCAGGACTCTTGGTGGGCACAGACCATTGGGAGTGCATAGTGACCAGGGAACTACGAGTCGGTGGCCGCGATCAGCCAGCCGCCTCACGAACGGAGTTGGGATGGGTGGTGCACGGAACAGCACCACGAAGCGTTATCACGCAAAAAGAAGACATACTGCACGTCATCGAGACCGGGAGAGGAGACGAGCAACTGCACGATCTAGTCGAAGCACACTTCAAAATAGAAGCCTTGGGCGTCGCCAAGAGACCCCGCGTGAACGAAGCGGACCAGCGGGCGACGACCATCGTGAAAAGGACGATCAAGAAGATCGACGAAGGCTACGAGGTGGGGCTGCCGTGGCGGACTGACAACGTGGTCATGCCACCAAGCTACGGAGCAGCGCTGAGACGACTGAAGAAGATCGAACAGAAAATGGATGCGTCACCGGACTTTGCCGTGCAGTACGCCACACAGGTCAAGAACCTGTTGGACAAAGGATACGCGATGCCATGCGACGGAACAGAAAAGGATAGCCCCGTCTGCTGGTACCTGCCTCACTTCGCCGTACAGAACCCAAACAAGCCTGGGAAACAGCGATTAGTCTTCGACGCGGCGGCAACGAGCTATGGAAAATGTCTCAACAACGAGCTACTGGAAGGTCCAGACCTACTGCAGTCCCTGCCGGGCATAGTATTCCGGTTCCGAGAGCGGGCAGTGGCAGTCACCGCAGACATACAGGAGATGTTCCTGCGGGTGAGAATAAGGCAGCAAGACCAACCAGCTCAGCAGTTCCTGTGGAGAGACCAAAACAGGACGTCGGCCCCGCGTCACTACAAGATGAGAAGCATGATCTTCGGAGCAGCCAGTTCCCCGTATATGGCTCATTACGTCCGGGATTACAACGCGGAGCTTCACGGCAGAGAGTATCCCAGGGCCTTAGAGGCCATAACCAAGAACCATTACATGGACGACTTGGTGGCAAGTTACAGCGATCCAGAGGAGGCGTGGAAGACAGTTGATGAAACAAGAAAGGTGCACGCGACCGCCGGCTTCACGCTACGAGGTTGGAGCTCCAGCGACGCGACGGTTTTGCGCGACGTGCCCCAGACACTCCACGCCACCGCCCCGACACAACTAGGAGGGGAGCAACCTGAGAGCAAGATACTCGGGCTGTACTGGAACGCAGAACGAGACGAACTCGGGTTTAATACATCCATGAACCGAGTGCCGTCCGAAGTAAGAGAACGAACTCGTGCTCCCACCAAGAGGGAGGCACTGAGCGCAGTGATGTCCATCTACGACCCGCTAGGACTGCTGAGTCACTTCACAGTACGAGCGAAGATAGTACTCCAGAGCCTGTGGCGCCTACAAACAACGTGGGACACGCCCATTCCGGAGGAAGAGAACGAGCTCTTCGCGGCCTGGCTAGGTCAATTGGAGGAAGTAAACAGACTGCGGCTACCCAGGTGCTACCTTAAGAAGAAAACACAGCGCATCGAACTGCACGTGCTGTGCGACGCAAGCGAACAAGCGTACGCGACGGTAGCATACTGGAGAGCAACAAACAAGGATGGGACCATCGACGTCGTGCTGGTCGCGGCCAAGGCAAAAGTAGCACCGCGGCGAGCCCAGACAATACCACGTCTGGAGCTGCAGGCAGCGGTGATAGGAGCCCGACTCGCCGACACCATCAAGAAGGAACACCGTATCGAGGTCAACAGTACGACTTATTGGTCGGACTCCTCTACGGTGATCCACTGGATCCATCACGACATGAAGAGGTACACGCCGTTCGTCGCGCACAGACTCGGAGAAATCGCCGAGCTCACCAGCAAAGAAGAATGGCGCTGGGTGCCCACGGAGCACAACGTGGCGGACGACGCTACCCGACTCACCAACGCGCCGATCTGCGCAACCGACCGCTGGTTCCGCGGGCCGGGTTTCCTCCGTCTATTGGAGGAGGACTGGCCCGGGACGCCGGCGTCGGAAGAAAACGAAGAGGAGGTCCTGCACATTGCGCCGGCCCCTGAACGAGACAGCTGGCTGCCCGATCCTGCCCGCTTCTCCAAGTACGAGACGCTGGTACGCGCTGCTGCGCGCGTGCTCGCATTTATTGATGCGTGCCGCCGCGTCTCGCCTCGACTCGAGCATCGGCACATTGAACGCGCCGAAAGGGAGCTCCTGCTGAAAGCACAGCAGGACAGCTTCCCCGAAGAGTTGAAGAGAATCCAGTCTGCTCGCCCCGTCCCCAGGACGAGTCGGCTGTACAGACTGGACCCCGTATTGGAAGACGGCCTATTACGCGTGCGAGGACGAATTGAAGCCTCTAGCGCGCCTGTGGAGGCCAAGCGACCCATCATTTTGGATGGTCGCCACCGAATAAGTAAGTTGATTGTAATGCGCGAGCATTGCGCCGCTGGGCATGCCAACAGGGAACGAGTCACCAACGACTTACGGCAACGCTATTGGATCATCCACCTGCGACCCACGGTGCGAACTATTGAAAAAACCTGCACATACTGCCGGAGACTGCGAGCAACGCCGCAGCCACCGGCCACGGGAGACCTGCCACGCGCCCGCCTGGACCCCTTCCATCGCCCGTTCACCAACTGTGGTGTGGACTATTTCGGGCCCATGATGGTGAAGGTGGGCCGGCGCCGAGAGAAGCGATGGGGCGCACTGTTTACGTGCCTCACCTCCCGCGCCGTGCATCTCGAGCTCGTCGCAACATTGTCAACAGACTCAGCCATTATGGCGCTGAGAAGGATGGCTGCGCGCCGCGGCTGGCCGCGGCTCATGTATTCCGACAACGGAACTAATTTCAGAGGAGCAGATCAAGAACTGCGAGCGGCTTATGCGGAGTGGACACCGGCACTGCATGAAGAGGGACTACTGCATCGAATGGAGTGGCGGTTCATCCCTCCCGGCGCACCCAATCAGGGCGGTGCGTGGGAACGGCTGGTACGCTCCGTAAAGACTGCCCTCGCTGCGACTCTGCGCGAAAGGGCGCCTGCTGAAGAGGTGCTGCTGACTCTGCTTACCGAAGCAGAGTTCGCCATTAACGCACGCCCTCTGACTCACGTTAGCGTGAACCCCACCGATCCGGAGGCCCTCACCCCCAACCACTTTTTGTTGGGATCCTCCACGGGCCTACCCTCAACAGGGCCTTGTGACGAGGCCGACCGACGTGCTTGGCGGGCCAGCCAGGCCCTTGCCGATCACTTTTGGCGACGCTGGCTGCGGGAGTATCTCCCTACACTGGTACCCCCGCGGCGAGCCGCAGAGCAAACGCCAACCGCCGGAGATCGGCGACGTCGTCATCATCGCCGACAGCACCCTGCCACGAAACGTGTGGCCACTGGGAGTCGTCGAGAACATCTACCCGGGACCTGACGGCGGCATCAGAGTAGTCGACGTGAGAACGAGGACCGGCGTCTTCAAGCGTCCGGTCAGCAAGCTCGTCGTTCTACAAAAGGAAGAGAAGGCTGCGCAGGCTACGCCGGGGGAGAGATGTAACGGACGACGAGCCCTTCACAAAATGTAACCCTAGTATAAGTAGTTTTTAGGAAAATAACGGGGACCTCTATGTCTGTCTACCCCCGAACTATTATATACTAAAAGGCCTTAAGCCTTACGCAATGATTTGCGATGTTGCATCAGCTTTTGTGGAAGGGATATTGGTCAAGTCAGTACTTGTCCAAAGGGAGATATTACGCAATAAGTTAAACTATTGCATCAGCTAATGGGAAAGTCCATTTTCACGGGCTATGATTGATTAAAGGTCCCAGAAAGACGCAATAGTGCCCCCATAACTTGCAATGGCGTAATAATCTATGTAAGGGGAACCGATTATTTAATCGATAATCGAGTCAAATAAGAACAAATAGAAACAAGTAATAACTTCATTCAACCAGTGAATCAAGGAGAAGTCTTCAAGAAGTCAAGGAAGAGCTCCATATCAGACAGATTGTCAAAGATATAAAGTAGATTCATAGTTCTTATCAGTTACCTAGTGTCGTAACAAAGTTAATAAGTAAATGAGTCCCACGTTCCCCACGTCGTAATACGTTATGTACATTCCTTATATAACAGGAACATTTAACAGTGTAAACTCTTGTGCCCCGCTTTAAATATAAGCTATTTTCGATCTCTAATATACAATAAAAGTGTTAAAGTATCCACCTCTTTAATTCAATACAGTCCACCCCAACAGTGTTTTAAGGTTATATTATAATAATCGGTATTTCTCAGGAATGGTGCATTATCTTTTCATGAGAGTTGTGCCACTGGGCAAGGGGGACCCCTCCTTCCCTTCACACCGCGTAAGTTGACTACCATCGCATGCATTTCACGAAAAATAATGCGTTTTGTGGTAAGCAGTATGTTCATTTGACAATAATTCGAGACTTTACAATATCGCTAGAGATATTACAATATAACGTATTTGACAATTTTACGGTGACATATATATATATATATCTCGCTGGACATTAACACACAGCGCCACCTAGTACAACACTAAGCAAAGCTTGTATCGTGGACACTAGATAGTTGATACACTACATATATATACTTTTTTGTTTGTAAATACATATGTATTATACATATAAACATCCATGACTCGGAAACAAATGTCCATGCTCATCACACAAACATTTGTTCCTACCGGGATTCGAACCCAGGACCCTAAGAACGTAAGGCAGCGTCACTACCACTACGCCATTCGAGTCGTCATGGAGTGACTATACCTATCTGACTTTTACAGTACTTGGATAATTCCATTTAGTACTGGATAATACGACGACTGTATCTGCCCTTTTATCCGCAAAATGAAGGTAAGAACCAAAAGCATATGTGTGGCTAATTTAATAGCAGACCGATTAACTCTCATGAGTTTTCAGAGCATCCCAATCAGTACCGATTTACGTTTTAGATCATTTTATATTACAACCATCTCTTTAGTAATCAATTTGCATCGTGCCGATGTAAGTTGCAATCCGTGTGATTCATAGCTAAGTGTGAAAATCTGAGTACACTAATGTGACATTGGCTTATTCAAAAACAATTAAAAAACGAAGCAAAGCCTTTGAGCGCCATTTACAAAACGCGATCGCCCATAGCTTGCATCGACGGTTAATATTTCAGAGTACGTCCACCGACGAAAGCCAGCCTGCCTAATCGATTTATAGCTTCCCCGAACAAAAATATATATTTATTAAAGCAAAACATACTTCGTTTTTCTTTCCATTAAACAAAATGCGAGCTTGCTGTATCTTCTTACAAATGGACGATGAACAGATGCTAAAAGTATCTTGTACATCAAACGTGAAAAAGGTGGATTCTTTAACGGAGTGCATTTAGAAATTTCATTGAAGGTATACTATGTATAAGAATTTACATTCCACTGGATTCGAGGCGCTCGGGACCGCTCAATGTGGTGACACTTGGGGGAGGCCTATGTCCAGCAGTGGACGTCTTTCGGCTGAAATGACGATGATGATGGTACTACAAGATATTTTGGACGTGTTAGAGAACTAACTCTAATTTAATTTGGCAGTTGGTAGATATGTAATTCAACTTTCCTCTCGCAGGTCTGCTGGAAGAAATTTCTTATAAAATAAGGCGTATCTTTGTGATCTTCTATCTTAATGTTACGTATTTTTTGTGTACATAAATAAATCATGCAACAGACCAGATAAGTTGCACTTAAACATTAAATGCTAAATGTATTGTGGAGAGGTGTTTTGGTTCATCTTTGAGGTGGTCAATGTCCAACAGTGGACTGTTATAACAATCAGAGACAGAGAAAAAGTAACTACATCGAAACATTTCTACCGAAGGCGCCGGATTAACAGACTAATATTATCAAGAATACCCTAATAAGCTTATTAATACCATAAAAAAATACCATTATCCTTATTAATCAAACAGGTAATATGCAAAATGACGTTTGATAGGGGAGCATTGAAGAAAAAAAAACGTGTTTCGCCAACCCTAAGCCACATGACACAAGGACAAAACGATAATAATCACAAAGGTGTTCAAAAGAACTCTGTATTCGTAATATGTATGCACCCTTCAGTAACTAAACCCACCTAAGTACACAAACATACGAATCCATAAATAGTAGCAGAGAGAGCACGATCCAGCTTTTAGAGCGTGCAAACATTACTTAAACGTCATCCGGTGTGTTGACTCCTACACTGAACACATTAGGGCCAATCTAGTATCAACAAAATTATTTACCCATACCGTTCTACACAAGGGAAAGTGTTGAAAATAAATATAATAATAAGAAAAACTTTGTGTTCTAATAACAAAGAAGTCTTAAGGGTGAAAGGTAAACCTTGACCAACAAATCACAATATTTTGCTCTTTATAATCTAATTGCACGATCACATCACGTGAGTTTTACCAAAAATTTATTTGGGAATTATAGATTGCCATGAGCAGTTGGGTGGTTTAGGATTGGTCACGTAGTACCTACCTACAGTCACGACCAATAATACAGGGTGTAAACCACCTCATTCTGTACATCAAACTAAGTAACTTTACGCAAAAATTATGGCTGGGAAACGACTTTTTGTTTTTGGGGTGGAAAATCATGTTTGCTGGCAGAACATAATGTAACGCACTTAAAACGTTGTTCTGAATGTGGAATGAATAGTATACGAAGTCATAGAAGTGTTTAGAGGAAAAATCTTACGGTGAAAACTTGTATTTAAAAAAAATCTTGTCAAAAACTTGGAACTTTGGCCCCCAATATCTCCGAAACTAGATGGTTCCCAGGTATGGTGTAGAACAAAAAAATGATTGCAGTGATGAGGAGAACAAGTGGTTTTCAGATTCGTTAAGAGGTGTTTTACGAGGGTGTAAAACACCTCTTAACGAATCTGAAAACCACTTGTTCTCCTCATCACTGCAATCATTTTCTCTTATTGTACTGATCAAAATTTCATGTTCACGTGCATAGTATTCTGGAACGTATATTTTAATGAAAAACATCATATCTCCTAGTTACAATCGTTATTTCTCGCAAATATAGCTATAATATTAAGGAAAGTGTATACATAGTGGTGCTCGTGACTGTACAAGATGTAAAATGATCCTTTACAAAACCGTCAACCAAGTATTCCGTACAACAAACTTAGTAACGCTCCGTAAAAAAAAATCTGGGAAACGACTTTTTTTTTGGGGGGAAGAAACACGTTTTCCGGTAAAACTAGAAATATTGTGCTGATAGAAATAAATAGGCCATATAAGTTTTTAAATCAATATTATAGCCTTAGAAACTAGTAAAAAGTTGGAACTTTGATCCCAATATCTCTGTAACTTGTATGCCTTTTGCGGTATGTTTTTATTTCTGGACTTTGCAATGGAACCATCCATTGCAAAATCCATCAACCAAGTATTCCCTACAACAAACTTAGTAGCGCTACGTAAAAAAAAATCTGGGAAACGACTTTTTTTCGGGGGGAAGAAACATGTTTTTCCATAAAACTAACGGTGTAACACACTCGAAATATTGTGCTGCTATAAATAGGCCATATAAGTTTTTAAATCAATATTATAGCCTTAGAAACTAGTAAAAAGTTGGAACTTTGATCCCAATATCTCTGTAACTTGTAGGTTCCATTGTATAGTCTAGAAAAAAAAAACATACCTCAAAAACGAGGAAAACAAGTGCCTTTCGGCTTCGTTAAGAGTTGATTTACACCCCTTATTATTTACTTTCACAGGTTATATATTTTTGTTTCTTCTACATTTTAATTCTAAATCTCAGCTACAAACTGAAAACAACAATTTGACAACAACAAGTAAATTAAATAACCACGCATATGCTATAATGACGTTCTGTTATATACATGTACATAATTATGTTGACCTAAATGAATATTGTTTATTGAAGGAAGTTTAGTCAATCGAATGCCCCGTCTGTTGCATAGAACGGCTACATAGACCAACAACATTGTAACTATTTCTATTCATAATTGTATTATGCAAAACAGTTATGTCAATATTATAGAGAAAATGTTTAATAAAATAACACAGCAGCTACAATATTGGAATTCTTCGCATTTCTAGTAAAATTACGTTGCGCAGTCTGCAGTATCTAAAGCAGTAAATAAAAGATAAAGCTAGTTTCAAATCTATTTTTTTTAATCACATTGCAGAGTAGGTACCTACTTGTTTTAATTTCTTATTTAAAATCACAATACGACACCAATTATTTAACAAAAAAAGTGGAATGAAGAGGTGAACAATGAACATTGTGTTCGTAAGAAGCTAATATAGCAAGTTAATTTAAAGGTCGAAATTGGAATGAAGAAAAGTAACTTGTAATAAAATAACGAAACAATGATTGTTATCATAAACTTTCGAATTTTAGTATTTTGTACGATCATTAGGATTTTACTAAAATATGGATCTACCTAGCCTTTTAGCAACTGTGTTGGTACCAATATCTTAATATAATTACACACAGTGCCATCTAGTGCCACACTAAGCAACTAGACTGGTGTCGTGGACACCAGATAGTTGACAATTTACTACATAGATACCTACTAATTCGAAGACTGTGACATCCACCAAACCGCACTGGTCCCGCGTGGTGGCCCCCCATACGCAAAATACGCGCTTTGATGTGGAGTCGCGGACACCAGCCCGTCATACAAAACAAAATACGTAGATACATTTTTGTTTATAAATACATACTTATTAAACATATTAACATCCATAATTCGGAATCATCACACAAACATTTGCTCCTACGGATTCGAACCCGGGACAATAAGAACTAAGGCAGCCTCGCTGTGCCATTTGGGTCTTCAATTTATGAGTATTTTACATGGGGCGAATATTTATATAACGTCCACAACCCAGAAATAATACCCCTATGTACTACTATAACTTGTGTTCAGATTTTCGAACCACGGACAAGACTACCTGTAATGACTGTCAAAGAAGTACAAATCATCATCATCATCATCAGCCTATTAATGTTCCCACTGCTGGGACACAGGACTCCTCTCTATGAGAGGGAACAAATGGAGAGAGGGAAAGAGCCTCTCTTCCCGGCCGCCGCGAAAGACGCACCGGGCGTCGGGGGTCACGTGGTGGCTACCGGCCACCGTAGATGCGGGCCTGTGGACGGTTGGCTATGGGCTAGCTAGCCGTCCATCCGTCTAACGACGACAGGCCGTGTCGACGGCGCGTTCGTGTTCCACGCGCGCCTCAAAGGGATGTCAGCATTAGGGGAGGGGCCCGCAAGGGCCGAAGCCTGCCGGGGTTGCGGGCCTGTTCGAAAGAGATACCGCGGCCCCGGAATATAAAGGGCGAGGAAGGAACATGGATGGGTTTTAGTCATTAAAAGTCTGACACTCCCTCCCGCTCCGCCCAGAGTGGGAGAAGTCATTTGATGATTTCCCATCCTAAAAAAAAAAAGGGAACAAATGGTGGGTGTACAAATGGCAGCTGTTAACTCGGTATTTAATGGATGCTCACCCATATACGGACCGAATTTGACAAACGCGAATAAAATATAAATTACAGTCATGTCAGAAAGATTTCAGAGTCAATGGGCGAAAATAATGAAACGCTGGGAAGATGATCCCAAAAGAGTCACCGTCTTTGGAGGAGACCTTTATCGAAGGACAAGCTATTATTGAAAAAATCGATCATCATCATCTGGCTAACCTTTTCCTAACTATGTTGGGGTCGGCTTCCAGCCTAACCGGATTCAGCTGAATACCAGTATTTTACATGGAGCGTCTGCCTATCTGATCTCCACAAACCATAGGAAAACCGATCGTCCATAACAAATGTATTACCTATACAGTAATAAGAATGGTTAAACAACAATAAAGGCTTATTTTATTTAAAACTGTTATGTTTAAATGAAATGCAACATGAAATTGATGTAAATAAAAATAAGCGATTACAAAAAACATAAAATAATAAATATAACAATTCGATTCGGTACCTGAAACGAACGCGCACTTGTACAGCTATATTTTTTTACGTGTTGTCTAAAAAGGACATAAAAATAATATCTCATCCAGTCACTACCTATCACTTCACTACATATTATAAAACAACCCGTCGCGTCTGTCTGTCCCTATGTATGCTTAGATCTTTAAAACCACACAACGGATTTTGATACGGGTTTTTCTGAATAGGGAAGGTTTTAGTATATAATTTTACGCGGGCGAAGCCCATCGCGGGCATCGGATAGTTACTTAATAATAACCTAACTGATCGGAAAGGGTTGTTTTGACATATTGTATATTAATTTTATGTTGCACATTATAAGTACTATTATCAAATTTTGTTCATTTGAGATGAATATTTCACCTATTTGTAAATCGTAAACAATACGGTCTTGAGAGCAGCGGTGGCCCAGTGGTGACCTTGACTTGAACAGTAAGTCGGACTGCATATACGCACATTACTTTATGTACATAATTTATTTCATCACCACTGCTCTCAAAACCGGTAAACAGTGATGAAACCGGTATATCCTAGAACCAAAAACTTCGTGACATCTACTAAACCGCGCTAAGCCCACGTGATGGATTACAGCCCATTCCCTCTCGTAGAGAGTAGGCTTGTGTCCCAGCTGTTGGAAACATTAATAGGCTGATAATGAATACAGTCTCTAATCGTAACCTCAAAGTCTTAACAAGCTTGCTGGCCTGGCCAGACTCCACAACATAGCAGTAACTGTGTATCACAAATATGGTAGTGTCGGAAAGTAAATATTCGTATGCTCGAGCAAATTCAATATACCAGCGAACTTGTGCACGCGAATCTTATACCAATGTTGCAGTCAAATCGCTTAAATGGTCAAAGCTACTTCTGACTGGTTTTGGTCAAAATCCTTATTAAGAAACGTGTTTCAGTTAAACGTTGACGTAACGTCTTTTTATATCATTATCATTGCTAGCCCATGTCCCACTGCTGAGCAAAGGCCTCCTTTTTTTTTTGGGGGGGGGGGGGGGGGGGGGAATTCATCAAATAACTTTTCCTACTCTGGGCGAAGCAGGAGGGAGTGCCAGATTTTTACTGACTAAAAGCCATCCATGTTCCTACCTCGCCCTTTATGTTCCGGAGTCACGGTATCTCTTTTGAACAAGGCTTGCTTCCATTCCTTCCAAACAGCCAACATTTTGGGCTACTTATTTCCAAATCTCAAGGAACACATCCTTTTCGTCCTGCCATCCGCTTCCGATCCGTAACGCCTTGTATAATTATCTAGGATCACTACACAACCGAAGTGTTTCACAAAAGCCTGCCAACCCAATAGCTCTTTTACCAAAATGTGAAATCAACTATGAAAAATTAATTATTTTCAACCGACCTTCAAAAGGAGGAGGTTCTCAACTCGTCGGAATCTTTTTTTTTTATGTACGTGGGGAACGTACAAAAAAAATTATTTACTCGGAGGTGGCTTGACCGCTTTGGATTATTTTTATTTTGTTTGAAAGGGTATGCTTCACATGTGGTCCCGTAATAATCAAGTAAGGATCTGATGATGAGATCCTGGAGAAATAGAGAGAACTCTTCAAACTTCATAGGCACACATGAAGCGATTTAGATAGTTTTCTTCACCAAATTGACTTCGGTGATAGGTAACTCCTCAATAAATAATAGCAAATGGACTAGGACTACTGAAATCTCATGTGTGTCTATTGTTTACACCAGTTTATGACATAACATCACGCCAGTACGCTGTAAAGGGGTAAGCGCATGTGAAACACTAAAAAGCGAAAACTAAAAACTTATCTGATAAAATAATTAGCAAAATCAGCTATTAATAAATATTTCCACTGATGGTACATGACCTCCTCTCGATGAGATTAAGATTTTTGTTTTAATTAATTTACAAACAAAAAATTGTGTCTTATCTCTAACTAAAAAACCATAGTTCTGAAAAATCACGCCCTTATTAAAATCGGGGTTAAAAGTTAAAATAAACTCCACCTATTGTTGAAGTGTTGAAGTCGGTTTAAATGTAGCTTTCTTACCCGGGCCAATCCAACGAATCGTGACATCGTCAAAATCGGATGAAAAGTTTAGGCGCTACGGAGGGACATAAATAAATACATTATTACATTGTTATATCTAAGATATGTCTATTTTCAAAGGTCCTAGAGCGTATCGTATATGATGACGTATACGCTGCACTGGAAAGTACCTTTCGGGATGAACAACACGGATTCATTAAAAAACGATCCACTACGTCTAACTTGGTGTTATCACATGAGTTTATATCGGGGGGTATGGAACAGCGTGCGCAGGTGGACGTCATCTACACCGACTACAGCAAGTGTTTTGACCGTATTGACTATCGGCTGCTTCTGGAAAAGCTGCTTAAAGCTGGAATACACGGTGACCTCATGACCTGTATAGATGGTTTTCATCTTATATCGAGAATCGTAGTCAGGCTGTGGTTCTTCAAGGGTACACTTCGGGTTGGACCTCGGTCCCCTCTGGTGTACCGCAGGGTTCGGTGTTTGGGAACACTACTTTTCAATCTGTTTATTGCTGACGTAATAAACTGCTTCAAGCATTCTTACGTGTTACTATATGCTGACGACATGAAGGTTCATAAAATTGTACGAGGCATCTCCGATACTCACCAGTTGCAAGCTGATCTTAATAGATTTGAGGAATATTGTGCACGTAATCTGCTTCAGCTAAATGTATCTAAATGCTTCCATATGACCTTCACTATTCCATAAGTCTACGGTGTATTCAACCTATACTCTTAACCAACACACTTTATGTAAAGTTAACAATATCAGGGATTTAGGCATCATACAAGATAGCAAATTACTATTTGATCAACACATCGAGAGTATTGTAAAAAAAGCTGCGAAAGCATTAGGATTTATAATTAGAACCTCAGCTTGTTTCCGTTCTTTAAAGCCAATCAAGGTTTTATATTGCTCGTTCGTACGCAGTCACTTGGAGTATGCATCTCAAGTCTGGAACCCTCAATATGAGACCTACAAGTTGCGTATTGAGGGAATCCAGAAAAAGTTTCTTAGATATCTTGATTACAAAGCGCACCAAGTATCTATAGATTATGAGCACCGTTGCAAGAAGTACCATTTCCTACCTCTCGATTACAGGCGGCTCATCAACGATGTTTGTTTTTTGATTAACATAGCGAATGGCTCGATTGACTGCTCTGAGCTTGTTACAAAACTAGCATTTCGCACTAACCTTATGGGGTTGCGTCGGAGGCCTCTTCTGAGTGTGCCTTCTGCCTCCACTAATTACAGGCGTAATACTTATCTTATAAGAAGCGCTCGCTGCTTTAATGAATTGTCTAACGAGCTTGACATTGACTTATTTTGCACTAAGACGAGCGTAGCAAGAAAACTTTTAGCCAAATCATTTTTTGCGAATGAAGCACCTGCTAGTGGTACTCAAACATACATGTAGTAAAAAAAAAAAAAAAAAAAAAAAAAATTAAAAACCGTAACTTTAACTTGTAGGCATTAGTTAATCGTATTTTTTAATATATATCTGTGGAAGCTTGTTATTAGCAACTTGATTATATGCATTTTTACCTATTATTCTGTTATTAGTCTGTAAGCTTTCTTAAAATAAATAAAATAAAATAAATAAATAAAATCATAACCCTTCCTTTTGGCTTCGCCGCAGTTAGGTAAAACAATTTTTAGTCAGACAAGGTTTTGACCCGTTAAAGAGTCTGCCTGCAACACCAATAACAAAGTCGCCACTATTGTTCGATTTTGTTCACGGATAAGTATATCGTAGTAATATACCAGTAGCCGTAACACGTACGAAGGGTTCTCGTCATCCCTTCAACGCCAAATTGAGTTACCCAACAGAGTTAATAAAGAGGTCTGATCGTGCACAGAATCACAAAAGTACAATAACAGCCACGACTTCAGTATAAAGCAAGTGGAAATTAGAAAAAAAGCCGTGAGGTACAACAGAATTGGTCAATGATCCATGGAAATTGACTTTGATTTGGGCTGTTCAGTACTTTTTAGACAGACTTCGGTTGTTTTTTTAAACAGTTTTTTACTGCTTTTTTAAACTCAAACTCAAACTCAAATCATTTATTTCAACTAGACCAGTGTTTCCCAATTAGTGGTACGCGTACCCCCAGGGGTACGTGAAGTTGCATCAAGGGGCACATGCGGCTATCAGTAAAAACAAGAACAATTTTCAAAAATATTATTTTATTACGATTCACATTTCTATTGAACCATTTTCCAACTTCTATACAGCCTTCAAATCACACCGCGATGAAAAATTGAAATAATATAAAATTCAATATTAATTCAAGAATATATTTTTTCAAATAACTTAATCATAATTTAGTTACAAATATTTCTTTAAAATAACATAGATTTGGGCAAAATATTTTCATTCTTTCAGTGACGAAAGTGAAAAATAAAGGCTGAATAGCCGGCCACAGAAAAAAAACAAATAAGGTGGGAAACTGGCAATCCAATCTTAATTTTTGTTTCGAGTTTTTATTTTTATTTTCCTGGTATTCGTAGTGAAAAGCACAGTGTTTACCTCGGGTTACAGACTTATTTAGTCCCTCGAACTATTACTCAAACCCCGTCTCGGGGCTAAATAAGTTACTTTCACCCCTAGGGTAACAATGTACCATTAAACTAACTTATTTTTTTTATTTACCACTAGCGGCCCCGCGGTGTTACTCGCGGTTTAAGTAGCCTATCTCTTAATCCAGGGTGTCAACTATCTGTATATCAAATTTCATCAAAATTGGTCCAGGCGTTTGAGCGTGAAGAAGTAACAAATATACACACACTCACAAACTTTCGCATTTATAATATAAGTGTGATTGCTACAATAAAGGGTACGCAGGTTTGAGGTATTTTTTGAAGTGGTACGCAGCAAAAACTAATTGGGAACCACTGAACTAGACCATTACGGCACTTTTGAATGTCAAAAAATTGAATGAAAAATCAAAGCTACAGTCACAGAAACAAGGCATAATAACTTGAGAAAGTACTGTAGTGTTATGCTATTTTAAAAACAATCAACATCCAGCGGATTCCCACAACTTTCACCAGGTCATGGGCCCACCTAGTGGGAGGTCTTCCATCGCATCGTCTTCCAGTTCGCGGTCGCCACTCCAGAACTTTTCGGCCTCATCGACCATCAGTTCTGCGAGCAATGTCCCCTGCCCACTGCCACTTAAGTTTGGCAATTCTTCGGGCTACGTCGGTGACCTTAGTTGCAGTCTAGTGACGCATTTTAAATTGTTGTATTTTTTCTTATGCAGTGTTATGATTATTGATGTGAGTACAGCAGTCATTGTGCCGATAATTAATAGCCAAGAGCCTCCACCAACATCTTAGGAGGCTCTCGCTTGGCAGCTCGATCAAGGGCTTGATTCTGAAAGCTGTACTTCTGGACACGGCACGTATTGTTCGGAGGTGCCTGTCTCAATAGCCCCAAACAGCTCGGACACTGATCCAAGCGCTGGTAGGCTACAATTTTTCATACATTTTAACGTTTTTGTCGTGTTATGTTTTGTATCGGAATGTTTAAAAATATAAAATAACTAGCTGACCCACGCAACTTCGTCTGCGTCACTTTAATCAGAGAAAACCGAATGGAAAAAGAAACTCAGTTATTGCAACATTTTTCATTCCTGCTCCGCTCCTTATAAACGTAACGTGATGTTATATAGCCTAAAGCCTTCCTCGAAAAATGGACTATTCAACACAAAAACAATTTTTCAATTCAAGCCGGTGGTTTCTAAGATTACCGCGTTCAACCAAACAAACAAACCCTTCTGCTTTATAATATTAGTATAGATGTTTTGGAACTTTGTCCCCCAATATCTCCGTAACTAGAATGTTCGCAGAATGGTTCCGGGTTGGTAAAAAATGATCACAATGATGGAGAGAACAAGAGCCTTTCGGCTTCGTTAAAATTATTGTTACACCCATCATCATCTGCCTAGCCTTTTCTGAACTATGTTGGGATCGGCTTCCAGTCTAACCAGATGCAGCGGAATACTATTTTACATTGAGCAACTGCCTTCACAACCCAGTTAGTACTGGGTTTACGAAACCCCTTGGTAAGGCTGATTGTCAACCTTTTTGCCCTGTTACCTGCACTTATCAGTATTTATACACCTAATATAAAATATACCAATTAGGAATTTTGTCTTTTTAAAGACCGGTTTAAAACACCGTTCGGCTCAGCAAGGGTAGGCTTTGTTCGATAGAAATGGCTCCCTTGATGGTTATTAAATCCGGGATTTATAGTCTCCCGAACCAGGAGTCGTGGGCTATTAGAGAATTAGCAGGGTTTTAAAGATAAGAGAAAGGTGAGAATGCTTTTAGTTTGCATGTTTATGGCCAATCTGTATGTTAATACGGGCTGTTTAAATAATTACTTGTTAATAATTAGAACTTATGTACAATGAGTTATTATAATAACTAGCTGACCCACCTTTGCGAAAATGGTTGAGATTTTACGAATATACGAATCAATGGTGTCGATTCTGTTGTGCACAAACTAAACTTAATTTAGGCTATTACTATATTTTTCTCTTTTATAAAACGAGAAAGAGACGGATGTAATTTAGAGCTGTCAAATTTAATTCGAATTAATATTTCCATACAAATGAAGGGTGCACGTAAAAACATGTCGACTAAAACTACGGTGAAGCGCAAGGCATAAACTAGTTTGACATCTCTAACTTAGTGCATAGCTATAGCCGTCCTTTTCTCGCACTGCCTTTTAGTAAAAGATAGCAATAGTCTAAATTAAGTTTAGTTTGTGCACAACAGAATCGGCACCAATAGAATGTTATTATTTTTTTACATTTTATTTACTTAGCACAAAATAAATTAAATATTAAAGAAGTATACAATTCATAAAACAATTCAATTAAATTGCTACATTAAGAACAATTGTAGGCATCTGTTTTTAATTAAAAAATTCAACGTATTTGCGTTTCGTTCAAACCTAAATACTTTTTCGTCAATATAACTTAACTGTTAGTCCAAACATCGCTACTCCCTCGATAAGTAGGTATTCAAAAACTATATGTATGCCTCATAATGTTTAAGTTCATCTAAAAGGGTCCACCCTATTGTTATAAACCGTGCACAATTCCGGGTACTGCTACCTGGCAAATTCATTTTAAAAAAACTTAATACCTTGCCCTATTTTTGGAATCGAACAAAACTCGCGTTCAGCTGTCGCTTGCGGTCATAAAGTACACTACACCTTTGACTACCCCTTTGGGTTCAACAAGCGTGCTATTATGTTACCAATGTTCTCTTATATCAAGTACCGTCAAACAAATTAATTTTGAATTTGATGAGCACAGAACGTTCAGTTAGTGGTCAATCTGTTAAACAATAATAAATAAAATTTAGTCCAAAAAAAAACACCCCTATCCCGCAACTAAACGGATACTTAGGGGGATATATCATGCTCCAGAGTAAACCGGTCCAATTTGATGAGTCCAAAATATTGCATATAGTATCATCATCAGAATCTCGACACCATGTGCAATATTTTGGACTCATCAAAACAAATCGTATGATACCAAACTTGAGGGGTCTACTAATAGCTGCTGAATCGGTCCACTACCTATCTCCTGGCTCTATTGTCAGATCAGCTCCAAGATGCCAAATTATAGTATTGCCGTCTAAACTAAACAACATAAAAAGTTTCATATCTGATGACTTCCCAGATTTGATTACATTGCTTGTTAATAAAACTGACTCTAACACAAGCGTGTTAATTAATTTCACTGAATTTACAATACTGCTTACCTCCGATTATTTCATCGCGCTCTTATGTGAAGTATCTACATCTTAATATATATAAATCTCGTGTCACAATGTTTGTCCTCAATGGACTCCTAAACCACTTAACCGATTATAATAAAATTCGCACACCATGTGCAGTTCGATCCAACTTGAGAGATAGGATAGTTTAAATCTCAATTTATGAGACGCAGACGAAGTTGTGCTGGTCAGCTAGTGATATTATAATAATCTTTCTCCTTACGTGCTCGTTCAGTAATATTCAGTATGATTAGCTAAACTACTCTCCCAGACAGTCGGAAGTAGTTAGCACTACATAACTGAAATTAGTTTAACAACTAGAAGACTAAATTTTACAGAACTGTGATGGTTGTTGAATATGTAAAGGTTGAACTAATTAGCTGAAACAACCCTTGACGAAAATATCGTAAACTCGAAAACTCGTTTTCTATGTAAGTAGTAAGTACACAAGTAAAATCATAAATATTTAAGTTACTAATATGCATTCTTTTGCACTGTTTGTTTACCTCTGCTTATGCTTTTGAGGAACACAAGCGTGAAGATGAAATTAGATTAACGTAACATACGGCTATCTTTAACAAGGAGTCCAATTACTCAAAATGACGAATTTAACTTTAATAAAATAATCCGGTCATGTTTGATAGACAGCCTGCAGCGCCCCTGGCGGTTACACTTACAAACTGCATTTCAATAAATTCAGATCTCATTTACCTAGGTACATGGTTTTTATAATAGCTATCGCACATTCAGTGCGAATCGCTAATATCAAAAATATTATAATAGGAGAGGCCTATGTCCAGCTTTTGTGGGCAGATCGAATTTTTGTCGCCGAGGGTATATATCCTCGCCGATGTAACGAAACCATAGCGACTTCTAATTCGACTACAACGCCATCTAGTTAGAACATGCGAACTAAAATTGTGTGTACTTTGCTTAGAGTTTTATTTATTGGAATGCTCCAAGTAGGTGCAAATATTAAAAATAATAAATACATTTCCAGAAAAAAAATACATATGAACAATGTTTATTGTTTTAAATAATAAGTTTTCTTGTGTTATTTCAGCAAATTCAGCGTCATAAGCTATATGGCGATCGTGTTTTCTCATTGTTTCGCAAACAGTGTCAACTGTTACTGTAATAAAAATTAAATTAGCTATCCGTCTACCGTAACTGCTTCCAATTTTCGTGTAAGACTATCTTCTTGTACAGTTTATTAAACGAAGCCTTTCAGTGAACTTACTTCTATGCGAACCTCGTCTAATAATGAGACACCGGAGAGTTCGCCATATTAATTGAAACCCACTGCATCTTACTGCGGAAATTGAGAGTAGGCTACTTGAAACATCTACAACATTAATTAATTTTGTAATCTATACTTAATATTATAAAGCAGAAGAGTTTGTATGTTTGTTTGGTTGAACGCGCTAATCTCAGAATCTACTGGTTCGAATTGAAAAAATCCGCGTTGCGTTTTTTTTCGTTGCGTTGGATAGTCCATTTATCGAGGAAGGCTATAGGCTATATAACATCACGCTACGACCATCAGGAGCGGAGCAGGAATGAAAAATGTTGTAAAAACGGGGATTTTTTTCCTATTGTTTTATGTGACGCAGACAAAGTTGCGTGGGTCAGCTAATTACTATATAATAATCCATTCATTCATTCATTTCAGCCGAAAGACGTCCACTGCTCGACATAGGCCTCCCCAAGTGTCGCCACATTGACCGGTCCCGTGCGACTCGCATCCAACGGATTCCAGCAACCTTCATCGGTCCACCTAGTCTTCCGGTTCGCGGTCGCCACTCCAGAACTATTCGGCCCCATCGGCCATCCGTTATTATTATTTATTTTATTATATAAGTATAATGAAACATCACGGCTATATTCCCCGAAGAGCAGAAAAGTACCGCATAGTAGACCCACATTTCACCAATTATGTTTAAGTCGCGAGCCTATTGCCCATCAACCAGCCACAAATCCAGACTGAACGATGGCTGAACAATTCCGTGGAGAAATTCCTGATGGAAGTCCTCAATAATAGGTACTTTGCCCGAACCTGGAAATCGAACTCAGGACCTCACGCTCAACAGTCGCGCGTGTGACAAATAGACTAACGAGGTAATCTTATTATAGTTCACTAGCTGACCCGCGCAACTTCATCTGCGTGAAGAACCGCTCGACTGATTTTCTGCAAACTTCTCATAAATCATCAACTAAATAGTCCGAACAAAGCCTAAACATTTAGTTGGGATAGGTGAGCCCGTTCTTGAGTTATAAAATTACAACGAAAAGTGGCATTGATTTATATATAAATATTGATTTTAATAAGATTATTATTTGAATTGGTATACATTTATGTTTATATGGTTTTTTTTTTACCTTAAACGTGTTATTGTTTTACCTAAAGCTCAGAAATGAAAGGCTTGGCAACAGAAAATCAAATTTAGTTTTTAAACTCAAATATATTTATTTTCCTTTTCCACAATACTCACTTATAAAAAAGGTCGTTTATACTTACTTGCTAAGCTATAAAAGTTCAAATTACACCAATTTACTACGATGTTATGTTGCTGGATGCAACATAACTACAGTTATCTTTTGTGGAGCAACGTTTCCGTGGGCGTAGCCAGCCATGCAGCTCAGCAGTCTAAAATAACATATATTTAACTTGTGTCTTACCCCGGTTCTTTTTTTCATACAAAAAGGTTCTATCTGTATGTATAATTCGAATCATCCAAAACAATTTCAATTTCAATCCAATCAATGTTTGCTAATTGAACTGAACAGCACAATTTTTCGCGATTTCAGCTTTTTCGTGAAATGCCTACATGTGACGGTAGTCAACTCACGCGGTGTGGAGGGAAGGAGGGGTCCCCCTTGCCCAATGGTAGCACTCTCATGAAAAGATAATGTACCATTCCTGAGAAATACCCATTAATATAACCCAACCTTAAAACACTTAATAGTCCCGCTACGCTAGGCCCCTAGTTCCAAGTGCAGGGTTTAAAGGAACCTAACTAACCTAACTTAGGTGTGCCCCAAGTCCCGATTATGGGGTCAGAGATACTTCCGTATGTTCAGTTGACAATATTTCGAGACTTTACAACCTCGCTAGAGAGATTACAATCTAACGTGTTTGACAATTTTACGGTGACACATATCTACATTATTACATAGAAGATGTCCTATGTTAGTAGTAATTTTTGTATCTTTTTATTTATTACGTTCGGGAAGCTTACAGGCATTTAATATAAACAATGTTCTAACTAAAACAAAATGAATTTGAATGTCATTCACAATTTCCTTCGAGAAACATTTGGAACAAAAAAGATATAAATAAAAAAAGGGATTTATTCTTCGTTTGGCCCACTGAATTTTGTCCAACATAACAAAACCCTGGGTCGGCCCAAACAATATACTTCCTTCGTGCCAAAATATAATTATAAGTAAGTAATTAAAGAACAAATTAGAACTTTGAATCCCAATGTCTCCGTAACTAGAAGGATGATGAGAATAACGTAAACGTTTTAACATTTTTAAATTTGTGTACTACAAATATACAAAAAAATACATTGTCATGCTGCATTCCACCATGTCAGATTGGACTGAAAGTTATCCCCAAAATTATTGGCTATAAGCCTCTCATGCAAAAGCGATGCTACAATGAGTATACGAAATAAAAACGCACTTCTTTTTAAATATGTTTATCAACTCTCACTTTTAATTTTGTTTTAAAAAAAATATACTTTTGAAGAGCTTTCCTTTGAAAAATAATTATCCATGTTCTGAATTTATGTTGTTGGTTTACAAAGCTAAACTTTCTTTAATAAGTATCTGATCGACGGAAGCCAAGGCCGGCACCAATATTACCGCCAATACCACCACCGATACCTGCGCTGATGCCGCCACCAATACCACCATAAGCGCCTCCACCAATTCCAGCGTTAATACCTCCACCTATTCCACCGTTAACACCTCCACCAATTCCACCGTTGACACCTCCATCAATTCCACCGTTTACACCTCCACCAAATCCAGCGTTAACACCTACACCAATTTCACCATAAGCGCCGGCCCCAATTCCACCGTTGACACCTCCATCAATTCCAGCGTTAACACCTCCACCAATTCCACCGTTAACACTTCCACCAACTCCACCGCTAACACCTCCACCAATTTGACCATAAGCGCCGCCACCAATTCCACCGTAGGCTCCTCCACCAATTCCACCGTTAATACCTCCACTAAATCTACCGTTGACACCTCCACCAATTCCACCATAAGCGCCTCCACCAATTCCACCACCTATATGCCCACTTATACCAGCATTGAACCCACCACTTAAACCACCACCCCACCTGCTTTCAGTCAGAGGTTTAAAAGCGACGACATCTAAATCTTGACCGGTACTCTGGGGCTCGGCTGGGATAATAGGACTTGAGGCTCCTTGTCTACCATGGTTATAGATTTCTGGATTGTACAGATTTAAAATGTTCTTTTCCGTTAGTAAATTATTTCGTTGAAGATAATTATTTTCTGGGTAGTAATTGTTAGCATTTCGTAAAACGTTATTATGTTCTGAATTCAACTGATTTAAATGGTTTGAGTTTCCATCTCTGACAATATTTGCCAATCCATTGGGTGAAAGATAGTAAATATCAGAATTTAAAGGATTTGTATTTCTAGTGAAGCCTTCCCTGCGAATGTTTGGCAAGTTATTGTACAAGTTGGGTGGTAAATTGCCATTTTCATACGTCAAACTGGACTTGACTGGCCCTGTGAGGGCTATGACGCAGAAATATATCTGTAATAACAAAAAAAAACAACTTTTATGGAGGCACAAATTGTACCATAAGGCGACTACAAGAGCTAAACACGAGTTTTATAATACCTCAAAGTATATGATTTACTGCAGTATCACTCCACTATCTCTAAAAAAATATTTTATCGAAAAACCATACTAAACCAACATATTTTTATTTTTTTGTAAATCGATCGAAACCACTCATCTCGATCGCACTATTCGGCTGCAATGACTACCGTAACAACCACTTTGTAGTGCAAGCTGATTATAACTTTATTCTTACAGTATTTCAGACAAAGTTTGAACCACCACAAAATAGATCTTTAATAAATAGATCACACATTCGGACAGGTATTTTTTCATCAACCACGAACTAGTATGTAATTTTCAGGGTGGAATTTTGGAACAATTCATTAAAAGCAAAGTCTATTTTTGAGACTTGGTCTTTTTACAAAATCTGTGAATATAGATAGAATTATTCGTAAAAGTTTTCGTGTAACAACCGCGGTTTAAGAAGCTAACTGCCCTTACTGCCTCATCTCAAAATTGGCCTTTAGAGATGCAATCGGTTAAACAATCACTTACATTTGGGGTACGGGGTCCCATTACGCGTTCGAAGTCTATCCATCTGAAATTTGTCAATAGCAGCTGGGAATTTGGAATTTGGCATTGGTCCTGTACCTTTTCTCCAAAAGGTGTTGAATTGTTACCCCATTACACATGATGGTAAGAGAGAGAGTGCATCTGTGCTATAGGTGAAAAGTGCGAAAGTGTCTTTTCGCAGATTTATCGCCATGATTGAAAACGGCTGAGATGATTGAAAACGATCAGGAGGAGTATTTCTCACTTCATTAAACGGTTTGTTACTAAATTATCGATGAAATCTTAATTTAAAATAAATAACTCACCAAAAGATAGTCTTTCATTTTCGATATTCGCGGTGCCTCACAGGTCTCCTACTACTGACTATGAGATCTAACACTACATTCACATTCGTTTTACATCAGCATTACACGCAGCAAATTCCAATTGGTCACGCCTACCAAACAAAATTATTTTACAGTTAACAGGTGCTAAAAACCCCTTAGTCAATCAATCAGTTGAACACAATGCAATTTTAAGAAGAACAAAAATTTACTATGACATTGTACGAACTGTAGGTACTTAATTATAATAATACAGAAAACTTGAAAATTGAGGGGCGGATGCAATATGTTAAAAAAAAAACCTTTCTGATTCGACAAGCATATAAGTATCTCAGTAAATTTACAAAACTGTCATTTCATCATCATTTCAGCCAAAAAACATCCACTGCTGAACATAAGTCTACCCCAACTTTCGCCTCATTGACTGGTGCCGTGCGATTCGCATCCAGCGGATTCCCGTAGCTTTCACCAAGTCATCGACTAACACGAACCGTGCACCTTTTATGACAGCCCATGTAGGCCTATGTATTAACAAAATATTTTGGTCTAGAATGTGCTCAACAGACTGACTGCTTTGCCACGTTGCAGAGGTTAGGAATTTGCATAATAATACAAATTTTTCACAGCATTCACAAAGAAAAATAAAATAAAAAAACAAATATTCATTTAGAGAACAACGTTTTACTTTTTTATACAATTGATTTCTATAAGAAGCTTTCACAAATTTTTCGTTGATTTTCTACTTATTTACAAGCCATATAAATGATATCTACAACACTGATGATTTTTAATTCCCTAACCGTAGTTGCCACCGTCGCCGACTCCACCGTACCCATAACCAATGGGCCCCAACCAAATCACAATCAATAGGCGTGTGTCCACCATCAATGAATCGCAACTTTCGACTGGGAGAACCGATTTTGATGATTCTTTTTTTATTTGAAAGCTGGTGCTTTCCGTGTGGTCCCATATCAATTTATGGTTAAGATCTGACGCTGATCTTCGGGGATACAAATGGAACTCTTAAAAAATACACGGCAAATCTGCAGTAATTGCTGCAATCGCTTATAGGTTCATTGTTCATACTACATCATGACGTAACATCACGCCTGTATGCTCTGAGGGGGAACGCAGATGTGTACAATACTCCCAGATTTCGACAGTTAGATGTGTTAAGTTCCATTTAATGGGATCCTGGAGAAATAGAGGGAATTCCTTAAATTTTATAGGCACATCAGAAGCGATTCGGGTAGTTTTAGGAAGAGTACGTTCTTGGAGTGATCCCTTTTCAATTTGGTAAATATCTGATGAAGAACTTCAGAAGATAGGCGACGGGAACTCCTCAATAAATGATAGCAAATGTACTGGGATCGCTGAAATCTCATGTCTCTGTATTGTTTACACCAGTTCATCACAAAAAATCACGCCGTTACGCTTTGAAAGGGTAAGCACATATGAACCACTAAAAAGTGAAAAATAAAAACTTTTTTGCAAACAATAAAACCGACTTCACACAAAAAAGTGAAAAATAACTGTAGCTTCAGAAGTCGGTGACAAAAAAACTAAACCAATCAAACAAAGGTCACCGACTTCTGAAGCTTAAGTTATTTTTCACTTTTTTGTGTGAAGTCGGTTTTATTTTTTTTGATAATATAACTGAGGGACTAGTTAGATTTTTTTAGTTAGGAAATAAGCTTATTGCAGGATGCTGTTTCTTACACATGTCATCGAAACGATTTTACTCTAGATTGCTACCCAGGCATATTCATTTCTTTCTTTCTTTCTAATACAAAAATAAAATTTTAAATCGAGTTGAACTGAATTACGTTCGTCAGTGTCGTATTTTACCATGTCACCTATTAATATTTTTTTCTAATTCGGGGAAGAAATACGGTGGCGTTCTATAGATTACTGAGCGCATAAACAGGCATTCGAGGTCACTACTTTTCTCTCGATTACTTAAGGGTCAGCCCCTTAATTAAATAACAGAAAAGTTTTTCACTTTAAGATAAAGTCAAATTTTAGTTTTAGGGCTGTTTTTGTTTTTATTTCGCACAATATTACACTAAATACGTGTTCAGGAGAACACATATTTAGTGTAATATTGGTATACAGGGTGTAAATCACCTCATCACAATACCGTTAACCAAGCATTCTGTACATCAAACTAAGTAACTTTACGCAAAAATTATTGCTGGGAAACAACTTTTTCATTTGAGTCAAACCTCAAAAAAAAATTTTGTTTCGTAATCATGTTTTGTGGTAGAACTCAATGTAACGCACTTAAAACATTGTGCTGATGGGTGGATGGAATAGTACGGAGGGTCGTGGAAGTATTGAAAGTCAAAATCTTACAAAAAAAACTAGTATTAAAAAAAAATCTTGTCAAAAAGTTGTAACTTTGACCCCCCCATAACTCCGTAACTAAAAGGTTCCCAGGTATGGTGTAGAACAAAAAAAATATCGCAATGATGGGGAGAACAAGTGCGTTTCGGCTTCGTGAAGAGGTGTTTTACACCCTTTGTAGGTGATACACAACATAATCATGGTTGATTCTAAGTCCTATCCTGTTTAGATCAGTTCAGTCGGGGATTATATTTTAGAAGAAAATAAAGATAGAAGATTTTCAGTGTGAATTGCGTTGACAAAAAAAAAGAAACATTAAAATTCGTGAGTAAGTGATAAATTCTTTGTTGTGCAAAAACGGACCTGTTTAATGTTTGTTAATCATATTATGTACATAATTATAATTACGGAAATGTTATTTGAAATTAAAGTAAAACATTTTAAATCAATCAATTCTGAATTCTGGGTTAAGCTCGCCTTTGTACTTAAGCTATAATTATTGCCATTCTTCAGTATATTTTGTTTGTTTCTGTGTGCCTTATAGAATAAGAATAAACACTTTAATTTCATGAGATTATTTATTTACATATTAATGTTAAACTGGCGTTTTATCACTTTTTCGAACGTAATTGACATTTTTAAAAGTTCAATTATTAAGTATTTATTACTCAAATTTCCTATTTTGACAGTTCTAGTTTCTAAAAATATGCTCATGAAGGTTTTCATTTTCTTCCGTACGAATAGGGTGAACCGTATCCACCAAGACCAGCGCCAGCACCAGCACCAGCACCAGCACCGATATGACCACCGATATGACCACCAATATGACCACCTAGGTAACCACCTGCGCCAGCGCCAAGCAATCCGAATCGGTTTGCCATTTCTGGTTCAAGAACATACTGAGAATCTGATCGTCGAAAACCAAGGCCTGCACCAACATTACCGCCAATATCACCACCAATACCTGCACCGATACCGCCACCAAGACCACCATAAGCGCCTCCACCAATTCCACCGTAAGCACCACCACCGAGTCCACCGTTCACACCTCCACCTAGTCCACCACCTAGACCTCCACCAAGTCCACCGTTAACACCTCCACCAAGTCCACCACCAATTCCGCCGTTAACACCTCCACTAAGTCCGCCACCTAGACCTCCACCAATTTCACCACCTAGACCTCCACCAATTCCACCACCAAGACCTCCATCGATTCCACCGTTTAGACCTCCACCGATCCCACCGTTTAGACCTCCACCAAGTCCACCATAAGCGCCGCCACCAATTCCACCGTAAGCGCCTCCACCAAGTCCACCATTAACACCTCCACCAAGTCCACCGTTAACACCTCCACCAAGTCCACCGTTAACACCTCCACCAAGACCACCACCAATTCCACCGTTAACACCTCCACTAAGTCCGCCACCTAGACCTCCACCAATTTCACCACCTAGACCTCCATCGATACCACCGTTTAGACCTCCACCGATTCCACCGTTTAGACCTCCACCAATTCCACCATAAGCGCCGCCACCAATTCCACCGTAAGCGCCTCCACCAAGTCCACCGTTAACACCTCCACCAAGTCCACCACCTAGACCTCCACCAATTCCACCACCAAGACCTCCACCGATACCACCGTTAACACCTCCACCAAGTCCACCACCTAGGCCTCCACCAATTCCACCGTTAACACCTCCACCAATACCACCGTTAACACCTCCACCAAGTCCTCCGTTAACACTTCCACCAAGTCCACCATTAACACCTCCACCAAGTCCTCCGTAAGCGCCGCCACCAAGTCCACCATAAGCGTCTCCCCCAAGTCCACCGTTAACACCTCCACCAAGTCCACCACCTAGACCTCCACCAA
Organism: Xestia c-nigrum; assembly: GCA_916618015.1. Lineage (NCBI taxonomy): Eukaryota > Metazoa > Arthropoda > Insecta > Lepidoptera > Noctuidae > Xestia > Xestia c-nigrum. Next base: position 11,842,121 of record OU745260.1, read on the forward strand.
TTTCACCACCTAGACCTCCACCAAGTCCACCGTTAACACCTCCACCAAGTCCACCACCTAGGCCTCCATCAATTCCACCGTTAACACCTCCACCAATACCACCGTTAACACCTCCACCAATACCACCGTTAACACCTCCACCAAGTCCACCACCTAGGCCTCCAGCAATTCCACCGTTAACACCTCCACCAATTCCACCGTTAACACCTCCACCAATACCACCGTTAACACCTCCACCAAGTCCACCACCTAGGCCTCCACCAATTCCACCGTTAACACCTCCACCAATACCACCGTTAACACCTCCACCAAGTCCTCCGTTAACACTTCCACCAAGTCCACCATTAACACCTCCACCAAGTCCTCCGTAAGCGCCGCCACCAAGTCCACCATAAGCGCCTCCCCCAAGTCCACCATAAGCGCCTCCCCCAATTCCACCATAAGCGCCTCCCCCAAGTCCACCACCCAAATTACCACCTACACCACCGCCAATACTACCACCAATACCACCGCCAATTCCAGCGCCAATACCGCCATCGACTCCGCCACCAATTCCAAATCTTTTAATAATCACTGGCCATGTTGAATCATATGTGTGGGCATAAGGAGGCACTGGATGGACTACTGAATAATACTCCTGACATGCAACGTTGGCTATTGCCCATAGAAGAATCTGAAAAAAAACACATAGGCATCGTTTTATTCAATTGAAAGAAAGAAAGAAAGAAAGAAAGAAAGAAAAATATTTATTTGACGTCAGTTAATGAAGCACACACAATACTAAATAAAAAAGATACAAAACAATAAGTTGGACTTAGTAGTAATGTGCTGTGTGCCTCACGGCTGCGCCAAAAAGGTCCATTTCAGCATTCATGCCAGACAGGTGATGAAGCTGTCTGACGCTGGTCTTCCAATGAACCTTGAGAGGGTACGTTACAGAATAAACGGTTTCAAACAATATATAAACAAATAAACAAATGGTTAATAAGAATAAATAGATAACGAGTAAAATTCATTGAACGTGTAATTACGAGTACGAAAATAGAGAAAATATATATAAAAAAAATAAGTATTTTATTGTGTGTAAAGTATAAATCGGTGTTTGTGTAGGCTAAACAAAACATAGAATAAAATAAAATAAAATAAAATAAACCCAGCTACAACCTTTATGGACAACAACAATAAATAGGACACGGCGTGTTTTCGTCTCGCTCCCACCCCACCCTTGCACCTCTGCCCGCGCCGCAGCCTGCGCGCGCGCCACCCACCGATCATGCGACCACATTTCTCCTGTGCACCTGTTAGCGTGTTGACGTAGGTACTTTGCGTCAAAAAGTCGGAGCGGTGGCACGGTGGCGGCGCCGCCGCGCCGCACGAGTCCCTGTGATCACGTGACGCGTCTCGCGTGATTAGTGATCTACCTATTTGTATTTGGTCGACGCTTAATAACCAGTACTTAACGCGTTTTCTTGAGAATCATAATAGCCAAAGAATACATAATATTGGCATTGGAAATACCGTCTCGAGTCGCTCGGATAGATATGCCCTGCCGATGGATTATGAACCTTATGTGAGTATTGGTTTATACCTAGTGTATTAAAATTTGCTGTTTTTACTTTTTTCTTGGACAGGGACTGTTACAAAAAATAAATAATTTTAAACGTTTTATTTTGTTTTTAGGAATCCTATAGAAGAATGGCAGATCATTCCAACAGCGAGTGGCGGCATTCTGAAGCATCCCCTGAAGGCTGTGGTCTTACTTCGAGACATTGAGATGTCGTGGAACAAGCAGAGCAGCTGTGGTGTGTCGGGTTCAGTACATGAAAGAAGTGTACCATGAAAATTGAACGTTGTCGCAACAGTTCGCGAGTATGTATATGTAAGTAGGTACCTACGTAGGTACACGCAAGCGCTGCAAATTGTTAAGCGTCTATATAATTGAAATATTCATTGCTACCATATCCAATTTCTGTTGTGCTGCTATCAAATACTGCCGCAATCGTGTTCGGAATGTGTGTATAGTGCCCAGTACCCGTAATGGTGGGGGAATATTATTCCACACTTTAGATGCCGCGTATCGGAAACTACCTCTAAAGGCTGCTGTCCTATGAGACTGTGTCGATAATTGCTGCGCACATAGCCTAGGTGCGCACTCTCGTCTACTAGCCATCCAACTCAATTTGTCGTACAAATACTTCGGCTTCGTGGTCCTAATAACACCAAATAGAAGACACGCTAAGTGCAACTTACGCCTCGACTTCATTTTAAGCATACAGTGTTTGTTCAGATAAGGGGTGACATGACTTCTAGGGGGAACCGAGTAACAGAATCGAGCACACGCATTTTGAACTCTTTGTATAAGCCTATCCGTACGAGCCAGCAAACGTGGGCCGTAAACCGTATCAGCGTAGTTTAGTTTTGATAGTACAAGGGTTTCGACCAGCTGTTCGCGAAGCTTTTCAGACAGGTATGGCCTCATTTTATACAGCAGTTTCAGGCGGTAAAAACAGTTTCTCACAGAGTTAGCGACGTGTTTCTCAAACCTAAGGCTGTTGTCCATACACAACCCTAGGTTCCGCGCCTCATTAACTCGGTCAATAGGCTCACCCATTAGAGTCAAATTAAGGCTTACAGGTAGCTTCTTTAGCTGCTGCCTCGTACCAAACAACATGTACTTGGTTTTCATTGGGTTTAAAGCTAAACAGTTCTCCTCTGACCAAGTGGCGATTCTTTCCAGGTCGTCATTTAGGTCTTTAATAGCTGAGTCAATGGCGTCGGGTTTAAAAGATAAATATAATTGCACATCGTCAGCATAAATATGATATTTGCATTTCTGCAGACACTTTATTATGTCTGCACAGTACAAAATAAAAATAATCGGACCTAAGATAGATCCCTGAGGAACTCCTCTTCCTATAGAAGCAAGGGCCGAGGTGAGGGTAGTACCATCCGGTAGCCGTAATTCCACGAGTTGTTTTCTGTCACTGAGGTAACTATGGAACCACTGGATTGCATTGTTGTCAAAACCGTAGTATTTTAACTTTGCTAAAAACAGTGGAACATTTATGCAATCAAATGCACGGGAAAAATCCAGTAGCACCATAAGTGTACACATGCCCTTATCTTGGGCGGACAAAATGTTATCGGTAACGTCCAGCAACGCCGTGGAAGTACTGCGCTGTTTCCTGAATCCGGATTGTAGGTCGGGTAATATCTCGTTCTCTTCTAAAAACTTTGTTAATTGACGGCATACTACCCTCTCCATTACCTTAGAAAGACAGGGCAGAACACTGACGGGCCGCAAGTCCTTAACCTCTATAGGGTTTGAAATCTTGGGTAGTGGTCTTACAGTTGCAATTTTCCATTGGCAGGGAAATTTAGCTGTCCATAAGGAGCAATTTATCATGTCAGTGATTGTTGCTAAGGTGTATGGCATAGTCAGGGTAAGCATGTTCAAGGTTATATGGTCGTAACCTTCCGCATTAGACTTTAGGTCAGATAGAATGCGGGAGACATCATTTTGGTCTACCGGACCAAGTGTGAAAGTAGCTTCACTATATCTGTTGGACTCATAAAATGATATAAGTGAAGCGCTAGCTACTGGATTGCCAGGTACAGTCAAGAAAGTGCTATTAATAAGGTCTGGGTTTCTAAAATGTGAGGGAAGGTCTAATCTTTGCTTAGTGGGTGCAAACGTGGATTTAATGTTTTTCCATAATAATTTCGGATTTTTAATTTTATTATTTATATTATGTCTAAAATAAGCAACTTTTTCATGATACAAGGAACTTTCAACTAAAGATTTAAACTGTTTGTAGTATTTTCTTTTACTTTCCGATTTCGTACGCCTGTATTTGCCTAGTGCATCGTCTCGTAACTGCATCATAAGTTTAATAGTGTCCGTAATCCAGGGATACGATAATTCCTTAATAGTGCAAGTTTTTAGTGGTGCGTGGACATCAAACAAAGATATTATGCAGTGATTAAAAGTATCAACCATATCATTGATATCGGCTTGTTCAGAAACACGCTCAATGTTTGATTGGGTCAAATCCATGTAGAAACTATCCAAACATATGTCTTTAATTGGCCTAAATCTAGTTACATAAGGCTTAAACTTGTCCCGCTTTATATGAAATTCGCTGACTAAAATGGAGTGGCCAGTAATCGAACCAAATGATTCCACTGTCGTATACCTAGGCTTTAGATCTGTGCAAAGTAGGTCGATCAGTGTTTCACTCGTATCTGTAAAATGAGTCGGCATTGTGATCAGCTGAGCGAGACTCGTGTAATCTAAAAATTCTTGCACCTTTTTAGTTTTTGTCTCGCTTTTGTTGAGCATATTTACATTAAAATCCCCGAGCAAAATGTAATGGTCACAATTTCCCAGCGTAGTAAAAGTATTAGTGATGGCATCCAAGAAGAGGTCAATATCTAGCCAAGGTGGTCGGTACGCAGTGCCGATGGCAATTTTTCTCCCGCTTAACGTGATTGTTAACCACATCTGTTCGACGGAATCGAACCTGGGATCAACCGAGCCAGAACAGATACGCGCGCTCAGGCCCCGGCGTAGGTAAAAACCAACACCCCCCCCACGCCCCGCCCGAACAGCTGTAGGCCGCGGAGTGTGACGTAGCCGGTAGCCAGGGACAACAGGCGCGCGCCCCTCCTCGCCCGACCGAAGCCAAGTCTCATTTATTGCCATAACATCAAAACCATGCCTGTCCATTGCACAAATCAAATCGTCATGGCCTGTTCCCAGTGATCCTGCGTTGAGGAAGCCAACTTTAAAATATCGACCACTTCTAGGCATCATGGAAATATTGCAAAAAGGCTATTATGTACTTTAATTATGATACAAAATACTAACATTATCGGTGTAAAAAGAAATAATATTGTATAGATACTTGGATAGGATATCGAATAATAGATAGTAATACGTGGAATTATATAAAGGACTCTGAATATGTTTAAAATTTGTGCTTGTGGTGTTTGTATGTTGATGTAAATAATAAATAATATAATACGTGTTTGTTGAAACCGGTTAATGAGCCCACTGAGTTGCGCCGGCGGCGCCGTGTGACAGACAGCTGCGACGATTAACCAAGACAATCGATAATAATAATTGTTGTGCCATGACAATTTAGCGACATACCGTATTGATGCCATGGATACCTTATAAACTAAAAACACGGAGTAAAAATACATTGAAAAAAATAGTAAAAAGTTAATGAGTACAATAAGAATTAGAAAAATACATTTACCAAAAAAATCGTTACATTTAGGACAGCATGATGCCGTCGGTAACCAGCAGAGGTGTTGGTTCAAATACGCGCTGTATGTCTGCCTCGCAGCTGATTTGGAAAGTGGCATCCCCGGGTTTATTACGGGCCAGAATACGGCCTCGTTTACACCACACGAATTGCCACCCCAGCCGTCCCCCAGCCTCTCGCGCCCTCCGAAATAACTCCCGGTTCTGTTTGGTTAGACGCTCGTTGACGTAAAATCGCGCCGGCGGACCGGGCAAACCGAGATCAGCAGAAGTCATGCCACGTCGTACTCGAGCAGCCTCCAGCAACTCGTTGCGTAGATCACGGCGCGCGAGCCGCACGACGAGAAAGCGCGGGCGGGACTCCACCGACGCCGGCTGCGTTGCATTTATGCGTCTCCCTCCCACTCGCTCGGCGCTCACTATATCGCGAGTCTCAACATTTACGCCCATCTTTGACGCCACCAACATAGCCGTATGGATGGGGTTTTCACCATTCGTTTCAGGCAGGTTCGATATTTGTATGTCCGTAGCTAGTAGCTCCTGATCACGAACATTTATGTCGTTCCGCAATTGGGCGATTAAATTATGCACATCAGGCGATACCTGGGCGTGAACCTGTTTTTTGTTCTCCATAATGGCCACTCTTTCCTCTAAACTGCTCACACGGTCATTTGTGGACTTTAGAGAAGACCTCAAGTCAGCCAAGTCATTCCTGAGTAACTGAAACTCAGTCCGAACTGTGTTTATAAGTTCTTCCTTAAACTTCTTCAGTTCGCAAGTAAAATCTTTGGAGAGTTCAGCCGTCGCATTCGTATCAGTAATGTTAATTGGATTTGTATCCATCGGGTTTTTCGTGCTCTCGTCCAGTATTTCTTTTGCCTGTCCTCGTACTGGTGTCTCGGACCGGTTGTCCCGTACTATGTTTTTCTTACACTCCGGGCAGTGCCAGGGAGATGCTATGGGACCTGTTAAGTTCAGTCCAGCGCACTGACGATGATACGACAACACGCATTTGTTGCATTTAGCGGCTTCTGCCGGTGCGAGAAATTTACCACAGGCTCCGCACTTGACCATCGTGAAATACTCGATCTTCTTACTTCGATCGATGTACAAGTAGTTGACCTTGAAAACGAAAGATGGCGCTGTTTTCAATAAATGCGTTTACGGCAATTTGTATGGTGTTATAGTAAGTTGTGACACCACAAGACGAAACACAGCACTATGCCAAGATACGCAAACACTGAAGCTATGTCACTGAGTATTTTCAGACACTGAGCAAAACGACTGTTATTATTTATACGAATCGGGTAGAAGTTTAGCAGCACCAGAATGGTATTAAGTTTTTTGTGTTTTATTTATTGCACACAGCACTGATTCGCAGGATAATAGCGACACTTTTAAGTTACACCCTGTTAATGAATTTCACAATAAATTTTTTGTAAATAAAGTGTTTGTTTTTTTTTAAGAAATTGAGATATAGTTTAGACTGTCACTCGATAAAAGATCCGATACCCTCTCTCGAATTGCAATTATTCTATTATTTTTTATTTATATTTGCTCGTTTATACTTTGTTTAAACTTTATTTATTTTTTATTCTTATTCGTATCTGACCGTGGCATCACTTTGGGCTCTATCAGAATATCAGCGCTGTGACGTTTGTCTTTTAAATGTTACAGCACCATGCTGAGATAGGAGCCTTTTGGTCTTGTACCAGGACAAATTCTGTTTGTTTTTTCTTAAGATTTCGTTTTTTTCTTTTATACTCTCATTATGTTTATTTAATCCGTCAGAGTATTGGAAAATAAGGGACGTGTAGTTTTTGTAAAACGCATCTCGGAGTAGGGGATCATGACGTTAGTACACTCTAAAAAATTATACATAGGCATAGACATTCATTTTTAATTTAACTGACGGACTAATAAAAAGCCCAGAAGCTGAAAGTCACTTGGCGTTACGTCATGGCAATTTTTTTTTTAATGTCTGTAATACACAATCATATAAAATACTGGAAGACTTTAATAAAACACGCACGATTACTGTACCTTCTGGATATCATTTTTCAAAAACTACAATTTGGAAACCAAATTTTTCAAATGTCGTGAGCGGAGTTTTTATGTGATGTTACTGTAGAGTGGGTTAATATACTATACAGTATACATATATGCCTGAGATTACCACAAATATAGATATATTAAACCAAGTTGACATAAACTCTGGAGAATAATTATAAGGCCTGATTTATTTTTCAAATATACATAGAATTCAATCATATTAATTCAATTGAATATTCAAACGCGTTCAGCGCCGCTAAACTAATTTGTGAACTAGTCTCATGTCCTAAACCCGGCCATGGCCAGGTTCGATGCAATTTTTTTTTTTTTTCATGTAGTGCATCTCGCAGTTCAGTCTGAGAAGACTGGCTTCTGCTTAACCGGGCAAGTCCTGTGGATGCCTTGAATTTAAGGCTTCCAGCCAGGGCAGGAATGACTATAAACTAAGCGACAGCGCTCTAAGGGCACCCCCTGTGGGGTACGGACCTCGGCTTAGGGCGTCGCTGGGGGCAGCAAAGGAACAGGCTGGATCTGGTTGTCATTATTTGACTGTTTTATTACTACAGGCTCAGCATCGCGGGCTGGCTCGAGCAAGGGTCAGGGAGGGATTGAGCGGGGATTACGCGCCGGACCTCTGCGGTGAGGTCGGAATGTCTTCGGTCTGTATTTGTACATTCTACTAACTGTACTGGTACCTATCTTTCCTACTCTCTTGCAAGATAGTGATCGGATCGTAGGTTCGATGCAAGGAGGTAAGTCGAGGTTTATTGGAAGACCAGCGTCAGACAGCATCACCTGTCTGGCATGAACACTGAAATGGACCTTTTTGGCGAAGCCGTGTTGCACACATTGTACATAATTATGTCTTTTCTCTTTTTTTTGTAACTTTTTTTTAATATTAATGTGTGCGTGTGAACCTAATGTACTAACGTCAAATAAACTTTTATCTTTCTTTTTTTCAAGGAAAAAAATAGTCGTTTAATCTTTTCACTTACCAAGCAGAATGCTTTCATTGTAGTATTTGTTCCGTTAGTACTAATCTCCACTGTGAGAGAAATCAAAACAAATCGGGGATTTTAGGACGTTATTATAATAGAATCCAACATTAGAACCTAATCGCTATTCGTTACGATCACTCAAATCAATTTCAACCGATACAACATTAAAACGAATATTAAACCGATTAAATAGGTAATAAAACATATTATTATACTAATTGTTGACTGAGGTTTCACTTTCAGTAACGTATTTATTACATACGTATATTTTTTTTTATTATTTGAAGTATGTCACGGTGTTACTATACTTAGTTCGTAAATATGTTTTTCTTTTATTTATATTGACACCTTGTTTTTTATATGTAAGTGAACTGTATCATTTAATGATATTATTAATATCCTTCTTGAGGATCCTGTTTTTCGGGGTTGCGGGCCTATTCGAAAGAGATACCGCGGCCCGGGAACATAAAGGGCAAGGAAGGAACATGGATGGGTTTTAGTCAGTAAAAGTCTGACTCTCCCTCCCGCTCCGCCCAGAGTGGGAGAAGTTATTTGATGATTACCCATCCGAAAAAAAACAGGATCCTATTGTTTTTATTACAAACTAGCGGACGTCACGCGGTTTCACCCGCGAATAAATGATAATTCTATTCTATTCTAAATTATCAGTATTGAAAACTTAATAATTAACAAGCATGCATACGATAATACAATAATTGGGATTGATGATGCCCATCTTGCGTGTTCGTCGATGCTTTAAAATTCCGCTTCTTCTCGTTCATTTCGCTGGCATGCATCATATTATGTTATACCAAAACCACGCCCACAAATTAGTCGGTTGTGATCGCGGATAGCGTACAGGTGATACTATTCTGCTTGTAACATTGCTAAGGACGTGGTTTTGTTTCAATACCAAATATACTCATAAATCGTATTAATAAACCATCAAGGTTGATTTGATTGGCTACCATGACCTCATGCAATCAGAGCAGTCTGCTCCTAGATATAAGCCTCTGCAATCGAATGCTGTCGACTTTAGCAACCCTCATGCAGCTGCTATTAGCCAATCTGCGAATGCAAAGATCATCGTTTCTCCTGCAGCTACTATAAATAAAAATAGAATACAATGGAATGGAATACTCTTTAGTACTTACACCATAAACAAAATATAAATACAAAAATTTTAAACATTTTACAAGGGGTGACACAACGGGCGGTCTCATCGCTAAAAGCGATCTTTTAAAGACAACCTTTGGATGGATTTAAAGGGAGAGAGAAAGAAGTTTAATAGAAACAAAAATGTTTATTAGAAACAAACATACAACAGCATAATACTGTTAGTGACTTAACAAATGACAAATAATACAACAGAAAAAAGAATTATAGGTACAACATACGACCAAAGGCAATAACTTTCGACAAGAAATTATAATTAAAACGGTAAATATTTAATAAAAACATAGATTCCCACGTTTTCCGAAAAGTATTAAATATTAAATTATAGTACATTTGGATACAAGTGGAGAAATGTTGTTATTCGAGGCGGAATCAACCTTTGTTGTTGAGTCGAGAACGGCCGTCAACGTTTTTCAATACACTTTTGAAGAAATAAAATAAAAAGACGAACAATATTTTTGTCATGATCTATTAGGCAACTATTATTTTATTTTTCTATTTTTTTCCGCGGTTTTCCTATCGCCAGGTTGAAGGAGAAGCAAAGGTATGAAGCCGTTAAACAGCCTCATTAAAAAGGATTTTTTTTTAACCGAACTTCGTACTCAAATGAATGTTAGTTTGTTTATAAAAGTAAATATGTATTAGTTTCAAGTAATCATATTTATCTATGATGTCCTATTTATTAACACAATTTTAAAGTCAAACATATTTACGCCGTAAAGACGCAAACTTTGCTGAAATAAAAAAAAAAACATTCACCTCCGACTATAGGCACTGGACTGATTTAATATTATATGAAGTTAAAATCAGTTTTCTGAGGTAATTTTCTTCTATATAATTAATCTTTGCAATTGTAGCTAATTAACTAGCGTCTGTTTTCACTGTTAAAATAATATCATGTTGTACCGAGACAGGGCCTCTTAAAGTGGTTTTTGCACCGTTTGCACTATTTCGCTTGAAGTTTGTGAAACAGTTATAACGATCTGAGGCCAAAGGTTGCCATATTAAATGACAACATTATTATTCCGACATCAAACAAATATTCGCATTATGATATATATCTCGCTGAAATGAGTTCTCTAATTTAATCAAAGAAGAATAGAAAGAAAATACATTTAACTGGCACACGCCACAAGTACAAGCAGTATAAAAAAAAGAAAACAAAAAGAAAAGAAGAATCTAATAATCACTACGTTGTTAGTCTTAATGTATTCTGTAATACACTAATCTGCATAGTCTTCATGTGAATTGGAATTATAATCCTAACCCAATAGGCTCACCGGTGAACGACGAAATCTTCGAACCTTCATTTTGACCAGCTGGCCCCGGTTACAGCGCCCATGCCGCATGCATCATATCCATAAATATCATAAAGAAGGAGATATGCCCGTTAGACGAAAATGAATCGGAAACCTGTGTCTCCACTTTATCTCTACCACACGTCAACTAGTACACATGCAGTTCAGTAAAAGCAATAGATACGCACACGACACACCCGCATTTCTTAAATCAGAATGTAGTACACAATCAATTATAAACCTTTTGCCATCAAACACATCGTGTATTTACCAAGCACCGTACAACTTTCCCAAACAAAAACAAAGGTACACAACCACATCACTAACTCGTCGTAAGAAGCAGCGGCCGCACTACGCGATGCATGTGCCTTTTACTTTGCTTGTCCCACTTCAATTTTTTTATAGTTCTGTAGTCATATCTGCTTAGCTGGCATCGTTCACTTTTACAACTTGCGAGTAAACTAACAGTGACCGCTCACCGCTCAACGCTTGGCTATTAATCCTTAGGTGAAGTCGAAATCGAATCAATGACAGTATTATTATAATTTGCACCTGTCATTTCTAAGCATGATGATCCCGTGGAGCAACTATCCAGATAGTCATCACGACTTTTATTTATTGTAATATACCGATATTGATATTCATTAGTGATCGACTGGGTCCGGCGTGGTACCCCACCGCGAGCTTTAGTTCCTCCTGATACGTAGTAACGTGGAAAGTTTGTCCAAACAGGCAACAAACACTGGCATGATGACATTTTAAAATATATAAAACAATATTCATGGATATCGGGATCAGGGTGCAAGCTACCAGCAGATATTATTTAACTTTATTCATCAAATAATTTATAAACAACGAACTTTAATTAATTATTGTATTTATTTATGTATTTCATATTTAGTTGTTACACACAACATAGTCCACATCAGGGCAAACATTTATAAACATTTATTTTACAGTGAACGATCAGGGCAGCCTCCACGAGCGAGAGAATCGCGACGATATTCGTCCTTGCCACGTTTTTCTATACACTCTCTTTTGGGCCGTCTCCACGACCGAGAGAATCGTGGCATTGTGAAAACCGTTAGATTGTAATATAATTAGAGAGATTGTAAACTCTTGAAAGATTTTCAAACGAACATACAGACCTACTGCTTACAATATAATGCATTATTTTTCGGTAGATTATAATCTAACGAAGTGAAACCGTAATATTGTGAAATGTATGCGACGGAAGTCAACTCGCGTGGTGTGGAGGACGGGGAGGGAAGGAGGTGTCCTCCTTGCTCCATGGTACCACTCTCATGAAAAGATAATGTACCATTCATATAATAAGTATGTATTTACAAACAAAAAAGTATATATGTAGTATATCAACTACCTAGTGTCCACGACACAAGCTTTGCTTAGTGTGGTACTAGGTGGCGCTGTGTGTCAATGTCCAGCGATATATATATTTATTTATTCCCGAGAAATACCGAAATATAACCTAACCTCAAAACACTATATTCCCTATATATCAAAACTCCCTAAAACAAACATAATAACTTAAATGTAGGCGCGATTCTCTAAGGGAACTATTTAAAGATATTGGCATCATGACGGTTCATTGCCAATACATCTACGAAAACATAATGTACGTCAGAAAAAATCTGCATCTTTTTGCTAAAAGAGGTGACAGACCCAATTACAGTACTAGAAATAGGGACGAACTAGTTCAGCCAGGCTTTAGACCCGCTAAAGTAGACTCGTCTTTCATGGGGTACAGTTACTGTTTGAGTTGCTATAATACAATTCCACAAAGTATTCTTGAACTGAATGAGACGACATTTAAAACATGCATTAAACGCAACACTATGTAAACAAGCATATTACAAGTTGAGCGATTATATCACTGATAAAAATGCTTGGCATTAAGCCAAGCATTTTTATCAGCGGTCCTGCTCCACATGGACAGGGGTGCAAAAATTGATGGTATTAAATGGTATTGCTGGAGCTGCTGAAGATTGTACTTAACTATCTTTCCATTGTATAGAATGAAAAAAAAAAAAACAATGTTAGTATTATATAATCGCATAGCCCTTAATGTGTGAGTACTATGTACTAGTAAGCTATCATTCACTGGAAACCTACGACAGTTCTTGACTTAAATGTGCTCTGTCGGTTGAGAGTATGTCATGCTCACTCAAATGTCTCGCTGATAGTGGCGCGTGTGTCGGACCATTTAGTTCCCTTCAAAATGGTTGAGCTGAATGGTCCTGATCCATGCGTCATGTTGGTGAACGGGCGCTGTCAGTTGTGACTGGTCATCTGTCTTATTTGAATGAATTATTTTTGTTTTTGCTATGGATACTTCTAACTTGCACATCTTGTTAAATGTAGCAAAATGTGCAAGTGCAAGTGTGCAAGAACAATGGTTCTCACATAATATACCATCTCAACATGAATGATGTAACCAAAATTTTGTAATAACATTTTGATTAAAAAGAGTGTCCATGGAGTTTCTTGCCCGTTCTTCTTCATAGAGATCTACGCTAGGGAAACGGCAACTACAGTACTTTCACAGTTTTTATGTCTTGTGACTGGGACAGTAGCTACATTTAATTTTCATATTTGTTTCGATAATTCAAAAGTGCCTGTGTGGCCTTCTTGAAATAAATGCTTTGATTTTGATTTAACCCAATACAGTTTTCTAAATTGTGAGATCCTAAATTAGAACCTAGTTTTGAAACTTCAATAATGGAATAATTGCTGTATTTCTCAAAACTTTCAACGAAAACTGTTATACTTCCTTGTACAAACACAATTCACAAGTACGTGACATTGCAATGTGAAATTTAGGCTTAGAAACTAATGAATAATGGTATACAAATTACAGTTCATTTATTTAAAAAAAAAAAAAACTATTTTAACTTATGATTGTTTTTTAACAGTCCATCATAAAATGTGCTTATTTTAGACATTATGAGCACATGCAGGGGTATGATGTTGGTGCACCAAAACCATAGGTGGCAGTACCACCCATGGTTTTGGTGTTGGTGTATGGTGTTGGTGCACCAAAACCATAGGTGGCAGTACCACCCATGGTTTTGGTGTTGGAGTATGGTGTTGGTGCACCAAAACCATAGGTGGCAGTACCACCCATGGTGTTGGTGTTGGTGTATGGTGTTGGTGCACCAAAACCATAGGTGGCAGTACCACCCATGGTTTTGGTGTTGGTGTATGGTGTTGGTGCACCAAAACCATAGGTGGCAGTACCACCCATGGTTTTGGTGTTGGTGTATGGTGTTGGTGCACCAAAACCATAGGTGGCAGTACCACCCATGGTTTTGGTGTTGGTGTATGGTGTTGGTGCACCAAAACCATAGGTGGCAGTACCACCCATGGTGTTGGTGTTGGTGTATGGTGTTGGTGCACCAAAACCATAGGTGGCAGTACCACCCATAGTGTTGGTGTTGGTGTATGGTGTTGGTGCACCAAAAGCATAGGTGGCAGTACCACCTATGGTTGTTTTAAATGATTTTTCTTTAGGTTTAATATTATATTCACCATATTCAGATATGATGTCAGATTCGATGTTAGATTCGATGTCATAGTTGATGTCAGATTTTATGTCAGATTCGATCTTAGATTCGATGTCATAGTTGATGTCAGATTTTATGTCAGATTCGATCTCAGATAACTGGATCTTTTTGACAGACGGACATGACGCGGCAGCACCGAGGTAGGCTCCAGCAGCGGCTCCGAGTTCAGCACCTAAGCTACCAGCTAGCATTTGGCCAATGTACCGGCCTGCATTAGATCCGATTTCAGCAGCAACATCAGAAGTTACAGTCCAATCCGAACCACCAAACCGATTTTCTTCGCGATGAAGAAAATGATCAAATTTACCATCCTCTAGTTCTACAAGTAGAGCTTCTCGCTCAGATTGTGTCAAGCTGTCCTCTATAAGTCTTTTGTCTTCCTCAGATAATTTACTGAGTGCTTCTTTGTCAGCTTGATCAAGACGAGCTAATTGGTCGGCTTCACCTTGGTCCATTTGAGAAGGATTAAATGAAAGTCGCTGTTGAATTACAGGATTGTTGAAACGAGTGGGATTAGAATCTTGTCGAGACTCAGTAGGATTATATACATGATATTTTGTCCTGCGATTATCAAGCTGGACATTTTCTGGAGTCAAAAGTGCTTGTGTTTTTGGGTCTAGTAGGCTCATATACTTTTTCTTCAACTTCATAATTTTTTCATATAATTGTTCATCCAGAGTAGGTCTATCAAGCTCTGGGTGTCCTTGTCTTGCTATCTGTTGTATTCTAGGCGGTGACTCATAAGCCTGACACGTAACTACGATTAAAAGGTACAACTGAAATCAGAAATAATAAAAGCTGTCAAATAATTAATTGAAAACTGCAAAACTTTATTTTAATCTTATAACCTAGTGGGCGTTATTAATTTGTCAATGACCAGAGAGCCTATTTTAATTTCAAATCAACAGCGTTGGTTTGTTATCCTTTGTGCCATATTTTGTTCAATTCCTCGGCATTCTTATTCACCTATAGTGACCTGTTTAATAAATGTAGTCCACCATTTTGTGGCAGCGGCCATCTTGGACTGATTTATTTATAAATAATAGCTAAGAACACTCCCGACTAATTCCCCTTTGAAACAAAAAAAAAAAAACATCATCATCAACATTCATCCGTTCGGCTACTACGATGCCACAGACAGCCACCATACACACACAGAGACACGTCAAACTTATAACACCCCGTCGTTTTTGCGTCGAGGGTTAAAAACCGTCCTACAGATTTCCTCAATATCTCTGCGATAAAAAGTTCTCACTTACCAGAATAAGTAATTTCATGTTTGTTTAACTCCTACGTATGACGCGGGCACTCAAGTCAGGTACAATAAGTTAAAGTTGGCGTTATAAAACGTTCCAATCACAGAATTATAATATAGCCATTAGTAACAGTTTAATAAACAAATGATTATGAAGTATACAAGAGCGATAAGGAAATCGATTTCCCGTGTTATATTCGAAAGTTCCCATGAAAACAGCTTTTTGAATACAAACCAATAATTGTTTCATGTTTCACTAGTATGAGCATGTGGGTTCTTCGTGTTTGTTATGCGAACTACAAATATGGAAGGACTCGCGCGCACTCGCGAGTTTTACACTCGCCAGTTGACGAATAAGTCAGCACGACAAACCCTGGATTATGATGCTGTGTTAATTTTTTTAGTGGAAGGTAGAAGTTACTACTGCTTGCCTCCTTACTAGACTGCCCTGTTTTTCTAGTGGTCACAATTGCGATTGCTGGAAATGAGGTCTTGGGTCGTGCAAAATTTTACTGGGTATTTCTTTCATTATTTCATCTTTTATCATTTTCTATTTATTTACTATATTATTATTATAAGTTTGAAAGAAAAATAGCAAGGGAAAGATGAAGAAGATGGATGGTTTATTAAGATAAGGGAAGCGAGTGATACGAAGCCGGTACGATAACGATCAAGGTCCAAAGCCTCGCCGGGTCCTCGCAGCTGGCAGAAACAGCTCGCCGCTGTGTTAGGCTCGCTCGCAGACGCCAACCTCTCATGGCAGGGTACAAATGCCACGTGCTGCTGGTTTGAGGGCCGAGGGTTACCCGCTGTCAGTGTCCAGGTTCTTAGTAGTAGTTTTTTTTTGTCCGATGAAAGTATTTGTTAATACGAGTAACTCATTAAATACTGCGCTGATATCGCAACTGATTATATTAATCATATTCTAATAGTGAACATCGTCAAATTTATCATGCTTTGCAATGCGACGCCTGGTGCATCTCCCGCGGCGGCTGGGGCGAGAGCTGCTCTTCCTCCAGCGTTCCACCACCTCCTTTGCTACCATGACTGCTTCGCAAACGGTGGTGACGGCTTCCCATTCCGTCCCGCTCTGGACTATGGATTGAACCAGGGCCGGACGCGAGAGGTCGCCGCCACAGGATTGGTGCCCTGAAACAGTGACACGGGGTCGCGGCAGACCACGAAGGAGGTGGGACAAACTGGATCTCTTCCTTGAGAATTAGAAAGAGGTGGCACATAGAATCGTGACCGTTGGAAGGAAGGCCTTTGCCCAGAAGTGGGATAATATGATCTTTCATAAGAATAAATAAGTTGTAAACATAGTCATTTTCTCGTCTTCAGTAAATACCTATATACAAAAAAACTCAATGTAACGCACTCAAAGCATTTTAGTAAACGGGTTATGGAGGTATTAAAAGCAAAGTCATGACCTCGACTAGTATTTTATTTTAAACTTGAGACTTTGACATTCTAACGTTACATTTTCCAAGGAGCAGGAAAATGTAAAGTCACATTACGTTCAGTTTAAAACAAAAATGGCAAGGAAAGCTCGCGATTGCAGGAAGCCGCCCGCCGCAGTCAAAGTGTCAGGCTTGCTGTAGACGCCAAACTTGGAGGGTAAGGTGGCTAAAAGGGGGCTGAAGGTTACCCGCCGTCAGTGTCCAGGCTCGCAGTAGCAAAAGATGGTTTTCTGGAACACAATGGCTGACGGCTTTGGAAACTTTTTGCGTCTGGGCTTCAGACTGACGCCAGACCTAGACATCGCCGGCTTAGCAACCATATAGTAAGTTGAGAGCACTGCCAAGCTTCTTGTCGGCACGAGCACCAAAAGCAGACTGAATTTTCAGGCCCGGCTTCCCGTCATCTCGCGATTATAGATTTTAGATTGCTCTAGAACAAAGAAGAATAAAATGGTTTCGAAGAAGGTCTGACCTTAAATTTATACAACTTACAGCTCCTAGCTGCGGTAGATACCCCCGTGCCTTGGAAACATTGTGAAATCATTTGGCCAAAACAAATCTCTATTGATTTACCTTTAATCAAGAAAAAAGTACATAATCAAATTAAAAGTACAGCACATGTGTTTGATTGATTTCAGATTTCAATTTATCACGATTATTAACGAAATAATGTTTTAAATGTTCAATTCCAGGTATTATCTTAAGGCGACTACATGAGCTAAATGCGAGTTTTATAATACCTAAAAGTAATTCACTGTAGTAAACAAAACCAGAAAGATAGATCTTAGACATTCAAGATAGATTCAGGGTATACGAGTTTGATAGTATGATAGTGTTTTGAAAACACAATACAATTAATTTTCCTCGATAAAAAAAATTCTCTAAAACAATCTTTTAACGAGTAAAAAACATACTAAAATACATGCGATTATTCTTAATTTTTGGCAAATAATTCTTCAAGCAACATTTATTATCATGATAGTGTTTCATTTTTTTAGTCCAATCCATAGATTTTTTGTAAATCGATCGAAACCACTCATTTCGCACTATTCGGGCCGCAGTGACTGACGCAACCACTTTGTAGTGCAAGCTGATTAGAACTTTATTCTAACAGTATTACAGGCGAAGTTTGAACCACCACAAATAGAGTTTCTCATTTAGCTCATGTAATCGCCTTAAGGGCGCACAGAATGACAGCTAAAATTCAAATTTTGCCCCCGCTTCCTCAGGCTAGATAGTTCTATCTCGCTCACACTATCAAGAAGATTTTTTTAGGGTGAACTACACTATTGATGGAACGATGGCAAATATTCATCACCTGCCTGGCCTTTTCCAAATATGTGGAGGCAACTGAATAAAAGTATTTTATATGGAGCAATTGCCTATCTGCCCACCACAATCCAGTTAATACTGGGTAATACGATACCTCTTAATAAGACTGGCTGACAGACTTGCGAGCCACTGACTACCTGTAACGACTGTCAAAGATCTACATATGACAGACAGCAGATTTCCGAGGCACGTAGGAAACAGGTATGTAATAGGTGGTCACCCACATAAGGACAAACCTAGGCAAGCACGGCTTAACCTTAAGATTGACCCAAGCCGCTGTTATTATTTAGCCAAAAGCTCCTTACCTCCCCTCACTTAATCATAATGAAAACTAAATTCAATTCGGTTTTTAAACATTTAGACAGACGTACTGCAATATTACTGACAAGTCAACACGAGGAAACTAATATTTTGGTAACTTTATAAAAACGACACAACTCCTTTGCGATTCCGAGCACTTTAAACTAATATAAAAAAGCGTGGTGTACGGTGAATTAACATGCGATGCGTTTTTCACTCTACATTTCTTGATACTAGCCTAAAAAGACATTTCTATCGACAATTTTTCAACAGCAAGATTTTGTTCTTGTTTTACATAAAAACATAATTATGCGACACTCGAATGAATTTTGAATTTTTTTGCCGGATTTTCTTCCGCCATTTTGTGTTTTATTAATTTAAATTACGGCCACGCATAATACATATAATATATTCATAGACAGCTGGTGTCAATACACAAGTTTTTTCTGAGACAAAATCTTCTACAGCGTCACTTTTTCGAAATTTAAGCTATCAAAGCTTGTGTTTTCGAAAACGGGTCACTTTAGAACATTTTGCCTCATACAAAAGTGCGGCGGTGATCCGCCCAAGCGGGGCAAACATCCACTGTGTGCTCTACTGTGTCCGCCGGTCGATCCTCGCAGTGGTGACACCGGAGCGTTTCCTTCCGCCTGGTTCGGTGCAGAAACTTCCCGAAACCACCGTGCCCGTTGAAGACCTGTGTCAGGCGGAAGGCACTATTTGGCGTTGTGGTCGCTGCTAGAAGAACTTTGACAGCTTACATCACGGACACGTGACACTGTAGAACATTTTATCTCAGAAAAAACTTATTTGTTGTGATGCCAACTATCGATTGATAAATACTTTATGGGTTTCTGATCAAATCAAAGTTGATCAGAAGATGTTTTCAGTGATTGTATTTTAACTTCGATAGCTCTCATCTCTGAAATATGAGAGTTAGCAACGTTTTAATTTCTGCAAAGTTTGTTTGCATTGATGCTAGCTGTCAATTGATAGACGTTTTATGCGTGTTTGATCAAATCAAAGTTACGCTGAAGATTCCATCGGTGAATGCACTTAAATTTTGATAGCTCATTATCACGGAAACGTGACACTTTAGAAGATTTTACCCAATACAAAGTTGTTTAGTTGTTTTATACCAGCTATCGATTCATAAAAATCCTAAGCGTAGCTGTTACTATTAAAAAATCCGGCCAAAAAAATCTAAATTAATCTGTGTATACAGTGGTATTTCAGTTTTATATCTATCATCTTCATCTTAAATTCATTTACACCATTGGATACATAAGGGTTCAAAAAATTCATTACACCAAGTGAGGACTGTGGTGCACCACGCGGGATGGAGGAGTGTGAGTGTGACTACAAGTTGGACGAAAAATGTAATTCCTTCGATTTATAAACTTGACTAAAACAATTCGGGTTAGTGATAAAGATCATAATGGTAAATTTTTCAAAAGTTTAAGTTCTCAGGCAAAAGTGCGAAAGGGCTTGGAACATTTTTCCGCCATTTTGTTTTTTTTTTCTAAGTAGCGGGCACACATATGACCTATATTAATCGATAGCTGGTATCAATACAAACAAGTTTTGCGTGAGACAGGATGTCCTAAAGTGTCATGTTTCCGAGATATGAGCTATCAGAGTTAAAGTCAATTCACTGATGGAATCTTCAGCACAACTTTGGTTTGATTAGGCACGCATAAAACACGTTATAAATCGATAGCTGGCTTCAATATAAACAAGTATTGTCAAGACAAAATGTTCTAAAACGTCAAGTTTCGGAAATATGTGGCATTGTGATCGCTACCAGCACACCTTTGATAGCTTAAATCTCGGAAACGTGACGATTTAGAAGTTTTTGTCTCGTACATAACTTATTTGTATTGATAACAGCTATCGATTTATATAGGTTTTGTGCGTAGCCGCTACTTTAAAAAAAAAAAAAAACAAATTGGCGAAAGAAAATCCCGCCCAATAGTTCAAACCCCTTTGCACGGATAAGTCACGTGCTACTTTATTATAATTTTTAATAAAATGTTTTTCTTGTGAAAAATAAAATTGTTGATACAAATATCTCTCTCGATAACAGGCACGTTTACCTACTGACATTTTTGATGTTGACATAAGCTTTCGATTTCAAACCATTTCAAAAATTATTTTATCAATGAAAACTACTATATTTTGCATAAATAAAAACACAGGTGCTTTATTTTTTAATCTAAATTTCATGTTTCATAAATGAGTCATTTCTTTAGAACATAAATCGGTGTCCATCGGGTTTTCTGCGCGAAAACAAAGAAATACAGCCCCCACGTCTGAAGGCCGAAGCCGCACTGACAATTGGTGCATCGGGGTCCTAGCGAGGGCCGGGGGGCAGGGCGGTCCTAGCTGTGACTGGTTAAAAAGCTTGAAATTTTAGAAAAGAGGCTATTACGATGAAAATAAAGCGTTTAAAAAAAAAAGAAAACGTATGAACACTGCGTTATATAGTTTTCGACTATCATGTAAAGTTTCACGACCTAATTTAACGTTTTTAATTGAATACTTGGTTTTGAAATTTATTTTAGAGGTAACTTTGAGGTAGTTTTCTATCGAGAAAATTTTATGGAATCGTGTTTCCGAAACGTATGAACTTTAGAAGCAGTCCTCAACTTTGCCATATATTAATCCCAAGGTGAATGCTTTAGTTATATTAACACGAGACGGGTTTAAAAATCACGATTTTGTTTTATACGGGCCCTTAACGTCGTGTCAACGGCGCATTCGTGTTCCACGCCCGCCTTTTTTTTAGGATGGGAAATCATCAAATACCTTCTCCCACTCAGAATTTCAAACTTTGACTGACTAAAACCCATCCATGTTTCTTCCTCGCCCTTTATGTTCCGGAGTCGCGGTATGTCTTTCGAACAGGCCCGCAACCCCGGCAGTTCCACGCCCGCCTAAAAGAGATGTTGGCAAACAGGAAGGGGTCCACAAAGGCCAAAACCTGCCGGGGCTGCACGACTGTTCGAAAGACATATCACGGCCCTGCACCAAAATCTAAGAAAGAGCAGATGTTATCGTAATTTAATTTGTCACTGGTGTTAATTATCCTTTTAGAGCTTGTGTGACCTGCTTGAAATAATAAAGCAATCATAGCTATCGGTAATTTATTAATTCGACGATTTCGTAATTTTGTGCCTCAATTGACAGCTTCATAAAAAGAAACCGTATCAGACTTCCAACTCTTAATCAAGCATTACCATTAGTGTCTTAGGAAAAGATAAGACATGTTGGCCCATTCATTTTGGTCCGTTAACACTAAACACCCACGATATATTATGTCATCATCATCATCATTTTAGCCGAAAGACGTCCACTGCTGGACATAGGCCTCCCCCAAGTGCCGCCACATTGACCGATGTCTTTCGACTCGCATCCAACGGATTCCCGCAACCTTTCTGATCTGTACGACATGTCTTGAAGAACGTAGACCCGGTCGTATGGACAGTTTCCACGAACCCATCGTTGTATTCGTCCACTGAGCTCCCTAGGCCCTCGAAACGATTCTGGAGTTCGAACTGAAAGCTCTCGGGGTTTTGGATTTGGATCTGTGCTGGACGGAGCGTAGACTTCATCAGTCGAGACCTTTCTAGCTTGATATTGATGTTCATTGTGCCTCTTACTATGCGGTGATCGCTCCCGGTTTTCACCGAATTGATCACAGAGACATCATTGAACATTTGCTTCTTGGTTGACATGATGAAGTCAATCTCGTTATTTGTTGCACCATTTGGGCTCTGCCAGGTTCACTTTCTGTGCTCACGCTTTTTGAAGAAAGAGTTCATCATAGAGGCCCTCCTTCTCCATAAAACTAGCCAGTTAGTGGCCCCGTTGGTTCCGACGTCCAACTCCAAATTGCCCCACCTACAGCTCATCCCCGTCTTGTTTGCAAAGTTTCGCGTTGAAGGGGACCATGACAATGGTGAAGTGAGTTTATATCATTAAAAATATTATGTCACATATTATTCTACATATATTATGTCATTTAAAATCAAACATTGTAGTGCGGTGTTTTTGAACATGTCTATTTAAAAAGCCGCAAAGTTAATGTGGCACGTCTGCAGTATAATGCGCAATGTGCTGAAGGAAAAACTAAGCCAATACGTGTTACCCAGAAGACGTATTGTCAGACATCGAATTAGAAGGCACTGGCAGAATGGGCTGGACTGGAAAACCAACTACCCGAGGTTCACGGTGATTCTGGATCGAAACAACTGGAAAAGAACTTAAAATCACCCAAAGAGCAATGGCTCTGCTCGGAGGAGTTTCCTTTCATGGTGGAATCAGAAATGACGATAGCTGAAAAAGAACCAAGGTTATCCAACTTGGTGGACCGATGACCAGGGCCCTATTTCATAAACGTGACAAGTTGAGAATTTGTCAGTTTATGAAACAGAGTAGCTACAAATTCTGTTTCATAAACGTGACAAATATGTCCAATTGCGACAGACATAAGTTGACAAAACTGACAGTGTCAATCGCTTTTCATAAAGGTCTATTATTGTCAGTTTTAAAAATGGTCAAGACTTTTTTGTCATGGTAATCGACATAATTGTCATATAATGCGACAAATATGTCACAGCATACATTTTGGTTAAAATTATATAGCAGTATGTATGAGGGTAGCAATAAAAATGTTTGTCTTACATTATCATTTTGACTAGCATTCTAGGATTTGTTCGGTCTTAGTATTTACAACAAGTAAGTTGGACACGAAAATAATAATTTTGGTATAAGGTCCAACCGAGAAATATTGTTTGGAAAATTTAGTGACGCCGACGTATTGGTTGAACCAAATATTCTTCATCGCTGTTGCTACTATTGTCTATCGGTGTTAGCACCATTTCACTGGTAATAAGTAATTAGTTAGTGAGAAGTAGCCGCTGACATTGGGTGAGGTTGCCTGTCAGAAATCTTCGACAAGTCTACAAATTTGTCAACTTGTTATTACAATTTTGTGTTTCATATAACAAATATGTCGAGTTTTTCGCGACAAATTGTCAGCTGTCGCCTGTCAAGGGATTTTTTATGAAACATTCATATGTCAAAATGTCGCGACAATTTGACATAATTGTAATTTTTCCACCACGACTTATTTGTCATAGGTAATGTTTATGAAACGAAAAATTGACAAAATGTCACCTGTCACCTGTCACCTGTCATTGTCAAGTTTATGAAATAGGCCCCAGGTGATGTTTGCGGAAATTCGCTGGCTGCGAAACGCATGGAACAGGTAATTGCGGTGAAACTTGGGTGAGGCCTATGTCCAGCAGTTGGCTGAAATGATGATGATGACTTTAGCAAATCCACCAACTTGGTATCATCTTTTTAACATGTTCACCTATTTATTATTACATATTTGGCTATTTTTTTCTTCTAACGTACCGGATAAGTCAAATAACACATGAATTTCATAAATCGATTTATTAACTAAAAAATACTTTCGGAATAGAAATATAAAGTCAGCCAAAATGTAAAAGTTTTAAAGGTATTACATGATCCAATTTTGCACATGTTAATTCTAAACTATGTTTATATATAACTTTACAATTTGTCAGTAGCAAATACGTCCGGTTCTACCATAATTTTATTTTCGGCCATATCCACCAACTGGCGCACCAGCGCCACCGTAAGCACTAGCGCCTGCATTAACATAACCTCCAACATGAGCGCCTATATGACCGCCAAATTGCCCACCAAGGTGACCTCCAAGATGTCCTCCAAGGTACCCTCCAGCGTGAGCTGCAACACCAGCACCACCGCCTGCACCAAAACCACCGAAACGCTGTTGAGTGACAACCGGCTCTGACGCAGTCTCTCCAAGTGCATCCCAACTTTGTTCATTTTGCTGTTGTTGATGGTAAAGTATTAAATCATCTTCCACATTACTTCTTGTATATGGTTGTCTGCTCACTGAATTGGCTTGACTAATGGTGACTAGCGCGAAGAAGATGAGCTATAAAATAGAATAAAATTGATTAATTCAATAATCGTTCATACGTGTTCGGCGGTACCAAAAAAGTGTCTTCTACGATTTGTAATAATTTGAAACTGAAAGATTCTGAACCGACACATACTTTTGGCAGCACCAGCAGGATGTCTCTGTTTCATGTTGTTCCTCAAAACAATAACCCATGTGGCCATTTGTAGCTGGAAATATTGAAAACTGTTTTCATTTTCATTCACATCTTTACCATTTTTACTTGTATCGCTCTTTACCAGTATTACTTGGGGTCAGCGGGAACAGTCCGTTTATCTTTAATTCTTTTTGTCATTTTTCCTTCATATCATCATCTCACAATCCATTCATTTATTATTTGCCCCTTAATCCATATCCATATTCATATTCATCACGCAAAACTACATCTAAAACTGTTTGACTGGTCGTTTCTTTAGATAATTAACCAAACATCTTCATTATCTTGAGCAAGAGCTTGAAACAGTAAAACCTTATGATAAAAACAGTACTATACCCCTTTATTTCCAGATGGGAAATCATCAAAAGACTCCTCCCGCTCGGGCGGAGGGGAGACTTTTACTTGGACTTTATAAACGTGGATAGACTGTATGAAATCAGAATATTGAGGTGACGATTGTTAGAGAACTATAAAAGATACATATGCTCCGCTGACCAGAAGCGAATAATAAATGACATGATGATCGGCTTAATTATTTATTTACAGCAATAACATGTTTAATAAGTTATATAAGAAACAAATCGTACTATGTAAATTTTCTGGAATATATTTTAAAACTATAAAACTTACCAAGGCGCATGTTTTCATCATGTTGGTTCGATGTACTGGCCGGATCCAATACTTTCAAGTACGGCTGGTGTAGATGAAGGAGACTAGTCGCCTTTAATAAGCCGGCATTACATACAGCTGGTTTTAACGGTAAAGCATAATTGCCATTGGTCGCGGTCTCCTAAACAAATTATAACTTGGTTTACAGAAGATTAATTTGTCAAATACTAACTAGCCAAATGTTTTCGGTTACACATTATTGGACATACGACTCATTAATGTCAAAGGATAAACACTACTTTTCCTGTTTTTGGATCTTAAATCTTCCATTGTGTTTTGTTTGTTACGTAAAATTATAATTAACACACTTACTAAGTCCTAAAGGAATTTCGATTGATGGGATCGATCTCCGGACTTGCGAACAGGCAATCACGGAGGAGTGATTGCGAACCACCACACCGAGCACCTTGAGACGATGGGGCCAGATCTTGCGGGCACTCTACGGTGAACGCCATCATGCACGTGATGGCGCCAGCCAGCCCTCACGATGGGAGATGTAGTGTCCCAAGGTGGGGTTATCTTGGCGGTGTCTCTCGACATCGTCAACACCTTTAACTCCATGACCTGGAGCTGCATCAGGGAGGCACTCCGGTATCACCGGGTGCCGACCTACCTCCGTCGTGTGGTCGGGGACTACCTGATGGACAAGGCCGTCATCTACCCCGGTTGCAGTGGAGAATGGAACCGGCGAGAGGTTTCGTGCGGTGTCCCACAGGGATCGGTTCAGGGGCCGCCCCTGTGGAAGATCAGTTACGACTGGGTACTGCACGTCGACTTCCCTAGTAGTGTCAGCGTAGTCTGCTACGCTGACGACACGCTGGTGCTGGCGCAAGGGGGGAGGTCGAAAATATGACACGCAGGGTTGCGATAGTCGGTGAGAGGATCCGGCAACTGGGTCTCAAGGTGGCATTGCACAAGTTCGAGGTCATGTGCTTTCATGGGCCTCGGAATGCGCTACAATCGGGATCCTCACTGACGGTAGGAGAGGTATCCTTCGGCATCGAGTCGATGTTGAAGTACCTAGGACTGGTCCTCGACAGCCGGTGGAACTACGTGGAGCATTTCCGACCTATCGCCCCCAAACTCGGACCGGGGCTGCCTTCAGGCGGCTCCTGCCCAACCTGGGGGGGCGGAATGCCTCCTGCCGTAGGCTTTAGTAATGATCACTTGGCTTGAATCATCAACAAACTGTCAAAAGGTTAGTTTAAAAAAAAAGAAAAAAAAGGAAAGTGACAACTCGACTTTCTTACTCGCATGGTTATCATTATGCTGTTGTTATATACACACGATCGTGAAGCAATGCGTAATGCACCCCGCTGAACGGGCTTTCTTACTATACTATAAATGGAAGACTTCAACTCTCATCGAAGATTTAATGACTTATCATAGGGATAAGTAACTACGATTCAATGTCAGATTCATCGGTAAAGCTTAGCTACAAAAATCACTACTACATCGGAGCCCATCTAAAAGCATATCTGACAGTTAATGAAATATAATATAAGTCTATATTTAACTAATCAGTCGTATGGCAGTACATTTATTTAAGTATTTACACAATGACCGTCAATAATAATTCAAATTAGTCAGAACTGCGTAACAACTACTCGTTAACCACTGGAACAAAAAATTCGGTTGTTGACTATAATTTCGAAACAGTTAATCAGTTAAACCTATACCGTCACACGGAATGTTCTCCGTGATTGTTCAAAGTTTTGAGCTCCCGATATTTCTACGCTGTTACAAGCACCATGATCGCGAGTTGACTGGAGAATGCGGGTGGATGGAAAATAAAACAATGAACAAGTACGGAAGATATCCCGTAAGTAACAGTATAAGTTAAGTTATAAACCGTGGAAGCTTAAAACAGTGTTTGAGTTAATCAGTTTGCATAAATGGGTATAAAAAACCATAATCAAAGACCTGATCAAATTAATAGTAAACTTTACAGTGAACAATACACTTTAAAAAATGCACCCTCAACTATGTATTTTATTTCATACATTTTCCTGAAATTAGAAAGCAAAGAAATCTAGATAAAACATATTCTTAATTATTTATCCTTATTAATTACAGTTACTTAACTAAAACTAAAAGAGATGACACATAAAATTAAAAGATACAAAATGGTACTCACTAAATCAAACTCATCAAAATCAAAGAATTTTTTTTAAGTAGGCACTTTTGAATTGTCGAAACAAAGATGAAAATTGAATGTAGTCACAGTCCCAGTCACTAGACATAAAAACTGTGAAAGTACTATATCCCTTAATTTGGCAGTGTATGTATTGTCATACAAGTCCTTTGTAAAAAAGATTTGTTAAAAAAAATAACAACTGGCGCATGATGAATCGACGTTTGTTTTCATATTGAAAAACTAACTATACTTGATGGAAAAAATAAAAAACACATCTAACAATATTTATTTTGACTAAATAATTTAGAATAATTTAAAAAAAAACGGCTACTTGACTAACGTCACCTTTGTTATCCGAGACATTTATACTATTATTTTAAATATAGATAACACAGTTTAGGATAGGTGTAATGACAGAAGTGTATACTTTATTGTGTAATGGTATTCGTGTGATAATAGTTGTGAAGTTTTTATTGTATAAAATATTTCTATTACGATCACAAACTTGATGTATGCTGTGTAATACACTGCCAAGTTAGTAACGAAACACCCTCTATTTCGTTTGTATGTCACGGCCTTTGATTTGATCGAAGGTCACGGCATACACTGCCAGTTGGAGGTAGCGTTTTGGGTTTACTTGGTTTTTCATAGAATGCATTTTTTTCTACGTCGACTCTTGATGATAAAATTTTTGCGCTAGTGCCTGCTGAGAATGCACCTTCTGACGGTAGTGAACATTTTGACCTTGACGATGACACATGTCCGCACCCCGCTTTCTATCTCAAATTTTGCACCTTCGATGGAAAATTCTATTGAAAGGCTTAATGTTTTAGACAATGACGAAGACTAGAAAACCCTCCTGCCCGAATGTTAGAATCACACCAATTTTTCAAAGCATCTATTCAAGTTCTTCTTTACACCCAAATTGTAGGAAAATGACAATACTGATTGACATAACAGTGGACGTTGCGATCTGATATTTCTGGGACGCGACTTGAAGAAGCCTTCATACGAGCTTTAGTTAAGCTAATGGTCATAGAGCCACTTGCTGTTGATTCGGGTTGTCGTGCTAGGGGTCCCGAGCTTCTCAGGCTGGAACGGACCGGGGCTGCCTTCAGTAGTGGGCGGCGAGCCGCCCACTACCTGAACGTGCCTCAGAAAGCGGTGGCCGTAAAAATGGTCCGTGGGTACCGCACGATCTTCCGCGAGGCGGCGGACCTGCTTGCCGGATTGCCGCCATGGAATCTGGAGGCGATAGTCCTCGCGCGCCTGCAGGAATGGCGTGCGGAGGCACAACGCCGGGGGGAAACTCCGCTGCCGCGGCAACTCGCCACCCAGCTTACAGACCTCCGGCGCGATCTCATGGCGACATGGAGAGAGCGACTGTCGCAACCCCGTGCAGGGCACGCCACGACCGTGGCGATAAGTGTCTGGAGAGGCGCCACGGCGTCCACACCTTCTGCCTGATGCAGGTCCTCACCGGACACGGATGTTTCGGGAGGTACCTGCACCGAATCGGACGGGAGAAAACGCCCGGGTGTTTCCACTGCGAGGATCGACCGAGATGTGCCTCGGCATACAACACATTTACTCAATGTTTTTACGTGCATTTTGGCATTTATGCTGCGACATACATTGTTTACAGGAGATCTGAAAATCCTATTTTTCTATAATTTTTCTGTAACTTCTGTGAACGTGTAGGTACAACAAATTATAAAAATAAAATATGGATTTCATTGCATTTTATTCTTTTCCCAATTAAGGGTTAAGATAGCCCAGTAGCACCTCCATTACACTAGCAATATTAAAATATATAGCACCAGATCTGCTGAATTAAATTTATGCCCAAAACTCTATAACTTCTGTTTCTGTAGAGCATAAAAAGCAGTTCCTGCAATGCAACAATTGCATTATATCGCTCTATGCTATTTTAATGCTCTCCGCTTTCTATGATAAAGAAAAACACAGACACGAAGTCGCTGACCTTTGTATGATTGATTTACTTAGTTTTTTGTCACCGACTTCTGAAGCTAAAGTTATTTTTCACATTTTTGTGTTTTTTCTTTTTCATACTTTTTTTTTGTACAAAAGTTTTTATATTTCACTTTTTAGTGGTTCACTTGTGCTTACCCCTTCACAGCGTAGCGGCGTGATGTTATGTTATGAACTGGTGTAAGCAATAGATAGACATGAGATTTCAGCAATCCCAGTCCATTTGCTATCATGTATTAAGGAGTTCCGTTGCCTATCTCCCAAGTTCTTCATCAAATCTTTACCAAATTAAAATGGTATCACTTTAAGAAAGTACTCTTCCAAAAACTACCCAAATCACATGAAGTGTGCCTATAAAATTTGAAGAGTGCTGTCAATTTCTCCAGAATCCCATCATCAGATCCCGATTTGATGATTATGGAACTACCTGGGAAACAAAAAAAGAAAAATCCAAATCGCTCCAGCCATCTTCGAGTAATCGGGGAACATACTTACATTAAAAAATATAAAAAATAAAAATGTTCCGACGAATCGAGAACCTCCTCCTTTTTGAAGTCGGTTAAAAATGGGACAGAGGTCAATGGACTAGTGTCTAAAGAAAAACAACTTACAAAATACATTTGAAAACCTGAACTGCACATGTCACCGTAAAATTGTAAAAACCGTTATGTGAACTGTCGAAAAATTGTCAACTGAACATACTGCTTGCATTATGACGCATTAGTTTTCAATAGATTGTCATCTGTCACAGCGAAAGCGTGAAATTGTGAAATGCATGTGAAAAACAATGTGACGCTGACATATTTATACAATGAGTTATTCCCGATTGATTCGTCACGGTTCCGTTTATTTTACGCATTTATTGTTGTTAAACAAATTAATCTGTAATTATAAGCAACGATATTTTTGCGTTTACAAAATGTTTAATAATAATATAAATGTAATGATAACATTAACTAAACTGTTTTCTTGTGGCGCTGATGATTTTCATCCGTCACAATAATATAAAATTGTAATTATCGTTTTCCCATAAATTCTGTGTGTGGTTGTGGTATACGTATATTTTAATGTTCTAACATTTATATTATGTGTGTAATTTTTTTTTTGTTTGTTTCAGTCCAGTACTAACCCCACAAGATCTACAATAAGTCCAACGTAATAACGAAGATTTTTTTTTTTTTTTTTTGTTAAATACACACTTGCCGTTCCAATTCACTTTAGACATTGGCAGAATAGTCGACATCGGCTTTGCTTGCCATCAACAAAAAATAGAATAGAAATAGAATAGGCGATTGTCATAATTTTTTAAAAATACAGTCAGTATTTTTAACAAATTATCCAAATGGTGGATAATAAAAAAAAATAAAAAGAACCTGCTTTAATAAATTATTATAAAGACTGCCTTGTTGCGCCTTAGTCCGATTATTCTGCAATGCAGAATGCCAATAGAAAAGTATTGTGATATTAATATTATTACTTTTGAGAGTGTTTTTTCTTCTTAGGCCTTAGACTGGATTTTAACCACATTTACGGGCCAAAGCCAAAGCAAATGCGGCGTGTGATGTGTAAATTTTATAATACTATGTGTTGTGATAAGGTCCTATCTCGTTCTCTTCTATCTGCATAAACTTCCTAACGATTCTACAGGTATTCAAAATAGCAGCTTTTTGCAGTGTTATGTAGAGGGTTTCTTTAAGGTCTAATAATTTTAAGCTATGGATGAGGTGTTTGGGTTTACCCCTGTTGTGGAAAGGACTATTGTAACTAGGTATATATACTTTTTCTTGTCGCCAAATCCTAGTAACTTCTTCCTTGAGTTCTACGTATTTACTTATTTTTAACCGACTTCAAAAAGGAGGAGGTTCTCAATTCGTCGGAAGCTTTTTTTTATGTATGTGCCCCGATTACTCGAAGATGGCTGGAGCGATTTGAATTATTCTTTTTTGTTTGAAAGGGTATACTTCCCAAGTGGTCCCATAATCATTAATCAGAAATTAAGAGAACTCTTCAAATTTTATAAGCACACTTGATGTGATTTGGGTAGTTTTTGGAAGAGTACTTTCTTAAAGTGGTCCCATTTTAATTTGGTGAAGATTTGATGAAGAGCTTTGGAGATAGGCAACGGACCTCCTCAATAAATGATAACAAATGAACTGTTATTGCTGAAATCTCATGTCTATCTATTGTTTACACCAGTTCATAATATGACATAACGCCTCTACGCTGTGAAGGCACAAGTGAACCACTAAAAACTGAAAAATAACATCTTTTTTACAAAAAAATTAAACCGACTCCAAAAAAAAACAAAAAAGGGAAAAATAACTTTAGGTTCAGAAGTCGGTGACAAAAATCTAAATAAATTGATCAAACATAGGTCACTTTTCACGGACTTTCAGTGATTGTTTTCTGTATATTGTGCGTGTTGGGAACTGCAATATCTATCAGGTACGTAACTTTTTTATTTTGTCCTGTAGGTTTAAATCCGGTCTGTTGTAGTGGATCGTAGTAGAGCTTATGTGTTGTATTTGCTAGAGTAGTTTCGGGTTTATTATAGTAGGGAGTGTTATGGTATTTTGAATGAGTGTGTGTTTGAGTGCTAGTTTTTGGTGGATGACATTGGCCACTTGATTGTGCCTGTGAGTGTAGTCTATCTGCGTAAGAGTTGTGCATGCTCCGGTTATATGCTGGATGGTTTCTGGGTGGAGATAAAATTTGCGACATTTGTCATTAATTACTGTAGGATCTTTGATCATGTATTTTCTGTAATTTTTTGTGTTGAAGGTCTGGTCCTGAATTGCTATTATAAATCCTTCGGTTTTTGGGAATAAGTTTCCTATTTTTAACCACTTATTTGAAGCTAATTTGTACATGTGGGATTGCTCTAGGTCATGAGGGTGCCACCCATGCACTACTTTTCTCTTCCAGTCTTCAATTTTTTGCATCTGCGGGTCTTCATAGGTTGTGTTTTGGGCTTCTATCTGATCGCTTAGGTTAAGTGGAGTGTAGTTAAGATCGTTTGTGACTATGGAAGAATGATTTTAATTAACTAATTTGTTTCCGCCAAAGGTGCTGGATATCTATTTATTATTATTATCTCCTTTATTTATTATTCATCTTACTTAGTACATTTTTAAATATTTCTAAAAAAGATATAAAAACATTTAAAAATATAAAAAATAGGGATCCGCCGGTGTCGGGAGCAGGGTCCAAGTCACCGGTGGTTAGGGTTGCAGAGACAGGAACCTCCTCACAATGCGAGCCGTATCGAGGAGTACTGCCTTCTGTATCAGGCCCTTGATCCAACCGCCTAAAGAGAGCTTCGACAGATGTTCGTCGAGGCTCTTGGCTATCAGGCCATTGGCCGTCACGACAATCGGCACAATGATAACCGAGTTCATATTCCACATGTCGCGAACCTCGTGTGCCAAGTCGAGATACTTAATTTGTTTCTCTTTCTCAGCTTTCACGAGGTTCTCGTCATGAGGGATAGTAACATCGATTATCATTACTCGGCGCGCTGATCGGTCTATCACCACTATGTCAGGCTTTTTGGCAACAATAGTCCTGTCAGTAATGATAGACTGATCCCAGTACAGCGTGATATGGTCTTTCACGAGAACTGGGTCGGGCACATACTTGTAGTACGGTACCTCAGATTCCACAAGATTAAATTTCAACGCAAGTTGCTGGTGAATAATTCTGGCTACTTGATTGTGTCTGTGCAAGTACTCGCCGTTAGCTAGACGGGAACAACCAGAAATAATATGTCTGATGGACTCACCCGGACAGTGGCATGCCCGACACACGTCAACCGTCCCGTCCTTCATAATATATTTCCGGTAGTTGTTCGTTTACATAACTTCGTCCATAATTGCACAGACAAAACCTTCAGTTTCCCCGAAGAGGTCACCAAAACGTAGCCAGGACACGGACGCTAGAAAATCTACATCGGGCCCATGAAGAGCCCGGTAGAAGCGCCCGTGAAGCACCTTGCCCTGCCATTCTTTCTTGCGGTCATCGGTAGTAAGTATTACAGGTTTGCGCCAGTTCCCTTTAGCCATGGACAACGAGGTGAGTCCCTGGTCCACTGCGACCACATGTCGGTGCATACCCACTTCGGCTTTTAGAAAATATTCCCTGACACCTGGGGTTGCGGGCCTGTTCGAAAGAGATACCGCGGCCCCGGAACGTAAAAGGCGAGGAAGGAACATGGATGGTTTTTAGTCAGTAAGAGTCTGACACTCCCTCCCGCTCCGCCCAGAGTGGGGGGGGTCATTTGATGATTTCCCATCCTTAAAAAAAAAAAAAAAAAAAAAAAAGGCTGCACACCTCGCGGTTGTGGAGGGTCTTCGCATTTAAAAAGCCTCGACCCCCGCACTTCCGCGGGATGTACAGTCTCATCACCGATGATCGTGGGTGATGCATCCGATTTTCGGTCAACAGTGTACGGACTCTTCTATCCAGAGCGTCGAGTTCGGTCTGAGTCCATTTGAGTATGCCGAAAGAGTACATTAAAACCGGCATGACCCAACCGTTGAAGGCGCGCACCTTGTTCCCACCTGAAAGAAGGCTATTTAATACCTTCTTTAGGCGACCAAAGAAGCGCTCCCTCAACGATTGCTTCATGTCAGTTACGTTGATACCTAACGTTTCCGACATACCCAAATACTTATAGCTCTCGGATGAGGAAAGGGATCTTAGGTGTATGGAATCCGAGAGCTGAAGCCCCTCGGATTCCATAATCTCCCCTCGCTTTACATACATGACTGCACATTTGTCCACACCAAATTCCATCCTGATGGCGTTACTAAAAGTTTCAGTTACTTTCAGTAGCTCCATCAGTCGCAATTTGTTGGGGGCAAAGAGCTTCAGGTCATCCATGTAAAGCAGGTGAGATATAACCTGACCATCTTTCCTCAACTGGTAGCCTAGCCCTGAATTCTCCAGCAATGTGCTTAAAGGATTCAGGGCTCAACAGAACCAAAGTGGACTCAGACTGTCGCCCTGGAATATTCCCCGTTTTATCCATACAGATTCATCGTTCCCCTGGATCTGTCGACATCCTGGATATCGAAGGACCGTCCTCCATTGCCCCATACATGACTTAAGGAAGGTGCATAGAGTTGCATCTATCTTGTACAAGCACCCTCATGAGCCATGAATGAGGCACCGAGTCGTAGGCCTTCTTATAATCTATCCAACATGTTGACAGATCCTTGCGGGATCGACGGACCTGTTGGCTAATGGCCATGTCGATGAGGAGTAGCTCCTTAGTACCACGGGACCCATTCCTACATCCATTTTGAGACGCAGACATAATGGAGTTATTGTCAATGTGTGTATTAATTTTCGTTCTCAAAATGGATGTAAGAAGTTTATAGACCGTCGACAAACACGTGATCGGTCTGTAGTTCTGGGGTTCCGTGGGACTACCTGACTTATGGAGCAGGTGAGTAACGCCTGTTGTTAAGAACTGCGGCAGGGACCCAGACTCTAAGGATGACTGGAATTGGGATGCCAGGCAAGTGTGTGAACTACTAAGCCACTTGAGCCAGAAGTTATGCAGTCCGTCCGGTCCCGGTGACTTCCAGTTCGGTAACGGACGAACTGCTCTGGCTATATCTAACGATGTGATTACAACTGGTGCCATTTCTGGAATAGGTTCACACACTCGCTCGACATCGCGCATCCAATCAGCCTCAGAATGACAGACGGGCACCGACCAGATGCTGCGCCAGAAGGAACTCGTAGCGGCATCACCCGGGTGGCACTTGCTGTCACATTTTGGTCAGGTCGCTCCCAAGCTCTGTATACCCACCTCTCGTCACACTGGAACATGCGATTCTGCGAATACCGATCAACCCGTCGCTTATACCGCCGAATACGGCTCGCCCATGCATAAACTTTCTGCTTCAGGAAGTCGATGCGCTCTGCGACACGGGACATGTATTCTTGAGGACTGATTTCAGTCCCCGAGAATGCCCGCCTCACAAAGCGCATCACGCGTGGTCGTGTATTGCCCTCCCTGAAGCAGTATAGTTTGCCGATGAGTACCCTGGCCCCGTCGATACGACGCTCAATCCTGCGCTGCCAGACTGGTATGGCAGGTTTTGGTCGAGTAGCTAAGTCACAGTTCGGGAACTTGACATTAGCTAAACGACATGCCGCAACAGCCCCACAGAACAGGATCGAGTGTGTATCAACGAGGTCCTCGCTACTCTCGAATACATTCTTGAGTTGCGAGTCCAGGGCACACACCAGCGCCCTATTTTTCTTATGCATGAGTAGCCGTGGTAAGCGGGGCCTAAGTTCGGTAGGAGTTGATCGATACTCACGAAGCGCATCCTCCAGTGCGCTCCTCAATCGGTCGTTGCACTGGCTACTTACCGTGGCAACCCTACCATCTTCCTCTACAACAGCAGGATTGGACCGCGGTGGGGTTGCATCAATAGCTGACGCTTGCACCGCGGTTTGTGCCGGAGTCAAGATGATACAATTGCTCAGTACCTCTGAGCGCAGCCTATCAAGCGCGGCGTCATCCAACATGTGATTGCGTTGAATGACCCGCACCTGATCCGACAGTCGTTGGGCCGAGACGTTGACGGCTGGTTCAAGATCCTGGAACAGAGACAGCATCCTAACACGGTACGCAATGAGGTTAGTTCCCCCCTCTGTAGACCCGTAGTATGCGCGCATGGCGTTCTCGTTCATGGACTGAGTCCATCTCATGCGCTGCACAAAACCACCGGTAGCGGGGACCCAGCTCGGGGCCTGTTGGCCACTAAGTCCCAAGCTTCTCGGTGGCCGGCCTCTCCCCGCACGACGTACAGGTGTTGGCGACGTCGGCGGAGAGAAATATTTGTCGCTCGAGCTCGACGCAACTGCCGCAACCGTTGACACTGGTGAACCGGGGTCCGGTGGCGGCGAGGCGGAGCTGAGCGACGAATCCGGGGATGGTAGGCGTGCGCGTCGTCGGGAGGCAGCTCTCGTGATCATTATTATGATTTTATCGCATCATGCATTCCTTTTATATTTTTCGGTAATTTTCATGTTTTGATTGAATGGTTTGACAGGTTTTGACATCCGTCATTGTAGTATAACATAATTTTTATTTGCACTTTCTGGTTTTCTTTTGCTTTTTTTAAACAATATATTATTTGATGTGTTAATGGAGAAAATTGAACTGTTTTTGATAAATATTGTATAGACCTTCGTGTATTTAATTAAAATAAGAAATTATTATTATTATTATTAATGCGAACAGTAAATAAAAAATAAAAAGTAGGCTATTTTCCAGTGGGGACTGGTGACGTCAGAACGCACAAAATTACTAAGAATATAATTACCGAGTATATCATATCGCGTATTGCCAATTTTAAAAGCGTCGTATGGTTCCCTATCCATTAGCATAAAATTTTAAGACCTAATATAACTTAGCATAATGTTGTTTGGCATAATTATATTTTCGCATAATATAATTACGCATAACAGATCATGCATAATTTTTTAAGCATTATTTCTGTAACCATAATAATGATTAGGCATAATATTTTAAAGCATAAACTTATTAAGCATAAAGTTCTAAAGCATAAATTTCTTAAGCATAAAGTTCTAAGCATAACTTTTTTAAGCATAATATCCTAAAACATAAAAGTTAAGCATAAATAACGCATAAAAATATTAAAACATATTTTTATAGGTATAACAGTGAAATAATTATTAACACCTAGAATATTAGACACTATACACGTTTATACAATATTGCTCTAATGAAATTTGTAGGCGCTTGATATTGTAGGTAGAATAGAAAATATTTTTCCTTAATTATAACGTACTGAGCAATTTTGTAGTAGTAGTAGTATTTTTTCGCTGTAGGAAGCAAGCATTGCATGCATGCAGCATGCAAGCAAGCATGCAGCATGCAAGCAAGCATGCAGCATGCAAGCAAGCATGCAGCATGCAAGCAAGCATGCAGCATGCAAGCAAGCATGCAGCATGCAAGCAAGCATGCAACATGCAAGCAAGCAAGCAAGCAGCATGCAGCAGGCAGGGTTTCTGTGACGGCTCCGGCGCTGCGGCCCTCCGGCGGCCCCTGTAGCGTGCTTATCGTCGCAGACTACTTTCGCTCACCACCGCAGCCGCCTGCTCCTCAGCCCGCGGGCCGCCTCGCCCCTACGCGCCTACGCGATTTTAAATAAAACTCTAGGGGTAGGACAAACAAGACTACGTGAAGTCGGTTTTGCAGCAATTCGGTTCTGTCACTAACTTTTGTTGCACAGCATATGAATTTTTTAACCAACAGTATTATTTGATTGTTACAGTTATTTTGTTATTTATATTAATTGTATGCCTAAATATTATTATGCCAATAGTCATTAGGCCTACTAACGTTATGCTAAAAGTCTTTAGGCCTACTAACGTTATGCTAATAGTCATTAGGCCTACTAACGTTATGCGAATCAAATTTATGCCAAAACAAATTAGTCTTTAACATGATTATGCCAACATAAAATGTATGCCTAAAAAAATTATGCCAAAGTATTATTATGCCAAAACAAATTGTGCCAAAATCGTTATGCCGAAGTAGATTAGGACAAAAAACATTATGCGAAAAGAAGGGATCCCGCGTCGTATATACGTCAATTTTGGTTTAAGTAACATACGAAAAATACAGGTATTTTTTTTTGATAATCTATCTGACGGACTCTTTTCCTCTCAATTAGATTTTTTAAGTTGACAAACCTATTTTATAAAAAGTAAACGTAATAAAAAAAGACAACGTTAATTGGTGCAGTACGAGGCCAAAAGGCAATCTCAGCATGGAGATGTAACATTAAAAATGGTAACATAATGTTAGTCGATGATACTATAGTGACACTGTAAATGTGCCTAAATTCTTCCAGATATTAATGTCGCTGGACATTACACACAGCGCCATTAGTAATATTCATAAATTGTAAATAATGTTAATTTTTAAACACATAAAGGGTTTTTCTTTCTTTTTTTTTAATATCAGCTACCTGCCAACGTTCATCAATGCGTTATAGAACCTAATAACATAACATACGTCATCACACATCACACCTTGTAGTCCACAAAAGGTTGGGCAGATGTGTTCTGAACAAGTAAACCCGCATTTCGCCCGTTATGTTTAAGCCCCATGTCATAGGGGGCGACCCTATTTCCATCAACCGTGCACAAATCCAGATGGCTGCTGCTGAGAAATTCCTCGTGGAAAAACCCAATAA
This sequence comes from Xestia c-nigrum, assembly GCA_916618015.1. Classification (NCBI taxonomy): domain Eukaryota; kingdom Metazoa; phylum Arthropoda; class Insecta; order Lepidoptera; family Noctuidae; genus Xestia; species Xestia c-nigrum. Next base: position 11,881,070 of record OU745260.1, read on the forward strand.
CACTTTTCCTGACCCGGGAATCGAACCCAGAACATCATGCTCAGCAGTCATGCTTGCCAATCATTTCTAATATATTGTGTAACTATGTTCTTAATGTTTAAAAGCTGTTTTTTGTGTTAAAATTCCTGATGTGCATATAACTTGAAGACTTAAGTTTTCTTTTGTCTTTGTTTGATTTGGTGTGCACTTGTGATGAGAGCCAAACTTCATTTTTAACATCACCACAAGTGGTCATGTACGCAATGTTTTAACTGCGTTACATTGAGTCGTACCATGCCATGCTTGCCTAGGTTGGTACAAACCAACCATGGTAAAAGTGGTCATTATCAACAGGGATGAGTGACCACTTTTACATACCGAGTTTCCTCCGTGCCTCGGAATCACGTTAAACTGTTGGTCCCGGCTGTCATTTGTAGATCTTTGACAGTCGTTATAGTAGTCAGTGGCCTAAAAAGTCTGACAACCAGTCTTACCAGGGGGTATCATATTACCCAGTGCTAACTGGGTTGTGTAGGTCAGATAGGCAGGCGCTCCATCTGGTTATACTGGAAGCCGACCCCAACATAGTTGGGAAAAGGCTAGGCAGATGATGACGACATTGAGTCGTACCATAAGCCGTGCCGCGCCGTTCCGCTAATTTCACCCCCAAAAAAATGTCGTTTCCCAGGAATATTTTTGGCGTTGAGTTAGTTTGATGTACAGAATGCTTGATTGGCAGCTTCGTGAATTTCCAGTTTACAGAATTGCCAGTTTACACCTTGTGTTAGGCATTTGTGAAAGGGTACTAAAATAAATATGAAATTTGGCTATCGCACCAAGGGTTAACAATAAAATATCTCTTATTAGTACGTCAAGCAGATTATCAAAAAATATTTAACCCATTTTTACGTAAATCAAAATTGACGAACATACGACGCTTTTCAGATTCTACATGAATTTACTTACTAGATTTGTAATTTTTCGAAAGTGTCGTTGTGCCTATTATTTAAGGGTGAAATAAAATATTGTTGTTGTAGAAATGAGTTTTATTAAAAATAATAATTGTAAATTAAATATAAATAATATAAAATAACGTGACTTAATGACTTTTACTTTGACAGCTCATATCTCGGATACGTAACACTTTAGAACATTTTGTCTCACTCAAAACATGTTTGTATTGATACCAGCTATCGATTAATATACTCGTAGGTTTTATGCGTGGCCGCTATTTTGGAAAAAACATCAAAATGACGGAAAAAAGTCCGGTCCAAAAATTCAAACTCCTTTCATTAGAAAATCTAATATAGGCCAAGACGGTCACGACATCTAGCACCGTGAAAGAAAAGCATGCGTCATTAAGTCATAGTTAGATATTATATTTTATTGCGCATCTACATTGTGACACAGTTTAGGAACAGCATATACGTCACGTTAAGAGTTTTAGTAATAAGACGATATTTTCACAAATAATAATAATAAATATTTAAAAATGTTAACAATAAGTGAACAATTAAAAAAGGTTTTATATTTATTACACACTAGCTGACCTGCGCAACTTCGTCTGGTAAAGAACCGCTCGACCGATTTTGCGAAAACCTCACATAAACCATCTACTAAATAGTCCGAACAAAGCCTAACCATTTGGTTTGGATAGGTGGCTCACCGTTCTTGAGTTATAAAATTACAACGGAAAGTGGCATTGTTTTTTTATATATATTACAAATAATAATTATTTCAATTATACAGGCTGGAATTTTGCAATGCCACCTGGAAGGAAAGTACTCGAAATATTAGATAGCAAATTTTAATCAAAGCAAACATTACATCACAAATTAAAAGAACGGAAAACCATGAAATTTAAAGAACAGTTGTAAATTCAATGGAATGAAAGCACTTTTATTCATGGTTTTCCTTACATTTATTTTTATGTTTGTTAGAGACCTTTGATCCATATGATTAACCCTATCGATTGATGTCAAAAAGGTACAGAATGTTGTTTGGTCGAACTTTAGTCGATCCAGCCCGGGTTCGATGGCCAAAAATGTGGCAAAATAATTTTCGAAAATCTGTAAATGCAAAGTTTATTTCTAAAATTAATGGAATGTTTCGTATGAGTAAAATTTTGCTGTATCCAGTAATTCGAATATTTTCCCTCCAGGAAAATTCCACCCTGTACCTATACCTACATAGTACATGCATACTTGAATAATACCAATACATGTAGTTCGAGCCCCTGCTAAGATATTCTCTTTTTGTTTTATTTAGATTTTTCTAATGCTGTTAGAGTTCAAAAGTAATAATCCTGGTGCGCAAGTTCGTTTTCCAGTTTTCATTTTTTGTAAATAGGAGGTATATGTTTTTAAATACTTTTTTTATGTATGACCATTGCAAACATGTTTTAAACAGAGAAGTCCGATTTACATGTTTTTTTTTAAACGAATAGCGTATCTCTAAGTTGATCCCATTTAAAATAAAAAATAGTCGTGTTTGGCTCTTTTTATATACCTTTGATGTGTATCCGAATATAATATTTTTATACGGGTGGCAACACTCTTTCTTCCAGTCATGGCATGCTGTTGTACATACCATTGTTCCTGAGGGTCAGGGCACCAGCACAAGGCGTGCAGACACTACAACCTTAATGAGAACTTAAGATCAAGCTGGTAAAGTCATTGAAGGTTTGACGATGGATACGGAAGGCAGTCACAACAGTTTACAGTCATTATATCGTGTTTGGGCTCAATTCAATTACCTTGATGGGAACTTTGAACCTAACTAGAGCATGACTTTCAACGAAAGTCTGATGATGGAAACAGGAGGCAGTTGCAAGAAGTCCTCAAAAGTTTACAGCATGTATATCGTGTATAAGTAAATAAATAAAAATAAATATCGCTGGACATTAACACACAGCGCCACCTAGTGCCACACTAAGCAAAGCTTGTGTCGCGGACACTAGATAGTTGATATACTACATATATACTTTTTTTGTTTGTAAATACATACTTATTATACATGAAAACATCCATGACTCGGAAACAAATGTCCATGCTCATCACACAAACTTTTGCTCCTACCGGGATTCGAACCCAGGACCCTAAGAACGTAAGGCAGCGTCACTACCACTACGCCATTCAGGTTGTCAAATCAGTCGGGTATGGGTTCATTTAATGCTCCTTGATGAGAACTTAAGACCTGCCTATGACTCCTCCCGCTCTAGGCTCCGGGTTTACAGACTAAAACCCATCCATGTTGCTTCTCAGCCCTTTGTGTCAGGGCCACGGTATCTTTTTCGAACAGTCCCGCAGCCCCACCAAGCTTCGGCCCTTGCGGACGCCTTCGTTATACTAATATCTCTTTGAGGAACACGTGGAACACGAACGCACTGTGGACACGGCCTTTTTTTTTTTTTTTTTATTGGGACAAGCCCGCCACACACGCCCAAACCACTGTAACTCCTGAAAGCCAGAATCAACAGTGGCGACCACCAGAAAAGCGCCGAGACAATGAAGCTCGACGAAGTCCCAGAGAATGAATTTAACTGTCTTGGATCCCGCAACGAAATTAATCAGAAAGTATAGCGGAGGAGTAGGAAAGAACTGTAATTTCCACTTCCCTCCATATCAGCAGGAGACAGAACGAAACAAGGCCAATAGGCACAAAGGGACGTTTACAACTGGGATAGGCCCAGTTGCCAAGCACCACGGATAAATATTAACGTTAATGGGTCCTAGTTGAGAGCTGTTATATTTGATTCCAATAATAGGTATGGCAAAAACGCTTGAACGCACGGAAATTTGCTCTAGTTTCCACAAGGTCCGTATAGTAAATAACTCCGGATGTAACCTGTACACTATCCAACATAATATTGCGTTCATTTTGCCAAAGACTACACTCCCACAAAATGTGATGAGCAGATTGTTCATATTCGCAGTCAGATGTTGAACATTGACAAAAAGGCGAGTCAACAAGCTTGAAGGAAAATAATTTACTCTTAAAGTTGCCATGGCCCGTGAGAAATTGGGCAACACAGTGATCAACCTCCAGCCATGTCCTGTCCAGCCGCTCACGAACGGATGGAAAGAACTGGTGGAGGTGCCTGCCCTTGATGGAATTGTCCCACCTACATTGCCATTCAGATAAAAGTTCCTCCCAGACGTCGGTCTGTGGTTTGAATAATCTAGAAATCCTAGCACGATCACGTACGGTTAAAAAGTTTGCGTCCGTGGTCTCACGCGCGTTATAGTACATTGCAGCCCGCCGCTGCACCTCCAGATCGACTGGAAGTACACCCGCAAGCACCGGAAGAGCTTCGGTACTAACCGTCCTGTACGCTTTGCATAAGAATATCAACGCCAAACGCTGGCTTTGAAGCAATTTACGTCGCACCGCTCCTATGGTGGCCCTATCGGCCCAAACAGGTGCCCCGTAGCACATACAACCCAAGTAAGTAGCCACGTAGATGGTCTTTAAAGTTAAAAATGACAATCCCCACGTAGATTTGGATATCCTCGTTAAGGCATAAAAGTTCTTTTTAGCTTTTTCACCGACATTTTTTATGTGATCTACGAATGAAAAATTCCTCTCTAAGACCAGTCCAAGGTAGCATACGGACTGCTTTCTTTTCACGGGAACGTTATTAAATTTAATGCTCGGCCACGATTTAAGATCACCTTTTAAAATTAGTTGAAATGTTTTATGCGGTGCAAAGGTCAGACGGTTTCGATCGCCCCACTGAGATATTAATCGTAGGCAAGTGTCAGCTAAATTCTCGAGTCCAGCCCGGGTATTTGACTGAATGAGCAGCAGGCCGTCGTCCGCGTAACCGGTTAATGAACAGCCCGGTGGAAGTGGGATCGCGAGGAAATCATCAAAACCTATATTCCATACATACGGAGAGATTACCGAGCCCTGTGGACATCCCATGGTAAGGGACTTTGACATAGAATGATGTCCGAGTTTTAGTTGCGCGGTACCATTTAAAAAGAATGAATGAACAAGATTATATATGTTTTTGTAGCAGCCATGATTTTTCATTTTAAGTAGTAGCATCGGCCACCAAGCGTTATCAAAAGCCCCGAAAATATCTAAAAAGATTAGAGAAGTGGACACGGCCTGTCATCATAAGACGGATGGACGGTGAACTAGCCCATAGCTCACCGTCCACAGGCCTGCACCTACGGTGGCCAGGAGCCAAAACGCCCGGTGCGTCTCCCGCGGCGGCTGGAACGTGAGGTTCTCTCCCTCTCACATTCCACCACCTCCTTCACTAGCATGACTGCTTCGCAGAAGGAGGTGACGACTTCAAATTCCATCTCACTCCGGACCATGGATTGAAGCAAGGCCAGACGCAAGAGGTTCACGCCGCCGATCGCCACTAGGAGAACACGGTGGTGCTCCACCCACGCGGAGCAAACCTCCACCGTACTGTCTTCCGGTCGATTCTCACAATGGTAACATAGGTCGGGTGGGGCAGGAGCCGACTGAAGCCAACCCCGGGCCGTTCCAGTTTTGGGATCAAATGTCGTAAATGCTCCACGAAGTCCCGTCAGCTGTCGAGGATGAGTATACTAGGTACTTCAACGTGGACTCGACACCGATGGATACCCTTCCTACCGTGCTTAAGACCTGCCTGGAGAATGAATGTCATTGACGGTTTATCGATGGAGACGAAAGGCAGTTGCAAGAGGTCCGCAACAGTTAGCAGCTTTATTGTGTCTCGGCTCTTTTCATGCACCTTGACCTTGATCTTTCGACCCAGCTAGAGTGTGACTGTCATCGAAAGTCTAAGAGTGAAGTCTTAAGGCTATCGAGGGAAGCCCTTACTTGGAACACATTTGGCGGTTAATGCAAATATGTATTTCCGAGAAGTTAAATAATACCTACTTGAATCTATACTAACATTATAAAGCTCAAGAGTTTGTTTGATTGATTGAACTTAAGTGGTTTGAATTGAAAATAACCTTTTAATGTTGGATAGCCCATTTATCCAGAAAGGAGAGCAGCGGTGGTCCAGTGGTGGCTGCCCCGACTAACGAATAGTAAGTCGTAGGTTCAAAGACAGACAGGCGCATTACTTTGTGTAATTAATTTTATCATCGCTGCTCTCAAAATGGTGAAGGAAAACATCGTGAGGAAACGAGCATGTTCTTGAACCGAAAATTCGAAGACATGTGACATATACCAACCCGCACTGGGCCCGCATGGTGGATTATATAGCCCATATGCAAAATACGCGTTTTGACGTGGTGTTGCGGTCACCAGCCCCTTATACAATACAAAACAATTTTATAAAAACAGGGAAAATTGCTTCATTTTGAGAGCTCCCAGAGTAAACGGTTAAAGTTACACAAAATCTTAAATGACTGAATTATTGTTCCACATAAAAAGTCCGCGATAGCATTTAATCTATCTTTTCATCCCCCCGTCTCGGAAAAAGTATTTTTGCTCTTCGATATCTGAGTGCAAAAGCCGTTTTTATCGTCTTGAGGGTAAAGTAAATTTGAATTTAGAACATCGTGTGCACTAAGCATGTGAATTAAAAACATCATTAAACCTATTTACTTCTACCTCTATGGTGCCAAATTTATCATACAATTTTTTTTTTTATTTGTTAAGAACTCAGACTCGGAACCTTCTTGGTGTCCTTTTTTTTAATATAAGCGACCAGGAAGTTTATTTGACGCCAATAGAATTAACTGAATTTGTTAATAATGCCCAATTTTTTTTTTGCGTTTTTTTAAATTCCTTGCTGTGGTGGGATGAAAAGTTACGTGTTGCGCTCGAGTGCAAAGATCTTTCACCTCGTGCTCTTTTGATTCCCTCGGTAACGCTCAAGATTCAAATTTTTGAATCACTCGCTGCGCAACAACTTTGCACTCTTGTATAACAAATAACTATTGAAGGTTGACTCACACTCTCTGTGACCCTCTATCTCTCTTATGTGACGCAGACGAAGTTGCGCGGGTCAGCTAGTAATTTTATAAGTACATACATAAATTTATTTTTGCTCTTCGTTATTCAGTCAAAGTCCAAAATTACATAATAAAAGCACTATAAAATAAATCTGGCAAACTTTAACTGATTATTTTCAATTTCCATAAACATCCGCCTATGAATTTGGAACAGCCAACTCATCTTCAATCATGTTGTTTACGTAAGTCCTCCTCCATTAACGTAACCGTTAACATTTGCTTGACTTTGAGCAATACCTCCTTCTTTAACGTAACTGTTGGCAATTGTTTGATTGTAAGCAACACCTTCTCCGCTAACGTCACTGTTTACATTTGCTTGATTTTGAGCAATACCTCCTCCACTAACGTAACTGTTGGCAATTGCTTGATTTTGAGCAATACCTCCTCCATTAACGTAACTGTTGGCAATTTCTTGATTTTGAGCAATACCTTCTCCATTATCGTAACTCTTTACATTTGCTTGACTTTGAGCGATACCTCCTCCATTAACGTAACTGTTTAAATTAGCTTGGCTTTGAGCGATACCGCCTCCATTAACGTAACTGTTGGCAATTTCTTGATGTTGACCAACACTTTCCCCATTAACGTAACTGTTTACATTTGCTTGACTTTGAGCGATACCTTCTCCATTAACGTGACTGTTTATATTTGCTTGACTTTGAGTGATACCTCCTCCATTAACGTAACTCTTGGAAATCGCTTGACTTTGATCAACACCTTCTCCATTAATGTAACTGTTTGCATTTGCTTGATGTCCTGTAATACCTCCTACATAAACGTAAGAATTTTCAACATTTTGAGCATTACTCCCACCATTGATATAAGTGTTAGGATAGGCATTACTGTGAGCATTACCTCCACCATTACCGTGCTTCCAATCATTAGCTATGATATCAGCATTTAAATGGCTGCTTCCATGTCCCCAGCCATTTACTATGGTATTAGCATATGCATTATTAATGTAACTGTTTACATTTGCTTGATTTTGAGCAACCCCTTTTCCATTAACGTAACTGTTGTCAATTTCTTGACTTTGACCAATACCATCTCCATTAACGTAACTGTTTACATTTGCTAGACTTTGAGCGATACCTCCTCCATTAACGTAACTGTTTAAATTAGCTTGGCTTTGAGCGATACCGCCTCCATTAACGTAACTGTTGGCAATTTCTTGATTTTGACCAACACTTTCCCCATTAACGTTACTGTTTACATTTGCTTGGCTTTGAGCAATACCTCCTCCGTTAACGTAACTGTTGGCAATTTCTTGATCTTGAGAAAAACCTCCTCCATTAACGTAACTGATTACATTTGCTTGATTTTGACCAAAACCTTCTCCATTAACGTAACTGTTGGCAATTGCTTGATTTTGACCAAAACCTCCTCCATTAACGTAACTGGTGGCAATAGTTTGACTTTGATTGACACCTTCTCCATTAACGTAACTGTTGTCAATTTCTTGACTTTGACCAATACCTTCTCCATTAACGTAACTGTTTACATTTGCTAGACTTTGAGCGATACCTCCTCCATTAACGTAACTGTTTAAATTAGCTTGGCTTTGAGCGATACCGCCTCCATTAACGTAACTGTTGGCAATTTCTTGATGTTGACCAACACTTTCCCCATTAACGTAACTGTTTACATTTGCTTGACTTTGAGCGATACCTTCTCCATTAACGTGACTGTTTATATTTGCTTGACTTTGAGTGATACCTCCTCCATTAACGTAACTCTTGGAAATCGCTTGACTTTGATCAACACCTTCTCCATTAATGTAACTGTTTGCATTTGCTTGATGTCCTGTAATACCTCCTACATAAACGTAAGAATTTTCAACATTTTGAGCATTACTCCCACCATTGATATAAGTGTTAGGATAGGCATTACTGTGAGCATTACCTCCACCATTACCGTGCTTCCAATCATTAGCTATGATATCAGCATTTAAATGGCTGCTTCCATGTCCCCAGCCATTTACTATGGTATTAGCATATGCATTATTAATGTAACTGTTTACATTTGCTTGATTTTGAGCAACCCCTTTTCCATTAACGTAACTGTTGTCAATTTCTTGACTTTGACCAATACCATCTCCATTAACGTAACTGTTTACATTTGCTAGACTTTGAGCGATACCTCCTCCATTAACGTAACTGTTTAAATTAGCTTGGCTTTGAGCGATACCGCCTCCATTAACGTAACTGTTGGCAATTTCTTGATTTTGACCAACACTTTCCCCATTAACGTTACTGTTTACATTTGCTTGGCTTTGAGCAATACCTCCTCCGTTAACGTAACTGTTGGCAATTTCTTGATCTTGAGAAAAACCTCCTCCATTAACGTAACTGATTACATTTGCTTGATTTTGACCAAAACCTTCTCCATTAACGTAACTGTTGGCAATTGCTTGATTTTGACCAAAACCTCCTCCATTAACGTAACTGGTGGCAATAGTTTGACTTTGATTGACACCTTCTCCATTAACGTAACTGTTGTCAATTTCTTGACTTTGACCAATACCTTCTCCATTAACGTAACTGTTTACATTTGCTAGACTTTGAGCGATACCTCCTCCATTAACGTAACTGTTTAAATTAGCTTGGCTTTGAGCGATACCGCCTCCATTAACGTAACTGTTGGCAATTTCTTGATGTTGACCAACACTTTCCCCATTAACGTAACTGTTTACATTTGCTTGACTTTGAGCGATACCTTCTCCATTAACGTGACTGTTTATATTTGCTTGACTTTGAGTGATACCTCCTCCATTAACGTAACTCTTGGAAATCGCTTGACTTTGATCAACACCTTCTCCATTAATGTAACTGTTTGCATTTGCTTGATGTCCTGTAATACCTCCTACATAAACGTAAGAATTTTCAACATTTTGAGCATTACTCCCACCATTGATATAAGTGTTAGGATAGGCATTACTGTGAGCATTACCTCCACCATTACCGTGCTTCCAATCATTAGCTATGATATCAGCATTTAAATGGCTGCTTCCATGTCCCCAGCCATTTACTATGGTATTAGCATATGCATTATTAATGTAACTGTTTACATTTGCTTGATTTTGAGCAACCCCTTTTCCATTAACGTAACTGTTGTCAATTTCTTGACTTTGACCAATACCATCTCCATTAACGTAACTGTTTACATTTGCTAGACTTTGAGCGATACCTCCTCCATTAACGTAACTGTTTAAATTAGCTTGGCTTTGAGCGATACCGCCTCCATTAACGTAACTGTTGGCAATTTCTTGATTTTGACCAACACTTTCCCCATTAACGTTACTGTTTACATTTGCTTGGCTTTGAGCAATACCTCCTCCGTTAACGTAACTGTTGGCAATTTCTTGATCTTGAGAAAAACCTCCTCCATTAACGTAACTGATTACATTTGCTTGATTTTGACCAAAACCTTCTCCATTAACGTAACTGTTGGCAATTGCTTGATTTTGACCAAAACCTCCTCCATTAACGTAACTGGTGGCAATAGTTTGACTTTGATTGACACCTTCTCCATTAACGTAACTGTTGTCAATTTCTTGACTTTGACCAATACCTTCTCCATTAACGTAACTGTTTACATTTGCTAGACTTTGAGCGATACCTCCTCCATTAACGTAACTGTTTAAATTAGCTTGGCTTTGAGCGATACCGCCTCCATTAACGTAACTGTTGGCAATTTCTTGATGTTGACCAACACTTTCCCCATTAACGTTACTGTTTACATTTGCTTGACTTTGAGCAATACCTCCTCCATTAACGTAACTGTTGGCAATTACTTGATCTTGAGCAAAACTTCCTCCATTAACGTAACTGATTACATTTGCTTGATTTTGACCAAAACCTTCTCCATTAACGTAACTGTTGGCAATTGCTTGATTTTGACCAAAACCTTCTCCACTAACGTAACTGTTGGCAATTGCTTGATTTTGACCAACACCTTTTTCATTAATGTAACTGTTTACATTTGCTTGAGTTTGAGCGATACCTTCCCCATTAACGTGACTGTGTACATTTGCTTGACTTTGAACGATACCTCCTCCATTAACGTAACTGTTTACATTTGCATGACTTTGAGTGATACCGCCTCCATTAACGTAACTGTTGGCAATTTCTTGATTTTGAGCAATACCTCCTCCGTTAACGTAACTGTTGGCAATTTCTTGATCTTGAGCAAAACCTCCTCCATTAACGTAACTGATTACATTTGTTTGATTTTGACCAAAACCTTCTCCACTAACGTAACTGTTGGCAATTGCTTGATTTTGACCATCACCTTTTCCATTAATGTAACTGTTTACATTTGCTTGAGTTTGAGCGATATCTTCTCCATTAACGTGACTGTGTACATTTGCTTGACTTTGAACGATACCTCCTCCATTAATGTACCTGTTTACATTTGCTTGATTTTGACCAAAACTTTCTCCATTAACGTTACTGTTTACATTTGCTTGACTTTGAGCAATACCTCCTCCGTTAACGTAACTGTTTACATTTGCTTGACTTTGAGCGATACCTTGTCCATTAACGTAACTGTTGGCAATTGCATGATTATGACCATTACCTTCTCCATTAATGTAACTGTTTACATTTGCTTGAATTTGAGCGATACCTCCTCCATTAATGTAACTGTTGGCAATTGCTTGATTTTGACCAACACTTTCTCCACTAACGTAACTGTTGGCGATTGCTTGATTTTGACCATCACCTTTTCCATTAATGTAACTGTTTACATTTGCTTGAGTTTGAGCGATATCTTCTCCATTAACGTGACTGTGTACATTTGCTTGACTTTGAACGATACCTCCTCCATTAATGTACCTGTTTACATTTGCTTGATTTTGACCAAAACTTTCTCCATTAAGGTTACTGTTTACATTTGCTTGACTTTGAGCAATACCTCCTCCGTTAACGTAACTGTTTACATTTGCTTGACTTTGAGCGATACCTTGTCCATTAACGTAACTGTTGGCAATTGCTTGACTTTGAGCGATACCTCCTCCATTGACGTAACTGTTGGCAATTGCTTTATTTTGACCAACACCTTCTTCACTAACGTAACTGTTGGCTATTGCTTGATTTTGAACAACGCCCTCTCCATTAACGTAACTGTTGGCAATTGCTTGATTTTGACCAACACCTTTTCCACTAACGTAACTGTTGGCTATGGCTTGATTTTGACCAAAGCCCTCTCCACTAACGTAACTGTTGACAATTGCTTGATTTTGACCAACCCCTTTTCCATTAATGTAACTGTTTACATTTGCTTGACTTTGAGCGATACCTCCTCCATTAATGTAACTGTTGGCAATCGCTTGATTTTGACCAACACTTTCTCCACTAACGTAACTGTTGGCTATTGCTTGATTTTGACCAAAGCCCTCTCCACTAACGTAACTGTTGGCAATTGCTTGATTTTGATCAACCCCTTTTCCATTAATGTAACTGTTTTCATTTGCTTGACTTTGATGAACACCTTCTCCATGAATGTAACTGTTTGCATTTGCTTGATGTTCTGTAATACCTCCTATATGAACGTAAGAATTTCCAATATTATGAGCATTACTCCCACCATTTATATAAGTGTTGGAATTGGAATTACTGTGAGCACTACCTCCACCATTTCCGTGCTCCCAATCATTAGTGATTATATCAGCATTTGAATCGCTGCTTCCATGTCCCCAGCTATTTACTATGGTATTACCATTTGCATTATTACTGTAACTGCTTACATTTGCTTGAATTTGAGTGATACTTCCTCCATTAACGTTGACATATGCTTGATTTTGACCATTACCTTCTCCATTAAAGTAACTGTTTACATTTGCTTGACTTTGAGCGATACCTTTTCCATTAACGTAACTGTTGACAATCGCTTGACTTTGATCAACACTTTCTCCATTAATGTAACTGTTTGCATTTGCTTGATGTTCTGTAATACTTCCTACATGAACGTAAGAATTTCCAATATTTTGAGCATTACTCCCACCATTGATATAAGGGTTAGAATCGGCATTACTGTGAGCATTACCTCCACCATTTCCGTGCTCCCAATCATTTGTTATGAAACCAGCATTTGGATTGCTGCTTCCATGTTCCCAGCCATTTACAATGGTATTAGTATTTTCATTACTACCACTTTGTCCCCAACTATTAGTATTCGTATTAGGATTTGCAAAGCTGTTTCCGTGACCCCATCCATTAATTAAGATTTTAGCATTTGCGTTACCACCTGGCCCCCAACCATTAATATTCGTATTAGAATTTGCATGGCTGTTTCCGGGGTCCCAACCATTCAATATGGTATGAGCATTTGCATTACTACCGCCTGGACCCCAACCATTAGTATTCGTATTAGCATTTGCATAGCTATTTCCGTGGCCCCATCCATTAATTAAGATATTAGCATTTGTATTACTACCACCTTGTCCCCAACCATTAAAGCTGCTGGCTGCATTTGCTTGGCTTTCGACGGCGCCACGACTAGTAATATCTCCTTTAAATGGCAGTTGTATAACGTTGATTAAACCATCATTATATACAAAACCGGTGGGCCCGTCACTATCTTGAGCAATTCCAACAGTATCCCCACCACTTTGAACTAAGCCCCCACCTATTCCCCTACCTTGGACAAAACTGACAGAACTGCTTTGAGAATTGCCATTACCCAGACCCAAGGTATTACTACTGACGCTGCTACCGTGAGCGATACTTCCGAAACCATCATCTCGTTGTTGGATGATCATAATGGTACCACCTATTGGTAATCCATTACTGTCGTGAGTAATGATGTAACTACTGGAATCATGGTCAGAAATACTTTTTTCACCTGCTTCCTGATTAGTACCAGTAATGACAAGGCCCTTTAGAGCTCCATCTCCGTAGACAAGTACACCCGCACCCCCGCTGACAGTAGCAGTAAGACCTGGGCTACCTATGATTCCCTTTCTGACTCTGCCACTAACAGGAAAAATTTCCTTCAATTTGTCATCTGACGAGAAGGCAATTGCGTCACTGTTACTGACATTTAGTCGTCTTCCAGTCAACGCATTAGCTTGATAAGTTAGAATTATGCTGAAGAAGAACACCTGTAAAAAAGGGAATAATATTTAGATAGTCGTCAGTTTTGCTGATTTAGAGATATATAATAATTATTAATTTGAAGACCAGAGAGAGTCAATCGATGACATATTTTGAGACGTAGGTAAGTAAATAATGGTACAAAAGATGTCCGTAGTCAAAATCTATAATTTTCTGCGTCTTTCACAAGAAAACTTCGAGTAATTTGCACTCTGTATGAAAGTACCAATTTAATATAGGGTTACTGGTAACTCGACGTATTCCTTGCCTAACGTCATAGCCTAAACAATCTTTTACCGATGGAACTAAATTATTGCAGAGTGCAATATGTTTCTTTTAATGGTTTTATTTAGTTTTTACTGAGGGTCTCTACTGGGACACCAATCCCTTGTTTCCAATATTCCATTACGCGTTTAGAAAACCAATGATCTGAGTCCAGTTATGAACAATAACAAATATTATTATTACTAAAACCACTCTGCACAGATCATCACTACTCCTATACAGACATCCCGTATAGGAGTAGTGATGATAAAGTATCAGTATCCTACCCACCGCTTAGCGTTTCACAGTCTTCACTCATGAACTCGACATCACTACAGAATCTATTTCCTCATCATGATCATCATTATTTCAGCATGGAATTACTTTTCGCCCAGGTATAGGCCTCCCCTTAATTATGCCTTAATTTTCGATTCCACGCGACTCTCATCATCCATTTTGATGTGTTTTGTCCTGTGCGGACTATTAGATGCTTTTTCTTTCTTTCTTTCTTTCAGGTGATTCCCGCGACTTTGACGATATTGATTTACGGCTTATTAACACAAATTGCACTTTACTTACCAGTGAATATATTTTCATATTTAGCGGTTTCAATATCTTATTTGGCTTCAGCATTGCAGTATGATAGTCGACATAGTCGGATTGGTTTCGTTAAGGTGGCATTATAGCCGATTTAAATGCTAGAAATAAATTTGAAATTAGCTGCGGTCACCCTAAACAAGGTATTACCTAATTTATAAGTCGATAAGCGCTGATTTTTCATGTGTTTTCATTTAAAAAATATATTGGAAACAACACAATTTATTTTGCAAGAAAATTTTAAATGTATATTACTCGTATAACTAGTTTTTGCGCGTTCCTTTGACGGAGCCAAATGTGAAATGCATCTAATCGGTAAAAGAAAAAAGTATCATTTAGCGTGGCATCTACGAGAAACCGAGTAATCGTTTTTAGGGTTTCGTACCCAAACAGTAAAGACGGGACCCTATTACTAAGACTCCACTGACCTTCCTCCTTCCGTCTATCTGTCTCCAGGCTGTATCTCATAAACCGTGATAGCTAGACAGTTTAAATTTTCACAGAATGTGTATTCCTGTTACCGCTATAACAATAAATGCTAAAAACAGAATATTTTTAGCCGTGTTTTGCTCTATAATAATACCGAGTCGCATGAAATATTCAAAGAACATTTAGTTGTATCATCGTCATCATCCTCCTAGCCTTTTCTCAACTACGTTGATGGCGGCTTCCAGTCGAGCGGATGCAGCTGAATGGCAGCATTTTTCATGCAGCGACTGCCTATCTGACCTCCAAAACACAGTTAGTACTGGGTAATACGATACCTCCGGGTAAGACTGGTTGTTTCGACTTTCAGGCCACTACCTATAAAGACTATCAAAATTCTACAAATGCCAGCATGGACCAACTCAGTATCAGCCATCCACATGGGTGGTCACCCATCCACAGACCAACCTAGGCAAGCGCGGCTTAACCTGATGATCGTCCCAAGCATACTTAATATTATAAAGCAGAAGAGTTTGTTTGTTTGTTTGGTTGAATGCGCTAATCTCAGGAACTACTAACTGGTTCAAATTAAAAATATATTAAATTTTGTTGAATAGTCCATTTATCGAGAAAGGCTTTAGGCTATGTAACATTACGCTACGCCTATTAGGAGCCGAGCAGGAATGAAAAATGTTGCAAAAACGGGGTTTTTTTCCCATACGTTTTTCTCTCTCATGTGACGCAGACGAAGTTGCGTGAGTCAGCTAGTCTGTTATAATTTAGCCACGATGCACTATGTATCGATAGTGAGCCGCCCCCTGGATAACTGGCTGGTCTTTCACATCGCTTATGACTTCGTTTGGAGTCACATAGTCTTCGTCTTCCGGTTCGAAAGGGTGTAAAACCCCCCTTTACAAAGCCAAGAGGCACTTGTTCTCCCCATCATTGCGATTTTTTTTTGTTCTACACCATACCCGGGAACCTTTTAGTTACGGAGATATGAGGGGTCAAAGTTACAACTTTTTGACCAGGTTTTTTTACTATAGTTTTTTTTTAAGATTTTAGACTTTGAACTCCTCCACGGCCCCCGTACTCTCCAACCCATCCATCAGCACAATGTTTTAAGTGCGTTGAGTTCTACCACAAAACATGATTTATAACCAAAAAATAAAAGTTTTTCCCAGCAATATTTTTTGCGTAAAGTTACTTAGTTTGATGAACAGGTTTATGTTTCTATAACTTAGATTGTTTGTTTTCCAGCCGCCGCAGGCGCGGGGCTTGTGGACGCTGAGCTATGGGCTAGCTCACTGTCCGTCCGTCTAATGACGACAGGTCGTGTCGACGGCGCGTTCGTGTTCCACGCGCGCTGCAAGGGCCGATGCCTGCCGGGGCTGTGGGACTGTTCGAAAGAGATACCGTGGCCCCGGAACATAAAGGGAAGGAACATGGGTAGGTTTTAGTCAGTAAAAGTCTGACACTCATCATATGGGAAATCATCATGACTCCTCCCGCTCTGGGTGGAGCAGCATTTGATGATTTCCCATAAGAAAAAGGAGAGGTTGTTTGTTTTGTGTTGCACTTTTTTGATTTTTAATTTATATTTTGTTTATTTGTTATTATTGTACACACATTATATTATTATATTTAAGTATCTTTTTATACATACACGTTTCTAATAAGAACACTCACAGCATAAAACTGTTTTATCTACCCAAATATCATAAACCCTCTCTAATGCGTTCAAAAACCATAGGCAATGACCTGCATTACCAACCTGCAGAAATAAACGGAACTGTAATGAACTCATAACGCAACTGAAAACAGTTGTGTTATGAGTTTTAAATTTGGAACAGGTGTCAAATTCAAGTGAGTGTGCTATTCTAGTACCACCTACATTAAATCGATAAAAAAAAAACCCCAATTCAGTATGATTTTAATTATAAATCGCACGACATTTTGATCTCGAGTGACACAAGAATAGTGACTTTGTTCGTTTGCCTATGATTTAAAAAAAAATGACAGATATCCGAAACGCCGCCATTTCGAGCTGTCATTTGTTCGTTAGCTTTTTATTTCCAGTAATCCAGTTACGAGTAGACAAATTTTCTGATAAGTTCTTTATTTCTGTCGAAAATGAGTGATAGTGACTCAGAAATTGACATGAATACTCCGTCAGATATCGTAAATGCAGCGACGAATGCAACTAATAACCTGTTGGCACAAAAATCAAGGGCCAAGTAACAATGCAGGTCATTTCCCTATGGTTCCTGAACCCATCATAGAGCCCTTATGATATTTGGGTAGATAAAGTAGTGTATGCAACTATACATAATTAGGCATTACAACACTCGTGTGATGCTATTAAGAAACTCGCCTTCGGCTCGTTTCTTAAACCCACACTCGTGTTGTAATGCCCTTCATTATGCACAGTTGCATAAACTACTATTATGTTCGTAACATCACCATCTCAGGTCCAGTTGAAAACCAGCGTCGGGCACTAGATGCGCGGCAGTTCGCTGAATTGGGCCTATTTGGTGCAGCTGTAGTCACACAATATTATTTCTTTTCTTTTTTCGGTTTAGTTTTTAGTTTTAGGTCCAATCGATTTAAATGAGTAGTTGGTCGTTCGAGATAAAATTTGACCATCTCATTTCAACTTGTTTTTGGCCTAATGGGTTTTTGAACTTAAGTGCTAGAGAGATTAGAATCTATCGTGTTGAACCATTTTACGGTGACATTTATAACGAATAAATTCAAAAACTACTGGACTGATTTAAAAAAATCTTTCACCATTAGAATCTTCCACCCGCTTGACCACCGGCATAGCCGCCAGCATAACCGTTGGCATAACCTCCAGTTTTGCCGCCTGCGTAACCACCCGCTTGTCCACCAGCATAGCCTCCAGCATGGCCACCCTCGTAACCACCCGCTTGACCACCGGCATAACCGCCAGCATAACCGTTGGCATAAGCATCAGCTTCAGCCCCGGCAATGGCTCCTACTTGGCCAACGGCATAACCGTCGGCTTGCCCACCAGCATAACCTCCAGCTTGGCCACCTGCGTAACCACCCGCTTGGTCACCAGCATAAGCTCCAGCATAAGCATTAGCTTCACCGCCGGCATAGCCACCAGCGTTGCTTTTTATGAAACCGCCTGCTCTTGTAGCACTGGCTAAGGCGCTTTTTTCACCATCAATGTGTTGGCCATGCTGGTGTTGGCCATGCTGGTGTTGACCAGCATGGACACTGGCTTTTCCTTAGACGTCGTGGCCAATCTCGCCCGAGTTCTGACCGGCACTGACGGAAATGCTTTTATTCACAATTAGGCGTCTAGTAGATGCGGCCACACCAACTTGACAAGTGACAGCAAAGGCTAAGAAAAATTATAACAACTGAAACAACAAAATAATAATACCCTTTATTTTATTACACATCAGTTGAAGTTTCCGTTACATTTTTACAAAACCGCAATTAAAGTCAACAGAAACTGCCGGTTGACAAACAGCTAATGATTTACTTGCGGTCCGTCTGGCTTCGCACGCGTGCCTACGTAACTCTGGGATAATGGGTATAGATTCTAATGGTGAAAGATTTTTTTAAATCAGTCCAGTAGTTTTTGAATTTATTCGTTATAAATGTCACCGTAAAATGGTTCAACACGATAGATTCTAATCTCTCTAGCTATATTGTAAACTCTCGAAATATTGTCAACTAGGATACTGATTGTAATCTATCGAAGTGAAACCGTAGCATTGTGAAATGCATGCGACGGAAGTATCTCTGCCCCATAATCGGGACTTGGGGCACCCCTACATTAGGTTAGTTAGGTTCCTTTAAACCCCGCAGACAGAAATAAAGCCCCGCGTAGCGAGGCTCCGTCGACTACGCTCTTTAGGGGAATATAAAATGTTTTGAGGTTAGGTTATATTAATCAGTTGATATTATACCGTTCCTGGGAAGTCCCAGGAACGGTATAATATCATCTCATGATGTGTGAGTGGTACCATGGGGCAAGGGGGACCCCATCCCTCCCCTTCCTCCAAACCGCGCGAGTTGACTTCCATTGCATACATTTCACAATGTTACTTTACATTTTACAGTCCTAGCGGCTGGCATGTCTAACAGCGCAGGGCGGCAGCGGCGCGCTCCCACGGCACCTCGGGATGGCGCAGCAGCCCAAGCAGTACGCTCACCACGTACTTGACCAGCGCCACGTCCCTTCTTACTGCCAGCCTGGTGTACCAAACCACGCCCAGTCCTAACTCATGTTGGAGAAAATGCAAAACAAATTTTGTAGATTCCTCTACTTTAAGCAATATGGAGTTTATCCCTTTTATCCCCTTATGTACCCGAGTCTGTTCGTATTTGGCATGGTTAGGAACAAAAATACAGAGTTATTGGTAAAACACTATCAGCAGCCTCTCAGGACTGATTTTCTGGGATCATAAACAACCAATTTTGTTGTATGACCTTTAACAAATTCACTAAGTACATTTAAATTATCACGATCGATTTTTAGATAAAGCCGTGCTTTGCCTAGGTTATTCTGTGGATGGCGACCGCCCTTACATACCGAGTTTCCTCCGTGCCTCGGAAAGGACGTTAAGCAGTTGGTCCCGGCTGTCTTTTGTCCATCTTTGGCAGTCGTTACAGGTAGTCAGTGGCCCAAATAGTCTGACAACCAGTCCTACCAAGTGGTATCGTATTACCCAGTATTAATAGGGTTGTGGAGGTCAGATATGCAGTCGTTCCATGTAAAATACTGGTATTCAGCTGCATCCGGATAGACTGGAAGCCGACCCCAACTTAGTTGGGAAAAGGCTAAGCAGATGATGATGAGTGATTTTAAAGTTCAAAACATAGTAAGTACGCAAATGAAAAAACATTTGAAACTGAAATTTCATAGATCGTTTCATAGCTCACTCAAGCAGGTGATCGTTTTGTAAAGTGATTTTAATGACAATTTTTTGACTTTCGCTCATCAATGTTTATAGAAAATATGCACGTATCATTCTCATCAGATCCCCAGACTTTTCCATGTATGTCGGGGTCAGCTTCTAGTCTAACCGAAAGCAGCTGAATATCAGTGGTTTCCAGAGTGACTGCTTATCTGACCTTTACAAACCAGAAGTGCCTACAAAATACAGATTTGGGATAAACTGCGACAAAACATTCTTACCGCGTGCATCACTACATATAATAAAACAAAATCCGCGGCGGAGGACTTTGTTTGATTATTTGTCTGTCTGTTCGCGATAAACTCAAAAACAACTGCACCCTGTTATTTTCACCAATGGATAGAATGGTCCTAGAGGAAGGTTTTGGTTTATAATTTGTAGTGTCGCCCAAGTGTCGCCACATTGACCGGTCCCTTGCGACTCGCATCTACCGGATTCCCGCAACCTTCACTAGGTCATCGGTCCACCTAGTGGGAGGTCTTCCAACGCATCGTCTTTCGGTTTGCGGTCGCCACACCAGAACTTTTCAACCCCAACGGCCATCTGTTCTGCGAGCAATGTGCCCTGCCCACTGCTACTTAAGTTCAGCAATTCTTCTAGCTACGTCGGTGACCTTGGTTCTCTTGCGGATGTCTTCATTTCTAATTCGATCACCCAAGGAGACTTTCGTCTTAAGACACTGCGGTAAGTTGGACGAGAAGATACCGCGCAGTTTCCCGAACGCTGCCCAGCCGAGTCGGATTCGACGATTGACTTCTTTCTCGAAGTGAGACCTACCTAACTGGATCGTTTGTCTTAGGTATACATAGGAAAGAAAGAAAGAAAGAAAGAAAGAAAGAAAGAAAGAAAGAAAGAAAGAAAGAAAGAAAGAAAGAAAGAAAGAAAGAAAGAAAGAAAGAAAGAAAGAAAGAAAGAAAACATATTTATTCGGCACATGCCATAAGTGCACACAACAAATCTATACTAATATTATAAAGCAGAAGAGTTTTTTGTTTGTTTTTGTTTGTTTGTTTGGTAACTACTGGTTCGAATTGAAAAAATATTTTTGTGTTGGATAGTCCATTCATTGAGGAAGGCGTTAGGCTTTAATAACATCACGCTACAATGATTAGGAGCGGAGCAGGAATGGAAAATGTTGAAAAAACGGTTTTTTTTCGGTTTTCTCTCTTATGTGACGCAGACGAAGTTGTGCGGGTCAGCTAGTAAAACAATAAAGTAAGTGAAAACAACATAAAAAAACTTAAATTTATAATCGTCTACAATTTCAAGTGTAGAGTCTCCGATCTTGATAGGAATGGGTTTGACATGGGCATTTAACATGACCTTTGTCTTGTCCATGTTCTTTTTTAGACCCACTCTTTCGGAAGCTCTACTGAGGTCTTCGAGCATTGTACTGAGGTCCTCCATGGTCTCAGCCATGACCACAATATCGTCGGCAAACCGAAGGTGAGTGATGTACTCGCCATTGACGTTGATGCCTAGCCCTCTCCAGTCCATGACCTTGAAGACATCCTCCAGTGGTAGCAGTGAACAGTTTCGGAGTTATGACGTCTGTCTGTCTTACACCTCGCTGCAGAAGGATAGGTTCCGAGGCTTGGTCCTGAAGTCGGACTGGCATGGTGGCGTTTTTGTACAAACATTTCAACACCTCGATGTACCGATAGTCAATTTGGCACCGTTGGAGAGACTGCAGTACAATCCAGGTTTCGATCAAATCAAAGGCTTTTTCATAGTCCACAAACGCTAAGCAGAGAGGCAAGTTGTACTCTCCGGTCTTCTGTATAACCTGACGAAGCGTATGTATGTTGTCCACGGTGCTAAAGCCTTTTCGGAAACCGGCTTGTTCGGGTGGCTAGAAATCGTCAAACATGCGCGCGAGACGATTCGTATTGACTCTTGAAAACAACTTGTAGACATGGCTTAGATGTCAGATGGGCCTGTAATTCTTCAACCGGGCATTGTCACCCTTCTTAAAGAAGAGTACCACCACACCCCTGCACTATGCCTGTGGCGTTTTCTCCTCGAGTATGACGGAATTAAACCACAACCCAGTTAGTACTGGGTAATAAGGTGCCCCTTGGTAAGAGTGATTTTCAGACTTTTTGGCCCACTGACTAACTGTAACGACTGTCAAAGATCTACAAATTACAGCTTGGACTAACAGCTTTTAACGTGCTTTCCGAGGCAAGCACGGCTTAATCTAAAAATCGACGTGATCAACTGTTGTTATGAAACTACGAGCTCCTCGTAGGTTATCTTTAATCTATGTTTTATATATAATTAAGGCGTCTAATCAGGTCAGGTGAAGTATGTGGCCTTGACGCTTGTGAATGTAACCAACCCTATAGTTAAATAATAAGCCATATATAGTCTTCTGAGGGAAGCGTACCCAGGCAGGTGCATTTTTTTTGTGTAATTTATTTCATCAACACTGCTCTCAAAACAGTGAAGGAATACATCGTGAGAAAACCGGCATCTACCAACCCGCACTGGGCACGCGTGGTGGAGCCCCAGTAGTGGGATCATTATAGGCCGGTCATGACGGTAGTCTTTATCGGATTTGGCAAATGTATGTTTTTTTAATTTTCAGGTAATAAATAAAAACACCTCTTCAATACCATGAATGTATTTTTTAACGTGTTGTTTGAGATCTTAATCTATACAAATCGTCTCGTTTTAATTTATTGTTGAGTAAGTAATACAAATAACTTAGTCCAATTCAGACGAAAACCTCTCTTGGTTGAATGGGGAAAACCATGAAAACCTAAGTGTAGATGGCACCACCATAGCTACATAGCTGGCCACATAGTTGGTCTCAATCTGACCAATGAGGTCAATTTTCAAGTAATGACGATGCTTGGAACCAGCTATGCCCATTGGGAGATGATATTACGAAAAAAAAACGTGGCACGTGCATATTTTTAGTCTGTGCCTTGTGCTTTTTTCAGAATATTTTTATATCAAAGAGTATAAAATCACGTAATTAGACATAGAATTGTCAAGACTTGCATCCCATAAAGACGATTTTGTATTGAAGTATTGATATGTTTTAAGAGCAAATATTCTAATAAGACAACTAAACCTAATTTGACAAGATATTAATTTTAAGATAATATGATATGTTAGAGTCATTTGAAGCCATATGTAGAACTGTAGGCATATCCACCAGCGCCACCAGCACCGCTAGCTTTCTTGCCAGCACCAACAAACCCCTCAGCACCACCACCAACTACACCACCACCGCCTGCATATCCACCCACCCCAGCTGCAGCTGCAGCACCACCATATGCACCTCCTCCACCACCTATATAACCACCTGCAACACCGCCAATATAACCTCCTGCATCACCGCCAACATAACCTCCCGCCCCAACTGCAGCTGCAGCGGCAGCAGCAGCACCACCACCTCCGTAACCACCTATGTCACCTCCAACATATCCTCCAGCTGCAGCTGAAGCACCACCGTATATATCAGCACCACCGCCTACGTAACCACCTATATCTCCACCTGTATATCCACCAATTTCACCACCAATATATCCACTCACCCCAGCAGTAGCCCCACCACCACCGTATACTCCACCATTTAAGTATCCAATAGCCCCAGCGCCACCAGCACCGCTAGTACTACCACTAACACCACCACCAGCAGCATAAGTATTAACATTAGCGTTGGCCGCGCCGGCTCCATTAACGTATCCACCGGCTCCGCTAGTGGCGTAGGCATTAACATGAGCGTTAGCCGCGCCTCCTCCATTAATATACCCGCCAGATCCACTATGGATGTAGGCATTAGCGTCACTTTGTGCATATCCATATTTGCCAGATCCACCGTTTGTGTAGGCATTGACATAAGCGTTAGCTGCGCTTCCTCCATTTATATATCCACCAGCTCCCCCATTGCCGAAAACATTAGCATTAGCGATAGCTGCGCCTCCTTCATTTGTATAACCGTGAGTTCCACAGGTGTTGCAGGCACTAGCATCACTTTGTGCATATCCATATCCACCAGATCCACCGTTGGCAAAGACATTAGTATTAGCGATAGCTGCGCCTCCTTTATTTGTATACCCACCAGATCCACCGTTGGTGTAAGCACTAGCATCACTTTGTGCATATCCATATCCACCAGCTCCACCGTTGGCGAAGACATTAGCATTAGCGATAGCTGCGCCTCCTTCATTTGTATACCCGCCAGATCCACCGTTGGTGTAGGCACCAGCATCACTTTGTGCATATCCATATCCACCAGCTCCACCGTTGGTGAAGACATTAGCATTAGCGATAGCTGCGCCTCCTTCATTTGTATACCCGCCAGATCCACCGTTGGCGAAGACATTAGCATTAACGATAGCTGCGCCTCCTTCATTTGTATACCCACCAGATCCACCGTTGGTGTAGGCACTAGCATCACTTTGTGCATATCCATATCCACCAGCTCCACCGTTAGCGAAGACATTAGCATTAGCGATAGCTGCGCCTCCTTCATTTGTATACCCGCCAGATCCACCGTTGGCGAAGACATTAGCATTAGCGATAGCTGCGCCTATTTCATTTGTATACCCGCCAGATCCACCGTTGGTGTAGGCACTAGCGTCACTTTGTGCATATCCATATCCACCAGCTCCACCGTTGGTGAAGATATTAGAATTAGCGATAGCTGCGTCTATTTCATTTGTATACCCGCCAGATCCACCGTTGGTGTAGGCACTAGCATCACTCTGTGCATATCCATTTCCACCAGCTCCACCGTTGGCGAAGACATTAGCATTAGCAATAGCTGCGCCTATTTCATTTGTATACCCGCCATATCCACCGTTAGTGTAGGCACTAGCATCACTTTGTGCATATCCATATCCACCAGCTCCACCGTTGGTGAAGATATTAGAATTAGCGATAGCTGCGTCTATTTCATTTGTATACCCGCCAGATTCACCGTTGGTGTAGGCACTAGCATCACTCTGTGCATATCCATTTCCACCAGCTCCACCGTTGGCGAAGACGTTAGCATTAGCGATAGCTGCGCCCATTTCATTTGTATACCCGCCATATCCACCGTTGGTGTAGGCACTAGCATCACTTTGTGCATATCCATATCCACCAGCTCCACCGTTGGTGAAGATATTAGAATTATCGATAGCTGCGTCTATTTCATTTGTATACCCGCCAGATCCACCGTTGGTATAGGCACTAGCATCACTTTGTGCATGTCCATATCCACCAGATCCACCGTTGCCGTAGGCAGTAGCATCACTTTGTGCATATCCGTATCCACCATTGGCGTACGCATTGGCATTAGCATTAGCAGCACTTTGACCAAAAATGCCAAGGGAACCTTTATTATACGAATTAGCAGAAGCTCCTCCTATAGCAAATGCGCCTGCGCTACCACCAGCTTTAATGCCACCTTCTATGCCTCCTTGGGCCACTGAGGCATCGAGGCTACTGTCGAAGAGACCACCGATGGCACTAGATATAATACCACCTATGCCACCATTAGCACTAACACTAGCGTCAGCGCTGGCTTCTACGCCAGCTGCGATACCTCCACCAAATCCACCTTCAACGCCAGCTTGGATGCCAGCTCCGATACCACCGCTAAAACCAGCCGCAGCTGCAGCTGTAGCAGAGCTGTGTCCTTGGTAACCGTATCGCAACGCATTATTATCAAGCTGATTGCTACTTGAGTTGTGATTTTCTGATGATTGTAGGTTACTTAGTGACACATTTTTGCTTGAAGATAGTAGTTTACTGACTGATACATCATCAGCTCCACATGCGATGACTAGAGCGAACACGAACAACTGAAAAGAGTTTTCATTTTATTTAATATCGAATGGAGACAGTCACACATTTTGAGAATTAAAAAACATTACCTACATATATCTCTAATAAAATATCACTTTCTTATCTACTAAAGAAAAACCTGTGCATTTTTTTCCATTACAAATCCTGTACTAATACAAAGTGTAAACAGACTTCACGAAGCCGGAAAAGTTTTGCTGGGAAATGATTTTTTTGGGAGAAAAATCACTTTTTTCGGTAGAACCCAATGTAACGCTCATTGTGCTGATGGATGTATTGAATAATACGGGGTCGTAAGGGTGCTTAAAATAAAAATCTTAATAAAAATAAATTAAAAAACTCCGTAGTTAGGAGGTTCCCGTAAATATGAGGAGTACAAGTGCCCTTCGGCTTCGTTAAGTCGTTTTATATCCTTTATATACTGGACTTAGAAATTTAAAGCAGAAATTATGACCCTACTGAATGTAAAAGATTTCCTAGAACTCATTGAAAACAGACTCATCTAGTCTAGAGAGTAGCGGCTAAATTTACACGCAGTGAAAGAAACCTTGAAGATTCAGGTTGAAGAGACAATGGGAGAGATATACAATTATCACCCGAATTAACTTAATCGGGATAACAATCTCTTCCTTATCTGCCGTTCAACCCGTTCGCCGTTCACCGTTCGCCGTTAAATATTTTTATGATCGAACAGATTTTATGTAAAATGTAACATTAAATGTGCAAAACCTCAGACACCCCAAATGATTTTAGGTAATCAATTGACTTAATTCTGAGAGAACAAAAAACATTTAAAAATTAAAGGATTATGTGCTGTTTTGGTTTTACTGGTAATTGGGTTTACTGGCAAGAACTTTTATCATACCGCGTATGAGAAAAATTAAATTGGACGACCACCATTTTTGTTTGTTTGTTTACCTATTTTGGCGCACGTGATGGCTTGACCTATTAATTAATTCAACAACAACATTGTTGATGAAGATTTTATTTGAAAAATTGTTATCCATTTTAAAAAGTGGTTCAATTGATTCTGCTCGTGAGGTTGAGGTTTTGCGCATTTAAAGTTATACGTTGTATATTCTTTCCCCTATATTCTTCTTTACTGAACGAATATATTTATTTATTTTTATTTATTTATTAAAAGGAGAACCAACAGCTAAAATAAGTGAGTAACAATTGATTAAGCGACACAGAGCCAATTACAGGTTCTCACGAGTAGACACAGAGATAATAGTAGAGGATCACAAAATAGCAAGCACGATAATAGTACAAATTAAGGGTATTAAAAATAATAATAATAATAGATGCTCTTCAACAAACGAAACGCCTAAGTGGAAGTGGGCTGGACACGCAGCGAGAATGACAGATGGAAGATGGACACAATTGGTAACCCAATGACAAGGCCCAAGCGGCAAGTGGGCCAGAGGCCACCCGAAAGACCGCTGGGCAGATGAAATACCTAAGCCCGACAGTTACCACGTCAGGCACATAAGCCTGATGCTAGCGGCAGGAACTTCAACATCTTTTACCCAACTTTATTTGTTTTATTTATTTAAATTTCATGTACAATTAAATAGTGATGATGATTCGAACTTAATGCCACAAGGCCACAACTAGCTATTGGCAACTTAGCATGTTTTAAAGAGATAGTTTGTTCTCGAGTAATATATTCATAAATTCACTGAGGGAAAGACAGACAGATGGACGTTGTAAGGCTATATAAAAACATTACTTACCAGCGAAACTTTCATTCTCGTTTGTTCCGCCATCGTGTCGAGCTCAATGTTCGCTCGTATGATGTGAGAGACCAAGGCTGATCGGCTTTAAAGGTGACATTATAGCAAATTTCTATATGCTAGTACTAAATCGTCTTTTGTCACGGTTTGCCAAGCAAATTATTACTTAGTTTACAAGTAGCAAGAACCGATTGGACCAATGTTTTGAATTGAAACAATTTAAGAAATACGATAAAATAAACTTATTACAAAATAGTTATTGCGCGCAGCTTCGTTTGCGTTAATTTAGAAAAAAGATCTTATACCAAATTAAGACACTTATTATGATATATTAAATATTGAATGGTAATATTATTCGAAAGGCTCATGGCGCCATTTATTATCATAAAAACTTTATTATTGTTTTCCTCGTTAACAACAGCAGCGGGACTTTTGCGATGGTATTTTGTTTAGTTGGTGAAACGAGCGTGTCGGCGCGGCGGCATCACTGCCGCCGTCGTTGAGAGTCACAACATATTGGTTGGCACCAATTTATTTACACAGTCACACAATTACTCAGAAAATAATAGGAAATATCAGCACAATTAAAGAAAATACCTTACTCCACTTTAGAATGTTTATTCCATGATTAGCGAACTAGGAATCTCCAAGAATAATAATGATCTTTGTTTTACATTACAACGGCTCTTATACACAGAAATTCAAACTGAGGTTGGTAGCGACCACGGTGGAAGTCTGCCCTGCGTGGGCGGAGCACCGCCGTCTCCTCGTAGCGGCGATCGGCGGCGGTGACCTCTCGCGTCCGGCCCTGGTTCAATCCATGGTCCGGAGCGAGACGGAATGGGAAGCCGTCACCTCCTTCTGCGAAGCAGTCATGCTAGCAAAGAAGGTGGCGGAACGAGAGAGGGAGAGATCCTCTCTTCCCGGCCGCCGCTGGAGACGCACCGGGCGTCGGGGGCCACGTGGTGGCTACCAGCCACCGTAGATGCGGGCCTGTGGACGATTGGCTATGGGTTAGCTAGCCGTCCGTCCGTCTAACGACGACTACAGGCCGTGTCGACGGCGCGTTCGTGTTCCACGCTCGCCTCAAAGAGATGTCAGCATAAGGGGAGGGGCCCGCAAGGGCCGAAGCCTGCCAAAGTTGCGGGCCTGTTCGAAAGAGATACCGCGGCCCTGGAACGTAAAGGGCGAGGAAGGAAGATGGATGGGTTTTAGTCAGTAAGAGTCTGACACTCCCTCCCGCTCCGCCCAGAGTGGGAGAAGTCATTTGATGATTTCCCATCCTAAAAAAAAAAAAAAATAGTTTGGTAGCGATGGGTAGAATAAAAATAACAATATTTAATTTTGCAAGGCGGGAGACATCAAAATAACGACTTAATAGTCTTCGTCTTAGGCTAGAACTTTAAATAATTCTAGCTGACATATTAAAACAGCTTCTTAATAATATAAACAGAAGTAACTATATTTTAGATAAATCAATCATAAATCCTTATTATTGAAGCAAACGGAAATTGCGAATACTTTAAATAAAAGAAACAGAAATACAAATTTTAATATTAGTTCAGTAATTCAACACAAAAACATCAGTACCCTACAATACAACTATTCATTCAATAAACCTGCATAAGTCAAAATAATAATGTAACTACCCTCAAATTACAAACTAACTTAACATTAAAATCAAATGATGGTTTAGCGCCCATATACGCTAACTGTAGGTACATTCACAAAACATTTATTGTAGAATAATTCTATAATCCTGCGTACCGTTATTCGGCTGCTTAACTAATTTTGTACAAAAACTTGTACATTGCAAATTTAATTCTAATTTGTAACTGTTGTTAACTGATTTTTGACGATTATTTTTCCTATTTATACAGTTATGTACGTACACGAATTTAATTATGGGTGAAGTTAATATAAATCGCGTGAATTTACCGTTATTTTTTATTTTAGTTATTCAGCTGAAACTGTTACTACGTATTTTTTATTTATTTCTTTGAAATAATTTTAGGGAGTTACGCAGTGGCGAGCAGTTACGAGTCTTTGGTTCAAACCGTAGAGAGCACTTAACTTATTATAATTTGTTTCACCAAAGTTCTCAAAACTGTGAAGGATAACATTGTGAAGAAACCAGCATGTCCTAGAACCAAAATTTCGAAGACATGTGACGCCAACGCGCACTCGTTAAGGATTTTAGCCTCTGTCTCATAGAGGTAGCCTGGGTCCAATGAAAACTTTATAAGCCTCTTTCCATTTTCGCCTCTCTTCTTCCTTTCCCGTCGTTTTTTATGAGAAACTAATAATATTTTCTCTCCAGTATACAGTGTACTCGTGAGCCGAGATTCTTACATCACTTGTTGTCATACAAGTCGTTAGCTCAGTTGTAGTTTAGTTTCGGCCGGTCAGTATCTGTGATGCCCGACCGAATCGGTGTGAGGCCATTATTTAACTATTGTGTCTACTACTTCGCTAACATATGAAAGTTTAAACTAATTGGCTTCATTTTGATGTTTAATTCCTCACAGGGCGAGTTTTTATATAAAAAATGGCGTCACCCAAAAAATATAATATTCTTTTTCATTAAATTGTTAATCAATTCTTGATTCTAACTTTTAAATCATTCTTCATCTTTGTTTAATATTAACAATATCCAAAACTTCCCTTTATTTTCAAGTCTTTGAATACTTTGCATAAAGCGCTCAAAGTACCAGGAGTCCATAACAAGCTGAAGTTATCAAGTACACTAAGTTGGGTGTCTGCCCTGCACATAAGTGCTACTGGTCAGCGCTCTACAAGTTTCACAGTTCACAGTTTCTGGCCGTGTCAGCGGTTTTGTTGGTCCAGCTGAACTTTATAGATAGTAAAACCTTTCAAAACTCTAATAAGGAGCACTGTTGGTTAAAGAAAATTGCAAACATATAACCCGATGGACAGACCTTATCAAATCTGGTAACAAGATCCCTTTGGCAAAAAGTGCTCGCCATGCGGCCATTAGAGACCGGTGGAAAAGGATCGCGAAGGCAGCGACTGCAGTTGTGGGCGACCCCTCATGACCATGACTATTCTGTCAAGAGTGAACGACTAAAATGAGAAGAGAGAGGTCCATTTATTGGTGCTTCTGTTCATTACTGAGAAATTTAAGGTTACTGGGTAAGATCTACAAACCTGTTGGGTTAATAAACGGGCAAAATATGAAACGCTTGGAAAGCAAGTCCATACCTCGAATTATATTTTAAATGGCAAACCTTATGGAACAGTGATATTTTTTACCTATTGAAATGGGAATATGATAAAATATCGTCTTAACAGAAAACCGGATTCCTCAAATGACAAATGGACATTTTACAACTGCCCATAATTCTCAATCTTTTTTTTTTTCGTGCCGTCCCACTATCAGCGCGTCTATCAGTACCCCGTCACTTAAGACTGAATCTCGCTTGACTACACTTTAACTGCAACATACTACATAAAGCCGTATCCGGGGAACATAAAACGGGAAGGTTATGAAAGGGCCGGGACAAAAACGGCCGGGCATTTTTAACCTACGCCCGCGATGCGTCAATGATGTTTACTCTCCCTAAAAGCCTTTACGTGGAACGAGTTTATACAGCTATATGGTAAAGTAGAAAGGGGTTTAATATAAAAGTCAGATTGGATCAATAGGTATGAATGCGCAAATGTATGCAGGCAGTAGGCGTATGTATGCAAACAATGCCTCAGGCAATTAGTTGGGAACTCATATCAGAGCTCTCGTCATTCCCTGTGGGATTCAGACAAAAAACTCGTGAATTGATTGCTCGGTATACGTGAACGTGGACCAAAAAGATGGCGGAGATTTGTTGTGAACTTCGTATGTGCCGGGAATTTCAAGCTAAAGTGAGTTTGCCACTCTCACTTACCTGTATGCAATTGTTAGAATTGAATGCTCGTTAATTGTTTTTTTTTTTTACTTTTTCGCCATTTCTGCTCTACGCGAGTGTGTTTCCAAAAGGCATTTTTGTTTTAAAAATATAATTACTATCTTTCTTATAATTTCTCACGAAAAAAACCCAACCCAACATTTCGAAGTCTGTGCACGAACGAGGAAAACAATACTGCTACATACTAAATACACGCAAACCCAGCGAACAGCCATCTGTTATCATTACAAGGACACAGAATCAGGCAGTTTATCAAACTCAAGTAAAATTACACGGCTTGGGCTAACACATGTAATACCGTTCAATAACAACAATCTTAAATTGAAGAACTTCTCCTTTGTTGGGAGTTGTTTGAGGAGCGTCTCGATGCGCTAATAGTGACAACGCACGCGGCCCCGAAGTTCGCATCGTATTCTAACACGGCCAGACTTGTTTAGCACACGTAAACTTGTAACTGAGACGAGTTCAGAACTTTGTGTTTACTTAAAACTGTTAAAACTCCCCGCTATGAACTTTGTAAGTGAAATAAAGTGTTCAGAGGCAGATTTATCTGGGTACGTATACATGAACATTGTAGCTGCGACACAGGGAAGTTTGTTAAGCTCTCAAAATATAGTTTATGCTTATAAAGATTGTCTTCTACGTGTTACAAAGTGTGTTAACTGGTATAACGCCGCAACTTGAGCAACTTAAACTGCTTAATGAGGGTCTAGACTACAACGATGTGCTAAATTCTTGAATTTAAGCTTGTTTAATACATTTACAGTCTGAAGTTAAACCCTTGAGAATTGTGTGAAATTTTTCGTCTTTTCTAGAATGTGGCCCTGTCTATTCTAACTTCATTAGATTAAGTTATGAAAGATAAAAAAGTTACCCAGGTTTTGACAATAAATTACTAACAAATAATATTTACAAAAAATATTTCGTAAACTCCAATGACATAAACGAGACAGAATAATTGTTGGAATTCGCTACATTTCAGACTAAAATATACTGTACGAAAAATGTCTGCAGTATCCAAACAAAAAATAAACCTGTAACGTGTAACCAATTTATCGAAAACTTTATACTTTCAAAGTTATTTCGAACATTCGAACTTCGGTAGTCGAAATTCACTTCATATTTCGCAAGCAACATTAAACATTCAATAAAATGCTGCAAGGAAAACTTCCATTGAAATAGTTCTTAGTAAAAAGATTCAGTTTATAACTATTGCAGTAGAACCCAAGTGTCTGCTACAGACAGGAAACCATTTTAAACGCCGCACTGACTGGGAACGGTTTGGATACCGTGTCTTTTATTACATCTGAACTGTACTTACTTATGAAATATTTATCTTATTCCACTGGCTGACGTTTATTGAAGACGTTTTAAGACCAGGCATTAGAAACTATGGAACATTACCCTCAATTTACGATAAGGAATTAATTGCATTAAAAATAGTGTTTTGCAGGAATAGTGCTACTGTCGCCAAAGTACTCATATATTTCAGCCAACTTAGCCTTATGTATGTCAACTCTGATGATTTCAGATATAAAGACATATTATATTGTTTTACACTTTCACGGATTTTCACTACATTTAAAAAAATACCGGGTACTCAAAACAAAAGAAAATCACGGATATAATCCCGTTAGTACTTTAAGTATATATTATACTAGCTGTTGCCCGCGACTTCGTTCGCGTAAAAATATTGATGGGTCATGTGTGAGACTGCATCGTTGTTCGAGTTGTCGCAAGCGCTACTGAGCATGAGTAAAAATCCAAAAACTTTCGTCGGCGCCATTTTTGATTTTTATTTTGACTTCATCTTCATTCATTAAAAGTAAGATCAGAAATGCAGAAGAGAATAAAAACAGAAATCTACAAAATAAAAAAAATCTAGTTGGTATCAAATACGATATCGACAATTACTCATTCTATCTCGTTCTACTATACGTAATTTATTTATTTATTTATTTTATTTATTTATTTAAACAACACATACAACTATTATTACAGGTTTAGGTACCTAATACAATAAAGCAGTTATATTCAAAGTTTTGAATAAATTAATTAATTTGACAAACTAAAGTAATTGCGCAAAATGCGGCCCGTGTGAATTCGCTGCGTACAATTGAAGCAATCAATCTGTTGTGACACCATATTGAGTGCACGCAGCGCGCGCGTCAGCGGCGCGTGCTGCAGCAAGTTGGTGCGAGCGGGCGGCACCCACAGGAGCGGCGGCTGCCATACTTTCTTTTTCTGCTCCTGCCGTAAGTCCATAATCTTCGGCTTACCTAGGTCCCTACAAAACGGTAAGTACTGCCAGCCGCGAAGTCACGTATGCTATTAACTCGTGTACGGCCTATACTATTAACTTGCACTGCTGCAAAAGGTCTCTCCTGCTGCTGTTATTCGTGAACGAATGAACAACTACAATGCAAAACTTCATCTCCCCTTTACCCCTTTGTGGGTTGAACTTTGATACTTTTTGGTGACTCAAAAAACAAAAACTTTAATTAAAAACAAAATGTTGCTCTTTTTTCACCCCTCAAGGGTTGAAATTCTAATAAAGCCGTTGCGTCAGCTTCCAATCATAAGCCCAGATAACAAATTTTGTACTTTTTACGTCGAAAATTAAGGATTTTTCACATACAATTTCATCCCCTTTATAAGCCTTCGGGGTGGAGTTATCAAAAACGCTGAAACACTCATAAATAAATTTTTAATCGTCAGCCTAAACACAAAATTAGAAGATCCTAACTTTAAAACTGACGGACTTTCATATAAGCTTCTATCCCCTATTTTATTACCCTTGGGGGTAGAATTGATCAAAATCCTTTTTTAGCGGATGCTTACGTCATAACATCTACCTGCATGCCAAATTTCAGCCCGATCCGTCCAGTGGTTCGGGCTGTGCGTTGATAGATCACTATGTCAGTCAGTCAGTCAGTCACCTTTGAATTATATATATTTAAGATTTCTTTAGGCTATCACGGTTCACAACTCTCTTTACGCGAGGTTCTGCAGAGTTGTGAACGGTTGCAGTGATCAGATCGACCTTCATGTAGACGGTTTGAGCAAATTAAAAGCCTGTTTTTGTATCTCCTTTAAAAAAAATTGTTAGGTTAGGTTAAAACTGTGACCTACATTATATAGTCCGATAGCGCTAGGTAATTTTGATGCCATAAGTTTCAAAAATTCTAAAGTTTATTATTTTTTGCCTGTAGATACAGTCGTACCTACGGAGCTTACTATTGCATTTTGTGTCATATCTGACCATAGCATTTTCAGTAATTCGATGTTTTGTGGTTGAATATTTTTAATCAAATTAAAATTGCCAAATTTTTTTTTAAAGTTTAAAATAATCATGATATCTTATCTAGGATAGTCTGCGGAGTGTGCAAACCCAGTTTGTGTCATTTTCGTCCAGTGCAAACTGGCAATAGGGTCAGTACGTAAAACAGGACTAAAAAAAAATTACAGTTTATGAAATAACTATTTTCTTTCTCAGATGGCCAACATAAGCTTATTATATAAATTTGTGCCAAATTAGACCACGGAATTTAAAGTTATTCAACTATTTTGTTTTTCCAAGCTACAAAAGCTTCAAAAAAATATTACAATTATTAGAGTTCACATATTCAAGATCATTCATGCATGTAAAATCAACACTGTAAATTTGTGTCATTTTCATCCACGATATTTAAAATTATTAATACTCAAAAACTATGGTTTTTTGAGCACCGAAGTTAGAGTTTTCTGGGTGACCAATAGCAATAACATATGTACCATTGGAGAGAGCTTCTCAATGACGACTTTTGCTACTTCTATAAGTTTTGCTAATTCGCAGTCCATTCAGAATTATTGACGAAAATGGGCGACTATTTGGACTTCGAATTTAAGATTTTCTATGCAACCAACAGCCATAAGAAATACAATATTAGAAAGAGATTTTTAAGGAGAACCTTTGCTTCTTACGACTTTCGCCAAACCTTATTCCGTTTGGAGTTATTAAGCTAAATAGGTGACGAACTGATCACCGAAGTTAAGATTTTTGGAGTAACCAACATAAATAATTTACACCGCTGGAGAGAGCTTTTCAACGGCAAATTTTCCTAGTTATATAACTTTTGCTAATTCGCAGTCCATTTAGAGTTTTTGACCTACATAGCTGACTATCTGGACATCAAAGTTAAGATTGTCTAGGCAACCAATAGGCATAACATATACAACATAAGAAATTGATTTTTAAGGAGAACTTTTGCCTTTTACGACTTTTGCGAAATCCTATTACGTTCGGAGTTATTAAGCTAAATAGGTAATGATTTCAGCACCGAAGTTAAGATTTTCGGAGTAACCAACAGAAATAATTTGTACCGCTGGAAAGAGCTTTTCAATGACAAATTTTGCTATTTATATAACTTTTGCTAATTCGCAGTCCGTTCAGAGTTATTGACCTAAATAGCTGATTATTTGGACATCGAAGTTAAGATTGTTTAGGCAACAAATAGCCATAATATATACAACATAAGAAAGAGATTTTTAACGATAACCTTTGCCTCTTTCGACATTAGCAAATCGTATTCCGTTTAGAGTTATTAAGACAATTCGAACAAACGATTGAGCACCGAGGTCAAGATTTTTATACATCATTTTTAGTCGTGGGTGTTGGTCGTCAATGTTTTCGATTGCTCGAGGTCTTGGGTGGAAACGGTAAACGTTACTGCCCTAAGGGCAGCTACATAAATATGGTCATAGGGAACTATCCATAATTTTTCGTAAAATTTTGAATCACAATTACCGATTTTCAAAAAAATCTACAGTTAGCAAAAAAAAAGCTATTTTATACAAAACATTTTTTTGATGTCAATCGATCCTATTTCTAATATTGTTCAAAAACTTCTATTGGACCAAACCAGCTTGGAGTTCTAAATTAGTCAGAAATTGCAAAGTTTAAACAAAATTATTTTTTTGGTTGTTTATTGGTCTTGTTTATGATCAAAAACTCAAACGAAATCATAGCAGGTCCTAAGAAAGAATTTGTAAACCATAAAAACAAAAAAAAAATAGTGAAATGATCACGAACACGCGCGGTACGTAACTTAACGTTATTTGCGATTTGTTGCTATTATTTCAATCTATAGATCACCCGCGTTCAAAAATATTGATTGTTTCCTTACTTCTCTAGACCGTATTTTAAATAATCTTAAAAAATATCGAAACATACTATTAATAGGAGATATAAACATAAATATTCTAGACAACAGCAGTCTTAGTTCATCAAGGTACATGGATTTACTAGCTACTCATGGTTTACTGCCATCGCATAATCTACCTACCAGAAAAGAGAATTGTCTAGATCATTGCTTTCTAAAAACTACATCTGTTTCGCGAACTGTCGTTTGCGAGTCCACAATTACTGATCATTCTTCTGTTATGATTTCTATATCAAAAAAATCTAAAACTCTTGCTAACAAAATATCCAAAACGTATAAAAAACTAGATTACCAAGCTATTGCACACTTGCAGACACAATGAAGAAACACACGGTGACCATTAAACTATCTCGGAGGAAGCGTCCTATCAGACCATGGATAACGTCTGGTCTATGCCGCTGTATCAGAAACAGAGATCAGCTCCATAAAAAACTCCGCAAAGACCCTGAAAACGTCATTCTAAGTGTTACTTACAGAAGATATCGCAACACTTGTAATAATTTATTAAAAAAAACTTAAAAATAACTATCTGAGATCTGAAATAAATAAACATAAAAATAACCTCAAAAAACAATGGTCACTTATAAAAGACACTTGTAATTTGACTGACTAAAGTGATGACCTTGATGAATTATTAAAAATCAAACATGATGCGCTGAGTTCTGTAAATAACGTGAACAGTTACTTCGCAAAAGTGGGTTACAATTTAGCCAAGGATATAATAGGAAATAACCAAGGGTTACCTAAAACCCCTTCTATTAGGTCCTCCAACATCAACTCGTTCGTCCTTCTTCCAACGGATGAAGAAGAGGTAAAATCTATTATAATAAATTTAAAACAATCGAATGCCACCGGTTGCGATGAAATTCCCATTTCAATATTAAAATTAGGCGTAAATATTTTAGCATCTCCCATAGCCATGATGTGCAATCAGTGCTTGACGAAGGGCGTCTTTCCCGATGTCCTCAAGATAGCCCTGATAGTTCCTTTATTCAAGGCGGGGGACAAAGACTGTGTCGCTAACTACAGGCCTATATCGCTGCTGCCATCCTTGTCCAAGGTTCTTGAGAAGGTTATTAATATTAGATTAACTTCCTTCCTCGAATCCCAAAATTTACTCTCAATGAACCAGTTCGGCTTTAGAAAAAACAAATCGACTGATGATGCAATAACAACGCTAACTTCTACCATTGTTGATAGCCTGGATAAGGGACAGAAGACGATAGGTGTATTCCTTGATCTGGCAAAAGCATTTGACACAGTCTCTGTTCCCCTACTTCTTGCAAAGCTGGAACACCTGGGAATTCGTGGTACAGCTTTAAAACTTTTCACAGACTATCTAACAAATAGAAAGCAATGTGTCAGAATAAACGGTATTGTGAGTGAGCTGGCGGATATCACTTTTGGTGTGCCACAGGGAAGCATTATGGGACCCACGCTCTTCCTTGTGTATGTAAATGACTTGTGTGAATTAAAGTTGAGACAGGGCCGAGTAATAGCGTATGCAGATGACACTGCCCTTTTATTTACTGGTAAGTCATGGAAAGAGGCTAATAACGTAGCTAACTTAGGCTTCCAACAAGTTACCGTATGGTTGCAGGAAAATCTTCTCACCCTAAATGCACTTAAAACTAAATACATACCTTTTAGTATCACAAAAAGAAATCAACCACCTTCTGGAATTATTCACCTAAAAGCTCACACTTCTAATATGTGCGGGACTTGCATTTGTCATGAATTAAATAAAACTCACTCAATTAAATACCTTGGCCTAGTCATTGACCAACATTTAAATTGGCATGAACATATAACTAAGCTTATTTCTAGAGTCAGAAAACTTATATATATCTTTAAAAATATTCGTTCCTTTTGCCCGCCAAATATAATCTTGTTAGTTTATATATCCTTATGCCAGTCTATTATAACGTATGCCATTGCTGCGTGGGGAGGTGCGACCAAGTCAGTCCTTATTAATTTAGAAAGAGCGCAACGTGCAGTTCTCAAGGTTATGAGTCACAAAAGATTTAGATACCCCACTTTTTCGTTATACTCCGAATTATCAGTCCTAACAGTGAGGCAACTATTTATCAAAAACATAATACAAACACAACATAAAAATACACCTGATTACACCAAAAAAAGAAGGAAAGATATTGTTTACTCTGTGCCTCATTGTAAAACCTCATTCGCAAAAAAATTTTTACACTACTTGGGACCGTCTATATATAATAAAATATCAAAGCATATTCAGATTCGCCATCTTAGCAAACATACATGTAAAACTGAAATTTTTAAACTTCTCAACTCATTGAATTATGACAATACGGAACAATTGATTAAATTCACTGCGTAACTATTACACCAGATACCATTCCACGACACACACACCCCTGTACATATACATACACATATATATATACTTACATACCCACACACACATCACATCATACATACACCTCCACAATATTTTGGATATAATTGAGACCTATTTAAATTGTGTTTTAATTTTAAGATTAATTTAATTTTTAATTTAATTTTTAATTTAATTTAATTTAATTTAATTTAATTTTAATTTTAATTTTATTTCAATCTAAATGTACTTTATTTTTAATTTCAATTTTAATGTCAATTTTAGTTTTTATTTAAAATGAATTTTGACTTTAATTTGGATTTTGAATTTGATTTTAATGTTATATTACAAATTGATTTTAATTTTAAATTACATATTGATTTTGATTTTTAATTTTTAATGTTGGTTTTAATTTTCATATTGAGGTTAATTTTAATTATAATTTCATTATATTGTAATTTTATTTTTTACTTTCTTTCTACTGTTTTAATTAATTATTACTTTTGTTTTATTTTTTACTTGAATTTAACAACATTTTAATCAAAACATTTATCAATCACAAAAAGTAACTATTAGCTTTGTAAACAAACAAAGCATCTAAAAACCTTGCATATACTATGTCACCTTTTAGATCTACCAACAAATTAAAAAAAAATAACTGATCAATTATTTAATGCATACCCTTTCTATTTAAACTAGTAACTTTTATTGTTTTGTTACTATACCGAATAACTTAAGTGCCACTAGTCTAATGTAATTACTAACCTATTACCGCGACCGAGGAAAACTGTTCCACTGTAATACAGTTTACACTAGTACGGGGAACAGGGTGAATCAGTTCTGTGCAAACTAACATCCTAATTAAAGTTAGCTAGTGAAACTGTTAATAGAAGAATTTAATGTAACTGTTAATAGAAGAATTTAATGTAACTGTTAATAGAAGAATTTGAATTATTGTGTTAGGTTGTTAGACAGTATGCGAATAAAATTCTTTTTTTTTTTTTTTTTTTTTCTGACTTTTTAGTAATCCAACCCGATTTGGTCCAATAGAAGTTTTTGATCAGTATTACAAACAGTATCGATTGGCATTAATTTTTTATTGTGTAAAATGGCAGTATTCTTACTAACTGTACATTTTTTTTAAATCTGTGAATGGGAATCAAAATTTAACGGTAAATTATGGATAGTTTCCTAAGACCATTTTCATGTAGTTGCAACGGCTGAGGTAGCTCCCCTTACTGCCCCGTTAACGTTTTTTAGCCCGTTTAAGTAGCATTATACATATAACTTTTACTAATTCGATGGCTGTTCAGAGTTATTGACGTAAATAGCTGACTATTTGAACACCGAAGTTAAGATTGTCTTGGCTAATAATTAGCCATCAAATATACATTATGAGAAAGTAATTTTCAAGGATAACCTTTGCCAGTAACACAAACGTTTAACGTTTAATGGTTTAAAAAAACTAAGAGTGTACCTAGTAAACTATTTTGTAATGATTTGGACATTTTAAAGCTTAAAAAAACAAACCTGTGTACAAAAAGTAAAAACCAGCTGGGGATGAAACTTGCAAACCATTTTACAGCATTAAAACCATCTTAAGAAATACAAAATGAAAATATTTGACGAGAGTCTCGAACCAGCGATTCGATGTTCTCAAGTCGATCGCTTACACTGACGAGCCACTTTCTACGGTGACAATAAGTGTAAAAAAGCTGTTCTGTTCTTATGACGTTTAGACAATTGACAGGAGTCAAACGGCTCAAGAATACGGAGATTACTGCCATATGAATTTCAACTTCAACCAAAAACAAATGACACGTCAATGACGTCATGCACGAAATGAAAAGGACAGAAATATAGTTCTTGTATTTCTATCAAACAAAGTTCGAGACATGTCAATTAATTACTTTAATCGATATCATATTTTAACTTACAATTAATGACAGAATTTTTTGGTTTAAATAAACCCTTTTGATGGGGCTCAAACTTTTTTAAATCAAATTGGATAAACGTATGCACTTGTTTGTCGCAACATGAACCGAATGGCCGCCCTTCGTGCGAAGAAATTGGTTTATTTTTCTTTCAAATAATAAGATTGCGTGGATAAAAACGATACATACAGGGTGTATTTCACCTCATCACAAAGCCGTTAACCAAGCATTCTGTATATCAAACTAAGTAACTTTACGCAAAAAATTTGAGGTTATAAATCATGTTTTGTGGTATAACTCAATGTAACACACTCAAAACATTGTGCGGATGGATGGATTAAATAGTACGGGGGTCGTAGAGATATTTAAAGTAAAAATCATGCGATAAAAAGTGGTATTTAAAAAAAAACTTGTCAAAATCTTGCAACTTTGACCCCCAATATCTCCGTAACTAGAAGGTTCCCAGGTATAGTGTAGAACAAAAAAATGATCAGAATAACGAGGAGAACAATTGCCTTTCGTATTCGTTAAGAGGTGTTTTACACCCTTTATTATGAATGGTGATTCGTTTCACCATAATAATCAAAAACAAGTAAACTCTAAAAACTGTAATTTTCTTTTGTGGATATTATAGGGTTTTGTAACAAAAAAAATGAAATATCTATAAATACCGTGGATGAATTCGGCACAAAATAAATTGAACGACAGATATCAGTACTCTTAATCGCGTAACACCTATTTCACAAATTGTAATATTCTTTTAGATAGATAGATAAAGCTAGTTGGGCGACGTGTTAGGTACTTGTTAATTAGAAGGATTCCCGTGGACAGAGATGACACAAAATGCCAATGTATATCAGTTACTACTTCGTTATTATAATGGAAGTAAATTTTTCAACTATAATTTTCTTTTCGTGTGATAGTGATTAAAAAGACAAATAGCTAAATTTCTCCAAATGCTAGTTCCTAAAATGACACAAATTTATATAGTAGGTCGGGTAAATGGTCCGGAAACTATATGCAAAAAACAAACAACTTTAATATTTTTGAAACCTCAAAACCTAGCGCTACCGGACTATATAATAGAAAAATCAAAATGGAAAACTGACGATACAAAATATTTGGCTTATTAGATTTTGCTTAAAAACATTTTTTATTTAGTCATATATTTCAGTTGGAATACTGTTATTCCAACTGAAATATTTGACTAAATAAAAAATGTACTAGTTGGTAAACAAGTTATAGTTTAAACGTTCATTTCCCAAACATTAAGTTTGCGTTACAAATTTTTGTGGATAGATTTTTTGCTAAGTAATGATTTGGCAAATTAAATTATGCAAATAATTTTTTGGGAAGTGAAAATTTCTCAAATTCCTTTCGGTCAAACAAGGGAGACCCCAATAACTTTCCCATAAGGGTTATTATAAAGGCATATTTCTATAAATTTCGTACCTAGTTATAATAATGTATATTTATGATACAGTAATGCAATTATTTTTTCTATATTTGAGCAACCCGCTGTATAATACCACAAAACGATGTATTTACCGCAACCGATACTTTTCTCAACTCAATTTCTACATCCAAACCTTAGTCCATAAGACTTCACCCCTAAATATAAATTTAAACCCACAACAAACAAGCTTCCGGCCATAAATCCATAAAATGTATGCACTATCAGAATAACGTGTTATTCATCTTGGACCACTGCCATGTTGTTTTGAAAAATTAGAGAGCTACGGAGGAAGCAATGCTCGACAGGCGAAGCTTGGTTGGTCGGCAGCCAAGAACCACGTTACTGCTGTTCCCTGTGACACCCGGCCCGATAAAGGCTACCACACAGTTTGAAATATCAGCCAGCAGCTTCTAATTTATATGAAAGGAAATTGGCTTTTATACTACGTACTAGTTCGTTAACTCGATATAGAACGCGGGAAGCGGAACTATATTTTTCAGAAAGTTTTGCTGATATTTCAGCTTTGAGAGATTTTTAGTTTTAGCTGGTATGTATGTTGATACGAGAACATTTTATTCAGCAAAATAAAAATTGTTTAATTTTTGAGAAATAATCTTGAGTTGAGTTGCACGGGACCGATCACTGTGGCTGAAATGTCGATGATGAAGAATCTTTTTAATAAAACGAATCAGGCCTGTTATTTCTAGAGGGTAAAGCGGAAATGTGTGCACACAAAGATTTTGCCAGTTTGACGAGTCGGGACTATGCAACAATTTCGAGATCAATCGGAACCGTGACGAATTGGGCATAACTTTGTTGAGATACCATCTAATTTAGAGGAAGAGGGGCGCAATCACCTGTGTAAAATGCTGCATGGTTTAAGAGCCAAATAAATACCCTTACAAATAGAATATGATGCCTCTTAAATGATTTAACCATCCTATCCTGTATAATCCTTAATATTATAAATGTGAATGTAAGTCTGTTTTTAACGCTTTCACGCGAAAACTACTCAACCGATCACCATGAAACTTTTTACACATATTTTTTATTAAAAAAAACTAACTCTCACTCGCAGAC
Source organism: Xestia c-nigrum (assembly GCA_916618015.1). Classification (NCBI taxonomy): domain Eukaryota; kingdom Metazoa; phylum Arthropoda; class Insecta; order Lepidoptera; family Noctuidae; genus Xestia; species Xestia c-nigrum. The sequence continues at coordinate 11,924,847 of OU745260.1, forward strand.
GAAGTTGCGTGGGTCAGCTAGTAATTTATTTAAAGAAGTTTAGCAACATTTATTATAAAGGGTGTAAAACACCTCTTCACGAAGCCGAAAAGGCACTTATTCTCCCCATCATTGCAATATTTTTTTTGTTCGACACTATACCTGGGAACCTTCTAGTTACGGAGATATGGGGGGTCAAATAACTTTTTGACAAGTTTTTTTTTTTAATACTAGGTTTTTTTGTAATATTTTGACCCCTCCACGACCCCCGTACTATTCAATCCAAATCCAATCCAATCAGCACAATGTTTTAAGTGCGTTAGTAGTTAGCTGTTAGTTAGTTAGTTGAGTTCTACGACGAAGTATAATTTATAACCTCAAAAAAAAGTTGTTTCCCAGCAATAATTTTTGCGTAAAGTAAGGTTTGATGTACTGAATGCTTGGTTGCCGGCTTTTTGATGAGACTTACACCCTTTATTTACTCGTATATAATCAGGGAAGGATTGGTTAGGCAATATATTGAAAAAAAAACAACCAATATACAGGGTTATTTTTTGTTTACACTAAACCCGAAAAGGGGTCATTGTACTCATCATTTTGAACAACTTTTTCTATGGGACGAACCGTCAAATCGCGAAAAAAAAATCAGCTGTTCCCTACATTTATGTTCGCATAACTCGTCAAAATGTAGGGAACAGCTGATTTTTTTTTCGCGATTTCAAGGTTCGTCCCATAGAAAAAGTTGTTCAAAATGATGAGTACAATGACCCCTTTTCGGGTTTAGTACAAACAAAAAGTAATGTTGTATAGTAATATAATTCAATTGAATTAATTTGAAAGGGTTAGGTAGATTTGAAAAATACTAATAACTAGTTTATGCCTCTGATGTCGCCCTTGTAGAGTTAATTAATTTTCCCATAGGATCATTCTACCAGGATAAAAAATATATCCTATGTCCATTCTATATTTATCCAACTCCATTCAGAGGCATAGACCCAGACTACAGGTAACTAAGAAATACATGATGGAAAAACTCAACAACTCTTTGTTTTTTACTTATATCGCTACATTTCTGTTTACCTTTGAGGCTATGCCATACATAATGTATTTTTTAATGGACGAACACTGTCTCCCAATTCACAGGTGAACATCTAGAGATCTATCTTTAGAACATATTAGTGTTTGTATGATGTTTTCTAAAAAAACATTTAAAATTGGTATTTTTATTTTTATTGTACTCTATCACACACAATACTGTCTTATTTGACCCAAAGGTTGACTGGTAGAGAATGCCTTGTGCTCTTGTACATGAAGTTTAAATAAATAAATAAATAAATAAAATTATAAAAAATAGTAGCCCACCGGTATCGGGAACAGGGTCTAAACTACCACCGGCAATTGGGGGTCTGAGGATCCTCTCTAGGAACCTAACAATATGAGCCGTGGCCAGAAGTGCCGCTTTCGGAATCAAGTCCTTGATCCAGCTGCCTAACGAGAGCCTCCTCAGGTATTAACCGAGGTTCATGGGCTGATATGACTGTCGGCATAGTGATTGCTGAGTCCACATCCTACATTTCGACAACCTTATTTATTTATATATATCTTTTTTTTTCATTACTTTGATCAGGTTGACATTTGTATGAATTTTTGTTTAAATGACTTTGACATCTTTTATTGTATGTTCCATTCATTTTTCCATTGACATGCCACTTATCTGGAATTTATAATTTTGTTGTTAGCCAATTAATTATTTGCATGCCCAAATGACGGCAAAATGTGGAGGACTTTATTAAAACAGAACATCTATGTACCCATGTTTGCAAAAATAAATGATTTGATTTGATTTGCTCAGGCTGGGAATCGAATCCAAAGCACAGTAGCTTTTGGCTCATAGACTAACGAAACAGTTCAAAATTATTATTCTTGCCTATTTTTCATTTCCCCACAGGAACGAACCTTTTACGAAATATCCGGCAAAGTAAAAGCAATAAAAGTCGAATTACTGTTCGAGTCATGCATCACGAAAGTTTTGGGTTCGAGAGTTACAAATTGAATAAAATTAAGGTCAGTATTTCGCCTTGTGTCGGTGCGGAGTGTGTGACTTCAAACAGGAACTATCGCTACGAATGTAACTTTTAAACTTGTTTTTTTGGAGTTTAGTTGCGATTTTATCAGGTCATACTGGAAACGTACGGATTAGCGGGTTTTGATGATTAAAAATCTTTTGTTAATTTTTTTATTGACTGACACCGCCCAACATCAATACTTCTTATACATTTAGAGAAGCTTTTTTGAAAATATGTATATTTTCTAAGATGCATTAATCTTATTTTTGGCGCTGATAAATTCTATCAGAACACATAGCATAAAGAAACAAAAGATCTCTTTATTTGAGAATAAAATACCATAATTTTACGTTACTGTATGAGCACTTTGACGACTCGAATGGCGTAGTGGTAGTGACGCTGCCTTACGTTCTTAGGGTCCTGGGTTCGTATCCCGGTAGGAGCAAATGTTTGTGTGATGAGCATGGACATTTGTTTCCGATTCATGGATGTTTATATATAATAAGTATGTATTTACAAACAAAAAAGTATATAGTATACCACCACGTCCAGTATGTTTAGTGTAGTAGCTTTGCTCAGTGTGGTACTAGGTGGCGCTATGTGTTAATGTCCAGCGATATTTATTTATTATTTATTTATTTACTTAAAAACGGTTCTTTGCATTTAAATACACCAACTTTTCACGAGAACTATAACGTAACCGATTCGGTTGGTCACATACCTACTTACTGCGATTTGCAATCAGAATGCTAAACATGATCTGATAAATTATATAACAACCGTCTTTTGACCAGTAAGTTATGTTGGAAAATGTTATAAGCAAAATATCCCAATAATAAACAGCACACGTAAAACCAGTCTACAATCAACTCCAAGTTAGCCTGACACACAAGAGTTGAGGCCGCTTCGCCGTTCGTCTGATATGTATAATACGCTTCATAGAAGAGGCGTGCATCGTACGATACGGCGCCGGCCTCATAGCGTCTAGTTGTTATAATTAGGCATGGGCAAAAAATATCGAAATTTTTCCAAACAATTATCGATATTTATCGTCGATATTTTTTCATCGCGATATATCGATAATCGATACTTATTTTTAGAGTTTCGAATTCGTATCAAATTCGATTTTTTTTAACGCAACTTTGGTTTCGTGTCCATATCTGATGACTACTGGTTTGATTTAATTGTATATAATTATTTAAGGTCAAGCATCAATAAAAATACTGTTTTCTTTTATTCTTTTTTACGAAGTTTGAATGCTTTTGGAATATGTATGAAGTATCATAAGAAAACTGATGATATATTGATATTTTTCACTAGACAATTATCGATACTGTTTAAAAATATCGATACGATAAATATCGATATATTTTTTTCACTAGCTCATCCCTAGTTATAATAGAACAACTGTCATACAAAGCCTGACAGACTGCGGCGAGCCTGGTAGGTTTCCGTTGTTTCTACTTCTGATGTAATAACATTTATCTATGTTTGATGGTGTGATGATAGCAAACCGTGGGATAATTTTTAATTTTTACAGTCTACGTGCTCTGTCATGCTAAACTTTAACAAAAAAATAGTATTCAGTTGGTACCTGACATTTATTGGAATCAAGCATTTAGCAGAATGGATGGACGATCGGCCTGAAAAGTTCTAGCACAAGTCCTCTACACTACCGTCATTTTCACTTAAACTAGAAATATGTACATACCAAGATGAGTAGTATCATGAGCAGTGTCTTAGTTTTAAATAATGCCCATAACTTCAATTCCACCCTGTATAACATGTAAACTAGATTTCCATTGCTATGCACGCATTAGTATATTCGTCACATATTGAGAGGCCTGCGGAGCTTCATACAAACGTAATACCAAAATAATTTGTAAATCAAACATATTCTTATAGTAGTGTGTATTTATTTCGATTGTATTACAGAATATCTAGGTTCCCAAACATATATTTTGAATGGACACTGATTTAAACAAGAGTTATGAGAAAAAAAGTTTTCTACAGTAATTTTATTTTTCCTCATATCTCGTCTTTATATCATTTTCCTTTCAAATGTTTTATTTAGGAACATAAACATTTCTGTAAACCAATCAAAATTAATGTACAATGCTTTAAGAACATGTTTGATTTAAAAAATATTTTGGTATTACGTTTGTATGAAATACGCATGCTCCGTCGACCCCTTAAGGACCAAAGATTTTGTAATACGTGCATATTATTTAAACTTATTGAAGATTCGTATTAGGTTGTCTTGTAATTATAGTCATAACGTGGAGAAATTAATAAATTGGCGTAATAAATTTTTAACCTCCTTTTTATCGCAAATAATCCACTTAATACAAAAGTTGTGAGCAAAAACAAACTCACTATTCCTTGCCATACGAGAATCAAACCTGCGGTTACAATAGACAGACTTAAGTCCTAACCAGACAGGTACATAACTATCCCACTCAAATACCGCAGAACGAAGTACGGCTTTGGCTCACTTATACTGCACAGTCGGCGTATTATGCGTATAAGCAGAAAATCAGCTTAAATCACCTCTGTGCGAACTCTGCAAGCGGCTCAGCACCGCATATACGGCAGATTACGGGTTTTCACTGCATACAGAATGGGGTGTATTTTTGGGGTTGTAAATACGAGAACGTGACTTTTGTTTTCGTTTCGTTGTCGTTTTTTCTTTGTAGAGTTTAGCTTAGGTTAAACCGTGATCATTTTATTACGTGTCGTAGTGTCTTATGAATTATGATACGGTGTTATTAAATTATAACTTGTTGTGATACGACTATGCCTTTCAGCTAATGAATCTATACTAATATTATAAAGCAGCAGAGTTTGTTTGTTTGGTTGAACGCGCTAATCTGAGGAAGTACTGGTTCGAATTGAAAAATTCTATTTGTGTTGGATAGTCCATTTATCGAGGAAGGCTTTTGGCTATATAACATCACGCTACAATTATAAGGAGCGGAGCAGGAATGAAAAATGTTGCAAAAACGGGGATTTTTTTACTTTCGTTTTTCTCTCTTATGTGACGCAGACGAAGTTGCGCGGGTCAGCTAGTACATCTATTAAATGTACTCGTGCACTTTGCAATAATGTTCGGTTCATTAAAACATGAACTGAACAAATCGCAGACCACGGCACAACGTAGGCCTGTTCTGAAATGCATATCAATCTGCTTCCTCCCTTTCTACATACAGTTACTTATATAGGACATACTGTGCCAACAACAAATAATGGTGATAATGGCAGGAAATTGATCATGATACAGTTATGAATATCATTTGTATATATTCAATTTGAAGTTTATTTTGCTGCTATGGATCAATGGATTCTTATATGGATACTACAGAACACGTGACATAAGGTTCCTGTAGACATGTGTGAGTTTCTATATTTACTCTATTCTGGGACTTCCAAGACTATTTCTATGTTTTATGTTGTTTTATTTTAAGGTATTGAGACATTTTATGTTCCTACATTTTAAATCACAATAAATTAGTCGCACAGAAAGTTGCAAAACCTATTTTAAAAACACGTAGAACTTACATGACACACTTACCATAATTACATTATAACCCAACCTGTGCGGGACCCACAATGACTAAGTTTCAGCGAGCCAATTTTCATCAAAACTTCAGGATCGCTCAAATTTAGATCGACTTCACGAAGTTCTAACTTAGATGGATATTAGATTCCATTCAAATGTAATGAGCTAAAAAACTGTGCCGGAATAATTAGAGTGAAAATTATAGAAAGAAAATGAATAGGAAAACTATACAACGTTATTTTTAGTCGTTTTAATAGCACTCATGAAAATGAACAACTTTTACTATGGGACCAACTATGAAATCTCGAAAAAAATATCAGCTGTTGCCTACATTTTTCCGAGTTAGGCGACCAATAATGTATGAAGCAGCTGATTTTTTTTTCGAGATTTCATAGTTGGTCCCATAGTAAAAGTTGTTCATTTTCATGTGTACTATCCGCCCTTAAAGGGATTAAAACGACTAAAAAATAACGTTGTATAAGTACGGAGGTAGTATAAATCCTCTAATCAAAGTTCACCACGCGGCACGAGCTGGATGGAGACGAACAGCTTCAGACCAGTTTTCTTGTTCACCAAAAACTGCCGAACAAATGTGCCGACCGACCAAGTGGAAAGCCAGCCATTAACCAGGTATTACTTACAGCAGAAGCGTAATTTTTTCTCGCAGTATGTTCCCCTTGTCTGAATGTAAATCGCTCTGGCTGCATGCAAATCGTTCGTTTATTAAAATCAGCAAGACATTAGAGTTTCGAGCAAAAAGTTACGATACAACACCGTCAGCGATAAGAATTTGTTCATGTATTTCGTTTGTTTTTTTGGCGAATTGCTGAGAATATTTAAGTATGTATCATATTTTAGTTCGTTTCATAGACTTTTTTCCAGTTATGCTTATTCTCGCTGGCTTTTTGCAACACCTAAATGTACTGGGCCCCGATTCTCTTGTTGCAATAGTGTCACGATAGTCTTTCATTGATCTCATAATTGTTCATTTTGACAAGTTTAGTGATCTACTAACATCATGGCGTCATTATGATTATCCAATGAACAATCACGGACATTGCATTGAAAGAAATAGCTTGTAATAGTAGTCTCGTAATAATGACAAATAAATGACTGACTTACGCGGTAATCTGCCAACATTTTGACAGTTCCTTTGAGAATTAGATCGGAAAGAACACCGGTCAACTTGCGAACAAATTTTTGTTGATATTTTATTTTAGCGTCTGCCCATGAAAATTATATAAAAGTATAGAATTTGAATTCCTGAAGAGTTTTGTCTTCAGTCATATTTTTCTAGGAAGTCAGGATTTAAAGATATTCTAGTTTGAAGTTTTAGAGGTTATATCTTGTTAACAACAGACTTCGAAAAATAAATCTCAAAATACCTTTACTCACTTTAAATACATTAATATAAATGCATTTATTTACAACTAGCTGCGCCACGCGAAGTTTATAAGAATATAAGGATAGTGGGAGAATAGTTTAAGGACTCTGTCTTCAGAATATTAAGTCCAACAGACGTTCGTAGGTCTGCCACATGGCTCACATGGTCACATGAGACGTAATTAGGTACTTACCTACTTAAATAAATGATCAGAAGAATATTTATTTAATTACCTTAGTCAACTATCTATAGGGCAGTTAGTTAGATATATATTTTGATAAATAAGTCGCCAACCCGTCTTGAGCAAGCGTGGAGATCAATGTTCGTGCCTTCTCTGTTGAGAAAAGGCCTTTGCCCTGCAGTGGGACTGTAATAGGCTGGTAAACTTACTTTTAAAATCAATTCTGTGAAAGTAGAGAGAAAATGGGATATGTGTTGTGCTTAGTCATTTAAAAAATAAAACAATTCTGTTAAAACCATAAAGTAATTTATTCTGTCAATTCTTATTATTGCCTACCCGGGCCCTAAATCACAGCCTGCATTCGATTCTTCATTAATCTGATCAGGTTTTTGACGGTGCCTTGAGGAATTCTGTCCCACCCGTCTGTTAACGCGGCCTTCAATGCTTTTATCAATCAATCATTTCATTTTCAGGCATCTTAAGGCCCATAAATAAGATACACGACATTACCTACATTACAACTTAGAATATACTTATACATACAAAATATAACTTATAAACTATGAACACATGAAGTGACGGCGTCGTGTTACGCTGCGGGGTTCACGTAGCCTGCCGCGAAAACGTCGGTAGACAACACCCTTCGGCCAAAACTCTTCCTTGAGAAACTTGTCGAGAAATTGTGTCAGAACTCGCACCACAAACGACTTGAAGTTGGTGTTGTGACGCGACTCCAACTTCTCGATCCTCAAGGTCCAGCTGGTCTTCATCTTCATGTACTCTACGAGTTCTATGACCTACTCAACCTTCGTGGAGTGATGCAGTCGGGACACATAAAGCAAAGTCGTAGTTGGTATTGCTGGACGCAGCAGCATATTTGGTACTGACAGTCCAGTACCGCGTTGATTGCGACAAGTAGGCTTTTTCTTCTTCTTCTGAACTAAGGTGAAGCCGTCCTCATCACATTTCTGCTTGGCTGGACAGCGCTGTACCGGATTCCTCGGAAGGGTATCACAGCGACGGTTCTACTTTCCCCCTTTCTGCTGCTTAAGTTGTTTTGCAGCTGAATCGTTTTATGGTTGAAGGGACTGAATTTCTGCCCAGGACCCTTCTCTTGAGCTCGTCCCATAAGCGTTCGATATCAGTCCATATCTGGACTCGACCAGTCCATCAGTCCAGTATGTATATTCACTTCATTCAGGAACTTTCGCATGATACGCGCCGTGTGACATCTTCGGCCCCTTCAGGCGCGAAAACAAGCGTGGTTTTTTCCTCTAAAGAGGCAGCTCAGCCATTATACTACATACAATACAATACACACTTTATTATTATTCTATGTACCTATTATGAAAAGACAATTCGTGACACAATACAATGATGTATGTGATGGAAGGCCATAACTCTATTTAAGGCTTTTCACGGCCGAAAAGGCCTCAAATGAAGATGCGGATTTCAACAAGTATGCAAACTATTCGTAGAAAACATCGTTTTTGAGGCCAAACGCCCTTCTATCTAAGTGTATCTGGTGGCTACGGGCGACTTATACAGAATTTCTTGCTGAATTCGAATCAATGTTTAACTGAGATTTGGCAAAAATTTTAGTTACGGCCTTTCACCGTATTACGGTACAGCGCATGTCATTAAGCAGGTTGACAAATAAAATGTCATGTTTTTTTTTTGTTGGAGATGACATTAAAGGTGGACACACACTTATCAATAATAAAATAAAAAAAGCAATAAATATTTATTTCTCATACGTATGACGTCATCTATTCGTACGATTCGACGCGGATAAGTGTGCTAGGTTTTATAATATTTCATACAAGTTATTCTAAAATTCGATTCTTTCGGCGCGGTCGATTGTTTCGAAGCGGATAAGTGTGCGTTCACCTTAAAAGTATATCTTAGCCAAAAGCCATGAAGTCAATCCAGGAAGAAAAAAAGTAAGTCATGATTATTTTTCTCTTTCATCATTATTCTAGTCAATTGAGCTCATAATAATGAGGAATTTTTTTACAGACTTCGTTAGACCTTAAGTTTGATTTGATAAATCTTAGTAAATTATTTCGTAGGCATCTATCACGGTGAAATACGTAGACGCTCAATAATTTCATCAACAATTGTCTCGCCCGGGTTCTTTGCTCAATTAGCACTATTTTATATTGCAATCTATATAGGCTTCTTTAATAAAGATAATTAAAAACACTTGTAAGAAAATAAATCTTAACACCGGCCACTAGAAATAAAAACAAATAAACATAAAATAACAATGAGTTGGATAGTTGCACATTTATCCACGTTCCACATTACTTTTTATGTTTTTTGCTATTTACGAACTTCTTACTACTTCAGATTGCTTTTATCACAAATAAATAATATGTAAAAATATGTAAATGAAATCTGACACGAATAACAGTTTAAATTTAATAGTATATTTTCGAAAATCATTTCGTCTTTTAATAATGGCAATACAACAATGTCATTCAAACACAATTACGAGACCATTGATCGAACCACTATAATGAATTTAGCAGAATATGAACTTTAAGCAAAATGGCAATAGCGATCCCATTGTCATCCATCAACAATTATGAGATCAATAAAAGACTATCATGACACTATTGCAATAGCAGAATCGGAGCCCTGGCTGTATGTACAAGATGTTACACTACTTCTGGGTTGGCCTACTGGGCCCGAGAAAATAAGTCGAAAAAGAAGGTGAATAGTGAACTTATTATCTTATTCTTCTTAATTTAATTATTCTGGGAACCAGCACTTTATTGAGTGGTTAATGTATGTGGTTATAAGTATAACCAATCAATACTAAAGTTGGTGTTTGCATACATACCTACATACATATTTGTAGTGCAAGTACCATCACGTATTTAATAATAGGATTATTCGCGCAATCATATTTCCACAATCCCATATTTTAAAGTATTCAATTGTGAGCCAATTAAAGCTTACGTTCTGCGTTACGTACTCATAAATGATGACTACAATATTCAGGGCATACGTTGGCAAATTATTTTATTAATTTTCATTTAATTAATTTCCACTGTGCAACAAATGAGTTGATTAAATTAGCAAAAGCATAAAATTATTTATTTTCAGAGCCATAGCGACCGCACTCGAACAACCGGCGTAATTCAGCAAAACATTCCTATACTTTCATCATTTACATTTTAACTGAAAATATATACTGTTGTAGGCTGGTCTAATTATTTAATTGAGTTAGAGAGTTAGAGACTTGAGTAGTGGGTACATATAAAACCATACTTTGAAGCACATATATCATATTCGTAGCTAGTGCTACGAAACTACTACGAACGCGGGTCATGGCTACGCGCTCCGTAGCACGACTGCTACGAAATGGTAATTACTACAAACGGTGTAAAACACCTCGTGACGAAGCCGAAAGGTACTTGTTCTCCCCATTGCATCATTGCGATCAGTTTTTTGCTCTACACTAAACCTAGGAACCTTCTAGTTACGGAGATATTGGGGGACAAAGGTTCCAACTTTTCGATAAGTTTTTTATTAATAAGTACAAGTTTTTAATACAAGATTTATACTTTAAACACCTCGACGACCCCCTTACTATTCAATCCACCATTAGTACAATGTTTTAAGTGCGTCGCGTTGAGTTCTACCACAAAACATGATTTTTCAGCCCAAATTAAAAGTTGTTTCCCAGCAATAATTTTTGCTTATAGTTATTTGGTTTGATGTACAAAATGCGTGGTTGACGGCTTCGTGATGAGGTGGTTTACACCCCGTATGTTAAAGTATCTGATCTATTCCTTTATTTTTTTAAGAACAAAAAACACTTCAGAAACAGCAATATAATCGTCAATGTGAGAGTTATACATAGGTTCAAAATCAAAATACTTTATGGCACATGGGCATTTATAAAATGTCAAGAAAGGGTACACGGTTTGGATTGGTCATTTCCTATGGAAAAGAAACGGCAAGAAACACCATGGTTAATTTAAATAAATAAATAAATAAATATCGCTGGACATTACACACAGCGCCATCTAGTGCCACACTAAGCAAGGCTTGTGTCGTGGTCACCAGACAGTTGATATACTACTTATATACTTTTTGTTTGTAAATACATACTTATTATACATATAAACATCCATGACTCGGAAACAAATGTCCGTGCTCATCACACAAACATTTTAATTTGAATGATTTATGGGTATCAGCATTTGTAGCTAGCCCATATTGTCCCACTGCTGGGCAAATGCCTCCTTCCATTCCCTACTTATGAACGTGTTGTGTTTTTTTTAGTCATATTCCAATTAAATCAGTTCCAAGAACTAGTCCTAAGTTAATAACAAAACAACGAAGTGAGAGACAGCACAAAGTTATAATTTTCAGAACTTAATAGGAAAAGTTGCAAATTGTTGACAGAGCTCAAAAGCGGGCTCATTTGTGAAACAGTTCACAGCGCGGTTCAGGAAACTAATTTTTATTGCCAAAATTAAATGGTTTTATATTTATGACCATTTCACAAACACTCGGTTTAACCTTATGGGACTGAAACGTGTTTGTAATCTAGTACATATACACATATAGTATAATAGTAATATTTATAGTTCACAATAAAACAACATCTAAAAGAACAGCAACTGCGACTAGATGTAGTTTTATTTAGCAAAATATCACGATATACCGCGATCCAAGCTTTTATATTAAAAATTTAATAAGCGAAGCAAATTCATATTTACCTGTAGACGAAATTCTAATATAAACCGTTAGATAAGAACAATACGTAGGTATCTGTATTACTTAGGTATCATCTTGTGTATTTACTAATACATATAAATTATGTAAGATTTATATTAAAACAAAATTGTAAGAAAATACTCTGAATAACATTATTTTTTAAATCTTCGAAATATCGCTGGACATTAACACACAGCGCCACCAGTGCCACATTAAGCAAAGCTTGTGTCGTGGACACTAGATAGTTGATATAATACATATATATACTTTTTTTTTGTTTGTAATACATACATAATATACATATAAACATCCATGACTCGGAAACTAATGTCCATGCTCATCACACAAACATTTGCTCCTACCGGGATTCGAACCCAGGACCCTAAGAACGTAAGGCAGCGTCACTACCACTACGACATTCGGGTCGCTAAAAAAAAAAAAGGAATGGTTTAGCATTAACAATTTGAATTATATAAGTTGCTTAAATATTAGCACAAATATTTAACAAAATATTTGTGCTAATATTAATTAATAAAATATTTTCATTTTGTATAGACTGAGGCATGAGCAGACAGACAAAATCTTCAACTAATATTGATTAAAAATGTTATAACGTCCTCACAAATCTTACTCGAAACAAGTTAATAACGAAACAAAAGCAACATTTCAACCACAAAACCAATTTTCCAACGAATAAAGAAATACAAGAGAAGTGGTAACGTATTTTGTTACCATTAATAATACGTCTCGCGAAATCATTCTGCACCATGCATTCACAATTGGATACGGAAAAGAATGAATATCGTTGGAAAAATTAAATTATAATTTCATGAGAGCGGCCTTACTTTTAATCTGGTTTCCTTTAGACGGGGAACTTTGTCGATATCCATATGAATTTATATTATCTTAAATCCCAGGGAAGCGTTCCGTTTCAAGTAAAAAATTACTTCTTTCTTTCACTTCTTATTCTGCAAACATTTGTAGAAATGTGTGTGCTTAAGCTATGTACTTAGGAGTTTCTAAAAAACTATCGGGGTAATGCTCGTTATTTGAGAATAGAACTTAAACTATATGAGTTGGGAGTGGAACATTTTTTATGAGAAAGTGCCAAGTATTTTACGGTTATGAGCCTCGTCGACGCTTGATGGTTTTAGGGTTAAAGCGCTTTAAGATTTACGAAGTTAGGTGACATGTTGATATTTTATTGCAGTGAGAATACTTATAAAAATGTTGGGTAAGGTTATTGCTCTTATTTCACTTTCGTGACGAAATTGATTGATTAATTATTGAACCCTGTTTATAAGTTTGGTTGTTATAAAGCTCTTCCAATTTAAATTAGGAATTTTGCAACAAAGACCCCTTTTTTTTTTTTTTAGGATGGGAAATCATCAAATGACTTCTCCCACTCTGGGCGGAGCGGGAGGGAGTGTCAGACTCTTACTGACTAAAACCCACCCATGTTCCTTCCTCGCCCTTTATGTTCCGGGGCCGCGGTATCTCTTTCGAACAGGCCCGCAACCCCGGCAGGACAACAAAGACCCCTAATATCAATTCGAGATTTTGGTCATTCAATTGGAATTCACTTCAAATATTTATATAAATCGCCTCCAAGAGTAATTTTTATTTCAGTAAATTACTAGGTACCCAAGATATTTGTACAAAGATTTTCAAACACCTTTAGTCACTGTGGTCCGTGTCAGCACCTCCTGAAAAGTTTCAGCCAACTTATCTTGCTGCTACATACAAACTCAAGACTTTATTATCTTGCAGGAAGCGCTAACATGGAATAAAAAAAATATTTCCCACTTTAACATTGTTTTAGTTACACGTTAAACTATTTGTAATGCATATATATATACTATTATACATAACTATATTTATATTCCTTAAATATTACATTTTGCTGCTTAAGAACTATCTTCATTATACCATTTAGTTTAAATAGTATTTCCAGGAACCCCATGTTGGGTAAAGGCCTCCTCCAAAGATGGCCCATTTATCTCTGTCCAATTTGAAAAAAAGTGCAATTTGTCTCCAGTTTGGTCTAGCTGTCGTGCGTGTCAATGGTCTTCCTCTGCTTCTTATACCCGGAGGACCTTTCCAAAATGTCACCTGGTCCATTTCTTCATTTTTAAGCCTTGCGACATGCCCCACCTTATCTTGCTGCTACATACAAACTCAACACTTTATCTTGCAGAGAGTGCTAACATTGAGCAGCCCATTAAAACTGAACACTCCTGTTTAATTACCGCCACACAATTACATTCTACATATAATTTGACGGAACAGACACCCTCAGTCGCGGTTCGCTAAATGCTTCCGCTTACAATTGCTCACTGTCTACCCGTCTTATGTCCCATTGAGCCACCGTATGTACCGAAACAGAAAGAGACGCCCTCATGTGCATGTAATGCCGTCTCGCTCGTTTCACACACGACCAATAAGTAGGCACGGCAGTAGTCAATACCAATTATACATATTTAATTTGTAGTAAATTATTTACGCCAAGTTGGAAACATTACGATTTAAGTATTCAGTAATGGAATTCGTGCTTCGTTAATGATTTTTTTGTATTAATATGTATTATTTTCAACGGATTTTGCTATTAATTTAGGTTACACTTTAGAGTTTGAGAAAAAGAGCGTTTATTTTTTTAAATTGACCTTGAAAAGCACAAGGGCAAAAACATAATAAAAAGCCGTACTTATTCACAAAGTAATTATGTGTCATAAATCATGAAATCGCCCTTTACACAATTACCTGATTTTAATGCGTAGGTCATAATCATAAATTCAAGGTCAAATGGAATTACTACAATTACAGAGTATCAAAATAATATTTAGGGGTAATAATGACGTCAGTTTGATTGATGTCACCAATTCTGTTACCATTATGGATATTACAAATTATTTTTATCAAAATGATTGTTGTTATTGTTTTAGGTTGATCATGTAATACATAAACTCATTAAAATACACGGTGGAAGGGAAACCGACGCAAAAAAGTTTACCATGTATCATGTATTCAAGTATACCATTCTGAACAAAAATCTGCGGTGAAATTGTATAGAACTGTAGATATTTTTTTTAAATTACTTACTAATAAAATATTTATGTATACGTGCTCACCTTTTGTACGTCGGTGTTCCCTTCTGGCAAAAATCATTTTTCAATACACTTCCTCGAAAACTGGTTCTTTTGCACTACGATTAGGTCCAAAATGCAGAGTATTTCACGCTATATGTGCGTTTTTGATATTTTTCCACACGTGTGCGGAAAGTAAAATTGCCACAGATAACTATACCTATACTTAGCCAAAATTGGTTCAATGCCTATAGTCCGAGGTGAATGCTTACGATCTATGTCTTTACAGCGGCGTAAACATTTTTTGAATTTTTTTATTGTGTTTATAAAATCAATATCATAGATAATATTTACTTTTATTAGTGTTCTAAATTCAAAATTATAAAAAAAATATTCATTATGTTAGGCTGTATAACGGCGTCATATCTTTGCTTCCCCTTCAACCTGCCGAAAGCAAAGCGCGGAAAAAAAATTCAATCACAGTCTCTTATCAATAATTCATGACACAAATGTTTTACATTATTTTATTTATTTCTTCAAAAGTGTATTGACGAACGTCGTTCGTGGACATTTGTGATTGCAGTTCTTGGCTCAAAAAGGCGGTGTATTCAATCAATCAATCAATCAATAATTTTATTATCAGGCATCTGAAGGCCCATAGATAAAATACACAAAAATACATTTCAACAAAAATATACTAATACATACAAAATGTAACTTATAAACTATGAACTTATGACACACGAAGTGGCGGCGGCGGCGTCGTGTTACGCTGTGCGGTGTCATGTAGCCAGCCGCGAAAACGGCGGTAGACAACACCCTTCGGCCAGAACTCTTCCTTGAGAAATTTGTCGAGATACTGTGTCGGAACTCGCACTACAAACGACTTGAAGTTGGTGTTATGACGCGGCTCCAACTTCTCGACTCTCAAGGTCCAGCTGGTTTTCACCTTCATGTACTCTACGACCTCCTCAACCTTCGTGGAGTGATGCAGTCGGGACACATAAAGCAACGTCGTTGGCGTCGCTGGACGCAGCAGCATATTTGGTCCTGACAGTCCAGTACCGCATTGATTGCGACAAGTAGGCTTCTTCTTTTTCTTCTGAACCAAGGCGAAGCCGTCCTCATCACACTCCTGCTTTGCTGGACAGCGCTGTACCGGAATCCTCGGAAGAGTTTCACAGCGACGGTTCTGCTTGCCCCCTTTTTGCTGCTTAGGTTTTATGGCAGCTGAATTGTTTGAGGCAGCAATTGCGGCGTAAGCTGGTTTGGGGGTCAACGTAGCAACGCGTGTCGTATTCTCTGCCGGAGCAGAGGGGCGGGGGGCGGCGGGGCACGGTGCATCGCCCTCGCTGTTTGCAGGTGACGACGAATCCAATTTCGCCGACGCAAAACTGCTGTCCGAAGCATTTTCCGCACCACGCGTGTTCATGTTGGCATCGTCATGTGTCCTACATCCCGAAACCGCACTGCGTAGCAACACTATCTCGGCACGAAGTTCATGGATGGTATTTTCTGACTTCTCCAACTTACACTGCACCTCGGCCAGGCTTGATAAAACCACCACCAACCATTAATACCACCTCGAACTACAATAACAAACTTTCTCCACTTGTATCAAAATGTAAGCAGGAATGTTTTACGTATTGAAACATTCCTGCATCTTACTTTCGAACATTTTCAGTGGACAATCCTCAACATTCCAGGCGCCTTTATCCTGCCTTTTCATTCTCATAGATCCAACAGTCACACCAATGTTTTTTTGCTACCTGCATGTCTAAAAAATAGGTAACTCGTAATCTATGAATGTAGACACTTCGCATCACCCGCAATCGTTCATGATTCCCACAGCGTGACATCATCGTAGTAGCTCGCGAAACTTTACAAGTCCTAGCTCAATTTCGATTAAACAAAACTAATATATGTGTACGATTATGCGCATAATACTGCATATATTTTTTCACTCCTCTTGCTCAAAAAGACCGTCATAATAGCGTACCAGAGCGGGCGTAAAAATGCATATTATACCCTAGGGAAAAAAAGTAGTTTTAATTATTTTTTCGTCGTCGGTGTTTGAAAACGCACAAGTCTTTATTCATAATTCATAAAGAATGGACTTATTACGGTTCCATTAAAAAAAAAAACATTTTATTTAAAAAATGGAATCAAACGCGCCGAACGCCGAACTCTTTGGCAGAATGTGTGCGTTGCATTCCAGCTACAGAAGAAATAAAAAAAGGCATTGGCGGGAAATTTTATGATTTTTTCTGTATAATTTATTTGAATTATAAGTAGGATTCCTTTTTATCTCCTACGTTTACCCCACAGATGACACAGTATTATATTCGGCTTCACAGAGAACTAAAACTATGTTGCCGAGAAAAAACATCTCAATAAAGAACAACAGTACAATTTGTACATTTAATTGTTAATAAAATAAACTATCATGTAAAATATGGTTATTTTATTTTATCGCAATCGTAGTGAAAAGTACGGTGTAACACAAGGTGCTAAAATCCCATTATAACTCGATTTCTATTTATTACCTCGCTAAAGCTCCGTTGTAAAACTACCTCTTATAAATGGGTAATTTTAGCCCCTTGTAGAACAATGTACTATTATAGTTACTATGATGTGTTGGTGTGACTCATTCTAAATCATCTTCAAACTGGAATTCTGCTCCACCTGTAATGTGGCAGACGTAACTACCCGGGAACAATGGTGGTAATAATTGTGGCGCACATTTTCCAGTGCGCTGCGCCCAAATCACCACGAACTCCTGCAGCTTGCTTAATTGTTATTGCAGTCTTGGATATTTGTGTGTCCTCACTACATGTACGACAGTTTATATGGACAAATGGACATGTCCCTTTGTAATGGTCAATTAGAGATACGGGTGGGTCGTTTTAATAGGGATACAATATCTTTGCGTTATACAAGGTGTAAACACACTCATCCCGAAGCCGTCAACCAAGCATTTTGTACATCAAACCAAGTAACTCTATGGATTTTTTTTTGCTTGGAAAAGATTTTGTTTTGGGAGAAAAACCACGATTTATCGGCCCTTAAATCATTGTGCTGCTGGAGGTGTCTAAGTAAAAATCATACATCACAAACATGTACTTAAAAAAAACTTGTGAAGAAGTTGACCCCTAATATCTGCTTAACAAGAATGTTCTCAGATATGGTCCCCAACAAAAAAAAATAACGTAAGGATGATGACGGCGAGAACAAGCCTTTTGCCTTTCGGCTTCGCTAAGATTCTTTTTACACCCTTTATACACTTAGGTCCATGTTCACCGAAAAGATAACCGTCTGATTTTCTAAAACCAGCTGTCACTGTGACATATTCCCATACAAAAATGTGTTTTAAACAGCTGGTTTAGATAAACAGACTGTCATCTTTTTGGTGAACATGGGTGGGTTTGCTGCTATCTAAGCAATTTCTCGTCCGCTACAAAAAATATTACAATGATTTTTGCAATTCTTACATGACTGAACCTAACTTGTTTATTTATACCTACTGCTGATACTATTGTAGTTAATTAAGTTCGTAAATGAAATAGCATTTTAATAATAGCAATGTTTAAGACCTTCATTTATTTTTGTTCTTGACTTAAGAATAATAGAGTTAAATTAAAAGAAGTAGTTTAAGTATTATTATAATAAATTAATCGGTTATTTCACTAAACCAAAAAAAAAAAAACTTGTGTTAAATATTGTTAGGTAATCTATTGTCCGCATAGTAATTATAAGAAGAATGCCGCCTGTGGTACAGGTTTATCCTAGTACAGGCATCGCACTTTGTTATACCTAAATTATTTATAAGATTTATGTTTTATTGTACCAATTGAAACTTTGAATAAAATATATTATTTTTTATTTATTTATAGTAGAAAGAATGGTCAGTCAAGTCCAGTTCGAGATAGCCTCGATTTCTATAGATTACCTGAACAATGAGAGTTCCGTATAAACCGGTTTTGTAAATATATTATGGACTGCATTTCAGCATAATTCAATACTTTATTTGTATTAGTATTTATGACACGCGCTGTTCAATTTAGTCTTATTTAAAACCAGCTGTAATAAGTTTTAACTAGGCGTCAATTACACACCTGAAGAGCTATAACCTTGTTTTACAAACTTTAATAAAATATTTATATTTTTGAAGTACCTAGGTACAGGTAGGTACCTTACCTCCATATCGCTAAATAAATAAATCGCTAAATATCGCTGGACATTAACACACAGCGCCACCTAGTGCCACACTAAGCAAAGCTTGTGTCGTGGACACTAGATAGTTGATATACTACATATATACTTTTTTGTTTGTAAATACATACTTATTATACATATAAACATCCATGACTCGGAAACAAATGTCCGTGCTCATCACACAAATATTTGCTCCTACCGGGATTCGAACCCAGGACCCTAAGAACGTAAGGCAGCGTCACTACCACTACGCCAATCGGGTCGTCAATACATACCGTCACCGTACCGTAATATATACCGTCTACTATTCAATACATCCACCATGGCAGCAAGCACAATTATCTGAGTGCGTTACGTTGAGTTTTACTGCATAACGTGATATTTTACCCCAAAAAATTCATTTCCCAATAGTTTAGCATTTTGTACTTTTTTTGATGAACAGAATGCTTGGTTGACGGCTTCACGATGTTAACACCTTGTATAAAGCTAATAAGCTGGCTTGCTTGTTCAAAGCTTACTGTCAGTCCTTCTACACGTGCAGCCTGTGGGTCAACTTTACTCAGCGGACATACAGCGACCTAAGCGTTCAATACAATAATGCACTGAGAGCGCTGCTGCGGCTGCCGTGGCGTAATAGTGCGTCAGGGAAGTTTGCAGATAATAATATTGATGGTTTTGCTGCCATTATTACAAATAGATGTGCATCCCTGATGACTCGTGTTCGCGGCAGCACCAACAGTATTCTCAGTGATCGGTGGGATTCCCCGAATATGCGGAGATGGATACGACTCCATGCTGAGTATTATTTGTATATTTTATCTGTATCTGTAACCTACTAACACAACTTAAGTACAATTGATACTAACACTATGGACTTCAGTCTGAAATAAAAACTTTCTATTCTATTTTGTAATCCCAAATAAAAATTGCTCCGTGATCCGTGTGAATTTTGTTGTGAAATCAGAATAAATAAAGAAATCAGGAACATAGTTTAAAAACTAAATTAGTTTTTAAACTATGTTCCTGATTTCATAACAAACTATAGCACTAATTTCAAGCATGTTTAAAGCTTAAATCCTTACCATAAAACACTGGCTAGTTAACCGTTAACCGCAAATTAAACAACCCACTTACAACGCCTAATTCCCTGCGTTCACATAAAAAGATACGCACGGTGGTGCCATAATTGAAATCGTAAACTATTCTAAGTGTAAATAGTTCTATATATACGGGTTGCCAGCCGTAACACCGCCGTGGCATAGTAGACATGGTAGTATTGACTTACAGTAATTCAACTAAGAGCAAATGGTCGCAATCGGGTCACATACCAATGCAAATCTAAGCATACTTCAGGTAACAAGTTACTAGTGAGTACGTCGCCAATGTTGCATCGAGATAAGTTTTGTTTTATGTGTGCAGTGCAACATAACAAACATTTTAATTGACAACTCTAGTCTAACACCCGCGATTGATTTCATGAAAAGGATTCAGTTGATTTACTGGTTACCTTTTTCTCTATACTGTGACTGAGGTACAGCAATACGGCACTGAACCGCTCTAATTAGCGTCAACGTAGTTTCAAACAACTCCATCTAAATAGTTAGAGGCGGATCGCAGTTGGTACCTCTTTGCAGTTTCTACTGAGGCGTCAATTTTTAATTACCTGCCAACTTAAACTGGTGAAACTGCTTTTAATTTTCGGCAGACAAAGGTTTTGGCGATAATGGAGATTTTCAAACAGAATAATTCTTACATTGAAAACTGTGTACTATTTTTGTGTTCGTTTTTTATCATGCATCCACGTACACATCTACAAGGCGTAAATACACCCTCAACGTAGCCTTCAACCAAGCATAATGTACGTCAAACTAAATAACTCTTCGTAAAAATTATTCCTGAGAATCCACATTTTTTGGAATGAAATTTCTCAATTTACGCTAGGACTCAATAATAACGCTCTCAAAATATTGTGCTGATGAATGTATTGCATTGAAGTCGATCATGGAGGTATTTAAAGAAATGTTATGACATTGAACACTTTGTTTTTATACTTTGTTTTGTTCTATATGTGGTTGTTTTGTGTAACGTGTTTTAGTTAGTAAGTGCCAAGTTTAATTTATTTTTTGTTTTGTTATGGATCTCTCTGGTCTGAAAATAAAGGTATTATTATTATTATTACAAAACTCATGAAAAATTAGAGACTTTGACCTCCAATTTATCTGAATCTCCATTAATCTGAATCATCATGGTATGGTGCCTGTTTTCTTCGTAACAGGTATTTGTGTTTTGGTGTGTATTTTTTTAATTTGTATTTAATTTAATTCAATTATTTGATTATGTCATTTGAGTGTGT
The DNA here is from genome assembly GCA_916618015.1 of Xestia c-nigrum. Classification (NCBI taxonomy): domain Eukaryota; kingdom Metazoa; phylum Arthropoda; class Insecta; order Lepidoptera; family Noctuidae; genus Xestia; species Xestia c-nigrum. The sequence goes on from OU745260.1 coordinate 11,946,404, forward strand.
ATGTGTATGTGTAATATTATTTTTATTGATTATTTTAATGTACATGTGTTTTTGATTTTTACATTCTGTATGGACAACTTATGCCTGAAATAAATAAATAATAATTATTTTAACCATTCTTACAGGCACATATTGTGGTTTTATTTAAAACATGTATAAAATAAACAAACATTTTTCGTAAATCATAAGTCAAAACATTATAAAAGACCCCGTCACACAACTTTACTATGACAACCTTTTCCAAAGCTACCAAAAAGTTTCGTTATAAATTATTCCACGCTAGAGCAGTCAGTTTAATTAGAATGCAAGTCACAGTGGTGAATGCTGGCCCGCTATAATTCTCGCCTAATGACGGGTGGCACTACCAATCGCCGTTTAGAGCATTAAACACCCAGGATTTATTGATATTCAACCATTGAGCACATTTCCTCACAGTAAATTGTATTGAAATGCTAGAGTTCAACGGACTTTGGAATGAAACGCAATTTATGCCAATACTATTAATATAAGGAAAGACTACAAGCTACCTATGTCTTGAAAAACAAATTTGTCAATGGGCTAGTTTCCACCATCAATAAATTGCAAATCCATTTAGTTAGAGAATTGGAAAATAATGGATACGTATTTTTTGTTTTTGTAAATCAATGAATATTGACAAAGATAAAACGCATCATACCACGGGAGTGGGGGCTCGTGACGTCACAACGCACTATATATTATAGCACGGCGTGACGTATTGAGAATTTTAAAAGCGTCGTATCTTCATTAATTTTTGTTTACGTGACAAAAGAAAAAATACGTGTCAAATATTTTTTGATAATCTAATGACGGACTAATTAATTTTTTTCAGGACACAAGTCATTACAAATTAAAAGTTGATAAAACCAAAACCTGGTAATTTTATTGCAATCTATTTCATAATTGGAACAGATATGGAATGCAATCTACAAAACAATTTCAGTTCAGCAAAGTCACTTAATACTTATTTAATGTTCAAAGAAAATAACACAATTATTTACACCCTAATATTCCTCGCTGGCATGCGATGATTTCTGGTTAATGTGGTCACGCGAATGTGTATCGCCTAAGTGGTCAGTGCAGTCTTGCTGCCTGGCCACGAGTTCCCGAGCTACACATTCAAGAAGGCGTGTGGCGTGTCTGTGGATTGAGGTCCTAAACGGTGGCCGAGTAGCGGCACTAAAAAAAGCACTACAGGTACCTTCACTTTGAGCCCTATCAGAATACAACGTTCAAAATACAATTTTTTTTTAAATGTTACAGCACCATGCTGCGATAGGAGCCTTTTGGCCTCATACAGGACCAGTTTCTTTTATTTTTTTTTAACTGTTTAATTTTTATTAGTTTTAAATACTGTTCATTTTGATGTATTTTGCTCTGTGCGGGCTAATAAATGCTTTTTCTTTCTTTATTTATTTCTTTATTATAAAAGGTGCTACAGCGCCATCTATGCTACAAATGACGAACCTAACATCAAATTCCTAAAGTTATCCGCAAATTAAGAGTAGTCGAAAAACCCAGCAGTTGTCGGGCGGTAGTCCACCTGACAAAACACTAGTGTAGGAAAAATTCTTCTTGAAAGGTATGATTTTTTTTTTCTATATAAAGAATTTTAAACACTGGTTACTTCTAAAGCCACATTAAATGAAAACAACTTGTATTTGGACAACAATAGTGTTTATTGTTTTTCAACGTAACAATTTACGAAACCGTGAATTACTGGGTTATGGGGCAACTCGTCCCACTCGTCCTCGACAAGGGACCACAGCTCAGAAAGCTGAAATGAATTGCAAAGCTATACTGGGTGATTTGTTAAACGATGGCAACACTATACAACAGCTATACTGGTGATTTGTTAAACGATGTCAACACTATATGGACTTGTAGTATTTGCTCACTTTAAACCAATCACCTTGTATGTAATTCTCATACAATTTACCAGACTTGTACCTATTGATACGCCATATGTAGATGTAAATGTGTAAGAACAATGCTCCTCAAAGCTCACATGTTTACACAGAATTAAGACGATTCGTCTTGTCTACATAGTTTCCACCGACTTGTGGGCGATTTTCTCCACGGTTGATTATTGTCAAAGTTAGTTCAGGCTTGAAGTTAGCTCAGTTTACATTGCGCATGGCGAATACTAAAATGCGATCGTTGAAAAGTTCGTAAATTAAGGAACCGTTTGGAAAAAGTAGTGCAACTCGTGTTTTGAAGTCCCATTCAGTTCAACGTTGGAATGAATAAGAAGTGGGGTAATTAAAAACTATATGTCTCGCTGGTTTTGATCGATCTACTTTATTTTGCTTTTGGATATTTTTTCATTGGAGTTCGAGGTCTTATGTGCTTAGGATGAATGTATAAACTTAGGTACGTAACATCATTAATATGACCTGATATTGAATATTTTTTAGTATATTGGTAGCTGTTACCCACATATTACTTCCCTATTTAAATTGGATTTTGTAACCAATTTAAGGAGGTTTTCGTTTTGTTGTTTTGCACGTAACCATTTTCTAAACTAAAATTAGTTACTCCTTTTAACACCAGCTATCCGGCAGTTAAGGTGCCTGTAAAATATGTTCAGCCGTTTGCTGCATGAAACAAATAGAAAAACAAACGTAAAAAGAGAAACGGAATTCAGTCAAAACCTCTTATTTTCTTCCAAACAGACACTTCAATTGTATTTTTTTGTATAGACTGCTGTAAATAATCATAAAACAGTTTCTATACTTAACGAATACTTCGTTTGAACTTTACGAATATACACCCCATAATAAATGAAATTTCAGCATATGTAGCTATTAGTAGGGTCTATATGGAAGTACAATAACCCTCCTTGTGTGGACTTTCAAGACGTGTCTAGAAAGACAAATTGGTAGCTGGAAAGAATGTGTTTTTCTTTTCCTTGCTTAATATCGAAGGAACAGAATATGTCAAAAAATATACGCGTCGAATTGAGAACATTGTCGTTTTTTTCGTCGGTTAATAAAATATTTTCGGATCCAAATAATAATAGAAGTTATTGTTTTCTCATTCAGATAATTTTAATATAGAGTGTAAACAGATTCTTCACAAAATCGTCAATCAAGCATTCTGTACATGAAACTAAGTAACTCTACACAAAAATGTTTGCTGGGTAATTACTTATTTTTGGGGTAAAAAATATTTTTTTTCTGTAGGACTCAATGTAACGCATTTAACACATAGCGCTGATGGATGTATTGAATAGCATGGGGGTCGTGAAGGTGATTAACATAAAATATGACGTTAAGAGGCCTGTGGAGCATGCGTTGTTAATACAAACGTAATAGTATCATTGTCCCCTTAAAATATATATATGGGAACATAGATATTCTGTAATACAATCGAAATAAACACGCATTACCTCAAGAATATGTTTTAATTAGAAATTATTTTGGTATTACGTTTGTATAAACTACGGACACTCCACCGGCCCCTTAAAAACAGGTACCTATTTTTAAAAAAAACTTATGAAACATATAAAACCTCCATAACTAGAAGGTTTTCAAGTGTTGTCAAGAACAAAAAAATATCGCAATGACAGGGAGAACAAGTGTCTCCCGGCTTCATTCAAGAGTTTTTTTACACCCTTTATAGGTACACTAGCTGACCCGCGCAACTTCGTCTGCGTCACATAAGAGAGAAAAACGAAAGGTAAAAAAAAACCCGTTTTTGCAACATTTTTCATTCCTCCTCCGCTCCTAAAAATTGTAGCGTGATGTTTTATAGCCTATAGCCTTCCTCGATAAATGGACTAACCAACACAAAAATAAATTTTCAATTCGAGCCAGTAGTTCCTGAGATTAGCGCGTTCAACCAAACAAACAAACAAACAAACAAACTCTTCTGCTTTATAATATTAGTATAGATAAAAGTTATCGATTTATAATAATAATTCCCTTCCAACAACTTAAGTAATCTTTAATTTTAATGATTTATTATTCATGTTAATTAATTGCTTGATGGTCTAGCTCACGCTAATCGTAACTTTAGTCTAGTCACAGACAATAATAATTGGTCTAGACAAATAATGTAAATTATTGTGAACATTTTCAATTTATGCTACTGCGGAATGTCAATTAAATCTTGCAAATTTTAGTAATGTGTATCTTGGAATAAACTGAATTTAATTATTGAAATTAATTAAAAAACGGTTTTTTACAAATAATTTGTCATCCTTCAGCATTATTTAATCCAATGAAAATAATGTTAAATTATAATAGACCTGTAATTCTATAAACTTTTGTTTCGCTTGACAAGTCTATCTTAGATAGAAATTAGATCTAAGTTTAATCAGAAATACATCCATTATGCAAAAGACAGAGTTTCGAATTTAAGAATTATTAGAGCACACCAATTTTCCAAAGTATAAAATGAATCAAACCGCTAAATCCCTCCAGGCTTGAAAAAAAAAATATATTTTAGGTTCTATTTTCTTTGTTAGCCTTTTTGAGATAAAACTTTATATTTTAATCTTTAAATCTTAACAAACCTGTCGTTAAGCTCAGATGGCTCATTTTTTTTTTCTTTTTTTAATAAGTTTTCTACCGCAGACGTGCTGGTCCGCGCAAAAACCTCAGACACCCCAAATGATTTTTAATTCAATTTTCCATTTCAAAATTGTGTAAATTGCGGCTTACGATATATTATTATGACGTATTAAAAAAAATTACTAGCTAGATCTCGTTCAAACCAATTTTCGCTGGAAGTTTGCATGGTAATGGGCATCATATATTTTTTTTAGCTTTTTCATTCTCTTATTTCAGAAGTTACAGGGGGGGGCACATTTTACCACTTTGGAAGTGTCTCTCGAGCAAACTATTCAGTTTAGAAAATAAATAAATTAGAAACCTCTAAATCATTTTTAAAGACCTATCCATAGACATCCCAAATGGGTTAGACGAAAAAAAAAATGAGTTTCAGTTCTAAGTACCCCCCAACATTTGTTGTTTTTTTTCTACCTTTGTTTGAAAATCTTAATGCAGTTCACAGAATACACCTACTTACCAAGTTTCAACAGCATAGTTCTAATAGTTTCAGAAAAAAGTGACTGTGGCATACGGACGGACAGACAGTCAGACAGACAGACATGACGAATCTATAAGGGTTCCGTTTTTACCTTTTGGCTACGGAACCCTAAAAAACCAACAAAAAAAATGTATTAATTAAATTAAAAATTAAATTTAAAGGCAAAAAATTGGACGACGAACATTTGTATTTGTTTGTTTACCTATTTTGGCAAGTTTGCGCACATGATAGCTTGACCTATTAATAAATAGACAGGGACAACATTTTTAATGTATTTTTTTTAATGTTACCTCTATTAAAAAGTGGTGCAATTGCTTCTGCTCGTGATTCTGACCAAACTATTTTCAAGTTTTGCGCATTTCACGTTACATGTTGTATATGTCACCGTAAAATTGTCTAACACGTTATATTACAATATAACGTATTTATCTCTAGCGATATTGTAAACTCTCTAATTATTGTCAACTGAAAATACGAAAGTATCTCTGCCCCCATAATCGGGACTTGGAGCACCCCTCCGTTAGACCCCGCGGAGCGGTGCTCCGTCGACTACGCTTTTTAGGGGAATATAAAGTGTTTTAAGGTTAGGTTATATTAATCGGTATTTCTCAGAAATGGTACAGTATCTTTTCATGAGAGTGGTACCTCCTTCCCTCCACACCGCATGAGTTGACTACCATCGCATACATTGTACGAAAAATAATGCGTTTTATTGTAAGCAGTATGTTCGTTTGACAATAATTCGAGAGTTTACAATATCGCTAGAGATATTACAATATAACGTATCTGACAATTTTACGGTGACAATACTTATACATTAATTGATTGTTTGCTTACTTTTAAATATTTAAAACTACGATCGTGCTCCATAATTAGACACGTTGCATTAAACTAAGCTTATTTATTATTAGTAACTTAAAATCTACGTGAATCCATCCATTGTTTTTTTTAAGGCTTTACAGTTGTTGTTATTGCCTTATCCACTAATTATAATTAACAAAAATCTACACTAAATTCACAAACATATTAACAAAAATAACAACACACGTTACATAATCAAAAATACCTCAGAATGTCAGCGGTGCAGTTATTCGCTAACTTTGCTTTAGCTTACATCTAAATCACAGACACCAAAACTCAAACTAGAAATCTTAACTTTGAATATTGGTGTTCCAATAATACCAGGTCAGGTGACAGTTGCTCTGTTCAAAATTCTATGTTCAGTCAAATTTGGTTAAACTGGAAACTGTAACAAACGTTTTAGGGAGGGGTTGAAGATTCAAGATGTTGGTATGAATAAAACAATTTTTATTTTACCCTAGATAGAATAATCAGTTAATAATATACCCACTGTGGTGAGATCTAAGCCTCATCTCTGAGCTAATGACTGGGCCGTTATGAACCATGCAGGCTCCGCTAAAGTTACTTATTTCGCAGAGTTTATTTCTTTTATTTAAATAGAATTATTTCTTTTAAAACTCTGTTCGCAGAGTTTTAAAAGAAATAAATATCACTGGACATTATCACACATCTAATGCCACACTAACTGGAATGCATGCATGCTGCATGACTCGGAGACAAAAATGTCCATGCTCTTCACACAAAACACAAACATTAGCTCCTACCGGGATTCGAACCTGGGACCCCAAGAACGTAAGGCAGTTTTACTATCGTTGCGCTATTCGGGTCGTTGAACGGGTTCCGTCTTAACTTTTATTTGGTCTGAGTCTTCAATTGCTTAAGAAAATTAACCTCTAGAACCTACTTTAAAGTATCACTTTCAACACATAACCTATTAAACAATAAACTGCTTCAGTACCCAACTTAAGTTTGGACTAATTTAGTCAACGCCCTAGGGAGGCTCAAAAGTTATCTTAAAGTAAGGAAATTAAGCCTTTCGCTTACATTGGGCTATTTCAGAACTACGTATTACGTGGAAAGTGAAAGTTTGTGGTAGCAGTAATTAAGATTAACTTTACACCTTCGCTCTTAAGTTTTGGGGCTATTTCGTTTTTTCTTCCTACACAATAAAAGACTTTGGAATTAACAATTGACCTAGAAGCAAATTATAGCATCGCCCTTACCAAAGTGTTTTTAGATACAGTATAATAATATATCACCAGCTCTGTGACGTTTTTTTTTAATGTTACAGAACCATGCTGAGATAGGAGCCTTTTGGCCTCGTAAGTTTAGTAAGTAAGTTTTAAATACTGATAATTTTTATGTGTTTTGTCCTGTGCGGGCTAATAAATGCTTTTTCTTTCTTTCTTTATATTTATTGTCATAATCTTCAGCTTATAATGTTCCCACTGCTGGGACAGGCCTCCTCTCTATGAGAGGGAATAGGCTATAATCTACCACGCGGGCCCAGTGCGGATTGGTAGATGTCACATGACTTCGTGGTTTTTTGGTGCTAGGACATGCCGGTTTCCATGCGATATTTTCCTTCACCATTTTTAGAGCAGTGGCGATCAATTAAGTTACACTAAGTAAAACGGTTGTCTGGGTTCGATGTATTTATAATGAGACTAGCTGACCCACGCAACTCCGTCTGCGTCACATTAGAGAGAAAAACGAAAGGAAAAAAATCCCCGTTTTTGCAATATTTTTCATTCCTGCTCCGCTCCTAATAGTCGTAGCGTGATGTTATATAGCCTATAGCCTATATATCCAACACAAAAAGATTTTTAACATCACGCCTGGTATCCACGAACGGTTAGGCAGAAGCATACCTAATAGTACACCCACATATCGCCAATTATGTTTTAAGTCCCATGTAAAAGGGGGCGACCCTATTGCCATTAACCGGGCGCAAATCGAAAATCCTGGCTGCTACTGAAAATATACTGATGGTAAAACCAATAACACTTTAGCCCAACTGGGAATTGAACCTAGGACCTTATGCTCTGCAGTCGCGTTTTGTGACCACTAGACCAACGAAGCAGTTTATTAAGAAGTTTCCATTAAAATATTATGTGCTACGCTTTTTGATACACCATCTTCCGAATTGTTACACTGTCTAACTGCTGATACTAATGTCACCACAACCCAGAAAGTAAATCAATAAGTCTCATCTTAAGAAAAAGTTAATAATGTATTCGAATGTTCCAACTACTTCTTTAATTAAAACTCCGTCGTCGCCACAAGCTTTTCAAAAACAATTGCAGAACATTTTCCATTTCGCTGTCTCTTGCGGGAAACAAACGTATTGACGTCCAATTTCCGTAAAAGCAGCATGGCGAACACAATTTCAACAGGCATTACACTCCATACGATGACAATGAAGTCACTGAAAAAAAGAGTCTTAGAAATAAATCAAAGGATTCTGCATGCAACTGAACAAATAGCATGCAAATCCGCCCGTAACTGGAGACAGAAAAAACAGCCTGGCTTCCCGTATTCTAATTGAAACAAAAGTGCTGATGTCCATTACATCTTCGATCTAAACCCAACCTTAAATCCCACAGTCTACGGTTGATGTTGGTTTGTAGGATAGAGTAAGGCAATTTGGACGGCTGTTAACGCGAATGTCCGTCGTGCTAGTCTGGATGCGTCGCAGCAAAGTCAATTAACTAAGTGTGAAATATGTAAATGGATGACAGAGGGGTTTTTTCGTTCCATACTGTTACTTTTTTGACAACTATATGTGTACCTTTTAAAGGAATGTTTTTCAAATACAACGTTATTTTTGTGTCAATGTGTAACGAAAAGGATTTCATCAGCTTTGAATTGAATTTTATCATCGTGGTGAACAAAAACTAATTTAACCTAAATTGCTTATGAGAAAAATAAAAACCTCATACAAGCGTGCATAATATAGTTATACTAGCTTCTGCCAGCGGCTTCGCCCGCGTGATGTTTGAAATTGTCCCATGGGATCTTACTACCGGGATAAAAAGTATCCTATGTGTTAATCCAGGTTATAAACCATCTGTGTCCAAAATTTCATCCAAATCCGTTCAGTAGTTTTTGCGTGAAAGAGTAACAAACATCCATACATACATCCATACAAACAAACTTTCGCATTTATAATATTAGTAGGATTATCCATAATCATAACTCACACAAACGCAAGCAAGAAATTCCAACATATTACAAACAAAACGTAATAAACAACAAAAACTACGTAGGGCTGTCCTAAAAACAAGAAATGCTAATATTATGTGACGTAAAACAGGAAAATGGAATACTAATGTCTCGGAAACACATTGCATTACAGCACTAGTGCCATAGCTTTGATTTATTGTTTCATAATATACATTTATTCTGCTATCCTTCGCGCTGTAAACAAATATCCGACAGCAGCAAACCTCGAATAAATCTTTAATAAAAGAAGCAGAATAAGGAAACTGCCATGAAGTTTTATGCGTGATAAATGCGGTATTGAGATTCGAACCAGATACTGCACTGTTATTAAAAATGAAGGAAAGGGAATATTATTGCGAAGAAGACTTTTAATATTATAAAGCTAAAACTCAACCTCAAACAATAAGTTTTGACATTTCCAAACAAGCCTGTTGCGTGATACCTCAATCGTATCTTTTCATTTTTATACGAGAAAAGTTTTAGGTGTTACTGCAGTGAGACATTTACAGTTCTCTTATGATTTTCCATGAAACTTGAAATTTAATCATTCAATTTCGAACTAATTAACATCCAGAACATAATTGAGAAACGAAAAGGAGAGCTTATACAGAGAGAGCAGAGCTCACTATCACTCAATTCTCAAATCTATACTAATATTATAAAGCAGAAGAGTTTTTCTGTTTGTTTGATAGAACGCGCTAATCTCAGGAAATTAATTTTTTTTTTTGCATTGGATAGTCCATTTATCGAGGAAGGCTATAGGCTATATAACATTACGCTATGACCAATAGGAGCGGAGCAGCAATAAGAAATGTTGCAAGCGGGAAATTCACGCGAACGAAGTCGCGAGCAGAAGCTAGTTAAGTATAAACCTACGAGTAGATATTTTGCCCCTTAAATGCCAAGTTAATCTAATAAGATTTTTATGTCACTCAAACGAAGGCAGAAATACATCACAAATTCAGTGACTTTTACAGGTGCTCAAATATCAGGCGTCATTTTTATACCAGCAGGTAATGACGAAACATTAGGGACCCTTTATTATTAAGTTAGTCCGGTCCACGGGCTTTTGGGGTCCCTGTGATGTCCCTACACAGGATTTTATTGAATTAGGATAATTTACTGTTTGTTTGATGTCCCAAGGCTTTTTTCAGCTTTCAGGGTAAATTTTAAGTGGCAAACGAAAACGAACGTTTTATTTTGTACCGAAATGCGGAAGAAATATTTGTTTAAGTGGGTAGGTGGGTCCAGTAATAGCAGGGGACGATAGTATGTCATGTGGATGAAGGTTAAAACATTAGCTGGGTGCCACCGATAACAGTTGCGGCTGCCTGTAATTATGACGGCCATTTTGTGTTGTAATTAATGGTGGTGTTTCTAACAGGAAACAAAAGAGTACTACTATATCGTACGAAAATTATATAGTTTTACGTTGGGAAATGCGTTGTAATTTCAGATTGAAGTTAACTATTAAGTGCAATATCAGGAAAGCTACCTACAATTTCTATCGTGCATACCAGGTTATCTGTTTTACTGGAAAAATGAATTCAAGTAACTACTTATATAAGGGGTTAAAAAATTAACTGCATGAAACTTGAGGAGTTGTTTGGAATCACAAATTAAAAATAATCACGAAAAAAATTTAAATAAGTAACGATCCAAATTATTGAATACGCGCTTGACTGTACTGTGACTGCACCGTGCAGGGCGCCGCGCGCGTGTTCGTTCACCCCTGCGACAGCGCAAACGAAGACAGCTGATTCTAACTTCCCCATCACATGCAAAATGTGACTTTGGACTGGCAATCTTTTTATTTCTTGTAAAAACTAAAAATGCTTGAAAAAAGAGTTATTTTTTTGGACTATATTTATTTTTTGATACCGAGTACGTACACGAAATGCTTGCAGTTATTTTTTAACACCTTATATTATTATATCTGAACAAGTTTAACGACCAAAACACATTTCTTGAAAGACAGCTTTTTTATTGAAATTGCTCACACTTTATGTATTGGCCCTCCACTAAAACTATTCAAGGTAAAAAGCTCGGTTACTCTTTTTAAATTGCCAATAACTTCAAGTTAGAACGTAATCTGTAAGAATTAGATTTGGGTTTATATCTAGCCCAACAAAACTGTATTTAAACACAAAGGAAAATATCTTTTACAGGCGATATACTGACGTATTTTTATCAGATTGTGGTGTCCCTTTGAAACATTTATCCCAAATTATAGAGGGCAATACGGGTCGATGTTATCTGGTAATTGATTAGGCCTTTTAGCTGTATCTTATATCGAGATCTCTTAATGCGCACCGAGAATTAATATTCCTGAAATATTCTTTTAGTTTATGCTCTTGTTTGGTAAATGAAAGTTCTTTCATTTGGTTGTTTCATTTGGATGATTTGGGCTGCCCATATAAATGCGATTGTAGTTTATTTATAAAAGTTATGTTTGTTGTAGTTCTCTATAGGGTAGGGTAGTTTTCACTTATTCTCGTAGAATATTTAATTATTTACTTTTAAGTAGAACATTGTTTTTGTACTATTTAATCTGTGCCCTGCTTTGAAACTTTAAATTGCGATTTCACAAATATGTCCCGTGCCGTACACGAAGCTGCTTTAAAACTTCTATAATATGAACACCATAATTTGATTAAAAATCGTTGAAACGTGAAACAGGAATAATCTCATTTAGATTTAGTAAGCGAAAGTTTTCGTGATTCAACTTAAAAACTTAAGTTTTCCTTATTTGCACCATAAATATCTAATGGAATATTAAGGTCAATTAGTTACGTCGTTTTTTCTGCCCAGGACTTTAAAGGAATAGTTTATCATCGTTAACACATTTTAGACAACCTCCATTACATCGAAAAGAGCTAAAGTGCTAAAACCTTATTTCTACGAAATCATTATCCAACTGACTGGTTCTACAATAAACTTCCCGTCTTTATTGTATTCAGAGGAGGAAAATCTATCGAGACAAAAGAATATATAGCTAAAGGAGTCCGACAATAAGTTATGGGAGCTCGCTAGAGCCGATGAGTTAAGGTCGGATCCGTAAGAATAAAAAATGTCTGATTTCTGTCTTTGTGATGGTTACGAGTCTATATACACGTTTGATTTAAAAATAATGTTGAATGTTTCTTTTGCATTGGATGAATGTGGAAAAGAGAGTGATAAATAATCTAGAATATTGTAATCATCAACAGCCTATTATGTTTCCACTGCTGTGATACGGTCTGCAGATATAATCAATCACGCAGACCCAGTGCGGATTGGTGGATGTCACATATCTTCAAATTTTTGGTTCTAGGACATGCCGGTTTCCTCACGATGTTTTGCCTCACTGTTTTGAGACCGATAGTCATGAAATACATTACATAAAGTGATGCGCCGAACCCACGACTTACAATTCGTTAGTCGGTTCCGCCACTACTAGGCCATCGCTGCTCTCGAGCATAACAACATGCATGTTTTGTAAAGACCCTGAAAATGTAGCTCTTATTCCTCTTATAAATAACGAGTAAAATCTATGTTAGGCGAAAGCGTCAATTTTGCCTCACTTTTATGCAAAACTTGAACGGATGTGAAAACGTTTTTTCATAACTTCAAAAAAATTCAAGCTTACTTACTTACTTTTACAAAATTTGAAAAATAAAATTTCAAAAAACAAATTTTTCGCGCTGTGGCCGGTGTTCGTAACGTATGTGATCATTTAGGATTTAGGTGCCGATAAATCATGAACGTTGCATAAATGTTGCAGAAAAAATTGGTGTCACTATTACGACAGAAACTCGAGAACACAAACACAATGAAACATCCCTTGTAACTTCAGAAAACACCCATCACCCACAAACGCCGAACTCGTGGTCAAACAACATGAAACCTCTACTGACACACAGAACTTCTAGTACTCACTATTCTGAAGAACCATAACCCTAGATAAGCTCAAACAAAGGATATTACTACAAGACGACCCCTAGACCTATCAAAAAAAGCACCTAACTGCACAATTACAACAAAACTATATCCACAAACCACACTAAAAAGAACAAACTATACATGCAAATAGCCGTGAATAAAGCCCGTCGATATCGAAACAAGATCTTGAAACATGTTCAGCAAGTATTTGCGTCTAGGAGGGCTCTTATAGGGATTTATAAAAGTAGGGTGCTTCCATCGAATCTGGGGATAATGATCACAATCCGAGCCCAAATCCTCGACAATCCGGGCGGCTCGTAGTCGTGTAGGAGTTAGAAGGTTTTGTAACTGTGGGATGCTCACTGGTATCTGTGTCAGTTTAAATGTGAGCACGAGTTGAATAATTAGTCTATTTAGTTCGGTTTTTTTTTCATTTACGACTCGGACATGACCTCCAGGGAACACGAAGTGAGACGTGAATTATAAATACCGAAATTTCGCAAGTCGCACCTCTAGTAATGCTCTAAGCTCATAATTTGATTCCTGAAATCTACATAAACCTTGAAAACACAATTCTTTTGCTGAGTTCGAAATACAAAAAAATAGTACATTTCTTCAGCTGCGGCCAGCAACAGAGGCATTGATGGAGGAACGTGTAATGTGGGCGGAGGCGAAGCTGAGGCACACATACCTAAGTCCATCAATGCCTATATAGTTGTGACCAAGGCTTGAATAGTATTTTTTGAAGAAATTAATATAACACATGAATATGAACACACATGAACACATGAACTTTTCAAAATCTATGATGCACACAAACAACAATATTTTTTCTCGCTTTAAAGAGTTCATTTGTTTATTTTTTTTCGAAATTTAAGTAATACATTTGATAAGTTACCTCCTTGGTTGCCATATTTAAGAGTAAAAGATTGTTCCATTTTTAAATAACACCGCAGTTAAGACTTTAGTATGTAACCTATTTGGCCGCCGAGCACGACGGATATGGATTTTCATAGAACTTTTGCCGGCCAGTACAGCAATTTCGAATTATCTCGAAGAAGTTTGTAAAGCTCAAATTTCCGAGCATATGAAAAGAAAAGTATTTATTCGAAACTAGCCCAACCATCCCGATAAAACTGACACAAGTAAGTTCAGACACAAAATCATTACCTAACATCCCATCATCCAGAAACTAATTACAATGAGTAACTTAATGATAATTCCCATGAATAAAAAAGCCCATCTCATTATTATTACTAAAAGTTAAAATAAATTGAGCATCTGCACTTATTCTAAAACGGAAAACTATGTACGTAAATATTATACTACCTACCATCGAAAATGACTTGTATATCCCTTCTCAACGCGAAATTGCGGAACAAATGACGACTAATATTCAAATTAACCATTACCCACCCCATTCTTACTTGCAAACAATGAACCTATGTTCAAATAAACGCTTCAATATACGAATATTAGTTAAAATAATACTGAAATATACGCAGTTATAGTTAAAACCACCCAATTAAACACGCTCGCCGGGGAAATAGTTAAAGTTGGAAATAGTTACTATTTGACTAGTCACTAAAAGGGTTAAACGCTTTAAAAGCAGAAAATAGAAGCGAAAATGAAATAACTTTGTTAACAACTTTTGAATATTAATTAACTTTGTATTTCTATTTTCTATTATGATTATTTTCATATTTTGCTTCAGCTTTTACCTTTTAGTCTATTAATTCTTTATATGTTTCATAATTATAAGAATGCTTATTTATTTTTATCTTGACTGCTATGCCCGACAAAAATCGATGGTTCCTACATAAAGTGTCGTGTTTAAACACATGGTTTATAAAAACCATTAAAAACTCTTTTTTTTTATTAAGTGCTAAACTTCAATTAATATAATCTAATGTAAATGTAATTAATATAATGTAACCCAATTTTTGTGTTTCAGGAAAGCACAGGTGCTAATGGGTAGTTCTAGTCATCTGACCAATTAAATGTGTTTGTGTTTTCAAACACATAAACACATGGTTTATAAATACCATTAAAAACTCTTTTTTTTTTATTTAGTACTAAACTAACATTAATATAATGTAATGTAAATGTAATTAATATAATGTAACCCAATTTTTGTGTTTCAGGGAAGCACAGGTGCTAATGGGTAGTTCTAGTCATCTGACCAATTAAATGTGTTTGTGTTGTTAAACACGTAAACACATGGTTTATAAATACCATTAAAAACTCTTTTTCTTTTTATTTAGACCTAAACTTACATTAATATAAAGTAATGTAAATGTAATTAATACATATAATGTAACCCAATTTTTGTGTTTCAGGGAAGCACAGGTGCTAGTGGGTAGTTCTAGTCATCTGACCAATTAAATGTGTTTGTGTTGTTAAACACATAAACACATGGTTTATAAATACCATTAAAAACTCTTTTTCTTTTTATTTAGTACTAAACTAACATTAATATAATGTAATGTAAATGTAATTAATATAATGTAACCCAATTTATGTGTTTCAGCGAAGCACAGGTGCTAATGGGTAGTTCTAGTCATCTGACCAATTAAATGTGTTTGTGTTGTTAAACACATAAACACATGGTTTATAAATACCATTAAAAACTCTTTTTCTTTTTATTTAGTACTAAACTTACATTAATATAATGTAATGTAAATGTAATTAATATAATATAACCCAATTTTTGTGTTTCAGGGAAGCACAGGTGCTAATGGGTAGTCCTAGTCATCTGACCAATTTTTCCCAACTGTGTTAGAGTTGGCTTCCAATCTCACCGGATACAGCTGAATACCAGTATTTATACATGGAGCGACGCGGCGACGGTCCATCTGACCTGCACAATCCAGTGAAGCCTGGTTGACAGACTTTCAGGCTACCTGTAACGACAGTAATAGGTAAGTTTAGGTGAAACATATTTATATCTTTGAGGTAGCGCGGTTGGTCTTCACGTGACCAGAGGGTTTCCTTTTGTAGGCCAAAGAATCAGTACTGCCGTTCAATGTACTGCCACCGTTCTGGGCATTCTTTCTATTGACAGCTATTTGGACGATTTTTTGATGAACTGTATCACACGTTGATACTTGTACACGTTTTATTATTATTTTGTACAAAAAACTTACATACTCGTAAATAAGTAATAAAGCCTACAGCGTATTTAAAAAATACATTGAGTTCAAAATATGTTTTTCTTCTAGCTTCCAAAACCCAACGTAATACGATAATTCTACACGTCTTCGGGGGGATTATATTTAATTGTAATTTAGTAGAATTGTCAGAAGTTCTCGCGCCGTCGAGGGAAACGGTCGACCCACCATCATGTTTGTCTTGTTAGCGATAATTGGACAAATATTTTGTTAAGCAATTAATTGTTTTTGCTGAAGACGTCAAGTCGTAACTTTATTACCGAACTGTCTTTGGTATTTGGCATTATTTTACAAGAAGTTTAAGGTTAGTCGTAGGTTTAACTTAGGCCCCGTTCCTACTATGTCGTGACGATTAATTTATCGTTGGTTTTTAGTTGGCAAAAGTTGGTTGACGACAGTTATCGTGTCGTCCTATATGTGAACACCTCCATTTAAATACGCAAGCCACGACACTAAAACTACACGATTATCTGTCGTCACGACATAGTAAGAACAGGCCCTTTGGGTTCATGTTGTCCGTCCCAAAATCTGATCACGTATCGAGTAGGTAACTGCATAATTTTACTCAAATATTTTACTTTAACCCCGTTCTCAATTTAATCAAATTACTTACCTACCTCCTCCTGAAATTCACGCTCAAATAATTACTTGTCCATCCTAAAATCTAAACTAGCCACCACTACACAATTTAGTTAATTAAACAAAGTGTTAAGCGCGCCCGAAAAGCTAGGTACGTGCCAGCCGGCCTCTTTCGTAAAAAGATCATCCGACCTCCGTTGAGTTTTACCTTTTTTACGAGTCTCATTTCTATGTAGACGCGGAACCAGAGACAATATGCTAAATTAAAGCTCCGCACCAAATTGTCAAGCCCATTAATTACATGCTAACGAAGTTTATTCCGTTCCCACTGCATAATTGGAGTCATGCACTGAATAAATTAGTGGACGGAAAAATTGTGAGCGCCCCCACAGTTTTATAAGCAATGAGCACCTATTTTCTGATGACTTATTCACTCTGTCACTTTTCATAGAAGTGTAAAGGTCTATATATAGCTGTGTTATTAAACTAGCGTATCGTTAAAGGTAACTGGACCATTCTGGTTTTGTCATCAGGTTGTGAACATAATTATCTAGGTAAGTTAATGAATTTCGCATAAACACGCTTGATTATGTTAGTATCAAATGCATGATCATGATCGATCGCTTTGAAAAGTACCTAAAATACTTAGTTAAAATCTGTCGGGGCCTCCGAAACTGTAAGGTCCCCAAAATTAATCAGTTCTTAGTCCAAAACATAAGAAAGCTGTCAAGAGGGCTCAACCGATGACATTGAGCTCCCCTTCGTCTCTGGAGACCCGTTTAGATGATAAGCGAGTAAAGTTCTAATTACTTGCAACGTTTTACCACCCTATATACAATATTCCCGGCCGCCTCTTTGGTAAGACTAAACGCTCGGCCACGCGTTTTGCGACAGCGATTACGAAGATCATGCGATGAGACGATGTCGCGTCGCAAGTCGCGTTATCTGAGTAGGGGAACGAGCCATTAAACATTAAAAACAATACAACGTTCTCCTCTATTGGAAATAACCAAATTATTCTGAAAACTTGAAGAGATATTTCACGGAAAATCGCATTTTTCATAAAATGTGTTTCAATTATTTGATAAATAAAACATCGCTTTTCCATTGTTTTCTAAGAAAATACAAAAATGCTACTAAATAGAGACGTGTATTTTCCGCGATAAATAAAATAGAAATGAAGTTTGCCGTAATTGCTAATATATAGCGTGAGCGATGACGCAAGTAGAATGTAATGTAATAATAAAATTACTTGTGTATTACACATACGAGTTTCTTGAAACTTATATTGTCACTTACGAAATATCTTCCGTGATTATTTTATTATGTTGAGCTTCCGTTAATCACGGAAGATATCCCGTAAGTCACAATATAAGTTTATTTTTAAACCGTGAAAGCCTAAAACGAGTTTCTTTATGTTAAACTAGCTTAATCCCGCGGCTTCGCCCGTGTGGAGTTCCCTTATTATTTCTTTTTTTATTTTATAGTGTTCGGGTGGCTTACAGCTTACAATACAAATATATATATAGTAAGGCAATCAACGAAATGCCATTTACAACTCTCCACAGTTAGCACTAAACTATTGTTGCACAAACTAATATCTAAGCAAAATATTATAATTACCTACCCACATTATCGTACTACTGAAATAAAAGTATTCTATTTGTTAATCCATGTCCGCTTACTAAAAGTAAAATATATAATCGCACGTTAGCGGATGAATACGGATCGCAAGATCGTCGTCGAAGTCAGTTGACTGATGACAAAGATTCGCAGGCTGAAAAAAAAAAAGCCAATGTTTTCTCAGAATTCCGTTTGAAATGGAATAGGTGTTCGGACGTCCATCAGGGCGGACGGTTCGGCTTCGGCACACACATCACTATCATCAATCAAATCGACTTATCGCGTCCAGTCGGTGCCCGCACGGGTAGACCCGGCAAAAACTCATTTCTTTTACCCTTTTTCGTGTCATAGTTTTGCAAGTTGTGAGCGATAATTGCAAAATTTGGGCCGTAATTTGCGATAATACTAAGAAAAGCTCAAATGCTTTTTTCAGCGTAGTGACCGAAAGGCCTGGGTGGCACTAGCAAGGGGTAATAATGTATGGGAAAACGAAATGGAGGTATTATCTCAGCTGTGGGACAATGTAGGCTTGTTAAATGCGTGAATTCTTTTTGTATTCGGGTACGGTCATGAGTGACGTCAGCCAGCGTCAGTCGGAACAAAATACAGTTGTCCGTCGCCGCTGACGTCATCGCAGTATGGTGCTATATAACTTGTTAAAAAATTAACTGCAAGAAACTTGAGGAGTTGTTTGGAATCACAAATAAAAAATAATCACGAATAAATTTTTATATAAGTAACTGTTTCAAAGATATGCAATATTTTCACTGCCCACAAAATTATTGAATATATATATAGTTATTTTTTTAACACCTTATACAGAGTGGAGAAGACAATACGACAATAAATTAAACTGCGCATACCTCAAGACGTTCCAAACAAACACAAAAAAAATCGTTTGAAAATATCAAGTAGTTTAGTCACAGGAAATTATTTTTCACCTTCAACATTTGCTCTGATTTTAAGGAAGCACTAACAGGTTAACGACCCCTTGCCAACTCGCTATTTAAAAACTTTCGCAAAATTTGATTTACTGCAAATTAGACCTTAAACCAGGCCAATAAGAGTCATAAAGAGTATCCTTAGAGTTAGATTTTGCCTGTTACCTTTTTTTTCAAATATCGGTTTTGGGTTTTTTAATTGTGTGTTATTCCTATGAACTAGTATTACGCGTGTTTTCATTTATTGTCGTATTGTCTTCTCCACTCTGTATAAGGTGTTAAAAAAATAACTGCAAGAATTTCGTGTACATATTAAAGAAGTTACGTTTGAAAATACTTAACATTTTTTAGTTTATGAATTAGTGATTTCAAATCATATACTTTTATTACAAGACCAATGCACACTGCACTATCTAAGTTATCCTGATTCTTTTCGCTGACTGGTTTTGACAAATGGGTTCTTCATCGATTTGTCTTTATAACCCTTGTCATAGGATCACATCCGTCGTCAGCTATTCATATTCTTTTGTTAGTTATACTTTTATAACAACGTTTCGATAGTCGATTTCGTTGAAAATCTTTGTATCTAATGAGAATCGAAGGTTATTTTAAAGAATCTGGGTTATCAAATGCTTAAACGGTCCTAACAAAAAAAAAAACTTTCGTCTGTCTGTTTGTTGCAGCTAATCTCCGAAACGTCTGGACTGAATTAACGGTTTTTTTACAGGCAGATAGCCAAAGTTCTAAGGAGTAACTGTTGCTAATATTTTATAATCATTTACAAACGTTAAATAAACAAGAACATAGCAAGTCTTATAATTTATAGTTTGTTTATTTTTTCAGGACAACGAGTCCTTCCTAAAGAACTGGTAGGTCCAAAACGGGCCGGTCTACCCACAACATTTCAAATACAAAATTAAATAAGGCAAGAAAATATCAAATGCTTCTTTTACCATGGCAAATAATACCAATTGCGTAAATGTGTTGTTCAATTAATATTTAAATAAATATACACTTGTGCGTATAAAATATGGGGAAAGTTTTCATTATTGGTTGTATGTTGGCAATCATTGACGTAATTATTAGGGTTCCTTCCTCGAAGGGACCCGGGACCCTATTACTAACCCTCCGCTGTCCGTTCGTCCGTCCTTCCGTCTGTCTGTCAGCGGGATATAATATCTCTTGATCTGTAGATATACCGATAGGTAGACAAAAAAAAAATGAAATTTTCCCAGGATGTGTATTTCTGCTGCTTGTATCAATAATTAATCATTAAAGTTAGAGGTCCTACTATTATAAACGGGACCCTTTATGTGCGAGTCCAACTCCTCGCCGGCCGGTTTCTATGTTGTTAATTTTGCTACCTACCTACTCCTATGAGTAGGTAGGTAGCAAAATTGAGGAGTCGAGAATTCGAGGAGTTGGACTCGCGAACTTTTATGATTAATTATTGGTCTGAGTCTATACTCATACCTAGTTTCCAATTATTTTATGAAAAACGAAGTACAGTCGAGGACTTTAATTGATGAGCCACTTGCCACTATTCATATTTTAGCCGTGTAATTCAAATCGGATTTAGTCGGTAATATTTGTACTCGTGAATTTATAAATGTTCAAAATTGGAAAGTAGTGAAAGTGGCTTATCAATTAAAGTCCTCGGATCGACTCTACCTAATGTAAAATGTGTACAACTTAAAATCTCATTTCATGGGAAAGTCCTATTTTCAAATGTTCACTTTCCACACAACATGTTACAAAAATAATAAAACAAAAGAGAAACAGCAAAACTTTTTCGATCACTATTATTTGATTTTTATAAATCGTTTCTGAGACAGTGTTGCATCAACCACATGATACAAAATATGAGAGGAGACAACAAAACTTTTCCAATCTCCCATTGCATCTCTGGGGTTATAGTTTATGTTGTGTCGTATAAGGGTCAGTACAGACAGAGCAACAAAATGCTCGAGCATGATCGAACATTCTCGTTTCTGTCAAGTTCTGAGTGCATAAGAATAAAACAAACCACAGGGAATCATCACATGCTCGCTGTTGTAAACTAGACATTGTATGGATCTATGCGCCAACTGTTACGATAATGTCCGCCCAATACAGGATTCTAAATTTATGAGAAAATTCGTGGCTTATTAAAAACAATGGTGATTCTTACAAGAGAGCCTATCAGAACACCAAATATTAGTTATCATAGATGATATTTTTTTTAAAACGATGAAAAATTCCTCCTGACACAAACGCTACCAATGCGTATTTATGCCTCCGTAGCAACTGAACAGATTCTCAACTGGACAGAACTTGTACAGTTCATAACATAATTAAAGCGAATGAGTTGGCAATATGGACGTTATGAAAAAGTGGTAATTATTGGAAAGTGGACGATTGCTCAAGCGGGCGGAACCCGAACCCTTTTTTTTTTTTTTTAAGGATGGGAAATCATCAAATTACCCCCCCCCCACTCTGGGCGGAGCGGGAGGGAGTGTCAGACTCTTACTGACTAAAAACCATCCATGTTCCTTCCTCGCCTTTTACGTTCCGGGGCCGCGGTATCTCTTTCGAACAGGCCCGCAACCCCGGCAGGCTTCGGCCCTTGCGGGCCCCTCTCCTTTTGCTGACATCTCTTTGAGGCGCGCGTGGAACACGAACGCGCCGTCGACACGGCCTGTCGTCGTCGTTAGACGGCCGGACGGCTAGCTAGCCCATAGCCAGCCGTCCACAGGCCCGCATCTACGGTGGCCGGTAGCCACCACGTGGCCCCCGACGCCCGTTGCGTCTCCCGCGGCGGCCGGGAAGAGAGGATCTCTCCCTCTCTCGTTCCGCCACCTCCTTCGCTAGCATGACTGCTTCGCAGAAGGAGGCGACGGCTTCCCATTCCGTCTCGCTCCGGACCATGGATTGAACCAGGGCCGGACGCGAGAGGTCGCCGCCGCCGATCGCCGCCACGAGGACACGGCGGAGCTCCGCCCACGCAGGGCAGACTTCCACCGTGTGCTCCACCGTGTCCTCCGGTCGATCCTCGCAGTGGAGACACCCGGGCGATTCCTCCCGCCCGATTCGGTGCAGATACCTCCCGAAACATCCGTGTCCGGTGAGGACCTGCGTCAGGCGGAAGGTGAGGACGCCGTGGCGCCTCTCCAGCCACTCCTCCTCAAAGAGGGGAGGAACCCGAACCCTTGCTTCATCTAGGTTTTCCATTTGGGTGAAACCAATTCAGTCCGAATTATTCATGATCACAATGTCCCGTACAACTGTACACTACTTGTGTACGGTCTGCACTGACCCTAAAGTCTTCCATGATATGCCACTTGGAACTGTGTGTTTTGAAACGTACTCATTTGAGTGTCGTTTTGTTCCCATTTCCTGAGCTCATCTTGTATACAAAAGCACTGTTGTTCTATTAATTTTGTTGGGGAAGTGGATTTGCACTGTTTTACGAGACAATGTGTGGCGTATATCAACAAGATTTGTTAGAAACAGCTGCAATTAGGTGCTTATTTCTGTGTCCAATTAACATAAATACACATATACATATTTCAGCAAAATGGTGTTTCAAGTTTTTCTAACTGGAAAAAAAAAACAGGATAATCGTACAATTTTACGTACAAAAGACGTTAGTACCTACAAACTGGAATGTTTTGAAACCATTCAAGTCTACATTTAAATAAATAATGTAGCAAGGGGTGTGTGTCATTGCAAAGTGCCACGGATAGACGTCAAGGAAATTATCTCGATACTTAACTAATGCTAAATATTAAAGCTTCAAAATACATTTGAGAAAGTACCTAGATATTATAAAAACTCACTCCTTATTACCTAAAATATCGTACGCCTCTTAACTTTGTATTCAAACATAAAGAAACAAATAGATTTTTCGAATTAAAAAAAACAGATTGCCTCGTTGGTTTTGTATTCGCAAGCTGAGCATGAGCTCCTGGGTTCATTTCCCGGCTCGGCCAAATTGTTATCGGGTTTTTCCATCAGGAATTTCTCAGTAGCAGTCACAGAGATCGGATTTGTGCCCTATTGATATAGCAATAGGCTCGCGATTACATGGTAAACCACAGTGGACGACCCGAATGGCGCAGCGGCAGTGAGGCTGCCTTACGTTCTTAGGGTCCCGGGTTCGAATCCCGGTAGGAGCAAATGTTTGTGTCATCATCTTCTCAGCCGAAAGACGTCCACTGCTGGACATAGGCCTCCCCCAAGTGTCGCCACATTGACCGGTCCCTTGCTACTCGCATCCACCGGATTCCCGCAACCTTCACCAGGTCATCGGTCCACCTAGTGGGAGGTCTTCCAACGCATCGTCTTCCGGTTCGCGGTCGCCACTCCAGAACTTTTCGGCCCCATCGGCCATCCGTTCTGCGAGCAATGTGCCCTGCCCACTGCCACTTAAGTTTAGCAATTCTTCGGGCTACGTCGGTGACCTTGGTTCTCTTGCGGATGTCTTCATTTCTGATTCGATCACGCAAGGAAACTCCGAGCATAGCCCTCTCCATTGCCCTTTGGGTGACTTTAAGCCTTTTGATAAGGCCCATTGTGAGCGACCACGTTTCGGTCCCGTATGTAATCACTGGCAACACACACTGGTCATAGACTTTCGTCTTGAGACACTGCGGTAAGTTGGACGAGAAGATACCGCGCAGCTTCCCGAACGCTGCCCAGCCGAGTCGGATTCGACGATTGACCTCTTTCTCGAAGTTAGACCTACCTAACTGGACCGTTTGTCCTAGGTATACATAATCGTCTACAATTTCGAGTGTAGAGTCTCCGATCTTGATAGGAATGGGTGTGACATGGGCATTCAACATGACCTTCGTCTTGTCCATGTTCATTTTTAGACCCACTCTTTTGGAGGCTCTACTGAGGTCATCGAGCATTGTACTGAGGTCCTCCATGGTCTCAGCCATGACCACAATATCGTCGGCAAACCGAAGGTGAGTGATGTACTCGCCATTGACGTTGATGCCTAGGCCTCTCCAGTCCAGAACCTTGAAGACATCCTCCAGTGCAGCGGTGAACAGTTTCGGAGATATGACGTCTCCCTGTCTTACACCTCGCTGCAGAAGGATAGGTTCCGAGGCTTGGTCCTGAAGTCGGACTGACATGGTGGCGTTTTTGTACAAACACTTCAACACCTCGATGTACCGATAGTCAATTTGGCACCGTTGGAGAGACTGCAGTACAGCCCAGGTTTCGATCGAATCAAAGGCTTTTTCGTAGTCCACAAACGCTAAGCAGAGAGGCAAGTTATACTCTTCGGTCTTCTGTATAACCTGCCGAAGCGTATGTATGTGGTCCACGGTGCTAAAACCTTTTCGGAAACCGGCTTGTTCGGGTGGCTGGAAATCGTCAAACCTGCGCGCGAGACGATTCGTGATGACTCTTGAAAACAACTTGTAAACGTGGCTTAGAAGTGAGATGGGCCTGTAATTCTTCAACCGGGCATTGTCACCCTTCTTGAAGAAGAGCACCACCACACCCCTGCACCATGCCTGTGGCGTTTTCCCCTCGAGTATGACGGAATTGAACAGCTTCTGAAGGGCCTTAAGTACCGGTTTTCCACCCGCCTTCAGGAGTTCGGCAGTAATTCCGTCATCCCCCGGTGCCTTGTTGTTTTTGAGTTGTTTCAGAGCCATCCTAATCTCGTACAGGCTGACGTCCGGGATGTCTTCGGTATAGTGTCGGGTTAGTCTAGCTCTTGGGTCGTTTGCTAGGTCGACAATGGGTTTGCTGGTTGACGTGTACAACTGTCCATAGAAGCTCTCGATCTCCCTCAGTAGCTCCGGTTTGGCGGATAAGATCCTGCCATCGTCGGTCTTCAGTTTCGTGAGCTGGCTCTGCCCAATAGCCAGATCTCTTGAAAATACTTTAGAGCCTTTGTTCCGCTCGATCGCGTCTTTAATACGCTCGGTATTAAAGCGGCGGAGGTCGCTCTTTAAGGATTTAGAGATCCGCCTATTGAGCTGCCGGTATTTCGACGCCTCATCTGAAGACTGCAGGATCATCTCACGTCGCTCCTTCATGAGCTCGAGAGTTTGATCGGAGAACCTCTTTTTCTGATCTGTACGACGTGTCTTGAAGAACTTAGACCCGGTCGTATGGACAGTTTCCACGAACCCATCGTTATATTCGTCCACTGAGCCGCCTAGGCACTCGAAACGATTCTGGAGTTCGAGCTGAAAGCTCTCGGGGTTTTGGATTTGGATCTGTGCTGGACGGAGCGTAGACTTCATCAGTCGAGACCTTTCTAGCTTGATATTGATGTTCAATGTCTTACCATGCGGTGATCGCTCCCGGTTTTCACCGAATTGATCACAGAGACATCATTGAACATTTGCTTCTTGGTTGACATGATGAAGTCGATCTCGTTTTTTGTTGCACCATCTGGGCTCTGCCAGGTCCACTTCCTGTGCTCACGCTTTTTGAAGAAGGAGTTCATCATATAGAGGCCCTCCTTCTCCATAAAACTAGCCAGTTGGTGGCCCCGGTGGTTCCGACGTCCAACTCCAAATTGCCCCACCTGCAGCTCATCCCCGTCTCGTTTGCCCAGTTTCGCGTTGAAGTCCCCCATGACAACGGTGAAGTGAGTTTTGAAACCATGCATGGCTTTAGAGATATCCTCATACATGGTCTCCACTTCGTCGTCGGGGTGTGCCGAGGTCGGGGCGTAGACCTGTATGACCTTCAGCGAATATCTTGAGGATATTCTGAGTATAAGGTACGCCACCCTGGTCGACACACTCTCGATCTTCACCACGTTGTTCACAAGGGACTTGTGGACGATAAACCCAACACCACCCTGGGACTGGCGGTCGCCCTCTCGGAAATAAAGCAGGTTGCCGGATTTTAGGATTATCGTGTCCTCCCCCTCTCTTCGGACTTCAGATAATCCCACAATACTCCATCGCAGCCTGCTCAATTCCTCTTCGAGCTCCGCTATCTTCTCGTCGGTCCGGAGTGTGCGCGTGTTATACGTTGCCAGGTCCAGTCGTTGGTGTTGGCAGCCGGATCCCATCCGGGGATTCTTCGCACCCCTTGCCACGCCATAACCTCGACCGCTGCCGTAGTCGAGGGTAGACGGGCTGCCGGGCACTAGGGGCCATTTATTGAATGCGGTGTCCATTGGGGGGTTTTGCCATAATCGCCACGCTTGGCAGGCGGGTTGGCGATCGCAGTATGGTTGTCACAAAAGCACAGAGAACGCTGCTGCCCATTCTCTGGTAAGTCCCTTAGTCGCCTCTTACGACACCCACGGGAAGATATGGGATGATGCTATTCTTTACGTCCGGCACCATACGGACACCCGGCACCATACGGACATGTTTGTGTGATGAGCATGGACATTTGTTTCCGAGTCATGGATGTTTATATGTATAATAAGTATGTATTTACAACAAAAAAAAAGTATGTATGTAGTATATCAACTGTCTGGTGACCACGACACAAGCCTCGCTTAGTGTGGCACTAGACGGCGCTGTGTGTAATGTCCAGCGATATTTATTATTATTTATTATTAATGCAAGGTTCCTCCAGATATTTCACAAATAAATAAATAATTTAATCTCGAATTTTATAATAATATATTTTATGTAAACAAGCGCGACGCCTCACTCGCACATAATCTTTCATAACTAAGATTAAGCGATGTGTGTTGAACCAAAATTTATGAAACGTTTTTGAAATAAAAAGTTTTTTTTTTTAACATTACTGACGAAATGTTAGTGTAATATTAGGTAAAGCTCTGCTATTATGCCTATGTTATTTATAAAAACAGTGGGTACGAATTATGCAAATATCTGGAAATTCAAACGTAGTGTAAAATTTTCAATGCACATATTTAAACGCAGGAAGCGTTGCAGTCGGCTTAGGTCCCAATCCAATTTCCACGGAATTCCAGTACATCCCCATCGAGTTTGCTTACCTAGTGTAATGCATACCTTAGTATATTACTACGTTGCTAGAAGTAATGGTATGCAAAGCTTCGGTACTTCTCCGTAAAAAATGGCAGTTTTTTTTTTCGTGGAAACCGTCTTCTTGTGAGCACAGTTTTTCTACTTGAAAGATAAACTGTGCTCACTTGGATTCAGTCGTCTCCTTTTTCTTTCCAATTTACGTCTATACTAATATTATAAAGCAGAAGAGTTTGTTTGTTTGTTTGGTTGAACGCGCTAATCTCAGGAACTACCAGCTCGAATTGAAAAATTATTTTTGCGTTGGATGGTCCATTTATCGAGAAAGGCATCACGCTAGCGGAGCAGGAATGAAAAATGTTGCAAAAACGGGGATTTTCGTTTCGTTTTTCTCTCTTATGCACAGGAGAAGTGGCAAGGGGGCGTGTCGGTGACCACGTGGAGCTGGCCGCGTCGCTCAGCTATTGAAAAATGGCCGTAACCGCGAGTTAGTGTGTTGTCAACCGCGCTCGTAAAAAAAAACGATTATGCCGTCTTGTTCGGTGGTTTCGTGCAAAAATAGAAACCAAGACAAAAACTTTAGAAGACAGGGCATCAGTTACCACAAGTACAAGTAGTACAAGTATTTTACAATATTTGTCTTAAAAATCACGAAAATCCATAATCCCTAAAATATATCTGACTTGTACTACTTGATTTATGTTTTCTTGTATTACTTCGACTGTATTATGTTTGCATTAAATACATTGCTCTTTTACAACCACCTTAGTCTGTCACTGAGTGACTGAACGAGCAATGTACACCTGACATAACGAAACATCACTAAACCGTAATGCCGCATGGTGCGTCCGCTGCTCCGGTCCGCTGTATTTGAGCGCGAGCTAGTGATGTGCTCGTGGAGGTTTCACAAAGTCTGTCGACAAGAAAGTGGACTGCGAATTGTTATATTACTATTTCACATTTTTTTTTCAATTTGTTAACTCTTGTAATCCGGTTGGAAGGCCGATGTGGTTCTATGCTTAATTTTCTTTTTCTCTTTGACAATTCAAAAGAGCCTGTAACTGGCCTAATTGAAATAAATGCTTTGATTTTGATTTTGAACTACGTGTAACTGTGTCATTTGATTTTTAATTGTTTTTAAAGTATTTTTATTAATTGAATAATGTTTGTAGGTCTCATATTATTTTTATTTACTTTATTTCCAAATCCTTTATAAAAATAATCGATATTATTATCGATAACTCTTCGATTTAGTCAAGCACTGAGTCGGATCCGCCCCCGTGTCCCGACAACACACAATGATAATTGTTTTAGTGTGAGTAAATTATACGGAAAAAGTACGCTGTAATTTAACAAATAAGGTTTGTATTTAAATGACAGAGTTATCGATGGCGCGTGAGTGCACTTGTTCGTAGTATTGTTTTGACAGAGCTCTGTGTGCAATATTAGCTTTATGGAGGGGCAACTGTGGCTTCATCGGTTTTCTATACATTTTGAACTCCACGCCATATCTCCTTCTTTCTTATATCTATGCTCTTATGTGACGCAGATGAAGTTGCGAGGGTCAACTAGTCCATGTATATTTTACTTGGGTGAAAATAGAAAAACGATTGTTCCCAGATATGAGATCTAAAACCTCGATATTGGTTTGTAGCCATGGAGTTTGGATTTGTGCCCGGATAGGCGCACCCCCTATTATAAGGGTCTTAAACATAACTGGCGAAACATGGATGTACCTGCTATTAGGTACTTACACCTTTGTCTGGCCTTCGGGGATGTCATGCGTGATGTTGTGCTGAGACCTAGCTAGATTGATTTTTCGCTCCCGTAAACCCGCTTCTTTGCTTTTTTTTTCGGATGGTAAATCATCAAATGACTGTCAGACTTTTACTGACTTAAACCCATTTATGTTCCTTCCTCGCCATTTACGTTCCGGGGCCACGGTATCTCTTTCGAACAGTCCCGCAGCCCTGGCAGGCATCGACCCTTGCAAACTCCTTCCTTTCTGCCGCCATCTCCTTAAGGCGCGCGTGGATCACGAACGCGCCTTCTAAAAGTCCACCGTAGTAGCACCGTCGTCGTCACAAGAAAAACGGACGGCGAGCTAGCCCGTCTCGATGCCGGTGTGTCACCCGCGGTGGCTGGGCGAGAGGTTCTCTCCCTCTCGCGTTACGCCACCTCCACCGCTAGAATGACTGCCAAGAACGACACACGGCACGGCACGGGACTGCTTCATTTCGTCTCGTTCCGGACCAAGGATTGAACCAAGACAGGATGCGAGAGGTCGCCGCCGCCGATCGCCGCTACGTGTCCACCGTGTCCTCCGGTCGATCCTCACAATAGTATCCCGTAAACCCCTGTTTTGCAAATTAAACCACCATATAGTAGGCAAATAATCACATTTTTTACCAATAAGGAGATCTTGAAGACCTCTCACACTTTAACAAAATAACCTGGCAAGAAGTAAGAAGAATCTCATCCATTCTCATCACAGAACTCGTATGTGTGAAGTCTCCTCGCTCCGTTGAAAATGCGACATTCCTGTCCACGGCTCAGTGATTGCATCGAATTTTATACAAAAGAGTTATTCCGTCGGGTTTAAAATCGCGTCTCGGATGGCCGGGATCTCGGCCAGTAGGGCGGCAGAGATTAATGTTGCCAACGTGCTGTCATCTCGTGCATGTGTGGAGAACTCTATTGAAACACATACACTGTGGCACTTAAGACAACACTTGCACGAGATAGTGGACGCTTTTAGCATTGTAATAGAAGTTGTAAGAATAGGCTGATGTATGAAGGAACATTATTTCCTGTTTCTATAAAGGAAATCTTGCTAAACTGGTGCTGCCGACAAGGAGCTTATGAGTGCATTTGGTAGACTGCTTAATCCGCTAGACAGCATTCATGTCAAGAAAGTGGAATAGCCTAGGTGCTAATCTGTTGCTTTTAAAAGGTAAAGCAAGGTACTTCCACAGCGTCGGATTTCAGAGCACCATCCAGCCATTCAGTCGCCTTTTACGTTCTTTTTATGAATGTACACTTAAGTCACACGCTAGTTAGCACCTAAATGTTCTTTCAAAGGCCTAACTATGCTTTGAATGCTGAAAATGCTTCATCTTAAGGCTCTTAGCCTTGAAGAAATCACACAGTAATATAGATGTATATGATATACATGTAGCGACGCTGCCTTCTCATCCTCAACAATTAATTGTCCGATCGTGTACATTTATCAGTAAGCTTGATGATATCCTAAATAATAGGATAGACGACAAAAAAATAATAATAAGTCCGTCAGTTAGATTATCAACAAATATTTGACCCGATTTTATTCTTTTGTTACTTAAACCAAATTTGAAGAATAGATACGCTTTTAAACTTTTCAATACGTCACGCCTTGATATAGTTTTTAGCGAGTTATGACGTAACGAGCCCAGAGTTTTGATGCGTTTTATCTCTGTCAATATTCATTGATTTACAAAAACAAAAAATGCGTGTCCATTTATTTTTTAATACTCTAAGTGACGAACTAAATAGATTTGCAAAGTTTTTTACTGTCGTCAAACTTAGTATGTTTTTGACGATTGTTCTAATCGTCAAAAACATTATATGATTGCCTTTTAAAGGTTTGTACAAAGCACTCAATATATAATGGAATTAAAGATACTGATACTGTTAGCCTGCGTTATGCCACAGCTGGACAAAAGCCTCTCCCCATGACTTCGAGTTGTTTCGATCCAGGACTTGTGTAGACCTGTAAACCAACTATACAACATTATTTTTTGTTTACCCTACATTTATGTTCGCATAACTCGTCAAAATGTAGGGAACAGCTGATTTTTTTTACGCGATTTCAAGGTTCGTCCCATAGAAAAAGTTGTTCAAAATGATGAGTACAATGACCCCTTTTCGGGTTTAGTGTAAACAAAAAATAATGTTGTATAATTGAGGTTTATTTATATGAGGAATTATGCTGAAAACTGAAACTCTGATCAAACTTCTTAGAATCCCCATAGCAGAGTCCCGAAGCAGGATCGACATGTAATGTTGGGGTCTCTAAAGACTGGTTTCCAGGAAAGAACCACATCTGTTTTGTATTATTTGATGACTAAATTAATAATTATCAAGTGAACGCTTATGAGCTATAGAGTAATCTGTGGCTATAGTACAAATTCAGCTTACCTACATGATATTACTGTTATAAAGGAGTGTACTTACTTACTAAAGTAAAGGAGTATACAGTCCTTACACTCCAGACTACTGATCGTGTGTTTAGTTTAGCTCGTCTCGTCATCTTGAACGAGGTCGTAAAATTAAAGAATACGAACAAAAACTTTTCAAACTTAAAGGCTGTCAGTGAAAGTGCGCCTGTACAATTATTATGGTCAATTACCACTCCATTCGACTTCAGAAATGAGGTACTTAAATGAATGAAAGTTTTTAACTGAATATTTAACGTTCATTTTCTGTTGAGCTCAGCTCAAAACAATACGAGTGAGTGGCACAAAAGCGGGCGTGATTGCAAGTCTCATTTGCATGTTTCATTGACCGACAATTTAATTTTCACAGGGCCTCTCCCGGGGCGTTAATTTTCGTTCATTTGTCCTCCGACACATTTTCATAAAAGTATTATTTTGTATTCCGATTCATAATTGTCACCTAATGAACTGTTTTTATGTTATTGTAATGGATTCCGTGTTCGGATTTTCACTTATGAGTTTTATTATTGGTTTAATTCAATATATGTTACACACTTTGTATAGCATTTTGAAGTGAATACCTCTTTAGGCGCGTTGACCACTTTTTGGGTGAATAAAAATCATGGAAATCGCGTGACTGTCACCTAACGCTTCGTAGCACTCGTAGCCGATCTACTACAGCGTAGCACTACTTAAGTGTGCGCGGGGCACTCTTCGTAGGACGTAGCAGTGCTACGAGCAATTCACAAGTTACCTCGTTTTCACTTCTATTGCAGTCTTTGGGGGCTTTTTTAGGGTTCTGTAGCCAAATGGCAAAATCGGAACCCTTATAGATTCGTCATGTCTGTCTGTCTGTCTGTCTGTCCGTCCGTATGTCACAGCCACTTTTTTCCGAAAATATAAAAGCTATGCTGTTGAAACTTGGTAAGTAGATGTATTCTATGAACCGCATTCATATTTTTACACAAAAATAGAAAAAAAAAACAATAAATTTAAGGGGTTCCCCCATACATAGAACTGAACTCAAAATAAAAAAATCGTCAAACCCATACGTGTGGGGTATCTATGAATAGGTCTTCAAAAATGATATTGAGGTTTTTAAAATCATTTTTTTATAAACTGAATACTTTGCGCGAGAGACACTTCCAAAGTGGTAAAATGTGTGTCCGGGACTCCGGGCCCTGTAACTTCTAAAATAAGAGAATGATAAAACTAAAAAAAATATATGATGTACATTACCATGTAACTACCAACATAAATTGGTTTGAACGATATCTAGTAAGTAGTTTTTTTTAATACGTCGTAAACCGGAAGTTACCTTTCATTTACAACGAACTGCCAGAACTTTTATAAGATGTTACTTGCTGTTACGGAACCCTTCATGGGCGAGTCCGCCTCGCACTAGGCCGCTTTTTATCTACCTACTTAGAAAAAGCCTTAGAATTCAAATTCATTTATTTGTAAGAATGTAGTTTTACATGGTATGATGATAATATTTTTTTAAGTTCTATATACTCTACCACAACCTGTGGCGTACAAATATTAAATAATTGCCTTCCTTGTATCCTTCTGTAATCTTTAGTGGTGTTGAAGACAGGAAAACACAACAGACTGTCAACAGTCATTGTTAACTTCTGAACAATAAAACTTATGAAAGTAATCATAGATTCCTCGACTGGAATTACTAAGGAAATCCCGTTAATTTCCTTTACGTGACTTTCTCTACGAGAAACATGTCGATTATCGTTAGTTCGTGGTTCATTTCCTAGAAATGTTCTCGTTGATTACAATGAAACTGATAAACTTTTTCCTAATGCTAACAAATATTGTAAATGTGAAGTGAGTTTATGTGTTGGTATGTTTGTCACGCCTTCAAGACTTTTAACGGCTGAATTTATTGCAATTGTTTCACCCCTGGGACATCGGACTCAAACATAACTGGGAAAAGGGGTTACAAGCAAAGCGTGACGTTATGTAATATTATGATAGAACTTGACTAAGGTTAGGTTACCTAGGATATTTTTTAGGGGTTCGAATCCCGGTTTATATAGGGGTTTATATAGGGGTTCGAATCCCGGTAGGAGCAAATTTTTATGTGATGAGCATGGACATTTATTTCCGAGTCATGGATGAATGAATGATATATTTATTTGCAAGAATATAGGTAGTTTACATAAGTTCTTAATATCTAAGGGTTTCACTATATTCGGCATTTCGGCCATACAAATATGTTATGTTATGTGTGTGTATGTTTATATGTATAATAAGTATGTATTTACAAACAAAAAGTATATATGTAGTATATCAACTGTCTGGTGACCACGACACAAGCCTTGCTTAGTGTGGCACTAAACGGCGCTGTGTCCAGCGATAATTATTTATTTATTTTATTTCCGTCTGATTAATCTCCGTCCTCTACGCAATCAAAGCCACGGACTAAAGTTAGTATCCAGATAAAGATAACCAGTTTCGTTATTATCGTCGAAGAAAAGAATCATCTTTATTCGTATCGTTTATTTGTGTTATCAATCGTGCACAGTCGTAGTTTTTCTTGGCATGTATTCGTTTGTGTGGAAGTGAGTGTAATGGTCAAGATAATATGTTTCGTTCTTCAAGTGTAGCGGGAACATTAATATTTGTCAAAATGTCGCCGTCGTCGCTCGGGAGCCTCGCAACAAAACATGGCGGGATAACTGCTGTTTTTCTTGAAATAATTCGTTCTGGGGTATCCTTTTCTTTGTTATAATATAAAGCGATTTTAATATTGTATGTTATTTATCCAGTAGATTTATCATCTTGAAAAAAGGGAGTTCCGTACCAAGCCAAATTAAATGAGAAAGTTTTCATCATCATCATTTCAATCGAAAGACGTCCACTGTTGGACATAAGCCTCCCCTAAGTGTTACCACATTGACCAGTCCCTTGCGACTCGCATCCAGCAGATTCCCACAACCTTCACTAGGTCATCAGACCGGGTCCACCTAGTGGGAGGCCTTCCATCGCAAGGTCTTCTTTTCAACGTTTTCTCCTCAAGTATTTGAATTGGGTTTGCAATCTTACACGTTATAATATTCTTACGTATCACATACCAAGCGTTCTACGTTTTCAATTTCAAGCTTAGATATTAAAAATCTCCGAGCACATAGCTGGCTAAAATAAAATATTCTGTAACCGAATGAAAATATTTTATAAAGCTTCCATAACAAAAATAGCCTTTATATACGGTGAAACAGTAACTATGAAATTATTTACATCTTATCAGCCCTCATCTCAGAAACATCTGATTTACATAATAAAGCGTCTATTTTAATTTATTTGATCGAATTCACGGGATTCCTTGCAAGAAACCTTATTACTGGTGTTTCAGTCCACGTTATTTGCTTTCAAGAAGGAATTTCTCGCGTAACCCTTGGGAGGACATTAATATAAGGCAATTCAGAGCTATCACGAACAGCGGGACCCGCATAATGCGACACAGGACTTGGTGGCAGTTATCTAATGTTTTGTATCTCTGGATTTTGTTCTTAGATGTCGTAAGGTCAAGTGGAAGATGGTGGACTTGAATTCAAGGAATAAACGATTTAAGTTCTGCTTCAGAGAGATATTACGAAATTGATTGTAGATCACCAGGGGCCTAATTCTGCTATTTTAATAAATTCGTCACTCCAAAACGATTCTATTCTCATCCCATTGTCATTTTTAAAGTTCGTAATCTGCTAAATTCACAATGATCGGTCAATGGTCTCGTAATGAAATTGTGTTTTAATGGCATTGTCGTATTGTTTAATAATCAAACGAACTTACCTGAAGTGAAGTTCGATTTTAATTATCCTGTCTTCGTCGAAGAGATTTAAATGTTTACCTGTAGTAGCCCCGCTACGCTTCGACTCACTCGCACATAGTTTAGCGCCATAGGAAAGAAAGAGATAGCACTATCCCCATAGGCGCTTGATCACCCTACTAAAACATTCCTCATTCAGTTCAGAGTAGGTACCGGTCTACTGGACGAACTATAACATTGTTTAGGGAAATGAAAGGTCCACCTGAATGTCAGGTTCGGGAGGGACCTTAAATCTCTTCGACGAAGACAGGATAATTAAAATCGAACTTCACTTCAGGTAAGTTCGTTTGATTATTAAATTATCCTGTCTTCGTCTTCGAGATTTAAATGTTTACCTGTAGATGTTTAGAGATAGACATTTATAATGTTATAGGTAGGACTAAAATTAAAAGATGAATTCCTGAAGATAATAACACAATATGTATTCTTGTTTCAATTAATTAACAAAAAATAAATAACCTTAATAATTATAACCAAAGAAATAAGCAAAACTTCCTTACTGATTATGATTACTGAGAACAGCGTTTGCTAATTCAGAATTTGTTTGAGCGATAAGCCGATTATAAAATTAGCTAAGGTGGCAGATTGATCTGACCACCCAGCGGTTCTCCTAATGATATTGACACTGATTCCTGCTTGATGTGCATCAGAAGATGATGCATGCCGAGTACTATGGGCACTGAATATTTCAGTGTCAATGCCACTAGCAAACCCAAACCCTGCTTTATCCATCGCCCTACTGTTTGCGAAGTACTTCTTTTGATGGATGTACTCGTATCATTCATGTAAGCTATTAAAGTCTCTGCAGGACAGATTGCAGGACGCTTTCGGCAAAAAAGGAAGGTCAAGGATTGGTTGGGATTTACCTATACCAGATGTCTTAATCAAATCAGTAATAGTGATTAAAACTTTGTCTTGATTGATCATAATATTGAGCAACCTAATCAATGAGAGCGTCTGACATCTATGGCTTGTTGATAAAGCCAATACTACAACCAATTTTTTGCTCAACTGCTCCAATCAAACTATCGCTGGGGTATAAATCACCAGCATAATTAAGAACGATATTGGAATTCCATGTACAATAATTATACTTAGAGAAGGAAGGCTTCAGCTAAAGAATCTTTAGACACGTTCGTCTTATCCCACATTATTTCCGGAAGTAAGTGATAAAGCCGAACGGTGATTGTTAAATGTTCCATACATAGATCTAACTATTTGTGAAACATTGAGGCAAAAAGTCTAGCTAATCATGTACTCAGATCCGGAACGGATCTAATCCCTTTTCGTGACAATATAACCACCATCGTTTAAAGCTAGATTAGCAGCTGGATGACGCCTGCAAGATAATTCTAAAAATAGTTGTTTAATTTTAAAGCAAGGCTAAAAATATAATTATTTTAAACAACCTGACTTACGCAAGTTCGTGTACGTCGATCATAAAGGGAATAAATTTTCCCCGTTTTAGTGAAGGAAGGCTTCAACTTAAACACTCCCATATAGAATAAAAGATATAAATATTTCACTTACAGCAAGAGATGTGAATACTGGGAACCATGCTTGAGATGGCCAATGAGGCACTACAATTATGCCGGTTGCCTCATCAGCAACAATCTTTTGCAGAACCTTTAAAATAAGTGAAAATGGTGGGAACGCATAAAAGAACATAATATATGTTCTTTTATGCGTTCACACCGTTCATTATTAAATGGGATATTATCCCATTTAATAATGAACGCGTCCACGTTGTATGCATAGGGATCGTGCTTCCATGATTATATATTTTTTACATTTAGAGTTCGTTCTCGATGCAAAAATATATATCTCAAGTTCACCAAACTTTGAAACAATAGTATCAAATGATGTAAGTGCAATTTCCACTCAATATCCATGTTTTTTGACTCTGTCTCTGCTTCAATATTATGGGATGACGCTATGGAGGAAGCAAAAAGGAATATCGCCCTTTTACCACCACGAGCAATTTCATTGAGATGTGGGTATTGCACTCCAGCCATTCTATTTATGTAAGCGATCGCCGTCGTATTGTCAATGCGTAGGAGTATGTGACAATTAGTGACCTTGTTCGCGAAAAATTTAAGTCCAAAATAGGCTGCAAGGAGTTCCAAATAGTTAATATGACTAGGATGTCTTGTGGCTGGGACTGTAGCTTGATTTAATTTTCATGTAATTGGCCTACTTGAAATAGCTGCTTTGTTTTTATTTTGATTTTGACGCTCGTCCACGAACCGCCTATACTCTCTTCCCCAGAGGCTGCACCCCAGCTTATACTAAGGATCTCTAATACAAACGACATTGGTCTGATAGGGTTTCTCGAGTTTAAAATTGATGAATTCCACCAAGTCAAATCAACGCGTGAACTATTTGGAACAGTCATCATCTTGTCATAATAGTCATTATCTAATAAGGCTAGGTCCCGCTCTAAAGATTTTGTGTACAACCACCCGTAAGCAACGGCCGGCAAGCAGCTGTCAGGCTGCCTAAGTAGCGAACAAAACCACGAATAGTGATTTTATTCTCGTCGTCGTAATAAGCATAATTATTGTCTTTACGTGACAATATGTCGCGTATTTTCTTTAAAGGGAGCTCTAGGGTCATGTTTTAGAGTTTAAATTAAAACCTAAAAACTGACAATTTTTGGTTTGGTACCAGTGAAC
Organism: Xestia c-nigrum; assembly: GCA_916618015.1. Classification (NCBI taxonomy): domain Eukaryota; kingdom Metazoa; phylum Arthropoda; class Insecta; order Lepidoptera; family Noctuidae; genus Xestia; species Xestia c-nigrum. The sequence continues at coordinate 11,984,437 of OU745260.1, forward strand.
TTTTCTCATAGTTTATTACAAATTCTAAGTGCCCTTAATGCTTTCGTGAATGTTTTAAGCATTCTTCATAACTGTCTCCGAAGTAACAACTGTCATCTAAATCGAATACTGATTTAAAAACTCGACATCATAAAAAAGTAGAAACTGGTTTCATAAGTTTTGTAAAAACATGTGGAGCTGAGCTCAATCCAAAAGGTAAAACCAAAAATTTGTACAGAATGTTATCAAAATAAAATCTCAAAAACTTTACATGATTATTGTGAATAGGTATCAAAAAGTATGCTTCTTTAAAGTCCAAGTTAACTATGTAGCATTAACTTTACACCTGTCCTTACATCTTCCATCTTAAAATGGCTAACATCGACAAATGTAGAATCAGTCGTTTTTCACCATTACTCTTAGGTATGATAGAAATACTAGTAACAAAATGATCGCGGGTAGGATTACATTTACGTATGACATTCGCTTGCAACAAACGATTCAATTTTTGTTTAATACAAAACCTGTCATCTTTCGAGAAATACGATTTTGGAATCATGCCCGGATGTTGTACAGGATTCTTAAGAAAGGTAATTTTATAACCAGAAATGGTCTCAAGAACCGTTTTGTCATTAGTAACCTCTTTCCAAGCTTCAATACAATGCCTTAAGCGGCCAGCATGAGAGTATACCTGAGAAGTTACTGCTTCATTATGGGGGCCGCTCCCGCTGGCTTACGGCGTGATGCAGGGTGCTGGTAAGGGGCTGACGCCTGCATTGACCCGTGGCGGCGGTAGTTCGATCCTGGCTTTAAAAAGGTCTGGTCACCCATTGGAGTAACAAGAGATCTTCTAGCCTCAGTCTCCAAGTAATGAGAATCTGACAACAGCTTTGTCGCGTCTGTAAGGAGACGAAGGATATCGGCAGTGTCACTGGCTTTCGTCAATATACCTGACATCGTCCTTCCTAAGATAGTAAGAACGTAACCCATTGTGATTACTTCTTCTGAATCCTGACGTCACAATTTTTTGCGGACTCATTTAGCATTACAGTTCAAATCAGGATTAAGCGTTGGAGCTTTAATTAAGGAACAATTTCTTGGAAGCAGGTTTTTTTTTTTTTGTAAGCTTTAGGTTAGGGTCCCATCTCTTCGCTAAATCAGCTACAATATCAGGACCCCAACCGACGGTTTCAGCTTAGAAATCCCCTAGAGCCCTTAGGAGCTCGGGATCTGCGATAGGAGGAACATTGTCGCCATCGGCCGGGAGTGTCACACCCTGGGGGTCAGCTGGCTGTGATGTACTTCCCCCCATTGTAGAAAGTTCGCGTGGCACGGGTGACGCACACCGTGCAGAGGTGCTTGGCTCATCCACGGGCCTCGCTGAGTCAGCCGCTATGTCATACGTCACCACAGCCGTCGGCGTAGGCGAGCGGTCAGGTGACGAAGGCTTAGACGCAACGCTGTCCGATATTTTTGGTTAATATCTCGTATTAACTCTAATATAAACACAATATCTAGGTCAATATCTCGTATTAACTCTAATATAAACACAATATCTAGGTCAATATCTCGTATTGACTCTAAAAAAAGAAAACAATAGGTCAATATCTCGTATTGACTCTAAAAAAAAGAAAACAATAGGTCAATATCTCGTATTGACTCTAAAAAAAAGAAAACAATAGGTCAATATCTCGTATTGACTCTAAAAAAAAGAAAACAATAGGTCAATATCTCGTATTGACTCTAAAAAAAAGAAAACAATAGGTCAATATCTCGTATTGACTCGAATGTTTGATGGACCGTCTAACATCTCGTGTTAGATCTAAGGTACCATTGTACAAATAACTTTTATAAACGTAAGCTTTGTATTTTGCACTATAACAATGATCACAAAAAAAAATGTTTTGTGGGTAGTTGGTACATACCTTCAATAGACATAATTATAACGTCTTTTCTTGGATAAGGTTTGTTCATATTTCTTTAATTTTCTTCGCCATTTATCTTCTTTACTGTCTTCATGCTTCCTATTTGGCATTTCATAAGATCTTTGAACTGTTTGACAACAATAAAATCCGAAAATCGAAAAAACTTATTTCACCATGTGCGGTAGCCGCGCGCGCACGGAAACGAATGAGGAATGTTTTAGTAGGGTGATCAAGCGCCTATGGGGATAGTGCTATCTCTTTCTTTCCTATGGCGCTAAACTATGTGCGAGTGAGTCGAAGCGTAGCGGGGCTACTACAGGTAAACATTTAAATCTCGAAGACGAAGACAGGATAATCTTTATTTTAAAACCCTTACTACAAATGGTTTTAGAAATCTACTACTAAATGCGAACATTTATTCATGCCAGATTTCATGTAAGAGATTATTATTCTATGACATTTCTTTCAATGAAGTGTCAGTGGTTGACCATTGAAAAGTCATAAAGTCATTATGATAGTAGATTTAACAAACTTGTCAAAATTTGACAGAACTTAACCATTATGAAATCAATGATCGACTACTCTGACACTATTGTAATAGCAGAATCGAGGCCCAGAAAGACAGTCAGGCTCATTTTTCGTAATTATGGAATTTTCACGAAATTCGTAGCTGGACCAAGGAAACTCTTGCTGATGCTCTAAACTGTTTTCTCTTAAATTACTAATAGAAGTTTCTACATAAAACAATTTCGTGTTAATTTTTGCCATGCATTATAAATATTGCTATGGTAACATAACTAAATATGTAGAAATCAGAAGAAATCTAAAAAGCAACTGAAAATCTGCAATTATATTTTTAAATCAATTTCAGGACCTCGAGAAAATGCTAAAGTAAGAGCATTCTTGAAATTTTAACGAAAAGTCATATCTACATATAAACACACTAAAACAATGTCTAGACTGAAAAATCCGAAAAATAAAATCTGCTTTTTATTGAAGCTGCATTTTACTTCTTTCTCCTCACGGCTCCTCCGGGACAGAAACTAGAAATTATTGTTAAATTATAAATGCCTTGGTTTCAGGGAAATAAGGAACCTGATAAGCTGGAACTGTTAACTATAAATTGTTAGATAAGGCTTGGATAGACATAACATAACATCACGCCTGTAATACTCGAAGAGTCAGGCAGAGGTGTACGCGATTTCGATGGTGGTCCCAAAGAAAAAAATGTTTAGTTTGATGGTCTACAGCACACCCTTTCATATGACTATACCCTTTCTGTTACACATTGTATAGATACATAAATCATATAGTTAGTGCACACAAAATACATAGCACAACACAGAAGTACAATTAAATGATACAGTTCATTTATAAAAAAACAAGGCGAGAACTACGCTACAAACTACTAAAAGTTAGGTACTTTTTTGACGAAATTAGTTCAGTTATACGCTCAGCATGGTAAGGCAGTTTTCAGTCATATCAACATGAGCAAAGTTCATGATGAACTGTCATATAACATAGTATCATTACATCAACGAGTTCGCTGTAACTCGAAGAACTTTTTTCCAGACACTTACATAAACAACCATTTAAATGCAGAGGCGATGCAATGAAGAAACGCAAGCATGCTTATGTACCTGGTATACATCTTTGATACTCCACTTGAAGTGAGCCTCACAGCTTCCAATGTAAATTCATCATTCCGGAGGCTCAGTATTTATACCTCGTCTGTTTTACTTCCGCACCGACTATTCCTGAAGCATCCACACTGAATTAATACCCGTCCGTATTATTTAACATTAAAGTCCAATTTAAAAGGGATTTCCTTTTGAAAATCAATTACGGGAAATCTTATTAGGGCTCTTATAATGTCATGAATACGAGACGGCTTGCGGATTGACAATGCCGTCCAATTACTTCATTCATTGTATATTAGGAGGCTATGTAGGAGGGAGATTACATCTCATAGAAATACGAGTAGTTTGAAGACATTGTGTTGTAAATAGGATTACCTTAATTATGCTTGTCGTTCGATGATTAAAGCGGAGAATGGATCCCAACTCTTTCATTGAAATTAGTAGAAGACGGATTAAATTTGAAGGTTTTGGATAAATTGGTAGTCTGTTAGAAAAACTTGTATTTAAACCTGATGTTAGAAAATCTTTATATGAAAAAGCCGCTGATACTATTGCAGATTGCAAGAATTACCAGTATATTAGAAAACTGGTAACAAACCGGGAGAAAACCGGAATCAAAAGAAAGAAGATGAAATTGATGTAATAAAACCGAAACCAGTTATTTTTCTTCAAGTCGATGGCACGATATCATTTTTTATCAGCCTAAAAATGTTGCCACTTCCACGGCTAAGTGGTCCACATGGAAGTCCATTCCTGCGGACTCCAACTCAGAAGATATAGCTCCGTAAAGTAGAGCTACCACGACAAGTCAGTAGCGCGATGTGGAGCTGTATCGAAAACTATGCTCCACCTGAACAAGTAAATGAAATATACTAAAACTCAAACCGAAAAGTATCTAAACCGAAACTGCTCATCGTCGTTAAAAATGTAACACAAAATACAATTTCACATTCCCGGAATATTTATTCAATCCCCGCAGTTTATTCCAGCACACGTAACCTATCGAAAGTGAATCAAAATCTTGTTTTGTCGCCACAAAATATCGATAGAAACCACAACAACAAAGTTTTACATTTTTATTGAAGCTTAAAAACTGCATAGCCGCAGGTCGGGGTAGTCGTCCATTCTGTGGAAAGACCGCCAGATCATTTACATATTCCTCGATATATTTACATATACTTTTCCCTCGCCTCCCATAAGAGTGCAGTCGTAAAATGCAGGAACAACACTACGAATGCTGTTGCATAATTGAAGCTCTGTATTGTGTTAACTACTTGTAGTGCTTTTGTAGAGAACCGGTGTTCAGATCTCTCTATCTATGTAGTCTGAGAGTTGTTGGTTTTTATCACTGGTGTTTGCATAATGATGTGAATTTATTTGGAGTTAACATTGCAAGTAGTACGCTTAGAGAGCTTAGTAGTCGTATTAAGCGATGCCATCGTGCATCGGAGCAACAAGCACGTTCAAGAAAAACAGCATAGGTAGGCAATTTTATTTATCGATCAAACACGAAAGCATAGTACATTCTGCCTTTTGATTTTGACAGTCAACAAATTTTATTGCGTTATTTATGTTATCGATTAGACGATTTTTTAACCTTCTAAACAATACGACCGACAAACGATTAAGAATTTCCCGAAAAATCCAATGGATTGTGATTGAAAGTTTGTTAAGAAATTGGTGAGTCAACTAGGCATAGTTTACCCAACGTCAAGCTTGGGTATTAATAATCTCACTGTGTAAAATCAACAGCCACATTACACAGTTATCATAGCTCGACACGACCACACATATCAGTGACGTCACACATCGGCCACAGACACACACGGTGTGTGTTTGCGTTTCACACGATCATGGGATTAATTCCGACGGCTCCCGGCCTATTTTCACGCGGCCCGCGGCCTACGCGATCTGTTTTAAAAAGGATTACGATCAGCTCTGGTTCATTGTCGGAGTTATCCCGGCGCTGGCTTTATCGTATTATTTGCTCATTCGGATGATACGTGAGTAATTAGATTATGGGAGCTCATGTTTTTGTATAGGTTCAGATGGTGAGTTTGTTTGCGAGAATTTTTGGGAGTTTTTATCGTTTTTTGATATCACATATATTACTCGTTCTAACAGATGTTTAGTTGAGAGAAAGTAAAACATATGGCACCTACAGTACCACAACGTCTCGTCGTAAGAGATACTTTCTAGATTAGGAGGAAAATTATATCAATCTATCTGATTAATGAATATAAGTCTTGTAATAGTGCGTGGAATACGAAAGACTGGCATGCAACATTTAAAAAATATGTATCTGAAATCGAATTCCTGCCTTTGTAAATCCTAGAGTCTGGTCGTACTTAGCTTAAAAATAACTAATACGATAAAAACGCATTTCTAAATCTGCTTGAAGATTTGATATTTGTCTCCTTTACAATGTGTTACGTGCGAGGAACGCGATAGAACTGACCAAGAAATACTACATCCAATTCCATGAACGTCAGAATTGTGTTCCTATATACACACAGCCATTACAAGTCCTTATTAATTCGTACAACGATTCTCAATAATTAATATTATACTACAAGGAAACAAGGAATTTTGTTATTTCAATCAACCATATTGCAAACCTACACATACAAAGTACATTATATAGTTTTACGTAAGCTGACTTAAAGAGCACATAGCAATAACACTACGTTATTGATTTGAAAGCGCATTAGTTAGAGTAAAACGAAAAGATTCTCAACTTTTAGTGCCAATCTTAGCGTGAGAGTGACTGCTTCGGGTATCCATTCTTTTTTTGAACACGTGTCCCACTGCTAGGCAAAGGCCTCGCTCCAAACCTCTCTGTGTAGTGCCATTTTAGGCCACGGTTGCCCCGAGAACATAATCATGTTTTTCATTCTAAGGCCTGAATTCCTCGAGGGAGAGAGCCTCTCTTTCCAGCCGCCGCGGGAGACGCACCGGGCGTCGGGAGCCACGTGGTGGATACCGGCCACCGTAGACGCGGGCCTGTGGACGGTTAGATATGGGCTAGCTAGCCGTCCGTCCGTCTAATGACAACAGGCCGTGTCGACGGCGCGTTCGTGTTCCACGAGCGCCTCAAAGAGATGTCAGCATAAAGGGTGAGACCCGCAAGGGCGGAAGCCTGCCGGGGTTGTGGGCCTGTTCGAAAGAGATACCGCGGCCCCGGAACATAAAGGGCGAGGAAGGAACATGGATGGGTTTTAGTCAGTAAAAATATTTTTTGCGTAAAATCGCGCTGACGCGACGGTCGGTCGGTCCTGACGTCAGCGAGAACAAAATATGGCTGTCGGTCGCTGACGTCAGCGACACATTATGGCTCTATTTAGTTCACAACACAATTTGTAACCGACTGAGCGAATAAAAAATTACGGATCTCAAAATTGCATTTTCTAAAGTTTTACAAGTACCTATACCCACCTAAAACCCATAAATTCAATGGTTTTGCAATTCCATCATAACCAGCTTACTAGGCATTACCACATCACGTTCCATTCGGCCCATGGGCACGCAATGCAAACATTTTCCGATTGTGAACGAATTAAGCCGATCGCGATGGCGGTTACCCGTAGACAAAGGGTTCCGTAACGATGGATTCGCGTGGAGGTTTTTGTCTTCGATGAATGCAAACTGTATGCTTGAGTGGAGGTGTTGCGAATATTAGGTCTGGTCTATTAGTTTATAGTAGAACAATACAGCAGGCTGGTTTTAAATCGGTATTTGTTTACGACCATTTTCAATAACTTACTAACAGGTAACTGAAGGTTGCTATCTCAAACTGTTTGTTTGTTCATTTAACTTACGGACCGTTAGAAACAAAACGTCTCAGAAAACCTTTCTTTGTTTTTTCTATGAATCGCACACAGTCCTCCGAGTGACAGGTAGGTGAGGATATTCCAAAGTAACTGTTGTTTTAGAAACACCGATAAGTAGCTAAGAGACGAAGGCATAATAACTAACAATTATATCTTATATGTACAAACGCCAGTACATCAACTTACCCCAATCTGTCAAATTTTCCCAATCGAAAATTAACCTTCTTCTCTTGTGGTAAAGTTGAAAATCTATTAAATAAATTTTACAGTAGTGATTAGGTTGACCTGTTGGCGTCTGTACCTAAATAAGTTATGGAAAACGGTCGTTACAAAATACCTACTGGTAGGTTAAGGTTAATTTTATTTACCTGACGTATTCATGCGTCGAGTCAACCCTTAACACGACCCTTTTTTTTTTTAGGATGGGAAATCATCAAATTTTAATGACTTCTCCCACTCTGGGCGGAGCGGGAGGGAGTATCAGACTCTTACTGACTAAAACCCATCCATGTTCCTTCCTCGCCCTTTATGTTCCAGGGCCGCGGTATCTCTTTCGAACAGGCCCGCAACCCCACCCTTAAGACGACCCTCCCCCCTCCCCCCCCAACCGCTAACACTATTTTTGTTGTGACCTGAGCAAGAGCAATAATGATGATTAAGTAGGTATCGGTCAATGTGGTGACACTTGTGGGCTGCCTATGTCCAGCAGTGGGCGTCTTTCGGCTGAAAAGATGACGATGAAAATGAAATGAAATGAAATGAAAAATTTATTTATTGTTTTTGCCAAGTTTTTCTTACAATCTAGTGATTGGAGTTTCCTTTTAGGTGTCTAAGGCCTGTGTTAGGAAACTCCACTCTTCCATAACATATAAACATTAACAAACTTGTTTTTTATTTACAATAATTACTTACAGAAAAACTAAATTAGAAAAATACGAAAAGAAAAAAACAAACAAAATTAAATACACAAAATGAAAAATACAAAATTAAGATTTAAAATAAACAAAAGAGAGAAAGTGAATATGCTTGTCACGATACGGAGTGTATGGAGAGGGGTGTGTGAGTGTGTGTATGATGTCCTGTGTGGTGGGGGGGTTGTGTTGTGTGGGGTGAGTGGATGAGTACGTGAGTGTTGAGAGTGTAAGCGTGGATGTTTGAAAGGGTGTGCTTTGCTTATGGCTGTGTGGGTGTATGGCAGGGTTGGCGAACCTTTATGTATCAACGTGCCATTTTTCTAAAGTAATTTTAAATGAGGTCATAGACGTGCCATCTCAATATAGTAATAATAATAAATACTATTTATAACTCAAACTCTTTATATACTACAAAAAAAAATGAATGTCTTCTGTTGTTGCAGATTAGATGACAAGTAACTTATGTTAGGTTTGAAGATGTTACTTTTAGCAGAATGCATGCTGCATTAGAGTCATCTGTCAAACGGTTTTTAAACAAGTTTTTAATGTTATTCATCTCTGAAAATAATGACTCGCAGGCATAGGTAGATGAAAATATTGTTAGAATAGTACAGCTTCTTCAAACAGTTAAATGTGTCTGTTAACGCATTCCATGTTTTCAAAATTTTGTTATTAGTATTTTTACTTATATTACTTATATTACTTGTCAATCTTTCGGTTTCATACTCGTACTTCCAACTCTTTCCTTATTTCAATGAATTTTTGAGTCCATATTGATCCATATCAATTAGCTGCATTTCAAATTCTTCCATTTCCAACCAATCGAATAGAGACAAGTACAGTTTATCAAATGTCGTCACATCAGGGTACATAATGAACTTGGGTGTTTCCGATAATTCCTTGAACTGTTATAAGTGCATTATGAGTTTTTGTGATAGGTGACCAAGGTGACGTGCCCAAAATATTGTGTCGCGTGCCATTCATGGCACGCGTGCCATAGGTTCGCCATCCCTGGTGTATGGGATAGAAAATGATCTCGGTTTGTGTTTTATTTTAATAGCGCCTCCGTGTCCTCGTATGTAAGAGGTTTAATCCAACCAGTTACTATTTTTTTACATTCATGTAGTTTCTTGTCATGTACATAAATCTCTCTATTAAATCTATTGTATAGCTGAGCTGAGCGTTTTTTAAATTATATGCTGGCGAACTTTGTTTTCGTCTGGGGAACTTCTGCTATTATGTCTTTTCTTCTTTTCAAGGTTTGGCCAGGGACATAAGGAAGGGTTTTGTGTGACTTTAGAATAGATTTGACTATATACAATTTTCTCGCTGTGAGTAAGTCGCTAATTTGGAAAAGACTTTGGGTAGGATATGTAATCCTCTTAAAATACATTATTTTTATCAGAGCACGTTGTGCCCGCTCAAGGTTAATAAATTTAGTCTTAGCCGCTCCTCCCCATATGGGGATGCAGTACACTAAGACAGATTGTACCAAAGCCAAGTATATTTCGTTGAGGAGATGTCTGGGGGTTTTTGTGCTTGAGGGAACATTTTTTGGTACAATATGTCTCAGAGTCCTGAAGATCCAGCTCAGTTTTCTAACCCTATTAGTAACTTGTTCAAGCTGGGGGTACCAGGAGAGTCTATGGTCAACAACAACACCCAAATATTTGGTCTGTGACACTCTGTCTAGTGATGGACATGAACAATTCTGTGCATCGTCACATGTATGCACTCTTATACTAAAATCTGTACTGGGTTGTGTGCGATTTGATATACCAAAGCATATGTAATTTGTTTTAGCTGTGTTTAATGTGAGTAGGTTAGTTGAGAGCCATCTAGCTATTTGGGTCGACGATGATGATGATGATGGGGTATCAGTTAAAATTGTTGTTTTTGAGGTTAAACATTTGGTAGAGCCACGACATCTTAATTCCCACGTGACCTACATCTCTTTTTACTTCTTTCGTACTAAAAAGTTCAAGAAAATAAACCAGAATTCCAATAAGCGTACCAGGTTCATATAAGTTCCAGTTTAGCAGGATTAAGAATTGGCAAGTTTACGGAGCATCCGTATCGACCGGTATCGGAACGGAACTTATTCCAACTCCGGTATTTCCGATGTTACTGAGTTATGACACAAGAAAGCTTTTATCTCAGAGTATGTTCGCGAATATCTCCAATTTCTACATTTTCTACCCACTAAGTTGTGGGAAGCAAAAGAGTAGACATATCAAGATAAGGTTTTAGAATATTTTTCATATTAGTTTTCAAAATAAGTACTTAATTCTGAGAAGTCAATAGTAGGTATAATTTTACACCTGAGTGTACAACATCACTCTTTTATAGCATTCTTATATTTTGATGTTGATTTTTTTCTATATTTATTTTGTTAATAAAAAAAAACTGTCTTCATTATAATACTATGTTATTACCTTCACATTTTCAAGATAACTGCAGACTTTTTTGTTATTTACTTGCATGAAATAAAATTCGTGTTCGCGGTCTAAAGAGGTCTTACATTTCTTTACAAAACCGCCATCTGTAGTTACTTAGTGTTACTACTTCGCGCTTACTAGCTATGACGTGAGGTTTCAACAAGTTTACTGAGCCGTAGCTAAAGCCAAAGCTTCTTATTGCTACATGCTGAAACAAGATGGCGCTCTTACCAACTTTAGGTTGTACTAGGAACGCACTAGATGGTGGTACTTGCCAAAAGTTTTTATTATATAGGTAGTGGAAACTTCAAGAATGAAAACCATAGAAGTAACTAGACATAAAAAACTTTTTTGGAAAAAATTAAACCGACTTTAAAAACACAAAAAAGTGAAAAAAACTTTAGCTTTAGAAGTCAGTGACCTTTGTTTGATTGATTTAGTTTTTTTTTGTTCCCAAACAAATATGTGCCATGAATTTATTTAACATTAAATATTAATAAAAATGAAATGTAAATTAATGCTGAAACCGAATATTATCTTGGTTAAATCATTTCTGTCGGTTCAGAATACCTATTGAGAACACACAACGAATTGACTACCTACCACATTTATTCACATTCAGATTCGATTTTTTTGTTGATTATTCGAAGTACTTGCTGTGACTCGAGAGACTTTGCAAAAAGGCAAATATATGTTGCACTAAGTCGTGTCAAAAGTTAAGAAGGCATTGCTTTATCAGACTTGGATACCAACAAATGATTAAATAGACCTCACGACGATAGATCGTAGACGGGAATAACGAGACTACGAAATCTATCTTCAAACAATGAAGATCACACCTAATACACCTTTTTTTTTTTTTTTTAGGATGGGAAATCATCAAATGTCTTCTCCCACTCTGGGCGGAGCGGGAGGGAATGTCAGACTCTTACTGACTAAAACCCATCCATATATATATTGCATGTTCCTTCCTCGCCCTTTATGTTCCGGGGCCGCGGTATCTGTTTCGAACAGGCCCGCAACCCCGGCAGGCTTCTGCCCTTGCGGGCCCCTCCCCTTATGCTGACATCTCTTTGAGGCGCGCGTGGAACACGAACGCGCCGTCGACACGGCATGTCGTCGTCTTTAGACGGACGGACGGCTAGCTAGCCCATAGCCAACCGTCCACAGGCCCGCATCTACGGTGGCCGGTAGCCACCACGTGGCCCCCGACGCCGGGTGCGTCTACCGCGGCGGCCGGGAAGAGAGGATCTCCCTCTCTCGTTCCGCCACCTCCTTCGCTAGCATGACTGCTTCGCAGAAGGAGGTGACGGCTTCCCATTCCGTCTCGCTCCGGACCATGGATTGCCGCCACACCTAATACACCTTAAGAAATGCAATTAGAACGCTTGCGTCTTGTTGCAATTCAGCAACGAACGTAAGCAAATTGCGATTTAAGACAGTAAAAAATCTGCCACAGATGCGAAGGAAGCGAAAGAATCCAATTTTAGAATTACTTGTATGAAATTATATAAAACCTCGCACCCTGTTTCCACTATGTCGTGACAATTAATCTGTCGTCCGACGACTGTCCTGTCGACTGTCGTTTGTAGCCGTTCCCATTGGATCGCGACGACATTTCATGGACGTCACTTTGTCGTTTGTTTGTTCTGACAATTTTTTATCGTTTTACAACTATCGTGCTAGCCGTTCCCACTGTCACGACAATCTGTTGTCACCGCGAAAAAAGTTGTAGACGATAGTTAATCGTGTCGTCCTATACAGGATGTAAGCCACCTCATCACGAAGCCGTTAACCAAGCATTCTGTACATCAAACTAAGTAACTTTACGCAAAATTATTACTGTGGAACTACTTTTTATTTGGGGTGAAAAATCATGTTTTGTGGTAGAACTTAATTTACCGTACTTAAAACATTGTACTGGTAGATGGATGGAATAATACGGGGGTCGTAGAGGTGTTCAAAATAAAATTCTGACAATAAAAACTCGGATTTATTTATAAAAAAACTTGTCGAAAAGAAAAGGAACTTTGGTTAGGTTTTTTTCACCCTTTATGTGAACACTCTTAAAACTACACTATTATCTGTCGTCACGACATAGTGGAAACGGAACCTTTACCGCGTCGAATCGGACGAAAAGATAACGATATACGGATGAGAAATATTTCTTTCGGCGCGATCGGTTCCTTGTGTGTGCGTGAACAGCATATTCGAGTACGACATTTAAGTGAAAATAGCTACGAAGAAGCACAGTGGAGGCCAATCAAACAGCTAATAATAATGATAATACTAGGGTGACCACTACTACTTCTCGTTCAGGACGATTAGTTAGGACTCCGGTTTATCTCCATGATTATAAAATTTAAATTAAAAATAATTATGTGTTTATCTACTAAACACCTACTTAAAATGAAAGGGGGGAGTGTTTAGTATTAAGTTTATGTAGTGGCAACATTGATTACACTCACTTAAGAGCCCTTTCACGTTTCGGCATTACGTAAATTTAGGTATTTTACGCACCGAGCGGACGGCGAACTACGCGAGCGATATTTCTTTTATGCTTCTCGCGGTCTCGCTCGCACTATGATATTGTGAATACGTCGACTAAACGATCTTGATCTTCCGTAATTGAAGTTTTCAGTTAGATATTAGTGGGTGGACATTTTTTGACGTGCCATTTCCATTTTATTTAATTAATCAGTTTGTTACATTTTTCATTATTTACTGTTGAACTTTACTGTTGAAATATGTTCACTTAAATATTTTAATTGTTCTGCAGTAATCGATTAACAGTCGATTATAATATCTACTATCGGGTGAATTTGGCGAATTCGGTATATTGCTGGTTTATGTATGTAAATGATGGTTAATAATTTTTATTTTGTATCTTCGTAAAGCTTAGTTTGTGAGCTCTAATTTTGTGTAAATATTTGCACTCAATATCTTTAGATTTATGAAATTAATCAGTAATAAACCGAATCGCATTTGTTGAAATCTATTCAAATAAATTAAACAACCAAATGTATTATTGATTTTATTATTTGGTACAGTCAGACATCATTTATTTATTTATTTATTAAACTTTATGTACTAACACCGCACAGAGGCGGACTTTAGGCATTTTCTACCAGTCTACCTTAGGGTGATGCAGAAACGAAACATAGTAGGTGCAAGAATACAGAAAAGTAACAGGAATAAAATATAAAAATAAATACTTAAATACATATACATACATTCTACAACCTTATTTTTTGTTTATGCAAAAGCCGCCTATCGAGTATTTTTATGTAAAGAGTCTGTGTGCAAAATTTCAAAACTGTATCATGAAAAATCACGAAGTTATAAGCTTGTCATATTACGGTTGTCCGTTCAAAAACACCACTAAGGGGTTATGTGACAAAATATAACATGGTGTAAAAATTATTGGAATCGATTCAGTTCCTTATTTAAAACAAACTATATTCAGGTTTCGCATAAACAAAATCTAATCTTGTATAAATATACAAAGTGGAGAGAGATAAAAATAAATACATGGAGAAATAGAACAGATTAACTGTGGGACGAGTCTCCCAACTCCCTAAGTAAAAGTTCTCGAGCTTTTGCCTTGAATGTAAACCGACTGGTGGCCATCCTGATATTTTGAGGAAGTGCATTTCACAGGAAAACCGCTTGGATAGGAAAAAAAAAATTAAGAAAACCAGAGCGGTGCAAAGGACATCGTAGAAGTCGATTATTGGCAGAACGAAGATTTTTTCTGTGCGCAGAGCATAAATATTGAAAGAGTGAAGTCAGATAGGAAGGTAAACTGTAGATAACTTTAGCGTCTTCCATTCCTCGTCTTATGTCATCAGTCACTTTAAGGAGAGCAGAAACGGTACTGCAGCCTGGCCTGAATCCGGACTAGAAAGGACTAATCAGGGAGTTCTGGGAAATGAAGTGGGAGAATTGTTTATGGACACAGGTCTCAAGTACTTTAGACAAAAAGGGAAAGATGGAAATTGGTCGAAAATGACTAGGAAGGGTGGGATTACGAATTTTAGAAAAAGAGAAGTTGAAAACGTGCATACATCATATTTTGACATCAGAAAAATATTTCTCGCAAAGGCATTGATCTAGCTTTCCTTGAGTCGATAACTTCTGGCAGTACACATTTTTCATAAAAAGCTTTTAATTTGGGTAACATGTTTAACGACCAAAATTCGTCGTCTTTGTAGATTTCTATAGTTTTTACAGGAAAATATGGTCCAGTCCATATGGCAAGTATGCAGATATTTTTGTTAGCTATATGAAGCTGGCCCTGGATTTGGTAGAACCAGTCATGATTTTGATTCAATGTTACACCTGCATCGCTAAATTTAAACCCTTTGACTTTTTTTGTACGAACGGCCGTGTCGAAGTCTATTCTGAAAGCTGAAATAGGGCATTTAATTTCAATTAGGCCGTCACTGTATATACCATCAGGTGAAGCCCCCAAATAACAATGATCTTTGTCAATGAATAGACCACATTTTTCTATAGTAATATTTTCTTGTTGACTCAATTGTTCCAATGCTACGGACTCGTTATCTCTACCATGTTTTATGGAATAGACATGAATAATTATAACTATATAAAATAGATCTAACCAGAGGAGCAGAATTTTGGTTAGACCGTCAACAATGCATCGACGTAACTCTTTCGGCTTGCAAGATGGTGGCGCGTTCTATTTCGTGACGATTTTCTGCTTGATCTTGGAGGTTTTTTAGAAATAGAATTTTCCCATTTTCAAATTCTTCTGTGCTCATATCTGGGCGCTGACATTTGCTTCCATAATCTTTTTGACCAAAATTAATGCACTTGCGACTGCGTTTGGTTTGCTTCACCAAAGTACGGGTATTTTTGGCTTCTCTTCTTAATTCTAACTGTTTAAGTGATTTACCCGGACTTTTCTGATGGTAAGATTTATACAAGGTATATTGCGGTTTACCCGTGTTGAATGCCACAACAGCTGCGTAGCACCGAGCTTCGTACGAGTTCTTTAACGAGAAGTTAACTCGTTTACCACCCACTACTTTGGCTACAATGCTGTTAAACTGCTCTGCTCGGTTGTTAGTAGAGCAATGAATTAAACTCCTTGAGTGATGTGCAAGTTGCATAGCATTTTTTTGGAGTCTCAAAAGTAAGGTTGGTGCTTGTGAAGTTAAATTAGATTCCGTTTTTCTTTCATCCTTACAGTAATAATCTTCACACACACTATGATCCCCAAAAACATGGCGTGGACTATTTAATATGTCTTTTTGTATATTTAAAATTTTTTGTTCGACTGTCCCATTTTCGTAGTCAACAAAAAATTCTTATTACATCCAGCCGACTAAACCCTTTATTTAGGTATTCCGACACGTACTTGCCCAGTATTATTTTTATAAGATAAAGAGCATTTCAATGACGCACTCACCATATTTTCATCACATGAAGCAGAAGTTTCGTCTACTTCTAACATAAAATCATTAATCGATTCATGTGATTGCTCATTTATACTTGAATTAACGCTTGTTTTATTTTTGTCAACACTCTGAAAATAAAATAAAATAAATAAAAAATAGGACATTCATTTTAATATATTAGGTAATTTTTAACATTGTTAGTTAATTTAAACCATATAAACCATATTCTTACATTATGGTACAAGTGAATAATGCACCACTTTTCTTTACCTTATCTTCACCACATGATGCAGGCTGTAATGATTCTGAGCTACTAGTCATGTGGTCCAGGCGCACAAACTGATGTTCCAGACTCTAAAAACATAAATAAGCAAGGACGACTATGTAAGCAAGTATAATCACGACTAAAAACAATGACGAAAAGACATATCAGTGTAAATAAAAATGACACTCATTAGTTTCTTACCATGTCCATCGCTTCGACTAGATTACTTGATGTTGAAGCAACAACATTCTCAGGATTACTTCGTTTTTTCAATCTAAAATAATTATAAAGCATTAATACTAACATATTTTTCTGTACACATAGGCACAGATTACAAGATAACCAATAATTAAATATTTTCAATAAACAAAATATGCTACCCTACGGGCGCTTTCAAATTGATCGCAAAAGGTCACGCGACGGAAGCGCGGCTACAGCACTGCCGCCGCGCTGCTCTGTTATTTCTTATACCTAATTATAAAAATGAAACCCGTTTTCCGTTGTCACGACATAGCATGAAAACGGCTTGACCGATTTGGCTGATTCTTTTTTTGTTGTGTTTGTTATTGTCAGGAGAAGGTTCTTATGAAAAAAAAAATGTAGTAGTAGTAGGTAGCTTTTTCCCTCTTATGTGACGCAGACGAAGTTGCGTGGGTCAGCTAGTTTCTTATAAATATGTGTCGCGCGGCCGCAGCGCAGCAGTCGCAATTTCTTGACAGTCAGAAATGACAGTCGTTAAATGAAGATCATTGAACATTATATTCTTTTCTCAGATGCAGAGTAGAAGTAATCACGTACCTACTAATAAAAAAATACAAAACATGGTTTGACCGTCTCTAATAGAAAGTATAGAATTAAGACTATTGGTCGAGTACTCTAACGTCACTTAATTTTAAGACGCTGTCAAATGTGTTGCTTTCCTTACTTTATCCCTTTAGAGTGACAAAGACAGCAACAGATTTGAGAGCGTCTTAAATTTAAGTGAAGTTTGAGTATTTGGCCATATGAGGTACAAAATAAGAACTTACTTTGCTTCTCTTGCTTTCTCCAGAGATGTTATATTTCTTTTTTTACGTTTAGCAACGCAACTATACTTGTATTTATTTTTCCCCATTGCGAATGGTAAGAAAGCTCCAATATCCTACAATAAAAATAACTTTAATAAGTTGACTATCTGGTATACTAATAAAGTGTGAACTTTATACTAATTAAAAAAATATACCGCTCGAATATAAATACTTACAAAGATCAAAAACTGCGATCGTAGTTCACACGCGCACAACAGCAATGCGGCAGCGTATATGCGACAATCGGTGCACACGACGGTAGTATCGAAACGAAGGCGCGCGGGAAATAAACTGACATAGGTCCGACCTCGACAAGCGCTCGCGCGATACTAATCGCAGATACAGCAGCAAATCAGTGCTGTGTCCCCCCCGTCAGGGGGGGACGCAGCAGGCGGTACCAGGGCTATGCCCCCTGCCCGCGGAGGCTATACCGGGGCCCGCTTAAGCGAGGCCCGTGTTTAGTGGGGCGCTGCCCCTGGGTCCTACTGGGTGCATGGTAATCATGCACCCATGTGTGTAGATGCAATGATGTGACTGTAGGTGCGCTACAGCGCTGTCACTCAGCGCTGTTTTCTTCACAGCACCTCGGCGGTCCGTCCCCGCCAGGTGAGACCTCCGGTTACCCGGAGGAGACCCGGCGGGGGACAACCAGCGACAGAGGTGCCGACTTAAAGCGCACCCACAGTTGATGTGTGAATCCCGCCCGCCCCACTGACCAGAGCTAGCCGGTAGTGGTACGGACTAAGGAAACGACGTGTGTGTGTGGGCGGTATTGTATTGTGTAACGCCGCCACCGCCCATGTGTGCGTATATCGCAGGCCCTAAGGCCGCGACAACGCGTGAGTCTACGTGTGTGTAGAGAGATGCATGTCTGTTCTTGCTACGTAACATGCCCATATTAACTTGGCCCATGTCACGCAGCTGGGTGAGAGTAATGTGTGTGGAGTCGTTCTGTGCAGGTAAGCTGCGTGTGTCGGGAAAGCAGCTCACCTGGGTCCAGTCCGGTGGAGAGGCGGCGGAGGGGGGGGGGCGACCATGCCTTGCAGGGCCGCAGGAAGTCCCCGTCCCGACCGGCCTAGCCTTGATACATCATGAGTAGCGAGGCCAGGCCGTCCAGGACAACGAGCTCGATGCTTTGGCCCTGCCTGATGGCCTTTATCAGGTCCATCAGCAGGGTGATGGCGCGAGCTGTGAATTCCTTTGTTGTAGTGGCGGGGCCGGCGGTTGGGCCGGCAGAGGTGGCGTCTCTTTTGGCGCGGCAATCTTCAACTTGCGCGCGGATTTCCTGGATTCTTTGGGCCGTTGGCCGCGCCAAGTCGGCGCCGGCCGGTTGGCCCTCTGGCAGCTCCATTTCCGGCCTCGATGGGGCCACAGTCGGTGCCACAGCCCGCGCCTGGGGCGAAGACAGGTCGCCCGCTTGGTCTCCCTCAGAAGCGGTGGGGGGCTCGGGTGCCTTACCCTTGCCCCCTCGCTTCCTCTTCTTTCCCCTCCGCCGCTTCGAGGAGGGGGGAGCTTCTCCCCTGTTGGTGGGCCCGTTGGCCGCCGCCATTAGCGACTCGCCTTGGGCCTCGGTGGTGGCCACGTCCTTTGGCCGGCCGCCGGCCGCCGTGAGGCGGTAATGGCGGCGGCTGTGCCCGCCCGCCTGTTCGCCCTTATCTCTGCCTGGTACGTCGGGCACTTGAGATTATTGGCGGGATGATCGCCCCCACAGTTGGCACACGTGGCTGGTAAGTCACGTGGCCGGGGGCAGTCCCGCGCTGTGTGCCCTTCACCGCAGCGGACGCAGGCGAGCGGTCGGTGGCAGTGGTGCGACGAGTGCCTCCATTTCTGGCACCGGTGGCACTGGGCGGGCCCACGTTTGCCCCGCCAGGCTTCAATTTTGACACCTCTCATGTTCAGGAACACGGAGGTGTCGAAGATCCTGCTAATCGCAGATGGCCGGCGCAGTGAATTATATAGTATTTTTATTAATTTAATTAAAAAATAATGGTTGAGATTTAAAAAATAAAAATAATACTATAGTTTAAGCAAAGGTTGATAATTATTTTAGTATAAATTTTACTGCTAAATAATGTTGAACTTTGGAGATATTGGAGCGTGTTTCGAAGCCTTTTCGGCCGATAATTGAATTACGTAGATTTTTTTTTTCTTGACATAAGAGGCATATAACGAAAATGTATGCTATTTTTTTTTTGAAGTATAGGTTATTTAAAAGCTAATTATATTTTTTTTTATGGTAGATATTCAGTAGAATCTCCCAATTAGAGCTCTGAAATCATGTCTCCGTGAGTTTTTGCCTAAACATGCATCAGGCGAAAGCTTATTACTGAAAAAATAAATAAGTTATCTAAAATCGGTTCTGAGGTTATTGTACTAGAGAAAACGATCTATTTTAACTATATAATAAAATTGTTATTTCGTTCAACGAACGAAAGACGTAAAATTTCAACGCCAAAAACTTGCAATTCCGCGTTTTTTTGTGATAAGCCTCTTAATAAAAGATGGACGATTGGAAAGCGTTTTAATTTCATTATAAAACAAGCTGCGGCTCAAATATCCGGATAGCCTGTAAAAGATTCGGCCGAGAATCGTTACTTTGCTCCTAAGAATTGAAGAGTTCCGTTACTTTGTCATCAAACTACCCTTGAACTACATCCTTTCCAATAAACAAAAAACAACACAAGTCATAGTAATGGGCTTATCCCCAATATTATATAGGGTGACTGAATTAATTAGTGATACATTTATGTTCGCCTAATGTACTGAACAGCAGATTTTTTTTTGCGATTTCTGGTTTGGTCCCATAGTAAAAGTGCAGAGCATACAAGCGTGATGTTACGTCATGATGTTGTAAGTATAAACAGTAAGTTAATAACCTACAAGCGATTTAAGCAATCACTGCAGATTTGCGTCGTTTGAAGAGTTCCATTGAATATATCCGAAGATCACCATCAGATCCTCAACAAATGAGACCACGCGGGAAGCACCAGCTTTTAAACCAAAAAAGAACCATCAAAATCGGTTCACCCAGTCGAAGGTTCTGAGGTAACAAACACAAAAAAAAGAGAACCTCCTCTTTTTGGAAGGTGGTTGAAAAAAAGCCTGATAAGAACCCAACCCCGAAAAGACCTCTGATATTTTGCAACATATTTGTCGCCAGGGCCGTTGCTGTTATTTATGCTCACGAGCATGAAATATGTCGGCTATTTTGACACCAACTACGTAATGGAAGTCGAAAAATGTTTTGGATAACCAGATATTTTTGTAATTTTTCATGGCATCATCAGTCTTTAATGTCCGCCACACATGGGAATTCTTTGCGTCTTTTTATCAACAAATTAAATGAAGAATTAAAAGAATAACACAAAATATTTATTGCAAAGACCCGTGTCACTTTCTATCAATATCGTGTTAAATATTCCATTACCAATTCAGTTATCGACAGGGGTTAATTGGTTCATAGTGATGGCGCGTCACTCGCCATTTATTGAAACATGAAACGGTAAAAGCAATAAAATTGAGATTCTAATTCTCGGAAAATGTTTTCGATTCCTGTCACGTTCTTTGTGCAAATGGACTTCCATTACGAGAGGTCCTTGAAGGGCTCGTTGCCTAGACAGATCGAAGTAAGGGGTCCAGGTCGTGAATAAAAATACCAAAATTTTTTAAACATCGAAAATTTGCTTTCAGCACTATCCAAAGCATTTGCTTCCAGCACTGCCACGAGTATTGGCGCGAGCACTGCCTGGTGCGAACACTGGCGCGAGCATAGATGGCGCCAATAGAACGTATATTTAAAAATACCTTTTATTTAAAACTATATTTATGTATACAGGGTGAATTTTAATTAATGCGACAAAATGAAATAGGAGCTTCAGTTACAGTAACATAGTAATTATAAACAGTTTTTTTCTAAAATCGTTAAAAAAAATTACGCGATTATCGTTTTCAAAAGGTCCATTGATGTTATTATCTTTATTTAATATGCAAAATAAATAAGAAAAAATAAGGCAAAATTAGGTAAATGACCGCTATATTGAGCACTGCGATGAGTCGGCAAGATTTTTGATACTTTTATTATTTTAACGGTTTTCGTAACACTGATCAATTATTTTTTAATTTTATATTTTATACATTTTCTTGACAACACGTATTATTGAACATTTAAATTTGTCGCATCTATTCAATTTCACCCACAGATTAAACCCTGTACTGTTAGGTACTGAAAAGACACAAAACAATATTCTTTTTTTTCTCATATTCAATGGCTGACACTGAAGCATACTTTCTTGTCACTAACAAATAAAAAAAAACGACTACACAAGCTAACCACCATCCACGGATAAGCTAGCAGCTGTCCTTGACCCTGCTTTAAATACTCACTACGGATGTCTTACAGAACATTTGAACGTAAAACGTATAACTGTGCTCATTCCCACACATACAGAAACGCGAGGTCATGTTGAAATGGAAAACATTAGCTAACGTACAATGGACCCCATAGCGACTAATTACTTTTGTATTACACAATGCAAGTCAAATTACTCACCTCGTTTGTAATGAAGTAGCTTTCAACTATTTTACAATAAGCAAGAGATTTTGGGTTTTGGCATAAGCAAGTAAAAGTATACTTAGTTGAGTTATGTTGTTGCTGTGAGCTAAGCAAACGCTCTCCCAATTTTTGAAGTTATTTTTCTAGGATCTTAAAATTATAATTTGTTGCTTGCTTATCAAGCTTTATTAAAGAAATAAGACCGCCAATGAAATCGTTACAGGCTCACAGGGCTGATATTCAATGCGTAACTGATGATTGATAGTAGCTACTGACGATAGTTCTACTTCAATGATGCGATTGGAGAGACCCCTGTCCATAGGCTGATTATGATGGTGGCAGGGACACCGTCGCATAAACGGTTCGTTTATTGCCCGGTCCATTTTTCCCTCCTAGGGGAAGTAGGGGAAGTTTTAGCCTGGATTTGTGAAATAAGCTGCTGTATCCAATGTAACCACCAATGGTACACTACACTGGTAATAAACCAAACCGTTTACACGTACTCGTCCCCCATACCAATTTTTCATCAAAAAATTCTACTTCTGCATTCGATTTTAGATTCGAATTTTTATCCACCTGTAGAGAAACACCTGAATAAAAAGACTACTTACAGCATTTTCCACCTTACGGTGAAGAAGACCGTTACCAGTGAACATATAAGGTCGAAGTAGCCACTTGTGCACACACAGCAACATAATCGCCATAGATGAGAACGAGAGATGTTGCGGTTGACCACAAATTGCATCCTCCTACCTACTTACAAGAGAAAACATTATTAATGTAGTTACTCACACAGTCATTAGCTAATAACTTTGCATGCTTAGATAAACAAACCGACAAATACAGTGAAACCATAATTATTAAATGAAATACTAGAAGAAGAACAAGGATAGACTCCCTGTTCTTCTTCTAGTATTTCAAAAGGTCACTTTAGCAGAATATAAATATATAAATGGTCACAGACACAGTTGTTATTATGAACTTTATTTTAAGACCATTTTGAAAATTGTAACGCAATCCATATTATGGGTCTATTATGATTCTGCTAAAGTGGCCATTTTAGACCTCCAAGATTGATACAAAATAACTATGTGTCTTTAGTGGCAAAAGTGCACCTAATAATACACCCATATTTCGACAGTTATGATGTTGTACAGCGAGCCCATTGCCATCAGCTGGGCACAAATCCAGACACGCGCGCCTCAAAGAGATGTCAGCATAAGGGGAGAGGCCCGCAAGGGCCGAAGCCTTCCGGGGTTGCGGGCCTGTTCGAAAGAGATACCGCAGCCCCGGAACATAAAAGGCGAGGAAGGAACATGGATGGGTTTTAGTCAGTAAGAGTCTGACACTCCCTCCCGCTCCGCCCAGAGTGGGAGAAGTCATTTGATGATTTCCCAACCTAAAAAAAGAAAAAAAGGGCCTTATGTTCAGCAGTCACGCTTCCGACCACACGACCAACGGCAGTCAATAACAGCAACATATAGTTAGAGAGAAACCTAAGAAATAATACTTAGAAGGCAAATATATATTCCCTATTCAGAAATCGGAATAGCATTGGAACCTTTTTCATGAAAAACGGGAAAAACCCAATCGTTGCTTTTATGTGTAGCCCGAGGATACAATTCTTACTTTATCGAGCAATGCTTACCACTCACACACAATAGTATACCTACTTGTAATCACACATTTTCATTTCTTATTTTTCTGGCTCTCTAAATCAAAGATTTTACTACATTCAATATTTTTTTAAACCTCTCTCGGACGGATTGACACTTCGCGTGACTAGACGGCTGACTCTTCTTGGCCAAAGAATTAATATTGCCATTCTACGTGTTAATTCTGCCAGCCTTTTGGGCACGTTTCCGGATGACTGCGATGCGGAGATGTAGTTTGACGCCAAGTGTCTTGTTGTCGTCGTTGCAAATATTTTAATACTTACTTCAAGTTTTTATTTTATTAAATCGGTTCCAAATCAAAATATTTATTTCACATAGCCCTAGATGGGCACTTATAAAACGTTGAAACAGGTACACGTTTTGAAAAGAGTAACCATGGAGTTTCTTGTCGGTTCTTCTCCATGGAAACGACTAACGAGAAATTTGGTCGTTTGGTAAAAATCAAATCATCTGGTATTACAGTACAGTTCAAAGTCCCTAGTAGTTATTAAGTACAGGTCTCCTGTATGTAATTTTAGGTTCAAACGGCTAGTGCAGGATTATGCTTCTATTCACTGAAAACCATTCGTTCATTCATTCGTCGAAACCCACCTTTATTACTTTACCAAGATATCTTTTGCTGGGCAGTCATTGTAAATTGAACTCTACCCTTTCAATTTGAAGGGCAAGTCATACGAAAACTAGTTTTGCTTTTTTCGTTAGTGCCTGCTACCGAATTCAGGACACGTTTCGGCTCTGGGTCGGAAACTTCAGGAATATTTCGGACAATGGCGTACTTAGTTTGTTCGGAGATCGGATCAAAAGAGAAAAGATTTTCCCGAGCACAGGAATCAGGTCGGTCAGCCAGCTATTTTTAATAAATTGGTCTTTGGTAGAAGACGAAGACTATCTTCATTTTGAAAAATAGTCGGGTGAGCAACAATTCATGTAAATGGATGTATTGTGTGAAGAGCGATATGAAAGAAAAAGGTATAAATGATTGCATGATGGTTGTCAAAGGAGAATGGGAGAACACAGACATTTTGTGGCGACCCCAAGAAACATGGGATAAGAACAGGAAGATGATGATGATAAAGTTTCATGTGAATGTATATCGCGTGGGTCAGTTTTATTGCCTTGCAGAACACAGGTGAAAACTATACAAATACTTCTTCTTTTCAAATTCATCATACATACATCTTGTTAAATAGACATAATCGACCCCAGTGACATTCCGTTCTTCATCTCTCAAATACAGGGTCTCATCACTGGTGGATGGTGGTGGACAAGTGGGCCATCTTTTGGAAAATACATACAAATGCAATAATTAAACTATCTGTGATCACAATACACAACTTCTTCACCACTAGTCAGACATAGCAGATGATTGATATAGTCAACTTTACTAAAAAACACAAATGATGTTCCGTCATTGGTTCACCGCCTTTTTTATGTGGAAGCGTTCAAATGAGATCGATTCGGTAGGCTATACTGTATCTATTCCACCTGAAAGCAATCATTAACACAGTACCATTACCCTCAATTTAGCTATATTTCATGTCCGTGCTAAGTTTCAGTAGAAATTAATATCTCAAATGACCTCGTCTGGAAATATGCGTCTAACTTTGCCCGTTATGAAGTAAACACCAACATAGATAAGTCAAGAAGCTTACACAGTCGCGTGTAAAGAACTCATTAAGAAGAAAATAGCTTTGAATTTCGCTGAGTGTTTGTACGAATGTACTTACTTGTGTAAGCACATTCTAACGCGTATAAAGGTTGTGTTTTATAAGAGCTCATACATTCTATGAATACAAAAAGGTCTAATTTAAAATGACTGATACAAAGACATTCCAAAGATCGAATATTCAGAATTCGAAAACTCGATTAACCATCAAATCGTCTCATCCCTATCATTTCCAACAAACAGCTTTAAAACTGATTAATTTAGGCAGGAATGGCGCCGTCCGTCGCTTCAAAGGCTCAGCGGGTCAAATCTTGAAATTATTTCATTTTATCTTTGAAGTGGTGTATGATTAAAACTTTGGTTATTATTGAAACGTCACAAAAGGGAAAGTTTGTGACACTGACATTGATAGGTATCGAAGAGATATCGATAAGATCAAACAGTTTTGTTCACAAATGATAAGGTCAGATGTTGGATTTCGTTTTAATTAAATACTTTCTCGATAAATAAATGTACACTACAGACGCTACACTATTTGGTACTCACAATACATTCATCAGGGGTATAATAGTATATTTTATAACGAGGGACTAAACAAAGCGGATTTTTTTATTTGAATCACTCGCTGCGCTTGTGACTCAACTTTAGAATCATTCGCTTGCTCGGTCATCAAAAAGAGCACGCGGTTAAAAAACAACTTTGCACTCTTGTATAACAAATAACTATTTACTCCCTAGGGAATAAATGGTCAATTTAATCCCGCTTCGTAGGGCTATATTGGAGTTCTTCTAGAGCATGAGAAGTGAAAAAGTGGGTTTGTGATTAGTGTGTATAGGTAAGTACGTCCCTATTATGGTTGAATGAAATGGTCTAAAATCAAAATATTTTATTTCACATAGGCCTGGATGAGCACTTATAAAACGTCGAAAAAGGTGCACGGTTCGCGTTGGTCGATTCCATGGAGAAGAACCGGCAAGTAACTCCATGGTTACTCTTTTCAAATCATTTGGTATTACAATATTATTATGTTTCATTACAGCATTAGTAGGTACTAAAGTATGGGGGGACAGCGTAGGCCCGACAATAGGTCGTTGCTTGCTATACAAAAAATGTAAAATAAAAGGAATATTTAACAAAAGTTAAACAGCATCCGGGAATCTAAAAGGCCTTCAATGTTCACTCATTCACAAATAATAGGTAAAAAAGCATCTAAACAAAGGTAAGTAAATAAAAAAATAGAATATTTAATTAAAGAACTAAGTTAAACAAGTCTCGTCGTTGATGAAATTGTAAAGAGACACGAGACAAGTGTAGATGCAAATTGGTAGGTGCCTATCTCAACCATATCCATACCTACAATGTAGCATATATCTCAAACAAAAAGTATCTATGTAGTATATCCACTATCTGGTGTCCACGACACAAGCCTTGCTTAGTATGGCACTACATTTATCATCCTTGTGAAATAAAACAACTTACTAATAACAACAACTGACTTATAATCACAATTTTATCATTTTTTTATGTGTTGTCCTGTCGGCCTAATAAATGGCCTTTTTTTTCTTTCTTTCTTTCTTTCTTTACTACTTTTCATGTCAGAAAAATGTTCAGGGCAATTACAATTTAAGTAGGCATAATCCACCATCATCAGCCTATTTAATGTTCTCACTACTGAGACACAGGCCTCCTCTCTATGAGAGGAAATAGGCTATAATCCACCAAGTGGATTGGTATAATTATGTCACATGTCTTGGATTTTTTTGGTTCTAGGACTTCCCAGTTTTTTCACGGCATAGTGAAAAAATCAGCTGTTCCCTACATTTTGACGAGTTATGCGAACATAAATGTGGAAACAGCTGATTTTTTTTTCGCGATTTCAAGGTTCGTCCCATAGAAAAAGTTGTTCAAAATGATGAGTACAATGACCCTTTTTCGGGTTTAGTATAAACAAAAAATAACTTTGTATATAAATACAAGTAATCCAATAATAATAAATTCAAAAGCCAGAGAAAAATAGAAAGATGCAAGATACCTTTCCTGGGAATTACCGGAGGAGCCCTTCACCCGACGAAAGGTCCTTAATTAATTACTTAATAGAATTAGAAACTAATTTATTTTGTAATTAAGTAATGACTAAAGTTTTTTTATTTATTTGTAAGAGAGTTTACCCGTTGTCCCTTTTGCATATTTTTTGCCCTCTAACATGCAATAGTATGTTTAAAGATTTAAAGGAACAACCGCAGATTGATATACGAGTACCTACAAACTGCATAGTACTGCACTTATCATTGAGTGCACTTAAAGTTCATTGTCCTTCGTTGTATCAATTAAGTAAGGAAAATGGACTTTAAACTCCACACGGTATTCCCAGACGTTGCCTCTGTCTGGAGCTGTTAATGATAATATATTATACATAACATTATAGGGTACCTTTTTCCTTGTCTTAGTGGGTTATTATAAAAGGAACGACTCGTTCTTCGATTAGGGATTCCCTATAAATAACGATGTAGGGACAGACTGGTACCCGAACATTGGCGATAATAAACTATATCAGATGATTGAAGATATATAAGTGAACCTTGAACTACAAGCAACGTTATTTCCAATATCAACCAAATAATAATATCACATCCACAGAAAATATTTTTCGGAGAAAAACTCCATTCGATCCAGATTTCACTCCGCCCTAATCGAGCCCACAGGGCAAAAGCATTTACTAAAGAATTGTCGTTTACTATCAGGCCCAATGACATTTAAGTTTATTTACGAGAGCGAAATATATTCTAAAACAACAAAATATCCTTGAAGCGAAAAATTTTAGACAAGGAGTCTATCATCATTCCTAACCATGTTGGGGTCGGCTTCCAGTGTAAACGGATGCAGCTGAATACCAGTATTTTTCATGAAGCGACCTGCCTATTTGACCTCTACAACCCAGTTAGAATACGATGCCCTTAGTAAAACTGATAATCAGACTTTTGGAACACTGACTATCTATAACGACTGTCAAAATCTACAAATGACAGCCGGCACCAACTGCGTAACATGCTTTCCGAGGCACGGAGGAAACTCAGTAGGTAAGGGTTTAGCCATCGAGCTCCTAGACAGGGAGTCTATCAATTCGCGTAAAATCCAATTTGTGAGCATACTCGGCGAAAAAGAACGGGACACGCTCACGTCAACTGAGCTTAATATACCCCGGGGTTTAAGGTTGGGACGGACTAAATTAATTATTTTCTTGTAAACCTGCTTAATTAGAGGTGGTAGAGTAAATAAATAACCATGTTATGTGGGCAAGGCGTTTGTTTAAACGTGGTTAGGGTTGAAACTAAAACAAGAGATACAAATTCTCTGGGGAGAGATAACTTATGTAACGGTTGGTGTAAGCCACTACTGCATAGTGCGGTGAAGCTGCGTACGGTTGATAATTATTTTGTGTGAAAATTTCGGCAGGATCATCTCCTTCGAGCCACAGTCGTACCACGCACATATGCGCTAGTAAAACAAATGAACCACGCATCTTAGGGCTTCTTCACACGTACCACAACCAAACCACGACCACAACCACACCTCACAAAGTTAAGATACAAGAGAACTTGGCTGTATGAGCGAGCGAAGACAGCTCGAATTTTTTTGAGCCTCGCCGTGGACAGATTTGAATGGTTTCGATACATCTTACAAGAGTTAATTGTTCGACTTTTAGAAAATTACTATAAAAAGAGCGAGCGAAGTGAACTCGAACATTTTTACAGTTTACCTACAGTGGACAGGTTGGCATTGTTTTAAAGTAAAGCGAAGAAGACCGTGAAGAACTGGAAAAAGACCGGAAAGAATGGGAAGAAGACCGGAAAGAATGGGAAGAAGACCGGGAAGAACGGGAAGAAGAGCGGAAAGAACGGAAGATGACCAGGACAAACGGGAAGAAGACCGGGATGACCGGGAAGAAGACCGAAAAGAACGAGAAGAGGGTCGGGCAGACCGGGAAGGAGGCCGGGAAGGACGGTGATTTTGATTTTTAACTCCAAAACAAAGCCGGTACCGACAAAGCACAATTATCGAAGAATTCAATAAATTTTATTTGTAAGTAATTGATTTATGTAGTGGTTTTTTTTTTCATTAAACTCGATTTTTCAAAGGCTTTTTCGTTTCTTTTTTTTCGCTTTTCATTTTTTCAATGGGATATGACCAAATAAACATGGGTGCATTGAACTTCTAGGGTAATATCACAAGTCCGGCCCGCCTTTACATTATTATGTCACCTTATGGCCCTTACCTGCCAAAAGGTTGCCGACCGCTATTCTAAATGATGTAGTGAAAACGTGGTTACCATTTTCGCGGCAGTATCCTCCCACCCCGTATACTATAGCAAGGGTAAAAAGCTGTAATTTTAAAATTATAGACATTTCAATTTTGTTTTTTTTTGTGTATGTGATTCCAAGTGGCCGGTTAGAATTTTCTGTTGATGAACAAGGTGAAAACAATCTGTGTATGAGGGCCCATGAGGGGCCCCTTGGCGGTCTGGCCAATACGCGCCCGCTACTGCCGCTACACAAACAAAAATAATAATTAAAACAATAATTTACTGCTACCGTCAGGATGTGAGTGTCTGCACAAACGCATTACACTAATAACTTACATTCGTGCTCATGCTGCTGATCCTGGAAAGGTTTCGGCAAGTCATGCCACCCACCCTCCTCTTGTGTGAAGTGTAAGAAGTGACGGTTCAGTCCTGTCACAATTATCATTACGGCACTACCAAAATAGAAAGAAAGAAAGAAAGAAAGAAAATTGTGTTTATTTGGCATTAAAATATCTGTAAAATTTTACATGATACATAAACAAACAGCTTTTAATACCAAAAGGGCGTAACCACTCTGTGATTTTATTTTCGTTGTCCTGAGGTAACTGGTGTGGTGGAGACCTGACATCCAGGCTCCGTGACTGCTACTGAGGAAATTCCTGATGAAAAAACCCAATAACACTCAGCCCAACCCGGGAATCAAAATATTGCGCTTGCGACCTTTAAACCATCTAGATCATCTATCATTGCAATGGTAAAGATTGAGAAGGTACTAAGCAAGCGATAACCTTTTCCAGACTGATATTATGTTTGCGAAGACATAATACTATAGCAACGACCTTTGACACCCGAAACGACGTGACCTTTATGAAATCATAAACCGAAATAATATTACGTTTTCCAATGACATCACTTCTCAATTTTTTATCGTCATCATGTAAACTTGGGGCCTCCCTAGAATATTTGATACCGCTTCTACGTATGTTCCTAACCACCAACGATTTTGATCACTAAATGTCATTGTATTTAAGTAGGTAGATAGTGATAGCTTATTGGTGTGACAATCGGCTGCTAGGTCATAGATCTCGAGTTCTCAAACCCGGTAAGCAGATTTATTACAATTACCCCCCCCCCCCCCCTTGTCAGTAAAATAAGCAAAGCTCTTAAAGCATGGGATACGCTTTTTTTTAATGAAAGTTTTCTGTTCTTTTTTATTGATTCATGAGCAGCACTTACAATTCTAGGAATAAGAAAATAAGCTTAGGATAGACGAATACAACAATTCACCTTTGGCAAAAGTGGAAACAGTCAATCATAGACAATGTGCGAGTTGCCATAATTATGTGTAAAAATGTTAATGATATTTGCTGCCGTAATCAACATCTAGACCCCCCCAACCGCCATGTCATCAAAAATAAGCAAAGCATAGACCCATTATAAAAATATATGAATACGGGTATTGATCGCGAATTTACCTTTAATTTAATCCCGACGTTTCGACCGGATTGCACCAGCCGTGGTCGCGGGGAGACCCCCCCGCCCCCCAATAATGCTTACGTAATACTTGAACGGTCCCCTATGAATTTTCGGATTAGTTTGTATACTTATCACTTGCTTCGGTGAAGAAAAACATCTTGAGCAAAACCAAACTAGCATGTCTGAGAGCCAAATCAAAAGGAAAGACAGAAAAAGCATTCTGCATCAGAGGCCCATGGGCTGCATATAAACTCTTACACCAAGTGAGGCACTAGCCACACGAAAACAAAAAAGAAGATCGTTCTTAAGTCTGCAGGGCATAATTAACGCCCAAGTAACAAAATTTGGAACTCTAAAAGTCCTGGCTTAATTATTTTGCCAAAAAACAATTACAAAATCATGTAATAGCTATCCTCTAGAATCTAGGTACCCGTGCCGTGTACATATATACATACACGTCAGGATATGAGAAACAACTTCTGTGTTATATCCCTATTTTAAAATGCAGAGCAAATGAATTGCTGTAATATATTGCTTGTTATCTGGAAAGGTTTAATCAAAGGAATAGCACTTTATTTGCACATCATCTCGCAGAAACCGCAAAACGAATTGGGGCGAGCTTTCAAAACTTAACCCACTGTACTAAGAGTATCCCCAAAGGATACCCGATGACACACATGGAACCTTTATACCTATGAGTTTGGCTCACGTACTAGAGACAGTGAATTAAAGCAATTTAACTTCAAAAGGGTAGGTACAGGTAAATAATTGAATACAGTTTCATTCGTTTATCAGCCCCATTAACCTTTTTACTCGATGAAAAAAACGAGGTTCTCAAAACGACGCGTGTTTTTTCGTTGCAAAGGTCATTTTAGAGGCCCACCATATGACTTCTGGGGACTTGCGTGGTGGATTAAAGCCCTTATACAGAACCTGAGTCCCAGCTGTGGAAATGTTAAAAGCTGATCATGTTTTATGAGAGCAGCGGTGGCCTAGAGTTGGCGGCCCCAACTTACGAGCAGTAAGTCGTGGGTTCGAAATCAGGCAAGCGGATTACTCTGTATAATTGATTTAATCACCAGTACTCTCAAAACGGTGAAGGAAAACATACCTAGTGAGGAAACCGGCATGCACTAGAACCAAACTTCGAAGAAATGTAACATCTACCAACGCCCGCTCGAGCACTGGGCTCGCGTGGTGGATTATAGCCCATTACCTCTCATAGAGTGGAGACCGTGTGTAACATTATAGACTGATTATGCTTATGCGTTGCAGACTCATACCAATCGAATAATTACAATGAACACAGTTCCACAATACTTGAAAGTTACACTAACACGCAATAAAAGCAATATCGATTGAATTTTCACAATACTAAACTTCCAATTTACCGTCAATTCTTTTACTGGAGCAACTTAACCTTTGTATTTATTAATAGCAATAAATATTAACAAAGAATCGGCGCTAACCGAATCTGGGTCGAACGATTAAGTTTGTTAATTACTTAACTGTAAAACGGTAAAGCCCCTTCACAGCGCTTAGTCAAGTAACGGTCATTTCTTTAATTATTTTATTACAAACTCTATTATTGTTGTTTTGTTTCAAAAACAGTTCAATATGAATTTTGATCACGCTTCACGCAGTAAACGTGGAGAGCGCGTCGTACCGTATGCACCAGTGACCTGCACCATCAATGGTGCAGATGAGATTAAATAGTTTCGTTTGCACCATTAATATTAATACAACTTACTTCACACTACTTTCTTTGTCATCGTAAAAACCAACATAACGCCGTATTTTGTTTGTGTGCGGAACCATTTGTCGAGAGATCGCAAACAGGACTGCTGAGCCTCATGCTCGCGACGCGACGTCCGCGTTCAATTCCCGGGGTAGACAAAATGAAATTGTGTTTTTGCATCAGAAATTTTCATAGTAGCAGATTTCCCCGGATTTCCAAACTTTGAGCTACTTAATATTGAAAAATTCTTGAAATTAAATTTATTTTCAAATTGAAATACCCAATAACATTCAGTCCGACTGGGCATCGTACTCAGGACCTCAGGGTTCAGCTATCGTGCTTGCAACCACTAGTTCAAAGACCTCGTATAAATTATAATAAACCATATATACCTATCTATATTATTACTATACATTATTATAAACATGTTACATGGTTAATGGTTATTGTTGTATGGTATTATATTATATGGTATTTTAAGGTTGGTGGTTGGTTATATATTATTATCAATATTATTTAGTTAAACCTAACCTAAACAGTTTTGTATATACGAAAGCTATCCACTTGCTTAAGTACTTACTGGGAGTGAAAGCATGGGCGAGACATTCCTTTAGATAAATGTTTACACAAGAAATTGCCACCATTTTTACGAGACATCTGGACCTGACTACTTTACTTTGATAAGAAAAATCCTAGTACATCTTTCAAGCCTACTTAGAATCTTGTAGTCGAATGAAACAAAGGGAATATAATAAACAATTCGATCGATATTACGGTTGAATCTTCGGTAACCATAGATGCATAATATCTAATTATTCCGTGGGTGTTATTAAAAGATCACAACTAAAATTATACTTTGAGTAATTAAAAGTTCCATCCGTATAGCAACCATTATCAAAACCTTATTGAGCAGTTTTAATTGGCGCCTATTTGGGAGCCAATTACAACAATTTTTTGTACCAAAAGCTGCTGTAATTGACTTCCAAATAGGCACGACCTATCAATCATTTCCCTAGATTAATTGTCAGCAGACAATAAATAAATAATATTTTATTTAGTTCGCATAACACGTGGTAAAATGTAAAAAAAGCTTGTAACAAAAGAAAACAATGAGATATTTACATATTTCCTGGACTGGTGGCTGGAATGGTCCACTCTCTTCCCAAGTAAGGCCAAAATATTAGCTTAAACTGAACTACATAATTACAAAGAAAACAGAGAGTAAATGCTTAACCTCTATAGATCACATAAAACACAAAACACAAAAACACACAAAAATATCTCTGAAAAAAAAAATGTGGAAATGTCTCTCTTTTTCTCTACATAAATGGCTAGGTAGGCAGGGCCGGGATTACTAACATAGTTTTAAGTTTTTTTTTAACTCTCTCATGCACCATTTTTTTGCCGCATTTCGCATTTTGCCAGTTTTGTTGAAGCCCCTGTTATTGGGAGCGAGCCTATTGCCATGAACGGGGCACCAAAAAAAAGTATTGCTTGAAGATTGCACATTAATTTGCACACTCATCAACGTAACACATTTTGGAACGCATTACTACGCGCCGTCTAGTCTATCACTCCGGCGAGCCGCTTCTACCAATTGCGAGCTTCGGACCTGGACCCTTATCACCACGTTACCTCGGCTTCCTTAGTATATTAAATCATCTTGCTATTATTTACTCTTGACATTTTTCTCTTATTTTATACAATGCAACCTTACGTTTTCCTCTCCAGGAAACCGTAACGTTACACCCGGTACCCTAAGAACGTAAGGCAGCCTCACTACCACTGCGCCATTCGGGTCGTCAAGTAAAACATCACAACAACATGTAAAACGAAATCCACTCAAAAAACCTTCCGTCTTCATCTTATACCCTTTTTCCAAGAAACAGCACACGGGCACCATACTTCTGTTCTTCTCAATGGTAATAATTCCAATAAAGTGATTATAATTCAAGTAGTTTTTTTGTCTGAAGCATCTGTAACAGCTCCTTATAGAGCTCACGAGGAACCGGTGACCACAATACGAGAGCAACTTGCGCACGCGCCTGTCTAACTCACCGGATACCACGCCTCAGAAAAGTATAGAAGGCAAACTGCAATTATAGGGTAAACTTTGCATTTATACGATTTATTCTTCGTTCGGCCCACTGCGCTTCGTCCCACATAACAAAACCCTGGTTAATCCCAAAACAATATGCTTCCTTCGTCCCAATTTATATGCACTGTTTATAACTTTGTAAGCAGTGCACGGGATCAACATCACCTACGAGCCAATGAGCTTAAATCAGCCCAAGACTGAAGCCTCATCATTGAATCTTTAAGTATTTCTTTCAAACTATTTTGGTAATTCAAATCCATAGACTTTATAAACATCATCATATCAACCCGGATCACCCACCGCTGGGTATAGGCCTCGCCCGGTTTTTGCCACACTTTAAGGTTCTGTGCGCGCGCGTCCCTTATCCAGGTGTAGTAAGCCAGTAATAACAAGACCATCACCAACACTTATATCCTCTGTAAAATATCAAAATTAGGTCCCATGTACCTTACCTCGTCTTTAGGGTTGCATGGTAACTCAACAAAAATCAGCACATTATGCTTCAGTATTGTTGTACAAACTTCAGTTATTTTCCTTATGATATATTCCGGCTGGTAGACCCTGGGCACAGACCTGTGTATGAAGTGAACCTTTTCCGCCTTTTTGCCTAGTGTAACTACGCCGGCTGATGTAGGTGCACTGTTAATTATCAAATTACACCAGTATTACATCTTAGAGAATCTTAATTGCGCGTCTTATGGTCAGCAGTTGCAGTACAGACAGATGTAACCAATTATGTAAGCCAATGTGTTGCTGTTACGATGTAATTGATGTTTTATTGTGGCAGCTGTAGTATGTAGTTGTGCTGTTTGAAATACCTACTGTTTGCTGCCATTGGGTTAGTGAGGCAATGTTCTTAGTTCATTGTGAAGGGCATAAATGTATATCCTACTAATAATATATTGTGAATGCGAAAGTTTCTAAGGATGGATGTATGTTTGTAACTGTTTCACGCAAAAACTGCTAACCAGATTTGGATGAAATTTGGCACACAGACAGATTTGGACTAATACCTAGGATACTTTTTATCTCGATAGTACGATCCCATGGGACAATTACCAACCTCTACGCGGGAGAAGCCGCAGGCATAAGTTAGTAAGAATAAAATTGGAACAAAAAGTAGGTAGGATAAAGAGAGACGAAACATGTGGTGCAATGTGCACTTATATCACTCATTAAAGGAGGGTAGCCAATTTGCACATGTTATTAAGGACAATTTTAAGCAGCTTTCACAATTTATTTACAAGTCGTTAATTTTGTGTAAAGGATCGCCTTAATGAGAAAAATGTGCCACAACAACGTAAACATTATCAATCCCAAAATATCCTAATTAAAACTCGAAAAGGTCGTTGGTAATCAAAACGACTAAAACATTCCACTTAATTACTGCGTTGTTATAATTCCTCACATTCTCGACAGCCACAAGAAATGTTGCCATCATTATTATAGTGATATTTACGTAGTTACGTCGATGTTTCTTCGACCTCACACGTCACAACACACGTTCAAGTCAAATATGAGTAGAATACCTACGTTTACTCGACCAGACGTGTGTAACGCGTAATGTAAGTTTACGTGTAATTTAAGCCTTTGTGTTCGCGCTAAAAACTGAAAGCCGATGGCGGTGAGCTCCGTCACGAGCGTTGCATGTAATACTCGTAATGTCTTCCACACACAGAATTCGCGTTGGATTTTCCGATACATTACATTACAGACGTCTGGATCAGGCATTATAAAATACCACGCGCGCTTCGCGGCCATACCACGACTTTGGTCGCAGAAGCTTCGACCGATTAAAGTTTTGTCGCACAAACGGGAATCCGACTAGTTTTGTTAAAGATGGCGGACGGTCAAGTCGTAGTCGTCGCATAGAGTGTTACAATAATACTGTATCGAGTATAGTAAATAAAATAGTAAGAGCGCTGACACACTGTTTTCTTTTCGTTTGTTATCAAATAAAAGTCTCAATTCATTGTTACTCACAATATTGAAACTGACAGAGCTGACGAATCACTCACGAAGATGCATTTTCACAATGAATATCAACAACAATTACAATGTGATAGTGAAAACAGCAATAAACCTTAATCTGGAATAGCGATATATAATATTATTATACGTGATATAAATTTATTTTTATTATTTCTCATCTTTCTGATTGTGACTTGAGCTATTTACTTGTATTTGAAATATAAAAATATAATTCTGTTTTGAAACCTACAAGTTTCTCAATTTATTACAATCAAGCCCAGAAAACCTCGTCTCCTTTAGTAAAACTTTAATTTTACAGACATTATTTACTTAAGGTTTTTCAGCAAAAACTGAGCCCGTTATATTACGTCTCAAAGAAAATTGTAGCGCTGAAATATAAGCGTACTAAACTACGAAAATCCGCCATTCATTATTTATCATCCTAGCGAAGTAATCAGGAATAAGGATGTGCCTAGCCTTTTCCGTCGCCCACACCCGTTTCTCGGTTCCTCTTGTATGCCGTAATTATAGACACAATTAAAAAGCCATTGTGTCTTGTGTGGATCCATCACGTTCCCTTCATAATAAGGGTTAAGAAAGTGACTGTTAGATAATGCTCAACCCTACCAGAGGATACAACAATTGCTCTACAAAGCCACTATTGTATATTTGCTCAACAAAACGAGAGCCGACTCATACTTTACGTCTACAATCCAATAAGTTTAAGCTTAATCGCACAAAACATTAGTTCGTAACTCTCCTGTAATCCGTCCATTTAGGTACGCCACATTAAGTAGCACAAGTGTAGTTTGATCACAGCCACATTCACATACACATTCTTCAGCCAAAATAAAAATCCTTGCCTTTTCCCAACTACGTTGGGGTCAGCTTCCAGTCCAACCGGATGCAGCTGAATACCAGTATTTTACAAGGAGCGACTGCCTATCTGACCTCCACAACCCAGTTAATACTGGGTAATACAATCCCCTTGCCTAAGACTTTGGGCCACTGACTACCTGTAACGACTGCCAAAGATGGACAAATGAGAACCGGGACCTACAGCTTAACGTGCTTTCCGAGGCACGGAAGAAACTCGGTAAGTAAGGGTGGTCACCCATCCACAGACCAACCTAGGCAAGCACGGCTTAACCTAAAGATCGGTTCGAGCGGCTAATAACAGCCGCTCGAACCGATCTTTAGGTTAAGCCAAGAGCTCCTTCCTTGATTTTCACTGAGATTGTGAATATAAATTGATTTACATTTTCGCGAACAAAAATGGTCCTTCTTACTAGTCATAGAAGTATAGCCGACAATATAACCGGTACATCCCTAGCTATCGACCCAAGTGGGGCACAGTATAGTACGGCAGGTGTCGTTTAAAAATAAGCACCAACTGTCTGCAATTTGATACCAGACGGCTTTGATGTAAGAGCAACCGGTTGCTGCAGAAATTGTCCGAGACATTTTAATTCGTCGGGCATCAAGCGAAAGGCTTATTTAGGAATTTTATGCGGAAAGAAGAAAGAATTATTAAGGTGGACGAACTCTTTTGTGTTTTCGTCTATATTTTGACAACTTTTTGTACCTTAGTGTGTTTTACTACATTATTGTAAAACAAAATCCTCCGAAGGGTCTGTCTGCCGGTCTGTTAGCGATAAACTCAAAAACTTCTCAACGGATTTTCATACGAGTTACACCAATAGATATATTGATTTATTAGGAAGGTTTAAGTATGTGCTTTTTCAACGTTTTTTGTAAATTATTGAAATACGAGGATTTATTGTTGGAAGTTTATTGTTGGAAAAAGTCAAGCCGCCGTGCTTTTATCAAAAACGCTGCCTCGATACAGAAAACATGTACCTAAGCAGAATATGCTCTAGTATTTAACAAAACAGACAGCCCATTAAACAAACTGATTTAGGCTCACAATAGAACCCAAATACGTTTTTAATTAGTCTGTGCTATTATTCCCAGACAAAGGTCAAACATCTCTCTGCAATAATAAATTGAGGTTTTTAACCCTAAAGTTAGACACGTTTCATGATAAAAACCCCGATTCAAGTAAAACATTTTCACTTTAAAACAAGCCTCGAAAGCTCTTAAACATTTGGAAGCTTTTGTTTTAATTAATTGCGTTCCTAATATAAAAAGTATAATTTACAATTTTCGTAAAGACTAACTCGAATAATTCTCGAAATTTCAAGTTATTTCTGGAACATTCCGTCTTGTCTTATACAGGGTTATTTATAAAACACCAACAACCTCGCAGGAATAGATTACTGACATCTTAAACAACAACATTTGATCTACGACTTTTCCGAAAACAGACAAAAAAAAAACAACTCTCCATACATATGTCCGAACAGCTGATGGAGTTTTGCATGAGAAGTCGATTTTTTTTTGTCTGTTTTTGGAAAAGTCGTAGAACAAATGTTGTTGTTTAAGATGTTAGTAATCTACTCCTGCGAGGTTGTTGGTGTTTTACAAATAACCCTGTATAATACCGAGCTGATTTCCTCAGTCTGGAACGATGCAGCATATCAAATATTTGCGAGACTTTTACGCGGGTATCATAAAAGTCGACGGTAAATGTAAATCTAACACACTGTATAATAAATCAGAAAGACAATATGAAATCTTTATAAGGCGGGCTGGATGCCATCCAATTTATCGTTGCGATATCAAAAGTTCTTAAAATACCCCTGCGAAACCCATAAAGATGAACTATAGGTCAATTGACAATTTGGGCGCATACATATTCTGTTCTCGTAGTGATATTAATGCTGGTAGCCTGCGTCATACCACTGCTGGGAGCCGCGTCATAACACCAACTTCAAGTCGTTTGTGGTGCGATTTCCGACACAATATCTCGACAAGTTTCCCAAGGAAGAGTTTTGGCCGAAGGGAGTAGCCTACCGTCGTTTTCGCGGCAGGCTACATGACACCGCACAACGTAACACGACGCGACTTCGTGTACAGCTTATAAGTTCGATTTTGTATGTCTTAGTTTATTTTAATCATCATCATCTGCCTAGCTTTTTCTCAACTATGTTGGGGTCGGCTTCCTGTCTAACCGGATGCAGCTGAATACCAATATTTTACATGAAGCGACTGCCTATCTGACCTCCACAATCCAGTTAATACTGGGAAATACGATACTATACACTATATTAGTGTGTTAGTGTAGGCGAAGCACAGTTTTGCTAGCCATAGAATAACTTAGTTAGTACAAATTATGTTAGAAGTTAAGTCTTATTATGTAGATTGGCTCATAGCAACACTGTAATAAAGAAATAATATGAAAGCACAACGCAAACGTAGGTAAAGATAAGAAAATGACCCATATTCCGAAAGATATAACAGTTACGAATACATAGATAAGTTTTAAATGAACAATATAATGTAAGCAATAGTTTCTGAAAGTTTCATAACCCTAACTTATCTAGAAATACTAAATAAAGCCTAAAAACTATGAAACAGTAGTTAAATGTATGAAAGTTAGTTTGACAAGGTATCAGCTACTAATCATAACAAACCCTCTGATTGGCTAAAACTCGCCATTGTATTCTACATCCGGGTTCGTTGGGCGAGTCCATTGTGAAAGTAGGCCACAGGGGTGGTGAGCGGGGCACGCGGGGGGAGGCGCCGCCGGTTTTCGCCACAACGAGTGGGCAGCGAGCGGTGACAAATATTGGTTCCCCAGTAACTTGCACTTATGAGCAAGGGTATAAAAAGGGCGTGTTCGGGCGCTTTCAACACAGTCTTCTCACATCCTTCGTTCTCGTAACAAGTCGCTGTTACTCTGCTCCGCGATTTTCTAAAGTTATTATATATAGTTTGCGTTAAGTTGTGCCAGTTGTTTTGTAATTAATAAGTACTCTTGATTGTAAATTGTGTGACTCTGAATCCTGATATTGTATATAAATTAGTGGTGATGAATATAAGTGTGTAAATAGTAAAATCAGTGTTGTTTTAATTTAAAGACCTCAAAAAGGGAACAAGCGTTGCCCCCGACCTACCCGATTTCATAGTTAGTGTCGCAGCGTCGACATTTTGGTCCTTCGAGCCGGATCTAGGTTACCTAGAGGTCTAGACTAGAACAATGAGTCAAAAGAGTACAATTACCACGCGCAGCAAACTACGAAAGTTAGCCGACGAAATGAGTGCGCGGCGTAAGAACGACGTCGTCTCGGACTCGGGAATACCGTCGGAAAGGACGCCGGGTTCGCCGTCGGCCGCGCCAACTGTGGCATCAACGTCGGTACGTAATATTCCTCTGACGGGGCTAGGGCGAGTACTGGACTTCAGAAGCGCGTCAGAGGAACGTACAACAACAAGAAAACGCCAGGGGTCAAGACAAAGCAGCAAAGGCTCGTCTAGGAATAGCCGCAGGAGCATGGAATTCCTAAGAAAAAGGATCGAGTACGAAGCTGAGCGCGACTTGGTACTGTTAAAGGAGAACCTCGTGAGGAAAAGGATGGAAGTAGACCTTGCTGAACTAGAAGCGGCTGCTGAGAGTGAAGACTCAGATGTGGAAACAGCACATCGCGTTGAAGATCGCGTTGAAGAATGGATCAACACGACGCCTCAAGTGACTCAAGCGGACGCAGTGTCATCGGATACAGTGTTGCAGTCTGTATCGCGCGCGCCTGTAGAAGTGGCCGCGCCCAGTAGAATACCTGCGGTCCCAGAGCAAAATGTAAGTAGAGTGAATGTTGGATCGCTTACTTACTCTGAATGTATCGCGCCCCGCGAGGGAAATGTGTCGCGTGTAACGGAGTCGTCTACGTCAGTCCCGGTGGTAACCATAAGGACACCTACTACGCAGACGTACTCGCCAGTGTCAACGGCAGTGAGATTCCGTCTCCCCGACTACAGTCCCGCCTTTACCACTCCGGCCACACGTGTACCTCGAGTAACAACGCTCGAGTCGGATACACGGCGGCAGAGATATGACGAAGTGGATGATAGAGAAAGGCGGCGAGAATCGTCAAGGGAAAGAGACAGGAAGATTGACCAACTGGCAGAAGCGATCACGGGCTTGGCACGTCCGCGGCCGGTACCAAGGCAGGCTTATGAATTGCCTCATTTTAATGGCGACCCTGCCGAGTGGATTTCGTATCGAAATATGTATTATGATACGTCCGAGTTATACAGCTTCAAGGCACATGAAAACTTAGCACGACTGAAAACCTCATTGCACGGCGAAGCAAAGATCGCAGTTGAAGACTTATTGCGGACGTCAACGGACCCGTCGGCAATAATGCGTGCACTAGAGGAAGAGTTCGGTCATCCGACCCTAGTGCTACAGTGTGCACTGAAAAAGGTTAGAGATTTACCCAGAGTGACGGAAAGTGGCCGGGAGCTGAGGAAATTCTCTACAACAGTAAGAAATTGTGTGTCACTACTGAAAAATATTCGTGCGGAAGGGTATTTAAATAACCCACAATTAGTCAGTGATCTACTGAACAAGCTGACACCAATACAACGAGCGCAGTACGGTGACTTTGCCATGGGCTTGGACAACACACAGGGGGTGGACTTGAGAGTGTCACCGAACCTAGAATTAGTGTCACACTTCTTGACACACTTAGCACGATCGTCGTCCTACTATGTACAGGCGACTATGTATGAACCTAGTACATCTAGACCTCCTGTGAAACAGCAGAAGCCAGTCATCGGTCAAGCTCGAGCATGGAACACCGCACGCCCTGTAACTAACAGGCCGCCGCCGTTGATACAACGTGTGAACACACAGAGTGACGAGTCCACAGCACCGAAAGAGTGCGTCATATGTAAAGAAGAACATGCTATTGAAAAGTGTGAATCTTTTAATAAGTTGAGTGTTCAACAACGCTGGGACACAATAAAGGAGAAAAATATGTGTTTCAAGTGTCTAATAAGAAAACACCCCAAGAGGTTTTGCCGCGCTAACAGGTGTGAAAAGTGCGGCTACGGGCATCACATGTTGTTACACGCCGATAAGAAGGTTAACAAAGAAGAAACGGTAACAAACATAGGCGAGTGGCGAGCCTCAGCCCTACTGAAGATATTACCAGTGACATTGTGTAAAGAAAACAGTGACGACATACAGTGTTACGCGTTACTAGACGATGGTGCTACCGTGTCGCTCATAGACAGTTCACTCGCCACCGACTTGGCGGGTCCGCGTGTGCCGCTCATGATCAAGACGGCGGGAGGCTACGGAGTGACGGACTTAACGTCGCGAGTGGTGCAAGCACAAATAAAGGGACCTAGTGGACAATGTCATGTCATTAAGTGCCGTACAATAACGAACGTCGACCTACCGACGCAAACAGTGACCGCCGCGACGATCAATGACAACGCGCACCTCTGCGACTTGGGTTGCGTGGAAATGAGGAGTGCCAAGCCACTACTTCTACTAGGGCAGGATAACTGGGAGCTGCTCGTCGGCCAGGACATTCGCCGCGGACGATCCGGTAAGCCAGTTGCCTCACTTACAAAGTTAGGTTGGGTCATACATGGACCACTTAGTAACCCTAGTAATGTCGAGTTGCTAAATTGCATGACAGTCTCCCTTCCTGAGTTACACAATCTAGTAAAGTCACAATTCGAGTTAGAAGCACTAGGTATTTCAGCGAACCTTCGAAAACATAAGGACGTTGAACGAGCACTAAATGTTCTAGATAATACTAGTCGTCGCACGCATAATGGTGTACAATGGGAAGTAGGTTTGCTGTGGAAACATGAAAACACACAGTTGCCCAATAATTATAATCAGGCCCGTCAGAGATTATACGGAATAGAGAGACGCATGCGTAAGGACGCTGTGTTTGCTGAGGCATATTCTAAGCAGATAGAAAGATTATTATCAGAAGGTTATGCTCGTAAGGTAGAGGGCGAAGTTAGTGCTCCAGTTTGGTACCTACCACACTTCGGAGTAGTGAACCCTAACAAACCAGGAAAACTCCGATTAGTGTTTGATGCAGCTGCTACGTCTCACGGTACATGTCTAAATGACAATCTGTTAACAGGACCTGACTTATTAAATTCATTGTTAGGTATATTACTCACATTCAGATTAGGTCCCATAGCTTTCTCAGGGGATATCGCAGACATGTTTATGAGAATAAGGATCAGAGAAGAGGATCAAGGAGCTCAATTATTTCTATGGAGAGGGGCAGATCAAAGTAGGGAACCAGATACATATGCGATGAACTCTATGATATTTGGTGCCGTCTCATCGCCAACCACAGCAATATACATATTAAATAAGAATGCTAGTGAATTTAGTAGCGAATATCCCGAAGCCGTTGAAGCTATAAAATCCAGGCACTACATGGATGATTATTTAGATAGTGCTTGGTCAAATGAGCAAGCTAGCAGACTGATTGAGGAAGTGACCAGAATACACGCCTCCGGTGGTTTCGTAATACGGGGGTGGGTCACGAACTCAACAGAGCTCAGGGAAAAGCTAAAGCTAGACATACCCGAAAGAGTAGCGCTAGAAAAAGGTGTAGGCACGGTAGAGAGAACACTAGGTTTAATCTGGTCACCTAGAGACGACGAGTTAGGATTTGACCTTTCTTTTAAACGATTACCTAAAGAATTAGTTAGCGGTAGTGTAGTGCCTACAAAACGTCAATTTCTAAGTTTAATCATGTCAATTTACGACCCGCTAGGTTTTTTATACCCATGCGTTATTCAGTCGCGAATCTTAATGCAAAAGATATGGAAATCAGGAATTCAGTGGGATGACCTGTTACAGGAAAAGGATGCCAAAGCATGGTTCAAATGGCTCCATAATTTACATTTACTAGATAAAGTTAAAATACCTCGGTGGTATGGGTTAAACCTGGATAACCTAGAACTACATGTGTTTGGTGACGCAAGCGAGCTAGCTTACGCCGCTGTCGCTTACCTAGTAGGCTATAACGCTGAAGGAGAAA
The DNA here is from genome assembly GCA_916618015.1 of Xestia c-nigrum. Lineage (NCBI taxonomy): Eukaryota > Metazoa > Arthropoda > Insecta > Lepidoptera > Noctuidae > Xestia > Xestia c-nigrum. Next base: position 12,029,326 of record OU745260.1, read on the forward strand.
GGGAAATTGTCATGCTGCTAGGTAAAGCGCGAGTAGCGCCACAGAAAGTAGTCTCTATCCCTAGGTTGGAATTACAGGCAGCAGTACTAGCTTGTCGATTGTCAGAGACTATAGAGAAAGAACTAAAATTAATATTTAAAGAGAAATTTTATTGGACTGACAGCAAAACCGTGTTAAAGTGGATTAACTCTGACGCACAAGAGTTTCAAAGGTTCGTCTCACATAGGTTAGCAGAGATAGACAGACTGTCAGACAGAGGCAACTGGCGCTGGGTCCCCTCGGAGGACAACCCAGCTGACGAAGCGACCAGATTATGTTGGCCTGATAATTGCACGAAGTGGCTCTCGGGCCCCTTGTTTTTACGTGATCCACAGGAGCAGTGGCCTGCGTGTCAGGAGTCTGAGGTGGCAGAGGAGGTCCTCGAGCGAGTGCACCAAGTCCGCGCGTCAGCTGCATCACCGCCGCCGCTACTAGACTACGAGCGGTACTCCTCGTGGGCACGCATTCAGCGTGCTATGGCACGTGTCCTCGTGTTCATCGGCCGATGTCGCAAACGTCGGGCCACAACGGAGCTACAGCCACGTGACTTAGAAGATGCACACACCTATCTCATGAGGTTGTGTCAGGAAGACTCCTTCCATCAAGAACGGGCCGCCATTCTGAAAGGGCTTCCTAACAGCAGCAACATAAAGACATTAGACCCAATGATTACCGACGATGGGTTATTACGAGTGAGAGGGCGTCTGAGTGCCAATAATACTAGATGGACGTCACCCATTAGTAAGAAAGCTGATAGCTCATTATCACGCGACAGCCTTACATGCAAACCACGAGACTGTCGTCAACAATCTGCGTGAAAGATATTGGGTCACGAGAATCAGAACGTCAGTAAAGAAAGTCGTAGCGACGTGTCAGCTCTGTCGCATTCGCAGAGCCAAACCTGCCCCCCCGAAGATGGGCGATTTACCGCTCGCTAGACTGAAGACGAATAGAAGGGCCTTCGTACGAGTGGGGGTGGATTACTTCGGGCCAATGGAGGTTGCGATTGGTCGGCGTCGCGAAAAGAGGTGGGGAGCATTATTCACCTGTCTCACCACGCGCGCCGTCCACCTAGAGTTAGCCGCCTCGCTGAGCGCCGATTCAGCAATATTAGCTTTGCGGCGCCTGATAGCGCGCCGCGGGCAACCAGCACATCTGTACTCTGATCAGGGTACCAATTTCATCGGGGCCAACACCGAACTTCGAGCGGCCCTGAAAGACTTCGACCATGACAAAGTCAAGGACGATGCCACGAATCGTGGCATAACGTGGCACTTCAATCCCCCGGCAGCACCTCACATGGGTGGCGTTTGGGAACGCCTGGTGAGGTCCGTGAAAAACGCGTTACGGACCACACTCAAAGAACGAGCGCCTCGTGAGGAGGTTCTCTACACTCTCCTCACGGAGGCCGAGCTCATCGTGAACAGCCGTCCGCTGAGCTACGTGTACGACGACCACCACCAGCCTGTGGTCCTGACACCCAATCATCTGCTCCTGGGCACTGCGTCTGGGAGTACACCGTTTGCACCGAGCGACAGCGAAGACATCGACTCCCGCCGGCAGTGGCGGCGCGTGAACGCGCTCGCCGACATGTTTTGGCGCCGCTGGCTGCGGGAGTATCTCCCGACTCTACAGCGTCGCGACAAGTGGGCAAATAATGTGCCAAATGTGCGTATCGGTGATGTGGTAGTGATTGTGGATAATAACAAAGAGCGAAGTGCGTGGCCAAAGGGCATTATAAAATCCGTGTATCACGGCAATGATGGTATTATCCGTGTAGTAGATATTAAGACTGTAAATGGGGTCCTGCGACGGCCCGTAGCTAAGATAATTGTGCTTCCCACAGACCAAGATGTAATGCGGCTGAACCCTGTTACTGGGGGTGGAATGTAGGCGAAGCACAGTTTTGCTAGCCATAGAATAACTTAGTTAGTACAAATTATGTTAGAAGTTAAGTCTTATTATGTAGATTGGCTCATAGCAACACTGTAATAAAGAAATAATATGAAAGCACAACGCAAACGTAGGTAAAGATAAGAAAATGACCCATATTCCGAAAGATATAACAGTTACGAATACATAGATAAGTTTTAAATGAACAATATAATGTAAGCAATAGTTTCTGAAAGTTTCATAACCCTAACTTATCTAGAAATACTAAATAAAGCCTAAAAACTATGAAACAGTAGTTAAATGTATGAAAGTTAGTTTGACAAGGTATCAGCTACTAATCATAACAAACCCTCTGATTGGCTAAAACTCGCCATTGTATTCTACATCCGGGTTCGTTGGGCGAGTCCATTGTGAAAGTAGGCCACAGGGGTGGTGAGCGGGGCACGCGGGGGGAGGCGCCGCCGGTTTTCGCCACAACGAGTGGGCAGCGAGCGGTGACAAATATTGGTTCCCCAGTAACTTGCACTTATGAGCAAGGGTATAAAAAGGGCGTGTTCGGGCGCTTTCAACACAGTCTTCTCACATCCTTCGTTCTCGTAACAAGTCGCTGTTACTCTGCTCCGCGATTTTCTAAAGTTATTATATATAGTTTGCGTTAAGTTGTGCCAGTTGTTTTGTAATTAATAAGTACTCTTGATTGTAAATTGTGTGACTCTGAATCCTGATATTGTATATAAATTAGTGGTGATGAATATAAGTGTGTAAATAGTAAAATCAGTGTTGTTTTAATTTAAAGACCTCAAAAAGGGAACAAGCGTTGCCCCCGACCTACCCGATTTCATAGTTAGTGTCGCAGCGTCGACAGTTAGTATATTTTAATGTTATAATGTTATTTTGTGTATTACGAGTATATCTATGGGCCTTGAGATTCCTGATAGTAAAATTATTGATTGATTGATTGAAAGGTTTTACCCCATGACTTTCAGTTTTTTTATTCAGGGCTAATGTGGACCACTGGCCCTTGGTTTTATACAGCTCGTCCCAGCATCTTCTACGAGGTCTGCCGCGACGCCTTCTGCCCGTCTCTCATCCATCATCATTCTCTTGCGCTTATCCCAATACATTTGTGGTCGGCACAGCATGTCTCCTTCTTCCATACTTCTCTAGTTTCCGTAATTTCATCAGACACTTATTTTCTTGCCATTGTTGTTTCTTTGGTCTTGCTATAACTCATATGAGTATAGGAAGACCCATCCACATTCGTACTCCAAACTTTCCTCACGACATTTTCCTGGAGCTGTGTCTCGTAAATACCTATGTTACTCGTAAATTAAATCTATAAATGAATTCACAATAATATACCTGCAAACAAATTTTTGCTCCACTGCACAATTTTGATATCCTTCATCGATTCAATGAACACATTCACGGATAAGCAAACTCAGAATATCGAGATATAAACAGATCCCAGTGGCACAACACCAAGAGAAGAGTGGAATGGGGGAGACCTTTGCGCAGGAGCGCGACATAACAGACTAACAAAAAAAAAACAGATCCTCACACCAGCTTTCTCATGGTTGTTACGACTTGAAAAAACATCGAAAATTCTTCATATTATTCATGCAAGTTTAATTTATAATTTGAATTCAATACTCCAAATAAGCGGTGAAGCGTGAGCAGCGGTGGCCTAGTGGTGGCGGCCTCGACTTACGAACAGTAAGTCGTGGGTTCAAACCCATACAGGCGCATTACTTTGTGTAATTTATTTCATCACCACTGCTCTCAAAACGGTGAAGGAAAACATCGTGAGGAAACCGGCATGTCCTAGAATCAAAGATTCGAAGACCTCACGAATTTCTTGCTTAGCCTAAAAGAACAGCGGAGAAAAATATGACAGAAACAAAAAAACTTTCTTTGTTTGTAAAGCTAGCAGTTGCTCGCGACTTCGTTCGCGTGGAAATTTTCATGAGTACGTGTGAAAATAAAAAAGGTAGCCTATATCCTTCCCCACAACATCTCTTAGCCAAATTACATTACGTTTTGATCAGCCGTTTGGTCGTGAAAAGGTAACAAACTAACAAACAGAGTTACTTACGCACTCATAATACATATAAATAAAATAAAATAACACCAGATAGTTGATATACTACATATATACTTTTTGTTTGTAAATACATACTTATTATAGGTACATATAAACATCCATGACTCGGAAACAAATGTCCATGCTCATCACACAAACATTTGCTCCTACCGGGATTCGAACCCAGGACCCTATGAACGCAAGGCAGCTTCACTACCACTACGCCATTCGAGTCGTCTAAAGTAAGTAATAATTATAAGTATGAATGTTTAGACATTGATAGTAAAGAACTTGTACTTGTGATTCCCAAAAGGCAAGGAATAGTTTTATAGGAACCTAAGTCCTTCTAAACTGTAGAATATGTGCTGCAAGACATGCGCGGCTGTATAAAACTTTTTTAATTTATTACTTTTTATACGCCCCGAGTTCGACGTTCTTGTGTGCGTTTCTCATTATATACGGACAGGGGTTTATTTCAGAAGCTTTTCCTGGAAGTGTTTTCTTGCAGAATACAGTTACGTGAATAGTTTGATTTGAGAGGCCGTCATAAAGTATTCCTAGGACTATAGTATAAAATAAAGGTCTATTTCCGCAGTTTTAAAATACTAGCGGCAGTTACGCGGTTCCACCCGCGTAATTTCCGTTCCCGTGGGAGTACGGGGATAAAATATAACCTATGTTACTCGCTAATAATGTAGCTATCTATTGCTGAACGAATTTTCGAAATTGGTCCAGTAGTATTAAAGTTTATTCGTTACATACAAAAATAGTAATCTTTTGTCTTTATAACATTAACTGGCTGACCCGCGCAACTTCGTCTGCGTAAATTGAGATGTAAGCTATTCTATCTTTCAAGTTGGATCAAACTGCACACGGTGTACAAAATTGATTAAAATCGGTTAAGTAGTTTAGGAGTCTATCGCGGACAAACAACGTGACACGTAATTTATATATATTAAGAAATAGATTAAAATTAATAAACAGCCATAATATGTTGTTATGTATTACTAAACAACATTGCCACGACCGCATAGCTACACGTGATTATATTTACAACTGAGACCACAAGTGCATCTTTTCCCACAAGGGATTAAAGCTCTCCATACTCAGTAGTTAGTTCAGTAACTCATAAATTGGAATTCAAAACTTAAATCCACAATGAAGTACCGCGGGGAGAGTTATAGAGATAATTTTATATTATACCATGTAAGTTGTTGGTTTTAGAATAAACTAGTTTAAAGCCGTGACTTTTGAACGCATGAAATTATTATAAAAATACTAGGTATATTTGAATCGGATTTGTTAATAATTTCAAGGGTTTAATTTTTTTTGCACGAAATCCTAATCTATTTTCTAAAATACTACAGTCTAAGTTACTCCTTATTACATCAACTATCTGCCAGTAAAAGTCATGTCATTTGTCTAGTCCGTTTTGTATATTAGCTGGAGGAAAGAGATAGACAGTTTTTTTTTAGTTAAAAGATGTCATTTTTAAATTTAAAGTTTTCAAACAAACACTAGTATCACTTTATTAATTTGTATAGATTTGATAACTCGTCTGCCCCGAATGACGTTCGTCTGCGCCCTTAACCTTTTACCCCCTCACCCTCTATACATAGAGTGCGATGTACTTTAAATAGTTCGATGACTAAGTGCCCTACAGAATTTAAATCCATTCTTAGAAGATTTTTAGGACAACAAACTGCGAACTGCGATATTATGAGAATAAAGGCTTATTTCGTTTGGTATTGAGGGATACACCCATGAGAAATACGGAGTTATACCATAAATCTCAACATTGTTGCTGTTTTTCCAATGAAATTGCATATCCATCACGTTTTACAGGTTCAATATGGCAAACATCTACAGAGAGATTCTCTAGAGGGATCATGTAAATGGAAACACACAAAGCGACTTACGGGGATCAAACTTTAGTCCTCTAGACTAATGCCCTACCACAGGGTTATTGTCCCTTAAACACGAACAAAATAGTTCATATTGAGTAAAGTAATGAATTTTCCCAACGAAGCGCTTATTTGTCCCATAATGAGATGTTTATTAAACCTTTACTTGGATCCAAATCCACAATTGCCTCTACAAAAACACATAAAAAAACTACAGTCGAATTGAGAACCTCCTCTTTTTGGAAGTCGGTTGAAAAGAAGGAGCTCGTGGCTAAAAAATAGTAGCTGCTCGATGACCCGACGATCCGAATTAGTTTGCTTAGTTTGGCACGAGATGGTGCTGTGTGTTAATGTCCAGCGATATTTATTTATTTTATTACTAGCTTCTGCCAGCGGCTTCGCCCGCGTGAAGTTTCAAAATTGTCCCATGGGATCTTACTACCGGGATAAAAAGTATCCTATGTGTTAATCTAGGTTGTAAACCATCTGTGTGCAAAATTTCATCCAAATCCGTTCAGTAGTTTTTGCGTGAAAGAGTAACAAACATACATCCATCCTCACAAACTTTCGCATTTATAATATTAGTAGGAAGTAGGATTATTTATATTAAGCCACGCTTGCCGGTTGCCGGTTGGCCGTGGATGGGTGACCATCCAATACATAACGAGTTTCCTCCGAACGTCGGAAAGCACGCTAAGCTGATCCCTCGGACAGTTGCAAAATTTTTGGCAGTCGTTGAGTAGTCAGAGGCCCAAAAGTCTGACAACCAGTCTTACTAAGGGGTATAATATTGCCCCGAACTAACTGGGTTGTGGACTTAAGATATGAAGTCACTCCATGTAAAATACAGGTATTTAGCTGAATCGGATAAGACTGGAAAAAAGAAACTTAGGCAAAACAAAAGTTGATTAAATCATGAATTTTATTTAATAAACAAAGCCCATCACTTTGTCATTGCTAATGAGATTTTGTTTAAACCTCTACTTAAACTTAAAGTCACATCCAAGTAAAAAAAAAACTTTTGTAGATCGCATAAAAACTTGAACTCCGTATATCATTAAAAGTGGAGTTTCACATCGCGTTGCACTTTTCCGACAGTTTTGAGCGGAATGGAAACTTTCGCGATCTATGACTTCTTAATTGTGTCACAGGCGAAAAGTTTTTAAATTAAAAGCAAGTTAGAGGAGGGTTGACAAGAGCAGTTTTCATGGGGTTTATTGCATTTTTTTCTTGATTCGTATTTTGTAGCTTGCGTTCACTTACGTAGCAAATAATTGAATATAACCAAGTTTTCATATTTAGTATTATAACATAATTGATGTGACCAAAGAATAGATTTTTCACGACTGTCATGATTTCAGTTTTCCCTCTAACTCACTGGTTCCCAACCTGTGGTCCGCAGGAGCCTCAACTACGGTCCGCGAAAGATTAAAATGTTATTCTTACTTTTTAACACTGAAGATGCAAGCTCGACTCAACCTAGTTGAACCTATCAGAGGCAAAATTACTAAATGATTGCTAAATTTTTCGAATTCAATCCGATCGCTTTTGTCCAATTTTTGTATAGTGTGAGTTAAAGATTCACTCCCCTAGTTATAATCCTGTCGGTGTCCATGTTTATCTAGGACCATATTATGGTCTCTGTTAACAATGAACATACCAAAGTGGTCCCTGGCCTAACAAAGTTTTGAAGCCACTGCTCTAACTGATGTACATGCAAACTATATATTGCATGTACTGTATTATGTATTTTACATGTAGGTACGCTAAAATGGTAACTGCAATGTTAATTTGTGCAATTCAATTTCAAATTCTAACTACTTAAATAAAAGACTGCCTTTATTTTTTATTTTTTAGGATGGGAAATCATCAAATGACTTCTCCCACTCTGGGCAGAGCGGGAGGGAGTGTCAGACTTTTACTGACTAAAACCCATTCATATTCTTTCCTTGCCCTTTATGTTCCGGGGCCGCGGTATCTCTTTCGATTAGGCCCGCAACCCCGGAATAGGCCCGCACACCCAGTCTTACGTTTACTTTCATATAATACTAGCTGACCCACGCAACTTCGTCTGCGTCACATAAGAGAAAAAGACGAAAACAAAAAAAATCCCCGTTTTTGCAACATTTTTCATTCCTGCTCCGCTCCTATTGATAGTAGCGTGATGTGATATAGCCTAAAGCAGAGGTTCCCAAACTTATTTTTTCTACTGCCCACTTTGAGAATAAATTATTTTTAGCACCCCCATTTTCTATTAAAATTAAAATTCCTTAATTATTCTAAAATTAAATTAAATTGGAGTTCTCCCAGATGAAATTAAAAATCGCCCCCTAAGGCTCTACACAAGGCCTTCCTTTTTTTCTGGGTATGTTACTGCTCCCCTTTATGCCTGCAGCGCCCACAAGGGGGCGTTATCGCCCTCTTTGGGAAACGTTGGCCTAAAGCCTTCCTCGATAAATGAACTATCTAACACAAAAAGAATTTTACAATTCAAGCCGTTTGATCCTGAGATTTGCGCATTCAAACAAACAAACAAACAAACAAACAAACTCTTCTGCTTTATAATATTAGTATAGATTTTATTGTTAATTTAAACATTTTGGTTTGTCCTTTTCGAGACAAATAAATACTTTTTCTTTGCAGACCGACCACAACTTACCCTTAATCTTCCAAGACCTTTTATAAGTACCTACCTACAAACAGCACATTAAAGCAATTTAACGAAGTCGACCCTGTAAAACGGTGTCTAAGGAGAATTGAAGGCCTCTTTTTATTGCTACCATAAACAAAATGTCAGCCATTTGATGCACCCGAGACTGGTACTGCAGTCTTCTCACAATTATTCTACCTCTTGACACCTGCAGTCCAATAGCAACCTTATTTCTGCAAAGATCACTATAATTTTACTAACATAACCTTACAACAAGCTTTCGGCTTCAAGCATAATTATTATTTTGACAGCGATGTAAGGCGGGTTTAGGCAAAATTGATGTGAGAGGACTATAGCTGAGTTTGAATCTTGCTTTTATGTGGACAGAACTTTACTTAAATGAACAGTTGCTGGAATTCTTCATTATGTCTCGCTTCTGTTAAGAAGTTTCGTTGCTATGTGCCTCTTTAATTAAGAAAATGACTTTTCCAGTGTTGTATCGCCTTGGAAACGAGTGTCACACAATTTATACCGCAAGCCTTTACTGTCTGTGTAAATGTTTTCTTAGAACCCACGCTTTCATAATATCTAATGTTACAATATGTTTTGATGCTCTATTAACATGATAGGTATTCTATTTCAAATTTCAGACCAGTTATTATCACGTCACGAACACAAATCGAACCGCTATATTCCATATTTCAGGCTCAAATTGCGGTTTCAGTATCTCATTGTTAGAGCTAACATATTGCGCCTCATTTTCCACATACATAGTTCCTATAATATCTCATTTTCTGTTCCCAAGTACTTATATGCCTTTGAAAGGCTAATCTACCAATCACTTTGTGCTTTGAAAAAGGGATCTTGGGCTCCTATAGTATTAAGGTCATATTTTGTACTAACGACTCCATTCTTTTATACCTAAACGGTTGCTTATTGAAGCTCTAAACGTGACCTATTTCTTTATATTTGAGCACAGAAATCAGGTTACCAGATGTCGACCTCATTGATTAAGAGAGGTCAAAACTTTGTTTTCTCTCAAAACTGGGGAGATTTCGTTCAAAATTCAAAATGTTGATTTATATTCCACTTAGGTATCCGCGGAAATCCGTCCGATCGTAAATCTATTGTATGGCTTTTATTTATTTTGCATTTGATTACAATTCCAAAACTTGGGTTTCCATCGCGCTTCCTTTATCTGGATCTTACATTCGATTTATGTGTTATGGGTATGGGATATGGGTTTTTCCGTCTAGTATTTCTCAATATCAACCTCAGCCCAAGGATTTGCCGTGGTTGCGAGCCTGATCGAAAGAGTTACCGCGGCCCCGGAGCATAAAGGGCGAGGAAGGAACATGGATGGGTTTTAGTCAGTAAAAGTCTTACTCTCCCTCCCGCTCCGCCCAGAGTGGGAGAAGTTATTTGATGATTTCCCATCCTAAAAAAAAATGAGGCCAACAATTCGCACCCTATTGCATGAAACTTAAACAAACCGTGCAAAATGTGGGTGTATAAGTATACTATTATATATACACTTCTGCTAAACCCTTCAGGGCTTACAGACGTGATGTTTTGTTATGGATTATTATGGGCTACTGAAACGTGCTCACCAAGCCATTGGGTTTAAAAATACAAATGTTCATAAATATTGACAGCTTCACCCCATTCCTAAAGAGTCTCTTTATTTATGCATCTGTTTAAGGTACGTATTCCACGAAATACTTACCTGCTATTTTCACCGACACATTCTCAAATGATTTACTGAATTCATTCAATTGCTTTCACGTTGAGATTCCCGGGAAAATCTTATATCTCGAATACGCTTTTAATCACTTTGGAAGTCTATTGAGAACTGAAGAGTCTATTCACTAACTTTAGGATGTATTAAGTAGTTATTCAATTGAGAAATCTTAATCATATTTCAGGATTATGAATTTGCAAATAACGGTTCTTTATTACCTTGGCTTTACCACTTTACCCGGTTTATTTTGGAATTAATAATGAAAAGTCACTTACTAAAGTTAATTACCACCTTGATGACTGAAAAAAATTTGCCAACCGCAATTCACTCACCCGTATTCGTATTTCGTATCTGCCACACAATGGGTCCCAAATAGCACCAAACGGTAACACGGCAGACCTAGAGGGAGACTAGCCGGGGTTGCGGGCCTGTTCGAAAGAGATACCGCGGCCCCGGAACATAAAGGGCGAGGAAGGAACAATGATGGGTTTTAGTCAGTAAGAGTCTGACACTCCCTCCCGCTCCGCCCAGAGTGGGAGAAGTCATTTGATGATTTCCCATCCTAAAAAAAAAAAAAAATAGACGCAGAAGGAGATGGAAGGACAAACTCGACTCTTTTCACAAGAATTGGCGAATAACAACACTATATAAGGATAACTGGAAAGAGAGAAGAGAAGCCATTGCCCTGCAGTGAGACATAGAAGGCTCAAAATAATAATAATAACAGCGGTACTCCTGGACATGGCTCGTATTGTTACAAGGTTCCTCTCTCTGGAGCCCTGTTCCCGATACCGGGGGACTACAACTTTTTATATTTTATATGTATTTTTTAAATTAGTATTTGTAAAAATGAATAAAAATGTACTTAATGAAATTGTAGAATAAATTAAAGGAAAAATAATAACAGCTATCACCGAGAGAAGACAAGTTTAGTCTGTAATCCAAGAAACATTCTACGTCTGCACAATATTTTAGCCTAATCTACAAAGACATTGGTGTCGATTCTGTTGTGCACAAACTAAACTTAATTTAGGCTATCACTATCTTTTTCTCACTAATAAAACGAGAAAGAGACGGAAGTAATTTAGAGCTGTCAAATTTAATTCGAACTAATATTTCCATACAAATGAAGGATGCACGTAAAAACATGTCGACTAAAAACACGGTGAAGCGCAAGGCATAAACTAGTTTGACATCTCTAACTTAGTGCATAGCATGTGCATAGCTATAGCCGTCCTTTTCTCGCACTGCCTTTTAGTAAAAGATAGCAATAGTTTAAATTAAGTTTAGTTTGTGCACAACAGAATCGACACCATTAAGGTCTGATTTAGTAACAAACATTCAAACGATTACTTCGAGGTCTACCAAGTACAACAACAGTTTTATGTTTCCTCCAAAACAAAACTAAACTCGGATTTGTTATCCACTTGTTCGCCAGTTACCCGTTTATCGTAAACAAGATGGCTGCCAGTAATGTGTCTGAGATCTAGGGCAGACTAATGGGGATAGGCCAAGGTTGTCTATGTTATGAGCTCGTGCCGACTCTTTCATTTGTTTATATTGAACTTTTGACCTTGGTTTTTTCTTAAGCAATTTTTCAAGTGCTCGTGAAAGTATTAGAGAAGTTGAGGGCACGTGTCGGCCGGTGAACAAAATAAACAACGGAAGCGAAATCTTCATGATATCAACTTGGATGCAAGTTTGGAAAAGAAAAGGATGCTCACCAAATCTCCAGCCATATCGCCACCTAGAACCACTGCAGGCTAGGTATTACTAGTGATTCTAAGGTTCTAATAGTGTCTATAAAGAGCAACATAAAAATGAAGACATTCGTAGACTTATGAGGAATCCCTTTTAGAATAATACCGCTTTCCACGGATATTTTCCGTGAAAAGTGGTATTATTAGACAAAGAATAAAAATAAAACATTAAGGCATGAGAAACGTAGCAAAATGGTGTTCCTGATTTACCTCTAACAATTCGTTCTGCTACTCATAACACACATGTTACTCGTATTATAAGAGTGTACAATTTCTAGCTTACAAATACGGACATTTCACATCGCCGCCGCGCCGGTGTAGACCACCCACTATGAGCGATCGTAGGGTAGCCATCATCATGGTGCCCGAGGCATTTCGTTCGCTGCGACCCATTTTAGGTTCGTCACTAATGCAGAGACTGCTTAAAAGTACGTTTAAAACCGCGCAATCTAGATTTTTCTATGTGAGTTTCCTTTATAATGGATAACTTTTGCAACATTTTACGTGGTTTACGTGTGGTTACAAACCACATCAAATGCTTACTTGACGTAAAATGTATGTCTTTGTAGTTAAGCATAGTTTTAAGATTTCACGGTTTAATCAATCAAATCAATTATCAGTTATTTTGAGCTCCCAAAAACTCAAAATTATAAAATAATTCATAAACACGGAAAATAGAGTAAGTGACCGTATACATTAAGTTTATTAGATACTGCCAAGGACCTTTCCAACTCCTAAGAGAAAAGTCTGAAAGGGAGACGTTATTTAACAACCACAACATGACTAAGACAGACAAAAGATTTAGCCCACAATCATGAATCATCTTTAAATATTCAACTTCAACAAGGAGATAAGATGTCCCGAAATTGTAAGTCAAACTTACAGTCATTGTACGATTATTTTAATTTACCGAAATACTACTGATTACTCTGCTCACGCTAATACAGGATATGGGGTGATCTGCGCGTCTAATGTTACTCATTTTGGAGATCAGAGAGAGTAGGCTACCGTCATTCGTCATTATAAACAGTTGCTTTAATTGAAGCTTTGAGCACTAGACAAGCGTTTCCCTATCTCTACAACGATGATTTTGATTATAAACATGATATAACATCGCGCCTGCAATTTCCGATGGGTTAGACAGTGGTGTACTTAGTATACCAACATTTTGCAGTGATGTTTGTAAGTTCCATATAATAGGGTACGAGACTTTGTCTATCAAGGAGCTGATACTGAGGAATACTAGACGGAAAACCCATATCCCATACCCACGAAACAAATCCTTAAATCTAATGTTAGATTCAGCCAAAATACCAGATAAGGAGCGGTATGGAAACCACGTTTTAAAATTGTAATCAAATGCAAAATAAATGAAATCCATCCATTAGATTTACGATCGGACGGATTTCCGCGGACGAGTAAAAAATAAATCAACAATATGAATTTTGAACGAAATCGTAGCTCGAGTTTTGAGAGCGAAATCGAAAATTTTACCTCTCTTAATCAATGAGGTCGACATCTGGTAACCTGATTTCTGAGCTCAAATACAAAGAATTAGGTCACGTTTAGAGCTTTAATAAGTAACCGTTTAGCTACAAAAGAATGGAGTCGTTAGTACAAAATATGACCTTAAAACTTTATGTGCCCAAGATCCATTTTTCAAAGCACAAAGTAATTGGAAGATTAGCCTTTCAAAGACCTACAAATACTTGGGAACAGAAAATGAGATATGATAGGAACTATGTATGTGGAAAATGAGGCGCAATATGTTAGCTGTAACAATGAGATACTGAAACCGCAATTTGAGCCTGAAATATGGAATATAGCGGTTCGATTTGCGTTCGTGACGTGATAATAACTTGTCTGAAATTTGAGATATAATACCATGTAAATAGAACATCTAAACCTATTGTAACATTAGATATTATGAAAGCGTGGGTTCTAAGAAAACATTTATACAGACATTAAAGACTTGTTGGTATAAATTGTGTGACACTCGTTTCCAAGGCGATACACCAATGGAAAAGTCATTTTCTTAATTGAACAGGCACATAGCAACGAAAATTCTTTACAGAAGCGAGACATGATGAAGAATTCCAGCGAATGTTCACTTAAGTAAAGTTCTGTCCACAGAAAAGCAAAATTCAAACTCAGCTATAGTCCTCTCACAGCTATTTTGCCTATCTCCACCTTGCATCACTGTCAAAATAATCTTAATGCTTGAAGCCGTAAGCTTGTTGTAAGGTTATGTTAGTTGAATTATATCTTTGTTTTCGTGGAAATAAGGTTGCTATTGAACTGCTGATGTCAAAAGCTAAAATAGTCCTCCAGTATATAAAAAATACTGGTGTATTTAATATAATTAAATATACTGGTACATACTTTAATTTCTATATCCTATTGTTTATTCTATGACGTTGTCCTCGGAACTTATCTGTAATTGCTCCGTATACCACATTAGAAGATATTTATGCTGCTTCAAATTTCTGATGTAAATCTATTAAGATAAAACGTATGTATAGGCACGATTCACACATTGTATAGGTATAATATGTCTGATTACGTAACACATTTACGAGTATGTGCGGCATTGTATCACTCTCATTTATTTGCAAATCATCGAACTAAAAGAAAATATTTTAGAGCTACGACGGCAGGTTTGCATTTCGTATTATTTCTAATATCTAAGCTAGACAGACTTCGGAGTGTAGACTTGAGACTTGGCAAATATTGCTCAGCACAAAATCTAAGCCGTCGAGCGCTGCGTCAGCAAGATATCGAAAGACGACGGGCGTCAGTAGTGACCGCAGCTTAGACATATAACACTGAATCGGCTAACTGTGTGATACCACAATTCATTTGGAGCATTAGGGACCTGGGAGAGCAGCGGTGGCCCAGTGGTGGCGGCCCCGACTTACGAACAGTAAGTCGTGGGTTCAAACCCAGACAGGCGCATTACTTTGTGTAATTTATTTCATCACCGCTGCTCTCAAAACGGTGAAGGAAAACATCGTGAGGAAACCGGCATGTCCTAGAACCAAAAAATCGAGGACATGTGACATCTACCAATCCGCACTGGGCCCGCGTGGTAGATTATAGCCCATTCCCTCTCATTGAGAGGAGGCCGTGTCCCAGCAGTGGGAACATTATAGGCTGATGATGATGATGATGATGATGATTAGGGACCTTTATTGTACCTACCATTTATCCTTTACTAACGCTTGTTTTCTATAACTTACTTACGTATAACTGTTAGTTAATGTGCGGGCTTCCGTAGCTATCGGTGTTTATAAGAATGTCCTATCAGTTTCACCTACAGCTGTCACTTGATTCATAGAAAGAAATAACAAAGAAAGCTTCCTGTGACGTTTTGTTTCTAACCGTCCAGTAAACAAAATGTCAAACAGATAGAGATAGCACCCTACCGAAACCGGCCAGTAAGTTATTGAAAATGGCCGTTAGAAGTTGTTAAAGTACTTTTTGTTTGAGAGTTGTAAAAAATAATCAAAAGCAACTATAATGACCTTGATTCGTAGTATAAATTTTTAAGTAAAGCTACGTTATCGTCTATTACTTGTTCTAGTAATCACTACTATCTTGGTATTTTTACTTGTCACAAAATATCTGAACCTGAATATGTATTTAAGACACTTTCAGAGCCACGGAAATTAAAAAAGCTGCCGAGTGCGAGTCGGACTCGCTCATAAAGGGTTCCGTAGCAGATTGAATGAAAAGTAAATTGCTGTTTACGATTTATGACGTATTAAAAAAAACTACTTACTAGATCTCGTTCAAACCAATTTTCGGTTTAAGTTTACAAGGTAATGTACATCATATATTTTTTTTATAGTTTTGTCATTCTCTTAATTTAGAAGATACAGGGGGGGGGGCACACATTTAAGCACTTTGAAAGTCTCGCGCAAACTATTCAGTTTAGAAAAATTATATATTAGAAACCTCAACATAATTTTTAAAGACCTATCCATAGGTACCCCACACGTATGGGTTTTATGAATTTTATTTTTGAGTTTCAGTTCTAAGTATGGGGAACCCCTAAAATTTATTGTCTTTTTTCTATTTTTGTCTAAAAATCTTAATGCGGTTCACAGAATACATCTACTTACAAAGTTTCAACAGCATAGTTCTTATAGTTTCGGAAAAACGTGGCTGTGACGTACGGACGGACAGACAGACAGACAGACAGACATGATGAATCAATAAGGGTACCGATTTGCCATTTGACTACGGAACCCTAAAAATGCAGTGGATGCGCTACGTTACACGATTAGATAAGAATCATTTCAAACCACCAGCAGAAATACGTGACGATGCAGAAGTATCATCTGTACCTTCCAATGCTTCAACCAATTTACACGAAGGTAAAAAAATATAACGGAAATTAAAATGGAAATGAGATAAACCTGAGAGAAGATTTCTAATATTCTTGGAGAGAGTATTCGTTGTTGAGTTGAAAATGGATAATAAAATGGAGGTTTTAGTAAAGTTGAGTAAGAAAAATATTATATTTCAGTACAAGCTTATGCCCACGGCTTCACCTGCGGTAATGCTCTACAGGATCGTATACTACTGGGATTCAAAGTATATTTTGTGTTAATCCATGTTATAAACTGTACAAGGTGTAAGCAGACTCATCACGAAACTGTCAACCAAGCATTCTGTACATCAAACTAAGTAAGTTTACGGATAAAACGATTGGAAACGATTTTTTTTTGGGGTTAAAAATCATGTTTTGTTGTAGAACTCAATGTAACGCACTCAAAACTGTGTGCTGATGGATAGACTAAATAGTACGGGGATCATGGAGGTGTTTAAATTAAAAATCTGACATTAATACTCGTAGGGTACCTATAAAAAAAAACTTGTCAACTTTGACCCCCAATATCTCTGTAACCAGAAGGTTCCCAGGTATGGTGTAGAACAAAAAAAATATCGCAATGACGGGGAAAACAAGTGCCTTTCGGTTTCGTTAACAGGTTTTTACACGCTTTATGTGTGCCAGATTTCACCCTAATACACTCAACCGTTTTTGCATGAAAGAGGAACAAACATCCATCCATCCAACCTCACAAACTTTCGCATTTATCATTATCACCATCATCATCAGCCTATTAATGTTCCCACTGCTGGGACACATGCCTCCTCTCGCATTATAACATTAGTATACAGCATTCTGTATATATCCAAGTAACTTTACGCAAAAAATATTCCTGGGAAACAACTTTTTTTTTTGAGGATCATGTTTTGTGGTATAACTCAATGTAACACACTCAAAACATTGTGCGGATGGATGGATTCAATAGTACGGGGGTCGTAGAGATATTTAAAGTAAAAATCATGCGATAAAAAGTGTTATTTAAAAAAAAGCTTGTCAAAATCTTGCAACTTTGACCCCCAATATCTAGAATAACTACAAGGTTCCCAGGTATAGTATAGAACAAAACATGAGAGGTGTTTTACACCCTTTATTATTTCATTTGATTTCGTTCACAATGCCTTACCAGACAAAGTCACCCAAAGGGCACTGAACAGGGCTATGCTCGGAGTTTCCTTGCGTGATTGAATCAGAAATGAAGACGTCCGCAAGAGAACAAAGGTCACCGACGTAGCCCAAAGAATGTGGCAGTGGGCAGGGCACATTGCTCGCAGAACGGATGGCCGATGGGACCGAAAAGTTCTGGAGTGGCGACCGCGAACCGGAAGATGATGCGTTGGAAGACCTCCCACTAGGTGGACCGTTGACCTGGTGAAGGTTGCAGGAATCCGTTGGATGCGAGTCGCACGGGACCGGTCAATGTGGCGACACTTGGAGGAGGCCTATGTCCAGCAGTGCACGTCTTTCAGCTGAAATGATGATGATGATGATGATGATGATTTAATTGGATATCAAATAAGAGACGTCGCTTTTACTCATTCGATTCGCTACTTGAACATTTGAACATAAAACATACGTGGATTGAGTACTGTTTATCACGCAAGATTTTTAACCAATAAAATGCCTGCCCTAACATAATATAAAACATAATGTCATTGTATAATAAAACAGAACCCAAAAAAACTCGGTACACAAAAATAAATCCAATTAAAAAGCAAATATCAAGCACTATAATCTTAAATAAAAAGGGGGTTGTTTCCAGTAACCATGGAAACCAATTTGAAAACAAAGGGGTTTTACCCCAGTAACACAATATTCAAGTCACCCCCAAACACCCCCTCCCTTGTCTAGAAATGCGGCCGAACGAAATTACGAATTTGCATAAACATTGCCATTCTGTAAATAGAGCAAAGTCTGTTTTCTGCTAAATGCTGTTTCGCTTGGCAATTACTTATTGATTCGACTTGGAACCTTGAATAGTCGTCACATGACAGTAATTGTCGACTTCCACTGTCGCTGACTGTGTTCTAGGTAATCATTGTGTCAATAGTCGATCGATGTTGTTGTTTGGCGTGGATATTAATAGTTCTCCTGACCATATTTCAGTCTTCTTTTGTATCGTGTATTTAGTGCATAACCTGGTGTCAGAGTTTTTATACCCCCCCATGGGCTTCTGACTTGGTTTATCATGCCGTCGAGAAATATCTCTCAGGCATGCTGGTATGCCGCCGCGGGAGACGCACCGGGCGTTCGACGACGACAGGCCGTGTCGACGGCGCGTTCGTGTTCCACGCGCGCCTCAAAGAGATGTCAGCATAAGGGGAGGGGCCCGCAAGGGCCGAAGCCTGCCGGGGTTGCGGGCCTGTTCGAAAGAGATACCGCGGCCCCGGAACACAAAGGGCGAGGAAGGAACATGGATGGGTTTTAGTCAGTAAGAGTATGACACTCCCTCCCGCTCCGCCCAGAGTGGGAGAAGTCATTTGATGATTTCCCATCCTAAAAAAAAAAATGCATGCTGGTATCCTGACGATGTTTTCCTTCACCGAAACAAGTGTTAATTAATTATACAATACTCAAATAAATCTGAAAAATCAGAGGTGAGAGTCTTGGGTTATGAACTCAAGATCTAAGACTTGGCAGTCATTAAAACATTTCAGGAATGACTTCAGGAGGTTAGCCGCCTCATTACCGAAATGTGATAATGACTGCCAAGTGTCCTATCCCGCTGGGGTGAGGGAGATATTACAATGTAGAAGAAAGTCCGTGTCTTAAACATAACTGGCGAAATATGAGTATACTAGAAAGAAAGAAAGAATATTGTGTTTATTTGGCATTAAAATACCTATAGGTCCACTTCTGTCTAACTCTTCTGAGATTACAGGCGTGATGTTAAGATTAAGTTTGTCTGTAGACACAGGCGCACTCTCTTTTCTCTTTCTGTTCCTATAAGACGGTACTCCAACACAATTGGAAGGAGATCAAGCGCATTTCCAGCGGTTTAACGTGCTTTCCAAGGTCCGGTTGTAACACACCTCCAACTTCCCAACTACAGGCTAACACTGCGAAACTCTTAATGGAAAAAGTAAATAGCAGTCTGCCCGAAAAGGGAATCGGACACGAAACGGCACGGACAGGCACGCTTGCGAACATGAAACAACAGAGTGTGGATACTAAACTACAGTACGTAACATGATATAATATTTCTGGTACAACGTTACAACGGGTACAACGTTATTGAAAATCTGGTATGATTTTAAAAACCTAGACTACAAATAGACGGCCTCGTTGGCCTTGTTAAGTGGTTGCAAGCACGGCTCCTGAGCATGAAGTCCTGAGTCCGAATCCTGAGTCTGGCAAAGTGTCTTTGGATTCCTCCATCAGAAATTTCTCGGAAACAACCATTATGCCTGGTTGACGGCAGTAGGCTAACGTCCTATTACATGGGACCTAAAAACATAACTGACAAATTCTGGATGCACGTCTGCTTAACCTTAGGATTCCAGGACCGATATAATATTGTATCCCCTTAAGCCACCATCCCCCGAAATTGCCAATATCGCAACGAAGCATGACGTAGAATTCCTAGTACCACTATGTCTACATGTTAAAAGGATTCTATTTTGTACAACGTATCTTGAGTGCTGTGTTCCAGTTTAAAAGGTATGTCTGATATAAACAGACACATGAAACTTTTCAACTTTGTCTCTAGGGATAAAAGTAATGCTATCATCCTAGGTAAACTAAGAGTACGAAGTGGATACGCTACGTTAAATAATGTACTGTCTGTTTCACTTACTCAATGTAGTACCTTGAAGCCGCCTAGCAGCGTAAAGGTACGTTTAGACTACGATACTATACACGGTACACTCAGTGTATACATCGAGTCAGAGACACTCGATGTATACACTGAGTGTACACGAGTGTCTCTTATTGTTAAATTTATTGTGACACGATAATTAGTGTCACATCAGCCGCTGCAGTGTGAACCCGTTGTGTACAAGTGTACCTAGTTGAAAAGTTTTCAAACAGGTTTGACATTTTCAATACACTTTACCACGTTTGAGTGCACAAAATGAGTTTAACGTGGAGCAAGGAGACCACAAAGAGCCTTGTCACTTTTGTATAAGGGCTACCAGAGCGTTGGAATGTGTATCCAGTGATTATTAACGCCCTGTTCATGACCTCGGGCGATATAACTTGCAATATGACACACTCACGTGGCTCTTGTATTCTTCGCGTGAAAACCATCGCTCTCCAAGTAATTCAGTCAAAAAAGGCTTACCCTTTTTTGAGTGAATTATATGATGAGTTAGCTGGAAAGTATTTCGAAGTAAATGGAACTTCAACATTCTGTTTGGAGAGAAATAACGGTAATAAATACGAGTACTAATGCTTTTTTAAAACATTCTAAGAAACTTTTACTAATTTTCATCCTGTGTCTCCGTTAAGATTGGTTTGGAAAATCTGATTGATTGATTGAGCAAATTTAATTTTCTTCAACTTTGGAATACAAAGTGGAACACAAAAGGTGCTTAGTTTACCTAAGAGATATAAGCGAATAACTGCTTAAGAATACTTTCCGGTTAAAGTACGTAATTGCTGGAGTAAAGGCGGGTCAGTGAATCGTGGCATACTCTTTCATTTGTTTTTCCGGAGCCCCTGTCGTTTGACTTTCCAGCTTGAACTTCTGCTAGCCTAGTACATTTTGATGGGCTAGCAGAGGGAATGTTTATTTAAAACTGCATACCGATATAATGAACCCTTCTCTATTTGTAATCATGGTTGCGTTCTGAGGAATGATTTAGTTGCGCTCAGATGGTTGGGCTTAGAAATAGGTGCGCTCTGAGGAATACCCCAACTCACCGATATTCTCCAACATAGTCTTATTTTCTTCATGACGTTGCTTTTTCATGCCAAGGGTTTGTTTCAAGGGCGTGCATTTCTAATTAGTGCGTAACGAGTGCTTCATGCACTAATTACCCACGTCCAGAACAGTCTAGCTTCTCCACCCATGACATTTATATGACATACTGAGGTTCTTGTTAACTGGAATCCAAAGAGAAGCGAGTAGGTACTATGTGACCTTCGTCAGATGTCAATAGCATTGGTATTTTGAGTCTTATTTTTTGGTGAAAACGAACCATTTGGAATGCTATACGGTACGTTTAAGCCGAAAATAATTGCATCGACATCAATGGAATCCTTCGCATGGAAAGTGTCATTGAATCGAATCAAACACACGAAGAGTACTTACGAAAGAACGAGTTTGTAACATATAGTCGCGCATTTCCGGAATAATCGCACGCTTCGGAGCCTCGATTTCCTTTTACTTTTATATTTTTGTCGTTACACCGTGTAACTGGTTGATATAGGCGTGGAAAAGTGCAATTATTTTAGCATTAGAAATGAACGATGCAGGTTTTATAGATCCATAATTATTAGGTATTAGGTGCCCCATTTCCGTTACATAGATCTCACGGTACTGAACGCAGAATGATCATTTTCTTTCACGCAGTATCAATCCTTACGTTCTTAGGATCCTGGGTTCAAATCCCGGTAGGAGCAAATATTTTTGTGATGAGCACGTACATATGTTTCCGAATCATGGATGTTTATATGTAAAACAAGTATGTATTTACAAACAAAAAAGTATATTTATGTAGTATATCAACTATCTGGTGTCCACGACACAAGCCATGCTTAGTGTGGCACTGGATGGCGCTGTGTGTTAATGTCCAGCGATATTTATTTATTTAATTAGTTCGGTTTTTGAAGTGTCACACACCTGTTATATCTGTGAGTGCCTCCCAGATACGTCATCACCATACATTCGGTTACTGTGAACGGATTGCGCAACCCAACTTGAGGCATTCAATAAAACCAACCAGCAGATTCAGCGCGGGGCCTTTCGACACATACACCGGTCGTTAGGACCCCCACTTAGTACCTACTCACTTAGTATTAAGAATTAATTGTAATTATTTTATTAAATTCATTTAGTGGGAATTTTGGTGTTTTTACTGGACTCCTCCGCTGCCCATTACGTAATTCACCTGTAAATGTGGGCAATTAGAAAGAGTATGAGGATGAGAACACCATTATTTATTTATCATTTTTACCTACACCTGTAGGAAAAAGGCGTGAGTATGTTTATGAATGTTCATTATTAACGGAAAATATCATAAAAAAACCTTGAAACACAATACCAAATGAATGAGAAGCTTTCGCTCTTCGGTAGACAATGTTTCAAGCCTACATTACAGCTTGGAAATACCTAAACCAATCTCTACATCAACCTCTGATTCGATTTGAATCCTTAATGACCTGTACATACATATCAGTCGACGTTGTACACACTTTGACATATGTATGTATAAATGGATACATATATATAAGTCTATCACTGCTCTATTGTAAACAAGACATCAATTGAGGTACGCAGTTATTAATCAATCATGAACATCAAAGGCTGTCCAATTATAGCCATGAATAGTTTGTTAATGAAAAATAACGCTTCGCTGGCCTTGAATATCTGGAACGCTATAGTTGACAAGCGATGATTGTCTAACTAGAAATTTTCCTCGACGAGAAGAGTCCCTCTATTGACATTAATCAAAAGATCACTTTTTCACTTGCTTTGGTGAAGGAAATCATCGTGAGTAAACCAGCATGCCTGGGAGATATTTCTCGACGGCATGTGAAGCCAAGTCAGAGGACATAGGTGGCATAAATACTCCGATACAAGGTTAAGAAGAAGAAGAAGAAGAAGAAAAAGCATTTATTAGCCCGACAGGACAACACATAAATAAAAAATGTAATAATAAAAAGGTTAGGCACTTACAGTTACTAGCCACACGATAAAGAAAGAAAGGGAATTGAAAACTAGATAGGAATACCGTCCCTTCTGTCGAAATACTGGTATTCAGGTACGTCTTCGCTGTCCGGAAGCTGACCCTATGAAACCATCAAATTCAAAAGTCGTAGCTTGAAATATAATAAGACGTGCTCCAAAATGCCCGCCCCTCGCCTATAAAAAGCATGTTTGTACTTATATAATCAATATTCGATAGTATACCCCCATGCTAAGAATATAACTACTCGGATTCAAACATATGTATGACTAATACTGTCTTATTGATTAAAACCCTCATTACTTAGTAACAGGCGATGTTAAAATAGGGAAAGCAAATAGCTATTTCCGTCACATGTATTTTATTCGCTCGTATGCCTTCAAAGTTTTTTGTCGAACGGTTCAAGTATTGATTGTAGGCTTCCCCTAATACAAATTGGCTTTACCTACCCGTCTATTTGTTACATTATTATTGACAAATTGCCTCGCCACCCCTTCGAAAGCATTTGCACAGGTGCTTAAGTCAAGCCAAGTAATTTTCGTGTTACTTCGAAAATTATTGGTAGACATAATCGACACCAGTATGGAATTGAATCAGACTCGTCTACAATGTGAAGAATTGAACCATGTTTCTTCAAGCAATATTAAAGTATCCCTACTAAATATTCTTTAGAAATACTCATTCCTTAGACATGCTAATCTCAAGTAGTCCACTAAAATGAAAAGGAAGGCAAGATATTATTTGATGATTCACCGGTTGGTCGAACTTCTCGGGTTTTTCTGAGAGGGATTCTTAGTACCCTGAGGCTTTGTAAATTTCCGATATATGTATAATATGGGAGTTGCCTCATCGCATATTTCTCTTTAGGTACCTGTGGAGAGCCTAGTCATCAATGTAACTGCTTAAGAATCTGTCGATGATACATGACGCGTGTATATCTTCCATATTATAGCAAACAATATTATTATTGTTTCAGCCAAAATATTATGAAAGGTGCTGAATCAGTTTACAGCATTCTTGTTCTTTCACTTTTCACACAGCCTTCATTGATTAAAAACAGAATATCAATCAATGTATCTATCGTTGAATGATTCTCTCATCGAGTGAATGAAGTCACAAAAGTTGATAATTTGCGGAAACACTTCATTGCCAGTAGACTTAAATAGAAGCCGTACAAAACCACTTTTTAACGAGCGTCCCACACCTTATTTGTGAATTTTGCAATTGGTTAATCCGGTAATTTGGTTGCTTGGTTGCTATTGGTTACTTAGAAGTCTTATATCAAAGAAGTAACATTCATTTTATAACTTACCCAGGTCGTATTTTAGCTCTAGTTTACAAACCGTCGTAGAACATAGCGTACAGAATTAGACCACCACATAACCCTTTCCATTACCTTGGGAAATCAGAAATATCTCCCTTATATTTACTCGTATTACGAAGAAGCCTCAAAGAAGTCTATTTACTTTTCTCGCAAACACAGATTCGTCATTCGCCGGATAAAAATATATTCCTATATTTGGTTAAAATAAAAAGTACCTATAGTAGTGGTGAGCTCTGTTGAGCAGTGGGTTACTCAGGCAGGCGCTTTACTTTGTGATTTTAACTTTATCACCACACCTTTCAAATCGATAACCTAAGAATCAAACGTTCGAAGACATCCGCCAACCTACACCAGATCAACGTGGTGGATTATAGTCTATCCCCACTCGCCACAGAAAAGACCCGTGTCCCGGCACTAGGAACTTCATTGTCGGATTATGCAAAACGAACTTATCCAGCTACGTTGTATAGCAATAAACGTTAACCCCAAAACATGAAACCCGCGATTATTAAAACAATAATGCTAGAAATTCGTGCAATAAAAACTAATTTCGTGTAATTGAGGACATAAAGGCCGAGGAAGACAATGGCCCTGTGGAGTGACACGCCATTAAAGGGCATGGTCACGTACTCACGTGAAAGGTCAGGATGATCTAGGAACGAATTACTGACAGAAACTTTCCCAGGGTAGTAAGTTTACTATTGAATTTAGTTAATGTTGATGAATGGTGAAGATATGTGCGGCCTATTTATACGAAGGAATGTCCACAGTCTACCACGAATTGTGTTAAGCTTGAAGTTTGTAGAAGGTAATCTTCGAAAAATTCGAAAATTCTTTCACTCATAGAAAGCTGCGCTAGTGAGTAGTCAAGGCTTAAGTGATCATATTAAAACAAGCAACTTTACGCGTATAAAGTCGTGGATAGGCGCTAGTATGTCCCATTATTCCATGTGAAAGTCATCGCAAGTTGTAATGCAGGAATAGCTGCAAATTTCAAGCAGATTAGTTTTAGCAATGGCTCAAAACCCACCGAAAAACTTCACCAACATGCACGCCTCATTGTTTTGTTGGCATTTCAGCAGATTTATAGACAAAACGTTTTCTTAAAGTAGTTATAGAAAGAATTATCACGGTCATGAAGATTTTGGCGACGAGGAAAGCCTTGAAAATTCTGGCGTGGTAACTTGGGCGTCTTCCAAAAAGGGTTAGCTAAAAAGTTTATGGACTGGACTAGGTTATAGTGGAAAATATTGCAAATATATGGGAAGAACTTTGCCCACGGAACCATTAAACGTTGAACAGGCTATATCTTCCATGCTAGACTTTTCTAAGATTTTTTATCTTAAGACAAAGTGGGGTTGCAATATTTACACAAGTATGAAAGTATTTAATTAATTACACTTGTACATGAACCACGCTATTCCACGCAAAACCAGACTCCAACTTTATAAATAGAAAAACTTGTATCACAAATGGCGAAACTCTCATTATTTACGCTGACACAAATTAATGTACGTATAGAGGTTCTAATATCTTGAGCTGCAAGGATTTGTTGGGTTTAATTACGGGTTACCTGCCAGACCACCCAGGTTCTTACAAGAGGCCGGGTACCTTCCACTGATGATGCTCAATTAAGAATATTATGCCCATTATGCCCATTAGAAAAGTATACGGCCGCGCGGGAGGCGTTACGTCTGTAAAATTTCATAGTAATGACTGGTAATGAAGGGTTTATACTATATTATGGTGTAAAGTAAACATTATTAAGGGACGCTAATGTTTATGTTGTGCAGACTAAGCCAAGTTTAATGTTTACGATGGTAATTTGTTAGTTATTAAGGCAGTATTGTTATAAAACGTAATGACGGTTAAAAGGTTAGTTCAGAATTCAAAATTGATAATTTAATTTTAAAAATATAAAGTCTAACGTCGTAAAACCGCAGCGAAAATCTTTCTAATAAGAAATCCTGAACGAGCAATGAATCATAAAAGATGTAACTCATAAAAAGGCACTAGTACATCAAAGTTTTTGATGTCTCAATGAAACATAAAAGGAAAAAACTGTATCATATCTTTGAAGTTCTTCCCATTTCCTTGGCTAATGTGAGGCAATAAGTTTTGGGTGTAGTTTGAAATAACTTGAGAGACTTAAGAGGGGATGATCTTTCCCTTATACTATCTATACTAATAATAATATAAAGCAGAAGTGAGAGAAGAGAGTTTGTTTGTTTGTTTGGTTGAACGCGCTAATCTCAGGATCTACTGGTTCGAATTGAAAAAATCTTTTTGTGTAAGATAGTCCGTTTATCGAGGAAGGCTATAGGCTATATAACATCACGCTACGACCATTATGAGCGGAGCAGGAATGAAAAATGTTGCAAAAATGGGGATTATTTTTCCTTTCGTTTTTCTCTCTTATGTGACGCAGACGAAGTTGCGTGGGTTAGCTAGTCCCATATAAACGTAACAGTGGGATAGCTCACGATCCCCTCGACGTACATAATATTAAGGCTAAAACGAAAATTATACACGCGGAAAAACACGGTCTTCATTGTTAATGAAGTAGAGCAAAAGTTAGTAGGTTGCAGCTTCCTGATGTATAGAATATTTAGGGGCGTACATAATCATGGAGAATATTTGATGCGCTTTTATTATTCAGACCAATGTGCGTGGAACGTTGTTTGAGATTTTCTTGCACGAAAACCATACGCCAGATACGACCGAAAGACGAGTGTAGAGATTTTTCTCACCTAGTAAAAGTACCAGCCAAGTACGAGTTGCACCGCGAGTTTAGTTTATTAGTTTGTTATAGTAAATACGTTTTAGTTATTAAACTCCATATTTACGGTTTACAGATTTGTTCGTGTTGTAAGACATTGCTTTTTGGTAAACTTCCTGATACATATAGGTTTTGATTCCCTTGAAAATAGTGAAACAAAACGACATAAACGATCTTTTATATCTTGATCGTATTGACTTAGAAGTTTGATTTTTTTACAGCTAAAATAAAACAAGACCTTTTTTTAAGTATATGATATAAATTGGATACTTTTACGCATTCCTGAGAAACTGCCTGTTTGACAAAGAGGCAGACAGATGGACAACGAAGTGATCCTAGTATAATTTCTTTTGTCCATTTGAGGTAAGGCACCCTAAAAAATCTTACTAAAAAGACTAAAGCAAACTTTTGCAAGTAATTAATATGTTATAAGTTTTATTAGAAGCTAGAAAATGCCCGCGGCTTCGCCCGCGTAAAATTATATACAAAAACCTTCCTCTTGAATCACTATTATCTATTAAAAAATCCCGCATCAAAATCCGTTGAGTAATTTCAAAAATCTAAGCATACATAGAGACAGACAGACGCGGCGGGAGACTTTGTTTTATAAAATGTAGTGATACGAACATGCTAAAGTTTTTGCAATCTCCCGCACATTGCACTATCCTACTATTGACGGCATTCGCTATCATTACCGTCACTGGACCTTATTAATCAATTCCCAGAAAGCAATAAATCTCACATTTGCTAGCGCTAAAAATAATTTATAACTATTCCAGGAACAGATACATCCCGTATACAGATTAATGACTATTGTCGTCGAGTCTAAAAATAAACAACTAACAGGAAAACAATCAGTTACGGCGAAGTATCTTCTAAATATAGCTGCACCTAGAGACTTATTCAAAGTGTCGTTTTATCTAAGAATAGCATCACTTACAATCTATCCATCGTCAGTCTTTATAAATTACGCTGTGCTTTATAAAATGCGATCACTTTCCGGAACAGTTGATCATCTAAGCTAATACTATAACAATTAGTAAAGCTAGAGAGTTTGTGTTTGTACGCGTAATAGATTTTTTCAAATGTGACTAGTAGAGTAAGATTTTTTGTTTTTTAGTTAGTTTGTGTAGTTGCTCAGTTCTCTGGGGAGGGTATTCCAAATCACGCTACGACTCTTGGGCGCTCAGCTACAAGATATATTCAGAAATGGCGGAGGAAACCGCAGGACACACTAGCTTGTTAAGCAGTTGTGTGGCCATTGGACTGCCAAGGTCTCAAGGTCAAATCCAAGACAAGCTCCTCAGATTTTTTGGATCCATGTGCGTATTGAAAACCTTGACCTTGGGCTTGGTGATCTGGTGAGGGCTGCAGGAATCCGCTGGATGCGAATCGCACGAGACCGCTCAATGCAAACACTTGGGGGAGGCCTATGTCCAGCAGTGGTCGTCTTTCGGCTGAAAAGAAGATGATGTGCATATTGTTTAATTATCACTAGCATCGGCGACAGAAAATTTCGTGAAGTAACCATGCCATGCCTGCCATGACAGATAATTTTTCGACGGCATATAAAACTAAATCAGAGGCTGCAGAAAAACTCTGAGACTAGGCCCTAACCACACGATACTCGTACAGAAGAGAGAACAAAACCTTGTTGAAAATATGTCAAAAATGTAGGGCTCACTGCACATCAGTCCTGAACTGTCCCGTTTAAACATATCGTAATCCCCAAAGAGTGTAATACATCACTGTCAGGGTGGCTCGCCGCTCTTTCCCATGGAACAAAATGAATTGGCCCCTTTAGCTACGCCTATTCTGGGCTCGAATCGCCGCACGATTGGACGACATTACGATTGTGATAAATATTATATAAATTACGGATATAACTCATGTCCTGTTCACGTTTGTTGGTAGTAGACTGGATGGATGTATCTGTATTGACAGATGAGATGTATTTGGAGGTCCCTTAATCATAAACCCTTTACGGAGTTCGTTATGGCGTTTGTGGTTTGATATTTTTGGGAGATGGAATTTGAAGATGAGATATTTAGAAGGCTTCATTTATTTATTTATTTTATTAGCTTCTGCCCGCGACTTCGTTCGCGTGAACTTCCCGCTTGCAACATTTATTATTGCTGTTCCGCTCCTAATGGTCATAGCGTGATGTTATATAGCCTATAGCCTTCCTCGATAAATGGACTATCCAATGCAAAAATATTTTTTCAATTCGAGCCGGCAGTTCCTGAAATTAGCGCGTTCAACCAAACAAACAAACAAACAAACTCTTCTGCTTTATAATATTTAGTATATAGATATAGATTTGGCTCTTCAACGCTGGATACACCGTTGTATATGTAAGTACTTACATATACAACGGTGTGCAAGGAGTACCGACGATAAAACGGCAAATTTCCACGTGAATAATGTAATGGATACATGGTACTTAACAGTTTTTTAGTCGGTGATTGCTCCAAGTATTGGAAAACGTAACTCAAATGCCCCATCGCTTAAAGAAGAGCACTACGTGCTATTGGGCGCCTAAACAGCTAATTGAAAAATGAAAAGTAAGACTAAAAATAGAACAAAATGAAAACAACAGCAGTATCAATATACTCCTCCCCATTTTGTCTGGCATATGATACAGGCATGAAATATTGCATTAATTATGCTTAATCTTCATCAACATCTGCCTCTAGCCAAATATTAACGAGACAGCATCAATTTTAAACTTACAAGGTCCATGCACTTCAAATTCGTATTTCATTGAAATATTTAGATTACCATCCCCATTAGTCTACGCTTTAAACTGAAAACCCAACCAACTAATATATAATTAAATAACATTTCTGAATCCGAAATTAGATTCAACCTAGGTTTGGGTCTAGACTAGATTAAAATGTAGTGAGAACTATCTGGCCCTAACAGCATCACACTACACCCGTCAGCCGTCAACCCGTCCGTCGTCGCCGCCGCGCTGACGCCTTTAGGGTTTATCTGAAACAAATATAATATAGACTGAACGATGAAATAAATTTGTGGTACGGTAAACTTCACTTGAAGATTTGAATAAATCTTGAAATGAGACAAATTAATAGTGTTTGGTTCTGCCAACGTGATTTCCCATTCTGATCAAAACTGTTTTCTTTTTCCGAGATATGTAATAAATTCAATTTGGGATTGTAACACTGATTAGTTTTAAATCAGGGCCTCGATTCTGCTATTACAATAGTGTCAGAGTAGTCGATCATTGATTGCATGATGGTCAAGTTCTGTCAAATTTTGACAAGTTTGTTATTTCTACTATCATAATGGCGCCATTATGACTTCTCAATGAACAACCACTGACACTTCATTGAAAGAAATGTCATAGAATATTAATCTCGTACATGAAATCTGGCGTGAATAAATGTTCGCATTTAGTAGTAGATTTCGAAAACCATTTGTACTAAGGGTTTTATAATAATGACAATACGACAATGCCATTAAAACACAATTTTTTTATGACACCATCGACCGACCACTGTGAATTTAGCAGATTACGAACTTTAAGCAAAATGACAATGGGATGAGAATGGAATCGTGTTGGAGTGACGAATTTATTAAAATAGCAGAATTATGCCCCTGGTCTAAGGATATGATTCGGACATAATTATGTACATACTTACGTAATTACGAAACGGATACGTTTTGGTGTATACGGTCGAACAAGCTATTTGGTTTACACTTTGTATAACAAATAGCTTGTTCTTGTTTGTAAATACATACTTATTGTAAGTACATATAAACATCCATGACTCGGAAACAAATGTCTGTGCTCATCACACAAACATTTGCTCCTACCGGGATACGAACCCAGGACTCTAAGAACGTAAGGCAGCCTCACTACCACTACGCCATTCGGGTCGTCAAATTTCATGGGACATGTGTTAAGTATGACTGGCGAAATGTTAATGTACTATTTAGGTACACCACACGGTTTATAACAAGCGTGATGTTGTGTCATGATATGTAAGAAATCGTAAATTGGCTATGTAAAGTCAAAACATACCTGAGATAAAAAAAATACTTCTAAAGATCAAACTGCGTTAACATTAAAACAATACAATGGAAATATAAACAAACAATAAGATAATGTTTAGCTGGTATGCGCAGCCATTCCTGCGACTGCAGGTCCCGTTAACGGAGAGGTCGAGGACGAAAGCTAAGAGACAATACGTACGAAGCACATAAAACATTTTAATGTTATACTCATCTTTACTACAGCGAGACATTATTAGTATCTTTAGTTGTAGTAGTTTAAATGCATGTAAAATCCATCATTCATAATTCTCATGCCCTTGTCCCAATATAGGCTTGTCAACAGAAATAATTAAGTAGTCCGTCAGTTAGATTATGAAAAAATATTTGATCATCAAAACAATTTTTTTATTTTGTTACGTAAACCAAAATTGACGAAGATACGACGCTTTTATAATTCTCAATACGTCACGCGTGGTATAATTTTTAGTGCGTTCTGACTTCACGAGACCCACTCCCGAGGTTTGATGCGTTTTTACTTTGTTAAAATTCATACGTGTGCATTGTTATCCAATACTGAGACACATTCTTTTTTCTGCTTCAACCGTTGGCCGCCCATTGCTGGGTTTACATCTTCCAAATCTCCGCTTTTGACAGATTTGTGCCATGGCTAGGATATCCAGTTGCTTCAGGCTATTTTTAATAAGATCGTCTGTGCACCTAGTCGGTTGTCTTCCCACATTCCTCCACGCTGTCTGTGGTCTCCACTCCAGCACTATAAGTATCTAAGTAGATCAAGACAACATAACAAAGGACGACATTTAACAGCAATTTTTAACTACAAAAAAATAAATAAAATGTAAAACGAAACTTTAATGAGACTGCAGAATATAAGCTTAAACAAGACCGGCTCATTATCTTCTTGTTATTAAATAATGATCTTTAATGTTATGTTGAACTAGCAGAAATACTGAAAGTATAATATAACTACAACTTACTTCATTATTTTGTTGAGAAGCTTAATTATTATTGGAAACTAGCTGTGCCTCGCGACCTTCATCCGCGGGAAATGATTATATTTGAATCAGATATTGTTAACAATCAATTTCAGGGGTTTTAATTTTTTTGCACGGAACACAAATTCTTTTTCCAAAATAAAAGTTACTCCTCATAACATCAGCTACCTGCCAGTTAAAGTCCTGTCAGAATCTGTCCAGACGTTTCGGAGAATATCCGGAACAAACAAAGAGACAGTTTTAATTTTAGGTTTTTTTTCTAAAGTTAGTTTGAAATTGCATACAGACACTTCATTCATTTGCATAGCTACTCGTAAGTATTTATTTACACTAAAAGATTAATACTGGAACATAATATTTAACTGGAAATGCCAATTAATGATAACGAAGGGAATACTTATAATGGAAATGTACATTGACATTTAATATTTGGACGTAGCAAAGTCAATTGGAAGAGGGTCCGTGACTCGTTAAGGTTTTGCCAATTATGAATTCCGAGAAGATAAAAAGTTGATCAAAATTTGTGGAAGATTTCTTTGAATGCTAACTAGGTGTGGGTTTTCTCCGTTTTCTGGTCTATGGACGATGGAAGCTGTTTTTAACCGACTTCCAAAAAGGAGGAGGTTCTCTATTCGACTGCATGTATTTTTTTTTTTTATGTATGTTCACCGATTACTCGAAGACGCCTGAACCGATTTGAAAAATTCTTTTTTTGTTTGAAAGGGTATACTTCCAAGTTGGTCCCATAGCCACCAAATTGGGATCTGATGATGGAATCTTGGCGAAATCGAGGGAACTCTTGAAATTTTATCTGAAAACGTGTTACGATTTTGGTATTTTCTACAACAAGTGAAGCATTTGCGTTTGATAAGAACCATTCTACCATCAGATCTGATGATGAAGCCAAGAGTCACGGAACTCCATAATGAGACAATGTACCATAGTCGTGTTTGGGCTTGTTGTAATTGTAACGGTATGCACTTTCCATGTATCAAGCACCTGTGAACCACTAAAAAGTGAAAAATAAAAACTTTTTTGCAAAAAATAAAACCGACTTCAAAAAGTCGGTGACAAAATAACTAAAGCAATCAAACAAAGGTCACCGACTTCAGAAGCTAAAGTTATTTTTCACTTTTTTGTTTTTTTTGAAGTCGGTTTTATTTTTTTTGTATTTACAATATTCTTCAAATCATTATTATACGAAAGCTGCAGCATACAGGGGCTTGACTTTTAATTATCATGATTTGAGTCTTATTTGAGTACACGATTTTAGATAAGACGCACCAGTATTGAAATTTTCCGTCGGCTCATGTATATTTGCACACTTTCATGTGAATATTATTTTAAAATAAGTAGTTCAAGTTTGTATCACAGAGTCCTTTTCATCAGCAAAAATAAAAACATGCAGGGCAATCTTTGGGGAGTGCCGATAGGTGCGAGTTCCATGATTTTTAGGGTTCCGTAGCCAAATGGCAAAAACGGAACCCTTATAGATTCGTCATGTCTGTCCGTATGTCGGTCTGTCTGTCTATCTGTCCGTCCGTATGTCACATCCACTTTTTTTCCGAAACTATAAGAACTATGCTGTTGAAACTTGGTAAGTAGATGTATTCTGTGAACCACATTAAGATTTTTACACAAAAATAGAAAAAAAACTATCAATTTAGGGGGTTTCCCATACATAGAACTGACCCTCAATTTTTTTTTCATCAACCCCATACGTGTGGGGTATCTATGGATGGGTCTTCAAAAATGATATGGAGGTTTCTCGTATCATTTTTTTCTAAACTTAATAGTTTGCGCGAGAGACACTTTCAAAGTGGTAAAATGTGTGTGTGTGTCCCTCAGTAACTTCTAAGAATGGTAAAACTAAAAAAAAAATATATGATGTATATGACCATGTAAACTACCACCGAAATTTGGTTTAAACGAGATCTAGTAAGTAGTTTTTTTTTTAATATGTCGTAAATCGTAAACCGCAATTTACCTTTCATTACAACGAACTGCAAGAACTTTTATACCATGTTACTTGCTGTTACGGAACCCTTCATGGGCGAGTCCGACTCGCACTTGGCGGCTTTTTTTCACTCAAAAAGTGCTCAACGCGCATAAAGAAGTTTTTACTTCATAAAAATGTACATCAAACTATTACAGCTAACTTTTTTTGTTTTCTTTCCCGTGTTAATTGCCATTCTAATAGCCATGTCTCCACACATCGTATTCAGGACAACGGATGGCGACAGCAGGTCGGCTCGTAGTGATAACATCATATACACACGTGAGCTACAAGTGTGATGCTACTGCATTTATTAGCAGTGTGCACTGACCTTTGCATGGAAGATTAGACTAGAATAAGATGTGGTAACAAATTGATGAAGTGGGCAAATTGCTTGAAGCAACCGGATTAAATTGTGGGAATAATTATAATCTTTTAGACCAAGGGGGATTTCTACAATGGAACTTATTCTAGACTCTAGCGAGGGTGAGCAGGAATCTGCAGGGTTTAGTCATGGAAATGGAAATGGAAGTGTTACTATTTGTAGACATTTCTGCATTGACAAATTATGAAAATTCCAAAGAGTTCTCTGCATACACTTATTTAGAAATTCCCGTAAAAGACATAATATATCTATTATTAACTTTAATTTATCATACTTATATCGCGCAGAATCTATGCATTAAAATAAATTTAAATTCACAAACATATTCCTGCCGATCATGTTGTATTTCATCAAAAAGACTCGTTAATGTTAGCAAATGTTTGGCTATTTGCAAATACAGCTCGTTTACAAATCGTACAATCATCCCAAAATTGACAATTTGCTCTCAGGTACCGAGCAAAAAAAGGGCTTTGACACAAGTCTGTATACGTAGGCACTACTGATATGTACATTTGTACATATCTTTCTGGATGACCGTCATGTGTCTGGCGCCCAGGTCAATTTACGGAGCCCATATTTAAATTCGATACTCTGGTTGGTTACGTAGTATCTTTAATATTCGTACTCTGTTTGTTTAAATTGGCTATATTTCTTCCGTTATCAGATGTTTAATAATACTGAGTGGATTTGTGTTGTTATTTGAATTTTAATCCGTTTACGTTTTAAAATTGTTAAGCTTATCATTGATATTTTCCTTGTCAAAATCCCAAGACTCGACTGCAATTGCAAAAATTCTGAATTCTACAAAACCGTGCATATTTATAGGTAAGTATATAAAGCCACTGAAATAGCAAATCAAATCAAGCTGAAAATAATAATAAATATGCGTACTCTCATTATTATGAAATTCCAACGTACGGCAGGTTTCAACTTTATATCTTTTTGAATGCCTCCGAGCTTTAGCAAATGGAACTTTATTATTTACCGCTTCGCTTCAAAATGCAAATGTTTGCAATAAAACTCGTCATTATTCCAGTCATCAATGTCCAGCCCTTTGTTTTTTGATATTAGACGCAGGTAATGTGTTATATGAATTTGGTAGCGTGTGCAATACAGAGAATCATAAAATGGTTCATGAATTTCCTGAACTTAAAATGAGAAACAAAATCGACAAGGATGAATTTTACAAAATAACCTAAAGGACGGTAGGTAGGTAGTGCATAAATGATGTACTTAAGTTTTATTTAATATAGACAATAAGAAAGCCAGCAACATATAAATTAAATCATTGGGATGCCAAATTAGGAAGTCTAGACACAAATGCAAATCAACATAAATTTAACGCACGCATGGAAATGACAAGCAGTGGTTTCAAAATAAAAACATCCACCGCGTTACCTTGCCGCGCTTGTGCCTGTGTTGCGCTGAGCGAGGCATCCGAACGCAGTGAGCGCCGTGCGGCGAACGCACCCGAACGCGATCTTTATTCAACACGAGCGCACCGCCAGTCCGGAGGTGACCGCGGGCGGGGCGGCACGTGCTGTGCACGCCTCGCGTTACATTGTGTTTATGTACGCCATTGTTTTAATTCAATCCGTCTACAATCAATACGACATCGGAGTGAAAACACGGCCTATTTGCTGCATTCACTAGAATCTAGTGCGACATCAGTGACAGTAAAAATTGTCTTGGAGGAGTGCAAGGCAGTATTGACAAGTGAAACTCTATCGTACAATTTCAACTGGAGGAGGGTTTTGTTTGTGACATTGTTATTGACTATAAAGGTGTTAGTGATCTCTGTTGTATAGCAAAGCATGCAAATCAATAATCGAGTGGATGCCCAGCTTTGAGTACCCGAGAGCTCTTACGGTGCGGTGTATTATACGGTTGCATATTGATTGGTTCTGTACCGGGATCACTGGAACTTGACATCCAATTAACGGTGGGTAACGTTACATTGAATGTTGTAATCACAGAAACTGTCAATTACTTTATAAGTACTCTAACAAGACCTGTATGAATGTGAGACGATATTGCCAAACATTCCTGTACACATATCTGGATTGTTTGTCATTACCGTTGACATTTTTAGTAATGATTTGTTTACTAAACAAACGAGCATTGAAACAGATATTGAAAAGAAACTAAGACAGAAACAGCATAGCAACACACAGTAAGAAACCTGCTTCAAGCCATATCAGAAACCTCTATGGATAAATTATGCAAAAACAATGAACTTTAAATAAAATATTAGTTACAGACCCGTTATAAATAAAAACTATTTGTCGACAGAGAACTACCTCTAAGGTCATCTCTAAAATAATGTCAAAGTTGTTTCCAATAAACGATGAACACAAACCGAACAAAAATAACCTTTTGGTTATAAATCAGGGTTTAGGTGATGACATACACCACGTCATGTTCTCTAAATATATATCCCGTTTGAGAGCCAATTCTTAGAAGGGATTATAAAAAAAACGTAAGTTGTTTGTGCACGGTGGGAGCCACTTGAATGAAACCAATTCCAAGCAATTTAGAAGCTAATTGGGTCATGAACTAATAAACGCAATGAGGAATAATGGAAAGCAATTAGCTGTCACTGATCGGGATAATCCTTAGCATGGCTGATAACACTCTATACATCAATAGCAAAACTTATTGCATGCACCAAAATAGTACATCTAATCCTACATAATGGAAGTTGGCTCCATCTGGTAATGAATGAGTTTCGACACCTACATGGTGTTGGCGCCTGCATTCAATCCAAATGTTTAATCTCTATTGTTCATTGTATTAGCTTGTCGCTCCACTTTAATGCCCATATTGTATGTACATGAATGCTATTGATTTGGAGATGATATTGAGAAACTGCGTACGATCTGTTTTATTTTAATCCTTTTGATTAAAGCCAAGACTACCTGCTCGGCCTCGCCTCCTAGGGTCAGTTACATCTCTAACAATGGGACTGGAAACGAGAAGCCGCATAAAGCGCAGGTAGCGCAGTATTGCACGCCTTTGCAGGTATTTTATAGCCACATAAATGTTTAGGACTGTATCAAATGACACATTTCTATGTGGTCATTTATCCAAATAATTTATTTGACCACCGCGCTTGAAGTAGCTTTCTGGGAATATGTTTCATAGGATCGTTTAGAACATCCTTAGCAGCGTATGTAAGTATGTATTTCAAAACCAATTATAATGAAAGGGACCAATATGGGTATATTTTTTTACATAATGAATACGTGTATGTGAAATATACCTGGGAGCACATTCACAACGCGCACCTGATGGCAAGGCGAAGGGTAGACAACCAGTTTCGCCACCTGGCCACTGCGCGCACGCATTACCAAATCGCAGCTTGCCGATGTGAAGCTGATCGTTTCATCATTGTACAATGTAAAGCGACCACTTATTTCATTTTCAAAGAAACACGTTCTTCGAAGGACGCAGATGTTCCTGAAACCAATAATATTTGCCATCTGTTTCTCTTGAGAAGAAAGTGCGTTTCGTTTAGCGATCGACACCGCAGACTAGTTGTTATGGCCTCGCTGTTGCTTGCCACTAGATTAATTTCTTCACACTACAATTGCTTACCAACTCTCCAATGATGCTCTATTGTCTTTTTATTACTCAATTCCCGACATGCACTTTCTATCTCGAAACAAAAACCTCAAGCGAAATGTGCAATGATCCAATAACAAATTCTCTTAATTCGAAAGTTTATATGATTCATCAATTCTATATTAGATGCGACGTTCGTTACAGCTAGTGGCAGAATTATAAACAGTAGCAAATGTAAACATCTGAATG
Organism: Xestia c-nigrum; assembly: GCA_916618015.1. Taxonomy (NCBI): domain Eukaryota; kingdom Metazoa; phylum Arthropoda; class Insecta; order Lepidoptera; family Noctuidae; genus Xestia; species Xestia c-nigrum. The sequence goes on from OU745260.1 coordinate 12,067,970, forward strand.
TACTTTGTTTAATTAAATAAGAATATGATAACAACAGAGTCTTGTATTACAAAAAAATATTATTGTATTCAAATGTCCATACACCTTGGCATGTGATCTTCTTCCTGATTCACCCTATTGGAATTTCAAAGGGATGAGCTGTGGTCAAAAATTCAAAAGACTCGTGCCGTGACTCAGTGCGGGTCCTTCGTTCGTGATAGATTTTATCTTTCTTAACTTCGTTTGGCAACTTTTATGAAGTTAGTTCCAAAGAAAATATTTAAGTATTTTTATAGAACTCAAGCTCTAAGGAATTTCCATCGTTTAATGCTCATTAATTCCGTTGGTTAGCGCAAGGTATATATTATCCGTAGCCTTAATCTGAAATAACTCAGATTTATTCAAATGTAATTTCTAACAGTGACCTAAATACAGATTCATTAAAGATCATGAAAAGGGGTAGCTTATTCTGAATAGGCGGAATTTTAAACAAATTGACTTGAGTTCAGAAATTAATTTTGTAAGCATTGAAAATGAATTACTGCTGGTAAACAATGTTGTGTACTGCGATAACGAAGAGCAATTAGATGATAAGGCAGATTGTTTCCAGTTTGGCTAGAAATCGTACCTCATTTTAGAAAGTGAAATTGACGGTTAAATTCAAACTGCGTGACGTATTGATACATGGTTAAAATTTATTACATCTATTTGGAATGTGTAATTAACGTAACTCTAAAGATGTAGTATCTCAAGCTAATAAATTATTCTATTGTAATGACCGCGATAAGAGTAACGGCAATTTATAATAATTCACCGTTACAAAAAGCAGTACGTTTGCAATCAGTTTTTAACTAGCACGTTTATATTTCAAATTCATGACTAATCATGACAGTTGTATGTTTGAAGTAACGGGTGCCCTCGTCACATATCCATATTTGAGCTTAGAAACATCTTCAATTCATTTTTGTCAATTGTTTAGCCGGTAATGAAGACTAATGACTATTTCAATTATTTGTTCTTGTTACTTTAATTTTCTACTTATCTTTCTCCCTCTCTTAACGTCTTCGTCATTAGCTGAAGATTGTCTGGCTTCTTATTCTTTCGTATGATTTTCACACACACACACACACATGTATTTTCAAATATATTTTTATGATGAGTAAAGTGGACTACACTAGTGGACTGCGTGAAGTAATTGTATTCATTACTTCGAATAATCCTCATAACCTACATCCGTCTGTCATATGTGTATAAAGTGCACAAATTTTCAACACGTCTGATTTCTCTTAGTTTGAATTATGATAGGTCTGAGCCAAACATTGTCAAGACAGCATGGCACACAGACATACAGCAGATTTATTACCGTGTCACGAACAGTCACGTCTTTACGAAGGTGTAGACAAAGTTGCAACTACCTTTATTTACTAAGACGCTCATATTTCAATTTAATAAGCACAGTTGCAATCCCCGGCTGTATTAGAGACAACATTTACGTCATACTTACAGGTATCGATTCTAAAACCGGTAGCGTTTCTAACTCCAGCCTCTTCGTCAATAGGTTAACTAACTAGTTACAGCCTATATGCTTCAGTTAACGCTCTAGCCGGATTCATAGCCGCAATTGGGCCGTTTTCCCACGCAACAATGCCATCGACCCACGCTAGCACCTCTTGCATTAGTACATCAATGCTAAATGACACATTATCTGCAGCGTCGAATTATTCTCTGACAATGAACTGTGGTACACACACAATTTGTAAATGTGTGAACTGTTTGTTTGGCATTGAATTGGACTATTGACCGCGTGCTTGGATAATTGGTGCTTTGCCATAACTAAAGTTAATGATGAATGACTGTCCTTGCAAGATATCTACGGTTAAGAAGATGAAGTTACGTTGAATTTAGTTTTTTTTGTAACATTGTCGCAATTAAAAACACAGCTGCTAAATTCTGTGGAAATATCTCACATAGACCAAGACTACGATACAGGCTGGAAAAAAACCGAAATAACGTATGATCTTCATACAAAAATAAATTGAAATTTATTGTACAGCGTTAATTTAATTTGACACAGATAGGAAAATGTAACTCATTCACAAGTAGATAACGCAATAGAGGAACAATATTGATTCAATTGGTCACGTAACACAATGGAGGGGCATTGAGCAATTGAATCGGCCCGTGTGATGCTTGCAGACCCGAAAGCAGTCAACGGAACAGCGACGAAAGGAATAAAAGTACCAACTGTTAACACCAATTTATCTATAGGTACTTTTCATTCTAAAAAACTTACTTGTACCTATAAAAATCTACGTTATTCAACCTACTTTTATTCGTTCAACAAGCTTCAAGAATACATTTGATGTAATAATAGTAGTAACAAGATCAGTTGTTTAGTTTATAAGTTCGTGCGAACTAGGACGGTGGCGTAAGAAGGGTCCTTTCAGAGGTCCTTGACGTTTGCCCTACAAATATTTGAGTGACACAGTGCTACGTCAGGGATAGGGACCCTCAAGATAAAAATAAAAATAGCGGTATTGTTACACATAAAAGAGTTTCTCAAAGTAATAGTAATATTAACAAACGTAACTCTCAAGAATAAGAAATTGATGTTGGACTCTAGACCTTTGTCAGTGTCTATATTATTGCTTACAATTTTATTAATGAGGACGCTGACTTCATAATTTCCATATCTAATTGACCTCAATAGTTACATCACGAACAAGGAACTAATATTTCCATACAAAATATTGTATCAGCGGTTCTCATAATATTATAATTAATCGTCGAATGATTCATAGTTTGCAGGTTGAACAGGTTTCTAACTGGGCATTTATAACGAGAATACCTTGAAGCAATTGTCTACTGATGCACTTATCAATCAACTATCGAATATATGCAAATGTATTGTTAATATTGAACAAGACGTACCCATGATTTCATGGTCAGGAGTCCTAATAGAGATAAGTGCTGCTAAATGTTAAGTGCCTCAATCAACACAATAGGACTTAATTCTTAAAGGAGTGTCATACCAGCTGCACTGAATGTTTTAAGTATTCTTAATCCTACAACGTTGAATTCGGCAAACATCTTGATCCGTAATAAACCTTATGTAACTCATTGTCTTTCCTTAGGCTATATGACGGTTGTAAATTCTGCTATAGCTATGTCATTTAGTCGCACAAAATTACTTTACTTTCTCCTGATTTAATATATTGGATTCCTAAATATCTGCCGACTCATAAAATTATGTGAGGTAAAAAGTTTTCTAAGTGGTCAGCAAATATGGGCTAGTGGTGGCAACATTTGTAAAGAGTTCGTTTAAAAATTTGGTCATTAGTAGGCGTCTGTTTAAATTCAACTTTGATATTGACCGAAGCGAGTTCATTCGCCTCGTTACGAATAACTTTAAATGTGTTAATGTGTTTTGTTTTAATTGTCTTTTTATAAATTATTTCAGGTATTGCGATTATATTTTAAATACGTTTTTAAAGTGGAGATTTCGAATTCTTTTAAATTTTCTGAACATATATAAGAAGATATTTAAATCGTCGATCGATCAAAGTTACACCAGCAAAAAGTACAGCACGGAAAAGTATTGACGTAACTAGAAATCGCTTTATTACGAGCCATAAGCATGAATCGCCTCTCTTTCACCTTTGTTCAGCAGTGTTTGCGCAGTCACTGCCTATTCTTAGCAGTCGCGTCTGGTTAACTTCACTAAACGAGATCACGATATAATCCAACATTATATTTACGTAATTTCACATTGATGGTAAACAAATTTCTTTTCCAAACTTATTGCTTAATTTGTTCTGCCATAATTTTCTCTAATCCAACTTCCTTTATTCGATCCCTTCGTGCTACGTATGATTCCTCTGGAGGGTTTCTATAGCCGTCTTCAGCATAATATAGCGATCCTTTACTTAATAGTCCTTAACCATTGCTTCAATTGGTAGAAGGGTCACTTTTCTTATCAGTATTTATGTTTTTATTGAGATTGACGTTTCAGACATCGTTTATTAAAATAATGAGCAAACTCTCTTTGAGATTATTGTCCATGTTCAGTTGGTCAAATGAAATACGGTTGTCAGTCACGTAGATTGTAAAAGGTAGACTCTCTCTACAAAAACTATAACGTTGTGGGATTCGGTCGTTGACATTGCGTAGGCGCTTTATTGAATTATGATTAGAATTAATAACTTGAAATCTTAATTACATCAAACATTAATATGCATTATATCTATCAATATGTTTGTCTACACATTGATAGATACAAGAGACACTGCTATGACGAAGGTAAAGAAAATAAGGAACGTTTACATAAGTTAACATTCAACGTTCGCAGCAAGCAACATAAAAGTGATATGATCAGAGAGCTAATCGTTTCGTCGTCTTTTTTATTGTTCATCTAAATGGTTCAGGTAGAAGGATTTTATGTTCCGACCCAGACGCGCGTGGGTGAACCAGATAGAATAAAATATAAGGGTGAGAGTGTTCTTGTAAACTTAATTTCCATCAAATATAGGTTATACAGACCCAGTCGTTTCAATCGTCCCAAATGGTCAAAGTATAATGTTCGCTAACAAACGTAAAAGTTAGGTAATTATTATTCAGAGTGTATCTTACGCCGGCAGTCACGTTCACCTCTATGTGGACAACGCGACTTGACTTTAATAAGGTTAACTCATTCATAAGTGCCTAATAAAATTAATGGCGACCCACCTTATTCGAATAAAATGAATACGACTTCTCACGCGAAATCTTCGTTAGTGTAGCGTGTTCCGGCCCTTGTATCAACTCCCTAATAACAGGATGTTCCAAGAAGTGCCCAAAGCAATCTCGAGTGTCCTTGTCGTGTTCTTGCGCTCGTTCCTAACTCTCATACTACCATAATGTTTTCTAATTGAATTTGTCCCTTGCCCGTCTCAAGTTGGTCGAGGTTCGTCCAAAATAATTGCTCCAACCATTAACATTCCGGGCTGTACCGCTAACGTAACTTTCTCGAGTAGGTGGGACTACTATAATACAACATTACATTAGGAGTCACGAAAATCGTGTGTTCAGGGATAAAGTAAAATTGCGGTTGTGCCAGATTTTAAAGTACAAGCTGAGATGAGAATTTGGATGTTGCCAGACGTGTCTGCTAATGAGTTCAACCTCTGTACCGTACCTAAATAAACAATACGCAGAGATACTGCATGACCTCTTGCGAACCGCGTCCCATCACATATAATAGCATTGTTACAGAAACGCCGACAATGGTTTCCATGAGGGAAACTGATGCTTCATTCTCTATTCATGTGTCAACGGCTCGCACCCGAACAAGGGGTTATTGATCTGAAATATAAAAGGTTCTCTCTGGCCATTGTCTTAAACGATGAGGTTTCTAGGATGAAGCGGGCTAAACGTGCCCAAGTGGCCGTTTGGATGCTGTGGAGAGTTAATAGCTACACTCGGTCATTCCACTCTGATGTATTTTTGAACTGATATTGCTTTCATTTCACAATTGAGATTATATTTGCGGTCCACTCTTGATGTAGCTACATCTGTATTAGCCAATGCATGCTCAGTTACGAGAGCATCTTTGATTTTAATTTATTGTTGGCAGCTGTATTTAGTTTTACCGATAAGTGTTACAGTTTCGAGGTAACCTGTATTACCTAAGATAAACAAACTCACCGAATCAGTGACGGGAGAAAAATAAACATTCTCAGTGTATAAATAAGTTAAAGGAAAATAAGCTCTGTTAATATTCTCACATTACCTTTTCTCGGTAGAAGATCCAAAAGAATGTTACAAGAAATAATTGTTTATTTTTGAGGTTACGTATTTCGGGGACTACCCGAAGCACGTTATAAAAATACCTTGAAGAATGAAGCTGTGACATTGAGCTCTTCTAAATCGGCTGGCCGAGGGTAGTTATTTATAATTTCACGCCCACTTCACACCGCTATGCCATTCGTCGTCATGAAACAAGAATTTTCTATTTGGGAACTTTATGAGTAGCAAAAGTTGTTCAAGAATTTCAAGATTTTGTCGCGTCGCCAACTGCATATTACTCGTATTTAGTCTGAACTGTACTGCAAATATTTATGGCCATGTAGTAAACTTACTGTTTCGTAATGATATGGGAACATTTTATGAAGTTGTTCATTGAGAACAAGCCCATTATTCATATTGCTACTGAATACAGCACCAAAATGTAAATAAACGTGATTTACTCGCCAGTCGAATGTCCACGGTCATTTCCCACGGTCTCGCGCCTCCAACATGATGGTAATCATAAATGTAACCACAAATAATACGATTATTTCCTAATACTAGTTCGTTGGGCATCTATCATACTTGATGCGCTTGCTTGTGACCTTTCAATACAACTTAAAATAAGTTGGGAAAAGAGTTTTTATTTGGACAAATTAGATGATACTCGGGAAAGAAGAGTTCTATTTAATATGTTTGTCTTGGCTTGTATTTAAAACACTTCATGAATTTCCTCAAACAATTTGTTAATGAGCATGTTTTTTGCGATTCTGGCAAAGTCCTGTTGGCTGGTCGGAAACAACTGGAATAATTATGTTTGGTTACGTGATTGCCGAGTTGCCAATTTTTCAGAAACAAAGACAAGTTCATGATTTACAAAGCCAATATGAGTAACTAACACTCGTGGAAGTAATGGTTTTGAATCAACCCTGAAAATAAACAATCTTTTTATTTTGTCACTTGGTAAAATAAAACGAACGTTTTAATTTCTACATCGGTAATCAATTTTAGCCGGGTTAAGACTAACATCGGACATTTTTTTTCTATTACTTAGCGATACAACGAACCTCAAATTGGTCCCGTATTTCCCCCATTATTCGATCTCTAATTACACACGTACAACGATCGATACTCAAATGGGACAACGATACAAGTCGAAGCATTGTATTATCCAGAAAATAGGTCGACGAGGGATAAAACCGTTTATCCCAACGATTTTACTGCGTGGGCAGATAACTGAAATATCGCATCGATGCCCTCAGCCCGTTTGTTTTATATGCCAACTAAATATAAATAGTAGTGATTCTTCTTTTGTCTCCTATACCTCTCAATGTAGTCTTGTTGGGGTAAAGGTTCAAGAATTTGATGTATCCATTATTACCCCTTAAATGTGTTTACTGCAACAGTATTGCTTACAGTTATGTTCTTAAATAGGTTGGCAACGCTAATACCTTTCAAATCATACACAGAAAGTTGTAATTTTATAGCATCGCAGTTTGAAATTCACGAAACAACATTTCTTATCGAAGAATTTATTACGTTTTAGGTTTACCTAACTTTACCCACCAAAATCTGGTTATTCTGAAACTTACCGTAAAAGGCGTCTTGAAGCTTGAAGGTCTTAAATGTTATCTAGAAAATGGTATTACCATACTGGCCCTTAAGGACCCTTTGTGTGTTTCTTATTGTTGCAAGACTATTGCTATATGCCATAAAAAGAAGTTACCCTAAGCTGAGATAAGCTTAAGGATAAAATTGTTCCAGGGACACATTTTATTGCTTCTGGAGTGGAAATAGCCTTTTTACGACTTGCGTGGAACAGGCTTGGGCACTTTAAAATAGACTTGGCTTGGTGCGTGAGATTTCTACTGGTCTATGGTTTATCGTTGACTATTCTAAAGGTAAATTGAATTTTAACCCAGGCCGTAATTATCTTAATGGCTGCCTGTTGGTATGCTTCTGAACACCAAGATTCTAAATAAGACGATCAGAATGTTGGTCAAACTCAAAAGTATAAAGTCATTTTGTGTCAAATGTGGCCAGAAATTTAAACATCCATTTTAGAACAGTGGCCACGTCCGCACCAAATAAAGGTAAAACCTATTTCGAAGAAGATTTCCTCAAAAGTTATAGTATTAATAAATGAAGCTATTCAAACAAATAATTTAAGTAATCTATGTGATTTTCCTACTGAATTGCGTTTAGACGAAAGCCCGGTATTACGCGGGTCTGCCGCAAAATTCGTTCATAGCGGTGCGAATTCCCGGCAATATACGAAACATAAAATTAGGTCCCGGGAGCCGCAGTGGTCAGCAGCGTTTCGCAGTTAGTTTCTGAATTAGTTAACATTGTTACCAGCACAATAAATAGACTATGACTTGTGGGAAATTAACATGAAATTGCCACTAGAAGTTACTGGAAAGACATTTATGTTGCACTAAAATAGAAGGCAGAAAATGATCCGCAGTAAGTCGGATTATTGCATAATCTCTGATCTGGTTTTGAAAAACTCGATGGGGACCATACACCTGGACCCTGATTACAAAAATAACGTAACTGCCACAGAGCATAATGATCTTCCTGCCCTTATCCCAGGTTTCTTGAGGTCACCGCATCATTTTTAAGAAAGAAGTTAGTTTTGCATCAGCACATACAAGAACACGATTCCCATTTCTTGCTCGCTCGATTTCGGACGCAAATAAATTCAAAGGAAGACGAATCGGTAGCTTCAACACAAAAAACTTGTACTAACATAGCTCAGCAGTTTATCCGCGGATCATTATGAAGTTATTCTATAAATCACCTGTCGCCATTCCAGATGTTTGCGCGTGCGCCGTATTCCATCATAACGTAATCTCTTCTGGTTGATGGAATGTTTCCTCAGAGAGACGTAATCTTCAGCATTACGTGATGCCACGCTAAAGTACAATGTTATATAGTAATGCTTCCTTATTATCCACAAGATGGTGTGAAATGCAATTTAATGAGTCGAGTGTCGAGTAATGTTGGAATTGTGTACCGAGTCAATAACGACACTATTTACACTTATACCCTTATTTATAATGATGTGTTTACTCGCCAGTTTTATTATGTTCCGTATATTGTAAAGGAAGAATCTTCTTGTTTAAAAGTATCTTTGCAATGCAAAAACTCTCGTTGATTACGTTGATGACTGAGGTAATCAATTTGACGTCTAAAAAATCTCACGATATTCATTTATGCCATTGTTCAAACTTTAAATTGTTTGCTAAGATTACGTAGTCTGTCGAGATGTCGTGCACAATAGACAGCTGATGAATGTCAATAAACCCACCGTAACGCGAACCTGACAAGTTGCAAAAGTTATGAAAACATTGTAGAAAGTTGCATAACAATCCAGCGATCATCGCTCCATACTAAGGAGACGTGTCAATAAAAAGTGCCAATAATGTCAGAAGTATCTTTGGCTAATCTAATATGAGATGAGCATGACATGCCTTTGGGACTTCAAAGATGTTTTCGATGTTCATTCGTTTAGAAAATGAATTTCAAGTTTTGCTGATATCTCTACGACCTTCATCTGCCACATTGTTAAGTTCAAGAACGGTCATATTTTTATCCTTGACAAGTCTAAAATTAAATAGTTTTTAGCTGGCGTTACATGTTTTACTATCAAGTTTTTTTACTAATTCCATTTCACGTAAATATGTTAATGAATTCTCATTTTTGTATTTAGATATCGCAAATCTCTTCATAAATGAAGATCGAAACCTTCATAACTCAAGAATTGGATCTTCATTTATTTTTTCTTGCCGAAGATATTCATAAAATGTTTCCAATTCCATATTCTCAGTGAAAGTTTCCCCAGAAAAAACACGTAGGCGTTTAATTTGTACTCGTGAAGTAATATCGTTTTATCCTCTGAATCTAATCAGAAAGAATCGATCATAAATTATTTTATGTTTCTTGATATCGCCGCCGCTCTCTATCTTTTTGTTTATTGACATATCGTTAGTTTTACTGTTTAGTTCATGATCTTTCGGCGACGAGATATCAGCCTCAATAATATAATTAATAGAGTTCTATTAAGTACCTAACTTACTGTCTTCAAGTTTATCTACACATACTTCTTTAGTTATTTGTAGATCTCTGATAGTCGCTACAGGTAGTCAGTGGCCCGGAAGTCTGACAATGAGTCTTACCAAGGGGTATCGTATTCCCCAGTACTAACTGGATTGTGGAGGTATGATAGGCAGTCGCCCTATGTAAAATACTGGTATTCAGCAACAGGCGGCTAGACTGGAATCCGATGCCAACATAGTCTCGACTCGAATGGCGTAGTGGTAGTGACGCTGCCTTACGTTCTTAGGGTCCTGGGTCCGAATCCCGGTCGGAGCAGATGTTTGTGTGATGAGCACGGACATTTGTTTCCGAGTCATGGATATTTATATGTATAATAAGTATGTATTTACAAACAAAAAAGTATATATGTAGTATATCAACTATCTAGTGTCCACGACACAAGCTTTGCTTAGTGTGGCACTAGGTGGCGCTGTGTGTTAATGTCCAGCGATACTTATTTATTTATAGTCGTTAAAAGGCTAGGCAGATGATGATTTCTTTAGATATTTGTTTGACTTGCGGTCTACTTCCAATGTCAAAAATTCGTTTTGTTGTGAAAACTACGCTCAATCAAGAGTCAGTAAACAAGCCAGTGTTTCTAGATAAGTAGTTACTCCGTTATTGTCACACTACATTTGTGTTCTATTGCGGTACTTAAAACGGATATTTTACTGCTTCATGTTTCGTGCGTCGCATCCGCTAACCGCTTGAAGTTCTTACGTCTCATTCGAGAAAAACGTATGGAGATAATCAAGCGAGAAATTCCCGCATTCTCATACAACGTCATTACTGTAAAAAACGTCTTTATTTTCAAGAATTACACTGTTATTGTTTACACGTGTCAAAGAAAGTCTGTTGGTAGTCGTTTCGCGAAAGCCGTGATTTGGTTAGTCAGTGTTCTGTTCATTTTAGAGAGGAAATAAAATGTAGTGCATTACCATAACAGACAATACGGAGGGAACAATGTGCCCGGAACGACGCTCCAATTATCGCGCACACTGGCGATGGCGGTCCAGCACGGCGGCACGGGCCCGCCCCATGTGCAGGCCGCCGGCCGTCAGCGTATACCACCGCATACAACCATACCGTAAAACTAGCACTAAATAAATAATTTATCCGAAATAGTACTGAATGGTTAACGTATTCAGATAGCTTGATTACACTAGCGTTTTCAGGCTCCAAATAAAACAAACTGAATAGATTTATTTACCGCTCGTTGTTTAGATTTTCCTTTCCATTTATCTATTCGTGACGACTCTAGTGAGGGTTAGCCGTTCGTGGTTAATAGAAAATCGGTTTTCTCCATTGAAAATAGAATCGCTAGTCATGGTCAACTAATAAGAAAGTAACACCGCGAATGTGAAATGGCCACAGCGACTTAACCTTACTGCCATCGGTCATTTATAGCTGAAAATATCATTCTAAGGAGAGGAATGAAACGCAGGTGACTAAATAGGTAGGTATATCCACGTCTTTATTTGCATTAACCAACCACTTCCGAATCAAAATTACATCATAAACAGCCATGTCTACCTTAAAAGATAAATTTACATGAAAACTAAATTGCAAACTAGACAAAATTACAGTCGTTACATGCAAATGAGGGCTAAATACTGCAAATAACTCGTTTATATGCAGTACCGCATCTTCGCTGTACATGGTAAAGTAGTATAAGTACTGCACCGGCGTAGTTTTAGATGGTATCGAGTCGTTTCCGGTCCGTCAGTCCACAATAAGCGCTTGAGCGGAAGTTTCGGCGCGTGCGCTTACCATGCAATGTACCGACAGACCGACGATATAATAGCCCATGATTTTATAGCGGATTCATGCTATAAAAGAGTAGATATAGGCACTTGTAAGGGAACTTCACCGTTCTTTCACAAGTATTTCTGAATGAGATACGTTATGTAGGTACTCTTTGAATATTCTATTTTGTTTGGCATCGATCGTCTTATACGGTTCGACGACTTAATTAAACACAATCAGGATTAAACACATTTGCACAAGATTTATTAAGTGCGAACAATCATACTAATGTTCGTGCCGTTTAAGGAATTAGATCAGCATAAATTAAATTACTTACATCATATTCAAATAAATTAAATCGTTATTAGACTCCTACATATTGCAGCAAATATAGGTTGTTACCTTATTTGTACAATTCGTTTGATTTAAACCTCATGGTAATCTAGATTCACTGCCCAAAAAAATATGCCTCATACTCATAGGTTTTTTGTTGACAAAAAAACCAAAATAAATCTTACGATGACAATTATGAATTTATACACTCTGTACCTATATGACTTACTACGAGTATTATTAGCCGCGTTCAAAAAATTAAAGATTTTCCATTCAATACATCAACGTATAAACAGAGCCTGTAATGTTCCATTTGTTCATTTATATGAGGTCGTGTATACGTTGTCGGAACACACGTGAACGTTCCACTGACTAAGCCCGGTGAATGTTCTATTGTTGAACATAGTACCATTGAAAGATATGGTCAAATGGGTGGCATACTGTGCGTGTACGCACACGGATGGAACTTTCGAATTTATCGTATCTGTATGAAAACGTGTGTTATTTCGCTGTTGCATTGTTGCAACGATAAGCTACGCTGATAATAATAGTGTGATTTTTGATAAGAAGTAATTACATCATCATTACCAATTATACATTTACTGCATCTCTTGATATTTCACAACGTTTTCGACCCAATACTTAAGCATGTAAGTACACCTCTTTGACAGTCCTTACTGGTGGTTGTCAGCGGCCGATAGCTAGTCTGACAAGAAGGCTTACCAACGGTTATCGTATTACCCAGTTCTTACTGGGTTGTGGAGGTCAGATGGATAGTCGCTCCATGTATAATACTGGTATTTAGCTGCATCCAGTTAGACTGGAAGCCAACCCCAACATGGTTGGGAAGAGGCTAGTTAGATGATGATGCATAATTTGAAACTTCACAACAAAGTCTTCAAACTACCAAAGTACAAACCGTTGTCTAGCACAAGTAAAAGTCTCCTAAAACCTGGAGTATTGATTTCTTTCGCGTGTCCTCTACAAACCATTGTCCTACAAGTTCGCGGTTACACAACCATCCTGTCTGTCCCACACAGTCCCCATTCTACATAGAATATATTAAGAGCAATAATAAAAGCGGCGCGTCTACTCGTAAACAATAATTGAGTTGAGTTGGTGAGCGAGTTTCGTAACGGGTTATGAAATTACCGTGACAGAAAGGAAAATGTCCTTTCTGAAACTGTTTCAGAGAGAATTCTTTTTGTTCCATGTCTCTACATTGTTTTATTTTTATTTTCTTTCAATTAATATAAATAAGGTAGTCTTTATTTACGTAACGTTAGTAAAAACATGATGATGAGTAAAACAGCTGTGCCTGAAAAGCGAAAACAGTTTGATTTAGTGCTAACAAAATACATACAATTTACTATTGTAAACTTTTGATTCATAGAGAATTTATCTGCCTACAACATGCGTATGTACATTGACGTTATAACAAAGAAATGAATCACGAATATTTCAACTGAAAACATTCTGATTGAAAACATAATTCATTTCAACTACAAATCACGACGTTTCATCAATATTACGTACTCGTGTGGAAACATCAATATTTTTCCAACTGATAAAATCGATCTTTAAATTAACTGGGCCCGTAAATATCGTAATATATAACAACTAACAACGTAATAAATTCTCTGTTAATAAATGTGTACTGTGAGACTTCAGACAAGCCATTGTGAGCTAACAAGAATAACAAATTGAGTTCAAATTTTCTCGCGTGTTTAACATTCGAATAATTACAAAGAACAATATGATATTGCGAAAGTTATAATTTGTAACAAATTGTTTTAGAAACGCGAAACTTTTGCAAGATCTTCGTACAAGCGTAATTTTGCCGCAGTTCTGTGAAATCAAAAATTGTTTGTAGAAATTCTGAAATTGTTTTACTTATTTTAATGCGAGTTCAACACGTGTTCGCCAGTCGTGAGCGGCACCTTTTATAAAAACTTCATACTGTTGTGTACGGTACACGAATTGCGTGCCTGAGCGTACCGAATCCTAGTACTGTTAGACCCGCTTCTGAAAAGCGCTTTAAAAATTCCTTACAATTTGCCAGACACATCGAGACATTAAAAAAAGCCGCTACGTCTTCCTGCTTCACCACCGTCGACTCTGATTGATCTCTTTACACGCCCGGATGGCTGTCAGATTCAATCCCTCAAAGGGTTATGGGCTTTAGGTACTAAATTTATCGCGGCGTAAAATGTTCCCCTCAAATGTAGATATGGACGTAAACAGTGTTGCTTCGCCTTTGAGCAATTTCAAGCAATCGGTGTGTTTACCTTAAAAGCTCAGACGATAATATTCATTTAAATAGAAGATAGGATCTTCAACCGAAAGTTTCAGAGAAAGTAACATTTCTCAGACAGCTACGTTTCATAAGAATTAATTTTCTTGAATATTCGAATAGATATTTTACTTGACGTAGATACTGAGTGAGATAAGACTGCCTTTCGTTACAACCATTTTACATTTAAATGTTTGTCAAGGTCTTCAGAAAGTAACATTGACGAGACAATTTAAATACATTACCTAACTCTTTATTGCTTAGATATTCATTTACATAATATTTTATTAAAAGCCTACAATAATATTCTATTTACCAATGCTGAATACGACAGACCACATTTCCTTCAGACAGCCCTCCCTCTATTTGATCAAAATACCAACCAATAACAATCCGCAGGGAACTTAGAGGAACCGTGAAAATGATACACCATAAACTTTTCCTTCTATTAGATGCTGAGGATAACAGTAATCTCCATCACATAACATTATCTTTTAAAGCCCAACATCCTCCACATTACACCATAATTAATAGTAAGCGAACGTCCTTTAATAAAGATGTAGGAAGTAATTGAACTCAGTCGCATAGCAACTAGCACTTATCTAATTTAGAAGAAGACCGATGGAGACCTTTATACCGGGTATAGTTATGGAGCTTAGGGGCTTCGCACACGCAACTTATTGCAGCGATGCTAACGCACAAAGCCGCGATACAGTCGAGATGCAGTCGCGATTTGGCCGCGATAAAGTTGCTGTCGCTGGCTGTGTACTTTCTCCCATGACACCACGATTTTGTATTTTACTAGAGCGCTTGTCACTTTTCAACATAGATAGGGCTATAGTTGCAAGGTGCATCGGTGCAGACGCGCGACCGGAGATCACCTATAATAATATTATAATCTACTGGACTAGTGTCCGCAACTACACGCCCAGACCGCATTAATTTCGAACAGCAGTAGCAATGGTGATGCGCTTCCTGGCTGGAGGCCTTACACTCAAGGCACCCACAAGTCCGGTTAAGCAGACGACAACCTCCTTAGGTTGAACTGCGAGATGCCATTCAGAAAAAAAAAAAACAATAGTGATGCGCGTTTTCATCACTTCTGCCGCGAGTTTTAGCGACAGCATCGCCACAAAAAGTCCCCGTGGGCGAAGCCCCTTATACCCGGTATAGTTATAGACTATAGAGCTGAGTCGAGTCTGCAATTTGCTTCCACATTTAGAAGTGACGCGTCGACACTCCGTATACAGCAGCAGACAAATGATAGTCTGGCTTATTACAGAGCTAGATTGAGTTTAGTTCATGATTTCCTTAGTTCTATTCGTGAGATGTAATGAGGAGTGAGAAGATTACTTCGCTTGTTGTGCCTTTAGCGGTGTTTAACAATAGAGAACTATTTTGGTATGTAAGTAGGTAAATAGTTGTTGAAGTTGCTGGTGTTATTCTAAACTTGTCATTGCATTAGGGATAATTTTGATGTACAATCCATTTTGCATTTGATTCTAACTCTATCTATAGAACTATAAACTGACTTCTTCACATACTGTAGGCAGAATAAGATAACATCCAGAAAGTAATACCATGCTCAAAAGCAAAACATACACACAAATAAATATTAAATCCATAATTATCATTTTCCTCTTTCAATACCAGTCAACATTTTCCACGGAATGACCGTCACCTGACCTTCCCAGCGCAACTACTGGACAATATCGATATTTTTAAGGTTAGGTCATGTTACGTCTGTCTCTAGGTCAGTGATGACGTACTTACATAATATAGCAAGCGTGCCGTGGGTTGCACGCGACGTGACTGAAAATCCGGCCTGGATTTTGTGGTCACTGTTTTTAGAGTTCCGTAACCCTATTATTAGACTCCTATGTCCGTCCGTCTGTCTGCCACTAGGTTGTATCTCATGAACCGTTATAGCTAGACATGTAGTTAATTTTCACAGATGATGCATTTCTGTTGCCGCTATAACAACAAATACTAAAAACTGAACATTTAATTGGGGCTCCCCATACAACAAACTTGTTTTTTTCCGTTCTATCGTAATGTTGTACGGAACTATTCGTATGCGAGTCCGACTCGCACCGGTTTTTATTGTTAGGTAGGCATATAAGCTAGTATGTTATTCTGTTGAAACTCCATTACGCTGCGCCACCGCAAGCTTTCTGTGCTAAGAAAAAAAATATTAAAAGGAAAGGACAATACAGTAACGTGATTACGATACACATTACACAAACAGGCATATTGTATCAATTTATAAGTATTATTTCTTGTTTCTTATTGCAAGTACTTAGATACTTTTACGAAACGAAATAATTGTATAGTGCAATATCGTTTATTATGCTTTTTTTACTCGAATAATATGGTATAAAAATCGCGTTTTAACTGAACTGAAACATTGATCATTATTAATGAATACCGTCTCATATCACTTTTGTATCTGCGTAATTTCTAAAAGTTTTCATAGTAACAGGTCCGTAATTTCAAACAAAAATATTTGTTAAATTGATGTAACCGTGTAAATGTTAGCATCATTTTGTTGAATGATAACTTTTTATTCACGAAATTACGTTTAGCAACATTTTTTGTGCTAGTCCGACTTTGGTTTGTTTTTATGTCCCAAAAAATACGGACGAAACCCATCCGCCCGTCCCGTACTCACAAAAAAACATGAACCTTTTATTTGTAAATGAATTAACCATTTCAGCAACGTAATATTTTATATAACACTGAACCAGCTGTTTTCACCGTGTGTTCTCATAAAAGTTAGGGTTAACTTTGTATTGGATAACTGGAAAACAGTCCTAACTCCATCTGCATATATCCTGACAAGTTAATTATTCAACTTTACCTGCAGAACTTCGCATTGTCAATACGTAGGTACGGTATACTGGTATGCTGCAACTGGCAAATAAATTAAATGGCGTCCTCGAGCTTCACCCTACGTGGAGCGCTGAAAAAGTTCTTTATTAATTTGAATACGAGTTTCAAACTAAAAAATAAAACTGTGCGTATTTACCTACGTTAAAGACCAATAAAATACAAGAAAGTTTTGAAATTAATTTCACTGGGAATTAAAATTATCCCCCCAAGAACTTTCGTAATAAAAATAATTTTGAACAAGTAACTGCTAAGGCGCTGCAGTTATGAAACTGCAAGACTGCCGAAACTTTATTTAATAAACTCCGTAATCATCATTATTACGCGTTTTTACGTGGTACGAATACGACTATAAAAATCATATAAGTGCTTATTAGTGAAACGAGCCAAGACTCGTAAATAAAAAGTTCTTGCAAATATTAGAAAGACTCTAAACGTTAGTCATGGATTATTCGGTGTGAATAGCAATCAATTATAGACGTTGTAGAACAAAAGGTCGCTGACATAACACAAAGGATTTGTAATCTGTGGTGGCTTTGACCTGTCACGCTCCTCAGTTACCGCGCAGAGACAACATCGTGATTTACCCGACAGGGTATACCGCCGTTTACCCGAATTTTATTTGCCCTAATATCATTTGCCATAATAGTCAACAGCCATAATATCATACGACATAATACTCATTTGCCCTACTCTCATTTGCCATATTAGTCACGTGCCAGAATCATTGTTTCCCATAAAGTCACTTACCATAACATCATTTGTCATAATCATTGTAAGCCCTAATTATCACATGCCCTAATTATCACATGCCATAATTATGATATGCCATAACATAATTTGCCATCGACATCGGGTGTGTAACGGTTGTTTATATCAAGAGAAATTGGATGCAATTAGGACTTTAGGGCACCCCGACTCGGATAGGTTAGGTTAGAAGGGGATGGCGGGGTCGTGTGAGCGAGCGAAGCGAGCGAATAGACCCGCCATCCCCTTCGTGGTTATTTTTTTATAAACCACACAGAAGTAGGAGCCCCGCGAAGCGGGGCTCCGTCGACCTAGCCCACCATCAACCATGCACAGAAAAAAAAACCATGCACAGAATAAATAAGTTTGTCTAATACTCGTTATGCCATTTAAATATTATGCCATTTAAATATTATGTCTAATAATTATTATGGCACATAAAAATAAGGCAAACAATACTTATGGCATTCGTATCTTATGGTATCTAAAATTCGGGCAATTAAAAGTATGTCATATGTCTTTTAGGGCAAATGAAACATTCGGGCAAATGAAATTCGGGTAAATGAAATTCGGGAAAATGATGATTATGGCATATAATCTTCGGGCAAACAATAGACAACCACCCGACAGGTGGAAGTCTAAAGCAGCTGTGTTTGGAAGCGAATCGAATAAAATGTTGCGCTTACTGCGCTGACTATCAAAATTGAATCACCGAACGTAATTTAAAACCAGCAGCTGAAAGCGCTTCGATTTCTTTACCTTTATATATTTTTGTGTTCGACTTTTAAATCAAAAGCATTGAATGTAGAAATGAAGACGGAAAACATCCTCCTTGGTGAATAATATTCAAAACAGGGTCTGAGGTATTTTATTTCAACGTAAGCTTGAATATACACGGTTCCCTTTTTACCTTACTGAGATGAACTCATTATGTAAATTTGGCTGAAGAGCATACATATTTATTAATAGTCGTGGTTATATTTAGAACAATTTATTTAAAATGATTTACATATTAATGAGGATCTAACCACCTTCTCAAGCACATGCTTCATTGCCTTTGTATCAAAAGTTTCTCAGCCAAAGTATAGAGTAAAACCACAGACTAAAATTAAATCAACAATTATGAAACCATAAATTAATACATTTGAAAGTTAACGTTTTTGTCCTAACAATGTAATTAGTCTGTGCCAGGCACGGTAGCCGGAAAACTACATTTTACATTTAAATGCTAGTTAATGAAGCTGTAATTCTTGTGCTATTTAGAAACTATGTTTAAAGTACAGTCGGGGAATGAAAAAGTAATGCACAACCTGAAAAAAATATTACAGGGTGCTATTTTATTTTGACAACATAATGTCACATATGTGAGAAGTTTTAGAAGTGCTTTTTATTATTGTTTGTTACCCACCCGCATTTATGTATATGTATAAATATTGTATTCTAAAGTTATCTAATAATATCATGAAAGAAAATGTCAATTTGAAAAAGTGACGTCATATGTGGGAAAGCAATCTATTTGAGGATTGCATAACCTTTTGTTCCCTGAGTGTACGTAATGTGCCTGGTTTGATTCTGGCTAGCCCTTTGTAGTTCAGTTATCGATTGAAGTTTATTTATAAATGTGTTCTCTGCTTTCAGATCAAACTAATCGGAGTAAGAGCATTGGTACGTATGACTTCTAACTATGTTTATTATCTCATATTGAGAAAATCGTTGTTAATTAAAGTGTTAACAAAGCTGTTAAGACATTTTCCAGAATGATTGTGTTATAAACAAATACTGTGATGTTTAATAAGTTTTAGATACTAAAAACTTTTTTCGTCCAGAAAAAATATTTCACGCACTACTTTTCCCATCATTAGACTCCTATTAAGTCCGAAACGAGTTAAAACAAATGTAATTAGAGCAAGTAAGAACCAACGTTTGATCTCCATAATAATTGCTAATTACTAACGAGAAAGGATATAGCATGGAACAAAAAACACGCGGAGACTGACCCATATAGCGCTTCAGTGAGCTGGAGCTCCATAAACAAAGTATGAAGGGGAGCCATGAGCCATGGGGGCTGGTTGTAATTGTGCGCTGTATCATACATTGATGGCTCGTTTGACGAATGAACGAGGACTATAAAGTTATCACATCAAATACTGGCCAGAATGAAAACAAATGAAGATAGAATAAAATTGTTTTTTTTTTTCTGTTGACTGCTGAAAGGCGAATTTTTAAGTTTGGAACTGTGGGAGGTTCAAAGCGTGTCGAAAAAATTAAAAATAAAGTAAAAATAGTAAGCAAAGTGACTCCATTAACTCCCCTACAATCCTAAAAGAATAGGTGAAAGAATTTTTGGAAAGTGAAATGGAAAGGAAACCGTATTATGCGATTTTTTTAACGAATGGCACCTCGCCGGTCAACCAAGGAGGTCGTCGTCTCCTTAACCGGACTATCCTATAATTACGTGTCTTGAGTGAAAAGCCTCCAGCTAGAGCAACAATCTTACAAACTACCTCACAAACGTAACATCTAATATCAGATATAGACTCAAGCAACGCAGAGCTGTTAGATACTGGTCAATCGAATCGTCACAGCCACACGAAATCCGCACAAAAACTGCGCTTACATCAGCCATTCAGAAATTCACGCTATGACGCGGAACGTGACATCGGCAATCGTCCAAAAAACATTATTAATTTTGTTTCATGCACTACTGGCAGGCAAAGTCTATGACCAGTGTGTGTTGCCAGTGATTACATACGAGACTGAAACGTGGTCGCTCACAATGGGCCTTATCAAAAGGCCTAAAGGGCAATGGAGAGGGCTATGCTCGGAGTTTCCTTGCGTGATCGAATCAGAAATTACATAGCCCGAAGAATTGCTAAACTTAAGTGGCAGTGGGCAGGGCACATTGCTCGCAGAACGGATGGCCGTTGAGGCCGAAAAGTTTTGGAGTGGCGACCGCGAACCGGAAGACGATGCATTGGAAGACCTCCCATTAGGTGGACCGATGACCTGGTGAAGGTTGCAGGAATCCGGTGGATGCGAGTCACAAGGGACCGGTCAATGTGGCGACACTTGGGGGAGGCCTATGTCCAGCAGTGGACGTCTTTTGGCTGAGATGATGGTGATGATGATGACTACTGGCACTACTGCATACATTGACAAGAAACAGTCCGTTTTAATTCGTAAAAGACCTTCATTCTTAAGAAAACATGATCAGTTTCCACAAAAAGTATCGAATCAATCAACGCCCAACAATCTTGCATCTAAATCTATCCATTTGCTGAAATAATCGTAAAATTATTTGTATATCAACAGCTGTCAGCCATATTTAAGTCAACGGGCTTAGAACTATTCAATGTACAGGTTTCAGGTGACACAAATAGTTGCGTGTTGTTACGGATTATGTAAGTACGGACCAAGGGCCTTTGGTTTGCGCAACGACCATTACATTATGTCTCAGTAGTCACAACTTGACTAACTTCTATCAAAACACAACACTGCCGATGTGATTTTGTCGTCATTAACAAAACAAAGGGAAATGTTACAAAACTAGTAACGTAAATGTTTCCTAATAGTATGTTTAAGTCACTAGCTAGCTAGTAATAGGGAGCGAGCCTATTGCCAACAACCAGGCACAAATCCAAACTCCGTGGCTGTGAGAAATTCTTGGTAGAAAAACCCAATAACACTTCGCCCTACCCGGGATTCGAACCCAGGACCTCATGCTCAAAAGTCGCACTTGCGATGACTAGACCAACGAGGCAGTCCGATTTAGTAATCATTTGAACTCCTAACCCTTTAAAACTAAATTATTCTAAGACGTAAATGCATTATTATCGACAACTTAACTAAATCCAATTTTATTCAGCTGTTACTCCAAGATTACTTCCAAACATAAATCAAACTTCTCCATATATCGTGGTAATGAGATTAATTCCCCATCCGTTTATTCTGAGAAACTTCAACACCCAACTAACGCTAGTTTCTCATGAAACATAATGGAGGAAATGTAATTTCTTATTAAGCATGAAACACATCAAGTTGATAGCCTCGCCACGTGTTCGTATGTCTCACACAACACATATGCAATAAGTAAAGGGGGTGCGTGTGAACATGTAGGAGGCAAATTCACATGAACACCGACCAGTCGTAAAAGACCCCTGCCTCTTGAAACAGCAGCTGCGTTTTCCCAAAACTTACCCAAAGCGGCTGCAAGGGTAGGGCAGGTCGAGTTAAAATGGTTGCTCTCTAAAAGCACGGATTAGCGGCACATATGGGGGTGTGGGAATACACCCCGTGGATGCAAGGTGCAAACCCGAATGTTGTGAAAATAAATATGAAAGTCCCATACACCGATTAAATGTTGTAACGAAGAACTCGCTAATTGGGTTCTCAATGAGCACTTTCGCAGTACTTCAAGCAGGTTTAATTACAATTTCGAAATAACTTTTAGTAAACAAGTGCTTTCATTGCATTCAGCTACTTTTCAATTACCTACTTGGAATCAATAAAGATAATGATATCATTTTCTGTTATAATTATAATATAACACCAAACATATTAAATTACTCACAGAAATAATCATCTCATATAGATCCTAAAACCATGGTCTCTATTTATACTTTCACCCTTATTTATAGCAGCAATAAGGACAAAAATACATTGGGTTCATCCAATAAGCTACCCCCTCATTATCAGCTGTGTTTATCGTATAACACCTGCCTACGGCGCGCCCACTTGACGGAAGACATTAAAAAAAATAACAACATGTGCAAAATAGGATATTTCCTGTCATATGTGTCGATTATAATTAAATCCGATATTGTTTACAAGAAAACCATAGTCCTTTTTTTTTTAATTTTTTTGAAGGATACCGCGGCCCTGAACATAAATGGCGAGGAAGGAACATGGATGGGTTTTAGTCAGTAAGAGTCTGACACTCCCTCCCGCTCCCCCCAGAGTGGGAGAAGTTATATGATGATTCACAATCCCAAAAAAAAAAATAACAAAAAAAAACCTTAATCCTTATTTACACTTTTTTTAATGAGAAAATTTTATTTATTTGCCCTCACGTCTAAACTAACGGCTGAAGATTTTTATTATGTTTGACACGCAGATTTTTACGAGTTTGTTTCGGCTGTTTCTTCTCAGATTAATCAGGTACAAAACACCAGACCCATCTAGTTTTAAAAAATTGACGAAAACATCCCACTTGCAAAATAAACTTTATTTATACGAATAGACCATGACCTGGGTTTGGACAAAAGACACTTTGTTTATAAAGGACTTTCCCGTGGGATAATTACGGACCTAGTAGCTGCTATTTCTAGTGTATATGATAGAGAAATGAATAAAACACAATGTTATCTAGAATACACAGTGGGTTCATCGGTTTCGGTATAACAATATTATTACTAACCTTTCAGCCGATTTGTAAATGAAAAGAAAATAACCAAATATTTGACTTGATGCTTTTAATTCCTCCTCGGTTATAAGCCTCGAGACTTAATGTGAAGCTGTTTTCAGATAGGTAGATCTGTTTTAAGATACCGAATTAAAGGCAAATCTTTACATGAACCAGTGTTAAAAATGAAAGCAATAAAAGTAAGTACCTTTTAATCAAACTGTCAGCACGGTGACTGAGCGATTGACTGTCGATACTAAGTGTGGGGCACATTTAAAAAACAACATACGAGTCAGTCTTCGGGGACAGTCGATAGAAGTGAAAACTCGACCCTGATCCGCTTCATCAGCGATCACCGGCTACGAGTGCTAGGAAAAGCGGACGTGACGGTCACGCGAGTTTCATGATTTTTGTTCACTCAAAAAGTACTCAACCTATTTTTGAAGTGAAAAAATATCTTTATGCGTATATTTTTCCACTTCAAAAAATCTTGAGTGAAATCAATCCACAGCCAGATTTCCTATGAAGGAGAAAATAAACATGATGTACTTTTGTATACCTACTATGTCATCACCGACCATATACCATCGTTTTCATCGCTCAATCCCAACGCATAACAGTCACCATTAAAATAACATCAAATTATTTATGACGACAGATTTAGTTATGAGGGTCTTGTCTAATAAAATAGCATTACTAAAATATTTTCCCATGGCTGTGTGGACTGTGGAATATATTCTGCTATAATGTATGGGGATTTTGGTTGGTTGGTACGGATTTTAAAGAATTTCGACAGCGATTCTCAATGTTGGCTGTTATTATTAAGCCGGGAGCTCTTCTGCATTAACCAAATAAACATGAAATTAAAGTTAAAGATTAGCGTTGATGAAGAGTAGACACATGACAAATATTAACATGACATAACGTCATCGTAATGTCAACTCAGAGTTTATTGGCAAATAAATAAACTATTTATAAATATTATTTCTTAGTCATGTTGCGATCATGGCCGGGAATATTCCATCACTCGGGGATATTGTAGGAACTATTGAATTAATTGAAGATATGGTTGCAGTCCTCGCCAATGTTGCATACATAAATGCAGCAACATAACATGACGTCAGGGCCCCAATTCTGCTATTGCAATAGTGTCACAATGGTCTATCATTGATCTCATAATTGTTAATTTTGACATGTTTGGTGATCTACTAATATAAAGGCGTCATTATGACTTTCCAACAGTCAACCACTTACACTCAATTGAAAGAAATGGATTAAAATTGTAATCTCGTACATAATGACAAATAAATGACTGACTTATGCGGTAATCTGCCAACATTTTGACAGTTCCTTTGAGAATTAGAGCCGAAATTTGCTCAATTAGCACCATGTTGTATGGCAATAAAATATAGGCTTCTTTAATAAAGATAATTTAAAACACTTGTAAGAAAATAAATCAAAACACCGGCCGCTTGAAATAAAAACAAACAAATCGTCAGTAAATAGTAATGTCACATTTGACTTTGACAGCAAAACAGATAAAATGTTATTGAGTTGTATAGGTTCACATTTATCCGCGTTACACATAACTTAATGTTTTTTGTTATTTACGAACTTCTTACTACTTCAGATTGCTTTTATCACAAATAAATAACTGTTTAAATTTAATAGTATCTTTTCGAAAATCATTTCTATTAACAGGTTTTATAATAATGGCAATACAACAATGTCATTCTAACACAATTGCGAGACCATTGATCGAACCACTGCGATGAATTTAGCAGATTACGAACTTTTACCAAAATCACGATGGAGATCCCATTGTCATTCATCAACAATTGTGAAATCAATGATAGACCATTGTGACACTATTGGAATAGCAAAATTGGGGCCCTGTAATCCTGTCTCAGTCAGTCTCATGTAATAGGGCGACAAGCCCATTGGCGGACACAAAACTAAACTCCGTGGCTGCTTCTGAGAAATTCCAGCAAAAATGGAATAAGATAAAAATAACTCCAAGCCCATAAGATTTTAGAAGTCACTGCCATACAATCAAGAAATTCATACAAATAAGGCATAACTTTCTACGTGGTCAATAAATAAAGTTATTCCGATTCAACAATCACGGTGTCCGAAGGCATATCTCAAACTTTCTCGCCGGCTCACTATAATAAACAACAAACTTTATCTTCTACTGATCCGTAATATTATTATGAAAACGCCTATAAGTCAAGAAAAAGTTTTTTCTCAATGTATTTCTTAACATTTTATCATAAAATCTACTTATCGGAATTAGATACGTTACAATCGAAGCGATTCATCGTTTTTTCTTGACTTTTTCAATTTGGTAGCTATGTCCGTTGATCGAATGAAACAAGGAAACCGTTCATTGTTTTATTTTACTTATCTTTTGCCAACCTATTAGTAAGAACACAAAATTCAAATTCGAAAAACGAATTTTCCAAAAGAATTTTTAGAAAAATAAGGCTTTGGAAAGGCTGCCATCGGCACGTCTTCAGGGAAATAAGACAACTGCGAAATTGAAAAACAATTTATTCGAAATGTTAGAAAGAAATAATACTTTTGGTATTTGCAAACCGGTGGTTATACCACGTTTGGCAAGGAATTAAGTGGGCGAGTTTTATGGCAAAAGTGTAGACATCAATCGATTCTTGCATAACAGCTATTGTGTCTGAAGACCCATTTATTCCTTAAATGACAATGCGTACACGCATAATAGAGTACATTGAAAACAATGGACGTGTGAAGTAAGATTGCGGCTTTACTATCATTGGAAACCGCACTTATTAAAGAGGCTGACGTCATGTAACTTCAAGTTGTACATGTAGGTACTTAATAATTCCATGCTTCAAGTAGAAAAAAGTTATTGCGTCAAGTTTATTTTTCATACAGATATGACATCATCATCAGTACTGGCACGGCGAATAAAAAGGTGCCGGTAAAAACTTTAACGATCGATTGTTTAAATTTTAAACGGTTAGTGATGATTTTGTATATGACCGTTAATATATTTTTATTCTAGCGAGCATGTTAGTAGAAAGTTTTCAAGCTTGTTTAGGTTAGTTCTATAAATAAGTCGACAACAAATAGCGACCTCGTTTGTGTGTCGTCCCCTTTATTGTTATTGTTATGCGTAACATCGGGACCACTGACGTTGTTGTCCTGTATTCAATCTTCTCCACATTTATACATTCATATTTTACTAGCACTTCACCTGCGACTTCGTCCGCAAAAATATTTATCTCGGCTAAAATACATGCTAAAAATATAATTTATAGCCCACGCACTAATAATGTAGTTTTTTTTACACCCACGAATAATGTAGCTTTCTGCCAGTCAAAGATTTTTTAGAATTGGATCATTCGTTACCGGTACCTCTTTACCGGTGTCCTTATATTTGGATAAACAAAAAACTAAATAAAGGGTGTAAAACACCTCTTAACGAAGCCGAAAAGTACTTGTTCTCCTCGTCATTCCATTTTTTTTTGTTCCACACCATACCTTCTAGTTCTGGAGATATTGGGGGCCAAAGTTACAACTTTCATAGGTACAAGTTTTTTTATCTAATACAAGTTTGTGTAAGATATTTACTTTAAATACCTCCACGAATCCCGTATCACTCAATCCATTGATCAGCAAATGTTGTGAGTGCGTTACATTGAGTTATACCACAAAACGTGATTTTTCACCCCAACAAAAAAACAGTAGTTTCCCAGCAACACATAAATACTTTTGCGTAAAGTTACTTAGTTTGATGTACAGAATGCTTGGTTGACGGCTTCGTGATGAGGTGGTTTACACCCTGTATAATTATTGTTACATCGGACCTACTAGAACATTCGAGAAAGCCAGTGATTACAATGTGTGTACGTTAGAAGTTCGAGAGAATTCTATTATTATTAGTTTTAAAGTTAGGTAGGTACAAACTCGCGACCTATTTATACAAAGACATTAGAATTTCGACCGTATGCCTAGGGCATACGGTTCATATTTGCTTGTTTTGTACAAGTAGGTTAGGTAGGTTAGGTAGGTACTTGTTTTCAGTAGGTACCTATCTACCTGCTATTTTTTGTTAGTGTTTTTTTATGACCCTCTCGAATGTTCGTCGTTATTCTGGTGTGTCTGTTGGCGAGTATAAATAGAGCGCTCAGGGCCGCGACCGGCAGTCTTGTTTTAGCTACACAGCGAAGCAAATCGAGGTGAACTTGAAGTGCGATATCTAAGCGAATAGTGATCAGTAGTGTATTTGTGATTAAGTTTAAGTTGTTTTGTGCTTAATAAAGTTATTGTGTTGTTAAATCGGTAGTAATTAATTTATCTCATACCCAGCTCGTAACAAATTGGTGTCAGAAGTGAGAGATAAATAATGCCAATTCTACCAAAGGACAACACGGAGGGTATCCGTACCAGAAGTCAGCGACAGCAGGATATGGACCAAAGGCGGTTTGGAGATTCTCCGACACAGACACCGGGTGGTGTCCAGCCTACGTCAGAGCCAGTCGTTGGCCCATCTGGAGTTTCTTCAGGATCAGTGGCGCCAGACTTGTCAGCTTTAATGGCGTTGCTGCAGGATCAAGCTCACCGTCAAGAGGAGCAAGCTCGCCGGTTGGAGGAGCAGTTGCAGCGAGACAAAGAGGAGCAGGCTCGCCGTCAAGAGGAGCAGGCTCGCCGTCAAGAGGAGCAGGCTCGCCGTCAAGAGGAGCAGGCTCGCCGTCAAGAGGAGCAGGCTCGCCGATTGGAAGAGCAGTTGCAGCGAGACAAAGAGGAGCAGGTCCGCCGCCAAGACGAGCAGATGCTCCTCATAAAGGATCTGCATGCAAGTTTTGGCAAGGACATCAAGTTGATGAAAGAACAGGTCCACCAGCATGAGAATCGCATCTCGGAGGCCGAAGTTAAGATTGCTGGGGTGCAGAAGGCTTTGAGCGAACTGAAGACTGAAGGTGGAACTGTAGCTTCGGTGGTTGCTGCACCTTCTTCGCGTGGTTTTAAGGCGCCTCCGTTCGACGGCACATCTTCGTGGTCGGCTTACAAAATACAGTTTGAGGCCGTCATGAAGGCGAATGGATGGACAAAACCACAAGCCATGACCGCGCTCACTTTGGGCCTCCGAGACCAGGCTTTAACTATTCTCGAGGCACTCGGCAGGGATGTAACCTACGAGCAGCTGCTGGAGGCGTTGGAGTCCAGATACGGCGACGCGCACCTGGAGCACGTGTTCCGTGCTAAGTTGAAGGACCGTGTTCAACGTAGTGCCGAGAACCTACAGCAGTGGGCTCTGGAAGTTGAAAAACTCGTTCGGAAAGCCTACCAGTCTGCCCCTGCACTGATTGATGGAAATCTGGTACAAGCCTTCGTTGATGGAATACGTGACTTAGAAGTTAGAGCTGCCGTGAGACTTGGGCATCATGAGACCTTGAAGGACGCCTTAGCCCATGCTTTGGAAGTAGAGGCAGTGAGGCAAGACCACCAAACACACCACGTCAGGGAAGTAGTGGCATCACCTGTACACGACCGTGCGCAAGGTTACAGACCTAGCTGCTACACAGCTAGAGAAAGGGATCATATTCGGCCAAGTTGTCCAAAGCAAGTTGTGACATCACCTGAACGCAAGCGTCCGCGACGATACAGCCCTAGGTGTTACACTTGTGGAGAAAGGGGTCACCTTCGGTCGAATTGTAAAAAGCGAAGCGCACCTAGAGAAGATCAATCTCAGCAGGGAAAAGCGGCTAAAAAGACTGGTCAGCAACAGTGGAGAAAACTGCATTCTCAACAGGAAAAGGGCTATGGCAGTTTAAAGTTATGCCATTCGGTTTGTGCAACGCTCCTGCGACGTTTGAAAGGCTGATGGAGCAAGTACTCGCCGGATTGATTGGAGACGCATGTCTTGTCTATCTAGACGACATAATCATCGTGGGCCGTACATTTGAAGATCACCTTAAAAACCTCAACCGAGTGCTGTCGAAAATCCAAACAGCAAATCTCAAGTTAAGTCCGAAAAAGTGCTCGTTTTTCAGACAGCAAGTGAACTTCTTAGGACACATAGTTTCGGGGGAAGGTGTTCAAACAGACCCAGAAAAAGTAGTCGCCGTCAAGGATTGGCCAGTTCCGAAAGACAAGACACAGGTCAGAGCATTCCTGGGTTTGTGCTCCTACTATCGAAGATTTATCAAGAATTTTGCCGACATTGCCAAACCTCTGCACAAACTCACTGAGGAAAAGAGGCAATTCTGTTGGGACGAGGACTGCGACGTCGCATTTCAGGAATTAAAGAAACGTCTGTGCAACACACCTATTTTGGGATATCCTGACACTGAAAATGACTTCATAGTTGACACAGATGCCAGTAATACTGGAATTGGGGGCGTGCTGTCTCAACGGAAAGGAGACCGGGAGGTTGTAATAGCCTACTTCAGCAAGTCTTTATCGAAACCAGAAAGAAATTATTGCGTTACAAGACGGGAGCTACTCGCTGTAGTAAAGACAGTGCAGCACTTCAGTAAATATTTGCTGGGACGTAAATTCCAATTACGAACTGACCATGCTGCACTGAAGTGGCTATTGCAGTTCAAGAATCCAGAGGGGCAAGTGGCGAGATGGATAGAACTACTCCAAGAGTTTGATTTTGTAACTGAACATCGCAGTGGGAGAACTCACGGTAACGCAGACGCCTTGTCAAGGAGACCTTGTTCTGAGGACTGTAAGCACTGTGCCAGGCAAGAGACTAAGGAGGTAGTGCCCGTGAGGATGCTTAGAACGGATCTCAGCGATGCATGGAAGGAGACCCTACAGCAGACTCAGCAAAACGACTCGGATATCAAACCGATCTTCGAGTGGATCAAAGCTGGTGTTCCTAAACCCAAGTGGAGTGATGTGGCTGCGATGAGTTCCATCACGAAGAGTTATTGGGCGCAATGGAACAGCTTGGTGATTCAGGATGGAGTCTTGTGCCGTAAATGGGAAAACGCTAGAGGGGACAGCTGTCAACTACAAATGGTTGTTCCTAAAGCTAAGGTACCGGATGTTCTACGGCTCTACCATGATGGATGTTCTGGAGGACATATGGGAGTAAAAAGGACTCTACTAAAAATTCGAGAACGCTTCTACTGGATCCATTGTCGTGATGATGTGGAGGACTGCCGCAAATGTACCAGTTGTGCGGCCGTGAAAGGACCCCAGACACGCAGCAGAGGTGCATTAAAAGTATACAACGTTGGAGCCCCTTGGGAACGGATAGCACTAGACGTTGCGGGACCATTTCCAGTAAGCGAGAGCGGAAACAGGTACTTCCTGGTGGTCATGGATTACTTTACAAAGTGGCCGGAAGTCTTCGCCATTCCTAACCAAGAAGCAACAACTGTCGCAGATAAATTGGTTCAAGAAGTCTTCTGTCGTTTTGGAGTACCCTTAGAAATACACAGCGATCAAGGAAGAAATTTTGAATCGCAAGTATTTCAAGAGACTTGTCGGTTAATGGGTACCCATAAAACCAGAACCACCTCTTACCACCCACAATCCGATGGAATGGTAGAACGATTCAACCAAACGTTGGAGAGATATCTGGCGAAAGTTGTGGAAAGCCGGCAAAGGGATTGGGACAACCACATACAGCCGTTTCTTCTGTCTTACCGAAGTGCAGTCCACGAAAGTACGACTGTGACACCAGCCTTCGCGAACTTTGGAAGGGAATTACGGTTACCTGCTGATTTAATCACTGGAACTCCCCCCGATGCTCCATGTAGTGTAACAGATTACGCGAATGACTTGCGTAATAAGTTGAACGATGTTTATGAGCATATCCGACAATCCAGCCAACAGATGTCTGAGAAGATGAAGACCCGTTATGACCGGAAAGCAAACGGTAGGGGTTTCGACGAGGGTTCACTGGTGTGGTTGCATAACCCAGTGCGGAGCAAGGGGAAGTCTCCAAAGTTACAAGCAAAATGGGATGGACCATACCGAGTCGTGACTAGGATCAACGATGTCACCTACCGAATACAGAAGGGTCCACGAGGTGCGCCTAAAATTGTGCATGTAGACCGGTTGGCGCGATACTACGGGACTAATGATGCTCGGGACGAGCATGTCTAAGGAGGGGGCAGTGTTACATCGGACCTACTAGAACATTCGAGAAAGCCAGTGATTACAATGTGTGTACGTTAGAAGTTCGAGAGAATTCTATTATTATTAGTTTTAAAGTTAGGTAGGTACAAACTCGCGACCTATTTATACAAAGACATTAGAATTTCGACCGTATGCCTAGGGCATACGGTTCATATTTGCTTGTTTTGTACAAGTAGGTTAGGTAGGTTAGGTAGGTACTTGTTTTCAGTAGGTACCTATCTACCTGCTATTTTTTGTTAGTGTTTTTTTATGACCCTCTCGAATGTTCGTCGTTATTCTGGTGTGTCTGTTGGCGAGTATAAATAGAGCGCTCAGGGCCGCGACCGGCAGTCTTGTTTTAGCTACACAGCGAAGCAAATCGAGGTGAACTTGAAGTGCGATATCTAAGCGAATAGTGATCAGTAGTGTATTTGTGATTAAGTTTAAGTTGTTTTGTGCTTAATAAAGTTATTGTGTTGTTAAATCGGTAGTAATTAATTTATCTCATACCCAGCTCGTAACATTATTATTATGTACCAATTAAGGCAATTAGTCACAGCTCAAAAATAGCAATCATACTCAAACAAACTCGAACAAACCTGAATACAAAATGAAAACACATTTTCGATCAGACAAAATCTTTAGTATCCAGGCCACGCTAACCGAGCGAAAAGTTCAAAATATATTTCTCATCCAGAATTATTTTATTTGGTAACACGGTGCATATCTAACTGCTCGAGTGACACATGAAAGTGGGTCGCATATTAGGGGACATAAATGAGAGTAGCCAAGTAGGTCGAACTCACCAACCCGCAGCTGCAATGCCAGACTTATGGACCGTCGTCCAACGTCCAGATGAATTATTGATACGAAAGCTATGAGACACGCGCGCTCCAGTGACGGGAAAAGTCTGTCATGTCAATGCTGTGTTTACAGAGTAAATAACAGACGTTGATGTATGTATTTCTGAGTAAATTGAGCTCTAACAAGCTTGACCTGAATTAAAGACGATATTTGTTTAGATATGTTCATCGTTAAAGATTGGTTTTTACACATCGGAATTGTGAATACAGGGTCGTGTTTAACTGGGCATTAAGAAAACAGTATAATGGAATCTTACCATCAATATTTTGATATAATATATCTGACTTGGTCTAGACTAATCGAGAGACGAGAAATACCCATCATTTGCGTAGTCTTTTCCCAACTATGTTGCGATCGGCTTCCAATCTACCGGAATGCAGCTGAATATCAGTATTTCACATGGAGCGACTGCATTTCTGAGCTCCACAACCCTGTACTGGGTCATACGATACCCCTTGGTAGACTGGTTGTTAAACTTTTTGGGGACTTTTTGAGAGACGAAAAATACCCGAAAACATAAATTGAAATACAAATCCCTATGTTAAAAAAATATGCACGTATATTCTCCAGTTTACCGCAGTGTGTCATCCACGGTTATCCCCGTGAACCCAAGTTAAACATACTTCTGAAACATAAACAACGTTCATCCACCCCTCATGAAACTTCCAGAGGGGAAACGTGGAAATGCCTCAACAGCCGGAGATTAATGTGTACTCGGATACACATACGAAACTCCTTTTATATTACATAGAAATTTCATATGAGAACGCAAAGAAATATACATATAAGAATCCTACTATCCTACTTCCTATATATCTACTCATACCTATTATAACGAGGAGAAAATTGTATTTTTGTATGTAACGAATAAACTTTAAGCTACTGAACCGATTCGAAAAATTCTTTCAGCAATGGATAGCCACATTATCAGGAAGTAAAATAGGCTATATTTTATACCCGTACACTTACGGGAACAGGAACTACGCGGGTGAAACCGCGTGACGTCCGCTAGTAACATTATAAATGCGAAGGATGGTGAGGATGGATTCTCGACTCTTTCACGCAAAAACTAATAAACGGATTTGGATGAAATTTTGCTCACATACAGTTTATAACCTGGAAAACATGTAGGATACTTTTTATTCCGGTAGTATGATCCTGTGGGACAATTATCGAACTTCATGCGAGCGAAGCTGCGGACATTTGCTAGTTCACAGTAAAAGAGGTCTTATGATGTAAATTTATATTCCCGCTAGACTAAGCAAAAGGTATCGATTAAGCCATAAACCTACCATGTTCCATACAAAATTTCCTATCTTATCGCTATATATTACGATTATCTTAGAAATGTATAAAGTTTATCGATAACAGTCGAATTTCTGCAATAAAGTCGGGAATGTATTACGTATTGTGGCAATCGTTATCTACACTAGGTAATTGAAATGAATGTACTCGTAGTATAAGTACCGATCATAATTTCATAATTTCTCGTTATAGTTATTACGAGAAATTATGAAAGTGTTAAATAAATTAAGTATGATTCTTGATGAATTAACAAATCATTGCATCAGAATTTAATTATTCAGTCCAGATATCCGACTCATATTATGTATGTATGAGTATTTAGTGGTTGGTACTTATGTGAGTGTTTTGGATAATTCCTACTTTTAACCTGACTAAGACGAAAGCCAATAGGAAGGGTTAAGTTTTTGCTGTCTATGTATGTATGTGTATTTTACATATGTTGCTCCGTAGTGCCTAAACTATTCATCCAATTTTGATGAATAAGGGGTCCGGTAACATGGGTTACAATTTAACCGACTTTAACAATAGCAGGAGTAGTTTTACCTTGTAGACTCCGAATTTAATCAGAGCGTGATTTTTAAATAATCGGGTGTTGTACACTATACCACATAAATTATTGTTTTGGATTTTACGGAACAAAGACGTTTCATTTTATCTCTGCCATATTGCTATGTTACTGTTTAACCTCTAATTACCTTACTGTTTACTTTTACCTGAGTGTACTTGCAGAAGAAAATAAACCCGAATATGAAGATGAAATTAATTTTGACTGTTTATTTAAAAATAACTGTGCAAAAGATATTGTCACAAAAACGATCAATATGGTCTAACGCGCCGCCATGATTCGATTAATGGCCCGATCAGCCTGTGTTACGGAAAATTAATATGACACCCAATTACGGAACCCGTGACAGCTAATGTGGCACCGAATATATTATCTAGTTATTCCATATCATATTCCCCAATTCATAAATCATGCACGCGTTGAGATATAAATTATGTAGAGGCCATTATATCGGGAAATTATCTGCATTTTAAAGCAATAAATGTGTATGAAAAATTGCTATTTTCTTGCGCTACTTTCCTTATCGCTGTCGATTTATTTTCATTCACTGTGACATACGACAATCAAAACCAAAAAGATAAGATTGCACGTGCAGTGTGCGGTTTTTGTCTTCTTTTTCGTTCTAGAATTTTCTTGGCTTCTTGCCAGAAAGTTTTGCATTGAAGGACCGTGCGGTTGTTTACACAGGAGTTCCTTTATCTATACTTATAATAAATCTGTAGAGAGGTCAATTCTGTACATGAAATATATTTACAAAATAACTATCGGGGGGTGATTAGTGATCGATACTGATGCCAAAAATGCAATCAGTAAAATTTTTGTCTGTCTGTCTGTCTGTCTGTCTGTATGTTATTTATAGAAAAAAAAACTACTCGACGGATTTTAACGAAACTTGGTACAATTATTCTACATACTCCTGAGCAGGTAATAGTATACTTTTCATCACGCTACCATTAATAGGAGCAGAGCAGTGAAAGGAAATGTTGGGAAAACGGGAGAAGTTACTTGGTTTTTTTAGCTTCCGTCGCGTGTGCAGCCTTAATGGTTAAAGCTACATAGAAATCATGTATAACGGAAATATTCCACATAAAATTATATAAAAAATATCCCAAGACAGCATATGTCTATCTTTTATAGTTGACTCACAATAACACGTGTAACTCCCGATAGCTTAGCAGTTCGGAGAATAAATGTGAATGTAAGTTTGTTTGTTGCGCTTTCACGCGACAACTACTGAACGGATTTGGATGAAATTTTGCACACAGATAGTTTATAACCTGGATTAAAACATAGGATACTTTTTATCCCGGCAGTAAGATTCCATGGGACAATAATCAAACTTCACGCGGGCGAAGCCGCTGGCAGAAGCTAGTCTGAAATATTTGTATACTTGATAAACTATGTTTGTAAATATTGGTACGTTTTTTACTTACTGGAAGATAAGTTATCACACTTACATGGATATTCACTATGACTTAATTATAAGTAACAGAAGAAGATACAGAACCCGGCTGATTATTTACAAAAGCGCTTCCTACTTAGATCGGTTGATGGTGTAAATGATTCAGACTCACACATGCACTATGTCAAACTTTCCATCCAAAAATTCATAACAATTAAACAGTGTCCTAAAGCCACGACCAATACAGACCGACTATAAATTGCCTGCTTTGAAAAACCACTTATGGCTAGTCTTGTTTGTGGCAAAAACTGAAAAAGAAAAAGAAACATACAATACAAAGTAAATAACAACACAGTAGGTCTCTATAAAAGAGAGCTCTTAAAAAGCAATTTTATACCTTCAATAAAACATACAAGAATGGATTCATCATCGTAATATTAACGACTTTGTTAAGTACTTTTCCACTTTAAATGTAGATAAGAAGTGTAGCTACTTCGACGCAATCTTTTATCAGTCATCAGCTTATCAGGTGACTTCATAATTACTCGTTGAAAAGATAATAGAAAGCGCAAAAATAAGTTTTGAAACTTGATGGCGGGGTAATAAATAAAGCCTATGAAAAATGTGGTGAACGAAAAGAAGTTATTTGAATGAATGTAGATATCTTGAACTTGAAATGCTTTTACTTATCTTTTGGACTAAGTTGCTATTTTATAGCAGGCATTTCGAGTATCATTTTGTTTTTTAACTGAAAACTTCTTTAGGCGCGTTGAACACTTTTTGGATGAATAAAAATCATGCAACTCGCGTGACCGTCACCTAACGCTTCGTAGCACTCGTAGCCGATCCGCTACGGCGTAGCATCACTTAGGCGTGCGCGGGGCACAACCCATAGTAGATATAGATTACTTAGTTTTTACTTCTATAGGCAGTCCCAAAGACTGCCGCGCATGTTTTATTTATAACTAGCTTCTGCCAGCGGCTTCGCCCGCGTGAAGTTTCAAAATTGGGGTTGAGTGAGAATATTATAAACGTAAGAGTAAACAAATATAATAATAACAAATCTCCGAACTGTTAAGCTATCGGGAGTTACACGTGTTATTGTGAGTCAACTATAAAAGATAGACATATGCTGTCTTGGGATATTTTTTTTATAATTTTATGTGGAATATTTCCGTTATACATGATTTCTATGTAGCTTTAACCATTAAGGCTGCACACGCGACGGAAGCTAAAAAAACCAAGTAACTTCTCCCGTTTTCCCAACATTTCCTTTCACTGCTCTGCTCCTATTAATGGTAGCGTGATGAAAAGTATACTATTACCTGCTCAGGAGTATGTAGAATAATTGTACCAAGTTTCGTTAAAATCCGTCGAGTAGTTTTTTTTTCTATAAATAACATACAGACAGACAGACAGACAGACAGACAGACAGACAAAAATTTTACTGATTGCATTTTTGGCATCAGTATCGATCACTAATCACCCCCCGATAGTTATTTTGTAAATATATTTCATGTACAGAATTGACCTCTCTACAGATTTATTATAAGTATAGATAGATAAAGCAGAATTACGTAGCTTGAACGCTCTAAAAACATCCCTGTACGACATTTATAATTGATGCAAATAACCATCATCATCATCATCATCATCTGCGTAGCCTTTTCCCAACTATGTTGGGGTCGGCTTTCAGTCTTACCGGATGCAGCTGAATAGCAGTATTTTACTTGGAGGGACTGCCTATCTGACCTTCACAACCCATACCGGGAAATACACTACCACTTGGTAAGACTGGTGTCAGACTTGGTGTAACTGTCAAAGATGGACAAATGACAGCCGGGACCAACAGCTTAACGTGCTTTTCGAGGCACGGAGGAAACTCGGTATGTAAGGGTGGTCACCCATCCACCGACCAACCTAGGCAAGCCACGAGCTACAAATAACTATCATCTTATTAAAACCTTTCATTAAAGTATTTTCCTTATTAATTTTTCCTAACGTTTTTCTACTACTTAGGTACAAAGCACAGGACATTAATTTTAATAACATATTTAATGATTATAGGAAGTCGCCGACTCTTATCTGAAGTCAAGCAAGGTCTACAGTCGCACAGAAGATGCATTTGTTTGACCTTACTGATAACAGTGATAACACACGTGTGACGTACACGAGAGACTTATTTAGAACAAAGATTAGGCCACTGCGTAGTTTGAGTATAAATAACGTACTGTTTTACAGTCACAAACTGACAAATGTGGTAAATAAATTTTAATAAAAGAGTAATTATTTATTATATTCATGAGCAATTAAACTGAATGAAGAACACACGTGTAAACAGCTGATAGAACATCACCAGGTCAACAAGGCGTTTCCACTTCGTATGTCTGTCTTGAGAAAATCAAAATAGAAAATAAGAGGTAGCGAATAAAGAAGGATGGAATAAACAGACATGCTATGTCTACCCCAAAAACTCTGATAATGAAAGCAGTATGATAATGATAAACGAGCAGTAAATGGTATATAAAATCTTCCATGTCACGACCCGGCGGGTCGTTATAATAGCTCCTGGAAAATCCCACTGAGTCTATTTATAGATTGTTTACACAGTATTTTCATTAGGATCCACGATCAACAATTTAGATTGGAGCAAATACATCTATAATAATGATAGTAATTTTTCAACACGGTTTATAGATATTTCTATACAAAATAGTTCCACAAATATAATATTGAACATTGTTTTGGAAATCTAGGTGCCAAACGAAAATTGTGCAGTATTTGAATTTCCGTTGGCGTGAACCCAAATCGCGATATTTATTTACGACCTACAATAACATTTATAAAATCCAACACAAATGCGACAATTACTAGCCTACATGTTTCCAAGTCTCCAGTAGAATGAAATAGAAGTATTTTGATAAAAAATACTGTCCATAACAAGTCTTTTAACAAAGAATTTAGTCCAGTCTTCAATCGACCGAAACTGTTACGGTGAATATTCATGAACCAAATGATATTCTGGTCTGACTGTCTGTAATTTGACAACGGCGGGCCAAGTTCGATCGTCAAGGTACACCGCACCGTCTAATCAAACCCTGTAATTACCGTACAATCGAACGAACCTTGGCTTCAAACACAGCCGTCTTTATTTTAAGGCTTTTTGCTGGGTGAAGGTTGAATTCGGATGTTTCGCGAACTGTTCTTAATAGGCGGATAAGCGATTCATTTATTCAAATCCAACATCGTTCATAGCAGCATGTTTATCCTTATTATCTTTACTTTTAAAAGCCATTTTTTTATTTCTTGGAATTCTATAAGGAAAACCGTCAGTTACTCATAACTTATGTAGGACAAGAAAGTAGCGTTTAGTATCGACCGATATGTCACTAACCAACAATTTACCTAGTCAAGATAAGATTGACGTTTATAAATCGTTGGAATGACAATCGATATTTTATATGTTATCGTTTGAAATTACTAAGTGGACTCGACCACAGACTAGTAATATCGGTGTTATTAGAGTCGAAATGCAAGCGCGAAGAAATATAATGTGTCGATGCAATTTCTCGAGCCATTGACCGCAAATCGCGTAGGTACCTGCGATAGCCGCGGGTCAGTTGCAAACAAGATTACCTACACTGTGACTGGTAATAGGAAGCGGTGATCTCGATTACCTACAAATAAATGCAGTTATGTTTTTACCCGTTTCCCGGTTTAAAAAAACTCTGCCAAGGAATTAGCCAATCGTGAGTAAATAACAATAATTGCTATTTAATATGATTCTTCCGATTGCAAAACAAAAGTTGCTTAATCAAGCAATCATACCAAGAATCAAGGTTTTATACGTTACAGAGATATCTCAAATGTTTATTTCTTTGGCAATATTTACCGTCAAGGACTTTGATTCTATAAAATAG
Organism: Xestia c-nigrum; assembly: GCA_916618015.1. NCBI lineage: Eukaryota > Metazoa > Arthropoda > Insecta > Lepidoptera > Noctuidae > Xestia > Xestia c-nigrum. The sequence goes on from OU745260.1 coordinate 12,107,399, forward strand.
CATCTTCATTTTGAAATAATTAAAGTACTATTTCTATGAACCTGATGTTGCCTAACTGAATAACATTTCTTGCCAAGTGCAAACAAGGCCGAACGTCAGCCAAAATATGTGTCTATGAAAGTGTCGACTTAGATACTGAACCAATTAATGATATTAACACTGAATACATTATGTTTGAAAACCTTGCTACGCGTAGCTTATACCACGCTTATTATCTAACCTACATTTATAAAAAGGACGAGGTTATTGAGAGACTTTTTGATTCAGTTTATGTAGGTTGTATAAAAAACCAACCTCATTTTTAAAACCAAAGTGTGCTAACGTTGTCCAATAAAAGCTAATGACAACGTTAACCCTCTTCTGCATCACACCGTCCATGTAAGTCCAACCGGAATCATTGAGCGAATCCGTCCGACGTCCAACACTCGATACATGGCAAATGTAACACCATGCACATCGAATTCGATTACAACTTGTCATCTGATACGTCTAGCGACCTCTCTGCAGTTGAAACGTATCCTACATCGAGTGCCGGTCATATAAATCACGATGCGATCGCTTGACAGGAGATGGATGATACACCACGCAGCCTAGAACGAGTTTGTGTCTAGTTAGTCCGTTGTACAAGTCCGACAAACAAGTTGCTGTGATAGAATCGAAGCGGACAGTGGCGTCAGTCATTGTGTCGCCGAATGACCTAGTGGTCTAAATGTGTCGATTGCACTTGACTGCACGGCGTTAATGGGTTAAAGTAAAACTGTCAGTTGATAAAATCGAGGTTGTTACCTGATATTGTGTGTGTGGATAACAATGGCCGAGTTTGCAACAAAACATCGTGATAAGAGCAGCTATTGTAGGTGTCTCTTACATCGATATATCAAATGTGTGCACAGCACTGCTAATTTTCCAGTCAGTCTGTAAATGCGGTTCCACAGAGTTTCCAATGTGCAAACATTAATCGGCACACGGCGACACAGAGTCACGTAAAAGTGACTTTTTAATCCGGCTCCTCAAACATTCAAGCCGTCCCGGAACGCAAATGGAAAGCAAATTGGAAACGAACTTGACGTAGGTACCTGCACTGTGGTTTGGTTCGGCCTCAATCGCGGAGTCAGCTGGCCGATGTCCGCACCACTAACGGTGACATCGCCGTGAACTTATTCAATAGACTCTATAAATAGCCACAGACTTTAAACTGCAGATTATGCGCCCATTCAATGCCAACTGCAATGATCAAAGAAAGTTTTGCGTCTCCTGTTATTATGACTTGTTTTAAAGAACGCAGCAGCTGTGATTTGAAGCTATGAAACACGTTCTTTGGGATTATTTACAATCTCAGACACTACTATGTATATCTTTTTCAGTTATTAAAGCTATTCTTCCTCTCATGCATTTATGCCCTTGAGTAATATGTATCTGAATGCCATACTTTATAATAAGCACTGTAGCTGTCCAAATTGCTTTGTTTTGAAATAAAATTAAATCGCCAAAATGATAGCCTGTGCCAGTCATTTTGTCCTTTACATTCGGTCATAAAATCCAAAAACATAAATTTCTTTTAACCTTTGTCCTTCATTAAAAAAACTGGATATAATCAGCTTTCACTGAACACTGAACGTTAGCGAGAATGTGGGTTCTATAATTTCCTTCAGCAATATAGTTTAATATAGTTTCCACAAATGAGCGGCTGTCGTTTAAATGGAGTGGTCGATCTTGATTAATGTGGTTAGTTATTGACTTCAGACCTTCCCCTTTCGACGGACTTTCTTCGGCCGTAAATACTGTTGAATGGGATGGGATAAAACTACGGCAGACTCTAATTGGTTTGGGTTCTTAGTAATTTAGTTTCAGTGTTTAAATAGTCTGGAGGAGTTTGCTTTTCAACTAATGAAGTAGTCCTTCTGGTTTTATTAAATTTAAAATAAGTTTTCGACTAGTTCCAATAAAGAATCAGTACCCTCAGTATTCAGGCTCTGTTAACCCAGTATTTCTATCTTTGTTTGTCTGCCTTAGTGATTAAGTCCACTGTTTTTCTCCAAACGATTTCACGAACACACAACTTGTTTCTTACAGTTTGTAATGTTCACAAAAAGTGGTTATACGTCAGTCACGAAATGTTCGGCCGTTGTAGCAGAAATCAGCTCGTGTGCTTGCTATCACGAGTGGGTTCATTGGACAATAATGCGGGTACACACTGGTGGTGTCATTACTTAAATGATAGGCGTTAACTGCGCTGTCGTGAGTGTAGACTACGCTTTTAGTTTGCACAATACGCAATTAGGACTGTGGACTGTGGCTTTTGATTAGTCGGCTAGTATTGTTTTTACTCGGAAATTGGTAGTCAAGAAAGCACGGAAACAACAGGAAGTTTTTGCTTTCTCCGTTAAAACCGACCTATAAAACGTTATTATACGAAATTAGTACAACGTTTGAAGGAAAATGTAATAAAAGTGAAAAAAAGAACAAAACGCGCACGTTGTTCCGTGTTATCGAGGATAAAAAAGATTATGAATGTATTCTGTCTAATAATACGTCGGTGTTATTAATTTCGGTAATAAAGCTGCTTGTTCCGCACTAGGTTAAAAATAACAAATTACAGCCCTCATTAGTGGCCAAATTATCAATGCTTTTAAGGACATTGTTCTTTTCCAAAACATTGATGCAACCGTTGCTTTTCCACCATTCCATTGGCACTTGATGGTTATTCTATTTAATTACCTATATCTAACTGGAATATAATTTACATATATATATTTTTTAATTTTTGATGCATAAGCTGTTGTGAATATTCGTTCCAAAAATGAGTGAAGACAGGAAGGAGTCAGGGTCAAATAGAAATATGTAAACTTTTTTTTAAAATCAACCAAAATAGATCATTTTTTGACGTGATAACGTCTTATAAATTGATAATACCAGCAACACTCATGAAAAATAGTAACGTTCCATGCCATAGTAACGTTCCATAGTAACGTTCCACCTCCTTTTTTTTTAAACACAAATGATAAATGATAAATGATAAATGACAAATGATAAATGATAAATGACAAATGACAAATGATAAATGATAAATGATAAATGATAAATGATAAATGATATTTATTCAGCAAGTAGGTTTTCTCAAACACTTTTACACGTCATTTTGACGTGATAACGTCTTATAAATTGATAATACCAGCAACACTCATGAAAAATAGTAACGTTCCATAGTAACGTTCCATAGTAACGTTCCACCCCCTTTTTTGTATTACATAAAATAATGATTATGACGTTATCACGTAAATCTATCGTCCGTAAACCGACTTTACAGACAACCAATTTTTTTTTTAATTTGAATTGATAATACATACCACAGATGGTATATTATTCGTAGTGCCATTTAAGTTAATTCTACACCAATCTAGCCTTTTGAGAGGCATGATTGACTCTGGCCGTTAAAATTTTAATTAACATTGGCACAAAAACCTATCGGTTCATAAAACGAGTTATGGAACGATTTCCTTTTTAAACTCGGGACTTAAATATAACTAAGTGAAAATTGGGTGTACTGTATAAGATACACCTCCGACTATCCCCACTATTTTGGAGTCAGCTTCCAGTCTGGCCGGAGGCAGCTGAATACCAGTATTTTACATGGAGCGACTGCCATCATGGAGCATCTGACCACAAATGGCAGCCTGGACCAACTGCTTAACGTGCTTTCCGAGGCACGGAGGAAACTCAGTATGTAAGGGCGGTCACCCATCCACAGACCAACCTAGGCAAGCACGCCTTAACGTAAAGATCGACCCGAGCGGCTGTTATTATTTAGCCACGAGCTCCTCCTAATACCCACCAAAACATATTTGACCCAATGAACTCCATAAGAACAAACAAAATAACGTAACATTTAATTCTCGCGAAGTATAAAATCCGCACATGTTGAACGTAACGCGCTCCAGGGGCACAAAACAAGGGTTTGTTTGATTACAGGATCAAAGCCCCACTGTACACTCAAGTGGCCGTATCTTGACCTACATCGCAACCTTTGACCTACGAAGCAAACTCAATAACGTCTTACTCAAAGAAAATCTTCCAGATATAGATAGGCCACGAACTGAAAGCAGGTCGTAAAGTGCTTTTTAAGGCGGATACGGCCTCAATTTGCACTCTGTGTATTATTTGGTTATTGTATTCGAAGTATTTCTATGACCTTCTACCTGACTGCCTATTTGGTCTCTTTGACACAAGCGTGACTGCGTGACGCCTAAGTATGAGGTTCGGTCGTAGGTTGGGGTAACTTTTATTGTTTTTTTCCATCAGGAATTCTTTATTGTCCGTATTTATATCCAGTTGATGACAATAAGCGCGCCTCCTTGTACAATATGGGACTTAACTTGGGAAATGTGTAGGTACTATTATGTATACCTGCTCGGCCTGCTCCTCTACCTTACCATTCAGGGATTACAGGCGTGATGTGATGTTATGAACAGTCGAAGTCTTCTATTCCGACCTTCTCACAACCAGGCCTTAGCCTCGAATACAACAATTTGCGGTGCCTCCAATTTATGTATCTTATATGGGACCTCTTTACTCATATGGCCACAAAGTGAAATCACTAAAAGTGGAAACCTCGGCGTTGGCTCAGAACCGTGTTAACGCTTCATTTACGTGCATAAACGAGCGGCATGCGGCTTATGACCGCGTTAAGATGGCTCATCACACGAGGGTAATGGTGTGACAATGCATACAAAATAGTAAATACAATTTACTATCTATTCCGCCTATATTTTAGGAAAGACAACCGTTTTTCGACTATGGGTCTTATTGCAATCCGATACCACCGATTCCGCGAATTACACCGCACATTTGGGTAAATAAGGAACACATTCGGGAAAACCCCCGTATGTTTTCACATTCGAAATTCGAATGATTGGGATTGCCTTCGCAGAAATTGGAAGTAAAATACTACGTAAAAATTACGTGACACATGTTAAACTTTGAAGACTATAACATCGTTGTTATCAAACAAACAACTGTTAGTTCACAACAATATCGATAAATAAGTCGTACATATTTCAGATGTTGTGGACAGATTTTATATTCATTGATGTGAAATATATTTTAGCTGCAATAACCTGAGGATCGCAGTTTTTGGTACAATGCAGTTTACATCTTACTCCAAGGAGATAAGGCATAAGTTTACATAATATTGAGGGTTAGATTAAACATATTATGTACAATCTAACCCTCAATATTTACCCCAACCAATTAATTGAATAACATTTAACTAAAATTAGCCAAGCAACACGCTACTGAGAAACCAGTATACCAACAACAAGGTGTTCACAAGTCTCCCACGCTTGTTACGCCAATAAACTCATACATATTACCATACAATTCATACATACGCCTTCGGTGAATGAAGCAAAACGATTGCTTCCCGTCCCCGAGTAAGGTACACGTTATTTAATAATTACTACGAGACATTGTAACTGTTGCTACGGAGGTACGAAGACAGACAGCTTGAACTGTCGTCTCCGGAATGTTAATGTAGGACACGACGAACAACGCCACTTCATAACAGGTGAGAGACATCGAATTCTGAGCAAACTTTTCGAGTCAATTCAAACCAACATTTTGACGTAGGACAAGGCAAACATTAATTTATTATGCTTGGTATTGTTTCAATCGTTCATTGATTTTGTTTATATTAGCAATAGAATTAAGGAAAATTAAGAGCACATTAAAACATTTCCAGGAATCATTAAAAACTGTAATCTAGATGTGAGAAAAACAACCATACAAGCTGTTAATAACCTATAAACGTGATATGTTAACTAATTACATAAATTAAGGACATAACTGTCAGACAGGACAATTAAAATATGTGGAACATACACAATGTTTCTAAACACGAACTACGCTAACGATCCACAATCGCACAGAGTATAAACAACACAGAGAGTTCAAAACAAATAGATAGAAAATGTTTAGTAAAATGTCGCACACACGTGTTACTTGAACGATGGTCGTTCAAGGCTGGTTTTTGCGTGCGTTCTTTACGGTCATGGCGAGCCAGGTGGGCAGGAAAATGAAATGGAATCCGTTAACTACTCTATGATCTAGTGCAAACCATTTTGTCGCAAACGTTTTTTAATGACGTCACGAACGTCAAATAGCTAATTAGCTACAGCGTCATAATGATCGAAATAAGTTTGTAAACTTACTTGTTGCTAATTACAGCTATTTGCAGTGGGTTTACTTCTAGCCTCGTCGTACGACTAATTTAATATCCCAAGGAAGCTGTGCTTCCTGTGCTTCCGAGCTTCCTTTCTGCGAACCATTTCTGGAGGAACAATTTATTTTGTTACCGTACCTTGCCTTGTAAAAGGTACTAAAGCTAATTAACAAATAATTTCCGCCCATTTTCATATTATCAGTGCCTACTATAGACTCAAGTCACTGCATATATTTACATTAAGGCTCCGTATATGTAGAGACTAAGTCAGTGGAGGCGAAAATGGAAATCATGTACCTACACAGGATTTGTCAAACGTGCGTTGGCATAGCAAGTACCTTAACATTATTATAATCAACCTAAAGTTCAGACATAATCTTGATAATATCTACGTTGAATAACAAGGGAAAATTACATTAAGATCTTCCGCTTAGTTAGCGGGAACAATTTTGTTACTAAGATAACAGTGTTCATTATGTACTGATATGTATCTGTAAAATCCAGCAAAAAAGCTCTCGAATGAAGAATAATATCGCTCATGGCCCCTTTGGTTGGCGACATTGGGGACATCGTTGTAATGTTGCCAGTTTATCTTGACGTTTCATGAGGGCGCTCTGCTAGTTAAGACAGATGTCAACGATGTGTCAAATTCGGTACTTTACATTTAGGTGCATATTACGCCACCTGCCAATGCATAACGGGCAATAGCCACTCTGAACTTTATTCGCCACCTAATCGTTTATCTAACAGTAAAATCCAGATTTTGTTGACTCGTGACAAAATTTCTATCAATATTTGAGGTGTATTTGGTACGCTCATCACACAAAAAAGCTTTGTTTTTTAACTTTTTAGCATATGTTTGACAAATCGTGATACGTATTTTTTTGCTATCGGGCCAAGTTTTATTTTCACTGCGTAACGTAATAAGCGCTTTCATATTACCTAATATTGTCTCAGCCAAATATGGCAGAGGCGGCGTGTTTAACTTAGATGTTACCATTTATTCCGCTGCGTGCTACCTACGTAGAACTTGGGGTAAGGAGTGGGCTTCACTAAAGTCTGACTAAACCAATACACGGTAGACAATGATCAACAATAATTGTAGAAGCAAAGTGAATTAAAGACTCATTCTTTATGCTTAGATCTAAACAACCTTCGGCTATTTTAGTCTAAGCATCTGCTGGAACCCGGCAATCAAGGTCTTCATTTCCTTAATAGATTTTAAGTAGGAACAGACGTACAGTAGGTATGCAATTTGAGTTAATAGCGGAACTCATAAAGTTCGCTTTCCGGTCACTCTAAAACTACTATCAGCAATAGGGATTGGTGCACACGATACGTAAGTATAAGGTTTCGAGTACCTACATGTGTCGATAATATCAATGTCTTGTATAGTATTACAGAGTAATCGAACACTATAACAAGTATCCATTACGATATCCATGACACCGATACACAACTAAATAATCGTAACGAATCAACCAATTAGTAATTAATACTTTTGCAAGAAACAGTTTATGCTTGTAAACGAAATTAATACGAGTAAATAGTGTCACATTTCATTCCATATATCACGCATTAAAATCAATCAAAAGCAAAAGAATGCTGAAAACGGTGTTTTGAAACTGCAAAATTGCGTTTGTGTGACCTTGGCGATGCTTTCCAATAAAATGTATTTGCCGTATACAGCACAGTGTGAAAGTACCTTCATTTATTTTGATTACCGATTTGTATTTCATTTATTTTCTGGCATCCTGCTGGTTGTAGCAAGGTAGTTTTTTTCGCGCGTGTCCCACAGTCGAACCAAAGCCCTCGTGTTTTTTTAATGCACTTTTACGCACAATTTCACAAATGTTTACCACCAGCATCACCTACCCCCTCCTGGCAATGTCACCAACAGCCATAAAAACCATGCTGAAATATAAATAATTTCCTTAACTCCTGAAATCAGTATCCTGCTAAACCCGTACTACCTATCTTTACAAATCTAGTAGCTTTCAATAACAGTAGCGATCACGTCAACATCATGTGCACCGCACCGCCGCGTGCCGTCGGCGTGGGCTGCCAGCCGGAATACACGTCTTTCATTAAAGTGCCCTCTGGTGAAAGAAACGGAAATTGCCATCCACAGCCCACTAACCTCAAGTTTTTGCCCTTCGAGAAAAACTAGTCAAAGAATTATGGGTACGTGCTGTATAATCTCGATCGGGAAATGAAAAAGAACCTGGGTACTTGTTATTCATGAACGATTGCGTATTAGCTACGGATAGAGATGAGGGTTTTTCTACAAGTCCTAAAGAATTTACAGGGCAAAGGTAATTTTACAATTTGGCTGCCATTTTAGATGAAATTTAAAAAAAAGAACCAAATCGTTAGATTACACATAAGATCAAGCAGTTATAATAATTCCGCGTTCTTCAGTGTAGTGAGTCTCTCCATTGTGCTTATCTTGCTGTCAACTAATTCTCTATTAACTTCTTCAATAACATACGATGCCTTTTGCAAAAATTATGGCGCATTGAGACATTACTTTTGCACACCTTTTTTGCCATGGACCTAAATAAGAAAGGGATAAGAGAGGTAATGAAAAAAATACACACAGTAGCAGCAACTGATGAAGATAAATAAAATGTGGAAGGATAACAACAGCTCTAATAACAAAATTGATATCAAAGGAAAACAAATGAAGATAAGAACAAGCTATATATAAACACGCAACCACAATAATAGAACAAACATAGCATTGAGTATCAAAAGGTTATTGGCATGAAGGGCGAATGACCCGCATAGTGAATGATTTTCATTGCATCCTTCCGCACTAGTGTTCCGCTGGGCGGGTCCCCCGTCCTTCATTATTAGAGAAGGAAATTACCATCCGCCGACGTTGCACCAGTTGCCATCATGAAACTATTATGTTCGCACAACAGATTATACGGTAGCGCTGATTGCTTCCATAACCTGGAAGTAATTTTAGATGAAATTTTGAGTCAATTGCGTGTTAGAGACAATGGATTAGAAATAAACATAAGTGTTTCTAGTGAATACTCAAAAACTAGGTCACCTTTATCAGCTCTCATATTTCATAGAGAATCATAGAGAATGAACAAAATGAAATACTCATACATAATCATCAGAAATGGGAAGTTCTTAATAGCTAGACGTAGTGATGGTAGCTGGAGCAGAGCCTTAAGGATATGGTTGCCGAGAGACTGTAGACGGAGCGTTGGCAGGCCAACAGTCAGAGAGGTGGCCGACTTATAGAAGATCGCGGTGAAGACCAGGATGAGACTCGCACAGATCAGTGAGCATGACACAAAGGGAGGTTTATGCTCAGCGGTGGATGAAACAAGGCTTTTAATGATAATGACGATAGACTTCCGAAACCCCATATACCACATTTCCACAGAGTTCAACAAACCGTGACCTTATGAATGTCAAAATACTTATGTTCAAACACATTTCCGTAAACAAAGTTAATAAAACGTTAAACTTGGATCACCTTGCTGATTGTTACGATATTTTTCGAAGAATCCGGATAATTAGATTAATTGCCCGCAAAGGAAACAAAAGTTGCAAAGTTATTCTAGATATTTCGTATATTTACAAAATGTTTAAAGTCATCAATGAAGGTTGTTTTCGTTACAGGTACTGAGAGTGTTGAAGACTGAAGACTTGGCTTAAGAGGACAACAAACTAAATTTATTGAAAAACGTAAGTAAAAACTCCTGCATTGCCTTGAAATATCACGTGAATACTTGACATTAAGGCGACTACAAGAGCTAAACTCGAGTTTTATTATGCCCGAAAGTACATGATTCACTGCAATAAACAAAACCAGAAAATATATTATATTCTTCAGGATATATGCTAGTATGAGAGTATTTTGCAAACATAATGCAATTAATATGCCTCGATAAAAAAAATCACGAACTTATCTCAATGTAAAAACCATACTAAAATACATGCGATCATTTTTGGCAAATAATTCTACAAGCAACATACGAGTATTAGCATCGTAGTGTTTTTTTAGTCCAATCCATAGATTTATTGTAAATCCATCGAAACCACTTATATCGCTCTATTCAGCCCGCAGTCACTGACGTAACAACCACTTAGTAGTGCAAGCTATTTAACTATTTCAGACGAATTTTGAACCATCACAAATAGAGTTGTTAATTTAGCTCATGTAGTCGCCTTAACTGTGAACCGGGTGCGCCAAAGTTCACCTAAATTTTCAACTTCGAAAGTTGGAAATCCGAAAATGTTTTTCGTAACATTTTTACATCATAACAATCACAATTCCTAACTACTCTGTCTCTAATGTTCATAATTCCGAAGCAGTCAACTTCATAATGTCATTAGCCATAAACATCTCTTATACTTTTATTTGTTTTCCTATATTTTCTCTTTCAAATTCATATCTTTTTTTCTTATTCAAATTCATATCTTTTTTGTTTAGATTTTGTTTTTTTCTCGATTCTTTATCGTATAAAACACCTTATTATAAGGCTAAAAGTGTCTTGGTGTTTTTTGTCGCCGACTTACCGTTTGTCGTAAAAAAGATGTGGAAGGGATCCATAGGTTAGGTTAGATTAGATCTATGACCAGCTGCGCGCGAGCCGGTGCCGCAGCAGCGGCCGGCGAGCGATACCTCGAAATTTGTCGCGAAATTTTTCTAAGCATTTTTTTCATAAGACCCCAAGACAACACTCTAACCTGAATTTCATTCATTTAAGACAAAAATCAGTCAAATGACCTTTAATCATTCTAAACAGTTGGTTTTTTAGACATAATTATCTCAGGTACAGTCTTAGTAATAAGTATGTAATCGTTTGTCGTAAAAACGATGTGGAAGGGATCCATAGGTTAGGTTAGGTTAGAGCTGTGAGCCGCGAGCCGAGCGAGCACAGCGAGCGGTGCCGCGGCAGCGGTCGCCGGCCGCTACCTCGAAATTGGTCGCGAGATTTTTCTGTGCCCCCAAGACGATGTTTAGGGATAAAAGCGTAATGATAATAGTAGGAGTTTAAATATATTTACATTAATGATATTATGAATTACAATTTTCGGAAACATGAGTGTTATGAACATCCCCGGTAGCACTACAAATAGTATAAATGAAAACTTTAGGATGAAAAATTTTAGGAAGAGTGATCATTCAGATTACAAATCATTAGGAAGAACAATTTCGGGTAAAGAACTTTAGGTGAGCCAATATGGACCCGTGAAAACCATTTAGTTAATTTAATCCCATTGAATGACTTTTTCATGATATAGTCATTCAAGGGGTTAAATTAACTTAAAGGGTTGTCACGGGTCCATATTGTAGTGTTGTATTGATGATTATAATTCTGTAAAGCCATCATTTGTTACAGCCGCGAATCATATTCTAGGCAACATATAACCTGACATTGATCTGCTAATAAAAAAACATTAGAAAATTTGAATGTTACGGGCCACCGCTTCCCCCTTAATTGATAAAAAAATGCCCATACGTTCATCGTGTTTACATTGACGTCATTTAAAAATACGCGTATGTTGCCTATTTAAAAAACCAATAAACAAAACTTACATTAAAGAAAGAAAATATTCCCATTGAAGATAGTCGGTACTCTCGGTAACCTGAGAAATTAAAAAGTTAACTGTACAACTTCCCTTTTCAAGCTCAGATTAAATAAAAACTCAAAACACTTAACAACTTTCCAGACGTTTTATTACTTAGCTTTTCATTAAAAAAAACTAAGTTAGATTTCAAAGCAAAACAACGGAGTACCTACTTTCAACATAACTTCAGATAAAGTTAGGTGATTTTGAAAAGAAACTCACACGAATTCTAATAAAAGGTGCTTCTGAGGACAAAATGTCGGAACTAAATGGTATTTTAATGTAAAAGGTAAAGCCTTCTCGGAAAATCAAAGCATTTAGATTATTCCATTACAATTCACACGTAAATACGAGTTCCATGATAGATAAGCAAATGCGAACTTTATGCTGGTGGATGACAACAAAATTACGTACGCTGTTGAAATCTCAACTTGATTGGCTCAGCGTTGAAGATCCAATAATGCGCTTTTATCTAGGCACTTTTTTATGATAGCCCAATAGTGTGAATGTCTGACAACCAAGTCAAAGGTATCCAGTACAAACCCAAGACCTCTGATTTTTCGAATTCATGTGCGTATTTTGCAATTATCACTTGTTTCGGTGAAGGAAAAAATCCTGCGGTTACCTAACTAGCATGCCTGAGAATATTTGCTGTACTAATTGAAAAAGCACAAAAACAAAAGAAAATTAAATTAGTCTAATTGGGGGTGTCGGCCACAGGTGTCTCAACCACTGCGGGCCTAAGCCACGGACCCAGATGTTTCTCTTCGGCATGTAAAGTCAAGTCAGAGACCCATGGGTGTTATAAAAAGTGAGAATTTAAGCATTCATTCAGGTGTCGTCTAGTCTGGTCTGGAGCGAGACGGAATGAGAAGCCGTCACCTCCTTCATGTCACGTCATGCTAGCGAAGGAGGTCGCGGAACGCGAGAGGGAGAGAACCTCTCGTCCCAGCCGTCGCAGAAGACGCACCGGGCACCGTAGGCACGGGCCTGTGGACGGTGAGCTATGGGCTAGCTCGCCGTCCGTCCGTCTTAAGACGACAACCCATGTCGACGGCGTGTTCGTGTTCTACGCGCGTCTCAAAGAGATGTAAAAAGGAAAGGGCCCGCAAAGGCCGACGCCTGCCGGGGCTGCGGGACTGTTCGTAAGAGATATCCGTGGCCCCGGAACGTAAAGGGCGAGGAAGGAACACGCTGTAGGTGGTCCTGTAACTCCTGTTTACTGTATGTAGATATATTGTGTGCAGTAAACATGAACGATCCATTTGGTTGCTGCGGTGAATCAATTAGAACATACTCATTACTCCTCACTACAAAACCTCGTTACGCACACCAGAAACTACAGACTACAGTCTTATGACAGTTATTGCACCTTTAACAGGTGCAATCCAAAAGTAACCTTATTGTCACCACAATAAATCGTAATATCCAAAAAGCGACGACGTAAACGCTAATATCCGAAACAACCGAGATTTCAATGAAATTCTGCGAATAAATATGGTTGGTTGAAGCTTGAAAGATAGGATAGATAGGTTGTTAGTACATTGCACCCGAGCGAAGCCAGGGCGAGCCACGTGTGTCGCTATATTTTTGACAGACTGGTCAGTGATAGCAACTCAACTACAACCTTATTGTTACGCAAGTTAAGATCATTATGATTTTGACAGCGATTGTAGGAGGAACTGTGAAAGGACTATACATACTACATCGATTACTCTTCGTGGCTTTAATATGCAGCCCGATGAGATTGATTAAAAGATTCCTTTCACCTGTCCAATGGACGAGTACGTGATCTGTTTTACAAGCTACTCTAATTGCTGGCTAAAATTTATAATAGCTGCATTTAGTACTTATTTATTCAAAAATAAATCATGAAAGTTGTTTAATATTCAATCCGCACTTACGAATAAATTGCTTCCTCCAAAATTTGAGTCTGAGCCTTATTTTAGCAATGATATGCCTAAGGGATCACCTTAATTTAGGATCATAACAGGATCTTATGCCATATTTGTTCACATTATGAGAAGTCAGCACTAAATTGTGACCGACTATTTGATTGTTTGTTATTCAAATTTCAATTTAGGCGAAACACCAAACGATGTCACAGGTCATCATACAGTTATAATAACAGAGAGAAAAACATGAAGATTTAAAATCGATGCTAATTGTCCAAAAACTAAAACGCGAACTTTTCCTCAAACTGCTAGAGCAAAGGCTGAACCATTTCTGAATTTAAAAAAAGAACAACTAGGGATGGCTCTTTGCAAGCCACACTGACCCCGTGTAGTGCTGGGACATGAGCCGCATGCGGATTGCCTGGACCTGTTGCATACCAGGTTGACTAGCGGAACACTGCGTAACTGGACTATACAAGCTGTTAACAGACTATACGTTTGCACTAAATGCATCTTATTATTGAACTGGATACATACAGCCATACGTGCAAGAAAAAATATTATATTAAAAATACAACACCGTTTTCCTTTTCGGTATTCACTGGCCTTGAGTGGAAATATGAAATAATAATCTCATGAATATACACAATAATATCAAGGTTTCAATATATGACCGGAATACGTTAAAATCAAAAGGAAATGAACACCATTATTAACCCCTTTTTTTATGATTTAATACAGTATTTATTATGATTGTTTCAAACAATTCTGATGGAAACCGCAAACGATTAGCTATCATCCTATCTAGTTCATCCATGCGCGAACTATCTGTTTCCATTACAAAGGGGCGTAACACTATAAATATTTATCTACACATGACTACCTTATCAAAACCCACCGATACCTACAACTTATATCAGTGTTCCAAATCTATAATGAGAATTTATATTCTACATCGAATGCTTAAAACTCGGTCAAGAGTAAAGCAGCTCCCGTTTGTAGGTCAAAGAAAATGTTTCCATGTTACCAATGTTTTGTAATGTAGATTATTCACGAAAACATTTTGACAATAAGGAATCTAACGGAATGGAACAGTTGTTGGCAGTAGGACAAACAACAATATTCGGAATTGTTTCGAAGAGAAAAGTTTTTCAATTGCATGCGCCCTATTCACCGTGTATTCAACCTCTTTACTTAGTCTACAGTTGTCACTAGTTACTTGTCAAAAAACTGTCAACGTATGTGACATCCAAAAAGTACCGTATATTTTCTATTTTTATTTGCTGCATTTATCTGTGTTTTAAATGCTTGGTACGGATGTAGTGAAGCATGCTTCCACTAGGCGTGGTTCAGATCATGCGAAGAGAAAGTAAAGGGCCGGCATCATCGCATCACGTGCTTTCTCTCAGTTTTATTGACCCTGCTAATCACGACTTGGCTGTTTTAACTTAACTTTGCCACGTATCTCTTGTTTACCCTAATAACTAGAAGTTCTAGTCGTGTCCCGAAGCAGGAAGTCGTTAAAACTTATAGGTATTAAGTCTCCCATCAAACCCACAACAACGCTATTGAACTAAGATTTTGTACTTTGACATGTAAATAATCAAAGATTGTGTATTAACTAAGTCTTTACGCTTATACAAGCATGCAAATAGGCTTGCAGACTTGCAGATTACTTAATCATTAATATACTAACTCTAATTTCAGACCAGTATTAATGTGTTTCTAATCTTGGATTAACTTATTCAAGTTAATGACTGGAGCTATTCCTCATTTGATTCATATTGTTTCAAACGTGGAATAATTTCGAAGCTCTGGCAAAATACAATCATTAAAAGCTTAAGTTTCGTGAACATTAGATCTTAAACTTAGAACTAGAAATATTGACCTAACCTTTGTTAGCCTCCCAAAGTCGGCCGAATAAAAACAAAAGTTGCAATACTAGTTTTTCAAGATAGACAGGTCGATACAGCCGATGTTGGAGTCCCACTTGCGATAAATTTGGCCTCGAAATAAAGACAAGTTAACTTTCGATGTCCTACAACAACTTATACCACCTGTTGATGAGTAAAATATTGTATGGAATGTAACGGACAGAAAGATCTCAATATTTACTCTAATTCAGTATGTTAATAATGACAAGTAAAAAATTATGGTACCTATTATCACTGATCCAATTATATCTCTGTAACCCATCAGACGATAGGAATGACAAGTTTCAAAAGACTGAAATTATAAAAGTCCTGATTTAAAAATCAACCGCAGACGACCACTTATATAAAGTTCTGGTGCTCCTGAATAATAATCGACTTTGAACTGTGTTAGGTCATTGCCCTCACGTTGAAAAGATCAAAATTTATCCTCGCAAGGTGTACTCTGCACACCGTATCAAGTCTGCAAACATTTTGTCGCAGTGGAGCTAAACAAAAGTGAACTTTGTATCTTGATTGTTACGGGTTACGGTAACTGCTGAGTTGTTGTAGCTGAATTATAAGTTCGCTTTATAAACGGGCCGGCCCGTGCCTCCGTGCAAAAAGTCGTCGACTCGTCTGCCGCGAATAATTATTAAAAGGGCGCGAGCGATGACGACATCTTGTCTCGTCTCGATATGATCCCCTCTCGCTCCCCCCTTCTTTACAGTTACTTTACACTGAACCTACGCATCTACTTCTCTACTTCCTAGGTAACTATGAAGTATGGACAGAAACAGATGTTTTATGGTCAATTTGAAGAAATTCTCAGCTAACTAAACTAAATCGGCAACGTGACTGGATCTGAGCTACAGTCATGAAAAAGTTTTTTAAGACGTAGGTATCTACAACGGCTTATTATCATTCCCTAAAAGCTTGAAATATTAGGTTTCAATTAATTTCATCACTTATTATTTGTCAAGTACTTTCAAGAATTTTAAGAATTTTAATTTCATCACTTATTATTTGTCAAGTACTTTCAAGAATATCTATTGCTGAATGTTATCTAATAATAAATTGTTTGAAGTGATTTAAACTGTGATAAATTGTGTAAATTAAGTAAGAGTCGAGTAAAGGCCATGAGGTCAATTGCTTCGTATTATACCGCTCCACGTGTCTCTGATTCGATCTCTACCATAATTTTATCATCTCTCCTATTAAAATAAAACGGTGAACTTTGATACTACCATCGAATGTGGCAATGTCAAGTTGTCGAAAACTTATTTTCTAAACAAATTCTGGATTTCGAAGATAAAACTCTTCGAAATCAAGAAGATTGAAAGACTGAACCTTTTCGGCAAGCAGTCTGGCAAATAAAGACCAGGACCATATTCCGTCACTGCGATTTAAATAGGAAAGCGTTATTATTTTTCCAGACATGGCGCAATAGACGATAACCTTAGGACCGTCTTATTCTATTTCAGATTATCCTTAGGACCGTCTTATTCTATTTCAGTTTGTATAAACTGAAATAGAATAAGACGGTCCTAAGGTCATCGTCTCATATAGATTATTAATATGAACTACCTCATGCATAACACAGTTTTGAGTAAAAATTGTTGTGAGCATCTAATAATAATATATTTTTTTCGTGTTTCAGAATTAGAGAAAAAATTCGTCATGGTGCGGTCAGACGACAGTGTCAGATAACCGCAGCGCGGTTAAAAATTATGGGTGCCAACATGGGCAAGAACTCGAGCCTGCTCGACGCGCTACCCACTGCGCAGGGCACGCTACACGTCGTCATGCTGGGGCTGGACTCCGCCGGTAAGACCACCGCGCTCTACCGCCTCAAGTTCGACCAGTACCTCAACACCGTCCCCACCATCGGGTTCAACTGTGAAAAAGTCAAGGGCACCCTTGGAAAGTCCAAGAATGTCAACTTCCTCGTTTGGGATGTTGGCGGACAAGAAAAACTACGGCCTCTGTGGAAATCCTACACCAGATGCACGGATGGCATTATATTTGTGCTGGACTCCGTTGACGTAGAACGAATGGAGGAAGCCAAAATGGAGTTAATACGCACGGCCAAGTCTCCGGACAATACGGGAGTTCCGATTCTCGTGTTAGCGAATAAGCAGGACTTACCGGGGGCGAAAGAGCCCCGCGAGCTGGAAAAGCTGCTAGGGCTGCACGAGCTGGTATCGTCGCCGCACGGGTCGCGCGACGCGCACGCCTGGCACGTGCAGCCCGCCTGCGCCATCACCGGCGAGGGGCTGCACGAGGGGCTGGAAGCGCTCTACGAGATGATACTCAAGAGAAGAAAACTCGCCAAGATGCAGAAGAAACGAGTCAGATAAACTATAGTGTCGCGTTAGTGTTTGTGACAAGTCAGCCGTGCGCTAGCAACCGCTCGGTTCGGGAACGTTAAGTATTTTAAAATGCTCACTGTATGGATGATTTATAACGTCCGAGATAGAAACACCAAATATTGTTTTACTATAGATGTATAACGTCTTATGAAATATTCCATCATCATGTTGCTCAAGTTATATTGAACATTTTGAAGGAAACGAATATTATAAATTAAATTAACTACTAGTCATTTTCTTTTGAAAATAGCTAGGTGGGAAATAAACGTAGTTCTACACTAAATCATTTAGATATGTCCGTTTGATACGACCACTACTCTGGCTTACTATACATTGTAAATTATAGCTTTTACAGGCCACTTAATCCGCGGCTAGCCTAAATATGCAAATCCAACGACGACGTATAATTTTTAGATGGTTCTCATAATGTAAGTAGTTGCAAAAACGTGGCACACACAATATAATGTGGACCATTAGTGTTACAGTACTTAGGTAATGCGTGCAGAGATGGGCATTTGAAGGTAAATAGATGAAAGTGTGAAGTAAATAAATTAGTAATGTCTGTGAAAACTCACTAGATTAATCCTTGTGAATGTCATACTTTATATCATGTGTGAAATTATATTTTGTGGTGTAATTTATTACAAAGCTAAATGACTAACTTCGTACTTCTAATCGGAATATCTACCAACCTACTTCTTCACTTTATGATATTTTCTATAATAAACCGAATAAGTAGTTTTATCAGAATGCTCTTTCTTCAAATCTTTTCGAATGCATTTTCTGAGTCTGTATCTTTTAAATATCTGTTGTGCAACCCACCCCTTATATTTCTCCTGCGTCCTTTGCTCTATTTTTCATGTGTAGCTAAAAATATAGTGTGTAAAGGATTTTACATTTTAATGTGATGTCATTTAGGCATTGTTTACAATATAATTATGAAGAGGCTTGTACTAAGTTTATGTTGGGAGAGCTTCAAATTTTTGTACATATACATACTAATTGTAAATACTGTAGGGGAATATATCATACGAAATACACAACGTAAATATGTATGTCTTTCGGAAACAATCATAAAATTGTTTGTTTGTATTAAATACTACTGAACTGTGAAATTACATTCTGTAACTTTTGGTAAAATACTGCTTGTGTAGCTTTCATTTGTTTAAACAGTCAACGAATACGCCACTTTTGAGTCAGTTTACCATAAGACTTGACTTTGTTAAGGTTTTTGGTTTCCGCATATAGTCCCTAAAGTGAACCATTGTGCGTGCACCATACGCCTTACTGAAATGTCGACTTGGATATTGTTACTGAAAAATATATAACTGTGAAAATTGTAAGGCTAAGATAAAGATGTAATTGAAAGACTGTCCCAGGCCATTGATCAATCGTCGAGGATTGGTGACAAGATTCAAGTTAAAGCTTTAAACTTCTTACAGAAGAAAATGTATTGTCATCATTTGTTCATTTTTTAGTTTTAATTAGTACCTATTTATTTATTTACTCATAGAAGTATAACTTAATGTTAAGGCGTATATATTGAATGAAGCTTTTACCATTTTGTGTTAGGTACCCACTTTGTAAATATGTAAATTCCAAGTAGTAATTTGTCAATACCATGAAACCAAACATTTTTATGAGTAGAGCGTGTAAATTTTGTTATTAAAGTATATTTGTTTTATTATATCTATATTTACATTGCGTATTATTGTATTGTGTTTTATGGAGATACATATACGTTTTTCATATTGAACCCCGTAAATAAACTGTTTTCATTAACAAATTTATTTTTATTTAATTTATTACCCCTGTAGTCACTAATTGTATCGGCGCACTGTCTCTTCAGGCGATGCATGTAAATAATTTCCTGGATCTTCTTTATCAGTCCAATCAGTAAATAGAGTCAAATATTCTACTTCAGCTTCAGTGAGGCTACTTCGATTTTTATCAAACTTCGATCTGGAATATAATTTTCTCCTTGAACTCCGTTGTAGATTAATAGACAGCCCGTACTGACTGTTGTCTGCTGGTGCATGGGCTCGAAGTAACTGTCGCTCCAGTCTTTCGAACTGCCGCAGTTCTCTCGCCGCTACTTTGGCTCTTCTATACTTCTGCCGTTCTGAGTCCACATATTGCGCCAGAGCGGCGTTAATTTTGTCACTGGTCACCGCATCCAATCGTTTTGAATAATTCATATAAAAATCTTCTAAAGCCTTGGCAGTTGCTACAATGTCCATGTTTATTGGCTTCTCACTATATATTTTTTCATAACAAAATTCTAAATGCGTCTGAAATTTTAAAACTTCAGGAGCTCCTACACAATTGTAAAAAAAACCATTTATTATTTTAAAGAATTTTGCTTCTAGTTGCGAGCACTGTTCTTCACTAAATTGCAATAACTTTTCAAATTCTTTGATAGTTGTAAGAGTTCCGGCACTATCTTGTGCTATGATGTCCTTAAGTATTTTTATTCCCTTCTTTAAGAATGTCGCGTGAGGTGTGGTGGCAACCACATGAGTGAAATGATGCAGATGTTGCCGCTCTATGCCATCAAACAGTTTCATCAAGTCATCAGGCTGATTGAAGTATAAAACTGGACTTATAAGGCCACTATAGCACTCTCTTTTCATTTTCTCAAACAAAACATTAAATGTGTCTTCTTCGCTGGTAATTCCAAAATCAAAACCTCTTGCTTCTATCTCGACAGATCGAGCAAAGGTTCTGTTCTTGAAGCGCCAGCTCGGAGGAGACAGGTAGTATAAAAATCTGCCATACTTTTGCTGCAGCCCGTACCTGTAATCTATTCCTATAATCCTAGACGTGATTGTGAACACCTTTGCCGCCAAACTTTGCAGTTCAACTGTTTCCTTGTAAACAGCCAATTTTACCTCGTCCCATTTATTAAGAGACAACATAGACTTTCGATAATCAGCCGAAACAAATGCTTCGAAATATTTAAGTTGTTCTAAGTATCTTTTAGTACTAATGTCGTATATCTCCTGTTCTCTCTGGTAATTAGTATCAATATTTAACATACAGTCGTTCCTATAGCCGACTTCTTGTCGCCATCTTAACTGACTGTTAAACAAATATTTGAGGGACTTGTATGGAGCGATATAGCTTGATAAGAACGAGCCATTGACACACAAAAAAAAACCGGGATCGTAGTCCGTTACAGTACGAATGTCATTCGGTGGATCATCAGTGCGAAGCCGTTGCTGTTTCTCTGCATAAATTGCCTTGTAATTTCCCAGTAAACCTGTGTTCAAACTTTGCCGTATTTTGTCTTTCTCTTGTTTTTTAGAATAGACAATGTACGGTAGTAAAACTTCATCCTTTCTGATAATTGCTGCCGGTAATGGTTTGATAGCAGGCAAAGAAGATATTTTCTTTTTATCATGAGTATGTTTGCGTTGACTTTGGACCACCGGTTTCCATACCTTACCCTTCTGTCTAACTATATCCTTCGACTTGTTCTTGTTCGAATTCGTTCTTAGTTTCGGTATTTCAATTATGAGAGAATGAGTGTCATCATCGTGCATTTTTATACAAATTTCAGTGTTCGTTCAGTATGTTTTTACATTAATCAAAAGTATTTCAAAATGAATAGGGACGTCTGAACCAACTAGATAAAGTTTCTTGGCATTTGAAATTATGATTACAGTGTAATGTTTTATTATCCTGCATACTTCCGTTACTATAATGAGATCTAAGTTCGAATATCCATAGAAATACTAACAAACAAACAATTAACACATAAGTTGTAAATTTTATTACAATATAAGGCCCAATTTTATTATTAAAACATGAGGATTTATTAAATAATATCTAAACACAAATTCATCTTAGTATTTAGTACCTGTTATGTTTCCATAACTGGCACGTCCTCAAATACAGGTTTTACAAATTTGTGATATTCCGTTATGAACGGGGCTGGGTTCTGACCCTCACACCATTCAGTAAACAGTATCAATCCCTCCCGCTCCTCAGTTGACAATTTATATTTTTTAGGTTTTGCTCGTTCTCCAGTGGACAGTTCTGTTTTCTTTCTTTCAGCCATCATAAATGCACGTTGATCTTTTTTGTTCCTAAATTTAGTTAACGGTGGACGAAAGGAAATTGAAGGTGGTAAAAACGCTTTGTTCATAGCAGTTGTCATCTCTCTAAATGTTCTTAGCTCTCTTTCCGCATTGTAAGCGTTCGTCATAATTTTCAAATCTTGAGCAAAGAAATCTCTCTGAGCTTGAATTACTATTTTGAAGTCCAAAGCATCTAGCCGTAAGTTAAAATCTTCATACATTGCTTCGAGAATTTTTAGAGGATCTTGCAAACTGTGGTGACCTTCTTCACATTTTCCGAAAATTTCTTCGTATACGTACTCAATGCATATTTTTAATTTTAATATCTGTGGACTCGCAATACTGTCGTAAAATGATTGATTCAATATTCGGAAAAACTTATTTCGCAAATGTGTTTCATTACAACTTTCTCTAGAGATTTCATAGTTGATGTGGTCAATATAATACTGAAAGTAATCAGTCTCTTGTATCTGTCCTTGTTGCAATTGTTTAATGCGGTCTCGCAGTGTTCGAAGTGGACCATCAGTTTTTGCAAGTTGAATCAAATATTCTCGACTTTGCAACTCCATGGTGCGGAATAAATACATCATCTGTTCAGGGTTTTTAAAATACAGGCAAGCAGGAAGTGGGTTTTTTAATTCATTTCTGGCCACCTGAATCATCTTTTCAATGTCCAGTGGTTCAACTAGGTCTTTATCAGTTTCAAATTCTCCAGCTTCAAACTGAATGGACATAATCCTACCGATTAAAGTTTCATCGTTTTGTTGCCTCCACTGCAAAGGTGCTATAAAGATTAAATAACTTCTGTACGTCTTTAAAATACCCCTTATAGCGTCGAGTTTGAATAAACTGTTATTTAGAAGAGTCAAATTAGAGACATAACCATAAAACTCTGACTCTTTAGCAGCCAAATCTTCAAATACTTTTTCAGCTTTGGCTACTTTTGCACATGCTTTCTTGTAATCTTCTGTGAGAAATGTTTGAAAATCTTTTATGTGATGTTTCAATTTTTCAACTATGCGGTCATAATGTTCAGATTCCTCGAGATCACATTTTTCTATTTTCAGAATTAAGTCTCGTCGATATCCGATTTGTTGACGATTCATTGCGTACGTCCGAATGTTGTTTGTATAAACTTTTATGTCGTCGAAACATCGTAAAGGACGACCTTCAATCACGGTATAAAATTCAGGGTGAATTTCAACAACTGCTCTGACGTCATCAGGAGGTTCTTCAAGGAAAAGTCTCTTGGAAATATCTCTGGTTGCTGCGATTCTTAAGTTATCTTTCAAATGTAGTGGTTGAGCTAACCTTTCTCTTGCAGTGACTTTTTCTTTTCGATCACTATACTTTATATACGACAGCAACTTTTCAGACTTCGGCACCCGAAAGGGTCTCATAGGTTTCCTTTTCTTCAGATCTTTCTCCACGGCATGTTTTCGATTCGCAAAGTAATGTTGTGTGTTGGGAACATAACGACGCCTGAATATTATATCTAAAGTTTTTATCGGAACCATAGGCTTCCGTTCTTCATCTAGGCAACTTGGCATTGTTACAAATATACAAATAATTACTGAATCACTAATAAGTTTTGTGTCATAGGATACCTATTAAAAATATAACAATAAGTCTAAAATACGTAAGTCTATCACAATTACTCACAATGCAAAGAAAAATGTCAAGGTAATGTCAGAATTAGCAAGAAATCTGACACAAGATACAGTTTTTTAGAGAAGTCATATTAAGCCAGCCATACATGCTACGGTCTACCGGAGAGGTCTACCTGTGTTATTGTCCTCAATTGATGCCATCATAAAAAAAAACTGAAAACTGCACAGGTAAGCCGGAACGTCCCCATACACGTGAGTGGCAAACCTGCACAGGTGACCTCTCCGGTAGAAGTCCGATAGGCCGTAGCGTGTATGGCCGGCATTATGGCTGCCATACTGCTATGGTCCATCGGAAAGACCCACCTGTGCGGTATGCCTGCGCAGGTAGACCGGTATGTGTTTGGGAATAAACCTGTGCAGTTTTTTGAACCTGTGTAGGCGACCGGCGAGATCTAAAATCAATTCTTTCGAGTGACACCGTACGATGTACCTGTGCGTGATTGGGTGTACTCCAGTCGCCTGCGCAGGTCGCGTCAGTTGTTTTCAAGAGTTTTTTTCGGACGGTTGTCTCTCTCGCATCGTATTGCCACGAATGACACGCAATTCAGCAATAGAAAATTACGCCACCAGATTCAACTAAAAAAATTAACTCGAAATTTATAGAAGTCATCCATGTCTTTGGCAAATTAAAAACAAAGATTATGGTAAATCGAGACAAAAAAGAAGCTGCTTATACAGTACACTGCCAATCGTATTGTGTGTATGCATGCAGAGCCGATATTTTAATTGTTCACCCTGCCACAGGGCCTAAAAATATCAGCCCTGGCAGTGTCCCTGCAGACAGGGCCCTGCATGCACTTTGAGTAGGGCCTTTAATAACTCAAAGAAAAAAAACCAGGTACTTTGTTGTAAAAACACTTGTACTTTGTTGTAAAAAGAGAATATACCTACAATGTGATAAAGTATTAGTACCTAGTTGGTCAAAGTTATTACATTACACGATTTGTCGGACACGATTTGCAGGAAAAGGGAGGTGTAATAAGAAATCGAGTGTTCGAGTGGTCCCGACCGCGCTGCCGATCGTGTCCGACTGATCGTGCCTGACAAATCGTGTAATGTAATAAACCAGGGTTGGCGAACCTTTATGTGTCAACGTGCAATTTTTCTAAAGTAATTTTAAATGAGGTCATAGACGTGCCATCACATAGCATCGCAAGTTAGGGCCAGCTCACAATATAATAATAATAATAAAAACTGTTTATAACTAAAACTCTTTAAGTACTACAAAAAAAATGAATGACTTCTGTTGTTGCAGATTAAATGACAAGTAACTTATGTCAGGGTTGTAAAATGTTACTTTTAGCAGAATGCATGCTGCATTAGAGTCATCTGTCAAACGGTTTTTAAACAAGTTTTTAATGTTATTCATCTCTGAAAATAATGACTCGCAGGCATGGGTAGATGAAAATATTGGTACGAGCCAGCTTCTTCAAACAGTTAAATGTGTCTGGTAACGCATTCCATGTTTCCAAAATTTTGTGATTAGCTTTTTTACTTATATTACTTGTCAGTCTTTCGGTTTCATACTTCCAACTCTTTCCTTATTTCAATACATTTTTGAATCCATATTGAACTAGACTGGTAATCAATTAGCTGCATTTCAAATTCTTCCATTTCCAACCAATCGAATTGAGACAAGTACAGTTTATCAAATGTCGTCACATCAGGGTACATAATGAACTTGGGTGTTTCCGATAATTCCTTGAACTGTTATAAGTGCATTATGAGTTTTTGTGATAGGTGACGTGCCCAAAATATTGTGTGGCGTGCCATTCATGGCACGCGTGCCATTGGTTCGCCATCCCTGTAATAAACCCTTAACTTTGACCAACTACTACTATAATATTTTCATGTGATTGAATGATTTGTATTAAAATCTATAACATAACGGTTTCAGATGAAACTTTACTTCCGAACAGACCACGGTAGTACGTGGGTACGTATTTGAATATCGAAGATTAAAATACCTACTGTTAAAATATCGATGTTCAAAACATCGAAAATAGAAATATCGGACGACCATAATAACGAAAGTTTAAAATATCGAATGGTTATCCTACGTCCAATACATCAAAAATCTAAAATATCTACAAAAATTACATCGAAAGATCCAAATACGAATTATCGAATGTCCTAAATATCGAAGTAGAAACTATCGAACGTCCTAAATATCGATGGGTACATATATTATTTGAACATCGAAAATTAATATACCTACGTGTAAAAATGGGTTAATTTTCAACATTTAATACATTCATTAATTCACCCTAAAAGTACGTATAAGTTAAAATATCGAACAAATTTTGATATAAGTAGTATGAGTGGAATAAGGTTGCTTCTGCAACGTCTCCGGCGCTACGGGAAGTGCAACCCCTTCACCCTTGCGTAACAAAGGATAGGTACCCATGTCCACGTCCACAGCCTCAGCCGCTACGGCTCCCGCGGGTGCCTGTGCTTTGTTACAGCGGGCGGGGGTTGTCCTCCCTTAACGCCTCCGGATTTTTATGTACACTCTAGGGGTAACAACCACCGCGGGAGACGCACCGGGCGTCGGGGGCCACGTGGTGGCTACCGGCCACCGTAGATGCGGGCCTGTGGACGGTTGGCTATGGGCTAGCTAGCCGTCCGTCCGTCTAACGACGACGACAGGTCGTGTCGACGGCGCGTTCGTGTTCCACGCGCGCCTCAAAGAGATGTCAGCATAAAGGGAGGGGCCTGCAAGGGCCGAAGCCTGCCGGGGTTGCGGGCCTGTTCGAAAGAGATACCGCGGCCCCGGAACATAAAGGGCGAGGAAGGAACATGGATGGGTTTTAGTCAGTAAAAGTCTGACACTCCCTCCAAAAAAAAAAGGGGTAACAACCAAAAGACTACGTAAATTCAGTTTTGGAACAATTTCGATCTATTTTATCCATGAAAATCAGTATCCAGTGTACAAGCATAGGTCAAACGTGAAGGTATTATTTAGGCCTTTAAATTAAAATATTATCTTGAAAGTCAATATGTTGTGCTACTAAAGTTAGTGACAGAAACGTATCGCTGCAAAACAGACTCTACGTAGTCTGCCCTACCCCTAGAGTGTAAATTAGAATCGCGTAGCCGCGGAGGGGCGACGCAGCCCGCGAGTTGAGGAGCAGGTGGTTTTAACACTCGCCGCCGCAGCTGAGGCTGGCCGGTGGAGCCGGCCAACAAGCCGAAGCTGCCGTGTTGAGCGTTTAGACCATCAGCGACGTTAAGCTCGCGTGGGACTGCCGGAGCCCTGCAGTGCCGAAGCCGTGACAGAAACCTTTTTTTTTCGGTAAGAATTTTATTTCGGTATTTTAACTAGTAGGTATTTTTAACGTAGATATTATGAACTTAGATGTATTAAATGTTTATATTTTGGACTTAGGCATAATGTCATTCGATATTTTGAATCATTCCAAATTTTTACCGCTAGGCATTTCAATCTTCGATGTTTTAAGCGTAGTTATAACAATTTTCGACATTTTGATGAAATCGATTTTTATTTAGTTAGTTTTGAGTTTAAGTTTTGATTTAGTTTTGATCATTGGTATTTTAAGCGTAGGTATTTTTATTCAAATATGCTAGTACGTTCCTCTTTTCTTTTTGTTCAGTGGTTGCCGTGGGATAATTTCAAACCTCCAAGTGAGTGAAAAGCTAGTAGGTAAGTAGTACAACTTTCATCAAGCAAAGAGAAAACATGCAATTAATAACCATTGAAAAAGGGACAAGAAACATTTGTTACTTAAAACATAAAATCAAATAATAATCGAAGTTGAATTGGACGTAGGTAGTAGATAAAGAACACTCCCGCCTACACTGCTTCGGTTCTTCTTAGGTTAAATTGGCACTGCCCTGTATTGTTTTGGTATAGAATAGTATTAAAACAACTGTGTCTCAAAACATAGATCTCCTATTAAAATACAAAACTTTCTGTTAACTGTCATATGATTTGTTACTTTTCTGGACATACCAGAAAAGTAACAAATGACGATATTATTCGTACGTTTTTCGCCTCGATGGTTCATAAGAAGACTTCAAACGCTTGGCAAGTTTGTCAACGTCCTTTAGTAGTGTCGCTGCTTCTCTAGCTTGTTTTAGCTCAAAATGCCCATGCTCATATGTTTCCTTTTCGATTTGTTTAATAATCTGTAAATCATATGCCGATAAATCTATCAACAAATTGTCATATTCTCGTTCTAGGGCTAAAGCCATATCTAAAGAACTAAATTTTGTTTCGTTCGGTGCTATCAGATGCTCATAAGCAAACTCCACGTAATTAAACATCTGTAGAGTTGTATCCGAGGACACCACATCTTTTATTTTGGCTTCTAGAATTTTAAAGAAAATTTCTTTTAGTTCGGCTTCTCTTTCGTCGTTCCATTTGATTGTGTCTTGTACTTCTTTGATCTGTAAACAAATAATTAAAGAATCCAGTTAACCCCTGCAGATTCTATAGGTTCTCTCTTTTTAATTTCGCTTTTAGGTAAACACAGTCAGTGCCTGAAGTTTAATATGAAGTATTGTCTGACCACTGACTGACAGCTTAACAACCCTAGCAAATAATTTAAGACCATAAGCCTATTTAAGAACAAAGCAGTACGAGTAGGTTAGGACAAGATATTTATGAATGTTATAAACTATGGGATCTATGAATGTTTGTTAAATAAAATATATTACTTAATTCATAAATTTAATTTAAATACTTATTTTAAAAAGGTATTTAAAGGAAACATCTACGATGAAAATGCCTACCTTTTCTTTTATAAAGTCCAGTTCTTGACGCAACATCCTTTTTAAAACATCAAGTGTTCTCAAAAATCGATTCTTCTCCGCACTGAATTCCGTGGTAAGCAATAAATAATTCAAATTCTGCTTTTCTAGTAAATCGAAAATCACTAACAATTGATCTGGTGTTTCGAAAAAAAGTTGCGGTTCAGGCAGCTCTCCGAGTTTCTTTGCGACAGAATCTTTATTGATTGTTTTAAAAATATCTGAATCCACTACAAAAACGTCTGGATATTTTACATCTAGCTTAATATTATGACTATCTTGCCACAAAATCGGGGCAGCCTTGTTCAGAAAATTTTGAAAAGATAATAGAATCATTAAAGTTTCATCAATATATTGCAATTTAGACTTTATAGAAGCCAGGTCATAATTCGCTTTCTTATGATTCTCAGTTTGATTTGCTAGTTCCTTAGCAAGAGCGTCTGACTTTTGCATTATAGCAATTGTTTTATTATTATCGTCTGCAAGGAATTTATCGAAACCATTCTGGTATTCTTCAAAGTGTTTAAAAGCTGTTTCATAAATATTTCGTTCCGTTTCTATTTCTCCTTCAATCCTGAGAATTTCATCGATCAAGAATGCATGGACAGTCTTGTTCAAAGCCACATTTTTAATATTCCGTTTGTATTCATGTATTGATTTGTTCTGTCGTATTGGGCGTCCTTCGACTAAAGAGTAAAAGGCAGGATCTACGTCTACAATAGTTTTAATACCTTCCACTGGTTCGATAGGCGGCAGTTTGATTCCGGCAATTGTTTTCCTGGTTTCCCTTTTGATCTTCTTTTTCTTTTTCAGTTTATCCATGTTTCAATAATCCAGATCGACACACTTGTATTTCTAATCACACTAAAGAACATTACCATGACACAACAAAAATATATCAATATTTCTATAGCAACGTGATTCTAGCAGAGTTCCAGCGATTCGAGTCTTATCGTTAAAATGATAATGTATGGAAAATTAACTTGTTACGAAATCTCAGTTTTCCACAAAGTATTACGTTGGTACCAAGGTACCTACTGCTTGCGGCTTCAGTGATATGATTATGTTTGACATTTTGCAAGCTTGGATTTAACTCTGTTTGTTTAGGACAAATCTTGCAACTGAATTATAAATAAAATACGAGTACCTAGTTATTCCCTAAAGATTAAGCTGTTTTTTTTAGTTAGGAAGGCAACGCATGCTTTCTGGTCTAGTTCCTTAGTATGTATTTATGTTGTGTAAAGATAAAATGGATTGCCGTGCCGTCGCCGCTTTGAGCGGGCCCTAGATAGTGTGTAGTTTACCTACACAAGTAGGTTTCCCAAACTTCTTGCTTGAACATTAGCTTCGACGTTTAAATAGGCTAGACAGACAGTCTACAAAGGTTCGATTGGGTTAAAAATAAAACAAAAAGATAAGTGAATTTTAAAAATGTATTATATATTATTATGAAAAAGAAAACATAGCAAGCAGAAGAGCAAGAAATCAAGTTCCATAATGAGCAGGTAGAGGCGCGCACTACACTCTGGAGCGCAAGATTTCAACATAAATAGAAAAAAAACGACTAGACGAACCCAACATAGTTAGAAAAGGGCAGATGATGCTGCAATTCAGTCACTAGAAGAACCCTCAGTTTCTTCTTTTTCCTCCTTGTCTTCGTCCTCTCCCTCAGTTTTCTTCACGACCTCCCAGGGCATCACAGGGAGAGGTTCCACGAATGAGTCGTCCGCCTTCAGCTTGAAGAGGAAACGAGGCGTGTAGTGTGTCGGTACGGGCCAAGCTTGCTCTGCAACAATAAAAGAGAATAACAGAGATACGATTTTTCAACTTGAGACAGTTACTTGGTAGGTACAGTTACTTTATGCTGGCTTTTATCTGGCTTCATGGCATCATGTTGGTGGTGTTATTCCACCAGTGATGTGCTCAGCTGCATAGGAATGGATCTATGTATATTAATTATGATTTAAGTCAGATAGTTTGGCTTTCATAGGTCTGACCAGTAAGTAAAAAGGGCTGCCGCTCCATTTACTACTGGTGCTCAGCTAAACCAGGTTAGACTGGAAGCCGAAGTAAAGGGCAGGCGGATTAGATGAGGGCTTGCCTTAAATAAGTTGTGGTCGAAAAGAGTACCATGATTTTGGTTTTAATATAGCTGCGCACAAAGCTCATCTTCGTAGCTTAAACTAGGGGTTCTGGCTCAGTCCTTCAAGTAGTTTATTCTTATATTATTTCTTATATTCGTATATTCTCTAAGTTTACATGTAGGTATGTTCTGTATCTTTGTTAAAATGTCAACAATGTAAGTTAGAAATGATTGATGGGCTCACCGAAAAAGAATTCAAAGTCATCAACACGTCTGTGCAAAGCTGCGGTTTCTCGAAGCGGTAGAATGTATTGAGATTGGAGCAAGAAGTCGATCAGAGCAACCTCGGGTAAAGCCTCCATTTTGGAATCTGTTGGCTTGAACCCTTCGAATGAAAGCTGCAAACGTTTCAACAATGTATAGTTGGTACCTACTTATTTACTTCCTTTTTGGTACACTATGACATAACATCACACCTGTGATCCCAGAGGAGTTAAGCAGGGGTGTACCTAATTGTGCACCCACATTTTGACAGTTATGTTTTAAGTCCCATCTAATACAGGGCAAGCCTATTGCCATCAACCAGGTAGAAATCCAGACTCCGTAGCTGCTATACTGAGAAATCCTGATGAAAAAATCCAATAACACTTTGCCCGAGCCGGGAATCGAACCCAGGACCTTATGCTCAGCAGTCACCCTTGCGAGCACTTGACCAAGAAGGCAGTCATTTATAAGAGTAGTGCAGCTATTTAATTTGGGTAGATTATAAAAATAAAACCTCAGTTCTGAATATTATATATTATGTGGTTCTGATAACAAGAAACTATGTAAGGGGTATAAAGGTGAACGCACACTTATCAGAGCCGATTCTTTCGGCGTGGATAAGTGTGCGTCCACCTTATATGTACCCTTAACGAAGCCAAAAGGCTCTTGTTGTCCCCGTTATTGAGATCATTTTTAGTTTATTTTTAAACTAGCTGACCCGCGCAACTTCGTCTGCGTCACATAAGAGAGAAAAACAAAAGGAAAAAAAATCCCCGTTTTTGCAACATTTTTCATTCCTGCTCCGCTCCTAATAATTGTAGCGTGATGTTATATAGGCTAAAGCCTTCCTCGATAAATGGACTATCCAACACAAAAATATTTTTTCGATTCGAACTAGTAGTTCCTGAGATTAGCGCGTTCAAGCAAACAAACAAACAAATTCTTCTGCTTTATAATATTAATATAGTATAGATAAGTACAGGTTTGTTGTAACTACACTTCAAATACCCCCACGACCTTCGTACTATTCAAGGCATCTATCAGCACTGTTTTGAGGGCGTAACATTAAGTCCTACCGTAAAACACGATATTTCACAAAAAGAAGGCGTTTCGCAGCATTATTTTTTGCGTAGAGTTACTTAGTTTGTTGTTAATGCTTGGTTAACGGCTTTGTGACCGGTCCGTTTACACCATAGAGTATATATCTTTGGTTTACACCCTGTATAGGTAACCAAATGAATGAGGGATTTTCTTTTTCAACTCTTCCCTAGTCGCTGGATAGATGACGCTGGTGTCGGTACGTTACTGCAAGGAACAGACCGTCACATAATTCACTTGGACCTAACCTAATGGTTATATTCGGAAGCTTATGCAAACGAAAGTGTCATGTGCAGTCAACGAGCGCAAGTGACGTGTGTTGTTTCTAGCATTTTGGCTTTGGCGCCTAGTAGTGTAGTCAGTTCAACGCCATCTACCGAGTTCTTAGACACTATTTTTTTTTAATTCTCAAAAAGAAAACCTCTCATTGTTGAAATATCAAGAACCTATCGTACAAACTCCCAACTACTAAAAATGGGTCTCGTTTTGGTTTTTTCAGTTTCGGAAAGACAATAAAAGTTTGTGCCGTATTAATTTTCCATTTGTATGCTTTTCCTATGAAACTCTAAATTATTTCCTATGAAACTCTAAAGTTGTTTTCATCAACTATTTTGTAACTTACTTTGTCATCAGCTTGCGCGAATTCGACAATCCTTCGCATCTTATTGAGAAAGATACGAAGCTGCTCCATATGGTCTGGCAGTGGACCATACAAGTCCAATTTGCCAATAAGTGACGGAGGCCTGGCTGTTATTGCACGCCAATTGTTGAACTTACGCTGAAGAATAAACAAAAATATGAATACACACCTACCTAAATAGCTAATAGAAGCACCTATGCTAGTTCATCCTGACGGAATGTTGGATACAATGATGTAAGTCAAATAAATCTTGAGTCGAGACCGGAACCCGTGACAAATTTTAGTTAAAAAAGACGGGTCTGAAGATAGTATTGAGTTATTTGACCATAATCATAATCATTCACCGCCGAAATCGTAGAACATGTATAAAAATGTAATAGGTTTTAGTTCTCCTAATTTTCAAGCCAACATTGTCCAGATTCTGTTGCCATTTCTCCAATCTGCTGTGGATCTCCAGGTCCATCTTCAGCGACAACTACAATGTCGAAGGCAAACAGCAAGCACCAACCCTGCCTCTTCTTGTATCCGACGTCAAAGCGTCCATATATCAACAGGAAGAGGTAAGAACTCAAAGCCGACCCTTGATGCCAGTCTACAGCCATACTGAACTCGTCGGTGTTGCCCGCAGCTGACCGGACGTAGGTACAAGATTGATCGTACAAAGCACGGATAAACTCTACACACTTCACAGGCTTACCTTTCTCTTTCAAAGCCCTCCACAACGCATCCTGACCAGTGACGTATTAACCCTTAATTAAATTAAGCAATGGCCTAGGGCATCACGTCTAGGAGAAGAAGTATAAAAGAATCCGTCCTTAGGGCATCACGTCTCACTTTCACGTCACCAAAAACCACACCAAAAAAAGTTTCTAGAACTATTTTGAAAATTCGCGCGTTTTAAGTTGACTTAGAGTCCGGACCTAGAGTCTTCAATACCTTGAAGAACATTGTGGATTATGTTTTCGGCAGTAAAGGTTTAAAGACCGATTCTAGTTGACATATTGATAGAGGGCCCACAGGCGTGTATTGCTTAGGGCATCAAGTAGTCTTAATCCGTCACTGATCCTGACGGACCATACACCGACCGACCGTAGTAGGTACCGACCGTAATGAAACTGTTAAAACGATTAAGTAGTCAATTAGGCCAATAGTACAGTACTACGTAGTGCCGAGTATCACCATTGATACGGTCGCCACTCCAGAACTTTTTGGCCCCCTTGACCATTCGTTGCCTGGCCTTTTCTCATTGGGGTCGGCTTCCAGCCTAACCCAGTACTTATGTAAAAATAGTCCCACAGACCAACCATGGTAAACTCATCTTAACCTTGAAAACCGATCCATGCAGCCGTTATTATTCAGCCACGAGCTCCAGGTAGGTAATATGAAAAGAAAATGCTAATATTTTTTACCGTAAGAATAGAATGATAGGACATCACGAATTTCAAGCGCCTGAACATTTTCCTCTCCGGTTTTGGTTCCGTATCCTCGCTCATCAGGACGGTCAGCCCTTCGGCCGCGGCCGCCTCCATTTCTTCTTGCTCTAATTTGTCCATTTCTGCAATCCATTCTCGTTCGCGTCTGAATAAAAATCTTAAATGCCTGTGGATAGTGTCCTCCGAGCCCTAAAAGTTTTGAGAAAAAAACTATAGGTACAGATAGGTACTACAAACACAGGTGCGAAAACCGATTTACAGAGCAGTTTTGTAAGTTCCAGGGTAGTAGAAGATATCTAAGGACTTATCTAACTAATGCTCAACTGTTACGTGTCTCGCCTGAGAAAAATGACTTTGATTCGATATGACTATTTGACTACACCTTAACGTATTATATACGTAAATAAGTTCTCACCTCAACTATATGAACAAAGTAACTGTCATATACAAGCAGTAGGCCATACACATTAATCTCACAATAACAAGAATTCACAATCTCGATGGTTTTGGAGAAGTTTTCTATAATTTCTTCTTTAGACAATGTGTGTTCGCCGATGTATATCATACGAATGGCGTAAGCTTTCTGAAAATAATTGCTTTCTTCATTTAAGCAATGAGAATCATTATAAGTTAATTAAGAAGGCTACACTTGCACAGTTTCACAAACGTGAGTGAAAAAATGATGCCTCACCAAGCCAAGACTTTGAAAATTCTTCTCCACCACATCAAAAACGGATTTTACATCAAGGTCAGGCAAAGGCAACTGTTTCATAGAAGGTTTGGGTAGTTTTTTTGGTACTTCATACTTCATGATTGCATCGATTTATTACACAATATTCAAGATTTCTTTCGACTCCTTGGCACAGAGTATATAATCACTACGTTTAATACTGAAGACCTCTGAATAAGGAATCCTACTGAAGACGCTGTTTAATGTCAACATGTATCCATGGAAACGCTATACCTACTACGGGTATATGGACTCCTTACGAAATGGCTTAAAAAGTTCTAAAATAAACTATCTCAGTGGTTCAACCACAGAAGGCAGTAGGTTGTATGTTGAGCACGTTTAGGCATCATAATGTCAATTCCTATACCTATACTTCCTATATTGTCACATCTTCCGTGATCGTTTTTTGTTTTGAGCTCCCGATATACTACCTAATCACCGAAGATATCCCGTATGTGACATTAATTATAAGTTTTTAAGGAACATTTCTAAAATCTTTCCACAATGGACGTAATGTCTCATCACCTTTTACGTTAAAACCTTGTTTGACATAGTCTCCGGCTTTTAAAGGTGCTGCTAAACCATATTGCGGACTTTGGTAGATAATGAACGTACTAAACTATCGTCAAAATCCGGTTCAATCCGCAGCCAGTCCGGAGATCCCACCTTTACACAGATAGATTGTCGAAGATTGAGATCTTACTAGTTTAGGTGTGGGTACTACACCTAACTGCAAAGGAGGTAGCGTTCTATACACTTTTCCAACCCTACGGAAAAAAAGCCTTGAGATAAGCATGCGTGTGTACAGAGACTCTTTTTAGTCGCCTGGTATGCTCTTTCTGTACTTCAATTTACAAGCTATGGTTTTCTTGTGAAATTACAGACTGAATTAAAGGCACTGGAGCATTCAACTTGGATCATTAGTATGGCAGATTTCCATAGACAGTGCTGGCTAAATGGACTCAACCCTTCTAACCACGCCAATATACTTTATAAAAAAAGGTACAGAATGCGGAACTACTATGGCAGATGTTGAAGTAGAAACAATAAAAGCCAAACATCGCAATAACATAAAACTATATTGCACTAATGCTATAACACAGGTTACAATAATATACCGAACTTAATTAACTAGGTACTCAACTAGAATTAATAATCGTCATCATATCTGTTACTCTTGTAACTTCTCGATCGGTCGGAACGGTCAGATCGCTCATATCGCTCAGAACGGTCGGATCGGTC
Source organism: Xestia c-nigrum (assembly GCA_916618015.1). Taxonomy (NCBI): domain Eukaryota; kingdom Metazoa; phylum Arthropoda; class Insecta; order Lepidoptera; family Noctuidae; genus Xestia; species Xestia c-nigrum. The sequence continues at coordinate 12,143,409 of OU745260.1, forward strand.
AGATTGGTTGAATCGATCAGATCGATCGAATCTGTTGAACCTCTTGTTTGGATTAAACTGGTAGTTGTTTCGAATGGACTGATAGTTGTTCTGCCTTGGCTTCCATTTTGACTGCCTTTCTTTTGCTTTTGACATGTTGTGAGAACGAGCCAGATCTTCTAACTCTGTTGGTATTTCCTGTAACGATGTAATGATTTTATTAATAAAATTAGCAATATCATACTTAGTTAACAGTTGGGGTGGGATCAGTTGATAGGGCTCAGCAGGGCTATTGCGTTACTCTGTTGACAATTCGTAATGATGATAACTGGGCTCAGTGTTCATGAATGAACTGTCAAAAGGTTAGTGTCCTATTGGCTATGACCAGTGACGATCAAATATGACGTCATTGGTGCTCATCGTGGCTGATGGTCACCGTAACTCATTTTGACAGACTCTTTCGTATCAATACCTATATTATTCGATTGTGTAAACTTAGTCGACATCAAATTGATGTTCACTTAGTTTGAAAATGATTTAGTGAAAGACGTTACTCATAGGTAGTGTTTATCTCTTGAATCAGACTGCCTCGTCGGTCTCGTGGTCGCAAGAGCGACTGCTGAGCATGAAGTTTTTTTTTTTTTGGTTGGGATATCATCAAATGACTTCTCCCACTCTGGGCGGAGCGAGAGGGAGTGCCAGACTCTTACTGTAACTGACTAAAACCCATCCATGTTCCTTCCTCGGCCTTTATGTTCCGGGGCCGCGGTATCTCTTTCGAACAGGCCCGCAACCCCGGCAGGCTTCAGCCCTTGCGGGCCCCTCCCCTTATGCTGACATCTCTTTGAGGCGCGCGTGGAACACGAACGCGCCGTCGATACGGCCTGTCGTCGTCGTTAGACGAACGGACGGCTAGCTAGCCCATAGTCAACCGTCCACAGGCCCGCATCTACGGTGGCCGGTAGCCACCACGTGGCCCCCGACGCCCGGTGCGTCTCCCGCGACGGCCGAGAAGAGAGGCTCTCTCCCTCTCGCGTTCCGCCACCTCCTTCGCCAACATGACTGCTTCGCAGAAGGAGGTGACGGCTTTCCATTCCGTCTCGCTCCGGACCATGGATTGAACCAGGGCCGGACGCGAGAGGTCGCCGCCGCCGATCGCCGCTACGAGGACACGGCGGTGCTCCGCCCACGCAGGGAAGACTTCCACCGTGTGCTCCACCGTGTCCACCAGTCGATCCTCGCAGTGGAGACACGCGGGCGTTTCCTCCCGCCCGATTCGGTGCAGCTACCTCCCGAAACATCCGTGTCCGGTGAGGACCTGCGTCAGGCGGAAGGTGAGGACGCCGTGGCGATTCTCCAGCCACTCCTCAAAGAGGCCGCCATTATCGTGGCGTGCCCTGCACGGGGTTGCGACAGTCGCTCTCTCCATGTCGCCATGAGATCGCGCCGGAGGTCAGTCCGCTGAGCGGCAATTTGCCGCGGCAGCGGAGTTTCCCCCCGGCGTAGTACCTCCGCGCGCCATTCGCGTAGGCGCGCGAGGACTACCGCCTCCAGATCCCATGGCGGCAATCCGGCAAGCAGGCCCGCCGCCTCGCGAGAGATCGTGCGGTACCCACGGACCATCTTTACGGCCACCACTTTTTGGGGCGCGTTCAGATAATGAGCGGCACGCCGCTTCAACGAACGCCCCCACACTGGGGCCCCGTAAAGGGCCATGGACCGCACGACCCCCGCGTAGAGCCAGCGGCAGGAGGCGTTTGGCCCCCCAAGGTTGGGCAGGAGCCGCCTGAAGGCAGCCCCGGTCCGTTCCAGCCCGGGAGCCAAACGTCGGAAGTGCTCCACGAAGTTCCACCGGCTGTCGAGGACGAGTCCTAGGTACTTCAAAGTCGACTCTACGCCGATGGATACCTCTCCTACCGTCAGTGTGGATCCCGACGGTGGCGCATTCCGAGGCCCATGGAAGCACATGGCCTCGGACTTGTGCAGTGCCAACTCGAGACCCAGTTGCCGGATCCTCTCTACGACTATCGCAACCCCGCGTGTCAGTTTCGGCCGCTGCCTCGTGCGACCTCCCCTGTGCCAGCACCAGGGTGTCGTCTGCGTAGAAAACAACGCTGACACCACTAGGGAGGTCCGCGCGCAGCACCCAGTCGTAACCGATGTTCCACAGGGGCGGTCCCAGAACCGATCCCTGCGGGACACCGCACGACATCTCTCGCCGGTTTCATTCTCCGCAGCGACTGAGGTAGATGACGGCCCTATCCGTCAGGTAGTCCCCGATCACACGACGGAGGTAGGTCGGCACCCGGTGATACCGGAGTGCCTCCCTGATGCAGCTCCAGGGCAGGGAGTTGAAGGCGTTGGCGATGTCGAGAGACACCGCCAAGACGACTCCGCCCCGGGATATCGCATACTCCGTCGTGAGGGCTCTCACGCGCATGATTGCGTCCACTGTGGAGCGCCCCTTACGGAAACCAAACTGGTTCTCCGCAAGATTCGGCCCCAAGGTGCTCGGCGAGCGGTTTGCAATCACTCTCTCAAAGAGCTTGCCCACCTCGTCGAGCAGCACGATCGGCCGAAATGCGGACGGAGAGTCCGCAAGGCGCCCCGGCTTTTGGATGAGGACCAGTTCTTCCAACGAAGCGGGAACTGGCCTCTCTCCAAACATGCGCTTAAGAGCCCTTTCAGTCGGGGCCCGAGAGCCTCCGCATCCGAGACCAGGACCCAGGCTTTGCCAGGCAAGCCATCAGGTCCCGGGGCGGTATTTTTAGCCTTGAGCCTTCCTACCGCCACTCTTAGGTCTAACCCCAGTCATGAAGTCCTGGATTTGGTTTCCAGGTCGGGCAGTGTTATTATGTTTTCCCATCACGAATGTCTTAGTAGCAGCCAGAGTCTAGACTCTGGTAAATCTAGATTTGTGCCTGGTTGATGGCAATACTCTAGCCCCCTATTACATCGGACTTAACTGGTGAAATAAGGAGGTACTATTAGGTACACCTTTGCGTAATCTTTCGGGAATACAGGCGTGATGTATTCTGCAACAGTTATTACTGCTTTAAAAAGTAGAAGAAGGTGATAAAAGCTATTCAATCACTAAGATTAATAATTTTATATGAAAATTTACCTGGTTAGCTTCTTTGAGAACATCAATTAAACTCATTGCTTGTCTTCCATCATCTTCAGTGAGTATGGTGTGGGAGACTCCTTTGTTAGTTTGGCGGCCGGTGCGTCCTATTCTGTGGATGTAGTCTTCGGATGTATTCGGAAAATCGTAATTGATCACATGTGTCACACCATCCACATCTATAAAAAGGTAAATAGATTAATATTTAATAAATGAAAAAAATATTAATTCAAATGAATTTTCATTGATATTGGTCTAGTTTCTTAATTAGTCTGTAGGCGAATACTCACCAAGACCTCGGGCAGCCACATCAGTAGCCACTAAAATATTTGTAACACCAGTTTTGAATTTGTTGATAATTTTGTCTCTCTGGAATTGTGTTTTGTCACCATGAATCCCATCTGCCGGCCAGCCATTTCTCCTGAGTGTGAGTGCTAGAGTATCCACAAACTTCTTAGTATTCGAGAATATTAACATTTTGCCAAATCCTTCACCTGATATCTGATGCATGAGAGATTTAAACCTGTAAAATCAGGAAAAATGTATGATTAATGTCATAATAATGGAAACTGTCAAAGTATACAAAGTGGAACGGAAACAGATGCTAAAAGGGGGGTTAAATTTTTTCAATGGTATTTTTTTTTATTCAGTTGTTTCAAACATTTTGACAGTGAGTTTTGTAAGAAGCAACTTTTTTTTTAAATAACCTACCTAACCACATAAAATTTTTTTCATTGGTTATTTAGAATGATTTCAGAATGATGTACTGAATATGTGGTAACCATTTTGGTGTGGGTAGCCCTTCCACCCTGTATACTCAAAACTCGATACTTACAAATTCATTTTCTGATCCATGTCGCAAATATGGACATTTTGCTTTATGTTATGGTTTGCAGACAGTTCCGTTGATCCCACATTAACTTGCACAAACTCTCCCAGGTACTCCTTAGCTAAATGTCTTACTTCTTTTGGCCATGTTGCAGAAAACATTAGAATTTGCCTCTCAAGGGGGACCCCTTCTAGAGCTTCCCGAATTTGTGGTTCAAAACCCATGTCTAACATTCTATCTGCTTCATCTAACACAACATAAGTAGATCGGTTTAGTGACACAGTCTTGCTGACAATAAAGTCATTCAACCTGCCTGGAGTAGCAATAAGTATATCAACTCCTTGTCTTAGTTGCTCAGCCTGAACGGATCGACTTGCTCCTCCATACACACAGACACAGCGGATGCCCAGTGATTTGTTAAAGTCCTTTGCCACCTGCTCTATCTGTCGAGCTAATTCTCTAGTTGGTGCAAGTACAAGTACAATGGGACCCAGTCCTCTCTTAGCCTTCTTCTCCTTGATATGAACTGCAGCAGGTAACAAATATGCCAATGTTTTCCCTGTACCAGTTTGTGCAATTCCTACAAAATTTTTCCCACTCATAGCAATAGGCCATCCTTGTGACTGAATAATTGTAGGTTTCTCGAAACCCTGGCTTTTGAGAAATGTTTTAATATAGTCAGGAAATTCACTATTCTCTATTTCCATATAAGGATTCGGTATGTCTTTTCCAATAACTGTGATATTATTTTCATTGCGATAATCTTCTATCTCATCCAATTGTGCAGGTTTTGTTGCATAGTAACGATGAGCATTTTGTGTTTTGTACTTGAATTGCCTTAAAATATGTTCATGATTGACAGTTGAATAAGGTATACAGACACTTTTAATAAAATTAACAGATGTTACCTCTGCAGTATACTGTTTGCAGCCATGCGATATTCTGGAAAAAGCATTAAATGATTATTTAGGTGGTATTGTAAAATAAAAATGAGCACTTATATCACATGAGCATGTGATTTTAATACATAAATATAAATTGGCAAAGAAGTATGATAGTTTGGACTTACAATTTACGTAAACTTCTGCGATTCAAAATTCTCGTTAATATATTTAAAGCCATAATTCAATTTATATTTGCGTTTCAATATGGACAAATTTGAATACTGCCGAAATATTGATAACATAAACCAAATTTCATGCAGAAGTCTCCTCGTCGTTTATCGAGAAATTTTAAGGTTAGAAGCGGTCTCAAAACACGAAAATACACTGATGCTGTGACAGCAGAAAACTGAAACCTCACAACTATGAACTGCTTGGATTTCACTGGATTATTGGAATTAGACCAACGATATTTAATTATTTATTTAATAAATTATTTAAAACATCTCAAGCATTCAAATGACATTCTTCTCACACTTCTCAGGCTGTGACTGACTTTGACAATGACATCACTGATGTCACATCAGTTGTCAAAGTTGCAAACTTACTTGGTCTATGGTTGGGAGATCGATCATAGAGATTCCTTTATTTTTCCGTCGCCCCTTTTCGGGTAGACTAAGGTCTTGAACCATACCGCCTCGTCTTCAGTGCTTTCGGTCCTTGTCTAAAAGTAAGGCCGAAGCTTCGTCTGCAGTTTCATCATTGTTGTCAAAAAGTACAATCTTGTTTTTTATTTTTATTTTGTGGCTTCATTATAGTCAATATCAAAATAATCTGGTATCATGTCCGTGTATCCGTCATAGAATGTGAAGTAAGGTCACATCCGGGTCTCAATCATAGATCGTATCCATTTTCACTAATGTTGGGAGATAATAATTATGGAAGGACGTTGGACAAACCAGTCGTTAGTCCTTATACTACCACATTTTATACATATTATACTTCCACCGTTCCTCGCTGCAGCAGATGGGTTCTTATCGGCGAAAAAGGATAGGAACATCGAATAATGAGATAGAGCCAATTCGTTAAAGTTATACTTTTTCTTCATGCGCTATTCTGAATTTCTGATGTGAAGACAACACACTTTTGTATGGAAATCAGTCTTAAAAGTTTAATAACGATTTAAACGTAGTTGTACTTTAACTCATAATGAAATTGCATTAAATACAAAGAAACAAATCGGAAAAAATATAAATGTCAATTTCAAAGTTCCAAACAGTATCTATTGACCCCGTTTTACGGTACGTAAATTCAAGATGGCTGGCACAGATTTTTGCATTTTTCTACTAAACCACTGTACGTATCACAAAACTTTTAGCTTGATGCATGTGACTCAGGTTGGCTGGACAAATCTTCAAAATCGCTCCCATTTTACTAGGTCAATAGGGCACTTTATGTGACGGCTAAACACCCTTATGTCAGAATTTGTGACGCTACAGAATCTTAGATAATCGATCGAAAAACCGAAAAACCACTTTTCGCTGGTCTCTCAATCTCGGAAACGGAAGTGATTTTGACGACTTTTTGCATATCAACGGGCGTCACATAAGTTTGTGACAGGCATCGAGCTAAAAGTTTTGTGATACGTACAGTGGTTTAGTAGAAAAATGCAAAAATCTGTGCCAGCCATCTTGAATTTACGTAGGTATAGAACTTTTGGCTGGCACTTCCGAATCTCAATAACGGTAGCGTTTTCGAATATGGTTCCTTTACTAAAACTTGGTGACGCAATGTGAAATAACGTTTGATTTATGGCGTTGGCGTCACATGCAAGGGTTTACGAGGAATCAACAAAAACCTAATGTCCAGCCAACCTGAGTTCAAGCTGGCTGGACACCTGTATCTCCGCTGCCTGATGATCTACGACCTTCAAAATGTGTTCAAAATGTTGTGAAGGGGACGATAATGTTAACCTGAATTTGTGACGGAGAAACTTTGCGTAGTTTCAAAGATATTGATCATTTAAGTTTTCCCATACAAACATCCATTAATATTGTGAGGTGACCATATTTTTTACATAAATAAAGGATTTCTTTTTAATATACTAATCGGCCGATAGCAGCCACGCCTGCTTTGTATTTGATTTCTCTGTGGGAATAAAAGGTTTTCCTGCAATAAAAAGCGTCAACTTACGTTTGACTACCAGCGCTGCAAAAGAGAGCCCACTTGTATTTCGCTTTTAGTTCATTTTCTTAGGTAACTGAAAATGAGAACTAAACTCGACAGTCTGCAGTGTATGTACTTTTCGAAGTGTTATCACTAATCAGATTTTGTTTGTCGAGCCAACCTGAGCCACATGCGAAAAGTGGTTTTTCAAGATGGGTGGACCAGTTTTCGATCGATTACCTAAGATTCTGTAGCGTCACAAATTCTGACATAAGGGTGTTTAGCCGTAGGGCACGCCACGATAGTGGCGGTAAGTCCCCTCTTTGAGGAGTGGCTAGAGAGGCGCCACGGCGTCCTCACCTTCCGCCTGACGCAGGTCCTCACCGGACACGGATGTTTCGGGAGGTACCTGCACCGAATCGGGCGGGAGGAAACGCCCGGGTATTTCCACTGCGAGGATCGACCGGAGGACACGGTGGAGCACACGGTGGAAGTCTGCCCTGCGTGGGCGGAGCACCTCCGTGTCTTCGTAGCGGCGATCGGCGGCGGCGACCTCTCGCGTCCGGCCCTGGTTAAAGAAAGAAAAGAAAGAAAGAAAAAACATTTATTTGGCACACGCCACAAGTGCACACGCTATAAAAATAATAATAATAAGAGAAAAATAAAACTTAAATCTAAACAAAAAAAAACCTAACAAAAAGACGGAATGGGAAGCCGTCACCTCCTTCTGCGAAGCAGTCATGCTAGCGAAGGAGGTGGCGGAACGAGAGAGGGAAAGAGCCTCTCTTCCCGGCCAACGCGAGAGACGCGCCGGGCGTCGGGGGCCACGTGGTGGCTACCGGCCACCGTAGATGCGGGCCTGTGGACGGTTGGCTATGGGCTAGCTAGCCGTCCGTCCGTCTAACGACGACAGGCCGTGTCGACGGCGCGTTCGTGTTCCACGCGCGCCTCAAAGAGATGTCAGCATAAGGGGAGGGGCCCGCAAGGGCCGAAACCTGCCGGGGTTGCGGGCCTGTTCGAAAGAGATACCGCGGCCCCGGAACATAAAGGTCGAGGAAGGAACATGGATGGGTTTTAGTCAGTAAAAGTCTGACACTCCCTCCCGCTCCGCCCAAAGTGGGAGAAGTCATTTGATGATTTCCCATCCTAAAAAAAAAAAAAAAAAGGGTGTTTAGCTGTCACATAAAGTGACCTAGCAAAATGGGAGCTATTTTGAAGATTTGTCCAGCCAACCTGAGTCACGTTTTCCGTCCGTTCCAACTAGTTACATTGTAGTTACATCGATGTAACCAGCTGGACATTTTTATTCCAAGTAGTTACATTATTTAGAAATTTTACTTTAACATAACTAATGAGACTTTTTTGTTCCACCTAGTTACATCGTAAATAGGTACCATCGTAGGTTCAAAAGATATATTAGTTAGATCTCGTGAGTCATGTACTCCTAGTACTTTCATGCTCATGACAACCAACGTCTTAATGAACTTACTTAATGAAACCTCTTTGGTAAGGAAATGTACTGCACTGTACTGTATGTACTGTACTGTGTAGCCACTTATAAATAATAACGAAGTCATCGACGTCAATGAAAAGTGTGTTGGCTAGATTACATTGTCTACTGTAAGTAATATTTGTCCTACACACCTAATCGCTTTTTTCCGATAAAATATGACTATCGAGTTTGGAATTTATGTCTAAGTTACATCTTATGACGATTTCATTCGAACGCAACGCAGTCATATAGCTATCGATAAGAGCGAGGCCACACGATGCGTTGCGCTGCGTTGCGTCGTCGCAGCGTCGTACAATCACTGTCAAAATGGCAATGCACAACAGTGAGGCCTCTGCCTCGAATCTTGCGGGCAGTGGGGCGGCGGCGGCGGCGCGGCGGCGCGGGAGCGGCAGGATCTTTTGCGTAAAATCAAATGGACCGGCCCTCGAAAACAGCGGCGCGGCAGCGGGACGGCGGCGGGCAGCGAGCGGTGTACTTTAGTCAAGCGGTGACCGCCCGTGCCTCTGCGTTGTAGTGTTGTGCAATTTATTTTTGTGACGTGTCGAAATGTCCTCGGACGTTTTAGAGCAAATTATTTCAGCAATTTTTGAGAGGACACCGATATGGAACAGCAAAGATGTGAACCATAAAAACAGAAGAGTGATTAACCAGTTATGGGAAGTAATTAAAAACGAACTGAATTCTGATTCACTGATTCTGGTGGAGTCGTAGAATTTGGCCTACTTGAAATAAATGCTTTGATTTTGATTTTTGATTTTGATTTTGTCAGGATATTGTCTCTGTTCTTCATAATTTCGATAAAACTCGCATTTTATTGTCCTTGCTTTATAGTAGCGATTTACTTTTTCTTTTGCCCACAATAAATCGAGCGTTAGGAATAAATTTGAATCAAAAAGATGTTGCCGCCATTGTTCAGACATTTTTTTCGCGAATAAAAACAAATATCTCGACGACATAATCACGACAACAACACTAGGCTGCTATAGTAACGCGCGATCTGCCCGCTAGTTTCGAGAACGGGTCTGCGATGCCCGCGCCGCTCCCGCGCCGCCGCCGCCGCACAGTGGGCTGAAACGGGCCGGTAGAGGACTTAGCGTTTAAAAAAAAAAAGTTTCTTTTTCTGAAACTTTAAATAGTGCGTTGGATTTATCTATTGATTATAAGTAATTATTTATATGAAGGTCGTTTAGATAACTTGAGTATTTTCGTAGTTATTAATAACCAAAGTAATTTTTGTATGAAGCAAAACAAAAAACCTTGAAAATCTAGAAATTCTCAAATTTTCTCAAAGAATTGACTTTACGTATTTTTGTCCTATTTTAGCACCTATTCTCGAGTTGCGATTTTCTGCGATTTGGTCGCAATTTCAAATTTTGTTCTCTATTCCACACCACCATAGAGATGAAGAACCAGGCCAGTTTTTTTTTTTTAGTGGTCTCCCCTTTAGGCCTAAACCACTAAGAACTAATAAAATAAGTAAAAATCACAATCAGGTACTGGTCACTGCACTTTTTAGGGTTCCGTACCTCAAAAGGTAAAAACGGAACCCTTATAGGATCACTTTGTTGTCCGTCTGTCTGTCTGTCTGTCAAGACCTTTTTTCTCAGGAACGCGTGGAGGTATCAAGCTGAAATTCATATCAAATACTCAAGTCTATGGTCTCTTGGAGCTGTGAAAAAATCAAACTTCTAAGTCAACGCGATCAAAAGATACTCCCGTTTATGCCGCAAATTTTCGACACTCGCAAGGGAATCAAAACCTACAGGGTACTTCCCGTGAACTCAGAATCTTGAAATTTGGTACGAAGCAACGTCTTATAACACAGATAAAGGAAAAATTGCGAAAAGCATAAATTTTTAGTTACATCATATAATAAAAATATTTTTAATAAAGTTTGTACGGAACCCTCGGTGCGCGAGTCTGACTCGCACTTGGCCGGTTTTTTTAATTTAATCACTATCAAGAGTATCCATATTAACGAATGCAAAATTTTCGTATTCGTCATCATCAAATGTTTCCGTTTGTTCAATTATTAATAAACTTTGTGCTTCTTCTGACAAAGTTTTAGGTTTTCTGCGAAGTTTGTGGCGTTTCGCTGAGATGAGTGGATCAGAGCTGGTCAACAAATTATTTAAAATGTCTATATTTGTAGTTTTTCTACTGCATTTCCTGGAATGGTGTTGGCGGTACCTACGAAAGTCTTTATTTCTAGCTTCAGCAGCTTCTTCAGATAGCTGTCCTATTGGTATTAGACCAAAACTTTCAATAATGGCTACACCTTGCATAAGAACTTTACGAACACTTGAAGGCATATAATACCAGCCATATAATTCCAAATACAGTTGCATGGTCACTTGAGCAAAATGGGCACCTGATAAAATTGCCTCTAAAATGGTTGCAAACCGCCTAATTAAGACTTCACTAACACCAGTTATCTCAGCAGTCACGTTTGGGTAATAACTTTAAGGTCTTTTCATGTTGACCACACAAACTGTCATTATTTTTAATACTGCCACTATTTTTTAAAATAATAAAAAGGTTAAGTTTGGTCACCAAATCTTCAAACATTTTCACAAACAAAATAACTCACACTCACTTCACTTATTTGTTTATGTAATAAATATGTGAGGGTAGTGCGTCTATTATGGTGGGTAATAGAACACTGAAGTACGTTTGAATGCAATAGTACATCTTGTGCCCTATTATCGTTGCACCAATTATCAGGTAACGACACGTGTCATAACTTGATGTTGCGGTCGCGGATTCCTATCTCTTGATTCCCGGAAATAAGTGTCAAAACAAATTACGTCATACCTACCTATATTACCTATGGTGGTGGAAAATGTCGAACATTTTTTTTTAATTTAAAGTACTAAGTAAGTATTGGAGTACTTCAGGCCGTTTAGTGTACATTATTTTCAATTTCAAATTAATTGGAATAAATTGCTTAGCTAAAATTTCATGACTCTTCATACAAATTTGATATGGCTATATCTCCGAAAGTACGAGTCCAATTAAAAAAAGTTAAAGAGTAAAAACTTTTTAAATTTATGTCTAGATGCTAAAAAAATACATTTTAGTTCTTAAGACCCAACTTTGTAATCCCAGCCCACTGTGCGCCGCCGCCACCGCCCCGCTGCCCGCAAGATTCGAGGCAGAGGCCTGATTGTATGGCGCAACGCACTAGTGGGGTAGTGATTTGTATGTAGGATGACGTTTGCGGCGCCGCGCGCCGCTCCGTCGTCGCACCGCACCGCCAACGCATCGTGTGGCCTCGCTCTTATTTGTCAATACCAGCGATATACCAGCTATTTTTAAAATCTTTTATTAAACTTCACATGTTTGTTTAAGTATGTATGTGGCGTACAAATCTTGCAAGCCTAATTTGACACACACTAACGGTTTCGTGATTTTCTTTTTTTTTGTGCGTTTAAATAAAATCTTGTCGTGAGAGTGCTTTTTTCTATTAATTTTGTTTTATTTTAAGGATGAGACAATGCTAAAATTAAAACCTCATATCGATAACTGTCAGCCCGATGATGTACTAGTACAAAATACTATTGATATAATTATCAATGAGGCTTGTTTAGAAGCCGTGGATGGTAGAGAACCAGAACCAAAAGTTTTTAATAAAGCATTGCAACATATTAATGAGAAGGGTTATAATTTGGCTGCTTTTTTAGCAGCCAAATTATAACCCTGCCATTAAAGCCAGTGCTGTTAGAAATCGCAATATTTTATAGTCTGTGTCATAGACATGGGAAAAATGTATCATTGAAAAGAAAAGATTGATATGTATCTTTCGATCACTGGGATATGTGTCACTCTTTTATATCTTTGTATCCTTTTGAATCCGCGCATCACACGTAGCGATATTGTACTGTTGCTCACTTGCTCAGCGCGGCTCGCTTCGCACAATTCAATCCAATGAATCAGTACGAACTACGAGCAATAGATTGGTTTAGGTACGTTACGTATCTTTCTGTTCTGATTTATTGAATAAAATATTCACTCCAGATCCCGAGTTTAAACTAAAGTACATAAATCCAACTGATTATTTTGTTTAATTTTGTAAATTGCTTAACCCTTTTTTTCCATCTTGATCTCAAAAACGATAGATTTATGACTGAAATTAGTTTGTCTATTTAAATAAAACTTTAGGCACTTGAAGGAAAGTGCACGACAAAATCAAACCAGTATAATAATTAAAATTTTGTGCTGACGTATTTCAGTTTATAATGGTCAGTCAACTCATTATCTCGGTCTAGCGAAAGCGAGACAGATCATTCTTAACAGGGAGGTGCAAAAGAGACGTCTAGACTTTTCGAAGAGAGCCGAGTCGCCGGCCACTAGGTAGGTGTGCTACACACAATACACATCACTCAGATACAAAAAGACGACGATTGAACAAGTTGTAAAAGATACACTGATACATTCGGATTCAAAGAGATATAAAGAGTGATTGAGTGAAACGGAATGATACATATCTTTTGTATCTATCTCTCCTGAGTTACCCATCTCTACTGTGTCAAGTTGGCAGCCCGCCCTTATCTATGATATACATTTATACTCTGTGTGTCTGTTGGAAAAATGTAGCTCTAAGAATGTACCTAATTACGAAGTGTAATAAGAAAATTAAAATAAAACCCATCAATATAAGAAGTCGTCTATTATTAAAAGGTTATGGGCACCACAAACGTTTTGCCGCAATTGTCTGCGGAAAACTTCAATAACTGGAAATTCAGAGTAAGATGCCTATTAGAAGAAAAGCAATTGTTGAGCACGTTGGACGAGGACGAAAAAGATGTCGACAAGAAAAGTGACTCGCGAGCCAAATCACTCATTGTACAATGCATCACTGACAAACACTTGGATCTGATAAAAGATGCAACAACAACAAAAGAAATGTTTGCCACGTTGTGCTCTATTTTCGAGCGAAAATCCATGGTGAGTCGAATACATCTAAGGAAAAAGTTATTAACCTTAAAACTATAAAGCAATGAGAAATTGGAGGAGTATTTTTTGAAATTTGAGTCTATCATTAGAGAACTTGAAAATGCAGACAAAAAACTTGATGAGGAAGAAAAAATTACATATCTTTTGTTAGGACTCACTGAAAACTATAATACTGTGGTAACCGCACTGGAAACAATGAATGAAAAGTTATCACTAGATTTTGTTAAAGCGAGATTGCTGGATGAAGAACTAAAGAACACAAAACCAAATGAGCAAACTGACGGCATAGCATTCAAGTCCAGTACAATAATATGTTATAAATGTCAAAAAGAAGGACACAAAAGCTACGAATGTCATTCAAATAGAGGAAGAACAATGAATAGAAACCACAGAGGAACAGGTTATAGAGGACATAGCCGAGGCAGAGTATACCATCAGAGCCAAAGTCATGCTGTAACTACAGAGACAAATCAACAGGAATTTTCTTTTCTATCAAGGACTGACAATCATTGTAATTTATTCGGAGGAAATGATCAGAATATAGAGTGGATTATAGATTCTGGATGTACTGAACATCTTATTCAAGCTAAATATGAAAAATACATGAGCGAAATTGTTACACTACAACAAGAAATAAGGATATATATTGCAAATGGAGATTATGTGACAGCCAAGAAGCAAGGAACAATAAAATTGATGTGTAATGGACATAAGTTAACTTTGAGTGCTCTTATAATAGATAATTTATCATTTAACCTTATCTCAGTTAAAAAGATAGTGCAAAATAATTGTAATGTTCAGTTTAATCAACATGAAGTAAAAATTTGCAAAAATAATTCTAAAGATTGTATTACAGGGTATTGTAAAGGAAAACTATTTATCTTAAAAGCATCTTTATTTTCAGAACATAATTTGTGTGGTCTTAGTTCAGATTCTTTATGGCACAACAGATTAGGACATGTTAACAGGTACAGTCTAAAAATTATGCAGCTTCCCGTCTCTAAGAAGCAATGTGGACCATGTATGATTGGTAAGTCAACTCGTCAGCCATTTCCGCACAATCCGAAGAGGAGGTCATCCTGTATTGGTGAACTTCTTCATACTGATGTAGCCGGACCTGCAAACATAAAAGGGATTAATGAAGAACTATACTATCAGGTAATTGTTGATGATTATTCACATTTTGTAGTAGTTTATTTACTCAAAAGTAAAGATGAAGCAACTCACAACTTAATTAAATATATAAAAAATATTGAGAATCAGCAAAACACTAAGGTGAAACGAATTAGATGTGACAATGGTGGGGAATTTAAAAATAAAGTGATAGAATCCTTTTGTATGGAGAAAGGAATAAACATTGAATATACTCACCCCTATTCACCCCAACAAAATGGAGTTTCTGAAAGAATGAATAGGACTTTGTATAATAAAGCAAGAACACAGATGTTAGAAACAAATCTTCCAAAATACTTATGGGGAGAAGCCATAGTATCTTCAGCATATCAATTAAATAGATGTCCCTCATCAGCTATTAATTTCCAGATACCAGCAGAAGTGATGTTTGGTTCTTTAGACTTGAATAGACTGCGTGTTTTCGGAAGCAAAGCATGGGCTATTCAACTACCGAGAGGAAACAAATTCGACAAGAGAGCTCATGAAATGAGAATGGTAGGATATGCACCCAATGGCTATCGACTGTGGAATCCAAAAGAAAACAAAATTGTAATTTCAAGAGATGTAAGATTTGATGAGGAAGATATCAAGTACATACCAATAAATGAAGAAACCAAGAAGGAACACGGATATACTTATGATGATGAAAATGAAAATGACACTATAGGATGTGATACAAATGATGATCTTGAAAAAGACTCTAATACTAGATGTGACACAATTGGACAAAAAGATAGATTTGACAAAAACCAACAAAGAGGGAATACCGAAAGTAATTCACAGACAAGACCGCAAAGAACAACTAGAAAACCTAACTACTTAAAAGACTATGAAACTGACTATGATAATAATAATGAAACTTACTATGAAAGTATTGAATCTAACATAGCATACTGTTTAAATACCTATATTGACACTGAACCGATTACCTATAATGAAGCGATTAAAAATTCAGAATGGAGAGAAGCAATAGAAAAAGAGCTAGATGCTCACAAAAAACTACAAACATGGGAAGCTTCTACATTACCAGATGGACATAAAGCTATTGACACTAGATGGATTTTTAAGAAAAAGTCAGATGGGACAAAGAAAGCCAGATTAGTAGCTAAAGGCTATCAAGAAAATAACACCTATGATGTTTATGCACCAGTTGCCAGAATGTCTACTGTGAGACTATTAATAAGTATATCACTACAAGAAAATAAACCAATAAGACAGATGGATATACCTACAGCTTTTCTCAATGGAAATTTAGAAAAAGAAATATATATAAAATACCCAGAAGGAGTTAAAGAAGAAAAAGGAAAAGTATTGAAATTAAGAAAGGCACTTTACGGATTGAAAGAGGCGCCACGATGTTGGAATGAAAGAGTACACAATTTTTTTATTGAAAATAACTTTGAGCAGTCGAAGCATGATGTTTGTCTATATTTTAAGCCTGCAACTTGGGCACTAATTTTTGTTGACGATTTCCTATTGATGGGGAATTTTGAAGAAATAAAAGAAAAACTACAGATAGTATTCAAAGCAAAGGATTTAGGAGACATAAAAGAATATTTAGGAATGGAAATACACAAAAGCAAAGATACTGTATGCATAAAACAAGAAAAACTAATAAGAAAAATATTGAAGAAATTTGGAATGGAAGATAGCAAAGTAGCAAAAACACCTATGGAGAAAGAACCTATAACTACAGAAGAGGAAGAAATAGTAAATGTACCCTACAGGGAATTAATAGGAAGCCTTACTTACCTTTCAGTTACAAGTAGACCTGATATCACTTACGCCACTTCTTTCTTGAGTAGATACCTGGATAAGCCTACATCACAGCATTGGAAAGCAGCAAAGAGGATCTTAAGGTACCTAAAACACACTATTAATAAGGGACTTACTTACTCTAGAACCGACAAACCGATACAGCTGATAACATATACAGATGCAGACTGGGGAAGTGATAAAACTGACCGCAAAAGTGTAAGTGGATCTGCAACTTATTTTGGTAAAAACTTAATATCTTGGTCATCAAAGAAGCAATGTACTGTCTCTTTATCGTCTGCAGAGGCAGAGTACATAGCAGCAGCTTCAGCAACAACAGAGCTCATCTATCTCAAAGGTATCTTGAATAATTTTTACAGTCATCATTTTGAAACTTTACTTTTAATAGACAATCAGAGTGCCATAAAAATAATAACTAACAGAGAAAACGGAAAAAGAACTAAACACATTGACATTAAATATCACTTTATTAAGGATGCAGTTAGGATATATAAAATTAATATTACTTATGTACCAACTGAACACAATGTATCAGATATATTTACAAAACCACTATGTGAGATTAAGCATAACTACCTTTCATCTAAATTGAATATCGTGGAATAACATAATTTAAAATAATTGTAAACTTAAAATGAAACCTACCATAGTAAAAATACTTAAAATTTTTTGGTTGATGCTATGCAACTTAGAGGCATGTGATAATCTTAAGTAATATGTAACTTGTATTAGTAAATTGTTTGCAATGCAATGTTATAAATAATATTATTATGATTTTAACATTGAAGGGGGGTGTTAGAAATCGCAATATTTTATAGTCTGTGTCAAGTTGGCAGCCCGCCCTTATCTATGATATACATTTATACTCTGTGTGTCTGTTGGAAAAATGTAGCTCTAAGAATGTACCTAATTACGAAGTGTAATAAGAAAATTAAAATAAAACCCATCAATATAAGAAGTCGTCTATTATTAAAAAGTGCCATCTTTTAAAAAAAAAAAAACTGCTATTTACAAAAGAAGGAATGAAAAAGCCGGTGTGCAAAAAACTTCCACTAGAAATATAGAGGAAGTGGAAGTGCCACATCAATTCAATTCATTTTTACTGGCGGACTACAAAACCGGTAACATGCGTACCATCATATTCTGTTCGCAACATGTAAGACAGTATATTAAGACCGTTATATTTTATGGACGGTACGTTTAAAACTTGCCCAACGCCGCCGTTCCGTCAGTTATTTACCATTCCTGGCGGTGTTGCAAGTGACATTAATAATACAATATTATACCAATGATTTCTGCCTTTATGACACATCAAAACAAGGAAGCGTATATTTTATTATTTCATTTAATTAAAGCACAATTAAATGATTGGAAGCCACAGAAAATAATAATAGAGTTTGAAGACGGAATAATTGCAGCGCTCAGAGAGATTAACACTGTTCACGAAATAAAAGGTTGTCACTTCCATTATTACAATAGTTTGAAACGCAAAGCAAAGCAAATGGGTATATTTAAGGATAAAAGTCACAAAACTATAGTTTTACTCTGCAGTAGTCTAGCATATTTACCAGAAGAGGAAATATTATCAGTTTGGAATTACATAAAGAGTGAAATTGTACTAGAAGATGTTCGAATAGAACTTGAACAGTTTCAACATTATTTTGAAAAATTTTGGCTAAAAGAAAAATGGTGAACATGTGGTGTAACTATGGTGAGCTACATCTACTCGTAACAAACAATATCGTGGAAGGATGGAATTTTAAAATTAATACTAAAGTGTATATAGTGCAGCCCCGACTTACGAAAAGTAAGTCGTGGGTTCGAACCCAGACAGGCGCATTACTTTGTGTGATTTATTTCATCACCACTGCTCTCAAAGCGGTTAAGGAAAACATTGTGAAGAAATCAGCATGTTCTGGAAGAAGGCTGGGAAGACCTGGAAGAAGACCGGGAAGACCTAGAAGAAGACCGGGAAGACCTGGGAGAAGACCGGGCACACCTGGAAGAAGACCGGGAAGTCCTGGAAGAAGACCGGGAAGTCCTGGAAGAAGACCGGGAAGACCTGGAAGAAGACCGGGAAGTCCTGGTTCAAGACCGGGAAGACCTGGAAGGAGACCGGAAAGAAGACCGGGAAGACCTGGAAGAAGACCGGGAAGACCTGGAAGAAGACCGGGAAGTCCTGGAAGAAGACCGGGCAGACCTGGAAGAAGACCGGGAAGACCTGGAAGAAGACCGGGAAGACCTGGAAGAAGACCGGGGAGACCTGGAAGAAGACCGGGAAGAAGACCGGGAAGAAGACCGGGAAGACCTGGAAGGAGACCGG
Organism: Xestia c-nigrum; assembly: GCA_916618015.1. NCBI lineage: Eukaryota > Metazoa > Arthropoda > Insecta > Lepidoptera > Noctuidae > Xestia > Xestia c-nigrum. The sequence continues at coordinate 12,162,129 of OU745260.1, forward strand.
GAAGAAGACCGGGAAACCTGGAAGATGACCGGGAAGACCTGGAAGAAGAGCGGGAAGACCTGGAAGAAGACCTGGAAGAAGACCGGGAAGACCTGGAAGAAGACCGGGAAGAACTGGAAGAAGACCGGGAAGAACTGGAAGAAGACCGGGAAGTCCTGGAAGAAGACCGGGAAGATCTGGAAGAAGACCGGGAAGACCTGGAGGAAGACCGGGAAGTCCTGGAACAAGACCGGAAAGACCTGGAAGAAGACCGGAAAGACCTGGAAGAAGACCGGGAAGTCCTGGATCAAGACCGGGAAGTCCTGGAAGAAGACCGGGAAGTCCTGGAAGAAGACCGGGAAGTCCTGGAAGAAGACCGGGAAGACCTGGAAGAAGACCGGGAAGACCTGGAAGAAGACCGGGAAGACCTGGAAGAAGACCGGGAAGACCGGGAAGCAGACCGGGAAGACCTGGAGGAAGACCGGGAAGCATACCGGGAAGACCTGGAAGAAAACCGGGAAGTCCTGGAAGAAGACCGGGAAGTCCTGGAAGAAGACCGGGAAGACCAGAAAGAAGACCGGGAAGAAGACCTGGAAGAAGACTGGGATGACCGGGAAGAAGGGAAGAACGGGAAGGAAGAACGTGAAGAACGGGAATACCGGGAATACCGGGAAGACCTCTTTTTTATGAATAAAATACACATCGGTCTTCCCGGTCTTCTACGCTGTCTTCCCGGTCTTCTCGGTCTTCTTCCAGGTCTTCCCAGTCTTCTTCCCGGTCTTCTTCTTTCATGCTGATCCCGGTCTTCTTCCAGGTCTTCCCGTTTTCTCGGTCTTCCCATTCTTCCCGATCTTCCCGGTCTTCTACCCTGTCCTCCCGGTCTTCTCCCAGGTCTTCCCAGTCTTCTTCCCGGTCTTCTTCCAGGGCTTCCCGGTCTTCTTCCAGGTCTGCCCGGTCTTCTTCCAGGTCTTCCCGGTCTTCTTCTAGGTCTTCCCGGTCTTCTTCCAGGTGTTCCAGGCCTTCTTCCAGAACATGCTGATTTCTTCCCAATGTTTTCCTTAACCGCTTTGAGAGCAGTGGTGATGAAATAAATCACACAAAGTAATGCGCCTGTCTGGGTTCGAACCCACGACTTACTTTTCGTAAGTCAGGGCTGCACTACATACACTTTAGTATTAATTTTAAAATTCCATCCTTCCACGACATTGTTTGTTCGATGTAGCTCACCATTGAAACTTGGCGTAGTTTCAAAGATATTGATCATTTAAATTTTCCCATACAAACACTGCAGTAGGGTTACCAATATTGTAGGTTTTACGTAGGACTTAGTATATTATATGGTGTTTTCTTTAATGGACGAAAATCCGTGTACTGGTGATACTAATAAGAACAACTGTAGATATTTAAATCAATAAAAGACAAAAGTGTAGAAGTGAGCTGGAACGGGGGTAATTTTTTAATGTTATTGATTATTTACGTGCAGATATCTACTCTTTTTAGTAGGTAGGTATTGGTGTTTTTCATGGTAAGTACATAGGTAGTTAATGTGTCAGGATAACTAATGCTCTAAGGTATTTAAATGAAAAAATAATGTTTGCTGTAAATAAAATCACATTTATTTATTTGTACTTATACAGCGTTTCAAATGACGACGGTCAACTCCATTTGCACTTCAGAATAATAATTAAATAAACAATATCGATTTCAAAATTTGAAATCAATACGTTGCGTAAAAAATGTACAAAATATCTGCGAACGGAATGTAATATTTCCTTGATGGCTGATGTTAGTATCGCCATCTATTGCTTAAAGTTGGTACTACTAGGACAACTGGTCGAATCTTCTCTTATTAATTTGTTGTCTTACCGCAGATTAATATTAAAAGTTGTCTTACTCTGATTAGTGATAACACTTCGAAAAGTACATACACTGCAGACTGCCGAGTTTAGTTCTCATTTTCAGTTACCTAAGATAATGAACTAAACACGAAATACAAGTGGGCTCTCTTTTGCAGCGCTGGTAATCAATAATTATTTTAAATTAACACATAAAAAAAAAGTAAGTTTACGCTTTTTATTGCAGGAAAACCTTTTATTCCCACGGAGAAATCAAATAAAAAGCAGGCGTGGCTGCTGTCGGCACGCCACGATAATGGCGGTAAGTCCCCTCTTTGAGGAGTGGCTAGAGAGGCGCCACGGCGTCCTCACCTTCCGCCTGACGCAGGTCCTCACCGGACACGGATGTTTCGGGAGGTACCTGCACCGAATCGGGCGGGAGGAATCGCCCGGGTGTCTCCACTGTGAGGATCGACCGGAGGACACGGTGGAGCACACGGTGGAAGTCTGCCCTGCGTGGGCGGAGCTCCGCCGTGTCCTCGTGGCGGCGATCGGCGGCGGCGACCTCTCGCGTCCGGCCCTGGTTCAATCCATGGTCCGGAGCGAGACGGAATGGGAAGCCGTCGCCTCCTTCTGCGAAGCAGTCATGCTAGCGAAGGAGGTGGCGGAACGAGAGAGGGAGAGATCCTCTCTTCCCGGCCGCCGCGGGAGACGCAACGGGCGTCGGGGGCCACGTGGTGGCTACCGGCCACCGTAGATGCGGGCCTGTGGACGGCTGGCTATGGGCAATAGCTGGCCGTCCGGCCGTCTAACGACGACGACAGGCCGTGTCGACGGCGCGTTCGTGTTCCACGCGCGCCTCAAAGAGATGTCAGCAAAAGAAGAGGGGCCCGCAAGGGCCGAAGCCTGCCGGGGTTGCGGGCCTGTTCGAAAGAGATACCGCGACCCCGGCACGTAAAAGGCGAGGAAGGAACATGGATGGTTTTGGCTGCTGTCGGCCACTTAGTTTATTAAAAAGAAATCCTTTATTTATGTAAAAATATGGTCACCTCACAATATGAATGGATGTTTGTATGGGAAAATTTAAATGATCAATATCTTTGAAACTACGCAAAGTTTCTCCGTCACAAATTCAGGTTATCATTATCGTCCCCGTCACAACATTTTGAAGGTCGCAGACCATCAGGCAGCGGAGATACAGGTGTCCAGCCAGCCTGAACTCAGGTTGGCTGGACATTAGGTTTTTGTTGATTTCTCGTAAACCCTTGCATGTGACGCCATAAATCAAACGTTATTACTGTCACACATTGCGTCACCAAGTTTTAGTAAAGGAACCATATTCGAAAACGCTACCGTTATTGAGATTCGGAAGTGCCAGCCAAATGTTTTATACGTAAATTCAAGATGGCTGGCACAGATTTTTGCATTTTTCTACTAAACCACTGTACGTATGACAAAACTTTTAGCTCGATGCCTGTCACAAACTTATGTGACGCCCGTTGATATGCAAAAAGTCGTCAAAATCACTTCCGTTTCCGAGATTGAGAGACCAGCGAAAAGTGGTTTTTCAAGATGGCTGAACCCGTTTTCGATCGATTATCTAAGATTCTGTAGCGTCACAAATTCTGACATAAGGGTGTTTAGCCGTCACATAAAGTGCCCTATTGACCTATATAGTAAAATGGGAGCGATTTTGAAGATTTGTCCAGCCAACCTGAGCCACATAAAAGATGTAATTTAATGAAATTTTATTTTAGGTTCCTTTAAACCCTGCACTCGGAAATAGGGGCCCCGCGAAGCGGGGCTCCGTCGACTACGCTTTTTAGGGGGAATATAAAGTGTTTTAAGGTTATGTTATATTAATCGGTATTTCTCAGGAATGGTGCATTATCTTTTCATGAGAGTTGTGCCACCGGGCAAAGGGGACCCCTCCTTCCCTCCACACCGCGTAAGTTGACTACCATCGCCAATACCACTACCGCCAATACTAATACCATTGACAATAATGCGTATTGTTGTAAGCAGTATGTTTCATTTGACAACAATCCGTGACTTTACAATATCGCTAGAGATATTACAATATAACGTTTTTGACAATTTTACGGTGACATATATATATTTATAGACAAATACGAACTTTTTATTTTTATGCAAAAAGAACCACCTCTTTTTAGTAGTAAGTACCTAGGTATTGATCATACATTTCATGAACTATATGTTTTTTAAACATCGGGACCAATCAAATTTTTGGTCAAAGACCTAGCAAATGGCAAATATCTGGATGTAATTCTTTCGTTCACACATATATTACTGAATGTAATTTAATGAAATTTAGAATGGAGAAGATAGCTTACCTTGTAATAACACTTAGTCTATTATTTATAATGTACTTAATCATGTGTAAGGTCATAGAAACAGTGCCGGATAAAGCCGGTGCGGGGCCCGTAGCAAATGTGACCATGGGGCCCTAGAGTTACATTGCCCACTGAAATTTAGGATGTAAATAAAACAGAACATTTACAAAAAGCCTTTTCGTGATTTAATGCATGCAAATTTAGAAATAACACTCGTGAAATCAATATTTCTAAGTAAATCATTTTCTACATTCAAGTGTGTTCATTTAAACGTTCTTGTTCCATTGTGTTTTTTAAGACATTTTTATTCGTTTTGATGGTGATAAAGAACGTTCTCCACTGCAGTTTGTGATTATCAAACTTAATAAATGCGTAACACTATTTCTACATTTGGAAAACACGATTCCAATGATTTTTTTTTGCTGTTAATACCAGCAGCCACATCTGTTTTCAGCAGCTCAGCGAAATGCACTAGTTCATTGCCCAAACTATCTTCCACGCCATCTGGGTATGAGCTGACGATAATTTGACTTCTTTTCAAAATCTCTTCCGCCGTTAATGACATTAATTGCCGTATTTCAAATACACTGGTCACTTGACGATCAGCTTCCATGCGTTTAGCTAATGCAGCCAGTACATTATAACTATAACAAGACGAAACACTTGAATTTCAAATCGTGGTCCAGGTGTTTGATTTACTTCTACTTCATCGAGTGAAGTAAAACCGCTAGATTGGTCATACTTTGTATTTCGCTTGCGTTTTCTCGTAGTCGATTACTGATATTTTTCACAGCCAATCAAGACTTTGGCTTTTGCCTCTATATCCGAAAATGTTGATCGCATTGCTTGGATATAGCCGTGTAATGATTTATACAGAGCGTATCCTGTATTAAGGTCTTGATCTGACGACTATAACGAAGCGTAAGTTGATTGTAAGCGCTCTAGAATTTCATTCCACGCTATAATCATTATTCCTGTTTCTAACTTATTCATTTTCGAAACTAGTCCGTAAGCTTGCTTACGACACTCTAACATTTGATCCTTGTTATTGGATATATCATCGAAAACTTGACAGAAAGTGGTGAAGCCATTGCAGGGGTGCTTTCGTCGCATCAGCTCGTGCAGACCACTTAGTATCCGATATTCTTATTAAAATTGGAATATTGGCACCACCATTTTGTAGTGCTTTTGTAAGACTCCATCGATAGGTTGAAGCGGAAAAAAGTGAATATAAATTTTCAACAAAATCGAAAAAAAATGATGCTTCTGTACAACTTTCTGCAGCGTACTTTGCAACCAAATTTAATGAATGAGCAAAACAGGGAATATATTCCGCGTACTTATTTACATTTCTAATTCGTGCTTGTAAGCCGTTGTATTTCCCGCTCATGTTGCAGGCAATCTCATAACTTTGATCTCGACAATCTTTGATGTTGATACCTTTCTCACTTAAAAAATCTAGTAAACTTTAAGCAAGCTGTTCAGCAGTATGGCCAAAGGTTTGTAAGATTCTTGGATATTTCCATATCCAAGAATCTTACAAACCTTTCGACTGGTCCAGATGGCAAGACATAGCGCACTATCAGAGTTAGTTGGTCTACATGCGATATATCTGGAGTAGAATCCAGTAATACTGAATGGTATTTGCATTTCTTAATTTCGCAAATAATTTCGTCACGTATACTTGATGCAATTAAATGAATAAATTCTTCGCATGTGGTTTTTGACAAGTATGACGTCCTTTCCCTTTATTTGCTTATATGTGTTCGGCCAGAGAAGTGTCAAATTTAGCTATCAATTCCAATAAGCCTAATTCATTTCCATTGTAAGGTGAACCAATAACTTCATCACTACCCCTGAATGCCAGACCTCGCTCTGCTAAAAAAATATAACTGCAGTAATTCGATCTAAAAGTGTCCTCTAATATCTCTGTTCGGTCTCTATACTAATTACAGTGTGGCCAACGCTCACTTCAAGAATAGCTAAGGTGTATTACATATTTGTGATTTTTTTTTGGGCAATGCGCGGGGCCCCCAAAGGCGCGGGGCCCGTAGCATTTGCTGCCTCCTGCTATATGGCTAATCCGGCACTGCATAGAAACGGCTAGTAGAACATAATCCAATAACAACTTTACTTATTTTATTATTTATTACTTTTCTACTTCAGTGTACTCAGGCACAACACGTGTGAACCGGTTAGTGAGTAAAATAAAGAAGGTCATCGATATGTATGAATCCGTCGCTTTTAGTAGTCATTCAAATTTGGTCGGATAACCAGCCGTTGTTTACTTAATTTGGTTTTTTGTTTATATTTACTTAATGCGAAACATTCCAAGCTCAATATTTTCACCGTATATTTTTGACTAAAGGCACATGATTTTGGTTTACACCTACACATCTGAAATTTAGCCAGTTCCTTGTATTTTGCCGTCAAAGTTATGACACTATCGTTTTGACTTTTAGCAAGATTATTCAAAAACGCATGCATGAAGCGTTTTGAAACTTTGTATGGTTATTATTAGCGTCAAGAAGGACCGAATACAGTTTTCAGCGAACTTATGCCTTGTCTCATTGTGTGCGTACGCGCAGCGGAATGTTGTTGAATTTAAAGATTATAATTATGCAGATATTTAGTGTATGACGTCGTATAATTGTGTATGGTAAAAAAAAAATTGTGCACGCAACCATTGTGGAGAAATTCACCAAAAACTGATTCCGCTGGGCGAACGTTGTCCTGGCGGAACTTTTTTTAATCCATAGACTTTAGAAGAAAAGAGATGTGTCCAAAAATTAGTGTGTATTTGTGTGTAATTGTGTATGTATGAATAAAACTAGTGCATGCATAAACTTCGGAGAAATTCAAGTTTCTGCTTCGCGAACGTTTGGCCATTAGCTAGTTTTCATATAAAGCGCTTACATAGAGAGCTGTAGATTTTTACATACGTTGTTTTGAATTTGTTTATATTTGTTTAAAAAACAGATTTAGAAAAAATCGTAGGGCTTAAAAGATAAAAATATAAACGTAAAATACGCTTATTAGGTCTTAGTTCTTAAAGTATGCACTTCAGGGTCTAGATTTTCACGTTTATACAAACCTTGTAAGTGTCTGCAATATGTTGCCAAGTATCAATGATGTTCCGTTAGTAATTAAAGAGTTATAGGACCAATTTACCATGAACAGATCACTGTTTACAAAGCAGTCAAATATCACGACGTTCTGAAGGAATTGCATGGTAATGTTACATCGGACCTACTAGAACATTCGAGAAAGCCAGAGATTACAGTGTGTGTACGTTAGAAGTTCGAAAACATTCCATTATTATTAGTTTTAAAGTTAGGTAGGTACAAACTCGCGACCTATTTATACAAAGACATTAGAATTTCGACCGTACGCCTAGGGCATACGGTTCATATTTGTTTGTTTTGTACAAGTAGCTTATACCTACAACTTTTATAGGTAATACCTACCTTGTAGGTAGGTACTTACTATTTCTTTTGTTAGTGTTTTTTATGACCCTCTCGAATGTTCGTGGTTACTCTGGTGTGTCTGTTGGCGAGTATAAATAGAGCGCTCAGGGCCGCGACCGGCAGTCTTGTTTTAGCGACACAACGAAGCGAATCCAAGTGAACTACAAGTGCGATATCTAAGTGAATAGTAAACAGTAGTGTATTTGTGATTAAGTTTTGATTGTTTTGTGATTAATAAAGTTATTGTGTTGTTTAATCGGTAGTAATTAATTTATCTCATACCCAGCTCGTAACAAATTGGTGTCAGAAGTGAGAGATAAATTATGCCAATCCTACCAAAGGACGACACGGACGGTATCCGTACCAGAAGTCAGCGACAGCAGGATATGGACCAAAGGCGGTTTGGGGATTCTCCGACACAGACACCGGGTGGTGTCCAGCCTACGTCACAGCCAGTCGCTGGCCCATCCGGAGTTTCTCCAGCATCAGGGGCGCCAGACTGGTCAGTTTTAATGGCGCTGCTGCAGGATCAAGCTCGCCGTCAAGAGGAGCAAGCTCGCCGTCAAGAGGAGCAAGCTCGCCGTCAAGAGGAGCAGGCTCGCCGATTGGAAGAGCAACTGCAGCGAGACAAGGAGGAGCAGGCTCGCCGTCAAGAGGAGCAGGCTCGTCGGTTGGAAGAGCAGTTGCAGCGAGACAAAGAGGAGCAGGTCCGCCGCCAGGACGAGCAGATGCTCCTCATAAAGGATCTGCATGCAAGTTTTGACAAGGACATCAAGTTGATGAAAGAACAGGTCCACCAGCATGAGAATCGCATCTCGGAGGCCGAAGTTCAGATTGCTGGGGTAAAGAAGGCTTTGGGCGAACTGAAGACTGAAGGCGGGACTGTAGCTTCGGTGATTGCTGCACCATCTTCGCGTGGTTTTAAAGTGCCTCCATTCGACGGCACATCTTCGTGGTCGGCTTACAAAATCCAGTTTGAGGCCGTCATGAAGGCGAATGGATGGACCAAACCACAAGCCATGACCGCGCTCACTTTGGGCCTGCGAGACCAGGCTTTAACTATTCTCGAGGCACTCGGCAAGGATGTAACCTACGAGCAGCTGCTGGAGGCGTTGGAGTCCAGATACGGCGACGCGCACCTGGAGCACGTATTCCGTGCCAAGTTGAAGGACCGTGTTCAACGTAGTGCCGAGAACCTACAGCAGTGGGCCCTGGAAATTGAAAAACTCGTTCGGAAAGCCTACCAGTCTGCCCCTGCACTGATTAATGGAAATCTGGTACAGGCCTTCGTTGATGGAATACGTGACTTAGAAGTTAGAGCTGCCGTGAGACTGGGGCATCATGAGACCTTGAAGGACGCCTTGGCCCATGCCTTGGAAGTAGAGGCAGTGAGGCAAGACCACCGAAGACACTACGTCAGGGAGGTAGTGGCTTCACCTGTACACGACCGTGCGCAAGGTTACAGACCTAGCTGCTACACAGCTAGAGAAAGGGATCATCTTCGGCCAAGTTGTCCAAAGCAAGTTGTGGCATCACCTGAACGCCAGCGTCCGCGACGATACAGCCCTAGGTGTTACACTTGTGGAGAAAGGGGTCACCTTCGGTCGAATTGTAAAAAGCGAAGCGCACCTAGAGTAGATCAATCTCAGCAGGGAGAAGCGGCTAAGAAGACTGGCCAGCAACAGTGGAGAAACCACAACAACACAGACGAACTGTCAAGAAGACCATTGCCTGAAGATTGTAAGCGTAGTTCCAGACAGGAGCCTAAGGAAGTGGTGCCTGTGAGGATGCTAAGAACGGATCTTAGCGATGAATGGAAGGTAACTATACAGCAGGCTCAGCACAATGACTCGGATATCAAACCGATCTTCGAGTGGATCAAAGCTGGTGTTCCTAAACCCAAGTGGAGTGATGTGGCTGCGATGAGTTCCATCACGAAGAGTTATTGGGCGCAATGGAACAGCTTGGTGATCCAGGATGGAGTCTTGTGCCGTAAATGGGAAAACGCTAGAGGGGACAGCTGTCATCTACAAATGGTTGTTCCGAAAGCTAAGGTACCGGATGTTCTACGGCTCTACCATGATGGATGTTCTGGAGGACATATGGGGGTAAAAAGGACTCTACTAAAAATTCGAGAACGCTTCTACTGGATCCACTGTCGAGATGATGTGGAGGACTGGTGCCGTAAATGTATCAGTTGTGCGGCCGTGAAAGGACCCCGTACACGCAGCAGAGGTGCATTAAAAGTGTACAACGTTGGAGCCCCTTGGGAACGGATAGCACTAGACGTTGCGGGACCATTTCCAGTAAGTGAGAGCGGAAACAGGTACTTCCTGGTGGTCATGGATTACTTTACAAAGTGGCCGGAAGTCTTCGCCATTCCTAACCAAGAAGCAACAACTGTCGCAGATAAATTAGTTCAAGAAGTCTTCTGTCGTTTTGGAGTACCCTTAGAAATACACAGCGATCAAGGAAGAAATTTTGAATCGCAAGTATTTCAAGAGACTTGTCGATTAATGGGTACCCATAAAACCAGAACCACATCCTACCACCCACAATCCGATGGAATGGTGGAACGATTCACCCAAACGTTGGAGAGATATCTGGCGAAAGTTGTGGAAAGCCGGCAAAGGGATTGGGACAAGCACATACAGCCGTTTCTTCTGTCTTACCGAAGTGCAGTCCACCAGCCTTCGCGAACTTTGGAACTACGGTTACCTGCTGATTTAATCACTGGAACTCCCCCTGATGCTCCATGTAGCGTAACAGATTACGCGAATGACTTGCGTAATAAGTTGAACGATGTTTATGAGCATATCCGACAGTCCGGCCAACAGATGTCTGAGAAGATGAAGACCCGTTATGACCGGAAAGCCAACGGTAGGGGTTTCGACGAGGGTTCACTGGTGTGGTTGCATAACCCAGTGCGGAGCAAGGGGAAGTCTCCGAAGTTACAAGCAAAATGGGATGGGCCATACCGAGTCGTGACTAGGATCAACGATGTCACCTACCGAATACAGAAGGGTCCACGAGGTGCGCCTAAAATTGTGCATGTAGACCGGTTGGCGCGATACTACGGGACTAATGATGCTCGGGACGAGCATGTCTAAGGAGGGGGCAGTGTTACATCGGACCTACTAGAACATTCGAGAAAGCCAGAGATTACAGTGTGTGTACGTTAGAAGTTCGAAAACATTCCATTATTATTAGTTTTAAAGTTAGGTAGGTACAAACTCGCGACCTATTTATACAAAGACATTAGAATTTCGACCGTACGCCTAGGGCATACGGTTCATATTTGTTTGTTTTGTACAAGTAGCTTATACCTACAACTTTTATAGGTAATACCTACCTTGTAGGTAGGTACTTACTATTTCTTTTGTTAGTGTTTTTTATGACCCTCTCGAATGTTCGTGGTTACTCTGGTGTGTCTGTTGGCGAGTATAAATAGAGCGCTCAGGGCCGCGACCGGCAGTCTTGTTTTAGCGACACAACGAAGCGAATCCAAGTGAACTACAAGTGCGATATCTAAGTGAATAGTAAACAGTAGTGTATTTGTGATTAAGTTTTGATTGTTTTGTGATTAATAAAGTTATTGTGTTGTTTAATCGGTAGTAATTAATTTATCTCATACCCAGCTCGTAACAGTAATATGTATGTCAATAATTAGTGTATTCATTCAACTATTCTTATGCAAAATTTCATGTCATTAAATTCAGTAATTAAAGAAAAACAATTATAATACTGACGAAGCATCGAAAACCTACATAACCCGACCAAGTTCGGATGGCTACAAAAAAGCGGCCGTGCAATATATTTAGATAACATCCCACAATTTAGAGTATAATACCGGTATTGAATTGGTATAGGTGATAACACAATTGTTGTTTCGATATAATTTATAGGTCATTTATTTTTGTACACCTACTTTTTTAAATGTATTTGACTATGACAGAAAGTAGGTACTATTTACGTAGGTACTTTATTTAAGTATGCGCTTGAGACTTGAGATATAATCTAAATATATTATTTAAGACAAATAAAATTCATACAGCTAAGAAGAACAGGCAAAAAAAACCCAGACCCGACAGAAAAGTAACATACCTCAGTTTTTTTGTTATTATTCATATAATCATATTATATAGTTTTTATATTCGAAATCAATGGCTAACACCAAAGTATTGCCTTATGTTTTTGTTCAGGCTTTACACTAAAAACGTACAAAATGCCTACGTATCTACACAATTCGTAAATATATGTAACTAAATGACGTAGAAAAGTAAGTAGTTATGGGATATATTAAAAAATAATAATAATGTTCGTATAGGAAGTTATTTGTGTGTATGTATAAAAACGGTCACGTACTGTGTGCATACCTACTACGGCTCAGGTGGTTTGGTGGTGGAACTGGCGTCAACGCATTAGTGGAATAATCCGATCTGAATCATCGAATATGACGATTTTAATTAATCCTAAGTTGAGGGCGAATCCAGAAGGGCATGCTCTGACCCCAGTACCAGAGGCAAAAAGGAACGGGGTGGAATTTTTTAGTCAGTAAGAGTCTGACACGCCCTCTCGCTCCACCCAAGGGCGAGAGATGTCATTAGATGATTTTAAACCACCTTAAAAAAAAAAAAACCTAAGTTGAAAGTTGTACTAGGAGTTCAAAAATTATATAATACAGCTGTATCTCCAGGTCTCCTGGATACATCCCATAACTATTTATCGTCATTTAGTTACATACATTATGAATTGTGTAGATAAGTAGGCATTTTGTATTTATTTAGTGTAAACCCTGAACAAAAACATAAGGCAATATTTTGGTGTTAGCCATTGATTTCGAATATAAAAACTATATAATATGATTATATAAATAATAACAAAAAAACTGAGATATGTCACTTTTCTGTCGGATCTGGGTTTTTTTTATATGGGACGTGACCGTTCTTCTTTCTATTGAAGATTTTACGGATCAGGATTCTAACTATAGACCCCTTAGAGAAATTAAATATTTACCACATGTAAGTATGTACTACTGTTTATGTAAATATTTATCATGTTGTAGCTTATTACACTATTTAACCAATAGACTAGGCATGCACGAGCGTTCCCCTTTGCAACTTTAGTGGATCAAACAAACTAATAACTTAAAAAAACACTACTTCTTGAATCGATTTTTTTTTCTTATGTATGTGAGCGTGTTCCCCCGCACCCCACCAAAATATGCAGAATTATTTTGTTCGAAGTTCGGTACGCTTAATCCTTTAGTTAAATAGTCTAAGTATCGTAGTTATGAATTGATCAAAAATATTCTTGTGTGAAAAAATAGACAACGCGCTGCGCGCAACGAGCGATAGGCGGCTTCCCACTTGAAACGGTACTGTCATCCTTGAAGAAAAGAGAGGGCAATATGTTTTCCCGCGTATTCGTTTGCTGTTGAACTTGAACCTGATTTTGTTTCATCCCCAGTCACAAACAAATAAATGTGCAGTCAAGGACAATGTGCGTATGCGCTGTTGTTTTGCTATGCATCGCCAAATCTCTGTAATTATAATATTGACAAAGTGTGTTATTAATGTTATAGTGTAACAGTGAAGCATAACATAATTATGTAGTAGGAATATTGAGTGAATGATAGTGAGAAGCTGATAACAGAAACGTTATTATAATTACATAATTAAGTATTATATGTAATTAAAAATATTTTTGTACGCGGATATTTAAATAGAGAAGTACTTGTTAATTGAAGATTTGTTTTTATCGTAGATAGTGGCGTTATTATTAAAAAAATATTTTTCATTCAAGAAGTGCAATTGTTTTATTTTTCCTAACGCTTGTGTACGCAACTGTACCGTATTAATAAATACTATATTGGAAGGTTAAGAACGTTTCTTAGATATATGGCACGGCCGCTTTTTTGTAGCCATCCGAACTTGGTCGGGTTATGTAGGTTTTCGATGCTTCGTCAGTATTATAATTGTTTTTCTTTAATTACTGAATTTAATGACATGAAACTTTGCATGTGAATAGTTGAATGAATACACTAATTATTGGCATACATTTTACCATGCAATTCATTTAGAACGTCGTGATATTTGACTAATTTGTAAACAGTGATCTATTCATGGTAAATTTGTCCTATAACTCTTTAATTACTAACGGAACATCATTGATACTTGGCAACATGTTGCAGACACTTACAAGGTTTGTATAAACGTGAAAATCTAGACCCTGAAGTGCATACTTTAAGAACTAAGACCTAATAAGCGTATTTTACGTTTATATTTTTATCTTTTAAGCCCTACGATTTTTTCTGAATCTGTTTTTTAAACAAATATAAACAAATTCAAAACAACGTATGTAAAAATCTACAGCTCTATGTAAGCGCTTTATATGAAAACTAGCTAATGGCCAAACGTTCGCGTAGCGGAAACTTGAATTTCTCCGAAGTTTATGCATGCACTAGTTTTATTCATACATACACAATTACACGTGTCCGTTACCCCATCCAGATGTGGTCGAAAATGGTAATTTGAATCTTATAGATAATTAGTTTTGCGGCTTCTGTAATTGTTGCGCACATTTTTAAATTTGTTGCGCTTATAGTTTTTTAATTATTTCACAAAAACATTTCCTGCTGGGGTAACGTTACCCCAGCCAGACCTTTTTCTTTCTAATGGGAATATTTAAATAAATACTAGCTATAAAATTAGTTGTCTAGATGAAGTAAATGTTGTGCCTTATTTTGTATTTGTTCTTTCTTCGGTTGCGAAGTTATTCGAGATTTTGCTGGGGTAACGTTTTTGGTTTTGCTAGATCTTTGAAACGGTTAAGCGGATTCTTATCATATTTTGTACAAGACTTCTTTGGAATTAGTTTAAATTAGTTCTGCAATAAAAATACCAAAATAATACATAGCTTAAAGGTTATTTCATTAAATAGAAAATCACTTCAATTGGTCCCAGCACTCTCAATAAGAGGTCTAAAGACTTACTTTAAACGTTATTTTGAAGCTTGTAACTGCCTTCAAATGTATGTGAAGTTTCATTAGTATACTGTAAGTATTTAACAAGTTATGATGATATTCAGTTCTTCACGAGCACGGTCATGATGCGCGCGATGTTATTTGGCAACTGATAAGCCTGTATATGGATATATGAACTGAATGTTATGTCAATTATTAGTTGTATAGTTCAGTTGTATATCAGTAAAATTGCAACGTAGTACATTGGAAAATTAATGAGATAATACGATTAAAGTCATTAGGAAATGAATGACCGTGGTAACCCGACCAAGTTTAGGTGGTTACGAAAAAGCGAAAACGTAGAACATTATGCTATCTTTTGAAATGTTTAGTATGATACACC
Source organism: Xestia c-nigrum (assembly GCA_916618015.1). Classification (NCBI taxonomy): domain Eukaryota; kingdom Metazoa; phylum Arthropoda; class Insecta; order Lepidoptera; family Noctuidae; genus Xestia; species Xestia c-nigrum. Next base: position 12,177,131 of record OU745260.1, read on the forward strand.
TTACAATTTCGGTACAGACGCGTACACTGTTAAATACATAATAAAATCTGTACTATGAAAACATTATTATTATCTTCCAGTTGCACATACTTATCAAAAATCACCGATAACACGTCGTTCGGCGGGACGCGGGAGGAGTGGGGTGACGGGGTAATTCATTGTTTGCTTAACGCACTAAACATGCTCCATAATTACATAATTCATCTTGTAGAGTGCGCGTGCGGTTTGGCAGTTCCGTTTCCTGTTTATGAAAATATTTATCGAGTGCGTGAGAGCTATTATTATAATAATAAGTGTGGCAAATTACTGTTAATGTGGAGTGCTTCTATTGATGATCATAATTATGGTGCGTGCTGCTTGATGAATTCACGAACAAGGTAAGCTTGCATAATGTAACTACAGAAATAGTAGCAAAATTATTATTAATTTATGTACATGTTGTTAGGTACTTTTCTAAAACTGTACTTTATCCTTCGATACATAGTACCCATAAAACAAAGTCGCTTCCCGTTGTCTGTCCCTATTTGCTTGGATCTTCAAAACTACGCAACGGAATCTGAAGCAGTTTTTTTTAATAGATATACTTACTGATTCAAGTGGAAGGTTTTTATGTATAGGTACATTGTCAACATATTATGCAGGCGAAGCCATGGGCGGAAGCTAGTTTGTAATAGACTTGAAACTTGATTAATGAAATTCATGACTTGGCGACCGATTTTTATCATTATCAATGTCGGGAGTCGGGACTACAGCAACAGTAGGTAGGAATTTATTTCCACAAACTCCTTGGACACATAGACTTTTAATACTTTAAAAGTTCAATTGAAATGATTATTTTACCCGTTAATAAAAAATCGTTAATAAACATGTAGTTTATTTTAACACTTGTGTAAATGGCTGTACTAAATTTGTAACACTATCCTACATATTTTAGAAGGTGGCATAATGTTCTACGTTTTCGCTTTTTCGTAACCACCTAAACTTGGTCGGGTTACCACGGTCATTCACTTCCTAATGACTTTAATCGTATTATCTCATTAATTATCCAATGTACTACGTTGAAATTTTACTGATATACAACTGAACTAAACAAATAATAATTGACATAACATTCAGTTCATATATCCATATACAGGCTTATCAGTTGCCAAATAACACCGCGCGCATCATGACCGTGCTCGTGAAGAACTGAATATCATCATAACTTGTTAAATACTTACAGGATACTAATGAAACTTCACATACATTTGAAGGCAGTTACAAGCTTCAAAATAATGTTTAAAGTAAGTCTTTAGATCTCTTATTGAGAGTGCTGGGACCAATTGAAGTGATTTTCTATTTAATAAAATAACCTTTGAGCTATGTATTATTTTGGTATTTTTATTGCAGAACTAATTTAAACTAATTCCAAAGAAGTCTTGTACAAAATATGATAAGAATCCGCTTAACCGTTTCAAAGATCTAGCAAAACCAAAAACGTTACCCCAGCAAAAACTCGAATAACTTCGCAACCGAAGAAAGAACAAATACAAAATAAGGCACAACATTTACTTCATCTAGACAACTAATTTTATAGCTAGTATTTATTTAAATATTCCCATTAGAAAGAAAAAGGTCTGGCTGGGGTAACGTTACCCCAGCAGGAAATGTTTTTGTGAAATAATTAAAAAACGATAAGCGCAACAAATTTAAAAATGTGCGCAACAATTACAGAAGCCGCAAAACTAATTATCTATAAGATTCAAATTACCATTTTCGGCCACATCTGGCTGGGGTAACGGACACCAATTACACATTTAGGCGCTGCGATGTTTTTTCGGGTTTTCATAAAACCGCGATAACTTGAAAACTATAAATATTTTCTTATATCTAATTGGGGCACACATTAAGAGCTACTCGTGTATGGTTATTCTACAGGGGCACATGCAATGGTTTTAGAGAAATACGATTCATCAAAACGTTACTGCAGCAGGAAACGCAATATCTCGAAAATCTGAAGGGGCACAGATTTTATTTTTGGGGGCACATAGTGGCACACATATAAGCTCTCTGGTCATGCACAATTTTTCTCTCTCCGATCACTCGTTTAGAATTTTCCTGCTAGAAAAACGTTACCCCAGCAAGAATCGTTTTTCCGTTTTTTTTTCAAAACGACAGGGGGCACACATTTTTTATGTGGGGGCACATTTACAGCAGATAAGGCACCAACTATACGTTCTACTCATATATCTCTAGGAGATACTTTCCTGCTGGAGTAACGTAGGGTCAAGGAGGCAACAGTGACTCGGTCGGCTACAGTGGCTCAGTCATGTGTCGACCTGAAGGGATAGGAATATATATTTGTCTCTTTTACCGATTCGAAGGTCTTGGGAATTTGGGATCCGAGCAAGTTTAAACCAGTTTGCTCGGCGGTCGAGCGCCGTGCGGAAGTGTGAGGGAGTGTTTTTTGTTCTCGCGCCCACTAAATTACTTTTTAAGGTAAGTTTCGATTGTTTCCATATGTTTGTTGGTTGCTATAGGTAATAGCCATTATATTTATCGGATGGTAGGTCTTGTATCAATTGTCTATAACCCGTATTTAGATATTTTCGTTTAACAACTCGGTTGTTTTGATCAAATATTTTCAAAGTGGCGTAGAAGTACACAGTGACTCAATTTTTAAAGGTACACAGTGGCTCATGAGCCACTGTGTACCTTTAAAAATACCTTCTCAATTTCATTACTTTTGTAGCTTATAGTAATTCAATATTTTTCTAACTTTTAAATCAAATTTTGTTATTTTATTTATAGAATGCCACGGAAAAAAACCGACTGAAAAATAGGGAACACTTCGCATGAAAAAATTAAAGAAGGCTTTCAGTTCATAAGGATGGAAGAATCATCTATAAGAAAAGCATCAACAAGAGTTAATGTAATGTTTCTAAGTGTAACAGATGTTAATACATCATTGTATGTGATATTATTTTGAATAATTTTGATTTTAATAGTTACCATAGGTTGTTAATCGATAAAATTGTTAACGAAGAGACTGAGATGATTTAAGATCTTATTATTTAGCAATAAATGTCCTAAGAGTCGTGTTGATTATAATAAGAATAGATTGTAAAAGTTTCGTTATTATTTCTAATAAAAATAACTACGTGAAATGGGCATTTTCTTTTCTTATAAATACTGCCGAGTTAGGTACTGTGTACTACTATAGCCACTGTGTACCACAGTAGTGTCAGTGTGTACACCTAGTTGTCCACAGTGGCTCAATTATATTTTTTTTGTTTTAGGTTCCTACTTTGACATAAGTAGTAAATAATGGAGAATCATGAGTGCTCAGTTACAGGTGTATCTAAAATGTGAGTGGCCAATATTAAAGTGATAATTATCTATTTTTTTAAGCTTTGGAAAAAAAAGTGAGTCACTGTTGCCTTCCTGACCGTGTCACTGACTCTGGCAGAGCCACCATCAGGGATTTTCATTTTGAAAACACAAAAAAATTGTCGCTAATTAGTCGAAATTTGTCGCCAAATATCAGAATTTGTCGGTCACTGGTTCAAAAGATATAAGGGTTTATAGGTGGCCGATCTGGAGAGAGTCTCCCCAGCAGGGCCACATTTATATCTCAAAAACTAGGGCACCTAGCAAATATCTCTTTTCTCCCATAATTTGTCGCCAATTAGTCGGAATCAGTCGCCAAATATCAGAGTTTGTCGGTCACTGGTTCAAAAGATACAAGGGTTTATAGGTGGCCGATCTGGAGAGAGTCTCCCCAGCAGGGCCACATTTATATCTCAAAAACTAGGACACCTAGCGAAGATGTGTTTTCTCCCATATTTTGTCGCCAATTAGTCGCAATTTGTCGCCAAGTCACAGATTTAATCGGATCTTAGTTTAGGAGATATAATGAGTTCAATTAGTAAGGTATAGTCCAAGAGCTAGGTCGAAGAGTTCACGAAAAATACCAAGAAAAAAATATTTCTATTAATATGTGTAATATACTTCTAGTTTTATCGGTCTAAAGTCTTTAGAAATGTCCGAGAGAGATAAATTCTCAATTTAATTCATGTTTTTATGTTTTAAATTACTAGGTTAGAGTGGCTTAAACTTCTTTGAAAACATTAAACCTTGCTCTTGGTCTATTTGGTGAAAGATGTACAGTCGCATGCAACTGTTTTACCACTTTACAATGTTAAGCTCTAATTAACTTTAGAATAATAAATAAATGTCGTACCTTTAGTAAAATGTTTAAAATACTTAAACGTTGAAAAAGTATTGTCAATTGTAATCAAATTTTATTATATAAAAATGAATTTCCATAAAGTTCGTTTGATGTGTGTTGTGTTGGTGTGTATTTTGAGGTGATTGCGAGTGTTGTGTTGTGGGTATGGACGGGTTGAGTTTTTATTTTATCTTAATTGAGGTTAGAATAATAAAACTTCTGTTGTCGAAATATAAAATGATTTATTACCTTAAAATTATTGTACTTTCAGAAAATGTTACAAATAGGTATTTGTAACATTTATAAGTAGGTACTTATTCAATATTATTAACAGATACAGTTTGTGACTTTGGATGTTAGGGGTAATCTCCGGTAAAACTGATCCGATTTTGAAATTTTTTTCACTTTTAGTCTAGGCTAATAACATTATGACCGATAATATTATGACGTTATGACCAATAGGAGCGGAGCCTCAATGAAAAATGTTGCAAAAACGGGGAAAATTATTTCTTTGGCTCTATATCTCTGTGACGCAGACGAAGTTGCGCGGGTCAGCTAGTTAGGTACCTATATATGGATTATATCTCTCAATAAAAATTTCAATGTGTGTTTCTTCATTGGACGACTCTGCTTGAAACCAATACCTATGCCGATCGATACCTTCCTATCTACTCGACGACACGTCACCGACAGCTACATTCTTCATTTCGCCACCGACACGACCGCGACCGACCCGATACGACGTCATTAGCTGTATCTACTACAAGTACCGTAGAAACTCAATGAAGTCCAATTACGTTGTTTTATATCCACATAATTACATGAAGTTACAGTCATCGTACCTACTATTATTGCTGTATTATTTAGGTAAATTTCTACCAACCCTGATTATTAATTATAATGATTTGCAGGTAACAATTAAATACTATAATTAACAATAATAACAAAAAATAATTTTCTACTCTTTGCACTAACCATGCCAACAACATAAACAATATCAAATATATCAATAACAGTACGACATTTTACACATTTTTAGAAAATCCTTACAATTATACATTTATCGTGAAATTCTAATTACAATAGACATTTTAATCACAGTATAAATTTTAATCACAGTATACCTAAATTTTAATCACAGTACTTACTTATACCTAAATTTTAATCACAGTATAAATTTTAATCACAGTATAAATTTTAATCTCTGTATAAATTTTAATCACAGTATAAATTTTAATCACAGTATAAATTTTAATCACAGTATACATTTTAATCACAGTATAAATTTTAATCACAGTATACCTAAATTTTAATCACAGTACTTACTTATACCTAAATTTTAATCACAGTATAAATTTTAATCACAGTATACATTTTAATCACAGTATAAATTTTAATCACAATATATAAACACAGTACAAATTAAACCACAGAACTTTCATTATACCTACTTAATGTTAGCACTATTTGGTCCGTTGGTTAGACAACATATTTTTTTTACATTTTTGAACCTTAATTCTACCCCTTCCTGGGAATTAAGACATATTACGTATATATACATATATCTTTTAATCATTATTATGTGTTTACTTACAACGTGTAAATAAGGTTATGCGGTATTATTTCTGTGGAAGGTAATGAAATTAAATCTTGTAAGTCGTCGTAGCATTCCCAAGTTTTTGTAGACTTTCGGTAGCACCAACTTCTGTAATGACCTATAGAACCAGGTATGTACTCAATCACCGCTAAAACAGTAAACTTTTGTTTTTTTACTGTAATATGCAATGGTATGTTAGTTATGTTAATTTTAGAAATACCAGTCATTTCAAGAAATAATATTGTCGTTAAATAGTAATGAAATCTCACTTGCTTTCCGCAATCAGAGCACATCCCTTTGTCTTTTTCAATTGCTAACTTTATTGATTTAGTTAATGCTGAAATACCATCTTTCTTTATTACATCGATATTAATCGGCAAATACTGACATTTCCTTAATAAATTACTCTGACTAGAGCAACGCTCGTTAGTACATTTCTTTTGGCGCATTGTGCTATAAAATAGGGGATAAAGAATGTGATCAATAATTTTAGACGTATTGCATTCGCAGTTAACAAGTTGGTGTATTGTGTCATCCTCTGTCCGAAAGTGCTTTAACAATAATTTAGTTCGGTTTCTATATAAGTCGGTTTTATCTCCACTGTTTTCAACTATTTGTTGAATAATTTGACAAATTTCAGCATCCTTATTCTCTAATATATATTTTTTAACATGGGGTCGATCAACATAAGCTATAGCCATACTTTGAAACATACTATCAAAGGCACAAGTATTAAAGGTGTCAACATTTTGTACATAAGAATTAGCTACAGAGCCATTTTTTAAAATATGGATTGATTTAGGTTTTTTTGATTTGGGTTTCATCTGTCCTCGCCAGTTTTCCATGGTAGATGGAACGTCCAAAAATACAGATTCTTGTTCAAAACTTTTGCGATCATCTGTTTCTAAAGTTATTATGTCTTTTTTGACAGGTGTGTTATCCATATTATGTTGTTTTAAATCGCTGATGGCTAATTTCAGGCAACCTGTTACTTGTGTTATGTGTTGGATTAAAAAATAATCAATTCTTAATCTTTCCCTATTAGAATCCATTAAAAGAGTTTTTATGTCTTTGAAATAACTCTCTACATTTGTACTTGATGGATTAGGTTTGGATAAATAAAAATATTCAGACATAACTTCACCCCACAAAGGTATTTTTTTTAAAATTCGATATAAATATGTTAAAAAAGTAGGGAAATAGTAAAGGTTTTCGGTATCAAAATTCGGTGTTATGTTTTCATTATATACTGTTTCTCGTCTCTGTACGTTTTTACAAAACCTTATCAAAGGGTTTTCATCGATATCGTCATATTCTTCTATGCATGCAGTAGTTAAATCCCCTTCAGACATTTCACTAGGCACTGTGTCTACAATCGTGATCATTGATTGTAATTTTAATAATGCATTACTGCACCTGGAGACTTTTTTTTGGTCTGTTACACCACAATATCTGTTGCAGGCGAGTGTTATAATATCATCCAAAATATTTTTTTAATTGGCTATAACTTGTAGTTTGTCTAAGTAGTAAGACACATCTAACATATAAGTTTTTTACACGATTATCTACATGTTCAAAGCATGATTGTTTATATAAATTTTTAACAAAATGTGATTTATCGAGACGAATGTAACAAGGTATCCTAATATTGTTGTGATTATCGCCTTCTAATATGTTAAAGCAATTTTGTGAATAGATATTTGTAGAAATAAACCCTGTAAAGTTTGTTACAACAGCACCCAATATTGCAGCAGAATCATCAGAGACACATTCATTTGGTGCGGATTTATCACTCAACCACTGCTTTAAAAACATACTAATATTTTCTTGCGTATTAACTTCAGATAACATATGGCACAACGGAATACTGCTACCTTCTTCACGATAGCACATCAATACGTATAAAAATACGTGTTTTTTCTGCTTGTTAGCGTTTTTTGTAAAAATATTGACTTCCGGTAATACATTTCTTTTGACAATAGAACCAGTCGCGTCTATTGACACTCTTATATATCTTTCTGATTTAGAAAATAAATTATAAAAAAAATTTTGTTCCCTTGACCAGTACAGAATAAAAAAAGGAAATAAGGAAATTTGTCGAATTGTTTCATTGTAAGGTGGTGTAAAAGCCATAGACCAAACTGATAATACAGGTGAAGAGTGAAGAAGGGGAGCTTGTTTCATCTTACTTCTTATTTGTTGTAGAGCTCCTAAATTTGGTATAATAGGGGGTTCTACATCATTTATATCCATGTATTGATTAGCTAGCAAATTTCTAGTTATTATTGGTTTGTTTTTTGCTAAAATTTCTTCTAATTGTTGCTTATGGTACTTTGTTACTCTAACTTTTACAGACTTGTTGTGTCTATAATTTTCGTCAATATTTGATATCGAACATTTCATTTCATAAAAATTTTCGGATGATATGCAGTTTTCTGAGTAATAAATATTTATTTTTGCTTTGCATAGTTTGCATTTGCCTTGGCAAAAAATGTGACCATTTGGTTGAACTGTGTTATTTTTAAATATCCAACTACATTCGTTCCTGCTCTGTTTCCAAATTTCTTGTCGAAGAATGGTAGTCCACTTTTGCTTTTGAAATCTTCTTGTGGACTTGTAGCGTGAATTGGGTATTTTAGGATCATTACGGTGATAGAAATATTTAATAGGCTCTATTTCTCGCCACTGATAAGCATCTATAAATATAGAAAATGTAATTCCACTATGATCTACTTGTTTTTCTAAATTATCATTTAGTACATAATTATCTTTGGAAGATGACGTTCTGGATGAAAATTCAGTCTCCGACAAGAGTTCCTGTTGTGTACCACTATACGAAATCGATCGTTTTTCTCTGTCTTCCTCTTCTTCAACATTTGAAACAAAAAAAAGTGCATAATTTCTCTTTAAGCTCATAAATATTGAATCCTTAGACATTTGTTTGTTAAATTTTTTAAACAGGAGATCATATATTTAAATTGCGTCATTTCTTTTTGGCTGTATTGGGTAAAGTACATCTTTATGTTCAAGATATACGGTTTTCTGGCTGTCTATGTTAACTTTTAATCGGCGACCGCGTCTTGACATTTTCTATGGTTTCTGAAAGTAAAAAAGGGACTAACTGAGTACCTACATTATATGTGGGTGAACGATTAGGTACACCTCTGCCTAACCCTTCGGGAATTACAGGCGTGATGTTATGTTATGTACCTATGTTTATTTTACTACATAGGTACAAATCTATTGAATTTTAGTTATAATATACTAAATGGTTCGGCCTGAATGAAAATATCCTCGCGAGGATAAACAACATGTAACTGGAATAATGCACACCCTGCCTGATACACCCCAATTAGAAAATTAAGTTACAATCATAATTTATGCACTGAAACACCTAAGTATTGTTTTTATTTAAATTAGCTATCCTAATTGTAGCTAAATAATATATGGACATCGACGGCTTACTTTAGCAGGTAGCGCCTCGGTATTGGTATCTAAGGACGCACACACAAACACGCTAGTGACGTGAAAAATCAAGGTAACTTACATATTAATCTGCACTCATACGGTGTCCTCTTTTCAAAACACTCTCAAATTGTCCACTAACTTGTTCAATGCACTTAAACACCCGTATTCGTAATTGTTCTTTTAATTTTTCACACAAACAAACCTTCTCGCTGTACTTCCGGTGGATGACTAAAGAAAAAATCCTTTAGAGCAAGTTTGTTTGTTTACCTATTTTTTTTTAAGTAGCTACTTTGAGCGGCGGGCGCGAACGCCGACGCGCCGCACCCGTGACGTACAGCAGGTGACACCCTCGTTATATCTCGCTCGTTTCTCCGTTTTTGTATTTTCGGAATACCTAGAGATAACAACACTCGAGTTCGTAACTATTCATAATAAGTTCCACTTTAATTAAACTGGCTGACTTCAACTTACGTGACGGGCAACTCGTTCGAAGCAGCTCATCTGTACACGCGCATCTATCTCTTTCTTACTTACCGTAAATGAAACGGAGCGCAGCGATCTATCTGCCAGCGACTAAGTGGTAAGTGCACATTGTGTTAGATAAATAATTACATAATTATATGTATTGTAGATTTGTTTATAGGTAATGAATACAGCTTTCCTATGGTGGGTTGAAATTATAGAATAAGTTTACATTTATTTAATTCGAAACAAACATTCCTCCATAAGACGTCATAGATACTGTCTAGAAACTACATAAAGTATTTTGTACTCGCTTGTACCACTGTATGGGGAAATTGAATTCTTTAATATCTTTTTAATTACACACCGACTAAATCTGTAACTTTGCGACAAATTGCGACTAATTGGCGACAAAATATGGGAGAAAACACATCTTCGCTAGGTGTCCTAGTTTTTGAGATATAAATGTGGCCCTGCTGGGGAGACTCTCTCCAGATCGGCCACCTATAAACTCTTGTATCTTTTGAACCAGTGACCGACAAACTCTGATATTTGGCGACTGATTCCGACTAATTGGCGACAAATTATGGGAGAAAAGAGATATTTGCTAGGTGCCCTAGTTTTTGAGATATAAATGTGGCCCTGCTGGGGAGACTCTCTCCAGATCGTGTGCGTACGCGCAGCGGAATGTTGTTGAATTTAAAGATTTTAATTATGCAGATATTTAGTGTATGACGTCGTATAATTGTGTATGGTAAAAAAAAATTTGTGCACGCAACCATTGTGGAGAAATTCACCAAAAACTGATTCCGCTGGGCGAACGTTGTCCTGGCGGAACTTTTTTTAATCCATAGACTTTAGAAGAAAAAAGATGTGTCCAAAAATTAGTGTGTATTTGTGTGTAATTGTGTATGTATGAATAAAACTAGTGCATCCATAAACTTCGGAGAAATTCAAGTTTCCGCTACGCGAACGTTTGGCCATTAGCTAGTTTTCATATAAAGCGCTTACATAGAGAACTGTAGATTTTTACATACGTTGTTTTGAATTTGTTTATATTATATTAAAAAACAGATTTAGAAAAAATCGTAGGGCTTAAAAGATAAAAATATAAACGTAAAATACGCTTATTAGGTCTTAGTTCTTAAAGTATGCACTTTGGGGTCTAGATTTTCACGTTTATACAAACCTTGTAAGTGTCTGCAACATGTTGCCAAGTATCAATGATGTTCCGTTAGTAATTAAAGAGTTATAGGACAAATTTACCATGAATAGATCACTGTTTACAAAGCAGTCAAATATCACGACGTTCTAAATGAATTGCATGGTAAAATGTATGCCAATAATTAGTGTATTCATTCAACTATTCACATGCAAAATTTCATGTCATTAAATTCAGTAATTAAAGAAAAACAATAATAATACTGACGAAGCATCGAAAACCTACATAACCCGACCAAGTTCGGATGGCTACAAAAAAGCGGCCGTGCAATATATTTAGGTAACATCCCAAAATTTACAGTATAATACCGGTATTGAATTGGTATAGGTGATAACACAATTGTTGTTTCGTTTATAGGTAATTTATTTTTGTACACCTACTTTTTTTAATGTATTTGACTATGACAGAAAGTAGGTACTATTTACGTAGGTACTGTATTTAAGTATGCGCTTGAGACTTGAGATATAATCTAAATATATTATTTAAGACAAACAAAATTCATACAGCTAATTTCTATTGAAGATTTCACGGATCAGGATAAAAAAAAAATCGGAGATTGGGGATTAATTAAATATTTACCACATGTATCTACTACTGTTTAGGTAAATATTTATCATATTGTAGCTTATTACACTATTTAACCAATAGACTAGGCATGCACGAGCGTTCCCCTTTGCAACTTTAGTGGATCATGTAGATAGTGGCGTTATTATTAAAAAAATATTTTTCATTCAAGAAATGCAATTGTATTATTTTTTCCTAACGCTTGTGTATGCAACTGTACCATATTAATAAATACTATATTGGAAGGTTAAGAACGTTTCTTAGATATATGGCACGGCCGCTTTTTTGTAGCCATCCGAACTTGGTCGGGTTATGTAGGTTTTCGATGCTTCGTCAGTATTATTATTGTTTTTCTTTAATTACTGAATTTAATGACATGAAATTTTGCATGTGAATAGTTGAATGAATACACTAATTATTGGCATACATTTTACCATGCAATTAATTTAGAACGTCGTGATATTTGACTGCTTTGTAAACAGTGATCTATTCATGGTAAATTTGTCCTATAACTCTTTAATTACTAACGGAACATCATTAATACTTGGCAACATGTTGCAGACACTTACAAGGTTTGTATAAACGTGAAAATCTAGACCCCAAAGTGCATACTTTAAGAACTAAGACCTAATAAGCGTATTTTACGTTTATATTTTTATCTTTTAAGCCCTACGATTTTTTCTAAATCTGTTTTTTAATATAATATAAACAAATTCAAAACAACGTATGTAAAAATCTACAGTTCTCTATGTAAGCGCTTTATATGAAAACTAGTAGTATAGGATCCCGCTATACAACGACCTTCACCGAGATGCTTATTTAATGAGACGTATTTTTTATGTTATTAAATATGCCAATAAATATATCCTATATGGGTTGCCTAACAAATTTCAGTCCAGAGTATTTTTAATTAATAATTTAAAAACATTTTTTTTTTAAACATTGCACCGGTGTGATTATTAAATAAATTTGATACCAATCGAAAGTTTGAAGCCCATAGAATATGCAAACGTTAGGTTGCCTATTTTTTTCCGGTCACAACCACGGGTTGCCAGGTGTAAACAGGTAAATCTATAGGTACTAGCATTTTGCAACGGTCTGATTATTGAATCAAACTTAGATAAAATGAAAGATTATTTCATAAGGAACACGGTGGTATAGGGTTGCCTGCGAAAAATCAGTCCCGAATTAGGGTTGTCGAATTTTAAATAATAAAATATCGCTGCGAGTGAATGTGTGTGAGAGAGAGGTCCCAGACCAACCATCCCACGCGGTAGAAAAGGACGCAGCGTAGCAGCTGTTTAAAGTCCGCCCATTTAAAGAAGGAGAGTGCGCATGCTATTTGTGCTTGGAAATGAAAAGGATAGCGATAGACTCGTATATGCTGTGCATTATTTTGGAGTAGTTAATTATTAATATACAGAAATAGTTTTTTAATTTTTAATTTTTTAATCAATTAAAGTCACATCGGTTTTTTATTTCTGAAATCCGAAAACTGAAAATTTGTAGTTCCACAAAAATTTTTTTGCGGGAACTGTTTTCATTGGTAAGTTTATACGGAACCCTCGGTGTGCGACTCCGACTCGCCCTTCCCCGGTTTTCTTTCTGTCGCTTTCGATGACACAGATTTCATCGGTCTAAACTTCAGGCTTTGTGTAGGTACCTATTTCTAATTTTATCACTAATTATGGGGTACATTTTTCCTACTAGTACTAGTACTTTTTTTTTGTCCCTTTCAGCGACACGCTTTCTCGCTATCTATATAATACTATATCTATGACTCCAAAATAATGCACAGCATATTCGAGTCTATCGCTATCCTTTTCATTTCCAAGCACAAATAGCATGCGCACTCTCCTTCTTTAAATGGGCGGACTTTTAACAGCTGCTACGCTGCGTCCTTTTCTACCGCGTGGGATGGTTGGTCTGGGACCTCTCTCTCACACACATTCACTCGCAGCGATATTTTATTATTTAAAATTCGACAACCCTAATTCGGGACTGATTTTTCGCAGGCAACCCTATACCACCGTGTTCCTTATGAAATAATCTTTCATTTTATCTAAGTTTGATTCAATAATCAGACCGTTGCAAAATGCTAGTACCTATAGATTTACCTGTTTACACCTGGCAACCCGTGGTTGTGACCGGAAAAAAATAGGCAACCTAACGTTTGCATATTCTATGGGCTTCAAACTTTCGATTGGTATCAAATTTATTTAATAATCACACCGGTGCAATGTTTAAAAAAAAAATGTTTTTAAATTATTAATTAAAAATACTCTGGACTGAAATTTGTTAGGCAACCCATATAGGATATATTTATTGGCATATTTAATAACATAAAAAATACGTCTCATTAAATAAGCATCTCGGTGAAGGTCGTTGTATAGCGGGATCTTAGACTATAGCTAATGGCCAAACGTTCGCGTAGCGGAAACTTGAATTTCTCCGAAGTTTATGGATGCACTAGTTTTATTCATACATACACAATTACACACTAATTTTTAGACACAGCTCTTTTCTTCTAAAGTCTATGGATTAAAAAAAGTTCCGCCAGGACAACGTTCGCCCAGCGGAATCAGTTTTTGGTGAATTTCTCCACAATGGTTGCGTGCACAATTTTTTTTTTACCATACACAATTATACGACATCATACACTAAATATCTCTGCATAATTAAAATCTTCAAATTCAACAACATTCCGCTGCGCGTACGCACACCTCCAGATCGGCCACCTATAAACCCTTATATCTTTTGAACCAGTGACCGACAAATTCTGATATTTGGCGACAAATTTCGACTAATTAGCGACAATTTTTTTGTGTTTTCAAAATGAAAATCCCTGATGGTGGCTCTGCCAGAGTCAGTGACACTTCCTGACCCTACACACTACAAAGGGTAACACGGTTATGACGTAGACTCGTGTCACCCACGTGACTTCTCTCGGAATGCTATAGGTACCTACCTACCTGGCGAAGTATATTATTGTACCATGATGGGACGTAATATTGTCAAAGTAAACACAAGTTCTTAATTATTATATTTATTGATTATTATTACATGTTATCGGAAAGGGGGCATGGAATGACGAGCACAAGGTGATGAAATTATCTCAAGCTGAGATTTTCATGAAATTATTTAAATTAAATAAATAGATGAGAGCAAGTCCTCCACAAGACAAATACTGAAAGTACCGTCTTAGTAGCACTATAATTAGCTAATCCTCTGCAGAATCACAGTTAAAAAAAATATCACAGTGTTAACAAAATATACTTAGTACATTCAGAGATGTTAAAGATGCTAGTAGTAAGTAGACAAAATTGAATTTTATTAATCTAGCCTGTCACATAACCACAAACTGCAATATCAAACATTCTACACACCTTAATACTAAATTCCACACAAGTACTCGTATGAGGATTTGCTACAATTAATTAAGTTTTGTACTTTTAAGATTAATAGTCATTGAATCTCTTGTGGCCTGGACCACCGTTGCTACCGCCTCCACTGCCCCTTCCGAAGTTGCTTCCGCGCTTGAAGGAGCCGCCACCACCACCGCGGCCGCCTCCGTACCGGTTTCTGTTCCAACCTCCGCCGCCACCGCCGCAGCGATCAGCCATGGTCTGGAGCTGAGGGTTCACCACCTGAAATAACATATATTTGTTAAATATTATCACAATAATACTAAATAGCCAGTATTTATCAATTTGGATTTAAGTGTTTGTCACAACATCTGAGGATGGGATCCAGACAACATTGTGTGGACACCGAAGGCATATAGCTGTCATTTATGTACCTCATACTCGCATTCATGTTACACTATGTAGAAGTGTACCCATGCCAAAGGTATGAGGATATTTAAAAAATTAAGTTGCACAACTGACCTGATTGGCTTCTTGAAGTACTGACACTAGGTCTTTGGCTTGACGAGAGTTAGATGGAGTAAAGAAGGCATATGATGTGCCTTTTGATTTAGAACGCCCTGTCCTTCCAATTCGGTGAATGTAATCCTCAGACGAGTTAGGATAATCAAAGTTAATGACGTATTTTATTCCATCAACATCTGTAAAAAAGCATACTGTTATTATATTGTTAAGACATAAGGTGAAGGAAAAAAAGCTAAGAACAGTAATTTGATAACAAAACAAAGAAATTACTAGTCGAGCAAGTTAACCTTAAAAAAGTCTGTGTAATGTTATGGTAACTCATAGCCGCGTATTACTTACATGAATGAGTTACACAGATTTGTACCAAATACAATTCAATATTTGCCTCTCACTCAGAACCCTGGAGTCTTATTAAGGGCGTAGATGTTAATGTTTGTAAAATCATTGTAATATTCATATTGCCCCATCCAAAACTCCATTTGGCCGAAATAGAAAACCCTTGACCTTCTGCAGATAACATCTCAACTGTGGTCAAGTTTTTCAACAATGCACATCGGAGAATCTTATGTCTCGGTACTCTGATTGTTATAATTATACTAGTGCATCACCAGGTTTTCCACACTCTCAAGTGTATCCGTCCGTATAGACGGACATACCATCAAGCTTTCCGGCCTCGGGTCCCATCACAGTGAAAGGCACCTATGAGGCACCATTATAATGACGAGTTATTGCATTCTACTGCTTCAGACTAAAGCATCATCTACAAATCCAGTGCAGTAGTGACTTGCCCAATAAATTATGGCAGTAATCGGATAGAACACAATAACTTTCCGCCAGTGCCTCTGAAAGTATAAAGATTTGAGTTAAGTTATATTAAAAATATAGGTACAATCAGTTTTACAAGTAAGCACATGTAATGTAAATATCAAGTCTCCACAAACCCTGTAGAAACACTAAAACTAGTATAATTACCAAGTCCTCTGGCTGCAACATCAGTTGCCACAAGTATACTGGCACGGCCTTGTTTGAACTGATATAATGTTTCGTCTCTTTCTTGTTGTGTTTTGTCACCATGCATGCATACTGCAGGCCACCCATATCGTCTTATATTCCTAGTGATATTTTCTACTTTCCTCTTAGTTTCTACAAAGATAATTGTTTTGGCACCAGGCTCTTGGCTCTGTCCTATTTCTTGTAAAAGTACATTTAACCTGCAAAGGTAAATTTGATTAGAAAATAAAGTCGTTATAATTAGATTTAAAAACTATAAAAATTTGTTCTGGTCAGATCTTCTTAGAGGAAAATATTTTATTTTAATCAAAATACCGTCATTCTTACAAACATTCATCATTGTCAACTTGTGGGAAATTATTATGAAGTTATGGCAAGTTTATACATACTTGTTTTCCTTCTCATGTTCCTGGCAGATATCTATTATCTGCAGAATGTTGTGATTAGCTGATAACTGTAGTGATCCAATGTTAATTTGAACATAGTCTCCCAGGTAGTCCTCAGCCAGTTTTCTTACTTCTTTCGGCCATGTTGCTGACCACATCAAAGTCTGTCTATCAGGGCGAATCTGTTCTATAATTTTTCTAATTTGGGGTTCAAAACCCATGTCCAACATTCGGTCAGCTTCATCCAAGACCAAATATGTGCATCTTTGTAAATTGGTGGTGCCCTTTTCTAAGAAATCAATCAATCTTCCAGGTGTTGCAATAACAATTTCTACTCCACGTTCTAAGTCACGGCCTTGTTCCCTCTTGGGTGCCCCACCAAATACACATGTGTTGCGGACATAAGCAGAGTTACCAAAGTCAGACGCAACCTGCTGAATCTGTTGGGCTAATTCTCTAGTTGGTGCAAGCACCAAAGCAATAGGGCCATCCCCACGCCTGATAGGAGGTTGGTTGTTTATATGCACAATAGCAGGTAAGATGTAAGCAAGAGTCTTTCCTGAACCTGTCTGGGCAATACCAACTAAGTTCTTTCCGGACATGGCAATTGGCCAACCCTGTGCTTGGATAGGTGTTGGGTCTTTGTAGCCCATGTTGGTGATGCTTTGATTGACATAGTCAGGGAAGTTGGCCTCATCAAAATTTTGAATAGAGTTAGGGACCTCTACTCCACTGACAGTGATCTCAAATTTGCTCCTGTATTCCTCAACTTCATAGGGAGATCGGCTAAGTACTGTTGGGTGTGGGTTGTAGAAATCCTTGTTAAATGGTTGCAGGGACATTGAATCCCAGTTTGGTCGGCGCATGTTTTGACCACCGGTAAAGTCTTTCTTGCCACCGCCGCCAAAACCACCGCCAGATCCGCCGAATCTACTGCCACCACCGCCTCCTCCACTACCACCGAACTTCGATCCCCCATTACTGAATCGGGACGAACCATTGCTGCTTCCAAACTTCCTGTCTCCGCCGAATTTGGAACCGCCGCTTCCACCACGGCTATTGTTCCAACTACTAGACCTGATGAACAAAGTTGAAAATCAGAAGGTATTCAAAGTAATCATAAGTTCATAAACTGTGGCAAACACGTGTTGTAATATTGATTAAGCGTTCGCACGTGTATGAAACCGGTTTTATCGCTCTTATCACGTTTATACCTACCGAGAAACGTGAATCATCTCTGTACTTTCCTAACAATTTTACCCGTCGGTATTGATCGAAGTAGGGGACTGCGTCACTATGCAGGGTTTGCCACGCATGCGTGGTTCGAACTCCACCATGGATCAATGAATAACGAGTTCACAAAATGGCGTGTCCGCACAGAGTTAGATTCGGATTTGTCAAAGAAATTACAACTCGCCATGCGTAATGTTAACAGATAATTTAGAAAAATTCAAGTACCTACTGTAGATTACTTAAATAATAAACATGGCAAGATGGGATAGTGAAAGACTCAGCAGCCAACAAAAGTAACAGCTAGATCGGGAGTAACAGAGATGGACAAATAATTTCGTAAATATTGCAAAATTAATCGAAATAACTATGGAACCTACTGTATTAATACACAAAATGAATACTTACATTATGTGGGATGTGATTTAATCCACGATGTTAGAAGTAACTAAAGATTATTTTATGTAGCAGGGTCGAATCTGAAAGTAAAATGGACGATGGTTAGAATCCCGCACACATCACATCATTTCACTGTTTGAATAAAAAAACTTATCACTTGAACTATTATTAATAATTAATTATTCTTATATTTTCTCATTTAATGAATCAAGAAATAATTTAAAATGAATTTTCAAAAAAAATCACAAGCACTAATTAACACGTCCCACCTTGACCACTGCTAACGCCGAAAGGAGAGAATTTCTGGCTCAACGAACGAATTTTATAATTTCGTAGTGATGTTCATTTCGCCCACCTATGCGATCATAATATTAGTCGATTTATTTCCGGACTAAGTGATTACTGCTGATGTTGAAATTTTGGACATTATGAAGGCTCCACCATTAATAGCGAAACCAAAATAATAGCACAAATCCCGAAATAATGCAAAGAAAGTAACGGCTTAACTAATCTAGGCTTGCAACTTTAAGTTTGTACATTCGTAATATTTTAGTAAGGCGATTTAAAACAAATACGTTTTGCATTTTTCGGTGCCGAGTTAGTTGTATAGTTCTGTTCAAACTTTATAGTGAATCGGTAGTAAACAGTGAGTGACGATTCACAGTGATACGTTCTTTGCTCCCCGCTGATACATACAAATGTTCTACACTCGCGCTGCGAAAGCCCGCGAACGCCGCGAACCACTGCCGCGAGTCGAGCCTCGAGGAACAAATTTTTCACGGTAAAATCCGTTCCTCGTCTTTCATGAACTTTGAGGGCCGTTGTATTGATTAACTACATACGTCTTACAGCCGCGACCGATACTTTCATCAACATCAGCCATAAAAGGTTTGCAAAGCGCGAACGCGAACACATCCACACTCGCGGTGTGCTTTACCCGCCCTACACTCAACAAGTACGAGTGAGCGAAGTTAGCTCTAAATTTTTTGCTCTCTTCCTCGGATCCAGTGGTTTTTCTATGAATTTCCTTTTCCGTTAGGGACCCTGCTGCATTCATGGATAAGAATTTGTGCAAAAAGCACACAGTGTCAGAGCAGCAGCAACAGTAACTTCCACGTCCATTTCAGTCTTATGCGCGAACGTATATTGTAAATGCGAAAGGTTGCGAATGTAGTGGGATATATTTTTCGCGCCACGATTAAGCGCGAATCGCGGCCATAACGGGGTGGGAAACTGTGGAACTAATGGCGCTAGCACCGCTTGAAACAAAGCATCGTTATTGGTTGAAACTCTGTCAATGTCATTTTTATATTTCAAAATAGTTTGACCTCATTGGTCAGATTGGGTCTATGAGGTGAACGTGACATAGACCGGCCGACCCCATAAATCCAAGTATCGAACGGTTCGCGAGCAAGTGTAGCGAATACAATAGTAAAATCGTCTAAAACATTTTTAATGTTACTAGCTTTAAAAACGAAACACAACCCTAGAACAGTGTTATTGTTCATTTGTTCATTCATCATGATATTCATTCCTGTTTAGACTTTAGTTCAATCTATCACTCATTCATTCATTCGTTAAATTGGGGAAGTTCGGACTTCGGCGGTGATGTTCATGTTTCTCAATTTTATTTATCAGTGAATTTAACTATTAATTTGTGAATATTTCGAGCTACAATCTTAATCTAACTTCCAATCATGGCGATGCAACCACATAGCAAAAAAAGAGTGTGCTATTACTATGATAGTAAGTATAATAAAGTTAGTTACCCGCCACAACGATCGCTTGATGCATCCATACTTATTTTAATTAAATATTCACCTACAACATGCTTTATTCGTCGCAAGAAACAAATTTCACTTGGATCTTACAATAAAAAACGACTTTAATCCCAGTTGGAGACCTCATAATCGTCTTGACGATTTTATGCTCATGTGTGATGAATCACTTTATGGCGTCTGTACTGCGTTCTGCGCTTTCATTGGCCGTAAGGGCCTCGTTCGCATCTCGATAAGTGTGGTACAGACTGTAATGTGTCAAGCCGTGAAACGGCTTGAGTAACATGTCTTTATGAAGTTAAAATTGGTATTTCATGGTGTTTTTATTTAATTTTTAGGTGATATTGGAAACTATTATTATGGACAAGGACATCCCATGAAACCTCACCGTATACGTATGACTCACAACTTGCTACTAAATTACGGATTATATAGAAAAATGGAGATTTATGTAAGTTTTCCTTATTTGCAACTTTTCCTCACTCACAATATTTGTAGAGACCATGGCATGATTTTGTAAAACTGAGAATAAATAAAACCCGTTCCCTCTTCTCAATGGTAAACGCAACACAATTTGTGCAAGATTTAGCAACCAACAACATTCAACATCAAAACATGCTGCATGGCCAGCCAAGACATGTCATGTTGTTTACTACAATCACACATCAAAACAAAAACATGTTGCTGAAGCAATGTTGTACAACTTTTGATTAACAATACATAAATATGTCACCGTAAAATTGTCAAACACGTAATACTGTAATATCTCTAGCGATATTGTAAACTCTCGAAATATTGTCAAAAGAATTTGTAAATTTCTTTACAGAGAT
The DNA here is from genome assembly GCA_916618015.1 of Xestia c-nigrum. Classification (NCBI taxonomy): domain Eukaryota; kingdom Metazoa; phylum Arthropoda; class Insecta; order Lepidoptera; family Noctuidae; genus Xestia; species Xestia c-nigrum. The sequence continues at coordinate 12,198,178 of OU745260.1, forward strand.
ACCATTAAAAACTACGGAGGCTATTAATTCCTCTCCTGAAGTCTCAATGGGTTTATTAAAGGCGAATGTGTCTGGCTGCCTGGCTGAATTTAAATTTAAACACATCAACCCTATGGTAGTTATTAAAGCTTTCTGGCAAATAAAAATCAAACTGACCGAAGATCTATGGGGAATGTCTATCAAAGTTTGTACATCCATACTTGAGACTATAGCCCCATACTTAGCTTTAATTTTTAATCTATGTGTGGACCAAGGAGTCTTCCCTGATTTAATGAAATACAGTAAAGTCATACCTCTTTTCAAATCCGGGGACAGTAAAGAAACTAACAATTATAGACCTGTCTCCGTGTTGCCAGTTTTTAGCAAGGTTTTTGAAAAAGTAATGCTTGATCAAATGCTCTATCACTTTAACACCAACAGAATCTTACATGATCAACAGTATGGTTTCACCAAGGGACGTTGTACAACTGACGCCGGTGTAACCTTATTAAAGCACATATTTACTGCGTGGGAAGAGTCCCAAGACGCTATAGGAATATTTTGTGACCTCTCCAAAACGTTTCATTGCGTAAACCACGACACATTACTTATGAAACTTGAGCATTACGGACTGGGTAAACTTGCACTTAGTTTGGTAAGATCATATTTAAATGATAGACAACAATATGTTCAGATAAATGGTGTTAACTCACAGGGTTTAAAAATAAAAATGGGGGTTCCACAAGGCTCAATATTGGGTCCTTTCCTTTTTCTAGTATATATAAATGATCTACCTTATTTATTGAAAAACCAACCTCAAAATATGGTGTTATTTGCTGATGACACTTCCCTGATTTTTAAGATAAATAGACGGGCACAAAATTTAGATGACGTGAATAATGCCCTACTGCAGGTCCAAAATTGGTTCACAGCAAACAATTTGGTATTAAATGAAAAAAAAACCAAATGCATAAGATTTGCTTTACCGAATGTTAAGGGTAGTGATTGTGATATATTATTGAATAATGAGAAACTTGAATTCGTAGATAAAACGGTTTTCCTGGGGATTACGCTTGATTCAAGGCTACAATGGGGTTCTCATTTAACATCTCTTGCGGGGCGGCTAAGCTCAGCAGCATATGCCATTAGAAAAATCCGTCAATTTACTGATGTAGATACCGCTAGACTGGTCTATTTTAGTTACTTCCATAGTATAATGTCTTACGGTATTTTGCTATGGGGACGAGCTGCAGATATTGAGTCTATATTTATTCTGCAGAAAAGAGCCATTAGAGCCATATATAATCTTCGTAGGCGCGATTCTCTAAGAGAGCTGATTAAGGATATTGGCATTATGACGGTACATTGTCAATACATCTACGAAAACATAATGTATGTCAGAAAAAATTTGCATCTTTTTGGTAAAAGAGGTGACAGACATAACTACAGTACTAGAAATAGGGACCAATTAGTTCAGCCAGGCTTTAGACTCGCTAAAGTAGACTCATCTTTCATGGGGTACTGTTTGAGATGCTATAATAAAATTCCACAAAGTATTCTTGAACTGAATGAGACGAAATTTAAAACATGCATTAAACGCACACTTTGTCAACAAGCATACTACAAGTTGAGCGATTATATCGCTGATAGAGATGCTTGGCTCAATGCTGGTCCTGCTCCATAAGGACAGGGACGCATAAATTGATAGCATTAAATGGTATTGTTGGAGCTGCTGAAGATTGTCCTTAACTATCTTTGCATTGTATAGATTCAATGTTAGTATTATATAGCATCGCATAGCCCATATTGTGTGAGTACTATGTACTAGAAAGCTATCATTCACTGGAAGCCTACGGCAGTTCTTGACTAGAATGTGCCCTGGCGGTTGAGAGTATGTCATGCTCTCTCAAATGTCTCGCTGATGGTGGCGCGTGTGTCGGACCATTTAGCTCCCTTCAAAATGGTTGAGCTGAATGGTGCTGATCCATGCGTCATGTTCGTGAACGGGCGCTGTCAGTTGTGACTGGTCATCTCTTAGTCGCCATGGGTTATTTGAATTAATTATTTAGTTTTTGAGTTGTATTTTATTTTGTTTTGGTATGGACACTTTTAACATGCACATCTTGCTACATTGTTCTCACATAATATACCATCTCAACATGAATGATGTAACCAAGATTTTGTAACAATATTTTGATTTAAAAGAGTGTCCATGGAGTTTCTTGCCCGTTCTTCTCCATAGAGATCTACGTTAGGGAATGGGCAACTACAGTACTTTCACAGTTTTTATGTCTTGTGACTGGGACTGTAGCTACTTTAAATGTTCATTTTGTTTCGACAATTCAAAAGTGCCTGTAACTGGCCTACTTGAAATAAATGCTTTGATTTTGATTTTGAACATATTGCTTACAATAAAACATTTAGCTAGACTTTTGTTATAAACAATTAAAAACCTTTAATTTTTTTCAGAGACCACACAAAGCTACTGCCGATGAAATGACTAAGTTCCATTCAGATGATTATATTCGCTTCTTGCGATCAATCAGGCCTGATAATATGTCTGAGTACAACAAACAGATGCAAAGATGTAAGATTTATTCATTCTATATTGTTCATGCAGCACTCAAAGCTCTAGCCGAAATCGGGTAGATGTCATCATCCATTATTAATGTTAATGCAAATTCTTTATATTATCTGTAGATCTACCTCTGGTAAGTTGCAGATTTTCACTATTGAATTAAGCATTAAAAAAAAACAGGAAAAAGGGGTTTTATACAGCGATTTATCATTTGCATGCAACATAGTTCCTTCACAAACAATAGGTCATTGACCTCATGACCTTTTTGTTTCATTACCATACTTATAGCAAGAAAACAACAAGAGGTAAATACCTCATACACCTGAGGGATATCAGGTCATGACATAAACTATTATCAAGGTTTCTTTTACCATGGATTTAGTACATGATTCTGGACCAAAGTCTAAGGCGCTCCCACCCACTGAAGATGTGTTCCGCTGTGGTGCGATGCATACAATCACAATAGATAGACAGATACGCATATTCAGTGGGTGGAGCGCCTAAGACCGAAGACTAGAAGTGCTTCCTCTCTCCTAAGTCACTTATTTTGCTGTGCCCGACAGGGTCCATGTGATCTAGTTATAAGTTTACCACCTAAGAATACATGTGGAATGCAATAAAGTATTGAGTATTGAGTATACTCCATCCATGGTAAAAGTTTGGTATTATGGTGACCCCATCCTGTATAATTTGGCAAAATATGCTATTTATTTAACTTATGAAATGAATGTTGTTGTTTATTCACAGTCAATGTTGGTGAAGATTGTCCAGTGTTTGATGGTCTCTATGAGTTCTGCCAGCTGTCTGCCGGTGGTTCTGTTGCTGCGGCTGTCAAACTAAATAAACAGGTAGGAACTGTTTTTGTTCATTAACAGTTGCACAACATCTGTTGCGGCAACAGGTCAAACTATATAGTTGCTGCCAGTTAGGATCGCAATTAGTGGTCATTGCCCTTTGCCTAATATCTCTTCGTATGAACCCAAACAAATGACCCATGTATCAATTTTCATTCGAAAAAAATTTAAAGATTATACTATTCACTATAGACTATTCAAGATTTCAAGAGGCTTATTTTGGATTTCAAAGTCAAGAATTTTAATAAATGTAGGTGGGTCAATGACCGCTATTGCAACTACAGCGTTATACGCAACTTGTTGCTTAATTCTTCTTTTTTTTCTAAAAACAGTATCTCAAAAGTGACAGTACAAGTTCAGAAGCTGTGTAAATTCTTTTAAAATCTTCCATAAAATGTATGTAGAATAAATATGTAAAAAAACAAAATTTATTATTTCAACAGGCTTCCGAAATATGCATCAACTGGGGTGGAGGTCTCCATCACGCCAAGAAATCGGAAGCATCAGGTTTCTGTTATGTCAATGACATAGTGTTGGGAATATTAGAGCTTCTGAAGTATCACCAGAGGGTACTCTACATTGACATTGATGTTCACCACGGTGATGGTGTGGAAGAGGCTTTCTACACAACTGACAGAGTCATGACTGTGTCATTCCACAAATATGGAGAATATTTCCCTGGAACAGGTCAGTAATTTTTTATTTTATCTATTTGGGAAAAAAAATGGTTACACATTACAGTATTACAAAACTTTATATCTTGGGTGTGAGTAAATGTATAATCAACAACATTTTCCACATATTATAGAAACAATGCGACCTTCGCTAACAATTAAAGGCGACCAATAAAATGACATAATGTGTTAAAAGAGAGGAATTGTTTGAAATGTAACTAAAATCCATGGTTTAAATTGAATCTTAAACAATGACTGATGATAACTCAAACCTAAAGCATTTATTTCAATAAACTATTTACTGGCTCTTTTGAATTGCCAAGGAGTTGGTCAGGTAACAACAAGAAGCAGCAGTTTCCGCTAGTTTAACTAATCATGTCCATAAACCAGGTGACTTACGCGACATCGGCGCCGGCAAAGGGAAGTACTACGCGGTGAACATCCCCCTGCGCGACGGCATGGACGACGACTCGTACGAGTCTATCTTCGTGCCCATCATCTCGAAGGTCATGGAGACATTCCAGCCCAGTGCAGTGGTGCTGCAGTGTGGGGCTGATTCGCTGACAGGTATGTAAATCCCTTAGGTACAAAATGTTATGATTTCATGTGTTTAGGTCCGAAGATAAAAGAGCATTTAATAAAGCAGCCGCTGACCTCAAACAGTACCTTAAAGATATTGAAGAGGAAACTCTGCAAAACAAATTAGCTAACCTTAATCCGCAAGCTAAAAACGAGTACTCACTCTGGAACACTGTTAAAAATAATAGGGCGGCCCCCCAGGAAGCACAACATCCTGTCGAAATGAACGATAACACTTGGGCTAGAACGGACAAAGAACGGGCTGAGGCGTTCGGACAGTTCCTGTATGAAGCCTTTACTCCAAATGGCGGTGATACAGAAACCGAAAAAGAAATACAAGAATACTTGGAAACTGATCTACAACTATCTCTCCCAATACAAAGCTGCTCACCTAGAGAAATCCAAAGAGAAATAAAAGACCTAGAGTTAAACAAGGCTCCTGGTTTCTGCCTGATAACAGCCGAAATCTGCGAGAACTTCCTAGAAAAGCTATAGTCGGTATAACGCATCTTTTTAATAGCATAATTAGGAATAGGTATGTGCCATTGATATGGAAAATATCAGAGATCATCATAATTCCAAAGCCTGGCAAACCCCCACATCTCATATCGTCCTACAGGCCAATTAGTTTACTACCAACCATATCGAAACTATTTGAGAAGATCATTCTACGAAGGCTAACACGAATACTTACCGAAAATGATCTCATCCCTCAACACCAGTTTGGTTTCAGAATTGGTCATTCCACTATAGAACAAGTTCACCGTGTCGCCAATAAAATAAGAGAAGCTCTCGAGAAAAAGCAGTACTGTTCTGCTGTTTTTCTCGACATACAACAAGCATTTGATAAAGTTTGGCACCTGGGATTGCTTTTCAAAATAAAGAACCAACTTCCATACAACTTCTACCTGCTCATTAAGTTGTACTTGGAAGACCGTATATTTAGAGTTAAAATCAATGACACCTACTCTGCCTTTCAAGCCGGTGTGCCACAAGGTTCCATTTTGGGCCCTGTTCTATATCTTTTGTACACTGCAGATATACCTACAACGGATAATGTTCTATCTGCCACCTTCGCAGATGATACCGCTGCACTTAGCAACCTTGAAAATCCCAATATAGCGTCCTTAACTCCACAAAGTCACCTCAACAAAATCAGCAAATGGATGGAAAAGTGGCGTATCAAGGCCAGCTCAAGCAAGTCAGTGCATGTCACTTTTACCTTAAGAAAAGACAACTGCCCCCCAATCAACAAACTAGGAAACGATGTTCTTCCTCATCAAGATTCAGCAAAATACTTGGGCATGCATCTTGACAGGAAACAAACATGGAAAACCCATATGAAAAAATAACGCGACGAGCTAAACATAAGGCTAAGAAACCTAAACTGGCTAATAGGCAGAAGATCAAATGTCACCATGGAAAATAAGATGCTCATCTATAAAACAATAATTAAACCCATCTGGACTTATGGAATTGAGTTATTGGGATCAACAAAAAATAGTAATGTGGAAATCCTACAACGGTTCCAGAATAAAGCACTAAAAATGATAACCAACGCACCTCTGTTTATCAGAATCAGTGAATTGCATGAGTACACAGAAATGAAAACAGTCAAAGAAGAAGTGGAACAAAGAGCAATAGCGTACCAAAACAGAATAAAAACACACACAAATACCCTGGCAACAGCGTTATGTGAACCATTGTGTGACAGAAGGCTCAAAAGGCAACACATATGGGATTTTGTTCCCAAACAAAGCCAAAATTAAAATAAAAGACAGCTTCCTCACAGGAGGAACAGTTCTTACCTGACAATAACCCGTACAACAAATCTGCTAAGGGCTTGTAAAGCCGATCGCAAGATGACAAACAGAAAAAAAAAAAAATGTGTTTAGGTCTGCCTTAGGTTAATAAGATTTAGGAAGATTTTTTATGATTTTGATAGTCTTGATTCTGAGTATTATTTTTCAGGGTTCAATACCCAAAGGGTAAAAACGGGACCTCATGAACTGTTATAGCTAGACAATTGAAATTTTCATAGATGATGTATTTCTGTTACTGCTCTAACAACAAATACAATAAAAACAGGATAAAACTAATGTTTTCGTTTTGTCTAATGTTTTATATATATGGTATGAAATAAAACCCTTCGTACACGAGTCCGACTCGCACTTGTTTTTAGTAAACCTTGATGTCTTTCATTGACTACTAATTCATCATCATCAGCCTATAATGTTCCCACTGCTGGGACACGGCCTCCTCTCAATGAGAGGGGATTGGGCTATAATCTACCACGCTGGCCCAGTGCGGATTGGTAGATATCACATGTCTTCGAATTTTTGGTTCTAGGACATGCCGGTTTCCTCACGATGTCTCCCTTTACCGTTTTGAGAGCAGTGGTGATGAAAATAAATTACACAAAGTAATGCGCCTGTCTGGGTTCGAACCCACGACTTACTGTTGTAAGTCGGGGCCGCCACGACTGGGCCACCGCTGCTCCCACTACTAATTACTACTAGTTTACCTCTAAACTACTAGTTTAACTATTACTTTCTTTTTGTTTCGTCTTTGCTTAAAAATACAATAGTTATTGTTGTGCCGCTGTTTGACGCCTGAATGAGACCTCGTAACTTAATTTGAGACTTGTTTTTATTAACCCTTTGTGATGATTAAGAAAAGAAAACCATGGGATGGTTTTGCCATATAACTCTTTTCAATGGAAATCACTTTTTGTTGTATTTTCGTTATATTTGTCATTGTTCAACAGGTGACAGGTTGGGTTGTTTCAACCTGACAGTGCGAGGTCACGGCCGGTGCGTGGAACTTGTTAAGAGATTCGGCCTGCCCTTCTTACTAGTAGGAGGAGGAGGGTAAGTTATCAAATACGATCACCTATTTTATTCCCTGTAAAGTTGTTGATTTGCAACACACCCGCATGTGATGTGATTTCTATGCTTAGTGTTAGAAAGATTAATTTACAATAATGGACGCACACGGTTCGTGAGATGCAGCAAGTAAAATATCTTTACCTCTTGAACACGAGTTTTGTAACCTTCTCTTTCTCTTTCTAGCTACACAATTCGTAACGTTTCACGCTGTTGGACTTACGAGACCTCGGTAGCTCTCGGAGTTGAAATAGCAAATGAGCTCCCATACAATGACTACTTCGAATATTTCGGGCCAGACTTCAAACTGCACATATCACCAAGCAACATGTCCAATCAGAACACACCGGAGTATTTGGAGAAAATAAAGAACAGGCTTTTTGAGAATCTGAGAATGCTGCCACATGCGCCTGGTGTCCAGGTAAGAAAGATTTAGAATATAAAATAATAATCTCTAAATAAAATAAAAAACTGGCTGGTTTTACATGACTGAAGTTTTAAACAATTTCACACTTACAGGCCAATTAGTTGTAAGACAGCTTTGACAAGTAAATATTTTATTACAGGTTCAAGCAATTCCGGAAGACGCGGTCAATGATGAATCCGAGGATGAAGACAAAGTTGATAAGGACGAAAGAATGCCACAAAGCGAAAAAGTATGTTTGATTCAGTTTAAAAACTTAATATTTTCTAGTAATTATTTAATCTCTTCCTTGAAGACTATAAGAACAATTTAAATATACTCATTTTCATTTAAATTTGTACGAAACTAAACGGAAATATCTTTACTGACGCTCTTTCATCACAAATGCTAAACTTTTAATTGTTTATTATCAGGACAAGCGCATCACTGGTGACGGTGAACTGTCAGACTCGGAAGACGAAGGGGAAGGCGGCCGGCGCGACAACAGGTCGTACCGGACACCGCAGCCGCGCAAAAGGCCTCGGCTCGACAAGGATGGGTCCACAATCAAAGATGAAATTAAATGTGAGTTACATTTTCATTTGATTAGATTATTTCCACGTCCGTATACATGGCTAGATTGGTCGTCGTGCGTATTGGACAAAGACCACCTCACCTTTTTTAAATTCAGTTACCAAAGATACATTCTTGTCTTTAATCACTACAGTGTGTTTCTAAGTATTTTGTATAATATGTTGCTTATTATCAATGTTTATTTTTAGCTGAAGACTCAAAGGATGAAAACGTCAAAAACATCAGCAGTGTAGAAGAACCAAAGAAAGACTTGCCACCGAATCCCTGATGTTCGCGGTAAACACCGAAGTTACAGTTCACTGTCCTGCAATGTCACGATAGCTGCGACGAGTCTAACACTGGTGTTTATAACAATGAGTGCGTTGACATCGTGAAATCACGAAGTGTCGGTTTTATAATTCTCGATGTAGTTGCTCCAGCAAAGAAATATATATTTGATACAAACAGAATGCTGAAGATTGTAAGTAAATGTCTCCAGATCTCAATTTCGTAACCATTAGTTCCTCTCCATTGTCGTGACGTTTTTCTCCACATCTAGCTATCCATGAGACATGGTAAAAATAATGTATAGTCAGTATTTGAACTGAACCTTCATTTACTCACTATGTGTTGCCCTTGTTGATGATCATTTACATTCTGATATAATGTTCCATTTTATCAGGCTATTTGATGTGTGAATTTCTCTTTTTCACAAGTAGTTGCTTCTTCTAGCATTAAGAATTTTGTATTTGATAAAAATATTGTAGGTATAGTCCACATTTTACATGAATGAGATTGTCAATTTGATTTAGAGACATCACACTAATGACTTCCTTACGAATTCTCTAGCGAGTTAAAACACTGCAGAGTTCAAGCGCTGTAACTCAAAATTGTGTTCGAATTTAGATCCATTATATAATGTAATTTATTTTACAAATCTGTTTTATGACGTTTGTCCATCGGTTCCGTCACCAAGAACGAATTGGCGTTGCCGAAGAGCTACACACGGCTATAGTAATCTGTAGTCGTGTCATCTGCGCGGACACTTCAGCCGCCGAGATTTGAGTGGTTCATTCAGTTTTACAGCTTAAATCATCCTATGATTATGAAGGGCCGAAAGACTGTATTAATGAACTCCAAAGTTTAAAATACCGATGTAGTGTGTTAAACTTTGGAGTTCAGTATTACAGTCTGGCCGAAATACCAACCATTCAATAAAACATCTGACTAGGCTCATTTTTCGGTGATTGCTGCGGTGGACCCACGGCCTTAGGTAGAGTTTGACATTTTACACGATTCTACGTGTAGCTGCACAACATATTTGCCGATTTCTGAGATGGCTTTATATTCAAACAAGTTGATAAATCACAGATGCCTAAACTGTGTCAACCACAGAAGGTCGTTTGATTTAGTTGGAGTAATTATCTCGCTAGTTGTAAATTATTATTTTTTATAAAAAGTGACATAAGACATAAATGCATTTTCTTTATTTTTTCAACAAACAACAAGTGTGTTAAAAATCATAAATTATATTTCATACAATATTCTGGCTAAAAACACAATGTTGAAGTGTTTCCTGGAAAACTCTTAATGTATTTAAGGATTACCAATTAGGTTCAGTAGGTTATGTTCGATTTAATTATTTAAATAAATATAATTTAAAAAAAAAAAACATGTTTTTTGTAGGGGCTGTATGAATCCGACTTTATTTCATTATCTGTTAGCGAAGTAGACACAAACAATCGCGCCAGACCCCTACAAATAAAACAGAAACAGATGCCTCAACAAATGGTTTGATCAAGGCATTTTAAAGTTAAACTATCATCAAAATGATTAAAATAATTTCAGTCTATTCAGATAAATACACTTATTGCAGTATGCTACTACCTAATACTAGGTTTGTAAGTAGTAACCGTAAAAGTATTGTAATTCTGTAAATAATGTTAACGACTTTGAAAGATACATGTAAAACTAATGTGGGATTGTGGAATAGGTTGAGTAGGGTCTGTTAAAAGAAAAACAAGGCTCTTCCAGCTATTACCATTTGTTGATTTTCCATACTACACAGAACCAAACTATAGTTTGCGTCAAGTAGTGGTGGGTAGTTGTCGAATTTTTTACGGACGAAACGGAACTGTTTTCTCGACGACGAAAACGGTTGCAGAAAACGGTCGTCGTTGCAACTGGTTTGAAGACTGCCTAAAGGAAGAAACTTATCCCAACATAGAATAAATAGAATTGCGTTTCCGTCGAGTGACATAGTTGCAGTTTCTTACAACTATTGTAAGGGCTGTCTTGTAAACCAACGCGGAACCAAAGACACGATATAACGCGGAACGACGACGCGACGAGTAACTCTAGTGAGAAAGAAAGAGAAGTTGAATCATTGCGTTCTCGACTGTATTATCATAGGCGTAAAAAAAAATCGCACCAAGTAATTCGAAGACTGGTTTGCAACGTAGACTGTTTGAACCCAGGACGTAAAACGGTTTCATCGTCGCAGAAAACAATACGGTCTTTAAATGGTTCGTCGTCGCAACGCCTACCACTAGCGTCAAGCGATAATTTCGCTCTTTTTGCACAATCATTATTTACAAGTAAAATCGCAATTGACGACGTTGGAACCAGTCATCTAGAGTACTATGTTAGTGCAACTCATTACTTAGATCAGAGTGTGGCATGGTTTTCACTTTGTAGCCGAACCTATTCTGTGACATGATGTGATCCCTCAAAAAAGAAAGGACTGAAGAGTAACATAAGAGATATAAAATCATTAATCTTCCATGCCACACTGATCTATGTAAAATCAGTATGGCATGAAAGAATTATTATTTTGCTATGTCATTGCGTAATAGCCTCAGTAAAAATGTCACTTGTATCACTCTGGTTCCAGCGTCGTCAATTCTAAGATGCAAGTTTTTATCAGGAAAACATTTTGTTAGTGTTTCAAGTGATGATAATGACGAATATTTTTGATTATTCGCATTAAATAGCATAAGACTGTAAATATATTTTTTATTGTTCAATATATCAAAATGTGTCCATATCCATGTTTTATTACTACCCCTCACTCACATTTGCACTCGCATCATCATCATCATTTCAGCCAAAAGACGTCCACCAATGGCCTCTCATCATTTGCCTTCTGCGGAAAATAAAAAAGTTTCTGACCAATTCGGCAAAAAAAAACGTCAGTAGAATTTCCTCTGTGCAACGCGCGCAAAAGAATCAATTAGACGAGTTGCAAGTGAAAATAAATGTTATTCGAAGATAAATTAACACCGATGAATGTTACTGAACACTACAATATACAGGGTGTAAACAACCTCATCAAGAACCAAGCATTCTGTACATCAAACAGTAACTTTATGCATAAAATATTGCTGGGAAACGACTTTTTTTAACCGACTTCTAAAAAAGGAGGAGGTTCTCAATTCGGATGTTTCTATTTTTTTTTTTTTTTTTTTATGTTTGTTCGGGCATAACTCCGTCGCTTGCCAACCGATTTGGAAAATTCTTTTTTTGTTGGAAAGGGTATTCTTTCCAAATGGTCCCATAGCCACCAAATCAGGATCTGATGATGGAATCTTGGCGAAATCGAGGGAACTCTTCAAATTTTATATGAAAACGTGTTGCGATTTTGGTATTTTCTACAACAAGTGAAGCATTTGCGTTTGATAAAAACCATTCTACCATCAGAACTAATGATGAAGCCAAGAGTCACGGAACTCCATAATGAGACAATGTACCATAGTCGTGTTTGGGCTTGTTGTAATTGTAACGGTATGCACTTTCCATGTATCAAGCACATGTGAACCACTAAAAAGTTGAAAATAAAAACTTTTTTGCAAAAAATAAAACCGACTTCAAAAAAAACAAAAAAGTGAAAAATAACTTTAGCTTCTGAAGTCGGTGACAAAAAAACTAAAGCAATCAAACAAAGGTCACCGACTTCAGAAGCTAAAGTTATTTTTCACTTTTTTGTTTTTTTTGAAGTCGGTTTTATTTTTTTTTGGGGTAGAATTCAATGTAGCGCACTCAAAACATTGTGCTGATGATGGATGGATTGAATAGTACAGGGGCGCATAGTACGCTGACGACCTTTTACCCAGTTGCCAAACAATCAACTGAAATATTGAAGCAACACTTTCTGTAGTCCTTAGTGATCTTATCCATTATTGTGCCGAAAACGCTCTGAAACCGAATCCCTCAAAAACGCAGACATGCGTGTTCCACCTAAGTAATGGACATGCGGGTTGAAAATTAACATCTCTTTGCAAGGGGTGCCCATCATCGCGCACACAGTTCTCACCCGAAATCCCAACCCAAAAACAACCGTCAAAATGTAAAATACAAACAAACTGCATGCAAGATAACATAACTGTTACGTCATTTCACATCCTCCACCAAATGGGGCCCCCATTTTCCAAAGGTTCTGCAAACCACAGGGATGGCTCTCTGCTTCTCTGCTGGTGAATATGCCTGTCCAGTATGGGACCGTTCTGCGCACGCACACCTAGTCAATACAGCTTTATATGAGACGTGCCGAATAATAACGTAAACCGATCCCAGGTGGTTTAAATAAAATGATTACAGCTCTAATATGTCATAGTAGGACGAACAGAAACTGGTCTCCCTCGTTTAACGACGAACAGAAAAAGCCCACGAATCCATTGTTCGCCATCGCGCCTCCTAAAGTTGGTAGGACATAGCCATCTGCCATCTGTACCGAGAGGACGAAACTACAAGCTGGCTCACGCCACCCAATGCACAGCTACGTCTCACTGCCCCAGTGCCGTCAACTTCAACGCCTCCATAGCCAGGGCCCTCTTTCCCACTGGGCACTCTGGGCACTTGCCCAGGGCCCCAGATCCAAAGGGGCCCCTAGTTCCTGTAACTGTCAAAAGAAACCTAATTTATCTAAGACTGCAGGATACTAAAATTTTCTACAGGGCACTCAATTGCGACACGAAAAGTAATTTGGCATGTCTCAGGACTGCTCGCCGTTGACTGTTACGTTCTATCCATCAACATTTTAACCTAATCTTTGATAAAATTCGAAACAAGTGAGCTTCTTGTCGAAATACAGGCAATTGATCTCCAGATTTTGGCAAAATAAAGCCCGTTTCATGGATATCAAAAATATTTGTCTGTTTCATTTCAAATTAAAGTTCTCCATCGTTAACAGTTCAAAGACAGTTCATGCAAAAATAAGGGTGGTTTTTTAACTTTTAATTAAAATAATAAAAACTTATTTATTCGAGGCGGGTGCAAAAAAGTCGAGATCGCTTCGCGCGCACTTGCATCCTACAAGGGCCCCATTATACTTAAGTGCCCAGGGCCCCCAACTGGTTAAAGACGGCCCTGTCCATAGCAAGATACAATCTCTATGTACGGGAGCGGTATAAACCACCTGACAAGTATAACGATCCAAACCCTCCACCTGGCCAACGTTGGAATAGAATCTAAAACAAACTTTGAACCCAACCCAAGTCGGCCGGAGCAAAGACAATCTCTGCAGATGTTGTGGTTCATGGTTGGCTCAGACTGCAAGTGCGTTTCAATCTAAGTGGTACCCGCAGCTCGCAGTTAGGAGTTAGGCGTCTCCCCACAGACAATGGCCCTATCTTCCGTCTTGCAACACATGTCCTACCACCTGCGCGCTTTATGATCTATTAGGTACTGCATCAGTGAGGGGGTTCACGTGGCTGAGAGTTTTGGGCTACATACAGGATAAGAATGTAATCTTCTTAAGATTACATTCCTATTCTGTGACACGACCTATACCTTCACAAAAGGTGGCGGGAAAAGATAGCAACTTAAAAAAACTAAACCCTCATTCTGCTCCCCCCCCCCTGGCGACGCACATGTATGTTGTGTGGGAAACAGTGATAACGCAAGATAGTAAGGAATAAGTAAAATAAAACAAAGAAATTGTATATTGTATGTAATTTTAAACGATTATCACAACGCTCTAGACATAAATTGCACCATAAAATAAAAGTACCTTAAAATCAGTCTGGTACCAAAGAGCTAGATAAAACCAACTAAATTGGAATGAATATAAAAATACTATGAAATAATTTAGCAATATACATCTACCTCAATCAGTAATTTTACATACAGGAAACTCCAATACGAGACAGCCTTTATGAATTCAAGAGAAATGAATGTAATCGTTTTACAAATATTTACTCTAATGAACACTTAACTGTATGGGGCGAGTCGTCTACGTTCACCAAATTATCGCAAAATTGAACCTTACATACATCTCTGCAAGTGCACTAATCTAAAAAATTCACTTCACGTTTTGAACTTCATTTTAAAATCACACTTGTTCAATATTTTCATGTTATGTCTACTTTAAAATTTACAAAGGAATGTATAAACTGGAAGATATCTGTCATGGTAAATTATATTACAAACGAATTATTTCCACAATTCATAATAATAATCGGACGTAAATAAATTGTGCGTAATTAATTATATAGGCCTTTTAAAATATGACTAGTTAAGACCAATTTTTTTCTGAACTGAGTTCCTAACTTACCAATGCTGAACGAATTCACAAAGATTATAATATCTACATCATGATTATTTTCATCGTTATTAAACTTGTTTGTTTTTTGAACCTGACGTAAAATGGTGGCTGCAAAGGTACTTGACTAGCATATCTTCGGGCCTAAAATGGCGGAACCATATTCACGTTAAAAAGAATTAAATTCTTCAAATGACTTTATAGTTATATGAAGTCCATTTTAAGAATTTAAATCTTTTAACGTGAATTATGATTTTGCTAAAGCGGCCATTTAAGACCCCCTGGTATTTAATAAGACCGAGTGGACAAATTAATCAACAATGGCTCCGTTCCCACTATGTCGTGACGATTAATTTATCGTTGGTTTTAGTAGACGAAAGTTATCGTGTCGTGATGTCGTCTATGTGAACATCTCCATTTAAGGCTGATGCTCCGGTTAGCTCGCGGAATTCAAATTTTCTTACGTTTTTTTGTAATTTGCAGGGCAGTGCTAAGTTGTATATTGATGAAAATATCTTTCGCGGAATCATCAATACAACCCTCCAAGTTCATAAAAGTCGAGGAACGAAATTTTCAAGGTCGAAGTCGTAATGATTTTGATGATTATTATTCTGTAACTACATGCGTCTTACAGCCGCGAACGATATTTTCATAAAGATACAACTTATTACTGGCCTGCAAATAGCAAAAAACGTAAGAAAATTTGTCTTTCACCTTAAATATACAAGCCACGACACTTAAAACTACACGATTATCTATCGTCACGACAAAGTGGGAACGGGACCTATGTCCTCGCCCGCAATGCATCGCACAAACATCGCACGATGCTAGTCAAGTATGTAGTAATTCGAGCCTTCACTATTCTGGAAAAGGTCTCATTGTATGGCTTATGCTTTCTGGTTCCACAAGTGGAATTACAAAGAATTATGGTATTTTATAAATATTGTTTAAGAGTAGAGGTATGTTATACCTCGGGTGTCTCACTTTAGTCAACAAAGCATTATTTTAATCTTGAATTAAACGTTTAGTAATCGTATTATTATAAATGCAATAATACTTTACAGTAAAATGTGAAATTACCCTACATACGCTAAACGCGTACCTACCAAAATTTGAAGACTTGTGCGTTAGTAGGTAACCATGAATCTATGATCAAAAGCTTTATGCAGCTGAAGAGTCAATCACTCTATTATCTGTTGCCAGATGCATTTAAATCTAACTATGTAGTTAATTTGTTCAATGCCCAAAACATTGTAAAAGTCCAATACTGAAAATAGTACTCGTTTAAAATATGAATGAACAAGGAAGAAATCTCAAGACTGTCAAGAAACCTCGGCAAGCTCATTGGCAAAGCACAAACCTGTTTCAATCAAAATAAATATCTTTCTCCTGAGATTATATTATTATTACACATATTTTTGTATAGAAGAAATAATAATTCATTACATCAAATAATATATATCCCACTCAAAATAATATATCCATTAGTGGGATAGGTTACGAACATCTATAAATTATAAGCGATTAAAATATATTAATGACTACACGAATCAGTAACATAATACTAACTGAATCACAGTAAATATAAAATGATTATAATAATTTTTAACTTTAATCCTACCATAAGTTACTTGGAATTATTATGACCGTGTTATCAATTCAATCCTTAATGTTAGAAGTTAAAAATGTCTCGTTTTCCGCACAGTAACTAAAATGGCGATCAGTTTTATTCAAATACAATATTAGAATCCTAAGCAGTAACTACTTTACTGTCTAAAACGTTAACATTCTAACTGGCACAATTGTGAGCATCCGAGAATAAAATCCATTTTGTGTAACATCTGGACATGGAACCCTGCTCAGCATATCACGAACTGACTCCGTCACGCTGACTGTACCCGAGCTTGGCTTAGGTTTCAGTGCCCTCTGTGAAAAAAGAGAAAAACGTTTCACTTTCACATAGTAAAAAAAAATGCATTGTAAATTGTAAGTATCTATGTAGTATGCCAACTATCTGGTGTCCACGACACAAGCCTCGTTGATTAGTGTGGCACTAGATGGCACTGTGAACAACAGAAAAAATGAATGTACGTGCCTAACCTGCCCGCTTAGCATGAGCACCGGAGAAACGAGAAAGACTCGACAAATATTTTGTACATCTGTCATTGAATCGACAAAATGACAGATGAACAAAAGATTTGTCGACTCTCTGTCGTGTCTACAGTGGTCATGCTACGTGGGCTGGTGTCAGTTTTATGCCGCACACGGGCCTCTGACTTGGCTATACTTGCCGTCAAGAAATATCTCCCGGGCATGCCGGTTTCCTTACGATGTTTTCATTCACCTAGGCAAATGAAAATTATACAATACGCAAAAAAAAAATCTGATTCTGAAAAATCAGAGATGCGCGTTTTGGGGTCGTACTTGACAAATTTGACTTGGTAGCCGGGCGGGCTACCAGGTCAAATGTCTATCTAGGCTATCACTGCTTGAAAGATTGGAGATACCACAATAAAAAGTACAAAATGTTTAGAAAGTATTTAAGTAATAAAATATTTAAATCATACCTGGAGTTAAAGGATGATCTCGTAACATTGAACCTGTAAAACAAATACAGTGAATTAATGTAAAACTCTAAAAAATAATTACAATATCTATGCGGTTTATTTCATTTATATTCAAGCGGAACATTGAGAACTACGCAATAAATACAAGATAATATTTGTCGCATTAAACACAACACTATTGACACAAACTAGGTATTTATGTAACTGCCTATGGTACCTTAAAATAGCTTAATTTTAACTAGTAATTACCGTAATCAAACATCAACATTTTACTTGCTATGCATATTTTAGGGCTCTATTATTAATAATACACAGATTAAATACTTTCTACAAATTTACAGCCTACGTAATATAATTAGAAAATGTCTAAAACATCCTTGATTCTATTTTATTTTTTGGAACGAATTCTTGAATGGCTCTTTTATTTATATATGTATTACACCTCATTCGGGCTGCATACTTACCTGTCTTCTGCGTTACTTACAAAGGTATTATATGATTTTGTTTTATGTTAAAAATGACAACATTATATTAAACTGAAGTCATGCAACTCAACGTAACTGTCGGTTATTTAACAAGTGCAAATAAATAATATCATGCAAATGAATGCGCGATACTGCGTTTCTAAATGCAGCGTTATATACAGGGCCTAGCATACTGATTGCAGAGGACAAAACAAATGAAGGGCTAACACGGTAAAATAGTTTTAATATTGTTTTTCGTCGGTGGCGCGCTCACATTTGATACAGTGCTGCTCAGTTAAATGTCGCCATCTTGGTGTTTCAATACATAATCCACAATTTCATAAATGTATAGCTACAGCGCCCTCCTGTCTTGTCTCCTGTTGTGTCTGATTCAGAATAACTTTACTATCTTTCGCTTATCGGTTGGGGTATATAGTTTGGATTTATTTCAGATTCACCGAAGAACACAATTAACCTTTTGACCGCCACAGCATAAACGCTCGCGCGTGCCGTCCACGCCAAGCTACAATTACATCTACTATTTTGTCACGTATTTGTGTCGTTTGGCGTACAGGGCACGCGCTTGCTTGTCACGTATATGTGACAATGGCGTCCAAAAGGTTAAGTACAATCCCAACTATTATTTTATCGCTATCTTCATTTCTCTCTAGTAGTACTTAGATTGCATGGGCAAGGCACTCACATACAGCCATTGGCTGTGTTGCTAGTGCTACACAACACTGACAACGTCATTCATACTCCAAATAAACCGTGCAGCACTGTAGAAAACATCACAGTGTTTGTCAAGGGCGCAGATTCACACTTCATTTGTTTATTACTCCATAGCCACAGTTTTTTTTTTAATACCTATATTATTATCCTGTGTCACGTGTATGTAGAAGATAATGGCGCAGGCAGTTTTTTAACATTTAGCTGAAAAAATGTCGGAAAAGGCTCACAGGAACCTTCTACAATAAGTAAATACACACATTGATAGAAAAGAGACTAGAAAAAAAAGAAATAACTTCTTTTTTCACGTTTCAAATGAGTTGGTTATGGTTGGTACAATGATCGTGTTTTCAGTGACAGAACATGCCGTTAAAACAATAGCACACATAAAGCTGCGTCAAGCGTTTACCTATACAGCGAGACGGCACAGGGCACAATCGTTCAGTATAGAATAGCGTCTGAAAGTTGGTTACTGGTTAGTGCGGCGCCCGGCGTGATGCCCACGATGCTGCCGCCAACGCACCCCTCCACGCCTTCTGTAGACCACCACCAGAACATCAAATACTAACCACAGAGTATCACAGGAAGAAATTCGCCTCGCACTATCTTGTGCACATCAAAAATGAACAAATAGATAAAAAAAAAACTGAAAAATATGAACTGTCCTGTACGATTTTAGCGATATTTCATGGACATTTATTGTCACCCACACTAAATATTATTATTAATGACTATAATTCTCTGTGCCTCGGAAAGCACGTTAAGCCGTTGGTCCCGGTTGTCATTTGTAGATCTTAAGACAGGCAGCCAGTGGCTCAAAAAGTCTGACAACCAGTCTTACCAAAAAGGGTATCGTTTTACCCAGTACTAACTGGGTTGTGTAGGTCAGATAGGCAGTCGCTCCATGTAAAATACAGGTATTCAGCTGTATCCGGTTAGACTGGAAGCCGACCCCAACATAGTTGGGAAAAGGCTAGGCAGATGATGATGCCTATAATCCTGATGTTTTTGTTTCAAATCAACCGTGAAATGCTCTAAACGTCATTTTATTAGTGTATCAACTATCTGGTGTTCTCAACACAAGGCTTGTTGCTTAGTGTGGTACTAGATGGCGGTGTGTAATGTCCAGCAATATTTATTTATTCTTGAGTTTATGTATGAAATTAGTTTCAAATCTATGCCAACACCACAAGAAAAATTATCATGGTATTAATTCCTAGGGAACCATCATTCGGTTGTAAAAATGCTTTTGTCTAAACTATTAATAAACACACATTAGGAAAAAACATTTATGTATTGTATTTAATAAATAATTATTAAATTAATCTAAAGTTAAATCAATAAAACATGCAATGTGTTAAACGTTAAAATCAAAAATTGGTTGAAGTTCATCATCAAAATAACTTTGTATTGGTAAAGGTGGATAATGTTTTCTTTGGTCTGTAAAATTAAAGATAAAAGTTAGCAACCACAAAATTATGAATACTAAAAAAAGTAAATAAATGTAGTGGACAGTGAAAATGGCGGGTTTATTTGATTAATAGCCAATCGCAGCATCATAGCTTCGGTGTATGCGAAAAGAGAAACAAAGCAAAGTTTTTTATATGCATTGTAACAATGCTCATGCTTTTTGTCTAAATCATAAAGCGATTAATTAAATTGTTCCTGTAAGAAAAAGGGAGGATGGATTCGTTTCCCTTAGAATGAAAAGAAAACCGGCAGAGATTGAGCCGGCATGAAGAACTCTGCATGTCCTTAGCTGAACTTGATAATATATATGTATCTCAATCATAAAGCAACAGCTTAACGGGAGCGTGGCTAGAAAAGATAATAAGTACTGGCAGTTTGGACTGATGTATTAAATTGTGAACTTTATTCGAGAACGGAACGAACATTATTCAAAAAGAGTCCGTCAGGGAGCGGAAACTGGCTGGTTAAAAAAAGGGGCGAATGAACATTCATGCAAAAAAAAAAACAAAGTGACGTCATGCGATATCTCACCGGTAGTACAAGCGGCGTTATTGTCGGGGTTGACGCCGGCCACGGACCACGGCCGCGCCTTGCCGGGCGTGCGCGCGCATCCGTTCCCTATTCACACGCACTCGTTACACTTACACACGCACACAGCTAACTCATACTTGCTTTGTGCAACATATTTAAACTTGTTCGTTGAAGAGTTGAGAGGAGACACTTGGTTGTATTTAATTGTTGGAGCATTATTATTAATACCCATAACCAAGTGACAACAATTTCTGATGATTTTGTTGCTAGCTGAAGATACGATGTTAAAATTCAACTAGTTTAAATACTTTGCACAAAAACCTTTCCTTTACTGATTATGATAAATACGAAAATGGCCATATTCCTGTTATAGGATATGATTGTCCTATGAAGCGTACACTCACACCAGCGTACAATTCGCACATAAGCTGTGTTAGCACATTCATAAGAGGCGGTGCGGGGACAACCACTTTTAGGCAAATACTATCTGAATGGACCTTTTGCAACTGAGTTTAACAGATTTAATTAAAATCAGTACAGGATTTTATAATCAAGTAATGGAACTAAAGTATGTGCTGCCAGATGCAAAAAATCCAAAACTCAACCAGATATTATTACAAAGGAAGCCAGAGCTTTTAACCCCAAAACTGTATACCAGTGTTCTTATAATAACCCATAAAATATGTGATAGCCAGAATGTAATGTGAATTTTCTCCTAATATTTTGTTTGTGTCAAGAGAATTATTTTGTCCATAGATGGGTTAAAGCTTACTTACCCATAGTGTTGACGTTATCGGAGGATCGCGATGGTGGGGGCGTAGACGCTGAGGTCCTGATGCCTACATTGTCGGAAGACTTGCAACGTGATACTTCTGGAAACATAAATATTAGAGGAAGTGAGATATGACGTCTTAGCTAAAGGCTTTATGTAGTTTCTAGGTTTTATTCATTTTTTTGTATAGTTGACTTACCACATTCTAATAAAACCGGCGTGCTTTCACCGGAGGTCACACTGTACCTGTAATACATTTGTTTATTTTGATTAATTAATATTATCAGAGCATAAAAATCAAGGTAAGTACATAATTAGCATAAAGATAATTATAATAGAATGATAGGCTGTAAATATGATTGTCCGATAGTTCTTATCGTCTAATGCTACTCGTATTTATTTATTTGTGTCTAACTGTCTACTAATTCTGTCTGAACCGGCTTTCTGGAAACATGAAATTGTTAATGACGTTGAAGACATAGACGTGACGTCAGCAGCATGCGAGCTGTCAGCAACTCATCCTCGCTGTCCGACAATACGTCTGCTATGTTACAAGTTCGTTACATACATGGTATCGTCTCGCTGCAGCGTGGGCGAGTGTCTGAGCGGCGAGGGCGAGGCGAGCGAGGACAGCGAGTGCAGCGAGCGTGACGTCAGCGGCGTGCGAGCTGACAGCGACGCCTCCTCGCTGCCCGGCGGAGTGCGGCAGGTACGCCAGAACTCTTCCAGACCTGGACAAAATATTTACTATGACATATTCGCTGCAGAGGTTAGAGAGTAAGTTTTATGCCAGTTGCGGTTGGTATGCCACCCAAATCGACCCAAGTGTTCCAGCGCACCACATTTATAAGTCCTGGTCACACACATAGAATATTGCACTTGAAAAACATTTACATGACAGCAAGTTCGTGCAGTCTTCAAGCGTTCATTGTCCGATAAACTTACTGAAAACGTATAAGGCTACGCATACACTACATCATGGTATCTATATCATTAACCTGATTCTTTCTTTATTTACATTTTTATCTTATCTTTTGTTTGTTATTTTATAATGTGCTAGTCAGAATAAACGTTTTTCCGTGAATCTATACAAATATCGTCATACACATTATCATGCAGGAAGACAACACCCTTTGTTGATTTCACACTTGACTGTATTTTACAATAGTTCTTATACCTTCATCGATATCTTGCGACTGATCTGTTATTGGTCGCGTCGGCGCCCTTGTCTTAGCCCGTCTAGGTCGACCTGTAAGAAATCAAACATGCGATGATATTCCTAGAACGACTACAATTTTGCCTCCGCATCGTGAACAACTAAGCACATAAGAATACAATATGGACATTACGAGTGCAAATACGCAAACGTGTATGTATAAGGACAAGGTTGCTGCTTGCTTCGAAAGAAAAAAATAAACAAAAGAAGCTTGCATTTGGTGACAGTCTTCGTATAGACGTGGTCATTTGAAATATGGAACATACTTGCCAGTACTCATGTCCTAATAAAAAAAGGTTTATAGCAAAAAGTTTTTACCTTTGACGAGGTGTCTTAGCGTGTGTGCTGGTAATTCAGCCAGTGCGTCCGCAGCTTCGGCGTGTAAGGGAGGCAGAGATAGCATCTCGTTACTGCTACATTGTTGCTCCGCCACTGACTTGGGACGGACGCGTCGGCAGCCGCGCTCGCGACGACGACATCCCAAAGGTGTAGCCTAGATAAACGAAACTATTTAAAATCATGGATGTGACGGTAAAAGTAACAGTGTGTTCGATTGTCTGTATTCAGTGGTAGCAGAGGTGTGGAGTGTTATGTAAAGAAATAAAATAAAGGTTAAAAAACAAAAGGGTAAGGTGCGTTTCATAGTTTACTAACAACATAGGGTAAGAAAGGATATAATATTTCAGTCAGGAAAAACGGGAAAATAACAAAATTATTTACAGGTACTGAATAAGTGTTAAAATTAAATTAAATTCGAATATTTCAAAATCATTACGCATATTCTTACATTTTTAAGTTTTTCAGGGATCACAGCTTTCTTAGCCGAGATACGGAAACATTTGAAGAGTACACTAATTGACACTAGGTTCAACATTTTGCACTTTTATTTTCTGCTCATTACAAAGTAAACACAACAACTGAATAATATGAAAATCAAACAACTAAACGGTCACACTCCACAAGTGTATAGCAATCAATGAATTTCGTAAACATTGTTATCTTTTAACGTTTTGAACAAAAGATTAAAATGGCGTAATGTATGTAAAGCAAGCGTCGTGACTATTTCTAATTATGAAGAAATGTTGTTCTTACCAAATTCAAGTAATCCAATTTCTGGGAAGCGTGAAATCAATGATTGCAAGTGTTACTTATATTTTAAAAGTAATGAATGATTCAATTGTTGAAGTCACACAATTTCAAAATCGATCAATGACTGTTGATTAAGTATGGCAAAACAAACCGCATTCAAATGGGTTCACCCGTTTAAGAGCTACGGTGCCACAGCCAGACATATACACAAAGCGTCGAAACTTATAACACTCCTTTTTATGTGTTTAAAAATACGTGTCTTGTTTTCTTGAGAACACATGTGTGGTCGTCACTAGTCACTACTGACCACACATGTCATGTTTCAGCAGATAAGTAATAAATTGGTATAAAATATGCCAAAGTGTTTTCGCAATGAGTCTAAATAAAATGAACGTATAATAAAACAGACATCGTAATTTCAATATCACAAATTGTTCTACGTCTAATAGCCCATCGTACATAGAGGCTTTAAGATTGGGTATATAACAGTCGGGTGCAATTGGACAGAATGATGGACCAAGGTCTGGAATGGGCATCGTTTTCGAGGAGATATAAATTAAAAAAAAAAACTTACCCCAGAATGTGATATAGGAGTCAGCAAGTCTGGTATATCTCCGTCCGCACTGGGCATCGGCTCGCTGTCTATATGGTCCACATTCTCGCACGCCAGCAAGGCCAGGCTCTCCACTGCCTGACTGTTTACACAGAGACACTTTAGTACACACATTTGAAATCTTTGGCAAAAACTACGCGGAACGGGAGACGCGTGGCAGACAATATTTCTATTACGTTGTGTACAAACAGCACAAGGCTCACGTCGCGAATGATTATTTGTCACGCATGGCTCTGGCTGTTTGGAGACGGTGCTCGCCGTGATCATCATAATATACAAAAAGCAACGTCAAAATGAACTAAAGATTAAAATATATTGGTATCGTGGTCGCAGGTAAACGCGACGACTAAATGTTTTCAATGGATTTTGATTGAGTCAGCAACTCGTGGAAGTATTAACGGGAGTGACATCATTTTGTTGACAGTATTACTACTATTTTTTATCTCATATTGAGGAAAATTAGGCTGATAGGGAAAAGTTGCATAAGAGTACGCGCGTTTTGTGTTGGACTCATGTCACACTACACGCGCGCTCCATATTATCATTTGGATGTGATGATGCTTTCAACGTCATGTAATCCTATTTAGTTACAAACTTAAATCCACACTAACGCGTGTATATTCATTAAACAGCGATACTCTTGTTATCTGCACTGTCACTGCTGGGACGCATGATCCCTTTGTGTAATAAGAAGAAGGTGTCTACCACACAGGCCCAATGAGGGTTGATGGAACATTTTAATTTTTGTTAAAGGATATGCCGGGGGAAAAATTGCCAATCTTAAGTGGCAGTGGGCAGGGCACATTGCTCGCAGAACGGATGGTTGATGGCGCCGAAAAGGTCTCGAGTGGCGACCGCGAACCGGAAGATGTTGCGTTGAAAGACCTCTCATTAGGTTGACCGATGACCTTGTGAAGGTTAAAGGAATCCGCTGGATGCGAGTCATACGAGACCGGTTAATGTGGCGACAGCACGTCTGTCGACTCAAATGATGATATGCCGTGAACCTCACGTTGTTTTCCCTTATTGTTTTGAGCTGTTATTATTGATTGTGAGTATAATATTTACTTGAGCAGATCTTGCAGCGTGGTGGTGCAGGGCGCCATGGCGTCTCGCACAGCCTGCAGGGTCACCAGCTCACCGCTGGCGCCACTGCCACCCATCGCCGCGAACACCTCGCCGCACCGCTGAATGAACAAAACTTTTTATAGGCTACAGCTTTATTTGAGGGAACGGAAGCATTCCAGTCAACTTAGGTGAATGAAGTCAAGTGAAAAATGATGGGCAGATGATGAGATTAATATAAGCATGTTCGCTTGATATAAGTTGTTGCTTGCTTGGTTGTCGCCTTTTGCCTAAAATGTGTGAATGAATGAAACCGATTCCAACATAGTTGGGAAACAAGTGAAGAATAGAATAGTCTTTTGCCAGTGCATCGTTGAGTTTGGCAGCATTTTTATTTCGCAACAGCCAACTTGTCAAATGAAAAGTTTAATATGCAAAATCTACTCAAACATCACTTCATAACATGTATATTAAAAGCAGCATAATACTGGTGGTGAGGGTATTAGGGTAGTATTAGTATACCTGCAGATACTGATGAAGTAGATGATGCGCAGCGGCCGCAGCTCTCTCCAGCGCGGCCGGCAGCGGCGGCGGCGGCAGCGCGGCGGCCGCGTGTGCCGCCAGCGCCGCCGCCGCCTCCCCGCCCGCCCACGCGCGCTCCAGTGCCAGCGCGCGCAGTGTGTGCGTGCCCACCGGACTGCAGTTGCTGGCCAGCCTACCACAATAATAATCCTTAACTATGTTCATCTTTGGGAAAACTAAATCTACTCTGAAATACTACAATGAGAGCCGGAATAGTACGTTGTTACCTTAGGGGTGAAAGTAACTAATTTAGTCCCGAGACGGGGTTTAGCGCACGAACGTAGTGAGGGCGCCAATAGTTCGAGGGACTAAATAAATCTTTAACCTAACACAGTGTTTTTCATAACGAATTCAAGGAAAATAAATATAAAAACATTGTTCAATCGAAAAAACAAATCAAGATCAGATTGCCGCTTTCCTGCCTATTTTGTTTTTTTTTTCTATGGCCAGCCATTCAGCCTTTACCTACTGTTAATTTTCATCATTGAAAAAATCGTAATTATTTTGCCCAAAACTATGTAAGACATTTTAAACAAATAGTTGAAACTAAATTATAATGTTAAAATTAAAGCACTATATAATGCTATGCTTTAGATCGCTTTAGATATATAAAAAAAAATTGAAATGTTTATTTTAATTATGCAATGAACCAATTTGGACTAAGTATAAGTATGTATCAATTATCTGTGGCAATTTTACTTTCTGCACATGTGTGGAAAAAACATGTAAAATGCACGCGTGTGAAATACACTGCATTTTGAACCTAATCGTAATGCGAAAAGAACCAGTTTTCGAGGAAGTGTATTGAAAAGATTTTTACAGACTAAAAAGTGCGTCACGGATAGTCTGTCGTCTGCTTAGGCCCATAACTTCGCGTCTGTGATTGGTTGATTCCAGCACACCTCCGCTTTCCTGGTCCCTGTTTCAGTGAACATTGCTAAAGTCCAGTTGCGGAGCACGAAGAATTTCGTGACCTCTTTACCTACTGACAGTGGTCACAAACATTTTTCTATTAAGTGCGGT
Organism: Xestia c-nigrum; assembly: GCA_916618015.1. Classification (NCBI taxonomy): domain Eukaryota; kingdom Metazoa; phylum Arthropoda; class Insecta; order Lepidoptera; family Noctuidae; genus Xestia; species Xestia c-nigrum. Next base: position 12,225,362 of record OU745260.1, read on the forward strand.
TTACATTAAATATTTAAGGGAGAAAGAAAAGGACAATGAGCGGTTTCGTCCCATGTGTTGTAACATTTTCTTACCTATATCATTTGAAAGATCTCAATTAGTGTTATGTTTTTTGAAGTGAAACTTGTTTAGAATTGTTGTGATTTCAAACCGGATGCAACGGAAAAAACGACAGGTAAGAGACACAAATACAAAAATGTGTAGGATGAAGCCAGGAAAGAATGAGACAGAAATATACATACTATTTTATATTATCGGTCTCTCCGCTTTGTCCCATACTTCGTAGCATCCCCACTCCCGTCTCTTGTGAGCCAGAGCGAGAGAGCAGATGTCGGTGTGTATGTATATTGCACACTGTTTAATACGTGCTTGTATTTGAGCATTTAACGTGTGTTAGTGTATGTGAAAACTACGTGAGCTACTGTACACTGTATGCGGATGCGTATTACAGCTTTTTAGTAAGATGTCAGCGTGGTGTGATATTATTTAACTGTGTGTTTGTGAGTATTTTTATATCTTGTTGTGCTAAATAATAAATTTTATAAGATGCCGAAAACTAATGCCGACTACTAATGTCAATATCGACGAAAAAAATGAAAATAAAATTAAAATGAAAAAAAAATCCAGGAAAACGTTCAACAAAACGTAGTCGCGAGTTTCGTGCACGTAAAAAACAATTATTGAACAATCAAAATAGATGTTCAAATATAAGTGTTAATGTGGCTGATGAAAACGTGTAACAATCGCACTCAATCAACTACGAGATCAAAAACGGTAATAAATGCAGTATTCCAAAGATATATCAACCAAATTGAAACTAAAACATTTGTATCGTATTTTAGTTATCATAAGCCTCTTGTATCATTTGTTGAAACTGAAAATATGGAACTTGAGCAATAGATTGTGTAACATATTATGTTAAATAAAATATAAAATATCTTTTAAAATTAATCAAAATACTTTCATTTTGAAACAATTAAACTTTGTAATTATCCTACCCTTGTTTTATAATATATATTCATCTCATTCTTTTGTCGATTTACTGAAGTTTCACTTCTATCGTGTGTGAATCGCACACACACCTTTTTTTGTATGGGCGTAACTCTGTATCTTGTGCAGGGAAGCTGTTATAGTGGTATAATTTATTCAAAAAAATATTGAATAAAACTTAATTAATATTTTAATGACAAAAGGGCTGAAACGGTTTTAAAATCAAGTGGAAAAGCCACACGGGTAACCGTGCGCCTACTCTAAGCCAACACCCCTTCTCCCACCTCGCGCCACACGCTGCCATATTGTAAGCGCAGGAGCAGATAACGATATTTTATGAGACAGCGCTATACGCTAGAAAGAGCATGTTGCCGGTGCATCTACATGCAATTATTTATCTAGCGCTTTCAGCACATTCAAAACATCCTGAGGAAACCAGCATTCCTGAAATATATTTCTCGACGGCATATTAAGCCAAGTCAGAGGCCCATGGGCGGCTTAAGAACTCTTGACACCAGGTTAGGCAACTAACCACACGATAAATAAATAAATAAGCACATTCCGTTTTTGGTAGCTGTGTTGTACTTCCGTGTTTTTAATTGTTACTCCTCTGTTTATTTACTGACGACATACGCTCACGTAATGAGTATTATTTGGTACCTTGGCTGGGCTAGACACCAGCCAAGCATATTGTTACCCGCGACATTTCTGGATGATATTTTCATAGATAATAATCACTACTAAAAGTACTAACTAGTAAACAATTTGCATACTTTTAAGCCGTACTCTTACATATGGGTATTATTCCTTTGTTATTTATGTATGTATTTGAAAATATATAAACAACAAAGGAAATAATGCAATTATCATAATAAGTTATTTTCTTTGTTATTTATATATTTTCAACTGTGCGGTTATTAATAACCGTAAAAAATTAACTATTATTGCCTGTGATTACTGTACAATTATTATAAATGTAATAATTATGTTTACATGTAACACAAAATGTTATAAAGTATGATTAAAGCATTATTTAAATCAAAAACTTATTTTTCACTTGAAGCCCAATAACTTTTGACCTGCACGTAATTACAATAACAACTTGGCATATTGATCATTAAAAAGCTTAACTGAACATGTTTCTACTGGTCCCAACTTGTTACAAGGGTTGGGACACAACTCATACAATAATGCCCATTGTCCTTTACCAACTTATTAAATAAATTATTGTTTTAATGTAAATTATTTATTTAAATGTAATATTAAATATACGATACAATTACTAATTCGGCAGAAATAAAAATAACTTGTCTGGATTTTTGCCAACCAAAAACCACATGCACACAAGAACAAACCTTACAGTGTTAGGTAAAAGCCACATCCAGTCACCGTTTATCTGTGTTTCACAGATACTTGTTTACATGTATCGAACGAACATTTTGCCCGTACTGATTTGTAATCTACCTTCAAAATATTTATAAATAAAATAAATAAAAATAAAATCTTTTTAAGTGTCTAGTATTATAATTCTCACGACCTTTTTAGGTCTTAAGAATAAATGATCTTGATCTCTCGTTGAGAATAAATGATCTTAAACCTCAAAAGGTTTACAATTCCTGAGGACGGCGGCCATTGCATCAGTGCAAGCGATACTCATTATATTTACGCGGGGTGAGAGAGACAGGTAATAACAGGTCATTGTACGAAATTCTTCGTGCTCCGCGACCGGACTTTAGCCGACTGGCTGATGTTACTTTCCGAAGGTTATTTCCAAAAAGTAGTTACCGTTCATGCAGGTCCCTCCACAGCGTGGCGACTCGCTCGCTAGCCCCGCGCCCGCCGGCTGCCGCGTCACATCCCGGGAATTCCACGCGACGGACGCTCACTGAACGCCGCAGTGCTGTCGCTATGTCCGTCAGTCCTGGGTAAACAATAATAAAAGGATGTTTAATATCTATATCATGATGAAATGACTGTAATATGAATGTGTAACAATGGCAATAATTGTTTAAGATTTGAAAAAGTACCCAAATAAATCGACATCAAGGCAAAGTTCGTCCGCCTCTGTAATATGTGCTTGAAGTGTTAAATAAATAAGTTCTACAAGAAAACGTCGTCAAAATTAGAAGTCAGAGTTCCAACCGTCACAAAGCTGATTTTCTAACTGAATTTTTGATAAGCCGGAGTGCATTTAGGTAATGTCATATTAATATTTGGCTCGAAAATACTGACCGGGCCATTATTCAAAAGGAAGAGGGTAGGAATCGAGTTGTGTTGAACCTTCGCCACTGAAGCTTACGTACCTTGTAAACTAAACGCGTTCCTGTCTATATACAAAGTCTGCAGCGTGCAGTTACACTGTAACGCCTTGGCGAGCAGTCGCGCGCCTGCGTCGCCGGCGAGGTTCCCGCCCACGTCCAGTGTGCGCAGCCGACGAGCGCCTCCTAGTGCGTTCAGTAGTCCGTACAGATCACCCTGGGGAGGAAATCAATTACCACTTTACAAGATAGACATTACGATTTATGCTTGTAATTGGCTAAATATTATATTGTTGCAAACAGCAAAATACTTTAGAAATATTTTTCAAGAGAAAATAAGTTACCATAGCTTGAGTCGTGGATATTATACGTATAATTAGTATGTATTTACAAACCACAAAAAAGTATATAAGGAGTATATCAACTAACTGGTGTCCACGACATAAGCCTGGTTGCTTAGTGTGGCACTAGATGGCGCTGTTTGTAATGTCCAGCTATATTATGTATTTACCTTTAGTTTACAATCGCTGAGATCCAAAGACGTCAATGCAGTATCAGGTTCTTGTAGAACGTGGACTAGAGCCTGAAACGTTAAATAAAATTAGCATCTTCATAATATTTGGTGGGCGATGTGGTCGCTAAGCGACAAAGCCCATTAATCAAATGAAAAAATACTTGGTATCAAATCATATCATAATAAAACAAATATTCACATACCTGTATTAAAGGCGGTGCATACGATCTTTTTCCCGTCAATTTACTTAGAGATAAATGTGTGATGGAATGATTTTTTCCAATCGCTCTCACAATACCAGATAATTCGAATTCCATACCTAGAAAGAAATACGTTATTACATTTTGGGTTCGTTTCGTTTGCTCATACATGAACCAAAAAAAAATTACCTATCTTAATAGCTTTTTATAATAAGTAGTAGCTTTTATACATTGCAATGGTTTGCCATTGGCAGATTGGTACGAAAAAAAAACCTATAGAGGTGTGAAACTTTTAAAATTGAATGCAATAGACTTGTCAACTGAAAACAAATCTAATTCGTCCGTCAGTTAGATTATCAATAGATATTTGACCAGTATTTTTAATTTGTTACGTAAACCAAAATTGACGAAGATACGACGCTTTTCAACTTCTCAATTCGACACGCAGTGGTATAATTTTTTGTGCGTTCTGACGTCACGAGCCGCCACTCCCGAGTTTTGACGCAGTTTATCTTTGTCAATATTCATTAATTTACAAAAACAAAAAATACGTGTTCATTATTTTCCAGGAGGAGGCCTTTGCCTAGCAGTGGGACAAACCAGGCAGACATCGAAAAAAAAATATTTTCCAATAGTTTAACTGACGGACTAAATAGATTTGCAATTTATTGATGGTGTAAAACTGTAAACTAAACTATTCTCAATACTCACTATTATCAGACAAGTCGAGCGACTGCAAGCATCTCACGCCGTGTATACACGACTCGAGCACATGTGCCGCCTGCGACGAAGACAGTACTCCCGACAGATTCAACTGAACCCCTGTCGCGCTCTCGTTACACGCCAACCCGAGAAGTAGGCTCCTACAGACAAGAGAACACCATGTTGAGAAATCGTGTCGACAACAGTAACAAAATGATGTAGTGTGTTTTTTTAATGTAATTGAAAAAGTTGTTGTCTGTAACGTGATAACGTCATAACAAAACATTGATGAAATGATTGCATACATACGCTCCGATCGTAACGTTGCAGTGAGCGTAATGGGACACTTTTTCGTGCGTGCAGCCGGCGTTCATCGATTTATTAGAAGTTGTCACGTCAAAAATAAAAATTACCACGGCACCAAACCCTAAAATAGGGAAACATCGGTTTTCCCATACATTTGTGTTCACAGAAGTGGTCAAAATTTAGGGAAGAACATTTTTTTGAGATTTTATGCAAGATGTACCTATTATCCTTGTTTGCAAAGAATAAATTATTTGATTTGATGCCCACAGGTGGATATCGGCCTCCCCAAAGCGGCATCACTTCGACCGTATCTGTGTTTCTTGCTTTTAACTATACAAAATAGACTGACGGCCTATTGCACGATGTCACCAACAATATTCACTACTACCCTAGTAAATTCAGATATTAAACAGAATTTGTATCGAAATTACCTGCTTAAATTAACGGGCACTTATGCCCCGTTCCCACTATATCGTGACAATTAATTAATCGTTTGTTTTTAGTTGGCAAAAGTCGTGGACGACAGTAATCGTGTCGTCCTATATGTGCACACCTCCATTTAAATACACAAGTTACGACACTTAAAACTACACGAGTATCTGTCGTCACGACATAGTGGGAACGGAGCCTTAATCGTAGGTGGTGAAGTTGGTCCTGAGCGTATTAATGAACTAAGTTTAATTAAGTTTTGTTGTAAGTTTATACTTTAATAAACAAATTAATGTGGCGAAAGGGAAGGCCTATACCCAGCAGTGGGTGGTTCCTGGCTGATATGATGATGAAACAAATTATATAATTACATCTTAAATAATCTGTAATGGTGCGAAATGAATATAATACGGCTAATTGACATGAAGGTGTCAATTCGCTTAATTCCCAAGACGGCACTTACACATTCTCATACAAAAACAGCAATTTCTTTTCACTCATTATCGATGTCGTCAACATTTTCCACAGTGAAACTCGACCGTTGACAGCTTATATCGCGGCAACCAACTATATTCAACGTAAAATTAGAAATTTACAAATACCAAAATGTTACTTTTTCACTCCTATATTACGGAATGAGAAGCAATAAACAAAAATGTTGGTAGTTTAGAAGTGATATACAAACGCGAATTTAATTTCTTTAACTCTGATTTTCTCAGAGCTCTAAAGAAAACTGCACAGTGAAACACTGACGGTACTATATTGAACGACTATACCAACTTCCAGCTTGAAATTCCGATACGAACAGACAATTCGAACATAACAGTCGTTCTTTTAAATAATTCACCGGCAAACAAAAATGTATCATTTCCCGTGAGTGTTACTGTTTACAAATAAATTGTCATCAACAATTAATAAAAAATCCGGCGTGTCATATAACGTAAGTAACATTAAGTTGGATTCAGATCACGGTTACATGAGTTTCGTTGGATTTGTTCAGTAATATTACAACTACAGAAGAAGAATACAGCTGGGCTGGGAAGCATTTGGGAAACTTCGTCGGGTCTTCTCGTTGCGTATTCTACAGAGCCTAATAAAGACTAAGATCTTCACCAGTGCACCTTGCCGGTTATTATTTAGGAGACGGCCCAAAATAATGTGTAGAAATACATGGCAAGGACGATAATATCGCTGCGATTCTCTCGCTCCTGGAGACGGCCCAAAATAGAGTGTGTAGAAAAACGCGGTAAGGACGATAATATCGCCGCAATTCTCTCGCTCGTGGAGACGGCCCAAAATAGAGTGTGTAGAAATACGCGGTACGGACGATAATATCGCCGCGATTCTCTCGCTCGTGGAGACGGCCCAAAATAGAGTGTGTAGAAAAACGCGGTAAGGACGATAATATCGCCGCGATTCTCTCGCTCGTGGAGACGGCCCAAAAGAGTGTGTGTAGAAAAACGCGTTAAGGACGATAATATCGCCGCGATTCCCTCGCTCGTGGAGATGGCCCAAAAGAGAGTAGAAACAACGTGGTAAGGACGATAATATCGCCACGATTCTCTCGCTCGTGGAGACGGTCCAAAATATAGTGTAGAAAAACGCGGTAAGGACGATAATATCGCCGCGATTCCCTCGCTCGTGGAGACGGCCCAAAATAGTGTGTAGAAAAACGCGGTAAGGGCGATAATATCGCCGCGATTCTCTCGCTCGTGGAGACGGCCCAAAAGAGTGTGTGTAGAAAAACGCGGTGAGGACAATAATATCGCCGCGATTCCCTCGCTCGTGGAGATGGCCCAAAAGAGAGTAGAAAAACGTGGTAAGGACGATAATATCGCCGCGATTCTCTCGCTCGTGGAGACGGCCCAAAATAGTGTGTAGAAAACGCGGTAAGGGCGATAATATCGCCGCGATTCTCTCGCTCGTGGAGATGGCACAAAAAAGTGTGTGTAGAAAAACGCGGTGAGGACAATAATATCGCCGCGATTCCCTCGCTCGTGGAGATGGCCCAAAAGAGAGTAGAAAAACGTGGTAAGGACGATAATATCGCCGCGATTCTCTTGCTCGAGGCTGCCCCTTTTTTTTTTTTTTTTTTTAAGGATGGGAAATCATCAAATGACCCCCCCCACTCTGGGCGGAGCGGGAGGGAGTGTCAGACTCTTACTGACTAAAAACCATCCATGTTCCTTCCTCGCCTTTTATGTTCCGGGGCCGCGGTATCGAGGCTGCCCCTAAAACGGAAACAAAACGTGGACACTCACGGTGCGCTTAGATTCTAAGGGCACCGTGAGAAGGAAGGAAACATAAGGTCGCTCAGCCAGCTATGGAACGGGCTTTACATGAAGTCTCTCTGAGAGATCGCATACGGAACGAGGTGATACGACAAAGAACAGAGTTGTCGAAATAGCTCACAAAATGAGTAAACTGAATTGACAATGAGCCAGCCATATTAGCCGTTGGGGCCGTTGCGCAGGGGTATACGTGTTCCGTGCATACCGTGATCGGCAAGCTTTAGGCCTGCTCTCAGACGAGCGTGGAGCGGCGATCATCTAGGGTGGCTGGTAGCAACAGGATGGGAGTTGTCGAGAAACGAGTTCAGTGGCGTGCGATTGAAGAGATATCTGTCCAGTAGTGGACTGGTTTAGTCTGATGATGATGATGATTACAACATACAGACAAATATAAAGCAGAATGATGTTACGGGATTCTGGCGACGTAGTAGTGCACACACTGAAGGTGACGTCATCCAACTAATCACTATCAGTTTTTTTCTTTAACCAGAACTAGTGAAGGTTCATAATCATCATCATCAGCCTATTAATGTTTCCACTGCTGAGACACAGGCCTCCTCTCTATGAGAGGGAAGAGGGGAGAGTACAGGTTAGTCTGGGTTAACTAAGAAGAGTGCTTATGTTCTTGTTTGAAGGCCATCTCCGTTGACGGGCATAAGAGATGTTTACAACCAGTAACCTAACATCAGGTGGGTACCTTACAAAGTATGTATCGATAATGACCAACTTTAAGAATGGTACCAACATACTAAACGTAAAAAATGAATAAGCTGGCCTATAGAAAATTGCAATATCTACTAGCCGTTTTTCTTTCGCCATGAGATAATACACCTTTCTGATAGGCGCTGTACGTTTATCATCCCAAATAAGTATGGTGTAATCGACTTACTTGAGTGCATCCGGCGGCATCTTACAGTAGGAGAAGTCGAGGTCGGTGAGCGCGAGGCAGGCGGTGAAGAACTGTCGGAAGGAGGGCGGCGGGTCCCGAGCGCGGCGCGCGGTGGACCACGGGTTGCGCGACACCGACAGGCTGGCCAGCCGCGCCGCGCATCCACGCAGCAGTGCGCCCCACATCTGTAAGGAACAACTACTACTTATTTTATTGTATTTTGAATAGACGGTACACAGGAAATTGAAGAAAGAACTTTGTTAGGAAAACTTTCACGCAATAGACAACACCGTATTTTTTTTTAAACTTTTTATGTATTGTTAAGGGGGAAGCTTTTGGTTACCTATTGTTACTTAATATGTAATTATTTATTTTATTAATGATAAATGATATTCATTTTGCAGATTGGTATAGTTGTACAGAATAAACAATTTTACTTTCCTCTTTTAATTTATAGTAGCTTATTCGTTTAAGTTATAGTAGCGTATTATGTAGGCCGTGGGACACTACGTGACACGAGAGCTAAATAGGGTCTATTAGAATATTCAGGATGCCACATTCGATAAATGACACCGTGGCTGATCTGTTAACGATTTGGACATAATCTTCCTATTTTCGTATATTTTTCTTTTATCCAGGCTATTGAAAAGGATCTGACGATCACTCAACAGCACGATATCAGTATAAATTTTACTTCTATTTGTAGAACTACAGAAAGCCCATTATAAGCATAAAATGCATTTCATTGAGGTCGGGCTATCGGTTTAACAATAACCATACAATAGTATTACGGGCACATCGGATCGCCGATTCACGCATTCGGATAGGAAGCAGTGGACAAGCAGTGGCGCTCTTATACAGCAATAAAGATAAAAACGTCTTTATATCGAATAGCAAATAATACACAATAGTCTACATTTATAAAGCTCCGATTGTAAGAAAGGGACAAACATAGAAGAATGTGTAAAGTTAGATAAAGCAAAATAAACTGAGCACAGGATACGTATCCGTGTACTGAACGGCACAACTTACTTTATTACTTACGTTTTCTAACGTCGTCTCAGTATTTGTCAAGTTTAAATACGTTAAAACGTTTGGCTGGGCGAGGAAATTGTATAAATTCTGAAACAATATTTTATAAGAAATTAGATAATACTATAATAAGTTAGCATAACATATTCTATCATGCATGCCTGTATTGCCTGATGGGGTAGGCAAAGTAAATTCAAGATTTCTGTGGTTGCCTTTATATGCCCCATGTAATATAGGGCTAGACAGGTATCACTAAGCGGACACGAATCCAGCTCGGGTAAAAACACCCGGCGGGTCCAAATCAACCCAATAGTACTTTGGCTGATTTGGGAATCAAACCCAAGGCTGTATTACTGAGCAGTCTTTCGAGAGCTAGGCGAGCAAGGCAGTACAAACAGAAGAAAACATAACGTAACGAAGATTATCAGTTTATTATGTTCCCACTGCTGGGACTAAGGGCTCATCTCAGTGAGCGGTAGTGGGCGATAATCTACCACGCAGGCCCAGTGTGGTTTGGAGGATGTCACAATGTGTTTTTAGAGTTCCGTACCTCATTAGACAAAGAAAGGAACCCTTATAAGATCAATCTTTTGTCTGTCTGTTTGTAACCACCGTTTTTTTCAGGAACGGGTGGACCTAGCAAGTTAAACTTATACCAGATACTGAGGTCTAAAAGTCCCTATCAGGTGTATAAAACCAAGGTCCTCAGTCAACACGATGAAAAGATATGGGCAGGATTTAGATAGGGTGAAAACTTATAAATACCAAAAATGTGCCCTTTACTTGTTATTTACCGACTTCCAAAAGGAGTAGGTTCTCAATTCGTCGCAACCTTTTTTTATGTATGTTCCCCGATTACTCGAAGATGGCTTGGAGCGATTTGAACTATTCTTCTTTTTTTTCTTCGTTAACTTACATGTACGTCATCTTTGAGGTTATTATAAGACAAGTCCAGATGTGACAGCGTGGAGAGATGGCAGGGGTTGTCATTGAGCATGGTCGCGAGATGCATCACCGTCTTGCCCGTGAGGCCGCACTGCGACAGCGCGATGTGTCGCAGCCCGTCCGGGTTGTTCGCGAGCCCGCTCAGTATACTAATAGCACCTATAAACACAAACAATGGCGTGACGTCATAAATATTCAATGAACAAAACTAAAAGTGATTCATGCTTGATGAAAGTGATACATGAATACATTGTCTGGTCTACGTAACATAAGCATCTGGTTTCGGACGAAATGGATCGTATTGTTTGTAACTTTGTCTTTGACAAAACCATCAGTTTGTAAATGGAAGGTTAATGGTTCCAGAGAATATGTCATGCGAAATAAAAGGATTTTTAAAAGAACTTGGATTAAGCAACGTTCTCGTATTTGAGTAAGAGAAACACCTTTTCTACAAATTGACCGTGGCAAGTGCAACTTAATGTCGCAGATAAACGAGCAGTGAGTCTTGCGACCGCACTATGTACAATTTAGGATTCAGACATCTTCATACGGGTGTACTATGCCAAATCGAATACCAAATAATCGAATATCAATTGATCGACCACTATAAGTCGAACATCTAAATACTCGAACGTTCTTAATATCGAATGGTTAATAAATCGAACATTCAAAATATCGTACACTCAATACATCGAGTGTTCAAAATATCGAATGATTGTTTGATCGAGCGTTCAAGGCATCGCATATTCATTCTATCGAAATATCAATACACTGAATACTTTTTATATAGAATACAAGAAAAACACAAAATTTACTAATAAATCACATTTTAATCTTTAATTATTATCTTTTACAGGTACATTTTAATATTTTGTGTGAATTGCAATTGCACGGAGATGTTGTTTTTATTCGATTTTAAACACCTTTATAAAATGATTACCTCTTTTTTTGAAGAGTATTATGATTATATTGAAAATTAATCATAGATAAATTAAATGTATAATTTTATTACAATACATAAACTTTCGTTAAAAACAAGTATATTTCTGAACGAACAACTAAGTAAGTCATATTTATTTCAGGCTACCCTCATACATTGTAATATTGTTTTCACCTCATAAATAAAACTATGTTCATCTGCAGAAAGCATTGTGACTAAGTAGTGCATTACAAGTGAATTTTGTGAAAAATGTCTGTAGGGTCTTATTATAAGCCAGAATTGTCCCAAAAACGCAAGTCGGTCTTAGTTTTGGATGGCTATGTAATGGCAATAAACAAAAATATTAATAACAAGTTCTACTGGCATTGTTCCTACAAATATAAATACCATTGTAATAGTACTGCAACAACAAAATTGCACGGAAGTGAGGAGCATTTGTTGGAAAGCTATACAACGCAGCATAATCACGCACCAGATCCTGGTAAGGTAGATGAACTACGTTTTAGGAATTCCCTAAAAAGTGATGCTACCAGCTCGCTTGATAGACCGAGTCAAATTATTCAGCGAAATGAGGCCAACATTTCAAAATCAAGTTCGTGTGCTCTGCCAAACAAAAAAGCAGCATCGCAAATTATACGTCGAGCAAGAAGAAAAGAAATGCCAAAGGAACCGATTACTTTGGATGATATAAACATCCCCGATAGATTGCAGAAAGTTGATGGTGAAAGATTTTTAGGGCGTCAGGTTAAGTTTGAAGAAAACTGTGTTATGTTATTTGCAACGAAATCGAATTTAATACTATTAAATAAATCACAACTTTGGGTGATGGATGGTACCTTCGCAACATGTCCTATACTTTTCAAACAAATATATAGTATACATGGTTTGGTGGACACGGGTACAGATCGTTATTACGTACCTTTAGTATATGCGTTTTTAACGAATAAGACGCTAAATTGTTACTTGTATTTTTTTCAAGCACTAAAGGCATATGCTCTAGAATATGATATCCCATTGAACCCACGAGTAATAATGACGGATTTCGAGATGGCGGTCATTAATAGTGTAAAAGAAGAATTTCCTGATGCGCAACACAAATGCTGTCTATTCCACTTAGGTCAAAATGTATGGCGTCAAATTCAACAAAATGGTTTGCAAAGTAAATATGGCCAAGATGCTGAGTTTGCTGTCAAGTTAAGACACATTATCGCACTTGCTTATTTACACCAAGATGAGATACCAGATGCTTTCGATAAATTGAGAGAAGAAGTGTTACCCGACGAGGCAAGTGATATCACCAACTGGTTTGGAAAATATTATGTTTGGGGAAATATTAATTCTCGTGAGACGGCAAATAATAAATTACTTATAGCACGCTCAGCACCGATGTTTCCACCTTCACTGTGGTCTGTGTTTCAAAACAATACACTGGGTTTGCCTAGGACTCAAAATAACATTGAAGGATGGCACAGAAGATGGAACACGTTGCTTGATAAGCACAAAAGGGGTCTTTATGCTACCATAGAATTTTTAGTTAAGGAGCAAGCTATAACAAATAGGACAATTGAAAAGGCAAACGCGGGATTGGAAAGACCTACTCCACAAAAAAGAGGCAAAAGAGATGACAATGCGATTGAAAAAATATTAAACAGTAAAAACAACATGGATTTATTAGAGTTCCTCCGTGCAATCGCAATTCACACAAAATATTAAAATGTACCTGTAAAAGATAATAATTAAAGATTAAAATGTGATTTATTAGTAAATTTTGTGTTTTTCTTGTATTCTATATAAAAAGTATTCAGTGTATTGATATTTCGATAGAATGAATATGCGATGCCTTGAACGCTCGATCAAACAATCATTCGATATTTTGAACACTCGATGTATTGAGTGTACGATATTTTGAATGTTCGATTTATTAACCATTCGATATTAAGAACGTTCGAGTATTTAGATGTTCGACATATAGTGGTCGATCAATTGATATTCGATTATTTGGCATTCGATTTGGCATAGTACACCCCTTCATACTACTTAAGAATATGTTTGATTTTCATATTATATTGGTATTACGTTTGTATGAAAAGCGCATGCTGGGCCGGCCCCTTAACCTTAGCCGAATGGCTATTTTTCTCCCCGTTATTGCGACATTTTTTTTATTGTTTTACACCAAACCAGAAATATTGGCGGTTTAAAGATTCAACTTTTTAACAAGTTTTATTTTTTAGTACAGTTTTTATTGTAAGATTTTTACGATACCGTACTTATTAAATCTAACCATCAGCACAATATTTTGAGTTCGTTACATTGAGTTCCACCCCACAAAACATGGTTTTTCCCCCCAAAAAAAGTCGTTTCCCAGTAATAATTATATTTATAAATTTGCGCAAAGATTCTTAGTTTGATTACATCTCGAGAACTCAACAGATATCATGGCGGTTGCGTGACCTACGCTGGAAGTATAGTTGTGCCCCAGCGCCGCGACCCATGGCACAGATTACTGAATAGTTACTACGCCCATGGGCTGACACATCCTTCTTGGTTTTTTCTACTGAAAAGTATGGCGGAGGTGTATACTTTTCTAATTAATTTCGTTACAGGATCGAGCTTCATTGACTCGGCGTTTTTCATGGTTGCCCACCATTGATTGGCTTGGCTTTCAGAAGTTACAGTGGTATGGAAAAGTGTGGCGGGTTTGTGTGTCCCAATAAAAAAATCCTTTTGGGACTGCACAATGCTAAAAAGCCATGCACCAACTCACCTTTATCTTCAATATGGTTCTGGGAGAAGTCGACGGTGTGCATGGCGGGCTTGTGTCGTGCGCGTGTGAGCGCGTGGCCCAGACGCGCGGCGTGGTCGTGTCGCAGCGCGGCGGCGCGCCAGGAGAGACGCGCGGGCGGCGGGCGCGCCGAGCGCACCACGCGACACACACTCTCCCACGCCTCACCGTGCGCGCGCACGCCGTCGCCGCACACGCCGTTGAACCAGGTGTTGTGTTGTAGGGCCATTACTAGCGGGATTAGGTCTCTACACAAACAAAGGCAAACGTTTTATTTCGATAATTATGTTACAACTAGAGGCGATTTTACTCATAAGTTCATCACGCGTTGGGGAATTGATGGAAAAACGTCAGTTTTTCGGCCGTATCATTATATCATTACACAAAATATCGCATCGGATGACGCAAATTAGTACGAAGAGTCCAATTTTTTTTCGACCCCTTTTGCTTAAGGAAACTTGTCCAGTTTGATGGTCTGAACCACCACCTAAGAGGTATTACGCTTATTCCGTTAAACCCTGTAGTTGCTAATAAACGTATGCAGATAAAGTTTAAAAATAATCGTAGCCAATCAAATATATAAGATAAAATTGAAAAGTGCCCTGCAGTGGAACCCAACAAAGGATAAGAAAAAAAAAAGATTGTAAAGACTTGAAAATCGAGAATCAATGTGCATTCAATAATAAAATATATCAATGAAATAAAAGTCGTTAAACCGTACCTCTGATCTAAATGATCAAAATCCTTTAGATGTAACATTCGGATATCATGTGCCAGATATATCGTATCAATATCCCACGCCACTTCAGCTCTGGAACAAAGAGTAGTACAGGTCATTATAGGTTACTAACACCGACAAACTATGTGAATTGAAACAACGGAAATATAAAAATAACAACATTCAATTCTACGGGATTATTTCAGAATAGTAATTAGTCATACTAAATCAAAACAGACGCAGTTTTTGCGGTTATACGTGAATTAGATCGTGTCAGACTGAGATGAGCAATTCATGTTAGTATTGCTTCATTGACATTCATGGAGGAGCTCGTGTCTAAATAATAAAGATCTTTAGGTTAAGCCGTGCTTGCCTAGGTTGGTCTGTGGATGGGTCACCACTCTTACATACCGATTTTCCTACGTGCCTTGAAAAGTACGTTAAGCCGTTGATCGCGGCTGTCTTTGTAGATCTTTGACAGTCGTAACAGGTATAATAGTCAGTGACCCAAAAAGTCTGACAACCAGTCTTCAAGGGATATCGTACTACCCAGTACTAACTGGGTTGTGAAGGTCAGATAGGCAGTAGCTCCACGTAAACTAGTGGTATTCATCGGCTAGACTGGAAGCCGACCCCAACATAGTTGGGAAAAGGCTAGGCAGATAATGATTGCTTCATTCACATTAATGTAAAATAAATGGGAGGTGCAAACATGTAGGTTGGCATCGCAACAAAATCCAAATTACAATAAGAAATGAGTCCACAATGTCTAGGATAGACCTACAATTGAACTCGATTAAAATGACCTCTATGTATGCAGAATGCATTCTTCCTCCTTCATTTATATTATATCCGGTCCCAATCCATTCTATTCGTGACCTAGATAGGATAAAAATGGTTCTGAGCATTCAAAACGTATGCTCAGAACCATTTTTAGGGTTTCGTCTGCAAAGGGAGCCAACGACACTCCATTAACCAACGCCATTGGTCCTTTAATGGCAGGATTTACCAACTAAACCAAGTGAAAGAAAAATTCAGGAAAATGACAAATATTATTAAAAGGGATTCCTCATTACGCTCTATAAAAGAAACCTTGCCAAAAATACGTGCTTTCACCGTCATTCCTGATAATGTACTGGATAAATCAATTAGAAAATGAATCCAGGTCTTACTTTTTTGGGCAATTCTTAAACTCAATGTTTAACCACTGTATCATAAACAGGATAAAGTCTTCTGCCCAACATTTCCGTAACTCCTAAACTGATAGTGTTTATGATCTGACAGACAAAACCTTTTCAAAATCAAAATCAAAATCAAAGCATTTATTTCAAGTAGGCCAGTTACAGGCACTTTTGAATTGTCGAAACAAAAATGTGTATGCTGTGGACCTGTGGTACATATTAATGAGTTACCTGAAGGGCGTTTGGCACAGGTCGCACATCGCTGCGTACTGATTGGAGAAATCTCCGCATGTCGAGTGTTTTCGAGTGCCACTCACTTGAGGCACTGGATACGGCAGATTTACCTGTGAAGGAAAGATATACTGTAATAGTACGAGACATTAATTGAACCTACTTTTTCTTCATCTTGACGACGATAACCTGTAATAACATGGCTATTACCACGCTGACCAAGCGAAATCAGCCAATGACGTGCCCATAGCTGCACACCAATCCCCTCTCCGTAAGTGAGCGGGGAGTAATCACCTTACGGGCCCAGACCACCACTTTTGTTTCTATGTCTCCGCTAAATGAGACATAATGAATTGAAATCGTGTGATGACACAAAATTGCACAATTACATAAGTAATCTTATTAGCAGACAATCTGAACATCGTGTATTAGTACTTAAATGGAAAAATAAATCCGATCTTTACCGTTATTTTATCAATGTGCTAAATAAATACTTTTCGAACATTTGTAGAGTTCTTTGTTATTTTCCCTTGCTGTCTACGTCAGTCTATGAAAAAAGTCCATTTCGTGATTTTCAATTGAAATCGGAAAATGAATTTATAATTAACAAGCAAGTACGATAAATTCGGGTTTCAACTAAATTAGGCAATGGCTGCTTTCTGAGTCATAATTAAACGGTCCTTATCGCACTGGATGACTATTTAATCCTTTATCGCTTTACGTACGCATGTACTATAACGGGAAAAATGGGCCTATTATTATTAGTCGATGTAACATCGTCATGTTTCCTTGTTAAGTTAGTGGTTAGCGAATATTTCACTTGGCATGCGTTGCCTTGATGATTCACACAGGACGATTACTTTTATCCTTATAAATACATTAACTGGCACGACAATTAGAGAAATTAATGTTGATTGTCCAGCTAATTTAGTTTGTATGAATACGTAGCGAAACTTTTTATGAATTGCATGAAATTATTATACGATCAAGCTTGTACAAACCTTTGATATTATGTCGACCACGGCTACATTTGGGAATAAATCGTCGAAGGCTGCAACTAATGCATGTAGTACATTTAACACGCCTTCCACTGTACCTTCCTCACCTGAAAATAATCGTATATAATAAGAACAGAATCACATCGAAATGGTAGTTAATGATAGTAACTTCTTTTTTAAGGTTCCTTACCTCAAAAGGTAAAAAAGGAACCCTAATAAGATCACTTTCTTGTCCGTCAGTCTGTCCGTCTCGCGTCTGTTACCACCGATTTTTATTCTATTTCGTCCAGTCTTTATACCTAAATATTAAAGTACAGAGGCCAGCACACAAGCTACCCATAATTGTCAAACTTTCCCAATCAAACTAGAACCTAATGCTGTAGCGATAAAGTTAAAAACCTATTAAAGAAATAGCTTGATGTGCTGGCTAATTGGCTGTATCTACTGTATCCTGTACTGTACTGTGCCTAAGTATGATGAATGAATAAAGGACTTTACCAGCACTTTGTATATTGCTATTGTTATTTTTTCTATTCCTATACTGTGTTTTATAAACAAACGTGTGAAGAATAACGATGAGTAAGTTTGTTTACAAGTTTAAAGGTAGTATATGACATATGTGCGCTATGCTTTATAATTGATTCAGAAACCAAATATGCGTACAGCTTTTCGAATTATTTATTAATCGCGTGTAAATATGAGTTAAATAACGAACAGCAAAAACCTCAGATAATATTTATACATTCAAGGTAAAATTAATTAACGGGATATCGGTCGTAATTATTTTAATTTTAATGATAGCTTTGCCGAGTGTTGCTATTACATTAGCATACAATGGTAGTTGTGACTCCTCTAGGGACGTTTTAAGACGTAAATCAATCTCAATGTTGTTCTACGACTTTATAAGCTACGATTCAAAGACAATTTAATGATTTCAACAAAGTTTTTGGCGTTGTCTACGGTTGCTTCCTGTCTGAATCTTCTTTAAATGTATCTAAGCTAAGCACACTTTGAGTTACTACGAGGAACCTGCATTAAGAGTAATTACAGACCCAATTCAATTTATCTACCTTGAATCCTAAGCAGTATCTTCTGTTAACAATACGAATCACGACTATACAGCGTTCGTCTCGCTTTCATCTAATTAGTATGTACAGTAACAACTAGTCTAGAATGTCGAATTCTAACGTTCTAATATCGAATACAAGAAAACACCAGCGAAAAATTGCGGCTTTGGGGTGCCTATCTATAGAACAGTTTGTCGGCCTGACGACTAACAGACATCGAATGCGTCAGCAATTGACTTGAACGTTGGTTGCTACCGACCAGTCAGCATTAAGTGAGCTATTGCCAATCAGCCTTCACAGACAACGTGCCGCACAACTTTAGACACCTATTAGTCCGGGAGGTACCGTTAAAATTATAGTAAGCCGGTGTTTTTTGTTTTTTTTTTTCGTATGGGAGATCATCAAATAACTTCTCCCACTCTGAGCGGAGCGGGAGTGTCAGACTTTTACTGACTAAACCCATCCATGGTCCTTTCTCGCCCTTTATGTTCCGGGGCCACGGTATCTCTTTCGAACAGTCCCGCACTCAGCTCTGGCAGGTTTCGGTCCTTGCTGGCCCCTCCATTATACTGACATCACTGAGACGCGCGTGGAACACTTTTTTACTACTGTCTACTATTGAGGCAGGTCAATATTGAGAGAGTTATTGTCGACAGCGACACTGTCGCGATATCGCTAGCGTGTTTGAAGCGACATGTAAATAATTTTTTTGAGCCACTTCAGTGCTGGAAGACAATAGGGTGGAATGGCGCGCCAGCACGCGCCTGCGACTGTCGGCAGCCACTGTCTCAATATAAACCTGCCTTCAATAAAAATGCCCTCACTTACCTATAAGTATGGACACTGGCTTGTGTTCATGGATGAGTGTTATTGATAGATGATTCGCCTTTTTACTATCCAATGCTTCTATTTCCATCAGGTGAAATCCATTGTCAACCTGACATCATTTACAAAGGTTTTAAACATTGAAAAAAAAAATGAATATTTCCTGCAAGCCTTGACCTACAGCTATACTTGAAAGTATATTGATATATTACTATCTTCTTTAGATTTGCACATGAGACATGTTTATGTAAGTAATCCCAATTGACTCAAACTGAAACTCAAAGCATTTATTTCAACTAGACCATTACAGCACTTTTGAATGTCAAATTACAAATAAAATCAAAGCTACAGTCACAGTCACAAGGCATAATAACTTGAGAAAGTACTGTAGTTGCCCATTCCCTAGCGTAGATCTCTATGGAGAAGAATGAAGCTTGCAATCATTATTCCTGATGGTCAACTTGCTTGAGTACTTTTGAGAATTGTTCCGGTTTGCTTACTATCTAGATAAGGTTTAGCCAGGTTTAGTGCCTAGCGTTATAGAACCAACTTTATGTGTACAATTAAGATCAGAGACCAATACACATAAGAACTAGATATTCAATCTGTTCAATTGTTGATCAGTGTAAATCTGTACTACACAATAAGATAATTGATTAATTGATTTGTGTGTCTTCACTATACCACATAAGTACTGACCAGATTATTATCAATTGATATCTTGCTATGAGATAATATTCTTATACTTCTGGCAGTTTTTTAATAAGAACTTACCCGTGTTGGAATTTTTGCTGTGGTTATGAAAATTCTGTACGCTGTTACAATCTGAAATAAAATGGGCATGATAGTGAAAACAATTACATAACTAGCGATAGGTATTCCTTCTCTATTTTGTAGAAACAATATAGATAACTGCTTGTATCAAGACTATCTATATGATAAATTCAAAAATAGAATGGCATCAGGATAAAATTATCCATCTGATACACAGGTGAATCAGGCATAATGAGAAAATAATTAGTTATTATTTATCGTTTTCTACAACTAAACATTGTATGCTCCTGAGAGCACCAAAAAGTCAATAGGATTATTTAGCTTTGTTAGAATTTGTGTCAATGAAAATAATAAAGCCAATGAATGAATAAATTGGTTTAGTCATTGTGTCTAAAGTTGACCATATGGTTTATTGTGATTGTATGTATGTGTCCACAGGGAACACACACACACACACACAGACAGCAGGCTCAGTTAGATACAGGCACACCTACATGACTCATCCTATTGTCAGTGCCTTATCAATATCAACCAAAATCTATTAGGTACACTGAAATAGAGATGATAAACATGTTTTTTATAATTTAGTGTTTTCAATAAATTACTTGGGATCAAATGTCTGGTATAAAAATATTGC
Organism: Xestia c-nigrum; assembly: GCA_916618015.1. Classification (NCBI taxonomy): domain Eukaryota; kingdom Metazoa; phylum Arthropoda; class Insecta; order Lepidoptera; family Noctuidae; genus Xestia; species Xestia c-nigrum. The sequence goes on from OU745260.1 coordinate 12,246,071, forward strand.
ACTATTGGCTAAGTAAACTTACATTCATAAATGTATGGAAAATCAAATATTTTTCATACTAAAATTAATAGGCTTAAAAATTACCTGATAATCATCTAAAGCTGACAAGAGCATGAGATAAGATAATAAAATACCTATAGATTGCAAGTTCAGTCAGAAATGAGTAAATAGCTAACTAGCTACATACATTAATGAAATCAGTATGAAAGTATAGTAATTATGATTGAGTGCAAACAAATATTATCAAAAACCTATTGCACTTTTTTTTAAATTGAACACCATATTTTTTTAAAGATTAGAATGCTAGGACTACTAAAAGCTTAAGTAATGCTTACCAAAACCTTGTTGTCTACTTTATCACCTCTTGATTCCATTCGTATGAGGGACTTGTAAAGAATTTTAACATTTTTCCCCAACACATTGCTGATACTATCTGTAAAAATAAATAAAAGAAAAACTGACAAAGTACTACATGCAACGAGAGATGATAAACATGTGAATGTTGAGATACGATTTTATACAATATAATACTAAATAACTACACAGTTTTAAAAGTATTTTAATAAATAAACATTTACGAACCACTCAATTCCGTAGAAATATGAGATTTTGTTGACATTTTCGCGATTTTCTTCAGTGTCATTACTCCCACAAAATGTTAACAATTTCAATGCACAATACATCCATAATAGGCACAAAACATAATTAAAATATATTTAGTTGAACATTAAGACACGCAAACAGTGCATTTCAATAAAATATTATAAAGTTATTAGGATTATTGACCTAAAAACCACCACAACACCACTTCAATCAATGGGAAGATTGGGAAGGTAGGGCACAGATTAGATATTGGTAGCTAGCTAAGATAGGGTAACGAACCACAGAAAATACCATACAACGATAGTGCAGCCACGCCACCAAATCTTACTAAATACATTAGTCATCTCCAACAAATAAGGCGTTCGTTCACAGAAACTCGTGAAAAAAGATTATAATTTATGCAAATACATTGAGTCTGATTAAAAACTCTTTCAAATGTTTAATTTCCAACTTTCCAATGATATCACGGGTTGTCTCATCAAAAAGGCTCGAAAATCGTTGTGCTATTCTATGAGCTGGTGCACTATTTTGCTGGGTAAAATAATACATATTTTCAATTCCACGTACGAGTCATGACGAGTGAGATGATTTCTTTTTCGAATGTTACATACACTGCAGCGCAATACAACATTAGTTAGCACTAATGTTGTATTGCGCTTTGAATACCGTGAGTTTGGCCTATAAAATTATTCGAGTCGTTTTTATCAGGCTGGCTTTTTCTGTAAATGTCATGAGGAGGGGCTCCAACTAGCGGGTCGTTTTATTGTTTTTATCGACTATTTAATAAAATCAACATAATCAAATACAATTTGATTCGCCTCTCTAGTCTCGTCTCTGAAGTCATATGTCAATCTAATCGCTTGACATTCTTGTATGTCAATCAATGTCAATATTGTCAATGTCATGTTTGTTCTATAAGTACCTAATCGAAGCATCTTATTTTTACAATAATAATTAGATACAGCTATAATCTTTGGAGGAAGTAAATCTTTGTATCAGCAATGAATAAAAACTACGAGAGATGCAATCATTGTAATCGCCGCAAATGGCTTGCTACAGGTTGCCTACGCAAGTGGTTGAAGCCACTGGAATGTAAACATTTACAGCGAAATGTTGATAACAAAAGAGATTTCAACAACACAGATATTGTTAACGGCGTATTTTTACCCGATCGCAAGCCTTCTGTAAACACAAGCAAATTTGTAAAGTTTTGGAAAAATAAATTGTTCATAACTGGCAATGTCAGGTCTTTGCAGAGATACTTTGGCAATAAAAATAATGGTGGCGAACATTTATGCAGTCTAAATAAATGTAGCGGCGATGCATCTACATCGTCGGACAAGAGAATTATTGCTGGTTCTGGATATGATACAAAAAAGGATTTTCAATTGAACAAGCAAGCTTTAAAATGCCAACATTCTGAGGGTCATTCAGTACTGCGAGGACACCACCAACACGCGTCTCTTGAAACTTGTGCTATTTATTGCCAGCTATCAAAGTAAGTACTGCAAATTATTAGTTGAGGTTTGTACATCAGTTTTTCATTCAGTGATCCATCCACCTGACCTAACATTATAATCCTTGTATAATATTTACATCTTATTATCTAATTTATAAATAAATTAACTAGTTTACTATTTAAAGTAGAAATACAATGTTTGCTATGAAAGAAAAGTTATGTATCCTATATCCAGTCAAAGAAATCATAACTGCCACTTATTTGTTTTGATAAATTATTTCAGAAGTAAATCTTTAAAGGTATAACACAGCTGATAGAAAGCTAAATGAAAAAAATATATGTATGAACATGCCAAATTGAGAACTTCCTCCTTTTGTTTTCAAAACTTATAAATGGTGGTCCTTTCATGTTGCTAAATAATTATAAAAGAAATACTGGTGTCAAGAGGGTACCTCGGGATGCGTTGTGGTGGCCCTTCAATGAGAAAGGTATACCTGGGAAGTATGAAGATTTAATTCGTGCCATGTACAGTCAATCTTGCACCTACGTCCCGTCAGGTGCTGGCAACACCAATGAGTTCAAGGCTTGCATCAAGGGTCTGCTTTAAGTCCTTACCTCTTCTTGTTCATGGACACTTTGACGTCGGACATCCAAGAAGAGGCACCCTGGTGCATGCTGTTTGCCGACGACATTGTTCTTGTCGGTGAAGATGGACCTGAGATCCTGAGCAGACTGGAGAAATGGCAACAGAAACTGGAGAGTGTTGGCTGGAAAATCAGCAGAAGTCATTCATGTTCTGCGATTTCGGTGGTCTCTCCAACTCTGGACCCATAGTGCTAGATGGCGCGTCTCTTCCTGTCTGCTCTCACTTTCGATCACTCATGCAAAGCGATGGCCAAATAGATTGTAGTGTAAAGCACAGAGTTAACACGGGATGGATGAAATGGCGGGAGGTCACGGGAACGATCTGCAATTCCCGCATTCCCCTTAAACTTAAGGGGAAGATTTATAGACCAATGGTTAGACCTGCCGTCTTGTATGGATCAGAGTGTTGGGCCACAAAAGGGATGAATGAAAGGCATCTGCATGTCGCGGAGGTGAGAATGCTAAGGGGGATGGATAAAGTAAGGAATGAGTATATCATCATCATCATGGGGGTTTAGGTTTCCGCACTTAGTCCTTGAAGTGGACCATTGTGCGTGAACCATGGTGGCCGATTACTCCAACCAGCCCACCTCCCACCAGAAGCAGATTAAACTTCCCGGTCTCCTCAGGATATCTGCAAGTGATCCTGGCGTTCCCAGGGTCTCCTCGCGAATCTTGGTAACGCCCTGTGCACTCCAGGAGCACATGCGCTACCGTCTCCTCCACCTCCATGCACGCTCTGCACAGGGGACTGTCAGTGATACCTAGGGTGTGGAAGTGTTTGTTCAGCGAGCAGTGACCAGTGATGGTCCCCGCCACCAGACGCAGGCTATCTCTGTCCAGGTGCAGAAGGCGCCTGGTCAGCTTTGGATCCAAGGATGGCATAGCTTCCTTGGATTGCCTACAACCTGGTGTCAAGGCCCACCATTTCTCTGCTTGTAATCGGGTAGGAATGAGTATATAAGAGGAAGACTGACTGAAAAGCTGTGTGGTAATTGGTTGCCGTGGTATGGGCATGTGATGCGGAGGAATGAGGAAAATGTGGAAAAAGTTCTGAGTATGAATGTGGATGGGTTTTTGAGTAGAGGAAGAACAAAGAAACGATGGTTGGACTGTGTTAAGAAAGATATGGTAAGAAAAGAAGTGTCTGATGAGATGACGAAAAATAGAGAAGTATAGATGGAGGAAGACATGCTGCGCTGACCCCAAATGAATAGGGATAAGGGCAAGAGACAGACTGGTGACAGTAACTTTGGATATTTTCATAAATGGTTTGAATTGAGTATTTAGTTATTAGGTACCTACAAGCTGGTGCTTGCGACTTTCCTCTGCATGGAATAGGGTAGACAACAAAAATCTAATTGGTCCGTGAGTTAGATTATCAAAAAATATTTGACCCATATTTTTTCTTTTGTTACGTAGATCAAAATTGACGAAGATACGACACTTTTTAAATTCTCAATACGGCGTCACCAATAGGTATAATTTTTAGAGAGTACGGACGTCATGCATGAGCCCCCACTCCCGAGTTTTGCGTTTTCTGTTTGCATTGATTTACAAAAACAAAAAAAAATACGTGTCCATTATTTTTCAATACTCTGACGGACCAAATAGATTTGTAATTTTTTGATATTGCGTCATGCCTATTATTATATTTTTATTCCCTAATTAGACCAGCTTTTGTTATCATGGATCATTTCATGGGATTTCTGTTATTTTTTGCATGGAACCCTTTCCTTTTTTCCAAAATAGCAGTAGCAGTCTGCCAGTAAAGGTCCTGTCAAAATCGAGTCAGCTGTTTTGGAGATTAGCCGGAACAAACATACATACACAAAAATTTTAAGAAATGTTTTTTGTTAAAAGTTTTAGATATACTTTCATATCGTAAAAAACTGTTATTTTGATATTCCAATCGGACACATCACACCTGTAATCTCTGAAACGTGAGGCAGCAGTTGTGTAATTACCGAATAGTACACCTACAGTTTGCCTTTATGTCCTAAGTCCTAAGTGCCATGTAATAGGGGGTGTGCCTTTTGTCATTAACCGGGCACAAATCCAGACTGGCTGCTTCTGAGAAATTCCTGATAGAAAAACCCAGTAACACTTTGGTCTAACCGGGAATCGAACTCAGAACCTCATGCAAACAGTCGTGCTTAAGAGGCCTGCGGAGCACGCGTCGTTCATACAAACGTAATTAATACCAAAAATAATTTGTACTTAAATCAAACATATTCATAAGGTAGTCTGTATTTAATTCGATTGGATCACAGAATATTTAGGTTCCCAAATTTTAATATACATTTTGCATAGACACTGATTTAAACAAGAGCTATGAGAAAAATATTTCGTCTATAGATTTTTTAAATCCTCATATTATCTCGTCTGTATATCGTTGTCCTTTCAAAATACATATTTGGGAACACAGATATTCTGTAATCCAATCGAAATAAATGCACACTTTCTTTAGAATTTGACGACCCGTATGGCGTAGTGGTAGTGACGCTGCCTTACGTTCTTAAGATCTTGGGTTCAAATCCCGGTAGGAGCAAATGTTTGTGTAACGCAATTGTTTCCGAGGCATGGATGTTTATATGTATAATAAGTATGTATTTACAAACAAAAAAGTATATGTAGTATATCAACTATCTAGTGTCCACGACACGAACTTTGCTTAGTGTGGCACTAGGTGGCGCTGTGTGTTAATGTCCAGCGATATTTATTTATTTAGAATATGTTTGATTTACAAATTATTTTGGTACTACGTTTGTATAAACTACGCATGCTCGGCCAGCCTATACCAATCAGTTCTAATAGTACTTCATTATTATTTTTACAGGCATGGCTGGTACTGGGGTGGCATCACTTCAAGTGAGGCTGAAGAATTGCTTGCTGGGCAGCACGACAATGTATTCTTAGTGCGCGACTCGTGCGACTCTCGTCATATTCTCTGCGTGTCATTCCGATGCGTAGGCCGCACCCTGCACGCCCGTCTCCGACACGCCAATGGACTATTTTCTCTGAACAATGAGACATTTGTGCCAGCAAACAGAATATCAGAACATTGTGCAGCTGTTGACGTCAAATCTAACCTTTTTGAGATGCCAGTCAAATTGGCAAGACCTCTGAATAGGTATTTATTTTTTCATTATCTCTACATACTATCCTATGAGAGCAGCGGTGGCCCAGTGGTGGCGGCCCCGACTTACGAACAGCAAGTCGTAGGTTCAAACCCAGGCAAGCGCATTACTTTGTGTAATTTATTTCATCACCGCTGCTCTCAAAACGGTGCAGCAAAACATCGTGAGGAAACCGGCATGTCCTGGAACCAAGAATTCGAAGGCATGTGACATCTACCAATCCGCACTGGGCCCGCGTGGTAGATTATAGCCCATTTCCTCTCATTGAGAGGAGGTCGTGTCCCAGCAGTGGGAACATTATAGGCTGATGATGATGATGACTATCCTATCCCTACTTCCCTACATTATATAAATGTGAATGTAAGTTTGTTTGTTACGCTTTCACGCGAAAACTTCTCAACCGATCATCATGAAACTTTGTACACATATTCTTGGAGGTACCTATTAGAAGTAACATAGGATACTTTTTATTTAAAAAAAAAACTAACCCTCACTCGCAGATGAAGTTGCGCGGGTCAGCTAGTATCTTATAAAACAAAGTCCTCCGCCGCCCGCTGGATCAGCTGTTCGCGATAAACTCAAAACTACTGCAACGATTTTCCCGCTGTTTTCACCAATGGATAGCGTGGTTATCGAGAAAGGTTTTAGTATATAATTTGTGCGCAGGTGAAGCCGCGGGCATCAGCTAGTTATTCTAAAAATAATTATTATTGTTTTTATAATATTAATTATTATTTTCAGATTTGCGAAACTGGACTCTTTACAAATGATCTGCAGATTTGTCATTAGACAAACAGTGTCGGCACAAGTATGGAGCAAGTTGCCACTACCACCAAACTTAATATCTTATGTATCTATTGGCAGTGATTACATTGTACCATCATAGTTAATACTTATGTGCCTTCAGTACTCATAGACCTATGTTTATTGTAAGAATATTTACCTATAACCTTTTTAAGAGACTGCCACATTATATGTAAACTATCTGAATATATTAATTGTAAATTTTATACTAAAGTCAATATTTTGTTAGAAGATTATGAAGATAAAAATAACAACAAGCTAGCAATTGAACTATTTATTAAAACAACTAAATATGAATAATACTTAAAAATGTCTATAATTCATAAAGTTTTCTTTGTGTGGAAATGTTTTATATAACCATCACTATTTGCCTAATATAGTCTTCATATTATTACTTCAGTGTATTAATTCCGAGAATATTCTTGGCCTGAAATATAAAAAGATATGTTTAGCACACTAATATAATCAACCATGCCATAAATGTAATATAATCGAATATCAAATAGATTTATAGGTTACCATGAGAACACTTTAAGAAAAATGAACAACACTCATTCTTTAAAGAATTACTCATTTGACCATGTTTGTTTAGTAAGAAACGAATAAACCTATTTACACATAATACATTGCGAATATGCATTTTAGTTTTTAATACGATTGGCAACATATCCTTTTACTATACCTACTTACCTATCTTACATTTAGTTACAATATTTTGGGGCAAACAAGGATTTTAAACGATGATGATGATAGTAATTTGGCTTAAATTCGCGTTAATTTGGCTTTGTATTTTATTTTATTATTTTTATTCGTTTTCGGAAAACTTACAACAAGGCAGATACAATGGACTAGATCGTAGAATACGTGTGGACAGAGTGTAAACAACGGCAGTATTTGCGTCACGGATTCTAATGTCCGGCTTATTAGAGCGATTTCAGAGTATCGACATAATGCGCGTACACGCACGCCACTTTTTGCGCTTCAAAACAACGCTTGTATGACTTCACATGCCTGTGAAGTTCTTTGTACGTAACCATGATACGTAACCGTGGTTTCGTATAAAGAAAAATATTTCCTCCATCGAAACTAGTTACGTGCAAGGAAAAATAATTCCTCCATCGAAACTAGTTACGTGCAAGGAACTCCTCCATCGAAACTAGTTACGTGCAAGGAAAATAATTCCTTCATCGAAACTAGTTACGTGCAAGGAAAAATAATTCATCCATCGAAACTAGTTACGTGCAAAGAAAAATAACTCCTCCATCGAAACTAGTTACGTGCAAGGAAAAATAATTCCTCCGTCGAAACTAGTTACGTGCAAGGAACTCCTCCATCGAAACTACACTCGAGAGCAATGAATCCGGGTCACTTAAAGAATCCTAAAAATCTCGGAAACTAAAAATGCTAGGTTAATGCAATAAATTTTATTTAATAGACAATGTAATACTCCTTAAATGAAGGTATTAAAACTTCTTAGTTATTGTAAAGTTATATCATAAAAAATCAAATTTGAAAAAGGGCCACTTTCGAAGATGGAACTACGAAATTACAGCATTTGGTTTTGCTTTTGTTTGTAATCTGTCATATATGTGGGTACATAATAAACCATGTTGATAGTGCTCTATATTCATTATTCAAGCTGAAATTATGTCGCTTACGCCTGAAGAATGCACCAGAATACTTACAATGCTGGAAACCGGCCGGAGTCAGCGCGATACAGCCAGGACTGTCGGTGTGTCGCTGTCAACAGTACAAAGAGTTCTCCGACGTTACGAAGAAACTGGTTCTAACCTACGCAGACCAGGAACGGGCAGAACCAGGTGTACCACAGCACGAGAAGACCGATACTTGGTGAACACCATGCTTCGAAATCGCTTTCTCACAGGAACTGAACTCACAAATCAGTTTCGACGCCTCGGAGGAAGTAACCCAAGTGCATGGACAGTAAGACGTCGGCTTGCTGAATCTAACTTAAAACCCCTTAGACCTGCAAACGGCCCTAAACTGGAGCGTGGGCATCGTATTTCAAGACTAAGATATGCCCAGAGCCACGTAAATTGGAGTATTGAAGATTGGTCAAAAGTTATGTTCTCCGACGAATCAAAATTTATGCTCTACAAGCACGATGGAAGACACAGAGTGTATCGAAGACCAGGGGAAAGATTCAAGCAAGCATGCATCGAAGAAAAAGTAGCCTACGGTGGTGGGTCTGTACTTGTGTGGGCCGGAATTTCTTCTGAAAGTCGCACAGAGCTGGTGATCATAGAAAACGGCTCTTTAACTAGCGTAAGATATGTGGAAGAAATCCTCAATGATCACGTTGGTCCATTTATGGTCAATTTAGGTGAGGATGCTATATTTATGCATGACAATGCCCGACCTCATACAGGTAGGATTGTGAATGACTACCTTCAAGAGATGAACATTACTCGTATGGAGTGGCCAGCGCGCAGCCCGGATATCAACCCGATCGAGCATGCTTGGGACGAGCTAGGCAGATGCGTAAAACAACGAAACCCTCCCCCAATCACGCTTCGTGAGCTCAAAATTGCTCTCACAGAGGAATGGGAGAATATTCCCCAAAATCGTATAAGGAACTTGGTGTACAGCATGCCAAACCGCGTAAACGCAGTAATGGAAGCACGAGGAGGCAATACGAAGTATTAAAATTCAAGAAAATCGTAATAAAGTTCAAAAATTTCATGTTTCCTATTTTTGTTTTAAGGAGAGATCAGCAGTTCTTTTCTTTATGTAATTTTGTGTTAATAAAATGTATGGTGACTCATATTTTTTTTACTTTCATTTAAGGAGTATTACATAGTCTATTAAATACAATTTATTGCATTAACCTATCATTTTTAGTTTCCGAGATTTTTAACATTCTTTAAGTGACCCGGATTCATTGCTCTAGAGTGTAGTTACGTGCAAGGAAAATAATTCCTCCATCGAAACTAGTTACGTGCAAGGAAAAATAATTCATCCATCGAAACTAGTTACGTGCAAAGAAAAATAACTCCTCCATCGAAACTAGTTACGTGCAAGGAAAAAAAAATCCTCCATCGAAACTAGTTACGTGCAAGGAAAAATAATTCCTCCATCGAAACTAGTTTTCGTAGACGGCCGAAGGGATTTTAGATAGGTACCTAAATCTCACGTGAGATCCCGGGGGGCGAAGGGGTCAATCAAATCTCACCAAAGGGGGAGGGGGTCAAAATTGCTTTACGTAATTAATGGACACCCCTTAGGACTTTTTAAATCAACAGAACAAGGCTGTGGGTTTATGAAGTAAATTATTTCAAACTATTAGACAACATAAAGCTCACTTCTATATAAATCTCTTACCGTTGTAAATGCGGCAGTCAAAGTTTGTGGGGCTGCACCCACCGGACTTAAGTTCAATGCGGATTGAACTATTTGGGCATCACGAATACGTGACCCAACGAAATTCTTTGTGGCACTACTGTTCTGGCTGCTATCTGTTAGATAAAATAATTCTGCTGCTTTGTATATTCCTGCCACACCTACTCGCCGGACATACCAGTTGAACTGAAAATTAATGGGTTTTAGCTATAGTTGGTGCAGTTTGACCAAAAGGTGTTTCATGGTTCCGGCTCAAGGTCTTCCGGGGCGTATACCTTAGGTTTTTTATACGTCACAGCATTCTCCGTAAAGACTTACGGCTCGGTGTATATAAGAACCGAGAGACTACCTAAATGTCTGTACATGTAGTCTTTCTCTTCCCTGAGTCAATTAGCCAGGACGGCTCGGAGCTCGGAAGACCAGAACCTATAAGTAATATGAGTGTGAAGATCTCTTATTATCTAAGATTCTAACAGGTACTTACATCCACACTTCTGTCACCAGAATGATAGCATATATCATCAACAAGAGACAGTAATGTAGCCAAGCAGTTGGGGACATTATTAGGCATTGTTTGAATAGCCATAGCTTTGGGCCATGTTGTCCTGGAAAAAAAAGAAGTTAATTATTTTAGTCCATTCTTAGAAGATTAAAAAATCCATGAAAGATTTAAAGCTCTCACTCACTTATATGGGTCAATCATTATTAATCTTTCGAATATAGCTTTCTCAACGAATTGAACTGGTACTTTCTCCTGCGGATCTGTTTTGGGCCACTGGAAGTAAGAAAATATTAAAAAAAAAAAACATTAGAATAAATTCAAAAGATAATTAATAAATATTGTAGGTGTCGGTTCAGGACCTTGGAAATGCATAACACCAGTTTTTACAGAAGCTCAAACCGTTTTAAATATGAGCCAACAAGTATGTCGAAGGTCCTAGATTTCGTCTGTTAAACCAACCATGCTACACATATTTTATCCATTTTGATGAAAATTTGTATTTCGCTAAAAATGTAGATACAAGGTCCTGCACTTACGCCGACGATATGTAGGATAGGAAGGTATGGATCAAAACCACTTACAGTTTTCATAGCATCCACTAATTGTTCATTACATTTAATATTGAAGTAATGTACCAAATCGCCGCCTCCATTAGGGAATAAGCCATGTGTTATAGTTGGGTAACCCGCCGCTTTAGCGCCAGAACTCAATGACTCTACAGACCATCCACTGTTTGTTACAAATTGTAAGGCATTTTCCAAAATAGATTTTTTAATATTTTCCTCATATTGTTGGTCTTCTTGTTCATGCTGATTTTGAGTAGTGTAAGGATTAACAGAATATTTTTGATCCTTTTCAAGAGTGCTTTCAACTTGAGAACTTATTCCACGTGAATTATTGACAGAAATACAGGCAAATGGCCTTATTGCTCTACGGCCATTCTTCAAGGCTGTTAACAAAATAAAGAAAGTACTCAAAAGCTAGAATTATCTAGAATGGATTATGGGTTTTGAAATGGGTCTTTCGGACAAAACAAACAAATTTTGTATTTAGGCATTACAAAAATTGATTTATTAAAAATACTGTTTAAATAGCTCTATGATTAGTCACAATTCATTTTTAATGCCTGCATTTTATTGATGTTAATACATTCAGATAGGCGTGCAATAAGACCTTCAATCAAATGAAAAGCATTCAATGCAGAACATATTATCTCCTTCATATTTTCCTTAGGTATATTATCTAATACATTTCCTCCTACATTCAGTGAGATATCAATTTTACCATCAGGCAGATGTTTTCCTTCTTCAATATCTTTAAGTTTAACTTCATAATGTGCTTTAGACATGTTTAACCCTACTCTTAGCTGTTCCAGATAATTATTTTCAATAAATGAGAAGCAATCACGAATACCAGTTACATTTGCCATATCTTTAATAGTCAAATATCTTAGGAAATTTAATGAAGTTATAATCTGATCAGCTAGTTCAACTAGATCTGACTCAGCACCATGTGGAAGAAAGCATATTTTCTTTAACATATTTGAAAATTGAGGGCCAGTGAAACAGTCATCCATGTTAGGATTCTTGAATGCTTCATTTATTGAGCTTTTATACAAAGTTATTGCATATCCAATCATGCCTGAATGATTAGATACTTCAATCAAATATTTGACAAGTGCACATCTTCCCTTATATTCAAATTTATTTACATGGCAGCCAATTAATGCTACAGAACGTTTACGTAGAGATTCATAAGTAGAATATATGGCTACGTTTGCTAATCCCTTGCACATGTCGAAGTGCAGTGATGATGAAAGAAGCTCTTGTGGTAATTGGTCACGAAATCTGCCTAAAATTGCCTCACATAAAGCAATTGCCTTGGCTACAGGGCTATATTCAGCAAAATTCAACAAGTGAATAACAGAAAGCATTGCAGACTGAAGAACATAATCTAAACTATACACTTGTGGGAGCGCAGTTTCTGGTACATCAAAGTGACCTGATAATACGGTATAGAATAATCCAGAAAGAGTAGTCATATTAATATTTTCCCTGAGCTCATAAGGTGACTTCTCATTATCTCCTTCGTCTTTTGTTGTTTTCTTCTTACTTTCTCTATGACAAACTTCTAAGTGTTCTAAGAACTTTAATACATTCTTCTCAAGTATGCAAATGTCTTGAACAATGGTTGAGCAGCTTAATCTTGCCTCACTGTTTGCGTTACTTCCTGGATCCATATCAATGTATATCAAAGGCTTTCCAAGAAGACTGATCAGAAATGCTGTTATTATCTGTATTGTTTTAACATTTGGATCCGCTTCATTCGTTTCGTTAATAAAATACTGATAGAATGGAGGTAATAGACTGTAGACTCTAGTAATTCTTCTGATGTTAAGATCTGAATCCATCAATAATCGTTCCTGGCCTTCCAAGTGATGGTCAGGTACAGGAATATTATCAATGTATGTACTGATAGAGTTCAAACACCATTCTAAAGATCTTCCTCTCTTTACAGACAGCTTTTTCAAAAGTTCTTGCAGAGGTGGCAGAATAAGAGCAAACTGGGCATCATTTTTGGCAAGTTCAATCTGCTCAATAAATTCTAATAGGGCTTCCTCTGGTGCAGATTTCTCAATGATAATTGATAATAATTGCTCACAGGCACCATATAGTGATGGTTTTATAACAATGGTATCATCTTGAATTTTACCAAGAATTACTGGGATTAAATCCCAGCAATTATCTTTAAAACTTTCAGCCAATCTCTCTTCGTTCGAAACATTTACAGCTTCCTTATATTTTTCATTGTCCAATAACGTAGAAATTAAATCAACAACATCTATTTGACTCATTATGAGATTTGTGTGTGAGGTATATGAAATGTAAGTACTTAATCCAACGAATTCTGAAATTCAAGTGCCTCGTATGTATTATTTATACTATCGCGAGCTTAGTAACTTTTTCAGTTCCACATAGTGTTTCGTGCGGGAAAACGATGATTAAAAAACGAATATCTTCTATTGAAAAATAGCTAAAGGTTCCGATACTTACAGCGAAAAATCTTCTGCAATGTGCTCATATTCGATATAATTATTTCAAATGTTGTATTATACCTATGCTACAAGTATTCCTTTCGTCTAGTTATTTCTATTATCTTGCTTGATGTGATTTTTGCTTTTTTACACCGAAATGGAACCGATGATGATGTCGGGCTAAGTGTCAAAAAATAAGTGAAACAGAAACAATGTCAATTTGTCAAAGTGAAATCTGAAGAAATAGGCTGTATTCCGTATTAGATAATAATCACTCATATACATATTTTGCGATCCGATTTAGATTTTACAATATTATGACAGCTAAGTGCTGTCATCAGGTCATTTTGACAGCGTTCACGGTGATATTTATCTGGGGCCTAGTCGGTGTAATCACAAAATGGCGCATGTTATGACGTCATCTATGACGATTCTAGGGAAATCGATATCGCGCTCACCAGTGTTGCCAACTTTATTTTAACGAAACCACAAATTGTGGTGTCGTAACCCACCAGAAAACCACTGAATTTGGCGATCCCTCAAACCACCAGAAAACCACTAACATATTAAGCTACACAGATAATACCTACAATTTAATTTGAAAATAAAACAACAATACGTACTGTATTTTTTAAAATAAAATTATATTAAGTATTATTTTTGATAAGTACAAAAAAATTAAATCTTATAGGCAATCATCTTCGGAAGAATCGTCTTCTATGATTTCTGTTTTTGAAGAATAAATTTCCTTGGTCCCAATTTTTTGTAATACGCTATTAAGTATTAAGTAATTATTGCAGCATATACATATAAAAAAATATACACTTATAACGTAAATTTTAAAAGTAAACGTAAAAGTTATTTCCATTATTTTAATCGTGCGCTAGTGGTTGAATTTTTTACCATACCACTAACTGAAGCAACCAAAGCCACTAGAAAAATCCACTAGCCACTAAAATCAAAATTTGCCCGCTGAAAGGTAAGTCTAAACCACCAGATCTAGTGGAAATTCCACTAAGTTGGCAACACTGGCGCTCACGGTAATGGGGTCGGCCGGTCAAAGCTAATAATTGTAGATGGCGCGTGCACCGCATAGACCCAATCTGACCAATGAGGTCAAACTATTTTGAAATATAAAATGACATTGACAGATTTTCAAGTATTTTCAACCAATGACGATGTTTCGGTTCAAGCGGTGCTAGCGCCATTTAGTTCAACTTGATGGGCCAAGCGGCCCATCAAGTTGTCATTCATGTCAGTCTTTTGATGTCAAAAATTGAAGGTCAGAAGTATCTGATGAAGCTGAACCTTCAGCTGGTCTCAGCTGTATTAGAGATATGGTAATGCCCCCTTCCCCTTGGTACATAAAAAAATCGTCTGTCGTTGCAAAAATCCAGCGTAGTGGGACATATCTTCTAATTTTTAATCTATGGCGTCCCACAGCTGGGCGAATGCCTCCCTTTCTGCTTTTAATACGCATATAAATAAAAGTTAAGGAAAACTCTGGATAAGACTGGCTTTTATAAACTGTGTCAAATAAGAAAATCGTGTGACAAAAATTAAATCAATATGCCCCCCACGTTTCTACAAAAAGAAATGAAATCCCACCAAAAACATTCTGTAAAAAACTAGCCAAGTATCGATGGAGCTGCTTGTTTATTTTTAAAAAGTAATGAAATCTAGACAAAGTCGTGCCAAGTCTGAGGTGCAATGGTGTCATGGAGCACCTGGTTTTGTACCCGTGTGTACCCTTCAACGGCCAAGTAACACAACATTAACTATAATAATAAAGAAATCGTAGTAAGGAACCTTAGACTTGGCACGACTTAGCACTGCCCTGCAA
This sequence comes from Xestia c-nigrum, assembly GCA_916618015.1. NCBI lineage: Eukaryota > Metazoa > Arthropoda > Insecta > Lepidoptera > Noctuidae > Xestia > Xestia c-nigrum. The sequence goes on from OU745260.1 coordinate 12,261,461, forward strand.
ATTGCAAAAAACGTAAGACAATTTGAATTTCGCGGGCTACCTTGGAGCATCCCCTTAAACGTTTAAAGCTACCACGGAGCCCCCCCTCAATGCCCCCCCCCCTTCCCCTTCCTATTTTCTTTCCTACTTAAGTTAACTTTCACTACTTCCGCACGGAGGGGCTCCACGCACTATTTTTCATTATTATATTTCTTTATAATTATGTGCAATTAGTCAAATCATCGTCTGCCTAGAGTTTTCGGCTGCCAACCCCAACATTGTTGGGAAAAGGCTAGGCTGCATCCAGTTGGACTGTCAAACTCCCGTATTGTCCGGTCCCTCCCCTTGCCAACTCGAGAGTTTTTTAGGCAACGACCTAGCAATGACATTACTTTGGGTGCAATCCGTTTTAGAAAATAATCACTCACAGCGTTCACGTCAATTTTATGCTTTCCGATATAATGTTCACAATGAGGGATTTTCTTTTTCAACTCTTCCCTAATCGCTAGATAGATGGCGCTAGTCTGACTACGTTACTGCAAGGAACAGAACGTCACTTATTATCACTTGGACCTAATGATTTTATTCGGAAGCTGATGCAAACGAAAGTGTCAGTCAACGATCGTATGTGACTTGTGTTTTGTCAAACGTTTTGGCTTTGGCACCCAGTAACGTAGTCGGATCAACGCCATCTATCGAGTTTATGGAAACAATTTTTTTTTTATTGTCAAAATGAAAACCTCTCATTATGACAGCTAAGAGCTGTCACTGGGGTGCATTCCGTTTTAGTAAATAATCACTCACAGCGCTCACAATCAGTATTTTGCGTTCCGATTATTTATTTGGGGCATGGTCTGTGTAATCGCAAGATGGCGCATGTCATGACGTCATCTATGACGATTCACGAGACGTCGATATCGCGCTCAAGGTAATTAAACGGGTTTTAGACGCTCCAATTTCTTACAGCCTAATTCGGAACGAGGCCTAGGTAATTTGACAGCGTCACGGTGATATTTATTTGGGGCATGGTCGGTGTAATCGCAAGATGGCGCATGTCATGACGTCATCTATGACAATTCAAGAGACAGCGATTTCGCACTCACAGCAATTCGGAACGGGTTTAAGCACGCTCAAGTTGTTTGCAGACTAATTCGGAACGTGGCCCTTGACAATAGTGATGTTGATTTTTGACTGTCAGCAAAACTGTCAGTGTCAATACTGTCAATGTGTCAAATTGTGTATTTTAATTCTTATTTCATTTGTCAGCGTATTCATTTTTTGGCAAAATTATAAAATTCTTTTTTTGTGCAAAATTGCGAACCTGCTGTAGTACTCAGTAATGAATGTTAAATTGTGATAATATAAATAAACAAAGCATTAAGTCTTCTCCCCGTAATACTTTTAAAATTATTAGATAGCTCAGTACCTCAATAAATACTGTTTTACAGCAATGATAACCATGAACACACAATTTTTTAGGGATTGAAGTAATGAGATTGTACAAGTTATAAGTCTGTTCGTGATATTTGTACACTTTCAAATACGTATTACGATGGTCTAAAATGGATTTCTATTAGAACCGGTTTAGATAAAACATTAGCAGTGCATTCACCTCTGATAAAGATTTAGAATAAGAGTCTAGCACACCCGTAAATATGGCAACTAAACAGAAGAATATATTTACGCGCAGTAAACCCTTGATGAATATATATAGTGGAGTAGATCATGAAGGAAAAGAGGTATAAACATCAATTTTTAAAAATCGCTAAAACTTGGAAACATTACTATACGTTTCTTCACTTAAAGTACTCACGGGAATCCGCCCCTAAGACGACCCACTGACCCTTACGGGATTATATCCGTGATTTTCATTTGTTTCATATGTTGCTTGATATAATTTTGTCTATAAACAAATTTTCTTGCACCAGGTGGAGGTCCGTGAAGATGCAGAGCAGCTAGTGAAGTGGCATGAGATATCAGACGCACTGGTGGCAGCCGGGTACTACCGTGCTCAGCTGCAGGGGCTCTCTGCCTTTGACAAGATTGTGGGGGGGCTCACGTGGTGCATTGAGCTGTGTGACATTGATGTTGATGTCAGCCTCCTGTTTGAGGAGAATCTCACTATTGGAAAGAAAATGTGATTATTTAGCTATTTGATAATCACTTTGTACTAGTGTTTATTTGCTTGTTCCTATAGTTAGAGCACAATACTGTAAGACATTTATGTAGATCTAGCACTGGTATCGGGGATTACAACTCACTCCCACTAATTGCAAGGAGGCCATGTATCCCACTAAAATGTTAAAGGCTGCTTATTACGGGCTATTTAAGAAGAACCTGCTGCCATAATATTTCCTTTAGTGAATCAAATGAATAATTTTGTGTATTTCAATTTTTACAGAGCTCTGACAGAAAAAATAGTCAAAATATTGCCTACTATGAAGTGCCCATACACAATTGAACCACATCAAATTCAAGGGTTAGATTTCATCAACATATATCCACTGATCTTGTGGCTAATAAAATACTCAAGTGAGTTTAGAGAGGCAAAAGAAGATGAGTTGCAAAAGTTTGCGGTCAGGCAATATGATAAGAATCATATATTTGAATCTGACAGAGCTGCTTATGTGCAGAAGGAGAAACTTCTGAAGAACTTAGCTGTTGTACAGGTATGTTTGAATTTGTTAAGGATTTGGTGTAGTGGTCACAGGCGCACCTGCTGAGCTTGAGGGTGGTGGTGGGGGTTGAGGGTGGGGTTCAGTTCTCGGGTTGTGCAAAGTGTTATTGGATTATTCCAAAAGGAAGTTCTCAATATACAGAGTCTAGATTCGTGCCCGGTTGATGGCAATCGGCTCACCCCCTATTACATGGGACTGACCCATAACTGGCCAAATGTGGGTGTACTCGACCTCTGCCTAACGTGCGTAATGTGATGTTAGTTTGTGTTGAATAATATCCCCAATAATGATAAGAACATTGTTTGTTTCTGGGTGACACTTGAATGTCAGAAAAATATAGATAAAATATTAATACAGTGATTCAACATGAATGAAACGGTTAATGTTTTTGTCTGTGTCAATGTAACTGTATAATCAAGCCTCCATATACCTACTCAATTTTTATTTTTTCTTCAGAATTTGTACAAACCATGCAGAGTTCGCAAGAGGAAAGGTGGTTTCCCTACCAACGAGCTGGAGCAAGTGAACGCAACTCTTTCGGAGTATGATCAACGCATGTTGATGCATGTGTCCACTAACAAAGGAGACTCAAAGAGTGATGATGGATTAGACTTTTTGGTAAAAGAAGTAATTGTATCTTGAGTAGTCTTTATTTTGTTTCATATTGTATGAATTTTCTAAAAGTTTTTTTTTCTATAGTATGATTACGAGAAGACTTTGGCAGATCCTACAGAAATTACTACAGAAGTAAGTACAAAGCAAAACTATAAACTAGGAAAGATAACAGTAGCAATGATTTTATTTAATCTAGTCATAGATATAATAAAGAAGGAGATATGGCGTGGAGTTCAAAATGTATAGAAAACCGATGAAGTCACAGTTGCCCCTCCATAACTTAGCGTTATGGAGGGGCAACTGTGACTTCATCGGATTGCACACACAGTTGTATCAAAACAAGACTACGAACAAGTCCTCACACGCGCCATTGATAACTCTGTCATTTAAATATAAACCTAATTTTTTAAACCACAGCGTACTTTTTCCGTATAATTTACTCACACTTAAACAATTATCATTGTGTGTTGTCGGGACACGGGGGCGTATACGACAGTGTTTGACTAAATCGAAGAGTTATCGATAAATATATCGATAATTTTTATAAAGCTTTTGGAAATAAAGTAAATAACTAAATCGAAGAGTTATCGATAAATATATCGATAATTTTTATAAAGCTTTTGGAAATAAAGTAAATAAAAATAATATGAAACCTACAAACATTATTCAATGAGTAAACATATTTTAAAAACAATTAAAAATGAAATGACACAGTTACACGTAGTTCTAAATCAAAATCAAAGCATTTATTTCAATTAGGCCAGTTACAGGCACCTCTGAATTGTCAAAAACAAAAAGAAAAGTAAGCATAGAACCACATCGGCCTTCTAACCGGATCACAAGAGTTAATAAATTGAAAAAAAATCTGAAATAGTAACATAACAATTCGCAGTCCACTTTCTTGTCGATAGACTTTGTCAAACCTCCACGAGCACATCACTAGCTCGCGATCAAATACGGCGGACCGGAGCAGCGGACGCACCATGTGACATTACGGCTTAATGATGTTTCGTTATGTCAGGTGTACATTGCTTGTTCAGTCACTCAGTGACAGACTAAGGTGCTTGTAAAAGAGCAATGTATTTAATGCAAACATAATACAGTCGGAGTAATATAAGAAAACATAAATAAAGTAGTACAAGTCAGATATATTTTAGGGATTATGGTTTTCCGTGATTTTTAAGACAAATATTGTAAAATACTTGTACTACCTTGTGGTAACTGATGCCATGACTTCTAAAGTTTTGGTCTTGGCTTCTATTTTTGCACGAAACCACCGAACAAGACGGCATAATCGTTTTTTTTACGAGCGCGGTTGACAACACACTAACTCGCTGTTACGGCCATTTTTTCAATAGCTGCGCGACGCGCTCATGTCCACGTGGTCACCGACACGCCCCCTTGCCACTTCTCCTGTTTTTAATATTTCTGTGAATCTAGTAAACCAATTTATTGACCAAAGTGTCTTTCACAGGCAAACAGATATGAAAAAGACCAGGAATCAGAAGGAGCTCATGCCGACACAAAAATTCACTATGCAGTCTTACAATCAGAGCTCACTGGAGAAATTTCGAAAGAGTTGGAAGAGAGGGAAAAGCAAAAGTATTCTGAAGATATAGACCGACTTAGTAAGACTATAGATTTACTGACAAAAGACATACAGAAGTTCAAGAAAACCCACCAGGGGAGAATGGAAACTGCTAAGACGCAACACAAGGATATGCTTGAAAAAATGGAAAAGATTACTAGTAAATTGATGAAATCTGATGGTATACCTAAAAGGTATGATTAATTGGTTTCTCTTTCTAATTCCACTATAGTCCACTTTTGAATAAGGAGTTCTTGAGATATGTCAAGGGACTGTAAATATTCTTTCGATTTTAAAATACAGTAAATCTAAGAGTACTGTGTAGTATTTAATCAAGCAATTAATCTTCATTGGTTATGGTACTTGTGGTTAAAATTAAATGGAACAATGTGTCATTCACAAAAGCGGCCATAGCAATTTCAGTCTAGACATTTGAATTGTATAATATGCTTATCTAATTATTCAGATGTCTGGCTACAAGTGTAGTGCACATATTTATATGATTTAAACTATTATGTTTTAGTGATAAAGATGTCAAACAATTTTATAAAGCACTCAAGGAGTTGGCAAGAGAGAGAAATGAATTGCTGCAAATACTTGATCATAGAGACAAAGAACATAGCAAACTGGAAGAAAAGCTGAGGTAAATAACAATATGTATTTTTTAATATTATTATTACTGAATGTTATGTTAGGTAAATTAAAATCTCTTGCGCTAACTAAACTAAGAAATATCGACTATCTTATAGCCCTATTTGATAAGCCACAGTGTTGTGAATTTTGAATGTTTTGAAGAATACTTAATGCTGTCAAAACATTCAAAATTATTCGTTACTTTACAGGATTGCTACAGATCCCGACGCCAAAATAGAGGAACAGCCATTGACGCCTGCAGAATTGAAGGAATTCAATGAGAGACAAGATAAACTGAAGGCTTTCATAACAAGTATGAGACTAGAACTTGCCAAATTAAACCGCGAGGTGCTACGGTATTCTACTGCTATTGATGAGGTGCCAGGCACTGCTGAACTGCTACAATATGAGAAGAGGTTCATTGAACTTTACAATCAAGGTATGATGTTTTGCTGCACTTGTTTTTTTACTTTTACTTTCTTTCCACATTTTTTTTAGCTCATAAAAACATGTACCTACGACATTACAGACGTAAATCTAAGTTTATTTAATAAAAAACAAACACATTTGACATTTGCATTATGGAAGAGTTATTATGAAAGTTATTAGTTATTAAGTAAAAATAACAACAGCAAAATAATACGCATGATTTTGCACGTGTTTCGTACCATCACGAATTCACAATCGTAACATTATGCCCATTTTCGATGGATATCGACTAATCTCACGACAACACCAATGTTGCAAACTCAATTTTACAAAATGTGAAAATTGCAACGATATCAAAGATGTTAAGTCATGACATCTACACTTCTACACTAATATTATAAAGAGGAAAACTTTGTTTGTTTGTTTGTTTGTTTGGTTGTAATGAATAGGCTTAAAAACTACTGGACCGTTTTTAAAAATTCTTTCACCATTCGAAAGCTACATTATCCACGAGTAACATAGGATATATTTTATCCCCGTACTCCCACGGGAACGGGAATTACGCGGGTGAAACCGCGTGGCGGGCGCTAGTGTTTGATATCATCATCATTTCAGTCGATAGACGTCCACTGCTGGTCATAGGCCTCTCCCAAGTGTTACCACATTGACCGGTCCCGTGCGACTCGCAATCAACGGATTCCCGCAACCTTCACCAGGTCATCGGTCCACCTAGTGGGAGGTCTTCCAATGCATCGTCTTCCGGTTCGCGGTCGCCACTTCAGAACTTTTCGGCCCCATCGCCCATCCGTTCTGCGAGCAATGTGCCCTGCCCACTGCCACTTAAGTTTCGCGATTCTTCGGGCTACGTCGGTGACCTTGGTTCTCTTGCGGATGTCTCCTTTTCTGATTCAATCACGCAAGGAAACTGAGCACAGCCCTCTCCATTGCCTTTTGGGTGACTTTAAGCCTTTTGATAGGGCCCATTGTGAGCGACTACGTTTCGGTCCCGTATGTAATCACCGGCCCGAAAATTCATTTGCCCGAAAGTTTAAATCCTGAAATTTAAAAATCCCCGAATATCAAAATCCCGAAATTGTCACCCTTTCCGGGAAAAACGATTTTTTGTAAACCTAACCTCAACGCATGCAGCAGGCATGCAACAAGCAAGCAGCAAGCATGCAGTATTCCAGCATGCATGGGCTCTGGCGCTGCGGGGCTCCGGCGCTGCGGGGTTCCGGCGCTCACACGCGAGCTTTTCGTTGCAGAGGCTTTAAATACTCACCACCCCAGCCTCGACTTGCTGGCCGGCTCCGTGCCTACGCTGGCTTGAATTACACTCTAGTAGTTAGGGGAGTTAAGGGGAGAAAAGACTACGTGGAGTCGGTTATGCAGCGATTCATTTCTGTCACAAAATTTATGCTTATGCTGCTGGAAATCGTCAAACCTCCGCGCGAGACGATTCGTGATGACTCTTGAAAACAACTTGTAGACATGGCTTAGAAGTGAGATGGGCCTGTAACTCTTCAACCGGGCGTTTTCGCCCTTGAGGTTGAGTACCACCACACCCCTGCACCATGCCTTTGGCGTTTTCCCCTCTTGTATGACGGAATTAAAGAGCTTCTGAAGGGCCTTAAGTACGTTCGTAATTCCGTCAACACCCGGTGCCTTTTTTGTTTTTTTTTAGGATGGGAAATCATCAAATGACTTCTCCCACTCTGGGTGGAGCGGGAGGGAGTGTCAGACTTTTACTGACTAAAACCCATCCATGTTCCTTCCTCGCCCTTTATGTTCCGGGGCCGCGGTATCTCTTTCGAACTGACCCGCAACCCCGGCAGGCTTCGGCCCTTGCGGGCCCCCCCTTATGCTGACATCTCTTTGAGGCGCGCGTGGAACACGAACGCGCCGTCGACATGGCCTGTCGTCAATAGACGGACGGACGGCTAGCTAGCCCATAGCTAGCCGTCCACAGGCCCGCGTCTACGGTGGCCGGTAGCCACCACGTGGCCCCCGACGCCCGGTGCGTCTCCCGCGGCGGCTGGGAAGGAGCCTCTCTCCCTCTCGCGTTCCGACACCTCCTTCGCTAGCATGACTGCTTCGCAGAAGGAGTTGACGGCTTCCCATTCCGTCTCGCTCCGGACCATGGATTGAACCAGGGTCGGACGCGAGAGGTCGTCGCCGCTGATCACCGCTACGAGGACACGGCGGTGCTCCACCCACGCAGGGCAGACTTCCACCGTGTGCTCCACCGTGTCCTCCGGTCGATCCTCGCAGTGGAAACACCCGGGCGTTTCCTCCCGCCCGATTCGGTGCAGGAACCTCCCGAAACATCCCTGTCCGGTGAGGACCTGCGTCAGGCGGAAGGTGAGGACGCCGTGGCGCCTCTCAAGCCACTCCTCAAAGAGGGGACTTACCGCCACTATCGTGGCGTGCCCTATCACCCGGTGCCTTGTTGTTTTTTAGATGTTTCAAAGCCATCCTAATCTCGTACAGGCTGACGTCCGGGATGTCTTCGGTATAGTGTCGGGTCAGTCTAGCTCTTGGGTCGTGCTCTTGGGTCTTTGATATCATATGACCTAAATAGCAGTAAAATTCATGTTCATTGCCTAAACAAGGTGTTAGTAACCGGACCCTTCACCAAACCGTCAATCAAGCATTCTGTACAACAACTTTTTATTTTGGAAAGATAAATCGCGTTTTACAGTAGACTCAATGAAACACACTCAAAACATTGTGCCTTGAATATAACGGGGGTCGTGGAAGTGAAATTAAAACGTGAACGACTCGTAATGAAAATTATTTAAAAAAGTTGAGAAAAAGTTGACCCCTAATAATCTCCGTAACTAGGTTCCCAGGTATGGTCAAGAACAAAATAATAACCCTAATGGTGGGGAGAACAAGTGCCGTAATTGTACTTACACTCTAACAATATCTTATTTTTTCACACAGTTGCATCCAAACACAAGGAAACAAAACAGTATTACATCTTCTACAACACACTGCTAGAAGTAAAACTATATACCTCAAAAGAGTTGAGTCTGCTCAACTCCATTCTGGATAACTATGATGAGTGAGTTTTTTTATTTATATGTTTTATTTTGTGGATGGACGGCGCCAACGAGGCCGGCCTAGAAAGAAGTGGCGAGATGGTAAAGACTCGCATCACGAAGGCTGGTCTGAGGTGGCGCAGGAGAAAATTACCTGGATGGATATGTGGGAGGCCTTTGTCCAGCACTGTGAAATTTAAGGCTACAAATAAAAACATTATATAACTATCGCAAATGCTCCAACGATCTTAGTAAGGTGGCGTGGATGACTGCCTGGATATAGAAGGCGAAGATTCAGGTGTAGTGAGTGGCCTAGCTTAGGAGAGGCCTATATTGACCTACTGTGATCAAATAAGATTTGGTATGAAATATGCGGGAATATCATGATGGTTAAAATTATTAGCCAATTAGCAATTTCGTGGCGCGACTGACTGCCCAAGTGCCCAAGGTGCGCAGAACATCCGCTTATTAGCGTCATATTGTAGGTACACAAAAAGCTGCTCAGGTTTTTACTGTAAAAATCTCAATGACCCATCAGTGAAATTAAACCTAACATCTGTAAAGATAAGGAAACTATTCAAAATGTAACATTTCTAGATGACGCACGATGATATTTATGGCTGTATTGTGATATTGATATAACATACCTTGGTAAAAATTGAAATGAGTCATGTGTTATCGTAAATTTCTCCAGCTGTGTACATACACACATCAAAAGTGTCTAGGGATCAACATATATTTTTGCAATAACTTTTCTCCTGATTGATATTAATTAAAATTTTCTTTAAGGATTCATCAAATAAAGTGTTTTCGTTTGTCACAGTAACGATAAACCAAGTCACCTTTGCATTAATAAAGAAATTTGCCATTTTCCTAATAAAGGGATTTTTGACATTTGAACCACTAACACAAAAGTTCGAAAAAAAGACTGAAATAACAGTTTTCTTTAAAATTTTATTGGGTAACTTAAACAATTAATAATCCGTGTTTCTACCGCGAACACTAACAACACAAGAACATCGGTTTGGCATACTCAAAATGAGTTCATCCAAATCACGCTGTGGAATGGCCGCCCATGTTCGTTGCAACAACAAAAAAAGGTCTTCTTGCGACTGGATACCCTCCATATTCGGCAGAGCTCTTCTCTGTAGCATATCCCATGCATGCTCAATCGGATTCAAGTCTGGCGACTGAGCAGGCCAGGGCAGGACATTGATGTTAGCTGCGGCGAGAGTCTGTCTTACAACTCTTGCGGTGTGCGGTCGTGCATTATCATGCATTAACTGAAATAAGGGACCGTTTGCACTTGTAGAGGAACGATGACGTCTGATACAATCGTCTCAGCATAAATTTGAGCGTTGAGGTTGCCTCTGATCCAAATCAACTCAGTTCTTCCGCCGATCCAAATACCCGCCCATACCATGATGGTTCCACCACTATAAGGATGGACTTCCGTGTGCGTGTGGATTGAGAGATCTTTTCAAAAACCTCTTCCAATCCCAACCAAATTATAAGAGGATTTAGGAAATAATTGTGAAAACTTCATGGTAAGATAAAAAAATTGTGAAACCTAAACAAACAAAGTTAGAACTCATTAACTGGATCTCTCAATCTGGACAACTGAACAAAAAGCCATAACGCGTTTCCAAGCATATACTGCCTATGTGTTTATATTTTGCACTTTAATTAATTGTGAAGGATTTGTGAAAGCTGCTAAACAAACTTTCGATTCGTTTCAAAGCCACGTTTAAGATTTATAACGGTTTATATGGATCACTCAGAGTGGACAATTTTCGATTGAGTGATCTTGTAAAACACGACCTAATACTGAAAAAGTATGAATAATTATCATGTTTATTGCAAATTATGCTTCTGGAAAAAATTGTGAAACAAAAATCGTGATTCAAATCTTACTGGTTCAAGAGAAAATGAAAATCTTGTTTTTGTCGATCGTCCCAACTGAGAGATCATTATTTTGAACTATATTTAGTAAACCAAAACTTATAGGTAGAAGGTAGATACATCAGAAATTGTGAAAAATGTTGTACTAAAATTTGACGAATCAGTCGTCCCTGTAAGTGTTATACTTAAAAAGATAAATCATTTTTTACAATCCTTGAGGAAAACGTTGAGTAGGGTGACCATATCACCGATTGGAATCATTACCCGTACAATTCAAATTATGATGCACTTTAAACGTTTTTATACGAGTGATTTGTGTCTGGTTTCACTGCATAATTTAAATAATATAAAATTACGTTTTTAAATGACATGTTTCTGCATAGTTAGTTTCTGTATGTGTAGTGCTCTTACGTTCGTACTTCTAATTCTAAGTAATTCCTACACTCAAAAAAATCAGTAATTTTAAGGTAACCAAAAAAAAAACATTTATACATTTAATTTTTTTTTTTAATTTCACTATAATATACATAATTACAGAATAGGATGTAACCTAATCAATAAGTCCGTAAGACAAAGTATGTAGAATCACTGGTTCTTCTTTGCTGTTATACATTTTTCCCATCAAATCGTCATAACAGACTATTTGGTCGTTATGAACACCATGTCCTCTGTAGTGGCCAATATTATCGGGACTCAATGCAGGAATAAATTCAACACCGCCTAACAATTTGTAGAATCTGTTTCTTACAGAAATTGTATTTGGTACATCTTTCAAATAAACTTTTTCACATCCGTTCAAATCAATGGATATCAAATTTGAAAGTTCATAACTAATAATAATTTGACCTTTACAAAAATCACATGTTTTTGTTTCATTACCCATAAAGATTGCATCTTCTAGACTAAAAATGCCAAAAACAGAAATCATATTAATATTTATTGGCAAAAATGCAATCTTCCTTGAAATGCGGGTTGAACAACATGATTCGTTGGAGCACTGTTTCTTAAAAACAGCACTACAAATGTAATCTTGTAGCAAATGTTCAAATACATATGTAACATTGCAAGCACAATCAATATTTATAATACCATGTTGCTCTTTTATTTTAAAATGTTGTAGTGCTATGCGACACCTCAATTCTAAAACTTTTTGTTCAGAATATATATCAGACAAATATTTTATATATTCTGTAATCGTTAAATCTTTGGAATTGTCTATAGTATCTTTAATGTTGTTATTTATATTATATCCTAATGCTAAAAGATACATCACTGAGTCTAGACCACACGTGTTTGTCAGTTTAATTATACTACCATCTTTGTTAGGAACAGGACTACACAGGTTGCCATTTTTCAGGAATTTAACACGCATTTTTGGTGAGGTAGGTTTGGCTAGTTCAACTTGTCCTCTCCAATTTTCATAAAAAGATGGCTCATCGGAAAATATAGACTCCATAGGAAATCTTTGTTCAATGTTGAATTTCGGTTTTTCTGACCTATGTATTTTTATTTTCTTTAAATCATTAGACGTTTTACGTTTTCTTGAGTGTTTCACAAATGGGGATATTTTATTGGTTACATCTTGACGTAAATCGCTTAGAGCTATTTTTAATTCTCCGTCTAAATTTTCCAAGTGCACTTTCATGAACTGATCGATCCTATGTTTCGAAATTTTTGTTTTAAATATTAATGTTTTTAAAGTTTTAAAATAACTCTCAACTGCTGAGGAGGATGGAGACTTATTTTCCGATTTAAAAAACGGACATAATAAGTTTGACCACAATGGTAATTTGCTCAACAACCTCTTCAAGGTGGATACAAATGGCGGATAATAGTACTTATTCGCGTTTTTCAAAATAATACTGTTTTTATTGGATTCTACTAATCTATCGAACCACATTAGAAAATCGGTGTTTTTCAATTCATCCAACTCATCATCATCAATTTTGGTACCATTTTCCGTTTCAAAAATGTCTCTTTCATCAATATTTATACAATTTTTCGGTTCATTAATTTCTGTAATGGTAATATCTGTAACATTATCATTATTTAGTAATTTGTCTATCCGTTCTTTAGCGTCATTAGTTTTAGACTTTGCCAATACGTCATTATCATTATATTGTCCTAGACAAATGTGTACAATATTTTCAATTATTTGTTTTGCTATTTTAAACTCCTCGCATTTCTTCAAAATCAAAATACAACGTATGTAAAAGTATTTAACATTTATGTCCACGCCATCTGTAAAGCACGATAAATTGTACAGTGTTTTTGTAAAATGGCTAGTATCAAGCCTTATAAAAGTGTCAGGCAAAATGGTGGTTTTTCCTTCTAAAACTGAAAATAAATGCTGAATATATTCCTTGGTGCTTTTATGTTGTGTAAAAGCCTGGGTATTTGCGGACAGCAAAGCTGATGAATCGTCCGTAATAGCTTCGTTAGGTACTTTAACAACGTAGCTTAGCCATGATTTTAACCAATTTGTAAGTGAAATTTGACTATGAGAGTCTGTGACCATATGAAAAATAGGTACAGCTTTTAGTTTATGATTTGCCGTAATGAGTCCAGTGTACAAGAATAATGTCTTAGTTAGTACTGTGCCATCGGGTAGACGTATCGTTTCAAAAAAAGAGCCTGTTGCATCAATTGTGACAGTAACTGTACCACATTTATCGGCATACACTTTGTAATATTCTTTTTGTTTATCAGTCCAATAGTACACGTGAAAATTAGGATAAACACAAATTTTTCTTACACAATTTGCATATTCCGCTGTTTTAGCTAGAATGATTAATGATGTCAAAGGATTGCCATCGAATAACACTCCAAGCTTTTTATCTGATCTAATCTTGCGCAAAGCAGAAACTGATGGAAACACTGGCGGCTCGATATTCACGTCAGATATTAATTTAGAGGCCATTTCATGACGGACCAAAATAGCGGGCTTGTACTTCAAACTTTTGGCCAATTGTCGTCTTTTGTAAGGCGTCAGTTTCGATTTTTTTACTGGATTATGCTTGTATGACTTTACTATGTTTCGAACGCTGCAGATATATGTATGTACTTTTTCGGTCTTTTCTAACGTCGATATTTCAATGTTCGCTTTACACTGAGTACAAAAACCTTTAATTTTTAAAGCCTTATCAGTAACTTTTTGTTTTTTTAGGACCCAAGTGCAGCTTAATTTTGAATTCAGCCAAATTTTTTCTTTGATCATGTTGGACCATTGAAATTTAGGTAAAGTTTTGTACCTTTGAAAGGTACCATCACCTTTTTTTTTGCGTGAATACAAAGGTACAACTAGTTTTAATTCGTACACATCTAGATCAAACGAAAATATCTTGCACTGCGCACTTGTACCCAAATCTACGTCTTTAACAATCGGGGTTGAAAAATTTGTACTTGATATGACGGACTGGACACAAAGCGGACTGGATATAACGGATGTATTTTCTGATAGTTTCTCTTTTGGTTCTATGACCATTTTACTGTAATTCCTTTTAAAAGACATAAATAACGCCTTTGGTGTCATTTTTGCATCAATTTCTCCAGATATTGTTGAGAAAACTGGATCATTGTACGTAATATTGGGTTTTTGCAATTGTTCGTCATATTTCTTAAATAATATAATTTGCTTTTTCACATCTATTTGTGGTTTTCGTCCTCTCTTCATGACTTTGAGACTTTGAGATCTAAAAAAATTAAATAAAAAATATTACCTGTACACAAACTGGGTTACATATTATACCTTACCATCCCTATTTATGTGCATAGTAGCACTATTTAACACTATTTTTTTGGCAAACTTGGAATAGCGAATTCCATCGAAAAAAATGGTAAGGATTCAGGGGAGAACAACACCTATTAATATCTATAAATGTTCTGTCTCATTAAAAGGAGATAGCCAATATTGGGCTAAAGTATGTACAGAAACGATATGTACTATAAAAAAAATAGATATTTTACTGATTAAAAATAACACGTAACAATAATAACCTTCTACCGAAATGAGCTAAAAATTATAATTTAAAATGTGGTTTTAATTTAATGTAGTTCTAAAACTAGCTCCATAAACAAGCTGTCAGGTCATTTTAAGTTCGTGCTGAAACTAGTAGTTCTAAAGAAGTTATTAAAAAAACGATATCTATTTTGTTTTAGCATTTGCATTATAATCATTACTTATAAAAAAGGACATTTAATTGAATTATTGTTCTTTCAGTAATAGTTATTTATTTATTTAACAATAACATCGTTCGTGTATATCGGGCGACTGTTTCAAAACGAAAAAATATCGATGGTTGTCAAAATGTCAATGTCACGTCACGCCCGTCAAGACCCGTCATTCGTTTTAGGGATAAGATAGTGAAAAAAATGTATCGATATTTATCGTATCGATATTTTTAAACAGTATCGATAATTATAGATATATCGTCCGTTTTCGGATGATTATTCAGACATATTCCCAAAGCATTCAAACTTCGTAAAAAAACAATAAAAGAAAACTATTCTTATTGATGCTTGAGCCTAAATAATTATACACAATTTGATCAAATCAGCAGTCATCAGATATGGATATATACAGGGTTACTGGTAATTCCACGTATTCCTTGCAGGTCGTTATAGTAGGGTTCTAATGCAAGAAATTAAGCAACCAAATGTTCTACCAAAATTCAGTGGTTTTTGAGTTAGGTCGAAATTGTAGAAATGAGGAAGCAGAGCCTTACTGCCTCTGCTTCCTCATTTCTACAATTCTTTATGTTAGAAAAACGTAGTCACATCCTTTTTAATATGTACCACATTTCAAAAAACATTAGTGTGTCAAAAATTTACTAATGATAATGACGGTTTGAATATTGAATAAGATGCTTACATTGTTATTCACGGTCACTAAAGAGTATGTTATTATTAATTATAGCACAACACACTATTAAAAAAAACTTGCATTAAATGCACTGCACAACGCCAGCTTCGCAAATCGCAATGAATATACACAACGTTAACATGAAATAATCGAAAAAAAATCGGACAAAATAAAAAGTGTCTTCCTTTTTTTTTTTTTTGGGATGGGAAATCATCAAGTGACTTCTCCCACTTTGGACGGAGCGGGAGGGAGTGTCAGACTTGTACTGACTAAAACCCATCCATGTTCCTTCCTCGCCCTTTATGTTCCGGGGCCGCGGTATCTCTTTCGAATAGGCCCGCAACCCCGGCAGGCTTCGGCCCGGCCCTCTTTGAAGCGCGCGTGGAACACGAACGCGTCGTCGACACGGCCTGTCGTCCTTAGACGGACGGACGGCTAGCTAGCCCATAGCTAACCGTCCACAGGCCCGCATCTACGGTGGCCGGTAGCCACCACGTGGCCCAAGACGCTCGGTGCGTCTCCCGCGGCGGCTGGGAAGAGAGGCTCTCTCCCTCTCGCGTACCGCCACCTAACTTCGCTTCGCTAACATGACTGCTTCGCAGAAGGAGGTGACGGCTTCCCATTCCGTCTCGCTCTGGACCATGGATTGAACCAGGGCCGTACGCGAGAGGTCGCTGGCGCCGATCGCCGCTACGGGGACACGGCGGTGCTCCGCCCACGCAGGGCAGACTTCCACCGTGTGCTCCACCGTGTCCTCCGGTCGATCCTCGCAGTGGAAACACCCGGGCGTTTCATTCCGCCCGATTCGGTGCGCCAGACGCCGTGGCGCCTCTTCAGCCACTCTTCAAAGAGGGGAGTTACCGCCACTATCGTGGAGTGCCCTGCACGGGGTTGCGACAGTCGTTCTCTCCATGTCACCATGAGATCGCGCCGGAGGTCTGTCCGCTGAGCGGCGATTTGCCGCGGTAGCGGAGTTTCCCCCCGGCGTAGTGCCTCCACGCGCCATTCGTGTAGGCGCGCGAGGACTATCGCCTCCAGATCCCATGGTGGCAATCCGGCAAGCAAGCCCGCCGCCTCTCGGGATTTCGTGCGGTACCCACGGACCATTCTTTCGGCCACCACTTTCTGGGGCGCGTTCAGGTAATGGGCCGCTCGCCGCCTCAAGGAACGCGCCCACACTGGGGTCCCGTAAAGGGCCATGGACCGCACGACCTTCGCATAGAGCCTGCGGCAGGAGGTGTTTGGCCCCCCAATTAGAAGTACGAACGTAAGAGCACTACACATACAGAAACTAACTATGCAGAAACTTGTCATTTAAAAACGTAATTTTATATTATTTAAATTATGCAGTGAAACCAGACACAAATCACTCGTATAAAAACGTTTAAAGTGCATCATAATTTGAATTGTACGGGTAATGATTCCAATCGGTGATATGGTCACCCTACTCAACGTTTTCCTCAAGGATTGTAAAAAATGATTTATCTTTTTAAGTAAAACACTTACAGGGACGACTGATTCGTCAAATTTTAGTACAACATTTTTCACAATTTCTGATGTATCTACCTTCTACCTATAAGTTTTGGTTTATTAAATATAGTTCAAAATAATGATCTCTCAGTTGGGACGATCGACAAAAACAAGATTTTCATTTTCTCTTGAACCAGTAAGATTTGAATCACGATTTTTGTTTCACAATTTTTTCCAGAAGCATAATTTGCAATAAACATGATAATTATTCATACTTTTTCAGTATTAGGTCGTGTTTTACAAGATCACTCAATCGAAAATTGTCCACTCTGAGAGATCCATATAAACCGTTATAAATCTTAAACGTGGCTTTGAAACGAATCGAAAGTTTGTTTAGCAGCTTTCACAAATCCTTCACAATTAATTACAGTGCAAAATATAAACACATAGGCAGTATATTCTTGGAAACGCGTTATGGCTTTTTGTTCAGTTGTCCAGATTGAGAGATCCAGTTAATGAGTTCTAACTTTGTTTGTTTAGGTTTCACAATTTTTTTATCTTACCATGAAGTTTTCACAATTATTTCCTAAATCCTCTTATAATTTGGTTGGGATTGGAAGAGGTTTTTGAAAAGATCTCTCAATCCACACGCACACTGGACTTCCTGGCAGGATTTTAATCGCTGTTGGCGTCCAGGGGTTCTCCAGTGTCGTATACGTCTTGTATCCGGTCTCATACCAAAACGAGACTCATCAGAAAAGCACACGAAACGCCATTGTTCTTCTGCCCAATTTCTGTGTTCAAGAGCCCAGTTGCACAATCGTAGGATTCGATATCAATGGATATCGAATCCTACGATTGTGCATTACTATAGGTGGTACCCGTAGCGGTCTTCGGGAATGAAGGTTCACTTCATGCAAGCGGTTTCTGACTGTTTGGTCGCTAATTAAGTTCCCTGAAGAGTGATGAAGCCTCACGGCTAACATCATGGCGGTTATTGTTGGAGCTCTTCGAGTTAAGATTTGAATGTATCGGTCTTGTCTCCGTGTGGTGCAGCGATACCGTCCTCCATGGCGCTCAGCCACGGTACCAGTGCTGCGGTAACGTGTCCAAAGTCGACTGATAACACTCTGACTTGTATTCAGAGCTAAAGCCACAGTACGTTGCCGGGAACCAGCTTCTATCATTCCCACGGCTCTGAGCATTTCTTCCCTGCTTAAATGACGTCGCCGCTCCATAATAACGTTGGTTTTAATCAGTAGTAGGGAAACAGTAGCACTAATAATGTCTTCAATGCGTTGTATGTTTTTATAGGGAAAATATTGACAGCTGATTTTCATCTTTTACTCGAATTTGATTCACAGTTCCTGATTCAAATTATGAAATGCACCAAAAAGGATCCATATAAATTTATAAAATCATAAATTTATTACAAAGCCACATCTCAATCTCAAGAAATCCGCATAAAAATGCTTGATCCCTAGACACTTTTGATGTGTGTACTTGACGATGTATTGTTTAATAATGCGAGTGCATACATGCATACCAAAATAATTGCCTACTATCAAAACTTACTTTGTCTGTCGCCTTTTTACGCATTAACGGCCTGCTAATAGACCTGGGTTAAAACATTATTTGGTTTACATTTTACAATGTACTTTGTGCGTTAAACTGTAAACCAAATAGCTTGTTCGACCTTCCCGTAATTTAGACCTCCACATAGTCGAATTCACGGGTGATTTAAAAGTCAGAATTAATAATGTTAATCAACCCTAGTAACGAACTCATTCATGTTGCAGGGCTATGTCTTCGATGAGAAAGAGAGAAGAGTTCATGACGCAGTTCGAATCTATCGTGGACTGGGTCAACCATACTGTCAAAAAGGTCGAGGAGAAATTCAAGAGTGAGAAGGAACAGAAAAATGATCTCTACAATGAATACTCAAGGTTGATGGATGTCCAGAGGCAGTATGCTGCAGCTTTGAAGAAATTAGGAGAACAGAGGCAGAGAATAGGAGCAGAAAGCCATAGTTGACTGGCCAATCATATCCGTTGATGCTTACGAAGGCATTTGTCTCACAGTTTTGTTATAATAGTCCAGTCAAGATAGACATAAAATTATTAAAAAAAAAGTGTAATAGAAGCAATGTCTTACATCACATGTGAAAACAGAAATCTGAAAACCGTAAATTTGAAGTATAACTAAAAGTAAAATACATACAAGTTTATACAGAACCCACGGTGCGCGAGTCCAACTCGCACTGGGCCGGTTTTTTATGAATACTCTGAGAATACTTCCGTGATTACATTTATGTCTACTCGTCTGGGCACAGCATCACATGTATAGTTTATCTAGTCCTCAATCTAAAGTAGTTGATTTTCTACTTTTATAATCATTCCAGTTCCACTGAACAAGAACCCTCAGGTATAGAATTTAAGACTGAATATAGGTTTTGTAATACTTGAAATGTATTTCTTATGCACTGTATTTGTAAAGGAATAATACCAGTTTATTTCAAATTTAATAAATACCACTTATATATTACAAATAATATGTTTATTTTATACCCTGATATTAAATTAATTAACACTTACACAATAAATTGGTGTCAATTGTTTTAAAATAAATATACAATTTACTACATTAGAGGACGGAATTTTTGACATGAGATTCATTTTCGATTTTACAGGCGTACAATAAGAGTTCATACACATCGTTAGTGCACGTTTATTGAATGGTAATGTTATTCAACATTCACGTTCGTTCAAAGCGTGACCACACTGCTGCTGGGTACCTTGGGAGAGCTTCTGTGCGAATGACCTTGACTGTGACCGTGTCCTTGACTGTGACCGTGTCCTTGACTGTGACCGTGTCCTTGACTATGACCGTGTCCTTGACTATGACCATGTCCTTGACTATGACCATGTCCTTGGTTGTGACCTTGCGAGCCTGAACTAGTTTTCTTGTACATGGAAAAGGAGATCAGCTCTCGGTTGGCGTTTGTCATAGCCATGGCGTGTGAGACGACATCGTAACCAAACAACGCGTGCAGACGGTTCACCACAACTAGAGTAAGTCCCTTCTGTGTTATCCGGACAGTTCGTTCCGGTTCTAATGCTGCTGCGACTTGCATGCCAAAGGACGTGTTTAACTCCTGTAAAAGATAAGCCATATAAATGAATGCAGAATTGTTTTATCTACGTAGAGATAGGCACTGCCTCTTTCTAGGTAGATAGGTATGAAACGGGGAAAACCTAACAGAGTTATGAAACATAGTGATTATATACTGTTATGAAACCCATGAAGATAAGTCATGTGCTGTGCAATTTTGTTGTCAGATGCAGTTGACAGCTTGACTTACGAAGTTCAATAAAACAAAAAAAAAAAGACGTGTGGCACTCGGGGACTGCCGCGGTAAAGCTATTGCATTTTGTTTTTTACGGGGGGTGTTAGGTTATTAACGTTACGGAATTTCTGGATTCGGTTTCCACCATAGATATATATGTAACTAGATTAGCAATTACCACGCCAAGGCGTTGCCACGGGACATATGTACGGATACATATGCGTCGCTAACGTCAGTTCAGTGTTCTGTTAGATGCCAACGGAAGTGACACAGGACAAAAAATGTGTAAATGCGTATTGAAAGAGTGCGATTTAAAATCACAAACACATAATTAATTAACCGGAATTACTTTCCATACTTAATTTTATTGTTTCTGAGTTTTTATAATGATTTACATCAACGTAAAAACGCAATTTATTAATTTACATTTTGAATTTTGACAATTAGGTTCAGTGTTACCAGTAAAACTTAGTTTTAGTTTCCAACATTTGTGGGAGAATTTTTAATTGATGAAATAAGTGCTTCGTATTTTTTTTATAACAACGCTGTAGGGTACCTAAAGATGTAACACGCCGTGTTTAGTGGGTGGAAAAAATCCAATAGCTGAAAAAAGAGACTGACTGACTTTTCATTTACTTTTTATGTAATCGCATAGCCCATATTGTGTGAGTACTATGTACGAGTACTAGAAAGCTATCATTCACTGGAAAACTACGTCATTTCTTGAATTTAATGTGCCCTGGCGGTTCAGAGGATGTCATGCTCGCTGAAATGTCTCGCTGATAGTGGCGCGTGTGTCGGACCATTTAGTTCCCTTCAAAATGGTTGAGCTGAATGGTGCTGATCCATGCGTCATGTTCGTGAACGGGCGCTGTCAGTTGTAACTGGACATCTCTTAGTTGCCATGGCTAATTTGAAGGAATTATTTTGTTTTTACTATGGACACTTTAAACGTGCATACCTTGCTACATTGTTCTCGCATAATATACCATCTCAACATGAATGATGTAACCAAGATTTTGTAACATAAATTTTGATTTCAAAGATTGTCCATGGAGTTTCTTGCCCGTTCTTCTCCATAGAGATCTACGCTAGGGAATTGGCAACTACAGTACGTTCACAGTTTTTATGTCTTGTGACTGGGACTGTACCTATATTTAATTTTCATCTTTGTTTCGAAAATTCAAAAGTGCCTGTAATTGGCCTATTTGCAATAAATGCTTTGATTTTGATTTTTCTTATTGTCGAAGCACTTCCGTGATCAAGACAAAATAGATCCAAAAAGCGAATGTGTATATAAATTAATAAACGAAATAATAATGTTATAAAGAGAAAAGGTTTTCATTGTTTGTGTGTTTGTTACGATTTAACTCGAGAACTTCTCACCCGATTTTAAAAATTATTTCACACACAGCTACATCTTTAGCCAGTAACAAAGGCTTTAATTACTTTCGCGGATGAAGTCACAGGTGAAGTGCTAGTTAGTTAAAAACTTTTAATATATCCAAAAAGAAATATGCAATTCGAATATTTTAAAGTTAATTTAATTTATAAATGTATTAAATCATTTTAAGGCTTAAAAAAATTGGGTAAAATTTCGCATGAGTAGGCCACCCCATCCCACCATTGCAAGTTTATATTGCCGTCTTTGTCTAATTAAGGCGACGGTATTGTTCTTGTGACTTGTGTAAGCGAGACAAATATACGTTCACTTTGAAATGTTAATGGTTTCAAAGCTACGTCGTCGCGTTTAAATGGTGGTTACACTTTTTTTGACAATTTTGTTGAGGTTTGCATCTCTAGTATATATAGCTCAATGGTTTCCACGGTCAAGGCCCGCGATAGAAGCTATGCAATAGCTTAAAAATATTTAGCTCATAACACGATGTTTTGGTCTATCTCAGAGATCTATTTACTTAAATATTTATTTATTACCTACAAATTCGATAATATTTTTTGATGTGATAACTGCTACTTACGTCTTCATGAGAAGAAACTTTGTAAATTGGCAAAATCTTTATAAAATGTTCAAAAATAATTACCCTTACTAATGAAGACCTCTCCTCGCTTTTGAGTCCGTACACAGTCACACCCTCATCCTTAGACAGATGAGGGGCGCTCAGACTGCCCATAACCATCACGTACGGCATCTTTCTTTATTTACAAAACACCTCACAAACAGTCCAATCTATGATTTTATTTAAGCTATTAATTAACGAAAATCACCGAGAGATTGCCTTATTCATTTTAATTGAACACGGACAAACAGAAACACAAATAATACCACAAGAATTTGTTAGTAAGTTAACCACGCGTCTTTAACCGTGAGCGCTCGTGTACTCATGTGTGAGTCCAGTCCACACTCCGTCAGATAAGCACTACCTGCATGTGGTATACAATGGCATTTCTATGTAGGTTGCTGTACGGATTGCTAATGACGCGCTTGTAGTTGTTCGAGACGTGACGTCGAACTAAGTGACCTTCACGGGTGCTTGCTCTGCGCGGACGCAGGTCGCCACATGAGAGCCGCTTAGCCGATGACCACAGAGTACATTATTATCCAGTGACTGTCGCACATGATCAAAACGATATTATAGTAGTACCTAATAAGTATTAAGATTATAATAAGGCACCGTTTTATCCGTTGTTTCCTTTAAATTATGATAGAAAACCGGATTAGTAAAAAAGGTTTTATTTTTGGATTGAATGCCTTTCCGATAATTATGCCTGGTGGAAATGTATGATTGATTATTTTATGTGTCTATAAAAATAAAACAAAAGGAAATCAGGTTGTCATGCCGACGCGACAGTGACATATTTTCACTACAAAACGTTTGTGTATAAATATTCGAGAGTTATTTACAAAATATTCAATCATGAGCCATTCTATGAGCAGCCCGAGGAATATACAATTAGGTACCACCTACTTCCAGTTAGATAGTTGAGGAATGTTTATGTTTACAAATACCGTTACTTACAAGTACCTATTTATCAAAAGTTCATTGAAGGAAATGGTAAACACACAAGATATGAAGAGGAATGCAGACTTTAGTCTTATTATTTACCCACTGTGGTCATCTTTTTAGCTTACTTTATGCTTTTTGCGTTTCTAAACAATATATTTTGTTTTGTTGATAAAGGAACCTTTTACTTATGACTTTTGCAAAAACTGGATAAGATATGTAAGGTACCTACCTATATTCAAGATTTGGGTGCACAGTCCATGTTAAATTTAATTACCATAATATCAGGTTTTCGGTAGGGTGAACAAAAAACGAAGTTGGCTCTACCTACTGACCAACCGATTTGGATGGATGAATTAACCGAACCCCATTTGGGTCCGGTTAATTTGTATGCTTTCCTAATTTGACCATGTGTAATTGTCGTAGTTTTTGAGACCTACCAGAAAGCTCGGCTGGTTTTCGTCCAAATGATTGCTGAACTGGCGACTAGATCAACTAATGTTAAATGCTTGGAGAGCGCGGGCGCACTTGGTAAATAATATGATTTATTATGTATGATCTATATATAAGTTAGTTACATAGATAAGTACTTACCTAAGTATAAGTAATATGTGGCAAATTACCTGTACAGCTGTAGAAATACCTACCTACATATACTTGTGTACCTATTGAAACAACATCCGACAAACCTCTATGGCTTGAGATAAAAAGTTGGTTCAAAGGAGGACTCAATATAGGCATCGTAACGAATCTATGAACTCGGTCTGAGGATAAATGTGGTCTATCCCTGCCTCTAGAGCTGGTAGTAGACAATGATACTGTATTATAAAGGTGTCACAATTAATCTAGGTTTCAATACTAACACTCAAACTCAAAGCATTTATTTGAATTAGACCATTACGGCACTTTTGAAGATCAAAAAAACAAAATAAAAGCGAAGTTACAGTCTCACTCAAAAGACATAATAACTTGAGAAAGTAGGTACTGTAGTTGCACATACCAAAGGGTATATCTCTAATGTAGTAGATCTCTCTCTATGGAGTGTCGTTTCATGGTTTTCTTCCATTTATTGTATCATGTTTGTTAGAGAGATTTGATCCATATAATTGCCCCTATCGATGGATGTAAAAAAAGTAGTGATATTATTTCCGTTCGATTCCCGAGTGTGGCAAGCGATTTTTTTTAAAGCTGTGAACGCAGATTTGTTTGTTTAAAAAATAAAGGAATGTTTCTTTTGAGTAAAATTTGCTATCTTCCGTATTTAGAGTACTTTTCCCTCAAGTGGCGTTGAAAAATTCCACCCTGTATAAAATGTGGGTACGTTGTCGTTTCGGAAAATCTTGTAATCATATTTAGAAAAAGCTTGGCATATGATGGTGTCTGTCGACCAATGAACAAGAAAATGTTCACAGATTTGTTGAGACCACTGTTGTCGGATGCGTGTAGCACTGTCCGCCAGTGCGCTGTGGTCGCGACCGCTCGACTTGCGGAACACGATGAGGGGGTGGCCCGACAAGCTCTCAATGGGGGAATGGTCACCATCACTCTTGAAAATCTTAATAAATATAATGTGAGTACATAATTATTATATGTGATGTCGATGGTGTTAGGTTGTCATATTTCAATACCATGCATATATGTAGTCTCCGAAGATGTAGACGGAGAGGTATAAGTACCTACCAGCAAAGACACAAAATTGAACCGGACATTCCCAATTAAGTTATGCACAAATGTAGACTCGTGACTGCTACTGAGAGTTGCCTAATTTAAAATCGTGAAACCCAACATTTTGCCTACCTACACGTACCAGAGGTGGCGCTCAGCAAATTGAACAGCCTTTGCTTTGAAAATAAAGGCAAAAGGTATTTATTTTCAAGGTTGTGCTCCTAATTCCATGAACTTATTTTCCCAGGTGTATTATAAAAGGTCCGCACTTTATCTCATGAGAGCCGTTGCTAAGTAAGTAAACGTTCATAATAAAAGGCCCTAAACACAGTATAAAAATGAATTAATTATGACTGATTTGTAACTTGCAGACATAATGAAGAACTGGCAGGTGCCATTATTAGACTTGGTACTTTGGAGCATATTGTATCGTGTCTTGAAGATTTTGATACACAGGTGAATATAAAATCAATTTCATCTAAGTTGGCATGCGTGTAAGTGGCGTATATATTCACAGACATTGACATATACCTTCCATCTATCCCGTCTGATGTTAGCGAGGGTCTCGACCCTGACACCTCACCTGCGCATTGGATGACCTTAAGGTGAAAGCACCAGGGCAGCCCGCGTTTTGTACAATTTGTAGGTCATTTTGGTTAAAATATGATTCGGGCCTTTACAAGTAAGGCTTTGCAGAGATATAATTATTAAAATCATCAATACAACCTTCTAAGTTCATTTAAACTTATAAGTTTTGAACTTTCAACAGAATAATCCGTGTATTACCAATTTTAAGGTGAAAGAAAATGCCGCGTGGGCTTTAGGATACATCGGAAAGCACAGCGAACAGTTATCGGGATTGGTAGTAGATGCTGGTACTCTACCACTGCTGGTGTTGGCATTCCAGGAACCTGAAATGAGCCTGAAGCAAGTAAGTTTTTAATCATTCATCATCATCATTTCCCCTCCCCCAAGTGCCGCCATATTGACCGAACTCGTGCAATTCGCATCCAGCGGATTCCCACAGCCTTCACCAGGTCATCTGTCCACCTAGTGGGAGACCTTCCTACCCAACGTCTCAACGTCGTTCGCGGTCGTCACTCCAGAACTTTTCGGCCCCATCGGCCATCCGTCCTGCGAGCAATGTGCCCTGCCCTGCTCTTAAGTTTGGCAATTTTTCGGGCTACGTCGGTGACCTTGGTTCTCTTGCGGATGTCTTCATTTCTGATTCGATCACGCAAGGAAACTCCGAGCATAGCCCTCTCCACTGCCCTTTGGGTGACTTTAAGCCTTTTGATCAGGCCCATTGTGAGCGACCACGTCTCGGTCCCGTATGTAATCCCCTTGTCCAGTATATTCAATTCAACTAGTTACTCCCCGCGACTAAGTCCGCGTCAAAGAATTTTACCAATTCTCTTAACTTCCGAGATCCGCCTAATATAGGGGGAGAAAGGGGGCAAGGAGGGCGACTTTGAGAATTGTTTTTTTCTTTTCCGAGTTACGCTTCACCCACTCAACCTTCGTTGCGCTACGGAGGTCGCCGGCTCGCCACCTCTCCGCCTTTCCGCCCTCTTCGCTCCACCCAGGACCTTCCGCCATTAGAAAGCTATCGTGACCTTATCCCTACGCTATATACAATGTAATAGTATAGCTTTCCAAAAGTACTTTTGTAATCGTTAGAGGAATGTCGGTGACCTTCAAAACTTACAAACTTTACGTCTTTTTAATATTTGTGTACAAGGCGCATGAAAAGGCCCGCTCAAGGTGGAATGACGACGATAGGATGGAAGTCTTCCAGCTGTATTGATTGAATGTCAATTTAATTCTAATATTTAGGTATGGATGTTTTAGATCGCCGCTGGCGCTCTGGTGGACTTAGCCCAGCATAAGCCTGAAGCGGTGGTTGATGCTGGTGCTATCTGTCATTTAGTACATGGTTTGGAAAACCAAGATCCGAAACTGAAGGTTATTTCTTATTACCCTTATTTACTTGTTGTCTTGTTGGATCTTTATAGAAGATATAAAACGATAGATAATGCTGCGTGTCTGATGCTGTACCTACCTAAACCCGTTAGTACTCGTGACTTCGTGAGGATACTATCTTACGCCTGTTATTATGGTTTAGCGTAGCACACTGTGCGCTCTGGGCGCTGTGGCGGGTGCGCGAACAGAGCTGGCGGAGGCCGTGGTGGCCGGCGGAGCTCTGCCGCCCGCGCTGCTGCACGCGGGCCACGACGCTGCACCCGTACGCAAGGCTGCGGCCTGTCTGCTCAGGGATATCGTCAAACACTCCGTTGATGTGAGAAATGGCCTGTGGCCTCCCTAATTTCAGTAATTTTATTTCGAAATAGCAGCCACTCCTTGATAAATGAAAATATGTCATCGATCGATCCAGACTGATTCTTCAGGCTAATTTAGCCTCTGAAAGGTCCATTCCATTACAACTTTAACATGCTAATTTTGTTGGCTATATCGATTGTCGACTACCCACTTTGGTAGTTTACATCCTTGCGTGAGCAGGAAAATTCCAGCCAGAGCCAGGATAGATAGCTTAACATTAATCTCGTCTGATTTCCAGTTGGCGCAATTAGTGGTAAACACAGGTGGATGTGGTCCCTTAGTAGAGCTTGTAGCAGAGCCGGTAGGGGGCTCGCGCGTGCCTGCTTGTATGGCGCTTGGGTTCATCGCCGGGCAGTCAGACCAACTTGCTATGGCGGTTATTGAGTGTAAGGTAAGATTACGGTATAATCCGATAAAGATGAGTAGGTATTGGTTGACATCAATGTACTCATGCTACATCCAGAAATCTGAAAAAGCTTCCCATACATTTGACTACACAAATAAGTAGTAAAAATGTTTTGTTTTATTTTTCGCAATTCCTGAATTGACCCATAGATGTTCATAATGATGAGATGAGAACAAACCTCTTAAGAGGTTTAGGGTAGACAAAACTAGGGCTGTGTCGTATCTGCCTGCTTCATTGGGTGTGTGATTGCTGATAACTACTTGTCGGATCCGGTTATTAGTAGGTACGCACTTAAAATGAATCGCAGGCGCTTTTGGTAACCATCATGGGACCTACTTCTCTGCCAACACCTGCAGCGTGCTTCGACAGACTCGTGATGTTCTGAGCTTGCAGCAAGGACGACATGGAGTGTCTAGTCGCCGCAGAGTTAAGATGTCGATGAAAGCGCGTATTTTTCGTATGGGCATTCTGTGGTATACGCTGTAAACCACCACGCGGGCCCAGTACTGGTTGGTAGATGTCAAATGTCTTCGAATTTTCGGTTCTAGAACATGGCCGGTTTCCTCACGATGTGTTCCTTCACCGTTTTGAGACCAGTGGTGATGAAATAAATTACTCAGAGTACACGCCTGTCTGAGTTCGAACCCACGACTTACTGATCGTAAGTCGGGGCCGCCGCTGCTCTCCGACATCTTATGTTTGATATAAATATTTAGGCTGTTCCGGCACTCGTCGAAATACTTCAAAACCCCGAAGCAGACGATGCAGAACTTTGCGCCTCAGCCTGGACCCTCGGTCATATCGCGAAGCATTCTCCTCAGCACAGCCTCGCTATAGCTGTTGCTAATACTTTGCCTAGATTGTTGCAGGTAAGAAGTGGTTATAGATTGAAGCTGGTTAAGCTATCCACTTATCAGTCAATAAATCAAGCAAGGAGCCTTTACAGCATATTTAATAACTACAGGGTCTCAAGATGGTGAAGATACTATCAATGCTTTGTTGGTAGCTGACACTGTCATGACATCGCATAAAATAAAAATGTCAGGCAACATCAGGTGCTGCTGGTGCTATCTTTTATTATGATGTAGAGATTTTGCGAGATCTAAGTAGTTACATAAATTTTTGTCATGTTTTATAAACTATCCAACACAGTTGTACACCCACCCAAAGTCTTCCGGAGAAGTTCGTGCAAGAGTGGCTTGTGCCTTGAAACAAGCCCTGCAGTGCTGTTTGCATCGACCAGCATTAGAACCATTGTTGCATTCTGCTCCTGCTTGCATTCTTAAATATGTGCTTGCACAGTTTGCTAAGGTCAGTGCAACATGTTCAGCTTCTGTTAGAATTCAAAGTAAAATAAAATTTCATAAATTTTTGGTCAAGTTTATAATAAAATATATTAAGTTTAGTTATATCACAGACTTTTCATTTAGCTTAGATGAGAAGTTACGTTAAAATATTGAACTACATAATTATTTGATTATACCTACTTTACAACCTACTCTAGTAGTAAGTTATTCAGTAAACTGGGCCATCATCAAGGTTATCATCTTCTTCATCATAATCTTCACCATTGTCAAAGTAGTTGTTTGCATAGTCTGTACCATCATCAATTTCATTTTCTTCCTCATGCTCATCTTCAATCACCTCATCATCATTCTCCTCTTGGTTCTTCACAGGCTCTTCATTTTCGTTTGTTTCCATAGTTTCGTCATCTTCTTGATTTTCTTTCTTCTCCAATGTTTGGAGCCTCTTAGCTATAGCCGCCGGGTCGTCAAGCTTCCGCTTGCGAGTTGTAGCACGCACTCTGTTCGCTTGAGGCCTCAACTCTGTTGGCATATTTGCCCACACACAATCCAATACTTTCCCCTTCTTAGCATCAAGAGCAAGCATTTTATACTTGTCAGAGTACCTCTCAACGCCATCTGTCTGAGTTTTCAGCTTCACAAATGCTGGTGACTCGTGTAGGAACTCGATAAACTGATCTTTAACGATCAACATGTAATCTGTGGCGGCATCGCTAACTAATGGAAGAGGCTTCGCTTCGAGTTTCGGGAATAACGGGGGTGGTGCCAAAGTTTGTGGAGTGTTGTCTCCTCTAGCTATACCGAGGGCTTGTAGTTGATCATGTGTTAATGATAGACCACTCCCGCCACGGCCTCTTCCTCTACCGGCCATCACGTGTTAATTCAGAAAATATAGATAAATTAATTGTTTGGTTTGGTTCGGTTTTTCTCTGCCGATCATTTGACATGTAATGACAATTAGACAAAGTGCCATGTGTTTTTGACATAACAATTTTAGACTGCGTTCCGTATTAGAAAATAATCCGTTCGTTCCGATTTAGTTTTCACGATTATGACAGCTAAGAGCAGTCATAATCGAAACTTGAAAATTATAAATATTTTCTTAAATCTAATTGGGGCACTAATGGGCACAAATTAAGAGCTACACGTGTATGTTTATTCTACAGGGGCACATGCAATGGTTTTAGTGAAATACGATTCTGCAAAACGTTACTCCAGCAAGAAATGCAATATCTCGAAAACCTGAAGGGGCACTAATTTTATTTTTGGTGGCACATTTTGTCAATAATATAAGCTCTCTGGCCATGCACAATGTTTTTCTCTCCGATCATTCGTTTAGAATTTTCCTGCTGGAAAAACGTTACCCTAGCAGGAATCATTTTTCAGTTTTTCTCCAAAACTACAAGGGGCACAAATTCTTTAAGTGGGGGCTCATTTACAGCAGCTATGGCTCTAATTATACATTCTACTCAGATAACTCTAGTAGACACTTTCCAGCTAGGGTAACGTACACAACAAACACTATGATATCTTGATTTCTGAGACCTGACTCTACACTAATGCATCTACCGGTGATTTCAAGCGTGATAGCCGCCCCCATTCTAGTAGCACAGATAGGAACATTGCAAGGAAGTTTTTTCACGGATTGTCTTAAGTAATTCATGTCTACTTTTTCCACAGTGCTTTCTTGGGTTTGGCATAGTCGATTGCTAATGAAGTTTCTCATTTTTAGATTTTGCCAAACGATGCAAGAGCACGAAGGTTGTTTGTAACCACAGGAGCATTGAAACGAGTCCAAGAAATTGATTCAGTTCCCGGATCATCTCTTAAAGAATACATTAATATAATCAATAGTTGCTTCCCTGAAGAAATTGTGAGGTATGTAATGGGTTATGTTGCTTGCTAGATTCTAGGTTTTTTCAGTTGTTTTGTGTAAAGGCTTAATTTAATATGTTTTTTTCTTTGTAGATATTATACTCCTGGTTTTTCGGACTCATTACTAGACAGAGTGGAGGCTTATACACCGCAGGTAAATAATAGAATAATTTATAATGAAGATGTTTTGGTACAGACGCCACACTTCATACCACCCAAAACTGACAAATTTTCTCAATCATCTTTGAACCAATACTTCAGCGATCAAGTTAAAAATATATTTAAAAAAAAATGACAGGTTTAATAGCTTGACTGTAGATCATCCACATAGGGTCCATTCCGAGATACGAAATAATCACTCACAGCGCTCACATCAATATTTTGCGTTCCGATATAGATTTCACGATTATGACAGCTAAAAACTGTCATCGGGTTATTTGACAGCGCTCACCGTGATATTTATTTGGAGCATGGTCGGTGTAATCGCAAGATGGCGCATGTCATGACGTCATCTATGGCGGTTCAAGGGACATCGATATCGCAGTTGTGATCGTGCTCACGCTAATTCGGAACGGGTTTATGGACGCTTAAAGCGTATACTGCCTATCTTGGAACGCGGCCATACATGTAAAGGTATGGTATCCTTACGAATAAAATCCAAACTGATAAGTTCTTTGACTTTACAGATACCGGAGCTCTTCACAGACAGAGTGCCTAGCGACTGTCAAAGTGAATTATCTGTACAAAATACAAAATGAGACAATTTTGGATAATTTATTTAATAAATTGATTCGTTACACTTGTTGTTTGCATAATATCCACACCAATTTTTGTACTTGAATGGTTCTACCACCTATATCCGTTTTTTCCATCGCCATTGATTGACTTGTAATCCTGTAACTGTACAATGCATTCACTTAGCTGAGAACATTTTATTACATAATAAATACTATAAATAATAAAGTTAATCATAAATTTGTACTCACTTATAATCATTGCCACACAATATATTCAGAACGCGAATTCCTTGGACATCTACTTCTAGGAAGTGTTCTTGTTTGCTGCTTATGAGATTTAATTCTGTGAATTTTTTTTCCAGGCTTTCTAGTTCGTCTGTTTTCAGTCCCTGAAATAAGGTTTTAGTATTTCTAGAGTAATATAGGTGTTTTCAGGGCCAACTTTCACTGAGAAACTATAGAAACTATAGATGGCGCTGTGTAAGACTTTGTGAAAAACTTTTTTCGACTTTTTGCGCGGGTCGCATGTGACAATAACGACGCAATAGAAGTAGGACGCAGAAACGCGCTTGCGCTGCGATATTGCGATATGAGTTCTTTGAGCATTTGGTATTGGGACGCATGTGGTCCCATACACTGCCATGATAATAACGCGGGAAGCTTGCGTTTCTGCGTCCCGCGATGACTAGAATATCGCGCGGTAATAACGCGCCTGTGTGGAGCCTTCAGGAATAGGGACGCATTATCGCAATATCGCAGAACGCAGAAACGCGGAAAAGCAAAAACGTTTCTGTGTGTGGGAGCCTTTACTATTTTGTCAGTTTCATAAAGCAGAAAAAAGTTTTTACGCTCGGGTGGCACTGAAAACACAGAAAGTATAGTTTTATCAAGTTGTTTAGGCCTGTGGCGGCAAAACTAAATGAAGCAACGATATATAGCATGGTTTTGTGAGGTAGAGTTTGGCCAACGAAAGCTGTCCACAAAATATTTGCAGAAGTTTTAATATGACAATAATTTAAGACTGACAAAATTGCGGGTTTCGTACTTGAGTCATCGTGATCTTGTGTTTACGTGTATCATATTTACAAAATACGTAAAAGTTTTCAAAATACTAATTCAACTGACCGACTCACGTTAAACTCTATGTATGGGCCACTACTTGTACCCTGGTGTGGAGATAGGGTCTCGTCGCCGAAAATAATATAATAATAATAATATCCTGGTATTCAGCTGCATCCGGTTAGACTGGAGGACGACCCTAACATATTTGGGATACGACGTTGACTACTTACGACTTAAACGATGACTTACGAGACCCGGCGTTATGGAGCCACGTGGCCCTATTGGGAACGCTGCTTTAGACAATCTATAGGTATAGGTAATCCGAGTATACCTAACCCCGTATTCACAAACGTTCGACTCGCTTCCGATTCGACAACTTGTATATCTGTCTTCTTCTGGCATTACGAAAACGACCGAGATAGACATACGACTTCCCGAATCGAAGCGTTGTGAATACGAGGTCTGATCAACTTGCATGAAACTAGTATTTACCTGACTGCGCCAGAAGTAGGGTTATGTTTTCGAGAGTTTATAAGGTTTGGCAAACGAAAAGTAGAGACTGAAAAAGCTCGGCAAAAAATCTCAGCCTAGTAACCCTAAAACTTGTATGAAATACTCCGAATAACCTGACTTGATACATTACAGTTATTTGTTTTTAGTGTAAAACAATATTAGTACACTACTGCTTGACTGCATGTGGACAGACCCCGTATTCACAAACGTTCGACTCGTTTCCGATTCGACAACTCGTATATCTGTCTTCTTCTGGCATTAAGAAAACGACCGAGATAGACATACGAGTTTCCGAATCGGAAGCGAGTCGAATGGTTGTGAATTAGGGACCTGGTAGGTATAATAAATCAACAACAACTCGCCATCTTATTTTGACAAATTGAGATTGACAATGAATTGACATAAATAAAACATTGCCATATGAAAAGTTTGCAAATAATTCGAGTCTCTACTTTCATTTACGCTCTTGGCTTGAAAAGATTCGTTTTTTTACAAGGTATGAAGGAGAATGAAACTATGGCTGCATTCCGCATTACAAAATGATTGCTCACATCAATATTTTGCGTTTCGATTTTGATTATGACAGTTATGAGCTGTCATTTTTGACAGCGCTCACGGTGGTATTTTGGTTATGGTCAGTGTCTTCGCAAGATGGCGCATGTCATGACGTCATCTATGAAGATTCAAGGGATTTCGAATATCCCGCTCACGGTAATTCGCAACGGGTTAACGGACGCTCAAATCGATTACAGAATATTTCGGAACGCGGCCTGGGTATATCAAAATAAAAAAATGGCGGATTTTTGGCGCCAGATTCAAATGTTTGGTACGCTCTGCAGCCTAAACGACTCAAAAAATATATATAAATGTTGCCACTTATTGTTAAAATGGTTTAAGAGCCCTCTTACAGTCCACTAGCGCTGCCAATCGAAAAAATGTCATAACTCGTAAATAGAATCAAAAATACAAAAAATGTGGTCTATTATTACTGTAGAAAAGGCAATAGTAATTTTATAACACATTTGTCAACACTTGAAATATAGCTGTTTAGCTAAATTGTGCATTCAAAACATAAACGGCCGTTTTTGTTACAAATGCACGAATTAGCTTAACAGCTATATTTCAAGTGTTGACAATGTGTTATAAAATTACGTTATTGCCTTTTCTACAGTAATAATAGACCACATTTTGTATTTTTGATTCTATTTACGAGTTATGAAATTTTTTCGATTGGCGGCGCTAGTAGACTGTAAGAGGGCTCTTAACAATAAGTGGCAAACTGGCTATATAAAATATACCTATTTAAAAAACCAGACTGCGTGTAAATTAACTTAAAACTGTAAAGAAAAAATATTTTCTAAATTTTTTACGAAGTCTGTTTTTTTTATTCCAAACAAATAAAATGTGCCATACCTGTAATTTACAGGATGTGAAGCTGGTAGTCTCTAGTTCAGTTACAAGTATGTAATACATGATGTCGAAGTTACTAGAGTGAACGACTGTGACCTATACTTTAGTCTCTTACAATTTATACAAACTGTTATCAGCAGTGGTAACTGATAATTATTATTTTTCCTGAGGATGTGGTTTTAGAATGATAGACATAAATAATTTCATACAATTCTAGTCCTTTTATTTGATATAATAATATATTTTGTTAATGTGTATCATGGATTCAACAGAACACCAAGTTTTTGTATGAGGGTTTTCAAACGAATTGCTTCAGTAGCCAGCCAGGAATACCTGAAAAAAAAAAGATAAAAATTAGCAAAGACATTCTGTTGTACTAGTTCAATATTTGGTGTAAAAGGTTTTCAGATTAAAAGTTTCTTCAAAGATTTCAAGATATATGCTTGTCTAAATAATATTCATCATTGTAATAGGCTTTTTTACTGAAAAATTAAAATTAGTCCGTCACTTAGATTATCAAAAAATATTTGACCCGTATTTTTTCTTTTGTCACATAAACCAAAATTGACGAAGATATGACGCTTTTAAAATTCTCAATACGTCACGCCGTGCTATACTTTTTAGTGCGTTGTGACGTCACCAGCTCCCACTCCCGAGTTTTGATGCGTTCAAACTTCGTCAGTATTCATTGATTAACAAAAACAAAAAATACGTGTCCATTATTTACCAATACTACTAGCTGACTCGCGCAACTTCGTCTGCGTAAATTGAGATTTAAACTATCCTATCTTTCAAGTTGTGTGTGGGTGTGCGAATTTTATTATAATCGGTTAAGTGGTTTAGGAGTCCATTGAGGACAAACATTGTGACACGAGATTTATATATATTAAGATAACTGACGGACTAAATAGATTTGCAATTTATTGATGGTGGAAACTAGCCTTTTGTAGCTACCAAACAGCAAGTTTTAAATAAAATATTGAAAATGAAATACATACAATTATGAGGTGCTTCAAAACAATTACTTCAAGGGATGTGTCATGAAATCGCTTCGCAGTTTTATTGGGTCTTTCTGCAAAAAAGATCATTTATTAGTATATTAGAAAAGACTCATGTTCCCGTTTTGATCA
The DNA here is from genome assembly GCA_916618015.1 of Xestia c-nigrum. Classification (NCBI taxonomy): domain Eukaryota; kingdom Metazoa; phylum Arthropoda; class Insecta; order Lepidoptera; family Noctuidae; genus Xestia; species Xestia c-nigrum. The sequence goes on from OU745260.1 coordinate 12,297,411, forward strand.
TTTTTATTTCAGTTGTTACCATGACCATAGTTTCCCCACGGTTTTGTGAGCCAGGGATAACTAAGCAAATCATCATTTCAGTGTTTAAAATTACCTTATTTTAATTTGCAGGTTCTTTCCAGACAGGAGTATTAGAGTTCTTGATTTGAGTATAGGTTCATTCTGAAAAGATATTCACAAATTATTGTAAGTCCTAGTTTTTTTCCTATGCACAACATTTTGATGCTAAGAAGTTTCAGTTGTTACCATACCATTATTTTTCCCCACGATTTAGTGAGACAGGGATAACAGATATTCATCATTTAAAAAATAGGGACCAAATTTCACAGAACATATAAATTGAAGAAAAGAAAGTTATGAGTTGTCATGTTAAGTGTTGCGCGGACGCCTAGAGCAGGAAGATAAATAAACGAGTATGACAATCTGCTACACACTTACCATTATTATAGGTTGATTTTATTTCATCTGTCTATTGATCCCATCATTAAATTTCCTTGTATCTTTATCTTAATCTAAAAGTAAACATCAAAGTTAGTACAATGAATTTCTATTTCAATTAGAGTTTAAGGTACCTTGATAGTTCAGATGTTACCATACCATATTTTTCCCCACGATTTAGTGAGACAGGGATAACTAAGATATTCATCATTTAGTCATTATTGGGGGATCACTATAGAACTAACAAAATAATGTTTTTATTTACCAGGTAATGTAACATAACTTTGTATAATCCTCCATAAAGCCAGCCAGGGCTTCACCAGCCAAATGATTTAATCTGGAAACAATTCAACTAGTTAATATATTGGTATTTTTTCATATTATACTAAAGAGTTTGATTAACATAAATTCAGTTGTTACCATACCATTATTTTTCCCCATGGTTTTGTGAGACAGGGATAACAGATATTCATCATTTAGTATTGCCCCAAACATAGCTTTAATAATGTGATAAAAACAACTCACCAATAAATACTATTTAATTCTTCAGTAGATTGTATTGTGTGACGGTTAATCTCTCTCATGATGATTGTCCTGGGGGATGTTCTAGATCGTGTTACGCAGTATCATCTCTACCCTCAGTTTTGTGAATTATCTAAAATAAAGGAAAGAACCATTTAAATAAAAAGTTCAGCAAATGTTCAAGCATAAAACTTATTTGAAAACTATGATCAGTTTTTTAAATATTCATCAAAAGTATAAGATATATGCTTGTTACCATCATTTCAAGTGTATCGGTTGTTTCAAAATACACAAAAATGTACTGACCTTATTAATACAGTTGTGGCATCCCTTTATTGCTTGGCCACTTTTGCTTGCTTCGAAACTGCCTTAGTTGTCTGCACAAATTAAAAGGTGTATTATTTTACGTTTCTTCTTAGTCATCAAATTAGCATTAATATAGGTTTGTCAGTAAATCGGATCAACACATCTGGTTCAGACTGGGGCGATATAATAATCATCATGAAAGAATGAAGAAAAGGATACAGAAAATTGAATGGCTTACCATAGCAGAGATGGGAGTATTTCTTATGAACTCTGTTGCTCTAGCATTTAATTTTCTATTGGATACCTGAAACAATATGATGCTACATTATCCATCACTATGTTACTATACAATTTTTTTGGAAAAATAATTCTATCAGGAAATCGGATCAACACATCTGTTCAGACTGGGGCGATAATACAATCATCATAAGAAACTGTAGGAATAAATCTATACTAATATTATAAAGCAGAAGAGTATGTTTGTTTGGTAGAACGCGCTAATCTCAGAAACTACCAGCTCGAATTGAAAAATTCTTTTTGCGTTGGATAGTCCATTTATCGAGGAAGGCTATACTGCCCCCGATAGTTAAAAAGACGTATCTAACCAAAAGTAAAAACGGAGAAATAAATGTTTTTATGAATGAAACGGGAAATCGTTTGCTGTCTTTGAGTAAATCAAAATATTTACATACTGAAAGTTGAAAATAATGCCCACTGTAATAGACTTTAGCTTGGTTTAATAATAAAATTATTGTATGAAATGATAATAATAAAAATAAAGAAAAAACTGTTTCATCTTAGCAAAAAAAATGAAGAAAAATATTACATACTTAATTGAATAGACGTAAATGGCTAGATGCGTCCTTTAAATTTCAAACGCTTTTGGCTGTACTTTTCTTCTAAGTATTTAGTTATCTATCTTGTCAATAATTTTAACACAAATGGGCGCATAAAGGTATTTCCGCCTTTTTTCTTAAGAATTAGAAAGTATGTAGCTAACCCTTGGCTTAGAAAAAATGTTTATGAAATTAGTCTTCACTCTAATAATCTTTTAATCTAAGGTAGTGTGTCTGAAATAGTACAGTAGGTTCGTTTTTATCATTTATTAATTTAGTCTAATTTATTATTTGTAAATAAAACAAAATCGATGTAGTCAAATATTTATTTTTTAAATCTTTTGACCTACATAAACAAAAATGCTATCCATGGCACAGTAAATTATAATGAAAATCAGAACTAGGTATTAAACGTGAGCAAATTTTAACTTAATCAGTCTTAAATAGATACAGATCTATTATAATTATTTCTTAAATCTTTATTATAACAATCACGTCTTAAAAAAATAACATTCTAAGACTAGTAATCCCATTACTTTAAGTAGTTTTCAAAAGTAGTTTACAAACAATATTATGATAATTATGTGATTAAAATATCAAAGTAAAAAACATAAAATCAAAATCAAAAAGTTAAAAAATCAGCAGTCTTCAGCCTCTAGATTCTTTTAAAATCTAACTTTATCGTAAGATCACAGACAATTTATCAATCCTTGGACAAATCTTAAATTAATAACAAAATTACTTTTTTGAAAAAATATTGTCTAACCTAAAACATTTAAACATGTACCATTAACCAGCGAAGTAAATGTAGTTTCACTACACCCAAAGAAAAAGAGTTGCTGTTGCTTTGTGCGCCTATTTGTCAACATCTTCTTCATATTCGTGAATCAAATCGACAGAGTTATCGTTAACTGGCAAATTTCGCCAAAACGCCCTTCGGTTCTCTGGCATAAGATAAAGTAACTGATTAATTATATCAGATTTGCGTTTTTCATTAACTCCTCTGAATTGAGTTTTTATTACTGGTCTTGGAATGCCAATTTTAATATTTTTCACTCTCAGGAAGTCCAGTTCTCTTTCTATGCCATCAAAATCAGTTCTGAATGCTATTGTATTAATTCCCCTTCGAAAAGTGACTTCGCACATGCTACTCAGATATACTCTTGGTATCATATTTTGAAGTTTGTAGGAGGAAGAGCAATCTTCAAATCTACAAAAGTCACTGACGACCATTTTCTTTACAGTGATTTTACGATGAGTATCAGAAACCGCGTGGTGGAAGTCTTCAAAGTCATATATTCTTTTCTTCTTTTTGAGTGACAATTCGACCTGGTGATGAAATTCATCCGCTGACATGTAAGTGTGTCCTACTTCCAAATATTTCAGAGTAATAGTTTCCAAATTTACATCGCTTGAGTTTATCAGATACAATAAATAGGAAAAAAGACTCCAGTTCTTGTTTTGAGCGGCACAGTTATCTAGCCACAGTGTTATGTGCTTGACATCACGATAATGCAACAAAAAGGCTCGGAAACAGCTTATGATGACGTCTTTTTTCCTGCCAGCAATTGCTTCGTGCCAGATACAAGCAAATGTGTCCCTCGCGCCTCGAAATTTCTTGTCTCCAAGAGGTACGAAACTCTCATTAAATAAAATCAGTCTTGGGCAAAATATAGCAACCTTGAATTCATCTAGACGAGGGCACATTATAACCTTTTCTAGGTCTACTGAGTAATACATAGCGTCACTGGTTTGGTCTTGCATACTCATTTGACGAGATTTATCTTCATCGTATTTCTGTCGTGCTAAAATGTATCTTCTGTGATGTAATTCGTATTCCTTACATTCGGTGCAGTTTCGATGACGGAACTCCATAATATCAGGGTTATGTAATTTATATTTTTCACATATTTCGCACTCCTCATTGCCTAGTTTTGCGAAAGAAATATTAAGTTCTTTAATAACTCGTCGGTAGTGATCGTAAGATACACAATCTTCGGGAGCGGACTGCTCATTTATACCCATTTTTTCACAGAAGTCTTTGTACATATCACGAATATTTAGTTCTGACGGTAGATATTTTCGATTGGGTGCATGTACCCTTCTGTAGTGTGATACAGCAGGATGAAAAGAATTAATGTGGTCAATGATGGGCTTGTTATCGATCTTTTTAGGATTAGGATTACAGCCTCGCGCATCCGTTATTTCTTGTGCTTGCACTTGTTTTAAAGCGTTTCGCAGAACCTTGTCGTTTTTCTTCTCAAATCCTAGGGTTGTCAAAAAAAAAATCTTGCATACCGTTACTTTCTCATTATTTTCATTCAACATAAAATATGTAATAGTTTTTCCTCGGTTAATTACTTTTGAGTTAGTATTTTTTTTTGTTCGCCTGGCTGGTATAGTTTGAGATGTATTGTTAATTATGTATATGTACTGTTCTCTCCAGGTGAAATTACGAAACTGTTTGTTTATAATACTTCGCTTTTACATTCTTCGGCACAACCTGGTTTAACGCAATACTTGGTATTAGTCTTTAACTCTTTCTTAGCTTTAGTACGCTCTCGCAATGAAGTATCGTAATGTTTGCGTTTACGTACACTTCCTTTCTTGGTAAGTTGGATTAAATTTTCAGAAGCCTGGTCAGTCTGAGTTTCGGGCGCAAAATCTTCTAGTTCAGGTGACTCTGAGACGCGAATGTTGTTTTGTTGTGAGTTCTCTATGAAATCAATATCTGAATCAGAGTCGATAACACTACTTTTGTTGTTTTTTCTTTGTGGTGGATTGTAATCTTTATCGAAAACTGAATCATCAGAGTCAAATTCACTTACTGTTGAACTGCTGCTGCTGCTGATAGTCGCTGCAGTGATGGTATTATCGCAGACTTTATCCGGAAAAACACTGTCAGTTGTAGAGACGTGGTTAATTTCTTCACCATGGCTTATTTGGTAAGGGTGTTGGTCGTTCATTAAGGGATACGGCGAAATTCGGTCTGTATTTTCTATTACAGTACTATTTTTACTTGTGGAAGCTAAAGCTTTAGTAAGCAACTCAAAGCATCGACCTTTTTTCATGTTAGTTTCACCTGTAACAACAGTTAATTATGTTAGAATGCACTAGAAAAAGCGTTATAATGCACGTTAAGTATTTGCAAGCAATTTTGGCACATCAAACTTTACTTTTATTAAACGATAAAAAATATGATCACAAAAAACACACACCGGTCAATAAGAATAACTCAATAAAAGCATCCTTCAGTTAGTATCACTAATGTTTTATAAATCTTATTCAAAGAAATGATATAAGTAATGTAAGTGCCTAATTAAAATGTTTATGAATGAAATAATTTTCATACACCTAAATCCGTATGAGGTACTTACTTTAATTTATTAACTTTACTATACAATAGGTGCATAAATTCGGTACCTAGTAGTAAGACATTGATATTTTTTTTCTATCAAAACAAGTCTCAAACAATTTGTATTATTATTTGGCACACTACGGTTGAATTAAATTGCACACACAAACAAACTTTTCAAAAAAAAAAATACTTACTATGTTACGACGAATCACGCTGCGAAAAATTGCGCGACCGCGACACGTTGTGCTCTTACAACCTACTCGGGCGCAACTGACATAGAAACTGGTCAGGCGCCGTACTAAACATACCCCGCCCGACCCCCCGCAATCCCCGCTTGATTCACAATTCTAGGGAAAAAGGACGTTTCTGCGCACTTGCGCCTATTTTATTAAGTATTGTATTATATTTTTTTATTCAACGTAAAGTAATAAGAAGCTTATGGCAAATGCGCCTATGCTAAAATAATTTAACGAAGGAAATAGGGAGCAAGTGGTTTGATGTGGTCTTTTTTTCTTAATGTGAAAGTAGTTTTTTTTTAGCGCGTTAGACGCAAATGAGCATTTGCGTCTTATTAACTTCCTCTTAGGAATAGGGACAAATATGCGCCTTTTATATTACTGAACTAAAAATTAAACTATAAAGTATAAGGACATTATCGACATAAATGCGACTTTTTAATTAAGTTTCACATAAATTCGTCTTTTCATCTTCAATCGGGTGTAAAAAAATTAACAGAAGCGCCCTATTTGGTTATGCTAAAGCCGCACTGGAGGAAGTTAGAAAAATATTAAAAATACAGGCAGATGCGCCTTTTTTTTCTGATTCCGGCAATGTATATAACTCGAATTTGGAAAAAATGTTAGATGCGTCTTTTTTCCTATCGGGGGCAGTATAGGCTACCATACACCATATATACCATCACGCTATGACCACTAGGAGCGGAGCAGTAATAAGAAATGTTGCAAGCGGGAAATCCACGCGATCGAAGTCGCAGGCAGAAGCTAGTACACAAGAAAAATTTAATAGCTTACCCTGATTGGTACAATTTTCCAACAACACATCATTTTCTATGATTTCTGAAACAATAGAACCTACATTAGTTTTATGGCCTTTTTTATGAGCATAAATTAGTGTACTATATTAATATATCAGTAAATCGGATCAACACATCTGTTCAGACTGGGGCGATAACAGAATCATCATTAGAGACTAACAGACAAATAAACACAAAAGCACATTTGAATGACTTACTTTTTCCGATCATGAGTTGAATTTGTATTTTGTTCTCCAGCAAAGATTTCTGAAACAACAGAAGATTCTTTATAATAATTATATTTTTAAAAGCATAAAATTGTGAAAAATAAAATTTATCAGGAAATCGGATCAACATATTGTTCAGACTGGGGCGATAAAAAATCATCAGGTAGGGTTTAGAAACATTTTCAGGTTCAGGACCTAACTAAACCACAATTCAGTTCTAAATTATATCTTTTGGATAACAAATACAATCTATTTACCTTCTTGTGAGTATCCGTAAAATGGTTCATCTTCAGTAAAATGTAGCCATCTGTCAACAAAAGAAAAGTAAGATTAATCAATCAAATAATTACAGTTAGAATTCGAAATCTTTGAGTAGTATGTTTGTCACACTCAACCCTTGGACATACAACTACAACAACTGGATGTCTTACACAGAGTGTGCTAATGTTCCTATCCAGAGTCACATGTGCACGACTTGACAGTACACACATCGGCTTTGGTAGGGTTCCAATGACATAATGGCTTTGTGAGATTCAAGAACAACTTAACTAGTTGAATTTTTACTTTAATTTAATTGTAATATTATTTACCTGAGATAAGTGATCATATGGTTACATGTGGCATGATAACCTCTCAAACGGTCTGGGTTAATAGACTACAACTTTAACCGAATGGGTTCCACTAGTAGACATTATTTCTTCGCAAAGATCCTGTGAACAACAGAAAATTTGTCTGTGAGAAACTAAATTTAGCACAGTGGTCACAGAGGTTTTAATTAGTTTGTTTGTCACACTCAACCCTTGGACATACAACTATGACAACTGGATGTCTTACACAGAGTGTGCTAATGTTCCTATCCAGAGTCACACGTGCACAACTTGACAGTGCACACATCGGCTTTGGTAGGGTCCATTTAGGACTTGCTCACACTGGAGACAAGACTGTCTTAAAGACATTCTTGACTATTTATAGTGTGCGAAAGCCCTTAGAAAACATTAAATTCAAAATTCCAGAGTACAGTAATGGTCATCAAATATTTACCTGTGGTAAGAAGACGGAGACAGTAACATGTGGCTTGGTAACCTCTAAATCTTGAAAGTGGTTCAGGTTCATCCAATTTCTCAATTGAAGCCATGTTTTACCAATGGCAAGATTGTAGTACAGTCCATCACATATTTTTTGTTCCTTCTGTCAACAAAAGCATACTAAAATTACTAAATTGATCAAGCTGTGGTGTTTGTGCCTATATACATAAATTAATTTTGTCACACTCAACCCTTGGACATACAACTATGACAACTGGATGTCTTACACAGAGTGTGCTAATGTTCCTATCCAGAGTCACACGTGCACAACTTGACAGTGCACACATCGGCTTTGGTAGGGTCTCCAGAATCTTAGGCCATCCACTGATGAATAATTTTACAAAAAAAGCCCCACACAACTCACCTTTTTTAATTGTTGGCTGAGAAATTTAGTTGTTTCCTATTCATTTGTACCTGGAAATTGTGAAATAAGATATTACAATTTATTAATAAATTGTCGATCATTACAATATTTCATGGTTATATCAGTTAGGTGGTAAGTTTGAAATCATGAGTTTCATACGAACGAGACTATAATTTTCAATTCATCATGATAAGTAGGTTTTCTTGTTCATTTGACATTTATTTAAAATAAAATATCAACTTACTTCCAGTATGAGGATCCCAGCATGGGGTTGATGTTCATTCTGAGGACAATGAAAACATGTTTAGTTCATAATTTCACGTCAATATTTAACCACCATTGGTAATAGTATTAAATCAGCAAAGTGGTGAGTTTGAAATCATTGATTTTCATACGAACGAGACTATAAAATTAAATTCATCATGTTAAATTATTAGCATGGGTCTATCATAGAAGAAATTAAAGTGATCAACTAACCTCAACTTGTATGAATGCACCTAGTATCTAGCCGCAACTGAAATGTAAAACATTTTGAGTAAAGAAAAAACACCACATGTTCTATAATATCAACTTCACTCACCTATTGCCAGTCATAGGACTGTTTATGAGTAACAATAACACAGTAAATTAGCTTAGAGTAATTCTTTATTTTTTTCTGTCCCTTGATAGTCACAATAACCTGCTTGAGGCACTAAAGAATTACTTCTTCGCTGGTTTCTTGCCGCTGGGCTTCTTGGTGCGCACCTTCCTGACTGCCGCCTTAGGCACATTCTTCTTGCCGAAGGTTCCCGAGCGCGCCGCCTTCACCTTCAAGCTCTTGAACACCGCCGTTCTAGCGCGGTTCCTCTTCACACGCGCTGACGTCAGCTTGAAACGGTCGTAGTCAGTCATCTGTGCACGTTTTTCTTTGTTGGCCAATTTAGTAGCCCACTGGCTCTCTGTCCACTTTTCGGTCAGCTTGGCCTCTGTCCATGCTTTCCTTACCATGCGCGTGGGCGCTGTGAATGGGAAGCTCAAACGGAACTTGGTGAGATGCAACTGGTTGAGGCGGAGCTGTTGACGTGAGACGCCGCTGCAAGGCCCGTCGACGAGAGCGCGGGTCTGGTCAATAATATCAACCACGCTCACTAACTTTCCCTTCAAGGGACCGTCGGCCACCAGGGCAACACGCCCTGGTTCTACAAACCGTGCGAAAGGCATGACGTCCTGGAAAAGTGGAAACAGACGATTGTAGGTTAATTTCACTCAACTATACGACAATGCCGTCACTTGCCGAATATCACTGCGGGCAATAAACCGAAAGTGGGCGAAAATATAGTACAAAACTGAATAAACATGTAGTAACGAAGACCCGACATCGTTCAGAAATAATTTTAACTAAGAATTCGCTTGGATCGAAACGGATAAAATAATTCTAACCTTACAACGTCTGTACAATAAACACTGTTTTCACGAAAAGAGTTTCCGTTTGTCAAGTTGACATTAGTAAAAAGCACCAGAGTTGCCATACTTAAAAACGTTTTGATTTGATCGATCGCTGGGCTAGACTAGAATATCAGTTCGAAAGACATCAATATTTAATATTTAGCATGTCTTTTATATCGGTAAGACATAATTTTAGTTATTTTTCAGTTTAGTAAAACGTAGATCTAGGCGTCACAAAATAGAAAAATAATTTTGAAATTGGGAAACAAGGAATCCTTGGGCGGTTTCAATCTGAGATTGTTTTTGGTAACAGCTTGTTTGTGGTTTTATGCGGAGGAAGGCGCGAAACTTAAATGTTGCTAGGCAACACGGTAAACAAAACAAAGTTCTTGTGATATTTTAACTGCGTAGTTACTTACCTTGATACAATACATAATTTATAAATAAAGCTAGTGCATACATCATCTTCCTGCTCTTGTCCTTCATAAATATGAGGCTGAAATACTCTAAAACGCTTTTGGAAGCACAGGTGAACGAATCATGTAAAAATGAGTATTTTCGTAAATTAATGCTAAGTGGCTTTTATTCAATCATGCATTGTATTTCAGGACACAGAGAGTCCTATAGCCGATATCTGTTGGTCACCTAACAACGCCAAGCTAGCTGTGGCGACATATGACCGATTGGTGCTGTTGTTCGACCGCGAGGGCACTCGGCGAGATAAGTTCGCTACCAAGCCAGCCGATTCTGCAGCGGGCAAAAAGTCCTATGTTATTACAAGTAAGCAAACACATTGTTTTAATAACCGCCCCTAAGACCACCCACTGACCACCAAACCATTATCATAATCTGCCTAGCCTTTTCCCAGCTATGTTGGGGTCAGCTTCTAGTCTAACCGGATGCAGGTGAATACCAGTATTTGACATGGAGCGACTGCCTATCTGACCTCCACAACCCAGTTAGTACTGGGTAATACGATAACCCTTGGTTAAGACTGGTTGTCAGGCTTTATGGGCCACTGACTACTTGCAACGAATGTCATCACACAAAACAATTAGAGTCAAAATTTAGAATATAAATATCCGCCCTTGATTTCATAATAAGAAGAGTCGGAGGTCGACTTGGGGCATAAAGGGTCAGAGGTTTATTATTGGACACAGTTGTACTGAGTGAGTAGAAAAGGCGAAAAGCTCACCGCTAGCTATTAGTCTCATTGGTTCTTGTTTCTGTTTTTAGGCTTCCATACCCAAAGGGCTATTATGACTCTCATTATCTGTCTGTCTGTCATCAGGCTGTATCTCATGAACCGTGACAGCGAGACAGTTGATATTTTCACAGCTGATGATGTATTTCTGTTGCCGCTATAACAACAAATCTATATAAATAAAAATGAAATGTTGTTCGTTAGTCTGATTAAAACTCGAGAACGGCTGGGCCGATTGAGCTGATTTTGGTTTTAAAATGTTTGTCGTAGTCCAGGGAAGGTTTAAACGGTGAGAAGTAGACAGGTAGGTAGGTAGGTAGTAGGTAGGTAGGAAAAAATGCATTGCAACGCATGCCGGGTACAGCTAGTAGGTACTAAAAACAGAATAAAATAAACAAGTATTTAAGTGGGGCTCCCATACAACAAACGTGATTTTTTCCTGATGTTATAAATAATGGTAGGTACGGAATCCTTCGTGCGCGAGTCCGACTCGCATTGGCTGGTTTTTTTTTATAATTTACATAGCTAATAACTCCCTCAGGTATATCATTCAGCGACAACTCAGAACTGCTGGGAGTAGCACAGAGTGACAACATGGTATTTGTGTACCGCGTGGGGGCAGACTGGAGCGGTAAGAAAGTCATCTGCAACAAGTTCCCGCTGACTGGCGCCCCCATGTCACTGTTACCGGCAGACAACGGGTTTTATACTGGGACTAGCGATGGGAAGATTAGGTAAGGTTCATTCTTATTAGTTAGCATTAATACGTTGAAAATGGCGTGAAAAACTTATGCTCTCTAGTCTCTACGCCATCGCCATTTTGTTCTGATGATTCGTGTACTGCTCTCCATCTGTATATACCTACCCTGCAAATCCTAGCCTGGAGGCGTTCTACGTTAAGTTCAACCATCTGTTAAATAGAACTTCTTCATCATCGTCATTCTTTATTCTCGTGCTGCCATGCTGCGCTGACCCTAAATAAATTAAGATAGGGGTATCTTAATTTATTTAGGGTCCGCGCAGCATTGCTTTTGTCCCATACTTCTCAATTACCTAGTCGTCATCACAAAGAGTCATCCCCTTTCCAGTCATATGATTGTGTGTGTGATGGCTCGGCTGTTACCTACTTGTGGATAACGACTTTTTGGAGCCCTATACTATTTGTATAAATTGCCCTCTTCATTCTGCGGTATTTGGTTCTCACTTCATAGCACCTCTAAGGCCCCGTTCCCACTATGTCGTTCGTGACGACAGATACTCGTGTAGTTTTAAGTGACGTGGATTGTGTATTTAAATGGAGGTGTTCCCAGATAGGACGACACGATTACTGTCGTCCACGAGTTTTGCGAACTAAAAACAACGACAGTCACGACAGTTGGTACGGGGCCTGAGACAACAAAACTACAGTGTAACCGGTGATCACATCTTTTCTCTTCCATACATTGCTGATGGCAATGAAATTTATTTTTTGTATCTCACCTGTTTTACGATTACGATCCGGTTAGAGGTCACACTTATATTCAATATTACTTTTAAACAATACTTATATCTAACTAGCTTCGCTCTCGTGAAGACTTGACGAATTATTTACTAAAACCTTCTTCGAGATGCACTCTATCCATTGATGAAAACGGCATGAATATCGGTGCAGTAGTTTGAGTTTATCGCTGGTAAGACAGATACGCGGCGAAGGATTTTGTTTTTTAATATGTAGTGATTGTGTTGCTCAGATCTCTAGACTGTAAGAGCAATAAGAGCAGCAGTATGTGGACGGGAGGCGCATGCTGCGTGTCGCTAGCGCGGGGCGGAGAGGGCACGTTGGCTTCCGGACACGTGGATGGCACGCTCTATCTGAACGGCCGGCTGTTACTGCGGTACGCGCTGCCGCCTACTGCGCTGGTCTTGCTGCCTCCTTATGTATGTTTTTAACAGAGTTACTTGTATTTTTATAAGGTTTACTATGTGACAACAAATCCGAGTAATTACGGTCCGTCAGATAAGTATTGTTTAAAGTCTTGTCGGAAGTTATTCGTGAGGTAAATAAACCGCAGTTAAGATATTATATAGTGAACATATTATATAGTGATGAACAGGTCTTCATTTTGTCACGAGACGATGCTCAGGATCTCACTATCAACGGTTTGATAGTGAGATCCTGAGCTTCGGAATGTGCGTTATGAATCAAAACGACCGTCTAATAATCTGAATCTGTTTATCTTAAATGAAAACGAGGTGGATCTATTTCAATCGTTTCAATCGAATAATAAAGTAGGTATTCCTAGCAAAACTACTATTTCATGAATTTGCGCTGCTGTCAGCTATCTCAGCTTGATCGGCAATCCATTCCTATTCTAAATACCAAATAATGCGGTGATCGCCAAACCAAGACAGTAACTTAATAAATATTCATGAAAGTTGGCAGAAAGGCACAGGTGTTCGGCGGCCCTGTAAAGAATGGGCGATTGAAACCTGAAATTAATCCTATATCATATAATATTATGAATGGGAAAGTTTGTGAGTGTGGATGTATGGATGTTTAATAGGGGAGACCGGGTACAAAAGTAACGGCGGGTCGAAAGTAACAAACGCTCTGTAGGTATATCTAATGGTCGAAACGCTGCTCTGCTACCGTCAGGAGACAGCCAGTGATGGTCCCCTCGCTTATATTTAGTCGCCGCGCTCGCTCCGTGCCGTAAAATTGTGCTAGAGGACGCCACGTGATTTTAGGAACCAGAAGTAAGTTTTTTGTCATTTACTCATTAGTGTTCACGTAGTGTTCAAATGGTGATATCAATGTGACTATTTGCAGTGTAATTTTTAATTAGATTGTTTACACGGTGTTGTTATTGATTTTGGAATAGCAAGTTCTATTTTTATGCAGGCATCCATGAATTAACAAAATCGTGGTTGGGTACGAAAGTAACACAGCACTACGGGTACAAAAGTAACATGTTACTTTTGTCCCCATAATGCAATACGTATGATTCCCTTATTATTTTAAGTTAATTAATTTATTATTTTTATTGTTTTTATTTACTCGTACTAACAGAATGCCGCGACAACGAGTGAGGAAGAAACCAAGAAGAACCACTGACACATAATTATGGACGTGTACATAAAAGCGGCTGACGAGCATTTCAAAGACAATGCCACAATTAGAGCCCTGGCACAAATGTACAATGTTTGCCATGTGACATTGTATTGATACATTAGAAAATAACCATTCAAAAAATGATAAACACAGCTACTGACTACATTACATTCCTGGTATTGTCAAAAAAGCATTTCCTCTAGCTGTTACTGATAAATACCAGTATATCATTGCTGCATTCTTCTCCAATCGGAAAAATGCGATTGAAGAAGAATACTAATAAAGAATGAAAGCTAAAAAACTAATTTACAACCAGATACATCTACAAAAAGGAAAAGAACAAAGAAGGCAAGTTAGAAGTACAAGAAAACATTGATCATAACAATAATTCATGTGATGAAGAAGATTACTTTTGTTTTTTTGTGTGTTTTATAATAAATAAGTTGATTTTATATAGCATTTCATATTTATTACATGCACCTTAACCATGTTACTTCCGACCCACGCCGTGTTACTTTCGTCCTGGCCCCGGGGTCGAAAGTAACAATCGTCGTTTTTTTTTTAAAGCATTGTAACTCACAATAAACAGCAAATAATGATGTAAATTAATATACAAATTTGTAGAGCACAATCGAAGGTATCATGTGGCTATATTCATTTCATCATAAATATATTAAATAACGAGGAACCAGTGTCAAAGGACAAAGTGTTACTTTTGTACCCGGTCTCCCCTACTCTTTCACGAAAAAACTACTGAACGGATTTGTATGCACACAGATAGTTTAACCTGGATTAATACTTTTTATCCCTGTAGTAAGATGGTAAATCATAATTTTGTCCAGTTGATAGTGGGGTCATGTGACGGGCGCGTGTCCGTGTATGAAGCGCAGCGCGGTGCCCTCCTGCGCAGCTTGGAGCCTCAGCTGCCGCCGGATCGACGCGATTTGATTTCAGCAGCTCCTAGTCCTTCTGGACAGGTTTGTTATTGAATAATTACTTATTCAATCTCGCCTATTTATTGTGTATGCGTTTTCGTCATTTTGTAACCTTACTTATTCAGCCGTTCTTGTGTGAATAATTAAGTAATCACACCAGATTGTCTTACCTGTAGTTTTGATGCAGTTAGGTTTGAGGTTTTCTGCAAATAAGCAGCCCAAAGTACCTATTAAATTATTATTTAATTGTTAGATTTTGTAAAATACAGATGGTACCTATACTAAACCTACGTTCACATGGCGTCAGACTGAACATATTTTTCCAGTGCAGCAGTTATTGTTGGGATCACATTGCAGTTCCAAACTGCATAATTATGTATGTTAATCGTATGTAATTGGGTCATAACATGCAGAATAGCGCCGAGTGAAGGGCCGCTAAGGATTTACTACCGTGCTACTTTCTGGGTCTTTTTATTCATATACAGACAGTGGCCTTCGGAGTATTCGATGGCTGTCTAGTAGGCGAGTTGAAGGAATCGGGAGGGGTAGAACTTTCCATGCTGAACATTCCCAACTTCTATGCGGCGCGCGCTCTCGCTTGGAGCGGGGATGGCACCAAGCTGGCACTCGCTTCACAAACGGGCGCTGTTATACAACTTGAAGCTGTATTAAGGTACGTTTCATATTTCTCTTTTACATCTTCATGAATGTCTAACGTCTTGATGATCTATCTTACGCCTGTGGTGCGGATCTAACATGCATATTTCCAGTGTTTCGGTAAAGCAACGTGCTTTAAGATTTGCTAATAAGTTTTGTTTAGGATCTGGTCAGACGGGTTCGATATTTACACTCGCAGGTTGTATGACTTGTATGAACCTCATATAATGCGCGAGCCAGGATCCATACCGGCTGGTTGTCAGCATTATGGAATACATGACTTTGATCTTTTATTGGCTTGTCCCAGACGTTGGGTGTGGCGTGACACAGTGGAGGTGCAGCACGTGAGCGCCCGGCAGCTGGTACTGTCGCGGCTGGCCAACGACGCGCTGCCTCTCACCGTCACCACCAAGCAGGCTCCCGATATATTCAACGTGCGGTTCATTGGTCAGTAGCTCAACATCTGTCACCTGCGCATCCGTATCCCAAGACTGGCGAAGCGTCTTCTTCACAGTTTCTGTATTAGTCGGTAGTCGTCATCTAAGTAGTCAACTCGTGTTTAGCCATATAATTATTATCCTAACAACATAAATCTATAGTCTTTCTATTGCATCGTTTCATTGGTTAGTCGCTATTTATCTCTCTTTGAAAATAATAGCTTTATAGAATGCAATTTCTCCAGTGCTCTCAAGTAGAGAAGAGAAGAAGATATTAAGAACTAGAATATTTAGAAGTCGATTTTAACCGACTTCTAAAAAAGGAGGAGGTTCTCAATTTTTTTTTTGTTTGTTCGCGCATAACTCTGTCGCTCGCCAACCGATTTAAAATTTTTTTTTTTGTTCAAATCAAATCAAATCAAATCAAATCATTTATTTCTTTGCAAATATGGGTAATTGGTACATAGATGTTTTCTTATATAATATAGTCCTCCATATTCTACCGTCTTATAGGCATGCAAATAATATTCAATTCTAAAAACAATTGTATTGATACCTAACAAATTTAGATGTAAAAACATTAGAATTAAGTACAAAAATTTAAAATTAAAATGTCAGCAGTAAAATTTAATCAGTAATGTCAAACAGAATGATGCGTATGTCAATAAGAAGGATAAATAAAATGTCAGAATAGTTAAATGTATGTCAATCATAATAATAATAGTTTGTCAATCAGTACAGCGATTTATCATTAAGGAAATCGTCAATGGTGTAATAACATTTCTCAATTAAAATTTGGTTCAGAGCCTTTTTAAACTTTATTACAGTCATATTTTTTATAATATCAGGTACTTTATTATAAATGCGTGGGGCGATACCAAAAAAACTTTTCTGCATTAGTGCGGTTTTACATTTGACTTGACATATTTGGTTTACATATTGACTTCGTATCGGATTTTTTCTAACTGCCGACCGTTTTTCAAATAATTGTGGATTATTTTTTACAAATAGGGCTGTTTCCAAAATGTACAAAGAAGGAAAAGTTAAAATTTTTAAAGATTTGAAATAGGGAAGACAGCTATCAGTTGTTTTAAGACCGCACATTGACCTTATACATCGCTTCTGCATTCTAAATACTAGTTCCTTATCGGTAGACTGTCCCCAGAAAATAACACCATACCGCAAAACAGAGGCAACAAGTCCATGGTAGGCTGCTAAAAGAGCCTGACTGTTGACTTTTTTTGAAAGCTGACGGAGAGCATACGCAGATTTGCTGACTTTTTGGCATACAACTTCAATATGAGGTTTCCAAGTCAGTTTGCTGTCGATCACAATACCTAAAAACTTCGCCTGATTTTCTTCTGCAATATTGCAGCCTTGGTAAGCAATATTAAGTTTTGGGTTTTCACTGCGTTGATGAAATTGCATTACTTTTGTCTTACTTAGGTTTATTACTAAATTATTGTTGTTTAACCAATGTATTATGTCACTTAAACAGCTATTTATGTCCTGTTCGTAATTATTATGATTTGTACATTTAACCACAGCTGTACTGTCATCCGCAAAGAGAACCATTTTGTTTGTTGTTACTTTCGGGAGATCGTTAATATATATTAAAAAAAGCGGTGGTCCCAGTACGCTACCCTGTGGAACACCATATTTTACGAGCCTTGGTTTAGATGTATATATGGTTTCTATTTTACTCTTCGGACAAATTCTAGAAATTTCTGTAAATTGAAGTCTATCACTTAGGTACGATTCTATCAACTGAAGGATGTTCCCTCTAACTCCGTAACTATGTAGCTTGTGTAACAGAATTTTATGATCCACATAGTCAAAGGCTTTGGTCATATCAGTGTAGATAGCACATATTGGATTTCTCTTATCCACAGATGACATGATGTTTGTTAGTAGGTCGAAGAGTGCCATATTAACTGTAGTGTTCTTACGGAACCCCTTTTGTTATTTACAAAATAATTGATATTTTTCGAAATAAGCGTAAATAGAGTTATAGATTACCTTCTAAAAAATTTTAGAAAATATTGGAATTTTTGCTACAGGTCTATAGTTTTTCAAATCTGCTTTGTTATCTTTTTTGAATAATGGTTTTATAACAACTGTTTTTAGTTTGTCTGGGAATATGCCATCAGCAATACATAAGTTAATTATGTGCGCTAATGGAGGTGCTATTACTTCTTTAGTGAATTTTATGACTTTTGTAGAAACGCCATCGTATCCAACAGTGTTTGTGTTTTTTAGGCTATCTTGTTGGAAAGGGTATACTTTCCAAATGGTCCCAGAGTCACCAAGTCGGGATCTGATGATGGAATCTTGGCGAAATTAAATCGAGGGAATTCTTAAATTTGTTTAGTATATTGTTAAGCGATTTTGGTATTTTCTACAACACGTGAAATATTTTCGTTCTATAAGAAACATTCTACCATCAGATCTAATAATGAAGCCAAGATTCGGGCACCGGAATTCCGTAATGGGACAATCTATCCTAGTCGTGTTCAGGCTTGTTGTAATTGTAACGGTGTGCACTTTCCATGTGTACCAAGCAGATGTGAACCACTAAAACGTCAAACATAATAGCTTTTTTGCAAAAAATAAAACCGACTTCAGAAGCTAAACTTATTTTTCCTTTTTTTTGACGTCATTTTTATTTTTTGCAAAAAAGTTTTTCTTAAATGATCTCTCTTGAAGTATTTTCAGATCTCTAGGGGTTTCAGATTCCAGGTTTTTTTCTTCTTTACCCTAAATCCAGTCCCACGCTAGGTTAATTCGATTCAAAGGGATATTTAACAATAGTGTACACCCATGGAATATTCATTCCTCGATCGTTTCTCACGCCATAATTCCTCGTTGTAGCCTTGTCTAATCGCGATTAATGTATTCTTTCAGGTAACGACTGGTATGCAGTATGTCGTACAAGTTCCACATTAATATTATGTGACATCGCACGAGGCTTGACTAGTGAGGTAATCAATTCAAATAATGTTCTATTGGTCCCTCGTAGGGTTCAATCTTGTGATATGTTATGTTGACTGCTTTGTAGATCGCATGGTCGGGTAGTGGAGAGCGAGTGTATGCGGCAGTGGGAGGTGCATGCCTTCTTCATCGAGCTGGCGAACTGAGTGTTGTCGAGTATGGACTGGACAAAGTGTTGCATACTGTGAGCTTAATAAGTTATAATACTGCGTTTAATGTTGAGTAGTAAAGAGATTGGTTACTGCTTTTTTAATTGACCGCCTCGTTGGTCTAGTTGTAGCAAGCGTTCTTCTAACATGAGATCCTAAGTTAAACTTCTAGGTTGGGCAAAGTATTATTCTTCAGCTTAGTCCGGAGCCAGGACTAGTGTCCGGTTGATGGCAGGCTCGCCCCTTACTACACAGGACTTTAAGGCGACTACAATGAGCTAAACGCGAGTTTTATAATGACAAAAAGTATATGATTCACTGCAATAAACAAAACCAGAAATGTACGTATGATATTCTTCAGGATATATGCTAGTATGACAGTGTTCTGAAAAAATTATACAATTAATTTGACTCGATAAAAAAAATTACGAACTTAACTCTAAAAATATCTTTCAATAAAAAAAAGTAAAACATACTATATAAACACATGCGATCATTCAGATTTTTTGGCAAATAATTCTACAAGCAATATACTAGCATTATAGTGTTTTAGTCCAATCAATTGATCTTTTGTAGATCGATCGAAACCACTCATTTCGCACTATTCGGCCCGCAGTGACTGACGTTACAACCACTTTGTAGTGCAAACTGATTATAACTTTATTCTAACAGCATTTCAAACGAAGTTTGAACCACTACAAATATAGTTGTTAATTTAGCTCATCTAGTCGCCTTAACATAACTTCCGAAATGTTGAAGCACTCTCTCGCTAATCTTTCGATGTTAAAAACTGCCCAACCTTTCAGTTTTTACCGGCGTGGTGCTAACTTCATAAAAGATAGATAGTGACGCTAATATGTTGTACAGGTGCGAACAGAGCGCGTGAACCCGCACGTGCTGAGCGTGCGCATCAACGAGGGCGTCACCGGCGGCTCGGAGCTTGGCGATCGCAAGCATCTGGCTTACCTACTGGACAGGCAGACTATTGCCGTTGTCGACCTTACAACTGGTAAGAAGAATCATCAGTCTTCTTCCTTCTTTTTTACTTTTTCTTATGCAGGATATTTATTTATATGAAACTCTCAATATAACACTCAATGTGGGATGTACATTTGGGATACTCTGTCAACGGTGTGGGATGTTCAGGAGGAGTAAATCTTTGGTTATTAAAACACGTATATATAATTATTAATACTTATACGCTGAGCTCTTATAGGGCAATAAATATATTTTTATTTAAACTTTATGCACTTAATGTACAAAGGCGGACTTAATGCCCTGGGCATTTTCTACAGAGATAAAACTAATAAAATATCCTACAAGATATTTGAAAAGTGACGATATAGCAGGTATCTCAGTGCCTACTTATTTTTTTTTTGGTTTATTCCGTCTAAACGAAATGAATGTTGAATTTTATTAAACAAAATGAATGAATAATTATGAATGAAAATTCTGATTTTGCGGATTCATGTGCATATTGTATAATTATTACTTTCATACTGGTGAAATGTTTCTCGACGGCATGTAAAGCCAAGTCAGAGGCCAGTGGCTAGCATAAAAACTCTGACAACAGGTTAGGTACTAACCACACGATAAAGAAAATTAAACATGTTCGCAGGCATTCAGTTGGGTCAATGGTGGCATGAGGCGCGCGTGGACTGGCTGGAGTTGAACGAAAGTGGACAGTTACTTCTGTTGAGAGACACGAGAAGAAGACTCGCCTTACTGCGCCTAAATAATGGCGACAAGGAGATCATAGCGAGCGGGGTCTCATTCGTGCAGTGGATTGAGAATAGTGACGCAGTTGTAGCTCAAACACCGACTCATCTACTCGTATGGTGAGTAATCAAATCTTTTTGATTCGAACTTCATTTAAATGTCTTAAAATGCTTATTTATTTAAACTTCATGTACAACAGTGGTACATAGGCGGACTTTATGCCACAAGGCATTCTCTACCAGTTAACCTTTGGGTCAAATAGGACAGTATTGTGTGTGATAGAGTACAATAAAAATAAAAATACATTTTTTAAGCATAAAACACATAAATGGGTATACATACTAATACGTGTATATGCATATAAAATAAACTAATACATATTTAAAAAAATACATACAAATATACCGAAAAACGACAAACCTTATAATAATTAGTATGACTCTAGTAAAGACTGAGAAGAAAACAATTAACGACTTTTAATAGAACTACCGAACTGCTCTTTTAAAAGCCAATGTGCTTTTAGCTTTTTTTAATGGCAAGGGATAACGCATTCCAGAGCTTTATAGTGGAGACAGCATATGAAGAGGACATAAAACCAGGACGGTGAGAGGGAATTTGAAGTACTAGGTTTTTGGAAGCTCGAAGGCTGCGACTGTGAGAACTGCCCAACAACTTGAAATAAGATTTTAGGTACTCGGGAGCACATGGATCATTCATAATCGTGAAGAGCATGCAGAGAGATCTGAGGGACCTCCTGAGCCTGATAGGCAGCCATTTAAGCTGAGAGCGGTGCGAAGAGATGTGATCATATTTACGAAGGCCAAAAATGAACCGAATGCAATTGTTCAGAAGACGTTCCAATTTGTTATGAAACTGTTTGGTTAAATCAGAGTAACAAACATCAGCATAGTCGATAATCGGAAGCACAAGCGACTGAACCAAAGTGATTTTAATGTTAGATGGGAGAAAATGTTTAAATCTATAGAGATATCGCAGCGAGTAAGTGACTTTCTGGCTAACCTGAGCAACCTGCTTATTCCAACTGAAAGTATCGTCAATGTACAGACCCAAATCTTTTATGTAAGGTGAGAGAGGTATTACGGAGTTGTCGAACATAAGCAGCACCAGCCGGCCAGTGTCCAAATTTCTCAGGTAGTACGAGCTACCAATGAGGATGGCCTGGCACTTCCCGACGTTGACAGTAACCCCAAATTTGCTTATGAGAGTAGCGAGCGTTTGCAACAACCATGTTTTTTTATGGCTAGTGTAGAGATTATTAATACTCCCACATTATTATTTTGCTGATTTCGGTTTTATAGAAAAAGTTTTCCTTGTATGTGTGTTAACAGCAAAAACTCCAGCTTAAAACGGGAGCTAGTAGACCTTCATCAGGATTACTTAAATGTCGTCAATGAGCGGGATCACCTAAGGGTGGTCACGGATGGGTTCCACAGCTGCAGCAACTTATATGAGGAGGCTTTGTCTAAAATTAGGGACCTAGAGGAGGAATTAGTCCATGCTAATGTTAAACTTGTAAATTTAAAAAAGGAACAGGAGCGTACTCAGGTTATGGAAACTGATCATTTGTACAACGAACTAGTAAATACAAATTGTAACCCTCATTCCCTCATAACAATAGACCTTACAGAGGACTCCTTACTGAAACATAATTCATACCATAAAGTAAGTAAAAATAAAATAAAAAAATATGCAAGATTGAATAAAATCATTAAAAAAATTAATAAACACAAGAAACAACAAAAACACTATTCCAAAAATATTCAATTAAGGAAAGAACGTGTTTCTCTTGTTAATAGATTAAATAACTATCAAATTAAGTTAGAAGACAGTACAAGTATTTATGAAATAGACACTCAGCGCTTACAATCTGAAATAGAGGCACTGAATGAGTCACTACAATCTTTATATTATAAATATGAAAGCTCTAAGAAACAAATTAAGGAGCATATTCTTGTCACAAATGAGTTGGTTGACAAAGTAGACTTGCTGACTCTCAGCAACACTCATTGTACTTGTCGGAGTGAACCCAGTCTTGATGCCCTCCAGCCTGAGGCAACGGAGGACCCGTCCCAAGCTGTGAGTGCTCAGAACTTCATCATCCATCAAAACCTTGATTCACAAGTAGTACAGCCTGAGATTAGTAATTTTGTATCACCTGATTGTAATGATTGTCATCATTCAGTTATGTTTTTCCGATAGTATGGGTAGAGGGCTAGGTAAATTGATCAGTAATAACCTGAGTTACTGTACCCAAAATTATTGCATGCCAGGCTCAAGCTACAAACAAGTAATGGCATCAGTAGTAAAAAATGATTGTTATCTTAACACTACCATTACTCTATGTGTTGGTAATAGTTTTAATGTAAAAAAGGAAGATATCACCGACTGTGTTTCTGAGTTGCTAAAGTTAAGTTGTAATAAAATCATATTGTGTGCTTTTCCATATTTTGAAAATTTAAGTAGTAGGAAAAACGATTATATACATATGTTGAATAAACATGTACATTTTTTAGTAGGTCACTATAGTGACAGGCTTATGTATCTGGATATCAACACTATAGTTGGTAATCTTAAGTCATCACGGGGTAAGGTGTATCTACCTATTGGATGTAGACACAAAATAGCTCGGCTATTAGCTTATAGTATTCACACAGACATAAATAGTATGTCTAAGTTTAGTTATATTATTAACACTGCGACAATTAGTAATTCTACTAATGTACAGGTGACTGGCACAAATGTATATAGCACTAGTGCTATAAATGTTTACACACATTTTACTGGGGAAGATCCATCTGTCACCATGGAAAATTCTCAATTAGGCTTTATTAGTGATAGGGTCTTGTTGTCTGAGGATGGCACGGGTGTCTCCGGCCTCACTCCAAATTTTAATATGAATTTAAACTAGAAAGTGAGACAACAGAAGGTACCATTAACAATGTTTTTGTTAATCCTACCAACAGCAAGGTATCTTCTTGCACTCCATTAGTTTGTAAAAAAGGGCCTCAGCAGAACACCTTAAAATTATTCCACCAAAATATCCAAGGCATTTCTTCCAAATTATTAGAAATTGAATTGTTTTTAGAAAATAGTAAGTTTGACATTATTTGTTTTACTGAACATTGGCTAAAGGATTACCAAATGCTTATTAATTATGAGAACTATATGGTGGGTAGCTGCTTTAACCGTAAAACTATGCTTCGTGGAGGTTCCCTAATATTAATAAAAAATAGTATTAAATATAAGCAACGTGATGACATAGTAGGTCTCTCGGTTGAACATTGTGTCGAACTGTCCTGTGTTGAGCTAGATAAGCATATAATTGTGTGTGTGTACAGACCCCCAAACTATCAAAACTTTTCCATATTTGAATCTATAATGGAAGATGTCCTGGCAAAACTTGCAGCCAGTAATAAATCTAAAATAATTTGTGGTGATTTCAATATCAATATTTTAGAAGAAAATTCAAATAGCAGTCGGTTATTAAATCTTTTTAAGTCATTTGACTTGACTAACGTTTTTATTGAACCCACTAGAATCACAACTTCTTCTGCTACTTGTATAGATAATGTTTTCTGCGATTGTGATTACTTAGATAAAGCCATAATAAATTGTTTGCCGTCTGACCATAGCGGACAAACTGTAACTTTTAGGTGTAAAACTCCAATGCAAAAAGTTCAGATTAAATTTAGACCTATAACTTCTTGCAAATTAAAGAGGTATAATACTTCCCTACAGAACAAGTTAAGTGTAATGAGCCAAGAGGATATTAATATAAATCAATTGTATGATCGTTTCTTTTCATTAGTTCACACGGAATTCAACAAAACTTTTGAAAAGAAGACAAAGAGTATTTGCCCTAAATTTATATTTAGTGATTGGGCAACTAGAGGAATCAGAAAAAGTAGGGAAAGGCTATTTGAGCTTTACAGCCTTAAGCCTTTTATAAACACTGAAACTTTTAGCAAGTATGTTGCTACGTATTCAAAGATTTTTAGAAATACTTGCAAGGTTGCTAAAGCCCTGCACATTAGCAACAAGATCAAAACAGCAGAAAATAAAATAAAGACCGTTTGGAAAGTTATAAATAACGAGACCAACAGAAAGAAAATACGTAATAATACTTTTACATTAGATACAGCATGTGGTCTCAAAAGCTCTAATCAGGAAGTAGCTCAAGAATTTGTTAATTTTTTTACCGAAATACCAATAAAAACTACGGAGGCTCTTAATTCCTCACCTGAAGCCTCAATTGGCTTATTAAAGGCGAATGTGTCTGGCTGCCTGGCTGAATTTAAATTTAAACACATTAACCCCATGACAGTTATTAAAGCTTTCCGGCAAATTAAAATCAAACTGACCGAAGATTTATGGGGAATGTCTATCAAAGTTTGCACATCTATACTTGAGACCATAGCCCCGTACTTAGCTTTAATTTTTAATTTATGTGTAGACCAATTAGTTTTCCCTGATTTAATGAAATACAGTAAAGTCATACCTCTTTTCAAATCCGGGGACAGCAAAGATGCCAATAATTATAGACCTGTATCCGTGTTACCGGTTTTTAGCAAGGTTTTTGAAAAAGTAATGCTTAATCAAATGCTCTATCATTTTAACACCAACAGAATCTTCCATGATCAACAGTATGGTTTCACCAAGGGACGTTGTACAACTGACGCCGGTGTAACCCTATTAAAGCACATATTTGCTGCGTGGGAAGAGTCCCAAGACGCAATAGGAATTTTCTGTGACCTCTCCAAAGCTTTTGATTGCGTAAATCACGACACATTACTTTTAAAACTGGAGCATTACGGACTGGGTAAACTTGCACTTAGCCTGCTAAAATCTTATTTGAGCGATAGAAAACAACATGTTCAAATAAACGGTGTTAATTCACAGGGTTTGAATGTAAAAATGGGGGTTCCGCAAGGCTCAATATTGGGTCCTTTCCTTTTTCTAGTCTATATAAATGATCTACCCTATTTGTTGAAACACCAATCTCAAAATATGGTGTTGTTTGCTGATGACACTTCTCTAATTTTTAAGATAAATAGACGGGCCAAAAATCTAGATGACGTGAATGATGCCCTACTTCAGGTCCAAAATTGGTTCACAGCAAACAATTTGGTATTAAATGAAAAAAAAACTAAATGCATAAGATTTTCATTACCGAATGTTAAAAGTAGTGATTGTGAGATAATATTGAATAAAGAGAAACTTGAATTCGTAGATAAAACGGTTTTCCTAGGGCTTACGCTTGATTCAAGGCTACAATGGGGTTCTCATTTAACATCTCTTGCGGGGCGCTTAAGTTCAGCAGCATATGCCATTAGAAAAATCCGTCAATTCACTGATGTGGATACCGCTAGACTGGTCTATTTTAGTTACTTCCATAGTATAATGTCTTACGGTATTTTGCTATGGGGACGGGCTGCTGATATTGAGTCTATATTTATTCTGCAGAAAAGAGCCATCAGAGCCATATACAATCTTCGTAGGCGCGATTCTCTAAGGGAACTATTTAAGGATATTGGCATCATGACGGTTCATTGCCAATACATCTACGAAAACATAATGTACGTCAGAAAAAATCTGCATCTTTTCGGTAAAAGAGGCGACAGACACAATTACAGTACTAGAAATAGGGACCAACTAGTTCAGCCAGGCTTTAGACTCGCTAAAGTAGACTCATCTTTCATGGGGTACTGTTTGAGATGCTATAATAAAATTCCACAAAGTATTCTTGAACTGAATGAGACGAAATTTAAAACATGTATTAAACGCACACTATGTAAGCAAGCATATTACAAGTTGAACGATTATATCGCTGATAAAAATGCTTGGCTCAATGCTGGTCCTGCTCCACAAGGACAGGGGCGCAAAACTTGATAGCATTAAACGGTATTGTTGGAGCTGCCGAAGATTGTACAACTATATTTGCATTGTATAGATTCATTGTTAGTATTATATAATCGCATAGCCCATATTGTGTGAGTACTATGTACTAGAAAGCTATCATTCACTGGAAACCTACTTTAGTTTTTGACTTGAATGTGCCCTGGCGGTTGAGAGTATGTCATGCTCACTCAAATGTCTCGCTGATGGTGGCGCGTGTGTCGGACCATTTAGCTCCCTTCAAAGTGGTTGAGCTGAATGGTGCTGATCCATGCGTCATGTTCGTGAACGGGTGCTGTCAGTTGTGACTGGTCATCTCTTAGTTGCCATGGCTTATTTGAAATAATTATTTTGTTTTTACTATGGACACTTTTAACGTGCACATCTTGCTACATTGTTCTCACATAATCTACCATCTCAACATGAATGATGTAACCAAGATTTTGTAACAATAATTTGATTTAAAAGAGTGTCCATGGAGTTTCTTGCCCGTTCTTCTCCATAGAGATCTACGTTAGGGAATGGGCAACTACAGTACTTTCACAGTTTTTATGTCTTGTGACTGGGACTGTAGCTACATTTAATTTTCATCTTTGTTTCGACAATTCAAAAGTGCCTGTTATTGGCCTACTTGAAATAAATGCTTTGATTGATTTTGATTTTGTGTTAATCCCTGTATAATGTTCATTGATCACGACTGGAGAGAGGAGAGACTAAGAATGCTACTATAACACCTTTTTTTAGTGGGTAAATCCTCATGGATACCCTCCGTCTGGGGCGAGCAGAGGGTTATGTCAGACTAGTTGGAAGCCCCCAACGTATCAGGCTCCATGTCGTGTGTTGTGTCGGTTTTTGTCTGTGGCATCGCATCGTAGCTTTTAATCGATTCGTTGGATATCAACGCGTTTTTTTGAATTAGATTAATGGATTCATTAAGATGCCTCTTAGCTATGTTTCATGAATATTTGTTCAGCTATTTTGGAGATAATAATTATCTCTTGATAAATAAAGCTCTTCATATTAAATATCATATCATCACCCACACAGGTACAGTGCGTGGGACCCTGGAAGCGTCGAGATGGTCGAGTGCGGCGGCGCAGTGGCCGTCGAAGTGATCTCACGCCGCGTTGTGCTCGACGGAGGACTGTTGCCTTATTTACAGCTGGATGAACACCGGCTTGCTTTCAGTAAGGAACTTTCCTGTTAGGGCGAAAGCTTGAATGAAATCCGTTTACGCCTTTTTTATCAGCGGTTCAGCGCTTTCAACGCAGCGGGTAGATACGAGTGTCGGATACAGAACGTAAACAACAACGCTAGCTGCAAAAAAACACAAAAAAAGCTTTCGAAAAGACACTTTTCCTTTAGTATTATTGCTTCAAACTATTTATCTTACAGATCACGCCGCCACTCAGTAAATTTTTCCATGATAAACACCTCTTTTGACACTTTTATATAGGATTTTGTTAAATTCTAGAAAAGCTCGTTCCCTAATTTGTTTTACATATTAAGTCAATTATAGAAGATGTTCAAGAGATATTTAATCAAATAAACGCAGTGCTAATAGACCATTACGCAGCGTAACAAACTAATCACCGCTCCCGATCGCGGCGACCCCGGCGCGGCGGCGTAGCTGATCTATTATCTGCTACGATCTTCGTAGCACGTAGTTAAACTGCTACGCCGTAGTCAATTTGTAACCCATTTCTTTTGAACCTACTTCATTTCAATGCCCTCTCTTTTCGTCTATTTTTTTTAATCTCCAGGAAGTTTGTTGCTCACCAGTATTTAAACAACTTTTACTATGAGACTCAAGGTTGTATGAAAATGTTCGAATTATTTAATTTGTAGTGCAGTGGGCAGGACACATTACTCACAGAACGGATGGTCAATGAGGCCGAGAAGTTCTGGAGTGGCGACTGCAAACCGGAAGACGTGGCGTTGGAAGGCCTCCCACTAGGTGGACCGATAACCTGGTGAAGGTTGCGGGAATCCGTTGGATGCGAGTCTCACGAGACCGGTCAATTTGGCGACACTTAGGAGAGGCCTATGTCCAGCGTGGACGTCTTGCGGTTGAAATGATGATCATGATTTAATTTTATGCAAAAAATACCATATTTTAACAAAGCTATTTATTATTCAGATAACGCTCTTCGAAGCGGTGACTTAGCCGGCTGCGCGCGATACTTGGACGGTGTCAGCAACAACGCTGACGTGGCTCCACTGTGGAGGCAGCTCGCTGAACGTGCACTCGCCGATGATGATATTCAGGTAAAAATATTGCAACTTTCATTGAAATTTTTTGAGGTTTCGACAATGTAATGACAAACATTGTTCGTTTGATTGTTTATTAATATTGTAACTTTTACACACCTAAACTTATATTTTCACTTTCCGTGATTATTTGTTATTTTAAGCTTCCGATATTTCGACGCTGTTGCAAGCACCATGATCGCGGGTTGACTGGAGAATGCGGGTGGATGGAAAATAAAATTGGGACTCGACACTAAGTCACGACCATATAATACACTCGGTTCCAAAAATAACGGGTCAGTCACATAAACCCGAATATCTCCAAAACTACGTATGCCATCCTAATGAAACGAAGACTGTTCAATTGAGAATTTAACTATACAGATAAAAAATAAAATAAAACTTAGTTGCACCCACAACATTAATCTCTAAATTTAAAAAAAAACTAAAGTAGTCATATTTTTCTTAAGATTACTTTTTTATGATTGTGTTTTTGCTGTTTTTCATCATTTTCTTCATTTAATACTTTGTATTGCCTCCACGAGCTCTTCTGACAGCTTCCAGGTGATTAGGCATGCTGTACACCAAATTTCGGAGCCGGTGCTGAGGAATATCTTCCCATTCCTCCACCAGTGCTTGTTTTAGCTCGGGAACCGTGATTGGTGGGAGGTTTCGACCTTTCACGCATCTCTGAAGCTCGTCCCAGGCGTGCTCGATGGGGTTTAAGTCCGGGCTTCGCGCTGGTAACAATAACAAATGGCCAAAATAACAAATAATAACGGAAGATATCCCGTAAGTGACAATTTAAACCGTAACGCTTAAAACAGTGTTTTACATACCTTTAAATACCTTTTGTACATGGAAACGCAGAAATTGTGTTTCCCGAATTTAGCTTCTATTCCAGCTGAGCATCCGGGTTGTTAAAGCTAATCAATTTTAGTTTGAATTTTCTTTTATCAACAGCTAGTCATTCAGTTGTAGACCCTGTATTGTAGGCTTTATGATGATGATGACTCAATCTTTATTTGTCAGTTGGCTGCTAAATGCTATCGTGAAGTGGAAGACGTAGCCCGTACTTTTTATTTGGAGAAGACTGTTGAAATGGCCGCTGGTGAAGGGGACGGAGATGTTTCAGTTGGTAAGTAATAACTAATGAGGTGAGGTATAATAGACAACTGAGAAACATGGCTCTGGCCACGGCATAGCGGACGAGAATGGATGGACGAAAAGAGTATAAGCAACAAAACATCAACATGTGTGAAAGATGATATGGCTAGAAAGGAGGTTAAATAAATAAATAAAATAAATATCGCTGGACATTAACACACAGCGCCATCTGGTGCCACACTAAGCAAGGCTTGTGTCGTGGACACCAGATAGTTTTGTTTGTAAATACATACTTAAACATCCATGATTCGGAAACAAATGTCCATGTTCATCACACAAACATTTGCTCCTACCGAGATTCGAACCCAGAACCCTAAGAATAAAAGGCAGCCGCACTACCGCTACGCCATTCGGGTCGTCAAAGGTTGCTGCCGAGATGAAGAGTAATAGATAAGTGAAGAAGAAGACATGCTGCGTCCACTTGAAATAAATTGGCATAAGAAGTTGGGCCATAATAAGTTCACATCGCAAGGAGAGTAAAGAAAGTAAAGCAACAAAATTTTGCTCCGCAGTAGGCTTAAAATTATCTTTTGGACGCAATTGTTACATATACGTGACAAGCACGCGCGTGCCCTGTACGCCAAGCGACACAATTATGTGATAAAATGGTAGATGAAATTGTGGCTTGGCGTGGAGTGTGTTAAACAGTGGGGCGGTGAGAAGGTTAAACATAGGCTTAAAATTAAACTATTTTAGTTAGTCTATTACAATCGGTCCTCACTGAAAACATTTGACGATTATTTTTCAGGATTGAACAACGCCATAGTGCGAGCTCGTTTAGCGATATTCGAGGGAGACTTATCCGCGGCTGAAGAGTGCTACGTGCGTCGCGCGGGGCGGCCTGACCTCGCTGTGGATATGTACAAGCAGTTCAATAAGTGGACCGATGCTATTGCACTGGCCGAGAGAACTGACAGAGCTTCTGTGACTACGTTGAAACAGCAGCACATGGACTATTTGACTTCTACCGGTTAGTTAAAGTTCTAGTGATTGATTTTTACCTTGCGGTTTGCCTCTTGACAGATGGGCTGCAGCTGTTAAAAAAAGTGCTCTATTCTATGTCTGCTAATAGCTCTTTTTAAGCCTGCTGTGACTGGAACAAACTTGTCATTTGCTCTATAAGATCGTAGTGTTCATAGTTTAATGATATGAAATGGTACTGAAGTTTAAACTCGAAGATCAGGGGGTCTAAAATGGAAGCTTTAGCAGAACATAATTTGAATCGCGTTAAAAAAATTAAATTCTTAAAATGGACTTTATCGTAATCACCGTAAAGTCAATTTTTAGAATTTAAAATTTGCGCTGAAGTACCTACATAGGTTCTCGAATTCACAAGTTGTTTAAAGTTAATATCAAATTAAAGATTATTAAATTAAGGTACATTTTCCAGGTCGTCTTGGCGAGGCCGGTGCAGTACTAGCATCATCGGGTGACGTAGAGGGGGCAGTGAAGCTGTGGCTGCGAGGAGGTCGATCTAAGCGAGCCGCGGCGCTGTTGTTACAGCATCCACAGCTGCTTAGGGATACTGACTTGGTTGAATCAGTTCATACTCAACTCATACAGGTAAAACGCAACAAGAATAGTTCTGTACGGTGCAACCGCACATTCTGCAATTCAGCAGTTTACGCCACATTCATTTAAACTCATAAGTAATCATTCGTTCAGTTCGCGTTGAGCTATCAAGTCAGCCAGGCGTTCTCGTTACAGCTAACAAGGGCCGCGTCACTCAGTTCATTTCCGCACAATCAGTTCATTAAGCTCATTTTACTTTAAGTACCTTTCGGACAATACAGTAGTGTTTCAGTACTTTACTTTCTTTTATTCCATTCACCTATCATCTAAAAGTAATGTCTGGTCTAGCAAGAGATCATACATTCTTTTTGGTCCTTCGACTGTGAACATCGGACGCTACATAGTTCATATCGCGCGCGTGGACAGTGTAGCGGGCAGCTATCCAGTGACTCAAGTGTGTGCTGTGTTGAGTGACTATAAAACTTTGGGACTAACAAGTGACCCAGGGTCAACAAGGATCCGTAAACTATCAGGTGCTAAGTGTGGGGATTTTAGACTTAGAGACTAACAAGTGTCTCAAAGATCGTCAAGGATCTGTGAACTATCAGGAGTTCAATGCAGGAATTTTAGACTACGGGACAACCAGGTGTTCTAGGGAGCGGTTTATCATCAAGATCAGAGGCTAGCAGGAGTCTCAGGGGATCACCAAGGATCCGTAAGCAGTTATCAAGAACATTCAAGTAAGATCTTTCCATTTATTTCTTACTTCAATTAAGCCCTCGTCATGGAGGCCATACATGCAAATCAGAACGAACTTTACACAGCCATCCTAAAGTTGGCTACAAATATAAAAAAGGACTCAGAAGATCGTAAGACTGCCGTCTACTTCAAGCGACGTTTAGAAAACTTAAATCAGTATTGGTCCGATTACCAGTACAATCACGATCGTCTTCTTACGGAGGAAAGCAAGTCTCATCCGTATTTTAGTGACCGTGCATATGAAAAAACAAAAGAGCTATATATCTCGACCAAGGCATACATCAATCAACAATATCAAGTTTTGTTGATAAAAATGAAAGAAGCTCAACAGGGAGATTCTGAACAGGAGGAACAAGGTCCTGCGCCGTCTGAGCAAGCAGACCCGGTGGCACGTCAATTGCCGCCCGTCGAGGTATGCTCCAGAGGTTCATCTAGCAAGCTTGATGAACTATTGAAAAAACAAGCAAGCAACTTCAGGGCGCTGCAGCGCACTGTGACAGGAATAAATTTAGATTTTATGTCAGAAAAGTGGGAGTTGAAAGATGCCTTACGTAACCTACAGTCTCGATGGTCTATCATAGATTCCTTACATTGGGAATTAGACAGCGAATTGGAGGGTACGAATCAAGAATATGAGGCATCCTATACGAAGCAAGAAACTATTTACAATGAATTAAAAAATGCAATTAATAAAAAACTAGGGTCCGTTGTTCACAAGGAGAATTGGACACCAAAAATTGACATCCCGTTCTTCAATGGCAATTATTAAAATTGGGTGTCTTTTAAGGACTTGTTTGTTGAAGCTATCCACAGTAACGTCTCCTTATCAAACGCCCACAAGATGCAGTTTCTTAAAAGCAAAGTGCGGGGAGAAGCTGAACGTTTAATACAGCATTTACAAATTAGTTCTGACAACTACACTGTTTGCTGGGAGATATTGAACAATAGGTACAATAACACATGGTTGATTTTTACATCTCACATCGATCTCGTACTAGATCTTCCAGTAGTTCAACAAGCAAACGTCCCTCAGATCAAAAAAATTCACGATACTACACTAGAGTGTTTAAACTCAATAAGGAACCTAGGCGTTAATATAGACAGCTGGGATCCGTTCATCGTGCGTATTTTATTGCTGAAATTAGATGCGGAAACGCATGATCATTATTTGGAATCTCTGAAGAAACCCAGAGAACTGCCAAAATTGACGGAATTTCTAAGCTTCTTAGAGAGCAGATTTACCGCATTGGAATCTTCGCGCAAGAAAAACGAAAATTCCAAACCATCAACAAGCAAGCAAAATAAATCATCATCGTCACATTTCAAGAATAAATATTCAGCAAGTAAGACTTCGGTGAATAATATCGAATTAACATGTCCGTTGTGTAAAGAGTCACACGGAATATACTATTGCAATAAGTTTTTAAACATGACATCAAGTTCAAAGCGACAAGCTATAACACGATTGCATTTGTGCAAAAATTGTCTTTATTCGCATGGGGATAAAGAATGTACGTCAGAAAGACGTTGCCGCGAATGTCGCGGCAAACATAATACACTTTTACATGAAGCGTTTTACAATAAGTCTTCATGTAACACAATTACGGAAAATGACACTACAGCAGTTCTTGCAACTAGAACGCAAAATCAAGAATCAGAAGAAAATCACGTTTCGCAACAAGGCAACAACGTGATTGAAACATTATTAGCAACTGCAATGATCAAGGTTCAAGCAAGTGACGGATCATACCACAAAATGCGTGCGCTAATAGATCAAGGCTCTCAAGCGTCCCTTATCTCAGCTATACTCAATACTCAATACTTTATTTGCATTCCACAATGTGTACTTAGGTGGTAAATTAAAAATGAGATCATTATGGACCCTGTCGGGCACAGCAAAAGACAAAGACATAGTAGGAGAGAGGAAGCTTTTAAAATACAAAAAATATATATATCTAAAATAAATCCAATAAAACAATAATAGGAATTCTTTATATACTTACATAGAAATTTTTATTCATTATTCAATTATATTTTATCGTTTAAATATTCATTTATATTATAATAGCATTTTTCTGTTAAAAATTGTTTTAGTTTTTTTATAAATATGTTTAATTTCTCTTCTTTTTTTATTGTTTCAGGTAGTTTGTTATATATTATTTTTATTGACATTACATAGGGACTTGTTGAGTGTATTTTCAGTCTAGATTGCGGAATGTTTAATCTTGATTTGTGTCGGAGTGTGAAACGTGATTGTATATCTTCGCGCTTTGTGTAAAACTCTTGATATTTACGAACAAATTTGCAGGTTTCTAATATATATATACTGGGGAGAGTTAACATATTATAATTTTGGAAGTGAGGTTTGCAACTGTCCGTTTGCTCAATATTTGCCAAGATTCTAACTAATTTTTTTTGAAGGATAAAGAGTGAGGGTTCATCTGTGCTATTTCCCCAAAGGGTAACACCGTAGCTTAGCCATGCATAAGCATATGCATAGTAGGTGGTGAGCGCTGTTTGGAGATTTGTGGTTTTCTTTATTTCACGTAGAGCATATGAAAAACTTGAAATTTTTGATCTTAGTTTTTGTATGTGAGATTTCCAATTTATATGAGTATCTAAATTGAGACCAAGTAGCGTAAATTCTTTAACTATTTCTATTTTTGTGTTATTAAAAGTAAAATCTATGTTTAATTGTGCTTTTTGGTGGGGATGAAAGGTAATTAGTTTAGTTTTGGAATAATTTATTTCGAGGTTATGTGCTTTCATCCAAGTGATGGTTTTGGCGAGTATTGAATTTAGTTCTTCGTTTAGATTGAAGTTGTTTTTACACGAGACTAATAGAGAAATGTCATCCGCAAATAATACACATGGTCCTTCTATGATTTTGGGTAAGTCGTTAATATATATTAGAAACAAGAGACATCCTATTACGCTTCCTTGGGGTATTGAAGCTCTAATTGATTTGTTATTAGATCGAATTTTTTCTATTTCTTTTGACGTGTGATTAAAATATTCAATTTCTACTGTTTGCTCTCTGTGCTTTAAGTAAGAAACAAGCCAATCATGAGCTTTTCCACGAATGCCTATTCCGTATAGTTTCTCAAGCAATATATCAAATTGGACTTTGTCGTAGGCTTTGGTCATATCTAATAATAACCCTACGGCATATTTATTTTTATTAATTATGTTAAGTGCTTCTTGAACAAATTTGTACACTGCCAAAGTTGTTGAGCGGTTTTTGCGAAAACCATTTTGGCATTCGTCAAATATTTTATATTTCTCGCAATACTTGTATATTCGGTCACACATGGCTTTTTCAAAAATCTTTGAGGCTGCAGGTAAGAGAGCTATTGGGCGGTAATTGTTTGGATCTGATTTTGAGTTTTTTTTGTGGATCGGTTTAATTAGTGATTTTTTCAATAGATCGGGGAAGGCACCTTGTTCAAAAGATTGGTTCAGAAGGATGTGGAACGGAAGCGTCAGTTCGTCTGCACATTCCCTTAATAAGATTGGTGGGATTTCATCTATACCATGGCTGTTTTTGTTCTTTAACTGTTTTATTAATCGGTTTACTTCCCAGGGGTCTATAGGGCTAAGAAACATGCTATTTTCTGCGGGGTTTAGCACGGACGTGCCGTCAGACTGCTGGTTGCCAGGTAGTCTGACGCCGCTCTCTCCTATTGATGCAAAGTAGTTATTAAATATGTCGGCTACTTGTTTAGGTTCGGATGTTGTTTTGTCATTTATTTGCAATTGAATGTTACTTTTTTCGTTCTTTGATTTCTTATTCGCTCTCTCATTTATGATGCTCCACATTGTTTTGACTTTATTCGTTGATTTTTGAATTTTTTTAGCTAGAGCGACACAACAGCTAGCTTTATCAAGAAAGTACTGCAGGGCCGTCATCTGCGGGATAGGAGAGAAAGAGAGCAGTAGCAAGGGTGTCACGAACATAACATGCTGTTCGCATTTTAATGATTTTACATTTAACACAGATGTGGTAATCATGGATACGCTCATTAATCAATTACCAAGATGTACATTCACTAAGCCAACATGGGCACACCTGGCCGGCGTGCAACTAGCCGATCCAGAATACAATGTCAGCCGTCCTATCGACATCTTATTGGGAGCCGATGTGTATTCCTATATCATTTTAGAAGCAATATCAGGGCGGATCTATCATTACCGGTCGCGCAACAGACACGACTGGGATGGATCTTATGCGGAAATTTCAAAACTTTCCACTGTAACGTAGTCCAGAATCAAGTGGACGAAGTACAAAGATTTTGGGAGATCGAAGACATCAGCGAATCATATAATTTATCCGCAGAAGATTTACAATGCATGGAGTATTACAAGAAAACCACAACAAGACATAAAAATGGCATGTATGAAGTAAGATTGCCTTTTCAAGAAAACTTTGAGACACATTTGGGATTGTCTAAAAATAAAGCAATGGCGCAATTTCAACAGTTAGAAAGGAAATTTCACAATAATGAAGAAGTAGCAAAACAATATAAATTATTTATTCAAGAATATAAAACTTTAGGACATATGATGCCAGCGTCCGGTAACAAGCAACCGGATTATTATTTACCGCACCATTGTGTATTGCGAAACGATTCCACTACGACAGCACTTCGAGTAGTTTTTAACGCTTCATCAAAAACAACAACAGGAACCAGCTTGAATGACGTCATGCTAAAAGGCCCAAATCTACAGCAAGATCTCCAATCAATACTATTAAGGTGGAGACAATATCGCGTAGCTTTTACGGCAGATATTGAAAAAATGTTTCGTTTCATTTGGTTAAATAAACAGGATCAAAGATTTCAAAAAATCATTTGGAGAGATACCATTGACATGCGTCATCAGGCATACCAGCTATGCACTGTTACATATGGCACCAAGGCCGCACCATTTCTAGCAATGATGACATTAAAACAATTGGCTGAAGATGAGAGACACAATTTCGACAGTGTTGCAATCAAGGCTTTGGAGCAGTCATTCTACATGGATGATGTTCTACACGGGTCTCATTCGGTCGAGTTAGCAGAAAAACTGAAGCAAGATTTAATCAAGTTGTTAAAATCAGGGGGGTTCAATTTAAGAAAGTGGACTTCCAACGCATCAGCCTTACAAGACGATACAATCGGGGCGAGTAGCAAGCAAGAAAATTTCGATTTCAAGGAAATGGAGACATCAAAAACCTTGGGATTACGTTGGAATTCAAAAGCAGACTTATTTACATTTCAATCAAAAATTGAACCATCTAACAAAACACCAACTAAGAGATCCATGTTGTCAGACATATCAAAGCTGTTTGACCCTCTTGGTTGGCTGTCGCCGATATCAACCAAGCTAAAACTGCTATTTCAGCAAGTTTGGATGACAAGTAGTCATTGGGATGACAAGTTACCCGATCAAATTAGCAAAGAATGGCTCAAAATTAAAGGTGACATGCACAAAATCAATCAATTCAAGTTGGAGCGTTGGTTGGGTACAGGAGAAAACCACACGCTAGAATTACA
This sequence comes from Xestia c-nigrum, assembly GCA_916618015.1. Lineage (NCBI taxonomy): Eukaryota > Metazoa > Arthropoda > Insecta > Lepidoptera > Noctuidae > Xestia > Xestia c-nigrum. Next base: position 12,335,329 of record OU745260.1, read on the forward strand.
TGGATTTTGTGATTCTTCTAATAAAGCCTACGCATGCGTTGTTTATTGCAAGATTAAAAATAACGCTGCTACTAACGAAACAAAGATATCGTTAGTAGCAGGAAAAGCAAGGTTAGCACCTGTAAACAAAAAAATTACATTACCAAGATTAGAGCTTAGCGGTGCACTACTACTGGCAAAATTGTTGTCTAAAATTCAACAATGCCTCATCAGTCATAACATCATGATACATACTTGGACAGATTCAATGGTAGTCCTAGCCTGGTTACAAGGAGAGCCAGGACGATGGAAGCCTTTTGTCGCCAACAGGGTGCGACAAATATCAAGCATGATACCTACAAACAGCTGGCGTTACGTCAAGTCAGGAGAGAATCCAGCGGATTGCGCAAGCCGCGGAGTGGGTATCGATCAACTAAAAAACCATTCGCTGTGGTGGGAAGGACCGTCGTGGCTGCGGAACTACGACCCTGACCATGAAGCTGGGCAAGCAGTGTTTACCACAGACGAAGAAGCAAGAAAAACCAAGCAGCTTATTAATCACACATCGCAGCAAGAAAGCGATAACATTTTGGGTGAATTATTAGCAAGATATAGTTCACTCACCAAACTAACAAGAGTTTTAGCATGGATATTAAGATTTATCAAGCAAGCGAGATACAAGAATAACCGCATGCAAACTTATTTTACAATACAAGAGTTAGTCAATGCTAAGCACAAAATAATTTTATATGTACAGCAAAGAGAATTTGCCCAGGAAGTACATAGTTTACAAGAAAATAAACCACTATCAGCAAAAAACAAGTTATTGCAATTAAATCCATTCCTTGACAACGAGGGACTTCTCAGAGTCAGAGGAAGACTAAGCAAGGCCAACATTAACCAAGATATGATGCATCCGATTATCATAGCTCACGAAGGACACTTAACAAACTTAATTATACATATATCAAGCACATAAACTTACCTTCCATGGAGGAGCACGGGTGACATCAGCATTCATTCGCAAGAATTACTGGATAATAGGAGGTAATCGGGCGGTTAAAAAGCGTATACGTACCTGCGTTACTTGTCGTAAACATAATCCAAGCAAGATGACACAGTTGATGGGTGATTTACCTACGCAGAGATGTAACGTCGCAAAGCCTTTTGAACATACAGGCGTCGATTTTACCGGACACGTGCTCATAAAAGCCAACAAGGGCCGTGGAATTAAGACCACAAAGGGTTACGTGGTGGTATTTGTCTGTATGGTGACCAAGCTCGTTCACTTAGATTTGGTCTCAGACCTTACATCATCAGCATTCATAGCTGCGTTGCGAAGAATGGCTGGAAGAAAGGGCTCGCCGAAACACTTGTACAGCGACAACGGTACAAACTTTGTCGGCGCCAACAAAATTTTACAAGAAGAATTGAAAGAAAGAAAGAAAGAAAGAAAGAAAACATATTTATTCGGCACATGCCATAAGTGCACACAACAAATAAAAAAATAAAATAAGTGAAAACAACATAAAAAACTTAAATGTAGTCTGTAAAACTAAAAAAATAAAATTAAAATTGTGCGTCTCACGGCTGAGCCAAATAGGCCCAGTTCAGCAAAATGCCGAGCAGCTAGCGCCCGACGCTGGTTTTCAACTGGACCTGTCATGGTGACGTTACGGATATAAAACAGTTTTGTACATACTTTGTGTTACCGTTACTAGGTATGTGTAATTGAGCATGTAAGTAATGTATATATTTATAGATACTTAAATAAAATAAATTGGTGTGCAAAATAATAAACAAATAAAACTACAAATGTTAATAAAAATTTGGGAGACAATACAAAAAACCAAAGGTACTAAATAAATCAAACGGACTGGGATTGTATACATCAGCTAATCTGTGCATCATTAGTCGACAAAGATATTGTGCCTTGTTCAAGATAATTAGATAGGAAGGTAGGATGATTTTTACGTCATATAATCGAGTCATTCTGTGCGACCATATCTAATTTCCGTTGTGATTCAATTAGATACTGCCGTAAACGTCTTCTGAATGTGTCTATTGAGCTGATAATTCTGATTGGTGGTGGCAGGTTATTCCAAACTTTGGAAGCCGCATAGCGAAAACTACCCCTGAACGCTGCTGTTTTATGAGGCTGAGAAGAGAGTTGTTGCGAGCATTGTCTTCTCCCACATTCGCGTCTACTAGTTAACCAACTCAGTTTGTTGTATAAGTAGTCCGGTTTTTTGTATTTAACCACACCGAACAGGAGGCATGCCAAGTGCAGTTTACGTCGGGACTTCATTTTTAACGACTTATGCTTGTTTAACCATAAAGTTCGGTACGGGCCCCATTCGGGGCCGGGCACTGAAACCTACGCTGGCTCGGTACTGGCCCCGAATGGGGCCGGCGGTTAAGTCATACGACATCCTTATTTTTAATATAAATATTTAATGTTCTGAATAAGAAAGACTATGAGTGTGCGTTAATTAAGAGAGTTGAAGAAAAACTACATATGTTAAAGCCATTCAAAGTTCTGTATTTAGCGCGCAACATTCTTAATTTACCCTAATAAAATCCAAATGCGTAAATACGTTCATCGCCATTTTGACGGCAGTGCTAGCCGATGCTAAAAATCATAAAAATTGGGGTTTTCGGGCATCCAAGCTCCACTATGTTGAGAATTAATAACTCGTCATTTCATTATGTAACGAATTTAACCATAGTTCAATTTAAGTAAGCAGTGGTAATGATATATTTTGATATCCAAAGTCGAAGTTTCGCGCCAATCTTGTTTGTTTACATTTTATTTTTCACATTTCAACACACAGACACGTTTAGATTCGACAACAGAAATGACAAATATCATTCCAAATATTATAAACAACATGAGAATACCCAGATCTTAGCGTAATTTACTAATATAGGACCAATAACATGTAATATTCATTACCACTACTTAATTTTGTATCGAAAATAGACGTACATTTTTTTTTGTTTTTTTTTTTTTTATATTTGTGATGTGTGAAAGCGATTATTCAAATCGATTATTTTTTTTTGTAAAATTCGATTAATTCATTTACGGAATTTAGCAAATCGATTGATGAAAAGTAAAACAATTTTGTTTATATTTAATTTAATATTGTTTTAAGCTTTAGTTAAGTAATCTTAATAGTTTTTCGTACATGGTACCAACCCAACAACAAACAGCACAGACCGATCAAAGGCTAAATTCGCGCCGATTTTTTTCCATATCAAAATTTAAATTAAGAATGCACTCGCTGTTCAAAATTACATTGTACTTAAAACTAGGTAATTTATAGTGATAATTTCTTTTCGTTGGTTGTCAGTGCGCCAGGGATCTTGGTACTGATCTTTTAGGTGTGGTTAAATTGGTTTAGTTCCTAATACCATGATAATTGTATTTAGTAAACAAAATGGGGAATAGTATGATTAGGTTACTGTGTTCGGTGGGATTAGTTATTGGGATAAACCATTAAAATTTTATTTTCAAATACTTTTTTTTAACTCTATCATTGCAAAGTCCCATTTGCATTGGTGGGCAAATGGGACTATCTAATTTTGTTTATTTCTCGCCTTTACCGAACAATAATTTTAATGGTAAATTTTCATTTAATTATGAAAGAGAGGCCAAGGGGAAGAGCTCGTTGTTAGATAATAACGGCCGGTCGCGTCGACGTTTAGGTTAAGCCTTGCTTGCCTAGGTTGGTCTGTGGATGGGTGACCACCCATTACATACAGAGTTTCCTCCGTGCCTCTGAAAGCACGCTAAGCAGTTGGTCCAGGCTGTCATTAGTAGTTCTTTGACAGTCGTTATAGGTAGTCAGCGACCCAATAACTTAGACAACCAGTCTTACCAAGGGATATCCTACCACCCTGTACCACTGGGGTGTGGAGGTCCGATCTCTCCATGTAAAATGCTGGTATTCAGTTAGACTGGAAGTCGACCCCATTATAGTTGGGAAAAATAAGGCAGATTATGAATTTTCGTTTGATTTTGAATACTTAGATAGGCTTTGTTCAGTAACAACGGTTTTAGAATCCTTAATATTTATTTATCATTCAATTTTTCCGATCCTTGGCACACTATATCCAACCTTCAGACATTCCAGAATAAAATTCACAATATATGATTAAAGTAAATAAAAATACTTCCATTCCTAATTTAAATTTTGAATCAAATCATTCCACGCGAATTTAGTCAAAGGTTGACTATTCGTACAGTTGAAAATGAATACTTAATTCATTTTCAGATTTTGTCTTTGCTAAAACTGTGAGACTTTATTTTTTGCCATACGGTGCTAGTTCGGCAACGGCGTTTGTCCAAATTCTCCAATCCGTAAGTTTTAAGGGAAAGATTATCATCAAAAAAATGTTATTTGTTTAAAGTTCAGAGAGTTCTGTGCTTATTTATTATTAATAAGTCAACCAAAAGCAACGAATAATTACTACATGATATTATTTAAAAAGTAGTATAAAAAGATTCATTTCAGAATTTAAATATAATTATTATTTGAAATTATACCAAGGAGTTTTCATTGCGTCTCAAAACTTTTTTTTCAAACTTAATTTGATTGCGAGTATCGATTAGGCTGAATGCTACATTTTAATCGTAATGATGAAACTCGGGTTTACGGTCAGCACTACGAAGTGATATGTCATGTGATAAGCTGGTTGCAACATTGTTTTTTTTAGTAATATATGTCAAGATTTTGATCGTCATTTTTTATGAAATAATGTATGAATAATGGCAAAAATAAGAACGCAGATAGAAGGTTACTGTATTTATTATGCTTTTTCCAGTTTTTTTAGCAAATGAGAAGCTTGCCTATGTATATTATTTCCAGCGCATCTACGTTACCTACTTTTTGGAAGGGTGCAGTAATATGTGTTTTATACATATTTGGCAATACACTAACGCCGTTTTACCGAACAAAACACGTTACTGGTGATATTAACGACAAACGTAGCGTATGGAACAGCTTCCTTGACATATTTTTCATTAAAAAATCGAATGCTGAAAGTTCACGAAAATTCTGTAAATGTTTGACAGATTCGCATCACCCCGCCGATTCAGCTGATGTGTCATGTGTCAAAATCTTGTCGTGCATAGTGGTTAAAAAAGGTGTTACGTGACCTCGCCGAGGAATATTGTAGCAAAACCGCGCGCAAGCGTTCTGTACTCTTTGAATGAGTCGGTCTGTACGAGCTAGTAGGCGCGGGCCGTACACTGCGTCGGCGTAGTTCAACCTACAAAGTATCAATGTTTCCACAAGCTGTTCCCGAAGTGATTCCGACAAGTAAGACCTCATCTTATATAGAACCTTCAACCGATAAAAACAGTTTCTGACTGAATCTGCTATGTGGTTTTCAAAACGAAGGGATTTATCCATCACAAGACCTAGATTTCGCGCCTCGTATACTCTCTCAATTGGTTCACCCATTAGTTCCAAGGCAAAAGTCAAAGGCAGCTTAGCCAGCTGTTGTCTCGTGCCAAATACTATATATTTTGTTTTGGAAGGGTTTAGCGACAGGCAATTTTCCTCAGACCAAACGGCGATACGTTGAAGATCCTCGTTAAGATCTTTAATGGCGCTGTCATACTCGTCTGGTTTGAAGGATATGTACAGTTGTACATCGTCGGCATATATATGGTACTTGCATCGCCGGAGGCACCTTATTATGTCTGCGCAGTACAAAATGAAAAGAATGGGACCTAAAATGGAAACCTGCGGAACTCCTCTCTCTACGGAAACAGGTGCCGATCTAAGAGTAGTGCCGTCACTTAAACGCAGGTCTACTAATTGTTGCCTATTAGTTAAATAGCTACGGAACCATTGTATAGCTTCTTGGTCGAAACCGTAATATTTCAACTTCGACAACAACAATGATATATTTATAGCGTCAAATGCCCTGGAAAAATCTAATAAAACCAGTATTGTGCACATTCCCTTATCCTGGGCAGACAATATGTTGTCAGTGACATCTAGTAAAGCTGTAGATGTACTGCGCTGCTTCCTAAACCCTGATTGTAAATCAGGTAAAATGTTATTTTGTTCCAGAAACAGCGTAAGTTGACGGCTGACGATTTTCTCTAATGTTTTGGATACACATGGTAATACACTAATAGGGCGTAAATCTTTCAAGGTTATTGGGTTTGAATTTTTTGGCAAGGGCCTAATGGAAGCAATTTTCCATTGGTCAGGGAATGTTGACGTTTCGATGGAGCGGTTAATTATGTCTGTTAAAACTTTCAACGTCTGCGGCAAAGTCATATTAATCATGTCCAGGTTAATGTTATCGCAGCCTTCAGCGTTACTTTTGAGGCTGGCGATAGTGCGTGACACATTGTTCTGGTCCACTGGAGCGATTGTAAAAATTGCCTCACCGTGGGTATGATTGTCATAGTAGTCTATAAGCGATGCGCTTGCCACGGGGTTGCCGGGAACAAACAGGAAATTTCTATTAATTAGGTCAGGATCTGTAAAATGCGACGGAAGGTCTTGTCTAGATTTAAACGGTAATAAGGTCGATTTCAGATTCTTCCAGAGCAATTTGGGACTTTTTATTTTAGTGTTAATATTATGTTTGAAATACGCGGTCTTTTCGTTGTGCAGAGAATTAGTCACCAAATGCTTCAAGTCTTTGTAGTATTTCTTTTTAGAATCTGACTTTGTTTTCCTAAAAGCATTTAGTGCTTCGTCACGCAAACGCATCATAAGTTTGATTGTGTCTGTAATCCACGGATACGATTTTTCCTTAACTATACATGATTTGATAGGAGCGTGAACATCAAACAAGGAAGTTATAAGGGTGTTATATACATGTACCATATCATTAACGTTGCCGAGCGTTGAAATAGTACCAATGTTTAATGACAACAAGTCTACGTTAAATGTTTCGATGCATACATTTTTAAGAGGGCGATATTTCACCACGAACGGTTTAAATTTACCACGCTTAATATTAAATTCACTTACTACAATAGAATGGCCGTTTAGTGAACCTAAAGATTCTACCGCAGTGTATCTTGCCCTCAAGTCCGTACATATGAGATCGATAAGTGTTTCACTGGACGCTGTGTAGTGAGTAGGGCTTGTGACCAGCTGCGTAAGATTAACCGAATTAAGAAATTCATTGACATTTTTCGTTTTTACCCCACTTGTATCCTTCATATCTACATTGAAGTCGCCCAGTAGAATGTAGTGATCACAGTTACCCAGAGAACTAATAGAGTCCGTTATGGCATCAAGGAAGAGGAGAAGATTTAACCATGGCGGTCGGTACGCTGTTCCTATAGCAATTTTCCTGCCATTCAATGAGATTGTTAACACGTTGCGGGACGCACTGAATTAGCAGTAGATTTTTTTAAGTTGAAAAATGACAGTACGGGCACCGCCGTACAATTTTAAAGGGTGAGGTACGGGCATTACAGCGAAATTTCGTATAGAGGAACAACGAAAACCGTTTTTACTGTCGTATCACATCCATCCCTCATACGTATAGAAGCATTAGAACGCACAAAGTTACACATTGAAAATATATGTGTTAGTGCGTTTTCTATGAAGTCCTCGCACGCACACTACGGTTATGCCCGTATTCGGTCTATAAAGATTCTATGCGACGGCTCGAGTAGTGTCACGCCACGCGCCATACGGCATACGGCTATGAAAGTACTATCGTTATATTGTTAGTCTTTAGTATTGCTCTAGGTAACTACGGATATAGCAGTGGTCGTAACTTGTATGAGGCAATTTTACTGTCATATCGCATAACTTGAAAAAGTCATTACCGTCCCGCAACGTGTTAACCACATTTGCTCAACGGATTCGAACCTGGGATCAACCGCGCTAGTCCAAGTACGCACGCTCAGTCCCCGCCGCACATAAAAACCAACACCCCCACCACGGCCAGCGCGCACACTAGCTGGTCGCGGCGTGTGGCGCAGACGATAGCCGGGCACCACCGGAGCGCGCCCCTCTTCGCCCGGCCGAAGCCAAGTTTCGTTAATGGCCAAAATGTCAAAGCAATGCCTGTCAAGTGCACCAATCAAATCATCGTGACCTGTACCCAATGATCCAGCATTCAAAAACCCAACTTTAAAATACTTTTCTCCTTTAGTCGTCATTATAATAGTTTAAAATAAATACCGTCATTAGCAAAATAAATATTATCAGTGCACATTCAATCGTAATTTGGTGTAGTAGTAGTCTAAGTCGAATTATAAATATGTAGACAGCGTAGAATATTAATTTAATCATAGGGTTTGTGAAATGGAATCGAAGTTGCGTGATAAATGGGTGAAGGTAAATAAGTGTAGTGTTATTATAAAACTGGTTTACACCTAGCTTACTGAGGCGCGCCGCGAGACACACACCTGACAATACAAAACAAAGCTTAAAATGTGAAAACAAAGAAATTAGTGTTACTTCTGACAGGTTGTCAATTACTTTTAATAACCTTACTTCTAAAGTCCACAAAAATGTATAAATAATTACTTTAACCAGAAAAAATCTATATAAAACTGGACAAACAAAACAAACAAAAACAAACAAGAGAGCTTCTGTTAAGTGCCTATGCACTAGTAGCCGGTGGCGCGGGCGGGCCGAATATACGCAGAATGTCAGCCTCACAGCGGATGTGGCAAGTGGCATCACCGGGTTTATAGCGGGCGAGGATACGTCCACGCTTTGACCACACGAACTGCCAACCGAGGCGACTGCCCGCCTCGCGCGCGCTCCGAAACAACTCGCGGTTCACCTTTGTAAGGCGCTCGTTTACAAAGAAGCGCGTTGCTGGGCCTGGCAGATCGAGATCCGCTGTGGTCATGCCGCGCCGCACACGCGCACCCTCCAGCAGCTCGTCCCGTAGGTCGCGGCGCGCGAGGCGCACGACTAGGAAGCGGGGGCGGGTCTCCACCGGCGCTGTTGGCTGCGTGGCGTTGATACGTCTGCCTCCGACACGCTCGGCGCTCACAATATCGCAAATAAATCGCTCACAATAAATCAAATTGGAGCAGATACAAGAAACATTCAATCAAGATTTCATCAAGGAAATCACTAGCATGGAGATCGAATGGCATTTTAATGCGCCCTCATGGCCTACAGCAGGAGGGCTGTGGGAGGCTGCGGTCAAAAGTTTAAAATACCATTTAAGAAGAGTCGTTGGAGAGCAAAAGCTCACTTTTGAAGAGTTCAGCACAGTTCTGGCCCAGTTAGAAGCAGTACTTAACTCGAGGCCACTGTGTCCTCTGACTGAAGATCCCAGCGACTTTGATTTCCTCTCTCCGTCAAGCTTTGTCAATCTTAATCAAGACATGACTATATTAGAAACAGAAGCAGATATGCGGACGAGATGGCATTTAACTCAAAAAATAGTACAAGATATTTGGAAACGTTGGCATACAGAATATCTCACTCAGCTGTCAGCAAGAAGCAAGTGGAGACATTCTCAACCAGACATTCAACTAAATGACATTGTTACAATTAACGATGCTAACTTACCTCCTGGGAAGTGGGCAGTTGGCCGCGTCGTCCAGCTGCATCCCGGTGCTGATGGCCACATCAGGGTGGTCACATTAAAAACAAAGAATGGGCTTATCAAGAGGCCTATTCTCAAGCTGTCTATTCTCCCTGTGAATGATAGAATCGACAAACAAGAGTTGCGTTCTAAGGAAGTGAAAGATGGCAAGCCACATCAAAACAAAAAAGTAAACTACAGCTTCTCATCGCTGGTAATGTTACTTTTGTCTTTCATGAGCATTATGACCACAGCTCACTGTTCATACAATATAACACAATTAAAAGACAATCAAGGTCTTTATTTTGACAAACTTGCAAACATACAATTGATCAGAGATGAATGGAAGATAGTCACATACTATGACATGAATTCATTTTGGCAAGGTACAGAAGCATGCAACAAATATCTTAGCTACTTGGATCAGTTATGTAACAAATTTAAAGAAACGTCACATTGTGCCGTCATACAAGTTCAATTGCAGCAAGAATTCTCAGAACTCGAGTACTATAACCACCTGTTGCTGAGTCAGCATTATAGCACGCGTCGCGCACGTGTACTGCGCCGCCGTAAGCGAGGCCTTATCAACGGTATAGGGTATCTTGCGAACAGCTTATTCGGTGTACTTGATGAGAGATTCGCAGAACAATATAAACAAGATATTCAATCAATACATGACAATGAAAATCATTTGCTCTCGCTCTTGAAACAACAAACAACAGTAATTGAAGCAGAATACAACGTTTTGAAGAGGAACGGGGAAGCAATTAATAAGCAACACAAGATGCTTAATTCACTATCAATCAAGTTAGATAAGATGGAGAACGTTTTATTGAACGAATCAGAGAGAAATCGAGCCATGAACGATTTCAGTACGGGAGCAATCGCTACAAGCAATGTATTAAGACAGCTAAAAACAATCCAAACAAGTTTATTAGATACCATAACAGATGTTTATCACGGGAGACTCAATTTTCATTTATTGTCACCAGAACAACTGAAAGACACTCTGAATACAATATCGAGTCATCTTTCAAAGGATCTTACGTTACCGATAAATAACTTACAAAACAACTTCAGAAATATTTATCATTTATTGACGGTCAAAGCAAGAATGACGGAAGAATTTTTAATCTTCGAATTAAAATTGCCTCTGGTGTCTAGAGATACATTTTCAATCATGAAAATTATTCCAATACCACAACTTGTAGGTAACTCAAGCGCAGCCAGTTTGACTCCGATTGCTGAACATGTTGCAATCAATTTGAAGAAGGACTCGTATTTGCCGATGTCTGTAATCGACGTCCAAACATGTCTACGTGACAACGTCGATAATTGTCTATGTCATATAGAGAAACCAATTTATCATCTCAAGAATGATGAAAAATTATGTGAAGTAGAACCTGATACCAACAAATGCAAGATCAGCATTACGACTTGTTCGAATCAATGGACAGCTCTTAGCAAAATAAACAGTTATGCATTTTTCTGTTGTAGTCAGTGTCAATTTGTCAAATAAGAGTTCTATGTGATAATAATGTGTCGCCGGGGCAGTTAGTAAAAGCAGGCATTTTGGTAGTCGAACACGACTGTCTTATTAAAACCGAAAGTTTTACGGTTTACTCACGCAATGAAGGTTTTAGCACTTTAGACATAAAACCATCTTTCAAGCTACCTGAGATAGAACCAATCTATCATATCATAGACGTTGGCATCCCAACTCCACTAACACAAAACTATACACTCCTCTCGAGCAACAAGGAGCTCGACGAAATCAAGAAGCAACTCCGCATTCTTAAGGCAAGCGAAAATTTGCCAAATCAACTTTCTTATCACGATATCCATCACTACACAGCATTTTACGTGGTGATCGGAGTTGTGTTGGTGATTGCAGCAGGCTTTATGATACGACGGATGCGTAACAGGCGAACCGCATATCTCGAGGTGGCAAGGGCCGCATTGGCGAGTCTACAGACCACACAGCACGTGACTTCGGCACGGGCAGAGGCAGGGGCCTCTAGATCATCGTCAGCAGTTCAATATAGTGTTATTGCGCGTAATCAGTGTGAGATTCCGTGTGTATCAGATTACAGTGAAATTCCAAAAGTGCATAAGTTAGACAAGTGTACAGTGCCAATGCCTCGTAAAACGGAGTTCAAATAGAGACTCTAATCATCTGGAATAAGGACCAATTGGCATCACCTTGTCAATCATCTAGTATAAGGACCAATTGGCATCATCTTGTTACTCATCTTTTCATGTTCATCTCATATTCATCTTCCCGCTCGGGAGCATGTACGGTGCAACCGCACATTCTGAAATTCAGCAGTTTACGCCACATTCATTTAAACTCATAAGTAATCATTAGTTCAGTTCGCGTTGAGCTATCAAGTCAGCCAGGCGTTCTCGTTACAGCTAACAAGGGCCGCGTCACTCAGTTCATTTCCGCACAATCAGTTCATTAAGCTCATTTTACTTTAAGTACCTATCGGACAATACAGTAGTGTTTCAGTACTTTACTTTCTTTTATTCCATTCACCTATCATCTAAAAGTAATGTCTGGTCTAGCAAGAGATCATACAAGTTCAATACCTGTAATTAACAGGATGTTTTCAGAACATTAACTAGCCTAGGTTCACGAATGTCCAATTATGCATGCCATCACTTTTTGTGTAGTATCGTTTGCTTTTGGCTACGATATGTGTGGCGGAAATTAGCATAACATGCATTTTGTTGTCAGGATGCTTCTTAGGGTCTTAGTTTTATCTACTTTTTATCATTATGTAACCTAAAAAGTATCCATGAAAACCGTTAGTCATAGTCATAGAAAAATAGCATTAAATAGGTATCAACATTTTGGTCTTCATTGTTTAACTTACTTAAGTTAAACTTACTTGATTGTATTTTCCGGTTTTCAGGAAGAATGGTGGGAGACAGCGGGTGAAATATCGGAGCGTAGAGGTGATACTCGTGCGGCTGTAGAGTACTACGCCAAAGGGAATAACTATGCAAGAGCAGTTCAGTTGGCTAGAGAAGTAATTTTACACCCTTTTTACAGACAGATTCAAATGTTTCAGAATGCTTTTTTTTTCAATTCTTGGCTAGGGCGTCTGTTCTCGAGTTTAAAGCAAGTGTATTCTGTTTTCTTTTTTTGAAATATGGCAGGCATGTCCAGGCGAGGTGACTCGTCTAGAAGGCATGTGGGGCTCGTGGCTGGTGGCGTCGCGCCAGGCGGGCGCCGCCGTGCCGCACCTCATCGAGGCGGGGCAGGCGCGGGCTGCGCTCGACGCCGCGCTCGCTGCACATCACTACAGGAAGGCGCTGCAGATACTGCAGGTATGGGGACTCATTCAATCACTCTATGAACTTCCCACTGCTGGGACACAGACGCTTTCTTCTATGGGAGGGAGCGGGTGTAATCTGTCACGCTGGCCCGTTATGAGTTGTTACTTTTGAAGTATTTCAAGAAACAATGTAGCTGGGGCAGGTGCAACACAATCACAAAACATTGAGACTTCTGCTCTGAAAACGGTACAAGAAAATAATTGTTAGGAAACTGGCATCTGCTCAAAGTACTTTCAACGCCACAAATCTGCTCTATATAAGCACAATACACAGCTATACAAACGTAGGTAAACTTCCGTCGCAATACGCTACGATACGTAGCAATCAGCTACGGCGTAGCAACCTGCTACGTCAGCAATGAATCACTGCGGGAATGTTCATCCGCCTATACATAACATACTGCAATACCAAATGTCGTCGCCTCGATATCTATTGTTTATGCCTATCAGGTTTCAGTTCAAGGTAAATAATAACACACTACGCCATAGCAATCGCCTACGCCAATTAATTTGTTGTCTAAAATTGAGAGAATTTTATAAAACGTGTTTTTTTCAGGCTATTGATGACAAGGAGTCCATCAGAGAGCAGTGTGAGAAACTTGGTGATCACTTCATATCCACTCGAGTAAGTGTAGCAACAATTTTATTGTGATCTTGCATTTTCAATAGATTTAAAATAAAGCAATAGCTTATTAGACAACCGATCGACTTGACCGGTCCGACTTTCGTACTGAATTTCCTAACTTACAAGTTAGGAAATTTACAAATTTAATAACCCAGCGAAACTCGGGACCGCAACCATGATGTGTAGACATATCTTCAACAAACTCAAACTAAAATCATTTATTTCAACTAGACCATTACGGCACTTTTGAATGTTAATAAAACAAAAAAAAGGCTACAGTCACAGACACAAGGCATAATAACTTGAGAAAGTACTGTAGTTGCCCATTCCCTAGCGTAGATCTCTATGGAGAAGAACGGGCAAGAAACTCCATGGACACTCTTTTTCAATAAAAAAAAGTGGTTACAAAATCTTGGTTACATCTTTCATGTTGAAATTATACATATATGTGAGAACGATATAGAAAGACGTGCACAATAAGAGCATCCAGAGTAAATAAAAAACCCTGTTTAACTGTTAGGAATGGGAGACAGCAGAACGTGTGCTAACATCATGCGGCATGGCAGAACGTTGCGTCCGCGCGTACAACTCCGCCGGTCGCGTCGCCGACGGACTGCAACTCGCCGCCGCGCAGCTCTCCGAGGAACAGACGCGAGACATCTACATGCCGCTCGCGCAACAACTGAGGCTCGATGGCCAGCTGAGGAAGGCAGAACAGATCTATATCGGCCTTGGAGAGCCGGATGAGGCTATTTCTATGTATAAAGTGAGATATTTATTTACATTTATCAGCATCAGCCTATTTCATTCTCCTTGGTTGTGATAAAGAAAATCTCGAAAAAACAAACAAAAATCAATCTTTCAAAACAAAAAAAAAATGAATCAGTTTTTTTTTCTGACCCTTCATCAAATTATTATTTTACTTGTGTTTTAGATAGGGAAAATATGTGGTGGATCAAACTCCAGCTGCACAACAATTCGTAAAAAAAAATCAATCTTTGCAATTTTAACCTTGATATGAAGTAGTCATTAAGAAATAAGCAACAACCATAACTAAAACTCTAATGTATTACTTTCTGTGAAATCAGGAGGCGTCTCAATACGAATCGATGTTACGCCTCGTAGCAGTTCACCGTAGCTCTCTGTTGGAAGCTACGCGGCGTCACGTAGCACAGGCGCTACAGGCTTCGGGAGATCTACGCGCCGCAGAGAATTATTATATACAAGCTGGTAAGTATCACTACGGTAAACAGGTAAGCGTCACAACCCCTGTCGGTGCTACGCCTCGTAGCAGTTCACCGTAGCTCTCTGTTGGAAGCTACGCGGTGTCACGTAGCACAGGCGCTACAGGTTTCGGGAGACCTACGCGCCGCAGAAAATTATTACATACAAGCTGGTAAGTATCATTACGGCTAACAGGTAAGCGTCACAACCCAAGTCGATGCTACGCCTCGTAGCAGTTCACCGTAGCTCTTTTGGATACTACGCGGCGCTACCTAGCACATGTGCTTAGTCTTCGGAGGATCAACGCGCCGCAGAGAACTAAAACTAGTTAGTATCATTACGATCAACAGGCAAGCGTCACAACGCTAGCTCCCGTTTGGAAGCTACGCGGCGCCACGTAGCACAGGCGCTGTAGTCATCCAATCATTTGGCTGTTGAGTTTCGAATATGAAACTAAACGAAACCTTTATAAGATGCGTTTTTTTTTGCAATGTTAAAAAAGGGTTTTGTTAAAATTGTTTGGACTAAATGAATTAAAATTGTAGGTGATTGGAAGAGTGCGATACAAATGTACCGTTCAGCGGGTCAATGGGAGGGAGCAGAGCGTGTTGCTCGTGCGCACGCTCCCAGCGGAGTTCAACAACAGGTCTGTTATTGATCAATCAGATTTCTGAATATCTAGTATTTACATAATTGCATTAACAAATTATTATGAAAAAAAATTACGTGTTGGTCCAATAGACTGTCCTGTCCTTGCTGTCTGTCACCAACTTATAATTATGTGTGATATTCCCGACTCGACAATGGCTCATTTCTGCACCAGTGTCTCTTCTGCGTACACGTCACAACGACCTCAAATCAAACCACTGGCAATGCAAAACACGAGACCATTGTACTGGCTGAAATAATTTACTGACATTTCGTGCCATTCGACAAGATATAAAGAACATGCCAGTAGTCATAGTCAGTCAGTGAAGTACTAGTACCTAGTGGGATGTGGGTGTACCTAGTGGGTAGTGAAGTACAAATGAACGTCCAGGTGGCTCTCCAATGGGCCGGCGCACTCGGCGGGGCGCCTGCCGCCCGGCTGCTGGCTGCCAGGGGACTGGCGGCCTTAGGAGCTAGGTGGGCTCTGCAGGCACAGAGGTACGTTTGTATTGCATCTGATATAACACATCGCGGTTAGCAGAACAATCGCATTGTATCATCTTTATTGAGAAGAACATAGGCCAGGTGGCCCAGTAACAATGGCCCTGACTTGCAAATCTATCTGGTGGTGGATTTGAACCCAGAAAGGCGTAAATTGTGTCAATTATTTCATCAACATTGCTTCTAAAATGGTGAAAGAAAAATAGTGAGCTATTTCATAGAATTAATTTTTTTAAGACATGTGACCTACACCAAGCTACGTGGAGCCCACATCGTGGGTTACGGCGAATTCCTTCTCACTGAGATAAAGCTTGTGTTCCTGCAGTGGAAGCGTTTATAATCTGATTTATAGATGATAAATCAAACAGGACACTACTTTATCCTCCCATGTTACGGAACCACTTCAAACATTTTTTTTCAGATGGGACGTAGCGATGGAGCTAAGCGCCCTAGGAGGTGGCATATCTCGTAGTGAAGTAGCGCGGGCCGAAGCTGCATCCTTAGCAGATGACCGACCAGATGAGGCAGAGGCTGCGTTCCTACGAGCTGGAGCGCCTGATGACGCTGTGCGCATGTGGCTGCAGCATGGGAAGCATCAGAGAGCACTCGCTTTGGCTGAGCAACATGCACCACTCATGGTGAGACATAAAAGTCTTATTTTCTTACAAAACATTCTTTAGTTTATTTTTCTTTTTTGTTGTCAACTGATAGACTGACCAGGAAGAGCAGAAAGTGGTCTATTATTTAGATGATGAAAGAATCAAATGTTGGTAACCCACGTGGCTCACTTACGACAATTTTGTAATTGTCGTCGTCGCGCGCGCTTCGTTAGCGTCGAGCGTGTGTTAGACTGCGTGCGCACCGGCGTGCCAACTTGTGACAATGGCGTCTAATGTAATCAAATGTCTGGGTTGTAACCTAGTAATCTGTGAAGTGCTGGCTTTTGTGAAAAACAAACTTGATGTGATGGATGAGGACAGTTTAAGTCAAATATGTGTTACGGCGTTTTCGTCTGAAGAAATCCTCAGTGCAAAGAAGTTGCTGTTCGACTCAATTCCGTTGAGCCAACAAGTGAAGAAGCGCAAAGGAGATAAGAAATCGCGGCGGGACATTGAGGACATTATAACGCTTCTGAAACAGACTGATCCTGAGATTGTTCCAGTTTTTGTGGCCCGTGACCTTCAGAAGTTACCGCCAATCACATTCGACCATGTAGATGTGACACGACTCCTCAAGGATATTTTATTGTTAAGGGAGGAACTGAGAGCAGTAAAGGACAACTACGTCACAATCGAAACATTCAACACCTTGCAAAAAAATGTAGATGTCATAAAAACATCAACCATAAGTTTAAATGACGAATATTGCAACGTTAATTTGAAAAGAGGCTGTCGTCGACAAAATGAGTATCATTGTGACAGTGGACCGATGGGACTGCATCTTTATTCCCAATTTAGTCCCAATAATGACAATACTTCATTGTTAAATACTGTCGAATCACCAAAAAAAACATCTGTTGAATCGAATCAAGAAAAAATAAATCCAGATGGCGGTATGACTAATGGACGGTTAAGTGTAAACAACTTCTGTGCGCCCTCAACACCGCGTATGTCGCAACCGGTATTTAGTGCAGAGAATACGATGACTAAGGAAGCGACCGGTGGCATTCCAGGTAATGTGCAAACAAAACCACCTTTGTCGCGTAATACTTGTGTGCGCACAAGATCGCCTATGTTAGAAACGGACTCTGTTTCTGCGCAATCAAAACAGCGCATAGGCCAGTTGGAATCCCGAGCGACTTTAGCAGACGTAGTTAAGGGTCCTGGCGAATGGAAAACCGGAAGTACAACGGAAGAATGGAAATTAGTTCAGAAGAAAAGGCTTAGAAACAAAATCGTAGGAAAAATTGGCGCATCAGCCGTAGAACCAAAAGGGAATTTTAAGGCGGCCGACATAAATATACCGTTGTTCATATACAACGTTAACAAGTCTACTACACATAAGGATATAAGTGAGCATGTGTATAATAAGTCTCAAGTGAATGTTACAGTAAATAAATTAGTTATGAAAAGTGATAAAGGTTATGACGCATACAAAGTGTTTGTACCTAAACACAAATTAGACATGTTTCTCGATGAAAACTTTTGGCCTGTTGGCATACTGTTTAGGCGTTTCGTGGATTTCTCGAAACCCAAAGTGAAAGATAAGGAAGAACAAAACCCAATCAATGGATAGTGCAGTTACAAACAGGTACTGTAATCTTTTAAGTTTTAATTGTAAGAGTATTGTGCGCTCAATGGAGTGTGTGAGAAAACTATGTAAGTCGGCGGACATCGTCGCACTCCAGGAGACTTGGTTATTACAATATGACATTCCAGTTCTAGGAACAATTGACTCGGAATTTTCATACACCGGTAATACGGCTGTGGACCTTTCTACAGGAGTTTTGCGTGGCCGGCCACACGGTGGCGTCGCGATCCTATGGCGTAGGAGTTTGTTTCCATGTGTCTCCGTAATTCAGTGCAGAAGTGTTCGTTTGGCGGGAATCAGGGTCACTACTAGTGATCGTTCTATGATAATACTATCAGTGTACATGCCTACGGATGAGCGTGAAAATCTGGGCGAGTTCGTATCATGTCTGGGTGAAATGTATGCGATTATCGAGAATGAAAATGTGGATTTGGTCTACTTGTTGGGTGATTTTAATGCTCATCCTGGCATGCCCTTTTACAAAGAGCTTAAGGAATATTGTAGTGAGCAACAACTATGTATTGTGGACACTGAATTCTTGCCTATAGCGTCATATACTTATGTTAGCGATAGTCACGGATGTAGGAGGTGGCTCGATCACTGTGTAACCTCATTAGCGGCTAGAAAAACTGTTGTTAGTGTAAAAATTAATCACAATGTTTTTTGGTCTGATCATCTGCCGATAGAAATTGTAATTAATGTAGGTAACTGCACGCCCAAGACGCTTGTAGATAGTTATGTGAACAATAGCAATAAGATTATTAAAGGTGTTATATGGGGGGATAGAGATCAGTTGCAAATAGAAAATTTCCATAAAATATGTCACAGTAAATTAAAATATATTGACTTTCCTGATGATCTAAACCGTTGTGCTGATGAAATATGTAATAATATTGAGCATAGAGATGTGATTGAAAGGTTGTACCATGATGTCCTAACAGTGCTTATAGAAGCCTCTGTATCCAGCCATAAATGCAAACCTGTGAGGGGGCGCCACATCACGGGTTGGAATAAACATGTTCGCGATGCACATCAAAAGGCTAGATTCCATTTCCAAGAGTGGTGTTCGTATGGTAAGCCTAATTCGGGTAGGCTCTATGAGGGCATGCATAGCTCTAGAAAAGTTTTTAAAGCCAAACTGAAATATTGTCTTAATCATAAAGATCAAATAAAGATGGATATCATTGCCGAACATCATAAATCTAAGAACTTTAGTCAGTTTTGGAAGTCTACAAACAAACTTAAGCCGAAGGTGAGTCTCCCAGTCAGTGTGGAGGGGATAAGTACTCCCCGTGATGTGGCTAACCTATTTAGGAATCACTTCAAAGTGGAGCCTCTTTTGAAGCCGGAAGTGGGCGAAATGATGCTTGATGCTGGGAAACGCGGTTCTGATGACCCTCCAGTTAAAATAACTTATGAGGAGGTTGATAAGGTTATTAAGCAGATGACCAGAGGGAAGTCACCGGGACACGATGGTCTCAGCATCGAGCATCTGCAAAATGCGGGTGTTCATCTGCCTAGGGTCCTATCCATGTTGTTTACCTTCTGTCTTCGTCATAACTACCTACCAGACGATCTTATGAAAACCATAGTAGTACCTATAATTAAAAACAAGACGGGTGACGCATCGGAAAAGGCAAATTATAGACCTATATCTCTGGCCACGTCCTTGGGGAAGGT
Organism: Xestia c-nigrum; assembly: GCA_916618015.1. Classification (NCBI taxonomy): domain Eukaryota; kingdom Metazoa; phylum Arthropoda; class Insecta; order Lepidoptera; family Noctuidae; genus Xestia; species Xestia c-nigrum. The sequence goes on from OU745260.1 coordinate 12,355,123, forward strand.
GCTGGATGGTGTGCTTAATAGACATTTAAGCCAAAATGTCCCTCTGCATGACGCTCAGTTCGGTTTCCGACCCGGGCTGTCCACAGAATCTGCAGTACTGTGTCTTAAGCACACTGTCCGGTACTATACCGACAGAGGAACACCCGTGTACGCCTGTTTCCTGGACCTGTCAAAAGCATTTGACATGGTATCATACAATGTTCTGTAGAAGAAAATGAGACTCAACACCAGGCTGCCTCTAGAGGTCATCAATTTATTTAGATATTGGTATGATAACCAGAAAAATTGTGTTAGGTGGATGGGCGAATGCTCGGATGAATATAGGATGGAGTGTGGGGTTAGGCAGGGGGGATTAACCTCACCTACTATATTCAATTTATATGTAAATGGACTGATTGAGGAGCTCAGCAGTGCTGGAGTCGGTTGTTCAGTGGGTGGTGTTTTTATGAACAATATTAGCTATGCTGATGACATGGTACTGCTGGGCCCCTCAGTCAGTTCCGTGAGGTCACTATTGGACATATGTGAACGATATGCAACGGCCCATGGGCTCAAGTACAATGTTCAGAAGAGCAAGCTGCTAGTCTTTAAGAGTGGGTCTAAAACTTACCCTATTCCTCCTATAGCACTGAGTGGAACCGACCTACAGCAAGTGCCTAACTTTAAGTACTTGGGTCATTGGGTCGATGAGAGACTTAATGATGATATGGACATGGATAGGGAGCGCAGAGCATTGTCGGTAAGGGGTAATATGCTTTCTCGCAGGTTTGCGCGATGCTCACGTGACGTTAAAGTCACACTCTTTAGAAGCTATTGCCAAACTTTATACACGTGCAACCTGTGGAGTAATTACACTAAAAAAGCCTGCAATGCTTTGCGCGTCCAGTATAACAACGCGTTCAGGGGCCTGCTGGGGCTCCCATGGAGGTGTAGTGCCTCCGGCATGTTTGCTGACCACAGCACGGACGGTTTCCAGTCGGTGCTTCGCAAGAGAATAGCCTCCCTGTGGTCTCGAGTAAAAGGTAGCTCCAACACGCTTCTGAGTGTGGTGTCGGACAGGGTGGACAGCCAAATTCTGCGGCACTGGTCGCTCATGCATGTCCAAAACAATAATTCTTTTAAATTTTACTAACATAGCCATAAGTATCTACCTACTAACATAATATGGACTTGTATAATTAATGTGTGCATAGTCTGAAATAAATATTTTCATTCATTCATTCATAGCCTTGTTGATCACCAATATGTGATCGTGTGATCGTCGACATATGCGCTGGTCTTCTCTATTTTGTTGTTTTATAGTTAGCAAGGAACTTTTGTTGCGTTTACTGAAACTGAAGTCAATTTAACATAATCACTAAACTCACTCTGTACCTTAGTTATCTGTGAGTTGGCAAGAAGAACAATGTTCTGTTTGCTCTTAGGTGGAGGAGGTGTTAGTGGAAGGAGCGAGAGCGGCCGCTGAGCGCGGAGACCTGGTGCAGTTCGAGACGCTCATGATTAGAGCCAACAGACCTCGGGAAGTTGTGCAACATTATAAGGATCTGGGTGAGGACTATTTTATTGGTTGAGTAGCTTTTATTTGCGGTTTCAATTCTGTAAATTTTTGCTTTTGACAATACAACGACCGCGGACTTGTGTACTATTCATGTTTATGAAAAAATATGTCGGTTAAAGAAAGATCAACCAAGATGAACACTTCGTATTTAGTTTTTTTTTTATTTGATATTTATATATGTATTTATTCATTCATTCTTATTCTTTATTGCATACAAAAAACAACAAATATACATATTCATTGCAATAATATAGCTTATGTATTCATTTATTTATGGATTTAGAATTCATGATATTCAGTCTCAACCCTTGTGTTGTCCCAAAACCAAAACATTTTACATAACATAGCAAACGACCCAAGAGCTAGACTAACCGAAACTATACCGATGACGGACGTCAGCCTGTACGAGATTAGGATGGCTTTGAAACAGCTCAAAAACAATAAGGCACCTGGTGATGACGGAATTACGTCCGAACTCCTTAGGGCGGGTGGAAAACTGGTACGGCTCTTTAGAATCTGTTTAATTCCGTCATACTCGAGGGGAAAACGCCACAGGCATGGTGCAGGGGTGTGGTGGTACTCTTCTTCAAGAAGTGTGACAATGCCCGGTTGAACAATAACAGGCCCATCTCACTTGTAAGCCATGTCTACAAGTTGTTTTCAAGAGTCATCACGAATCGTCCAGCGCGCAAGTTTGATGATTTTCAGCCACCCGAACAAGCTGGTTTCCGAAAAAACTTTAGCACCGTGGACTACATACATACGCTTCGGCAGGTTATACAGAAGCCTGAAGAGTACAACTTGCCTCTCTGTTTAGCGTATGTGAACTACGAGAAAGCTTTTGATTCGATCGAGACCTGGGCAGGACGACTGCAGTTTCTCCAACGGTGCCAAATTGACTACCGGTACATCGAGGTGTTGAAGTGTTGGTACAAAAATGCCACCATGTCAGTCCGACTTTAGGACCAAGCCTCGGAACCTATCCTTTTGCTGCGAGGTGTAAGACAGTGAGACGTCATATCTCTGAAACTGTTCACCGCTGCACTGGAGGGTTTCTTCAAGGTTCTGGACTGGAGAGGGCTAGGCATCAACGTCAATAGCGAGTACATCACTCACCTTCGGCCGACGATAAGTGGTCATGGCTGAGACCATGGAGGACCTCAGTACAATGTTCGATGACCTCAGTAGAGCTTCCGAAAGAGTGGATCTGAAAATGAACATGGACAAGACAAAGGTATGAATGGGCGTGACATGGGCATTCCGCAGATGGGTAGCCCGCAGAATTACCAAACTTAAGTGGCAGTGGGTCGGGGCACATTGCTCGCAGAACGGATGACCGATGGGGCCGAAAAGTTCTGGAGTGGCGACCCCGAACCGGAAGACGATGACGGTGTTGGAAGACCTCTCACTAGGTGGATCGATGACCTGGTGAAGGTTGCGGGAATCTGTAGGATGTGAGTCGCAAGGCAATGTGGCGACACTTGGGGGAGGCCTATGTCCAACAGTGGACGTCTTTCGGCTGAAATGATGATGATGATGGACATCACGCCTGCATTTTCAGATTTACTTTTAGGTCCCATATCATAGGGTGCGTCGAGTCATAATATTTAGTATATCTTTATCAGAACTATGGGACGAAGCGTCCCGCGTGTCCCGCGAGTACCTGCCCGACAGCGGCGGCGAGGGCGGCGAGGGAGTGCCGGGCGACGTGCCCGCACTGCTGCAGCGCGCGGCGGAGCACGCAGACGCGGAGCAGTGGTGGGACGCCGTGCGCCTGCTAGCCGCTGCCAGCGCTGCCGCCGCCGCCGCCGCCGCGCCGCGCCTGGCCGAGCGTGCAGCGCTGCGAGCCGCTAGGTTGGCGCGGGACCATCTGCATGATGGGAAACGAAAGGCGGCCGCTGATATGCTTGCGGAAAGGTATCCGTTGTTATCGTTAAACTTATCGACTCCGTTGTCCATACGTTTGCAGTTTTTGACTATTTCCAGGTTTTAAACTATGATCTGTTATAGTTGGTGCCAGTTAAGATGGAAATAGAGGTCATTGCTCCGACTTTCATCCCGATGTCGAAATTTTAGCGATACTGTCCCTCCATCCCTACAAGCCTGTCGCAAATCTGATATCGCTTGAGTCTCATAATACATCCAAAATGACATATGATGAGGAACATACACAACAAAGCGCACAACCCAAAAAAATAAGAAATCGAGCAAACGTACCCTACGGAATTAATTAAAAAATTAATTGTTTTAAATTTTGTATTTTCGTTTTTAACACTATTCTAACTTACTGAAACGTCAATTAAAAAAGTAAATAAATTATTGTGCATCTAAAAATTAGTATCTACGATTTCTTCGCGAAGGACACTTCTTGTAGGCACCCACCTACGTGAAAAGACATGGAGCGCATGGAGTTCAGCGCGAATAGACTTCTGCGCGAAAGGAACCTTGCATGAATGGACACTTGCGCGCGACTGGAGTTCTGCCCACCTTAATGGCCACTAAGGTTTACCCTGTAGAGTAAACAAAACATCACGCCTGTTATTACTTGAAGGTGATTTTTTTTTATTTTTCCGTCATGAGTGTCGTTTAGTGGTATTCGAGGTCGCTTATTACGAAAATGAGATCAAATAAAACATCGAAGATGGCGCCAAAGAAAATTTTTGGTTTTTCCGTCATCGGTGTTGTTTTCATGGTTTTTAGGGTCACTGATAACGAAAATGAGGACAAATTGAAAATCCAAGATGGCGTCCAACGCTGTCGCTGCCGTAAAACGCTGAAGACGCCATCTTGGATTTTCAATCTGAACTCGTTTTCGTAATCAACGACCCCGAAAACCATAAAAACGACACCCATAAAAAAATCCGTGCAAGTGTACTGATACCTTAAACTTATGCATTATTATTTAATAAAATACTGAATAAATATAAAGTCGGTGCACATTGTAAGTATTAAAATATTCTTATGACAGAACAATCTTATCACGAAAAACAATAATTCTGATCTTATGCCGTTTTTGTTTTTGCGAGGTCATCGCGTCAGGTGTGCAGCACATTATGGTCAAAGTGCATGGGCCACCATTTTGATTAAACATTCCGTGTCGTAGTTCGCTTGCATTCGGTCGTGTTTCGGAGTGCTATAGTTTCTTTGTTTTTAACGATGCGCCTATCGATGTTGCGAATGTTGCGATGCGTCTTGCGTGGCGCAGCGCGATAGCACTGTCCTCTTCCAGTACGGTCGCGTCTCGATGTGAACTGACGCTAAGTCTACATCCATTCATGTTGTTAAATCGTACAGTTAAGCATTTTTTTTACGTCACACGTAAATTTATAAATTCGAATTTATTTTATGTTTTTGCTAAGAAACTAATTGTATTAGTTTTATAAATTCGAATTGGAACAACACAAGATTCTAAACCCCTGTATGTCTAGCCGACTGGTACTACGATACTCTAGCGATATAAGCATGTATCGCTCATTGGTAGACTTATACCCGTTTTCACCGACATCCCCTAAGTTTATGGGACCCCCTAAACATAGATAGGGGACCGATAGGGGGTGGTTTCTGTTTCACCACAATTTAGGGGTCACTTAAACGCTAAAAGGTCCCCTAAATGTAGGAGGTCGAAATTCCGGCCCATAAACCTAAGTAAGTACCTATTCTCCCAAAACACGAAGACGGATCCTGGTTTCAACGAACTTTTTATAAATTTAGAAACTGTTTCTACAATATTCAACGCTCATTAAACGTAAAAACAGCCGCAGACCAAAAATATATCGGAAACGACCAAATTATGATGAAACTGACTTTTAAAGGAGGTACCGGTTAAGTAAAACTTCAGTGTTATGTTTTTTGGAAAAGATTAAACTCGCCTTAGAATTTCCTGATGATAGGTGAGTGCATAACACATGCAAGTTTTTACATGCCCCTTGCTCATAAAATAAATTACACCTCGTGGTACTTTTTGTGGTAACATGGTGTTTTGTTGACGATACTTTATCAATTTACCTACCTACCATTCACTTGTTAAGCAGGTAGGTACCTTATTACCTATTATTAATTTATTGATGTTGTCTGAATGGATCCTACAATGAAAACATTTAATTTTTTCAGAAATAAGTCTATATTCTCTATCAAATCAGGTCACCACTATCGAGAACAAAACGTCACTTAGTTATGAGTCCCCTAGCTAAGTGATGGAATGGTGAAACAAAAATTTATTTAGGGGCTAATTTAGGGGAGCCTTTAAGCTAAGGGTCCCGTACGTAGGTGGTAGTATAGGGGATGTCGGTGAAAACGGGCATTAGGTAATTAGTGAGTGTCATTATCGTTTAATGATGAAAAACTTAGTAGGTTGGTGTGAATGACCTCTATTTCCATCTTAACTGGCACCAACTATAGCATAACTTATGACATAGTGTTACTATCGATATTTGGTAAGTGTATGGCAACGCAGCAAAATCTTATTCGTATAATGTATTCTAAAAACTTGCTTCATTAATTCAGGTTTGCTGCTATCGGTCAAAACGACATTGGTGAACAACTTCGAGCGGCTCTTACTGAAGGCTACGTAGCTGATGATGAAGCACAAGGTAAGAAGCTACGTATTTCATCTAGGTGACCTAAATATCAACGCACACATATAACACTGCACGGGATCAGAATCACGTCAACCCGAGTCGTTCACCATTCTATCTATGAAACTCCATACTGCAATGCATATTTATAAGCATCGTAACGGCATCGCTTCGTACCTCGGTAAATAAGGTGATGCCGATTCAGTACCCTATTCATGTGCTTAAATATAAAATGGTAACGAATATAAAACAGGCACATCAGCAGAGTACGAAGAAGAAGAAGCAGAGGCACCGCCTGAGGCGGAAGCGGAAGCGGAGGCGGAGAGTTCTGGGTTAGAGCGGCTGGCGCGCGCCGGGCACTGGGCGCGCTGCCTGGCGCACGCGGGCCGACGCGCGCCGCACTACGCGCTGAGATACGCCGCGCATCTGTTCAAGGCACACCCGGTACAGCGCTATTAAAGTACCACCTCAAACCCTTGCTCATTAGCTATACTCGAATAACCCCACTGCTTCTTTTTATTTATCAAGTTATTGAATAAGTTTATTATAGACTTTAATTGTTTGCAGATTACATGTATATGATCATCGGCCGTGTCAATTTATAACACGTTAAATTCCTTACAATTAAATGATTGCTTGACGATTTTAGTATCCTAACTTTGTAAACGATAAAAAACTTGGGTAAAGCCGCGTTCCCACTATGTCCTGACAATTAATTTATCGTTGGTTTTTACATTCTCGGTCTCTCCATTTAAATACACAAGCTGTGACGCATAAAACAACACAATCGTGTAGTCTGTCGTTACGACAAAGTGGCAACGCGACTTAAATGTACAAGATAACAAATCTGATAACCCAAAACCTTCTCCAAACAGCGCATGGAAGGCATAGACATCGAAAGCGAAGAACCACCAGAAGCACTAACCCAAGTGCTAGACGTACTTCGTCAATACCTCGCGAATGGAGAACCGGGCATCGACTCCCTAGCAGGCAGTGACGCGCCTCTCGCTAGGGCAGTGTGTAGTGAGCTGCTCGTCAGAGTGTCCACTGCTCCCAAGTCTGTCTCAGCGTTGAAGGATGCCGCGAATGTCATGGTGACTGCGAATGCTGACGATAGAGCATTGCAGGTGAATTTATTTGAACTATCATGATTCTATTATTGATTGCTAAAATTATACAATTGTAGAATTATTGTGCCTTGGGTCCGCAATTCCGTATACACCACCTCAGTGTATTTAAGACATCATTCTGTATCTGAAGATGACTTAAATCGATTGAAAAAATGGGACAATATTTTAAATTCCTTGCGCTATATTTAGTTATCACACCCGCGTAGTTCCGCGTAGCCACGTCGTTTCGTTACTCAGTAAAGACTTGGTTTTCTAATGGTGAAAATTGGTCGTGTAGTTTTAGAGTTAAATTGTATCAAACACACAAACTAAAATGTCAAATCTTTCTTCTTTTATAACATTAGGTTAGATATGTAGTGCAAAAAAGGCCATGATTAATGAGTTCTGTTGTTTACGTTCTCCCAATATTAATAAAGGCATTTTGGAAAAAATGTCATTAAAACAGAGTGCTTTTGTTCGTTGCAGGCAATTACTTTATTGTTGGCACTTCACGTGCCTCAAATAGCCACAAAAGCAGCAAGAGCGTTACCCCGGTACACGGACATAATTGTAGCAGATATTGGTGAGTGCAATCAATTATACCTTTGGTACGTCGTAGCACTTCGTAGCTTACGGACTACGCGTCGTAGCGCTATTGCTACGCGGCGTAGCACAGTACTACAAGACGGAGCACATGGACTACGGCGCCGTAGCGCTTGAGCTACGCATCGTAGCATACAGATAAATGTTATGGGAGCGTTATATTCTATGGGCATGAATCATGCTTGAAATAGTAGTTTATGCAACTGTGCATAATGAAGGGCATTACAACACGAGTGTGGGTTTCACACGAGTGTTGTAATGCCTAATTATGTATAGTTGCATACACTACTTTATCTACCCAAATATCATAAGGGCTCTATGATGGGTTCAGGAACCATAGGGAAATGACCTGCATTGTTACTTGGCCCTTGATTTTTGTGCCAACAGGTTATTAGTTGCATTCGTCGCTGCATTTACGATATCTGGCGGAGTATTCATGTCAATTTCTGAGTCACTATCACTCATTTTCGACAGAAATAAAGAATGGGTTACTGGAAATAAAAAGCTAACGAACAAATGACAGCTCGAAATGGCGGCGTTTCGGATATCTGTCATTTTTTTTTAAATCATAGGCAAACGAACAAAGTCACTATTCTTGTGTCACTCGAGATCGAAAATGTCGTGCGATTTATAATTAGAATCATACTGAATTGGGGTTTTTTTTTTTTCGTTATCTGATTTAATGTAGGTGGTACTAGAATAGCACACTCACTTGAATTTGACACCTGTTCCAAATTTAAAACTCATAACGCAACTGTTTACAGTTGCGTTATGAGTTCATTACAGTACCGTTCATTTCTGCAGGTTGGTAATGCTGGTCATTGCCTATGGTTTTTGAACGCATTAGAGAGGGTTTATGATATTTGGGTAGATAATAGTAGTTTATGCGACTGTGCATAATGCCTAATTATGTATAGTTGCATACACTACTTTATCTACCCAAATATCATAAGGGCTCTATGATGGGTTCAGGAACCATAGGAAAATGACCTGCATTGTTACTTGGCCCTTGATTTTTGTGCCAACAGGTTATTAGTTGCATTCGTCGCTGCATTTACGATATCTGGCGGAGTATTCATGTCAATTTCTGAGTCACTATCACTCATTTTCGACAGAAATAAAGAACTTATCAGAAAATTTGTCTACTCGTAAATGGATTACTGGAAATAAAAAGCTAACGAACAAATGACAGCTCGAAATGGCGGCGTTTCGCATATCTGTCATTTTTTTTTAAATCATAGGCAAACGAACAAAGTCACTATTCTTGTGTCGCTCGAGATCAAAATGTCGTGCGATTTATAATTAAAATCATACTGAAATGGGGTTTTTTTTATCGATATCTGATTTAATGTAGGTGATACTAGAATAGCACACTCACTTGAATTTGACACCTGTTCCAAATTTAAAACTCATAACCTAACTGTTTTCAGTTGCGTTATGAGTTCATTACAGTTCCGTTTATTTCTGCAGGTTGGTAATGCTGGTCATTGCCTATGGTTTTTGAACGCATTAGAGAGGGTTTATGATATTTGGGTAGATAAACAAAGTTATGTCCATTTCTAGCTTACTACGCATGCGGTATGGCAGTGCGTGCGGAGGGAGCGAGCGGTGCGCGCGAGGCGTTCGTGTTGCTTAACCGCTGTCTCGACCTCGCTGAAGCCGCCGATGACGACTCCGCGCATCTGCTGGATTATACTGACTTTGGTATTACTATTTGACTTATATTTTTTTATTTATAGAGAACAAGCTACAGCTAATTAAAAAATTTCGCAACTCAAGTTGAAATAGATTTGAACGACCTATGATAATAATGAAATATTCAAGTTTCCATCAAGGGATGTCTCGACGATTAGTCTATTTTCGTTTAAAGTATTTTTTTCGGCGGCCAGATCACAAAGGTCGCCGGGTGATGACGATTGCCTTTAAGATGGAAAGTCCACTAATGTAGAATCTCACAAAAAGAACAAAGTCATGCTTAATTAAATACTATGACAGTCTACAAGTTCTTGCTAGCAATGTTGTGAATTGAAAACCCTCGTTGAGTAGTATTTGATTAGAAATGATGCTAGATTATGTCTATGCCTCAGAGTGCACGGACTGGAGTCGGTCGCCACTGCTGCTAGAGAGTGGGTGTGTGCGCGGCGGTGCACTGGAGGACGCACGAGAGTGGGTGCTCGCTGTCTCGATGGACCAGGCTGTTGAACAGGCAAGTACTGCGATATACCTTTTGACTTTCAACTATTGGCCAAGCCTTATCTGGCATAGTAAGGATAATGAACTGGATTAATAGGGTCAAGGTCGTTCACTCAGTCATTTTTCAGTCAGTTAGTGATTATTCAGTCAATGGGGAATGCAACTGTAAATCTAATGGCAATAGCATAGCTTGTACATCTTATTGTAGCATTTTATTGATTGAAAATCTATCAATGTCATTTCATATATCACATATAGCTTAACCTCATTGGTCAGATTGAGACCTGGACTATGAATTTAGTTATGGACAGGCCATCTACAATCATCTTTGACCGGACTTCCCCATTGTAAAGCATCTTTGCTTTTATTTTAATGAGGTTTTAACATTGATATGATCGTTCAATATTATACCATCCAAAACATTTGATTTGAAAAAGTCATTCTTACACAAAGGTAAAACACGTAATTTTAAGTTGAGCCAACTTTTCATAACATTTTGACATACCGTTTCTCATATTCCTGCTCCATTAACCTCGCAGTCATCTTCATTTTCGAAATAACTTTGTGAAGTCTCAAGTTCACATAAATTATTTAGATCGTAATGAGAGTTCCCGGATCAAGGATCTCGGATCTCGTGAGGACCGCGGGATTACTAAAACTTTAAGCTTTTAATAACGAGTTTCCCAACAACGAAAGTTTTATGTCTCTTGACTTTAGGAGTATTAAATCGATTTAAGATGTAAATCTAATTGGTCTTTTGTTAACTTAATTGTGGGCAGATTACGTCTCATCGTTTTAGTGGACGGAGTTACTAATTGCAGGCAATTTGTCTTTTAAGCTGAGATGTTTTATTTTAAAGTGTTCCTATTTTAGAAATTAACCAGGCTTCTTCGCGTTCCCTAGTTTGGGGTATTTTTATTTCTGAATAGATTCGATTTTGTGCGTCTGTTCCAATTTTACATTAGTCTGGATACGTCTAGATTTTCTACTCCCACTCTATTCTTTTCTGATTAACCGCATGTCGTGGGATTCAAGACAGTTAAATTGTTTCTGTGGGACCTCGGCACTTTTCTAGTGGTCGCCCTGTTGCTTCTGGCTTTCAGGAGTTGCAGTGTCTAGGGAACAGTATGGTTGCTTGTACAAAAAAAAAGTATAGATTTGTATTAGATACTGCTAAATTTGCCAGATACGAGATGCAACGTTGGACAGTTTTTTTTAAATAAAAACGATATTATTGTTGTGACAATATTCACAGACTTTGCCTGTGGACGGTCGCGACTTGTATGCGTCGAACGTGGCAGATACTGAAGCTTGCTGCGTTGTGACCGGCTACCCATTAGGATCCAGACTCGTCACTTTCACGAACGGTAAGTCTCTTCATTAATAGACTAGTATCATTTGATAATTGGCCCATGGGATCTTACTACCGGAATAAAAAGCCTATCCTATCCTATGTTTTAATCTACGTTTTAAGTTATCTGTGTGCTAAATTACATCCAAATCCGTTCAATAGTTTATGCGTGTAAGAGTAACAAATATCCATACTCACAAACGTTTACAAATATTAGTAGGATAATGGTCACTTAGACCAAGACAAGGATACCCTATTTTTCCCAGTGATTTAATATAAACACACGTGAGCCAAAGTTATCTGTTGACACAAACCCTTTATACTCAAATAATCCCAACAAAATAGTAATTTTTCACACGTCGACTCTGCTCTTCCTAAGTTATGATTTATTATGGCCGTCGTGAAGTCGGCCCGGGCGCGGGCTGATGTCATATAGCAATATTAAGTGGCGGCTCGAACCCGCCCGTCATGATACATTAATTAAACATGGGCGCTATGATGTTATACATCTATTATGATAATAACGGTGCGTTGATCCTTATATACTTTGTGATTACGGAGTTTATTCATTATCGCTGTTTAATATGTTAACGAATGTAAAACCAAACATTTTTCGACGTTTCTGTATCGCGTATTTGTTTTGGAAGTTAGCAAATAGATGAACATAGATAGATAGTTATTTTTGCACGTCATGACTTTTGTCTCAGTTGATTGAGTCATTCTAATATGGAACTGCATTGATTGTATCATTTAATAAAACGAGGATGTAATTTTTACTAATTGTACTGTCGGCTAGAGTAAAATTTATGTCGATTTTTCAAATTATAGATTTTCTGTGAATGCCGTTTGCAAGATTATTCTAAAATGCAGGATACTTCCTTTTGCGTTAGCAATTAAGATGATATGTTCTATAGAGTGATTAGGTCGCATATTACTGTTTATGAGTTATACGAGTTTATTTTGTTTGCTCGTATATGGGCCCATAGTAAAGTGTTAGTTTGCCCCACAAGGTCGTTGTGCAAACCGCGAGTGGTGGTCGCGAGCAGTGAGCGCGTCGCGTGCAGGCGGCGCGCCCGCCGCACTACTGTACCACGTGGAGCAGTGGTGCGGGCCTGCAGACTACCACCACGTGTAGCCGTCCGGACCTTACTCCAACAACCTAGCCCAAGGAAATCCACGTACAATCAAATACAAATATATGTTGTCTTAGCGTCAGTTCACACCGAGACGCGACGGGACGCGGCGCAACGGTTCAGGGAGAGGCCAGTGATTTCGCGCCGGGGCGCGATGTGCCGCGAGATGCATCGCAATTAAATGTGTATCGTGTAGTAAATAAAGTTATATGTTGTGTCGCTCTATGATAATGTGACCGCAGCGTCGCTTCGAGTCGCGTCTCGGGGTGTATTGACCCTTATTGGCATTTGCTTTGAGTTGGCTGAGTTTTCATATTCTCTCACCATTTATCACCGCTTTAACTTTAGAAAGTGAGTTGTATAACACATTGACGTTCATCCGAAAAAATATAGTGTGCTAAAAAAAACTTATATGTGTTAAGGTAATTGTTATTTAAAGTTGTCTTCTCCTTAGCTTCTATTATTGTGTTATTTAATAAATGTATTTAACGAAAATATTGTATTTTTGTTTTTTGAAACGGGCTCGGCAGTTTTGACTCTTACAGATTTCAGCTCCTGTTGTTGTTGAATGTTGTTTATTTTCATTATAAATCAGTTTAAATACACCATTGCAGTGCGTCAGACTGTAACATTTGTTTGACTTCACCATTAGTAATTTATTCTCCTGCCATTATAAGAATTTGTTTGTGGTTGGTGCAGCATGTCTCGGTCCGTACTTCTCTCTATTACTTGTCATCTCAACATTCACCTTTGCCATATCATCATTCTTCCTCTACTCTATATGTATAGACATAGCTACATTCATACTCAACATTTGCCTGTCTATAAATGGTGTAAAACACCTCTTAACGAATCCGAAAGGCACTTGTTCTCCTCGTCATTCCGGTAATTATTTTGTTCTACGCAATACCTGGGAACCGTCTAGTTAGGGAGATATTGGGGGTCAAAGTTCCAACTTTATGTAATTTTTTTTTTTAAATACAAGTTTTTATTGTACGATTATTACTTTAAAACCTTCACGAACCCCGTACTATTCAATCCATCCATCAGCACAATGTTTTGAATGCGGTACATTGAGTTATACCATACCGCATAATGTGATTTTTCACCCCAAAAAAAAACGTCGTTTCCCAGCAATAATTTTTGCGTAAAGTTACATAGTTTGATTAACAAAATGCTTGGTTGACGGCTTCGTGATGAGGTGGTTTACACCATGTATATTGATTTTACCATTACAACAGTTTTACTCTGATTAAGTTATTCTTTGGTTTATGATATTCTGGAAGCTTAATAAAACAAAATCGTTGGTTGTTTATATCTATAATAAACTCTTTTGTTATCACATTTATTTAATAATATACTTTGACACATAATATTTGTTACGTACTAGGATTTGTAGAGTTCCATTCCGTCCCTATGATTAAAGCTGAAAACCATAGTCATTAGAACTGTGCCAAGTTTGAACCGCTGAATTAAAAGATTATATGATGTTTAGGCCCACACTGTAGTATCTTTAGGTAAATTTGCTTTAGTGAGACACAAGGTATGTAAGCTTTAAGCAGTTTCAGCATTCATCAAGGCACGGAATGTGGAAATGATCATGTTCTAGGAAGGAAGGATATATATGTAGGTATAACTAGAGCTACAGTAAGGAAGGTACATAATGATATCCGATACCATATCACATGTGGCGGTGTGTGGTCATCTGTTGTGCGCGCGACGCGGATATGTGACGGGGAACCAGTGTACATCGGACAAGTGATCGGCGGTATCGGGGCATCGAGGCACATCATATAAGATTATGTCTTTACATATGTCTCTTACGTAAGAATATTACTTTGTTAACTCTAACATATCAAGATAATAAGCGTAAGTAGATCGATCCTAACACTCTGTCAGAATTGATAGTTATATTATTAAATATCTATAATAGATTTTCATTGATACATTTATAAATAATTTATTATGTATATTTTGTTCAACGTAATCGAATACAAAAATTATAGTGTAAAAATATACTTAACACCTGATATATATTTTTAGGCATTTGAATTATTATTCGAGTATTTTAATATTTAGTTAATCTAATAAATGAATATATAGATCTCTAATAAATATTTCTCTCTCTTGGGAAAAGTACAACCACGATAAAATAAAATAAAAACGGCGCACCGTAAACTTGTTGGCGCAATTCAGACGCGTGAGCGTATCGCGTGCGTCTGCCGACCAGTGACGCTGTCGATATATCTACGTATGACATAGCATCACTGTCCAGTGTCCCAACTCCTCAAGTTACGGTGTCCGTAAGTAAGCAAGTGTAATATTGTCAGGTGAGCCACTAAGCTATGATAGCACTGGAAGAACACAGATTTTGACAATATACATATATATTACAATAAATACCTTTTACAGGATATGTAGTTTGTTTCTAACACCGATGATCAAAATATCATTCATCTCACGAATATTTAAATATCTACTTAATGAGTTTGTGTGTCTAACTACACGAGCATACGTGGTCGAGCGTGGAGGACGAGCCGCCATCTTGTATCCACGACACTCGTTACTTACTTTAAACAGATCACATGAATATTACAACGCAGAAATTACCGGTCTACTTCTATAACATGATCTCTAAACACGTAATGTAGCAATATTTCGGAAATCGAAACTTTAAGGTATTTGCCAGAAATGTGTGAGTACCTACATTTGTTTTCAATCTAGGTTTTATAAAAGATTAACTATATATTCTATCACGAAAATGTTGTGCGTAGAAAATTTTGAAAAACAATTTCACAATAAGTATTTACAGTCCGTAGAGTAAGATTTTGACACGAAGAAATAATGTTTGTACCACTTTGGTATAGAGATGATCAATTTGTAAATCAAGTAGGTATACGTTGGAAAATTCACTAAAGCACAACCTTGGAAGAATAGTACCTAGACGCGCTTACTCACTAGAATAACTTTAGAAATGTATTAATCATATAAGGCAAAGTGTCGAAGTTGGGGTTTATTTTGATGACGTATGCTATAAGATAGGGTTGGTTCGAATATCTAAGTACTTAGAAATAGGTACATATTACACAGATACTAACGATAATTTAATTCCAATAAGAATGATGATAGTCATGAAAGAATAATGTTTTGTAACTTGTACAAAATAGAACTTCCTAAGAAAGTTTCGTGAAGAATTGGAAGTGATAGGTACGAAGTGATATACATGCACATTGCACAGTGTAAGTATCTTATAACTATTATAGACTATTGTACTTCACATGAAATGTCCTACAGTTTGTTGTACTATACTAAATATTCTGAATTCATTGAATTATGGTGACACACATTTATAAGATTTATTAAACAACACAAATCTGCTACAAATATTTACGTTTTATAGACTTTAGCGCACTCATCAAGTTATCTTTGAAATGAAATACAATATCCCTTGAGCTAATAATAAATTACTAATATCAAAGGCCTAATCGGTAATTAGGCACATCCATATCTGGACATAACATACACACTTAAAAAATTGAAGCACTTGTCTACAATAAGCTCCTTTTTATTAAACTACATTCTATAATGGTGTTGAAAAGTCCCTCTGGGCCTGCCCTAGAGGTTTTATCTATTGCAATGAAAGCATTTGAACTATGTTGAATCCGAAAGGCAATTTATATATTCTGCCCTTTTTGTGTTGACTGCGAACGAAATAAGCAAAGAATATGTTCGGGTAACATTATGATTTGCCTACACCACAGTATTTACAATGACGGGAAAGTTATACAACACATTTTTCAGTCCGATACTTGCAGCATTGTGGGCGTATATGAGTGTTAAATATGCACGGCGGAGATAAATATAATCATGTGTGGACTTGTGGAGCCGTCGAGGGGCGCTAGTCGTCATCGCGGCGCTCCGGCGACGGCTCCCTGGATCAGTCGGGGGACTCGTCGTTGGCGAAGGACGTGGCGGGGAACAGCGGGTACCAGCCGTACGTGCGCTGCGGCAGCGTGAGCTTGTCGAGACAGATCTCGGCGCCGCCCAGCGCCAGGTTGTGCTCGAAGCCGCCGCAGCGCTGCCACAGCATCACCACCAGCGTGCGACCGAGCGCCTCGCTCGCCTGAACATTTACGGTGGTTGTATACCAAATCATTATTAACAATTACCAAAAGAATAGACAGCGCCCATCTCATTATACTTTTTATGTCGATTATGACACTAAATTTAGGTAGTCAGTCAACGCGTCGTTTGCTCAAAGTTTTAATACAAAAGAGTGCTTATGACCCCGAATCTTCCACTAAAATAAATTGATAACACTTAGGTATAATGTATACCTAGAGGCCACCACGCCACATTTACAGAGTTACTGTATATCGTAAACAACAGTCCTGTGAATGTGATAAATATAGTCCCCGCCACGAGAACCTATAATTTTTGTAAACACACATTCGGGTTCAAACAGCTTTAGATCAATTATAAAAATGACAGCGTCAGCGTGAATTACTTCAAACTGGCGGCCCAAATGTTTACATTCTATGATGTCAGATGCGTTCCAGTACCACAAAACATTAGACGGCAGCGCTTTGTATCGCTAAAATTATAGCCCGTATGATAATTTGAGTTGATTGAATTTGGGATTATTTTTTTGGGATTAGTTGTTGGTTGATTTGTAGCTACGTAACTTCTTTTCTATAGAAATTATTTGTTTACAAAAATTATAGCTTCTCGTGGTGCAGACTAAAGATGGCCGACTCAATATGTGGAAACGGCAAAAAAGATTGTGCATTGATTCTACAAAAAAAAACAAAGATTTTAAAAATGGAACGATGCATAATTTCTGCATTCAGGAATAAATAATTGTGCAGCATAATGTGATGAGAGACATGCCTTACACTACCACTATCTAACATACAAAACCTGATTAAAAGAAGTGCGGCATAAACCCGTACGTGTTCTTACTTGTACCTGATACTTGAGCGTCTGCTTGAAGTGCGGCTCGGTGGTTCGCCTGATGACGCGCGTTTTGCGCTTATGCAGCCACTTGTCCCCGTCGCGCAGGTAGCACTTCACGTACGAGTCCGGCACTTCACCGTTCACGCCGTACACGCGGCGGGCATGCGATACCTGCGTCATTTACAACAGAGATTTGAATCGAGATCATTTGTTCTGTATTGAAATTATTCGGATCATGTTTTTTATCCACATAATAAAGCAAATATTTCCAGAACTATTTCAATTAATAAAGAAAGAAGTCTGTGCATAAAAAATATTCTGTTAGCTTCTTTTTCTTTGAAGGAAAAATATTACCCACAATAGGTTTATGATTAGGTATTCAAAAATTTCCTACTCATCACAATTCTTTAAAACTTTGAGGGAATAATGGAACTTGGACTTGCCATTTTTCTTATTGAGTGACATGTAAAACGCCCTTGGTTGCACTAACCTCGAGTTCCAGTTGTCCCTTGATCATGATGATGCTGATATTGATCTCGGCGTGCAGCGGCGGCAGGTGCGCGTTGCGCGGCGGCAGCTGGCCGGGCCCCAGCGGCACCGAGTCCTCGTCGTCCGCCAGCGGCTCGCACGCCGCCGCCGCCGGCACCGCCGCCCACATGCTGCCCTTGCGCCCCGTGGCCGTGCCTGCACCACTCACATACAACGTACCACCACCCATAGCGTGCACCGCCCGTATACTGTGCTCCTCCACTTTGGCTCATTTCGTACGGATTGCGGGCTATGGGTAGTTTTTACTCTAATTGGTTAAACATTTAAAAGTAACAAAAACCAAAGTACAAAATGATAGTAAACCATTCAATCGAACACTTAAATGATGAAAAATGAACATTTACATAAAATAAGCACGTCAAACAGCTTCGTGCCAAATGTATACATAGTTTTTGTTTACATAGAATCGAATCTTTCCTTTCCTAAACACATAAATGAAAGAGAAAGCGTTATATCGTGTGCAGCCAAGAGTGGAGTCGAATTTCTAATAGTTGTTTGAAGCGTTCCTCAACTTATTATGGTAAGCATTCCGTGTCATGAACAGCCATTTATTTGATTTTTAGGAAACTTGCGATTTGTGGAGGAGTACCGAAACATACATGTAACTCATGCCACCGCTGGCTTCGGCGAGCCGCGAGAGTCCGCTACGTCATGCGCGACCGCGACCTACGCTTCACAAGTATGTATGTACTTCCCTACTCGATTAGATTTAAATAAAACGTGTTGAATAAAACGTCAAACTGAACTACGGCCTAGTATAATAGGATAATAAATTATATTTACAAGAAATCTAATAGATGCGTTTTGTAACAATGAGTGACATTCGCAGAGGTAATGAAACCAAACATCCTAGGCGACAAAATGCCATCGAGATGAACGAAGACGGGCAGCCGAACAGACGGAACACAGAGACAGATGAAGTGAGCGTGATCGCCCGCGGCCGGGCATGCGTCAGGACAGTACAGTACAGACACAGTGAAGTGATGAGAAGCTTCGGGCGCAGCCACATTCAACGGTGCGTGCGCGCGGCCGCCGCGCAAGCGATGTATGACCCATGCTACTACGTGCCCGCCACGTGCAGCCTGGCGGCCGGCGCCGCCCACCCGGCCCGGGCCCCGCGCCCCGCCTGCCGGTCAGACGCAGGCGGGGCCGGACGGGGCACGGGCCCGGCGGACGGCGCCGCGCCGGCAGGCTGCGCGCGCCGGACAGGCGGCCGTCGGACGTCACAAGGGATCGCGTACACCGACACGCGCACGGACAAACCCTGCCGGGAGTACGCGCGGGCGCGGGCACGAACGAGCAGTCGCTTACCGAGGTGCTAACGGTCCGTTGCTGCTGACCAAACAAGCACAACACAGTACAGATCAGTACTACCCTCAATGTTCGCATTCTCTAATGATTTCTGTGGTGTATTGGGGGAGTCGAACTGGACAAGATTACATACTTCGGTTTCACCTTATTATCGCACATGATTGTTTAAGGCAACAAGCCGAAAAGGAGGTGTTACAGTTCAACAATTGTGTAAGTAAACATATAAGAAAGAAGTTAATTAATCGTGATTGGATCGATTCTACAGAGGAGGTACATTCTGATGCTAATCAGTTAAAGAGTGACACAATACTGATTTAATGAATAATGTTGTGTTCGAACTGAATTTATTCATCTGAAATTCAAAGATAAGTTAGAACAGGTTTTATTTATAAATCTGTAATGTTAAGAAAGTATTTAAGTTGACTCTTCGATATTGACGAGGAGGCTTTCATTTATGGTCATAGTATGGGATAAATGATTTAGTTGTGTGAGGTGGGGATGATTTAGTAGAAGCTGGTGACTTACGGCGTGCCGTGGAGCCGGAGAGCGAGAGCGTGCGGCCGAGCTCGCCCTTGACGGCGCGCAGCGAGCGCAGGATGTCGTCCGGGTCGCGCCGCACGCACGACGAGCGCCGCCGCTCGTTGCGTCGCGCACTCACCGCCGGCGACACATCGCCCCCACCTTCTATACAACCGCCACTAATATACTACAGACATGGCTTACCTTACAGCCTCACGTACACTCCACGCCTATAGCGTTACTGTGGTTTACCATGAATTAGTAATTACGCAGCTCAGAGTTCATTTAATTGGTTTCCCTCACATAATGAGTGCTAATGAACTTAACCTATATTACTTTTTACTTGAGCTCTTCCCGTAAAATATATCATTACCCTTCTCTTGTTGTTGGAATGAGGAACGGCGCGAGCCTGGTAAAGATCGAGAGAAATCTTTGCCAAGCTGATAAACTTCCACTTCCAGAGTTTCCGATTGAGAGGAGCCGCGTCGAGAGCCTCCCACCCACGCGTGGTCTGGGTGGAGCAGCGACGCACACTCGCCGATGGAATCCACGTCATCTGAAATCAAAAACGATCATATTTATATCATGGACGTTTGTCAAGGTAACTACGGGTCCTAAGTCAAGGTATACGTTAAGCGCGGATCCAAGACATTTTAATATAGAAAGTTAAGTTTCATAAACATTGTAACAGGCATCAATGTTTTTATTAAATTACTACTGAATCAGTTTATTGAAACATCAAATATTTGTAATGGTTGTCACTCACCTAATCACTTGGGTGTTTTAATTGAGCATTGGCATACTTATCTTGTTACCGACGCGATTACGGTGCATCAAATCGTGGTCCCTTGAGACATATCACGTCGTCCATATAAACATCAAACAGACTCCGGGAAAGCGGGGTAAGTCAAGCAGATTAAATGTGGAAATGAAAAGGTAAGTCATTACACCATGACACATAGACGGATATACATAGATTTTACATGAAAAGCTGGGACCACAAGTCTACTCCACAATCGGTGAAAATAATGGTCTGCAAGGACGCGAATATTGCACTCGTAGTTTAGGTATGTGAAAGTCGTTAATTTAATATTTGTGTATTTTGTTTCCTGTCTCAATCCGTCTTATTATAGCCAATTCTGTGACATTCCTTAATTCAAAATGATAAGGTTTTAGAATACATTTATCGTGGCAGGTTCATCTTATTTTGTAAGGCATGCCATCGACACTGGCGAATGTGGAGCAGGCTTTAGAAGGAATAGCATTGAAGTTGACAAGTGAGCAGCGACCATGTCTGGAGGAGGTGGGTTGGATCCGCGTTCGGTACCTGACACTGAACGCATGGAGGCGAAGTCTCCGCGGCGTAAAGCACGCGCACCAGTGAGCGAACCGCGAGGTGATGCGTTGGCCGAGCGTGGCCCACGCTCCTCCAGCGTCCACCACACCGCACGCTCCTCCGCGAATGCTTTCTCGATTTCCATCTGCAAGCGAATAAGGATAATTGAGAAACTACATACGATATTAAACAAATATGATGGTTCAAAGATAAATCTCAACATATCCGCGTGAATGACAAGCTATTACAAAAACTTACAGCATTTAAAGTAAAGTATGGTGACCAAATCAGTAACAATAACTTACAGTGCATTCTCCGATCAGCACGGGGTCAATGCCTGGGCAGGCGTCCCATAGAGTAAGCTCCAAGGCTCGGCCTGCCAGCGTGTCAGCTGTGAGTCCGCCGAAACTCATCGTAGAGTTCCACACTGGGCTGCACGAGGCAGACGCCGGGTCCGTCTCCACTGGCGGGCAACTCTCACTGGAGGGATATTGTCATAATTGAAATACATTCCTCAGAAACAAAGTGATCAAAACATCATACTCACAGTGATGGCAAGAGGCGTATCCTTGCAAAAGCTTCTGGTTCGTCTCCGTATCCTAGCGTGTGGTCCCGAGGCGGCAGGTCGTCAGCCGCAATGAGCACAACTATGAGCTTGCGCAGGTCGCACTCAAACCACACCTGCAGCTGCGCACGCGCCGGCGGGCGCTCCCGTGCACGCTCCGCACGGTCCTGCTCCTACACGCAAAGCGTCAACATATAATCTCACGCCACACAGTATAAGTTGTACAACAATGCGACTCATAGGGTTATCGGATCAGAATTATTTTCATATAACATTGCAGATAAAAACTAACACTATTTGAAACAAAGAACTTTTGATATGAAAATATGCACACCAATAACCCTGAGATGTGTTTTAGGTACAATTTGTTAACAACAAAGTCACATGGTATATACAACTTGTCGCACATGTCTACTAAACAAACAAGGGTGACGTCGGCATTAACGAAAAAATTAATAAAATATAACAATTTCCCAAGATCTGATATGCAAAATCTAAATCAGTATTAAACCTTTGGGGAATGCAATGTACTTTATCAAGTAACATGCAGCAACCATCAGCTATTTAATCAATCCTTCATCAGCCAGAGAGAAATTCTTTAGACTGTTATCCATTCTGTGCGATTTATAGCAATGCATTCATATCACCACCAATATTCAAAACTTGTAATATTCATTTCAAAATATTACGTTATAGTAACATGCGTCGGGCCGAGGCATTTCTATGAAACACAAAGTAATGAATAAAATCGGATGTTCTCATCCGCCATGCAGGAAGCTGTATCATGCTGATACCGGTCTCACAAGCTGCATGTACCTACGTCGGTAGCCGAAACAAAAAGTTCACCCGGACATTCTCTAAAGATACTTTGATACATTTGTTATGTGGCCTAGCTATGCCTAGGTTTTATCTATAGTGTTTGTTGCACAAGCTTCCTATAGGATTGGGGAAGTCTATTCCAAAGTCTACATTAAAAATTGCAGATTTCAGCGAAGAAATATTATTTTTTTCTACTGTTTTAAATCTAAAGGTATTGAATATAAGTTAAAATGTACAAAAAAATATGCTTTCAAAAAGTTTTATCAAATCCTGATAGTTCAGCTAAAGCGTTAGGAAAGCATTTTATTTTCCTCTACACTATTTATTCTATGGCTTATGTATATGCTTTGTTTTAAGTATTTTCGGGAAAATTTGCCAGCCACGTAAACAAATCTGACTTACTTGAATGAGTTAGTAAAATATTGTAGTGAACGTCGGTATCTGGGAGCGAAATGTGTCTATTGCAGAGCATGATGGTATGAATTGCATCGGCGCATTCATTCACATTGACATCAAATAACAGTATCATGATGAAAGAACATATTAAAACTGTAAGCGTTAACGATACACACGTGTGTTTCCACCATAACAATGACAAAACGCAATACTGTATTTGTACAGACATTTCATTTAGCTTGAACGTAAACACATCATTGGAATCAATACTTATATCACACACAAAGGCTTCATGTCTTTTACGGTGCTTTTACTAGATCAATATGCACATATCGACATTGTGCAACTTCATGCATACTTGAATCTGTAAGTACTGGGTCGTAACAATCAACTACATGGTAAGAGCGGTTATGTACATCGTGTCGCTGTAAGGTGTCGTCGTCACATGACGGAAGCGTCGGTGCGCGCCTGTCGTACAAGGTGTTCCAGTGCGGTGTACCGTGCTGCCACCACTCCAAGCTCCTAACGAGACTCTAGTCGCTGCGAGCGCCTTCGATGCAAGTGCGGCATCACACTAAACTAAGTCAACAGCAAGACTCGGTAACAGACACTCGATGCGCTAGATATGAGACGGTACAAACGGGAGTGTCGCCGCGTCGCCGGCCGCCCGTCGCCGTCGTCCCCGCCGCGCGCTGCCTCTCTACCTTCTCTTTGCACTACCTTACTGTGTCACTGGTGTTTCTTCACTTTAGTCGGTGTATGAAGTGAACTGTTTGTGCCGTTGCCATTGTGATTTAAGTACAAATGTAACATTTTGTTATCATTGGCCAAGCTGAAAGCTGCGGCGAATCTAGCTTCACTACGTCTTTATTGGTACTGTCAGTAGACAATGAGCGCTACTCATCCACGGTATCCTATAGATGATATTCGATGCCGGGACGAGTCCCCTAATCTACCATCGAACACTAAAACTGTAGTTAGCCTCTGACTACACTTACTTATTCGTATGTGTTTCATCGATATTTGTGTATTTGCCGATCATTCCCTAATTCCGCCTGGAGCCGATGGCGACAATATGAAATTGGTCGGGTGATAGAAAAAATAAAAATCTGAAAATAAGTAGGTAGCATTTTTTCACACACTTCACTTAGGATAATCATTATATAAACGGTAACGTATAACGAATATAGATAACAAATAAAGTTTAAAATATATGTAGGTGTATAAATATTTCAAGTAAACAAACAGAGCATCCCTTTCTCTAAATAGTAAAGGTTAACAAAGTTAAGTACATCTACGGTCGTATATAGAAACACTAATCTCTTACAACTAGACTAACGTGGAAGATGTCTGACTGATTAGTGCTACAGTATCACAGCAGATCAGTGGTGAGCAGCCCCTGCACTCCGTCCCCACCCAGCCACACTCCAAAGGCAAAGCATTCCTTTACAAGAGACATTACATGTGCCCTTGGATTATGTTTGGACAGAATTGGACCGACGGCAGAGCTGTGATCGCGCTTCGCATGGCCTCAGTGACATGAAACGAGCGATGGAACAAACATTACGCCAGGAAGCACCATCAACTCCCCGTCAATTGTTAAAGAGATGAACATTAAACTAACTCTGTATTACATCATATGTAAACCTGTACAACGGGTCTTTATCAGATTGTTCCATTATGAGTAGTTCTAGGGCTCGTCTCTTTAAAGCTCATCCTCAAATATTTACCAACTAACGAATAATGAAGTTCAACCGTGATTCTAGTTAGTGGATCATCTTTATCTATACTAATTTACCTGCTCGTCGCGTTAGCGTCTGGAATTCTTATAAAATTATTGAAAATATTTAGCCTAAAGTCCTCACAAGTAGATATAAAACAAGATGATCTATTAACATTCTAACACAATGCTTGAAGACCACACGTGTAGTAATGAATGATCCGAGAAGCGCAGAGGAGTAGGCACCAAGTGACAGTCTCTACTAGAGTTTATGAAGGAGCGAGCGATTGGGCTCAATGTCTTATGGGTTCACAACACATATTATTACAATTAAAGCCTATGTATGGGTATTATACCGGGGTTTTCGGCAATTTCCGTCGGGTCGGCGACGATGGTGATTTGTCGGTATCCGGTTCTGTGAATCAAAACACAGACTCATGTACTATCACCGAGTTGTGATAAACTGAATTCAATAGAAAATAAAATAAGCTAGAAAGAAGGAAAATGCAAAATATTGTAAAATATACCGTAATACTGCTCAAGAAGAAGGCTCGAGAAATGTTGGTGCGGAATAAGACTGGTAGAGAACAAAATGCTGTTAACATAGCAATCATATGTACAGGTTAAGTTAGGAAAGACAAACAGAAAAGAAGTAAAGATGAGAAAATATCTTAGATACTATTTATTAAAGTTGTGTCTAAGTGCAGTGCAGTGTTAAATGTATAGTCACCGTAAAATTGTCAAACACGATAGATTGTAAAATAACTAGATAGATTGTAAACTCTCAAAATATTGTCAAATGAACATACTGCTTACAATAAAACGCATTATTTTTCGGTAGATTGTAATCTATCGAAGGAATGATACATTATCTTTTCATGAGAATGGTAACCATGGGGCAAGGGGGATGCCCCTTCCCTCCCTCTCCTCCACACCGCGCGAGTTGACTTCCATCGCATGCATTTCACAATATTCAATTCGATAGATCTACCGAAAAATAATGCGTTATATTGTAAGTAGTATGTTCCGTTGACAATATTTCGAGAGTTTACAACCTCGCTAGAGAGATTATAATCTAACGTGTTTGTCAATTTTACGGTGATATATAAATATAATTAATTCATAATTATTTTCCAAACTCTAATTAAGATTTGAGTAGCTATTCAATTTAGAATTGGCAATAAAGAGTACGGCCGACGTCCTTACACACTTGGCCATTTCGAGCACGACTTTGAACAAAAGGTGTGAAGTATGTAAGTACGGTGTGAGTACCTACATGCCGCCGGTAGCGTGATTGTGTATGTAGGGATCATGAGTACCAAATAGCGGGTGGTTCGCGTAAGGAGTATTTATGTAGCATACAGCGGGCCGATCATGAAAGGAGAATGTATGTACCGTGTAGCGCGTGATGATACATAGATTGCTGGTTGGACTGCGAGGGTGGCTCGTCCATCTGCGGTGCCGGCTCGACCAGTAGCTCCACGCTGTCTCCGCCGCGCTCAAGCACGGCGCACACTTCCTCAAAGCTGCGCTCTGTCAGTGGGACTCCGCCCCACTCCAACACCTTCACATACAGTGTTACAGATTTTTTTAATTACCGAAGTGTTAATTGTATCTCAGATGCACGTTTACATCGCAATGACCGAGTAGTGTTCACGGGTATTGGAACAAAGATTTTACTACATTTTCGATGTTTTATAAACACTTAAACGCATCTTCGTTTGTGCAATCCGTTGAATGGTATTTGATCCCCTCATAAAATTCTAACGTTGCTGTTACGTGTTTAAAAAAGCCACGTGAAGCAATAAGAGGGAGGAAACGGCAAAATGAAGTGAAGATTATTTTAAGTAACGGATTATATGTATAGTGAAAGGAGATAATGAGCGTGGTGGACAACTCAGTATTGCGACGATAATCCAAGATTTAATTCTTCCTTTCAACAATTGAATTGTACTTATATAAAATGTCAGAGTTAAATTATTATTCATACACCAAAATATTATGTTTTTGTTAGTTATTAACCCTTTAAATAAATAAAATCGACCCGACAACAAGACAAAAATTACAACTAGTTGTCCCAAGCTAGCACCAATTCATCCACATAATGCGTTGTTATGTTACCTTGTCTCCCTGCGTGAGTCCCGCGAGGTCGGCGGGCCCGCCCGGTACAGTCCACACGATCACGGCCTCGCGCCGCCCGCTCGCGTCCGGCTTGCCACCCACAACGCGCATTCCGAAACCGCGAGCTGTAATTAATCATTTTCACAGCCAGCCTACATACCTTTGTAAAGCATGTATTTTTATGATTTTGTACTCAACCACATTTTTGGTGGATGTGTCACGCGTCAAAACAGAAAGAGGCGATGAAAACACTGCTTGTTAAATTCGTTCGCAGACAAAACCATGACAAATCGTAACAGTTGTGGACAACCACAAAGGTTATGTTATTATTTTTATTGGATAGGCAATTAAATTTGGTGTTTTACTTTATGGTTTAAACCAATAGTACATTTTGATACAAGTGGAGAAAATATATTTCGATACAAAACGCATAGTAGTCACTATGCGTTTTGTATCGAAATATATATTCCGTTCGCTTGGACTCTGTTTCTGACACTAGTGGGCTATTATTATAAATTCTTGCTGACAACATTGTAACTTGAAGACTTACATCGGTGTCCCTTATCATTCGGGTCACGGCGCAGTGACACTCGGCGCGGCGTGCGGTCATCAACATCATGAATGACGATCTTGATGGCCTCTGCGTCTACGGACATCTGTCGCGCGGCTGCCGCAAGCGCAGCTGAAGTGGCTGCTGATATCGATACCGATGTCTCGGACGACGAGTCTGATCGAGATGCGAGCGCCGCTAGTGCGTTTAAAGCACCTGTCTTTTGTTGTAGTGCTGCTATGTCCGGCCTAGGGGACGAGAAACAATTTATAGTTTAAATTGTGACTTACTGTCTGTGTAAATATTCTGTAATATTCCGAAGCAGTGATAATACTGACAGTTCTTGAATGCAGCTTTGATAATGACGATCGTTATCAGTTTCATTGGTGAATTGCATACTAAAACACCTAAATCATATCACTCTATTTAAACTGGTACTGAACATCTACAAATATTTAGGGAGATTCATCGGTACCAATTAAATATAAAAACCTGAATGGGTCTCATAGAATATCTTGTTTGAAAAATATTAGAATGCTATGACAAAAGACACATAAGGGTCTTTAAACAAAAGAGACTCACAGTTGGCTTCCGCGACGCCTGATGGGTCGGTCTTCATCGACGCTGAGGCCGGGCGCTATCGTCGGCGTAGCGGAGCTGGGGTCATCTGTACGATACGAACCTCGCCGCGAAGTCGCACCGGCTGTTACGTCAACTGCTGATGATCTATAATTAGAGAACCATGATAGTGGGACGTTTGGCTTATTATCAGTAAATTCAATACGTAACCATATTTTCAAAAATTTCATGAGTACATTGAAGCGGACTGGACTGCAGAGCAGACAGAGAATGTACTGAAATTGTGTCAAAGTCCGAACCTAGCCCGCAGTCTGGTATGACTGCACCTTTACACATGGCTACGAAGTGCCTACGCCGTAGCAGTCGGCTACAACTTAGCGCTACGCCAGCTACGAAGTCGTAGCAAGTCACCTATACGTCGCGATTTCACTGTCGCGTCATCAGAGTCGTACGTCTGTTGAAGCATAAAAATATGACGCACGCTAGACCGTGCCGGGTCCGCGCCAAGTGTCGACCGTAGCAAAATCCATTGTCCGTTGCTCAGTAGCGGACGGGAAGCGTGAGTGTGTTCACACAAAATTGCACAGTCGACACTCGGCTTGGACCCAACACGGTCTAGCGTGCGTCATCCTCAAGCCATTTGACAGCTGTCGTTAATTACCTCCTCGAGATTGAAGGAGGCGCGAGCGGCGCGGGCTGGTGCGCCGGCGAGTGCGGAGGGTCCTCGTCGCAGGAGCGCTGGCGCGGTGCGCGCACAGAGCGGCGGCGCTCCGGTGTCACGGTGCTGGGCCGCCGCGACTGGACTGATGGCGTCGTGCTGCCGCCGCCCTTTAACTGCCGCCGCGGGCAGCGTGGTTACGAACTCACATTCCGAATAGGTTAAACAAGCGTAGTTTTTGTTTACCTTCTGAAGACCTCATCATGTTTGCATAAATCGTCAAAATATAGATCATTACCGTTATTCTTTAGCGACTTTTGGTTTCGCGCTGTTGTTAATAATTTATGATGAGTAAAATAACCTTTTAATGATTTAGGGTAAACAAAAGCTAAGATTGTAAAGTTCTGAACGTTATCATGGGCAACAAAAGTTGCACAACATTGTTTCAAAGCATGCTATAGAAAACTTTCATATAGTTTGAGCGCGACACATGTTGCCAGCAACAAAAAATATGTTGTGGACCTTCTGTTTACTTATTTCTTAATGGTGGAGACTATTGTCATCTTAATACCACGGATTTTAACAAAGTTGAATGCAATTTAACAACAATCATGGGCCAAATTATGATTAAGTACTTATTTGGCCAAAGATGGGTGTGAATTAAACTAAGGATTAGCCGGCTAACTCTTTGACTAAAATTAAGATTATTCATGACAAATGCAAAATACGTTTGTTACTGGCGATTTTGGGATGTAGCCGAAACAGTGATGTCACTCACTGTTTCAGCTCGCGAATGTTGGTCATCATTCTAGTTGAACCTGACCCATTTGGTCGAGATACCCTAATTAACTGACTTAGGGCACCTCAACCAAATGTAGTTTTTTAAAAATTATCTTAGTCCGCACAAGGTTGATGTTGAAGGTGACATACCTCACCTTAATAAAAATACTGTAAAAAATGATAATAAGATCGACTACGCAATAACCACTGCATTTAAGCTATTGTGCAGTTGAGCCGGTTAATCTTAAGTTTAGTTTCACATTCATCTTTTCGTAACATACTATGCACTTAGTAAAAATCGCAAGCGAGTTTCTCGTACACCATTTGGTTTCCTTGCGTCAGAGATGAGGGTGAAGATGTTATTTATAATCGTTACTAATTATATTAATATCATTAAGTGCCATTGACTGAACTATCTACTTGTGTGGACCTACCCATAAGTGCATTACTTGACAGCGTAGGAGTGCGGGTGTAAAGAAAGAATTTCGTAGAAATCAAGAAAAAGTTCAGTTTGGTTTTATAAATAAAAGGGGCAGGGCAACTAAATACGGCAGTTTACCTCACCCAAACTCCCACGATGCCCCGTCTGGCAAAGGGCAAAACGTTAGTGAAAGAGTTTTGGCTAAAACACAAATTTTATCATTCACATAATTATTAATATGACAAGCCTGTAATGTCCCACTGCAGGGTAAAGGACTCTCTACTCTTTTCCCGCTTGTCTAAGTTTAAAGTTGCAAAGTACTTCAATAAATTATTTTCTTTCTATTAGAGCTTTTAATTTTTCGTAACTTCCAAAAGCATCCATAAACATTACCTTCTCGAGTTCTTTGAGCGAGGCAGGCGACACATCGGAGTGGCGCCTGAGCTCAGGCGAGCGCGGCGGGGCAAGGCCGGCGCTGCTGCCGCCGCTGCCGAGCCGTGCTTCGGAATGCCGGCGCTGCAGTGCCTCGAGCACCGGCACGTCCAGCAGCGAGTCCGTGCTGTCCTGTGCGGCAGGCGGCAGGCGCGGCGCCGCCTTGCGCCGGCACACCGAGCACCGCCACGAGCTCTACACATTGAACGATGATTTGTTACTTTTCCAGGGTTTAAGACATAGGGTGTAAAACACCTCTTAACGAAGCCTAAAGACGTTCTCCCCGTCATTGCGATCATATTTTTTTGTTCTACACCATACCTGGGAACTCTCTAGTTACGGAGATATTGGGGGTCAATTTTCCAACTTTTTGACATGTTTTTTATAGATACAAGTTTTTATTAAAAGATTTTTACCTTAAACACATCTATGACTCCCGTACTATTCAATCCATCCATCAGCACAATGTTTTAAGTGCGTTACATTGAGTTCTATCACAAATCATGATTTTTCACCTCATAAAGTTACTTAGTTTGATGCTGAGAATGCTTGGTTAAAGGCTTAGTGATGAGGGTGTTTATACCCTCGATTCATTGGAAATATGGGTTTCAATGGGATAGTCCACAGAGAAGAGATTTGTTTAAGATGTT
Source organism: Xestia c-nigrum (assembly GCA_916618015.1). Taxonomy (NCBI): domain Eukaryota; kingdom Metazoa; phylum Arthropoda; class Insecta; order Lepidoptera; family Noctuidae; genus Xestia; species Xestia c-nigrum. Next base: position 12,386,006 of record OU745260.1, read on the forward strand.
TTGAGAGATTTTTTTGCTTAGGTTTTTGTCTTTTTTTATTTATTTATTTATTTATTTATTAGATGGCTTCTCAACAATGAGTACACTGTTACAATATCATTTGTACATCACAAACTTAAGTCTAAGCGCCTCATTACTTATAGAAAAGCACAGCATGCACTACATTATGCAGAGATAAATATACAATTAAATCATTAATTAAAACAATAAATACATGGTTTGGTAAAATAATTATGCAGGTTACTTTTAAATATTTAAATTAAAATAAATAACATGGATTAAATTAAATTACAATTGATAAAGTTAGAAAAAAAAATAATTGGAATAAATTAAATTACAATTGATTAAGTTTGAAAAAAAAATAATTGGAATAAATTAAATTAGAATTGATTAAATTAGAAAAAAAATAAATTGGAATAAATTAAATTAAAATAAATTAAATTAGAGTAAATTAAATTTGAATTAAATTGTTTTATTATAGACTAAATTATTTTAATATCTAAGGTTAAATTATTTTACTATAGTTAGAATTATTTTATTATAGATAAAAAAAAAAAAGATTTTGTAAATATTTGACTAGAGTAGAGATCCATTAAGTGGCAAGGGTGACTTTTTTTAGAGCACGTAAAGAAGAGTTAAATAGATCAATGTCCTCTTCGTACTCTTTGTATGCAGCATACATCCTTGATAGCGGACAAAATTGCCTTAAGTTGGTATGACATCTTGGCATACAGAAAAGTCTCCTATTAGAGCTTCTTGGCAGATTACGTGGCACGTGGAATAATACCCTACTGAGCAAATCGGGGCAGTCCAGAGAGCCCGTTACTAGCTTTTTCAGGAAAACCAAATCCAGCATTATCCTGCGTTTCTCCAGCGATACCATCCCAAAATACTCCAGCCGCTCTTGGTACGAATTGAGCTTTTTCCCCATATTATTCGCATAGGTCAGATGCCACAAGAACCGTTTTTGCAGCCGTTCAATGCGCTTGATGTGGACCTTATACTGAGGTGACCAGACTACACTGCAATACTCGAGGTGGCTTCTGACCAACGAATTATACATAATCTTCTTAATGGCGGGTTTTTTGAAGTTTTTACACTCTCTCATAACGAAGCCAAGCATCTTAGACGATTTTAATATTATTTTGTCAATATGTTCGACAAAACTTAACTTTTTGTCTAACTGAACCCCTAGGTCTCGTATTGTTTCGACTTCCTCTAGCCGCTCACCATTCAATTTGTAAACTGACTGCATGATATGTTTCTTTTTTGTGAATTTTATATGATGGCATTTTTTTACGTTTAGAGACATTTTGTTGTACTCACACCACTTAGTCAGCCGGTCTAAGTCACTTTGAAACAAGACCGAGTCCGCAGGATTTCTAATTGACTTAAAGGCTTTGAGGTCATCAGCGAATAATAATATATTTGAGTTCGGGAAGCAATTGTGTATGTCGTTTATGAAGAGGTGAACATAGGCGGACCTAAATGAGATCCCTGAGGGATTCCCGACGTTGCAATGTACGGATCAGAAGAGCAGCCATTCACAACAACCCTGAGCATCCGACCAGACAAATATGATTGAAACCAACTTAAGAGAGGGTTTGAAACGCCATACATTTTAAGTTTTTTGACGAGTATCTCGTGGTTTACTGTGTCAAAAGCCTTGCTGAAGTCGGTATAGACTGCGTCAACCTGGACACGGGCATCAACCGCCTCAACAATGCTTTCAACATAGGTCACCAAATTGGTAGCTGTTGATTTCCCCTTAATAAAACCATATTGGCAATCTATTATTAACTGTGATAAATGCCTAGCTAGCACAGGGCATATGAGGGCTTCAAATACCTTTGCAAGTATTGAAAGAATAGCGATGGGCCTGTAATTGCTCACATCGGTCTGATCCCCGGCCTTGAAAATAGGCACAATTCTGGTTTCCTTCCAGATGGTTGGAAAAGTTCCACGCAGCACAGAATGGTTAAATATTATACTTAATGGCAGTGATAGAACATCTGCCAGCCTATTTAAAAGCAAAGCAGGTACATTGTCAGGGCCAGCCCCTTTGTGGACGTCTAATTTTTTTAGTTCGTTGCGGATCTGATCTCGCGAAATAGATATTTGGCCCAGCATGGTATTGCTCATGCAGCTATCCGTGTCGAATGTGTTCGCATGCATACCATTCCTGTCACTAGTATACACCTTAGAAAAATGGGAAGCGAAATAGTTACACATATCATTTATGTTATCAGAGGTGTTTATACCATCTGTCATGGAACTAGGGTAGTTACTGGTACCGCCTCTTTTCATTTTTAAGTAACTCCAGAAATATTTTGGGTTCGAAGCAATTTTTGCCTCTATATCGGCAATGTAAGCATTATAACAAGTTATCGCCATACGGTCACATCTTTTCCTAAGTAAATCCAATGCAATAATGTCTAAAGGATTATTGTACTTTTTAACTCTAAGTCGTAAGCGGTTCTTTTCGTTAAGTCTTTTAATGAGCTGTCTAGAGAACCAGTACGGATATTTAGTATCCTTTATTGGTACTTGGGGAACGTAGCGCTTAATTAACCCATTCAATATATTATAAAAAGAGTCTACCATCTGATCGATGGTCATGCAAGGATCAAGCTCAGAAGACCAATTGACCTGCTCTAGTGCTGCATTCATTGCCACGTAATCTGCCTTAAAATAATTTAACCTTGTTCTATTATTACAATTCTGTGGCTTTTTAAAGCGGGTAAATGAGAGCTCACACAGTATAGGTGGATGGTGCATATCAATTTTAGAAAGTACATCTACTGGTATACTAACCTGAACAAGATCTAAATTGGTTAGGACTAAGTCAAGAATTCTGTTATTTTGATTACATAAATAATTACATTGTCTTAAGTTGTTAAGCAAGAGAAAATCACAAAGAGTCTGTTCCAAACCACTGTTAGTATGTTGTGGAGCTCCTAGCACATCGCCACTTGTTCCAAGCCAGTTTATAGTTTTCATATTAAAATCACCTATAATCAAGCATTCAGTGGTATGTTCTAAGACATTGTTTGTATTATCAACAAAGTGCTCCAGTACTCTGGGCTGTATCGGCGAAGGTAAGTATACAGTGCAAATATAAATTACTTTCGTTTTCTTACCCCCTTTAAGTGACAACTTGACCCAGATGTCATCGCAGGAACTCTCAAATTTGATCATCCTCTGTGATTCTAGTTTTTTGGAGACAGCGATAAGAACGCCACCACCGTCGGTCTTACTATTCAAAATATTGTTTGATCTATCCCGCCTATAGATAACGTAACGCCCATCCATGATTTCTGAGTCAAAGATACCATCCAGTAGCCAAGTTTCAGTAAACATTATGACATCGTATGAACAGCATGCCACTTTCTGGTAAATGTCACTCAGTTTTGTCCTCATACCCCTTACATTTTGGTAGTAAATTTTTAAATGATCGAATTTTATTCGTAACATTCTGAGACCGTATCCTACACATTTTTTACTGCTTATTTTAAACTGTCTAACGAGCCGGTATCCCTTATATATTTATAGTCTGCACCATCATGTTTTCTAACAAAGATCTTACCGCCACGGATCCACACGTACTTGTAGCCCAAACTCTTTGCTTTAATCCTAGTCGCGGCATGCAACGCCTTGTTTGCTGGTGATAAATGTTCTACTATATAGACATTTTCCTTTTTACCGGCAATCCCAAGTAGAGCGGTGTTCAGCTTCTCTTCAGAAGACTTTTTTTTGTTAAAGTTGATGGAAGCCGCCAGAAAGTTGTCTCGAACCCGTGGACTGCTGAACTGAACAACGATAGACTTAGGCCGGTTACTAGTTGGGGTTTGCTTTGCAATTCTTGTAACATGATGTATGTTAGTCTCATTTAAGTCTCCAGATATCACCTTACTAATATTCAAGACTGTTGACACAAGATTTTCATTGTTGTGCTCTGGCAGACATTGGATTTCCACATTCGTAGAACGTGCTTGTTGTTCCATCTGAGTTAGCCTCACACTTAGGTCTTTGACAGAAGTTTTGAGCTGCTCGTTTTCCTTTTTGAGATCACTAACGACTTTGGTGTTTAAAGAAAACTCAGTCTTCATTTCCTCAAACTTCACATTCATAAATTCCATTGATGTATTAAGCCCTTCTAATTTATCAGTAATCGCCTTCATCTGTGTGTTAACATAGTTCGCTAAAGTTTGGTTGAGGTGGCGCATAAGTTCGTCTATTTGTTTCTTCATAATACGAGAAACTTCGCCAGAAGTAACAGGAGATTCATCGTTGGGGATAGTTACCGATGGCTCTTTTTTTCTTTGTGTCACATTAGGATCACTCGCCTTACTGTTGCGCACTGGGGTATTATCAGCGTTTCGCTTCTTCGGCTTGCAGGTCGGGCACGTCCAATTAAGCAATTCAGCTCGGTTAAAATCACAACCCAGCTGCGTGAGACAGGAATGGTGGAAGGATTTTTGGCACGACGAGCATTTAACCACAGCACTTCCTTCAGCTATGATTTCAGAGCAACAGTCACAATTCATAATGGAACTTGTTTTAGACACACAAAGTTCAATAATCCTGTGCCCACTAATAAATCGCACGCTAATAAAGGCCCACGCCGGGCGACGAACAGTCGATGCGTAAGTCGGCGAGAAGAACGCCGTAAGCGCCGTGGATTTCCGTGTCGCTTACGCGTTGCGCACTTTATGTTGGTTCTCACTGTTTGTTTAAGTTAATGGCGGTATAATAAAATCACTGATTGATTGTTTTTAGTAACTACTTAGTTATTATGAGTATTAATCTTGAAATAAATAACGTTACACACGTAATGGACTTGACGCTATTCAACTTTACTAGAATCAGCACCCAGTATTCACTATTTACCGGATTTTAAAATTATTTAGACGGAACAAATTAACACAGGTATTACTCGCGCACTGCTACTCGTCTTATAACTGGTCCCATGTTCGACTCGGCATGATTTGACCTGAGTCGAATAAAAGCCTCAAAAAATGTCGAGTTCGCTTCGGGTTTCGTTGTTCAGCAAATACTACCGAACTACACGAACAACTGTGCAGAACACCTAAAAGGTAATGTAAGCAATAACAGGCAATATTAATTGCTTCCCACAATATTGTACGCTAATCGTTTATCGTGTCTCATTAGCCCGTTATAAGCAATCGTTGCCTTTATTACTTTTTTCCCTCTCCGTATCGTTTATCGAATTGTAATAACTTGTTGGAGTTCTCTGGACGGCTGCCAGATTTGGCTTGTTTGTAGGCGGATCTAATTGTGTCTTTATTAACCTCTTGGGATCAATTTCGGAACGTCCAATTTTCAGTAAGTTGTAGACAACAGTTGTTCTCATCATTTGATTGAGTAACTCCTGTAATTTGATTGTACGTCACAAGTGCTCAAGTATATGTTACTACCTACACTATATTCATGGAGAGACATAAAAAAAAAATCAAAACGTGTGAGGTTTGTGTGTCAATTATTGTTAGTAACAAGGGTTTCAGTCATAAACAGACAACAATACGAGGCGAGTAACTCACAGCATCTTCATCGCTGGCCGGCTTGGAATACGACGAGCAGTCCTCGCAGACGCGGTGCTGGCAGCCGTTACATGTGTGGTACACCTCTCCAGGCTTCAGCGCTTTCAAGCAGACGCGGCAGGCGCCCGCTCGGGACGGCGCTTTACCGGCCTCGCTAAATGTCATTTAATTTTGTCAATGTTTTGGTCACAAGATCAGTAAGCTACTCGTAGTAGTTCAGTCACTGGCCATGTACCGGTTTTTGAATTTATAAAACAATTCTAAGGTGCTTGTACTTGAATATCACAACATCTAAGTGTTTATTGTACTACAACTAGTGGAACTTAAAATACACCTTAGATAGCGTTGTATAACTCAAAAATAAATTATAAAACCTAACCAATGAAAAGCAATGAAATGATAAAGAACGAAATTAATTCTTGAACTTTTTTTAATGAAAGAATCTTGAATGAGTTTCGTAAGTTACGAAACGAATCTTAACAATAAAAGTGGGAAGTTCGGTCAAAGTCGGGAAGAAATTCAGTAGAACTTTACCGGTCAGTCTTGGCTATTTGTGCAGCAGTGGGTGGTGGCGGTGCTGGTGCCGGCGTGGGCTCCGGTGGCGGCTCGTGCGCGACTTGTCGCGGTCCTAACTTTGTTACTGAAACAAACCACGTTACTATTATCCAAACCCTCCAAACTTCAAAACTATAAACCCAAGAACAGCGAATGGAACTCCCAAACTAGATTTGAATTGACTGTTCCAAAACCGAAAGTCATTCAAACTCTAATTACATTCAGATCATTGTTATGAAATACTGAATTGGAATGAAACGATGGGAATTCAAATAAGTCCGTAGCTTGTGTCTACCTTCCAAGCAGGAATGTACTAACAATGCGTGCCGCCCCCCTGCCCTCCTGGCCCGTGAGATGCGAACCTCGTGATATTTCGCTATGAATATTAAGAAATTATCATGAATTCCGTAGCAACTTCTCTTAGCGCTGTCAAATACTTAACACGTTTTGTTTTGGCCGTAAAAGATAAGAAATAGATTTATTTTAGGCAGGAATTACTGTCCAAAATTTTAACTAACTGCAATTACTTATCTGGCGCATAAGCATAGCAATATGTATCCCGTGTAAATTAACTTATCGGAAAGTCAAGTTGAACGTAACACAACCTCTATCTACCTTATGAACGAAGTTTGTAACTGTAAAGTTTACATGAAAATTTAATACCTACAACTCGGTTTCACTGGAAGAGCCCAGAAAGAAGCCATGCACGAAGTGAACCAACATAGGTATTTACTTAAACATGTCTGAGCTTTAATTCCTATGCAAATTGGCACGATGATAGTAACAAAAAATTGCAAATCTATTTAGTCTGTCAGTTAGAGTATCGGAAAGTAATGGACACGTATTCTTTGTGTTTGTAAATCAATGAATATTGACCAAGATAAACTCGGCAGTGGGGGCTCGTGACGTCAGAACTTAACTGCCGGACTAATTATTACTTCCCCATTCAAAGTATTTATTTACTTTCTTAAATGATTAAGAATATACTAAGTGATTGTGTCCGGACTCGCCATAGCAAATACGCATATAGAGGAGGTAATATTGCTAATTATGTAATTGTACACCCTTTAGTTATTTTTTTTTGTTTATTCTTTTTAAAAAGTCTACTATCTAATTTTTTAAACCTATTTTGAGGGAGGTTCCGTGGTATTTTAATTACAAATGTTTACGACTTCCAACAAATAATAAAAAAGTTCTACATTGTTGTATAAAAAGGTTGGAAAAATCTCAATATAGTATAAAATTGATATATCTCCCAAACTATTAAACTTTGGCTTGGGAAAGTAAGGTAAAATTATCTATACTAATATTATAAAGCAGAAGAGTTTGTTTGTTTGTTTGGTTGAACGCGCTAATCTCAGGAACTACTGGTTCAAATTGAAAAGTCATTAATTGAGGTAGGCTATAAAACATTACGCTACGACCATTAGGAGCGGAGAAGGAATGAAAAATGTTGCAAAAACGGGGATATTTTTCCTTTCGTATTTCTCTCTTATGTGACGCAGACGAAGTTGCGTGGGTCAGCTAGTTAGTAAATAACCTCCTCTATATGCAAATTTGCTATGGCAGGTCCAGACACAATCACCCTGTATAAAGTAATTATTTATTTATCTTGACTTAATATTTCGATTGGAATAAGAAAATTCGCGAAAATTATATTCAACCTAATTTTGAGATCCCGACGTCGATACAAAGGTGTAACAGCAAATGCATGGTCAGTTTCTTATTACTGGTTGAGTAAATACAATTTATTCAGTATGACTAAAAACAGGTACTTCTTTCTTTGCAAAGGTGATAAAATAAACTGTGCTACCAGGCTCATTTTAAATAAAAAGTTGCATAAATATAACAAAGAAAAACATGGCTGCAATTAAAACTACTTCAAATAACTTTTCCAATGCCATTTTTCTTGCAAAAAAATAAAACCGACTTCAAAAAAAAAACAAAAAAGTGAAAAATTACTTTAGCTTCTGAAGTCGGTGACCTTTGTTTCATTGCTTTAGTTTTTTTGTCACCGACTTCAGAAGCTAAAGTTATTTTTCACTTTTTTGTTTTTTTTTTGAAGTCGGTTTTATTTTTTGCAAAAAAGTTTTTATTTTTCACTTTTTAGTGGTTCACATGTGCTTGACATACATGAAAAGTGCATACCGTTACAATTACAACAAGCCCAAACACGACTAGGGTACATTGTTTCATTATGGAGTTCCGTGACTCTTGGCTTCATCATCAGATCTGATGGTAGAATGGTTCTTATCAAACGCAAATGCTTCACTTGTTGTAGAAAATACCAAAATCGCAACACGTTTTCATATAAAATTTGAAGAGTTCCCTCGATTTCGCCAAGATTCCATCATCAGATCCCGACTTGGTGGCTATGGGACCATTTGGGAAGAATATCCTTTCCAACAAAAAAAAAAAAATCCAAATCGGTTGGCAAGCGACGGAGTTATGCCCGTTAACAAGCCCAAACACGACTAGGGTACATTGTTTCATTATGGAGTTCCGTGACTCTTGGCTTCATCATCAGATCTGATGGTAGAATGGTTCTTATCAAACGCAAATGCTTCACTTGTTGTAGAAAATACCAAAATCGCAACACGTTTTCATATAAAATTTGAAGAGTTAACATACCTAACTGTCGAAATATGGGTATACTGTACACATCTGCGTACCCCCTCAGAGCATACAGGCGTGATGTTATGTTATGATGTTTTGTAAACAATAAACATCCAAGCGATTGCAGCAATCACGACAGATTTGCTGTCTATTATTGAAGAGTTCCGTTCCATATCTCCGAAGTTCGTGATCAGATCATGACAATATTTCTATGGGACCAACTTGGAAGTATACCCTTTCAAACAAAAAAAGATTTTTTCAAATCGGTTCAGGCGTCTTCGAGTAATCGGTGAACATACATAAAAAAAAAATACATACAGTCGAATAGAGAACCTCCTCCTTTTTGGAAGTCGGTTAAAAATAACGAGAAGTCGGTTGAATTACAGGAAAATTGTATATTTATGGTGGGGTTTCCGTTAACCATTGTTGTGGGGTGTGAGGTAAACATAAATTACGGTAATAACGGCCTTAGGGAACAGGCACATAACACCGCTCCAATCTTCAGCATACAAGGATAGTTCCGAGAATTATTAGCTGCTGTTAACAAAATAATACTAGTTATTTCACACATGCTAGTTAACTGTAACATAAAGTGATAATTTATTTTAATATAAAACATAATATGACATCTTTTTATCCGCGGATTTGTGTAGTTTTTTTGTGTGTTTTAATTAAACTGTATGAAACACTTTAAAACCACAAAATCAACAAGTAGTACGTATCCATCACAGTCAAAGACACCTAATTTCCAATATGTACAATAATAAAAAGGTGTTAGCAGAAACTGTAGCTAGTTCACGATACTTTCCCTTGTTGGCTCCGATAAACAGATTTCCGTCGACATGATGAATGGATATTGTTTCGGGATGAGAGATAACGGCCGGATGGGTACATTTCGGGCCTGAAAGAGAACGGGACCGGAATTTTGATTTTCCAGCACCCTCCTACTTGGAATTCTCATGGGTTAACTTTATGTACATCAATCTTAAAACCTGTTTAAGGTACATACACCGATGTTATTCAAACTTTATTCAGAGTGAAAGCTTGGAAATCTTTCTTAAGTCTTCATAGCCGGAATTATCATAGGTAATATAATATTCTGTTGTTATTTACAACACAGCTGTGTTTATTTTGCCGCGATTTTCATACCAAAATAGCGCTGTATCACTTTACCATCCTACGCGATTTATAGCAGTAATTGAATCCGAGCGCGTAGGTGTTGGACTAGCATCCTCTTAGCTATGCACATCTATTTTTAGAAATATCGAGTGGTAAATATTTGATAGGCGAAAGCCAATCGTCTCAGTATTTAACGGTCTTTGTTTTCTGATACTGATTTCAGATGTTCAGGTTTTCATTATCATCTGAAGACGTTGTAAGTTAGGTGTCTGTATTGGCACTCTATTAAACTAGGTTTGTGCTAACATAAAAATAATTTCCTTTTAAACCTTGCATCTTGTACGTATTTTTCTCACAATCCATCCATTCGTTTACTTATATTTCTCTTTTGAATTCAATTTCGTACTCTTAAGTCGTTTCACTCGATTTATTTACGACCAAATCATTTGAAACTGTCTGAAATCCGGGAAGATTCAAGCATAGAAGTATACGTTTCTGTTCTGTCAGATCAATTTAACGCATTACTAAGTTTAGGAATTTGCTCTCTTTTTGTCCGACTCGGGCGCTGTAAAAAGGGTAATTGGTTTTGGTATTCCATGGCCGATCCTATTTAGACGTATTGGATGTTTTCGGATCAGTCTTTAGTATAACGTAATCGATACAAAATATAAAGCCTGTAAAATGTTGATGGATTATCGAGATAAGACCTGTTTCGTTTTTTAGAGATTTTTCCAAAAAGTACTGGATAAGCCTGCCTGAAGAAAATGATCTTAACAGGTTTTACTTGTATAAGAGTTATTTTCCTAATTGCATTGAAAGCTTAGTTCAGTAAGTGCTCATGCTAGAATGAGTATATCCAAAAGTTTCATCATCCTGAGTGTACTTCAGATATTATGCAAGTTGGACCAGACTTGTGTAAGTTCGCGTCAAGTCGAACCATTTATTTACTTCTGGCATTATTAGTGTTGTTATGAGCTACAATGTTAGTATGCTATACAAGGTGAAACTTTCCTAAGCAAATGTTAACTTAATTAAATCCAATTTGTGATGGTCTCTTGGTTCGTCCTTACGTATGTGTAGGTATGTGTAAAGTGGTACCTTTCTTTGTGCTAGTCTTTTCCAGTTGTTTGTTTACCTTTGTCCTGGGCTGTCAGTAGTGAGGAGGAGAGGGTCTGTCGCAGTTTGCCGAAGGTCCCCGGAGACTCTATGTGTCCGGGAACGTTCGATGAGTCGTCTGTCGCCACCATCTGAGGGCAACACATTACGTTCGGTTATGTATTCAAGTAGGTCGTAGATATATTTGTGACTACCGAATGTTCCATAAATCGTGTGAGAATAAAATAAATCTAAGTTACGTTTTTGTACTCCGAGCGAACAACATAAGAATAAAAATGTCGTGAATTAGTGAACTCGATAAAAACACTTGGTGTTGAAAAAGAACTCATGTCGTGGAAAGCGACGCCGCGCGGCTATAAAACTCTTCATACAAAAATAACGGCTCAGTAATACTGTCGTAAATTTTATGGAGAGCAACAGATGGAGAATGAAATACATCAGAGAGGGGAAAATCAATATGGTCGTCTCCCGAACTAGACTGCGGCGCGTTTTTATTGCTTCGCGAGCAAGCCATCTCAAAGTTTCTCTTCAATAACTAACTACGAGTTACGACCGAAATAGATCTGAATGAACGAGGTCACTTACTACGAAGCAAAAGATGGTATGATACCTAACATAAAATAACTTGATAAAGCACCCGAGCTACATTAATAGGCTTCTGGCTAATTGGAACTAGCTCGTAAAATATACTGAAGACTATAAATAGGGATATTGTTAATGCTTTAGAAATTGTTTTCAATGTGGAGTGCGCGGCAGGTGGAAGGAACTGTGTAAAGCGTCAACAAAGCTCGCGTCTGGCGGACGTAGTAAAGTGGGCTCAGGAACACGGAGCGCAGGGACTCCGGGAGAAAGGAGACGTGCCGCTATACGTATAGAGACACGTTTGAGGCACGCACCAAGGTTTAACACTAAGTGGATGTACGATACATACCTTGATAATATTTAGCTCGTAACGTTTTATGCCTGCATTATGTTTATGAATGGACAATTACAACCATTCATAAACATAATGCATGCATAAAACGTTCGACATACAGTTACAAAGGCCTACTTATGATAAAGAAGATAACTAAAATATGGTACGCAAACATGACGTGTAGTTTGACGACTGTAAGTAAGTAAACTGGATAAAATTCGTTTTACCAGAACGTGTAATCAATATTTTTATTTTATAAAAACATAACACAGTTTGAAACGCGTTCTTTGTTTTACGCAGTTCTGGGAATGAAATAAAACAGAATGTTCAACATCTGCTTCACGCCCGCATAAGTCGTAAAATTTCACCCACAAAAGGGTTAGGTCACAGTTAAGGCATTCGGTCAATTTTCTGCTGAATTCAAATGGAATTTGGTAGTTATACAGTAGGACGTGGCACTGGCATCAATAGAGTCCCTCGGATTCAGATCGACTTAATCAAACTGCAGTTTCCTCTCCGAAAAGTGCAATTAAGTCCCTGACACAATCGAACAGTTCAATCTATTGTTGGGTGAAGCATTATGGGTAGGTTGAACTAGGTTGTGACATTTTACAGCACACGGAAAAATATATCACACCAGGCGTGAATCCGTGAGACTTTTTACATTATTTCGTTGCAAATACCTTGCTACGTGCTTCTTGGCTTGAAAGATTTTTATATGAAGCGTAGCCGGAACTTTATCGCCATTTTATTTTATTTTTTCAAAGAAGCACCCGTGATTAGAAAAAGAACAAAAAATCTAGGATAAAACCAATGTTCCCAACATTATCGCTAAATCTTGTTATCAAAGGGAACACATACGCAGTCAAAGACAACAGACGGTTGTTATAGAATATTCATGAATACTAGAGCAGTTGTGAGGCATGTGGCGCGCTGCATTCCTCTGGGAGCGAGTGTGGCCGCGACTGACCTCACAGCTTCTATTCCCGCGTTATTGGATTCGCCGGCCGAGCCTGCTTCGTGACCGAACGCGCACCCACTTAAATACATTATAAATGAAGCCGCTCGCTGCCAACAATTACACACGCTTTTGTTGAGAGCTTCCAATGAGAGCCACTTGAATGCTGATTGTCAATTTACGACTTTTGTTTTACGTGAAAAGCTTTGTTCGAATTCAAAAGCCAACGTAATCGGCGTCTCCCATATTTTTCGTTTAGTAAAAACATAAATATTCGAAAGAAAGTAATACGACTTTTTATTGAAGAATAGATTCGATCAAATCACATGGGATCAAATATTATCCTCGGTAATCGACGGTTCCACGAGTAAACGATATTTCGTAGTCGTTTACCTATGTTGGCCCCGCATTTTATTTTCTTTGCAAAATTAAAAGTTATCTACATAAGAAGCACAAATAGACAGACTTATAATTCAAGAGTTAAAACCTTGAAGGTGGATAAGTGAAACATAAACAGAGACAAAAATATAATAACACAATAACTTTTCAAATATTTACATAATTTCTTTTACTCTTCTGTATATAAAGGGTGGATTGTACCTTACTTTTTAGTAGGGATTCGTTTGTCCGAAGGGCTTACGGAACCGTTTTTCACGTTCAACGAATAGGTACTCGTACTACCTACTGATAATATTATTTTTATTACCCTGATCCAAATATTTGCTAGTTTTATCTTTTTCTAAGTCTAAGGTTAGCCATGACTGTGATTCGATCAATATGATAGGATCGATCAGGTCAAATGAGTTAAAAACTACGATCTATACTCTTGGAAAGAATTCTTTACACTAAAAGCGTTTAAAGCCGCTTCGTCCTATCTGCTTTAACGACTATGCTCACCGAACCTTCTAACATTTACCAAGTAAACTATCTTATATTAGGTACCACGCCTATAAGATAGTTTGGTTTCAGTTTAATTCAGTTTTTCATGTATTATCATTATGTAACTATTAAAGTACTTGAAATAGTTTTCATTACTGAAAAAGTGAAAACCCAAAGCTTTGTTTGCAGTCAAAATATTACCTACTTTTAGCACAGACTCATTCTCAGAATTTGTTTATATTTGAGAGACTCGTAATAGTAAAATTGAGTCGTAAAAGGGGTTGCGAAAATACACTTTGTGGAGCATCAAGTTTTATTATCTGCGCTTTACTTTCAGTTCAGCGAAGCAGTAAGATATCAGGAGCGCGTTCACAACAGCGCGGCGCAACTAGTATCATGTTGAGCACACGAACGTCCGCTTCGATTAGCGTTACCGGCGGAGATTTTTGAGATAAAATGGGTCATGAACAGAGCGTTCATGACCTAGTGGAGAGGTGCAAGGGGTGCGCGGCGCGGCGCGGGCGGCAGAGGGGCGCACGCGGCCCTGGTTGACCCACTTGTTGCCTCAACCCGCTATTTACATTACAACTCTAATTGCTGTCGGCAAACGGCAGGTGTAAGCCTTTACTTTATCATCACCTTGGGACCAACCTTTTCTAATTCGTTGTTCGACTTGTGCAAATGTAATCCATTACTGTACGAAATTAATGTTATTTCATTTTCATTCTTTTGTCTAAAACAAAGAGTGATTTTCTTTCGTTCGGGTGCGGGGGAAAGGGTCGTTCGCATTTTGTATAGCTTTGTTAATTAAGCGTTGAATGGGCGAAGAGTTCTTAACCTTTGATATATTTATTTGGTATCGACATATGAGCACAATGGTAGCGGCAACAATGGCCGCGTCGAGGTCTCACGTGCGCGGCGAGCGGAGCGGAGCGGTGAGCGTGAAGCGGAGCGGAGACTGCGGAGCGCTACACCCACGGACACAACAGAATGTAATTACGTCGGCACTGGCACACATTGTGATTGTTTTTATTTTAGGACCGAGATACATATTTTGTTGCTTTTATTTTGAAAGCTTATATCTTACATACCACCCATAAAAAGAGCAGACAAACCTGCAGCTGTGGTATGAAATCACATTAAATCAAATAAGCTTCTTTCAGACCTTTGTTGACAAATGCTTGAAGTTTCTATTGTATGGTATGTTTATACGTTTATATCATGTGTTCACGTTGAGTGGAATGAAATGAAACAGGACAAAGATGGTAAGGTACTTTGGTCAAATAAAAGAACTGTTGTTGTGTTTTGTTTAATTTTTGCTGATATTTGTACCCAACACAGAATTAGTCACGAAGTTATTGGGTAATATTTAAAGATAGCAAACTATTTCGGCCTAGTAGCTATTCGGCCTTAAATTCATACCCTAATAACGTTATGCCAAGAATTTTCATCTTGAAATATAACAAACTACAACTATGATATATTGCCCCGAGGTTGAACGGACGAACGAAGATGAAATTAGGTTCTTTCAGTGGGTTGCTGGTCACCACCACATCGTAATAATATTTGACAAGCGATGCCGTCAAAGGAGTCTTGGCTTTATATGTAAGTTTATACAGGGAACTAAAATAAATAGAATAGAGAGCTCTAGCTTAATAATAAAAATCACAGAGAAAACTTTCCCATACCTTTTTTATGAGGAGGAGCTAAATGATCAGCAAAAAAGGCAACATTCATTCATAAAATGGGTCTGGATTAGCATTTTTTTAATATTTATTTAACTTATCTAGTAGGTCATACACAATCCAATAAGTCCAAACTGGCCGATCGATCACCGATGTTGAGGCGGTAACATCACAGCTACACACGGTACTGATCGATTTTGTGTGTTTTCTGGCCGTGTACTACGGCTTTTCACATACTAAAACCTACCAAAATGTTTGCCAAACACACATACAAACAACAGTTAAACAATGTGCAGAAAGTAGTAAAGTAATTTAGTAGATTTCCCGCGCTACGCCGCCATGTTGCTCGCGAGACTTATGTGGATCCCGTTCAGAAATCACATTAAGGTAGTTTGAGCGCGGCCGGTCGGAACTACACGCGAATAAATCTAAATCACCGACGGCTGAATCTCGCCTAAATCCACTTTAATGCTCTTCACACCCGGGCGCACACATTACGCTCATGTAACCACGAGCCACGAGCCATGAGCCACGAAACTACTGCCTCATGCAGCCACTGATTTGTACATTTGTTTGTGTTAGCCAACGCTTCCTTGTGTCTTTTCAGGGCTGCTTTTGCATGCCGCTAGAGAAACAGATTTACATGACACATCTCTTATATGATTACACAAGCCCGAGGTATGTGTCTAAATAGAAAACACGCTGCGCGGAGGAAATCTTGCTGAAATGCTGAATATCGTGAATGTGAATAGATGTAGGTAAATAATAGGTTCTGTCAAAAACACTCTGATGGATTTCGATTCGGACAAGTTAGATCGACATGTAGACTACAAAACAATATCTTAAAACATGAACATTGTCTTATAAATAAGAATAATATCGATTTTTAGTGCGTTCTATTTTACTCAGTGAGTCGAAAATGGTAAATGACACCATCTCAGAATATCTGTAACAAATGTTTAAGCTGAGATAATATTCCCACCGTTTCATACATATTCGTACCTTAGGACCGAGCGATACTGAAACTAGTTAACTTCATTAGGTAAAGTTTCCAGGCAAGTTTTGCACTAAATATTAAGGCAATTTCACAGTGTGGAATATCGTCATCATAAGTGTTGAAGTAGCGGCGCCGCTCAACATTTAACACTTAATATAGTTAGAGTTAGGTTCCGCACGCTCATCGAGACAGCGCCAATTACTCGCTGAGGCGCACATTTTTAGAACGATCGAACCCTTAACAGCCATCATTACTCAAGAAAAGTTTACGCAAGTACGATCCAAGGAGCGTTACAAATTCTGTGGCGTTTATTGCTGAAGAAGATTAATTGAGACCGGGGAACACGCCAACCGAAATGTTGAACACTCTTAAACTTCTGTAGTTTTATAAGTTGTTGTTTTATATGTTCCGCTGCGCTTGTTAGACTCAACAGCTGTTCATTTTAGGAAGTTGGCAGCGAAGAACATGGACCTTAATGTGTTTTAAATTTAAACGTCGTTATATATGTCAAAGTAAAATTTTAAAACCCGTTAGATTGTAATATTTCTAGCGAGATTGTAAACTCTCGAAAGATTGTCAAACGAACATACTGCTTACAATATTGTTACGAGAACGTTCGAGAAAGCCCGTGATTACAGTTGAAACTTGGAGGGCTTCCCATTTTTATTAGTTTTCAAGTTAAGTAGGTACAAATTCGCAACCTGTATAGAAAACATCAGGAATTGCGATTATAATTCCGACCGTACGCCGGGGGCATAAAGTACCTACTTCTTTGTTATGTAAAACTAGTTAATTATCTTTTTTTGCCTACAATTACTTTTGTTTATGTTTTCTGTTGATGTTTTTTTTTATGAAGCAGTTCTACACGCTTCTAGATAAATATTTTTTGTGTCTGTTGACGAATATAAAAACACAGCGCAGACACAAACCAGCAGTCTGATTTTGGCTACACTACGAGGCGATTCGAAGTGAACTAGAAGTGCGATATCTAAGCGAATAGTGAACAGTAGTGTATTTGTGATTAAGTTTTAATTGTTTTGTGATTTAAAAAGTTATTTTGTTGTTTAATCGGTAGTAATGAATTTATGTCATACCCAGCTCGTAACAATATGACGCAATATTTTTCGGTAGATTGTAATCTATCGAAGTGATGATATACCGAAAAATAATGCGTTATATTGTAAGCAGTATGTTCGTTTGTCAATCTTTTGAGAGTTTACAATCTCACTAGTTATATTACAATCTAACGGTTTTTACAATGTGGCGCTGACACATACACGTTGAATCAAGACGGCAAACAATCGGTGGTGCCACTAACTTGTCGTAGCACCGAGCTACGCTACGAGCTACGGCGTAGCACACGGGCGGCGGGCGCTCGCTACAACTTTTAGTTGACATGTACACAAACTACCTCAAATTTATTTATTTTCTGGAACTGGAAGTAGTTTGCTATATTTCACGGTTTCATTCCATACCTATTAAGTTATTAGTGCCATGAGTTACGCTTGTAGAAAATAACATTTTAGACAAAGGCATTGTGGCCTTTGCCCAGCTGTGGGACAGTAATTGGCTGGTATTGTATTACTATAACAAATGACGAAAATGAGATATTTACAAAAAAAAAGATTTTATCTTTGAGCAAAAAAGGACTGTACGCGCCATTAATATGAAAATGTACATTGTAAGTTTTTGCTTCATCAAGCAAGAATCCACAAGTATTTCGCTATAAGCCTTTATGGCAGGGTCGGGGCGGCGTATACCCTCAGTAAGCCTTTCATCTACGCGGGGCGGAGGCCCAAATCGCATAATTTGACCTGCTACGTGTTGTGGCTCGCACCAACACATTATCTCGTGAACTGCGTCTACAGGCTCGAGTCATATATGTACTTAGTGAGCAGCTTAGCCTAAAAGATTCTACAAAAATCAGTCACGTGTATATGTAACATTGTAACGCTTTACTTGGTTTACTTAAGGAGACATGTGTGACATACGACATAGTAAGTGACATAAATTCTTCGTTACATCTAAAACAAACCGTGGAGGCGTCGCTAATTTGTCTCCCGCCTCTCATGCTCGTCGCGAGACAAAGCAGCGCTCGCTCCGCGAACACCTGCATTTAATTAAGAATGCAAACGCTTGATAATGAATCACAACTTTACCCTTTTAAAATTATTTGGAGTTTAAACGTAAATTAGAGTTTTGTGTCGAGGGTTGCATAAATAAGCACGATTGCACAGTGCGATGATGCAAATTGAAAAAGTTCCTCTAAGTTGAAAACGAACAGAATTAATTACACACTAGGAACCCGCTCACCGTTCAACGAGTTGACGGAACTGTTTTAAATTCAAATACATAATGCATAAGTCAGCTATACACCGGCACACAACGACGGAATTAGGCAATCATCGAAGTAGTTTAATTACTTACGGGAGGTATTGACGGCTCTCACAGTACGACCGAGTGCGAGTGCGACCTAGACGGTGATGGAATTGCCTTTTGATCGGCGGCGGACGTTTTGTGTGCTCCGCCGTGGACGGTATTTATCGTTATGTATTTCGTACGATCCTCCATATCCGTTGTGTGCGCACATCAAAGTCCTCCAAACATATTGAAACAGTAACAATGGCAATGTCTGTACATACGTCACTGCGGTTCGGTCAATACATTGTGAGATGCTGACCGGAGCCACTACAGAAGGCAGCTATTATACTGTACACGGCCCCAACCTATATACTCGAGCACATATATTACCAACATGGAGGGTAGGTATAGGTACCTCTTAACGCCTCGCGCCGACTTCATCACTCGTCTTTATACGATTTCAATATCGGTCGAAGTAAGTCAACGATAAAGAGAATTAAAAATAGCCCGGAGCAATATTAATTTACTTGGAAATAACCGAAAGTGGGATAAAATCAATACTTGAGCTTTGAGTTTTATTATGAGAAGCGCTTTAACTTACAGAAGAAACCGACGAGGAAATGTAAGTGTCGTTATGTTTGATGTCAAGTTTACCTGCTGTTGATTAGAAGATAACAAGTTTTAATTGTATTATAACATTGTTTTAACGAGTGAACGAGCTATGTTATGCCGATAAAACATAACTTAATATCTTCTTTCGTGATATCCTACTCTAAATTTAAAGTTGCAAAACAGGTGAATGGTAACCTTGCTTATTCACAAATCCAAAATGATTACCACTAAATATAGATCAACATGTTCATCCTGAGTACAGGTAAAATCAATTGAGGACGCAATAATGATAAGTGTCAGCTGAGTGATATGTCTGGCGAAGTGCTAGTTAACTTTGATAAGGGTTGAAATATGAATCACGAACACTGAGATACCTACTCACTGAATAGTTAACATGTATTGAAATACATGTTAGGAGAGATTTATCTAATGTTAAACGTCATTTGGGTACATGTTTGTCCTGTCAATGCTCGCCCGTCCTTCGGCAAGATGGAGGTGCCCGAGCGACCCCTAGTGATTTCATCGTAATTTAGTTTTGTTGCGCAGGTAAAATAATAGCTTACTGAATAAAAGATTGATTTTATTTCATTCACAGATTAGATCTCACATTATTATGTGCAGGTTTATGAAGTTAAGTATTCATATGGAAATTATCAGAAGTGTTCCTCTCACCTTAGGGCAAATTAGCATTTTAAAAGCAAAAAAATATCCATAAAACATTTTACTGAGCGAGCGTCCCGTTCATTTCGTTTTGTTTTCACTCGATGCCGAGAAACTGAGTGAGATTGGTTATAAAACTTCAAGCTTTCGGTAAATATTTCTACAAAACGTACTTTATTTCAGGAGACAACATTAGTATGTTTCTATTTGCATATTTTGCACTGAAGTGTGCAAACATTCAGCAATTTAAATGTACTTTAGAATCCGTCTAAATGAAAGCAAATATCAAGAAAAGGTTTTCTAATATAACGTAGTAAACAGCGTATTCAGGGAATGCTATTTATTTTGGGCAAAAAATGTGGACTAGTTCAGTAAAAGACCCGCTTTAATATGCGCGCTTTGATAAGGTGCACCTTTATGCAGCGCGCTGTGAGCTAATAGAGTCGTCAGGGCCGCCATTATGGAGTGCGGCTCCATTCAGTGGACCTCTCGATCCCCCACACCACCCAACCCTCAGCAATTGCAGGATGTTTGGAAAAAATACAATCGTATTTTTACACAGATTTTCCCGATAAAGTTCTTGCGATGTTCGACTGTGCAATTAAAAAAGATTTACGAGAAAATTGTTTTACAGATGTGAAAAGTTTATTTCAAACGTGTTGGTTAAGTTGCTATTATAATGACGCCAGCTTGTTATAGCGGGCTTTGCTATCCACTATGAGAAATGCTTTAAGAACCTCCTCGCTTTCTAAAGATCATGTAGGAGTGTTCTCAATAACGAAATACTCGAGTAGATATTTCTAAATGCAACTAGCTACCGGTGGTGGCTAGGTACAGGTCTATCTGCAGGTGAACGTTACTGGTTTAGCTACCAAACGCTCCGATCTATAAAACGACTTCCTACAAATGTTACAATTTATTATTCAGTTATTGATTTAACGGCTTGCAAGCTTGGTATACGTATTTATGTCTGTAGTGCTCGTTTCCGATACCGATGTCAGAGATAGAGCAAAGTCGTGGCGACAACAAAGAGGGCTGACCGCGTGTGGAAAATATGAAAATATCTGGAAAATCCTGCTTGGACGGCAGTTATATTTGTACTTTATCTGCCTGTTGTCTGAAGGCTTATCTTACGATATTCCTTTAGGTAACAATATTTATACGAGGGCATCAGGTATCTCATGTTCAAATGCCGTGCAGCGGCATTTACATTTAGATGAAACAATGTTTTACTTGTTTACGAAAATCCCTCGTGATTCCTCAAGTTAAATAGAAGAGGAAGTTGGTTAGTTCAAGTAAGGTCTTAACAGGAATTTGACACATTTGGTGTCGATGTGGGACTTCAGGTTTATGTGCTGATTCGATTGGGACCGACCGCGACAGCCATAAGTTTTTGAGAAGTCACTAGGTGTTAAGAATAGCTATGTTCAATGTCAGTAAAAATGTCTTCAGTGTACTAAATTTAGTTTTACGAGTAGTTTATTTTGCCCACCACCACGTAGGAGCGCTTGTTTCACAAACGCTATTGTTGGCGAACGCGGAACTCAACAATTTTGTTTTGATGAGAAAGAAAGACGTTTCCGCTCGGCGGAGCATTAATTCATCTCACAGGAAGCGCTAGTGAGCCGCCAGTGGCACACACTGGGTTAGTGAGCGCACATGCCGCCGCCTGCCGATACGAAGCTAACGATACCGCCGCATTCACACACCACGAAAAACAATAAATGCACACACACACAAAGACCTTTTGTCTACTTTTCGGTTTTATAGCTAAAAGGTTGCTATTTCCTGCAAAATGTGTTGCTTATATTACTTTGTACCTCGCATTTCCAACGGTCTAGCTAGAATGTCGGCTGAAGATGTAACTAGCACAAATTGCGCAGCGGATAACTGAGCTGGAGTTCGAAAGCTTTCGCTATAAGACTTCGAACTTTAATACCGGAACAGACGAGGCATGTTGCGGATTTTTTAAATCACAAATTGAATTTCTGCGCACGGGGACGGGGTTGGACATCTAAATCGGGATTCCTACGTGAGGCATGAACGTGGTGAGCTAGTCTCTATTTTCGTTGATTCTATTCACAGGGCTGCATCTCTCTTCTCGGTTGGGGCACATTCAATGACAGGGTTGTTTTAGGATTTGGGGACATTGAATAAAGTGTTTTTTCGCTAGTGGATTGGTTGCTCGTTGGTGTTAAAATTGTAGTATAGAAAACCTAGATAGTATTTTATGCAGTACGGTGTTGATTTCATAGTGTTTTTTTGTGCTTAAATCGTGTTTTTTCTTATATTTTGAAACTACGACGAGGTACTATTTCACTGTTCTGTTTGTTTGATGGCGGCACTTAACTAAATAGAGCGTAATTTAGACAACTTTTGGCAGGGAGAGCCTAGAGGGTTTTTCTAGCAGGAATATTCAGCGTGAAAGATAGCTCAGTAGGTAGGGCGAGATGAGAGAACGCTAAAACTATAAAGTTTCAACCAGGAGCCCTTCGGGCAAGGACCCACTTTCAGTTTTCAAAGAGGGCCAATAACTAACAAAGATCTACTCAGCAATGTTGATCTTCATCTCATCGTACGGGGCCTGAACCAAAACGACTTAAACGGGCCAAACTTCTCTAAGATACTCTGGCCTTTAACTAAATCTGAAGAATCTGACTATTCGGAAAAAAATAATTTAGGCTTTTCTAAAGGATATCTTTAAAATAAAAATTACTTTACAACAAGGAACATTTTCAGAGAAAATTAACTTTTTTGTTGCAGAATGGTCTTTAAGAAAAAAAATACAAAATCAGATTTTCGATGCGGTGAAAACAGCCAGTTACTTGTTTATAGCCCTTTTTGGAAACCGAAAGTTGGCCCCTGCACGAAGGCCTCCTATAAAGTATAATAGTACAAACACCTCTTAACGAAGCCGAAAGGCACTTGTTCTCACGGTCATTGCGATCATTTTTTTGTTCTACACCATACCTGGGAATACTCTAGTTACGGAGATATTGGGGGTCAAAATTCCAACTTTTTGATAACTTTTTTTTTAATACAAGTTTCTACAGTAATATTTTACTTTAACCACCTTTACGACTCCCGTACTATTAAATCCATCAATCAGCACTGTTGTTTTAAGTGAGTTACATTGATTTACCACAAAACATGACTTTTCACCCAAAAAGAAAAGTTGTTTCCCAGCAATAATTTTTGCGTAAAGTTACTTAGTTTGATGTACAGAATGCTTGGTTGACGGCTTCGTGATGAGGTGGTTTACACCCTGTATTTCAAGTTTCAACATAACCTTAACTAGGTACTGCTTTCCTAAACAGAACGTTTATTTCGACCACGTAGTTCAACGAAACAATAGCTCGTAATGGAATTCCGTTTGATAAAATATAAGGAAAAGGACACAGCCCACTTCTGTACCGAAGGCACACGTAGTTCCCCGGGGATTATATCTTATTCTGCGGACGCAACCGCGGGTAAAGCTTGCTTTTCACTATGAGATATAATATTTATTGTATCTCATAGTCGAAACCGAGCTTTAAATAAAGTTTATAATAAAACAAAATATATATATTTTTTTCATTTGAGATTGCTACTTCGCACAAGTTTCTCCTGTTCTTTTCATTCTTCTGTAAAAGCTAAAATAAGATTTGTAGTGCATTCAACCTTGTTTTACTTGCCCACATAGGTTTGGGCCCTACAACTGAAATAACTAAACTTAGTTTGGGTAACAATGGTTGACCCACTTCCATTCATTCTACGAAAGAACAGGAACGCAAGTATCTAACTATCCTTTTTTGTATTGTAGCCCTGAAAAAGATTCAGATAGAAAGAAATTTCAGCTAGGCGAGCACATTATAATTTATATTAGAGGAGCGACTACACAGGGAATTTTAATTAACGTGAGGCGGTAATAAAATCAAAACAAAGATTTCTGTTTAACACAGATGGTGAAATTTAAGTCAACAGACACGAAAAATGTTAGGAAGGTACATAGGTACGTGACTCCGAGCTTTGTGTCATTAATTGTGTGTGCTCGTGTAATTAATGCAGTAGGTACCCACTGTACCCAGGTGGCCTCATATTTAGTATTTCGCTCATCCTGACAGAAGCAAAATGAATAATTTAGTCTGAAAATGGTCGGCGCGTTTTCCGCTCGTGAATGAAATATTTTGTTGAGAATTCAGTTAATATAAATGAAAAAAGAGAAACTGTTGGTACATTAATATGATTTTGATATTCAAATATTAACGTTAGATACTCCGTTTCAAAAAGATAAAAGTACGAAAAGTATGTGCAGCATAAGCCTTTAGGGGATTAGAAAGAAAAGAAAGCTCCGAAGCTCTCGCTAAATAAATGCCTTAGCCAGTGTTGGAATACTACGTAGACAGGTACAAACTAAAATGTATATATGTTTACATATGAAATGTTCATACATATGTATATCACAATAACATGTATTTTCATAGTCGAAGTTTTGTAGACATGGGAAGAAAGGCAAATTAGGAAAGTCTATCGATTTTCGATCAAAAATAATTTAAAAATCAAGCTTCAGCATTCTAGAAAGATATCTCGTTCGCGCAGATAATAGAGCGAAACCAGAGCTCCTGCTCGTCGGGCAGGTAGATTAGAGACACAATAGAAAATGGTTCGGTAGGAATACTATTAATCAATCCGTGCCGCCTCGGTCACGAATAGGACCTCTTAATTACTTCCCGTGAGAGAGGCAAGAGGCGATTAAGAGTTAATATAAGGATAATGGGCGGTAAAACCTACCCCTGACACAGAAGAACGTCTTACAGTGATCACGAGTCCATCGGAAAAGTAAAAGGGGCCTTTAAAGCGATTTTTTGAAGTAGTTTTTCGCTCTTCAAAACTGAAGGCAGTCATGTGCATGCTAATATAAATATTCACTCACCTTTTTCATAAAGGACATAACATTTGTCGGTAACATGATGTCGGTTTTCCTTTTGCTTTAGCACTTCACTTCACACACATCATCACGCTACACTGAGCACCACCACACACTGTCTTCTCAGTCGGGGATCAGCACGCTGCCACCGAAACACGACATTTTCCAACTATCTCAACGCACGAGACGATATACACACAACACTGGTTTCAGAGAACGAATACCTGAAAAGAGAAAAAAATATATGTTAGATCAAAGTGAAAATAAATGCAGACACTTAAGTGTGAAGTGGTGCTGGGTATGGGTACTTATTGTTGTGGAGTTGGGTTCGCTCGATAACGACCGCACCGTCGGGAAAGCCGAGAGAGAATGAAGCTATACTCGCAGCCACACAAGCATTCAACAGGTTAGCACTTTGTTCGCGGGGTCTTATACTCTTATCGTCTTTCTTTTCAGATTGATGCTTAAGTATATAAGTACTTGTCTATATTGATACACTGACATAGCGGCTTGAGCTTGGATGAAAATATAATAGTCTCTACAAATAGATTTGTCTGAGTAAATTGCTTTTCATAGAAGGTTTTAAACAATTAGCTTTGTATAATAAAAGCTGAAGGTAGGTAAGCTGAGTATATATTATGTCGCCAGAGGTGTCCCGACCACGTAATTTCAATTTTAATTGGAATCGGTTTGGCTTGACATTTTCTCTATTTCTCAATTGTCAAATGAAACCGATTTCATTTACCGCTGGCATTACTCGTACGAGTGCCTACCACGTCTACGGATTTCGTTTAAGAATGTGAATTACCAGTAGTATTTTATGTAGGTACACCTATCTCCTTTTTCATCAATATTATGACTTCGAAATGTGAGTACCTACGTCTATTTAATCTGAAATTAAAATCATTTTTCTTCATTGGTTCAAAGTAAATCAAACGATGAATGGATTGTGCGAGGAATGATATTTTATAAAAGCTAAAGGAGTGAATGATCGCGTGAGAAGAACGTATTGCACCGACCCCAAGTAACAAGGAACAAGGGCAGGAAGATGATGGTTTAAATTCAAAGTATATCGTGGTATTGAGAATACGATATTTAGATCATGGTTGTGAACGCCAACGTGTGGTTTTTGACCGCAACCGAAGCTTTCAAACGCTATGTACCTACGTATAATGGTTATTGAAGGCCATGATTCATGCTGCGGAACTGTTTGAAAGAGAAACCGCGACCCTGGAACACAAAGGGCTAAGCAGGAACATGGATGGGTTTTAGTCAGTAAAAGTCTGGACGCTCCCTTCCGCTCCGTTCAAAGCGGGAGAGGTTATTTGATGATTTCCCATCCGAAAAAAGGATCATGATTCATAGTGATACATTTGTATGTTTATTTGTGAAGAACAATACTTGGAGTTTATTTTAGATCTTCTGCTTAGCGTGTCCATGGAAATCTGCAATATTGAATCTACCCAATTTGATAAAAATAGCTACCCTACTATATTCCTAAATAAGTTTAAATTGTATGTTTTATATTTAAACTTAACTTTCCGTACTTTTCAGACCACAAAACAAATAAAACAAAAACCTACAACGGAGGAAACTATTTCTAACATTTATTACCTAAAGTACCTGGGCGACCAAACTCTGCTCGGGTGAAAATAGGGAAAACGAATGTTCCCAGATATGAGTCCTATACTAGCTAGATCGATTTTTCACCCCACCACTATATGGCAACTTTCATAGAAATTGTGAGTTAGTGGCGTTTTTGAGAACGTGATTACAAATACACATATGTATATAAACGTACGTAGGTAGATATGGTCGAACAAGCTACAAATAGCTTATTTCACCGTACCTACATATGCACTATCTATACACACTACTCGTACTACACTGCACACATACACTACACTTAAAAACCAAAGTTTACAGTTTAACGCACAAATTATATTGAAAAGTGTAAACCAAATAACTTGTTCGACCGTACATACAAATATTGCTCGTTTAATAATGAACATTAAACTGTTATTATCGCTTAAGTTAATGACAATATCATTGGGAACATAATTTATTAAGCAATGCCTGGAATTTGAACAGTTTTGAATTAAGTTACTTATTTATTTATTTAGGTATTAACACTGCAAGCACAAAAGTACAGACGCGGACTTAATGCCATAGGCATTTTCTACCAGTCAACCTTTAGGTGATGCAGAGACAAGCAGTGGTAGGTGTCATTTCTGAAAATCTGTGAATAATTTTATTTAATACTACGATACTTATGTTATTTTTAACAACAAAAGGAATACAATTACTACAAGCAAAATGGAAGACATGTAACAAACTGCTACAACTGTGATAACGTTATAATACCTACCAACCTAAGCAAATCCAACTTGACTCGAAGTATCAGATTCAAAACTAACATTTACACAAACAACAAATAACCCCAAATAGGTTACGTATGAATAAGATTCAGATAAGTTGGGAGTTGGGGTTAGCTTAACGCGGGTAACAAATTGCACGCTTCTCTGAGTGCCTATCACCGGTAAAGTGTGTCACCCGAATTGAATCGACTTGCACGTACGGAACGAGAATGCTAGTTAAATCGATACTCGTTATTTTCTGTCCCCTAGCAGGCACGGCTCCGCAGTATCTCGTTTTAGCTGTCTGTTTCAAGACGAATGTAGGCGAATCTGAATCAGTGTAGCCAAAATACTGATTTATTCAGAGATTTACAGGTTTGTAGGGTTAAACCTGTATTTATCTCCCGCATTCTAATGAGTCCTTCGGCTTCAGTGACAATTTGTTTTTGCTGAGACAGAATAGTAAAACTGAGTTGGTCTGGGAGCAATAGGAAGCATAATATTTGCTCAAAAGGTACTTCTTATCATTTGATAGTTATGTCATAAGTATTAGAAATAAAAGATTTTTTTTAACAAACACGCAATTTATTGTAAATAGCTAACAATATCAAGTGTAGACTAATTTTAGACCAAGTATTTTTCGCATCACAGGCGTAACAAAGTCGTGTTCAAAGATAGAAGGTGCCTTGTAAAACTCTACCTTATTAGGGGAAAGCACGTAGCCAACAGTATCAGCGGCTAACTTAATTATGCACCCTACGTATACAGGAACATTATATTTTATCGTAAATTCAGTAAAACTTTACCTTTGAGTCGGAGGTGTCTACTTAAGCAACTTACACAAAAGTGCACTTTATAAATATAATAAGTAAAAGCTTTTTAAAAATGTAACGTTGCCAGAGCACATTAAGCAAGTTTTTTAATATATTTTTGCCTAAAATAACTTGTTTCCGGTTGCAGGAACTTCATAAGAGGCGTGCTTGCTACGGGGCATGAAAATAACTTATACCATTTCCCGTTCAATAACATATTACCCTTCGATATTCACATAATTGTTTACCTAGGTTTCAAACCTCAAAAAACCACCCCAACTCCCACTTGGCCAATTTTAAGGAAATTAATATAGTATTTGGTCTCCATGAACCAGAAAACTAAAATTTCCGTAGCGATATTTAAAAACATTCGCTGTTTATGTAAATATTTCAAAAAAATGGAAGTTCGTTACGAAACCTGATACAAACTAAAGGTACTAAAGATCACGTTCTTTAAAAAAACAAATTATTATTTAAGTAAGGTGAAAAAGTTTTGTTTAATAAATTTACTGAACATCTTACCATTAGTCAAACAACACAAACTACTTAATTACCTTATCGGCAGCTGTGCTAAACTTTGGCAAGGAATAACGATGCTGAATAAAATTTGATATTCACCTTAGGCACTGAAGCTATAGAGCGCGTAGATAGCAGATTTTAACTTGTTTCATCGAACAAAGCCGGCCGGAGGAAAATTACGTAAATATTTTGCTGGGACATTGAGTGCGATATTAAATCGCGCGGGTAAGTCGATTACAGGCGGCTATCTAGCTCGGCCCGCTGCGCCGGATTACCGTAGATAATTGGAACCGGCTCAGTTAGAGCCGGCCGGAGCGACTTACTTTGTCTTTTATGTTATCTACCTATCTACTTTGAACCTAATGGATTTACTACAACTTAATTATGTATAACAATTGGCGAGAGCACTTCAAAAACATCCTATGTCTTGTACACCTTGAGTCATTAGGGACAGACTTTAACTAAAGCACTCTGTTGTGATGTCAGCTAAGGTACCATAGTTCCTAAGGCCGAGTTTACACGTGTAATGCATGGAATATACATACAGGTATTTCACAGGATATGTACATATGTGTAACCTAACCTAACATGTTCTCTAGAGACAGCTATGAGTTGCCGATAGTCACTTTATTCAGATGACCGGATCGGTCCGCTTAACCTGATTGATGCCAGGACCACTTTACCGAGTGCCACATCGATTGTCGGATCAAAATAGCCCCAGGAAGTGACAGCGGTGAAGCCGTAGGTATTTCTCATGGAAATGATTTTGAAAACGAAAATATTCATTTGACATGCACTTGGATGTAAGTAATTTCTGGTTTTGGTTTCAAGATTGCCGGAGACGGTGTTCTTGTTTTGTTCCATGAATGACGTGCCTTATGCGACAGTCTCAATTTTCAGGCTGGTGTTTAGCACTTCCTACTCAATGTAAACTCAGGATTGCCATATAAGGACAGCTAAACCGACTCCCAATTCAAAGTAGGTAAATGGGTTTAGGTACTGTACCCAATACTTACATCATTATTTTAATAATGTCGAGAGGATGTAGCTTGGCCTTGCAGATAATCCTCTTGATATAGGTACTCCTCTATCTAGGTTAGGGTAGGGATTAGATTCCATTGACACCATGGGAATTCTTCTGCCTATCTTTCCGTTAGGTACCTTCCTACTCTCAGTCCCTCACGCGACTGTCAATTATAATGTGCAATGCAATTGAGTAAAAGCGTAGGTACTTAAATGCATGGTTCGTGCACTAGCCTAGCCGACTAAACAACAACTGTAGGACCAGGTATCTGATTCGTGACGATACTCACTTCATAGATGCCTACAGTACCTAGTGCAGATTTGAACGACAAGTCGAACGCTGGCCATGGTCAGCGCGTTTCAGGGGGCGGCAGAGAGCAGAGTCAGGAGGCGTTAATGCGGAGCCACAGGCAGCTTCAGCTCATAGTTTTTAGATCAGGTAGGTACTTAATTAATATTGTTATCGGGACTATGTTGTAAGTTATTAAATAATAACAAGGACAATCAAGCAGTGGAGCATTTTCCTTACTATTAAACAGGATGGAATTTTTCAACGCCACCTGTAGGGAAAGTAGTCGAAATACTGCTGCTGCTGCTTTCTTTTAAAAAGAAACAAATCTACGTTCACAGATTTTCGAAAATTCGCTTGCCATACTCGGGAATCGAACCGACTAAAGTTTGAAAAAATGACATGATTTTTCACATCGATCGATAGGGGCAATCATGATTCAAATATCTCTAACAAACATGATAAATTAAATGAAAGGAAAACCATGAACAAAGTGAAGAATTTATGACTGTTCTTTAGATTTCATGGTTTTTCCTTAATTTACGTACAGAAAATTATATTATCAAACCTTAGTCGATCCATCCCGGGTTCGATGCCCGAGTGTAGCAAGCAAAAATCTGTGAATGCAGATTTGTTTCTTTTTAAAAATAAAGGAATGTTTCCTTTGAGTAAAATTTGCTATCTCCAGTAGGTATTTAGAGTACTATCCCAGTCTTCTATCTTTGACAGTCGTTACAGGCAGTCAGCGGCCCAAAATTTTTGACAACCAGTCGTACCAAGGTGTATCGTATTACCCCCACAGTTCTACCTGTGTTAAGGAGGTCAGCTATGCAGTCGCTCCATGTAAAATATAAATATGATGCTGCATCCTGTTAGACTAGAAGCCAACCTATTTCTAACATACCTAGTTGGGAAAAGGTTAGGCAGATGATGATATTTATGGTAAAAAGATCAGTGTCATGTACTGTATCCGAATGTGCTAAGAATGATCGCTGTTTTAGTTAACTTCCGGAAAGGCAAAGCGCAATATTAGCTGTACCTATTGGCAATAATTGAACGTGACATAGGTAGGAACATAGGAACACACGAACTTGTATAAAAAATACTTTCAAACCAAAGAACAAGATGTTTAAATAATTGTTATTGTTTTGTATGTTGTTTTATTGCTAGGTTTTTTTACTAATTATGACAATAGGTGGCAAAATTACGGTCGATGTAAACCCACGATACGTCACTGCACGCACGTGTTGTATTTTCTATGGACGTCCTACTTCTAGAACTGGTAATCAGCAGCAGTGTTTATAAACCTCAAACCAATATACCTAATGATTTTAGTCCCAAGTTCATCGTTACATATCTCCTCGTCAGCTACTAACAATGTTTTCTTGTTTCTTGAGATATGTCTCCTAGTGCGATGCGTGTCTGTGTTAATTTCAGTCCTGTAAAATTCCACTAGGTAGTACCTACTACACATGAATTTCTCAATGAACTCTCAAAAGCGAATCGTCATATTACGTGGACCGATGACCTGGTGAAGGTTGGGGGAATCCGTTGGATGCGAGTCGCACGCATGGTTTTCTTCCCGTGTGAAGGACCATATGGCTAGAGGCAACCACCATAAGGTTCAGTACAGACAGAACGGCAAAATCCACGTGCAATGTACTGGCTGCATTGAAAATAGGTCCATATTTCCATATAAATAGGGGAGGAAATTGAGTGAATATCAACATAAGGACGTTTATTTAGCGTTTCCTCGAGGATACTCCAGACAGCTGAAGCAAATTCTGACGTGCTCAAGCTCATACTACTTCACACAAGAGGAAAATCTCAGGAAAGATGAATGATCTTCTTGGTAGAGAAGAAGATAGAGAGACACTCCAAATAAATAAATTACTAAATAGGTACGTAATATTATGATACTGACTTTTGATCGCAAAAAAACTAGCCCAAAATAAATATCGAAATCTATTAAAAAAAAAAGCGGCCAAGCCAAGTGCTAGTCGGACTCGCCCATGAAGGGTTCCGTGGCAGATTGAATAAAAGGTAAATTGCTGTTTACGATATAAGACGTATTATATAAAACTACTCTAGATTTCGTCCAAACCAATTTTCGGTGGAAGTTTACATGGTAATGTACATTATATATATATTTTTTAGTTTTATCATTCTCTTATTTTAGAAGTAACAGGGAGGACACACACACATTTTACCACTTTGGAAGTGTCTCTCGCGCAAACCATTCAGCTTAGAAAAAAATTATTACAAACCTCAATTTCATTTTTGAAGATCCCCCCACGTAGGGATTGATGAAAAAAAAATTGAGGTTCAGTTCTAAGTATGGGGAACCCCCAAAATTTATGTTTTTAATTTTTTTTTATTTTTGGTTGAAAATCGTAATGCAGTTCACAGAATACATCTACTTACCAAGTTTCAACAGCATAGTTCTTATAGTTTCGGAAAAAAGTGGCTGTGACATACGGACGGACAGACAGACAGACAGACCGACAGACATGACGAATCTATAAGGGTTTCGTTTTTGCCATTTGGCTACGGAACCCTAAAAACTGATTTTCTCAGTTAGGTACTTACAACTTCAGAAAGAGTTACGAATTTATAGTGCCCTGCAAATTGCAAAAAACGTAAGAAAATTTGAGTTGCGCGGGCCACCCTGACGCTTTCACCTGGCATTTGGCAATTACAATGAAAATAAATCTGGTATTCGGCCCAAAATAAAGTTTTTTTTTAGGAGATTGTTGTCTTGGAATTTTTCTACCCCCGTACGGTCGGTCGTGACGTCACTGCGCTGCTATTGCCATACAAAATCTATGAGAACAGCGTTTTGACAGCTCTTAAAAAGTATTAGACATGGGTCGTACTTGCAAAATCGAGTACCAGGGCTTCCAAGTACGTCTACTTTAAAAAACCTGGTCCTAAAACCAGGGCTCGGGATACTTTCAAGTACTTTTTATCTGGATAGGAAATTGACCCGTATTAATGTACACATAAGGAGCACAATCGCGTTTTCAAATAATGCCTACTTACAGACGATTGAATTTCCTACTTCTATGTCAAGTCCTGTTGGTAGAAAAATACTTGCATAGGAAATTGAACCCTGACTTCTTATGAATAAGGCGCACAATCGCGTTTACAAATAAATACTTGCAAAGACAAACCATTAAAGTAAAAATACTTGCATAGGAAATTGAACCCTGACCTCTTATGAATAAGGCGCACAATCGCGTTTACAAATAAATACTTGCAAAGACAAACAATTAAAGTAAAAATACTTGCATAGGAAATTGAACCCTGACCTCTTATGAATAAGGCGCACAATCGCGTTTACAAATAAATACTTGCAAAGACAAACCATTAAAGTAAAAATACTTGCATACGAAATTGTTCCGTAGAGCCTTACAAATAAGGAGCAGGATCGCATTTACGAAAACTAACGTGGTTATTGAACTATTGAAGATTGGATTGAAAACCTACGTAGATTTTGATACTTTGAAGTCTTGCAAGTATTTCGGGTCAGTACCTGGTGTACGTACTTGGAAACAAATACCTGGTGTAAAAACCTGGTCACGTAAATACGTACCTTCCCTAAAAAGTATGTCAAACTCAACTTGGTTGATACTGTTACTGCTAGCCTGCATCATCCCACTGCTGGGCAAAGGCCCATGATTTCCAGTTTTTTCGAATGTTGGCCACTGGTCATTGGTTTTGTCCAGCTCGTCCCACCATTTTTTGCGAGGTCTGCCGCGACACCTTCCGGCTGTATCAAGGCTCCAGAAAGTGGTTATTTTGGCCCACAGCTCATTGGGCATGCGGCAGACGTGGCCAGTCTAGTCTCAATTCAGCTTAGCTTACAGTACTTGAAATAAATGCTTTGATTTTGCGGCTCTTTGAGCAACGTCAGTAATTTTTGTTTTGGAGCGCAGTGTGGTGTTGCGTACATGGTCGGTTTAACAGATTATAGTTATTACAGGGAGCCATACTCCACCATACCACCGTACCATCCTCACGTACCTACTTGTACTTCATTTCATTGAGTGTGGTGTGTACTTCAAACCAGTAACTGGAGGAATGGTATCTGGGCAAACTGTTTGAGTATAGCAATTTGTAATAGTCGGTGCAGATTTGTAATACTTTGTCTCTACTTCTGTTTTAGGCCACTGTGATGTGGTGCCTTGTTTGGCTATTTTTAAAGAACAAGTCTTTTCTAAAGCAATTTGGATTCGTTTTGTTCAATTGATTCATGTCATCTTAAAAACCCTATTCAGGCCTAAGAATCATGGGCATTCTCACAGTAAAAAAAAACAAGTGTTGCAACATATTTTATTATAATTACCACTTTCATGAAACGTTTTATTAAGGGATTGAAACAAACCATAAGGAAACTTATATTACATCTATTTGAGAATTAACTAGACAGTTGGAACCCGCTGCATGTACCATTATCATCAAAGATCATTAAATTAAAAATAAATTTAGCATACATTTTAAATGTTCCACTCATTAGGGATAAAAAAAAACAATAAGTTTATTATTAACATAGATATCACAATATAATAACTTAGTGCCTGAACTGAGATAAAAACAACCTAAAAAGTAACAATGAGTTCTAAATGTGGATGTTCATTTTCATGAGTAACTATTACTATTCATTGCAGACAAGTATTGTCAGTACTCAGGTGTTATTTACAAGTACCTTCTGTGAAGTGTGGGGAATGGATATTGTGTTACATGAACATATTTGTAGGTTTCTAATGAAAATTTATGAAAATATATACATTTAGTAATTAACTGAACTATGTTTACTTTGAAGAAACTTACAAGTAATGTTTGGATTTAAAACTCAACTTAATCTACATCGAAATGTTGTATGAAAGCTATGTGGTACATTTGTGTACACATTACTAGATAATTTTGGACTACACTAATTATTAACATACATGCTTCCAGCTTCACTAAGTAGTTTTAAATAAAATACTTATATAAATGACATTGATAAACGGTTAATGCTTCATGTGGACCATGTGGTTTTATAATACCTATAAGCAGAATCGCAAAATATCAGCACAGGTATTTCTATTCTGAAGAAAATATAGCTACAGTACATGAAACAATAATATTCAATTACCATTTTAGTATGTAAGCCTTTTGATTGCCAATCGTAAATACACCTGACATGCCTAATATTTGTAGAAGCAGTTTATAAATACAGTTATTGGATTTTTTTACACACATAGTTGGTTTGATTTCTGGGTTATTTCTTTGTTATGGCACAAGTTATATAATAAACATAGTGTGGATTATTACTACTTTTACAATGATTGGATTATGTATCAACTTTAGTGAAGCTAAAATAGCAAATAACACAACATGTACACCTAAAAGATTTGGATAATAACTAATGATAGAAGCTCATAATCTGAACCATCGTCATTGGTACTGCTTTCCTGAGCATCACTAACATTGACTTCAAGCTAGCTGAGTAAATCCTCACAGCGGCAACATTTGGAATACTTTTATTGCAGTTATTATTTTACTACAAATTGAAGGAGATACATAATATGTGTGAACAAGTAACAGACCCCAGGAGTCTCACAACAGTAAATGATTACCTGTGTTTCATTGCTGGCATTTCAGTCATAGTTCAATAATTCAGTTGTCTGTGCCTGTTTGGCAGTTAGTTTTAAGCAATATAGTCAAAGAGTTGAAAAATATAACATTAAGAGGAAGATATGAAAATAATGAAAACCATCTTTCAAACTCAACAAAAACAGTGCAATACAAATTATGTCACAAATATTGCAAAACTGAATGCATATCATGGAACAATTTGATGATCCACATTCATCTCATGCTATAGTTGAAGTCAATGCCAAATAAATACATAATAATATCTGTAACAGTTTTTCACCATTGTCTTTTGTATTCTCTAGTACCTAGTTACATTCCAACAGTCAGATACAACAAGTTACACCTTCTATAAAAATACACACAGCTTATTTGTTCATTATTAGGAAGTATTCACCATTCCGCATCACCATTCGCTTTTTGAAAGACATAATCCTTCCCGGCTAAGTTCATGATACCATCTTTAAGGTAGAACTTCCACTTATTACGACTGCGAGTAATTTTGTCATATTGGCAAACCACCACATTGTCAGTATCAAACATGTCACCAGGCTCTTCATCAGAGACGTCATCCCCTGAGTTGAGAGGCTCCTCCTCGGCTCCACCACTCTCGTCTCGCTCCTCTTCCTCCTCCTCAGCTCGCTCCTCAGCAGACTCCTCGTCTTCGTCATCATCACCAGCACCATCTTCTGATCCATCCCCAGCATTAGACCCCTCATCATCTGAAGAGTCTAGTGCACCATCTAGAGAGAAGGGTGCAGCTCCGCTACGGCCACCTCCACCTCCATCAAATTCATTTTGCTGTCCGGCTAGTGCAGAGTTGATATGTTGTTGCAATAATGTTGCAGCTAGTGGTTGAGGTAAACTTATAGTTGCATTTATAATAGGGCCAGTAAGTACTTGGTGTAGTTTGTTACCATTAAGTGCAGATGCGGGAATTTGTATGGTAAATGATCGCGGCTGTGACCCTGGCACACCTGGCTGAGCAGGCAGGGTTAGTTGTACAGGCACCTTGTTGTTGGGATCCATCACATGATGAGGATGTGCGCCTTGGAGATTGGAGGCAGGGGCGCCATGCTCCACACCCGAGTTTTGGCTAGAACCTTGCTGTCCCAAATGTGTATCAGTTCTCTTAGGTACTAAATTATTACCATTAGCCTTTTGGAAGTTCTGCAGTACTGGAGGCGGCGGTGGTATAGCCGGTTCAGGCTGCGGTGGGTCCATAGCCCCACTGGCTTGAAGTTTTGTTTTCCATAATTGCTTTAATTCCTGCAACACTTGTTCGTCGACACCATCATCCAGAAAGCAATCCCTGACTCCGGCTATCACGTCGTCCACGACCGTATTATACAATTTCAAAACTGATAACTGACTCATCGTCATCTTGAGGGCTTATGTCCAAACTGTGCGAATAGCGAAACTGAATTATCAGATCTGCAAAATGTTAAGTTTAGCTGGAAAACTTCACGTTGTTGATGGTAAGGTGACGAGTGCGTATCCACTTTCGTGTTCACATCTCAATTCAATAACTCAATGTCAAGTAATACTCTGAGATCGACACAGTCATCAAATGGACGATAGATATTAAAAACTTCACTAGGTCTGACGATCTACAGAATAATTCACAAGACGACACAAGTCACAAATAACCAGTTCATGTCCACTCCATTATTATCTGAACAAATTCCACGAAAATATTCAACATAAAATTTGACAATTAATCACTAAAACATAACCTACAAACAAAAAGCAGATTTTGCTTTCCAGATAAAACGAAAACTTGTCTATGGTATTGGTCGAAGAAGGTTTGCTTGGCGCATGCGCGGAGATGGCGGAGCATTGGCAACGCCCCGTTTCACATGGCAAATATTTTTGAGTTTGCGCTATAAGCAACTAGAATTAAATTGATTTTGCCTGTGATAAGTTACAAATGTTAGATTTATTTTAATACGTACCTATTTATAAATCATAATATATTTACGGTATTTACATTAATTTACAGTTCGGCAGTAAAGCATACATAAACATCGACTAAATTGAAATTATTTTGCTGTGGCATGGTATGTGAGACTTTTATGTCTGTGACTGATACCACAGAAGAGGAGCGGCAAAATTCAAGTTAACAAGTTCGTCGCACGCAATTTGCTTTTGAATTTGGACTGTACTATACAAATACACTATGGAGAGTTCTATGAAGAGTGTTCTTAGTTCAAATAGTGTTTTGAAAATTCATAAATTACAGGTACCTACTCTTTGAACAATATCCTTTGGTATTTTAAAGTAACCTACCCTATAATATGACAATCAATAGAGCGAGAATAGAGTTACATGAACTTGAAGGGTTGTATTGATGATTTTGATGATTAAATCTATCATGGGGTTTTGGTTTCCACATTTAGTGCTTAAAGTGGGCCATTGTGCGTGAGCCGTGGTGGCCGTTACTCCAACCAGCACATTGCCCTCCAGAAGCAGATCAAGCTTCCCGGTCTCCTTCGGGCATCCGCAAGGCGTCTTGGTGTTCCCAGGGTTCTCGCGTATTATGGTTTCGCCGGTGCACTCAATGGGCGCCGCGCGCGCCAGCTCAACTATACCACTTAATTTGAATACCTATTTTTATCGATCTAAAGGAAAACTAGAGTCAACGTATTAACTTCTAAAGACTTATTTCGTAGGAGTGAGTATTCAGACTTCTATGTCTAACAAATACGACATATCATTTTGTCCTTTAAACTGGTATCTCTCACTTTCTATCAATTCAATATTAAAATATGGTACAAATCTGAAAAAGTTTTCAAATAAAAAAAAAATCTACCTAATGGTCTCTCACCTACGGGGATATATATGTTTACGTATGTAAGTATATGGGTGACAAGCAAAATTTTGCCACACTCTACAGGTCGCAATTATGAACCGATTGCTTGTTTTTCTAAAATCAGTTTTCGGCCATTACGTTTTCCTATCGAAAATTTTTGAAACGTTTTTCATTTTTATCATTTTGAGTAAGAATACGAACAACTTTAAATTAAAACTTTTTTGAAATACCCCCTCCCTATATCCCCTAAATCGGGGAGGGGGCTGAAATTTCAGCAATTTTTACGAAAAAAAACATATCTCCGAAACAGCATTTTGAATTATTTTTTTTAGAAAGCAAATTGTTACCTTGAAAAATTTGCGATAAAACTTATAGTATTCGAAATAAAAAATTATAACTAAAAAAGTGAGGGCTTTTCCATGCTACACTTATGAGAGGATTTAAAAAGGGTAAACTTTGCAACGACAACGATTTCGAAATGCATATATTTTTTGAAGATTGCACACATACGTACAACTCTTGATACAAATTTTCATAAAGTCGGACGCCCACGGTTTACGAGATTTAACTATTTAAAAATTTCTATACGAAATAGTCATCGGATGTTGCCTTGCAGACTGCAGATGTTTGAAAATCAATTGACCTAAAAGTCTTGCTAGCTAGCATGTGGACGTGGCTGGCGGATTGACGACGACATTTGTGACAGAAAATGGGTGTATAATGTAAAATGCGAGCGAAGCGAGCGCGCGTCTTGAAGTCGTAGCTGGTTTTAATTCTTTATTTGCTTATATCTTGAAAACGGTCCGTTCTATCGCAAAAATAATTAAAAATTGGCCCCCTTAATGACCACTCTGAATAAAAGAATATAAAGGAGATCACCCAGATTGGGCTATTTTCAAAAGTGCCAAGCAAAATAAACTTACTTATTATTTGGATAAAGCATAACATTATAAACATTTTTTATTGTTACGCCTAAGTCGTAACTCAATTCAACGAGAAGATATTCAACCACAAAATATCTGAGGTCACCCAGACCCGGGTAGTATAGTTTTTGCCGGCCAACTAAATTAAACGCAATATTTTAATAGAGCTTATGGATAGAAACATTTTTATTATGCTACTCAAGTTTAAAAAACAGTAAAAATGATTACTATAATGAAAAGCTTTATTTATATATTTAACAAACGGTGCTCAGACCTAGTCACTTAACTTATTGCAAAAATACCGCCTTGGGGTCTACCAACAACAATCAAAACAAATATTATGTAATGTCTGCGCCCGCGTCTATGTTCGTCAGTGTTGCCAGTGAAAGGCACGGCACAGATTGGCGAACAGTAATCATTACGTGGGGTGTAGGTGTTATTATTATTTTCTTTATATTTATTTATACTTCACACATTAATTTATTTGTATTGTTTATTTGTCTACACTTTATTTTTCATTTTTATCCGTATCTGGCCTGACCGTGGCATCACCTTCACTTTCGGCCCTATCAGAATACCATCGCTTTGACGTTTTTTTTTTAATGTTAGAGCACCATGCTGAGATAGGAGCCTTTTGGCCTCGTACAGGACGAGTTTCGTTTCTTTTATAATTTTTAAATATATATTTGTTTTTTCTGTGTAAGTTTTATTAGTAAGTAATGTAAACTAATAATTTGATGTGTTTTGTCCTGCGCGGGCTAATAAATGCTTTTTCTGTCTTCTTTCTTGCCAAAAAGTAACGGAGCATTCTGGGTTAAAGAGAAAATAAAATACGGAACACAATGGTGCGCTTAAAAAAAAAGGAAATAAAGATGTGGGCAAAAACGCTGCCAGGCTCAAATGGGATTGGGTAGGTCACGTGGGCCGCAAGCACAACAACCGTTGGGCAAAGGTCTCACCAAGATGAGTTTCTGAGGATAGACGGCGCTGCCGAGGCCGGCCTAGAAAAAGGTGACGTGAGTCTAAAAAGAGGTGACTCGTTCGGATCCTGCCCTACGTTGCTTTTGCGGCAAACCCCAAGGCGGAACTTTAGCAATAAGTCGAGTGACTAGGTCTGAGCACCGTAGATTAGGACGGTCAGGATAAACACATCGATGAGTTTGGGCTTCACGGAAATCGGCAGATCTCCCTTGATCATCGATCAGTAGCGTTTTTACCATAGTCATTATTATTAATTATTTAAAATTTGGGTATAGAACTTGGGTGGCATAATAAAAAATGTGTATATTAATAAGATCTATTTAATTAATTACTGCGTTTATTTTAGTTGTACGTAAAAAAAAAATACCACAACAATCTGGGTGACCTCAGATATTTTGTGGTTGAATAACTTCTCGGTGAATTGAGTTACGACTTAGGCGTAATAATAAAAAATGTTTATTATGTTATGTTCCATCGAAATAATAAGTTTATTTTGGTTGGCCTGGACTTTTGAAAATAGCCCGAAAATGTATGGGTGATCTCCTTTACAAATGTAAATATGGGTGAATCCTTCTTCGAAATCTACCTGCGGCTTGCCGGAGGGATTTTTTTAATTGTAATGAAATAAGTACCTATTCGTAAAGGGGCGCCAAAGGCGTGACCGGCCCTGGCGCCTTGATGGCTTGATGGCTAAGGCCGGCTCTAACTGTACACCATCATCATCAACAGCCCGACTTCACCCACTGCTGGGTATAGTATAGGCGTCTCTTTGTTTGTTGCCCAAGTACCATGTTCTTGTGCCAGCTTCTTCCAGGATAATCCGGCAACAGCAACTGTATCTTCGGCATCCCAAAATGTTTATTGACAGAGGTGGTGGATACTTAAATCTTTTATTACTTAAGTTATTATTTTAGTATGTTCAATGCAAAGCTTTTATGAGAAGGCAAAACTTATGTAGGTATTCATTTTTCATTTCTCATACTCGGAAAGAAGTGTTTGTTTGATCCGAATAGCGGGTGGAAAATGCTAGTTCAGACCCTTGGGCGGGAAAGACTCAAATAAATTGTTTCCCTCCTTAGGGCGGGAATAACTAAATTTTGTTGGGCAATCGGCTGCAGAAAATCTAAGTGACACTATAAACAGCCAGCAGTATGAATTTAAAAAAAAAACTGAGCGGGTCCGCCCCCGTCTGAGACGTAGTGTTCCATTGTTTCAATTTTAAATAGAATATACTCGTATAATTTGGCGGGATAAGCTATTTCGATATCTCGATTTTTTTTCCAATATCTTATTAAAATGAGTTCAAGTAATTCTGAAATGCTGACCCCAGAGTCTGTTTAAGACGAGGCAAATACAGTAAGTTATTGAAAAAGTGTTGCCAGAAATTCAAAAAATACATACAATGACTTTATTAAGTGGCGAGCAGATAAGAAAATAAAAAAATGGTTGCCTGTAAAGTCGGTATACGGGCGAAAGTTTTACGTGACAACGACTTTGAGTGGTAAAATAATTTTAATGTGAATATTCATTCGTATAGTAGGAAGAAGGATGAAATATGTCTGTCTCTCTCGCTCTTAGGCGGGCTAACCATGCCCGAGTGGAAGGGACGCGTGCCTCTCACTCGCTCTCATTGTGAGCGCATAACGTGAGCGGAGCGTAACGCAGTTTCTTGAAGTGTCACCCGGCAAACCAATTTATAAGACGTTGTCACGTCAAAACTGCTATTTTTTACTTTCCTTATATTCGAAATGAAATGTAGTATGCTTTACTAATCTACTATTACATCGACGAAATAAAGGAGGTTCTAAATTGGAGTTGATGGAGTTTTAAATCTAATGAATTACCTACCTACCTACAATGTCCCTGTGGGACTCGCTTCAACTTTCGACCCTGTACCTCATCATTCATCATTTTAGCCGAAAGACGTCCACTGCTGGACATAGGGCTCCCCCAAGTGTCGCCACATCGACCAGTCTCTTGCGACTCGGATCCAACGGATTCCCGCAACCTTCACCAGGTCATCGGTCCACCTAGTGGGAGGTCTTCCAAGGCATCGTCTTCCGGTTCGCCGTCGCCACTCCAGAATTTTTGGGCCATCCGTTCTGCGAGCAATGTGCCCTGCCCACTGCCACTTAAGTTTGGCAATTCTTCGGGCTACGTCGGTGACCTTGGTTCTCTTGCGGATGTCTTCTTTTCTGATTCGATCACGCAAGGGAACTCCGAACAAAGCCCGCTCCATTGCCCTTTGGGTGACTTTAAGCCTTTTGATAAGGCCCATTGTGAGCGACCACGTACCTATAATCCTATAATTGACGGGAAGGACCAGCGACATATTGGGGAACTAGATGATATGAGAATGACTGACATGAGAGTTTTGATGTACTGTTTTCCTACAAAGTACCTACGTGCCTACGTGATTAGCACCGTTTTAATTAAGGTAGGTTAAAGGATTTAAGGCAAAAGGCATAATGATATGGCTCCGTATCCGACCGAATCTTCAGCATCCCAAAATGTTTATTTTGGTCCCGAAAATTGTGTGTAGGTACCTACCATGTTAGGACGGATCATCGGGTTTCAGCGTTGAATGGAGCATTATGTAACCTGGCGACATTAATGGGATCCCTCTTTACAGTCGCTTTTTAGATTTTTGATCTTTGGGTTCCTATCTGCAGAAGAATTTTTTTTATGGATTTCTCGAGGGTTCGGCGTAGAGCCTGATTATCTTTCAATACGATCGGGTTTATATACCTACCTATTATTTAGTGGCCACGTGTAGGCGTGTGTATGTCACCGTAAAATTGTCAAACACGTTATATTACAATATAACGTGTTTTTTCTCGCGATATTGTAATGTCTCGAATTATTGTCAACTGAACATACGGAAGTATCTCTGCCCCCATAATCGGGACATGGGGCACCCCCCCGTTAGGTTAGTTAGGTTCCTTTAAACCCTGCACTCGGAAATAGGGGCCCCGCGCAACGGGGCTCCGTCGACTACGCTTTTTAGGGGGAATATAAAGTGTTTTAAGGTTATGTTATATTAATCAGTATTTCTCAGGAATGGTGCATTATCTTTTCATGAGAGTTGTGCCACTGGGCAAGGGGGACCCCTCCTTCCCTC
Source organism: Xestia c-nigrum (assembly GCA_916618015.1). NCBI lineage: Eukaryota > Metazoa > Arthropoda > Insecta > Lepidoptera > Noctuidae > Xestia > Xestia c-nigrum. The sequence continues at coordinate 12,429,424 of OU745260.1, forward strand.
CACACCGCGTAAGTTGACTACCATCGCATGCATTTCACGAAAAATAATGCGTTTTGTTGTAAGCAGTATGTTCATTTGACAATAATTCGAGACTTTACAATATCGCTAGAGATATTACAATATAACGTATTTTACGGTGACATGTACATATTAGCGTCACTTTGTAAAAACCGTTAGATTGTAATATAACTAGAGAGATTGTAAACTCTCGAAAGATTGACAAACGAACATACTGTTTACAATATTACGCATAATTTTTCGGTTGATTATGATCTAACGAAGTAAAACCGTAATACTGTGAAATGTATGCGATGGAAGTCAATTCGCGCCGTGTGGAGGAGGGGGTGGGAATGAGGGGTCCCCCTTGCCCTATATGGTACCACTCTCATGAAAAATAATGTACCATTCCTGAGTAATACCGATTGATATACCCTAACCTCAAAACACTTTATATTCCCATAAAAAGCGTAGTCTGCAGGGTTTGAAGGACCTACCTTACCTAACGTGGGGTTGCCCTAAGTCCCGATTATGGGGGCAGAGATAGTTCCGTCGCATCCATTTCACAATATTACGGTTTCGCTTCGATAGATTACAATCTACCGAAAAATAATGCGTTATATTGTAAGCAGTGAGTTCAGTTGACAATATTTCGAGAGTTTACAATATCGCTAGAGAGAGTATAATCTAACGTGTTTGGCAATTTTACGGTGACGTGTTGAATGACAGATTCAACCAAATCATTTTGTTGTGTTCAAGATTTTGTGAAAGACATTGCATGTGAATAATTGTGTCCTAATAATTTGTAACCTAACAAATTTTCTTAATTTTTTTATTTAATGTACCTATCCAAATGAAACTGTAGTTTATATTTTATGTTAGAAATGAATTAATTACTGTTACTGGTGTATAACCGTTGTAATAAATAAATAAAAAATAAATATATATAATTATGTGGCGCTAATAGATTCTTGGAATACTCCGGGGCTGGCCCCGTGACGCGCTTGTGCTACAGTCATCATATTTCGATTTGATTTGATTACACATTGATGAACGCTGTCTGATATTTTTTGCAGAGGTATCGAATAAGTACCAAAGTGTTTATTTAGATATTCCAGAATATTGGGTATCTGACGAGAGTGAGGTTTTATTTATGTCTCACGCAGTTGTTTTAGTCTAGTCATAGTGATCTTGGGAGCTTGCACCAAGATGCAGGAATCCCGGTCTCGATATAAGCGGACGTCAAATAACCTGTAGAAATAACATACACAGGAAGTATCGAACGATTTGCCCTTAGATTTAAATACTGACACAGATATGGGCACTATGTTAATAAGTATGACCAGTACCTATTACCTAAATAGTCTCATATTATTTCTCCTAAATGCGAGATGTTAGTATGATGATTCTTCCAGCGATCTAGAAAGAAAGTTACTTAGTTACTTAGTAACTTAGTTGAAACGCATGCTGCATACATAAACTCGTGCCTTTTCCCCATGAGGTTGGGTAGAAACGTCACCTGGTATGATCCTTACAAATACTCGTTTCGCCTCGCCTTCATTCATGGGACTCATTTTATTCGGTTTATACAAAGTTTGAACGGCCCTTTCACGAAGCTTTCAACCAAGCATTCCGTACATCAAACTATGCAACTCTTCGCAAAAATGATTGCTGGGAACGATAGTTTTTGGGGTTTATACTCATGTTTTATGGTAATACTCAATGTTATGCCCTCCAAATATTGTGCTAATAGATGCATTGAAATGTAAGGAAGTCATAGAGGTATTAAAAATAAAGTTATAATAATAAAAACTTGTACTTAAAAAGTTGGAACTTTGGCCCTCAATAACTATGTAACTAAAAAGTTCCCAGGTCCATACCTGCCCAGGACGGAAAAAAACAAGTGCGTTTCGGCTTCTGTATGGGTGGATATTTTTACAACCATTATTTTCAGCTCTTGCATAGAACCCAATGCCGTCAGTCTAACAACCGACTCGCTTTTGGAGAATACAGGCCTGAACCAGAAACTAAACCGATCACCTCTGTACCAATATGAAGTTCTATGAAAGGACACAAAGCGTGTTTATTCACAATCAATTTTCGTTTAGCGTCGGAATAATGAGGAAGCAAATGCAGGTGGTGGTGCGGTCGGGCGTTTGGTCGGTCGGAGCGCGACAGCAGATCAGGTTTGTTCGCCGGCCGGCTATTTCCGCGCGATCGATACGCCCCAGAATGTCATTACCCGCTCACCTGAACCGAGTTGAGCCTCTGACGATCCAACTCGTTACCGTGACTGCCGAATTTCTAAAATGTCATTACCGTGTTATCTTACAAGGAAAATTTTAATTATTCCCAAAATGTACGTAGATTAAAAATAAGCTTTCGAAATGGAAAATAGAACCATGAAAAAGATTAACAACTACGTTTCCCGTTTTAGTATTCTGAATATGCAATTCAAAGTGACAAACGTCCGTTTCCGATGAAGTGAATTTTTTCAATTTTTATTTGAATGTGTATGAGAATACATAATATTTATTGACACAACGCACCATTAAGAAGCATTTCAATAAAATTATTATTGGCAGACATTATTTTATAAAAGAGCCTGAAATGGCAAAACGTTGCGATCTAGGTTCTATTTTGAAATATGATTTACGTTCAACGCGACAATCTAATTTTAAATATTCAATTTTGGTATTTATTTGTATCCTGTTTTTTAAATAAAAGAACTCTGTTAAACAGACACTTATTTGAAGAGGCACAATACAATTCTAGTACCTATTTGGTATTATGCGTTAGACACAGGGAAAGTATTGATAAATAACAAAGCAGAAGACCCTAAAGAAAATGGAAAGTTGATTATCGCCTCCTATATCAGAGAGAACTGTTTCTTCCCACATCTGTATACTTTGTTGATCGCGATAACATTATATGTGCTCCCAACGCTTTTATTGTACTCCGAAAGGTAGCTTAATATATTTAAACAGTTTATATGTATGTAACGCTGAATATTGAATGTGAGGAAAACGCACAATCTGTATTCCGATTATTTGCAATATTTGGGTACCTATATATTTTCCTTCAATAATAATTTCCGATCGACGACTGTAGGATGTCATAACATGTACTTTCAGTTTATTCGTTGTGATACTTTTCACCAAGTCTATTACAGTTAATTGAACATACATATGGAAAGTCAGAAAACAATGTGGATAAAAATTGTTCACGATTCATGAAACTCGGCAAAGTGGTGATGGCTGTTTTTTTAACTTTGGTTAACTTAACCTTTATGAACAGTGTTGAAGAAATATCAAAACTTAGTAGGTCAAGCACAGAGGCCAGCTTTACATTCAAGTATTCTCAAGCCTTTTAACAAACCTTAATAACACGTTGCTATTTAATGCAGAAGGTTTGAGCGATCACTCTTAAGGTGTATATATTATTTAAAACGCGGTCAAAGTCTAGAATAAGGACAAAAATAGTTGTTACGAAGTGTAGGTACAGATTATACACACATGAACAGCTAATTATACGTGCAACCATAACATATGTTAGGCGTAGATAAGCCCGAGACTTGGGGAGGCTTTACAGAGAGAACATCGAGCTCAACTCACGGCCACACACTTTGAATCGGGCAACCGTCGCAGACAATGTCGGCTCTTCCAAGCAAAGTAGATAAATCGTTTTACAATTTACGGTTGAGAAGCAAACGCGCTTTATCAAAAAATCGTTCAGAAACATGGCATATCGCTTTTGCCGTTGAATATAGGAAAACAATTGCCTAATCTGCATATGTGATGTGGATACGTCCGTGATAAATAAACTTATTCACTGTCTTAACAATTTTTGTACGATCGATCACATCGTGACGTTGTGTCCTTTGTGGGATTATGGGTAGAGCGGTGAATTCCTTATTCTTTTCATAAATCTTTTCCCCGCGACGGTAACAAGTAACGGAGGCACTTTGCGCCCCTTTGGAGAACCTGTGCCAGTAAATTTGTTGCTTCCTAGAGCGCTACATTATGTACATACGTGCTCGGTTCACATACTTACGCTGTATTCTACAACATGATAAGATCAGATTTATATGTATATCCCCGCGTGCTGTGTCATGTTTCTCGTCCTAATTCTTAAAGCCGCCTAGCTTATTTTTGTCGCAAGGCGCGAATAGAATACGGCAGGTATTGTGACCACCCATTTTGTTCTCACAATGTGACTTTTGGTTTAAATTCTAAGCTCTTTATCCGCGATCAATTCTATGGGTCACTCACAACTCACAAGGGAGTGTTGATGTCTGTGGTATCGTTCATACTTGGCACTCGTTCAGTTTGCGTGCGTACGTGTTGGGTATCTGAATGTTGCTGGTAATTTATGCTCGGAGTAACAGGTGGGGTTACAACCACCATTCTCAGGGTACGCGTGCTAGGAATTTATTTTATTAATGGTTGGTTTACCTCATGATTAGTATCAGCTTCATTAAACGAGCGTGAAATAGGCACTTAATTGAAAATAGGTAAACAAACTTTATATTTGAATATACTGTTGATACTGGGCAGTTTATTTGAAAATAGTAGACGTATAGCCACGCAATCGATGTGATCTCGGTCTATTGTATTCATCTCCGGTATTGAAACTCGAGTGGATATCAAAATCTCCCGAGCGTTGTCTGAATTCCTCTTTAACTATATGTATAGTTACAGTATATTTCAATCTATTGAAAATTCCACTGGCTACCTCCCCGCATACAATCTGTTCACTTTTTACTGACTTTCCAGAGCTAGCATGTAGGCAATAGGCATCCACATGTCGATATCGAGAGCTTCGTTAAAGCATTCCACATATTGTTTTATCCAGTTTGTACGGCACGATTGGTAGGCCTCCCATTGAAATGTGCGCAAATTGTGAATGCCTGCTTTTATTAGCATTCAATGAATCCCTGTAGTGCTTTCAATAGCACTCAGTTCAATCATGTTGATTCAATCTATAGGTATTTCAGCATGTACAGGACCGTTAGTCATATGTTTAAATCTTATATTAAAATAAATAATGGTGACACGCATATCATATTATGTACTTACCTACTTATGAAAGTAGGTAAAGTTTCGCCACCATATTTCACCTTGCTTAACTTTTAGGTAGGTATTTCTCGAAACATTTTTACATCAACATTACATTTAATTAAGAAGATCGTACCCACCTGCTAAAGCAAATGAATCTCTTATGAAAATTCGGTTGACGTTAATAAACGGAAATTTCGTTAAGGTAACTCCACGTCTCATAAAACTGATACCTGTTACTCCACTTTTCGTGACATATTCAAGATGTGACACGATTTACAATATTTCGTCCCGCAAGAAGCGACACCAGGCCTATCATTCATCTTTATACGTCACTTTCGCCTATATATTAAAAGAAAAATTGGAGTAGCTTTTCCAGGATATTCACCGACCTATATTTTTGTTAGCATTATGTAAGTATGTATACCTGCCTGGTTTGTACATGCTTTTATACTTAAAGCATTTTTGATTTCGTGATATTCATAGTTAGAAAGATAAACGTAAATAGACAACTGCTTACGATGTGGATGTACCTACCTATATGTCTTTCTAATCAGGTTCTTGGTAAGGAAAGCCACGTAGTAACAAGGTATCGAAAGGTTTTCTTTTTCTAAGTAATGATAAGTTGTTGGCCTATTGCTCGTCCCCATAAATTATTCAAGAGGAAAATCGATAAAATAATGAACTCGGAAATAGCAAACTTGTTAAGCCAGTAGGTAAAGCTCATTATGCAACACAGAGGAAATGAAACGCTTATATAATTAATTTAGCTTTCGTCTGGTGCTCACGTAACAAGCATTGTTCAAATTCAGGTGCATTAAACGTTGCTCATTAAATTAAGTTCGACTCTTTAGCTTGTGTTTGTAGTGAAGTGCAGAAAATGTTCGTAATGAACATTGCTTAGTCATTGTACGCGGAACATCCTACAATCAATAAAGAGGCAGTCTTGAGGCCACGACGCCTTATTCCATTAATAGCCCTTTTCATAAATACTCAACTACTATCCCAAGAACACTTTAGACTCAATTTTCCTGCATTTAAATACCTATCATTGGAAAATATTCAAATGAACCCAACTACGAGTTAAAGATATTTTATTTCAAACGACTAAAGTAACGGAATAGGTATCGATGATCGCCGCTTATTGGTATTCAAGCGGGATTCGAGGTTTTTTTGTTGTAAAAATGAACGATACCTACATTTGTGTGCCAGTATAAATATGTATCAGCTCTATTGTCAGGGGATAGCCCACCATTCCGCTGCAGGGCGAGCACCGGTCGGAATGAACACTGAATGCTGTAAGTATCCACATCCAGCCGATATTTTCCGCTCAGTGTGACGCTTGCCTCGTTATCGGAGAATTACACGCATTAAAATTTATTACAGGCGCCTGAATATCGGGGCTACTATGATTTCGTTGTCAATTTAACAATTTAAAGAGAATTTGTGTAAATAAATGTGTGCCATCGATGGTAAACGATTTGTTAAATATCAAAGGTAGGCATTCACCTGTGTATTTTTGGGCCGTGATATCCATTCAACAATGACTGAAAAAGCCATTTAAATTGGACTCGTTCACGAATCAGTTCCCCGTCAAAGATAAATTCACTCTCCGTTTGTGCTGTTAAATATTTATAGAAAAGTAATAAATGCTCTATCCGATTCCATGAAATCGTTTTCGCTTCGTTGCGATTCATACAATTTTACAGAATAACAGTATCGTTCGTTCTCTGGCAACATCATAATACGCCGGCTGAGTTGAAGCAAAGCTGACAGTTATCGTGAGCCTCCCAATCGCGGAATACAATTTGTATGCTCATGGGCGGAATTTACTTCAGTTACAGCAGCCATTCAAATAATATGGTATCACGTAGGTACTTTACGGATATTGCGCCTCGCTTCAGATTCTATCACACTTGCTTTAAGGGTTACAGTTTGTTTCCCTTTATCCATGCAAATACCAATTCTCAGTTCTGTTCCAGCCTATCGGATGTACGTAAGTACTTCTGAGTCGTGTTCTCGACACATTCATGTGTATGTTGTATAATATTACGTCCATATCTGGTCTATGTATTTATGATAATAGCTGTTTATTCATAATAAGTAGTTCTCTTTGACCACCTATGGAACTACAAACATTCCAACAACTACAAACATGAAATGTCAAATTAGTTGTTGGGGCAGCAAGTTACGCAGTTCTAAGCTATAAAGTTGAACGATGCTTCTGCTCTGTTTCATAACTTTCAGAACTTTCAAGTTCTACAGTACGTAGAGGAACATAACAATAATAAGCATAGGAGAACAGTTTATGTGTGTATCTACTTATACGGAATATTATTTACGAATGAGACTTAAAAAATATTATCTACATCTACATTGCAATTTTCGTTATTTGAATCGAACGGGTAGATACTAAAAAAAGGTTTGGGTCGACATGATTAGGTAGAGAAATCGAATATACTGCAGAGGTACTATCAGGCAAAACTCGTCCAGCTTAGCTCGAATTGTACCAATCCGAGTGATCCGACGTGAACATTATTCAGCAATGGTAGACAGCGAACGAAGTTTGTCGCTCGGCACGAGCCGAATAAACGCCGAATATGTATGTAAGTATAGTAAATACATTTTATGTACTTTTGAGACTTTGTTGAACAAATTCTCCCGTGTCAAATGACCCCAACAAGTGTAGCACTCCAAAGTTTGCACCTTTTGCACAAAAACTAAACACGTACTCACCGAAAAGTATACCCACGTTTGTGTGCGTTATGCTCCGTCACGCTTTTGTAAGTAAACGAAGTTTTTTCATACGTGTGCGTACACTTGTTTATGCGTGTTGTTGATGTTGGCTCACCATCAAAAGTTTTGGGATAAATTGCGTAGCCATGCGGTCTTGGCTGCAAATACAACGACGGTCTATCAGTTCTTGCGTAGTTCGGAACAGACTACTTAGGACTTCAGAATTAGGTAGATCAGGTAACTAGGTAAATACATGTCTCTATCAACCGCAAGACAGGTTATAGCGCTAAAGCGGCTTTATTTTCACAAGCCTGTCTGCAAAGAGCGTGTCATGTTATTGTTTTTTTAAGTATTTGCCCAGCAGTATGGGATGCAATGCAGGCTAACAAATAAAACAATAATAAATAAATAATAAGCATTGTCTAACTTATATTACATACAAACTCTATTAAAAAAAACTTTATATTTCCTCATAAACTGCGGTTCTCTCGCACTACCATTAGGTTCAAAATACAATATATTTTCCACTCGTGGATTTTTACGGTTGTTACGCTGGCATTTGTTACTGCAGTTGTCGGCCCCTCACCCTCTACTCGCATATGGCTCGGGTGTGAATTTTGCCTCGGCTGCAATGACAAAGTTCCCCCACTTGTATCAATATTATTCAAAATGAAAAACCATTCTTTAGGCAATTTAGAATAAAAAGTCCACGTAACTATGTAATAGTGAACCTTCAAAACAACTGTCACCTATAAATAACTTCCAAATTAGATTAAGTAAGCTAAGCAAGTAAGTTAAGCAAGTTAGATTATAGGGCAACAAATGAGTCTAATATCTGACAGTCAGTTTCCGAGTGTTTAGTAAAATATCATTAAATATTATAGTTGTACTTTATACTTTAAAACGTAACATTCGCATTTAATTGAGAAACTCCCCCATCCTGTTTCTGAAAATCGCTTGGTAACTACTAACATTAGTAAATATAAACTATTATTACTCTGTAATTATACCAAAATAATGTCAAAATCTGGTGAGCCACAAACCCAAAACGTTAACTAAACCATCATAGTTATGTATCTTCATAATTGATTATTAAAATTAGCTATATAATCTCATCGCGTCGAATGATAATATGTCTATAAATGGTATCTAGTTATAGTCTAGGGTAAATAATTACGAACTTGACCTTTACTTATCCTTGGGTCAGCTTTAGTCCTCTATCTAAGTCTCGAGAAGTCTGAAGTTTGCAGCAGCCGCGCGCCCGTGATCTGTCAGGTGTAAAACTAACTCTCCTCTATTGGGAATCTTCACTATCTACAGACACATTAATAACAGACGAGTATTTTTGTGATTTATGAGGTTAAGCTATACTCAAGAAAATTATAGATCTGTGATATCACAATCAAAAGTGAGAACATTCATAGCGTAACTAGATATAAAAGGAATAATACTACGTTTATCGATTCTAGATGTTTTTTTTTTGTTATTTAAATAAAAAAAAACCATTAATAAACACTATCTGGTACAAAAGTAAATAAGATTAAGTAAAAATAAAAACATTCCCAGAAGGCATATTATAAGATTCCAGATTCAAGATTTCTTGTTTCAATGAAATATGTACTGTTTCTTAAAATTTAAAAACCAAACACATTTTTATGAGTATAGGTATTGTGCAGTACTCGTAGTTTAGGTTCGTAATTTTAACACAAAAGTCAAAACATGTATGAAACATTAAATATGATCTTTGACAATAACATATTTTAAATTAAAAATACTCGTGTGTAGAATAAAGTAATAAAATTAGAAAAAATAAACAGCACTCAATGCAGTTTTAAATTTAACAGCTAAATTTATTTTCGTTTAGTTCAAGAACATTCCCGGCCAAGTTGTGCGAAACTTTGCGTATGGTGCGTATCAGTCCTGAATAAACTTGCTAATGGAGCTATTTAAGTCCTTTCACGTACAGGCGCTTGGGGCATACCTCGGAGGCACCGTGAGAGGCCGTAACGTCTAACTAGCTAGTGAGGTGCTACAGGTGGGTAAAGCCACAGACCTGTACATGTATATAGAGCCAACTGGCCAACTTTACGAGTTCCACATAAATTTCAATTTTATCGTCGACGACCGCACTGAAAACTAATGTGGAAGGAAAGCAAGCGTCCCTTGTTCGGCACAGTCCACTGAACATTTATGAACTTCCGCCGGAACTACCCACGACCATCACTCTTTATTAACATTTAAGTACGTGCCAAAACAAACTAAAAATATAAACCTTTAATGTTCTCGTATATTTTATAACTGAGTTTACCTACACACTTCATGTTTAATCTTGTTTATGGATCGTTTTGTTTGTATTTAAAACAAACAGTCTCACTACGTAGCGTGGAGTTCGTGTGACATTGTAGCCAAGTAGAACGACGCACTTTGATTGTTATCACGTCTCACACTTTATATTATTCGGGACAGATAGCTATTAACAAAATTGCTTCTGACACGAACTTAAAGCCGTGCACCGTTGATAAGGAGCGACCTGTGCTGCGTCTACTCCACGAACATTTTAATTGATGCTAGCCGTAGTACTTGATGACACTCTATTCACAGATGTAAAAGGACAAGAAGAGTAATTATCCGCAAAATGTAATACTCCTCGAGGCCCGTAGAGATTTCTAGAACAGTTAAGGTGACTAAGGCACAAGCTCGTAACAATGTTTTAATTTAAACCATAAAGGGTCCGCTGGCAGCCAGAGACGGCTCGCAATTAACGCGATAAAGACATTTTGTATCCCTCGGATAGCAGACAAACAAACCCTTGCCTGCCTAAGTAAAATTAATACTGTAGAGGGCATTAACAACGTGGCGCCCTTGTCACGTTTTACTTGCTCACTTTTAATTTGCTTTAAATTCCTCAACCCTTCAAAGGCTCACTTTAAATTCCTAAAAAGTCGTACATTACTCAATCTCAGCGGTGATTCCTAACTACGTAGAGAGGATGGGTATAAATGACTTCATTAGGTACCCGCCCCCTTTATATTCAGCATCTCTTAAGGCGCGAGCCTCGCCCCGCAAATTGAGTGTTTATCGCGCGTTACGCAGAACGCGCTTGTTCACGAGCCAATTTAAACCGTTCTCGAACACTCCCGCTTAACAAAGCCTTCTACAAAACAAGAAAATAAAATCGCTGTAACGTTGGCTATACAGCGTAATACGGCAACACAAGGGCGTGTTCATAAAAACAGCGTGAAAACGTACCAGTTTTATTGACTCATTATTGTCACGTAAAACAAAGGTATAATATATGTATGTATCCGGTAATTGTATCTTTTAAAGTAACTGCTTACCTATGGCGTGGTAAGGTGACATAGTTCAATTCTGACCTACTTTTTTCTAGCAAAATGAGTAAACCATGTTTTTCATAATAATTATTAAAAGATTATTCCCTACAATAGTGTTGTTACGTAACGCTATGAATACGCGGAAAGATGTGTGAAGGAAATGAAAGCTCGAGTAAGCTAATTGCGCGCAATCGGCTGCGAGTAATTGCTAATCTGTCGTGCCGACGACAGCGTCGGTTATCTTCACCCACACTCTACGGTGAAAATACACGAGCGAACAGCAACACGAGCCGAACACGAGAATTTAACCACCTACTTACAGACACCACATCAAAGCAATTTAATTTCCTTTCCGTAGATAATTAAATAAATAAAGCTTAAAGCAATCATATTTCCCCGGTCGGAATAATTTTCGAAGTGAAAACATGAGATTCATTCAATAACGAGTATCCGCGTTCGTGGAATCGATTATGCCTCTTGCGAATTAATTAATTTACTTTTGTACTATTACTACACTTTGTAGTTTCGCGAAATGCAGAAACGAATTTTATTTCTTGAATCCTAGGACTTATTTTACAAGATGCACTGCGTCACCATTTCACGATCACATGCGTTTTGTCGTCCGCAAGAAGTCGCTGCGACATTCTGCGTCAATCACGCCACTTGGCTACGAACGCTACGCGCTGCTACGCCATAACACCTACGCTGTCGTGGCGTAGCACCCGATTCATATCAAATCGCTACGTGTGAAAGCCAGACGGTTTTATCCATCTAAAAGCTTGGCTGATGTAAAAACACTGAATGAACATAATTTATTAACTACATTTAAAATGCCAAAAAAGTATAATGGAAACTTGTCGAGCAAAAGTTTTAATTTAAAGTAATAAACTGTTATAATGTAGTCCTTAGTGGGGTAATTATAAGAACAATATATACTCTACTGTAAATAATGCCACTTTAAATTACTGTAACATATGAAATCTTTTGTGTTCTACTTAGTAATAAAAAAGAAATATTTCGTCTAAACGATACAAAATATTTGTATCGTTTAGAAGAAATACGCTTCGATTTTTTGTATATAACTGAGCATCAACTAACTCACACCCGCCATAAACTGTCTCTGTCGTAGACTTTAAAGACCACTTAAGGTATGACAATAATTTCTACGTAGTAAAAGAAAATCTTCATATTTTCAAGAAAGAATAAAGTCGGCTCTATACCTAAACGAATTATACTTTCTCGCCTTTATGATCGTAGGCGTCGCTCCTTCTAAGTTGCTAGATAATAGTAATAAAATCCCTGACCCTCTGGATCTAATTCAACGCCTGGTATAAAAATTGCTCCACAATGCGACAGTGGAAAGGCTCCAGTTAAAGATGTCATTAAAGAAAAAGCCTGTCACTCCAGAGCTTTTACATTGCAGAAATCTTTTGTCGCAACACAAAATTATGTTCGTAATCTCGTCCTCATTTAGTACATTATGTAGTTTGTACTCTGCACTACTCGCTGTATCACAATTTTTAAAGATGAAACCCATTCATCAAAAAATATTTGATAGTCTGTGGTTCGTCGTACGTGCGTCTGTGGATATCTGTCATGTTCATTGTACTTTTTTGTGCAGCGCGCTGTACACGGAATTCCGATTAAAAATCGTAAAGTTCTTATTGTTTGTGAATAAAATGGGAAAAGGCAAACGAAGAAAACGAGATGAGGTCATGATCCAAATAAGTGAACGTCTACGAGATCTGGAAAAACGGTTAAATAGGAGGAGTCGTCATAACCGCACCGGTAAGTTTTTCATGAAACATACCCTACAAATTCGTAAAAATCGAATGGTCAAATAAGGTTTTTATAGGTTCCTTGTGTGGTATTTAACCTAATACTTTGACAAATAGGACGACACCACTAATGAGCTTTCACGTGAGGTTAGCCGTGGTATGTACGTAACGATAAAAGTATTAAGTACGAATTTTATTTCCTAGATTCGCTATGTAGGTACCTCCATATTCGACTTGGACTGCATCATATGAGCTTTCACGAGAGGTTAGCCGATGACAGTTTTCGTTAACAATTCAAAACCAATTTCGACTAGGTACATCTTATGAGCTTTCACGAGAGGTTAGCCGATGGCATTGTCGTAAATTGTAAAACGTTTCGACTGTATCCTAAAAGCTTTCACGAGAGGTCAGCTATGGATTTAACAGTTTTTGAGCCTAACACTATGCGTTTTTTGCTCAGATGATTACGAAAACCGGTCCAGCCGAGCGCGTTCAAGGAGTAGCTCGCCATACGAACAAAGCCGACGCAGCCAGACGCATAGGAGCCGGACGCCTCGACGTCGCAGGTTACTATCTTCCTCTACGGAATACAGCCGTCGTAGTAATTCACGTCAGAGTGATGACACTCAAACAAAACTTATGGGGGGGGCAGACTTGGAAGAAGCACCTCACCTCCCTATGACTACTCCTGACGTAGTTCTAGAGGAAAATACAATACCAGCCCACATCGAGGGGCTCCTGGGTCAAGAAGGTATCCTGCCGGCTAATAACTCGATTGACTTACATGAAAGTCTGGCAAAACGTTGGTCGGCCATTCTTCAAAACGGCCTTGAAGCAGATACCAAGGCTAGCATTTTGCAAAGGCATAATCACCCAAAAAACTGTAGTCTACTAATACCACCACTTTTAAATGAGGAGGTAGCAGCTGCAATGAACGAGAATGGCATTAAAAGAGACAAAAGGATCACTGGTAACCAAATTGTGTTGTCGTCAGCAATCACTACTATTGGCAAAGTACTAAACAGTATGATTGCCATGCATGAAAACGAACAACACATTGAAAATTTAAGTGATGCAGCCCGTCTACTATGTGACTTGTATCATGAAAATTCTACCACACGAAGGTCTTTAATATTACCAGGTCTAAACAAAGATCTGAAAGAATTAATGGAAAGTACCCCCATAAGTGAATACCTGTTTGGGGACAAATTACAGGACAAGGTCAATGCTGTTAAAGCAGTCAAAAAATCAGGGTTGGAGCTCAAAAATACACCCGCTCAGCAAAAAGTCCCTAAGAGGAATAATTTAAACTACCGGGGCCCACAACGACCGCAGGTGCCACGTCCGAGTGGGCAGAAGCCGAGACCGAAGCAAACAGCACACCAGACATACTATACCAACAGGCTGCCGACACGAGGGAGACGCTCTCCGCAGAAATTCCAACATTCACACCACCAGGGCCGGGGTCGCCGCGGTCGCTAGATCAGGTACAAACTGGCAGACTTAAATATTTCTCAGACCACTGGGCTAGTATCACTACTAACCCCACTATTCGCAAATGGGTCAGAGGCTATTCTATACCTTTAACCAAAGAACCTGTTCAAGCCATAGTGCCACAAAACAATAGGTTAACAGGAAAGGAAATGAACCTTATTTCTGTAGAAATTGACAAATTGTTACATTTAGGTGCGATACAAAGGTGTTCAACTGTAAAAGGCCAGTTTTTGTCCAGTATATTCTTACACCCTAAGTCAGATGGTTCCTGGAGATTCATATTGAATCTGAAAAAGTTTAACAAATTTGCCTTTTCTACTCACTTTAAATTAGAGGACTTAAGAACAACAACAAAACTTATGACCCCGGGATGCTTCATGGCAACTATTGACCTGAAGAATGCATATTATATGATATCAATAAAAGAATCCGATAGGAAATATTTGCGTTTCTTATTCCAAGACAAATTGTATGAATTTAAATGCCTTCCCTTTGGACTTAGTACAGCACCATATGTCTTTACTAAAATCATGAAACCAGTAATGTGTCACCTGAGGTCATTAGGTTTGTTGTCTGTTACCTATCTCGATGACATCCTTTGTCTGGCAGACTCATATGAAGAATGTTTACAAAATGTGTTAACTACTAAGACATTATTAGAAAGTCTGGGATTTATAATTAACATAGACAAAAGTTGTCTCCAGCCTAAACAATACTGTCAGTATCTAGGGTTTATACTAAATTCTGTTCAGTTCTCCTTAACACTTACACAGAAAAAGATATTATCCATATGTAAAAACCTAGTAAGAATTAGGTCTAAAGAAAGATGCAAAATAATGGAATTTTCTCAACTCTTAGGTACCCTTGTAGCAGCATGTCCGGCGGTCGAATATGGCTGGCTTTATACTAAAGTAATGGAAAGTCATAAAACAATAGCCTTGAAAAATAATAATGAAAACTATGAGGCATACCTTTCTGTATCAAATGAAATCAGATCAGATTTGGAATGGTGGTTATCCCATATCCATATAAATCATTACAAAATTAAGCAATTTAAATTCTGCTTGGAAATATTCTCAGATGCTTCAGGAACAGGTTGGGGTTTAGTATGTAATGGTGTTACAAGTCATGGTCAATGGACCGTTGAAGATAAATGTTTCCATATAAATTACCTAGAGCTATTAGCAGCATTTAAAGGATTAAAAACATACGCATCTGAGTTAAAGTGTTGTGAAATTCTTCTTAGAATAGACAACACCACTGCTATAGCCTATGTTAATAGAATGGGGGGCACCCGCTTTCAACATTTAAATAGTCTAGCACGGAAGTTATGGCAGTGGTGTGAAGAAAGGCAACTATGGGTGTATGCATCCTACATTAGCTCGAGAGACAACACTGTGGCAGATAGAGAATCAAGACGTTCCCATTCTGAAATTGAATGGGCTTTATGTGACATGGCATATAAAGTAATTATTACTAAATTTGGGGAACCCCAGATTGATCTGTTTGCAAACAGATATAACAACAAGTGTAGGAATTATGTATCTTGGCTACCAGACCCCAATGCACACTCCATAGATGCTTTTACCATTAAATGGAATGAATTTTTTTTCTATGCTTTTCCACCATTTAACCTTATAAGTAAGTTGCTACAAAAAATAATTATTGAGAAGGCAACAGGCATTGTTGTAGCTCCATGGTGGCCTGCACAACCATGGTATCCAATGTTCAGCTCTATGGTTATATCAGAGATAATTGTATTTGAACCCCGTAATAACTTACTAATCTCTCCTTCCAGGGAACCACATCCATTATACAAGAACCTCAAACTGATTGCCGCGATATTATCAGGAGCGCGTTCTTAGGGAAAGGAATACCACCTTCCTCAATGGACATAATGTTAGCCTCCTTATCTATTAAAACCAGAAAACAGTATGAATCCGCACTGAATCAGTGGATAATTTTCTGTAGGAGTCAAGACGTACATCCCTTGTCGGGCTCAGTACCCATGGTAATTTCCTTCCTTACATCTAAGTTCGAGCAGGGACTATCATATAGCTCACTTAACACCATAAGGTCAGCAATTTCTTTAGTCTTAGGCCCCCACTTGGGAACAGATGAGAGAGTGACGAGGTTTTTTAGAGGCATTTATAAACTAAGGCCCAAGAAACCTAAGTACGACATAGTATGGGATCCTCATATTGTCTTAAGATACCTATCAAACTTATTTCCTAATGAAGACCTTAGTTTGGAATTACTGACTAAAAAATTAGTAACGTTGCTAGCACTTGTAACTGCGCACAGGATCCAAACTTTATCGCTCATTAGTATAGATAATATTAATATTAATGAAGATAATATTGACATTCGAATCCCAGAAATGATTAAAACATCTGGACCAAACAAACTTCAACCTAATTTAATAATACCATTTTTCAAAGATAAAATGAGCATCTGTCCAGCAAAAACTTTACTTTGTTATTTAGATAGTACCAAAATTATAAGACAAAATTGTAATACTTTGATTATAACACTTAGAAAACCTTACCATGCAGCCTCTACTGCATCCATAAGTAGATGGATAAAGCAAGTTTTGAATGATAGTGGCTTAGATACTGCTAAGTTCACGGCTCACAGCACAAGACATGCCTCCACTTCAAAGGCTTCTGAAGGAGGCATAAATATTGAAGTAATAAGGAAAGCTGCGGGCTGGACACAAAGATCTTCTACATTTGCTCGTTTCTATAACAGACCAATTGTCAGCGACCCAAATGCTTTTGCTCAAGCAGTGTGTTCAACAGACATTTCTTTGTAAGATTATTTTGATAAGTTATGTGCTATGGTTAAGTGCCTACATTAATAAGCTAAGCTAAGACAAGCTGTAATAATTAACAGTAATCATTCAGACTGATTATTCTATAATGATAAGATGACCAAGTTTATTTTCTGTTTATCAAATAAACATGTTGATTATAAACACAACTTTCTTCTTTAAACATCTACATAATGTACTAAATGAGGACGAGATTACGAACATAATTAAATAGATCGGATTAACTTACCTAGTGACATCCGATCCTCAATTATGTGAAGTAATCTCGTCCTCATTATATCCCAACCCTTCCCAGATTCTCATCTCTACCCTGTTGGGAAGTTGTGTATAAAAATTGTATGGCTATGTGTGTGTATGTGTAATACTTTGAACTAATGAACATGACAGATATCCACAGACGCACGTACGACGAACCACAGACTATCAAATATTTTTTGATGAATGGGTTTCATCTTTAAAAATTGTGATACAGCGAGTAGTGCAGAGTACAAACTACATAATGTACTAAATGAGGACGAGATTACTTCACATAATTGAGGATCGGATGTCACTAGGTAAGTTAATCCGATCTATTTAATTATTCACCGCTTTGTAAAACTGCGAAGCTGATTTAAATTGAGCCTTTATGTAAAATTAGGGACCTAGAGGATGAATTAATCCATGCAAATGTTAAACTTTTAAATTTAAAAAAGGAAGAGGATCATACTCAGGCTATGGAAACTGAACATTTGTACAGAGAATTAGTAAATACAAATTGTAACCCTCATTCCATTACAACAATTGACCTAACAGAGGACTCCTTACTAAATCATAACTACATCCATAAAATGAGCCAAAATAAAATTAAGAAATATGCACGATTCAATAAAATCATTAAAAAATGTAATAAATACAAGAAACAACAGAAACACCATTCCAAAAATATCCAATTACGAAAAGAACGTGTTTCTCTTGTTAATAAATTAAATAACTATCAGATTAAATTAGAAGATAGTATAAATATTTATGAAATTGACACTCAGCGCTTACAATCAGAAATTCAGGCTCTTAATAAGTCACTACAGTCTTTATATAATAAATATGAACGCTCACAAAATCAAATTAAAGAGCATATTCTTGCAACAAATGCATTGGTAGACAAAGTGGACTCGCTGACTCTCAGCAACGTTCAGTGTACTTGTCAGAGGGAATCCAGAAATGATGTCCAGTCTGAGGCAACGGAGGACCCGTGCCCAGCTGTGAGAACTCAGGGCTGTGATTCCAGCCAAGATTCAATACCTGACTTAGGTAATTCTGTCTCACCTAATAGTCTAGATTCAAATCTTTCAGTTATGTTCTCTGATAGTATTGGTAGAGGGATGGGGAAATTAATCAGTAATAGCCTGAGTTATTGTACCCAAAATTATTGTATGCCAGGGTCGACCTACAAACAGGTTATGACATCTGCAACAAAAACTGTTTGTAATCCTAATACCACCATAACTATATGTGTTGGTAATAGTTCTAAGATAAAAAAGGAAGATATCACTGACTGTGTATCAGAGTTGTTGAAGTTAAACTGTAGTAAAATCATATTGTGTGCTTTTCCCTATCTTAAAAATTTGGGTAGTAGAAAAAACAATTATATACATTTGTTAAATAACCATGTACATTTTCTGGCAGGTCACTATAGTGACAGACTTATATTCCTAGATATCAACACTCTTGTTGGTAAACTTAAGTCGACTCGGGGTAAGGTGTATCTACCTATTAGATGTAGACACAAAATAGCTTCGCTATTAGCTTTTAATATTCACACAGACATAAATAGTATGTCTAAGTTTAGTACTATTATTAACACTGCGACTATTAGTAATTCTACTAATGTACAGGTGACTTTAAATGAATATAGCAGTAGTGCTATAAATCTTTACAAATATTGCTCAGAGGAGGATCCATCTGTCACCGTGGTGAATCCTCAATTAGGGTCTATTAGTGATAGGGTCTTGTTGTCTGAGGATGGCACGGGAGTCTCCGGCCTCACTCAAAATATTAATATGAATTTAAACTAGAAAGTGAGACAACAGAAGGTACTATTAATTCTTGCACTCAATTAGTTACTAAAAAAGGGCCTCAGCAGAACACCTTAAAATTATTCCACCAAAATATCCAAGGAATGTCTGGCAAATTATTAGAAATTGAATTGTTTTTAGAAAATAGTAAGTTTGACATTATTTGTTTTACTGAACATTGGTTAAAGGATTACCAAATGCTTATTAATTATGAAAACTATATGGTGGGTAGCTGCTTTAACCGTAAAACGATGCTTCGTGGAGGTTCCCTAATATTAATAAAAAATAGTTTTAAATATAAGCAACGTGATGACATAGTAGGTCTCTCGGTTGAACATTGCGTCGAACTGTCCTGTGTTGAGCTAGATAAGCATGTAATTGTGTGTGTGTACAGACCCCCAAACTATCAAAACTTTTCCATATTTGAATCAATAATGGAAGATGTCCTGGCAAAACTTGCAGCCAGTAATAAATCTACAATAATTTGTGGTGATTTCAATATCAATATTTTAGAAGAAAATTCACATAGCGGTCGGTTACTAAATCTTTTTAAATCTTTTGACTTGACTAACGTTTTTATTGAACCTACTAGAATCACAGCATCTTCTGCTACTTGTATAGATAATGTTTTCTGCGATTGTGATTACTTAGATAAAGCCATAGTAAATTGTTTGCCGTCCGACCATAGCGGACAAACTGTAACTTATAGGTGTAATACACCATTGCAAAAAGTACAGATTAAATTTAGACCCATAACTTCTAGCAAATTAAATGGGTTTAATATTTCCCTACAGAACAAGTTAAGTGTTATGAGCCATGACGATATTAATATAAATCAACTGTATAATCGTTTCTTTTCAATAGTTCACACGGAATTCAACAAAACTTTTGAAAAGAAGACAAAGAGTATTTGCCCTAAATTCATATTTAGTGATTGGGCAACTAGAGGTATCAGAAAAAGTAGGGAAAGACTATTTGAGCTTTATGGCCTTAAGCCTTTTATTAACACTGAAACTTTTAACAAGTATGTTGCTAAGTATTCAAAAATTTTTAGAAATACATGCAGGGTTGCTAAAGCCCTGCACATTAGCAACAAGATCAAAACAGCAGAAAATAAAATAAAGACAGTTTGGAAAGTCATAAATAACGAGACTAACAGAAAGAAAATACGCAACACTAGCTACACATTAGATACAGCATGTGGTCCTAAAAGCTCTAATCAGGAAGTAGCTCAAGAATTTGTAAATTTCTTTACAGAGATACCATTAAAAACTACGGAGGCTCTTAATTCCTCTCCTGAAGTCTCAATGGGTTTATTAAAGGCGAATGTGTCTGGCTGCCTGGCTGAATTTAAATTTAAACACATTAACCCTATGGTAGTTATTAAAGCTTTCCGGCAAATAAAAATCAAACTGACCGAAGATCTATGGGGAATGTCTATCAAAGTTTGTACATCCATACTTGAGACTATAGCCCCATACTTAGCTTTAATTTTTAATCTATGTGTGGACCAAGGAGTCTTCCCTGATTTAATGAAATACAGTAAAGTCATACCTCTTTTCAAATCCGGGGACAGTAAAGATACTAACAATTATAGACCTGTCTCCGTGTTGCCAGTTTTTAGCAAAGTTTTTGAAAAAGTAATGCTTGATCAAATGCTTAATCACTTTAACACCAACAGAATCTTACATGATCAACAGTATGGTTTCACCAAGGGACGTTGTACAACTGACGCCGGTGTAACATTATTAAAGCACATATTTACTGCGTGGGAAGAGTCCCAAGACGCTATAGGAATTTTTTGTGACCTCTCCAAAGCGTTTGATTGCGTAAACCACGACACATTACTTATGAAACTTGAGCATTACGGACTGGGTAAACTTGCACTTAGTTTGGTAAGATCATATTTAAATGATAGACAACAATATGTTCAGATAAATGGTGTTAACTCACAGGGTTTAAAAATAAAAATGGGGGTTCCACAAGGCTCAATATTGGGTCCTTTCCTTTTTCTAGTATATATAAATGATCTACCCTATTTATTGAAAAACCAACCTCAAAATATGGTGTTATTTGCTGATGACACTTCCCTGATTTTTAAGATAAATAGACGGGCACAAAATTTAGATGACGTGAATAATGCCCTACTGCAGGTCCAAAATTGGTTCACAGCAAACAATTTGGTATTAAATGAAAAAAAAACCAAATGCATAAGATTTGCTTTACCGAATGTTAAGGGTAGTGATTGTGATATATTATTGAATAATGAGAAACTTGAATTCGTAGATAAAACGGTTTTCCTGGGGATTACGCTTGATTCAAGGCTACAATGGGGTTCTCATTTAACATCTCTTGCGGGGCGGCTAAGCTCAGCAGCATATGCCATTAGAAAAATCCGTCAATTTACTGATGTAGATACCGCTAGACTGGTCTATTTTAGTTACTTCCATAGTATAATGTCTTACGGTATTTTGCTATGGGGACGAGCTGCAGATATTGAGTCTATATTTATTCTGCAGAAAAGAGCCATTCGAGCCATATATAATCTTCGTAGGCGCGATTCTCTAAGAGAGCTGTTTAAGGATATTGGCATTATGACGGTACATTGTCAATACATCTACGAAAACATAATGTACGTCAGAAAAAATTTGCATCTTTTTGGTAAAAGAGGTGACAGACATAACTACAGTACTAGAAATAGGGACCAATTAGTTCAGCCAGGCTTTAGACTCGCAAAAGTAGACTCATCTTTCATGGGGTACTGTTTGAGATGCTATAATAAAATTCCACAAAGTATTCTTGAACTGAATGAGACGAAATTTAAAACATGCATTAAACGCACACTTTGTCAACGAGCATATTACAAGTTGAGCGATTATATCGCTGATAGAGATGCTTGGCTCAATGCTGGTCCTGCTCCATAAGGACAGGGACGCATAAATTGATAGCATTAAATGATATTGTTGGAGCTGCCGAAGATTGTACTTAACTATCTTTGCATTGTATAGATTCAATGTTAGTATTATATAATCGCATAGCCCATATTGTGTGAGTACTATGTACTAGAAAGCTATCATTCACTGGAAGCCTACGGCAGTTCTTGACTAGAATGTGCCCTGGCGATTGAGAGTATGTCATGCTCTCTCAAATGTCTCGCTGATGGTGGCGCGTGTGTCGGACCATTTAGTTCCCTTCAAAATGGTTGAGCTGAATGGTGCTGATCCATGCGTCATGTTCGTGAACGGGCGCTGTCAGTTGTGACTGGTCATCTCTTAGTCGCCATGGGTTATTTGAATTAATTATTTAGTTTTTGAGTTGTATTTTATTTTGTTTTGCTATGGACACTTTTAACGTGCACATCTTGCTACATTGTTCTCACATAATATACCATCTCAACATGAATGATGTAACCAAGATTTTGTAACAATATTTTGATTTAAAAGAGTGTCCATGGAGTTTCTTGCCCGTTCTTCTCCATAGAGATCTACGTTAGGGAATGGGCAACTACAGTACTTTCACAGTTTTTATGTCTTGTGACTGGGACTGTAGCTACTTTAAATGTTCATTTTGTTTCGACAGTTCAAAAGTGCCTGTAACTGGCCTACTTGAAATAAATGCTTTGATTTTGATTTTGATTTTGCCATTCTTGCACTTCAAATATCATTATTTTTGTACGCGACAAACGTTTGGGTGTAAGTGAAATAAGATTATAGCTATTTAGTTTTATGTACAAAATTATGATGCTTTGAGCTTGACATTTTTCAAGAAAGTTATTTTTTATTTTGCCGGGTTTCTTCTGCTAGGAGAGCCTTTCATGTTAGGAAAGTGAGAGCAACTAAATAAGGTGTCACCAACCATTGTGGTTAGGGTAAGTACGTTTTATATCAGATTACATTACTCAGTAGTCGGTACATGTGGTAATTGGCAGGTGATTCATTCATGTCTGCAGTGTACGTGGCACTGAGTGCGATGGACGAGTTATTGCAGTTTTTATAAGTGTGTTGAAGCCACTCGCTACTCTCAAACATAAATATAAAACAACTTTCAAAGTGCCTCATAAATTGTTCAGAAACTAACTTTTATTAAAATGTAAAAATTAAATATTTTAATTTGCTCGCTCCGAATCTCATGTTGTTTTTACTGTTGTATGTAGGTCTGTACTCAAAAGTGGTTTGAAAAAGTTACAAAACTTTGTCTCTTCGTCCATATTCATGATGGACGGTATTACGCTTCGTTCGCCAAGTTTCCATTATATTTGATTTTCAAACGTATTAATCTCAACTCAAGTAAATTATGTCGTAACTTTGCTTTTTCTTTGTTCACGTTGGATAAAAACAAAGTAGGCCGCTAAAATGATGACGGAGAGCAAAGAGAGGGTAATTAAACCTCTTTACGAGCCCTCCTCATTTGTCCGTGCCGACCAGCCGCCCGGCGACCTCTCGCTCGGCTCCAATTTACCGGAATGAGCAACATAACATCTGTCTCTGTGCTCTTGAGTTTTTAACTAGAAACGTGCCTTTGAGTCACGTGTACGGACTAATCGATTTCCATTTAATGAAAGTGTTTTTCGTAGACGTTTTCTTCTGAGATTTTGATGTAAATTCCAAGAAGAGCTGACAAATCAAACTTAGAATGAATGGATAACTTTCTTTGGAATGGAAATTGGTAAACTTAAAATACGTATCACGAAAAAATAGCCAATACTACAACTATGCCGTAAAACTAAAACTTTTAAAAGTTGAAAAAGTATATACTCAGCACTTTTAAAATATCGTTAAATGTTCCACCAATACTTCGTATACTTTTGAGACAGTTCCGGAACTATCAGTAGATAAAGTTGGGCGAGTCAGTGGGGCGGGTGAGTGTTCACTTAGTATGCCTAACTGTGATAATTACGTCCCTTAGTCACCGTCATACGCTGGGGGGTTATTGGGGAAGTTGATAGTTAGGCCGGTGACACACACGCGTATAATGCGACTCGGTACAAACGTACAAGCGGCCACGGCGACAGCTGTTTGGACTACTATCACGGAGATTAAGAACAGCACATGATTAATTCTATTATACTGCTGGGACTCAAACCTCCCCGAAAAAACGGTACACAGTGGAAAGTGGTAGTACTAAACTCAAGAACTTTACTGCGCATATTTGAAACTGTGCAAGTTTTGAATGAAGAACTAACTTACGGCGTGAAATTCTGCAAGTACGAAGGTTTTATGTCACAATAGCGAGGAATCATCCCATGAACATCCTTTCTATCACCACCTCGCTCCATCACCCATGATATCACTCTGACATCGCTCATGAAAGACAATACAACACTCGTACCCGCTTGCGCGACCTCTTTGTTGCCTCCACCGCGCCGCTTATGCACCACAATCTATGTAACAAAGGCTTGACATATAGACAGCTAGATACTACATAACGTGCTTCGAATACTACACTATGATACTGGCAGGACTGGTATTCCCAGTTATTGCGACCATGGCATTCGTCCTTTGTTCATAATTCCGAGGGGAAGTTATTAGTGATGACGTCAGGACTTGTGTATAGCTTTGTAATGGAACTGCTGACCCTGTGAGGGTGATTTATGAAATAGGGGAAAGCTTATGTTTTTTTCCTTTGGAATATAATTACTGCATGCAGCTGAATATCAGTATTTTACATGGACCGACAGCCTTTCTGACCTCCACGTCCACAACCCATAGTATTGGATATACGATACCCCTTGGTAAGACAGGTTGACAGACTTTGGGCCCACTGACAACCCATAACTAGTTACAAAGATATACAAATGATTGCCAGGACCAGAATAAACTCTGTGGTGTTTAATAAATGAGTTATGCGTGCTGTGGTGGGGGATGCGCTTTGGAGGGAGCGCGGGGCGATGCGCCGCGCTCAGTCTAGTCCGAGCAGCCTTAGCGACAGCACGCCTAACCCAGTAATATTGGAAACTGTGTTTTATTATACAACCCTGAACAAAGACACCACCCTCATATGCGGTGGTTTCACTCTAAACCCGAACTGGTGTACGAGTGAACACCACACTCTGTATACAATGGATGGTCACCCATCAACGGAGCGACCTTGGCAAATGCGGCTTAACCTTAAAGATCAACCCATGCGGCTGTTATTATTTGGCATAACGATAATGGCACACTCGTTTCATATCATCATATTGAAATAAATAGTACCTATCCAGGTAGAATAAGTCCAGACTAGGCCGAAACTCTTAACTAAAGCAAAACCTCTTGATGGTCAATTTAATTCCATTTCGTAAAACACCCGCCACTAGGTGTTGCACAATATATTATGAGATCCATTAATATCCGGAGGGGACGGCGAAGGAATACTAATCCAGTGAAAGCCTCGAAAGTAAATCGCAGAGCTTCCGCCGAATATCGCCCACTTAGTAGTGATGCCCCGCAGCCCCGTGACCCGCAGCCACTATGAATAACTGTCGCTACACTAACTTGCTGAAAGCACCGTGACGTGCCCCCATTTCCCACACATATCCACAACTATCTACTGTTCTTTTGTATTATTTTAAGTTTCGAAACGTCTGGAAGTTTTTATTATTTAATATTTATGGAGGAAGTGCTAGGTACTGGGATTTCCTCAAAGAAAATTCTCACGTATTTCAGTATGCTAAACTAAATTTATTTCACCCGTACAAGGAATGTTTTTTCGATCTTCTTCAAATTTTAAAGATCTAAACTAATGTCAAAATGTCGCAATAAACTCGATATGTGTGCAAAACGGAATCATATTTTCACAATCCAATTTGTATGTAGAACGTAGAACGTTATTGGTTTTCTAGATTTTAGGATCATCCCGGCGGAGTGTACACACAATATCTTACCGCAATGGCCATTTGCTGCTGTTTTCCGAGACGAAATTAGAAAACGAGATTTCTCTCTGACATGACGTATACAAAGAGCTGTGGAACACGGAGAATAATTTCCGGGCATCAGTGGCAGCCACTAAGAGCTGTGAATTACGTAGAAAAGTCTCCCACTCATGGCTCTATATAATAATGGCGGCCATGACACCACATAATGAGCTGATGGTCTGCTCGGTAATGGTCCGCTTACGCGGTGACATCCTTCCATTATTATGTTACTGATATCCTTTGTTCGTATGTTATGGTAGATTAATGTATATCGAGGTCGCTAAACTTAAAGCATGTAAAAGTCAAATGTAACTATAAAAACACAGTTGAACTAATACACCGTGACATTACGAGCTGTGTTCACGCTCGTATTCGTGACATAATCGACACGTAGTTAGAAGTTAATAAACGTAAAATAATTTCATCACATCGCACGCGATTTTCATGTATAAACGCCGTGAAAATGTCGCTAGGTATGCAAAGTCGAACAATTTCCGAAAAAATAACGCTGGCGACATAATTTATGAACGTATTCGTGCTTCTGTAGACATAGTGGGTCGTGTGAAGGAAAAACAGGTAAATTTACCCGTTTCCCTTCCCGTTTTATATAGGTATGTGGTGGAGGCGACGAGACGACGTAACGTCG
Source organism: Xestia c-nigrum (assembly GCA_916618015.1). Classification (NCBI taxonomy): domain Eukaryota; kingdom Metazoa; phylum Arthropoda; class Insecta; order Lepidoptera; family Noctuidae; genus Xestia; species Xestia c-nigrum. The sequence goes on from OU745260.1 coordinate 12,456,240, forward strand.
ATACCGCGCCCGCCGCCGCCGCTAGCCCGCGCCGGGCCGCATCAAAATACAACACGCCCGCTTTAAAAATATTTGTACACCTTTCATATTGCGTTCACTTGGAAATATATATAGGAGTGGCACTTGCGCGCAGTCTAGCACCGAGTAAAGCCTTTCAGCTTAAAAACGCAGAATATCAAAGCGAGTTGTTAAAATAGTTTATTTTTCAATGTAGGTACCTATTTATGTGTTGTGGTTCGCTGAAATACCTAACAATTTATAGTGCAGTTAGTAACATCGTAGATATTTCTGATATAAATTCTCGGTCATTCATTGGAGTAGGTATTTGCTCGACGAACGCTCTTGTGCCGCATCATGTACGGCCTGCGCGGATAATCTACGACCCTCTCCGCTAATGAACTAATGTAGCGAAATAAAAATGTTAAGGAATTCAAGTTTCTCCTTCAAAGGAACTACAGTAAGTTAGTGTTTAATAAAAGACTTACTCTATAAGTAGATATTTGTAGGAAATGCGAGTGGATTAGGATTTAATTAATCAATGATATTTATGTCATAAAATTTACCCGAAATTGGACTCCGGAGGTAACGTAAAATTTGTACACAGTTCGCAAATCTGTATAATGTCAACAAAAGCTTTCAATTCTTCTTTGTAAAACAGTACTCTTTTATTTATTTGTAATTGTACCCAATTACTTACGTGTGTAGCTATAGATCTATACACATCTTCAACACTATCACTATCATCAGTCATCATCATCTCAGCCGAAAGACGTCCACTGCTGGACATAGGCCTCCCCCAAGTGTCGCCACATTGACCGGTCCCTTGCTACTCGCATCCACCGGATTCCCGCAACCTTCACCAGGTCATCGGTCCACCTAGTGGGAGGTCTTCCAACGCATCGTCTTCCGGTTCGCGGTCGCCACTCCAGAACTTTTCGGCCCCATCGGCCATCTGTTCTGCGAGCAATGTGCCCTGCCCACTGCCACTTAAGTTTAGCAATTCTTCGGGCTACGTCGGTGACCTTGGTTCTCTTGCGGATGTCTTCATTTCTGATTCGATCACGCAAGGAAACTCCGAGCATAGCCCTCTCCATTGCCCTTTGGGTGACTTTAAGCCTTTTGATAAGGCCCATTGTGAGCGACCACGTTTCGGTCCCGTATGTAATCACTGGCAACACACACTGGTCATAGACTTTCGTCTTGAGACACTGCGGTAAGTTGGACGAGAAGATACCGCGCAGCTTCCCGAACGCTGCCCAGCCGAGTCGGATTCGACGATTGACCTCTTTCTCGAAGTTAGACCTACCTAACTGGACCGTTTGTCCTAGGTATACATAATCGTCTACAATTTCGAGTGTAGAGTCTCCGATCTTGATAGGAATGGGTGTGACATGGGCATTCAACATGACCTTCGTCTTGTCCATGTTCATTTTTAGACCCACTCTTTTGGAGGCTCTACTGAGGTCATCGAGCATTGTACTGAGGTCCTCCATGGTCTCAGCCAGGACCACAATATCGTCGGCAAACCGAAGGTGAGTGATGTACTCGCCATTGACGTTGATGCCTAGCCCTCTCCAGTCCAGAACCTTGAAGACATCCTCCAGTGCAGCGGTGAACAGTTTCGGAGATATGACGTCTCCCTGTCTTACACCTCGCTGCAGAAGGATAGGTTCCGAGGCTTGGTCCTGAAGTCGGACTGACATGGTGGCGTTTTTGTACAAACACTTCAACACCTCGATGTACCGATAGTCAATTTGGCACCGTTGGAGAGACTGCAGTACAGCCCAGGTTTCGATCGAATCAAAGGCTTTTTCGTAGTCCACAAACGCTAAGCAGAGAGGCAAGTTATACTCTTCGGTCTTCTGTATAACCTGCCGAAGCGTATGTATGTGGTCCAACCTTTGCTGTGCTAAAACCTTTTCGGAAACCGGCTTGTTCGGGTGGCTGGAAATCGTCAAACCTGCGCGCTAGACGATTCGTGATGACTCTTGAAAACAACTTGTAAACATGGCTTAGAAGTGAGATGGGCCTGTAATTCTTCAACCGGGCATTGTCACCCTTCTTGAAAAAGAGCACCACCACACCCCTGCACCATGCCTGAGGCGTTTTCCCCTCGAGTATGACGGAATTGAACAGCTTCTGAAGGGCCTTAAGTACCGGTTTTCCACCCGCCTTCAGGAGTTCGGCAGTAATTCCGTCATCCCCCGGTGCCTTGTTGTTTTTGAGTTGTTTCAGAGCCATCCTAATCTCGTACAGGCTGACGTCCGGGATGTCTTCGGTATAGTGTCGGGTTAGTCTAGCTCTTGGGTCGTTTGCTAGGTCGACAATGGGTTTGCTGGTTGACGTGTACAACTGTCCATAGAAGCTCTCGATCTCCCTCAGTAGCTCCGGTTTGGCGGATAAGATCCTGCCATCGTCGGTCTTCAGTTTCGTGAGCTGGCTCTGCCCAATAGCCAGATCTCTTGAAAATACTTTGGAGCCTTTGTTCCGCTCGATCGCGTCTTTAATACGCTCGGTATTAAAGCGGCGGAGGTCGCTCTTTAAGGATTTAGAGATCCGTCTATTGAGCTGCCGGTATTTCGACGCCTCATCTGAAGACTGCAGGATCATCTCACGCCGCTCCTTCATGAGCTCGAGAGTTTGATCGGAGAACCTCTTTTTCTGATCTGTACGACGTGTCTTGAAGAACTTAGACCCGGTCGTATGGACAGTTTCCACGAACCCATCGTTATATTCGTCCACTGAGCCGCCTAGGCACTCGAAACGATTCTGGAGTTCGAGCTGAAAGCTCTCGGGGTTTTGGATTTGGATCTGTGCTGGACGGAGCGTAGACTTCATCAGTCGAGACCTTTCTAGCTTGATATTGATGTTCAATGTGCCTCTACTACTATCATCAGTACATATTATAAAACAAAGTCTCCCGCCCCGTCTGTCTGTCCCTATTAGATTTTTAAAACAACGCAACGGATTTTGATTCGGGTTTTTTAAATAGATAGAATGATTTAAGAGGAAGGTTTTTGTAAATAATTTTACGCAGGCGGAGCCGCGGGCATCGGCTATTCACTAATATTATAAAAACGAAAGATTTGTATTTTTGTATGTAACAAATAGACTTAAGAACTACTGAATCGATTTGAAAAATTCTTTCAGCAATGGATAGCGACATATTCAGCAAGTAACATAGGCTATATTTTATCCCCCTACTCCCACGGGAAAGGGAACTATGCGGGCGAAACCGTATGACGTCCACTAGTAATAAATATTTTGTTTTTTTTTTCATTTATTGCCTGCGAACAAACTTAAAATCTCAACCACCTCTACTCCAATACATTGACATTAAAATTAATCTCCCGAATCATCACACAATAAATTAACAAATCGAGATTTGACATGAGCCATAGTCAACGTGGGAGTAACAAGTTAATTAAATTTAATCTGTTGGCAGTAATCCGCGCCCCCACGCCACAAACCGCGTCCACTCGCGACTCTCCTCGACGACAAGACTCGTTTCACCACGGCACACATCAGGGTAGAAATTACATTATAATGCACGGATCAGCGTTATCGAGTATCTCTATCTCATTTTGACATGTAAAGGCTTTATTTGGTGGAGCGAGAAGTCCGGTCGCAAGCATCTGGATAAACTTGAACGTGCGATTGGACCTCTCTCTTTAGTAAGTTGCAACTCTAAGGGGAGAAAGGGAAAAAGATGCAATTTTTGTTTCACCAAAACCCCACAGATTTCACGCCCGCACTTAAAATATCTCTGTTTTAACAGTAATTTGCCGCTACTCCTGCGATGCCTAACATCCGACCCACCGCCCAAGGAAATTAAATTTTAAAGCTATCCAAAAATATACCGGAGCGAGGTTTGCCCTGCGGCTACACGGTATTATGCATAACACTCATAAAAACTCGTATTACTCATGATGATGTACATTTTTTCGGGAAGAGAATTAATAAAGTAACCCGTTTATGAATTTCCTTTATTATTATTAAATGTGCTGTAAACGGCTGAACCTGAAATATTATGAGATATTGCAGTGTTTTTTTTTAAATATCTTTTTGTCTATTTGAAAAGAATACTTGCCATATCTTTCTTTAAAAGTTGGCAAGCTACGTTCACCACAGCCCTGCACAACTGCTGGGTCTCGAGTTTATCGCAAAATACTGATAGAGCGAGGTACGTGCCAACTAAATTATTGACGTGGTCTTAAGTCTCAAGATAATCACAAAACCTGTATCTGCATGTGTTTGGTAGTAGGCTGAGGTAGTAGGAATCTTCACTTTTGTTATTAATTGGAAATAGACATCCTCATCTGCCTAGCCTTTTCCCAACTTAGTTAGGGTTGGCTTCCAGTCTAATCGGATACAGCTGAATACCAGTATTTTACATGGATCGACTGCCTATCCGACCTCCACAACCCAGTTAGTACTGGGTATCCGAAGACTGCGGTTGTCAGACTTTGGGCCACTGAGTACATACCTGTAACGACTGTCAAAGATCTATAAATGACAGCTGGGGCCAACTGTTTAACGTGCTTTCCGAGGCACGGAGGAAACTCGGTATGTGATGGGTGGTAACAGGTGGTCACCCATCCAGTAACCAACCTAGGCAAGCACGGCGGCGGCGGCTGTTAATATTTAGCCACGAGCTCCGTACGATTGAAAATAGTCCATTTTGCCTAATTGACAATTTGCGAGATAGGTAATTATAAAGCTACTGAACTGATTGTAATCAGTTCAATTTTACGAGGTTCATGGTTCAGGATCATATGGATGGAAAGTGATTACTTCCGGAAAATCAAATACTTTTCATTCCGTTTGGCAAAGCACAGCTAAGAAAGTACTTTCTTAGCTGTGCCGTGTGTGTGGTACCAATAGGATAGTTCAATACAACACGTCATTCCCGAAAACTACCAATGCTTTGAATATCACAGAAGCATAAAAAAGCTTCGAACGTCAAAATAGAGCATAAAATTCCACATTCAAATACGAGTATGAACCGCAATCTTTTATACCATCTACCTTCGTCGGCTAACACGAATCGTGTAACGAACGATGAACATGGCTAAAACTCGAATAAAACTCCTGTTATAATTCGGATGTTTATATGTGCATATGTAAAACGGTAATGACAAAATGCACGGCCATAACTGTAGGTTCGTTCAACTGTAAACTGAGATCGCTGTTATTAAAACAAATAAACATAACGTTGTTATGAGTGCGCCGGGGCATAGTGACGGCAGACGCGGGGAACAATACGTACATGTCAAGTAAATACTACTCGTGCATAATGACGCGGCGAAACTTGCCCGCCGGCGGCAGTTTGCCGACATCATGCCTTGTGTACTAGACTAACACATTGCACGCCGTCTAATAGCTAAATACATTTTAATGTGACCTGCCAGCCAGGTTTGTGCACTTAGCTGATATGAAACTGGGAAATATGGCCGAGAAAACTTGTGCAGATGTCGCTTACACTGCAGGCCGACGATAAGCGAAATTGTATCGGACGTCCGTGCATGAAGCAATTCAGTTCAAACAAAAATGTCATACAGTGTGAAAGCAGACATAAACATAATAATATTTTCGTCTATCATCAATAGGCTATTACGCAACACAAACAATGTTCGTGTCTTTATTAAATTCAGGTAGGTGAGGACAAGGGCCGCCGGCGACCAGTGTAGACCCGGCTTATTTCTATTACTAATATAATGGAACAGGGATAAACATGTAGCGGGCCGCCCGCGACACTGTAACTGACATTATTGTAACCTATATCTGTGCCTGCCACCCGACTAAATTGGTAGATAAACTTTTTAATACGTTTCCAGAATTTTGATACGAAAATTTTCAGGTGGCCTACTTCGTTTTTGTAAGGGTGTCTGTTGTGAAACCGGGTTATTTGAGTTATTTTTGTTTCAAATCGCACAGCTGGTACTTTGCGTTTAACATCATCACTATGATTCATAATTATACATAAATAAGACACTAAAATTCAAATACAAATAAGGGTGATACTATTATTATTTCAATTAAATGTACGAGCATATAATTGGAGCTCCTTAACTTTTATGACATGGCATAATAAAGTCGATATCCAATTTCATACATCAACGATTTTACGTACGAGTTTTAAATGATACGAGTACAATATAAATTTTAATGCTGGACGTGAAAATTTTCATGATTAATAGTAATTATCCGAACGAGCGTAACGAAGAGAATGAAGATAAATAATTACTCGCTGGAAATCATTTGCGAAAGTTGTGTATGTTTTTGGATTGCAACCAGGTGGAATTAATTTTATCAATATTATGAAACCACAATCCGAATAATTAATATGTGGATAAATCGAGATAAACCATCCGCGGGCTGTTGAATCTATTTGAATAAACTTATCTTTTTGATGTGACTGTTTGATTTAGGTGATTGAGTTTTAAACATTTTAATTAAAACCTCTAGCTGTGATTCAGTCGACGGTTGTAGCTATTAGTCGGTAATATAGCGAGCGCTGAACAAAGTGAACATGTGTATGCACTACCTGACTGACGGTTATTGATTAATAAAACTTGTGACGTACCGAACACCGCGTAGTCAAACAAAATTGACAACGTGCGCGAGTTAGGAAGCGCTCACGGAATGTTACAACACTATAACAATGTTCACTTCATGTTTAGCTGCTATCAATTTTATTTAAAGGTTCTTCCTGTCTAGGAAATTTAATAGGGCGTGGTGAAAGCAGCAAGAACCTCCAGTTTCTTGTCAGTGTTAAGGTGAGCGGTAGGTTGAGTACGAGTGGGTTCCACCTACCTGTAACACAGTGTAAACTGATAACATCTTGTTCTGTAAGTTGTTTCCGAAGGGATCAGGTGAAGATAAGGGTAGATACTCCCTGCAATTAGTAAGATTATAGAGTACTTCCAGCCAACAAACATGAAATATAAGAAACCGTGTCTTACTCGAAAATGAATGATAATGATATCAAATTAAATGCCAAATGGATTTTTTGCAAAATCCCATTAATATTTAATGACGACGGCAAGGAAATATTTCGAAAACATTTAAGAGATGTTTAAATTAAACATTTATATGGCGTGGCATATTTTTTGCGGAGCTTTATTTTCCTCTTTAAACACAGAACATTGAAAATTAAAAGAAATTTGAATAAGCGCCTACTTTTTCTGTGGGACTTATTCAAGTTAAGTCAAAGAAACAACTCTTTGGCTGTAGCCTGCAGAGGCTGTACACCACTCATTATTTCTGGCCTCAAAGTCTTGGCGAAACTTTCAGCACGAAACCCGTTTGCAAAGGAACAATATTTCTTATCACAAGTAATAATAAAATAAAGTAATTTCATGAAGGCAACATTTTATGTGGTTTTAGAGAGGCTCGGGAAAGGCTTTTGTAATTAATAATTAGAAAGGTACGCAACCTTTATAATTTGAGTTGTGTTTTTTTAATCCCAAATATTAATCTGATATCAAAGCGAACATGTTAAATTATTACAAAGAACCGATCGATATATAAGTAATTATCACATTGTTTATCGAATCCAGATAGTTACATAGCATAGTACATAGCATAGTTATTTGCTCGGGAACGAATTCCTGAGAGAGCCACTAGTTCGTATTAAGTTGGATAAAGGCGACGTAATTTGTTAAAACATAAGTTACGTTGTATAGTGGTGTGTAATCATTGTTAGTTTGCGAATGTAGAGACATGTGAGGGGATAGGGTGGAGAGGGAGGAAGGCCTCTTGTGTCCCTCAATGAAGTCTAACTGTGTCATACTCGACTATGCCGACTGCCTCGTAACCGCGCAACCCCGCAAAACGACCTCCCTGTTATCTGACACGTACTTGACAAAATTAAAGCTTGCGAGCGACACAGATTTGTTGCGTGTCATCGCAGCACCACCGTGATGCGACTAAAACATGCTGGAATTGCTTCCACCTCGACCTCATTAGTAGTCAGAATTCGTTGATACACGTTTTGCGTCAAACACCAACTGAAGACAAATTGCTACAATATGAACAAAGTGAAAATGAGCTCAATAAGTCCCGGTTTCTTTGTTCAACGATATTACTTGCACCACGTTGCAACAGAAGTTGCTATAAACATAGAAGTGAATTTTCGCAGCTCTGTGAGTATGGCAAACTGTGGCAGTGTGGCCTAGCGAATCGTAGCATTGTTTTATACACTGCATAGCTTACGGCCTCGACCGCGTTTCGTGACGCGACTATAAATAAACGTTAAAAGGTTTTGACATGATATATGGCACCGCCAAATAAACCTCATTTTAACATAATTAAAAGTCAGGTGTTGAAATAAGACGGAAATACTTTGTGGCCTGTGGCGACATTTACTTTGTGGGAAAACATTATAAAATTAAATAATGGAGGTTTGAACACTGGCTGAGATTCTATTAATATAAATAATGGACTCTTTCTCTCACTGGAAGTTAACTTTAATGTTATCTTAAGCACAAAAGACTGAAACTGGCCAGATATAATTTATACACTTCTTAATTTTATACCAAGAAATTAAAGAATGAAACCTTTTTCCTTACTCAACGAACTGGAAGAAATGTGTAGGTAAAATATTGAACATGTAGAGCAGTGAGTGATACTCGCGACGGTTTATCGCAGAATTCAGCATAATCTTTAAGACTCCGCTTCACTGTAACAAAGACGTCGTTTCCGGTGCAGATTATACGCTCTTCTGCTTCACTTAGTACTGTGTTATATAGTACCAGAGCTATTTACCTTCCCGCACATTACACGTCACTAGCCGTTAGCAGCCATTCGAATCAGTGCAACACTATATTCACTATACTCACTATCATTGTGCACTAAACTCGATTACCTACGCTATTTGTATGCTTTCTGGCGGCACACAGTATGCTGTATGGACCACAACATTGATTTATGTAAAATCTGTATGTTTACAAAATAAATTATTTATTTATTTATTTATAAATTACATTTGACACACTTAAATATATTATAAAGCACACAATTAGACCTCTGGGTCCTCTGGGTGGGATACTTAAATACATTTGAATTGAAACGATCATTCCTGGTCAATATCTTGGTAACAACTACAGAAAAATAACCCTATTATAACACGAAAAATATAACAATGTTTTATCAACAAAATTCAACATTTTCCAAAGACATTATTTTTAAGGTTAAATGGAAAACACAAAACCAATTTTAAAGGCACCTAGTAGATTGAAACTATGAAAATTGATAAATCAAATGAATTAACTTGGTCTTTGAAGCAGAAACAATCTAAATGATATTGAACAACACGAGATGCTTGTGTTTTTATTAGATTTTATGAGATGGAAAACAAAATGTTCATGTTTTAAATTCCTTCAAGATTTTATTTTGTTAAATGAAATTGTTGTAGAAAGTTCTCCTTCATTGCGGGTTTCCGATGAGCGTGTACTAACTCTTACAACGTTACGGTTCGCATGAAGCCGGAATCACGAAATTGTGAAAACCATTTCAAACTGAAACATTGCATGCTTCAGTTATTGGATTGCTGAGGTCAGTTGACAGCCGTTTCATGTAATATTCGAACTCCGGTTTTATAGGAACCCATCTTCAGAATCAGTAGTATAAAACTTGGGAAATAATAACATATTAAAATCTTTTTTGCAGGATTTCAGTGTTCCAGTTATTTTAATTAAAAACCTGAAACTGAAGTCATCATTATGAACCACTTTTGTTACGTGATAATTAATCAGCTGCTAATATTTGGGCGAGTGGTACGAGTATAATGTAGCAGATGTTTATTTTTTCTGCTTATTTCCTTTTTAAACACTGGGGAGGATCTAGTAGTCAGGTCTGGTACCATTCAACCTTTGACATACAATAACACTAATGGAACATGCTTCAACGACGGCTCCACAAAGCTATAGAGGTAACATAACATAACATCTTATGTAAGCCAACTACACAACCTGTCACTACAAAGTTTGTTCCCAACTCTTACCCATCAGCTCTATTCCAAAGTTTGTTTTCAATTAGACCTTTAGTCCTAATTGAAACTTGACCCATTCGGGACTACAAGCGTCATAATATGTACAAGTTTATAAAACGTATGTAGGTACCTCTACGTACAAAATACCTACGTCTTAGGATAGAACTTATGTGAAAAGGTCCACCGCTGTAACATATGGGCCCCCATAATCGAACATTGTAATTAACGCCCGAGAGGAATTATTGCTTTTATCTGAACATTTCAGCAAAGGGATGGCAATATGGTAGGTGTATATTAGACCCCGTGATAATAACGCTGCTCATCTATTTGACATAATCCATTAGTCGTAATTTACAGTAACGACGTGGCACGTGTAGGTTATCAAGTAGATAGACGTACGAACGCCCCGAGGGAACAACACCCTCAAAAGCCTGCAACTATCGATTATTACAGTTGTTAATCAACGTTGTAATTAGCAGAGACTAAAGCGAATGAAACCGTAATGATGATAATTAAATATGCAGGCGCGCAAAATTATTAATTGTACCGAGGCGAGCTGCCGACGCAGCTTACATCTATTATTCAAATGCTTTGGTTCAATCACGAGTTCATCCAGCGTTTGGATGAGGTCAAGGTCAAGCCTAAATTACCAGCGTCTGGCTATAATCATTTATCCTAACAAGGACAGGGGTATTAACTAAGCTTGAGTACACGAGACCATGTTCGCTGTCAACTGTGTGTAGCGTGCGAGCGTGAGTGCGCGTCAAGTGGCCAGTCACAACATTATTTAAAGTTGACAACCCCTGGCCACTGCTTTTACTTCGCGTGGAGTGACGTCTCAACAAGCTCTTGTTCTTTTGAGTGTCAGCGCCCACCAATTGAGTACACAGACGAAAAACGAAAAGAACATTCTTTGTTTATATTTAATTAGGTAATTTACAGTGTGCGTGTGGTAATGATCAGCATCTGTCTTAGCCAGGTCTCATTCGTTCACAAGTAATTGTTCCAGAGATATAATAGAACGGCCGTATTCATCAAAGGACATCTAAAATCTAATTAGAATGAAAATGTATTCAACGCAAATCGGATCACATTTGCAATATTCACCTCTCTTCTATCGATTAACTCATTTCACTAATTACAAATTTCCCATTTAGTCCGTATTCTCAATGAGAACGTACTTATACATAGATAAGGGAGGCTTTAGGTTAATTGCTTAAAGGGCTATTCGTAATAAAAGCCGCCCCTAATCGTGCTAATAAAGCGCAGGCACACACGCACATCCCTATTACAAGCCGGAAACACCGTAAAAGTGTCAAATCATTAACTGAAATTACTTTTCCGTTTGTATTCGCGGAGCGTGGAAGCATTTTGTGAAAACACAAGACAATTTTAAAATTATATCAACAACCTCTTATGACCTAAGGTACGGTTTGCATGTAGCATGACCTAAGTGAACTATGTCAAGACATCTATAATTCTAAATGTCATTTGGTTTCTTAGAAATATCGTGATGTTATATAAGGTGCATTTCTTCAAACAGCCGAATGGTTCATTCAAATTTAATAACACTGTAAACAACGTCATGATTTATGAAACCAGTTGATATTTGATTTCGGAGCTTGACTTTGATGACTGTATAAATATTTTTAGAAATATGCATTTATAATGAAAGCTGACCGGTACGTACCTACATCAATATCCATTAGGCTAGTCACTGTAATGTCCGAATAATCGCATTAAAGCTAAATTGATGCGGTCGCCGACGACGGCCATGTATTGATCAAATTCAAAACACACGAATGAGGACACTATTTAGTGTGTATACTCGCAATATATGTCAACAGTGGAAAGCCGGCGAGTCGCCATTTAGCTGGTTAAGTTTTGAAGATCTTATTAGCCATGCGTTCTGGTACGTGGAATACCGGAAAAGAAATAATTCTACCCTTTAGTCACTTTAATGCATAATTTGAAGAATGACCTTCTATTTTTGAGTTTCCTTAATACACAAGACAGAGGAGAAAGAAAACCAAAAACGTTTTCAACACACTTGCTCAAAAAGTGCATTTACGAGGCCGCAACAATATTTGACGTTTCTATGAAAATGGCGCGAATTTGCAAATGGCGCTACATGCACGTGGTGAAAATTAGAAATACATATTTCGTCTCACTTACTCTTTTGTATCAAAGTGAGACAAACGTATTGAGCTAAAGCACTTCCAAGGAAGTTCGATCAGGTTCGATCAGTCAGCCTATTAATTCTCGTAATGTAAAACTCCTTGGTGGAATCCTTTTCTTCTTTTTTTCGAAATTAAAAAAAAAACCGTAAAGAATACGCACGGTGCTATACAAGGGGGAGTGCGGTAAAATAGGTACTTAGGTGAGAGTACCTATTTTACCGCACGGTCCGTTGTATGGTGCGTAATATTCAACTTTCGAACAATGTATATAGGCTTCGTAAATGCGCTTTTTGAGCAAGTGTGTTGAAATAGTAGTTTATCTACCCAAATATCATAAACCCTCTCTAATGCGTTCAAAAACCATAGGCAATGACCAGCATTACCAACCTGCAGAAATAAACGGAACTGTAATGAACGGGTTCCATCTATCTGGCAGAATCTTGTTGCTCCGAAATTCATTTAGCATAACACACTTGGCATAATTTTCTTTAAACGAATATATTAAAGGCATATTTTTTTTTAAATATACTTATTGTTTGGCTGAATGTGTGTATGTCCGAATTTGGAATGGCATACTTTTAGATAGCAGAATTGTATTTGGCATAATTACCTTTGGCATTGTTCATATTTCGCATAATTTCGTTTAGAATAATGTTTACTTAGAACGACGATTATTTGATATAATTTCACTTGGCATACTATGAAGATTGCAGAATTTCATTTGGAATAATTTTATTTGGCAGTATTGCCATTTTTCAATGCCACAAAATAGCATTTTTAACCTTAATTTAAAATTAAAATATTATCTTAAAAAGTCAATATGTTGTGCTAGAAAAGTTAGTGACAGAAAAGAATCGCTCCAAAACCGACACCACGTAGTCTTGTTTGCCCTACCCCAAGAGTGTAATTTAAAATCGCGTAGGCGCGGAGGGGCGAGGCGGGCCGCGAGTTGAGGAGCAGGTGGTTGTAACACTCGCCGCCGCGGCTGAGGTTGGCCGGCGAAGCCGGCCAGCAAGCCGAAGCTGCGGTGGTGAGCGTTAAACCCATCTGCGACGAACAGCTCGCGTGGGACCGCCGTAGCCCCGCAACGCCGGAGCCGTGACAGAAACCATGCTTGCTGCATGTTGCATGCTTGCTTGCATGCTACATGATTGCTGCATGCTTGTTTGTATGCTGCATGCTTGTTTGCATGCATGCTGTATGCATGGTATATGCATGTTCAGATGTTTACATGCCTGCTGCATGTTTGCTTGCCTGCTGCATGCTTGCTTGCATGCTGCGTGCTGCATGCTTGCTTCATGCTAGCTTGTATACATGCACGATATAATATGCTTGTTTGCCTGCTTTTTACAGGGAATTAAAAACCATGTGTTCACAATCAACTGATTTTATGAATTTTCTGTGATATGATAGATGAGTCTTTCCATTATTATGCATATGAAATGTATGCCAAACAATAATTCTAACTGTAAACTTTCTGAGATATGATAGTTCTGCCTTTAAAGACTATCGATATGAAAATTATGCCAATAGATGATTCTGACTGTGAACTTTCTGCGATAAGATGGTTCTACTTTTGAATCTTATGCATATGAAATGTATGCCTGAAGATGATTCTGGCTTACAAAATTATGAGTATGAACCTATGATAAATGAGTATCTGCCAAACTATTTTCTGCGAAATGAAGTTTATGCCATCAGCTAGTATGCAAAATAATATTATGACATAAAAAGTTCTGCTATAAAGGGTGGACCCGTAATGAACTCATAACGCAACTGAAAACAGTAGGTTATGAGTTTAAATTTGGAACAGGTGTCAAATTCAAGTGAGTGTGCTATTCTAGGACCACCTACATTAAATCAGATATCGATAAAAAAAAAACCCCCCAATTCAGTATGATTTTAATTATAAATCGCACGACATTTTGATCTCGAGTGACACAAGAATAGTGACTTTGTTCGTTTGCCTATGATTTAAAAAAAATGACAGATATCCGAAACGCCACCATTTCGAGCTGTCATTTGTTCGTTAGCTTTTTATTTCCAGTAATCCAGTTACGAGTAGACAAATTTTCTGATAAGTTCTTTATTTCTGTCGAAAATGAGTGATAGTGACTCAGAAATTGACATGAATACTCCGCCAGATATCGTAAATGCAGCGACGAATGCAACTAATAACCTGTTGGCACAAAAATCTAGGGCCAAGTAACAATGCAGGTCATTTCCCTATGGTTCCTGAACCCATCATAGAGCCCTTATGATATTTGGGTAGATAAAATAATAATATGAGTTCAAGCGAGGAATCAGATGTTAATATGGAATCTACTGCAACTGATACTTTGAATGAGGTGCAAATTGTAGAAAACAGTTTCTTGCCGCCAAAATCGAGAGAGCGCTATTTAATGATTTATAAAAATTTTATAGCGTGGTATAATAAATCATTTTCTCGCAAATGTATTGAAATGTGTTGAAAAACGTTGTATGACTATCAAAGTCGTGACTATGGTAACTATGGTGACGACTTCGTCTCAGGCTTACATTTGTCTACTCGTTTGTAAAAACCAACTTACCGCACTAGTATCATAAATAACTATTTGCGACGACTCCAAGTAACATATTGGGACAAGCGTAGGAAGATGACTGATTACTTAAATACTCCTCGGTATGAACTTTCACGAGTTACCTTTGCAATTAAAAAAGTACCTAACTCAGGCAAATGTCCTGTAACCCGTTTATTCAGTAAATATTTAAAAGCCAGCCCAGCTCAGCAAATAGCGTGAGCGTAAAATTATGTCAAAAAAAGAAAGAGCAATTTCCAGAAGCTAAAAATATTCATAAAAGATCCGTCTGAAAGCTGGATTTAGTTTATTTAAATACATTCACTTGCGGCGCCGTACCCTTGAATACAGGATGAGCATCAATTAAGCAGCCTCCTCGACAGGGTCCCGCTACGCTTATAACATGTAGGTACAGAGTAGGGACTCGCGAGCGACCGCCACGGACCCGCCATTATTATATTATTTATGGACTAAACAGTACGAAGCGCAAAAATGGCTGTTAGACTTTTATGAGCGGTGTTGAGCGTGCTTTAAATAAAAAAGTTTAAGTAGGCACGTTTTGTTCTTCATGTTCGGGTAATACACAAACAGTTACACATGTAATATTAACTGAAATGGCTGTTACGGTCGAGAGCAACTGTAAACAAATTGTTCAATTAGGCTGGAACTTAGAATCCAGTGTTTTTTACTTTATCACGGAGAATTTCTTGTCTTCGTTAGTGTCAATTGCCGAAAGACAAAAACTCAAAACAAAATCCAATACAAATTGACTAATCCAACTGAACTTCAACGTTCAACCTCTGGTTACGCCCATCAGCCACTCAGGACGGCAATTAAAAACTTAAAAAATACTTCCTCGATTTTTGAACTGTTGTCCCCAATTAAAAAGGATCTTATTAATTTCGTTTTGGTTAATTAATTTCATCATTGATTCCGATAAACCCGATGAATATTTAAAACTCCATTAAAATAATACTGTATTTTTTTAACATTTCAAAAGAATAAAACGACACAAAGCATTTAATTCCATGCGTACGTGGAAAACTTGATAACGGGCATTCCATTAATTATGAATAAATGAGAAAATTATGTGTGAACTAAGTATTTGCTAAAAGCGTTGGTAAAATCGAAATAAAATGTAAATAAATTGGGTAAAGTGCGTGCAATAAACTGGATTTTAGGGACTTGTTATAACGGTATTCAGAGGGCTAAGGCTCGTAAGTTCGGAGGCTTGGCGTCACAACCCACTTTATGAGTGGGTATTCCCAGGGCGACATTACCACCACCAAATCGAAACCTTCGCTTATTATTACCTTGTTTTTAGTACAATAACCGCGAAACCTCCAATCCGTTGAAGAAGAATGTATGTAGGACGAGCTGATGTTTTTTAAACGACTCGCCATTAGCTTGTCGTGAAATAACATTTGAAATTCAGATTTGTCAGCGTCTATCGCAAGGGACGCATTTGGAGATATGAAATTGATCCACTTTTGTTGGGCATTACGATGGCCTACCTTTTATTCGTTTTATATTACGATCACTTGTTGGTTGACAAATATTTAAAGCGTCTCTGTAATGGACATTTCATTATGATTATCACTCACAAAAATTAAAGAACGAACCTTGATCGCAGTGGGCTGAGGGCCACTTCACGGACTTAATTAAAAGACGGCCGACACTTTTAATATTGTTCTAAAACATCGGAGACCAATTACTGCAGCCAAAAGTAATACGATTCGTTCTGAATATTGAAATTTACGACAAGTATTATTCAAAGAACGAGAAGTATAATCCTCCGACTTAGGAACTTTTAATGAAATATAGAAAAAGGAAGATTGTCGTAAATTTTACCGAAAAGTTGGGGGCTAAGAATGGATGGAGCCGGGAAATTTGTGGCGGAGGCCTACGTTGGCACCGGTGGCACCGGGGCACCGGGGCACCGGGGCCCGCTTGTCGCCGAGTGAGTTATGTGCAACGCTCCACAGACAACACAACGTCGTTTAAATTATCATTGTAGATTTTACCAGTCGTAAAAACGTGGATACACTCTTCAACCTTCAACTTTACTTTTTTTCGAGATACTGGAGTGGCAGCTGGGAAAACTCTCTTCAGCTAATTCGTTACTGAAATAATTTTCCTGTTTTCTATACTTACAGTTCAGCATTTTTCTAATTAAAAATTTCAAGCAAATTAAGTGGTTCTTGTTGAAGCTGTTTTTAGATTTGAGTAGTCCCTTGGCACCATTTTAAATTTTAACAAAACGTTTGTAATAAAGCACGGCGAGGCGAGACGGGGTGAACGACACATCACTACACCATTAATCACTCGAAGGTAAGTAGCTGGCACTCAGGTGACACTCTACCTTCACTAAATAATTTCGCGTCACACAATTTTGTGGTATAATACCTGAGCTTTATCGACCAATTAATCTGACGTATACCACGCCATGGTGTACGACCGGCGTAACGTTTTGTTTCAATAAGTCAATAAAATTATTACGTTAGCTAAATACATTCAAGTTCAAAGTTCATGCAAATAGATCACATTACTGAACTCTAAAAGAAAATTCCAATTATTAACATACCGACATGTCTTTATTTTAGTCCATTACATTATTATTTCCACATCCATCATATTCCGTCCCCTTTCGCTCTCAGTGAAAAAGTGCAGGTTCGGTACAAAAAATTAATTGCTTTTGCGGCTTATAATAAATTACCAATGTGAGATTTTTATTATAATATACGATGGAAGCGTTCTCGTGTGGCCACACGGCGCGGCGCCGCTGAATGGAACACTGCTTGCACCTGTTCGAATAATATGAATATGGAACAAACACCTACACATAGCTATTATCCCTTGAAATAATCCCAGTTTCTGTTTGTCCCACGTTTATTGGCTGCTAGCGAAATTCGTTTTCTTTGAACATTTAACTCAGTTATCTTTAAAATTTGAAAAATGTATGCCCAAAACAGCTTTTCAGCCTACGGGATGGAACGTGATTTTTCGGTACCAAACGATGAACTCGCTAAATGAAGATGAATTTCTTGGTATCTTTCACTTCATTTTGTTCATGCCTTACGCTATGGGTAAAATGTTGTCATCAAAAGTTATGAGGATAATTTTCGTTATCAATGTCTGGCTATTCATCAAAAATATTATAAAGTCGTTTCGTTTAGTTTTCTGTTAAAGGGTAATGAGCTGCTTTAAATGTACATCATTTTTTAAAGACAGTGATGTGGGCGACAGCGCCGCCGTCGTCGCTCACCGTACATGACAGCACGTTTTATGAACACTGAATAAATACCGAGATAAGCATTTTCGCTTAATACTTTGAAATATTTCGCGAAATCTCGCAAATTTAATAAAGTCAAAGATTTGCCAAACCTAGTTTTGAACACAAACTGAATTAACGAGAACGAAGGCCGTGATAAAAGGGAACTAAATGTTTGTTATAAAGTTATAAATGAAGTCGAACCTATTGTTAGTGAGCAGGGCGGAGGCCCGGCCGGCGCGCGGCGCGGTGTGCGTATTATTTGTGTTGGCATCTGGAGGCACGGGTGTGGGGCTCCGGCGGCGGCGGCGGCTCGGACCAAAGGGATCGGTTATTCACAGTTCATTAGAGATTCGGAAGGCGACCCTAGCGCACGATAACATATCGCTGAATGAACTTTTATCCCCGCGATTGTTCGTATATTGCAAAAATAAATTGTTGCTAAATTGGTTCTTGCTTCAACGTATTTTATTTTTAAAGCTACTTTGGTATTACGTGAAGTATAAAAGTATTTTCTTGTGTTCCAATTAAAATTACGTGTATAAATGTCTATAAATGTCGTACCCATACATTGTGCTCATACACGCCCAGAAAACGACAAAAAGTACTTTGTCACAGAATAATACGAGTAGGTATGATTGATAGCGTCGAGGGTCTCGGCGTCGTTTCATTTGGCCATCCTTGTACATAAGCGGATTTGCCATCAAGGCTGTCACTAGACACACAAGGTTAAACAAAAAGAGAAGGAAAAGCAAACAGGTTTATAACAAGAAAATGTACCCAAATCTGCGATCAAGCCGAACGTCGTAAGTACAAGAAGGCAGTGTTCATATTCCTCCTGTCTGCTAAAATAAACTGTCGCACACATAAATAGAAGAACGAATTGAAATTCCACTTCCATAAGATTATATTGCTCGATTCTTATTCGGGAATTTTATGTATAAAAAAATTGGGAGATAGGAACCCTTAACAGTGTATTGTGAGAGGACGTAAGCTTTGAATGTAGGTAGATAATAAAATGTAAGACGAATATGGAAGGTGGGTGGCTGGCGAGCGCGGCGCGGCGTGCGGTGTGCGCGGGGGGCGGGGCACAGGTGGATCGTTAGCGCCGCGTGCGCCCCTCCCTGACCAACAGCACACGGTAGACAGGTACAGAAGGACAGACACAGGGTACACAGTAAACTGACTTCATACACCGAGTGAAAACACATGGGTAGTGGGTACATACAGACACGCATCAACATACGTAGTGCAAGCGCACTCACGATTAGAATAAAACCACTTACACACAACAACACAACACTCACAATTGTAATAAAACGACTTTAGTTAGCCATCCCCGAGAGAGCCGAGGTGGCCCAGTGGTGGCAGTCCCGGAGCCGTATGTTGTGTGTTCGAACCCAGACATTACTTTGTGTAATTAATTTCATCACCACTACTCTCAAAAACGATGAAGAAAAACAACGCGACGAAACAACAACTACACTAAAATGTTCTAGAACCAAAAAGTGAGATGTACTAACCCGTATTCCCTCTCATTAAAAAGAGGCCTGTATGCCAGCAGTGAGAACATGATACGCTCATTTTATATAGTACCCCCGCCGCCCGCCGCCCGGCGAGAAAGCGAAGAAACGGCTATCAAAATCTGTGTGTGTCAGGTTTGAAATTGCCAACGTCTCCGGCAACTAAAGTCGCTGGGCCTTAGCGATCGTCATAGACGCCTCGAAATTTCGACTCGAAGGGCGTAGTGGTAGTGACGGTGCCTTACGTTCTTAGGGTCCTGGGTTCGAATCCCGGTAGGACGAAATGTTTGTGTGATGAGCATGGACATTTGTTTCCGAGTCATGGATGTTTCTATGTACCTATATTAAGTATGTATTTACAAACAAAAAATTATATATATGTAGTATATCAACCATCTAGTGCTTTGCTTAGTGTGGTACTAGGTGACGCTGTGTGTTAATGTCCAGCGATATTTATTTATTTATTTTATTTATAGGCATAAGTTTTCTCTCATTGTATGGAGCCAGCCTTCTGTAACCTTTTGTTGTGCGTCAACGGACCAAACTCCAAACGCTCTGATTTCATCATCCCCTGTTTCTTACCCACATTCCGTTTTGAATATGTACCCATTATTGTAACATATGAAGGTACACAAAAGGCTTACGCCTTAGTTAAGCCTCTAGATTTTAATCAAGGTTTTGGAATGTGGAGAGCGGAGTAATTACGGATATATGTATGTATGTGTTATACTAATGGAGTGAGTCGAGAAATTATGTAGATCTAATAATAATATGTGTGAAAGTTTTGTTGTAACCAAACACAGTAAAACTAATTAACAAAAGTAATCGTGGAACGTAATTTTTCTGTGGGGCAGATGATTCCCCAGACTTAATCATTGAATATAATAATATTATCGTGATAAAGCCGGACCCCTGCAACTGTCAGCATTCATCACAAACGGTAGAAGAGGAACTTACAACCATTATCATTATTTGAAATGTTATCTCTCATTGTAAAGGATAGCCTTAAATTAAAGCGATCCCTCGGCGGAGTTTAATGCGCAGGTATCATTATCTTCCACAGAAAATGTTCGATACCGAAATCTTTAAGGTCACTGTTTCGGATTTCCACCAATCTCGATAAACTGATTCAGTTAATCTCGCAATACAATATTGTTTTTCACATTTTCGACGTTTGTGCAGCGAGCAGAGGCCCTCAAAGGAAGCTCGTAATTAAGTTGACTCGAGTTCCTTCAATACGACGGCAAGTAAACGATATTAGCCAGCGGAGCGGTTACATAGCAAAATATTTGTCCGGATATACCCGACAACAGACTGGTATCGACACAAGTAATCTTTGCTGTCGTCTACACGATGTATGAAGAGTGTTTCAATAGCGTACTTTCTGTATTCTCTATTTTCGTAAGTAAAACTTTGATCATAATTTTCTATGTCATTGTAAACATTGTGAGAGAATTCACGACGTAACGTAGCTGAGACGTTCTAAACGCCACTTTTTATGCTAAGAAGGGGAAGCGGTCCGTAATCTGCGGTAAGTGCGGCAGGTGCTACGCGAGCGCTACGAGCTACGAGCTACGAGTGTGCTACGAGTCTACGCCTCTACGACACGCCCGTAGCACAATGAGCCATTCGAACGTTTCAGTCGTGTGAGCGCTAAACAAAGATATAATATTAGAATACCGTGAAGATACATGATGTAGAATAGATAATAAATACTCTAAACTGATGGAATTAAATCGATACATATAAATCCAATGTCAACGTCACAGGTAAATACGAATACAAAATGGATTTATTAATACAACACGAAGATGTAAATAGGCACTTACATGGCACATTAATATTAAAAACACAAATATTGAGCTGAAAAAACATATTCGTAGTAATATCCCAAAAAAGAACATTTTATATCTTCGCCGCGTAATAATCGTAATTCTACTTATATTTCCAGAAGAAGATTTTCACATGTTACATACGCGAAGTAACTGAATACATATTAGTAAGTATTAAAAAGCAAGAGATAAAATTTTCTACAACATATTAAATTACTTAGAAAGGATTTCTTCAAATATTAGCATATGTTAAGAGGTCATTACTAAAAAGTCCTTTTCACTGAAATCAATTATAATTGAAAGAACGTTTTTGAATACGAAAGACTATATTACTAGTTTAATAGTACTCCAACGCTGTTTGCCACTCTAAAAGCAATTAAAACATACTAAAGGAAAATGGCAGTCTCTTTCTTTTAGTTTTTTTTTCACTACGTTATGCTATCTTCTTCCTGAAACTGCATTTTTGCTACGTGTATCGCTGAAGAGCGCTATGATGTAGTATGGTCAACCTCACGTTAGGAATTAAACTTGAGTTATGAAAATAGGCTTTATTGAAAGAGTTAGGCAGAAGTGTATGTTAGTAGGTTAGTTATGTTTTATTAAGGGGCCCGCGGAGCATGCATATTTCACACAAACGTAATACCAAAATAATTGGTAAATCATAAATATTCTTAAGGTAGTGTGTATTTATTTCGATTGGATTACAGAATATCTAGGTTCCCATAAATAAATATTTTGATGGGACAATGATACAAAGACGAGATATCATCATCATCATCAGCCTATAATGTTCCCACTGCTGGGACACGGCCTCCTCTCAATGAGAGGGAAAGGGCTATAATCTACCACGCGGGCCCAGTGCGGATTGGTAGATGTCACATGTCTTCGAATTTTTGGTTCTAGGATATGCCGGTTTCCTCACGATGTTTTCCTTCACCGTTTTTGAGAGCAGCGGTGATGAAATAAATTACACAAAGTAATGCGCCTCTGTCTGGGTTCGAACCCACGACTTACTGTTCGTAAGTCGGGGCCGCCACCACTGGGCCACCGCTGCTCGAGAATGCGAGACATGTAGAATTTAAAATTTGTATAGAAAACTTTTTTATCTCATAACTCTTGTTTAAATCAATGTCAATTCAAAATATATGTTTTTCTCTTTTTTGTGTTTTCTGGAGTCGGTTTTATTTATTGCAAAAAAGTTTTTATTTTTCACTTTTTAGTGGTTCACTTGTACGCTTACCCCTTCACAGCGTAGCGGCGTGATGTTATGTTATGAACTGGTGTAAACAATAGATAGACATGAGATTTCAGCAATCCTTGCTATCATTTATTGAGGAGTTCCGTTGCCTATCTCCGAAGTTCTTCATCAAATCTTCACCAAATTAAAATGGGACCACTTGAAGAAAGTGTTGTTCTAAAAACTAACCAAATCTTATCAAGTGTGCTTATGAAATTTGAAGAGTTTACTCAATTTCTCCAGGGTCTCATCATCAGATCCCGACTTTATGATTATGGGACCACCTGGGAAGTATACCCTTTCAAACAAAAAAAGAATAATTCAAATCGGTCCAGCCATCTTCGAGTAATCGGGGAACATACATAAAAAAAAGGTTCCGACGAATTGAGAACCTCCTTATTTTTGAAGTCGGTTAAAAACAATACCTAACCTAGGAAACCAACCCCAGACAAAAGCAACGCTATTCGATTAAAAGAGCTAAAAAGGCGCCGTCAAAACCACAAACTACTGCACCATAGACTACAAAGAAGCGAAATACCACAGTGTAGCAATAACCCCATCAATTTTATGCTAACCGTGCTGATTATAACATTGTTCCCGCAAGATCGTGCATTACAAAGGTGAGTGTGTGTGTACGTGCGGGCGTGAATACTGTCGGTCCATGCAGCAATCTTACCTATAAATCGGCAAAATTCACTTTTGACCGGTTATTTTTCAATAGCAAAACTCTCCTCACGGACAAGATCCGCTGCAACCAGTATGGAAAGCACTCTACCGACTGCGCACCCAAATAATAATAATAAATATCGCTGGACATTATCACACAGCGCCACCTAGTGCCACACTAAGCAAAGCTTGTGTCGTGGACACTAGATAGTTGATATACTACACGTATACATTTTTGTTTGTAAATACATACTTATTATACATATAAATATCCATGACTCGGAAACAAATGTCCGTGCTCATCACGCAAAAACATTTGCTCGTACCGGGATTCGAACCCAGGACCCTAAGAACGTAAGGCAGCGTCACTACCACTACGCTAATCGGGTCGTCTGAATAGGCCACTGCAAACACAATTTGTCAAAATGAGGTATTAAAGGTCCTTCTTTCACACATTGCGAATGCAGTGCTCTCGATCAGACCATAGTCCACTTGATGAAGTGTCCAAAGTGTTCAATTTAGAGGACTTAAGGAGCGATAAATGTGGCCACATACTGGGCTCAAAAACATGTCGTACCATGCATCGATTTGAATGAACAAGAATTTCATAACTAAACCATGTTTCCTTAGAAAGTAGGTTGGTAGCTTTTGTGATCACTTTAGAACATTTTTTGTACATTTTAAATCATTAAAACTTACATTCTAAATTATAAAAAATAATTTTATCTTAATAACTACAGTACTTTCACAGTTTTTATCTCTTGTGACTGGGACTGTAGCTGTATTTAATGTTCATTTTTGTTTCGACAATTCAAAAGTGCCTGTAACTGGCCTACTTGAAATAAATGCTTTGATTTAGATTTTGATTTTAACGGTTTTTACTGAAACCAATCAAAATCGCTTTCGGTGACCGATTAACAGATGTGACTGTAACATATATAAGAATTGTGTGGGAGGGTGTGTGTGCGCATAATGAATGATTTCCACCTGAACGTGATATGTGACGAGCACCGAGGCTTGTAAGATAATGACAGTTCAAAGATCGTTTGTGTTGTACAACTTTGATGTTTCAGTGATGAATAAGCATTGAGTTCATTATAAAACATATGAAGACGGGTATTTATCGCGAATTTACCTTTAGCATTGAGTTGTTATTGTTACAATATAAATTTACTATTTATGTAGGTACATTACATTATTTTCATTTTGCTACTTTGTATTAATTAACCTGTCCCCTGTTAATGTTTACCCAGTTTTGTTAATAATATTTCTATTTCCATATGTTTGTTGTTCAATGTAACTATTTTTCGCACTCCTGAGCCACAAGATACCAGCGATGCTTAGTTTGGGGCTCACCGACTATTATGACACAACTGTATTTTTATATTGAACTGATTTTTATTTCTGATTACAGATTATTTCTGTTAAAAACTGATTGTAAGATAAAAGTTTTCTCAATTATTGATAATCGCTTCTTTATAATAATTTACAATAGGTTGATGATATTATAGTACAAGCTTGATGTATTGAATATTCAACTAATAGCCTCTGAATCATTTGAAACGGTGACTGAAAACTATTCTAAGGGAGAGAATTTGTTAGTCAGAATTTCTTCATTAAGTAGATTGCATGATGATGTCATAGTGTGAAATAAGCTCTTTTATATACCAAGGAATCCTTTAGACCATTTGCATTGGAATTTTATAATAGACTCGTAGTCAGGAGGCTTTAGACCTGTTCTTTGTGAGTTGAAAATTTCTTTTTTTTTCTAGTGGTCGCTTTTAGTTGTCGATATTCGACCGTGATTCCTCATTTATTTTAATTGAAAACTATGTTTTTTTTTATTTCGCCAATGAACATATAAAAAACGGTTCGCAAACAAAAAATAAAATAGGTTACTCATACTCTTCGTCTTTGCCTGTTTAAATAATAATGTTGCCCGTAATAAAAATACTCCATTTGCATTGTTTCTCTGTCTGCTTACAAAAGAGGTCACAGGGCAGGCCAATATTAATTTCAAACATAACACTACGGGTGTTATGTCCTTCATAATTATTTCCGTAATTTAAATTCAACATCACCTTTTCACAAAGAAACGGGAAACCGTAAAGGAACCTTTTGCTAATAATATATTCAACATTGGGAATTACCTTTGTATGTGACAGCGGATGGCAGGTGGGGCGACCCGTTAACTAACTCAAGGTGGTATTAATTGCCAAGCACGACAAATATTTAATGTTTAGATCATGGCTGGCTCGTTGGTTGAGTGGTTGCAAGCACGACTGTTGAGCATGAGGTTCTAGTTACGATTCCCGGGTCAGGCAATGAGTTCTTGGGTTTTTTCATCAGGTTGACGGCAATGGGCTCGCTCTTATTACATGGGAACTTGAAACATAGCTGGCGTTTGGTTATACCAGTACCTCTGCCTAACCCATCAGGCATTACGGTCGTGATGTGAAGATCATGGAGTTGGGTTATTTGGGGTTTATAATTAACAAAACTACAATAAAACCGGTTGGGCTAGCGAATAGCGAGTGTACAGGGCCTCAAATCTACTATTACAATAGGTAGTGTCAGAATAGTCGATCATTGATTTCATATTGGTCAAGTTCTGTCAAGTTTTGACAAGTTTGGTAATCTACTAATATAAGGGTGCCATTATGACTTTCCAATGGTCAACCACTGACACTCCATTGAAAGAAATGTCATAGAATGGTAATCTCGTACATACAATCTGGCATGAATAAATGCTCGCATTTTGTAGTAGATTTCGAAAACCATTTGTACTAAGGGTTTAATATTAATGGCAATACGACAATGCCATTGAAACATAATTTTATTACGAGACCATTGACCGACCATTGTGAATTTAGCAGATTACGAACTCTGAGCAAAATGACAATGGAATGGGAATGGAATCGTGTTGGAGTGACAAGTTTATTAAAATAGCAGAATAAGGCTCCAGTTTTTATTGTGTGACAATGCCAAAGACATTAAAATGCCCAAATAATTTCGTGGCACCATTAACCGCCATATGTATTCATTGTTCACGTGACCAACTGTTGTGCGGCGGAAATCAATCACGCGGCTACCCACTAATGTCCTATTAAATATTCCTGTTTACACCGGAACAAAGGCTTAAGTGATGATATATGTATAATAACTAATCTACTTATGCATACAAAGCCCTCATCCCTCAACATTTGTAATCTATATTATTGCACGAGAACCTTAATAATGGACGGTAGACGTCCCCGAACCTACAAAAATAAACTTTTGGAAACGATCACTTGTCATGACGTAAGGGATTTTGTGAAATACGAACTATAAATGGATGAAAAGGGATGACATTTTTTTATGAAACGTTATTACTTGCGCGTGTAAAATACCTGAAGGAAAATGTAAGCGGTTTATCAACCATTCGTTCACAGACCTCTGGATTTGTTCATGATTCGTCATTTGAATGTAATATCTTGTATCTATCGGTTGCAATTGCCTCCCACGTAAAACGTGCAAAGAATAACGAATAAAAAACCATCTACCTAAGCAACTCTTGTATTTACACAAGTTTTCAGCCACGAATTACAAATACAAAATGAAAATCTTCCCCAATACATTCCGAACAAATAACTTGAACAAGTCTGAATAAAGAAAACAACGATACATCTATGAAGATCGTAACAAAACTCGAGCCCTCCAACTTTACCCACAATATTCAAAATCCTTCAAACATTGCCGTCGGATAAAAATATCTGTACAAATATTAATTTCTCTATAGAGGAACAATGTATTCGGGACGGGAAGCCGCGCTGAAAATCAATAGATGTTGAATATGTGTGAAGAACATCTTTGCGGAAGCTGCATTATTTACGAACACATATTAAACGAGACCTCGTTCGTAACTTCTCAGTAGTTGGGCATTACCTATTCACTGTGTGGGATCTAGGTTACAGGCGGATCAAGGAACACATCATACGTTTAGAAAGTTAGGTACCATTAGATGTATAACCTATACCAATGAACAGTCACTTAAGCACATGAGTAAAGTAAACTTAAAGTCATGCCTTTTTCCTACTTGGAGGCAAATAGACATTTCTAAAGGTCTGCTAACATCAGCTGTTTTCTGTCACAATAAAATAGCGCGGTAACTTTGGTAACACGTACATAAAGGAGAATCATGCACCTGTGTCGGGTCGCAGCTCGTAAAACCAGGAACTCGTTACTTGATCGCGATGAGGGAGAGGCAATGTGTCTATGTACTCGCACTTGATAGCTTTTGTAGGCCGACAAAAGATAGAAAAACATCACCCTCTTTCTGAGACACGCGGATAAAAAATACGGTGCAAATAAGATAAATACGACACGATAGAACAAACATATATAATATTCTGGGCGTGGGTACCTGCGTATAATATTACTGTAACAAAATTTACCCTCAAATGTTTTGAGGGTTGATCGCGCTTGGGGTAGTTTGCGAGTAGTTTTCGGTTAGTTATGTTAGTTATTGCACCCACGTGAATGTAGACTTATGACATTTGTACCTAAGCATAGGCAGTATGTAGGCTGATATGATTCTTGTGGGCACGATATCTATACCGTTAAAAACTATGAACATATTTGTATATCAACATCCATCATCATGGTCTAAGTATGCCTGCTATAAAACTAAAGCAAATTAAATAATAGAAAACAGAAGATTTTATTAATCAGTTCTTCATTGGGAATAAACTGATACGAATCATTATTTGAATCGAAAATATCGAATTCGTACTAAAGCCTTGGATTTCAATGGAAGCTGTAAATAGATTTCCTCGAAATAATTATCTGTAGGTAGTTTGCCGAATCATACAGTGAAATATCATCGCTTTATTGGGAATTTAAGTATTTATATACGGAAAATATAAAGAGAGCTCGAATAATATGTCTATTCAAGTGCTTTACATACTTTTTTATGGAAATAACTTCCAAAAATATATTATCTTTTAGGCGTATTGAACTAGAGAGAGATACGGCGAAGCATCACCGTTATATTATGGTTGAAGTTCCACGCATCCGAACAAAGCGCTTTGCTTCCACATTTATAGTGAGAACCGCCAGTCCGTGGAATTCACTGCCGGCTTCTCTGATCATTATAATCGGGATCTATTCAGAGTTTGAGTGAATCGGTTTTACTAGACAAGCGTACTCAACCCTAAGCCGCATCATCGTCACACAGCAAGAGAGTTTCAGCTAACTTTACAAATACAAATTAGTAAAATTGAAATGTCTGTTTGTTATTAAAAATAACAGAAATAAAACCGACTTCAAAAAAGTTTTTATTTTTCACTTTTTAGTGGTTCACATGTGCTTGATATACATGGAAAGTGCATACCGTTACAATTACAACAAGCCCAAACATGACTAGGATACATTGTCTCATTATGGAGTTCCGTGACTCTTGGCTTCATCATCAGATCTGATGGTAGAATGGTTCTTATCAAACGCAAATGCTTCCCTTGTTGTAGAAAATACCAAAATCGCAACACGTTATCATATAAAATTCGAAGAGTTCCCTCGATTTCGCCAAGATTCCATCATCAAATCCCGACTTGGTGGCTATGGGCCTAATTTCTCAAATCGGTTGGCAAGCGACGGAGTTATGCCCGAAAACATAAAAAAAAACCTCCTCCTTTTTTAAGAAGTCGGTTAAAAATAAGTTTTACTGAATTTTCAAAATCTCTCGAACATTGCCGTCGGATAATAATATCTGTAAAAATATTAATTTCTCTATGATAAAAAGGGTAGAGGAACAATGTATTCGGGACAATCGCGCGCTGAAAATCAATAGGTGTGAAATAAATGTGTGAAGAACATCTTTTTTTTTAATTTTTCATGTGAATGAAAAAGGATGAGGATGCATTAAAAATAAAACATGACAATTGCTACCAAAATCCGATTCAAATAGGGAAGTAATATTTCAACAATAATGTCAAGTGAACGAAGGTTGCTGGCAAGATCTAGTTTAGTATAAAATAAAATAAAAACCTACACAAAATCCAATAGGCATTTACGGCTCCAAACACAAAATGCTACGAACAACACCTGTGACAAGCTCGTCGTACTCACTCGTCCTACATTCGCTGACATGGTCATATATTATGAGCGACATAAGAACGTGTTAAGGACGTAGTTTACCTCTGTAACTCCTGTAATCTAGGATCTTGTACGATGCTGCAGAAAATCACAAGAAAATTGAACTTGGTTTAGCCAACGGAAAATATTCAGTTGCGAAACTAGAACAAATGAAAAACTTGTTTGCAAAAAATAAAACTGAAGAAATGGAACCTCGTGGAAAGCACCAGATTTCAAATAAAGAAAGAATCATCAAAATCAGTGCACCCTCTCGAAAGTTCTGAGGTAAACAAAACAACAAAAAAATACATTCGAGTTGAGAACTTCCTCTTTTTGGAAGTCGGTTGAAAAACCCGGACACATAAATGGTTCCGTTGCACCAAACAATATGATATAGTAGAGTATGCACCATGGGGATGAAGTAGTGTCTTATGTAGCGGGCGCCGTATTCAATCCCGAGCCAAACGAAGGATCCTATCGTTAACTCCCGAGCGGAGCGAGGGAATTTTGAGTTAACTTCCGAGCGAAGAGAGGGAGGTAAAACGAGAATCCTGAGTGCAGCGTGGGAATCAAGGTCGCCCAAGACGAAGGCACCTTTATCCCGATGTGAATACTCTACTTTTCACACCATCTACGAGAGAATAAAAGCAATAGTGCTAGAATCAAAGTATTTATTAAAATAACATTTTCAGTCTGTTCTGATGTTATGTTTGTGTTTTTTTGTTTGGTAATGCCAATGGCTTCGGATTTAATGTACTCCGGAGTCAAATCACTATCGTCACACGACATTTTTGTGAGAATTTGCAATATTCTAAGTAATTTATTGTATAACAATGAACAAAGCAAGGAAATTTTCAGTATTTGCGCCTCTTTTTAATTTGTCTTCTATTTTTCTTTTATTTATATTCTATCTCGTGGTGTCCAGTTCGATTTTCGAACAATTTATTTTTTAGTGCAGATCATAATGGGGAATGCACGGAACTAGTATATACCTACTAGGTAGCTATCGTAAATATTCGAATGCGATTTATGTTCCAAATTCAAGTCACATGACTGACCAGCGGGACATAATGAAATTCATTACAATATAGCTAGACCTCAGGTCATAAATGACTTACTTTAGGTCAGGTTTGCAAGAGTGCAAAGTTGTTTTTAACCGCGTGGTCAGTTTTGATGACCGAGCAAGCAAAAGATTCTAAAATTGAGTCACGAGCGCAGCGAGTGATCCAAAATTTAGAATATTGAGCGTTAGCGAGGGAATGTGTGAAAAGTGAAAAATCTTTGCACTCGAGTGCAACACGAACAGAAGATTTGCTTTACCGAATGTTAAGGGTAGTGATTGTGATATATTATTGAATAATGAGAAACTTGAATTCGTAGATAAAACGGTTTTCCTTGGGATTACGCTTGATTCAAGGCTACAATGGGGTTCTCATTTAACATCTCTTGCGGGGCGGCTAAGCTCAGCAGCATATGCCATTAGAAAAATCCGTCAATTTACTGATGTAGATACCGCTAGACTGGTCTATTTTAGTTACTTCCATAGTATAATGTCTTACGGTATTTTGCTATGGGGACGAGCTGCAGATATTGAGTCTATATTTATTCTGCAGAAAAGAGCCATTAGAGCCATATATAATCTTCGTAGGCGCGATTCTCTAAGAGAGCTGTTTAAGGATATTGGCATTATGACGGTACATTGTCAATACATCTACGAAAACATAATGTACGTCAGAAAAAAATTGCATCTTTTTGGTAAAAGAGGTGACAGACATAACTACAGTACTAGAAATAGGGACCAATTAGTTCAGCCAGGCTTTAGACTCGCCAAAGTAGACTCATCTTTCATGGGGTACTGTTTGAGATGCTATAATAAAATTCCACAAAGTATTCTTGAACTGAATGAGACGAAATTTAAAACATGCATTAAACGCACACTATGTAAGCAAG
The DNA here is from genome assembly GCA_916618015.1 of Xestia c-nigrum. Classification (NCBI taxonomy): domain Eukaryota; kingdom Metazoa; phylum Arthropoda; class Insecta; order Lepidoptera; family Noctuidae; genus Xestia; species Xestia c-nigrum. The sequence continues at coordinate 12,487,562 of OU745260.1, forward strand.
CGTATTACAAGTTGAGCGATTATATCGCTGATAAAAATGCTTGGCTCAATGCAGGTCCTGCTCCACAAGGACAGGGGCGCAAAAATTGATAGCATTAAATGGTATTGTTGGAGCTGCTGAAGATTGTACAACTATCTTTGCATTGTATAGATTCAATGTTAGTATTATATAATCGCATAGCCCATATTGTGTGAGTACTATGTACTAGAAAGCTATCATTCACTGAAAGCCTACGGCAGTTCTTGACTAGAATGTGCCCTGGCGGTTGAGAGTATGTCATGCTCTCTCAAATGTCTCGCTGATGGTGGCGCGTGTGTCGGACCATTTAGCTCCCTTCAAAATGGTTGAGCTGAATGGTGCTGATCCATGCGTCATGTTCGTGAACGGGCGCTGTCAGTTGTGACTGGTCATCTCTTAGTCGCCATGGTTTATTTGAATTAATTATTTTGTTTTTGAGTTGTATTTTATTTTTGTTTTGCTATGGACACTTTTAACGTGCATACTTGCTACATTGTTCTCACATAATATACCATCTCAACATGAATGATGTAACCAAGATTTTGTAACAATATTTTGATTTAAAAGAGTGTCCATGGAGTTTCTTGCCCGTTCTTCTCCATAGAGATCTACGTTAGGGAATGGGCAACTACAGTACTTTCACAGTTTTTATGTCTTGTGACTGGGACTGTAGCTACTTTAAATGTTCATTTTGTTTGGACAATTCAAAAGTGCCTGTAACTGGCCTACTTGAAATAAATGCTTTGATTTTGATTTTGATTTTGATTTTGACACGTAACTTTTCATCCCACCTCAGCGAGGAAATGAATAAACGCAAAAAAATGGCGTATTATTAACAAATTCAGTTAATTCTGTTGGCGTCAAATAAACTTCCTCATTGCTAGATAATGAGTGGTCATTTAAGGATTTCCACTTGTTTTCAAGTTGGATTCCTTGTTTTTAACCTAAAGGTGTTAAAAGAAAACGACGCGCGCAAAACATATCAAAAAAAGTACACCAAGAAGGTTTCCAGTCTGAGTTATTAACAAAAACAAAATGTATGATAAATTCGGCACCATAGAGGGAAGTAAATAGGTTTAATGATGTTTTGAATTGACATGCTTAGTGCACACGATGTTCTAAATTTAAATTTACTTTACCCTCTAGACGATAAAAACGGCTTTTACACTCAGATATCGAAGAGCAAAAATACTCTTTCCGAGATGAGGGGATGAAAAGAATATTAAAGCGGGCTTTCTCATATGCCAATTTACTCTAAACTGCAAAACTTGTTTTTTTTATAGTATGTTATTGTGGTATGTAATATGATGTGCAAGCTTGCAGTAACAGCTTGCAAGTAGTTTACGTAGAATAGCGGATAAGTATTATGTTTAGACAGTGAATAAAAGGATGGCACGACGTACACACGTTTCTTTATAAACTCCGCCTAACCCTCTGCACAATCCCTACATGGCGACCCTGCCAGGATTTCAACCAAATTTCGACGTTGTTTAAATATCTACATGGACAGTTAACGTACCTACATCAAAATGTGTCGCTCAGATATAAAGAAGGACGAAGTATTCATCACTCAGAGTGCTTCCGGAGGATCAAACAGCAGCGCGGAATATCACCTTTCAAACATAAGCGTCGTGATGTTCGTCATCTGCACAATACTCTCTATTGCAGCACTTTACGGACTATACGTTTTGTACAAAAAGTGCCATCAGAATTGGATCACGAATGAAGTTTTGACACAAAACTTGAGACGGTCCATTCGCCGCGTGACCACTAGATCCGGAGAGGAACCTACCTGCGTTTCCTGCGCCTGCCGTAAATAGAACGAAAAATAAATAAATAATGAAGAAGTGAAGAAAGAAGATAAAATAATATAGAAGAAATAAAATAAAAATTACAGAAGAGAGAAGAAAAATCAAAGAAAAAAAAAAGCGAGGAGAACGAAGAAATAAAATGTACGAGTATTTAGTTGGAGGAGTCAGGGAATTCCCGGCTCAGTTACCTGTGGTGTCCAGGGTATAGCCCGGCCCAAGCTGCCATTCCTGAGGATGAGCCAAGCAGTCACTTCAGAGGACAAGCCAAGCAGCCCTTCCAGAGGACAAACCTAGCAGCCATCGAGACGGATAACTCCATGAAAGGTATCAGTGCGGTACTCATAAGTGTAAAAATAAGAATAAGTGTAAAACTAGACTCTATAATTATTCATGGAAAGACTTAGTGAAATATATGAAAGTATACTAGATTTATGTGTTAGTATTAGAAAATTAGGCCCTAAACGGCGAAGCGAAAAAGTAGGAAAGCAAAAGTTTCAGGAGGCTAATAATTTGTATAACGAGTTTACATTATTAATAGAATACGGACGTATACGTAAAAAGGAATTACATTTAGATCCGTCAATACCTAACGAAATTGAGCAAATTTATAGAAAAATCTTGGGTTATAAAGAGGTTACAGATATTTCAGAAAGTTCGTCCGACGAATTTTTAGATATAGAGGAAAATAAGACAACATACAAAATGGAAAGTTTCAGTTTAAAAACGGCTAATACTTTGATTCCAATTATGGACGGAAAGGAAGAAACAGTAGAGAGAATAATTGAAGGTATAGAGATGTATGAAAGTTGCTTGACAGAAGAAAGTTGTAAGAAATTGCTCGTTTCATTTGTGTTAAAGACTCGTCTATCAAAAATAGCGAAATTAAAACTGAATAACAGTTACACCACTATTTCGGATTTAATCAAAGATATTCAAACTCATCTTCTGACAAAAAAATCATCCAACTCAATAATAGCACAGATTAATAATATAAGTCAAAACAACTTTACCATAGGCGAATACGGAGAGAAACTAGGAGATTTGTTTACCACCCTCACCATAGCGCAAGCAGACGGAAACCAGACAGCCGCCGAGATACTAAGTCCAATAAACGAAAGGTTAGTAGTTAAAAGATTTGCAGATGGTCTGAGAAATCGACGACTTAGTACTATTTTAGCAGCTAGAAATTACAGTCAACTCAAGGATGCAGTACGAGCAGCTGAGGATGAGGAGCTGTCAGTTCCCGGAACCTCAGGTCAGGATGCCGTGTTATCATACACACGAGGTAGAAACTCAAGGTACAGTCGAAATCGCGGAAACTACCATAGTGGGCAGACTACTCAATACCGTAGAAATCCTTCTCACTACCGAGGTAACAACGCAGCCCAGCATTACAGGGGTCAGGGGGCCCCACAGCGAGGTTTATACCGTGGCAGACATTACCAACAGCGTGGATACTATAGACCGCCGAATAAAAGTTACTATAGGAGTAACAGGGGTCATTACAGAGGTGCCAGGCAAGACAACGTAAATGTTGTCACAGTGCCAAAAGAGGAAAAGGATAAAGAAGAAAATTTAGCTCAGTTTTTTCGGAGCAACTAATTATAATATAATATGGAAAAGTCTCGATTTTATTTATTTATACGCTGGAAAAAAAAAAACTAAAATTTATAATCGATACGGGTGCAACTATTTCATTAATCAAAAGACAAATGGTAACACGCGAAACAAAATTATATAGCGATCAAACAAATATAAAAGGAATCGGTGGAAAAGTACAAGTATATAACTTCGCGTACATTTCTTTGAAATTACAAACGGGTGTACAGTTTCGTCACAAGTTTTACTTGTTCGATAATATTCCATGTGAATCGGATGGAATACTCGGTTTAGACTTTCTGAGAACTTATAACGCAAACATTGATTTACCGACAAACATACTCAGCTTACAATTAAATGACAAAGCGCCTCATTATCGCATTGAAATACAAAACCCACAACCAATTCACACGAACTCGGAAAATTATTTGCTTATTCCAGGTCGAAGTGAATCTATTCACTATGTCGACATAAACAAAAATATTTACAAAGAATGCGTTTTACACCCTAAACAAATAAATGACGACTTATTCATAGCAGGTTGTATTTTTCAGCCAAAACGAGGTAAAATTCCAGTAAAAATTCTAAATACTAATGAAAATTTAATCAAAATACCGAAATCAAAATTAATACGTAACGATGATATAGAGTATTTAGATAACTATAATATTTGTTTATTTAATAAATCAGAAACGGGACTGGAGCGAGTAAAAAAATTACTATCGGAACTAAATTTATCTCATTTAAATTCAAGTGATAGAAAAGAATTGGAAATAATTTGTGCTAAATATTCAGACATATTTTTCCTTCAAGGAGACAAACTAGGAACAGCAAATGTAGTAGAACAGTCAATAACAATAAAACCAAATACGATGCCAGTGTATACTAAGCCTTATCGTTTGCCGCAATCATCGAAATCGGAAATAAATAAGCAAGTCGAAAAAATGTTACAGGACAACATAATAGAGCCCTCCAGCAGTGAGTGGAACAGTCCTATTCTTTTAGTACCCAAAAAATCAGATGGAGAAAAGAAATGGCGTTTAGTAGTGGATTACCGAAAACTTAATGATTGTATCCAAGACGATAAATTTCCACTACCAAACATTACCGAAATATTAGACTCTCTTTCAGGAAGTATTTGTTTTAGTCATTTAGATCTTCAGCAAGGGTTTTACCAAGTTAATTTAAAACCAGGGAGCAGGGATATCACCAGCTTCTCGACTAGTGAAGGTCAATATCGTATGAAGCGCCTTCCTATGGGACTCAAAATATCACCAAATGCGTTTTCAAGAGCCATGTCAATTGCCTTGTCAGGACTAACATTTGAGAAATGTTTCGTTTACTGTGACGATCTTATCGTATTCGGTAGGACAGTAGACATACATAATAAGAATCTTATGGAAGTTTTCGATCGTTTAAGAAAAACGAACCTTAAGCTGAACCCAGCAAAGTGTGAATTTATGAAAACTCAACTACTCTATGTAGGTCATGAAGTTTCAGCAAAAGGTGTATTACCAGATCCACAAAAAATTACTGTAGTTAAAAATTACCCAGTACCAAAAAATGCCGAAGAGGTTAGACGATTCGTTGCATTCTGCAACTATTACAGAAAATTCATTCGATCGTTTGCAGAAATTACAGTACCACTAAATAAATTATGTAGAAAGAACGAACCTTTTGTATGGACAAGTGAGTGTCAAAATAGTTTTGAAATTCTCAAAGAAAAGTTAATTAACCCACCAATTTTGCAATACCCCGACTTTTCACAAGAAAATGAATTCATACTACAAACAGACGCATCTAATATGGCAATAGGATCAGTCTTATGTAACAGCGATCTAAGACCAGTAGCTTACGCCAGTAGACCACTAAATAAAGCAGAGTTAAATTATCCTACGATACAAAAAGAACTTTTAGCAGTAGTGTGGAGTATAAAATATTTTAGACCATATTTATATGGAAGAAAATTTACTATTCTAACGGATCATAAACCACTCATCTATCTATTTGGTATGAAGGATCCATCTACACGACTTTTAAAATTTAGATTACTATTAGAAGAATACGATTACGACATCAAATACATAAAAGGTACAGAGAATAATGTTGCTGATGCATTGAGTAGGGTTACCATAAGTTCCAATGAATTAAAGTCTTTAAATGAAAAAGTAGTAAGTATAGTAATGACAAGGGCACAACGAGCGAAAATAAACTCAGAGTGCAAAGCAAAATCACAATCGAGTGACAATGGTTCCCTTAATATAGCTGACGAACCAAGGTTAGGCCAACCAAGGATAGCAGAGATATTAAGAAAACCTAATGAAGCAGTAGAATTAAAATTTATAAAGGGTAAAGATCAGAACAAGAAAAATAAAGATTACGAAAACGAATGTTTCGCTTATGTAAAGAATGAATCTACTCTATATATAAATCTCGATTATATGTCGCATTTCTCGCGAGTCGAATTTGCGGATTTATTGAGTGATAATTGTAGAAAAATAAATATTACAGAACTATGCATAGTAAAAGATAAAAATAATGTCAAATTTATTAAAGAATTGATCAATGAAATAAAAAGAAGACCACAGTGGACCGGCCCACAAATAAATATTCTAAGAGGAATAAAAAGAGTCCTAGAAAATGACGAAAAAACATACATACTACATGATTATCATTTGCTGCCAACAAGTGGGCATGCAGGCGTACGACGCATGATAAACAATATAAAGGGAAAGTACTTTTGGCCAGGCATGGAGAACGACGTACGATGCTACGTTTCAAAATGTAAAAAATGCCAAACTAGTAAGTATTCTAGAAATATAGTAGAACCGATGGTCGTAACTACAACGGCAACAAGTGCTTTCCAAAAAGTATTTTTAGATTTAGTAGGCCCATTAGATAAGGATTTAGAAGGTAACGTTTATATTTTAAGTTTACAATGTGAGCTTAGTAAGTATGTCGAAGCGTATCCATTACAGAGAAAAGATACGGTAAGTGTAGCAAGAACTTTTGTAAACAACTTTATACTTAGGTATGGTTTACCTACAACCATCGCTACCGATCGAGGTACGGAATTTATGTCAGAAACAATGTCAGAGGTATGTAAGTTGCTACAAATTAATAAACTGAATTCGACAGCATATCATCATCAGTCGATAGGTGCATTAGAAAATACCCATAAGCATCTTGCAGCATTTTTACGTACTCAGTGTGATGGACATCCAGAAACATGGAGCCAATGGTTGAATTTTTGGTGTTTTTCATACAACACTACCGTCCATACGGAAACAAAATACACACCGTATGAGTTAGTATTCGGTAAAACATGCAACTTACCTAGTAATCTTACCAATGACGTAGTAGAACCGCTTTACAACCCAGACAACTATGTATTAGAACTTAAATATAGGTTACAGTTAGCTCATAAGGAAGTTAGGAATAATTTAATTTTAAGAAAAACTCAAAGGAAATTGGTATATGACAGAAAATGTAATCCTATTTCGTATAAACCAGGTGATTTGATACTTATTAAAAATGAAACAGGTACAAAATTAAACAAGTTATATAAAGGACCTTATACTGTGTTAAGCGATAACGAACCTAATGTCATTATAAAAAAAGACGATAAATTAGAGACGGTTCATAAAAATAGAACAAAGAGATATGAAACTTAAGTACCTATAACTAATCGGTTTGTTTACATTTAAGTGATATCATGTTATGACAGTGACACACTTCACTTAATGATAAGTTACATTGTTTAGATTAATAAAAATATACGCTATTGTTTATATTAATGTACTTAGAATAACATTAAAATAACTACCTACCTATTAAGCTAATGTTTATAATGCGCATTATAAGAATTATAAGAATCTTAACTATAATATTGCTCTAGGCAAATAAAATGTAAAAAAGAAAAAAAAATACATTTAATGTGTATTTTTTTTTTGTAACAACCAAAAGCAAAAAGCAAAGTTTCACAAAAAAGTCTTTATAATAATTATAAAATCTTATTAAAACCTTTTACGTCCTCATTTTATTTTTAGAATTTTCCTCCTCTTATTTTAAAAGTTAGAGGGGAAACAATTTGTACGGCTTCAGAAACAAATATCTCAATAAAAAGGAATTGGTAACTCGATATCATTTTTTGAGAGCTTTAACTCTCAGTTAAGGAAATAAAGACACCTCCAAACTTCAACTGTGTCATGCCAACATTCTCGGAGTAAATGGCTGTGACATATGTACGGACAGACAGACAGACATACGGACAAGACGGATCTAAAAGTGACCCGTTTTTTTGTAATTTGGCTACGGAACTCTAGAAAGAGTAAACGCTAGCCATAATTACACGTTTAGGCATAAAACGTGTCAAGATAACGTTTTGGCGTGTGGTGTACATCTGTGTATTTTTATTTTTTGAAACCGCAACGATCCGTATTTTTGTAGTCATCATCATCATCAGCCTATAATGTTCCCACTGCTGGGACACGGCCTCCTCTCAAAGGGAGGGAATGGGCTATAATCTACCACGCGGGCCCAGTGCGGATTGGTAGATGTATTGGCGCATTACTTTGTGTAATTTATTTCATGACCGCTGCTCTCAAAACGGTGAAGGAAAACATCGTGAGGAAACCGGCATGTCCTAGAACCAAAAAAATTCGAAGACATGTGACATCTACCAATTTTTGTAGTAGCTACCAATTTATTTTATTTATATTTGAAACATCGTTTAGGCTTATTCCTATCAAATGCACAAATAATAAAAAGGGGTCATTCCCGTTCGTCCACACCCCGTCGTCCACACTGCGGACGACTGGGAATGTTGCGTTCTGTTCGTCTACACTGTGGACGAACAGAACGCATTATTCCCAGTCGTCCACACCCCGTCATCTCACGTCTAGTATAAGAGTGTTGTAAAAATGGCTATGTTTAAATTATTGTAAATTAAGTGGATCTGTGATACAGATTGCTCTGTTGTTGCCCTTAATTATTGTAAAATAAGATGATCTGTGATGAAAAATACTGTTGAATTTAAACACTACTTAGTACATATTATGTTGTTATTAAAGAGGTTATATACTTTAAAAATGTTTACATAATGCCAAAAAAATATTAGATAAAATATTGCCTTTTAATTATTGTAAATTATGTTGATCTGTGATGAAAACTAGAATTGTTGTTAATTATTTTAACATTGATGATTTTAAATAAAAATAACTTAATAGTTATTAAATTAATTAAACCGTTAAATCATTTATTTAATTTAAAATTGAACTAGACATGAAACGAGTTGCGGGTGACTGGGAACGTTGCGTTCTGTTCGTCTACACTGTGAACGAACAGAACGCATCTTTCCCTGTCACTGTTTTTTTTATTTAAAATCATCATGTTAAAATAATTAACAACAATTCTAGTTTTCATCACAGATCAACATAATATTTTTTTGGCATTATGTAAACATTTTTAAAGTATTTAACCTCTTTAATAACAACATAATTTGTACTAAGTAGTGTTTAAATTCAACAGTATTTTTCATCACAGATCATCTTATTTTACAATAATTAAGGGCAACAACAGAGCAATCTGTATCACAGATCCACTTAATTTACAATAATTTAAACATAGCCATTTTTACAACACTCTTATACTAGACGTGAGATGACGGGGTGTGGACGACTGGGAATAATGCGTTCTGTTCGTCCACAGTGTAGACGAACAGAACGCAACATTCCCAGTCGTCCGCAGTGTGGACGACGGGGTGTGGACGAACGGGAATGACCCATAAAAAGACACATGACCTAAATAATCCTATTAGCTTTAAGTCTCACAAGTGCAGATCTTTGACACGGGCAGCCGTCTGTCCTATAAAGATACTTGTTGCCATTAGTCCGAGTGGTCGAGGGACAGTGAAATGAAACACTCTTTAAATAAAAGATGACTCGTAAGAAGTATCAAGACGCCGCCAAACGGCGAGCTGGTAATGGCCGCCGCTCAGAGCCCCACATTTAGCAAACTCTCCTCTGAATATTTAACGTCGGTTTCTTTATTTAGCAATAACATTATTCTTAATTATGGTGTCTGACATTGACCTTCCTTCACCGATTCGGAATGTAGTACCAACAAAATGCTGAGACTGTTAAAAGCTTTGGGGTCAACCGCGTATTAGGGCGGCCATAACCGGGAGAAGGGTAGTGCTTTTGAAAATATTTGGAAGGGTAATATCAACAGTCCCTTAACACCCGTTGGGAACACGTGGGGTAAAACAATTTTGGCTTTTAAGGTCAGAGTAGTACAGACGCAGCAAAAGGTTGACATCGTGAATTCGTGACCCTTCGCATCTTTGACACGACAAACCATACTAGGTTGATTTAGATAATATTCTCTCCATCAAGTCTCAAAAGACACCGGCGCTGTACGCCCCTTTGTCATTTGCATATCAATCAATACTTAGCCCATCATAAAAGGTATATCAACGCTGAAGGCGCACCATTCAAGAATCGATTCTTTATGCCTATCTTTGTGCTGGCAAAAATTATGTTCGTGGTACAAAGGAAAAATAGTTCAGCCAGACGCGACAAACATGACTATGACAAATGATATCTTTAAATTGATGCCGTGACGTGAAACGGCAGCTTTTATGTACAAGTAAAAGTAATAATATGTAATAATAAATTCTCTCCCTAAACTAAATAAACAAAGTTTCACGAAGTTCGTAAAATGTTTAACAGTGTTGCAGTTTTGTTAATAATGCACCACGAATACTCGCTGCGCAAAACTTTGTACAAGTTACAACTTACAAATTCCAGCTAGCGTTAACTAAGTTACAAAAACTTGAAGAGTATCATATAAAAGTGATGGATGTAACATGGTGGATTGGCGGCGGGTGACGGGTGCAGGCTGCAGCGTGGTGAACCGGTGACGTCACTCGTCGGTCAGTGGGCGAGGTAATATTTATAATGTGAACGGATGCTAAAAGGAAGGCACGGCCATGACCGACTTGTGTGACCGATATCCGTGCTCCCCAGGCTGCCCTGCGCCTACCCTAGGGCTGCCATTAGCGATGTGCACGCCCCAACCAACACTATTTACATTCGAAAATATCGATTTCATCGTAAAAACCTGATTATGATTTCTTATACAACTAAAACATGGGTAACCGAGGTAATATTAATTGATACTCGACCGTAATTCATACAGCTAATAGAGAGGGCTCCTCTCAGACAGCGCTTCATTGAACGACAATGGGGGATATTGTCATAACAATCACAATAACAGCCGTCTTAATGACCTCACTGCGAAATTATTGTAGTCCCGAGTGGTTAGTGGTTATATAGGATCGCAGATAATATTAAACACCATGAACAATAACAATAAAATCTGATAATAGGGAGAGGATCGTGAGGAAAGTTAATTTTCTTTTTAAAGTTCATAACTTCTGTATATTGCACTGGATAATGGAGTACTTCCATTACTATACTTTTATTATCACGTAATCGCTTCTAGACTCCATAGACTACCATAGATAGGTTTATGGGTAATAGTTGCCAGCGCCATTACAATTGCAAAGAACACAGCATAATGTATGCCCATACAATAATAACAACAATAATTATAAATAAGAAAACATCTTTTTATTTTAATTTGGATGACAAAGGCGTCGCCTTTCAATAATTCAATAATTCCTAATCATTAATTGCTTGTAGCTTTTTTATTCGTGGCGGTTTAAAATATTAAAATCCATCAACCCGGATTAACCATTTATCAATCTTCGTATTACGCGATCATTTTAACGTGAATTTGATCAAAGTATCGGATTAAATCAACACCAAATTCACGGTTGGGGTAATCCCCTATTGGACTGCGATTTGATTTGAGAGATGTTTGATGTCTACGTTAAGGATTTAATTAAGATTTTATTTGTAACAGTTATTATTTTTTATGGGATATAGTAAGTATTGTTAGTAAACTTAAAATTAGTTGTGAAGCGTGCTTAAAACAGTGTCAGTACCTACCTATTGTTAGTTTTTAAAATAGCCGTGTTCTATTCCCGATAGTAAAACTCAACAATACTACACAAGTTTTGCTAGTTTTATATTCGCTTGCATATTTTCAATAGTCGGAAATTGGTGTGTATACCGTGCATATCTAGCATGAAACGCGTAGTTGTGACTGGTTATTTCAGTTGTCAGTCACAACTCCGATCCGGAGAGCATGACAGTCATTTCGAAATGAATTTACCTTTTTGTTAGCATTTGTAGTTTTGTGACACAACTGACTATTCAAACCCAGACATATGTTTCACGGACAAGCTTCAAAGGCTGTCCTGAACGTTGTGTTAGTGGAAAGCATTTTCCAAAGCCCACAAAAGCTCTGTTCCGTACAAACGGTAGTAGTGCCCCATTACCGACTTAGTTCATACAATTGATACGGGGCTGCGACATGCAACTTTAACACTACTAATAAAAACTAGGTTTAAAACTGTGTCAAGGATTTTTATTACTTGGTACTTTTAATACCAGTAGCAAGGTATTTAATAAAGTAGTACTTATAATTTCCAGGTTTTAATAAAGTGAAGATACCTTGACCTAGTATTCCCCGCTGCCGCCCAAAGAGCCGCTGACTGAATATTCCGAGAACAGAAAATATGAGAGCGAGAGAGTGACGCTCACGGACATTTGAACATATTGAATATCGAACACCTTGTGCTGTAAAGGATGAAAAACACCCATAACAAAGCCGTGAGGCACTGGTTTCCCCGTCACTGGAATAATTAGCCTGGCATACCTAGGATCCTTCTATAGGTACCTACGGAGATACTGGAGGTCAAAGTTCCGTTTTTTTTAATACTAGTTTATAATATAATTATTATTTTACTTTATACACATATGCTTGGTTGAAAGTCCGTTTGCTCCCTGTTTCATTATAACAATAAATCACTTTAACTCTGAAAAAGTGCTCAATACCGGAACATGTCAAGAGAATAGGGACTAGACTGGCTTTCGGTCCATGTTTACCACAATATTCTTTGACACCTAATCATCCATGCTAATTCACCTTGCAGATCAGTCACAGCAAGCAGATTTATATTCAGAGAAAATAACCACCAGCATTTGATAAAGTTCAGAGCGAATCATATTTAATGACGTTATTCAGAGAAGATATGATATTGTGGGACAGTGTTCGCGTAAATGATAATATATTTACGAGTTGCGATGTTGTGTCTAGTAATTCTTTTATCTTAGACCTGACATTATCATGAGCCAGCAAAAAAAGAAATATCAGGGCTTTAGTCTGTTCATTCATTATGTATTGCGTGGCGTTCCATCAGTGATTTTGGCGAAGTATCATTTTAGATAATTATCTCGTAATCGTATTGTATATGTCACCGTAAAATTGTCAAATACGTTATATTGTAATATCTCTAGCGATATTGTAAAGTCTCGAATTATTGTCAAATGAACATACTGCTTACAACAAAACGCATTATTTTTCGTGAAATGCATGCGATGGTAGTCAACTTACGCGGTGTGGAAGAAAGGAGGGATCCCCCTTGCCCAGTGGCACAACTCTCATGAAAAGATAATGCACCATTCCTGAGAAATACCGATTAATATAACATAACCTTAAAACACTTTATATTCCCCCTAAAAAGCGTAGTCGACGGAGCTATTTCCGAGTGCAGGGTTTAAAGGAACCTAACTAACCTAACGGGGGGGTGCCCCAAGTCCCGATTATGGGGGCAGAGATACTTCCGTATGTTCAGTTGACAATAATTCGAGACATTACAATATCGCGAGAAAAAACACGTTATATTGTAATATAACGTGTTTGACAATTTTACGGTGACATATATTTAAAACTAAAACGTGTAAAAGTATCTAAACAATATGTTGATTACATATTGTTTAGATACTTCTACTTCTTTATTAGATTCATGTAACAAAAACAAACAACCCCAGTTATCAAAACCCAATTTACAACAACAATCTTTTCTATCTGTAAGTTAATAACAGCTCGAATGATAGAAAACTTTAGACTGACTGCTAGTTATACTTGAGCTCTCTAATGAGTGCAATGGCGGCCAAAAAGTCATGCCTTTATGTCGGTCATAACTAGAAAAGTTACAGCAGATACGCTGGAGCCCGCAGAGGTGTTAATTAATAGAGCAAAGGCTGAAGTTTGTGTTGATACTTTGTGACCTCCTCAAAGCTAACATAGCTCAACCTCGGCTATTCTACCATGCGACTGTTTAAAACGTTTGCCAGTTATAAACGACACGTTTCTGGCAATTTTCCATTGGTAAAGTTTTGTACAGAATCATTCAGTTCAAAACTCGAACTGAACTTCTGTACAAAATGACGACCAAAGCACTGTTTGAATTATTATTTATTTAAACGACCATTACTACTCGGCAAACTAAGCCAGTCAAGCAATTCAACCCCAGAAATAGTTATTATTTGAATAGTGTACTTATGTAACTTACATTAGAACTGTTGCCCAAAATAAATCCCTATTGAAATGGAATATAAAACATGTGGGACTCAATTACAACGGGTCGCTAATTCGTGTTAGGTTCTGTTCTTTATTTTTTCACGTTTGTGAACTCGGGGAAAAAGTAGCATATCAGTCGGGGTCAACCGGGCGTCAGATTTTAATGACGAGAGCACGATGCATTTGCATAATTTGTAAAGCCACTCAGTAATTTGCCCTGTGGCAAGGCCGACGATGGCTGGCAGCTTCACAAGGCACTGAATACATTCCGTACTTGTCTCATAATTCATTTCATTCGCGATTTATGTAAATGTGATGAAGAAGACTTATTTTTCGGCTAAGTATTTATTTACAGAGACACTCGTAGCGTGTTTATTTAAAAATCAATAAGCTTTTACTGTAAATCCTTTTTCGCAGAATGCAGACATGCCGCATTTTCAGAGTGAGTTATTGTTTCATGATTTCAATATTGGATACTGCGTTTTCGACGAACATTATTCAGTGAAATGTTCATTCATTAAAAAAACCTGTAAGAGTAATATTTATGAATAAATACTCTACATGGCTGAATATTTCGTGCTTGTGAGAAATTCTGAAATGAATCTACTACAAACAAAATATTTGAGATAGCCTCACCCATCCATTGATAACGTATTCGAGATGGTCAAAATGGTTCCATATAAAATAAATCCTACTGAATATTAGGTATCGGGAAACAATCAATTCCATTGAAGTTTATTCCTATATTTATGAGTAGTTTTTTCCTATAGTATCTATCTCGCATGGCTTCCGCGATTGAGTAGAAATTGTTATTGCATAGTGGTACAACGAAATGATAGATATCGGTTATTGAAGCGTGAAGGCACTGTGAAAATGCTGTTGGGATTTCCCGATAAAGGTGTGTTTCCGTTTAACAAACGTCGAGTGCAGAAAGGGGTTCAACAAGCGATATCAAACGCTTTACGAATGTTTTTAAACCTTTACGTTTGATTTTCAAAGAGAAAACCAAACCTTTCTCTTTTACTTGGCTTCGTTATATAAGCATTGGTGTTTACAATTTCAAAATTGCCTGTAATTTAAGTTCCAGCAATTGGTATCTTACGCAAGATCTTAAGAAAACTCAAACGTTAGGAAATCATGTCTCAGAATCAAGTTATTTAGCAATTAAGTTGTAATCGTGTGCCATTATTAACTTAAATGTTGGGATCAAAGCCTTTTTTTCTAAAGTACAATGTTTAATGGAAAAAGTTTTAATGGGATTTCATTTGAACGAAACGCTTCTTACGGCAGTCAGTTATGGAATCGTTTCTTGTCTCTGCAGAGCCGCAGAAGCACAAAGTTTGTTTTTTTATAGGTTCGTAATAAATATTGTTTAGTATAATTTGTACCTGTAGGTATTTAGAGCATAGAGAATTGTTTAGTGCAAAACTGTATCAATTGCATTAATCGCCTACGCAGCAACTGGACAGATTCTCAGCTGAACAGTATCTCAACTGGACACATTAGCAACTGGATAGAACTTGTACAGTCCACGACATAATAAAACTGGATGATTTGGAAATATGGACGTTGGTACACATAGGAACATATCGACGCCTTAGAGTGAAAACCTCGTAAGTGTAAAAGAGGTAACTTTTCAGGAGGAAGAAAAAACTGCGATAATCGTTGCAAGGTATTCACGGGAAACTGATAGATGCGAGTATTTACGAGGTTCTCATTTACTGTCATAGGTGGCGCTATGAGCATTGAATGAACAAATGAGTCAGATTTGGACGTGCGTAGCGAGGTTTTCTTCCTAGAAACGTAATAAAATAAATTTGAGCAAAAATGCATTCCCGAGGTTTTCACTCTAAGGCGACGATATAGGATATTTTTCTCCCCGTAATAACAAGTTACAAATTGAAGATTTTGTTTAATATTACCTACCGTAAAATAATTTCTCAAAAATATATATGTCACCGTAAAATTGTCAAACACGTTATATTACAATATAACGTGTTTCTCTCTAGCTATATTGTAAACTCTCGAATTATTGTCAACTGAACATACGGAAGAATCTCTGCCCCCATAATCGGGACTTGGGGCACCCCCCCCCCCCCCGTTAGGTTAGTTAGGTTCCTTTAAACCCTGCACTCGGAAATAGTCCGTCGACTACTTTTTTTAGGGGAATATAAAGTGTTTTAAGGTTATCCCTCAACCCTGCGTGAATTGACTACCATTGCATCCATTTCACGAAAAATAATGCGTTTTATTGTAAGCAGTATGTTCGTTTGACAATAATTCAAGAGTTTACAATATCGCTAGAGATATTACAACATAACGTGTTTGACAATTTTACGGTGACATATATAACGGATTGTGAGGCAGGTCGTGCCATTGTGTTGTATAAACATTCCTTGAATAAACTCTTCTTAAATTTAATACCTATGTTTCATATTTTCAAACTTATTTTAACATTACTGTACTCCGTCCACTTGCTAATCTGTCCAGCTGCGAAAATGTGCAGCTGAAAAGCTGTCCAGTTGCGAATCTGTCCAGTTGCTACCAACTTCCACGCACATTGCTAGTATGTTACCTAACTATGCATTAATAAAACCTGCTAAACATACACAAAACAAAATTTATTTAAACAACCCGCACAAAACGTACCTATGGGAAAAGCCTGGGGGAGGAATCATTCGATCAATTCAACTGAAACCTTCTGGTAAATAAATAAACATCTAGGTAAGAACTTTCAGCTTTTGGAATTCTGAAAATTTTATAGATTAGCTAATATATCAGCGGGTACACCTAGCTCAAGATGACAGCACCAGAAGTGAGCCTCAATAAACAGATTCTGTAAATTCCTAGATAATACTCGTATGTATATTCATACTTTACCAAAACTTTTTTGTTGAGAACGTGTTCCGAATTATCAAAACATCTATTTGAAAAGGTACCAAAGCCTACAGAAAACCAACAAAATTGTAATATTAAATGCTGGCGGTATTTTCGAAACTGAAAGAATTGAGCTCAAACAGCGGTAAAAGATATAATCCACATTGAAAATCTAATACAGCAAATAATTGGAAAATCGGATGAAGAAACGATTCGTAAGCATGAAGGAAATGTTATCATGTACACCTCCGAATAATGTTATTACGAGGTATTTCTTTTAGTGTTTTTTGCACATAACTTGGTAGGATATAAGGCTACACATATTATAGGACAAAGGTACGATATAGGTCGCTTAAATACGGCGGCAAGAGAGCAACGGTTCGACGACCGGACATAAATTAAGAAAGAATGGCCAAAGTCGTGACTGTAATAGCACATTGAACAGATTAAACGCCTATGAGACGTAAACGGTTCGATCTTACGATCTCGCTCAAGAGCTACTATTTTCCCGACCTTACTAGATTCATATCACAGTTCTAACTTTTGTAGATAACCGTTTCTAAATTCGACTTTGTAATTATCTACTTTAGAAACCATCTGTCTCCAGTACTTATATTATACTTCTTAGTTTCTTAAAATTTCACCCGGTATTCTCGAATTTTGATTTTGATTATGTAAAATGCAACTCACTCGCTAATATAAATACATCTTGTTTTAATACTTTTACGTATACCTTTCTCAAATCACGTTAAGTGTTTCATAAAATGTCTTGTAAAAGCTTTCAGTGAATAAAAAAGTTGTCGTTGAAACATCGGAGAAGCAATGTTTACGTAGCGCGGCTGTTAAAACAATAAAAATATACCTTATACATAGTTAATATGTAACTTACCCTGGGGGCAGATCACGGGGTCCCTTTATACCTGAAAATATGTTAAATAAGTTAGGTTTGTTTAGCTTTGATGAGGGTTCACGAGACATTTTTGAACTGTCTTAAATTTACGGAAAGATATAGGAATTCAAAGCGTTCAGGGGATAATTGAAGTGACATTGCCGGAATTGTTTCAGCCCTCAGGGGACCACGACAGGGTATTTTATATCGTAACACGGGTTTATTTTAGCACTTGTAAGATAATACCACAAAATCGTCTTAGACTTAGATAACAACAATGTTTTACAACCCTTGTGGAATGAGAATCCAAAGGATAACTCCTTTGAATCCTCACTCTACGCGGGACGACTAGAATTTCAAATAGCTTCGACGCTAGGAGCTGTAAGTGTTAACATAAGTTGCAAAAAGTAAATTAACTGTTTCGTATTTTTTCCACAACGTGGCCTGCATCAACAGTAATCACAAAAAGTGGAACGGCTAATTCAGTCCAGTTAAATTAGCTCAAAAAATGGGGTAAGGTTAGAATAATTCGCATAGAGAAAAAAAATGGTAGGAACGTCGGATCGACCGGGATTTTTGACATTTCATTTGTAACGGTGTTCCCAACATTCGTACCAATTTTTAATTTTAAAATGCTTAGTCAATAATCAAATTAATCAACCTTTCCCAAAAAAGTGCGGAAACTAGATATTCACAAAATACCGAAAATCGAAGTCCATCGCAATTTAAACAAAGCTCCAATGAGCTTACTGCTAGTAATGGAATACCGACGTGCGGAAATAATTCCGCTAAATACGTACTGTAAATGCAAATTACATTTTGGAACTTAAAGCCCTAAAGAAACGTAATCATGTTTGTATGTGCCTAAATGTTTTACACGGAGCTTCATTATTTGTATAATTAAAACACTCGTGATTAAATGTAAAATCTTGTTTCATTACATTTAAAATCTTCCTTTTAAATAAAATTACGGTATATTCAAGGCGAGAGTTCTATGCCAGACTAACACTGTTTACCTAAACGTGTTTGCTAGATGTTTAATTTAAAGCTACATCTATTACTAACTCCACCTAAATATTAATTAAATTTATTAATAAAAGTTGTCATAAAAGACCGTAAAAAAAACAAAGTAACAAGAAACTCTAAAGCTAACATTAAATCTAATCGTCAATCATTGCAATTACTTCAGATTTATTATAATTAACAAAGTCTCTAAACTATGCTATAACAGCGGCAGCGGGCCTAAAAAATTAAAATTCTTAAAATGGACTTTATTGTAATAATCATAAAGTCCATTTTCTGATTTTTTTTAACGTGTTTCATATTATGTTTTGCTAGAGCTTCAATTTTAGACCTCCAGACCATATATGTAAGTAATAGCTACATAGGATACGAATTATTAAAACAAGAGGAACGTAGTCTGCTAGAGGAAGGCTCCCTTCTCATCAGTTTCATACATTACTGAACATTTAACTTCTAGTGACATGATATTTCATGAATGGTCTACCAGAGACCTCAGCCACATTTCATACTAAAGATTCGTCAAATAAGAAAAGACCAACATATAGCTGGCTACACCCGTAGCTTCTCAATTAGGATCTCTATTCTATCATCCAATAAATACTCCGATACCAATAATAATTTTATACCTCATCAAATGAAATAAAGTTATTACAGGGTCGCTCTATTAGAGCCGGCGCGATCAATAAAAGGTAATACCTTTAACGATGGCAAACGTTTATTCAGAGTATTCAGACCATCAGCAATTAAAATAATAATGATGTACCTAATAACGCTTCCATAATATAATAATCTCCTTTAATTGCTTAGAGCGCTGTTATGATGACCCAATTATATTCAGATTCCTAAAATCATATAGTGGATGCATATTTGAGGGGTTGCCGTCTTCCCTAATGAAATAAATGAATAGAAATTGCACTTAAATTCGCACTCACAAAGATTTTACGGAACAAGAAACAGCAGGAAATGAATTTTCTTTGGCGGCCACTCAAAATATTCGTTTGACGCGAGGCAGCTGCCACGTTCCGCGGAGCCGACCTCTTTAGTTTTGTTTTAATAATACTTAAATAAAATAAGACCCCGGTCATTTTTATTTAAGACTAGCTGACCCGCGCAACTTTGTCTGCGAGTGAGGGTTAGAGAAAGTGTAAGTCCACCTTAAAAAAATCCCTCCGGCAAGCCGCAGGAGGAGGTAGATTTCGGAGAAGGTGCTGGAGCGTCTGACTGTTGAAAATTTGTATAAAGAGTTGTATTTATGTGTATAATCTACAAAAAAAAATATTATTTCAAAATCTTTGTCCTGTAATGGAAAGTTTAACCTTTTTAAATCCTCTAATAAGAGTTTAGCATGGAAACGCCTTCAATTTCTTAGTTATATTTTTTTATTTCGAAAACTATAAGTTTTATCGCTAAACTTCAAAGGTAACAACTGTAACAAACAACGGTAACACTTTCAACTGACAGCTGTCAAATTATAAAAAAAAACTATTTTCACATTTCTATTGAACCATGTTCCAACTTCTATACAGCCTCTAAATTACAGCGCGAGGTAAAATTGAAGTAATATAAAAAGTCAGTATTAATTAAAGAATTTAGTTTTTTAAGTAAGTTAGTTATAATTTAGTTACAATCATTTTTTTGAAATAACATAGATTTATGCAAAATATTTACTATTTTTTCAGTAACGAAAGTGAAAAATAAAGGTTGAATAGCCGACCACAGAAAAAAATCAAAATAGGCGGAAAAGTGGCAATCCGATCTTAAAATTTTGTTCGTGTTTTTATATTTTTATTTACCTTGTATTCGTAATGAAAAGCACAGTGTTTACCTCGTGTTTAAGACTTATTTATTCCCGCGAACTATTGGCGCCCGCACTAAGCTTGGGCGCCAAACCCCGTCTCGGGAGTAAATATGTTACTTTCACCCCTAGAGTAACAATGTACTATTAGACACAAAACCCTCTTTTTTACGTCTCTGGATGAGATTTTTTTTTAATGCTGAAACAATTATTTTATTAAGATTACAATACATATAATGTGTTTTTACTATTTTACGGTGACTTATAGATATTTTCTATCAGAATTAATTTTGAAGAACACAGTAAACTATCACGCTAAGTTTAATGTTTGGTAAAACTTTTTAATAATCACATAGGCGGGTTCTATGTTTGTGTTACTAGGGTAAGAAAACTTAAGTTTAAGGTAGGTCAAGTGGAATCGTTCCCAAGGGCGTCATAAGAGGTGACTCTGTTATAGTTCAAGGTTGACCAGCATTAACATAAAACTAAGAAGCTGGAAATTCGCACACCTGTTTCTACGTTTCTTACAATATCATAAAAAGATTCCCTGAAGTAGGTAAACAATTGATTTTACAAGACTTGGCAATAGAAACAAATATACTTTTACGTTTGAGTTTGTAAGCCAAAAGGGGATGCAACAGATAGTAGCGCGACAAAATAAAAGAGTAACGATTTCGTCTTGAAAACCGATATTCAGTACTCAATTTTCTCGGAAATAGGTAGCAAATAAAACACTAATAAGGGGCAGATGAAGCTTACGACTAATAGATTGATTACTCCACATGAGCCGGTCTAGGCAAGCGAGACGTTAGCTTAACGACGCCCGTCCGATCCCCGCCCACGGTATTAGGTTTGTGCCTTAATCAACTTTCTTTTGTACATATCACAAAATGAAGGAGTGAACGTTATTTCGCGGAAACCACTCCATCATTTTACTCGTGAAGTCGTGGAGCTATTTGTACTACCATTCTAGATAATAAATTCTAGATCAGGTATGTTATCATTTTGAGTGCTAAAGAAAATAGAAATAACTCTCTAACTTATCATATTTTGTGATCTTGTTGATTTCCACACAAGTTGTTTCCGTTTATTGGCTTCCTGTAACCCACAATGTTATATTCCGGAGAGGAAGTTGTATTTATAGCTACAACTAATACGTACTACAACTAATACGTACTACATACAACTAATACTAATACTATTACATACAACTAATACGTACTGAGATATTCAGCGCCAGATTGAAAGTACCCAAGATCTAGGCACGAACTACCTACCCAAAAAATGCTAGAAATGGCACCTTTAACTACGGTTAACAATAGCTTTCAATAGGTTAGGTTGACACTTAGGTCATTATCTACTATTATAGTCATGTCTTTGCCGACGAACAACCCTGCCATTTATTACATGGTAATTTATTCCGAATAAAAGAACATTCTTTTGATATGAGTTTACTAGCGTGACTAACAATCGTAACTTAATATTTCATACAAATATTTACTTGTAATATGAAACAGTACTTAATGAACTTCCAAAAACGTGATATGACAGGTCTTCCAAGCCGTCGGCTCTCGCGAGGTGTCGACTCATGGTATCACATTTAATTAAACCATTTATTTCGTGCATAACTTTGCTTAACACAACTAATTACTTAGGGATAACTCGCGGAACGCTTATAAAGAGGCTCAGAAAGTGGAAGTGTCAGCCGTAAATTACGCGACAAGTTAGCAACATTATCTATATGTGAGTCTCCCGAGGGAGGGCTTGTCACTCCGCAAGGGTACATTCAAATGAAAACAATGCATACATAAACAGAGGCGGGAATCTTCCCCGAACTTGATATTATGTTCCCTTACAATCAAAACTGAACTTGAAAAAGTTTCTGCGATTGATATACCTGTACCTACGAAAATCTAAAACCTTTATTTTTTTTTGCACATGGGTGCAAAACAACTAAAATGAAATAGAAAAAAAACACCATAAAAATGGTGAGTTTATAGACAATATTAGTTACATCATATTCGCTAGAATATCTCCAAGGTATCAATCTCTCCTCTCCCTTCATAAATCAAAGTCTTCGTCAATATTAGTTTATAAAATTACGAAGCCTAAAATCGAAGTTGCTTACCTTAGGCCGGTAAGCAGCCGGGCTTAACTGTGGCCGCCTAGAGCAGACAAGGCCCTTCACTTCAAAATGTCAGAGTGTGACAATTTGTCGTCAACGCTAAAATGCGATAAGTTAGTTCAGAAAGATGAACGGAAGATAAAACCCCTATCCTTTTGAATAACTCGGAGTAAATTGGAAATCTTGATGACGTCACAGAGCTTAAGAAGCGAAGCTCTAGATGTCGTTCCGCTTTGCACTCGAACGAATCCGAAGTCAAATCTGAACGAATACAAGTTGTATTTTCCTGGACGTTTTTATTTATGATGAGATTACCGCCCGACACATTGCCACTGATTTCATTTCGATGTTTTGCTACTTTACATTCAGAGAACTTCCGAGATTATTGTAACGCACAACATTCAGTTGTATAATGTATCTGTTTCTACTGTGAAACAGGTAAATCCCCGGACATTACATTTGTAATAAACAGGACATGTGGGAAACCTTTAAATTCATATTCATAAGACCATCATGTAACGTACCATACCATATTTCATGCAAATAAAGAATCATGAATCTTGACATACTCGTAGATATGTATGAAACCGGGATAAAACACATGAAAACGGGTATTTAACGGGAATTTACCTTTAATTTAAGCCCGACGAAAAAAGACAAGTTTAACATGAATGGCAGTCAAATATGAATGGCGCGTTGGTCGAGTGGTTTCAACTGCGACTGCTGAGCATAAGGTAGTTGGTTCAATTCCCGGGTCCGGAAAAGTGTTATTAGGTTTTTCTTAATTGCACTTCCTTCAGGAAGTTCTCAGTAACAACCACGGAATAACCGGTAATGGCAATAAGGTCGACTCCTTTTACATGACACACGAAACAAAGCTGGAGAAATATGGTTGTACTACTGAGTACACCTCTACCAAGCTCTTTGGGGATTACAAGCGCGATGTTCAGTCATGTATAAGACAGTCAAATTGCGCTGACTTTCATTCAAAGTATTTACGAAAAGGTTTTTCCGAACAAAGCATTTATGTATCCAAGCTTTTATGTAGTGTTAAAGAGTTATTCCGATGCGTCCTTTCTTTACATCTAAAAACCCGCGGCAAACGTTGCCACGGACGTACATAGAGGCTAGCTAGGTTACACATAAAACTTTTTCATGAACAGTCACACATGTGGAGAAGTAAAAGCGACAGTTAGCTACAGGGAACAGCTGGTTTTGGCGATATTGCCCCGTTCCGTGCGAAACGTCCAATGCTTACAAAATACACTATGCTCCGACAAATCGATACCTGCCGCCTGCCATCACAGCGACGTTATATTTGTACTATATGGATTCACAGTTCACTTCGACGTACCTATGTACATTTGTACCAGTAGATATAGCACTGAGTTTAATATCATTCAGGTACACCGTACACGTGTAGAACTATTTTAGTTCTGGATCAAAAGCGACTGCAGTTACAACGTGGGAGTGAAAAATAATATTCCATTTTGTAAAATGAAAAAGCACGCGTGCATGAGCTTATGCAAAACCGATACCATATTGTTGGAAGTATTCTCTAGGTTTATAATAATGTGTTTACTAAAGTTATTTTTAAAAGCAAAATTGAATCGAGGACTAAAGAAACTTTGACAGAAGAATAGCCGTAAATATGAAGCTTTTGATCTTTTAAACTCACAACTTAAATTGAATTACTAATAATTTATTCAAAATGGACCGAAATAAGGCTTTATAGCCGACATGGGTACGAAATATTCCCGGAAACGACCACCCTTCATCGCTTCCCACTGTTTACAAAAGAAAGAGCGAGCAGCGCAACAAACCCGGGGAGTCAGCTTGGCAGCTTTCATAAGTTACATCTCGTAATTATCAATTTCTCCAATATTTTTACAAGGCGGCATTGTGTTGGCGTACTAAAAGTTATGAATTATGTTGCCCAAGACGTCAATTTCGCTTTATTTCTATCGTGAAAACTCAGCGCGTTCTCATTTACATACACTTTGCTGACCCAACAACGATAAAACCCTTTTTATCGCAGTAAAAAGGATTTCTGAGGTTCTACAAAGAATTCTTTACTATTTAATAGAAATCGGAACATTTAACGGACCATTCACTGGGATCCGTCATTTAAATTGGCGTTATTATTTGATCAGAGCCAGATGGTACAAATCTTCAATCGTTTAATACAATTATGTAAACCATTTTTCAGTAGATTATTCTTTGAACACACGTATGAATTGATTGTATGCAGTGTTTCTTCGACCTTGGATCCAATAGCAACCACTATTAGCATCAATAAGCTTGACTTCTTATATCATAATACTGAGATCATTATTTCTTTATTGCTAAAGGAGCAACGGGCTTGTAAGTGAGTCTGAAGTAGACAAGTGGCCAATTATGTACTTGCGCAAGTCCCATTATTAGCAATCTCATTCATTTAGATACTCATTACTCAATAATGATGAAAAGATGGCTGTTCCACAATTTTATTGGAACAGCATAGGTAAAGTAAATGCCGAAGTTAAAATATCAGCGAATGTTTCCGAAGTTTTTTTATTTGCATACTAAATATAAAGAAACAAAGAAGATGGTGGTTCTGCGACATCGAGTATTTCTGCGACCCTGATTGAATCATATGAGAATAAAAACCACATTCATGAACCTTCCCTTTCGTAAAACTTGAAAAATTCTGTGCAATACTAGGTAAAATATGCACGTTTCAATAGATATGAAAGCTTAGTTGATGTAACAAATGCACCTAGCTCCCGATTTAGATGGAAGCGATAAAAATTCGCTGATCATCAGAAGGGGTCGGGCGTGCAAACGACGAGGCGTGCCCACCCAACCATTTATATTCGATTGTTCTAAATCAAGCAAATATACCGAGCTTCCTGTCACCAATGTACATTAATCCGAATTGACAGTCGATATTTGTATTGTTTGTTGTCATTTTTAGCGTTCAGACTTTTATGTTACATTTTTTATTAGGTACGACCTCCAATCACAGTTGAATCTTTTATAACGATTGGCACAACATTACGTAAAGATTGGGTCTTTTTAAACTATACATATATTATGTCATCATAAATTGGTCCTTTCCAACCAAACTTCTAAAGACTTATTAAGGTTACGTAACAGCCCATAAGAAAGGTTTACGTGAGCGACATAAGTATCTCCAAAATTGTACGGTTTCCAAATTCCGTGACATTTAGTTACACCTACGTTTCCTTATTCCCTTTACATAAGATTGATTTGAGCAATGAAAAGCTTTCTATAAATAAATTATTTAAAGGTCCTTATAAAGTAAATTAGTATATTATCACATGTTTACTTCCTTATTTGCGATTATAAAATCTGGAATTTGCTAGAAGAATACACAATAATATTATTACACGGCGTATTACATATTTATTGAGTTGTTATTCAACAAGTTAATTTTATGCAACACGTTTTCTTATAAGATAAGAAACACGTCATGCATTCTTGGTGAACTACTAAATAAAATGGCGCGGGCACTCTGAATCAGGGGCATTCGGGCAATTGTATCTTGAATGTATCGAGATACGTGTCTCGGTACAGAGACCGGTGCTATCTCACCTGACATGTACGATCGATTTGTTTGGACAGATGCTCTTGATCTTGGGCTGATAAATTCCACACGAGCTAGTTATCTTCATAATAACTTCAAATGATTTTCAATGAATGCACATTGCTTTGAAGAACTACGGTAAAAACGTTCACCGAAACTCCAGTCTATGTTTACTTTTTAGGCATCCGTACCTCAGTCGGCAAAAATGGAACCCTTATAAAATCACTTTGTTGTGGGTCTATCTGTATGTCCGTCAGTCAAGACCCTTTTTCTCACGAACGCGTCAACATATCAACCTGATATAATATAATTATTATCAAACAGGTACTCAGGATTACTACCCCCGATTCGCCGAGTCGAGTGGCCACTTGGCCAGGCATTTGGAGTCCGGAATAACCCCTGTCCCTAGCAGTGGAAAAATGAAATTTGTAAGTCAACGCGATCCAAAGAGATGACCGTTTTTTTTTGTTAGCCTTTTTGAGTGTCCACTGCTGGGCAAAGGCCTCCCCTTTCTCCGTCCAAACTACTCCGTCCTGTGCAATATCTGGCCATGATCGCCCCGCAAACGAGATCAGATCGTCACACCACATTTGTCGCGGTCTGCCACGATGACCGTTTATAGGTATCGCATATTTTGCTATTTCACAAGGGAATCAAAACCTATACGGTAATCCCGTTAGTCAGAAAACCGTAAATAAGTAGTTTAATAACAAAATATCCACAAATCTGCACGGGACCCTCGGTGCGCAAGTCTAAAGCGCACTTGGCCAGTTTTTTTTAACAAAAGTGAGGCTTACGTTAAGCAAGACAATTTAGGTACTTCGACTTAAAAGATACCAACCAAACCGCTTCCTTACCAACCTCGCTGACTTGGTATAATTCGTTCCCAACGACTCAAGATAGTCGTGTGACTTGTGCTGACACAACTACCTAGTACTTAAACGTATAAAACTTTTTTGCAAAAAAATAAAACCGACTCCAAAAAACACAAAAAAGTGAAAAATAACTTAAGCTTCAAAAGTTTTTATTTCTCACCTTTTGGTGGTTCACTTGTGCTTACCCCTTCACGGCGTAGCGGCGTGATGTTATGTTATGAACTGGTGTAAACAATACATAAACATGAGATTTCAGCAATCCCAGTCCATTTGCTATAATTTATTGAGGAGTTTTGTTGCCTATCTCCGAAGTTCTTCATCAGATCTTAACCAAATTGAAATGGGACCACTTTAAGAAAGTACTCTTCCAAAAACTACCCAAATCACATCAAGTGTGCCTATGAAATTTGAGGAGTTATCTTAATTTCTCCAGGATCCCATCATCAGATCCCAACTTGATGATTATGGGACCACCTGTCAAGGAACATACATAAAAAAAGGTTCCGACGAATTTAGAACCTCCTCCTTTTTGAAGTCGGTTAAAAAAGGTATTTATTTAAACCAGTAAGCTCCGGGAGATTGTTTATCTGATCCCGAACCTAAAACAATAAAAAGGGATACTTATATCGAGCCTTTTAACCTTGACTTGCGTTTTTGTCTAGAATGTATTAAGTAAGCTTTTTCAGGGATGAAGTAGAAAGGAGTCGGTCGTACGTGGGCTTTCAGGAGAGACAATGATGGTACTAAAAATAGCGCGAAAAATCTTTGATCCTTGCTTTTGATGAGTCTTTTAAGTGTGGCTATAACGGTACGTTTTCTTTGAAGTTCAATCGTAGGTGGAAATGGCAAATTACCCTAACGTGGGTAGGTACACCATATATCAATTGAAAAATAAATTGAATTAATCATTACGAGTACATTTCGTGACTTCCTGTTTACTTCATTACTCAATCATTCTACCCTCTTGACATGGCAATATTTGTTACGTACGTTTGTAATACAGCTTTTATATAAAGTGTTATTATTAGAATCCCCTTATAATTCGCAACTTTGTTCCTGCGAATAAATATATTCTATTATCATTTCTCGGTCAGTCATATTTATTATCGGGAAAATTCAGAAGCATATTATACGGTTATTAGGAGGTATCTATTTATAAAAAATGTTTTATTTTTATCCGTTAAATATATACGATTTTAACTTAGTAGGAAAATAAACTATGTGCCTTCTGTCTATCGGTTTAACATTGTGCAATGTTAACATGATACTTGAAACCGAAGCACCTCAAAGAAGCGTAAAGGACTCTGTCAAGTTCTTCACATTCTGGCGCACCATCCGTATTGCGTCTGACTTCTAAAACTACTTGACGAGCTCATCAGAGCAAACAATAAACTGTTGTACGCAAACAAACTCTTCAGCTAAAGCCCCAACCACTACTAGTACATTGTTAGTACATTTAACTTTTAGATATAAAGGATTCTCCCACTAGATATACCATACGGGGGTATGACCGTTTCAAAAATATTCAGTGTATTGAAAAGTATGAGACTAGTGCCTACTAGATATTTCTGTCATCGACCAAAGAATAAAATGTACAGTACGTTTAATTCTACTTATTGTTTGATTTTTCTACTGTCTGCATGGAAATAAACAACATTTTCTTATGAAAATAGAGCTGTGGCAAATTTACTTTTTGGCGAATGCATGTACAATAACCTCCTTACACTTACCAACTGGCGTATCGGCAAATATTCTCTTTAATACTGTTAACGTTCCGTGCATAGCGCGAGACGATGGCGGATCGGTCTTGTGCATAGTGTTATACTTTTAATACAAAAAATATTAGGGTCTAACCGCGTATGATGACCGTGCTAAACCCGTTATAAAATGGGTATGATACGCTGCTGATACGTTGTAGTGGGCATAGAAGTCCGTGTCATGTGTTTTTGGCATATGGTACGGCTTAGTGGACAGGCTCCTTAAAAGTGAAGGAAATTGATACTCTTCACCCCATCCAAAACGTTTGATGAAGTAATATCGCAGTGAAGCTATAAAAAACCCATCCTTTGTAACCATAAAAAAACTGGAAACCTCCTAACAAATAAGTCATCTGTATGGTTCTTTCTTCAAAAGACCATCTCAGACACTATATAATATCTACATGATCCTCATGTGAATTGAGCAAGATTATGTCTGGACTTCAAAAGAGACTATTATGACCTCTGAGTTTGTTTCGGCTGTTTCTTCTCAGAGTAGTCAGGTACGAAACACCGGCCCCATCAAATAAAAAAAAAATTGACGTGTAAAAGTGTTTGTGTGTGAAAACCTACTTACAAAATAAAGATCATTTATCATTTATTAAAATCTCATTCTCCTCTAAATATAATTTCTGGAGTGTGTCCCTTGAAATGGGTAGTATTTCGTAAATAATGGACTGCCTGGGAACATTGTGTGGTATGTTGTTGGATGTCGTGTTCACTAGTCTTCACCTTAATGATAGGTCGCTAGTATTATAATGAAATTGTAACTAGGTCATGTCAACATCATACTAATTCAATATTATTAAACAAAGTGGACAGTTTTGTTTGTGAGGTATTCAAGGGAAACTGTTTATCGTAATAACATGAATGCCATGGCTAAATGATACGTCTTCCTACTGCCTGAACTTCTACTCAGTCTGTTTGAATTAGAGAATCATCGCCCCATGCAATGAAAGATGGAACTTATCAACACGTATGACACATCCTAATTAAACCCTACTATCATATCTCCTTCCTATATACTATCCTATTCCTCCTATTATATAAATGTGAATGTAAGTTTGTTTATTACGCTTTCACGCGAAAACTACTCAACCGATCATCATGAAACTTTGTACAGATATTTTTGGAAGTATTAGAAGTAACAAAGGATACTTATTACTAAAAAAAAACTAACCCTTACTAGCAGACGAACTTGCGCGGGTCAGCTAGTAATAATATTATAAATGTGAATGTAAGTTTGTTTGTTACGCTTTCAGGCGAAAACTACTGAACGGATTTGGATGAAATTTTGTACACAGATAGTTTATTATTACCTGGATTGAAAACATAGGATACTTTTTATCCCGGTAGTATTATCCCATGGGACAATAATCAAACTTCACGCGGGCGAAGCCGCTGGCAGAAGCTAATAGTAATCTTATAAATGTGAAAATAAGTTTGTTTGTTTGTTACCTTTTCACGTCTAAACCACTGAACCGATCATCCTAAAATTTTGCATGTACTTACGTTGTCAGATGTACAGAATCGGACACAGGGTAAAACAAGAATAACGTTTCTATGATAATAGGTGGCGCCACGTGTATTTCGAATCAATTACAAGCGTCATTATTACAACCAGAAATTATTGACAATTTCTAAATTAACGCCAGCGAAGCCACGGGCAAAAGCTAGTGGTAGTATAAATCACAGATTAGTGCGCAACACTTGAGTGCCAGTAGTAGGTACTGTAAGTAATTAATAATTCACAATAATAATTGAATACAATGTATTAGTAGTAAATTTATACGCATCGATAAGGTGATGTGTACCGAAGTGTGCATGATAAGACACACGTCCCGAATTAATTAATAATGTACACACTGTGTGTACATAAATCTATTCATTACAATTAGAAGCTTGGAAACTAATTATGTTATGATTAAGAAATCTTCCAACAGAAGTCCAGCACTAATTTCCATTTAACCTACTTTAAGAAATATTTAAAACTTTCGACCCGAACGGCGCGCGGCGGACAAAGAAATGAAACGAACGCCGCGATTGTAAATAACTTTGAGTGTTAAAAAGAAAAATAAGTTATAATAATATTGCAACCTTCTAAAATACCTACTGTGCGATACTCTTGCGAGCACTCGGTTGTTTTCTTAATTAATCTTCACGATCCCCTTCGGGTATACTAAAAGCAACTCTTTATGATTTTTTATAAAAGAAAGAGATAGTAAAAAGGGAAGACGAACTAAGGTATTACAAGCTACAGGGATTCTGTTTGTTATATTAAGTAATATAAAATCTTTACTGCACTTTGTTACACGTGTTATGAGATAAACTATAATTATAGCACCTATTTGTCAGTTGGAAATGGAACCAGTTCCCATGTTAAAGCGAGTAGGTGCTGGTACTGGTTACGAATATATCAAGTTTAATTAATATTAATAGTAGACCGTGCTAAGTAATACATAAGTAGAGTACGTTACGCCGCAAGCGGGGCATATAACGCTGCGAACAAAGACAAATTGCATGAGCACACACAACACTGCACAGCCGTAGTTGAACACTATGGCAGTACGGCAGTGATTAGAACTATGAATTTGTTTCGTTGACCGTCATGCATGCCCTGATCATGAATATACCTTCTACATGTCTACAGGGTGTAAACAGACTCACCACGGAGCCGTCAACCATAGCATTCTGTTCATCACTCTAAAGTAAGTTTACGGAAATATTATTCGTGGAAAACGACTTTGTTTAGTGACGAAAAATCACGTTTTACGACAAAACTTACGTACGGATTGATTATTACGGGGGCCGTTTAAACACCTTCGTGTTTAAAAATCTTAGATTAAAAACATGTAATTAAAAAAAACTTGTGGAAAGCTTAGAACTTTGACCTCCAATATCTCCGTATCAAGAAGGCTCCGGTATGGTCTACAACAAAAAATGATCGCAAAAACGGGTAGAACAATACAACACGTATTTCATACACCCTTTATATCTTGCTAATGACAAGGAGAAATCCTATGTTTACTTGTGTAGATATGGCGTAAGATTAATCAAGACTGCACGGAAATATAAATATTGCAACAGGTTTAGGTACTTTAAAACGTCAATCAAACAACAAAGTAACAAAGGTATAGCGGCCTCCTGCCAACTAAAGACCTAGTCCAGCAATTAGATTAGATAAGGTACCTTTGCACAAGAAGCGTTTCAGGTGGAGTACACCCTTTGTAACGATAAGCCCATTTTATTGTCTGCGTTAGTCGCTGGCCGCTCGCCTTTATCTTTTTACTGTCGGCCCGGGCATTAGCAATATGCTTCACAAGTTACGGTCTAAACCAAAACTGAAGTTAAAAATTGTTTTTTTACGCACTGATCGATGATATTACACTCCGAAGTACACTTTATCACAAAATGTTAGAACAATCAGAACTGGAATAAAGCTAGGAGCGGCTGTATCAAATATAGTTGACTAGCTGACCCACGCAACTTCGTCTGCATCACATAAGAGAGAAAAACGAAAGGAAAGCAACGTCCCCGTTTTAGCAACTTTTTTCATTCCTGCTCCGCTCCTAATAATCGTAGCGTGATGTTATGTAGCTCAAAGTGCTCAAACAAAGAGTACGTGACTGGTGCGAATGCTCGAATGTAATCAATATTGCATCCGCGTGGAGGTTGCTCCGCTAATTGGACGTATTTGCTCTCCCGAAGTATTAAATAACTTATATCCAATAACAGTGTTGACGTACGAGTTATTCCGGGAATGAAAATCCAATCACGAATGTGCTGACTACCGATCGAAACACCTTTACAATTTATTTTCATTTATCTACCTTAATTACGTATCGGATCGTTTAGTATCCTCATAAAAAAACATTAACTACGCTCGTGACATTAAAATTCACACGAAACACAGCTGTCGGAACACCCTAAAGCGATTTTAACGAATAATTGTAAAATGGATCTACATTAAAACATGTTAATTTATTAAATAAATTTATTTCACTAATTTAAAAATAACAATTGACCATTTCATATACTGAATTTTTCAAGTTAATTTCTTCGTGATCAGCCCGCAGATGGTCACCGCTCCAGCTGGTCTACGCTTTTAAAAGTTTCGTAGCAATCAGAAGAGAAGTTTGTCGTGACAAGGTTATTTTGTGTACAAAGTCCAACGAAGCCGGTCATCTAATATATCTATAGGTAGGTTTGTATATAAAACCCAACCGGGTCTTTATATTTTCTTAAACTTCAAAGCCGTTTAGTGCAAAGCCTCTCTTTTCCGCTCGGCCGGTCCCTCCCGAATTAGGTTTACTTTAGTTGTTGCCAGGTTTACTAACGCTGTCCGCTTTGGCTCAGCTTCGTTTATTTTGAAGCGCTCCTGACAGCAGACTTCACTTTATTCGTCTGAAGTGCACAAATAACCGACTTATATGCTAATATTGAAGCAACAAACGAGATAAACAGTAAAACACCGCTGACGCAGCAGCCCCCTGCTGCTCCCTACGAGCAAACGTCAAATTCATGCAACTAAGTCCCAACTGTCTAAGACATTTACTTATCTCATTCCGTTGTGTATCAGCAGAATTTCACTGTAACTACCGTTTGTTTCTCTGAACTAAGTTATGTCTCTGAATGCAGATATAAATTGTCGCCACAAACTGAAAGCAATTCCGAGTAAAGCCTGTAGCTGATAACTAAGTCCCTACTGTCACCAATTATGCTGGGAGCTAGTCGTGAATGTTCCTCACATATTTTTTCCCTCCTCTCACAATGCACACATTTTTCATGCTCATTATCTCCACTTTGCTCTCTATGAACAGAGTATGACAGCACATTCATTAGAAGCCAGTCTTTTTCATCTGCACTAACTTTTGTGTAGCTTCTTGTTCAGGGATTGTCAGTATTTTATTTTGCGACTAAGTGGCTGGAGGTGTTATTATGTTCTGGTTTTCCGTATATTATAAAAAAAAAAACCTTCTGCGTTTATCCTTCGGTACATAACAATTCACACTAGTGGCACAGTACACAACGGTGCGGTGTACGAATCTACATAAATATAGCTTCACAATAAAAATATTAAATCGCGTGGGTGAAGCACGTTTAACGTTGAAACCATTTCTGTTGTTTGTAAAACAAAAACAGGACACGAAAATTGTCTCCAAAAACATTTTTATTTAAACGATTTCTCTTTTCTCCTCTTCGGTAAAACATTAAAGACATCGTGTTGTTACATTTATTACAACGTGTTCCATTTTCCGTCTTTAATCAAACCCTCTCTTTGTGCATCACGTTAATAAAGTCGTCTTACATCAAAAGGACTTCAAGGGTTTCCAATTATACCGAGTGTTTGCGAACATTCATTGTTATCTTATCTCCGACTTGTGAATCTTTCTCTCGGCGAGGTGTGCTTGAGTTGTGTCGCTACCTCTGTTCCCTCGCTTCTTTCTCTCTCCACTCTTTTAAACAATGTTAATCCCCTTCATTATGAAGATACAAATAAATATTTATCTGACTCGCCGCTTTGCAATAACGAGACTTTATAGATCCAAATGGATAAAAAAGGTTCACTCCGCCCTAATATAGTTCAATCCAGTGAAGCTTTTAGATAAAACGAGGTAGGGTAGAAGATCACAATGCAAAACAAAGAACCGGGTTTTGTTCTTTTAAATTAAAGTATACAAAGCATTTTTATGCTTTCACGCATTATAAAAACGTAATTATGTGTTAACTGTAATTATATGACTTGTATGAAAGAAGAAACGTAATTTAAGAATGAGCGCCGTTATAAATAATGGTAGCAAATATCACGTATCCTAACTCTAATGAAACCGCCCTGACTTGTGAGTCTACTGCTACTTTATGAGTTTCCTGCTAGAAGGAAATTGTGAGATAAGAGTTATGACTAAAGCTTTATAGTTGTAAATTGCGGTATCATAACGAGACGTGACAACTGTATCAAATACCAAA
The DNA here is from genome assembly GCA_916618015.1 of Xestia c-nigrum. Classification (NCBI taxonomy): domain Eukaryota; kingdom Metazoa; phylum Arthropoda; class Insecta; order Lepidoptera; family Noctuidae; genus Xestia; species Xestia c-nigrum. Next base: position 12,522,381 of record OU745260.1, read on the forward strand.
CACCTAGATAGAAACGTACACAATGCGAAACATACAGCGCCATTACGGTTATTAATTCTAGAGCTCTATATACTTAACTTCTAAATTAACATAAAATATTCAAAACAATCAAATTAATTCATTTTCTAAAGAAACGTCAAGGGTATGGTGCTTCGTCATGCATTCAACAGGTACAGTTATATGGTAGACATTCACTAAAGAATGGACGCATTTACGATAAGTTATAGGAGCGCGGTAATGGAGTCGCTGGAGCCGCGGCAGAAGCTGAGGAGCCGGCGCAGCCAGGAGGTGGCGGCGTGCTGGCCAGCGCCGGCCGCGCTCAGCCGGACACAGGTAAATAATTAAATCGGGTAAGCGCTACTTACGCGGGGTGCGCGCTCCGGGGCGAGAGTAGCGGTGATGTGTGAAGCCGCGTGGCCGGGCTGCGGCAGACTGTTGCTCCCGGGCCCGCTTCACTTGTTACGTGCCTCCCGCCCGCCCTGCGCGGATGGTAGCCGCCCTCCGCGCGTCGCACCTTCAACCCCGTTTCGACAACCCCGCCCCGCATCCGCTCACCAATATCACGGGTCCTTCACTTTGCAGCATCCTCACTCACTTTGATAAGCACAAAGGTGAGCCTTTTCATCACTTTCTTTCGGATGCAGCCTTCGTCAGTCAGACACATGTCACGTCACTTGGAAGCACAGTTTTTGTTCAAAGTCAAGTTTAACATGAATCAGCATGACATTGTGCTTTTACCTCAGTATAATGAATGCAGAAATGGGTAAAAAGCTCGCGTTAAGCCTGCGAAGCCAAGGTTGTTTTTGTTTTTGTTTTCCTCATACCTACAACAGTGGATCCGACCCACGTCTAGAGTACATTTTGTTCCAATATTTTCAAAGGTTACAAAAACACACTATTGTGTATAAATAGAGTGTCGTGACTGTGACGGCCACAACACTATCTAGAACGCAATTCAATAATAACCAAAGTATACAAGTCACATTTACCTTCATAAACACCTACTCAATGTTTATATTTAGAAACCTTACAGGTTTAGGGATCCCTGGGTACTATGGACTATTTGATTTCTTTTCAATTTCTTTGCGAGAGCCGTTTATCCACTAACTCTATGGCTCCCTACGGTTGCTGTGCAGTGATCCTAGTTGCAATACGACAGCCAAGGTATAAGAATCAGAAAACGTATATAGTATAGTTATAGCAGAACAATAACGTCACTACGTACGTAGGATCGTATTCTTTTTATTAGCTAAATTCAAATGTTACACCAGTTGTCTACCAATATTGAGGAGGTTTTGTGGAAGTATATTTTAGCGATTAACGTGAATATAATCCTATCACTCAACTCAACTGCGATTTCGACGAAAATTCCTTGAAAAGGGGATTATAGAATATTCAAAGCCAGACGTTAAACGAAATTGAAAAATCTCTCATCATGTACCTACACCGTATAGCTACATATTGATTGAACAGAAATGTTCGTGTCGAATATCTACATAAAGTTGGGTATCGACATGTGTGGTACACAGCGATTCGATTCGTTACAACGTTTAAGAAAGTTTGTTTTAATTAACGAAGTATACGTTAATTAAGATGGGAAGAAAACCAGAGATTGGAATATGATTTGTGGGAGCGATAACCTTGACCCATGCAGAAACCGTGGCGAATACAATATTAATTCAAGGTTGAGGGGTTAAAACAAGTACAGGTATAAGATTGAAGGCTCGTGTAAGTGGCCTCGCAGCGGTAACGCCCCGAGCAAAGAGTAATCGATAGGTAAATGCAGAGGCGACATCAATCGCGTGTCGGCGACGACAGATTCGCGATGATCCGCACAATTAAGTGACAGGCACGTCTCCTGCCCTCCGCCTCCGGACGTATGTCATAGATTAAAATAATAATTATACGACGGAGAGCCCTCTAACGGTAATGAAAAGTGGTGCATCATTAATAAATGATATAAAGTTAATGAGCGGGTAATTGGTTCGCTGCGTAATGAGCGTAATGTGATGTAAGTGGGCTTGTTTATTAACATTTTCTTGTCAAATCTCACAGGAGTCACAGGAATGGGGGGGAAAGTGTAATCGTCAAAGTTCGAAGCTTGTTTTGCCGATAGATGGGTTCAAACGTAAGGTTTCAATAAGGGGTGTAGAAACCTCTTAACGATGCCGAAAACCACTTGTCCTCCCCGTCATTATTTTAAGCTATTGCATAGCTTCTATCGCGGGCCTTGAGCGTGGAGACCGAATCCAGAAATTCCGTATGGAAAATAACCTAACGAAAATAACCTAACACCCCATGTCAGATAATGACAATGACAAGCTAGTTTTCTTTTTAATATATTGCCGTAACTAGGCTCAGTTGTAGGTTGTATACATTTGATGTTAGACCTTCTTTGTAACTATTTTTTTCCAACTTATGCAATTATATTTATTTATTTGGTCCTCGAGCCGGCAACAAGCGGAAAAATAAAATACATAAATAATTATAATTGCATAAGTTAAATACAAATCCTTCAGGATATAAGTACCTTTTTTTTTAGGATGGGAAATCATCAAATGACTTTTCCACTCTGGGCGGAGTGGGAGGGAGTGTCAGACTTTTACTGACTAAAACCCATCCATGTTCCTTCCTCGCCCTTTATGTTCCGGGGCCGCGGTATCTCTTTCGAACAGGCCCGCAACCCCGGCAGGATATAAGTACAGTTATCACAGTATGAGCTGATACTGTAACATAGGTATGGATAAATTATAACGAACCACATCACTATTTTTCTACTCATCGTAAGTCCCTATAAAACCTCAACAAAGTAGGTTTTATACAAGCAACATTATTCCCAGTTAAATTCTCCATAAGCATAGGAACATAACAGAGCTTATTCGGAACAGTACAAAAATAGAAGCTTGTTATCAGTATTTCGCCTACGAGCATTGCATTTCACCCATTTTCCAGTAACAACGTGGCTGTGGGCGGGAGGATAAATGCACCCTGTGATTTTCCCTCCTCCTCAATTTTACAGCAAAATGAACACTAGTTCTTTTATGAAGTGACCACTAAGCTGACAAATGCGTGGTAGTTGCCAGAATAAACTGGAACTTATTGACGTAGTTCGTTTATTTCAGGAATGATATTTACAAACCTTTCATTGCTCTATTTTGTTTCTAAAAATAGCAGGTTATTTTTTTTTTTTTTTTTTCTGGTTAAGTAAAGCTGATTGATCACGATTTTTACACGGAAGTTTTGTAACATTGAAAGGAATTAGATTTTTTTTCTTAGAATGCCTTTGTGTTCATTCGTAACCCAGTCTCACTAATAAATATGTTTGCTTACTTTTGCTTTGTGTTAAGCATCAAAACACAAAAGCAAAAGTAAACAAAAACCTCTGTATTTCAAATCGTAGAACCAAAGTTTATGTTCTTAAGTGAAATATAAAACAATTTGTATAAAATGGTAGGGTTCAGCCGTTGGATGAGCGGGCGGCGCTCTGGGCCCTCTCAAGGGCCTCGTACAACCCTATTCTCCGAACCAGTTTTTTTTCTACATCTCCAAATGATATGGCTCATTTAAAAATGTCAAGGGAACAATGGATTTTCCAATATTAAAACAAAAAATAAATAATATCAGAATAGTGGTGTTAATATCCAATTATTGTGAGACGTTCTGGATCCAAAGTAGTATGGCTTTGAAGTAGATATTGAAAATACCAATTCTAAAAACAAAACTTCTTATTATTAAATTCATCATCATCATCATCATCATCATCAGCCTATTATTGTTTTCATTTCTGGGACACAGGCCTCTTCTCTATGAGAGGGAATAGAGAAACCGGAAACCGCACAAAAAAATAATAATATATAAGCATCACGCCTGTATTCCACAAAGGGTTAGCCAGTAAGGATTTCGCCAGTTAAAAATAAATAATAAAATAAATAAATATGAATTACGTAGACGCGATTTACTCTAAGAGAGCTGTTTAGGAAAATTTATATCATGACAGTACCTTGTCAATACATCTATGAAAACATCATGCACGTTTGGCACAATCTGCATTTATTCAGTAAAAGAGGTGACAGACACCACTATAATACTAGAAATAGGCACCAACTAATTCAGCCAGGTTCCAGGCTTGCTAAAGTAGATTTATCTTTCATGGGGTAGGTACTGTTTATAATGTTAAAAAAAATATCTTCTCATATTCTACAACTGAATGAGACGAAATTTAAAACTCGTTTAAAACGTACACAATGGCAAGTATATTATACCTATAAGTTGGGGGATTACATTGCTGCCTGCTCCGCTCCTAATAATCGTAGCGTGATGTTATATAGCCTGAAGCCTTCCTCGATAAATGGACTATCCAACACAAAAAGATTTTTTCAATTCGAGCCTGTAGTTCCTGAGATTAATTTGCGCGTTCAACCAACCAAACAAACAAACTCTTCTGCTTTATAATATTAAAGTATAGACTGCACATGTGTGAGTAATATGTACTGTAAAGCCACCATTTACATTTAGTTATCTTTTTTTTACATGAATATGCCTTGGCGGCTGAGACAATGTTATGCTCACTCAAATGTCTCGGTGATGGTGGCGGGTATGTCAGGTCATTTAGTTCCCTTCAATATGGTCGAGTTGAATAGTGCTGATACATGCGTCATGTTCGTGAACGGGCGCTGTCAGTTGAGACTGGTCATCTCTTAGCTGCCACGGCTAATTTAAATTACTTTATTTTTAATTTGTTGGTTTAATCTTCTGGACCTGTATTTAATAATCGCAACATTAATGATGTTGCTTAGTGTGGCACTAGATGGCGCTGTGTGTAATTTTCAGCGATATTATTATATTATAAGATTTTCTAACAATTAAAAGAGTTTCCATAGAGTTTCTTGCCCGTTCTAATCCATAGAGATCTATGCTAGGGAATGGACAACTACAGTACTTTTTACTGTAACTGTAGCTTTGCGTTTTTAGGGTTCCGTAGCCGAATGGCAAAAAACGGAACCCTTATAGATTCGTCATGTCTATCTGTCTGTCTGTCTGTCCGTCTGCACGTCACAGCCACTTTTTTCCGGAACTTTAAGAACTATGCTGTTGAACCTTGGTAAGTAGATGTATTCTGTGAACCGCATTATGACTTTCACACAAAAATAGAAAAAAAAAAACAATTAATTTTGGGGGTTAGAAATGAAACTCATTTTTTTTTCATGTAACCCGTACTTGTGAGTTATCTATAGATAAATAAATAAATAAATATCACTGGACATTAACCTACAGCGCCACCTAGTACCACACTAAGCAAAGCTTGTGTCGTGGACACTAGATATTTGATATACTACATATATACTTTTTTGTTTGTAAATACATACTTATTATACATATAAACATCCATGACTCGGAAACAAATGTCCATGCTCATCACACAAACATTTGCTCCTACCGGGATTCGAACCCAGGACCCTAAGAACGTAAGACAGCGTCACTACCACTACGCCATTCGAGTCGTCAAAAAGATAGGTCTTTATAAATTATATGATGATAATGATATTGATATTGAGGTATCTCACATATTTTTTTTCTAAACGGAATAGTTTGCGCGAGAGACACTTCGAAAGTGGTAAAATGTGTGTCCGGGTCCTGTAACTTCTAAAATAAGAGATAGATGATAAAACTAAAAAATATATATGATGTGATTACCATGTAAACTTCCACCGAAAATTGGTTTGAACGAGATCCAGTATTTTTTTTTTAATACGCCATAAATCGTAAACCGCAATTTACCTTTCAAATATCAAAATTAAAACGAACTACAAGAACTTTTATATTATGTTACTTGCTGCTACGGAACCATAGATATAATAAAGAAGTACGGAACCCTTTTTTTTTTTTTTTTTTTTTTTAAGGATGGGAAATCATCAAATGACCCCCCCCACTCTGGGCGAACGGAACCCTTCATGGGCGAGTCCGACTTGCACTTGACCGCTTTTTATATTTATAACATTCAAAACTGCCGTAATGGTCTAATTGAAATTAATGCTTTGAGTTATGATTACCTCATGATCATCATCATCAGCCCATTAATGTTCCCACAGCTGGGACGCAAGCCTCCTCTCCATGAGAAGGCTATAATAATCCACCACGCGGGCCCAGTGCGGATTGGTAGATGTCACATGTCTTCGAATTTTTCTGTTCAAGGATATGCCGATTTGCCGGTGATGAAATAATTACACAAAGTAATGCACCTGTCTGGATTCGAACCCCCGACGTACTAAGGTTAATGTTCACCAAAAACATGACGGATGGTTATCTAAAAACAGCTGTTTAAAACACATTTTTGTATGGGAACATGTCACATTGACAGCTGTTTTTAGATAATCAGACTGTTATCTTCTCGGTGAACATGGACCTAAGTCACCGTAAGTCGTGGCCGCCACCACTGGGCCACCGCTACTCTTAGTTAACTCTTGCTTTTTAGTTTTAATAAGTTAGATATTACTTAGTCGATAGTGTAGTCTTTTCGTAACGCAATTATGAAACATTATTCTGTTGGAATTCATCAGGAATCGTCAGGCGTCATCTTCTTTACTGATTGGTGAAAAGACATAGCCGGCGTCAAACTCGTTGCATTGCCGGCTGTGGGCCTCATTATTGTTCAATTAATACTGCCTTTAGATGATAAATCTCATCAAATTTCCTATAATATGCACAATAATCACCTTACGCCTAACAATACATTTATCGTGCTCTCCTTATAAAACATTTAACATAACAACTAGCCGATCCTAGTAATTAGTAGACCCGTATGAAACTCATTAATGCATGCAGCAGTGCGCCTGTGATAAGTTGCAAGCCCGTTGTTTATTATTGGGCCTAAGTTAAATATAGTTCGGAACGGTTACCAACTACCCACAACGATTATGCAAAATAGTTTATGAGTGGGAACTATGCCTTAAATGTTAATTGCTTGTTTTTCTCCTATTACTAGGAAATAACAAAAACAAAAATCAAACAGTTTCAATATTGTTTCTTGGAATAATATATGATTCTAGATCAGTCGATTACTGATAGGAACTCGATACAAAAATAAACAATATTTACTTATTAACAACTCAATGCCATTCATACAGTTTGAGTCAAAACATGCGTCATAGTGGGACGTCAGTGCGACCCATTTAATTAATGAAACACAAATTTACGCACAAAATATTTAATTACGAACATTATAATAATATCATAATCCGTGCCATATTTTAAGCACTAAGACCCAAAAATACCTTTGAAATATGGATAGAAATATCACAGTCACAGTGAAGTTATAATGAAACTGGATATTTTTAAACAACGGGGTTCACTTTGAGTTTGAAGGAGCTCAAGTGGGGACTGGGTGGAGAGAAGGGCTATCCCGGACATAAGTGACGGATCTTCAGATAAAAAATACACAAATCTCATTTATTTTCGTGTAGTGTTTTAACTTACCAGGTGCAAGCAAATCTGTAAATTAAATAAGTACGCACGTACGTAGTATTTAAAAGTATTATTTGTTTCAACACACAACATAACATCTCGCCTAATCCTTGAGGGGTTAGGCAGAGCTGTACGTAATAATTGCAGGACGCTCACTGTGAACTTTGAACTGCTATGTTTAAGTTCCATGTCATAGGGCGAGCCTATTGCTATCAAACGGGCACAAATCCAGATTCTTTGGCTGCTACTGAGCAATCTATACTTATATACTTATATATAATATTATAAAGCTGAAGAGTTTGTTTGTTTGTTTGTTTGTTTGAACGCGCTAATCTCAGGAACTACTGGTTGGAATTGAAAAAATCTCTTTGTGTTGGATAGTCCATTTATCGAGGAAGGCTATAGGCTATAAAACATCACGCTACGATCATTAGGAGCGGAGCAGGAATGAAAGATGTTGCAAAAACGGGGATATTTTTTCCTTTCGTTTTTCTCTTATGTGACGCAGACGAACTTGCGTGGGTCAGCTAGTTCCTAATAAAAACACTCTATAACTCTGGTGCTTTACGATATCTTATGGGAAAAACTGCAAAACGAAAGCAGCGTTGACTGTACTGTTATTTCTTTGTTTAAGTTTTGGTACGAGAATCAGACGAACTATGTCAGGTGAGGTGGAACTCTGTCTGATGTGTATGAGTTGAAGTGCGGGTTGAAGCAGGGGGGTGTTACCTCACCTCGTATCTTTAACCTTTACAGTAATCAGCTGATTGTTGAACACAGCAGGACCCGTATAGGAAAGAAAGAAAGAAAGAAAGAAAAATATTGATTTGACGTCAGTTAATAAAGCACACACACAATAATAAATAAAAAAGATACAAAACAATAAGTTGGACTTAGTAGTAATGTGCTGTGTGCCTCACGGCTGCGCCAAAAAGGTCCATTTCAGCATTCATACCAGACAGGTGTAGAAGCTGTCTGACGCTGGTCTTCCAATGAACCTTGTATAGGCTGTCACATTGACGGAGTTTGCGTCAACAATATAAGTTACGCGGACGACATAGTGTTGCTGAGTCCATCAATAAGCGCACTCAGGCGTCTTGTAAAGATGTGTGAAGACTACGCGGTCACGCAGGGACTCAGGTACAATGCAAAGAAGTGTGAGTTATTGGTATTTAAGGCTGGCACCAAATGTTACTCTAACGTGCCAGAAGTGACCATAAATGATACTCCGCTATCCAGAGTAACAAATAAATTTTAAGTACCTGGGTCACTGGGTCACACATGACCTGAATCATGACCTCGACATGGAAAGGGAACGCAGGGCGATGGCTGTCCGAGGTAGTATGCTGATCCGCAGATTTGCACGTTGTACGACGCAAGTCAAAATAACCCTTTTCAGAGAATACTGCCAGTCTTTTTACACGTGCACTCTGTGGGTCAGGTATACGCTGAGGGCATACAGCACCTTGCGTATCCAATATAATAACGTGTTCAGGATGCTGTTGGGTCTACCACGCTTTTGTAGCGCTTCCAGGATGTTCGCAGAGGCCAGGGTTGATGGTTTTCATGTCATTATGCGGAAAAGGTGCGCATCTATTCTCGGTAGAGTACGTGCTAGCTCCCACAGCATTCTGAATGTATTTTGTGATAGGTGGGACAGCCCCATGCTGGCCCACTGGATACGGCTGCACATGTAAATGTAAGTCTTATCTATTTTGTAAACAGTGTGTTTCTTGTTTTTTGTTTTTGTTTTGTTTCTACTAACATTAGGTTAAGACTTACTAACAACATATAGATTGTATGATCTGAAATAAATTATTATTATTATTATAACAATTTGCCCGACCCGGGAATCGGACCCGGGATCTCATGCTACGAAGTCGCGTTTGCGTCTACTAGACCAACGTGGCAGGTACAGTACTTGTTCCAATGTAATTTTATATCTTTTTATTATGAACATATTTTTTCCAAGAATCTAGCTTTGTGTGGTTTCTCTGTAAATTCTTTGAATGAACTTCAAAAGATATTTTCCCGGTGTTTTTCCTTTCCCTTCAAAATTCTCGAGAAACGTCGTTTTTCGCCTTAAATGTTATTCCTTGTTTGTCCATCTCAGCTTAAATTACTAGTAGTAAGTATTTCTATTTTTAACCGACTTCTAAAAAAGGAGGAGGTTCTCAATTCGGATGTTTCTATTTTTTGTTTTTTTTTTTTATGTTTGTTCGGGCATAACTCCGTCGCTTGCCAACCGATTTGAAAAATTCTTTTTTTGTTGAAAAGGGTATTCTTTCCAAATGGTCCCATAGCCACCAAGTCGGGATCTGATGATGGAATCTTGGCGAAATCGAGGGAACTCTTAAAATTTTATTTGAAAACGTGTTGCGATTTTGGTATTTTCTTCAACAAGTGGAGCATTTGCGTTAGTTAAGAACCATTCTACCATCAGATCTGATGATGAAGCCAAGAGTCACGGAACTCCATAATGAGACAATGTACCATAGTCGTGTTTGGGCTTGTTGTAATTGGTATACGGTAACTGTATGCATTTTCCAAGTATATCAAGCACATGTGAACCAAAAAAAAGGGAAAAATAAAAACTTTTTGCAAAAAATAAAACCGACTTCAAAAAAAAAACAAAAAAGTGAAAAATAACTTTAGCTTCTGAAGTCGGTGACAAAAAAACTAAAGCAAATAAACAAAGGTCACCGACTTCAGAAGCTAAAGTTATTTTTCACTTTTTTGTTTTTTTTTTGTATGCTCTGTGATTATTCAGATAGAATTTTAATGATTTTATGAATGTGAAAGTTTGTGAGGGTGTATGGATTGATGGATGTTTTTTTATTTTTAACTACAGCACGGAGAGCAGCGGTGTCCCAGAGGTGGCGACCTCAACTTACGAAGTATTGGATTCGAACCAAGGCAGGCGCATGACTTTGTGTAATTTATTTCATAACCGCTGCTCTCAAAACAGTGAAGAAAAACATCGTGAGAAAACCGGCATCTCCTAGAACCAAAACATTCGAAGACATGTGACATCTACCAATCCGCACAGGGCTCGCGTGGTAGATTATAGCCCATACCCTCTCATAGAAAGGAGGCCTGTGTCCAGCAGTGGGAACATTAAAAGTCTTAACATTGGAAGGATGATGATTATGATCCCTAGGTATTATATACCTTCACGCAGGCGAAGCCGCGGGAATAAGGTAGTAAGCTAGATAAAACTTAGAGCAATATTTCATATCAATTTAAGTACTTATGTAGTGCATTTGAAACAGATAACGCCCCTATAGCCTATGAGTTAAAGGTACATGATTTACACTCATACACAGTAATTGACTCTAGATTACACGCATAAATAAGTACACGACTTCAGTTTGGCAATATGTATAATGGATACACCAACCTGGTCAAACGTCTAAATATGCACAGTGTGACCTCATAACATTACCAACATTATTTGTTCAATTATTCTGAGATCATTCCATCTACTTACAAAAAGTATTTAAAAAGAAACTGACCCCATCAGACGAAATACTAGATCTTATAGGTAGTAAGAGACTCATTTGGTTGTTATTTCCTACGTTAATAAATTCAGAAGATGTCCTTATAAACAAGCAAGATTCACAAAATAGAAACGGTCTAGAGGTAGGTAATCCATTGGCAGGTCCTTGAATAGTTTACCGGTTGAAGTACCTAACGTTAGTGGTTTTAAAATGTAATTCCACTTTCGATAGCAGTTGGTAATAGTCAACGCCTAACTTTGACGGCTCAATTGGTGTAGTGGTCGAGTGATTGACTTCCGTTAGGCAGCTGTTCCGGGCTGGGTGTTTGTGTACAAACACCCAGCTTAGCTTTGCACTTGATAGAGAGAAAGACGTGTAGGTATTTGCTGCAACAAAAGACTAAAAGTCATGGTTATTACTACCTTAGACTGGGGGAATTGCTTATTTATTAACATTCTAGCGATTCGCCTCTTCTCCGCACGGGTACGCAAAGCAATGTCGACAGAAGATTTGAAGAGGCATAAGTAATCTAAATTTAATAATAATGTAGGTAAGACACCTAAACGTTACAGAATAATGGTTCTAAATGACGGTGCATCGGCAACGTAATCCATTTTGCAGTTCAAAAGATCTAAGGTCACCCAAAGCGACTTTAATATATATATGAAAGTTAGAAGAAGATGATCTAGAACATCTTTTCAAAGTGCCAATATCAACCTGTACCTACCATAGACGCAGTGATGCTGTTATATGCGGCAGCAGTAGGATACCCAGAAATGTCCAAAATCTTTTAGTACCTAGCTACTGGGAGATTCATCGATCTAATTGATCACTCTTATGACATTCCAACCAGACCTCTTCGGAAATGTTTGACAATAATGTAGAACAAACAGCTACGCATTTTATATCACGGAAAGAAGTTTCACTTCTTGCATGCTGAGGCCGCGTGACCATTCGGGCAAGTCAATGACTGATCCGATGGACAAAGGCTCGTCCAAGTTTACATCTGTAACAGATTGTTGTAGGTACAAAACATAACCGATAAGTTACGTTTTTGGAGATGCTGTAAGAGCCATCTAAAATTTCATCAGCAACAACAGAAATCTCGATTTAAGAAGTGTGATACAATATCTAGTTAGTCTTGCGAATTTTTTCGTAATTAATTTTGGAATATAAAAATGGTGATAATATGCAGACGTTCCATGTAAAATACTGGTTTTTGACTTCATCCGGTTAGACTGGAAGCGGACACTAACATAGTTGGGAAAAGGCTAGGCTGGAAACAAAAACAGAGTATTAGAAACACCTATTAGTAAGTGTTTCGTGTATTAGTATGAAGAGTAATCATGGAATTTCTTGTCGGTCCTTTACCACAGGAAATCAACCCAAACCGCGCTCCTTGTCCCGACATTTTATGCTTTTGCTCATGAAGGCCTAAATGTGAAATAAAATATCTTGATTTTGAGTCTCACATAGCCTGTTTCGTTTATGCAGCTTGTATTTACAAAACTGGCCATGGAGCGTTTGCTTTTGAAAAAATAAAACTATAGTAAGACTAGCTGACTCGCGCAACTTCGTCTGCGTCACATAAGAGAAAGAGAGGGTTACAGAGAGTGGGTCGTAAGCACCTATAATACAATTTTCAAAGAGCACATCACACACATCCTTCCGCATAATGAAAATGCGCTCCCGGTACATGATCATTATTTTGCTGCGGAGTTATTTAAAACAGTGTATCTCCTAAGATATGCATTGAAATCATTTTACGTACCCAAAGGCAATTTTGTTCAAAATCAAATACATACTTGTGATGACAACGTATTTATTTGCATAAGATAAATTACCATGTTTACAAAAACAGCTTTATGGGCTTCTATTGACAGCTTTACATCTTCATACTTAGACACTCGATGACAGTCATACTCCAGCTAGGTCTGCAGTTCTCATCAAGGTGCATGAAATGAGCCGCGACACGATATAGCTGCTGTAAACTGTTCCGGACCTCTTACAACTGCTTACCATTTCAAATTTCGAACTCTACGTCCCTACGCTATGACGCCGTGTCTTAAAGTGCACAACCTCTTAAAAGCTTAGAAACCTTCAAATGCCATATTAATATTTTACGGTGACTTTGGAGACTTTCCAATTTTAAAGAGTATTTGCAATTTTGCACCAAATTTTTATGTGAGTTCAACCTTTTTGGAATAAAATCGGATTGGGTTTTGAAACATGTATCAAAATAACTTGTAGTTTATATCAAAATCTCGAAGGAGTATTGATATCAAATTCGAAACAAATCACCACCAAAATAACTTTCTACCCCTTTTTAACCCCGTTAGGAGATGAATTTCAACGCAATATGAAACGCGTCCATCAATTCTATTAATATTGTTGATTAAAAAGTTTGAAGTAGATTGGACCAAGGAACCACATTTTCCCGTACAATCTTAGCCCCCCCTTTTCACCCCCTTTTTTTTTTTTTTTTTTTTAGGATGGGAAATCATCAAATGACTTCTCCCACTCTGGGCGGAGCGGGAGGGAGTGTCAGACTCTTACTGACTAAAACCCATCCATGTTCCTTCCTCGCCCTTTACGTTCCGGGGCCGCGGTATCTCTTTCGAACAGGCCCGCAACCCCGGCAGGCTTCGGCCCTTGCGGGCCCCTCCCCTTATGCTGACATCTCTTTGAGGTGCGCGTGGAACACGAACGCGCCGTCGACACGGCCTGTCGTCGTCGTTAGACGGCCGGACGGCTAGCTAGCCCATAGCCAGCCGTCCACAGGCCCGCATCTACGGTGGCCGGTAGCCACCACGTGGCCCCCGACGCCCGTTGCGTCTCCAGCGGCGGCCGGGAAGAGAGGATCTCTCCCTCTCTCGTTCCGCCACCTCCTTCGCTAGCATGACTGCTTCGCAGAAGGAGGCGACGGCTTCCCATTCCGTCTCGCTCCGGACCATGGATTGAACCAGGGCCGGACGCGAGAGGTCGCCGCCGCCGATCGCCGCCACGAGGACACGGCGGAGCTCGGCCCACGCAGGGCAGACTTCCACCGTGTGCTCCACCGTGTCCTCCGGTCGATCCTCGCAGTGGAGACACCCGGGCGATTCCTCCCGCCCGATTCGGTGCAGGTACCTCCCGAAACATCCGTGTCCGGTGAGGACCTGCGTCAGGCGGAAGGTGAGGATGCCGTGGCGCCTCTCTAGCCACTCCTCAAAGAGGGGACTTACCGCCACTATCGTGGCGTGCCCTGCACGGGGTTGCGACAGTCGCTCTCGCCATGAGATCGCGCCGGAGGTCAGTCCGCTGAGCGGCAATTTGCCGTGGCAGCGGAGTTTCCCCCCGGCGTAGTACCTCCGCGCGCCACTCATGCAGGCGCGCGAGGACTATCGCCTCCAGATCCCACGGCGGCAATCCGGCAAGCAGGCCCGCCGCCTCGCGAGAGATCGTGCGGTACCCACGGACCATCTTTACGGCCACCACTTTTTGGGGCGCGTTCAGATAGTGAGCGGCACGCCGCTTCAGGGAACGCGCCCACACTGGGGCCCCGTAAAGGGCCATGGACCGCACGACCCCCGCGTAGAGTCTGCGGCAGGAGGCGTTTGGCCCCCCAAGGTTGGGCAGGAGCCGCCTGAAGGCAGCCCCGGTCCGTTCTAGCCTGGGGGCCAAACGTCGGAAGTGCTCCACGAAGTTCCACCGGCTGTCGAGGACGAGTCCCAGGTACTTCAACGTCGACTCGACGCCGATGGATACCCCTCCTACCGTCAGTGTGGATCCCGACGGTGGCGCATTCCGAGGCCCATGAAAGCACATGGCCTCGGACTTGTGCAATGCCACCTCGAGACCCAGTTGCCGGATCCTCTCAACGACTATCGCAACCCCGCGTGTCATAGTTTCGGCCGCCGCCTCGTGCGACCTCCCCTGTGCCAGCACCAGGGTGTCGTCTGCGTAGCAGACGACGCTGACACCACTAGGGAGGTCCGCGCGCAGCACCCAGTCGTAACCGATGTTCCACAGGGGCGGTCCCAGAACCGATCCCTGTGGGACACCGCACGACATCTCTCGCCGGTTCCAATTTCCGCAGCGACTGGGGTAGATGACGGCCCTGTCCGTCAAATAGTCCCCGACCACACGACGGAGGTAGGTCGGCACCCGGTGATACCGGAGTGCCTCCCTGATGCAGCTCCAGGGCAGGGAGTTGAAGGCGTTGGCGATGTCGAGAGACACCGCCAAAACAACCCCGCCCCGGGATATCGCATCCCCCGTCGTGAGGGCTCTCACGCGCATGATGGCGTCCACTGTAGAGCGCCCCTTGCGGAAACCAAACTGGTTCTCCGCAAGATTCGGCCCCATCCCCTCAAGGTGCTCGGCGAGGCGGTTTGCAATGACTCTCTCAAAGAGCTTGCCCACCTCGTCGAGCAACACAATGGGCCGAAATGCGGACGGAGAGTCCGCAGGGCGCCCCGGCTTCTGGATGAGGACCAGTTTCCCCGTCTTCCAACGAAGCGGGAACTGGCCTCTCTCCAAACATGCGCTTAAGAACCCTTTCTGTCGGGGCCCGAGAGCCTCCGCATCCGAGGCCAGGACCCAGGCTTTGCCAGGCAAGCCATCGGGTCCCGGGGCGGTATTTTTGGCCTTGAGCCTACCTACCGCCACTCTCAGGTCTACCCCAGTCACTTCCGGAGTGTCGTCGTCGTCGCTTGGGTCCGACACCGCAGGTGGCGGAGCCATAGGCGGGGGCGGATGTTCCCCCCGCGAGGGGAACAGAGCGCTCACCACGTCCTCCACGAGGTCGGGCCGGAGACTCTGCGTCAGCGGGGGGGCCCAGGTGCGGAGTTTGTTCCGCACCATCTTGTAAGGGCGCCCCCACGGATCTCTGTCGAGAGTCTCCAGCATCTCTGAGCGGGCCAGTTCCCTGGCCCGCAGGACAGCCTCCCGGAGGGCGGTCTTCGCCGCTCTGTATCCCTCGTACAGCTCCGCCTCAATGGCTTCCGCATCCGGCGGGCGCGCGGAAACAGAGACCGCTGCGGTCAACCTCCGAGGCACACTTCACTGACACGTGGTGTCCCACGTGGCAGCGAAAGCACCTCAGAGGTCTGGGCTCGAGCAGTTTTACCTGCGCCGATACCCAGCCCACTAAGAGCCTTCGGCCCTCCACAATGGCTTTCGCCGCCGTCACGGGGCAGCTCACCGTAACGGCTTGCATTCCCGTGGGGTCCGGACGAAAGGTGCCTGCCTTGACCTGCTCGGCAGAGCACCCCCCGGACCTAGCGACGGCGGTCACCACCTCCTTCTCGGTGACGCAGTCCTCCAGACCCATGACGCGCAGATCGGCGCATCTGACGGGTCTGGAGACTCGGGCCTCGTCCGCGTTTAGGGACGCTCTCAGCTTTTCAGCAAGAGCATCCGCGGACGAGCCGCTGGTTTCACCGGGGATCTCCAGCATCCGAGCCCCCGTTGCGGTGACTCTGAGCCGGAGGCCCCCGGTGATCCCGAGCTCACCGAGATCCACATTTTCTTTGGCCTTCGCCAGCAGGTCGCGGTAGGTCACGCCCTTCTTTTCCGCTTCTGGCTGTAGTGTAATCACTACAGCGGCGGTTTTCGGGGCGCGAAGCCTCGCCGCGACCTTTCGCGCCTTGTTTTGGCGCTGCCGCTCTTGTTTACGGGCCTTTTTGGCCGCCTTTCGCCCCTTCTGCTTCTCCCCGGCCACTTGCCATCCGGCTTCAGCCGTGGGAGGTGCAGGGGGTGTGGGCCCACCCGCCACTGGCGCTGGCGCTGGCACCGTTGCCGTCTGTGCCGCTGCCTTGCCCTTCTTTTTTCGTTGGGCCGCCTTCTTCTGCCCAGCCGGTGCCGCCACCTGTTCGGCCGGAGTCGGCTTTACAGGGGGCGGGGCAGGCAGCGCAGCCACGCCGGGGGGCCGAGTGGATGGCCCCGGAGCAGATGCAGCAGCCGCGTACGAGACTCTGCTCGTGCCCGCGGCCGCCTTGTTCGCGCCCAGGGGAGGGCGCAGAACAATTCCCTCCAGGACGGAGAACCGCGCCTGGAAGGAAGCAAGCTCCTTTCGGACCAGGTCCAGGACCTGGTTCTCCACTGGCACAGGTTGGCTTCCCCTCTGTGCTGGGGCCCCTCCACTTTCAGGAGCCACACGGGGGCCAGGCTTCCTCAAACTGGCCAAGTCCGCCTGGAGCTTGGAGTTCTCCTTCCGGAGAAGCTCCATATCCGCCGCCAGCGTGGCCATGTCCGCCCGCAACTTGACCACCTCGTCCCCCTGTGATGGAGGAGAGGAAGGCCCCCTGAAGTTGGCCGCTGCCGCCATAATTGAGGTGAGAGCCGCAGGTATGGCCTTAAGTTTCGAGGAAACTTTTACCTTCACGGCCACACTCTTTAAGGCGGCTTCCACCTCTTTTGTAAACCTGGCCTTACGCTCCTCTTCGGAGCCGCCAGGTGCACCAGCCTCGTCGCCAGACCCGCGAGCTGTCAAGCCCGGGTGGCGCCCCTCCTCGGCCAGTCGCGCTGACCTCTCGGAGGCAGAGAGCCCCGCTCTCTTGCCTCGGATCCCCCCGCGCTTGCTGGTGGGGATCTTGCGAGCAGAGGCTATCTGCTCGTCCTCTGAGGACGACGACTGGTCGCCATCCTTCCTAGACCGCTTGCGGAAGAACTTGCTCGTCTCCGTAGCAGTCCCGGCCTTCTCGCAGCGGGAGCTCACCGAGGCTCCCGCAACACTCATCTCGCTCAATGTGGCATCAGACTCCAACGCCACATTCCTCTTCTCCTCTTCTGTGCCGTTGCCGGCTGTAGTTGTTTGATTTGCTTTTATATCCATTTTTGTACCCACGATTATGGGGGAAATAAACTCCTAGCTAGGCAGAGACCCCTGTACCTAGTAGGGCAGATTTGGAGTTTTTATTACTCGCCAGAGGGTCTGCAGGTACCCCAGCGAGGATAAGCAGTAGCGACTGATTCGTCCAAAAGGCACACCCGTCAGCCATACATCCCCTCGCGCTGCGTCGCCGCTTGGGATTCGGGGTAACTTTTTATAGAGGTTTTCTACCTCGCAGTCCGGGCGGTTAAGCCAAGACCCTCGGTCCCTGTCCAAAAGGACTCGGAGTCGCGAGACGTGATCCACGGCACTCCGATACGGGATTACGAGATCAACGGTGACAGAGAAGGACGCATCCTTCTCTGTCTGCTCGGCGGCAGGGTAAGTGCACACCGAGCCCGCCGTAACACACTCCTCCGCTGTGCCCTCTGCTTAACAGAGGGTACGCCGAGAAACCCACCGTTGGTCCGTGTAGGACCCCACACATGTTGCCAGACTCATTAGCCGCGGCAGTGCCAATCCCAAGGGATGAGAATTTCTTCTCATTCCAAGAGGAAGGACACTGCCGCGCCCAGGGTGCACCGGCCCAGCGGCTGCTGTTTCCTCCAGACGTATCGAGAGGAACCAGCAGCTGCCGAGCACACGTGGAGGACTTCTGGCATCGCACCCCCCTTTTCACCCCCTTAGGGGTATAATTTTAAAATTCTTTCTTATCGTGTGCCTACGTTATACAGAAAATACACCCTCCAAGTTTCAGGTTTCTACAATCTGCGGTTTAGGCTGTGCGTTGATCCTTCAGGACAAAGCGTTTTTTATTTGTAGATAGTAGGATTTGTACTCGTTTTTAATGTATTTGTAACTTTTCCGGCTTTATGTCATAAGTAAAATAAAAAATAATGATTGGCATCAAAAAATGTTTTGTGTAAAAAGCAATTTTCTGGCTAACTATTTCCCCTACACAGCCCCGCTGAAAGTTATTTATTTGCGATTTCTGACTTTTTGAGTACTCTAACCTGGGTTGGTTTGGAAGAACTTCTTGATTAGTGTCGGAAAGAAGATCGATTGGCATCAAAAAAATTGTTTTATGTAAAATGGCAATTTTCTTGATAACTGTACTTTTTTTAATTAAATCTGTGAATGGGGATAAACATTTTGTGAAAAAATTACGGATTGTTACCTATGACCATTTTTGTGTAGCAGCAGCTCCCCTTACTGCCCCGTTTACCGTTTTGCACCCTGTATTACCAACTACTTATACCGAGGAAAGCCGATTTTCTTGAGTTCCGCTATTTTGAGCGTATTCACTTCAAAAATGAAATTAGAAAAAAAAATGAGAAATTACATTTATCTGTATTAGATTTGAAGTATTTACAGCAACTTTTAAAGGTTTCCACTTCAATGGATTTTATTCTATAGGTGTATGAAGTTAATTAATTTTAAACACAATCCCTCTTTTTTACGTATCTGGATGATTTTTTTTTTAATGCTGAAACAGGTATTTCTTTATTTTTAATAATAAGTATTTACTCTGAGTTTCATGAATCTAGAACAATCTAAATTTTTTTTCCATACAAACTTTACCCCCCTTTTTCCAAAATTTTCAATAATTTCTATAGCCTAAAGGTTATTCTGAGTTTATTTAAATAGATAAGTGAAGTTTTCATCAAAATCCGTCCAGCGGTTTTTACGTGATGCGCGGTCAAACAAACAAACAAACACGAATTAAAAAATGGTTTTAATATGTTCATTGTTCAGATCGGTTTTTATTTTTAATCTTCAATGTACAGATTTTTTGGTCTCAACGATTTTATTATACTTATGTATATGTCACCGTAAAATTGTCAAATACGTTAAATTGTAATATCTCTAGCAATATTGTAAAGTCTCGAATTATTGTCAAATGAACATGCTGCTTACAACAAAACGCATTATTTTTCGTGAAATGCATGCGACGGTAGTCAACTTACGCGGAAGGAAGGAGGGGCCCCCCTTGCCCAGTGGCACAACTCTTATGAAAAGATAATGCACCATTCCTGAGAAATACCAATTAAACGCCCTAAAAAGCGTAGTCGACGGAGCCCCGCTTCGCGGGGCCCCTATTTCCGAGTGCAGCGGGTTTAAAGGAACCTAACTAACCTAACGGGGGGGTGCCCCAAGTCCCAATTATGGGGGCAGAGATACTTCCGTATGATCAGTTGACAATAATTCGAGACATTACAATATCGCGAGAAAAAACACGTTATATTGTAATATAACGTGTTTGACAATTTTACGGTGACATATAGATATCAAAATAAGTGCCTACTTAAGAACTTAGGTACTTTTAATGCATCGATTAATGTGATTAATAACGGCACTCAGGATGATAGCAGACCACGCGTGATTTCTGCTATACCGCTTCTCTATGATAGCAAATAATATACCTGTGGTCCTTGAAACAACGTCCTTGTGGAACCTTGAAAAACAAGGTCCGCCGAATTGACAATCTCCTCCTTTTTGAAGTCGGTTATAAAAGGAAACTTATTGACTTACGGATCAAAAGTTCATCAATGTTCGAAGTATAGGCATTCACACTTTGTTCCAATTCCCTATCTAAGTACGGTTTATCAGAAGACTATTCAACTACAAAGCTGAGGTTATTAGTTTTAGTTAACATTTTGGTATTCATCGAACTCGATCCGATGAATTTCGGATATTAGGAACAATAACAGACGATGGTCAAGCGGATTACTGAATAGAATGTTGCGGTGAGAACACTGAGAACGGGCCAATAAGTAATAGATACGGCTATTATAGTTAACTTGCTAGCTATAACAATAATGGTAAGTGGTGGTACCTATTAATTAGAATGGTAAATATACGTAGGTTTATATGTTAATAGATACCTAGGTTATATGTACTCGTAGTAGAACCTACGCACTTGATAATTAAACAAAGCTGAAAAAAATAACAAGTATCGGCGAGTCAGACTTATACGCTATTTATGGGTTTTCAATTTCCAACTGACGAGAAGCTAACTTAAGACCAATTAAAGTATTGAAGCCAAAATCGACATTCTTGCATTTCCATCCAATCCATGTACGTACTGCGAATGTATTTTCAAAAGCAGCCTGGATTAGATTTTTATGCCCGGTTGATGACACTTCACTCACTTTTCTATTTTACATGGCACATATAGATGTTACTAGTTGACCCACGCAACTTCATCTGCGTCACGAGAAAAAGCTTCCAAAAGCTGTGCCCCCGCTCCTATTGGTCGTAGCGTGATGTTAAATATCTTACAGACTTTCTGGATAAATGGGCTATCCAACACAAATATAAGAATATATCAATTCCAACCAGCAGTTCCTGAGATAAGCGCGTTTAACCAAACAAACTACCTACTACCACTGCTACTACAACTACTGGTTCGAATTGAAAAAATCTTTTTGCGTTGGATAGTCAATTTATCGAGGAAGGCTTTAGGCTATATAACATCACGCTACGACCATTAGGAGCGGAGCAGGAATGAAAAATGTTGCAAAAACGGGGATGGTTTTTTCCTTTCGTTTTTTTTCTCTTATGTGACGCAGACGAAGTTGCGTGGGTCAGCTAGTAGTCTATACGCGGGTCTGCTTGCATCATATGGCTACTTATAAAATAAACTGAACTTTTGGTACCGCGAGAGTCCCACTCACAGTTTGCTGGTTTTGGTCATTCTCTTCCATTTTGTCAAATCACCCTACACCTGAAAACTTCTCTACAGTAAGGTACGTCTTTCACTCAAGCAGCTGGTGATGCAGGTAATTGAAGCAAGTCAATATTTGCTCGTGTGACTCCAAGTACTTAATATACAAAAAATAAAACCGACTCCAAAAACACAAAAGAGTGAAAAATAACTTTAGCGTCAGAAGTTGGTGTTGTTTTTTGTGTTTTTTGGAGTCGGATTAACTTTTTGGAAAAAAGTCATTATTTTTCACGTTTTAGTGGTTCACTTGTGCTTACCCCTTCACAGCATAGCGGCGTGATGTTATGTTAGGAACTGGTGTAAACAATAGATAGACATGAGATTTCAGTAATTCCAGTCCATTTGCTATCATTTATTGAGGAGTTCCGTTGCCTCTCTCCGAAGTTCTTCATCAGATCTTCACCAAACTGAAATGGGACCACTTTAAAAAAGTACTCCAAAAACTCCCCAAATCACATCAAGTGTGCCTATGAAATTTGAAGGGTTCTCTCAATTTCTCCAGGATCCCATCATCAGATCCCAACTTGGTGATTATGAGGCCACTTGGGAAATATACCCTTTCAAACAAAAAAAGAATAATTCAAATCGCTCCAGCCATCTTCGAGTAATCGGAGAACATACCTACATAAAAAAATGGTTCCGACGAATTGAGAACCTCCTCCTTTTTGAAGTCGGTTAAAAAGCAGGCATGTTTGGTGAAGTTTAGTTTATGGATCCGTTTTTTTTTTCAAAACGACACAGTGCCCCAATTTTTTATGCGGTGCACATTTATAGCACGTTATAGGAATCTTAAGGTCGTGGCTCACTTGACAAGCACCGCACCGAAACCGCTCCAACCCAGCAATTAACTTGCCATTCAAATTAGAGATTTAAATCGTGTGTCGTATAGCCTATTTTATAATGACCATTTGAAAAAGCTTACGGCGCGGGGGTCAACACGCTTGCCACTACCATACGACTAGATTCGCGGGCGACCCGGCGCGGCGGCGGCGCCCGCGCGCGGTCGTAAGCGAGTGGACCGCGCGCCGCAAGCGAGTGGACCGCGTGCTTACAGCGCGCCGTCCGCGCGCTTGCTGCGCGCCGACTCCGAGTTGCCCACAAAACAACGTACAGTCACAATATTTAGTTAGAGAGTAGTTATATGGTCACGTTAATACTTGGCGTAGTTAACTTTAACCTCATTTTCGTTATCAGCTACCCCGAAAACCATGAAAACGACACCCATGATGAAAAATAAGATAATTATGCTTTAAATTCTAAGCAGTACTTATGTTCGGTTGACAATCTTTCGAGAGTTTTTTCTTTCATTTTCCGTCATGGGTGTCGTTTATAGCTTGCATGAACTTGTAAAGACAGTTACCCACACAGCTGATTGTTGTTTTTGAACTTTTGATAATTTAAACAATCACTCTGTTAAATTTCATGTACCTACTATGACTGCTTTTTTTTCCTACCTCCGTGACCTTCCAATCCCACACCCACCTCTGGTGCCTCAGCTGACGCTGGATTCACGTATCAGTCATTCGGGATCTATTGAACCAGATGGCAACTGATCGGCGTAAAAACACTCTAAAATGCAACACCATCTCCCGGACTATCATAGCCAGCACACAGACAGTGAGCTTATGCCTCGCGAACGCTGCACCGCCCGCCCGTGGACGCGCGCCGTAGCCTAAAGCTCGTCGCTCACACGAACTAAAGTCGAGGCGGAGTCAAGGCGCGGGCGCACAAATTACATAGAATGTGAAGGAAGCACAGCCGTCTGCGCCTTGACTCCACGTAAAGACCTATCCTCGGACGGCGGCGGCGCCGGCGCCGGGGCCTCGACTTACCAGTGAGCGACGCGCCTAAATTCAAGACAACGCTGGCCAACAGCTGTGCTGGTGCGGTGCTTGTCAAGTGTGCCACGACCTTAAGAGTCACTTTGCTGCTTGGGTACACTAGTTTAGTGAGTTATGAGCCGAGCCCTCTGCCTCCGAAACACGGGGGGTAAATTTTATTGTGTTTGTCCTCCTCCTGACAGAACTGTGAGCACATATGTATTTTTGCGCAAAATATAATTCTATTGTTTGCTCTCGCAAGTGCGACTGCTCTGCCGGGGTTGCGGGCCTGTTCGAAAGAGATACCGCGGCCCCGGAACTTAAAGGGCGAGGAAGGAACATGGATGGGTTTTAGTCAGTAAAAGTCTGACACTCCCTCCCGCTCCGCCCAGAGTGGGAGAAGTCATTTGATGATTTCCCATCCTAAAAAAAAAAAAGAAGGCGGGCAGTGTTATTGGGTATTTTTCTATCAAGAATTTCTCAGTAGTAGCCATGGAGATAGATTTGCGTTCGGTTGATGGCAATAGGCTCGCCCACTATTACATAGGACATGACCCTTTGTGGATTAGGTACAGGCCTGATATTATGTCATGATACTCATAATAGATTGTTCAATTTTTTGTGCTGTTCCTGGTCCCGCACCAACATATTATTTCAATCAGTATTCTTTTATCACTTAATTATACACATTCTTATCATTCGAAGAAGTACCCCTCTAATCAACAGTTGTAGGTTGTGGGGCCTTGCCCTGTCCTCACGCCATTAGCAAGTACGCTACGTGCATACTTACGACCTACATTGAACTCGCCCTTATCTCACTATTACTGGAAAAGTTTTCCCTATGCCGGGAACATACCACGATAAGACATTGGGCGTAGATACATTTATCTAAACTAAGTAAGTAAATTGTGACAGTAATTTATGTTCGTTTTTTATATATTTCCTAATTACTTATAAATATTTGTGTTCTTTTACAGTAATAAACCTCGCCTTACTGTGTTGTGGAAGGCAAAAATATTCTGACATTAAATGGAAGATTAAATCAAGGTCCTGCTGGCCAGTTTCGTGCGAAGTGTCATAATAGTACATTGTAATACAAGGGGCTAAAATGACCCAAATAGACGAGGTAGTTTTACAACCGAGCCTTAGCGAGGTAGTACCGGACTATTTCCGAGTGCATGGTTTAAAGGAACCGAACTAACCTAAAGGGGGGGTGCCTCAAGTCCTAATTATGGGGGCAGAGATACTTAAGTATGTTCAGTTGACAATATTTCGAGAGTTTACAATACCGCTAGAGAGAAACACGCTATATTGTAATATAAAGTGTTTGAAAATTTTACGGTGACATAATTATAGATTACTTACAGATTGTATTGAATTGTACATCTAATACTTGCCTTTCATTGGGTCCAATGGACGCGTAGCGAAGCACAGATGTATCTCTCGTGAAATCTAGAGTGTGCGCCGATCAAGTCCGCTATAATTTATCTTTGGCATGCCATTTTCAACCGTATGTCATAGTATTTAAGGTGTAGCCTAAGTTATCTTCTCAATCCCTATGCCACGCCTCCGTGGGTGTGCCTGTGCACTGGTAGGTACTTGGTAGGCACTAAGCATGAGGTCCCGGGTTCGATTCCCAGGTAGTTGAGTTGTTGCAGGTGTGCTGTTGTGTAATTAACTCTTCATCTGCTGATGAGGTATTACCGAGGATTTCTCATGTATTTTGAGTTCAGTCGATAGAATGGTATTCGATCATAGTACGAACTCAAACCGTTTTTCTTTTGTTTTTTTTTACACGTACGTTAACCGGTTTCACCTATCTGATGTAAAGACAGTGTGTATACGCACTTATAGTAAGGGCCGGCGCCCACTGGCGGCACGGTACGGTGTGTCATGGCAAAGGATTTTAATACTGATTAAGTTATTTTGAATCTTATTTCAATGAGTTTAGAAATTATGTTACTTTATTTTGATACCATGATGCCGCGACGTGCCGCAGGATGCTGCGGCATGACGCGATACGCCGCAGTATGCGGCGGCATGACGTGTCTTGCTGTTTCATTCTACGGGATGCCGCGGCGCGCCATTGTTCTCTATGCGACACAACCAACTTCGAATACGCGCGGAAAACTGATGAATGCCAGAGTGGCTGGGCTTTCAACAGGATGCCACGGAACGCCGCGGGATGCCGCAGCACGCCACAGCACAACCTGGCGTGCCATGCCGTGCCGTGCCGGCAGTGGGCGCCGGCCCTAAACGTAGGCAGTCGTTCTATTGTATTGTTCGGAGAATTCTCAGCATTTCCTGACCCATAACCAAGAATGTCAGGTTTGAAGCATAGTCAATCTTAAAGAGTGAAAACGGCAGGTCTTTTAATTAGGATTAATTCTTAACGAGGAGTGTATGCGTACAAATAAATCCACAGCGTTTTGTCGACATGTGACGCTTCGATGCACTTGAGGTCGGACAATGTACACGACCGCGCCGCAATTGACGTTATCAGTCGCTACAAAACATTACCTTAACGTTAAATTATGTTTACTATTAAGAAATGCTTGAAATATCCTGTCGTAAATTCGCATTAGTGACTGCAGGATTCTAAAAATACCTTGCAAGTTTCTAATGCTTCATAAATAATTCAGCACCAATAGTAATTGAAGTTATTGTACATTATTGAGGTCAGTGCTATTATGCAAGCTGATTATCAGAAACCTCCAATAATCGATTGCATTTAATAATGTTATCCTCCCAACAGAGGACGCATTTGATCCTCAAGTGATTTTCATGATTAAATAAAACAGAAATTATACGCCATCGCATTCCTTATATTGTAAGAAAACATAGAACATTTAAAATTCATAAGGTGACAAAAAATGCAATTAATTGGTTTATAAAATAAACAATTGATTTAAAAATAGGTGTTACAAAAATACTTTATAGGGTAATCGCTAACGCGCATATATTATATACAGTTCATATTTTCATTACAACGAATGCGACCTATCCTCTAAGATGAAAGAAAAATGAAAAGATGAGAAGGGCGCCACCTTTTTCACTGATGGTGTTATTTTGTATCCCTCTACTAATGATGAAAATGGTTCTTCCTGCTCGATGATTTAAGATCTGCTTATCTGAGATACAAATAATATCTATATATCTTAATGTTAATTATCATCAAAAATATACGAAACTCCCACAACTTCTTTTTGAACAGGGTTCACAATGCGCGCTTCTCTGTCGCGCCATATTGACAGTATCCGATCTCTGGAGGTGGCGGCGGTGGTGGTTTATTTAATGAGGCCTTTCGCCTTGTAAAGGTCGCGCATTAACCCTTTAAGGTAGCGGATCTCGCGTTGTAAGTCGGAACATTTGTCGCTGAGCTTGGAGTTCCTCTCGCGCATCTGTTGTTCCTCGTTGAGAAGATCTTCGATCTCGGCCTTCTTCTTCTGGCGGTAACGCGTCGCGGCATTTTTGTTCTGCTCCTTCTTGCGAGAGCGACGGTCGTCGGAGGGACGCGAGTACGGCTTGGGCCTGGACGAGGACGACCACTCGTCATCGGTGTAGGACGAGCGCGGCGAGGACGGCGGCGACGACTGCGGGGAGACGCTGGCGCTGTCGCCCGAGTGCTGCGGCGACGCGAGCTGCGCGGCGCGGTGCCGCACGAGCTCCTCCACGTCGTCGTACCCGCAGTCGTAGTGCGCGTCGGGCGCGCCCGCTACCGCCGCCCACTGGTCTTGTGGTGGCACGAGGGTGAGAGCGGGCGCGAACGTGGCGCATTGTGCTTGTTGAGCGTAGCTTAGGAGCAATTGAGTCGCAGGTCCGGGGGGACTCTGGGGCGGAGTGAGGTGAGTCAACTCGACGGCGCCATACACGGTCTCGAACTCCCTCAGGAGGTCCTCCGTGGGCTGCGGCGCGAAGGCCGGCGCGAGGGGCGCGATGGGCAGCGACACGGGCGCGATGGATGGTGGCTCTACGCGCTCCGGTACTTGCGAGATGTTCTCAAAAATAGGAAGCTCCGATTTTTCCTCTAGCCAATTAGAGAAGATATTCTCTGCAAAGGAAAAGAAACAACAGTTTAATTTATGAACTTGTTTGATTATAATTATACGCCGATGCTTGATAAAATTGTCTCAATTACGTTACAACACAATATGAGATGAATATCATTTAAAGACTATTTTTGTTTTCTCACATTACTACTTTCATAAATATTGAAAAGGGAATAACCGTTTAAAGGAACATTAATAATGTATAACTTCAACAATAATTAAGATAGCTTTGATAGGAAAATTCCGTTAACGATTAAAACGAACAAATTATGCAAAACAATAAATTATTCAAGTCATAAGCGTTGGTATTAGGACTACAACGTAAGCAAAGATGCAAAGTAGGTATCCACCCTGAACTAAATAAACAGTGTCTCATGTTGCACGCAGCCGCCCGAACAAGTGACGGGCCATTGTTCGTTCATTAATTACTCTATTTATACTTTATTAAATGTCAATTATTCAACCAAGGCACTATCATCAACCCACTTTAGGTCGTAGACCACAAAATTACCGATAGATACGTTTATTTATTAATAGCCTATCACCAAAGTCATCAGCAAGCGCGCATTCAGTTTCATTACAATATTAAACTGACATATTTTAAGATATTTCAATCTTTAACAAAAAACTTGTTGGATTGATGGATTTGATAGAAATTTTATATTGATATTTTTTAGAAGATTGCGATTTATTTGAGTTGTATTTACCAAGATTTATTGTAGCAAAAATGAGTGCAACTCACTAATTACTCGTGTGGCAATACAAAATGTAAAAGTAGACAAATATTTATCGGGAATTTAAGCGCAACGAGCAGAGATGACCGCCGCCGCC
Source organism: Xestia c-nigrum (assembly GCA_916618015.1). Classification (NCBI taxonomy): domain Eukaryota; kingdom Metazoa; phylum Arthropoda; class Insecta; order Lepidoptera; family Noctuidae; genus Xestia; species Xestia c-nigrum. The sequence goes on from OU745260.1 coordinate 12,550,583, forward strand.
GCAGCACAATCAATAATCAATTGGACGTAATTGTTCAGATTGGTGTCTCAGACCTTAGGAGGAGAAAAGAACATCAATTTAATGTGTTATCTATAATATTGCGTTGATGTACAGTGGCCTATTATAGACACGTCAAGTTAGCGACAAATATCTAGCAAGTGGCTCGGTCGACTGCAACATCTTGACCCCAGATAAACCTGCACAATCAGAGTTCGGTGACACCGCGCCCTCGATAGCAAATCACTAGATAACTTCGTCTCTGCGATGTCAACATTTTACTTTAAACTTGTTTATGACCCAACTCGCTACCATTTGAGGAAAAATAGTAAGGAATATTCCATGTTGAAAAAATCTAAATAGCTGATTCGGCCTCGTTATAATAAACTTGTCTCAAATCAGGCCTTTTTTATAACCGTAGCAGAACAGTGATCTTGTTTTTTACTGAATTAATTTAACGGTACTTTGTTTTTCTATTTACATTACGCCTCTATCACACTAGCATATGCGAGCGAGGCGCTGAGGCGCTTGTCCGGAATTCAGAACGGATAAGCCTTTCATTTTATTACAGCATTTCCTCAAACATCAATTTTTAACATAAACAACAAGTATTGGAGGACGCGTTCATTTAAACAACAATGAAAATAAATCGGAGCAAGGCAATCAAAGAAAAAAGTAAACTATATTTTGTGACGTTTATAATACGTGCCAAGATAACTATTTATCCTACATTCGAAAGGTGTATTGGTAGGTCATATCTGTATCAATGTGTAGGAATGGAAACAAGTGGTCAATAAGTCGCTTTAATTATTGGGCGAGCGAGCAAGCGAGGCCGCCTTGTGCGCGAACTGGTTTATCAGTAAAACACAGCCCAAGTTATCAACGAACAGCTATTCTTAGATGATAACTGTTCTTCGAGAATATACTACAATTAAATGACATGTCATAAACTACATCTTTTATCACACAAAGGGAACTAATGCCGCTGTGAAGTCAATCAATTAATCACATTACTTAATAGCTGGCCATATGAGCCCGCTGTAACTCGTTACTTGTACCACAACCTAAGCATGCTATGGTATATTTGTTGCGCAGGGAGACTTGAATTCCAACATGAATGCCGATGTGATAAATAATAAATAAGCTGCTCCATGCTACCAACTAAATTGTAACTTACAGGAAAGTTCTAAGTTTTCATGACAGGTCTACATAGCCAGATTGATTCTTCAATTACAAGTATTACTGAATTCATAATCCCAACCTCATCAGTATAATATTTTTTTATTGATATTGGCGTACGTCATACTCATAATGTTTCCGGTAAAGTGAAGCTAGAACTGTATCCATGTTGTTACACAAACAAACAAGTTTGTTGCGCAGTTAAGTTATCGCTCCAAATCGAATCGTTAATGTGTCCAGTTACTTAATTGGAGTAAACATTCCAGCTGAACGCTGTGTGTACCTACTTACCACACAAAAACCAGTCGACTTGAGTTTCAGTGACATAAACATTAAATTACACAAATAACAAAACACGAACCAGAGCATTAAGACCTTGATTTCGCCTTTCCGCCAGAACGACTCTGAACAACAATAGCAGTTTATGCGACTGTGCATAATGAAGGGCATTACAACACGAGTGTGGGTTTAAGAAACGAGCCGAAGGAGAGTTTCTTAATAGCATCACACGAGTGTTGTAATGCCTAATTATGTATAGTTGCATACACTTCTTTATCTACCCAAATATCATAAGGGCTCTATGATGGGTTCAGGAACCATAGGGACCAGCATTGTTGCTTGGCCCTTGATTTTTGTGGCAACAGGTTATTAGTTGCATTCGTCGCTGCATTTACGATATATGGCGGAGTGTTAATGTCAATTTCTGAGTCACTATCACTCATTTTCGACAGAAATAACGAACTTTTCAGAAAATTTGTCTACTCGTAACTGGAAATAAAAAGTTAACGAACAAATGACAGCTCGAAATGGAGGTGTTTCGGATATCTGTCATTTTTTTTTAAATCATAGGCAAACGAACAAAGTCACTATTCTTGTGTCACTCGAGATCAAAATGCTGATTGAATGTAGATAGGTACTAGAATAGCACACTCACTTGAATTTGACACCTGTTCCAAATTTAAACTCATAACCTACGGTTTTCAGTAGGTTATGAGTTCATTACAGTTCTGTTTGTTTCTGTTGGTTGGTAATGCTGGTCATTGCCTATGGTTTTTGAACGCATTAGAGAGGGTTTATGATATTTGGGTAGATAAAACAAATAATATCAACTTAACATCAAAATAAGAAAAAAAGCCATGGTTACCTACCAACATACATCTCTGCCAGAGCCATCACGAAGTCCAATTATGTTATAGCAACTGCTTTACTATTCCAAACAAGAATGTCCTTTAATGTCCTTACTGCTACAATACAGTTCTAACGATAAACGATTATATGGGCAGTGGTATTCTAAAACTGGAATCCTCGTGGTGTGAGCAATGGTCGTCGTTGAAGGTTCAAGGGCCAGATCCTAAGATCTAACGTCTTTTAACAAGCTTTTGTGAATTGAAAACTATCTCTTTATTCCAGATGCAACGATAGTGGCACTTCATTCTAACGGCGTCCAGACAGCGCATCGACGGTGGCAGACATATGTTAAGACGAGAGCGCGAGCGCTCAAAATGTGCTTCTCGACTCGAATTTATTGTCACGGGTTACAAAACAAAGAACGGTCACCAGCAAACGCGGCGCGGCGCAACTTAGTACTGAGACTACTGTACTGAGCGCGCGCGCCACTCGTTCGCCCGACCACGGAGCCCCGCGCCTTTCCCCACTACTCTCGGCCAGCTAACATAATAAATACATCGCCGATGTGCAATGCTGCGTTCACATTTTCACTTATCGGTCCAGCCTAATCAACATGCATGCATGAGATATAAAAGTATCATACAAAATGTCTACTTGAACGGCAGTCAATTATTGATCGGCAGAATCGGTTTTTACTTCTAGTAGACTGTATTTATTTTCCTGATTGCATATTTACTTAGAATTTATGTTGACGACATTTGTATTACGGAAATCCAATTATTCAATAAAAACAAAATTGTGGAGGTAATAAACGCATGACCCATTTATCCTGAACAAGAGCAAAGTTACGTAGCTGTGCTTTCATAATATTGTGCATTTAACGTGGCCACTTGCCGACGTTATGTTTGTCTGCGTAATTGATCGAGGCCTCGACGACGTGTCACAACAGTGCAACAACCTACACCCGTTGGCCCTTTCTATTTGGATACTTTTCAAATGAATTAAAAAAAAACAACTCACATTTTTTTTTTATTGAATTGTGCCTTATGAGCATTGTGCTCTTTGTAACATCTTTTAAATGCCAAATATGTCTACAAATAATCTTTTAGAATTATGGAATTGAAAATTTAAATTATACCTAATCTTTTTTATGGGGTTTAATGCAATGTAATCTTAGCGGTATGCCGTAAGCATATCTAATTAATCAACCATAGTTAATTTTCATTTTTAAACAATAAAGCTGAAATTACTATTGTTTCCTCAGTTACGAATTTCGTACTTGAATTTTAAATCACATTGTTGGATTTCTTTTTATCTCTCATCTAGTCTGTTTTTGTAGTGATATAAAGGACGCAGCAAAATATCCATTGAGTTAATAAAGGTGACAAATTTATTCAGCTTATTTTTATATTGCACTTTAAGTTTGCGAGCGCCTGTGGTAAATGTTAAGCCAAATATTCTATTAACCAACATTCACAGATAACGCACAAAGTCGGCAGGCGTTACCGTCAACTGACCTGACCAATACGATGGCCACAGACATGCTCACTTTTCGAATCAAACATGCTTACGCTCCCGTCGCGTCGTACCGTATGCACCATTGACCCGGCACCATCAATGGTGCAGATGAAACAAATTAGTTTCGTTTGCACCATTCATATTAATACAACTTACTTCACCCTACTTTCTTCGACGACTCGAATGGCGTAGTGGTAGTGAAGCTGCCTTTTTTTTTTTTTTTTTTTTAAGGATGGGAAATCATCAAATGACCCCCCCCACTCTGGGCGGAGCGGGAGGGAGTGTCAGACTCATACTGACTAAAAACCATCCATGTTCCTTCCTCGCCTTTTACGTTCCGGGGCCGCGGTATCTCTTTCGAACAGGCCCGCAACCCCGGCAGGCTAGTGAAGCTGCCTTGCGTTCATAGGGTCCTGGGTTCGAATCCCGGTAGGAGCAAATGTTTGTGTGATGAGCATGGCCATTTGTTTCCGAGTCATGGATGTTTGTATGTATAATAAGTATGTATTTAAAAAAAAAAAAAAAAGTATATATGAAGTATATCAACTATCTGGTGTCCACGACACAAGCCTTGCTTAGTGTGGCACAAGATGGCGCTGTGTGTTTAATGTCCAGCGATATTTATATTATTTATTTATTTGTCATCCTAAAATAAAAAGGGACCAAAGTGAAGGGGGCCCCTTCACTTGGAAGGGCCGAAGCCTGCCGGGGTTGCGGGCCTGACCGATATTTTTTTTCAATACTTATTAGAACAAGCAAAGAGGAAATACTTCGACGGAATATCTAAGTATACCACCGCATTTTGATAGTATATAGTGTCATATCAATGGTGCAGATGAGACCATACCCAATCCGCGGTTTTTGGACTTCGGTAATTAGTTTCGTTTGCACCATTGATGGTGCAGGTCAATGGTGCATACGGTATGACGGGCTTACGATGCGTCACTTATAGTCGGATTGGTCGCAACAAATAAATCACATTAACCAATCAGGCATACTTTAGGAACTGTACTACTCATCGGATTGGCTACGCTAACTAAGCTGCTCTGTGCATTATCTACTTTAATAGCTAATTAGCAAACGTTGATAAAAGTCAGCTAAAATCACGCAAACATTCAGTGACAAGTAGTGGTTAGAGGTGTGTCACATCGTGCTATCTAAGGGTATCATATTACAGTTCATCTCAAGTTTGATTGCAGCCTTGAAATAATCAGACGTACCTACGCTTATTATTCATTAAGTTAGCATTGGGAAAAAGCATAAACTGAATTGATTAATGGCATATATACAGCCTAGAGCTGTCTTTAAATACCTCATATTTATCATTCTCCACTGAAAGAAAACGCAATGTTGTTTACCGTCATTATTACCTAGGTAGTGATTCATGCATGCGTGCATGCCGTGCTGGCATAAAAATATTCCAAATCTCATTTTTGATAGCATACCTCAAACAAGATATAAGTTTCAATTTTATTTACAACTGTCTAACACATAATCAAATAATGGTGGAATGTTAATATTGAGATACTCTAAATAAAACTTGATACCATACCTAATTATAGAATCACTCACAGAGGTGATGTGATGATAGTGCACAAAGATACAAGTTGTGACATGTGCTAACAATCCCAGCTCATCTACCAAATCCCGATAATTTCAATACGAGGTGAAGGTTGTGCACAAAGATAAAAGTTGTGACATGTGCTGACAATCTCAGCTCATCTTCCGAATCCCAATAATTTCAATACGAGATGATGATTGTGCACAAAAATAAGTTGTGACATGTGCTAACAATCTCAGCTCATCTTCCGAATCCCAATAATTTCAATACGAGATGATGATTGTGCACAAAAATAAGTTGTGACATGTGCTGACAATCTCAGCTCATCTACCTAATCCCGATAATTTCAATACGAGATGATGATTGTGCACAAAGATAAAAATAGTGACATGTGCTGACAATCTCAGCTCATTTACCAAATCCCAATTATTTCAACACTGTTTGAATACAGTGAAAATCAGTGCTATTTTTTTTTTGTTATGACCATGGCCAAGGTCCCAAAATCATTTAAGAAAGGATTTTTTATGAGCAAAAAAAAAACAACTCTTTTAAGGTAAAATTCTTGACCTACTTATGTAATTTTTTTCTTCTCTTGCAAGGTCGAGTAAATTGGATTAAAAGCAATCGATTGGCGAACTGGATCAGACAAAACTGTCAAAGCTAGTTTTTTATGAAGAAAGAATACATCGATAAACCATTATTTTCTTAAAGATTGGTAACAACCTTACAGTACGAAATAACCTTCTTGATGAGCTTAACCAGATATGCATGATGCATCAAAATCAACTGACTACCTTCGCGATGATACGGTAACCACAAGGAAAAGGTCGTTGAATGTATAATGTATATTGAGCTGGAAATTGCCAAAATACTAAAAATACCATAAGATTTCCATCTGATGATTAAAAAACTGCGTTTGGTAAATGATCGATATCAATATTCCTAGGCTGAATCAGACCTTTTTGTTTAGTTAAAATAATTTAGATATTTTTCCTTACACAAATATCAAAAACGATGCCTTGATCCGCCCTAGCGATTGGTAACAAATCGACGATCAACTTCGAATCGTATTTAGTTAACCAAGACCCTGTTGAAAAGCTTTTGCTAGACTGTCACATACATGAAAATTGCTGATATTGAACGCTATGCTCTGGGCATTGCGTTCAATATCAGCAATTTGCACGTCTTGAACTCTCACCTCTGAAGTCCTTAATAAAGCAGCTTCTGGAGATCTATCCTGTTCTTTCGAACTGCAGAGACGAGGCGATATACCTTGGTCTTTCTCGCTTGCTAAAGAACTGGGGAATCAACAAGGAAAGTAAATGAAGTATTTACCTTGTTTACAGTTGTTGTCTAGCTGCTGCAGAAGATCGTTGGCGAGCTCGGCGCGGCTGGGCTTGATCTCCGGTGGGGACGGAGGGTACAGGCTCGCCGACACGTCGTCGTGAAGATGGTAGGTGTCGTATTCCGTCTTCGGTGCAGCGCTTGGGAAGGTTTTAAGCAGATCTATGGACAAAAGAAGACCACTTTAATAAGAATTGAAGGCACAAATTACTTTAATAAATCCTTGTCACTTGGTGGATGTTTGTGCGAAAACTGACCGTCAAAAGTCACGAGTCATTGTTGAAACTTTATAAACGACTAGCGCCCGCCACGCGGTTTCACCCGCGTAGTTCCCGTTCCCGTGGGACTACAGGGATAAAATATAGCCTATGTTACTCGTGGATAATGTAGCTTTCCAATGGTGAAAGAATTTTTAAAAACGGTCCAGTAGTTTTTAAGCCTATTCATTACAAACAAACAAACAAAGTTTTCCTCTTTATAATATTAGTATAGATTGACGCGCAATTATAAGTTAGTTTTTATATTGCGCATTTAAGTTGATTATTTTAATTATTATCTTTTAGCTTTAGCGGCATATTATTACATTAATTAATGTTTTATTTTTATGTTAATTGTGTATAACGTTTTAAGTTAGTATACATGTGTATACTATTATTTATCCTCATTTTCTTTAATCACACAATTTAACACAGATTTAATTTATTTACTAAATACAGATTAAATATACTTCTTACTTTGTAGCAGCGATAACTGGAATTCCCTACACAAGTCACACATTCCGTTATTTTTATAACAACACATATTTGCACAAATTTATTGTGATTGATTTAGACACAAAACCGAACTGATATTAATCCCAAATAATTAATTAAAATAATTAGAGCAATGCGAATGAGCAAGTCGCAGAAGCTTCAAGGTAAGTAGCTTAGATAAGTAATGTACAAAATACAGCGAGAAGAGAGAAGACGTCAATATATATATGAACCATATCTGTCGCACGATATTACGTCAAAGTAACGCCCAGATGTCGTGATGCTTTAAATCTTAAGCGATAATGTCATAACAATAATTTCTGTTATTATAAAAACATCTTTACATTGTTCATTTTATGCCTTATTTTTTTAAGATTGCCCTGATAAAACATAAGGGTCATGTTAGATTCTTTCATTCAGTTTTGATCATTTATATTAAATCGTTTTTATTTTATAATTATCATCTTTTAAGCCTCAGAGTGATTAAGCTTTTCTCTATGAAGCTGTTGAAGAAGATAACATACAATACATAACACAGTTCCAGTTATTTAGATGACTGAACATTGAGACATTTGGCACTGTTGTGAATTGAGTTTTGGGTTTTGAAGAGTTTTCTTTTAAGAGTGTAAAAGAGAGTGAGAGAGAGTGAGTGAGATGAGTGTGTATATGTATGTGAAGATTTTTTTAAACACTAGACATTTGGATCAATAATCTAATTTACTGCTGATTTCAGTAAGCACGTAATACTTTACCAATCCAAATCCAATTTTTGTGATCTCCAATTCACCAGAATCTTAATTTATTATTTGGGTTAACTTGCTAGCAATCCATTGACAGAAATCCATCAAATCAATGTCAGTCAATGTCATGTAGATTGTGGGTACGCCAATATTCACTCATTTTGACGTAGTCTATAATGTTCCCAATACTGGGATACAAGCCTCCTCTCTATGAGATTCAGTCATTCAGTAAACAAAAATACGAATATCAATCATCAATTTCGGGCGTACAGAGAATAAGTTAACATGGTATTTGAGGGCATATTTTTTAAATAAAATTTACAAAATGCCTAGGATATTCTCATGCTGCCATTGTGAATTTGACTCATAACTTTATTGTAGAAAGGGATATTTAAAAAAAAAACTCCTGCGGTAAAAATAACAATTTATAATCACACGTGCGTGATCACTACACGTTTCCTTGCGATTTCGCATGCAAGTGGCGTAAGACATTCTTCACCTAGTGGATCATGTCAGAAACCATTACCTATTAGTCAAATACAAAGGTCCAAAAACCTATTTTCAATAATTTCTTGAAATAATTGATTGTTTATTTTTTAACTGGGAAATAAAACAAACAATGCTAAAATAACCACGCCTTAAGTCCGTAATATTCCGTATACAGCTCAAGACAAACAACATGTTATAAAATTTAATGTCAAAACATATTTTCATTGGATACAAGATAAATAATGGAAACTAGCAAACAGGCGATATGCAATTGAAAACATGAGCAGAGGCCAGTAACTCAAGACAAATATGTTTTTAGAAGATGTTTGATGACGTTATTCTTATCTCCCAAACTACAGTCACTAACCAAGCAAGTGATTATCAAGACACACCCACGCACTCGACATGGCAACCGGTAAAGTTCCTTTCTTTGAATAGTTCATTATTATTTGCATATAGAGATATTATATCTCGCTTTGTATCGTCAAGGATAAAGTAGAAAACAGACTCTTAAGAACGAAAATAATAATAATATAGGGGCGATTTTATTTTAATGTAAGCCTACTGAAATTAAAGTAAACGTGACAGTTATTAGGCACGTTTTCTCGGGTAATGTGTTTACTTTTAATTCAATACCTATAAACCTTTACTTATTATTAATAATAACTGGTATATAATTATCTTGATGGTTTGAGGTGTTTAGTAAACAACATAATGTTAGGTTAGGTTAGGTTTCTGATGTGGACTGCCTTAGCCTTCAGCCCCAACACAACGTGTAATAGCCCACGGAACCGTTCTTTGAAAGACCATACCTATTGGGCAACTTTAGCAAGAACGATTAACTCCTAAGTTATGTGCTGCTAAAGTGGCACACACTAATAACAGGCCAATAATTTTCCTAACTCTGACACCCCTACCTGAGTGAGCAGCCAGCACGTTAGATCAGTAGGGGTTGGTGAACGTCACACGAGTTGCGATTTTTGGTTTAGGACATGGTTTCCGGCCGTTATGTTAAGAGTTTTTCACCGTTTTTGAGTGCAGTGGTGTTAAAACAACTTGCACTAATTAAGGTGCATCCACGTGAAGGATCAACACCAAGACAGTACAACGCGTAAATCCCCTCTGTGCTGCCACTGATGATGCCGTGGACTTGGGGAAGTAGTGCCGCAATAAAATATAATACATTTAATTAAGGTCTTTCAAAATCCACCAGCTACCATTAATAGCAAATTACAGTTTTCTTATAGAGGAGAATGTCATGAGGATTATATGAATGTAGGATAAGGGGAAGACATCCAAGACTTCAAGAAATTCGACAGAGGCTAAAATGAATTAGGAGACCCTTGAAATTCACCATACAAGCCACTACCCTAGACCAGAATGAAGAGTCGAAACTAGCCCGCGAAGGTTCCTGACCTGAAAAACCATACAACCTATTTAAGTTTTCGAGGCATAGCCACGCATAAAACCGAGAATAGCTTGTTTCTGAATAAAAAATCAATGGAAAACCTAAGTTGTTCAAAATGGGAAACGAAATCTTCGAGCTTACACATTTTTTTTCTGACTTTCCTGCCTCCTCTAGCTCAAAAGCTGGCGAGGCCCTTGGGGGAAGACCAAATGATGAATGGTCTGTGTGAAGGATAATATGGCTATAAAGGAGATCTTCTTCGTCGTGATGATAATTCACTTTAAGACTCTGCTGCCTTGACGGAGTTGGTGGTGGCTCCAGACAGGTCTCTCAAAGAGCAGGTGAAATTACACATAGAGCAGGACAGGAGGTGAGCCATAGGAGGTAACTGCTGAGTTGGCGACTAATAGAGAACTATGGGTGAAAAAATGCTTCACCGACCACAAATAAATTGAGATAATTGCAAGGAGAATGATGATGAAAATAAAGGTGGGTCTGATCTATGGTTAGGACCAATAGTTGAGATGAGTCTTGTTTAGAAGACCAACATAGACTAAATATTTTCGCGAGTGAAGTCGTGCGGAGCAACTAGTACCTAATAAATATAATATTTACCGTAACTGGAACATTATTATAATCATATTGACCTAACGTATTATCATTGTGCATGAGGTGAGTTCGTGGGGGTGCTCTCGCGTCAGGAATAAACCACATTAATTATATGACTTGTGTCAAACGGTCACGCGAGATAATTATGGATGCTGATAACAATGGAGCGAATTATGATAAGATACACTCCAGGATGTTACGTCGCCTGCTCAAGGGAGATGTGTTGGTTATGTAACGTTAATACGTCAACCCGCCCACGTTGAAGATTGGTTGAATTTTCTGGAACTGTAAAGATTAAACTGCCTCGTGGCCGCAAACACGACTACCGATCGTGGACCTTACTCTGATTTAGCCAGGTCAACTCACGAGTGTTGGTATTTTCCACTGCGCAACAACACAAAGTCTGGATCACTGCCCGGTCACTGACAAAACGCTCGCCCTTATTGCATCGAACTTGTAACTTAATAATAACTAGCAAACGTTTTAAACCTCTTCTGTTTTCCCAGATGGTATACCATCAGTAGTGATCTTACTAATTGTCTAGCGTATGGACACCCATACGTCACGCGTTATATTCAAGTCCCATACAAAAGGGGACGGCCTCATGCCATCAATGGGGCGCACACCCAATAACACGGTCCCACCTAGGAATCGAGCCCAAACACTCATACTAATCAGTATCGCTAACGACCACTTGACCCACGATGCAATTGAAAACAAGGGTATTGATGTCAAAAAGAACTTCGTATCGTATTTTCAAAAATTATATTTAATCAGATCAATATGAAGAGCAAAGGACACAATCATGCTCCATCTTTATTTTAGGTATATTTTAATAATCTACAAACTAAGTTACCAAAAATACACGTCCAGAATTAATAATACTCATTAAAATATGCCTAAAATAAATTGTACTTGAACAAATCTTGATAAGTCCAATTATAGTTATCAGTGAGTACAAAAATTCCATTAAAGACAGTTAAATGCTGACGTCTTCACGCAATAAAATAGTTCAATAGATTACCGCGAGCTACATTATCTGGCAGTGCCAAATAAGGTCATCGATTAATAGCGCGTGTGCTGCTCTACACGTTTGAGCGAGCGCACCAATTAGGTACGTGACACTTGGTGTTGAGACGGACAGTAGGTTATTATTATTTAGCTTTCCTACAGTGCGTTTTTATAGCAAGGTTGGTTCCTGCCCTAGTGGTTTTGATACGATAATTGAGCCCCTTAGTGCATAACGTTCACATCTTCTTTTTTTCCTTATGGAAAAGTTTTTAATCATTAAGTGATTTGAACTTTTTAGTTTTCTAGATAATTCTGGTTTTTGTGGGCTTGTAGACGGTTTCTTAATAACGTCAGAATTCGTTTAAAGCGTGGTTGGTTCCTGTCCTAGTGGTTTTGATTCGATATTTGGACCCCGTACTGCATAACTTTTACCTCTTCTTTTTTTCATTATGATTTTTTTAATCATTTGGTGATTTGAACTTTTTAGTTTTCTAGATAATTCTGATTTTAGTGGGCTTGTAGCCGGCCTTTCAATAATCTCAGAATTTGTTGTTTAAAATGTATGTTATTAAAATGATATAAAGATACTTTAGTACCTCCAAGGCAGATAAAAAAATACGGGCCCCCAAACCACGTGGTAGAGTTCTCTTACCTAACAATTTTATGTTTAATTTATCAAGCAAAATTACGATTATGGGCCATAAAATTATTCTGGAATAATCCATCAAATGACTGGTTGATCACGCACCCACTGCATGATTACAATGTATTCATCCTATTCATCTACCGAGTGCTGAGGAAATATTAAGATGGAATATAGAAGAGGACAAGTATTAAATTACAAAGGACAAGTCTGAAGCGAAAAACCTACGAAGCGTATAAAAAATTGCAGGCATAAAAGCTTGTACAAACTTACAACTCAACTCACTATACCTCGCTACAATTTGGATGACCACCTAAAATTTCCTTTTAGGGGTCGTCCATTAATCACGTGAGGCTCGAAAGGTAAGGTGTTAGGAAAAAGTATATTTACATATATCTCGCTTTCAAAATTAGGTTTGCCGTAAGAAAACCCAACTCTGGGTTAAGCTCGCCTTTGTACATAAGCTATATTATTGCAATTAATATGTATATTTGTTGTTTTTTTGTGTGCAATAAAGAATAAGAATAAGAATAAATATCACTAGGGAGGTGTGGTACATATTTTTCTTTGAACGTGCGATTTCATAATTGTCTTTATAACGGTGCTTAATTTTCCAGAATTAAATTAGATAAAACCCGTTAACCTGTATTTAAAGATAATTTTCTGATATTTATACTTTGTATCAACAAAATTTGGGTAGGGGGACCTAAACCCACACCACGTAACACCATGGGCATAGCAGCAATAACAACGTAAGCATTATGATACGAGAAAAAAATAGGGAATACATTTGAATCAATTACAATCCTAAACGATTCTAAGACGTAAACAAGGTCTCCAGAATGCATTAATATAATTAGATAAGGAAAAGTACCAAAAATACTTGGTCAATGTACGCACAAGATAACTATCCTCGTCATGTGATATAAAACGTGTCGCCTCCGGACTTTACCCACAAAATTGTTTTAAAAGTACCTTATAATGTGATTGATAAAAGAATGTATATGATAAAGCCACATCGCAGCATCCAAGCATGTGCAGTGGGTGGGGCTTTATACATGTTAAATACAAGCTGCTTATTGGTTCATTTACAATTTTCAGCTAACGATTACTTTGTAACTTGCTGATTTAATAAAAACTACACTTCGTGATTCCTCATGGGACTTGAATCGACGGATTGTAATTAGGGAACTATTTGAACAAGACCTTATAATAAGGCAGAAGCATACGGTGCAGTGGTATACAGTTTCCAGTACGACTTTTGACAATACTGTTAGAGTTCTCCCCGAACTGTGGAACTAGTAAATCTAAAATAGCCCACTTTTTCCGAAGTTATTTAAGCTACGAGTGCGCATGCCGCTCAACCATACTCGCACAAAAATGCTTGAACTTCACCTTGCCAAGGAACAAGGAAAAAGGATAAAAAAGGTCACAAGGAAAAAACACATATTTCACCTGCTGAAATTATTGTCAGCGGTCCTTAAAAAAAAACATAATTACAAAAAAGAAATGCGAAAATATCGTTGCAATATAATGTTATTTGTACTTATTTATAAATAAACTAGGCCAATTGGCCATTTATTTTGAAATTTTCATAAGCCTAATTTATTCACATCCCAAGTTATGTTAAAATTAGCGTTCAATTATGGAACTTTTGAGTTTCATAAAATACAATTATTATTTTTTTACTTTTCTTGTCTAGCAATAATACTGTATAATGACGAGACAAATAAAAAAAGCGTGTTTGACTTATTCTGATTCATTCTGATTCGGAAACTATTGCGAACGCCTGAGAATTTATTACAAGCAAGTCAATATAAAGTAACAGCGCTAACAGCCCGATTGGATCTAAGCAGAACTGTAATTGAAAGCGAGATTCTACTATCTACTAGAGGGGAGAACTTTAGGACATTCTGCCGTTTTTTTGTTTTTATTTTTTTTATGTGTTAACAAAAATGTGGTTTTTATCTATATATACGGATATATTGTGCTTGTTCAAATATAAGTCCCAAGCAACTAAATAGGTATTTAAAGTACAAACGTTATCACATGCGCCTGTCATGAGCCACATGTGCCTGTCCGGGAGGTACCGTTGCATTTTAGGTAGTGGTTTTACGCCGATCGGTTACCTGAGTAAACCCAGGTTACGGAAGCAGTGAAAGAAAAAAAAATTAAATCATAGTACGCCGGCTGAATCTTTTTTCATAAATAGTTTACATCATAATGAGCCAAAAAAATCGTCAGCTGCATGGTGGGGGGGATTATGCGTCAGCCGCTCGCATGAACTTGTAAATGATACAGGTCTGATGAAAAACTAAAAGCAATCTACCACCAGGAAGGTGTGCGAGTTCATTATGATGTTAACTATTAATGAAAAAGTTTTAGCTGGCGTACTGAGACTTAATTTTTTATTTATTTTCACAACTTCTGTAACCACCTAATACTACACCTACACCCTCCGCTACTTGAGCAGTTAACGGTTGGTTCACTTATTGGTAATTAAACATAAGGTAAGACTTTTTTATTTGCAACGGTACCTGCTGGACTACTGGATGCTAGGGTGGTTGAACTAAAGCATTATTCGCAATTACTCGGATCTATGACATGATTTATAAAGGCTCTGAGTTATTATTACATGTTAGAAGCAAGTCATTAAGGTCTTTATCTAAGTTCACAGAAAGCATCAGTTTAATACTGGGTTGAAAGTAGTAGTATTAAATATTAATAATTTTAATCTAATGTGATTTAAAAATTTTTTTTGGACTTCTTTTATTGATAATTTTAATTTGGTTATTTCAATGTTAACTTTTATTTCTGATTTTTAAATTGATTTTAATATTAGATTTAGATGGTGAATTTTATTTTGATGTGGATTTTAACTTTCATTATGATTTTTGATTCAAATAATGTAATGTGATGTAATTTTTTTCATGTAATCTATATGGGTTTACTGCCTGAAATGAACGATATTATTATTATATTATTAGTATTTAGTCCCGAAACGGGGCTTGGAGCCCGAAAGTAGTGAGGGCGCTAATAGTTCGAGGGACAAATAAGTCTTTTCATTATGAATACAAGGAAAATAAAAACTTGAATCAAGTCGAAAAAAAGATTGCCGCTATTTAGTTTTTTTTTTTGTGACCAGCTAGCCAGCTATTCAGCAATGATTTTTCTTTTACGCCATTAAAAAAATGGTTAATATTTTGCCCAAACCTATTTTTTTTTTAAAGAAATGGTTGAAACTAAATTATAATAAAGTTATTTAAAATTGTAACAGGCATGACGACAGTATCAAAAAATTACAAATCAATGTAGTCTGCCAGTTAGATTATTGAAAAATAATGGACACGTACTTTTTGTTTAAGTAAGTACTTAAATCAATGAATATTGACAAAGATAAAAACCATCAAAACTCGAGAGTGTGCTCGCGACGAGAGAAATAGCTAAAAATTATACCTAGGCGTGCCGTATTGGGAATTGTAAAAGCGTCATATCCTCGTCAATTTTGATTTACGAACGAAATAAAAAATTACGGGTCAAATATTTTTAACAATCTACCTGACGGGCTAATTCGTTTTTTTTTTTTGACGTCTACCCTATCCTTTCTTATACTTAACTTTGTTATTTCAATTGTACATCGCGCTGTTATTGAGTGGCTGTATAGAAAGTTGGAACATGGCTCAATAGAAATGTGAAAATAGAACTAGTTTTTTTAATCATTTGACAACTGTCAGTTGAAAACGATTCTCCTTAGGGCTGAAAAGTATTACTTTCAACTCGCTTCTCAGGCAACTTCAGACCTTCTTTCCGAGTATGAGTAATGAATAGTAGATTGTTACACGAGGGTCGAAAGGAATCAATTCAAGGTATTGAGCCGTCCGAGTGCAGCGAGGGCGGCTATAGTCCGAGTAGGAATTGATGTCTTTCACCCGAGGTAAGCATACTTTTCATTTCGAATTATATTATATTTGCAATCGGTCGTCAGACCATAAGCGAATTTGTTACGAGCTACATGGCGTTGTGGTGGAGCAGCCAGTGCTGCGCCTCCCACTTATAGAAGGTGGTTCCTCTTCAGCCTTTTCACCACCGCTGTCGGGTTTAGCAGTTCAGTCAGTAGTGGGTTTGGGTGCATGGTTAGGCGAACCATGTGTTGAGATTTGTACCGCTCAATTTCAGAGTTTACGAGCGGCACCTGCAGGAAGTCGTGAATTTCGCTATTCCGAGCAAACCAAGGTGCATTTACTATGGCTCTTAGTATTCCGTTTTGAACGCTTTGCAGGCAGAGAATGTTAGATTTAGATAAGTCTATCCTACAGCCTGGTTTACGCAAACAATCTTAACAAACAGCTTATTATCCTGTAAGTTACTAAGAAATGACGTGTAATGCTCATACAATTAATTGAATGACGTCAGTTAAGTGACATTAAAAGCAATGGATGGTTTCCTTATGTTGCATGATGATGGATTAGGGAAAATTATATCCATTATTAATTACATTAAGCAGAAAGGTTCTTAAAGGAAAAAAATAAGTATGTTTTTGAACTATAATGCATTTAATTAAACCACAAAATGAAGGAATACTGTGGTTTCTGCAATCAATTATAATGAGTCAGACTAATTTCGCAGCAAAATGCTTGTTTTCAATAACTATCATTTATTTGTGGTGGAACAACAAATTAAATGCTTACTTTTTTTTTAATTCTATTGCTGCGTCAGTAGGTAGCACACAAAGTTTTTTCTATACAAACCGTCTATACGAAGACCGTCAACATGCTTCTAGCAACAAACAATAGAAATATACTTTCAGTAACAAAGAAAAGCTGCTGCAAAATTGTTTCTCAACATTTGTTCTCGGTGCTCTCTTAGCGATTTCTGTCCAACAACAAGACATCCATTAAATTTCGTTTCACAGAAAAACATGCCGACTGTCCCGTGTTGCTTTTCGATTGTTTTCTTATACTTAGTTTAAAACCATATTTTATCATATATCTATGTTCTTCAATCGTGTTGCGTGCGATAGTCACGCCATCTACGTCTGAAATAATTTTTCAATGAATCACTTTTTTTAGCATAGCTTTCATAAGTATATCTTTTCTGTTTTGACTGTAAACAAAATAATGAATACTCCTCAATTATTATTATTATGAGGAGCTCGTGGCAAGATAATAACTGCCGCTAGGGTCGAACTTTAGGATAAGCTGTGCTTGCTTAGGTTGGTCTGTGGATGGGTGACCACCCATTATATACCGAGTTTCCCCCGTGTTTCGGAAATCACGTTAACCAGTTGGTCCCGGCTGTCACTTGTAGCGTATGGTTGTTGTCGGCTGTTCTTTGATAGAATCAAATGAGTTCATACCTCTACCGAACTCAGAATACAGCTGAGATTAAATTAAACCTTTATTGTGCAACTTTCGAGATTATATCTAATTCTCTGCTTCATCACAGAAAGAAAAGCTACTTCGAGAGAGTGCAATGAACTTCGAGAGAGTGCAATCAACTTCGATAGTTAGCGAGATCGCTTCCATGTTATGGCAGTTAATTGTGCCCACATTCTTCAAAGTCGTTTTGGCCCAATGCCATAAAGTGGCACACAAATTACTATACCTGCAGAACTTAAATACCGGTTAGTTGGATACCGCGTCGAGCCTGAGCCTGTTACTCTAACAGCCGGTTTACAAACACTAACTTAGGTGTGCGCCACACGTATAGACGGGACATCGTTTGAATTCTGTACAGTGAGTGTATGCAGCCCATAGTCTACATGTGTTGAACAGCCATAAGGCGACTTCTACAATACGTACCATCATTGTTGTTAAAGAGCTGTTCGATGTCAGCATCGAGCAGGATGAAGCACTCTTCATTAGTAAGAAGGGAGCCGGCCGAAGCCGGCGACTGATCCCAAAAACTCGCACTCATTCTTGGAGCGTTGCAAACTCTGAAAATTTTTGGAATTGTACTTTAATATTAAGATGTCAAGAATACTTTTTATTTGAAAATGAAATTCAAAAGTAATCCATTATTAAAAGGGGATTCAATGAAACGAAAACTCCTAATATGAGACATAATAGCTTCAGGACCTCACAATCATTCCCCTTTAACCATTTGTTGCATCTGATATCTAATTGTCTATTAAGAATTGAGTCTTGTATCACAAGACTAAATTGTAAGAATGTGAAAGACCTGAAAATTGAAATAGAACTTACCACAGAAGTAAAAACAAGTGCAGGGCGGTGGAGATCAGAGTCCGGTGATAATGGTGGTTTTTGTTGTCGAAGGACGAAGCTGTCCGGTGAGGGCGCCATGGCGGCACTGAAAAATAACACACATTAAAATTAGTACATAGACCTTAAATGTCAGCTAAGAACCTAACAACCTGAAAATGGTATTTCAAACAATATTATAATATATATTATTTATTATTATTTTTATTTCTAGCAAAGGATATCATGGGAATGCACAAATATGTTTGATTTTTATAATATAGGTAGTTAAATATTATCTACTTATTTAATTCTAAAATAATGTCCAAAAACCACCCTGATTGTAGAAATAGGCAGAAAATTTTAAATAAGTTGACGAATTTTCTAAGAAACTGTTGTATTTGTATGTACCTTTGGCAGGTCATGAGATCTATACTTTACCTTAGACTTGAGAAAATGTGTTTTGTGTTAGTCAGTAGTCAGTATTTATTGCATTTTGAGTCAAATAATTGGAAAATACAAAGTGATATACCATTGTACTCTAGTACCAGTAATGTAAACAACTTCCCATGCATGATCGTATTTTAGCTATATTGTCAATACTACTAGAAACAGCTCCTTTGTGATGTTAAACATGCTACTAAGTACAAACAAACACAAAGGATAAGATATGACTAGGTAAATATGTTGTAGATTGTTGTTGCTAAATTGATAAAATCATAATTGGATTATCCTTGCATACCCTGTTCCAACCGATTAAATTGGTAGGTACCACGAATATGAAACAATGGATATGTCACCGTACAATTGTCAAACACGTTATATTACAATATAACGTGTTTTTTCTCGCGATATTGTAATGTCTCGAATTATTGTCAACTGAACATACGGAAGTATCTCTGCCCCCATAATCGGGACTTGGGGCACCCCCCCGTTAGGTTAGTTAGGTTCCTTTAAACCCTGCACTCGGAAATAGTCCGGTTCGCTACCGGCTCCGTCGACTACGCTTTTTAGGGGGAATATAAAGTGTTTTAAGGTTATGTTAATCGGTATTTCTCAGGAATGGTGCATTATCTTTTCATGAGAGTTGTGTCATTGGGCAAGGGGGACCCCTCCTTCCCTCCACACCGCGTAAGTTGACTACCGTCGCATGCATTTCACGAAAAATAATGCGTTTTGTTGTAAGCAATATGTTCATTTGACAATAATTCGAGACTTTACAATATCGCTAGAGATATTACAATATAACGTATTTGACAATTTTACGGTGACAGATATACCGTCTTTGCATTTTTTCGAATTGGATTAATTAAATCATCACCTAAAGTCAAAGGTAGTTGAATGAGTTGTTGTAAGACCCCAAATCTAACCGCCCTACCACCTACTACTTTGGATAGACTGAACATTTTTATGTAATTTATTATCCTTATTTTCCTGTTCACGCAATAAATAGCCAATGAGCCACAAATACGATAATTACTTACGTCAATTATGTGATGTCATGCAGTCCATACCCTATAGACTTGTTTTTGCGTTTTTCGCATTATAACAATATTGTGAGAAGGGCCGCGAAATACATTAAATCAGCCTTGGACCTCACTCGACCATGATTTCTAGCAAGTTTTTTCTTTTAAATTATTCATAACGTGATGTCTACGGAAGTATGCGTGCCGCGACACCATGTGTTTTTTACTACAGCTTCAAGTTTTTACCGTATATGTAAGCTCGCATGAATACTTGGTCAACAGATAACCCGTTATACAGGGTGACTGGGTCTGAACCCGCCTTAGCAAATTCGCATATAGAGATCATTTTCAAAAAAAAAACAATTCAGTGTAGGTTTGTTGAAGCTAATGGAAAAATCTCAATAAAGTATAAAAATTGACATAGGTTTGACTTTGGTTAGGAAAAGGTTCAGTTATTAGAAAATTACCTCCTCTATATGCGAATTTGCTATGGCGGGTCCAGACCCAGACAGCCTGTATAATGCTAAACAAAATTACTGCAAAAGAATGAATGTTAAAGTAGACTTTCAAACGTGCCGCGTCTACTTTTATTATTAACTTTTCCATCACGAATTAGTGTGCTTTTACACAGGAACATGGTGTAATCAATAGTTATCTAAGAATGTATTAGACTACGAAACAACCTGATATTTTATCTAATACAACATCTCATAAATAGTAGGTATCGATTCAGTGTTGTGAATGAAGAGAAATACATAGGTATTTTGATTACTGACAATAAACTGATAAAGGGGCAGCACACATATGTACATCCGTATTCATAAAATACACGATATACATAGATGCTACTACTACTACTATATGTGTAATGTCCTTTATACATAGAAGCCATTGACGTCATTAATGATAGCGCACTTATTACTGGTGCTGTCTACTTGATTTCATTCTTGCTGCTGCAGAAATAAAGTTTAAAATAGATTTGTAATGGTCAATTCACGAATCTCGTACCAATCACGTACAGAATATTTCACCTTACTTATGTCTCAATAGTCGATTGCATTGACTTTCAACATGAACAAACCATGATTGCGCAAAGTTTTGAAATGCTAGGTAGGCGGCTATTTTCAACAACTGTGAAAGTTGAATAAAGATAGTAGCAAAAATAATGCGTAGTAGGTACCTAAATAGTGTATTTGTTACACTAGAAAATTAAGAAATGGTCTTCATTTACGCACGAACAAAAAAAGCACAAGGGCTAGTAGTGGGCATGCCCAAAGTTCGATATAACCTCACGCCTAAAATCGCTGAAGGGTTAAAAATTTAATATTCTTAAAATAGCCTTTATGTTTATGACTGTACCGATAGTCCATTTTTAGATTTATTTTTTTAACGTGTTCTATATTATCTGCTAAAATGGCCACTTCATCTAGCGGAATGTAGGTGTATTTTTCAAGGCCATCAACTTGCACTCAACTCCAGACAAATTGGATCCTGATAGAATGGAATCAGTTTGACAACCCAAATGGCGTAGTGGTAGTGAGGCTGCCTTACGTTATTAGGGTCCTGGGTTCGAATCCCGATAGGAGCAAATGTTTGTGTGATGAGCATGGACATTAGTTTCCTAGTCATGGATGTTTAATGTACAATATGTATGTATTTACAAACAAAAAAGAAATATAAATGTAGTATATCAACTATCTGGTGTCCACGACACAAGCCTTGCTTAGTGTGGCACTAGATGGCGCTGTGTGTTATTGTCCAGCGATTTCTATTTCTAATGGAAAAACTAAATAGCCAGACCTGAGAATCGAACGTAGGACAGCAGTCGCGCTAACAACCACTAAACCAACTAGGTAAGTAAACTATTGAAAATCTACATCATCTTCAGGCTGATTCTCCAAGGTAGCCCGCGAAATTCAAATTTTCTTGCGTTTTAAAATATCCCAAAGTAAAAAAAAAGTAAAGTAGTGTGTAAAGTTCATAAAAGCCGAGGAACGACTTTGACCGCGAAAAATTCGTTCATCGACTCTTATGAACTTGGAGGGTTGTATTGATGATTATAATTCTGTAGCTACATACGTCTTACAGCCTCGACCGATATTTTCATCAACATATAAATTAGCACTAGCCTGCAAATTGCAAAAAGCGTAAGAAAAATTGAATTGTGTAGGCCACCCTGACGCTTTCACCTTATATTGATAATTTGGTCATTATACATAGAATCTTAGCTTACAGAACTCCATTTAAGTAAATACAGATAAATATTATTATGTCTGGACAGATAAGCTTGATTTTTTTTGCCACCGTTATGTGACAAAAGATTTGAAACAAACATGGTAATGATATCAGGTCAAATACATGATAATTCAATAGCATTAAATATTTGGGATTCTATTTGAAGATAAAATGAAACTTTAATTTACTTAAAAAAATATTTCCTGTATTTTTGTTTTGTTTCATATGAATAATGATCAATAGATTATAATTTAGATGAACTTGTTTGAAACAAAGAGTTTTTTATCTAAAATAGGTACATATTAACTGTGGTAAAGTGTAATGTTATAGGTAACATTCTTGCAATGTAACTCAACATAATTGGCCAACATTGAGCAACTCAATAAACATCCCAAACAAGTGAATGACTCATCTACCCAGTGAGCGAACGCGTAAGGTATACTTTACATAAATGAGTAGAGATGACTGAAAATATCAAATCATATATGTATGACTTGCAAAATCTGGACCCAGTTAGCTTGATCTTGGATCGGTGACTGTAATTTTCAAACGAAACAAAACAAATGAATGTTTTGATAGCATTATTTAAAAATAGAATATGAATAATTCATTTAAACTTTAACTCTTTTAATGCAACTCATTATTCTACTTCAAATGGCACTACATTTCTTAATTTGTAAAAGCATAACAGTTCCCGCTATTAAATACACAAGTTTCACGACACAAGGAACTACAGTAAATACATTGAGAGATTACGACAGAATCCGTTCGTGGAATTTAGACATGATGTTATATTTAACAGAATTACTGGGTAATGCACTGACTGAATAATGGACCTATAGCCTCTTTATGGTTAAAGAGATAATGAATCAATTAAAGAAGTACTTTATTATTACTTCTTATCAACTACTGAAAGAAATGAAATCTGTTGCACAGCATTAATAGATACTTTGCAATGTAATTTTATTTTCAAAACAAAGAATTCATTCTGCTAGGAATTGTTTTATCAGTTTATCAAGGAAAAAGTAAAGCTATTTGCTTATGGCAACAGTAACATTCGTTCGGTGACTTTTCTATGAAATTTGGAACAAAATAGCCATCACAATTTTGCACAAATATTTCATCGCAATTTGGGAAAAGGTGCAATATTACAAAATTACAATGGATAATCGGATTTTACAAGCTGCTACAAAATTGCTGATAACTGTAATGTGATGTTATGAACCGGTGACCTGCTCGTGCATGTGCCACAAGCATACGTAATGAAACCGCTTGGTATTCGAAGGAATGTCGTAATGATAGATCTCCCGCGCAACTTTGTCTGGTGAAAGTAGGCCTCGCATGACCACCAAACAAAAACTATGCCAATATACGCAACATTTATATATTACACACTTTCAATATAAACAAACAAGTGAATGAATGATTACATGCATGAACTGTTGTACCTTTGAAGTGATAATTGGGTGGAAATCGGCGGCAAGCAATATGCTATCGAAACCTCATTGTTAGCACCAAAATAAATCTTTATGAAAATAAACTTTTACTTACAACATTTTTAATTACGTGTGACGGCACACGTAGGTGTGCAAACTTTAGATACTAGTAACCCATCCTGAACGCAATATTAGCACGGAAAAACAATTAAACACGTCTACTAGTTTTGAGCCATTGATGAGTAATAGAATAAGAGGGAGTCAGGGGGAGGGGAGGAGAGCAAGCTAGCGGGGGTCGGAAAGGTAACAAAGTTGCCAGACAGAAAAAAATACTTTTGAAATAGTAGCGTAATGAAATACAGTAAAGTCATACCTCTTTTCAAATCCGGGGACAGTAAAGATGCCAATAATTATAGACCTGTATCTGTGTTACCAGTTTTTAGCAAGGTTTTTGAAAAAGTAATGCTTAATCAAATGCTCTATCATTTTAACACCAACAGAATCTTCCATGATCAACAGTATGGTTTCACCAAGGGACGTTGTACAACTGACGCCGGTGTAACCCTATTAAAGCACATATTTGCTGCGTGGGAAGAGTCCCAAGACGCATTAGGAATTTTCTGTGACCTCTCCAAAGCTTTCGATTGCGTAAATCACGACACATTGCTTTTGAAACTGGAGCATTACGGACTGGGTAAACTTGCACTTAGCCTGCTAAAATCTTATTTGAGCGATAGAAAACAACATGTTCAAATAAACGGTGTTAATTCAAAGGGTTTGAATGTAAAAATGGGGGTTCCGCAAGGCTCAATATTGGGTCCTTTCCTTTTTCTAGTCTATATAAATGATCTACCCTATTTGTTGAAACACCAATCTCAAAATATGGTGTTGTTTGCTGATGACACTTCTCTAATTTTTAAGATAAATAGACGGGCCAACAATCTAGATGACGTGAATGATGCCCTACTTCAGGTTGTTGACGCAGACGTTGTGATATGGCAATGGAATGGCGTGTCAGGCGTGATCAACCAAATAAACACTTCGACAGTATATCCAGACTTTTATTTATCAAAATACGAGCTGATATTACACGTCCATTGTATATTCAATATGATGAATTAAGATTAAATTGGACAATAATTGAGACGACACAAAACATAAAAAAGGGCAGAGACTGCAGAGAGCCGTGAGCAGATAAGTAGTTGTCAAAATCAGCAAAAAAGACAGATGACAACTTCAAATGACATTTAAATAAATATGGCTGCCTTTAACCCGGCGCCAATGACGCTGGGTCATATTGACCCGAGGCAATTTTAAACGTACATATTTTTTTTTTGCTTTGGTCGCATGTTTTGAATGTTCGTGTAGCTGGAGATACAGCCCCCCTCTATCCGTCTTGTTGATATAATCAGTGCGATGCCGTTCACGGAGTGAGATATACGTGTGTCAAGTTGAAACGGGTAAGTATGACCCAGCGTCACCGCTGGCGTCGTAATTTTGTGACTTACTTTTATTCGTTACTTTAGTGTTCAATGATAATTTTCTTTATTATTTTTTAGGTTTTTTTATAAAAATGTCAGTAACAAATGATCCGGAGAGAATAATGGCGTTGTTAGAAGACTCGGATTCTGACAATGAAGATTTACAGGGTTCCCAGGTTGCTTCGGACATTGACGATGATGACCACTTATCTTAGCGTAGTAATAACAGCGAAAGTGAACAAGATGCAAGCGATACTGACTCAAACTCATCTGATCAACCTGAATGAAGACCTGGCATCCATACAACAACAACTTCAATAATGCATAATAATGCAATAATTGCAGCAGTTCGATGGCTGTGATCAAAGAAGATGAAGACTGATTTCTATACTTTTTTTATAAAATAAGCTTTTTTGATCTCTGTTTTAGTTAATTAGTCTACAAGTTCCTATTATTTATAATATATCAACATGTTACGTTTTTATAGTGATTTTGCATGTGTGACTGAGAATGTTAATAAATTTTGATTAATATGATTTATAAGTATTATTTTTATTTCACTACCTAACCAATAAACCCTTTTTTGATACACTATAATTAAAATATAGGCAACTAAAATAAGCTTTTAATAAAAAATATATAAAAACCGGGTCACCGTGACCCGGTGTCATCCTCACCGTAATTATTTTCACGTCATTGGCGCCGGGTTAAGCTGCGTTCATGTAGAGCTTACACAACTCCTAATACTCCTCCTTAAGCGCTACATGAGAGAAAAGAAAAAACTACTGTAACTCTACACAATATTTAAAAGACTCTACATTCAAGAGTTACATACTCTACCTACTTTAGAGCGACTCTACATAATTATACATATGATTCAATTCAATAATAATTACATGATTCATCACAATATAACAATATTTATCATTAATAAAATAAGTACAACAAAACTTTAACCATTTGCTCCACAAACTCTCACATTTAAACATTTTACAAAATTACAATGTTTCTGCGCACATAGTGGCTTTGTCAATACATCTGCTAGCATGTCATTAGTAGGTAAGTATCTTACAGTTATGTTTCCTTTTTGTACTAAATCCTTTACGAAATGGTAACGCAAATCAATGTGCTTCGTTTTCTTATGCGAATATTCTTTTACAAGTAATAATCTTTGAGCACTTTGATTGTCGTTGTATACAATTACATCAAAAGTTTTGGTAATAATTTCAGACAAGAAATTCTTCACAAAACAAATGTCCTTGCAAACGTCACTAATTGCTAAGTACTCTGCCTCTGTACTTGATAAAGCTATACTACGCTGTTTTCTAGCTTCCCAATTGATTAAACAGTTACCTAATTTTATAACAAATCCAGTGTAGGACTTTCTGTCTGATGAGTCATTAGCCCAGTCGGCATCTGCATAAGCACTGATATTAAAATTAGTACCTTTTGTAAAATGAAGACCATAGTTGATCGTCCCTGCTAAATAACGAAGTACTCGCTTTGCTGCGCGCCAATGACTCGTGTCGAAACATACACTGTATTGACTAAGTTGACTACAAGCATAAGAAATGTCCGGGCGTGAGCACACACTCAAATACATTAAACATCCCAACAGTTGTCTGTATTTGTATAACTCATCATCAAGACCCTTCCCATTAGACTTTTCTAACTTACAATTTACAGGTAACGGTGTAAGTACTGGCTTGCAGTCACTCATATTAAATTTAGCTAGCAAACATTTTATATAATTAGACTGATCTAGCACTATTGTATTATTATATCTAGTGACATTCATGCCTAAACAATTTTTTAATTGGCCTAGATGACGTATTTCAAAGTTTTCTTTCAATAATGATAAAACATTCCTAATACATCCATTATGAAATATATAACAGTCATCGACATACAGAGCAATTATTATATAATCTTTATCATTTTTCTTTATATATACGCACGGTTCGCACTTACTTTGAGTATATCCATTATTAATTAAAACATTATTTATTTTTAAATTCCACATACGGCTAGCCTGTTTGAGACCATATATACTTTTATTCAGCTTACAAACTTTACTTTTATCTGAACAAAAACCTTCTGGCTGCTCCATATATATAATCTCATCCAGATCACTATTTAGGAAAGCCGTGGTAACATCAACATGGTCCATCTGCAAATTCATTTCTGTTGCAATGGAAAATAAAATTCTCAATGTGGAATGTCTGACAACAGGTGAAAAAGTGTCATTGTAGTCTATACCTTCTTGTTGACTAAATCCACGGGCAACCAATCTAGCTTTATACTTATCTAGTTTACCTGTGGCATCGTGTTTCCTTTTGTAGACCCACTTGCACTTTACAATGTTTTCACTTTCTGGTCGATCGACTAATGTCCAAACATTGTTCTTAATTAATGAATCATACTCACATTTCATGGCGTGAAGCCACTGCTCACAGTCAGTAGACTTTGTAGCTTGCTCGTATGTATTAGGCTCATTTGCCAAACTCTGCTCAATTAGCATCGCCGATAAGTCATAATCATTATATTTAAGCGGAATTTTACCTCTATTAGTACGTACGGGACGCGAGCCAGAAGCAACACTTTGCACATGGTCAAGCTCTCCTCCTCGAAGTGTGGCATCAGGCAGAGAAGACACAGCATCCCTGCAGACATTATCCTCATCACCATTATTACCATTTCCTTCAAGTGTGGCAGCAGGCATAGAAGACATAGTGTCCTTACAGACATCATCCTCATCACCTTCGTCACCAGTACCGTAGACCAGGTCCGACAAGGGAGACCACACTGAAGGTGTTAGGTCACTCTCAGATCCTGAAATAGGTGATTCCGTAGTAGACTTATGACAAATATTATCACAGACATTATTAATAATTTTATCATTCATTTCATTTGCATTATTATTATCACAGTCAATATTTAAAATTTCATTATCAATATTTGTATAATTATTATTATTTACAATGCATTCATGAGAGATAAAATCATTATTCTTGCTTTGTGTTTTAAAGTGAAGTCCTCCAATAAATTCATCTTCTAAAAATGTTACATTTCGTGAATACACAACCTTTTTAGGATTATATGGATCAAGGAGACGGTAGCCCTTAAAAGTCTCACCATAGCCAACAAAGATATATGGTTTAGCTTTAGCGTCAAGTTTACGACGTTTTACATCAGGAATATGAGAAAATGCTACACAGCCAAATACGCGCAAATGACTGAGATCGACTGGCTGTCCAGTCCACTTACTCTCAGGGATATCATCTGACAACGCGCTGGTAGGAGACTTGTTCTTCAGGTATATAGCAGTCATTACTGCTTCTCCCCAGAAACGTTCAGACAGACCCGCGTCATGTAACATGGCCCTAGCTTTCTCAAAAATCGTCCTATTGACGCGCTCCGCAACTCCATTCTGTTGTGGACAGTAAGGCACCGATGTTTGATGTATTATCCCTTCCCTTTTAAGAAAATCAGTCAACGTTCTATTACAGTATTCAGTACCGTTATCGGTTCTTAAAATTTTAAGTTGCAAACCTGTTTGTTTTTCAACCATATTTTTAAAGTTAACAATATGTGAACTCACCTCGGATTTTGTTTTCATTAAATAACCGAAGGTTTTTCTAGTGCAATCATCCGTCAGAGTCAAAAGATAACGGGCACCGCCCCAACTGCTGACTTGAATGGGCCCACAGACGTCGGAATGCACAAGCTGGAGTGGCACGGTAGATTGGCTTCCCACAAGCTTCGGATAAGGCTTTGTATGCATCTTTCCAGTTAAGCAGGGAACACACTTGTTTGGCGAGTCGTCATCCTGAAAAACGACACCACAACATTTACCACCACCCCGTAGGCTATTCATACCTTTCTGGCCAATATGGCCTAAACGCTTATGCCAGACTGTCGCAGACACCAATGCAGTATTGACACTCTCTGGCTGCTGCCTAGGATGCACCAGCATGGAATGTCCCAACACATGCGGCTTGCACTGCTGTATCTTATACAAACCATTCACATTTGTAGCAGCTAAAATTTGGTTGCCAGTTAAAGAACTTATCTCATTATAAACATGACACCCATTTTTATCAAAAACTACTGTAAAACCATTGTCACACATTTTACTTACAGACAATAAATTCGTTGACAGATTGGGAACAACTAAAACATTTTCTAAAGTGATATTATTTTTGTCAGTAGACAAAACTAAATTGCCAATGCCAGACATTTCTAATTGACCACCATTTGCTATAGAAATTGAGTTATTATTACAGCTTTTAAAATTTCTTACTAACCTAGCATCATTGATCATGTGAGCCGAGGCCCCGCTGTCGATGATGACATCATTATGGTGAGCGATGTAAGCCGATGCATAAAAGGTATGCTGTTCTTCTTTCTTCTTCTCATCCCTCTTTTTCTTAAAGCATCGCTTCGCTGTATGTCCTGGTTTTCGGCAGTAATCACACTTGAAAAGTTTGTTCTTCTTTACATGAAAAGCTGAAGCATCATTATCACATTTTCCATTTCTTCTGTGTTCCTCTTGAAGCAATCTCGTTCTCACTAGTTCAGAAGTCAGCGAGCTAGTTAAATTGGCAGTTTCAAGACCGGAGACTAGTGTGTCAAATTCCTGCGGTAAGCCGCTAAGTAGAATTTCAGCCACCTCACCGTCATCTATAATTTTTCCAATGTCAGAGAGTTGCTGGACTAATCCGGTGACATTTTCAATATATTCAGTCATGCTGCTAAACTTACTGTAGTCAACTCGATGTAACTGTCTAAGTAGCAGAACACGGCGATATAGACCTTTGTCCTCGAATGTATGAGCTAGCTTCTCCCATGCTTCTTTAGCTTTTGACGCTGATCGAACTATTTGGTACAAGTTGGGTTGTAGTGCCAGGCAAATACGCGCCAAGGCGCGGCTATCACGCACGGCGTCAGTATCAGTGCCGATCACGCAATCCCACAAACCTTCTAAAGTGAGTAACATCTTCAATGAAAACTTCCAGTTCGAATAAGACGAGATACCACTCAGCTTCTCCACTTGATTATTGATGTGTATCGCTGGTTGCGTTGCCATATTTCTTCTTTGACAATAAATCTGGTCGACAGTGAGTTTTGGTGATACATACAACGATGATTATGCGTAGATCCCTCGTTGCACGCCTTTCTTTTTCACTGGGGCCATAACCTGTTGACGCAGACGTTGTGATATGGCAATGGAATGGCGTGTCAGGCGTGATCAACCAAATAAACACTTCGACAGTATATCCAGACTTTTATTTATCAAAATACGAGCTGATATTACACGTCCATTGTATATTCAATATGATGAATTAAGATTAAATTGGACAATAATTGAGACGACACAAAACATAAAAAAGGGCAGAGACTGCAGAGAGCCGTGAGCAGATAAGTAGTTGTCAAAATCAGCAAAAAAGACAGATGACAACTTCAAATGACATTTAAATAAATATGGCTGCCTTTAAGCTGCGTTCATGTAGAGCTTACACAACTCCTAATACAGGTCCAAAATTGGTTCACAGCAAACAATTTGGTATTAAATGAAAAAAAAACTAAATGCATAAGATTTTCATTACCGAATGTTAAAAGTAGTGATTGTGAGATAATATTGAATAAAGAGAAACTCGAATTCGTAGATAAAACGGTTTTCCTGGGGCTTACGCTTGATTCAAGGCTACAATGGGGTTCTCATTTAACATCTCTTGCGGGGCGCTTAAGTTCAGCAGCATATGCCATTAGAAAAATCCGTCAATTCACTGATGTGGATACCGCTAGACTGGTCTATTTTAGTTACTTCCATAGTATAATGTCTTACGGTATTTTGCTATGGGGACGGGCTGCTGATATTGAGTCTATATTTATTCTGCAGAAAAGAGCCATCAGAGCCATATACAATCTTCGTAGGCGCGATTCTCTAAGGGAACTATTTAAGGATATTGGCATCATGACGGTTCATTGCCAATACATCTACGAAAACATAATGTACGTCAGAAAAAATCTGCATCTTTTCGGTAAAAGAGGCGACAGACACAATTACAGTACTAGAAATAGGGACCAACTAGTTCAGCCAGGCTTTAGACTCGCTAAAGTAGACTCATCTTTCATGGGGTACTGTTTGAGATGCTATAATAAAATTCCACAAAGTATTCTTGAACTGAATGAGACGAAATTTAAAACATGTATTAAACGCACATTATGTAAGCAAGCATATTACAAGTTGAGCGATTATATCGCTGATAAAAATGCTTGGCTCAATGCTGGTCCTGCTCCACAAGGACAGGGGCGCAAAACTTGATAGCATTAAATGGTATTGTTGGAGCTGCTGAAGATTGTACAACTATCTTTGCATTGTATAGATTCAATGTTAGTATTATATAATAGCATAGCCCATATTGTGTGAGTACTATGTACTAGAAAGCTATCATTCACTGGAAACCTACTTTAGTTTTGACTTGAATGTGCCCTGGCGGTTGAGAGTATGTCATGCTCACTCAAATGTCTCGCTGATGGTGGCGCGTGTGTCGGATCATTTAGCTCCCTTCAAAGTGGTTGAGCTGAATGGTGCTGATCCATGCGTCATGTTCGTGAACGGGTGCTGTCAGTTGTGACTGGTCATCTCTTAGTTGCCATGGCTTATTTGAATGAATTATTTTGTTTTTACTATGGACACTTTTAACATGCACATCTTGCTACATTGTTCTCACATAATCTACCATCTCAAAATGAATGATGTAACCAAGATTTTGTAACAATATTTTGATTTAAAAGAGTGTCCATGGAGTTTCTTGCCCGTTCTTCTCCATAGAGATCTACGCTAGGGAATGGGCAACTACAGTACTTTCACAGTTTTTATGTCTTGTGACTGGGACTGTAGCTACTTTAAATGTTCATCTTTGTTTCGACAATTCAAAAGTGCCTGTTATTGGCCTACTTGAAATAAATGCTTTGATTTTGATTTGATTTTGATTTTGATTTTGATTTTAGCGTCCTCTTGATTAATACTAAACTGAATGACGCAATATGAGCGTTGAATTGCACAATCGGTAACTCGATAGATACATTACATGTCATATTTTAATATATTTCAAATTACATTATGCTTTTTGCTAATGAATATTATACAATATTAATTAAACAAATTTGAAATGATTAAAAATTAACTCGAGAGTTGTTAGTGTTTAATTAAAAACTAACTTTATTCAGTGTTGCAAGTTTGGATTTTTAATATTGATAATTATTTTGATTGGTAAAATAAAACAACAGTAAATGATTAAAAAGCAATTTATTATTTAAAAACACAAGTTAATAACAATTCTACGAAAATTTCATGCTGTAACATTCCAAATTAGACAAGTTAACTAGAGCTACAGTTGTTGTATCACAAAAATTTGGTATACACACAAGCCTGGTTCGCTGTCCATTTTCTCCTAAAAAAAAAAAAAAAAATACCTTAGTAATGATTAATAGAAAGTAACGTTTAATAGGGATATTTTAAGAAGCCATAAATAATATTACCTTCATAAATATCAGTGGCAAATTCAGCTGAGTTGCCACAAAAATATATAGCTGGGCAATTATAAATAATAAAAGGGTCTGTCTCTGTGCAAGGGGTGCATGGTATAGTGTCAGGACAAGTTGGAGCAATGTTCCTCCATAGTAGAGTTTTCTTCATTACTTCAAGGGTGTCATCTAACTTACTGTATCTCATTATGTCTTTTATGGGTTCACCCGAAGTACCCAAACATGTGAAACCTAAAACAAACATAAATAGTATATTAATGTAAATTATTGTATTATACATATACACATAGAAATAACTTCTTTTAAGGGAGTACTATAATACACACCTCCAATTTCACATTCATAAGGATTGGTGACCCGGTTGAATGATTTGTACTCAATGGCTTTTGGGAATAAACCTGAAATGCGAAAATAAAACATACATCACTGTGCCATTCAATTACATTTTACAAAATTTCATTGAGGAGAAGGAGAGGTCTTTGGCCTGCAGCAGATTGACGGGGTCTGAAAATAATGGATGATAATGTTAAAATGAACTAACAGTAGTGAAATGGTTTCTGAGGTAACATAATTCCAGTTGGGTCTTTGCTGCTAGGCATAAGGTCTAGGGGAGCCACAGCACTGACGGCTGCTGCTAATGAATCCATCAATTCCACTGCAGCAATGAACTCTGTCTCATTCACACCACTTTCATTTGTGTGACTTGCTAATACTCCACCTGAAAGGAAGATACATTCTATTACTTGACTTGATAAATATTATCTTTTATTTTGCTCTACTACACACGGGGACATAATTTCCTATTCAATGAGATCTGCATAAACTTGTTTTGTATAGACTGATAGGTCGCTGTGTCATCTATATTCATATGATAAAGCTTAAAAGTTTCTTTATTTGAACGCACACATCTCTGGAACTACCAGACCGATTTGAAAAATAAAATTAGTAGCCCAAATTCTTGATGAAGGTTGTAGGCTACTTAACACCATGCCACAGCCTTATGGAATCAAACAAAAGGAGCTGGACACAGCTGGTTACAAAATAAGCTTACCAGCAACTATAACTCTGACAATCTTTGAGACTTCTTCTTGATATTCAGACGTGCCTGACAGTCCAGACAACCATTCCATCAACAGATGCATTGAGAACATGTGATCTGCTGTTCTTGATGTATTCAATCCTGACATGAGTACTATGTATCTAAAAAGGTATAGATAATTCAGAAAGTGGTGCATAAGCTGTTACTTTCATAAAAAAAAAGGTATTAATCATAGTCATACCTGTCTGAACTCAACTTGGGTAATGGTTTTTGAATACCACAGCCAGCCCAGCACACATCTTTGATAGTGAATATTCCATCTTCATCTTCTGAACCTGAAACATTAGTGACTCAATTTTAAAAACAGGTATGCCTCGCATTTTCTCCTGCCTGATGCGCACAACTAATAGCACCTCCAAGACCACAATGATGCAAACCACAGAGCTATCCAGGTCACTACGTACTGGTCGGACAGAATCAAGTCATAGTTTCTAACAGATAATTTTAAGAAACAACACATAACAGACAGGTAAATACTGGATTATGTGATTAACATACCTAACAGAGCACAAACCACACCAGTCACAATGCGATGGACATCAATACATTCACCAACTAGTTTAATTCTTTGCAATTCATCTTCCAGCACTAAACTATCTGATTCATGTACGAAATGAGTCCTGAAACGGAACTGGAATTACAACAAAACTTTGTAAAGTGGCATGTTTTAATTAACTTCTAACAATCAACTAAGTTACCTAGGAGCTTGCGGTATGATTTCCAATTGATCTGACAATTCTTTTAAGATACTAGGTTTCAATTCTTGAAACTTGAACAATGTTCCAATTATAACACAAGTTGTACCCTTATCACGAAGTTCACATAGTTTTAAAATCTTATGCCGATTCGACCACTTTTTCATGACTATGGGAGTCAAGATATTTCTAAAAGTATTGAGCCTAGCTGAATAAATGTGAGCATATTGTTTCGAAAAATCTCTCGCCACTTCTTGAAACCGTTTTGAACAATCGGTGTAATCTACATCTTGTCTTTCCAGTTCACGAGTCTCAAAAACATTCGTTGTTTTACTAGATCCACTAGACTCCGCTTTGAATAACATGATTTCTAAACTTTCAGGTGCTTCTTGGCCGTATTCCTTAATATTTATTTCAATTTTCAACGTGATTATGATCTAGTTGCATTGAAATAGTCGTAAATGTTTTTCTTTTGGCGGTTTTCTGTGACATTTCTTGTTCGTTTTTTTTTTGACGGAACATTCTGTGTTGCCATAAAAACTTCTGATTTAAAAAATAGTATACAGGTGCTAGCACACTATGGCTACTAGCTCACACACTTGACTCTCTTTCCTAACAGAGGCCAGTGGCTAGTCTAAAACTAAAAATACTTGGAAACCAAAGAGTAAAATACTTATAGCCTTCTTATAGCAATAGTCTGCACCAGCTCATCTTTAACGCGTAAGAGCAAATTGATTTTCGAAGTGTCTTCTCGTCGTTCTTCTCCGTAGTTAGTATTGTCAAAAATGGCGGGAATTCAAAGAGTTAGATTGAATCATTTAAATATGAATATTAAAAATGCTTTGATTGTCGCTATAGTTATTGCCAAAAATAGTCCCCGAAATATAGGATCAAAGAAGAAAAACGGTGAATCAAGAGGAGTTACATCCTTCACAGTGAGAGATTCTGATGTGGACACCATCAATGTTGATGTTTGGGGCTCCGAATATTTTGTTTTAACTTTTTACGAAAGATTTTTAGTAGGAGATGTTGGTGAGTGCCTACACCTTTTAAGTTAAATTTACTTTTCTATTCCTCAATGGATCTAGATATTAATCTAATTGGTAATTGCATAATATGCCTTTTAATTTAACAGTTGAAATTACGTCTCCAAAAATTAGCGTTAAAACTGGTGATAATGAAATGTACAGACCCCAAGTGAGTTTTTTTGGATTTATTACTGTCAACAACAAGTTACTTCCTTTTCTTATTGATATTATTTTTTGTTGGTCTAAGCTAAGTGAATTTCCGAGTGTTTTAATTTCCTTTTTTCTTTACAAAAGGCTTTTAATTTTTTGAAAGGTGACCTCTCCGTTCTACTTAACACTAAACGAAGGTGTGTCGGATGTAAGCATTCACAGTGGCGAAGACTTTACCATGTTCTTACCGCTCCTACATGTACCTACCAAACAATCCTCTGGATATTACGGACTTGCTGAAGTATTGAAACTGTCAGGTGCGTTAAACATTTTATACCTTAGAGACTGCGGGTAGGAGGTTCTTAATCGTGTCGCGCATTAGGGGTCTATATAGTATCGGAATCCACATACTTAAGAAGCAATTTAAGTACTTTTATTTTTCAGACGAAAGCAACAACGTTTACGTGGATTTGCTGGTAGTTGTAAAAACAGTGAAGTCAGCGAAAAGTATCAAAACTAGGGCTGGTATGCAAATTTACACTTTATGAACTTCTTTAGAAAGTCGCCATCTCAAGTTAACTGTCGTTTTGTATTATAGGTGTAGACATGTCGGTTCGCGGTGTAGAGATCATGGACAACACGACACCAGCTGCCATCAACCTGGACATTTTTGACATCGACACTATCCGAAGGTTTTGAAGTTCTCATAACATCATCATCATTCACAATTTCTAAAAGTTAACCAAAAGAGCGTAATAATTAGGACGTCATCGTGCCCATTTCCCAATTTACTTGGGGTCGGTGCAAGTATTCTACTTCCACTAATCTTCTCTATTGTCATTATCAGCACCCTGTAATAACACAGATACACATCGTATAGGTACCTACCACTGATCAAGGTTCTAATACGCAAAAAACTAGCAGCCGTTGAACAGTAAACAGCTGTAGTTACTGAAATTATGAATGGAGAACA
The DNA here is from genome assembly GCA_916618015.1 of Xestia c-nigrum. Lineage (NCBI taxonomy): Eukaryota > Metazoa > Arthropoda > Insecta > Lepidoptera > Noctuidae > Xestia > Xestia c-nigrum. The sequence goes on from OU745260.1 coordinate 12,587,279, forward strand.
TCTTGTTTGTTTTGTTTTCTGTAATAACACAGATAGGTACACATCGTATAGGTACCTACCACTGATCAAGGTTCTAATACGCAAAACTAGCAGCTGTTGAACAGTAAACAGCTGTAGTTACTGAAATTATGAATGGAGAACATCTTGTTTGTTTTGTTTTATCGTCATTAAATACCTATACCTACCCATCACATCTGCGAAGCGCCTTTCGACTGCACTAGCACCAAATTGCATTGCAGCAATAAGCAACCTTCTTTTTAACTAAGTATCCGTTTCTAAGTTTTGGTTCTACTTCTACAGGGCAGAAGAATGGCGTCCATTAGAAAGCGTGCTGTTCATAGCAGATGCTCGAGTTTCGTGGAAAACTCGAGCGGTCAGCGTACAAGTCTGTGCGAAAACTGTGATCACACACCAACCGCACACCGCAGACGCCGAGGCCCTCAGGCTGCACATACGTAACCAGGCAACGGCGCGTGAGTCACACTTCCAATTTTAGCGATTATCTGATTATCTGAGGCTGACTGGTCGCCAAAGTTCAGAATACAAAAACTGTTTCTATGTGTAATCTTTTAGATAAGGCGGGCCACACCTGTTTTAGCAAACAATGTTGCAATATTTATTCAAAATTTCTCATGTCTGATACAATCAAGTTTCGGTAGTAAACAAATTAATATTGCGTCATTTATTGTGATGTGATTCTAAAATTAGTCTGGCCATTCACTGGTATATGATGATCTTGCAAAAAAGTCCACTGATAAATAGTGAGTTAGTAAACATATTTTTGCAAGATTTGGTAATCGAGGTAATCCCATAAAGGCACATTTTCTGTTATCATTAAGAGAAGAAGGATAAAATAATGATTAAAACCTATATTCAGTAGCTCAACTGTCAAAAGTTTTTTGTCAATCAACATTTCCATTTTTTTCAACATTATTTCAGGAGGTGGTGAAGCCGCAGCTTGGGCAGCTTGGAGCGGCGAGCGCTCATGCGCGGCATCCGTGTCACAAGTACGCGACCGAGTCGCAAGCGCAGCGCCTTTCTGTGCGTCACTGCATGCACTGCTTACGCATCTCGATTTGGACGAACTTGATACTTTGTATGCTTCATTTTACACACGACTGTCAAGTCAGCTAATTGCAGTAATGCACGCCGACGCGTTAGCATGTGACAACTTTGAATATTGCTTTGCAGGGATAATAATACTGATGACAACATCCGGGTGCGTTTTGCTGACCACACTGGAGAGTTGACAGCTCGACTTCCTGTTAATGTTCTAGAAGACACGTTGGGATATTCTGTAAATAGCGCAGTTTTACTTTACCTATAGTAAATCTCCTCTTCCTAATGGTTTCTTAGCTAAACAGAATTTAATTTACCTTCTATATTCATATGCGGGACATCCTGATGATCAGATTTTTGCCCAAGGAGGAAACATAAAATAAAAATCAGAAAGGACAATAAAATAAAGAAAGCATTTGGGAAAAGTACTACTTATGTTTTTAATATTTGTAGATTGAGCAGTTGAAGGCCATGCCAGCTGAAAACCGAGGAGCAGTACGTTGGGCTATACTTTTGGAGCAATGCACCGTGAAACTGGCAGCGTCGCCCCCACGTCTCATAGTCCTGACTCTAAGACGAGCCACACAGGCTGACCCAATACCTCTATACTAAATTTTATTATTTGAACATTTTTGTTAAACTGATTATTTTCTTAAATAATTAAAACATAGAAGATTAATAAGTTTTTTTACCTAGCGTAACTAACAGTCTCGTGATAGTTAGGACATTTAGAAAGGTTCCTTACCTTAACGCGTCTGTATTATTAGTATCAACGACACCTTATCTATCCACAACTTGATTAAACAAAACAAAAGACGCAATATTGTTAAAATTAATTGATTGTTTTGAAGACCACACATTAGCATATCTCCGAGGTAGGTAACCCCGTGAGTTTATCGATCTAACAAAGGCTATCTCAAGTGAACTTTCTTTGCTCCATTTAACTGAACTTACAATCATGGAGAAGCCGGAAAAAATTGAACTCGTTTACGAATACAAGAGACGCAGAAAAGAATTCGGGAAACAAACTTTGTTTGAAGATCATGGCCCGGAAATGATAGTGAGCATACCTAATAATCCTGCGTTTTATCCTGACTACATTCTTCGAAATCCGGTAAACGTTGCCATTCAGAATACAGGTACTATGTCTGAGCACTGGGTAAATTCCGTAAGGTAAGTTAACGTGGTGACTTTGAAGCTTTTATGGTAGATTAGTTAGAGATGGCCTCGTGCAGGGGACTCGGAAAAGTATGGATAGAATTTTGGCGTCGCAGTGAGACAGTGCAGGTTGATTTATACCGTTAAAGTTCTGCATTGTGCCAAGAAAAACTCTTTTTCATCCCATCTATTCGAAAAAGACGACTTGGTTCGCCTTTAAGTGCACCCAAAGGTGGTGTTTTCTATAAGAAACTTTTAGCGGGCAGTAATGAGTTTTTAATCCTCTTTATAAGTGCGCCGCAATTATCTTTGCCGCGCACTTTTTGAATTTGGAACATCTTGTGTTCAGCGCCCAAGAAATCGAACGCAAATATTGTTTGAATAAAGACTGGCTGGTGCGACGGCCCATAGTAGCGCCGCGCGCCGGCTGAATACAAAAAAAAAAAGAAATAAAATTAAAAACGCGCGAACTTATAGCCCGCGTTTTCGTCAATTTTCACGGATTGATAGAAATTCATGATTTTGTTTTGAAAAATGAGTTCTTCAAGTGACAGTGAAAGTATAGAATTAACTCCTGATAGTATTAGAACTGACGCAAGAAATGTGATGGATAATCTACTACCTGCAAAATCCCGGGAGAAATATATGAAAGCTTATGGTAATTTTATTGAATGGAGAAATTCAAGAGGCGCCAAGAATTTTTCAGAATCTGTGTTTTTGGCCTACTTCCAGTACTTAGCCAAAACTAAACAACCTTCCACACTTTGGAGTACCTACTCAATGCTAAAATCAACAGTCAGTTCTAATAACGACGTAAAACTGGACACATATTCGAAATTAATAGCGTATCTGAAGAGGATGTCTGATGGATTTAAACCTAAAAAATCCAAAGTGTTCTCAGTCAAAAACGTGGAGACTTTCCTTAATGAGGCACCCGACAACATCTTTCTTGCCGTAAAAGTAAGTAACTATGTATGTATATATGGTGGATTAGTAAAGTATAACCAGTGTTTTAAAATGCGCATTTTATTGTAACCTGTACTTCGATAGATAGGTACTTGTCTTATTCACATTCGGTTTTGTTACAGGTGGCTTTAATTTTCGGAGTACATGGAGCTTGTCGTGGCAATGAACTTTTAAAAATAACTGTTGATGATGTCGAAAATCACTCGGATAATTTACTGTTAGTAAAGCTGACAGACACAAAAACAAAAATTGACCGATCCTTCGTAATCCGAGGAGAATACAAAACTATTGTACAGAAATACCTGGACCTGCGTCCTGCTGATATAAAGACCAATCGGTTTTTCATCCGTTATCAAAATGGCAAGTGCTTCAAACAAGTTATGGGAAAAAATAAAATTTCTTACATGCCACAAGAAATCGCTACTTATTTGAAGTTACCAGATATCAAGCTATATACAGGACATTGTTTTCGTCGCACTTCTGCTACCCTGTTGGCAGATTCTGGAGCGGACTTAACTGTTCTCAAGCGACATGGAGGATGGAAGTCGAGTGCTGTAGCAGAGGGATATATAGAAGATTCCATTGAGAACAAGGCGAAAACATGTGAACGCATCGTGGAAAACATTAAATTGCAACCTTCAGTTAATCCATCCATGCCACGGTCGCCGCGCCCATCTACATCCAAACAAAGAGATTCACCGTCACATTTTCCTCAAAATGAGCCACATTCTGACATTATTTCAAACACGCAGAATAAAATTAAATCTACAACAATCTCTATTCCTAATAAAACTGTAACAATTAATTTTCAAAATTGTGAAAATGTCTCAAATGTAAATATAAGTTTTTAGTTGTTTTATTATTAGATACTACTTAATTTCAATTTAGTTGTTACTCTGTTTCATTAAATATCAAAATTACAGTAAAATATGAGGCGCCTTTTATTTTCTCATAGTGGGTGATGAAAAGTAGAGTGTATCACTCGGGCGCAAAATATATTTTTGGCTCGGGCGACGTACTTTGAATCCCTCGCTACGTTCAGGATTCTACTAAAGAATCCCTCGCTACGCTCGGGATTCTACTCTAGAATCCCTCACTTCGCTCTGGATTCAAAAAAGCGCCCTCGCCGTAAAAATATTATTTTGCTCCCTTATGATACAATCTACTATTATCTACCCAAATATCATAAACCCTCTCTAATGCGTTCAAAAACCATAGGCAATGACCAGCATTACCAACCTGCAGAAATGAACGGTACTGTAATGAACTCATAACGCAACTGTAAACAGTTGCGTTATGAGTTTTAAATTTGGAACAGGTGTCAAATTCAAGTGAGTGTGCTATTCTAGTACCACCTACATTAAATCAGATATCGATAAAAAAAAAAAAAAAAAAAACCCAATTCAGTATGATTCTAATTATAAATCGCACGACATTTTCGATCTCGAGTGACACAAGAATAGTGACTTTATTCGTTTGCCTGTGATTTAAAAAAAAATGACAGATATCCGAAACGCCGCCATTTCGAGCTGTCATTTGTTCGTTAGCTTTTTATTTCCAGTAACCCATTCTTTATTTCTGTCGAAAATGAGTGATAGTGACTCAGAAATTGACATGAATACTCCGCCAGATATCGTAAATGCAGCGACGAATGCAACTAATAACTTGTTGGCACAAAAATCAAGGGCCAAGTAACAATGCAGGTCATTTCCCTATGGTTCCTGAACCCATCATAGAGCCCTTATGATATTTGGGTAGATAAAGTAGTGTATGCAACTATACATAATTAGGCATTACAACACTCGTGTGATGCTATTAAGAAACTCGCCTTCGGCTCGTTTCTTAAACCCACACTCGTGTTGTAATGCCCTTCATTATGCACGGTTGCATAAACTACTATTACTCAGTAATATCAGTTCACCACCTTGTAACCTCGCTACATTATCATCCTGTTCATACTAGTTTAAAAAACATATGCCAAATAAGTGCTGGCTTCCACGCTTATCGAGTATTACAGGTCAAGCAGAAGTAAGGATACGTATTTCTTACATCATTACTCATTAATTTAGAGCTGAATACACAAGTTCTGGTGTGAGCCATGTTGAAGGAGGATGGCCAAAAGACATCAACATGAATGACCCTGAAGCAACGCAGAGATATCGACGTAAAATTGAAAAGGATGACGCCTATGTTCATGCCGTTATGCACTTGGGACATGTAAGTGTTTACCTACGACACCGCAGACCAACATTGAACATTCAACGACGAAATTATTAACCCAAAAGAAATGCTTTTTTGTTTCGTAGAGCATGGAGCACAATATCCTCCAGAACAATGCTGTAGATATGTATGAGACATATTGTACAGAACTGCCGGCAATTCCACCGGTAGAGAACAGCGGTTGTCACACTGTCAATGTGTACCGAGAACCTGAAGGAAGGCGACCGATCCGGTCACTGTCGTGGCAAGCAGATGGAGGAGCGAAACTGGCAGTGGCTCATGCAGATATCGAGCTTACAAGGAATTCAAGAAATCCACAGTATTCTTACATTTGGGACATTGGTATATCATAATCTGCTTATTTGCTTATGGATAGTGTGCGAATTTAAAATGTCATAACACGTTTTTGCAGAGAACGCGAATGCTCCTGAGCTGGTAATAAAACCTCCACAGCCGTTACTGGACCTAATCTACAATCCTCGTGATCCTCATCTTATTATTGGTGGAATGATGAATGGACAGGTAAGGCTAGAATTTTGCCTCATCTGACTGGTTCTCTATAGACTATTAAGAACGGCTTTTGATATACTCGAAGGTTGGTTGGTGGGATACACGTAAAGGGGGGGAGCCTGCTGGAGTTTGTCCACCGCATGTGGCGCATCGGGATATAGCTCGAAACGTACTCTTCATCAATTCCAAAATCGGAGCTGAATTTTTCTCTGCCTCTCCTGATGGTGTAGTCAAATGGTTAGTGGTTTCTTCAATGAATTCTTAAGTAAAATTCATAAAAGTAGAAAAATAGATGCAACAAATGAAAAATAATTCATATTTCAGGTGGGATACCCGAAACATGAGCGAGCCTACCGACTCCATGATTATAGATATCGTGAAAGCGGTAACCGATACGCAATGTATTGATAACGCGATTGGAATTTCAGCACTTGAATATGAGCCCACGATACCGACAAGGTAAAGTAAATTATGACGAAAGATAAGTAACACGATAACATAATTGCGCCTATAGTCCCCGAAAAGAAAGGCGAGGAAATGGGGAGAGGTGTTTAATTCCTCACTTCAATCCACAAACATGTGAAAGGAGGCGAGTCCCTTAACACCAACTGGGTATAACTCTGTGCTAGAGGGAATTTCATGATGGAGATATACATGGCATGATAAACAACACCTGCTAATAAATACATGATAACTGACTTTTACAGGTTTATGGTCGGAACAGAAACTGGCTTAGTAATTGGTGGCAATCGAAAGGGAAAAAATTCCGTAGAAAAACTTCCAACCAAGGTTAGTTTCAGGAAAGGTTTCGTACTTAAAACGTAATATTTTTAACCCCCGACGCAAAAACGACGGGGTGTTTTAAATTTGAGGCCTGTGTGTGTGTTTGTCTGTGGCATCGTAGCTCCCGAACCGAACCGAAACCGTTTTTAATTTTGTATTTTTTTTGTTTGAAAGGTAAATTAGTCGGGAGTGTACGTTTGACAAAAATCAGTCCAAGATGGCCGCCGCCACATTATTATGGGTATCAAATGAAACGGCTTGAATGATAAACACAAATTGAATGACTTCGTTCCGGCAAAAATACCTTAAAATTATGACTTTATGTGTCGGGGGTATTTTTAATTGAATGTAACTTGGTACCTACGAGGGTCATTCAATAAATACTTAGCCTACAAAAAGTAAACGAAAATTTTGGAAAAGTGGCAATTTATTTTTCAACATAGTCTCCTTTTAGTTCGATACACTTAGCCCAGCGATGCTCCAACTTTTTTAACCCGTCCGAAAAATAGTTTTTGTCAAACTCTGCAAAATAGGCCTCCGTGGCGGCGATGACCTCCTCATTCGATCCATATCTATTCCCGGCGAGTGATTTTTTCAGATTAGGAAACAGAAAAAAGTCACAAGGGGCCAAATCTGGAGAATACGGTGGATGGGGCAGCAATTCGTAGCGTAATTCGACCAATTTGGCCATGGCAACGGCAGACGTGTGAACCGGTGCGTTGTCGTGGTGAAACAGCACTTTTTTCTTCGCCAGATGGGGTCGTTTTTTCTTGAATTCGGCGTCGAATCGGCCCAATAAATCGGCATAGTAAAGCCCTGTAATTGTTTTACCCTTCTCGAGGTAATCGATGTAGATAACACCTTGTGAATCCCAGAAAACGGTGGCCATAACTTTTCCGGCCGATTTTACAGTTTTCGCCTTCTTTGGAGCACGTCCCCGGTCTGGATCCATTGCGTTGATTGCTCCTTGGTCTCTGGTGTGTACCAGTGGATCCAGGTTTCATCGACGGTCACAAAACGACGCAAAAACTCCGCTGGATTCCGCTTAAACAGCGCCAAACACGTCTCCGATGTGGTCTCACGGTTGCGCTTGTTTTCTGGTGTGAGTAAACGCGGCACCCATCGCGCCGACAGCTTTCTCATGCGCAGTTCCTCGTGAAGAATATGATGCACTGTTCCTTCTGAAATGCCTACAGTCTCAGCTAGCTCCCGAACCTTCAATCGGCGATCTGCCAATACGAAATCATGGATTTTTTTAATGTTTTCCTCCGTAGCAGCTGTTTTCGGTGCACCTGGACGTGGTTTATCAAAAACCGACGTACGGCCACGTGCAAACTTGTTGAACCAATTCTTGACGGTGGCCATCGATGGAGAAGAGTCACCGTACACAGCATCCAAGCGCTCTTTGATTTCGATGCGCGTTTTCCCTTCCAAAAATAGGAATCGAATCACCGAACGATATTGCTCTTTTTCCATTTTTGTAAAACCGATCGACACGTTCGCTTCCATAAGTTGTCAAATTAAAACAAATGAAGGGATTGGAATGAAAATTTGAAAAAAGAATTAAAAAAGAATGTGCTACACTGTGGTAAAACTCTTTTGAAACTACAGTGCCCTCTGGCGATCAGGCTAGGTACTTATTGAATGCACCTCGTATACTTAATGGCATTTACGGTATTTTTTGTCCAGTACGAAGCCCACCTTGGCCCTGTCTACGCACTGCAAAGGAACCCGACATTCGTCAAAAACTTCCTAACGGTTGGGGACTGGACTGCACGAGTTTGGAGCGAAGATTGCCGCGAATCTGCCATTTTGTGGACTTATTCACACCGCACGAAACTGACGGATGGTGCATGGAACCCTATCAGGTACTATAACAATCGCATTTATTTATGAATAGGGCTATGCGGTAGTTACCGTCCATCAGAACGAAAAATCTGTATGTCAAATTGACCCTTTAAAACTGAGTAACTTTAGAAAAGAATAGAAGCACTAATTTGCTTACCAGTAAGGTATATACTTCCTCGTCTGTCGTAGGTTCTCATTGATGCTGGTGACGCAATGGGATGGCTGCCTGTCTTGTTGGGACTTGTTACGAAGAAGAAGCGCTCCGTTAGTGACAGCACAACTTTGCGATGAGCCTTTACTCCGTCTACGACCTCATGAAGGAGTTAGTAAAAACAAAAATATACAACTTATTTCGTACCTTTAAGAGGCCTGCAGAGCATGCGAATTTCATACAAACTTAATACCAAAATAATTTGTCATCATCATCATCATCATCAGCCTATAATGTTCCCACTGCTGGGACACGGCCTCCTCTCAATGAGAGGGAAAGGACTATAATCTACCACGCGGGCCCAGTGCGGATTGGTAGATGTCACATGTCTTCGAATTTTTGGTTCTAGGACATGCCGGTTTCCTCACGATGTTTTCCTTCACCGTTTTTGAGAGCAGCGGTGATGAAATAAATTACACAAAGTAATGCGCCTGTCTGGGTTCGAACCCACGACTTACATGTTCGTAAGTCGGGGCCGCCACCACTGGGCCACCGCTGCTCTCCAAATAATTTGTAAATCAAACATATTCTTATGGTAGTGTAGTTCCCAAATAAATATTTTGAAAGGACAGTGATATAGAGACAAGTAATGAGGAATTAAAAATTTTTATAGAAAAATTATTTTCTCATAACTCTTGTTTAAATCGGTGTATATTCAAAATATTTATTTGTGAAAATAGATGTTATAAAACACAATCGAAATATATACACACTACCTTAGGAATAGGTTTGATTTACATATTATTTTGGTATTACGTTTGTATGAAAAACGCATGCTCCGCCGGCCCCTTAAGAATATTATTGATTGAATTTGTTGTATTTTAAGGGCTATTTAAACCACCTTATGGTTTAAATCGCTCTTCAGTGTCATAAATTTTATGCAACGCGCTCATGATTTGCACCACTAGAGCGGTACATTGATTTTAAAAAGTCTGTTTCAGGGTTTACTGGTGGCTTGTGGCAGTAGTAAAGGAACAGTGTACTTAGCTGAACTTTCGGAGAATCTTGGTACTGCAGACAAGAATGACAAACAACTTTTAACTCACGTAAGTACTACCTATGTGCTACAAATTGATTTCACAAGTCCTTACGACAAATTGCTTCGGACGCCACCAATCTTTCAATTCACTCCTTCACCGTCACTTTGAAAACGTGTACACTAGAAATCTAAGAAATAGTTCGCATCACTAAAGGTTGTTTTAAAACGGTAAGGACGCGGCTCAACACACAGAGAACTCCATACAAACATTTACTTACTGTTGGGTTCTCCGCGTTCGGTATCCGGGACCAGTCTGATTTTTATGAACTTATAATTAATAAGAACATTTATTTAACTTGCCTTGTCAGTAAGTATGTATTGGTGAAATCTTGAAATTGAATTTCAAACAATTTCCCTAACCGATTGAGAGCTGAAATTTTGAACACACTTTTGGTTCTGGTGACAATTCATTTTTATGACAGACATGGCTTTATCCTGCAGCCAGGATCACGAAGGAACTCCTCAAATAGCACGGACATTTAACTTAATATTGTGTTACTAACTCACTTATTTTATGTTTTGCTATAACATAATAATGTAACTTATATAAGTTACATTTTAGAGATTCTATGAAATAACAAAAAATAAAAACAATTTTTGACTAATTTAAGAACATTATAAAAGCTTGTTTGTTTTTTCAAGTTTTATTACCTACGCTAATAATTCAAATGCTTCAGGTTTTGGATCGTGAAAACAAAAGAGAGCGAATTTTAGAAGCTCGGATGCGAGAAATAAGGTTGAAAATGCGTCAGGGCGGCAACGCAGGAGAACCGGCAGTTGAGAGCGACCCTACTGCTAACGACAGAGATCTGGAGGAGGCTACGGCAGAGTATATGCAGACTGTCAATGATCTGCAGGCACAACAGAAAACAGAGGGTTAAGTTATAGAGTTATCAAGTAAAACTTATTTCGAATAAGTAAAACTAGTTTTTGTCTGCAATAAAAACAAAGTTTCCAAACACAATTTATTTAGAAATAAATTTATATTTATTTTTAGATACACTACGTACTAGACAGTCATAAAAAGTAGCCTCATCCGACATGAGCTACTAACTATTTTGGAAAATACTTAGAATTGTATTCCTTCCTGTAAAAACGGTAAAAGTTTTATTATAAAATTATAGTTTATCACATATAAACGCCTTTTTACTCAGGTTAAGTAGGCTGCGTTTCCACCAGAAATGAGCGAGGGATGTGTTTTAACTAACCAATAATATTGTTTCTTTTTCACATCTTGTGCTATTCTAGATATGATGTAATAGGGAATATGCATGAAATACAAAACTCTTTCTATTTATTAAAAATGCCATAAGTTGGCGCATAAAAACGTCATGGTACACTTGTTTAAGTTTTTAAAACATCACTTATTTTACAACTTATTCTTTTATGTAAACGGAACGCACTCTCACAAAACACGTCGTCCTCGATAACGGCGGTAGTGACGTCAAAATAAAAAAAACACTTGAAAGTAGTTAAAGTTTCACTAATATTTTATTATAATATCGTTATCGCAATTTTTGCTTGCATAAAGCACATAAAATTAGTTAAATTATTTTATTAAGTATGGCCAAAAAAATGGATATAAACAAGGCAGATTGAGGTAAATAGCGTCACATTATGGCCGCGACTGTCACGAACGTTTGAACTATCGTAGAAAATTGCAGGAGTTTAATATTATTTTTGAGCGACCAGTAGTAACTGTATTTAACTTTTAACATTGAGTTGATAATAGTGTATTTTTTAGTTAGAGTTACACAATTCTTCGCTACGCATCCTCGTTCACCTCTGGTGGAAACGCAGACTTAATAACTCCTTGGATTACAGAAAATGAAACTTAAATTCTAGTTTATCAATAATATTTTTTTCAATCACCTTCTGGTCAAGACATTTTTAACATGTACACCTTGTACTGCTTAAAGTGTTTCAAAAATACTTTGGGTAACGAAAATACACTTTATGAAAATAATCACTGCCATCTAAAATAGGTGAATGCTTATGAGATCATAAGCATGATTATTCAATATACCCATACCAATGAAATCTTTTCGTTACTTCTAAAACTGCTTTTTGCTCAATTAGAAATCTCATTTGTATGTGAAGTATTATTTTTTGTTCTTACGTCTTTATCTTTAATGCACGTACTTAATATAATCACGTTATGAAATACTTGATATGCAGAGGTAAGTTCCCTCTTAGTTCTTAGAAGTTAAGTTTTCTCGTTCTTATTGAACGCGACGAAGGACCAGCGATGTTCGATGTTGGCGCCGACGCCGCTGGTGGTGCGTTCGAACACATCGGTGTGTTTCTGCAGAACATGGTGTATGGTAGCTTGGGAGACGTGCGAGAAGATGGCCCGGACATATGACACTACGTAGTCGAGGCTGGCCCCTTGTGGATGTACCTGCATTTTACCAACATTGTATTGTTAATATACGGTGTAAAACATTAAGAGGCCCGCGGAGCTGCATAGTTCATACAAACGTAAACCAAAACAATTTGTAAATATATAGAATATCTAGATTTCCAAATGTATGTTTTGGATGGACACTGGTTTAAACAAGAGTTATAAGAAAAATACGTGTATGAACTATGCATACTCCGCCGGCCCCTTAATAGGTACTAAATCCAGAGAGACATAAGTGTTTTCTTCGGTTCCAAGACTGCCCTAGATTTTTTAGGGCAACTAGTATTTCCCGAAAAAACTGACCGTCGTATAAAACATCTAATATTTTTGCTTGGTAGGTAGTTCATGAAAAATGACTAACTTGCAAGAAAGCAGACATGACTCCAATTAGCTTGGCTTCTCCGCAGCCTGCCTCAACAGCCTCCTTGATGAGTACTTTGGAGTCTAGATCCCCAGGCAATGGTGGCGGTGGAGGGGGCTTCACAATCGGCACCGGCAAAGGCGACGGTAATGGCGGCTAGAAAAAAAAAACATCTAACTAATACTATATGTACAAAAATTTTTGATTATGTGTCCAAGAACAGGCACATAGTCGACCACTATTAGTTAACAGTACAAAAAATAATCAAAATCGGTCCAGCCATCTTCGCGTAATCGGGATAAATACATAGGTTCCAATGAATTGAGAACTTCCTCCTTTTTGAAGTCGGTTGAAAAGGAAGTAAATTACATTTTAAAAGAATTCTAAACCAATTAACTTACATTTCTATCCATGGCTCCCTGTAAAGCCTGTCGTGCGATAAACTGTGCCTTAAATTTCTCCATCTCTTTCATGGCATCAGACTTGATAACATCAACCTCATTTTTATATGCTTCCAGTTGGAATTGGAGGCTTTCATTCTCACGCTGAAATAATAATAAAAAATATGAATAAATTAATACATTCTTACTCAGTCTTAATAATAGATGTAAGAAGATCACAGCTAGGCAAAGGCCTCTCTTCCCTCTTTCCATTTCTTTCTGTCTTTGGCTATTTGGGTGGGCCCAATCCTTTTAATAAGAGGACAATTTCGTCGGTGATTCGATGATTAGTTAATGTCCGGTTTCCCAAACGAATGAGTTATCATACGAGAACACGACCTAACACGTAACAAAAAAACTCATTGATAGTAACATTACCTTCAGTTCTTGAATTTCTTCATTGGTGTCCGAAGCCCGATTGAAACCATTGTAATCTTCGTCGTTAAACTTCTCATAGAATTCTTCCTTCAACGAATTAAACTCCTGGAAGATTTTTATTTGCTTAGTGGAGACTTTATAAAAAGTATAAGTACTTACTAAAAGTAGTGGATACTTAAATTAAAATGTTTGGAAAACCTCCAAGTATTTTGCATTCCTCCTTTTGATTACCTGTTTCTGCAGTCTTCTCGGTCACCCCGATTTTTCGCCATTCATTGAATTATGAAACCAGCATAGGTCAGATCCATCCTATTAAAGTTCATACTTACTGACATCAAGTGTAGTGAGATAAAATCATATTTAAAATGCGATAAATACGCTGCATTATCACGGACATTTCTATTCATATTATGTACTAAACACGTCTTTATTTTTTTCCTAACGAAACAATAATTGCTGTATTAGTAGTACCTGCGTCATTTTCTGCCATGTCTCTATATTCTTTCTTTGAGGTTTTGTGAAGTGATCCCATACGCGTTGATGAGACGATGCGGCAAACACTTTCGCCACCTGTTCGACTGAGGTTCACAAAATTATATTAAGAGATCAGACTTTGGTCTCGCGACCAAAACATACCGTCGTATTTTCTCGGTCGACCGGTCATCCCAGGCTCTCATTCTGTGGTCTATTACGCTGCACTGCGCACGCGGCGTTATACGTCTACCTATCACATGCGAGGGTCACGAGCCAGTCGACAGGGTTGCGCACACGTTGCACCTCGCGTTACATAGATGTGACGTACGACATGATACTGTGCCATTGCACAGAAGTACCCAACATGTTCTGACAATTTATTTTTAACCAGCCATATAATCAATTATTATAGTATCTAAGGGTAGATATCTCGTTTTTAGTGTCCATGTCAGTTTACACAAGAGTTAAAATTAAATTGTCATGACATATAACTTACAATAGCGCCCATGTTTTCAGCTATGATTCAGTAATACTTATGGTTGGAAGTCATCTGGTGAACCGAGGCAATCCGTTTGTTGACTACAGAGTGAGCATTAAAATTATAAGAGTGACCATTTTGAGAAAATATGATTTATTATTTGTGACTGAACACCCTTGAAGTTGCAGAAATGTTTGAATATTATTTTCAAAAGCATTTTACAACGTTCAATGTGTAGGGTCCACTTAATATGCTTTATTTAAACTCTATTTCAAAACAATTGAATGAAAATGTATACAAGTTGATCAGTTAAAAGTAACTGTTATGAACAGATAATTGTACAGCCATTTGATTTCTTAAATCCAATACAAGACATTAATAATACAACATAAACTTATAATAAGTAATTCAAACAATCATTGCTGGAAAATTATTCAAAATTCAAACACAACTTAATTAATGATTGTGTAACTTATTGTCATAAATGAATGATTGTGTAGTTTGACCAGAACAGTTTGTTTTGACTTTCATTGAAAGGTTTTGAAATAGATTAAAGTTTCTACTTGAATGTTTTCATTATTGAAATGAAAACATTATGACCATCTTACCTTTAATTTTTAATAAATATCAAGTTATGTTGAACGAGAGACATAATTTGGCACATTCACCATTGGGGGTGATTGAGAAATTGTAATAAAACATTCTCTGACACACTTACGTTGTTCGATCACATTTGCAATGTGATTCTTGACTCGTTCCTTGCAATCATGTAACTCTTCTTCAGCTTGCATTTTCTCATTAAACAATCGGCGTATGTGAGCGTTTGTTGCTTGTATCATTGAATAAAATTGATTCGCATTCTTTTTCGTACATTCTCCTCTCTCTAACCAAGCCAGCAAAATCTGTAATGAGTTATGATTGTAAAACATATTAATAATGTGTAAAAAATAACAAGTAATTTTATTTTTCATCTAACCACAATTTTGCGTAATTATTATTTGTATCCTGTATAAATTTTTTAACTCTTTTTTAATATTATTAAATTATTCTTATAAAAACCTATCCAAAATTTTAAATATAGTAGTCCACCAGTAGCGGGAGCAAAGTCCAAGCTCCCAGTGACTGTGGCTCCAGAGAAGGGCAACACCAACCAAAACACACAACCTCACAGCGAGCTGTATCGAGGAGTACTGCTTTTTGAATCATTCCCTTAATACAAGCTAGAGCCATGAAAGTTGTTCATCATATTATGTATTGGCCATCAGACCATCGGCTGTAATGACAATCGGCACCATGATAGCCAAGTCTACATGTTGACAACCTCGTGTGCCAAGTCTTTTTGTTTTCTTGCTTCTTGGCAAGAAAACAAAACAGGCTTACAAAATAACTCACTGGTATAGTTGTTGAGAAATGTTCTTCATTTTTCAGTTTTTCTGCCAATTGTATCATAGATGCATTAGAATATGGTTGTACTCTAGATGGTGATGGTGTTCTCCTACGTACTTCTCCATAGGGCGACATGTTGTGGTTCACTATGTCATTTTGTGCATGTGAATTCAAATGATGCATATGTTGCTGTTGAACACGCAAGGCTTGTCTTTGTCGCCGTTCAAAGTCGTTCTGGTCATCTCGACTCTACAATAAAAGTTTCATGATTACTTTTATAGCATTATTGTTATAAATATATGTATAGTTTTATTAATAAGTTGTACTCACCAATGCATAGTCTACATGCAACCAGCCAGAGGTTGCGTGAGGTTTAGAGTCATCATCGTCATCATCATCATCATCCTCCACCATGTCATCTTTTTCAGTGATGTTAATGAGTTTAATACGATACCCAGATATCATCATGGCTTGATCCACACACTCCTCTCTATCAAAACGAATATGGCAAAAGTTTTTCTTTGACAATCTCAGTGTATGTATCCTGCCATAAGTCTCAAAAATTTCTCTAACAATGCTCTCTCTGATTTTGTCTGGTAATCCACCCACAAATATTGTTCGACATCCAGCAGGTTTCGCCCTCCTTGGAGGTAGTGGAGTGCCTGAGTTAGGGGGAATAAGTTTGGCATGCTTAAAAATAATTTCTTTTTTCACTTGCACATTAGATATATCACCACCACTCATATTGGGGTACATTCCCATCATGGCTGGGTCCATCATCATCCCTCCCATAATGCTCATGTCCATGGTTGGAGCAGGAGGTGCCATAGGCTGTGCACTCATTGCAGACATGTCCATAGCCGCTTGTGGGACCATGTCCATGCCTGTTCCTGAGATCATTTCCATTCCTGCAGCAGGCATATTCGGCAACATTCCACCACCCATCATATGCCCAGGCATCATCATGTTTGGATATATTCCACCAGCCATCATCATGTTAGCTAGAATAAAATATGGTGGAATGTTATTGTATCCAAGCTTTTACCTTTATGTATTTTTTATATTAAACGGAAGAAATAGGTACAAATTAATATTAAATCATACATTATTGTGTTACTTTTGTACACAAGGTTCTAAAATACTTACTAAATGAGTAAATAACACTAATTACTTTACTTTTAGTAAAAACATAACCCTCCTTCTGGCGCAGTCGGGTAAAAAAGAAGAAGTACCTTGTGGATACATATTGGGCATCATCATAGGATTTATAACATTCGTCATGCTATCATTAGGTTTCCCCGAGTCTTGAGGTTTGTTCATATCACGCCTGCGACCGACACCGTCCATCCTCACGGGTGACCTGGACCTATCTGCTCTATTATTACCTAGAAAAGATGTAATTATGTAAGTCTAGGTAGTTAATTTCAAGATGACCATAACCGTGGAAGCAATCACTCTATTTCTAATATTAACAAATGAAGTAACGAACCTTGCATGATCCTTTTGTTGAATCACAATATCACTCTGTCGGACGGTTTGACGTATTCGTCCACCACGATCGCTACCGCAACTTGGTGATGAACAATCCAAGTTGCGCGTTGAATTACAATATTCTCTAGTATATTCTTCAATGATTCGTAATTTAATTTCACATTGATTAGAAGAATAGAATTGCATATAATACACTATAACGTACACTGTGATAGTACATAAACACAGAGCATCTATTACACAAAGCTTGGATTCACTTGGATTTTTACAGAGTATATAATCACTAGGTACGGGGTTTTTGGCTTTGACATTGACAGTAGACAGTGGAAGTGGACAAACAGGAAAAAGCATGGTACAATGGAAAAAGTTACTGTTTCCGGTTCCCATGTCTTTTTACGGTTTTTACACACATATGATGCTCTATGGTTTTCATTTGCTTCTCACAAGTTAAAGTTAGTACACACGGACACACGGTGAAATATAAAACCCTTGGGTATTATGCGTCCATCCGTATGCATGAAAAAGATATAAACAAGGTGAAAGAGTCAAGGTCGCCCGCGAAGTTTAAATTTTATTACGTGTTTTTGCAATTTGTCAGCCAGTGCTAAGTTGTATGTTGATGGAATTTCCGTTTACAGCTCTAAGACGTATATAGCTATAGAATTATCAACATCAGAATCATCAATACAACCCTCCAAGTTCATAAGAGTCGAGGACCGAAGTTTCAAGGTCAAAGTCATTCCTCGACTTTTATAAACTTTATAACAACATATTATGTCATAAAGCCGCGACCGATATTTTCATCAACATACAACTTTGCACTGCCCTGCAAACAAAAAAGGTACGTTTGTTCATCTTTGACAGTCGTTACAGGTAGTCAGTGGCCCCAAAAGTCTGACACCAGTCGTACCAAGTGATATCGTATTTCCCAGTATTAACTTGGTTGTGGAGGTCAGATAGGCAGTCGCTCCATGTAAAATACTGGTATTCAGCTGCATCCGGTTAGACTGGAAGCCGACCCCAACGTAGTTGGAAAAGGCTTGGCAAATGAATGAAATTCTGTGATCATGAATGACATGATAGTGACACTGACTAGCTACTACGCTAGCTACTAATATGTAAGCTGTGGCTACTACTATCTAATCTATGACACCACAGAGTATGTAATCATTACGTTAATATGACACTATTGACACTGACAGTGTGCAACACCAACAAATCAGACCGCGAAACATTGTTTTGAAATGAAGATTTGCTTTATTTCCAACAATAGAAATGTTCGTATTAGCAGAAATGAAGGATGTGATCAGAATTACTCCAGAGCATTTTCATCAGAGTTTAACAGAGTCAATTACCACGTTACTTAATAGAAAATTAGCTAATAAAGTAAGTATGTTCCTAACCTCCCAATATTTACAAATTTTAAGATTTCGTCTTGTTTGTACTAATATTTCGATTGCAATGCAGTATTATGGTTTTTGGCAAAAAACTTTTTTTTGGATGTCAAACATTTTATTTCTATAATTTCGCAGAATGTATATCTGTTGCTATAACTTGCGTCATTGTTTTTAATGTTTCAGGTAGTATTGAATGTTGGATTATGCATAGCTTTATTCGACATAATAGATATTGGACATTCTTATATATTCCCTGGGGATGGGTCGTCTCACACAGAAGTTAAGTTTAGATATATTGTCTTCCGGCCCGTTGTGGAAGAAATACTTATAGGAAAGATTAAAAATTGTAGCAGGGAAGGTGCACACGGTATGTTAATATACTTAACTAATAACATATTGATATAGACTTATTGACATACACATTCTCCACCTCATAAAAAGTATACTCTACTTATATTTTCTTAAAATTCCTTTTTTTTCAGTGACTCTCGGATTTTTTGATGATATTTTAATACCAGTGAATGCTCTACAGCATCCATCTAGATTTGATGAAACTGATCAAGCATGGGTATGGGAGTATCCAAAAGAAGATGGAGAGAAACATGATTTATTCATGGATTCGGGTAATATTATTTGGATAGTACTAGTATAAAAAATATTATCCTGGGCTGATCCTGTACCTTATTCAATAAGTCAATATACATGAATTGTACTTGGAGGTATCCCATTTGGTTAAAAACAAAGCCCAGAGATAATCCACCAAATGTAGGTGTCCATCTGGATTGAGGGCCCATTATTTAAATCTTTGAGAAACGAAATGAGACTTACAGGGAATTTAGTTAAAAACTTAAAGCGATAGGCCTCGAATTTCTTAAACGTGAATTAAAATAGTTATGATCAAATACTTGGGCCCTCTTTCCAGACGCTTGCGTAAAGTGGCATAGTCTATATCTCAAAAACTACTATCTCTGAGTTGGTCATTTTTATTTAAAAATTTAGTTAAGAATTTCTTAAATATTTTAAGAAATTCCCAAATCTGTAGAATATCACATAAAAAATGTATGGCGGTTTATCTAGGGCCCTCAATTCATACATGTCTGGACTGAGGAATTTGTAAAACATGACTTTATCTGAAGAAATACTTAAATTTGAGTAAATTTTAGCTAGATAGCTCTGTGAATTAGTTAAAAAGAAAAAATGACTTAAAAGTTAATTGTTAAAAAGTAAACGAGTTGAATTTTACTAAAACGTCTGAACTCCCAATATTTTCGGCTTTATTGACCTCATAGATTAACGCAAATTAGAACAAGTTTTGTAACTATTTTTAACTAAAATATAACATCACCGTTCGTTCCTTTAAATGCCATACTTTAAGAAAAAATTGGTTTTATCTTTTTTGTAGGGTGGATATATTATCATAACTATTTTAATTTACGTTTAAGAAATTCATGGCCTATTGCTTTAAGTTTTTACTATTTTTAACTAAAGTCTCATTTAGTTTCTCAAGGATTTAAAAAATGGGCTCTCAATCCAGATGCACACCAAATCTAGCATCTAAAGAATGTAACTAAATATCATGTAATATTTTTACAACAGGGGAATCAATAAGGTTTCGCATTACAAGTGAAGCCTTTGAAGAAAGTTTACCCACAGGGCCTCCAGGCACTGAATGTACAATACAGACAGTGGCACCTTACAAGATAGTAGGTGGTATCAATGAGCCTGGACTTGGGCTGCTCACATGGTGGGAGGCTCCAGAACAAGATGACGGCGATGAGAATGAGGAGCAAGAAAATGATGAATAAAATATAGGTGTAAGGAAACAAACTTTTTTTATTTTGTGGTACCTATCTTTACCATATTCCTCAATGGACTCCTAACAAACTTTATAGATTTTGCCACCACTGCTATCAAAACGGTGAAGGAAAACTGCTCTAGCAAAAAGTGACAGTGTACCAGCAGTGGGATTGTTGTAGGCTGATTATGCTAAGGGTTCTTAAAGACGAGCGGCACGTTGCCAACAGCAGATAAACTGCAGCCGCCGCCAACTGCTAAAAGAGTCGACCCATGACTGCGCGGCATGTCACAACAGCGACAGCAGTCGCCACCGGTAGACGGCTGCTGTGCAGTCGACCGATGTCGACTGCAGTCGTCGACAGGTGACGACGGCTGTAGTTTATCTGCCGTTGGCAACGTGCCGCTCCTCTGTAAGAACCCTCAAGTTTTGCGATAAAATAAAACCCAAGTGTATAATATGCAACAAATATATTTTTTTTTACATTTTTTTTATGCTCTTTCAGAAAATACAACAATATAATATTAATAATTTGTGATAATACATTTGATTATTCTTATACATATAAATTACACTTATGATATAAATATCAATTATGATACTCTTATTTAACAACAAGGGCAAACAATAACAGCCAAACATCACAAATATTTATGCGCACATTTAATATAGCATCTAAAATGAATCTTTAATGAAATATGTGAATCATGAAGATTCAATAAAACTATTTGTTCATGTTGTTTTTACTATAATTATGAAAGACTAAGTAACAAAATCATATGGACATGTCTATTTAATAAGTACAATATTAAAAATGCCTTTGGAGGTGGATCTGATGATTTGATTTTGCAAAATAAGTATATTTAAATACCATTGATTATTTTCTATTAAATCACAGGGCTTAGTGAGATACATTATCCACACATTCAGTCAAACCACAAAGTACTCTTTATGTCGGGGCATAGAAATTATAGCACCCGTTCATGTTGTTTTGTTGGGCAGCCACAATAATGATCATAATTAACCACTATGCTAGTCATAGATGTTTATTGAGAAATATTAGTATTGAGACATTATTTAAGTAAAATAGGCGGCCTTCTACATAATATTATGGTCATTTAATTACATAAATTCATCCCACTGTCTTTGGCAAGTCTTTATAAATTTCTACTGAGGAAATAAACATTAGAAAAAGATTGCTCTGATTTAATAATTGATAAATGTTTGAAATGCAACTACAGAAATGATATAATTTTGGAATGGCCTTTTTCAAAGCGACTCATAAAACTTACATTCTGATAAATACTTTTTAACTTACAGACACAGAGAACATTAATTAGTATTATAGACAATGCTTAAAACTAAACATGTTAGATTTTTTTTTGGTTGAGATCATAATGTAGAAATCATGTGAAATTATAACTAAAATGTACCTAAATATGAACAGTCAGTAAATATCTACAGTCTACATGATCACAAAACTTAAAGTTATAACTATGTTGTCACACAACACTGAAACTATTTGAAAACAATAAAACAACAAATAAGTTATTTTTGGTCAACTTCAGCACCAGAACAGTTTGTAAGATACCTAAAACGACTTTGCAACGCAATAACTTAATTGATATATTATTTATTTTGAAGTCTTTCTTACAAATTAATTTATACAGAAAATTAATTAAGTTGTATATTTCATTAAAATCTATGATGATTATAACACTTTGAAGGACAGTAATACTTCAGTTATTATATTACTTATCAACAAGTTTGCTTATTAAAATTTAGAGTAAAATTAGATTCTGGACTGAGAAATTCCTGTTTTAGCATTATCGTGGTCATATTTGTCGTACATAGAGTACTAAGCAAATGGAGTGGTAAACTGCAAAACACATAAATTGTCTCTCGACAGGAGATATTTTCGTTCACGCAGCTTAATAAATGGTCATAGCAATTCGTTCTAGAAGTCTCTTCGCCCCATTTGCTTATTACTTAGTAGTGTCAAAATCGTTACGCTGATTACTTGAATGTGTAAAGCAGCGGTGAGTTGGAGAAGTGATGTGCGTTGTTGACGTGCGATATGAGCCGTCCGTCGAGTAGATGTCTTCCATACTGCACCGCTTCGTGCTCGTCTTTGGCCAGCCCGCAGTTTATTAGCCAGCGGACGAGACATGAGCCGCGGAAAACGCCCTTGTATGTGCGCATTCGCCATCTAGGTTAAGAAGAAATCATTTGATGATGAAATAAAAATAGTGGAAACCGTATTGCCTAACTTTTAGAACGCCAGACCATAAACATACACGCGTGCCCTCCACGCCAAACCACAAGTTCACCTAGCGCGCTTGCTTGTCATGTATAATTATGTGACTATGGCGGTCAAAGGTTAACTAGGCAACAGGTAGGTCCTTGGCCCACGTTGAAGCTCTTGGTTCTGTAACATAATGCCTCGCGTAGCTACATTAAAAAAGAAAAACTGGACATTACACAACGCGCCATCTAGTGCCACACTAAGCAAGGCTTGTATCGTGAACACCACATGGTTGATATACTACATATACACCGTGTTCCTGAGGATATACATTAATTTTGAATAATACTTCTATAGCTCTTGTTAAACATATCGTACAAAGGAAGTAGTAGTTTAAATGGCATAGTTTTTAAGTTATTGGTAATTTAAGTTCAACCAATTTAATTATGTTGTGCTGTGAGAAAGAGTCTTTATTTGTGAGATGTTGCCACTTTGTGCAACCAAAACGATCAAACTGAATTTCATATCGCAATGTTAAAGTACACTTGTGAACAAAATAACCTAAGTTAGAGGCATTTTGTGTTGTATTGTGATAAAATGAGTTTGTAATCTAAGATGAACACGATATGTGTTTTACTTATTGCCACTAAAAGTGAAAAAAATGGTTAAAAATAAAAGAAAGTAAAAAAAAAATGATAAAAAGAAAAAAAACAATTAGTAAAAAGTGGTCAATTTAATGGTCTGAATAACATGCCGAAGTTAATGTATAACCTCAGGAACACGGTGTATACTTTTTTTGTTTGTAAATAAATACTTATTATACATATTATATGTATAGATAAACATCCATGACTCGGAAACAAATGTTTTTTTTGCTCCTATCGGGATTCCAACCCAGGACCCTATGAACATAAGGCAGCCTCACTACCGCTACGCCATTCGAGCCATCAGAAGAATAAGAATTGGTATTGTTTAAATTAAAAGGAAAAACATTGGTGTAGAATAGCTGTAATGCATGTAATATTATCTATTTACCTAGTATCCTTGGCAATAGCATCCCTGCAGCGTTCCAGGTGATGCGTAATGAACTGGTCGCACACATGTTTCGTTTCAAAGCTCAGATCTTCTATTGTAGGCAGAATCACTGAGTCTCCACCATACCTAGATTGGAAAAAACGTAATATTTGATAAGTCTTTAAAAAAAATCCTTGTCCTTTGTATATCACTAGAAAACACCGTTTATTTGCCATTAGCGCGTCGTTTCGTACTAGACTTTTATTAAATGTGTCATCTTATAAATTGTTAAGTCTTGCTATGCTCTATAATATTTTCAGTAATTACCATTTGCTCTTCAAGAACCTGACTGCGGGTATCAGTATTTCTTCAGGATCTAACCCGAACAGTATGAACATGACCAGCGCCTGTCCGTAGTTCGCCACTATGTCGAGGAACTCAATCTCGATGAACACACCGCTTTCGTCCTTTAACATCATGCGCCAAGTCGTGAAGGTTATGCCCTGGAATGTCATAGAAATATTAATTAATAAAACTATGGTTGTTGGTATCATAATCTGAACATATTCATAATAGTCATGACGACAATAATAATATAAAAAATTGCAAATCTATATAGTCCGTCAATTAGTATTACAAATAATGGAAACGTATTTTTTGTTTTTGTAAATCAATGCATATTGACAATGATAAAACGCATCGAAACTCGGGAGTGGGCCCCCCCACTCCCGAGTTTTGATGCGAGGCGGAGGAGTTATTTCAAATTAGTATGATCCAAGCATAGCCAACATTAAGATGTCAAGAAGCCGCAGTGCGCGTTCAAAAACTGTGTAAATAACCACCGTAACACCAACGTTTTGGAAGTTTTTTCTTTTTGGTAAGTTTATTAAAACACTGAATGATTTCAGTGTTTTTCATAAAATAAAAACAACTAAATAGTAAATAAATTCAAATAGCTAATATTATAATCGTTAGGCCAATGTTTGCTACAACGCACCAACCAATGGTTGGTTCATCATCAATCAAACATCGATAGTTCTTAAACAGGGAATGCATGGAGTAGTGTTGTTATTTTTGTTTATTTTTCTAGTGACCCATTTTGCTGTGGATATCTATTGCCGCGAAAGACAGAGGAAAAGAAATATACAACCTTTATAATGTTATTAATTAACATACCTACATTACTATTTCAGATACTTTTGTCTAAAGAATACGCCGAAAACACGTTTCTGGATTCCCTTTATTTATTTTTTACTTATTTGTTGTAATAACGGCAATGTAAAATAGTAGCTGTAACTTTTTTGGATTGGTCAAAAATATATTTGACACCCCACATACGAAACTACAAAAATATATTCTGCAACTCTACTTACTGTGTCTTTCTATACTTACTGTGTTCTGAATATTGGAATGTGTGTGATAGGTACCAAGAATTACGTCTAAAGTCCGGTCGCGGAGCACGAAGAATTTCGTACAATGACCTCTTTACCTACTGACAGTGGTCACAAACATTTTTTTATCAAGTGCGGTTTACATAAATGAAATATTTGAAGGACAAAGAAAATATACCAACTTATTAAATAAATTTTTGTTATTATATAAATTATTTATTCAGATGTTATAAAAAGTATCTATACTAGTAATATTATAAAGCAGAAGAGTTTGTTTGTTTGGTTGAACGCGCTAATCTCAGGAACTAACAGCTCGAATTGAAAAAATATTTTTGCGTTGGATAGTCCATGTATCGAGGAAGGCTATAGTCTATATAACATCACGCTATGACCAATAGGAGCGGAGCAGCAATAAATGTTGCAAGCGGAAAATTCACGCGAACGAAGTCGCGGGCAGAAACTAGTAAGTTATAAAAATCGAGTTAGTTAAAATTACTAATTCGGCAGAAATAAAAATTACTTCTAGATGTTTTGTCGTGAGTGAACCAACCAAAAAACCACATGTAAACAAGAACTAACCTTACAGTGTTAGGTAAAAGCCACATCCAGTCCCCGTTTATCTGTGTGTCACAGATACTTGTTTATATGTATCGAACGAACATTTTGCCCGCAATGATTTGTAATCTACCTTCAAAATATTTATAAAATCGACGTTTAATTTTTTGAAACACCCCAACTTTAAGTTCTTTTTAAATATTAATATTCTCATGTACTTAAGTGAATAGTATAATGCCGGAAACACACTTACGAGGCGTGGCATGGCGTGGCGCGCTAGAAGCATATCAGTTTCATACATTTAGTATGCTTAGAGACATATTTGTATGTCGTGTCGTGTCGTGGCGCGTTCTGGCGTGGCGCTGACTACTCACCACCGATTGGCCAGAGCGGTGTTGGGGTTATGGCGCGCGCGACACGCCACACCACGTAAGTGTGTTTCCGGCTTCATTCTTATGAGAATAAATGATCTTAAACCTCAAAAGGTTTATAATCCCTAAGGACGGCGGCCATTGCATCTCTGGAGCGATACACATTATATTTACGCGGGAGTGACAGAGACAGGTAATAACAGGTCATTGTACGAAATTCTTCGTGCTCCGCGACCGGACTTTAGTTCCACAATTAGCACGAAATTGTAAACAGTTTTTAACCTAATTATTTAGAGTTTTTGTACTGATGACTTTTTATTGTCAAGCAACATTTTAAATTAGTTCCTTTAATCAGTATAATATACTCACAATAAACATGCTGAGACTGTAGACGATGATGAGCACGGTGTGCTTGAGCAGCTGTCCGCCGTGGCCGCGCGACTGCTCGGGCGGCAGCAGGCCCAGCGCGCCCGCCGCGCGCTCCAGCTCGTTCAGGTACTGGCACGTGCCCGGGGCCGTGCAGCGGTGCTTCTGGGACGGCGGGCAGGCACAGTCCCTGACAGAAAAATACAGTAATCATTTATTTATTCATTTCAGGCCAACCCACAATAATTGTTTATAGTTACTGTTACATTATTTAAACACAAAAAGCTCGTCGTCGCTTACTTGACATCAGCAATGTCCTCAATATCTTGTGAGGCAGCCAGTCCATTCTCACAGTTGGGGTCGTCCGAACAACAGCCAGGCTGCTTGTTGGGTGATGGTGTTGCTGTGCTGATGGCTCCGTAGGACCCTGAGAAGAAAACAAAGCGTAAAGTGATAAGCTCTGCTAAAATGTATGTAGAATAATTTCAAGGGTAGGCTAAGAGAGCAGTTTAGATTGCTCTTTCTTGTGGATTTCACAGCCAAAACAATTTTGCGTCAATAGCCAGAAAGTTGTATCAATCTTCTTGTGCAGCTATTACTCATGATTTAATGTACTTGCAAGTCGAGCAGTTATTTATTAATTTAAAGTACAGAGGCAGACTTAATGCAGTAGGCATTTTCTACCAGTCAACCTTTGGGTGATGCAGAGACAAGCAAGAGTAGGTGTGCAACCGTGGAGGTACCGCGGCCCCGGAACATAAAGGGCGAGGAAGGAACATGGATGGGTTTTAGTCAGTAAAAGTCTGACACTCCTTCCCGATCCGCCCAGAGTATGAGAAGTTATTTGATGATTTCCCATCCTAACAAAAAAAAGGGGTAGGTGTGCAGTTGACTTCTACATCTACAGGCAGTCAGATGATCGATTGATCAGAGATACCGCGGTCAGAGTGGGAGAAGTCAAAAGGTAGACAGATGATATCACATTATCTAGCTGATGATAGTAGATAACAATATTTACCAGTCCCATTCCCGTTAGCAGCAATAGCTTGTGTTTGAGATTCAGGCTCGGCGTTGTCAATCAGACTTGTAGACTCTTCGCGTGGACTTGAAGTAGTGGCCAGGTCGGCAGAGAGCGATGCGAAATGCGCGCTGCGCCTTCTGAATCTTATGTACAGGGTCAGACATCCCGTCGTTACTGTAACAATGTCATTTACTTAATTAAATTTCACTCATCACAATAATCTAAAACTTATGGTTACAAACTAAGGTCATAAAGGCTTAAATTGCTTCTGACTCTTAATTTAGGTAAGTTTCTGTGATCTTTCAGTCGTCTTAGGGAACAAACAAATTTGTATTCGCATTGCATTGTTGTATTGCAAAGTTGTACTGCGTGAAAAATTGCAGACTAAAGAGCTGGTGTTAAGGCGAGAAGTCCAAATATTATCATATTCAATCAAGACATTACAAATTACAAGATAAAGAAAGTAATCAAGTTTTATCTTTTGCGATATTATACAATGATAATAATGCAAGTCGGAAATAGCAAAGTTACACATTATTATTATCAGCACAAAACAAACGAAATATATGTGTAGACAGCAAAACACATAACTATGCAGGCATTCCGCTGCTTCATGTGTTGCCTGTTGAGCCGAGCTGAGTTTTTGTAGATCTGTATTTGATATTGTTTGTTTGAATACAATGTGGCTTCAACAATCATTCTTCTTCCCAGATAAAATATTAAGAAAAAGTGGCAACGGGTGGTATTGGAGGACTACTGTCTCTTGTAAACTTTGACGTTAAAAAGTGCTAATTATCAGCCTAATTTTAATAATGATTTAAAATAATACATATACAAGGTGTAAACCACCTCATCACAAAGCCGTTAACCAAGCATTCTGTACATCAAACTAAGTAACTTTACGCAATAATTTTTGCTGGGAAACCACTTTTTTTTTTGAGGTTATGAATCATGTTTTGTGGTAGAACTGAATGTAACGCACTTAAAACATTTTGCTGATGGATGGATAGAATAGTACGGGGGTCGTGGAGGTGTTAAAAGTTAAAATCTTACAAAAAAAACTTGTATTTGAAAAAAAACTTGTCAAAAAGTTGTAACTTTGACCTCCCATATCTCCGTAACTAGAAGGTTCCCAGGTATGGTGTAGAACAAAAAAATGATCTTAATGATGGGGAGAACAAGTGCCTTTCGGCTTCGTGAAGAGGTGTTTTACACCCTTTATATAACAAAAATACACGCATATTCCGTGCATGTATTTTTGTCTTCACTCAAATTAATAATGTACGCAAGAAAATAATTAAAAGTTCAACGACTGCTTATCGCTTAAAAAAATTAAACTTCTACGATTTTCGACGATAGTTCAATAACGTCCGTCACCGTCATCAACGCTATGTCCTGTCAAAGCTGTTGACGTTATTTCTTGTTTGTGTAAAAACGTTTATTTCTTGTCTTCATATCAATATTTTAGGTTCCCAGTATAACTTATAACTTACCAGTAATACAGAAGACGAGCAGGCATAGTCGTATGGCATCCGTGGCCTTGCAGTCGAGATCACCATTACCGTTAGCGATTAGTAACACCCCTACCATCACAATAGGAGCGCCCCACGCTACGAACCCTAGAACCGGCCATAGCGTCACCACGAAACAGGGGCCGCGGCTCTAGAACAAGAATATCAAACTGTAATTGCTGAATATCAAGCCGTGTTGCGATGTGTTAAAGACGAAATTGTTTGCAAAATTGGGACGTGCTATTTGCTTGGATTCGAGGTCTTCAAAAACCATGAAAATGAGCGGAAACAAAAGCGAAATGGCCAGTATAATAATTGATACTAGTTTGCACGTATTGCTCCCGGTTTTCGACCGACAAAAAAAACGGATGGTTTTCAAGTTGTATTTTTAATGAACTGGTGTATATTATACAATCCAGTTTTTGCCCATTCGGGCCCACAGTGTTCAGGCGCATGATTGTTCACACAGGAACATTCTCAACTCTGGAATGCGGAACTACAAAAATTGTCACCTGTAACATCAGCAACCCGACGGAAAGCATAGAGGTCCACAACAAGCATGAGTACATGCTGAATATCCTGAGCGCTTGCTGGATTCTCGTGTTCCAAGATGGCGTGTAGCCAGCGAGGGGCCCACCCCATACCACGCTTATAGCCAGGAGTAACTGGAAAGATAATCAGTTATGTATATGGGAACCTGAGGCAATAGTCGCCCTTTATTACATACAAGGCGTGTTGTTATGTTATGTATATGGAGACCGGATAAATAATGAATGTTGATTCAGCAGTGTTGTCCTACTACAGGGCAAAGCCCTAGTTTCCCCTTTTTAAATTAACTCGATCTTTAGCTAATACAGGTGAGCTCTAAAAACGTAGAAATGATAGCTTTCCCACGTTTCAGTGAAAAACGGGAAGGGTTGAAAAAAAAAAAACAAAAGGAATTTTAGTTGACAAACTCAGTTGTGTCTAAATATTATCGACATGACATATTTACAAGGAGGTATTTAATAGTAAGTAAATAAATCAAAGCAAATGTTACTGATACGATTATTCGAAGATGTCAACTGTTCTTATCAAAATTTCGCGCCAAATATCGCGCTAAATAATCATTTTAGATTCATGTAATATTCACATTTTACAGCTTGAAATTAAACACAACTTTTGATTGTGTCAATTGATTTTCATTCAAAGGAGATTGCCCAGGAACAGTACTCTTGATAAATTACTTGTGTCTCAAAACCTTGAACGGCATGAAATATCTAATATAAAATATTTTTTTCAAAGACTTTGATTGATATTTAAAATGGTTTTTTTTTTTAACAATAATTAGTACTTTTATGTTTCCGATGTTATAGTACGCCATTTTTTACTACCGGCTATCAATACTAGGGATGTCCATTTTTTCTATTGCGGCTAATGTGCGTACCTACCTACGTCCTACATAAAATAAAATGATATCGATTTTGTATTGATTGTTCAATCTATTATTGTAAAATAATAACAGAGTTCTAAATCACATGTTGTTGCTGGCATTATCAATATCAGTGATTGTGAACGGCAACATAGGCGCCAAGTTGTATTTGTGAAATACAACTGGCTGGTTTACGGAAATCGATCAAAAATCGATCTTTCATCAGTATGGGTGCAACCTTAATTGACGTTTATAGCACGTCTGTCATATTTTTGCATTACAATACTGTTATTTCTGCTGGTTTTGGTACGTTATGCTTCGAGTCGAGCCTTTTAGT
The DNA here is from genome assembly GCA_916618015.1 of Xestia c-nigrum. Classification (NCBI taxonomy): domain Eukaryota; kingdom Metazoa; phylum Arthropoda; class Insecta; order Lepidoptera; family Noctuidae; genus Xestia; species Xestia c-nigrum. The sequence goes on from OU745260.1 coordinate 12,617,899, forward strand.
TTCTCCTTTACTGCTGCCAACCCTTTGAAAATAAACGCCGCTGCACCGTGTGTGTTGTTTATTACTAAAAGCCTGTGGGGTCGGATTTGATGAAGACACAACAATCTTGAATTGAGTACATTTGTCCATAGTGCCGTGGGCATTCTCCTTTTGTGTGAATTTGATGATTGTGTGAGGAATGAGGTGAACGAGAAAGGAGTAGTAAATTGTAAAGGTTGGCATAAAATATTACTTACTTACTAATACATTACACGATTTATCGCGCCCTGCCTGCCCTGCAGGGACTCGATCATCCGATGTCTTATTACACTTCCCTTGTGTAATAAGACATCGGGTGGTCGAGTGGTCCCGACCGCCCTACTTCCCTGCCGCGCTGACGATCGTGCCCGACAGATCGTGTAATGTAATAAGCCCTTTATTTTTTCGAAGTTAACACTACACATTTGCTTACATTTTTTCAATTATGATTAAGTACATACTTTTTGTAATAATGGCAAAAAAAGGTAACTTTACTTTGAACTGATAGATGTCAAATGTGATCTATAACATTGGCCATACATTAATGGAAGAAGAAAACATGTTGCGTCGAGCACAAGTAGAATGTGACAGGGGTAGGACGATGATGATGATAATTATGAATTGTGACGTTTAATAAATGAGTTATGCGTGCTGTGGTGGGGGATGCGCGTTGGAGGGAGCGCGGGGCGATGCGCCGCGCTCAGTCTAGTCCGAGAAGCCTTAGGGACATCACGCCTAACCCAGTAATATTGGAAAGTGTTTTATTATACAACCCTGAACCAAGATACCACCCTGATATACGGTGGCTTTACTCTAAACCCTAACTAGGGTACGAGTGAACACCACACGAATGATTGATTAAATTACCTGCGAAACAATTAAGCACAGCGTCAGCCTATGCGGCATACGTTTATACTTCTTTGTGACCGTAAACACGAAGAGAATCCAAATCGATGCGACCAGAGCTACGATAGACAGGTCGAAACCAAACTTCTTCAGTTGGTCCGCGTAGTCTTTGTTTATGGCTATCATTTGTGCCGACATAAACATCATGGGGGCTGACAGGAATGTGCAGATTACCATTGAGGATGCCATCTGTAAAAAAAAATAAGATTATAATATAATTGAAAAAGTTGTAAGGCGCCAATGATTTTAAAAGTTAGCAAAGCCATTTACAAGTTTATTTATAAAATGTATGGTTATACCCAATAATGACTAGCAACCTCTCGGTAGCATGTATGGTATGTACAGACCATGCATGCTACCGATATAAGATCGTGATCGTGATTTCAAAAATGTAACTATTTTTTTTTTAATTTCTTGTGACTGTTCCTAAATAACACTAGGCTGAAAAAAAATCGTTTTTCCTAAATCATCGTCGGTTATCCCCGAAAATGAGAAATCCATCTAAATAATACTCAGAGCTGATAACGATTGATAAGTGCTAACAGAATTTAATGGAACCGTTTCAGATCTACCTACGTGAGCTGATACCGTAATTTGTGATTAGACAAGGCAATAGACACGCTATCGACCTACAAAACTTTTTATAAGTAAAGTTCTAAAAAAACGTGCGGTATGCTGAAACGTGCTGTTTCAAGTTCCAAAGCCAATCCTGAGTGAAGAATCAGGTCATGCATATCATTAAAATGCATTAAGGCCCCGTACCCACTACGTAGTGTCGTGGCTTGTGTTTTTAAATGGAGTTGTTCACATATAGGATGACACGATAACTGTCGTCGATGAGTTTTGCCAACTAAAAACCAACGATAAATTAATCGTCGCGACATAGTGGGAACTCGGCCTAAGTTGTCATCCGAACCATAGATAATACACCATATAATACAAGATAGATGCGCAACTCTGGTTTTCGTTTTTAAAACTGTGTACCCAAACTGTTAGATGGCGCTGTTAGTTTTTGTACAACCAAAAAAATTCAAAAATAAATTCTGAGGATTTGAAATTGTGAACAAGGCAACCGCTGTCACCGCTAGGTTATCTATTTCACTAGCAAGTAGTCTAAAATACCTGTCTAAAATACCTGTACTCGTTATGACAGTTGAAAAGTTGGTGTACCTAAACACACAGATGGCAGCACAATCTATGAAAAGGACATTGCTCGTCGTCCATACATGGCTCGCGTAAGATCCAACAGGGAGGTGTATTTACTTTTTGGGTTTTAGATAATGTATATATTCGATTGAACCTGAATTAAAACAACGGACACTTTTGAGAATTCAGAAAAAAACAAAACACTTTCGGGTTTTGAGGTTATATTTACGTCAATAAAAACATTCGGTTCTGTTGCCATCTGTCAATTTACAACTGGTATAGGGGTCTTTTGGCCTCGTTCAGGACCTTTCGTTTATTTTAATTTTTTTATCTATGTTTTGTTTACAAAAGTTGTAAATAATGTTATTTTTTATGTGTTTTGTCCTGTACGGGCTAATAAATGCTTTTTATTTCTTATTGCTTGTTTCAAACAGCGCTTTCAATCGAGTTTTTTGATAACCCGTATTATTCCGCGAAATCCTAGCGGACTGTTTGTAACTAAAAACCATTATCGTATATCAAGTGTTGAGAATACTGACGCTTGTCTGTGTCAAACACTTATTAAGAGTGCTGTACAAAGACTAGGCTGTATGAGCTATAATAACCTTGGCCTATTAAAAACCCTAAATTGAACCAAAATATGACCGAGGATCATGACGGAAGTTTATAGGTAGGTACTTTTTAAAATGTTTTCGAAATTAAAAAGTGTCCGTTCTATTGAAATATTTGTAATGTATATTATTAAAAGAATAATGAATTATAGTAAATGTTTCATGCGTGTTGATTCATAGGCCAATTTTGACAATGTCCTTTGTTTGAAACCAATGTATGGAAGTTTCACCCCCCTGATCGGAATCAACATTAGTTAGGATAAGAGGAAGTGATTCTAATTCAGTTTCCAAGACTTGGCCTAAACAAACTAACTACTAACATAGCAATTAATGAAAGCTTTTGAAAGAAATTCGTACCAAATCCATTTCCAATTGGTACAAATTGGAAAACACGAACACTGCAGGCGCAGTCGGTATGGTTCCGTACAGGAAGGCGTAAGTTGAGAGCGACAGCGTTTCCGATTCATTGGCTCCGGCTTGTAGGGCGCTCACGCTCTCCCTCATCACTACTGGCAGGACGATTCTGTAAATAGAAGTTATTTTATAGCAAAGTATACGATTTTTTTCATTATAACGGCTAATACAGACTTCACTCGGTGTGATCAAGTAGAATCGCGCTCGAATCACAATCTATGTATTTACAAACAAAAAATCGGTGGTGACAGACGGACAAGAAAGCGATCTTATAAGGGTTCCTTTTGAGGTACGGAACTCTACTAAAGTATATATGTAGTATATCAACTTTCTGGTATTCACGACACAAGCCTCGTTGCTTAGAGTGCCATTAGATGGCGCTGTGTGTAATGTCCAGCGATATTTTTTTTATCTTAGAAAAAGAGCAGTAACTAACCTCACTGAATATTCCGCGTTCTAACGCAGAACGTTTAAATAAAGAGTTGAATACCGTTAATGCATATCAATGCGTAGGAATCCCTATTATGCTATTTAATTAAAGTACATACAAGAGAGTAAGAACAAACTTTATACTGGACTCATCTGACTAACCTTTTCGACCGACTATGTTGGAGTAACCTTCTGGTTAACCGGATGCAGCTGAATACCAAAATTTTAAATGGAGAATAGATTAAATAGTGAGAGCTCGACTAAATTACATGATATAAATATAAATTAGAGTGTTTAATACCCACGAATAATGTATATTTCTATCAGCTTTTTAATTTGGGTAATTAGTTCCGAAGATTACCCCCTACATACAAACTTACAAATTTTTAACACTATAATATTAGTATAGGCACCTCAAAAAAACTTTATAATCGACTGCTAGACTTTATTATTATAATTTGTTATCTGATTAAGAATCTCTTATCTTGTGTAAAATGAATAATTCATATATCCATGCTTAGGTCAAGCATCTGCTTCATTTGCATTGCATATAAGTCAACGATTATGAGAACCAGTTTTTTTTTTAAATAAATTCCAATGTTTAGATTGTTATCTAATTGATTTGTGTCCGTGAGATAAAAAAGCGGATTGTGGGTGGTGTTTCTTAGGAGAAGCCAATGTAGTATTAGCCTCAGTCAGACGTAATTTCTACAATTTTCAATTCCGAGGGAAGACCTGCGAAAGTGAGCCAGGCTGAGTTAATTGATTTATATGTTATGCAGGTACAGTGATGTATGATACCGGAAAGTTAATGCAGCGGGCCTGTTTATTTAATAAATTTGTTTATTTATTCATTTGTAATTTATTTCATCACCACTGCTCTCAAAACGGTGAAGGAAAACATCGTGAGGAAACCGGTATCACAGTATAAATATTATATACTGTGCCGGTTTGTCCTAGAACCAAAAATTCGACATCTACTTATTCGCACTGGGCCCGCTTGGTGGATACATACGCAAAATACGCGCTTTGACGTAGAGTAGCGGACACCAGCCTGTTATACAATATTTACTCAATCAATCAATATCTCTCAATATTATACAATAATATATATGTTATACAATCATATACAATACAAGTTATTCGTTAGTAAGTTTGTAGGTTTTTATGTAGACGGCAGGGGTAATCTCCAAAACTTCTGATCCTATTCTGAAACTTCTTTCCCTCACGGGAAGCTACATTATCCTCGAGTGTCATCGAGTAGCGAAGCCGCGAGAAAAAGCCGTATTTGTCAGTCATGTTTTGTAATCATTCTTAAAACTTGAAATAACTCAATAAAGTCATTGTTCCTGTCCAATGTGCACTCAAATCACATGACTATGATTCACGAGTTGGACTGACGCAGAGGTCACGAGGAACTGTTTATAAACGAGAACAAATAAAACATATACAAACTTGTGTGGCTAAAATGCTATCAGCATGAATAAGCCAAAAGGGTTATCACTTATCTGGTACAACACTAATTTGTATATTGGGCACTATGCAATATATTTAGTTACCGTTACCTGCAGATAAAAGTCACGACTATAATTACCTTTTTTACCTTACGCAAGCTTTAAATTTATATTATTTTTATGGTTATAGGTTATCGTTACGAAAATGAGTAAGGGGTGGGCGGCCAGGGTAGCCCACGAAATGCAAATTTTCTTAGATTTTTTGCAATTTACAGGTAGTATGTTGATTTTTGATTAAAAATGGTTTATGATCTTAATAAATATTCGAAGAATAATTTCGAGGCCTTTGCCCAGGAGTGGGACAGAGCAGTCTAGAAAAAGAAACATGCCGATCCGTAAAAAGCGTACGTGACGGTCACACGAGTTCCATGATTTTCGTTCACTCAAAAAGTGATAAACGCGCCAAAAGAAGTTTTCACTTCAAAAACCTATATCGCGGGCCACCCTTACAATAGGCTAGTTTGCTTTCCACCATCAATAAATTACAAATCTATTTAGTCCGTCAGTTAGAGTATTGGAAAATAATGGACACGTATTTTTTGTTTTTGTAAATCAATGAATACTGACGAAGTTAGAACGCATCAAAACTCGGGACCCCACTGCCGAGTTTTGATGTGTTCTAACTTCATCGTCACAACGCACTAAAAAGTATAGCACGGCGTGACGTATTGAGAATTTTAAAAGCGTCATATCTTCGTCAATTTTGATTTATGTGACAAAAGAAAAAATACGGGTCAAATATTTTTTGATACTCGTAATCTAAGTGACGGACTAATTAGAATTTTTCAGTAAACAAGCCTATTGTTATTAACGGTAAAACAGTACCCTTTGGATTTCGAATATGTACGGTCGAACAAGCTAATTGGTTTACAGTTTAACCCTCAAATTACATTGTAAAGTTTGAACTAAATAGCTTGTTCTACCGTGCGTGTAAGGTTTTCAAATACGCTGGGTACCTAATATACAAAAAAATAAAAGGTAACTTACAACTTGACCATAATCAGCACACAAGGCAATAAAAGGGCAGGGCCTCTCAGCCTGTGTATCTGACCCACCATGCGGAGTCCAAGCAAAAATAGTGCTGTTGCTGCAAAAGATTGGCCAAATACCTGAAACAAGTTAAAATGTAATTAATTAAGTATGAGGAAAAATATAAGGATAAATATCATAAGTTAAAATAAAAAAGAAAAAAAAAATTACAAATCTTAGATCTTACAAACTACGCAACGGATTTTTATGCAGTTTTCAGAAATAGAGTGATTCAAGAAGAAGGTTATATGTTTAGATACATATATCTATCTACATTGCACCCGTGCGAAGCCGGGCGGACAATATCTACCAGAAAGTAAATTGATAGTGGGATTCAGAAAATCGCAATCATGAAAAATATCAGAAACAAAATGAAAATAACTGATACAATGTCAACTTACTTGCAAAAGACCTTCGATGTAAATAGAAAGTTGGTGTTTGAATGCAGCATTACCGAAAATGCCCAAAACAGTCATCACCACTACTGGGTTGAAGGCGATGCCCTTTGCTATTTGCTTCAACAATTTGATACTACATACGCACCATTTTGATTGACCTTCAATAGTTATAACTGGGGTCTGATCGTTTTGTTTATAGATCTCCATCAACACAAAAGCAATAGGGTTCAAAATTGCAAGTGAGATTGGTGCCATCAGATATAAATAAAGGGCGTACTCCGGATGAGTTTTTCGATACAATGCATTGACTGAAAACAAAAACACAAATAAGTACCTACGTTCTATTAGAGTTAAGAACTTTTTAACCGTCGACGCAAAAACGACGGGGTGTTATAAGTTTGTCGGGTCTGTGTGTGTGGGATCGTAGCGCCCGAAGGGATGAACCGATTTTGATTTTGTTTTTTTTTTTGTTTGAAAGTTGAATTAGTCGGGAGTGTTCTTAGCTATGTTTGATAAAAATCAGTCCAAGATGGCCGCCGCCACAAGATGGTAGATTACATATTTATTCAACAACTCCCTCAATATAGGTATCAAATGAAAGAGCTTGACTAGTAGAATACCTATTGTACACTATGATAAATTAAAAAATCAAAGATGATTGCCACCACAAATAGCGAGTTAACGAATTATTTTCTATTTAACTTTTAGTACCTACATTGTGTCGGGTTTTTTTTAAATTTAATTTTGCTCAGTTCAAATCTGGCGCGTCTTACGCGCATGGACGCACGATTAAAAAAAGTTTCCGTATAAAATTTAAATGTTACGCGCGCATCATTGCGTGTTGTTGAATGAGCTACAAAAAAACCTGTGTGAAAGTTTGTTCTAATTTAAGGTTTTGAAGTCATTGCCATCAGTTCTATTTCAATGTAATCAGGTATGCCCACTTAAAACCTGTTTTATCTTATTTGTCATAATGTAGCCTTGACTCTTTATCAATAAGTTATGAAAAGCTATACAAACTGGAAACAGAGCTTATAAAAACTAGTTTAGTTGATTGTTTTTTTGCCTAGTTAACAATCTAGTTTTAGTTTACTTCATCTATACTTCTATACTAGTATTGTAAAGAGGAAATATTTGATTATTAGGGTTCCGTAAGTTACCTACGTACGGAACCTCAAAGGGTAAAAAAGGAACCCTTTTAAGACACTGATATTTTAAGTATAAAAGGTGTATTTTTGTAGATAGCTTATAAGGGCTCAGAAAGCGGCATGTTAAAATGTGGCTAATTAGCCAACTTTGACTTCAGTGTCACTTTGACGGCGTCAACGGTCGCTTAAAATGTCTCTTTTTCGTTCATATTATGGTACATTATCTTTTCATGAGAGTTGTACCACTGGGCACGGGGGACCCCTCCTTCCCTCCACAACACGTGAGTTGACTACCATCGCATGCATTTCACGAAAAATAATGCGTTTTGTTATAAGCAGTATGTTCGTTTGACAATATTTCGAGATTTTCCAATATCGCTAGAGATATTACAATATAACGTGTTTCTCTCTAGCGATATTGTAATATCTCGAATTATTGTCAACTGAACATACGGAAGTATCTCTGCCCCCATAATCGGGACTTGGGGCACCCCCCCGTAAAGTTAGTTAGGTTCCTTTAGACTCTGCACTCGGAAATAGGGGCCCCGCGAAGCGGAGCTCCGTCGACTACGCTTTTTAGGGGAATATAAAGTGTTTTAAGGCCCGCTTGTAGTGCGGCATGCTGGTATGAATTCGGTACCGCGTTCCCCGCCAGTTCGTTGACGCAGACGAGTTAGCGGGCGAGCGGTCGATTGCGCGGGAAGGCGAGTCGGCTTGTTGCGGCGCCGGCGGCGACATAATTTTTTTTCGGCGAATGTACTTAGTCTGCGTTTGCCTAGCGTCACAGTGTAGTGTAATGCAGTATGTAAGGTATAACTTCATTATTTTTGGGTAGGGAAGAAAAATATAGTTCACTTCATGTTTAAAACGTATAATAAAATGTTATAATAGGTATTATCATTTACAAAAAATATAAAACAACAAAAAATATACAGACAAAAATTATATAACTGGCATATAAATTATTTTTCAATAACTATTTTTTCTTACTTTTTATACAAAATAATTCGATAAATTCACGATTTTGTATGAAAAATTAATAAAAAAAAAATAGAAATTAAAAAATAATTCACATGCCAGTTGATTCTTTGATATGGCCTCATTTATGCTCTAGAGTTGTGGTACTTATACAAGAAAAACACGTATAAAAAAACTGTAAAAAAAAAATTAAAAATTTTCAAATCTTATAACACTAGACTCAGCGTTCGCTATATTTGAAGCAATTGTGGAAGAAGTCGAAGGTATAGTATTTTCTTTGTTACCTCCGCACTGTTGTAGAAATATTTTTCTTATAGGCATACCACGTGTGTGTCTAGGGTCAACCAACTCTGGTAGCAAAATATTCATATAAAATTGAATTAGTTTTGGTTCCATCTTTTCCTTCCAGAATTGGTCGTCCTTTTCTATGTAATGTATGTATACTGGTTCACTTTGCGATACCCATAAACCAAAAATGCATTTTTGGCGACCTGTCACATGTAACTGGCCTTGAATTTGGTAGTACCAGTTACAATTTTTATTTATGTATAAGGAATTGTTCTTTTTATCATGGCGAAACAGCTGAATCTTGTTTGATTCGAGGGCTTTATTTAGCCCTAGTTTTGCAGCAACTAACGAGCATTTTACTTCAACTAACATATCCTGCCCCACTAGACCATCCGGTGTAGCTCCTATATAGGAATACTTTTTATCAATAAAAAGGCCGCATGCATTAATTTTTAAATTGATTTGTTGCTCAATCTGCTGTAGAGCTTGTTTTTCATTTTCGACCCCATGAGCGATTGACGCCACTTGTGACAAATTCTTTTTATATAAAATATTTTTTACTAAAGGAGCTGTATCCGTAGATAATTTTCTTTTACAAATGGGACCAAAATTTGATGCAGTTATAATTTTCTTTCTTATTTCCAGCCATTCACCCGAGTCTCTTTGTAGGATCGTTGACCTTTCTATGTAATCTCTGTCAGTTGTGAGGTTTTTTAAATTTTCTAAATAATTCTGTTTCGCCCGCTCCAATTCCATTTCTGGCATATCTGGCGATGTACTGGCTGGACCATAGTCATGCTGTACGTCACAATTGGCATCTCGGAATCTCCGCAATTTTTTGACAGGGTGTTCTAAATTTAACTTCCGCTTTTGTGCTCTTCTTCTTTCAATATGTTTTAGTGTTGCATTTGAAGGACTTGCATTCAATATTCTTTTTTGTACAGATGAAATCGAATTTTCGTTATTAAAAGAGACTACTGCAGCCGCACACCTTGCTTGATAGCCACGCCTTAAAGCGAAATTAACTCTTTTGCCCCCTACAAATTTAGCGATCACGTTATTAAACCTCTCAACTGTATTGGTGTCAACATTTTCTATTAGACTCCTTGACTTTCCAGCAACTGTCGCAACAATCGAATTTACCCGAAATATAAATGTAGTATTTTGTATTTCTCGAATGCCCCCATGGACGCCTTCTTGTCCACAGTTGTAGTTATGGCACATCCTATGATCTCCATAGGCGTGTTCTACAGAATGTGTGATATTTTTATAAAGCTCAGCAACAGCCTCGTGTTTAGGAACTTTTGTTTTGTGATGATATTTAATTGATTGCACGATTAATTTTCTCATTGCCATTATTTTATGATTTGTTAGAGTCTTCCTGTTGGCCAGCGAAAATTTTGTGTCTTTAGCCAGGTTTCGTAACTTTTTGCAAAAATTTCGTAAGATATGATTACGGCACTCTATTTTTTCAACTGTTAGGTTTTGACTTTGGTAGGGGTTTGTTTTTAATATTTTGGCATAGGTTGATGCGTCACCGTCTGCAATCAACCTTTTATATATGACACCGTACATTGAAATAGAGGTCTTGAAACCCTCCACAATTATTTCGGCTTCCATGGATGTCGAAGAACCTTCAAAATTTTTGAAACATTGATGGTCCTTTGGTGGCATATTTTGTTTATGAGCACGGCTACAAACTAAACAATATTTATTTTTCACCCCCATGTATAAGACTTGACCGGTTCTTCTCCCAATAATGGCAGCAGCTCCAGACAGGGCTTTAAAATTGGTTCCGTAAGACCGTGCACTCCATGCTCCATCGGCATACACATCGATAACAGGATACCCGTTATGAATGCTGCCCTCAGATATGGCTAATTCTTTTTCCTTATCAATTGCGGCTTGCATAGCGTCAGCTGCTGTCAGCTCCCAGTTTTTATAAACTTCATTTTGTAATTTAGCGTATGTTTTTGTGGAGAAAACTGGTATGTTCATAGCTGAAAACATTTCTTCAAACTGAGCATGACCGATGCCTGTAGCCACAATGCCAGTTGTAGCCGCTAAGTTTAAGTTCAAAGACTTTTCATTGACATCTTCTGAATAGACTGTCACGATTTCTTTACATATGGTGCATTGAAAATAGAATTTTGAGATGAGACCAAATCTTTTTTCGTTAATTATTTTAAAATAGCCCTCTTTACAATCAAATAATTTATTGTGTCGCGCCTTCTCTTGTATTTGCCTTAAAAAATAATTTATGTCAATAATTCGTCTGCCCGAAGTAATTTCTTCATGTCTCTCATATCTTTCATCAGGTTCAATCATAAATGTATATTCTTCATCGCTCCTAAAAAAGCAAATTAAAAATATTTAGTTTTTTTTTATCAATACTTTAGTATCAGTGCTATATTTCACAAATTCAATAAACCTAAAAAAAGCTTACCGGTCAGATATTCTATCTTTTTCTTGAGAATTGTCGAGAGAGCCTGATGTCTCTAATCTTGCATTTGGGACAGTAGTCGAGCTCAGAGCGATTTCACAATTGCTATAAAATATAATTTTATTATTGTAAAAGTGTAATTATAACTTTAACTATAACAATTAGCTTGAACATAAGCAACTTACTTATGATTTGCACTCAATGTATTTAAAACTGTATGAGGTAATTGAATATCCGGAACTGTGTATTCCAATGATTGATATTGAATGGTTTTAACGTCACTGAAAATATTTTGATTATTATTTATTTATCTATTTACATTTATCTAAGTATTTTATTGTACACCAAGATTACATTTTACAAAAGGAAAAATTATAATAAGCAACTTAGAATGGATAGGGATTGTCAGGACACAAACTGGGGCTGCACTTTGCGCAAATAAAAATGTAAACAAACATTAAAATATGTAGATACATATCCCAAACCACACATAAAATATATATATATAGGCAAGAGAATAAGTGATGATACTGAATCACTGTGACATGTAATGTTCCTTAGCACACCTTGTAAAAGCAGGCAGTATTTGCGCAACTTTTATTGTCACAAGCAATACATTCCACAGACTAGATACTATCATAATACCATTTTATCAGTTAGGATGAATGTAGACACAATAAAAGAATAAAAACTATAATATATGCACAATTATCATAATTTTACTTACGTGGAATTAGGAATACTAGAGTTCAAATTTTTGAGATTCTTAGTGGTTTTTTTTTCCCTCATTGAAATACTGCAAAAAAAATACATGCAAAAATGAAAGGACTTATCATCTTTGGTTAGTCTTACGTACCTATTAGTCGTAGCCTGGTTTTATACAGTTTATAACATTCCTCTATAGATGGGCTATCTAACAGTGAAAGATTTTTTCTAATCAGACCAGTTTTTTTTTCGGTGGGCTAAAATAATCATTATGACTTACTTCTCCCGCTCTTGGGTAAAGCGCGAGGGTGTGTCATACCCTTACTGACTAAATAAAAAACCACCCCGTTCCTTCGTTACCTTTCATACCGGGACCAGGCCTTACTTTCGTAACCAAGTCCAGCTCCGGTACAATCGGACCAGTAGATCCTGAAATTAGCACATTCAACCAAACAAACAAATTTAGTATAGATAAACACAAAGGCAATTATATCTTTATTCCGTATCTATTCTACGTTAGCAAATCAATTTATGATACTATACTTACTGAATCCTTACTACACTGTGACGAACGCAAGAAAAATAATTACGCGCGATGTTGGGTTGAACGAGTATAGGTATCTACACTTCTACATACTTCATTTACACTAATCTGATAAAAAAATAGAGTTGTGAGTTTGTTTGTAGGTTTGTAGGGGCTAATCTCAGGAACTACTTACAGAAGTGTTTTTTTTTTATAATTCTCTCACTAGTAGAAAGTGACATAATCCCTGAGATACATATCTACATCTCATAGGTTTTTTTTTTCGTCGGGTAAAACTAATCAACATGACTTCGCCCGCTCTTAGGCGGGTCGAGAGGGCGTGTCAGACTCTTACTGACTAAACCACCCACCCCGTTCCTTCGTGGCCTTTCGTACCGGGACGAGGCCTTATTTTCGTAACCAAGTCCAGCCCCAGTAGGCTTCGACCTTGCTGGGCCCCTATTGGATTGCTTACAGCGAGAACGCTGCGCGCCGTTGGCGACTTGGGCTCAGTCCGGACGGTTACCGGACGGTCGGACGGCTAGCTACCCATTGCTCTCCGTCCGCAAGCCCGCGCCTACTGTTGGAAATTGGGATCGCGGCGGCTGACACGTTAGCGCTGTTGCTTTATGCCTTCCTCCTTTACGAGCATTACAGCATCGCAGAAGGCACCGCGACCGCCTGCCACCCTTCCTTGCTCCGGACCATGGACTGAACCGAGGCCCGGCGCGAGAGATCGTCGTCAGTTGCCCTTGGTCCACGCACTTGACATGGGATATCACCGCGCGGGAAAAATTAGCTTAGCGTTTCATAAATCAAATCCGTGATTTATAATTAGTAATTAAACACATAAGGTAGGTACATCTAAATTAAAATATGAAAATAATAAAAAATATATAGATAGGTACTTACCAGTTTTCGAGTAACATTTTTCGATATTCCCTTTGTTTTAATTTTTTATAAGATCTTTTATTTTTTTTATTACCCATCCTGTTTTCGGGGAAGTTTAAATAAAATAAACAAATTCTTAAAACTAATAATGTACCTATAAGTCCTATAACTAATAAAAAAACTATTTCAAAATAAACTACAGCTAAAAGATAATAAAAAGATACGAAAACGTTGCGTAACAATTATGAGGGGTAGCTCTGTGAAAAAAGCGACATGCGTCCGCTCTCGGTCACGCCTCGGCGGGCACTGGCTGTTGTATTTCTCGACTTTCGCGACCCGCAAAAGCCATTTTATTTTTATTAAAAAAAATATGGCACTTTTTCCAATTTTTTTTTTGCGAGTCCCTTCTATAAACTATGTTTGATTGTTTAATGTAATTTTCAATACTTTTTGAGACATAATCTCATATAAAAAAATACGTTTGAAGTCACAAATTAGAGTCAGGTTTGTGATTTTTTTCTATCGAGCCAACTTATTGATATCATGTTTTGGCTTTTGCCCGGCGCTTGGTCATATGTTCAATTATAATAAAATAATTTTTCATTGCGTTCTGTTTTATAGTTGAAACGTTACACATGTTCAAAAAAGTTCAAAATTAGTAAATCCTCGCCTTAAGGTTAGGTTATTCCTTTTTCATGAGAGTGGTACCACTGGGCAAGGGGGACCCCTCCTTCTCTCCACACCGCGTGAGTTGACTACCATCGCATGCATTTCACGAAAAATAATGCGTTTTATTGTAAGCAGTATGTTCATTTGACAATAATTCGAGAGTTTACTATATCGCTAGAGATATTACAATATAACGTATTTGAAAATTTTACCGTGACATATATACCAAAACATACCATAACAGTTTGTACGGAATCCTCGGTTTTTTGTTTGTTTGTTACGATTTAACTCTCGACCGATTTTTAAAATTCTTTCACCATTAGAAAGCCACATCTTAGCTGAGTAACATAGGCTATATTTTATCCCCATACTCCCCCGGGAAAGGGAACTACGCGGGTGAAACCGTATGACGTCCACTATTAGTTAAGAGTCCTATTAGGTACCTACAATACTTTGGCAAATTTTTGAGTTTTACGTCCTGGATCAAATTATTTCGTTCGACCTACACGAGTGGATTGTTATTGACGAAAATTATGTTTCCAGGTCCTTCCTTGTCCAGCGCTCGCGTCAGAATGACTTTAATTTTATTTATTTTAACGTTGTCATAAAATACTGACAAACGAAAACTAACGAAACGTATTATTAGTTTTGAATGATTGAAGATCGAAGTTTTATATCATACTAGCTTCTGCCAGCGGCTTCGCCCGCGTGAAGTTTGAAATTATCCCACGGGATCTTATTACCGGGATAAAAAGTATCCTATGTGTTAATCCAGGTAATAAACTATCTGTGTGCTAAATTTGATCCAAATCCGTTCAGTAGTTTTTGCGTGAAAGAGTAACAAACATCCATACATCCATACTTACAAACTTTCGCATTTATAATATTAGTAGGATAGTAGGATTAATTTACTGATGAATAAAGACATTTATGGTTTGGCTTTCTTTACGATTTGTTTTGTGAAAACTCAAGGAGTTTAACGAAATTCTAGAACTCCAACATTCAAGTAAAATATTCAACTTGTTTTATTAATTTTAGCTTTTATAAGAATTGAATGTAACTATGTAAATTTGAGCGTCAAACTTCCATCGACGACGGTTTTTCTTGCAAATTGAGTTCGAAAAATATTTATAGTAAATTACACGAAAAGAAATATAAAAATGTGTAACTCCAACTTTCAAGAAAGAGAGTGGCACTTTCGTTATTCATAAGCAACAAATTAAAATATCTTAGGCTAGTTAGCTGCTGAAAATTACAGCGTCAAAAATCATGAATTTGCGTAGAAAGTGTAATAGGTAATAAATACTCTTAAATATTTGTAAGACCAGAACAAACATACTTAAATTATGTTGGAGTGTTGCAGTTAATAAATTAATGATAAAATGAAAGATTAAAAAGAATGCGTTAAATTATAAGCAGTATGTTCGTTTGACAATCTTTTGAGAGTTTACAATCTCGCTAGATAGATTACAATGTAACAGGTTTTACAATCTTACGGTGACATAATCTACACTAATATTATAAAGAGGAAAACTTTGTTTGTTTGTTTGTTTGGTTGTAATGAATAGGCTTAAAAACTACTGGACCGTTTTTAAAAATTCTTCCACCATTCGAAAGCTACATTATCCACGAGTAACATAGGATATATTTTATCCCCGTAGTCCCACGGGAACGGAAACTACGTGGGTGAAACCGCGTGACGTCCGCTAGTTATACATAATTAGCACTTCGCCTGCGGCTCTGCGACTTCGTTCGCGAAAATTGTGATAGCTCAGCTTTGCATAATATCAATATAATTTATAGACTATTACTCAGTAAAGATATAGTTTTCTAATGGTGAAAGAATTTTTCAAATCGGTTGAGTCGTTTCAGAGCTAAATCGTTCAAACTAACAAAAATTCAAATCGTTTCTCATTAATATTAGAGTAGATATATAATTAACGAAAAAATAAAACATACTTACTTATAGGATATCCCAAAGCAAAGTCATTGCTCTGTGTACAGAATATTGCAAATATTCCCGCTCTTCCTAGATTCAGTGGTTTAGATACCAGCATGGTAACTATCATAACACCAAAGAATACTAAGCCTTTAGCAAGGAGTATTGCAAGAAGGAAGGTCCAATTCACTGTACTGAAGTCCAATTGGGCAAGTGACAGGAATATAAGAGATGGTAGGGCAAAGGTACCCACAAATGTGGCAATACCTTTGGACTCTGTGGCTGAGACGACATTGAGACGGCCAGCTATGTACCTAAAATGTTAAATTATACTGTGATATTTAAACAGTCAACTTTTGTTCTTCTAAACAGAAAAATACAGGTATTACTAATGATTGAGTAACATTAGAAGCTGTTTGTGAACTTTATTGAGTTAAACTTGACAATGTTGTGTAATTATGCTAATTGATTCGTAACTTGATTCACATATATGATAATCATTTATTGGAATAGGTAGATTGATATAAGATTTCATCATCACCCTCCTGCCTTTATCCCATTTTACTTGGGGTGGCAAACAATGGCAACCATCTTTCCTTGGGCCTTCTTCTCCTTCTCCAGCCATCAACATTCATATCCATTACTCTTTTAGTCACATGTTTCATCCCCCCTCATTACATGTCCATACCATCCATCAACCATTGATGGTATCATCGTACCAACAAACATCGTTGTTTGTTTTAGTATAGTCAGAGATATATTATGTTTATCTGAATATGGGGACATCTTGAGTCAGGGATTTGTTTTTTTTTTACATTTTGACTCCAGGATTTCAAAAGAAAATTAATAGAACTTTAATATTTTTCTCATCACGGGATTAGGGTAGGTTTTAGAAGGGGCCAGATACCACCTTAACTTTAAAATTGGAAAGTGATTTTTGTTTTCCCCATTGGTTTTGTAATAAAATTTATTTATAGGACAATGTAAGCACCAAATCTCTACCTGCACTGAGCACTGATGATAATGCTTAAAAAGACAATATAATAATGGTGTCTGTCCTTTTCCATAACATTTAGATATCTAAACCAACAAAACAAAATCAGGTACAGTTTAAGAAAAATCTTATAGAAAAAAAAAACATTCCATTAAATTGATCTTACCCGCATAAAATAATGGTGAAGCACTGGAACAATGCTGGATATAAATTATCAGTCGCATCCTCAAACTCAACAAGTACGACTTGATCCATATTTGTGTGCTTTTCACGATATTTAATATAATGTTGTATGTTCACAAATCACCCATAGAGTGGTTTTAGCGTTAAACCATATTTATTGATATATCTTCTAGCTACTACAATAACAAAAAAGATAATAATCAGTACAATATTTGATTTTACGTTCCGAAATTATTGGTTACTTTTAATTAATACCGGTATAATGTTTTCCTTCACAGAGATCTTAATTCTTAATTTTTCTCATTCAATAGGTAGGTAATCAACACATTGACTGACTATGACATACAGGTAAAATAATTTGACTCGACAAAGAGAAATACGACAATTCAACATGGACTCGACTCAACAATCGACCTGTGCAAACGACATCGACAATGAATGAAATGATCATTGATGACACATCTTGCTTCTGCTTGACATAAGATTGACATAAGGCTTTTTCACATTCACGGTTTGCGGCTTTCGCGGGTGTTCGCGGTGCGAATCTGGAGCTCGCATTTAGGCTGCATTCACATTGTCTTCACAATGACGCTTTGCTTTGCGCCAACATTAGCGTCTGCGCACGTTGCACGTTGGGGCCACGTTGGAGCAATATTCGATTTTTTTTTGTTCATTGTTCATACCACACTCCGCACCGTGTCACTGTGTCTTGCGATTCAGATTCCTATGATCTAGGTACTATTTTTTTGCAGTTTTTTTAATCAATCGGTGCATGTCGCATGTCGCGCTATCCGACTTGCGCTGTTACCGCTGGAAAGGCCATGGTGTCTGGCGTGAAACCCTGCAAAGAGCGATCAAAGGTAGGCAAGCAGCGAGTATACCTATACCTCGTATAGTGTTATCTTACACTAGCTGACCCACGCAACTTCGTCTGCGTCACTTAAGAGAGAGCTCACAAAGGGAATAAAATTTCCCCCGTTTTTGCAACATTTCTTATTGCTGCTCCGCGCCTATTGGTCATAGCGTAATGTTATATAGCCTATAGCCTTCCTCGATAAATGGACTATCCAACACAAAAAGAATTTTTCAATTCGAACCAGTACTTCCTGAGATTAGCGCGTTCAAACAAACAAACAAACAAACTCTTCCGCTTTATAATATTAATTAGTATTAGTATTAGTATTAGTATTAGTATTATTAGTATAGATAGGCAGGATTCTCACTCACACTTGGTGGCACTTATTTGAGAACGTTCAAAAAATATGGAACGAATAGTTACGAAGGACAAAAATAATGTGTTCATTATGATCCTTCTAAATCATTAATAAACATGATAATAATTACTATTATAAAAAGGTAAACACTATTCACACACACATAGGAATCCTGCAAAAAAAAAGTAAGATTTGTGATGTAAATATAAAACAGATATCCCTTCACACATCGCCAGTGTCGCCAGGAGCACCTCCTGGCGATGTATGAAGGGATATCTGAAATTTTATACAGTAGTATATAGTATAGTTCCTGTTTCTGAATTTTCCCTATCGTTTTTTTGACGAATTTACAAGGTTTTCTGGCACATTCCGGATTTTCATGCAGCTTTTTACGAAATGGTTGCTAGTAAAGAAAAGAAAACAAGTTATATTCATATGGCAATAAATGAGTTGGAAAAATTCCGTTTCCGGTCGGCGGCCATTATCGAGTTGTTCGTTCGCCGGGTCTGAGATAGGTCGCTAGTGAATGAAAACAATTTAAGAATCCCAAATTCTCTCTAAACGAGAGGTCAGTATTGATTTGTGAAAAAATATTAGATTAGTAGCCTAATTTCAATGTTATTTAGTTTCTAAGCGTGATTGTCATCATCTTGTTCCAGATACCTACTCAAGCGATCAGCACCTCATAAGACCACAGCAAAGAATCACAACGCTTCAGGATGCAGTACAACGGATTCCACAACCAGCATCCGATGTAAGCATTTGTCATGATTTTCATATTTTCACCTTTGTGTGGGGTTTCTCACAGTATCGATCGTGTACTTCATGGGCGGCCATTTTGTGAAGTGCATTCATTCTGCTCAGCTGATGAACGCGCAACCCACATAAAATCAATAGTGCCGTTTTCTGGAAATATCTCTTTTATTAGTAATTACATTTTTCCCATTTTACGGCGAAAATGTCATTTCACGTTTTAGATCGGTTGATATTTCAGCAATTCTTTTAAAAATGTGCGTTGCTGCTTCATTAAAATGTTGATCAGTATGATTCCAACATGTCTCGTTCACGAGGCGTTCTTGGAAACCACTTGCAATCAATATCCGGAACAAATTAAAATTAAACAGATTTGACGTATTTACAAGCTGTTTGTAACTGATCTGGGTTCATAAACTTACTGCTCAAATAGAGCTGCTAATTACAAAGATTTTCACATGGCTATGCCTATCCAGACTATCAAACATTTTACAAGGTCAGTACGTAACTTAGCCTTCAATAATGATTGAAATACAAACAAACAAATGATGATGATCTAGCTCGTTGAAACACCAAAATGATTCTTACGCTTTTTTTACATAATTACCTATGCCATATTGTCGTATTTGCTTAAAAATTAGAAAAGTAAATTGGACTGTTATGTACTAAATCAGCCTGTCAATTTTATTGTGACAACAGATTCATTGATTGCATTTCAAGCCTCTTATTTTCATTGTTTCAAGACTAGAAATGTATACTTTCACTTGTGGGTGTGGCGGGATGGCATCGGTCTGAAAGATGATTGCGTAGCCTTGATCTTTTTTGAAGAAACACATACATACAAACACATTTATTTTACACTTACAAACAATACACATTAACAAAACTTGATATTATATTTGATTTGTCTTGAACAAAAGACATTGGTGGGGTGGAGATTGTTATGTCAGTGGGAATCTGTCTCAAACAAACAGTATGTTACAAGTCAATAACATTAGTATAACAGATCTTTAATTGATAATTATTGTTTGTATAAGCCTACAGGTTAGTCTGTGGGCTGGTGAGCAAGAAGAGGGTGCGAGCGGACACTTTCATGTGGTACCTCTTCTGATATGTCTCCGAAGGATATTTTATATTGTTGTTAAACTTATCCAGGAAACTAGAAATGTGTTAACTTACATAACTAGTAAACAATAATTATTTTTAAAGAAAGTAATGCAATTAAGATTGTAATGACCTTGATTGTATTACTGAACTAAATATTGAAACTGAGACAGATTACAAGAAAGGTAAGGTGTTAAAATATGTATTTAAACTTTTTGGTGTCTTGTTTTGGATGGGAGGTACATAGTTTTGTTAGTTAAAAAAGCATTTACAGACACAAAACAGATAGATTTACTTATGCTTTATTTCTTCTTTTACCAGTGAGCAAATTTGAATATAGTAGAGCCTCTTCAATAAAAAAAGTCAATAAAGTTTTGTTTAGATTACCAGAACAATGCTTCATAAAACAAGCCTAGAATTAATTTAAACAATCAATGCAGGTAAGTTTTTCAGATGGCACTGCTGATTGAATGCATACTGGAATCGTAAGAAATCTAAACAAGGACATAAGGTCTGATTTTTTAAATAGAAGCAAAACATGGACTTAATTGGTTGCAACCCTTAGTTTGAAATCAAACCAAAAGATTTCTGTTAAATAAAACTTAATTAAAAATATAACTTTCTTAACTTGATTTGTTTGGGCTAACAAAGATGTACAAACAGCCAGACCTGGAACAACTTCTGTAAGTAGGCCTTTGAAAATAAAGTATGTAACAATCAAATCACACAGCCACTGTGTATTGTCATTAAAGGACACAATCATGTTGCAAAGGTAAAGTATGGGACAATTTCAGCAATTTATATGGTATAGGGTGGAGTCTCCTAATATCGGCCGCCTCCTAATATCGGCCGTTTCGAGAAAATGGAACATAACTATAAAAATATCCCTTAAATCATAATAGTTTTAATGCAAAAAGTGACTCTATATCCCTCCGCATAACCTCCCATATTTTGATGCGGGTGCATCAATATTTGAATGTTCAGTAGGCAAAAGAGCACGCGCAGGTGCGGACATGCGTCGTTTGGTATCATTGCCGAGTCAAATCCCTGAGTGGACGCATTGCGAGGATAAGTATTTGAAGGGAACTAAACATACCTATGGTATTACATTTTATTTTTTCATGAAGAATAACAGCCAAAGTACCTTTTAGATAGCATGTTTTTACATTTTTTTGTCTATTTAATGAAATAATCGCGGGGCCGAGATTAGGGATCGATATTATTGAAAAATCTCAATATCGGCCGGGTGGCCGATATTGGGGAAATGCATGAAAATGTTAAACAACATGTTTAGCTATTTTATATGTTAGCAGTAACGTCAATAAGGTTAAAAATGAAACAACAGCTCAGTTTGATAACTAGATCCTAACGTCGGCCGCCTTAAAACGATTTTTATTTACTACGGCCGATATAAAGGGAATCGATGCGTAATAACGGCCACCTTCATATTGGGAACAAACAACGTTAGGGAAGAAGAAAAAGAATTGAAGAGAATAAAGCGGAGAAAGAGAGAAACTGGAAATGAGTATAAAAAAATAAACCAGCCAAAGAAAACAAAAGTAGTAGAGTTTATTTAAAGGACAGAAATCGCGAAACTGACCTCACTGGTTTAGCTTCTCAAGACAAGTTTGGAAAAGGAGAAAGTTCTTTGTGCTGGCTGTGAAGAAGAACTAATTAGTGATGTTGAAGAAGATGAAGACAAAAATATTGGATGCGACATATGCCACTTACACAGTCCACCGTGGGCAAATTATATTGATGTGGCTAAAGAAGTTTTTTTTTGTACTTACATCCGAGTCTTAAAAATTAAAATAATTTCTGTTATTACTCGTATAAACTAAAGATCGCAATGATACAACATTCCTAAAAAAAATAGAGACCGAAACTCAAAAAACAAATTATTATAAATAAAAATTATTTCCAAATAAAGTGAATCAAATAAGAAATCTTAATTTTAAGGGATAAATAGTGCATTAAAGAAAAAAAAAACTTAATGAAAATTAATGTAATTATAGAAAAGAGTTAAAAAAAGTGATTTGTGACCAGAGTTGAAATATAAAAAGTTATCATTTTTTATTTTAGGAGTTTATTGACCTTACTTCGCCTTAGAAAACGTGTGGCCGATATTAGGGTTACAGGCGGCAGATATAAGGGTGTTAGAGGCCGATATTAAGGGATATCACCATATTCGGAAAGAAACATCTATATTTTAAAAAATAACAAAATATTCATAATTTCGCGAATGTACTAATGGAGTTTCACTATCCCTTTACCCAAAAAAGGCATTGCAAGAAAGCAAAAACAATTATCGTAAAAATTACAAGCAGTCAAAGTTCAAAAAAAGTTGACATGGCCGATAATTGGTGCCACCACCCTACTGTGTGAGTTCTAAGGAGCAGCAACACGTAAGTAGTAGCTGTCATGGAATAATCACTGTGATCTTGTGAGGTAGACTATTATTACTGCAGGGCTCTACTGTATTTCATCTTATTGTTTGTAATGTGCTTGTTTAAAATTCGATTTTGTATCTTCACATGGAAGTTTCCATAAAGAACCTCATGTCCAAATTGTTAACATCTAATAAATGACAAATGCCTTACCTTGACTGACAAGTTTCTTTTCACCTTATGTAAGTAGCCACATACATAGAAGTTATGTTATCAAAGTTACAACTCTAAAATTTGTTCTCACTTACATGGCTTATTGATCACTTATTAAGACACCAGTCTTCAGTTGCTTATAACATATGTATTTAACAACTTTTAGTTTCAGGCCTCGACCAGACCGGAATGAACAATTCGGTAAAATACCATTTTTTAATGGAATGGATTTTGGGGGACCTAAAAATTTTGGCCCTAGAAACATGGGAAACAAACTGAATTTCCGGCCCCGAAATGACTTCAATGGAATGAGGAATGACTTCAAAAATGAAAATGGTGGAAACCAAGGTGATTTTGGTGGACCAAAAGATTTCAACAAAATGAAAAGCAACTACAATAACCAACCCATGAAGAAAGATTATGAAGCTGATAAAGCAGCAGGTGGAAATATGCAGTTTTATGGAGCTAATGGAAAACCCGATTTTGGGGGACCAAAACAAGGTTTTCCCAAAAATAATTTTGGTCCTAAAAATTTTAATAATCAGAATGGTCCACAAAATTTTGGACCCAAAAAAGTTTTCAATCCTAACAATATGCAACAAGCTGTTTTTGATGGCAAGCAAAGAGGAAAGAAAACTAAACATCCTGGAGATAGCTTGGTTAAGCCCATGTGGGATTTATCACAACTTGAGCCAATCCAAAAAGATTTCTATAAACCACATGCTAATGTAGAAGGTCGTTCAGATGATGATGTGCAAAACTTCCGAGTCTCGAAGGAAATCACAGTCAGTGGTAATAATATTCCACGCCCTAATCAAATTTTTGATGAAGGCAATTTCCCTGATGACATAATGAGTACTATCAAAGAACAAGGTTGGGCTGAGCCTACTGGCATCCAAGCTCAGGGTTGGCCTATTGCATTGTCTGGCCGTGATATGGTGGGCATTGCTTCAACAGGCTCGGGTAAAACCCTTGCATACATGTTACCTGCTGCTGTTCACATCGTAAATCAACAGCGCATCCAGCGCGGCGATGGCCCTATTGCACTTATTCTTGCTCCTACGAGGGAATTAGCTCAGCAAATTCAATCAGTTGCTCAGAGCTACAGTGCACGTGGATTCATCAGAAATACTTGCTTATTTGGAGGCTCACCAAAAGGACCTCAAGCTAGAGATCTGGAAAGGGGTGTTGAGATAGTGATTGCTACACCTGGGCGATTGATTGACTTCTTGGAACGTGGCACGACTAACTTGCGCCGCTGCACTTATTTGGTTCTGGATGAAGCCGACAGAATGCTAGACATGGGCTTTGAACCCCAAATTCGTAAGATCATTGAACAAATTCGCCCAGATCGCCAAGTACTGATGTGGTCTGCCACATGGCCCAAGGAAATTCAAGCTCTTGCTGAAGATTTCCTGAATGACTATGTCAAAGTTAACATTGGTTCATTGAATCTGTCTGCCAACAATAACATTAAACAAATAATTGAAGTTTGTGAAGAGCATGAAAAAGAGATCAAGTTGACTAACTTGCTGAAAGAGATTTCTCAAGAAAGGGATAACAAAGTTATTGTTTTCGTGGAAACAAAGAAGAAGGTATATTTTGCTTACCATTATCACACACCTTCATATTAAATCATAAACAAGTATAAGCTCAGTAGACAATATGATTCCAGGTGGACGATATTGCTCGTGCTGTACGTCGCAAGGGGCACAATGCTCTTGCCATACATGGCGACAAGTCGCAAATTGAGCGCGACGCAGTTTTGACGGAGTTTAGAAACGGCGCGACCAGCATCCTCATTGCCACAGATGTTGCAGCACGTGGCCTTGATGTCGAGGACGTCAAGTTTGTCATCAACTTTGATTACCCAAATTCTTCAGAGGATTACATTCATAGAATTGGTTAGTATTTAAGTTTTCTTGTTTTAGTATGTACCATACAATCGGTGTTACCTTGCTTCAAATAAGGTTGCTTCTGATTTTTTATATGTAGTATGTGATAAAGTATTACGTCAAATCCAATTTATCAAACTCCAAAACCCTTTGGAACATAGGTATATTTTATCTTAACTACCTTATTTCATGCATGGCGAAATGTACCAATTTTTTTTTGGACTACTTTTCCAAATTATTAAAATACATATTAGATGCATAATATCAAAGAATGTTGTTGTATTACAAGTCATAACAGGTACATCCTAAAGATGACACAAGATCACTGAATTGTTATACAGTTATAATTCTTGTTAATGGAATACTAATAATTATAGAAAGCTAATAAATCCTTAATTATTTAGGTCGTACTGGGCGTTGCCAACAGTCAGGTACAGCTTACACCTACTTCACATCCGGTGACGCCCGCCAAGCCCGCGGCCTACTTGCTGTGCTTCGCGAAACGGGCCAGAATCCACCAGCTAAATTGAGTGAAATGGCTCGCAATAACAACAATAATTCCGGTAAGTTTTAAAAATATTTATACAAATTGAAATGCAAAAGGATAAAGCAAAAAAAAATGTTTTTTTATTCTTATTTATAAATGTTCTAGATTTGCACGCCTGTTAGGGGTAGGATATGGTTTTGAGCTATATTGTTGTACGTTTCATAAGTGTACTCATACATAAATTATTTATTTTGATGAATGTTTTAACAAAATAACAAAATCAATTTAACGCGACAGGGCGCAACCGCTGGCAGCAACGCAAAGAAAACAACAGTGGTGCCAGTTCACCGCGACAACAACAGAATAACCAGTGGAACAACAAGATGGCTAACTCAAACCCTGAAGAAAACCAAAACTCTTACCAAAACCGTGGAAACCCACAAGCTCCTCGATTCTCAAACCAAAACCAAGGAAACCAGGGATATAGACAGAACAGCTATCAAAAGCAAGTTCCCTTCCCTAGCCCCAATGTATTTGAATCTATGGGCAACTACCAAGGAGGTTACAATAATGGATATCAAAATGGATACAATGGACAGAATGGATATGCCCAACGCCCATACAACAGTTAGTATTTAATTTAATATACATATATATTTATCATGTCTCATGTAGTAAATGTGAATTAAACTTACATTTATATTTATTTTAATTCTGTTTCAAGATATGCGCAATGGCGGCCAACAGTACCGCAATAACAACGCTGGTAAACAGACCAATGGCACAGGCTCGTCATATGGATCTCCTCCACCACACTTTGCTACACCACAGCACTACCCCCAGATGCACCCTCATCATCAGGAGATGCTAGGTTTGTAATAATTTTGGATTCTAAAGTAAATAGAAAAAAGTTTGGAGGCTTATCTTGCTTCAAACTTGTGAGGTTCATTTTATTATCACATTACCAATTACGGTGTTCTTTAATCAAACTTTTTTTTTACTCCAGGTGGAAAGTTCTACGGTGGTGGTGTTGGTGGCGGTGGTCCCTGCGGTTACCAAGCTGCAGTGGGTGTAAGCGGGCCTTACGCGCATCTGCCGCCTGGCCCCCTGCTTTACGCGGCTCCTGTGCAGCAGTAATTAGATTTTGACGACACACCGCCTCGAAGCACTACCTAAAAACAACCGGTTTAAAG
The DNA here is from genome assembly GCA_916618015.1 of Xestia c-nigrum. Classification (NCBI taxonomy): domain Eukaryota; kingdom Metazoa; phylum Arthropoda; class Insecta; order Lepidoptera; family Noctuidae; genus Xestia; species Xestia c-nigrum. The sequence goes on from OU745260.1 coordinate 12,644,371, forward strand.
TCGTTTGCCAATATGTAGGCGATAGCATTATCGACTTTATAGTATATTGATGTTCAGCATAGATTTCCCTTTAAGCTCTCTCATTGTCCGTGTTTTGGTACTTGAGCTATATTATCAGATAATCCTTACGTCTAAGCGGGGTGTTGATTCTTTGGATGTCAATAATATTTTATTAATTTCATCTTTTTTGTTAGATCTGAATGAAGGCTTACAAAATTATTTTTACTTACTAAATGTGTGGACAATATATCCTTACCATAATGACTAATGTTATAAATTGCATTGTCAACTAGAATACCCTTTAGAGCGTAAATACTTTGTCTATACCAAGATGAAACTTTTGTGAATTCTCTTTCAGATCCATTTGAATTAAAGTTAATAATGTGTGTTAGGTTTTTAAGGCTATTCTCTGTTGGTGGTGTAAGTTATATGTAACACAGAAAACAGTTCATGCATATTTGGGCAGTTGTGATATACTCAAAATGTAAACCAAGTTTTTGTGGATACCACACATATATTTAAATAATAAACAGCAATGATTCCGCCAACAGAGAATATTTTTTTCCAAAATATGATTGTGTAGTGGAACATTATTATGAAAAAAAAAATGTCAGTTCCACTTTAGATTTTAATCATTATATTTGTTAGAGTAGTTGGTGTGGGTACCCACTCGTGTAATCCCGGGTGCCTTTCGTTTTCTTTAAAGTGTCTGTATGATGTACGAAATGCACGAAACATATAGAAGATGATTGAAAATTTAGGGGGAAGGTTTTAATATGACAGAAATTTATCTGAAATATTTTGTATAAATTATTTTTACTATTAACGATTGAATCCAGTGGAAAATGGGACAATTTAGTATTAGAAAACTAAAATACTTAAAAACGCGTTATAAAAATGCTTTTGATATACTTCATAGTAACAATCTGTATTGCCAGATAAAATTGTGAATATTTTTCTTATGTAAAGTGATGTCAATGACATTTCAGTCACTGATTTCAATGTTATTTTTTTATTAAAGATTAGATCTTTATAATCTTGAATATTATGCCTAGGGATACAATTAGTCAGCGTCAATTTGATCTAAGACAAAGTTGGGCTTTGAAATAAAAAAAACTCATTTTACCATTCACAAAAATGTAGAAGTGTGTATATAACATGCATTTAACTTAGAAAGATTAGTATTTTGTGCGTGATAAATATCAACCACAATGTTTTCTTTCATAGCAAAATAAGTGATTTGTTCTTATTTTTGATTATTTTTATGTCATCATTTCAGATAAGTCGTCTAGTTACTTACTGGATTTCTTTGTACGTACACGGGTTCTAAAGGCTATTAATAAGAAAGTCAATAGGTACAAATTATACTGAAAGTTATTATAACGTATGTATTGTTTAGATGCCCGTTACTGTCCAAAGATTTGGAAAATCTGTGATATTTCATTACTATATAACCTGTCATTGCGTTGGTCAATTGTAATGCATAAGAGCACTTCCTAAGTCTGGAATGTGTTTCCTAGACAAAAGTATATTTTTTGACTATTTGAACGAATTTCATGGGAATGTTTGTGACAACAAAGCTTGCAAGTCGTTCACAAAGATATAATAATTATAATAGGTGTAAGATTTAATAATTTATTGTTATTCAATTTAGTTTTCCGTTAACCATTAGGTGACGAAAATGAACCAGTTCAATGGGACGTAAAGTTATTATCTATAGTAAGAACCCCGTTTCAAGAAACATGCCTGAGATACGATGTAATAACAACGGGTCTAATAAACGGATATAGGGGGTGAACAACGTGTTGTGAGTTTCGCATTCGTGAAGAGTTTAAATGCGGGCTTGCTTTGTTATTTGTGTACATTATAAGAGAAGACTGCCATGAAAGGATGTATATGTGCGTAATTTCGTCTCAAAGATGAATATCTTGCTAGCTGGCCAGGGAAGTCGTCGTTAGATTTTTTTTTACTATTTATTAATCACTTGTGGCGGTAGGACGGCCATGCTAGTTATGCGTGCGTAATTTAGATTGGCCATCGTGTGTCGTGTCCGGAATGGTCGCGGATCGCAGGTAGCTCCTGTATTATTATGTACAAAGTACTGCACCCACCTCTACTAAACAACTGTGATAATAACACTAAGTAGCGTAGCAGGCGATTTATATACTAGAGAAGGGATGACATCATATCTGACATATTGTATTGTGATAATATTTAAATCAAGGCTGACAAAATGTCGCTTTGACAAAATGTTTTCTCTCAACAAGACTGATTATTTCTTATTAATAAATATTTTATACATGTTCCACTTTGACTGAATGAATTAAGATGTCTGTATTTATATTGGTAGTATTTTCTTCTCTCTTGCTGTGTGTTTTCTCAAAAATTGAGTACTCACTATGTTGGATATGTGTCACAATGCCTTTCTATGCGGTCACCGAATTGATAAATTTTTATGTTCATTTCGTTTTGTTCATTGATTTCTAGTTTCTTTATTGTGATGGAAAATGTTGTTGACAAATTATGTGGCAGCGGCAGTATAAGCACTAACTGTAGAGTATATTATTTGTTGTTAATTTGCAAAATTTTATTGATCCAACAGATATCTCATAGGCAATCGTACTTTTATGCTTTACTATTTAAGGATTTAGTTTCGAAAATTGAGAGTTGGTGAAAAATATACATAGATTTTTAAGTATGTGGCAATGCAGATCTTCATAAATATTGATTATATTATCACGAGCGACATATTTATCCGATTTAATAAATATATGGAGAGAGACTCCTTATATAAAACTGTCCCAAAGGGAAGTCTTCTGAATGTTTCTAAGAAGTGCATTTCTTCTATGTAATACAGTATTAAATTCAGAATAATAAATGTATGATTATTAAATCAAGAGATTTTTTATTTAATTATCACCACAGTGAGGGAGTGCCTTTCAAATAATTAACTTCAGTGTTCACGACAATCTAGCAAATCTAACTCTTGGACTACGTTATTAATTGAACTCATTAGAATTATCTTCTAAACTAAGACCCGACTAAATGTGGGAAAAAACGGATCCTCGCTAGGTGCCCCCTAGTTTTTGAGATATAATTATGGCCAAGCTGGGAAGACTCCAGATCGGCCACCTATAAACCCTTCTATCTTTTAAAACAGTGCCCGACAAATTCTGATATTTGGCGACTAATTGTTTGTGTTATTACAATTACAAGTCCCTTATGGTGGCCAAGCCAGTGTCAATCACACAGCGAAGATCTGTTTTCTTCCATATTTTGTCGCCGAGTCATAAATTTAATCCGGACCTAGTTGTGTTCTATTAGTAAGTTACACTCCAAGAGCTAGATTGTCGTGAACTCTTCGATCTAACTCTTGGACTATATCTTACTATAATTGGCTAGCCTGGAACTAAAGTGGTCTATGTAACATTTATGGCAAAATCCATCTATGAGCATTTTTGTACTTAAAAACAATAAATGAATCCGAGCAAAAGTGGTCTAAGTCTAATTCTTCACCAAAGTAAGGTCCTTACTTTGGTGAAGAATTAGACTTAGACCTATTACCCCTTATTACATTTATTGTTTTTAAGTACAAAAATGCTCATAGATGGATTTTGCCATAAATGTTACATAGACCACTTTAGTTCCAGGCTAGCCAATTGAACTCATCTAATTCTTCTAAACTAAGACCAGACTAAATCCATGACAGCGATTAAATTTGGAACAAAACAGATCTTCGCTAGGTGCTCTAGTTTTTGAGAATGAGATTGAAATGTGGCTAAGTTGGGAGACTCCAGTTCGGCCACCTATAAACACTTATCTTTTGAACCGGTGACCGACAAATTTCGACTAATTAGCGACAATGTGTTCAAAATTAAAATCCGTGGTGGCCATCACACCTTGAGTGGAACGTTTTTGATGTGTCCTCGGACTGGACTGGAAATTGGTTCTTTTTCAAAAAGAACGTTGCCCGTTGTTTCTACTGAAAACCGCGCTGGTCCTCGCCAGATGTGTGCACCATACACTGAGGTCGGTCACCATTTACGTTTAGTCTACATTTGATGTTTGACCGATTCTACAATCTACATTTGACAGATTTTGGATAATTAGTTATAAACAGGCAATAATTTAAACGATCACATTGAAGAAAAATGACTCATCGATCAAAAAAATTACTATTATTTTTATGTAAAGATGGAAACAAATTACAGGAATAGTTGTATTTATATATATTTTTTTAACAACTTGTGAAACGGTTGGAAGGACTTGGACGAGCAGATAATCAAATCAAATGAATTTGTCAATGGACGAACCATGATAACAGAAAAATTACTATATTATCTAGATAAAATCTCCGTATTATACCAAATATGGTCTAGAACAAAACAATAGCATATTCTAAGGTAACAGGACCAGGACCTAAGTCTGTCGAGCGTAGAATCTGTCAAATGTAGATTAAACGACCATTTACACCACACCAGTGTTGCGTTGCCAACAAATGTAGAGCCTCCATTGCTTTCGTCTTGGCGCATCGTGATTTGTACTTAAAAAAAAACTACTTGCTGTCAAACAACCTCAAGTACTTTCGTGGACATACAACCTCCGTATTTTTGTGTATGTTTTTTTTTCGTACATAATGCCTTGGTAGTGATCAGGACAATATTGACCTAAGATGAAATTAATAGTTGAGCGGGAACTTGCAAGTCTCATGTGTAGACTCAGCTGTTGCCTGTGATGGGCTAAATTGATTGACACGTCGCCGCTGAACCATGAAAGGAAATAACTGAATAAAATGTATGAGACTGAGCCCAAGCTTTCACTTCTTTTGACTCTAACTATCGCTACATAAATACTACAGGGGAAACTAACGCTTGGCACAAATCAACAAAATTTATTAAAAATTGCTTCAATTCTACATCCAGAGACGATCGAAATCGTTTTACCACGTCTACTACCTACCTACCCATTCACAGAATTCTGTAAGATATCTTTCCTACTGCCACCTATCGGAAGTCGCACCAAAGCAGGAAACAAATATTAGTACCTTACCTCCTACGCGGATTGATAACATTTATAATTCCGTTCGGACTGTTTGTACGGAATCATCTCCTCTGATCTTAGTAGTGGTCACCAGATGGCGTAATGTCTAACTTCGTAATATAGTCAGTCATGCTGGATTTTGGGTTGAATGGCTGATAGTAATAATTTTAAGTGATCGTTTTTTTAGGAAATTTGCAATCAACCGTACAAGTGTGTAATTGTGATGTCGTGAGCATATTAATTAATAAAGGGAATAAGTGAAAACATTCGAAATCGCTGGACGTCAATTAATTTTGGTGTTTGTGTTGAAAACTGTAACAAATTAAATAATCGAGGTCATAATTTTGCAATGGCTGAAATTGTAACGGTAGGTATACTGTTATTATCTTTATTCTGGTGCTTTCTGTAAATGTAAAACTGAACGATTCTAGCCTCCGCGATGTTAATTCAGCATTTCTTTAATTTTCCATTCCAACATAACCCAACTTTTGTTCATACCTACATAGCTAGACTAGACGACCTTGAATCTAATCTTGTCAAGTCAATGTCGTTTGTTTATCAATAATTCCGTCTAGAATTTGACGTGTTCCTCTCAATTTATTATTTTAGCAATATTTCATAATAATTAAAAGGACCTGACATGAGTTCTTGGCGGTAATTAGGTAGTTAAGGTTTTGTACCTACTTAGATTCTAGGTAGGTATCTAGATTGTTATAAATAGGTAAGTACCTTTAATTATGCTAATAATATTTTACATTTTTATCATCAAGAAAAGGAATGGGTATCTATCTAGGTATGTAGGTACCTACGTAGTAGTTTTTTTTTTAAATAAAACAATGTTATTTTAGGGGTTTAATATTTTTAAGGTTTTAGCCTACGGGTCCCAAAACCCAACGACGTCCGTCCTTCCGTATGTCACACCACTCGGATATTCTACTCGTAACTCGAAGACTATAGGCCCAAAGACCAAATTTGGTGCACTTGTACCTATGGCAAGGTCGATCCGTGGGTGACCGTCCATTTCCTACCGAGAGCCTGTCATGCCTGAGATAGGTACCTACCTACCTACCTATCAGACAGGCCTCGAACCGATCCCAGCTGTCATTCGTACCTAGCTGATCATTGCCAATCAAAGTCTGGCAAGATCTAGTCTTACAAGCCCCTTTGCTGTTAGATTGTGTTAGGTACCATGTAGGTTGTGTAAGTGTTGAGTGTGGCAATCAGGTGAGTTTTCGCTCTAAGTAAAATATCGGTGTTGCCTGCATCCATTATGTAGCCTGTACCTCCCAAAATGCCTGAATGTTCAACTCAACTCTACCAAAAAATGAAGGAGCTCACAAACAGGTACACACGACAACCAATCAAGAAATACAAATCCATTATAAGCGGATCTGTCATTGTACGGGAAATCCATACAAAGCGAGTCCATTTTATACTGGTATTGTACAGCTTGATATGTCGCCGCCTGCACAGTCCTTTCACAGTTATTTTACCTCTTCCTGTGCTTCGCTGGCAAAATCTGTGATCCTTGTTTGACGTTATATGACCTTTAATGCTTGAAGTTACGTTATATTATAAAATAGTCGTTAGGTGCTATCACACAAAATCATCTGTCAAAATTATAATGATCCTTATTCGAGTGAGTTAAGATTGCTGTTGGACTGCAGCTGTCAAGAGGTAAAATAATCGTGGTAGGATGTACACTGAAGTGATTTGTTTCTCGCAACATTAGGGAAATTAACTCATTTGTTTGGGTAACAATATTAATATGACTTACATAGTAGTATTTTCTTATTTGGTTCCAGTTAATAACTTGTATCGTCCGCTTTGTACAAGGAATAATAGATTGTTCAATGGACAAAACGTCGATCTCGGAGCTATTGAAATATTTATTACAACTAGCCGATGCCCGCGGCTTCGCCCGCGTAAAATTACATACTTTTAAACCTTCCTCTTGAATCACTCTATCTATTAAAAACCCTCATAAAAATCCGTTGCATAGTTTTAAAGATCTAAGCATACATAGGGACAAACAGACGCGGCGGGAGACTTTGTTTTATAATGTAGTGATGCAAAACAATGTTTTAGGTACGAACCAATCATCGATGATATAATACAGGGAGATCCACATTGAAGGAAAATGTCAACAGCGTTGTGTAAACAAGTGTATCATTGTTTACATTTTGTTGTCCGCCTGAAATAGTCGGCATGTAGGTAGTGGTAGGTACTTATTTAAAAACTAAGGCATGATCACATTTATCACTTCTTTATTTGATTTAAATTAACCTGCACATGGTTTCTTCACTCAAGTAACCTTTATGTACAGAGTTTACACCTAAGCATGTCTGGGTATAATAATTTTCCAAACTAAGTACTTATACACATGTTTCAATTTTAGAGATATGGCGTGTAGTTAGTTGTCTATGAAAAAGCTCTCGCTTAGGATTTCGGCTTTTTGTTTGTAGTTCCGTAAAATTTAAGGTCACACCTTCAGAAGAGCGTGATTAGGTATTTTAAATCTTCTTGTTTAGATACCTATGAATTCAAAAGAAAACTAACAACAAACTTTGATCAATCAATTAAAACACTCAATCATTCATCAGTAGAATCTTTTTAGTCGTATTTCCTTTTATTTGAACTGCACCTATCTGAAAAAATGCAAAAAAGCATCTAAATTCGAACGTGGACGTAGATCGATCGTTTTCAAGTTACACAATACTAGCAACTTCGTCCGCGTTAACCACCCTTGTCACTTAGGGGTATAAAAATAGCCTACGACTTGTTCTCAGACCTACCAAACATACACAAAAAAATTCATTAAAATCGATGAAGCCGTTTCGGAGGATGGCGATAACAAACACTGTGACACGAGATTTTATATATGTCACCGTAAAATTGTCAAACACGTTATATTACAATATAACGTGTTTTTTCTCGCGATATTGTAATGTCTCGAATTATTGTCAACTGAACATACGGAAGTATCTCTGCCCCCATAATCGGGACTTGGGGCACCCCCCCGTTAGGTTAGTTAGGTTCCTTTAAACCCTGCACTCGGAAATAGGGGCCCCGCGAAGCGGGGCTCCGTCGACTACGCTTTTTAGGGGGAATATAAAGTGTTTTAAGGTTATGTTATATTAATCGGTATTTCTCAGGAATGGTGCATTATCTTTTCATGAGAGTTGTGCCACTGGGCAAGGGGGATCCCTCCTTCCCTCCACACCGCGTAAGTTGACTACCATCGCATGCATTTCACGAAAAATAATGCGTTTTGTTGTAAGCAGTATGTTCATTTGACAATAATTCGAGACTTTACAATATCGCTAGAGATATTACAGTATAACGTATTTGACAATTTTACGGTGACATATATATATTATTATATCATTGACCCCGAAAACCATGAAAACGATACCCATGACGGAAAAACCAAAAAAATGCTACCTTCATGTAATATCAGGCGTGATGTTATGTTCACTGTTGTGATGGATGGAGGGAGAGAGGACGGCCAAAGAAACGATGGATGGAAGGTGTGAGGAATGATTTGAAAGAAAAATGAGTAAGTAAATGATAGCATAACAATTTATTGACAGAGGAGAATGAAAGAAGAAAACGTGTTGCGCCGACCCCAAGTAACCTAGGACAAGGACAGGAAGATGATGATGATGATGATGATCATGTTGTGTTTACCTTACAAATTAAATCTCGGTGGCCATTGTCGCGCATTTGTCCTGATACGCCAATAACCCTGTATAGAAGTCAAATCCGCTATCATCTGGACCTCAAAATAAATATCATATTCGTAATGAGCACCCCTGATAATGTCAGAAGAGACACCCATTTTGATTTTTAATTTTTCTTCCAACCTCATCGCACCCCAACATAGATGATGGAATTTCAGGTCCGCCACATTAAATCTTAAAATTGTTGTTTTTATAATACACCCAACCCGATACAATATACAAACAATACCCTTGTTGATTTTCAGAATTTGTCACGCGCTTCTCCAAATTAGGGGGGTTGAATTCTGAAAAAAACCTGAGCACAAATTATTATAATTTATCGATAGGAGTACTCCTGTTTAGTTTAGGTATTAGACAAACTAATCTTATTTCCCCATGTAAACTTTGGACACCCGTTTCAATTCCTTAGGAAGAGAATTTTGAAAAATCCTTTCTTAGTTTTAATAACTAATTCAATATTGATAATTTCCTCCACTTAACATTGCCTAATACGTAAAAAGATCGACATTGATATGTTTTCTTTTCTATCCAGGAACAAATACGTGGGCAGATGGCGTCCAAGGGTATGAGCAACTAGGTTAAGGCGTCGTCATACACATCGCCAAGCCGCTATTGCGGAACGAGGTAAGTAAGAAACATAGCCTTTTACGGTATCGTAACTCGCTTGTCATACCTATAAAGAATGCGTGGTAAACACTGATTCACTCGGTTACGGTATGCAGGTGAAATTCTATGTGATGCGTCACTTCTGTTTTGGTGTTTTGGCTCCTTGTTTGCCAACATTTCTCCATTGATACATTTGAGCAGAATTTCCTGTTTGTTTGGCCGAGATCAGAAAGTGACTGTGTTTCGTGTTATACTTAATTTATTTCATTTAAAAATACATAAGACTAGCCAGTGTAAAACCGTGTTAAATTCAATAGTGATGAAACCTGCCTCGTCACCTCGATTAATCTAAATTAAAACGGGACGGCCGTTTATTTATCTATACTAATATTATAAAGAGGAAAACTTTGTTTGTTTGTTTGTAATGAATAGGCTTAAAAACTACTGGACCGTTTTTAAAAATTCTTTCACCATTGGAAAGCTACATTATCCACGAGTAACATAGGCTATATTTTATCCCTGTAGTCCCACGGGAACGGGAACTACGCGGGTGAAACCGCGTGACGTCCGCTAGTTATTAATATATTTTTAAGCCAAAACTCAGCGTTACCTAGCCAAAACATGGAAATTAAAACGGACACTATTGTAAAGTGAAACCACCTGGTACATGTTGTTAGTAACCTTCACCAGTCAGTAGACATGTTTACAAACAAACGCAACGTGACCGCGCCTGCGTGAATGCCACGTCCCGTCTCCGTCACATGGAATCATTGTGAAACCACCCTTGCATAAAATGTTGTTTATCCATGAAATGTGATGTCCAGACTATCATATTTAGAGGTTTCGAAGCTGAAAAATAAAACAGCATGTCTCTGTTTTGGAATCGACCTCAGAGCTTTACTTTTAAATTCAACAGTGCCAGTATTTATGTTAAGTACTGATTACTGAAGCATACTGATAAAAACATAATGCCAATCATCGTAAAAGTACAACTTATGACCACTTTGCAGTACGTGTATACAGTTGTTGTTGTTTGTGATCCTCACGTTCATACATAAAGTCATTCATTTAGGTCGACTGTTCACTGTATTCCGCCCACGCTACTTTCATCGATCCATTTCCAAGAAAAACGTATATAGAAATGGAATAACCTGTAAAAACATTAATAGAACACATTCGTATATGCTTGTAACCTTTTCCAGTCGAATTAAAATTGGATCTACCTATTGTATCGTTCTAGAAAAAACATCTAGTCTAACAAAGAAATCTAAGTAAACATCGAATAAAGTATGCGCTTGTGTTTTTTTTAGTTTGCCTTCTTTTATAGAACGGTTGTTGATTTAGCGAACTTTCTAAGTTACATAACGGTAATATTTTGTGTTTGTTTTGAAACAAATCTGTGTCGTGACGGTAACGGATTCTGTATACAAACAACACGAGTTACAATAACAAGCCCCTACTGGCCACCTGACGTTCCACCATCATTTTCCAAACTGAAGCCACGTAAACTCGCTTTAATTAAAAACTTGAGACTTTCCCCTCACTAACCATACACCTGAAACTCGAAAACAAAAGGACAAAAATCAAAGTGCCAGAGAAAAAAACACGATTTTCTTAAGGAAAATACCTACAACCTCAACATTTTTTTTTGTATTACAACGAGAATCTACCTGTCGGCTGCTGCATAGTTTTATTAGAACCGTGCAGCATGTTAGAAAATACTGACTTTTAATTGAAAATAACGTCCTGAACATTTTTTTTCACCACGCTACATTTCTATTGCTGTCCTAGTAAAAATGGTTTCCATAACACCTTTCGAAATACTTACATATTTCTTGTTGCTGGTGGCACTTTCAAATTTACGTATTTTTGTTGTACGGGCCGTTAATGATCTCCTTTCGAAAAAAAAAGCTTGCCGAGAAATTAATCTTGTTTCAATTAATTTCATCTGAGCGGGTATAAAATATTTTGGAATTGACGCTGTCACTGAAAAATGTAGTTAAATACTTTCTTTTAGCGAAATTATGTGTAACTTTTAGAAAGCTATCTTTTTTTAGAACTGTAAAAAGTGGTTGCTGAAAAAAGACAGCTTAATTATTTTTATGTTGTAAAGGTGACATTAGTCTCGCTGGCTATTATCTACCACTTTAAAAGAGTAGTCATGCTTGTAAACATGAGAAGGCAAATAAACACGAAACAACCGCAACCGTCTAGATTGTGAGTGTGACATCCGCAACAGAAGCGGAATGCGAGCGCATTGCGCAACTTGTTTTGACGGCGGCGGCGGCGCACGGCTCGGCGCGGGCGCAGCGAAACCTTCATTGCTTCATACAGACTACAGATACTGCTTGCTTTCCAGTCAAGTGTCAAGTAAGACAGGTCTGCGTCTGTACGATTACGATTCTTTTTTTTGTCGCCGCGTTCAGTCGCACAACAACTTACAGATTCAAGGCTGATGCTCCAAGGTAGCCCGCAAAATTCAAATTTTCTTACATTTTTTGCAATTTTCAGGGCAGAGCTAAGTTGTATGTTGATGAAAATATCAGTAATAAGTCAAAGTTCATAAAAGTCGAGGAACGACTTTGACCGTGAAAAATTCGTTCATCGACTCTTATGAACTTGGAGGGTTGTATTGATGATTTTGATGATTATAATTCTGTAACTACATACGTCTTACAATTTGCGACCAATAATTTCATCAACATACAAATTGGCACTGGCCTGCAAATTGCAAAAAACGTAATAAAATTTTAATTTCGCGGGCCATCCTAATGCTTTCACCCTGATGAGGAGACCGACACATTATGTATGTCGATCTTCTAAAAAGCGACGTTGATCGAAAGAGTTGTTTGGCACTTCTATAATATTTTTTTTGTTTACAATAATCTGCGGAGATATAAATAAAACCTCTGCACTGTCAGTTATTATTTATATCAATTTGCGAAGATAAAACATTATTGTTGCTAATGTTTATAAAACTCATGAAGAATCTCAATCAGTGCAAGGCCTGCAAGGCACCGCTGCATGTAGTCTTGCCATGAAACTCTTTCCAGGATAATATAAATCTAAATACGAGATGCAATTCAATGAATCTGTCGGTCATAATTTATTTGTATAATTTTCCTGTTGTTTTTGTCGCTATATTCGGTTTTACAAGATCTAACGTCAATTAAAGTCGTGGAACATTGGACTTCCGTAGATAATTAATGCCCAATCATACCTACTTCTACGATATTTTGATATATGTACGTCAATGAATTATCATGCAATAAATAATCTAATCATTTCCAATGTTTTGCTTGAAAAAATGCACTTTTGTTTTGGTTATTTTGTGCTCGTAACCTACAAAATAATATCGGTGAATAAGTTGTTAGGAACATAAAGTATAAGTAAGTTATGTGCTTGTTGAAGTGTACGTTAGCAGCTGGTCGGATCCGGCTGCGCGGTGTGTGCCCGCGCCGCGCTCGTGTCGACAGCCTTGCTTGAGGCGGTGTTTTTGCAAAACTATTGCAACAACAACGAGGCTACGATTGACTCTCTCTTTCTTGTCCTGTTGCGAATAACCGCATGCTATTTAAACGCTATTGAAAGCAAGTTGTTGGCATTATTAAATAACTTTGTAAAGCATTTCTTAACAGTAGGTTGAAGCTGTCAACTCATGAAGAGTTATCTGTATTGTGTATCGGCGCATATGTAATTATGCCTCAACAAGAAACTCATTGCGAAATAGAGCAGCTGATTAAATAATAGGTTACAGCTCTTTCAACGTGCTAATGCTAACTGATCTAAAGTTGCAATGTTCGTCATGGAATCGTCTTATCTGCTTACTATATTTATTAAACAGACAAAAATTATCGACAGGCAGACACTGAAAAAACATCACATAGTATGTCTTGCTTCCTTAAATTAAACACTTATGTAAAATCAAAGTAACCATTTGTATGTACATGTTAGCGAATTTAATCAAAACGTTGACATTGAAATCACATGTCGGTTAATTACACTTGTTAGTTAATAATTATATATGCATAAACCATTTGTCAATAAAATGCTGTTCGTAAGCTAGCATAAGTAGTAACTTGCTTAAAAAAGTACGTACTAACTGCTCTGAAAATATTAATAAAGAAAACTGCAATGTCATGTTTCCCGTTGAGCCGCGCGCCGCCGCCGCCCGCCGCTGCCTTTAGCGTCAATAAATAAACAACGTTTCTTTTGAAATGACTCGCTGTTGTGTGCCCTCCTAATTTATAATTTGCAGGTCGCCTCACACTCATACCGATATTAATGGACTTTCCTGGTTGATGTCATCTTATCGTGTTTGAAGTCAGCGGAACTTTGAGTCATCTCTCTGTAAGGAAATGACTCTTGGGGTTTGTTTTTTTTATGCGTACCACCAAGTTATAAAATAATCCATTGATCCATAAAGAGGGAGACATTATTCTGTAGATAGTATTATCATTTGATACAAAATCCGCCCACCACTTGACATTAAAAAACTTTCCCGAAAATATACTTCAGGGATAAAAAATCCTTTACAGCTGTCGTTAGAGACGTCACGTGCTTGGTATATTAATTTCGTCTTTTGTAGTGTTTGAGCTTGATCCACTTCTAACCGCAGTGTTATTTATCGACGAGTTTCCTCTGTTCATATCAGTTCCCGTTAGCGTTTCGTAATCAAAGTACTTTTACTGTTACTCAACTATCGGGCTTCATACTTCATTGTGACATTTCCTTATTCCTACTCTTCCTTTTGTAATTGTTTTGTTAACTTTATTGTATTTGTAATAATACTGAAACGTGTTCGAGAGTTGAGTTTTGTGTTTCAAATGTCACATTGACATTTAAAGTTTTTAATTTCAACATTTCTTGTTTCAGTAATAGGTCTTTATAATGTTTCTTGTACAAAGTTTTTGTAATACAGAGCTGTGTATAGTTTTATTCGGTGTTCATAGTTTGCGTTTTTGTTGCGCGATGCGGTGTTTTGTTTGACTCGGACGACCACGGCAAGGTCGCTGCTCGCTGCTCGCTCTACTGTCACTCACCGCTGACGTTGTTTCTCCTACCTCCCGCCGTTGTAACATCAATTTACGTAACATTGAAAAGTGCACAGCTGTGGAAAACAAAACATTCAACGTTTTAATTATACGCTGTTTACTTAGAATTCATTTTGTTTTCTACTTACTTAAGTAATAAATGAGTTTCTCGAACCAACTAATTGTTTACAACCACTTGTTTATGCTCAAGACGACCTTTTTGTCGACAGTTGTTTTAATTGTCTGTTCCTTAATGCTTTATTATCATCAATGTCATCGTATACAGCCTGTTATCAAATTCTTTTGTTTCAAAGAGCTCAGATAGAACGCCGACTACTTTGAGACATCCCGTTACGCCTGTTGCAATAAAACCGTCGTGTGTAATTTACACGCGATCCACAGTGGCTACATAACTCGATACCACCACAACTTGTGTCAATCAAGTCAACCTACACCGGGCTCTTTCGAAATTGTGTCACCGTTGCTGGTGGGGCTTCTCAGCACGCAGCCGCCGAGTGCTCCACTACGCCGCGCCGCTCACAACTAGGCTAAGGTCGCGACTGTGCATTTTTCATGTTACCTGTATACGAGTACACGGCATTGTTACATTCCAAATCCATTCATATGCCAGCAGAACGAGTTTTGTACTTAAAAATCCAGTTTAGAGAGTTGTCACACATAATTACGTCATTCATGCGCTGCAGATTTCGAAACAGTTTTTAAATCTTGCATTTCATCTAACACACAACTAAAAATTTGGTTAAGTCGACCTAGATCCGTTAAGGGGTTGTAGTTTGCATAATTTCTGACTGATTTGACCATCAAAGTCCATACCCTAATTAAACTGAACCGTTTTTTAAGAAGTTTACTACCTAGCTACGTTTACTACTATAACCTTACCGTACTAAGGCGATTAACACACGGCACCGCGCACCGCCGCGGAGGGCGGTTGCGGTAAAGCTGATTTCATAGCGGTGCCCCGTGCGGTAAGGCGGTTTACGCGCCTGTCCGCGCGGATAGATTTAACACGGTTTTGACCAGTTTGATCACAGACACTGGCAACAATGAACGCTGAAGTGGTGGCAGTAATCTGGCTTTTATGGCGCAGAAAGAAAAAAAATAAGATATTGGGTTCATCCATTTTTAAGCAGAACAGGACATAAGCAGATCAATTTTTAAATTGCAACACGTCCTGCACCCACAATGATCCGCGCGGTTATGCGGCGCCCCGTGTGTGAGGCGCCGCCTTACCGCGCGGTCGTCAGCGCGGAGGGGCGGTGGCGGTGAGAGCACCGCTCGAACCCGCGGTCAGGCGGTGTACGTGTGTTAGGCATCGACGGATTTAATAGAGATCAATGCGACATGAGATCCGCTTCATCGCCAACCGCGGCGGTGCGCGGTGCCGTGTGTTAATCGCCTAACGTTGACTACTACCTGAGAACCTTTTATCTATTTTTATTCTATTATTTAACCTTGTTGTTAGATAGCTGAGGAAACGTAGATATTTACAAGCACATCTCCAGCATACCTGTCGTAGAATTTTGAAGAGATGTGAAAGAAGAAAATACTTTTTACGAATTGATTCCATATCCTAACCTTCAGTCTACGAGTACGACCCAGTTTGTTTAGTTACTTACAATTATTATTTTGTGTTGTAAATAATAAAACAACTTATCCACTACAAAATCAAATGAATTAGAGGCTAAAATTACAAAATAATTGGACAAATAGACAAAAAATTCGTAATTTTTTATAAAATACTTTAAAAAAAACGGTTCAATCTATACATATTATAAAAATGAAACCCGTTTTTCGTTGTCACGACATAGCATGAAAACGGCTTGACCGATTTGGCTGATTCTTTTTTTGTTGTGTTTGTTATTGTCAGGAGAAGGTTCTTATGAAAAAAAAATGTAGTAGTAGTAGGTAGCTTTTTCCCTCTTATGTGACGCAGACGAAGTTGCGTGGGTCAGCTAGTTTGGTATACTTATGGTGTTGGATAGTCAAATCAAGTATGAGTTGATTAATTATTCAAAGTTTGATTCGGGATAACATGTTGACATTACGTCCACCGAGGAATGTGAATGATTTAGAACAGGGGTAAAAAACTAAATAAAGCTATAGGTATCTAAAATCGCTTTCATGTCAGAGTGCGATGCGATGCGGCTGCGCTGAGCTGCGACTGCGTTACAAAACTGGGTCAGCGAGTAAAACAAGCCACGTTTGATACGGGCTTGTGTTATGATGCCCATCCTACTGGCGCCGCCACCGCACCGCACCGCCATCGCCAGCGGTGCAAGCTACTACGATATGGGGCAATTCGGAAATTGGAACACCAAATACGATGTTTGAATTAGTTAGTTTATCGGCCACCATCACTGGATTGATTGGTTTATTAGAAATCTGATGATCAAATTCGCTACATTATCTAATTCTTTAAGCAGTCTAGTGGTGTGACTATCCCGTCCCAATTTCGAAACCTAGAAACCGCACCTTTGATTTTGCGGTTTCACGTTCGTATTGTTTAATTATAACCATTTGCTTCGATGAAGGAAAAAAATCGTGAGGAAACCAGCATGCCTGAGAAATATTTCTTGACGGTATATAAGGAAAAGAAATGGGGGGCTTAAAAACTCGGACACAGGTTAGACACCACACGATAAAGAAGAAAAATTCAATTCGATTTCGGAAAAAGCTAGACATAAGCATTCAATCTATCAGTAAATCTAAATAGAATCGACTTGTATTTAGTGGAAGAGGCTCGTATCGGGACGGATTAACCGGGTGTAATGAGGCGACACGGGCGCGCCGCACCTCCCGCATGAATCATGCCGTACCTTGCGGCCGCCAGCAGACGCAGCCGGAATGTAGGTCACCTGCTCGCGATGGTTTGTTTGGGTCGGTGGCTCCCCCAAATTAGAATGTGTTAATAATACGACAACCTTTGCTTACAGCGTCTCGCACGTCACGTTTTACATCACTCTATTTTTATCAGCAGTTAAACGCTATCATGCAGTGGCATCTCGGTGACACTAAATACTCTCTCGCCCACTATTCTACTCAGAACATACTCAATCATGTTGCTTTCTAAAGTTTCTACACTTAAATCGTTTCTAATGACTATTAAATGCCAATTATTGCAATGTTAACTTGTTAGTATGCAGTCTCTACGGCAATCGTTTATTTATATCTGGCGGAAAAATGCATAATCTGCTGCACGTTGATTTTCCTGTTAAATCTTGCAACAGGAAAATAAATATTATTACCGTAAGAAACTGCCGACTTATGATTTCCAGTAAGATAATAAGGAAAGACCGTTCTTCTAAGTAAGCATAACGTGCGAAGTTATGTTTGTGTAAGGTATAAGTGCTTGCCAACTCGCCGAGGTGAGTATTCTTGGAATGTTTTCTATTTCTTCAATATTGTCATGAAGTATGCCACTCGGTGCTGACATTCCGCAATCATTTATCGATTTTCCATTTCTGCGAGGTAGGTAGTTATGCAAGCTGCATGTTGGCGCCGCGCCGTAATATTGCTGCATCCGCTGGCCTGCTGGTAAATAGGTCAGTCGCCCACGCCGCCGCAGCACCCGTTTGTTTGGGTCCCCTTTATTGATCAAGCTCCTCGGTAGTCGGTACCCCAAGCTCACGAGCTGTGCGCACGCAGACACCCCAACTTGTGTATAAACTTGCCAATGCAATGTCTCCACTCTCTTTACTACAATGATTAATGTACGTAACCCATTTGTTTGTACGAAGAATATAACGTGAAGGGAAGTAAGAAATTCTGATTTTTTTGTAACATCATCAAGACACACTTATCAGGTTGCATTTTACTGGACGACAAAAATTATGTTCAAATTCCATGAAAATATTTAACTTTATATAAATGCCTTATTAAGGACGTATCAGGGCGGAACCGACACGGGTAGGTCAAAGAGGAGACAGACACACACACCCCCGCCATCTTTATGTTTGGTTGACATGACAACGACACATTACGAGGACTCCGCCAGACGGGGCTCCGGCGGGAGCCGGCCACGAGGTTACACCAATTATTTAGATAATATTATTCATACAGGAAAATGTCTATGCAAAGTATAAAAAGAAAACATCGCCAAATTGATTGATTGTACCTTTGAGGTAACATAATCCTCCTGTAATAGGAAGAGAAAATTTGTCAAAGCCTGAGGAAAAAATAAGGTAAAGTCACGGACTCACGGTCGAAAACCTTTTGAACTTGATGTAGGTAACTAGGGACTTAGATACTGATGTTATCATATTCTTATGAAAACCACACGCGGGTAAAATACCCATGCCGTAGTCAAACCACATGGGGATTTTGTAATTAACAAGTGTACGAAAATATAGCGATGTTATGTATAAGGATGTTATTATTAGTAGCAGAAGTGTCAAGTAATTAATCATAATCAATTTGTGCCACTGAACTATTCCATGATGCTTTAAAAATAGATCTGCCGTAAAATAAAAAAATAAAATATTTTTGATATCTTTATACTTCTTAAAGAGTTAGGGTCTATGAACAAAGTTATTAAATCAAATAATCATACTTTTAAAATATTGTTAATCAAAATATAATATCCCGTAGCAAACTCGTAGCAGACGCTACGAGAAATAAAACTACTATTATAAATGGGGAAATTTGTATGGTTTGATGGAGGTTTGTTACTCAATAGAGTACAATATAGATCATAGCCTGGAATAATAATATGTGTTACATATTATAGTGTTCATTTAGTATTTCATAGAAATATAAATTCAATATGGTAACACCATTGCTTCCGTCACTGTTTCTACGTTTCGATTCAACACTGCAAAGCGTTTAGATGTTTAGATTTAAGTACTTAGTAAAAATATGTTATTTGCAGCTTGATAAAAACGATATGACATCGATGGAAAAGCCCCGTTATCTTGTTATAATATAATGTTACATACTTTCATTGAACACTTTTGAAATAAAAAGGGCTGCCCAAATTGCCGCAATTGCCCAAAATTTTTCGCAAATTTTGTTTCGGATAAGGTTTCAAATACATTTCTATGATATCCGATAGTGACTATCGGATGGTCTGTTACGGACTTCAAACAACTGTAGCGTCACCACGTGGTTCCGTTAACCTCGCTCTATAGTCCGAAATTCATGTTACGTTTGCAGCGCTGTTTTTCATTGAACATTTAATCGTACACAATATTCATTTCATGTAATGAAAAGAAGATATCAAAACCTGCAGAAATCCGGAACATTTATTATTCACTAGCTGACCCACGCAACTTCGTCTGCGTCACATAAGAGAGAAAAACGAAAGGAAAAGAAAACAGTTTTTACAACAATTTCCATTCCTGCTCCTGCTGCTGCTTTAATGGTCGTAGCGTGATGTTATATAGCCTAAAGCCTTCCACGATAAACGGACTATCTAACACAAACATAATTTTTCATTTTGAACCAGTAATTCCTGAGATTAGCGCGTTCAACCAAACAAACAAACTCTTCTGCTTTATAATATTATATAGTAGTAGACGTGGTCGTGGGATTTATCCCTTGGTGAATACAAGGCTTTATGTCGCAGCACTCGTAGTATAAGCTGTGAGCCGACTAGCTGACCTGTCCCGGCAAGTAGGCCATGGCTGTTGGCGTTAGGTCGCAGCACCACTCGTGATTGCACTCATAATTCCGCACGATAGCAAAATACTGTACCATAACATAAAACATAATAACATTATTTCTTTAATCCCTGAAGTATAAGTGGTGTATCGTTGTACACCTATATTTCAACTGTTAAGTATGTCATAAGGTACGAGCCTATTAGCATCAACCGGGCTCAAATAAAAATTATTACTGAGAACTACTTGCAAAGGCAAAATAAGAATGACAATAATTAATTTTTAAAAGTAGATATTAGAAAAATAAAGGTGAAGTAGTACTATTTCTTTTAAAAATGTATAATTAGTGCTTAAGAGCCCTCTTACAGTCAACTAGCGCCGCCAATCGAAAAAATGTCATAACTCGTAAATAGAATCAAAAATACAAAATGTGGTCTATTATTACTGTAGAAAACGCAAAAACGTAATTTTATAACACCCTATCAACACTTGAAATATAGCTGTTTAGCTAAATCGTGCATTCAAAACATAAACGGCCGTTTTTGTTACAAATGCACGATTTAGCTAAACACCAATATAACTTCAATATGTATAAGTAACAGTTGTAAGTAACGAAAATGTCGAATTCAAATGTTAGGTAGCGACCTGCCTGATCTAGGTGTATTTAAACCAAATAATCTGGCAATGTCGAAAATATACCTGTTATTATTTATTAACTGTTACCAATACCGGTAATACCTGCATAACTTGATGATGGCACTTTAATTACCCAAAAAAGCCTTAAAATAAATACGGTTGGATTTTGAACGTTGGGCTCGGCGATGAGAGTTCAAAATGTTCAGTGCAAAAACATTTAGGGATTATTTTAGAAGACGCGAAGGTTTAAAGAAACCATTGTTATTTGTCTCGTCAATGAGACGCTATTCATAAACAATTCAAGCCGTATAATATATTTTTCTTCTGTGTTGTTAACACTTGGACATAAACGATTGTTTAAGTTTCAGGTATCTAAGGTCCCTGTTCACTGAAAAGATAACGGTCTGATTATCTAAAAACAGCTGTCATTGTGAAATGTTCCCATATATAAATGTGTTTTAAAGAGCTGTTTTTAGATAATCAGATCGTCATCTTTTTGGTGAACATGGACCTTAATAAAAAAAAATGATAACTGTGTTTGTTTTCATCTTGTATTATCTGTAGTTACTGTATATGTATTTACTTGCATATAATATGTTTTTAACCAGTCGTAATATACAAAGAGATTTCAATCTTTTCAATTTGTCCAATAACTGTACTGTACAGTTGAAATAAATACTACCTGCATAACACATTTTGTCTAACAAACAAATAGAACGAATGGACATCCATTCGTTCTATTTGTTGCTTAAGCGTTGCTTTTGGGCGACCACGTGGGCAATGTGGGCATCACCCACGTGGTTCGATTGATCGATGGTTCCGTAGTAGCCTTGGACGGTTAAACCTTGTACACATAATAAAACCACTTACGACCTGAATTCATTATTGAGCTTATTGCTTTTCTCGCGTAATTCAGTGAAATTTTTGTTAAATTTATATTTTCAAGGCATTTTGATGATTTCAACGTTTATTTTGAAAACTAGACTAACCTATTGAAAGGTTGATGTATACAAAGTATATGTATGATATTCATGGTTTCGGAAGAATAAGTGTCATGGTCGAATCCTTGTTGAATTTTATATAACAAAATTGCAGATCATTATCGTTTAGCAAGTTTAGCCCCCGCGCCTGCGCTCGCGTAGCCATGTTTCCGCGCCACCCCCATTCTAGAGTTCGATCGCGTTACGTAGCGTAGACGATACGTGAAACGTAATCGTAAGTAGGTCGCTGGCTAGGGGTGCGCGCGCAGCCTGCCGCCCCTCCACCCCCGCGACGCCACTACGACGTCATTATTGATCGCGCACGTGGCGCCGTAAGTGACGTAGACCCTGGCGTGTCCGATAGTATACCCTCCCTCCCCCTGTCTGCCTCCCCTGTCGCGCACCTTGCACACTTGCCACCCTCCACCCTTGACGTTGGCGCCCTCCCCACTTCTACTGCATACTGCAATTACGATGCCATGCTCCTATTTTAGTTCCAACGATGACCACAATAACCGCAATTTTGTTTGAACTTGACGATTCTTTGATGATCACTTTAGAAAGGAGGAAAATAATGATACCTGCCTGTGCTATGATTATTTTACCTGGCAATTTGGTTTGTAGGCCCCTAACGGTAGTATTGTCATTGGGCGCGCCAAAACTACGTTACGTTACAATTTTGAAAGGTACTGTTTCTAAGTTTAATGCCACGACTTGTTATTGTGAAAATACTAGTAACATCCATCGGATTATATCGACTTGTTGTTGTAGTACCAGTACTTAGTTACCTGGAACTGATAAATACCGTCAGATCGAAGTGCGATTTCCAGTTATTTTTAGTTTGCACAATCGAGTGACGTCAACGTACTATGTTTCATAGAAGACTCTATGACTTAACAAAGGAACGATTTATGTCACTTGTTTTCCCGTATGTCACTACTTAGCGATAACAGAATAATATTTAGATAATGTTCAAGCCAGATAAGGTTATTAAAGTTCTTGTTTGTTTACTTTCACGTGGCGCAATGTTCTGTTGTGACTTGTGAGGTTTCCACAATCAGTTGAAAACGTTGTACGAACGTTATTATGTCGTTAAGTCCATCTGCGATGTTTGTCCACGTGCCACGAAATTGTGTGGTTTTGTTTACTCGTTTTAGGTGCGAATTCAAAATAACCAAGTCAGCGCGCGCAAAACAATCAATATTTTCCGGGTGCAGGTAAAACAAACAACATTATTTTGTCTCTAACCTTTGCATATATTTGTACAAATAGTACAATCAAATATGCACTCGGTTGTTTATCATTCATACTCGCACACAGAGCCTTGTAAATGTTACCAACACGTGCGTGAAATAGTTTCAGACACGTGTTTTTACTATTGCAAACCCGTTCAAAAGATGAATGAATTCATAACGGGAGAACTGCGAGTATGCGTCGTATATCGATTTGAAACCGAGTCTTGCATTATGTCAGGAACAATACAAACCGCATAGCAGGCTAATCTTAGATTTCATGTGAGTACTAGGAGCTCACAGCACAATGGAGCTAGCCTGTGTGTACACAATTTGCATGTGCGTTAACAGCCGGCTTAGGCGCGCCCTACATAACGCCCTTCACTTTACAACAGAATGCATTTAGCATTGTTTACGTAACACTGCACTTTTAGCGCTGCAAGGAAATCGTTATAATCCTCTTACTTAGACACTTGGTCTTTAATCAAATACCTTGTTCTACTTAACTAGGTTTCTAGAATTATGTCACCATATTGTGTAATGTTTTCAAATGTGCGCGAAGATAACTTTTATCATCACAAAATAGAGCCTGTGAGCGCTGATACCTTATCAATCTTTATTTAAATCAAATCAAGTGCATGTTCTATAAATATAATTAGTTATCTCTTATAGCACTTACAATGTCCGGTTATGCAGTAGGTTAGAGATAAGGACAGACAATAACATAGGAAACCTAGTATGTTGCAGAAACTAGACTTAAGCTGGAGCTAACCACAGCCGACCTAATGCGTTGGCGCCACTTGTAACCATACACATAGGTCAACACGTACTCTGTGGCGTAGACCTTCTTGTGTACTAAGTACTTGTGTTACTTTGAGAAATAGACACAGCAACTTTTTCTATGCATAGGTATGACCATGATGATGGTACAGTACATTGCAAATGAACTCGTAAAAAGATGATGTTTGTCTATTTCCATCGTATGACGACAGGTATACGTCATACCTGAAATGTGCGAGAGATAAAGTAACAAACAAAACAGTAATGAAAAAGATCCTGGAATTGTTTTTATGTTGTTGTGTACATCAGAAAATGAGAAGGAAAATGATAAAAAACTAGTAATAATTTTGAACGACGAGTTAGTGGTTTTTACGTAATAAGTACATTACAATCTGTTAAAAAAAATGCATTAATATACACCAGGTTGGCTAAAGTACAGCAGGATGGCAAGCAAATCTTAAATGTGCATATTATTAACAGTTTCCTTATGTACTACATGTAGCTATTATGTGGGTGGGTAAAACAAGCTCGTGATGGCGAATGATAGGGGTTCCTCTTTATTTATTTAGAAAGGAATACATGAATGCCGTTTAGTCATGCACTATTGCACATAGAAACCAATGCTGAACTATGTGTAATTTACAAATCACTTTTATTGACTGTTTTGTAATTCTGCCAGATAGCAAAGCGTATACTGGTCGTTGTATATGTAGGTACATGGTTTTACGCTTCTGCTCAATCGCCTGAAATAATCACTGTCTAATTAAAAAAAAACCCAGGTAAACGGAAGGGATGATTTATTCTTAGTCAGGTACAAGGCCTGTACCCGTACTTTCAATCACAAATAGATTCTTTGTTAAAACGATTCAAAAAATACTTTTGAAATAAATGTCAATTTACTACAACATACGACAGGTACCCTTTACCTTATTCTATCAGAAAATATACTAACCTTCAGTCGGCATACTTGTGCAATATTTGAACACTTCAACCATCTTGATAAATGGTCGAATTAAATAAATATTTTGCAGACAAGGGGTACAGTAGTGACGACAAGTTTCAATGAATGTTACAGGTATGTTTGTTTATTGACTTTTGTAAACAGCAATTTCGATTCAAGAACTTTATTTTTATTATTGTTGGTAGTGGAAGCTAATATCGTCACAACCATTCACTATTGACGTGCGGCAGTAAAACTGTCAATATAAAAAAGTGACGTAAAATAAATGTTGTATCAAACAAAACAAGTTAAATTTAAACGAAAATCCACGTGATTGGAGGGTTGCGCAATGTTTTCATTAGAGCCTGAAACTGAAAAGGTACATCCGCCCACTCGCGGCTCTCGCTCACGGTGCGCGGTGCACGGAGCAGGTCGCGTGACGCGGGAAATTGCGCACAATGTTCGCTTGTATAACCTTTATGATTGCTTCTAAGGCTATTTCAATGATGACGTCAGTAATACGCTAAATTATCCCGTGGCAAGGGTACGAAATGACCGTGTGTTTGCTCAACAATACAACACAAACAATGAAAACACGTTGAGCAACGTTGCTGTAATGATGTTCTTGGCTTTACCTGCTAGTT
Organism: Xestia c-nigrum; assembly: GCA_916618015.1. NCBI lineage: Eukaryota > Metazoa > Arthropoda > Insecta > Lepidoptera > Noctuidae > Xestia > Xestia c-nigrum. The sequence goes on from OU745260.1 coordinate 12,669,623, forward strand.
GCTACGTTTTCAGTTGTGGCTTTAAATAACTTTATTGATGTTTGGTAAGTACGCCGTTTGTCTGAGCTGTAAGCTCTGTCCACCTTGAAGAGAAATTAGCGGTGGAACATAAATTGTGTTATACTTACGTAAAGCTTGAGCTGCTGCTACTATCATTAAACATTATATTGGCTCGTTCCGCCTGCAGTACACGAGGCAGTGGGTGGGGCTGAACTTTACACCCACTATCCTACTCCCACGGTAGCCTTAGAACTTTAATCTGAAACATTGCAATAAACTTGTCACTGAACCGGATATTACTTTAATAGTATTTCTGCCTGTGAATTTATGCGCTTAACCGTCCATTCCCGATTTCTGGAATGAAACTGAACTTTATATGTTTAGTCATCCATTCCTCATGCATAGAAATATCTCGAAAATTGGCATCATGAGAATGTTATAGTATTGAAACTTTCGCGTTCATTTGGTAGTTGAAATCTTAGAATAGAAATCCAGGTCTCGGATTTCACTAGTATGATATAACATTGCATCAGTTCGATTTGGGTCAGGCCACGCGCCACGCTGCAGCGGAAAGGCCGAAGGTCGTGGTGCAGTGCAGCTGCGGGCGTGGGTGTGCGCCGAGGGTTGGAGGCGGCAGGCGGCAGGTAGGCGCCAGGAGTAGGCGAGCTGAGGGGGCGCGTAAACGCCAGCATTACATAACCCTACAGCTGTAGCTAGCTATATGTACCTTACTTGCCGAGTTCCGTTAATACCGAAGGTTGCTGCGCATAAGGTCGGCCGTCTGGGTCACGACGCAAGCCTCGGCGCGCCGTATTTACGGCTATATTTTCTAGGTAATAGTACGAGTACAACCTTCTGGTTCTTTTACTGCCGTTTATGTTGGTTGCTATTTATAGCTTTCAAAGAAAGTTAATTATTACCTTTGAGCTTGTTTAAAGAGTAATGAAAACTTGGAAGAAGGAGCGTTTGAAAACATTCTATATTTTCTCAGTTCTTTGAAAATTATTGCAATATTCTTTACAATATTTTGACCACAGGGAGCTACACTACTGACGAGAGTCCTTAAGGTCTATAAAGTATTATTGTATATGTGTAGTAATAGTATCTGCTATCTTTTCCTCGTATCTACGATGTGGGTTCACTATCTCTTGTTTTCAGAGTGCATTTTATCAACTTATCGCAATACTTATGCTAGATTTCATTCGAGTACGTTTAGCACTTAGCGCCCCCAAACTTCAAAGTCAACACAACTGTTCACGATGTACATGCGAATACGGTGCACCTGACATCGAAATTGCCTTCAATCAGTGGAAGGATGATCACTACGTTTTCACTATCAGCATTCTCGTAGCGGCTACGCTGAGCTACCGCTCCGTCTACGACGCCGACCAACGCTACTGCTACGCTACGTCTACGACATGGGCCTACGCTTCGGCTACGACGCGGACCTACGCTACGTCTACGACACGGGTCTACGCTGATGCTACGACGTAGGTCTACGCTTCGTCTACGACGCGGGTTTACGTTGCTCCTACGCTGTAAACAACAAGTGTTTAGTTGTGAAAATATTTCCCAACCTTGGGAAAAACCTTATAAACAGTAAAAATAAAATTTATCACTAACTTAATTAACAAAAATATACGTATACACATTTGTTAAAACCAGAGCTAACTAGGTACGTCCATATATGTATACTAATGTAGTTGTTAGTACACAATATCGCGAACTAAAGTGGTCCAAGGGCAAATACTAATTTCCTTTACGTTGGGATTCCCTAAATGTAACGATTTTATTTTTACCGCGATTACTATTTAGCTGTCATCACAAGGTCATCAGAACCGTAACCATACATACATACTATCAATTTATTATCTAGGGAATTTAATTTCGCATAATTTGATATGCAATGAATTATTTTTATTACATGTGCGTTAAACCTTTTATCATTCTTATCAATACATTGATAACATCTTATAGATGTGCAAAGGAGCTCTTTTAAAAGTAAGTTATTTCTGAAATTGTTTGTGGTTGCAGGATTTCCCCGCTGAGCTGTGCGTCATCGGTACTGTACCTACACTGCATAATGTAGGTACTAGGTAGTTTCCGCACTATTTATAGTTCAAACGAACTTATTTTAAAACGTGTAAAACCTACTCGTACTAAGTTATAAAATTCCATTGGTATTGTACGTTTTAACACAGTTTATCGAGAAAACTGCGTCTGTAAAGTTTAGCGACTGAAACTTTGAAAATAAATATAAAGACCCTGGTGGCGCCGGCGGCGCCCGACGCCTGATGACAAATCTGAAATCAGATAGAAAAACGATGTTTCATCGTTCTGAAAAAGCAGATAGCTCATCTTAGCGAGGGCCTGAAGTGTCTTGTTATTGTGCTTATAAATAACTGATGCATGACTAATCTTTGTCGATGATGTAAATACATTCAATGAATCATATCTTTAAGAAAATAAACCGCAGTTTTTAATTATGACTACACCTAAGATCCTGTGGTTGGTTTCTTGTGGTATAATTTCTTTGACACTATATTAGTTCAAGCAATAATGTGACGGACTTTGTACCTACTCAAATTACTCATACCAATATTTTTCAGCTACATGAAAATAAATAAAACCTACCATTACAAATAAAAAACCGCAACTGGTTTACCTGTTTGTGATGGAAGCCACTACTTACGTCAATAAACCATACATAACTACATTTAAGTAGTGTAAAAACAATATGCCCTTGTATTTTTTGTGGTTTTCCCAGAAATATCCTCAAAACTCAACGTTACTACCTGCGTTCCAGTTCTCCATTTCAAAACAGTTTATATTTGCAGATTTGATTACGGAAAGAAATGGAAGCGTTTTGCTGGTTTCAATACAGATAAGTTTTAACTTCACGGATTGGCTGGAAATTACAATTTTGGAAAGTTATTGTAACCTTTGGTTGTATTTGTAAGCTACCTGCGTTTGAGTAAGAAAGTTCTAGTCTAGTTGAAATAAATGATTTGAGTTTGAGTTTGAGTTTGAAAGTTAAATTTAGTTTATATAGTTTCTTTTTATCATGAAAGATCATCAAAATCACATATAAAAAGCCTCGGATCGGCCTTTAATTACAAGTACATGTAAATAAACCTCTTTTTTTAAAACCTAGTTATATTTGTTCAAGTACGCAGGTTCGTTATCTACTGATATCGAATTTGACAAAGTTTAAGTTTAGTGCTGCGTCATAATAGAGGTATTTTTTCCTAGAACGATTTGACGATATTGCAATTAAATAAACGTTTTTCCTGTATCTATGATCGCTGAAATTGTTATTGCCGAAAATTGTAATTGCTTTATCAAATACACGGGATGACTAAGACCAATAGAATAGGTTTTCACAAAATATGGCATTAACGCATTCACGGTACTTGTTTATTTATTTTATACTTTTAAATCGTGGATGTCCGTGCCGTTATTACTGTCAGATATTTAAAATTTGCTTCCATAATCTGCAATTTCCAGCATCCGTGTTAATTACATATTAAAAACGTTAGTCGCAGATTATTGCCATCTGGTTAAAATTATGCATGTGTCATGTCATGAGTTTATTCTAGTAATTTATGACAAACGAACACACAATTACAGCACAGTGGGAAAATAGTTTCCATTCACATAGCGTACTTGGTACGGATGCCACAAAAGTGTAGGGCGCGTGAATCGGGCTCAAGAGTGACGCAAGTTGTTTTGCCAACTGCACTTAGTCACTACTTTATAAAGTATTTCGCAAGAAAAGGTGCCGCGTCCCCGTTTCAGTTTGTAAACAAACATCGCTACGGTTCTGCAGGTCCGTAACGCGTGTAAACTGTAATTTCTGTGCTCATTCAACAAACAATATTTCATCAGTGAGTGACAATAAATAAATGCAGCAGCTTTTAAGTGATTTTCGTAATTATGACTGTGGAACCTATGTTAGTGTTCAATATGTTTCAAAGCTCGGTAAGTTACAATAATTATTATTATTTCATTTACATTAATGATTTAGGTAGGTACCTAACAGCCTGTAAATGCATACCTTCAAACAGTGGTATGTGTTTACTTGTTTAGTTGCTCAGTATTAATGAAAGGAACATTAAAGAAATGTAGGGCATTAGTCCAAGATTAAATCTTTGTTAATAGTTACCATGCTTACAGCACACTTAGGCTATATCTAAAATCTAGATTTGCGCTAAAAACCAACAAAGGTATAATATAATGATTGCTCAGTCACACACGAATTTAGAAAATAGTACAATGAGTCGTCTATACTCAGTAGTGAAGTGATACTTAGTATTGTTCTATTTCTTAATTGTAAAACAGGATGTTTTGTCGACGCCAATCTCTATCGACAATCGTATTCGCCGCGGTTATCTGTCGTAAACAATGGCGCTTTCGCATGCCTTCACGTTCATAGTACGACTACTACGAGTAGTAACTGTTGTTCCATTAATAGACATATCGGAAACGAACATCTTTATATGGAACATGAACTACATTTTACTAGACTACACTAAAACTAAGTACGTATTTAATATAGGTACTACGACGACCACAGGACACTTTATTAGGCATCAAAATACTGCTTCGCATCGATGCTGCCTGATAACGTGCCTAGATCAGCAATATTTTCACACATCAGACAACCATAAAATACTTAATAATTTTCATCCTTACTTATCGCTATGACGAAATCGTTACAAGTAAAATTTCAACATACTTATTTAGAAAACAGAGGTCCCCAAACTATCGGCTGCGCCTGTATCTTGGGGGCCGGAGTTGCGTTTTAGTTGATATGTTAGTTAACAAGGTAAGCAGGTAAATTATGAATACTTTTTTTTACAGAAAATGAAAGATATCTATACTAATGTTATAAAGCAGAAGAGTTTGTTTGTTTGGTTGAACGCGCTAATCTTAGGAACTACCAGCTCGAATTAAAAAATATTTTTGACGTTTGATAGTTCATTTATCGAGGAAGGCTATAGGCTATATAAAATCACGCTACGATTATTAGGAGCTGAGCAGGAACGAAAAATGTTGCAAAAACGGGGATTTTTTTTTTTTCACTTTCGTTTTCTCTCTTATGTGACGCAGACGACGTTGCGAGGGTCAGCTAGTATTACAATAAAAAAGAACTATAATGTTTAATAATGTCGTGTCGTGTTAGATAAGGGTTACCATATCTCAGAATTTGTCCTGAGTATTCCGGATTTTTGGACTCTTCTCAGGATTGCGGCCGGATTTTGCAAATCTCATGAAATCTCAGGATTTTAAACATTTTCAATAAAATATAGGTTACATTTTTAAAGATCTCTTTAATAAAAAGTTAAACAAACTAAAAATAATCTTCTTTTGGTAATGATTCCACAATTTAAATCAAAACCTACTTATTTATCCAAGTAGATACTTATCAGTTTATGTGGTGAAGATATATTTTTAAGTAAGGTTTAAAATTGTTAAGTACGTTTTAGAGAAAAATTTCAAACTAAAAAATCCTCAGCAATTTGAAATGGTAATCAGGCCTTTTCTCCGGAGTTTTGATTTTTTCATCTGGTAACCCTATGTTAGAGAGTGTGTGTGTGTGTGTCTTTGTGTGTGTGTGTCTGTGTGTCTTTGTGCGTGTGTGTGTGCAGACGTGTTTGTTATTTCCAGTTCTTATATGTTTCACAGTTTTATTAAATTAAAATTTCTTCTGTCTGTTCAGATGACAGTTTGGAAGACCATTTTACTATCGTTTTCTTGCATGAAAAGTAGATCATGTCTGGAGCTAAATGAGCAACTCTATTTGTTCAAACTTCGTTTGAAATACTGTTAGAATAAAGTTCTAATCAGCTTGCACTAGGTACAAAGTGGTTGTTACGTCAGTCACTGCAGCCCGAATAGTGCGAAATGAGTGGTTTCGATCGAATTACAAAAAATCTATTGATTGGACTAAAAAAATAAAACATTATGATGACAAATATCGCTTGCTTGCTAGAATTATTTGCCAAAAAAACAGAATGATCGCGTGTATTCAACCGACTTTGCTCGTTAAAAGAAATGTTTACAGATAAGTTCGTGATTTGTTTATCGAGTAAAATTAATTGTATTATGTTTTCAAAGCACTATCATACTAGGATATTGTATCCTGAAGAATATCATGTATTTTTCTGGTTTTGTTTATTGCAGTGAATCCTATACTTTCAAGCATTATAAAACTCGCGTTTAGCTTCTGTAGTCGCTTAAATCTCGCAAGTTTTGCTGATTTTGTTATAAATATGGATATGCGAGTAAAACGGGCATCGTAAGAAGCTATTTGCTTCGGTAAAGGGAATATTGAGACAAGTTTTTCATAATTGGATCAAGTTTTCAGGGTTTTGTGAAGAAGTTTGTTGCCTTTAGGATAAACGGTTGCCACACTCTGAGGACAGCAATCTCTTTATAAATTTTATACGTTGGGTACCGAAAAGGTTTTCAAAGGCCTACTTTTATAACGGCTCTTTGAGCTCTTTCTAATTTTAATACAGTGCTTTTCCCACCTGCAACCCAAACAGAACTCCTAACCATCCTCACCATCACCTATTCACAGTCTGCCATCGTCAGCCTAGCCTTTTCCCAACCACGATGTTGGGAGTGGCTTCCTTGTTCCAGTCTAATCGGATGAGCTTAATCATCAGTGGCTCATTTATGTCGGTTACTCATTTTACCTGAACTTATTATTTATTTAAAGCTTTCCTTTATTACAATCACTAAGTTCGTAAAAATAGGTATGGGAAAATTATACTTTTTATTTGTTTACTAAATAAATAATATTTGCCTATCGGTATTATATAGTGGAGTAGAATATTAGTAGGGGAGAAAATGTTATTATTAAACTATAATGATAATTCTGTTTACATGCACAGTCTATGGGGTTTTTCACAGTCATTAGCTTTGTTTTTTCCTCGACTGCTCGCTGTTTTATGGACATAATACTACATACAGTATTATCCTTTTCATACATTTTCATCATATTAATACCGCATAAGCTTTTAAAATTGGCATAGCGTATTACGTACCTAAACATACAGAAACATATTTTGGTCTTTCGGAGTAGTCACTTTCATATTTAATTATAATGATTACCTACTCCAACGATTAATGATTTTAATAACAATTCCATTTCCGTCTCCATTAGGTTACTAGTTATCACACAAACGGCAATGTTTATTAATTTGTTGGTATGTATCACAAAAATGGAAATTCCGTAGTGTACAAACTGACGATAAAACAGATTTTCCTTGTTTAATATTTCTCTAACTAGAATAGGCCTTTTTTTGGGACAACGTGTTTTATTTATATGAACGTAGGTAAGTATAATCATTATGGAAAATTACGATGACCTGTGATTTTGGGGAAACAAGGAAACTAACATGTTTATAAAAATTCAAATTCAAACGTTTATTTTTCCGCATAATTGATATTTAATCATGTTATTTTTATAAACATAATTGTTAACTGGAAACCATTAGGTGAAACGTTTAGTTAATCTAATAGAACAAATTATTATTAGTAATAATAGGTACTATATCGTTAGGAGGATTTTGGCCCGAACTTTCAAATTATACAGACGTCTAGACACAAGAGTTTTATATTATATATACATCTATAGTATTGTCTAGACAGGCCATGACCCTTTTAATATCAGAGTACTTGAACGCTGAGGTAGACGAATTTCATGAGCGTACTACGAATTTACTGGGTGCGACTTATAGCTGGTGCTAGTGACCCCCGGGACTTTACTCGTACTTGCCGCTAGACTGGAACATAGCGGGTGAAGGGTTCTTATCAATTGGATTATGTAAGTCCCCTACAAACAATCCTGTCTTGTTTTATTAATTTAGCACTGTGCTGCTATTGACTAGTAGCAAAACAATGTAACGGAATCGAGGTACCTTACAATGTTTAAAGTTATGGTTTCCTATAATTCTGTTTGAGATCATTTCATTAATTTCCGAGAAGAAACATACAGAGTGAAACTTTGTTTTGTCAAACTAACGTCATTTTGGTTCTTTTTCCCAATGACTCCTGAGTCCTGCACAAAACTCGTGCCGACCAGACGTCGCGAGTGGTTAATAAAATCTTACAGGATGAAAAACCAATTCCTATTGAATATAAATTGGTACACAACACAAAAAGGTTAATATTCACAACAACCTGAACGCTAAGAATAATAGGTATGTCTGGTACCAATTATACCAAGGTGAAACTGCCTGTCCAAATGTCATGAGACGGCGCTTAGTGTTCAATCATCATCAATTAAATACGTATTCTTGAGCAAATTACTTGTGAAATAATTAATGAATTATGTACTTTATTTTCTTCATAACAATTGTTAATCTTATCGTTTTCGTCATTGTTACAACTACATTATTTATAACTACCGATTCATTTTCAATTATAAATAATGTGATTAAAATGGAAATTGCTGATTTAATATATTCAGATTATTTATTTCAGTTCGATAACATTTGATTTGATAACATCAGTTTACAAAGATATTTTTCGGAATGAAAAGAAGACAAAGTCAAGACAATTAGTTATTTAATATTACCTGTTACATTTTTATTTTTCAAACTAATTTTTATACTTATTGCAATATGAACAAATAACGAAATAAACATGTATTTCTTTAATTTTGCTGTCCAAGCCACTTAGACTGTTGAAAAATAACATCAAAATGGAATCAGTAATGATGAATGATGATTCTATACAATTATTTTCTGTTTCCGTCTCAGAATAACATGTTGTTGTTGTACTGAAATTGTTGTTCATTTGGCGTTATCTGTTTTCTGTTCATGTAAACACAAGCTAAAGTGAGCTCGTGTCATTAAGCAGTCACATTGCCATGGCGGATGGCGGGATCACGCGATGTTTTGGGTCTCGTGAAGGACATGGACGTGAGAATACTGTCTTTTGTATGCCTTATTACTGAAATAAAGAAGCAATGACGACCTTTGCGACCTTGTTTGTTTACATACTCACATAATGTAAGAAAATATGACAGTGCAACACAAAAAAGGTTCGGTGTGAACATTTATGTAAATATTATGAAGACGTAAACATGATAAATCGATATCATTTATGCGTGGCGGCGCTCGCCGAGGTAGCGTTTCTTTCTGCACCGAAAACTTTTAAATTAATGTTCAGCAATATTTATATAACTCGTCACTGTTGTTTTTAACAATTTTATTTAAACTAGACATTGATGAATGATGTAAAATGCGGTCAATGCGACATTCATGTTGCATAGTCACTGTGTTTGTTTTTTTACTAAAAACATGTTTTATTTTATTTCTTCTATTTCAGTTTTTTTCTATAAATATACCATAAACAAGTTTCTTTATCCCACAAGCATGAGCATTTTAAGATGTGTGAATGAACCGGAACAACATTCAAATGCTTCTCAGTCGAGCGACAGTGCTGGTTTTTAAAAGATACGCAATTCATCGGCCCTGAATTTACCAGCATAACTAATTAAATACTAATGTTTTTTAATAAAATATAACTCATTGAACTGGTTTTGATAAACGATCACAGATCCGTGTCGTGATCGTGACACTTACGATTTTGCGTCTGATAATTTAATACATTTAAATAAGTTCTGTTGAATTAAAATAAAACCCACCAAATGAAAGTGTTCTGGTAATACATAATAGCATGCGCCGCTTCCGGGGCTGGTTGCGCGGGCGCACGCGGACGAGCGCGAGCGGCGCGGGCGCGACACGCGTGGGAACCGCGCAGTCACCACACAGTTCCCACGTCCCATTGTCTCTGATCGGCTCACGGCCCAACCTTTGACACATCATAGTCGACCTAAAAACCTGCAGACAGGTAAAGTAGTTATAGCCGCGTTATTGTTATAAAGTCCACATGCCATAGTGCTATGAGTATGATGAAACACAGCGTTAGCATTACATCTATTTCGGCACGCACAAATATCGCATATTGCAAGATTTTATATACAGGGTGTCTCATTCAAATCGGTCAGTATGGGAAAGTCTGAAACTATAAGACATACGAAGATTTTTTCTGAGGAACCATGTCATCGATTTTAATAACAAGAAAAACTGCATTCATACATTTTAAAAAATACCAAGATTCACCTATCAAGATTCAGATATCACAGTTCAAGCACCTACTAAAATAAATTAAAGTATGTGGAAACAATGCATTTTATTCATTTTAGACATCATGTTTCATACAGACATTTGCTGCTTAAGACCTACACAATCGATATCTAAATAGAAATAGAGTAGGTTTTTTTTTTTTCAAAATAACCGGGTTCGATTCCCGAACGGAGTACAGATATTTTTTAAAATGTATGAATGCAGTTTTTCTTGTTATTAAAATCGATGACATGGTTCCTCAGAACAGATCTTCGTATGTCTTATAGTTTCAGACTTTCCCATACTGACCGATTTGAATGAGACACCCTGTATATGCCTAATCTCGATCACGTTCTGTTGTTTATGAGACGAATATGTTATAATATTTCAGATAAGATAAAAGGTATAGCAATAGGTACCTACGCAAAAAATACCTTTTACTTCTAAGCACCTTTAGTGAATTTAAAGTGTTATCGTGTGTTGTGTTATGTAATTATTGTTTTAATATATGTGGCGAAGACAATACTGTTTGCGTCGGCGCCGTCAAGGTCGGGGTCGTTGAACCTATTTACGTCTTTCAGCAAGAGGCGCCGGGCGTCGCGCCGCACGCCACCACCCCGCACGTGTAAACAAACTGTCGTTAATACATACAACACCCTGCGATAACTAGATTACTTAGCTTGATCATTTGAAACTATGTTATTTACATGGAAACATTTTTAATTAAATAAAACCATGGTTGCTTTTAAAAATCTTAAGAAAACATTCGGAGCTTGGCTAGTGGATGGATTATTGGTTCTTGTCATGTTACATTGTTTTGATTTTACTATTATTCCTGATTAATGTGTGATTAATGTGTTTCATTTTTTTTTCTATAGTTTAGCGCCTTGGCCTCGTGTAAAATCATGTTTAGTGATAGTTATCATGTTAAACTAAATAGCGGCGTACAAAAGCGCGGACTATCAATATTTGCTTCGATCACGAAGAATATTTGTGTAAGTACCTACATCTGTGACGTGTTTCACCCGCGCGCCATGTTTGTTCAAACGAGCGGCCTCACTCTACTCACTACTCGAGTTTTGTGGCCTCATCGCTCTCATTGTGATTACCGTCAATCAAAATATCATTTATTGATACGACCGACTTTACTCAACACGGCCATTGTCACTATTTGACAAAGTTTGTACAGCCCCCTTGTATAGGATACTGTACACTAGTTGTTTTGTAGTTTACATTTCTTGATGATGGATTTTACGGTGACAGATGTCACCGTAAAATTGTCAAACACGTTATATTGTAATCTCTCTAGCGATATTGTAAACTCTCAAAAATTGTCAACTGAACATACGGCCGATTACAACATAAGCCGATTATGGGGGTAAAGATACTTTGCCCCCATAATCGGCTCTTGGGGCACCCCCCCGTTACGTTAGTTAGGTTCCTTTAAACCCTGCACTCGGCAATAGAGGCCCCGCGAAGCGGGGCTCCGTCCACTACGCTTTTTAGGGGAATATAAAGTGTTTTAAGGTTAGGTTATATTAATCGGTATTTCTCAGGAATAGTACATTATCTGGTGGTACTGCTGGGGACCCCTCCTTCCCTCCACACCGCGTGAGTTAACTAACCATCGCATGCATTTCACGAAAAATAATGCGTTTTATTGTAAGCAGTGTGTTCGTTTGACAATATTTCGTCAGTTTACAATATCGCTAGAGAGATTACAATATAACGTGTTTGTCAATTTTACGGTGATATATCTATTCTTCTGAATAAAGAACCGGATCCCGGAAGTATTAATTATATCGTGTATTCTACCAACATCTGCATGAACTATTGCCTCAAACGCTGGAATCGACGTAGAGGGAATGATTGCGTGTTGATGACACTTTTTATTCAGCCCAAAAGAACCCGAGCGAGACAATTGTTGATGAAATTATTGAGCGTCTACGTATGTCACCGTGATAGATGCCTACGAAATAATTTACAAAGATTTATCAAATCAAACTTAAGGTCTAACGAAGTCTGTAAAAAAAATCCTCATTATTATGAGCTCAATTGACTAGAATAATGATGAATGAGAAAAATAATCATGACTTACTTTTTTTCTTCCTAGATTGACTTCATGGCTTTTGGCTAAGATATACTTTTAAAGTGAACTCACACTAATTCGCGCCGAAACAATCTACCGCGCCGAAAGAATCGAATTTTAGAATAACTTGTATGAAATATTATAAAACATAGCACACTTATCCGCGTCGAATCGTACGAATAGATGACGTCATACGTATGAGAAAAAAATATTTCTTGCTTTTTTATTTTATTATTGATAAGTGTGTGTCCACCTTTAATGTCATCTCCAACAAAAAAAAATTGACATTTTATTTGTCAACCTGCTTAATGACATGCGCTGTACCGTCATACGGTGAAAGGCCGTAACTAACATTTTTGCCAAATCTCAGTTAAACATTGATTCGAATTCAGCAAGAAATTCTGTATAAGTCGCCCGTAGCCACCAGATACACTTAGATAGAAGGGCGTTTGGCCTCAAACGATGTTTTCTACGAATAGTTTGCATACTTGTTGAAATCCGCATCTTCATTTGAGGCCTTATCGGCCGTGAAAAGCCTTAAATAGAGTTATGGCTTTCCATCACATACATCATTGTATTGTTCATAATAGGTACATGGAATAATAATAAAGTGTGTATTGTATTGTACGTAGTATAATAGGCTGGTATCTCTTTAGAGGAAAAAACCACGCTTGTTTTCGCGCCTGAAGGGGCCGAAGATGTCACACGGCGCGTATCATTTGAAAGTTCCTGAATGAAGCGAATATACATACGGGCGATGGACTGGTCGAGTCCAGATATGGACTGATATCGAACGCTTATGAGACGAGCTCAAGAGAAGGGTCCTGGCCAGAAATTCAGTCCCTTCAACCATAAAACGATTCAGCTGCAAAACAACCTAAGCAGCAGAAAGGGGGAAAGTAGAACCGTCGCTGTGAAACCTTTCTGAGGAATCCGGTACAGCGCTGTCCAGCCAAGCAGAAGTGTGATGAGGACGGCTTCACCTTAGTTCAGAAGAAGAATAAAAAGCCTACTTGTCGCAATCAATGCGGTACTGGACTGTCAGTACCAAATATGCTGCTGCGTCCAGCAATACCAACTACGACGTTGCTTTATGTGTCCCGACTGCATCACTCCACGAAGATTGAGTAGGTCGTAGAGTACATGGAGATGAAGACCAGCTAGACCTTGAGGGTCGAGAAGTTGGACTCGCGTCACAACACCAACTTCAAGTCGTTTGTGGTGCGAGTTCCAACACAATTTCTCGACAAGTTTCTCAAGGAAGAGTTTTGGCCGAAGGTTGTTGTCTACCGACGTTTTCGCGGCAGGCTACGTGACACCGCGCAGCGTAACACGACGCCGTCACTTCATGTGTTCATAGTTTATAAGTTATATTTTGTATGTACGAGTATTATAGTATATTTCTAAGTTGTAATGTAATGTTGTGTATCTTATCTATGGACCTTAAGATGCCTGAAAATGAAATGATTGATTGATAAAAGCATTGAAGGCCGCGTTAACAGACGGGTGGGACAGAATTCCTCAAGGCACCGTCAAAAACCTGATCAGATTAATGAAGAATCGAATGCAGGCTGTGATTTAGAGCTAGGGTAGGCAATAATAAGAATTGACAGAATAAATTACTTTATGGTTTTAACAGAATTGTTTTATTTTTTAAATGACTAAGCATAACACATATCCTATTTTCTCTCTACTTTCACAGAATTGATTTTAAAAGTAAGTTTAGTATTCACCATGAAAAATAATAATAATAATAATACCAGCCTATTACTGTCCCACTGCAGGGCAAAGGCCTTTTCTCAACAGAGAAGGCAAGAACATTGATCTCCACGCTTGCTCAAGACGGGTTGGCGACTTATTTATCAAAATATATCTCTAACTAACTGCCCTATAAATAGTTGACTAAGGTAATTAAAAAAATATTCTTCTGATCATTTATTTAAGTAGGTAGCCTACCTACTTAAATAAATGATCAGAAGAATATTTTTTACCTACCTAAGGTAGGTACCTAATTATGTCTCATGTGACCATGTGAGTCATGTGGCAGACCTACGGACGTCTGTTGGACTTAATATTCTGAATACGGAGTCCTTAAACTTATATTCTTCTAAACTTCGCGAGGCGCAGCTAGTTGTGAATCATTGCATTTATATTAATGATATTTAAAGTGATAAGTAGGTATTTTTAGATTTATTTTTCGAATAATCTGTTGTTAACAAGATATAACCTCTAAAACTTCAAACTGGAATATCTTTATTTCCTGACTTCCTAGAAAAATATGACTTAAGACAAAACTCTTCAGGAATTCAAACTCTATACTTTTACATAATCTTCATGGGCAGACGCTAAAATAAAATTTCAACAAAAATTTGTTCGCCGTGTGACCGGTGTTCTTTGACGACTCATACACTATACTTGGCTGGATTTGGACTAACAACCGTCCAGTAAAGACACGGACTTCGTTGTTGTTAAAATTCAAGTAAACATACTGATACGATAGGAAATAGGGATAAGCACTCTACGTTTCCGGATTCGAATTTTAGCTCAGTTTCTGGAAAGTGAACTCTGAACGAATTCTTAAACGTCCAGAATTTCTAATAATGGGAAAAGTAAAACGCAGTCTGTAATTTAAACAGTTAAACTTGACAATTCAAGTTTTGCTCAGGACTCAGGAATCAATAGCATCACTTGAATTAACGTAGAAATATCCAGGGTATTAAGGGACATCGACGCGCATCATATAATTCTAAAAAAAAATCAATGTTTTCATCGATCTGGGAACTCTAGGTAAACGCCATGTCATGTCACCATGCTATACCATGATCAGATATAAACTTACTGCGCAGTGGTTTCGGACTGAAATGATACAAGATGTTTGTATATATTTCATTGTTGAATAAGAATCTCACATCCTGCTGCCAAAAGTATAAACATTGGCTTTGCGTGGAAATCAGAAATATCTCAGTGTGAACGTAAACATCGTGGGTACGCTGGGTAGGTGCCGGGTACCCACGACAACGAGCCCTGAGCTCACCCACTACATGACAAGTGGCGCAATGTTTCGCCTGTCTCGGGCGTCGGGCCACTATTACATACACAGTCAGATTTAGTTACTATCGCGTGGGTTTTCTCACGACGTTTCCCTTCATAGTTTCATACTCGGTGATAAATTTAAAACGTATACGTAAGTACTGTTACGTATACGATATACGTTTACATCGACGTAATTTGTTATGTCACTAATATGTTCTGAAAAATCCACGATTCCACGTAGTAGGTACACAACTCTCTATCGGACTGTAATGAAAGGAGCTTTCAGCATACTTATCTCTAATCAGTAATACTCAAAAATTCAAGCTTTTTGTGACGTACCTATATTTTCTGCAGCCAATTTCCGCAATTCTTTCGTTTGAAAATGCAGGCGTTGCCACGGTTCGTCCCGGGGTTAGCTGAAATTAGCATATTTCTTATAAATAGCTGTAGCTATGCCAACGAAATGTAATGGTTGACTCCATTAAAATAACAACAGCTTGAATGTGTTTATCAAAAAAATAGGTCGCGACACTTTTACCTACATCCGGAAACGTTTGAATCTCGATAGGTATATAGTCGGTTGTTTACTGTTTACACACAACGAGACGGGAACGAGGTTTATGCCATTGCGGTTACATTTGTTTGTTTGTATTCCTGCTTGTTTCATTTATTTTTGAATAGAGGTTAGACCTATTTTGATGCAGGTTCTTACTTTAGAGCAGTTTAGCAGTTACGCAGGCTACAATAATTATGGCAAATACAATTTTAATAACTAAATGAGATTTTTAGTACCTACTTAGTACCAAATTTCCCAATTATGACTTTCCTGTTGATGTCAATGAAATGATTCAAACCTGAAAAAAAAATACCAACATAAAAAACTTTGTTGTAGTTTTGATAAGCTAATAAAATATCACGTCGTCGGTTACAGTAATTTGAATCAGAACATTTCTTAGGTCGTTGTTCACCGAAAACTTAACAGTCTGATTTTCCAAAAACAGCTGTCAGTGTGACATGTTCCCAAACAAAAATGTGTCTTAAACAGCTGTTTTTAGATAATCAGACCGTCCTCTTTTTGACGAACATGGACCTTAGTAGAACGTATAGGTAGGTACCTAGTATATCTACACGCGTATTTGCGCAGACCTTGGAGCAACTCACCATGCCATACCGGTGAGTGACCGCCGATTGGCCGGTTACTGACACCCATCGCAAAAACTCCACGCCAAATAACATGGATATTAACGTGCTCATGATGAAAACAAAACACGTGGATCGTTCCACATGTTTTGTTTGCTCGGACCCTTGGACCTTGCTCTCCGTGATAGATCGTTAAGCTGGGAGGTAATTAACAAAATCTTTTCAACGTTTTAATTATTTTTACCTTCCTGTCTGTATGTGCCTAATATTGCTGAAATAAAATTAACGACCCTATTTTAAAGACCATCTAAAGGCATCAACATGTTATCGATCGATTGGTTTGCAATACATATTGTAGAAACCTATTTTTTTTGTTTTTTTTTTGTTTCTGGGTTTTTCCGTATACCACTTTACCCACCTAGATTATTATCGTTGTGGCGAAAGCAAGCTCTTTAGGGATAAAACAAAACGAAGTTGTTATTATCCTTATTTGTCAAAATTGTTAAGTCTGTACCTACATTCTCTGAAAAACACTTGACTTTACTACCGATTACTCATTTCAGGAGTTGTTTTTTACCTCCGTTCCGAAACAGTCAACTCATTTCGCTGTTGACGAAATTACACACCTACACGGAAAATAACAAATCTTGGTAAAACACAAACCCTTTTGTGTATCGAAAACAATAATTACGTATCGTATGATTGTCCATTATATATTTTTGTAAAATATTTTGCTAATCTAAAATAACATCGGCTGAATGCACCGCAGGCAGGAAGTCGTACAAATAACAAAGATCGCGCATCCCATTCGTTCTATTCCATGAGTTCTAAATCAGGATATCTCGTAACGTTTCTAGCTAACTGAGATAAACTAAATCAATAATGTATGTAAATGTTTTGTCCAAAATAATGTAATCGCATTGTGTTGGTGTGTATTTGAGTATGTGGTGCAAGCTGCGGGTATTTCCGGTGCAGTGTGCCGTGCGATGTGTTTGTGTCAGAGCGGAGTCCAGCGGAATATTCTCGGAGCTGTTCGCCGCGAGCGATGCCCCGTATTTACTGTTTACAATCATTGTACCCTCTGCACACGCACATACCGTATTTAACTATAATATAGCGACTATTTACTTTGTGCGAACTGTAAATAAGAAACTGTTTCATTAGATCCGCCTTTCATTACAATTCATTGTTCTCCATTGTCGAGATGTTTCATGACATGTGTCCACCTGATATCATGACTGTTATAATAACATAGACACATTAAGTTGTTATGTCATAACAAGCCATCTACATATCACGTTGTCTGTTTTAAAAATGAATGACCTCTAGATATAAAACAGTTTGATCGTGAGTAAAATCGTGTGCTATGTTTACAAACACGACCTTCTGATAAATAGGTTATCAAGTGTTCACGTTGAATTTCTGTTTATTAACCGGATGAATGAATATATCGGGAAAGGATCAGAATATCTGGGGTTCGTTTTGCGAGAATGACGATATTGTTTACTGTGAGCGGAATTCGAAGAATGAAACACTAGTATACTCTGGCGCGTTCTATTATTAGTGGATGATGAGCTGCGTGATGGATGGATGACGCGGCCTCGCCGACGACGCCGACGCCGCCGCCGCGTCGCTGCAGCTTGGCGCGGCGCCGGCGACGTCCCGCCCCGCGTCGCTCGGCGCTTGTGACTTGTACATCACGAGACGAGGGCGCCATATACTACTACTTACTTACGTACACGTTGGACACATCTGTATTTAATATGTACAACAATTATGCTACACATGCCTTATCACGAGGTGACGTACCTACGTTTCGCGTACAGTGATGTAATTTTGAGCTGATCGCGTGATACGGTGATACATACTGAATGAACGCTATTTTTATTACAAAACCGTCAGATGATGATGCAGGCAGTCGTTTTGTTATAAATGGCTGGTCAAGCTTGAAGCTCTAAGTCTAGAGGCATAATGTAACGTCAAACGACCACTAACTAAATATACCGTACTAATGCGGGCGTGGAAGACAACAGTTTATAAGTCGAGTGGGTAGTTGATTCCTAAATACATAATTCATATTGCCTCTAAAGTAAATTAACGGACGGACATACAAATCCTCACAAATTGTTATTATGATGTGTCCACATTTTGCACGCATCTAAGTAAGCCCTGTTTGCCTGACTGAATGCTGGTCTATAAACTGTCACAACAAGCAACAACGTTAGCAGATTTTTTTAGGTTACTGGCGTCACATTTT
This sequence comes from Xestia c-nigrum, assembly GCA_916618015.1. Taxonomy (NCBI): domain Eukaryota; kingdom Metazoa; phylum Arthropoda; class Insecta; order Lepidoptera; family Noctuidae; genus Xestia; species Xestia c-nigrum. Next base: position 12,688,287 of record OU745260.1, read on the forward strand.
TTTTTGTGAGAGAGCTGACAGAACAATAAAGATATTATTTATAACTAGCTTCTGCCAGCGGCTTCGCCCGCGTGAAGTTTCAAAATTGTCCCATGGGATCTTACTACCGGGATAAAAAGTATTCTATGTGTTAATCCAGGTTATAAACCATCTGTGTGCAAAATTTCATCCAAATCCGTTCAGTAGTTTTTTCGTGAAAGAGTAACAAACATACATCCACGCGACGGAAGCTTAAAAAATCAAGTAATTTCTCCCGTTTTCCCAACATTTCCTTACACTGCTCTGCTCCTATTCATTGTAGTGTGATGAAAAGTATACTATAACCTGCCCAGGAGTTCGAAGAATAACTGATGTTATTTTTTTTAATTGGGGTTGAGTGAGAATATTATAAACGTAAGAGTAAACAAATATAATAATAACAAATCTCCGAACTGCTAAGCTATCGGGAGTTACACGTGTTATTGTGAGTCAACTATAAAAGATAGACATATGCTGTCTTGGGATATTTTTTATATAATTTTATGTGGAATATTTCCGTTATACATGATTTCTATGTAGCTTTAACCATTAAGGCTGCACACGCGACGGAAGCTAAAAAAACCAAGTAACTTCTCCCGTTTTCCCAACATTTCCTTTCACTGCTCTGCTCCTATTAATGGTAGCGTGATGAAAAGTATACTATTACCTGCTCAGGAGTATGTAGAATAATTGTACCAAGTTTCGTTAAAATCCGTCGAGTAGTTTTTTTTTCTATAAATAACATACAGACAGACAGACAGACAGACAGACAAAAATTTTACTGATTGCATTTTTGGCATCAGTATCGATCACTAATCACCCCCCGATAGTTATTTTGTAAATATATTTCATGTACAGAATTGACCTCTCTACAGATTTATTATAAGTATAGATAGGGTTAGGTTAAAAACAGCGTGCGAGTTTCACAAGGCGACTGATTTGGTCGCGCGGGCCTGCGCCTACGCAACTAGTGATTCATTCGTTTGGCTGCGCAACGGTAAACATTACCCTAATTACTGTACACTAGTGCAATGCGAACCGACCTAGCTATAACCGAAGAATGTTAGCGTGATCAGCTGCGTAACAATGTCATACATACATACATCCACGAATTGGACCAGCCGCCAAAATTGTGCGTTACGTCGCGCGTCGCTTCGGCCCAGAAAGGTGTCGACCAAACTAGTGAGACTTAAGTAGTTCAGTAAGTTAATTAGTCACTTCTTTGATGTGTTCGCATTAATAATATTATGATAAACATTATAATTATGTATTTTAATTAGTCACCCTGAAAGATAAGCAATATGCACTCTAGGAGCCACGGTTAAATATTTTACGATCATCACAATAGTTGGAGAATCAAATCGTTATATTTTTTGTGTAAAAACCAGCACTAACAAGATGAGGTTATTATGTGGTTCTAGGTTATACCTGCGCTAGTTATCTCCCAATTAATGACTATAAAGTGTCATTTCCGTAAGTGGTTACCAGCTTATGTGCCTATATAGTTTACCCAGTTATTAGCATTCCTTTCTAATGGGGACGTGGGTAAAACTGTTTTAAATTACTATTCAATTAGTAATTTAAAACAGCTTCTGCATAGGCCGTGCACTTGAACAAAGTAGGAACTTTCCATCTTTTTGTTGCAGCATTCAAGGTCTGATGTAAACAACAAATACATAATAGGAAATACAAATATAAATAGCCTTACACTAGACAAAATGCCTTGCCTTTTATGTGCAGTATTTTGCTTGCTGCGCCAATGCGGATGCGTGCGGTGCGGCCCCGGCCTTGTGTACAATTTAGAATCATGCAACGTAGTAATAAACATGATGAATTCTATGATGTCGTAAGCAAGCTGTAAACATTAGATCTTCATTGAATTTTTAAGATTGAAAAAAAAATGTAGATATAAATTAATATACCTACCTAACACAATTTTTACTATGGTAGCTTAGCTTTCAAGGTTCTGTACCCAAAGGGTACCAATGAACCCTATTTCTAAACCTCAGCGGGTCTGTATTTCATAATCCGTAAAAGTTAGATATTTTAAATATTCGCAGAATGTGTATTTCTGTTGCCGCTATAGCAAAAAATAATAAACTAAAAATTAAAGGGGGCTCCGAGTCCGACTCGCACTTAGCTGGTTTTTATCCGGCTACGGCAAAGCCAGAAGGAAGGGTTATATGATTTTAGCAGACTAAGGTCCATGTTCACCAAAAAGATGACAGTCTGATTATCTAAAACAGCTGTTTAAAACACATTTTTGTATGGTTATATGTCACAGTGACAGCTGTTTTTAGAAAATCAGATTGTTATCTCTTTGGTGTACATGGACATAAGTGTGGGCGTATGTTTGTATTTACATACGTACTTGCCTCCGTAGCGCCTAAACTATTCATCCGATTTTGATAAATAAGGTGTCAATCGATTCGTTATTATAGCCCGGGTAATATAGGCTACATTTGACCGACTTCAACAAAATAAGAAATCGATTTTATCTTAAACCACGAATTTAATTAGACGGTGATTTTTCACTAGTCGGGTTTTTAGTAAGGTACCTATACCACACCAATTCTTGCACACAGAAAGGTGCCTCGAGCCATGGCCCCTGGCCTGTTGAATTCAAGTCTGTATGATTTATGATTTTTGCAATGATCCTGTTGGTATCCTATCCTATGCATATTGGTCTGCTCAGCTAACTACACTAATTATTTAATTATTATTCATGTGTATGAAATGAATACGTTACATCACATCACTGCCGAGAGCAACTGTTTCTAAATATATGAGAAGTATGTACTCTATGTACTCGTACTTACTTCTAAATATGTAATCATCGACATTAGGTAATCACTCTATTACGTGTGCATACCCATTGGCATTGTCATTAATAAACTCGCATGAAGGATTACTCATACGCACGTCAATCGGAACAATTGATGTCGTAAGCATAGCTCTCCTTTTTTTAATTGTACAATAGAAATAAAAGAATGTTATTATCAGCTAACCAATCACTATAAAAGTTACTAACAACAGATGAAAAAGGAATGCATAACAGTCGGCGAAGTGCGCAAGTCATTCGCCGGTACTCGTACAATCCGTACAATGATTGCAATGACGCAGTCACCGTCAAACCTTGTTTAAAACCATTCATCTGGCGTTACAAACAAGCAAAGGTTCACCTTGTTTACTGTTAGGACGAGTTGCAGGAAATGCCTGGCTGACTGTTCCGCAGAAATTATTTCAATCGTTTTGGCAATATTCCGGTAAATATTTCGTCAGTAGTAGCTAAAGATTGCTGCCACTCGGGATGGGCGTATAGTAATGGCTGCTGCATTCTGCAGCTAGATAATGTGCTGTTAGCTACATCGGTTTATATCTCTGCGTGGTCTTGGGTGTTGCTTATTTGCGTTTATTTCTGCGTGCGCTTCGGTGTCGAGTCCGCTTTTAGCCGCAACATGAGCCGCGCGCGCGCAGATGCCGCCGCCGCCGCCGGCCGCCATGTCGATGCATCGCGCCAACAATACGACTTACTCTCTTATACTGTTTTTTCTTAAATTCCATTCCGATTGATACTCCAAGAAACTTCTTTGATACTGTTTCTGCGTAGATAGATACCAAACTCTCCCAGGCAATGTGCCAGCGCGGTCATTGATCACAGTTAGGACTTGATATTTAATACATGAATGTCCAAGGAGTGGCTTTGTTTGGGTGCCGAAAGAAAACAAAGGAAAACAGCTGAACGTCATTTCATTTCTGGGAGGAGTATTTTTAAGCGCCTATGTTGCTTTTTATGCGTCCCCGTAATGGAGGGGGACGGCCGACTCAATGAAAATATATAAATAAAACAGGCAGACGCTGCCCTGCTGATCTGTTTTTCATTCTTCGAAATGTAACGTGTTTACTAAAGATTTATTGGTGTCAACATTTTTCAAGCATAAGATATATCGTGTGAATTATTCCGCAATAGACGCTTTTTAACATAAATGTTATCGACGTTATCGTCATTAATGAGCATTATTGACGATAAAAATATGGGTACTAGAAGTACTTGCATTGATTGTATAACGGATAACACCTAAAAGCACTACTTCCTAAAGTTCATCGAGAGAAAGTTTCCAATAATCGAATTAATAGTTATTATAATAAAGCGTACAGTGGATTTGATTGAATGTCCCCCTTCACTTCCACGTGCAATTGTTTTACTTCGTCATCGTGCTTGATTTCATTTTATATTGCGATAATGGAAAATTTCATTCCTTTTCCGTGCTGACCATTATTTTTTCTTGTAACTGATAAGCGGTTAATGTAGTAAGTTCAGTATAGCGTATAGTATAAACCACGTGTAAGCGCGTCGCACGCACCATTTTATATCGCTTTATTTATCTACAGGTACAATAGCTAAGGCAACACGGAGACGTTACGTAACAAAAGATTAGGTTTATGGCCTTTCAGAGCTGTGAATAATCGATAAAGTATACATGATGGCATGTACGTGCGAATATCTTGCACTCTTATCGCCATACACGTGCTTCCAGTTTACTATGCTACACTACTACTTGCACTATTGTGAAAGCAACGTCGCCGTTAGTAATTTACTTGACAGCCGATAACTTGTGAACACGTTTCATTTATTTTGATTTATGTGATTGTGGCTTATTGGGAATATTGCTTGATCAATTATCGTACCCGTGCCTTCTACCCGCATGCTCTCTATTGCGCCGACAGGGAAGAGCGTGGGAGTAGGACTACTCTCTTGATTCATTTCACATAGGGTTGGGTTCGTCATACATTTGTGTAGATGATGTCACCGATATTCCGTCTACAAACATTCGGTTGCTTTGCTAGGTCTTGGAATGAACCAATGTTCATTCATATCGAGTGAAAGTGGTACGTTGGTTAGTACACTTAGAGAGAGACGCCGATATACAAATTCACATTAAAATATAAATGTGTTAAGATGCCGCCGGATATGTACTCAGGCTGGGTTCACCCAAGGTGAGCAGACGGCGAGGCGGCGAGACGCTTGCCGACATCTACAGTCGACTTACTGGTTTCTAAATTAAATCATGTTTTTGATTGTCACTATGGAAATTCAATACTGTCTGGCTAACACAATGGACATAAAGAACGGTATTACTAAAGGTGTATTGTACTAGAACGCAAATCTTCATAAAACCAGTCGAACACGAATGAGATTCACAAGAAAATGTTCCGCACCATGCATTGTTTAATTTGCTCACCACTTGTCGCTTAGCTTAGGTTGTTTATTTTTTCTTTTAATACGGAAAACTTGGTCATGTTTATCTGGTAGGTATTAAAATGTGAATTAATTATGTACTTACCTACCAAACCAGTAGAATGTGGGAGAATGGAGGTTTAAATAACTATCTACTTATTAAGGTAAGGACTAAGGTCAAATACTTACACGTTTATTCTGCGAACTTAGGCCGGAGTTTGGAAACCCACATCCTTGTGTAAACAGAACAAAGAATTATCTAGTGATCAGAATAATCGCTGATAATTATTCGTCATTATAATAATTTCTAGGTAGACTAACCATGAGAAATTGCGACTTGCATTGCATGCAAATTGTAGTGATCTAAGCGATCAGTTTCGAAAAATACACTGATGTTGCCGTCATATTTGAACTGGCTGGCGATTGTGAAACTCGCGAGTGCTCGCGAGTTGAGTTGAATCTGACGTTCAGAAAGTTCGTCAGATATACAGTCAGCTACGTAAACTTCTTATAAAATTTAATGATATCTTTAAACGAGCAAAACTTGTTATTTACTTTTTATTTTTTTTAGATATTGGTTTCAATCAGTTTTCATTTGACTGTAGTTTATAACGTGCGTGCGAGTTGACGACAAAAAAAAAAAATTACATTGGGAAGGTGCCAACTCGCGAGCACTCGCGGGATTCACAGTCGCCACTTGACGAAAAAGCATTTTTTTACCTTGACCACGGCTCACTAAATCCCTACTTAGATACCCTCCTCCTGTCACACGTGGTACACTTGTAAACATTTCTTTATTTATTCCAAACATGATCTTCGACATCCTGTTTGTGTTTCAATATTATAATACATCTAAGGAAGTAAAATATTTCCTTATACACACAAACTCCGAACTCCGAACTGTCCCACTTTCGGGCCTTACATTAAGGCCCGAAAGTGGGACAGTAATAGGCTGGTATTATGTATCATTGAGATAACACCTTCCACAAGAAGAAGGTGCACATCTTGAATTAATATATTTTTTTAAATTTTTGTAAAATTGCGCTTACAGAAATGTAGACTTTATGTTATGTTCAATACATGAAGTAATTATACCATGATGTTTTTAACAGATAACGGCCAACCTAAACGGAATGGTTTTGAACTAAGCTTCCTGTGTAAGTTTGTAACATTTTTATGTTTTACCGTAACGCCTAAACTACTGAGCGGATTTTGATGAGTGAACGATTCGTTATCATTTCATGCAAATTCAATCAAACCCTCTTTCTTTGGATGTAAATCAAACGGATGTTACATCCAAAGAAAGAGGGTATGTTTTTGCCCTGTAATGATGTCTTGTTTATTTATGATACACATTGTAGTTGGGTTTTAGTAACTTCATTCTTTTATTTATTTTTGTTTAAAAAAAAACACAATAAATAATAACACAAGGACGCTTCAATATCGATAGTTGTTATTATTTGCTCAGTCAATGATCGGATTCATCAACAAGGAAAAAGTCTGTCATTTTTAATGACTTGGCCATATTAAACAAAAAAACCGGCCAAGAGCGTGTCGGGCCACGCTCAGTGTAGGGTTTCTGTAGTTTCCCGTCCATCACAATAAGTGTTCCAATCCGATTTTAATAATTCTTTTTTTGTTTGAAAAAAGATACGTTCATGATAATAAAATATGTAAACGAAGTTAAAAAAAATGCTTGCATATACGATTATACTACAAACTTAGTCCAGAAATTATTTTGTACAAGTTTTTGTCTTTTTTGTACAAAAACTTGTTTCCATCCAAGTTCAAAATGATTTTCTTAGAAAGTCCTTTAAAAGTTCTACTTTTCAGTTCAAAACTTAGAGGGGGGGGGGGGGGGGCACATTGTTATTTTTTACTTTTGGAGCGATCATTCCGAAATTATTGACATTATCAAAAAAATATTTTAGTAAACCCCTATTAATTTTTAAATACCTTTCCAACAATATATCACACGTTAGGGTTGAAATTAAAAAAAAACACTTCCCACTTTACGCGTATAGGGGGAACCCTAATATTTTTTTTTTCCAATTTTTATTTTACCACTTTGTCGGCGTGATTGACTACGGAACCCTAAAAAGTGTTTTTGTGGTAAGAGGAAGAATAACAACGTGGGGTTTTAGATTTAATTCGAAATTATCCTTATTTCTATCAATGCCAAACAAATCTGCGCGCATTAGAGACACTGTCCGACGAGTGTCATCCTGAACTTCGACAGTTAATTATTTCGACACAGTCTCAATTTCGAAAAACACTCCTTTGACAGATCCCTTTTCCGTGTATTGTTATCTAGCAATAACATTATTAAATGTGGAAGTAAACTTATACTGCCACTTATACATTAAAAGTTAGAATCTTACTAGGTATGTTCCTTTTTTTATTAATCTAACCTAAAGTGAATTGTTCCAAAACTGGGATAAGCTGTTTGCGAAACCTTTGAGCAGTCAGCAGAGCCCAATAAAAGGGCGCGAAAAAGTTGAAGACCTCCCGTAGTTCATCTGCCTTTAGCCCTTTACACGCACATGTATAGTTGTACTGTGGCAGTGCGTAGCGGGTAGCATATCGGCGGTCGTTCTCTCGTCTCGTGCTCTCGTCTGGGTCGCGGCGGCTGGGAAGGACGAAATTAAAGTATTTAGCGAGCCGCCCGAGGGTTGGCCGGGTAAGGGCGGCGCGGCGGCGCGTCGCGGCTATGACCGAGACGGGCTGGGTGAATGCACGCTCCGTACAACGCCACGCTACGCTCCCTACACTACTCTACACTTATAAATGCACACACTTAATGTTCACATGTTATTATAGCTCGATTTAATACCTATTCGTGTCTGTAATAAACATAAGCCATAGACTGAATTGTTTTTTCCTTGTAAAGTGTAAACAAATTGTAGGAATAATCATAACAATAAACAGCAGCGAATAACTCCCTGTTCATCTAAAGCTCATCGGCTAACGTGGGCTTTATTAAAATTCACAAAAACATATATCTGAGCCTTTTCCCCAAAGGTAAAAGCAAGCCATATTCCATTCTTGACTTTAAGATTACCCGATGACAAAAGAACTAAGCACAAAGAGGGTCTACCTACGTCATAGACAAGATTATTCTATTTTTATGCCGTTTGTATCCGACCGACCGTTAGGAGAGTCCATAACATAAATCCGAGATTACTCATCTGTAGCACTCAACTCTCAGTACAATTACATACATTCAATAGCTATACATAGAACGTAGCTTCAAGAAGTTTCCTAGTATGGAGACACATTCACATGACTTATCTTTTAAATCTGTGCTGGGAATGAATGGGGCCTAATTGTTGCTATAAACCGTTCGGTACCCATGTAGGTAAGTCTGGTCGTTGCGCTCGTTGCTTCATTATGTTGAAAATAACAGGAAGGCCAGAAAGCAGTGTTGCCCGCACTCACCTTGAAAGTCTCAAAGGGAAAACCTGATAAAATCTGTAGATAGAATGATGAAGTTAGGTATTACCTCTCTTAGTTTTGTTGTTTCGTAGCCTGCTCTGTTCCACTCCTGGGCAAAGGCCTTCTAGTCAAACAACCCAAAAAGGATTTACTTACTGAAAACAGATGCATTGCAGTTTTGTTAGTTATAATCGCCTAAGTTAGCCAACGTGTCAGGGTCTGGAATTGTAATAAATATCAAAGTCATTTGTATTCTCTGGCTAGGCACTTGAAATCACATTATATCTCATTAAATCAGGACACCATAGTTGCAACACTGCAGGGACACGTAGTTAGTTCGTGAATGGGCGCGGACAATAGGATCCGCAAGTTTGCGCGCCGGCGCTGCTGCCTGCGCGCGGGCACAGTGACTCACGCGCAGACCACCCACGCCTTGCAATACCGACAAGTTTGGTACTACTAAGTGCGCCTTTGACGAAACAATAGCAAGCTATATTTTGCAGCTATGATACCCTAGATTTCTTTGACGAATTCCACCAAAGGGTTTCACAAGGAAAAAACATAGCGCGTGGGGGGGCTACATGAACACGTGGTTTGTGTAGGGTTCCGGTTAAAAATTTGAAAAAGTGTTTTAGATTGCTCGAATTTTGTGCTTTGGCGCTTTCCAATTTCTTAGTGAAAATCTAACTAATCTATGGAAGTTTCGCATAAACAAAGATCCAAACCAAAAAAGCCGGAAATCTGAATCACGCCTTTGTTCTTTCAATCCTACTGGCCACTGTACTAAGTGCGTGCTAAGAAAAAAAATATACAAGCAACATTAAAATATTTCTTCATAACAAAGACTATTTCGGGGAACTAGTCTAAATGCATGCGCTTCTCGAAATATCTTCAGAACATTATGTACAGAATAGATGAAAAGCTTTTAGAATTGCTTTTACCAGCTTATGTAAGTGGATTAGTATAGTGGCAGGGACGGTATGCGTGGAATGCGACTTCGTCTCGTGAACGGTGCAATGGGTGGCAACGGAGTGCAACTTTGGCGAATGACCGTGGCCAAGGTGCGATGCGTGGCTTCGCTCGGCCGCCGCCCGCCCGCCAGGCTTCGCGACCAGCGACCGGTGACCGACCAAACCCTGCGGACCAGTTTGCATTCTCTCCAGTTGATTCATCCCGGCCTGTCTTAGCGGATGATAAATAAACTTGGTGCAGATATTGGTATTCTGATCTGTATTGTGGTAAATTCCAGAACCGCTAAACTTAGCCGCAGTTATTTACTGACAACCTGCCACTTTGAACAGTGTTTTTTGTCAACTCTAACAAGAGTAGATAGATATTAGTTTTATGAGATTTTCTAGATATTAAATAAATTAATCGTAAAAAAACATTTTAAACAAGCTTTTATTTTAAATGATAATAATAAAGCTTGTTTTTTTAGAATGTTTTTTTTTTCGTTGTATTTGTCTCAGCAAACCCTTTTAATTGATACCCATATCATGAGAGGAATACGTCACTTAGCTAACCTTGCATTTTAGAAGAAAATGAAGTTCTATCAACCGGAACCAGTCATATCGGTCATAAAAATGTGTTGTCATCAAAACCAAAGATGTGGGCAAAAAATTCAGCTGAAAGTGGCTGAAAAATGGTGTACAAATGTACGGACAACTTTCCTACTGTATAAATTCACACGAAACGTGTTCGTGCAAGTTAAAATAAAAGCTTGTACACAAAAAAATATGCCCTGTCATATTACGATATTGATCAGAACCAAAAAGAAGTTATTTGTGAAACAGTGATTAGATAACTAGATTCATTTTGGGGTAATCTTCGCCCACAGAAAACTTAATAAGCTGATTGGCCATCAGTTGATGCCGATGATGACATAATATGGTGAAATAGTATGTTGAATTGAAAGAAAAATCAAACATCATCGTGAATTTGAAAAACTTCTTTTAAATGGCTATTTTTTAATTGTGAAATAAATAAATTAGTTGTGTAAAATGTGTAACAATATCTAATGCGTAGCTAATTGTTGGACATGCTTTGAACCCGCTAGGTCATGGACCTCCAAAAATTATGCGCAGTAAACAGAGGTTTTTCTTTGTTTCAAGGCTGTACCAGTTTTATTTCGACTTCCCTAATGATATTTGACAGAGTCTACGTGAGAACGAACTCGTACTATTGTCTCACCTGATTGAAAAGCACATTACAATCATCACAGATTAACGGTAAGAGGAATTTGTTATTAGGGATACTTGAGTCAAGGTATCGTAAAGTTACGAATTAAAATATATTCACAAGTTTACGCATTTCAACTTTAATATTGTTTTCCTGTATAAAATAAATAATTTAGGTAGGTATATCCGCGCTGATGGCGCTACGGTAATCCAAATAAAAGCCAATATTAATAAATCTCTGCTTAAGTGCAGGCTGTGTATAGTTCTACTTTCACATCGTAAACTTTATCGTTATTGAGCAGGAAATTATAGACAAACAAACTCTGTAATATTCTTTATTCCTTATTTATCAAGAATTTTCCCTCTAGGGTTCTAAGCATTTATCCTTCAAACCGCGTTTTGATTCTCAAACTTATCTCCATTGTTAAAACTTTGCCAGCCAATGTTTTCCCGGAAATGAAAATCCGTTAAAGATCAAGACATTTCCATTCGATGTGTAACAGCTTTTTACCATTTGCTTCTGGGTTCAACGGCCAGACAGTTCGGATCGTTGATTTTTTCGCTTGAGTGCTTGTCTGTATTCACCAATTTTGTGGTACACTCTTATATTTACTTATTTGCTAAAATATATTCTTTGGAAATACGATGTTCGTGTTCATTCGGTGAACCATAGCTGCTAGTGAAGATTCCTTGCTTGCAATTTCAAACGCAACGGTCATCGGCAGGCTAGCCGGTTGAGTAAAGTTGAATGTATCGGCAGGCATCTCATCCTTCGTGGAATTTGCACCCACACATTCTAACGCAGAACTGCACATTACGATGCCGCGCGCCGTCGCCGCCGCCTTTATACTTTGTTGTTTTTTCTACTCGCCATACTTTTCCAAGAAGGATCGAGATCCGAAAAAATAAAAGCGAAATCCTGTGAACCTATTGTGATTTATTTTGAATGAATTGTTGTTTCACTTCACAGGTAACACCGACAGATTAATAATTGTCATTTTGTCAATACTTACTTAGATTTAATTTTATAAGAACGCAGTAAGAAATGGTAAGTACCTACTTACTTTAATTTAACGTTTTGTACCTAATTCTACGTAGGTAAGTAAAACAATAAAACAAATTGAATACGTAAGTACTGTTCTCAAACTAAAAAGTAATGTGTCGGTACGGTACAATTAATTTACAAGCATTAGGCACAAAAACAACGTTTTGTTTTATTAATTATACGAGTACTTTGCTTCGTACGCAGATTTTCCAATTTTCTTTCTGAAACTAATAGAATTATTAGAAAATACAATGAGAAATAGAAAAAAGGTCCACAAAATATTAAAACATACTCAAATATGGAGAAAAACAAATCGTAGTAAGCGAGCGTGGCGTTTGTATTTGTGGAGCACGTGGTCGCCGCCATCTTGGAGCACACGCTTTTGGCGCGAAAGCCGTGGTTCCTTTTCTAATATAATACATTATTAAATTACATTTCTACCAGATTTATGCAGTTTTGTTGATCAACTTAACTTTACAATGGAACAGAATTAAAAATTAATAACTACACAACAGCCCCTAATATGTAGTAAGTAGTACTTACAAGCTTATGTATTTCCATAAAAATGATATCTGAGATAGATTACAGAATCAAGTCTAAGGTTACAAGGTAAATAGGTCTTCAATCCAATAGGAACTGTGTATTTCCCTAAACGGATGTATTGGCGCCAAAATGCGGCGGCGTGGTACTTCCACATTAATGGCCGCCGTTCATTGCGCTCGCTTGGGTGTATTGCCCGTTGCTCACCACGCGCATCCTGCCTACTACGTTTACTGCGTCCTGCTCGCACTCATTTCTTATGTTTATACACAAAAGAGACGCCCACTTCACGTGCAGCAATTTTTGTGCCACAGAAGGACGCGCCCGAGATCAATGCACTTTCCGAGGACAGCGAGCCCGTTTTTATTAATCGTTAACGTTGGGCTACTCTCGCCGAAATAGGGATCTTAGGAGGTAGCCCTAAGAGTTAATTTGGCCGTAGCAAGAACTTGGAACTAGAGGTCGATGTCTAGACGCGCGGGAAGTGATTAAAGTATGTGGAATTGTGAGTGGAAGGCATTCCGCTCGTACAGGGCTGTCCATAATAAGGGTGGGCCGTGGGACATGGCTCGGGATTTTGGATGAATGGCTCTATTATTGAATAAGATATAAAATTCTAAAGATACGAAAATTATTTTTTGTTGTAGGTATTTTAAAATTAGGATGAACAAGAACATTTAAAATATCAAGTGGGTGAGTATTCTTAACATTGCAAAACTGCCACCCCTGGTCAATTATTTGTGTGGTGCCTGCCGCCTGGACTTCGCTGGCAAGGCAACTTTTAACACGCTTTTTGCCTTGCACTTTACATAGTCTTGCCAGTTTATAAGGTTTACTTATTTTTAACCCAGACGGACTAAAATACCAGCGCTCTGACTAGATTTATTTTTAGTTTATCCTTCGCAAAGGACCAAGTTATGTTAATTTTCTTAATGTTGATAGATGTTTGTTGCTAAATTTATACTTTTTTAAATTTATAATGTTATGTCAGCACAATCCGTATTATCATTGTCTTATTTATCATAACTAGTAAGTATATTAGTTCTGGACCCGACTCTGCCTGTTTTTCCAATAAGATCTCATTAAATTCTGGGTATAAATAACAAAAATGTAAATGACGGAATGGGTAAATCCCAGATTGTTTTTGTGTAAAGCCACATCACGATACGATATCTATTGCTTGGCGCTTGCTAACATCTTTTGATCATAAGGAAAATGATGAGTAGAAATGAATCATCATAATAGGTAATAAAAATACTGCACGGATACTTATTGTAAAGTTTCCTTTATACGGTACAGTTAGGTGGTTTTTATGGACCGTTATCCGTAAATATAATTTTATCCTACTGCATCTCAAAATTGATCCCTTACCTTCCTTTAACAAACTACTGAAACAAACAATTTCTACTGCGTATGCTATAAATAGAATAAATAGTAATGTTTCATTCATTAACTTATTCAGATTTAACATTGTTTGCTGTTTAAAAGTGTTTACAATAACACAAGGGTATCATGATAACCTCTTATTCGTAGAAAACTAAGATTTATTATGATCATTTTTATGTGAGTGATACACTTTTAGGTGTAAAATGGTATTTTTTAACCATTGGTTGCGTATATAGATGATAAGTAAATAATATTACATAATAAGATAAAAACCGACTGATACATAAAAATAAAAGCTGATAGTATTTCATGGCTGTACAAGCATGACGTGCGATAGAGACAAATTAGATATTTTGCCATCCCTGAAAATGTGTGTACCTATGTGTATGTATGTAGTAGGAGACACTCTACGTTAGTCAGCAAAATACACTAGTAAACAACCTGCTACTTAACCTAAAAAAGCATTTTTTAAGTAATACGAATTAACAGCTATGATAATTAATTATAAACAAGTGTTCTATTTTTAACCAGGCGATTGCACAAATAAACTTAACTTAGTAGGTACTTATAAACACGTTCATGCCTTTTGGAAGTGCATAACGATAAACATATTGTTATCTCGGCACAAATTCTTGTACTTTGACCCGCTCTACTATCTGCGATCGCAACTAAATTGTTTGTTGTGCGTTAATTGTTTTCCGATGAGACAACACATGCTCTGTCCATTATTTTATCGATACAGTGTGCGGGTGGCACTGGGGAGGGGGACTCACTGCATGCCACGCCGATGACTACCACGTCATTAATGCATTATAAGGAATTCATTCATCGACAATCGTATGGCCCTCAATTATCTTCAGTGTAACATAATTATTCCATATTTCAGTAAATAAAAAATAACACATGCATTTAGATGAACGTGGTGTACTGCTTGCTTAGGCCCACAGAGAGACGTGTAATCTGTCCCAGCAATGGGAAAATATTAGCCAGGTAATTCTTATAATACGCATGTCAGTGTAGTATATCAGTAGCTATAGGTTACTAATTAATGTTTTAATGAGGCATGAACAGGAACGAAGCCTTTTAATAGTAAAGGAAGCTCCACATAGAAACCGGGCGGGCATCAGATTACACAACTTTATCGGCGTGCTCCAAAAAAACAAACACAGTGTAATAACAACAAATTATTTTTATATCAATTTACTTGTTTGTTTGTGTTAAACGACTCTATTCATAAACTGTACCAAATTACCAACTCAAAGATAAATGAATAAACATTTTAATGACAGACTCGATCAAGCAAATACATTAATTAACCTGAATCCTGCTTGTTCGTTAATTTTATTTTTGCGAAAAATATTGTTGATAGAGATGCAATAAAAATTACAAAACTTTCAAAAATACCTATATTTTAATCGATACCGACGTGTAGCTGATATTATGTTTAGGGCCTGTTTCACCACCCTCAAGTAAAGTGTCGAGTAGGCTAATCGCCAGTTAAAGTGACCCGTAACTTCACGTGCGAGTTTCACGACGTTCGAGTAGCACTAATCATAAGATTAACTGACCCGTAACTTACTTACCACGTCTTCTGCCAATTATAGTGTACCGCATTAGTCAGTGGCTAGGTTAAATAAAGATATTGCGAGTATTTGCGAGTTAGCGAGTTCACCTCACCCGCGGGGCCGCAATTTGAAGGTTATCAGGAAAATAAAAGCTACGGTTAAGGCCCTTGAATAAATTCATCGGTCATCGAACTTGTCACGCCCGTGTGTCGCGAAAATAATTAATTAAAATTCTGTGAAATTGCGAAGCGACGCCAACTACGTAAGTGATTGTACTTATTGTAGGTAGGTAGGTAGAACCCGTCTACCTAGGGTTATCAGGTCGCCAAACCTAATAGCCGGACAGACCAACCAGTTTGGCCGGACATTTGGGTAAAAAGGCCGGACACTCTGTTTTTGGAACGACAAAAAATTGTATGTAAAATCAAGCTTTTTTGATTATTACCATAAATATTGTTAAATTCTAATGAAATATAAATAAAATTGAATGCCAAATCAGTCGGTACTTTATTATTAATCAATCCAATAAATTCCTCAGTCGACTCGCCTGCGCTTGGCCACGAGCCTAACAAAAGCCGGACAAGCCGGACACCGTTTATTTTGGCCGGACACGAAATCAAAAAGCCTAACTATGTCCGGCTTTATCGCCTGGCAACGCTATACCTACCTACCTGGTTAGTTAGTTTATTAAAGTACAAATACCTACCTAGGTAGGTACCACTAGGAAATTATAATTAGTACTAGGTACTACCTGAAGCCCTATAGGTATTATGATTATAGCTGTAGTTACTTTAGTTGGCAGAAATGATACAGGTTCACTTCCTAAGTTAGATCTCAAGTAATTAATTAAGTTACATTTACCACTTACTTACTTATCTTCATTAAATTGTATGACGTAAGGTAGATAAATAACAGCCAGTTTTAATTAATACTCTTTGTGACAAATTTCCAAATTTTTGTTTCAGACTCAGTAACATTTACAACGCAGATTATGTTATATTTACATAAGTGTACATTATTTATGCCATAAGACCGTTGAAGATTTAAATATTAAATATGCGAGGGGCACTCGAGCAGGTGGTTCGAGAGCGGCGGATATTACTTCCAATGGAGGGTCAAAGGACTACTCAAGGCCGCAGCCACGACATTTCGGAACGTCGATAACCTTCGCTAGGCGCCTTCGTACCGCGAATACAACCATATCATACCAAATAGCTACCCAAATACAACTATTCACTTCGGGTTTACCCGTGTTCGAAACACTAGAAACAGTCACCGCTGACTTATAATTATTTAGGTTAACACGCGGAAGTTTTGTTGGATATTGTTGCATTCATTAGATTTTACACTTGGTCATAAAATAACAGCAACATAGAACACAATAGTACATAGATCATGCTTACATGTGTAAGATTTAGTATTTTATTAGAGTGCATTGACATGCGGTTACACACGTACGTGCTACACATGAATACAATACATGTAAATTGCATTCTACTTATTGGAATAGCTAAATAACGTGGAACAGTGTTGTACGACCTTGTCATACTTGCACGTGTTTTCAATAACAGAGAAGATATTGCCATGGAACTACCTATGTCGGGTAGAAACTAAGGCAAAAGAGAATATTGTAAATTAGTATACGCTGTAGGTTACTGGCTAACGCAGGTTTTCATAGCAGATTGCAATTAGCAAGATAAGGAATCTCTATGAGTATAGAACAAACAAGAGCGGGCAGTCGAAATTTTACACGTGGCGCCTAATCACCGAATTGTCTGTAGTCATAATTAAATGATAACATTTTTTTATGATACTCCTAGTGCATAAAATGCAAATTAAAACATTTTGTTGACAATCAAATGCTTTGTTTTGTAATTATTTATTATTCGAGTGATAAGCGTTATCTGCGCATGATTTCGCGCACGTTATCGATCGTTATCGTTGCGATATCGTATCGATACACCTACGCCGAAATATCTAGAGGTGTGAACTGGGTGAATCGTAGTTGTCCCTCTTTTATCATATGAGTTATACGGTTATCAGTTTGTTATTTTACCTTAACGCCATACTTAAATATTTTAATGATTCCTGAGCATCATATCATCATCACGGTCACTTGTAAGTGATTACCTACCTACCTACTGATAATAATAAGTATATAGGTAAATAAAATTGTTTATTATTACAACACATACCTACTTGTAGAATGCAATATGGTAAGCGGTATCAATAAATAAACAGAATCCCATATCGAAAAATAAAAACTCCAACAGAAACTAACATTTGTAATGTATGGAGAAGCCAATAGGTAACTGAATGTATATTTTTCTGCCCCCATATGGATACCGTATCACATAAAAACAGTGCCAGGTGGTGGGTTCAATGTTCGATGCAGCTTTTATTTTGTTTTGAAACTAAGCTTCGTCGGGGCCCCGCCGAGGGTTGCAACTGCCTGCGACAGACTGGGTACCCACAAACGAAAAAAAAACATAGTTTGATCCACCTGGCGATGCCTCACAAGCACAACCATTTAACTTCAATCGTAAACTGCATAAGTTCGAAAATGTAGTAAATATAAAATTAAACTTGTATATCGTGTCGACAGACTTGTTTATTAAGAACACCTGCTTTAACACAATATCACTTGTCATTTTTATTTACATTTACGTTGTATGTACGTAAACTGGAAATACACGTATGTAGGTAAGTACCTACGTCAGTATTTTTTTCAACTCTGCACACGCTGTCCCCTAAATATAGCTGAATAACTTGTGTACTTAATACTTATAAACGACGACGACGTTTTTAAAAGTTATCGTAAGAAGTAGTAAATTGTTCTTAATTAATAGTATATTGTAGAGAATGCCTACATAACTTCAAAAAGTTAGTAATAGTAAATTAATCAGGTCTCTTTTTACTGATCACAAGACAGCTTGTAAAACGTTCAACTTAATTTTAAAAGTTCGGACAGGAAATGTTATGGTCAATCATAAAATTGACGCATAAAGTGAGCAAGTTGTGGAATTATTCTTGTAGGTGTGTATTACATGAAAGCAGGGATGGTTATCAAAATGCACATGTGTGCCGCAAGCACGAGCTTCGTGCACGTGCTGCCGGCAGCTGCTGCTGCCCGCTCAACCTACATAATACATTGAATCAAGAAAAAAACAACCTTTCTCATACACAATGTTATTTTAATATCATCGTCCAGATGTTTTAAAAGGTAATGGCAGATAAGATGTGAACATTTGATGCACACAACACTCATAAGGTTACAAAGAGAAATAAAAAAAGCGGCCAAGTGCGAGTCGGACTCGCCCATGAAGGGTTCCGTAGCAGATTAAATGAAAGGTAAATTGCTGTTTTCGATTTATGACGTATTAAAAACTACTTACTAGATCTCGTTCAAACCAATCCTCAGTAGGAGTTTACATGGTAATGTCCATCATATATTTTTTTTAGTTTTATGATTCTCGTATTTTAGAAGTTACTGGGAGACACACATTTTTCCACTTTGGAAGGGTCTCTCGCTCAAACTATCCAGTTTAGGAAAAAAATATATTAGAAACCTCAATATCATTGAAGACCTATCCATAGATACCCCAAACGTATGGGGTCGATGAAAAAAAATTTTTTGAGTTTCAGTTCTAAATATGGGGACCTCCAAAATTGATTGTTTTTTTTTCTATTTTTGTGTGAAAATATTAATGCGGTTCACAGAATACATCTACTTACCAAGTTTCAACAGCATAGTTCTTATAGTTTCGGAAAAAAGTGGCTGTGACATACGGACGGACAGACAGACAGACAGACATGACGAATCAGTAAGGGTTCCGTTTTTGCCATTTGGCTACGGAACCCTAAAAACATCGATATTGTTTCAGAAATCTCATGACTAAGGTGTGTGTTGGTCCTTCCTAATGAAGGACCAACACACACGTCTTTACATTGAAAAAAAGTATCTCACCGAGTCTGTTCTGTTAGTCATACCTCATCTACACTAATATTATAAAGAGGAAAACTTTGTTTGTTTGTTTGTTTGGTTGTAATGAATAGGCTTAAAAACTACTGGACCGTTTTTAAAAATTCTTCCACCATTCGAAAGCTACATTATCCACGAGTAACATAGGATATATTTTATCCCCGTACTCCCACGGGAACGGGAATTACGCGTGTGAAACCGCGTGACGTCCGCTAGTAAGTCATAAGACAAGATGCTAACTAAGTACATACATAATCAGGTTAGATTAATTTTCAGAAAAAGTTAAAAGAAAAATGTTGAATACATAGCAATATTTATTTAAAACTATGTAAGTACCTTTTATTAACAATAAGTTAATAACTCAATACGCCCTAGTCACAAGGAAAGGCAATGCTTTCCTTCAATAATTGCCCGCATGTGCGGCGTAGTTTGAATAAATCACAGAACAACGGGCGGTCATTGAAACTGGGTAGGAATTCATTCTTTCCCCCGTATATTAAAAACTTGCCATTTTATGAATGATCTTTCTGTATTCTTGTCCTTGTCAATTCATTAAAACGAAGTAACACCATTGTGAGAACTACCCTACCTACCACGTTCAAGATAGTTTCCAAGATTCTTACGAGTGTATTATTTTCTTCAGATCTAAATCTGAATTTAATTAATTGATGCATAATAATAGCAATGGTTTGAACCTTAACCTTTATAACGATAAGAAACTCTTTTAGATTAGAAACATTTTGGAAAAATATGGTTATGGTTGCAGATTGTGCACGATGCATCTGACGCTATACGGCGCTGCATTCTGCTTGAATCTATTGATTTGTACCAACTTTCCGCTCTCGACACACACCCGAGAACTTTTCCGAGGCGGCTCGAACCGCCCCCGCCCACCCTACTTAGAACTTTAGAAAAATAGTCACGTGCGGTGCGGTGCGTCGAGGGACGACGCCGATGACGGTTTCAAGAAATTATACTTTACTTTAGTGTTGGAGTCAGTCACCCAGCACCCTTCATTAAAAAGAAATAATATTTATTCTGACTAATTAATGATTTACTACTATGTTACCTACAAAAACTTCAAATTCCCTTATTTTTTTACCATAATTTAATTCATTAAGATATTTTTCTTCATTGGCTTTAAAACTTGCCTTGTAATCGAGTGTTCGAAGGGTAAATACTTAGGTAGGCGGTATTCAAGTGTAGGAGGCGAGTGAGGGTGACATGCCACGCTTCGTCCTTAGGCGGTCTTCACACTGCCCCGCATCATGCTGCATATTGCGTGTCGACGCACCTACACGCGTTCCTGCGGGAGTGCAGATCTGCATCATCGTGCGGGTTTTTTGCGCACTTACGCGCGTATTACGTTTTGTAGATTCACGCACGGCGGTTCTCATTTATTCGCCGTTCTCTGTGGTGGTCGCGCAGTACATTCAAAATCACGCGCGGCACTGCGGGATTCGGTGTGCCATACCTTGCGTCTCGTCCCGCACCTACGCGCGGGGGTGCATGTTTCTCCGCGTGTATGCGCGTGATCCGCATGAACGCGCGTGGATGCATTTTCGGTGTGTTGGACTGTGCGTGTTTTCCATACAAACGGAGATACTTACAAGCAACGGAAGAACACGCATCCACGCGCTACGCTGCATCATGCGGGGCAGTGTGAGAATCGCCTTACACACGTAGATTGAACTCGGAGGGTAGAGTGGGTTGCGAATGGGGAATGAGGTCCCACAACACCACCAAGCCGCGCGCGCCGCCGCCGCTGCGCCGTACCGCACCTCCCCCCAACATACCGACCGATGCGATTATTCTGTCTAGCGAGAGGGAGGGGAGACGTGTCAATGCTCCGCTCGCGTCAGGTCGCTTCGTTGCATTCCAGTATTACTTGTCAGTCCGCAACGCGCCGTTTGACCGAACGGACGTACGCGCGCAAATAACATTGAAGAATTATCGTTGTTTATTTATTTATCTTGATTGCATATCTCTTAAAATTATTTGTGTTTTTTTTCTGAACTGTATAGTGCCTACTTCTTATTCAAGAACATTAATCAACCTTCATGAACTGTGATCGTGTTTTTGACCGTTTCAAACAATAACAAAACGGTAGAAAACTAAAGTGTGAGACAAGTCGAAATGAGCGGATTGACCAGCAGAGTTAAAAGAGGATCGAGGGGTAGTGCAACTCTTCTCGAAGCAGCTAACAGGATTTTGCGGTTACTTGGCGTGAGCTCCACCAAGCGCGGGAAACAGCCCTCGCCCAAATCTAAGGTAAGGTCAATGACTGTCTGCAGCCCGTGTTTTTGTGTACCCCCATGCCGTTGTCGGTTTGTTTATAATAATGCTCCATAACGATTCACTAGTTTGAATTAGATGATAGGTATTGAAACAATTCCATTTTGACGTAGTAAATAGTTATGTGAAAGTTGTTTCATAAATTATTACAAAATACTTAACTGATTAATTAGGTAGGTATTATGATAAACAAATAAAAACATTTCAATATTATATAAAATGTTAATTTATCGAAAACTGTACTTTTAAAAATTCCATTACCGTTTTGATATTAGCATTACAATAGGTAGCTACCTACTTGAAAAAGTATTTAGTGAAGAGTAGACGTGGCAATGTCTTACAATCTATTATACGTTTGTTAACTTTCGCTGTGCAAAGCGGTGATTGCACACTTTCGCCCTGTTTTTCTGTGTGTCATTGGATGGCTCCGTGCTCCGTTCACTACGGCGAGCGCGCTGCGCGATACAAACAAACAACGTCGGCGGGCGCGGCTAGCGGCCAGGCGGCCACAGGCCACAGCACTTGTTTGTTCACGCGTCGCCGGCGTGACCAGCTTGTTTACTACTGCGAACTCCTCGGTCTCCGCACTTAGCAGACCGCTACGCTACGGCTGCATTCATACAACTATCGTGTACACAAACACAACGTATCCTTACACGCAGATTGTGCCGCGCAATATGCATGATTTGCACGACCTTTATAATATCGCGGTTCTTAGCTCACGTGGATATTGGCCATAAATACATGTTTTAGATAATATCTGATGTACAAATCAATGATTTTTTAATTACCTGACTTTTAGGAAGTAGGATAATTATGTTAAAATTAGTACCTAGGTACCTCAATTAAAATCGCTATAACCGACGAATTATGCAACTAATTAGGTACCTTAATTTGAATAAGAACACCAAACTACCAAAATATTGTTACACTTCGCCCTTTACCCATTTACTGTTATCTAGATAAAATTGACACGCCGACGCGACGCCGCGAGACTGTTTGCTCGTCCTCGTACCTACGTCACTAGTGATGTTGTGGCGTAATACTCCGCGGAGGAGGTTGTGTACACTGTACACCCACATTCTTTATCTTTCCCGATAATTTTTGTAGGGCTTGTGCCATTGTTGTGGAAAAACACTGATTTTACTGAAAAGACAACAAATTCAACTAAACTGGCACATGTCATCGGTACTAAAAGTGTAAACGACATCAAAGCAATTAATTGTAGGCTACAATTTGTACCACAGCTGTAGACTAGACTACACTACAACTTGAATTATCTTCTACTGAATTGTACAAAATATGTTCGTAAATTTTTGTTTATGACCGTAAACGTAGGTAGAACGACTCGTATTTCTTATTATTAATTAGAGGTCGTTCTGTGCGCGGCGAAGGATGTCGCTTGTTGTTGAATGTTCTCAACAAAAATTTGTTTACACTCCGTGATTCATGATCACGCACTCGGAATTCTCATTCATCTTTCACTTTTTCTTTGATGTAAATACAGTTTCAATATAAATAGCTTATCCGTTATAGTTAACTCTTCACCAACTATCAGTATGCTGACTAAACATTAGTTAACTCTAAAACGGATGTAGATTGTATGAGGGTAAACATAAAATGCAGTACATCCGTCTGAACTTGATATGCTGTTTTTATGTCACATTCTACTTAATGTTATTATAATTATCATTGTTTTTATCTCAAAGAAAATACAACAATCCACATAGAACTGCAGTATTTTATCCATACAAATCTGAAGCATTACATAAAGCCGTGTGTGTTGCAAACGGCATTGCAATGCGTAAAGGAAGGTTCGGTGGTGGGGATCTAGGTCGGCTATGAAGTCGGTGTTAGTGGACGGTGGAATCCGCTGCTGTGGGAATGCGAGTGTAAGTACCGTTGCGACGCGACGCGGCCACGGTGTGGTCTACACCGCGCCGTCCCAGCGCGCGCCCCAGCCGCGGAATGCGAGACCCATTTGCGGCATTTACAACTAAGCTTAATTGTTACTGACTCATTCCTTCCTTACCAAACTACAATTTAACGTACCATGCACCAGTTTTACAAAAGTGCAGATTCCATTATGTTTTGATTTTATCATCATTATTACATTGTAAGTTGTTTTCGACATAAATGTAAACAACCTACCTATTTATCTTATTGTGATGACTGAAACTTTCCATCCGTGATCATTTGATCAAAGCGTGTTACTTGTATTAGAGCCTGTCTGGAGATTAATTCAGACTCCTGGGTCTTTTAGGTCTAGGTTTTCGTATACCTACAATATTATTCTAAACGTTGTTAGCATTTCCGTCGTGATATCTAGCCTCTGGGACTGTTTTATCTCTTTAACTGACACAAGTAATTAGCTGTGACCTAATGGTAATTATAGTTTGAAACTCATCGCCTCCCGCAACACCCTAGTATTAGTTTTTTTCCACTAGTATTTTTGCCTCTGAAAATAATAAATTGCTGTCCCACAGCAGGATCCACAAAAACTTTCACTGAATGTAGCGTCGAGGCGGTTTCGCAAAAACCAAAAGAATGTCTGAACCTAAAAAACTCGAACGTACAGTGAAAATTGAAGAATGGATATTCCCGCAAAGTAACGGTAAAATTATAGTTACTTTCATTTGCTTTTCATTAAGTTTGTTTTTGGCTAATATACCGTTAAACACGAACTCGCGGTATTCTGCAGCGATGTTAGAAAGAGACAGAATTGCAAATGCGGCTATCTCTGTCTGTCTTTACTTACGTTGAATGGAAGCGTCATTTTTTGTTCGACGACGGCCCCGTAAAAAATGAACAAAAACTCAAGCTACGAACTCGAAAAA
The DNA here is from genome assembly GCA_916618015.1 of Xestia c-nigrum. Taxonomy (NCBI): domain Eukaryota; kingdom Metazoa; phylum Arthropoda; class Insecta; order Lepidoptera; family Noctuidae; genus Xestia; species Xestia c-nigrum. Next base: position 12,712,806 of record OU745260.1, read on the forward strand.
TTGGATCATCGAACTGTAGACGAGGCCAGTGAACGTGGCAGTCGGAACAATTTGACTAACTATTTAAATCCTCGATGCCAAAGTCATAGGTACATTTTCTAACTACTTCTACGTTCTGGTCTCAAAAATAAGAGCATTTTCTGACAAAAAAAGAGGACCTACTCTTACAAAAAAATAACTGCCGCCCGGTTTTTTTTTAAAGAAAGAATGCGCAAAGAGGTCCCGAACGTGGGAAAAAATTCAACCTTGCAATAAAAACATTGTTTATTTTGAGATTTTGACATTCCATTGACAAACTGTAAATAGGTAAATATATCACGGATGCGATGATTTTTGTCCAAATTTTAAGTCACGTAGTTTGGAGAATTGTTTACGTATTTAGCGGTCACCTAAATTTAAAGAAGCCGGCACCGCAGACAGCGCGTTGCCCCCTGGCCCCCACCGCGCATGACGTAGTTACTATCCACCATCGCCGCCACCGCCGCCGCTGCTGCCAGCCGATAAACAAGTGCACGCTTTCGAAGCGCGACGACGTCGCATTTCTCTCACGGCGTTCCACTAGACAGAGTCTGCGATCTCGTACAGTTCCGTGAATAAGTCTCAATGTTATTTTATTCAGTGGGTGTTTTCATTATTCCAGATCAACGGTCGAGCGTCTAGTGAGTTACGGGCTCCAATTGCTGCGGCCGAAACCATAGTAGAGTCGCCGATCAAAATGCAAGCTGCGCCTGCGCCCGCACCGGCCACGCCGGCGCCCACGTCTGCCGTGCCCGCTGCGCCTGCCTCCTCGCCGGCTGCCAGCCAGGCACAAAAACCCACTAAAAGAACTGCTAAAGACTATATTTTTGGCAAATTAATCGGCGAGGGTTGTTACAGTACCGTGTTTCTTGCAAAGGATATTCACAGTGGAAAGGAATATGCAAGTACGTATTACTAATTCATTTTTTTTATCGTTACAAACATCTATAAACGTAAAACTATTGATTAAACCAAATAATTGTTTTGGTTGCAACTTCAAGAAGATTCACAAAATAATCTTTTCAATTTCTTTTTTCGCAGTTAAAGTGTGTGAAAAACTTCACATCATCCGGAAAAAGAAAAGGGAGTACATTAAACGCGAAAAAGATGCCCTGAACATGTTGTTCAACATACCCCATGGTTTCGTGAAACTTTACTGCACGTTTCAAGACGAAGAAAGACTGTACTTTGTTTTGTCCTTTGCAAAAAATGGCGAATTGCTGTCTTACATAAATCAAGTTGGCTCTTTTGAGCTAAATGTAGCTAAATTTTATGCGGCTGAATTATTGATGGCCTTAGAGAAAATGCACGCCAAAGGAATAATTCACCGTGATTTAAAACCGGAAAATATATTATTAGATGAAAATATGCACTTACAAATAGCTGATTTTGGAACGGCTAAAATCCTTGAGCCTGAAGAGATTCGTGCCTCACCGAATAATGCAGATGACCCGCAGAATGAACGATCTAGAAAAATTAGTTTTGTTGGAACACCGCAGTATGTTAGTCCAGAATTATTACACGACTGCGTAGACACACGTGCCTCAGACTTGTGGGCGTTGGGATGCATCATTTACCAAATGATTTCAGGCCTGCCTCCATTCCGCGCAGCCACAGAGTTTCTCACGTTCCAAAAAATTCTCAAGATGGATTTTGAGTTCCCAGAAGGTTTCCCCGCTGACGCAAAGGATCTTGTAGAAAAGCTCTTGGTATTAGACCATACTAAAAGACTTGGGGCCAATGATAAAGGAGAAACTTATGATAGCATTCGCAATCATCCGTTTTTCACTGGTATGGACTGGGATAGTGTGTGGGAGCAGACGCCGCCGGAAATTAGCCCATATTTACCCGGAGGCTCATTTGAAGATGAGAGAGAGAAATACGATCATCTTGAGCCAGGATTGGGCAATAAGCAACTTGTGAGACTGTGGGAATTCGATTTATCTACCTCTAAAGGTAATTAATTTTCTTATGTTTATCTTGTTATTGGTATTTAATAAAATCAAGATTATTGGCTATTTTATAAATTGAGATAGGGTTTACTCAAATTACAAAGTAAGGTTTTTATCATTACATCATGAGAACTATAAAGCTATTTCTGAAAATATTAGAAGTCTAAATAGATGTTAGTAGGTTGAGTATGTAGCCGATGTGGACAATTACAAAGTCTCGGGCGAGTGCAGTGAAGCGACGAGTAAGAGGCAACTGGTGCGTCCATGACCTGAATTCTTGGCAAATTTATACGCTTCTCGTTTCATAACTAAACCGAGTCCAATAACGTTTTATTTTGTGATTATTTCCGAATAAGCAGTGTCTTTTAGAAACAAGCGTTTATGCAAACATACATTATTTCTTTTATTGAAACATGTAGCGTATCGTAATATGATCCTTGCACTCGCTGCACGAGAAGTCTACGTCATCGCATTCACTGCTATTCACATTCGGAACGGACGTCCTCAGTCAGTGTATGGTTTACGGTTTTATAGTTGGCATGACGTCAGCCTTCCGGCACGTCGCCGGCGTCGTCCCGGAGTGCCACATTCTCAACCGCTTATGCCATGACATGAATGACTCGCTCGTTACGCCCTACGTGTTTTATTAATGTTGACCTTATAATCAGCTGTGTAGCTACACGCACTCGTTTTAGGATTTAGTGGAAATTGAACTTTATTATTATCTTGTTGAAAGAAATTTTGATATTTCCTCCATGTCATTGAATTTAGAATTTTTCTTTCAGGAATCTTAAACATCAGCCCTGAAGAAAAACGTCGTCGTCTCGAAGTGCAATCTCGGGAAAGTAAATGGCACCAGTTCGTCGATGGAGAGCTAATTTTAAAGCAAGGCTTGGTGGACAAAAGAAAGGGACTGTTCCCGCGACGCCGTATGTTGCTGCTCACAACTGGACCGCGATTATTTTATGTCGATCCAGCCAACATGGTGCTCAAGGGCGAAATCCCTTGGTCACCCGAGTTGCGGGTCGAGGCCAAAAACTTCAGAATATTTTTAGTGCACACGGTGAGTACCCACATTACATACATTCTTGATTCTTGAGCTCTTTAACAAAAATTACCTTACTTAGTAGAGTAACTCATTTCCCTTGATTTAGAAACAAACATAACGGAATTGTTTTTTTTTTACAGCCAAACCGTACATATTACCTGGAAGACCCCGATTCGTATGCTTTGGAGTGGGCTAGCGTAATCGACGAAGTGCGCATCGGTACATATGGACGGGACACGACTTAAACGACGGCGCGGCCGCTGCTCCGAGTCGCGCCCGCGCCGCTGCCGCGGCCCCCGGGCCTCGCGCCCGATCCTCGTACCTCACACGGCGAGTTCACACTTCTAGGTTACTTCTAGCCTTGATTTAGAGCATGGCAAATTCCAAGCCGAAAGCTTTCGCGTCGATGATCGACTTCGTGCGTGTCCCATGTCCCGCATGTAGCGGCGCGGCGCCGTCGCCGCCGCACGCACGCTGCGGAGCACGCCGCGAGCCGCGGGCGCGCTACATATGTTCAAAAAGCGCACGAAGACACGCCCGCGCCGGCCGCTCCGCACGCCGGACGACGAGACGACGACCGATCGACTACTGCTCGATCACTGTGGATACTGAATGACTGATTCCTATTAATAATAATATCCCGACTATCTTAAATTATTCTAATTTAAGTTCCTTATTTAATTGTGGAATACCGACGATGATGTGTAAATATGTCTTAAATTATTATTGCGATTGCTTAGAAATAGTTAATTGTGGGGCGATGTAACTTTTATTGTATACAGGCCTCTTGTAAGAATGGACTTGTTATTCACCACCTGCGTGTTCACGAAGCCCATTCCGGTTGGTAACTAGGCAATTTATAGCTAAATTTAATATTTATTTTATGTTTAATTATTTGCCAACGGAATGTGACTGCTGTACAGTTATAACCGTAGAAAATTATGATTGGTATGTTTCTATTTTCTACTTCAACCATGTTTATCGATGACAATTGGAAAGTAATGATAAGAATTAGTAAAGTTGTATATTTTAAACGGAATTACCAATTGCCACACACTGGTTGCTGTAGAAATAGAAGCGGCTAGACCTAAGAAGGGGGTAGCTTCTTCACTAAATAATTGAGAGATTTGGCGAAAACCGATCCGATGGTGATCGGCCGCCTTGCTCTCACAACTCAGGTTGATAATATGCTCTGAGATAGCGATGAACACATTATTGAGGAGTTTCAATGCTTTTTATTGTGCAAGTTACTTGTGCTGTTTAATTCTAACATAGCAAAGGTATACGGATAATGCCGCCAAAGGTGACAATTACTGCTATTTCAATGGTTGGTAATTAATTGTCTAAAATAAATTAATTTGTTAATTGCAGTCGGATTAAGACATTGGGATTGCTTAATGGATAGTGACTAGTGCAAATTTGTTTTTTAATGTTTTGTGTTGTTATGAACAGTGATTTTATGGCCATAGCAAATATTCAATGTCATGGCACTTTGGTGTTCTAAAATTGTATTCAAATTGTAATGGTGTCTTATCACGTAATCATTTTATAATAGCAGGTATATTAAAATGCCTAAAACTTGCCTGTAATATTTAACACTAGGGCTTAATGGGATTTAATCCATAGTTCAATACGAAACCCTCATTTAGCAAAATGTAGAAGAATAAGATTTCACTAAGTAGCATGAAGGACTGTGTTATTCATTTCATAGCGTATTATGGGCAATGAGATACAATATTATTGATTGGTCAGCGTAAATTGGACTTTTCCATGACATTGTTATAAATAATTAAAATTAAAACCTGCATTTAAAATTTAATAACTGTTAACTATTGTAATTATATTTTACAACATTTGTATTGCATAAATTCCATAAAGTAACAAAATAAGAAATTGAAAATAAATTGAAGTTGATTTTTCGTTTTTGTTTTATTTTACTTCGGAGTCGATCCTTTCACACAATATTACCTACATAAGCATGTGTAACCTATACCATACACTACACAACAAGGAGCAAATGTTAACAATGAATTTTAATACTTTGTGATAGAGGGTCACAATTTAATTCTATAAACAAGCTTTACATCGAAGATACCACAAACCGCTTCACCGCCAGACTTGAGAGTCCATGGACCAGGCACGGTTCAGGAGTGGGTTCTCAACAGTAGACTACACTTTCACAGTACGACAAATAATCGAGACTTGTAACGAGTGTGACTGACCTATAAGTGTTGGACTTCATCGGCAATGAAAAAGCGTTTGACTCGGTTGAACACTGGGCAGTCATTCACTCGCTCATCGCTGAAACGGTGTCAGGTAGATACCTGCAGATATGAGATGCAATTAAAGAAGTATACCGTGTGGCTACCTTGCAAGTCAAACTTCACGAGCTAACGAATCCAGTACGCGTTAAAAGAGGGGTGAGACAAGGAGATACGATTTCACCAAAACTCTTCGCACCCTCTCTTGGAAGATGTTTTTAAGCTTCTCGACTGGTCTCACAGTGGCTTAAAAATAAATGGTGAATAACTCACCCATCTGCGTTTTGCCGACGATATTGTCATTTTTCCAGCAACGTGGAGGATCTGCACGCCATGGTACAAGAACTGTACGACGTGTCACTCCATGTGGATCTAAAAATTAACGTCTCAAAAACAAAATGTGTTGATAACATTGATCACATTCTAGTGGAGGGCCAGCGAATCGTAAAATTCAACGAGTGCGTAAACTTTGGACAGACTTCGAGATGGGACGAACGGACAAGACCGTGAAATCAAGCGTCGTATCTAGCTAAGTGGGGTGTTTTCGGTAAGCTGTCCGATGTACTCAAATCGGAGCTGGTGCCCAAGAAACTGAATTCTGAAGTGTCGCATGTTCGAGGCCCATGAACCTAAAGCTTCGCATGTTCGAGCAGTGTGTCCTCCCACTCATGATGTACAGGGCTGAAACTTGGACGCTTACCAAATAAAAATCATCAAATTCACTATCTATGGCATGCAAGTCACTCGGAGAGCTATGGAACAAGTAGTCATTTTGGCCATCTCCTACCGACGAGGTGAAAAACACCACTGAGCTGAACGAGATTTTCGGACATAGCAGAAGCGATAGCAAAAAGAAGTAAAAGAGAGAAGTGGAGACCAAGGACGGGACGGAGGAATGTGGGAAGACAACCAACTAGGTAGACAGACGATCTCATTAAAGTCGGAAGAAACTGGATCATGACACAAAACTGCCAAAAGTGGAGGGATTTGGAAGAGACCTACCAGGCACGTATCCAACCTTTTGTTACGGAGAGGGGGGGAGGGGAACAAACACAACAAACAACCATAATTATCGACTGTGTAAAAATTGCTGTAATTACTGTAGCTATAGTACAGGTACTATAATTTACGTACTTACCAATCACTGCGGTCTTGATCCCGTTTATTATAAATCTCATTTCACAACTATCTCCCCCAACCCCTGTATACGTGTCAGAGATCTACACTCAGCATTTGGTAGCCAAAGGTTCAAAAAGAGAGAGAGAGATGAGGAAGATTCACTTAAAGCGTAGCCTTCTAGCAATTTAAAATTGGGCATAAACATAGACTAACTCAACTTTTTACAGTCAAACTAAGGTAACCAAATACGAAATCTAAACAAAGTGTTTTCGAGTATGCCAAAACTTTTATGAAATCAGTAAATAACACAATTCATAGATTTTAATATACATAAATAGTACATACATATTTACTTTCCAAAGCTGCGTCAAAGGCCAACCTAGACCATAGCACCATAGTTTGTGAAAAGAATAGCAAAAACTCAAATTATGTTCGGAGGTCGGTTCAAAGATTAACTTTAAGTACCATGATTGTACCTCCCTAATGTTATAGTTAATCCTTCAATGTTTTCCATCTTAGAACCGTCAAGAGTTGATACGTTTTTCGATTTTGGTTACTTTTTCCAGGGGTTCTTTCTCTTGAGTTGTAAAGTGAATGCAGTTTGTCGCTTTTCTACTTATACTGAACATGAAAAACAAAGATTTTTTTAAATGTGAAAAACATCAGTCTTGTTCAGAAATTGTTGAAAGCATGTTTATAACTGTAAACCAAAGTGAACTTATACCAAACGGAAGTATAAACACCGTACTTCGCAAAACGAGGACGTGCATAGTTGCAAAACGAGCACATTTCCATCTATCGACCGAAAACAAACAACATTTTCAAGTTGTCCAACCTGAGCAATCATCGATAGATGGCGCTGGAGCTTATATACCTGAGCAAGCATGTTTTATCATTACTATGCCAAGCCAAATTATTCTTTAGTGTTTTTTAGGCAGTATGAAAAAAATATCAATCATTAACTTCACACTTTGAAATAATAATGTTCAACCGTGATGGATGTTGTTTAATCAGCCACCGTTTCACAAGCAAGTTAGTGGCGTGGTCCGTGGATAATCAGGGGTGCGTTTAAGTAAGCAAGCAAAATTTTCGCCAAATAAAAATTAAGCTAGCGAGGGTTCGCTGAACGGAGTCAAATTGTCACACAATAGATCTAAATCATACAGGTTGAAAAGAGTAGGGGAGCACAACCACCCCCCTCCGCACCCCGCACTACAACCAATACGGCCTAGACAGGGCACCAGCCCGTTTGACACTATTGACTCTGTTTCCATACCAGTACTTAAGAGTGTTTGTCACTTCAGGGGGCAAATTTACCTCTTTCATCTTCCTCCATAAAATGTAGGAAGCCAAGTCAAAAGTTTTACTCAAGTCAAGGATACATGCGCAACGTACTACTTCGTGAAAGTAATCGCATCCACATTCGCGCGTGAATTCAAAAACGTATTTTTCTATATTCGTTTTCGTTTGCGTCAAAATGAGCGTAGTGATTATATACTCTATGATGAGCGTCAGCTAGACGAATGAGCTGGAACTGAATACCCATGGTCATGGACCTATAAAAAAAGGCGGACGTAACTTCATTAAGAAAAAATTGAAGCATCACAATGGCGGCTGCGTAACTATGTGTGCGTGTGTAAAGGGATGCCAGATGATGAAAAATTACCCATTTTTAAACAATATTTCAATAAGATTTCCCTTGCACTTGGTTTTATTACAATTTTTTGTGACAGATATTGTTAAAATAAAGGTAAAGTAAATAAAACACATTGGATATTTAAAATATTTACAACTCATTTAATGTTAATAAAATTTTACAAACCCTTTTGTTAGTTTAAATTTTTGTATACTTGTCTTTTGCTATCGACACATCTAGAAATCCCTTCTAATTTACATATATGGTGGAAACGAATGTTTAGGTATTTTTCGGCTATACAGGGTGTCTCATTCAAATCGGTCAGTATGGGAAAGTCTGAAACTATAAGACATACGAAGATCTGTTCTGAGGAACCATGTCATCGATTTTAATAACAAGAAAAACTGCATTCATACATTTTAAAAAACATCTGTACTCCGTTCGAGAATCGAACCCGGTTATTTTGAAAAAAAAAAACCTACTCTATTTCTATTTAAATATAAATATAAATATCGCAGGACATTAACACACAGCGCCACCTAGTGTCACACTAAGCATAGCTTGTGTCGTGGACACTAAATAGTTGATATACTACATATATACTTTTTTGTTTGTAAATACATACTTATAATACATATAAACATCCATCTCATCACACAAACATTTGCTCCTACCGGGATTCGAACCCAGGACCCCAAGAACGTAAGGCAGCGTCATTACCACTACGCCAATCGGGTCGTCGATTCCCCCGATTGGATAATTAATCTATCTTCTTCTATACTTATAATAAATCTGTAGAGAGGTCAATTCTGTACATGAAATATATTTACAAAATAACTATCGGGGGGTGATTAGTGATCGATACTGATGCCAAAAATGCAATCAGTAAAATTTTTGTCTGTCTGTCTGTCTTTCTGTCTGTCTGTCTGTCTGTCTGTCTGTATGTTATTTATAGAAAAAAAAACTACTCGACGGATTTTAACGAAACTTGGTACAATTATTCTACATACTCCTGAGCAGGCAATAGTATACTTTTCATCACGCTACCATTAAAAGGAGCAGAGCAGTGAAAGGAAATGTTGGGAAAACGGGAGAAGTTACTTGGTTTTTTTAGCTTCCGTCGCGTGTGCAGCCTAAATGGTTAAAGCTACATAGAAATCATGTATAACGGAAATATTTCACATAAAATTATATAAAAAATATCCCAAGACAGCATATGTCTATCTTTTATAGTTGACTCACAATAACACGTGTAACTCCCGATAGCTTAGCAGTTCGCAGATTTGTTATTATTATATTTGTTTACTCTTACGTTTATAATATTCTCACTCAACCCCAATTTTGAAACTTCACGCGGGCGAAGCCGCTGGCAAAAGCTAGTTGGATAATATTATCGCAGATAACAAAACTTCCGGAATGGTTTAATGCAATGCTAATGACATATGTATGTAAAGCGGTGTATGTATCTAGTTGCAACATCAGCAAAGAGGTACAAACAACCATAGAGTCAATTTTAAACACAGTCAATTTCAAATCTCTCAAATGTCTCGCTGATGGTGGCGCGTGTGTCGGACCATTTAGTTCCCTTCAAAATGGTTGAGCTGAATGGTGCTGATCCATGCGTCATGTTCGTGAACGGGCGCTGTCAGTTGTGACTGGTCATCTCTTAGTCGCCATGGTTTATTTGAATTAATTATTTTGTTTTTGAGTTGTATTTTATTTTTGTTTTGCTATGGACACTTTTAACGTGCACATCTTGCTACATTGTTCTCACATAATATACCATCTCAACAAGAATGATGTAACCAAGATTTTGTAACAATATTTTGATTTAAAAGAGTGTCCATGGAGTTTCTTGCCCGTTCTTCTCCATAGAGATCTACGTTAGGGAATGGGCAACTGTTTCATATTATAGTCTATGATCTTAGTTTTTAAAAGAAGAAAATGAAATATTGTCTGTGGAGAGACTTCAGGTCATGTCTGCTTTATGTACAATACACAAGTCCTCGTCTCCCTGAATTTTATTTGTAAGAACCCATTGCATCACGCCCGAAATATAGAACATGGTGTCATCGTGAGGATATCAACAGGGAAATAGAAGAATGGAGACCAATATTTTTCTGGGTAACAGTGTCAAACCCCTAACAAGACAAAATGGTAACATGGCTGAACATTGGAAAAATTGGAAACAAAGATTCGAGATTTACTGCGATGCTAATGATATAAAGAAACAGTCTGAAACGAAGCAAATAGCAATATTTTTGAATCTCATTGGTGAGTATGGATTAGAAGTCTTCAATTCCCTAAATATCGATAGAAAATCTACAACTATAGAAAATGTGCTGAATCACTTTGACAAAAAATTCAATCCGCAAAGCAACATTACAGTGGAAAGGTATAGTTTCTTTACAAGAACAGCAACTACAGTACTTTCACAGTTTTTATGTCTTGTGACTGGGACTGTAGCTACTTTAATTGTTCATTTTTGTTTCGACAATTCAAAAGTGCCTGTAACTGGCCTACTTGAAATAAATGCTTTGATTTTGATTTTTTTTGATTTTGACACCAGAATTTGTTTAATATTGTAAATGTGGTCAGTTCAAGCACCTACTAAAATAAATTAAAGTATGTGGAAACAATGCATTTTATTCATTTTAGACATCATGTTTCACACAGACATTTACTGCTTAAGACCTACACGATCGATATCTGAATAGAAATAGAGTAGGTTTTTTTTTCAAAATAACCGGGTTCGATTCCCGAACGGAGTACAGATGTTTTTTACAATGTATGAATGCAGTTTTTCTTGTTATTAAAATCGATGACATGGTTCCTCAGAACAGATCTTCGTATGTCTTATGGTTTCAGACTTTCCCATACTGACCGATTTGAATGAGACACCCTGTATATTTAATTAAAGCTATTTTTTGTTCTATTCCTGCAAATGTATGTTCAAATTCCAAATCTAAAAAAATATTGTCGTTTGCTATAATTTTTTCTAGGATTTTGTTTAACATGTACCGATGTTGTCTTTCATTATATATTGTTATTTTATCTTTTATAAGTCTTCGGACAACAACGCGAAGAAGTCCCCCTTTAGTTGTGTATAAACAATTCTTCTCAAAATGCATACTACAATTTACACTAGATTTAGATGGCTTCCAATTATTTTCATTTCTACACTCTCTTATTATTTTTATCCAATCATTTTTCCATGCATCATTTGCTGAGGGAAATCTTTAAAATATAGAAGAATACAATAAATATTAACATAAAAATATAAATCTCCCACTTTTAAAGCAATTTAAAACTTGAAATGGTTGCAACACTGATTGATTTCGAGACTTATTAAATTTATTAACGGAAAAAAGCGCGGGAAACGTTCAACTTGGCGGACGCGTCCTTTTCGAATTTGTGATAAATTACTTTTAAAATACGGTAACATAGGATCAGTAGTCTTAGTTTTAGTGCTCTTTTTTCTTTAGTTTATAATTTTGTAGATTTTTTCTTCGGTAGTGGTAAGTTTTTTCTCATTTTATTGTTGAAGCCGTGCAATGAACGACCCGCCAGACCCGGGGGACTTTGTTCCCCCGGCAGGCAACTTTGTCACTATTAGCAATGAGTCAGGCATGGACACTGATGGGTCGTCATCGGCTCGTCACCGAAAAAGAAGCCGCGTACATGTGTGCAAGCACTGCAATAAACGCCGTCGCACCCGAAATAACCGCGGTTCCGAGTCGCCGGGTTGTGGTTGCACGGATCCTACAAGTCCTACAACTACTATTACAATTACAGAACCTATTAGCTCCGTCGTAACACCAACCATTGCTGCTGATGTTCATGCTCCATCCATAGCTGTTCCCGCGCAAATCGGTCGTAAAACATACGACAAAACTGACAGTGCGCCATACATTGTTCATTTACAGAGGAAAACTATTTCCCCTGATGATGGTACTACATTGCACCCAATCACGTTTGGTAAATTCCTCAAACACAACGCCTTTCAAAATATTATAAATGGTAGCGTCAAAAAAATTGGGCGCAATAAAGTTTCTCTTTCATTTTCTAATTTTCTGGATGCAAATTCTTTTATCTCACATAATAGTCTGGAAACATATAACTACAAAGCTTTTATACCCACTTTTAACGTAACTAGAATGGGCCTAGTGCGTGGTGTTCCTGCAGAATGGTCCCCAGAGGAAGTTATAGATAATATTACTGTTCCAATTGGTTGCGGTCCAATTCTAAAAGTCAGACGCCTTAATTTTAAATCTGTTGTTGATGGTACAACCATTTGGAAGCCATCCCAATCCATTGTTCTTACTTTTGATGGTCAGGTTCTACCTAAAAGAATCTTTATGTGTTACAATGCATTACCTGTGGATTTATATATTTTTCCTACTGTACAATGCTATAATTGCTGTCGTTTTGGGCACACTAAAGTTCAGTGCAGATCTAAACCTCGCTGTTTTAAATGTGGTCATGGCCATACTGGAGATAGTTGTGAAAGGGAAATAGAAAATGCATCTTGTTGTCTGTGCTCTGGATATCACTATGCAATTAATAAATCTTGTCCTGAATTCTCTCGACAAAAACAGATCAAATCTTACATGGCACATAGCTCAGTTTCTTATGCTGAAGCAGCAAAAGTATATCCCCCCGTATCTAAATCATATGCTGACACACTTTTATCTTCTCCTACTAAAAACTTTGCAGATACTCCATCAATCTCTTCACCTAATAGAATGCAGGCTTCAAGTAGTTATAAAAAGACTGTCTTCCTGAAACCACGCTCCCCACCCAAATCTACACAAGGTTACAATAAAGAGGCCCATAATGCTATTATTAATGATTTTAAAATTCCCCAGCCATCTAATGGATGTGCTTTTTCTAATAATCAAAATAATGATAAAAATGACGTAAACTTTTCCATAAATGATTTTCTCTCTGCATTACACAACCTTCTTTCTCAATTCAACATCTCACCGTCCAACGTTGCCTCAACTTTCAATATACCTCAACCCATTCATCATGGACAACACATCCAGTATAATCCAGTGGAACTGTCGCAGTCTAGTAAACAAAAAGAGTGATGTTATATACCTTTTAAACAAATATGAGCCATTTGTCTTTGCATTAGCAGAGACTTGGCTCAAATCAAATCATATTTTTAAAATTAATGGTTATTCAACCATTAGAGAGGATAGATCTGATGGGTATGGTGGTGTAGCTATACTTATCAAGAACTCTATTCCTTTCTCTATTGTTTCATTACCTCCTCATAGTGAGGAAATTTCTATTGTAGCTATTAAGGTGCACCAAACTTGTTTTGTTTCTATATACATTCCTCACCCTTCTTCTTCTATTCTTCAAGAGATGAACAATCTCTTTTCTTTCCTTCCTAAGCCTTTCTTAATATTGGGGGACTTTAATTGCCATCACGAATCATGGGGTTGTTCCATTTCCAATATTGTCATGGAGAGGAATTACTAGATATAATAGACTCACATAACTTATGCATCTTGAACTCGGGAGCTGCTACTCGCCGTTCAGATCCCAACCAAAACCAAAGTGCAATTGACCTTTCTATCTGTTCCCCAAACTTAGCCTCTTCATTAACTTGGCACACTCTATCCTCTACTCATGGTAGTGACCATTTCCCAATAGTTATTTCTTACCCTCTTACCAAATCAAAGACATCATCAAGGAGGTCTAATTTAAGACATAAGTTACCTAGTAGAAATAATAATGACTGGGACAAATTTAGAAGCATTGTTGACAGTAAGCTTTGCTCCTTGCCTGTAATTTCTGATGGCAATGAAAACAGCTGTGCTGAAGCTTTAGCACATTTGTTAATTGAATCTGCAGATGCAGTTTTTCCTAAAAAAAATAACAATAATAGTACAATTCCCTCGCCTCCATGGTGGGACTCTGAGTGTACAGAATTAGTTAACAAACGTAAAGAGGCGGAATTCAATTATAACCTCAATATGTCTGATATTAATTTTGAAAATTTAACTAACTTAATTAACGAAACTTATAAACTTTTTAAGAAGAAAAAATTCGAATCTTGGCGTAACTTCTGCTCATCAATATCACCGAACACTCACCCAACGATTGTCTGGCGGAATATCCGTAGATTTAGATCCGTTTATAAGAACCCTTCCCCTATACCTAATTCTTTAGCCAACGAATTCTTAGATAATTTAGCGCCACCTTGGGTTCCTGAGGCTATTACACAGGCTATTAACCCTAACTTGTCCTTACCAATAATATCAATAACCAACGGATCCCATAATCAAGACATCCCTAGGACTCTAGATGGCCCATTCACTCTTACTGAATTAAAGGGTGTTATTCATAAAACTAAGGATTCTGCACCAGGCAGTGATGGCATCCCATATTCCTTTTTTGCTAATTTAAATGAAGACGTCCTCAGTTATTATTTACATCTTATCAATTCTATTATGATCACTGGAAACATCCCGGCTGAATGGAAACGTCAAATGGTGTTGCCATTCCTTAAACCAAATAAAATTCCATCTGACGCTTCTTCTTACCGTCCCATAGTTTTGTCTTCAGTTCTGATGAAATTAGCTGAACACTTAATTAAAAATCGTCTAGAATGGTTTGTTGAAAGTAAAGGTCTCTTGGCAGAATCACAATATGGCTTTAGAAAAAGTAGAAGTACCAGTGACTGTTTAAGTATTTTAACATCTGATATTCGGATTTCATTTTCTAATAATCAATCCACGGTCGCGGTTTTCCTCGACATTAATTCAGCTTATGATAATGTTGTATTATCAGTTTTACAAAATAAATTAAGAGCCTTACGGGTTCCATTGAATTTGTCTAATTTTATTATCAATATCCTGACTGAACGCTCTATTAGTATGTTAATTGGAGATCATGAGGTATCTCACCTTGTGTGGAAAGGCCTCCCACAGGGTTCCGTGCTCAGTCCCCTTCTATACAATATTTACACGTTTGATTTAGACTCGTCCTTAGCTGACCATGTTAGGGTTCTTCAATATGCCGACGATTTGTTGTTATATTCCTCTAGCCAATCCGTCGAACAAGCTAGCCAGGCTATCAATTCCGCTTTATCTAATTTGGAATCATGGTTACATCTTAATGGCTTGGATATATCCACGTCTAAAAGTGCGGCTGTTTTATTCACCCGAAAGAGAAATATTCCCACAATAAATCTCTTTTATAAAGAAACTCCTATCCCGATTAAAGATCATTTCAGATATCTTGGTGTAATACTTGACAGTAAACTAAATAGTGTTCCTCATTGTGAATATATTATTAACAAATGTGAAAATCACCTTAACATGCTTAGATGCCTCTCTGGTGTATGGTGGGGTGCGCACCCCTTCTCATTAAAACTTATTTACAACGCAATCATTAGAAGCACTCTGGATTACGGATTGTTTCTACTGGAACCTGGTAACGTTGTGGCTTTTAAAAAGTTGGATCGCATCCAATCCAAAGCTCTACGCATTGTTTCGGGTGCCATGAAGTCCAGTCCCATTAATGCTCTCCAAATTGAATGTGGGGAAGCACCTTTACATCTGAGACGACAATTTCTGTCTGACAATTATTTGTTCCGGATTCTTCAGTCATCAACTCATCCTCTCATTCCTAAACTAGACTCTTTAATGTTACAAATAGAATCTTCAGACTACTGGTCCCATAAACGTGCTCCCTGTCTAGTTATAAGCTATAAAAAATTCCTTTCACTTTCCTCTCCAATTCACCGTTCCAATAAACTTCCCATGTTTAACTGTAGTTATGAAAGTTTACTGTTCAGCCCCACCCTAAATTTTACCTGTGTTAAAAAATCAGACCCTGATAGAAATACAAGTTTAAATTCTTATTTGGCCGAACACTTCGAATATCACCATGTATTTACGGATGCTGCCAAGTTTTCTCCAACGGGTTGTGTTGGCATAGGAACGTATCACTCTCAATACAACATCGTCCAAAAAATAAAACTGCCCCCGGAAACTTCTGTTTTTACGGGGGAATGTTTTGGCATTTTAAAAGCATTAGAATATTCTCGCGTTTTTAAACTTAAAAAAACGATTATTTTTACTGACTCTCAAAGTGCTCTTCTAGCCATCAAGAAATCCCCTTTTGAGCATAAATCGCAGTTTCCTATCATTTATTTAATAAGAGAATTTGCGTTCAGAACCATCTCTGAGGGCAATTCAATACAGTTTGCGTGGATTCCGGCCCATGCTGGAATCCACGGCAATGAAGTGGCGGATACACTTGCCGGTGATGCGGTGCAGTGTGGAGACTTAGTGCCCTATGTAAATTTTAGCATTGATCTTGTGACTCTACCAAAAACTTTTCTTCGGGACACTTGGAAGATAGCTTGGGATATCAGTAGCAAACTGAAAGGCTGTTATTTTTCTTTAATTCAACCTGACGTTCCGGAAAAACCGTGGTTTGGTAGGGCTAAGTTTGGTAAGATGGAGACATCCATTCTTATACGGATGAGACTGGGTCATGTTTGCACTCCAGCCCATCTTGCCAAACTACATATCGTTGACGACCCCACTTGTTCGTGTGGCACAGACGTAGGCGACTTAAATCACATCTTTTTCTCCTGTCCCCTATATGACCATTCTTCCTTTCTTAGTAACCTTTTGTCTCTCCGCATACCTTTTCCTACCTCTATACTTTGTTTACTTTGTACCAATAGTTTTCCTGTATATAAATGTATAGTCTCATTTACTATTCTGAATAATATTAAATTGTAATTTTTCATCATCGTAATTTGCTCATTTGTACATATCTATTCATTCACCTTTCCGATTGTTGATCCTATATTCCTGTTTTATTCTAAATCCCGATAAATTATTATTTTTGTTTCCATAACGTTTCCCTACCTTTGATTTTTTTAAATAAATTCTTAAACTAATTAAACGTGACATTGGCTAATGCACAAACCGTGCGAAGCCATTAAAAAAAAAAAAAAAAAAAAAAAAAAAAATTATTAACGTAAAATCGGAAAAGCGCGGGAAACGTTCAACTTGGCGGACGCGTCCTTTTCGAATTTGTGATAAATTACTTTTAAAATACGGTAACATAGGATCAGTAGTCTTAGTTTTAGTGCTCTTTTTTCTTTAATTTATAATTTTGTAGATTTTTTCTTCGGTAGTGGTAAGTTTTTTCTCATTTTATTGTTGAAGCCGTGCAATGAACGACCCGCCAGACCCGGGGGACTTTGTTCCCCCGGCAGGCAATTTTGTCACTATTAGCAATGAGTCAGGCATGGACACTGATGGGTCGTCATCGGCTCGTCACCGGAAAAGAAGCCGCGTACATGTGTGCAAGCACTGTAATAAACGCCGTCGCACCCGAAATAACCGCGGTTCCGAGTCGCCGGGTTGTGGTTGCACGGATCCTACAAGTCCTACAACTACTATTACAATTACAGAACCTATTAGCTCCGTCGTAACACCAACCATTGCTGCTGATGTTCATGCTCCATCCATAGCTGTTCCCGCGCAAATCGGTCGTAAAACATACGACAAAACTGACAGTGCACCATACATTGTTCATTTACAGAGGAAAACTATTTCCCCTGATGATGGTACTACATTGCACCCAATCACGTTTGGCAAGTTCCTCAAACACAACGCCTTTCAAAATATTATTAATGGTAGCGTCAAAAAAATTGGGCGCAATAAAGTTTCTCTTTCATTTTCTAATTTTCTGGATGCAAATTCTTTTATCTCACATAATAGTCTGGAAACATATAACTACAAAGCTTTTATACCCACTTTTAACGTAACTAGAATGGGCCTAGTGCGTGGTGTTCCTGCAGAATGGTCCCCAGAGGAAGTTATAGATAATATTACTGTTCCAATTGGTTGCGGTCCAATTCTAAAAGTCAGACGCCTTAATTTTAAATCTGTTGTTGATGGTACAACCATTTGGAAGCCATCCCAATCCATTGTTCTTACTTTTGATGGTCAGGTTCTACCTAAAAGAATCTTTATGTGTTACAATGCATTACCTGTGGATTTATATATTTTTCCTACTGTACAATGCTATAATTGCTGTCGTTTTGGGCACACAAAAGTTCAGTGCAGATCTAAACCTCGCTGTTTTAAATGTGGTCATGGCCATACTGGAGATAGTTGTGAAAGGGAAATAGAAAATGCATCTTGTTGTCTGTGCTCTGGATATCACTATGCAATTAATAAATCTTGTCCTGAATTCTCTCGACAAAAACAGATCAAATCTTACATGGCACATAGCTCAGTTTCTTATGCTGAAGCAGCAAAAGTATATCCCCCCGTATCTAAATCATATGCTGACACACTTTTATCTTCTCCTACTAAAAACTTTGCAGATACTCCATCAATCTCTTCACCTAATAGAATGCAGGCTTCAAGTAGTTATAAAAAGACTGTCTTCCTGAAACCACGCTCCCCACCCAAATCTACACAAGGTTACAATAAAGAGGCCCATAATGCTATTATTAATGATTTTAAAATTCCCCAGCCATCTAATGGATGTGCTTTTTCTAATAATCAAAATAATGATAAAAATGACGTAAATTTTTCTATAAATGATTTTCTTTCTGCATTACACAATCTTCTTTCTCAATTCAACATCTCACCGTCCAACGTTGCCTCAACTTTCAATATACCTCAACCCATTCATCATGGACAACACATCCAGTATAATCCAGTGGAACTGTCGCAGTCTAGTAAACAAAAAGAGTGATGTTATATACCTTTTAAACAAATATGAGCCATTTGTCTTTGCATTAGCAGAGACTTGGCTCAAATCAAATCATATTTTTAAAATTAATGGTTATTCAACCATTAGAGAGGATAGATCTGATGGGTATGGTGGTGTAGCTATACTTATCAAGAACTCTATTCCTTTCTCTATTGTTTCATTACCTCCTCATAGTGAGGAAATTTCTATTGTAGCTATTAAGGTGCACCAAACTTGTTTTGTTTCTATATACATTCCTCACCCTTCTTCTTCTATTCTTCAAGAGATGAACAATCTCTTTTCTTTCCTTCCTAAGCCTTTCTTAATATTGGGGGACTTTAATTGCCATCACGAATCATGGGGTTGTTCCATTTCCAATATTGTCATGGAGAGGAATTACTAGATATAATAGACTCACATAACTTATGCATCTTGAACTCGGGAGCTGCTACTCGCCGTTCAGATCCCAACCAAAACCAAAGTGCAATTGACCTTTCTATCTGTTCCCCAAACTTAGCCTCTTCATTAACTTGGCACACTCTATCCTCTACTCATGGTAGTGACCATTTCCCAATAGTTATTTCTTACCCTCTTACCAAATCAAAGACATCATCAAGGAGGTCTAATTTAAGACATAAGTTACCTAGTAGAAATAATAATGACTGGGACAAATTTAGAAGCATTGTTGACAGTAAGCTTTGCTCCTTGCCTGTAATTTCTGATGGCAATGAAAACAGCTGTGCTGAAGCTTTAGCACATTTGTTAATTGAATCTGCAGATGCAGTTTTTCCTAAAAAAAATAACAATAATAGTACAATTCCCTCGCCTCCATGGTGGGACTCTGAGTGTACAGAATTAGTTAACAAACGTAAAGAGGCGGAATTCAATTATAACCTCAATATGTCTGATATTAATTTTGAAAATTTAACTAACTTAATTAACGAAACTTATAAACTTTTTAAGAAGAAAAAATTCGAATCTTGGCGTAACTTCTGCTCATCAATATCACCGAACACTCACCCAACGATTGTCTGGCGGAATATCCGTAGATTTAGATCCGTTTATAAGAACCCTTCCCCTATACCTAATTCTTTAGCCAACGAATTCTTAGATAATTTAGCGCCACCTTGGGTTCCTGAGGCTATTACACAGGCTATTAACCCTAACTTGTCCTTACCAATAATATCAATAACCAACGGATCCCATAATCAAGACATCCCTAGGACTCTAGATGGCCCATTCACTCTTACTGAATTAAAGGGTGTTATTCATAAAACTAAGGATTCTGCACCAGGCAGTGATGGCATCCCATATTCCTTTTTTGCTAATTTAAATGAAGACGTCCTCAGTTATTATTTACATCTTATCAATTCTATTATGATCACTGGAAACATCCCGGCTGAATGGAAACGTCAAATGGTGTTGCCATTCCTTAAACCAAATAAAATTCCATCTGACGCTTCTTCTTACCGTCCCATAGTTTTGTCTTCAGTTCTGATGAAATTAGCTGAACACTTAATTAAAAATCGTCTAGAATGGTTTGTTGAAAGTAAAGGTCTCTTGGCAGAATCACAATATGGCTTTAGAAAAAGTAGAAGTACCAGTGACTGTTTAAGTATTTTAACATCTGATATTCGGATTTCATTTTCTAATAATCAATCCACGGTCGCGGTTTTCCTCGACATTAATTCAGCTTATGATAATGTTGTATTATCAGTTTTACAAAATAAATTAAGAGCCTTACGGGTTCCATTGAATTTGTCTAATTTTATTATCAATATCCTGACTGAACGCTCTATTAGTATGTTAATTGGAGATCATGAGGTATCTCACCTTGTGTGGAAAGGCCTCCCACAGGGTTCCGTGCTCAGTCCCCTTCTATACAATATTTACACGTTTGATTTAGACTCGTCCTTAGCTGACCATGTTAGGGTTCTTCAATATGCCGACGATTTGTTGTTATATTCCTCTAGCCAATCCGTCGAACAAGCTAGCCAGGCTATCAATTCCGCTTTATCTAATTTGGAATCATGGTTACATCTTAATGGCTTGGATATATCCACGTCTAAAAGTGCGGCTGTTTTATTCACCCGAAAGAGAAATATTCCCACAATAAATCTCTTTTATAAAGAAACTCCTATCCCGATTAAAGATCATTTCAGATATCTTGGTGTAATACTTGACAGTAAACTAAATAGTGTTCCTCATTGTGAATATATTATTAACAAATGTGAAAATCACCTTAACATGCTTAGATGCCTCTCTGGTGTATGGTGGGGTGCGCACCCCTTCTCATTAAAACTTATTTACAACGCAATCATTAGAAGCACTCTAGATTACGGATTGTTTCTACTGGAACCTGGTAACGTTGTGGCTTTTAAAAAGTTGGATCGCATCCAATCCAAAGCTCTACGCATTGTTTCGGGTGCCATGAAGTCCAGTCCCATTAATGCTCTCCAAATTGAATGTGGGGAAGCACCTTTACATCTGAGACGACAATTTCTGTCTGACAATTATTTGTTCCGGATTCTTCAATCATCAACTCATCCTCTCATTCCTAAACTAGACTCTTTAATGTTACAAATAGAATCTTCAGACTACTGGTCCCATAAACGTGCTCCCTGTCTAATTATAAGCTATAAAAAATTCCTTTCACTTTCCTCTCCAATTCACCGTTCCAATAAACTTCCCATGTTTAACTGTAGTTATGAAAGTTTACTGTTCAGCCCCACCCTAAATTTTACCTGTGTTAAAAAATCAGACCCTGATAGAAATTCAAGTTTAAATTCTTATTTGGCCGAACACTTCGAATATCACCATGTATTTACGGATGCTGCCAAGTTTTCTCCAACGGGTTGTGTTGGCATAGGAACGTATCACTCTCAATACAACATCGTCCAAAAAATAAAACTGCCCCCGGAAACTTCTGTTTTTACGGGGGAATGTTTTGGCATTTTAAAAGCATTAGAATATTCTCGCGTTTTTAAACTTAAAAAAACGATTATTTTTACTGACTCTCAAAGTGCTCTTCTAGCCATCAAGAAATCCCCTTTTGAGCATAAATCGCAGTCTCCTATCATTTATTTAATAAGAGAATTTGCGTTCAGAACCATCTCTGAGGGCAATTCAATACAGTTTGCGTGGATTCCGGCCCATGCTGGAATCCACGGCAATGAAGTGGCGGATACACTTGCCGGTGATGCGGTGCAGTGTGGAGACATAGTGCCCTATGTAAATTTTAGCATTGATCTTGTGACTCTACCAAAAACTTTTCTTCGGGACACTTGGAAGATAGCTTGGGATATCAGTAGCAAATTGAAAGGCTGTTATTTTTCTTTAATTCAACCTGACGTTCCGGAAAAACCGTGGTTTGGTAGGGCTAAGTTTGGTAAGATGGAGACATCCATTCTTATACGGATGAGACTGGGTCATGTTTGCACTCCAGCCCATCTTGCCAAACTACATATCGTTGACGACCCCACTTGTTCGTGTGGCACAGACGTAGGCGACTTATATCACATCTTTTTCTCCTGTCCCCTATATGACCATTCTTCTTTTCTTAGTTACCTTGTGTCTCTCCGCATACCTTTTCCTACCTCTATACTTTGTTTACTTTGTACCAATAGTTTTCCTGTTTATAAATGTATAGTCTCATTTATTATTCTGAATAATATTAAATTGTAATTTTTCGTCATCGTAATTTGCTCATTTGTACATACCTACTCATTCACCTTTCCGATTGTTGATCCTATATTTCTGTTTTATCCTAAATCCCGATAAATTATTATTTTTATTTCCATAAAGTTTCCCTACCTTTGTTTTTTTAATAAATAAATTCATAAACTTATTAAACGTGACATTGGCTAATGCACAAACCGTGCGAAGCCATTAAAAAAAAAAAAAAAAAAAAAAAAAAAAAAAAAACGTAAAATCGAGAAATAAGGTTTAAAATTACATGCTTACGTATGAAAAGTGATCCCCTGGCTTTTTTAAATTGAACCACTATGGTTTCGACATTTTTTCACAACACACGAGGGCATACTTTAATTTTTATTACGCAAAATAACAAGCGGACACACGGAGCACTGTTCAAAACGTAATGGCCGACGACAGACTTACTATGGTGTGAATGTGTGCGTGCGCACCTGTCAGCATTAGTGCACTGACTTACTATGGGTGCTTCAGTTATTGTTAAAGAAGACGGCGTCCGCCTTTTTTTTTAGGTCCATGCCCATGGTACAATAATATACTTCTGAAAGCTTCTGAATACCTTTAGAAATGACAGAATAAAAAAAAGAAAATCTAATGTCCAGTAACAGGACTTTAAAAAAAAAGTGAAAGATTCTTTAAATACATGTAATTGCAGGGAGCCAAAGCACATAGCGCTACCTAATTCGGCGTCCATTCTCGACGAGCGCGCTAAATAAACTGAACGATTGGGAATGTGGAGGAACATGTTTTTCGAGAAGACTTCGCGGCAAAATTACGGGTGCGAATTTGACAGTTCTTCGCGGCGCGAATGTGGAGCCCGCTTAACTATCAACTTAACATTTACAAAAATAGCGAGTTAGAAAGGTCGCTAAAATTTGTCCCAGTCAGGCGAAAACTTATTCCAGCGGACGACCGTGAACGGGGCAGATTAATAGTCAGTTTAATTCACAGATTAGATATTAGTTGGTTTAATTAATTTTTCACCTCGCGGTGTGCTTGAACGTAGTCAGTGTTGTGACAACGAAAAAGAGGTGTCAATGTCATATTGACAATGCTATGCAATATCCAAAAGTGTAAATTATCATGATTTATCGTAACCTAAAAACAGAAAACAGAATTTAATACTGTTGTTTGTTCATAAATTAACTCGCCTCTCCATCTGTTCTATTAAAACATGTCTTCGGCTACTTCGACTGTAATAAAATATATCGGTCGAACAACGGATTTCAAAGGTAAAACTCTATGGGAAATTGTTGGAAGCCTGAAGAATTTCGGCGTCGGAAGAATCATCGTGCGATCGGTTTTTGAAAGATACCCGGAACCTAGTTTCATGAAAATTGTCAAGGTTGAAGCTTGTCCTGATGAGGTACGATATTGTGGTTTTAATTTTAAAGCCTCATCATAATCCTTAGGCTCTTCAGTAGACCATCTACCATAATTATTTATATGTAGGATGAAATTAAGATGCTTATGTCTACCATATACTAGTTCTATGTAAACCTTTAGAGGCCTGCCTCTTATCATCAGCAATTTCCTTTAATTTATGTGATTGAATCCCTTACGTCGGTCATCCAGGCAGAGGCTCCCTGGTGAATGCTGTTTGCCGATGACATTGTGCTAGTTGCCGAGAGTGGGCAGACTGCATTTTTAGTTGTAGTGGTAATCAAGTAGAATTGAAACGGATTACTTGTTTTGTGATTTGAGCAGAGCCTTTCCAGTGCTGTGCTTATAACCCTTAGACAATCCAATCTGCTTTGATATTCGATAATTTTTCCCACCCTTATGCCAAATCACTAAAGTCTGGAAATCATGGGAAGAGGCCTTTGCCCAGCTACGGTAACACCAAATATGTTTGGTGTGATCATATGGTGTTACAGACACCAGCCCATTATACAATACAACTCAGGATGAATAAAACGGTGACAGGTTACTGGAACAACTTGTGACCCATGGATGCCCTTCATGTTAATGGGGAAAATATAAAAGCCTGCAATTAATCGCAGGCTTTTATGTTTTAGGCATCATTTTTTTTTTAGCCCAGCATTATTAGCGGGCTACAAGAAGGTGGATGAGGAAATATTGTTTGCAGCAGTAATGAGAATGTTGAGGTGAGGTTGAATGCTATGTGGTATGACAAGAATGGATAAAGTAAGAAAATGGATGAGTATAATTATTATAGGATAGGAAGATTGATAGTTGCACCAGCTGCAGAAAACCCAAACCCATTGTGCCCATTACCTTCAAGCAACTGAGGAACTGGTTAAAGGATCATACCCCAATCCAAGCAGAGAAATGGTGGGCCTCGACACCAGGTTGTAGGCAATCCAAGGAAGCTATGCCATCCTTGGATCCAAAGCTGACCAGGCGCCTTCTGCGCCTGGACAGAGAGCCTGTGTCTGGTGGCGGGGACCATCACTGAACACTGCTCGCTGAACAAACACTTCCACACCCTAGGAATCACTGACAGTCCCCTGTGCAGAGTGTGCATGGAGGCTGAGGATACGGTAGCACACTTCAAGGACTAAGTGCGGAAACCTAAACCACCATGATAGCTGCACCAGTTACAGAAAAGTTAAAAGTGAATAGACTATCTTGGTATGGGCATGTGATGAGGAGGGACAGGAGAAATCTCATGTCTGTGACTAAAAGAGGTGATGATTATAAATGTTGATGGATTGAGACAGAGTAAGATCAAAGAAAATGGATGGATTGTGTGAGGAATGAAAATGAAGGAAGATAGGTTAATTATGTACTGAATTCCAAGACTTTACCTATTCAAGTTTTTCTTTACTTTTCAGGAAAGGCGTCGAGTAAAAATTTGGGTTGAGAAAACCTTCAGAGGCCGCAAATTGCCGAATCTAACGGAAATTTATCGTACATCTTACAAGCCTGATTATAAACTTATACCGAAGAATGAGGAAGCCAAATTGTTGACTGAAGTCAAAACAGCACATGATCACCCAGATGTAATCCTACCCAACAGCATTGAGATGCCACCGCTTATGAAGAAGTTTATTATCAAGGATCATGAAAAGAAAGGACTGGAAGTAAGTATAACAAGTCATAATAATATAAAAACTAGGTTGTATTAGAGAGCAGCGGTGGCCCAGTGTTGGCGGCCCCGACTTACGAACAGTAAGTCGTGGGTTCGAACCCAAGCAGGCGCATTACTTTGTGTAATTTATTTCATCACCACTGCTCTCAAAAACGGTGAAGAAAAACATTGTGAGGAAACCGGCATGTCCTATAACCAAAAATTCGAAGACAAGTGACATCTACCAACCTGCACTGAGCCCACATGGTAGATTATAGTATGGTAGCCTATACGCAAAATACGCGCTTTCATGTGGACTTGTGGATACCAGCCCGTTGTACAATACACAAACTAGATTGTAGTTAGATCCCAAGCAGGCATACTTTGCGTAATGTATTGGTTCAATGTAACTTTTGAGATAAAGGCATTATACATGATACTTTAAAGAGAGCACACAAATACGAACCTGGATTTAATATTGTTTGAAACAATGTGCACTTTTGTTTTTTTTTTATAATAAAAAAGTAATACAGTTTGGTGCGTCATAATTTGACATTAGTAACAAGGTTTGAAATAGATAAAAATCCGTTTCTACTATTCTTATTAAGGTGGGTGGAGCTAATACACTTTGATCTGTTACTCCTCATTTCATCACCGCTGCTCTCAAAACGGAGAAATAACAAAATTTGAGAAAAGACTTGATGAATATCCAAAACCCGCTTACTTACCTGCACTTGGGCTGTAGTGGATAATGGCCAAGAAAAGGCCCGAGACCCAGCAGAGGAAACTTTACAGTAGTTCCTTTCACCTGTATATGAATAACATGTTGCTATGTTTGTACTTATTCGTAGCCATTAAACTTTAAAAAACCAGCTGATTCAAAACGTAATGGCCGACGACAGACTTACTATGGTGTGAATGTGTGCGTGCGCACCTGTCAGCATTAGTGCACTGACTTACTATGGGTGCTTCAGTTATTGTTAAAGAAGACGGCGTCCGCCTTTTTTTTTAGGTCCATGCCCATGGTACAATAATATACTTCTGAAAGCTTCTGAATACCTTTAGAAATGACAGAATAAAAAAAAGAAAATCTAATGTCCAGTAACAGGACTTTAAAAAAAAAGTGAAAGATTCTTTAAATACATGTAATTGCAGGGAGCCAAGCACATAGCGCTACCTAATTCGGCGTCCATTCTCGACGAGCGCGCTAAATAAACTGAACGATTGGGAATGTGGAGGAACATGTTTTTCGAGAAGACTTCGCGGCAAAATTACGGGTGCGAATTTGACAGTTCTTCGCGGCGCGAATGTGGAGCCCGCTTAACTATCAACTTAACATTTACAAAAATAGCGAGTTAGAAAGGTCGCTAAAATTTGTCCCAGTCAGGCGAAAACTTATTCCAGCGGACGACCGTGAACGGGGCAGATTAATAGTCAGTTTAATTCACAGATTAGATATTAGTTGGTTTAATTAATTTTTCACCTCGCGGTGTGCTTGAACGTAGTCAGTGTTGTGACAACGAAAAAGAGGTGTCAATGTCATATTGACAATGCTATGCAATATCCAAAAGTGTAAATTATCATGATTTATCGTAACCTAAAAACAGAAAACAGAATTTAATACTGTTGTTTGTTCATAAATTAACTCGCCTCTCCATCTGTTCTATTAAAACATGTCTTCGGCTACTTCGACTGTAATAAAATATATCGGTCGAACAACGGATTTCAAAGGTAAAACTCTATGGGAAATTGTTGGAAGCCTGAAGAATTTCGGCGTCGGAAGAATCATCGTGCGATCGGTTTTTGAAAGATACCCGGAACCTAGTTTCATGAAAATTGTCAAGGTTGAAGCTTGTCCTGATGAGGTACGATATTGTGGTTTTAATTTTAAAGCCTCATCATAATCCTTAGGCTCTTCAGTAGACCATCTACCATAATTATTTATATGTAGGATGAAATTAAGATGCTTATGTCTACCATATACTAGTTCTATGTAAACCTTTAGAGGCCTGCCTCTTATCATCAGCAATTTCCTTTAATTTATGTGATTGAATCCCTTACGTCGGTCATCCAGGCAGAGGCTCCCTGGTGAATGCTGTTTGCCGATGACATTGTGCTAGTTGCCGAGAGTGGGCAGACTGCATTTTTAGTTGTAGTGGTAATCAAGTAGAATTGAAACGGATTACTTGTTTTGTGATTTGAGCAGAGCCTTTCCAGTGCTGTGCTTATAACCCTTAGACAATCCAATCTGCTTTGATATTCGATAATTTTTCCCACCCTTATGCCAAATCACTAAAGTCTGGAAATCATGGGAAGAGGCCTTTGCCCAGCTACGGTAACACCAAATATGTTTGGTGTGATCATATGGTGTTACAGACACCAGCCCATTATACAATACAACTCAGGATGAATAAAACGGTGACAGGTTACTGGAACAACTTGTGACCCATGGATGCCCTTCATGTTAATGGGGAAAATATAAAAGCCTGCAATTAATCGCAGGCTTTTATGTTTTAGGCATCATTTTTTTTTTAGCCCAGCATTATTAGCGGGCTACAAGAAGGTGGATGAGGAAATATTGTTTGCAGCAGTAATGAGAATGTTGAGGTGAGGTTGAATGCTATGTGGTATGACAAGAATGGATAAAGTAAGAAAATGGATGAGTATAATTATTATAGGATAGGAAGATTGATAGTTGCACCAGCTGCAGAAAACCCAAACCCATTGTGCCCATTACCTTCAAGCAACTGAGGAACTGGTTAAAGGATCATACCCCAATCCAAGCAGAGAAATGGTGGGCCTCGACACCAGGTTGTAGGCAATCCAAGGAAGCTATGCCATCCTTGGATCCAAAGCTGACCAGGCGCCTTCTGCGCCTGGACAGAGAGCCTGTGTCTGGTGGCGGGGACCATCACTGAACACTGCTCGCTGAACAAACACTTCCACACCCTAGGAATCACTGACAGTCCCCTGTGCAGAGTGTGCATGGAGGCTGAGGATACGGTAGCACACTTCAAGGACTAAGTGCGGAAACCTAAACCACCATGATAGCTGCACCAGTTACAGAAAAGTTAAAAGTGAATAGACTATCTTGGTATGGGCATGTGATGAGGAGGGACAGGAGAAATCTCATGTCTGTGACTAAAAGAGGTGATGATTATAAATGTTGATGGATTGAGACAGAGTAAGATCAAAGAAAATGGATGGATTGTGTGAGGAATGAAAATGAAGGAAGATAGGTTAATTATGTACTGAATTCCAAGACTTTACCTATTCAAGTTTTTCTTTACTTTTCAGGAAAGGCGTCGAGTAAAAATTTGGGTTGAGAAAACCTTCAGAGGCCGCAAATTGCCGAATCTAACGGAAATTTATCGTACATCTTACAAGCCTGATTATAAACTTATACCGAAGAATGAGGAAGCCAAATTGTTGACTGAAGTCAAAACAGCACATGATCACCCAGATGTAATCCTACCCAACAGCATTGAGATGCCACCGCTTATGAAGAAGTTTATTATCAAGGATCATGAAAAGAAAGGACTGGAAGTAAGTATAACAAGTCATAATAATATAAAAACTAGGTTGTATTAGAGAGCAGCGGTGGCCCAGTGTTGGCGGCCCCGACTTACGAACAGTAAGTCGTGGGTTCGAACCCAAGCAGGCGCATTACTTTGTGTAATTTATTTCATCACCACTGCTCTCAAAAACGGTGAAGAAAAACATTGTGAGGAAACCGGCATGTCCTATAACCAAAAATTCGAAGACAAGTGACATCTACCAACCTGCACTGAGCCCACATGGTAGATTATAGTATGGTAGCCTATACGCAAAATACGCGCTTTCATGTGGACTTGTGGATACCAGCCCGTTGTACAATACACAAACTAGATTGTAGTTAGATCCCAAGCAGGCATACTTTGCGTAATGTATTGGTTCAATGTAACTTTTGAGATAAAGGCATTATACATGATACTTTAAAGAGAGCACACAAATACGAACCTGGATTTAATATTGTTTGAAACAATGTGCACTTTTGTTTTTTTTTTATAATAAAAAAGTAATACAGTTTGGTGCGTCATAATTTGACATTACTAACAAGGTTAGAAATAGATAAAAATCCGTTTCTACTATTCTTATTAAGGTGGGTGGAGCTAATACACTTTGATCTGTTACTCCTCATTTCATCACCGCTGCTCTCAAAACGGAGAAATAACAAAATTTGAGAAAAGACTTGATGAATATCCAAAACCCGCTTACTTACCTGCACTTGGGCTGTAGTGGATAATGGCCAAGAAAAGGCCCGAGACCCAGCAGAGGAAACTTTACAGTAGTTCCTTTCACCTGTATATGAATAACATGTTGCTATGTTTGTACTTATTCGTAGCCATTAAACTTTAAAAAACCAGCTGATATTTTGCGAACTGATAGGTGGCGCATAAGCATGTTCGACATAATTAATTTTAAGAGTTCTTTATTTATATTAAAATGTGTTTTACATTGTTTTCCAGACAATGACGGACTTCACAATGCCTATCTCCTACACATACAGTCCTAACAGAGTGAAGAGGATAGCTAAAGGTGATGAAAAACCTACAGTATCATTCACAATGGGCCTTGGAAAACCTGCCAGTCCCTCTCTCTACGAGGGAGTGCCCCTTAGTTGAAGGAAACAAAAATCAATTATTATTACATGTGTATTTAATATTAGTAACGTTTTAGAAATAAAGTAGATGATAACAAATGTACAATTTTGCATGATTTAACTATAGTTCATAGTCTCAAAAATTAAAAACAGAAACACTTTTTGAAATCTACAGAACAATTTGGGAAAAAGTGCATTTAACAACATCTACACTGAACACAATGGTAGGTATTGGTATTAGGTATTTAGTTGTTGACTGTAAGTAGCATTACTCGCAGTCGCGGTTTCGTCTCAGTGGGAAAATAATTACTTTTTAATTTCTGTTCCCGATGCAAATGCTTTGGCCAAGAAAGGATTGCAGTCTATAACTTCAGGATTTTGGCGTTCCACTTCAAGTTTCTGAAACATACGGAATGATCTTAGAAAAAGATCTATAGATATGATCAAGATTACTCTAAAAGAAAAAGTGTAGAAAATATATTCTGTTTCACATTACACAGATTAGTGTGATTACTCGACAGGCGTTTCACGTTAACGAGTTTCGCATGGAATTGAGCCTAAAGGCACAGTTCCAAGTTAGTCATACGCGTTGGAGTCTCGTCTCGTATGTCGACACAGAGCTGCCCAACACAGCACCGACCGAAATCGTTAGAATTTATCCGTGAACTAAATTACGTAGTCCTACGTAGTAAAGGAACTCCGCCTTAAAAGCCGTGTATCATCAGGCTAGCTTGCAGATTATGTCCAAGCCATGTAGTGGACATGCCGGAAAGGTAAAGCTAGTGATTACCCTCCAGAAATCGCGCATTTCTTGCACTTCCTCTTGTTTTTGTATGAAGTACTGGCGAACAGTTTTCTGAATGAGAGTGGCAGCATACTCCTCGGGCCATAGCCAGGATTTTGGATAATACGGACGAGGACTGAAAGAAGGCATTCGATTGATTATTTAGAATTCCATATGATAGCCGAATTAGTTCGATAGGGAAATCGTTAGCTGTGCGACACGAGAAGTGAAAACTTTATAGCTACATGTCCATCTGCTTTTTGGATTAAATTATAAATTACTAGCTGACCCACGCAACTTCGTCTGCGTCAAAAGTACTACCTACTTCCTGAATTTTCCTCACGGAGCCCGAGACCTTTCCAACGAATGCAAAACCGTGGAAATCGGTTCGTGCGTTCTGAAATTATAGCGTCAGGAAGGAAAACCCGACTAATTTTTATATAGTAGATGTTTATTTTGCAAATAGGTTTTATAAACACTCATATACGTCAGTTTTTTAAACTAGATGGAGCCGGTGTTTCGTACCTACCTTTCGTACTCGGAGACGAAACAGCTGAAACAAACTCAAGAGATCATAGTCTCAACTATACAGATTAGTGTCTGCGATGCAATGGTCTTTTAAAAGCAAGAACCACACAGATTTGAGTGGACCTGTCCAGTCAGGGCAAGCATTTGTCAGTTATCGTGTAGCTCGACTTCCTTCCTCCGAGCTTCAACATTAGCTTGTACACTACGATACAAGTGAAGTAATGATACCAACCAGGAGCTGTTTGCTCGCGGTCTTCGTTCGTGTGGAGTTGTTATAAAATATTAGGATTTGAATCGGATTTTGTTTACAATTTCAGGGGTTTTAAATTTTAAAACTTAATCCTTTTTCTATAAAAAGATGGCTACTTACTCTTTCTTAAGGGCTGTTCTGACCCACTTCATGTTGAAAATGTGTAACTCATTCTCCTTACGTGCTGGAAAACGAGGATTGTTGTTCCATAGGACCTAGAATACATTAAATGTGAATGAGGTAATTATGGCACAGAGTTTATCGATTTTGTCGCTTAGGCCGAAGGTTATGGTGGATGCTCCAGAGTAGCACGCGAAATTCAAATTTTCATACTTTTTTTTTTGCAGTTTGCAGGCCAGTGCTATGTTGTATGTTTATTAAAATATGGATTGCGGATGTAAGACGTATGTAGTTACAGAATTTTAATTATCAATACGACCTTCCAAGTTCATAAAACTCGATTGAATGACTTAATCGCTTTTCATGA
Source organism: Xestia c-nigrum (assembly GCA_916618015.1). Classification (NCBI taxonomy): domain Eukaryota; kingdom Metazoa; phylum Arthropoda; class Insecta; order Lepidoptera; family Noctuidae; genus Xestia; species Xestia c-nigrum. The sequence continues at coordinate 12,745,025 of OU745260.1, forward strand.
ACTTGGGAGGGTTCATGCATCCACCTTAGGGAAGTATTTAATCTCGTAGTGGAAAGGAAGCATTCATAAATCTCTTTTGCTTTTTGCTGACTTTGCTTACTTCGACATAATACGCAGGTAACACAAAACTGATACCTGTACGATGTGGTCTATACCATTGAAGAAACATTTGTTCCTGTTGAAAGCGTCCCATATCCTAGCCTTGTTTAAAGCTTCCACTAAAGCTGGCACGAGTTGAACAAATACCTCAGTTTTAATGTAATCAGATTCAGTTTCTGCAAGAAGAACATTGAATAAAATTCCAGCGAAACTTTCAAACTAATCATGCGAGGATTTGATGGCCTTTTATTATATTTGAATGCAATGAAGATTGTCTTACTTGAGACATCTTCATGCACTCTGTTTCAATTTACGCTTCAAAGAAATTACAAATGCAGATTTAAGGTTGATTTTGAAAGTTGCAAGATTAGATGTTCCTGTAGGTTCCGTTGACATAATCGTATAGGTAGTTAATAAACCATTATAATATAAAAAATGGCCAAACAAAATGTATTTTTCGTTCCTTTTGTAGTACTTAGGTACCTACTACAAAAGGAACGAAAAATACATCTTGCATCTAATCGCAACTCGTTTAGACGAGTTGCGATCATACATTTTTGTGGTTGAAAGAGGTAGGTTACTTACTGAGGAACGGTCGTTTAGGGGGAGGCACGTGTTTGCTCTTTTGATATTCTTCTAATTGTTTTTGCCATTTGTCACTCTCATCGATTATATCTTTCCAATTTGCTTTGGCTCGTCTTCTAATAAGGATCGGGAAATCCACTTCGGAACAAGGAAGGCTGTCAGGTAAAGTGAAACCTGCTGCATCATCATGGTCTACGGAAGTGAACTTAGGTACTCCTTTTTTACTTCTGGCAGTCATAGCACTGTTTCACGACAAGCAGTTCAGTGTTCAGTGCTGGCTGAGCAAAGAGTAGAATACTTATCAAAGAGCAGAATACTTATATCAATACTATTAAAACTTATACAAGGAACCATAGAGCATCTGACAAAGAACTGAGTTAGGTTAGGACAGCCATGTCATGTAATATTATATCATTTGAGACAATTTATGAGTTGTGTCAGCAGCCTGTATTTTTTTTGAAAAAGTTTTCAAATTTTACATATTAAGTGTAAAGAGACTGGTCAGATCATAGATCTGTGGATGAAATGATATGGTAAATGATACGAAACTGTAATTTCTTATCCATTCAATTTATTTTTAAATATAAAAATCTGCATACGCAATTACTCGGATGCTCTGGATATTACCATCCAAAGCTTAAAAGTAATAAATATTAAATAAGTACCTACGTCTAGATTCTAAAATAAATATAAGATGCTTATACAGTCTAGTTGACGACAATTCCGTTTTATTATACATCATTTGCGACACTGACAGCATCCTTTTCAATACGGCGAGAACTTGCCGGTGATCTGCGAGATCCAGTCTAAGTACTGCGCAACTTTAACGTAGACTCCAGGCACTCCGGGCTGGCCGCAGCCGATGCCCCACGACACCACACCCACGATCTGCCACGTGCCGCTACGCTCGCAAACCAGGGGTCCGCCGCCGTCACCCTTGCACGCATCCTTGCCTTCCTCACCTCCAGCGCAGACGAAGCCTGGGTTCAGCTCGTAGTTGTAGCCCAAGCGTGTCTGCCTCAACTGTTGCTGGCACTGACCGTGTGATAGAATAGGTACATCAACCTCTTTCAAGATGTTCTGATACTTTCCGTTGTCTCCGAAGGCATCCTTGCCCCATCCAGTGGTCCAGCACCTTTGTCCGGCGTAGTCCGAATACTTGTCAGGTAGACAAGCGGGACTGATGTGGGGATACTTGGTCCATTCGACAGGGTGGTCCATCTTCAAGATAGCGAGGTCGTTGTCTAAAGTGCCGGCGTAATAAAGAGGGTGCACGTGGACAGAGACAATGTCTCGCTCAATGTAAGGGTAGAACTCAACGTCGCGGTTCACGTCCCATTCACCCAGGCGCACTCTTAACTCGAAGCCTTTGTATCTGAAGTAAGAAAAGTTCATTTATTTAGAGTTTTGTTCAATGTATCAATTAGTGACCTAATCTAAGCAGAGATTAATTAGGGAATGGGCTATAATCCACCACGTGGGCCCAGTGCGGATTGCTAGATATCACGTCTTCGAATTTTTTGGATCTAGGACATGCCGGTTTCCTCAATAATGTGAATAGAGAGGGAGAGTGTAATAGTAAAAAAAAATAAGCGACTTACGATTTCACACAGTGAGCGGCAGTCATAATGTGAAGACCATCAATGAGTGTTCCTCCACAGACGTATACAGATTCCTTGGGGTCCTTTTTCAAAATTGCTGTTTGCCATGGGTACTCTCCAAATTCACTCTCTCCATCTACATAAGAGGGAGTTTTAACCCTGCCGTTGATGCCTTGAGAGTGTCTGATGCCGCACTGCCCTTTGTTGGCAGCCTGAGGTTGTAGGGGACGACGACAACACACTTGGTTTGGTCTGCACTGTTGAACTTGAGGGCGGCCAAAATATCCTTGACGCTAAAAATGCAGCAGAAAAAAAATCTTAGAAACATGATGGCGAACATTTTTGGGCCCACTCATTAAAGCGATTTCTTTACACGTGAAGAGAATATACCATGATTGAAACATCTACAAGCCAATTTTATTAAAACGCGGTGCAAAGGAGGAATTTAAGAATAGTGCATGAATTACCTCAAGTACGGTTATGGACATATTTTCTATACCGATTTCCCTCTTCTTTCGCGTGTCAGGAAATCGGAATGTTTGGTATCCCTGATTTGCCCCAGGACTGGTCGAAGGATTGTCATAGGAGCGGGAATATGCGGACCGGTTCGTGTGACTAGCCAGGTCAGTATCAATAGTAACGTTCTCAGATCTATCGTAATTATGAGAACTTCTTTGTTGCGCTTGAGGATAATCCTCTCCACCGTCATATCTACCGTGTTCATCATAATAATCATCGAAACCTGGTTCATGAATAGCATTATCATGTTCTTTGTAGTGGATTGGCTCGTAATCCGCGTAGTTTGGGGAGTAAACTGGAGGCCCGTCATAGGGCGAGTGAGACGGAGATCCACCGTAATGAAGTGGGTGATGAGATGGTCCTTCATAGTGAGGTGGATGATGAGGAGGTCCATTATAATGAGGAAGGTGATGGGGAGGTCCTGCATGGTGCTGATGGTGGGGATGTTCTTCATAATTATAATGTGAGTATGTAGAATGAGATAGGTGAGGTGGGTGTCCATAGTGATGATAATGTGACTGAGGACGGTATGCTGCTGCAGGATACACAGAATGTGCGGGGTATATCGGAGAAAGTGGATACATTGGGGAATGATGGTAATGATGATGCTTATTTAGGAGAAATGCCTTTTTTTCATCGAAAAGTTGAGTAACGGCCTTAAGTTTCTGTTGACTTGGTGTAACATGCAAATGTAGAAGAGGTCGATAAATCTTTTCGCCTTCTTCATCTTTCGATATTTCTATAGAGAGCAGAGGATTAACTATGGCTACTCCTAGATTTATACCGCCTGCATTCACAGCGTGACCGATAGGAGCGAGTTGGGGATTATAAGGGTGGTGATTAGTTACACTGGGAGCACCGTGGGGTAAGCCAAAAGAGATACCAAACGAGGGCTGCACATGTCTGTGGTCGATACCGCCATGATCGCTGAAGCCAGGCAATCGACGGAAGCGCTGTAGTGATATTTTACTTATATCAATAAATGAAACTATTATTTAATGTAATGTTAGAGAGTTTGTCAGTGCCCAATGTTTAGTATATCTTTTGTTCCTGTTACATTCGATTTCGGTATTTAATTATCATGTCATGGAATCCAAGTGTAACACTGTTACCCCAGGCTTTTAGATATGATGAATAAAAGTCACGAAAATATTTCATAGGTTTTAGGGGTTCCTAATTGTCAGTGCTGAGAATAGGGAGAGGAGAGGTAAATGTTAAAATGATTCTGGGAAAAAGCTTGACTTGTGATGTAAACCTTATTAAGAGCATACATATATCTATGAATAAGGGTACTTTGTGCTTACCGGTTCAGCTTCTTTCTCAGCTTCTGCAGGAATATCTTCTTTGGTTTCACGTTTGCTTAAGTTCTTTGCTTCCGTAGCGTTTTGCGAGCTTGTAGCCGTTGTAGTTGCATCAGTTTTGTTCAAACTGTCTAATTGCTCTTCAGTTAATGCTACGATTTCGCTTCCCTTGTTACGTGGGTCAATTGGTAAATACAAGTCATCTCTGCGTCCAATCACTTCTTGGCTTGGGCATTGATCATATTGTACACATACACATTCAAATCCTTGTGCTTTGGCTTCGTGGTAATTTTCACCGAATGCGTTTTGTGCGAAAGTTGCTGGTCCGTGATTGTAGAGATTGTTTTGAGATCCTCCCACATGTAATTCTTTCTTATAAAATTCAGTATTCTGAGAAGCGTAGCCACCGAGACCATTTCCATACTTCTGATCTTCGAAAGCGTTGTTGGTATATTGATTTGGTAGGCCTTGACTCAAAATATTACCGCTGTGTCCAACTTTGTTGGAATTCTGTCCATGTGTGTATTGTGAGCCATAAATTGTATCGGATTCGTAAATAGGCTTATTGTTGCTATCTAAAGAAAATCCGCCGCCGGACATGGGCTTAAAACCACCCGAAGTAATGCTACTGTAATCACCACCTCCCGCAGTTAGGATTTCAGAACCCTGTGAGTGTGACCCATAACTACTTTGTGAATTCAATTGCCCGATAGATCCTACAGGAATTGCTACAGGTTTAATGATAACTTTGGGGTCTTTGTTGTCTTCGTGCACGTAATGATGATGGATGTGTTGTTGTACAACGGAATCTGTTTTTGTACCGGAGTGTGCAGACGAACCTTTGTTGTAAGAAGGTTTAGTGTTCTCATAAGCATAGGGCCCTGGGGTTGCATGGTGGTAAATGGGCGATTTGGTGACAAAGTTAGATTCGTGTCCGTTGTACTGTGCACTGCTTTGGGAGAATTGAAAGTTGCCACCCGCTTCGCCATATTTTTCCGAGAAACCAGGTCTGATATTGCCACCATATCCAATCCTCTTAGGTGGGTATTTCTGTGGTCGCGGAGGATAAGGCATAGGCCGAGGTGGGCCGTACGCTCTGGGACTACTATTAGGACCACGGACTTGAATTGATGCAATCGGTTGACCAATAGGCTTGATGTCGACGGGTTGGGCGTAAATAACTTCCTCTGGTGTTAAGTAAGTGCGTTTATCTTGAGAGTCTTCATCCTCACACTGAAATAATCAAATTGGGTAACGTTAGAACAATAATTTCGATAAAGGAAAAAATCAACACAGTCATTACATTTGTCTAGCCTTTTCCCAACTATGTTAGGGTCGGCTCCCAGTAGTAGGTAGTCGACCGGATGCAGCTGAATACCAGTATTTTACATGGAGCAACTGCCTATCTGGCCTCCACAACCCAGTTAGTACTGGATAATACTAATTAAGACTGGTTGTCAGACTTTTTGGGCCACTGACTATCTGTAACAACTGCCAAAGATGGACAAATGACAGCCGGGAACAACAGCTTAACGTGCTTTCCGAGTCACGGAGGAAACTCGGTATGTAAGGGTGGTTACCCATCCACAGATCAACCTAGGCAAGCACGGCTTAACCTAAAGATCGGCCCGAGCGGCTGTTATTATTTAGCCACACCAAGTATAAAATTCAATGCAATCAATCAAATTTTCAATTTTAAAATACGTACTTGTATGAGACCAAGAGTACACAATCTTCCTTTGATCAGATTCCTAGCTTCAGCGTCATCTCCTGCGTCCAAGGCGCCCTTGATCGTGGGATCGCTGTACACATCGTCGAAGCCGCCCAGACTTCTACCTTGTTTACTGCTCACCAGCTCGTCAACAATGTCATCAAGAACGGTGCTATTTGATTCAAAGTTCTTATCTTGTGCTTCGGGTAACTGTTCTCCTTCTAACAAGCTTGAAGCTTTCTGGTCAGGTTGTTCAGCGGGCTGGGAATCTTTGTCTCCACCCCATGACCATTCCGCTGTCGTACACGCGAATATTATTGGTAGCAATAAAAAGGTAACTGTTGTCCACCGCATGTTCTGTAACAAAAATGGATAAGACTATCAAAACGCTGATGTCATTTGATCCTTATTTTGTAAAGCATGTCATTGTTTCGAAACTGTAAGCGAAGAGTCACTTTTACTTTCGCAGACAGTCTGTAGTTATGTAAGGCTCTATAGCGTCAGCCGTGTTGTGGCTGCGCGCGGTGTGGCACTGTGCGGTCATTCGAAGGCGTGGGGCCGCGAAAGCACTCTCACACGATGTATACAGACCTAACTAAGTACGGATTCATGTATCATGGTTGGATAATGTCGTGTTTTGTAAACACTGGCATAATTCTATTTGTCAAATTCTTACCCGGATTACTGCGAAAAGTCATTTAATTTGAAAAACTTATTTATATCGGCCAAAAAGACATACCTAAATCCACTGTCTCAATTACAATTCCAGGAGTGAATCATGGGTTAGTTTAGCACATAGATATCCTATAACATTTTCGAGGTCAGCCTTTGTCTTATGTTATGAAAGAAAGCCAAATATTGGTGTCATTGTCGTGGAGTCGACAAAACTGGCACAAGTAGCTCATCGGCAAGCTGCGTGCGTCTCGAGCTATGCGGTACAAGTTCGGTAACCGTCGATAATCATTACATAACTTCCTATATTATTTATCTTGTTTGTTTTTTATGCAACACGTAACAGCATAATCAGGCGAAAATTCGCATTTTTATATTTCCGTATTTTTTTAGATTATACGGTTAGTAGAGCGAATTCACATGACAAATATAGAACAACATATAAGAAAAGCATTTTGAAAGGCGTTTGATCTGTTGAGGGCGTTGTTTGTGCGCACCGTGTTCCTGTGCAGGTTGCATGGAAGATGATCAATTACAATGTAATCATCATTTTTAAGGTAGCGTGTTTTTATTGTTGATTTGATGGATGGTAGCTTCTTCTCTGAGACCGACTTCCCTTGCAGCGCAACGCGCAAGCACGAACTGATCGCGTTAAAGATTATTAAAGCAATGGTTTTGTTTTAGTAAATTAATTATGATATGTTTGCGGAATTTTTATAAACCAAGTACGGCATGGTTTAGTTGTTATGCAATATTTTACATATTCCTGATGTTGTGGTCGAGACCGGCGCAGGCGCACAAACTACCGACCGGAAAGTGAAAGTTTACGCGAGGATCATTTACTTGGGAAACTACTTACTCTTATCTTATTGTATGTTAATCTTATAATTACAATAGCCTTTAAAAATAAAACAAAGTTAGCTACCGCAGTAACGTTACAATTTGGCCATGTTCAGAGTTTCCGATTAGTTGTTGTATTAAGTTATCATATTGAAACGTTTTATTAACTAAACAACAATTAATTTACCAAATTAATTATATCGAAAACAAACATTGCAGTACTGTATTGAATCACTGTTATGTATTCGCATATCAAATTAAACGTTACTACTCATATGATGAGTTACACCATTTCTGCGTAATGAGTGTGTTTAGACGCAGCGGTAGTTGCTTTTCTCCGTCGGATATTGAAAGAGAAATTCTGTAACGAGAATGTTATTGTACCGCAAAATATCAACTTCGTTTCCGTCACCGCAAATCCTGTGATGTAACCATGGAACCCGAACTTTAGCACTAAACTTACTTTTGAGTTCTTCACTCCTTGTTTGTCACTAAAACTATTTCAAATGTTTGACTTTTCACAAGTTTACCGGCGCACTGTCTGCGTCCGAATGACTGCCACCTCTACCACGACGTCGCTTTATACTTCGACCAACGCAAAGATGCACGCGGACCGATTTTGTAAGACGATTGACGCAGCCTCCTACCACTGTACCCCGAAACAAGAATCGACCGACCAAAGATACCTCCATCTGATCGCTAAACCACTGTCGTAGAGGTATTTTGGTAGAGGCGATGACGTCTGTCATAACATTGATCAACCCTTAGTTCATTCATGTTCCGAGTAGATGTTTGGCAATTTGGGTTTTTGAGGCCGTCTTAGCGGATCTGTATTGTTAACGTAAGCTGAATACTGACATTAAGTTACTGATGTCATACATTTGATACATGCAGTGCATGATAACTTATAAGTAGGTAAGTTATAAGGTTTATGAAGTATTGAGAAAATTATTTGCGTTGTGTGTATTTGTACCTTTCTTGTAAATATTTGAGTCCATGTTAGCTTGTGTTCTTAGGACTAATATCACAAATACTTCTTATCTCTCTGTGAAGTAGCCGTCTTGCGGATTTATGCCAAGTAAATAGAGATAAGCTGATGATATACCTACAATGTTTGAGCTACCGCTATATAAACTTATGAATGAAAATATAGATAATGACGACTAAAACTCACTTATAATTAGGGTTTCTGAACCATTACATTGCTGAAGAGTCTGAAAACAAACAAAACATCCTGATGTCAATAATATTCTTCAAACTAATTTATTTCAATGTCGACTACAACATAATGCTGTGACAATACAATAGAAAAGATCAAGACGTCCGTTTCCGTTTCCACTCTTCCGTTTATTATTGAAAAATTGATAACATAAAATATAATGAGGGGTAAAATAATGAATCTGAACAACCTTTACCCTTACTCTGGAATATAGAAACATTTCTGGGAAGCCTATTCTAAACATTTTGATCGGACTACTATTTCTTTTGGAACTGCTGACTTTCATAATAGTTCTTTTGTATATAAACAACTCTTGATACATACAAGTATACGTACCAATCTATTATTGTGTAACAAGGCATTAAGCCACCCACATGGTTGGAGCTCACCCTTCCATATCAAGATAATAAGCCACTTTCTCAGGACCATAGTTTTCTAATAAGGCACGATGACCCAGTAACTTCTACTCACAGTTTTGTAAGTACCAGTATATTGCCGAAAAAACATACATAATATAAGTAGTCTATTAATCTAAATCGATTAAGATAAGGCTGTTTTGATTAGTACATTCACAACTAGGACGGCGGTGGGCAATTAGAATAAATAAATAAATATCGCTGGACATTAACACACAGCGCCATCTAGAGCCACACTAAGCAAGGCTTGTGTCGTGGGCACCAGATAGTTGATATACTACATATATACTTTAAAGAAAAATAAGAAAAGAAACAAAATATATCCTGGAACTAAAACATCGAAAACGTGTGAGCCCAGTGGTATATAACGGCCCACTTCCTCTTACAGAGAAATGGTTTGTGCCCAGCAGTGGGAACGCTATAAGCTGGTTATGCGAGTAAATAATTAACGAAAGCTGCAAGCAGAACTGAATCAAGACTGTCTGTCGCTTTATGAAAACAATGATATGTGCACTTTCAATCCGTCTCATAGTCAAAGTGTGCTGAAACCGGTGAAAGCCCAAAGTATTGTTAGCAGGATCGTATAGTATAATCCAGGATTCAACAAACTTACTTTACAATAGTACAAAGTGTGATGATACTAATTTATGACCATTTCGTTTTCGATCGTCAATTATTGTAAATGCGACAAGAAGAAAAGTCAGGCTATACAATGTGTAACTGAAAGGATATAGTCATATGAAAGGGTGTGCTACAGACCATCAAACTGAACAACTTTCTCTATGGGGCCATCATCATCATCGAAATTGCGAAAAAATAATCAACAGCCCCATACAAAATTCCAATACCTATTCGACCAAATGTATGAGACAGCTGATTATTTTTTAGCGATTTCGATGGTGGTCCCAAAGAAAAAGTTGTTTAGTTCGATGGTCTGTAGCACACCCTTTCATATGACTATACCCTTTCTGTTACACGTTGTAGCTAAGATGGACGGATTGTGTAAAAATTCGTATGACTAGAATTAACCACTGCGATATTATGACGACTGATAAAAATGCTTGGAAGAATAGATTTATGTCTAATAATTTGTGAGTGTGAATTTTGGATCATCATTATCGTCCACACCCTTACTTCAGTCACTACGGGGTCTAAGCTTCTCTTTGTTTTATGTCAATCTGCACTCTTTGATGCAAGCCTCATCAAGATCACCCGCGATAGTAACAATATTGTCTGCTGCATCTGGTAGCTCCTCATCAAGGTTTAACACACACGAATAAATCTTGAACACAACCAAAACAAAAATAAGCGAAACTGTTTAATCATTGTTCCTATACCACATGTCATGTTGTTGTTGCCACCTGGCATTATGCTGAGCTGACGCCCTTTTGGCATTATTGTTTTGTTTGTTTATTTATTTTGTACACTTTTTAAGGTATATAATTTTTAATACCAAATAAACTCTATTTTCTTTCTTTCTAATCTAAACCAAAACCAAAGCCAAAATTATGTCATATATACAATAAAATGGTAATAAATGCAATTATACACTAACAAATATACTTGCTACAAATATACCAGTAAAGCCACTGCATAAAATGGCATATTTTATTGATAGAAGATTATAATTATAACACCAATTATGTCAATACAAAAGACTTCAACGCGTCGTACTACATATTGATATAATGTTTTTGTCATTGCAATGCATCTGACAGTTATGTAACGGCTAAGTTAATGCGATTAGCCACCTATTGTGCTTAGTCTGTTATGTAAGGACTGAACGCTCATAATACATAATAGGATTTGCTTGGAAGTGCTAATTCCTAATGTGTAACAAGGGTTTGTTTTGATTTCAACAGCCGTAGTGTCTCATTGTAAATGGGTACGAGTCACTTATTTTTATTGCTATATACAATAATGTAGAAATTATATGAGTTTAATGATTTTATGTAACAGGTTTTATTTACTCAAATTTGTAACGAATTGTTTAAATTTTAGTAGACACATACATGATACTTCAAAAATATTTTCAATACTTCACTTCCTTGAAAACTGGTTCTTTTCGCACTCCGATTAGGTTCAAAATCCAGTGTATTTCAAACGTAGTCCAAATTGGTTCATTACATAATTTAAAAATAAACATTCACCTCTGACTATAGAGTCAGAGGTAGGTTTTTTTTTTCGGAAAAGTTTTTTGAAAATTCAAATAGTGTTTATTAATTCAATATCGTAGATAAACATGAATATTTATAACTAATATTTACTTTTATAAACAAATCAACTTTTATCTGTGTTCTAAATTAAAAAAAAAATAATTATTTTTTTTATATTAGACTGTTTAACGGCTTCATACCTTTGCCTCTCCTTCAACTTGGCGCAAACAAAGCGCGAAAAAAAAAAATTAAATCATAGTCTCGTGACACAAATATATAAATATTTTATTTTATTTTTTCAAAAGTGTATTGAAAAACGTCGTTTGATACACGTGGACATTTGTTATTGCAGTTCTCGGCTCAAAACCACCCTCGCCTTACGGCTCGCGTGTTAATACCGCCTTGAACTACAATAACAAAGTTTCTCCACTTGTATCAAAATGTACTATTCTTAAACTGCTATCTAGTTGCTACTAATTAGAAACAGGATTTGATTTTTTTATCACTGCGCATATGTGCACCACTGCTTGCACAAGAGGGGCTTTCCAGCCGTGGCTTGCGAGCCGGACCTGCGCGGGCGCAGTGCACGCTGACGCTGCCACAACACTTGCGCAAGAGTTCGCTGAACCATTTCTATGACTTCAATGCTCCATTGAATGAACTTGCGTGTGGTTTGTTGCCAAATAATGTCAGTTGTACTGTACGTACTCGATTGCTGTAATTGAGTTGAGATGCTGATGTATCGTGATATGTCATCTGCATTCGAAAGTAGATCATAATTATTGTGTTGTAAAGAGTGTCGTAATTTGGTACTTAATATGATTTTAGTGACTGGAATTTTACTATTCAGCAGAAACAACTGTACCTATGTAATGGAAACACGAGATATTATGTTCATTTAAAAACGTACTTTTCGTTACGACTTTACAACACGGTGAGAATAATATTTTTTTCAATTAAGTAGTGCACTGTTAATTTTTTTTTTCAATTGTGACAGCTAAGTGAATTTATTATGTACAATATTTACATACTACATCTAAAGCTATATAATTACAAAAATAAAACTAAACGTAAAACTTGTATCAATATAAATATACAACAATGTCAATAGGAAACTTAATAGGCGTCAAAGTACTCCTCCGCATCGCTGTCATCAGGAAACGTGCCCAGAAGAGTGGCCGCATTGCCACGTTGATCGGCAATGCTAATTCTTTGGCCAAAGAAAGAGCCTGCAGCCCTCTGGTCACGCGAAGTGTCGATCAGTCTGCGGGAGATTTCCTTAAAAAGGCGACGCGCACTCGGACCCCATGACCCGAGCGTTTCGACCCCAAACGGCTCAAAGCTGTAGTTACCAATAAGGTTACAGTATTTGCGCCGTTTGAGGATCTCAGCAGCTGCAGCAGCAGCGCCTGCACAGCCCGCCCTGCTTGCAACGGGGCAAGGCGCAAGGGTGTCGACACAAGTTGCGTTCCACACCAAAGGCTTGCCAACGCTCCATGGCACCAACGTCATGCCGTCTGGTCTCTTGCCATCGGCACGCACCAAGCCGTTTGGTTCTAAAACTGCTGGTACGCCGCGCCGGCGCTGGCAAGAGCCCGACGAATAATGTCGTTGATGCTGGCGTGCCGTGCAATGCGACCTGCGCTCCTGTAGCAGGACAGGCCTCAAAAGGGACTCACCAGCTTCCCCGGCGCCTGAACAAAGAAGGTCCTTCAAATGTTGAGGAGTCAGGCCCTCGAGGCCACCAGCGGAGCCACTCCGGAAGGAACAGACGGCCGCACATACTTGTTGAGCTGTAATTTGGAGTGTATTAGTTTCCGGAATGGGGGGGTCAGGGAAGATGAGGTCATCAGCCGTGGCGGGATGTTTGCTCTCCAGAGCTGTAAGGGTCTCTGGAGAGTACGGCGCAACCACATCGCAGCTAAAGATGATCCTAGCTGCACCACTTATATCACCCTCGCCTTATTTAGATTCTACATGATGCAGTAAACCTCTTTGGGAAAGATGTGCTGTAAATATTGGGTCAAAACTTTGGGCCGAAATGTTACAGTTGACTTTAATTTGAGTTGTTAAGGTTTTCTTATTTGCCAAATCTTTTTGCACTCATCTGTGCAAGCACTTTGAGAGTTGTCTCGAGCGGCGAGACGGACACAACGCGCTAAACTTGATGCTACAGAAGGTCTCTCGCCTCGAGGAACTCTTTTTAAAACAGGAGTTGAAGCTTTTAATTTTGAAAGATATTTCCAAAAGGGTTGTATGGGTGGATCAGGTGTAAGGGGAGAAGGAATTGTGGGGCATGAAGAAGGTACATTGAGGAGCTTATGTTTTCTCCCCAAATGTACCTTCAAGCCTCTTTCATCACCCTTAAAAAAGCCTGCCTGAGTACAGTGTGGGCATTGTGATATACCATTCATCAATTCCGCCGAAAAAACGTCCGCTGTTGGACATATGGCGTCCCCCAAGCAGGTGTCAAAAGATTGACCGGTCCCATTAGTCTCGCATCCAGCGGATCCCCGCCACCTTCATCAGGTCATCGGTCCACCTAGTGGGTGCCTTGTAACGCAACGTCTTTCGGTTCGCGGTTGCCACTCCAGAACTTTTCGGCCCAATCGGGCATCCAAATATAGACAGCTATGGATCAATTTCTTGGAGCATATTGCAATAACTCATGTACATATTTCAGGAAAATTCATTTTAGTTCCCTTTGTCTTCAATTTCTTCTTTTTTCTTTACAACTTCCAGACCTTCCGTTGACTTGTAACTGAAAAATATGAATGTAAATATTCTTTTGTATTTCTGTATTCTTGGAAGCTACTTATTGCAATCATTCACACATAACAGTTGTCCTTGGCCTGAAACAGTTGAGGATAGGATCAGAAATAACCGTTTAGTCAGAAGAGTTGAGAAAGAAGTGAGATGTGACTCATCGCGAATCTGATTAACATAATATTATGTAAATATTTTTTGTGTGTCACTAAGCTATGTTACATTCATTTTACGATGTTTGGGTGAGTTCTCTCGCGTTGTACTACATTAAAATAAATAATTAATGATAATAAAGCAATTCTATGAATCAAAACTTTCGCCGTATCCCAGTACTTCCATTCCCTAGTTCCATTATGGGGCTACTGGGTTTTTTTTCTCTCAGTATATAAAATTAATCTCAGAAGTTCCAGTACAGTTAAATGGTGGTAAGTCAAATACAGCCCATTCCCTCTCATTGAGAGGAGGCCGTGTCCCAGCAGTGGGAATATTATAGGCTGATGATGAAGTCAAATACGATTGGTTCCTTGGATACGGCGAAAACTTTCATGATTTATCTAACTTCATTGAATAAATTGCCTATAGTGTGGATAGCAATCATACTATGGTTATTACTAAGAATAGTAGTTTAGTTTGATCCAATGGTATTTGATTTCAAAGACTATAATGATGACTTTACACCCATGATAATTTTATACAAGACTAGCTTCTGCCCGCGACTTTGTTCGCGTGAAGTTTTGATATCGCAACGCACCGCCTGCTCAACGGAAGTTTTTTTCCCGCTTGGAACATTTCTTATTGCTGCTCCGCTCCTATTGGTCATAGCGTCATGTTATATAGCCTATAGCCTTCCTCAATAAATGGGCTATCCAACGCTAAAAGATTTTTTCAATTCAAGCCGGTAGTTCCTGAGATTAGCGCGGTCAACCAAACAAACAAACAAACTCTTCTGTTTTATAATATTACGAGTAGTATAGATAAACAACCTCATCACGCAGCCATCAACCAAGCATTCTACATACATCAAACTAAGTATCTTTACGCTAAAATTATTGCTGGGAAACAACTTTTTTTGCGGTGAAAAGTCATGTTTTGTGGTAGAACTCAATATAACGCACTCAAAACATTGTGCTGATGGATGGATTAAATAATATGGGGATCGTGGAGGTATATAAAGTAAACATCTTACAGTATAAACTTGTAATAAAAAATAAAAAACTTATCAAAGAGTTGGAAATGTGACCCTCAATATCTCCGTAACTAGAAGGTTCTCTCTCAGGTATGGTGTAGAACAAAACATGATCGCAATGACGACGGGGAGAACAAGTGCCTTTCGGTTTCGTTAAGAGGATTTTTACACCCTTTATAAACTGTTTTTATGTGTGACGGTGAATTAAATATTTCTAGCTATCATGTAAGGTAGAATGTTTTAATTACCTACATATTGTATGGTTATGTAACTGACACAAAAATAAAGTGGCAAATTAACTTAAAGTTTAAACGTCTAGTGCAACGAATTGATCGTATTTGGTATCACTTTACATAAGAGTAGCTGACTTGGTCAGTTTTGGAAATAAAGATTTATAACGTTAGGTAATATTTGTTGATTGTACCCAGACAGAAATATTTCTAAATAGTGTTACATTGCTTTTTTAATTAGTTACTTTTAATCATGTTATTTTACACATAAAATACATTACATCACCTAGAAAAAAATGTAAGTGTAGTAAATGTAAATTAAAGATTGTGATTGAAAATGTCATTTCGCCCAAATCCAGACTCTACATTGTTGTGTTACAACCAAAAAAATTAACTGTTGGTACGGCTACTTTATTTCCTAACGAAAGTATACAAAACGATGTGTATGTAGAACCTCTTTCAGTAGTAAATAATTGCTTCATGGTGAGTCATTTCTTTCCACACAATCATTTCGAACATGAATGAACGACGGAGAAATGCCTCAAGCTCTCGCCGTACGTCCGCGTCGTCGCAAGTGACGTGTGTACGCTATTAAAATAAAAAGAGGTCTTACTACTAGATTGATTGATTGTAAAGATACAGGATCTTTACAATCAATCAATCTAGACAAGGCAGTAAACAGTCGTCTAAGTTACCGCGCTGAGGGCGTTGAACCTTTGACGTCTCTGTACAGATGGTTTGGTACGGAACAGTCCTCAGTACAAGCTGTTTACATTTTTTATAACATCTTCACTGCAATTGGCTGACTGTTACGTAACGAAGATCAATGACTTTGGACTCCGGTAGTTGCGTCTTCTTTTAATTCCGACGTCCAACTATTTATTTTTTGTTCAGATTTTTATCTTCTGCTGGTGACTGTAAACGTGTTGTAAAGATTAGTTATGACAAGACTACAAATTACTTGTACAAATATTCTTAGTTCTATTTTTCGAATGCATTCGTAAATTAGTTTGCGGTTTATCTAAATAAGTCAGGGTTTACACTTTGGTTCCAGCTTTATTTGGATCATTTGACTCGTACACTCTAGTTTAGTTTAACATGCAACGAAAACTTCATTTAAAGGCCCTGATTATGTAGTAAAATATAAGTTAATCACAGGCTGTAACAACTTGTAAACTGTATAACAGCATTCTAATACATTCTTGGTTTTCCCAAACAATTATTTTAAGTATCTAATCAAGTTACAAAGTTACTTATGAAATATTGAATGTTTTTGTAAATTACTGGGAACTCGTATTGCAAGACGCGGGTTTTCCGAATTGCGCTTCAATATTGCAACGTGCTTCGCGCAAGGCCAAGACAAGCCTTTTTTATATCGAACAGAGAATGGGTGGAGTCGCAATAGCTACTTTAATTTTACCAGTAATATGTATGTTTTATTCGGGTATGACCTTATTTATGTACGTCTAATTGCGTTGAAGAAAACCGATTCTCAGGGCTTCTCTAGTTCATCAATTTGCACCAAGAATCTGAGCTTCTGGAAATAGAACTCTCCACCTGGAATGGTCTTAAGTAGGCTATCGAATAGCGCTCTAACAATGCAGTTGTGTTATGTAAGAATCATGATTTTATAAGACTTACTGCATGCACAAACTAGATTGCGTAAAGTCTTGAGCAACTGCTGTTCTTTAGTAAGCCACAGTGACACTTACGCTTTTCTTATAAGCAACTACATAGTATAGTATGACGCATAGAGATTTATAACATTAGCGGTTACCGGTAGGTAATACATTGAATTTACCAGGTACCAAACGGTAGGGGAAGAAATGTAATTAACTGGTATCAAAATTAAAACTCATCGTATTTTTACCACAATTTAAGATTGCTTGACACGCATATCAACACAGTGAATACACAAAAAAAAGTAGTTGCAACACGACTTATGGATTTCTGTGTGCAAATTAAATCGATGACCCAGATTGCGTCCAGTCGCCACGTAACTCTGGGCTTCCCTGAGGTTCCCTCCAAGGACTCCTATTCAATTACACGCACCCGGCGACGGGTTTTTTCGTACGTTTGATTGAGGAAAATATAGATACTTTTGATAAGCACTCATTAATTTTAAAACAAACAATGCTTGAACAAAAGACAATAGAAAAAAACCCGGTCGAAGTTGTGGGTGTTGATGATTGTTTCTTCCTAATACGGGCTAATGTTTTCATTAGGGATGTTCCTGATGCTGTGTCTACGGCTTTGACCAATAAATAACGTTTTTATCTACAGTTGAAACCTAAACAGAAACCTAAACCCCATGATACATAGACAGTTCTACAGCAACTGATAAAAAACAAAAATTAAGGTTAATGCAAAAGAAAATAATTACATGGGTACCAAAAAGACTTTGTGACCCAAGGAATGCGATGATTTCAGATTGTTAATATTTACATAATATAACTCCGTGTGGAACAATCATCATCATCATCGTTCTCCTACCGTTATCTTAGTTTATTAGTGGTTGGAGCAGCAAGTCTTCTTTTTCTGTACTTCACTATTACTACTAGCAGTCACCTCCTTTTAAGCCATACCATCCTTCATACAGTGGTTAGTTCGGGTATAACAATCATTGACATGCGCGGTTTCCCCTATGTTTGATGCAACAAGGACATTCATGGAATTGGTGAGATGTTTTCGATTATTTTACACCGATTTACAATCTTCGTTTTCGGAGTGGCAAAATAGGTATATAAGATGATTCTTTGGCGTTTGTTATGAACAGTGACATCACTTCTATTTGAGGCTTTATAGAGAAAGTTCAACATAGCTTTACACAATGACTTGAAATATGGTATTTGATGTACTGATTAAAATATCCTACCCATTCTTTGTTTTATATTCCCAAGCCAATCTAGATAGAACAGTAGGAGGCATATGCTAATGCTGCATAGTTTCTCACAGAAAAATGTGAAATAGTTGAAATGATGAACCATTATGATTATTCGTTTTACCTTAGAAAAAAATATGAGAACTATTGCTTAATGTTTTCTCTCTCGTGATTGTAAACTCTTATTTATTTTTCAAACAACATCTAACTTAATTCAAAATCAAAATATTTTATTTCACATAGGCTAGGGATGGGCACTTATAAAACGTCGAAAAAGGTGCACGGTTCGCGTTGGTCGATTCCATGGAGAAGAACCGACAAGAAACTCCATGGTTACATGGTAATTATAATTTATTTTGTGATAAAATAAAATAAAATAAACCCCTCCATATTTTAATCTAAATCTTGGTACAGCGACATCTGTCCTGAAAACTGAGAACCAACTAAAGTGAGAGGCACCAAATGAACAGTTGTAGCCGTACAGCCTTCAAGCCTCAGACACGACTCTCAGTAGGCACGCTCACTTCACATAACTTTAGTTACGGCTGCTACTCGCTACATGTTGATGTAGTTTGTTCTGTTTACGTTAGAGGGCGTGTTTAAACACCGTAATTATTTTGTTTTAATCTCAGGCAAACATCGGAGGGGGTGGATTAATTGATTTTGGAAATCAAAATACAAGGTGTAAAAAACCTCATCACGAAGTATTCTGTACATCAAACTTAGTAACTTTACCCAGAAGATATTGCTGGGAAACGACTTCTTTTTGGGGTGAAAAATCATGTTTTGTGGTAGAACTCAAAGTAATGTGCAGATGGATGGCTTAGATAATACAGAGGTTGTAGAGGTGTTCAAAATTTTACGATAAAAACTTGTATTTAAAAAAAAACTTGTCAAAAACTTGGAACTTTGACCCCCAATAACTACGTTTCCCGGGTATGATGTGTAATAAAAAATGATCGCAATGACGGGGAAAACAAGTTCCTTTCGGCTTGGTTAAGAGGAGTTTTACACCCTAATAATATGTAATTGATTATCACCGTGTTTTATTTTGTTTGAGTTTAGACTCGTTTTGGTGTTGTTAAAACGGACATTTGATTAAAAACTGGCTACATAACTTATGAAGATATTTAAATCCAATGAGAGTTAAATTAAAATGGGAACAGGAAATTGAATATCAAAAAGCTACTCTTTTTCAGCCAGTTTCTTCAGAGATTCAAAGTTAACTGAAGTTTGAACTCCTTTTTAGTTTAGTTGGTTATTTTAAACATACTCACGCCTTACGCCAATTTGTAACTCAAACCATTTATTTCTACTAGACCCTTACGGCACTTTTGAATGTCGATAAAACGAAAAAATAAAAAAAGGCTACAGTCACAGACACAAGGCATAATAACTTGAGAAAGTACACTGTAGTTGCCCATTCCCTAGCGTAGATCTCTAACGTTACAGTCATTTCATATTACTGAAAAAGAAATGATAATTGTGTTTGTATTTATGGATAAACACTTAATTTCCTTAACTTAACGTTATAATAACAATGTGTATTTAAAAGGCATGCTATAAATCAGCAAGAAACCTTTGCAAACGGACATCAAAACTTAGCTATTTAACAGCTCCAACTGCTGTAAACGTCTACTATGACGACCGTGATCGAAATGTCATTGATCACTAGAGTACTAAAGTAATTATTATAAGCTTTCGTTGAGGAAAAAATGTGTACCTAAAGGTAGAGTTTTCAGAAAAATGGCGTAACCCGGAAATATCGATAAAATTAAGTCCGTAATTATGGTTCTAGTACGAGGAAACCTTTAAAAGGTTTGACTTTTGAACGTATCGAAAAATAGCTGCCTACGTAAACATAACATCTATATAATTTGTCTCGGGTTTCAGGAAACAAGTGTTTAAGTGTGTACATGTTTCATATATCCTAGTATTCATCTAAAGTTCCAAGAAAAGATGAAGGAATAGTTTTATTAAAAGAAGGAAATGTCTACGTCTTACGCAATTATATTAAAGAAACTGCTATATTTATTGTAATTAAATACACACATAAAATAAGATCTCGTTTGTAATTCCTGGGGGGTGAGGTAGAGCTGTACGTTTAGGACATTCACATTTCGCATTCGCCAGTTACATACGTTGAAGTCCAATAAAATAGGGGGAGCTCCCAAAGCCATCAACAAGGCACAAACCCAGTTCAGCATAATCGCTTGCAATCACCATACCAAAGAAACAGTGAGTATCAGCAGTGTAGATGCCAAAGTCGAAGATTGGACCTTTCGGATTCCAGAGCGATTTCATCGATCGATCCTATACTATCGGCAATAAATCAGTTAGATGATTTACTGATGCCATTGTCGTATAAAAGCTTTTTGGATACCTTCGCTGGTATCGCCAAACGAACCAAAGGCCATCACACGTCGTAACTAAATATCACTATAGTCTTTGGTATGGGAGGCTTTTAGCACTTACGCATAATTTGTGTATTGGGTGCTGTACAACTGCTGCATAGTCTGTGGGCTTTGCTGTCTGTTTTAAAAATTCCCCTCATTGTCAAGTCTAAGCTAGGGAGTGATGTATGCCTATCTGCACCAGAATCGTTAATAATTCGGAATAGAAGAATACCACATCAGAATTAGTTTGATACTAATCATAAATGATCTTATATGTGTGAACTTTACTTTAAATGTCACATTAATTAGGCGAACAGATGTTGATTAATTAAAAAATATTAGACTGGCACAAATTGATTCCTTATTATTTGATTTTGCATAAAATCTAATAAATATTTAAAACTGGAATTACGAATGTACCATTCAATCACTTGTTCTACCTGCCAATACCACTTAATTGCGGATACGAGGCGGATATCGCTTGTCCTTGAAGTAATAAATATTTCTAGATCACAACGAGTCCGTAATGATTTTTTTTGCGATATGGTCCGCCTATCGTCGCCAACTTATCCTCATTAAATGTCAAACATCCATTATCTAGTACATTATGGCACCTCACAGGCCTACATTAGGCGTAACTGTATCAACAAGTGCGACCTTTTCGAGCAGCAGCTGATTTAGGCGACAACGACAAGGACGGTCGGTTTTGTATTCCTAGACGCCCAAATAACAAACTCGGATACTCATACATAGATTTTTATCATACGTATAAATAGCGGGACGATTTTGTTTTGGTCATCAGTCGACCGAGTTCGGTTAGAAGTGATCGTCCTCAACTCTTCGTTCGGATCCCGACACAGACCTCGTTCACTATGAGATCGTTGGTGGTGTTGTTCGCTCTCGTCGCCGTGGCCGTGGCTGCTCCCAGCGCCACTGTGGAGAAGAGGTCCCTCGGACACGTGGTCGCGTACTCCGTGCCGTCGGCCGTATCGCACCAGTCCCGGGTGGACGTGCACTCGTCTCCCGCGGTGGAATACGCCGTGTTGTCCGAGCCTGTGGTGGCTGCACGGACTTATGCCGTCGCTCCTGCTGTGTACACCGGTGCCTCAGCGGTGTCCCACCAGTCCCGGGTGGACGTGCACTCGTCTCCCGCGGTCGTCACCAGCTACGCTTCCCCTGTGGTAGCCCAGCAGGTGGTCGCCGCCCCCGCCGTGTACGAAGCCCGCTCCGTGTACGCTCCCGTGGCTGCCGTGTACTCCGCTCCATCCGCCGTGTCCCACCAGTCCCGCGTTGACTACAAGTCGTCTCCTGCCGTGGTGTCGCACCAAGTGCTGTCGCCCGCTGTGTACGAAGCACGCTCCGTGTACGGTCCCTCCGTGTACGCCCCCTCCGCCTACGCTTCCTACTGGTAATCGACAAGAGTGATAGGATCCGACATAATTGAATTTAGGTAATAAGCTTTATAGTAAAAAACGTTGTATGTATTTTTGTAAATAAACGACTTTTATATTTTTATAATTTTCGATTTTTATTGTGTTACCTCATTCTTTGTAAGCGGACATATCGTGCGCTTCGAATTACATATGCACATGAAAACCAACACCAATGCAGACAATAAAACGTGATAGTAATATAGAACAGTTCCTGTTTTAATTTATATTTATTTGGTAATTGTAAAAAACTGTTTTATAATAATTAATGTGTATGCTCAAGTATAATAGGTATGTGTCATGCATGACTTGAATAAACGTTGCTATATTACGGCAATGAAAAAAAAAGCATTAAAATTTTTGGATTTTATTTGAGGATTTACATTTGAGGAAGGTACTCTCAGGGGGGAATAGTGGAATAACTCAAAATGAAATGGGGACTTTCTGGATTATTCTTACATTAGGGTTCAGTTTCCCCCCCTAAGGGGGTTCTCTTAAGGAGGATTAGTGAAATAAGCCAAACGAAATACGAAATGTGTGTTTTTAGTAGTTTAACGTGTTGCGCTGACTTCAAGTAGCAAAATTCTTCGAAAGCCATCCTTTCTTGCTCAACTTTGTCTTGTCATCTGATAGACCATGGAATGAAGTCCTCGTTCAAAGAGGCCAATAAATAAATAAATAAATAAAATGAATATCGCTGGACATTAACACACAGCGCCACCTAGTGCCACACTAAGCAAAGCTTGTGTCGTGGACACTAGATAGTTGATATACTACATAATATATACTTTTTTGTTTGTAATACATACTTATTATACATATAAACATCCATGACTCGGAAACAAATGTCCGTGCTCATCACACAAACATTTGCTCCTACCGGGATTCGAACCCAGGACCCTAAGAACGTAAGGCAGCGTCACTACCACTACGCCAATCGGGTCGTCACTACGCCAATGAGAGGGGTGTCGCTTGTTAATACCGCCTTTATCTTCAGGAAATTGTTAACCAAGGTCACTAAGCGTATGTAGTGAACCTTATGTTACTACTACTGTAATAAATAAATACTTCCTGAGCGATGTTCGTAGGCGGACACTCACGTGCACGACACGCATAATACATGTCCTACTGATATAACAGCATTCTGTTGATTAAGACTGTTCTCATTGGGTGCAAAACTACTTCTACGTATAGAATCTACAGACTCTGGGCAATAGTCAATCAGCTCCGCTACGAGCACTCTCACCCACCAACATTATTCTAAAAAACTGCTGGACAATTGGGCATAGCCCTCTCTCAAGCTAAATCACAACACCCCATCTCCAAAGAATCCAGTTAGACACAACCTACCTGTCTTAGGTGGTCCAGTCCCATGTTAGGTACTCTTGCTGGTGAACGGTCCTGGGCAGGACTCTTGACTGGCTTATTCTAACACGTCATTTGTTAATACTTACCTAGTTCGAAACAATCAGATAAAAACTTGTGAATTTGTCGACAAGCTGTCTTCCAAGGTCATTGAAAATCCCCTGAGATAGTTATTTATGTTTACGTAGCCATACTGCAAATGGCCAAGTTACTTGTGGGAAAGCACTATCAACAAAGTAACATAACCACTAATTGGTCTATTTATACAGGCCGAAGCATAACAGACTGTACATGTCATACACAATATCGTTGTAGGTATCTCAAAGCTTTCAGTGCCGCAACCCCGTGGCATTTCTACTGAAAATGTCACAAATAGTGTTCACGTATGGTCTGTTCCAAAAGTATCTGACGAAAAGGTAAACAAATAGATCAGAAAACATACGTGTTGATGATATATATATTATGTAGCACCACTTGTAAATTAAGTGGTTTCATTTTAGGGTTCCGTAGGCAAATGGTTAAAACGGAACCCTTATAGATTCGCCCGTATGTCACAGCCATTGAAAGTATCTGAAATACACGTAACTGACGAATTAAAAAATATCTTTCAAAGTATATAAGTATGGTGCTTTTTTCTTGAAAAATCGTAATCGTTCTCAGAAGCACTTTCAATGGTTGAAAAATCTACTTCAGCCGTAAAAATTGAGCCCCACCCCTAATTTCTAAACTGGAGGTAAATTCTGAGAAAATGTAGGTTTGTGGAACGTAAAAAGAACTTACAACGCAAAGTGGTTTGAATAAGCTTAGATATTTCGTTTTTCAGATATGGGATTTTTTTTAACTGCAGCAGTTAGTTTGCTTCTCGTTACTATGAAACACTAGACACTTCAGAACATTTCGCCTCATACAAAACTTGATGGCATTAATACTAGCTATCGACTCTCATATTCTTTATTGCACACAAAAATAATAAACAAAAATTTACACAAAATTAAAACATATAGCTTATGTACAATGGCGAGCTTAACCCAGAATTCTGTTTTCTAACAGCAAATCATATTTGTGTTGCGAGATTGATTGCAGGAGAGGGTTAACTTATGATCACAAACAATTCAGTTAAAAACTTAAATTAACTTATTTCATTTATTAAGTTTGTTTGAGTGTCGGTATTGTTGTCACCGTAAAATTGTCAAACACGTTAGATTGTAATCTCTTTAGCGATATTGTAAACTCTCGAAATATTGTCAACTGAACATACAGAAGTATCTCTGCCCCCATAATCGGGACTTGGGGCACCCCCCCGTTAGGTTAGTTAGGTTCCTTTAAACCCTGCCCTCGGAAGTACCCGCGAAGCGGGGCTCCGTCGACTAAGCTTTTTAGGGGAATATAAAGTGTTTTAAGGTTAGGTTAAATTAATCAGTATTTCTCAGGAATGGTACATTATCTTTCATGAGAGTGGTACTACTGGGCAAGGGGGACCCCTCCTTGCCTCCACACCACGTGAGTTGACTACCATCGCATGCATTTCACGAAAACAAATCCAAAAAGTCCAAAGGTAGTGGTTTAATTTCTACCATGTTGTTTTTTATTTACCTTTAGGTAATGTATGTTCTCTCTGCTGAGGTGAAAAGTTGTATGTGTTACACGAGATCAAAGTTATTTGCATCTCGTTACTTTGAATCCCTAACTACGCTCAGGAATGTTTCGCTTACTCGGGATTCAAAATCAGCACTCACAGCAAAAACCCACTTTGCTCTCTTGTTGCACAAATAACTATTGAATGTGGCTTGTTGTGGTGAATGTTGTGAAAGTGAAAACAACCCCCTGGTTGTTTACAATTTCAACTGAAACTTTTGAAACAGACTTTACCACCTAACGAAGCCGAGTACCTATATCAAAGCTTTACAAGTAACATATATGTTATAGGCAATGTGTATAATCCGGCATTGTATAGAATACCTAGGCATTGTATACATTGCCTAAAACGTTCAGCCAATGTGTATAATACGATTCATTTCCTACATTGCCTAGGTATTGTATAAAATGCCCGAAGCGCATCAGGCAATGTGTATAATGAACGACCACGGGAAGAAGGCGAGTGCGCGGCGTGCGGGACTACCCCGTTTAAATGAAAACTGTTGGTTTTTTTGTATCATGATCAAATTTCCATAATCAAGTGGTAAGAAATGAAGCAATTTTCTGCAGCAATTTTTTGATACGGTCAAGTGCACTTAGAAGAAAGAAAGAAAAAACATTTATTCCTCGCAAAGTCATGACGTGCATACAATATTAAAAAAAAGAACGCAATTATACAAACACAAACATTTAGACTTAAACCTTAACTTAGACCTTTAGAAACGCTAGAGGGCGCTGCCTAGCTAGCATTCATATTTGAGAAGCTCCGTATTTCTTTTTATTTTAAAATAGTAAAACGCAATTATATATTCTAAATCCTAAGTTATTCTGTGACTAAAGTAACAGTTCACGCGTGGAAGTGTTATCAAACGTAAATAGTTAATACAGTGTCTAAAAAACCATCACGAAATAAAATAACAATACAAAACTATAAACCCTAATTAAGTGATCTAATCATCAAAACAATCTAATTTGTGCTGTCTAAAAATCGTTCGAAGTGCATTTTCCGTGTTGGCAAAAGTGAATATCTACATAAAATGTTACTATTGTTCGTCAAACTAAGTGTACCGAACATGGAAAAAAATTCCTGAGACATGAGTCACAGTAACGGATTTACTATATTTGAAACAAAAAGTTCCTAGAAACCATACCATAATTTCGTCAACTAAGTAAACGGCGCCGTGGCTGAGTGTCCACAAGTGTCGACATATTGACGTCTTGAAATTGTAACAAGCCGTCGCAGGTTCGAACCCCAGTACAAGATTGTCTTTTTGTAAGATTTCTCAATCATCGATATCTTGAGAAAGACCAACGCACTCGCAGGAACTAATAATCTGTTAAGAGTTATTACCAAAAACTCAACAGAGGGCGCTACGGTTACGGTATATAAAAATGGATCAAGAAGGCAACAAATATATTACCTTTCGTAAAATCTGTCGAACAAGTTCGTTAAACGATCTTAGCCATATGACAAGTAGCAGTAACAAAAACATATTCGACACGACAATGATGAGTATACCAGATAGTTTGCATGATAATAGTGGGGAAATAAATGATTTGAGTGAACAAGTTAAATTACTTACGGCACAACTACAAAGCGCTCATCTAGAAATAGAGAACCTAAATAACGAAAACTTTCGTCTCAAATCTGATCTTCAAAAATCAGTAAAAACCATAAATACATACAAACAAGTGTGCTTATCACCCGAGAGGAAAAGCAGGACACCGAAATCAGTTCGCAAAACCAAAATAACAGTTCACAACACCACTGAGACGAGTTTTCCAAACGACGATCCAATTAAACCATCTGGTATTAACCATTCCCAAGTCCCGTCGGTCATGATTGACAAAGAGACTCAAACTTCTTGCCAGGACCATATGCAGCCAGTAAACAATTTAAAAGAGGTACACTCATCTACAGCAGTCAACAGTCATAAACTTAAATTTAGTAAAAAAGAGCTGGCGGACATCATTGCAACAACTAACACAAAGAATAAATTATGCATTCTAAGCAGTGGCTACAAACCTACAGGGCACTTATCTTTAATGGAAGACGTCTTCTCCGACTACTTCGATTTCTGCCACTATTGTATACCAAATGGAACTATAAAGGAACTCTTGGACAACATAGAACATAAATTGAAAGACTTTACCGACAACGACTACTGTATCATTCTCATGGGAGAAAATGATATTAAAGCTACGAGTGACTATATAAACATGATAAATATGATAAGAAAGTCGCTAGAGAAAGTGACCCACACCAATAATGTTATTTGTTTACCGACGTATATAACAGGAGCACCGATTTATAATTTTAGAGTGGAGATGTTTAATAATTTGCTTAATCTTGACCTACAAAATAATGACTACGCCTACCTATTTGACAGCAACAGAGAGCTATCACTAGACATGTTCTCCAACACAACAGGAAAACTAAAAAAACAGGGAATGAAATGTATATACGACGGCGTTATGAATAATATTATAATTGATTTGTGCGCATTTGGTCAGTTTGACATACCGAATAATAGTAGCATACAGACTGATCCTTGTTTTGTTATAAACTCACCTCAATTCAATGAAACAGAAACTAACAACCAGTTTTTTCTCTGAGAAATGTATGTATATCCTACATCAGAATATTGCAGGTTTAATTAACAAATCTGATGCATTATGTGTGAACTTAGAAGAACTCGTGGACAGTAACAAAATTGTGGATGTAATATGTATTACTGAGCACTTTATGATGGCAGGATTAGAGTCAAATTTATACTTACCAAATTACAATTTGGCGTCATTTTACAGTAGAACAAATAGTAAAAGAGGAGGAACGTGTATCTTAATTAAACAAGCACATAAATTCAGGGAAATTCCAGAAATCCGCAAATTTTGTGTTGACTGTGTATTAGAAGGTTGTGCAGTTGAACTAGTTGACTATAAAATTATCATTGTTTGTATTTATAGGGTACCTAAACAAAATAACTTGTATACGTTCTTTCATAAACTGGAAAAACTTTTGACTTATATAACCAAATTGAATTGTAAAAATTTTATAATTACTGGTGATTTTAATATAGATGTTTTAAAACGCAATAATGTAACATTAGATTTGGAATGTCTACTTTTAAACTACGACTTAAAACTGGCTTTACATGAACCAACCAGATTAGTCAGTGGAACTTGCATTGATAATTTTGCTCATAACTTTAAAAAGAGGTGTAAGTCTGAAATTTTGGAATTAGGCCTCTCGGACCATACAGCCCAATTAATCAAAGTTCCTGTTAAAAAAAATCTGACATTGCATTATTGGCGTACAATGAAACGCGATTATAGCAGGGAAAACATTGATAAATTTAAGATGTATATTAAGAGCCTATCTTTCTCAGATATTTACCTCACTGATGACCCAAACATAGCTTATCAACACTTTATAACTGATTTTAAACTTTTTTACGACCTTTGTTTTCCACAAACCCAATTTCAAATAAAAGTCAATCATAAACCAAAGTGGGTATCACGTGGTGTAAAAATTTGCAGTCGAAAGAAAAAGGATTTACTATGGAAATTCAGACTAAACTCAACAAAAGACAACAAACTAAAGTACCTTAATTATAGTCAGTTATTTAAAAAAATTATAAAACTAACCAAACGGGCGCAAAATAACTATAAAATATTAACTTCTCAAAATAAAACTAGAACAGCGTGGCGGATTATAAATGAAACGAGACTTAACACACCAAAAGAATCCATAGATAACATAAAAATTAATGAAAACAAAATCATTGACAATCCATCAGAAATAGCGAACGCATTTAATAATTATTTTATTGAAAAAGTCAAACCCCTTCCGGGTGCCGGTAAAAAAGTGACGTCGTTAATTAATAACCGTTTAAATTCAATGTTTATGTCACCAAGTTCACCCGATCAGATTAATAAAATTATAAAAAACCTTAAAAATACCAACAGTGTAGGATATGATGGTATCTCTACTAGAATAATTAAAGAAGTAAATGAGGATATATGCCAGCACTTGAGTCACATTCTGAACTTATCGATATCAACAGGAATATTTCCACAAGAACTTAAACTGTCCGTTATAAAACCTTTGTTCAAAAAAGAATGCAAACAATTAATGGTGAATTATAGGCCTGTTGCACTATTACCAATAATTTCAAAAATTTTCGAAAAGTATCTTTCTGGCGAACTTAATTCATATCTAGAAAAAAATAAAATTTTGTGTAATGAACAAAAGGGCTTTCGACAAAATAAAACCACGAATATGGCCATTTATGAATTTATCAAAAATGTTATGGGCCACGTTGACAAAACAGTTCCAGTTTGTGCAATTTATTGCGATATGTCACAGGCTTTTGATTATGTAGATCATAATATACTAATCAGTAAACTTGATGCATACGGCATAAGAGGCAATGTTTTAGATTTAATTAGATCATACTTAACGAATCGACAACAGATGACAGTAGTTACTAAAGTGAATCCTAAAACAAAAAAAGAGGAAACATTCAGCTCCGTGAGGAGAAACGTCACATACGGTGTTCCTCAAGGCAGTGTCCTAGGGCCGCCGTTGTTTATTATCTATATCAACGACTTGCCAAAGGCAACGACTCAACCTATGACATTATTTGCTGATGATAGTACAGTTTCAATTGCATGTAAGGACATTAATAACTATAAATCTGACATAAATAATACACTGACATCTATAATTTCTTGGCTTGACAATAATAATTTAAAAATAAATTTATCTAAAACAAATATAATGCACTTTGGACAAAGATTGCATAATCCTTTAAATGTAAATTTGATTCACGATAATTACACTATAAATGAAGTATCTAATGTCCGTTTTCTCGGCTTAATTATAGACAGCAAACTAAACTGGAAAGAACACATTGACGCACTATGTAAAAAAATCAGCAGTCAGGCATATGCTTTGTACCAACTTGCTCCATCTATCAACACTAATGTCTTACTATCGGCTTATTATGGACTTGTTGAATCTGTACTAAGATATGGCATTATCTTCTGGGGCAACTCAACAAATACTGATATGGCATTTAAAATGCAAAAGCGATGCATACGTGCTATGTTCGGTATCCAAAGTACTGACAGTTGTAAACCACTTTTCATGAAGCATAAAATCCTCACACTGCCGTCACTTTACATTTTGGAAATCGCCATATTTGTAAGAAATAACCCTCATTTGTTTCCTCGAATATCGGACCTTGTTATACGAAATCGCAGGGATAATAGTAAACTTCGTGTTCAGCCAGCTAAGACAGCACTACTGTATAAAAGCGTTGTATGCAGAGCACCAATAATATATAACAATATGCCTACCTGTGTAAAAAAACTAAATACAGACCAATTTAAGAAAACATTGAAAAAAATACTGACAGGAAAAGCCTACTATGATGTCAATGAATTTTTAAATGACAAATCGCTCTGACATATTGACTGAATCTATTATATTTTATTTTGAATCGCACGAATATGTACAAACTGTTAATTTTATTATTTTTTTTCATTCAATATCAATAATCTTAATTTTTTAGAATAGGTATTTGACTTTGTATCTTTTTTTCTGAAATCTTATGGTCTTCTGACCTAATTTGTACACCAACCATGGTCAAACATGTTGTGCCAAAGAATATCCTGTAACACCTATAATAAGCATCATTCCATGATTATTATCTACACATGTTTTTGCAAATAAATGAATCTTTATCTTTATCTTTATCTTTATCTACACTTGCCATTCGATTTTGTCCTAATATCGCAGAAGATAAGAGAGGTGGAAATGTCAAAATGTAAAGCTCTACGTGCACTTGACTGTACGTTGTAAATGTAAATGTTTATCCGAAGGGAACTGCTATGTGAGAAACGCTGTCTACGCAAAAAAACACGTTACATACATTACCTATGCGTCAACCGGCATTCTAATAATGCCTAGGTATTCCATACATTTCCTAGGTAAAGTGTAAAATAGTTTGAACATTCAATATTATTTCACACATTGCCTGGACGACCCCGGCATTCTATACAATACCTAGGAAATGTATAGAATGCCTGCATTATACACATTGCCTATAACATATACATTAATAATATGTTGTATGTTTATCGTTTGCTGACATTTTGCATGACCACAGTAGTGACTAAAGTTTGGCTAAATTTAGCGAGACCTGTGTTTGAGCGCCTGTCAAAAGTTTATGATAGGATTATGTTAATAGTGTTGGGTTATATCGTTCTCGGTAACTACTGTATGACTCATGTACTTAGTGAATGAGAATAGGTTTGTATGAATGTATAATTTATTCTTAATATAGATAAAGTTGGTTTTTATGAATTCACGTATTAATTCAACTAACAGAACTTTAAAGAAAACTTGATACCTGATAGTCTTAATGACTGCCTCGTTGGTTCAGTGCTCACAAGCGCGACTGCTGAGTGTGAGGTCCTGGCTTCAATCCCGAGTCGGGCAAAGCGTTAAATTGGGTTATCCCACAAGGATAATACCCAATGCCTCAGCCACGGGGTCTAGATTAGTGTCAGGTTGCTGACAATAGGCTTGCACCCTATTAAATGGAACTTGAACATAACAGACGATATGTGGGTCTACTATTAGGTATGGTCGAACAAGCTATTTGATTTACATTTTATAATGTAACTTGTGGGTTAAACTGTAAACCAAATAGCTTGTTCCAACGTACACCTCTGCCCACTACTTCGGGGATTACAGATGTGATGTTACGCCAGTTCTCTACTGGAGATTACTCCGTAGTTGCACCCCAACACTTGGTCGTCAGTTTAAAACGAGTACAGGGTGTAAACAACCTCATCACGAAGCCGTAAACCGAGCATTCTGTACATCATACTAAGTAACTTTACGCAAAAAATATTGCTGGGAAACGACTTTTTTTTAGATGAAAAATCATGTTTTGTGGTAGAACTCAATGTAACGCACTCAAAACTTTGTGCTGATGGATGTATTGAATATAGTACGGGGGTCGTGGAGGTGTTTAGAGTAAAAATATTACAATCAAAACTTGTAATTAAAAATAAAACTTGTCATAAAGTTGGAACTTTGACCCCCAGGCATGGTGTAGCATCAAAAAATGAACCAGATGACGGCGACAACTAGTGCCTTTCGGCTTTGTTAAGAGGTCTTTTACACCCTTTACAAACATTATTTTATTAGAATTTTTTCTGTGGAATGCAATTCCGTTCTTAGATTTTTTTCTGTGGAATGCAATTCTTTTATTAGATTTTTTTCTGTGGAATGCAATTCTTTTGTTTAAAATCATTTCAGAATTTTCTCTCGCTCCTATCAAATGCATATAAAATAGACGAAGTAATATATTATGTAATCTGTTGAACACGTTGGTAGCACAATCGTATTGTGTTGGACAGTTGGTATTTCCAAAGGTTTCGTACGCGTACAGAAAGACAGGAATTGATTACTTTCCTGTTGCTGGATTTTCCTTTGCCCTTTTGAAGTCAACCGTTGAGGAGAACTTATCTGATGATTAACCATCCTAAATGAAAAAACAAAAAAAAGGTGTACATGTTTTTTATCAGTCCGATAGCGCTGGGCTATTTTGATGTGATAATTTTCAAAAATTATAAAGTTGCTTATTTCTTGCCTGTGGATAGGTACATCGCACCTATGAAGTTTATTATTGCGTTTTGTGTCACATCTCCATTTTTAGTAATTACTTGATTTGTTGTTGATTATTTTTTTCAAATCGAAACTGTCAAAATTGATTTAAAATTTAAAATAATAAATTATTATATCTTATCTAGGATAGCCTACGGAGTGTGCAAACCCAGTTTGTGTCATTTTCGTCCAGTGCAAACTGAAAGTGGCAAAGTACGTAAAAACAGTGCAAAAAAAATACAATTTTTGAAATAACTTTTTTTTTCTCAGATCACAATAATTACATGTTCCAAATTAGTCCACGAAATTTTAAGTTATTTAATTATTTTGAATATTCTTTCGGATACTACAGACTACAGGGTTTTGTATTAAAAAAACAAAATATCTATAAAAATCGTGGCTGAATTCGGTACAAAATATTTTAAACAAAAGATATTATTATTAGGTACGTGTTGTTAAACATAAGGATTCCTCGTGGACGGAGATGGCACAAAATGCCTATGTACATCAGTTACTATACTTCGTTATTATAATGAAAGTAAAATTTTAAACTATAATTTTCTTTTCGTCTAATAGTGGTCGAACACACAAATAGCCAAATTTCTCCATATGCAAGTACCTAAAATGACACAAATTAATATAGTAAGTTGGGCAAATGCTCCGGAAACTACATGCGAAAAACAAACAAATTAAATATTTTTGAAACCTATTATAACATGATTTGCTCTATTTGCTGAAAGTTTATATTTTTAATTTTAGAATATGGGCGCGGGCGTGGCACTAATTGAAATGTATGCGCACCACAAACCTCGAATTAATTACTTTGGCTTGATGAAAACTCAAACAAATTGTATCCGCTCGTGATCTCAAGTATACTTGATACAAGTCTTGCGTGAGAATCTATAATTATACGCTCGCACTTATTTTGTATAGAAGTGTATTTATTTTGGGTAACCACCCACACACACCTTTGACTATCAAACAATGGCACCAAGATTTAATAAATCGAAAAATGAGTGTTTTCAGTATCCAAAATAAGATCGCTAAAAATTTCATATACATCATAGAAAATTAAACTTTTGACACCTTTCGTATATCTATCTATATAAATAAAAATGAATTGTTGTTCGTTAGTCTGATTAAAACTCGAGAACGGCTGGGCCGATTGAGCTGATTTTGGTTTTAAAATGTTTGTCGTAGTCCAGGGAAGGTTTAAACGGTGAGAAGTAGACAGGTAGGTAGGTAGGTAGTAGGTAGGTAGGAAAAAATGCATTGCAACGCATGCCGGGTACAGCTAGTTTTGAATATAAACGTCTACAGATCCGCAATATTAGTTTTTTTAAATATAAAATCTATATCATTTGCTCAGATAGATACCAAATGTGGTTATTTACAAGTAGGTTAGAGTTGTAGGGCGTGACATAGATCCACGTATAAGGATTAGGTACTGCGCTAAGTGAAAGACAATACAACCAAACTACAGACTTATTATGTAACGTTGTCGTCACACCAGTGGCTTTGGCGAAATAATGTTCTATAACTTTAACAACTTTTGTCTAATCATTAATAAAGTTTTCTGTACGTATCCGCATTACGCATGTGACGCACTTTTATATTACAGCTTTACGATTTATTTTACCTTTAAGCCATGATCACAGCGGCACACGGCTGCCGAGTCGGAAGCAATATTAAGTACAACGCAAAAGCTGCCTTAGTGCAAGGCTGATTACTTTCATTATGACACTTGACATTGCGACTCACTACCTAATATCATTTAAGATCTGAGAAATTATGAGCTGTGTATGTACCCTGCTTATAATTTGACCGCTCTCGGACTATAAAAGAGTCCAATGGCGAGTGAAATGTATCAGTCAGCCGTTACACGGTTTGAAGTGATCTTGTGTATCGTCGAATCTCACAAACACAGACCACGTTAAAATGAATACGCTGGTGGTGTTC
This sequence comes from Xestia c-nigrum, assembly GCA_916618015.1. Classification (NCBI taxonomy): domain Eukaryota; kingdom Metazoa; phylum Arthropoda; class Insecta; order Lepidoptera; family Noctuidae; genus Xestia; species Xestia c-nigrum. The sequence goes on from OU745260.1 coordinate 12,779,676, forward strand.
TTTGCTGTAGTGGCCGCAGCGTGCGGCTCCCTGGTGCCGCTGGCGCAGCCCCCGCACCACCCGGCGCTCGTGCTGGACCCGCACGGCCGCCCGCTCGATACCGCCGAGGTGATCAACGCCCGCGCCCTGCACCTGCAGGCTAAGGCCCTGGAGGGACACTACGCTCCTCTTGCGCATGCTGCCGTCGTGCCCTACGCCCATTCTGTGGTGGCCCCCGCTGTGGTTGCAGCGCCCGCCGCCGTTTCCCATCAGTCCCGAGTGGACGTGCACAGCAGCCCCGCCGTCGTGAGCCACTCCGTCGTCGCCCCCGTGCTGGCGCACTCCGCTTACGCCTCTCCCCTGCTGGCTCACTCCGCTCTCGGTTACGCTGGTCATGGACACTACCTGAAGAAGCGCTCCCTGGGACACCTCACATACTCAGCGCCCATCGTCGCGCACGTGGCACCCTCCGCCGTCTCGCACCAGTCCCGCGTGGACGTCGTCTCTAGCCCCGCGGTGGTGTCTCACGCCGTCGCTCCCGTCGTGTCTCACGCCTACGCCGCTCCCGTGCTGGCCTTGGCTCCCTCCGCCGTGTCTCACCAGTCCCGCGTCGATGTGCGTACCAGCCCCGCTGTCGTCTCTCACGCCGTCCACGCCGCGCCTGTCTACGCCGCCTCCGTATACGCCGCACCGGCTTACGGATACGCCGCTTCCGCATACGGTGCGCATGGATACTCAGCGTATGGTGCTCACGGTGGACTCGCTCTTTCTCATGGACATCTCTTGAAGAAGCGATCTCTGGCTCACTACGCAGTTCCCGTCGTACACGCCGTCCCTTCTGCGGTGTCCCATCAGTCACGTGTTGATGTGATCTCCAAGCCCGCAGTGGTGTCGACCTACGCTCACGCCGCTCCCGCCGTGTACGCCGCCCCCGCTGCCGTATACGCCGCGCCTGCTGTGTCCCACTTCGCTCCCATCGCCCACTCCGCCGTGTGGTCCGCCCCCCACCACCTCAGCGCCGCTCTCTGGTGAAGTAATACTGAGATTCGACGAAAATGATTGTAGTTTTCGTTTTAATACTAATTTATTAAAATGAATAGACAAATAATAAAATAATAATTTATACTTTCTGATTTTCATTTCCTTCAATACGACTTCACTGTAATTATATTCATGTAACCTTAATGACGATTTGCCGTGAATTTTGTAAAATTAGAACTGGATGTAGCTTTACAACAGAGTTCGCTGCCATAGTGACTGGGGAGTACTACATACTACATTCTATAATTGTATATCAGTCAGTACATTCACCGCCATATGAGAACTTTCGAGAACGGAACGGTAGCTTAATGTGACGTATAAGGGACGTCACTAGGGTTCCAAACTCGCCATCATGGTTACGACTTTATTATACTATATTATACAATTTATGACGCTGTGGTTTGCTTAATTTGCTCCACGTGCACTACGTCATTAATGTTACTAATTGCGGCCTCTCCTGGAAATAGCTAAAGTGAAAACGGTTCATGTTCATGGTTGATTTTGGAAAAAGCTGGCTCTAAGCAAAATAAACTTGCATTATACCTACGTTGTCATTAGAAGGATCAGAAATCCTAATTGTACGGTGCACGGTGTTCAGGTATTGAGGCAAAGTAGTAAAACATTTAACTTAGCATACAAATTAACAAACGAACTAAGATATAAATATGTAACTGAAATTAAACTTTATTTGTCTTGTAAATGAAAATTTAGGCTTGTGATCCTCATTCTTGTGACGAATTGAACTAAAATTAAATAGTAGTTGGTTGCATTTGGCATTTGTATTATCATGGAACAGCATATGGGTAGTTCTCGCCGTCTTCGCTTTATTACCTCTCGCGTATCATCACATTATCTACAGTAACATTATAAAGAGGTACATTTTAATTTTTGTGTGTGTGTGTATGTTTGTAATGAATAAACTCGAAAACGCCGGAGCCGATTTCAAAACTTCCCTCACCATTGGAAAGCTACATTCACCCTAAGTAACTAGGCTACATTTTATCTCCGTTCTACGGGAACTACGCGGGTGAGACCGCGTGGCGTACGCTAGTATATAAAATAAAACTATTTCTTAGAGTGTTAACCACGATAGCTACCTCGTTTTGTCGAAGCAACAGTCACAAGGACATTGCAGAACTTTAATAGCCTATCCTACAAGGTTAACAATTGGCAAATGCATATCAGTGGCGAGATACATTAGACGCATTCCGCGACCCATTATTGCTGAAGTGTTAAAGCTCATTATTACGAGGCATTGTTTTGAATGCAGATCTATTTTAAACAGGGTGGAATTTTTCAATACCACCTGTAGGGAAAGTACTCTAAATACTGGATATAGCAAATTTAACTCAAAGGAAACATTCCTTAATTTTTTTAAAGAAATAAAATCTGCATTCACAGATTTTCAAAAGCTCGCTTGCCACATTCGGGCATCGAACTCGGGATGGATCGACTAAAGCTCGTAAAAATAACATGGGGAAACCATGAAATCGAAATATTTGTCAGACATGCTGATTTCCTCACGATGTTTTCCTTCACCGGAGCCATTTAAGTCATAATTATACAATACGCAAATGAATCTGAAATATCAGAGGTGCATGCTTTGTGTCCGAACTCGTGACCTATGACTTGGCAGTCAAATGGTCTCACCACTACGAGTATAGGCTATCAATGGAATTAGAAAAAGGATTCACTAAATTCGATTTGCATAAATGAATACCAAAAATACTATAAGGACCATTTTATCTTTGGTTTATCAGGATGCGACCTCGTCTCCAGGTTTAACACGCCAGATCTCGAGTTTTTAATCCATTGTCAGTAATAATTACGGTTTCAAAATGATGTTGGTGTTACATGGTAACACTTAAGTATGTTTTATTTGGTGACTTAAGGTTTCCTTCACCATCAACACCCAAATTCCCATGTATCGGATAAAGATATAGGTGTTGTCCGCGACCTTCGTCCACATGAAATAATTATATAAAAAATCTAACCATCTATCGGATTTTGTAACAATTTCAAGGGTCCCAACTTTTTTGCAGCAACATCTAATCTTTTTTACCTTTCAAAATTAAAACAAGTCAAAGTTACTATTTGAAACATCAGCTATCTGCTAGTACCTAAAAGTTCCGTCAAAATCGGAACAAGCTGTTTTGTCTACACTAATATTATAAAGAGGAAAACTTTGTTTGTTTGTTTGTTTGGTTGTAATGAATAGGCTTAAAAACTACTGGACCGTTTTTAAAAATTCTTCCACCATTCGAAAGCTACATTATCCACGAGTAACATAGGATATATTTTATCCCCGTACTCCCACGGGAACGGGAATTACGCGTGTGAAACCGCGTGACGTCCGCTAGTTTTTTATATAGGTACCGTTTAAATGCTTTCATAAAAGCTGATAATATGATAAAATTACATAATTTTTATTATTTGTACAGATTGTTGTAAATGAAAACAGTGAACCAATATTTTTAGTATTATTTATTTCATAAATAGTTTCTTTTTTTCATTTTTACATCATCTTAGGTTCAGGTCTTAGGTGTTCGTCAGTTTCACTGTTCACCAGGCGTGGCCGTGAGCAAGGGGGGCAGAGTGGAGGAGTCCAGCATGAGCGCCGTACGCGGAGTATCCGTAAGCGGGAGCTGCGTATCCATGAGCCCCGTATCCGTAAGCGGGTGCGGCGTACGCAGAGTATCCATAAGCGGGTGCGGCGTGGACAGCGTGAGAAACGACAGCTGGGCTGGTGCGCACATCAACGCGGGACTGGTGGGACACGGCGGAGGGAGCTACGGCCACTACGGGAGCGGCGTAGGCGTGAGATACTACGGGAGCGACGGCGTGAGACACCACCGCGGGGCTAGAGACGACGTCCACGCGGGACTGGTGCGAGACCGCGGAGGGCGCCACGTGTGCGACTACGGGTGCGGCGTAAGCGAGGTGTCCCAGGGAGCGCTTCTTCAGGTAGTGTCCGTGACCGGCGTAGCCGAGGGCGGAGTGGGCCAGCAGGGGAGAGGCGTAGGCGGAGTGCGCCAGCACGGGGGCGACGACGGAGTGGCTCACGACGGCGGGGCTGCTGTGCACGTCCACTCGGGACTGATGGGACACGGCGGCGGGCGCTGCAACCACAGAGTGGGCGTAGGGCACGACGGCGGCGTGCGCGAGGGGAGCGTAGTGTCCCTCCAGGGCCTTAGCCTGCAGGTGCAGGGCGCGGGCGTTGATCACCTCGGCGGTGTCGAGCGGGCGGCCGTGCGGGTCCAGCACGAGCGCCGGGTGGTGCGGGGGCTGCGCCAGCGGCACCAGGGAGCCGCACGCCGCGGCCACTACAGCGAATAACACCACCATCGATTTCATTATGAACGTGGTCTGTGTTTTTTCTGACGAACTAGAAGATCACTTCAAAACCGTTGACGGTCGACTGATAATTTCGACTAGCACGCGCGTGTATTTATACTAAACGGATGTAAATCAAAGGTAAAGCAATTTCAGACGTAGGTTACATATTCGTTGCTACATTGTTTAACTAGCTTTGTATTGACCTCGGTGAGTGTGTGGCGGTCAAACTTAAATACGTCGGAAGTGTAGATATATTAATTGCAGCGCTACACAAAGTAAGAGCAAGTGCCTGATTTTGTAAGTAAATGTGACAACTATTGAATTGGGTCAGAGAAAGTGGATCTGTATAACCGGGTGTTTCAAAGATAACGAAACAAAATTCATACCTTTAATATAGTAAACTGATTATTGTCACAGTAGGTCCTCGGTCAGTGTTATCCCATCAGTTCTTGGAAATAAAGAAGAAGCATCATGGCAGTATCATCGTTTAAAGGCAATTGTCACTGCTTCAATAAATATTGCAGCCCTAAATGTAGCTGAATATTTTAGAAAGATTTTAAGACAAAGTATTTTAAGATTCCAACTCGTATGTAAATAAGCCTAACGCAATGTACGCGTAATTTATTGGGTTGACGATTCCAGTAAATCTGATCCTTTATGATTGTCATGATAATCTGACAGTAGCTTATAAATTATTCATAAGAAACACCTCAGACTCAGGTCTCAAGAGTTAACATACTTCATGTAGGGGTAAGCGGAATGGTGTGTCGACACTATACAGATTGACTCTACTGCCTATATTTCGCCTTAAATGAATAATTAGCGCGTTCAACCAAACAAACAAACTCTTCTGGTTTATAATATTAGTATAGATACAGCGATCGTTTACCACTATTCTGAGTTGTTCATTTTTTTTCACCCATTTGGGTGAAGTCGTACAGGTTGTAAAAATACAATTTCGAAGCATTCTGTACATCGAACTAAGTAACCCTACGCAAAATGATTGCTGGGAAACGACTTTCTTTTTTGGGGTGAAAATCACGATGTACGGTAAAACTCAAAGTCGCTCACTTAAAACATTGTGTTGGTGGATGAATTGAATAGCCACACTATTCAATTCATCCACCAGCACAATGTTTTGAATGAGCAACTTTGAGTTGTTTTCAGTATAGTTCTTGCGTAAAAACACGTATTAAAAAAAAAACTTATGAAAGTAGGAACTTTGACCCCCAATATCTTCGTAACTAGAAGGTTCCCTGGTATGGTCGAGAACAAACAAATGATAGCAATGATGGGGAGAACCAGTGCCTTTTGGCTTCGTTAAGAGGAGGATTTTTACACCCTTTATGGGCTGCATATTATTAGTATTAGTAGATACTACTAATGTGCTTGCTTGTACTCGAGACCGGTAAAGGTGAACATAACATTCCACCACGCCTGACTTTCGTTGGGTAGCCAGAGGTTAAGGTACCCACATTTCGCAATTTTTAAGTCACGTATCATATGGGCGTGCCTATTGCCATCAACCATGCATGAATCCAGACTCCGTGACTGCAACTGAGAAATTCGTAAACCCAACAGCACGTCGTGAGACCCGGGAACCTAACCCAGGACCTCAATCTGAGCAGTCGACCAACGAGGCGAGAAAGTTACGCTCAGTCAGCGGTTTACGGGATCTGCTCTTCACATCAAGTCGAGCCGTTAGGCTAAACTAATAGATACCGTAATGGCACCGTCTCGGTGTCTGTGTGTTTCTTTTCCTGCCCAAAGTTTTGATTATCATGATCGGATAATTATGAAAGAATGCATCAGAAGAATGTGTTATCTAAAACATATTCTTAAATATAATTTGGGCTTGGCTCCATAGGGAATTTTCTACTCTCCTGTTTTTGAAAAGGTTCATTTAATTTTAAATACAGTTTGTTTGATTACAGTTTGTTTGATTTTTGTGGCAACAGGTTATTAGTTGCATTCGTCGCTGCATTTACGATATCTGGCGGAGTGTTCATGTCAATTTCTGAGTGACTATCACTCTTTTTCGACAGAAATAAAGAACTTATCAGAAAATTTGTCTACTCGTAACTGGAAATAAAAAGCTAACGAACAAATGACAGCTCGAAATGGCGCCGTTTCGGATATCTGTATTTTTTTTTAAATCTAAGGCAAACGAACAAAGTCACTATTCTTGTGTCACTCGAGATCAAAATGTCGTGCGATTTATAATTAAAATCATACTGAATTGGGGTTTCGTATCGATATCTGATTTAATGTAGATAGGTACTAGAATAGCACACTCACTTGAATTTGACACCTGTTCCAAATTTAAACTCATAACCTACTGAAAACAGTAGGTTATGAGTTCATTACAGTTCCGTTTATTTCTGCTGGTTGGTAATGCTGGTCATTGCCTATGGCTTATGAAATTAATTTATCTACCCAAATATCATAAACCCTCTCTGTAAATTAATTTATCTACCCAAATATCATAAACCCTCTCTGTAAATTAATTTATCTACCCAAATATCATAAACCCTCTCTAATGCGTTCAAAAACCATAGGCAATGGACCAGCATTACCAACCAGCAGAAATAAACGGAACTGTAATGAACTCATAACCTACTGAAAACAGTAGGTTATGAGTTTAAATTTGGAACAGGTGTCGAGTTCAAGTGAGTGTGCTATTCTAGTACCTATCTACATTAAATCTGATATCGATACGAAACCCCAATTCAATATGATTTTAATTATAAATCGCACGACATTTTGATCTCGAGTGACACAAGAATAGTAACTTTGTTCGTTTGCCTATGATTTAAAAAAAAATGACAGATATCCGAAACGTCGCCATTTCGAGCTGGCATTTGTTCGTTAGCTTTTTATTTCCAGTTACGAGTAGACAAATTTTCTGATAAGTTCTTTATTTCTTTCGAAAATGAGTGATAGTGACTCAGAAATTGCCATGAACACGCCGCCAGATATCGTAAATGCAGCGACGAATGCAACTAATAACCTGTTACCACAAAAATCAAGGGCCAAGTAACAATGCTGGTCATTTCCCTATGGTTCCTGAACCCATCATAGAGCCCTTATGATATTTGGGTAGATAAAGTAGTGTATGCAACTATACATAATTAGGCATTACAACACTCGTGTGATGCTATTAAGAAACTCGCCTTCGGCTCGTTTCTTAAACCCACACTCGTGTTGTAATGCCCTTCATTATGCACAGTCGCATAAACTACTATTATAGGACATGTTTTAAAGTTATTGATTCAGTATTAATTTTATACTTTTTGCTGTTCCCTTCCTATGTAATTACTGCGGCAGGTTATACAGTAGACCGAAGAGTATAACCTGCCTGTCTAGCGTATGTGGACTACGAGAAAGCCTTCGATTCGATCGAGACCTGGGCTGCACTGCAGTCTCTCCAACGGTGCTGGTGTTTGTACAAAAACTAATTTATATGAGACAGGGAGACGTCATCTCCGAAACTGTTTACCGCTGCACTGGGTGATGTCTTCAAGGTTCTGGACTGGAGATCGCTAGGCAACAACGTCAATGGCGAGTACATCACTCACCATCGATTTTCCGACGATATAGTGTCCATGGCTGCGACCAAGGAGGACCTCAGTACAATGCTCGATGACCTCAGTAGAGCTTCCCAAAGAGTGGGTCTTAAAATGAACATGGTCAAAACCAAGGTCATGTTGAATGCCCGTGTCACACCCACTTCTATCAAGATCACACACTCGAAGTTGTGGACGATTATGTTTACCTGGGATAAACGGTGCAGTTAGGTAGGTCTAAGTTTGAGAAAGAGGTCAATCGTCGAATTCGACTCGGCTGGGCAGCGTTCGGCAAGTTGCAAGTTGTTCTCGTCCTACTTATCACAGTGTCTCAAGACGAAGGTTCATGGCCAGTGTGTGTTGCCAGTGATTACATACGGGACCGAAACGTGGTCGCATACAATTGGCTTTATCAGAAGGCTTAAAGTCACCCAAAGGTCAATGGAGAGGGCTTTGCTTGGAGTTTCTTTGCGTGATCGAATTAGAAATGAAGACATCCGCAAGAGAACCAAGGTTACCGACGTAGTACATACGTAGCCCGAAGAATTACCAAACTGCAGTTTTAGTACATTGCTCACAGAACGGATAGCCGATGGAGCTGCAACCGGGAGACGTTGCGTTGGTAAACTTCCCACTAGGTGGACCGATGTCCTGGTGAAGGTTGCAGGAATCCGCTGGATGCGAGTCGCACGGGATCGGTCAATATGGCGACACTAGGGGGAGGCCAATGTCGAGCTGTGGACGTCTATCGTCTAGAATGATGATGATGATGATGATCAATGACTGGTCCGAGGTGGCGCAGGAGGAGAGAAACTGGTAGGATATGGAAGAGGACTTTACCCAGTAGTGAAAAAAAAAACTACCGAAAAAAAAACAATAAAATTTTAAACAAAAACACATAAACGAATAAATGCAAACGTCTTTGTAAGTCCTATTTTATGAACGTAAACACTTCGCATCACCCGCAATGGGACATGACACCACGACGTGACGTCATCGCAGTAGCTCGCGAAGGAACTTCTACTAACGCTGTAACTTTGCAAATCTTGACCCTGTATGTGAATTAAATGCATTTTTAACCGACTTCTAAAAAAGGAGGAGGTTCTCAATTCGGATGTTTCTATTTTTTATTTTTTTATTTTTTTTATGTTTGTTCGGGCATAACTCCGTCGCTTGCCAACCGATTTGAAAAATTATTTTTTTGTTGGAAAGGGTATTCTTTCCAAATGGTCCCATAGCCACCAAGTTGGGATCTGATGATGGAATCTTGGCGAAATCGAGGGAACTCTTCAAATTTTATATGAAAACGTGTTGCGATTTTGGTATTTTCTACAACAAGTGAAGCATTTGCGTTTGATAAGAACTATTCTACCATCAGATCTGATGATGAAGCCAAGAGTCACGGAACTCCATAATGAGACAATGTACCATAGTCGTGTTTGGGCTTGTTGTAATTGTAACGGTATGCACTTTCCATGTATCAAGCACATGTGAACCACTAAAAAGTGAAAAATAAAAACTTTTTTGCAAAAAATAAAACCGACTTCAAAAAAAAACAAAAAAGTGAAAAATAACTTTAGCTTCTGAAGTCGGTGACAAAAAAACTAAAGCAATCAAACAAAGGTCACCGACTTCAGAAGCTAAAGTTATTTTTCACTTTTTTGTTTTTTGTACTTATAAAGTACTAGCTGACCCGCGCAACTTCGTCTGCGTCACATAAGAGAGAAAAACAAAAGGAAAAAATATCCCCGTTTTTGCAACATTTTTCATTCCTGCTCCGCTCCTCATAATTGTAGCGTAATGTTTTATAGCCCAAAGCCTCCCTCGATAAATGGACTATCCAAAACAAAAAGAATTTTTCAATTCGAACCTGTAGTTCCTGAGATTAGCGCGTTCAACCAAACAAACAAACAAACAAACTCTTCTGCTTTATAATATTAGTATAGATATAGATTACTAGCTGACCCACGCAACTTCATCTGCGTCACAATATATATGAGAAAAAAAGCTCACAAAGGAATAAATTTTCCCCGTTTTTGCAACATTTTTCATTTATGTTCCGCTCCTATTGGTCATAGCGTGATGATATATAGCCTATAACCTTCCTCGATAAATGGACTATCCAACACAAAAAGATTTTTTCAATTCCAACCAGTAGTTCCTGAGATTAACGCGTTCAAACAAACAAACAAACTCTTCAGCTTTATAATCTACACTAATATTATAAAGAGGAAAACTTTGTTTGTTTGTTTGTTTGGTTGTAATGAATAGGCTTAAAAACTACTGGACCGTTTTTAAAAATTCTTCCACCATTCGAAAGCTACATTATCCACGAGTAACATAGGATATATTTTATCCCCGTACTCCCACGGGAACGGGAATTACGCGTGTGAAACCGCGTGACGTCCGCTAGTATTATATATAAAGATAAACTAGCTGACCCACGCAACTTCGTCTGCATCACATAAGAGAGAAAAACGAAAGGAAAAAAATCCCCGTTTTTGCAACATTTTTCATTCCTGCTCCGCTCCTAATGGTCGTAACGTGATGTTATATAGCCTATAGCCTTCCTCGATAAACGGACTATTTAACACAAAAAGATTTTTTCAATTCGAACCAGTAGATCCTGAGATTAGCGCGTTCAAACAAACAAACAAACTCTTCTGCTTTATAATATTATATAGGTATATAGATAATAAATATTAGTATAGATTAGTATAGATTTTAATTTGTTGGTGTGACTCATTGCACCTTAGCTATTAGCCAATTGTTAGATCTTCACACATTATGGAATGCAAATAAAGATATAAATATCTTTTTAAAGTCTTATTTTGCCTAAATGAGACAGTTTACGAGTATCTAGGTCGCCCTTGGTCGCCCTTGGTGAGTGGTGGCGACCCCGACTTACGAACAGTAGGTAGGGGTTCGAACCCAGACAGGCGCATTACTTTGTGTTATTTATTTCATCACCGCTGCTCTCAAAACGGTGAAGGAAAACATCGTGAGGAAACCGGAACACGTACTGGGCCCGCGTGGTGGATTATAGCCCATTCCCTCTTATAGAGAGGAGGCCTGTGTCCCAGCAGTGGGAACATTAATAGGCTGATGATGATGATGATGATGATCTGGGTCGTAGAAAGGCATACAGTTTATTACCTGAATTAACACGTAGGATAGTTTTCATCCCAGTAGTACAATCCCTTGGGACAATTGCCATCTTCGCCAGATATCGCCAATGCAGAGTCAGAGGGTTTACACACACACAACAAAAATACTGTAAAACGATCATCGATGTGCATCAATTCAGGAGTCGGTAATAATTAGACTGATAAAAAATAAATCAATGTCATCGATTTTACAGCTGCAAAAATGATCTTTCCGTAAAAACAGAGCCCTTTTTTAAAAAGAAGCCATCTCACTTCACATTAAAGTAGCATTAGTTTGGTACATACCAGCAAACGTATGATTTATTTGCCATCGTGAAATCATAAAAAAACTTTTAAATTTCTGTAAAATTCTGAAGTAACACATTCAGCAAAGTATGGAGTTATTCAATGAAAGCATTAAATTATGTTTTCTGTATTATTTATTTTATAAATACTTTTTTTTTTATTTACATCATCTTAGGTCTTAAGTGTTCGTCAGTTTCGCTGTTCACCAGGCGTGGCCGTGAGCAAGGGGGGCAGAGTGGAGGAGTCCAGCATGAGCGCCGTACGCGGAGTATCCGTAAGCGGGAGCGGCGTATCCATGAGCGCCGTATCCGTAAGCGGGTGCGGAGTACGCTGAGTATCCGTAAGCAGGAGCGGCGTGGACGGCATGAGAGACGACAGCTGGGCTGGTGCGCACATCAACGCGGGACTGGTGAGATACGGCGGAGGGAGCCACGGCAACCACAGGAGCGGCGTAGGCGTGAGACACGACGGGAGCGACGGCGTGAGACACCACGGCGGGGCTAGAGACGACGTCCACGCGGGACTGATGCGAGACGGCGGAGGGCGTCACGTGCGCGACTACGGGTGCGGCGTATGCGAGGTGTCCCAGGGAGCGCTTCTTCAGGTAGTGTCCGTGACCGGCGTAGCCGAGGGCGGAGTGAGCCAGCAAGGGAGAGGCGTAGGCGGAGTGCGCCAGCACGGGGGCGACGACGGAGTGGCTCACGACGGCGGGGCTGCTGTGCACGTCCACTCGGGACTGATGGGACACGGCGGCGGGCGCTGCAACCACAGAGTGGGCGTAGGGCACGACGGCGGCGTGCGCGAGGGGAGCGTAGTGTCCCTCCAGGGCCTTAGCCTGCAGGTGCAGAGCGCGGGCGTTGATCACCTCGGCGGTGTCGAGCGGGCGGCCGTGCGGGTCCAGCACGAGCGCCGGGTGGTGCGGGGGCTGCGCCAGCGGCACCAGGGAGCCGCACGCCGCGGCCACTACAGCGAATAACACCACCATCGATTTCATTATGAACGTGGTCTGTGTTTTTTCTGACGAACTAGAAGATCACTTCAAAACCGTTGACGGTCGACTGATAATATCGACTCGCACTCAGCCATATTTATACTGACCGGATATAAATTAAAAGGTAAGGCAATTTCAGGCGTAAGTACCTATATTTGTTAGTAACACAGATAGAACAATGTCAGTTGTCAATAATTTGACCTCGGAGCTTGTGTGGCGGTCAAACATTACATAGTCAAAGAATTTCGTGGTCGGAGTATGTAGTGCGCGACGATGTCAGCGAAATGTATGACGCTCTACATATAAACGCAAAATAATTGCAAACGGATCCACTATTATATTTTAATTAATTACAAAAACCAATTATGAAAGCATTTCAGCCTTCGTATGACTCTTTTTGGATTGCAACATTGGGAAAGTGCCTTGACTCTAGTTTAGTGCTTACTAATCTAAGAATACTTAGCCACTTGTAACTTTAGCGTGACCTAAAAGATTTACCAAGTTATAAGTACTATTATTACCAAAGCTGCGACTTTTGCTCTTGCAAAGAGAAGTAAGTGTGTGAGACTTAGTAATTTAAAATCATTCTTATTTGCATTGGCATTGGGATCAAATAGTATTGGCGGTACCGAGAAGCTCGGCCGGTGCGCCCGCGCTTCGCTCAGCGGACAATGAAAGGTGCGCGCCCAGTCAAGCGGAGTGTTGTCCAAGAACACGAGGAATTACTCGATTACTAATACATTATAGTTCCGTGTTCTTGTCACAAGTGTACATACGACCAATATACTTGCAATGTTTGTTTTAATGAAAATGTGTGACTATAAAATCTTAAACACTGACCTAAAAAATGTATGACAAAGTTATAATTATTATCAGCACTCTTCTTTCTCTCTTCTTGATTGATAAGAAACTTGATTATAAAGACTAGTGTAATACTCACGACATAGTTACGAAAGAGAAGACTTTTTCTACAATCTATTGGTACAGGAGGCAGAAACCTGAAAGTCGGTCTACTAGTACCTACTTCTAGTCTTTCTACTTCGATGTAAGTAGTTGAATTTAAAAGATAGGTGAATGTTAAATGATAACATAAGTGTCTTTTTAACAAAACCTGACTGTGATAAAAGGCCTGAATTATTGTTGAACTGACAGTCGGTCGGAGTATACATTGTGCGACGCTGACGTCAGCGGCGACCGACAGCCGTATTTTGTTTTCGCTGACGTCACGACCGACCGTACACGACAGACCGTCCGTCAGTGCGGCAAGAATTCAGGCCTAAGAAGTTTTTAATACGCGTGTCAGTTTTTTTTTAAATTCTTTTTTTACTAAAGTCCACGCACTGCTATTAGTCGAACAGCCATTAACTATAAAATGGAGCGTAAACGGACATAGGTACATACCTACTTACTCGATACGTTCGATATAGGATATTAAACTATTCTAATTAATTATTCTGAAACAACATTGCGTCAGTTATTTTTTATAACATTCGTTGAATTTTTTGCGGAAATACTGTAGCATATATGGAGATAAAAATAGTAAATAATATGCGTGTACACGTGAGTTTTAAAATATAGTTCCCACGTAAATTTATGATGACGCTGCCTTAATTAAAATTTTAACAGACAGTCGTTCACAATCTGTCTGAGCCAGCCGTATGTGTCTGGTGAGCATTATAAATGCAAAAATATGCGTTTAGTTTTACATTATTGTTGTTTTTTGACAAAAGTGTGGATAAGGAGAAATAGTGGTGCTGATGACTTTAGAAATCAACATGTGATGGACGAATGGGACTGGGCAATAATAGGTAGGAAGACAGTATCAATAAAATGCAAATCTATTTAGTCCGTCAGTTAGAGTATTGGAAAACAATGGACATGTATTTTTTGTTATTGTAAATCAATTAATGTTTGACTAAGATAAAACGCATGAAAACTCGGGAGTGGCTCGTGACGTCAGAACTCGTCTTAAATTATACCGAGGAGTGACGTATTGAGAGTATTAAAAGCGTCGTATCTTCGTCAATTTTGGTGTGAAAAAATACGGGTTAAATATTTTTTTATAATGTAATTGACGGACTAATTCGATTTTTTATCGTTCATATAAATAGTTTCTGCCCGCGGCTTCGCCCCAGTGAAGTTCGATTATTGCCCCACAGGATCGTACTATCGATATAAAGAGTATTTTTTGTGTTAATCCTGGTTACAGACTATCTATGTGCCATATTTCATACAAATCCGGTCAGAGTTTTTGCGTGAAAGAGTATCAAGAGAGATAGATTCATGAATTGAGTAGTACGGGGGTTGTAAAGAAGTTTAAAGTAAATTCATACAATAAAATAAACACCTGTATTAAAAAAAATACTTGTCGAAAAGTTGGAACTTTGACCCCCAATATCTTCGTAACTAGACGGTTCCCAGGTATGGTGTAGAACAAAAAATATATCGCAGTGACGGGGAGAACCAGTGCCTTTCGGCTTCGTAAAGAGGTATTTTACAGACTTTCGCATTTATGATATTATCGTAGGAAGTGGGATTAATTAATTACTTTGACCAAATGCCAGAGATAATATGAAAATTTCTTATTAACCCTTTAATTCATTCATATTTACTTGTTCGGGTACCATGAGGAAGGATAGCATTAAGTTGAGTACATGGCCACAGTGAATGACGTTATTAGACAGCGTACGAACAAAAGTAACTACGGCTCACCTTGGACCAATCAATACAGGTTGATTGAATAAAATTAACTATTCAGATACGCCTAATTTACGGATCATTCATAGTTCTTTCATAGTTGGCTGGAACAGCTCAACACCCAGTGCGTGTATGGTGCTCCTAATCAAACTATGACCCATTTGCTGAACTTCTTCTTTCCAAGTATTATGGGGCTTTCCGACAATCTGGCGGAGCTCGTGGCCAAACAATAACAGCTGCACCGGTCGATCTTTAGGTTCAGCCATGCTTATACCTATTTTCTGGTGTATTCTGCTGGTGTAACTGCCGTTTCGTTGACTCCACTAGCCTACCTACTGGTGAGGTCAACGGGAAGTTTGTTGGTGCTGTGGATTGCTGACCACCCATTACATACCGATTTTCCTCCGTGCCTCGGAAAGGGTCACGACTGTCATTTGTACTTACATATTTGACAGTCGTTACAGTCGCCCAAAAAGTCTGACAACCAGTCTAACCCATATCGTATCGTATTGTCCAGTACTAACTGGGTTGTGGAGGTCAGATAGGCAGTCGCAAATACAAGAAAAAATGTGATAGCGCCCGAGCCCTCTTAAGGAAACTATCTTTAGTTATGTTTTGGATTTTGGTGATGTATGATCTATTTGCTGCCATATAGATCATGAAATGATAATAAGTTTCCATGTTACAAATAAAATGTTTAATGTACTTCACTTCAGTTATTAATATTTAAGTGTTTATTTCCAATACCCGGAAGTGCGTATATTTCTGTCAAAACTCCACTCCCCGCGGACATATCTTAACTGACTTTGCAATAAGCCTGTTATCCATATTTAGCAACTACGCAGCAGCTGTTTCACGTTCTATTTTCAAATATACACTAGAGTGTTGTCTATGGTTTGGGAAATACTGTCTTAATTTATAGATTCTTTTGATTTGAAACTTGAACCCCTGAGGAGTAAAGACAGCTTCCTTATGGAATGCTATTTCCTGTTTTGTGACCATCGTATCCAGACTGGTCATCCGAGGTCATCCACCCGGCAGGATGGTGGTCAGATCCGGTTTAATACTGCTGTCACATCTGACTTAGTAATTAAAGTTAGTACTAGCATTGGGTTAATAATTCATTTCCGTCGTGTTGTACCATTTCTTCAGGTCATTGACATTAAAATAGGTCCGTCCCTTCCCATTTGAGCAAGATCCGATAATTTGGACTTGGACGTTAGTTATCGGTTCTATTTTAGATGAAGTAAGACATTGCTAGTGATTTATTGTTCAGTAATCTTAATTAATGCATTGGAAGAATAAATTAGAGGAAACTGTTATACTAGGTATTAATTTTTTGACCTATTTGTATTTAAAATTTAAAGACTTCACTGAGGATATATTTTAAAAATCCTTTCGGGTACTATTGCGATGTGTTTTTTTTGGGTGGGTATAGTCATAGTGTCGTAATGGTCTCTTTTTTCAATTTATATTGACTTTCCAAGTCTTGGATATCACAGACATGGGTGAAGGAAAACGTCAGAAAACCTTTACTTGTATTGTGGTGATCGAAGCTCGTGCCTTCTACAATGAAAAGGAGGTTTCGCCCAACAGTGGGACAGTAACATTATCATTGAAGTCCTTAAAATATGATACGAACATGACTATTTTTAACGAATTACTATATGTTGTTAACCTTTTGCGTGACTAATTATTTTATCTTGTCATAGTTTAAAATGAATCCAAAAAGGCCATTATAAGATCAGTGCCACTTTGATTCATGTTACTTATTTAACACTTCTATTGACAAAAGTCATTGAAGCAGATAACTGAGTTATGGCCGTGAAGTCTGTCTAGCCACTATTAGTAAATGTGCGATAGAGCTTTTAAACTAAAGATACGTCTGGAATTTATCACGAAGTGTATAACGTTAGCGCATTACTGATTCATTTACGTATAAATGTGACAAACGTGATTGAATATCTATTAATGATCAATTATATTATTAAAAAAATACGCCTGATGTTCTTTTCCGTGTAATTTCATTGTGACACACTAAATTTTTGAAGTATTTAGTTCAAAGATTCAATGATTTAGCTAAATGTTTGTAGTAGTAGCAAACGTATGGCGGAAGTATCCTGTCCTGGTTGTTCTGGGTTCGATTCCCATGCGGGGGCAAAGGGTTTATTGGGTTTTTCCAACAGGACTTTTTGTTTCCGAGTCATGGATGTTTATATGTATAATAATAAGTATGTATTTACAAACCAAAAGTATATATGTAGTATATCAACTGTCTGGTGACCACGAAACAAGCCTTGCTTAGTGTGGCACTAGATGGCGCTGTGTGTAATGTCCAGCTATATTTATTTATTTAATTTCTCAGTGGCAGTCACGCAAAAGGCTTGCCCCTGTTACATGGAATTTAAACATAGCTAGCCAATTGTGGGTAATTACGTATATCTCTGTCTAGCCCTTCAGGAATAAAAAATGTGATACAAAAAAAAACCAATATTGTGAAAAATTCTATAATGTCATAATGGGGAAGACCGTTAAAAGCTAATTGCAGATGGCGCCACCATAGCTAATCTCAATCTGACCAATGAGGTCAAGGTATTTTAAAACATGAAATGACATTCCTTGATTTTCAACCAATGACGATGCTTGGAACCAACTATACTACGGCTATTAGTTCCACAGTAAGCATCCCCATAACTTCTAGTCCTTATGAGTTTTTTATTAGTTACTATCGAAATGAATGAGAAGGAACATCATTTGTATCTAGTTATATATTAAGTACCTATTTCCATACTAGCTCAGAGATATTAAAAAAAAAATACGCCAGATGTTCTTTTCCGTATAATTTCATTGTGACACACCCGATTTTTGAAGTATTTAGTTCAAAGGTTCAATGTTTTCAAAATTAGCACATTACTTATCCATTGACATTTATAACAGCCATAAGCGAGGTTAGCTTACCGCTGGTATTTTAGTTATGTCTAGTTTGGCAAACTTTCATTACCGCCTAAATATTATGTATTGCACCATTTTCAACCCTAATCTCAACGCAAAGAGTTAAACATCCAACGGTGTATATTTTTTGCTTAGGAATTCAATTAAGTGTCGTTTAGTATTAGTGAAAACGTGCATTACAACATATACTGCGACGAATTTATAGAGGTTTAATTGTAATGTAGGTAACTACACACTGTTTTTGAGAGATACAGAACTATTTGAAAATGTACAAGAAGAAAATGGAATTCTATGATCTCATTTTGTATTACGGTCTGTTATAAAAATCATTGTAATAGGTAATAAGGAAACTCAGTGGAAACTCAGTGGAAAAATGTAAATCTGTTTACAAAAGTCGTTCATATTCATGAACGACTTTTGTAAACAGATTTACATTTTTCCATGTAAACCTTTACGTTTGTTTAATTTTTGAATAATATGAGCTTAATTCACTGCGTTTAACAATATGTTTCGATGAAACAGTATATTTCTTAAAAACGATAACACTCCTTTACACGCACGATCCCATAATAAAGCAGTTTCTTTTTTAACTTCCGGGGTCAAAGCCAACTCGGTGAAAGTGCGCTTTTCATGATCATTTTGTTATTTTTTGTTCTTGAATATGTAAACCAAGCTGCAAGAAAAGTGATTAAGTTATTATTCTTTAATTTAAAAAAACGAAAAGGTAGACGACAAACAAAATCTATTTAGTCCGTCAGGTAGATTATTAAAAAATATTTAACCCGTATTTTTTCATTTCCTACGTAAATCAAAATTGACGAAGATACGACGCTTTTAAAATTCCCAATACGTCACGCCTAGGTATTATTTTTAGCTAGTTCTGACGTCACGAGCCCCCACTCCCGAGTTTTGATGCGTTTTATATCTTTGTCAATATTCATTGGTTTACTAAAACAAAAAATACGTGTCCATTATTTTTCAATAATCTAATTGTCGGACTAAATAGATTTGTAATATTTTGTTTTGATACTGTATTCATGCCTAGAGCTCACCAGTTATTCAATAGATTATTTTGTTTACTTTATTAGGCGATTAGAAACCGTTAGAGCCATTTTCGTGATTTAACTTGATTAAAAATATCGCTCATTTAAAAGCATATAGGATTAAATTAATCCTATCACTCTGTCTTGGAATTGGAAACATTCTAACATTCACTAGCAAATAAGTCCAATCCAGGGATGGTTTCGTCAGCTAGCATTCGCATCTTATTTATTTTAGTTTTTTTTCCATTTCCGTATACGGCGTTTTTAATCAAAAAACTTTACATTGACAAAATGCGCATATTTTATGTATAAACTGCATTGTCCATGTATGTCACATGTGTTCAGACTGACGAAAAGGCGATGTTTTATACATAGGTTTTTATTGGGTATTCCGTCGACGTTATGTGGACGGCCACTTTACAGTAAAAACTATAGCAAAAAATGAGAGACCGGTATTTGAGGAATAAGGATATAAGATCGAATGTCGATCATTTAAGGATATCTTTGAGGATACAGCTAGTTTTTGTCATAAGTAGACAAATGATAGGTAGGTTTTTTTTACATTTTATAACTACTGGAAAGGAACTGATATTTAGTTAAATGACAGTGCACACGTGACGCGATGATACGAAGATAATGGTGATGGCACGTCATCAAAAATAATAGACAATATTCGATAAAATGTGGCGTGAGGTAGACAAGTATTTCCTTGCAACTTTCGGAGCAATTCCTCAGTCACCTACAGAAATTCATAGTTTGAATAAATACCGCAGTCAGTGAACTTAAGTACTTATAAACCTCAAATAACTGTGGAGATAATGGTTTTGTCACCTACAAAAACATATCTCACACTCATCACACAAGTAGACGGTTTTCAGAAAAAATAAACAGTTCAACGTTAAGACGTTTCTGTCACAGAATTCCCGGAAGAAAATTCCGTTCCTATAATACACAATTATTTGTTAAAATTGAAGTTCTATGAAGTATTATTTGAACCATTTGTTTTCTTGGTGAAAAGCTTATTTTATTTTATTTTCATAGCAGAAAGATTTATTTTTGTTTACATACATTACTTTGGTATTTACGATAAGTTAGAAATAACGAAATAATGCCGAACAGTAATTGTGATTTTTCTTAGTAGTTCTCCTGAGTGCTAACTGTACTTGCCGAACAAAAAATTTACCAAATGGGATTCAATGTGTGAAGATCAAAATAGTCACGAAATGGGTTTTTTGTGATGCTATTTTGTTTAGTTGTCGAAATGGGAAAGTTACGACATGGGCCGGAACCAAATAGAATACGGAATATAGTTATAATAGGTGTGGTGCTAATTGTGGGATGGCTATAAATAGTAGTGGTCGATGACTTCCGGCTCAATGATTAATTGAATGATGGTGACCCATTTGTGAAAATAATTACGATATCGATTTATGGTAGGTAGGTACCTAGTTCTCTACAGTAATAAAGACGCGTTTTTATTCAGTGCATTTAAAATCAGTTATTACTTTTACTCCCAATTTATTTTTTTGTCTACTCTGACATTTAAAAAGCTAATATTTAAGATAGTCGTAACAGATTAGCTGGAATTAACATTGACGCCCATTTAAGGTCAGATCAAGATGAAATATAGAGCTTTTTATAAAGGAACAAAACGTATGTGATATAGAAAGGCCATTTACGGATTAGGTTATGTCAGCCGTGAGTGGAGACAAACGAGATCAACCTTATATGGGGTGCTCATAAAAGTACAAGAGTTTTCTCAGTCATAAACGACCGAATTTGCTGTACCTAATGGAATGTACGTGATTCTTTTAGTATTGCTTTGCTTTACGTAACTCGCTTTGCTTGCGTAGTCACATACAGGGTTGTATAAATAAATAAATATCGCTTGAAATTACACACAGCGCCATCTAGTGCCACACTAAGCAAGGCTTGTGTCGTGGACGCCAGATAGTTGATATACTACATATTTACTTTTTGTTTGTAAATACATACTTATTAAACTTTAAACATCAATGACTCTGAAACAAATGTTCATGCATGCTCATTAAACAAACATTTTTTCTCCTACCGGGATTCGAACCCAGGGCCCTAAAAACGTAAGGTAGTCTCGCTACCACTACACCATTCGGGTCGTCAACGTACGTAATGGAATTGTGAGGGGGTTTCATACTCATCTAGTTAACGACATGAATCTTGTGTCAGAAACAGACGGTATAAGGCCCGGTTTCCACCAAAGCGGAGAGGAGCGGAGCGGAGAGGAGATGTGCAAGATTCCACCAATCACATTGATTAAAGTTTTCATCGCGTGACTCGTCTTTCTTGTGATTGGTGGTGGAAACCGGGCCTAAAAATAGGTCGATAAGGGTGAATCGCTTCGAGGGGATTCATCAAGCTGGTCAGTAGGCAGATATTCAGATGTATCTTACTCGTAAGGGCGGTTAATTTCTAACAACTGTCACATAAGTGAGAAAGTATTAACAAAACCGAGAAGTACATAAATAAGTAACAAGTAAATAAGCTAAAATCAGAGGTTTGGGAACAGGGTGGCGGGCTTGTCCCAAAAATAAAAGCCAACATCAGGATAAGGGCATGTTTTTTAAACGAAAACCTCGAGGTTTCCAGCATTTTACAAGCTATTAAATAAAGCATAGGCCTAGTACCAAGGCACTGTGCACTATTTAGTAATCCAAGCCGTGTTTTATAGCCCTTTTCGCTAACACTAAGACACCTAAATTAACATGCCTGAATATTAACGTTGGAATTTAATCTCTCAGCGTAGAGTCGAATGTTGAAAATACACTGGCATTAATTAGTTCACTTTTCCACGACCAGCACCTCCAAGCTACCTACTTCAAGCTATTGTTAGTGACTCCTGATGCAAGTTTTAAACAATGTTTCATCATCACCATAATGTGTAAGTTCGTAGCAAACCGATTGAATAGATCGCTTATCAACTACTTAACTTTTAATTGCTTTTCAGTCCCCGATATGTAAAAATAATAATATAAATTAATTTGATTGCTAAATGCACTCGATTTGAGAGGCGTTAGTATAATTTTAATGGTAATAGACAGATTTAATTACCAATTGCAATGTAGGGCTAGTAAACATTTGCATAAACTTGGTTTAAAATCTACTAGATCGTAAAATCATTCTTGAAGTGTGAATACAAGTTTAATAAACGGCTTTACTTGTGTGCTTACATTGAATTGAACTTAAGATATAAATAACTATAAGTACTATTAATTAATTAAAACAACGGACGTGTCAGAAAGGGAATGCGCGAGATAATAAATACCACTAAAACCAAAACCAGAATAAAAAGTTCAAGCAATGTGTTGAAAATAAAAATGTGTTCTGCCTTTTATGACGAGGTGGGTATGATAATTGAGAAATAATGGCAATAATATAAGGTAAGTACATTCACTGAATGTCAACGGCTGACGTACAGCCTCGGTGACTGCTCGCCATCCGAAATGTTGATCTGATTCGTCAGTGTCCATACAAAACTAAATAAATATCGCTGGACATTAACACACAGCGCCACCTAGTGCCACACTAAGCAAAGCTTGTGTCGTGGACACTAGATAGTTGATATACTATACATATATACTTTTTTGTTTGTAAATACATACTTACATATTATACATATAAACATCCATGACTCGGAAACAAATGTCCGTGTTCATCACACAAACATTTGCTCCTACCGGGATTCGAACCCAGGACCCGAAGAACGTAAGGCAGTGTCACTACCACTACGCCAATCGGGTCGTCAAACTGTATTATTTGGATTGTTTGGTGTTTCACTTATACTTTTTGTCTTCTCCCCTTGTTTTACAGCTTTAACATTTCATACATGAAGCCTTTCCCAAAATTATTTTTGTTATTTAAACTTTAAAAACAAAATTTAAAATAACTTGAATCATGCGAAAAGGTTTTTTATATGAAGCTTTTAATGAACCGCATTCTTCTATAGCAACCGAAGGACATTAATCATTGTCTGCGACCACAGTTTATACGTAGTTGCGTATTATTATGTACTTAGTTTTTTAATGCAGCATGTCGAAAGCGCCACTATTATCTCTTATTACGGTCACAAAACTGGAGCCGATTCGCTTTTGTTTTACAAATGGCAACTTCACTTTGCAGGTTAGCGCTTTTGTTTCTTTTTGAGCTAAGTTAGGTACTTATCTCGCAATGGTAAGTACTCCACACCCAAAAACTTCAGCACGCGGCTTATCAATCGCCGCCAGGAATGATCTCCGAAGTTAAGCACCGCTTTCCGAGAGTGATCTGTGGATGGGAAAATAGTCACCCATACCCATACCCTTACTTACAGCGGGAAAGTACGCTAGGGATAGCCCTAGCGTACTTTCCCGCTGTGCTACGAAAATCAAGTTAAGCTTTTGGTCCGGGCCCCTATTTCTAGATTTTTGTCAGTTGTTACGGATGGTCAGTACAGAAAAACTTTCAACTTATGTTCACAAGAGGCATTCTGATTTCCAGAGGTCAGAGAGGCAGGCTATTGCTATTTATCTGATCTGTATCCGCTTAGACTGGGTGATAGTCTTCCCCAACATAGTTGGGAAAAGGTTCGGCACATGACCCAAAAACGACAGACCAAATCACTGAACCACTCTAACTGACGATGTTCGGATTGAATGCTATCAAATCACGCCAACCTTAATTAACGCTTTACCTAAAAACTTCAGCCGGATGTCTTGAATTTAGGGCGACCCGACGTAGTTAGGCTTTTAGGGATATATCTAACGTTCTTCCCTCCCAAACGTTGTGATTTAGGAATTCGCAGATCGTATTTACAGGATTCCAGTTATTAATTTCTACCTCTTTTTAAAATGTTTGTGTTTGTTTTAACTCATCGGTATTAGACACGAAAATAGATTATAAACGTTCTACTCTTACTTGTATTATGAATCTGAGAAAATCTACATAATAGTTGACTTTAATCATATTTTGTTCAGCGAGCAAATAACATTTAATATTCATCGTTTCTTATAACTCAGTCAAAAGCTTCTATAAATAGCTTTCTTGATGACGTCACAGAGAAAATAAACAAGAAATGTTTCTTATTTTCACCGAGATGTTCAAAGGCAACCAATGTTATTAATTCTCCTGTAGAAATTATAGATCGTCGATGTTAATCTCATAAATACAAACAACTGTTTCTAATATCATCACCTTTTCAGCTTTATGTGGTGTTGTATTGACATAATCTTTATTGTTTTTTTTGTATTATAAAGTTTCAACATTTAAATCGATATTCCACGAGGAAATCGCTTTTGAATTCCGCTAAGTGAGCACATATTTTTAGTCGTGACTGTAACTATGTTGTTTATAAAGTTGTGGTTGAACTGAAGTGTTATCTTATAAATATATATTTATTACCTTCAATAATTGTACACGAAACACTTATCTAAGCACTATGCAGCGTACAACTAGGGAAAAGAGTGTTTACGATGAGCTCTGGCACCCAATGTAAGATTTAACTTGTGTTTAGGGTGCCAGCGTCCTCGCCTATACTTTGGACATGTAACGATAGTTGTAAGACGAGCACAGTATATCACAATTAAATTACAATACTATATTTACTAGCTAATTCAACTAAGATGTGGCCTATTTATGTATCTATGTATAGGTGTGTAAATATGTGAGGGATAGATAAATATGTAATGTTCCTTATCAACACTGGAATTAGCAATAAGTACTTACATAATTCTATTTGCATTCTGGTTTCATTGGATACGTTAGATTATCTATTGCCACTGGCAAAGCTTGGTAATCGTGATTAAAAATACAATGGAAAATACAGCAGCTGACTTAAATGTATTTCCGGCTAAGTGAAATGCCAGTAGAACCGCTGTTTGTTCCTCGAAAACGAATTCGATCGTAGTTTGAATTTTAAGTAAGGTTTTCTATAAACTATACTATACTATAAATACATGACACTGGCTATAAATCACATACTGTTGCATATAAATTATTTGATCATATACACTATGTGCAGGCAATCAAGGTGTTTGGTGCATCGTTTGCCAAATTAAACAGACCGAGAGGAGGGGGGGTGGGGGGGTATTTGCTGTCTCTTTAGCCCCAATCCTTTAGATCACTGGGTCCCAACCTGTGGTCCGCGGACCACTGGTGGTCCGCAGGAGCCTCGACTACGGTCCGCGAAAGATTAAAATGTTATTCGTACTTTTTAACACAGAAGATGAAAGCTCAACCCAACTTAATTGAACCTATCAGAGACTAAATTACTAATTGATTGCTAAATTTTTCGAGCTCATTTTGATCGCTTTTGTGTGAGTTAAAGATTCACTACCCTAGTTATAATCCTGTCGGTGTCCATGTTTATCTAGGACCCTATGGTCCCTGTCCCTGGCTAAGAAAGGTTGGAAACCACTGCAGTTTAAATCCATTCAATTTAGCAAACGATGCACCAAACACCCTGTGTATGATAACAATGCGAGCGCGTATCATTAATGAAGCCATTCAAGTTCATCCATGTTTTGTCCACGTTGCCATGTTTGTACCACGCTCAAAAGCTCCTTGGAAACCTATTTGTATCATCAGAAATCACAGGGCCATTTAATAAGAAAAAATCCACAATCTACGATAAATGTGTAACATAAACTTTTATTGTCCTACTTTAAGAGAATAGAAGCTGCGTTGGACGCGGGGGCGTGCTGACTCCACAATATACCTTTGTGGTAAACTAGAACGATCCGATAAGAAGCCGAGACGCTATGTTCATTCGAACAATACGTTATACCGCTCACGTTTGCATAAAAGCGTCCTGCTGTTACACCGAAGCGTAACATAAAGCAATCGCCCTTTTAAGGCAAACATTGAGTGCTCAGTTGCTCACTGTTGATATCAAGCGCGATTTATCGTTACTGCGTGTCGGCGCCTGCAGATAAGATAGCCGATAAAAGCCTTTTATGAATTCATGAAATGAAAGTAAATCTTTTTTATGAGTGAGTAGTTATTTTTGTAGTGGCTATATTATTATCTTTTAAAGTTCAGGGTTTACTTTACATACATTTGGCGCTATAGAGCAATCTTGGGTCATTTATTTTGTCTTCATATATTCTTTGCTTATAAGCGTTTGTGCTAGATTGGACGAAGGCTATAGAGGAGGGCATTGCCCAGCAGTGGGACACTATAGGCTAAAAAAATGAAAAATACTTTTGACTACTATAAAACCATGAGAAGAATTTTTAACCAAAGTGAAAGTACATCGTGTACTTTTACATCTCTTGTTCCATGTTACCATGGTGTCGGAACACATTCTCTTCTACACCTTTCTCAATCTATCAAAAATGTTTGAAAAACTAGTTGTCACTTATTTTTTTTAGATAAAGAACATTGATTACACATATGTGTCACAAGAGGCCGTTAGTGACATTTCCTAAAGGGAAGCGGGTGGCACCTTACACAAAGAGTGGTATAAGACGTGACGCGATTGTCGACGTCATAACACCTGGATGTTGCGGCCTTATGAATAATTTGTTCTTTCCAAGTCACGTTCGTGTTAGGGTAGGGGCTGTAAGAATCTGGGTAACCCAAAAATTGAGAATTCAAATATGTAAAGAGTCAACTGGGCAAAGATTATAAGCGTTGGCTGCTACTGTTCAAATTTTATTTAATAACATTCTACTTCCTAATTTTTTGCTGCGTAATTCACGGAATTTCAAGTGTATGTTATCAACATTTACTTGGGTCATGATATTTATAAACCAACTAGCTTCTGCCCGCAACTTCGTTCGCGTGAAGTTTTGATATTGCAACATTTCTTATTGCTGCTCCGCTCTTATTGGTTACAACGTGATGTTATATAGCCTATAGCCTTCCTCCATAAATGGACTATCCTACGCAAAAATATTTTTTCAATTCGAGCCGGTAGTTCCTGAGATTAGCACATCCAACCAAACAAACAAACAAACTCTTCTGCTTTATAATATTAGTATAGATATAGATAGGATTTATGAATATGATTCCAGTATCCAGTAGGGAACCCTTTTCATGCAAAGAAGGCGAGAATTGAACAAAACGCCTGCTCAAGGCGGCTTGACGATTTCAGTCTTCAAATATATAAGGTGTTAATAAATTAACTGCACGAAACTTGAGGAGTTGTTTGGAATCACAAATAAAAAATAATCACGAAAAAATTTTATATAAGTAACGATCCGTTTCAAAGATATGCATATTTTCACTGCGCACAAAATGATTGCATATGCGCACTTGACTGTACTGTGACTGCCCCGGAAGGGTGCCGGGCGCGTAGTCGTTCACCCCTGCGACAGCGCAAACGTAGACAGCTGATTCTAACTTTCCCATCTCATTTTTCAGACTTTGGATTGGCAATGTTTTTTTTTTATGTAAAAAATTTAAAATTGCTTGTAATTTTTTTTTTTTTGGAATACGTTTGTTTATTGATACCGAGTACGTACACGAAATTCTTGCAGTTAATTTTTTAACACCTTATATAGTAGACCTTTGCCTTGTGAATCTGCCTCACTATGTTTTTCTTCACTTACGCAAGTGACGTCCAAGAAAAGAGCTTCCTACCGATGTAAATTACGTGAATAATTTCAAGTAAACGGTATTATTTCTTGACATTTTTATGGGCTTCGGTGTGTCGCGTTGGCAACCAGTCTCACTAGATCAAGGCGATCCAGATCAACACAGGTAGTAAGTTGGCAAGCTAAACCAACTCGCCTACCCCCGCAGAACGAGTCCCGCTCGAACTTTACAATTCGATTGTTGTCACAACTAAGTGATTTGCGATCGAGTGTTTTGTACATCTAAGTTGTTGGTGACTAAACGATTTTGACACAGACATTTTGTTAAGTAAAATGTCGTGTGTACTGGCATCTGTGACATTCCTTAAACAAAGCTATTTTCAATATCTTGAAGGGCTTCATCATAAAGCCATTTACTTTTGGTTGAGTTGGGAAGGATCCTTAAAGCATCACCACAACTAAAGGCTATGTTATGTTGATCTAGTGTATGAAGATCAGTTTTTTTTTCTCTTTAAGAAGCTCTATCCCGTTTGTTGAGATTTGGTAGCGAGCTGATGCTCTTAATTTCTGTCTCCTAAATTAATTTCAGAAAATGAAATCAGACATTATCACATATTCCGGAAGACTTTTTGAAGTCCTTGCTCTTAGATATTTCCTTTTATCATTGAACCGATAATGTTCTTAGTTTGTTGCTGGAATTTGCTGACAGTTGCGCCGTGATGTTGATGTCTATATCCATTATCATGATTAGGTAAAACACATACAATACTTATTAAAAGCTGATATAGTCAACGTAACGGGAAACTTGTTTGAGGATCACATAACATAATATACACTCGCGAGCAACCAAATCGACTCAAGCCTAGACGGCGCACATATGCATTGATTTTCCTGAAACGATAAATGGTAATTACAAAAGTGATATGTCATTCGAAAGCTGAAGAATTAGGCTTTCAATTAACATCAATACCTTAAAAAAAAACTAAGCGCTGATTTATTGACACATTTTAATTGGCCGTCAGCGTAAATTACCTCTTTAGGAATCCACGACTTGCGCTACCTGCTCCCGCTATAAAACCACCCCACTTCCGGTTTATCTTATCAGTTGCTGGTTACAGGTTGACCGGTATACACATCTCCGTAAATTGCATTCCTTGTTTTCGCTAACCCATGGATACCACACCAGAAGAAGCCGCTCAAGTTGTTGCCTTGTTGCAACAAGGGTTAAGCCAGACTGGTGCCTTCAATCGGAGACCAAGAAAGAGCCGCCACCGGTGCACTTCATAGAGAGACGGCCGCTTCATTGTCTCAACCTCGCTGCGCAATCGACACCTTACGTGCGTTGATGTGCAGCAAGAACTGAGACGTGTACGACAAGTGGCTGTCAGCAAGTGGACAGTGAGAAGACGCTTGAAGGAAGCCAGCTTGACACCAAAAAGATCTGCGACGGGCCCTAAATTGACTGCAGGCCACCGACAAGCGCGCCTTCAATTTGCTCGAGAGCATCTCAATTGGAGCGTTGCGCAATGGCGATCGATCCTGTTTACTGATGAGTGCAGAATGTGTCTGCATGGCAGTGACAGGAGAGGCCGAGTCTACAGGCGTCCGGGGGAACGATTTTCCTGATGTTGTTTCGCTGAAACAGTGGCATATGGCGGCGGTTCCTGCATGATGTGGGCTGTTATGGGAAAAACCGAACTTGTTTTCGTGCCTGGGGGCGGCCGAGGAGGTGGGCTAACAGCTGATCGGTACATCACCAACATTCTACTGGATCATGTTGTGCCCTACGCAGGGTTTGTCGGTGAAGACTTCGTGTAAATGCACGACAATGCCCGCTGCCACACGGCACGAGTCACTCGACAGTTTCTGCAAGAGGTCGAATTACGCACGATGGACTGGCCTGCGCTCAGTCCTGACATGAATCCCATCGAGCACTTATGGGACGAGCTTAAAAGAAGAAATCCAGTCCCTTCAAGCGCAGACGAGCAGAAAGACAGCATTATTAGAGGAGTGGGACGGCATTCCTCAAGAAAATGTAAAAAAATATATAAGGTCCATGAAAAACAGACTGCGGGATGTAATTAGGGCTAGAGAGGGCAATACGAAATACTGATTTAAATAAATTAATTTTATTTTAAAATTTTTTTGTTTAATTTGTCAAATACGAGACACATACCCTTTTTCCTAAATTCCCGTTTTTCCTACTCTTGCGTTCAGACATCATTTATTTAAAAAATCATGGATGGATTTCAATGATAATGATATCAAATTAAAGCTGACATTTTAAGCTTTCGAATGACATATCATTTTAATAATTTCCATTCATAATTTTAGTTGTATCAATGTATGTGTTTGTATGTGTGCGCCGACAAGGCTTGAGTCGATTTGGTTGCTCGCGAGTGTATAACATAAACAAGTACTAATAATAACGTTGAATTTGAAGCTTCGGTAAATATTAATGGGTAATGTAACATGAATTGTAGGATCTCATTTATTGATTGATTAATTTTAGCCGCACGTCTAAAATAAATCAAAATTTCGGATATTATTCATTTTCACTTCAATAAAACATCAAAATGCCTAATGGCCACTATATGCCCTTTGATTAAAATACTAGCGGACGTCACGCGGTTTCATCTGCATAGTTCCCGTTCCAGTGGGATAACGGGGATAAAATATAGCTCATGTTACTCGTTGATAATGTAGCTATCCATTGCTGAAAGATTTTTTAAATCGGTCCTGAAGTTTTTAAGTTTTAAAAATATAAATCTTTCCTCTTTATAATATTATGATGAAGTAGGTATAGAAACGTATTTGAAACAAAAACAACTAGAACAGTGTCCAAGCCACGCCCCCACAGTTCACTTAAGGGGGATGCTTCAAGGTAGCCCGCGAAATTCAAAATTTCTTACGTTTTTTGCAATTTGCAGGCTAAGTTTTATGTTGATAAACATGTCAGTCGCGACTGTAAGACGTATTAAGTTACAGAATTGTAGTCGTCGTCGTCGAAATCATCAATACAACCCTCCAAGTTCATAAGAGACGAAGAAGAACTTTGAGCGTAAAAAAATCGTTCATCGACTTTTACTTATCAACATAAAACTTAGCACTGCCTTGCAAATTGCAAAAAACGTAAGAGGTTTTGAATTTCGCGGGCCGCCCTGACGCTTTCACCTTATGCCTTAAGTGTCAAAGGAACTATGCGTTCTTGTGTCCTGGAGTAGGTACTGCTTTCAACACCAATACAGGAGCCCAATGAGAGCCTTCAAACTCAAAGACTCCTATTATTATTTAAATGAGTTGTGGCTTCTTATCCTCAAAAGTGACCGACAGCATGATTAATAAGCCACAAAATGATAGTATTTACGTTATAAAGTAGGTTAACTTTATGCTAATTATGTGAGATAGTTGTACAAGAATGGCGACGCGGAATGTTATTCGTTATTACCGAAGGCCTTGCTTTAGTTTATTCAATGTTGATTTTTTGTTTAGCGTACACTGTTATTATAATAAAAATGGGCGGTCTTGATTGGATAATAAGTGCCTGCGTGCGCAGTTAGAATGGTGTCTATTGGTAAATGGTTTTTTTTTTTTGCAGAAATAAGATACTTACCTAGGTACTTTATTTCTCATTTAAAATCATCCATCTTATCTTACTACTATTATAAAATATAATTAAAAATGCGATTTGCCGGGATGGATGGATGGATGGACTGATAAATGTTTGTTACTCTTTCACGCAAACACTGATGAACGAACTTGAATGAAAAGAAAATCAACAAAATTTTGTTTATATTAGGCCATTGCCTTTGTTCTTTAGTACACAGTAACACATGTTTTATCCCAATGGTACGCTCCCGGGGGACATTTACCGAACACCACGCGGGCGAAGCCACGGATATAAGCTAGCAAAAAAAATTAGAGATTTGTAGTTTTAGATTTGATTGGCGCTGTGTTGATTGACGCAATTCCCAAATAATAATTAGGTGTAGTACTCGTAGTTGCCAGTGTCGTGTTCGATTTCCGCTGGTTTATTCAAGTCAGATTGGTGTTAGTAATTAGATATGTTAATGTACCCACGATACAGGAGATAATTGTGGTCTCCGGCAAAATTAATTGAAGACAGTTTTCGTTACAAATTCACAACGAACTAAATTGGTCGAACAAGCTAATTGGTTTACAGTTTAACACACAATTGATTAAGTGTAAACTAAATAGCTTGTTTTTTAGGGGCGACATCTCCAAATTGAACAAGCCCCTTTAAATAAATAGAAATAAAAGCTTCTTCGACCGTACCTACACACATTTCGCCAGTAATTTTCTATAACCAAACTTCGTGGCTACTTCAGAGAAATTTCTGATGGAATAACACTGCCTGACTTGGGAATCGACCCCAGGACCTCATATACTTAGCATTCGTAGTTGCAACCAAAAGACCAACGAGTTCCTATAGTTATAAGTACTTATTATTTGTGTAAAGTATACCCTTTTCAACAAATAAAAATTTTTTCAAATCGGTCGGTTGGCAGGTGACGGAATTATGCGCGAAGAAACAAAAAAAAATATAGAAACATCCGAATTGAGGACCTCCTCCTTTTTTAGAAGTCGGTTAAAAAATAAAGCGTCTGCTTGTAATTTCGAAGTAATAGCTTTTTACTAAATTCATATTAAAGTATACACCAAACTTATAACAAAAAAATCACTGGCCGATACATCATTTTATAAGGACTAGGTAACTTAGGATAGTTTTATTTAAAAAATAGGATTCCGTAAAAAAAAAACTTTGGAAATTATAATTTTTTTTTTAAATAATTAACAACACAGGCGAAGGGCGTGGGCGACAGCTACTTTTTAACCGACTTCCAAAAAGGAGGAGGTTCTCTATTCGACTGTATGTTTTTTTTTTTTTTTTTATGTATGTTCACCGATTACTCGAAGACGCCTGAACCGATTTGAAAAATTCTTTTTTTGTTTGAAAGGGTATACTTCCAAGTTGGTCCCATAGCCACCAAATTGGGATCTGATGATGGAATCTTGGCGAAATCGAGGGAACTATTCAAATTTTATCTGAAAACGTGTTGCGATTTTGGTATTTTCTACAACAAGTGAAGCATTTGCGTTTGATAAGAACCATTCTACCATCAGATCTGATGATGAAGCCAAGAGTCACGGAACTCCATAATGAGACAATGTAGCATAGTCGTGTTTGGGCTTGTTGTAATTGTAACGGTATGCACTTTCCATGTATCAAGCACCTGTAAACCACTAAAAAGTGAAAAATAAAAACTTTTTTGCAAAAAATAAAACCGACTTCAAAAAAAACAAAAAAGTGAAAAATAACTTTAGCTTCTGAAGTCGGTGACAAAATAACTAAAGCAATCAAACAAAGGTCACCGACTTCAGAAGCTTTGTTTTTTTTGAAGTCGGTTTTATTTTTTGCAAAAAAGTTTTATATATACGTATTTTTCATATTTTTTGTTTAGTGCTGACATAAAATAATTCTATTATGATCTACACGAGCGTTAAAATATATGAATATTCTGAAATCTATTTGTTGACATAATGTTTGCTTGTTTGTTGTTATGTCGGCTAATCTGCTTTATTTAAGGAGCCGCTTTATCGAGTACCTAGGTAAGTTGAGGGCAAGATTCAAGTTATCTTCGAATCAGGAGATTTGTTTACAAATAACAGCTGCGTCAATAACGCAACTAAACACTTGAATCGATCTCCGCCCGAGGCTGTATTTTAAACTAACAAACATAACATAACTTTAATGTTGTAACAGTATTCAGATGCCTATGTATACAAGTAGGTATATAGTGTCTGTTCGTAGTATCAACATAATAGTTTTTAACCGAATGCATATGAAAGCATATACGGCACATATGATAAAACTTTTTTTTTATTTCTTTGGGGCCGGTTTGGTTGTTCCGACTAATCGCCTAAACGGCTGACCAGATTGTATAGACTGATAGCTGATGTTAAAAGGAGTAACTTAGGCTACTTGTTTTAGAAAACAGATTAGGGATCCGTCCTAAAAAAAACGCGGTCTTTATGGAAAAGTAATCTATATCTGCTACGGGTTTTGCCCCGCGCACGCCTTGTGCTACGCCTTTTTGGATCGGCTACGAGTGCTGCGAAGCATTAGGTGACGGTTACGCGATTTCCATGATTTTTGTTCAACCAAAAATTGCTCAACGGACGAAGCTCGCGGGGCACAACTAGTAAATAACAACAACAGAATAGCTGGTTACGTAAACAATTTCTGAGAACTAAGAGTAACTGTCTGAGTACTGAGGATAAACTGTCACGAAGTGGAGTGGCTGAACGATTGGTTGCTTGCTGTGGGTCCAATTCCCACATGACACCACTTTTTTGGCATACAGAGACTGTAGCTTAGAAACTAAACGAATAATGGCCTTACATTCCATTGCGTTTTGGCTACGAGATCACTATGTTCCTCACTATGATCATATACTCCTGCATGTCTTGAGGTAACCCTGCAAGAAGCACACGTGGCAGTAATAACGTCTCTAAATCTCGTTCTCGTCATTATCATCATCGTTATCATATCGGGCAAGAATAACCGACTGCTATGTATAGGCCTTCTCTTTTTTTGCCATACTTAATGTTCTCGTCAGGTATTTTTAAATCTCATGGAATAGGATTGGTCCCATTGTTACAAAGACTACGAACTGCTTCTAATATAATCTTCATAGAAATACCTAACTCTATGTCAGGCAAGGGCCACAAGGTGACAAAATAAACTAAAGGCCGCACCTGTGATATTACACCCTCGAAACTCAATTCACCTAGGTACATCCCATAGAAAACATGAAAAGGAAAAATAATAAAAAGTCTTTGGAAAATCTAGTTTTATGTAAAAAACTTGCACTGCACTGCATAAATCAATTACGAATTACAAATAAAATTTATTGAATTCTTCGATAATTGTGCTTTGTCGGTACCGACTTCTTTTATTACAAAGTAACTTAAAATTGGCAATAAAAACGAATCTTTGGTAGCTCCTAACGTTTTGATGGATTTTTAGTTTTAATATTCTGTTTCCACACAGACAAAATTAATAATGAGAAAAAACGATATGATATTTAACTTTGGATGTACAGTTTCAAACAGTGGAGTAATTCCCTCCCAAAATTTCTAAAAAAATATCGAGTAGTGTCACCTTAAGGCTGGATCCACACTAATATGGTCGATCGCGGTTCGTTCGTGCATGTATTGTAATATTTATTATTTTAACTTATTAAGGCGCTTAGATGAGCTAAATTAGCAACTCTATTTGTGGTGGTTCAAACTTCGTTTGAAATGCTGTTAGAATAAAGTTCTAATCAGCTTGCACTACAAAGTGGTTGTTACGTCACCCACTGCGGGCCAAATAGCGCGAAATGAGTGGTTTCGATCGATTTAAAAAAACACTATTGATTGGATTAAAAAACTAAAACAGTATCATGCTAATATATTGCTTGTAGAATTATTTGCCAAAAATCAAAATGATCGCATGTATATTAGTATGTTTTTTATTGTTTGAAAGATATTTTTAGAGATAAGTTCGTGATTTCTTTTTATCGAGCCAAATTAATTGTATTATGTTTTGAAAACAGTTTCATGCTAGCATATATCCTGAAGAATATCATATATTTTTCTGGTGTTGTTTATAGCAGTGAATCATATACTTTTAGTAATTATAAAACTCGCGTTTAGCTCATGTAATCGCTAACCCCGCGCGCCGCAGGTTGCGGACCGCTACTCCTGTATTTTCAGGAATCTAATCCTGTAGTTTCATCAGTTGAACATTGTGACTGGCCTTAAATTCATTTGAGGTCACCACAGGATACTACGGTTAAGCAAAATTGCAATCTTATACGGTTGAACTGCGAGTTACCATAACAAAAAAAAAGCACATTGTGACTCTATAACAAAGAGGCAGTCGTATTTACGGCCAGTACTCGCTAGCTTAACATAATGTGCCAACAGCTTGATGTATTAGTTCCGAGATAGTCGTTCCTATTAATATTCGCCTGTCACTGCCGTTCGGAAGCCGGCCACAGGCAGGGTTGTTATCACCTAATTCATTTTTTCCCCAAAATTAATTAGTTTACCAACTTTTTTATTACCAGAGCCAGTCATTGGTCTTATTGTTGCTGCCGTTATCTTCCGTTCAATTAAAATTAAAATGAGTAAACAACTTTTTGGTTTTTATTCATTTCACCCTCACGTAAATTAGAGAAAAGTAAAAGAATTAACGTTTCGCCATTTTATTTTCAAACAAGAAATTGAATAAATGTGGAGGTATTAAACTATCTTTATTCACAAAATGGGTGGACCACACGTACTTTAGCAGTACACGCGTCCTACCCCCTGTTATCTTGCACAAGGAGTAAAGGAGAAGGGAATCACTCCATAGATTCCTGGGCCCAGGTGTTAACTGAATCAAACTTGCCTTATTTGTAAGAGGATATAAAAACAAGACCTCACTGAAAATTTTGTGAAATTTGGCTATCCAGGAACCAAGTTATATGAATTATAGTAAAAGTGAGGTTATATTATAGCATTGTAGTTTTTTCATGTTATTTACGAAATACTTAATATTGAAGCAGTGGTGGCCGAGTAGTAACGGCGCTGACTTACGAGTTGTAGGTCTTGAGTTCAAACCCAGCCAGACGCATTACTTTGTGTAATTTATTTCATCACCATTGTTCGTAAAACGGTGAAGGAAAACATCGTGAGGAAACCGGCGTGTCTAAAATTCGAAGACATGTGACATTCACCAACCCGCAGTAAGCCCTCGAGGTGGATTACGGCCCATTCCCTTTCCCAGAGAGGGCTGAGTTCCAGCAGTGGGAAAATTAAAAGGCTGGTACGAAATACTTTTGAATGGTTGTCTAATGGTTTTATTCATGGAACGTGTGAAGTCGCAAAGATCTAATACGTTTGGCTCTCACGCGCCCTGGACAGTCGCTACAGTCGAAGACAAGTTTCTACATACATATCTTGTAACCTAGAAGCAGTAGGCACCAACCTTTTAAAAACTAAAAAAAGGGGGAAGAGGAAGTAAAATAAATCACCAACATATATGTATAAAACATGTTTTATTCATCTTCAATGATTATAAGAATATCATCCAAAAACTGTGCAGGAGGTACGATA
The DNA here is from genome assembly GCA_916618015.1 of Xestia c-nigrum. NCBI lineage: Eukaryota > Metazoa > Arthropoda > Insecta > Lepidoptera > Noctuidae > Xestia > Xestia c-nigrum. The sequence goes on from OU745260.1 coordinate 12,816,450, forward strand.
TTTTCTTCCAAGAACCACATTTTGGGCCAAGTCCCAACTTGCTTGGCATACAAAGTTCTCACTGGTTACCTGAAATAAAATAACTATTTAAATCTAAGTTAACCATAAACAAGCTTCATTACAAAGCCTAGTGCATGTTCAACCAAATCTCTACGTCCCTGCAGAGACTGAAATGGACTCATTGGGACTCGAGGGTCACCTACACCTTTTTATGAGGAAAACAGTCAAACGGCACATTCCATAGATTGAATATTATGTCTATTTAATCAACTAATTGGCTATTGATTTAATATGATTGTGATGTCCAATAAAAACACAAACGATAGACATGAAGCCAACATGGCTTGTTAGACTAAAAGCACGATTTGAATATGTAAAAGAAATGGGTAAAAAAACTTACAGGCTGAGATGCACGCCACTGACGAATAACTGATAAAATCGTCTCATCTTCCAAGACTCTTCTACCAATAGAGTTACTGCGACCAGTCGCAATCGTACAATTTACACAGCGATCCATGTCGTCAATATCCGATCAATAGGCGTAAACAGTTGTCCAAAACAGAGAGCCAGGTATATAGAGTAGTAAGATCCGTCAAATAGTCCGATAAAATATGCAAAGCCGAGGTTAAACAATTAAACAAGAAAAACGAGCGCACTCAGAACGAAAAAAAACGAACGAGTGAATCTGTCAGTCAGTGATTGACGCAGACGGATGTCAGACACAAGTGTTGCCGGAAGAAAAAAACGAACTAGGAATCGATTCAATCGATTCCACGAAAACTTGATAATATGCTCTTGTCACTCGATTGTCATACATATTTTCAGATTTTACCGATTTATTAATAATCGATTACTAGTAATACAGGCATTATTTAATCGATTATTTAGTTCCATTAACTTAATTTAAGTTTTCTCGCTTCCTGGGTAGAAACATGGTACCATATTTTGTGATTTCCGTTAGAAAAATATAACGGTTTTTTTAATACACATTTCAACTAGTTAACTGCTGGGCCCAGAAGTCCCCTTCTCCTTTATGTCTGTGTATGCAATATATCTCATTGCATCGTAAAGCTTAGAGTCTGATACCATAGGAGTATGGTCCATTTTTAAGGATATTGTTTCCCCAAAAACAATTTGTTTCCCCAAAAAAGGGGAAACCACCACCAAAATACCAGCGCTGGTCACAGGATGTAAGTGACTGATATTCAAGTTTCCTTGGAGTTCGTTCAACTTGTCCCCGATTGAACGTTTTTAATTGAAGCGATGGACCTGCGAGTGCGACTGTTCCGGAATGTTACTTATTAAAATTTCGCAGTCCAGTGGATTCTTAAAGCTGTGTGAAGGAAGAAGCGGAAGCGATTAAAAAAAATTGAGTATGTGAAACTGAATTCGGAGATTTAAACCAGGTTAAAGTTTTTGGTGGTTTTATTTATAAAAATAGCAGGCTATATACATCACATATTAAAATCTAAACAGTTCTTCAATTCAAAATCGTTCAGATCTAAACTGGCTGCACTAATTTGAAGATCATATTATGTATGTTGAAGCCAAGTGCTCATCAAAGTATTTGTTAAAAATAAACAAAGGCTCTACAACAACAAAACTATTTGTCATAAATTATATAATTCATTTCACATAAGTATATAAAATCATTAAATTACTATAAAACAATTATGATGTAATTTGACTTTCCATTACATCAGCTAAATGCCCTAGCTCCACTTCCCGCCACGATACTGCTAAACTTGTAAATCAAATATGTACCAAGTTATCTAACGTACCTACTTCTATGGTTGTTTATGTAGGACCAAGGCTGTGCAAGTAAGGCTGAAGAGAGACAATTACTACTTCTACTTCGTAGCTTGACCATGGCAAATTTTCATCAAACATCAGGTAGTAGTTTTGTATCCTAGTAAAAATTCAGGAGCTTGTCACAAAAAACATAAATAAAAAACAATATAAATATCGATATCCCTTTTTTTTTTTTTTTTTAGGATGGGAAATCATCAAATGCCCCCCCCACTCTGGGCGGAGCGGGAGGGAGTGTCAGACTCTTACTGACTAAAAACCATCCATGTTCCTTCCTCGCCTTTTACGTTCCGGGGCCGCGGTATCTCTTTCGAACAGGCCCGCAACCCCGGCAGGCTTCGGCCCTTGCGGGCCCCTCTCCTTTTGCTGACATCTCTTTGAGGCGCGCGTGGAACACGAACGCGCCGTCGACACGGCCTGTCGTCGTCGTTAGACGGCCGGACGGCTAGCTAGCCCATAGCCAGCCGTCCACAGGCCCGCATCTACGGTGGCCGGTAGCCACCACGTGGCCCCCGACCCGCGGCGGCCGGGAAGAGAGGATCTCTCCCTCTCTCGTTCCGCCACCTCCTTCGCTAGCATGACTGCTTCGCAGAAGGAGGCGACGGCTTCCCATTCCGTCTCGCTCCGGACCATAGATTGAACCAGGGCCGGACGCGAGAGGTCGCCGCCGCCGATCGCCGCCACGAGGACACGGCGGGGCTCCGCCCACGCGGGGCAGACTTCCACCGTGTGCTCCACCGTGTCCTCCGGTCGATCCTCGCAGTGGAGACACCCGGGCGATTCCTCCCGCCCGATTCGGTGCAGGTACCTCCCGAAACATCCGTGTCCGGTGAGGACCTGCGTCAGGCGGAAGGTGAGGACGCCGTGGCGCCTCTCCAGCCACTCCTCAAAGAGGGGACTTACCGCCACTATCGTGGCGTGCCCTATATCGATATCCCTTCAATCTATACTTCTATACTTATATAATATAATACATAATATAATATTTAATATTATATTATAAAGCAGAAGAGTTTGTTTGTTTGTTTGTTTGGTTGAACGCGCTAATCTCAGAAACTACCGGCTCGAATTGAAAAAATCTTTTTGCGTTGGATAGTCCATTTACCGAGAAAGGCTATATAGGCTATATAACATCACGCTATGACCAATAGGAGCGGAGCAGAATTAAGAAATGTTGCAAGCGGGACATTCACGGGAACGAAGTCGCTGGCAGAAGCTAGTAATTAATAAAACTACTATTTTAAATTGTTTAAAGATAGTATTTCCGGATAACTAGACTTGTCGCTGTGTGCATTCATTTCTGTGTGTGAAGGCGCGGTTATAGGGCTCCTTACAGATGGGCTGCGTTTAAATAGCGTTGGTGTAGTTTGCACTTATCACCATGTAAAATACTGGTATTCAGCTGCATCCGTTTGGACTGGAAGCCGACCCCAACATAGTTGGGAAAAGGTTAGGCAGATGATCAGTATTTCACATGGAGCGACTGCCTTATCTGACCTCTACATCTCAGTTAGTACTGGGTTATACGATACCACTTGGTAAGACAGGTTGTCAAACTTTTTGGGCCACTGACTACCTGTAATGACTGTTAAAGATGGACAAATGACAGCTGGGATCAACAGCTTACCGTGCTTTCCGAGGCACGGAGGAAACTCTTTATGTAAGGGTGGTCACCTGTAACGGACGACGAGCCCTTCATAAGAATGTAACTCTAGTATAAGTAGTTTTTAGGAAAATAACGGGGACCTATATGTCTGTCTACCCCCGAACTATTATATACTAAAAGGCCTTAAGCCTTACGCAATGATTTGTGATGTTGCATCAGCTTTTGTGGAGGGGATATTGGTCAAGTCAGTACTTGTCCAAAGGGAGATATTACGCAATAAGTTAAACTATTGCATCAGCTAATGGGAAAGTCCATTTTCACGGGCTATGATTGATTAAAGGTCCCTGAGAGACGCAATAGTGCCCCCACAACTTGCAATGGCGTAATAATCTATGTAAGGGGAACCGATTATTTAATCGATAATCGAGTCAAATAAGAACAAATAGAAACAGGTAATAACTTCATTCAACCAGTGAATCAAGGAGAAGTCTTCAAGAAGTCAAGGAAGAGCTCCATATCAGACAGATTGTCAAAGATATAAAGTAGATTCATAGTTCTTATCAGTTACCTAGTGTCGTAACAAGTTAATAAGTAAATGAGTCCCACGTTCCCCGCGTCTTAATACGTTATGTACGTTCCTTATGTAACAGGAACATTTAATAGTGTAAACTCTTGTGCCCCGCTTCAAATATAAGCTATTTTCGACCGCTAATATAATATAAAGTGTTAAAGTATTCGCCTCTTTAATTTAATACAGTCCACTCCCAATATCTGGGTCCTATCGAGCGAATACATAGTAAAGACAAGCCCAACATCTTGGTCCATTCGAGCCGGATATATGAACAGTGAAGACCAAGCTTAATATCTTGGTCCATTCGAGCCGGGTAAGCAGTGAAGTCCCAACATCTTGGTCCATTCGAGCCGGATATATGAACAGTGAAGACCAAGCTTAATATCTTGGTCCATTCGAGCCGGGTAAGCAGTGAAGTCCCAACATTTGGTCCTTCAGATCCAGTTAAATAGCGAAAAGTGCCGGTATAATACATAGCGCGTAATAAAGTGTTATAAGCGGGCACATAAAACTGTAAGTACTGAACGAAATTAACTTTATATATATCGTGCGTAAATAAAGTTCCGCGATAGGAAAAGTGATATTCTGTGTGCCAAAATCGCGATCATAAGTGCGCGGTAAAAAAGGGTATGCAGAATAATAGGATTCATAAGCGATATTCTGTGTATTAAATCGCAATCATAGTGCGCGTTAATAAAGGGGTAAGCAGAATAGTGGGACTCATAAGTGAATATTAAAAAGTAAATTGACTCGATTCGCGTTGTGGAATGAAATACTAACGGATATATTGTTATAAAACATATAAAAGTGACAGTGTTGTGAATACGTGAATAAATAGTTACGCGTCATATACAAGCGCGCGTTATAGAACATAGCGCACGCCCGTTGATAACGTATTGCCGCCGTGACTATATAGTGCCGTATGGTACATAGGGCCGTCGTAAGTACATAGTGCCGTCACAAGTATATAGTGCCGTCACAAGTATAATAGAGGAATAGTCGTGATATAATAACAGCGTCGAAGTGCAGCTAAGTGAACGTCGTAGTGGACGAATCTGGTGAAGTCCAAAACCACAGGATAGGACTGTCGCGCATCTTTCTCCCCGCTTAAAGTCAACCTGTAGCGTACCATCTCGAACAATGGTGGTCACCCGAAGCCAGGGTGATGCTGCAGAAGCTGAGGACCGGAGGCGGGCCCTGCAGGAGAGGGCAGACGAGCATAGAGAGGCAGTTCTACGCCAGGAAGCGGAACGGATTCGAAGAGAGAGAATACGGAGGATTTAAATAAACCCACCCTTGTCACCGGCAGTGACAAGTGAGCAAAACATTATATCTTCACGACCAACTACCGCGCCCCTTACGACAGCAGACACGACCTTAGCAGGACCATCGTCAGGACTTCTTTTGAGTGAAGAACAGGAACAAAGGACGAGGTCACCCACCCGATCGGTGAGGTCACATAGGTCACCGAGGTCACAGAAGTCACAAAGGTCAACCAACAGTATTACAACGCGCATAAGGCTAGCCGAATTGGAAGCAGCAGAGAAGCTTGCAGCCATCCGGAAGAAGTCTCTCGACCTGGATGAGGACCTGGTCAAGAGAAGATTAGCCGCCCAAGTATCTGTCCTAGAGGATGAACAGGACAGCCTGCAGGATGAGCCCCTCATCACTCAGGAGGAAAGCCACCACAGTAAAGTGGATGAATGGCTTCAAACGAACCCCCTCAGATCACGGGGGGAGGGGGACCAAGGACCCCCCCGGGAGGACCCAAGGCATATTAAGTTCGACTTGCCACGGGGAAGGTCGCCGACATCGACGAAGCACAGGAACAGCATCGATAACTTGGCAACGACCTTAGAAAGAATGGCAAGACCCCGATTACGGCATACGGATTTACCGGTGTTCTCCGGTAGTGTGAACGAGTGGCTGCCGTTTAGGGCGGCCGTGAACGACACTACCAACATGTACACTTGTACAGTATATCGCCTGCTGAGAACATACAGCGATTAAGGAGCTGTCTCAAGGGAGAGGCAAGGGAGGCGGTTTCCGGCCTCCTACATACTGCCACTGATCCAGAGGCCATCATGAGGACACTCGAGCAATGCTTCGGACGACCAGAAGCACTCATCGCTCGCGCCATCGAAGATATGAAAAAGATGACGAAGCCCATGGCGTCAGCCTCGGACTTAAACAACTTCGCCATCAAGGTGCAAAACACGGTATGCGTGATCAAAGCAGTCGACCGAAGAGGATACCTACACAACCCAGTACTGACTACCGAAGTGCTGGACAAGTTGAGCCAACATTTGAAGTCGAAATGGTGCGACTTCGCCTTCGAGAACGACGACACAACGGAGCCGGAGATAGTTATGCTGTCTCGTTTCCTGATGCGGGAAGCGGATAGGGCGTTACGATACGCCTACGCCCCGCCCACTGGCGCCGCGCCCGCCAACCAGAAGAAGGAAACCAGACAACCAGTGACAGCAAAGAAGAGAGCTAGCCCCGTCTACACAGCCGTCGAGAGCCAAGAAGAAAAAGGTCGGTGTCCTAACTGTAAACAAAATCACGTATTACATAAGTGTCCCAAATACAAGGAGATGAGCGTCAAGAAGCGGTGGGAGTATGTCAAAGCCAACGGCATATGTTTTAGATGTGTCGAAAGTAAACATGGGCGATATAGATGTAAGGCGAAGCCGTGCGGCTTAGGCCAATGCCGCCGGCCTCATCACGCCTCCCTCCACGAAGAGAGGGAAGGCACCAAGGAAGAAGTGACGACCGTGAAGGTTACCGCAGAGCCCAGCAAGGAAGAACCGGTGCTGTCGGTGGCGACCAAGTTCGCGGCCGACCAGAAGAAGGTACTGCTGAAGATGTGCCCCATCATAGTCACCGGGTCACGGGGGGAGGTGATAACGTACGCATTGTTCGATGAAGGAGCGACCGTCACCCTCATTGATCAAGACCTGGCGACCAGAATAGGAGCTGAAGGGACCTCACGCCCGCTACACATACGCGGCGTGAACATGTCTTCGGAAGTGCAGGAGAGCAGAGCGGTACGGGTGCAGGTTAGGAGCATCCGGAAAGACGGTCAGTCACACGAGCTTCGAGCAAGGACCATCAAGGACTTGAGGCTCCATCAACAATCCATCCCAGACAACCTGCTGAATCACAAGCACCTGCGAGACCTGCCCAGAGAGGAGGTTTGTTACGAACAAGCTCGTCCAGGACTCTTGGTGGGCACAGACCATTGGGAGTGCATAGTGACCAGGGAACTACGAGTCGGTGGCCGCGATCAGCCAGCCGCCTCACGAACGGAGTTGGGATGGGTGGTGCACGGAACAGCACCACGAAGCGTTATCACGCAAAAAGAAGACATACTGCACGTCATCGAGACCGGGAGAGGAGACGAGCAACTGCACGATCTAGTCGAAGCACACTTCAAAATAGAAGCCTTGGGCGTCGCCAAGAAACCCCGCGTGAACGAAGCGGACCAGCGGGCGACGACCATCGTGAAAAGGACGATCAAGAAGATCGACGAAGGCTACGAGGTGGGGCTGCCGTGGCGGACTGACAACGTGGTCATGCCACCAAGCTACGGAGCAGCGCTGAGACGATTGAAAAAGATCGAACAGAAAATGGATGCGTCACCGGATTTTGCCGTGCAGTACGCCACACAGGTCAAGAACCTGTTGGACAAAGGATACGCGATGCCATGCGACGGAACGGAAAAGGAAAGCCCCGTCTGCTGGTACCTGCCTCACTTCGCCGTACAGAACCCAAACAAGCCTGGGAAACAGCGACTAGTCTTCGACGCGGCGGCAACGAGCTATGGAAAATGTCTCAACGACGAGCTACTGGAAGGTCCAGACCTACTGCAGTCCCTGCCGGGCATAGTATTCCGGTTCCGAGAGCGGGCAGTGGCAGTCACCGCGGACATACAGGAGATGTTCCTGCGGGTGAAAATAAGAAAGGAGGACCAACCAGCTCAGCAATTCCTGTGGAGAGAACAAGACAGGACGTCGGCCCCGCGTCACTACAAGATGAGAAGCATGATCTTCGGAGCAGCCAGTTCCCCGTATATGGCTCATTACGTCCGGGATTACAACGCGGAGCTTCACGGCAGAGAGTATCCCAGGGCCTTAGAGGCCATAACCAAGAACCATTACATGGACGACTTGGTGGCAAGTTACAGCGATCCAGAGGAGGCGTGGAAGACAGTTAATGAAACGAGAAAGGTGCACGCGACCGCCGGCTTCACGCTACGAGGTTGGAGCTCCAGCGACGCGACGGTTTTGCGCGACGTGCCCCAGACACAACTAGGAGGGGAGCAACCTGAGAGCAAGATACTCGGGCTGTACTGGAACGCGGAACGAGACGAACTCGGGTTTAATACATCCATGAACCGAGTGCCGTCTGAAGTAAGAGAACGAACTCGTGCTCCCACCAAGAGGGAGGCACTGAGCGCAGTGATGTCCATCTACGACCCGCTAGGACTGCTGAGTCACTTCACAGTACGAGCGAAGATAGTACTCCAGAGTCTATGGCGCCTACAAACAACGTGGGACACGCCGATTCCGGAGGAAGAGAACGAGCTCTTCGCGGCCTGGCTAGGTCAATTGGAGGAAGTAAACAGACTGCGGCTACCCAGGTGCTACCTTAAGAAGAAAACACAGCGCATCGAACTGCACGTGCTGTGCGACGCAAGCGAACAAGCGTACGCGACGGTAGCATACTGGAGAGCAACAAACAAGGATGGGACCATCGACGTCGTGCTGGTCGCGGCCAAGGCAAAAGTAGCACCGCGGCGAGCCCAGACGATACCACGTCTGGAGCTACAGGCAGCGGTGATAGGAGCCCGACTCGCCGACACCATCAAGAAGGAACACCGCATCGAGATCGACAGTACGACTTATTGGTCGGACTCCTCTACGGTGATCCACTGGATCCATCACGACATGAAGAGGTACACGCCGTTCGTCGCGCACAGACTCGGAGAAATCGCCGAGCTCACCAGCAAAGAAGAGTGGCGCTGGGTGCCTACGGAACACAACGTGGCGGACGACGCTACCCGACTCACCAACGCGCCGATCTGCGCAACCGACCGCTGGTTCCGCGGGCCGAGTTTCCTCCGTCTATTGGAGGAGGACTGGCCCGGGACGCCGGCGTCGGAAGATAACGAAGAGGAGGTCCTGCACATTGTGCCGGCCCCTGAACGAGACAGCTGGCTGCCCGATCCTGCCCGCTTCTCCAAGTACGAGACGCTGGTACGCGCTGCCGCGCGCGTGCTCGCATTTATTGATGCGTGCCGCCGCGTCTCGCCTCGACTCGAGCATCGGCACATTGAACGCGCTGAAAGGGAGCTCCTGCTGAAAGCACAGCAGGACAGCTTCCCCGAAGAGTTGATGAGAATCCAGTCTGCTCGCCCCGTCCCCAGGACGAGTCGGCTGTACAGACTGGACCCCGTATTGGAAGACGGCCTATTACGCGTGCGAGGACGAATTGAAGCCTCTAGCGCGCCTGTGGAGGCCAAGCGACCCATCATTTTGGATGGTCGCCACCGAATAAGTAAGTTGATTGTAATGCGCGAGCATTGCGCCGCTGGGCATGCCAACAGGGAACGAGTCACAAACGACTTACGGCAACGCTATTGGATCATCCACCTGCGACCCACGGTGCGAACTATTGAAAAGACCTGCACATACTGCCGGAGACTGCGAGCAACGCCGCAGCCACCGGCCACGGGAGACCTGCCACGCGCCCGCCTGGACCCCTTCCATCGCCCGTTCACCAACTGTGGTGTGGACTATTTCGGGCCCATGATGGTGAAGGTGGGCCGGCGCCGAGAGAAGCGATGGGGCGCACTGTTTACGTGCCTCACCTCCCGCGCCGTGCATCTCGAGCTCGTCGCAACATTGTCAACAGACTCAGCCATTATGGCGCTGAGAAGGATGGCTGCGCGCCGCGGCTGGCCGCGGCTCATGTATTCCGACAACGGAACTAATTTCAGAGGAGCAGATCAAGAACTGCGAGCGGCTTGATTGATAAACTTAGATCAACGCGGGGTAAAGTGTATCTACCTATTAGTTGTAGACACAAAATAGCTCGGCTATTAGCTTTTAATATTCACACAGACATAAGTAGTATGTCTAAGTTTTGTTCTATTATTGATACTGCGACTATTAGTACTATTACTAATGAACAGGTGGTGACCTTAAATAAATATAGCATTAGTGCTATTGATGTTTACAAACTTTGTACGGAGGAGAATCCATATGTCACCGTGGAAACTTCTCAATTAGCTCTTAGTTATGATAGGATCATGTTGTCTGGCGATGGATCGGGAGTCTCGGGGCTCTCTCCAGATCTTAATATTAATTTAAACTAGGAAGTGAGACAACAGAAGGTACCATTAACAATATTGTTAATCCTACCAACAGCAAGGTATCTTCTTGCACTCCATTAGGTCGTAAAAAAGGGCCTCAGCAGAACTCTTTAAAATTATTCCACCAAAATATCCAAGGCATTTCTTCCAAATTATTAGAAATTGAATTGTATTTAGAGAAAAGTATGTTTGACATTGTTTGCTTTACTGAACATTGGTTAAAAGATTACCAAATGCTTATTAATTATGAGAATTATATGGTGGGTAGCTGCTTTAACCGTAAATCTATGCTGCGTGGAGGTTCCCTAATATTACTGAAAAATGGTGTTAAATATAAGCAACGTGCTGACATAGTAGGTCTTTCGGTTGAACATTGCGTCGAACTGTCTTGTGTTGAGCTAGATAAGCATGTTATTGTGTGTGTGTACAGACCCCCAAACTATCAAAACTTTTCCTTATTTGAATCAATAATGGAAGATGTCCTGGCAAAACTTACAACCAGTAATAAATCTACAATTATTTGTGGTGACTTCAACATCAATATTTTAGAAGATAATTCAAATAGCAGTCGGTTATTAAATCTTTTTAAGTCTTTTGACTTGACTAACGTTTTTATAGAACCCACTCGAGTCACGCCTTCTTCTGCTACTTGTATAGATAATGTTTTCTGCGATTGTGAATACTTAGATAGAGCCGTAGTAAATAGTCTGCCGTCTGACCATAGCGGACAAACTGTAACTTTCAGGTGTAATACACCATTGCAAAAAGTTGATATTAAATTTAGACCTATAACTTCTAGTAAATTAAATAGGTACAATATTTCCCTACAAAACAAGTTAAGTGTTATGAGCCATGACGATATTAATATAAATCAATTCTATGATCATTTCTTTTCAATTGTTCACACTGAATTCAATAAAAATTTTGAAAAGAAGACTAAAAGCATTTGCCCTAAATTTATATTTAGTGATTGGGCAACTAGAGGTATCAGAAAAAGTAGGGAAACACTATTTGAGCTTTATGGCCTTAAGCCTTATGTAAACACTGAAACTTTTAACAACTATGTTGCTCAGTATTCAAAAATTTTTAGAAATTCATGCAAGGTTGCCAAAGCCCTGCACATCAGCAACAAGATTAAAACAGCAGAAAATAAAATTAAGACAGTTTGGAAAGTCATAAATAGCGAGACTAACAGGAAGAAAGTACGTAATACTAGCTATACATTAGATACAGTATGTGGTCCTAAAAGCTCCAATCAGGAAGTAGCTCAGGAATTTGTAAATTTCTTCACCAATATACCGTTAAAAACTACGGAGGCTCTAAATTCCTCTTCTGAAGTCTCAATTGGTTTATTAAAAGCGAATGTATCTGGATGCCAGGCTGAATTTAAATTTAAACATATAAACCCGATGACGGTTATTAAAGCTTTCCGGCAAATAAAAATCAAACTGACCGAAGATCTATGGGGAATGTCTATCAAAGTTTGTACTTCCATACTTGAGACGATAGCTCCATACTTAGCTTTAATTTTTAATTTGTGCGTAGACCAAGGAGTTTTCCCTGATTTAATGAAATATAGTAAAGTCATACCGCTTTTCAAATCCGGGGATAGTAAAGATACTAATAATTATAGACCTGTATCCGTGTTGCCAGTTTTTAGTAAAGTGTTCGAAAAGATAATGCTTAATCAAATGCTCAATCATTTCAACACCAACAGAATCTTACACGATCAACAGTATGGCTTCACCAAGGGACGTTGTACAACTGACGCCGGTGTAACCTTATTAAAGCACATATTCATGGCGTGGGAAGAGTCCCAAGACGCAGTAGGAATATTTTGTGACCTCTCCAAAGCATTTGATTGTGTAAATCACGACACATTGCTTTTGAAACTTGAGCATTACGGACTAGGTAAACTTGCACTTAGTTTGGTTAAATCTTATTTAAGTGATAGACTGCAATACGTTCAAATAAATGGTGTTAATTCACAGGGCTTGAAAGTAAAAATGGGGGTTCCGCAAGGCTCAATATTGGGTCCTTTCCTCTTTTTAGTATATATAAATGATCTACCCTATTTACTGAAAAACCAACCTCAAAATATGGTATTGTTTGCCGATGACACTTCCTTAATTTTTAAGATAAATAGACGAGCCCAAAATCTAAATGACGTGAATAATGCCTTACTTGAAGTCCATAATTGGTTCACAGCAAACAACTTGGTATTAAATGAAAAAAAAACGAAATGCATAAGATTTGCTTTACCGAATGTTAAAAGTAGTGATTGTGAGATAATATTGAATAAAGAAAAACTCGAATTCGTAGATAAAACGGTTTTCCTGGGGCTTACGCTTGATTCAAGGCTTCAATGGGGTTCTCATTTAACATCTCTTGCGGGGCGCTTAAGTTCAGCAGCTTATGCCATTAGAAAAATCCGTCAATTCACTGATGTAGATACCGCTAGGCTAGTCTATTTTAGTTACTTCCACAGCATAATGTCTTACGGCATTTTGCTGTGGGGACGGGCTGCTGATATTGAGTCTATATTTATTCTGCAAAAAAGAGCCATCAGAGCCATATACAATCTTCGTAGGCGCGATTCTTTAAGGGAACTGTTTAAGGAAATTAACATCATGACTGTATATTGTCAATACATCTACGAAAACATAATGTATGTCAGAAAAAATCTGCATCTTTTTGGTAAAAGAGGTGACAGACACAATTACAGTACTAGAAATAGAGACCAATTAGTTCAGCCTGGCTTCAGACTCGCTAAAGTAGACTCGTCTTTCATGGGGTACTGTTTGAAATGCTATAATAAAATTCCACAAAGCATTCTTGAACTAAATGAAACCAAATTTAAAACTTGCATTAAACGCACACTGTGTAAGCAAGCATATTACAAATTGGACGATTATATCGCTGATAAAAATGCTTGGCTCAATGCCGGTCCTGCTCCACAAGGACAGGGGCGCATAAATGGATAGCATTAAATGGTATTGTTGGAGCTGCTGAAGATTGTACAACTATATTTGCATTGTATAAATTCAATATCTTTAGTATTATATAACCTCATATCCCATATTGTGTGAGTGCCATGTACTAGAATGCTATCATTCGCTGGAAACCTACGTTTTTATTTTTATTTTTTGACTTGGATGTGCCCTGGCGGTTAAGAGTATGTCATGCTCACTCAAATGTCCCGCTGATGGTGGCGCGTGTGTCGGGTCATTTAGTTCCCTTCAAAATGGTTGAGTTGAATGGTGCTGATACATGCGTCATGTTCGTGAACGGGCGCTGTCGGTTGGGACTGGTCAGCTCTTGGTTGCCTCGGCTTTTGTTTTTATTTTTTAATTAATTATTTTACTTTTGAATTGTTTTTGTTAGTTTTAACTATGGACACTTTTATCGTGCACATCTTGCTACATTGTTCTCACATAATGCACCATCTCAACAGGAATGATGTAACCAAGATTTTGTAACAACATTATGATTTAAAAGAGTGTCCATGGAGTTTCTTGCCCGTTCTTCTCCATAGAGATCTACGCTAGGGAATGGGCAACTACAGTACTTTCACAGTTTTTATGTCTTGTGACTGGGACTGTAGCTACATTTAATTATCATCTTTGTTTCGACAATTCAAAAGCGCCTGTAACTGGCCTACTTGAAATAAATGCTTTGATTTTGATTTTGATTTTGATTTTGAATACTTTAAATTAATTAAAACTCCACGGGATGGTGTCGTCTGCCGATACAGAATAAGAGAGAATGTTCTGTAAAGTTTTCAAACAAATCTCAATGTTAATTAGAAGGTTAAGGGCCTGATTCACCATCTACGATCGAGTTACCGTTTAATTTACTTGGCAAATAATTGAATACAAATTCTGTTCCATTTTTGAACTTATTCTGTTATATTGGCCCCCTATTATAGTAGAGATATATCAAGGCGTTGTTTCACTGCTGCGCCATTGATATGTCACCGTAAAATTGTCAAACACGTTATGTTACAATATAACGTGTTTCTCGGTAGCGATATTGTAATATCTCGATTTATTGTCAACTGAACATACGGAAGTATCTCTGCCCCCATAATCGGGACTTGGGGCACCCCCCCGTTAGGTTAGTTAGGTTCCTATAAACCCTGCACTCGGAAATATTGGCCGTCGACTACGCTTTTTAGGGGAATTTATAGTGTTTTAAGGTTAGGTTATATTCATCGATATTTCTCAGGAATGGTACAATATCTTTTCATGAGAGTGGTACCACTGGGCAAGGGGGACCCCTAAAAAATAATGCGAAAAATAATGCGTTTTGTTTTATGCAGTTTGTTCATTCGATTTTTTTTTAGCGATATTACAACATAACGTTTTTGACCATTTTATGGTGACAGATATATAAAAAAGCACATTAATATATATTAATTTTATATATCAATGTGCTGCGCCACCATTTTCCGCATTCGAGAGATGTGCATAAAAGTAACCAATCATATAGCTAGCTTAGCTGAAAATATGATTAAGAAGGTTTGGGATGGTTTGGTTTTTATTTCTCTATGTTTAATTATTATTAGTTGTACTGATACTTTCACTATTTTATTTCATGTGTTTTGTCCTGTACGGCCTAATAAATGCTTTTTATTTCTTTCTGTATTGATTCGTTAGTTCTACACATATCCCTCGCTGCGCGTCCTCGACGCTCAATTCTGGTGTAAATATAGCCTTACTAGCTTTTTATTGTCTCAGCTACACCAGATTTTCTAAAACAAGGTTCAAAAGATTCTTCTGTGCTTGTAATATATATGTTACGGCTAATACCCGAAGTGCGGCTACACCTAGTTTTAGCCGGTTAGAACTAGGTGTAGCCACTTACTCTTGGTTAAACCTAGTAAGAGCCGATTGTTTTCGGGTAAAACTAGGTCTAGCCTTCATCATGCCGGCTACAACTAGGTCCAGCCATTCCCTGTTGGATAAAACTAGATGCAAACAAATTGAAACAATTAAAATGTTCCTGATTGTTCCTAATAATTATGTTGGTTAGTTATCTGAAAGTTAATACTATCTACCACTTAAATGCTGGTTATAACTAATATTTTATCTACCAGATATCGCTATCCGATACCTGTGAAACCAAAAGTTAAAGTTTATCTGGCAGACAAGTTCCTAATAGGCTAACCGACACTTTATCCGCAACCGGTGAAACTGGTTCTAAAAATTGTACTCCTAATAATTTGTGTTAATTATTACAATGTGATTTATAAGAATAAAAAAACTCTCTACGTTTCTTTTTATTGGATGTTTTTTTAATATCTAAAGAAGCTCTGCCGATAGCATGCCGGCTACAACTATGTACAGCCAATCCCTGTTAGATAAAACTAAGACACGCGCTGCTGCTGCAGACGCTGTGAGTCACACTCGCTAGTAGACCTGCAGTAGATCAGCAGCACCTGGCGCTCACATCCTACAGAGACGCGTGGCTCGCTATGCCCTCCACCCCGCGCCGCTGCTGCAGATGCGGTGAGTCATGAGTGTGACGCGGAGCGGAAGGCTTGGCGGGACACGCATCTAAGTTTTATCCAACAGGGATTGTCTGGACCTAGTTCTAGCCGGAATGATATCGGATAGACCTAGTTTTATCCAACAGGGAATGGCCGAACCTAGTTGTAGCCGGCATGATGAAGGATAGACCTAGTTTTACCCGAAAACAATCGGCTCGTACTAGGTTTAACCGAGAGTAACTGGCTACACCTAGTTCTAACCGGCTAAAACTAGGTGCAGCCGCACTTTGGGTATTAGCCGTAACATATATATAAAGTAAATTTGAATTGGCTCGATTTGTTAGAAAAAAACAGACAGACGGTCTTAATTTTTATAGATTTACCTGCTTACTTTCATTTTCTTATCCCAATTACTACTAACTACAAAACCCTTAACAAAAACAACACTTACAATTAATAAACACGTAATAAAAACTTGCCTCATCATTTCTTCGATTGAAATCATCCTTGATTTCAATTTCAGTTTCAAGAAGGCCAAGAGCCAAGGTCACTATGGCCATAGGTGCAAAAACATGAACGAAACTCGTTGTTAATATATGTATGTGTAACTGGTATATGTGCATGTTAAACTGGTATATGTGTAAAGTTCTTTCAAGATTAGTTTACTTCTGCTTGGGCGTCACTCACTGTCAAACTGATATTAGTGATAGTGAGTGTTTAGAACCATGCATGTTCAAAATACGCTCACCAAGATTTAAGTTCAAAAAGAATTTTAGTATTAGTTAGACATTCCTAACTAGATGGCGTTGACGTCGAAATAGAAGTCGGTGTTAAGATTCTCCGCCGTTTGGTTGAGGTCCTGTACATAGAGTTGAAAAACGTGGATAAAAATTAGTTCAATAGTATTCGGTTGTTTTATTTACACTCAACCTTACGTAGATACTCCTAAAGTTCAAATACCTAGTACTGGCGGACAACCGCCGCGTTCGGTGCTCAACAGTGAGTGACCCAAGACGTGCACGATTTTTTGGATTCATGTGCGTATTGTACTCGTATTTATCACTTGCTTCGGTGAAGGAAAATGTCGTGAGGAAACCATCATGACTGAGAGATATTTCTCCACGGCATTTAAAGCCAAGTTAGAGGCCCACGGGCGGGAAGACTTTGACACCAGGTTTGACACTAACCACTGACTAAGATAGAAGAAGAAGTGATCTTTAAAATCGTTTCAGTAAGGCTGCTGTCACTGACGGGTCTGCCAAGTAACAGTGATATTTATTCCCATTACAATAAGGTAGTTGTTGGGTTGTTGCTGTCAGACGTAAACGAACTGTGAAAGAACCGTATGTGTGGTACGTATGAGCGGCGTACGCGCACGCAACCGGTTCCGACGTCACACTCTCGTGACTGCACGTGGTGTCAAGTTCATGTGTTTGCTTATTGCTCGTATGAAGATGAATATGTATGTATTGTTTATAAGTTCGTTTTTTCCCGTAGCGTCGTCGCGTCGGCGTCGCTCGCGTTTTAAATATAGCGTTGATACTTGGGATTAACATGTCCCATGAGTGAAAGAATTTTCGGAATCGGATCAGTAGTTCCAAAGATTACCCTAAATCCAAACCGGTTATAAAGATAACTCGTAGGTATGGGCTATTTTAAGTTTCATTTTTATTTTCATTTTCTTAGCCTTGATTTTTTCCATCGAGAAAAAGAAAGTGTGTAGATACTCGTATTATTTGTGCAGGTCATAGACCCCTTGGAGAACTTTTGATTTAAATAATGATGATGATAAAACTGATTCAGGATATCTGCCCTCATAGTCTCGAATGATAATCTTATTTGGTTGTGCTGTAAATACCTTAGGTCTGCATACCTCCGTCTGTTAAGGTTATCGATTTTTATATATTACATGAAATCTCAATACAGGCATAGCTTATATTATCAAACTATATCTTAGACCTAAAAGATTGGATTAATTAATATTAGGTATTTTTATTTATGTTTTTTCTTTCAAACAGTCTGAACCTCATTTATCACACTTTGTTTTCCTAAAAGATTCGTACTAAAATAAATTTGAACTTCAATCATAGACACTATTCAAGCCATATTTTTCATGAAAACACTCTATCAGAGTGTTTGGTTATTGTATACTTTATTAATTTAGGGTTCAGCGGTTCAAATTTACTGGAATGCGATGAAAGGGTTGTAATTAGGGGCGAGTTCAGTGAACGAACCATTAAACGTTTACGTTTTACAACATACAACATATTTTTGGCACTCAACGAATATTTGTTTAATGACCTTTCGCCGTGATAATTAATAACGCATTATAATATTACATTGCAAAATTGGCAAGTTAGGTACGTTATCAAGGGGTAAGTTAAAAGTTTCACTGTTGTTATCATATAATCATCATCATCATCATCACCATCAGCCTATTAATGTTCCCACTGCTAAGACACAGGCCTCCTCTCTATGAGAGAATATAATACGAGTAATAATCTACTAGAACATATCAAATAATGAGTTCATTGACAATAGATACACTGTATATCGAAGAGATCGTATAACACGTAATACTGTTAATCAGAATTGTAATAAAAATTTGAAATTGGATGGTGGAGGTGTGTTGATTGCAATCTCAAAGAAATTTGTCTCCTGTCGAATTACTAACTGGGAATCTGAATCTGAAGATCTGTGGGTTACAGTCAACATAGCACAAGGTAGCAACCCTAAAAAAATTGCAATATGTGCTATATATGCACCACCCCCTCCAAAACTGGATACACAAACTAAGTTTCTTGATAATGTTAGCAATGTTATGAATCAGATTGACAGTATGGTGGTTCTCGGTGATTTTAATCTAGGAGGAATTCAGTGGACTACGGATCCTAATTGTAAATACACAGTACCTAGCAATTATAACAGTAGATTGGAATGTTCTTTAGTTGATTTTTTGGCAATTAATAATCTCTATCAAGTTAATAATATTAAGAATTGTAACGGCAGAATTTTGGATTTAGTTGTGAGTAGTTTTGAGGAAGGGAAGATAAACCAACCCTCACATATTCTGAGTAAATTAGATCCGCACCATCCTTCACTTTTATATTGTATTGAATCATCGAATAATACCTGGCTCCGTAATAACGATAGCAGTAATCTAAACTATTTCAAAGCGGATTACACCGCAATTTTAGAGGAACTAAAGAACACTGACTGGGAATCAATGTTTTCTTCTTGTTGTACTCTTGATGACATGGTGTCTGTATTTTATGAAAGGGTTAATGCGACGATAGAGATCAATGTCCCGAAACGCTCACTTAAACAGCAGAAATATCCCCGTTGGTTCTCCTCTTCACTTATTAAATTACTTGCTGAGAAAAACAAAATCAGGAAACGGTACCGCAAGTTTAACAACCCGCGCGACAAAATAGAATTTTCGATATTACGCGAAAGATGTTCTAATTTGTTTGATACTTGTCATAAAACTTATAAACACAAAATAGAACAGGCTGTAACTAAAAATGCCAAAGTGTTCTGGCAATATATTAAAGAAAAACGCAACAATAATACCTCATATCCTGAACGCATGCATCTTAACGGAATTTTTGGTGAACATGGTACCACTATTGCTAATTTATTTGCTTCACACTTCTCCTCTGTATATCACGACGATTCCCAAACATTAACTTACACATCCACAGCAATCAGCGACTCTTTATCTTGTAATATACTGTTCACCACAGAGGAAATATTTGTTAAGTTGAATCAGCTTGATACTAGCAAAGGTGCGGGTCCTGATTCATTACATCCCTTTTTTCTAAAACGGTGTGCCAGTGTACTTGCTGCACCGTTAGCCAAAATTTACAACCGGTCTCTTGCTGAAGGAATTTTTCCAGAAGATTGGAAGAAATCTCGAATTGTTCCCGTTTACAAAAAAGGCGATCAAGACAATATTAAAAACTATAGACCTATTGCTATTCTCTCAACCTTGGCCAAAATTTTTGAATCTCTCATTTATCCTGTTTTATATCGACATGTTAGTAATCATATTTCAACTCATCAACACGGTTTTAGAAATGGTCGTTCTATTCAGACTAATTTGACCTGTTTTATATCTGATCTATTGATTGACATTGATGGTGGACACCAGGTTGATGTGATATACACAGACTTTTCTAGTGCCTTTGATAAAGTAAACCATCAACTTTTATTACAGAAACTCGAATCTTATGGTATACATGGTTCCCTTCTTGCCTGGTTTAAATCATATTTGAGCGGAAGGAAACAAGTAGTTTCAGTGGGAGGTCACGAGTCTAGTTTATATTATGCCAAGTCTGGTGTACCACAGGGTTCGCATGTGGGTCCTCTTCTTTTCTTAATATTTATTAACGATCTTGCCTCTCGAATAAACTGCAACTTTTCCTTTTATGCTGATGATCTCAAAATTTATAAAAGAATAGAGTCACCAGCAGATGCCAGCTAACTTCAACTCGACCTTGATCAAATCAGTGTTTGGTGTGAAGCTAACGGGATGACCTTAAATGCAGAGAAATGTTTTTGTATACGTTACAGTCGTAAATTAGAGCCATTAATTTCCCCCTACAAAATTAACAACATTATCTTGCAAGAGGTTACAGAAATCCGTGACCTGGGAGTTATTTTGGACCAAAAATTAAAGTTCACTTCTCATATCTCTGATACGGTGAAGAAAGCAGCTCAAATGTTAGGTTTCATCAAAAGAAACGCGAAATCGTTTGGGGTAAAAACTAAAATTATCCTTTTCAAGGCGTTGGTACGTTGTCAATTAGAGTATGCCAGTATAGCTTGGAATCCTATGTATGTTGTACATTCGCAACGTCTCGAGAACATCCAGAGAGCTTTTACAAGACATATTGCTTACATATCCACAGGAATATCACACAGATGTCCATACGAACAACGTCTGGCTTTCTTTCAACTTGAATCACTAAGAAACCGTCGTACTGTCCATGATTTAGTTTTTCTACATAAGGTTGTGAATAGTCAAATTGAATGCGAACAGTTGCTCGATCGTGTCATGTTGTCAGTCCCATATAACCGTCCTAGACAGCCAATTTCTAGACTATTTCAACCACCAACCAGTAGAAGCAACATCGGGAGACACTCACCAATATCAAGAATGTGCAATCAATACAATGAACTCAACTCAAAATTGCCTGACTTGGATGTGTTCTTTGGTTCTCTACCCAGGTTCAAAACCCTGTTGCGCTCCCATTTGAACCAACATTTAAATAGCCTTAAGTAATTTTTATTTTTGTTTTCAGCCTTTATATTTAAATTTTGTTATTTTATTTTGGTTTTTTGTACTTTATTATTTTAAGTGTGTTATTGTAAGTCTGTTATTTGATCTCTTTTTTAGTTTTAAGTCATAGTTGTTTTATTTTGTTATGAATGTTGTGTACACCTATAATTGGTACGTACATTAGAACCATACCAAATGGACCTTTAATTATAAATGTGTTATGTATGTACTGTTGGTGCACCTATTTTAAATAAATAAATAAATAAATAAATAAAATACTAGTATTAGCTATCTGTTGTAAGTTTGATGTTTTCATTTCATTAAAGAGCAGAGATGGTCTACTGAAAACAACCGTAGAGTTTCAGGTCATAGGTTCAATCAGACACTTTTTTGTGGAAACCTAAAATGGTGAAGTCCTAGTACGGCCCTGTACCTATTGTTTTTTTGCGGGCCCTTTGAGCCCTAGTGTGGAACTGTGGAGTAGTGCGGCGAAGCTCAAAAAGAAACAAAACAAATGATTTTCTTTCTGGGAAGCGATAAGTTGTAGTTTCATTTTATCATTTATCGAAAAGAATATTTGAGGTTGTGAGAAGATTTTGTGTATTTCCTAAACACATCCGGGGCCCTTGGTACTCGGGGGCCCTGTATCATTGATACGGCTGATACGGCGGTAGCTACGCCCCTGGTGTTTTAGAACTTCAAAAATTGATATCATTTGTCATCCACTAACCAACACTGAGCTCGTGTGGTAGGCGTGTGGTTATCATCACAAAGAGGGGCTGAGTCCCAGCAATTGGACCATTTAAGGCTGATCGGTCTAATCTTTTGTGTGTAGGTCTTGAATGTGTGTCTACATGTAACTTTTAAACTGTTAGCCTCATCAGTGGAATAAAAACAATTTCTTTTCCATGGTTGTTGTTTGTGGTTTCCGATATACAAAAAATAAACTCATGTTCAACCGTATGGAAGCTGTGAGCTGACCTTTAAATACTAAAAGAGATTAGGCTGCTTGGAAATAGTATTAATCTTGTTTAACTACCAATACGACCCTAGACCCGGACATTTTGGCAACCCCTGGGATTGCCAGATGCCGTTTTTAATGATCCGACGAGGTCTAATGTGATTTTATAAAGTGGAAACGTATCTGTTTTCAGAAAAAATCGCCGGTCGTTGACCGCAGTACATACGACATAATGTGTGAACGTATTTATCCTATAAAGATTATAGGATAAATACCTTCACACATTATGTTTATTGTGAAAGGAGACAATTTTTCTTGTTCGGGGATTAGGCCACCCACATAAATTGTAGCATTTAATAATTAAACTTACATTGATTTCTTCCTTATAATCTCTAAATTCTAGTGGTTAAATTAGCTAAGCATTGTCTAACCGGAAAACTTATGAAAAATCTGCAAAAACACGTACGAAAACCCGAAAACCAAAATAAACAGAAAAAGTAAATGTCAAAATAATGAAGTTGTCTGTCAATCACTAAAAAAGTGGGTTTATAACGTTCCGTGCCGCGTTGATTGTTTAAACCATCTACGTGATTTTAGTCTAAACCTTTAAAAATAGCATTAAAACTGCTCACAGTTTAACAATATTTATTTTTATATTATTTCTGATTCTACAATAATTATAGAAATGATTACCAACGGGTAGGTAACGTACTTTTTTTAGTAAACAGAAAAAAGCGCCCCTATTCTCGTAAGTATTTGCTGTCAAATGACATTGACCAAAACAGGAATGATTTGACTCGCAAAAAAATATCATAACATTAGTTATTTATTATGATTCCGTTTTCATTTCTACGTAATATTTCGTTGAATACCATAGTAAAATGGTTACTGTTTTTTGGTGTTATTATGAATAATAAATGCAACGACCACGTGGGCCCAAAAAAACTATCTCCTTTAGGTATTTCCTACTGGAACAGTTTACCTTAATGGAAAGGCTTATATTTTAAATATAGTAAAGATAAGAAAAATAAAGATGAGTCCGCAATCACAGAAAGAGATGACCGGCGAACTTAAGGAAAAGAAAACTAAGTTATTTTGTGTGAACTGCTCCGCAATCTGTCATTAGTATCTATGTTTCGGCAATTTTATGTGCCATCTACAATGGCAGATGCTGCATCGGTTAAGGAGTATCTCGGCATGACATGATAAAACATTACTTCTATTAAAAGTGAGAATCAGGATTTGTTATACTTTACAGTAGGTATGTAAAGAGGTATCTATAACTTAAATGAAAGTACCTGGGGAGAATTAAATACATAAGTATGTACATAGGTACTTAAGTCAGTTGTCTCACAAGAGGTTTTCAATTACCTTTCCTTACGTTCTTTTCCCAATGCGTAATTTCTTATAAAGATTTATAATTTTCGTTTAATTTTCTGAACTGAACTTCTTCGTTTGTAAAATTTTCTACGTCGCAAGCGGCGTTTAGATTAAAGTGTGCCTACTAATTAAAGTAAAGAGTCATTGACACTTTACTTCGCAGTACCAAAAATTATAATTTATGATATAACCAAGATAGCTGTGAGTTAATTGACATCATCTGTTTCACAAGCGAAACTTATTATTATTACGCAGTGCGGAGGGGTAATTTAGAATTTTTGCACATCGAGGCTTTTAATCACCTGAAGTGAACGGCCCTTTATCAACGTTCAAGGTGAACAGGGAAGTACTGTCTGATCTGGAGTCATTTTCAAATGTATACTGATTTGTTTAGAGTTGACTTTTGCATTATCTTAAAACCCGCTTCGGCGGACACTGTTTGTGGCGCCTGCGCCGCCCCATGGTCCTTTTCTATCCACCGGCGACCTACAGCCAACGCCTAGCCGCATATTTGCTGACGTCACAAAGGTATCTGGAATACGCCTACGAAATTGATTGGTATATAAGCTGAAGCTTAGAGGGTAAGAATTACAGTTGCTCTCTGCTAAGAAAACAACACAGACCACAATGTTCAAGCTGGTGGTGTTGTCCTCCGTACTGGCCCTCGTGGCTGCCAAGCCCAGCGGTCTCGGCGCGCTCGGCCTCGGCCTCGGCCCTCTCGGCTTCCATGGTGGCTTAGGCCTCGGAGCTCCATGGGGTTTGGGCGCACACCTGGGTGCCCCGCTGGTCGCACCGGCGCTAGCCGCTCCGCTGCTGGCCGGACACGCTGCCCACGCTCCCGCTGTCGGCGTCGCCGGTCCCGTCGTTGTCCCTGCGCCTCTGGGCGGTGCCGCCGCCAACTACAGGGGACCCGTGTCACTTGCTCCCGGCCAGCCCGCCAGCATCATTGCTCAAGACGGCAGGCCTCTGGACACCCTCAGTGTGAACGCCGACCGTGCCGTGCACTTCACCGCCAGGGCTGTGGACCATGGTATTCAAGCTGCGGCCGGAGCGCACGGGCACCTGCTGGGTGTCGGTGCGCACGGGCACTTGCTGGGCAAGCGCTCGGCTCCCCTGCTCGGCGCGTGGGGCGTACCCGCGGCCCACGGCCTGGCTCCAGCCCTGGCGCCCGCTGCCCTAGCCCTGCCCGCTGCAGGACACCTCGGCTGGGGCGCACACGTCGTTCCTCTGGGCATCGGCCATTTGGGGCATGCCGGCATCCTGGGACCTCATTGGTGAAATACTGTGTAAAGAAAGTTTAGTATATTCGAAAATGTATCTGCCTATAGTTCATAAAGAGAGTTACTCGGAAAAAAGCATTTTACTTTAATCATCATACGTTTATACCCCATTCGTCGATATAAATTAATATACTTACCTGCGAACTTACTTTACATACTTAACTACATATAACGTTACGCTATTGCATAAGTATCAGCATTATACATGTGACTGGTGACAGTGATTGATTTGAGTTTTTAAGATTTATAGCACGAGCATCTCTGGTCGAAGTTATCTTCTTCATTTGCTTCATATCTCTTACTCAACGTTTCCGAAGTTTTCGTCGTTTTCGTTGTCGTGTTTCGCTTGTTATCCAACAGTTTGTTTTGAAAACTAAGTATTGAGATTTGGTAACGTGTTTTCGGATCTTGGCTAGTCTTTGTTTTCTCAGTGTCATCATCTTCAATCATTAATCGAATAGCAGTATATTTCTGAATAAAGGTCTCTCTAATCACTCGCAACTTTTAGTTCTCGGTTACTTATGATGCTACTAGGTACGAGCCAGTTTACAAATCAGAGGTTGAAATATATTTAGGCATCGGCCGGCATAAGCTACATTATAATTAGCTCGAGAAGTGGTAAAAATAGTACAAATAAGCGAATTAACAAGATAACTCAAATGGTTTTATAAAGTTACATATTATTATTATGGGACGGGGGAGATACTCAGAACAGATAACTATACAGGGTGTCTCATTGAAATCGGTCAGTATGGGAAAGTCTGAAACTATAAGACATACGAAGATCTGTTCTGAGGAACCATGTCATCGATTTTGATAACAAGAAAAACTGCATTCATACATTTTAAAAAATACCAAGATTCACCTATCAAGATTCAGATATCACAGTTCAAGCACCTACTAAAATAAATTAAAGTATGTGGAAACAATGCATTTTATTCATTTTAGACATCATGTTTCATACAGACATTTGCTGCTTAAGACCTACACAATCGATATCTAAATAGAAATAGAGTAGGTTTTTTTTTTCAAAATAACCGGGTTCGATTCCCGAACGGAGTAGGTACAGATGTTTTTTAAAATGTATGAATGCAGTTTTTCTTGTTATTAAAATCGATGACATGGTTCCTCAGAACAGATCTTCGTATGTCTTATAGTTTCAAACTTTCCCATACTGACCGATTTGAATGAGACACCCTGTAGAGTCCCATTCTGATACTATCAGAATGGGACGCTGGGATGGTGTTGGTTGTGTGTCTGGAGTGTATTTAAAAAAGCTGTCAGTATGAAATTTAAAAAAAAAGTAGATTTTTCAAGAAGTTAGAGATTATTTTCAAGCTTCGTTTTGGTCTGCAGCCCTACAGTAGGTATTATATTTTGTTGCACAATTTTGATTGTCAGACTACCAAGTGATATTGAGGATACTGAAGTTATTATAAAAAGAAGGATTATATACTTCACAAAACTTCACCGACTATAGTTGTGTCATTACGTATAAGTAAGGTGAGTTTTGGTTGTATAGCCAAGTTGTTTCCCATCGGTTTAAAAAAATAGAGATTGATTTTCGATTTCCACTAGTTTTTAACCGACTTCTAAAAAAGGAGGAGCTTCTCAATTCAGATGTTTCTATTTTTTTTTTATGTTTGTTCGCGCATAACTCCGTCGCTTGCCAACCGATTTGGAAAATTCTTTTTTGTTCGAAAGGGTATCCTTTCCAAATGGTCCCATAGTCACCAAGTCGGGATCTGATGATGGAATCATGGCGATATCGAGGGAACTCTTCAAATTTTATAGGATAACGTACAGCGATTTTGGTATTTCCTACAACAAGTGAAGCATTTGCGTTTGATAAGAACAATTCTACCATCACATCTGATGATGAAGCCAAGAGTCACGGAACTCAATATTGAGACAATGTACTCGTATCCTAGTCGTGTTTGGGCTTGTTGTAATTGTAATGGTATGCACTTGCACATGTAAACCACTAAAAAGTGAAAAAAAAAACTTTTTTGCAAAAAATAAAACCGACTAAAAAAAAAAACAAAAATGTGAAAAATAACTTTAGCTTCTGTAGTCGGTGACAAAAAAATTAAATCAATCAATCAAAGGTCACCGACTTCAGAAGCTAAAGTTATTTTTCACTTTTTTGTTTTTTTTTTTGAAGTCGGTTTCATTTTTTGCAAAAAAGTTTTTACCCGCTGTTTCGGTCGCGTTATGGTCGAAAATTATATCACGATAACGTAAAAAGTAACGTAAAATATTAATGCTTATGGCAAAAGGAGGTTTTGTGTTATTTGTGCAAGAGTTTTCGAAAACGGATCTGTAGTTTCGAAAGTAACCCTCCCCATACAGACTATAGTAGGTATAAGTATACACCACGGAATAAGGTTACGATCAAACCTTTGATTGTTACCAACCCACACAGGGCCAGCGCAAGATGTGTGAGCCCTATGTCTATCGCTAAATATTGTCATATTTGAGAAATAAACTGTTCTCAAAAATGTTTGCATTTCACTTATTAACTAATATAAACTCACGCTTTTTCCCAAGTGGGCAGAAACCACAGAAAGCTACGATCCTTACACCTTGGGTAAAGTCGTAAAGGTTAAATTCGAATATTAGTTATGGAGGTATTTACAATACCTATATCTATAAAGGCGGCACAGTGCTATTGCTTTGTTCGTATGAATTATTTTCTCGGAGAAAAGTAGTATTTTCATGGCCAACGATGCATTCCGCCGACGCCTATCATGTTAATCTTATCACACTAGTATATAAGGCGTCTGTCACCGTAAGAATGCATCAGTGCATCTGGGCTGACATACCAACACAGACCACTCCTCATACACAATGCTGAAGCTGGTGGTGTTGTCCTGCGTGATGGCCGCGGCCACAGCGAGCGTGCTGGCGCCCTTCGCGCCGCTCGCCTACACCGCACCTTTTGCCTACGCTGCGCCTCTGCTGGTGCCCTACGGCCACAACTACAGAGGACCGCTGTCTCTGGCACCTGGTCAGCCCGCCAACATCCTCGCCGCCGACGGCAGGCCTCTGGACACCCTGGATGTGAACTTGGATCGCTCCGCGCACTACACCGCCAAGGCGCTCGAAGGAGGCGTGCATTTGCTGAAGAAGCGCTCTGTTGCTCTGGTCGCACCGCTCGCCTACGCGGCCCCGCTCCTGGCTCCCTATGGTCATAACTACAGAGGCCCCCTGTCTCTTGCTCCCGGTCAGCCCGCCAACATCATTGCTGCTGACGGCAGGCCGCTCGACACCCTGGACGTGAACCTGGACCGATCCGCGCACCTCACCGCCAAGGCTCTCAGCGGCGGCATCCACTACCTGAAGAAGCGCTCGGCTCCCCTGATCGCGCCGCTCGGCCACGTGGTCGCCTCGCCACTGATCCACAGAGTGCCTCTCACCTACACCGCCCCTGTGCTCAGCTCACGCCTAGCTGTGGCTCCCATCACCTACTCTGCTGCGCCCATTGCTCACTACTGGTAAAAACTCATAGTGCTCCGCAAGTTGTAAATACTAAATATAATAAATGAATTTTGGAATATTTTATTATTTTTATATGTTATCACTTTTTTATGTAGTTTACGAATAGAACTGTATAGAGGAACTGTGAGGTTTGATCACATTTCATTCACAGGTATTTTACTTTTGACAGCAACAACCCAATATTAATATTATTTTGTCTGAAGTGAAGCTTATTCTAATTTTTAACAGACGTGTCAGTGGCAATAACGCAATAGCAAACTTATTGTACATAGCTGTAATATTAACACTGTGATTTTGACAGTGAAACAAAATCAGGGGTAAAATATGTTCCTTCCTCGCCCTTTATGGCCGGAGCCCTTGACTTTACTTTCAATTTTAGACCAAGATTTTTTTCACCTCAGCACCTCAAACAAGCAGGTTTTGCTGTTTACAGAGAGTGAGCAAAATTCGATTTTGCTGCGAGCATGAGACAGAGTAACTTTTTAGTATATTTTTTTTAAATATCGAGAACTGTGCAAGTCTACTCACTAAATTCGAAAGATTTCAACTTCATTTTCTTCTGTCACTTTCACTTCGATATGAAAAAAGCGAGAGATAGAAAAAGTCGATTCGAAATTCGATTTTCAAATTCCATATCTCCCCAAAAAAGAAAAAAAAAAGAAAACGTTGGATACCGATATTGTGAATCGATAACCGTAATATTGTATAATATGTACGTGTTTAGGTTTTAAATGAAAAATTGAAGTATTTTAAATAATTGAATTATATTTTTTATGATTAAATCAAGATGAAGAATGTTGAAGACAAAAATACGAAAATTATCATGTATCTACTTATTTATTTATAGTTTTAACATTTTATCATTTTTTATATTGAGACAGAATACCGCGAGTGTAGTTTCAGAACGCATTTAAAAAAAATAACGGGATTAAAATTTTTTCATCCCCCCATCTCGGAAAGAGTATTTTTGCTCTTCGATATCTGAGTGCAAAAGCCGTTTTTATCGTCATGAGGGTAAAGTAAATTTGAATTTAGAACATCGTGTGCACTAAGCATGTGAATTCAAAACAACATTAAACCTATTTACTTCTACCTCTATGGTGCCGAATTTATCATACATTTTTTTTTAAATTTGTTAAGAACTCAGACTCGGAACCTTCTTGTTGTACTTTTTTAATAGGTATGTTTTGCGGGCGCCATTTTCTTTTCCGTCATATTGTTAACACCATAGGTTAAAAACAAGGAATCCAACTTGAAAACAAGTGAAAAACCTAAAATGACCACTCATTATCTAGCGACGAGGAAGTTTATTTGACGCCAACAGAATTAACTGAATGTGTTAATAATGCGCATTTTTTTTTAGTTTATCCATTTCCTCGCTGAGGTGGGATGAAAAGTTACGTGTTGCACTCGAGTGCAAAGATTTTTCACCTCGTGCTCTTTTGATTCCCTCGCTAACGCTCAAGATTCTAAGTTTTGAATCACTCGCTTCGCTCGTGACTCAATTTTAGAATCTTTCGCTTGCTTGGTCATCAAAATTGAGCACGCGGTTAAAAAACAACTTTGCACTCTTGTATAACAAATAACTATTGTTGTTTAAATTCTCTGTTACGCTAGCAATGATTAGGTCAATGTACGCTAGCTACAAAGTACAATACAATTTGGATAATAAAATAATATTAATAACAATAAATAAATATGAGTGAGTCCTGTGACGACGTCTGCTATTTAACACCCGGAAAATTGAAACATAATGTAAAAATGCAGAATTAAATTGCCTGCCTGAAAAGTCTCGTGGTGAATATCTGTACATTACTTATATCTCATTATGTTGTATGTAGTATGTTGTAGTTGTATGTATGTTTTTGTATGTACTATTTGTGTGTATGTTTTGTATTGTTTAGGTATTATGTTCTCGCTGCTGAGGTGAAAAGTTGTATGTGTTACACGAGACCAAAGTTATTTGCACCTCGTGTCTTTGAATCCCTCGCTACGCTCAGGATTCTAACATTCAACTATAGAATCCTTCAAAAACTCATTTTGCTCTCTTGTTGCACAAATAACTATTTCCATTTTAAACTGCAAAAATGCATCCGCGCCATAGCGGGAATACGCCCATGGGAATCTTGTAAACCCTTTTTCCAAAAGAAAAGTTCAAGATACTAACCCTTCCATGTCTCTATATCTTTGAATGCGCTAAATTTGTGAAAATGCACCCAGAGTTATTTAAAAAAGGTCGTGACATAATTATTTCCAAAAAGTAATAGGCATAGAAATAGAATAGTTTTGCCCATAATTCCTAGGACAGCATTATACAGCAAGATTAGCTATGCAATGTGTGTTCGCATATTTAATGCTGTACCTGACAGTATTAAAAGCTTACCAGCTAATAAATTTACAAAGTGTCTTAAAGTATGGTTAGGGGAAAAGAATTTCTACTCCGTAAGTGACATATTTAATAAGACATTGCAAAATTAAGAACAACTGTAATTATTTAACCTTTAAGATAATATTAGGGAAAATGTATCAAGTTTTATTAATTGACATTGAAATATGATTTTAGGAATAATTATATGCCCAAATGTTTGCATGTCACATTCACACATCTCATGTTTCTTTTTATTTTTTTATCTGGCATCCCGCCAAGACCCGTTAGAATGTAAATGACAACATCGCGACGGTGTTACGTGCCGCATGTCATTGTCAACGTAGGTGTGATCAAACAATCTTTGTTTCAATACGCAACAAATCGTTTGATTACGTGTCGCTGACATACGATAGCTGAAGGTCTGCCGGTAACCTGTCAATTAACATAGTCAAGTAATTGATAGTGATATTATTATGTGGGCTAATACCACTTTTACTGATATTGTTGTGTTTCTTGAGGACACACGACTTGTTCTTAGATATTATTGACCATTTGGGTTAACTAGTTGTTTTGATCCCTTTTTAGGGTTAGCATAATAATTATGGTTACCATTTAGCTGGAATTTGTTTCTGAACAGTTCTAAGGTCGTTCCTTTTATTCGTAAATGGGGCAGACATATTGACAGTGATGCTCTGGTCACTAAACTATTAGCTAGAGCATGCATAGCCCAAAAAATCAATTAAATACCGAAGTGCAGCTGCAATTAATTGTAGCCAGCTAAAACTAGGTGTAGCCACACTTCGGCTATTCGACATACGAGTAACACATACAATAAAAAATAATTACTCGACAAGCCATAATTTAGGTGATTGGTGATTGATCAAAACAAAATTTTGTAGTAGGGGTCATTCGTTTATTTCAGTAAGTCCAGCGTATGTGAGCGTTTACCAGTAACGGACGATGGGTGCGCCGGAGTAGGAGATAGGAGCCACAGCCAGGCGCGAGCCGAGCACGGGGGCGGAGTAGGCGAGCGGCGCGCTGTGGACCAGCGGTGAGGCGACCACGTGGCCGATCGGCGCGATCAGGGGAGCCGCCGAGCGCTTCTTCAGGTAGTGGATGCCGCCGCTGAGAGCCTTGGCGGTGAGGTGCGCAGAGCGGTCCAGGTTCACGTCCAGGGTGTCGAGAGGCCTGCCGTCAG
Organism: Xestia c-nigrum; assembly: GCA_916618015.1. NCBI lineage: Eukaryota > Metazoa > Arthropoda > Insecta > Lepidoptera > Noctuidae > Xestia > Xestia c-nigrum. Next base: position 12,848,278 of record OU745260.1, read on the forward strand.
CACCGAGGATGTTGGCGGGCTGGCCGGGAGCGAGGGACAAGGGGCCTCTGTAGTTGCTGGCGTAGGGCGTCAGGAGCGGGGTGGAGTAGGCGATGGGGGCTGTGTAGGCGAGGGGCGCAATGAAAGCAGCAGAGCGCTTCTTAAGGAAGTGTACGCCACCCTCGAGCGCTTTAGCCGTGAAGTGGGCGGACCGGTCCAGGTTCACATCCAGGGTATCCAGAGGCCTGCCGTCGGCGGCGATGATGTTGGCGGGCTGACCAGGTGCCAGAGACAGCGGTCCTCTGTAGTTGTGGCCGTAGGGCGCCAGTAGAGACGCGGAGTAGGCGATGGGTGCCGTGTAGGCGAGGGGCGCGAAGGGCGCCAGCACGCTCGCTGCGGCCGCAGCCATCATGCAGGACAACACCACCAGCTTCAGCATTGTGTATGAGGAGTGGTCTGTGTTGGTATGTCAGCCCAGATGCACTGATGCAGTTGCTCAATGTCAGGCGCCTTATATACTAGTATGATAAGATTAACTTGATGGGCGACACCGGAATACATCGCTGGCCCTGAAAAGACTACTTTCCTCCTACAAGATAACAAAGTTCACATGAACAAAGCATTTGATCTGGACCTTTTTTGTGACATATTGCAAGTACGACTAAGTATATAGTGTGTTTGTATAGTGAGGTGTTACTAATTATGCAAATGTGTAGGTTGATTACATTTCGGTTTTTAAGATTTAATTTTTGTAGGCACTAGAATTATTATAAATAGCATTGCATTATTATGTTTATGTTTGTATTTTGTTTTGTTTAGAGTTTATCAAAGATTGACGTTAACGTCACAATAATGACAAAAGCTGTTGACTTATTTTACTTTTGTGGCTAACCAGTTTACAATCTATAGTTCACTTGAGTTTGAATTCATTTGTGTCTTTCAGGGAAATAAATTTCTTAAAACGCCGTTCAATTTCTATCTTGCTAAGACTGATCTGGAATTTGGATAATAAATGAGGAAAAGATAGAAGAAGTTTCTATTATTTAGTCACAAGGGGGCTATAAAATACCTTAATAACCACGTTTTTTTAAGGCTTGTACAGTAAACAACAACAATTGATTTGACCACATAATTCCAGCAAATATTTTTTACGAGATTTGAGTACAGATTAACTTTCAATAATCTTTTAGAAACCGGTGGCAAGTGAATGGTTGAGTTGTTGTTAAGGCCCGTATTCCAAAGTTTTCTAGATGTGACTTGTAGTTGATAATAATTACAAAAAGATATCCTTGTAAAAATATCTGAAGTTGCTAACTGGTTAATCTGCAATCTCGCCAGGTACGTTAATCTCAATCTCACAGTGATTAATTTAATTGACATAAAACCTTATTTTAACGCCTTTTTAAGCCAAACAGCTTTCCTGTAGTACTTACACGTGTACCTCCAGCCCGCGTAGCATGACCACCGTAGACACGATAGAGAGTCGACAAATCTTTTGTTCATCTGTCATTTTATCGATTCAATGACAGACGAACAAAAGATTTGTCGAATCTCTCTCGTTTCTCCGGTGGTCATGCTACGCGGGCAGGGGGGCTACCATGACGTCTTTAGAGGCCTGCGACACATGATTTGTCCATACAGTCTTTGCCGGTCAGTGCTAGGTGGTATTATGAGCAAAATATGATTTGTATTTAATATTTGATGTTATATTTACGGAATAATAGTCATTAAAATCATCAATACAACCCTTTTAAGTTCATTTAACCCTATTTGTGACTTTTTCATGAAATAGCAATGCAAAAAAACGTAAGAAAGTTTAAATTTCGCAGGCTATCAGGCTACCCTGACGCTTCCCCGTGAAGCAGCGTTGTTTTAAAAGTGGGAAAGAGATGGGGTTAGACGTCCTGTATAGTTTCATCCCTTACCCACTCAGGAATAAGGTTAAAACAATACTGCCTATGACGACATGGTGGACAATCCCCCGTTATATTCACTAGCAAATCGTTTGTGATCCCGAATGTAGTTCTAATACAGTCTTATTAGTTTAGAAAAGGCCGGGGAACAAATAAGACCCTTAAAATAATAATAATAATAATAAAACAAATACCTATCTAGATCTGTCTCACGAGGTGGTCGACATGTGGGATGTGAGTACAGCTGTCATTGTGCCGATAGTCGTATGGGCCAATGGCTCAATAGCCTAGAGCCTCGACCAACATCTTAGGAGGCTCTCGCTTGGCAGCTGGATCAAGGGCTTGATTCAGAAAGCAGTACTTCTCGACACGGCACGTATTGTTAGGAGGTTCCTCTCTCAAGAGCCCTGACCACCGGCAGCTCGGACCCTGTCCCCAGCGCTAGTGGGCGTTTTTTTTTTAATATTTTTAAATGTTTTCTTTTTAAATTTAGTTTTATAAATAAATATTTAAAAGTGTAAGAAATACAGGGTGTATTTCACCTCATCACAAAGCCGTTAACCAAGCATTCTGTATATCAAACTAAGTAACTTTACGCAAAAAATATTGCTGGGAAACAACTTTTTTTTTTGAGGTTATAAATCATGTTTTATGGTATAACTCAATGTAACACACTCAAAACATTGTGCGGATGGATGGATTGAATAGTACGGGGGTCTTAGAGATATTTAAAGTAAAAATCATGCGATAAAAAGTGGTATTTAAAAAAAAGCTTGTCAATATCTTGCATCTTTGACCCCCAATATCTCCGTAACTAGAAGGTTCCCAGGTATAGTGTAGAAGAAAAAAAATGATCAGAATGACAAGTAGAACAAGTGCCTTTCGTATTCGTTAAGAGGTGTTTTACACCCTTTATGTATACTTAACAAGTAACACAGGGAGCATTATAAACAACTAACAGTGTCCTTATGTAGAACTTAAGGCCCGTATAAACTCTTATAAAAGTTCACCGAGTATCTTGACGCTTTATATTGGCATTTCAAAACCATTATGATGCTGTACGATGTATAACGGTTGGATAAAGGCATAAAAAAATGCTTTTGTAAAGCTTTTAGTTTTAGTGCATCAAACCACAATGCTGCTGTCCTGCTTTCAGCTGTTTTACTGCATTTGGAACTACAATAGCATATTAAGTAGTCAAATAAATGCTACAGACTGTTTAAGAGCATAAACGTGACCCATTATAATTCCACGTAAATCCAGCATACAGCTTTCAGCTGTTTTTAGTGCCTTAGGGTTTACAATAGCATTTTAAGCAGTAACATAATGCCTGTGGCCGCTTACTAGCATAAACTTGTACCATTATAATGACACGTAAATCAGGTATACTGCTTTGGGCTGTGTTTAGTGCCCTTGGCACTTTTTTAGCACTTTTAAGTGCCAAGTAAAAGCCTAATGCTGGTGAACAGCATAAACGTGAACCAATGTAATGCTTGCATTTGTAAAAATCACCTGTGAGTTATTGTAATGCGTAAAGCTTTATATACGTTCACTTTAATGTTTTTGTGAAACTATTTGTCGGCCATATTGGGGAGAAGTACATACTGTATGATTAACAAAACAACATAAATATTTATGGTATTTTTTTTATTTTCATGGCTTCTTGATTTTGAACCACGGTTGTCCGTGGTGCTACCATGCCTGTGTCATTCGCGTCATTCAGTTTTTTTTTAATTATGGAAAATTTAAATCATCTGGTATGCCGGCCGGTGAACCCATATAAAACTACTCTATAGACAATGGCACTACAGTGGTTCATCAAAAGTCTTCTCTCTGGCCTCTGGCTTATTAATTGTTCACGTGTGAGAATTTATACTGCTGACGGCATTAATTAGGGTATCACCGAGCTATTATGGACCGACACCATTTTGTAAATATTTTATAACCAAAAAATATTATCATTCCGACCTATTTATAAAAGCAATAGGCCCATATTATAATGATATAGCTTAAATGTATACCGCCCAACCAATACTATTACGTTAATTATGGAAAATTTGTTCTATACTAAGAATAAACAATTGTTTTGGTTATTTGACACATATCTTTATATTACAATTTATATAAAAACCACAAAATATTGAGGGCGCTTGAAAATTTTGAATGAAACTTATGTATACATTTACAGTAAACTACATTGCGTTTAATATTTGAAGGCATTAAATAAGAAAGAAGTAAAAAACGTATCCATTATAATATATTTTGTTTTGATGCAAACAAGTATGGTGTCATTCAGACCGTCTCCGTCCATATTATATTACTAGGCAAAATACTTAAGTTACAACGTTATTGTACTATAACATTTGTGTCATGGTATTACAGATGTATTTGCAATGATGTAGGGTTTATTTAAGGTCTAACTGTGAACACTTAAATAGTCTCAATAATTCTTTTAGAACAATCGAATGCTAGTCTCATGCTTCTGTAATGCCATTGGCAACTTACTTGACCATAATAATGCTTCTTTAATGCGATTCGCCACTTATTTGGTCACAATTATGCTAATATAATGCGACTGTAGTGCAATTAAACAACTAAGTGTGAACTTATTTATGACCTAAAGCCATACAATTTGTGCCCAAATAAGCATTACAGTAGCCGTATAAACGTCTGTAATGCTATCATAGTGCTAACTCAAAATGCTAAAACAACACAGAAATGCTGTAAGCGGGCCGATATACTGCTTTGATGTGTTACTTGGAGTGGATAGCCACCTTAAAATAATTATCCTAAGAAATGCTAGCATCTTCTTATAAGAAGATGCTAGCATTTCCTTCATAATTATCCTAAGAAATGCTAGCATCTTCTTATAAGAAGATGCTAGCATTTCTTAGGATAATTATTTTAAGGTGGCTATCCACTCTTGTACTTTATTATTATTTTAAGTAAACGTTTGCTTCTTGGCTCATTGGCTAGTTTATAATAAACTAAACAATAACAATAAACAACAACAACAACTAAACAATAATAATAAACTAGCCAATGAGCCAAGATCATAATTATGAATAAAGGAAATGATAGTAATAATAAACTAGCCAATGAGCCAAGAAGCAAACGTTTACTTAAAATAATAATAAAGTACAAGAATGGATAGCCACCTTAAAATAATTATGCTAAGAAATGCTAGCATCTCCTTTTATTAAGTAGCTAAGAAGCCTCAGTAGATTCCAACTGGCTGGAAACGACCATGTAGCAGGTCCAGAAGAAGATGATAGGCTCAGCTGGACTAAATTCATAGCCTAGAATAGCTGTATTAGATCGAAGAAAGTGGAAAGTCATTTCTAAATTCATAGCCTAGAATAGCTGTATTAGATCGAAGAAAGTGGAAAGTGTAGAGTACCTTGACAATATAATCTCATACCAATAAAAATAAGTAGGTAGGTTATGTTTCTACTTTGTCTTAGATGCGAATAAACGTCTACCGCATTCTATCCCATCCCAATCCGAGAAATGTTTGAATAAAACGCCACAAAACGTTCTAAATTCAGAAGAGCGAAATTGGAATTTTGTGCGGAATCCGTCATACAATAGTAAGTAAATTCTTATACTCGCGAAACAAATGCTTCTTCGCTTTTTACGCCGGCCGGTTTTTACCCGACTATGGTAAAAATAAAAGGCAGGGTTATGGTTTTAGCAGTAAGCAGATAATCTTACATACACAGGTATGTAAGATTATCTAATTACACAGTCCAAACAATTATTTCCTGCTACGTATTGATAGTAGGTTAGTACTGCCAGATCGAAAAGGTGACTAGTTGTGCCCGTCAGAAGCGGAACAGGTATCCTCTTAGGAACGCCTCGGGCATACTACTCTGCAGGGGAAAGTCAAAAGTCAAGTTAATAAAAAATGCTTGGGTGGTATAATTATCAGACAGTGAATTATCGGACTGTGTACGATATTTTGTCAAGTGAATAGAAAAATTTAGGCCTGGTTTTCTCTGCAAAATGGCGTAAATAAGTGAGAAAGTTCCCAAGCACCGGATGTGTTTTAAAATGTTTGTAAAACGAAGTCCACACAGAGCCCGCTATACTTTCAGTGGAAGCCCCCGTTACATGAGAGCTCGCTGGGTAAAGAAAAGAAATGGTAAATGTGAAATGGTTCGTTTTTATTTCATTCGTTCCAGTTTGCGAAGTTATTTCCAGTAGCGGACGATGGGCGCGCCGGAGTAGGCGATGGGAGCCACAGCCAGGCGGGATCCGAACACGGGGCTGGAGTAGGCGAGTGGTGCGCTGTGGACCAGCGGCGAGGCGACCACGTGGCCGAGCGGCGCGATCAGGGGAGCCGAGCGCTTCTTCAGGTAGTGGATGCCGCCACTGAGAGCCTTGGCGGTGAGATGCGCGGAGCGGTCCAGGTTCACGTCCAGGGTGTCGAGTGGCCTGCCGTCAGCACCGAGGATGTTGGCGGGCTGGCCGGGAGCTAGAGACAGGGGGCCTCTGTAGTTGCTGGCGTAGGGTGTCAGGAACGGGGCCGAGTAGGCGATGGGAGCCGTGTACGCGAGTGGCGCTGGGTAGCCAAAAGGCGCCAAGAGCGCTCCAGCTGTGGCAGCAGCCACCATGCAGGACAACACCACCAGTTTCAGCATTTTGAATGAAGGTCTGTGTTGTTATCTCAGCTCAGATGCACTGATGCATGTACACAGTGGCGATCGCCTTTTATATTAGTATGTAATGAGACTATTGACTTCGCAGGCGTTGCCGGAACACATCGCTGCCCTTGAGAGGACCACTTTTGTAGAGAAAACAAAGTTCACTCGATCGTTCTTTATCAGTTTGTAAACAATAAATGTTCATTTAATATAATGTCGGGACAGCTTGAGTGGATGTCAACGCCAGATATTTTGAACATCGAAATTATGCACATTGCAATTACATGGTCGGATGCGACGCGTATTGTGACACTTCTATGTCAGGCGTCTATTATTAAAACCTAACCGCTACAATAATTTTGGAGTTTGTTTTGTTTTTGTTGGGTTGTTTTGGCTACGAATAGATTATTTAGCTCATATATACGCAACTTGGACTTTACTCCCGAAAGGATATGAAGTGTATGACGGTTGGGAAAACTAGTTATAAGTACACGAGTATGTGTTGAACGTAATATGGAATTATATCATAGAATTTATTATTATAAATGGCCAAAGATTGTTGTAGTACATATATAATGGGTGTTAACCACCTCATCACGAAGCATTCTGTAATACGGTTAATTTAGAAAAAAAGTTGGATTAAAAATTAGTACAGAGAATTCATTTTTGGTTAGTAACGATGTTTGAAAGGTTTTATTTTGGTTTCCTCTTATTTCGTATTAATGGATAAAATACTTTTCATCTGGATTTCAGTAATTTTATTAAATGTAATTTTATTTAAAAAAAAAACATTTTGTCGGCATAAATTGATATACACCTTTACAAAATTACTGCTTTCTACAACTAACAGTCTCTGAGCAAAACCTTGGACGGACGGACATGACAAAACTATCAGGGTTCCTTGTCCGGACAACGGAACCCTAAAAACCTAAAGATACCAAATACTCTACTATCATGAGCTGTATTTTGTTCTATTATTAATACTTATTATTAATTACCTGGAAGTCTTTCAACCCTCCGCCACTTGCGACCTGAAATAAACAAGGTGTTAAAGTGAAAATCGATGACAAGACTGATTTAATATTCAAACTTTTTTAATGACAGCATTATATTTCAAAGACAACATTATCCCCCAATGCTTAGGCAGAGTTGACCTACAGTACACCTACAATATTACAGAATCGTTTAATATAACGTTACATAATTAAAATTCCGTTTTTTTATGTATCTAAACCAATATTGTAAAGATGAAAGATTTTATTACACTTAAAGTACTTACGGGATTATTTCCGTGATATCGGTTGCTCAAAACAAAAGAAAATCACGGATATAATCCCGTAAGTACTTTAAGTGTAGTGAAAAACTGTGAAAGTCTAAAACAGTTTAATTTTTTGTTTGTTTGTTACGATTTATCTCAAGAAGCTTTCAACCGATTTTAACCTTTTTACCTTTACCCTACCCTACTTTTACCCTTTTTTTTACCTTTTTTTTCACCTTTAGAAAGCTACATCTTATTACCAGGCTATAAATTATATTGATATCGTGCAAATTAGCCGAGCTATCACAATTTTCGCGGGCAAAGTGCTAGTATGGATTTTAATTTGATGTGCTCATCGCTGAGCACGAGAAACCTGCTTTCAAACAATCGTCTGAATATGTCGTTGGTCCAGATGAACAGGGTATATGTATAACTCAAAAAAGCAATTTTTTTCAGGAGAGCGATTTGAAGTTTGCAATTCAATGTATTTCCATTTTATAAATAATTGGTTAACCTCACCATATTTTTCAAGCTTACTTTATTGATAACGTTTTTGTTCACTTCATGAATTTCTCATTTTGCTATTAATGAGAATAAAAAAAAAACCTAGGTTAATAATCGTAAATTTTGAGTTAATACTCTGTTCATCCAAACGAACGATAACAACTGATCAGGCGTAGAGGATTGCTCTGTAGTTAGAGACATCTCTGCTTTGCTCTGCTTCCTTGACCTTTCCAGGGCATTCACACTAGGGGGCGCTCAGCTCTCTAGGGTGACAAAGTTCAAGTACCTGGGACATTGGGTCACCGATAGTCTGTCTGATGATGAAGACTTGGAGAGGGAGCGCAGAGCATTGGCAGTTCGATGTAACATGCTGGCCCATAGGTTTGCACGTTGTACAGAAGAGGTAAAAATTACACTCTTTAGAGCAGAGGTTCCCATACTTATTTTTCTCATAGACCACTTTAAACATTTTGCTGGATCCGGTGGACCCCCTGCAGCTATTACATTTATTAACTTACTTCCAAACCTGAAAAAAGTATATGTCTATGGGAATCTGTATTTCAATCAACTATGAGTAAAAAGTTATCGAAAAAAAGGTGAGAATTTATATTGCTTTGATTATGCTGTGAGTGGATGTCATTTAAGCTAAGTTTCAAGGCCAGTCTAAAAAGCGTTTTCATCCAACAGTTGGATTCCTACTTTACTTTTTAGGATTCCGTAGCCAAATGGCAAAAACGGAATCCTTATAGATTCGTCATGTCTGTCTGTCCGTCTGTATGTCACAGCCACTTTTTTCCAAAACTATAAGAGTTACACTGTTGAAACTTGGTAAGTAGATGTATTCTGTGAACCGCATTAAGATTTTCAAACAAAAACAGAAAAAAAAAACAGAAATTTTAGGGTTCCCCATACTTAGAACTGAAACTCAAATTTTTTTTTTTTCATCAAACCCACACGTGTGGTGTCTCTATGGATACGTCTTTAAAAATGATATTGAGGTTTCTAATATCACTTTTTCTAAACTGAATAGTTTACGCGAGAGACACTTCCAAAGTGGTAACATGTGTCCCCCCTGTAACTTTTAAAATAAGAGAATGATAAAACTAAAAAAAAAATATATAATGATGTACATTACTATGTAAACTTCCACCGAAAATTGGTTTGAACGAAATCTAGTAAGTACTTTTTTTTTAATACGTCATAAACTGTAACAAGATTTCTTTACCTACAAGTAGTATGTACGAAACCCTCGGTGCGCGAGTCCGACTCGCACTTGGCTGGTTTTTATATTCTAAGATTGACTCACAGTACAAGAAACCAATAAGCTCCCACTTCGGAGTGGTAAAAAGTATAAATAAATATTTTCTTGTTTTGTAGCTACTTATTCAAACACAAAAATTACTACACAGACTTTTAATTATGTTGTTATAACAGTCGTAGTAGAATCAAAATTTAACATCAAAACTAATAATGATTATTATTTAAAAAAAAAGGCGCAATATAATCAAAATTTAAATTTCTACAATGGTAATCTGAGATAAAAGTTATAATTTTAATGGGATCAATTCACCAAGTACATCCCTACTTGGTGAATTGACAGCAAATTATCAATATTTGGCTTGAGTTTAGTTAAGTATAACCGTAAATCTCCTCGCTCTGTAATATTCTATCTGCTCCGTTTTTTTGTCAACAAGTTTGTTACGGCACTAAAACTGCGTTCGACAAGATATGACGAAGGAAACGCTATGAGCAATTTTTCCACAATTCCCCACAGTCCTGGATATTTTTCAGGTATTTGTGCTCCTCATTAGTGCTAAGCTCGAGTAGCTCTTCTTGCAGTACCACATTTTCCACTTCAGTTTCATCATATGGATTTATTATCCATGGTGGTATATCCATGAACAGAATATCTTAAAATTTTAAAATCATCATACAGGGCAATCAAATGTTGAACATACGTCTGAATATCTTCCTCGAGGCATTCTACCTGCGATAAATTTGGAAACTGGGAAAATTCACGTCGACCAATAATACAATACATTTTTATACACCCCCGTTAACGAGTTGTGGACCCCCATTTTTTCCTCACGCAAGCGTAGACCCCTGTTGGGCTCCCGTGGACCCCTGGGGGTCCACCTGGACCACTTTGGGAATCAATGCTTTAGAGCGTATTGCCAAACTATGTACACTTGCGCCCTATGGGTCGGCTATACAAAAAGCTCGTACAATGCTCTGCGAGTCCAATATAATAACGCCTTCAGAGTTTTGTTGGGACTACCGCGCTTCTGCAGTGCATCAAGGATGTTTGCGGAATACGGCGTGCCTGATTTTTACGCTCTTATGCGATCACGAATAGCCTCACTGATGCGGCGAGTGCGCGGTAGTTCTAACAGCTTGGTGGCTATCATGGCTGACAGAATGGACAGTCCAATGATGTGGCACTGGATGACCACTCATCGTGCGTCATTTAGATATTTAAAATGAAATTCTCATTATAATGTATGTGTGTATCTTTTCATTTTATGTACCTTTGTTTTTGTGTTCTTTCATGTGTGTGTTTTATGTATGAACGATAAAAATTGTAATGTTTTAAATATGGACTCGATGGTCTGAAATAAATTTTATTATTATTATTATTATTATCTCCTTTATTGGTTATATAACTTACTTAATACATTTTTAAATATTCTTAAAAAAAACATATAAAAACATTTAAAAATATAAAAAATAGGGATCCGCCGGTGTCGGGAGCAGGGTCCAAGTCACCGGTGGTTAGGGTTGCAGAGACAGGAACCTCCTCACAATGCGAGCCGTATCGAGGAGTACTGCCTTCTGAATCAGGCCCTTGATCCAACCGCCTAAAGAGAGCTTCGACAGATGTTCGTCGAGGCTCTTCGCTATCAGGCCATTGGCCGTCACGACAATCGGCACAATGATAACCGAGTTCATATTCCACATGTCGCGAACCTCGTGTGCCAAGTCGAGATACTTCATTTGTTTCTCTTTCTCAGCTTTCACGAGGTTCTCGTCATGAGGGATAGTAACATCGATTATCATTACGCGGCGCGCTGATCGGTCTATCACCACTATGTCAGGCTTATTGGCAACAATAGTCCTGTCAGTAATGATAGACTGATCCCAGTACAGCGTGACATGGTCTTTCACAAGAACTGGGTCGGGCACATACTTGTAGTACGGTACCTCAGATTCCACAAGCTTAAATTTCAAGGCAAGTTGCTGGTGAATAATTCTGGCTACTTGGTTGTGCCTGTGCAAGTACTCGCCGTTAGCCAGACGAGAACAACCAGAAATAATATGTCTGATGGACTCACCCGGACAGTGGCATGCCCGACACACGTCAACCGTCCCGTCCTTCATAATATATTTCCGGTAGTTGTTCGTTAACATAACTTCGTCCATAATCGCACAGACAAAACCTTCAGTTTCCCCGAAGAGGTCACCAAAACGTAGCCAGGACACGGACGCTAGAAAATCTACATCGGGCCCATGAAGAGCCCTGTAGAAGCGCCCGTGAAGCTCCTTGCCCTGCCATTCTTTCTTGCGGTCATCGGTAGTAAGTACCACAGGTTTAATTATTATTATTATTATTTGACCTTGTGGCTTAAGATGTCCTGTGGGAGAAGCTGAGGGAAGCGGGAATATCAGTCGAACTCTTGAACATCTTTAAATATTGGTACGCTAATCAGCTTAACTGTGTTCGATGGGGTGGGTCTCTGTCTGATGCGTACAGGTTGGAGTGTGTGGTGAGACAAGGTGGTTTGACCTCGCCAAAGCTTTTCAACCTGTACGTAAACGGGTTAATCGCCTAGCTCAGCAGCATGCGTGTCGAATGCTGGATAGACAACGTTTGTGTAAATGCAGTTAAGTTAAGTTATGCAGACGACATGGTGCTGCTGGGCCCGACGGCAGGCTCGATCAGGGAGCTGCTACGCGTGTGTGAGCGATTGGTCGCTAGTCATGGACTTGTATACAATGTCAACAAAAGTGTATACATGGTTTTTGAGGCCTCCGGTGGACGTGTAAATAGCGACCCAGTAATAATGCTGGGATGCCACTCAAAAGAGTTGACTAATTTAAATACCTGGGGCACTTTTTAACCGGAGACCTCAAAGACGATGTTGCCATAGATCGCGAGCGCAGGGCGCTAGCCGTAGGGCACGCCACGATAGTGGCGGTAAGACCCCTCTTTGAGGAGTGGCTGGAGAGGCGCCACGGCGTCCTCACCTTCCGCCTGACGCAGGTCCTCACCGGACACGGATGTTTCGGGAGGTACCTGCACCGAATCGGGCGGGAGGAAACGCCCGGGTGTCTCCACTGTGAGGATCGACCGGAGGACACGGTGGAGCACACGGTGGAAGTCTGCCCCGCGTGGGCGGAGCTCCGCCGTGTCCTCGTGACGGCGATCGGCGGCGGCGACCTCTCGCGTCCGGCCCTGGTTCAATCCATGGTCCGGAGCGAGACGGAATGGGAAGCCGTTGCCTCCTTCTGCGAAGCGGTCATGCTAGCGAAGGAGGTGGCGGAACGAGAGAGGGAGAGATCCTCTCTTCCCGGCCGCCGCGGGAGACGCAACGGGCGTCGGGGGCCACATGGTGGCTACCGGCCACCGTAGATGCGGGCCTGTGGACGACTGGCTATGGGCTAGCTAGCCGTCCGTCCGTCTAACGACGACGACAGGCCGTGTCGACGGCGCGTTCGTGTTCCACGCGCGCCTCAAAGAGATGTCAGCATAAGGGGAGGGGCCCGCAAGGGCCGAAGCCTGCCGGGGTTGCGGGCCTGTTCGAAAGAGATGCCGCGGCCCCGGAACATAAAGGGCGAGGAAGGAACATGGATGGGTTTTAGTCAGTAAGAGTCTGACACTCCCTCCCGCTCCGCCCAGAGTGGGAGAAGTCATTTGATGATTTCCCATCCTAAAAAAAAAAAAAAAAAAAAAAAGGGCGCTAGCCGTCAGGGCCAACATGCTGAATCACAGGTTGGCTCGTTGTGACTTTGGGGTAAAGACAAACGCTTTAAACACCGCAAGTGTTTAAAGCGTACTGCCAATCTTTCTACACGAGCGGCCTGTGGGTAAGGCATACTAAGAGGTCGCTAGATGCCCTGCGTATTCAGTACAATAACTGCTTCAGGATGCTGTTGGGGTTGCCGCGCTATTGTAGTGCGTCCGGTATGTTTGCTTTTGCGCATACTGATGATTTTTATGCCATAATGCGCAAAAAGACAAACTCCATCTTGTCGAGAGCGCGGTCTAGCTCTAACGGCATCCTAAGTATGTTGATTGATAAGTTCGACGCTCCTTGGTTTTCGCACGCTGTGGGTGCTGGTCAGAAGACCCTACACCTAACCTTTCAATTTTGTATTTGTTTCTGTTTTTGTTCACTAACAATAGTTTTTAGTTTTTTCATTACTATCAATTGGGCCTAGTTGCCATAAATAAACAAATATTATTATTATTTGAACTTTTTAGTTGTTGGAGTTCGAGATGACGAACAAAATGATTCTATAAAATTAATTTCTCATTTCCAAGTCGGGAAACACGCCTCTCGAAGAAGAGAGATATTCGTGCTCTGTAAGAAATATATGAAAAAAAGCTAACATGTTGATTACTTTGTACAATAATAGTGCTAGTAGGGATGTATGTGTTCGTGGCTAAATAGTACAGCCGCTCGGGTCGATCTTTAGGTTAAGCCGTGTTTGTCTAGGTTGGTCTGTGGATGAGTGACCACCCATTACGTACCGAGTTACCTATGTGCCTCGGCAAGCACGCCCGGCTGCCATCAGTAGATCTATGACAGTCGTTACAGGCCAAAAAAAGCCAGGCCAGGCCCAAAAAGTTTGACAACGAATCTTAGCAAGGGGTATCGTATTCCCCTTTACTAACTGGGTTATGGAGGTTAGATAGGGAGTCGCTCCATGTAAAATACTGATATTTAACTGCACCCGGTTAGACTGGAAGCAGACCCTAAAATAGTTAGTTACCCCAAAAAGCTAGGCAGATTATGAGGTAATTAATGTATGTGTAAACACTACATCTACGTGAGCACTATCTATGTAAATTAGCTTTTTAATTAGGCTTTCAAATTAATATTTTAAATTAGATCTACAGTCTAACCTAAACTTACTAACATCGTATTATATGTGCCCTTAAACAAAACGAAGGGCATTATGGTGACGCAATATAAACGACGTATGAGAAGCGCTGGCTTGGCGACGAAATGTTGCCGTTTACAAGGACTTTCTATTGATTTTAGATACCGACTGCGATGTAGAATATCAATTTCGGGTAGGAACCAATTTAAGGGTTTTTCGAAAAACATAAGAGGTGTATCAAATAGTAAAACCACATTTCACTAGTTAGATTTATCCCACATGTAATGGTGTGCGATCCTATTGCCATCAAACGGGGCTTCTTCCTAGCTCCGTGGCTGCTGTTGAGAAATTCCTTATGGAAAAACCCAATATCTCTTTTTCTGACCCGGCAATCGAACCCAAGAACTCTTACTCACCAGTCGTTCTTGTTTGTGACCACTACACCAAGGAGGCGCTTTTTCAAAGTCTATTTCAAATGCAGTTTCTCAAAGGTGTACAAAAACAAGAATACGATTTTTAAGTTTGATGATTACTCACATTTAAAGAAATGTGTACGTTTTGTATAAGTTATTTTGTCTGCAGGATTTTTGTTTTCTAAAGTGAGTGAATGTGTTATTTTTGAGGCAAACAAAAGGCTTGTTCCACCTTGGATTTATTTATTTATTTATTTAAACTTCATGTACAATAGTGGTACATAGGTTGGACTTAATGCCACAAGGCATTCTCTACCAGTCAACCATTGGGTCAAATAGACAGCATTGTGATAGAGTACAATAAAAATAAAAAGAAACATACCATCTTGTAATCCTAAAATAAACACAGAAATAGGTACCTACATATTAATACATAAAATGGAGAAAATGAATAATATAAATGGTATAAGTATTAGTTCAGTGGATTCACACTGAACTAATACTTATACATTCATATGTTGCTCCAGGCGAAAGAGGATGAGCCTGATGCTAGTAGCAATATATAAGGTAGAAGGGATACCGAAATGCACATACAGTACACCTTTCTGAACCGTTTTACCGTTGTACCGTCCCTTTCGTCTGGTATTATTTCATCCTTATTTTCTGACAACCAGTCTTACCAAGGGGTATCGTATTACCCAGTACTAACTGAGTTGTGGAGGTCAAATAGGCAGTCGCTCCATATAAAGTACTGGTATTCAGCTGCATCCAATTAGACTGGAAGCCGTCCCCTACACAGTTGGAAAGTGGCTAGGCAGATAATGATGATTTTCTAACAGATTTTTTCCTAGTTAACAGGTACACGTTTTAATTTTTAAAGCATTTTATAAAATAACAGCACCATAGTAACAAAAATACTATGTGGATGTGTCTACAGTACTTTTGTAAGTCCAACAATTGCTTTTGTTCAATTTTACAACAAAAGTAGGGACGGTTATGGAGAGGTGTTATCAACATGATTCTTTGTGTAAAGTAGGACAACGTCTGGTGTCACGCCACACGTACGAGGAGGTATCGTAATTAATGCTAATGAGCTTAATACATTATTCAAATCATTTCCAACCTGTGTCGTCAAGGGAATAAGGGACGTAGCAACAGCGCCCCTCACAACAGACCAATATTTCTATGAAAATAATTGTGACAATAGGAATTAATAATAAAAGAATACGTAGAACTTTTCATGGTTCTTATTTAAACTGTTCACTGTTGAAGTTTTCCATAAACATTCTCTAAAGGGTGTGAGGTCTTAGGGACAACGTAGCCACATCTGTTTGATAACGATATTATAATTTCCGATGATCTTTAATTCATTTTAATTTGCATTTTTGATATTTTAATCTGCAAGTCTGCATAATTATGTCGCTGTGTTCATTGATATTTCTTTCTCAGCGGCTGATATTTGCATGTAGGGGCGTTGACTGCACCGTCTTGTTACTTTTGTAGGCACTTGGCATATGTATTGCAACAAAAGCATTAAGACGATGATGAACTGACCAGACGGGGCTGTGTACGACCTCGTGGATTTTAAATATCAGCTTCCTGAACGGCCGACTTGCACCGGTTTTGCGAAACGAGATCGCCCTTAGCTTTAGTGAATACTTTCTATAAATACGAAGTAACACATTGTCAAGGCATCAGTCGTTCATCCGAGCAACAAACAATACAGACCAACATGTTCAAGCTGGTGGTATTGTGTGCCTTCTTCGCCGCGGCGGTCGCCAAGCCCGGTGCATTAATCGCGGCACCGCTCCCCATCACGCAGTACTCGACCTTCCTGACACCCGGAGCGACCACCATCACCAGACAGGACAGCAGCGTGATCCACCCCTCGCCGCTCTTCTACCAGGCTCCTCTGGCGTACACCCACTTCATCAAGAAGCGCTCGGCTCAGTTCCCGCTGACGTACGCCGCGCCCGCCACGTACTTCCCGAACTACTATGCTGCCACTACATACAACGCGCCGCTGATCCACAGCGCCTCCATCCTGCCAGCGCCCATCGCATCGGTGCCTGCCGTGCACCTCATCAAGAAGAGGTCTGCTGTGCTGCCTGCCACCACCTACTACGCGCCCAGCACCTACGCAGCCCCTGCTTCTCTATACGCATCCACGTACGCCTCTCATGCACCCCTGATCCCCACGCCCCTTATCTCCCAGCCCCTGATCTCCCAGCCCTTGATTTCTCAGCACCTGATCTCTCAGCCCCTGATCTCCCACCTGATCAAGAAGCGATCAGCTGGTCTGTTGAACGCTTACATCGCCCCCACCTCTTACTCCCATCAGTCACGTTTCGACCTGCAGACCACCCACACCCCCTACTCTTCCATATCCTATGCCTCCCCAGCCATCGCCTACTCCAGCCCCCTCGCTTACTCCAGCCCCCTCGCTGTATCTCATGTGTACTAAATGACACACAGTACAGCGCAAATGCTGAACTTCTGTAATGGAAGACTGTAAATCCAAAATTGTCCATAATGTAAAATAGTGTTCTCAAATGTACATAACATCGTCAAGGATTAAATAAATTCTGGAATTTTTAGTAAAACTTTTATTTTATACACATAAACCTTAGTAATATCAACATTCTAAAGTATTTATGACTATAACCTTCATTTTATTTATACACATACAAGGCTATAAATACACAGTTGAGTGGAATTTTAAATATTATAGTTGTTCAATTGTTTTACCATATAGGGCAAATTGTTTCACGTGTCACTTTAATATTTCTCAGTATATAAAGATCTAATGAGTGGTTAATTCATTAGTTAGCAAAACACACTAACAACATTGAAACATACATTATTTCTGTTTTACAGTACGATACGATCGAAATTTTCTATGGATAGGTCTTCAAAAATGATATTTAGTTTTCTAATATATTTTTTTTGTAAACTGAACAGTTTGCGCGAGAGACACTTCTAAAGTGGTAAAATGTGTCCCCCCCATGTAACTTCTAAAATAAGAGAATGATAAAACTAAAAAAAATATATGATGTACATTACCATGTAAACTACCACCGAAAATTGGTTTGAACGAGATCTAGTAAGTAGTTTTTTTTAATACGTCATAAATCGTAAACCGCAATTTACCTTTAATTTACAACGAACTGCAAGAACTTTTATACTATGTTACTTGCTGTTACGGAACCCTTCATGGGCGAGTCCGACTCGCACTTGGCCGCTTTTTTTTTTTAAATTGTTTTCGACCAATACTCTGCCACCTCGACAGCGTTGGGGGTGACCTCGGAAAGATCCCTCAGAGTGCATGACACATGATCTGTACGTACTACTGAATACTATAAAAAGCATCCCTTGTTTTAACCTAGGCTGTATTACCGTGTGCGTAATTTTATGGAAATCTGTCTTGCCATTATGGTGTGAAAAGGTATCTGATAGACAGAGCGTGTAACAGTTAGGTTTTGTCTTATTAAAGGTTGAGGCAAGTGGATTTAGGTGGTTACTTTTTCGTGATTACTACGTTAGTTCCATGGAGAAAATTGTTCAGTTTGATGGTTCCTAGCACAGAAATGGTGTCTTAAAGGGTTAAAGATACCCTTTCTGTTACACGTTTTATTATCATTTAATTTACGGGGCCACGACTGATTTTTGAAAACCTATGTTCGCTTTTTAGCAATGTAAAGTTTTTCACCGCGGGCAACACCGCGACCGCAGCTAGTGAATAGTATATTTTATAACGAGGGACTAAACGAAGCCATTATATACCCGAGGTGGTTTGACTCCCGAGCTTGCGAGGGAGGCAATGAAAGCGAGGGTATATTAAATTGGCGTTAAGTCTTGAGGTGCAAACTGTACTTTTCACTTCGAGTGCGAGTAAAATAGTCATTTAAAACCGAACAAATCAAATTTACACTCGACAAAAATTCTGAACTGAGCGGTCAGTCTTTTCTTCTATCAGGTCAGTCACAGATTAACAATTTTAACACAACACAAACTCTCAACATTTTCGCAATGAAGATGATCCACACTCCACAGATAATTAATACCTACAATACTGCAGCGGCTAGCAACAGAGGCATTGCACATACTTTTCAAAATCAATGATGCACACAAGCACAATAAATTTTTCTCGCGTTGAAGAGTTCATTTGTTTTCTTTTTTTTTTCAATAAACCGCTTTCTATTTGCAAGCCAATTCGAAATTTAAATAAAACCTTTGATAAGTTAATCTTTTGTGACCATGTTTCACAGTAAAAGAACGTTCCATTTTTAAGTTACTTTTTACTCCCTAGGGAATAAACGGTCACTTTAATCCCGTAGGGCTATAATGGCGTACTTTTAGAGCATGAGAAGTGAAAACATATTTTTTAATCTAAATCATTTTCCAGAAAAAAATATATGCAAAGTGGTAAAATACTCACTTTAGTTTTAATAAAACCACGGGTAAACAATGATGAATGCTCGTGCCTTCTCAGTATGAGAAGAGGCCTTTGCCCAGCAGTGGGACAGTAATGGGCTGGTATTTTTATCATTACGGGTAAACAAAGTTGCCCTTAGTACTATTTATAGAACTTTACTTGCCCTTGGTCCGATTGATAGAACCACCGAAAAGAAAAATACCCTTGGTCCTACTAGCAAAACTACGTGGTCGAACCACGGGCAAAAAACGAATTTTAAAAGCTATTTACTTATATTGGTTGGTATGATGAACCCAAAAAAAAAATGAAAATATCCGAACCACAGAATCTTTCCTCTAGAGTCAAGTGTGAACGTTTCCACGAAAATCCAGTGAGATTGTATCGGAAAACTAATTAGTGCTTGAAGCTCACGTTTAAACGTAAGAAGCAGCACTAATGCACCATTCGGCGTCACATGGTCACGTGTTCTCTATACCTGTTGTATTGTACTTACACATTTCCTCAACTATACACAACAAAGAGGTTTTTTGCTCAAGCTTCCATACAATAGGCACATTGTGTGTTGTAAACAAATATCAAACACTACTAATGTTGGTTGTTTTTGTTCTTGCTTGTAACTTATTGGCCACAAATTTTGGACATATTCGTTACTTCTTTTACGGTTAGGAATAGAGGAATGTGGAAATCCGTCAGTGGTCGTTGTAGCTAAGCCATCGTGGTCTATTGTTTACCTTTACTTTAATCCACATGTGCCTTACGGAACGCATAAGGTTAGGATTATTAAAATGTTATGGCTTAGTGTACACAATGTTCGCCGTTAGATATTTCTAATGCAGTCCCACTTTACGTGTAGATATGATGTTCCAAAAAGTGTTTGAAAGGCTGAGTAGGTCTAAGTGGGAGAAGGATTAGTGTGGAAATAAATTATGTAACGCGAATTTTAAAACTTATTTTATTACCTACATCACGCAAAACAATTCTGCCTTACCTTTACTGCTTTAAATATTTCGAGTTAAAAATAATAGTCTGCTACAAGTCTTTTTCAGGCAAGTCTTTTTCTCATTTCCTTAATTTTAAAATCCAATCAAGCTTCGGTGACTCCATCCATTTTCGGTTCATCTGTTGTAGTCTTAATTTGATTATTGTCATCGTAAGCTATTATTATGTAATTTTCATCTTGTTTTTCTACCGTATCTTCTTTTTCAGGAATTTCAGTTACCATTGCATTCTGAACGTCTTCATCTTTTGTGTTAATTGATTCGTTCTGTGCGTTTTCTTCTTGTACCTTGTCTATAGAAATAGGATGTTCTAGTGCTCTCGCCAGCGGTAGATTATGGAAAAAGCTTAATGCTACCGGTGTTAATATAGTATCTGCCATAAATACCGGGGCTAACACTGTCTCTTGAGGTTTGTTGTCGGGACGGCTGGCATACAACGTTGTTGCTGGACTGTATACCAACGGGCCCGCTATGAAACCAGGACTGTGCTTGATGTCGACCCTTGACTGATGAGATACTGCACTAGGCGCCGCGTATACCAGAGGAACTATCTGTCCATGCACTTCACTCATAGCACTCACAAGTAAAAGTAACGTTATCATCTTGTTTCTTGCACTAAACCTGAAGTGTGCGCGAAAGGCAGATGGGATGTTGCTTTATAGCTGCATAACGGTAGTTGTTACGTAGTGCGCGGGCGCAACGGGTTCAAGTTCTCGGCCGCGCTCTGGGACGGGTCGTTGCGTCACTGAGGCTGCGGCCCGGGGCACTGGCCGGATTGAGATGCATTATACAAACGTCATTCATTACCATTTATGATTGATGAGCTGTTACGACATAACCTCCGGTGAATCATAGCTATAATTTAGTCTTCGAATATTTGTTATTACACGCACTTATTCACAAAGCTAATTCAGGGTCTACTATATAATAAGAAAGGCGACAATTTTATTATGAACACGTACTTTATCTATTGTGTTTATAAAACCAATTCAGTTCGAATAAAATGGTAAATTCCGACTTTTTTGTGATAACAATCACAACGTTGAATAGAACGACAAATGTATTAATAGTTTTGATCCTGTCACTCTGAATCAGCATTTGGGGTATAAGAAGGTAGCCCTCGAGTTCTATTGGCAGTCAGCTCTTGCAGTTTGTTACGATTTGTGATCTTGAATCAATAAGTTGAATATGTTTCGTGTTGTCGTGTTGTTCGCATCCCTCGCCTTGTGCCATGGCCATGCAGTGCCTGTAGTGGCTCACCATGCTCCAGTGCTAGCTGGCTACGCTGGCCACGGCTACGGTGGAGTTGGATATGGAGGATACGGCTATGGTGGTGGATTTGGAGGCCACGGGGGATATGGCTACGGTGGACTTGGGCACGGAGGACTGGGCTATGGAGGCCTTGGTCATGGAGGCCTTGGTCATGGAGGCCTTGGTCATGGAGGCCTTGGTCATGGAGGCCTTAGTCATGGAGGACTCGCTCTTGGAGGACTTGGTCACGGTGGGCTTGGTCATGGAGGGCTAGGTCATGGTGGACTCGCTCTTGGAGGACTTGGTCACGGTGGACTTGGTCATGGAGACTTCGGTCATGCTGGACTTGGTCACGCCGGACACGAACATCACATTCTGAAGCGATCTCCTCATCTCGTGGCTCCGTTGGCTCATGTTGGTCACGTGGCTCACATTGCACCCGTGGCGGTATCCCACCAGTCTCGCTTGGACGTGCAACATTCGCCAGCTGTCGTGCATACCTCCGTGTTAGCACCGATAGTAGCTCCGGTCCTGCATGCTGCACCCTTGCACTTCGGTGGAGGATACGGAGCTGGTTATGGAGCTGGTCTGGGAGGAGGCTACGGTCACGGTTATGGGTACGGCCACGGTCACGGTCACTACTAGTCTCGACAACTTTGTATGAAAATAATCAGTTTTGTAAATTAGGTATGAAACGAGCAACTGTATTATGTAGTTATAAAAAGTCAGCAAATAAAGAATGTGATAATAACTTGAATTGTATTATATTTGAACCCTGTTAATTTTGATTGAAGTTCAATGTTTTGCTTCTACAAACTACGCACCACCACATCCCATAGATTGCTTTTGTAGTTCTGTAGTGATTCACGATTTGAAGGACGCTACTGAAGTTACGAAATTCTAGCTGAATCCTAGGCCTAATCAGTTAGGATTGTGCCGTCAACACGATAAGAGGCGACGGCACACTTAATATAAGATCTCCGTCAACCTTAGAAAAAACATCTTGAACATAATTATAATGTGAAAGACATCAAACAGCGAAACGCTCTAGTTTGAGTTTAAAAAAGCGAATGTAGGAAATCGTAATTCAAATATTAAATTAAAAAAAAGTACAAAAACAATTACATTATAATTTACTCTATCAGGAACGGAACAGTATGCTATGCCTAATAAAATTGAAGGACATGTCAAATTAGTTTTTTTTTCATAGTAAAATAAAACAACCTTACATTTTAATTGGTCTTATTTTGTTACTGCAGCTATAATAAACACTAGAACTATTTAGCAGTGCATAAATTATTGGGTAAACTTGATCGGGGAAACAAGGCGTTAAAAATGAACTTCCGCAATTCAAAATAAACGGGCGTAGCCGTAGTTAAATATAGTTAGAACATTGTCGAGTGTCGAGTCAGGCTTTGAGTTCTTTATTACATGACATTTTACAGTCTGTTGTCTTAAGGATATCTTGACTGTTTTGCTCAAAGATCTTTTGTTTGCCTAATCATCTCCTTCTTCCTAGTTCTAGCCCACTTCAGGTGGGCTTGGTTCTCCCAATTTTCCGGCACCAGGAAAATCTGTCCTGGGCTGTGGGGCAGTTATTCCTCTAATAGGAGCTCCGTCATGCTAGTAAAGTAGGTATTGACCTAATATAAAGGGAAAGAAAAGTTCTAGTTTTATTGATTTAGATCCTCTTTGGAATAGTCGGTGCTTGCAGGTACAATCCTTAGTAAGCACGGGTAGCAAGTTGCAAGTTGTAACGGGTTGTAAATTAGAATTTTCGTTTTCTTTTGAAATTTATTTCACAAGTATGTAAAATAATACACTCGAGCACTCGTTAAGTAAAAGTCTGCGAAATAGGTTAATGATATAATCGACATTCCTCCACGCATCACATACTCTCATCACATTCAAAGTGTAAGAAAATAAATAAAAGATGTCAAGTAATAATAAAATCGTTTATTCGGCAGTGATAATTTCGTTACATGTTGGTTTTTGAAGTATTTACAGTATACTAGGTTGTTTCAATTGGATAGTTTAGTAGGGGTGAACGCTGAGGGCTCTGGGGTATACAGCGGAGTAGGACTGGGGGTAGGAGTACGCGGAGTACACGGAAGAGGGGTAGGCAGAGTAAGCGGAGACAACGGGAGTGGAGTAGGCGGAGACAACGGCAGGGTTGTGGTAGGCGGACACCAGGGGGCTGGAGTAGGCTACAGGGGACACCACCGAGCTGTAGGCCAAGGGGGCGACGCCGACAGACCGCTTGCGGAGGTGGTGGTAGCCAGACAGAGCCTTAGCGGTGTAGTGGGCAGCGCGGGCAGCAACTACCTCAGGGGTGTCAAGGGGCACTCCGTTGACGGCATCCAGGACGACGGCGGGGGAGTGAGGGGCCTGGGCGAGGGCCACGTGGGATCCGTAGACAGCGGGCGCAGAGTAGACAGCGGGAGCAGAGTAGACAGCGGGGGCGGAGTAGACAGCAGGCGCGGCGTAAACGGCAGGGGAGCCGTGCACCACGCTGGAGCTGTACTGAGACACCGAGCTAGTTGCGGGCTGTACCACGGCACTGTAGGCTAGCGGGGCCAACACACTAGGCTTAGCGGCAGCCATCGCCGCGACAGAGAGCAACACCACCAGCTTGTACATTGTGAAGTGGTCTGTGTTGTTTTCGAACTAAAGAAGTTGGATCAACTGATGTCTAACACACTGTGACGGATCCTTTTATACGAAGCGTTGAGCAAGTACTCATTACCAAAACAACTGGTGCCCGAACAACCTTCAAAACTACTATCTATGCTTTGATATTTAAGCTACCTAATATTTTATTCCAGCGAGCAAACACTTTTTGTCATATGTGATTAGGTTCCGGAATCGTTTTACAGATCATAGTGACAAGTGTCGCGACAAACCCAAGGTGTGCATTGCATTATTTTCGGACAATCGATTTGTTCTGTTCTTCTTTGTGATAACATGTGGGTGATGTAGGAAACCCTAATAACTAAACATTTTTTGTTATTTGTAAAAGACAAATAACAAAACCAATGTTCACTCTCTCATTAATATGCACACTGATCAATTTGTGGTTTTGTAATGTCATCAAACGCCTTGCTCTGTCTAAAATATGGAAATAACTAATGAGAATTCAATACAATATTAAGGTAATTTTCACTAGAAAATAAAGAGAATATTGCAGAGTAAAGATTGATTCACATTTAAGTGCAAGCTGACCTTATTAATATTCATACCTAAACAAGTAAGTAATCATGGACAATCAAGTGATTAATTGCTGTTTTTATGTTCCTGTAAATTTATTCACATTTTGATACTTAGAAAGTCCTGCCTTCTTGAACTAGAAGGCCTCACCCAGGAAGCTTACGACTTGACTTGTAAAACTGTTTACAGTGAACAAACACCATACAATTAAAAAATACGAGTTATTCATTTTGGTAAATGAATCTAGACTTGCAATATCCTTCTAAGGACACGAAAGTCAAACATTTGTTAAAAATATCTATGTCAATTTCTTGTTTAAAGATTTAGAAAAAGCATTTCACTATTGCTGATTAAAATTTGATGTAACTTGTTTTTAAATGAATCAAAAACAATGAACATGGCTAGTTCCAAATATGTTTTAGGTACTGAAGTAGATACATTATTAATTAAATTGTTTTTGCAATAATGCAAGGCGCTACCGCTAATTATTGTTTTTGCATTGAATTGTTAAGGTCTCGAAAAAGTAAAAATTTTAGATTGTTACTAGAGTAGAACCAAATCACGGTAATTTTGTTATTTTTGTTATTAATATGCGTATATTCTACAGCTGACTTTTTGATATGATAAAAATGGTATAATGACCAATTTTCTCGAGAGGTGCTGTTCAATAAAGCGAAATATTTATGGAAGGCACTTGTTAAATTGTCGGATTGTCGCCTGTCAGTTTTATTAAATAGGCCCGAGATTTTATTATTATATTTTCACACAAAGGGTATTGAACAGTTATAATAACATCCTATTCGTTCAACTGCCGTCAGATTTCAATTATTAATTCTATGCCCAAAAATCCCTCAATAATTCCCCAACAATAGATGTCAGTATTATTAAAGTACACAAGTACAATTTAAGTGTTGTCGTCGAATTTTCGACAGTCAGTTTAATCTCTTCTAGATAGGTCAAACTAAATTGTCAGCAAATGAAACTAGGTATTCAAATGTCAGGCACTCGACGACAAGCAGTGTTTGGTCAAAGCTTTTAACGTAAGGCAGTGCGTAGACCGGAGTCAAAACAACCTTTTTAGAGTGGCAAACAGTATGGCTTTGTTTTGTACCACAACCGTTTTTCGGTAGATTTATGACAACATAAGGTTGTAGCCAACAAAAAGAATATAATTAAAAAATTATCGTAATGTATTGCTATTTAGATATACTTTACAATGGCAACATAAATTACCAGATAGCTCGCTGTCAGCGGGCTTACCGCTGACAATGCCAATGTAAAGTATATCTAAAGAGGAAGACTTAAAGTCCATATTTGAATTATATTCTTTTTGTTGGGTGAGAGCGGAGTCGTTTATATGGGCTACAACTTTTACTCTCATCATCATTCTCTTGCACCTATCCCAATTCAATTGTGTCAGCGTAGCATGTCTTCTTCTTCTATACGTTACTTCTCTTTTACTCGTCATCTACTCAGACACCTTTGACAACTTTGAGTATGATATGATATACTTGTTTTGATTTATAATGAGACTTTTTTGTTGGAAGCATCTTGGATGCATCTTGTCGAGGTTTACAGCGATAGTCTTATTGTGGTTGACTGTCATCTGTATCTTCTTTCGTGCTTGTAAGCGCAACTATGCGTGGGGGTGCTTTGTGTGAATCGAACACAGGACGGGGATTCCTTTCTCAGGATGGACAAAGTGTTGGTGAGTTTTTCCATTAAAATTTCTCAGTAGCGGAGTTCAGAAGTCAGCTGTATGATATCCCGTGCCTCGGAATCCACGTCAAGTTGTCAGTCCTGCGCTTTATCTCGCTTTCCGATCCACTGCCATCCCATCATCATCTGCTTAGCCTTTTCCCAACTACGTTGAGGTTGGCTTTCGGCTGAATACCAGTATTTTACATGGAGCGACTGCCTATCTGACCTCCGCAACCATATTAGTACTGGGTAATACGATACTCCTTGGTAAGACTGGTTGCCAGACTTTTTGAGCCACTGACTACCTACTCGTATACCTAACGACTGTCAAAGATATTCAAATGACAGCCGGGACCAACGGCTTAGCTTGCCTTCGGCTAGGAGGACTATTAAAGACTGTCTAGACGTCACCACGTCTGCGCACAGCCTTACCGTACAGTTCTATATGGTCTGTCAAATGTGTCACGCTTTGTTATCTAAGTAGCACACTCGAAGTTTGAGTGATAGCATCAACAAGTCGGCATTGTGCACATAAATGTCAGTATCTTTGCACGCAGGTCTATTTAATTACTTCATAAAAAGGCAAATTTGACATTTAAAGCAGAATATTCCGAGCATGTTTTATTAGATTTTGAAAGCTTACGTGACATACTTGCAATGCAGCTGTATTTCTGTAGGTACTCTTTGCCGCTGTGCATATTAAAACCCTTGAAAGGTAATGAAAATGTTGCTCTACTTTACCGTTTTCATTCAGAATTTCAATGGATAGGTGCTATATTTAACAAGACCTGTTTTTTTTTACGAAACGAATGAGTGTTCAGTGCAGGCCACGTTTTTTGGGACATGCTACCCTGGTCTGCGAGTCTTATTCAGGTCTTACATGTGTTCCTTTGTATGAATAAGTATGTAGTTCTTTCCGGCTTTAGTCGCTTGGTTTTATCCGCATGATATAAATTTTCTCAACTTATCGTACTATCCGTTAATTAAGGTATTTACAATACTACTGATAAAACTGAAGGTTTTACGTGAATAATCCTCACTAAGTTTCGCATATAAAAGTAGTAGAAAGACAGATTTGACTATTACTTGTCTCTTTGAGGGAAACCTAGAAACGCAAAACTACACTTTATTTTCAAAATCCAAAGAGTCAAGCAAACTGACTCATGAAATATAATGACGATCCAAAAAGTTTTTATAAATTTAAATGTAAAACAAAAAAAAACTTTAATTGAAAGTTCTAAAACATTAACACCGATAATGTTTTAAAGGTCGTTTGCTTTGTTATCTGCGCAATTTTGTAAAAAAACGTGAAATTGAAATGTTACCATTGGCATCGATTATTGAAGTCTTTTTGATACAGTTCACGAGTATGTCCAGTGCCGACCAAAAGTCGATAGGCAATCTCACAAAGCAATAGCTTGACGTTTAGTTTGACTTACGACCTTCTACTTTCAACAAAATAGATATAGTCAGCATCTAGTTGTAGTTCATAATTTCAATGCCAATATCTAAGACATGATGGCCTAGCGGTTGGGCCCGTCCAGAATTAAGAGTGAATCAGTAAGCCGTGAGTTCAAATCCCGCACAGTTACTTTTAGACTTTTTGTAAGTTTTTACTCTACAGAAATATTATATTCTTTAACTTGTTTGCTTTGTTCACACATTTCGTAAAGTTAGGGAGGTAGAAAGAAAAATAAGTCAAGAATTTTGTTAGATTTCTGTGAGGTAGACATGAGTTTTATGAATATTTTAACTTGATCGGAATGAACTTTGTCGTTTGGTTGTAGTCATACATAATACACTATATAACGTGGTACTTGATGGTCAGTGACGTGTGGTTTAATAGATAGCGGTATTGTTGTTGGTGTGATTCTTAAAATGCGGGCAAATATTAATATTAAGGCGCGGGCGACTATTATCGCGAATTATCCACGCTTCATAAAAGTGGCCTTAATAGAACTGAATGTGAGTATTATAATTATTTATGAATTGTAACTTAAACATTAAAAATTAAAAACGAATGGGTATTATAAATTGTTCATTTATTTGGTGACCTGTGGTTTACTTAATTCGTTGTTTTTTTTTTTCAATCTATCATGCAAGATAAATAATTAGTGTTTATTATTGGATTTATAAATGCAGAGTGAATGAAGTCACTTTAGTATTTATTACAGCTGCCTAACATCTTTTTTTTTGTTTAGAGAAATGCAGTAAGGGTCTGGATCAAAAGGTATGAGGAAGAAGGAGCCTTGCAAGTAGACAGCGAAGTGGAAGGTCGTCGCTTATTAGCGAAGCGCAGCGACAACATATCGTGGGCGAGTATGAAACCAATGGTTTCACACCTACGACACACTCGGAGTCACCGCAAACTGTTCGCCGTGCCCTCCACGCTGAAGGCTTGCATCACAGAAGATCAGCTAAAATGCCCTTCTTGACAGAAAGACATAAAGAAGAACGATTACGTTTCGCACGGGAATATTTAGACTTTGACTGGATTACTTCCATTTTGTTCCGGTTCACGGTCGCCACTCCAGAACTTTTCGACCCCATCGGCCATCCGTTCTGCGAGCAATGTGCCCTGCCCACTGCCACTTAAGTTTAGCAATTTTTCGGGCTACGTCGGTGACCTTGGTTCTCTTGCGGATGTCTTCATTTCTGATGCGATCACGCAAGTAAACTCCGAGCATAGCGTCTCCATTGCCCTTTGGGTGACTTTAAGCCGCATACGTCTACTTGACTGCATTGAAAATAATGGGGGTTATACAAAATATTAATCCCTAATGTTCTAGTTTTAATTAGACGTGTTACAAAATGTTTAGTGATATTAATAATTCCTAAATTGAGGTTTAGTTTCAATCTTCTTTTCTACGGGAAAATGAACACTTAAACTATAACCTCAATATGAGTTACATTTATTGTGACGTCACATAAAAAACATGTTCACGAAGTCTAAATTATGTATTAGTTTTCAGTAAGCTCTGTTGAATACCGATAGATAGAAGTGGGTATCAACAATTATATTTGTGTGATTAAAATATCCTTGTTATGTTAATAAAAAATGACTTCAAAGTATACAGATACCCAAATAATCTTATGAACGGTTACAAGAGAACTTCTTATATCTAGGTAGGAATGTGACGTTACAAATCTCATTAAAGTTGTTAATTATATGAATAAATGAAACGAATAAAACAATTTTTGTTATCTGTCAGCACGATTTTTTTTTCAACCTTCCAACACCGAAAAAATATAACACAATCACATAAATAGTTATGATGGGTTATTAACTTATATTTAAATCCTTTTAAAAATAAATAATGACCATGAACCCATTTCAAAATAAATACCTAAGTAAATAGTTTTTGCATAAAAATCAAATATGTATTAATTAAAGTGGTTACAAAAAAAAAAAAAACCCATATTATGTAAACGGGATTTGAACTCAAGACACGTTGATTGTGAACCCACTGCTTAACCTAAACAGCTATCAACGCCTAGTTAATATGGTCGAAGTTTAGCTATCCAATGCAAATACGATCATGCGTTTGCTGCGTGTATAACAAAAGAGACGGTAATATATTTCTTTATGTTTCGAGGAGAGCGACGCGACAACTTGCGACAGTAGGCGACTCTGTGGCTGTGGTGTGCGTAAGTACTGTATTGAGACAGCTTACACATACAGCCGCACGGACGCTCGCCCGTGCGTTCACAGCAATATGATCCTTAGCGTGCCTGTGCACTTATCAACGCTTACTGTACATTTAAGTAAAACAAAGTTTTCATAGACTTCCTGACTTGATTTGGATTCTATGTTATGTCTTCTTAAAGATCCAGAGACGATAGGTACCTTTGTCGAAAATAGAAAGTGAAATAAATAGCTGGGACTGAAGAAATCCTTTCATGAGTCCTTTTCGTTTTGAATATTATAGTAGTTTATTAACTGTGTTATTAGTTTGTTTAAATTAATGGTAAACTTTGTTTCTGTTTGTGGGCCTCCAGTAAATATCCTTGAGAATTTCGTGAGGTTTCACGATTGTTGTTATTCTAGATACCGAGCCTGTTTAGGAAAGCCTGTTGAACGTGTAAACAAACATCGTTGTACGAGAACTTTCTATTATTTAGCAGCAGATCCATGATAAATAATGATGACACTGAAAGCTGTTGCAGCTGGTAAAGGTGTTCTGATCGCGTTAAGTTTCATTGGAGACATCGGATCTTAGACTAAAAAGCGTATTAAGGTTTCAGTTACTACTTCGAAGAATAAGTGAAAAATAGATATTATTTCTTATAAATTTTATTTATTTACAAGCCATTTTATTATTTGTCGTTCGTCGAATCTGAACCGAGGAGCAGTTCCTCGTTATCGTGGTGACGTTCACCAGGGGTGCACGCTGTAGGTCTTGGTGATCAAAGGGGTGGAGTAGGCGAGGGGCGCGGAGTACGCCAGGGGTGCGGCGTGCACGGTAGACAACACGGGGGCGGACGCGTACGTGGAGATCACAGGGGAAGCCAAATGGGTGGACAGCAGCGGCGAGGCGATCAGAGTAGCTGAGCGCTTCTTGATGAGGTGGGCACCAGCCAGAGCCTTAGCTTCGAAGTGGGCAGCACGAGCAGCGATCACTTCAGGGGTGTCCAGGGGCACAGCGGGTCCAGCGATGGCAGCGGGGGCAGCGTAGGCAGCGGTCAATGCGGGAGCAGCGAACGCCGTCTTCAAGAGAGCAGGAGCAGCGTATGCCGTCTTCAAGAAGGTGGGAGCCACGGCAGCACCAGCGAGGATGGGCGCGTTGTAGCCGAGGGCAGCACCGTATGCGATGGGAGCGCTGTAGGCAAGGGGCGCGGACACCACTGTGCTGCTGATGGCGGGAGATGTCTTGATGTCGATGCGGGACTGGCTGGATACGGCAGCGGGCGCGATGGCGGCGGTAGCGATGGCTGGAGCAGCGATCACAGCGGGCTCGGAGATGACGGTGCGGGCGATTGGCTCAATGGATGTTGATACCACTGCTGGCGACGACTTGATGTCCAAACGAGACTGGCTGGATACTGCAGACGCTCCGGAGTAGATGGTTGGTGCGGAGTAGAGGGCGGGTGCGGCGTATGCAGCCGGTGCGGAGTAGATGGTAGGTGCGGCGTACGCAGCAGGCGCGGCGTATGCAGCACCGAGGATCGGCGCCGAGTAAGATGTGGCCAGGCCCAGCCCCGAAGGCTTGCCAGCGACGAGCGCCACCACAGATAAGAACACCACCAGCGAATTCATCGTGGTCTGTGTATATTCAGATGTGAACGACAAGGGAATGAGATGAAACTGATGCTTTCTTTTGGTTTTCGAGTGTATTTATACTGCTCGCGATGTCCTGAAATGAAAGTCAAGTTCGACGAGTTTCGTGTCATTACACGCAATAAGTTCACTTTATTACATTATTTTGTAAATTTTTGCACTTGAAGTAAAGAATAAATCGAATTTTGTCCGAATCGAAGTTAAAAATAACCTGTTATGATCTTGTTCATTTAGCTTTTCACGTTGCAAACATAACTGCTTCTAAATAAAGTATTATCATGATAGAGATGCTCTACATTATCATCATCTGCCTAGCCTTTTCCCAACTATGTTTGGGGCGGTTAGTCTAACCGTACATAGCTGTGTATCAGTATTTTCATAGAGTGACTGCCTATCTGATAGAGATAATTTGCATTGGACAATAATACTGTTCTCACTTTCTTCTATTAGGTACATACAAGTTTTCCTGATGGCTGTAGATCCAAAAACTACTTATACACATATACATATTTAGTGATGCACAATAACTCACTCATAGCATAAAGTTCAATGAAACCTATGAACTGACAAGGAGTAGGTTAGTCAGAATGATGATAATTATGAGAATGATGAAAATTATGAGAGATAAAATTAATGGTTTTAGTTTGGCATTGGTTTGTTTGATTCTTATTTGAAATAAATTAAATTAATAGAATTATGTCATAATTCACAATAAATCGGTATCTAACTGGAAATTATACAAGATTTTCCAAAAAATTACATGTGAACGTTAAATATTGTTAACTGCTGGCATTCCGTTATGTCAACCTAATTAGTTTTGAGACTTACTACGAACATAAATCAATCATAAAAAAGCTTTTTTCATGTCATTTTGGTTTAGATTGCATGTCAAGCCAGGATTAAATTCAATAAATATCTCAGAAGATTTACCTTTACGAATATTTGAGGATTACAAACTTTTCTGTTCACATTTTTGTATAGTTGGGTTTCAAGATATGCCCATAACTTACTATACATACTTACAAAGGTACTACACATGCATACTGTATTCATTAAGGTGCTATTTAAGGTAACAAAAAATACAAAAAATAGTGCAGTAAATGTTAACCTGCAATGAGATATAGGTACAAGTAGTGCGTTGGTGTGACCGTGCGTCGTAAAAACTTGGACTTTATTTTTTGCGTCAATGTGGCCGGTTAACAAAATGTTAAGGTTTGATCTGATCGGCCTTGGACGTGCTTTCATGCTCATTCTGAACGACTGGGCGTAGGCTTGACTTGTATATGTATAGAGTTGTTAAAACCATTTGTTTTCTGCAATCGAAAGTCTGATTTTTATTTTTAGATTCGAAGTTATGTTTTTAATTTATAGCAGTATGTTATAGAAGTGGATGTCAAAGTGAGAAACTTTTTTTTAATATTTAGTGTCAAATACCAGTTTCATTTTAAAATTCGTTGTTGTAAACGATCTAAGTGGCAGTACAAAAAGCTACTTAATTTTCATTAAAGTAGTTTCCTTTCACAGGTTGATAATCGTTACTTAGATCGGGGCGGGGTGTGAAATTTATGTAATAAACGCTTTAACGCGCATCCCGGTACTTTATTTTGTCATTCATTGTCATCATTTGACAGTTAGTCCAGCAAATATTATTATTGCCGCGTGAGGTATTCCGTGCCCCGGGGTTGCGGGCCTGTTCGAAAGAGATACCGCAGCCCCGGGACATAAAAGGCGAGGAAGGAACATGGATGAGTTTTGGTCAGTAAAAGTCTGACACTCCCTCCCGGTCCGCCCAGAGTGGGAGAAGTTATTTGATGATTTCCCATCTTAAAAACAAAAAAAGGTATTCCATGCTTATACGAGAAATGGAAAAGCCCAAAACGTCAACACAACAACTAAATATCTTGTCACATCTAAAAACAGCTCTGGTGATATAATACATCGCGAGTGTCAACAGCATGACATTACGCACAGCGCGGTATGCGGAATCTGACAGTCCGTATACGGAGACAACCGTATCTACTGCCCAAGTCCGATCTTGCACGTATACTGTTACAAGTAGGTGTGTAATTAACATAACATTACGCCTGTATCTTTGAAGGGTAGACAAAAGTGTATGTTTAGTTCACTCGCATTTCGGCAGTTATGTTTGAGTCTCATGGATCAGTGGATACGAAACGGGGCGCTATTTTTTTACTGCGACCAATTTTGAGTTAGTCACCGTTTAACCTAACCTAACACATGTGGTCGGAGTGAACAAAAACCCTTTTTTTTTAGGATGGGAAATCATCAAATAACTTCTCCCACTCTGGGCGGAGCGGGAGGGAGTGTAAGACTTTTACTGACTAAAACCCATTCATGTTCCTTCCTCGCCCTTTACGTTCCGGGGCCGCGGTATCTTTTTCGAACAGTCCCGCAGCCCTGGCAGGCTTCGGCCCTTGCGGGCCCCTCTCTTTATGCTGACACCTCTTTGAGGCGCGCTTGAAACACGAACGCGCCGTCGACACGGCTCGTCGTTATTAGACCATACCTAACCGTCCACAGGCCCACGTCTACGGTGGTTGGTAGCCACCACGTGGCCCCCGATTCCGGGTGCGTTTCCCGCAGCGGCTGGGGCGAGAGGTTCTCTCCCTCGGGCCTCGTGAACGAAATCCCTTCGACATCTATACGAATAACGATTAGTCGGAGAAAAAAAAACACCAAGACGCGTTTAGCCTTATATTTAGGTGTTTCATACGCAAGAACCGAGAAAAAAACAGTTTGCGAAAATAACACCTTTTGGTTCATTTTTTCTCTTTTTTTCTGTGCCCCGAAACGTACCCCCCCTACGTGCCCCTAACCGTCTCATGTAATCAAAATATGTTAGTCTCATGTTAAAAATATCTTCATGAACGTACATACACAGATTAAATCTATAATTTAAAACACTTATCAACAGTTGATTTTGCAGCCAATTTACAAAACTAAAGTAAATAAATCTATTCACTGAAAGGAGACATTTTTTTTTTGTTCGAGGATTAGGCCACCCACACAAATTGTAGCATTTAATAATGAAACTTACATTGATTTCTTCCTTATAAGCTCTAGATTCCAGTGGTTAAATTAGCTAAGCAATGTCTAACCGGAATAAATGCGAGAAATCTGCAAAAACACTTACGAAAACCAAAATAAACAGAAAAAGTAAATGTCAAAATAATGAAGTTGTCTGTCAATCACTAAAAAGTGGGTTTATAACGTTCCGCGCCACGGTGATTGTTTTAACCATCTATGCGATTTTAGTGTAAACCTTTAGAAATAGCATTAAAAAATCTCACAATTTAAATTATTTATTTTACATTCTTTCTGATTCTATAATAATTATAGCACATATGATTACCAACGGGTAGGTACCGTACTTTTTTCAGTAAACAGAAAAAAACCCCTATTCACGTAAGTATTTGCTGTCAAATGACATTGACCACAACAGGAATCATTTGACTTGCAAAAAGATATCATAACATAGCTTATTTATTATTATTTTAGGATTCCGTTTTCATTTCTACGTAATATTTCGTTTAATACCATAATAAAATGGTTACTATTTTTTGGTGTTATTATGAATAATAAATGCAACGACCAGGTGGGCCCAAAAAAAACTATCTCCTTTCTAAAAAGACCGCTTACTTTATTTATACATACATTTACCCATAATTATCTACTCGTCCACCTTCTCTTTATATTTTTTTTGCTTTTGGTCTCGAACCCATGGATTAATTGTGACTGACTTAAATGTGCCTGCTGTTAAAATGTTACTCGAATTTTATGGAGGTTGTGCTTGTGTTTTTTTTCTTAATTTTTTAGATAGATGAACGTGGTAATGAGGACAAAATGAGCGTTTTCGTGTAGTCATGTAGCTAGTGATGTTTCGTAGTTTCCACCTATCCCCATGGGAAAGTAGCGTGAGTTATTAATTAGCACAGCGAAAAGTATATTATTTTTTGAAGATGTACTTTCCATGATTTCGTAAATTTGGAGCCTTTCAATAAAATACAATATGAATTTACTGCATTTAATTACAATTCCAAACATGGCACAACTTTCCAACTCGTGTGAGCTAGATTTTTGCTCCAATCTATCATTCCGAATGGACTTAACATTATTGATAATAAATATATAGAGTAGATGTTGACTGTTGCACTATCCGGGAATAGGCCTGGGCGGTGAGGCCTGGGTGGTATGGCCTGGATGTTGGCCTTAGTTGGGTGTTCACCAGCCGTGGGCGTAGGCCGGGGCAGCCACGAGCGGCGCGTGCGCAGCGACGATGGGAGCGTGGGCCACTAGCGCGGGAGACGCGACCTGGAACATTAGCAATTAATCTATGAGACCTTAGAACCAGACCCTATTGAAGTTGGAGATCCGGAAGAGGAATATGTATGTACGAATTATTATTAAAAAAACTTAAGTGTTTTTAGGAAGTAACACGAACGATTGATCTTTGAGTAAGAAGCGAATTCTTGGGTCCATGGTAAGACGTGGAAAGGTAATTATTCAACTTCGTTTTCCGGTACAAACAAGTCGAGTATGCACCTTCTTTTAACAGTACTGTCGTAGTAACAATGATTTTTTAAACTTAGAAAATAATAAAAATAATATTTGGGTTAAAAGACATCAACGCGCTCAAGAACAAAAAAAGAAAAAAATAAGTTTTTTTTTAAATTTATAATTTTATGTTTCTTGAGTTAAGTTTACTTTATTGGTTAGAGACTGCAGCTGAGAGGTATTATGGCAGAAAACGAACTAGACTAGGGGTCTAAAATTTTAAATTCTAAAAATGGACTTTAATTTCATACCCATAAAGTCCATTTTAAGAATTTTTAACTTGACTCATATTATGTTCTGCTAAAGTGGCCATTTTAAGCCCGTAGATCACATAAAGAATTGTTAGTTGGTTCCTCTCTCTGGAACTCTGACATGGTAGCTTGGACCCTGTTCCTGATACCGGTGGGCAATTTCTTTTTTTAAATTAATATTTATAAATGTAATGAATTTGTAAAGAAATCAATAAAGGACTAATGACAATAAGAATGATTATACCTTAACAGTGTTAGCGTATGAAGTAGCGTAGGCAGGTACGGCGGTCTTAACTATGGCGGGGGCGCTGTAGACGGGGGCACTGACGATGCCGTGTCCCCAGCCGGCCGCGATGGGGGCTCCGTAGCCTCCGATGTAGCCGGGGGCGGCGGCGGCGACGGCCAGGAGGGCGGTGAAGACGACCTGGAAAGAAGTTGGAGTAGGAATAAGTCAACAGCAGTTGAAGTTTTCTTTGCTTCACTGGTGTAATTGCTGTTTGCGGTTATTAATACAATAGAATATAATCTTTATTTGCTTAGAATGTAGGTTCATAAAAATAAGTTGTTGAATTATACAGGGTGTATTTCACCTCATCACAAAGCCGTTAACCAAGCATTCTGTATATCAAACTAAGTTACTTTACGCAAAAAAAATTGCTGGGAAACAACTTTATTTTTTGAGGTTATAAATCATGTTTTGTGGTATAACTCAATGTAACACACTCAAAACATTGTGCGGATGGATGGATTAAATAGTACGGGGGTCGTAGAAATACTTTAAGAAAAAATGATGCGATAAAAAGTGGTATTTAAAAAAAAACTTGTCAAATACTTGCAACTTTGACCCCCAATATCTCCGTAACTAGAAGGTTCCCAGGTACAGTGTAGAACAAAAAAATGATCAGAATGACGAGGAGAACAAGTGCCTTTCGTATTCGTTAAGAGGTGTTTTACACCCTTTATAGGGTGACTAAAGTTGGAATTGCGAAAAAAAATAAGTTCTTTGACATTAGGGAAACATAAATGTATTGAACAGCTGTTTTTTTTTTGCGATTTCAGGTATGTTCCCACAGTAAAAGTTATTTGTTATCATGAGCATAATCACGTGTTTAAGTTTCGTACACTAACCGTCCACCGTGTAACTAGTCACAATTACCAGTCGAGAGTACGGAGACAAAATGTAGCCTACGGTTGATTCACATTTGTTCATAACGCATGTTGAACGACTCACCTATGTTTAATTTACCTAATTTTAATTCCACTAAAATCGATCGCACTAACGAACGACTAATAATTTAAAACAGGCCTTCCGTCGTTTCTTTGATTTACTGGTTCTTGTACTTTAAGCAACTACGAGTGTTGATATATTGAATGGATTCGGCGCAGCCTTATAGACCGTCGGTTTTGCTAAAGTATTGCTATTTGGCATATTTTCACAATTTCGAAGTTTTGGTACATTTTCTGTTTGATTGATAACCGTCTTCATTTATAGGGCATCATTTAAAACTTGGTTCATTCTCGATTGCCTTACGTCACTGTAGGAAAGGTTTATCGTCTATTATTTTCTTATTCAATTGCCTTATTACGCTTTATTAAAATCAAAATTGAATAGACTATTGTAGCTACTTACAATAGATTACGTTAAGTCTACTGAATGAAACAATTGCTATAGAACAAAAATACCCTATAAACCAATCTAGTATTGGGACAGATAGTCAAATTTCCTTTGAGGCTTTGAGAAGTTCCTAAAGGGTCCAGAAACCCTTCTGAATGGTACAATAAGATCACGTGGTCAGTCATAAGGCTCGTCTTTTGTGCGATCTATTGTAGCGATCACTCACGCGCCCCGCATATGCTCATGGAAAACAATTAGCTGATTATATTACTCTTATACAACTGACTTTCTTTTGTTACTTATTGTTATCCCTCTTCCAC
This sequence comes from Xestia c-nigrum, assembly GCA_916618015.1. NCBI lineage: Eukaryota > Metazoa > Arthropoda > Insecta > Lepidoptera > Noctuidae > Xestia > Xestia c-nigrum. The sequence continues at coordinate 12,886,727 of OU745260.1, forward strand.
CTGATTTGAAAATAGAATGGTTATGGTTTAGTTTGATTTTCGAAGCGATGTTCTACCAGGTTCTACCGTGCATGTCGGATTCAATGTGAAATTGTTATGTCATACATGAAAATAAATAATCTCGAAGAAAGTATTAGTAACAAAAGTTCTCATCGTCATCATCATCTGCCTAGCCTTTTTTAAAAGTTTTCATCGTAACATATTTTTTAGATTTTAAATGTTTTAATATTATTATGTGTAGGATATTTAAAAAAAAATGTAAATCAATTTATAGAAATGAATTTCCGGTAATTTAAAATTTCGTTACCTAAAATTAGTCTTTGTTTAAAAAATCATTTAGGAAATAAATCACTTAAATACGCGTGAATACAATGTATGTTGTACTCACGTATTTTAGGTACGCACAAGGATTTTGTAACTAACACTTCCGCTAGTGCTATTGAAACAATAACATATCTTGGAAATAGTTGTTATAATATAACTAATTATTCGTATCTGGTTTCAACAAAATTGATGAGTTCTGGAAGATACAATTCTAACAAATAAATCAAGATATGGTCACGTTATTGCTATAACGGTGGTACTTACGAGTATACCTCCTACCATAAACGTGAATAAGAATAAATACAGGGTGTAAACCACCTCATCACAAACCTGTTTTCCAAGTATTCTGTACATCAAACTAAGTAACTTTACGCATGATTTGTGGTAGAACTCAATGTAACGCACTTAAAACATTGTGCTGATGAATGGATTGAATAGTACGAGGGTCGTAGAGGTGTTAAAAGTTAAAATCTTACAAAAAAAACTTGTCATAAAGTTGTAACTTCGACCCCCCATATCTCCATATTATAACTAGAAGGTTCCCAGGTATGTTGTAGAACAAAAAAAATGATCGCAATGGTGGGGAGAACAAGTGCCTTTCGGCTTCGTGAATAGGAGTTTTACACCCTTTATATACGATTAAGTATTATCAACAAACATGACCAGATGAACGTAGACGAACGTTTCGCAGGTGGCGTTCTAAAAACTTCGAGAGTTTATTGTATGTAAATGTACTGTCCGCAAAAATTGTAATAGCTCAGCTAATATGCATATAAATATAATTTATAGCAGAAACATAATTTATAGAGCACCCACGATTAATGTATCTTTCAATCAGTCTTATTTTTATATTTGTTCATTCGTTCCGGAGTACATACAAACTTACAAAAAAAAATCGCCTTTATAATATAACAAAATATAGATATATATACTAGTGCCAGTACTTTTATTCAAGCCTAAAAGGTTGGCTTGCCCTTATCACTTACTAGCGGACATCACGCGGTTATACCCGCATAGTTGTCTGTGGAGAACGTGGTTGATTTCACATTTGTATTATTTTTGTACCTTATCTTTTTGTAATTCATAATGTGTAATTGTTTGTTTTCCCAAATTAAAAAAAAAAAAAGATCCCGTTCCCGTAAGAGTACGTGGACAAAATAATGCCTACGTTATTCGCTCATAATGTAGCTATCCATTGCTGAAATAATTTTTCAAATCGGTCTATTAGTTTTTAAGATTTTTTCTTACAAACACATAAATACAAATTATTCCTCTTTATAATATTAGTGATAGACTAGTGTAGATAGACTACTTACTGCCCATAAAGTTAGGGTTTCTACGAACCAATTCAATACGACATGGCGTTAAAGCACGATTCAAATGACTCATATCACTTAAGAGGCATGCGGAGCATGCGAAGTTCATACAAACGTAATACCAAAATAGTTGGTGAATCAAACATATTCTATAGGTAGTGTGTATTTGTTTCGATTGGATTACAGAATAAATAGGTTCCCAACACATATTTTGAAAGTACATAAAAAAAAATTTTTTTTTTTCATGTAAACAAGAGTTACGAGTAAAATACATTTTCTATAGAAATTTTAAATTCTTCATCAATGTCCTTTGAAAACATTTATTTGGGAACTTAGACATTCTGTTATTCAATCGAAATATATACACACTACCAAAGAATACGTTTGATTTTCATATTATCTTGGTATTATGTTTGTATGAAAAATGCATGCTCCGCCGGCCCCTTAAAGTATACGAGTTAAGGGCGTGAGTAGGAGGACATATCGATGGCTTATCTAGACCACGAGTGATTTCTAGACCGGTCGTTATAATTGCCTTACCATTGACGATTGGTTCTTGACATCAATTCACCAAGTTATTATTAGCTCGTAGTTAGTGCCTTTGATCAACGGCAGGAAATAATTTCGTTTAATTGTTGAACCGTGGTTTTATTTTCAAGGAAAAGACAACTATGTTTTTTATTTGCAATCGTTTTGAATTTAACTGATCATTTTAAATACAATTATAATATCTGTAAATACTTTGAATGTGTACCAAGGGGTTGTAACCATAGTTGTAACCATAGTTTTTTTCAGTGGAGAGTCTTTCTTTACCTACTTTTTTATAAAGTTAGTATAACTTCAAGTAATACCAATAATTAATAATTTGGTGGTCGTCACAGTCTGCGGTCATTAATGGCCAATTTACTGAGACTGCATTTAAGTAATGTCTTTGTTGCACATAAATATCACTTGCTAAGTTTAAACAAATAACCTTCAAGATATTGTAAACCTACAAAATTGAATAGTTTTTCCCACTGTTTAATAATAGAGGTGATGGCAAAAAATATAAATTCGATTAAGTTCACAAGACATCGGCGTGAACTGCCAACCTATTATTATTATCCGATTTTAATGATACCTATTCCATTATCGGTAATCAGGATACATCTGATTCGACAGAAGTATCGTAATAAATTGACTCTACGTAATAATTAGAAGAGCATACCTAAATCATATTTATTTAATAACGAATACCGCCCACATTAAACGTTTTAACAGAACACCAAGTTAATAAAAAGTCAATAAATAGCTTGAAGCTATTCAGTATAGGTAGGGGAGACCGGGTACAAAAGTAACGGCGGGTCGAAAGTAACAAACGCTCTGTAGGTATATCAAATGGTCGAAACGCTGCTCTGCTACCGTCAGGAGACAGCCAGTGATGCTCCCCTCGCTTATATTTAGTCGCCGCGCTCGCTTCGTGCCATGAAGTTGTGCTAGAGGACGCCACGTGATTTTAAGAACCAGAAGTAAGTTTTTTGTCATTTACTCATTAGTGTTCAGGTAGTGTTCAAATGGTGATATCAATTTGACTATTTGCAGTGTAATTTTTAATTAGATTGTTTACACGGTGTTGTTATTGATTTTGGAATAGCAAGTTCTGTTTTTATGCAGGCATTCATGAATTAACAAAATCGTGGTTGGGTACAAAAGTAACACAGCACTACGGGTACAAAAGTAACATGTTACTTTTGTCCCCATAATGCAATACGTATGATTCCCTTATTATTTTAAGTTAATTAATTTATTATTTTTATTGTTTTTATTTACTAACAGAATGCCGCGACAACGAGTGAGGAAGACACCAAGAAGGACCTCTGACATAATTATGGACGTGTACATAAAAGCGGCTGACGAGCATTTCAAAGAGAATGCCACAATTAGAGCCTTGGCACAAATGTACAATGTTTGCCATGTGACATTGTATTGATACATAAGAAAATAACCATTAAAAAATGATAAACACAGCTACAGACAGCTGGATGCGAAATAATCCTGGTCAAATGCTGACTACATTACATTCCTGGTAATGTCAAAAAAGCATTTCTTCTAGCTGTTACTGATAAATACGAGTATATCATTGCTGCATTCTTCCCCAATCGCAAAAAATGCGATTGAAGAAGAATACTAATAAAGAATGAAAGCCAAAAAACTAATTTACAACCTGATACATCTACAAAACGGAAAAGGAAAAAGAACAAAGAAGGCAAGTTAAAAGTAAAAGAAAACATTGATTATAACAATAATTCATGTGACGAAGAAGATTGCTTTTGTTTTTTTGTGTGTTTTATAATAAATAAGTTGATTTTATATAGCATTTCATATTTATTACATGCACCTTAACCATGTTACTTCCGACCCACACCGTGTTACTTTCGTCCTGGCCCCGGGGTCGAAAGTAACAATCGCCGTTTTTTTTTTAAAGCATTGTAACTCACAATAAACAGCAAATAATGATGTAAATTTATATACAAATTTGTAGAGCACAATCGAAGGTATTATGTGGCAATATTCATTTCATCATAAATATATTAAATAACGAGAAACCAGTGTCAAAGTACAAAGTGTTACTTTTGTACCCGGTCTCCCCTATTATATTCGACTTCATTATTTTTTGCGCAGAGATACTTTGTAATAATTTAATCCACCCAAGTTTATGGTACAAATAAATTTTGTCATGGCCACAGTATAAAGAACATTGACATAATATTGTATTGGGAGCTATTTGCACTGATTAACGATTTTATAAGTAAAAAGTGTGGCTGGTCCAGTACCGGGTGGCAACCAGGGCGACCTTGCCGGGTCGTTGCCGCTGCAGAGAATGTCAGCAAGCAAAAAATGGCAGAAACTAAAAATATAGTCAGTTAGTGATTCATGGACACTTTTCGCCTTTTGGAGGACAATTAGAGTCCACAGTCATATCCTGTGATAGGGTAGTTAGATTATTTTTAGGGTTCCATTGTCAAATGACAAAGAACAGAACCCTTTTGGAATACTCCTGTTCGTCACTGTTTTGTCTATACTTTCGTTGTCACAGCCATTTTATCCTGAGAGTTTGGCACCACAGATTTGGAATTTGGAGAACACTAAACTTGTCTTCATAATCATAATCATAATCATAATCATCATTTATTGCATATGAATCGTTAAACAAAAGTGAAGTGTAGCTCGTCACAATTATGCTGTTGAGTGTAAATTGACCTATATAAATGAGCGAATTATTGTTTTAGTGGTCTAGTCTTAGTGTCTGATCCTATTTTTCTTTAGGTAACATGACTTTTACGTATTATTTAAGTATAGGGTAATGCTTTATTTAATCATTTTCGAAATAGTATTTAAAATTAAGTTAAACTAGGTTTTAAACTTTAAAAATTACTTTGTATACCAATAAGCCGAAAGTCCTCCTTGTGTTCCTATGATAAGGGTGTGTAGTGATAAGAAAATAAGCCAAATCTTACCAGCTTGTACATTTTGAAGGGATGGGGGTGTTCCGTAAGTGAAGAAGGAGGATGTAGGAGCGAATGTGACTAAGGGCCCGTTAACTGTGTCTTATATACCTCATAGACACATGGCCGGCCAAATCCGTCTAACCCTACCCATAGCCTGGGCCTAGGTCATTCGAACATAGAGTAGAGACAGCAAATAAAATATTCCAAAAATGTGTAATGTGTCGGTATTAGAATCGATTGAGGACATATTAACCACCTGCATTGTTCAAATTCTAGTGCCCAAATATTTCCAAGAATTTGCCAAGAATTTGCAATTTCGTAACCATTTCAAGTGAACATAGTGGGCAGTTACTTCCAGTCTGGTTTGGTATATTCGCAGTGAAATGTTATTAGCAATATTGTACAAGTATTACATCATTGTTGAATTACGTAAGTAAGTATATTTGATCAAAACACACAGACATAAAACAAAGAATTGGTAACTTAATATGAAACACTAGCTGAAGCTTTCAAAATAAAAAAGGATATTACAATGTTTTTTTGGGAGTAATAAGTATGTACCTACTCACTATCAATCTCGTTTCAATAAATGTAACCTGATATTAATTTCAAAATTGTGTAAGAGTAATAAATTCCAATTAGGTATCATTCTAAGTTTATTGGCGATCAGTTCATATAATATTTTCAGTTTAATAGAATTCAATAAACTAATAGTGATTTACAACCACATTTTATGGTTGAGGTGGTACAAATACACAATATATTGTGTGTTTTAAATAATAGCTGGAACACCGGTTTGTGTTCATTAGATACAAATCGGTAAAAACAAAATTGAAATGTCTATTTGGATTAATTTATAACAATAAAACATTCACAAGTAGTGTGAAGTGTTTATCTTCTTTTACATCATCTTACTTAGTCTGTAAGCAATATTTTGCATTACTGGCCTTTGTCACAAACTGAGATATATAAACCAGGGTTTGTTAATATCTAGATCATAATTTCTTTGATAACTTTATTGGATAATTATCACTTCGAACCCTGCCCTAAACCTCACAATATCATTCCGTTTATAGAATGCACTTGCAAAACAAGTTAAATAGCACCTAGCTATACCTATATAGAGTGCCGCATATAACCCAGCAAGCTTGTATTTCACAATAGGTTCTACGGAACCGATGCCTGATATCATTCAATATAGTCTAACTATAGATGGCTGGCCGGTCCAGCGTCCATTGTAAGATCACCTCTACATAGCTTGTTAAGGCTTCTCGGTTAATAATGGCGTTCTAGGAAATTTCAGTGGATATAAATAGATTCTGAAACGTGGAACCGTACCCGATAATATAGAATACTGCCTGATTGTGTTGAGGGAACGACTTATGGCAGATGACTTAGGTATGTTCCAGTTTTGTTTTACCTCTCGACACGATGTCGCGCGCGAGTTTTTGTTCTGGTTTGAAATTATACAGTTTTCTTGAATTGAGAAGGCTTCCGTTATTCCTGGAGACTTATTCACGAATGCAGAGAAGATACCATTTAACCTCGCACAATAATTCTAAATTGCAGCAATTTGGCTCACTTATTTAATTAGTTATATGTGTAAAAATGTCTAAATTATCTACTACTAGTTAATTTGTTAAATCAAAGAAATAATTAATTAATAAAAATAGTTATGGTTAAAGCTAAACCTACGAATCTAACGGTACTTTGGGCACTTGGTAGTTTAGTTAGATGTATTTTTATTCCAAACACACGTTATGTTCATACCTACACTAATAACGAATGGAGCGGTCTTGATACTTGCTAAAATATTTAACGGTTTATTGTTACAAAACATAAAAAAACCTCTTGACGAAGGCGAAAAGCACTTGTTTTCCCGCTCATTGCGATATAGGTTTTTTGTTCTACACCAAACTTGGGAACCTTCATAGTTACGGTGATATTGGAGGCCTAAGTTCCAACTTTTTGACAAGTTTTTTTCTATTTAATTTTACTTTAAACATCTCTTCGACCCCCGTACTATTCAATCCATACGTCAGCAAAATGTTTTAAATATGTTACATTGAGCTCTACCAAAAAACATAAATTTTCACCCAAAAAAAAGTCGTTTCCCAGCAATAATTTTTGCGTAAAGTTACTTAGTTTGATGTACAAAATGCTTGGTTGACGGTTTTGTGATGAGGTTGTTTACACTCTGTATTGTTTGTTTATGTACCTATTTAGTCAATGTCTTGTTGTGTTCGAGGTGTAACTTCAGACAATCAGATCGCTTGGACGCATACGTCGAACAATCAAGATCTCCTGAGGATGACACGTGTGGGTGATACACGTGTCGAGGATTGGTTTGCTTTGAATAAACAGACAATATTACATCAGACCCATAATCCTCTTAGGGTTAGGAGGCGTGTGGTAGGTGCTGCATTCTGCTTCCAAGCGTGAATTTAGTTTCTAGAACCTAAAATAAATGCTATTGCGTAACAGATAAGACTACTTTTTCATCTAACATTTTCTAAAAGAAAACTGTTAAACCTGATTGTTTTACTTAGTATGCCACATATCAATTATTTAGAATTTTAATATGAAAGTTAAATTTAATATCTCAATTATCATTTAGAGTCGTAGTTTAAATTACTGTTTATAAATATAATTAAACATAATAAAAAGAAAATTGTCAAATTATGAATCAACTAGAACAAAAAAAGCGGCCAAGTGCGAGTCGGACTCGCCCATGAAGGGTACCGTATCAAAATTGTGTAAATTGCGGTTCACGATTTATGACGTATTAAAAAAAAGTACTTACTAGTTCTCGTTCAAACCAATTTTTGGTGGAAGTTTACATGGTAATGTATGATAATCATATATTTTTTTCCATCCATAGATAACCCACACGTATGGGTTTGATGAAAAAACCATTTTTGAGTTTCAGTTCTAAAAGATAAGATACAAATTTATTTGCTCAAACATGTGTACACATACAATAATATATATTAAGTGTATGTAGGATAACATAAATAAAATTGGTTCAGACATGTTTGCCATATACTATGGCGTGCAAATGTTTAGAATTACAATTGTGATTTTAATATATCCTTCAATCCGAGAAAAACAAATTAACAAAAAAAATTAACAAAGTATGGGGAACCCTCTAAATTTATTGTTTTTCTTCTATTTTAGTGTGAAAATCTTAATGTGGTTCGCAGAATACATTTACTTACCAAGTTTCAATAGCATAGTTCTTATAGTTTCGGAAAAAACTGGCTGTGACATACGGCCGGACAGACAGATAGACAGACATGACGAATCTGATCTACATTTTTAGGGTTCCGTAGCCAAATGGCAAAAAACGGAACCCTTAACAATGTAGATCGGATTGCACACCCCGCCGCTATCGGATTGCCGCTTTCCCGCCCATTTGTTTATTTTTCTCTGTGGCCGGCCAGCTATTTTTCTTTATTTTTATCATTGAAAAATGGTATTTTTTTTCACGAAATCTCAATTAAGTTATTATTATTCAGCTTCTAAAACAATTTACAGGTAAAGCTTGGCATATCTCTTGGTCTTGTTATCATAAGTCAAATCAGGCTCTTGTGTTCTGACAATCAAAAGTATCAAACCGTAGCAAGCGGACCACAGACTTAGTTAATATAGGTTGACTAAAATTTATTTGTGTATGGACATGAAAATTGTATACTCGAAGCTCGTACACAAGTAAAGGAGGGCAGGGCGGTTTCAATGACACTGTTATAAGTGCCTACCTTTGCAGGCGGTCAGCTGACTCGTTATCTTTTCATATCACCATGACAACACTTAATTATATGTTGCCAGTGTACATAGTGTCAATTATCACAGATTATGTTAACTTTGAAATTAGATTTTTCATTAAACTAACTGTTTTGTAAGTGGTTAAGTGTTTCTGATGCTTGCTTTTCAAACGATGCGGTATGCAATCTGCAATGTAATTTATTGAGGTGTAAATGTATGGAACAATTTAAATGTAAACAGCATTTGCAATGTACCTCAAAGCTACGGATCCGTTACGGAAATAGATCAAAGTAAAAACGCAAGAGAAAGCTTTCTCAAGATGGACCGAAATAAAAATAACTCGCTTCTTCGTCAGACGTCATAAGTACAGGAGTCAGGTTCAAACGGCACCCACTCTTCACGTAAGAGAAACAAAAATAAAACAAAAACATGACGTACAACACCTACAAATAATAAAACAAACCCTTTAATTATAATAACGTTTTTAAACAACATCTTATTATTAAATAATTCGCATAATAGTAATTAATGATATTTACTAGTATTTAGACGTGTTATTTATGTAAAAAACTAATAAAATATAGTAGGAAGTTGTAAAATGTGTCGGTATCAGGCCTACCTAATTTAATAATAGTTTTAAACAATTATGATAATTTAATTGACCTCAAGCACGCTTGTGTACAGTAAAACAAATAAGGAAACGGTGTGAAATCTGATTTAATAAAATGAGGTAAAAAAGGCCTTTTTTAGGTACTCCTTGAAAAAGAATTATCAATTTAACAACTGAGGTCTATGTTCACCGAAAAGATAACGGTCTGATTATCTAAAAATTGTCACTGTGACATGTTCTCATACAAAAATGTGTTTTAAACAGCTGTTTTTAGATTATCAGACCGTCATATTTTTGGTAAACATGAACCCTTATCAATTATGAGATGACACATTCTTAATATTATTGTATTAGTTAAAACAAAAGCATATACATTTAGATTTTATGACGCATGTATACAGGCCTGGCCCAATTTGATTATGAGTGATTTACAAGTCCACATGAATTAAAGCGGGCCGGAAAGCTTAGCGTTAATAAAGAGCTGTCTAAACTTAGAGCTAGAATAACAGGTTCCAATCCAACGCAAAGCGGAACCATAAACAAACTACGAAAGGTAATACCGCATTTCAGCAAGTTCTCAATAATTTTAGTGATAGCTAAGGAGGTTTTAAAACACTTTTGGTATCCTTTTTGTTAAAATATCGAAATTAAGAACTATTTTCTGTCACTTCATTGAGTGTGAAAGCCATAAAGTTTATTTTTAACCAACTTCAAAAAAAAAGGAGAAAGGCTATGGAACTCCTCAATAAATGATAGCAAATGGACTGGGATTGCTGAAATCTCACGTCTGTCTATTATTTGCACCAGTTCATAACATAACATCACGCCGGTACGCTGTGAAGGGGTAACCACCCGTGAACCACTAAAAAATAAAAACTTTTTTGCAAAAAATAATTTATTATTTTCTTCTTTGAATAAATATGGCTTTGGTTATTCGAAATATAAATGGCTAGTGTTTCGTTACTAACCTTTTTTATTTAGAAGTCGGGGCTATAATAAGTTACGGGTAAAAAATGACTTTGTTACGAATTATATTTTTGTAATAGAAATTATTTTAATGATTGAGGAAATACAGCTGTAGTATAACAGTGTATAACAGGAAATTAATCGATAGTAGTACCTACTCAGATTCTGTTTTCCAGGAAGAGCTTGTTTACGATGCTAGCATTTTCTTTGTTGACAATTCTGCGAAAACTCTGACAATATGATTGTATTTTTTTGTTCCTAAAATTGTATCGAATAAGAATTGGAATAATAGGTTTTAAAAGTAACCTACTGGAGGTTACTTTTAAAATTATCGTCTATTTTTCCAATGTATCAAATAAGAACCGCAATTATGTGCGACTATCGGTGTTTAGCCTTGTACCTGTTGTAATTGAATCACATGTGATATGACACATTCAACTGTACCATAACTAGAAGCAATGTGAATTAGCTAGAACATAGATATTACGTTTAATTATTTGTTATTTTTTGTACAAAGTGTGTATTTGAACCGTAAGAAGGTGGCACGTGTGTTCGTACCCAATTTAGAACTTACAACTGTAGTCATAGTATATCTTAATTGTACTGTTGTTCGTGTCCATTTTCCAACATTTTCTTATCTTAGCTCGGGCGTAAGATTGTCGGAAAAACTTTCCAGTAATTCTAGGATTCAATAAAAAGGGACGACACTCTTTGGCCTACTACTGGATGGATTCATTTAGATGTGAGCTGATAAGGGTAAAATAGGTAATCTGATCGATTTATTTAACCTTTAACTTAATTGTAATTAATTAATAAAGTACATCATCTGCTAAACTTCTTTTGAATAATGCAATAAAACATCAAATGTTTGTGTGATGTGCACGGACATTTTTTTTCGAGTCATGGATGTTTATATGTATAATAAGTATGTATTTACAAACAAAAAATATAATATATGTAGTATATCAAATAACTGGTGTCCACGACACAAGCCTTGCTTAGTGTGGCACTGGTTGGCGCTGTGTGTAATGTCCAGCGATATATTTTATTTATTTACTTACGTTAAGATCTAAACTGACTTATGTGCCATGATCGTTAAAAATATATATTTGACAGTCTACCTACATTCAGACTGACGTGAATATTAATTTTAAGAAACTAATTTGGTGCACAAAATGGACGGCTAAATACACAAAGTCAAGGCATCTTTTAAAAAAAGTTGATTTCTAATAGAATTTATTGGATTGCTTAATAGGTAAGCTGGTGACAAACACACCCTTTTTGTTACAAAAGTAACCTAAAAGTCAGACGGACTTGCCTAACTTGCTTTTGTAACACAGCGAAAATAGATTTCTTTTATTCGTACGAAAATTATTTCAGTTATAATTAGGTAGTACCCGTGATCAAGATTTACCTCTGCCATCTTAAAATAGGCTTGTTCTTTTTTCGAGATAATTTCGTCATCCAAATCGTTTTTTCATAGAAGTATACATTTATTTTTGGCTAGCAGGATTACAAGTCTGTTCTGAAATAGAAATAGATACTTTTTATAGGTACCTCCTGCGTAATAGGAAATTAGAAACACTATAAGTGTTTTATTATACTGACTATTTCCCTTCTTTGAATTGATATATTTAGTAGTATTTTTGAGAATAATTCTAGACGACTCGAATGGCGTAGCAGTAGTGAGGCTGCCTTACGTTCTTAGGTATGGTCCCGCTTCGAATCCCGGTAGGAACAAAATAATGTTTGTGTGATGAGCATGGACATTTCCGAGTCATGGATATTTATATGTGTAATAAGTATGTATTTAGAAACAAAAAGTATCTATGTATGTAGTATTTCAACTATCTGGTGTCCACGACACAATCCTCGTTGTTTAGTGCGGCACTAGATGGCACTGTGTGTAATGTCCAGTGATATTTATTTATTCATGATTAACTACTGAATATTCTTCTTTTTCTTCGTCGTGTCGATGATCGCTTTTATTAGAGTCAAATATGCTTTGACCTGAAATCTGCATCTCGATGGCGCTGGTGTTGGCTTCGGACATGTCCCTCGAGCAGGTGGAATCTCACATAGAGCAGGATAATGGCCATTAGTTTGTGTTTAGGCCTCACAGTCGCGCCCTGCCTCGGTAGACATCTACCGGGCCAAGTTGTATCTGCAGCGGCCTGTCTTGCTTCGCAATCGGTTAAGGGTCTTCCAGGGGGGGCCATGATACTCGTGGTACGTAACACGCTGCGAGCTTTCCTGTAGGTTCGACATATTGTATCGGATGGGGATGTCCGAGGAGCTACCTCTTTTTTAAGTATAAGGTTTGGTATCTATCAAGTTAACACCATAATAAGTTAATCCTTAAGATTGTCTACAGAATATTATATTTAGCGCTATTTACGTCATTACTTACATCATAGTACTGTTTTAGACTTTCACAGTTTTTCACTACCCTTAAAATGCTTACGCGATAATATCCGTGATTTTCTTGGGTTTCTATTTCTATTAGGTATTTCTATTGATTGAAATACTGGGCCTGATGCAGACTGATTGTCCCACTATTTCAATTGCTGTCGGCAGCGACAAAAAAAAACGCAACGTATCACCTTATGACGGCGTGCTCATAGAAACTATTTATTTATTTCCTTTTTAGATAAAACCTCTTGATCATAGTTGTAATTGAAATGTTGCCAATGGAAACATGTGAGGAGTACAGTCACAATCATCCATACCTCTGCGTAGTGACGAAGTGGCTTTGTGTGATTTGTACTGTAGAGTATGCGGTGGAGAATTGTTTAAAAAATGGCAGATTACTAATTTGTTCTCCATTTTTTTTTAATATTTGAAGTCGTGTTTTAATTTTAATCTATTCATTAAAAGTGGTTAGCTTTTCAAAAAACATAACTGCGTGTTTTGTCGCAATAGAAATAATGGGCTATAATTTGTAAAAAAGCTGGTCCCACTTTTTCTATTTTGTATTTCCATGGAAATAGTGGAATACACCCCTTTGTTGCTTCTTTCTGGGAGCTCGTAGAAACCAAAGAAAATCACGGATATTATTCCGTAATTACTTTAAGTGTACATCATAGTACTCTTTTGTTGTTTTGTTTTTCGTTTTAAAAATCATTTTCTGTTCTTTATTCATTTATTTAAGCACACTTATCCATTTTGTTTACTCGAATAATATACAATATACTAGTTCAAAATTACTGACCTATATCAAGAGCTCTATTACTCTCCGCATGCAGTCTAGTTCAGACATATTAAATTAAAATCATTAATATTAAACCCTTAGGCTATAAACCATGTTACATGTAACATATTAAGACCATTTATTAACATGGTAAGTGGACTCAGGTTTACTGATAACGATTTTAAGTGGTGATATGTCGAACTAGTTTTCTTGTGAACAGGTGTGAATGAAGTAAAATAATTAAAAGTTAGCTTATCGTAGTTTTAGGTGTACTAACTGACATCTGAACGTGTGTAATATCATACATGTTTATAGTATTTATGCTAACGTAATTCGATTTGAATTGCAAAGTACGTACTCAATTACTGGTAAAAGGATTTAAATGTAACATTTGATATATTTATGATACGCATATTGTTGTTTGAAGGCAGTTGCACCGCTACTGTCACTTACAAAAGTACGCAAATAGTGCTAAAATTGGTAGAACATGATGGTATCACTTAACTGAGGGCTTTCGAGAAGATTGAGGGTTATATTTTACAAGTTTGTCATGGAAAATATTGATCCGTCTCGATCCTCGTGACAAGTTTTAATACTGTTCCTTATCAATAGTAAAACACTAATATTCATCTCTAGCTTTAGGTCATGGGATCTCCACACACAGTCATTAAGACGTCCAAAGGTTGCAGTGTTGAAAACTTTACTACTTAACTTGTGACCGGGTATTTAAGGCGCTTAGACGAGCTAAATTAGCAACTCTATTTATGGTGGTTCAAACTTCGTTTGAAATGCTGTTAGAATAAAGTTCTAATCAGCTTGCACTACAAAGCGGTTGTTACGTCAGCCATTGCGGGCCAAATAGCGCGAAATGAGTGGTTTCGATCGATTTACAAAAACACTATTGATTGGATTAAAAAACGGAAACAGTATCATGCTAATATATTGCTTGTAGAATTATTTGCCAAAAATTAGAATTATCACATGCATATTAGTATGTTTTTTATTGTTTGAAAGATATTTTTAGAGATAAGTTCGTGATTTCTTTTTATCGAGCCAAATTAATTGTATTATGTTTTCAAAACAGTATCATGCTAGCACATGTCCTGAAGATTAATTATCATATATTTATCTGGTCTTGTTTATAGCAGTGAATCATATACTTTTAGTAATTATAAAACTCGCGTTTAGCTCATGTAATCGCCTTAAGAGCAAATTCGGTCTGGCCAGCCATATAATACCTTCAAAGTGTCGTCGTCACCGAAGTCGGTAAGGAGAACTATATTTAATAGTAAAAGCTTGATTTGGGTTTAACTGGGCGTTTTCGTGCCTGGTGCGTTCTATCGTTCATATACCATGTTTCTAATTCATTGCATTGCTCATAAGTGAGCATCATCACATCTGGCTGGCCTTCTCCTCATTATATTGGGTTTGGCTCCCAGTTTAACCGGATGCAGCTGTCTACTAGTACTTTGTCTATATGACCTTGGTAAGACAGAAATGACAGCCAGGACCAAACGGCTTATCGTGCTTACCAAGGCACGCACGAAACGGGGAAGAAATGTATGGTCACCCAGTCACCCACGGGCCGATCTGGCAAGTGTGGCTTATCCTTGAAGATAGACCCGTGCGGTTGTTATTGTTTAGCCACGAGACCCGCCACCAACAAAAACAAGACGTTGTAGTCCTCGTGGAAATGGATGGGTAAATATTGGGTATTCCTTGATGTAAATGGCTGGTTTTCCTAAAAAATAATACAAAACATTCGCATGGATTCCATAAAGTTAAAATAATAGAATTTAATCTTGATCGGTGCCTATTCAAGCAGTAACCTTGAAATTGAAATTAAATTGGAAATACATACCTACTTACCGTATGTATTTCTGTCGTTGAGGAATGTTAGATGGATTCCTGTATCGAACTTGACGTGTATGTATATAACTCCGTAGGCTTGTGGGTAACTTGGTACTTAGTTTGGAAGGAACACCTACTTGGATTAGTACTAGAAAACAAACAAGTCAAAGTCACAGCACATACCTATTTTCAGACCAAACCGACTAACTACCTACTTACTTATTAATAACTTTACTAGCGTAATTGGAACGCTCGTGCATTCCCGGTTTGATAATTCAACAAGACATATTGTGTATACATGAAGTGTTCATGTACACATGAAGCAATGTACTATCGGGGTGTAACTGGGTTGTGGAGGTCAGTTAGGCAGTCGCTTCATGTAGAATACTGGTATTCAGCTGCATCCGGATAGACTAGGAGCCGACCCAAATATATTATTTGGGAAAAAGGATAGGCAGATTTATGAAGCAATGTACTCCGAATTTCTTCAAGATCTTTAAGGGTGCGATACAATAGTGTGCTACGCCGTTGGGGTGCTGCTTAGCATTAAACGAAAAAATGTTGCACAAGTATCGTGCATACTGTGTATCGCACAGAAAAGTAGTTTGGTTTTGTTGGTCGTCTCCTGATGTAAGTAAGAGTCATTCATTATTAATCAATGCAGGTCGCATTGTATGTTAACGTTTGGTAAAACTGCATTCCGGTTACCGTTTGTTCTTTTTCTTTAAAGCGAAAAGGTTTCAATAAAAATCATTCTATGTATAAATTCATATATAAACAAAATACATAATAAAATTAACTAGGAAGCATAATTATTATCTGAGCAAGTCACTAGGCAATGATATCACCAAATTCGTTTATAGGATGTATGGAGCGGAGAGGTATCTGGCGAAGTAGGGAGCTGATGGAGCCACGAGAGGTGCGGCGGCGTATGGGGCTGAGGCGTAAGGGGCTGCGGCGTAAGGGGCTGCGGCGTACGGGGCTGCGGCGACGTAGGGGGCTGACACGACCGGGGTAGCCACGGCGTGGTTCACAGCGTGCGCCGAGTAGGAGCTGGCGTAGGGGGCCACGTACGCCGCGGGTGCAACCGCTGGGGCCACCAACGCAGCGGGGCCGACGGCTACAGCGCTAGCATTGGCGGCAGCGACGGCGAGGGCAAGTACCACCTGCGCAAAAAAACCAGTAAGTAAGTAATACTATTCTAAAGTGACAGTTAAGATAGTTTGAGTCAATTCAGAGTGAATTATGGACTACAATGTGTGTTAGCTTCCTGCATTGGTATACAAATCAAGTTAAGATCTTTTATGAGACCAATTATTTTAGTCTTTCCTTTTCTGTTTTGGTCTCTACTCAACTTCCATTCAACTTGATAAAGAGACAGTGGCTCTAAACTGTGACGCACTGAGTAACTAGTACTGGAAAAAGAGAGATGAGAGAAAGCACTGAATCCAAGACTCAAGGAAGAAATGAAAACACTCACAACGAATTTGGCGATCATTTTGCTTGGGATGTGTGACTGCTCACAAGTGATTACACTGAAAAATCCGATGGACTGTGCCGTCTCCAGGGCATCGTCACGTTTTATACCACTGTTGGTTTCGTTGAGCAATACCACGGACGAACTACGCATGCGCGGCTAAATAATGCGCAGGACATCGTCGCTGGCTCGCCGTTGATTTTTGACCCAGACTTGGTTTACGGACCGAGCATTCTAATTTGAACTCTGTGCACACCAATTTCACTGCATGTTATGTAACTGTCAAAAGGGAAATTCACCGGAACATAAAACACACATTGTCATACACATAACTGTTTGTAAGGCGAAATCTAACTTGTTATCTGCAATCATGAAGTAGGTCAGGGTGGGTTAGAGAAATCTTCGCTTAATCTAATTCTTGTGATAAAGGTGGATTGTTGCCGGAGCCAGTTTTGATTGTCTGCACGATAGCGCACTTTGCAAAGTATACAATGACATCTTGCAGTACTATAACATGACTTACTTTATTCACGCTAATTGTTACAAGTTTGTAGATAAAAATCATTGGTGCTTTCGTATTTTAAAATACCTATTGCTTCTCATGGTTGGATTATTTTTCGGTTGAAGATCAATCAATTTCAGCATTTTTTATTATTATAATAGGTAGGCTAAATATAACATGATTTCATGGTATTGCATCAAGCAATCTCAATAGTGCTTTGGCGATGATTCTCAATGTATTTTCCTTGTTTAAAAGTTTCATGTTCATCATTCTTGCCGTGTTCAATTTGCTACAAATTCCTCTATTTGTCTTGAATATTGATTGCGATTGAAAAATAAATGTACATTCTTTCTACTAACTTGAACAAAGGATACTTGGCACCTACATGTCTTGCAGCAGAAATTGCACACCGGTAAAGAAAAAAAGTTTCACAACGAAAAGTTTCCCAATGTGCTCCATTTCTCCGCGCACGCCTCCGCGAATCCCAATTGACCGGCCGCAATATGTCAAATGTTTATTTTGTCGGACGATATTTGAATCACAATAAACAAGGTATAAAAAGCCGATACTTTTTCTAGATAGTCACACTTCTCATCCTCTTTTCGTTAAGGAAGGTCCACTACCAAAACACGCAAGATGTTCTCTTTCAAATCTGTAAGTATATCGATAACAATGGAAATTGTATATAGTTTTCTGTGGAATATATTAGCAAAACATTTTATATAACAATTTTCTCATTACAGATCGTACTCATCGCCGCGGCTTTCACCGTCGGAGCGGAATGCAGTGGAGTCGCCGTGGCTGCGCCCCTAGTAGCTGCTCCGGCAGCAGTGGGCTACGCTCATGCTGTGCCACAGAACATCCCACCGTACGCGGCGCAAGTCAGCGTGGTCAGCAAGGCCCTTAACCCTCTGGTTGCTGCGCCTTTCGCGGCTGCACCTTACGCCGCCGGCCCTTACGCTGCCGCACCTTTCGCTGGTGCTCCTTACGCTGCTGCGCCCTACGCTGCTGCGCCCTACGCTGCCGCTCCCTACGCTGCCGGACCCTACTTTGCTGGCGCTGCACCCGTGTACCCCGGCCCATACGCTGCACCCGCAGCCTACGCCGCCGGCCCCTACCCCTACGCCGCTTCTCCCCTAGTACGCGCCTCTCCTTTCGGTTACGCCCCAGCGTACGTACGATAGATTAGAAGAGAACACTCGACTGACCTTCCTATAGAAAAGACATGTATCAAAGATTAGACTTATTATTTTTAAACTTTTATAAAATAAATATTATTGAAAGATATTTGTACTTTTTACTTATTGTTTACTGTTGAAACAATTTGTAATTTTGATTCCATCGTAACAGATACCTAGTGACTTTGATCAACAAGTTTCTAGCACAAAACTTATTTTTGTAATTAATGGACACTTAGTGGCCAGCACAACTATTTCACTTCAAAGCAAAGAACACTTATACAGAAAACGATCAATGTCAAGAACAATTTAAGACGAGTACTAAGTAATAGAACATAAGCACAGCATAGTTTCTTAACTCTGTCGTCAAGTCTGAAAGTTATCAGAATACCCGTTGACATGATTAAACAAAAAAGTTGTTACATATTTTCACTTTAAGTAGCCTCGACCACGATAGAACAATGTAAATAGAGACTCGGATAATCTAGCATCAAGCTGTGTTTTAGCTAGTCAGCTAAAGCACAGCTTGATGCTAGAGTGAGAGTTAAATATTCACTCTCATAGTTTTAATCCTGTCGGAGTCCATGTTTATCTAGGAGCATAAATGGTCCCTGTTAACAATGAACATAGCAAAGTGGTCCATGGTCTAAGAAAGGTTGGGAACCACTGAGCTAGAGTTATCTGGAAGCTCACTGGTGCGAGGCCACTATTTTAATTGTGTAATGATGAGTTTCTGTCTATTTACCTCGGATTGTCTCGAATAGCTCAGGCCAAAATGAAAGACAAGAATGTTTTACATATGTCTATCTTATCAAAAACAGTAAAATCTACATTTTATTACGTTCCTTTAACAGATAAATGAAGTATATTGTTTTACAGATCATTGTCCTTCTAGAGACGGGTCATGGATTCGCCGGAATCGTTCAATGTAAGATGTGATAGATGCTCTATCAATGAATCCTTTTCAGCTGTCAAGTAAAGCCCTGTCTGCCATCGTGATGAAATAATCTTCGTAAAGTAGTTTCAAGATGACCCTAAGTTTATTCGAATATTGAACTTGTCCTATAATTTTCCCAGTTTCTTGCCTCGTGTTTATTTTGTGTTGCTTTTTCCAAATGCCTCGTGTTCTTTCTTGTTGGTTAAACAAATGTTTGCTAAACGATTGCAATGAGGTCATGCCATTAATTGCATTTTTCCTTTTGATTGTTCTTGTTGAGTGGAATCTACACAAAGAACTCTCTGAACTCTTATTTGAAATCTCAACACGTTTTCATGAAGAATTTCTTAACATCTTGCAATAACAATCACATAAAAATATTTTAATCATTGCCTGTATTTTTCTATCCCAGAATCAGTTTTCATGTGTGAATGTTGAAATAAGAATATTACCTGTACCTACACAGGTAATATTATAAGGGTTATGAAATTAAATCAATTGTATATGTTCATAATTTATTATAAAAAATGTATAAAAATAATGACTAAGTACGTTAACTAGAAAACAATTTCACTATACAACAATTCATTAAGACTAAATTCATTTTTTCCACGCAAACTGTTTGAATACCGGCGCTGGGCCGTAAGGTGCATAAGGGGATATGCTGATGGGTGCCCTAGCCACGGGCACGGGTGCGGGCCCGAAAGCAGGCGCGAACAATGGAGCTGGCTGAGGTACTGCTACGGGCCTCACGATGGGTGAGAACGGTGCCGCCGGCCATGCAGGAACTGCACGGGTATATGCGGGTGCTGCAGCAAAAGCTGGGGCAAATCTGGGATATACTGGAGCCGGTGCGGGGAAGACGGGTGCCGGCGGCGGCGCTGCGAAAACTGGTGCAGGAGCAGGGTAAAAAGGTCCGGGGCCTCCGAACACTGGAGCTGGCGGTGGGAAAGCAGGCGCGGGCGCTGGGAACACTGGTGCAGGCGCTGGGAACACTGGTTGGGGAGCTGGGAACGCTGGTGGAGGCGCCGCAAACACTGGAGCGGGAGCCGGGAACACTGGCGCCGGGGCTGCAAACACCGGAGCACGGGCCACAGGAGGAGGAGGAGGGTAAGCTACCGGTGCAGCCACTGCATGTATAGACCTTACTCCCACTCCATTCGGAAAGTTGTAGAATGGAGCGTACCGAACCACTGATAAGGACTTGAACGCAGGAGCTATGTGACCAATGCCGCTAGCATTACAGCTAGCTATAATGGCGATGGTGGAAATAACCTGTGAAGAAAAATTAAGAGTAATTAATAAAAGGTAAATGATATAAATAACAAAGAAGAGCATTTGCATTTGAATACTTACTATTCTTGTGAAGGACATTTTGATTAATTTGATAACTGAACTCGGTCAGTCGAGTGTCAACGATGAAATGTATCGATGAATGTGTTACATGTCGTTATATAGTTCATACTGTTGCAAGCATTACGTCTATGTTGGTAGTCGTCGGTTTCACTTTCCTTAGGCAGGACCTGCGCATGCTCAATTAGATGCCGTATGGGCACCATCGGTTACCGAATATGTCTATCGGCCGACCATTCATGGGAATATTATATAACTTCAACAATTAAACGCACGTCTAAGTGCTCCTTCGGACCAAATATTGGGGTTATTTTTATTGCATGCGGCCTTGTAGTGTTATAATAAATTATTTTTAAAGTTAAAGAATAGTTTGTTAACGTAATAAAATCCTTCGTTATAACTGAAATTCAAACTACCATAACACACAAAATTGTAAAAATATATAGGTCCTAGAAGCTCTAACTCTTTGCCGACCCGAATGGCGCAGTGATAGTGAGGCTGCCTTACGTTTTTAGGGTCCCGGGTTCGAATCCTGGTAGAAGCAAATATTTTGTGTGATGAACATGAACATTTGTTTCCGAGTCATAGATGAATAATAAGTATGTATAAACAAAAATGTATCTATGTAGTACCTATATCAACTATCTGGTGTCCACGACACAAGCCTCGTTGCTTAGTGTGGTATTAGATGGCGTTGTGTGTAATGTCGAGCGATGTTTATTATTATCTACTATTGATTATAACGTTCACAGAATAGAGAACTCGCTCAAAGTTCGATTTAGTTAGTAAATTCATTCATAATTTGAATCTCAATGATGACACTCGAGGCGATGATAAAACTTTATACTATTAGCATAGAAACACTTCGATAAACTTAGGGTTTGTTCAGATATTCAACCTACATCTCGTATATTAAATAGATAAGTTACAAACAATAATAAACCAGAAATCAGTTAGTACTCGATTAATATACATAGATAATGAATTCTAAGCCAACATTAGGAAAGACAACGGTCAAATAGTACATAATTTATCGACATAACATGAAGGGAAATAGGCACATATTTTAAAGTAACGAGGCATTCTGTATTTAAATAAATGGTAACACCGTCAAAGGCCCTAGCACTAACCGTAACGTAAATATGTATATGTCACCGTAAAATTATCAAACACGTTATATTACAATGTAACGTGTTTGATAATTTTACCTCTCGAATTATTGTCAAACGAACATATTGCTTACAATAACACGCATTATTTTTCGTGAAATGGATGCGATGGTAGTCAACTCACCCGGCGTGGAGGGAAGAAAGGGTCCCCCTTGCCCAGTGGTACCACTCTCATGAAAAGATTGAGAGTTTACAATATCGCTATAGAGAAACACTTTATTATGTAATATGACGTGTTTGACAATTTTACGGTGACATATACGTTTCATTTTAAAATAATAAAAGAATACCTATATATACAATATTTCCATGATTAAAAAAAAAAAACATTTCTACGGATACTACTTGTGGAGGGGCTAGCGGCTAAATAATAACAGCCGCTAAGGTTGATCTCGTTTAGCCGTGCTTGCCTACTAAAGATCGTGCTTGCCTTTATGGGATAGTTGTATTTTCCACTAAAAAAATAGGTGGTGACAGATGGACCGACGGACAAGAAAGTGATCTTATAAGGGTTTCTTTTTTATCTTTTGAGATAAGGAACCCTAAAAACGACCTATTTATTTTATGCGCTCGTGCAACGGCCACCATACTGTAGTGCAGTATTCTATTATATTAACATCTGTTTACAATCAATAAAACTCATATAAATGATCTCGATGCATATAATTTCCATGTGGATATGGAAACTATAGGTCATAAAAAAAATCTTGAGCATTTTTCCACATAACTTATAAAGCGATACAGTTGTCTATTATGTTAACAGTTACATTGGCAACGATTACAATACTAATCATTATAGCAATGTAATAAGAACTTTCTAACCGTATATACGTTTACATGCAATATGAACAGTACTGTCAGTAAAATGTTGTTTCCTTAGGATATTGATAGTTTTTATTGATGTATTGTATTGTATTGTATTGTGCATCTAATAATGTTTGATTGATTGTGACTAACTCATGAATACTTGTTATAAGTGCCGTTTTAATTTATTTACATTTTATTATTAGCGTTTAGTGTTTGGCATGAAGTTTTGTCATCTAGTCTTTCGTTTTAACTTTATTTTTCAACCGACTTCCAAAAAGAGGAGGTTTTCAATTCGACTGTATTTTTTTTTGTGTGTCGTCAGAACTTTTGACTGGGTGAACCGATTTCAAAGATTTTTTTTTATTTGAAAGCTGGTGTTTCACGTGTAGTCCTATATAATTCGCTGAAGATCTGATGCTGATCTTCGGATATATACAGTGGAACTCTTCAAAACTAGACGGATAATCTGTAGTGATTGCTGCAATCGCTTCGTTGTGTATTGTTTATACAACATCCTGACGTAACGTTACGCCTGTATGCTCTGAGGAGGTACGCAGAAGTGTACGATACACCCAGATTTCGATGGTTAGGTACCATTTATTGGGGATAAGCCTATTACCGTGACATGTATTGTTTTATTTTATTTTATTGGAAAGGATGTACTTCAAGGGTAGTTTACAGTCTTAGTAAATACAACACAAGCCAGAACAGGCACGGGAGAGGGTTTTAATCATGATATTACTTTTCCTGGCGCTGTTCGTTGTAAGACTCTTAGGTGACCACGCCTTCGACAGATGACTAGACAATCAATGGCGATAACAACCTTACATCACATAATTTATGAGCTAATCCCATTGTATTAGTAGGCGAAAGACATATTTAACTTGTAGAACCCATACCTACAGAGTTGCCAAAGAGTGATTCATGTTGACTGTTCATTCATATGCACCCTGCGTAAACCGAAACCACATGGTCTGTTAAAAGCAACAATGGAAGTTATAAATGCTATAGTAGTTATGGTAAGCTTCCAACGTCAAATAAAGAGACCAGATTTACTAAGGTTTATAAGCATTTCCTACGAAGAAGTTTACGGCAACCGATACGAGACTCGAATTTTTAGGTTTGTATTAGTATTTCCTGGTATTCGATATGTGCATATTATGAGTGTCAATCATTTTGGTGAATGCTTGTCCCTCGATATATCACTGTCGAGCTAACAATTCGGTTAACTGTGACAGTTAGTAATATATGAGCTAAGCTATCAGATCTCATACTTAGATTAATAGAATAGCATTACAATTTAATATATGATTTAGGGTATAGTATAACTTAATTTACACAATTTATTTGAAAATCAAGTCACATTCGAGTATATCATATCAAGTTTTGTTAAACCCTTATTTAACCAGTTACGTTTTAAGTACACACGGCGACATCTCCAGAAAACATGACCTCGCTTTATATATATTTACCGTACAATGAGAGATCCTCATAAACTGGTTATTTAAAGCTCGCTTGGTCGGCGTGCGTACTAGATGACGAGAAAATGAAATAATTTTGCTGAACCCCATTAAATGACAATTAACATAATTATAGTGTTTATTTCTCAAAAACGTTTACGCATCATCATCTGCCTAGCCTTTTCCCAACTATGTCGGTGTCGGCTTCCAGTCTAACCAGATGCAGCTGAATAGCAGTATTTTACTTAGAGCGACTGTCTATCTGACCTCCGCAACCCATTTAGTTCTGGATAATATGATGCCCCTTGGTAAGACTGGTTGTCATTATTTTTGGGCCACTGACAACCTGTAACGCCTGTCAAAGATCTAAACCGAAACCAAAAGCTTATCGTGCTTTCCGTGGCCTGGAGGAAACTCGATATATATGGGTGGTCACCCATCCACAGACCAGCCTAGGCAAGCACGGCTTTTATTATTAAGCCACAAGCTCCAGCATATATTCGAAGAAGTGCTTATCATTACACAGAACCCAGAAATTACCAGGTTTCAGGTAAGCAAGTTTCTTCTGTTATTGCGGAAAATGGCGATTCACTGAAAATCTCTCACAAATTCCTTTTTGTAATTAATTAATGGCCAAGGACGAATTTCTTCTGTTTATTACTCTTTTGCGAATCGTAGCCTTTGAAAAGTTACTTTATACCTGGTATTTTGTAATAAGCTGTTCCGCAGCAAATGAGGCCTTCAGCAAGATTCCAAGAATTTATTTTTAATATGGAACGTGTAAATCAAGGCTGTGGTTGATATCTACAGTAACATAAAAAAAAAAACATTTTAAACCCTCGCACGATTTTGACTCTTCTTCTTAGGGAAAGGTGTGGTTTTAGGTTTCAAATGTGATGCGGTTGGTTGATATCTACAGTAACATTACAAAAAAAAACATTTTAAACCCTCGCACGATTTTGACTCTTCTTTATAAATACTAGCGGACATCATGCGGTTTCACCCGTGTATTTCCCGCTCCCGTGTGAGTACGGGGATAAAACATAGCCTATGTTACTCGCAGATAATGTGGCTATCCATTGCTGAAATAATTTTTCAAATCGGTACATTAGTTTTTGAGTTTATTCGTCACAAACATACACTCAAAAATATATTTTTTCTCCTCTTTGTAATATTACTAGCGGACGTCACGCGGTATAACCCGCGTAATTCCCGTTCGCGTGGGACTACGGGGATAAAATATAGCCTATGTTATTCAGGGTGAATGTAGCTTTCCAATGGTGAAAGAATTGTTTAAATCGGCGCATTAGTTTTTGAGTTTATTCATTACAACCAAACAAGCAAAGTTTTCCTCTTTATAATATTAGTGTAGATTGAGTGTAGATGTAGAAATATAAATTACCTACTAGCATTTTCTCGCGGCTTCGTCTGCGTAGAAATAATTTCACTCGAACGAACTACCGGGATAAAAAGTTTCCTAATCCTGCCCAGGTCATGGTTAGTAGTAGTTTTCTTTGAGAAACTTACAAGCGAATTTTCGTGAAAAATGTAAAGCAGACCGAACATCAATTATGTAAATAAAATTGGTGAATTAGTTCACGAATGAAGGACGCCCTCGATATTATGCGAGTGAACAGAATTACCATGTATGAATCGAATTGCAATCACTTAGCGCGTCACTAGTCCGAACGATTTGTATTCACAAGTGCGCGGCGCCGCCGATACGGAGAAATGGTGCCACGAAAGGATACTCTTGAAATTGTTTCTTGTAATATCGTTTTTTTTAAATAGCATGCCGCGGTCGGAAGGATCCCTCGGGAGCGTTGTAAATATAGCCTAATACTCGGGAATAATATAGCTTCGCATTAATGAAAGAATTTCAGGAATTGGATCAGTAGTTCCCAAGAATACTTCCATCTTTTGTATTCTTTTTTCTTATATGCGGGCGGCATGTAAGAAAAAAGATCAACCCTCTAATAGTCGGGTTAGGTACTTAATAGTACAACCACATTTCACCAACAATTTTTAAAATTTTTAATTAATTAATATCGTATATATAGTATATACCTGTCGTACTTCGGGGAAAGGTGTGGTTGTAGGTTTTAAATGTGCCGCGGCTAAAGCTTCAAAATTCCTCGAAACACGTTGCTCTATTTTCAATTAATTGAAAGCACCTGTTATAAGTAGAAATTTTTAAATGGCCTGGGTCGCCCGCGTCACTCACCGGTTTCAAATGTCAACACTGGTTCTTATTACTGAGTCGTGGCCACGATTCGACTCAATTGGATTTTATTTATGCACATTTAAGGACTTTCAGGCTTATTTTAGTGATTTGCGAATTGACAAATTAATGTTACTTCCCTTGCTGCTCAGACCTTCATGATGATGATGAACTAACGCAGAGATAATCGACACTTTTTGAATGTCAAAACAACTGAAGACAGACCACCACATCTCCGCCCTGTACCAATCCTAGGATTTTCTTTGGGAAGTAAAGAAAAAAATACTCTTGTCCTGTAACTACCTGTTTATATCAAGATAAATAGAGGTTACAAGAAAGGCGTCATGGAGAAAATATGTTGAAATAAAAACTTGACTGAAAAAGGTCGAATATTTTTCTTTACTTAATTCGCGTAAAGGGCCCGTTCAAAAACAACAAATACTTGAACATATCTATAAAGACACACTTTCTGTTCATTTTTGGCTTTCAATTGGCATCTTTCACTCTAACGAAAACGTGTTCGTGGAAATTAACAAAATAAACGTTCACGCGAGCGAAACATCTGAAATCTGTTTAAATAACCTTATTAACGTTTATAAAATAATAATTTGAGAGCACAAGAACATAATAACATAATTGCAAAGGCAAGTAATATAAGCTACGCAGGCATCAACTTCGTTGTTTATACAAAGGGAAACTAAGGAGGTCTTATTTCTAAAGGTAGCACGTGTAACGCAGATGGCAAAGAATGAAAGAAAAGTTTACGAAACACATTTCGGTCCACGTGACTACTCAGTAAGATTGTAAAGGTTTTCAGTGTTTTTATTAAATTGTTTTATCGAATCTCGGGCTTGACAAAAAGGCCGCCCACATTGCGACCCCGTTCTGCGATTCGTTTGACGTAGTATTCAATCTTATTGCACGTATAGCATGTGACTTGAAAATGGAGCATGTTTTAGCTACCTAGTACTATCTACTACTCGTACAAACTTTAATATTAAAAGAGGCTTTCCTATTTTATAGTATGTGAGTGGGTGAGTAGGTACGTCAATCAATATTTGAGTAATAACAACCTACTCGCGAATTAGTCTTTTACTTTGTAGCATTCATTGTGCGTAGGTTTTTAATTTCAGATACCCTTTCTTTTGTTATATTTTTATGGTCCGTCTATTTTATGAGCCTTATAGAGGATTATAAAGTTCAATTATACACTCCAACCCGTGACAATATTGAAGTCATCATAAAATTCCTTCCCGAGAAGAAAATTCAGTAATCTCTGCAAAGTAGAGTTCGGAAATATTACTTACCTTTTTTTTTTTGTTCACATCATCTGTTTAGTTTAATGAAAGAAAGAAAGAAAGAAAGAAAAAGCATTTATTAGCCCGACAGGACAACACATAAATAAAAAATAATAGTAAAATTGTGATTATAACACTAGTTTAAAGTAAACATAATGAGAGAATAAAAAAAAAGATAATAAATGGACACGTAGGTATCCGGATAAATTCTGGCCGAATCACCACTGTCAATCTGGCCACTATTTACCTAATATTCTAATTAATTCTGCATTTCTTTATTCCATTTACATACCGACAGGTATTATAAAACTTTAAGGAAACACTTAAAAATTCAGTAGCACAGAAAAATAAAGTCAACATTTTATTTCTTGTATTTCGACGTGAACTGAAACTTAAATAGAATAAGTGGAAAGAAAAAGAATCACTTAGTTCTCAAAAGAGTGTGGGTGCCTCAGTATACTGGGTAGTTCGACTTCCCTCTCAACAATTTTATGAATGAAATCTTACAAGTACCTACAGCCCTATTCAACGTTCAGGCCACCATTGTATCCATTGTCTTAAATTATGATAATGTTAGTCTATATTTCATTCAGACCTTTTTGCGGAAAGCTGAAATCGATATCTCTGAAGACCTACAAACAAGTATTTTTCTTACTGATTATGTACTTACATATGTTTATCAAAACATTATCGCTCTGTACAGAAATAGGCCATTCTAATTTCCCCTTTTGTTGTGGGGCTTCTTTATGTAACAAGTACCGCGTTTCGTTGGTAGGCAAATTACTTACTTTTGCCAAGGCCTGGCGAACTTCCTTGAAACTTGAAATTAAACACACGACTTCGATCACGTACGATTAAATGCGCAATTAGCTCCTTGTGTGGGTTGATGCTGACAACACTGAAGACGAAGGACTTTTGTTGAATTTCATAATTAAAAATTGTGAAATATTGACCTATGTTTAAGTATCCAAATCAATAGCTGTATTAAACTGTATTAACTATATATGGTGTATTGTTGTGATAAGTGTACAGCTTTTTAGACAGTATTGTTGTTATGTGTGTACGGTACGTATCCTGGCGGTGGTTGTAAGTATGCACAAATGTTGGGTAAATACTTTTTACAAAAGAAAATCACAAATAAGTCATAATTATATATTCTTCAGTATAAAAATGGGCTAAGTATCAGTCGTAATTTACTTGAGGGCGATAAGGGGGGCAGAGGGGGCGTAATAAGGAGACGCCGCGTAGTAGGGAGCGGCAGCGTAGCGAGCGTAAGCGGGCAGGACTGGTGCAGGGCCAGCTACGTAGGGGGCAGCAGCTACGAACCTAGCCGCAGGAGCGACGGCGTATGGGGCGGCGGCGTATGGGGCGGCGACGTAAGGGGCAGCAACAGGAGCAGCAACGTAAGGTGCAGGAGCAGCAACCAAAGGAGAGGCGGCAGCGTACAAGCCGTTGAAGTTCCTGGCTACGTACTGCGAGCTGGTGGCGGTGACGAATGGTGCAGGTGCAGCGACCACGGGGGCCGCGGCGACCAAGGGAGCAGCCACTGCGCTGGGCTTGGCGGCGGCCAAAGCCAGGGTAGCGAAGAGGAATACCTAGAAGGACATCATGATCAATATCAGTAACCACAAAGATAATAAGATAAAGATTTTCAAAATTCTAATACTAATCCAAATCAATTTCAAAAGCCACTATTTTAATTAAATGACCTACAAAAAAAACAAGTAAATACTCACGATCTTGTACATGTTGATTGGTTTGGTAGTGTCTGTCTGTTGAACAGAAGATGTGAGTGTGATGTCCACAGTTTGGTAACATTACCTTTTATACTGTACGAAGTAAGATTCACCTTGTGTTCGGTTTCGTCACCGATTGCACTGGCTCGTTAGACGCTGGGCACGCAACGGGGACGCGTATCATTACGACAGTAAAGCTGCCCAGACTGATAACATTATTGGACTAGTTCACCAGTTTTGGGCATTATCTGATGTCTTGTCAAATGGAGATTTATTCTTGGGGTTGTGTTGGCAATATTAATATGTAACATAATGTTATGTACTTATTATTTACTCTCTTTAAAACGTTATCTTTGGTTAAGAATTTAAAATACTGCTACACATTTGAAATGTATCACCTTGTTGAAAACTAAAAAATATAGAAAATACATATGTGAAAATTGCTTGGGTCATAGAAAATAAGTTTTTCAACATTTTTAAGGACACATTAAAAATGGCTTAAGAATAAATATTTTACAAAATAAAAGTTATTCTACAAACATTCTACAACATCTACATACATTCATATCATATCAATATTAGTTCCGTGCTACGCGCCTACGATCTTTGCTACGCCGGAGACGATATTATCACCGTGACTCATCGAGAACCGTTACGAGATATCTGTTATTTGTTATTCTTTATATCTTCACCGTCATAACTAAGATTTGTTAGTAAACACGTCACCAAATCTTATGTGACTGGTATTTGAATTTTCCTGGTGGCTTTTTCTTCGGTGTCGAATATTTGGATCGCCATATAACATTACGACACGCCCGTTTTCCCGGAGGCTTATGCAGTGGTGTATCTATTATTAAGTACCTACACCCGCATTTGCCCAGTTATTATAAGGTGCCATATAACAGGGGGGCGAGCTTTTGCCTCAACCGGCCTACTAAAAAATCCAATAAAAGTAGATACACTGCCCAACTAAGTAATCGAACTCAGGCTCTAAATCAACCAGGCCGTCATAATTAAAGTAAATATTGTCCAATTTTCTGATATTTTAATTCCAAAATAGGATAGACGACAAAAAAAAATCTAATTAATCCGTCAGGTAGATTCTTGAAAAATATTTGACCAGTGTTTTTTCTTTTGCAACGTAAATCAAAATTGACGAAGATATGACGCTTTCAAAGTTCCCAGTACGTCACGCCTAGGTGTTGTCGCCATAATATATACATCGCTTTATCCGAACCTACATACTTTAAATCTTTTTCTTTTTATTTAACCGACTAACCAGAAAGAAGGGTAAATGTCTTTAACTTTTATTAGAATGTGGCGGTAGTTTCCCATCAGTTTCCTTCCTTCCTATTCATTCCTGCAGCGTATCATTTTTAGTTAGTTCTGACGTCACGTGCCCCCACTCCCGAGTTTTGATGCGTTATATCTTTGTCAATATTCATTGATTTACAAAAACAAAAAATACGTGTCCAGTGTTTTTCAACAATCTAACTGACGGACTAAATAGATTTGTAATTTTTTGATACTGTGGTCATGCACATTGTGCGAGATAGTGTCTCAATCTGTTCCGTATTCTTCAACCTATACAGGGTGCAAAAGAGACTCTTAATGAAGCCGTCAACCAGGCACATCTTCTGTACATCAAACTAAGTAACCCTCCGCTTTTTTACTGGGAAATGACCTCTAAGTCTTATCAATATGGTAGGTTTTTCGTCCCATGAGTTTACAGTCGGTATTTCGGTAAATAATAAGGTTACACAATTTGCATACCAATGTAGTACTATTGGGAAAAACAATGTCATTAGTACCAAGGGGTACTATAGGGAACGAGATTTCCCACTATTACCACCGGTGCAGTGGTACAGTTCGGTGGTACTAGTAGGACTGAATGTAATACCCTTGAACATTGTGCTTATGGATGGATTGAATAGTACGCGTGAAGATGTTTAAAGTAAAAATACTAGATTTAAAACATGTACTAATAAAAAAATCTTGTGAAAAAGTTGGAACTTTGACCCCCAATATCTGCGTAACTAGAAGGTTCCCAGGTATTGTGTGGAACAAAAATATGATTGCAATGATAGGTAGAACAAGTGCCTTTCGGCTTCGTTAAGAGTTTTTTCATCCTTTATACTAACAATGCACGGCTTTCTTCTTCGCTTTAACCGATTCAAATTCTAAGTTCTCAGTTTTTTTAATAAAAATATAATTGCTACTGCAAAGTTAACAATTTCTATTTTCAAACAGATTCTAAATGTCAAGTCTCGTGTAGTTACAAGCTCTTGCAAATCCCTCCACTTCAGAGATAGTTTCTTCAAGGAACTCATTTCTATGAAAAGCTTCTAGGGGCTTATTTCCGTCGCAAAGGCTTTAACAAGAACGTCTTGAAGCGAGAAAATGCCAATTAGTATCATGTTGATATCCTGTTTCATGATGGTTGTAGCTAATTTTGTCACATGGACTGATGTATTTTTCGAGGGAAACAATGTTAGTTTTAGAACGGAGAGCCATCTAGTAAATCAAGGCTGAGGTGATAGTTTTTATTAAAGAATATATATATTTATGTTTTTAGAAGTCTGAATTCCTCGTTTGTCTAGTCGTCGCCCGCGTTTCTACAGAGCACCAGACCCCGTATTCACAACTGTTCCGACTCGTTTCCGATTCGACAACTCGTATATCTGTCTTCTTTTGGCATTACGAAAACGACCGAGATAGACATACGACTTTCCGAATCGGAAGCGAATCGAAGCGTTGTGAATACGGGGGCTGGTCTTGCATTCGATTCCCAGGTCGGGCCTTGTTATTTGGTTTTTCCATTAGGAATTTCTCAGTATCTAATACGGAGTCTGAATTTTTTGCCCGGTTGATGGATAAGCTCGTTCCGTTTGTTAAATGTGGTTGTCTATCTTGGACCAACTCTATCTAATCCTGTGGATATTACAGGCATGGTGGTTTATGTATTTCAATCTGCAGTGGTCTAAAAGAAACAATATTATAGACGCGAATTTTGGGTGTAAAACTCTGGGCGTTTTTTTTTTTCTATATAAAATCACTACCTTTGTTGTTGTACTGAAGAAATCAGGTATGAGTAATTCTAACCCACGATTTTCTAACGTCTACTGAATACTAAGCGGCTCGAGTTGGCTCCAAGGCTTCAATTACTTTAGCTCAAATGGAGGAAACTTTGTGATTTGATTAATTGAATAAAAATAGATATCAAAGCAACTCGGATATTGCTAGATTCGATATATTTTTTAATAATTAAAATGCTGTATGAACGTTAAAAATCCACAATTCGTTGAAATAGTCCATAAACGTCGACGCAAACTGTTCCGTATCAAAAGTTTGTATTTCTGATAGAATCGCGTTTGACTATTTCATTAATATGGTGCAATTGGTTTCGATTCAGTAATTTATTCTCATCCTCGTAAATCGTGCCAGCGAATTATACTTACATTAGCAGTTTCGCACACATATCTCTGAGTATCAGATGCACGTCGCACTAATGTGATTACAATCGGCTTTAAACACCGTATTACAAACTCAACGTATATTTTCTTTGAGGAAAACAATGTTTATCTTGATGTTGATCTTATTTTACATAAGTGTTGCGACTGGTAGCTTTTCCACTTCGCTATGCGTTATTCTATGTGCAACTTCAAAATTAATATGACAAGTACACCATCATGCCACATAACATAATAATAAATTCATGGAAAACCCCTTGCTTGTCATGCAAATGTCACTTTCGTTACATTACTTTATAGGTCCAGTGTCATTGGCAAGGCGTGCACGTCTTCCGAGCAACACAACAGTTGCACAACTAATAATGTCTAGTTGGCCTAGACCGAGACTATTACAATGTAATGGCATAGAAATGCGGGTAGGTAATTAAAACACACATATACAAAAATATAAATAATTCTATTTCATCTCATTCTTAACCATATTTACAATGTGCATTTTTTATAACGAGTGTACAAATTGACTATTTTAAAATTATACCTTAGGTGGCTTTGTGTTGGGCCGAGGAAACGGGCTGAAGGTAGTGACTTCAATGTCTCTAGCGTTAGCCCTCAAATTCTGAGGATGGACTTTCTTTATCTTCACCAGACGAACGGTTCTTGATTTTACAGGTCTAACGATGATTTTAGCATTACTAGCAGGTACATATGTATAGACATGTTTCACCACTTTCACATGTGCATGAGTTTTGTGAAGCGGTG
Organism: Xestia c-nigrum; assembly: GCA_916618015.1. Lineage (NCBI taxonomy): Eukaryota > Metazoa > Arthropoda > Insecta > Lepidoptera > Noctuidae > Xestia > Xestia c-nigrum. The sequence continues at coordinate 12,920,604 of OU745260.1, forward strand.
GTGGAGTGATGTATGCTAGCGGTACGGGCACCACTTCTACTGAAGTCTTCAGTTTCTGGGGCCTACCACGTTGCTGTGGCCAGGATTGTTGTGGCGCTCCATACACTGGGCGGGGTTGCTGCGGACGTGCCTGGGGTTGGTACTGCTGGTGAGGTTTCTGTGGCGCTGGTTGGAACTGTGGTCGTGTTGGTTGATACTGCGGCCGTGGTTGCTGCGGTGGGAATTGTGACTGTGGTTGCTGGGGTGAAAATTGTCCTTGATGTTGTTGTAGAGGGTACTGTGGTTGCTGTGGCTGGAACTGAGGCCGGGCTTGCTGCTGTGGGTACTGTCCTTGAGGTAATTGTGCCTGGAACTGCGGTCGTGGCTGCTGTGGTTGGAGTTGTCCTTGGGGATGTTGTCCTTGGAACTGAGGTTGGGGCTGTTGTGGTTGGTATTGGCCCTGAGGTTGGAACTGGCCCTGAGGTTGTTGTCCCTGGAACTGAGGTCGGGGCTGTTGTGGTTGGTATTGGCCCTGAGGTTGGAACTGACCTTGAGGTTGTTGTCCTTGGAACTGAGGTCGGGGCTGTTGTGGTTGGTATTGGCCCTGAGGTTGGAACTGACCCTGAGGTTGTTGTCCCTGGAACTGAGGTCGGGGCTGTTGTGGTTGTAATTGTCCCTGAGGTTGAAACTGGCCTTGAGGTTGTTGTCCCTGGAACTGAGGACCCGGCTGATTAGGCTGGAACTGTGTACCAGGTTGATAAGGTGGGAACTGTTCGTCTTGTGGCGATAGTGGTGAACCGTACTGATTTAAATTAACATCTTCGTTGGAAGGCAGAGCTTGTTGCACAAAGTTGTTATCACTGCTCGAAGGCAAGGGCGTGGTCTGTTCAGGCTCTTGCGTCGTTGTTGCTTCAGCTTGTGTAGTTGACTGAGTTGTCGGTTCCCTGTTCTCATCAGGTACGTTTATAGGTTGTTCCTGAGGGATGAAGCCAAAGTTTGGAGGAAATCCGAAGGGGTACGGCGGTAGTAGAATTGTGGCAACAGGTGCGGCGGCGTGAGCAGTCGCAACTGCTATAGCCACATTCGGTTGTACTGGAGCTGCTTGAGTCGGCGGTGGATTCACAGCAACGGGAACTGCTCTAGTAGGTTCCACAAATACTGGAGGAGCTGGAGCCACTTGGAAAACTGATTGCACAGGTGGAGGTGCCACTGGTGAAACTGGGGCTACAAATTGAGGTACTACCAGATGGTTGAAAGTTCTTTGGAAATATTGTGAGCTAGCTGACGTGACCACGGGAGCTGGAACTGCTGCCGGTGCAGGTCCTATAGCAGCCACGTGGCCGAAGTGTGCCAGTCCATCCCCGTGAACTCCCGAGCTCTTCACCTTCACCAAACCGCATATCGACAATAACAGCAATATCTGAAACGAAAAGTACCACATTATACAATAGGCCAAAATCTCAATGTCTCCAATTTTTATATTCTTATCAATCTAACATGACTTTACCTTTCGGATCATTTTGAAGGCCACCTGTCCTGGCCGCTTTTGATATTATAATGCGGGCGTTAGAATATCGGACCCTCTCTTTTATATAGGTGTAACAAATTTTGCATCGTGGTGAGGCAACGTGGCGGGTGTCGCGGAATACCTAATGGTACAATGGGTAAGGACACGGACCTTGATGGCTACAAAAATCGTATTGAAAACGTCGTGGGAATAATAACGATGGGCCATTGGGAAAGTACCAGCGGACACCAGAACACTCGTAATATTGTATTTGCCTAGTTATCGCCCCCACTAACCTACTTTAGGTTGCTTAATGGACAAATTCGTCAGTTACTGATCGAGTTTCGATGTCTAGTTTAGCTAATTCTCTAAGTACATCTGCTGTCGATTAGATGCACGAGTGTACGATTTGCGGGACGCAAATATACTGAGTACATCCGTTGTAGACGTTTTTTTCCTTATTTGAGGAAAATTCATTCATATCGTTTCACTAAATTTTACGACACGGGTAAGCAGAGATCGGATCAGTATTTTGCTTACTTCATAGTTACGTAGTGTGACACGTGTTGAAACTCAGTGGATGCCAGGACGTCGTCACATGTGTGGGTGACTTTAACAATGGTTACAAGGAAACGCTCATATATTATGTAGTTTCAGATGAAAGGGATGAAAATAAATAAATGTTTGCTACATTCACAAGATTTCACAGAAAACTGACCATTCCGAGAGTTACGAACTCGAGATCAATGGCTCAAGAAAATGATTCCATGAAAGAAAATTAAGCCATCCGACTATGGCAACTATAATGGCTGGAATCTAGAAGCGATTGTTGCTTACTATTGGCAGTTCAATGATGATACACGGCATGTATGTATGTCTGAATGCTTTTCTAAAAGAGTTTTTTAAGATATTTGGACCTATTCAATAATAAAGGAGGTTTGCTTAGCCGTTATTTATATTAGCAATGCTTAGCTAAACCCCAAATACTGAAACGTTTCTCAAAATTTAAGGGCTGCAAATATAATTATGTGCTGCTCCTAACTTTAAATTTTGTATGGCCATAGAACAGCTGTTTTTTTTAATAACTAATGTAAAATGTACATATAGAGGGGCTCAGAATGATGTCCTGAATCCTTGGTTGCCGTTTCGCATCCGCGTCCTTTACAGGATCTTTGTTATAAAACTTTCCTTCAAATAGAGTTAAAATTTTCTTAATTAAGATTAGATATGACGAGTATATAAATATTTGCGTAGAATACCAAGAAGAGAAGACAGTAAACAGAGATGCTCTGTGTGGGTAGACAACACAGCCTTAACTAACTACAAGTTCAGAACTGAAAAGTTTTTAATTATCTATTATTAATAAATAGACTGTAAAATTGAAACAAAAGCTCTGGAAAATCATTGAATAAAGTTTCATCGATTTTCGTAAAAGAGGCTTTATTATTATCTATAGGGCTTCATTGGAACATTTCAGGGTTGTTTGTAAGTGTTGTTATTATAACCGACCTTGAAAATGTAATACAACGTTATTATGGGAATCCTGTGTAAAGTGACTTAAGACAGGTACCTAATTTCACGTTTTCTTTTGTTCTAATACAAATTAATTTTCGTTTGACAGAATAGAAATTAATTTTATTGAAATCTGTATTCAAAATTGTAGGTGCTTTAGCCAATCGTTTTTTTAGAAATACTGAAAAAAATACGTTGGCAGGTATATTCTGATAAACTGATAAACTATTTTATTTGGAAAATATTTTTCCTTTATAAAGTAATGTCTATAAGAGTTTCATCTACAAAAAACTAACTACTGAATACGTTAAACCGTAAATATAAAGCAATAAAGTTGCTTAATTAATGATTTCAAGAAAAGTAACAAAATGTATTCATCCCTATCAATCTGACGCGCCAACTGTGTTAATTGAAGACTCGTGTATTTTATTACCATTGCAGAATATGTAAGCAAGCGTACCTACTTTGTATACTGCCGGATTGATTCACCCAATAGCATCATAGTTGTGTGATTTACCTAGACATTTTAGAAAAGAACTGACAATTGTAACTTCGAGATGTTTCAAATCGAGAGCTTAGTTAAATGTAGTTTAATTGAAGTGCCTGGTGATTTGTATCGAGTTCTGACACTCTTTGATGTCAGTTCAGTAGTTTGTGATTGTTCGAATGCTAAGCGTCTTGTTATTTTTCACATAATGGTGAAATGCTGTGCATATTTTGATAGGCGCTAAGTATTTTATTGTTTGAAATCAACGTCTAGACGTTCATGTTTTGTGTTTGTGAATCTTCATTATTTTGCGCTAACTACGTGAATACATGAATACTTAGTTCAGTATTTTATTATTTTTTATTATTTTATGTGTGTATTTGAAATTTAATTATTTTTGTGAATGTCATTGTCATTTATTTTGTAAATTATTATTAATTTTATTTAGGTAATTATTGTGAATGTGAGGACCATTTGGGTCACATTTCTTTTTCTTTTTTCCCACGACTGTCTGGCAGTTTGAGTACTATAAGCGACCTACCTAAATGTCCTTCTTTTGATATTGTTCGTCGTTTCGTTGAGCTCCTTGAGTTATAAGTCGAGCGTTAGTCGAGGTTACAAATCTCTTTGTTGAGAACTGGTCATAAAACAACAAACACAATAATACTTTGTTTTATTTTCAAATCGATATTTTCAATACAAATCCATAAATATATTATTTATGATCATTTATTGTGTATTATAACTTTAATTAAGTAATATCATAAAATAAGTTTAAATTTTTCTTGTAAGCAATCTACCCACATAAGTAAAAGTAAAAGTAAATCCCTAAGACAATAAAATCATTGAAATTGAACACTCATTTCAATTTGACACATTAAATTGGATGAACTTTTAAAGCTAATATATAGTAAACCTCATTCTTTTAATAACTAAAGGCTCTTTCTTGTCTTTCTTTTTTGTTTTGTGTTTTCCCCTTTCATCGCTAACTTTCCTTTATTGATATATTCTATTAGTTCTTACCGTTTCTTAATTTCTAATTTTCAGTAACCCATCCTTAAACCATGCCTGTGATGACCCGTAAGGCTACTGCTCTGGATATGGAGTTAAAATTGAGAACGGCCCTCCAAGAACTTAAAGAATCAAACCTCCAAGTCCAACAACTGTTACAGGAGAGAGAGGAGAGTGAGGTGGAAGTCGATAAGATTAACGGCAAAAACTCCAGCTTAAAACGGGAGCTAGTAGACCTTCATCAGCAATACTTGGACGTTGTGGATGAACGGGATCAACTGAAGGTGGTCACGGATGGTTTCAGTAATTGTAGTGATTTATATGAGCAGGCTTTATTTAAAATTAGGGACTTAGAAGAAAAGTTAATTCATGCCAATAGTTGTATAATAAAGTTACAGAAAGAAAGTGCATGTTCACAGGCTAGAGAAACAAACCTCTTATATGATGAATTATTAAACAATAATAATAATTGTAACCCCCCTTCCTTAATAACTATTGATCTGACTGAAGATTCATTAATGAAACAAAATTATACAGTTAGCAATAACAAATTAAAAAAATATGCAAAGTTGAATAGAATAATAAAAAAATGTAATCAATTTAGGAAACAACATAAACGCTTTTCCAAATATATTCCACTGAGGAAAGAGCGTGTTGATTTAGTCAATAAGTTAAATAATTATCAAATAAAATTGGAAGAGAGTGTAAAAATTTATCAAATTGATACTCAGCAATTACAGTCTGAAATACAGGTACTTCAGAATTTACTAAGTTCCCTTTCTAGTAGGTATTTGATATCTCAGAACCAAATTAGGGAACATATTTTTGCAGCAAATGAGTTGGTAATGGGTCAATGTAGTTGTCAGACCGTTACCAACCATGACAATTTCCAGCCTGAGGTAATGGAGGACCCGTCCCAGGTTGAGAATTTGTCTCAGGACAGTTTACCGGACCAACAATCAAATAATTTTACTCATGATAGTCTGCCTGAGAGTGGTAATTTTATTTCTCATAATAGTCATGATTGTAATCTTTCAGTTATGTTCTCTGACAGTATAGGTAAGGGGCTAGGTAAATTAATTAGCAATAACCTGAATTATTGTACCCAAAACAATTGTATGCCAGGGTCAAGCTACAAACAGGTTATGGCATCTGCGACAAAAACCGTTTGTGATCCTAGTACCACCATAACTATATGTGTAGGTAATAGTTCTAAGATTAAGAAGGAAGATATCACTGACTGTGTATCCGAGTTGTTAAAGTTAAAATGTAGTAAAATCATATTGTGTGCTTTTCCCTATTTTGAAAATTTGGGTAATAGAAAAAACAATTATATACACATGTTAAATAACCATATTCATTTTCTAGTAGGTCACTATAGTGATAGACTTATGTATCTGGATATCAACACTATTGTTGGTAATCTTAAGTCGACACGAGGTAAGGTGTATCTACCTATTGTATGTAGACACAAAATAGCTCGGCTATTATCTTATAGTATTCACACAGACATAAATAGTATGTCTAAGTTTAGTTATATTATTAATACATCGACAATTAGTAATTCTACTAATGTTCAGGTGACTGGCACTAATGAATATAGCACTAGTGCTATAAATGTTTACACACATACTGAGAAGGATTCATCTGTCACCGTGGAAAATTCTCAATTAGGGTTTATTAGTGATAGGGTCTTGTTGTCAGAGGATGGCACGGGAGTCTCCGGCCTCACTCCATATATTAATTTAAACTAGAAAGTGAGACAACAGAAGGTACCATTAACAATATTATTGTTAATCCTACCAACAAAAAGGTATCTTCTTGCACTCAATTAGTGAGTAAAAAAGGGCCTCAGCAGAACACCTTAAAATTATTCCACCAAAATATCCAAGGCATTTCTTCCAAATTATTAGAAATTAAATTGTTTTTAGAAAATAGTAAGTTTGACATTATTTGTTTCACTGAACATTGGCTAAAGGATTACCAAATGCTTATTAATTATGAGAACTATATGGTGGGTAGCTGCTTTAACCGTAAAACTATGCTTCGTGGAGGATCCTTAATATTAATAAAAAATAGTTTGAAATATAAGCAACGTTATGACATAGTAGGTCTCTCGGTTGAACATTGCGTCGAACTGTCCTGTGTTGAGCTAGATAAGCATGTAGTTGTGTGTGTGTACAGACCCCCAAACTATCAAAACTTTTCCTTATTTGAATCAATAATGGAAGATGTCCTGGCAAAACTTGCAGCCAGTAATAAGTCAACAATTATTTGTGGTGATTTCAATATCAATATTTTAGAAGAGGATTCAAATAGCAGTCGGTTATTAAATCTTTTTAAGTCATTTGACTTGACCAACACTTTTATAGAACCTACTAGAGTAACTTCATCTTCTGCTACTTGTATAGATAATGTTTTCTGCAATTGTGATTATTTAGATAAAGCCATAGTAAATTGTTTGCCGTCTGACCATAGCGGACAAACTGTAACTTTTAGGTGTAAAACTCCAATACAAAATGTTCAGATTAAATTCAGACCTATAACTTCTTGCAAATTAAATAGATATAATATTTCCCTACAGAACAAGTTAAGTGAAATGAGCCAAGAGGATATTAATATAAATCAATTGTATGATCGTTTCTTTTCATTAGTTCATACGGAATTCAACAAAACTTTTGAAAAGAAGACAAAGAGTATTTGCCCTAAATTTATATTTAGTGATTGGGCAACTAGAGGTATAAGAAAAAGTAGGGAAAGACTATTTGAGCTTTATAGCCTTAAGCCTTTTATAAACACAGAAACTTTTAGCAAGTATGTTGCTACGTATTCAAAGATTTTTAGAAATACTTGCAAAGTTGCTAAAGCCCTGCACATTAGCAACAAGATCAAAACAGCAGAAAATAAAATAAAGACCGTTTGGAAAGTCATAAATAACGAGACTAACAGAAAGAAAATACGTAATAATAGCTATACATTAGATACAGCATGTGGTCCTAAAAGCTCTAATCAGGAAGTAGCTCAAGAATTTGTAAATTTCTTTACCGATATACCAATAAAAACTACGGAGGCCCTTAATTCCTCACCTGAAATATCAATTAGCTTATTAAAGGCGAATGTGTCTGGCTGCCTGGCTGAATTTAAATTTAAACACATTAACCCTATAACAGTTATTAAAGCTTTCCGGCAAATTAAAATCAAACTGACCGAAGATTTATGGGGAATGTCTATCAAAGTTTGTACATCTATACTTGAGACCATAGCCCCGTACTTAGCTTTAATTTTTAATTCATGTGTAGACCAAGGAGTGTTCCCAGATTTGATGAAATACAGTAAAGTCATACCTCTTTTCAAATCCGGGGACAGTAAAGATGCCAATAATTATAGACCTGTATCCGTGTTACCAGTTTTTAGCAAGGTTTTTGAAAAAGTAATGCTTAATCAAATGCTCTATCATTTTAACACCAACAGAATCTTGCATGATCGACAGTATGGTTTCACCAAGGGACGTTGTACAACTGACGCTGGTGTAACCCTATTAAAGCACATTTTTGCTGCGTGGGAAGAGTCCCAAGACGCAATAGGAATTTTCTGTGATCTCTCCAAAGCTTTTGACTGCGTAAATTACGACACATTACTTTTGAAACTGGAGCATTACGGACTGGGTAAACTTGCACTTAGCCTGGTAAAATCATATTTGAGTGATAGAAAACAACACGTTCAAATAAATGGTGTCAATTCACAGGGTTTGAAAGTAAAAATGGGGGTTCCACAAGGCTCAATATTGGGTCCTTTCCTTTTTCTAGTCTATATAAATGATCTACCCTATTTATTGAAAAACCAACCACATAATATCGTGTTATTTGCTGATGACACTTCCCTAATTTTTAAGATAAATAGACGGGCCCAAAATCTAGATGAGGTGAATAACGCCCTTCTTCAGGTCCAAAATTGGTTTACAGCAAACAATTTGGTATTGAATGAAAAGAAAACTAAATGCATAAGATTTTCATTACCGAATGTTAAAAGTAGTGATTGTGAGATAATATTGAATAAAGAGAAACTCGAATTCGTAGATAAAACGGTTTTCCTGGGGCTTACGCTTGATTCAAGGCTACAATGGGGGTCTCATTTAACATCGCTTGCGGGGCGCTTAAGTTCAGCAGCATATGCCATCAGAAAAATCCGTCAATTCACTGATGTAGATACCGCTAGACTGGTCTATTTTAGTTACTTCCATAGTATAATGTCTTACGGTATTTTGCTATGGGGACGGGCTGCTGATATTGAGTCTATATTTATTCTGCAGAAAAGAGCCATCAGAGCCATATATAATCTTCGTAGGCGCGATTCTCTAAGGGAACTATTTAAGGATATTGGCATCATGACGGTTCATTGCCAATACATCTACGAAAACATAATGTACGTCAGAAAAAATCTGCATCTTTTTGGTAAAAGAGGTGACAGACACAATTACAGTACTAGAAATAGGAACCAACTAGTTCAGCCAGGCTTTAGACTCGCTAAAGTAGACTCATCTTTCATGGGGTACTGTTTGAGATGCTATAATAAAATTCCACAAAGTATTCTTGAACTGAATGAGACGAAATTTAAAACATGCATTAAACGCACACTATGTAAACAAGCATATTACAAGTTGAGCGATTATATCGCTGATAAAAATGTTTGGCTTAATGCTGGTCCTGCTCCACATGGACAGGGGCGCAAAAATTGATAGCATTAAATGGTATTGTTGGAGCTGCTGAAGATTGTACAACTATCTTTGCATTGTATAAATTCAATATCTTTAGTATTATATAACCTCATATCCCATATTGTGTGAGTGCCATGTACTAGAATGCTATCATTCACTGGAAACCTACGTTTTTATTTTTTATTTTTTGACTTGAATGTGCCCTGGCGGTTGAGAGTATGTCATGCTCTCTCAAATGTCTCGCTGATGGTGGCGCGTGTGTCGGACCATTTAGTTCCCTTCAAAATGGTTGAGCTGAATGGTGCTGATCCATGCGTCATGTTCGTGAACGGGCGCTGTCAGTTGTGACTGGTCATCTCTTAGTCGCCATGGTTTATTTGAATTAATTATTTTGTTTTTGAGTTGTATTTTATTTTTGTTTTGCTATGGACACTTTTAACGTGCACATCTTGCTACATTGTTCTCACATAATATACCATCTCAACAAGAATGATGTAACCAAGATTTTGTAACAATATTTTGATTTAAAAGAGTGTCCATGGAGTTTCTTGCCCGTTCTTCTCCATAGAGATCTACGTTAGGGAATGGGCAACTACAGTACTTTCACAGTTTTTATGTCTTGTGACTGGGACTGTAGCTACTTTAATTGTTCATTTTTGTTTCGACAATTCAAAAGTGCCCGTAACTGGCCTACTTGAAATAAATGCTTTGATTTTGATTGATTTTGATTTTGAGCTACACGATAACTGACAAATGCATGCACTGACTCCACTCAAATCTCTATGGTTCTTCCTTCAAAAAACCATCTCAGACACTAATCAGCATAGTGCTCAAGTGAGTTGAATAAGATTACGTCTGCTCTTTTAAAGAGACCACGACCTCTGAGTTTGTTTCGGCTGTTTCTTTTCAGAGTCGTCAGGTCCACCGGCCCCATCTAGTTTAAAAAAAAGGACGTATAAAAGTGATTTTCAAAAACTATTTGCAAAGTAAATATCATTTACGTATTATAGGGTTGCCAGGTCGCCAGATCTAATAGCCGGACTGACTGGGCGAAAAGCCTGGACAGCCTACATTATTGAGGTTTTGAGTCTATGTATTAATTGGAACGACAATTTTTTATGTTAAATAAAGACTTTTTGATTGTTACTATAAATCTTGTTTAATTCTAATAAAATTTAAATAAAATCAAATGCCAAATCAGTTTACTTTATTATTAATCAGTCAAATAAATTCATCAGTCGACTCGCCTGCGCTCGGCCACGCTCGGCGCTCATCATCATCATCACCCACTACTGGGACACAGGCCTCATCTCTATGAGAGGGAATGGACCATCCATCACGTGGGCCCAGCGCGGATTAGCAGATGTCACATGTGTTCGAATTTATGGTTCTTGGTCTATGTCGGTTTCCTCACGATGTTTTCCTTAAGAGCACCGGTGATGAAATAAATTACACAAAGTAATGCACCCGCCTGTGTTCGAACCTACGACTCACTAATCGTAAGTCGGGGCCGCCACCACTGGTCCACCGCTCGGCGCTCGCTCTTTTGAAAAATGTAAAAAGCCGGGCACCGTTTTTTGGCCGGACACGCAATCAAAAAGCCTAACTATGTCCGGCTTTATCCGGAAGCCTAGCAACGCTATTTATGTATTTGAGTGTAGGAATAAAACTATCATCTCATCACGCCTGTTATCCCGAAGGGTATAGGCAGAGGCGTACCTAGTTATAGTACTCCCACATTCCGCCAGTTATGTTTTAGTTCAGTGTAAAATATAAATAACTAGCAGCAGCTCGTGACTAAATAATATCAGCCACTCAGGTCGATCTTTAGGTTAGGCCATGCTTCCCTAGGTTAGTCTGTGGATGGGTGACCACCCTTACATACCGAGTTTCCTCCGTGCCTCGGAAAGCACGTTAAGCCGTTGGTCCCGGCTGTCATTTGTCCATCTTTGACAGTCGTTACAGGTAGTAGTGGCCCCAAAAGTCTGACACTGGTCTTACCAACCGGTATCGTATTCCCCGGAATTAACTGGGTTGTGGAGGTCAGATAGGCAGTCGCTCCATGTAAAATACTGGTATTCAGCTGCATCCGGTTAGACTGGAAGCCGACCCCAAAATAGTTGGGAAAAGGCTATACTAGTGTAAAATATAAATAACTAGCTTCTGCCCGCGACTTCGTTCGCGTGAAGTTTTGATATCGCAACACATCGCCTGCTCAACGGAAGCTTTTTTCCCGCTTGCGACATTTCTTATTACTGCTCCACTCCTATTGGTCATAGCGTGATGTAATATAGCCTATAGCCTTCCTCGATAAATGAACTATCCAACGCAAACATATTTTTTCAATTCGAGCCGGTAGTTCCTGAGATTAGAGCGTTCAACTAAACAAACAAACAAACTCTTCTGCTTTTTATAAAATCTTTATAAAATCTTCATACTAATTATTAACTACGAACTAAAAGACAAAGATAGCCCGACCTGTATACTACACAAATATATATTTTAAAAACTTCCCGGGATATATGAATAGGAAACCTTATTTCTGTGTTCATAGTAGTAGGTATTATCTGTAACCAATCTTTATTGTTCAGGATAACACAGCTATGTAGATAACCTAGACCTAATTTTTACAACAAAACAAGTGGAATCCGAAGTCCTTCAAGAAACCTTGTGCTATTTACATTAATTCTCAGAAAGCCTCGGCAATAAGCCTAGTAAAAAACCTTGTCATTGACAATTCAATTACGGACATCAATCCGCTTTATTGGAAGGAATTTTGTTAATTTCTTTGTCTGATTGATATAAAATCAATAAACAGGGTGTAAACAGACTTATCACGACGCCGTCAACCAAGCACTATTTACATCGAACTAAGTTATTTGGCGAAAAAATTACATTATTGAAAAATGATGTTTTGTGGTAGAACTCAATGATGGGATGTCGTGGAGGTGTTTTAAGCGTAAAATATAAAAAAAAACTCACATACCTATATCACTAAAAAAAAACTTGTCAAAAAGTTGGAACTTTAACCTTGACCTAACTTTGACCCTAACTTTGACCTTTAACTTTGACCTACAATATCTCCGTAACTACGAGTAGAAGGTTCACAGCTGTTTTTTATATTTCTATAGCCCCAGGTATTGACGTCCAAAAAAAAATGATCGCAATGACTGGGAGTGACTGTGTGTCACTGGTGTTTTAGAAGTGGATACAAAATATTTATCGATTTCTTTGTTGGAATTTAAACGAGTTATATTTAACATATAATAAGATATAATAATAAAATAATAATAATATAATTAGAGGTCTCCACACTATGGTTGCCGGACGAATTGGGACGATTTGGACGCGTATCGCGAGGGTTGGTCCGAGGCGGCGCAGGAAAAGACACATGGAAGGAATTGGGGAAGGCCTTTGCCCAGCAGTGAGACAGTACAGGCTAAATAATTATAATAAAAATAAAAACATAAAAAAATACAAAGATAAAAGCAAAGTTTTGAGGTTATAGGAGCAAACGAAGATCCAATAAACTGAAAAAGATTATAATTTTCTTTGTTGTTTTTATTAGTCTTGCATTGTCTACATTTCAATTACTTATACTGCCAAGTGGAAGTGCGGAGTCTCCTAATACAAGCATTTTTTTGCTTAGAAGGTTATCTCCAATAAGTTACGAGTATGTATCAAAACGCCTAATGTAATTGAAATAAAGTTTTTTATTTATTTATTATTATTTATTTGGCTAGAAAGGAGATGACAATTAAGATGCTGACTAAAAAAGAACGCAATGGCAGAAGAAGACATGCTGCGCTGATTCCAATTAAAATGGAATATAAGGTTAGGAGAAGGATGTTGAAAGTGTATTACAAAAAAGTACCACAGCAACGTACTACAAAAAGTGCTACAGCACCATCATCCATTCTTAGGGTTCTTAGGGTTTGAATCCCGTTAGGAGCAAATGTTTGTGTGATAAGCATATACATTTGTTTCCGAGTCATGGATGTTTATATGTATTATAAGTATGTATTTACAAACAAAAAGTATCTATGTAGTATTTCAACTATCTGGAGTCCACGACAAAAGCCCCATTGCTTAGTGTGGCACTAGATGGCGCTGTGTGTAATGTCTAGCGATATTTATTTATCATATGCCTAACTCATATCAAAATTCTTAATTATTTGCGACTCAACGAACTAAACGCATAAAAACCTGACAACAACTGTCGGGCAGTAACCCTCTAGACACAACACCTGTTTGTGCGGAGGATTTGCCTTTCTATGTGGGGGTTGAAGAACTTGACACTTTGTTGCGCGGTCATGACTTTGTGCGGCTCGATCAAAATGGTTCCTTTTAAATATTTTTAGCCTGACATTTGGCTCACAGGTACCAACCTGTGAGCCAATTGTCAGGCTTTGTCGTTTGCAAGCTTAAATGCACTAATATTATAAAGAGGAAAGACTGAATTTTGAAAATGTTTCTTTATTTGTTATTTTACTTGTATTTTAGTTTTGAGCTATGGCTCAAAACTAAAATACATAAATATATAAAATACTAAAATAAGAAAAAGTATTTTATAGTTAAACATCAAAATTAGTTTGTAGTAAGCACATCAAAATGTACTAAGTATAATGCAAAGTGTGTACCGATTTATTGTTTCTTTCCTTGGGGACCGGCACTGTAGGTACTCCTTAACACGTATGTATTAACCTAGCTAGGAATACAGCACCTCACCTACTATTTTATTGTATTCTTTGTAAGTACACTATACAGGGTGAATTTTAATAAATGCGACAAAATGAAATTGGAGCTTCAGTTACAGTAACATAGTAATTATAAACTGTTTTTTATACAATCTAAATCGTTAAAAAAAAATACGCGATTATCGTTTTCAAAAGGTCCATTGATGTTATTATCTTTATTTAAGTACGAATTATCGGTATTCCAGTAATATGCAAAATTAAAAAGAAAAATTAAGGCAAAATTAGGTAAATGACCGCTATATTGAGCACTGCGATGAGTCGGACGAGATTTTTTGATCGTTTTATTATTTTAATGGTTTTCGTAACACTGATCAATTATTTTTTAATTTTACATTTGATATTTTATACATTTTCTTGACAACACGTATTATTGTGTATTTAAATTTGTCGCATCTATTCAATTTCACCCTGTATAATAATATAGCGATTAATTACAATGTTTTGTTTTGAAAATGAATGATTGTTTTTTTTTATTACGATTTAACTCAGAACTACCCAACCGATTTAAAAAATCTTTCACTATTAGAAAGCTACATCTTCACCGAGTAATATAGGCTATAACAGTTATTTGTGATTCATATATTAGAATTCTGAGCGTTAGCGAGGGAATCAAAAGAGCACGAGGTGAAACATCTTTGCACTCGTGTGCAACACGTAACTTTTCATCCAACGTCAGCGAGGAAATGAGTAAATGCAAAACAAAATGCGAATTATTAACAGTTTCAGTTAATTCTGTTGCTTCCTCGTCGCTAGAACCATAATTTATTTTAGGTTTTTCACTTGTTTTCAAATTAACCATATGACCTGATAAGAAAATGGCGCGCGCAAATTTGCGCTGAAGATGTTACTAGGTTTTTTGTTGTTAACTCGAAATAAAATAAAACATAGGTACCTACCTCATGTTCTTAGGACGAAATTGTGTATGTAAATATCATACGTAATTTAAAATTTTCAGTGTTCTTTTTAGTGTTGTTTATTTTGGCTTACTTACTAGGTTCTTATTTACCTAGACACTATGATTTGTGGAAGTTAATTAAGACTGAAGCCCACAAATTAATGTAGGTAATGTTAATTTGGTTATTTATAAGCATCACGCGTTTCTTGTATTAGTATTTCTAGTAACAAGTCATAAAATTATATTTGTTTATAGCTATATTAATTGGAGCTTTCGCACGAAGGCAATTTTTTTAGATGAGGTCGTATTTCATGTTACTGGACATTTCCTGATATAGACCAAGATACGCATTTAGTATTAGCATAAAATAATAAGTTAAATTTTTGATATCTTCACTTAAGATTTTTTATAAGTAATAACGATAGGTCCATATTTGATGAAGAAAATATAAAGGTAAAATAAAATATATAGCAAAAAAACTCTTCAATAACATCTTTATTTTATCAACAACCAGTGCAGAAATTAAGTCGTAGTATCACAATGAGCTCACGAGGTACCGTCAAAATTGCTTAGTAGGCAACAAGAGGGGCTGAAGCGGCAACGTAAGGGGCTGCATAGGGAGAGGCTACGTAGGGTGCAGCCACGTAGGGAGCGGCAGCGGGAGCGACGTAAGCGGCAGGAGCAGCAACGTACGCGGCGAGCCCGCTGTTAAATCGGTGGTAGTACTGCGAGCTGGTTGCTGTGACAACCGCAGCGGGTGCAGCAACTAAGGGTGCGCTCACCAAGGCGGGCTTAGCGGCGGAGAGGGCGACAAGCGCGGCGAGGACGACAATCTGCAATAGATAAAATGTAGTTAGAACATCGGCACTATTATAAACTACTAACACGGCCATTAGGTGTCGAACACAGTTTAGTAACCATTTTCCTTGTAGAGTTTTGCTCAAAGTCATTTGTAGCTGACCTAGATGTTGAAGGATGTCTTCTCAATATGAGCACATGATCAAAGCAGAAGAAATTAATAGAAAATGTGTATTGTACTTTAAAATAAAGATCACTTTCACTGAATTCAATCTACTTTTCTCAAAGCATGATGAAAGGATACTCACCAGCTTCATCATCTTGGAAGTTGGGTTGCTAGTGCTAGTACTGATAGAACAGGACTCGTGATGATGTCTGGTTCGTCAGTACGTTATATACGTCGCAGCCGCCGCTGGTGTCGCAACCGGCCATCCTCGGCGACGTCTCTGGCATTGATCGACGCGTGATCAGCGAGCCAAGTCCCTTCGGGAGTCATCGGAATTCACGAAGGCGTGCATATTTTATTGCGTTAACTTGCTGTTGTAGATAAATCTTTCACTGTTCTCGTAAAACATTTAGATAAGGATAAGTTGGTCGGAATGTCTTGGAATTAGGAAACTGCTGGCTGAATTTTCGGTGTGACGTTAAATTGTTGTAACACTTAAATTAGGCTCTTGATAGTTTAAATCTTAACCGTGCTCGTGCGTATATTCGAAGAGGGACATTTAAATCTTCTGCACCACTATATACATACCTACATCTACGAATACGCATTCCTGTATAATAATGTAGGAAATAAACCATTTTCCGAAAAAAAAATAACAATGGAACCAAAATAATCTTTTGTAATTTGGCCCTACTTTTTTTTAACGCAGTACAGTAAAAGAAGTAAAACATACCCTAAGATAAGATCCATAAAAATATTCATAAACCTTCAAATCTGGCGAAGCCAAACAAGTACATAGCAAATTACAATAGCTACCCGTAAATAACCAATCAAGAAAGTTAGTACCTTTTATCGTACCCCGTCGACAATTGGCAGAATTAAGAAGTTTGTAAACAACACGAGACCAGTGGAAACTCCACGTGATAATCAATTTTCTTCTCGTTTTTTCCATTGGTCCAACAAAATAAACCATCCAATATTCAATATTGATTGGCCGTCGTTGATACTCAAACTAAGTAAACTTAACATAAAAAGTCAATCAATTAAAATTAATTGTTCAAGGGTCGTCCTTCACAAACATCCTTGACCTACATATTTTGATCATGTCTTCAATGCTCTATTAACATCATATAAATATTTATTCACTGCCTCGATGGTGTAGTGGTCACAAGCATGACTGCTAAGCATATATACATAAGAAATAATAATAAATATTGCTGGACATTACACACAGCACCATTTAGTGCCACACTAAGCAAGGCTTGTGTCGTGGTCACCAGACAGTTTATATACTAGATGTAAACTTTTTGTTTGTAAATACATACTTATTATACATATAAACATCCATGACTCGGAAACAAATGTCCATGCTCATCACATAAACATTTGCTCCTACCGGGATTCGAACGCGGGACCCAAGAACATCAGCTGCCTTACTTTCGCTAATATTTTAACAATGAATCTCTCTCAGCATCTTAGTTGTCACCACCTTTCTAGACAAATCATCTTTCACAGTTTATTGAATAGTCAAACGAACTTACCTGTAAGTGAAGTTCGACGGTAATTATGCTTGTTGTTGTGTTGTTCGAAGATGATTAGGAAAACTAGTGTAGTCTCGGCTTTACTCTAGGACGTCACATATATTTTAAAGATTAAAAAAGAAAAAATCTTATTCCTGAACGCAACTTACAGCATTCCCAGTTGTCTCTGTAACATATATTTTCATTAAGTTCATAGCGATTTATTGGTTTTACAACATAGGGTCCATGCTCATATAACTATATAGCATGGAAAATCTGGGTCGGGTGGGACTAATCATCTTCGAACAACACAACAACAAGCATAATTACCGTCGAACTTCACTTACAGGTAAGTTCGTTTGACTATTCAATTATACTTGTTGTTCGTGTTGTTCTCGATGATTAGGAAAACTAGTGTAGATGTTTAAAGACCAGTTGTAAAATCAATAAACATTTATTTAAAAACAATTAACACATTATTTAAGGTTTCATAAAGACCACTTTAGTTACTTTAATAACTAAGGTAGCATTTTTACAATTAGGGTTTAATCACTTTCAGTGTTATTAAAAATTGCTTCAGAGAAGCTTCTAATATTTACTACAGGTCTATTATAAAAGATGTTTTATTTTTGGCCATGAGATTTTCATAAATCAAAAAAGAGGAAAAAACCCACGAATTGAGGAAAAAGTCTCTCATTCTTTCGTGAATGTAAGCCTGATTTCTTGTGCACGCAAAATGAATTGCCATATTATAATCAACATGGGGTCTCAAAATTTGCATTTCGGTTTCGTTCTGAAAACATGTCACATCAAAGCATAAATAACATAACACTTAATTGTGAAAAATAAGTGTTTTTGCACCATTCATATTTTATATTATTCACATAGACATCTTTTTCGACTAACTATTTGCAAGTGTAACGATTGCTATTTCTGAATATTGTACTTCTGAACGAATAAATCAAAAAACATTTTATAGGTTTGACAGTTTCCAGGTTAGGTAAACATCATCTCCACAAACTGTCATAACTGTCACAAAACGTCAAAACAAAAACAAACATTATTATTGTGTGCTTGCACTCACTAAGGAAAAATATCACTTTATTCTATTTAGGGGTAAATTTTCCAGCCTTTCTAAAAGGTACAGTTTTTGGACAGAGTCCCATACAAAAAAATATTACGTCTCCTTGTGTCGAACCATCTGCTCGTCTAATATTATCTAACCCCGTTGCTGATATTGTTGCATGGCGGGTACTGTTCCATGCCTTTTTCGATCAACGGTTGCTTGTCCTGGAGCTTACGGATATAAATGGTTTCTTTGTAAGTAGGTACTTAGTATATAAACAAAATTAGTAGTCTGGTAAACCTGGTAAAATTTACAATAATTAACCACAGCTGTAGCTTAGCTGGGCATACTCTTATTCTAGAGTTAAAGAAAGGGGCAGTTAAAAAAGGTTGGCATCGTTTTGGCCCTGAAGTTTTAATCAACTTGTCAATCCTACTAATCGTAGGTAATAACTACTGTTTTGTATGATCATTATATTATTGATATTGATTACAGGAATTGTTTGCACCCTTTGAACTATGACTTACAGTAATAAAGTTACAGCTTTTTTGGTAGCAGCTTGATTAATAAAACTGAAAACATCCCAAGTTTTATTATATTTGGGCTTTGGAGGTCTTAACCTAGAAAAACCTCTGAAAAATAATTTTGATCATCTGTGTATCTATTTATGATCCTTTAATTAAAGAATCAAAAAACTTTAATTAAATCTCAAATTGATATACTGAATAACCTCAGCAACGGTAGGCTTGATATGCTTATTATATTATTTGAATTACAGTATTGTCCTGGATGACATAATTGGAGGTGAACATTGATTCAGTGTACTTTTATTTGTTGAACTTATATACTTAACTGTTGATATTATGATATCAACAGTTTCTTTACTACTTCCAAAGACTATAAATGTTTTCCAGATAATTCTCCTGCCATCAATTCCAGTTTCTTGTAAAGTGGGTGTAACAATCTAGAATTCTGCAGAGTGAGGAGATTAGAGATCTCCTCACTCTGCGTGGTTGAAAATTAACAGGTTCCTGTATCAACAATCTATTAAATAATGGGAACCATGACCGAGTAACCCAACGGGAAACTACTATAATATGTAATTATCTTTTCTATAGTTTTAGGAACCATATAAAGTGGTGGAAAGCATGGAATAATTGATACTGAGAGCAATGCAAGGTTAATGTATTGACCGCTACAGTCCATGGATCTGGGTGCCATGTATAAGTAGGTATGATACTTTGTTGGTCTGTGATACAATAAACCAAATAACAATATATTCTTTGATAATTTAAATCACTTGTTTCCCAATCTGTGTTCTCTAGTTCCTTTTAAGGCTCGTCTGCTATCACAGTATCTTTGGTATTTATGTAAGTAGCAAAAAACCCATAAATTTCTAGATTCACACTATTGCAAAAAATTCTAGAAATTTTATTGAACTCCTTATCTATTCATGTATGATAATGCAATCATATCAGTTATATGATTTTTTGGGATTGTTTGAACTGGTCATGTTTATAGACCATAATTTGAGATTCTGTATACATTTACTATTTAATGTAGTGTTAATATTCTAATTATCAAGTAGGTACTTTGTTCACAGTCCCATACTTATGTTTGTCCAGCACAAACATATTAAATTTCTAATAACTCGAGTTAAAAAACCAACTTTAATTTGACTTTTATCAATTAACTCATTTATTAACAGTGATGTTAGGAGTTATGTTCTTAGTATTGAAAAACTAAGCCTAGAATATTAGTGTTGTCTAGGTTTGAAATCACATTTCTCTATGTAATTATAAATCCAATATTTTCCAATAAATTGGCTGTTGATTGCATGTTTTCTAAACATAAAGCTATTTCTTATTTATGGAAAAAACATCTCTATATTATGTGAATGATATAAGGCCTCTCTCTCTTAGGGGAGCTATATTTGTGTAATAAGCATCTATAAGATGCAATCTGACAAGTAAATCATTTGTCTGTAAAAGTTTGCACATTATTCAGTTTCAACTTGAAAGAATTCAGTCTAAACAAAAATATTTCATTTCTGTAAATTAAAGATAAAAATGGAAAGTTCCATTTATCTAGAGCCATGAAAATTGGTTATATATAATAGTTTAGTTTCCAATCACATACATCTGCCCACCTGTCAGGTAATTTGTGATGGGACGATTTCTCCTGGCCTCCCACGTTCTGTCTGCTGCTGGTGCCTATGATGACGCCCCCCTCCCCTTTCCTCTTTACTTCTGTCCAAGGAGGGCCCCGCCAGTTTGAAGTTTTATGAATGTTAGTTCACTCATGTATTCGCGCGTAGTGGATTGTTGCCCACTCCTTCTCATAAAGAGGCCTGTGTCCCAGCAGTGGGAACATTAATAGGCTGATGATGATGATGACCCATGCACTCTGTCTAGGAGTGACTGTTTTTTGCTTCAGTAATCATTCATTCTTGAACAGATAATTTAACAAATTTTTCATACATTAAGACAGAAGAAAAGCACAAGCTGTTCTTATTTTCTCAGCAAGACTTACAGCAAAAAGATGTGTTTTGTCTCTGATTGTAACAACAAATCTGTCATGCCATTGTCTTGGTTAATTATCAACAATATGAGGGCTCTATGTCCCGTTGTATCTAGAAGTTTCGAGTCATATAAAAATTAAAGCATCATTTAACTTTGCTTTCATCCCTGAGCATCCTTTATACACATTTGAAGGCATGAGCCAAAACATGCTAGGGCAGTTGAATTGGTCTTGACTTTTGGATTCACCTCAGCGCTTACCTCGATCGGGTTTTTACAGGTGGTAACATTTGTTACTTGGTTGGTTGTTGGTTTGGTTTATTGATTAGAGAATTGTGGTTTTCATCTTTGATCTATCTTTTCCTTCATATTCCATCTTTGAGCTGTCTGTTTATGTAATTCCTCTCCTACTTTCTCCGGCTGTGTATCCACACCTAATATTTCAAACACTTGATTATCTAATAATTATTCCTCACCACTTGTTTATCAATACAAGCACTGCGTTTCAACCTTTGCATCTGGTTGAACCAATCTCAGTTCCAGGCAATAATTCTCAACCAACAACGGGAGGATATTTTCTAGTGACTGTGGAGGGACATTTTTACTGTCCTGACCCCTGTTAGGAGACCTCCTGAAATGTGTTATTTCAACTTCTGGAAGAGATACATATTACATGTTGTAAAAAACAACATTACACTTTATAACCATGTAAGTTCCCGCAGAACTTCCCTTGAAGGTTATTTTAGAACAGTCAACCGCGTGTGTTCCTAAAGAACACCCCCCAGGTTGCTAACTTCACGACATAGCCATTGTAGACCACGTACGCCCCCGCAGGACGTCCCACAGGCCAGGCAAGTCGTTTACGATATCTATTTTGGATATCGTGGACCAAGATCACGCTAGTAGCTTACAGTGAAGATCACTTAGGACTCACTGCACGTTTTGGCGCCAATGTGACAGGCACGCCGTTAGTTGCAAACTCGTGCAAAGCGCAAGGCACAAACAACTTGAAAACCACATACAATGTTTTCGATTTAGATTTAGCAATAATTTGCACATAATAACAGAGCCCCAGGCCCTCGATTCCAATTCTTCTGCAGGAGGCAAAGCGAATCAAGGAAACACAAAGTGAAGCCATCTTTTGTCCTTACCTTTATCCCTCGAAACCAGAGTTTAAATATTTCCTACGCTTTACGATTCTTCAATTTCTTCAAAAACTTTGATTTTGTCGACACCGACTTTCTGTTTCCCAATATAGGGCACTTTTTAAACTAAAAACAACAAAATTAATCGGGAAAGGTGACGCCATAACTAGACATAAAATCCGAATGAAAATATATGTTACAGAGACAACTGGGAATGCTGTAAGTTGCGTTCAGGAATAAGATTTTTTCTTTTTTAATCTTTAAAATATATGTGACGTCCTAGAGTAAAGCCGAGACTACACTAGTTTTCCTAATCATCGAGAACAACACGAACAACAAGTATAATTGAACGTAAGGCAGCCTCACTACCGCTGCGCCATTCGGGTCGTCAAAGCACGAAGTCCTGGGTACGAATCCGGTCGCACAAAGCGTTATTGGGGTTTTTCTAGCAGGAATTTCTCAGTACCCGCCATGGAGGCTGGACTTATGTCCAGGTGATAGCAAAAGACCCCCATAACGTGGGACTTAACCATAACTGGTGAAATATGGGTTTACTTCTTAGTTACACTTCTGCCTAAGACCCCTATAACGTGGGACTTAACCATAACTGGTGAAATATGGGTTTACTTCTTAGTTACACTTCTGCCTAAGACCCCCATAACGTGGGACTTAACCATAACTGGTGAAATATGGGTTTACTTCTTAGTAACACTTCTGCAAAAGACCCCCATAACGTGGGACTTAACCATAACTGGTGAAATATGGGTTTACTTCTTAGTTACACTTCTGCAAAAGACCCCCATAACGTGGGACTTAACCATAACTGGTGAAATATGGGTTTACTTCTTAGTTACACTTCTGCAAAAGACCCCCATAACGTGGGACTTAACCATAACTGGTGAAATATGGGTTTACTTCTTAGTTACACTTCTGCCTAAGCCGGATATTACGAGGCGTGATGCTGTGTTTTAATAATATTAATTAAACCAAAGGTAAACGTGAAACTGTCACGTTGTTTACATCGTCGGTGTCGTCATCATAATAAAATCCAACTATCGTGTGACGCGCCATTTTTACGCGAAAGGTTAACAACGTGCTTTCGAACGTGAATTGATGCTCGAACAAACTACAACCCCTTTTGCAAACGTCACTCTTGACTGTTTCTTGTTTCTGCATACAAATGAGGTTCAATACCTCTCCTGCCTTTTCCAGTGTCAGCAGCAGATCTTCTTTTTTGATCAAACACATTCATTACAAAAACTTTACCGCTGAAAATCTCATGACGCCCCCCTCCTGGACGTGATAACATTAAAAACTTATTGTCCCTTAAAGTTTTACACGTAAAAGGTGTAAAACACCTCTTAATGAAGCCGAAAAGCACTTGTTCTCCCCGTCATTCCAATCTTTTTTTGTTCTACATCATACCTGGGAACCTTCTAGTTTCGGAGAAATGGGGGGTCAAAGTTACAACATTTCGACAAGTTTTTTTTTTAAATACATGTTTTTGTTGTAAGATTTTTACTTTAAATATCTCCATGAACCCTGTACTAAATCCAATCCAATCCATCTATCAGCACAATGTGTTGAGTGCGTCACATTGAGTTCTACCACAAAACATGATTTTTCACCCCAAAAAAATCAAGCTCATTTCCCAGCAAACACTATTTAGAACCTTGGTTGACGGCTTCGTGCCCTCTGTATTTTAAAACGTGTAACATTTAGTTTTCTAAGATTATTAGCAGTAACATATTATATAATACATTATTTTTGGTTCGAGTATTATGAGAAATTAGATAAACATTTAAAGCCAAATCATAATCAATATAATTCCGTCAAGAAATGCTTCTTACGCGCCGCCAACTACTACATGGGGACAGTCCTTTCAAAGGAAACACAAATAGATTTTGTATAAGACACCTGTACGTTACAATTCAGTTTTCATTGTCAACAATAGCTCATAAACACGTCTACGTTGAAACTAATTATGGTGGCAAACATTTCTGTATAGACAATGGCTCGAATACAAACACAAGATTCGGTAAGCGATTACATGTTGTTCATGTACGCAGGGTCTGCTATCAGGTCATTTATGTAAAGGTTATTGTGAGTAGTGCTGGATGAGCTACGTAAGAATTCATGTAGGTACCCCTCGTAGCGACGCTATCGAATGGTGTAATAATCCAGTATGTGTTTGATTACAAAATCAACCGGTTTGATCCGGATATTGATTTTATGAAAATCCAATGATGCAGTGTTAGTTTTCATCATAATCGGGCTCAAGACTCTTGAGCATTTTGAGCTATTCCGATTTGACCATCCACGTCCAATTGATAAATGCACCCTGTATAGTGTTGCAAAAACATTTTTCTTTCTTCTCCTTGATTCCATTCTTCCATATTGAACATAAACTTTCATGCCGTGAATAGTCTTGCGAACAACATGCAGTTTTAATACCCAAGTTCTCACAACTCTATGATCTTCGAGAAGGTATCTGAAAAGTAAACATTTATGGTATACACAATTGCACCTACAATATATATAATATACTAGCTGACCCGCGCAACTTCGTCTGCGAGTGAGGGTTAGTGTAAGTGTGAGTCAACCTTAAAAAATGGACATGCTATCGCGGACTTTTTTTTTAAATGCTTAAGAGGAACAATTCCTTCGTACGTGATTGCTGTGTACCTTTAACCGCGTTAATAGGAATAAATCTTTGTTTTTGGGTTTTTTTTTATCTATTTTGTATATAGTGTGTTTCTTATTTTTACTTTTTTTTTACTAACATTAGGTTAATACTTACTAACAATATAAATGGATTGTATTTGATCAGAAATAAAATTTATGTGAATGTCATTTACGTTTGCTTCCTTAGACACTTGCTGACAGTCACACTCCATCTAGGTCGAAAGTTCTCATCAAGGTGCATGCAGTAAGCCGGGACACGATATAGCTGCTGTAAACCGTTGAAGACTTCTTGCAACTGCCTTTTGTACCCATCGTTGGACCGTCAATGACAGTCACTCCTGCCAGGTCTAAAGTTCTCATCGGAATGCATTAAATGAGCCGATACACGATATAGCTGCTGTAAACTTTTGGGGACTTCTCGCTACTGTCTTTCATCTCCATTGTCAGATCATCGAGGAAAGTCGTACTCTAGTTAGATTAAAGGTTCTCATGAAACCTTCAAATATAAAACGGTAGCTTTGTAGATATTCCAATTTTAGAGAATTACGAGTAGCACCAAAGTTTTATGTGAGTTCAACCTTTTTGAATAAAATCGGATTGAGTTTTCAAACATGTGTCAAAATAAAATGTAGTTTTAATCAAACGCTCTGAGTATTGAGATCACCTTCGAAGCAAATCAACGCCATGGCCAAAATAATTGTTTTAACCCTTTTTTAACCCCATCAATTCTGTTTGCATAAACCTTTTTAGCTTTATGCAAAATTTCAAGTAGAGTGGACTAAGGAATGACGTCTCTTACAAACTTTGCCCCCCTTTTTTAACCCCTTAGGAGTTCAATCTTGGAAAATTCTTCTATACCGGATGCCTACACCATTTAAAGAAGACACCCTGCTGGTTTCATCTCTACGAGCAGTGGTGTAGGCTGTGCGTTGATCCATGAGTCACTAAAGCGAAATCGTCAGTCATTAAATCGCTATTATGTGCGTATTCAATATTCACCTCAAAAATCAAATTTCAAGGAAACTGAGAAATCATATTTATCTGTATTAGATTTAAAGTATATGTTACAACTTTTAAAGGTTTACACTTAATTGGATTTTATTCTATAGGTGTGTGAAGTTAATTCATTTTAAACACAAAACCCTCTTTTTTACGCCTCTGAATGTTTTTTTTGAAATGCTGAAACAGGTATATCTTTATTTTTAATAATTAGTGTTTACTCTGAGTTTCATGATTCTAGAACAACCTAATTTTTTTTTTTCATACAAACTTTACCCCCTCGTTTCACCCCCTTTTTCCAAAATTTCCATAATTTCGAAGTGTTTTTCTTCACGAAGCCGAAAGGCACTTGTTCTCCCCATCATTGCGATCATTTTTTTGTTCTACACCATACCTGGGAACCTTCTATTTACGGTTATGCGGTGTCAAAGTTACAACTTTTTGACAAGTTTTTTTTAATACAATTTGTTTTTGTAAGATTTTGACTTTTAACACCTCCACGACCCCCGTACTATTCAATCCATCCATCAGAACAATGTTAGATATATGTGTGTTACATTGAGTTCTACCACAAAACATGATTTATAATCTCAAAAAAAGTGGTTTCCCAGCAATAATTTTTGCGTAAAGTTACTTAGTTTGATGTACAGAATGCTTGGTTAACGGCTTTGTGATGAGGTGGTTTACACCCTGTATGTATAGATAGCCACGAGCATCAATATGGATGCACTCACCTAAATTCAAAGCAATTTTCTCCTGAAATAATTCAGGAGAAGATTGCATTTGAATTTATTTAAAATTGCATGCGATTGCAACTTTGAGATAAGACATATTTCATAATATACCAAATGTGTTCGTAAGCGTACAGTGCGTAGTACAGTAAGCGAACATCACTTTTATAAGTTGATCTTTAAAAATTAATAAAAATGAAGTGTCTCTGAATGCAGAATACAATTATGAACGTATTATACGGACCTTATAATAGAAACACTTGTTTTTTTTAAATTTCAGCCTGTCTGTCTGTTTGTTCCGGCTAATTTCCGAAACAGTTGGACCGATGTTGACAGGACTTTCCGTTCCAAAGAGATACCGTGTCCCCGGAACAGAAAGGGAAGGAAGGACCATGGATGGGTTTTAGTCATTAAAAGTCTAACATTCCCTTCTGCTCCGCCCAAAGTGGGAGAAGTCATTTGATGATTTCCCATCCGAAAAAAAAGGTCATGGACAACAGCTAGTCTCAAATAAAAATATCCAAAACCTCGACGTATCCAGACACAAATATAGCCAGGGAGAGCTTTCGGGTCAGTTGGCTGTTACGTAACAGCGGGTCGCAGAAGACAGTCCGGCTAGGACTTATCGTCACCGCTTGCAATTGACACCTACATCTGTCACCTACGAACCCTGATACGTCGATTACACATTCATATTTTATGTAACAACGTAAGTATTTCTTTTTTAATGCTATTTTTTTTAATCTTCTTTCTATATGGAATAAGAACACGTCATACGTTATGTATTGAGAATGACAGTTGATTAGGAAACGCTGAAATAATCAAAAATCTATTAAGGTTCATGTTCACCAAAAAGATGACGTTCTGATTATCTAAAACAGCTGTTTAAAACACATTCTGTCACAGTGACAGTTGATTTTAGATAATCAGACTGTTATCTCGAGTGAACATGGATCTTAGTACAGAAATTTCAAGCTTCAAAAGGAAATGTAAAAATATATCGTAGTAGTATTTGGTTGAGTGGTCGCATGCGCGCCTGCTCTGATCAGCGGCGGCGACCTCTCGCGTCCGGCCCTGGTTCAATCCATGGTCCGGAGCGAGATGGAATGGGAAGCTGTCACCTCCTTCTGCGAAGCAGTCATGCTAGCGAATCAGGTGGCGGAACGCGAGAGGGAGAGAGCCTCTCGGCCCAGCCGCCTCGGGATACGCACCGGGCGTCGGGAGCCACGTGGTGGCTACCGGCCATCGTAGACGCGGGCCTGTCGACGGTTAGCTATGGGCTAGGTAGCCGTCCGTCCATCTAACGACGACAGGCCGTGTCGACGGCGGCGGCGCGTTCGTGTTCATGCGCGCCTCAAAGAGATGTCAGCATAAAGGGAGGGGCTCGCAAGGGCCGAAGCCTGCCGGGGTTGCGGGACTGTTCGAAAGAGATACCGTGTCCCCGGAACGTAAAGGGCGAGGAAGGAACATGGATGGGTTTTAGTCAGTAAACGTCTGACATTCCTCCCCACTCCACCCAGAGTGGGAGAAGTCATTTGATGATTTCCCATCCGAATAAAAAGGCGCGCCTGCTGTGCATGAGGTCCTGGGTTCGAGTCACGGGTCGGGCAAAGTAAGTATTGTATTAGAATTTTGACCGGTTGATGACAATTGGCTCGCCCTTACATAAGTGGAATGCGAGTGCACTATTAGATACACTTCTGCCTAACTCTCCAGAGATTACGGGCATGATGTTATGTAGTAGTAAGGGTCTACTGTCTGAAACACTTTTGATTGTCTTTACGGCTTTCAAATGATAGCATTATAAAAATTGAGAGCAACAAACACATGCTTTTTATCATTAGTTGGAATAGGACATAAAAATCTACTTAATTAGTCCGTCAGATATATTTGCAAAAGGTATTGGACACCTTTTTTCTTTTTTAAATTGAAATTGAAAACTCCTGTGACGTCACATTTTGGTTTTTTTTTCCGGAAAATGACGCCACAAACCTCCACCCTGAACCAACTGACATACTAAACAGAATCATGTTTTTTTAGTCAGTCGTAATTCTCATTGTAATCAAACAAACACAATTGCTAATTGATTGCAGTCCCAGTGAATAACGAAATAGGAACAGTAAACTTAGATTACCACAGCAACAGGTTGCTACTCATATTTGGGTAACAGAAATTCTTAAGAAAGTCACACAAAGCGAAACCAAAAGATTAAATCAACGAATGTACTAAAAAGTACAAAACAAATCCAAGAATTGTGTTTAAAAGCCACATTTGAGCACAATATTGCCCCAATTTAATTGAAGAAATTAGGGCCCTTGAAAACAGGATATACAATGAAACAGAATAACAATGATTTGGACTCGATTAATCGTAAAGGTAACCTGTATTTCTTTAAATTGTTTCATTTATGTTTATCCAAGCAGGTGTATTTTATCAAGTGTTTTTTGAGGTTTCCCACTTTAGTAATATTTTCTTTCAACTTTGTTACTAACTTAAAATCAAATGGGTATTTGTTTACTTACTCTCTTTAATCGGAAATGGGACATGCGCCGGTCTCCACACTAGTTAGGTAAGTTGTGTATAAGAATGCTGCACGTGGTGTCAACAAAGGTTCACATGCTTAGTTTTCACAGTATACGGTAGATTATCACATACTTATTACATTTTGGTAAAAATACCTTATTGTGCAAAACCACATGGCCACGGTCACTACTTTTGGCCGCAGAAGCTTTGATCAGAAGTGCAAGAAGTCTTTAATAGTTTTCCTGTACTCTCCGAGTATGCCTTTTTAGTTAGAATTATTATTTCGGAAATGTAGAACGGCAAAGTTAAAGTCTTTCAGCGTTAGCAACATTTGTGAATTTTAAGTGAAATTAGCTTTTAGTGTTGGTACTTTAATAATGTATCCGAGGTACAATCCAGTGCTATTGTTCACAAACTGTCGCTACTGCAAAGTATGTCTGATGTTTGGTTATTTGTTTTTTTCCATCGGAAATTTCTAATTAGCAGCCTACAGCTATGTGTCCGGATGATAGTAATAGGATCGCCTCTTATTGCAGGGACTTAAAATACATGGTGTAGACGGATGCCTCACGAATCCGTCAACCAAGCATTCTGTACATCGAATTAATTATTATCTCTTGTGTCTGTGACTGTAGCTTCTTTTTTTCGTTTTATCGACATTCAAAAGTGCCGTAATGGTCTAGTTGAAATAAATTATTTGAGTTTGAGTTTGAGTTTAAGCAACTCTACGCCAAAAATTACCGCTGGGAAATGAAATTTTATTTTTGGGGTAAACAATTATGATAGGACTCAATGTAATGCATTATAGTATGGGGGTCATGGAGGTATTTAGTTTGCTATTGAATTAACAAAAAAAAAACTTATGAAAAAGTTGGAAATAATTTATACCCAGATGGTAGGCCCAGAACAAAAAAACATCGCGAAGACGCGTGACGGGTAAACAAATGTATTTCGGCTTCGTTAACGTTATTTTCACACCAATTTTAACTGGCAAAATACGATTTATGTGATGTTATGTGTATTATTATAATAATAAAATGACTACCTATGCAATTTAGGTCACTAAGGTCCGACAGACGTCTTTGACATGTAGCTCATCAACGAGTCCTGTATCACACAAATCGAACGCGTGACGTCTGATATTTTTGCGTGGACTGTGTCACAACCTTCAAATGCTTTTCTGTCGATAGAAAGTTCTAAACAACAGTGTTGATTTCAAGAGAACAAAGCCGATGTTGACGCAATATTCTATGGGGACGCGTGTAAGAAAACTTTCAGGACCGAGTGGACCAAGCAGACCGCGAAACTTTCCATTAGCTTTATTAAACATAAATCAAAATGTATTTCGGCTATTATTGAATTCCAATATGGCCGCTGAGGACATATTGCAATTGTGATTGACCAGTACGCGATTTTGTTTTACAAAACACGCGACGCCCTCTGTCCAAGAGTGTAGTATTTGAGCGACTTCTATAACTTATACATTTTGCGATAAGCACAATTTGTATCGGTGATAACGTTTACCCCGCGAGTTCCTCTTTCGTTTCTATCAATGACGAACGCAAACGTGTAAGTTTCCGTTGCAAGATACAATATGCGCACCGCATTGTACATGACGTAGACAATCCGTCCGTAACTTTCGATGAATGTTGTTGATAAAAATGTGCGAAGTATGACGTCACAACTGAAACGTGTTTCATACTGTTACATGGGTGATTGACGAAATTTCATGGGTGACGCACTGTCAAAGACGAATGCTTATATGGCCTGAAAATAATGAAGTGTAGGTGTAATGGTGTCACTTGATTCGTTAAAAATAAAAAAGGGGTGCCATCCATTCGTCACGCAATTAGGTAGGCACATAATATCCTTGCCTTGTAATCTGAGCCCATTAGGGTAAAGAAAAACTCTTTATTAAAAGATTTTTCAAACTCATTGCAATTTTTTAAAGCAGTTCGGCCCATTTAATGGAACTAGTTTTTTTTTTTTTCAATACACCATTGCATCGTGGAAATCAGATTAGCACAGGGATATCTTCAGTAAGTGATAATAATAGTTTAAGTTTTAATCCGTGAAAGCCTTTAAACAGTGTTTATCAGTGTTTTTTCCGTGTTATATTGTAATATCCACGTCTATTGTTCAATCTGTGAGCTTTGGTAGTGTAGCTGATAGGTAGTCTGCCTAGAGATATAACATCACCGTTTTTTTATGTGGTTAACGTACCATTTCTCTACTTATATCATTTTATTCATCGTTCAGCTGATAAACGTAGTCTACTGTACATAAGCTTTTCATGTTTCTCATCGTTGAAAGAAACTCTGAGGACATAATTACATGAGCATCAGTCACGATAAATGTGCATAAGGTAATCAGATTGTGGTCATAGATATGCGTGTTAAATGTGGCAATAAAATTGGACTGCTTAGTTTTTATGTCATATAAACATTTTGATCAGTCAGTCGAAATTTTAAGTTTCTGAAAGTTTATATTTCTATTTCTTTACCTATGGTAGCATGACGACTCGAATGGCGTAGTGGTAGTGAAGCTGCCTTACGTTCATAGGGTCCTGGGTTCGAATCCCGGTAGGACAAATGTTTGTGTGATGATCATGGATGTTTATATGTATAATAAGTATGTATTTACAAACAAAAAAGTATTTATGTAGTATATCAACTATCTGGTGTCCACGACACAAGCCTTGCTTAGTGTGGCACTAGATGGCGCTGTGTGTTAATGTCTAGCGATATTTTATTTATTAAACAAAATAAATCCATTAAAGTTTTTGATAATCTAGTAAAATATGCATTTAAGTTCCGGTCCTTACTTTACCTTACCAGCAGTTTCTTGATTTTTATGTAAAATATCTATTGCATAAATTCAGTTTTATCCAGTCAGACTGAAAACTGACCTCAATATGGTTGTTAATAGGCTAGAGGCTAGGTAGATGATGTTCTTTTGCGAAGATGCTGTAGGTTAAGCTTTAATCAAATTTATCCTACTTATGTACCTATAACCTTGTAGTGCCTGAACCGAAAGTCTTGATTATATTTGTTATTTGATTAAATTAGAGATAGCTTTCATTTAAGGCATTCCACAGAGAATATCACATAATATTGTGTTTATCTACACTAATATTCTAAAGAGGAAAACTTTGTTTGGTTGTAATGGGACCGATTTGAAAAATTCTTTGAGCAATGGATAGCTACATTATCAGAGAGTAACAAAGGCTATATTTTATCCCCGTACTCACACGGGAACGGGACCTACGTGGGTGAAACCGCGTGATGTGCGCTAGTTATGGTATAATTATGTATTCTAAGAGTTACAATCAATTTCTTACATAGGTATGATGTACGGTAGCTATTTGGTTTACAGTTTACAGTGTAATTTGTGCGTTAAACTGTAAACCAAATAGCATGTTCGAAAAGTTAAGTTTTCCTAAAAAAAAGTAAAAATAAAACTGAACCTTTATTGCTTCCTTTCATAGACACAAGGTTGATTCCGTTCAATTCAAAGCCTAAATAAAACCTAATCATGGCTATGCAAATGTGATATATATTTCAAAAGGATCTCATCACTTTAAAAAACTTAATATAGGCAAAAGTTTATATCGAGTTTTGAAAGAAATCCTTTGAAAACAAGAAAGGCTAACAAAAAATACTTCAATATCATCGGCTGAATGATCCCAAACATTCGGGTCAACAGCCGTCACGATGTCCCTGAATAAACTTGGTCAGTGCTTATCCCCTGGGTGTGAGGAGAGTAACATGTGACTAACTAACTTGGGTGAATGCACTGTCAACCATCACTAAGTGTTCAAAGTTTTTAGGGCACGGCTTATCTCCTTCAACAAGGGCAATTGTGCAACAGTGAGCTAATTGAGTTATTGAAGCCTGATTTCATCACAATCTACAGTTAATTGGGGTTTGTGGCAAATGATTTAATTTTATGTTTTGTGTTAAACATTTTGCAGAAAAACAGCCTCAGCTTGGCTGTTGGAGTGCTGTGGGAGTGAGCTGGTCACGGAGCACGAATGCGCCCTGAGAGATGGACAATGATCGTGATTCACTAGATGCTTGTTGAAGTAAATCGCCTTCTCGGTAAACCGCGGTGTTGTGACGATCTGATCTTTTTTGCGTAGCGCACAAGGCTAGATATTGCACAGGATAGCTGAGAGGCTGAAAGGAGAAAGAGAAGGCCCATGCCTTGAAGTGTACTCAATGGGATAACAAAACAAAAACTTTTATTTGTTATGATAACCCCGTTTTTACTGCAAAGAACCGCATAATGCAGTTGGGGATTTTTTTCTACCACTTCTGCTCCCCAGCTTAAACAAATCGATGGGAATTTTGAAAAGAATGTGCTTCCTCTTAGACTAATTTCAAAATTGCTTTTGATTTTAACATCGATGGTGAGTTCTGAAACGTCCAAATAAAAAAGGTCGACACGCCATCTATTTTCGTGTACAAAGGGGTCCGAAATAACTCGAGTTTTTTTAATGAACCTTGACCCAATGAGCATCGCAGCCCTATGCGATGGTCCGACCAGATAAGCTCTTCTCTCGAAACGAAGTTTCATGATGCGCTTCACTTGGCCAAAGATAGACGGAGATGGCGAAATACCGTCATGGAAAAATATATTTCAAGGGTGGATCACGACCCTCAGTAATGAGGAGCACGACTTGAGGAGGAGGAGGACCCAATGAGCCTACATGAAAGGCATGTTTGCATGTGTGAAGATTTAAAAAATAAAAATATACTAATTCTGTTGGCTGTTGGTTGTTACTACCCAAACTCTCTATTCACACGTAATGAACTAGATCAAAACAAACTTATTTCCACTGGCTCCGTAGCTAACTACCAACCTATGTGATAGGTTCGTTACTGCGAAATCTTAATTTCCCTAAAGATTGCACAGGTGGGATGTGAGTTGATCCATATACTCATATAGACATGGCCTACATAAACTGGATGGTATTTCCGCACGTTGACTCTGAATACTCGAACTATGTTTGATGAAGAAGACAGCATTGGGTCCATTTCTCAAAATTGTATGTTGACCCTTGAGTCCTTGAGCGTACAAAAAGTATAGCGGAGCTTGATTTTAATCTAGTGCAGACCGAATCTGATCACACTTAAATGAAGTAGAAATACATTGGCTTTGAAAATGTTTATCCATCATCAAAACTAAACGAAAGTTTAAAAAAGAAAACACGGATGCTTTTGAGCCTGGAGGATATTTCTACCTCATTTCGTTTAGTCTATTTCTATTAACCGGTCCAAGCTGGGAATCGAACACAGGAGAGGTCCTGTGTTCGATTCCCAGCTTGGACATGAGCATGAGGATGCTCAGCGGTAGATTGCTCCAACGAGACAGAATCTAACCACAAAAAATGTCGGTACTGATTAATCCAATTCATCAATACAAGTTCTGTATGTATGTGTATGTTGTTATCGCAACGCCCAAGCAATGTTCACTCAGTTTACCATAGCCTTACCTCTCACGTCTCCAGGTGTCGAGAGGCAAAGTGTCGGGAGCTCGGGATAACTCGGAGAACTTCGGGACTGTCACTTTCCTCGAACACGGAGTTACAAGTGTGTATTCGTTATGCAATCCTGGTGTAGTCGTAATGAGTTTGTATACGCAGTAGAGATAGTTTCAAGTTATTTCTTGCCGAGTTTAATATAAGCTTTTGTTTGATATGAGAACTGCTGCAGAGTTTACAAGTTAGGCTTATTTCACTAATCACCCTTAAGAGAATCCCCCTTAGGGGGGAAAACTGGACCCTTATGTAAGAATAATCCAGAAAGTCCCCTTTTAATTTTTAGCTATTCCACTATTCCCCCCTGAGAGTATCTAAATCAAAAACAAAGCATAATGTAATAAAATCCAAAAATATAACGCTAATTATTTTCAAAAATTGAATCATAACGAAAAAAAAAAGTTAACTGCTGTTTATTTTCAAAATCTGAACCATTACCTTGGTAACCTTTTTTTTTTTTTTTTTGTTCACGATGTGGAAATCCTCAATGGATGTCCTCCGCCCTGGGGAGAGCGAAGGGGTCTGTCAGACTCGTACTGACTAAAACCACACCGGTGTTCCCTCGCACACTTGCGTCAGGGGGCAGCGGGATCTGATGCGACTTCCAGTTTAACACAAGTTACTAATGCAACCAGTTTTATGCATTAGAAAATAATTTTAACGGAGTAAAAAGCAAAGCTAAGAATTCCAAGTTTTGACAATTTTAACTTCTAGCAATTTCTAAACTATATAGGTAATGCAAAATTGAATTGAACGTTGATTTGTTTATCCCGTATCTAACAGATGTTAAAGGCGAGGTAGTTGGTTTGTCCACACTTCGTAGGGATGATTTTCAGAAAACAGAAACCGTGTTCTGCTACGTCGAGGCCTAAAAACGATTGTTTTGCAAAGATGGCGATAATTATTTATTTATTTAAACTTTATGCACTTAATGTACAAAGGCGGACTTAATGCCTTGGGCATTTTCTACCAGTCTACCTTAGGGTGATGCAGAGATTAAACTGTAGGTGCAAGAGTAAAGAAAATTATGAAGACTATAATATAACAATAAATACATATATACATACATACAATAAATTATAAAAAGTGAGGAAAGATAAAAAACAATTTTTAAAAAAAGTTGATGAAGAAAACAAACAAATTAAATGTGGGATAAGTCTGCCAACTTTTTAATATAATTTTTTTAATATAATATAATTACCTACGCTTCCTTTTCTGTGGACGTCGAGTTTGGTTTACTAAAGGCAAACACAATTTGGTAAACAATTCCACACCCTAAAATACATTACACTTACAGGACAAAACAATCTGCGCGTAGTACATTAAATAAAAGGTTGATTTGTAGGCGGGCGCAGTCACGTGACATTTCCACGCTGTCACGTTTACCTCACTATACGTCTCGGGCGTCAGCGACGTTCATTATACCACCCTTTTATTACCGTATCGAACGATAAAATCTCTAATCTCCAACATTAATCGACATCAACACCAACTAGAAGTTAACACATCGATAAAATTTACCTTAACATCGCACGCAATTTAATTTACAAGCGACATTTCGTCCTATGCTCAATTAGCGTGCGTGTTCTTATTTTGATTCCACATTTCAATAATATCCCCCTAAATGCACAGCCTTGGTAGTTTTACATATTGTGACGTACGTGTTTAGCTCATAACAATTATTACGAATTTAGGCTGTACCTATTGAAATACATTAGTGCCTATTATGTGCACGTTTATTTAATAATGGCATAATAGCAACAAGATTTGCAAAGATATCATACAAATACTTGATATTTTGTAAGTTCTGTAACGCTGAAAACGTGTTTAATGCCCTTAAAGCTAGAGCACAATAACTTCGGCAATTAAGTCCGTGAATTTCTTGAATATTAAGCTATTTGTGAATGAACAATCACGTCACAATTCGCAGGGCAGTAAAATACTAACGGCATTATTACATTACAAATAGTAATTGTATTACGTCTACTATACTATTATTCAATCATAGAGCCTTTAACCTCTCAGAATACATAATAATATGAACCCGAACAATGAGGAACACCAAAACCTGACCTATTTAACAAAGACCAATGTGAAAATACAATGAACCACTGGGAGTTCAATATGCTCAAAACAGGCGAAATACTATCAAACTACTATTCAAATACCTACACTTGCCTACCCCTCCTGGATATACAGGCGTGATGTAAACAGGATTCAAGAAATATCGAATAAAAAATAAAAAAAGAGTATCGAATGGTATTTATTTCGATGATTGCTGTGCGATTTAATAACGATTTACATAAAATGCCTCGTAGTCAGTTTTTGTAGGATCTGTAGTCTCAATCTATCAGCGTACGTAGTAAGTGTATGGGGCGGCGTAACTGTAAGCAGAATAGGGGAGCGCATAGTCGTACGCGCTGTACGCGGAGTACGCGACGGGAGCGGTGTACGCAGCAGCTAAGGGCGCGGTGTACGCCGCTGCAACAGGGTACTCCAGCACCAGGGGCTTGGGCTTGGCTGAAGCGAAAGCCAGGACAGCAGCGAACAACACCTGGAAATACATAATTTTATCATATTGGTCGAGCAACAAGACGTGATACAAGAATCTTTTGGCGCTCAGATGCTGTTGACGAGCGCTGTAAAATTTTGATGTGAAATATATTGAGAAACAGGTCAAAATTGGAACCTGTACATTTAATAGTGGAGCAAATTTGGTATTACATTATTGGTTTCTTAGAGGTGCATTATTACAAAATAATTGTTGCTTTATGAGAAATTGGACCAGACTGATATGAATACTCAAATCGTTATTTTACTACAATTGTTTGTAAACTTAATGTTATTAAAATAATAAAAACAATTATCTGAATATTAATTTACCAACTAAAGTTTAGAGAATAGTATGTTTGTACTCACGTATTTGAACATCTTGATGTTGATTTTGTTTTGATGTAGGAAACTGTAGGACACAAGATCCGATGCACAATGATAACCAGGCAATCGGGACTTCTTTTATATCAGTGGTCAAGTGTCCGAGAATGTGTAGTATGGTAGTGTAACCGGATAACGCCGAAATATCCTCCTTTAGCCCATTAAGCAGTATGGGCACGCGCAGACGCACAGCCTTGTGTCGTGTGGACGACGACCGCGGCACTATTTATTAGATCAAGGACTTACATAGTGGGCACTATTTCTAAATACCATAATAAAAGAACAACTTGAGAAATTCATAAAAATACGGACACGGTTTTTAGTAGTTACACAAGATTGTCAGCGTCGTAAAGTTTTCCGTTTTTTGTCCTACTTTAGTTAAAGTTACCCAAAATGTCTGGTTTGTTTTAGTGTACAAACTCAACGGAAACTTTCTGAGTGTTTTGGTAAAATGATTTGTATTTTCATGAAAACCCATTTGAAGGGTTCATCCACCTTTAATTTTCAAAAAGAAGACTGTACTAAGTTTAAGTTAAATTTTAGAAACATGAAAGGAGAATATGAATTTATGAGAGTGACTAAACGAAAATTCCAGTTGAAAGATTTATTTTTGTATCTTATTGTGATGTCGTGACCTCAATTCGTGAATTAGGCGACGATCCGTATGGGGTTAGAGTATGATCCTCTTGGGGACCTTGACGCGCGGCAACTTGTTGTACAGGATGATGGGGCGTCGCCGGTGGTGGTGTACCAGCGTTCGCCTGGCGTCGCCAAGCCCCACTCCCATCACACACGCCACGAATAAGAGGAGCCACTGGGAAAGAAGGCTGTTTTGTGATTAAATGATCTCATTACATAATCACATGTACAATCATAGAGTAACCTTACAAAGTCAATGACAAGTGGCCTCGGCGAAGGTGACATTCTATCAGCTGTACTATGATAGAAAAGTAAAAAATAAGTAAATTACCAAAAAAAGCTAAGACGTTGTAGATTACTCCTTGACTACTCTTAGCATTTTGCGAATCCATAGGGATTCACAAAATTGTCCACAATTTCATAATAATTTAGTATACATGCACACAACTACACACAATGACAGACACAATATTACGCAACGAGGATTGCAGACAATAAAATTAATTCATGAAGATGTATTCCATCTTTTTGAGGCATGTTATATTCAGGCAGGTGTCTAATAGTACATTGTAATACAAGAGGCTAAAATGACCCATAATAGACGAGGTACCGAGCTTTAGCGAGGTAGTAAATAGAAACCGAGTTACAATGAGATTTTAGCGCCGTGTGTTACACCGTACTTTTCACTACGATTGCGAGAAAATAAAATAACAATAGTTTTATATGATAGTTTAGTTTATTAACAATTAAATGTACAATTTGTACTGTTGTTCAATGAGATGTTTTTTCCCGGCAACATAATTTCAGTTCTCTGTGAAGACGAATATAATATTGTGTCGTCTGTGAGGTAAATGTAAGAGATAAAAAGGAACCCTACTTATAATTCAAATAAATAATACAGAAAAAATCATGAAATTTCGCACCAATGCCTTTTTCTAATTTCTTTTGTAGCTAGAATGCAACGCACACATTCTGCCAAAGTGTTCGGCGTTCGGCGCGTTTGGTTTCCCTTTTAAAATAAATTGTTTTTTTTTTTAATGGGACAGTAATAAGTCGATTCTTTATGAATTATGAATAAAGACTTATGCGTTTTCGAACACCGACGACGGAAATTAAAAAAATATACTTTTTCCCCCTAGGGGAATAAATGCGATTTTACGCCCGCTCTGGTACGCTATTATAACGGACTTTTTGAGCAAGGAAGGAAGGAGTGAAAAACATCTTTTCTCGCTTCTGCAAGAAGAATATATAAAAATTTGTTAATTTACTAGTTACTAAACTATAGATTACTACGAGGTCGCTCTAACTTTGTGAAGTTATTGTCAAGTATTCAAGCATTTTCCTGTACCTACACCGTGTATATGAAAGGTGTACCTATATGAATGCATCATAAAGAAATATGTTCCTTTTACGATTTTTTCAGTTTCTTCATATTCACAACACATGTATCGGTTGTCAAATTTTAATATGAACGGCCCCATGGCAACTCATAGAATTTCCCGTCTTATTTCTTTTATTCCGTTTTAGAAGATGTTTTTGAACTGCAACGGAACTTCGGAATTCGGTATTAAGCAACAATTGGTTCGTCTGCAACAGACTTAAGCATTTTTTCAATGGACTTGATAGTTCCATCTAGATTGGTGACAGGACAGCTAATCTATTTCATCAAGGTAGGAAGAAAACTGGAGTCATTTGATGACATCCAATCCGAAGAAAAGGTCCCACAATGCAGTTTAATAATGAGTAAAACAAATGAATACTTACTGCTTTAAGTAACATCGTCACAACCATGCACAAACTCAGCGATACGAAACGAAAAATCATCTTATATACCGTATTAATTACTAGAACTTGTTAATTTGAGCTAAGATGTGTGCAGCCCGTACTGTGACAAATTAATTAGGCCTGTTTCAACACACATTAATTACTAGATCGATAAGGTAGGTTTAGTAAATATTTGTGTAAAGATTCTCCCACACCGAGGCGTCATGAAATCGAATCAGGGATTGTAACATTACATCACGGGCGAATCTGTAATGTAACAATCCAAGAGTCGGCATACATTTTCGCCGCGCGGTAGAAAGAGAGGGGGATGTTACTTCCTCTCCTACGTCTACTCTACCTCCGTCTTACGAATTTTCGATCAGGTCGCGTGTCCTGACGCGAGTTTAACATTTTCTACCCATCCCAAAAAGTGCACAACGCCGCCCGCTAAAGAAGTATTCAATTCAAAAATCTAATCTTTCCTCTTTAAAATATTAGTATAGACCAACTGTTGCCCGCATCTTTCGTTCGCGTGAAATATGTATGTCACCGTAAAATTGTCAAACACGGTAGATTGTAATCTCTCTAGCGAGATTGTAAACTCTCGAAATATTGTTAACTGAACATACTGCTTACAAAATAACGCATTATTTTTCGGCAGATTATAATCTATCGTAGTGGGACAGTAATATTGTGAAATGCATGCGACGGAAGTATCTCTGCCCCCATATATCGGGACTTCGGGCACCCCCACGTTAGGTTAGTTAGGTTCCTTTAAACCCTGCAGGCATAAATCCTCCGGCGACTACGCTTTTTAGGGGACTATAAAGTGTTTTGAGGTTAGGTTAAATTAATCGATATTTCTTAGGAATGGTATATAAATTTATCTTTTCATGAGAGTGGTACCATGGGGCAAATGGGACCCCCACTTCCCTACCCCTCTTCCATACCGCGCGAGTTGACTTCCATCGCATACATTTCACAATATTACGGTTACCGAAAAATAATGCGTTATATTACAATAATACGGTTTGTACAATGTGTCG
Source organism: Xestia c-nigrum (assembly GCA_916618015.1). Classification (NCBI taxonomy): domain Eukaryota; kingdom Metazoa; phylum Arthropoda; class Insecta; order Lepidoptera; family Noctuidae; genus Xestia; species Xestia c-nigrum. Next base: position 12,961,543 of record OU745260.1, read on the forward strand.
CTGACATGTACATATTAAATAAATACTACTTCTCTTTTTTATTCGGGTTTTGTTATCAATATCTAGGGTTTTTTAAGCACGGAACTCTAATTGTTTTTCTAAAATAAAAGTAGTCTTGTTAAGAGTAAGACCTTATAACAAAATCGGTCCAGCTGTTTCAGAGATTATAGCCGGAACAAATAGTTTTTTTTGTTATACATAACTACATAAGTGCCGTACTCGTATGAAAGGTGTAAAACAATTCTAAACGAAGCCGAAATACAGTTGTTCTCCCCGTCCGCGTCATTGCGATCATTTTATTGCTCTACACCATACCTGGGAAACTTCTATAAAGGGTGTAAAAAACCTCTTCACGAAGCCGAAAGGCACTTGTTCTCCCCATCATTGCGATCATTTTTCAGTTCTTCACCATACCTGGGAACCTTCTAGTTACGGAGATATGGGGGGTCAAAGTTACAACCTTTTGACAAGTTCAAAGCGTAAAGTTACTTAGTATGATGCACAGAATCTTTGGTTGACGGCTTCGTGATGAGGCTGTTTACACCCTGTATAAATTTTCATGTTCATTTTGAAATAAGTTGTTATTTTGATATCACAAACAGACACTTTAATTATATTTATTTGTAATTTTTAAACGTTTTCTGTTTGATTCATTCGGAGGAAACCTACGTCCAGGAGCCTAATTCTACTATTTTAATAAATTCGTCACTCTAACACGATTCCATTGTCATCCCATTGTCATTTTGCTTAAAGTTCGTAATCTGCTAAATTCACAATGGTCGGTCAATGGTCTCGTAATAAAATTGTGTTTTAATGGCATTGTCGTATTGTCATTGTTATAAAACCCTTAGTACAAATGATTTTCGAAATCTACTATTAAATGCGAACATTTATTCATGCTAGATTTCATGTACGAGATTATTATTCTATGACATTTCTTTCAATAAAGTGTCAGTGTTTGACCATTGAAAAGTCATAATGGCGCCATTATGATAGCAGAATTAACAAACTTGTCAAAATTTGACAGAAATTGACCATTATGAAATCAATGATCGACTACTCTGACACTATTGTAATAGCAGAATCGAGGCCCTTTTTTTTGGGATGGGAAATCACCAAATGACTTCTCCCACTCTGGGCGGAGCGGGAGGGAGTGTCAGACACTTACTGACTAAAACCCATCCATGTTCCTTCCTCGCCCTTTATGTTCCGGGGCCGCGGTATCTCTTTCGAACAGGCCCACAACTTTCGAACAGGCATTGAAGTAGACTTAGCTGGTTTGACGATGAATATAATTATTTTGCGGTCGCGTCGCGTCACGTCGAGACAACTAAGTAGGTATATTACATAGTCGGTTTCCGTGTACGTCTTTCGACGGTTCACGGTGTTTTAAGTATCAAAGGAGGTGTCAAGTTCATTATGCCAACTGTTACTATACAGGAATCACCAGACAGGGAAACAAATGATTTGGTTTTGTTTTGGTTTTTGGTTTTGGTTTGACGGAACAAACAGATTTCCACACTGATTCGGAATTCAGCAAAAGTAAGCCGGGCACTTAATGTGATTTGTCTTGGTAATGAATAGGCGAATTTATTATTCCAGACAGGTATAACAAGGCTGGTTCCTTAAATTAAAAGCATACAAATTATTATTAAAATATAACTTATGAGTTTTACTCAATCGTGCGGCGCTCAAAATTTAATTCTCTTAAGTAGGTTACACCAGATCGACTAGTAATGATAAAAGCTACAACAAACAACTGCTAAGTAAAGCGAAAGTCAAAACGACACATCTCTTTGTCAAAAACAATAGTAATAATGATACAATAATACAATTAACTGTATTGGAATTGAAATTGGTATATTGGAATTGAATAACACTCATAAGTATAAAACAACGTGTGTTTTCGTGTCTGTGTGTCTGCAAGTGTGTTAGAGAGACAAGATAAGAAAAATAAATTAAACGCGTTTAAGAATAAGAAAAATAAATTAATCGCGTTTATCTTTTATCTAACTAGAGATTACATAAAAGATAAACGCGTTTAATCAATTTTTTTTTTAAACAGCCGAATGTGACTAGATCTGTGTTCGTACGTAACAATAAATCAAGGAATGAGCAGACACGTGCTGGGGCAACGAGGCCTAAACGTCTTCGACACCCGAGAAGCCTATGCTTACCTAACCATTTCGTTGATACCCGTTTTTTTTATTAAAAATTTGATCAAGTACTTTTATTTTACGTAAAGCGATGTCCGACTTACGAGTATGTATGAAAGAAACGATTCTCAAATACATAATTCACATTTTAATTTAAAAAAAAATCGGCCAAGTGCGAGTCGGACTCGCGCACCGAGGGTTCCGTACAAACTTATAGGTCCTGTAATTTGTAATTAAACTACATATTGCTACATACAATTATAAATTAAAATAAACTAAACTAACTTAAACTATAAACTTAAAAAATGGCGTCAAAAACTCCTCCTCAACGCTGTCAACTGGTAAAGTCCCCAGGAGACTGGCGGCATTACCGCGCTGTATGGCAATGCTAAGCCTTTGACCAAGGTAAAAGCCAGCCCTAGGGTCTCGGGAAGTGTCAATGAAGTGTTTAGAAATTTCTTTTAAAAGGCTGTGAGCACTGGACGCCACGGTCCTAGAGTTTCAACCCCAAACGGCTCGAAAATATAGTTACCAGCACGATGAGCTAGGAAGATGGGAAGGCGCAAGAGTATCGACACCAGTAGCGTCCCACACTAGAGGCCTACCCATCTTCCATGGAAACAAAGACATGCCGTCTGGTCTCTTGCCATCGTCGCGTGCCAAACCATTGGGTTCTAATAAAGCTGGAACGCCGACGGTGACAAGAGATCGACGGATGATGTCATTCAAGTTCGCGTGCCGCACAAGACGGCCCGCACTTCGGCTGCATGACAGGCCGTGGTGTCCGAGGCTGTTGACAACTTCACCACAGTGACAGCGATGAGGAGAACATCATGGGGCGCCTAGGCGTAGAGCAACAGCGAGGCGGAAAGTGGTATTATTCTTTTAAATATAATAAAGTTCAGACCAATTCTCGGTAGAAGTGTACATGATAATGTACTTCAACTACATATAACGGTTTTAAGATTTTTTCCTTTACAAATGCTGTATGCTTGCTTTTTGTCAAATATCGTGATTTTAGGTCAACGGGAACTACCATATAGGTTTTCGACCCAAAACCTATAGGGTACTTCCGGTTGGGTCAATTTTGGTCTAAAGCAAAGTTTTACAGCATAAGGAAAATTCCAGAAAATAAAAAAAGGTTGAAAATTAAGGTAAATGGTATTTATTTAGTTTTTGCGAAAATCTAAAGCCCATGTCTTTTTATAGTGTTGACTCAGGACCTTGATTTTATACAGCTAACAGGGACTATTAATATACCTAGCTTGCTAGGTCCACCCTTTCCTGAGAAAATCGGTGGTGACACACGGACAAAGAGACGGATAGACGGACAAAAGAGTGATCTTATAAGAGTTCCTTTTTTACCTTTTAAGGTACAGAACCTTAGAACAGGCGACTAACATTAGAAGATCAAAAGTTTTTGATGGTTAATGAAATTGTCGCCCTCTAACAACAATTTTCTGTTATTCTGCAGCATAGTTTGTAGCTCGATACTAATTAGATGACCGAGCTGCCTTCGCTATGGGCCGACTCCATTTCATGATCACTAGGAAGAGCAAGTTGTCACTTAAGTGCAAGTTGCGTCTTTACACCGCAGTCATCCGTACCATCATGACTTACGCTTAGATCGTATTCGCTCATGCCCACCCCTGACATATCCACACGATTCAGACCTTGCAGAACCGATTCCTCCATAAAATCCCCCCCTTATGTACGTAATGACACGTAGACCTTAGAATCCCTACCGTTCAGCAGTTCATGAAACGCCTTTCCAAGCGTTACTTTGACACTGCTATCAAGCATAGGAACCCCCTAATCGCATCGGCCGCCCGATACGACCCGTCGCGTATTAGCTCAGTCCGACGTCCACGTCACACTCTAGTCACCCCCGACGATCCGATCACTACCTTGCAAGAGAGTAGGAAAGATACCAGTACTGTCCGTAGAATGTACAAATACAAACCGAAAACATTCCGACCTCGCCGTAGAGGTCCGGCGCGTAACCCCCGTTCAATCCCTCCCCGACCCTTGCTCGAGCCAGCCCGCGATGCTGAGCCTGTAGTAATAAAACTGTCCCTAAATAAAGACAACCAGATTTAACCTGTCCCTTTGCTGCCTCCAGCGACGCCCTAAGCCGAGGTTCGTACCCCACAGGGGGTGCCAGCGCTGTCGGTTAGTTTATAGTCATTTTCGCCCTGGCTGGAGGCCTTAAATTCAAGACATCCGCAGACTTGCCCGGTTAAGCAGAAGCCAGTCTTTATAGACTGAACTACGAGATGCCCTACACAAAAAAAAAAAAACTTATTAGATGACGAGAAGTACATTTTGATACAAGTGGTGAAAGTTTGTTATTATCGTTCGAGGCGGTATTAACACGCGAGCCGTAGGCGAGGAGGTTTTTGAGCCGAGAACACAAACGACGTTTTTCAATACACTTTTAAATAAATAAATAAAAAAGAATGAAAAATATTTGTTTCATGAATTATTACGAGAATGTGATTTTTTTTTGTCGCGCTTTAGGAGAAGCATAGGTATGAAGCCGTTATATAGGTACCCTAATATGACAATCGTTTTTGTATATATTTTTGAATTTAGAACACAAATAGATGTTAAATTGTTTATAAAAGTAGATATTAGTTTTAAATAATCATGTTTATCTATGATATTGAATTTACAAACACAATTTGAATATCCAAAAAATGTTTACACCGTAAAGACGCATATTGCCATTGAACCAATTTGGACTAAGTATGGGTATAGTTATCTATGTCAATTTTCATTCCCTCACACGTGTTGGAAAACTGTCAAAAAACGCACGTGTGTGAAATACATTGCATGTTAAACTTAATCATAGTGCGACAAGAACCAGTTTTCGGGGAAGTGTAATGTGTATTGAAAAAATTGTTCTACTTAGTTCTAAAGGTGTGAAAACGGATTGCCAGTCATACTCGTCACGTTATGGGACTAGATCCTAACAATACATGCATCGTCCTTCGTCAGAGTTATAAAGATCCGTCCGGACACTCGGTGAACATCATTTAGCTCAGTGTTGCTCAGTGACAACCACCTCCAAAATGTTCAAATTGGTGAGTGAAATATTACATAATTTTTCGCTGATTTTTGTGTTTTAAGGGAATAAGTTATTTGTGTGCTACAAGAAATGGATTTAGAACTATTGCCTTGGTTCGTGGATTAACAAACTACTCCATCCAAATTCAAATGTCTAATTTCTTCCTTTTTTGGTCCAAATTTAAACTTATTGGCCTGGTACAGTGATTTCTATCAGGAACGTTTTAAGAATTGAAATTCGAAAATATTGGTGTTGTAACAGCAATATGTATATTCCAAGACTGCCGAAAGCTGAAGTCCTGTCCAAAGTGTTTGTAGAATTACGAAAGATCCTTGAAAACGATTGCCACAAGTTGCCATTTAATTTATCTTCCGCGTGAAATAAGTTTAAAAAAATATACTTTCGGATTTTGTTAACAATTTCAAGAGTTTTTTTGCTGGGAACGCAAATCACTTTTCTTAAATAAAAGTAGGATCAGTTAGTCCTTGTAACATCAGCTATCTGTCAGTTAAAGTTCCGTCAAAATTGGCCCAGACGTTTCGGAGATTAGCCGGAACAAACAGACCGATAGTTAAATAAAAAGGAGAAAAAGGTTTTTTTTTTGTTGTATAATTTAAAAACCGTATATAATTTCATATGCATGTAAAAAAAAGAAATATCTCGTAAACATGCTGGTTTCCTCACGATGTCTTATTTTACCGAAGCAGGTGATAATTATACAATACGCACGTGAATCTGAAAAACCAGAGGTGCGAGCCTTGGGTTCATACCCGAGACCTGACTTGTCTTGGCAGTTCGATCGTTAAACCACCAGGCTATCACTGCTTTTTTATCACACGGTCATATTTCCTACTCTGCTACAATAATTTCTAGAAAACTTTTAGAATAATCCTCTAAACACTCCATCTTCATCATTTTATTACTCCTTATTATAGTATTAAAATAAATAAATAAATTTCGTTGGACATTAACACACAGCGCCACCTAGTGCCACACTAAACCAGGCTTGTGTCGTGGGCACCGGGTAATTGATATACTACAAATATACTTTTTTTTTGTTTGTAAATATATACTTATTATACATATAAACATCCATGACTCGGAAACAAATGTCCATGCTCATCACACAAACATTTGCTCCTACCGGGATTCGAACCCAGGACCCTAAGAACCCTGCCGGGGTTGCGGGCCTGTTCGAAAGAGATACCGCGGCCCCGGAACATAAAGGGCGAGGAAGGAACATGGATGGGTTTTAGTCAGTAAGAGTCTGACACTCCCTCCCGCTCCGCCCTGAGTGGGAGAAGTCATTTGATGATTTCCCACCCCAAAAAAAAAAAAAGTACCCTAAGAACGTAAGGCAGCTTCACCACCACTACGCCATTCGGGTCGCCCAATATTACAAGTGTTCAGAAGATATCTATACTTAATAAAAATTCAGCTGTGAAACTGCTTCATTTTTGCATAAGATTTCACTCATTACCGATGCTTTACTTACGTGGCCGTGAACAAGGATGTGCTTCATCATTACTTCGGCACTTGTTTAAGAATACAATGTCACAGAACACTTTGTTTGCCCAAGGATGTAATTGTTTGGTCATGGCTAATTAGCTGGACATGCATAACATTTTTGATTTAAATAAATTAAGTTGCCATTAGAAAGATGTTCTACTTCTAAGGCAAAAAGTAATGTCAATCATTTAAAAATACTTGTTTGTTGCTGCACGTTTTAAGAATTGTGGACTCAGTTTTTTTTATTTTTTATTATAATGATTTAGGCTATACACCGTGACTTTTTAGTCGTCTTACAAAGGCAGTCCAGTAAATGTATCCAATGACTAGTAAACGTTCATAATAAAAAATAGGTTTTATGACATTAAATTAATTTAAAAATAAAATTTTATTCATTATGACGCAAGTTAGTATGCGTAGTTTTGTCTCGATGAAAATGGTGATGGAATGATCTCGTGCGCTAGGTAGGTGATACCTACTCTACAGTTTGATACGTAAGAAGCCGAAAGGCACTTGTTCTCCCCCGTCATTACGATACTATTTTTGTTCTACACCGTATAGTTACGGAGATATTGGGGTTCAAGGTTCCAATATTTTGGCAATTTTTTTTTAAATACAACGCGACCTCCGTACTATATTCAATGCATCCATAAACACAATAATTTAACGCAAAACATGATTTATACCCCAATAAAAAAAAGTCGATTCCCAGCAACATTTTTTGCGTAAAGTTACTTGGTTTGATACACAGAATACTTGGTTTACGGCTTCGTGATAATGTTGTTAACACCCATTATAAAAGGAGGAACATACTGCCCTCCTTTTATATATGGCATGCCTCTAATCTAATCAACGCGAACGCAAACCCGAAATTATTAGGAAACTGCAAGCAACGATTGATACCTGTGCGCATGCTTTGTACTTATGCATACTGACTTGTACTCCCCACTAAAACCTCTTGTTAGTAGAATATTTTCCTAATCTTTACACCCTGCTTAGAATAATATGTATGTTAAGGTGTATCTGTTCATACAAGAAATATCTGTTAGCGAAGTAGACACAATAATTAAACAATCGCGTCTGATCGATTCGGTCGGGGTCCACAGATGAAGGGTTAATTAAGGCTGATGCTTCAGGGTAGACGCGAAATTCAAATTTGCCAACGTTTTTGCAATTTGAAGGGCAGTGCCAAGTGTACGCTGATGAAAACATCGTTCACGGCTGCAAGACATATTAGTCACAGAATTATAATCATCAAAATCATCAACACAACCCTCGAAGTTCATAAAAGTTTTGGACCGACTTTGACCGTGAAAAATTCGTTCCTTGACTTTCATGAACTTTGAGGGTTGCACCCAGTTGCACCGATGATTCTGATGACTACAATTCTGCAACCACATACGCCCCACAGCCACGAACGGTACTTCCACCAACATACAACCCAGCACTGGCCCGCAAATTATAAAAAAACCCAAGAAATTTTTAATTTCGCGGGCCACCCTGACGCTTTCATCTTAAGGGATCATTATGAACAACTTTAAAAAATTTGCTGTTCCATACATTTTTCGAGTTCTGCGAACATATCGTAGGGAACAGCTGATTCTTTTTCTCGTTTCTGTGTTTGGTGTCATGGTAAAAGTTTGTACAATGCCAGTTTAGAGTTTTCGTCTATGGTCAGATGTTATATAGAGTTAACTAAAGGAAAATTAAATTATTCAAATCTATATCTATCTTCTATCTATATCTTCTATCTATACTTATAATAAATCTGTAGAGAGGTCAATTCTGTACATGAAATATATTTACAAAATAACTATCGGGGGGTGATTAGTGATCGATACTGATGCCAAAAATGCAATCAGTAAAATTTTTGTCTGTCTGTCTGTCTGTCTGTCTGTCTGTCTGTATGTTATTTATAGAAAAAAAAACTACTCGACGGATTTTAACGAAACTTGGTACAATTATTCTACATACTCCTGAGCAGGTAATAGTATACTTTTCATCACGCTACCATTAATAGGAGCAGAGCAGTGAAAGGAAATGTTGGGAAAACGGGAGAAGTTACTTGGTTTTTTTAGCTTCCGTCGCGTGTGCAGCCTTAATGGTTAAAGCTACATAGAAATCATGTATAACGGAAATATTCCACATAAAATTATATAAAAAATATCCCAAGACAGCATATGTCTATCTTTTATAGTTGACTCACAATAACACGTGTAACTCCCGATAGCTTAGCAGTTCGGAGATTTGTTATTATTATATTTGTTTACTCTTACGTTTATATCATCACGCTATGACCCACATAAAACATAGGATACATTTTATTCCGGTAGTAAGATCCCATGGGACAATAATCAAACTTCACGCGGGCGAAGCCGCTGGCAGAAGCTAGTAAATAATATAAGTATCATTTTTGTTTACAGTTCGTCTTCGCTTGTATGCTGGCGGTAGCCGTGGCTGCCCCGCAGTTCCAAGGATACAACAGCTTGCCATACCCGTTCTACGCTCCGCTGACGTTATACCCTCAGTATACATACTCCTCTACACCCTACTCTACATACCCTAGTGCAGGGTATTCCGCAGCGTATTCCGCACCGTATTCCGCATACTCCGTCTACAGTTACAGCGCATCTTCGCCTTACACGTTGTTCTACAAATGAGTTACAGTTTAAATTACTACAGTTTAGTGAAAAAAATAATAAATTGATGTTAGTAGTTATGAATTTTAGTTTGTTTACACATGTCCCCCTGTTACAACAACAAATTATAATAAGTTCTATGATACTCCTACGCTGACAAATATGGTTGCAGTGCTTTCAAGTAACGTAACGTAACAAACAAAGGCTTTTAAGGTGAGGTTCATACGCCCTGTTCGGGGAGATCCTGTGGCCGATAAATGATTGCAAGACACCGCACTGTTATTTATATTTCGAAAAGCGATGTATCTCATTAGATACATCTCTAAATATTGCACGTAAAATCTCAGCACCCCGCACGCCAGCATCATGGTACCGGTACTGTCAAACTTTCGCAATCGACCTTAACTTTAATGCAATAAAGTTGAAAATCTTCCCAAGAAAGACAGATTGATATGTGCTGATATCTAAGATGCAGACATCATAGACACTAGGCATGTGCTGAGGTCTACATATACGTCGCAGGCGATGCACTTGGTAGAACATAATACCTATCTTCCACAAATCTATATCTTACTCATTTATGGTTCATAAAAACGTATCTATTATCATTACCAGTTTCCTTCCTTAATGATTTAATATAAGTTTTGCGACTAACGATAGTTGGTAGACATTAAATACATCATTGGATGGGTAAGGGGGTGGCAATTACATCTAGTCACCCAAGTCAACCTCTACTGCGCTCGGTGCCTCTGCTGATTGACGAACGAGGCTCTGACGAAACACTCAAGAAGACGCACTGGCCCAGCGTGGCGTTTTAAGGCTAAAACACTCTTTATGAACAGTGCCAATAAACCACGGACTTCAGTGCCCAGCAGGCCTGCTAATCGCCTCTCCCCCCCGGACCTCGGACGAGTTTAGACGTGTCCACTTTGTCAAAAAAATTATTTAATTAAAATTTATTTCCGAAAAGAAACAGTGAAATATTAACAGAAGTACTAGGCGCGCAGTACCATAACGGAGTTTGCAATCAAGCAGTGACGCGAAACGAGCAGGACAGCGACAGTCGACGCATCTAGTATCCTTTGCTGCGTACGCGGCGTCATACGGCACACAGCGGCACCTTGCCACTACTAGCAAGTTGATGCTTGCCACAGTTCATAAGCGACAGCGATTGGCGGGTAATTATTTCTCTTCGTAGCTTAAGGTGTAATATTATCGTAGGAACATAATTGTAATTGTACTAACGTATCTACATTAAAAACACCACCAAGAGGTAGAATTAAATACAATGAATGTTCGACGTACCCCACCGAAAAGCAGTTCGAAACTTATCTCTCCCACCCATTTTGGATCGGATCCTGCGCTTTATACACCTGAAAGTCAGCAACAGATAGATCTGAACATTACAAAGCGAACCAAACGCCGGTTAAATGATCCGTCAAGCTCAGCAGACATCTCACTGTCCGACTTACTAACCAAAATGGACGAAATAAAAAAGCAGCAAGACGCTAAATTTACCACCTTGGAATTGTCTCTGAAGGAGCTAACAAACCAAAATGCAGAAATAAATAAATCAATGATGTTGCTGTCCGAGAAATACGATGACGTTCTTAGTGACCTGAAAACTCTTCAACAGGAAAATACCTCATTGAAGAGCCATATTAAGACCTTGGATGAAAAAATTGAACATTTTGAAAAAAACGCACGGTCTACCATGATCGAGTTAAGAAATGTCCCAGTCGCTGTACCTGAGAACAAAGAACAGCTAATTGAAATTGCTAAAAAAATTGGAAATGTGATTAAAGTTCCAATCCTAGACTCCGATATTCGAGATGTATCTCGTCTAAAGCTGAAAGATAAACCCATAGGCCCTATAATCGTAGACTTCACATCAACCATAAAGAGAGAACAGTTTATAAAGGCTACGGGGTCATACAATAAGGCAAATCGAGAAAAACGTTTGAGTACCACAAATCTGAATATGGTTGGCCCAGCAAAGCCAGTATACGTGGCTGAATCTCTGACTGCTGCAATCAGACGTCTACACTACATAACCAGATTATTTGCTAAAAAACATAATTACGAGCACTGCTGGACTTCGTTTGGCAAGGTGTTTCTGAAACGAAAGGAAGGCCAACCCCGTTTACGAGTCAATTGCGAAGAAGATCTTCTAAACCTAGAAAAAAATATTTGACTAGTCTTCCTCTCTGAACGGCTTGTATTCATTCCAATTGCATGCATTCGTTTTTTAATAACTTACTTAATAAGCGCCTACCACTACACTGCTCACGTACATCGCATACATAAAAATAAAACAATAACTCTCACAGTACAACTGATTAATACTACTCAACACTTTAATATATCAACATATACTCACATAACTCATCCACGCCACCAAAGTGTCGCACAATCTCTAAAATATTATATCGTACCTAATACTATTTTTAATACTTTTCCCAACCATTTAACAAGATTGGAATTCATATGTAATAATATCATTTTACATAAAAATGTACCAGCACATACCATGGCCAAAATAATCCACAAATATGACCCTGCTAAATTGTTACTTGGGCAAAATTCAACGAGTTAACACAATTACAAGGTGAAATAGACTCTTTTAATGTTGCTGATTTTGTCGTCTGTGATGCGGAGGACTGTACCGGTCTGTTACCAAACTCCAAAAACTGTTTTAAAATGATTCAACAAAATATTCGGAGTATTAAATGTAACCTACCTGGATTATTACCAATAATAGCCAGAACTGCGGTGGAGTGGGACTGCATTGTTTTGACGGAATGCTGGTTGTCATCAACTGTATTCTTACCCTCTCTGGACGGATATGACAGTTTTGCCACTACTAACAACCTTACGCAGAATGAAGGCGTTGTTGTGTACTACAAGAACGGTTTGTTTATATCAGTTGAAGAACCTGTAATTGAGGATGCAAACTGTCTTGTTATTACCCTAAATAAAGATACAGTAGCCTTGGCCATTTATAGGCCACCCGGGCACAGAAATACTGACAACTTCTTGCAATCTCTCAATCAGGTACTTTTAAAATATTCGCTTATGCAAAATGTCATATTATTGGGGGACATTAACATCAACATTGCCGAGCACAGTACTGACAGCAATCTTTCTGCATATCTAGATATGATGGCATTCCACGGTATGATGCCTGCATACACATTTCCTACGCACAATAAGACATGTTTAGATCACACGTTTTTAAAGACAAAACTAACGGCTCGTTGTCTTATACTACAAACAACAATTACAGATCATAATAGTGTTGCATTGTACATAGCTAGTTCCTAAACAAAAACCTGCCAAGACTATAAATTACTTAGATCACAACTCTCTAAATTTAGAACTTAATAGTGTTAACTTTGGTCCACTATACGCAGTTAAAAACGCCAATGAGGCTGCTGATTTCCTTCGCAGTATCCTATATAGTGCTATCAAGAACAACACTAAGGAAGTCAAAATATCAAACAAGAAAATAATTCTAAAACCGTGGATAACCCCAGGAATTCTAAAGTGCATTAGAAACCGCGATAATCTATATAAAAAAGTAAAGAAACACCCAGACAATGAGACACATAAAACAACATACAAACGATACCGAAACTTTTGTTCGTCCTTATTAAAAAAACTTAAAAGAGACTATGAAAAGTTACAATTCGAAAACGCAGGGAAGAGTAGTAAAAAAATTTGGAAAATAGTTAAAGAAATTACATACTCAACTAAACCCAAAGACAACCTGACTGATCTTATAAGCACCAATGACCCCCAAAATTCAGCAAACAATGTCAATCAATACTTTGCAAATGTTGGTCATGAAGAACAATTTACGAACGGGACCCATCACCAATAACTCGTGCAGCCACTCTTTTTGTCTGCTCCCTACGGATGAAGCTGAGGTTAGGTCTTTAATTTCAGGGTTAAGGAGTGATTGTTCTGTGGGCCTTGATTTGATATCTGGTGACATCTTGAAATCTAATATGGACATCTTAACAATACCTATAACATACATCTGTAATTTATCGCTCACAACCGGTGTATTTCCGAAGATCTATAAGAGATCAAGAGTTCACCCGATACATAAGAGTGGTGACAAAGACTGTGTCAATAATTATAGGCCAATTTCAATTCTCCCTACCCTATCAAAAATTTTAGAGCGCATCATTAACAAACAACTTGTTAACTACTTGGAAAGTAAAAATCTTCTCTCACAAGCACAATTTGGTTTCAGAGCCAAGAGATCCACCGCCGACGCTGTGTCAGAACTAACAAATTATATAGTCAACAACATAGATTCAAAAAGAAAAACGATTGGAATATTTTTAGATTTAGCAAAGGCCTTTGACACAGTCTCTGTCCCTATTCTTTTAACAAAACTCGAAAGTCTGGGTGTCCGGGATATTCAACTAGAACTTCTTAAAGATTACCTAACTGACAGAACTCAGTGTGTTAAGATCGGTAACATAACTAGTGAAGAAGTCCCAGTGACATTTGGAGTTCCACAGGGCAGTATTCTTGGACCGACATTGTTCCTAGTCTATATAAATGACATATGTCAGTTAATGTTACCAGATTCAAAAACTGTTGCGTTTGCTGATGATACGGCTTTACTTTTCAGTGGGAGCTCCTGGCATGAAGTCTTTGTCAAAGCTCAGTTAGGCATGAACACTGTGATCAGTTGGTTAAATAAGAATTTACTTACATTAAACGTAGAGAAAACGAACTTCATCACGTTTACCATTCAAAGTAATGACAAACCGGATCCCTCTTTGAGAATTGTCTGCCACTCGTGCCCAAATGCAAATGACACAATTTGTCAGTGTCCCAACCTTAAAAACACTGAGTCTACAAAATATTTAGGAGTAATTATTGATAGAAATCTTAAATTTAGTGATCATCTAAATCTTCTAACAGCGAGAGTTCGTAGACTTATGGTAATATTTAAAGCCTTAAGAAACACTGCACCAAAATCTGTGTTAAAGTCGGTCTACTATGCTCTGTGTCAGTCTCAGCTTGAATACTGTATCACGACATGGGGTGGAACATGTAAAACCCATCTTCTAAAAGTTGAGAGAGCACAAAGAGCACTCCTAAAGGTTAGTTTGTTTCTACCTTTTTATCACCCCACCACTGATCTCTACTCGAAATGGGAGGTACTTACTGTGAGGCAGCTATTCATCCTGAGAACGGTTATGAAACAACATGCCCTAACCACTTTTGAACCAGAAAGATTCAGAAACAAACGTCGCAAACATGCAGTCTGTTCTTCATCGTCATTCAAAACTAAATTTGCACGTCGGTTTTTCTGCTACCAGGGTTCAAACCTTTACAATAAATTAAATCGATCCTTGGCGCTTTATCCCTTGCCAAAAACCAAATGTAAGTCTTTGGTTTCGGACTGGTTAAAAAAATTGGATTATAATTTTACAGAAAGTCTACTTCATTCAAATTAAATTAGAACGATATACGTTTATAACTTGCACCACAACCCTCTCACGTACACATCGACACACACTACACCGGACACTCAACACTACCTACACATTAGCAATATACACTCATAGACACACACATACACACAGGCACAGGCGCCTTGATTATCTTTACTAACTTTTTGTTGATAGTTTCTTTTTAACTTCTACCCCCAAAATTATTATAAGTTTTTAGTCTTTAATCTCCTTGTCTATAACAGTGTATTGTTATCTCATATTTTGTTAAGTAATTTTTTCCGTTCTTCCGTGGGGTGGGGACCTGGTGATTTGTAATACAGGTATTTTACGCCTAACTCAGACACCAGCTCCTCACATTGTTGTTAATAAAAAAATAATGATATATGTGAATCCTAGATTAATTTTGTCATTGTGAGGAGAAATAAAGAACTTTATTATTATTATTATATTATCCGACTTCTGACAGCGGCTCTGGTCGTTATCAGAGCCGCTGTCAGAACTCGGGGCAGAGTGTGCTAAGAATCTCTGGATGTCGCCTAGATGTCGCCTGTCTGTCACAACTCAACGACCCTGACCCTGGCATGTAACAATGACAGGACGCTGCGAACAGACGCCGATTACTTGAATTACAGAATGAATTAGCAAACATCAAATGGGAAATAGTAGGTTAAAATATACTTGATAGAGACAGATCTATCTATCTATCTATCTATCATGGGGTTTTAGGTTTCCGCACTTAGTCCTTGAAATGGACCATTGTGCGTGAGCCATGGTGGCCGATTACTCCAACCAGCCCACCTCCCTCCAGAAGCAGATTAGACCTCCCGTACTCCTCAGGACATCTGCAAGTGATCCTGGTGTTCCCAGGGTCTCTTCGCGTATCTTGTTAACGCCTGTGCACTCCAGGAGCACATGCGCTACCGTTAGAGACAGATCTTACATGATCTGATCGACCAGCAGCGGCGCATTAAGTCAAACAGCTAACATCACATAGCGGTAACAAGGAAGACGTAAAGTCAAGGACTTTAAATGATGAACCACTCTCAAGTTTATCAATCCTGCAGTTTTAAACATTCACGAGATTACACGATTAAACACGAACTAAAACCGAATGCTCAGAATCAAAATGACAAATCCTATATCCTATATCCTTCCCATAATCCTACTTATCCTATCCTACTTCCTACTATAATAATAAAATAATAATAATAATATAATAACCTGGTTACGTTCCGGGGACCTCTTCGGAGAAACCGAAGGTTTTGTCTGTGCAATTATGGATGAAGTAATGATGACGAATAACTACCGGAGATTTATTGTGAAGGACGGTACGGTTGACATATGTCGGGCATGCCACCGTCCAGGCGAATCAATCCGTCACATTATCTCCGGATGTTCTCGTCTAGCTAACGGAGAGTACTTGCATAGACACAACCTTGTAGCCAGGATTATCCATCAGCAACTTGCTCTAAAATACAATCTTGTTGGAATCGGAAGTGCCCTACTATAGGTATGTGCCCGACCCAGTTCTCGTTAATGGCAGTATCACACTGTACTGGGATCAATCCATCATCACTGACAGGACTGTTATAGCTAATAGACCTGATATAGTGGTGATGGATCGATCAGAGCGGCGCGCAATGATTGTTGACATAACGGTCCCGCATGATGAGAACCTCGTGAAAGCCGAGAAAGATAAACAAATCAAGTATCTTGACTTGGCTCGCGAGGTTGTCGACATGTGGGAAGTGGACTCAGCAATCATTGTGCCGATAGTAGTGTCAGCGCATGGCTTAATTGCCAAGAGCCTCGACCAACACCTGAGGAGGCTCTCGTTAGGCAGCTGGATCAAGGGCTTGATTCAGAAAGCGGTACTCCTGGACACGGCCCGTATCGTTAGGAGGTTCCTCTCTCTGGAGCCCTGACCGCCGCCGCCGGTAGCTTGGACCCTGTTCCCGATACCGGTGGGCTACAATTTTTTATATTTTTAAATGTTTTTTATATATTTTTTATATCAATATTTAAAAATGTAAAAAATTTGTTGAAAAATTGAATAAAGGGAATATAATAATAATAATAATAATCCTACTAATATTATAAATGCGAAAGTTTGTGAGGATGTATGTTTGTTACTCTTTCACGCAAAAACTACTGAAGGGATTTGGATGAAACTTTACAGTAATATAGGTTATTCATCAGAATAACACATAGGCTACAATTTATAATGATTTAATGTAGTTTTGGTCATAATATAACGATACGTGTCAATTAAGTCGGAAAAAAATCTTCCATCTGAGAGCTATCTTGGCGTGCGCTGCCTAAACCAATGGAGTTACATAAAGATGATGTTCCGCAGGATTGTTTGTCTTAAGTAGATCTAAATAAAAGTCCGCGACAGCATATATCTACCTTTTATGTGCAAGCCAGTACAACCAAAATTGTGAACCATAAATCTAATTAAATTTGGTACTATTTTACAATGCACATTTAGTATATAATTATCAAACTCTTATCAAAATGAATCTCGCATTAAGTATTGAATGTAGATAAACTTTGTCTTTTACACTAAGTAATTTGGCCGAATAGTTTAAAAGTTATCACGATATGATTGACTTGAACGGAGCGCCTAACGCCGCGGCGGCGGCCGCAGCACGGGCGGAGCGCGATGCGGCGTCGCAGTCGCGGGGGAGGGGCGAACAATGCAATCCAAGCAATGACGAGGCATCGCCGAGTGCGCGACCCGAACGCGGGCAGACGCGTGAGGGCAGACGTCATTGATGGTTGTGATCTCTATGCATTTTTATTAGTCATGTCATTTATTCTTCGTCGTTTATCCTAGATAGCGATTAGCGATTTTTAATTCAGTCGTATAAGAATTGTTCTTTATTGTTTGTTTAAATATAGGATTTTGTTATTTAGATATATAGTTTTTATAAGTAGCAAATAAAAATATTAAGTACTTACTTACCTACTTTTAATTTTCGTTTGATTAGGTACTACTTATAATTTTGTTACAGTTTAACGTATAGGTACCTACCTAACTAATTCGCTTTTTGATAGCATTAATGTTCAATTCGTTACATACCTTCATGCTGTAGGTATTTTTAAATAAAAACGTAACTTAATGTGGCAGACCAAATTCTACGCGAGCGAAGCCGCGGGCAAAAGCTAGTAATATTATAAATGTAAATGTAAGTTTGTTTAAACACTGTTTTAGGCTTTCACGGTTTAAATCTAAACTTATATTGTCACTTACGGGATATCTTCCGAAGATATCCAGTAAGTGACAATATAAGGTAAGTTTGTTTGTTACGCTTTCACGCGAAAACTAGTCAACCGATCACCATGAAACTTTGTACTCATATTCTTGGAGGTATTAGAAGTAAGATAGGATACTTTTATTAAAAAAAAAGCCAAAAAATCCGCGTACTTTGTTTGCTACGCTTTCACGCGAAAACTACTGAACGGATTTGGATGAAATTTTGTACTTATTTTCTTGGAGGTACCTATTAGAAGTGACATAGGATACTTTTTAATAAAATAAAAAAAATGCGTACAAAGACGCGGGCAGAAGCTAGTTACTAATAATTAATCGTTAATAGTCTTCTCTGTAGATGTTGAAGAATAACTAATAAGTTGTCAATGATAAATCCTTACAATAATGTTGCATACTCAGAGTCAGACTACATAATAGAGGTCAGTATAATCCAAACTATTTTATACTGACCTCTTTTGACTCTGAGCTTATTAAAAATACTAGTTATTTCTGAAAACCAAGTATATTTTTGTACCATGTTAAAAACCTATCCGTAGACAGTAACCAGTAACAGTTGAAATGTCACAGACGATCATAATCTATACTAATATTATAAAGCAGAAGAGTTTGTTTGTTTGTTTGGTTGAACGCGCTAATCTCAGGAACTACCGGCTAGAATTGAAAAAATAACATCACGCTATGACCAATAGGAGCGGAGCAGCAATAAGAAATGTTGCGAGTGGGAAATTCACGCGAACGAAGTCGCGGACAGAAGCTAGTTTTTAATATAAGTAATTGTATTAATTTTGCTCACGATAATTGTGCCATACATGGTGCAAGGATTGTCAGAACCTGCTTTGACGCATCCAGATAATTATAACGGTGGTTCAATAGCCAGCTAAATTCCCGAACCCTAATCTCATATAATCAATATAACCGAATAAACCCCATTTTAATTACACGGCTGAAATACGAATGGTGGCAACAGAGGCAACAGAGTATCGTTCGGAACAGTGTAACAAACAATCCCGACAATGACAACGACAATCCGCGTGTATCCAGCCTTAGCAGCGAACTCCGCACGCTGGCACTCCAGCGTGGGAAGATCGAGGCAAGGTTGAGGGACATAGACTCTCTCGGGACGGGAAAGGAAGCGGAGCCTGGCGATTCCGGTTTTATCTCTGTGGACGAGGTTCGCAAGCTGAAGACTCAGCGCGGGAAACTCCGAAACAGAGAAAGAGAGCTCAACAAACGTTTGCGCAAAGCCCGCGAAGGCAACAGTCTACGCGATGCGCAAACGGGAGGTTGTAAGGGAGTACGCGACCGGCTACAGGCGCGCGAAGGGGAAACCCAGAGCAAGCAGCAGTCGGACGCGGAAACGAGCGGGCAGGGAACAGTACGCGAAGGGGAAACCCAACGCGAGAAGTCACTGCCCGCACCGGGACCATCCGGAGGAAGCGACCGAAACCGCGACGAGACGACTGGCGACCGACACCGGACAAGAAAACGAGGAAAGCGGGCTGGGTTCTTAAACCGGGTGTCCCTGGAACAGAGAGTCAAGCCGGGCCCCACAGAACCGCAACCGGGTCCAAGTGGCCAGGGAGCGGCGAAGCGGGAGCGCCCGGACGACACGGCTTCGCCAAGCACGCTCCAGGGAGACGCCAAGCGGTTTAGAACCCAGGCTGCTCAAGGGGAGCAGAGAACCTACGCGCGGGCCACAAAGGATATTCCTGCGCGACTCGCCGTAGCGATCTGCCTCCCACCTCCATCACGGGACATGACACTTGTCGAGTGCGAGGTCGTAAAGACCAAGCTCGAAGACCTCATAGCTGACACGTGCTGTACGTACCCCTTCAAAGGCCCGGCCTTCCGCGGTTACCCAAGGGTAGCGGATGGCACGGTGCACATATGGTGCGAGGACGAAACAGCTTTGACCTGGCTGACTCTGAACGTACCCAAGATACGACTGCCGGACACTGACGTGACACTGACCATAATGAGACAGTCCGACGTACCGACCCGACTTCGAGCGGCGCTCTTTGTACCCAGGTACAAGGGGGACATAGCGCGGCTCCAAAAGATCATCACAGGCCAGAACCCCTGGTATGATGTCGGAAAGTGGTCCCTGTACAGGGCGACTTTGGTCGGTGGAGACAACTATGGGACATATTTGACCCTGGGAATCCCACCGGACGAAGCCGAAAAGGTCTTGGGTAGGGAGCGACGGATATCGTACCTTCTTGGGTCGATATACGTTCGCTTCTTCCCCAAAACCAACCCTCCCGACACACAGACTGACACTCAGACCGACACCGACACGGAACGGACGAACCCGGCACCGACGACCATCGACATGACCATGACCGAACTGGAGGAGGAGATGGCCAGAACGGCGGTGGCTGATGCCGACGCAGTGATGATGGCAGCCTCACCATCAGGGTGGGCGGAGAGGCTGCTCTCGTCGTCACCGGCACCGGACGAAGGCCAGCACGGGCCGGAAGGGGGGAGTGTTATGTCAGATGGATCCCTCTCCTCCTAACTCCACCCCACTACCGCCCACATCCCGTCCAATAAATATCATCCAGACTAACCTCCAGCACAGCCAGACGGCTACCGCTTGCCTGCGCAGAGCGCTGGAGACGGAACCCCGCACCATTGCACTCATCCAAGAACCGTGGATCCGCAAGAATAGAATATGTGGCCTTGGTAACATTGGAGGTAAGCTAATCCTCGACACACAAGGCACAGATAGGCCACGAACGTGCGCCTATATACCCAAAGATGTACCCACCACCACACTCACGCAATTATGTTCCAGAGATCTAACAGCCCTCAGGATCAAAACCGACGGCGATGCACCTGACATCGTCCTAGCCTCGGTATACATGCCTGGTGAGGATGTAGACTGCCCACCAAAGGAGATGGCTGACCTGGTAAGGTACTGTGAAGATGCCAACCTGGACCTGGTCATTTGCACGGACTCAAACGCCCATCACCCACTTTGGGGCTGCAACAAAGCCAACGCTAGAGGTGAGGTACTATGCACATATTTGTTTTCCACTAACCTTAACATCGCTAACCGCGGCTCGGAACCCACTTGGGTCACATCTCGCGGACAAACAATTATTGATCTCACGCTGGCTTCGGAAAGCGCGGCAAAACTCATATCCGACTGGCACGTATCCAACGAGCCTTCCTGCTCTGACCATAGAAGAATCCGCTTCTCACTAGTGGCCAGTATAAAAAAACCCGAACCCAGACGCAACCCACGCCGTACCAACGTACCCGGCTACAAACGACTACTGGCCTCCCTGCTAACGCAGCACCAAGCGCCCCTAAATCTAACGGACCCTAAACAACTCGAAGCCACTGTAACAAAACTCTCGGAATCTATTATCGAAGCCTATCACGCCTGCTGCAAACTAAAAGACCCAAGCACCAAGACAAAGGGCAACTCCTGGTGGAACTCGGAACTTAGTAAGCTCAGGCAAACCATGCGCAAACAATTTAACAAAGCCAAAAATTCCAGACTACCAGAAGACTGGGACTTATACAAGAAAACACAATACACCTTCAAAAGAAAAGCCAGGTACGCCAGCAGGGCGGCCTGGCGATGGTTCTGTGAAGAGATTGAATCGAACAACGAGGCCGCACGCGTGAGAAAGATACTATCTACCGATCAGGACCGCGCCCTCGGGTCGCTGAAAACCCCAAACAACACATACACCAAGTCGGACCACGAGACGAGTAAGGTTCTCCTGGAAACCCACTTTCCAGACTGCGACCTCTCCGGGAACAGAACCTGGGCAACGGAGCCAACGCACACACCAGACGACCAAGACTGGGCCAGAGCCCGCACCATAGTATCAGCAGAAAGAATAAAATGGGCAATAAGGACTTTCAAACCATATAAATCCGCAGGCTTAGACGAAATCTTCCCCGCCCTATTACAATGGGGAGTAGACGTCTTAACGCCATGGCTGACCGTCATCTATCAAGCCTGCATAGCACAGAAATATATACCACTTGCATGGAGAGAGGTGAAAGTCATTTTCATTCCTAAACCAGGCAAAACAGATTACACACAACCTAAGGCGTACAGGCCCATAAGCCTAACATCCTTCTTACTGAAAACCCTAGAGAGACTCTGCGACCGACACATTCGGGACGGACCTCTTAGGGAAAGACCACTTCACAAACAACAACACGCGTACTCCACAGGAAAATCAACAGAATCCGCGCTGCATAGCGTGATCTCTAGGATCGAATGCGCAGTAGAACACAAATGCTCGTCACTGGCCGTCTTCATTGACATAGAAGGCGCCTTTGACAAAACCATCTTCCATAGCATCAACGCAGCCCTCGAGAAACACGGGGTGGACCCAACCCTACGAGGCTGGATCACAAATATGCTCAGACTGAGAGCGGTTCAAGTAACGGTAAACGACACCACTAGAGCCATAGTGGCGAAGGGCTGCCCCCAAGGTGGAGTCCTCTCGCCACTACTGTGGAACCTCGTAGTAGATAGCCTCATCAACCGCCTAAATAGCAGCGGCTACTACACGGTGGGCTATGCCGACGACCTGACTATAATAATAAACGGCACACATGAAAACACATTATGCAACCTTATGCGCCAGGCCCTAAGGATAGTAGAAGACTGGTGCAAGGAACACGAACTAGCAGTGAACCCCACCAAAACCGAACTCGTCCTCTTCACAAAGAAAAGGAAGCTGGCAACGTTGCAACTACCAAACTTCTTTGGGACAACTCTAAGCCTATCGACTGAAACCAAATACCTGGGTATCTATTTGGACAAACAGCTTAACTGGGCAAAACACACGGATTACATCGTCACAAAAGCCAGTATATCCCTCTGGCAATGCAAGAGGCTCCTCGGGAGAAACTGGGGCCTAAGCCCCAAAATCACCTACTGGCTATACACCACAGTTATCCGACCAATTATCACATACGGGTCTTTGGTATGGTGGCCCAGGACCAACCTAAGTACGACCCAAAAGGACCTTGAGAAACTACAAAGATTTGCCTGCGTGGCAATCACCGGCAGCATGAGAACATCACCAACTGCTGCCCTACAGGTGATGCTGGGGCTACCACCCCTACACCTCGTCGTAAGAGAGGAGGCGGCCGTAACGATTATCAGACTCGAGTTAGCCGGCACCCTAAGTAACGACTCTAGAATAAAACATACACGCATCAAAGAAGATGTAATCAAAGAACAACCGATGATGGCATCCCCTACCGACAGAACTCTGAAAACTCACAATTTCAAAAAACACTACAATATAGAGCTCATAGAGGAGTTGTGCGACTACTCAGGCACAAGAGAGCTAAGAATCTACACTGATGGATCAAAAACCAACGATGGGACAGGCGTCGGGGTGTTCTCCGACGACCTCAACATTAAAATATCAAAATCCCTTGGAAAGTTCAACTCTGTCTACCAAGCAGAGTGTGTAGGCATTATCCAAGCAGCACACGCCATAGAGGCCAGGGAGGTTACGGATACCAACATTCGTATACTCTCCGACAGTGCCTCAGTCCTTCAATCCTTAAAGAGTAACCAGATCACGTCGAGACTAATTTTGGAATGCCACAAGGCCCTAGAACGAATCACGGTGTTGAATCACAACACGGTGACGCTGCAATGGATTAGAGGGCACAGTGGATCACTCGGCAATGATGCGGCCGACGAACTTGCCAGAAGAGGATCCAGCACAAAACCCTACGGACCCGAACCCATTGTCCCCATTCCCTTCAAGCAGCTGAGGAACTGGTTAAAGGATCACACCCGATTACAAGCAGAGAAATGGTGGGCCTCGGCACCAGGTTGTAGGCAGTCCAAGGAAGCAATGCCATCCTTGGATCCAAAGCTGACCAGGCGCCTTCTGCGCCTGGACAGAAACAGCCTGCGTCTGGTGGCGGGGACCATCACTGGACACTGCTCGCTGAACAAACACTTCCACACCCTGGGTATCACTGACAGTCCCCTGTGCAGAGCGTGCATGGAGGCGGAGCAGACGGTAGCGCATGTGCTCCTGGAGTGCACAGGCGTTAACAAGATACGCGAAGAGACCCTGGGAACACCAGGATCACTTGCAGATGTCCTGAGGAGTACGGGAGGTCTAATCTGCTTCTGGAGGGAGGTGGGCTGGTTGGAGTAATCGGCCACCATGGCTCACGCACAATGGTCCATTTCAAGGACTAAGTGCGGAAACCTAAAACCCCATGATAGATAGATAGATACGAATGGTGGCAAGTGGGTCATCATTCATAGTTCTTGACTGTACATCGGAAAAGCATGTTTTTTTTCTTTTGGGATGGGAAATCATCAAATGGGAGGGAGTGTCTGACTCTTACTGACTAAAACCCATCCATGTTCCCTCCTCGCCCTTTATGTTCCGAGGCCGCGGTATCTCTTTCGAACAGGCCCGCAACCCCGGCAGACTTCGGCCCTTGCGGGTCCCTCCCCTTATGCTGACATCTCTTTGAGGCGCGCGTGGAACACGAACCAAACCTTACTATAATACCCAGTTTTATTACAAAACTAGTTTTATGATTTGTCCAAAAACATCAAGATTATGTTAGTGTATTGCGGGATTTACTTAGCTAGAGACTACCTTCTCATATTGTTCATGAGAAGGTAGTCTCTAGCTAAGTTGTTTTGTGGTCATTCGCATACTAAAAGAAGGTAGGATTGTGGTACCATTTGGGAAAACTAATTAGACAAAAAAAACGGTTCTGTAGTTTGCACGACAAGTGTCACACATTTATTTTGAGACACCGGCCTCGAGAAACAATAAAACTTTCAAGAAATTTTCAGAAGATGACCTTTATGGCGCCAATTTTCCAAAGGCCAATGTACTGTTTTGATACATTGGTTTTCAGAGGATGCATTCGTTCATGAGCTATCAGAAAAGTTTCAGTTTAATATCCTGAATGGCGTAGATTCCTCACAATCGGCACTTAATGGTGGAACATTTAAAGGAAAACTTTGAAAGTTCGATTTCAAAAACCACCCAGTTTGGACCCCAGGGTATCGCGATCAAAACTGTTCCAAATAAGGTCTATAGGTAGCCAATTACCAATCAGTATATGTTGATGAAAATAACGTTCGCGGCTGTAAGACGTCTGTAGTTTTAGAATTATAATCATTTAAATCATCAATACAACCTTCCAAATTCACAAAGGTCGAGGAACAACTTAGACATTGAGAAATGCGTTCCTCGACTTTTCTGGACGTATTGTAATGATTATAATTCTGTAACTACATATTATGTGATGCGAGTAGCAAGGGACCGGTCAATGTGGCGACACTTGGAGGAGGCCTATGTCAGGCAGTGGACGTCTTTCGGCTGAGATGATGATGATGATGATGATATTATGTGACAGTCGCGAACGATGTTTTCATCATTATACAACCTAGCACTGGCCAGCTAATTGCAAAAAACGTAAGAAAATTTGAATTTCGCGGGACCCTGACGCTTTCAGCTTAATAAAAAATACGATTTACTGTTACAAACTTATTATTTGCGGTTGGTGCAAAAGCTGTTTCACGGGATCGAACAGTAAAGTTAAGTTTGTCCTTTAAAATGTTTGTACGGAGCCCTCGGTGTGCGAGTTCGACTCTCTCTTGGCGGCCGTTTTTTTTTCTGAAGGCTGACGTGATCGAGATGTTTTCTTAGCCATATTTTATGAAGATGTGTTCAGGCGTTTAAATATTATCAGCTCATTTCCTACTTGACAAAAAGGTCTTACCAACTCTCAACAGGTCTGATTTATTAGTTTGGTGTACTGTTGCTTCGGTGGTATGTTCAAATAATAAATAAAAATTGTGTAATAAATTTAAAGCAATATTGAGGTAATATTACTATTGTAATTTATTCGTTGGTGGTATTATATCGGGATGATTGACATATTTCTTCATTTCTTGAGGTAGTAAGCGGCGTAAGGCGAAGCGTAGGGGTAGGCGGAGTAGGCGGCGAGTGGTGCGGTGTACGCGGAGTAGGCGAGCGGCGCGGTGTAGGCAGCCGCCACGGGCGCCGTGTACGCCGCCGCCAACGGGGCCGTGTACGCCGCCGAGTACAGCACGCCGGGTTTGGGCTCAGCCATCGCCGCCACCAACATGCACACGAATACGATCTGTAAAGAAAAACACAAAATTAATATAAAACTGATCTTGAGTGAAAGTTACTAATTTAGACAGAACACAAAAATATAAAATTTCGTAGATTCTGAACTGGATGGATTCACCCTTCTGTGAAGTCCGACCGAATTGGTCTAACGCCATTGTTAAACTATTATTGTTGTATGTTAAGTTCCGATGTATTTACAAACAAAAAAGTAATATTTCTAGTTTATCAACTATCTGGTGTGGTCCACGACACAAGGTTGCTTAGTGTGGCACTAGATGGCGCTGTGTGTTAATGTCCAGCGATATTTATATATTTATTTATTGTGTCTACTTCGTTAACAGATGGAGGTTTATGGAGTACTTTATGTAAAAGAACTCACCATATATTTGAACATCTTGATTGTTTTCACTGAGCTGCTGCTGCACTGAATGATAAGAAAGATGGGAAACCCACTGACTTTATAGTAATATCAGAAGGCCGAACGCACAAAACGTGATGTCCATCGAACTTACTGTCGCACAAAGAATAGTAATGAGTTTACTTCAACCGATAGTAGGGACATTTCAATGAATGAATCAACTACTGTCCTTTCTAATTTACCAGCAGACGGCTGCGAAGTTGTGTTACAAGATTTTATCCCCAGACAATATCAAAATATTTGATCTGAACTATTTTTGCTATACCAAACGTTTATTAGCGTTTTAGGCCTCCTACTAGGTGGACCAATGACCTGGTGAAGGTCGTCCACTTGAGACGAGACGCATGGGACCGGTCATTATGGCGACACTTGGGGGAGGCCTATGTCCAGGAGTGGACGTCTTTTGTAATTACAAGAAGCATTTGGTCTCATTTTCCATTGTTAGGTTTTGTCGTTCTCGGCTCAAAAACACCCTCGCCTTATTTATAATTGTGGGTTCATGTTCTACATAATAATAGCTAAATGGGTCGATTTTGAAGGTTTGCGAGGTCTGTCAGTAGACCTTCCGTTATTATACATACCGCAGTTCCTAGTTGTCATTTGTAGATATTTGACAGTTGTTACGAGTCACGGGTAGTCACAAGCCCAAAAATAGCAGACAGCCAGTCTATCGTGTTCCCCAACAACTGCGGCCTTGTAGGGTTGTAGAGGTCAGAAAGGCAGTGGGGCCATTACCAATATTGTAATTGAGTTACATCCGTTTAGACTAGGGTTGCCATACGTTGGGAATTTTCTGAACTTGTTCGGAATTTTAGTTCAGTGCCTGGAAGGTGGGTGGAATTCTAATATACTTCCAGAACTTTGCTACAATGAGAAAATAACACAGTTGACATCTATAGAAATAAATAAATTGCAGCGTTTGTTTGTAATTTAAATACATTAAAATAACACCTTTTTACTGAATGCATGAAAATAAACACGGTACTTTTTCTTTTCTGTCCGTCTGTTTGTTCCGGCTAAACTCTGAAACGGCTAAACCAATTTTGACGCGGCTTTTACTGGCAGATAGCAGATGTTATAGAGTAACATAGGATATTTTTATTTTAGAAACGATTAGATTTCCGTGCAAAATAAAAAGAAACCCATGAAATGGTTAACCAAACCCGATTCAAATAGGGAAGTATATTATTTAGTATACGGATAATTTCACGAGCAGGAATGTCGCATAATAAGTGTTATAGTAGATACGAACACTTCGTCTTTAAAAACAAAACACAGCCATACTTGGTGGCAGAAAGGTTACTTATTCCACTTCACTATCACTAGGTACACTACATATTATTAAACAAAGTCCTCTTCTGATTGAGTCTGTCTGTTCGCGGTAAACTAAACAAAATTTTTATGCTTTTTTCACCAATGCATGGAGTGGTTTTTAAGGAATGGTTTGGTATATAAATTAAGATCCCATGTGACAATAATCGAACTTCACTCGGGTGAAGCTGCAGGCAGAAGCTAGTTGTTACTGTATTAACCTAGAAGCCGAAAAGGGTTCTCTATCGTATTACCTAACTTTTTAATCCATAATCTAAAATGACATTTTTTTTTTGTCATAATCATCATTCGTCCGAATGATAATTTACCCGAACTTTAAATCACATAATATCATATGCCATAAAGTTGAAATCCCTAAATATAATAAGCCCTAAATCCGTATGTCATAAGTATTACAATCAATAATATACAAAAGACATAAAATCGTTTTCAATAAAAGTCATAAGTCC
This sequence comes from Xestia c-nigrum, assembly GCA_916618015.1. Taxonomy (NCBI): domain Eukaryota; kingdom Metazoa; phylum Arthropoda; class Insecta; order Lepidoptera; family Noctuidae; genus Xestia; species Xestia c-nigrum. Next base: position 12,990,008 of record OU745260.1, read on the forward strand.
CATTCTAAGTAAATGTTCAATCGTATGTAGGCGTTGACCTGTAATGCAAGCAAGCATGCAGCAAGCATGCGGCACGCATGTGGCAAACATGCGGCACGCATACAGCAAGCTTGCAAGCATGTAGCAAGCAAGCATGCAATGCAAGCAGGCATGCAGCAAGCATGCAGCACGCATGTAGCAAGCATGTAATGCAAGCAAGCATGCAGCTCGCATGTAGCAAGCATGCGGCAAGCAAGCATGCAGCAAGCAACCATGCAGCAAGCAACCATGCAGCAAGCAAGCATGCAAGCAAGCGTGCAGCATGCAAGCAAGCATACAGTATGCAAGCAAACATGTAGCATGCAAACGAGCAAGCATCATGCAGCAGGCATGGTTTCTGTCACGGCTCCGGCACTGCGGGGCTCCGGCGGCCTCACGCGAGCTTATCGTCGCAGATGGGTTTAACGCTCACCACCGCAGCTTCGGCTTGCTGACCGGCTTCGCCGGCCAGCCTCAGCCGCGGCGGGGAGTGTTACAACCACCTGCTCCTCAACTCGCGGCCCGCCTCGCCCCTCCGCGCCTACGCGATTTTAAATAACACTCTTGGGGTAGGGCAGACAAGACTGCGTGGAGTCGGATTTACAGCAATTCGTTTCTGTCACTAAAACCTAACGTTTAGGATTTTTTTTAGCGACTAACAATTTATAAATGACCATTCGGAATCATACACATTATGTGCAATACAATACTTAGGACATACGACTTTATGACATGTAAAATTAGGAGATTCAATTATTATAGTATTCGATATTATAACAAAATAGTATTAGAAGTAAAGTTAGTTATGTAAAACATAATTTCGGTGTTTTGAACATTATGGTTACTGAAGTTTATAGCAAACGTGTTATGGATAATGATTTTCGGACAAATAATTTTAGGCAAATCAAGGGAGTACCGCCGAAAAGATAAGATATAAGTAAGTACTTCGCAGAAATATCCCTAAAATAGCGGTCTACGACTAAAAGGAATATTAATAAACATTTGTTTTCTGAAAAAGAAGGTCTGCAGGATCTGCTACAGTTGATTGCCTCTTGTCTACGATTTGGGTGAAATGAAATTTATTTATTTTCCAGAATATAGGTCCTTACAATAACATGGTAAAATATTTTTTTACTATATTCGACATATCAGTCGTGCAAATATTTCTAGTAGGTACATGCAATAATATGATATTTCATAATTCTCATTGGTCATACACATTGGTGATGTCTGTGTAGGGTAGATTATCAATAATAGTTATTTGGTTGTTTTTCTTATTACCGGTGCTTTGTATTTGAAGCACCGCATGATATTATCAGTTTCAATTTCAAGACATAGCGTTAGAATTTCGAGCAATATACAGAACTCAGACACAAAAGCTCTGACCTGGCCACTTATTCACAACCATTCGCCTCGATTCCGAACCGAATCGAACGTCTTAGATGTCATCCAAACGCTATTCACAAATCCGTAATCGAATAATTTTGACAGTTCAATTCGACAAGAAGACCCGAATCTTTCCGACAGCTGTTTGCTGTCGGGAGCCATATCGAACAAAATTTAAACGAAGAAATAAACCATATTTCCAGATTATTTCAGTAAAATAAAAATACCAAAATTTTTAAACACTGCCTGAAGTAAGTACATTAAGTTTTATTATAGTCCGGTGTTGTTTGTGAGTTATTAGTTGTTTTATTGACCGTATTTCATTGATGTATCCGCATTTACATAAATTCAATGTGTATACAAAAATGTGTAATTCGATCTAGATTTTAGTTAACAAGCAAGAATTGTATACAACTGATATTAAACACTTTTTCAGTCATTTTTCCTTCTAAAAAAAAAGAAAACTTTACATTAAAAAAAACACCGTTTCCGCTTTGCCAGTTTGACAGACGGCTGTTTACAAAGCTGGTATTTTTCGAAATAAAGTTTATTTGAAAATTAATATTATTTTATTTCAATAAAATCATTTTGTTTCGTTTGCTGTCTATTAAGTTGCTACCTGTATATTTACTTATATAAACAGAACGAAATATTCAAATAAACCAATTTTATTTACTACTTTTCATTTTCTCTCACGAACATCTATTTACTACCATTTTGTAGCGATCCCCATAAACACAATCTCAATCGAATAGAAAAAAACGCATCCGTTCGGATCTGTGAATAGCGTTTTGACAGTTCTTCGGTTCGGAAATGAGATAGTCGAATACGATTCCTTACCGACACGGGAACGTATCGAATGGTTGTGAATAAGGGGCCTGAAAGGCTGAAATATTTATCTGAAGACCATACCTACCTAATAGATTATAACGTAAACTCTTGTCTTTTGGTGACTCTGTTTTATCAACGTTGTGGGTATGATAGCGAAATACACTGAAAGACTAGGGTCCGTAGATTTCGTATACGAATCAATAAGAGTAGCGGTTCCTCACCCTCGATACCTAAGCACTAAGAACCGTGACTAACAAAGATACTGCATTCTTTGCCTACCCAAACGACTACAGACAGACTACACTTGTGTGAGTTATTAACGCTACTTTTAGCTTTACTCTGGATAGTGTTTAACTGAAACTGGTTCTTAACCTCAGTATTTAGAAAAGGCTCACACTTTTTCAATGTGTTACGTAAAACGTTTGTTTCTACAAACTTAATCCTTTGTTTTTCCATTTAGTCCTTTGATTACTAGTGGCTGTCATAACTGTAAGGCCATCAATAAGATCGTAGGGACTGTTGAATATGTTCAGAGTATTATACAAAGACTGAAGATAGATTATGGGAGTATGTCAATGTTGTATATTATAAATAAAATGCAGATAGTAAATTGCAAATAATTTTAATTAATTCAATAACAGTTGTCGTTCCTCATGTCAAAATTACTTCTTGAGGTAGTAAGCGGCGTAGGGCGAAGCGTAAGGGTAGGCGGAGTAGGCGGCGAGTGGTGCGGTGTACGCGGAGTACGCGAGCGGTGCGGTGTAGGCGGCTGCCACGGGTGCCGTGTACGCCGCTGCCAATGGCGCCGTGTACGCTGCCGAGTACAGCACTTGAGGCTTGGGCTCAGCCATAGCGGCCACTATCATGCACACGAATACGATCTGTAAAGAAAATATTCGTTGTTTAAAACTGTATTAGTCTGTAAGGACATCCTTGAATTGTTTTGTCTATCTGGTATATTCTTCGAATCTAGAATAAAATACTTACCATATATTTGAACATCTTGAATTGTTTTCACTGAGCTACTGTTGCACTGAATGATGCTAAAGATACGACTGCTTGGAATTTTATAGTAATTTAAGAAGGCCGCATGCTTGTACGCAGCGTGAGGTTACCGGAGCTCACACTGTACCGCGTATAGAATACTGATTAGTTTCCTTCAATCAAAAACGTCAATGAGTCGTCTTTAACTTTCAATTTCATTAGAGAAAATTAATTCAGGTCTCTAAACAAAAGCAGGTTTATTTTTGTGTTTTTTTAGTCTTGAGTAGTTTTAAAAACTGATCAGTAAAATAATGGCAATAGTTGATTTTTAGTAACATTCATTACAAGTTTTCAAATGTTTGTTTGAATGGTATGAAGTGAACGGTTTGATCGTTTTCCCTAAAAGCTATAAATATAAAATATGCACAATTACTTGTTTTTAATTCGTTTTAAAAACTTTCGTTAAAATTATTTAAAAATACTGCATTATGTTGATTGTTGTGTTGCATTGCCCGTCTTTGTGCTTCTAACTAGACGGACCTCTGGTTAAATTTATCCTGACCAGAGCCCAAAACAGAAGCAAATTCTATTGCCAATCACGAAGTTAAGTAAACTAATTCGCAGTCGTCACAGAGAGCACTAGACGGTCACTTGTTCTTCATTAACGCATGCTGCTGAAGCCAGCTGATCGGTATTCGATACACGGCACCGCTTCGAGAATGGGGCTTTGCTCGTATTGCGTGCACTGTCCTTCTTCGTTTACTATAAAGTTGGTTGCAGCGGGTTCTTTGATATCATTCAGTTCACAGCAGCTCCTTGACCATAACAAACAAAATGTTCAAACTTGTGAGTATTAAATTAGTCACTCAGCTTTATAGCCTAGATAAAAAAGAAGTATCGACCGACGAATACCCATCATTGAAAAACTTCTTTTACGACCATTATATGCGGAGATAATAGAAGAGAAGTTCTAACATACCGTTATTTTTCAGTTCGTTCTCGCTTGCATGATGGCGGTCGCCGTAGCTGAGCCCAAGCCCGGCGTGCTGTACTCAGCGGCGTACACGGCCCCGTTGGCGGCGGCGTACACGGCGCCCGTGGCGGCTGCCTACACCGCGCCGCTCGCCTACTCCGCGTACACCGCACCACTCGCCGCCTACTCCGCCTACCCCTACGCTTCGCCTTACGCCGCTTACTACCTCAAGAAATGAAGAATTAAGTCAATCTTCACGATATAAAAACAGAAACGAATAAATGATAATATGATTTACCTCTAAATTGTTTTTAATTGTTTTGTAGATGTCATTTTTTTTACTGTAACCCTGGTAATCTCTTCAATAAAATCAATATGTCAGGAATGGATTATGATCGAGTCTTATAACCTCAGGTTATAAGTTACCGTCAACCTAATATCGCTTGAGTTTTAAGTAAAAAAGACTATACAATATTAAATGTGTTGGATTATTGAAACAACTCCGCGATGTGATACTAAATGTGTTATATGGTTATACCTAAAGTTCAAATAATACAGTATGCAGTAGGTGCTTAAAATATTTAAACGACTTTATTCTACTTCATCGATTATCAACTCATGTGTAACATAGGCATTTCAAACACAACGGTGAGTCAATGTCTGCCCATATATGACGATATGCAGATAATGGTCAGTAGTCATCACACACTGAAATGCATTGAATAATATCCTCGTGGATCGAATTTGAACTTAGCTTTTGCTTTATGACGGCGACGGCGACGTCGAGAACTTTATTTATCATTCTATTTATTTTATTATAAAAAGTGTAAGTTTGTTAGTTTGAATGTTAGTGGTATTCTATTTCTAAACTACAGGGCGTCTAAAATCGCCACTTTCGCAGAACACAATTTAAATCACAATAAACTTTTAAAATTCTTAAAATGAACTTCAAGGTCGAAACCATAAAGTCCATATTTAGAATTTAATTTTTTTAACGTGATTCTTTTATGATTCTGCTAAAGCTTCCATTTTGGGTCCGCTGATCTGATTTCGATTCATTACACTAATAAGAACCTATCCACAGTATCCCCGAATGTTTTTAAAAAGTTCCCGTGGGACGATTTCCGAAAATAACGCAATTTAAGGTTATATTATTATTTGTTTGCTAAAGCTGGTTCATACTATAATTAGCACACCAACAGTTGAATCAGTTACCATTTTAGTAATAATAGTTAAAACAACCATATAGGAATATGTATGTTCCTATGTGGTTTTTTTTGCTATTATTAGATACTAGCTACGCGGCGCTTATTTTTGGGACAAGCCCGCCACACTATTTCCAAAACCACTGTTACTCCTGAAAGCCAGAATTAACAGTGGCGACCACCAGAAAATCGCCCAGACAATGAAGCTCGACGAAGTCCCAGAAAATGAATTTAACTATCTCGGATCCCACAGCGAAATTAATCAGAAAAAATAGCGGAGGAGTCGGAAAACAACCGTGCTTGCCTAGGTTGGTCTGTGGATGGGTTATCACCACCCATTACATACCGAGTTTCTTCCGTGCCTCGAAAAGCACGTTAAGTAGTTGGCCCCGGCTGTCATTTATCCATCTTTGACAGTCATTACAGGTAGTCAGTGGCCCAAAAAGTCTAACAACCAGTCTTACTAAGTGGTATCGTACCTATTACCCAGTATTAACTGGGTTGTGGAGGTCAGATAGGCAGTCGCTCCATGTAAAATACTGGTATTCAGCTGCATCTGGTTAGACTGGAAGCCAACCCCAGTATAGATGGGAAAAAGCTAGGCAGATGATGATTCCGGTTAAGAGTTTTGATAAGAACCGGATTATTGGAAACACTACCATTATCATGCTGTAACGAATGTTTTCTACTCAGATTAATGTGCAGATTTGTATAGGTACACTTAGGTCGATGTTCACCAAACAGCTGTTTAAAACACATTTTTGTATGGGAACATGTCACAGTGACAGCTGTTTTTAGATAATCAGACCGTTATCTTTTCGGTGAAAATGGACCTTAGAAAGATCAACTCTTAGCCAACCAACATTCAGATTTTTAATTGTCTCAGAATTACCTAATACTTGAACGGAATTTATTTCATTAGGTAATTTAGTACCTTGGAGGAGCTTGGGCTAAATAATAACACCTGTACCGGTCCATCTCCAAGGTAACGCAGTGCTTTTCTCGATAAGTGACCATTACATACCCCTCCATGTACTCCCACTTATCCCACATTTAATTTGTTTGTTTTCTTCATCAACATTTTTTTTTTAATTGTTTTTTTATCTTTCCTCACTTTTTATAATTTATTGTATGTTTGTATATATGTATTTATTGTTATATTATAGTCTTCATAATTTTCTTTACTCTTGCACCTACAGTTTAATCTCTGCATCACCCTAAGGTAGACTGGTAGAAAATGCCCAAGGCATTAAGTCCGCCTTTGTACATTAAGTGCATAAAGTTTAAATAAATAAAAATAAAATAAATATTTGATAGTCGTAACGAGTAGTCAGAAACCCGAAAGTCTGAAAACTGTTTTACCGAGGGCATTATTACCCACTAACTGGGTTGTAGAGGTCAGATAGGTAGTCCTTGTGAAATACTAATAACTAACGGCATTAGGTTAGACTGGAAGGTACCAAAACGTGGAAGTTGGGAAAAGGCCAGTGCAGATGACGATTAATTAAGTTACTGGTTCGTTTATCTCTACATTACCCCTATCAAAATTGAAGAAAGGTCTCTCCTCTTGTTATTATACTGTTCCAGATTTATAAATGATAATTTTTAATTTTCTTTTAGTTTATGCTTCGTTTTGTTCTATTGTTTTGTTAAAATTAGTTTTTTAAGTATTTCATTTTAACACACAGTATAGGTTAGGAACACGTGCGAGAAGGGAAAGAAGGTATTTTCCTTCACTGGGATACATGGCTGATAATAAATATAAAATTAATGTTCGTGCCTGATTGTCCATGAATTTGTCTAATGTGAGGAAAATTGTTTGTAAGTCATACAATTTTCCTCACATTAGACAAATTCATTGACACTCTTTATCGAAGGAAACTCATATTTATTCTGTACGTAGCAACGCTCTCGATTAACCTCACGTAGCAAGCAAGCATTCGTCCTTCTCAAGTTGCTATAAAATTCGTAGCCATCGCATCGTTGGTATCATTCAGCGCAGCAGTAGCTCAGTGAAAACAATCAAGATGTTCAAATATATGGTGCGTATATATTTAGGATTAAAGCTGGATTGCAGTATTAATTTAGTGAAAGTGAAAGAAACAGTGAAATCACCTCAGACAGTTGTTTTTGGTTCCAGTCTCTCACGCGCTCTGATACTTTAATCAGACTTCTACTCAAAATGGCAAATGGCTGGTGAACTGTGAAATTGACGGTGCTTTTTCTTTTGCAGATCGTATTCGTGTGCATGATGGTGGCCGCTATGGCTGAGCCCAAGCCTCAAGTGCTGTACTCGGCAGCGTACACGGCGCCATTGGCAGCGGCGTACACGGCACCCGTTGCGGCCGCCTACACCGCGCCGCTCGCGTACTCCGCGTACACCGCACCACTCGCCGCCTACTCCGCCTACCCCTACGCTTCGCCCTACGCTGCTTACTACCTCAAGAAGTAATTTCAACAAACAAAAATATGAAAATGAATAAATCATAATACATACTTACCACCATAATACTTTTTTTTTTACTCACTTAACCATAGCCATACTTCTTACGCTGTTTCACCAATACAATCCAGAATCCGTTAACCCTTGGCATAAAAAAAATAAAGCAAATTGGCTTTCAAAAGAACAGATCCGAGATGCTACTTAAGAGCGCACAGGTGATTCTCCATACAAATGCATTTCCCTTTTTCATTCTGTAAAATGTCTCAAGAGGAATCATTTTCACAGAATCAAGGTCTACCGTATACACGTCAAATAACAATCGGTTTGAGCACCTAAATACGTCACCGTTAAATTGTAAAACCTGTTAGATTGTAATATAACTAGCGAGGTTCTAAACTCTCGAAAGATTATCAAAGGGACACGATAGATTGTGATCTAACGATGTGAAATAATAATATTATGAAATATATGCGACGGAAGTCAAAGCCCGCGCGGTGTGGAGGGGAGGGGGCAAAGGGTGTAACCCTTGCCCCTTGGTACCACTCTCATGAAAAGATAATGCACGAATCTTGAGTAATACCGATTCACTCGAGTTGAACCATTGATAAAGATATTTCCCCATAGAACAACCAGTTGAACCATGGGTAAATTTACTTCTCCGTAGTACAACCAGTTGGACATCGCAGTTGTACCACGGGTCGGGAGTGAATATAACCTAACCTCAAAACACTCTAAATTCCCCTAAAAAGCGAAGTCGACGGAGCCCCGCGGGGCCCCTATTTCCGAGTGCAGGGTTTAAAGGAACCTAACTAACCTAACGGGGGGATGCCCGCAGTTCCGATTATGAGGGCAGAGATACTTCCGTATGTTCAGTTGACAATAATTCGAGAGTTTACAATATCGCTAGAGACAAACACGTTATATTGTACTATAACGTGGTTGACAATTTTACGGTGACATACACATACATATTATATTATTACTATATTATTATTATATTATTATTGTTCATAATATGCCAATTACAAGTAAACAGAACATTGACAACAAAGACGCCAGATTACCGTTTAGTTGCTAACTTAGGTGAACAATTGATTAAGAAAAGTAAAGAACGTGGAATATAAGGTTACAAAGAAAATGAAAATGAAAACAGAGTAATTCATTCACTAACAGTAAAAGTTCACTTCGTGTCATTAGCGTGTATGGAGGCCAAGATTTTTGACTTAAACTTCACCTTACGGTCATTCAATATACATCAATGACCGTTTATATCTGCTTCCGGTACGGACTTATTAAATGAATTAAGGTTTTTGATGATGATTGATTTTTATATAGGGTGTAAAACACCTCTTAACGAAGCCGAAAGCCACTTATTCTCCCCGTCATTGCGATCACTTTTTTTGTTCTACATCATACCTGGGAATCTTCTAGTTACGGCGATATTGGGGGTCAAAGTTACAACTTTTTTTTAAATACAAGTTTTAATTGCAACATTTTTATTTTAAATACCTCCACGAACCCCGTACTATTCAATCCATCCATCAGCACAACGTTTTGAGTGCGTTACATTGAGTTATACCCCAAAACGTGATTATATTTATTTAAATGATGTATTATGTATAGAATTATTTTTTGCCGGCTTCGTGATGAGGTAGTTTACACCCTGTATACTTACATAGAAATATTTTAATTGATAGCAAAGAAAAACTTTTTGCAGATCTTTTATGAATCAATTAGGTTATCGACCTGCCCGCGTAGCATGACCACCGTTGCAACGGACAATTATCTTCAAATTTTTTGTTCATAAGTCATTGAATAGACAAAACACTGATGAAGATTGGTCGATTCTTTCTTCGAAGAAACCAGTTTCTTCGGCTGGTTAATACAGCACTCTGAAACACCCTATTGTGTTATAGCTCATCTTGCCAAAGTAAGTCTTAAAAATCCTGCATGATATTGGTCTGGCATTTCCGGCATAGCTTCTTCCCTACATTTTTTTAAAATGTGTTTTTGTGGCTATATACACATAAGTAATAGTGAGGTGACCCTAGATAAGCGATTCAGAAACGTTCACAGTCAGTAATAGAGTAGATATTGTTGTAAAAACTATTAACCAAGCATGGTACTAACAAAATATATCACAACCACTGAAACATGGAAAAGACAGTACGCAATTGTTTTTAAACTGCTTGCAATCAAATCGATCGAGGAGAGTAGGTACGTGGATTCCAATTTGAGTAAAAAATTTGTCCGAATCATGTAGGGTGACTAGGAATTAGAGTACGAAACTCAAATACGTGATTGTGCTCAGGCTAACTAATAACTTTTACAATGAGACCAAAGCCGAAATCGCGAAAAAAATATCAGCCGTATAGTACATAATATAGGCGAACATAAAATTTAATTTTTAAATTTTATTCGCTTTTAGAACACATCACTGTTGTTACTCTGTCTAGGGCCTCAGATTCCGAAGATGGAACAATCTATCATCGTTATTTTGGCACTGTAAGTATGTTATACTTGTTAAAAAGTTCAGTTTTAACTATGACTGATATCATACCAAATTGAGGATCTTGTATAGTCCCACTCTTGGGCATAGACCTCAATCCACTCCTTCCATTTCTCGCGTCTCCCTTAAAGTTCTAGCGAAAATTGTCCAGACACAGATTAGTAAGTACATAATAATCATCTCGTCGATGGAATGTTATATGCGCGGCCCATTTAGTAGGAACTAATTGTAGGGCCTTGCAAGATACTATCGTACTTTTCCTGGCATTACATTCCCAAACTATGTCCAATGGATTGGCTCTTTATGAGATCGAGTTTGCTTTACGTTACTCATTAAATTATGGTGAAATAACTAATAGTGCAAATAAAAATTATATGATAGGAATGAACTAATATAGATTTAAAATGCATAAATAATATAAATCAACCTGTCTGATAGCCAATAATTCCTTAACGAATACTTCGTGCAGATTCTGAAACATTCAGAGACGTGTGAGAATTTCCTTAACACTTTCGATTGAAGTGATTGATATTCCTTTCGCATTGTCCACCCAAACCACGCTTAACCTCTGATACCTACATTACGTCGACCGTCCTTCGTTTTTAGTATAAAGTTGGTCAGAACAGCAGTTTTGATATCATTCAGTGCATCAGCAGCTCAGTGACAACAACAAACAAAATGTTCAAATACGTGAGTCAATGTTTTTGTTTAAATATTTGGTCACTCGCAGAGATTAACGAGATTTAATCAGAGTAATGTTTTGTGAACGTGTATTAAAATAATACATGTCTTGTGCATTCTTGACTGTTCAACAAGATATTCAACATCAAAATCCAAAGTCATTTATTCAAATTAGACTGAGAATCAGTCGATAAAACACGGGAGGTGTTTCTTCACAGCCTTCTTATGTTCTGTTTACTACTTGATGTTTTAACAGGGATTCTTACTACTTCCGCAACACTGTGCAATTTGTGGATAGCTTTTATTCACTTTATGCTTTTTCTTTTACAGATCGTATTCGTCTGCGTGTTGGTGGCCGCGATGGCTGAGCCCAAGCCTCAAGTGCTGTACTCAGCGGCGTACACGGCCCCGTTGGCGGCGGCGTACACGGCACCCGTAGCGGCCGCCTACACCGCGCCGCTCGCGTACTCCGCGTACACCGCACCACTCGCCGCCTACTCCGCCTACCCCTACGCCTCGCCCTACGCCGCTTACTACCTCAAGAAATAGTTTTGGACACTATAATTATTTAGAAATGCCATATGAGAGATAGAGCGAAGATTGCGAATAAAGTATAATCACGATCACAATACCTTTTTTTTATTACATACTCCACTTCCTTCTGATAACCTCTGGTTTTGCAGGCTAGTGCTAGGTTGTATGTTGATTTAAATTTTGTTCGCGACTGTAAGACGCATGTAGTTACAGAATTATAATCATCAAAATCATCAGTACAACTCTCCAAGTTCATAAAGGTCGAGAAACGAGTAATTAAGGCAATGTCACATGCGTACACACAATAATTCGTTTTCTCAATAAACAATACTAGTTGTTTACAACAGATTACTGACCACTACGTGAAACGGACAAATAGGTCTTCACTTATTAGGTTTGTGTTTTTGGTAATAAAATAAGAAAACAATAGTACCCGTTCTTAACTACTAGATTATGGTTTAAAATCTCAAATGCCATATAACCTACTCGCGAGTCAGAAACAACCCAATCTTCATGAAAACGGTCGGCAATGCCTTTTGTGGCTCTGAGGCTAGTTCATGTTCCTAATGCATTAAGAACTTATACTACACGTTTATTATTATAGAGAACACAATAAACATAAACAAAGCGAGAACTGCTATGAACAATGCGCTACGCAGTTTTTGTTCCGAGCCTACTATAGCGAATATAGGTTATATGGATGTGGACCTTCCATTACGTAAATTATGTACCTATGAACATTATGATTTAATATCAAACTAAACTGATATAATAGTTATTAGACCGGTTAACATTATCAACAAACATATTGTAATACAAAAGACAAACATGCTTTGGTTAAAGCCTTGCTATGTTTGTTTGTCAAACGATGGAAACGCCCGCGAACCTTCGAGATACAGATTAACAGAAGGGCAGACAGGTTATAGTAACTACCGATGTACACATTTAGGGTTTGCAGATACTGGTGGTGTCTTGGTGCTAGGGACCAAGATGCCGAATTCCATCGATAAAGCTAGGTTACTTGGTCAACCTTTGTAGCTTTTCATAAAAGTTTGTTTATTTACAAGGATAAATGAGACGACGTCGTTGGTCCAGTGATCGCAAGCGTGTCTGCTGAGCATGAGGTAGGTGGTGGTGGGTTAGTTTCCCAGGTCAGGTTTATGGGTGTTTCGATTAGGAATTTCTCAGAGCAGCGGCCCTACTCCCTAACCCTTCGTCCGTTTATTCGGATCTATCCGTCTCTATCGCGCACGTCTGCAGATGAGTGCGAGTGAGAGAGTAGGGCCGCTGTATCTGATTGTATCTGGATCTGATGTATCTGGATTTGTGCCCGATTGTTAACAATAAGCTAGCCCCCTATTACTTGGGACTTAAATAAAACTGGCGAAAGTGGGTGTACCATCATTAGTACACCCACATTTGTACCCATGTACACCTCTGCCTAACTCTTCAAGGATTGCAGGCGTTATGTTGGGGTGCTGTGTTATGAAACTTCTTGTGCTACTTCCAAAACTGCTGAGGAATCCACACCATTTTTATTTTTGCTATTGAAAATTTTTCCTATTAAATGACACAGATTTTATATTTGTTCATGCTGGGGCACAGGCTCATAGCAGCGCAGGTCATATCGTAACTTATCTACCTAATTGCCGAAGGCTTATCGATAAGGGTTGTGTGATGATATGTTTGATTGATTGTGCTGAACGAGAATCATTGTACTGTGATCTACGCATAGTTATGTTAATTATACTTTAAAGTGATCACATACAGGTTGTAAATCGACGCTTCACGAAGCCGTCAACCAAGCATTATGTACATCAAACTATACTCCACGCAAAAATTATTGGCTTTTGCAGAATCGTAAATGTATCACGATAAAAAAAGAAATCTTAAAATGGTCTTTGTCACCATTACCATTTTAAGAATTTTAAAATTTTGTTCATTAAAATGAATCATGAAAATTAAAAATACTTAAAATGGACTTTATGACAATGGCTACTAAGACCATTTTGAGAATTTAATTTTTTTAACGTGATTCAGACCCCCAGGTATGGTCCAATGGTAAGAAATATCGCAATGATGGGGAAAACACAAATGCCTTTCGGCGTCGTTAAGGGTGTATTTTCACCCTTTATAGCGTACAGACAGATCGTTCCTCTAGTGTAGAGTACATTATTTTTTAATATTACATATTTGCTAAAGAGAGGAACCATCGAATATTTAGCTACATTTGCGTTTGGTTGAAACAAATATTACATATTACAACGCCTCTGGGACCCCTCTCGAAACCCCTCAGAAAGAATACGAGTATTAAGCTGTTTGTCCTGGCTGTCATTTGTAAATCTTTGACAGCCGTTACGGGTAGTCAATAACCCGAAAGCTTCACAGTCTACGTCTGACCGGTCTTACCAAGGTGCATCGTGTTACACAGTAACTGGGCAGTGGAGGTCAGATAGGCAGTCGCTTGACTTGATGCTTGAAGACTGGAAGCTGACTCCAACGTAGGCGGGAAAAATTTAGGAATGATGCTGATAACATTTAACACAAAATTCAATATTGTAATTTTCATTCTTATAGAAATGAATGAATAGGTACTTATGTTCAATGGTTACTCAGAGATGCTTGCTTAGTGGGTCGATCCATGATGTTGACACAAAGATAAATTGTCGTGAGCGTCTATCGTCATGCATTCCTGAAATTGGTAGCCAAAAATTACCATACACGACGACCCGAATGGTGCAGCGGTGGTGAGGCTGCCTGCCTTACGTTCTTAGGGTCCCGGGTTCGAATCCCGGTAGGAATAAATGTTTGTGTGATGAGCATGGACATTTGTTTCCGAGTCATGGATGTTTATATGTATATTAAGTATGTATTTACAAACAAAAAGTATATATGTAGTATATCAACTGTCTGGTGACCACGACACAAGCCTTGCTTAGTGTGGCACTAGACCGCGCTGTGTGTAATGTCCAGCGATATTTATTTAATTATTATTTATTTATACAATAGAACGATCGTCCAGGAGTGATCTATATTACTCGTCCAGTTAAAATTTGCGCATTGACCTCCACATAGTCGCATGCGCAACTAGAGTTAGCATTGTAACAGTGGACACGCACACGCTGACCTCTGACGCAACCAAAGCGGCGCATCCTGAATAATGATCAACTTGTCGCATGCAGTAGTGAACCAAGAACACAATGGAATGCATTCTTTCAAAAAGTATTTATCCCCGTGTCTTAGTCAAAGGAATTGGAATAAGGAACGTATTTTCACTCTATTGTTCGGAGTACCGGAAGGTGCACTCTATCAGTGCGACGATAACAAAATGTACATGGAATCAAGGTTGCGTGTTCATGACGAATGTTTCAGTTAGAACAAGGTTTCAATCATTTGACTGTATAAAGAATCTTTCCGAAAAGATAAAAAGAAAGAAATAAATAAGTCATGAATTCATGATTCAGTTATTACAGTAGTTTTGAATACGCGTTGTAGAAAGAACTGCACAAAAGATATGTAAAGCGTGGTCCACTTTTTACAACTTCATCCTCGATGTTTATCTTGAATTCGGAGCACCGTTGCACATGATACGTTAGCACACCCTCCCGTGGTGGAAGTTCTTTCGTATTCACTTGGGTATTTAAAGTGCTGGGCTTATTCCAAAGGTATCATTCACTCATTTTGTCTACAACGAGACACACAAACAAACACTTCAAAATGTGCAAACTGGTAAATAAAAGTTTTACTCTAAAGAATGACGATTTAACATTTGATAATAAAAATGTAGTTCAAGTTCGTCAAAAAGCTTTGTGTTAAGAATTTATACACAGGTCAAATTGACCCATCTTTAGTGTATTTTTTAAAACCTTATCATCATAAGCGACACAGATTTTCATGATTTTAATTGGTTGTTCCAGGTTATACTCGCTGCCCTCTTCACCATCGCGGCTGCCAAGCCCGGTATCCACTCTGTGGCCTATTCCGCTCCCCTGGTTGCGGCGCCAGTAGCCGCTGCGTACACGGCCCCCGTTGCCGCTGCGTACACGGCTCCCTACGCCGCTGCATACACGGCCGCGTACACCGCTCCTTACGCCGCGTACGCCTCTCCCTACGCCGCGTACGCTTCTCCCTACGCCGCCGCCTACACTGCCCCAGTTGCCGCATACAACGCATACTCCGCACCTTTAGTAGCTGCTGCCTACAAAGCTCCAGTTCTGCTCAAGTGAAAATTTACCGACTAAAAATGTTTAAAATTGTACATACCTAACTTAAGTAGCAACATGACAATTTCAAAGTATTTCTTGGAGTTTCTCTTCGTATTTCCTAAATTAGGTTACATAATATTAGATACTCAATATGACATAAAATTCCGCTTGTAATCTCCGATGGGTAAGGCAGGGATGTCAAAATAGTATACCCTCAATTTATCAATCATGTTTAGGTTTATAACTTTTTTTTCCGATCTAGAAATTGAACTGACAATCTGATGTTAGGTGTACTACATGAGTTTATGACGCACGGACACATTGACGTATTAGTCTGTAAATTCTATGAACACAAAATCACAAAACAGGAGCATCACAAACTGAAACAAATTGCCACGAAAAATATATCTAATCTACAGAGTTTGCAATGCCTGTTAAATATACTACATCAGGTATTCCAGCATGACACAATCAGCCAAAATAGATAGCTAGCAGAATACTTGGTACTAGAACATTTAGTAACGAGAACAAAACCGAATAAATTAATATGATTATATAGGACGTGTTTTGAAATAGCAAACAGTTTCATACAATCAGCCACACATGTTATGTGTGTCATCTATTATGTATTACATCACATGATGGGGTTGTTTGGAGGGTGATTATTGTTCACGGCCCTGTATTGTATGATGACGTCATAGTGGTCCACTTTGAAATCAGCACATGGTGACGTATCACGTATTTCTGTGTGGTGATTAAATAATTTAAGATGTATGCAAGCCCGTTTACGAGTTTGTACTTGTTGCTATCCATACATGTTATAAGGGATTAATTTAATTACGGAACGTGCTAAAATATTTATTTTGGAACCATACAGGCACATAAGGTGTGGTCATATATGATGCACAGGAATGAGGAAAGGAGAAGGGGACTTCTGGGCCCAGCAGTTAACTAGTTGAAATGTGTATTAAAAAAACCGTTATATTTTTCTAACGGAAATCACAAAATATGGTACCATGTTTTTACCCAGGAAGCGAGAAAACTTAAATTAAGTTAATGAAACTAAATAATTGATTAAATAATGCCTGAATTACTAGTAATCGATTATTAATAAATTGGTAAAATCTGAAAATATGTATGACAATCGAGTGACAAGAGCATATTATCAAGCTTTCGTGGAATCGATTGAATCGATTCCTAGCTCTTTTTTTTTCTTCCGGCAACACTTGTGTCTGACATCCGTCTGCGTCAATCACTGACTGACAGATCCACTCGTTCGTTTTTTTTCGTTCTGAGTGCGCTCGTTTTTCTTGTTTAATTGTTTAACCTCGGCTTTGCATATTTTATCGGACTATTTGACGGATCTTACTACTCTATTATTACCTGGCTCTCTGTTTTGGACAACTGTTTACGCCTATCGATAGGATATTGACGACATGGATCGCTGTGTAAATTGTACGGTTGCGACTGGTGGCAGTAACTCTATTGGTAGAAGAGTCTTGGAAGATGAGGCGATTTTATCAGTTATTCGTCAGTGGCTTGCATCTCAGCCTGTAAGTTTTTTTACCCATTTCTTTTACATATTCAAATCGTGCTTTTAGTCTAACAAGCCATGTTGGCTTCATGTCTATCGTTTGTATTTTTATTGGACATCACATATTAAATCAATAGCCAATTAGTTGATTAAATAGAGATAATATTCAATCTATGGAATGTGCCGTTTGACTGTTTTCCTCATAAAAAAAGGTGTAGGTGACCCTCGAGTCCCAATGATTCCATTTCAGTCTCTGCAGGGACGTAGAGGTTTGGTTGAACATGCACTAGGCTTTGTAATGAAGCTTGTTTATGGTTAACTTAGATTTAAATAGTTATTTTATTTCAGGTAACCAGTGAGAACTTTTTATGCCAAGCATGTTGGGACTTGGCCCAAAATGTGGTTCTTGGAAGACGTGCAATCGATGCACCAACCCAAGTTGGCCATTCCAGTGTTTGTGTTCGCTGTGGTCGTTCACTCTTAGCACAACGGTACAGTCACATTCTTCGTTGTGACAGATGGGGTTTTCGTGGGGAAGGTTAATTAAAAAACCACGAAACCTTGTCAACATAAAAATATAATTAAACAATTAACACGGGTGTGGGAAGGTCTATGGTCACTATGTTCTCCAAGCCCGCCTGGGGGGTTAGCGCGGTACTCTCCTGGCTCAGCCCGGTGCGACGAAGACCGTAGCGGTGTGCCACGCTGGTGACGCCAGGAAGGGTGACGGTCGGCAGGTGTTCGCGCCGACCCGAAGATGTCGGTAGCGGCCACGCAGGTAAAAAAAGTACCCGACGCTGGCCCGCTGATAACCGGTAAGCCGGTGCTAACGTACAGCTATCCGTATCTGGTTCTCAGCCGGAACCTTAGATGTCAGCCAGAACTTTGGATGTCTCAGCCGGAACTTTGGATGTCTCAGCCGGAACTTTGGACCCTGGAAAAAACGTCCAGCGTGTCACGAGATGGCTGATGGTCATCTCCGCTGATTGTGACACCAAGGCGTAAGCAAAGCGGGGAGTACCCATGCGCCATGCAGGTGATGTGTGGTAGTCACAATCAGTACGGAGTTTACAAGGTAGTGATGGAAGGCACGACATGAGTTGCACATTTTGAGTGTCATGAAGGAAAACACAATGTCAAAATACACTCAGCTGAAGGCACATGTTTTTTTTACAAAATTAAGTGCTAAGCAAAAAGAATGATGAAGGGTGGATTCACATCTCGAATCCACGTAGCTAGATGGTACAAGGAAAATAAGAAAACGATTACTGTTCAACAACTTACCCAGTATTGGGGTTATAAAATCACTTTTAGGTTATGTCGTTAAAGAAACGAGTTAAACTGCCTGCTTCAAGCCGAATATTCTAGATCACGTATGAGGTCACGGTGGATAAAATGCCGGTGAACGCGTCTGATTTTCGGTAGCAGTAAAAAGAGCTGGTCATCGGGGCGATGACCTATATACCCGCGCCCACGCATAGACAAGTCCACACTCACTAGTGCGGATACACGGAACGCGGTGCGCATTTCACTGGAACACAGCTAATTTAGTCGTTTAGTAACGAGAATGCCCTAATGATTTTACATAATCTGTGGCGTTTATTTTGACATTTGACTAGATTGTAAGCGTTGAATCTGTCTATGTAAACAAAGTAACGATAGAAACATTTTTGAGTTTCTACTACGTTACAATACCCCCCCGCTTGGTTAGGGTTTTTACCTCAGTAAAAATCCTTTACTCCTACTATACCTCTCATCTGATTTACGACCCCTTTTATTCGTCCTCATTCATCCCTCATCTCATATCCTATCAAATCTAACAGACCACCTTTACATGAGGTGAGTCCGCATCCTATCAGGTGTGTGAGAGTATCATGTCCGTAGTTGACGTGATACTCGCGCAAAACAGACGTGCTAGCAGCTGTAACCGCTTACAAGCAAGTACGCAAAAGTCAAAGAAGTCTACTGGGTTATTAAATTTGAAATTGGATTAAGGCTTATTTAAGGAGTATCCACCCGCTCCTGCAAAGGCTTATTTAATGAGTTGCAACCGCTCAGATATGTTAAGTTAAAATTTTCATTAAATAGAAAGATTTCAAATGGAAGTTAACTACTGTGAAGTGAACAGAGTTGAAGTTAAGTTAAAGTTTATTACTATGTATTGAGGCCTACCAATTTTAGGTCCTTTATATGCCAGGATCCTATGTTTTTTCCCGTCATATCCTCAAGGATGTAGACTAAAGGTGATTTCTTGGCTATGATCTTTGCCTTAATGAATTTAGGAGCTAATTTTTTCGTGAATTTGTTTCCTTTGTCACTTAAAAAATAAGCGCGTTTCATGACCACGTCCCCAACGTTAAACTCGGCAAACTTGCGACGCAAGTTGTAATGCGAGGTGTTTTTTACATGAGCCTGCCATAGTCTTGTTTGCACCGTATCGAAAACGCTGGATAAGCAACCCAAGTTTTCGGCGTAAGCATCCCGTGGCAAAAACACTATTTCGTCACCGAGGTCGTTGTCTGTGTAATGAGTGCCGCAAGTTACAAGTTCGCGACCGAAGACTAGGAAAGCTGGAGTAAATCCAGTAGCTTCGTTCACGGAGTTGTTAATGGCGAATTGGTCCTTAGGAATATATAGGTCCCAAGATCTGTGGTCATCATCCACATATGTTGATATACATGTTATTATCGTCCTATTATAGCGTTCCACCAAATTGACCTGTGGGGTATATTTGGGTGTATAAAAAACGTTGGGAATAGCATATTTCCTAAACAAGGCATCTGCGACCTTCCCAGTAAATTGGGTGCCATTGTCCATTAATATCGCTTGTGGAATGCCGTGAATAAGAAACACAGATTCCTCTAAGATCTTGGTAATTATGTCTGCAGTAGCTCTTTTTATTGGGTAAATTAAGCAATACTTTGAAAAACAACATGTAATCACCAGTATGTAATTATTTTGCTTTCGCGAAGTTGGAAGAGGGCCCATTAGATCAATTGAAATCATTTGGAATGGTCGTGAACAATGCTTAGGGCGACCCATTTCTCCCAGTATCTGGTGATTTTGGGACTTATAAGCCAAGCATTTGTCACAAGTACTGATGAATTTAACCACTGATTGATACATGCCTGGCCAGTAGTAACGTAATGCAAGACGTCGGTATGTTTTAAAGATGCCCATATGGCCAGCCGTTGGCTCTGAATGGTTTTCATCGATGATCTGTTTACGTAATTCCGTTGGTACAACTTCCTTCCACGCGAATTCTGAAGTTAAGTTGTGTTTATTTTTTGATAACCTATATAATGCGTTATTTTTAATTATGTAGTTTTTATATTTGGTAGGAACAACTAAGCAACCGTCATAAATATTCCTGTACCACGAGTCTTTAGTGTCCAAATATGAGTTGGAAGTACTAATGGTACTAACTGAGACGATTCTAGACAACGCATCTGGGATGACGTTATCCACGCCACGACGATGTTTGAGGACGAAATTGAATGCTGATAAGCGAACTCCCCAACGAGCCAACCGACCAGTTGGGTTACTTATTGAGAGAAACCACTTAAGCGCGCTGTGGTCAGTGTAAACGGTGAATTGTTGACCATTTTCGATGTAACAACGCCAATATTCTAGGGCGGTTACGACGGCTAACGTCTCGCGCTCAGTTATGCTGTAATTTTGCTCTGCCCTGGTCAATGTCTTACTCATATAAGCAATCGGATGTTCTTTACCATCAACTGTTTGAGTGAGCATTGCGCCGAGCCCAAAATCGCTGGCATCCGTATGCACCTCGAACGGTTTATTGTAGTCTGGGCACGATAACACTGGAGCCGACACTAGGCTTTCTTTTAATTTTTGGAAGGCAGCGTCGGCTTCTGCGGTCCATTTGAATGGAGGGGAACCTTTCTTAGTCGAAGTTAATTTGTTTAACGGTCCAGCTATAGTACTGAAGTTGGGAACGAAACGCCTATACCAGGTTGCAGTTCCCAGAAAACGTTTAAGATCTTTCCTACTGGTTGGTGTTGGGTAATTCAAAATAGCATCGACTTTGCAAGGATCGGTCCGCAAACCTGTGCCATCTACTACGTAGCCTAAGTATTTCAGTTGGGAACTGAAAAAATTACATTTCTCTAGGTTGATTGTTAAGTTCGCCTTTTTTAGCTTTTCTAATACACGCAGTAGTAGATTCACGTGACTATTGAAATCGCTACTAACTATTATTATGTCATCTAAATATGCGAAGACCTTAAGATCAAATTCCGTGAACAACAGGTCAACTAAACGCTGTTGAGTGGCCGGGGCATTCGTAAGGCCAAAAGCAGTCCTTTTGAAGCGAAAGGTGCCCCTGCCTGGAATATAAAATGCAGTTTTATCACGATCCTCCTCAGCTATCGGTATCTGCCAAAATGCTTTTGATAAATCGATGCTGGACAGGTATCGCGCGTCCCTGAGGTTATCTAGGATCTCCGATATGTATGGTAAGTTATACGCATCGCGTTTGGTAACTGAATTCAACTTTCGGCTATCTAAACAAAATCTAGGCTGTCCGTTTTTCTTGTTGACAAGAAGAACAGGAGATGACCACGCGCTTTCGCAAGGCTCGACCACGTCGAGGGAAAGCATCTCATCTACTTGCTCTACCAGGATACGTTGTTTTTCTGGTGATAGACGGTAATAACGCTGACGAATTGGTTGACTGTCACCTGTGTCGATGTGGTGAGTTATTAAGTTGGTTACTCCGAGACCCTTCTGTTGTGCTGAAATGTTTTCAAACTGCTTGATTACGTTATCGGCCAAAAGCCTTTGTGAATCGTCTAAGTTACTGTAACCCGTTATGAAAGTTTGTTTACAAGTTTCTAGAGTACAATTTTCTAATGAATTGTTTGAATACATTACACTTCCAACGTACTTTGGACATAATTCGAATTTGCGCCAGAAATCTACGCCTAGAATGAGATTTGGTTTGATACCTGGTATTACAAATGCCTTGAGAATGTGAAATTGGTTTTCAAAATGAACTGGTATGTTTAAATAACCAATGCTTTTTAGATTTTGTCCGCCTGCTGCCGTAACTGCAATGCAGTCCTCAGTAAAAAGAGTCAACCCGCGGTCCACTAAAACCGTATGAGCATCATTGCCCAAAATTGTCACGGCCGAACCCGAGTCTAAAAGTCCAGTAGCTGGAACTCCTTCTATCTGCACTGATACGTAAGGTCTGTTATCTAAGTCATGTTCTTTATCGAGAATTGTGTGTACCTTGAAAGACTTGTGGAACATTTTTACTGTATGCAACCAATTTTCCCAGTCTATCCTATCGAAGTGGTTAACGACACAATTCTCGGTTATTAGTTTTTTTGAGAGGCAGGTCTTTTCTTGCTACATTTCTTGCAAGCAGGAATCTTGACGTCCTTCTGACCGCAGCCAAAACAAAAGATCTCGTCCGTTTTTGCAGGACATTGTCTGTAATGATGGTCGTTAGTACGACAACGTGGACAAAAGGGAGACTTTTGTTGCGAGTTTTTATCAATAGCGTGAACATAGTTAGGAGATATGGAGGAATCGTTGCCGCTGTTCGAACCTTTTTCCTCCGTTTTGTTATTACTATTGCTATCCTTATTATGACCGTGTCTATTGAACTGGTTAAACTTCGTTTTGTAATTATTGTTTCCTTTGTTTACGTCAGGTAAATTCCCCGAATACGCAAACTCAGGTGCTAACGTATTTGACGTGGGTCTTGGTGGTTCCCTGAATTGAGCAAGACGCGATTGTATGTTCTCGTAATTACGGCAAAGAGTCCTGAGCTGCTCGATTGTTTTAATCTCAGCAACCGAAGACAGAATATTAGCGTAGCAAGGACGAATATTATGTAGGAGTAGCTCTAACTTATCTTCCTCTGATAATGTCTTTGATAGCCTTGAAAAGAGGCCTGTCATTATTGACAAGTAAATGACAATGTTTTCAGATTCCCCTTGAGTACGTGCCCTGATCTCCGTTAACAGCCTGTAGTCATAGTCTGACTGATCAAAGTCACGCTTTAATAGCACTGCAAGTTCATCCCAACTAGATACCGAATCCCTAATGCTTCTGTACCAGTGAAGTGCGCCGCCAGTAAATATCTCGGTCGCGTGAGTGAGGACCTTATCCGTTGAAATTCCCTTTGCCAGACAAAGCTCATTTACCCGCTGTAAAAAGGAACGCACGCAGGTATTTCCCTCGAATTTAATTTTCGCAAACCTATTTAGGCCACCATCACATGACACTGATACGTGAATCGGAGAGGTTAAGTTAAGTGGTGTTGCAGGAGGCTGGTTACTAGATGTAGCCAAAGGGTCGGATGCTGATGCGAGAAGCGCGTTTAATTTTACCACCATTGACTTGTACAGGTTTACACAATCGTTGTATGCGGCTATTTCCGTACCTTCGCACGTAATCCTATTCAGTCTGTGGTAAATATGGTTTAAAAGATTCTGTATTCTCAGCAATGTATTTTTATCTGTTGTTGCCGATTGAAAGCTAGTGTCCGCCTTAGTTAATACCTCCAAAACGCCGCTTAAATCCACCGATACTTCGAATGGGCTAGTAAGAATGTCCTCTGAGGGAAACAATGGCCCGCATTTTGCGATCTGTTTCCGCAATTCCTGAACAGTAGCGGCGGGTGTTTCTCCTCTGATAGCTACCTCGTATTCGAGCTCTGCCTTTTGCAGCGACATAAATTTAATTGGGTTATCCATTTGAAAGTGATGGTTAAAAAAAATAAAAAAATTAATAATGAATGTTCAATTAAAAAAAATAAAGTTAAATTAAAAGAAGTGTTAACCGTTAAGTGTTGAACAGTAATCTGCACGGTATGAATAGCAAAGAACGAAGAATGACGTCAATACTCCGACTGTTACAAATATAAGCTATAAATAACGCTTTGGTTGTTATCCTAAAGCAATGAGTTGAGAACTAAAAATTATACAAGTTATAAGTAAGCTAAGGTTTAATTTAAAAAATGACTATAAAAAAGGTGCAACTAGTGTGTACGCATTCCCTAAGCAATGTAATCTGGTACTAAATTAAAAAAGAAAACAAAAAAAAATATATTTTTTTTTTTTTGAAAAGTTGAGTAAAGAGAAAAGTCTTGTGATGGTAACAAAAAGAAAAAATTAATGTTTAATGTTTTGATTCTAAATATTAACTTTATAAAGAAAGGTAAGTTTAAAATGTTATAAGTACTATCTATTGGTGGAAGGAAAGGAAAAAAAAAAATTGACACACAACAAGCAAACTTGTTGGTATATTATGTACTCAACAACCCGCATAAATTGTTGGTGTCAGTTGAGACAAAGTTGTGAAGTCTATAAATTAGCCAGTAATTTATACCCGGCACCCAAACTCTTCAGCCGGCATACAGCAACGCTGATTACCGGAAGAAATAAGTTTGGTGGTAGTACTTCCCCGGGGCGAACCGTTCTAAAAGATTCTACTACTACGAGGAGTGAGAAAATGAATTGGGTTTTTTTTTTCTTCCACCTTCACTAGTATTTAAAAAAAAGAATAATCAAAGTTAAAACAATTTGATATTAATAACTTGGTACTGTTGCGTACACCCTAGTTGCTGGCAACCAGGAACGTTTTCCACAACGAAGACTACCACACAAAAAAAACCAACATAAAAAAATACCCTCAAGCAAACCTGAAGAAAAGTGACCATAAAACCACGTTTTTGGGCGCCAATGTGACAGATGGGGTTTTCGTGGGGAAGGTTAATTAAAAAACCACGAAACCTTGTCAACATAAAAATATAATTAAACAATTAACACGGGTGTGGGAAGGTCTATGGTCACTATGTTCTCCAAGCCCGCCTGGGGGGTTAGCGCGGTACTCTCCTGGCTCAGCCCGGTGCGACGAAGACCGTAGCGGTGTGCCACGCTGGTGACGCCAGGAAGGGTGACGGTCGGCAGGTGTTCGCGCCGACCCGAAGATGTCGGTAGCGGCCACGCAGGTAAAAAAAGTACCCGACGCTGGCCCGCTGATAACCGGTAAGCCGGTGCTAACGTACAGCTATCCGTATCTGGTTCTCAGCCGGAACCTTAGATGTCAGCCAGAACTTTGGATGTCTCAGCCGGAACTTTGGATGTCTCAGCCGGAACTTTGGACCCTGGAAAAAACGTCCAGCGTGTCACGAGATGGCTGATGGTCATCTCCGCTGATTGTGACACCAAGGCGTAAGCAAAGCGGGGAGTACCCATGCGCCATGCAGGTGATGTGTGGTAGTCACAATCAGTACGGAGTTTACAAGGTAGTGATGGAAGGCACGACATGAGTTGCACATTTTGAGTGTCATGAAGGAAAACACAATGTCAAAATACACTCAGCTGAAGGCACATGTTTTTTTTACAAAATTAAGTGCTAAGCAAAAAGAATGATGAAGGGTGGATTCACATCTCGAATCCACGTAGCTAGATGGTACAAGGAAAATAAGAAAACGATTACTGTTCAACAACTTACCCAGTATTGGGGTTATAAAATCACTTTTAGGTTATGTCGTTAAAGAAACGAGTTAAACTGCCTGCTTCAAGCCGAATATTCTAGATCACGTATGAGGTCACGGTGGATAAAATGCCGGTGAACGCGTCTGATTTTCGGTAGCAGTAAAAAGAGCTGGTCATCGGGGCGATGACCTATATACCCGCGCCCACGCATAGACAAGTCCACACTCACTAGTGCGGATACACGGAACGCGGTGCGCATTTCACTGGAACACAGCTAATTTAGTCGTTTAGTAACGAGAATGCCCTAATGATTTTACATAATCTGTGGCGTTTATTTTGACATTTGACTAGATTGTAAGCGTTGAATCTGTCTATGTAAACAAAGTAACGATAGAAACATTTTTGAGTTTCTACTACGTTACATCGTAATGATTCTGCTTTTGGATGATATTCTTATAATCATTGAAGACGAATAAAACATGTTTTATACATATATGTTGGTGATTTAGTTTACTTCCTCTTCCCCCTTTTTTTAGTTTTTAAAAGGTTGGTGCCTACTGCTTCTAGGTTACAAGATATGTATGTAGAAACTTGTCTTCGACTGTAGCGACTGTCCAGGGCGCGTGAGAGCCAAACGTATCAGATCTTTGCGACTTCACACGTTCCATGAATAAAACCATTAGACAACCATTCAAAAGTATTTCGTACCAGCCTTTTAATTTTCCCACTGCTGGAACTCAGCCCTCTCTGGGAAAGGGAATGGGCCGTAATCCACCTCGAGGGCTTACTGCGGGTTGGTGAATGTCACATGTCTTCGAATTTTAGACACGCCGGTTTCCTCACGATGTTTTCCTTCACCGTTTTACGAGCAATGGTGATGAAATAAATTACACAAAGTAATGCGTCTGGCTGGGTTTGAACTCAAGACCTACAACTCGTAAGTCAGCGCCGTTACTACTCGGCCACCACTGCTTCAATATTAAGTATTTCGTAAATAACATAAAAAAACTACAATGCTATAATATAACCTCACTTTTACTATAATTCATATAACTTGGTTCCTGGATAGCCAAATTTCACAAAATTTTCAGTGAGGTCTTGTTTTTATATCCTCTTACAAATAAGGCAAGTTTGATTCAGTTAACACCTGGGCCCAGGAATCTATGGAGTCATTCCCTTCTCCTTTGAGTAGATATGAAAGAAGATGGCTAAAAGAGTAGAGAAAGACCAGATAAACGATGGATGGCCTGTGAAGGATGATATTGCTAGAAAAGAGGTAGATAACAGCAGAGATGACGAGTGATAAAGAAGTATGGGTGAAGAAGACATGCTACCCCGATAAATTGGGATAACGTCAGAAGAACGATGATGATAGGTTTTTTTTTTTCGTTTTCACAAAAAGCACAAATGTCGGGTTTCATCCATAAAGCACTTTTAAGTAGTACAATCATCGCATACTTTTGATGTTGCAAATAATTCTAGAATACCTACGCGCTATGGTATGTGCCATTGTTGTTTAGTGTTTTTGTGACATTTAATATTAATGTGTGTGTTACCGTGTCTTTAACATGCAAATGGCGATCCAATAGTAAGCAAGTCCGGGAAAACCTTCTGATTCATCGAGTCAGGTGGACGAATATTTTCAGTGCTCCAAAACAATAAGTGAAAATTTAATTTTACATGACGTCAATGAAAATGTGGGTGTGTGGGTATGTATGTGCTAATCTGTGGTGTGGGTATGTGGGATTCGACTATCATAATCGAATTTCTGAGGCTCGCCCCAACTTTAAAACGTTATTTCAATATACTTAATATTATGAACAACCAAACATAGCATCACCCCTGTAACCCCGAAGGGTTAAAGCAGAGGCCCAGCAGAAGTGTATCTAATGGTACACCCACATTTCGAAAGCTATATTTAAGTTCCAGATAAGGGGCCCTCCTATTGCCATCATCACTTTGCCCAACCCTGGAATCGAACCCCTCATGCTCAGCAGTCGCGGTTGCAACCAATATAATTAATATAACATTTACATTATTAGTTACATCCGCGACTTCAACATATTTGCAGTATTTGATTTAGCAGCATTTTGGGAAAACACATGACATATTCCCTATGTTTAAATTCTGAAACGTTCTGTTTATTTTATTATTGTCTTCTACGACAAACTGATGAATGGGTGATTAGCTAAATAGTTGAGTTTGTCTAGTAAGAACGGTATAGTTGCATAATTAGATCGTTTGTTGTAGTTTGAGCACCTTCGAATGACTGCACCTCCAATTCGTCACGAATGAATATTAACGAAATACACAAGTACCTACTACACAAGTAACTTACTAACGTAAGCAAACAACATTTTTGCATCCTGGCCGTCGGTGCTCAGACCTGCCACCGTAGTCACAAACGAAGCGTTGTGAATATGGGGTCTGATCGCTCACCGCTCCACAGTTTGCCAAAGTTCAATAGAAGAGCTAAAACAAGATAAAGTTCGTAACACCACGCTGAGTTATAAAACGGGCAATTGAAGTTGGTAAGACACCCTGAAATGGGATTGAGTGGGTCACATCAATCGCATGCAAGATGACCGTAGCACTGCCTGGGCTGCGGGACTGTTTGAAAAAAATACCATGGCCAAGCAACATAAAGGGCGAGGAAGGAACATATTTGATGATGATCCATCCGAAAAAAGAAAAGAACAAAGGCTACGACAGGATTAGTGCACAAATATGGTGTATGGTGTCCCAACGAAGCCAGCCCGGAAAGAAGTGTCTAATAGACGACTTGACCACCAGGGCTGGTTCGAACTAAAGCGGGACTAGAGCTCTTGGAAAGACCTCGGGAGTCCCAGTAAAGGGATAGTAAAGGCTAGTAAAAGAGAATGTAGTTTGGTTGGTACCTTATCGTTACCGATCGTAAAATACTATTTAAATAAAGAAGGCCATGATATTTTCTTAACCATTAAACAAGAGATTCATCTGTGTGTTGGGTGTCCACTATTACTGAGAGACTGCGAGGTAGGGCAAATACGAGGGTGTATATAGTAGCACTCTTCTAACCTCTGTGATAATAGCTTGCTGTTGGTATTTTGACGTCTCGCGAGAGACATAGACAGGTCATGAATGTACAGCCACCATTATCGAAACGCTCATAATAAATAATGTATCCTGCAAATTGAAATAGTGATTACCTGAGTGCCATATTTCACCTACTCAAAATAACTTTAGAGTATTTTAGGATGTAGAAGACTAACATTGAGACACAATTAGAATATTAATTCTACACTTTTCCTTTCAAAGTTTTCCTCCATCGGAAGTAAGCCTTGACAGTCTGTTCTTAACTGACCTTATGTTACCCAGGAATCACAAACATTGAGCCATGATAAAATATAGTAGGAGTAAAATCAAGTTCAAGGTCATACCAAGTTGGGCCATAGTAATGGCGGCCTTGATCGTTACTAACTGATTTAGTAGCGTTGTCCGTGCGTACGCGCAAGTGTCGCTTGCGCACATAGAACGTTCTACACGCATGACGCGAGATCCTTGTGGCTAGATTAGACGTGCCGAACCTGCTGCCAAAATACAGCGTGTGTCTTATGTTTTTATCTGATTCGAGCGACCCGTCCCAGCTTCGCACTGTTTAAGTATAATGAACCTAGTAAAACCTCGTGAATAAACTCTTTAAAATTTTGATAAAACCCGCGACTAAATCTACCGCTATACTGATTACAGAAGATCAAAGTGGTCAAAACATCATCCACTGTCTAGTCTTTTCCCTACTATGCTAAGATTGTCTGAAAGACAAAAAGAAAGAAGAGTGAAGTTGGTCTTCCAGTCAGATGAGAAACAGCCAAATACAAGTAGTTTACATGAATCAACTGCTAGAGCATGCCAAACCCGGATGCATGCCCTAGCAACTACCTATCTGACCTCCACTAGATCTAAGACTGACGAAGTGGTCACAGTCACACAGACAGACACAAAAAACAACTTTGTATTATAAAATTATGTAAAGGGTAGTCTAGTTTGCCAAATATTATCACAGAAACTTAAATATCCTATGTAAATTAACGGTCATGTGACAGCTCGTCGCAATAATAATTGTAATTTGGAGCAATGCGTCGTCAGCGTATGATGTTCCCAAATATGGTACAAAAGCCTCATCTGTAAGAGGGAGCAAAAATTGCTGCGATTCCTCGAGATGTTTCCCTTCACCGTTTTGAAAAGCAACAGAAAAAGATAAAAGCAAATCGTAATTTATGTTTCCTGTGCAGTTCTTTTTGCCATTAATTAACACGTTGCTAAAGTGAATTAACAATATCATAAATCAATTTGATTAGCGTTAAATATTCAGTCCATATGATTTAGAATAATATGGACGAGTTTTTATGAAAAAAAAATACAGATTTAAGACCCGACTCACGATTGATTTATGCTTATGATTTCCAGTTGTATTTATGTCAATATTAAATCACTTACATATTGAAAACAGAAGCTAAATAACTATTTTTTTAAGTAGCTTTACTTCTATCAAAATGTTTGTAGGATTAGAAAAAAATGTAGCCTGCTGATTGAGTGCTGCAGGTAAATAGAAAGCGTAGATGATTAGGCTATCCTAAAGGTTACATAATCAGAGTGATAGTCATCTATTACTCTGATTATGTTACGTTCAGATAACCAACCACAGAGTACTTTTATAAACTGATGTTATAGAACAACATAGCCATTCTATATAATTAGGTAATCGTGGGCATAAGCCTCATTAGTCGCTGCCGACTAATGAGACAAAGCTAGGCAAATAGGCAGGTGATAGAATGACTGATAACTACGTTGAATATTGATGATAACTTCGGGTCAAATCGACTAAGAGGTATAGAACCTCAAGACTGGACTGAACTTTTGTCACCTGAGTCTTAAACTACACACATCAAAAGTGTCTAGGGATCAACATATATTTTTGCAATAACTTTTCTCCTGATTGATATTAATTAAAATTTTCTTTAAGGATTCATCAAATAAAGTGTTTTCGTTTGTCACAGTAACGATAAACCAAGTCACCTTTGCATTAATAAAGAAATTTGCCATTTTCCTAATAAAGGGATTTTTGACATTTGAACCACTAACACAAAAGTTCGAAAAAAAGACTGAAATAACAGTTTTCTTTAAAATTTTATTGGGTAACTTAAACAATTAATAATCCGTGTTTCTACCGCGAACACTAACAACACAAGAACATCGGTTTGGCATACTCAAAATGAGTTCATCCAAATCACGCTGTGGAATGGCCGCCCATGTTCGTTGCAACAACAAAAAAAGGTCTTCTTGCGACTGGATACCCTCCATATTCGGCAGAGCTCTTCTCTGTAGCATATCCCATGCATGCTCAATCGGATTCAAGTCTGGCGACTGAGCAGGCCAGGGCAGGACATTGATGTTAGCTGCGGCGAGAGTCTGTCTTACAACTCTTGCGGTGTGCGGTCGTGCATTATCATGCATTAACTGAAATAAGGGACCGATTTGCACTTGTAGAGGAACGATGACGTCTGATACAATCGTCTCAGCATAAATTTGAGCGTTGAGGTTGCCTCTGATCCAAATCAACTCAGTTCTTCCGCCGATCCAAATACCCGCCCATACCATGATGGTTCCACCACTATAAGGATGGACTTCCTGGCAGGATTTTAATCGCTGTTGGCGTCCAGGGGTTCTCCAGTGTCGTATACGTCTTGTATCCGGTCTCATACCAAAACGAGACTCATCAGAAAAGCACACGAAACGCCATTGTTCTTCTGCCCAATTTCTGTGTTCAAGAGCCCATTGATATCGAATCCTACGATTGTGCATTACTATAGGTGGTACCCGTAGCGGTCTTCGGGAATGAAGGTTCACTTCATGCAAGCGGTTTCTGACTGTTTGGTCGCTAATTAAGTTCCCTGAAGAGTGATGAAGCCTCACGGCTAACATCATGGCGGTTATTGTTGGAGCTCTTCGAGTTAAGATTTGAATGTATCGGTCTTGTCTCCGTGTGGTGCAGCGATACCGTCCTCCATGGCGCTCAGCCACGGTACCAGTGCTTCGGTAACGTGTCCAAAGTCGACTGATAACACTCTGACTTGTATTCAGAGCTAAAGCCACAGTACGTTGCCGGGAACCAGCTTCTATCATTCCCACGGCTCTGAGCATTTCTTCCCTGCTTAAATGACGTCGCCGCTCCATAATAACGTTGGTTTTAATCAGTAGTAGGGAAACAGTAGCACTAATAATGTCTTCAATGCGTTGTATGTTTTTATAGGGAAAATATTGACAGCTGATTTTCATCTTTTACTCGAATTTGATTCACAGTTCCTGATTCAAATTATGAAATGCACCAAAAAGGATCCATATAAATTTATAAAATCATAAATTTATTACAAAGCCACATCTCAATCTCAAGAAATCCGCATAAAAATGCTTGATCCCTAGACACTTTTGATGTGTGTACT
Source organism: Xestia c-nigrum (assembly GCA_916618015.1). Lineage (NCBI taxonomy): Eukaryota > Metazoa > Arthropoda > Insecta > Lepidoptera > Noctuidae > Xestia > Xestia c-nigrum. Next base: position 13,022,267 of record OU745260.1, read on the forward strand.
TACCAAAAGGAATTTACACGACATAGACTTCATCAAAAGAGGACATCATCAAATGACCACTCCCGCACTGGGACTGTAAACCCATCCATGTTATGTTCCTTCTTAGGCCTTTGTGTTCCGGGGCCACGGTGTCTCTTTCGAACAGCCCGGGCACACGATCTAGCCTCGTGCCTGATTTAGTCCAACTCCACGTGAGCCTAAAACCAACAGCCTGTAGATTCTAAAACCAAGTGCAGTCAAAATATTCGCGTCACGCGTGGGTCCCGATCGCGCACGTCTCGCCAAGGTGCCCGGGCGCCGAGCCTGCCAATACAATGAGGCCATCTTTGACTCCTTATATATGAGCCGGGAGTCACACCATCATTCAGTTGTCAGTCTAACTTACACCAACAATCAACATGTTCAAATTCGTAAGTATCAATTTTTTTTTTTCTCGATTTTTTTTAACATGACCTGCATTAAAAAAAAGAAACATCTTGTACTTAGCCTTTTCTTTTTTTAAATTGATGATATTTTTAATTTTCTTGTAATCCAGTCATGTTGCTTGATGCTTTTTGTGGTACACATTTGTGGACATTTGAAGTGCTAAGCGCAAAAAGATCAAATGTATAATGTATGAATTAGTAGTCCAAAGTCGTAGTGATTTATATTTGTGACTGTACTACTTTAGACTAAATAATCTTGAAAGTCACTTTACCAATTTGAGGATGAAATGCGATATACAGGGAGACTGTTAATTCGTGTACGATACTTAAACACCTGATTGTGCACATGATAATAAACAACTTTAACTATGGGACCAAACTTGAAATCGCATAAGAAAAAAACTGTTCAGTACATTAGGCGAAAATAATTGTACTGATCAGCTGTTTTATTTCGCGATGTTTGTTATTATGACCACACGTTTTTAAGTATCGTACACTAATTGCCAGGCACCCTAAATAGGCTACTAAAATATGGGAGATTTCAAAGGAAGTTTTGTTGACATTATGTACCTAATTATACAAATATTTTTGAGAATTTTTCTATTACGATACGTATATAATCCCAAATGCGTGCGTAAGTTTGAATGTATTATAAACAACTTTTCTTTATCCCCAGCTGATCTTCGTAGCTCTCCTGGCTTTCGCCTCCGCGAAGCCGCTGGTCCTGAGCTATGCGTCTCCCTATGCGGCGTACACCGCGCCCGTAGCAGCAGCCTACACCGCGCCCGTGGCTTACTCCGCATACAGCGCATATTCGCCCGTCGCCTACTCCGCCTACACTTACGCTTCCCCATACTCTTACTACCTTTAATTGGACACTTATGAAAAACGGAACTTATTTATTTTATAAATTTATGAAAAATATTAAAATGAAATAAAGGAAAGAATACAGTCATCGATATGCCAATTTGTTGTTTTATTTTGATTCCAACGTGTATTTCTGAACCACTGCCTTCAAATTGGTGAAAACCAGGGGCGCGTAGCTACCACTGTATCTGCCGTATCAATTATACGGGGCCCCCGAGTGATGCGCGACGTGTGAAAGTAAAAATTTATAAACAAATCCCATTTTTTTTATTTCAGAAGTGACAAAAGGCAAAAAAAAGCAAATGATTCGTTTCGTTTGCCGAAAAAAAGTCTAAGAGAGCGTATATTTAACTAGCTTCTGCCCGCGACTTCGTTCGCGTGAATATTCCGCTTGCAACATTTCTTATTGCTGCTCCGCTCCTATTGATCATAGCGTAATGTTATATAGCCTATAGCCTTCCTCGATAAATGGACTATCCAACGCAAAAAATTTTTTTCAATTCGAGCCGATACTTCCTGAGATTAGCACGTTCAACCAAACAAACAAACAAACTCTTCTGCTTTATAATATTATAGTATATATTAGTATATTAGTATTAGTATAGATTTGAATTGTTGGTAAAAAAAAAAATGGAAAAATTTACAGATAATTATGATGAATAAGCATTTCTTTTAATTTTATGCAAACTTTTTTTTTCCGTTTTCAGTCATCTTTACCCTTCATAATAATAATTTGATTGGGGGACCCCAAACAAATGTTTAAATGGGGCCCCGCCAGGGCACGCTACGCCACTGGTGAAAACTCTCTCTTACATAGAGAACAGACTGATAATGCTTATGCTACTTGCAAGTAATTGTTTCCTTCTTTTGAATTATTCCAATCCCAAAGGATCACTATGAGCATCCTAAGTTTTATATGTATAGGCAATTGTTTTTGAACATCAGCTCTATAAATATGGTTCTTTCTATAAATAATATATAAAAACATCCCAATGTGCATGGCAGCTGAGATTGATAACTGATCGATTGGGCTCAATTTAGATATCTGACCTCTGAAAGCTCTTTGAGTTCTTGATCGCAAAGGAATGTCGATAACATTGAATTCGCAAATTATTTAACGTAGGAATTTTCCTGCAAAGCCCTTTGAGACGTAACATAATTGACATAACTAACCTAATTTAAACACCTACTTTGATAATAATTTCAAAAACAGTCCATTTTGTAAAATTGATTACAATTTTGGTAATCACAACTTAGTCATGCCCGTAGTAACACCTAAATGTAATTGCCTTATTTAAACGATTGCCTGGGAATATAAGAGAGCACTTTTAACACAAAAAAAGTTAGTTCTACTCTGGGGCCGTGCAGTCCGAATGCTCGCTTTTTGAGATTTACGTTTCTATCAATACAAGTTGTTTTTAGAAAAATCATCATAACATCTGGTGACTTTTTTGTTTGAAAATACAATTAGCGTACAAGTAGCGTCGATTTGAAAGTATTTTATGTTGTATGAGACGGAGGAACGCAACTTTTATGAAATTTTCGCTCTTGTGTCTAGCCAGACTACAAAGAAAAGGGAAAAGGAGGCACTTTAAGCAAGTTTCCAAACACCTAGCTTGACGCTTCTCGTGACCCAAGGGTTAGCATTTACCTTGGTCAGAAGCCACAGTTTTTGATGTCCTTTTATACACAGTTCAGTTAACTTATTTTAGTTTATTTAATCGTTTTTAAATATGAATACAGTCAATTTTAAATAACTATAGGGTCACCTGTAAAAAATAGTACATTTTGATACGTGGAGAAAGTTTGTTATTGTATTCGAAGCGGAATGTATTTTTGAGCCGAGAACTGCCATATCAAATGTCCACGTGTATCAAACGACGTTTTTCAATACACTTTTAAATAAATTTATCTTTATTTATTAACACAACTTCTTTTTTAAATAATTTTTTACGCCGTAAAAAAAACAATCATCTCTGACTATAGGCATTGAACCAATTTGGACAATTTTGCAATTTTCATTCCCGCAAACGTGTTGGAAAACTGTCTAAAAACGCACGAGTGTGAAATACATTTCATGTTGAACCTAATCGTAGTGCGATAAGAACCAGTTTTTGAGGAAATGTAGCCTACTACTGCTACTACTTCTACTGCTGCTGCTACTTCTACTACTGAGAGCCTGGAAGCTGTCGGCCTTGAAAAGGCATTTACTATTAGTACTGAGAATTTGGACACTTACAGCGGGTGAGCCTCAACCCTTGACCCTCCAAGATTGGCAGCTGCGAGCACCTGGACCCTTATCACCACGTTACCTCGGCGTCCCTAAATTAATATATTTCTACCCCCCTTGCCATTTTTCTATTAAACTTATCCCAATGCGACTTGACTTTTTTAACGTTGCAAGGTATTCATCGCTTAATAGGCCACCGCGCCGACCGCTCTCGCATTTCCACTTACATAAGCACGATATACTTTGTAATTATATCGCATTCATCCTCGCCCCATGCAAAGCAGTGACCCATACTGTTATACAGTAGGTCACCATCTGGTAAAGGTCAGATTCTAAAATTAGAACTTGCAGAAGTGTGTTTAGTGTGCCTATGACATCCCCACACTGGTGGGTATCCTGTCTGTGATTGGAGGTTGGTGGATGTCACGATATCTTAGAATCACTGATTCTGTCCTAGGAAGTGTTTTTTCATCATTGTTTTTGGACTTGGAGGGTCTAAGCGGAGACGTTTGTGATTTGCGAGAGGTTAATAGGTGCACGTCTTTGAAAAAAAACAACGAATACTACAACACTTACATTGTCACTTACGGGATATCTTACGTGATAATTTCTTATTCAAAATAGAAATTATCACGTAAGATATCCCGTAAGTGACTCCCGATATTTACCCCCGATCCATCTGCGATCATGGCGCTTGTAACAGCGTCGAAATATCGGAACCTCAAAATAAGAAACAATCACGGGAGATATCCCGTAAGTGACAATATAAGTTTAGTTTTAAACCGTGAAAGCCTAAAACAGTGAACGAATACTTCATTAGAAAAAGCCGTGTTAGGTCACTTCTGACTATATGTGATTATTTAAGCATATTAAGTTAATTAAAACAGGTTTTTCAACGATATTCTCATTTTAAGCGTGGGCTTCAGAAACATAGGATACATTCGAAAAGAATCATAATAGGCACTTTTGACAATGCAAAACTCTGGCAAACAGTTAATAGGTTCTCAAAAAATGTGACTCATACAAATATTATCATCATTTCAGCCGAAAGACGTCCACTGCTGGATCAAGGGTCTTTCCCTTCAAACCCAAGGCACAACCCTCAAATCAAGGAGGATTTTCTTCTTCAAATACCTATCCTAAGTCACCAAAATATTACATCCCTTCGTACCCACTAGGCTATGCGTCTTATCCAAAAACATAGCCTACGTCCAACACAGGACGAGGATTTCCTTACAGCCCATCATTAAAACTAGACACTTATATTTCTCCCGTCTCTCTCTCATATTCCATTTCTCCTCCATACTCTGATCCTTATTCGATAGGTGGTCTAACGTACTCTCTACCATACGTCACAGACTTTTGTAGCGTCTATATATCCTTGAGTTAAAAGAAATAAAAAATATTCTTATTGGTCACTTATAGAGAGCTGAAAGGCTTTGTCCAGGAAAGTGTAAATGAAGCATCAATTTCTTTCTTTAACTGGAAGTTGTTTTTAGTTAAATAATATTTTTTTTAAAGATTTACTCTTGTTTACCTTGGTTATAAAAAAATACCAACAGTCGGAGCAATGCAAAACGAACTCCTAATTTTTAAACTGTCTTCTTGCCTTTCTTGCCTTGCAAGAAACCCGCAAAAGTGACTTTTACTCAATTAGATCTAAGAGGTGTTCGGCCACTAAATTGACATTATTTTTTTACCACCCGGCTTGTGTGAAATCGTGTCGAACCGAATGAACTACGCCTAAAACAGAAGGAACATTCAATGTGGCATGGCATATATTTGATCGTCTACAAATACAATGGATCATTTACGAATAGCCATCAAAATTAGCAATTTTTATAATAGTAGATTGTATCATAAGGGAGCAAAATAATATTTTTACGGCGAGGGCGCTTTTTTGAATCCAGAGCGAAGTGAGGGATTCTAGAGTAGAATCCCGAGCGTAGCGAGGGATTCTTTAGTAGAATCCTGAACGTAGCGAGGGATTCAAAGTACGTCGCCCGAGCCAAAAATATATTTTGCGCCCGAGTGATACACTCTACTTTTCATCACCCACTATGAGAAAATAAAAGGCGCCTCATATTTTATTGTAATATTGATATTTAATGAAACAGAGTAACAACTAAATTGAAATTAAGTAGTATCTAATAATAAAACAACTAAAAACTTATATTTACATTTGAGACATTTTCACAATTTTGAAAATTAATTGTTACAGTTTTATTAGGAATAGAGATTGTTGTAGATTTAATTTTATTCTGCGTGTTTGAAATAATGTCAGAATGTGGCTCATTTTGAGGAAAATGTGACGGTGAATCTCTTTGTTTGGATGTAGATGGGCGCGGCGACAGTGGCATGGATGGATTAACTGAAGGTTGCAATTTAATGTTTTCCACGATGCGTTCACATGTTTTCGCCTTGTTCTCAATGGAATCTTCTATATATCCCTCTGCTACAGCACTCGACTTCCATCCTCCATGTCGCTTGAGAACAGTTAAGTCCGCTCCAGAATCTGCCAACAGGGTAGCAGAAGTGCGACGAAAACAATGTCCTGTATATAGCTTGATATCTGGTAACTTCAAATAAGTAGCGATTTCTTGTGGCATGTAAGAAATTTTATTTTTTCCCTTAATTTGTTTGAAGCACTTGCCATTTTGATAACGGATGAAAAACCGATTGGTCTTTATATCAGCAGGACGCAGGTCCAGGTATTTCTGTACAATAGTTTTGTATTCTCCTCGGATTACGAAGGATCGGTCAATTTTTGTTTTTGTGTCTGTCAGCTTTACTAACAGTAAATTATCCGAGTGATTTTCGACATCATCAACAGTTATTTTTAAAAGTTCATTGCCACGACAAGCTCCATGTACTCCGAAAATTAAAGCCACCTGTAACAAAACCGAATGTGAATAAGACAAGTACCTATCTATCGAAGTACAGGTTACAATAAAATGCGCATTTTAAAACACTGGTTATACTTTACTAATCCACCATATATACATACATAGTTACTTACTTTTACGGCAAGAAAGATGTTGTCGGGTGCCTCATTAAGGAAAGTCTCCACGTTTTTGACTGAGAACACTTTGGATTTTTTAGGTTTAAATCCATCAGACATCCTCTTCAGATACGCTATTAATTTCGAATATGTGTCCAGTTTTACGTCGTTATTAGAACTGACTGTTGATTTTAGCATTGAGTAGGTACTCCAAAGTGTGGAAGGTTGTTTAGTTTTGGCTAAGTACTGGAAGTAGGCCAAAAACACAGATTCTGAAAAATTCTTGGCGCCTCTTGAATTTCTCCATTCAATAAAATTACCATAAGCTTTCATATATTTCTCCCGGGATTTTGCAGGTAGTAGATTATCCATCACATTTCTTGCGTCAGTTCTAATACTATCAGGAGTTAATTCTATACTTTCACTGTCACTTGAAGAACTCATTTTTCAAAACAAAATCATGAATTTCTATCAATCCGTGAAAATTGACGAAAACGCGGGCTATAGTTCGCGCGTTTTTAATTTTATTTCTTTTTTTTTTTGTATTCAGCCGGCGCGCGGCGCTACTATGGGCCGTCGCACCAGCCAGTCTTTATTCAAACAATATTTGCGTTCGATTTCTTGGGCGCTGAACACAAGATGTTCCAAATTCAAAAAGTGCGCGGCAAAGATAATTGCGGCGCACTTATAAAGAGGATTAAAAACTCATTACTGCCCGCTAAAAGTTTCTTATAGAAAACACCACCTTTGGGTGCACTTAAAGGCGAACCAAGTCGTCTTTTTCGAATAGATGGGATGAAAAGTTAATTTCATGGCTTATTAAAATATTTCACCATGTGTACAGAGGCCGTAATGAATTCATTGGCTTTTGTGTCTCCAGCCCGACTCGCCACACTAGCCGGGACAATAGCCAACAATTTTGGCACGTGTGTTTCTGCCTTTATACTTCGTCGGTACGATTACGTATTCTTTTGTTTTTCTAAGAGCCGTTCAGTAAAGCCTTGGCAGCACTTGAAAGAGTAATTTCTTCCATACAAATATTCATTTGTCTCGATGTTTGTCCCCAAATATATATAAGGTAGGACATTTTTCATGTCAGTCAGTGTAAACTGAAGAGTTTCAAACTGAACAAGTGAAATAAATATTCACAACAAAAATTACAAAATGTCGAAGTCAAGTTTGGTAAGTTTTAAGTATTTCGGCTACTTTAGGATGTATTTATTCTTTTGTGTGTTGTGTGAGCTGTTTAGACTTACGTTTACTAACGTACCAGTAACCCTGAACCTCAGCGTCAATGTATTCAATGTCATCCACTAATCTTCAAGGTAGAATGCATCCGGATCGTTACAGGGTTTTAAAAAGGGTGTAAAACACCTCTTAACGAAGCCGAAAGGCACTTGGTCTCCCCGTCATTATAACATTTTTTTTGTTCTACACCATATCTGTACGGAGATGGGGGGGGTCAAAGTTATAACTTTTTGACAAGATTTTTTTGTAAGATTTTGACTTTTAACACCTCCACGACCCCCGTACTATTCAACCCATCCATCAGCTCAATGTGTTAAGTGCGTTACATTGAGTTCTACTTACTACAAAACAATATTTATAACCTAAAAAAAAAGTTGTTTCCCAGCAATATTTTTTGCGTAAAGTTACTTAGTTTGACGTACAGAATGCTTGGTTAACGGCTTCGTGATGAGGTGGTAAACACATTATATTTTCAAGGCTATTTCCCGTTTTCTCTAACACTACACCCCAAGTAAATAAATGCCTATCTAAACGCACGTTGTTGTTTTGTCCACTGCGTCACACATAGGTATCAAACGGACATACTAATCCTGAACCTAAACTATAGCCGACACCTACTTTTTCAACCGACTTCCAAAAAGAGGAGGTTATCAATTCGTCTGTATTTTTTTTTTTTTTTTTTTTTTTTTTTTGTGTTTGTTAACTCAGTACTCTCGACTGGGTGAACCGATTTTGATGGTTCTTTTTTTGTTTGAAAGCTGGTGCTTCCCGTTTGGTCCCATTTTAGTTTGCTGAAGATCTGATGCTGATCTTCGGAGATATACAACGGAACTCTTCAAAAATACACAGCAAATCTGCAGTGATTGCTGCCATTGCTTGTAGGTTCATTGTTTATACTATATCATGACATAACATCACGCCTGTATGCTCTGCCTGTACGCACATGTGTAAAATACACCCGATTTCGAAAATATTTGTTACCTCAGTACTTTCTACTGGGTGAACCGATTTTGATCGTTCTTATTTTATTTGAAAGCTGGTGCTTCCTGTGTGGTCTCATAATCATCAAATCAGTAGCTGATGATGGGATTCTGGAGAAATAGAGAGAATTCTTCACATTTTATAGGCACACTAGAAGCGGTTTGGGTAGTTTTAGGAATTGTACTTTCTCGAAGTGATCCCAATTCAATTTGATGAAGATCTGATGAAGAACTTCGGACATATCGCAACGGAACTCCTCAATAAATGATAGCAAATGTACTGGGATTGCCGAAATCTCATATCTGTCTATTGTTTACACTAGTTCATAACCTAAAATCACGCCGGTACGCTGTGAAGGGGTAAGCACATGTGAACCACTAAAAAGTGAAAAATAAAAACTTTTTTACAAAAAATAAAACCGACTTCAGAGAAAACAAAAAAGTGAAAAATAACTTCAGAAAAAACGCTTCAGAAGTCGGTGACAAAAAAACTAAATCAATCAAACAAAGGTCACCGACTTCTGAAGCGTTTTTTCTGAAGTTATTTTTTTAAATCAAAACTTCTAGCCAAACGCAGGAATTTCTCCTGTATCTTGGGTGCGTTTATATTCATTCAGTTTAACTCACATTTAGAAACAGCGTCGGAAGCCCAGTATGTGGACCGATGACCTGGTGAAGGTTGTAAGAATCCGCTGGGTGCGAGTCGCACGGGTCCGGATAATGTGCCGACAGTGTGCAGAGGCCTATGTCCAACAGTGGACGTCTTTCCACTGAAATTATGATGATGCAAACAGCCAGACCTGTCCTACCTGTAGGTAATACAAAAATTGGTGCTGTACGGAGTGGAACCCGCGCCACGCAGCACAGTAGCCAGTCACTAAGCTGCTGCGCCAACCGTGCTGTCAAAATAATTAATTAAAACAATATAACACTATTTTTCCATCAATGTTTAAACGACGACCCACATAACAAAGCGTCAATCTACATTTCAGATAACAGTGCTGGCCCTCATAGCATCGGTATCTGCTAAGCCATATTACTACGATTATAGACCGTACTCCTATGTACCCAGAACGGCTTACACTGCAGCGGAATTTTACAACCCAGCTGTCTCCCCACTCAATGCTCCGTACTCTACGGGGTATTCAGCAGCGTACCCGACGGCGAACTTCTATTCAAGCTATCCTACAGCAGCTCTGTCTGGAGGATACCCTGCACCACTCTCGCTGCCAACAGTCTCAGCCTACAGCAATACATACACACTTGAAGAGTTAGCAGCGCTGTATAACCCTGCACCTGTGGCGCCGGTTGCCGCAGTCGCCCCCGTCGCCCCCGTCGCCCCTGTGGCACCAGTCGCTCCTGTAACCTATGCTGGCTATACATCACCAGCTTACAGCTATTACTACAAACGGTAACTTTCTAAACACCCCCAATCAACTTACTGCTGATTTTGTGGACCACTGATTTTATTGTTTTATAGGACTTCGGATCATTATACTTTTTTATGTTTTTATTTTTATTTCATTATTAATATAAGTGTGCTTGTTAAAAAACATTTTTTATTTATTGACCCTACAAAGTGATCTGAATTTGTATGATTTATGGGGGTATTCCTCAGAGCGCACCTATTTCTAAGCGCACCCATCTCAGCGCAACTAAATCATTCCTCAGAGCGCAACCATGATTACAAATAGAGAAGGGATTGCCTCGTTGTTCGTGTGATCGCAAGCGCGACTGCCAAGCATGACGTCGGGTTCGATGCCCGGGTCGGTCAAAGTGTTATTGGGTTTTTATATCAGGGATTTCTCAGTAGCAGCCACGGAGTCTTGATTTGTGCCCAGATGATGGCAATAGGCCTGCCCCTTATTACATGGGACTTAAAGATAACTAGTAAAATGTGGTTGTACTATTAGGTACGCCTCTGCGTAATCCTTTAGGGATTACCTACACGAGTGATGTTATGTTGTTTTATTAGAAGTTATGCTCCTGCAAACACATTTTGGCAAAATGGGAGATCCTATAAATAAAGGGTGTAAGGCACTGGTTCTCCCCATCTTCACATAAGATCTTCTCCACATAAGATTTTGACTTTTAACACCTCCACGACCCCCGTACTATTCAATCCATCCATCAGCACAATGTTTTAAGTGCGCTACATTGAGTTCTACTACAAAACATGATTTATAACCTCAAAAAAAAAAGTTGTTTCCCAGCAATAATATTTGCGTAAAATTACTTAGTTTGATGTACAGAATGCTTGGTTAACGGCTTTGTGATGAGGTGGTTTACACCCTGTATACTATCACTCAGTGCGTATACGGTGCTCCCGACTAATGCGAAACTCGGTATTATATTATTACAATGGGACCGAAATCCGGTACTCTTGAACAGTATATAGCCCACTGGCACATAAGAGGACTAAAAATTCGTCTTTGCACCTACTACGCACATGAAATGTGACAAGATGTACCATCGATACAAAAGAAAAGGAAACTTGAGATTGATACTCTTGTGAATGTCTTCGAATATTTCGCAGAAAATATTTAAACCTCTTACAGTGCATTTAAATAAAGAAACGAAACAGTGCGCAATCAGAGCAGGAAACAATAAGTGTAATGAAGTACCAACAAATCAAATCTATGTCTACTGAACAGTTAATTAAATATTAATTCAAATAAATAAAATAAGTCTTTCCTAGTTTCTCATAAGGTTTAAAACACATTCCTGACCAATAAAATCCATTGTTCAAAATCTATGTGCCGTAATAAATAAAACAGTAATTGAAAACAATCATAATCCCTTACATGTAAGTAAATGATTAGAAGTAATGGACTTATTAATTTAAATAATACAGTCGTCACCGCCTCCAACAAGTGATCTGATACAATGCAACGAATGTCCATAACTTAATTTAATGCATTATGTACTGACGCGTGTAACGACCAATAATAATAACTTAGATTCATATAGAGTGGATAATTCCCACCCTCAACATGATCACAGACACTTTTACACAATACCTAAATAACAGGCCCACCTTCAATTAGGTGCATAACACTTAAATAAGGCAGGCCTAAGTCTTTGGAAAACATAAGAGTAACAACATTTACTTAGTGTTATTCTACAATTCCGAATTATGAAACAAAGAAAACCATCAAAAGGAAAAACACCAACTACACTCGAGAGCAATGAATCCGGGTCACTTAAAGAATCCTAAAAATCTCGGAAACTAAAAATGCTAGGTTAATGCAATAAATTGTATTTAATAGACAATGTAATACTCCTTAAATGAAGGTATTAAAACTTCTTAGTTATTGTAAAGTTATATCATAAAAAATCAAATTTGAAAAAGGGCCACTTTCGAAGATGGAACTACGAAATTACAGCATTTGGTTTTGCTTTTGTTTGTAATCTGTCATATATGTGGGTACATAAACCATGTTGATAGTGCTCTATATTCATTATTCAAGCTGAAATTATGTCGCTTACGCCTGAAGAATGCACCAGAATACTTACAATGCTGGAAACCGGCCGGAGTCAGCGCGATACAGCCAGGACTGTCGGTGTGTCGCTGTCAACAGTACAAAGAGTTCTCCGACGTTACGAAGAAACTGGTTCTAACCAGTGGCGTAGCATGGGGGGGGCGGTGGGGGCCATGGCCCCAGGCGGCATACGTAAGGGGGCGGCAGGGAAAGCCAATTTATAAATTTGAAAATGTAAAAAAAAAGCTTAGATACATATACTTACACTTACATGCATAGTGAATGTTGCAATCAAAATTGTCAATTAAATTAATCGGCAATCAAAAGCAAATTATAATAAACAACGAACTTGACAGTTAAAATTATCATCTGCCTAGCCTTTTCCCAACTATGTGTAGCCTGAAAATAGAACTCCTGACTTGTTAGAAATCAAGCTAATTTTGTGACAGTGACGGCGGAGAAAACAAGTGCTTGCAACAAGTCAGCATGAGGGTCGGCTAAAATCATGAATGACAAAAAACAACTAAGGTATCCCAAGAGACGTCTGGCCCCCAAACTGGATGGAACGGACTGGGGCTGCATTCAGGTCTCCTGCCGTAGGCTCTACGCGGGGTTCGTACGGTTCATGGGCCTTTAAAGGGCCCCAGTGTGGGGGCCTTTAAAGGGCCCCAGTGTGGGGGCCTAAAGGTGGTAAATAATGGCCTCAAGGTAATGACCTGAACTAGCCCCAATAGGTTGTAGCCGTAAGGGTAGTCCGTCGGTACCGCACGGCGGTGAACCTACTTGCCAGGTTGCCGCCATGAGATCTGAAGGCGATAGTCCTCGCTCGCCTGCATGAATCGCGCGCGGAGGCTCTACGCAGAGGAAAAACTTCACTGCCGCGGCAAACTGCGGCTCAGCGGACAAAGTTCTGGCGTGATCTCATGGCAACATGGAGATGGCGACTGTCACAACCCCTTGCAGGGCACGCCACAATAGTGACGATAAGGCCCCTGTTTGAGGAGTGGCTTTAGAGGCGCCACAGCGTCCTCACCTTCCGTCTGACGCAGGCCTCCGCGTGTCACCGGACATGGCTGTTTCGGGAGGTTCCTGCATCAAATCGGGCGGGAGGAAACGCCCGGGTGTTTCCATAACGAGGATCGACCGGAGGACACGGTGGAGGTTTTCCCTGCGTGGACGAGCACTGCCGTGTCCTCGTAGTGGCGATCGGCGGCGGCGACCTCTCGCGTCCGGCCCTGGTGCAATCCACGGTCTGGAGCGAGACGGAATGAGAAGCCGTCACCTCTTTGTGCGAAGCAGTCATGCTAGCGAAGGGGATGGCGGTACGCAAGAGGGAGAGAACCTCGACTCGTCCCAGCCACCGCGGGAGACGCGCCGGGCGTGCACCGTAGGTGCGGGCACGGACCGCTCACTATGGGCTAGCTCGCCGTCCGTCTGTCTCATGACGACAGGCCGTGGCGCTTGAGTGTTCCGGTATGGGGGGACAGCGAGGCCCTACGATAGGTCGTTGCTTACTATACAAAAATATAAAACAAAACGAATATTTAACAAAAGTTAATCAGCATCTAGGAATCTACAAAGCCTACAATGTTCACTCATTCACAAATAATAGATAAAAAAGCATCTATACAAAGGTAAGTAAATATTTTAAAAAAGAACTAAAGTACTTAAACAAGTGACACAAATATTGTCATCAGTGCTGTAACTATTCTGAACAAAATATGAGAAAAATGATTTTGTCTTCAACGTAGTCTTTGATTTTATAATAATTGCTTTTTCATAAGGACACGTTAAATATAGTTTTTGAACTTCAGTTCTATAACTATATACTGTTCATAATAAAGGACTTGCTAGTTTTGTTAACCTGAATGTAGGTATTACAATTTTATGTTTACTACATGTATTTTTATTATGGAAGTCGCTTCTAATTTTGAAAAGCCATCGATTTTTGCGGGCTTAAGAATACATTCAAAGATATAAAGTGAAGGCAGAGTTAGTATATCGATCTCTTTGAATTTTTCTACGAGTGACTCGCAAGGACCCATTATATAGATCGCGCAGACCGCCCTCTTTTGAACCTATAACTCAATCGAAAATAACTAAAATTAGACACAGCAACTTTTTTTACCTGTCCGCTTCACGTGGAATGCCCCTATGAGTAAAAAAAACACGAATAGTTAAAATCAATAAAAAATGGCTATATGTTGATGTTCTGCAACCGTTCATAACTAAAAATGAAATGAAAATGGAGGGGCGGCGAATTTCAGGTTGGCCCCGGGCGGCATAAACCCACGCTACGCCACTGGTTCTAACCTACGCAGACCAGGAACGGGCAGAACCAGGTGTACCACAGCACGAGAAGACCGATACTTGGTGAACACCATGCTTCGAAATCGCTTTCTCACAGGAACTGAACTCACAAATCAGTTTCGACGCCTCGGAGGAAGTAACCCAAGTGCATGGACAGTAAGACGTCGGCTTGCTGAATCTAACTTAAAACCCCTTAGACCTGCAAACGGCCCTAAACTGGAGCGTGGGCATCGTATTTCAAGACTAAGATATGCCCAGAGCCACGTAAATTGGAGTATTGAAAATTGGTCAAAAGTTATGTTCTCCGACGAATCAAAATTTATGCTCTACAAGCACGATGGAAGACACAGAGTGTATCGAAGACCAGGGGAAAGATTCAAGCAAGCATGCATCGAAGAAAAAGTAGCCTACGGTGGTGGGTCTGTACTTGTGTGGGCCGGAATTTCTTCTAAAAGTCGCACAGAGCTGGTGATCATAGAAAACGGCTCTTTAACTAGCGTAAGATATGTGGAAGAAATCCTCAATGATCACGTTGGTCCATTTATGGTCAATTTAGGTGAGGATGCTATATTTATGCATGACAATGCCCGACCTCATACAGGTAGGATTGTGAATGACTACCTTCAAGAGATGAACATTACTCGTATGGAGTGGCCAGCGCGCAGCCCGGATATCAACCCGATCGAGCATGCTTGGGACGAGCTAGGCAGATGCGTAAAACAACGAAACCCTCCCCCAATCACGCTTCGTGAGCTCAAAATTGCTCTCACAGAGGAATGGGAGAATATTCCCCAAAATCGTATAAGGAACTTGGTGTACAGCATGCCAAACCGCGTAAACGCAGTAATGGAAGCACGAGGAGGCAATACGAAGTATTAAAATTCAAGAAAATCGTAATAAAGTTCAAAAATTTAATGTTTCCTATTTTTGTTTTAAGGAGAGATCAGCAGTTTTTTTTCTTTATGTAATTTTGTGTTAATAAAATGTATGGTGACTCATTTTTTTTTTACTTTCATTTAAGGAGTATTACATAGTCTATTAAATACAATTTATTGCATTAACCTATCATTTTTAGTTTCCGAGATTTTTAACATTCTTTAAGTGACCCGGATTCATTGCTCTCGAGTGTAATTTAACCCAATTATATTTCATACAGATAAGATTGGATAGCCATCTGAGTAAACCCATTCAATCCATCTTAGATCCATTTGGTTTGTAGTATTTACTGAGAGACAACTTAATCTACTAAAATTAAATGAAGTAAAATAAAACGGAAAGTATACAGGTTGGGAGGGACACCCACGCACAAACGCTCACCCCGTACTTAGTTTATTATTCTGAACCTCGCCCCCACCACCACACATTGTAATTAAAAAAAAAACAGCTGTTCTATACATTGCGACGGTGAAGGTATAGCATTTTTGTAGGTAACAACGGATTTAAAAAAAAAACCTTTGGAAGATTTCTGTGTGTGGACCTGTTTTTAACCGACTTCCAAAAAGGAGGAGGTTCTCTATTCGACTGTATGTATTTTTTTTTTTATGTATGTTCACCGATTACTCGAAGACGCCTGAACCGATTTGAAAAATTCTTTTTTTGTTTGAAAGGGTATACTTCCAAGTTGGTCCCATAGAAATATTGTCATGATCTGATCACGAACTTCGGAGATATGGAACGGAACTCTTCAATAATAGACAGCCAACCTGTCGTGATTGCTGCAATCGCTTGGATGTTTATCGTTTACACAACATCATAACATAACATCACGCCTGTATGCTCTGAGGGGGTACGCAGATGTGTACAGTATACCCATATTTCGACAGTTAGGTATGTTAACTCTTCAAATTTTATATGAAAACGTGTTGCGATTTTGGTATTTTCTACAACAAGTGAAGCATTTGCGTTTGATAAGAACCATTCTACCATCAGATCTGATGATGAAGCCAAGAGTCACGGAACTCCATAATGAAACAATGTACCCTAGTCGTGTTTGGGCTTGTTAACGGGCATAACTCCGTCGCTTGCCAACCGATTTGGATTTTTTTTTTTGTTGGAAAGGATATTCTTCCCAAATGGTCCCTAAGCCACCAAGTCGGGATCTGATGATGGAATCTTGGTGAAATCGAGGGAACTCTTCAAATTTTATATGAAAACGTGTTGCGATTTTGGTATTTTCTACAACAAGTGAAGCATTTGCGTTGATAAGAACCATTCTACCATCAGATCTGATGATGAAGCCAAGAGTCACGGAACTCCATAATGAAACAATGTACCCTAGTCGTGTTTGGGCTTGTTGTAATTGTAACGGTATGCACTTTTCATGTATGTCAAGCACATGTGAACCACAAAAAAGTGAAAAATAAAAACTTTTTTGCAAAAAATAAAACCGACTTAAAAAAAAAACAAAATAGTGAAAAATAACTTTAGCTTCTGAAGTCGGTGACAAAAAAACTAAAGCAATGAAGCAAAGGTCACCGACTTCAGAAGCTAAAGTTATTTTTCACTATTTTGTTTTTTTTTTGAAGTCGGTTTTTTAATATTTCTATGGTGTGGACCGTCAATAAAATATTTTCACTAATTTTGTTTTTATTTGTGTAGTTCTGGGATTGTTGCAATTCAAGTGTGTCTTACAGTGGGTCTAAAATGGCCGCTTTAGCAGAACATAATGTGAATCACGTTAAAAATAAAAATAAAAAGGACTTCAAAGTCATAACCGTAAAGTCTGTTTTAAGGATTTAATTTTTTTAACGTTATTCATATTATTATGTTCTGCTAAACCGGCCATTTTAGACCCCTTGGTCCCTTCATTTGGCTTTGCCCTAGTCCGGTAAAAAAGTTTCTTGGCAAACTATCCGCTCTATGTAGTTACTGGGGCAGTGGCAACAACAGGTCTAGTGAGTTAGTCGATTTGTAGCGGCTTGGAGATAACTCCTCCGTCAAGGCCAGCGCGTGGACGGTACCATGCACTCCGCTCAACGCCCGCCATTAACTATGCATATAATAAGAACAACACACTACTGAATTAATTTATAGAACTGCAATAAAGAACAATCATGTCTTTACAATTTGCATAAAATATTAAGAGTATATTTTTTAATTTATGATTGGGAGGATTGGATGTGATGATAGCCTGTTATCAGCTTACTTTTATACGCATATTGGTCGTCAATTGAGGTGCTATAATAGTCGTAATGGAGCGGCTTGATGATAGTTTATGGAGACGGAGAAAGAACGAGCAGTCTTTAAACTTAAAATCATTTTTTTTTTTAAGTAAAACAAAATCAACTTCAAACTTTGTTCACAAATGTCATCCCCAGTCTTTTTAAGATATATACTGACACTTCACACACAGCATTCATCATCCGAATCCCACTGCTGGGTAAAAGCCTTTCCCCTTGACTTACAGTTGTTTCGATCCAAAGCCAATGTGGACCCATTGGTCGCTGATCTTTGTCCAGCTCGTCCCGCCATTTTTTACAAGTAAAAATACCTGCTAGCTGCTATTTATATAAATTCGTCATTCCAACACGATTCCATTCCCATCCCATTGTCATTTTAGTTCGTAATCTGCTAAATCCATAATGGTCGATCATTGGTCGGTCAATGGACTCATAATAGAATTGTGTTAAAATGACATTATCGTGTCATGAAGTCAATGATAGACTTCATAACACCATAATGACACTATTGAGACTAATGAGACTATTCTGACACTATTGTAATAGCAGACTTGAGGTCCTAAACATGTAACAAAGCCCTAGAACTAAGGACAAAGAATACATTGCACGCAAATCAGTCTTTGTCCGATCAAACCAGATCAAATACTATTTCAACTACCTGGTTACCTAGGCCGATACCATTATAAATATTATAATTACTATGTACACAACATTGCTCTTTCCTTTAATTGATTATGCCATAAATTACTAGAACTAACTAGCTCACAGCTACTGAGGGGTGACATTCAGACAAGTGCAATAATAAATTCGCATATAAATGAATGTTTCCAAAGCCCCAATTACTAGACAAGAAAAAATGCGTTAACCTTTAAGAAAAGTTCGAATGCAGCTTCGCGCTTTTTGTAAAAAAAGATCTTATATGTTTTCGTTCTAAAATTAACACCCTTGCATAAAGTCGTCCTGAATGTTAAGGTCAATGATATTGGAATTGCAGGTTGCATAGTACGTGAGTATAAAAATGCTTTCGGCCCTTCGTAGGGCATCATTCACCTCTGTGAACGAGCCACATCTAGCAACATGTTCAAACTGGTAAGACTTCGGATTTTAAATTTATTTAAATATTTAATTTGTAATATTCCCTAGTTTCCTGTAGGATCATTGTGTTTTTAAAGAATATATAATAGGGAAAATAACTTAAATCGAACAATTAACAAACTCATTTAGTAAGAGTGACATTGTTGTTTATGCAGGCATTTAGTTTAGAAGAAACTAAAACTTAGTTTAAAACTTAGTTCGTATGTAATGTAACGTAAATAATTAGTTGCTCACTGTATAATTGTTGTATATCATAACATCTAATAAGATACCTGGGAAATGTTGTCTAGTAAATCTACCAACAAAGGAATTATATGACAGGACAGCATGTGAATGTAATGTGAATAATTATTCTGCGCATAAGTGCAAACTAGTTCTTTGAAATACATTTAAATATTTTCTCGTGATAAACTAAAGTGTACCAAATAGTACACCCACCATTATCCAGTTATGTTTGAGCCCCATGTTATGGAGGGAGAGCCTATTACCATCAAACGGGCACAAGTCCAGGCTCCGTGGCTACTACTGAGAAATTTCTGATAGGAAAACCTATTAAACTTTGTCCGTCATGGAAATCGAAAGCAGAGGCCCCACTCCCTAACGCTTCATTGGTATATTCGGATCTATTTGTCTCTCTCGCGCAGATGAGTGCGAGTGAGAGACGCTGATAAATCCGAATATACGGACGAAACGTTAGGGAGTAGGGCCTCAAGACCTCAAGCTCACCCGTCGCGCTTGCGACAATAAGGGGCCACCTCCACGAGCGAGAGAATCGCTGCGATTTGACGTATTTCTATTCGAAAATATCGCCGCGATTCTCTCGCTCGTGGAGACGGCCCAAAAGAGAGTGTATAGAATAACGTGGCAAGGACGTTAATATCGTCGTGATACTTTCGCTCGTGGAGGCGGCGCCTAAGACCAACGAAGCAGTCTCTTGTTACTAAAGATATACAATTATTGCTTTATTGGGCAAATATTGGGTTGGTACACTACCTATATCTATGTACCGCATACATTTCCAAGCAACTCAAGAATAAATCAGCTCGAAGTTTCGACTAGATTCCATAATTATCTAGATAATTGGTCAGTTGTTACTACGGACAGTGTGTCACACATCTACACTAATCTACACTAATATTATAAAGAGGAAAACTTTGTTTGTTTGTTTGTAATGAATAGGCTTAAAAACTACTGGACCGTTTTTAAAAATTCTTTCACCATTCGAAAGCTACATTATCCACGAGTAACATAGGATATATTTTATCCCCGTACTCCCACGGGAACGGGAATTACGCGGGTGAAACCGCGGGACGTCCGCTAGTAATATTATAAAGAGGAAAACTTTGTTTGTTTGTTTGTTTGGTTGTAATGAATAGGCTTAAAAACTAATGGACCGTTTTTAAAAATTCTTTCACCATTCGAAAGCTACATTATCCACGAGTAACATAGGATATATTTTATCCCCGTACTCCCACGGGAACGGGAATTACGCGGGTGAAACCGCGGGACGTCCGCTAGTTCCTAATAAAAGGATGCCATACCACACCCCAATTGGCTAATACAAAGATACATATCTCTGACGGCACAGTTTTTAGCGGTACTCATCAAATGTCAGGCAGAATGTTCAGCTTAAAGTTCCAGAACTTTGTAAAAAAAGGGCCCATTACGTGGTCGGTGAAAAGCTAGGTGATGAGCTTCGCCTGCATATATGCTCTCATAAATTGACCTCTCTATTTCCAGTTATCTTTCTTCGTGATCCTGGCGGTTGCGTTCGCAGCGCCCGCACCGGAGCCAGGAGCGGCCATCTTAGCTCCTGCCGTGTACCGCACCCCGCTCACGTATGCGCCCGCGCTGGGCTACGCGGCGCTGCCCGCTGCGCCCCTGCAGTACAACGCCCCGTACCTCGGCTCCTACCCCGCCGCGCCCATCGCCTCCTACCCGGCGCCCATCGCATACAAGTACTATTGAACAGCAGTGACTGCTAGAAGGTTCTAAGTATTGGCAGTGATTCCGTTTGGTACCGCGCAATAAATTACAGTTCCGCCTATATTTTTTTTTATTTCATTTATGACTTACTTATCCCCGCGGCTTCGTTCGTGTAGATCGGTAACTGTCCCACGGGATCATACTATAACGGGACAAAAAGTATCCTTTATCTAAATACAGGTTATAAACTATCTGCGTGGATTCAAATCCTTTCAGTAGTTTTCGCGTGAACGAGTAACAAACGTCCATTCACTCTCACAAGCATTTCCATTTATTATATTAGTAAGATAAGAAGAAATATATCACGCATTGTAATCCTCCAAGGGCTAGGTTGAGGAGTACCTAACACTAAACCCACCTTCCACCATTTATGTTTAAGTCCTATATAAAAGGCTGTATTGCATCAACGGGGTACAAATCCAGTCCTCAAGGCAGCTGTTGCAAACTTCCTGATTGAAAAATGTACAATTTACCTGAGCTTTTTGGCAATATTCAAATGACTTCTCCCAGCTTGGGCGGAGCGGGGAGTGTCAGACTTTTACTGACTAAAACCCATCCATGCCAAACTCCTCGCCCTTTATGTTCCGGGGTCACGGTATCTCTTTCGAACAGTCCCGCGGCCTCGGGATGACTTTACCAGTACTTCATACTCAACAATAACACAAATTCTAAGTTACAATATGTCATTGTGAAAACGAAAAATGATCCCATTTCATTTCACTGCCATTTATCTACACCAAATGAATTTGGTCAGTTTAGTTTGCGATATAATATTACGTAAGGATACATCGTGTTCATAGTGTATGTTCTCATTAGATTGGGGGTCGAGGGGATGACAGGGGCAGGCACAAACATTGGAATGTCTGCCGCTGACATTGAGCTCACGTAATCCTGCACTCGAACACAATTATTATATTGAACTTAATTTTCATGCATAATATTTTAATATACACATCTGTTTTATGTCAATAGACTACCTCATTTTTCAAATGTAATCGGCCTGATAATTCAATGAAACACGTACCTAATAGTTAATATTTAGCAATTTTGTAATACTTATCTTCTCGTATATAACTATGTGATCATAGTATATGCCATACAGAGCTGAAAATTATAAGTCCTCAACCTCAACAGTCCAAATCTAAATACTGCATGTCGATAGTAGGTAGATGCTTAGTTGAACAATAGAAACTTCGCCACCAATAACAACTTCCTTCATTATTAAATGCCTCACAAAAACAAAACGTATCGCACGTCCTACATGTAGATTAGGCTCAATAAAAAAAAGTTTAGAATTTGTTATGCCATCGATTTGACAGCTGTCAAAATTCTGGTGCTTCCGCGCATGTGAGCTCAAGTACGTGGGTAGCATGCACACGATCGAATAAAACAAAAAACATTTGCGATAAAAACTTATATTAAAACATGATCAAACGTTTGGTTGTCGGTGTCATTGAGCAAGCAAGAGTAGTTCTGATGATTTTATCAACGGTAGTACGCTGCGTAGCCGTAGGGGTAGGCAGCAGCGGCGTAGGGGGCGGCATACGCGGCGGGGGCGTATGCAGCGTAGCCGTAGGCAGGGTACGCAGCGGGGTAGCTCACTACCTGGGGCTCAGGCTTGGGGTTGGGGTTGGCGAAAGCCACGGCCAACACGGCGAAGAGGGCGAACTGAAATCAAAACACAACCTTATTAATCACTGAACACTTGGTTTACATTGAATTTCGAATTACTTGGTGCAATGACATGATGAAGATGATAGTTTCAATAATTTTATCAAATATTTGTAACATTTGTTAACATTTGTATATTTGTACGTGGACCATTCCATGACAATACAAATTCAACATAAAATAAAAAGCAAAACACAATTAGAAATAAAAAACTTCGAAAGTAATGCACGCAGTGGCGTAATGATAATTAGAATAAGAGTTCTATCAAACTTTGAACAAGCATTAAATTATTTTAGCCTGTTCATTGGTCGTTGTCGTTGAGATTATAATCTACTTCATCCTAGCTAATCGGTATTAAGCTTTGTGGTAGTATTTGGTAGTCACTAAACATGATAGTATCCTGTTAAAACTTAAGCAGATGTTGAATTTGCAGTGGTACAAACTTGATGCAGACAACAAAAAATAACCATAAGTGCAATTCACCAAAGCGCAGTCATAGTCGTATAGCTGCTATTTTATGGGATCATATTTTGAAGCAATAATCCATGACACAGCTTTCACTATATATCCCTAAGTGAAACCATAAAACTATGTTGTTATAATAAAATGGCCACCGGTCAAAAGCCCTGAAAGTGGGTTATTTCGAGCAAATAGCTCTGTCCCCTTGTTACGACGATGATGTCTAGAGCTAACAAGATAAACGGTACTAAAACGTTTACCCGAATCGTATTTCCTAATAACTTGGTCTCCCTTTTTATTTGGAGACAGAATTTCACATGTCTGAATATAGGGCATATTTTGAAGGCTATGTGCATTATGATGTGCATATTGTTGTGGTAATTGTATTGTGTTGTATTTTAACTCTTAAGTCCTATTGTATTGTGTTGTAATGCGCTATGCGCTGTTAGCTCAGTTTTTATTTAACAATATTTACATAGTAAGCGGAATATGTGGGACCTATTTATCTTTAACACCTCAATGTATATATTTTTCGTAAATAAAGATATTCTATTCTATTCAATATCAAATGAGCTTGAGCACAGTTTTTTCTGTGATTTCGTCAGTAACTGCCAAATATACGAGTATTACGCTATGTTGTGTGAAACTGTTATGTAGTAATGAAAACATCTTATTGGATGGTTAGCATTAAGTATAGGTTTTCCAGTTACCGAGGAATAACTAAAATAAATATTATTGAGACAATTTAAGATGAGAATAACTTACCAGTCTGAAGAACATGGTTGTAGAGTAACTTGGGATGCTGTCACAAGTGATAACATTTGCCGGCTGGTCTCAGCTTATATACAGATCTAAACGACCACGCCCCGATTAGCAGTCTTGTCGCACTGAGATAAAAAGTGTCCTTGATCTTCAGTGTAATGAATGAATCTATGTACCTGCTCCATATAGATACATAGGCGATCCACATCCGCGTTAGGCGGTATCAATCTCTATCAGTTCTATTGCTAAGGTATTCATTACATTGTACCTGCCTATTATTAATAATCATAAATGCTGTAGTTATGTGAGCTTGAACTTGCTAATCTATGTAGAGTAGATTTTCTTACACAGGTTATTTAAAATAGACCTTAATTTATGAGTTGTCTAACTACATGCAGATAATTCTATGTCGCCGTGAAACATTCTCGAATGCTGGCGACATTTTAAAACGATACACGATTTTTGTGTGTTTGGACATTGCTTTCAAGTTTATTTCGGTATTTGTGTATCCTAGACCTGACCACATATGAGGGAAGAGAGGAAAAAAGAAACAATCAATTTTTATAACATATTATATTGCATGAAATTAACATAAAGGTACATCACATAGTTAGGCGTAAACATTGGGGCATCATAATTTAGGTTCAGTAATAGCCGTAGCCGTAACTGTAGGGGGAGGCTCCGTAAGTGCCGTAGGAGCTGTAACCCACGGGGCTAGAGTAGCCCCCGTAACCCCCGTAGCCGCCGTAGTAGCTGGGGTAACCAGACACGTAGCTCCCGTAGCCGGAGTACAGCTGCGGCCGCGCCAGGGCCAGCGCGAGCACGGCGAACAAGATCATCTGGGAATAGAAAAATATTTGAGAATACTTTTACGTCTCCGTTTTCAATTCTAATTATGGAGTCAAATACTTCGGAACCCTTAAAGTATTTTATTATTAAAGAAATTAATTATAACTATGACAGTTATTTACGACGTTGCGAACTTTCAGAAGGCAACCTGTTAACATCAAGGAACCTATTGGTAAATGTATAAGAATTTGTGATGTAGTATTGTACATATAGTATTGTACAACGGGCTGCTATCCGCATCTCCACGTCAAAGCGAGTATTTTGCGTATGGGCTTATATAATTCACCACGCGGGCCCAGTGCTGGTTGGTAGATGTAACATGACTCGAATTTTTGTTTCTAGGAAATGAAGGTTTCCTCACGATGTTTTTCTTCACCGTTTTTGAGAGCAGTGGTGATGAAATAAATAACACAAAGAAATGCGCATGCCTGGGTTCGAACTAACGACTTACTGTTCGTAAGTCGGGGCTGCCACCACTGGGCCACCGCTGCTGCTGATCATTGTAGCCAATGATCATTATCACAAATTCTTATACGATATTCACACTGATGTGTGATAGCAGTTTGTTGATCGTCGATTGTTTTAAATGAAATACATATTACCACTCATAATTGTTAAACCATTCTGAGTTAAGATTTGTACCCGGTTGGTAACAAGACGATCGTCCTCATATTACACAGGGTTTAAATAAAAGGCGAGATATGGATTTACTAAAGGTAAACCTCTGCTTGAGCCTCCGGGGATAACAGACTTGATGTTATGTTATGCCTTGTGAATTCTTATTATATATTCATGTAGCGATGCAACCTATGAAATAAATGAAGAGGTCACACGCCTTTTATTGTGTTGGCAACACCAACAACAATATTATTAATATTTTGGTTTTGGCAACATTGTCAAAGATCCCGTTTCCCTCGGTGTGCGCGTTCGTACCAAATATTATAACCTAATTATATAAAACGTAGTTAAGACAGTTTTCTATTACTTTTAAATTGTTTATTGTACTCTGTAGTGCTTATTAAGTGATGTACCTAAATACATATAACTCTGAACTATGTGTTGTGAGCAAAATATAAACTGTGTCCCTCAAGTGCTTGCCTTTTCACAGTCTGAGGAAGACAACCAGCACCCTAACTATCCCCGAGCAGCACATCACGCTCCACTCATATTGTATATCTATACAGTACCCTTATACAGTTTGGTACTAAGGATCTAGTAACTAATTATAGAAATGTGGGGATTTCTATAATTAGTTGCTAGGACTAGTCAAACTAGGGAAGTCAACGACTCAGTACGTCCTGGGCCAGGTGGCCTTAATAGCAGTTAGGATAGTTAGCCAGCAAAACAAAGCGGCTCTTTATCTGCAAAGTTGTTTCAAAGTGAGGTACTTTGCAACAGGCTAAGGCACACATGGATGATTTGAATGAGCATGGGTGAAAATCATGCCTGATTTTTCTGCGGAATCTAGTTATAGTATTTCTGCTTCCATTTTGTAGTGAATGATATTTCTATAAATTCGTCCTAATTGGCACGTCCTCATCATCATTATTGCCTAACCTTTTCCCAACTATGTTGGGGTCGGCTTCCAGTCCAACTGGATGCAGCTGAATACCAGTATTTTACATGGAGCGACTGCTATGACCTATCTGACCTCCACAACCCAGTTAAACTGAGTAATACGAGACCACTTGCTAAGACTTGTGTCAGACTTTTGGGGCCACTGACTCCCTATAGTGACTGTCAAAGATGGACAAATGACAGCCGGGACCAACGGCTTAACGTGCCATTCCGAAGCACGGAGGAAACTCCGCATCCACAGACCAACCTAGGCAAGCATGGCTTAACCTAAAGATCGACCCGAGCGGCTGATATTATTTAGCCACGAGCTCCTCCAATCCTCCTAATTGACACGTCCTATACTATGAATTAAGTAGATAGGACGAAAATAATTAAGGCATTTAACTCAAGAATAAGTTAACGGTAAGTTAATTGTTTGTGCTGCAATTGATTATGGGATAAACCTAGAGTAAATTGGGAGTAGACCCACTAACCCGTTGTGGACAGTGGACTTAAAAAGTCCACTGATCATTATCAGCCTGTTACATTCCCACTGCAGGAACACAAGCCTCCTGCCTATGAGCGAGAGTGGGCGGTAATTCACTCCGCGGACTGCGGGCGGGCTTTTCAATATGATCATATTAGGTGTTCGTGAAATAATTCAGATGTTGAGATTCATTCCATAAGTGTGAACCAAAAGATTAATATAAAAGACACATCTTCAACTTAGTTAAAGATCATGTCAACAACAATGACATCCAAAACATGAAACGAAACATAAACTCAGTAGGTAACACATAATGTAATATTTTTTCACTGAAAGAAACATTTGATACTTTCAAGGAAATCCAATGTAGGCGCCGAAATATAAGATAAGATCTGTTTGTGACATAAGCTTGTTACGTAAATGTAAATAAGAACATCGTTCTTTTATCAATGGGCCACTGGAAATCGATACATACCCAAACACAAGACATATTATCCTTACGTTATTTGAGAATGTTACTATATCATGTACAAAAAATGTATATAGAGCCTCCCAATGACAATGAGTTTGGTTATCAATACTCATGTGATATATTGCCTGGGTTAATGCTACATACAATTATACATTAAAATAAACTAAACTAACTTAAACTTTAAAACTAAAAAATGGCGTCAAAAAACTCCTCCTCAACGCTGTCAACTGGCAAAGTCCCCAGGAGACTGGCGGCGTTACCGCGCTGTATGGCAATGCTAAGCCTTTGGCCAAGGTAAAAGCCAGCCCTAGGGTCACGGGAAGTGTCAATTAAGCGTTTAGAAATTTCTTTAAAAAGGCTGTGAGCACTTGTACCCCACGGTCCAGTTGCCTGGGTTGGTCTGTAGAATCGTAGTATTTTCTAAATACCAGACTAAGTGGCATTGATTTGCTACAGGTTTATTAATTTCTCAATTAACAGGGAATAAGCAGATAGTGGACACATAAAACTTGTAAACAAGATCTTACAAAACAAAATGCTTTACTCACCAGTTTGGCAAACATTTTATTATAAGTTTGTATTTATTTATCTAGTATACAAGTCCCGGTGGCTCCCGATACACTGCAGTAAAGCACTCGTACTGTTTTTATTTCAAGTCCTCCCTCAACATTTATAGGTGGCTCATGTCCTTGGACACTCAAACAATAACGGAAAACCTATAGGTACCAACAAATGATTCTGTTGGGAATCAATGTAAATGATGAGCACAGACAAACGTACAAGAGACGCGCTCTACATCACCAAGTAGGTCGCCTTTGTTTATACCAAAGCTACCACACGCAAACTTAAAAGAATAAATTATACATCGTTTCATTTTTATTGCTTTTAGAGCAAACTAGGCAGTCGCAATTTGTGTAGGTATCTTTAGTCACTTTGAGTGACTTACTCGTAGCTCGTCTTCATATATTAAGGAAGAAATATTATGTCGCCGCTTTCAAAGCTTCACTTCAAAGTAATGTACGGATTAACAATACAGTTTCCTTACAAGGCGAGCCAGGATGTGGATATTCAATAGAACCCGCAGATCATCGACCTCACAGCCCTCGCTTTGAGTTGACATATTGTCATCCTAACAAAATAGATCATGTATTATAAAGATCAAGGCTAATATTTTGTTATATAAGCTTCGCGTTGCTGAAGCTAAGTATGATTCAGTACTCTGCATCGCTCTATCAACATGTTCGCTAAATTCGTAAGTATTGAGCTTCTTTTGTCATCCTTTCATAACCATCATAAAAACATTAAGAAACTTTAATTTTCAAACTTCTTTGAAAAGGGGGCTAAACCTAAATAACTTTTTATTTGAGAAACAATTAAAGTTGAAACGGGTTCAAACTTTACCCTGTAATAATTTTGAAACTTACTTCGTACTTATAAAAGTAGGGAGAGACCTCAAGATGTCCCGATACTCCAGATAATCTTTTTTAAAGTGGGTTTCAGTCACACAGTTATAATTTAGTTTATATTTAAGTTTTGATTGATCTTGAAAGCTCACTGCCCTATCAAGTTAGATAACTACCTATGTCATGATTTGTTACCCTTTAACATTCAAATTAAGCTATTAAAATGAATTAATTTCAGTTCATTCTTAATTTATTTATTGGTATTAAATCCGTCAAAACATAAACTCTAGTAACCTTTTTTTTTGTTTACAGTTCGCCCTCTTCGCTCTGTTGGCGGTGGCTTTCGCCGCACCGAACCCCAAACCCCAGGTCTACTCCTACACCGGAGTCGACTACGCGGGCTACTATCCAGCAGCTGGCGTAGTGCCGTACTCGGCGTACTCCCCATACGCGTATTCCGCGTACTCTGGAGTCCCCAGCGCCGTCTACCTACGGTGAACATCAACCAACCAGATCGCTTCAAACAAACCATCGACCACAATTAAATTCTAATATGGATTCTATGATTGTAATACAGTTACATTCCCAGTAATTTCAAGCAAATAAAGTTCAACCAAACAAATATTAGTTTGACTTTCTAACTCAATGGATACTACGTCGTGTATGAAGCTCATATTGATCTTTTAGGCACGAGTAAGCTAAAGCGTATGTAAGTTAATTACTTGAGTGCATAAACTATGTAATTAGGTTTGTATGGAATCTTACCTCGTTGACGGATTTTTTTTAGAAAAATGTTATAAAACACGAATCTACAGTTTTTCTTTGGTGGATCCAGCGGATCGGTGACGTCAAATATGATGGATTTACTCCTAATATAAACAGCTACTGCGACATACATACATATCATGAACGCCTGTATTTTCCCCGAACGGCGTATGGCAGTGGCGCGGGAGCGCGGAGTGGCGCACCCGCGCCACCGCCATACGCCATACGCCACTTGTATTTGACCCGCGCCTTAGGCAGAGGTGTCCCATAGTGCAGCCACATTTTCTACTTGTGTTTAGTTCCATGTAATAAGAAACGACGTTTATGCCATCAACTTGGCGTAAATCCAAACTTTCGATAATCCACAATCAACATTTTGAAATAAGCCCAATTACAATACTTATCAGATTGGTCTAGTTTATTATATCTCCAAGATCGCAGGAGACATTTAATCGTGGACGATTACGAACTAATGAATATGAAGTTTTCTTGGTAGCTTTTTAAAACACAATACCCGTCCGTCATAGCTAGCAAGCACTAGCTAGGCGGCACGTAAATGAGTGCCTATAATAATATAAACTCCATTGTTGAATTTTCAACTGTCGGTGCTGAGCCGAATGTCGAAAATAGAATCGTATTTGCAAGGGTCATTCATCAACTGGCGACGATGAAACTCGAGAGTGCGCGCGAGTTTCGCACCTTTCAATTTAATTTAATTTTTCGTCGTCAACTCGCTCGACCGACCGCTCGACCACTCGATTCGACGTAAATTACGTCAGATGTACAGTCAGCTAGGTAAACTTCTTGAAGAATATAATATGTATGTTCCTTTAATTTAGTAAGTAAGTACACACCTTTATAACAGTATCATGTACGCTGAGTTAGCACTATACCTCATATGCATGTATATTATAATTATTCATTTAGTCATTAAATAGTACTTAACAGATGTGGTTGTTTCCTTGAACCACCCTTTAGGGACCCCAACATTACATTCTTTTATAATATAAAATTTAAGGGTAAGGAAGTAACATGGATGGGTTTTAGTCAGTAAAAGTCTAACACATACCGCTCCACTATTTATCCGTAGTGCTAGGCAACTGGGCCTATCCCGACCTAAACGTCCCTTTGTGCCTATTGGCCTTATTTCGTTCTGTCTCCTGCTGATATGGAGGGAAGTGGAAATTACAGTTCTTTCCTACACCTCCGCTATACTTTCTGATTCATTTCGTTGAGGGATCCAAGACAGTTAAATTAATTCTCTGGGACTTCGTCGAGCTTCATTGTCTCGGCGCTTTTCTGGTGGTCGCCACTGTTGATTCTGGCTTTCAGGAGTTACAGTGGTTTGGGCGTATGTGGCGGGCTTGTCCCAAAATAAACTAAAAAAAAATACCGCTCCACCCAGAGTGGGAGAAGTTATTTGATGATTTCCCATCGGTAAAAATTAAACAGTCGAATTGAGAACCTCCTCTTTTTGGTAGTCGGCTGAAAAAAAAACCCCACCCTCTCGTCACCGCCGCCAGCCTTTCTCTCCTTATAACTGAACCGGATCCAGGCAACAGTTAGTTAACTATAGATATTGGTTTCAATCTGTTTTCATTTGACTGTACAGTGCGAGATGACGACAAAAAAAATAAAATAAATTGGAAGACGCCAACTCGCGCACGCGGGTTTCACAGTCGCCAGTAGACGAATGACCCATTTGTTGAAAATGGGCATAAGGATACGAAGAAAAAATGTGTATCTATGTGAGCAATTTATTGTTTATTATTTTACCTTTCATCATTATAATTGTCGATACAATGAAGAAGCCTGATATTTGAAACACCGTCCCCAATAAAATAAAATTCTCTTTCAAAGAAAACAAGGACGAAGCTTTTAAAGGAAAAAAAATACCATTAAGTATACCGATACTTGGATTTACATTTTGTAACTTTCACTTTTGTCGCCAAGTGACAGGAATTTAAGTGTTCTATAATCACTGTCACCGCACATAATAGCTAACCAAAATAGCTAGATATTCCAAGGCAGTACAGCTCACAAAGGATGAATTAAAAATATGTTCAACTTCATACATTTGTACTTCGTTCCGCGTTTTGCCACGGATCTAGTTACACTGGGAGACAGTCAATTGGTTCATATCAATCATGTATCAGTCGTATCACCTGATTCAACAGCTATGCATATACAATGCCATTTTAACATAATAATACTATTGATTGCAAGTTATGCAATATGCAGCCGGTTTTAATTGCATTATATACCTAGTTATTACAATATTTTGCAATTCATAATCTCTTAGATTGTAAGGTGTCGACTAAATAGCAAGAATTATACCAGTATAGTTTAAAGGTGATGGTTTTTTCTTTACCGTCTGGTTGGTTAAATGCTGACACCAGGTTGCAACCTGGTGTCAGCGTTTTTATGCCGCCCATGGGCCGCTGACTTGGCTTCACATGCCGTCGAGAAATATCTTTCAGGCATGCTGGTTCCTCACGATGTTTTCTTTTAAAAAAGCTGGATAATTACAATGCGCACATGAATCCAAAAAAATCTGAGGTTGAGACCTATAACAACACCGACCGACCGACCTATATAATATCTCGACAAGTTTCTCAAAGAAGCGTTTTGGCCGAAGGGTGTAGTCTACCGACGTTTTCGCGGCAGGCTACATGACACCGCACAGCGTAACACGACGCTGCCATTTTGTATATGTTAGTATATTATTATGCTGTTATGTTATTTTGTGTATTATATTTATGGGCCTTTAGATGCCTGATAATAAAATTATTTATTGATTGATTGATAATCGGCAATCCGACGGTTGGATCTGAAAGGTTGAGTTCCTATTTTCATCAAAAATAAGACGAATCGTTTTAAGCTTCACCTGTCACAGTCAACAGCTGGTCATGAGCCTCCTTTTCGCCACAAAACCCTCTCCTCCGACATTCGCATTAATTCTGTCCCAGCTTTCGAACAGTAAAAAATGTTCTCTCGATTTTTAACCGACTTCAAAAAGGAAGAGGTTCTCAAGTCGTCGGAACCTTTATTTTTTTTGTTATTTTTCACACTTGATGTGATTTGGATAGTTTTTGGAAGAGTACTTTCGTAGAGTGATCCCATTTCAATTTGGTGAAGATCGGATGAAGAACTTCGGAGATAGGCAACGGAACTCCTTAATAAATGATAGCAAATGGACTGGGATTGCT
The DNA here is from genome assembly GCA_916618015.1 of Xestia c-nigrum. NCBI lineage: Eukaryota > Metazoa > Arthropoda > Insecta > Lepidoptera > Noctuidae > Xestia > Xestia c-nigrum. The sequence continues at coordinate 13,054,704 of OU745260.1, forward strand.
GAAATCACATGTCTATCTATTGTTTACACCAGTTCATAACATAACTTCACGCCGTTACGCTGTGAAGGGGTAAGCACAAGTGAACCACTAAAAAGTAAAAAATATTTTTTTTTTGCAAAAAATAAAACCGACTCCAAAAACCACAAAAAAGTCAAAAATAATTTTAGCTTCAGAAGTCGGTGACCTTCGTTTGATTGATTTACTTAGTTTTTTGTCACCGACTTCTGAAGCTCAAGTTATTTTTCATACAACTGTTCGTTCCATCATCGTAGTGAGATGAAAGATATCCTAATCACGCGAGCTACACAAACTAGTTGACGGTCTTCTAACTACAAGGTGTGCTTTACATTAAATGTCATGTGTTAGGAAGTACCTAGAAATATATCCTTGAACTTTAAACACAATGGCAGTAGGTACGCTGTCCGCACGTCCCCGATGATAGTACAGACAACGATACAAGATTAGTAGCCCATTGTGACAGCTGATGTCATAAGTGCGGTATTGTTCTGAACATAACCGATGTGCGTACCTGTGTCCAAACTTGGACATAGCCACGGAGGTAGCTAATCGATGTCCCCATTGATTTTGTACTGCAATGGTTTTTGTAATGTTTTTCTGATTGTTATGGTGTAGCATTTGATCTGTTTTGGCATCTCATGTTAGAAGGAAAACGAACTACTCGATTTTTTGCACCTGTTTGACAATATGGTTTAGAAAAGTTTGGTATCTGAATAAATGCGGTTTTCTAGATCGTATTCAATACTATATAGACAACACCAAGAACATATTATTGCATATTCTTCAGGATATATGATAGCATGATAGTGTTTTGAAAACATGATATAATTAATATGACTCGATAAAAAAAAAAACACGAATTTATCTCTAAAAATATTTTTCAAACAAAAAAAAACATACTAATATGCATGCGATCATTCAGTTTTTGGGCAAATAATTCTACAAGCAATATATTAGCATGATAGTGTTTTAATTTTTTAATCCAATCAATAGTTTTTTTTGTAAATCGATCGAAACCACTCATTTCGCGCTGTTGGCCCGCAGTGACTGACGTAACAACCACTTTGTAGAGCAAGCTGATTAGAACTTTATTCTGACAGCATTTCAAACGAATTTTGAACCACCACATTATTTAGCTCGTCTAATCGCCTTAATTTGTTCCCTTTTGATTTAATTAAAACATAACTAACTCACTACTGGACTACCTCGTTGGTCGAATAGTCGTAAGCGCAACTGTTGTGCATGAGGTCCTGAGTTCGATTCGCGGGTCGGGCAAAGTATTATTGTGTTTTGCCATCCGGAATCACTCAGTTGCAGCCACGGCGTCTGGATTTGTGCTCGGTTGATGGCAATAAGCACGCCCCCTACTACCTGGGACTTCAAAAAATGACTGACGAAATGTGGGTGCACCAATACGTTAACCTCTGCCTAACCCTTAGGGGATTACAGCCGTGATGTTATAATGATTTTATGTTAACTTAACCCACTAATTTTATGTTTACTTAACCCACTAATTTTATTTTAACTTAACCCACTAATTTTACGTTAACTTAACCCACTAATTTCATGTTAATTGAACCCACTAATTTTATGTTAACTTAACCCACAAATTTTATGTTAACTTAACCCACAAATTTTATGTTAACTTAACCCACTAATTTTATGTTAACTTAATGCACTAATTATATGTTAAATTAACCCACTTATTTTATGTTAACTTAACCCACTAATTTTATGTTGCGTTCAAATAATGAAGTGTTACGGTTGATTTTCATTGTACCTGTATTAGTAAATAAAAAAGTTCTAATTCTACGCCATTTTTTGTCATACTGAAACTAAGTAGACTCTAGATAATCTATAATGTATATGTCACCGTAAAATTGTCAAATACGTAACATTGTAATATCTCTAGCGATATTGTAAAGTCTCGAATTATTGTCAAATGAACATACTGCTTACAACAAAACGCATTATTTTTCGTGAAATGCATGCGATGGTAGTCAACTTATGCGGGGTGGAGGGAAGGAGGGGTCCCCCTTGCCCAGTGGCACAACTCTCATGAAAAGATAATGCACCATTCCTGACACATACCGATTAATATAACATAACCTTAAAACACTTTATATTCCCCCTAAAAAGCGTAGTCGACGGGCCCCTATTTCCGAGTGCAGGGTTTAAAGGAACCTAACTAACCTAACGGGGGGGTGCCCCAAGTCCCGATTATGGGGGCAGAGATACTTCCGTATGTTCAGTTGACAATAATTCGAGACATTACAATATCGCGAGAAAAAACACGTTATATTGTAATATAACGTGTTTGACAATTTCACGGTGACATATACACGACAACTATCTATTTATACTTAATCAAATACACAACGTCCAAATTATCACTTTTTTTACCAACATCTTATTTACATATTACCGAGTTACGGACCAGCACAAAGCAAAAAAACAATGTATCTAAATTATTACTGGATCAAATTGCTGGATCACGCAAAAAAAAATATCACATTGGTTTGATTGCGATTCTATGAACCGGACTTGGGTAAGAATATTCGTAAGATATTGCGCAACGAGCTTCAAACTGTCCTTTATCTGTAGGTTCCATCTGGCAGGTGCTCGAATGTCAATAGGTGTGGGAGACGTACTAGCATGCTAAGCTGGCGATCTTACATCGATCGCCTTTGTTCCGGAATAGGACACCTATGAACGTAATGCAATGTCATATAAGTACATCTCCTACATATCTGCAATATATTGACTCAGAACTTGAAGCTTTCTCACAAAGATTTTCTAATCATTTTATGCAGTAGCTCCTAAAATGAAACAATAAACCAACAAGCGTATACGGGTTGTCTATTGTTTGCCCGAAGATTATATGCCATAATCATCATTTTCCCGAATTTCATTTGCCCGAATGTTTCATTTGCCCTAAAAGACATATGACATACTTTTAATTGCCCGAATTTTAGATACCATATGATACGAATAAGTATTATTTGCCTTATTTTTATGTGCCATAATAATTATTAGACATAATATTTAAATGGCATAATATTTAAATGGCATAATATTTAAATGGCATAATATTTAAATGGCATAATATTTAAATGGCATAATATTTAAATGGCATAATATTTAAATGGCATAATATTGATGGTGGGCTGGTTGGTGGGGTGGTTGAGGAGCTCGTGGCTAAATACTAACAGCCGCTCGGGCTGATCTTTAGGTTAAGCTGTGCTTGCCTAGGTTGGTCTGTGGATGGGTGACCACCCTTACATACCGAGTTTCCTCCGTGCCTCGGAAAGCACGTTAAGCTGTTGGTCCCGGCTGTCATTTGTCCATCTTTGGCAGTCGTTACTGGTAGTCAGTGGCCCAAAGAGTCTGACAACCAGTCTTAGCAAGGGGTATCGTATTTCCCAGTATTAACTGGGTTGTGGAGGTCAGATAGGCAGTCGCTTCATGTAAAATACTGATATTCAGCTGCATCCGGTAAGACTGGAAGCCGACCCCAACGTAGTTGGGAAAAGGCTAGGCAGATGATGAATATTGATGGTGGGCTAGGTCGACGGAGCCCGCCGCCGCTTCGCGGGGCTCCTACTTCTGTGTGGTTTATAAAAAAATATCGGGGTCAAGTCCCAATTGCATCCAATTTCTCTTGATATAAACAACCATTACACACCCGATGTCGATGGCAAATTAAGTTATGGCATATCATAATTATGGCATGTGATAATTAGGGCATGTGATAATTAGGGCTTACAATGATTATGACAAATGATGTTATGGTAAGTGACTTTATGGGAAACAATGATTCTGGCACGTGACTAATATGGCAAATGAGAGTAGGGCAAATGAGTATTATGTCGTATGATATTATGGCTGTTGACTATTATGGCAAATGATATTAGGGCAAATAAAGATCGGTAAACGGCGGTATACCGCGTATACGCGTAGCGTAGGTTATTAGCACAAAGGACCAGCAATGGTACTACGTACCTAAAATTGTCAATAAATAATGTAGAATCGCATCACGTAGAGGTGCGAAGAACGAATAACATCCGTGAGAACGATCGGCTTGACAAGCATATTTTTTACTATTATACTGCGACATGTCACAAAAAAGTGAATAATTTAGTCATTTGTGAGTTACGCATTAATAGATACTTACCAAACGTTACATTCAACATTGTGACAACAAAATATCATTAAACAAAGTTCTAAACGTTTTATAGGAATTAAATAAAGAAAGCCACACAAGAATAACTGAGAAACCGAAACTCTATTACAGTCTCGAATGTGTCGTCAATGATGTTCTGACTTGTCTGTTTTGTGCTCTGAGTTTTTCGGCCTAACTTCGTCATGCTTACCACTTAAGAGCCCATGAAATCTTCCATTAAATCTCTCGACATCGGCCCTAGAAAGCCATCGATGCAGTCTCTGTTGCCGGAATGGCCAAGATGACATCATTATCATCACATTCTTTGATGATCTAGCCTACTTTATCTAGGTAAATAGGTAGCTGAACCAAATATTGCAAATCGATATGTAAAAATACGTTACTTTAGCAATATTCTATCAATATGTAAGAGGCAGCACCGCGTTGGTCTGTCCACGCCGTGTCGTTCTGTGGGCCAACAGTTGAACAATGCATGTTTACTAAAATAGCCCAATCCCTCGACTCGGCGGTCATGTTCGGAATAATGATGCACTCACACGGACATTATCATTCTTACAAAATAACTTATGGAATGCGCACACGTAAAACATATTTCAAGACAAAAAAAAAACGTTCGGTATAATTTTGGATGTAATGTGTCCTCATGATTACTTAGTCTAAAGTTCTTTTTAAAATTATATCACTACACTAGACTACATTGAAACGTTGTCCATATTTGTTATTATAAACAATGGTTGTATAACACCGTTTTGAGAGCAGTAGTGATTAAATAAATTACACAAAGTAACGCACCTGTCTGGGTTCGAACCCACGATAGGGCCGCCACCAAAGGGCCACTGCAGCTAAATCAATGGTACATTTGCGAAACAAAATATTATGCAAATCTTTTAATTATTATTTACTACATTTATGTCATTCATAAAACAATGTCAGCAGATCAATATTTTACTTAGCTTTTAATATTTTACTTTCAATTAACTTTCTATTTCGGAAATACATAATAACGCCCCCCGGACACTTAAAAAAGTTACAAACAAAAAGGCGTAATCAAATGCTCAAAAATAGCAACTTGGATGGGGAACATATTTTTAAACATTCTGTAAATAAAATCTACTGAAATCCGAAGCTTTTGTTTCCCGGTGAGTTATAAATAAACAATAAAGAAAACGTTTAGCTACATTTAGCCTCGTCAAAGTACTTATAGTTAAATAACCAAGTTATTATTTAAGTTAATATTGTTTGGAAATAACTTATTTAAATGTATGTTGTGGTGTCCTGTAAGTGGAGGATTAGGTGCACCTAAGTACCTTTCGCATGATGTGAACATCCTTTTTTTGGAGATCATAAATAAATAAACAATGTTGGCTATCTGGGGAAATTGGAGAAGAATCTTGGAACTAACTGAAAATACATGACACTAGAAAGAAAGAAAAACCTAGCCCTCAGTGTCTTCATGACGATATCTGTCTATGGTGCCCAAATGGCCTAAAAAACATGCCTAAGCTGCAGACTCTCCAGGGATCATTAGGTAGTTACGTATTTTTCTATTCGAGGTTCAGATCCACGAGTCCATGACAACACATCAAACAAACCTTAAATTGCTGAAAGCAGTTTTCATGATTCTAACAAAGAAATAATAAGTATGTATCATCTGTTTCTCACAAATCTATTACTAAATTCTATAAATATAAACTAGCAGCATCATGATTAGCGTACATAACGCTTAATGGACGTCGGATTGTATTAACATTATGTCACTTTATCGTAATCACGAACACAGTTCCACAGGGACTACAAAAGGATTGAATATGCATCATACATCTACAAGTACGATGCTTCTAAATTTAGCCAAATAATCGGCTTGTATGGGTTAAAGCCTGTATTGTATTATGTAACACTGCACAATGTGATTAACCCACACAATAGCCGATGTCCACTGCCGCAGATTTGTCTGATCGGCTTAGGCCGAGTTTCGACTAAGTCGTGGCGGATAATTTATCGTTGGTTTTTTGGCAAAACTCATGGATGACAGTAACCGCATCGTCATAAACGTGTACTATTTACACGATTATGGAAAGCAGCTTTATGAGGTTTAATGAGCAGTAATTTGGTTGCCGAAAACTCTGGATTTCCGATATGACGTAATAGAAGTCAACGTAGAAATTGCTATTTTCTTTCTTTTTTTATGTCCAGTTTCTGGTACGTCATGGTGTTAGCTGCGGTAACAGGCATCGGTGATCGTTGAGTATATTCGTGACGTGTTTCGAGGCAAAATGAACAAATTTAAGTATATCTACTCAGCTTCTTCTGATTTAAAAGAGTCTCTTCTTTCCCGTCTTTTTCCATAGATCTATGCTTTGGAGAATGGGCAAATAAAGTACTGTAGTTTGCCTTGTGACTGGGACCGTAGCTACATTTCATTGTTGTCTTTGTTTCGACAATTGAAATGGTTCAAAAGTGCATGTAACTGGCCTACTTGAAATACACGCTTTGATTTTGTTTTTTGCTTCTGTACTAAGCATAGTGTCCCCTCACTTATAAAGTGTGGGTGAAGATTTCAAGTTTTTAACGACTAAAGTTGTTCTTCCATCTTTTGACTAGTATTTGTAACATTTTTAATGATCTATGTAAACTCCTTACAGAGCTCTTTTAAATAAGCAGTACTTTTGGAGGAAACAAAACATTGTATACTAGTGCGACATTTTTTCCTCTATAATTTCTTTTTCATTGATTGTTAATTTGCTCAACTAAATTTAAGAAATCCCAAGTCACAAGCTAACTTAGTGGCACCCTGTGTTCTTATAACTAATAATAAAAACTCATATAAATGTGTAAACAAACAAAGTGAAGTTTCGGTAAATAGTCTGCAGTTGATGTCTATATACTTGGTTGAAAACAGCGAGATCTCTTAATTTCTGAATAATGTTGCATGATCAATTGATCATTGCCCATCCAATAATATGACCATAAACCGAAATAGCTGCCTAACGCGTATAAAATAATATTTAAATAAAGTAACTATGGTATTATTGTCATATATGAGCGTCGATTTCAGTAATTAGTCTGTCACAGCCACGTATGATTTTAAAACCAAACATTTCAATCGTTACGTAATACTAAAGCTTCACTAATCCGTATTGTATTGGTTGTAGAGCTGGGAAAACTTTCCGTAAGCCTCATTCATATGTACATAATCATTTCTATATCTATAATGGGAATCGAAACATTGTTGTTTGTTTATTGACCAGTAATTAAGCAAATGTATGCTTGGCCTAGGTACTCCAGAATCTTTGTAAGTTTCCTTAAAACGGTTCGATTTGAAAATTTAACCAGAAAAAGAATGAAGAACTGACTTAGTCTTACGAATGGGAATCGTATAGTTAAGAAATAAGGATTAAGTTCGTATATCCTTCCTACACATGTGAAAGCACAGAGTAAATGTTAGGCTGCCTATATTACTCGAGATGAGAGACAAGCAACCATTTACTAACTTATGTTTGTGCAATAAAAGTGTGCGCAGCCGAGAATGGTGACGTCTTACCGTCACGGGGCAGAGGAGCACCGCAGTCGAAACTATCGTGTTTCGGGGTTTGTCAGGAATCGTTGATCCAGGATTATTTAGATAATTGTAGACACAATAAAACTACACCATTGCGTGACACCATTTATTCCGAACCGACGTTGTAGGGATGTACCCGTTACACACTACACACTAGTGCTTGACTTAAATTATCTAACTAATTTATAGTCTATGGACACTACATCCTCCCTCAGAGATTTAGTTTAGTTGGTGGGCGAATGATCCTATTAGATCTCCGGGGTTGAGGAGCTGTCACTACTGGATTAGATTGGACCGGACTGGGTTGGACTGGATTGGGACGTGGTGGACTGGACTGGGTAGGACTAGGCTGTACTGGACTGGATTGAGCAGGACAAGGACGTAAGGGACTTGATCGGACTAGACTAGGAGGCATTGGAATGGACTGACTAAAACGAGGTTGAGGACTTACTACAGGACCAGGATATACTGACCTTGGCATTAAAGGAGTAGAAACCGGAGTACTGGATGGTAGGGGTGCATGGGACATTTGGTTAAGATGGACTTTCTTAACTACACCATCTACAGATACAAGAAACATAACTGGACTAAGACATTTTACAACTATACCCTTATTAATAACACCATTCCTCCCTATGCGAATTAAAACATTATCATTCTCACTAAATAAATAAGAACTAGGATATTTCTTAACTGACTTAGGATTAAACTTAGGATTTAACATTGACAACAAGGTTCTTTGCTGATATAAAAAATAACAATGAATTAGGACTTTTCTCTGTAGTTGTAGTCTGAGTGTTTCTATAATTTAAAAGAAATTTATTAATCTTAAGAGTTAAAGATTCAGAATCATTTTGATCTAAAATAAGTTTACTCAGTGCTCTCTTAGCTATTTGAACATTTCTTTCAGCAAAACCATTACTTTCAGGATGGTAAGGAGGACTTTTTGTGACTTTAATATTAAACTTATTACAAAAATTAATAAAAGCATATGAATCAAATGGAGGACCATTATCTGACACTATTTCAATTGGTAATCCAACATACGAAAATATTCCACACAACTCTTCTATTACACTCCCTGCATTACAAGACTTTGACATGTATTTGATGTCTAACCATTTAGAATAACTATCACAATATATTAAGAAATGTTGTTTCTTAAACTCAAAGAAATCAATATGAACTCTTTCAAATGGCAAAGAAGTTCTAGGCCATGACAATTTTTCATTATTAGGCTTAAAATTAACAACAGAACAAGGTTCACAAGACTGACATTTTGTTTCTATATCTACAGACATTGATGGCCACCAAAACAATGATCTAGCTAACATTTTAGAACGAACAATACCTGGATGGCTTTCATGTAAAAGATTCAATACATGTTGTTGACATTTTTGTGGTACAATTAGTCTTGAACCAAACATTAGACAATCTTCATTAATTGAAATAAAGTTTCTTAACCTGAAATAAGGACTAATTGCAGGATCTTTACAATGATGAGGCCATCCTTCTTTAGTGAGCTTGACAACTTTAATTAATACTGGATCTTCCATAGTTTGTTTTGCAATATCAAAAATATTGATAGGTAAGTCATTTGAAAATGCATTACTATTGACATCTAACACAATTTTATTAATTGGCAGTCTAGACAAGGCATCTGCTGGCTGTAAAAACTGACTTTTCCTATGTTCTAAGTTATAATCGTAACTCTCAAGAATTAATGCCCAATGTTGCAAGCGTTGAGCTGCTAATGTTGGTATTCCCTTACCAGGGTGCAAGATATATTTAATTGGAGCATTATCTGTAATAAGGGTGAAACGACGACCCCATAAATATTTGTGAAATTTAGTGACTGCATACACAACACCTAAGGCTTCTCTATCCAACTGAGAGTAGTTACACTGAACTTTAGTTAATGAACATGATGCATAAGCTATTGGCTTTTCTACAGATTTACCATTAATATTAATAACATGACACAACACTGCACCTAAACCTACTGGACTTGCATCAGAATATACTACTAAAGGTAAGGACGGATTATAGTGGACTAAAATGTCACTACTAATTAACTTTTGTTTACTTAAGGTGAAAGCAGACCGACATTCAGCTGTCCACTCCCACTTAACATTACTTTCTGTTAAACGACGCAAGGGTTTAACTAATGTACTTAAATTCCCTATGAAATTATGGTAGAAATTTAACATACCTAAATAAGATCTTAACTCTTTGACATTTTGTGGACACTTTGCATTGACAATAGCTTCTACTAAGGATGGACTAGGCTTTCTGCCTTCCTTTGAAATGATATGACCTAAATACTCCACAGACTTATAAAACCATTTACACTTTTCATGATTAATTCTGACATTATGTTTATTTAATTTTCCTAAAACTTTGACCACTGTATTATAACAATCTGCATAATCCTTCCCTTTTATTAAAATATCATCAATATAACACACAGTATTAGGTATATCAGACAGTAATTGATCCATAACTTTTTGAAAAATTGCAGGAGCTGATGCTATACCATAAATTAACCGTTTGTATCTGTATAGCCCTTTGTGTGTATTCACTGTTAACAATTCTTGACTCTTCTCATCTACCAATAATTGAGTATATGCATCAGACAAATCTAAAACAACAAATACTTCGCCCCCTGACAATGTAGCAAACACATCTTCCGGCTTAGGAAGTGGGTAAGAATCAACTTTAATATTACAATTCACTGAACGCTTAAAATCAACACAAATTCTGTAATCTCCATTGACTTTTTTCACTGGTACCAATGGTGATGCCCATTCTGAATAATTGACTTTATAAATCTTTCCATCACTTTCCAACCTGTCTAAATTATCACTGACTACTTGGACAATATTATAAGGTAATGGGTAAGGTTTTAAAAATACTGGAGTACTATTTTCTTTTAAGACTAATTTTGCTTCAAAACCTATTATGTGTGAATCTACATTTTTGCTGAACACATTAGGATAAGTTTTCATGAACTGTTGCACAACATTTGACTCACTATTTGACTTCATTTCTGGCTGAATAGACTTTACATACCCCTTATTGTTAATATTACTTGACACAACATTATTTCTCCACTCTGGGTTTAAAATATCTAACCAATCACGCCCAAGCAAAGGTATAAAGGACTTTTTATCTACTGTCACCACAAGTGGTAACAACTTGGGGGACACGGACTTACTAAAGGACACATTAACATTAATTATACCCGCTACTTCCAGAGGACCTGACACAGTATTTAGTTTTATATTACATGGCTTTAAGGTATGACTTTTAAATAAATTTAAATAACATTGATAAGGAATCAATGAAATAGCCGCACCAGTATCAATTTCCATTTCTAATGATGATCCTTCGACATTGACTCTAATAATTTGTGGCTTAGACGAGACACTCTTAATATTTACTAACCTTATGTTTGTACAATATCCACAGTTAGGCTCACATGGAATATCACAAGATGTGCAAGTACATATTTGTTTGTAGTATTGAAGTTTACACATAGACTGACTTGGCTGTAAACTATTTATGTTAAAGGAATCTGTTAACAAATTAACAACATTGTCTACACTGTTAGTTACAGGACTTGTGACTGACTCAACTTCACAGACTTGGTTTGTGTTACCTTGATTGCGATTTCTGCACATTCTTGACGTATGACCAAAGCGCTGACATATATAGCACTTCCACGAACGAGCTGGACACATTGCTGGATTGTGGTTTCTCCCACATCGGTAGCATGACTGGTGGCTGGCATTATTACCCTGTTGACTTGACTGACGGTTTTGACTATTTTGACTCCAACTCTGTGATGCTTGACGATTTTGACTCTGATTCGGTGGGCCTTGACGATTTTGACTCTGACTTGGTGGACCTTGACGTCTCTGACTAGGCAGACGACCTTGACGACTTTGACTCTGACTATTTGGGTAACGACGACCTGGATTATCATGACGACTCCTGACTTTGTTGACATTTGGTGTACTCGACATGTTTTTCATTTGTGACACAACCGACTCTTCTTGTAAGAAAATAGTTTTCGCTTTCTCGTAGGTTAGCTCTGGGATCGATAGCAGTTTCTTCCTTGTATTTTCACTACGGATTCCAACAATGAGTTGGTCCCGGCATGCGTGCTCCGCATGGCACCCAAAGTTGCATTTGGCTGCAATTTCCTGCAGGGCCGCGATGTATTCCGTACCACTTTCTGCTTCTGACTGCATTCTTCGATAAAATAAGTACCGATTTGTCGACTCTAGACCTGGAGAATCATATTTTTCCGACAAAATGGCTGCCAACTCCACGATTGATTTTGAACTCGGTTATTCCGAACCGACGTTGTAGGGATGTACCCGTTACACACTACACACTAGTGCTTGACTTAAATTATCTAACTAATTTATAGTCTATGGACACTACAGAAACGTGCTCGGCGAGTTTACAGTCCTGCCTTCAGGAAAGATTGTATCAGCTGTCAACATCTGTTTACGCACGATTGTATTCAAAATTCATTGAATACAACACGTTCTGAGACCTCTTCTCGTACTCAGAAGAATCATTTTTCCGAAGTCTGTAAATCATCAATCGTAACGTCTACGTTACTAAAATTGGATTAAAGTTAATTAGCAAAATTTTACTGGTTAGTGTTGGGAACTAAGAGCGGACAAAATTAGTAAGTACTTATAAATGTAAAAGACGATTAAAAAATAAAGAAATAATGAGTACCAACTCCACAGATGCCCAGGTTTAGGGGCAAGTGCACCACACAATTCCCAAACCACTGTAACTCCTGAAAGCCCAGAATCAACAGTGGCGACCACCAGAAAAGCGCCGAGACAATGACGCTCGACGAAGTCCTAGAGAATGAATTTAACTGATCCTGAGATGCTCAGGTTACAGATTCCAGGAACAAATGGTAGTTTTCGATTACAGTAGGTACATTAACAGGGTACAAAAACAAACAACAACAAAAAAAGAACCTACAAACTTGTCAGTTTCATAGTATTTTATTCAAACATCAATTTAAGCGACTTAAGCTTTTAAAGCCTTCAAAGTTTAGCATAAAATCATACACACATAATATCACGCCTGTAAATGTCAATATTACACCCACGTTTGATACGTCATATTAAATCCTATAGTCTCAAGACATATTGCATATTCCTATGTGGTAATTTAACGGCTTCAAATTCCGTATCCGAGTTATAGAGCCACTCGCTAAACACATTGTCCGATACTACAACATTACAACTTAAAACTAATCACGTGAAAAATTACATTACTCCAGGACACGTTGCTAAAAACAGTGGCTCCGGAATGCTCTCCCACACTCAGTCTAAACACCTGCTGTCGTCACAAGACCTCGATACGGCAATCCATCGAATCGAGACAAATAAGTTCAATTACAAATTAATTAAGTCGTTCTCGTGCGACCGAATACGTCACGTGCCGTACTGTTACTTAAGAAGTCGTTAAGAAAAACCACGTGGCTTACACCACGGGAGCTGCGTTATGAGTTTATGACTTTGTACGTCACATGACTTGTAAACTAGGGTTTGACTCCACCGATCACGTTATCAGATTGAATGAACCACGGATCACGACAAGATAGAAGACGCTGAGTACGTTAACCTATTGAAGATTCAGTTTGTGACATTAAATAAAATCTTTATTATATTACTACCTAATTATATTTAAAATTCTTGAAATTCAATTTAGACATGTGAGGTACAGAGTATTTTTAAACTTTATTATTATTTAGCTTTCGTATTCTTTAAGCATTCATCATTTAGATCTCATACAAATATGTTGGTTTGTTTCCTGTTTAATGCAGAAACCTTATCTTGAATACACAAGACTTACGAATTATAGGTATTATCCACAAATTGTACTCTAATCCTATCTTTCTCGATTCATATCTTAATAAGCGAATGCGTAAGAATACTTCAGGACAGGCCCCATCTTAAACTGAAAACAGAGTCCTTTAGCTTTTCCAGCCAAAAGGTTACAGTAAAATGAGATGAAGTAATTATTACGGATTAAGGATAGTCATTATCTAGCTCTTCACAGTGAAAGGATTTTCTAAATGAAATGTTCTTATGTACATTTACAATCAAGATTTCTAAAAACTTACAAAGCTTGGAATATCTTCTCTACCAGTGGTAGATTTAGTGAAGGTGACAACCTTTAGTATTGTTAAGATTTTCGGTATCTGTAGTAGTACATAACTGCCTATGCCAACGCTGAAAATGATTTAGAGATACATAGGTACTTTGAATTCGACTTATACTTGCACACCAATCGAACTTTGATCCCTGTTTAAATTACACACAATCGAATGCTCTACTTTATTAACAATTATTTGACCAGTGCGTGTTAAATGTTGACCAAATCAACACAATTGAACTGAAAATTAAGTCATGTTCAAAGAACGATAAAGTACATTAGCTTAATTTTGACTGAAAGTCCTAAATGAGATGAGTCATTACACTTACACTAAGTATTTGCCCATTGTTTAACCATGCTTATATTAAACGCCTATGGTATACTGATTTCAATTAAACGAAAAAGCGCTCTATTGCTGCAATGGAATCAAAAGGCGTTATGTTTTTTGTGTATCAAATACGAGCGATTATTGTATCGTGTTTAGTAAATTATTAAAAATGTCTACTAATAATGGCAATATTTTACTCAAATAAATGAAACTCCGTTCTGTAAACCAGTCTAACATCTCACACACCGTATCTATCGTATCTCTCCTAGTTGTAAACAGAGAAATCAACGTACAACATAATATTATTTCAAACATTGCTCCGTCTACACCTCAGGGCACAAATTCATCAGTAGGTAAAAGGTTAAAAATGTTGCACAATTGAACCCCATTTGTGAAATTACAAGGTATCCATAGCGACATCCCAGCGAAACCGCCGCGCGGTAGGCATGCATCTTCGTGTACCGGTGCATGAACAATTGGGGCTAACACTACGCATGCGCGCGAAATCCCTTATAAACCTTGGCAGCCTCCCACCCGCCAACAGTTCGCGACTAACCCTCACGAAGCGACCTGACGCGCCTAACTCTACAACCACGCTCGAAAACGGAAAAGTTTTTAATCACAACAGTTGTTACAATTCGTTGTAACAACAAAGCCGAAAAAATACTGCTGTGTTTCCACCTGTAAGGGAAGTGATAACGCCGACCCTATGAAAAATAAGCTGGGACTCAACTTTTTGACGAGTGAGAAGTTCGTCGGTGACCTGCCGGTGAACGAGCAACAGCGGACGCCGAAGAAAAACTCGCGTCGCGAGTCTATCACTCCGAAGATAGTGGTTTGCCCACCAATCGAGGAGATGACGGAAACTATATCAGCACCGCGCGGCGGCCGGCTGCTGAAAGCTCTCAGCAGTCGACTCTCCAGAAGAAATAATGACTCGGACTCCATGGGCAGCTCGAGCAGCAACGAAAGTGTATCTGGAGGTGAAAATGGACGCTCTGATGACCGATCTTCGTGCTCGGTCAGTGAATCCGGAAGCGACGGTTCCGATCGCCAACGTCGGCACCGCTCAACCGTATCTCTCCGGCGAGTGTTCCAAAGCCTGACCCTCTCAGGCTCCCGGTCGCAGTCCTGCTCTCCAACGGAACGTACGCGCCCACCTAAGAAGCAACAACAACCGAAGCGGATTCTTCGGCCCCCAGTAACCTACACCTACGTCCGCGGCCTCTCGGGTCTGCCGACCCAGAGGGTACCACGCCACACAGTGTGCCCATCCATGGGCCTCAACCGATAAAGGAAAATGACATTCGGGCCAGACATGGGCGGAGATTAAGACTGGTTAACATTTATGAGTAGAATAAAAGCGCTAGAGAGGCAAGTTCTCATCATATCAGTAGATATTGCTGAAACCTGGGCGAGTAGCCGATGTGACGACGTCTTCATAGAGGACCAAGCGAGGCGGCCCGGGAGAGATGCCTTGCTCCCGGTCCGGACCTCTGCAGCGCTCGCTGTGACGTTGAGCTGTGACTCGATTAGTTCTAGTTAAGGGACAACACTTAAAGACTGTGTACTGAATTGCAACTAACTGTCGGTCTGTGAAACATTACCAATTCACACTTTTTCTAATATCTCCTCACTGGATATTATAATTGTTTGTAAACTGTACTGCACTCTAGAACACCAATCTAAATTATTTTAGACTAAAATTCGATCAAATCACAATTTATTCTGTACTTGTTTGAATCGCCACATAACTGCATGCGTTTTGACATCGTTTAAATTATATAATGTAGTCTCAGTAAGTAATGTTTGTAACTGCAGTGGTCTAATGAGAGTTGTAATTGTAAATGTATAAAATATTGATTTTGGTTAATCAAGCATAGTGCCTTTCCAACTTTGGTAAATACGTAGGTCTAGATATACGGTATACTATTACTATAAGGACTGTGTACCTTAATACTATCAATTTATGGTGTGCCGTGTGGAATTTAAGTATCTCTACGTTACAGCATAACACACCACATCCCATAGCGTAAATTTAAATTTACTTAATCATCACTAATAAATAATTGAAAATGTTTCGAATTTGTACCTATATATTATAGATATACCATTTGTCTACTATTTGATCAGTAAACTATTCAGTTAATATTACCGTATACTAAGTAGCTAGTTTAAATATTAAATCAATTAGATGTAAGTAATTTTTATTGTCGATTAACATGAGTTTTCGTATTTAAAATAAAAACTATGAAAATTATGCCTGATTTTTACTCCAAACCCTTTAGAAAATACCCAAACACAAATACCTTTCAGGAGCACAATATCATATTCACATACAATCTGACAAAAATCTTTAGTCTTTCACACAACAAAGAACATCAACAACAACAATGCATATTGAAAATACTTATGCCAATCATTGGAATATTTTACCAGATACTCTCTCTAGTTGAACAAAACTCTCATCAGGAAAACAGTTTACTGAAACCATGAAAACAAAGAAATGACATGTATCTGTCTACATACGGAACGACTTTTTTTTAAATCTTTAATTTGCCAATTCTCTCTTTCAATTCTAAATCGTCATAACAAGCGACGACACTATCGTCTACATTTACTTACCAATACAAACAAACCATTAAATGAATATCAACAAGTAGCAAATAAGAGAGGCCGTAAAAAGGCATTTTTATAGCAGTCTGCTCATGGATATTGTGAATGTCATATTGTCCATAATTAACATAAACACAACATTGACCATGCTTGGCAAACGAAATGGTTTTCGTTTCGCCAAAGGAATACATGGATTTCTATTGCATCTTTGTTTACAAATAATCTTAACACTACATACACAAACGACTCTCGAATGTCATCTAAATAATGATGTGTTCTATACGGGAATCGAATTTGGAACCTAAAAAGTAGTAATAGGGGAACACGCCTCAAATCACGCGCCCTTTGCCGTAAAATAATGATATTTTCAGTTTGTTTTCGGTACGAATAACTTATTCATGTCACCCACACATCGCCGCTAATTACGATACAAACTACAAATGAAAAAAAAGACTAAGTTAGTTTGAGGTAGTACTTAATGAAGATTTTCAAAGAACCACGACATTTTATTTGTATATTAAGATTCTCTACAATAGGTATAAATAAAGTAAGTGGGAAGTATACTTACTTTATACCTTTTGTTGTTTGTTTTGTTTCACTCTAATAATAAGTAGAAACTACAATAGGCTAATCCCCTAAATAAAAAATAATGAATGTTATACCTATAACAAATAAAATGGTCCTCTGTGTAGGTACCCCAAGAAATGTAGGCGTGATGCTGGAACGTTCATATATTTTTTATTTTTTTCATAATATATGTATGTACTGTAATAGGTTTATCAAGCAGTTTTTAGAAGTAAGTCGCCTACCTCTATAGATTATAAAGTCATTGAGATCATTTTTTTGTTCAGTTTTATACCTGGGTACCTACTAATTACGGAAATATTGGAGGTTAACGTTTTTCACAAGTTTATTACAAATACTAGTTTTTAAGATCGTACTTTAACTTTAAATATACCTCCATAACACATTATATTAACCAAATGCGTCCTTAAGCACAATGTTTCGAGTACGCATTGAGTTTTACCTTAAAACGTGATTTTTTCACCCCTAACAAATTGTTGCGTAGTTACTTAGTTTGATGTACAGAATGCTTGGTTGACGGCTTCGTGCTGAGTCTGATTACAGCCTGTACGTAATTTATTTATTTATTTATTTATTAAAACTTTATGCACAATTAAAACTGTACAAAGGCGGACTTAATGCCTAAGGCATTTTCTACCAGTCTACCTTAGGGTGATGCAGAGACAATACACAGTAGGTGCAATTATGGAAAAAAAGACTAGAAATTATTTACAACTCAAATATATAAGAATAAAATAAATACATACATACATACATATAGCAAAATATATAAAGTTAAGAGAGATATGAAAAATGACAATAACCTAGTTTTGAGACGAATCTGCCAACTCCTTGCGAATAAGCTCTCGAGCCTTCATTTTGAAAGTGAAACGACTAGTCAACGTCCTGATACTCTGAGGGAGCGCATTCCAAAGGAAGACCGCTTGGACAGAAAAGGAAGATTTTAGAAAGCCAGATCGGTGAGAAGGACAGCGTAGAAGACAATTATTGGAGGAACGAAGATTTTTGCTGTGCGCAGAGCATAAATATTGAAAATGAGAAGTGAGATAAGAAGGAGAAGTGGGTTTGTGAAGAAGGGAAAACAGTGTTGTCAAAGCCCTCAATGCTCTGCGCTGCCGGATGGGAAGCCACTTCAACAGCGAACGATGTGCAGAAACATGATCATACTTGCGGAGATTGAAGACGAATCGAATGCAGTTATTAAGAAGTCGGTCAAGTTTATTGAGCAGATCAGCATTCAGGTCATAGTAGCACACATCACCATAGTCGATCATGGGGAAGATTAGGGACTGTACAAGCATTGCTTTAATGTGTGAAGGGAGAATATTTTTCAGCCGGTAGAGCGACCGCAACGTTCCGGTAACTTTCTTGCTCACTATCGCAACCTGCTTACGCCAGTCAAGGCAAGTGTCAACGTGCAAACCCAGATCCTTGACGTCAGAGCTAAACGGAATGACTGTACCGTCAAAGGTAACCGGTGGTACCGTTAAACCATTTAGCCTCCTCAGGCTATGGGGGCTCCCTATAATTATAGCCTGGCACTTGGTTGGGTTAACCGCCACACCGAAACGATCGGACCAGTTTTTAACTGCGCGCAAATCCCGATTCAGCTCCTCGATCGCACCGGATAAGCTGTCAACACCTGCCTGACAGTAAAGCTGTAAGTCATCAGCGTAGAGATGATACACACACTGAAGCTCGGTAGTTATGAGATCAATAAAAATAGAAAATAAAAGTGGAGATAAAATGCCGCCTTGAGGGACGCCAGTTTCAAGATCGCACCAACTGGAGTTACACACACCAGCAAGAACCGACTGCTGACGCCCCTGAAGATAGGAGGAAAACCATTCTAACGCCTCGGGAGAGACCATGAGATAGGACAGGACAGATAAAAGGACTTCGTGACTGACGGTATTGAAGGCATTTGAGAAATCGATCAACACTAAGACTGTAACTTTAGTGTCTTCCATTCCTCGCCTTATATCGTCAGTCACTTTAAGGAGAGCAGAAACAGTACTGTGCCCAGGCCTGAATCCGGATTGAAATGGACTGATGAGGGAATTTTTGTGAATGTAGTAGGAGAATTGCTTATGTACACAGGCCTCGAGTACTTTGGATAAAAAGGGAAGGATGGAGATCGGACGAAAGTGAACGGGATGTGTGGGATTAGGGATCTTAGGTAGTGGACGAACATGGGCTTTCCGCCACAGTGAAGGGAAAACACCGGAGTAAAGGGAAAAGTTAACAATATGGGAGATAGCAGGAAGGAGCTGATCAACAACTGCCACGATCATGTGTCGACTGATGTTATCAGCACCCATGGCCTTGGATTTAATGGATAGGATAATCTTTTTGATCTCTCCCGGATCGATTGGGGTGAAGGCAAAGGGAGTAATATTGGGTCGCGTCAGACCAGCAAGGTAGTCGAGAGTTTGACATTTGGTTAGACTATCAAGGGTGGGAACAGTGGAGAAATGACGATTTAGATCGTCTAAGCCAAATGTGTTAGGAAGGTCTGAATGCCGCGATCTGCCGATACCTAGAGTTCCAAGGAATTTCCAGATATCAGCAGGAGAAGCAGAAGTGATATTATCAAGAATGTGGCGGCGTTTAGCGTTGCGTATCATCTGATTACACCGATTACGAGCAGCCTTGAAGAGGGTCCAATTATCTTCCGACCGATCTTTCTTAAACCTCCGAAACGCACGGTCCCTACGTCGCATTGCCATCCGAACTCCCCTATTCATCCATGGTGCAGGTGGACGCTTCAGCTTGACTCTCCTAATAGGAGCGTGGATGTCGTACAGCTTAACAACAACATTATTAAAATAGGTCACTTTATCGTCGACTGTAGTGGCTTCCTCTAGGGGTGTCCAGTCAATATTGGAAGCGTCCTGCAAAAGCCTTTCACTATTCACCCGCGCAAAGGCACGCCTGTACTGATATGTAGGTTTGGGTTTAGGGGGTTTAAGGACATAGGACAGGAAAATGAGGTCATGATGGGAAAAACCGGGAGCGTCAAGTTGACCATGTGAGGAGACTAGGGAAGGATTAGAGGTGAGGATCAAGTCGAGCCAAGTATCATCACCAGCAGCGTTGTGATGAGTTGGTTTAAGAGGTAACAGATGCAGACTAGCTGACTCAACCAGATGGAGAAGTTTACGGGACCGATGGGAGTTGTGGGCAAGGAGATTGGTGTTGAAATCTCCCATGACGATGTGATGTGCATACTCTGAACCCAAAGATTCTAGAACCGTTTCTAATTCGGTGAAATAATCAAGTGACGGGGGACAATACACAACACCGAGAACGGCTTTTAATGCTTGCTATATAAGTAAATGTAATGCTATGCGACTGGGATAGAGTGGAGCAGATGGCCCAACATAGAGAGAGATGGAAACACGTGGAGGAGGCCTTCATCCAGAGATGGATGACCGGTTAAAACCGGTTTATTTATCACATTTTGATTAAAGAAAAAAAACAGAATTGTTATTGTAAAATATAGAAAATAAAGGCAATTTTTTTAATGCTATGCTGCTATTGTAATGTTTGCTTGTGCCTACAGCTTCGCTATTATAGAAGTCGAAAAAAACCCGACGAGAACGTACTTAAATGGGTTAATAAGTAGTCTATGTCCTAACTCAACTAATGGTCTACCTGTTTGCCAACCTCAACATCCGTCGTCAGGGCGTGAAAAGGTGCCGTGTCGACGGCGCGTTCGTGTTCCACGCGCGCCTCAAAGAAATCTCAGCATGATAGAGGGCCGTCAAGGGCCGAAGCCTGCCGTGGCTGCGGGATTGTTCGAAAGAGATACCGTGGCCCCGGAACGTAAAGGGCGAGGAAGGAACATGGATGGTTTTTAGTCAGTAAAAGTCTGACACTCCCGCACCGCCCAGAGTGGGAGATGTTATTTGATGATTTCCCATCCGAAAAAAAAGGGCGTGAAAAGGTAGGGTGTAAGTTAAGTTCACATTCATAATTAAACTTAGTTATTACGACGCCTCTGATGTACATGCGGAGCTCAGTCAATTATTTTGTTCCAAATCATTCAACATCGCTGGCTTATCTTCATCTGCCCAGCGTCTTCCCGACTAAATTGGGGTCGGTTTCCAGTCTAACCGGATGCAGCTGAATACCAGTATTGTACAGGGAGCGACTGCGTATCAGACCTTCACAACCCAGCTAGTTCTGTATAATACGGTACAGCTTGGAAAGACTGGTTGTCAGATTTTCGGGCCATGAACTACCTGTAACGACTGACAAAGATCTATAAATAAATGACAGCTGGGATCAATGGCTTAACGCACCGAGGAACGGAGAAAAGCCAGCAGTACCCCTTAACTCATCATTATTAAAAATTGTCATGTCAATGTTAAAACGCCTACGTCGCACGTGCCTTTTTACGAAACGCCTTCTGAAAGTCAGTCAATATGATTGTGATCAAATCGCGAAATTTCTTTCCTTTTAGATTTCCTCCTGATCGATTTTAATATAGCGATACAATAATAACACACGTCTACCTTGAGAAGACTTGTACTACTTGCTCAGGCGAGTAATTAACAACTGAGGTTGTTGTTATGATTTATTTTCATTTGAATATAAAGCATATTAAAATGTGCATATTAATACAAAACAATCAATCAGCGCAAGGCTTTATTCGGCAGATATATAGTTTTTATTGGTTTTGATTGAGTTCAGATAGGCAGTCGCTCCATGTCGCTGCACATAAATACGGTCCGACCCCAACATAGTTGGGAAAAGGCTAGGTAGATGATGAGACGGCCAGGAAACAAACACGGTGTAAGGAAGATGACGTCGATGATTGTATTCAATGCTGGTGGCTCCAAAATGTCTACTTCTCCATGGTTAAAGTTTGTCTCACGGCGACTCTTACCCCGTTTTCTTAATTAAACAATGTTTTTGTAGCAGAGACTGTCAAGAGAATCACGAGTTTTTTAAGCTTTGTGTTAACGACCGCATTATAAACATGAGTATTTTCCTAAAACGTGTAACTAATAGACTGTTACAATACCACAATCACGTTTACTAACTAGGCTCTCGCCATGCTTCGCCTACACGTATGAAAAACATTAACTTTGTCAGCACTCTGTCCCCTGCAGCGCCGCACACGACCGACGCCTACGCACCACTCGCACGTGAGCTACCTACCATAAAACTGCAACCAAAAAGTTTTGTAGTTTATTATGATTGGATTAATCACGCTTAGTTAATTTCACGCTCACGTTTTAGTCTAGCTATGAAGGCCCTTCATTTTTGGTGCAGAACGTCAAATCAATGGTCAGCAAAAGGAGAGGGGCGCGCAAGGGCCGAAGCCTGCCGGGGTTGCGGGCCTGTTCGAAAGAGATACCGCGGCCCCGGAACGTAAAAGGCGAGGAAGGAACATGGATGGTTTTTTGGCCTCTTTAACGCAATCTTGGTCTATTGAACAAGAAGTGAAGTAGATATAAAACCTGTTCTAAACTTAGATTAAGTACCAACTTTATCTCTTACAAAAAAGGCAGAAAATCCGCTTCTAAAAAAATCTGTCGCTACATTATGTAGAGGATAACTTTTCAAACATTTTCCGGCTTAAAACATACTTACACTTCCCCCATTTTTTCTAAGCAGCGTTACTTGATAAATTGGTGACTTAGAAAAACGATTACGTCATATTCTTTTCATAATAGATTTTAAAGGACAACAAAAATAAAAGTTAAATAATTTTATCCATGTGGATAGAAAATAAAGTGCAATTGAGTACAATCTAAAATGGTGGTCATCTCTAAAAGGTACAGTAACCGCATTGCAGTAAAACTTTAAATTTATAGGCCAGTGGGCTGGTAGTCGAAACAGGTCTATATTAAGCTGTAGTTGGACAGGAGGTCAACGACCAGATGCAGCTATCGATCGTGGAGCCTTCGTCTTCCCTATACGTTATCTAACAATCGCTATTATCACATTACGTTGTGTTTATTCACTTTATGGGCTAGTGGAAATAGTTCAGTGATCTATAACTCCAGATTATTAAAGTTCTAGTTTCAATGAGTTTTCATAAAATACTTAGTACTTTGGTCCACTGCTTTAAAGATTATTTCCAAACAATGCTGCGTTTAAACTCTCTGTCAGCGCTTGATTTATGGATTATTAAGTACCTACTTTGAACAACCTCTTGTATGAATAGAGTTAATAGTTATGGACTTTGAAGTGGGTCTTTAGGCGATTATAAACATTGGGTTACTCAGAGACCAATTTGGGGTAAGTATTATTAATCGTATCTTACTGGAACACTGTGGCAGATACCGCTATGGCCAGTCTATAAAGAAGATACATAACCGCATCTCACTACTGCTAGATCTACATTACAAGCGGTCACTAAGAACTCAATAATGCATTGTTTCCTTAATAACAAGTCAAAGAAAACACACCTCCAAATAACAATCGAACAGGTCAACGACATTATCTGATAACAGAACAGAAAATTATCAAACGTACCCATAATAACGGGTAAAGTTACGCCCAATAAAAGATTTAAAGGGGATTGCTCCCGAAATATCGGAGCAAACATGACTTCACAGCAATATTGAGCACGATTTGTTTTACATAAGGGTTATCATATCGTAAGTACTTAACATCCTCATCGCTGTAAATTACTTTATGTGGAAATAAGGAGATTATTGGATAAGTTCATCGGCCGATCAAGGCTCGCGCTGACTGGTTCCATTGTCTTACGGTAAACACGCGTGTACGATGGCTAAAATTTTGTTGAACAATGTCATATCGTTTTGTTTCTTTTAATTCATTTGACTAGTTATGAAGCAAAAGACTAACCATTGCCTATTAGAAATGTAACTGATTTTGTTATGGTCTACTGTTTGACATATCAATTGAACCTTATTTGTTCTGAATATCGATGACTACCAACCTAAATGCGAAGATCGTCGATCCATCTAGCCTGAGAACCTCTCTAATGTTTCCATTCATGCAAAAATTGTAGGTATTGTATTTTTTTTTAATTGTAGGTAAATACCTACAATTAAAAAAAAAATACCGTATTGGCTTACGAAGGAC
This sequence comes from Xestia c-nigrum, assembly GCA_916618015.1. Lineage (NCBI taxonomy): Eukaryota > Metazoa > Arthropoda > Insecta > Lepidoptera > Noctuidae > Xestia > Xestia c-nigrum. The sequence continues at coordinate 13,079,259 of OU745260.1, forward strand.
AGCTCAAAAAAATTATGAATACGTCGATCAAAGTTAACGTTTTTAAAATTATTACATAGAGGCTCAGAGGTCTAGGGAGTCGTGGGACTCGTGGTTTCTGAGGTCGGGTCGGTTGCTTTTTTTAATTTTAGAGTTTAACCGGGTTTGTGCCTAAAAATGGCAATAAGCCCTATTACATGGTACTGAAACTCAACCGTACTAAAGGTATACCTTTGCCTAAACCTTTGTCAGAAACAGGCGTATCGTTAAGCATCGAGCCAGTTTGCAATGGAAACGCACATCGGAGCAGCACCCTCGCGTACTGATGGGAGCACGCGGAACTCGGCGCTGACGCTGGAGTGATAAATTATCATAATGTATGCGTGTCAGGCTGCCACGTCGCCGCGCCGGGATAAACAGGCGCTGTACCCGTCACGCCATTATTATAGCCACACGCTTAAGTTCACGACAGAGCAAACTTATTTTAAGAAAAACTAGGTATCGATTTAGGTACCTACCAAATTTCAGATGGTACAAGAGATCTCGCGCATTATACGGGCACAACCATGACTTTTGGCCGCAGAGACTCTGACCAGGAAGAAAGTTTGGTCGCAAAACTGGTTGTCGGACCAGTTTTGCTCAAGATAGTGGCCGGTCGTATAAACGGTCGTGGTCGTGGCTGAAGTCAGTCCCTCATGAAGCCAGGTGATCCGGTACAGGTGCAATTTAGTCAGTTGATGATATTACGATGAAGTAAAATGTGACTGCGGAACCACATCTGAAACGATAGCACACCTCCCGTCCTGTGCAGGTCCACTTACACCATAACATGGACTGGCTAGTCCGGAGTCACCGGGTGACGCTCATCATCATCATCATCATCTCAGCCGAAAGACGTCCACTGCTGGACATAGGCCTCCCCCAAGTGTCCACATTGACCGGTCCCTTGCTACTCGCATCCACCGGATTCCCGCAACGTGACGTTTCTCAATATCTCCGTAACAAGAATGTATAAAAAAATAAGCCTTTATTGCTGAAACTTAATTTTACATTTCCTTAACTCTATTAAGCTGAAAGCGTCAGGGCGGCCCGCGAAATTCAAATTATCTTACGTTTATCAACATACAACTTAGCACTGCCCTGTAAATTGCAAAAAAACGTAAGAAATTTTGAATTTCGCGGGCTACCTTGTAGCAACCCCCTTAAACAATTTACTTTCTATATTTAACATTATTTTTCGGTAGCCGGTTTCTTTCCTGCAGCTTATCTTTCGACAAAGGCCTCCTCTAATGCTTTCCATTTTGTCCTATCTTTTGCGATACGTGCCCATTCTGGACCAGCTATCTTTTTCATGTCGTCGTGCCAACGTTTAGTTTGTCTTCCTTTACTCCTCGCGCGGGTACCATTCCGTGATTAAACGTGTCCACATCTCTGTCCCTTCCCTTAACATGTGTCCCGTCCATCTCCATTTCAGGGTTTTGCAAACAGTCAGTATATTTTTAAATTTTGTTTTAATCTTGATACTTTCTAATCTCACCTTGTCTTCCTCTCTAGAAGGTATGGTCTATAACAAAAAAATAATCGCAATGACTGACGGGGAGAACAAGTGCCTTTCGGCTTGGTTAAGAGTAATTTTACACCCTTTATACTGTTGAAGTGTGCCTATTGTACTGCCTATTGTATTGAGAAGCAGCTACATAACCATCTGCTAACTTATTAATCATTCACATAACAGTCTAATAATTGTTGCTATACCACAATAAATCAACTTTCATTGGCTAGCGGTCAAAACAAACACATTATTGAACCCGAAGTATATTTATCCAGCGTTTCCTTGGCCTTGGCCCAACATCAGTTACCCGAACAGAAATAAAACCATAAAAGCACGTTTACACCACAAACAGTAATCTTTTACTCAAGCAATGTTTATTTCGGTACTTTCGGAAGGAGCTGTCTGTTCTAATATCGAGTCCAACCTTGATTAAAACGATTAGTCTTCATTCGTTCGCCGCTAAGCAAAGGTAGATACGGAAATAGTGTTCAAAGAAATCTCAAACAAACCTTGTTTTGTTAGATTCATGTTCCCGCGTGAGTATTCATCCGTATCTTTATACTGAAATCTTATATTCCAGAACATACTGATGTACACCTACCACTGCTTGTCTCTGCATCACCCAAAGGTTGACTGGTAGAGAATGCCTATGGCATTAAGTCCGCCTCTGTACTATGTGCTTGAAGTGTTAAATAAATAAATAAATAAATAAATACTAATCAGACTTCATAAAATAAATTAAGTATCTCTGCGTACAATAATAAACCTATCTAAGAAGTAGATCCTAACTTCTTAAGTTTACTTTATCTTTCATTTTAGAGGGCATTAACTCTCATATATTTACAAAGCGTTGTTGTTGTTTTTAATCAAAAGCTACTGTATATTTTGATTAGTTCTTGGAAACAATGCGCCTAACACTAATTTTAATCTACTTCAGTATATCAAATATTTGGCATCTGAGGCAAGATGTCAAATATTATTTAGTAGGTATCCAAAATTATGAATAACAAACGATACTCCGGTGCTTGACATTCTGACACATCTAATTTTAGCTTTAAACAACGACCTTCCAATAAGTAGCCGTTCTACATCTGTATGTGAAGCCTGCCGAGGCTACCACGAAGGGAGGCCGTTTTACCCACGGGCATATACCCACACATCAAGCCTATAAACGCACACACATGCACTGTACCTCTAGTATATACAGTTAACGTACAAACTTCCATTGAAAACGCAGTTCCAACTCCTTCCAAAAAGTTTTGCCATCCTTTCGATACAACTCTTGGGTTTCAGGCGTGGAACCCGTTGGCGGGGTTGTACTGCCTACGTCACTTGGATCCCTGGGTTTTGGGTCAGTAGGTCACGTGAAAGGACTGCTGCAGCTGTGCGAAGCGGAGGGGGGGTATAATTTTTAAACCCAACATTGTGACGTCATCGTGCGAGCCTTGGACCCCTCCCGTGCCGCCCCGCTTGAATGATGAATGAATAGGTCGATTGGTGCTAAGTAACGCTAACTAGGTCACACCACATTTTGATCACAGGCTGCAACGACACAATATTCATTTTTTGTGTCATTTAATTAGCTGGGCAAGGGAAACGTTGCATCGGTAGAAAAATCTGCCAAGATTGAGGTATCTGTACCGGTATGTACCGGTACCAGAAATGGTTGGGAATATTATAGGGAGGATATATACGGGCTATAAGATTTCAAATACAAAAAAAAAACAAAATATTCACTTTCTGTTGTTTTTCTAATTTATAAGAATAGATACCATATTTTGTGCTGGGTATTTATAACATAACTTTAAAGTTTTCAAGTTGAATAAAATTCCAGAGTTAAAAAAAAAGACAGGACACCGGAACTGAACAGTACCTGATGTTTTTTCTACGCCAAGCAGAAAGTTACTCGAACTTTCGGTCGAATTTTAATTACTGTCTAGAAAATAAGTTTAACTTCATCGAAATGTTGGAAACATTCAGCAACTATTGGCTATTGAATCGTAGATTGCGTCAGTAAAATGCGCAAATCTGTGCGCCTGCCGTGACCTGGTTCTCTCACATTATTCAAGGTTTGGTCCTTCCTTCTCACCCAGCCCGTAGTAAGGCTTCAGTGCAATTCTTAGTTATTATATAATAAGGTCGACTCTTTGGCTATTATTATATTATGGATTACGGGATGTAATGGCCGAAATAAGGGTGTAGGTTGCACCACCTACGGAAAGTGTAGCTCGATAATATGGCGCTTTTTTGAAAGGTCATGGACATTTTTTTTGCTAATTGATAGCCCAATATATGGACGACTTTTATCGCGCATTTACGGACACTACGACCAGAGCAATAAAAATATTGTGATATTTGTATAGCTCAGGTTAAACTCAAAATATTTTTCGCAAATGAGGATCAAGTTACCAACCAACAATCAGCAATGACTATTATTACCTGTAAATCAACTAATTCACCAAACGAGTTAATATTGAGTTCTATGTAATGTGGATAGATAAGACTAGGAAAAGATGATATGGCAAGAAAAGAGGTGGCTTAGAGATGACTACTAATTGAGAAGAAGAAAATGTTGAACCATTTGAAAGTCATTTGTCTGACAACCAGTCTTGTCATTCTTATCGTATTACCCAGTATTAGCTGGATTATAAACATCACATAGGCCGACCTCCATGTGAAATATAAATAATAAATAAATTAAAATCGCTGGACATTAAGAGGCCTGCGGCGCATGCGAATTTCATACAAACGTAATACCAAAATAATTTGTAAATCAAACATATTCTTAAGGTAGTGTGTATTTATTTCGATTGGTTTACTGAATATATAGGTTCCCAAACACATATTTTGAATGTACACTGATTTAAAGAAGAGTTATGAGAAGATGTTTATTTTTTAGAAATTTTAAATTCCTCATATCTCGTCTTTATTTATTTATTTATTTATTTATGTACACAAAATACTTCATAGGACATTACATTAACGATAGAAGAGCACAAAGGTAATGCTTATTATTGCTGCTTTATATCATTGTTCTTTCAAAACTATTTATTTGGGAACATAGATATTCTATAATACAATCGAAATATATACAGCCTACCTTAAGAATATGTTTGATTTTCATATTATTTTGATATTACGTTTATATGAAAAACACATGCTCCGCCGGCCCCTTAACACACAGCGCCACCTGCACATAGTGCCACACTAAGAAAAGCTTATGTCGTGGACCATTTTAGGCCCGCTGAGGGCTAATCCGTTGGAGGACGTAGTTTTATTGGCCTCCGTTTTTCTTGTTTTTACACGTTCAGTTGAAAACCGTACCAGAATTTACCAACACACATTTTGCACACACATTTAAGTGTGGGACCACATTTTCTGTTCATTTTTTTCCTGTTTTTCCATATTTTTGACCTGGTATGTTGTGATTTTTGGATTTTAAGTGGACAGAGAAAAGTCCGGGGGTGTATACTATTATCCAACAATTCGATTTCATATGACAATATATGCAATTACCATTCGATAAATGATGTTTATTTTGTAAGTAGCTGTTCACAAACACTTTCACACAGGATTTTTTTTAACTAGGTAGATGGGGCCAATGTTTCATATCTGACCACTCTGAGAAGAAACAGCCGAAACAAACTCCGAGGACATAGTGTCTTTTGAAGTCCGGGCATAATCTTGCTCAATTCACATGATGATCATGCTGATATAAGTCTGAGATGGTCTTTTGAAGAAAGAACCACACACATTTCAGTTAGTGGCGGTACTTTCATAGAACCCTAAAAGCTTGGCTTGCCCTTAGGATCTAATACTCTTCATGATGTTAGGGTTTCTGAACAATCTGCTTGCCTTAAGGGCTTGCTGTATTGTTGGGCCCTAGACACGCCACTGATTTCAGCGGACCTGTCCAGTCAGTGCAAGATTTGTCAGTTATCGTGTAGCGCAACTTATAACACAAGGAGCTCAACAAAACGACGAACAATATCAAAGAACGGACATGATGGTCCATGTTTGATTCAATACACCTTTTTAGGAATTATCTTAGAGTGAAACACATGTTGACACATGGTATATGCGGGTGGTGCATGCAGCAAGCAAGTCTCAAGTGATTAGTATGCTGTGCTAAGGAACCCTATTTGTTGGACGTTGACTTATAGCTGTCATTTTTATTTTTTCAGTTTTACGAGAGTGTACACCATAAGAATATAAGTTTCATTCTACTCCATAACGTTTTCTTATAGCGTAATTGTATAGCATTGTCACAAAACAAGTATCGAGTGATACTAAAATACAGATTGTATGCAGCTTTCAGGATGAAACATGAAATAAATGTCACAAAATACTTAACGCTGTTTAGTAGAGTTGTAGTATTCCCTTATGAAGACAAAAAGAGTTTTTATAAAATCCTTTGAGTTTCTTTAAAAAAAACTCAAAGTTCTCTTGCACTTTAACAAAAAAACAGTGATTATGTATGGGAAAAATAATTCATCTTTGTATATTCTGAACAGTCACCGACATTCACAAAAGAAACAATAGAGATGAAAAATAAATAAAACAGTGGTATTCCACTCTTTTGACATTTCACCAACGATCGCCTCCATTCAACTGATCTCGTTATGGTAACTTCCTTTCAGTTCGAAAATAAACGGGCAATAGAAGTAATTATTGTGAATGTCAGAAAACAAGACACTTATATACAACATAGAACGGACGAACAGCATGGGGCGAGGGCGAAAGAGAATTATCGTTAGTGTCATTCACGCCCTTTTTAGAGCTAATAAATTAAGTGTTTATATATCTTATTGCGTAAGTTTGTGAGATTAGTTGAGTTTTGGGACTTAATTTAAAGATTGATCAATCTAACAACGCATATTTTGGAAAATATATATTCAAAAACATAAATTTCATAGAAATATGTTTGAGATAATGCCATTGACATGGATATGTCACCGTAAAATAAACTATCGTGTAAACCAAGGATTCCCAAAGTGGTGGTGGTGTGGTTTCCTAGGGGTCGACATAAACGAAAACTGATTTAGGGGTCGACGAGGTCTAAAAATCGACCCCTATTAAATTAACACAAGAAAACTTTCAAGATAGGTAGATAGGTACTGTATTGCTTATGTTGTGTTACGTGTACTAAGAATAATTAAAATTTTTGTAGGAAATAGCATTGTTGTAGTAATGTGAAGTCTTCCAATTGGTACCTTAGTTACCTAGGTATTTTGTATCAATAGGAAAAAACTAAAGATAGGCCCCCTTATTCATAATAGTCTGCTAACTTAAAGTATTGCTAATTCTCACTCTGTCTTTTTCTATTGCGTGGACCATTATGAATAAGGGGGTTGATCTTAAAAGTAGGTAATTTGGCCATGGGGGTCTGAGGTAACAGTTCATTTTGAAAAGGGGTCACTTGTCCAAAATAGTTTGGGATCCCTGGTGTAGACTATCGAAATATTGTCAAACGAACATACTGCTTACAATAAAAACGCATTATTTTTCGTGAAATGCATGCGATGGTAGTCAACTCACGCGGTGTGGAGGGAAGGAGGGGTCCCCCTTGCCCAATGGTACCATTCTCATGAAAAGATAATGTACCATTCCTGAGAAATAGCGATTAATATAACCTAACCTTAAACACACTTACACTTTATATTCCCTTATAAAGCGTAGTCGACGGAGCCTCGCTTCGCGGGCTCATTTCCGTGTGCAGGGTTTAAAGAAACCTAACTAACCTAACGGGGGGTGCCCCAACTCCGGATTGTGGGGGCAGAGATACTTCCGTATGTTCAGTTGACAATATTTCGAGAGTTTACAATATCGCTAGAGATATTACAATCTAACGTGTTTGTCAATTTTACGGTTACAGATACAAAATCTTCTTTGTATGCTTTTCTATTCAAAGTTCTCCGCACCTAAATAATACTCGTTACAAGAGGAAAAGATGGAACAGCAAACCTTGCTTCTTGCTAGCTAGATTTTAGGTTTAGTTTTCCTCTGCTTCCCGTATTTTACATGATGGTATTCTTCAGTAGTAGAGGCAGACCACTAACACGGTGCGAGAAACTGCCGGGTCTAATTGGACCTAAATAGTAAAAGACTAGAGACGCATCGGCTGGGCTTCTTTGGACGAGGCCTTTACCCCAACCTGGGGTCCCTGCGACAGAAGAAAACATGCAATACTAACAAATACACTACACAAGAAACAAACCCGCTGACACATTCCTACTACAAATTAAGCTAAATTATCTTCTCTGTCTCTCTTGCTGATACAAGCAAGGGATAAAAGCCTTTTTTTATTCTTCAGTAACACAACACATGGCCGTAACAAAGTTGCATAACATCGTACCCGAAATACACCAGCCCGTGGCACGACCTTAAACTACGGGTCCTTTGATGATGAAGAAACGCGGTGAAATGTTTCAACATTAATTAAAAGCTGGCCAATGTAGCGGAACACGCGACACGTGGCTCGTGATCGCTCGGTCACGCAGCGCCGAGATCGCACAAAAGGTAAAGTCGGAAGGAGCGGGCTTTCCTGTGACGTACGCCCCCAACGTAACTCTTTTATTTTGAGGTGGCATTTAAAAGTTAGGGAAAACCTCTTTTTGAATGTTTTGAATGTTACGAGAGCGTTTTGAAAGTTCTTAGGAAAAATAATGTAAAATGGTGTTTTTTGGTTGCTTTTTTCCCTTTGTGTTGGGTAACGGATAATTTTTAGAATCATGACTTGACTCAGTATTGTTCCTTGCTGAAACTTTATTTATATCTTGAGTGTTGTACCTACTTTTACCAAAACAAGTTTTATAATTTTGATGACAGGACAGACTCTTTACCGCTTAGGTGCTTATTTATATTTCCTGATCAAAATCGACAGTCATCTTTAAACAATGTTACGCAAATTGTGAATGAGTATATGTTTCAAGTTGTTCTCAAAGCTTTGAGTAAAAAACTCACATGATTCTTTGTTTAAGTATATAGAAAATAACACGCGCAAAAACATTGGAGGCGTGTTTCCCCTTTATACCAGGAATACTTAAAAAAGCAACAAAGATTCGCGATTCTATAGAAACTCCTTCATTCTTTGTACGACGTCAGATTGCAAAACGGAGTAATGTTTTCGTCGCGTGCTTATAACATGTGCGACATGAAATAACAACAAACCTAATGACAAAGATGTTTTGATTTGTTTTCAGAAGACCCCACCGTAAATATTCTTCAGTTACTGTGATTGATGAACATTTTTGAAGAAGCTACTCTAATGAATATTATTTTCTTCTCCATGGTAACGAGTAGATGATTGGGCCCCCTGTTGTGTTCGCGACCTAGACAACGTCAAATCAGTTAGTACCAGTATACCTACAAACACAAATTATATTAGATGCTAGCTGTTGCCCGCGACTTCGTTCGCGTGAACCACCCTTAACCTATCAAATATACACAAAAATTCCATTAAAATCGGTCAAGCCATTTCGGAAAACTTCGATAACAAACAATGTAACACGAGATTTTATTTATTAGATTGCATTGAATAAAACAGTTATAATCTTGAATAGACTGAATAAAGTCTTACTAATCTTGTTTCCGCATGTAAACTTTGCAGCCCAGAGGTTGTATTTTAAGGAAGGATTTCCTTAGTGCACCCCTAGACCACATAAGGAAACTACTTGCCAAATTAAAAATCTGTAGACCCAGCGGTTTGGGCTGTGCATCGATTTTTAGAATTTTTCACCCCATTTACCCTTCGCAGAGATTGAAGGGTTAAAGGTTTTTTCAGAACCTTTAACCCGAGCCTTTAGCTACGAGCTCCCACGTCGAAGACATACCGAAGCAGTAAAAATAGTAATTCATTTATGATACGATTACTACCAAAATATCCCCCCCTTGTGACTGATTATCACAAAATTTCATCATCTCGGTAACCTATAGGCGTAGGGTCCTCTGCTCCTCGTATCCAGCTCCCACAAGCCACGGTGTGAAGATTCCCTCCTATCGTGAGCCTTACTTTTACTGATTCGCGATCTCTCATCGGTTATTATTGGTTCCATACGGACACGGAACTTAGCCGGCCTATTGCCACTTAACCTTTGTTTGTATTCCTGCAGTTACTTTGGTTCTCCGCCGGACCACCTCATTCCGGAAATAGATGTTGTTTACAAGACAATATTATGATACTAATGGAATCTTCGCTACGCAGTTACGAACTTAACCGCGTAAGTTAAAGTAGGTTGTTCCATACAGAAGTTGGTGCTAAGAAAAACTAATAATGTTTGGTGACCGTAAGCTAAGACGAAAACAAGGATGAGATACTTTATGTATTACTTTCAAGATATCCATCAGGAATAAAAATAAACAATCAATATTTATGTATATGCGTAGCAAACAGCTACGGCGTAGTAAGCGTCGGCGTACTTCGAGCTACGAAAACAACGTAGCAAACTTGTTAGATGCGTAGGGCTATTCATGGCTTCAACCATGAGACCATGATAAGAATGCTTATCGAGCTCATCAAGTCTAACAGTGTTGTTTTATTTATTAAAAGAGCTTTAATCCTGATAGGAAGTTTACTTTTACACGCGTCTCGACATCTTTTAAATTACTCTCAAGGATGTCTGTTAAACATTGTTATACCTACTCGTATGTTGGCAGATAGTTTTTTCTCTACCAAGAAGTATCGAAGTTTTAAAGTTCAGAATGGTTCGATAGTGTAATACTGTTACATCGGACCTACTAGAACATTCGAGAAAGTCGGCGATTACAGTGTGCGTACGTTAGAAGTTCGAGGGCATTCTATTATTATTAGTTTTAAAGTTAGGTAGGTACAAACTCGCGACCTATTTATACAAAGGCATTAGAATTTCGACCGTACGCCTAGGGCATAAGGTTCATATTTGTTTGTTTTGTACAAGTAGGTAATACCAACCTTGTAAGTAGGTACCTACTATTTTTTGTTAGTGTTTTTTTTATGACCCTCTCGAATCTTCGTGGTTATTCTGGTGTGTCTGTTGGCGAGTATAAATAGAGCGCTCAGGGCCGCGACCGGCAGTCTTGTTTTGGCTACACAGCGAAGCGAATCCAAGTGAACTACAAGTGCGATATCTAAGTGAATAGTAAACAGTAGTGTATTTGTGATTAAGTTTTGATTGTTTAGTGATTAATAAAGTTATTGTGTTGTTTAATCGGTAGTAATTAATTTATCTCATACCCAGCTCGTAACAAATTGGTGTCAGAAGTGAGAGATAAATTATGCCAATCCTACCAAAGGACGACACGGACGGTATCCGTACCAGAAGTCAGCGACAGCAGGATATGGACCAGAGGCGGTTTGGGGATTCTCCGACACAGACACCGGGTGCTGTCCAGCCTACGTCGCAGCCAGTCGCTGGCCCATCCGGAGTTTCTCCAGCATCAGTGGCGCCAGACTTGTCAGCTTTAATGGCGTTGCTGCAGGATCAAGCTCGCCGTCAAGAGGAGCAGGCTCGCCAGTTACAGGAGCAATTGCAACGAGACAAAGAGGAGCAGGCTCGTCGTCAAGAGGAGCAGGCTCGCCGTCAAGAGGAGCAGGCTCGCCGTCAAGAGGAGCAGGCTCGCCGGTTGGAAGAGCAGTTGCAGCAAGACAAAGAGGAGCAAGCCCGCCGCCAGGAGGAGCAGGTCCGCCGCCAAGACGAACAGATGATCCTCATAAAGGATCTTCATGCAACTTTCGGCAAGGACCTGAAAGTGATGAAAGATCAGGTTCACCAGCATGAGAACCGCATCTCAGAGGCCGAAGTTAAGATTGCTGGGGTACAGAAGGCTTTGAGCGAACTGAAGACTGAAGGTGGAACTGTAGCTTCAGTGGTTGCTGCACCTTCTTCGCGTGGTTTCAAGGTTCCTCCATTCGACGGAACATCGTCGTGGTCGGCCTACAGAATCCAGTTTGAGGCCGTCATGAAGGCGAATGGATGGACCAAACCACAAGCCATGACCGCGCTCACCTTAGGCCTCCGAGACCAGGCCCTAACCATTCTCGAGGCACTCGGCAGGGATGTAACCTACGAGCAGCTGCTAGAGGCGTTGGAGTCCAGATACGGCGACGCGCACCTGGAGCACGTATTCCGTGCCAAGTTGAAGGACCGTTTTCAACGAAGTGCCGAGAACCTACAGCAGTGGGCTCTAGAAGTTGAAAAGCTCGTTCGGAAAGCCTACCAGTCTGCCCCTGCACTGATTGACGGAAATCTGGTACAGGCGTTCATTGATGGAATACGTGACTTAGAAGTTAGAGCCGCCGTGAGACTTGGGCATCACGAGACATTGAAGGACGCCTTGGCCCATGCCTTAGAAGTAGAGGCAGTGAGGCAAGACCACCGAACGCACCGCGTCAGGGAGGTTGTAGCATCACCTGTACGCGACCGCCCGCAAGGGTATAGTCCTAGGTGCTACACTTGTGGAGAAAGGGGTCATCTTCGGTCCAGCTGTCCTAAGCGCAGCACCCCAAGAGAAGATCAGCAGGGAAGAGTGGCTGAAGTGACTGCCCAGCCACAGCAGGGAAACGAGTAAATGCCAGGACTGCGGGGCGGGTGCTGGCTGGTATTGAAAGAGCCCCGAGAATCTTGATCTCGCAAGCACATGACGGGAACAGCCTGACCATCAAAGGCGAAGTCAATGGAACACCATGCAAACTGACGTTGGATACTGGAGCATCTCACACGGTCGTCAATTCCAAACTAGCAAGTCGGTTTCTTGGGGACTACTTCAATAAGCACGACCGTATACAGTTACTAACAGCTACCGGTCAGCACATTACCGTCCGAGGCAAGAAGGAGGTGGATTTAAAATTGGGTGACAGATTTTACAAGCAGAATGTCATCGTGGCCGATATAGTGGACGATTGCATCTTGGGCTTGGACTTCATGCGGAAATATCGTTGTGAGATTGACGTTGATCAAGGAGTACTGAAATGTGGTTCAGAGGAAGTGTTCATGGAAGGTGCACCGTCAGGAAAAGTGTACTGCCTGAAGAAGATTCTTCTTCCTCGCAGATCAGAAACGATGGTGCCAATTTGTTTGCCACGGAATTCTGGACAAAAAGATCGAAGTGTTCTGATAGAAAGGGTGAACAATGACTTCCCATGGAAGATGGCACGAACTCTGGTCAAGGCCACCAACATCTCAGCAGTACGCATACTGAATCCAAGTGACCAAGAGCATGTGATTAAGAAGGGCACCTTGATCGGCACTTGCGAGGAAGTAGCTTGGATGCGTCAATTGCAAGATGTGCCTACCGGAAATAAAGTTCGTAGTACAAAATTTGACGTGTCGACACTTTTGGAAAACTGCGATTTAACCAAAGGAGAAATGGAGAAGGCTAAGAAGATGTTACTTGAGTACGCCAACACTTTCTCTTCAGATGATGCTGACATAGGGAGAACTGGACTTGTTCAGCATCAGATTAATACAGGTAACGAGTTACCAATCCGTCAGCGACCAAGAAGACTGCCAGTTGCACGAGAAAAAGAGGTAGAAACCATGATTGAGGGAATGGTGAAGTACGGTGTTATAGAGCCTTCATCGAGTCCATGGTGTTCTCCTGTGGTCTTGGTAAAGAAAAAGGACGGCAGTATGCGCTTCTGTGTGGACTATCGACGACTCAACGACGTCACGAAAAAGGACAGCTACCCGCTGCCTAGGATCGATGACACACTGGATACGCTGACTGGTATGAAGTGGTTTACCACACTTGATCTGAAGAGTGGCTACTGGCAAGTAGAAATAGACCCCAAGGACAAGGAAAAAACTGCATTCTCAACAGGAAAAGGGCTATGGCAGTTTAAAGTTATGCCATTCGGGTTGTGCAACGCTCCTGCGACGTTTGAAAGGCTGATGGAGCAAGTACTCGCCGGATTGATTGGAGACGCATGTCTTGTCTATCTAGACGACATAATCATCGTGGGCCGTACATTTGAAGATCACCTTATAAACCTCAACCGAGTGCTGTCAAAAATACAAACAGCAAATCTGAAGTTAAGTCCGAAAAAGTGTTCGTTTTTCAGACAGCAAGTGAACTTCTTAGGACACATAGTTTCGGGGGAAGGTGTTCAAACAGACCCAGAAAAAGTAGTCGCCGTCAAAGATTGGCCAGTTCCGAAAGACAAGACACAGGTCAGAGCATTCCTGGGTTTGTGCTCCTACTATCGAAGGTTTGTCAAGAATTTTGCGGACATTGCAAAACCTCTGCACAAACTCACTGAGGAAAAGCGGCAATTCTGTTGGGACGAAGACTGCGACGTCGCATTTCAGGAATTAAAGAAACGTCTGAGCAATACACCTATTTTGGGATATCCTGACACAGAAAATGACTTCATAGTTGACACAGATGCAAGTAATACTGGAATTGGGGGCGTGCTGTCTCAACGGAAAGGAGACCGGGAGGTTGTAATAGCCTACTTCAGCAAGTCTTTATCGAAACCAGAAAGAAATTATTGCGTTACAAGACGGGAGCTACTCGCCGTAGTAAAGACATTGCAGCACTTCAGTAAATATTTGCTGGGACGTAAATTCCAACTACGAACTGACCATGCTGCACTGAAGTGGCTATTGCAGTTCAAGAATCCAGAGGGGCAAGTGGCGAGATGGATAGAACTACTCCAAGAGTTTGATTTCGTAACTGAGCATCGCAGTGGGAGAACTCACGGTAACGCAGACGCCTTGTCGAGAAGACCTTGTCCTGAAGACTGTAAGCATTGTGCTAGGCAAGAGACTAAGGAAGTAGTACCCGTGAGGATGCTTAGAACGGATCTCAGCGATGAATGGAAGGAGACCCTACAGCAGGCTCAGCAAAAAGATCCGGACATCAAACCAATCTTCGAGTGGATCAAAGCTGGTGTTCCTAAACCCAAGTGGAGTGATGTGGCTGCGATGAGTTCCATAACGAAGAGTTATTGGGCGCAATGGAACAGCTTGGTGATCCAGGATGGAGTCTTGTGCCGTAAATGGGAAAACGCTAGAGGGGACAGCTGTCATCTACAAATGGTTGTTCCTAAAGCTAAGGTACCGGATGTTCTACGGCTCTACCATGATGGTTGTTCTGGAGGACATATGGGAGTAAAAAGGACTCTACTAAAAATTCGAGAACGCTTTTACTGGATCCATTGTCGTGATGATGTGGAGGACTGGTGCCGCAAATGTACCAGTTGTGCGGCCGTGAAAGGACCCCAGACACGCAGCAGAGGTGCATTAAAAGTGTACAACGTTGGAGCCCCTTGGGAACGGATAGCACTAGACGTTGCGGGACCATTTCCAGTAAGCGAGAGCGGAAACAGGTACTTCCTGGTGGTCATGGATTACTTTACAAAGTGGCCGGAAGTCTTCGCCATTCCTAACCAAGAAGCTACAACTGTCGCAGATAAATTAGTTCAGGAAGTCTTCTGTCGTTTTGGAGTACCCTTAGAAATACACAGCGATCAAGGAAGAAATTTTGAATCGCAAGTATTTCAAGAGACTTGTCGATTGATGGGTACCCATAAAACCAGAACCACCTCTTACCACCCACAATCCGATGGAATGGTAGAACGATTCAACCAAACGTTGGAGAGGTATCTGGCGAAAGTTGTGGAAAGCCGGCAAAGGGATTGGGACAAGCACATACAGCCGTTTCTTCTGTCTTACCGAAGTGCAGTCCACGAAAGTACGACTGTGACACCAGCCTTCGCGAACTTTGGAAGGGAACTACGGTTACCTGCTGATTTAATCACTGGAACTCCCCCTGATGCTCCATGTAGTGTAACAGATTACGCGAATGACTTGCGTAATAAGTTGAACGATGTTTATGAGCATATCCGACAATCCAGCCAACAGATGTCTGAGAAGATGAAGACCCGGTATGATCGGAAGGCAAACGGTAGGGGTTTCGACGAGGGTTCACTGGTGTGGTTGCATAACCCAGTGCGGAGCAAGGGGAAGTCTCCGAAGTTACAAGCAAAATGGGATGGGCCATACCGAGTCGTGACTAGGATCAACGATGTCACCTACCGAATACAGAAGGGTCCGCGAGGTGCGCCTAAGATTGTGCATGTAGACCGGTTGGCGCGATACTACGGGACTAATGATGCTCGGGACGAGCATGTCTAAGGAGGGGGCAGTGTTACATCGGACCTACTAGAACATTCGAGAAAGTCGGCGATTACAGTGTGCGTACGTTAGAAGTTCGAGGGCATTCTATTATTATTAGTTTTAAAGTTAGGTAGGTACAAACTCGCGACCTATTTATACAAAGGCATTAGAATTTCGACCGTACGCCTAGGGCATAAGGTTCATATTTGTTTGTTTTGTACAAGTAGGTAATACCAACCTTGTAAGTAGGTACCTACTATTTTTTGTTAGTGTTTTTTTTATGACCCTCTCGAATCTTCGTGGTTATTCTGGTGTGTCTGTTGGCGAGTATAAATAGAGCGCTCAGGGCCGCGACCGGCAGTCTTGTTTTGGCTACACAGCGAAGCGAATCCAAGTGAACTACAAGTGCGATATCTAAGTGAATAGTAAACAGTAGTGTATTTGTGATTAAGTTTTGATTGTTTAGTGATTAATAAAGTTATTGTGTTGTTTAATCGGTAGTAATTAATTTATCTCATACCCAGCTCGTAACAATACAATAGCTCCCAATTTAAAAGCGGGGGCGCTATCTATTATATCGCTCCTCTTTTAAAACATTTCTTGATACCTAAAATAAGTTCAAAGTAACAGCTGGTAGGTGCTCCCCTTTCATAACTCTTGGTGAAGTGGGCCAAACAACACAGAGTGGAGATAACATAAGTGGGCGCAACATCATAATAATATAATCTCCTGCTCCTCCAAAAAAGCTGGCGTCATTTTAAGTATTGAGTTTAGATAAACAAAGGTATTATTAATTTTCAGAAACAGATGTGAAAATTATGAGTAAACCAACTCTGTAAAATTACGGGATAATTAAGTAATTATACGCAACCTTGCTTGAAGATAATTGTAATTACAGTATGATAATGTTAGAAGGTCACAGGAGGACTCTTCCACTCTCTAAAGTAAATTAACACTCGTGTCAAAGTCTCAAGGTCACAAAGGAACGAGTCTTAACTGAGAAAGAGTTAGCACAGTGGTCCCAGCGGTGGGACCAGTTATGTGAAAACGCAGGCAAATCCTTTGTAACACTCACTTTTGACTCAATACCTGGCCACTACTAGATTGTGGCAATTATAACCACCACACGTTCTATAAAAGGTTGCCAAAGTCCGTTTATCGGTGACCGCCCACCACATATCCATATGGAGACCGCACCATGTTTCGGAAAGCACGCCTGTCTAATCATTTGCAGATCTATAAAGTCGTTACGTGTGGGCAAAAGACGCGAAAGTCTGATACAGTCTTACCTAGGTATAACGTATTGTTACTTAGTAACTGGACTAGCTCGTGGCTAAATAATAACAGCCGCTCGGGTCGATCTTTAGGTTAAACCGTGTTTCCCTAGGTTGGTCTGTGGATAGGTGACCACCCTTCCATACCGAGTTTACTAAATGCCTCGGAAAGCACGTAAAGCTGTTGGTCCCGGTCATTTGTCCATCTTTGGCAGTCGTTACAGGTGGCCCAAAAAGTCTGACAACCAGTCTTATCAAGTGGTATCGTATTACCCAGTATTAACTGGGTTGTGGAGGTCAGATAGGCAGTCGCTCCGTGTAAAATTCTGGTATTCAGCTGCACCCGGTTAGACTGGAAGCCGACCCCAACATAGTTGGGAAAAGGCTAAGCAGATGATGATGACCTATAGTAACTGGGCTATGGAGGATAGATAGACTTTCACTAAGGTCCATGTTCACCGAAAATATAACCGGCTGGTTATCCAAAAACATCTGTCAATGTGACGTGTTCCCATACAAAAATACGTTTTAAACAGCTGTTTTAGGTAACCAGACTGTTATCGTTTCGGTGAACATGGACCTAAATGTGAAGTGCTGTTATTGAGCTGTATCTGGTTGCATTAGAAGCCGACTTAAACATAGTTATGAAAAAACTAAATGGGAGAGACAGACAAACTTCCTATACAAAAAAAAACATGGCAAGGCAGTGCTACGAAAAGCGTACGTGACGATCACGCGAGTTGCATGATTTTTGTTCACACAAAAAGTGCTCCACACGCTAGAATTGTTCACTTCAAAAAACAATTATGTACAAAGTTAGCTCAAGATTTATTATCAATAGCGAACAAGACACAATCGTAGGAGAAGAGATAATCATAACAAATACAAATGACTGTAATAGACAAGACATAATGTATGTATTGAGGACAACGTTTAACGGGAAATGATATCACTAATACAGCAGGTAAATAGATTGTGAGACAAACAGTATTGTCTTGGATCTCATTGTTAGCAGATTGTGTATAACGGTATAATAATTACTTCTCCTTACTTAATAATTATTCGAGTAAGTTCGTTGGTTAGTTATCTATTTGTTTGTCGGAAACACGCCACAATATGTCCATTGTCCATAATAGGATGGAATTATGATAATATATTAATATTGACGACCCAAATGGCGTAGCGGTAGTGATGCTGCCTTGCGTTCTTAAGGGCCCGGGTTCGAATTCCGGTAGGAGCAAATGTTTGTGTGATAAGCATGGATATTTGTTTCCGAGTCATGGATGTTTATATGTTGGATAAGTATGTATTTACAAACAAAAATAATCTATGTAGTATATCAACTATCCGGTGTCTACAACAAAAGCCCCGCTGCTTATTGTGACACTAGATGGCGCTGTGTGTAATATCAAGCGATATTTGATTATGACAAGTTAACGATCTTGGGCTTTCTTTTAACTATGATCGTAAATTAGTATTGAACTTGAACAGTACATACAAAGTAGAAACTAATTTGTCATCCACGACTTTTCGAATAAACTATATTATAAACTAATTAAAAAACAGCCAAATCGGTCGAACCGTTTTCATGTTACGATCCTTCATACATGTGTCAAGTGATTTTTTTTAGGGTTCCGTAGTCAACTAGAAACCCTTATAGTTTCGCCATGTCTGTCTGTCCGTCCGCCTGTCCGTCCTCGCTTAATCTCTGTGACCGTTAGCACTAGAAAGCTAAAATTTGGTACCAATATGTGTATCAATCACGCCGACAAAGTGGTAATAAAAATTGGAGAAAGTGTTGTATTAGGGTAGCCCCCCTGTATGTAAAGTGGGAAGTGTTTTTTTTTTTAATTTCAACCCTAACGTGTGATACATTGTTGGAAACGTATTTAAAAATGAATAAGGGTTTACTAAATCATTTTTTGATAATGTCAATAATTTCAGAAATAATCGCTCCAAAAGTAAAAAACAATGTGTGTGTCCCCCTCTAACTATTGAACCATAAGTTTAGAAAATATGAAAAAAATCTGAGAAAAATATCCTAGAAAGTCGAAAGCACTTTCTAGGAAAATCATTTTGAACTTGAATGGAAACAACAGTTTTTGTACCAAAAAGACAAAAAGTTCTACAAAATAATTTCTAAACTCATAAGTAGGGAACACTTATTGTGACGGACGGGAAACTACGGAACCCTACACTGAACGTGGCTCGACACGCTCTTGGCCGGTTTTTTTATGTTGAAAGACCGCTCTAAGTTTGATTCTTATTGATACTTACCTTGTCGCTTTGACTTGTATTGTATAGACATTTGTCCATTCAATTCCTACTCACTAACCCGTGACGCCCACGCCAGTTTTATTCCAAGCTTAGTATTACATAAAACGTCCTGTCTTGTGGTATCTTCCATGTCCGAGTAGGAATTCTTATAGTACCTCGTTTTCAAACACGCGGCCAGACGTCGGCAAAAGGATTCCGCTCGTGACAGTCGGTGGTACTCAAACTGTAGAGTACAGTAGTTATTTATCCAGAAACTACTTGAAGAAAGATATTATTTTATTTTTGCAAATTGTACGAGATGATGTTTATGCAGCGATCATTCGTTAACAAAGTATTAAATATACAAAAGAATCCTAATTTTCCGACACTTTACCTTATAGGTTGTGTTCAAAAGCATTTTATTTCACAGCTGAATGTTTATCTCCGACACAAAACTCTTGTACTAGAATGTATTCTCTTATAATATAACATTTCAAAGAACTCAATTCAACAAGAAAGTATGGATAAAAAAAGATACGCGGCATTCTTTGGCGACTGCTGATGCAAGTGAAAACTAAGTAAGAAAGTAAGAAAGAAGTAAGTCGAAAAGAAGGTGTAAGAAGTGAGTAGTGTGTCTAAGTAATCTATATCTGCTACGGGGTGCCTGCGCACTCCGAGTGGTGCTACGCCGTAGAGGATCGGCTACGAGTGCTACGAAGCGTTAGATGATGGTCAAGCGAGTTCCATGATTTCTGTTCCCCCAAAGCCCCTTCGTACACAAGGTTACACAAATCTTCGATATTCAACGATTTTAGTCTTCAAGCGAGTGCCGCCATACAAATCCATAATATCGGCGACGCGATTCGTGTACGAACTTCAATGGATTTGTATGGTAAAATCGTTGAGTATCTTAGATTTTTGTAGCCGTGTGTACGAAGGGGCAAAAAGTTCTCAACGGGCCTAAAGAAGATTTCACTTCAAAAAGTTTGAACGCCACTGTGCGTCTCACCACGTTTGTTTGAAAGAATACCTAGATCATGGCGCTCACGTGTACCATCACATTGCTATTCCCTTCCCACAAAGCCCCCGCAAAGAACGCTGTCCACAACGTGCTTTCTACTTGCCACTTTGTTTTACTTATATTTATTTGTATTATAGTACTTAATAGTTCACAATGAATTGTTTATATGTCATCATTCTCTTGCCCTTATCCCAATTTATTTAGAGTCGGCTGCATATCGTCTTTTTCCATACTTCTCAATCTCTGTGCCTCGTCATTTCTTTTGACACCTTTTATGTGTACGAAAGAAAGATAAATAAAGGAAATTGTATACTTAGTGCCAAGTTTTTTCACTTCGACTTTTTGTTTGTTGGAAATATTAAAAAAAACTCGTGCGTTGTTGTGAAAACCTATACCCACATTATTTTAAAGGCTTCATTGTGTCCTATGATGGGTCTATAGAAATTGACAGAGTGGAAAAATTTTCGAGGCGATCAAATTCGGCGAAATGTTTTCTTTTCCACCTTATACCATACCAGATTAACAATTATATCTACTATCAATGATTTTTCTCCACAGAACTGAACCTAGGTGAAACAGAGTATAGTCAATATCTTACTTGTGTTCTCAAACGTGACCGAGCAGCCAAGCAATCTGACTAGATGGAAAATTCTTTTTTACGACTTTTGCATCGAAATTGATCTTTGAAAAGAGATAAATTTCCTTCAGAGTTCAGTGCTTTAGGTATGCTATAAATACCGTCAGAGTAAAACGAATCGAACCATAACGAACAGCTTTCATTAGAAAATGTAAATTAATGTAACATAATATTTAAACGGGAACCTATTTGTGCATTGATGAAAGATGTACTCATCATCTGCCTAACCTTTTCCCAACTATGTTGGGGTTGGCTTCCAGTCTAACCGGATGCAGCTAAATACCAGTATTTTATATGGAGCGACTGCTTATTTGACCTCCACAGCCCAGTTAATTTCGGGTAATGCGACACCACTTGGTGAAACTGGTTGTCAGACTTTTAGGGCCACTGACTAACTGTAACGACTGTCAAAGATGGACAATTGATAGCCGGGAGGGACCAACAGCTAAACGTGCTTTCCGTGGCTCAGAGGAAACCCTTTATTATCGTTAACCTAATGATCGACCGAGCGGCTTTTATTATTTAGACACGTGTGCCTGATGAAAGCTGTACTAGGAATTAATATTCACATAGAGAGCATGATCTACCCCGAACGTTCACCACTACAAAGTAAAGCTTCCCCGAACTTGTCGAATTTTAATGAATTTTCCATTAACAACCAACGCAGTGTACGTTGTTTGCAGGGACACTTCAGAGAACCTGGAAATATAGCCAGTAAATGCAACGCCAATTTTCAGGAAAATATTTGAACCGCTAAATGTTGGGAACATTTACCTGTTCAAGTGAAATAAACCAAAAAAAAAAAAACAAGCCAATCAACATGGAAATCTCAACCATTTTTCATGAAAAGTTCTGAATAGAAACCACAACTGCAGGAAGAACACGTAGCCATCGGTCCTATCGTATGTATTCAGAACCAATCCTACTTTACGATCGCTGATCAAATGACTACTACACATAACCACACCTACAATACCATAACCTCTTCCTTATTTAAAAAATAAAAGCAATAGAACTAAAATGGTCTCCTCAAATCATTTTTAATGTGAATGACATTATTTCACAATCTGCCAGGCACAACTAGCCAAACAGAACTGCGGGGTTATTTTTATTTGTCGGCGAAAGGTGCGGGTCGGCGGGCGGTGGCGGCGGCGGCGTGCCCGCAAACGTGACCGCTCTGCTGCTGTTACACCATGCTCCTCCGTTTCAAACCTTACAATACAATAAAGTAATAAAAATTGCCTTTATGTTTTCTAGAGTGGTAGCGCAGGGGCCGATGTTATGTCACCTAGTTCCACGTGTAACCTCGTGCAAAGCAAAGAGCGATCATTTCGGCGGACACTGTTAAAAGTTGGTAAAAATTAAAGTAAGACAACACCTAAAAATAAATGACATGGGCCTAAAAATAAATCACATCAACTTTTCTCGGCCATGGATCTGACCTCCAAACTGTTTTTGTGGCCTTTTTCAATGGTATCGGGCGGGTATTAATTACTCCACCATTTGATACATCCAAAGTCATGAAATCGTTTTGTCTCATTATTAATTTCGTCTGTGCGGACACAGAATAGTAAACTAGGACGCCATTAAAAAGTAACGACCTACCAAAGATTCGTTTTTATTGCCAACAACTTTGAGCGTAAATCCTACTTCCTATACTAATCTTATATTAATATAAGTAAGATTTGTACGAGTATAAATGCGAAAGTTTGTGAGTATGGAGGTATGGATGTTTGATACTCTTTCACGCAAAAACCACTAGATGGATTTAGATGAAATTTTACACACGGATAGTTTACAAACTGGAATAACACCTAGGATACTTTTTATCCCGGTAGTAAGATCCCATGGGACAATTATCAAACTTCACGCGGGCGAAGTCGCTGGCAGGAGCTCGTTAGTAATAATTAGAAGTGTCAAGTCGGTACCGACAAAGCACAATTATTGAAGAATTCAATAAATAATTGTTATTCATCTATGTAACCACTACATAGATCAATTACAATTATTTATTGAATTCTTCATAAAAGTCTATTTCCCTAAGGCCTTTCCGAATTTTCACGTGCGTCTTCGTCCACCGAGTGAGTTCGAGCCCGCAACTTGTGCTATCTTTAATCGGAGTTTTTAAGGACGAAACCAAGGAGGCGTCTCGGTCTCCACAAACTTTATTTTTGACCCTGAATTCTTCAGGACCCTGAAAACTTCAGGGCAAAAGAGTTTAAAATTAAGTTTTAAGGTTTCCTCGAATCTGTCCTCTAACGGCAAAGCCACTAACTAACAAAATGAATTAATTTCATCCAACCAGTGGTACGAGTATATTGTGAATATTGTCACATAATACAATATAGTGTTATAAACAATGGTATCAGAAATAGCAGTTGACATCTAACTTATAATCACAAAATCCTACAATGTGCCGCAAATAGATGTGCATAAAGCAGCCTAATTAACTGATGAAAGGTCGGTCAGATTTGATTATGGATCGGTATAAATAGAGTGTCATATATCCAATCTCTTTTTTCAATGGATTTGGAGACGAGATTGGCCTATTGAAATGCCAATTCAACATCAATCGAGGGACCAGATGAAACCTGGGTATATAAAAATCTTAGATTATATAAATAAATAAATAAATATCGCTGGACATTAACACACAGCGCTACCTAGTGCCACACTAAGCAAAGCTTGTGTCGTGGACACTAGATAGTCCATATACTACATACAACATTATTTTTTGTTTACACTAAAACCGAAAAGGGGTCATTGTACTCATCATTTTGAACAACTTCAAAAAAAAAATCAGCTGTTCCCTACATTTTGACGAGTTATGTGAACATAAATGTAGGGAAGAGCTGATTTTTTTTTCGCGATTTCCAGGTTCGTCCCATAGAAAAAGTTGTTCAAAATGATGAGTACAATGACCCCTTTTCGGGTTTAATGTAAACAAAAAATAATTTTGTATATACTTTTTTTGTTAGTAAATACACGATTCACGATCGAATATTGAAAGTGGCCGATAGTCACATAGCACAAGCGAATACCCGTGACGTTTCTGACTACCACACCATTATAACATTAGCCATGCCTCCTTACGACCTTTGAACTAACCATTGAGCTAACATAATATCTTATTGTATAATACAATGAACCGTAATAATGAATGAACTATTGTACGAGTAATACATTATAACCTCTATTCTTGCATTCATTTATTACTCCATTGACAAACTAATTGTAAACTGTAACTGTACTACCATTCATTCGTACAGAAACGGTTGGACGTTAACGACATTTTGAAATATTCATACTGTTCATAGACCCCAGTACTATTAACCGATGACAAAATAACAATAATACGAGTAGAAATAGTGTAACAGTGAACTACACTATTATAACACTTCAATTGTTACGCTTTCACGTATTATGTGGACTAAAGGGTGAAAAGTCGTCCACCTTGTTTTTCACCTATTACCACCTATTACTGGTATTGTATCGTTGTAATCTTGTAACTATTAAAGAACATTCACATAATAGTCAAGTCAAAGACTTCATTGTACTTATATTGTTTATAAGTACTTGTGCTTAACCTTTAACTTTCCAGGTCAACAACTCTTTTTTACTTTTCAGACAAAAAAAAAAAAAGCAACGTAAAAGCGTCAGGGTAGCCCGCGAAATTCAAATTTTCTTACGTTTTTTGCAATTTGCAGGGCAGTGCTAGGTTGTATAAAGTTGAAAATATCGTTCGCGACTGTAAAACGTATGTAGTTACAGAATTATAATCATCAATTCAACCCTCTTAGTTCATATAAGTCAAGGAACAATTTTGGCTTTGAAAAAATGATACCAGTTGCAAAAAAACGTAATAAACTTTGAAATACACCTTTCACCTTAAAACAACTTTTTGACGACCTTGGCGTATCGATGACAAAAAGTTCAAATAAGTTCGCCACTAAATTCAGTTACGCGAACTCAGCTCACTGGCTCAGTAACTTTATCAAGTAAGAAGATTACATACAATAAAGACATTAACACACAGCGCTACCTAGTGCCACACTAAGCAAAGCTTGTGTCGTGGACACTAGATAGTCCATATACTACATACAACATTATTTTTTGTTTACACTAAAACCGAAAAGGGGTCATTGTACTCATCATTTTGAACAACTTCAAAAAAAAAATCTGCTGTTCCCTACATTTTGACGAGTTATGTGAACATAAATGTAGGGAAGAGCTGATTTTTTTTTCGCGATTTCCAGGTTCGTCCCATAGAAAAAGTTGTTCAAAATGATGAGTACAATGACCCCTTTTCGGGTTTAATGTAAACAAAAAATAATTTTGTATATACTTTTTTTGTTAGTAAATACACGATTCACGATCGAATATTGAAAGTGGCCGATAGTCACATAGCACAAGCGAATACCCGTGACGTTTCTGACTACCACACCATTATAACATTAGCCATGCCTCCTTACGACCTTTGAACTAACCATTGAGCTAACATAATATCTTATTGTATAATACAATGAACCGTAATAATGAATGAACTATTGTACGAGTAATACATTATAACCTCTATTCTTGCATTCATTTATTACTCCATTGACAAACTAATTGTAAACTGTAACTGTACTACCATTCATTCGTACAGAAACGGTTGGACGTTAACGACATTTTGAAATATTCATACTGTTCATAGACCCCAGTACTATTAACCGATGACAAAATAACAATAATACGAGTAGAAATAGTGTAACAGTGAACTACACTATTATAACACTTCAATTGTTACGCTTTCACGTATTATGTGGACTAAAGGGTGAAAAGTCGTCCACCTTGTTTTTCACCTATTACCACCTATTACTGGTATTGTATCGTTGTAATCTTGTAACAATTAAAGAACATTAACATAATAGTCAAGTCAAAGACTTCATTGTATTTATATTGTTTATAAGTACCTACTTGTGCTTAACCTTTAACTTTCCAGGTCAACAACTCTTTTTTACTTTTCAGACAAAAAAAAAAAAGCAACGTAAAAGCGT
Organism: Xestia c-nigrum; assembly: GCA_916618015.1. Lineage (NCBI taxonomy): Eukaryota > Metazoa > Arthropoda > Insecta > Lepidoptera > Noctuidae > Xestia > Xestia c-nigrum. The sequence continues at coordinate 13,105,113 of OU745260.1, forward strand.
CAGGGTAGCCCGCGAAATTCAAATTTTCTTACGTTTTTTGCAATTTGCAGGCCAGTACTAGGTTGTATAAAGTTGAAAATATCGTTCGCGACTGTAAAACGTATGTAGTTACAGAATTATAATCATCAATTCAACCCTCTTAGTTCATATAAGTCAAGGAACGATTTTGGCTTTGAAAAAATGATACCAATTGCAAAAAATGTAAGAAAATTTGAAATTCACCTTTCACCTTAAAACAACTTTTGACGACCTTGGCGTATCGATGACAAAAAGTTCAAATAAGTTCGCCCCAAAATTCAGTTACGCGAACTCAGCTCACTGACTCAGTAACTTTATCAAGTAAGAAGATTACATACAATAAATCTATTAAGCAATTTAAAAATAGCTGATATGTAGATACTTTTTTTTAATATATTTATAGTTATAATAAGATGCCATATTACGTTTTTGACCAATCCGTTCTCAATGATTCTTGAGTACCGAAATAAAGTCAGTTACACACGGAAGTACTTCGTTTTGTTTTCATACATAACACAAAAGTGTCAAAACATAAACAGAACAGCAAACATCGGCGATGACCGCCACCGCGTCCCTCACGCCAAGGTGACGCAGCAAACTCCTTAATCTCCACTGTTATGAAAGTCGCATCAACGCAGCCCATAAACATTAATAGAAAGATATGAAATGAGCGATCCACATGACGTAGCCCAGTAACTGGGGCTAGGTCATGTCGTAACCTTAGATGGGAAAAATTTGATGCCCACAGTTGTTGGAACAGCACATGACCCACATACAATGCTGGATGAAGGTGGATTACTGAACCAACACACTATTTGTCTTATTTCTTTCGCTATTTGGGCCAAAGAGGAAAATTCAACTGTTATAACTGCGTAAATTACGAGTACCTATTTCTGCGAAAAACTGTCTTGTTTTTGGGCTAAATATATAACAACAAACTGTAGGTGTACCTTGTCTTGAGCCATATTTTTAGAAATTGTTCTTAAGAAAATAATAGGTACTTATTTCTAAAATTACTTGAGTTAAAAACAAGTTCTGTTTTGATGTTTTTTTTGTTATTTTCTAATCTCTTGGGATTACTAAACGTTCACAACTTAACTGTTATGGCTATCCACGTGCAAAGTCAGATCGGGAACAAAATAATTTTGTGTGACCGAGCTAGCATACGTTTCAGGAGCATAAACCTTTGAGCTCTACCCACATGTTGTGTACCACGAATTTGATGGGTACCATAGAACGTAACTTTGAAAGCTCATTTAACCTGACCGACTGCGAACCTTTGGAGCTACTTCTAACCGCCCACCCAAACCCAAAAAATATTGTTTGCTCGATACTTAAGTTACACCAATAGGGTAGACGTAAAAAAAAACGAATTAGTCCGTCATTAGTCCGATGGGCTAACCCCATCAAAAAATATTTCACCCGTATTTTTTCTTTTGTAACGTTATCCAAAATTGACGAAGATACGACGCTTTTAAAATTATCCAGAATTTTATTATAATGTTTAGTGCGTTCTGACGTCACGAGCCCCCACTCCCGAGTTTTGATGCGTTTTGTCTTGGTCAATATTTATTGATTTACAAAAACCAAAACTACGTGTCCATTATTTTACAATACTGTCCGACGGACTGTATAGATTTGCAATTTATTGATGGTGGAAAGTCATGTGTTTGTGTATGAGGACGTCTCTAGATTAACTCTTACACAGAACTGGAAAAAGGTTTACGTGCTTTCGTCAAATTACTTGCAAAGTGCATGCAGGTATCAATCTTCGGTTCCACCTCACGTGTAGGTTTCGGCTTCTCGGCGCTTTCCAAACGTAATCAAACCCAGGGCCACTAGAAATATCAAAAACTAAAAATAATATTATAATTAATCTTTATTTTCTATTTTAACATGCTGCCGCCTTGTTCAGTCAGAAGTCAGTAGAAAGCAACCACTCCGTTCTCCAGATGTGTAGTCTTGGAGTTTTCAGTGAAGGCAAGATGACAATTTATTCAGTACTACTCTAAACCTATCAGCACTCAATTGACGTAACTTACGCAATAATCCAAATAAAATACCCAAAATCATGCATTGAAAACCGCCCCGACTTAATACTTCTGACTTCTGTATTTTGAACAGACAGAACTAATTAACAGTGACTCCCGAATAGTTTTAGTTCATTCGAAACAATTTGTTGAGGCAGTTCAGTGAATATTTTCATAGTATGAACCTTGGGGGTTCCGGCTGCGCTCTCAAAAGGGCACGACCCAAGCTATTCGTGTCAAGGATTGTTCTTTATATAGACCTTTTGCATTTGCTACTTGTATTTTGGACTTTATTGATTTTTAATTGGCTTAGGTCTACACATCTTCACAAATCACACTAATAAAATTTTGTTCTTAATGAATGCCGTAACGAATGTTAGACTTTTGTCAAGCTACGTCGATTAAAAAAAACTTAAATGCTGAGAATCATGCTCTACGCATCCTAAGAATTAAGTCAAAATGACAGTTACCATAGGTACCTACCGTTAAAAATGATGGAGCTCCAACTCTGAAACAACGCTGAAAATACACCAAATACATTTCGGCAAAAATAATATGGCAGTTGTTCTACAGTGGGATATTCGTTGTAATAAGATAACAAAACAATCAAAAACACTTTTCAGCCGAAAGACGACCACTGCTGCTGAATCATCAAAAATTCATCACATCATCACAACGACCGTATCTAAGCTGCTGTCATCCAGCGGATTACCGCAACCTTTACCACATCGTCAGTCCACCTTGCGGCTAATGTGCCAACGCTGCGTCTTTAGGTACAGTCAGCAAAACAGTTAGGTTTACAGGCTAGCAATCTTCTTACTACTTTTATTAATGGAAAAGGGTTATAATCAATCTGTTTGCAATTTCTTCCAAATCCTTTCAGTAGTTTCTACGTGACAGAATAACAACAATCGATCTTTACAGACTTTTACATTTATAATAGTCGTAAGAAGATTGCTGGCCTGCATATCTAACGGTTTTGCTGACTGTACATACGTTGTCACCGCTCTAGAACATTTCCACCCCATCGCTATCTGTTCTACCAGCAATGTGCTCATTGCAAGACACAATAAAACATTTTTTTCTATGGTTCCAGACCACGCTAACCTGCAAAATAGCTCGTACACTGCTGGGTATCGAAACAGTATCCAATTAAAACAAACCCCGGTGGTATGACAAATGTTCTTTAGATAAAATATTTAATTAATATTGCATTAATGATCTCATCCTTCGTGCTCTTGCCTCCGCCGGGGTGCCAGCTGTATTAGTATCTCTTAGTACAATGGGCTGTGCTGGGGCAGCCGCTGCAGACCGCTGCAGGTGCTGAAAACCTCAAACGACGCAAATTTATTAATTTAATTGGCAGTTACGTATTTGAGCCGTTTGGGGTTGAAACACTAGAGCCATAGGGCCGAATGTAGACGAATTTTTTGACACCCTGTAACCGTATTTAATTTTATTTTTTTATTACTATTTTGGAGTTATTAATAATACTTTTCTTTTTTTTTTAATATCTTGACCATTCTAGATCATCACACATGATCCCAAAAAACTAAGAGGCCGTCACCAGCTCAATTTCGTTTTTCATTAAAAAATATGTCCTTCAACAGATGAAGGAAAATTTCATCCCGTCATTATTATACCTGCAGTGACCTTAGCATGGCGGATATAAATAGAAACTCAGGGTGAAATGACCTCCAGCGATACTTCCAGTACTGTGGCCTCGATGATAATTGTATATGTGAGGAGGGAAGGTGAGGTGGAGTGCACCCCGAGGTACCCCGAGCCTGTGATCTAGTTTTGAATGGGCTCGAGGAGGCTCGCGCGTGACGTCAGGAGGCGTAGCTGTGACGTCAACGATGAAACTGGGTCGCGCGGTCAACGACCGAGGCCTCGCTGCACAACCAACACCACTGTCCTTGGAGGCTCGACCAAATGTGCTAACTCTGAAATCAGACTATTTTTGTTGCTCACTTACTCATTCCTTATTTGCTAGCAATTTTTCAGCAATGTTTCCATTAATCTAAATTTCAATTAAAATAACTATCAACAAAGCTTAAATAACTAAGTTAACATCTGAACTTCTATAGTTCAACGGTCTACTAATTAAGTAGAAAATACTCCTAAAGTTCATCCCGCCATAGTGCGAAACGGACAGGTGTGTAAAAACTACCCGCCAAACAATAACAAAATAATTAGGAACTTTAAATTGACACTGTACACTGCTGAGGTAGTTACCAAATTCATTTGGATTCCGATCGGCGGTTACAATACAATTGGAATGTTAAGGTGAATGCGTCAGGGTGGCCCGCGAAATTCAAATTTTCTTACGTTTTTTGCAATTTGCAGGGCAGTGCTAAGTTGTATGGTGATAAACGTATCGGTCGCGTAAGTCCTTCTTCGACTCTTATGAACTTGTATTGATGATTTTGATGATTATAACTCTGTAATTTAATACGTCTTACAGTCGCGACCGATACGTTTATCAACATACAACTTAGCACTGCCCTGCTAATTGCAAAAAAACGTAAGAAAATTTTAATTTCGCGGGCTACCTTGGAGCATCCCCCTAAACAAGTAGTAGTAGTATATTTCTCATTAAACAACTTTAAACTAGTTTCATCAGAAAACCTGATTGAAATATTTTCCAAAATTTAAATTTCGTAGAGTTACTCTGTTTGGCTTTTGGGTCCCTCATCCTCCTATTTCATTGAGGGCGCAAACTAGGTCAGAGCTTGACGCTGCAGGCTTGAGCCCCGCCTCCGATCGATGACTCGGCGTCAATGAGCACCAGCCCCGGGTCCCGAGCACCGCTCACCGCGCACTATAGCCAGCGCCAACCGCCTATAAATAGACCCCAAGGTACTGCGCCATGTTTCATATTTCAGAATGCACGCTACTATTTATGGAAGCGATGGCCTACTTTGTTCCGGAACCTTCGCTTCAATGTACGAGGCCTCTATGACGTCATTACAAAGGTTATCATAGAGTGCCAAGCACTCGAGGTTAGAACCCCTTTAAATGTAGATCTCACTCTAAGAGACAAATGTCGACAAGGACGTCAGAAAAAGAGGTTAGGAATGTGGTTTAATGCTGATTGTAACATGTCAAGTGTTACATAACAGGCGACATGTGGGTGTACTATACGTACATGGTACCTAGGCCCTTCGGGGTTTACAAGCGTGATGTTAGTTTATTTGTGACGTCATGCAAAGGATCTGCAGTTACAGTAGGTCCCAATGAATACCTGACGAAGCCGTTTCAAACAATTTGATTTGTCATAGCTTTTTCTGTCAAGACAGTAGCTAAACAATCACTCGCCGTTCATCTATTAATTAACCACATTGACAACTATTTTATTAGTATTTTAAAAGAACTTAAAAGACTTAATTAAAATGCATAGGCATATACTCTCGTACCTTACTCATAAAGATAATCTTTTCTGTGCATATTAGTTATCAAGCCATGCATAACATAAAACGAACTATTTCATTTTATTTTCCAATAACCTATTACGAGTACAAGTCAAAGTCGTTTACTCCCACGTCTTAATAAAGTGCACTTTAAAAGCTTTCGCTAGAGTTTCAATCATACGTATTAGGAACCCAAATACAGAGAAGACTATGAGAATAGGTGTCGAAGCGGTCCCATCACCATCAGCCTAGCGTGTCAGCCAGCGTGGGAATATGAAATTCCCACTGCTCGGACACGGACCGCCTCTCTATGAGAGGGAATGAGCTATAATCCACGACGCGGACCCACTGCGGATTGGTAGATGTCATGTCTTCGAATTTTTTGGTTCTGTTTTGAGAACAGTGGTGATGAAATAAATTACACAAAATAATGCGCCGGCCGGTCTGAGTTGGAACACACCGCCTCTGCTGCTCTCTTGGGCACATGACGATGTATTCCTTTACCGAGCAGTAGTGATACTTTAAATCATTAGCGCTCTCAATAGGTTTATGGAAACCTATCATCATAAGCTCAAAATAATTTTAGCGTCAACTATATTCAATAACACTTAACCATGGTGTAGGAAAGCGAGTTTTTATAACTTATTCGACCGCAGAATGAAAAACACCATGCCAAGTAATGCCAACTGGATCTCAAACAAGCTGTTGACAAAATGACTTAGGAGGTTCTTATTGAAACCGGGCAAGTCGTTCGCGTACAGACAATGTGTTTCTAGTCTATTAAAATTATCTTTTCGTAGAATTATAGGCATCCGTCAGTCTAACTGGAATGGATAAACAGCGGGCTTTGGGGAATGAAAAACCTGATTTTTATTTATCTTTACTGTATTCTGTTATCGCATTAGCAATTTATCGGTCCAAACGAACATGTAGAACACTCTGCCTATCAATATTACACGAACCTTGCTTTCGCTTCACGGTTGACATTTCAGCTTCAGTTCAGACACCTTTGTTCTCATATTTTAATAAAGTGGCAAGCGACAATGTTTCACCCTATTTACAGTGAATGCACCCGTGCCGCATTGAGCGGCTTGCGTCACACGCGCCGAGATGCGTCAACGTATCGGGTTTAATAAACTCTCCATAAAATGCTGTTTTATGCTTTTATGATGGACTCTGCCGGTGTTTTTTATAATTTGGGAAGTGGTGTGTCATGTGGTACGCGCTGCGATCTCATTGGGGACCAAGGGATCGCTTTACCTAGCAGTGACATTTTACATACTGGAATATAATGTAAAAGTTTTATTATGTAAAAGTTTTATTATGTAAATGCTTGTCCCAACATTCACTGGTGTTGGCAAGCGGGACTTCACATTATTTGGACAGTTCAGGTATGGAAGTTCTTAACTTTCAACAATTTATCTCCACGGTCGTTCACCTGGCTATTTATTACGTAACTATATTGCCAGTTATATTAAAAAGCAGAAAAAGATCATAATTTTTCGTGTATCTATCAACAAAACTATTTGAGTACCTACTATTATGTTCTTCTTGCTGTCACATTATTAAATCCCGCCAGAACTGGCCAAATAACGTATCAGTGAACGCCTATGTAAAGTTATTTTTCTTTTTTTACACATCCAAATGGCGGCGGCAGCTCTAGTTTTTGTCGAATTCGGCCAGCAATTAACTTGAACGCAATTATAATGTTTAGCCAACCTCTTTACAATAAAGATTTTTTTTTCAGTGCTCTAAGGATATTTTGACGCCTGAATGGCCGGATAACGCTTGATTAAATAAATAGGTAAATAAATTAGCAATTCAAAATCTCGACACTTTACACACCGTAAGTTGGTATCGTAATCAATTGTATTCTGAATATCATCATACACGATTCATGTAAAAAATAACTTGTCTATGAAGCCGTCGTATTGTAGTTGTTTATGAATTGTTTTTTTTTTCACATAGTGGACGTGAGTTTCTTTGGGAAAAGTTGTTTAAGTATTGTAATTGTTAGATTCACCTCCTTGGAGGATATCGGTGAGCAAAATCCCCAGTTCACCACCCTGTAGATTAATCTTATATTTTATTCCCTCCATCCTCTAACAGTATGTGTGTCTTCTAATTATGTAAGTCATTTAAGAATACCCTCTGGAGTAAATATAGATACTGTTTTCTAAAATTAATAAACATCATGCGTCACCAGTCCTGTTCTAAAATCCTTAATAGATAAATTGAGTTTATGATCCGCCTACTGAGTGACGTATATGGAGGAGACTACACATGGGTATTAGAGAACTAAGATGGGGGCTTATTTTAAACAAAGTTACAAAGCAATATCATAATAGTAGATTATTAACCAAGGGCTGTATGACATCAATTGCATACGAGGTTTTTGGCGCCTGAGCGAAGCGAAGGCGCTAATTAACCCGAGTATGCAATTGATGCTTACGCCCGAGATAAATACTCTGCTTTACATATCGATTGTGAGGTAAGTAAACAACAAGACAGCAGGTTTCAATGAACATTTATTAAGAAGAAAAAAATGTGTATTTAATTAAAATTAATAGTAAAATTATTACAATTTGTAAGAGATATGGTCACGTTCTTTTTAGGTATATTTATAGTTTGAATATGAGTTTGTGATGATAAGACTTGAGTTTGAGTGACTTGAGGTTCTTGCATCGTAAATGGCGGCAGTTGACTGGTACTATTTTCTTCATTAAAAAATGGCTCAGATGATGTGCTTTGACGTGGTGATTTTAAGTTTATATTTTCTGTTATTTTAGAAGTAATTTTGCTTTTGTTTGCCATCGAATCTTCGATATAACCTTCGGCCACTTTGCTGGACTTCCAGCCGCCGTGCCTTTTTAACAGAGTGAGGTTGGCTCCCGAATCAGCCAATAGAGTCGCTGATGTTCTGCGAAAGCAATGCCCGGTGTATAACTCTACGTTGCTCAGTTTTAAATATGTGGCTATTTGCTTTGGCATGCCTGTAAATTTGTTTTTTCCTATTACTTGTCTGTGGCATTTTCCTTTACTGTAATTAAGAAAAAAACGATTTGTATCCACGTTTTCAGGCCGAAGAGCTTGATATTTTTCAACATAATTTGCAAATTCTTCATGCACAACAAATGACCGGTCAATTTTAGTTTTCGTGTTAGGCAGTTTTATGAGTAGTAATTTGTTATGTTTTTCTACATTTTCTATTGTCAAGTTTGTCAATTCCACGGTTCTGCAGGCTCCCGATATCCCAAAAATTAGAACAACCTGTAAAAAAGACATAAGTTGTATTAAAGGCACCAAATTCGCATAGTATTTTTGAAATATTTTGGTAACTTATTAAAAAGGGCAAGTAAATACGTAGGTACCTTTATTGCTAAATAAATTTCATCCGGAGCTTCATTTAAGAATTTCTGTACTTCTTCTGCAGTAAATACCTTCGATTTCTTGCTTTTAAAGCCGTCAGACTGCCTTTTCAAGAAAGCAGTAAGTTTAGAAAAATCTTTCAAATTCACGTCATGTTTTGTCATAATTGTAGATTTTAGCATGGAATAAAAGCACCATAAACTGGAAGGTTGTAGCCTCTTAGATAATTCATCAAAATATGATATAAAAACACTTTCAGAAAGAGATTTCACTTTTTTTTCTGACCGCCATTTCATAAATTCGTCGTATGCCTTTACATATCTTTCTTTCGAGTTCGGCGGTAATATATTTTCGACAACTGTTTTTGCCCTTTCTTTAATAAAATCGGGCGTTAGATCTATGTCTTCGTCACTAGACATGTTTAAAACTTTTGAAAAAGAACTCAAACAAGAAAACTTTTTTACAAAAAATAAAACCGACTTCAGAGAAAACAAAAAAGTGAAAAATAACTTCAGAAAAAATGCTTCAGAAGTCGGTGACCTTTGTTTGATTGATTTAGTTTTTTTGTCACCGACTTCTGAAGCATTTTTTCTGAAGTTATTTTTCACTTTTTTGTTTTCTCTGAAGTCGGTTTTATTTTTTGTAAAAAAGTTTTTATTTTTAATTTTTTAGTGGTTCATATGTACTTACCCCTTCAAAGCGTACCGGCGTGATTTTCTTTTATGAACTGGTGTAAACAATAGACAGATATGAGATTTCAGCGATCCCAGTACATTTGCTATCATTTATGGAGGAGTTCCTCCGAAGTTCTTCATCAGATCTTTACCAAATTGAAATGGGATCACTCCAAGAATGTACTCTTCCTAAAACTACCCAAATCGCTTCTGGTGTGCCTACAAAATTTAAGGAATTTCCTCTATTTCTCCAGGACCCCATTAAACGGAACTTAACATATCTAACTGTCGAAATCTGGGTGTATTGTACACTTCTGCGTACTTCCTCAGAGCATACAGGCGTGATGTTACGTCACTATGTTACACAAACAACAAACAACCAAGTCATTGCAGCAATTACTGCAGCTTTGCCGTGTATTTTTGAAGAGTTCCATTTACATCTCTGAAGATCAGCGTCAGATCTTAACTAAATTGAAATGAAACCACACGGAAAGCACCAGCTTTCAAATAAAAAAAGAATCATCAAAATCGGTTTACCCAGTCGAAAGTTCAGAGGCAACAAACATTGTCGAAATCTGGGAGTATTGTACACGTCTAGGTACCCCCTCAGAGCATACAGGCGTGATGTTACGTCATGATGTAGTATGAACAATGAACCTACAAGCGATTGCAGCAATTACTGCAGATTTGCCGTCTATTTTTGAAGAGTTCCTTTGTATATCTCGGAAGATCAGCATCAGATCTTCAACAAATTAAAATGGGACCAATCGACAAGCACCAGCTTTCAAACAAAAAAAGAATCATCTAAATCGGTTCACCCAGTCGAAAGTTCTGAGGTAACAAACACAAAAAAAAAAAAAAAAAAAAAAAAAAAAAATACAGACGAATTGATAACCTCCTCTTTTTGGAAGTCGGTTGAAAATTAATTATTTTCGCGATGCTTTCGCGCCTACTAGTAGACTGCCTTTTTTTTTTCACGCACGCAAGCGGGTCAAATCTTGCTGGCCAGTTTGATTTTTAAATCGATTCCATCTAACATACGATGTGGAAACAAATAGTTCCATATTTAAAATAAAATCTTTATAAAATAAATTGTCTAGATTCCGATTCGAGTAATTAATCGATACCAAGAAAAAAAAAATAACTTTTTAAGATATGTAAAAGCTTTTACATATCTCTTGCTCTGTAAGTACACCCTTACACCCCTGAATGCCGGGGTGTATGACTATCATTACAGCATAGGTTTTGGAATTTGAAAAAAGAACTGTCATACTCATACTGCACGAAGAATATTTTTAAAAAGTTATTTTTTTTTTTCTCGGTATCGATTAATTACTCGAATCGGAATCTAGACAATTTATTTTATAAAGATTTTATTTTAAATATGGAACTATTTGTTTCCACATCGTATGTTAGATGGAATCGATTTAAAAATCAAACTGGCCAGCAAGATTTGACGCGCTTGCGTGCGTGAAAAAAAAGGCAGTCTACTAGTAGGCGCGAAAGCATCGCGAAAATAATTAATTTTCTTGTTTGAGTTCTTTTTCAAAAGTTTTAAACATGTCTAGTGACGAAGACATAGATCTAACGCCCGATTTTATTAAAGAAAGGGCAAAAACAGTTGTCGAAAATATATTAATTAAATACACATTTTTTTCTTCTTAATAAATGTTCATTGAAACCTGCTGTCTTGTTGTTTACTTACCTCACAATCGATATGTAAAGCAGAGTATTTATCTCGGGCGTAAGCATCAATTGCATACTCGGGTTAATTAGCGCCTTCGCTTCGCTCAGGCGCCAAAAACCTCGTATGCAATTGATGTCATACAGCCCTTGGTTAATAATCTACTATTGTGAAGACCACCCCGGACTTTTTATATTTACCCGGGAACGTCGCCTGATAAATAGCATTTAGGACTGTATCTGCTTTAGCGGGGGCTTATTCAATACACTCTTGATGGAATTTCCCATATCTGTAAAAAACACAAACACACAAACATTCGTCCTCTATAGGATGAATTTTCTTACCGCTCACTTTATTTACAGGTATAAGGAACTCTTTTGCAAAACTTAATGACATAGACTTTCTCCCTCAGTGAATGAATGAATATAGGAGGATGCGAGAAACGCAAGTCTCTACATCCAAGATGCTTTTTTTGCAAGCATTTATTTAGCGATCAAAGTTTTGCAACAGCAGCGTCGTATCTATGTTGAGAATGAGCAGATTGCGCTGCTGGTAGGAATTTGGTAAAAAAAATAAGCAGAACCTTAGTACTCAGGGTGGAAACGGTAAACGGGGCAGTAAGGTGAGCTACCTTAACCGTTGGTGTCATCCTCTTTAGCACGACCATGGATGATTATCTTAATTTTAATGCGGTACATATTCATGAAAAACTATGTACTCAAAAACGGTCTTACGAAACCATCCATAATTTTGCGTAAAATTTTGATCTCCATCCCCAAAAAAATTACAGTTAGCAAGACAATTGAATTTTGCTCAAAACATTTTTTTGATGCCAATCGATCCTGTTTCTAACAGTAGGGGTGCCCACGACCCTAATAAAAATACTATAATACTGATTAAAAAGTTCTTGCAGACCAACCCAGGTTGGAGTACTCAAAAAGTCACAAATTGCAAAAAACTTTTCCCATACTTACATTTTGTTGGATAATTTTAACCATTTTTTTTATTTTATTTTAATCGATACTGTATCTAGTACTAATCAAAAACTTCTACAGGACCAACCCGGGCTGGAGTACTAACAAGTCAGAAATCGCAAAAAAAACGTAAAGTTACATACCGTCTCCGTGATCATTTCACTTATTTATTTTTTTGTATTTCATATTCACAAATTCTTTCTTTGGACCTGCTGTGATTTCGAGTGATTTTAGGGTAATAAAAAAAATCAATTACCTGACATCAAAAAAAAATATGGTTCAAACTTTCAAATAAAATGTTGTTGCAATTTCTGAATTTTTTAGTACTCCAACTTGGGTTGGTACGATAGAATTTTTTGATCAATATAAGAAACTGGATCCATTGGCATCAAAAAATGTTTATGTATGATACACGTTTGTCTCAGTTTAATACAAAAGAGTAATTGAGGCAAAAGATGTAGTTCTAATTTACACCACGTGCATGTGGCGCCATTTTCATAGAAACGTCAAAGATTGTTCCGATTTTCCGACTGATAAACAAAATAATAATATGAGTTCAAGCGAGGAATCAGATTTTAATATAGAATCTACTCCAACTGATATTTTGAATGAGGGGCAAATTGCAGAAAACAGTTTCTTGCCGCCAAAATCACGACTTCACGAGAGCGCTATTTAATGATTTACAAAAAATTTATAGCGTGGTACTTAAAGTGAATAATTTTCTCGCAAATGTGTTTAAAAATGTTGTATGACACACGTGCGGAAATTGGTATTTACAAACTCGTGACTATGGTAAGCCTTCGACTTCGTCTCGAGCTTACATTCGTCCACTCGTTTGTAAAAACCAACTTACCGCACTAGTATCATAAATAACTATTTACCGTGTTAACTGTGTGTAATTTTGATATTAAAATAAATAGCACCAAGAATGCAAGATGAACCCAATGGGTTACTAGCCGCACGTGTAAAAAATAATACAATTTGTGATCCAGCTTCGCACACTGACTGCTAACATGAGTATATGACACGGATAACCTCTCGTTCCACGCTCTTGTCGGTTGGGCACGAGGACACGAGGTACACGCTCAACGGTTCAAGTCACACGCGTGTTTGTCAGCTACTTCTCAGGAATCAATTGAAAAGGTTTGTGAAAATAACTACTCGTTTCTCCCATAAAAAACTTTTTTAAGTTAGTTTATTTATTTATTAAGTAGGTAAATTCGTCGAACGACTTTAACCGTAAAAAAATTCGTTCCTCGACTCTTATGAATTTGGAGGGCTGTATTGATGATTCTGATGATTAATTCTGTAACTACAAATACGTCTTACAGCCGTGACCGATATGTTTATCAACATACAACTTAGCACTTTTTTTTTTAATTTACAACTTAGCACTGCCCTGAAAAATTTCAAAAAATAAAGAAAATTTGAATTTCGAGGGCCAATCTAACGTTTAAGCCGCTTGCCAGAGTTGGTCCGTGGATTGGTTTTACTACCCATTACATACCTACCAAGTCTCCTCCGTGCCTCGGAAAGCACCGTTAAGCCGCGTTGGTCTGGCTGTCAATTGTAGATCTTTTACATTCATTACAGGAAGTCAGTGGCCCAAAAGTATGACAACCAGTTTTACAAAGGGATATCGTATTACCCAATACTCACTGGGCTATGTAGATCAGATAGACAGTTGCCCCATGTAAAATGCAGGTTGCATTGTGGTATTCAGTTGTATCCGGTTAGACTGGAAGCCACATAGTTAGGAAAAGGAAGGTCCAATGAGAATGAGAGCCAATGAGATCGGGAACGGGCAATAAAATGATTAGTGGTAAATAGATAAACCAATGGGTTGGGTCATTTTATGAAAGATGAAAAATCGAAATCAGATAAATCATATTCTATTTTGTAGGCAAACATGTCGAACAAAGGACAGGATTCTATTTAATCTGTTTATAACCCTCTCCATTAAGCCGTTGACGTGGAGAAAACTGGAAGACACTTGATGACAAGGAACGTTAAAAGAATGCAACCTAGTGCGTCACAGCACTGAACACCTGACAATGAACCCGTAAGCGAACTGAGACACGTGCTCACAGCCATTAGCTATATCTCAGGTGTCATATTAGCAAGATGAAAAAAAAACAATAAACTTTAACTAAGATGCTAAGTTTAGGTCAACACGTGTCAGTTGAAGTTACCGCTTTATGATACACGGGATCTTCCCATACAGATATAATAGAATAGTTTATGAGAAATCTACTTACCTTTTTTTTCGGATGGGAAATCGTCAAATGACCCTCCCCCCCCACTCTACGGAAGGGAGTGTCAGACCTTTACTGACTAAAAACCATCCATGTTCCTTCCTCGCCCTTTTTTGTTCCGGGGCTGCGGTATCTCTTTCGAACAGTCCCGCAGCCCCGGCAGGCTTCGGCCTTAGCGAGCCCCTTCACTTTCCTGACATTTGAGGCGCGCGTGGATCACTAACGCGCCGTCGACACGGCCTGTCGTCATAAGACGGACGGACGGCGAGCTAGCATGACTGATTCGCAGAAGGAGCTGACGGCTTCCCATTCCGTCTCGCTCCAAACCTACTACTAAATCTACTTACCTGAAAATACACATCAAAGTTTTGTTTAAAAGTTCACTTAGCGGTTTAGCGCGCTATTAACTTATTTAACGTTACAAAAATAGTTTCAAAATAAAGTTAACTGCTTACGCAAGTTTCTGTAGTACAAGTTTTACTATAATATATACGAGCGTGGTACACCTCATTGTTTAAATATTTCCAAAACAAACATATTTTTTCATGTTGTCAACATTTATTTGATACACCTATCTCCTTCCTTCCTACTACGTCGCATGTGACAGAAAGAGAAAGGTGCTCGTCAACTTCCGCCGCGGTTTTTGACAAGAGAACGCCATGGTGGAATCTCTCTATTCCGTTTGAATCGTTCACCGCACCACACACATATTTCTACCGCTTGCTTCCGCGGCGCGCGCCGCAGAAACTAACAGCTGAACCACCGCAAAGACTCTAAACTTAAAAAACGTGTTGGCCAACACAACGTGGGACAATTGAAGTGCTGAAGAAATCTCCGGAACCCGTGCTGGATCTCAACCCGGCGCACTCCAGTCGCATCTGTCATCGGTCCAGGCGATCATCCTCACCTTCAAGTAAGTCCCTCTTTCCCATTACTCTCTTATAAGTGTTGGCAACATACATTTCTCATAATCTGTTTTCCCGCGCAAAAATTATAAACCCGCATATTGGTCCTTCGAGAAACTCCCGCTATATCCTGACTTAACCATAAGTTTTTTTGGTCCATTCGAGTCGGATTCAAAGAATCAGCATTTTTAGGTCTCATACCTAGGATTTTGGTCAAATACCAAAGTCCATAAAACCGCCATATTGAACGCGTACTAACGTTCGTACATCTCGCTAGGTACTTATTCATTGAGAACTACGTACCAACTTAATATTGCGCCTGCTGCATTAAAATAGCACAGGTCAATATAAAAACCGCTAATTATCGTAAGTTAGTTCGGCACATTTGCCTATAACTTATATTCAACCGCATTCTTTCAATATACCCCACATACAATAAAATAATTATTGTAAGTCTACCCGCTATAACCAATATCATTATTCGCTGTATTTTCTAAGTAACGATTTCAACATGGAAGATCTTAAAATGAAAGTTAAATTACTTCAAGCTAAAAATCAAGCAATCTTTGAACGTTTATCGTCACTATATGAAACTTCAAAGAAAATAAATACGACTAGTATTGAACTTCGGTCGGTAGAAACGTTCATGGCAGACACCGAAATTCTCTCAATAAATCGTCAGGAATTTAGTACCAACCTAGATAAAATAAATACATATTTCTTACAAATAGATCCTGATCATAAAATCGACTATAACAGTCAAATATCCTTTGACGGCGTTTATACCCGTGTCGAGAGAATTCGTTCACTTATCGCTGCAAAGTCTTCAAGGTCATTAGATGACGCAATGTCACAGGACAACGCGAAACATTCTAGAAGTTCGATCAAACTACCTCCAATTCAGATTCCTTTCTTTGATGGTAGGATTGAAAACTGGCCTGTGTTCTACGAGTCATTTAAATCAAATATCCATAATAATATAAACCTTACTGACTCTCAACGTGTGCAGTATTTAATTGGTAACTTGAAAGGAGACGCATTGCAAATTACGGCCGGAATTATTCCGTCCGGGGAAAATTACGCTTCGATTTGGAACAGTTTGGTTCAAAAGTACCAAGATAAACGAGCACTAGGTTCACACTACATGTGTAACTTATTAAATATTAAACCCGCAACTAATAATTCCGCCTCTCTAAATAGTTTTATTGAAAGTTTTCACGCGTCTGTTTCTGCCTTAGAACAATTACAAATTAACGACTTAAAAGATTTCATTCTATTAAATTTAGCTTTGAAAAAATTAGACCCCGCTACCGTGCATTTATTCGAGATGCATATGAGAGATGAGGAGATACCCACTTATACGGATTTCGTTAACTTCATAAAATCGCAAGTTAAAATATTAGATAGAACTGTTTCTTCTCGGACCTCTTCCGTTAATCATAATAAAAATAATTCTTATCGTAATCAGTCACGTGATGTTCATACTTTTGTTTCTTGTGACAATAATAAAAATTGTTTATATTGTACTAAAAATGATCACTGGAAGCTTTACACCTGTCCAGCCTTTCAGGTACTATCAGCCAACGCGCGTTTGGATTTTATTAAAAACAAACGTGGATGTGTAAACTGTCTTAGTGCAACGCACACTGCTTCACAGTGTAAATCTACACATACTTGTAAGACTTGTCACAAAAAACATCATTCACTGTTACATCTCGACCAAAGTGCACAGCCTGCGAGATCGATATCGACTGACGCTGTACCTAGTTCCGAGCATTCGCCACAGGTGGCGCTGTGTGCATGTTCTCGCGTAGGCTCAAACATTCCGCGTACCACCGTGCTTTTGTCAACAGCACAAGTCTATGTTAATAACAAATATAACAAGTACGTTTCTGTTAGATGCTTAATAGACAACGCTTCGCAAAATAATATAATTACTTCAGCTTGTTGTAAAAAACTACGATTAGACATTATACCGCTTTCAAATTCATTTATAAAGGGCGTAGGAACGTCTTCGCGACCTATTACAGGATACGTTGAGATAACAGTAACTGCTAAAAATAAAACTAATTCTTTTAAAATAACCGCTCTTGTAGTCGATTGTATCACGGATAAATTACCATCTCACTTTGTTGACACTTCCACAGTGCAACATTTGCTTGAATTACCGCTAGCCGATCCACTGTGGCACATTCCCGGTGAGGTTGAACTATTACTAGGGGCTAAACTTTTCCCATATTTATTACTGCATGATAAAATTATCTCACCTACCGCGCCTTCCGCAATTGAAACCGTGTTTGGTTATATTCTTATGGGTGAGGTACCCGCTAGTTTATCTAACAATGATAAAAGTTCCGTTCATTTAAATACCGCTTCATATTTTTCTACCGCGTTAAATACAGATAATTCTCATTGTTTTCTTTCGTTAGACGAATCGTTACATAAATTTTGGAACATTGAAGAAATACCGTCAAAAGCTTTTATGAGCCCTGCTGAACTCGAGTGTGAACAGCTGTTCGCTTCTAGTGTGTCACGTGACTCTAGTGGTAGGTATTGTACTGCATTACCATTCTGTAAAAATCCAGACTCACTCGGAAATTCTTATGCTGTCGCTTATCGACGTTTAATTAATTTGGAAAAAACTAAGCTTCGCGACCCTACTTTGCGCGCGAGTTATAACGAAATAATCCAAGAATATCTTGATCAAAATTATTTAACTGAAACTACACCTAGTTCTGTTGACCAGACTATAGGTTATTATATACCGCATCACCCTGTTATTAGGAATGATAAGCAGACTACTAAAGTTCGTATTGTCCTTGACGCGAGCGCCAAATCTCATAATGGCGTGTCATTGAACGATTTGTTACACACAGGGCCGAATTTACAGGCTGACATATTTTTATTACTTCTAAATTTCCGTTTATTCCCTATTGCAGTTACAGCTGACATAAAACAGATGTATCTTCGAATTGCTGTTATTGATGAGCATCGAAAATACCAGAAAATATTGTTTCGATTTAATACGGTTGAACCTGTTCGCGAATTTCAATTTAACCGAGTTGCATTTGGTCTCAAGCCCAGTCCCTTCCTAGCCATGCGCACTGTGCGCCAGCTGTCAGAGGATGAAAAACATCGCTTCCCGCGCGCATCCGTTGTCGCTTCTCATGAGCTATACATGGATGACTTGGCTAACTCGACCGCTACTTTAGAGGAAGCCAAGATTCTCTCCGCAGAACTTATCGCCTTATTTAAGGCGGGGGGCTTTGATCTTAATAAGTGGGCAAGTAATTCCTCTGAACTACTAGAGACTATTCCACACTCCAACCGTTCTTCTATTAACTTCTCTGACGGGGATAATTTAAAAATTCTTGGACTCAAATGGATTCCTTCCGAGGATTGTTTCACCTTTACCACATCTATTTTGGATAAAAGTTGTACTAAACGCTCCATACTTTCCACTGTTGCCCGCTTGTGGGATATTCTCGGTCTAGTTGCTCCCGTAGTTCTATTCGCGAAATTACTCATAAAAGAATTATGGAAATTAAACACAGATTGGGATGAAACTCCGCCCGAGTCTATTGTAAATCTTTTTCAAAAATTTAAAGAGCAACTGCCTCTACTTTCTTCTTTAAAATTGCCTCGTCATGTAGCCGTTACTATGGGTTGCGTGACAAATATAGTAGGTTTTGCTGACGCCAGCTTGAATGCGTATGGCTGCGTCATATACTTACACGTCACTGACACATATGGTAACATACACGTAACTTTGGTGTGTGCTAAATCCAAAGTTGCACCTGTTAAGGTCGTATCTCTGGCTCGTCTAGAGCTTTGCGCCGCTGTTCTTTTGTCGAACTTAATTAAATTAGTTTATGACACTTACCGCTCTCGAACAGCTATTAATGAAATATTTGCCTTTTCCGATTCTACAATTACACTTTCATGGATTCATTCCTCACCGCACAGATGGAACATTTTTGTTAGTAACCGCGTCGCTAAATGTCAAGAAAATCTTGATCCTAAACACTTTTACCATATTAACGGAAAGGAAAATCCTAGTGACTGTCTATCTCGAGGTCTTCTACCTGAACAGTTGCTAAATCACGGTTTATGGTGGCATGGCCCTGAGTGGCTTCTGCGCCCAACTACTGAGTGGCCTATCACTCCGTTTGTTTCTTCATGCAGCGAGGAATTACCTGAATTTAATAATAAATCACTAACCTTAGTATCTACCGTATCAGAGCTTAATTTAGTATATAGCCTTTCTCTAAAATTTTCATCTTTAAATAAAATATTGCGTATAATTGTATACATTCTAAGATTTTTACGTATTATTCCTTACGACAAGTCACTTAAGACAATTACTGTCCGTGAATTAGCTACCGCTGAAATTTATTTAATCCATTGTATTCAACAATTTCATTTCTTAGATATTTATGACGAAATTAAAAGTAAAAAGCTTCGCTCACAGTTTAAAAAACTCGATCTCTTTATAGACGAGCACAACATAATTAGAATCGGGGGCAGGTTGTCAAATGCGAACCTTCCTTATGAAGCTCAGCATCCCGCTCTCTTACCGAAACATGATAATTTTACACATGTTCTAATAGATTATTATCACCGCGTTTATTGTCATGCCGGTGTAAGCCTTCTAAGCTCTCTGTTACGCCAAAAATATTGGATCCTCTCTTCTAGAGGTGTCATCAGACAAAGAGTACACGCTTGTAACTTTTGTTTCAAAATTTCTCCTTCTCACCCTAGCCCAAAGATGGCTGATTTACCCGCTTGCCGCGTGCAGGAGACTAAGGCTTTTGTGCATACGGGTGTGGATTACGCTGGTCCCATTAAAGTAACTTTGTGTAGACGCAGAGGTCAAAGAAGTCAGAAGGCTTACATTTGTTTATTCATTTGTTTCGTTACCAAAGCGGTTCATATTGAATTAGTTACCGACGTGTCATCGGACACTTTTATTTCCGCTTTTAAAAGATTCATCTCCCGCAGAGGACCGGTTTCTTACCTATACTCCGATAACGGGACAAATTTTGTTGGAGCCAAAGCTCAATTGCAAGAACTACTTGCTAACCGCTACCGCATAGAGTGGAAAATGATTCCACCCCGCGCTCCCCACTTTGGAGGGCTGTGGGAATCTAATATTAAATCTATTAAATCGCATCTATACCGTGTTATCGGTTCTCAACTTCTCACATATGAGGAGCTTTCTACTGTTCTCACTGAAATTGAGGCAGTCCTAAATTCCAGACCGCTCTGTGTCCTGACTGAGGACCCGTACCCAGAGCCGCTTACTCCCGCGCATTTTATAATGGCTTCTCCGTTGACTTCGTTGCCTGTCGTGAACGTTCCCGAAACAACGAGGCCTCTAACTTGCCGCAAAAGGTTGCTTGACCAAATGGTTTGCAGCTTTTGGAGAAGATGGCGAATAGAATACCTACATAACTTACAAGTTAGGCAAAAATGGTTGAATGCCGCAGACAGCATTAAGATTGGTACGGTGGTTCTCATGCATCAGGACGATGTCCCTCCTTTACGTTGGCCAATGGGCATAATCACAGAAGTTTTCCCTGGTAAGGATGGGACAATCCGCGTTGCTATGGTGAAGACATGCAGCGGTTCTTTCAAGAGGCCCGTTGTCAAGCTATGTCCTTTACCTTCTCAGTAATATCACCACGCAATTAAATTTTAGCTGTAATAATTTATTAACATATTCATTTATTTTTCTCTCTCTTAGTCCGCTTTAACATATATTTTTCCTCTTTTTGAGAATACTACATATCCTCAAAGCCGGGCAGGATGCTTACGCAAGTTTCTGTAGTACAAGTTTTACTATAATATATACGAGCGTGGTACACCTCATTGTTTAAATATTTCCAAAACAAACATATTTTTTCATGTTGTCAACATTTATTTGATACACCTATCTCCTTCCTTCCTACTACGTCGCATGTGACAGAAAGAGAAAGGTGCTCGTCAACTTCCGCCGCGGTTTTTGACAAGAGAACGCCATGGTGGAATCTCTCTATTCCGTTTGAATCGTTCACCGCACCACACACATATTTCTACCGCTTGCTTCCGCGGCGCGCGCCGCAGAAACTAACAGCTGAACCACCGCAAAGACTCTAAACTTAAAAAACGTGTTGGCCAACACAACGTGGGACAATTGAAGTGCTGAAGAAATCTCCGGAACCCGTGCTGGATCTCAACCCGGCGCACTCCAGTCGCATCTGTCATCGGTCCAGGCGATCATCCTCACCTTCAAGTAAGTCCCTCTTTCCCATTACTCTCTTATAAGTGTTGGCAACATACATTTCTCATAATCTGTTTTCCCGCGCAAAAATTATAAACCCGCATATTGGTCCTTCGAGAAACTCCCGCTATATCCTGACTTAACCATTAACCTTACATAAAATAACCTAATGCAAGTTGTAGAGCCAACAGTCAAAGTTAGTTGTAAAAGTTCTCTTGCAGTACAGGAAATATTTTTATCTTTTAACAATGTTTTCAAATGAAAATATGGTCGAATTCTTTGGAATTTAAAAAAGCGAGGCCCTTTGGTAGTGAAGGTAAATAGCTAAAAAAAAACTTTAATGCCGTTCACACATTTTTTAACGTAGATTGGTCAGTTCGGGCGGCATTTTATAATGTGACAACAAGAAGTTCATAACGATTCAAATTGGTACAATAAATGTATACATATACATAATTATATATATGATATACAGGGTGATTGGAAGATGGGTGCAAAGCTTTAAGGTGAAGATAGTATAGACAATTTAGGACCATTTAAGCCATGGTTGTCTTAGACGAAGTCTTACCAAATTTTTTTAAACAAATTTTTAAGTTTTTTTTCGGAAATTCTCAAAATTTAATGTAAACTGCATAATTATGGCCAAATTGAATGATAAATGAATTCATTTTTTATTTATTTAATTAAAGTAATGTGTAAGCAACCAAGCAAAACATGTTTTAGGCTTCTGTGTCATTAGACATTTTTTTTACAGATATTTAAAGCTCAGAAAAAATAAAAAATTTGTACAATACGTCTTTTAAACCTTATTTAAAAAAAAAACGGAGGGTGCTTTTTTTGTTCAAACCTTTTTGAAGACATGCTTGATAATCGCTCTTTCTTTTGAGGTATCATTTATGCGGATATCTTACAAATTATTGAAATTAGGACCTATAAACCAAATCGAGGGAGAAATTTTAAATTTTAGGCAGTCTAACAAAACACAAAATTTTTGCTTAAAAGAATACTTTATGTGCTCGAAATGATAACATTGTTCAATTCTAAGAATTTTTGGCACATGCAGGAACCAATTGAGGGGAACCCATTGAGGGGATTCTCTAAACAATGGCCACCGAGCGCGGTGCGACGGCATTTCCAGGTAGAACGCCCAATGAATAGCAAAAAGCGATAAAGAGTTGGTTTTTACAGCAAAATGGTCTTAGTTACTGAGGCAACAAAGTCGTTTTTCTTTAGTCAGGGTCAGTCGGTCTGTGATGAAGCCGTTACATCTTTTACTTATTAGTCAAACTACTGCCCTTGTGAGTGGACGTTGTCGTGTTGATTCACAATTTACCGTGTTCAGTTGTAGCCCTTTGCGTTCCTGCACGTGTTGTTTGCGTTAGTTTTGAACTTTTTTGTTTCACCGTGTCCAGTCGTAGCCTCGCGCTCCTGCACGTGTTGATTTTTGACTTAATTGTGTTGAGTTGACGTTTAGTGCGCTCCTACGCCGTTTTTCTTAATTGTTAAGTGACTATGGCTACTTTTTCCAATCAAGAATATGCGGATATCGTATTTATGTACGGTAGAGCAGACGGCAATGGATCTTTGGCGCGACGGATGTATCAAGAGCGCTATCCGAATCGCAGGATACCGAATGTCCGAGTGTTTTCCAACACGTTTCGTCGTCTTGCCCAAGATGGGTTTCACCGCGTGGAACCTGGAGTCAACCCGGGCAGACACGAAACTGCCGTCGACGAAGACATTTTAGCAGCATTTCAAGCGGATCCTACTACCAGTACTAGAGCAGTAGCTCGAAATTTAAACATTTCTCAATGGAAGGTGTGGCATACAATGCACCAAAATGATAAGTATCCGTTCCATGGCAGGAGTGTGCAAGGTCTAGTAGAGCAAGATCCTCAAAGAAGAATTCAGTTCTGCCGTTTCCTCCTCAACAGAGACATCGAAGATGCGTGGTTTCTGAAATCAATCTTGTGGACGGATGAAAGTAAATTTTCAAGGGAAGGTATTACAAACTTTCACAACATCCATGAATGGGCCGACGTAGACAACAATCCACATTTTAAGAAGCAGGTGTCATTTCAGATGAAATTCTCTGTGAATGTATGGGCTGGAATAATTGGCAGAACATTGATTGGGCCCCACTTTTTGCCTGATCCATTGAATGGCGAAAATTATTTGCAATTTCTGCAAATTGATTTACCACTGCTGGTAGAGGAATCAGGTGTCCCGATCTTCGAAAGAGACCGAACAGTCATCTTTCAGCAAGACGGCTGTCCAGCGCATTGGACTTTAAATGTAAGGGAACACCTCAACAATTGCTTTCCTGATAGCTGGATCGGCAGGGATGGACCCATCCCTTGGCCCGCTCGCTCCCCAGATCTGACCCCGTTGGACTTTTTCGTGTGGGGCCGGGCCAAGGAACTGGTGTATAACAACAAAGAAATTAACACTAGAGAAGAATTGATACAAAGAATAAATTCAGCGTTTGAGACAATGAAGCAGGAGATGATGTTGAAAATAACGACTACAGAAGTTAGAAGACGCGGCCGTGCTTGTATTAGGAATCACGGCCGTCATTTTGAACATGAAAAATAAATAATTTTAATTCAAATGTTGTTTTAATTAGTCTGCCTAAAATAAAAAAAAATCTCCCTCAAATTGGTTTGTAGGCCCTAATTTCAATAATTTGTAAGATATCCGCATAAATGATACCTCAAAAGAAAGAGCGATTATCAAGCATGTCTTCAAAAAGGTTTGAACAAAAAAAGCACCCTCCGTTTTTTTTTTGAATAAGGTTTAAAAGACGTATTGTACAATTTTTTTATTTTTTCTGATCTTTAAATGTCTGTAAAAAAAATGTCTAATGACACAGAAGCCTAAAACATGTTTTGCTTGATTGCTTACACATTACTTTAATTAAATAAATAAAAAATGAATTCATTTATCATTCAATTTGGCCATAATTATGCAGTTTACATTAAATTTTGAGAATTTCCGAAAAAAAACTTAAAAATTTGGTTAAAAATATTTGGTAAGACTTCGTCTAAGACAACCATGGCTTAAATGGTTCTAAATTGTCTGTACTATCTTCGCCTTAAAGCTTTGCACCCATCTTCCAATCACCCTGTATATACATAAGAGGGAAAAAGCTACCTACTACTACCTACCTACTACTACTTTTTTTTTCTTCTCCTGACAATAACAAACATAACAAAAAAAGAATTTGTGAAATCGGTCCAGGCGTTGTTGAGTTATGCGCTTACCAACACATTTTGCGATTCATTTTAATATTATAAATTAAACGGAAAATTACGACCTTTGTTATTAATTTAAATTAACTAGCGCAAAAAAACAATACAACAAACATAATTGAAACAGGTAAATAAATTATGTCAGTGCGGAAATTTTAGAGGCCTTAAAAACTTAAAAGCCCCAACTTTGAAGTCACAAAACACAAAGAACAGTCATTACAGTCACAGAATAAATACAGGGTCACCTTCTTTAATAAAGTAATATTAAAATAACAACAGGCATAGGTACTTTTTATCAGTTCCGTAAAGTCATTGACCGGTGAATGTCAATTACCTATGCTTCCGATAAATAGGCCAGTGAAGTTTTAATACCCACGGGCACAAGGAAAAACACAGGCAACCGTGGGCAACCGATATAATTTCATACAATTACGCATTCCACTTTTAAATAAATCTGCCTCAAGAACAATCGACGGATCAAGTATCGCAATTTTGTTTTTTTCGGGCACATTTTGTTGATCTATTTTTTTAATTTGATTTTGCAAGGAATATTGTGATTTATTATTTTATTGCAAAGTTCACTCGGGGACAAGCGCTATTTGGGTGAGTTCAATCGAATTCCCTTGTTATATATCGATAGGTAGTAATTTGGCTTAACATCTACGTTAGTACTGGTACACTTGCTTCAACACGAAATATTATTTTTGATAAAAATAAACTAGTCAACGAATCTGTGTGGGTAAAAAAGCACACCTAAGGGGCATAACCCTAGGGCACGCCACGATAGTGGCGGTAAGTCCCCTCTTTGAGGAGTGGCTGGAGAGGCGCCACGGCGTCCTCACCTTCCGCCTGACGCAGGTCCTCACCGGACACGAATGTTTCGGGAGGTACCTGCACCGAATCGGGCGGGAGGAAACGCCCGGGTGTCTCCACTGCGAGGATCGACCGGAGGACCGGTGGAGCACACGGTGGAAGTCTGCCCTGCGTGGGCGGAGCTCCGCCGTGTCCTCGTGGCGGCGATCGGCGGCGGCGACCTCTCGCGGCCGTCGCCTCCTTCTGCGAAGCAGTCATGCTTGCGAAGGAGGTGGCGGAACGAGAGAGGGAGAGATCCTCTCTTCCCGGCCGCCGCGGGAGACGCAACGGGCGTCGGGGGCCACGTGGTGGCTACCGGCCACCGTAGATGCGGGCCTGTGGACGGCTGGCTATGGGCTAGCTAGCCGTCCGGCCGTCTAACGACGACGACAGGCCGTGTCGACGGCGCGTTCGTGTTCCACGCGCGCCTCAAAGAGATGTCAGCAAAAGGAGAGGGGCCCGCAAGGGCCGAAGCCTGCCGGGGTTGCGGGCCTGTTCGAAAGAGATACCGCGGCCCCGGAACGTAAAAGGCGAGGAAGGAACATGGATGGTTTTTAGTCAGTAAGAGTCTGACACTCCCTCCCGCTCCGCCCAGAGTGGGGGGCGGTCATTTGATGATTTCCCATCCTTAAAAAAAAAAAAAAAAGGGGGCATAACCCTTAACCCTGCGGAACTGTACGAGGGATACAGAGCGACGAAGACCGCCCTCCGGGAGGCTGTCCTGCGGGCCAGGGAACTGGCCCGCTTGGAGATGCTGGAGACTCTCGACAGAGATCCGTGGGGGCGCCCCTACAAGATGGTGCGGAATAAACTCCGCACCTGGGCCCCGGAAATGATGTCAGCATAAAGAGAGGGGTTCCTGTTCGAAAGAGATACCGCGGCCCCGGAACATAAAGGGCGAGGAAGGAACATGGATGGGTAGGGGCATAACCCTTTTGGAAATCGACAAATCATGATGATGATGTTATTTTACTTATTACATAATAATAACCTTTTAACAGTTCATTGGACGATAGTAATTCCCTCTTTGTACGTAGTGAAATGCTTTTAAAGCTTCCTGAAATTCATATCAGAATTGAATGGAAGCTTTTAAGCTGGAAGCGATAACTTGAATAAAAAATACACCAGCGTGAAATGTTATGCGGTTTAAGTAGAGCGGTTATCGAACCTATAATGAATTAGTATAAATTATTTGGTCTAAATATAAGTTCTGTAAGTTTATATTTAGACCAAATAACCTTCCGTTCTGGTTGTGGACTAAGCATTGGTTCTTTTCGAAGAAGTCATAGGAGTCTGTCACTAAAAGTCTTAAGTATTATTTTCCCGATGTTAATGCGTTTAAACGAATAAATTGGTAACTTTGTGTCTAAAAGAAGCATTTCAATTCTTGTTTGTAAATTAAAATAAAATGTATGGTGGCAAATGATTTTGTAAATAATATCCCCAATTTTATGGGTATAAGTATTATTGATGTGATCCGACTCTTAGAAATATCTTATGATTAAATTAAAAGAGCTTCTCAAATACGTAGCTACATTAATCTAATAATATTTTAAGTGTTAAATAAAAATCCAACATTTGTTCATATAAAATCGTTAATCATATTCAAACCATCAAAATCAGAATAGGACAAAATTCTTAAACCAGTATTCTATTATAAAAACCACAAAGGGTTTTCTTTAAAACCTAATTATTTTCTTTAGATCATCAAAAACGATTTGTCTTGTCTCCGGCACAATTTTATCCGTAAATCCTTTTAGCCTGTAGAGACTTTTCAGGTCAGTGACATTTACAGAAGTACACAGCTAAGTAGTTACATAGAAACCTACAACAAATCCTCAAACATGATATTAAGTTAGTCGGTCTAATCGTGCGTAGTTTGTTCGCAAGTTTTCTTCCCATATCCGGTAAAACTTCGTTTGTGGGCACATTATAAGTACGCTTAAATAGTCGTCTTTGCCTCGTGTCGGGGAATACAAGTATCAAACAATAACTTGAGATACTTATTATTATAACTTATTACAAGGAAATATCTTCATATACATACCTACTTATATTATAAAACATATGAATACTTTATTTATTTATTTATTTATTTTATTTATCGCGAATTTACCTTTAATTAAAGGTAAATTCGCGATAAATACCCGTATTCGTATGTTTTATAATGTGTTCTGATCGTGAAAGTTTAAAAAAGACATACCTATTATAACAGGGTGCTAACAACCTCATCGCGAAGCCGTTAACCAAGCATTCTGTACATCAAACTAAGTAACTTTATGAAAAAATATTGCTGAGACATGACTTTTTTTAAAGTAAAGTAGTTATTTCTTATACAAGAATGCAAAGTTGCTTTTTAACCGCGTGCTCTATTTTGATGACCGAGCAAGCGAAAGATTCTAAAATTGAATCAAAAGAGCACGAGGTGAAAAATCTTTGCACTCGAGTGCCACACGTAACTTTTCATCCCCCAAATGACTAAATGTAAATAAAAAAATCGCATTATTAACATTTTCAGTCAATTCTGTCGCTAGAACCACTAATTTTAGGGTTTTCACTTGTTTTCAAGTTTCTTGTTTTTAACCAAAGCTTTTAACAATTTGACCTGAAAAGAAAATGGCGCGCGCAAAGCAAATTAAAAAAGAAAAAAAGTACCCCAAGAAGGTTCCGAGTCTGAGCTTTTAACAAATTTAAAAAGGTTGTATCATAAATTCTGCACCATGGAGGTATAAGTAAATAGGTTTAATGATGTTTTTTATTCACAAACTTACTGCACACGATGTTCTCTATTCAATTTACCTACTTTATCCTCTAGCTAGAAGATAAAAACGTCGTTTGATACACGTGGACATTTGTTATTGCAGTTCTCGGCTCAAAAACACCCTCGCCTATGGGTCGTGTGTTAATTCCGCCTCGAATACAATACCAAACTTTCTCGACTTGTATCAAAATTTACTATTACTAAACACCGCCAAAAAATGAAATATATTATAACGATATATTGTACGAAAGCTTTCTTTTTATTATGTGAAAGTTAGTAGGTAGTAAAGGGTATCGCTGTCACCCTCACATCGCAAACTTCGTTCACAAGAACGCATCAATCATGCTTTTGAACATCTTTATCGGAGTGACAGTTGCTTACAAAACTGCCTTCACTTCGCTAGAGTAACATAATGTATAATACGATACAGGCTCACGGTGTCATTGACTTGATTTGTATTTTATTTATTTACTGTTTATTTGCTTACGATATCATCCCTGTGTAGAGTGGTCACAAAACTGTTGGAACGGGCAATGAGAGACACTCTATAGATAGAGCTTTGAACCATTCAATTCTAGTCGTATTATTTTACTGTTTTTTTTTTTAATTAAATTATGTAACAATAGAGGTCGTCACGCGGTTTCACCCGCGTAGTTCCTGTTCCCGTGGGAGTACGGGGATAAAATGTAGCCTATGTTACTCAGGGTAAATGTAGCTTTCCAACGGTGAAAGAATTATACAAATCGGTCCAATAATTTTTGAGTTTATTCGTTACAAACATACAAACATGCAAATCCAGTTAAAGTTACTTAAGTTGATGTACAGAATGCTTGGTTAACGGCTTTGTGATGAGGTGGTTTACACCGTGTATATGTTTATATCCGTAGTAAGGGGGAGCCTATTGACATCAACCGGGCACAAATCCAGACTCGATGGTTGCTACTGAGAAATTCCTGATGAAAACTCAGTAACAATTTGCCCGACCCGCGAATCAAACTCGGGACCTCTTGCTCAGCAGTCGCGATTACGTCCTCTGGAAAACTCCACTGGTTACGTCCACTGGTTTTGACTAAAATTATGTTGAAATGCTTTAGAAGTAGCGGTTTCTGAGTTAAGAACAATAAGTACATGTAGATTAAGTTAGGTTTAAATTAAATAGCTTCTGCTGGGGTGATTGTGAAGGAGACAATTGTGTACTCGCATCGCAGCCCAAAGTGACGAGGAGAAACACCAT
The DNA here is from genome assembly GCA_916618015.1 of Xestia c-nigrum. Classification (NCBI taxonomy): domain Eukaryota; kingdom Metazoa; phylum Arthropoda; class Insecta; order Lepidoptera; family Noctuidae; genus Xestia; species Xestia c-nigrum. The sequence continues at coordinate 13,134,795 of OU745260.1, forward strand.
GTAGTTTTAGCCAATAGGAGTCTGACAAACCCTTCCGCCGACCCCACAGCGGAAGACATCTGAGGATTTCCACACGAAGAAATTAATAAGAAAAGAGTTTTAATTCTAAAAGTTTATCATTAAGTCGCATGTGTTATATTACAATGCGATCCCAGTGAGGATTCGTCTAAGGTCCATGTTCACCAAAAAGATGACAGTCTGATTATCTAAAACAGTTGTTTAATAGTACATTACAGCAGAATCCAGTAAGTAAGCCTTCCTGGCCGAGTATGAGTTAACCGGACCGAACCGCAGGTGAGGTCCGGTTATATACGAGGCCAGGATGGCTTTCTTACTGGTTGAGGTTTGTATAATGCTTTTCTCAAAAATGAAAGAAAGTTTAACAACAAATTCGTTTAATTAATATTGAAGGTTACATTCATATTAGGGCAATTACTGATAGATATTGTGATCGATTTACCGGGGGCATTTATATTTGTTTGTTGTACATCTTGATTAACGGACTCTTGGCTGGCAGTAAATGTCTGTGAGACATTAATTTGGTTGTTTGGGAAGGTGGATGCTTGCGATGATGTTACGGGCAGGGGAATAGTGGTCGGTTCTTGGCGAGAGGTAGATGGCTGCGGAGCCAGGCTTAGCTGCTGTTGACGCGATGTAGACGGCTGCGGGGAGGTGGAAGATGATGTGTTTTGAGTATTCAATTTAATTTTTTTATTTATATTGCTTGTAATTTCACTTTTATTTTCTAATGACTCTTCTATGTATCCTTCTGCAACTCGGTCCGATTTCCACCCCCCGTGTCGTTTTATTGTCGTGAGATTGGCTCCAGAGTCAGCAAGAAGGGTAGCAGACGACCTCCGGAAACAATGGCCAGTATAGCTCTCTGGATTTGGTAAATTCAAATATTCTGCTATTTGTTTAGGTATTGCGGCAATCTTATGACGACCGATGTTTTGCCGCAAGCATGTCCCGTTTCTATAATTGATAAAAAAATTATCACTTTTCATATTTTCAGGGCGCAGGTCATGATATTTCCTTACAATATGAGCTGACTCCTTGTGTATAACAAAAGAGCGATCAATTTTTGTTTTTGTTTCTCGTACTTTTACCGAAATTATTTCATTATGGTATTCCACGTCACTGTTTTTAATATTACAGAGCTCCATACATCGGCAGGCGCCATTAATTCCCATTATAGTAATAACCTAAAAACAAAAAAAAACTATTTAAATCGAGAATATAAAAATAAGTTTATGTTATTTGGAACCAGATTTAATAGCATATTTATATTATTGCAACCGACTAACAGACCACTTACTCGTACATCACAACAAGTTAAATTAAATAAGTAAACAAAATAAATATTACCTTCACTGCTAAATAAACTTCATCGGGCGCTTCATTTATAAACTTCTGTATGTTTTGGCTGGTAAATACATTCGATTTTTTTCCTTTGTAGCCAGTCGATTGTCTTTTCAACCAAGTTATTAAATTGGAATAATTCTTAATGTTTACATCGTGTTTATTTTGCACTACACATCGAAGCATAGAATACACAGCCCATAAACTTGTCGGCTGCATTGTTTGGCGAAGAAAGCTGAAATATGCCAAGAATACATTTTCAGACCAACTGTTGGCTTGTTTTTCTGCCTTCCACTTCATAAATTTTTCATAATTTTTCATGTATCGCTCCTTGGATTTTGGCGGAAGTAAATTTTCTTTTGCTAATTTGGCCTCAGCTTTTAAATCAGGAGGAGTGCCATCTATTTCCGAATCAGATTCGCTTGAATTCATTTTTTGGGATTATTTAAATTCACGCGGTAAATTAAAACACAATTGTCGCAATTGAATGTGAAATCCCGCCAGTCGTTGTTTTTTTTACTACAAAGTTTGCGTTTAGTTTTAAACATTGTTCTATTTTTACATTACATGAATGTTTTAGTAAAAAATGTAAATTATTGTTTTTGAAACTCCATGTTAATTTTAGAATGGAAAGTTTTAATCCAACATGATTTATAAACTGAAATGACTAAATACAAACATAAAATCCCACACTATACTTCTACAACATTACTAAGTACAAAACGCAACGTGCATACTTTTTCTGCGTCGCGTTATGTGTCACAGACCCATAAAAAAAAAAAAAAAAAATTGTCACAGACAATAAAATGGATGTTTAAGGCTCCAAAATATATTATGTATCTCATAAAATGTCATACCAAAAAGAGATAGATATATATTTGGAGCCTCCCTCTAACCATGTTATAATGGCTAAACTCTAATCTGTGTCTGGTACTATGTTTTTTTTTTCTAAGCAGATCTAAAGAGGATGACCTAAACCGTGCGAAGCCATAAAAAAAAAAAGGGATGAAGGATGACCAAGTGTCCAGTAAGTAAATTACATACTTACTTACTGGACAGTAGGAGATTCCAAATTTAAAATCTCGCTTCTTACCGGACAGTTGTGAATAGTCTCCGGTAGAGTTCACTTTCTGGATACTTTTTAGAGATGTTATGTCAACATTACATACCATTTTTGAGAAAAACACTTTTCTGTATGGTAATATGTCACAGTGACGGGTTTTTTTATATATCAATGCAGTGGCAGCTGTTTTCAGATAATCAGACTGTTATATTTTCGGTGAACATGACCTTAGAAAGGATGCAATCACTCAAACCATGACATGACTTTTGGCTTAGGAATGTTAGTCGGTAGTAAAACTGAATATGAAACCGAAACATCAAATCTGTAAGTTTGTTTTTAATACACTTCCTCGAAAACTGGTTCTTATCGCACTACGGTTAGGTTCAACATGCAATGTATTTGACACGTGTGCGTTTTTCGTCAGTTTTCAAACACATGTGCGGGAATGAAAATTGCCATAATCAGGGGTTAATGCTTTTTCAATACAATGTTGTTATTTTATGTGATTACTGTACCTATAATAATAATATATATTACTCTGATAAACGTGTAACATACCATATGTTTGTAAATAATATCTTTAATTAACTACTTAAAATTTCATGTTAATCTTGTTTATTGGTGTGCCCTAACAGGGTCCATAATTGTTCTTACTGTAAGCCCACTGTAACATCTTTTTAAACTTTTGGTACGCAAAATATGTATAATGAAATATGAATATGAATACCTCGAAAACTAGTTCTTGTCGCACTATGATTAGGTTCAACATGCAATGTATTTCACAAGCGTGCGTTTTTTGACAGTTTTCCAACACGTGTGCGGGAATGAAAATTGCCACAGATAACTATAGGTACCTATACTTAGTCCAAATGGGTTCATTTCCAATGCATTGAACCAATTTGGACTAAGTATCGACTAATTATCGTCAGAGGAGAATATATTTTTTTTAATTTCGGCCAAGCAATATGCGTCTTTACGGTGGAAACGTTTTTTGAATATTCTAATTGTGATTAGGAATTCAATATCATGATAATTTAAAAATAATAATTAGTTTTATAAACAAATTAACATTTATTTGTGTTCTAAATTACTTATTTTAGGCTGTATAACGGCTTCATACCTTTGCTTCTCCTTCAACCTGACGAAGCAAAGCGCGGAAAAATAAGTCAAATTTAAATCATAGTCTCGTAATAAATCGTGACACAAATATTTTTCATTATTTTATTTTATTTATTCAAAAGTGTATTGAAAAACGTTGACATTTGTCATTGCAGTTTTCGGATCAAAAACTTGTATGAAAATGTTCTATTTCGGTAGGTGTTTATACGTGAGAGAACAGGAAAAAATTATTATATTCCTTAGTCACTAACATATTTTCCGGAAATATTACAGAATAACGGAATATTTTCAAGAGTCCTTTAACCTATTTTCATAAATGATTTACAATGAAAAGGTGGGAGCGGGCTGTTATGAGTCAGTGGAAACGAAACAGAAACGGTGCATTTTTTTTACTGCGACCAATTTCCATGTAGATACGTAGTTGGTCATAGTTCTAACCTAGCCTAACCTGTGATCGGACTGAACGGAATCCTTTAGAAATCGTTTTTACGACAAACGGTTAGTGGAGACAAAAAACACCATACTTTTAGGCATATATTTAGGCTTTTTAGACAACAGAATCAAGAAAATAAACAAAAATAATACCTTTTTGGCTAAATTTTTCCCGTTTTTTTTTCAGTGCCCCGTTACGTACCTACACTTTAACCCTGATTATGCTGTTATCTACCAACCATGTTTCACTAAAGATAAGACCGTTAATATTAAAAGCTGCTTTACACCTATCTCAAAATGTTAGAGTATTGAATAGTTACACATTCGATTTTATCAGCAAATCAGTCTCATTAACAAAATCGAATGTCGTCAGCCGCCTAACGCTTCACTAACGTAATTCGCACATAATTATATCAAATGTAAATGTATATGATAGTTTGACGCAGTTGATTTAAAGCTTTCACGGAAAACTGCCATATACAGGCAACAAATATCACATTATAATCTCTAGGGATTGTCACGAATCAAGAGGGTTGATGAAACTTAGACTGGTAGTGTCTCCTTGTGTTAGTTTATTTATTCTGTACAAGATTAAAACCGACCAAGTGCGAGTCGGAGTCACGCACGAAGGGTTCCGTACCATTATCTATACAACATTCACAAAACGTAAAAAACACGTTTGTCGTAAAATAAAGTAAAAATTTAGAGGGCTCCCCTAAATATTTTTTTTTTTTTTTTTTACTTATACATATTTATATTAGGTTCTCATTTAACATGGGACTCGCAAGAGATGTTAAATGAGAACCCCATTGTAGCCTTGAATCAAGCGTAAGCCCCAGGAAAACTATTTTATCTATGAATTCGAGTTTCTCTTTATTCAATATTATCTCACTATCACTACTTTTAACATTCGGTAAAGCAAACCTCATGATCTGTGAAAAGGCTTAGAACATTTTTGTATGAAGCGTGGCCCATTATTGTACCGCCATTTTGTTATTTTTTTCAAAGTAGCGGCCACGCATATCTATAGCTGGTCATCATCATTCTCTTGCCCTTATCCCAATTTATTTGGGGTCGGCGCAGCATGTTTCCTTCTTCCATACTTCTCTATTTTTCGTCATCTCATCAGACACTTCTTTTCTTACCATATCTTTCTTAACACAGTCCATCCATCGTTTCTTTGGTCTTCCTCTACTCAAATACCCATCCACATTCATACTCAAAACTTTTTACACGACATTTTCCTCATTCCTCCGCATCACATGCCCATACCACGACAACCGATTACCACACAACTTTTCAGTCACCGGCGCCACTTTCAGACTTCCTCTAATATACTCATTCCTTACTTTATCCATTCGCGTAACACCACACATCCCCCTTAGCATTCTCATCTCCGCGACATGCAGATGCCTTTCATGCATCCCTTTTGTGGCCCAACATTCTAATCCATATAACACAGCAGGTCTAAACATTGTTTATAAATCTTCCCCTTAAGTTTTAGGGGAATGCGGGAGTCGCAGATCATTCCCGTGACCTGCCGCCATTTTATCCATCCTGTATTAAGTCAGTGCTTTACACTACGATCTATTTCGCCATCGCATTTCATGAGTGAACCAAGATACCGAAAGTCGGAGCAGACAGGAAGAGACGCGCCATCTAGCGCTATGGCTCCAGAGCTGGAGAGACCGCCAAAATCGCAGAACATGTATTCAGTTTTACTTCTGCTGATTTTCAACCCAACATTCTCCAACTTTTGTTGCCATTTCTCTAGTATGCTCTGGATCTCAGGTCCATTTTCACCGACAAGAACAATGTCGTCGGCAAACAGCATGCACCAGGGTGCCTCTTCTTGGATGTCCGACGTCAAAGCGAAGCGTATTTCCGAGATATAAGCTATTAAAGTTGTGCTGGTGGAGACCTTGTTTGCATTGATGTCAACTGTCGGTTGATTTACGTTTTATTTATTTATTTATTAAAACTTTATGCACAAGTAAACACTGTACAAAGGCGGACTTAATGCCTTGGGCATTTTCTACCAGTCTACCTTAGGGTGATGCAGAGACAATAAAAAGTAGGTGCAATAACCGAAAACAAAATAGTTAAAACATAAAACTAAAATACAATAATAAATACATATATACATACATAAAGCAAAATATATAAAAGGTTATGAGAGATTAACAAAAAAAACTACAACTTAGTTCTGAGACGACTCTGCCAACTTTTTGTGAATGTGCTCTCGAGCTTTCACTTTAAAAGTAAACCGATTGGTTACCGTCCTGATATTCTGAGGGAGCGCATTCCAAAGAAAGACCGCCTGGACAAAGAAAGATGACTTTATAAAGCCAGAGCGATGAGAAGGACAACGAAGAAGACGATTGGTCTCGGACCGAAGATTCTTGTTGTGTGCAGAGCATAAATATTGACAAAGGGATGTCAGGTAAGAAGGAGAAGTGGGATTATGTAGATGATAAAACAAGGTGGTCAAAGCCCTCAACGCTCTGCGCTGCCGGATAGGTAACCACTTTAAAAGCGAGCGATGTGCAGATACATGATCATACGAGTACTTGCGGAGATTGAAAACGAATCGAATGCAGCATTTTATGCATGTTTGATCAAATCAAGTTGTGCTGAAGATTCCATCATTGAAATGACTTTAACTTTGATAGCTCATATCTCGTAAAGGTGACACTTTAGAACATTTTGTCTGAAACAAGACTTGTTTGTATTAATACCAGCTATCGATTAACATAGGTCTTATGCGTGGCCGCTACTTTGGAAAAAACAAAAAGGCGGAAAACCCCTTTCAACTGTCTAGCTATGACGGTTCTAGAGATACAGTGACAGACAGACGGACGGACGGACGGACAGAGGAGTCTTAGTAATAGGGTCCCTTTTTTACCCTAAAACAGGGGTAAAAACTGAGCAGTTCAAAGATACCTAATTCTGTAAATTGTAAACATAATTATACTCGATGTACTTCACATACAGACAAATGGCTTGATGTTGATGAAGACTCTTGGAAAAATACTGGCTTTAAATTGCTTTAGTGAATTCCTCATCATCTTAAGCTTATCAAAATCGACTGCTGAACCTGATTTAAGCGCCATTTATCTCGTCTACCCTCAATAATAAAGTTATGCAATTTATTTGGTAGGCTGAGATGTTGGCCACCTATTCAATCATATCATCATCATACCATAATATAAGATCATCATATGTAAACGAGACATGGTGTGACAATTAATTTACAGAAATCATGGTAAAATTTTCATTGAAAGAGTAAAAAAAAGACATGCTACTACTTTTCGATGATAAAATTACTATCTTTTTAAAAGTCTGTCCAGTTTTTAGAAGTTTGGTCCAACATTAGACAGACAGAACCTTTTTATTGCCTGTAAGAAAAAAATCACACGTGGAACACGAATGTCGCTTTTATTTATTCTCACTGGGTTCAGTTCAATAAGGGTAGGTGTACCGAGTAAGCTAGTAACCGTTAATAAAATGTCTGTGAAAGTCAAGGCCAATCGGCCGATGACATATCGCCTCGAGGAGGTCTTTGTGGATCATGAGAAGGAAATAAAATATTTGCTAAAGTTAATATACGCCTAGCGGTAAGTGTTCCATTTGTTGACTAACCGGCCAAGATGTAGATGTAATGATATTACTAAAATTTACATTATTTTTAACCGACTTCAAAAAGGAGGAGGTTCTCAATTCGTCGGAACCTTTTTTTTATGTATGTTCCCGATTACTCGAAGATGGCTGGAGCGATTTGAATTATTCTTTTTTTGTTTCAAAGGGTATACTTCCCAGGTAGTCCCATAATCATCAAGTTGGGATCTGATGATGGGATCCTGGAGAAATTGAGAGAACACTTCAAATTTTATAGGCACACTTGATGTGATTTGGATGGTTTTCGGAAGAATACTTTCTTAAGGCGCTTAAACGAGCTAAATTAGCAACTCTATTTGTGGTGGTAAATAAACGCTGTTAGAATAAAGTTCTAATCAGCTGGTTGTTACGTCAACCACTGCGGGCCAAATAGCGCGAAATTTGTGGTTTCGATCGATTTACAAAAAACTATTAATTGGAATAAAAAACTAAAACAGTATCATGCTAATATATTTCTTGTAGAATTATTTGCCAAAAAATCAGAATGATCGCATGCATATTAGTATGTTTTTTATTGTTTGAAAGATATTTTTAGAGATAAGTTCGTGATTTCTTTTTATCGAAACAATACCATGCTAGCATATATCCTGAAGAATGTCATATATTTTTCTGGTTTTGTTTATAGCAGTGAATCATATACTTTTAGTCATTATAAAAGTCGCGTTTAGCTCATGTTATCGCCTTAAAGTGGTCCCATTTCAATTTGGTGACGATCGGATGAAGAACTTCGGAGATAGGCAACGGAACTCCTCAATAAATGATAGCAAATGGACTGGGACTGCTGAAATCTCATGTCTATCTAATGTTTACACCAGTTCATAACATAATATCACTCTACGAGGCTGTGAAGGGGTAAGCACAAGTGAACCACTACAAAATGAAAAATAAAAACTTTTTTGCAAAAAATAAAACCGACTCCAAAAAACACAAAAAACTGAAAAATTAGCTTCAAGTCGGTGACAAAAAAACCAATGAAACAAAAGTCACAGACTTCTGAAGCTTAAGTTATTTTTCAGTTTTTGTGTTTTTTTTTAGTAATAAGATTAGTAAACATAAATAATACGTACTTAAATGTTCAGATCATCTGAGGGTTTTCCGCAGAGCTTATTCTGCAAAACCAGAATAAACATTGATAATAGTATACCTACAAACTCAGGAGTTTATTGACTGTTTCGCTAGAATGAAAACAAGCTGTCTCATACAAACAAATTGAACCTACGTCCACGCGGGACATGTAGGAAGCTGAATTTGTGGGTCATTGACTTCGTACAGTGGACACTGAGCCCCGAGATATCGTCCTGAAATATAGCCTTCTTTCATATTTTCTTCGATATTACAGGCCCTGATTTATTACTAACGATCGTTTCCCCAAATATTTTGCATAATCCTATCCTAGTATCCCATTTCGTTTTATTTATTAAAGTGAACGTAGAAGTTGGCGATTTTTAATGCCTATCTTCGCCGACTATGTATGAAGTTGTTTGATGTACACTGTACAGTCACGTCTAATAATTATGTATACACTTTCCTTAATATTATAGCTATTTTCGCGAGAAATAACGATTGGAACTAGGAGATTGGATCTATTTTTTTTTTTAATATGAGTTCCAGAGTCAAAGTCAAAGTAACAATAGAATACTATCTATGTACGTAATAACATTAAATTTTAATCAGTACATTAGAAAACACAATTTAAAATTTTCTAAAGTGTTTACATATTAACCCATAGCCTGTACAAGTACAGTATCTATCATACATAATATATGACGATATCGTGGGTGATTTGGTTGCCATCGGATACTGCAAAAAATAAAAGACAAAACCTTCAGTGGATTTTAGTTTCACCGTCTATTACATTTATTAAGGAAATTATAGAATATGGTGAAACGACAAAATATTTAGCATTGGTTCAATCCGAACTGTATCAAAAAAATAAACAGTTTGCATTACCTTCCTATTTTCACCATGCGATGCTTTAATTTTTGCAACAATCTTCGTAATAGGTCTCACATGTAAGTATATTACCAGCCCAGCATTCAAAAAGCAACCCTTATGAGTTCATTGATCTTGAACTGGACTAAGAAAATGCCAAGTTCACATCTCCCAGCCTATTATTTTGGTACATAATACACATGGTTGTTAGCTAACTATACGGGGTTGATGATGTTATTTCGATATCTACCTGTATTCACTTCTTTTGTATTTATATGTATCGCTCTAAGAATACCTCGAGCAACATTATTATCGTCAGTTATCCTCTTTATGTCACATAAAGCTGGCTCATTACGGTTCATTATGTAACATTTCTGCAAATGGTACGTTTTCGTTTATTAGGTTTATTTTAGCAGATTGGTCCTCTCAATAACATTGACACCCCGCTGGTCGCGTCGCTCCAAACAAGCCTGTGATGTGCCCTCACAAACAAGCGACGTGCTGGCTATTTGTGGCCCTATTTTAGGTGTACTGACCTATAATTTAACAAATGACTGTACGCAATACTAATGCGGACTTGGACCGCTGGTTGTCATGGATATATTCTCGAATGATCGCGCGAACTTGTGACATAGCGGGAACATTATAAGAAAAACGGAAATAAGTACCTATTTCATTTCGGGTCAATACGTAGGTATCGTTGGTATTTTAACTTTATTTTGCGGAAAATTCAACTCTGTGGGAAACCTCAGTACCTAGTTGTAATTGAATGGGTTAGTAAATGGCGATAAACTGACTTCATCATAAAGCTGTACTAATTTATGAGTACCTCGTTAAAATGTTTTTTGAAAAAAATACGTTGTAATAAAATAATGCTAAGTACCAAATCTTAGATTGTAAAAGTAAATTTAATATGGTGATAATCAGGAATTCAAGTACTTACATCAAGAGTAAATAGCACCTAAATAAACTCCCTTAGAACAACTCTACAAATCGATAGGACGTCCGATACGACATTGGCTGTAATGAAAGACGTTCTCGAACAAATAATAATAAAGAAAAGTGTCTAGTCCACCACGAGATTAAAATTGCTACCAAAGAGCCATCACCATCTAGTTATCACAAGATTTCGGGCAGCTTTACAGCATTTAGATTAACGGTAGGTGGTAACGAAAACGTAATCATCGTCTGCCTACCTTTGTCGCATTCTTCTCCATCCATTCTCCCCTGTCAGACGTCACGGCATCATTAACTCCTTTCTCTTTCATATCATTTTTCACATAATTCCATCCATCTTTTCTTTGGCCTACCTCTCCCTCTCCATAGATCAACATTTTAATATCCATTTCTTTTTATTAACAAGCAGTTTGCGATTAATTCCACTTATTCACATGCTCATACCAAGATTGACGATTTTCTTTAAATTTTTCTATAAGAGGCACCACTTTCAAACTTCTTCCAATATTTTACTATATCCATTCTTGTCACTCCACACATCTATTTCAAAATTAATCGTTCTTCATAAAAAAATCACAGCCCAGCATTTTGATCCATATACAGACAGATCTAATCATGGACTTGTATATTTTCTGACAGTGTCATTTAGTTCCGGTCGTCCGCGTCGTAAAGATTGCAGACAGTCCACACAAGGAGCTCCCCGTCTATACAATCATAAAATAATTTTTCGTTCAAGATTTATGAAGTTATAGGTACAAATTCCTGCCACCTCCCAGCATTACAAAGTTCAAATTCCAAAGGGTAGAATATGGGGCTGATGAAACATCGGGCAAAGGGTTTTAGTAAGCTCTGAACACAGGAGTCAGTATCGCATCATCAGCGCCTTGATGGTAAATAGGGTTTTTATTTTATATCCCCGTGTTTCACACAAGCCATACCTTAAAGCCGCGTTTCCACTAGGCAACAATTGACGCGCAACATGTTGCACAACCTGTTGCTCAACGTGTTGAAAGGCAGCGCGGAACTCTTGTTTAGCAACTTTTATATTGTTTTGTCATGTTGCGCGCGAACTGGCAACGTCGCGCGATGTCGGTCAACGCCGCCGAACATGTTGAGATTCACGTGTCGCGCGTCAAATGTTGCCTAGTGGATACGAGGCTTTATGCAGCCACCAGCCACTGCCAGACAGCCAACTGTGTAGAGGTAGACCTTATTATGACATGATAGTCGTTGTCGTTGAGGAGCTCGAGGCTAAATAATATCAGCCGCTCGATTCGATCTTAAGGTTAAGCCGTGCCTTCCTAGGTTGGTGTGTGGATTGAGTATTTCGCTTAGCAGTTAATCCCAGCTGTCATTTGTAGATCTTTGAGAGTCGTGGTAGTCAGTGGCCCAAAAGACTGACAACCAGTCTTAGCAGGGGTAAACCCCGCAACCCGCGCCCACCCGCGCCAGTGACAAAAACCCCGTGTAAACAGTCAAGTCAGCGCTTGGTCAGTCACTGGCGCCGCGTTGTGGGGTGACGTTGCGTCGGGCTAGTAAGAGAAAATGACGGAAAATAAAATAAAACCGACTTAAAAAAAAAACAAAAAAGTGAAAAGTAACTTTAGCTTCTGAAGTCGGTGACCTTTGTTTGATTGATTTAATTTTTTTGTCACTGACTTCAGAAGCTAAAGTTATTTTTCACTTTTTTATTTTTTTTATGTCGGTTTTATTTTATGCATTTTATTTTTTTATTTTTGACTTTTTAGTGGTTCACATGGGCTTGATATACATGTAAAGTGCATACCGTTACAATTACAACAAGCCCAAACACGACTAGGATACATTGTCTCATTATGGAGTTCCGTGACTCTTGGCTTCATCATCAGATCTGATGGTAGAATGGTTCTTATCAAACGCAAATGTACTTGTAAGTCACTTGTTGTAGAAAATACCAAAATCGCAACACGTTATCTCTAAATATATATAATTCAAAGGTGACTGACTGACTGACATAGTGATCTATCAACGCAGAGCCCGAACCACTGGACGGATCAGGCTGAAATTTGGCATGCAGGTAGATGTTATGACGTAAGCATCCGCTAAGAAAGGATTGTGATCAATTTCACCCCCAAGGGGATAAAATAGGGGATGGAAGCTTTTATGAAAGTCCATCAGTTTTAAAGTTAGGATCTTCTAATTTTGTGTTTAGGCTGACGATTGAAAATTAATTTATCCGTGTTTCAGCGTTTTTAATAACTCCACCCCGAAGGCTTATGAAGGGGATGAAATTGTATGTGAAAAATCCTTAATTTTCGACGTAAAAAGTACAAAATTTGTTATCTGGGCTTATGATTGGAAGCTGACGCAACGGCTTTATTAGAATTTCAACCCTTGAGGAGTGAAAAAAGAGCAACATTTTGTTTTTAATTAAACTTTTTATTTTTTGAGTCACCAAAAAGTATCAAAGTTAGTAAGTCGTTAGTTTTTTTATTTCAACCCACAAAGGGGTGAAAGGGGGGATGAAGTTTTGCATTGTAGTTGTTCATTCGTTCACGAATAACAGCAGCAGGATAGACCTTTTGCAGCAGTGCAAGTTAATAGTATAGGCCGTACACAAGTTAATAGCACACGTGACTTCGCGGCTGGCAGTACTTACCGTTTTGTAGGGACCTAGGTAAGCCGAAGATTATGGACTTACGGCAGGAGCAGAAAAAGAAAGTATGGCAGCCGCCGCTCCTGTGGGTGCCGCCCGCTCGCACCAACTTGCTGCAGCACGCGCCGCTGTCGCGCCGCCGTGTCACAATAGATTGATTGCTTCAATTGTACACTGAGCGAATTCACACGGGCCGCATTTTGCGCAATTACTTTAGTTTGTCAAATTAATTAATTTATTCAAAACATAAATAATTTAACTTTAAATATAACTGCTCTATTGTATTAGGTAGGTACCTAAACCTGTAATAATAGTTGTATGTGTTGTTTAAATAAATAAATAAATAAATTATGTATAGTAGAACGAGATAGAATGAGTAATTGTCAATATCGTATTTGATACCAACTAGATTTTATTATTTTGTAGATTTCTGTTTTTTTTTTCTCTTCTGCATTTTTGATCTTACTTTTTATGAATGAAGATGAAGTCAAAATAAAAATAACGAAAGTTTTTGGATTTTTAATCATGGGTGTCGTTTCCGTGGTTTTTGTTGTCGCTGATAGTGAAAATGAGGTCAAAATTAACACGGGGAAAAAAGTTAACAGAAGCAAAAAAAACAGTTTGTTTTTTTTCTACGGCTTCCCCCCTGACGTATCTAATCCTACACCCACATTTCGCACATTTAGCTTAATCCCATCAACCGGACACAAGTAATACATTAACACTTTGCCCGTCCCGCAAATCGAACCCAGGACCTCATGCTCAGTAGCGCTTGCGACAACTCGAACAACGATGCAGTCTCACACATGACCCATCAATATTTTCACGCGAACGAAGTCGCGGGCAACAGCTAGTACTATTATAAAGCTCAACTACCACAGAATCACTCACTGTCATAATTCTCCCTGATGGTAAAAGGGAAGGTAGGTATATTTTGACAGATTCGTAAACAAGTAATTCTAGCGAGTATAGAAAAAGTGCCAAACCTCCCCTTTAGCCCCCCTTCCTCCCCCTCCTTATCGTATCTCGGAAAAAAAGAGATGAGGGCTCTGATATTTTTCGGATTTGTATAGAGAAAAGGCTTGGAAAAAAAAGAAGCATTTTTCAAAGTTGCCTCACTTTCCGCTCTTCTCCCCCCCCCCCCCCCTTTAGGCGGATCTCGAAAGTTAAGAGACTTGGAACAATTTTTTTTTCTGATTCGTTTCAACCAAGGGGCAAACAGTTGGACAAAATCATTTTTCAAAACTCCTCCCTCTCCCCCCTTCACTCCTACTCCATCGTATCTCGAAAATTAGGACACGTCGCGGTTTTGTTTTTAATTCTCACCTAAAACTATTGAGAGGTGATGAAATTTGTATTTCACACGGGTGCATTTTCCATGTTCTTTCCACACACGTGCAGAAAGTAAAATTGCCACAGATAATTGATACATATACTTAGGCCGAATCGGTTCATTGCATAATTAAAAAAACATTCACCTCTGACTTATAGAGTCAGAGGACAATGTTTTTTTTTTCGGAAAAGCGATCTACGTCTTTCTTTATAGCATTTTTTGAATATTCAAATTGTGTTTGTAAACTCAATATCGGTGATAAACATGATTATTTATAACTAATATTTACTTTTCTAAACAAATATTTTTAAACAAATTTTTATTTATCAACATTTATTTGTGTTCTAAATTCAAACACAAATTAAAATTTATTTTTTTATGTTAACCTGTATAACGGCTTCATACTTTTGCCTCTCCTTGAACATGGCGAAAGCAAAGCGCGGAAAAAAATTAAATTTAAATCATAGTCTCGTGACATTCATGATACAAACATTTTACATTATTTTATTTTATTTCTTCAAAACTGTATTGAAAAACGTCGTTTGATACACGTGGACATTTGTTATTGCAGTTCTCGGCTCAATAACATACTCGTCTTACGGCTCAATAACACACTCGCCTTACGGCTCGTGTGTTAATACCGCCTTGTACTACAATAACAAACTTTCTCCACTTGTATCAAAATGTACTACATATTTTAATAGGATAATCTCTCAGAATGTTGTTTTTTATTTTAATTTCCGTTTATTATTGAAATAGTTTTTAAAATGTTTTATGGGTTTTTGAGGGGTTTCCAAATCTTTAAAGTGCTCCAATGTATTTAAAAAATCTTTTAACGATTTGAATGATTTCTCTTATTTTATGAGGGTGAGGCGTTACTCCGGGGCGACGACGACCAAAATTTAGAGTAATGTTTCTTTAATACGAAAATGTATGAGAATGTTGTTTTTATTTTTAATATCCATTTTTATTGAAATGGTTTTTAAAACGTTTTAGGGGTTTTTGAGGAGTTTCCAAATCTTTAAAGTGCTCTAATGGATTTTAAAAATCTTTTAACGATTCCACTGAATTTTCAAATTTTTATGATGGGTGCGCGAGCTGCGCGCAGCTCACACAAAATCTGGTTATCATATAAAATTTGAAGAGCTCCCTCGATTTCGCCAAGATTGCATCATCAGATCCCGGCTTGGTGGCAATGGGACCATTTGGAAAGAATACCCTTTCTAACAAAAAAAGATTTTTTCAAATCGGTTGGCCAGCGACGGAGTTATGCCCGAACAAACATAAAAAAACCGGCCAAGTGCGAGTCAGACTCGCGCACCGAGGGTTCCGTACAAACCTGTAGGTATATAAGTAAAATTATTAAAAATGTTTTTATTATATGATGTAACTAAAAATTTATGCTTTTCGCAATTTTTCCTTTATCTGTGTTATAAGACGTTGCTTCGTACCAAATTTCAAGATTCTGAGTTCACGGGAAGTACCCTGTAGGTTTTGATTCCCTTGCGAGTGTCGTAAATTTGCGGCATAAACGGGAGTATCTTTTGATCGCGTTGACTTAGAAGTTTGATTTTTTTGTGAAAAAATCAAACTTGGAGCTGTGGCTCCAAGAGACCATAGACTTGAGTATTTGATATGAATTTCAGCTTGATACCTCCACGCGTTCCTGAGAAAAAAGGTCTTGACAGACAGACAGACAGACAGACGGACAACAAAGTGATCCTATAAGGGTTCCGTTTTTACCTTTTGAGGTACGGAACCCTAAAAACATCGGAATTGAGAACCTCCTCCTTTTCAAAAGTCGGTTAAAAACGCGATATTCTCAGAGCCATTTTATACTCGTCCAAATCTTCAAATCTCAATTGCTTTAACAACAAAGCAGAGCCACCAGTTTCGTTTCTGTCTTAAATCCATTTTCCCAAATTTCTGCACCCTCATTAAATAGCAAAACGGTAAAAATTTTCAACAAGAAACTTAGTCGTTGTTTCAGTTGTTTTTGTCGTCCTTGTCGCGAATTCATTTTTGTTTCCCACTGACTTGACAAACGTGTGCTCACCGTGAAAACTAGCCGCGACTACTGACCAACAACTGACTCCATGTAAACAGTGGAAGTCAGCCTTGTCGCGGGCACTGGCGCCGGAACTGACTTGTGCACTGACCCTGTCTAAATCTGCCTTTAGTCCTGCCATACTTGCTTCCTCACGACAGTCACAATGTTCGCCTTCGTCGCATAGTGTGCTTGCACACTCATCAATTGTCTGATATTGCTGATCTTCAATTAGCTATAGAATGCTGTAAAAAACGAATAATCGCCTAAAAATATATAGAGTTTGAGATGCATGTAACTCAATATAAAAAAATCTTAAACAAAACCAAAATCAAGAAACTAAAAACATTTAATCGCTTACATTTACAAAATTATGCTAGTTGAATACATTTTCAGGTAAATATTGAATCGCCATTGTCATATTAATTCAAATTGATTTAAGTACATTACACCGTCCCTCTGGGTTCAAAGAAGTAACATTGATGGTACGCGCTACCCAACACGCCTGTAAAATGAGGTTCGTAGTTATATATCACGTACTGGTTTTCTTCCGCCTGACTTGCAAAAGCATGTAGGTTTTTCCTGCACTCCTTCACGAAGAAATCCATGAAGTATCGATTCGACTTGACCGCATCTAGCGAATGCACGTAGTTCTTAGACTTCTTCCATTCGAAAGAGCTTTTTTCAGGGTGAAATTGAACGCCGAAGAACGGATACCTGCGAATACATTAGTGTTTTGTTGGTTTATAAAGTATCAAGAGATTTGATATTTATCACGTGATTCGTGCCTAACCTGGGGCCTAATTCTGCTATTTTAATAAATTCGTCACTCCAACACGATTCCATTTCTATCCCATTGTCATTTTGCTTAAAGTTCGAAATCTGCTAAATTCACAATGGTCGATCATTGGTCGGTCAATGGTCTGATAATTTTGTACAATACGCACAAAAAAAAGAGGTCTTCGGTTCAAACTCGTGACCTATGACTTGGCAGTGCAATGGTCACACCAATAGGTTATCACTGCTGTATCAAGAGACAATTTTATATTTTATTTCTTACACGAGAGAGATTTCTTTCCGTTGCCAGTCATAGATCTACCCCAAGAAACGTCACAACAGTATGCCATTAGTTCCCGCACTCGAGAACAAGTAAGTTCTCCTCTTGTTTAGATCTTCTTCGTGGCTTTCTTAGAAATTGATTATACCTGGTATGTTCGACAGTAGCAATGAACTTCACTCCGTTGTCGTCATTCGAATACGAAGTCACTCGCCAGTCGTGCGTTAAATTGTGAGATATCAGGTTCTATAAAAGGAGAAAACAGTATCTTAATATCACATCGAGTTTTAAAAAAGGGTTCACAAATAAAAGGGCTCTCACACGAGTGCTACGGACTTTTTACAAGGAGCCGTATTTCATCAACACTCTACAGCCCAATTTTTTATAAAACTTGATAGGCCATGTTGTGTACCTACGACCGGCTACTTATCTAAGAATTACTATCTTATAACAGTAAACTATGACAAACTTAACTGTAATTTAAACTGACTTACTAATTGACGACTTCCAGTTAGATAAATGAAAGTGTAGACTTAGTTCAAAGTTGATAACGAGAGCATGTTTATCACAGTTTGTCCGTGAAGAGTAAGTCAACAGCAACAGCATTACTTTTGTTTCGTGATTAAATGTTATCAAGCATTAAAAAAAACAGCTGTTCCTTACAATATGTTCGCAACTTCGCATAACTCTTCAAAATGTATGAAATGGAACAACTGAAATTTATTTCGCGATCCAGAGTTTGGTCCAATAGTTAAAGTTGTTCATAAATATGAGTACAATGACCTGATAGAGGATGAATAGATAGACCTTAAGCAAGTCATGCTGCCTTTAGATTTCCACCATGTTGACTTTCAGCCAAAGAATACCAGTGCTGACAGTAGCTGTTAATATGCACTAGAGGCTTTAAGTAAAATCGTCGTTGTAGAGCGGAATCTCTGGCTCCTCCCCTCATAGACGTTTTACGAGTCTCTTTAAAAAACTACAGGAGCTACATTAACCGCCGCACTCTGTCTGTTACCGTTCCTGGTCACCGCGCCACCCTCTCCCAAAACAATCAGTTGCATGTCGATTGTCCGCTAATGGAACTTCAACTACGAACCCAAAGTAATGCATACCTCATCTACGATGCAGAACTGGTGAGCATTGACAGTGACATTTTCATTTTCCAACACGTCTATAACGTCTTCCGGTGCCTCCTTGAACATCTTGCTGGATTTGTAATCTGGAGAGAATTAAAAATATTTTAAAGGCAAGACAAGGCATGACGACGGAATCAAAAAAATACAAATTTATTTAGTCAGTATATTCGTTTGACAATATTTCGAGAGTTTATAATCTGTCTAGTTATTTTACAATCTAACGTGTTTGACAATTTTACGGTGACGGACATATATTTTTGTTTTTGTACATCAATGAATATTGACAAACATAAAACGCATCAAAACTCGGGAGTGGGGGGGCTCAAGGTATAGGAATAGATAGAATTTTAAAAGCGTTGTGTCTTCATCAATTTTGCTTCACGTAACAAATAAAAAAATAAGTGTCATATATTTTTGGAAATATAACTGACGGACTAACTCGATTTTTTTTGTCGTCTACCCTATTCGAGGTAAAATAGTACATTTTAATACAAGTGGAGAAAGTTTGTTATTGTAGTTCAAGGCGGTATTAACACACGAGCCATAAGGCGAGGGTGTTTTTCAGCCGAGAACTGCAATAGCAAATGTCCACGTGTATCAAACGACGTTTTTCAATACCCTTTTGAAGAAATAAAATAAAAGAATTTACGTTAAATATTTGTGTCATGAATTATTACGAGACTATGATTTAATTATTTTTTTCGCGCTTTGCTTTCGCCAGGTTGAAGGAGAAGCAAACGTATGAAGCTTTTTTTTTATATTTTTGAATTTAGAACACAAATAAATGTTAATTTGTTTATAAAAGAAAATATTAGTTTTAAAGAATCATGTTTATCTATGATATCGAATTTATAAACACAATTGGAATATTCAAAAAATGATTACGCCACCGTAAAGACGTAGATCGCATATCCGAAATTAAAAAAAAAACATTCACCTCTACAGTCAGGTGTGAATGTTTTTTTTTATAAATTATGCATTTACCAGTTTGGACTAAGTAAAGGTAGTTATCTGTGGCAATTTTACTTTCTGCACATGTGTATAAAAAATATGAAAAAACACACTGCATTTTGAATCTAATAGTAGTGGGAAAAGAACCAGTTTTCGAGGAAGTGTATTGAAATAGTTATTTGTTATACAAGAGTGCAAAGTTGTTTTTTAACCGCGTGCTCAATTTTGATGACCGAGCAAGCGAAAGATTCTGAAATTGAGTCACGAGCGAAGCGAGTGATTCAAAACTTAGAATCTTGAGCGTTAGCGAGGGAATCAAAAGAGCACGAGGTGAAAAATATTTGCACTCGAGTGCAACACGTAACTTTTCATCCCACCTCAGCGAGGAAATGAATAAACGCAATAAAAAAATTGCGCATTATTAACAAATTCAGTTAATTCTTTTGGCGTCAAATAAATTTCCTCGTCGCTAAATAATGAGTGGTCATTTTAGGTTTTTCACTTGTTTTCAAGTTTAATTCCTTGTTTTTAACCTAAGGTGTTAACAATATGACATGAAAAGAAAATGGCGCGCGCAAAATATATTAAAAAAAGTACACCAAGAAGGTTCCGAGTCTGAGTTCTTACCAATAAAAAAAAAATGTATGATAAATTCGGCACCATAGAGGTATAAGTAAATAGGTTTAATGATGTTTTGAATTCACATGCTTAGTGCACACGATGTTCTAAATTCAAATTTACTTTACCCTCATGACGATAAAAACGGCTTTTGCACTCAGATATCGAAGAGCAAAAATACTCTTTCCGAGATGGGGGGATGAAATAGTTATTTGTTATACAAGAGTGCAAAGTTGTTTTTTAACCGCGTGCTCAATTTTGATGACCGAGCAAGCGAATGATTCTATAATTAACCTTAGAATCTTGAGCGTTAGCGAGGGAATCAAAAGAGCACGAGGTGTAAAATCTTTGCACTCGAGTGCAACACGTAATTTTTCATCCCACCTCAGCGAGGAAATGAACAAACGCAAAAAAATAATTGCGCATTATTAACAAATTCAGTTGATTCTGTTGGCGTCAAATAAACTTCCTCGTCGATAGATAATGAGTGGTCATTTTAGGGTTTTCACTTGTTTTCAAGTTGGATTCCTAGTTTTTAACCTAAAGTTAACAATATGACGTGAAAAGAAAATGGCGCGCGAAACATATTAAAAAAAAGTACACCAAGAAGGTTCCGAGTCTGAGTTATTAACAAATTAAAAAAAAAAATATGATAAATTCGGCGCCATAGAGGTAGAAGTATATAGGTTTAATGATGTTTTGAATTCACATGCTTAGTGCACACGATGTTCTAAATTCAAATTTACTTTACCCTCATGACGATAAAAACGGGTTTTGCACTCAGATATCGAAGAGCAAAAATACTCTTTCCGAGATGGGGGGATGAAGTAACTAGCTGACCCACGCAACTTCGTCTGCGTCACATTAGAGAGAAAAACGAACGGAAAAAAATGGCTATTAAAAAATAAGGGTTGATCGTAGTAGAGTGAAAATTTAGTATTGTATGTATTTTTGTATGTAGTATCATAAAAAAATAAAAACTAAAAATTCTGTCTAAAATATAAAATAAAAATTTTTGGGGTGGACTACCCCTAACATTTAGGGGGATGAAAAATAGATGTTGGCCGATTCTCATAGATACCGGATAAGCACAAAAAATTTCATCAAAAACGGTCAAGCCGTTTCGGAGGAGTATGGCAACGAAAACTGTGACACGAGAATTTTATATATTAGACTAGCTGACCCACGCAACTTCGCCTGCGTCACATAAGAGAGAAAAACGAAGGGGAAAAAAATGGCTATTAAAAAATAAGGGTTGATCGTAGAAGGGTGAAAATTTAGGATTGTATGTATTTTTGTATGTTGTATCATAAAAAAATAAAAAAAATAATTTTTGTCTAAAAATTAAAAAACTAAAATTTAGGGGTGGACTACCCTTAAAATTTAGGGGGATGAAAAATAGACGTTGGCTGATTCTCAGACCTACTCAATATGTTCACAAAGTTTCATGAGAATCGGTCAAGCCGTTTCGGAGGAGTATGGGAACGAAAATTGTGACATGAGAATTTTATATATAAGATATTCCTTATCTCACCTTCCGTAAAATCGAGAGGAATATTAGAGTACGAATAGCAGCGGATTCTGTTCTCTGGGTATCCTCGACCTGAAGCCAAGATGATGAGCAGCTCGAAACCAAGACAGGTCCCGAATATAGGGAAGTAGTCGCCCGCGTCATTCATTTCTTGGGCTATCTCGTATATGTGCTGACCGGCATCGGCGTAACCGTTGGACTGGTTGAAGTAGGTAGCTCCACCCGGGATCAGCACTCTGAAATTGACAACAGTAAAAAGTATTGAAACTCGGAGAGTTAATAGTAACTCGGAAAGTAAGCTACGCAAAATTCCGACCGTTTTTCTAAGTTATGCAATGCTAACACTAAATTATTATCAATGCCCATCACCATCACGCTTGTGAAGTTTTGCCAACTAATTAAAAGTAACGTCATTAATATCACCATGCTTTAATTATTGCTAAGAGGAGAAGGCAAACTGACAGTAGTACATTTTAATGCAAGTGGAGAAAGTTTGTGTACATGTGTATAAAACATATGAAAAACACACTGCATTTTGAACCTAATAGTAGTGGGAAAAGAACCAGTTTTCGAGGAAGTGTATTTTGAAAAATATATAAGTAGTATTCGAGGCGAGGAATTAACACACGAGCCGTTGGCGAGGGCGTTTTTAGCCGATAACTGCAATAACAAATATTCACGTGTCTCAAACGACGTTTTTCAAAACACTTTTGAACAAATCAAATAAGAAAATGTCAATTTTTGACGTGACAACGTCTTATAAATTGGTTTGCCGGGTGACACTTCAAGAAACTGCGTTACGCTCCGCTCACGTTATGCGCTCACAATGAGAGCGAGTGAGAGGCACGCGTCCGAGAGAGAGAGTGAGAGAGATAGGCATACACACCGGTTCATTTCATCCTTCTTCCTACTATACGAATGAATATTCACATTAAAATTATTTTACCACTCAAAGTCGTTGTCACGTAAAACTTTCGCCCGTATACCGACTTTACAGGCAACCAATTTTTTGTCATGGAGTTTGCCAGGTTGAAGGAGAAGCAATGGTATGATGCCACTTAACAACCTAATATAATAAATAGTATTTTTTTTTAGAACACAAATAAATATTAAAAAGTCTATCTATCTAAACAAAAAAATGATCGCAATAACGAGGAAAACAAGTGCCTTTCGGCTTGATGAAGAGGTGTTTAACACCCTTTAGATATGTCATCGTAAAATTGTCAAACACGTTAAATATTACAATATAACGTGTTTCTCTCTAGCAATATTGTAAACTCTCGAAATATTGTCAACTGAACATACGGAATATCTCTGCCCCCACAATCGGGACTTGGGGCACCCCCCCGTTAGGTTAGTTAGGTTCCTTTAAACCCTGCACTCGGAAATAGGGGCCCCGCGAAGCGGCGCTCCGTCGAATACGCCTTTTAGGGGAATATAAAGTGTTTTAAGGTTTGGTTATATTAATCGGTATTTCTCAGGAATAGTACCTACATTATCTTTTCATGAGAGTTGTACCACTGGGCAAGGGGGGACCCCTCCTTCCGTCCACACCGCGTGAGTTGACTACCATCACTTGCATTTCACGAAAAATAATGCGTTTTGTTGTAAGCAGTATGTTCGTTTGACCAAATTTCGAGAGTTTACAATATCTCTAAATATATTACAATATAACGTGTTTGTCAATTTTACGGTGACATATATAAAAATCAATTGCTGTTCGTTAGTCTCGCTAAAACTCGAGAACGGTTGGACCGATTAGGTTTATTTAGGTTTTGAATTATTTGTGGAAGTCCAGGGATGGTTTAGAATGTGAGAAATAGGTAGTTAGGTAGGTAAGTAGGTAGTTAGTAGTAGGTAGTAAATAGGTGGTAGGTGGTGGTAGGTGGTTTGAAAGTATTTTATAATTATGTCCGCAAAAGACGAGGTCTTTTCAAAGTCAGAAGCGACTTCCATGATAAAAATACACGCTGTAAACATGAAATTGTATAACAAAAATTCAGATTAACAAAAACTAGCAAGTCTTTTATTATAAACAGTATAGGCTTAAATAACAAGATATTCAGGGTGTAAACCACCTCATCACAAAGCCGTTAACTAAGCATGCTGTACATCAAACTAAGTAACTTTACCCAAAATTTTTGCTTGGAAACAATTCTTTTTTTTTACGTTCTAAATCCCGTTTTGTGGCAGAACTCAATGTAACGCACTTAAAACATCGTGCTGGTGGATGAATTGAATACTACGGGGGTCGAGGAGGTGTTAAAAGTCAAAATCTTACAAATAAAACTTGTATTTTAAAAAAAAGTTGTTAAAAAGTTGTCACTTTGACCTCACATATCTAACTAAAAGGTTCCCAGGTATGGTGTACAACAAAAAAAAATATCGCAATGATGAGGAGAACAAGTGCCTTTCGGCTTCGTGAAGAGGTGTTTTACACCCTTTATATAAAATCGATTGCTGTTCGTTAGTCTCGCTAAAACTCGAGAACGGCTGGACCGATTAGGTTCATTTTGGTTTTGAATTATTTGTGGAAGTCCAGGGAAGGTTTGAAGGTGAGAAATAGGTAGTTAGGTAGGTAAGTAGGTAGTTAGTAGTAGTAGGTAGATAGTAGCACTTTATATCTTTGAAAGTATTTGAAGTACCTTGTGGAATGCAAATAAATGAATATGAATATGAATATTTTAAAAGTCCGCAAAAGTCGAGGGCTTTTCAAAATTAGAAGCGACTTCCACGATAAAAATACACGCTGTGACATGAAATTGTGAAGCAAAAATTCAGATTAACAAAAACTAGCAAGTCTTTTATTATTAACAGTATACGCTTTTATAACAAGATGCCAAAGTCAGTTATAGAACTGACCCATGGAAAGTTCCAAAACTATATTAAACGTGTCCTTATGAAAAAAGCATAATTATTACAAAATCAAGGACTACGTTGAAGACAAAGAAGATTGGCTATCATTTTTTGGCGGCTTCCCTGGTAGCTCATAAACGGTACAGATGTGTGGATGTCTCTAACTATTCTCAATCTCATTATTCTTTTTCTTTTGATTCATACTTTTACAATAGTTTTCAAATCATTTTTTCTCATCTTTTGCTCAGAATAGTTACAGTACTGATGACAAAATGTGTGTCACTAGTTTATTTAGTTTTTAATTAAATTTTCTATTTATAATTTTACCTTTGTATAGTTTTTTATACCTATTATTTGTGAACGAGTGAACATTGTAGGCTTTGTAGATTCCCAGATGCTGTTTAACTTTTGTTATATATTTACATTTTTTGAATAGCAAGCAACGACCTATGCTGTCCTACGCTGCCTACGGGCCTACGCTGTCCTCCCATACGTAATACGTACTAATAATGTAACCTAATATTATTGTAACACCAAATGATTTGAAAAGAGTACCTAGTCATGGTGTTTCTTGTCGATTCTTCTCCATGGAGACGACCAACGCGAACCGTGCACCTTTTCGACGTTTTATAAGTGCCCATCTAGGCCTATGTGAAATAAAATATTTTTATTTTGAGTAGGTTGGTAGTAGTAGATTTGCAGGTAGGAAAAAGTGCATTGCAACTTGCAACGCATGCGGTACAGGTAGTTTGTTTATAAAAGTAAATATTCGTTTTACATAATCATGTTTATCTATAATATTCTGTTAATAAACACAAAACATACATATTGCTTTGCCGTTTTTTTTTTTAAATTGAACCACTTTGGACTAAGGTCCATGTTCACCAAAAAGATGACGATCTGATTATCTTAAAACAGCTGTTTAAAACATATTTACATGTTCACCAATGCAAATCAACCGATTAGACATGCTAATATAATTATTGTATTCTCTAACCGACGTGGGAGAGGTTGTCTAAAGTTAATCGATGTATTTTGACGTTTGCAAGACGTCTTCCGGTGGCAAGACAGATATAACAAACATTGCTAGACAACAAACCATTGACACAAT
The DNA here is from genome assembly GCA_916618015.1 of Xestia c-nigrum. NCBI lineage: Eukaryota > Metazoa > Arthropoda > Insecta > Lepidoptera > Noctuidae > Xestia > Xestia c-nigrum. The sequence goes on from OU745260.1 coordinate 13,160,616, forward strand.
ATGAAGGTTGTATATCTTCACAGTTAGGTACATCCAGATATTATTGTGAGAATTTTACATGCAGTCTGCTTTTAAAGAAGATGATGTTTCGGACGAGTTTGAAACCGTTGAAAGACTTTTACGAACTCCTCATTTGTATTTGTAGGTATATGGGCCGCCATTGGTGCGTTTGTTCTCAATTAGGTGCGCCTTGGTGCTTTAACACTAAATTAGTGTCAATTTCTTTTTCGTCATGCATGCGTAAAATTAGTAATGCGATTCTTTTTACTGTCCATTATAATTAATTTAAAAACTATTTCAAACAAACAGAACTTCAAAAGTTCATACACCACAGATAATTAATTGATTGGTTATAAAGAATTGTCATCTCAGGTATAATGCAACCATTTTAAGATGTTTTGCATTTGCTCGGTTTTTTACGTGTTTTTTTTTTTTTTTTTTTAGAGAATTGTCCCAAATGTATTCAAGAAAGAATTTTTTTTTTTTTTTTTTTTTTTTTTTTTTATTTATAAATTACATTTGATACACTTAAATATATTATAAAGCACACAATTAGACCTCTGGGTCTGTCTTAGCATGCCATGGCCTGAGATTTGATCAACGCGCTATTAACGTTTAAGTTATAATCGAAGCGATGTAATATTCTTTGAGCTTACGCTTTATGTTACTACTATTCAATGAGTCTCTGATGTCTACAGGTATTTGGTTTAGTAAGTTGGGTATTGCGAAAGAAGCGGTACGCCTGCCATAGAAGTTATTTTTGCGTGGCACTTGAAGTGATTTGGATTTAGCTTGTCGTGTATTCACGTCATATTTCACTGGAACTTGAATATCACTGTTGTCGTAATGTTCTAAGAGGAACAGATACTCAGCGCGCGCAAGTATAGGTAATACCTTGCAGTGTTTAAATAACCCTGTGTAATTGTCTTTGAATTTATTTTTTATATGGTTTGGAACTATAAGTTTCAGTAGACGTGTTTGCAGATTATGTATTTTGTCTAGATAGGTTTTAAATGTGCGTCCATAACTGGTGAGTCCATATGAGATTATAGACTCGGCAAGTGCTTTGTACATTTGAAGGAGGGTTCCGTACGGTATATTGCGCTTTATAACTGAAAATTTGGTGAGTATCGCACGTAACTTGCCGCAAACAGATTCCACCTGGTAACTCCAGTTGAATCGGTTATCAATTATTAACCCCAGATAGGTATGATATGAGACTTGCTCTATAGGTGGGCAGTGGCAGTCTGATACATTTTTATGCAAACACTCATGACTATGAGCTATGATTTGAAAGGGACATGAGGTATTTATGTGACTTGAGTGTACGTGTATAACTTTTGTTTTTTGTGGATTCAGAACAAGTCCCATATCATGGGCCCACTTAGTCATAAGGGTAAAATCTTTCTGCAGACATTCTGCGGCCAAGTTAAGGTTTTTGTTAGCAGAGAGTATACAGGTGTCATCAGCGTATTGATACAGGGAACAGTGTGTAATAATGTTTTCTAGGTCATTCACGTATGCTAGATAGTGTAGTGGACCAGACACTGACCCTTGGGCAGTGCCTTTCGTCACATTTACAGGTCTGCTAAGGCTAGATCCAACCCTGACGCGATAACTTCGGCTACGAAGATATTCTTTACACCAGTCGAGTAATTTCCCTCTTATCCCCGAGTTTTCTAGGGTTTTTAATAGTGTACTGTGCCCAAGCGTGTCAAACGCCTTGCTGAAATCAATGAATATGAGTACAACATGCTGCTTCTCATCTAGGTACTTGTTAACTTCATCAGTAAAATTGGAAAGTAGTTGAGCCGTTGATTTCTTATTTTGGAAGCCATACTGTGATTTAGAAATTATATCATTATCCCGATAAAAGTTGTGTATTTGGTCGCATATAAATTTTTCTACTATTTTATTTATGGCAGGCAATATAGTTACGGGTCTGTAATTTGACAAGTCATTGAATTTACCTTTTTTATGAATGGGCCTAACTATACCTGTTTTTAATTCTGACGGATACTTACCTTGTTGAATACTAGCATTTATTAACTTTACTATTGCATTCACAATTTTATCTCCTATCATTTTGATGTCCATGATTCTTATGGAATCATATCCAGTTGATTTATTAGTATTTAAGTTTTTAATGATTTTAATGACTTGACGAGGTGTAGCTTTTTTAAAAAACATTGATTTATCTTGGGCTTTCATAAATTCGCGTTCATCCAGCAGGGGTCTGTCACACCTGGGCACAATATTAGACACGCTGGTTTCAAATTCCAATGCAAAGTCATTGGCGATACTCAGTTCATTATTCGATTCATTTAAAAAGGCGTTCGTTATCACCTCATCAACAGACTTCACTATTTTACCGGTAAGTTTATTAAGGATTTCCCACAGTTTTTTGGGATTATTTTTGCTTTTAGCTATTTCTTCTCTGTAATAATTATTTCTAGTATTTAGTATTTTTTTATTAACTTTATTTCTGGTTTTATTGTATTCTAACTTAAGTGTTTTATTATTTGGATCATTTTTCCATTTAATAAAAAGTTTGTCTCTTAAGGCACAACTTATCCTTATCTTATTGTTGACCCATTTCTCACAGTTTCTTTTGCTCGCGTTATTAATTTTTTTCGCGTATTTACATTCATAGTAGCACTTCACGAAGTTTTCCTTTATGTACTTATATATATCATTAGCGCAGTTTAACTCATCTATCATTTCCCAGCCGGTGCAAGCTAAGAGATTTTTTATTTTTTTATTATCAATAAACTCAATGAATTTTACATCCCTACTTTTAGGCATAGACGCAAGCGTGACAATCGTCATGCGATGGTCCGCCAAGACAGTTCCCAAAGCCGCTGAGTAAAGGTCATCAAGGCGCGATCTCACGAAAATGTGGTCGATACAAGTTTTAGAGACTATATTATTTTTGGTTTCGACACGGGTGAAGTCTGAGATCCCACATTCGAGCCCGCACTCAGCAAGTTTACTAAGATAATAACTGTTTACATTATTGGTTGTTTTAAGGTCCATATTTATATCTCCTAATAAAACAAGATCGCTTTTCTTTACACAATCAACATTAATCATACTGGTCAGTTCATTAACAAACAGGTGCTTGCTTTCTTTTGGTGGTCTATACACTGCACAGATATAAATAATATGATTTTGCTGCGCTGTTAATTTACCTAGTATACATTCACAATGTCTAGTTTGCGTCGTTAACGGTTGAAACTTATGTTTATTATTAACATAGATAATAATCCCGCCACCTTTTCTGCTTTTACGCAATTTACTGTACAATGTAAATCCATCCAATTGATAAACAGATACAATTTGTTCCGATACCCCCACTTCCGTGAGAACTACAATGTCAATTCGTGATTTAACCGAGATTAAACAGTTCATAAGATTTGCAAAGTTTTTTATCAACGATCGAATATTTACATGCACAACATTTAAGTTATTCGTGTTTTTTGGTAGCTTACTAACGTAGGTCGGTAAATCAATGCAATCAAAGATTTCCTTAATATTACAAAATGCAGCCATGATACTTTTTAAAATACATGAAAAAAGATTTTGCGCTCGTTTTTAATTTCACTTAATCGATTTATTTTTAAGAAGATTCTGTATGTCGTCTTCACATCTAATGATGATTATCTTGTCTTTTCCAGAACTGTCTGCCTCTCCTCTCTTCACCAGTACTTTTCCATTTTGGAACCATATGTATTTAAAATCCTGTCGCAGTTGTTGTTTAGCCATCCACATAAGTTTCCTGTTTACTTGAGATAGCGCAAATCGCACGTATATTTTTGTAGGCGCTTCGTTACTAGATACGTTGGGCAATATATCAGCTGATGTCAAGTTAGATTGCCTAGCAGAGCGCATCCAACATTCCACGTCCTTAGTACTCCCTAGTTCTAACTGAATAACGCCTGGGTTTTGGTGCGTGTTGGACCGTTTTACGCTTTTTATCACAGACTTATCTATGCTAATTTTTTGGGCAATATCACCTGAGATTTGCAACAGTTCTTCGTTTTTTACAAATGGGATTCCCGTTATTTCGATAAAATTATTCAATTTATCTTGGTCTGACTCGTTTAAGCGTTGTTCTAAAGACGAGATTTTGGTTTCGTAATGGGTAATTTTATTACAGAGATAGTTATTTTTATTTTACCTCCTTCAGCTTTTGTTTCATCATTTTGATTGACTCCACAAAATCATCGATTTTACCAGTGCAAAATTCAATAGAAGACTGTAGGGGCTCCAGTTCTTTTTGAACTATTTTTTGAACCTCTTTGGAGATATTTAATAGCAATTGTTTCATATCTACCGGAAGATTAGATTTGGTTGTCATTGAAGTTGGCTCAGGCTCGTCAACCTCATCGTCGTCTTCCTCTGGGACGATGAACGATTTCCTGACAGGAGTATGTCGATGACATTCACTGCAAGTCCATTCTAGAGTTTCCGAGTTACGAATAGCTTGTATTTGCTTTTGTGTGAGCCCGGTGCATGTTGTATTTGCATGCACAATTTTCCCACATTTGCAACATTCTAATCCTGGGCTTTTCGTAGTAAGTTTTTTGCTACAATTATCGCACTTCGGCATTGCATTCATGTTGGTTCAAATAATAGTTGGGTGAAAGAGATTCGTACGTACCCACAACGCCTCCAACAACGTATCGTCTCAGTAGTGAACGTCGCGACCAAAAGGTCTTAAGCGCCGGGCATAATCCGTACACTTACGCGTTTCACACACACGTTCGATGTTCTCACAAAAACTTAGTTTTATTTATTGTTTCATTGAGTTGTTTATATCACCACAATTGAATAAGTTTAACACTTGGTTTATAATTTTCCAGTTGTTGTATACTATAAGTTTTACACAAAACTGTACTCAAAGACTCGTAAAATACACCAGATTTCAAATAGGGAAGCGCGTTAACCTTGCCGTGTACACGGCAGCCGAGCGATGCAATGTTAAGTTAGTCACCCACCCTATTTGACTGTATTATAATCATTCGGTCTTTCATTCCTAAATCTGGTTTAGCCAACAGAGAGAAAATGGAGCTAATTGAGCAAATTTCTTATTCTCGAAGGAACTGTCAAAATGTTGGCAGATTAGTCAGTCATTAATTTGTCATTATGTACGAGATTACTATTTTAAGCCATTTCTTTCAATTGAGTGTCAGTGGTTTACCATTGGAAAGTCATAATGACGCCTTTATATTAATAGATCACCAAACTTGTCAAAATGAACAATTATGAGATCAATGATAGACTATTGTGACACTATTGCAATAGCAGAATCGGGGCCCTGCACACGTGTTAGAAAACTAACAAAAAACGCAACCCTGTGAAATACATTGCACGTTGAACCTAATCGTAGTGCGATAAGAACCAGTTTTCGACTAAGTATTTTGGAAAAAATTAAGTGATTTGAAAAAATGAAGTGAGTGAAAAATTAGTTAAACAACCTAAATACAGAACGTAGACTTGTACTGAGTAATTCCGGATGTGAAAACCTCAATTGTAATTGAGAATTGTTCCATAAAGGGGTTAAATAAAGGATATAAGTTTCCATGTATTGTCATTTATGCTGATGGATGGGAATCCCACCGGATGCAAATATAAATTCACAAACATGTAGGTAATACATACCCGTTCAATTTCCGCAAAAGTTCCTCATAGTAGCTGCGGTCTTTTCCTATTCTGAAACATTATTTTAATAAAAGTATAAGTATAGTTAAACTAAAGAATAAAAATGTAAAACTTTTTGATTTGGAACTGGTAATTATCTAACTAATCACTTACAGGATAGGCACAACGCGAGCTCCAGATGACTCGACGTCTTTGACGTAGGAGGCCGCGATGTAGCTCGTGTAGTTCTCCTCAGGGTACTTGGTGTGGAGGTACATGGACTGCTCCTGCGACAGCACGCCGATGATCGGGCGGTCGTTGACCACGGGGTGCTCATCCGACCTCACGACCACCGCACCTTCGCAGCGCAACAAATACACGACCGTCAACAGCAGAGCTCCTTTCATCATCAGCATCACGCACCAACTGTCTACTGCACTCATCCACCTAAAATGTATGCGAATTCACACGTATCTCTTATCAACGAATAATGAACTGTGATTATTGAGTAACTGCCTAAAAATCAGATTAGGATTACTTATCTAACAAATCTTTTTAAAATTGCCGCCATGACGACTTATTTTTAACACGGCACTGATTTTACATTATATACATAAAAATATGTCGTTCAGTTTAGTATGTAAACAGCCACTAACCTCAACAAAATCATATTAACACCATCGTTAACTAAGCAAACTACGATGTTTTGTACCACATGTATGCGGCGCACGCGCATTAGTTTTACAAAGCGGTCTAAAAATAATATGTTCTCCTACAGTGCAGCAGTGTGTCAAACTTTGTTGTTTGCATTACACATAATGAATGAAAGACAAAGATAATAAGGGTGACAGTCCTCCCACTCGAAACAATAACAAATAAAGTGCATTATAAAATAATTAAAACTGCAAAGAGTCCGGGACAAAATAAATAAATATTATGCTGATAGAAAACGATTATCACAATCAGATAATTAGTAAAGTGGCAGTTTAGTGATTCTTTTCCTAAGTACCTACATGTAAAACCGGCCCTTATCGTTATCTATCTCTTTATAAAAAATAGCAAAAACAAAAATTATGATGCAATCAATAAATTATTACATGGGTATTGTGTTCAGGATTACCTGAGTAGCCATTTACTTTCTAGTTCAATGTCCAGTTACCAACAGCTGTGCCATTTACTTTCTAGTTCAATGTCCAGTTACCAACAGCTGTTTGTATACCTAAGTATGTAAGTACATACAATGTTTGTACCTACTCGTACTCTTACTTTTCGTTACGGGAAACCGGTTAATAACTGGTCCACACTAACAGTGTTGCCAGTTGTTCGGTTTCAGGGAAATATTGTAGTACGACTAAGTACCTGGTTTAGCACCGCACCGGTTTAGTTGAGCACCGCACAAAAAAGTTACCGGCGAAGTAGTTCCTATTACTAAGCGCACTTCGTTTGTCTGACTCTGTCTGTCTGTCTGACACAGGGCTTTACGACACGATGGTTATACATGGTGTTTGCATCCGAAGAGATGGCCAGATTTTATTATGTTCCAGTGACCCAACAGCCGTCAGGCTCAAAACACGGTGATGCACCCGATATCGTCCTGGCCTCGGTGTACATGCCAGGCGAGGATGAAGACTGCCCACCAAGAGAGATAGCCGTCCTGGTAAGGTACAGTGACGACGCCAACCTGGACCTGGTCATCAGCACAGACTCGAACGCCTATCACCCACTTTGGGGTTGCAACAAAGCCAACACTAGAGGTGAGGTACTATGCATATATCTGCTCTCCACTAACCTTAACATCACAAACCGCGGCTTGGAACCCACTTAGGTATTAACATTTCGCGGACAAATGATCATTGACCTAACGTTAGCTTCGGAAAGCGCGACAAAACTTATCCCTAACTGGCACGTATCCAACGAGCCTTCTTGCTCTGACCATAGGAGGGTTCGTTTCTCACTAGTAGCTAACATAAAAAACCCGAACCCAGGCGCAACCCACGCCGTACCAATGTACCTGGCTACAAACGGCTTTTGACCTCCCTTCTATTTTCTCCAAATTCTAACGGATCCCAAAAAACTTGAGGACACCGTAACAAAACTCTCGCAATTTATAATCGAAGCCTACCACGCCTGCTGCAAACTAAAGGGCCCAAACACCAAAAGAAAGGGTAACTCCTGGTGGAATGCGGAACTCAGTAAGCTCAGGCAAAACATGCGCAAGCGATGCAACAGAGCCAAACAAAACACAATACACCTTAAAAAATCAAGTCAGGAAGCTTGGTGGAAATTCTGCGAAGAAATTGAATCAAACATCGAGGCCGTGCGTGTGAGAAAGATCCTATCTACCGATCAGGATCGCAACCTGACATCTTTTCTACTGAAAACTCTCGAGAGACTCTGTGATTGGCACATTCGGAACGGACATCTTCGGGAGCGGCCACTTCAGAAACAAAAACACGTGTATTCCACTGGAAAATCATCAGAATCTGCACTACATAGTTTGATCTCCATGACCGATGTGCAGTGGACCACAAATGCATCACTAGCTGTCTTCATTAACATAGAAGGCGTTTTGACGAAATCATCTTCCATAGCATCAACGCAGCCTTCGAGGAATACGGCGTGGATTCGACCCTATGACGATGGATCACAAATATGCTCAGATTGAAAGCCGTACAAGTCACGGTGAACGACACCACTAGAGCCATAGTGGCTGTCCTCAAGGTGGTGTCCTCTCACCGGAACCTCGTAGTAGACAGCCTCATTAAGCGTCTCAATAGCAAACGCTACTACACGGTGGGCTACGCGGATGACCTGACTATAATTACAAACGACACACACGAAAACACACTATGTAACCTTATGCGCCAAGCCTTTACCCTAGAATGAATCATGATACTAAACCACAACACGGTAACACTACAAGGCGCCTGGACTGGCCTGCACTGTGACCTATAAACATATAGGTCACAGTGGATCACTTGAGAACGATGCGGCTGATGAACTTGCTAGAAGAGGATCCAACACAAAAACCTGCGAGCCCGTTGTGTCCATTCCTTCCAAGCAGCTCAGAAGCTGGTTAAAGGACCAAACTCGAATACAAGTGGACAAATGGTGGGCTTCGACACCAGGGTGTAGGCAATCCTAGGAAGCTATGCCATCCCTGGATACAAAGCTGACCAGGCGCCTTTTGCGCCTGGACAGAGATAGCCTGCGAATAGTGGCGGGGACCATCACTGGACACTGCTCCCTGAATATACACTTCCACACCCTAGGAATCACTGACAGTCCCCTATGCGGAGCTTGTATGAAGGCGGAGAAAAGGATAGCGCATGTGCTCATTGAGTGCACCGGCGTTACCAAAATTCGCGAGGAGACTCTGGAAACACCAAGATCCCCTGCGGATGCCCTGAGAAGACCGGGAAGCTTGATCTGCGTCTGGAGAGAGGTGGGCTGGTTGGAGTAACTGCCACCATGGCTCACGAACAATGGTCCACTTTAAGGGCTAAGTGCGGAAACCAAAACCCCATGATAGATAGAAGGGTATGCTACAGACTACAGACCATCAAACTGAACAACTTTCTCCATGGGACCACCATCGTAATCGTAAAAAATTCAGCTCTCTCATATATTTTGGTCGATTAGGAATTTTGTATTGGTTCCCATGGAGAAAGTTGTTGTCTGTAACACATCCTTGAATTTGATCAGTATGCAAAGCAACATCTTGTATATCAAGACAAATATTATCCGCAAGTAAATAAGCTACCTAAAGGCTAAACTCAGCATAGTTTTGGAGATACCTCAGTTCAACAATCGTTGACTGTCGATAGCATGTAGACACGGTTAATGCAGGTCGAGGTGGCAATGTTTTCATAGACTTCATCCAATGGCGCTACCAACACGAAAACCAGATGATTTTGGCGCACCCTGTTTACCTACTTACGAAAACATCTGTGCTGATTAACTAAGTAGTGTGACGTAGATATAAACATTGATCAAACTGAAATGTACTTAAAGCCCTTTTTAATGCAGTTAAGATGCAAATGATCTATGCACGAAAGCTAAAGTTACAAATAAATACTGACCACAGTTTTACTGAATTATAAATAAGGGGTATTATAGAGCAGGCTCTACGCGGGAGTCGTGCGGTCCATGGCCCTCTACGGGGCCCCAGTGTGGGCCCCGCGTTCGTTGAAGCGGCGAGCCGCTCACCATTTGAACGCGCCCCAAAAAGTGGTGGCCGTAAAGATGGTCCGTGGGTACCGCACGATCTCTCGCGAGGCGGCGGGCCTGCTTGCCGGATTGCCGAATCTGGAGGCGATAGTCCTCGCGCGCCTGCATGAGTGGCGCGCGGAGGTACTACGCCGGGGGGAAACTCCGCTGCCGCGGCAAATTGCCGCTCAGCGGACTGACCTCCGGCGCGATCTCATGGCGACATGGAGAGAGCGACTGTCGCAACCCCGTGCAGGGCACGCCACGATAGTGGCGGTAAGTCCCCTCTTTGAGGAGTGGCTAGAGAGGCGCCACGGCGTCCTCACCTTCCGCCTGACGCAGGTCCTCACCGGACACGGATGTTTCGGGAGGTACCTGCACCGAATCGGGCGGGAGGAATCGCCCGGGTGTCTCCACTGCGAGGATCGACCGGAGGACACGGTGGAGCACACGGTGGAGGTCTGCCCTGCGTGGGCGGAGCTCCGCCGTGTCCTCGTGGCGGCGATCGGCGGCGGCGACCTCTCGCGGCCGTCGCCTCCTTCTGCGAAGCAGTCATGCTAGCGAAGGAGGTGGCGGAACGAGAGAGGGAGAGATCCTCTCTTCCCGGCCGCCGCGGGAGACGCAACGGGCGTCGGGGGCCACGTGGTGGCTACCGGCCACCGTAGATGCGAGCCTGTGGACGGCTGGCTATGGGCTAGCTAGCCGTCCGGCCGTCTAACGACGACGACAGGCCGTGTCGACGGCGCGTTCGTGTTCCACGCGCGCCTCAAAGAGATGTCAGCAAAAGGAGAGGGGCCCAGCAAGGGCCGAAGCCTGCCGGGGTTGCGGGCCTGTTCGAAAGAGATACCGCGGCCCCGGAACGTAAAAGGCGAGGAAGGAACATGGATGGTTTTTAGTCAGTAAGAGTCTGACACTCCCTCCCGCTCCGCCCAGAGTGGGGGGGGGTCATTTGATGATTTCCCATCCTTAAAAAAAAAAAAAAAAAAAAAGGGGTATTATAGAGGAGATTTGGTAAGCGGGGTACAACTACTGACAACCTGAAGCACTCACCCTTGATCAGTTTACGTAGTTTTCTTTTTACATACAAATAACGAGACATGAATTTCAAGAATATTTTTGTGAACATCTTTGTAATTCTTGAAAATATACTGTTACATAACTCGTACATAATTTACTTATTTTAGAACCAAAGTGACTGTGTTGTTAGGTGGTAGTCTGTCTTAAAAGTCAACATCGACATTTTACAGTTAACGCATGCGCAGTTGCATCCTGCTTGCCGATCGAAAGAAGGTTAAATAATAATAATATAACGGTAATTTAATAAAAAAAATAACCTTTGTTAGAAGGTATCTACCAAGTCTTATTAGATTGCTTTTGATCCAAAATATTAGTACTTATCGAGGCAAGTAGTGTGCACAGTTAATTCAATAAGTTACTAAACTATTCAAAAATCTATGTATTCTTACTATCTTCCGAAGTTAACGTTTGTGAGATGATAAATGGATAGTATTATCGATAATTATCTTATCATGGCTGATATGACGACAACGTCTTGGGCTCACCAGCTGGTACCTAAAACTTCAATACTCATTAATAGGCTCTTTAGAAGACCGACTGCTGACGCTACTCTGGGTATTCCCTGCCTATTGGGCTACGTGGGTACGTAAAGTATGCAACATTGAAGATAAAGAGACAGAAAATGGTCTTCCGCTTAATTTAACTACACTCTTGTGACTATGTACGTTTTACCGCAATTATAAGTGCTGGAAACTATGGCTGGAAATAATCGATTACTCAATCAGTGACCACTGACCACGGGGGTGTCCAACATTTTCATGACTGATTCTACCTACTTGAATTTATAGCATCATTATTAACCTAGACGCTTGAGTTTAACCTTTAGCACATCTTAATGCCTCAACCTTTGAATACCGACGGGATATTTAAATAACGTAGAGTCAAGCCAGTACTACCGACGGCTGTGCCTAAATTGCCTTATCGTTCGAGGACTAAAATAGCTAGACAGTTGTATTCTAATCACAAGCCAAATGAATACAATTTATTATAAACCGACCAATCGTTTTTGCGCACTATTGACTATCCATCGCCAAGTGGTTAGCTGATGTGAGTCGCGTATTATATCACTGTTCGTCAAAACTGAATCAACTGGCAAATTTTAATAAAAAGGCGTTACAAACAAACTTACATTCCCAATTATAATATTATAAGTAGGGATAGGGATAATAACCGATATTGTTCATATGCTCAGGGTATCATCAGCGCACATAGAGGACATCTCCTTTAAAATATATGCATCCTTCAATAGATGCCCTCCATGACCCGTAAGCGAGGCCAATCTACAAAAACGTATTTTAATTATTCTGAAGCTTATACAAGGAAAGAAGATCTAATCTATCCTTTATCTGATCTATAAATTCTAGGTTGAATGTTGAAATTCCTCGCTTCTCTCGATCTCGCATAATTATATTAATGGTTCTTTTTGTAAAGTCTGTGTTGGCCCAGAGCGCCAAATCTTAACCATCCATTGGTTCCTGCCTGAGTAATGGTAGGAGTACACACTAGTTATAGACTTGGTAAAATACAAGATGACGGTGTTAATTCCGAATAAGGCCACTCGCAAAAACAAGCACCGCCAACCATTAGACGCGTTATAGGTGAATGGGAAAATCGGGGCATTGAGATGTTGTTTGGATTACCCTTTCAATGTTATGTATTAACTTTAGTAGAGTTTAGTCGACTATTAAAAGATTGGAAACATAAACAATATACAGAGGGGTTGTCCTTTTACTAATATTTTGTAGAAATAAATAAATGGCAACACTAAAATATACCTCGTCAAAAGAAAAATGCCGCTGCCAAGAAGAAACGTAATGATAAAGGTATTTTGATAATAATTATTACTGTTACAATCATCATCTTGTGTACATATACTGAGTGAGTGTTCAATTCGGATAATATCCTTTAACGTATTCAAATGATTTAAAACAACAAATAGGTAAAGAAACACTTTGTTTTAGGTTGGTTTTCTTCGTTGACAGTGGAATTCGCGTATTTTCTTTTACAAGTCAAGTACACAATAGAAAATGTTCGAAATGGTAAGTATTCTCTCAACTAAGGACCTTTACAAACCGATTATCTATTCTGTTCGTTTTTACCGCTCGACATGAACAGCTAACACATCACGACTTTGTCTTTCCTTCCAGAACACAGCTGAACCTATGCAGGTGGACGTTCCACCTGAAGATAATGAAAACAATGAACAAGAATGTTATGTGGTAGAAAATCCTACTTTAGATCTGGAAACGTATGCTGCTTCATATACTGGATTTGCTAAACTGTACAGACTGATGTTTGTTGCCGACCATTGCCCTTCCCTTCGATTGGAAGCTCTTAAAATGGCTATATCTTACGTCATGACAACATATAATGTAAGTCTTTACCAAACACTTCACAAAAAGCTTGCTGAAGCAGTGGCATCTGCAGGCTTGCCAGATGTTGCAGTGCAAATGGGTTCACAAGATATCCCAGTCCTAGACACTATATGGATCGAATCAAAAACCAAGAAGGCTGCTATAAAGTTGGAAAAGTTAGATACAGATCTTAAGAATTACAAAACAAATTCAATAAAAGAGAGTATCCGAAGAGGTCACGATGACCTCGGTGATCATTATCTTGATTGTGGTGACCTTACAAGTGCATTGAAGTGTTATTCAAGAGCCAGAGATTACTGTACAAGTGGCAAGCACATTATAATGATGTGCCTGAATGTTGTGAAAGTGTCTGTGTATTTGCAAAACTGGGCTCATGTTCTTAACTATGTGTCTAAAGCAGAGGGCACCCCAGATTTCAATGAAGTCCCTGGCAAAGACTCCAACCAGTCAATATTGACAAGATTAAAATGTGCCGCTGGTCTAGCTGAGTTAGCCACAAAGAAGTACAAGTCTGCTGCAAAACACTTTTTAGCAGCCAGCATTGACCACTGTGACTACCCAGAGCTTCTTAGCAGCAATAATGTTGCCGTATATGGTGGTTTATGTGCACTTGCTACATTTGATCGCTCTGAATTACAAAAGCAAGTCATAGTTAGCAGTTCTTTTAAATTATTTTTAGAATTAGAACCGCAGTTACGTGACATAATTTTTAAATTCTATGAATCTAAGTATGCTTCCTGCTTAAGGCTATTGGATGAAATAAGAGATAATCTACTGTTAGACATGTATTTAGCTCCACATCTAAACTCACTTTACATGCAAATAAGGAACAGAGCGTTGATTCAGTACTTCAGTCCTTATTTGTCGGCTGACATGCACCTGATGGCTGCTGCATTTAATCGCACTGTAAATGCTCTGGAAGACGAATTGATGCTGTTAATTCTAGATGGCCAAATCCAGGCCCGTATTGATTCTCACAACAAAATACTGTATGCTAAAGATGTTGATCAGAGGAGTACTACCTTTGAACGAAGCCTAGCCATGGGAAAGGAATACCAGCGAAGAACTTCTATGCTTATTCTACGTGCTGCAATGCTCAAAAATCAAATTCATGTCAAGGTAAGACTAAAACCATAATATTTGGCAAACCATTTGATGACAATAGTTAACATTAACCATATTAAAAATATTTGTTTGTTTTTAGAATGTTGGCAGAGACACTGGTCCTCAAAGTGGTGAAGCTCCTGGATCTAGCACCAGCCTCACTCCTCGTACTTTTGACACAGTTCCGTTGTGATGAATTTACTCATTTAATAGTCTACTAAATGTTTTGTCGTGACAATTTAAGTACTGTAATCAACCAATTTAGAACAAGCATTTTCATGAAATATGAACAATTGTTATAAATTATTTTGTTATGAATCCCATCTAAGTGGACTCTGTATTTACATTGTCACGTGAAATCAGGTCTTATTTTTAAAAGAACTCTTTTTGTGTACTGAGTATCTGCTTTTGTTTTTGTTTAATGAGACTGCAGGAGTAGGCCCGCAAAGTTTCAACAGTTTTGCCATTGCAAACTACTGATAATTATTGTTTTAAGGAAAATGTTTTATCAGCAATCACAGAAACTTGAACAGCTGGTGCAAGCATTATTTCTCAACATTGTTTATACTGAACTATTCTATGTAACCACAAAATATTATGTCTACGTAATTTTTAATTAAAAAGTAAAGGCATAAACTGTTTTACTAATTATATTGTCTTTGTGAGTACCAATCAGTAGTACCATAGCCACAGTAGTCACATTTATCTCCCTCCTTTGTCTGAGAAAAAGTCTTGGGTAGGGAAACCGACAGAGTTAGATTGAGTCTTGAGGGGTAAAATAAGTTTTCGACTTCGAGGACGCTGATAACTGGCCGTAAATATTAGGCTGTAAATCTGGTTTACCAACAAACTTAGGAAATTGAATGCTCTTTAACTTGGTCGGGCAATGTGGTATTTAACAAGCAGAAACAGTCCGTTAAAAATGTGGTCTTCCCTCGGGGTCTTCGACGTCGTAAACTCGAACGAACGTCGTTAATTCTGATTCTACCCCCCCCCAAACAACCTATTAAAGTTCCTTTTATTTCGGAATACTTTCCAGGAAAAAATATCTATATTACTGCTGGACTATCAGGTGCAGAACCATTAAACCGGCCAAGTGAAAATCGGACTCGCGCACCAAGGGTTCCATACCATTGTCTACAAAATTAGACAAAGCTGCAAAAAAATCACGTTCTTGTACGGGAGCCTTACTTTTATTTTATTTGGTTTTGTTTCATTTGTTGTTTTAGCAGCAACAGAAATTTACAATGTCTAGCTATCACGGTTCATGAGATACAGCCTGGTGACAGACAGACGGACAGTGGAGTCTTAGTAACAGGGTCCCGCTTTTTACCCTTTGGGTACGGAACCCTAAAAAATATAAGTATATACTTAATATTTACTGACGACCCGAATGGCGTAGTGGTAGTGAAGCTGCTTTACGTTCTTAGGGTCCTGGGTTCGAATCCCGGTAGGAGCAAATGTTTGTGTCATGAACATGGACATTTGTTTCCGAGTCATGGATGTTTATATGTATAATAAGTATGTATTTACAAACAAAAAAGTATATATGTAGTATATCAACTATCTTGTGTCCACAACACAAGCTTTGCTTAGTGTGGCACTAGGTGGCGCTGTGTGTTAATGTCCAGCGATATTTATTTATTATTTACTTGACCGGTCCTTTCTTTCTAGGCGTGGGATAAATAGGAGGCGTCGGGCGGAGGCGAGGCGCGGGCGTCGGGCGCATTCTACTAGCTAGTCTTTAAAGTTTACACCCGCAGATATCAATGCGTGACACGCATTGATATCTGCGGGTGCGCCGAGGGCTAGGAAGGGGCGCCCGCGCCACGCCGTCTCAGTATGTCTCGCACCACACCTCACTCTCTTTTTGTATGAAATATCAAATTGGCGCCGCCGCCGCGACCGCACCACACCACCTCCCGACGCCTCTTGTATATGTGCCGCGCCTTACGTGACGGGACCTTGTCCCTCTGATGAAAGAGTGATTTCACAAACGGTTTCGAATTTCAACACTCAAAGAAAATTCGCCTCCGGACTGGGATACGTCCAATAAATGAATGAAATGTACAGTTGGAAAAATAACTTTATTAACAACAAAATAATGAAGTTCAGTTTTGCGCTAGAACATTTTTTGAGACCTAATTTCCTGATATTTGTTTAAAAATGGAATAATACTGAAACGGAACGATAGCACTGGATAGAATCGAATGGTTAACATAATTAAAGTCACAATAATATTTAAATTCCATATCACAGATCCGGGTACCTAGCTAACTACACTAGTATTGGAATGTTAGCTATCCTTTTCACTACATGTAATAGGTTGGAGACATGTAGGACACCCGCCAGTCGCAACGCCAAATGCAGGAGGCCGGTTACCAGCACACGCCACTAGCCACTGAAAATAATAATGTTATTAAACAGTGTTACATTTAACAATTTTTATTGCTGGATTTGGGTTTCAGGGTCATAATTATTTGATCTACATAATCATCCATCATGTCATATTATTTATTCTATTTTTTTTCCTATTCTCGAGTAAAGTGTGTTTTACGAACATAGTTTTTAATTTTATACACTAACACACATTGTATTAAGTATTATGAATCCAGACCATTATTATTAAAAGGTACCTTAGCATTGTTATTATTTTTATTAAAGTACTTTTATAATGAAACTTCACGGATGGGATAGGTTTTGGGGTACTTATTATTATCTAATCATGCCTGCTTAGTTTTAATTCAATAACAATGAGCACATAAAATCTTTCTTTTTTCATAAAAACGTAAATTCTACTTCGCAGAAAAGTATTTACAGATAAATTAACGTTAAGAAGATGTACCTACCTGATACAGACAAGACCTATGGTAATAAACCCCACAAGAAGAGTTTTGACAGAGAGGTAGCGGCAGACCAGGCATATCAGGTAAATCGGCGCATAAACATATTCCACATACAACCGAATTCTCTGTACATTCCTCAGTGATCATTTGATGTTGCTCCATTTGTTTCGATGTTGGTTGTGGGAATTCACTTAAATCTGGAAGTGATTTATAATTATGGATTATCCAACAGAAATGATTTGATCACATAGTAATAATAAACGGGCAGGAAGATGACTTCCTGCCCTTGTCCCATTCTGTTTGGGGTCGGCCGTCGGCGCAGCACGTTTTCCTCAGCCATTCTCCGCTGTCAGACGTCGTCACGGCATCATTTACTCCTTACTCTTTTATGTCATTTTTCACACCATCCATCCATCTTTTCTCTTCCTCTCCCCCTCCATCCATCAACACTCATGTCCATCACTCTTTTAGTCACATGCGTTTCATCTCTCCTCAATACTCCTCATTACATGTCCTACCAAGACAAACGACTTCCTTTCAATTTTTTTGTAACAGGCGCCGCTTTCAACTTACCTACTGTTTTATACTCATTTCTTACTTTATCCATTCTTATCAATCCACAGTCCACACATCCTCTTAACATTCTCATCTCCGCTACATGCAATCGTTTTTCATCCATCTTCTTCACGGCCCAGCATTCTGATCCGTACAGTACGACAGGTCTAATCACGGACTTGTATATTTTGCCCTCTAATTTGAGGGGCATCCGTGGGTCCGCAAGTTGTTCCAATAACCTGTCGCGATTTCATCCATCCCCGAGTTGATAATAAACGTATATGTCACCGTAAAATTGTCAAACACTTTATATTACAATTACAACTAGCTGACCCACGCAACTTCGTCTGCGTTACATTAGAGAGAAAAACGAAAGGAAAAAAACGTCCCTTTTTTTTGCAACATTTTTCATTCCTGCTCCGCTCCTAATGATTGTAGCGTGATGTTATATATAGCCTAAAGCCTTCCTCGATTTTTTTCAATTCGAGCCGGTAGTTCCTGAGATTGGCGCGTTCAACCAAACAAACAAACAAACTCTTCTGCTTTATAATATTAGTATAGATATAACGTGTTTCTCTCTAGCGATATTGTAAACTCTTGAATTATTGACATACGGAAGTATCTCTGACCCATAATCGAGACTTCGGCCCCCCCGTTAGGTTAGTTTTAAACCCTGCACTCGGAAATCCGCGAAGCGGGGCTCCGTCGACTACTCTTTTTAGGGGAATATAAAGTGTTTTAAGGTTAGGTTATATTAATCGATATTTCTCAGGATTGGTACAGTATCTTTTCATGAGAGTGGTACCACTGGGCAAGGGGACCCCTCCTTCCCTCCACACCGCGTGGGTTGACTACCATCGCATGCATTTCACGAAAAATAATGCGTTTTATTGTAAGCAGTATTATTCATTTGACAATAATTCGAGAGTTTACAATATCGCTAGAGAGATTACAATATAACGTGTTTGACAATTTTACGGTGACATATACATTTCATAAATTAAAGTAACTAACATAACGGTAAACGGTACTGTCGTGTTTAAACAACTACACGATTATTTGTCGTCACGACGTGGGAATGAGGGCTTAAGTAAAAATTGGCATATAAAACTCTTGAATACTGTCACTAGTCAAATTCTTCCCAAGAGACTGGTGGCGTTCCCATGTTGTATGGCAACGCCAAGAAGCCTATGCCTAGGCCAAGGTAACAAAATCACAGCCAGTAAGCTTGTAAGACGAGATGGCGCAAGAGTATCGACACATGTTGCGTCCCACAGTAAAGAGGCCTACCCATCTACCATGGAAACAAAGAAATGCTGAGCCATTGGATTCTAGTAGTAGTGGAACGCCGACTGTGACAAGACATTGTTGGACGATTCATGTTTCGCGCAAAAGGCGGTGGTGTTCGGAGCTGTTGACAACTTCACCACAGTGACACTGATGAGGAAACTAGGTGGGGCTTGGATTCACACATTACCCATGGTGTGCGAATCTGAAAAGCCACTCACGCACAGCCAGCAGGGGCAGCAAGTGTGCATGCTCAACTAGTAGACATGTTCAGAACTACTAATCACATAACAGGTAGTATTGAAATTACCAAATACAGTCATAATATTGTCAACAATATTTTTATCATGATCCCAATTGAGAAGTCCCGCTTGTAACTTGTTGTGCCATTGTTCAGACTGTCCAACAAGGTGGATATTTGTAGCTAAACCTTCTGGAGTCACCTCTACGTGCAGCCAAGTCCTATCATCTGGAAAAGACAAAAACTATATTGTAATTTGTAAAATCTTGAGTAACAGATTGTTGCAGTGAAATAGTACTACTGGTACTGAACTCACCTAGAAATATTCTTCTATAATCATCCTTGAATGATCTATTTACTGGCTCCATGATTGCACAGGAATGATCCATATTTTCTAATTCATAAAAATACCTGGATAACTCGTTTACATTTTGTCTAAATGAATCTATAATATCTTTGATACATCGGTATTCCTGATTATGCATTGAAGAGTGAGGCAAGTTCACAGTAGTTATTAGCAACTTATTGGGAGCTCTATAATGTAAATATATTTCATGTTTCCTGACTTCATCATCTTCTATCACTATTTTTATGTCTCGCAAAGTTTTGCCGAAATATACACCTGCATTCCCATATGTATCAATAATTTTTATTTCTTCTAAAATTTCAAAATCTACGAGGTCTTTTTTTACTGAATGATTAAGTTCTGAGTTACACTGCAGCAAGTCTTTCAAGCTTTCTGATTGTAGAATAAAATCCATGGACCCTTCAGTCTTCATCATGTTTAGCTACTTTATTTTATGCATCTAAATTGTGTGGAAATAAGTTTATAACTCGTTAACAACAAACAAATAAATAAAACCAAACCAGTGGCCCAATGGCGATTGTAACGAATAACTTTGACAGTTGACAGTTTGTTTGACATTGATAATGACAATTGTCTTTTTTTTTAATAATCTTTATTCATGTCCATAGATACAAGTCTTTCAGTCGCATACATAAATAAATAACTAGACACAACATAAAATCTGTAACTATAAAACTATTACGTTTAACATATTTAATTTTTTTCTACATTGTTATAAATATATTTATACAGAGCATTATATTAACTAATTAATTAATTCACCGTCGTCAATGACATCTTACTGCGGAAGCTAGCAGAGGTTGGATGTACCCAGCATCTATTGCGGTTTTTTGCCAGTTACATGCAAGGCAGACAGCACAGTATGTGGACTGCAATGGTTGTGAATCCGACTTATATTACACTTGGTCGGGAGTAAGTCAGGGCACCAACTTGGGGCCTCTGAAATTCATTATTATGATAAACAAGTTGCCGGAAGTCGTAAGACATGGCGCTTGTTTATTATTTGCTGATGACCTCAAGTTGCTGATTGAGATTCTCCGAGTCTGATTGTAGGCGCCTAAAGGAAGACATCGATCGAATAGTACAATAGAACCATGAAAACAAACTATACTTCAACGTGTCCAAGTGCTCGTTAGTGAGTTTCACCCGTGCTCGTGCACCTCTGCTCTAAGAGTACGTGGCGGATGCGGCGCCACTGCAACGAGTCAAGGAGGTACGAGACTTGGGTGTTTTCATGACTCCCGATCTGACATTCCGTGAGCATGTAACCAAGATCTGTAAGAAGGCTTACAGAAACTTAGGATTTGTTCTGAGACAGACACAAAGCTTCACAAACATCACAGCAGTTAGGGTCCTATATGATGCACTAGTCAGGAGTCATCTAGAACATAGTGCAGTCATATGGCCCCCTCATGAAGCTAAGTATTCTGTAATGTTGGAGCGCGTTCAGAACAAGTTCACGCGCCATTTGTACCGGAAATTATATAAATAATAATAAATTTTGACAAAGGTCTTAGAGCACAAGTAAAGGTTCCGCTCCGCCCAGAGTGGGAGAAGTCATTTGAAGATTACCTAGCCCAAAAAATAAAAAAAAGGTATTATAAATGTCAACTTGCTAGGTTCCACCCGTTCCTGAGAAAATTGGTGGTGACAGACGGACAAGAAGGTGCTTAGGTGCTTGTTTATGGGTTCCTTTTTACCTTTTGAGGACGGAACCCTAAAAATATCATAAGTTTGTGAACTATTTTGTATAATGAAGATTTGTGTATTTATTTACACCCATCCACCCTTTGCGATGTTTTAAATTTAATACAATAAATAGAAAACTTTAGAAAAACTTTTAAAAACATTAGGGACAAACAGGTGACCGTGAATTTTTTCAAGAAATAGGCATCTTTTTTTGGCCCCACCCAGATAGGCACACTGCTTTCAGAGGGTAACAGTCATTGGACTAGATTCATTCTATTCTCTAGATTTTTGTCTGTTGATACTTAAGGAAATAAAAAAAAGTCAACTCTTACTAGTATAGATTATTTAATCAGGCAAATATAACAAACAATACATTATGTACAATTTCATTATCTAATTCCGCTGGTGGCGGTGATAAAATGTCGATTGAGCGTTTTGCCATAAAACTAAGAAGTAGGTATTATGTAAAAAGGTCTAAAGTAATCATTGAAGCTTCCATAGACAACAGGATATAAATACCTAAATTAAAATGTAAAAATAAAATCACACATTAATTCATTACATAAAATACGGTAAAATAACACACCTCAAACCTTAATTTTAAATAAAACAATAACTTACAAGAAAGTCTGAAAGTCAGTCAGTCATCTACGAAAATTGATTTATTTCAAGTCCAAATCTATAACATAATTGAAAGGAGTACATTCTCTTGTTCACTAAAAAAATATTATTTTATCAAATTACATACTATCACATTGCAACAACTACGTATATACATTTGGCTATTGTATACATTTATATTAAGAGGATGTTGCCTGTTGTGGCTTGACAAGTTTGGTTTCGACTTTTACCATGTC
Organism: Xestia c-nigrum; assembly: GCA_916618015.1. NCBI lineage: Eukaryota > Metazoa > Arthropoda > Insecta > Lepidoptera > Noctuidae > Xestia > Xestia c-nigrum. Next base: position 13,182,866 of record OU745260.1, read on the forward strand.
ATCCCCTCTATAGAGTTCAACTTGCAAAATCGAAAATACTTGAATAATCTGTTTGACTTCTGGTAAACCATCTGTAGAAGTCCATGTTAATTCCATTTTAGAGAGTCGAGAACATTCTTCATTTTTAATACATTGGTATTTTCCTGGAAAATCCTGCAAAGAGCCCAGAATTAGTTTTATTATTTTATCCAACATTACTATTGTGAACTGTTATAGTATTCTACAACGGGCTGGTGTCCACAACTCCACATCAAAGCGCATATTTTGTGTTTGGGTTATAATCCACCACTCGGTCCCAGTGCATTTAGGTAGATGTCACATGCTGGTTTCCTCACTATGTTTTCCTTCACCGTTTTTGAGAGCAGTGGTGATGAAATAGATGACACAAAGTAATGCGGCATGCCTGGGTTCGAACCCACGACATACTGTTCGTAAGTCGGGTTTGCCACCACTTGGCCACCGCTGCTCTCTTCTGAACTGTCATTTATATATGCATGCATAATAATCTTCTTAGTTAGATACTATCTATTTCAGAGTAATGGAGTACTATCATAATACTTTTCCATCTGCAACAGTTAGCATAGCAGCATAGCTACCCAAGACTACTGCATGGGCGTCACCCATGGATAGGGAGGGGGACAGCCGAGAGGATCAGAATTAAAAAATTAATTAATAACTTTTCCTTTAAACTAATCGCTTAATAATCAGATTTTTTCGAAGAAGGCAGAAATTATGCCCCATCCCTGATTCAAAAGCTGGCGACGCGACGCCCCTGTACCAGCTGCATTCTATAGGTAAATATTTATAATAATAATTATCTATTTTGTATTTTAAAATTAATAACTTACATTGTTGAAAAAGATTCTTCTATTGAGTCCCATGGCTATTATTATGACATCAATGTATTTTTCCCTCACTTCTACAACAGCTGCATCAGTCACTACTGGTGACTTCATTTCAATGTACTTCAGAGTGTACAGTTCTGTAGACAATTCACCTGCTTTTTTAGCATTGTATTTTTGTTTATTGCATTGGGCAGCAATCATACGGACTTTGTCAACATCCCAATTAGGGTTCTCTCGATATTTTAAACTGGCAGCCAACAACCTGAAAGTGTGTAAGAAATAAAATAGTAAATACTTATTTTCTCTTGTAGTATTTCATTATGTAGCCTGGTGTCATTTGGTTTATCACAATAGGTGTAATATCTATAAATCTACTAGCTGACCAGCACAACTTCGTCTGCGTCTCATAAATTGAGATTTAAACTATCCTATCTCTCAAGTTGGATCGAACTGCACATGGTGTGCGAATTTTATTATAATCGGTTAAGTGGTTTAGGAGTCCATTGAGGACAAACATTGTGACACGAGATTTATATATATTAAGATAATCTGTAATTACTTTGTGGAAATCCAAACATTTAAAGTACCTATGCATAGCTTTGGGTTGCATTATGACCCAGAATTTATTTTTGCAGAATTAAAACTCAACATTTTGCATAGGTAACATTTAGGGTGAGTTTTTGTCTGCATGTTTAAACAAGTTTATGTCCACTAAAAGTGAATGCACTGATTGCAGATGCAATAACCAAAAAAAATGTTTAAACAAAGCAAAAATAACTAGCACATAACCATAATCTACAGTAAAAATCAAAATTATAATACTTTTCTTACCTATGAACCATAATGTCAGCATATCTTCTTATAGGGCTAGTGAAATGCGTATAAAGTGGAACATTTAAAGCATAATGATGAAAGTCCTCATCATCGCACCCATCAGCACAGAAATATTTAGCCCTCGTCATTGGTTTAGCACACAACATATTTAAAACCATCACTTTGCCTTGGTCAGTGCAGTCAGAGCCAACATGTTTCAACAGGGAGCGATGCAAATCTCCAGCAGAGTCAATTTCTAAATCAATACCCATTGGCTTTAAGGACTTGGCAAGTTGTTTCAACATGAATTCACTGGGTTTTGGATGACATCTCAAAAATGCTAATGATGGATGATCCTCCCGAATTCGTTCGGCAACTGTCATATTGGCCAATAACATAAATTCTTCAATAAGTTGGTGGCTTTCCTTACTTTCATATATCCAAAATGAATCAGGCAAACAATTAGTAGCATTCAAATGAAAAGCTACTTTAGGTTGGTCAATCCTTAAAGCTCCACTTTCAAATCTATTCTTTCGAAATTTAGCAGCAATACTTCCTATAATATTGATTGCTTTTGATATATGTGTAAAATCAAAATGATTGTATGTTTCAGGAAAGTTTGCCTTGGCATCTTCTTTATCTTCAAGTACTGACTGAGCATGTTCGTATGCTAGTTGGGCACAAGAGTTAATTACTGTTTTCGCAAATCTATGATTAAGAACTTTTGCATCTTTAGTTATTTCCCAAAATACTGAAAATGCTAATTTGTCAACACCCGGAAATAGAGAACAAAGCATGCAGAGGTCATCAGGTAACATGTGATAAGCTTTTTCTACCAAATAGATTGTTGTAGCTTTATCTGCCACTTTGTCATCTAGTATAGTACCTTCTGTTAAAAAGTGGGCTACATCAGCAATATGAACTCCAATTTCATAATTTCCATTCTCAAGTTCTCTGCAAGACACAGCATCGTCAATATCACGGCAATTGAATGGATCAATGCTAAACAAGCACAATTTACGGCAGTCCTCTCTGATTGCAATCTCCTCATCAGGTATTTTGTAATCTAAACGAGGGTACAAATGTCTGACTTCAGGACCAAATGGTGTAACATCTAAATCTGTTTGGGCCAATATTGCTTTAGTTTCTGTTACCATATCACCAGACTGCCCTATGTTAGTAATTATTTTCCCAATAGCAAATCTAGTATCTGTCCAATCTGATATTTTGGCTAAAAATAATGTATTTTCATAATTCTTAGCATCAGCATAAAAGTTATCAGGCCAGCTTGTGAATGGTATGTTGAGCCTAGGCATTCTGAGATCACGAGGAATAAACAAAGCTTTCTGTCTATTTTTATCTGCCATTAACTTCAAAGAGCCAATACAAGTTCTATTGTGAACTATTTCTTTAATATATACAACTTTTCCCTTCTTTTGTTTAGTTTCCTCACCACTGTCTTCATTATCACTATCTGTAAATTGTACAACTACAACATCGCCCTCTAAAGCACGATTTCGATTTTTTAAACCATCAATGAGAATATCTTGTTCACTTCTGTTGCTACTAGAAACATAAGCATGTTGAAATTGTTTGGGATTTATCCTCAACACACCTTCAATAAGAACATTATCTTTCAGTCCAGCTTCCATTTTTTCTGTTGATACATAAGGATCAAATTTCTGGTCACCTTCTTTTACTTTTTTCTTATTCTTCCTCCTATTTTTTGGAGTTGCATTTGGATCACTGTTATTTTCTCCTTGTACAGGCATCAACTTAAAAGGGTCCCCACTCTTCATATTAAAGGACTTGCTGAGTAATGGATGTTGCAAAAAATTTTGTATACATTTGGGAGTCATAGAGTCAGCTTGAACAACTGGTGAAGTAGGTATACTCACCGAGGCTGGTCTTTGTGGTAATTGAAAAATAGGAGTATTGGGTAAACTCGCGGCATGTTGATTGTTCATTAAAAATTCTCTCCCATCCTGCATGTTTTGGGATAGCTGAAATTGTGGATGATGACGAAGGTTTTCAAGGTACCTGGAATTTGTAGCTGCATACATGGGACTTATTTGTTGAGTAAAAAACTCTTGCAAATAAACGACATCATTTTGTGCTGGTCGCCCCACATGAGCCCCAGATGGTTGAGGCGTATTGTTCATGGCTTCTCTTGAAGGTATTTTCAAATTTTTTAGTCGTTCTTTCTTTTTTGCATGTTTTCTTTTTGGAAATGCCGGTGTGTCTCCCTGGTCTACTTCATCATTCTCACTGTTTATATTTATGTTTTGGCACTGCGTAGATATGTCACTAATTGTCGAATTAGTAAAAGTTTGGGAATTTACTCCGGCCTCACCTTGTGATTGTTTATGCCGTGATAACGTAGAATGTTTTTGAGTCTTTTTTGCTGGGCAGTGATTTTGATGTTCTTGAGTTCTATTGTTATGAGAACTTTTAGAGCGAAAAGGTTGCGACGTGGAAATTTGTGCACCTGATGGCCTATTTACGTCAACATTTCTTTCAGATATGCAATCACACAAGTGAGACATTGTTATTAAAATATCAGAAAACGTAACCTTAATACGATGACACAAGCAATTTTTGTAAAAACAAGAAAGGTACAATTAAAATTTTATTGTATTTTTCAAATCTCTTTACCAAAATTTTAGGTTGACAAATATAGCCTAGATTACCAGCCTAAAATTAAATCCACAGAGTATATAATCACTAGGTACGTTTAATTAAATCTTCCTTTTCTAGAGAAGCACGAGTACGGATACGTGTGACTCAACGCACAGAGTACAATGACTGTCTAGAATAGTAGAATTGAATATACGACAATGTTCGGATACTGAAAAACGCATCACTAGCACAACACTTCTCGCAAACTGACAGAAAGCTTGGGTGACAGTGACAATTTGTGAATGATTGCATGATAAAAATACCGAATAACCTACAAAATCAATGCAGTTTGTTATTCACTAAACTTATGGAATCTTGAGAAGTATATGATTTTTGTTCGGTTATTAGTGCAACCTGCTGACGAAATAACAATAACTACTAATAAGTTCACGCCCTAAAAATGAAACTCATAACGCATAACATGTTGACATCCAAGTGTTTAAAAGGAGTTATGACTGGATACCCGCTTGCTATTAATGCTACAGATATAAAAGTAACAGAAGTAGATTTCAATCCAGAATTTATAACCCGCGTCCTTCCCAAATTGGACTGGGAAGTTCTCTGGGCTGCTGCAAATAGCATTGGCCATGGTGAGGGACTACCGAAAACTTTAGAACCGAAATTTGAAGAAAATGAAGACTTGCTCAAAAAAGTTCACAAAGTCTTATTAGAAGTGGAGGTTGAAGAAGGAAATTTAACATGTCCTGAGTCAGGGAGACAGTTTCCTATTTCAAAAGGAATCCCTAATATGTTATTAACGGAAGCGGAAGTGCAATGACTTTTCTCATTTCTCCTTTGTTAAGTTTTACTTTTATTACTAAGCATATTTTTTAAGTTAAACAAAATGTGACAAACAGACATTCGAGTGTAATACAGAAGTTGATTAAAAACTGTGTTTCATATAATAAAATTGTAACAAAAATAAATGTATTTTTGTTCTATTTCATTTTGTTTTATTTTATTTTAATTGTGCACTGATATATTCTGGAACAACTACCTATCTGAGTCAGTGTTTATAGAATCTAAGCAAAAAATTAAAAGTTGCTGTTTTTGGTTACCTGGTGGAAACCATGGAATTAGTAGCACAAATAATACAAAACTACAGTATGCCAGTGCGGTGCTGCCACTTATGCAGACAAAAAATTGTGTGTGCAGCTGTGCTCCTCTTTGTGCTCATCTATATAAATTGCATCAACATTCCAGGGGGTACATAGCAACGTCGCCTGGGAACACCAATGCGACGTGCAACACTGGAAACCTGATCTTCACACTGTTAGTACCTACGAGTACCTACAGTCATGATTCAAACCAGTCTCTTGCGCTGATTAGTGAGTGATTGTAGTCACGCCGCGCGCCGGCGCCGTCTCCGTGTTTCACCCACATTTTTGCCAACAGTAGAACATATCGGCGGCATAGTTTACTAAAGCCTGTCGCTCAACCGATCAAAAGTCGAGGCGCGGGCCTTTAAACTCGAGTCGTGGCACGAGCGAGGGAGAGGCACAAAAGCTGCCCCCGCCATTTTATCGTATCGTTTCGATATTGGAAAAGGAAAGAAAGCATCGTCTGCGTCTCGACGACTCTACATAGAGAAACGAACAATAAAGCGACTCCGCCTAGTGGGCGACGCGCCTAAAAATGACGGAAGGTAGGGTAGGTACCCAGTACCCACGCTTTTGTTTTAGTGGTGGACGCCAACAGTAGCGGTGCCGTCAGGGCCTAGCAGGGTTGTTGAAGGACCCTACAGGGGCCCGGGTACCTACATAGAAAAATACGGATTTCGCCTTCGGCTTTTTAATATAAGACTGATCATGCTTCCTCTATGCTTTTCATCTTCGGAAAATACGTCGGTAAACGTATAGCTACCTATGCTAGGGTACATACTACATAGTGACTGATGGACGTACTTTAGTAATTGGCGCCACTGTCCAAAAAGGTGTCTGCGTAATTACTTCCGTAACTTTCCGTAGGTACTGAAATCAATCTACTTCTGGTAATGTATTCCCAATATTGGAAAATATTTTTCATCCCCCATCTCGGAAAGAGTATTTTTGCTCTTCGATATCTGAGTGCAAAAGCCGTTTTTATCGTCTTGAGGGTAAAGAAAATTTGAATTTAGAACAATTCAAAACATCATTAAACCTATTTACTTCTACCTCTATGGTGCCGAATTTATCATTTTTTTATTTTTTATTTGTTAAGAACTCAGAGTCAGAACCTTCTTGGTGTACTTTTCATTTTCATTTCACGTTTATATTGTTAACACCTTAGGTTAAAAGCAAGGAATTTAACTTGAAAATAAGTGAAAATTTAAAATGACCACTTATTATAATCTAGCGACGGGGAAGTATAATTGACGCCAACAGAATTAACTGAATTTGTTAATAATGTGCATTTTTTTTTACGTTTTTTCATTTACTCGCTGAGGTGGGAGGAAAAGTTACGTGTTGCACTCGAGTGCAAATATTTTTCACCTCGTGCTCAATTTTGATGACCGAGCAAGCGAAAGATTCTAAAATTGAGCCACGAGCGCAGCGAGTGATTCATAACATAGAATCTTTCGCTTGTATAACAAATAACTAATAAAGCCTGTTGAATGAATGTAGGTATGGAGCTACCTAGTCATGAGTCTGTTGCATCTCGGTTATACAGGATTTTCTTTTGACTATGCAAAGTGAGCCTCCTCGAATCCCTTGGTTTGCTGAAAGTCATACAAAGAGGTCGTATGTTGTTATGGCACATAGATTGCGTTCTGGTCATTTTCCATCCAGGAAATTTGGATATCTAATGAAAAAAGTCGATTCCCCTAATTGCCTAGTGTGTGATAAAGTCGAAGATGTCCAACATTTGCTGGTGGAATGTGAAAAGAACAGGACAGAAAGGGAGATTGTGATGCGGGAGTTAAAACTTAATATGTATGATGTTGGGACTTTGATTAGAATATTATCTACACCTAATTCGGGAGAAGCGAAACTGATTTATGAAATGGTTGCTGCATCGCTGTCTCCCTCGCTTACGCAATAACATTTCTATGAATAGTATTATAATTACGTGTAATAATAAGTTAGATTAGGATATGATGAGGCTGACGTACCTTTGTAAGGTAAAAGCCTCTAAATAAATAAAGATTAAAAAAAAAAAAGGATTTTCTTTTGGTCATTCGAACAGATAGACGCAACTTACTTTTTTCCGATTGCTCAGAGAAGAAACCCGGAACAAATTCGCTAAAAAAGCTTGAAAATCAAGAGAAACTAGGATGTACCAACCTAATTTTAGGATAAGTATGAAAGCTACTGAGCGGTAGGCCATAAGAATATTAGTACTTGTAAGGCAGGTTGCCAGAAGACGCAGTATTCAGTCCCAGGCCATGGCCCTTTGGGAAACTAAATACGATTAAATATTCGACACAACTTAGACAGACGCTTGAGGGAGAGATGGTGAAATCAACTACGGCAAGCTTACTTTAACAAGTTTTCTAAGTAAGAAGCTTGCGGATGCCAACTTCTGCATTTTTTACAAAACGGACCAGCTAACACGCTAATAGCCATGTGTATTATTTTCGTAATATTCTGTCCCTACGGTAGCCACGGTAGGTAGGTATAAAAAAGGTAGGTAACTGCGCACAGTTTGCCTATCGACTCTATGCTATGCTGTGATGCTATAGTTAGAATATATTTCTGCGTAATTATGCTCGTTCGATCACCGCAATTTAGCAGCCTACTTAATTACAATCAGGGTTTATTCTAACTGATCAAAATACGGGACGTACTCAATAGTGTGGCTGAAGGTATTCATAATGATCTACTTATCTTGTTTTTCAATGGAGGGAAAGTAGGTACCTACTCTCAATAGCTAATTTTACTCAAAGGAAACATTTCATTCATTATTTATTATTCATTTTTTTTTTTTTATTATTTTTTTTATTTTATTTTTTTTTTTATTTTTTTTTTATTTTTTTTTTATTTTATTTTTTTTTATTATTTTTTTTTATTTTTTATTTTTTTATTATTTTATTTTTTTATTATTTATTTTTTTATTTTTTTATTATTTAATTTTTTTTTTTTTTTTTTTTTTTTTTTCATTTTTTTTTTTCTATTCTATTCTTCTATTCTTTAAATTTTTAATAAGTCCATCTTTAGAAATAAAAGTGGTTTATCCAACCTATTGAATTTATAAGTTTGGATTTCATGGTTTTAGATCGATTGATGTAAAAAATAAAGGGCTTATTACATTACACGATTTGACGGGCACGATCGCCAGCGCGGCAGGGTCGGGACCACTCGACCACGCGATTTCTTATTACACTTCCCTTTCCCTGCAGGCAGGGCCCGATAAATCATGTAATGTAATAAGCCCTTAAAGAGGAAGTTATTTTATTGAACTTTAGTCGGTTCGATTCCCGAGTACCTAAGTACCTACCTACCTATGATAAACGAATTTTCGGAAATATGCAAATGCAGATTTGTTTCTTTTTCAAATTATAGGAATATTTTCATTGAGTATTTGCTATCTCCAATGTTTAGAGTACTTTCCCTCCAGGTGGCATTGAAAACTACCACCCTTTAGCTGTATATTTTGATAAACGGAAACTGCAGATATGACGTACAGGAACATTGACAGGTGGCAAGTAGCAACAAGAGTACATAATATCTACAATTCAGTTTGATAAAGCCGCCTCTTACCATCAAACTAAGTATTAAAAAAGAGGTATTGATTTCTGCGCGCGCTTAGGTGCGTTATGCTCAGTTTAACAATAACACGAGCGATCACAAACACTAGACAACTCACACGAGGCCCTATTTAAATCAGTGCAACCAACACAACAATTTGGACGAAACTTTAGTACTACTGATTCATAGCATAGCTATCATTGAAAAATAAGTTCGATTTAACTCCGGATATTTTAAGTCAAAACAAAGAGATACCTTTGACAGTTAAGGCGCAGGCGCGCGCAATTTGTCCATTCCAAGCAATGTTGTAGCATATTTTAGAAAGACTTACCTAAAGCGTTTTATAAAATCTGATGCAAAATCTTTATCTACTAACAACAAAATTGGGTGGTTTTAATAATCTTTATGTCCAGACTATTCTGTGGAAGTCATAGCACAGATTACAGATACTACACTCCATGTACTTACACGCGCTAATCACCTACCGAGCGCCGGGCAACCGGTAGCCCATAGCGCAGTGGGTTGTCAACAGCCGCGCGGCGCGTACGTACCTACGTATATTCCCCAAAGATAACTTATTGAAACTATTTGACCGATTTCGAATATTCTCTACGTTAACAATCGGGAATTTAAAGAAGGGAAAAAAATATTAATCATTACATCAAAATAAAACACCTATATGGAATTTTTTTTAACAATTCTTTTTTAAATATTTCGTTAAAATAATTATAAATTCTGATACATTATAAAACATGTTTTATTTTATAACGTAGGTACCTTTACTAAAAATCCCTACTAACACCTTCGTCGACAGAGGCAGCCCTAGCAATCCGCAATATCCACGCAACTGCGCGATCTACAAAGCAAAACCCACTTTACGTTTGTAAGGTGAGGTACATTTTCGTTCGCAGCGTCTATTGACTTAAAAGTGTAGGCTATTATAGCGGTAGGTATTGAATATTTTGTATGGAGTGAGTTATCTGTCATCTGTGGTCATAGGTAGTGGCAGTCAATCTATTGAGTCGACTATAGGCACAGTGCGCCAGCTGTGACCAAATTTGTGGTCGTTTCGCGGATTTTTCTTGATTAAATCCTACCTCGTCTACAGCAATATGTGGGATGTCGGTTGTCGTACGAACCATATTCCCGAACGATATTTTGCTCAGGGCATCGTCATTGTCAAAGCTTCCGCCGTTTCTCGCTCCCACAAATTACGGTTCTGAGCACAGAACACATACTCAGGAGCACACTCAGGAGCGACAGAAAAGTTTGCTGTCAGATATGCCGATATTCGAGTCACGTGATTCGGACATAGTATGCAACTTCTAAAAGTTAAAATGAAATAATGTAAATAAGTAAAGATTGATTTATTTCTGTAGAACAATAAATTATAATCAAAATGATCACATTATACTATATTGGTAGTGTCTCACATCATGTTCCGTACTATTAAATAAAACGATTAACAACTATACAAGGTGTGCAATTTATAATTCATCTACGTATGGAACAAATGCAAGATTTCCAGCGGCACCCATTGAGATTTTGCTTGCGGCAGCACTGGAAAGAGCCTGTAAACAAAATATTATAGATCAATTATAATTATAAACAAATTTAACACTCTGTGCTTATGAAATTATTATACAGTGTGTCCGGGCATGGACTAGCGATATTCTAAATACTTAAATATAAACTATTTTAAAGTACAATTACACCCTAGGCTTGGGTCCAATACACTTATCCGCTATGTGGCAGCCATTTAGTTTTTTTTGTTGAAATATGCTCTATGTAAGTACAAATCTCTCAGGGTTTCAGTCATACTGAGATAAAAATAAGCTTATTTGAAAGGTAATAATATTGTCTACCGTCTGCATTACAAAACAATGTATTCACAACTCCACAACGTTCGAAAAAAAAACAAAAAATTATGCGATTCAACCAATAATTGTAAATTACTACAAAAACACCACAGGCAACTTTTTCATTCATTTTACTAAATCAACAGATTTTGAGCTAAACTACAATACAACATAAAATTCACAACTGTATGTTTAATACTTTAAGAGTTATTGTTGTTTGAACCTAGCGTATGCGCAAGCACAAAGGGCCTTTGCCGGAAGCCTTAACAGGAAACTGTGTACTTTAAAATAGTTTATATTTAAGTATTTAGAATATCGCTAGTCCATGTCCGGACACACTGTATTGCTTAATACCATGAGATTTTGTAACATTTCAAATAGCAAATAAGTATGACACAAGTATGTAAACTGTAATTTTACTTTTCTAAAAAAGCTCTTGGCAAGGGCACAGACTTTTCCTGTAATATTGAAATAGTTTTGCATTTCCTTGTTTATTAAAACTTGCAATAAAATAATAATAACCATCAGCATCAACAGTCCGATTTCTCCCGCTGCTGGGTATGGTATAGGCTTCTTGTTTGTTGAGAGGCCTAAACTATATAAAAATAATGCAAGAAAATTTTCTACGCCCAGACAAGCTTACCTTTTGAATTTCAGTGGTGGAGAGGGCCTCAATATCCTTTACAATATCAACAGGTGACTTGGCATTGCCAGTGTAGAACCCTTGGGCAGCCAGCGCTTCGGAAAAGGAACCCGCATCGGCCTCACTCAAGACCTGGACCTTCAGTTGGTTTTTAGCAGCATTGATAGCTTCCTGGCTAAATGTTCCCTTCTTCAGGAAACCGGCACATGTCTTCACAGCCTAGAAAGGTTATTACAAAATAAAATGAAATAAAAACATATAATTTATAATGTGGTTGACCCTTAGTTTATGTAGGCTTATAAAGTTTTTAACCACCAAATCGCACGTCAGCCATTTTAGAAAGCAGTGTCGCAGTTCACAGATATAATGAAATCCCTTGTGGAATTTGTTTTTGTGGCTTTTGAATGCAATTTTTTTAATTATTTGAAAAAGAATGAATGTTTGAAAGTACTAACGTTGTTAGCTTCGTCCTTGGGTACCGACAGTACAACTCCGTACAGACCGCTGTCTGAGTATGACACGCTGAATCCGGCGGCCGCGAATGGTCCGATGTTGCCGATCGCCTTGGCTAAGGGGCTGTTGACTGAGCCCCATTTGACAACCGGGCCGCTGCCAAGAGCTGAAATAGATGGAAATAATATGCTTTATTATATTTACACCGAACTGTGACCTGAACCTGCTGTGTTGTATGGATCAGAATGTTGGGCCACAAAAGGGATGAATGAAAGGCATCTGCATGTCGCGGAGATGGGAATGCTAAGGGGGATGTGTGGTGTTACGCGAATGGATAAAGTAAGGAATGAGTATATTAGAGGAAGTCTGAAAGTGGCGCCGGTGACTGAAAAGTTGTGTGGTAATCGGTTGTCGTGGTATGGGCATGTGATGCGGAGGAATGAAGAAAATGTCGTGAAAAAAGTTTTGAGTATGAATGTGGATGGGTATTTGAGTAGAGGAAGACCAAAGAAACGATGAATGGACTGTGTTAAGAAGGATATGGTAAGAAAAGAAGTGTCTGATGAGATGACGAAAAATAGAGGAGTATGGAAGAAGAAGACATGCTGCGCCGACCCCAAATAAATTGGGATAAGGGCAAGAGAATGATGATGTGACATCGTGTGTTTAGAAAGAAAATATATTTGTCGCAGAGACATGACGTGCATCAACGAGAAATGATTAAAAAAAAAGTCATTTTTGCAAAAAATAACATACATCAAAAATACATACACACAAACATAGAACCTCCTCCTTGTTTTAAGTCGGTTAAGTAAAGTAACCCTGTATAATGTTGTGTGTTATTTACAATTATACTTAACTTAACTTCATTGGCCGTAAAATGGCATCCACGATGAATGAACAACACATACTTGAAAAACTAAGTTCAAAGGTCCTAAAGCCAGCAACAGATAATATATTCACTTATATTTAATAATCACCTCTGGCAGCAATAGCTAAGGCAAGTGACTGCGGAGTACCCGCACTAGCGCCCTGAACAGCCACCGCAACATGCGCCAGATCGCCGCCCATTTCCTTCCTGGTTACGAGACAACAAACATATCGTTATTAGGAAAGAACAGTACTATTTGTTGTTATGAGTTTTGATGCATCTTTTAAATGGTCACCTGCTTGAGATCATAAATTGTTCATAGCTATTATAGAGTTTTGTTTTATGTTGAAAACTCATCATCGAGTGCATAGCTTTTTACCAGCTATATTGGGATTGGCTTTCAGTCTAACCGGATGCAGATGAATACCAGTATTTTACACGGAGGGATTGCCTATCTCCATAATCCAGTTAGTACTGGGTAGTATTACACCCCTTACTAAGACTAGTCTTTAGTCTAGTAGACTAGACTTTGGGGCATTTACTACCCATAACAACTGTCAAAGATCGAAGTCACTCATTTACCGATCAACTTAGGCAAGCGAGGATTAACCAGAAACCAGAGTGGCTGGGTCGATTTTCAGGTTAAGCCGTGCTTGCGTAGGTAGGCTCCTGAAGATCGACTTAGTTGGCTTTACCTGAAGATTGTCATTACCTCAACTCTCCACCATAATAATTGGCTGAGTCTGGATTTTTCGTTTCACCTCCGCTTAGCTGAAGATTCTTAGCAATCAAGTTAGCTCTCTCCTGTAAAAATAATACCATTTTTGTGTTATCAATTGCTACATTTTTGAACGAGATTATAATTCATATTTTGTTTTTTATAAATGTCATAGATAACAAGTAGATAAATATTATTCTATGGTTGTACATTCTACGTGGATACTATTATAGTTAGCAAAGTTTAGTTATATTTGCAATTCAGAATTGGGTGGTTAATTTTATATTCAGGCATCCCACACTGGGACTGTGTGGTGGATTACAGCCCATTTCTTCTCATAGAGATAGGAAACCATGCACCCAGTGGGGAGCATTATAAAGTTATGATGCTTATAATATTATTAATTTACCAGAGAATCTCCAACGACGGCAATAGAGCAGTTCCGCGGAGACAACAAGGTTGCATAGTGCTGCAGAGACTCTGAAGAAATCTTGCCAATCCTCTTGGGTGAGATGAAGAGTGAATTGCCCAAGTTGCGACGGTATGCGGCCTTGTGGAGCAGATCCACTGCACGGACCTATGAAGAAAAATACATTTTGGTTGAAATGAATAAAAAGATTTTTATGAATTATTATAGGTTTCCTAGGAAAATAAGACAGGACCAAACATAGAGAAATAATCTGGAATACCACTTTGTTCAAATATCATCACTACTCTGTAAGTCAAAATCCAAGGCATGTGTTTTAAATAAATGTTGTGCTGATCTTGACAGCACTGCATCCATCAACCATCTAATGAGAAACTTAAATAAAATTGCCACACAAACTTGTAGCATCATGTTGATGAATCTTACCCCTTCCGTCCATCCATACCTTATGAGACTATTAACCAGCTCATAAGCTCGAGTTGTATGTGCAACGATTTCAGATACCAAGTTAATTATTGCATCCACTTCCATTCTCTTTCAAGTCTTTAATTTTTTTTTATTGCTTGCAATGCTTTCCAAAACATCATTTGACTCTATAATACCAAACTAATAAATGGCATGGTTTATTGAGAAAACAATGAGTACCACAACTAAAAGTACTTGTATAACTTGTTATTACCTGTGGGGGAAGTGCAGCAATGTCAAACTTGAGCCGAGGCAGATTGTCTGCCAGTTCCCACGGTCTGAACTCCTGGCCGCTGAGCATGTTGGCTAGGACAGCCACAGCTTCATCCACTTGATCTGGTGTAGTCTGAAAGATATCAAACAATGTATGTATTTGTGTATTTACAGTTAATGTTATTTTATTTAAGCTGTTAGTTTGTGAATGTAGATGGTAATTTATATTTCTTAGATACATGTTTGTGATTGGTAGCTATTTGGCCAATGTTTATTTATCGGCATATGGCTTACTCTAATGATGGGAAAGAGCTTCGATTGAAGGTGGTTTATTCAATTCTTCTACAGAACCAATTATTATTTAAAGCATACAATCTAATTAAATGCCTCAATGATCCATATCATACACTCGGCACAATGTATTTTCTAAGAGACTCTTCTGTGGGACTCCACCTTGCTTCTCAGAGCAGTTATTTGTAAAAAAAAAAGAGTTACCTCAAGAGTGTAGTAGATAAACTCGCGATCACCAGAAGCAGTAACAGATGCACCAATCTGTGCCAGCTTACGTGCCATTATGAAACCGTTGCTATGTTGAGTGCTGAGCCCGGCAGCTGATCGGAGCACATGGGCGATACCCAGCTCAGTCTGAGGTTCATAACGTGAACCAGCCCTGAAAAATTTTATTTTTGTTAGTTGATTATTCTACCAATAATTCAAGTACACAGAGCTAAATACGGAGAAGACAACTACGACACTATTAATGATGAAACTACTATGAATGGAAAGCAAGGCGAATATTCCTTTTGGGTTATTAGAATACTCTGCCAAAAATTGTGATAGAAGCTAGTGCAAATACAGCAAAATTTGTCCACCAGTATTTCCTGCTATCATTAAAATCATCAAATTAATTGTAAGTTTGTACTCACTTGAAAGCTACGGTCACTCGAGTGACCGGGGATCCGTTGTCCAAGGCAGCAACAAAAGTTTTGCTGGGCAGAATATTCTTCGAGATACTCGACTCGGTCTTACGAATAGGCGCAGCCTGGGCATAGCTCCTGGTCTGTAAGCCGAGTAGCACATGTTTGAAAATTAATACATTTTAATTAATCACGGAAAATGTCAAAAAGGTTTACATAACAGGGCTATGACAGTTGAGATTTTATTACTGAAATCGATTTTTAACTGAGCTAGCGGACATCATTAATTTACTAGATATTTACCGTAACATGACGAATAACGGGAGCTACGAAAGTTTTCGTTTTCGATGCCATTTCAAG
Organism: Xestia c-nigrum; assembly: GCA_916618015.1. Taxonomy (NCBI): domain Eukaryota; kingdom Metazoa; phylum Arthropoda; class Insecta; order Lepidoptera; family Noctuidae; genus Xestia; species Xestia c-nigrum. The sequence continues at coordinate 13,198,796 of OU745260.1, forward strand.
GATTTTTTCAACTTAGACGGGCTGCAATCAGTTGCACGTCGGATTAGGGGTGAGGTAGCCAAAACTTCAAAATCAATATGACAGACAAATGACAGCAGGTTTGACAGTAATTATGATGTCGTTGTCAATGGAACTCAGGAGAACATAAAGGAATAAGCTATAGAGTTGGCATGGTTGGGCCCCGTGTCAAAGTACAGTACAGATGCCAGACACATCAAGCTACAACAATTTGTCAAATGGTAGATACAAGTTTTCACGAAAATCTAAATTTGCCCAGATATAACTAGCGAGATTGTAAACTCTCGAAAGATTGTCAAACGAACATACTGCTTACTATTTAACGCATTACTTTTCAGTAGATTACAATTTTATTATTTATTTCTGTCTGCAGGGTTTAAACGAACCTAACTAACCTAACGTGGGGTGGCCCAAATCCCGATTATACAGGCAGAGATACTTCCGTCGCATGCATTTCACAATATTCTGGTCGTCACAACAAATATATGTAACATCGATAGATTACAATCTACCGAAAAATAATGCGTTATATTATAAGCAGTATGTTCAATTGACAAAATTTCGAGAGTTTACAATCTCGCTAGAGAGATCTTACGTGTTTGACAATTTTACGGTGACAGTTATATTTGGAAGCAAACGAAAGTGTATCAACGTACTGTAACGAACGTAGGTATGTGACGTGACGCAATGTTTTCTTTTTCAAGCGTTTTGGCTTTGGCACCAGTCGATGAACGAATTTTTCACGGTCAAGGTCCTTCTTCGACTCTTATGAACTTGGAGGGTTATATGGATGATTTTGATGATTATGATTCTGTAACTTAATACATTTTACAGTCGTGACCGATACGTTTATCAACATACAACTTAGCACTGCCTTGCAAATTGCAAAAAAACGTAAGAAAATATTAATTTCGCGGGCTACCTTGGAGCATCTCCTTAAGAGGCTGTGTGCTAACCGTGGAAACCATAGAAATTAGAAAAAATAGGATTGTGTTCTCTTTATGTCAAACATAACGTGATGTCAAAATTAACTTCTGTCAACAGTCAAATGCAATGAGTGCAATAATGCCGCCAAATTGATTTTCGGTATGTATTCTTAACAATTTTGATTACGAACTCATTCGAATATATTCATCTACTACGTTAGATACCTAGTGTATAAACTTTTCGATAATACAGTGTATACCACTCGAAATAACACGTTAAATCCAACCTCACACCACTGCTTGAACTGATAAACGATGCACAACTTCTGATTTCAACACTTCATAACTGTTTACGATAAAGTGATTTTGTGAAATTTTCAGGGAAGGAATGACAAGTTTGGTAGCAACTGAGTCCAACAGTGGTCGACGATATTTCAGTAGTTGAATCTGAAATAAATTGCTGTCAGTATCGTCAACGTAGACACATTCTGAAATCGAAGGAAAATACTTACAAACACAAATGTAGTAGAGTGCTTCGACGAAAACTAAAGAAGTATAAACTTAGACAAGATGGTCAGGAAGATCAAGATATTTTAGATGTATCGAAAATCCTTGTTTCATCACTTATGATAAAATCTCCAAACAATAGAAAACAATCCAGTTTAGGTGAAGGTGACTTAAGTGAGTTTGAAGACTTAAGACCTAGAAACTATCTTTTCAAAATGGTAAGAAGAAAGGAAGCTGTAAAAATAAGTGAACGCTTAAGAAATTCCAAGACAGATGTACAAATCCAGGATGCCATTCCATTACCAGCCAATAGTCAAGAAAAGAAACAAACAAATGCCTTTAAATTGTTAATGGACTCTAGAAATAAGAGTCTTGGAAGTAACTCCCCAGGTAAAGATAAAAGCAATGACACCTCTGATAGTGAAGAGGTAGTTGAAAGGAAAAATATAAAAGCAAAAAGGCACTTACTTCTACAAAAAATGGCAGAAGCAAAAGGGTCTTTAAGGAACAAAGAAAAAGAAGAGTACCAGGACAACATTATTAAAAAGCAATTGGAAAAACGAGCAGAAAACTTAAAAAGTATGATTTTAAAAGATCCCAAATCAAAAGAAAATGAGAGCACAAGTGGAACTGTTTCAAAAACAGATGACAATCCAAAATCACCATCACCAAAAGACAAGGTAAAAATAATAAAAGATAATAAAAAAACTAAGAAACAAACCCAGACATTGACAATAGTTGATATATTTAATACCATTGATCCTGTGGATATTATAACTAACAGAATTAGTCCAGTAAAAAAAATGATACTTAAGGAAGACCAAGAATTTCTGGACAAGTTATCCCCATCTTTGAAGAAAAAGGAAAGCATGCTTTGTTATTTTAAAAAACTAGAAAAAGATACAGAATGTTCTCCTACTAATTCTGAAAATGATAATCTTATAAAGGTAAAGCTACAACCCAGAAACAAAAAAAGAGGCAAGAAGAAAAAGTTAAGTCTAAAAAAGGACACTTTAGACTCCTGTGATTTGAAAGAAATTATTGAAGATAATACCAGTGGAACAGTTATCAATATCATTGAGGAAGTTATTACAAAGGAAAATATGAAAACACCAGAAGAGGGCAATGTTGTGCATACACCCAACACCACATTCATTGACAGTGTCCCTTTGAATGATAATATTGAGGTTGTAGATCCAGAGGTCAAGAGTGAAAGACATAAGCGGAAAAGAAAATCGAAAGTTGATGCCAAAGTAACTGATTCTGAGAATACAAATGCAATAGTCAATAATGAAAACAGACCAAAAAGGTCTGCGAAAAGACCTGTTAAGTATATTGATGATGTATGCTGGTCTAGCTCTGATGAAGAACTACATATCTTCACTCCAAAAAAGAAGAAGCATGTTGAAGGCTTGGTTTATGATAAAAATCCTATTTTAAAACCAAATCATGGTTTTGATCAGAAACCTAAACCTGTAAAGAAGGAAGAGCAGGTTCTCAAGGACACAGCAACATCCAAGAAACCTGCTAAGCTGGCTCCTATATTTGCACCTAAACAATCTGATCTAGTGGCTTTAGAAGCTAAACAGAAGTTTCTACAAAGCGGAGTTCCAGACAAACTTAAAAAAATAATTCAACAGCAAAAGAATTGCACCACTCCAGACAATTATTATTTTCCTGTTGTTGTTCATGTGCAACAAAGCGACACAACTTGTGAAGAAAAGCCACTGGTTGTCAATATACCTATGATGAATATTAGTGAAGAAACCTTTGCATTGACATATGAAAAGAATGCAATTCTGAACTTGTTATATCTTAAACAAGAAAACAAGGTTTGTAAAATAGATAGTAAAAACAAGAAAAGCACACAAACAATGTTACTGAATATGAAACAATTACATCCAAAGTTTCCAGTCTACAGGACGTATCAACATTTAAGAGGTAGAGGAAAAGGAGAATTTAAAGACTGTAATTATGTAGATGTAGATAACAGTATTGAAATTATAAGCGATATGTCGGATGTTATCAATGATAGCCCTGATAGATTAAATTGGACTGACAAATACAAGGCTACTTCAACAAATCAAATTATAGGTAATTTTGAAACTTTAAAAGAGTTAAGGAAATGGTTGGTATCATGGACTGAGAATGAATTGAAATCAAAAACAAAATCTAAACCTGGCTCAGATTCATCAGACTACTATCAATCAGAATCTGATAGTCGAGAGAGTATGAAGACCATGAACAATCTTTTAATATTGACTGGCCCTACAGGATGTGGAAAAACTGCAAGTGTTTATGCTGTTGCTTCAGACTTAGCTATGAAGGTGATAGAAGTTAACGCTAGCAGTAGAAGGACAGGGAAAATAATGTTGCAGGACTTACAGGAAGCCACCCAATCCCATAAGGTTAATAGAGGTACAGGAAATTCAGACAGTAGTCAGAAATCACAAGAAAAACTTCAGCCTGATTTATTAAAAAAGAATAAAAAACGAGGTAGGCCAAAAAAGTCAATTGATGATGAGAAACCCATGAAGGTATCAGGTAAAGCTGAAGTTCTAAGTGGTGCACCTCTAAGTCAAGAAAGTACGAGAACAGATTCATCACTTATCCTTATTGATGATGCTGATATTGTATTTGATCAGGATGATGGGTTCTCTTCAGCCATCGTGCAGCTGGTACAGTGTTCTAAACGACCAGTTATATTGATAACGTCATCCCTAGTGTGTCCTCATTTGCAAAGATTTCTGCAAAATGGAAAACTATTGAAGATGTGTCCTCTTCTACCGAGGATGCTAGGGACATGGCTAGATATATTGTGCCTAGCCGACAGTGGAATATGCTGGCCAGGGACTGGAGCCAAATTCTTAAACTATTTTAAAGGTGACATTAGAAAAACCATAAATTATTTACAGTTCTGTATACCTAGTTATGTAAATGGCATTACTTCAGAGGATGAAACAGCTTCACAGAATATTGATTTTTATAAGCACAACATTGATGAAGAGAGTTCTTGCCCCTCATGGGCAGAAAATGATGATTCAGAAGGAAGAACAATAGTACCAGTTAATAATAATGTTGATTTGGAAACAAATACTGTTTGGACGGATTTTGCATCAAAACATTCGAATTTATTAAATTTAACATATCCTTTACAGTTATTTAACATTTGGTGGAGTATGCCATGTCTTTTGAATCCAGTACATAGTATTGCTGAATCTGTAGAAAATAACCATAACCCTCAACAGAAAAAACATAATGTTAGCCTTGAACTGGAAGCAATGGCCAATGCAGCAGATGCTTTCTCACTGTCAGATTATTTTAGTCATATCAACCCAGATCCAAACACTTACATTACAGCACAACCTTGGTGCTACCCTGAAGGGCACAGTGTATCAGAAAAAGAAAACTCAGATTATTATCATAAAGCATATGAAGTCACCAGTGAGATTTGTCAAACAATGGTGACTTGTTCTATTGAGACAGCACAAGATGTTTTAAGGTGTGATAGAAAAACGGATATAAGTTTCCCTGGGATGACTTTACACAGGTAATTATTATTGTTTTTATTTTGTTAGTTTAAAGTTATAACAAGATGGGGAGGTATTGGCATTGGCACAGCGCCATCGCCATACATCATGATGGCGTATTTCTTTCAATGAGAGGGAATGGATTACAAATCCACCACGCGGGCCCAGTGTGGATTGGTAGATGTCACATGCCTTCGAATTTTTGGTTTTAGGACATGCCAGTTTCCTCACGATGTTTTCTTTTACCGTTTTGAGAGCAGTAGTGATGAAATAAATTACACAAAGTAATGCGCCTGTCTGGGTTCGAACCTACGACTGTCCGTACCCGCGACTTACTCTTCGTAAGTCGGGGCCGCCACCACTGGGCCACCGCTGCTTTTCTTGACTCGTATGCATAATAATTGTTTTCGCGCTCATACCAATATAATTTTGTTTCGTAGTAAATAAGTTAATTGTTATTTCATCCTTGTTTGTTACCTAGCATCAAAAGAGGTATTATCATGCGACCTTTACCATCCGCTTTCTGGTAAACAACTGCTAAAGCAAGTGTTGTACTGATTCAGTAGTATTACTGACATTAAAAATAATCTAAAGTGCCATTTCAATGATAATTTTGTTTTTTTTTAAACAAAATGTTACTGTGTAAGAACTATGTACTGGAACTCCCTCATTGCCCGCGCGTGTTGTGTGGGAGAGGTCGGCGCGTGCGCAGGGCGGACTGCGCGCGGGCTTATTCTCGCTCAAACATTATATCGGCATCCAAGAAGAGATAATATAAGTATTTCCGTGTCAAAGATCCAAATCATTTTTGAGTGAGGAAGCCATTAAGAGATTAGGTAACTAGGTCTAGGTGCCAAAGCTGTACTTATGTTATCCAAGGGTCAAGATTTCGTCAATGTCATTTCGAGGATTTTACGCTTTAAAATTATGTATGTTGTATCTAACTAGACTACTAAAAACTAGGTGATGCGTGAGGCTTCGCACGTGTACAAATTATATACTAAAACCTTCCTCGAGAACCACTCTATGCATTAGAGAAAACAGCATGTAAATCGGTGCAGTAGTTTTTGAGTTTATTGCGAATAGACAGACAGACGCAGCTGAGGACTATATTTTATTTTGTGTAGTGACTACAACTTCGTTTGCGTCACATAAGAGAGAAAAACGAAAGGAAAAAAAAACCCCGTTTTTGAAACATTTTTCATTCCTGCTCCGCTCTTAATGGTCGCAGCGTGATGTTATATAGTCTAAAGCCTTCCTCGATAAATGGAATATCCAACACAAAAATATTTTTTCAATTTGAACCAGCACTTTCTGAGATTAGCGCGTTCAACCAACCAAACAAACTCTTTTGCTTTAATATATTAAGTATAGATATGTAATGACTTTTCATGTAAATACTATTTTTTGTTTCAGACAAAGAGACAGGGTGGTATCGCGTCACAACAACTTGACTAGCTTCTTGAATGCGTCCGCAGTATTGGACAGGAGAGCTCTCGCACTGGACTACTGGCCCTCTTGTCGAACTATATGCAGGTTGGAGAAGTCCAAGAATGGCACCAGCACCAAGAGGAACAATCGGTTCTGCCACTATCTCAAATCCCTAAGTGTTCTCTGTAAAAGTGATACTTTCGATAACCTCTGCCACAGTTTGTGTTCTAATGAAGGAACTGAAATTAACATCAATAATAATTGTAATGAATGATAGATAATATAATTATTATGACTCTACAATGTTTCCTGTACTTGTAAAATATTTAATGTTAGTGAATTCATGATTAAAATAAATGGTAGTTATTATATTATTAGAATTTTAGTTTAATGGTCATTTTAGGTTAGGTTGTATGGTTATTATGTAATTGTTTTAATGCCGAAGTATGCGGATCAAGTAAAATGTTCGGATTTGTATAGTTGTTTATCGTAATGAATTGTCTGACGTCACTCTTGATTGTTATTAGTGTAAAAATAAAATATTATGTCGTAACCACAATTTTACTAGAAAAAAAAAAAAAATCTAATCACTTAACCACAGAAAGTGCACGAACTCCGAATATGGCTCATTAGCACTGAACAATACACATAATTACGCAACAATTGATAATTCAGTTATTTTTGCCCATGTTGCTAAAATTAAAATTGTTTTTCAAAGAACTTAAACCAATTTATCTGTTGGCAACCGGTACCTATTCCTGTTTTGTCTGTCTGAGAACAAACTTATTGGTTTATCACGTATGTAGATAACAATATCTGTAAAATAACAAATTTGTCTTAAACTTCATGTTTTTTGTATGTAATTAATTACTTGGTAACAGGCAATTTATGTAAACATATGAACTTACGTAGCCCCATTTAAGTTTTTCATTTTGTAGATTAAGCCTTGGCGCCCATTAAGTGTTATGCGACACAGCAACAAGGATAGGCGATTCAGTTGTTTATTATGGAAATTTCAAATACTTAAATAAATAAAAAATATTTTGCATTTATTCCAAATCGAAGTATTTTGTAACTTTCTGGACACTTAACCGAAGGGCCTGAAAATAGTATTAAGTTATGCTTATTTGTACCTATGATGCAAGTTAAGTTCCATAATATTCAATTTCGCATCGGGTCGCTACCGCTATTGTGTCTAGATATTGACGAAACCATTTTGTACGGCGCAGATGTTCCATGCAGACCTAAAAGAGCAGAGAATTTTGTGGCAAATTAAAATATAAGTACTTTATTTTATCAGTCATAAAGTGCCAAGTCCAACTCGTAGAGCGCTTTCGGAGAGACTCGTTTTCACTTTAAAAGCACTTAAAATAAGGATTATAATACAATGTCACGATAAAACTGCGTCCTACGTTGGTCTCCTCTAAGAACATTAGGCCCGGACTCCACCAATGCGGAAACAAGCGCAGCTCGCAGCAGCGTAGAGATGACGGGCGGAAACCGGCCAATCACATTGGTTGAAGTCTGCAACGAAGCTCTCGTCTCCCTTGTGATTGGTCGAATCTTGCACATCTCTCCCCTCCTACTTTAGTGAAATCCGGGCATAAGGCTGGAAGTATGAATACTGACTCTGTCACATTCTTGAGCGATTCATCGTTTTATCTCAACCTAGTGCTGCTCGTCTATACCTATTTCCTTTTTCTTAAACTCATTATTTCTGGTACTTATTGCCAGACTTATTGCATTGCTAAGGGTTATTGTTTAATTTATATATGGGTGTTAGAAATGATGTATCAGCGAAAATTCACTTAAGAAAGTTATCGCTTTTTCCAGTCCTTATTATTGTCCTTATGGTTCCGTAGTCAACTAGGAACCCTTATAGTTTCGCTATGTCTGTCTGTCCGTCCGTGTGTCCGTCCTTGCTTAATCTCTGTGACCGTTAGCACTAGAAAGCTGAAATTTGGTACCAGTATGTGTAACAATCACGCCGACAAAGTGGTAAAATAAAAATTGGAAAAAAATATTTTATTAGGGATATGTAAAGTGGGAAGGGATTTCAACCCTAACGTGTGATATATTGTTGGAAAGGTATTTAAAAATGAATAGGGGTTCACTGAAATCATTTTTTGATAATGTCAATATGTTCAGTAACCGCTCCAAAAGTAAAAAACTATGTGTCGGGGGGGGGGGGGGGACGACGACATTGTTTTTAAACTTCCACCCTCTAACTTTTGAACCATAACTTTATAAGGACTTTCTAGGAAAATTATTTTGAACTTGGATGGAAACAACAGTTTTTGTACAAAAAAGACAAAAAGTTGTACAAAATAATTTCTGGACTAAGCTTGGTAGTATAATCGTATATGCAAATATATTGTAGCATTTTTTTATTGTGACGGACGCGAAACTACGGAACCCTACACTGAGCGTGGCCCGACACGCTCTTGGCCGGTTTTTAAGATTCCTTACGGATGCGTTTTCACCAGAGATGAGTGAGCATGCGTGTTTAACTAACTAAAAATGACGCTTTTTCACAGCTTGAGCTATACTAGCGATGTGATTCACGTCTGCACTGGTGGAACCGCAGCTTAACAGTCTGAAAAATGTTCAAGTTTATTGGACCATAATACAAAGTTAATTTGACTTATCTTTACTTCATAGGCTGCGGGCGCCTATCTTTTCTTAATTGTCATGCCTTAAACATGTTCTTTTCATACTAAAGTGACCTTAAAGCATAATTGTACATTACACTCTGAACAAACTCTGAAGTAAATGACCTCTTATCATGATATTTACTCTTTCTAAATTATAATGAGAGCTCAGACGTGCGATTTTTCCGTTTCGAGAGTTCCAACTATCTTAATCTGAATGAAGGAAGTTTTATAAATAGGTACTTACCTATTTCGAGAAAAACTAAGTTTGAGAAAAACTTAGTTTTTCTTGTTTTCGTATGGCGTCAGTAAAAGGTCTTAAAAAATATGTACCGATAAATTTTTCAATATTAAAATGGTGAAAAGAAATACCTGGGTCTTGTTTCAAATCATAACAACACTTCCTATACTATCCAAGATTTTGTTTGTTTTTTTCTGAAATATCTAATCTATTTAAATCTATATCTAAATGTTTTAATTTAGAATTACCTATAAATACCGATATCCTAATATTGATACTGTTCAAAACAAAAATAAAAATAGCGTGACAAAAATGTTTCTGTTTTTCAATAATATGGATCACCTAAAATCTATTCCAATTACATCATCTCCAAGCCTTCAAGGCAAGAACATCGTCGTGTTACTCATGCACTAATATCCGAGGTATTATCCGCTCGCAATAAGATACGACAGTTTCATCATCTGAAAGGGCGTTCAATCAATGGAATGAATTACTCGATTACTATACTACCCAATCGAACTATTTTCTTGTGCCCTTTGTTTAGATGAAGCGTGTACTCGTCTAGTACGGTAATGATAGATATGCATAGGTAGGCATCCGTTTTATTTATCAATGCTGATGGAGGGAGCGTTGTGGGTGGTATCACCGACCTAGAGTAAGGCTTTGAAAAGTTCCGATAGGCCCGATCGGTCACAAAGTGGTCAAGCTATTTGCAGGAATTTATAAATAGCCGAGTTGTTTACACCATGTTGCCCGATTGATAACGAGACAGTGCTTCGTCCAGATCATTCCAGAATGCATTTATTGATACGTTCGGAGATGAGACAAAAAATACAAAAGTAACTTTGTTTGCTGTGTCCAAAGTTGAAATTAATATCGAAAATCCTTATTTCTTTTAACTTGTTTGTTTGTCAAGTATGTATGAATTATAATATGGTGGTCCAGTTAATAATGTCCTCTTTAGGCTTGAATTAGAATTCATAGATGACACTCGCCTAATTTATTTGTTTGAGATAAGTTGTTTACATAACGCATCAATACAACACGATCACTAACGAGCAAGCGGACTGGTAATAACCGGTAGGGATGTGGAGCAGCTGCCTTTATCTAGAATATACTATAACAATCGTACCTAATCTTCTACCTACATCTATTGACAATACTTGGGTACCTAATTCTTATAAGTACCTACGTAATACAGTACAATTTCCCTTCCACAGAGCGGAGGCCTGCCTGTCACGTGTAATGTATCTGTAATGCTAATATTAATATGTATACCGGTAAGTTATGTTGGTTTAGTTTCAAAAATGAATATAACAATATAAGCAGCTGTGCAATATGCCATGGGTAGGTAGCTCTCTCATAGCAACAAATACATTAAGAAAAATGTGTTCAAACAATGATTTGGCACAGTTGGCGCAGGTGAGTGAACGATTGAGTGCTACGCTGCGTATCGCGGGTTCGATTCCCGCACGGAACTTATATTTTTGTATGGCATAAAGGCTATACAGGCTGTTTATATTTGTAAGTTTAAATGTTTGTAAACGCACCCTTATTACAGGAAAACATCCTAGTGTGGGGCAAAGTTTTTAAACAATTCTTAGTCACTTGTCTCATAATTTAAAGCACCTATCTACGAGTAAGTAGGTGTAGTGTAGGTATCTTACAGAGGTCTCCTACGTCGGGTTGTGATAGTAGGTTTCTGGTTATCTACTCGTTTGTAGCCATGTGCACTAACAACTCGTAAAATATTACATCTCCTGATTGTTGAATAGGTACCTACTACTACGGTACTTATTACTACGGCATGATTTACTACTAGTGTCACTCGCACACGCTTCACTCGACAAAGCAGATACGTACTATCTTTATTCACGGTAACTTAGAATAAGTTAACTTGGGAAAGTAAAGTACCGACTCCACTGCACCTGCCTGACAATTCCTATTATAAGATTTGATTTTATCACTTGATGCGTTGAGGAAGGAAAGACAGTAGAAGTAGCAGGACGCTGTATCTGATTATAAAAGAAACAGACGACTTTTTTGGGGCCCAAAAAGATCGATAAGTATAGTTACGAGTAGGTAGGTATCTAGCTAGGGTCTAGACGAGACGGTCTAGACCCTAGCTAAATACTCGTATTTATCCTTAGACGATCTTTTTGGGCCCCAAAAAATCATCTGTTTCTTTGTTTCAGTGTTTTCTTTGTAGACCCTAGAAAGAAAACACTGCAACAGACCACACCATCACAACCGATTCATCTATTGGCACAAGTTCTAGGAAAAAGTGCAAGTCATGATCGTGCTTGACTTAATAAGCTGACAATTTTATTTCATTAGTTGCCTTCTCATGAATATGAGTACTAGTTAGGTACCTAAGTACTTACTACACAAATGTTAAATAAGTACTTAAGTTTTAAAGATGTTACGTTCCGACATTCCTTACATAGCCTGCAATAACAGATATTTAACCAAAACCACTGACGAATAGTTACTTACCTACAGTTGTAGATTACGTTGATGTAATTATACCTAAATTAAAAGGATACTTTTGTGGCAGCGCCGCAGTGAGTGGTTAGCGCTGGCGCCGGAGCCGGGGTTATCGGCGAGGCGCGTGCGCGACGCCTGCCGCGCGCATAAATATCATCGCTCACTGACAACCGGCTTCAGTCCTCACAGTGCGTCACCAGATTTACACATTATTCAAAATGGTTCGCAGTGCTCTTAGCGAAGATAGTTGTGGTTACTGCACCGCCTGTGTGCGTGCCCGTTTGAGTGCTGCTCGGGGAAGATGCCCAGAGCCTTCGGAGTGCGCCTACAAGCATATCTTGGAGTCATACAGTCCAAATGGCAAGCCGGGGAAAGTACCAGAGACGCCTAAATCTGCGTGTGACTCGTGCCGGTGGACGTCGCACGCGCAGTTTCCGGAGACGCCGCCCTCGTCGAGTGACCTCAGCCTGGAGTGGAGCTCCCGCTCGTCGCAGCAGTCCCGCTCGCGCCGCCGCAAGAGATAGCAGCAGTGTGAAAGTGTTGAACACACCACTCGAGTTTTCATCTAGGGATACCAACCCTCAACAGCGTCGGTAGCCGACACCAGCGCCGGACGACCTCCCGGTGGCTCTCCAAGCCACTGCCACTCCAATAATTGTGATATTATAATTGTATAATATGTATACTATGATTTATTAAATTATTATTTACAATCAAAACTGCGTATCAATTATTTAAGAAAAATTAAGGTAACGCCCTTAACCCTTCGTATCGGCGAACGTAGCCGATATCTACACAAGACACAATGGCTTTTTAATTGTGTCTATAATTACGGCACACAAGAGGTTAAACGTCTCTAGGTAGCTCAAAGTACGTGCTAGGTAGACTGCTTGAGTAAATATAAGTGAAATAGAATTCTATTTTCAATGTCCATCAAAAAGTAACCTTGTTATTTATAGACATAGGCACCTTATTTATACAGTACTCAAACCTATCCAAAGTTGGTATTCTCTATACAACATTAGGTATTACAATGCATTTACCGACAGTGTATTGTCACAGGCTCACAGGAAGCCGTGAATCATAAATTATAATATAACTGATAGGATTGCTGACGCTCGTAAATCACAAACATCCAGAACGGATGCTACCTAAACGTTGAAGTTCAGGTACAAAGGTCAATGGAGTTGTTTGGCCTATCATCTAGTAGCTGTAGTAGGAATCAAGGTCGGGACGATAGTGTGGGACGTGTGTCGTCGAAAGATTCAGGTTTAAGTACCTACACTAACATGGCCCTACCCTGGTTTAACCCCAACTATACACTTTTGTGTTAAAATCCTGGTAACGGGAAAAGTAATTGAAATAAATAAAGCTAAAATGAAAACAAGCTATTGCTAACCAAATTCCGAAGTGGTTTTCCGTGATAGGTACACGTCATACATCATGCGTCAGGCACATGGACACAGTAAAATGGCTACTTGCTGAAAAAATATACAAATAAGGTACCTATACTTACTAAATGTACTAATATAGCTCAATACATACCGGGCAGATACTGACATCCAAGCAGTCTTTTAGGTACATCATCTTTCTTTCTCTACAGCCAGACTTCACCCACTGCTGGGTATAGTACGTATCTGTCTTTTGATCGAAACCCTATACAAAGCAAGACCATGTTATATTGGAAATGTATAGCGTGATGTCGCTGTGTGTACAAGTACATACATGTTTGGAAATATGTAAAATTCAGAAACATGCTGAATACTTAGTAGTCAAAACAATTATCACAACCTTTTCTCTGAAAGTGAAAAGTGGAAGAAATGGGGACAGGCCTCTACATAGAAGTGAGACAATTCTGACTACCGAAAAACAAACACCTAACGTTCCTCTAGTTGTCTGGTAGGCATTACCGTTAAATTAACTTTATATGGTGCAAGTTCACTAAATGCGCAGAGGAACATCACGCATCACATTGTATTCTAATAAATCTTTGAAAATTTTCTTAAGACGCTCATTTCAATAGGTAAGCAACTACTTTCGAGGCGCCGAAAAATAAGTACAAACGTGTTCGATACAGACGGGTCACAGTTCAGGTTATATAATTAAACCCCGTTGTACCTACGTCATTAATTGTACGCAGTTAGTTGTCTCCCTCACTAGCTTAACATGACGTCTGATTTACAGAAGGGTTAAGGCCTACGCTGCTGCTACGCCAAGCCAGTGCTGTTACTACGACGTGTCTACAACGGAGCCTACGCTGGTGCTACGCTTAGCCTATAATGTTACTACGACGGGGCCTACGTCGCGTCTACGACGGAGCCTTCGCTGCTGCTACGCTTAGCCTATATTGTTGCTGCGACGGCGTGTACGTCGCGTGTACGACGGAGTCTACGCTGCTGCTACGCCAAGCCTGTGCTGTAAATACGACGGAGCCTACGCTGACGCTACGATTAGCCTTTACTGTTACTACGACGGGGCCTACGTCGCGTCTACCACCATGTTCACGACGAAGTCTACGCTGCTGCTACGCCAAGCTTGTGCTGATATTACGACGGAGACAATGCAGTGTCTACGACGGGGCCAACGCCACGTCTACGACGGAGCTTTCACTCGTTCGCGCGTTCCTCTTATTAGCCTTGTATAAGACAGGGCTAACAACTTTACGACGTTACGGCGCGACGTTTTAAATTAGCGTCACCGCTTTGGTTGACACCGTTGATTTTCTTGACAAGGAGGGAGAAAATAAGCCAGTCTCTTCTTCTACCTCTTCTAGACTATGCTGATATCTGTTTTCTTGATGCGACTGAGGAACTTCTGAATAAGCTCGAACGTCTGCGGAATCTGTGCATCCGCTTCATTTTCGGGCTTCGTAAGTACGACCATGTGTCGGAATTTCGGAAGCAGCTGAAGTGGCTACCTATTCGTCAGCGTCGAGATTATCACATTCTTTCTTTTCTCTTTTCCATTCTTCATAATTCTAAGGCTCCTTCCTATCTTCGTGAACGCTTTGAGTATCTCGTACCTAGAGGTAAACCTTGTCGCTCATCATCATCTCTTCTCCTTCGTTTTCCTCCCCACTCCTCAAGTCGGTATGATGGATCATTCACTGTTCGTGCTGTGCGCCTTTGGAATTCACTTCCACTCTCCTTGCGGGATAGCCCTTTGTTAGAGGTGTTCAGGAAGGGAATAAAGAACCATTTCCTGTCCAATGATCAATATGTATGTATATAAATATCGGATTTTATAGGTATGTATAATATATATCTAAGCTGTATGTATTACGTATATTTTATTGTATGAATTTAGTTTTTTTTTTAAGTTTAATCTAGAATGTAATGTAAACGCACATACGTAAGTACATCCTCTTTTGCAATTCTCGCTTTCAAAATTAGGTTTGCTGTAAGAAAACCCAACTCTGGGTTAAGCTCGCCTTTGTACATAAGCTATATTATTGCAAGTATTCTGTATATTTGTTGTTTTTTTTGTGTGCAATAAGGAATAAGAATAAGAAAATAAAATATCAGATGACGTCCAAGTTGGTTAGTAACTGGGATCAATAAAGAACTAAAGGTCTTCTTTCTTAGGGAGACATCACGCTTATTGACTCGGATTCGGCATAAAAGCTTATTGTAGTGAAAGCTGAGAATGAAAAATAAATCAAGTATACATAATCTTGACTTAGCACACGAGGTTGTCGACATGTGGAACGTGGATTCCTTAGTTATTGTAACGATAGTTGTTACGGTACCGACCAACACCTTAGAAGGGTCTCATTCCGTGGCTGGGGTTCAAAGGCTTGATTCAGAAAGCAATAACTCCTGGACACCACGGCACGTATGGTTAGGAGATTTACACTATTTGGTGCCCTGACTTTCGGCAACCTGGACCGTGTTCCAGTTGCCGATGGGCTACTATTGTTATGGCTGACGCAGTATTGAATCGTATCGTTCGAAACAAACACAAAGATATTTCTTACTGGTGAAAACCGATTCTGCGTCTTTATGTAATTAAGTATGCCAAGCATCTGTTATTTTCTTAACTTTTATGAATTTTATGACTTATGATAAAAAAAAACATTACTTCCTCTGTTAGTCATAATTATTATGTAAGTGGTCCATAAATTACTATATTATGACGAGTCCACGATAGACAAGACTTAATTGATTGTTCATTGATGAATTATTGTATTTTTGCTCAAATAGGTATAGGAACTGATTAAGGAGCGTAATAACACCGCCTGTACATTGCATGGCACATTGATTTACTGGTGTAACATTAAATAAAATAATATAGTAAGTATATGTAAGTTGTTCGAATAGGCACGTACATGAATGAATGACAAAGAAGATTATATTAAAATGGCATGTATCATACGTAGGGACATTGCCCTGAGATCAGACGAACACTACTGATAAGTGTTTTGAAATAAGTCAGTAATGTAATGTTGTATGTACTTACTTACATACAGAAATTATTTTATTACTTTTCTAAATCCAGCCTCATTTCTGTGTTCATTACACTATCGGATTATTTCAGATAGTAAGTACGAGAAACCGCCAGTAACGAGATCTGTTGTTTGACAGACCTCTTTAAAAATAGGACGACCTTTGCCATGAATTTATCAATTTACTTAGTGTTAATTAAACTTTTGACTTTATCAATTAATGTCACATAAATTGTTTACCTAGTTGAAAAGAAATGTTCATTACAAAACTGGGCTCAGTATAATGAACTCACAGCTTTGTTTTTACAACATTATGGAATGACGACTGACTTTTATGTAATAAAAACTGTTCAGGTTCCTAAAACAAAATGAAATAGGTAATTTACTCCGTGCATCAGAAAGCATGTAATGCTGTTGGTCCCGGCCCGGCTGAAATTTGACCATCTTTGACAGTCGTTACAGTGCATGCAGTGGTCCAAAAAGTCTGACCGGTACTAACTGTGTTGTGGAGGTCTGATGGGCAGTCGCTCCATGTAAAATACTGGTATTCAGATGCATCCGTTTAGATTGGAAGCCGACCTACCTCAACATAGTTGGGAAAAGGCTAGGCTGATACATGTTTTTCTTAACCATGCCAGACCCAGAATATTCTCAGAACACTTGAGACATTTACTGAAAAACAAGTCAAAAGGTTCTGGGGTGAAGCGGCCACAGTTATCCAATATTGATGTCTAGTAAATAATTGAAGTAGATATCTATGTACCTAAATAACAACACGTCTTTAAAAATAACATAATAAAATAAGTATGGTCGTCAGTAAACTTCGAATTTATTCGTTAAGGTGGATGGGATTGAATTTTTATAAAACAAGCTTAATTTTGATGTAGTCACGTATGTAGGTATTATTAGTGTTTAATAAAAATGGTACTATAACTAAGATTAAAATGTATACCCTCGTTCGAAGATGAATGCGAGGCGTGCGTGATAAGTTAGTGATGCGTGTGCGCACAGATACAAAAGAACGCCTCAAATGCCATTCGAATATGAAAAAAAGAAAAGCATTATTCCTTTACATTCCGCCTGTATATGAAATGAAACAGAATAGCCCCATAAGCTGTTGGTCACACTGTTAGCGGAGCGGTTTGTTGCAGTGAACCACTTGCAATGCTTTTCAAGCATAGGAAACTACGTTCTGGGTCATCAGATTAAAACAAATAAATATCCAGATATGTATCTATTTAATTGATAATTATTTACACTGGTGCTATATACAATACATACAATCAAATATCTACATTGTAGAACAAAATCGTTTCGTAGAAAAGCAAGAGGTAGCCATTTCACAGGTTGATATTTTTACATTAATACAATACAACAGTCATAAGTCACTCAACTCACTTAACATTTTTTTTTCAGTCTCACTTGGGTTTTTTTCTTTTTACATTACAACCATTTACCATTCCATTTTAAGCAAAATATATATAAATTAGTGACACCGTCATCATTTTACTTGTACAAGTTAACCATAAAAAAGTCTGTTAGTTTAAAACGTTAACCATATTTTATTATGTTATCGATAGGTAACAATGCGAAGTGCCTATTTAAATGTATAAGCAAACGTTCGCTGACAAATGACAATAAATATTCAATATACCTAATTTAATAATTACTGTGGATAAATGAACAGTTTCAATACTTAGGGAAGTAAAAAATGTACAGGATTTGTCGAGTTTAAAAATTAAAGGATAATAGGATACTATTGAAAATTATACATAAGTTGAATTTTCCAACTTATGTTTATAAAGATTGTGGACAAAGGGATTAAGACGACAAATGTTTCACTATCATATAAAGTTATTTGTCATTTAATTTAGTAGGGAAAGACCGTATACTTACAGTAAAGTACTTATTTTGTAAATAGATAATTTATATTTTTTAAATACCTACTTATATCGAAAATATACATGCATATCTAGTAACTAAAACATTCTTCATGGTTAAATATTTAAGGCTGAAATGGCTATTTCCTATTGAGTTTTAACATAAGTCGGCATTAAGTTCTACCATTTTTAGGGGTCTTTGAATAAGGGTATTTATCCTGACTGTTCGGCAAGGTAGGTAGGTAAGTTTTATGTACCTGTAGCTATAGTTGGTGCCAGTTAATATCGAGATCGGTCGGTCGATCGTGAGCGGTCATCCCGTCACCCACCTACTTTTTATTAAAGTTCTTAACATTAAAATAAAAAAATGAGCCTGTTCAAGTCTTGAATCGTGATCTTCAACCCATTTTCTAATTAAAAACGATACAAGGTTCATTTGCTTGGGGTTCGTACGACAGCAACAATAGTCTAGTTTGTAGTTCTGTCTAAACATTTATTTTTAAACACAGTGAGTACGACTCGTAGAAGTGATTTTCTTGCGATCGCAATAGTGGTCATTGGCCTTTCCCTAATAATCTCTTCGTACTAACCAAAACATATGAACCATGTATGGTTTTTCATTAGAAAAGATAACACTGTATATCTATTTGTGTTTTTCTCTGAAAGTGAATTTGTAATTCTTTTGAGAAAATAAATATCTTTAACCGTAAAAAAAATTGAAGATCACGACAGATGACGGTTCAAGATTTGAACGGGCTTATTTTTGGAATAACTGTAGGTGGGTCAACGACCGCTATTGCGATCTTGATTGGCAGCAACTATAGATCACGTTTGTTTCTTTTATATACTAGTCATAGCCGTTATATACTTAGCAGTTCACTTTGCCTGTAGAATTTGAGAATAGAGGAACATGATAGCTGGGTCATTAAGTTAAGTTCTCGCGCGATATCCATTAGTTTTAGTCTAGACTTAAAGTAAGAATAGGTACCATTAATATGTAGCTACATAAACTAAATTCCACATACCTGGTTCCGGTTTGATAATTACAAAGTTATTGGACTTTGGGTAATTTTCGAAATGGGAATCTTTCGATTAAAAATGTGGCCAACCAAAAAATATTGCCTGGATGGATCATTAATGGAGAAACGCGAAAAATGCCACTAGAAATTTTTAAAATAATCCCATTTCTGTAAATTTACGCCAAAGCAGCCGTATACAGGTGCTGCCATCTCTATTTTGCATCGGGTTTCTTGTAAGCGATTAGTGCGACACGGTGACAGCGTAAGTGATGTTAGGTGGCGTGGCCGGGGGCAGCGTGGGCAGCGGGGGGGTGGGGTACACCCGACACGGTGCGCCCGCCGGGGGGCCCAACATGCCCAGTAGCAAGTATGACACCAGTGACCCCGACAGCAGACCGCCGTTGTACGACAATGTCATCATGTTCCCTGGCCATGCAATGCGATGAGAAAGTTTAATAGGTATCTCAAATATAATTGGACGTAGTTACACGATAAGGATCCAATCCACATTAAGCTAGTTTTGAGATATTGAATTTTAAAGTTTGCATCGGAATTCTTCTATGATGCAGTGCTGTAAATTTGTTGGTTTTATTGAAATTATAAGGAAAACTATTTATATTTTAACTTTAAATCAAATTTACTAAGTTTAATTTGATATTTCAAATATTATTCAAGAAAATATGGGTTTGGATCCTTTTTGATAAATTGTACTCTCAATAAAACCAGCATAAAATGATGTTTCGCAATAAGGAACCACGTCATGAACTGTTAACTAAATCTTGAAAATTAAGGTAATAAGGTACGTGCCTTCAACGGTTGGGTCATGCCAGTTTTGATGTACTCTTTCGGCATACTCAAATGGACTCAAACCGAACTAGACGCCCTGGATACGAATATCCGTAAATTGCTGACGGCATTTCGAATGCATCACCCGCGTTCTTCAGTTATGAGACTGTATATCCCGCGAAAGTGTGGGGGTCGTGGCTTTTTAAACGCTAAGACTCTCCACAATCGCGAGATATGCAGTCTCAGGGATTATTTCCTAAAAGCCGACGTGGGGATGCATCGAGATGTGGTCGCGATGGACAAGGGCCTCACCCCGCTCTCCTTGTCTAAAGAGAACTGGTGCAAACCTATAATACTTACTACTGATGACCGCAGGCAAGAATGGCAGGGCAAGGAGCTTCACGGGCGCTTTTAGCGGGCTCTTCATGGGATGTAGATTTTCTAACGTCCGTGTCCTGGTTACGTTCCGGGGACCTCTTCGGAGAAACCGAAGGTTTTGTCTGTGCAATTATGGATGAAGTAATGATGACGAATAACTACCGGAGATTTATTGTGAAGGACGGTACGGTTGACATATGTCAGGCATGCCACCGTCCAGGCGAATCAATCCGTCACATTATCTCCGTATGTTCACGTCTAGCTAACGGAGAGTACTTGCATAGACACAACCTTGTAGCCAGGATTATCCATCAGCAACTTGCTCTAAAATACAATCTTGTGGAATCGGAAGTGCCCTACTATAGGTATGTGTCCGACCCAGTTCTCGTTAATGGCAGTATCACACTGTACTGGGATCAATCCATCATCACTGACAGGACTGTTATAGCTAATAGACCTGATATGGTGGTGATGGATCGATCAGAGCGGCGCGCAATGATTGTTGACATAACGGTCCCGCATGATGAGAACCTCGTGAAAGCCGAAAAAGATAAACAAATCAAGTATCTTGACTTGGCTCGCGAGGTTGTCGACATGTGGGAAGTGGACTCAGCAATCATTGTGCCGATAGTCGTGTCAGCGCATGGCTTAATTGCCAAGAGCCTCGACCAACACCTGAGGATGGTCTCGTTAGGCAGCTGGATCAAGGGCTTGATTCAGAAAGCGGTACTCCTGGACACGGCCCGTATTGTTAGGAGGTTCCTCTCTCTGGAGCCCTGACCGCCGGTAGCTTGGACCCTGTTCCCGATACCGGTGGGCTACAATTTTGTATATTTTTAAATGTTTTTTATGTATTTTTTATGTTAATATTTATTAATATTTATTTAATGTAAAAAAATTGTTGGAAAAATTTAATAAAGGAAATAATAATAATAATCTTAATATATATAAATCTCGTGTCACAATGTTTGTCCTCAATGGACTCCTAAACCACTTAACCGATTATAATAAAATTCGCACACCATGTGCAGTTCGATCCAACTTGAGAGATAGGATAGTTTAAATCTCAGTTTATGAGACGCAGACGAAGTTGTGCTGGTCAGCTAGTATTTATATATATATATATATTTTTATACAATGAATGTTGCCAGTTATTGTAAGAATTATTTAAAAAAATGTGAATCTTTTTCTGTTTTAGATGATTCGGGTGCTTTGGATTCCTTCAGTTGTTTAAATTAAATGTAATAAAAACACAAATAACTATTTCAGAAGTGACTCGTGTGCTTTGGATTCTTTTTTGGTTCTTTTTTTTGTTTTAAATACTGTTTAATAAGTAATTAACAATATTCAACAGTAAGGCTTCAAGTGTTTTGGATCGTTTACGTGATTCAATATGTATCGGTTTTTGAAGTAACAATAATTATCAGAAAGGATCTAAGTGAATTGGATCTCTTTTAAGATTACTTATTTAATACTATTACCAATAAATATTGTTTCTCGCTAATGATCCATGAGGATTGGATTTTTTCAGTAGATTCATAATAAACGCCCGCCATACATGTGGACTGGTACCTCGTGTTTATGACAATGTCATGTGTTCGTATTTCACTGGGATCTTTTTGCTGACCGAAAATATCGACCTTTACGGTCTCTTTGGTATAGTTAACTCAATTTTGGTAGTTTTGTGGATTGGATCCTTATCGTGTAACTACGTCCAATTAAAGCTCATGTGGAACTGGATTTCAGGAAATTCCTCGCAATCCTCGCAGGTGGTAGAACCACCATAACGGGCACCTGTTGAAAATACTATTTTACTTTTGCACGGTAATAAGTTGGGTTGGTCCGAGGCAGCACAGGAAAAGAGCACATGGAAGGAATTGGGGGAGGCCTTTGCCCAGCAGTTGGACAGTACAGGCTAAAAAACGGTAAAAAGTTTGAGGACCATTCATTCAAAGTGATATTAGGTATTGTGATATTATTATTATTAAAGAATTTTATGTTTCACTCGTTTTTTTTTATGTGAAAAAAGAAAATTACGTCTCGTGCTTTGCAACCTGTCAACGCAGCCTAAGAAATTATACTACAATTCAGCCAACTTGTCTGTGCAGGCGGGATAACATTCGGGAGAAGGGAGAAGGCAGAAGTAAAACAAATGTACCTACCAAGTTTGACAATTCGATGCGTATTTTCTTAACAAGCAGGTCCATCTTTAACTGCACACTTAATGTGGGCATACTGTAATTACTGGACCTACTTAGATCAGATCTATACTGCATTAGATACTTGTCAAATGAGGTAAAATAGAAATCAATAGTTTTCTTACCAGCAATCTCTCGGTGTTCGCGACCGACGCGAGATGGCGCTAGTATCATTGGTACAGACCCAAACAGGCCATTTGAGAACCCTAGCACCACAGAGAATAATATTGGGTAGACCTGAAAAATATTGAAAGCTAGAATAGTAAGTAATGTAGGAAAAACCACATTAATTTTAAATTGTTATCTATGGAGATACGTACGTCCCCAACGATATGTGGTGAATGTCTGGGAGCGGCACACAACAGCATAAGAGGTACAAGAAGTAACCGAAGACCGCTGGCCATCAGGAGTTGACTGCGACTCCACTCATACGGCCAAGCAGCTGCGATCTAAAACGAAAAATTAAGTAGCATTAATAAAAAGTTAATCATCATCATTCTCTTGCCTTTAACCCAATTTATTTGGGGTTCGCGCAGTATGTCTTCTTCTTCCATACTTAACACACTTCTTTCCTTACCATATCCTTTTTAACACGGATAAAAAGAAAACCGGCCAAGAGCGTGTCGGGCCACGCTCAGTGTAGGGTTCCGTAGTTTCCCGTCCGTCACAAGAAGTGTTCAATCCAATCCGATTTTAATACTTAATTCTTTTTTTGTTTGAAACAAGTTCAAAATGATTTTCCTAGAAAGTCCTTATAAAGTTCTACTTTTCAGATATTTTTCATATTTTCTAAACTTATGGTTCAACAGTTAGAGGGGGGGACACACGCACACACATTGTTTTTTACTTTTGGAGCGATTATTTCCGAAATTATTGACATTATCAAAAAACGATTTGAGTAAACCCCTATTCATTTTTAAATATCTTTCCAAAAAACACGTTAGGGTTTAACACTTCCCACTTTACATATACCGGGGCTACCCCAATAAAACATTTTATTCCAATTTTTATTTTACCACTTTGTCGGCGTTATTGATACACATATTTTTACCAAATTTCAGATATCTAGTGCTAACGGGCACAGAGATTAAGTGAGGACGGACAGACGCACAGACAGACATGGCGAAACTATAAGGGTTCCGTAGTCAACTACCCTTATATAAGTTTCGACATGTAAAAAAGAAACATCATAGAAAATATCATCATTTATAAATAGTTATGGTTTGTAATTAAAAAAGGCCTTGCGCACTGGCAAAATTACAATGAAAAAAAGTTATAATAGCCATTAGTCAAAAAGCAAGTTTGGGTTCTAGACGAAGAAGGTTGAATTAATAGTGTTATAATAAAGTGTACTACAATAGACTAGAATACTATTTTATTTATAAAAAGTTTACATTGTCCCAATCTTTGATGATATACATGTATACAGGGTTATTTTTTGTTTATACTAAACCCGAAAAGGGGTCATTGTACTCATCATTTTGAACAACTTTTTCTATGGGACGAACCCTGAAATCGCGTCGCGTCCTGAATCGGGTTTAGTATAAACAAAAAATAAGGTTGTATAATCAAAGGTCCCAATGTTGGGCAAAGGCTTGATCATAGCCTTATTCACTTCTCTCCGTGCGGTTTTCTCTGGCCAATCTTTCATAAACGCTTCTAGGGCGTCACGCCAGCGTTTATTTAATTTAGTTGTCCATAAATATTTTTTGGTAATATTAATTTTGGAAAGAAATATGATGATTATGTTTGAATAGTAAAAAGTGCTATAACAAATTAACAAGACTTACTTTTCCAATAAAGTCGAAAAGGTTGAAGGCGGACATAAGTATGATGGGCATCCAGGTGCCGAGTCGGCAAGAGGGCACCTCGGAAGCTATGCCAGGGTACAGGCTGAGCGTTGTGAAGTACACCAGACCGATCGACACCATGTACGGGTAGATGGCACGAGCCACCGCCCAGCGTGCCAATACTCCACCTGCACAAACAAAAGAGACATCCAATAATTAACGTGGGTGTGTAAATATCGGCCCAGTGCGAGTATTTTTTTTAAGTTTACTTAGGGGACTCTAGTTTTGAGTATTGTATACGGTTTTACTTTCAACACGATACGTCCACGCGTTTCCGAGATAAAGGTTCTTGACAGACAGATGGACGTACAAATAAATTAATCCTATAAGGGTTCCCTTTTTTCTTGTTTAAGTTACGGAACCTTAAAAAACCAGGAAGAGATGAAGTTAATTTTCAGCTTTTGCCTTAAGTACAGATAATGTTGCTTGCAAGTCGACCGAAAGATGGGTCTAACATGTAGACTAAGCCAGAAAGGCGTCCGAAAATTATATCATTAATATCTACTTCTCCGAGCGCGGGTAAAAAAAGTGCATAACTCTACAACAAGAGGGATTTAAAAAGTTGTTACGTTTGAACGTTCTCCAAGAAGTCGGTCTTTCGGGCGACTCGAAGACCACGTCTTCTACTTTGTAGGAAGGTCGGGGGGTGCGCAGAGCTGACGAAGGCTCTGAGGTCAAACTGTCCGGGAATGGCTCTACAGCGCCCTCTGACGGGGCGGACACGGCAGCAGTCGGCGAGTAGACGGGGTTGGCGAAACTAAAGGCGTTTGTCTCGATTTCTCCTGAAATATACGATTACCATTATTACTTTTACTCTCTCTCTATAGTGTGCTTAGCCGTAGAAAAAATTAAGATTTCCCAAAAAAATGGAATGGCTGGTTTTAACAATCGATTAATTTACCTATGGGGCTATATTTTATTTTTAAAGATTTTATTTTCTTTTATTTTGCTGCAGAATTATTTTTGTTTGTCAAGTGGTACCTTGCCCGGTGGTTGACAGTACTGGACTCTGTAGTTTCAATACTCCATAGCTAGCTTCGCCGACCTCGCTCTCCATCTGCAATTATACTTAGTACAGGATAACAGTTTGAGGACAGTTCTACGGTACTGATTGGAGCTACTTAGCAGGGTGTTCCCCTGCGCTCATGATATTTTCACAACTTCATCTGAACCAACTGTGGGATTATCTGAAGTCCGAAGAGGGGGAGGACACGATAATCCTGAAATTCGGCAACCTACTCTATTTCCGAGAGGGTGACTGGCAGTCCCAGGGTGGTGTTGGGTTTGTCCATAAGTCCCTTGTGAACAACGTGGTAAAGATCGAGAGTGTGTCGACCGGTAGCGTACCTTATACTCAGAGGATCCTCAAGATATTCAAAGGTCATACAGGTCTACGCCCTGACCTCGGCACACCCGGACGACGAAGTGGAGACCATGTATGAGGATATCTCTAAAGCCATGCATGGCTTCAAAACTCACTTCACCGTCATCATGGGGGACTTTAACGCGAAACTTGGCAAATGAAACGGGGATGAGCTGCAGCTGGGGAAATTTGTAGTTGGACGTCGGAATCACCGGCTAACTGGCTAGTTTTATGGAGAAGGATGAACTCCTTCTTAATCGAAAGCATAAGCACAGGAAGTGAACCTGGCAGAGCCCCGATGGTGCAACTAAAAATGAGATTGACTCCATCATGTCAAACAAGAACCAAATGTTCAATGATGTGTCTGTGATCAGTTCGGTGAAAACCGGGGGCGATCACCGCATGTTAAGAGGCACATTGAATATTAATATTAAGCTTGAAAGGTCACAACTGATGAAATCTACGCTCCGTCCGGCACAGATCCAAATCACGGGACACTTGGGGGACACTTGGCGGCTAAAATGATGAATTTATTTATTAACATAGGTTCACCAACAGCTTCTGTGTACAGCATTTAGATTCAAAAATGTTTTATGGTCTTGGACTTACACAGTCGCCAATTATAGGTTAACCAGCATTCACAAAAATAAGTGAACACCTAAGAAAAAAAAAAAACAATAAAATGAGTGGCTCAAGACATGAAATACAATAGTAAACCTTACAGAAACTTAAGAGTTAACTAACGAAACATAATACAAAGAAAATGAATGATGATCTAAACTAATATTATACAGACGAAACATTTGTTTTTTGTTTGTTTGTTACGATTTAACTCAAAAATTACTCAACCTATTTTAAAAACGCTTTCACCATTACAAAGCTACATATAAACGGAGTAATAAAGGCTATAAATTACATTAATGTCGTGCATATTAGCCGATCTATCACAATTTTCGCGGACGGAGTCGCTGGCGAAGTGCTAGTAAATTTATAAAGTTCCTATCACAAGTTTTTTTGTGTCTTCTACCATCGGTGATTCATCAGCACTACGACTGCACACCTTACATAACACACACACACATTAAATTACATCATTGTTGTTCTCATATTGCACGCGGCGGGGCCACCAAATTGCTTACTTTGTATTAGACTGCAGCCTCTCTACTTTGTTTTGTTACTGATTTTGACGCTGTTTTAAAATACAATATCTTACCAAAGTAGCATCTTCGTTAGGGTTCAAGTGCAGCTGAATGCGCCTCCTGTGCCGGGACTCGTTGGTCAGGCGCAGATAATGCTGGACGAGGGGATGGCGCATCATGACATGATGCAGCATCGAGTGCCCCAGCAGGATCAGTATCGAGAACACGAAGAACATAAATGTACTTCGTTGTGGCTGACGGAAACCGTATTTGGTAACAATCCGGTCTAGGGACACCCAAAAGCCGGCAGCACCTAAAAAATTGATACGTGATCTTAATCTACTTTATCATGGTACGAAAACGATTTCTCTCTTAAATTCTGTTCTCAAAACTGCATATTAAAATGTCATTAATCATTTAGATGATTCTCAGTTTAGAATTATTAAACGACGAATGTGCTTTAAAGAGTCTTCGGCTTTGTTCAAAAGAATTCTCATGAATGATGATCGCTCCTCATTAAAAAATGAACTTACTTTCACCAGCCATCACCGCCTGCGTATACCTCGGTGGCAGGCAGCCCGTGAAACCGTAATACGAGGCCTGCTGCACTGTGCAGCCGAAAGCAACGACTCCTATGGCAACCAGGTTGATGGTGTACGATACGCTGGTCGAGAAGCCGTCCCAGCCGATGTTGCACACCGCAACGAACAACATCGTTGCTAGTGATACGAGGATACCTGGAAGTTTACAAATGCATTGCAGAGAAGTTCTTCAGTAAGCTGCGTTGTTTTAAATTTTGATTTTAGAACATTCTATAAATAGTTATGGAAGTACCGTTGCATTTTAGGTAGTGTTTTTACGCCGATCGGTTGCCATCTTGTTCAATAGATCTCGAATGACTGATAAGTAATCCCTCTCCATCATGCAGCTGACGATTTGTTTACGCTCATTATGATGTAAACTACGAGTATTTTAAAAAGTTTCAGCCGGCGTACTATGAATTATTTTTTTATTTTATTTACAACTTCCGTAACCTCCCAATTCTACTTGAGCATCTGGCGATTGGTTTATTTATATCAGCTGGCTTACTATGACTTTTTTATTAGGAGTGGGGGCTCATGACGTCAGTACGCTCTATAAAATATACCTAGGCGTGACGTATTGGGAATTTTAAAAGCGGTATCTTCGTCAATTTTGTAACGTAAAAAAAGAAAAAAAAAAACAGGTCAAATATTTTTTGACTACTTAGATTTATTTGTAGCGCACCCTGCGCTATACTATATTGTTTCTTACTGGCATCACGCCATTCCAAACTTACCGAAGGTGATCCTGGTGTTGTAAGTAAACAGGTCGAGCAGAAGGTTGTTGAGGCAGACGGCGACGCACGCCGAGGCTATGTACACAGTGGACATGTCGAACATTATCGTGGTGTTGGGGTAGTGCATCTGGAAGTAGTCCACCGCCATGATGAAACTGTAATATTAGTAATCATTTTGATGTAATAAAATATTGAGTGCACAAGATTGCCGCCTTGTTAGGCGCCCATAAACGGATTTTTGGCGCCCAACAAACCCATTTTTTCACAAAGGCCCGGATGTACAAGAATTATTTGCAGGGAATTGGTATCGTTTGTGAGTTCTTCAGCCAACTTTTCAATTTAAATAACTTCGTATCACAACAAGTACGACCGTTTAGTCGATACTGCTACGTAAGATGTCCAGAGATTTTTGCCACGTCTACGCGGTTCAGTTATTTGCCAGACAGACATTCAGTTGTCGTGATAATCGCTATAGAAGATTCCGCCAAAATTTTCATACAAACCGATGCTGAGGCAACTTACATAGCTTATCTGAGGACTGCTGCCTATTATGTGGTAGGACTTTTATGGCACACTGGAGCGAGGGAATCTTTTTGGCCTAACTCAACTCCTGTAATGCTACCCGCATTACTGGGGAAAATCCTGTTTTAGATTTTCAGATAAAGAAAATGTTAGTTACCTGTTAAAGGGCAGTAAGAAGGCGGCGCCTGCGACAAAGAGCGTCAGGTAGACGGAGTTGTACCGGTCCGGTGGCGGCGCTCCCGGGTCAGGCATGCTCGAAAGCGGCTCGCCCCGCGCGGCGCGTATTGCCTCGATGCGGGCGTACCCGCGACCAAGGGTCTCGTTCATTTTGCAAAGCTTACGCCAATTCTAACATCTACATCGTTTATATACCAATATCAATTTTATTGTTTACAACTGATGTTTTAGTAAGCACAATCAGTTCCCGCTTTATGACAAAAGGATTGGCATGTTCGTTTATTTGAACGTTGTTAATTTTTGTTTTAAAATATACAAGAATCAATTATAATCACACCTACACACATCGCTAAAATAAAGAACTTTGTGTTGTAATGTAACCTAACGTTAGATGCATCGACTGTTAACTTGTTTTACATTTGATTTCGTTAAAGTTGTTCGTTTGTTTTGAATGGGTTTTGTTTTCAAGATATTTAAAATTCACTGTGTTATAAACAATATACTTCGCCGGCGCTCTTGACAGCGGCGGAAGAAAATCTGAGGCGCATGCGCGATACACATTGATTTTCAGTGAGGGGACCAAGCAACCCTCGCTCTCGTCAGTGAGAACTCGATCTCTTTGTTGTATCTGTGGCAGACGGCTTAAACACTGATCTTACGCTTTAATAGAATTTAACGGTAACTTTGTCATAAAGGTACCGTAGTTTAATTTCCAAGCTTTAGCAGTGAGTTTAGCAGATATGCTTTCTTGTAATTTTTTATGTAGTTGTATTATAAAAGGTAAAACCTATCATAATGTTTCGGTAGTTGTATAAGTCTCATTGTAAAAAGAGGTATCCCTCTTTTAAGGTCATTTAATTACAACCCATTAGCATGATCATTTAAAGTTTCACAATAACTCTTTGGGTGTCGTCAATAAAAACAAGTTGTGCGGGTGTTAATGACCTTTAATTAATAAAGCCGTCTGTACTTCTAAACTAAATCGGTTTTATTCCGTTCATTGTAACTTATTAATGTCACGATTACAAACTATAATGACGTTTAGGCGGTCACATTTTACATTCTTGGTGCAAAAACAACTCTAAAAGGTTTAGCCGAGAGCGAGAGTCCATCATTAGGTTCCACAGAGGGAACGTTGTCGCCATCTGGTATCTTCAAGCGAAACTTTTGCAGAAGATGAGTGAGGAACATGAACAGTTCAGAGCGAGCCAGACCTTCGCCTATACAACGTCTTTTTCCTAGAAAACAAAAGAAAAGTAAAACTCAGGGTACTACCTACTAGGCCTAGGCCTTCTGAGCCTACTTACTACGTTATATGGTCGATGCAGCCTAGCTATCTACATATATACAAAGTCATTTCTTACCAAACGGCGTACTCCTAGTAAAAGAAGATCTCGTTGGTACTCTATGTTTAAAAATTAGGTGTGTTCCTCATTTTTTATGGTGTACGCTTACACATTTTTAAAATACTAGTACTTGTTGTGGAATATTTCGAACCCTTTAAGGGCTTCGATTCGATAACCGAAAACACGTTTTCTAAAAATAAAACATAGCAAAGGGTTCTTTGAGTCATGTTTAAAAGAGCCAACCTGTTCCGAACGGCATGAGCCACTCGTCTTGAATCAGATTCCCTTCTTTGGTGATGAATCTTTCGGGCCGGAATAAGTGGGGATCCTTCCAGTGGGTGCCATTGTGAAGATCGAACATAGACAAAAGAATGAACGTACCCTGAGAAATAAAGAACCTTGTTAAGGCAAAATTGACTTTCATTGAATTTAGATGGACTATTAAATAGTCCCATAAATTATTTCTAATTGTATCTTCTAATGTCATGGAATAAAGGACATACAATTATTGATCATCATGTCAAGGTAGAGGAATTTCATTACCATCTAATGTCCCTTTGTATTCGCGTACTAAGAGGAACAGATCTTTAGCTGATACTGACCTCATTTTATCTTAACAATGTCTAGAAAGTTATTGACTTTTTACCTACGTCATGAACTTGGATATCGACTATTCATTGAAAGTGCCCGTGAATATGATTTAACCTCTTATTGCATTGAAACTCTATGCCAGCTCACGGTCAAAGCATGACTAATTACGACTGTACCATGACTGTACAACGTACTTACCTTAGGTATGATATAATTCCCAAGTCGAGCGTCATCCAGCGCCATGTGCGGGATGCCCATAGCCGCTACACTTGAAATGCGCAGTGACTCCAGTAAGACTGCCTCGGTGTAAATCATCCTTTACATATAAACCATGTTATACATTTATACAAGTCATATGAAAGGGTGTGCTTTAGACCATCAAACTAAAGAACTTTCTCTATGGGACCACCATCGTATTCGTAAAAAATAATCAGCTGTTTCATACATTTGGTCGAGTAGGCATTGGAATTTACTATGGGGTCGTTGAAAATTGTTTCGCGATTACGATGGTGGTTCCATGGAGAAAGTTGTTCAGTTTGATGGTCTGTAGCACACCCTTTCATATGACTATACCCTTTCTGTTACACGTTATACAACATTATTTTTTGTTTACTTACACTAAACCCGAAAAGGGGTCATTGTACTCATCATTTTGAACAACTTTTTCTATGGGACGAACCTTGAAATCGCGAAAAAAAAGTCAGCTGTTCCCTACATTTATGTTCGTATAACTCGTCAAAATGTAGGGAACAGCAGATTTTTTTTTATTATATGTTTGTGGTGGATAGTCCATTTATCGTTAAAGGTACTATACAACATTACGCTACGACCAATAGGAGTATAAATGAAAAATGTTGCGAAAACGGAGAAAATGTATATCGTTTGTGAGCTTTTTCTCTCTAATGTGACGCAGACAATTTGCGTGGGTCAGCCATTATTTAATATATTCACAGATATAGGGATGGCTCACTTGAAGGACTAAGTGCGGTATTGGAAATCAATCCCGTTAACATAGAACACAAACCTGACTCTATCGCTGAGTGCAGGTGGTCTCAGGGGCCCGATGACGTCATCTATCTCGTCATGTAGCCGCCGCTGCACGTCTTCATTGCACACGATGTGCAGGAGCATGAACACTGCTGTGTTGGACACCGTCTCCATGCCAGCTTCAAGCAGGTCTAGGCAGACGACTTGCAGTTCTTCGTCTGTAACTGAGGGAGTAAGGTCTTTTTATATTCGCTCAACAACAAAAAATTGGTATCATTATTACGGTATATCATTATCCTACGCTATCGCTATCGCGAATAAATAATCAGCTGTGTTCCGTACAGACTTCGATCGAACTCAACCTAAATGTGGGGCAGCTATTTTCTCGTGATTCTGATGGTGGTCCCATGGAAATAGTTGTTCTTTAACTGAATCACACCCTTTAATACGTCCACACCACAGGACCACACTTTTCTGATATTTACATGCTGAAACGCTTCTCTGTAAGTTGGGGCCAAGAAGGGTATCGGCTCTGCCTTTGAAGATTTTTCTAATCTTTGATAGTTATAAGTGAATCAAATAGACTATAATTTGAGGGGCTATTGAAAATATAATATAGTGAAGGCTGGCCTTTTCTTTGGCCAAAGAATTAGCATTGCCTTTCAACGTGGCAATGCTGCCAGTCTTCTGGGCACGTTTCCCGATGACAGCGATGCGGAGGAGTACTTTGACGCCTAAGAGGCCTGTTGACATTGTTGTATATATATTGTAGTTTTACGTTAAGTTTTATTTTTGTAATTGTATATAGTTTTAGATGTAGTATGTAAATATTGTATATAATAAAAATGTATTAGACGTTGAAAAGTGAATATTCCTAGATTTTAAGTTGGTAGTTCGAAATAATTGGACCTATATGAGACCCTTGTGGTACGCCAGGTGATATAAATAATTATGTCGCAAGGTCGAAAGAGTTGTTACAGTGCAGATTCAGTTTAAAACCCCGAATGATTAATTATTTTAATGATGTTACATTCCTAATTAATTACTTCATAAATAAACGATGAATCGATACAATCACTGATATAAAAAGATTCACATGATTAAGTTACAAATTTTATAATGAATAGCTCAACAAATTAGGGTGTCCATTTCCAGTAATTGATGTCAAGTAGACATTTGAGTAGTCCAAGATGGAGATAAAAAATTATGTTTGTTATTCGACAACTTTTTGCGTCAATAGAGTCGAGATCAGAATTCTTATCTATCGGAAGATAATTGCCTTTTATTTATACTGTTCGCTAGTTACTAGATACGTACAGAATTGATCTTTGTATTCCAATTTTTCAATGAGAAAGGCGTCAATGACGTCTCTAGGGTTGTTGACGTCTAGGCTTTGTTGATGTTGCTCTATGGTTTCCTGTTGATGACGCAAGAAAACAAAATTGCATTAAATTATAATTATACTCGTTCTAATTATAGGAAGTGTGCTCGACCTCGGACAAAGATGTTATTATGAAAAAGAACAATCAATTCTTTATTCTTTTAAGATTTTTGCTATAGTTTATATTAACACATTGCTTTTGCGAGCCAGCTATTTTTTATCATATAACAGGTAGCTTGTTCATTGCAGAACAGTTATACTTACTTGGTATAGCAAATGATTAATTATTTGTACTATTTATAGAGTAGCTGAGATGTACCTATAATGCAGACCAACTGTAAGCAAAACCAATATAGCTCTTATCAAACATGAGGTGGGGAGACTGGGTGTGTCGGCTTTGACTAGCCAGCAAAGAAAGCCTTTAAATTATAGGCCAAGTTAACTGAACAACAATCATCACACAATGTGCAACAATAATGAAAAAAAAAGAAACAAAAAAACATAAACCTGTCACCACTATCCAGAGTTTCTTACGCAAAACACGTCCCTGAACAACAACAACAACTTATCTTATTTGCTGAGATAGGTACATTGTTATTGTGAACTTGACCTCGCCGTCTCATTTTTTTACATATTTTTGTATCAACTCACCCTCAGAAAGTCGTGCAAAGCCTTATGGATCGAACTTAGTTCGGTGTACCCTGATAGACCAGGTAGTACATGCCGCATGAATGGCATAAAGTTTAGGATTCCTCCACTCATGTCCACAGCTCGAAACAACCTCATTATTAAATCACATAATAATTTGAGCTTTCTGTCTTCTAAATCGTATCTGGAATTCATAAATTAATAATTTAGCATCTGATTAAAATATATAGCCCAAAGTATTTGCCATTGATTTGAATATTAAAGTTGTGAGTACATTTGTAACGAATTTTTTTCAGATAGTCGACGGAGTAGTGAAATGCACCCCTCATTATTATCGTCTGTATCTGATGTAAATGAACAAGCATAGAATACCTAATGTGTCGGTACCTTTATGTTGATTGATCTAAATTACACATTCATGAATTGCTAATTTAGCCAAGGTCATTTATTAAAAGAACATTTGTAATTTAATCACATGTTTGTAAAACCCGGTAAAAAATAAAGCTAAATAAAAGTTGTGACCTTTTCCCAGCGACAAGCCTCCACAGAATATTGACGATCGTGATATTGAACATGCTGTTGACTAGTATCGGTTGCCCGGCGTCGCCCATTCTTAGTTTGACGAGTGCTCTACATTCCTCACTGATGTAATTCTCCATGAATCGCGTGTTGTACCCAAAGCTCTTCAGATATTTCAGCACGATACGCCGTGTTTTGTTCCAAGAGGCACCGTCGTTAAAGACTATTCCTAAACAATCATCATTAAGTACATTATTGGTGCTTTTACCTAAGGAATCAACACTAAATTCCAAATGCAGCTTACGTAATTTTAATTACCTAGTAACATCGACACTTAATTAGATACTATCGATGGTGGAGGTAATCAAGACTTGAGTTTTTAATTCGTAGGTAGATGAAATCTTGTAGGTTTTTTATATAGAGAATATCTATTTTTGGAGAGTAGTTTTACGTCCTTCGTCATACTATATCATTGTGAAATGTGTTGAAACAGTCATGTGAATTAATAAAAGTGCTTACCAAACTTTTTACCGAACGATCTCATCATAAAAAAGAAACCATCGGGTCTGCCGTCAAAAATTTCGCGTGTGGACACCTCTTTTATCAAATCCTTTCCGGAAACGATCACGACGTTGAGTAGTCCTAATCTCAAGCCAAGCACATTCCCATACACTCGAGTCCACGACCGCCATAGCGTGTGGTGAGGGACCCGAGACTTCAAGCTAAAAGCAACGGATAAAAGGTTCCCCAGTAACGGCAATGGTGTTGGTCCTAAAAATTAGAAATATTTTAATATATTTCACAGTTAATATGAAATACAACTCAAAAACACAACCTGGAGGATACAGGAGCGGTCTTCTGAACTTGGTTTTCAACAAATAGAAGATTAATAAAACTGAGAACACAAAAAGGGGCCACATCGTGCTGCCTATAGGGAACACACTGAAGTGGTGTCGTGAATACCTTCCTACTTATTGTATGCACAATGGGTCTTCCAAAAGATCAAATCGCTAATGTTTGAATAATTTATTTTTGAATTTCCTCATATATTTATTTAGGTTGCTACCTTCATGGTTGCTACCAACATAAATAAATATATGTGCATTCTAACCAGGGAAAACACGTTTTATCTAAAAACGGGTTTTAACTGTAACATATGTCTGTAATTAATTACACAGAATCTGTATTGAAGAGTTAAATTGCATCCCACTGATCCCACGACTGTGTAGTATCATTTTTTTAGATATCGTATCAAAGAAAGTCGACTCGTAGAATAAGGCATTATCACGATGACTGAATTTATTTCTGCATTACAATTTTATTTATTATCAAGTGCAGGTATTTCATGAAATGTTTTAAGAAAATATAGAATCCTAAATAGCGCGGATTTTGTGGTCTGCGGAGTCGCTCTCAGAGTTACACGTGTCAAATTGACCAACAAGTCTTTTTCTAATCTTTTATTGCTGAGGAAACACGTTTTATGTTCGTACACTCTCATCTCAGAAACCACCCAACCGATTTGGTTCCAATGCGTAAGATAAGATAGTTTGGATCCTATAAGGTGACACACCCTGGCTGGTCGTTGATTTATTTATCTTCTTATACTTAAAAATCTCGTGTCACAGTGTTTGTTATCGAACTCCTCCGAAACGGCTTGACCGATTTTTATGTTTTTTTTTGTGTAGGTATATTATTTGGTAGGTCTGAGAATAGGTGGGCTATTTATTAGTCTCACACATACACATCATATTTGTTTCCACACGATCGAAGTCGCGGGCAACAGCTAGTATAAGCCAGTAGTGTAAGCCTTGCTTAGTGTGGCACTAGGTGGCGCTGTGTGTTAGTGTCCAGCGATATTTATTTATTTATTTATTTAGTATGATATATAGTAAAATCGCTTTATTATGGCACACAAAAATGTCAAAAAAGTAAGTATTTTAACGTTTTTAATATATTTATACGAAGATGAAAACGAGTTAAAAAAATTAAGAAACAAGTGACAAAATCTGTTATTATTGATTGTGTGTATATGTTACAGTAAAATTGTCAAACACGTTAGATTGTAAAATAACTAGAGATATTGTAAACTCTCGAAATATTGTCAAACGAACATACTGCTTACCGTAATATTGTGAAATGCATGCGATGGAAGTAAACTCGCGTGTTTTGGAGGAGAGGGAGGGAAGGAGGGATCCCCCTTGCCCAATAGTACCACACTCATGAAAAGATAATGTAGGTACCATTACTGAGCAATACCGATTAATATAACCTAACCTCAAAACACTTTATATTCCCCTAAAAAGCGCAGTCGCGGTCCCCTATTTCTGAGTGCAGTGTTTAATGGAACCTAACTAACCTAACGTGGGGTTGCCCCAAGCCCCGATTATGGGAGCAAAGATACTTCCGTCGCGTGCATTTTACAATATTACGGTTTCACTTCGATGGATTACAATCTAAAACCGAAAAACAATGAGTTATAGGTACTGTAAGCAATATGTTCAGTTGACAATATTTCGAGAGATTACAACCTCGCTAGAGAGATTACAATCTAACGTGTTACACAATTTTACAGTGACATACATTTATCATCAGATCTATTCACATATTACTAGCGTGAACTGACGTACAAGACAACAGCGTTTTCGTTACGTCAGTCGAACGTATAATTCTAGTGCACTCTTCCACAAAGAAGACAAATTTAACAAATGCTGAGAACTTTAATTCACTGACCCGTTATGATATTTTTTATTTTTTCTTCTTTTTTTGTAAGTATCTGCAATCAATCTTGTGTACTTTAAGCAGATGTGGTAGGTGACATTCGGCAGTTGGAGTGTGCTCTCCAGCGAGTGCCACTACTCATATTATTATGTGTTATGATATTTAGACGAAAATAATTTGATAAACAATGTTGTTTTTGTTTTTACGCAACAAATAAGTATATGTAGAGATTCTTAATTACCAATAACACTGTTTCTGACGTGTCCAGAAGTTTCTTTACTCATTGACGTTAATGTGGTTTATTCGATAAGATAATTAAGTACACTGAGGCGCTGGCCTTTTCTTTTGAACCATATCTCAGACTTCAGACCCCACAAGTAAATATAGGCGTAGCAGCGTAGAGCCTCGAAAACTTCGGTCAATTGCAAAGGCTCTATAAATATACAGGGTGTATTTCACCTCATCACAAAGCCGTTAACCAAGCATTCTGTACATCAAACTAAGTAACTTTCCGCAAAAAATATTGCTGGGAAACAACTTTTTTTTTTGAGGTTATAAATCATGTTTTGTGGTATAACTTAATGTAACGCACTCAAAACATTGTGCGGATGGATGGATTGAATAGTACGGGGGTTGTAGAGATATTCAAAGTAAAAACCATGCGATAAAAAGTGGTATTTAAAAAAAAACTTGTAAAAATTTTGCAACTTTGACCCCCTATATCTCCGTAACTAGAAGGTTCCCAGGTATAGCGTAGAACAAAAAAATTATCAGAATGACGAGGGGAACAAGTGCCTTTCGTTTTCGTTAAGAGGTGTTTTACACCCTTTATGTAATCCTCGTAGGTAGTCCTAACCCGACGTACGAACAGTAAGTCGTGGGTTCGAACCCAGACAAGCGCATAACTTTGTGTAATTTTTTTTATCGCCACTGCTTTCGAAACTCAAAATTCGGGTTAACCCATTTTAATTTATCAGTGTTTTTCTCGAAAACACGATCAAATCAATTACTGACACGATAGCACTAATAAGGTGTAATATGTATTATTGTAAAGGTTTGTTCTGTACACGTATCTCTATTGTTATCATAATTATTTATCTGTGTAATCTAAGTAGATACCTACTCAATGGGGGGCTTGTCATGGTGATGACAAAACGGTTTACTTAGAAACTAAATAAAGGACGTAGGTAGGTACTAACTCGATACGTATTATAAATAATAACTAATCATCATTTCTTGTCAAAACGCGCATTTTTTAGTTTAAAATTTTTCCGTTGGTTTGTTATTGTGAATTAAGAACAATACCTTTTTATTATTAAAAACGATTATGTAAGCGAATATTTGGATAATATCTGCGATTTAGAGAAACAATTTGCATTGATAAGCCTGATTAGAATATTTTTGGGCATCTTTCAAATGACACGACATTTTAAGAAAAGGTCAAATCAGACTGGTATTCATAAATTAACAAATTTTATATTCTTATTGGAATAAGAATTGCTTGCTTTAGATATGAAAGACAGCAAAGTAACGAAGCTCCCTGTTTTATTAAACCGCGGGGGCTATCTCATAATCTTTATATTTTAAAATGTTGTTGTTTGTTGCTTAGCTTTTGATAACCCCGGAAATGTAGACGATTTTGAGGGCACAGATAATCAATCCACTCAGCTTATCTCTATCCTTATGAACATCTGTGTCTTTCTATTTGTACCACACTGTCCAGTTTCCGGCTTCTTTATCTGGTCTGAAGTAGTTAGATAGATTATCAGTCCACCTAGCTGAATATTCCTATACATTTTGTTCGAAGCAGTACCGCAGTTGTACTGGTGTACATAATTATAAGTACTGACCTACTAAATATAAAAACTTACCTTATGTAACTTTAGCAAAGAGATCCTTCTTTTTAATTTGGCCATTGCTTCTAGAGGTCATTTTCTAGGATAGTGGTTGCCAAGGTTTTTTGACCAGGGACGCTTTGGATTCTTTATTGCTAGCAGCAAGCATATCTATACTAATATTATAAAGCAGAAGAGTTTGTTTGTTTGTTTGTTTGGTTGAACGCGCTAATCTCAGGAACTGCTGGTTCAAATTGAAAAAACATTTTTGTGTTGGATAGTCCATTTATCGAGGAAGGCTTTAGGATATATAACATCACGCTACGGCCATTAAAAGCGGAGCAGGAATGAAAAATGTTGCAAAAACGGAGATTTTTTTTTTCCTTTCGTTTTTCTCTCTTATGTGACGCAGACGAAGTTGCGTGGGTCAGCTAGTTGTTTTTTTTTTTGTGGCCTAATCTTAGCTCTACTAAGCAAAAAAGCGAGAGCTGGGAACTCGACAATTTTTGGAAACACCCTTGATCCCTTTAACTTTGTCAAATTACCCAGAAAATCTCATTAATGATGACTACGATATTATGCAGGAGCGAGAGAAGCGAGCTCAAAATTAGAATTTTCGAAAATGCAAAAATAGAAATATTTTGTCGTTTTTTTGCAGAACAGCACTAGCATTAATAAAAATTAGGATACAAGAGCAATCTATACAGCTAGAAATCGCGAACATACCTGGAAAAAAATGGTTTTTCTTCGCTCCCTTCACAGAAAAAGATTGTCGAATAAAAAAAAAGGCTAATACAAAGTTATAAGAATGAGCGAAGCATGCTCGAAAATTTTACAACACCGACTCTGAGCTTTAAATTATTTTTTTATTTCTTATTACGTGTCTTAAAGTATATTGTCTGCGGACTATAGGTTGGGATCCAATGGAACACAGTAACAATTTATGTAATTCTGTTGACGTTCTTATAACTAGGAGACTTCATGACATATTAAT
Source organism: Xestia c-nigrum (assembly GCA_916618015.1). Lineage (NCBI taxonomy): Eukaryota > Metazoa > Arthropoda > Insecta > Lepidoptera > Noctuidae > Xestia > Xestia c-nigrum. The sequence continues at coordinate 13,238,680 of OU745260.1, forward strand.
ATTAAAGTTATCTAAATAGTGTGTCTTCGTACGATAACATTCTCAAAGAATTCATCAGGGTGGCCAAAAATATATACAAGACTAGTTACTGTGGTATATTTAAATTGAAGATATTTTGCGTGTCCCTAATACATAGATATCAACGTATAAGGCCAGGATTTCAATAAGTTGATATCCCTGACCTAAGAATATCTAAAAACTATTTGAATTGCCTAGGTACTGCAGATGTGGTCCACTAATTAAAATGATTACTTACTTGTGTTATGTGAGCAGGTAGGTACCTACTTGATTAATTTAGTGAGAATTTCTGGGGATACGTAGATACTAAGTACGGTCGAACAAGCTATTTGATATACAGTTTTACCCACAAATTACATTGTAAAGTGAAAACCAAATAGCTTGTTTGACTGTGCATTATTTACCTCCCACAAATATTCAACAACATATTTAAAAACTTATATTGTTTTCGTTTGTTGGAAAAATTACAGTATGCACGAAACTACTATGTGTAGTTTGTGCACACTTGCGATTTTGTAATGCAAACATTTTTTTAAAATGCAACAAAAATCGAACACGGGCGACCACTGCCACGACGCAGATTCCTCTCATTTATTAACCACTGACCCCTTTGTGTTGCCAAATAAATTCATAAACTAAAAACATAAATCAATTGACGGTAACACTCGTTTTCAAAGGGTGAAAAAACGTATCATGATGATGTAACCCAATGCAATCACGTATAAGTAACAAACAAAATCTTAATTTAAAATACATCATTAAAAACATAGAGATTAAACGCTTATTTTTTATCGATAAGCGAGGACGTACCCTTCCACTGATCACTGGCTGAAACTAACACACCCAATGAACTTGTACGACGATAACTGTATCAAAGCGACCACTGAGCACTGACTCAATGTATAAAACTGCCGAGGGCAATCGTCCACCGCATTACATCCTCGGACATCAACGAATAAACACCTACGCTAGCTTTTTCATTAATTACAATCAATTTATTAAGTTCAGTGATGGCTCCAATTAACGCGAATGACATAAATGACGCCAAGGCTTTCGTGCCGGCGAAGAAAGTTTTGCCTGAAGTTGAAACGGATGGTGCTAATGGAAACGGAAATGGAAATTCGACCAAAGGGTATGTACCACCACTAGTTCAGTAGTTCAGCTGTCGTGTTTACAAATACTCGGTTATAGTGTTATTGTACTTCTAGTTGTAGGCCCTGGTTTCTCTGACAAGATATTTTTTAGCTTCTTATTTGGTTCAGTTTTGGAACGAGATTTTTACATAATAATTACCTACTTACATATTACATCTTAATCTCCAAATGCTAGCATACCTAGGTGTATCTAATATTCAACTTGTGTAACTAGGTAACTGTTAAACAATTTGCCAAGCGATTAGTTACCCACCAATCAATTTTGTCGAACTAATGACGTGCCTTTCACTAAGTCTTCCCGCCAAACTTGTACCCAACCGCCTTCCATTCATAGGAACGTATCGATAATTTTCTAGAGAGATCTATTGTTATACTAACGATCCAATAGACGTTAACAAGGGTTAAATGATAAATGAAACAATAATCACAATCAATTGCAGTGTTCAGAAACTTCTCCATCCTTGAAAATTATTTGATCTATCAATAATGATTACCAACTTACATCATCAGACGTTCTTATCGTTGTATCGTTTAGTTTAGAAACCAGTTGGAGTTTTGGGTGAAATTAAATTCTACTTATTATTTTTGCTGCCTTCATTTAATTTACTGAATAACACTTTATTCCCAGAAGGAAATCAGTATTACGGGTGATTCATCATAATTAGTATGAAAACGTCTACACAACAGCTGTACGAAGTTGTTCATACTTTAGTCTAGGAAGTAGGTAGGTATTTAATTTAATTAAAATTGATCTTATACCTAAACTAGTAGGAATTTCATGGAGAAATTATAATTAACATGATTTTTTCTTCGACGAAATGGCGATGTAATGACTAAAAATCATCTCCGCGCCGACACGAACGCCGAGAGAGATGCAGATTGCAAATTACATGTAATTGACAAGCGCGCGGAGAGACCGCGACCGGCGATGACATGCCACAAGAGACAAGAACACCGACATTCTTGACACAGACAGGGTTTTTTTTCTTTCTTGGAAAATCTATACTTAATTACAGCAAAAGAGTTTGTTTGTTTGTTTGGTTGAACGCGCTAATCTCGGGAACTACCTGCTCGAATTGAAAAATTCTTTTTGCGTTGGATAGTCCATTTATCGAGGAAGGCTATAGACTATATACCATCACGCTATGACCAATAGGAGCGGAGCAGCAATAAGAAATGTTGTAAGCGGGAAATTCACGCGAACGAAGTCGCGGGCAGAAGCTAGTTCATAGATAAGATGCAACCTGCTGATGTAATCGTTACATTTATTTATAGTGGTTGTTTTTTAACAAACGTGATTTTGTTACGGATATCAGATATAGTTTTACTGTGGGGGCGTGGTCCAGATAAAGTTTTAAGTAAACAACGTCAGTTCTGATAACAAATTAAAAGACTACGCCAAATAAACTAGGTTTAAATAAGATTATTTTAATGAGACGCTTAACTTAATACCTAAATCGTAATATTTGTCACGAAACATTATGTTACCAAACCTGAGAAAAGTGAACAATAAGACAATCGATGCCGACAAATAGGAAGGAGTGACAAAGTGTTATCGAATCAATGAATCAATACATTTTCCAAGAAAGTCGTACAACAGGTCTTACGTTATCCACTTACACAGATAAAAGCAAATAAACTGCAGATTGCAACGATACCAATAGCAAATGGGTAAACGATAAACACAGATTAAAGACGTCCCTTTTCAGGAAGAAAAGCAGTTGGGACACCATTCAACCTTCATGCAGTTTTCAGTAACCGTAGCTACCTACATTATTTTCACATTTATGCCAAGTGCATCAATTGAACCGGGCGTATCAGTATGAAGATGGCTGGCGCATCGAGTTCATATAAATTAGGCCGAGTCACGATGCAACTGCAATGCTGGCAATAAAATGAAATCGAGTCATAAACAATAATTAATTTCTGTACAGGGTGTAAACAGACTTTTTACTGGGCCGTCAACCAAGCATTCTGTACAGTCGATCAAGCTATTTGGTTTAGGTACATTTCACAATTTAATTTGCATGTTAAAATGTAAGTAAGTAAGACTCAATGTAACGCACCTGCTGATGGATGGAATGAATAGTACCTACGGGGGTCGTATAGGTGTTTAAAATAAAATAAAAAAACATTAAAAACATGTAGTAATAAAAAATGTGAAAAAGTTGGAACTTTGACCCCCAATATCTCCGTAACTAGAAGGTTTTCAGGTATGGTTTAAAACAAAAAAAAAATCGCAATGACCATGACGTGGAGTACAAGTCCCTTCGGCTTTTTCAAGAGTTTTTTTTAACACCCTTTAGATGTCTTTGACCATGTAGGAATCTGATGTACATGCCTGTCTGTAATATTACTCTGTCTGGTATTATAGTTGGGCACTTCCCTTCTTGAAAGTGCAGTCGACCGTCTCCACCACTTTTCTTTTTGACACCGTAAATCTTTTCTAAAAAAATGACATCAAGCAGAAGTGTTCGCCACCCTTGGTATTTCATGATGATGAGGTCCACTTTACATTGTTTCAGATACTCTTACGAAACTCTGCTTGAGATCGCAAACTTCTTGCTGTCTCGCATATCGGTGAAGCCACACATCGGCATTATTTGCGGCTCTGGGATGGGTTCGTATTGGAAAGAGGGTATATATTATTCACGCTACTATTAACTTGCGAAGTTATGCAAAGGGGAACATCATATACGGTTACGAGATTCAGTTTGATCTGACTGCATTTATTATAGTTCAATTTCCTTTCAATACCTACAGGACCTATGATAAAAGAATCACCAACGCAAATTCGTTTCTTGGTTTCGTCACTATAACTTGGTGGTGGAAATATGATTATTTCAATATTGAGGGTAGTTGTAATATTCATTGAAATTTTCACTTTGCATAGCTACGTCTTGCAACAGTAATGAGTCAAACTGCTACTTCATCTACGTTACACAGTAAAATATAAGATCGACCACTTTTGACAGCTTTTAAGGTTGTCTTCTGGACATTTGTGGGAGTGGAGTTTTCTGGCAGGTGGCTGTAGTTATGCAAAACTTTTTCCATTTATGAGAAGTTATTGGGTATTCAGAGTAGTAAATGTTTTAAAAGTAAAACAAGCCAAGAAGTGGGCAGACTGACTCTTTACTCAATAGAGCACCATCAATATGGTAAAAAGCGACACTATTACAATTTATGTCCATATCTTCCACAGGATCCTTAGCCGAGACCATCACAGATTCAGAATCTATTTTATATGAAGACATCCCGAACTTCCCGATAAGCACAGTTGAGGGACACCATGGACAGCTGGTGTTCGGCAAGATCAGCGGCGTCCCGGTGGTGGCCATGCAAGGGCGGTTCCATTACTATGAAGGATATCCATTGTGGAAGGTACATTACACTTTCCTGAGCCGTTATTGCTGACCTATTCTGGGTTGAGGGATCTAAGTTAGCAAATAATATTGTAGACCGTCGCACAGTGTAAACTGTACAACATGTATAAAATATTGTTTCCTTAAGCAGATAACAATGATGTAACACTTCCTAAAGTCTTACGATCTCTACGCATCTTCTAAACTACGCGTCTATATAAACAAACATTATTGTAATCTACGGAAAATTCTCGTCATCGACTAAACCTACCCGTATCTGGATGTGGCTGATGCAAAGCGTTCTCGACCCCCAGCAGTCGGGTTATCTCTTGTTGTGAGCATTACAATGGAGAGTAATGGACGCGTTGAGATAAACTACTACCAGCGGCCGACGCTCTTGTTCTTTTTATGACCGTTAAATATGTCATGAAAATAAAACGTAGTACGCTGATAAATAAATAAATCTCAGCAAAAAGACTGACACGAACGCATTTATCGCTGAATCTTGGATTACTTTTGAGAGTTTCGCCTAAACTGAAACTCTACCTACCAATATTATGTACAAAATGTCAATTTCCATTTTCCACTTTATTTATGCCAATGATGACTGACCACTCTGGCCCAGTTGAATAAGGTGTGGGTTAATCCGTGAAGAATTCCAATTTCTTGACTAACACTTCTACCTAAAGCCTAGTCGTATATTCGCATAAGGGGAAATTCTGTTTTGCATATTAATCACGAATGCTACGTGCCACTGCCAATGTACTACCCCTAGAATTGCCACGTGAGATGCACGCCGGAAGAATTACCGCCACGGAAGATTTAAGTCGAAAACACAAAATTAATTTATGATGACCAATCATCATATATTAATTTAACGTTTCGTGCGAATCTTACAAACATTTACAATCAACTAATCAGTATCCTACAATTGACAATAAACTAATCAGTTCAGTTACATTGTTTAACAGAGCAGCTGTTCACGCTTTATCAACATAATTTGTCATATCATTCTCTGCGAAATATGAATCGGAAATAATAATAATTTAACTGCATAGGTACTACTATTGTCTACTCTTAAAATGCCAAAAAAAGCGGTACGTCACCAAAAATATCATCATCATCATCATTTCAGCCGAAAGACGTCCACTGCTGGACATAGGCCGCCCCCAAGTGTCGCCACATTGACCGGTTCTGTGCGACTCGCGGCGTCCCACGGATTCCCGCAACCTTCACCAGGTCATCGGTCCACCTAGTGGGAGGTCTTACAACGCATCGAAAAAAAATATACACACCGTTTATTAGTGCTATCACGTCATAGTTATTTATGAACACAGTTACATATTATTGAAAGACATTAGGTTTAAGAAAATTAACATAAAGTCGTAGCTTTATTAATGACTTTTTTCCAAAATTCCAGTGTTGCCTACCAGTTCGTGTGATGAAGCTCCTTGGTATCAAAGCCTTGATTGCAACCAACGCGGCTGGAGGCCTGAACCCTTCATACAAGATTGGTGACATCATGATCGTGAGGGACCACATCAATATGATGGGATTCGCTGGCAACAACCCCCTGCACGGACCCAACGACGAGAGGTTCGGACCTCGCTTCCCACCCATGAGCAAAGCATACAACTTCGAATATAGAAAAGTCGCTAGAGAGGTAAGACCTACAAGCTGCGTTATCATAGTGTTATCACCGTTAATGACATTGCCACGGGGGGCTATGTCAGAGAGTAGGTACCTAGGTACACGTAACAACGTTATACGTTTTCTCGCACGTGAGTTTATTCTTTGGTTTAATGACCTGCAATATGCATCTTTCTAAGAGGAAGATGCAGCTAAAGATTTGAGATAACAATAGCTGCTCCCTTTGTCATCCTTTAACAATGTTTTGTGAATGCGCACTTGGGATTCATTAACATAACTAGAGCCAAGGTTATCGGGGGTCGCGAGTACGATTTACAACTTGACGCACAACAAAATGAGCTGCGTAGGTAATGTTGTATGCGGCACCTTCCTGTTTGCCTTGTTAGGGCGCTCGCTCTGATATTGACTGACATTAGTGTTTAAAAGTAGAATACTGGTTTAGTAATTATTTATCGAGAAAACGATTGACATTTCGGACAATATTCTTATTCCAACGATAAAATTGCACGTGAGTTTTAATGGATCAACACGTTTATGGATAAGGCCTTTTTATATTATACCTAGTCCAATTTATCGTGTAGGATTAAATGGCTGGAGATTAAAAATCGTGTATGTTTGCTAAATTCGTTTTAACGATAGTAAAATGTCTTGAGAAGATAACAGACATCGTTTTAACCCTTTTACCAGCAGAAGGATCCAAGTGTAGCAGTAAAATAAAATTTGGGGTATGGTTTTACAAAATTAAACTTTAATTAACCCAGTTTTTTATTTTTTTTTAAGTTAACATTTACTATAAAAAAACATGGTGGCAATATAATGTATACTGCCAGTTGGAGGTAAAGTATTTTTGTCTTATTTTTCTTTAGATAATCGATAATGAGCCGGAATAAACCCATATCAGATGATCTCATTACCCAGGAGTTGGAAGAAATGTTCGGAATTCCAGATGGTATGATTTCTGAAGATGATTTGGAAGAATCGGATTCAGAACAAGGTACCCAAGAAGATTTGGTAAGGGTACTAACAGGTGATGATGTTCTACTTAGTTCTATGGCAATATCGTCACCATCCTCATCAACTTGTCAAAGTCCTTCACTCCCCAGACTCCAGAGCGCTTCAAGATCTACACCAGCAGCCCCACATCAGAGTCCTCAAGTCCTTCAGCTTCAAGACTTCAGAGTGCCTCAAGATCTGCACCAATACCTCCACAACATCAAAGTCCTTCAGTCGCACAACTACCGAGTGATGCAAAACCAACAGCATCACCACATACGCCAGATAGGATTGATGGAGTGAGTGAATTATCGGATTTTTCGTCTTCAGATTCAGATTCGGACATAGATGAGACTGATTGGAAAAAACAAGAATGGACCCAGAATCCAGATCTTAGCTATTTCGACACTCCGCTCATTCACTCTTCAAAACAACTTCCAAACAGGACGAAACCACTGACCTACTTTGATTTATTTTTTAGTGATGATGATGACTACATATCATTGTAGATCAAACTAATTTATACGCCTCGCAAGTAGGTAACAGGAGTTGGACACCAACCACTGTAGAACTAAGTAGAACATCATCACCTGTTAGTACCCTTACCAAATCTTCTTGGGTACCTTGTTCTGAATCCGATTCTTCCAAATCATCTTCAGAAATCATACCATCTGGAATTCCGAACATTTCTTCCAACTCCTGGGTAATGAGATCATCTGATATGGGTTTATTCCGGCTCATTATCGATTATCTAAAGAAAAATAAGACAAAGATACTTTACCTCCAACTGGCAGTATACATTATATTGCCACCATGTAGGTAGTTACAAATTGATAGTGGCATATATATGGCCACCATAGAAAAATGATTTTTAAATAAACTACGACAACTTTTTTTTGAAAATAATGGTACTATCGTCTTCCATGCTAATTTTTACGTAAAAAAAGAAGGTCACTTACATTTTTATCTGTTGGATTGATGAAATATTCTTAAATTAATTTTGAAGTCACGAAAACCGGCAACTTTTTTTTACCAAGTGTCAAATTTTTTTTTGCATATGGTTGGCACCACTGTTTTTTTTTTTTAATATATTGATGTACATTCAACTACATATTAGTAACGATTCCAGTACAAGAATGGAATAAACTTCTCGATTTAATATTCCTATTAGATGGTGGCACGTATATTGCCGTCATCGGTAAAAGGGTTAAAGTTTGTTGACTAATTTATCACGGAACTGATAAGGTGTCTGAGTACCTACCTCAATAAAACTCCATATCTACGGTACCGAAAAAGTGCAGGTTTCCCCACAATTCACGGACCTAAAAACGTGCAGATAGATTATAAAACTAGCCTACTGGGGCCTAATTCTACTATTTTAATAAATTCGTCACTCCAACACGATTCCATTCTCATCCCATTGTCATTCTGCTAAATTCACAATGGTCGGTCAATGGTCTCGTAATAAAATTGTGTTTTAATGGCATTGTCGTATTGTCATTATTATAAAACCCTTTGTACAAAATGGTTTTAGAAATCGACTACTAAATACGAACATTTATTCATGCCAGATTTCATGTACCTACTTACGAGATTATTATTCTATGACATTTCTTTCAATGAAGTGTCAGTGTTAGACCATTGAAAAGTCATAATGGCGCCATTATGATAGTAGAATTAACAAACTTGTCAAAATTTGACAGAACTTGATCATTATGAAATCAATGATCGACTACTCTGACACTATTGTAATAGCAAAATCGAGGCCCTGAAGAGGAGTACGCAAAGTTGACAAAACAATAAAACTTTAGTAATAAAATCCATATACCTACGTTAAAAGGACCAACATACTTTTATTATACTTTTCACGCAATTTTATTTCCCAAAAATGCACGATTCTTCATATAGGAAAGACCACAAAAGCAATGCCCTGGGTAAAAGTTAGTCTGGTTATAATTGTGAAATGATTTTGTTTGCAGATAGCGAAAGAGTTGAACATCGACAACATAGTGCGAGAGGGCGTGTACACCTGCCTCGGAGGACCTAACTTTGAAACCGTCGCAGAACTAAACATGTTGAAGATGGTCGGAGTCGATGCAGTCGGCATGTCCACCGTTCACGAGGTAAGGATGAGGAGCTTAGATAGTCTGAGTTTGCTTTGATCCTTAGTAATTGTGCTTACTCGGCAACCTGTGCAATACAGGCGTGATTTTTGTAAAAATAATACTAAACGGCTTTTTTTTTCTAGGTTATAACCGCAAGACACTGCGACTTAAACGTGTTCGCACTTTCACTCATCACCAACGAATGTGTGACGAGCTACGAAAACAACGACGAGGCTAACCACGAAGAAGTCCTGGACGTAGGGCGCATGCGCCAGGACATCCTGCGCAACTTCGTCAGCAAGCTAGTCGAGAGGTTCGCCCAGATCGAGGCTAAAAACCCCTGAACACACGAATCAAACGAACTGAACCTCAAACGTACTCTACACTCATAGTTCTCAAGGGTTGTCTTGTCAGTCACTTGTTTCACATTATGAAAATTACTAAGCTGTAGAGTAAATTCAAACGTCTTTCCGTTCTTGGCGGCCATCTTGTTCTAGAGAGATCTTCTATTCCCAATTTCTTCGCGTCGACCAGATGAGTTTTTATTAAGTATAATAAGTTTAATTAGGTATATTTATAAGTAGGTAGCTAGACGTTAATTTGCGTTTAGATAGGTCAATTTATAATTGTATGTTTTTTAAGCTGTTAAAATTGTTTGTAAGTTTTTAAGAATATTGAGTAGATACCTAGGGTAACTAATATTATGCAATTTCCTATCTACTATTAGGTACATTAATATTAAGGTAAAAATAAAGATCTTGAACAAGCTCAAATCTGTTCGAAGTAGGTAATGTTCAATGAAAATTAAAGATAAGAACTAAAACACATTATTTAAAAATTAAAATATTTAAAACAAATGTTGTTTTTTTTTGTTAGAAACAAATCCAGAATCTTTAATTACGTAGCAAGATGTTCCAAAATGGTTTAAGGACCCTCAGAATAAGAATCAGAGGAAGATATCGATGCCAGTTTTTTTGTTTTTCCCGGAGTCATTTCACTTCATTATTTAATGTCACTAACCTACAACGTCAAAAACCTACCCACAAAGATGGACTAATGACAGCCGGGACCAACGTCTTAACGTGCTTTCCGGGCACTGAGGAAACTATGTATGTAATGGGTGGCCACCCGAGATTGACACGAGCGGCTGTCACCCATTATTTAGGCAAGACCAAGACACTTAAAACTACGAAAAGACCCTTACTACTACAAATTGACGATGCCTGTCATCATGTTGTTACCGTGCATAATTCTCCCGTCTGTCATGGCGGGTGGTCGTAGCGAGGTATGGGCAAGGGGTGGGAAGGGTAGCTGCCCCCCCCCCCCCCCCCCAGAAGATACAGCAATGCTCATAAACCTTAAAGTAATATTAACTTTGTTTTTGTTTATTATTGGCCTATTAATAAACAAAAACAAAGTTGATTCTATCGAGGCGAATTATAAGATTGTACTATGAATGGTTGAATCTAGATTTGTTTTTTATTTTTAACTAGCTGACCCACGCAACTTCGTCTGCGTCACATATATGAGAGAAAAAGCTCACAAAGGAATACATTTTCCCCGTTTTTGCAACATTTTTCATTTATGTTCCGCTCCTATTGGTCATAGCGTGATGATATATAGCCTATAACCTTCCTCGATAAATGTACTATCCAACACAAAAAGATTTTTTCAATTCCAACCAGTAGTTCCTGAGATTAGCGCGTTCAAACAAACAAACAAACAAACAAACTCTTCAGCTTTATAATATCATATAGTATATAGTATAGATGTAATCTGTACCATCGCTCATGCAACATTTACCTTAGAATATTCTTAGTTTGTCTATGCCGGCCGGCCCCCAAAACAAAATCATAACAAAATCCTAGCTACGCCCTTGATCGACAGGGGAGGGATCACGCACAACAGCTTTAGGTACGTGCTTGCCGAGATACGGGGGTGACACTGAGAAATTCCTAAAGGAAAAACCCCATCACTTCACCCCGAGCTGGGTATTCAACCCCCTCAGCAGAGAGCACGGGATGATGTCTAGGGCACAGGGAACACAATAAAATACTGTTGTATTAGTAAATAATAATTTAATTACAAACTACATTTTTGTCAACAATATTTAATTAAGTGTAAACAAAAATTACAAAATCAAATAACAAACAATGTAAGCAAAGAGTACTAAAAAATGCAGAGCAATGCAAAATCAATTGGCTGGTACATATACATCATTAAATCATCTATTATATCTATAAACAACAACTTACTTTAACAATTTTCTATTTAAGAGGATGCTTCTGCGGCCAGAGGTGTGCAAACTCTTGGCAAGCATCGTCAATATCTGAGTACTTGTATTTGAAACCATAATCTAGAACTCTTCTTGGTACGACGTACTGCCCTTTTGTCATTATCATCGCTCTCTCATAGTTGAGCAACAAATTCAGAATGGGTTCGGGTACTGGCAGAATAGCGGGTCTCCGCAACGCTTTGGCGAACGACTGAAATTAAAAAATATAAAATTATTTTAACAGTCTATGACAACAAAAAACAAGACAAAATGTCTAAGTCTGACTAACTGCCAAGTCAAAATTGAAATGAAATAAAAAAAGCGCTCTCCCGAAGTCCCAACCAACCCATCAACTTGTAATTAATCAAATTATAGCTGATTGAATACACATAATATATAGCAGACACATTTATGACTCCCGAATGATAGTCTGTTCAAATCAAGACCTAAGGGTTCGTACACATGGGTTGCGGGCCTGTTCGAAAGAGATACCGCGGCCCCGGAACATAAAGGGCGAGGAAGGAACATGGATGAGTCTTAGTCAGTAAGAGTCTGACACTCCCTCCCGCTCCGCCCAGAGTGGGAGAAGTCATTTGATGATTTCCCATCCTAAAAAAAAAGGGTTCGTACACATAAACACAATACGACGTCGCATGCGCATCGTTTCACGGTGCGACGTCGTTCCGTGGGATTCTACGACGAGCAAGCGACACGACATCGCAATCATAATTATTGAAAGAAATAGATGTGAATATCTTGTGATTCTTCTTCATTCGCCTTCTTAATATCAGCAACGAAATCGTGGTAATCGTCGTATCGCTTACTCGTTGTAGATTCCCACGACACGACGTCGCATCGTGAAATGATGCCGCGACGCAGCACGATGCGACGCGGCGACGTCGTATCGTGTTTATGTGTACGAGCCTTTACTGTAATCCATCAAAATAAAAATATTGTTCTAATATTGTTGTACCTACAAATAAATTTCTTACTTTTGTAAATTGATCGTTGGTGATAACTTGCGGCGCTACGCCGTTCAGTATACCGCGAACGGATTCATTTTCAATAGCAAAGAGTATTAGTCTTGCTAGGTCGTCTATGTGGATCCACGGCAGGTACTGCTTGCCGCTGCCGATGCGGCCGCCGAGTCCGAGGTAGAACGGGAGGAACATATTCTTGATCATACCTCCCCAGCGGCCAAGTACAGCACCCGAACGAATGATTACCTGTGGGTATAACATTAAAGAAGAATTCGTAATAATTTATAGACACACACCAGTTAGGTTAACATAAAAACATAGCCGGGGATCGTGGAAGGCGCACTAGTTCCCATGATTCCCGGTGCAAGCGTAGAAAGGGAACACTGCCTACACTGGAGTGGTTATTAGCCGGCCATGACGTTTTTTTAAAAAAAATATGCTATGATTTTGTAAAAAATTGTAAAAAAAGAGACTCCCTAAACCATAAATTTGTCAAAGCTATCGTTAAAAAGTTATACGAGTTTGAACGTGGCCACGCCATTGAAACGCTCCGAGCTGCGCGGCCACGGATATCTTTAAAACTAAGCATTGCAGAGACCTGAAATTTTGCTAAGTAGGTAACCGCGCCATTGAAACGGTGAAAACACATTTTCGCCTATATCTCGCTGAAAAAGCAACGCAGACCCCCGTATTCACAACGGCCCCCGTATTCACAACGCTTCGATTCGCTTCCGATTCGGGAAGTCGTATGTCTATCTCGGTCGTTTTCGTAATGCCAGAAGAAGACAGATATACGAGTTGTCGAATCGGAAACGAGTCGAACGTTTGTGAATACGGGGTCTGAAGTGTTTTGTAAAACCCAGATTTGAATTTGTCAAAGCTAGTAAAAATAAATCAAAAATCCTAGGTTAACATTTCAGGAGCTGAAGAACGGAATCTTAAATATGTCGACCATGGCTTATTGTTCACAGAAAACTTTTCACCTATTTTACTAAAAATTATATCTTAAGGATTCTAAATGAAATAAAAATGAAAAGTTAGGATACAAAATCATGATTATTTGTTTAAAAATCGTTGTATGCTTGCTGAAAATACTGGTTTTGAGTAGACGTGTGAAAACCATAACAGATTGCATAGCGTTAGTAATAACTAATAATTATACAATAGCATAATTTGATGAATAAGACTAAGATTAAATTCTGACAGAAATAACTTCCGTAATTAAGTAATGCATTCTACCATTGAATAGCAGGAGCATAGGAGCGAACGAAACGCGCGGTCAGCGCGGGTGGCAAAGGCTGGCTGTCGAACCAATCAAACGTAGTGATTATATACTCTATGCCAATCACTGCCGCGGCAGTTTTGTATACTAACGTTTCATTTTTATTTCATTTAGAATCCTTAAGGGGCCGGCGGAGCAGGCGTTTTTCATACAAACGTAATACCAAAATAATATCAAAATCAAACATATTATTAAGGTCACACTACCTTTTATATTTCGATTGTATTATAGAATATCTATGTTCCCAAATAAATATTATTAAAGGATAATGATATAAAGACGAGATACGGGGCGGAGTCTCCTTTTACATTTTTTTACAAAAACATGGCATAATTTAAAAAAAAAAACGTCATGGCCGCGCCATCGAAACAGACACTTATTAGTCGGTTAGAGTCCCACACTGCCGCCCACCTCAGGCCGGAGGACATCATCCGTGTGGAATATCCACCCCGGCAACAATAAAACATAGATAAACGAAATACAATGATCAAAGTAAAGGAATACAAGAAGTAGTTGTGGGGCGCAAACTAGACACCTCCTGTATCTTGGTGGACCAAAAAGTTCTTTCTTATATCAAGTCAGGACCTTCTTATCTCAGTCATGCCTTTTGAATTTATGGCACTGATCTATTGCTTAAAAACCTATTAAACCTATTACAGTCACAAGGTATATGAACTTGAGAAAGTACTGTAGTTCTCCATTCCCTAGCGTAGATCTCTATGGAGAAGAACGGGCAAGAAACTCCATCGGCACTCTTTTAAATCAAGATATTATTACAAAATCTTGATTACAGCATTAATGTTGTGATTATACATATTTGTGAGAACGATGTCGAAAGACGTGCACGTTAAGAGCGTCCAGAGAAAAGATTAAATGAATAAATGCAGAGTTTTCCTAACGTACATGATATTTTCATAGATATATTGTTAAGGTCATGATATTAATTCCCTTAAACAGCTCTCTTACAGAATCACGTCTGCGTAATGCATATAGGGCTCTGGTGGCTCTTTTCTGAAAAATAAATATAGACTCGATGTCTACAGCCCGTCCCCATAGTAAAATATCGTATGACATAATACTATGAAAATAACTATAATAGACTAGCCTCGCGGTATCGACATCAGTAAATTGACGGATTTGTCTAACAGCATATGCTGCTGATCTCAGCCGTCCTGCAAAGGATGTTAAATGAGGGCCCCATTGTAGCTTTGAATCGAACGTGATTCCCAAGAAAACTTTTGACATTTGGTAGAGCAAATCTAATGCACTAGTTTTTTCCCTTTTAGTACTAAATTGTTTGCGGTAAACCAATATTAATTATGGACCTGCAGTAGGGCGTTATTTACGTCTTCAAGATTAGTGGCCCTCTATACTAAATATTAATAGTCCTATTGCACTTTTTACGCAAATTCATGATTTTTGACGCTGTAATTTTCAGCAGCAGAAAGATATTTTTATTATTTGGTTGTGAATAACGATAGTGGCATTCTCTTTCTTGAATGTTGGAGTCACCGACCGACGGTTTGACGCTCAAAATCACATAGTTATATTCAATTCTTATAAAAGCTAAAATTACTAAGAGAATGAAAATGTGTGCTGTGTCTATGAGAATTTTTTAATTGAATGTTGGAGTTCTAGAATTTCGTTTAACAAAAAAATCGTATAAAGAAAGCCAAATTTAAGCCATAAATGACTTAATTCAGCGGCCATTATATTCCAAATAAACTCAATTTTATCCAATAAATTAATATGATATAAAACTTCGATCTACAATGAATACGTAGTTTTCGTTTGTCAGTAGGTATAATAAGACAACGTTACATTAAGTGAAATTAAAGTACTCAAAATTCTGCGTCAATTCACCTCGCTCCTCAGTTTAAGTCATTCTGATTCTGACGCGAGCGCTGGTCGAAGAAGGACCTGGACACAAAATTTTCATCAGAAACAATCCACTCGTGTACGGCGATCGAAACAATTTGTAAAGCAAAAAAAAATGTAATAGGACTCTTAAAGAAGCATCGTCAGCAAACAACACCATTACGGGTGGTTGTTAAATATTTGGGGTAGGTGATTACTATAAACTAAAAAGAGGAAGGGACCCAATATCGAACCTTGTGGTACACCCATTTTTAGTTTTAAACCCATTGAACACATCATTTATTTGTACCTGCTGCTATCTATCACTCAAATACGAGCGCAAGTTTACATAAACCGTAATGCTCAAGTTTCGAGATCAGGGTTTCGTGATGTACGCAATTAAATGCCTCCGAAAGGTCACAAAGAAGATTCTTATGGCATCTTGTGCCTCTTCCCACGCAGTAAATATGTTTTAATAAAGTGACACCGGCGTCAGTTGTACAACGGCCTTTGGTGAAACCATACTGTTGCTCGTGTAATATTTTATTGATGTTAAAATGGTTTAGCATTTGATTGAGCATTATCTTTTCAAACACCTTGCTGAAAACCACGGCAACACGTATAGGGGCCTATAGTTATTAGTGTCCTTACTGTCCTCGGATTTAAAAAGTGATATCGATCCGGAAAGAACCCTTGATCCACGCACAAATTGAATATTAAGGCTAAATACGGCGGTCACAGTCTCAATATTATTGAGGTACACGCTTTTATAGACAAACCCCATAGATGTTCGGTTAATTTGATCTTGATTTGCTAACTGTAATGGGGTTTATGAAATTTAAATTCATTTGGACAGGCTGAAACGTTCGCTTTCAATAAATCATTAGAGAGCAAGGGAGAGGAATAGTTTCTGTATTTCTTGAGCAACTTCACTGTTGGAGCTGACGAGGCCACGTGAGGTCTCTAGTGTGAAGTAATTACTTTGTTTTTTATTTCTATTTGTTTCACTGTTGAATATTTTCTTAACCGTCTTTATTTTATTATCGGCTGAGTCAATCTTGTTGCTTGAATAAGGATTTAGCTACCTTGCAAGTGGCTTTAAAAAAAATCGACAAAGTAGCAACATATTATTTTATTAAGAGATTCTGTATTGATATAATGTAGACTGTAAATTCTATGTTCTATATTTAATTACTCTATAACAAAGATCCAAATGGCATACAACTTTGAGAAAGTTCTGAGTAGTTTAAGCCTATGGGCCCTGCAAGGATTTTATCCAGGGAGGTGCACCTTCAGTTCCATGAAAAGAGCTCGAAATTTTGTGTACTCTACCTCGAAGATACCAATGTTAGATGAGCGTGGCGAGATTGAAAATTTATGCACCCATCAATTTGACAGGTTTTCTTATGTCCTGTATTATACAAATGCGGCTTAGGGACTACGCACACTTATTCAGCTCTATTCAGCTTATGCCCATAGAAAACAACGATTTTGTATGAGACGCGTACGCGCTGAACGCGCGCGTCTCTTATTCTGCCTATTTATAAAGAAAAGATGAACGCTAAGGACATAAGATGTCTGAGCGTTCTCGATTACATTAGGATATTTTCGGATAAATTAGGATATCTCGGATACCTGTTTCTAGATCTAAAACAGGCACTGGCACAGGTGCTGGAGTCTTCTTGGAGGATCTCAACATCCACTTAGCCAAACCTCTGGGAGCCTATAACA
This sequence comes from Xestia c-nigrum, assembly GCA_916618015.1. Classification (NCBI taxonomy): domain Eukaryota; kingdom Metazoa; phylum Arthropoda; class Insecta; order Lepidoptera; family Noctuidae; genus Xestia; species Xestia c-nigrum. Next base: position 13,256,087 of record OU745260.1, read on the forward strand.
CGGTATTTCAGGCCGAATGCATGGACGTTACCCTGGCGGCCATCTTAGCCAGAGGGTTGTGGACCACTCAATTCGAATACTCTCAGACAGCATGGCGGCACTGCTAGCTCTAAGCAACCTCGCAGCCAACACTGGGTTAATACAAGAGTGTCATCCACACCTGAATCAGGTTGGTTATCTCAATAACATAACCATTCAATGGATCAAAGGACACAGCGATTCCCGTGGCAATGATGCGGCGGATGAACTCGCTAGAAGGGGATCGAGCATTGCAGCGGTGAAACCCAAACCTATTGTACCACACCCTTTCGGAAACTTACAAAATAAGCGCTTTGTTGTGGAGTTGCCAACACCAGCCCGTCATACAATACTATATCTGTGTCTGGATGGGTCGAATGCATGGTATTTTTTTTTCCATTAGGAGAAGTTCTGTTTGGGGTCGGCGCAACACGTTTTCTTCTGCTACATGCAAATGCGACCCCCTATAGAGTATACCTACGAGAAGGACTTTGCAAGATTGTAGGTGTTGTTTTCAATTATTGATAGTATATAAGTACTTACAAGTCTAACAGGTGGATCTACATAAGCAGCTTTTTCCCACTCAACGGTGAGCCTGGAGAAAAAGTCATGCCCTGTGGTGGGACTGGTTTCATCATACTTATTACTCTCAGAAGGTTCATATGCACCCACACCAGTAAGAACTACATAGACCTTTGGCTTGTCATTGGTTTGGTTTATCGCTTTAGCTAGGGCTTTCGTTGTGTTTATCCTAGAATTCTGGACATTCTGTTTGAATCTGAAAAAACAAGAATTATCAAAATGGTTTTGTCTATTACAGCTTGTTGCAGTTGCACTGGATACAGGCTTATTAGAATCTAAAGATAAGTAATAGTTATTTTATTTCTTAAAATGTTTTTTACACCTTCACATATTGGTACTGTTACAGACAGCAAAAGCAGTACCTTTAATAGATCCATAATTGGACAGCGTTAAGAAATAATGAGTCACGCAACAGTTTTATGAAAATCGAAAATGAGTTTTCAAGACATGCAACTAGCATTCAAATATCCATTTTTGAGTTTTGGCACTTGACGTGTTGCCTCTGCCTCCTGAAGCATTACCTTATGGTAACACCATTGAATTTGAGTTATCTTCCCATCAATAAAAGACCTAATAGAACCTTTTAAAAGGTTTGCGTGAAAGTACAAAATAAAATTAGTAAAATATTGAGATACTTACCCAGGTGTCCAAGATTTAGTAAAGTCCATGAATTGTTGACCTGCACAATTTACAACAGCTAGTGATCTTTTCGGCAAGCCTGATTTCTCTATCACTGTCCATGAGATGTTATTGGTGGCTGGCATACGGGCTACATTGATCACATTGTATCCTTTTAATGAAAGTAGTTCCCCTAGATTACTTCCAATGAAGCCAGTGCCACCACCTGCATTAGAAGTTTTAAAGCACATTAGTTATACCTTTCACATCATTTTTCATTAGTTATCTTTTTCGAATTTATAATAAGTTGCTTATTTTGTCATGCTATATTATGAAGTAGTGGTTAACTGCAGTTCTAATTATTATCAAAAGTAGCCTTTCAATTTATTTGAGACATTACACATGGGAGATACACATTGCAGCTATATTTTTATATTCTAGTACCTACTGTTAGGAATTTTAATTTAGTTATTACTGTGGTAGTGTTGCCAAATTGTTTTGAACAGACGATGACATGGAGGACTACATAGCTATGTAAGTATGGCGACTCATATCTGAATGGCCAACTACCGGCGTCGAAGTGAAGTCAATAAAGTCTAATGTGTACAAATCCACATTGACTTGACAGACAATGTGGATTTGTACAGGATTTATATAATGCTGAAAAATACACATACCAACTATGACTTTTCTGGTTGCCATTATTTAGAATCTTGATTTTGTATATTATATAACATCAAACAAAAACAGAAATTTGTCAATAATATACAATTTATTACAACCCAATTTAAACAGGTAATACTGAAAGTAAGACAATTCCAGTAGCTTTAAATTTTCTATAGCAAGTTATTGCAGATTTGTTATTTAATTAATAACAAATCATACATCTCCTTGCCACTGAAATTCAATTTTATTTTCAATTTCAAATAACAGCTCACAGCTGACATTGGCAAGTGACATAGACTGACAGTGCGTTCCGAGATAGACTGTAAATGCTATGAGCGTCCATAAACCCGTTCCGAGTAACCGTGAGCGCGATATCGATGTTCCTTGAGTCGTCATAGATGACGTCATGACACGCGCCATCTTGCGATTACACCGACCATGCCCCAAAGAAATATAACCGTGAGCGCTGTCAAATGACCTAATGACAGATCTTAGCTGTCATAATCGTGAAATTTAAAACGGAACGCAAAATATTGCTGTGAGCGCTGTGAGTGATTATATCGTATCTCGGAATGCACGGTGAATTGTGGCCGCGTTCCGAATTAGGCTGTAAACGGATTGAGCGTCCATCAACCCGTTCCGAATTGCCGTGAGGATTTATGTCACCATAAAATTGTCAAACACGTTAAATTACAATTTAACGTGTATTTTCTCGCGATATTGTAATGTCTCGAATTATTGTCAACTGAACATACAGAAGTATCTCTGCTCCCATAATCGGGACTTGGGGCACCCCCCCGTTAGGTTAGTTAGGTTCCTTTAAACCCTGCACTCGGAAATAGGGGCCCGTTGACTACACTTTTTAGGGGGAATATAAAGTGTTTTAAGGTTATGTTATATTAATCGGTATTTCTCAGGAATGGTGCATTATCTTTTCATGAAAGTTGTGCCACTGGGCAAGGGGGACCCCTCCTTCCCTCCACACCGCGTAAGTTGACTGCCATCGCATGCATTTCACGAAAAATAATGCGTTTTGTTGTAAGCAGTATGTTCATTCTTAGCCTTCATGTCTCTCTTCAATAATAAAAAAAAAATGTCAGGGATGCTCCAGGGTAGCCCACGAAAAATATGACTGGCAGCTGTAAGTCGTACCTAAGTGGTTACAGAATGAGGGATTTTCTTTTTCAACTCTTCCCTAGTCGCTGGATAAATGGCGTTGGTCTGACTACGTTACTACAACGAACAGAACATCACATAATTTGACTTGGACCTAATGGTTGTATTCGGAAGCTTACGCAAACGAAAATGTCAGTCAACGAGCGTATGTGACGTGTGTTTTTTTAAGCATTTGGGCTTTGGCACCTAATAACGTAGTCGGATCAACGCCATCTATCGAGTTCATGAAAACTATTTTTTTAAATTCTCAAAAAGAAAACCTCTTATTATAATTATTTTGATGATCCAAGTTCATCACACAGCCGCGAATCATATTTTTACAACATATAACCTAGCACTGGCCAGCTTATTGAAAAAAACGAAAGAAAATTTCGCGGGCTGCCCTGGAGCATTTCGACACCCTCACATTTTTTTCCCAGGATGCGACGCCACACTCAACGCGACGCCACGCTGCGTTCCGTGTTAAAAAATAATCGCTCTCAGCGATCCAATTTAGATTTCACGATTATGACAGCTAAGAGGTGTCATCAGATCATTTGATATTTATTTGGGGCATGGTCGGAATCCGACCGAATTTAGTAGTCACAAAATATGAGGCTACTGAGTAATAATTGTGACATTGCGCGTTGGTCGGATTCGCGATATTATCACTTTTATCGCAATTCGGAACGCAGGGTTTTGTTGTCAAACTGTCAAAGTCAAACAAGTAAACGCGAAGTAAGCGAAGTTACGTCAACGCGAAACGCGAATCCCATTTTAATCAAAGTTGTGGTGGTTGTTGTATTATTTCAAATTAAAATCATTCTGTATTGTTATGATTATTTACCTTATTTAAGTACAGAACAATCTTACTGATTAAAATCGTACCATGATATCGCTTTACGTTGAAAATGGCATTGCCTTTGTATGGAATTCTGATGGTAACTTTTTAAGTGTGTAAATAAAGTTTATTTTGATGAAAATTGCCCCAATAAAGTTTATTTTAAATACAGATTGGTACGTTCTACGAGCTAGCCATCGCATATGCGGGTCGCTAATTGGTTCTTTACCATCGTTTCCGAGGCAAAATGATTTTTTAGGTATGTGCCTGTTACAATTTAAATCACATCTTCAAAATCGAGCAGACAGGTGTCTATGAATACGATATTCTATATTTTAGGATTACCAATGGCTTTGACATCTGAAGAAGCTGCATTGTTAGTCGAAAAGGGTGTTTGTGAGATGTTTGAATTACCGAACTTAACAAGGAAACCTACAGATGAAGAAAAACGGATAAATAAAGACCTGGAACAAAAGTAAATATATAATAATAATACAGAAGCTGGTCGCTGCTGTCACACTTTTGTAAGGCCTATATCGAAAAAACTACAGAAAGTCACTCAAGACTCAAGTGTTACTTAAAATTAGTTTTAACCAATCAAATGGCCTGAACCTAGTTGTAAGTAATGCTAAAGTTTTCAGTGATGCTCATTTATACAGACCTGATACAAGTAGTGCCCTAATAACAATATTTATATGTATACTGTTTTGCCAAAAAATTGTTTAAAAAATGAAATGCTAAAATAATTAAGGTAGTCCTCCTTGATGCTAACATGACTGTTTCCTGTTGCAGTGTTTTATCAGAACAAACGGAAGCTTTTAAGAAGCGAAAAATAGAACAGTTAAACCAGAAGATTGACTTTATCATTGCTGGGAAAAGACGAAAGTTACTATCTAAAGGAGTTACTGGTAGTTACGCATGCTTTTATTTAAAAATGTCAAAAAATCAAAATATTTTATTTCACACAGGCCTAGATGGGCACTTCACGTCGAAAAAGGTGCACGGTTCGCATTGGTCGATTCCATGGAGAAGAACTGGCAAGCAACTCCGTGGTTGTGCTGCTGCTGCCAAACCAATGTAAATAAAATTGATACTGAATTTTGTTTTATTTTACAGACATTCAGATAGATAAACAAACATTCTTACAAGAAGAAATACGTAAGTTGCCAAAGCTTGCTCCTGCACATGTTCTCATGCATTTACCTACAGAACATTATATAGCTACAGGTAAATATTATTTTAATAATTTATTGATTTGACGACTCAAATGGTGCAGTGGTAGTCAGGTTGCCTTATGTTCTTAGGGTCCCGGGTTCGAATCTCTGTAGGAAAAAATGTTTACGTGATGATAAGTATGTTTTTATAAATAAAAAAGTATCTATGTAGTAAATCATCTGTATAACTATCTGGTTTTCACGACACAAGCCTAGTTGCTTAGTGTGGCACTAGATGGCGTTGTGTAATGTCCAGTCATATTGATTAATATTTATTTATTTAATAAATAACCGAATTCAGAATGATTATCATCCGTCATCATTCTCTTGCTCTTGTCACAATTTATTCAAGGTTGGTTTAGTATATCATCTTTTACTATACTTTTCTATGACTCGTCATCTCATCAGGTACCTCATGATATAATATATTTCATTGTTTCAGAAAAGAAAAAGGTTTATATTGACGTTCTAAAACCCAATGTTGTAGAAGGAAAAGGTGCTATCAAATATAGAATTTTTAAGAATTTATGGGAAAAAAAATATCATATCACAAATGGATCAAAATTTGGCTGTGACTTTCTTATATACCCTGGTAATCTATACTAATATTATAAAGCTGTAGAATTTAGTTGTTTGTTTGGTTGGTTGAATGCGCTCATCTCAGGAACTACTGGATGGAATTTAAAATATTTTTTGTGTTAGATAGTCCATTTATCGAGGAATGTTATATCCTGTAAAACGTCACGCAACAACAAATAACTGCGCAGCAGTATGAATGAAAAATGTTGCAAAAACGTGGATAATGTATTCCTTTTGTGAGCCTTTTCTCCTTTATGTGACGCAGACGAAGTTGCGTGGGTCAGTTAGTATAAGATAAAAAATTGTATTATTTAACTCAATTCATTTGCCAAACGGTATTTGATTGATTTTCTCAAAGTAATGAATTGATAGTAATTAGAATGACGCTTGAAGAAGTTGTGTCTGGCAGTCAAAGCCTTTTTATTTCACCCAATTGTGGCGAAGCCCTAAAATAATGAGGATTGTAATAATATGTTTGACCTGCATGTAACTCTAAAATAATTTTTTTTTCTTGTTGCAATTTTTGAGCATTTATGCCATGTTGTTGCAATGTAGAAATTATTTGCTTATAATTTGTTTTAGGAGACCCAGTGAAATTTCATGCAACTTACATGGTGCGATGTATTTATGATCAAACTGCCACCATCAGCTCTTCTGAGTTTGTAGCATTTGGCAGACTATCTGTAGCAGTGAATAAACTAGCTGTTTTCGCCTTTTGTAATACTCGTGGAAAAATGGAATACCAAACAGTCCAGTGGCATGATAATGTTACGTAAATAAATAAACCTCTTTAATAAATTAGTATTCATTTTATTTTCTTATGTAGGTATATTTAAAGGCGTGTCCAGTGGCCACCCACACATGCGCACCTCCGCGAACAGTGCGTTTCTCAAGCTTTCACGTACGAACACGAATATAGCGAATTTACAACTTGAGATTTCGTGGTGTTCTTTTGCCACTTTTTCCGAAACTATGAACTATGCTGTTGGAATTTGGTAAGATGATGTATTCTGTGAACCGTAGGTATTAAGATTTTCACACAAAAATTGATAAAAACAATACATTTTGGGGGTTCCCTATACTCGTACCTACTTATAACTGAAACTCAACATTTTTTTTCATCAAACCCGTACGTGTGGGGTATCTATGGATAGGTCTTCAAAAATGGTATTGAGGTTAAGTCAAGTCATAAGTCATTTAATCATTTGTTAACATAGGTAATAATAGGTTCTAATATATATTTTTTCTAAACTGATTGGTTTGCGCGAGAGACACTTTCACGGTGGTAAAATGTGTGTAACTTCTAGCTTCTAAAATAAGAGAATGATAAAACTAAAAAAAATATGATTATCATTAGGTACCATGTAAATTTCCAACGAAAATTGGTTTGAATGAGATCTAGTAAGTAGTTTTTTTTCATAAGGTCATAAATCGTAAACCGGAATTATTTACCTTTCTTTTTTCTTTCTTGTCAACGAACTACAAGAACTGTCATATTAGGTTACTTGCTGCCACGGAACCCTTCATGGGCGAGTCCGACTCGCATTTGGCCGCTTTTTTCGAACTTTAGTCGGTTTGATTCCCGATTGTGGTTAATGAATTTTTGAAAATCTGTGAATGTAGTTGGTGTGTTGTTTCTTATTAAAAATAAAGGAATGTTTCCTTAGAGTAAAATTTGCTGTCTCCAATATAGTCCCTATATTTAGTACCTAAGTACTTTACCCCCAGGTGGCATTGAAAAATTCCACTCTGTGCCTAAAATGTGTATTATCTGAATTTTCATTTTAGTCCTAAAATATTTGCTAAAAAATAGGTTTTACTGACAGAAACGAAAACGAATCGCTGTAAATCCGACTCCACGGTGTATTGTCTGCCCTACCCCTATAGTGTAATTTTAAACCGCGATGGGGCGAGGCAGTCCGCGTGTCGAGGAGCAGGTGGTACGCGTTAAACCATGACACGGCTGTGCCGGAGCCGTGTGAGAAACCATCCCATACTGCATGCTTGCTTGCATGCTACATACTTGCTTGCATGCTGTATGATGCATGTGCATGTATTAATACTTCTCTGAATTATTCGTATACTAGTTGATGCCCGCTGCTTCGCTCGCGTAAAAAACCTTCCTCTTGAATCACTCTATCTATTAAAAAACCCGCATCAAAATCTGTTGCGTAGTTTTAAAGATATGAGCATACATAGGGACAGACAGACGTGGCGGGAGACTTTGTTTTATAATATGTAGTGATAGTGACTTGACTTGATAATCAGTTTAACAAGTCAACATTATTTATTTGCAGTAAATGTGGTTAGTACAAAAGGTGGTAAAAAAACTTGTAGTGCGCTGACACATGTCGCCATAAAAATATCGCATGCAAGAATGATAAAATATTCACAGATCATATATTAGTAGCTAGCTATGAAAATATTCATTTACACAAACAACTATTGTACCGATGCCTTTTTCTAATTTTAATTAACTCGACACAAAACCAAGGCCACCAAGGCGTTTTCATTTCGAAATTCTTTTATGCATCGGACTTTTTTTGTTTAATTCTTTTATCTTTGTTTTATTCTTTTAATTTTGTTTTATTCTTGCGAGTTCGTTTCTTTTTTCTATGTTGACAGTCTGTTCAAGCTTCAAATAAAAAAAGCAATACTGTCTTCCAAAATGTCTGAAACGGAACACCACGTCACGGTCACGGAACATAAACAAACTGTCGTGGAATGGGACGTAATACCGCCTTATATGTCAAAAATCGTCAAAAAAACGAAAGCAAACTAAGCAAAGCACTAAAAAAAATACCTAACCAATTGTGCAAAACACAAAATTTTGTGAACATAATATTTTCAAATTAATATGGACGATCCAGAATTAGACAAGATTAGACAGCAGCGGCTTGCTCAGCTACAGTCTCAACATGGGGTAAGTGTGAATCATAGGGTGGAGAGGTTATATTTTAGTTCGATATTTATGTTTGGAATAAATTATTTCCACCTAGCGTTCGTATTTTCGCAAATAAAAGGCAATCACTTGTTATTTGACATTTGTCTCATGTATTTCAGGGAACCGGTGACCCTAGCCATGCTAAACAACAGGAAGAAAGAATGCAGCAAATGGAGGAAGCTAAACACACAATTCTTGCTCAAGCACTCAGTCAAGACGCGAGAGCTAGACGTAATAACATAATATTCATTAATAATCATAATATTTAGGCTGATAATGTTACAAAATTTCAAAATCATGACTAGACATGAAAATAATCTTATGCTTTTCTTTGCAGTGAACACAATTAAACTCAGTAGACCAGAAAAGGGTGCCATGGTTGAAAATATGATCTGTAGAATGGCCCAGATGGGTCAAGTACGCAATAAAATAACAGAACCAGAACTCATTCAACTCCTTGAGTCTTTGAATCAACAGATGCCCAAGTCTAACAGCACTGTGAAGTTTGACAGAAGAAGGGCCGCTCTCGACTCAGATGATGATGATTTCTAGCACTGCTTAATTAAGTCAAGTTAATTAACTCATGGAATTACGCTGTTACTGGAATGCCTTAAAATATTAAATGCTTATTTATCTTTACAAACATGTTATTTTTTGTGTGATATACAAAATAACTGAAATGTATTTTCTAAATTAAGTAATGGAGAAATATCACTTTTTGTAATTTCAACACCAATAATAAATAATACATACTTATTTGAAGATTAGTATCTAAAATGAGAAATGAAGTCTTTCATTTAATTTAAATAATCTAAATTGACTAAGATTAAGTTGTTAACAGGCTAGCCCATTAAGAAATAAAAATTAGATTTATATTGTCATCAACTGGAATCAGGCATCAGTCCAATGATTTTCTAGGGAAAAATGTTTATGCCATTTAAAAATTTCTTAGTTAGTGCACTTCAATGCAACATTGACTGTGAAACCCTGAATACAACCAACGGTGGCAGTGTTCAAACTAGTCTTGTTACCTAATTAGATATATCGCCCAGCTGCTGAACTTATTCACTGCAATTTCATTGATATTTGTGTAATTACTTTAATGCAAAAATATGAGACACCAGCTTGTAATTAACCAATCATCATTTAACCTTTTGACCGCCACTGCATAAACGCTCGCGCGTGCCCTCCACGCCAAGCCACAATTTCATCTACTATTTTGTCATATATTTGTGTCGTTTGGTGTACAGGGCACGCGCTTGCTTGTCACGTATATGTGACAATGGCGTCCAAAAGGTTAACTAAGGCCAGGTGCTTTTCAAGCTCTATTGGCAGACTCTTGCATTCTGTGTTCATTAGGTTTTAAAACTTTTAGGTAGTATCTAGAAGAGCTACTGATCCATGAAAGAGCTTATGAAGGAAAACCTTTCATTGTCTCTAAAGCAAAAAATCATGGACATGTACGGTCGAACAAGCTATTTGGGTAACAGTTAACCCACAAATTATGTTGTAAAATAAAATAGCTCGTACGACCGCACATTCTTCCCATTTTGACCTATGGGTCCCGAGTTGGTCCTTGACAAATAATCAAACGTCCTGGTCCAAACTCAAGGTCTGCCAGCGTGCAATGGAGCGCAGCATTCTAGGCGTCAAACTAACCGACCGTGTACACAACACCACAATGTGCTCCAAAACGCAAATTACTGATGTTGCTCAAAAAGCCGCTAAGCTGAAGTGGGACTGGGCCGGTCACGTCTGCCATATGCCCAATGAGCTGTGGGCAAAATTTCCACTTTCTGGAGCCCTTACACAGCCAGAAGACGTCGCGGCAGACCTTGTAGAAGATGGTGGGACGAGCTGAACAGAACCAACAACCAGTGGTCTACATTGGCCCTGGATATAAACAACTGAAGGCATGGGGAGAGGCCTTTGTCCAGCACTGGGATGATGCATTTTAACAGGAACAGGAAGTACCTTACAATACATTTATCATGCCAAACATGTTTAAAAATTCGAATTGGAGTTTTGTTCGACTTATTTTTGTAGAACTGAAGATATAATCGTGATATTGCGATATATCCTGAGACAGTCGCCTCCGCTTTATCTCCTGAGATAAAAGTAAGAATTTAGTTTTTGAAAACTTATTCATAATTGCCTTTGTTATTAAGAATGTCTTTATGTACCTACCTATCCATCTCTATTTACCAAGAATAAATAAAGCCACATCTTGACAACTCGACATGTCTTCTGCCCGCGCATGGGGCGACCCGTACACTCAAGTCAAGAGAGAGTTGTTTTTTTTCCATAGCAAAGGGGAAGCAGCTAGTGATGTAGATATTCTACGTATCTCAATCGTCGTGTCACTTTGTATTGTGAAAACAGGAATTAGGCACTCAGTTATTAGGTGAGGCGTTGAGTTAGGTGTCCCTTAGTGTTTGAAGAAAAGGGGAAAAGGACAAACATTGGAACAACCATGTTAACTATTTAAAAATTGCTGTAATATCCCGTTTATCATAAGTTAGATTTGCGGGGGGATAAATCCCAACAATCCCCTCCCTGGATACGTACCTGACAGCGACCGTGCCTCACTGTGTCGGGGCGTGTCAGTTTCCTGCAATTTTGGCCCACACTTTGTCCGGCATGCGGCAGACATGACCTGCCCAGTCCCATTTCAGTTGGGCAACCTTTTGAGCCACGTCAGTTATATTTGTTTTGGAGTTCTCAATGAAGCTCGACGAAGTCCCAGAGAATGAATTTAACTGTCTTGGATCCCGCAACGAAATAAATCAGAAAGTATAGCAGAGGAGTAGGAAAAAAACTGTAATTTCCACTTCCCTCCATATCAGCAGGAGACAGAACGAAACAAGGCGAATAGGCACAAAGGGACGTTTACAACTGGGGTAGGCCCAGTTGCCTAGCACCTCGGATAAATATTAACGTTAATGGGTCCTAAGTTGAGAGCTGTTATATTTGATTCCAATAATAGTTATGGCAAAAACGCTTGAACGCACGGAAATTTGCTCTGCTTCTACAAGGTCCGTATAGTAAATACTGTGGGTGAGTTCGGACTTCTGGATGTTAGTCAAAGACCAATTTAAGTCTGTGCTCCATGTTAAGACGGAGTATACACATGTCCGTAAGTTTGCGTTTCAGTTCCATAGGCAGCTCACCTTAAATTTTGGTAGTAATTTCATGGACCAGTAACTCTTCCAGGCGTTTTCTGTTCGTCTTGCAAATCTTTGTCTTGTCTCGCCTGAAAACAGACTACTTGGCCCAAGTACAGGTATTCCTGGACATAATTGTATTGTCTCCCCGTCTTATTTTATAATATTACTAGCTGACCCACGCAACTTCGTCTGCGTCACATAAGAGAGAAAAACGAAAGGATAAAAATAACCCGTTTTTGCAACATTTTTCATTACTGCTGCGCTCCTAATGGTCATAGCATGATGTTATATAGCCTATAGCCTTCCTCGATAAATGGACTATCCAACGCAAACATAATTTTTCAATTCGACCCTGTAGTTCCTGAGATTAGCGCGTTCAACCAAACAAACAAACAAACAAACTCTTCTGCTTTATAATATTAGTATAGAGTATAGATATTGTTTTTGTATGAAATTGTTAGTTTGACATCATTTTGTTTTCTATTGAAAAATGTAATTATTCTGGCCTTGTCTATATTAACTTTTAAATTATTGGACTCAAGCCATTTTATAATGCTTTGAACAGCTTCGTTAACTTCTTTGTTGCAGTCATCAAATGTAGTATTAGGGTTTTGTGGAATTACTAACGAAATATATCTGCAAAAGGTACAGTGATGATTAGTCACGTTAGATAAATCATTGATGTAGAGTAGGAATAGAAGTGGGCCTAATATGCTACCTTGTGGGAAACTGACTCTGTTGTGTGCAAGATGAGATTTGTATGCGTATTCTATATTCTCGTAATTATTTTTTCACCTCAGCACCTCAAACAAGCAGGTTTTGTTGTTTACAGAGAGTGAGCAAACTTCGATTTTACTGCGAGCATGAGACAAAGTAACTTTTTTTTTTTTTTATCGAGAACTGTGCAAGTCTACTCACAAAATTCGAAAGATTTTAACTTCATTTTCTTCTGTCACTTTCACTTCGATATGAAAAAAGCGAGAGATAGAACAAGTCGATTCGAAATTCGATTTTCAAATTCCATCTAGTTGCCCCAAAAAAAAAAAACAAAACGTTCGGATACCGATATTGTGAATCGATAACCGTAATATTATATAATACGTGTTTAGGTTTTAAATGAAAAATTGAAGTATTTTAAATAATTGAATTACATTTTTTATGATTAAATCAAGATGAAGAATGTTGAAGACAAAAATATGAAGTTTATTATGTATCTACTTATTTATTTATAGTTTTAACCATTTTTGATATTGAGACAGAATACCGCGAGTGTAGTTTCAGAACGCATTTAAAAAAAATAGCGGGATTCAAAGGAGAATGACCAAAGTGGACCAAAATTTGAAAAAAAAAAGAAAAGTTCTGCCCCCAGATTTACTACATAGCTCATTTGAAAGACTGGTTCAAAAGCTTAATTTTCTTCTATGGAACTGAAAAAATCTGTCCCACGGAATCATAGATATTAGCTGAAACGTGAACTTGAAAAAAAGTAGCACATTCACTTGCACATTCAAAATTGTTGAATTAGTCTGTAACTGTGGGTCAGAATTTGATGTACATTGGCACACATAGTAAGTCCAACATTATAAGTTAACCCACAATGGAGTCAACCTTGGGGGCAGCAGTTTTTTTTTTTGGACCAGGGCCCATACATTTTTGGTCATTCTCCTTTTTGTTGTTTAAATTCTCTGTTACGCTAGCAATGATTAGGTCAATGTACGCTAGCTACAAAGTACAATACAATTTGGATAATAAAAAATTAACAATAAATAAATATGAGTGAGTCCTGTGACGAAGTCTGCTATTTAACACCCGGAAAATTGAAACATAATGTAAAAATACAGAATTAAATTTCCTGCCTGAAAAGTCTCGCGGTGAATATCTGTACCTACATTACTAATATCTCACTTTGTTGCATGTAGTATGTTTTAGTTGTATGTATGTTTTTGTATGTACTGTTTTGTATGTATGTTTTTTATTGTTTAGGTATTATGTTCTTGCTGCTGAGGTGAAAAGTTGTATGTGTTACACGAGACCAAAGTTATTTGCACCTCGTGTGTTTGAATCCTTCTCTTACTCGGGATTCAAAATTAACACTCGCAGCAAAAACTCACTTTGCTCTCTTGTTGCACAAATAGCTATTGTTGACTTCTACATATTTTTGGCTATTTGTAAGGTTACTTTGTAACCATTTATGGGCTACACCTCGAAATCCGTATGCGTAGGTTTTTTGGAGTCAAATTTCATGATCAACAAAATCGAACGCTTTGGTCATATCGAAGAACACTGCACAGGCACTACTGCAACAACATTTTCGAAAACTTTTTTATTAGTCTAAAGGCAGCTAGTGTGGTAGACTTTCCTTTCTGAAAACCGTGTTGTTCAGATTTCAGTATATTGAATTTGGTTAACCGTTTACACATAGCTTTTTTATAATTTTGGCTAGTATACGTAGGAGAGCAATAGGCCTATAGTTGTTAGGTTCTGTTTTATCTCCCTTTTTAAAACTCGGTTTTACAACGGATACTTTAAGTTTTTCTGGAAAAGAACCTAGTGATAATGATAGATTTATGAGATGACATAGTATTGCTGTTATTAAATGCGCAGTTTGTTTTAAAATTTGAGTGGGTAAGTTATCATAACCTACCGATTTAGTGTTTTTTAAAGATAGTATAATTCGGTAGATTCCGTATGTTGTAACGGGTGTTAAGAATTTCTTATTAAGAGGTTCTATTGTTTTAGGTTCTATATTTTTTTTAGTTGACTTTTTGTCAGCCCTATGAAATAATTATTAAAAGTATTTGATATAAGTTCAGGATCTGTTATGGTTTTATTGTTTAAATTTATTTTGTTTATTTGTTGCGTATTATATTGATTGCTTTCTTGACTTTTAATTATTTTATTATTTCGTACTTCATCAGTAATCGATCATTATTGAGTTTCTGTGTTAGCGTTTATACTTTTTTTAATATTTTGTTATACGAGTATGTGTGGTATTTGGTTTTAAAAGACTGACGTGAAGATTTACAACTGTATAGATATCTGAGCTTTCTTTTAGTATTGAAAGACAATCTGAGGCCTTTGGTTATCTAAGGTTGATGCTTTAGATTCTTTTTACTCGTAACTTTGTTTTTTTTTACTGGATACTCCGTAAAGACCTCCATTATGTCCGTTATATCAGAACATTATGTCTTTACCGCGTTTTTTTACTTCTGATAAGCTAACAATATCCCAGTTGACCTCAGTCAATGCGTTTTCGAGCTCAGTTTCAGTATTAGTACGTTGAACGGGGGATTGATGACGGAAATCATCAAATAACTTTTCCCACCCTGGGCGGAGCGGGAGGGAGTATCAGACTTTTACCGACCAAAACCCATCCATGTTCCTTCCTCGCCGCCCTTTATGTTTCGGGGCCACGGTATCTCTTTCGAACGGTCCCGCAGAGACTCTAGGGTGAGGCTTTGCACTGTCGTCAGCAGCAACACCACTGGAACCGCCGGGAATTTCGTTCTTCTTCGTCATCATATTTGTGGAGGGGATTAGACATTTAACCCATCACGCATGTCCAATGTGGGTTGATGGGTGAACAGTGGACCTGCTCACTCGGTTCGTGGGTGCTGCGGTGATATTTAAGATTTATTATCGCCGTCACCACCCTAAATCAGCGTCCTGTTCTAACGCCAATTATCTTACTTAGGCCATTTGCGAACTGTGGTAGCTCGCATGCCCTAAGTTGATTGTTTTTTACTAGAAGATATAAAATTTAAGATTCCTCAATCGAAAATATACAAAGCTATGTTTCCACATAAGTCAGTTATGAACAGCCGAATTTTTAACTGTCATTTAATAAATGAATTATTTAAAAAAAAATCAGCGGCGCCCGGTTGTATTTTCATTTTCGTTGTCAACGACCCTGAACCCCACGAAATTGACACCCATGACCACCCATGACGTACGCGCAAATGCCCTTTGCGCAAAGGTCTTTCGCACTCTAAGCTTAGACCTGCTGGTTCGAAATAAACAAAATAAGTAAGTTGAACATTTATATTTTCACCTGGTACAGCAGAACTCGGAAAATTGAAATTAGTTCTGATGGAATGGCAACCGATAATAAGCACACGTATTGAACATTGGTACCAATCGATACGTATATAATGATTTAGTATTAAGCGATTTACTGGATTTTAGGATTGGTTTTGTAGTGTTATCTGCAAGCTTATTGAATTATCTATCTTAACCCTACAGAATCATTTATCTTAATCCTACAGAAGTTATAAAAGGTGGTCTTTTGTTGTTTACAATGAGTAGTTACCGGGTGCATGTGCACAATGTTACGTGGAGGGTTATTAGTGGTCATAGCCACAAGCGTCGCTTTGGCGGCCGCTAGGAGCTACCCCCAAACTGACGAAATCCAGGAACTTCTGAAGAACGTAGACGCACGCTATTCAGACAGCGTATTCGAAGATGCGAACTTAGATGTGGTGAGAGCCGTGTTCAAAATAAAAATTTTGGATCCTTACTTTCGGTGTGACAATTATCCACTCATTCAAAATTGAAGTGCTGTGTACTAATCCGAGTTGCAGTTTCCTTTTAACTCTTTTATCAGTTAAGTGATAACTATAACTTCTAAATTAGAAGGAGCTTCTCAATTTATTATTTTTAGGGATAATTCAATAAAATTAGTTCCGAAGGGTGATTTCTGATAGGTATCTTTATAGTAACTTTAGTTTCTTCAAATATGTAATTAGTATACTTCATATATGTCGATGACGCTGTTGGTTACAATGTACTACAACCAAAAAGGGAAAAATAGGTTTAGCTTATTAAAAAAAACACTTACTTACCTAAAAAAAAATCACCACAAGTGCACTTTTTGGGATTTTTTACAGTATATTTATTGTCTTTTTTAAACTTTCACGATCAGAACACATTCATATACCTATTACACATTTTCATATATTTTATAAAGTATTTTTTATATATTCACATAGCTATCATCATCATCATCATATCAGCCCGGAATCACACACTGCTGGGTACCGGTCTGCCCTTTCTTCCGCCACACTTCCGGTTCTGTGCCTCCGTGATCCAGGTGTTTCCCGTGACCCTGACAATATCGTCAACCCAACGAGTTTGAATGATCCATACTTTTTGGCATACTCTTTTGTTTGTTAATCCTCTCACAATCTTATTCCATTCATTTTATTGTTTTACGAGAACTGGACAATTGTTTATATTTTAATTATTTCAGCCGGATTTGATCACAAAATATCGTTATCCAGTTGAAGTTCACAATGTGACGACTGAGGATGGCTACATATTACAAATGCATCGTATCCCTTACGGACGAGACGCCAACAATGTGCCAAATCAGAGGAAACCTGTCGTCTTCGTGATGCATGGTATACTCTGTTCTTCTGCTGATTTTGTATTAATGGGTCCTGGCTCGGGTTTAGGTAAAGTATTTTTTCGAGAATTTGGACATTCATATTTCGATTTATACATGTATAATAATCTAAGCTTAATTACAGGTTACATTCTCGCCGAGGAAGGTTTCGACGTCTGGATGGGTAATGCTCGCGGAAACTATTACTCTCGAAAGCACGTTACTTTGAACCCGGACGCTATACTGAACACTGCATTCTGGAACTTCTCTTGGGATGAAATAGGAAATATAGACTTGCCGACAATGATTGACTATGTATTGTCGGTGTCTGGAGAAGAGAAGCTGCATTATGTGGGTCACTCGCAGGGCACCACGACTTTCTTCGTGTTGGGGTCATTGCGTCCGGCTTATAACGACAAGATTATTTCGATGAATGCACTGGCTCCAGTAGCTTATATGGCACACAACAAGAACCTTCTTTTAAATGCTTTGGCACCTTTTTCTACTGAAATTGAAGTAAGTTATTAGTTATATTATTCACATAGGTAGTATGCGTAGATGTGTCCATTTCCTGTATCGTGCTAAGCTAATGTGAGTCTTTTTTCATTTTTTTGTGAGACATTTTTTCTTTCTTTCTTTCTTTTCTTAATTTTGTTAATTTTTAGAGCATTTCTTCTTTGGTCGGAATCGGTGAGTTTTTGCCTCACTCAATTGTCTTCACATGGGCAGGCGAGGCATTATGCCGTGATGAAGTAGTGTCTCAACCGATATGCAGTAACATTTTATTTTTGATTGGGGGTTGGGACGAAGCACAACTTAACACGGCAAGTATTGATGAATGATTAAAGTGTGTTTTATAGACCTACCTACAACGGTTTTGAATTCTTGTATTTATGATGTGTAATTGTGTATTCGTGTTTGCAGACCATGATGCCCGTCATATTTGGCCACACTCCAGCTGGTATGTCAGTAAAACAGCTCGCTCACTACGGTCAAGGGATCTCCGGAAAAGCCTTTCGTCGTTACGACCAGGGGTCTTCATTAGCCAATTATATAACGTATGGATCCACGACTCCTCCGTCTTATGATTTATCTAAAGTAACTGCTCCAGTGTATCTTCATTATTCATCCGGTGACCCATTGGCGGAAGTCGCTGATGTTGATACATTGTTCGAAGAACTAGGTAGCACGACGTTGAACAGGTTTTTAGTTCCTTTGAGCAGCTTTAGTCATATTGATTTCATGTATGGTATCGATGCCAAGGAATTAGTTTACGATAAAGTTATCGACCTTATTAAAGCCTCAGACGCCTCTGCATGAAGATCAGTAATTCTAACGATGTAACAACGAATACACACTCCATTCGACCGAGTTACAGTTCTATCTTGTATTTTTTATTAGACCTAATCGCACAGTCAGAACGAATGTGACCGAACTCAAAATTACGGTGAATTGAATGAAATGCCTAACTCCTAACATGGGCAGGCTGCAGCATGGCTAGTGAATCAAAAAGTGTCGATATCATGCAAGGACTAACAAAAACATTTCGTCTCTTTTATTTCCGCGAACACGAACACAATTTTGTTAAATCCCACGAAACGCACGTGTTCTGTCACTTTCCATCCCAGCGTGAAATGTGTTTTCTGATAGTAGGTAATTAAGGCGATCACATGAGCTAAATTAGCAACTCTATTTGTGGTGGTTCAAACTTCGCCTGTAATTCTGTTGGAATAAAGTTCTAATCAGCTTGCACTACAAAGTGGTTGTTACGTCAGTCACTGCGGGCCGGATAGTACGAAATGAGTGGTTTCGATCGATTTACAAAAAAACTATTGATTGGACTAAAACAATAAAACACTATCATGATAATACGTTACCTACTTGAAGAATTATTTGCCAAAAAATTAGAATGAACGCATGTATTTTAGTATGTTTTTTACTCGTTAATAGATTTTTTAGAGATAAGTTCGTGATTTTTTTTTATCGAGGAAATTGTGTTTCCAAAAATACCCTGAAGAATATCATATATTTTTCTGGTTTTGTTTTTTGCAGTGAATCCTATAGGTACTTTTAGGCATTATAAAACTCGCGTTTAGGTGGAGATGCTGGATTTGAAATCTTAACTGATTAAGATTTCAAAACCAGCATCTCTCACTCCTCCGTTATATTATAAGGTGGAACTGACACCAATTAATGAACCCTGTTAAGTACTCGTATATGGTGACATTTCATCAGGTTACATCAACTGTAAATATTCAGCTGACTATCACATTTCAGTATT
Organism: Xestia c-nigrum; assembly: GCA_916618015.1. Lineage (NCBI taxonomy): Eukaryota > Metazoa > Arthropoda > Insecta > Lepidoptera > Noctuidae > Xestia > Xestia c-nigrum. Next base: position 13,275,535 of record OU745260.1, read on the forward strand.
TTCAGAGACGTATGCCAAAGACCTGGAGTAACCTACGAAAGATTATGGATAGATTAGCTAGACAAATTGACTCTAGCAAGTGCAACTCGGACCTTGAACTGAGCAACTGGAACCTGACTAGGTAACCAGCCTAGAGCTTAAAGTGGATGCTTAACTGCAATTTCTGGCTGATTTTGTGTTTACTTACGATGCTAGATGCGGCCATCGGCTACTTTCTCGCCCTGCACCCACTGAGGTAATCTTAGATAGTTGGATTTTTCAACAGTAGCTTGTGCCTAACTGCTAAATGAATATTTTTATCTCCAACTGTTTACTGATATCAAAAGATTAATTACGAATCAATTACGAAAATAACACGACTACCTATTCATTATTATGATTTCTTTTGATACTGACTGACACTAGGCAGGCCAATCAACTGGGTAATGTGCGATAAGATAGGTTAGGATTATAATAATACGTTTAAGGCCGTGTTTGATATAGTATTTCTATCAAACATTACCTGAAACGTATTGATGTGCCCTTATTTCCGCCATTGGAGTTGAGATATGAGTATTTTTCAAAAATCCCGGACTACTTCCAAACTCCTAAATTGTCATTCTTCTTATTTCTTCTATGTAAAGAAAAAGTCCTAGGTATATTAAAACTACTGATAAGAGGGAGCCGCTTATTATATTCCGAAATTTTGATGATGACCGTAGAAAATAGGTGACAACAATGTACTTATTCATTTTAGCATTTTTTTTTAATAATTTCTGTAAGTTCAGTGAGCCTACCCACCATCCTGTACCCTGTATAGTTACACACCTAAATGGTAATGGTAATCTGCTGTCGTCTGCCTCTTGATTTGAATGTGCCCTGGCGGTTGAGAGTATGCTCACTCAAATGTCTCGCTGATGGTGGCGCCTGTGTCGGACCATTTAGTTCCCTTCAAAATGGTTGATCTGAATGGTGCTGATCCATGCGTCATGTTCGTGAACGGGCGCTGTCAGTTGTGACAGGTCAACTCTTAGTTGCCATGGCTGATTTGAATGAATTATTTTTGTGTTTTTCTATGGACACTTAACGAGCACATGTTGCTACATTGTTCTCACATAATGTACCATCTCAACATGAAAGATGTAACCAAGATTTTGTAACAATATTTTGATTTAAAAGAACGGGCAAGAAACTCCATGGACACTTCTATAGAGTTTCTTGCCCGTTCTTCTCCATAAAGGGTGTAAAACACCTCTTCAAGAAGCCGAAAAGCACTTGTTCTCCCCATCATTGCAATCATTTTTTTGCTCTACACCATACCTGGGAACCTTCTAGTTACGGAGATATGGGGGGTCAAAGTTACAACTTTTTGACAAGTTTTTTTTTAAATACAAACACTTTTAACTCCTCCACGACCTCCGTACTATTCAATCCATCCATAAGCGCAATCTTTTAAGTGCGTTACATTGAGTTCTACCACAAAACATGATTAATAACCTCAAAAAAAAAGTTGTTTCCCAGCAATAATTTTTGCATAAAGTTACTTGGTTTGATGTAAAGAATGCTTGGTTAACGGCTTTGTGGTGAGGTGGTTTACACCCTGTATAGATCTACGCTAGGGAATGGGCAACTACAGTACTTTCACAGTTTATAAGTCTTGTGACTGGGACTGTAGCTACATTTAATTTTCATCTTTGTTTCAAAAATTCAAAAGTGCCTGTGTGGCCTACTTGAAATAATCCTCTCATTTTGATTTTGATTTTGAAAAGACACAAAGTTCTACACAACTTGGAACAGCGTCGACTGTCGACGATGTCGTTTCAAAATATATTAGGTATCAGGACTAGGTTTTAATGGACAAAATGAAACAAAAACGGAATAAATGAGTGTACAACCGCCGTCTATTCTGATAACAGTTCTTACGGTTGGAGTGAGTAATTTGGTTCAAGCGTTATTTCGAGCTGGAGTGGCTGATTCAGAAGAGGTCTTTAGCAGTACTTTGGTAAGTTAAATGATTTGGACTCGCATATCTCGGCAAAAATATTGTTGAACACTGGTTCAAAATAGACAAAAAAGTTGAAATTTATACTGCCACCCGGTAGAGTAGAACTCGGAAAATTGTAATTAGTTCTAAAGAAATATGGCAACCGGTAGTGAAGCACATTGACCATTCGCACCTATCGATACCGACAAGATTTAGTTCGTATTATGCTATTTACTAGATTTTGGCATTGATTTATTCTGTTATCAAAGCTTATTGAATTCTTTATCTTAATTCTACAGAAGTTATAAAAGGTGGAACCTAATGTAGTTCACAATAAGTAGTTACTAGCTGCATGTGCACAATGTTACGTGGAGGGTTGTTAGTGGTCATAGTTTCATCCATTGCTTTGGCGGCCGCCGGGATTCCTCACCAAGGTGACGAAATTCAGAAATTACTGAAGAAAGTTGACGCACGCTATTCAGATAATGTATTCGAAGATGCGAACTTAGATGTGGTGAGTAACAGTCGAGAGAATTATACATATTAAAATGTTAGTTCCTCAATACTCCTATGGTGTTCAGATATTACTCTACAATTTTGTTATTATTACCTATTTCCAGCCTGGTCTTATAAGAAAATATCGTTATCCTGTAGAAGTTCACAATGTGACGACCGAGGATGGCTACATATTGCAAATGCACCGTATTCCCCATGGACGAGATGCCAACAATGTGCCAAATCAGAGGAAGCCTGTCGTCTTCGTGATGCATGGCATACTTTGTTCTTCTGCCGACTTTGTCATTATGGGCCCTGGTTCTGGTTTAGGTAAGAACTAGTATTTGATTTAAGCTCTTAGTACGGTACCTACTTTCAGTTCCACAAGACGTATTTTGGAGCAAGTTGCTAATGGATAATCTTAGCAACACCCGATGCATCCCCACGCGGTTTCTAGGAAATATTTCCTGGGACTGCATATCTGGCGATTATTCGATTCAAAAGCCTGGAACTTCATACCTCAAACCGAAAGACGTGGATGGTGCATTTAATATGACATCAACAATATTTGACTTGTTTCGTTCTGTCTTCTGCTGATATGGAGGGAAGTGGAAATTACGGTTTTTCCTATTCCTCCGCTATACTTTCTAATTAATTCCGTTGCGGGATCCAAGACAGTTAAATTCATTCTCTGGGACTTCGTCGAGCTTCATTGTCTCGGCGCTTTTCTGGTGGTCGCCATTGGTGATTCTGGCTTTCAGGAGTTACAGTGGTTTGGGCGTGTGTGGCGGGTTTGTCCCAATAAAATCAACATTGTGGACCTGCAGGGTCCTATGGTGCTAAGGGCTTCAAGGCTATGCAGACCAAAAGGGGACTTAAACAATCGCCCTGAAACATACCTCGTTCTAACCTTATCTATATGTTATTGCTCTGGATAATAAGGGTGTAAAACACCTCTTCACGAAGCCGAAAGGCACTTGTTCTTCTATCATTGCGATCATTTTGTTGTTCTACACCATACCTTCTAGTTACGGAGATATGGGGGGTCAAATTCCAACTTTTTGAAAAGTTTTTTTTTTAAATACAAGTTTTTTTGTAAGATTTTGTAAGATTTCTTTTAACACCTCCGTGACCCCCGTACTATTCAATCCATCCATTAGCACAATGTTTTCAGTGCGTTACATTGAATTCTACCACAAAACATGATTAATAACCTCAAAAAAAATAGTTAGGAGTTTAAAGTAGGAGTAATAATTTTGCGTAAAGTTACTTAGTTTGATGTACAGAATGCTTGGTTAACGGCTTTGTGATGAGGTGGTTAACACCCTGTACATCAGGCATCCTGGATGGGGAAGACCGTCCTTCCATTTGTTTTCTTTTGTAAGATTTAAAGTCATACAAACAAACAGAACCAGTATGACAGAAAAAAGGCCTTTATTCCCGGCTGCCACCACCGGTTCGCCAGTTGCAACTATTTGTCTCATCTACCACCACGGGTGGTGGTTGCGTCGGTGGAGTCGCATCTACTCCGAATTCTGCCACCACTGGTGGCAGATGACACTTAATTAGTGGATTCCACCACCAGTGGTGGCAGACTCGACGATCAAGTAGCCGTCTGACACCACCAAGTATTTCGAATAATAAATAGAAAGAAAGATAGCCTTTCTGGGTCCAGCTATTAACTAGGTTATTGTCAATAAAACAATGGTTTGTATTTCATATCATTCCAAAATGAACTTTTATATACAAGTTATGACTGCAGTGTTCGGGAAGCTGCGCGGTATCTTCTCGTCTAGCTTACCGCAGTGTCTCAAGACAAAAGTCTATGACCAGTGTGTGTTGCCAGTGATTACATACGGGACCGAGACGTGGTCGTTCACAATGGGTCTTATCAAAAGGCTTAAAGTCACCCAAAGAGCAATGGAGAGGGCTATGCTCGGAGTTTCTTTGCGTGATCGAATCAGAAATGAAGAGATCCAGGAGAACCAAGGTCACCGACGTAGCCCGAAGAATTGCCAAACTTAAGTGGCAGTGGGCAGGGCACATTGCTCGCAGAACGGATGGCCGGTGGGGTCAAAAAGTTCTGGAGTGTCGACCGCGAACCGGAAGATGATGCGTTGGAAGACCTCTCACTAGGTGGACCGATGACCTGGTCAATGTGGCGACACTTGAGGGAGGCCTATGTCCAGCAGTGGACGTCTTTGGGCTGAAATGATGATGATGATGCTCATAGTGTCAAGCACATAAGCTTGCATTTGTAACGCGTGAAAGATCCGCCTCGATGTCGGAAATGCAAAAAAACGAGTAAAGGCCTCCTCGGACCGGAAACAACAAACAGATGCCACAACAAAAATAGACATAAGAGAAACTCCAATTTTTTGTCCCCCAATCCGGCCGTTTATATATGTATATGTACACTAAACACACGAACCTTGAGAACACCAGAAAGTTTGCATGAGCTAGTTTTGACTTAGGTCTCTGGACAGGAGTGGCGGCAGACAGAAAACAGTGGAAAGAGTTGGAAGAGGCCTTTGCCATAAGGCACACCGAACTGAGAGACCTTTTGTAGTTCAATGTAGATTTTAGTTTTAAATATTTCGTTTCAACAATGTAAAAAAATATTCAAAATTTCGGAAATATATATTATTATTATTATTAACTAGTTAATAGCTGGACCCAGAAAGGCTATCCTTCTTTCTATTTGTTATTCGAAATACTTGGTGGTGTCAAACGGCTACTTGATCGTCGAGTCTGCCACCACTGGTGGTGGAATCCACTAATTAAGTGTCATCTGCCACCAGTGGTTGCGGAATTCGGGGCAGATGCGACTCCACCGACGCAACCACCACCAGTGGTGGTAGATGCGACAAATAGTTGCAACTGCCACCAGTGGTAACGGACCGGGGTGGTGGCAGCCGGGAATAAAGGAAAAAAGGGGAGGTCTATAACCGGCAGAGGGTGATTCCGGACTGATTTGATGATGAAGAGACAAACAGCCAGGACCCAAAACAACTACTACTACTTTTTTTTTTAACAAATGTTTGTACGCTCTCTGGCATAACGTGACGCACTTTTTATTCTCTTGATACACCATTATTATTGTACCTATGTTAAACAAATGAATAAATGACTTATGACTTACCTGTAGGCTATACAAATACTTGTTCTATTGCCCCCCACACGATATCCGGAAGCTGCGCAGAGTTGCATCAGCTTTATACAGCACTTAATGAGCAATGTACAGTGCCGACCAAAAGTCGATAGGCAATCTCACAAAGCAATAGCTTGACGTTTAGTTTGACTTACGACCTTCTACTTTCAACAAAATAGATATTGTCAGCAACTAGTTGTAGTTCATAATTTCAATGGTAATATCTAAGACATGATGGCCTAGCGGTTGGGCCCGTCCAGAATTAAGAGTGAATCAGTAAGCCGTGAGTTCAAATCCCGCACAGTTACTTTTAGACTTTTTGTAAGTTTTTACTCTACAGAAATATTATATTCTTTAACTTGTTTGCTTTGTTCACACATTTCGTAAAGTTAAGGAGGTAGATAGAAAAATAAGTCAAGAATTTAGTTAGATTTCTGTGAGGTAAACATGAGTTTTATGAATATTTTAACTTGATCGGAATGAACTTTGTCGTTTGGTTGTAGCCATACATAATACACTATATAATGTGGTAGTTGATGGTCAGTGACGTGTGGTTTAATAGATAGCAGTATTGTTGTTGGTGTGATTCTTAAAATGCGGGCAAATATTAATATTAAGGCGAGGGCGACTATTATCGCGCTGCATAAAAGTGGCCTTAATAGAACTGAATGTGAGTATTATAATTATTTATGAATTGTAACTTAAACGTTAAAAATTAAAAGCGAATGGGTATTATAAATTGTCCATTTATTTGGTGACCTGTGGTTTACATAATTCGTTGTTTTTTTTCAATCTATCGTGCAAGATAAATAATTAGTGTTTATTATTGAATTTACAATTGCAGAGTGAATTGTGAAGTGTTGATTTATAGCATCTGTATTACAGCTGCCTTACATATATATTTTTTTTTGTTTTAGAGAAATGCAGTAAGTCTCTGGATCAAAAGGTATGAGGAAGAGGGGAGCAAGTAGACAGCGAAGTGGAAGGTCGTCGCTTATTAGCGAAGCGCAGCGACAACATATCGTGGGCGAGTATGAAACCAATGGTTTCACACCTACGACACACTCGGTGTCACCGCAAACTGTTCGCCATGCCCTCCACGCTGAAGGCTTGCATCACAGAAGATCAGCTAAAATGCCCTTCTTGACAGAAAGACATAAAGAAGAACGATTACGTTTCGCACGGGAATATTTAGACTTTGACGGGATCACTACTATTTTTTCTGATGAAAAGACTTTTACATCAAGTCAAAAGGGTAGACTTCATTTATGGCGCAAGGATAACACTCGCTGGTCCGATAGAAACGTAATCCCTAATACAGACTCAGGTCGAATTATGGATGAATGAGTGCCCCCATAGAAAATCTATGGGGTTTGATAGTGCAAAGGTGGGATACACGAGATGAGAGATGTATAACACAATTAACAACCCATTACATAAAGGTGTGGGAAAATTTAAGAAGAACCGAAATATGTTGAAACATTGTGGGGTCCATGCGCATACGTCTACTTGACTGCATTGAAAATAATGGGGGTTATACAAAATATTAATCCTAATGTTCTAGTTTTAAGTAGACGTTTTACAAAATGTTTAGTGAATATCAATAAACATTTTGTAACACTTTTTATTTTATTTTATTCAAAAGGAACAGCAAACAGCTACAATATAAAATATAAAAAAGGAGATACACATAACATTTTTAGGATACAATATTGCAGCCCACAACGCTGTTCTCAGATTAACTGTGGAATATAACTAACAAATAATTGAAGTGCTAGGGTAGTAATACAAAATAATATTAGAAACTAAACTTACTTAACTATCATGCTTATCTGTATTTTTATTTACACATAGATCAAGAGAGCTCTTTGAGTATGAGACATTTGAACGTACTGGGAGAACAAGCAAAAATGTCAATATGTTCAAAAGTCATGTTGTAGGCATCAATCATTCTGCGAACAGGTGAGCGCAAACCAGTGTTAGAATGACAGGTACGCGTGAAAAATAGTCTACCAGCGCGCACCTTTCGCTTGTACACAGTTCTAGGAACAACATAGCACAACATATTAGTTAACTCAATGCAGTCAAAACTACTTCTAACAATGTTATAGAGATTCATGGCCATCAAGTACTTGCGTCTACTTTCAAGTGTTGTAAGTTTGTACTTTTTGAGTAAATCCTGATATGGCAAGTAATATCCAAAGCACCTAAAATGCATTGCACGTAGGAATTTCTGTTGAACACTCTCAATCGCCTCAATGTACTTATTATAGTATGGACTCCAGACGGACACTGCATACTCCAGTTGCGAGCGTACGAGAGACTTATATAGGCACATATATGAAGAAGGCTTCTTAAAATCTAATGTCGAACGCATAACAAATCCATAAAGTTGGTACGCTTTATTTACTATTTTACTAATATGCAAGTCTAGGCAGAGCTTGGAGTCTAGGATAATGCCGAGATCACGGACAGAATCCACTTTTGTTAGGGGAGCATCGCACAAAGAATATGCATGTTTGACGATGTTTTTATTTTTGGTGAAGTTAAGAAAATAACATTTTGGTAAACTAAGCTGCAACTTATTTCTACTACAGTAGTCAGACAGTCTATCCAAGTCTTGTTGTAACATAAGACAGTCATTTGCGTCGCGTATTGTTCTGTATACCTTAAGATCGTCGGCGTATAAAAGGAATTTAGTGTTAAGGAAACACTGGCTGATGTCGTTAATGTACAAAACAAATAAAAGGGGACCAAGAATAGAACCTTGTGGTACACCAGAGGTGACCTGCGCGATGCAAGATGAATGACCGTTAACTACAACTCTCTGACTACGGTTAGTGATGTAGGAAGCAAACCATCTAAGTAAATTTCCACGGATACCATTAAACGCTAATTTATTGAGCAATATAACGTGATCCACCTTGTCAAAAGCCTTGCAGAAGTCTGTATATACTGCGTCCACCTGGACGCGGCTGTCAACATTATCAAATAAAAAGCTTGTGAAGAGCAAGAGGTTAGTGACTGTGGACCGCCGTTTGACAAAACCGTGCTGTTGTTGGACAATAATATTATGCAGAACAGGGTAAATTGCATTATGCACTAACCTCTCAAAGAGCTTCGACAAGGCAGATAACATAGAAACAGGACGATAGTGCTCAACTTTACGTCTCGAACCGCCTTTGTGGACAGGCACAATGAAAGCATCTTTCCACTGTTTGGGCACCACACCTTCTAACATGCATTTATTGTAAATAATATAAAGAGGCTTGCAGATAGAGACGGCAGCATTTTTTAAAAAATAAGGAGAAAGTCCATCAGGTCCAGGTCCTTTCGAGGCATCTAGAGATTTCAGCTCATTCAGTATTGTATCTTCACTGAAAGAAATATCGCAGATCAATGTTTCGTGTAACGCATTTTCAAGCGGGGGCGTCCAATGAGGCAATGACGGTGAAGCAGGTTCAAAAACGGAATAGAAGAAATCAGAAAACATATTACAGACAGAAATAGGATCATTAGATTCTGAGTTTTGATATTGAAGCTTAGCTGGTATACCTGGTTTCTCTTTCCGATTCGAAATGTATGTCCAGAAATGCTTAATATTTACGCGTAGGCTATCTTCCACCGACCTGATGTATGAGTTAAAACATTTCAGACACGTGTCCTTAAACTGTCCTCTGTACCTAGCAAATGTATTGTAGTCCGAAATGTTTTGATATTTTTTCCACTTAACCCACGCCTTGTGCTTCTTCTTCGAGATGGCTACAAGAGACCTAGAGAACCAAACAGGATAACTAACTGATCTGGCACGAGCCAAGGGAGTATCCCGTTTGATAATCTTATCCAACTCATCGTAAAAAATAGTTAGTGCGTCTTCGGAATTTTTAGAGCTAAACAGATCTGTCCAATTAGTTTGTTGTATGTTACAGTTAATGTTGTCAAAATTAGCTTTATGAAAGTTGTATTTGTGTAGGGGAATCTTTTTCAATGGGGTGATTTTAATATCTAAGCAGATCTCGCAGGTTAAAGCAGGGTGATAAATGTCAATAGGCAGTAGCGTAGTTGTGGAACGGGAAACGATACAGGCGTTATTAGATATAACCAAGTCAAGTATTTTACCTTTGTCGTTCGCTACATTATTGAGTTGAGAAGCTCCAAGAAGTGAAATGAAATTGAGTAGGTTAGAGTAAGTCGCAGATGTCACAGTGGAATCCGTGACACTGCCAGGGGATGCAAGCCAATTGGCTTCTGGAAGATTATAGTCACCCACAACATAGAAGCTGTCAACACTAGGATGACTCAACACTTCATGTAACGTTTCGAAATGCATATTGTACACCCGTGAAGGAGTCTTAGGTGGTATATAGGCCGCACTTACAATGTGTCGTTTTTTATTACGAGTGCTTTGCAATTCTACCATGAGGTGTTCGATATAGTTGTGTGAAAGGTCGCTTTGCTGAGTTAGCGCGAGGTCTAGCTCAGAAGGCTTGAGAGAGCTCAAAATTGCAACCAATACACCGCCGCCATCCTGCTTATTTGTAGCAATACGATCCCGATCGCATCGGAAAACTGTATAACGCTGGTCTATAAACTCGCTGTCGTAGATTTCAGATGTCAGCCAAGTTTCAGTTAATATTAAGATGTCATAAGTGTTCATAAGGATGTTCTTGTAAAGTTGGTCTAGCTTTGTGCGAATGCCCCTGCAGTTTTGGTAGAAAATTGTTAAATGTTTACTAGGCATTTTTTGTACTATAACATACATACATGTTTACGATATGAGAGTGTTCATACTGTGAATAGATAAAATGCATGAAAATAAAATTGATAAATAAGGATATTGGGTAAAACAGACAGTACGGACTACAACAATCGACTAAATTGAGAAACATATAATGTGCAATAACAACAGTACTAGAACGATGTATATCATATGACGCCAAATCGCTTGGGTACATTAAGTGGGAAAGTAGTTTTGCCACAAAAACTATGAAGACGGGGCTTAAATTACAAAAACTATAACTTTTTAAACTTAATACACGTAACAAATAAACATGCAAACAATAACTAACTAACAAAAATAAGTAGATACGGTAAATTAATAAAAAGTAGTGGATATAAAAACAAAAACAATTAATGACTAGTATTGTCAGTGGTACTATTCTCAATGCATTTAAGTTTAGATATATCATCATCTGATCTGATGGCAAAGGCTGCTTCGCCGTCTTTTTTACGAACAAGGATGGTACAGTTCTTAACCCAAACATATTTGTACTGATAAAGTTTTGCAGCTTCCTTACATCTACGAAATAATACTTTGTTCCTTAACGTTAGATGCTCATTCATGTAAACATTTGTAGAGGACCCAGAGACACCAATTTGATCAGTTTTAAGTGTCTTAACCTTCCGATACGCGCTAAGGACATTATCTCGTAGTATGCGCGTGGAGAACTTGACAATAATATTTTTGGGTCTATTGTTCTGCTGATGTGCGTGCGGTACTCTATGTACAGATATGACCTCTTTTTGAGGAATTGTAAAGCCGATAGATTCCCCAATTGAGGCCAACATCTGCAACAGATTTTCGCCTCTCCTGTCAGGAACGTTGCAAATTTCGAGGTTACAGGCTCTCGCCTGCTGCTCCAGCGTATCTATCTTCGATTCCAGATAGCTGGTCGAGGTAGCGGACTGTTCAGCCTGATGACGTGCAATATTCTCAACTCTTCTTTTGAGGTCATCCTGTTCGCTTGCATGGAACTGTAGCGATTCTTTGAGGCCAGATATTTCTTCGGCCATTAGTTTCACATCCTGCTTAAATTCGGCTTGGACCGTACGGACAGTGCTCAACTCCTGCTTCATATCCAACACGCTACGCTTTACAGTTTCCTGAAAACTAAGCATGCTAGCTTCGATCTCGCCTCGCCAATCCTGTATCGTGGTTTTAATATCTTCCTTGAAAGAATCAAGGGTCCGGTCCATGTCATAGCGCCAACCCTGCAGAGTTCTATTGAGTTCTTGGGTGAGCGTCCGGATTAGGTTGTCTTGGGAGACCAATGCGCTGGTGTCACCATCCCTGGCAGCAGAAGGCACATACATCGGTGGAGTTTGTGGCGATGGTGCACGCTGATCCAGTAAGTCACATGACATGTTCATACTACTGTCCTCATAAGTTGGAAGCTGGGTGGAAGAAATAGGCGTGTCCAAGTTATGGCGAGTACGACGAGTAATGTTACTGCATGAAGGACATTTCCAACAGGACTTATAATCATGGGTCAACGCCAAGAATTGCTGCAGCGTAATGTTTAGACAGTCGTGATGATATTTTCCATCGCATAAATTACATGCAAGATATCCAGCCTCAGGAGTCAGTCCAACGTTGCACCCGTTGCAAAGCATCTCGAAGATGAATAATAATAATAAAGTTTTTTGCAGTGCTAGTAGAGGTATCGTAGACTTTATCAGAAGAAGATTGACTTTTGAAGTGGCGCCACCTATCGTGAACCGTAAAGATTATGACGATCACTAGGTGTCTTGTATGGATACCAAGAACGGTTGTGTTCGTTAATCACAAATATGGCGCCCTCTATCTCCCGGCAAAAATTATATTGAGTATCGATTCACGGCGCACACAATATCGACAGGTAGGAACGCAAGCCCTATGCTGCTACACTGACAGTTTAGTAGATGGCGTTGATCTCAGTTTTAGTGTCACATAGGCAATGATTATGCAGATTTGAAGACGAGCGCATTCACCATAAAACACAGGCACCAAACCAACACAGCACAGTTATTGATATATGCGAAGTCCCGATATCACGGACCCGCAGCAATTTGCGTTAACACTGCCAAACCACGAATGTAAGTGTTCACAATCGATGATAGTCACTTGTATTTTGTTACCACAATAACTCGGATTTTAGATTAAAGTTCTCAATGACTCCAATTGACAGCACGAATAAAGTCTTGATCTCACCAATAATGCACAGTAATTAAATATTAGAGTATTATTGAAATTTATGAAAACAGATAAACACTGAGAGTCAAAGTAAGCTAGTCAACACAAACAGCGCCACCTCATAGTAACACGTCTATAATAATATATAATATAATATAGAATAATTCTAATATATATATTTTTAATTTTTGACGACCCGATTGGCGTAGTGGTAGTGACGCTGCCTTACGTTCTTAGGGTCCTGGGTTCGAATCCCGGTAGGAGCAAATGTTTGTGTGATGAGCACGGACATTTGTTTCCGAGTCATGGATGTTTATATGTATAATAAGTATGTATTTACAAACAAAAAGTATACATGTAGTATATCAACTATCTAGTGTCCACGACACAAGCTTTGCTTAGTGTGGCACTAGGTGGCGCTGTGTGTTAATGTCCAGCGATATTTATTTATTTTTTTTTATTTTTTTTATTCCTAAATTGAGGTTTAGTTTCAATCTTCTTTTCATCAATCAAAATGAACACTTAAACTATAACCTCAATATGAGTTACATTTATTGTGACGTCACATAAAAAACATGTTCACGAAGTCTAAATTATGTATTAGTTTTTAGTAAGCTCTGTTGAATACCGATAGATAGAAGCGGGTATCAACAATTATATTTGTGTGATTAGAATATCCTTGTTATGTTAATAAAAAATGACTTCAAAGTGGGTATACAGATACACAAAAAAATCTTATGAACGGTTACAAGAGAACTTCTTATATCTAGGTAGGAATGTGACGTTACAAATCTCATTAAAGTTGTTAATTATATGAATAAATGAAACGAATAAAACAATTGTTGTTATCTGTCAGCACGACTTTTTTTTCCACCTTCCAACACCGAAAAAATATTACACAATCACATAAATAGTTATGATGGGTTATTAACTTATATTTAAATCCTTATAAAAATAAATAATGAGCATGAACCCATTTCAAAATAAATACCTAAGTAAATAGTTTTTGCATAAAATACAAATATTAATTAAAGTGGTTACAAAAAAAAATAAAAAACCCATATTATGTAAACGGGATTTGAACTCAAGACACGTTGATCGTGAACCCACTGCTTAACCTAAACAGCTATCAACGCGTGGTAAGTAAGGTCGAAATTTAGTATCGAATGCAAATACGATCATGCGTTTGCTGCGTGCATAACAAAAGAGACGGTAATATATTTCTTTATGTTTCGTGGAGAGCGACGCGACAACTTGCGACAGTAGGCGACTCTGTGGCTGTGGTGTGCCTACGCACACCACAGTAATAAGAATACAGTACCTACGTACTGTATTGAGACAGCTTACACATACAGCCGCCCCGGGCGCTCGCCCGTGCGTTCACAGCAATATGATCCTTAGCGTGCCTGTGCGCTTATGAACGCTTACTGTACCTACATAATATGTGTCAACGAATCATAGGCCTTCTTATAGTATATCCAACATGACGACAGATCCCTTGGTAAAGGCAAACCTGTTGTCTAACGACCGTATGAAAGAGAAAAAGCTCCTTATTACCACGGTAGGTACCCCTTCCTACGTCCATATTGAGATGTGACACTAACGTTAATTACCATTAACATTGAAAACGGCAAGACCGTGATCAGACCTGTCGTAGTGTATGGCTCAGAAAGTCTTTTAATTCCCACTGACATCCTCATCATCATCAGTCTCAGCCTAGCCTTTTCCCAACTATGTTGGGGTCGCCTTCCAGTCTAACCGGATGCATCTGAATACCAATATTTTACATGGAGCGACTGAAGCTTCGACCTATCTGACCTCCATAACCCAGTTAGTAATGGGTAATACGATGAACCTTGGTAAGACTGGTTGTCAGACATTTTGGGCCACTGACTATCTATAACGACTGTCAAAGATCTACAAATGACACCCGGACCAACAGCGGTGTCGTTAACAGAATCTAGTTATGGGTGACAGCACCCACCCGCGATAACGAACAGTTTATCCGTGATCATGGTACTTGCGACAGTACCGAAATATCGGGAACTCTGAACAAATAGTAAACGTGGTATGTTTGCAATGTCATCAATGTTTCTGTTAATTTATTAGTATGTTTATTAAACAACTACACCTATAATTATTTTAAAACGACAATTTACACATTATTTTCCAGCATACATCCTCGCCGAGGAAGGATACGATGTCTGGATGGGTAATGCCCGAGGTAACCACTACTCTCGCAGGCACGTGAGATTGAACCCTGACGCTCTACTGAGCACTGCATTCTGGAGGTTCTCTTGGGATGAAATAGGAAATATAGACTTGCCTACTATGATTGATTATGCGTTGGAGGTGTCTGGAGAACAGAGGCTGCACTATGTGGGTCACTCGCAGGGCACCACGACTTTCTTCGTGATGGCATCCATGCGACCGGCTTACAACGCGAAGATCATTTCTATGCATGCACTGGCTCCTGTCGCGTATATGGCTAACAATCGGAACCTTCTCTTGAATATTTTAGCACCTTTTTCTAATAATATTGAAGTAAGTTCAACAGCGTACTTTTGAATAATGTTTCTTTTAAAACTCACCCACTTTAAGATTTACTATTTATTTGGTTTATAAACACTTTAATGTCCTTTTAATATTTTTAGAGCATTGCGTCTATTATTGGCGTCGGTGAGTTTATGCCTCAAAGCATTGTCTTCACATGGGCTGGCCAGGCGCTGTGCCGTGATGAAGTAGTGTTTCAACCGTTGTGCAGTAACATTTTGTTTTTGATTGGTGGATGGAATGAAGATCAACATAACTCGGTAAGTACCTAGAGATACAGGGTACTTTCAACATCATTGAGACGAAAAAAGGTCCATGGCTGGATATAGGTCTTGATAGCGTCGTCACATCATCCAGTTCTGTGGTCCGCCCGTCCAGTGGATTCCTGCAACCTTCACCAGACTGGTCTGGTTGATGATCTTATCTTATCGTATCTAATTGTTGGTTGGGAGGAGTGCTTCACATCCTATATGCGGCTGCTAGGCATCATTGCCCATCCGTTACGAGCCTTTGGCGATTTTTTGGGCTGTGTGGCTTTGGTTCTCTAATGGATTATTTAATTTATTATTCGATCACGCAACATAACTCCGAGCATAGACCACCGCAGTAACATGTATAACTAATTTCTTTACCTTAGTTAAAATGTGCTAATACTTGTGTTTGCAGACAATGATGCCCGCTATATTTGGCCACACTCCAGCTGGTTCGTCAGTTAGACAACTCGCTCACTACGGTCAAGGAATCTCTGGAAAAGCCTTCCGTCGCTACGATCAGGGATCTCGGTTAGCTAATTATAGAGAGTATGGATCCTTCAGTCCACCGCGTTATGATCTGTCTAGAGTAACCACTCCAGTGTTCCTTCATTACTCAGACAGCGACCCATTGGCACATGTCAACGATGTTGATAGACTGTTCAGAGAACTGGGTAGACCGATAGGTAAGTTCCGGGTTCCGATGCGCAGTTTTAGCCATATAGATTTCATGTATGGCATCAACGCAAAGGAATTAGTTTACAACAGAGTCATCAACCTTATTAAAGCTATGGACGCCAATGCATTAGACGATCTTGTTGACAACCATTGATTTGAACAATTCTATCAACAAGCTGAATTACAAATATGAAAAAAAAACAATCTCTCTTTTATTTTCGAGACACAATTCTAATGGACTGTTTCTAGTCAAGCCCAGGCTACAATTAAATCGTTGTGTTTACCACGTCAAGATTCACAAACGGCTTCTCATTATAAGAGCCTCGCGAGTTCCATAGGGCTCCAAGACAAGTCGCTGGTCGTAGTAATAATAAAAAACATATATTTATTTCTTCAGGGAAGACCCATAGAAAAATACCAAACATAAATATACATACCAATAACATTTTTGTTACTATAAATAACTTAAAATTATGTTAGTACACGATGCACTTCACTTGCACGATGTTTTGTGCGTTCTTGTGGATTTTGTCCGCGGAAGCGACGGAACATTAAATTCTGTGGCCAAAAACTTTCTTCCATCATCAAATGGAGCAAGCACGTTGGTTTGCGCAACACAAACGCCTTGAAATGGACGTTGCGGTACGACTCCAGTGCCTTTACCACAGAAATATTCATTATATCTATGGCCTGTACTCTTGGCGTGTACCTCAATCTTAGTCGCACGTTCTTCTACCCTATTTAAAAGCTATGGAATGAGGATACAAGATCAAAGACTATTATACAGGGTGTAAATGGACCAATTTGTACATCAAACTAAGTAACTCGACGAAAAAATTATTGGGAGTAGATGATTTTTTTTGGGTGAAAAATCCCGTTTTACGGTAAAACTCAATGTAACGCACTCAAAACATTGCAGTGCTGACTGATGCGGGTTATGGAGGTATTTAAAGTAAAGTAATGACTAGAAAAAACGTATTAAAAACTAGTATAAAAAAAAAAGTGAAAAAGTTGGAACTTTGACCTCCAAAATGTCTGTAACTTGTAGGTATGGTCCAGAATAAAAATAATGATCGCAATGACATAGTGAACAAGTGCCTTTCGGCTTCATTAAGGGTCTATTCACACCCTTTATAGGACCACTATGGTCCATGTTCAACAAACAGCTGTTTTTAGATAATCAGACCGTCATCTTTTTGGTGAATATGGGCATATGATAATTCTTATTGTAGTTTAAAGGGTGCATAGGACTAGAGACCCTGCTGCTGTTTCAATGTTCTCCTAACATAGTATGTCATTCTATTGAGTGCGATGTACCTACTATTATTGGTCTATTGTCAGATTGGATTGTGAAGGACCAATGCCATTAAACTGCATGAAGACAAAGTTTCAGAATCAGCTAGTTCGGACACGAAAATAGGTACTTATGTATCGAATTTTCCTGGTATTCATTAAACTTCTTACTTTACACTACCGCTAATGAGTTAGCGGAGCCTTCAACAGGAGGCTTTGTGCCTGTGCATCAAAATCACCTTAAGAGTCACCAACGATTTATTTGCATCATTTAAAAGGGTCACTGTTCGTTAATATTGAAATCCTCTTTATTTCCTCGATACCTATTATCAAACGGAAAAATATGACTAATGACTACATTGCTCAGGACTAACCTCAGGCGCTCCCCGAGAAATAAAGTTGAAAACATGTTGTTTGGTCTGTGACTGATGATATGTTTATTAGAAGTCTGAATGAACTAAACAAGGGGAAGCTGAAAGCAATTGGATATACATACTAATACACACTTCGCTTCACTACATAGGCACCGCGTCTAAGATACCTACTCGTCTGAGGCGG
The DNA here is from genome assembly GCA_916618015.1 of Xestia c-nigrum. Classification (NCBI taxonomy): domain Eukaryota; kingdom Metazoa; phylum Arthropoda; class Insecta; order Lepidoptera; family Noctuidae; genus Xestia; species Xestia c-nigrum. The sequence goes on from OU745260.1 coordinate 13,293,429, forward strand.
AAGTTATCACAAACGGAGCAAGTTGTATGACAGCACAAACTTTTTATTGCAGCCCATTCAATCCAACTTCAACTTGTTTATGTACCTAAACTTGTTGTTCCTTATAGCGGTGTTGTTGTACCACTACAGTTAGTTTAAAAAAGTCTTTTGGGAAGGCTTTTAATGGGTATTTAAAAAATTGGATCTGGCTTTTGATAATTAACTTTTACAGTCAACACACTGTCGTTTTGTTTTGTGTCGTGCACAAATAATACAATGGAACCTGTGCCCGCCGTGTCTTCGTTAGTGCTCAGAGGCCGAAAAGCTCCCCTGGGAGTTGAAATTCATTAATTCACTGATAGACAACGCACTGCCTTTTTTTTTTTTTTTAAGGATGGGAAATCATCAAATGACCCCCCCCACTCTGGGCGGAGCGGGAGGGAGTGTCAGACTCTTACTGACTAAAAACCATCCATGTTCCTTCCTCGCCTTTTACGTTCCGGGGCCGCGGTATCTCTTTCGAACAGGCCCGCAACCCCGGCAGGCTTCGGCCCTTGCGGGCCCCTCTCTCTTTGCTGACATCTCTTTGAGGCGCGCGTGGAACACGAACGCGCCGTCGACACGGCCTGTCGTCGTCGTTAGACGGCCGGACGGCTAGCTAGCCCATAGTCAGCCGTCCACAGGCCCGCATCTACGGTGGCCGGTAGCCACCACGTGGCCCCCGACGCCCGTTGCGTCTCCCGCGGCGGCCGGGAAGAGAGGATCTCTACCTCTCTCGTTCCGCCACCTCCTTCGCTAGCATCACTGCTTCGCAGAAGGAGGCGACGGCTTCCCATTCCGTCTCGCTCCGGACCATGGATTGAACCAGGGCCGGACGCGAGAGGTCGCCGCCGCCGATCGCCGCCACGAGGACACGGCGGAGCTCCGCCCACGCAGGGCAGACTTCCACCGTGAACAACGCACTGCCTAAACTCAAGGTCGAGAAGCATGCCCAAGAGTTTGTTATAAAATGAAATTGGACAATCAGAAAGGACATTTGAAAATTCATCCTCTAAAGGTTTTTTTCTAAGTGTTAAAAGGGGATTTACTTAACATCTTGTAGGTTTCGTTCGACAACGATTGTCGCATAGCAACATTTTGCGTACGAATCTACGTGGTATCAAATAAAGTTAAGAAAAGCACATGGTAGGTATATATGAATGTTAAGCAAGTGAAATTGGTAATAGAAAAAAGATTGACCCAACGTCTACGCCATAGCCCGCAGCGGTCGTAGCACGGCATCGTAGGGTAAGTAGGTTCACGTCAAGTTGGGATAAGGAAATGCTTCCTTGGTACTGGCATCATACCTCGACGATGTGTGTAGATAAAATTATCAGGTTTTCTTTAGTATATTTTTTTTACGAGAACGATGTGATGTTAGGATATTTTTTTTACGAGAAGTTTTCTGAGAAGAATACATGGAACACGAATGTGTAGCCAGTGGAACTGGTATATGAAAACAAAATTTGACCCATTGCCTACACCGGCGCCGTAGCCCGTAGCGGTCGTAGCATGGCATCGTAGAATAAGTAGGTTCACGTCAAGTTGTGATATGGATATGCTTCCTTGGTACTGGCATCATACCTTACTACCAGTATACACGCGAAAGTTTGTGAGGATGTGTGTAGAAACATGAAACTTTACAGTAACATAGATTATTCAGCTAAATAACACGTAGGCTATATTCTAAACTTATATTATAAAGTAGAAGAGTTTGTTTGTTTGGTTGAACGCGCTAATCTCAGGAACTACCGGCTCTAATTGAAAAAATATTTTTACGTTGGATAGTCTATTTGTCGAGGAAAGCTATAGGCTATATAACATCACGCTATGACCAATAGGAGCGGAGCAGCAATCAAAAATTTTGCAAGCGGGAAAAAAGCTTCCTTTGAGCAGGCGATGCGTTGCGATATCAAAACTCACACGAACGAAGTCGCGGACAGAAGCAAGTTTAAATACATTGTGTAAAAACTTTATTTTCGCTAGCGAAGCAGCGTGCAGGAGCTAGTATCATAATATAACCCACTGTAGGCCTTCCCTCATAATAAGAAGGTATGGGCGGTTTCAAAGCTTGGAAAAAAGTAGGGTTTCTGGAACATAATATCTTATATTATTAATTCTGCTTCTTTTCTATTCTGCGGGTTTGTCTCGTGGTTGCAAGCACTATTACTGACTTTGAATTTCTGGGTTCGTTTTTCTCATGTTGGATGCTGTGGTTGTAAAGTACTCCTACGTTTGTGCAAACACTTCTGCACCATAATGTAATCTCTTGAAGCCTGAGTACTATTGTCTGCGTGTGACAGACAGAAATTCAGTCAGAAAGAAATTATATTATCAGTTAGTAACTCGATCCGTATTTCTTCAACTGGACTTGTTAAGCATTCTTTCAACACACGACAAGCTGGTACCACATGCGATCAACTCGCCGTCATCTCGCTCACGTCGGCTTGTCGCCAAGGGATAAGGATGCGATATGAGACACAACTAAAGTTCTCGTACTTGTATCTCGCAAGCCATCAACAAGCTGACACCGAGCGTGACCGCGTGCTTCCTCAGACGTAGTCACACGGATACGTTCGTGTAGTCACTTCAGTTGCGTCGTCCTTTTACCTATATGTTGATGAAATTATAATTTGATTATAGCAAAAGTAATTTGTAAAAGACAATAAGTTGTTGCCGAGACGACAGAAAAATAATAAATGCGTACATCACCAGACACTGCGGGTACGGAAACACGCTCTCCACTGCTGTGAATCTGTGATAAGATACTAATTGACGCAAGACCAGCACAATAGATACTTACGCTTACCGTGATAATTTGTTTATTATTATAGTCATTTGCCAGATTTCAGCTTTGATTGTTAATTTTATCAAAGCTTAATTCTTTATCTTTATTCCTCAAAGGTTATAAAACGCGGAGCCTAATATTGTTCCCAATAAGTAGTTATCGGCTGCATGTGAACAATGTTACGTGGAGGGTTGTTAGTGGTTATAGCCACATGCGTCGCTTTGGCAGCCGCCAGGAGCTCTCCCCAAGCTGACGAAATTCAGGAATTGTTGAAGAACGTTGACTCACGTTATTCAGATAACGTATTTGAAGATGCGAACTTAGATGTGGTGAGTAAGAGTCGAATTCAATTATCTAGATTCAGATAAAATCTCACTAAAGCCTGTTGCCTACATGGTCAAGAAACGAGGCTTGAGAAGGAGTTGCGGCGGAGTAGCGACAGAGTCGTGTGGAGACGCAAAATACCATCCATAGTACCATTTTCTCATTTCGTTACGTGCGTAGTAGCTTGGTGCGTAGCGGGCGACGGGCCTATCAATTTTAAAAAGTCATGTCGACGTTCCGCTTTGTGCCTTTTCCAACTCTGTTTGCGGTTGAATTGGACGAAGACCAAACAGGTTCAAACAGGTTAGAGTAACTTGGAACAGAGTTGTCTAACAATAGAACTCAAGGCAGTAAAGGGGGTGACCATGCACTATTTGTCACTAACCAACTTTCTCTGCCTCGCAGTTGAACTGCCCGGCAATTCTATTGCTATCGTTCGAATCACGGGTATGGTGTACTTACATTGAATAATTACAGTCTCTAGTGTGGCGGAAAGACCATGCCGTAGACATCAACATCAAACTAACATGCACTTTGACGTATTTAAGGGCTGTGGTCAAAATAACTATTTACCATTTTGGTTACCTCTTATTTTGAAAACTCAAGTGTTATACAGTGAAAACGTAGTTATCAATTTTAATTTCCTCTAACTATTTCAGCCTGATTTAATCAGAAAATATCGTTATCCAGTTGAAGTTCACAATGTGACGACCGAGGATGGCTACATATTACAAATGCATCGTATTCCTCACGGACGAGACGCCAACAATGTGCCAAATCAGAAGAAACCGGTGGTTTTTGTGATGCACGGTCTACTGTCTTCATCTGCTGATATGGTCATCATGGGCCCCGGCAAAGGAATAGGTAAGAACCTGTCTGCCGGTTTAGTAACCACTGTCGAAAGGTCACCTGCTGAGAGAATAACTAATTCATGGCTCTAGTGGAATTAATATGGGCTTGCTGAATTCGACAGGTCGGTTAATAATTACTTTACCGTAACAAACTCAGTGAATCTAATTTTCTTTTTTTACAGCATACATCCTCGCGGAGGAAGGCTTCGATGTCTGGATGGGTAACGCTCGCGGTAACTACTATTCTCGCAGGCATGTGAGATTGAACCCTGACGCTCTACTGAGCACTGCGTACTGGAGGTTCTCTTGGGAAGAAATAGGAAACATAGACTTGCCCACTATGATCGATTATGCGTTAGAGGTGTCTGGACAAGAGAGGGTGCACTATATAGGTCACTCGCAGGGCACTACGTCCTTCTTCGTGATGACATCCATGCGACCGGCTTATAACGCCAAGATCGTGTCAATGCACGCACTGGCTCCAGTGGCTTACATGGCTAATAACAGAAACCTACTTCTAAGATATATAGCATCTTATTCTAATGATATTGAAGTAAGTAGAACCCACAAGACATGTCATAAAACGACTTCTTTATTATTGGTCTTCTTTGATTTTAACGGTTTGTTATAATTTTTTAGAGCATTGCATCTCTGATCGGGATCGGTGAGTTCATGCCAAACAGTGTGGTGTACACATGGGCTGGCCAGGCTCTGTGTCGTGATGAGGTGGTATTCCAACCGCTATGCAGTAACATCATGTTTTTGATTGGTGGTTGGAACGAAGACCAACATAACTCGGTTAGTTTAAATACCAACACATTCTTATATAAAGCCAGACATCTTGTTAGTGAGCTATAAAATACATGTTTTGATTACAGACAATGATGACTGCTATCTTTGGCCACACACCAGCTGGCGCATCAGTGAGACAGTTCGCACACTACGGTCAAGGAATCAATGATAGAGGATTCCGTCGCTACGACCAGGGTTCTCGACTATCTAATTATAGAACATATGGATCTTTCAGTCCTCCGAGTTATGATTTATCTAAAGTTACCACTCCAGTGTTCCTTCATTACTCAGATAACGATCCGTTGGCCCACGTCAACGATGTTGATAGATTGTTCAGAGAACTGGGTAGACCAATAGGTAAGTTCCGAGTTCCTATGAGCAAATTTAGTCACCTGGATTTCATTTATGGTATTGATGCGAGGGACTTGATCTACAACAGAGTTATCAATCTCATTAAGGCTATGGACGCCAATGCATTTGAAGGAATAGAACAATTTGAAGGAACTGAATTATTCGAAGGAATGGAAAGATTGTAATATAACGCCTAGTCATCAAATATTTGACCAAATATATATGTTTAATAATAAATACACCTCAAACTATATTTGTATTTAGTTGTTCTTTAGTAAATCCTGCCCAATATCATGCCCTTAAATGTTCCCATCGATTGGAGATGAGATCAATAAATTGCCTCGATAGTTATTTGATCCTCCGCTTCCCCTTCCTGTTTGCTTTCAGTTTTCGTACTATTATTGATCGAAGCAGTTTTCAGTCTTCAGCTGAAGGACTTCTTAAGCCACGTGACATTGTCAAATAAGCTTAGGTCCTTTTGCCACGCGTCACGACTGGATTGAACATAGAATCCACGCTTTTGACAACTTGTGACGCACGCTAGATCATACCGGGTCCGAGCCGAGTGTTGTCCGCGCAATTTTGTATGACTCGGTAGCGGCTCGGAAGCGTGAGTGTGTTCATACAAAATTACACGGTCGACAGTAGCAAATGTATATGGTCCTAATGTAACAGAGATCAAACGGTTTAAACCCTCAAGCATTTATGTTGCGTGGGTTGACAATAAAAAGTCGACCAGACTCCACAAACACAATAAATTATTGATATTTCAAGAAGGGAGTTTATACGTCCAATTTCAAGACGACTGGAATCAAGGAATTTACTTCAAATGGACTTAAAATATCGGCGGGTGATTTTCGCAGGTTAAGGGCTTCAATAAAGTAGCGATATAATGTCTGTAGAAAACAACCTCAGGATCTAGCGAGACTCAAGATCTGGAGACCGGTACTGCAGCTTACGTCTTACATTTTTACGTCTGAGGTGACTACCTCAAACGTGCGGTCAATTGTAAAAATGTATTTCTGGTATACGGAAATCGAATTTTATGGCACTGACGAGGGCAATCAGATCGATTAATAAATAGGGTTGAGCAATAGTTTCAGCGTTTAGTTGCACGCGTTAACATAGCTGCAATAAATTCAAACCCCTTGCTCATTGTCGAAGTACCTGTATTTTACGTGTTATTTGTCGACACTCTATCACGGCATAACTGAAATTATTTTTCAACTCACTTGCTCGTAAAGTGAGCCTTATTATTTCATCATTCATAGGGCCATACACCGAACTATAATACACACGTGCATAATAATATTACACAATAGTACATAACAGAATTATCCCTACAAAGTTAAGTTTTATTTTATTTATTTATTTATTTATTTAGGGACAAAATCAAAATCAAAATCAATCAAAATATTTTATTTCACATAGGCCTGGATGGGCACTTATAAAACGTCGAAAAAAGTGCACGGTTCGCGTTGGTCGATTCCATGGAGAAGAACCGGCAAGAAACTCCATGGTTACTCTTTTCAAATCATTTGGTATTACAATATTATTATGTTTCATTACAGCATTAGTACTAAAGTATGGGGGGACTGCGTAGGCCCGACAAAAGGTCGTTGCTTGCTATACAAAAAATGTAAAACAAAAGGAATATTTAACAAAAGTTAAACAGCATCCGGGAATCTAAAAGGCCTTCAATGTTCACTCATTCACAAATAATAGGTAAAAAAGCATCTATACAAAGGTAAGTAAATAAAAAAATAAAAAGAATATTTAATTAAAGAACTAAATTAAACAAGTGACACAAATATTGTCATCAGTGCTGTAACTATTCTGAGCAAAATATGAGAAAAAATGATTTGAAAACTACTGTAATAATCTGAATCAAAAGAAAAAGAATAATGAGATTGAGAATAGTTAGAGACATCCACAAATCTGTGCCGTTTATGAGCTACCAGGGAAGCCGCATGCGCAGAAGGAATCATAGCCAAACTTCTTTGTCATCAACGTAGTCCTTGATTTTGTAATATGCTTTTTTCATAAGGACACGTTTAATATAGTTCTTGAACTTTCCATCGGTCAGTTCTAGAACTGACTTTGGCAACTTGTTATAAAAGCGTATACTGTTTATAATAAAAGACTTGCTAGTTTTTGTTAATCTGAATTTAGGTATTACAATTTCATGTTTACTGCGTGTATTTTTATTGTGGAAGTCGCTTCTAATTTTGAAAAGCCCTCGATTTTTACGGACATATAAAATACATTCAAAGATATAAAGTGAAGGCAGAGTTAGTATATCGATCTCTTTGAATTTTTCTCTGAGTGACTCGCGAGGACCCATTTTATAAATCGCGCGGACTGCCCTTTTTTGTAGTATAAAAATGGAGTCAACGTCTGCTGCTGATCCCCACAGCAGGATGCCGTAAGACATAATACTGTGGAAATAAGCATAGTAAACTAACCTAGCTGTGGCTACATCCGTTAACTGCCTTATTTTCCAGTTTCCGCTATAACATCAAGTTTATTGCCGTCAAGATTTAAATTAAGATCACGTTGTGGTACATTTGGTAAGGAGAATCTTAAACACTTAGTTTTGCTTGCATTCAATAAAAGATTATTAGCAGCGAACCATTTTGAGAGAACGGTTAGACTTTCGTTAACATGTTGGACAAGCGTATCCTTTCTATTTATTTTAAAAATTAGCGAGGTGTCATCAGCAAATAAAATTATATCTGATAATTTGGCCATCATATAAGGGAGATCATTAATGTACACAAGAAATAGGAAAGGACCGAGAATTGAACCTTGGGGCACGCCTATCTTGACTAGAGACCCGGAGGACGTCGCCCCATTTACATTTACTTTTTGCTGCCTGTTTGATAGATAAGAAAGAACCAGATCAGCAGCTTGACCACGAATTCCGTAGTGGTGTAATTTACACATCAGTGTGTTGTGGTCCACGCAGTCAAACGCTTTAGAGAGATCACAGAAAATGCCAATGGCATCTTGGGACTTCTCCCAGGATTCCAAAATGTGAGTGATAAGTTTAACTCCCGCGTCCGTTGTCGACCTGCCCTTCGTGAATCCAAACTGCTGACTGTGCAAAATCCCATTTGAGTTAAAGTGAGATAACATCTGGTCCAGCATGATTTTTGACAAAAAACAGTTACACGTTACAATTTACATATCAGAGCTAATTAGGTTCATTTAATAAACGTACAACCCACACTATTGTCCACGGATTAAAAAAAATACTTAAAAGAGGAAAGGACGGAAGGTCACATTTATATTACTAACAATAAAAAAAAAAGAAAAGTAAGTTATGAATGGTTGTCGGTAAGTAAAGTTATAGCAATTTTTTTAAATCTTGCGGGTGTAAACGCAAAAATGTCTGTGCCAGTAAAGTGTGTGTTATAAGTTAGTACCTAATCGCAAATTATATGCGAGTAAATAGAGCATTTTTAATTTAACTGAGTAATACAGTTTTTATAACAACAAAGTTGTTTTATGCCACTGAAAATTCATTTACTTTTTGGAATAAATAAATGTGTGTAAAATTAGGACGAAAAACATTTATTATTATCAAATTATTTAAAATTCACAATAATTTGTTATAAAATAATTGCATTTTATCACTAAAATTATAATATACTATTAAAGTATCAACTCTACAGTTACATTACAGAGTGATACTGGGAGGATATAATTAGTTATGAATGTGGAAGTTTTCAGTACCCGTTTATTACACGTAGAGCTACGGCGTAGCGCTTCGTAGCGCTTCGTAGCGCACTCGGCACCATGCATCATAGGGGCTCACGTAATATTTATTAACTTCCTTCTCGGCTACGTGTGCCTGAAGTTTGCCCCATTGCATAGGAACAATTGTGTACTCCTCCTTTTGAGACATCTTTAACGTGCTGTATGGCAATTCTTAACATGAAGTGTTTTTTAGTTTATGGGATTTTCTCAGCAAGTGATAGTGAATTAGCACAACAATAATTCATCCATACTTATTACCAATATTATAAAGACCTGAAATCGGTTTCTAAGTTCTATCGGTATCTATAAGTAATCTCCGGAACGAATGACCCAAAATCTAAAAATTCATTCAGTGACAGAAAGATACCTTATTCGTGGGTGCATTAAACTATACATTATACGAGGTGTAAACAACCTTATAACGAAGCCGTCAACCAAGCATTCTGTACATCAAAGTAAGTATATTTACGCTAAAATTCTTGTTGGGAGACGACTTTACTTTTGGGGTGAAAAATCACGTTTTGTTGTAGAACTGAATGTAATAAAATATTGTGCTGATGGATGTATTAAATAGTACGGGGGTCGTAGAGGTGTTTAAAGTAAAAGTCTTGCAATCAAAACTTGTATTTAAAAATTTTAAAAAAAAGTTGGAACTTTGACCCGCAATATCTCCGGAACTAGAAGGTTCCCAGGTATGGTGTTCAACAAAAAAAATATAGCAATGATGAGGAAATCAAGTGCCTTTCGGCTTCGTTAAAAGGTTATTTAACATCCTATATTTGTGACAGCATATCACAATTTTAGCGGACGAAGTCGCGGGCGAAATACTAGTGAAAAGAAAATGTATAAAGAGTTAATCATACATAATTATGTAGAAATTCATCCTCATGAAGTACATTTTATGTGAATTAGAAGTTTTTTGAAATCATCGGCCAAACAATGCGACTCAATGACCGGCTTATGTATTATGAGTACCTTCACGACCCCTGCTGCGGTAATTAGATAAGATCTTAATGACGTACGAACACAACAGTAGCCATTATGTACTCAGTATATGTTAGTTGTTATGAATACCGATGAATCATCGATCTATGTGATAATATTCACATTATTGTAGAGTTATCCAGATTTTAGCATTGATTGTTATCGTTATCGAAGCTTATCCTTTATCTCAAATCTACAAAGAAGTTATAAAAGACGGAATCTTCTATTCTCTTCGTGGAGTAGTTCCCTGCTGCATGTGAATAATGTTACGTGGAGGGTTGTTAGTGGTGATAGCCACATGCGTCGCTCTGACGGAGGCCAGGAGATCTCCTCAAGCTGACAGCACGGAGAAGTGGTTGAAGAGCATCGATACGCGGTATTCTGATGATGTATTTGAAGATGCGCTCTTGGATGTGGTAAGCTGTACCTTCATTGAACTACAGCATGTGCAAACTTTAATCAACTCTTATTACATTGAGTGTTTTAATTATTTCAGCCTGATCTGATCAGAAAATATCGTTATCCAGTTGAAGTTCACTCTGTAACAACGGATGATGGCTACATATTGGAACTGCATCGTATCCCTCACGGACGAGACGCCAACAATGTTCCGAATCAGAAGAAACCGGTGGTGTTCCTAATGCATGGAATGCTTACTTCATCTGCTGATTATGTCATTTTTGGTCCAGGCAAAGGATTAGGTAAGAATCTGCTAAAAATTGATGACAGTTGTGGAAATGAGTTTTCTGATACTTAGTCAAATTTCACACAACTTCAAGTTCACTGTGAAATCTAAGATATGACGCTGAAAAGTAAGTCATTGGTATCCTTTTCCAAAAAGAAGTCACTTTGGTCTCACAAGCACAATGCTATCTTCCCCAAGTAAACACAGGACAGTGAATACTTATTAAGAACTATTTTCCCAGGCTACCTTCTTGCTGAAGAAGGCTTCGATGTGTGGATGGGTAACGCTCGCGGTAACTACTACTCGCGCAAGCACGTCAGGTTAAACCCTGACGCTCTATTGAGCACGGCATTCTGGAGGTTCTCATGGGAGCAAATAGGAAATATGGACTTACCCGCAGTCATCGATTATGTCTTGGCGGTGTCTGGAGAAGAGAAACTGCACTATGTGGGTCACTCACAGGGAACTACGTCTTTTTTCGTGTTGGGGGCAATGCGTCCGGCTTATAACAACAAGATTGCTTCCATGCACGCATTGGCTCCAGTGGCTTATATGGCACACAACCAAAGTCCTCTTCTGAGGTTTATATCACCTCACGCTAATAGGATTGAAGTAAGTCATTTACAATATTTTATAATAATGTTACATCGGACCTACTAGAACATTCGAGAAAGCCAGTGATTACGTTAGAAGTTCGTGAGCATTCTATTGTTATTAGTTTTAAAGTTAGGTAGGTACAAACTCGCGACCTATTTATACAAAGACATTAGAATTTCGACCGTATGCCTAGGGCATACGGTTCATATTTGTTTGTTTTGTACAAGTAGGTTATACCTACCTGGTAGGTACCTACGAATCTTTTGTTAGTGTTTTTTATGACCCTCTCGAATGTTCGTGGTTATTCTGGTGTGTCTGTTGGCGAGTATAAATAGAACGCTCAGGGCCACGACCGGCAGTCTTGCTTTGGCTACACAGCGAAACGAATCGCAGAGAACTTGAAGTGTGATATCTAAGCGAATAGTGATCAGTGGTGTATTTGTGATTAAGTTTAAGTTGTTTTGTGCTTAATAAGGTTATTGTGTTGTTAAATCGGTAGTAATTAATTTATCTCATACCCAGCTCGTAACAAATTGGTGTCAGAAGTGAGAGATAAATTATGCCAATCCTACCAAAGGACGACACGGACGGTATCCGTACCAGAAGTCAGCGACAGCAGGATATGGACCAAAGGCGGTTTGGGGATTCTCCGACACAGACACCGGGTGGTGTCCAGCCTACGTCACAGCCAGTCGCTGGCCCATCCGGAGTTTCTCCAGCAGCAGTGGCGCCAGACTTGTCAGCTTTAATGGCGTTGCTGCAGGATCAAGCTCGCCGTCAAGAGGAGCAAGCTCGCCGCCAAGAGGAGCAGGCTCGCCGATTGGAAGAGCAGTTACAGCGAGATAAAGAGGAGCAAGCTCGCCGTCAAGAGGAGCAGGCTCGCCGATTGGAAGAGCAGTTGCAGCGAGACAAAGAGGAGCAGGTCCACCGCCAGAACGAGCAGATGCTCCTCATAAAGGATTTGCATGCAAGTTTTGGCAAGGACATCAAGTTGATGAAAGATCAGGTCCACCAGCACGAGAATCGTATCTCGGAGGCCGAAGTTAAGATTGCTGGGGCGCAGAAGGCTTTGTGCGAACTGAAGACTGAAGGCGGGACTGTAGCTACAGTGGTTGCTGCACCTACTTCGCGTGGATTTAAGGTTCCGCCGTTCGACGGAACATCGTCGTGGTCGGCCTATAAAATCCAGTTTGAGGCCGTCATGAAGGCGAATGGATGGACCAAATCACAAGCCATGACCGCGCTCACCTTGGGCCTCCGAGACCAGGCTTTAACTATTCTCGAGGCACTCGGCAAGGATGTAACCTACGAGCAGCTGCTGGAGGCGTTGGAGTCCAGATACGGCGACGCGCACCTGGAGCACGTATTCCGTGCTAAGTTGAAGGACCGTGTTCAACGTAGTGCCGAGAACCTACAGCAGTGGGCCCTGGAAGTTGAGAAGCTGGTTCGAAAAGCATATCGGTCTGTCCCTGCACTGATCGATGGAAATCTGGTACAGGCGTTCGTTGATGGAATACGTGAGTTAGAAGTTAGAGCCGCCGTGAGACTTGGGCATCATGAGACCTTGAAGGACGCCTTAGCCCATGCCTTGGAAGTAGAAGCAGTGAGGCAAGACCACCGAACACACTACGTCAGGGAGGTAGTGGCAGCACCTGTACACGACCGTGCGCAAGGTTACAGACCTAGCTGCTACACAGCTAGAGAAAGGGATCATCTTCGGCCAAGTTGTCCAAAGCAAGTTGTGGCATCACCTGAACGCCAGCGTCCGCGATACAGCCCTAGGTGTTACACTTGTGGAGAAAGGGGTCACCTTCGGTCGAATTGTAAAAAGCGAAGCGCACTTAGAGAAGATCAATCTCAGCAGGGAAAAGCGGCTAAGAAAACTGGTCAGCAACAGTGGAGAAACCACAAGAACACAGACGAACTGTCAAGAAGACCATTGCCTGAAGATTGTCAGCGTAGTTCCAGACAGCAGCATAAGGAAGTAGTGCCCGTGAGGATGCTTAGAACGGATCTCAGCGATGAATGGAAGGAGACCCTACAGCAGACTCAGCAAAACGACTCGGATATCAAACCGATCTTCGAGTGGATCAAAGCTGGTGTTCCTAAACCCAAGTGGAGTGATGTGGCTGCGATGAGTTCCATCACGAAGAGTTATTGGGCGCAATGGAACAGCTTGGTGATCCAGGATGGAGTCTTGTGCCGTAAATGGGAAAACGCTAGAGGGGACAGTTGTCATCTACAAATGGTTGTCCCTAAAGCTAAGGTACCGGATGTTCTACGGCTCTACCATGATGGATGTTCTGGAGGACATATGGGGATAAAAAGGACTCTACTAAAAATTCGAGGACGCTTTTACTGGATCCACTGTCGTGATGATGTGGAGGACTGGTGTCGCAAATGTTCCAGTTGTGCAGCCGTGAAAGGACCCCAGACACGCAGCAGAGGTGCATTAAAAGTGTACAATGTTGGAGCCCCTTGGGAACGGATAGCACTAGACGTTGCGGGACCATTTCCAGTAAGTGAGAGTGGAAACAAGTACTTCCTGGTGGTCATGGATTACTTCACAAAGTGGCCGGAAGTCTTCGCCATTCCTAACCAAGAAGCAACAACTGTCGCAGATAAGTTGGTTCAGGAAGTCTTCTGTCGTTTTGGGGTACCTTTAGAAATACACAGCGATCAAGGAAGGAATTTTGAATCCCAAGTATTTCAAGAGACTTGTCGGTTAATGGGTACCCATAAAACCAGAACCACCTCTTACCACCCACAATCCGATGGAATGGTGGAAAGATTCAACCAAACGTTGGAGAGATATCTGGCGAAAGTTGTGGAAAGCCGGCAAAGGGATTGGGACAAGCACATACAGCCGTTTCTTCTGTCTTACCGAAGTGCAGTCCACGAAAGTACGACTGTGACACCAGCCTTCGCGAACTTTGGAAGGGAATTACGGTTACCTGCTGATTTAATCACTGGAACTCCCCCTGATGCTCCATGTAGTGTAACAGATTACGCGAATGACTTGCGTAATAAGTTGAACGATGTTTATGAGCATATCCGACAATCCAGCCATCAGATGTCTGAGAAGATGAAGACCCGTTATGATCGGAAGGCAAACGGTAGGGGTTTCGACGAGGGTTCACTGGTGTGGTTGCATAACCCAGTGCGGAGCAAGGGGAAGTCTCCGAAGTTACAAGCAAAATGGGATGGGCCATACCGAGTCGTGACTAGGATCAACGATGTCACCTACCGAATACAGAAGGGTCCACGAGGTGCGCCTAAGATTGTGCATGTAGACCGGTTGGCGCGATACTACGGGACTAATGATGCTCGGGACGAGCATGTCTAAGGAGGGGGCAGTGTTACATCGGACCTACTAGAACATTCGAGAAAGCCAGTGATTACGTTAGAAGTTCGTGAGCATTCTATTGTTATTAGTTTTAAAGTTAGGTAGGTACAAACTCGCGACCTATTTATACAAAGACATTAGAATTTCGACCGTATGCCTAGGGCATACGGTTCATATTTGTTTGTTTTGTACAAGTAGGTTATACCTACCTGGTAGGTACCTACGAATCTTTTGTTAGTGTTTTTTATGACCCTCTCGAATGTTCGTGGTTATTCTGGTGTGTCTGTTGGCGAGTATAAATAGAACGCTCAGGGCCACGACCGGCAGTCTTGTTTTGGCTACTCAACGAAGCGAATCGAAGAGAACTTGAAGTGCGATATCTAAGCGAATAGTGATCAGTGGTGTATTTGTGATTAAGTTTAAGTTGTTTTGTGATTAATAAAGTTATTGTGTTGTTTAATCGGTAGTAATTAATTTATCTCATACCCAGCTCGTAACAATAATATAGAATTGGAAAGGTAGAACTGTTTCTAATGTGCTTTAATATTCTCAGAGCATTGCTTCTTTGATCGGCATCGGTGAGTTCTTGCCGAGCAATGAGTTCACCTCGTCGATGGGCGCGACATACTGCCGCGATGGATCAGCATTCCAACCAATTTGCAGTACTTTTATGTTTTTGATGGGTGGACGGAACGAAGAACAACATAACGCGGTAAGTTCAGATCCCTAATAGTTTTATAGATAGGAATAATTTTCATGGTCACATACATTTCTGTTACTGACACGGGTCGTGTTCAGAGAACCTCAGATGCGAGGAAACCGAAACCAATCTCAAATATAATAAACGATTTAAGATTTGAGGTTTCCGGTAGTAACAATACATTTTTGATTTCAGACTATGATGCCCGTTATTATGGGCCATGCACCGGCTGGTATAGCAGTAAGGCAGCTAGCACACTATGGTCAAGGTATAGACGCCGGACACTTTCGTCGCTACGACCAAGGCTCTCGACTCTCTAACTACAGAGAGTATGGATCGTTTACACCTCCGCCTTATGACTTATCAAAAGTAACCGCTCCCGTGTTCCTTCATTACTCAGAGAGTGACCCACTGGCACATGTCAACGATGTAGACAGACTGTTTAGAGAACTGGGTAGGCCGATAGGCAAGTTCCGGATTCCGATGCGCAGTTTCAGTCACATTGATTTTATATACGGAATTAACGCAAAGGAATTGGTCTACGATCGAGTTATCAATCTCATTAAGGCTTTGGAGGCCAATACATTCGAAGGAGTAGAAGGATTCGAAGGAATGGAAAGATAACGCCAAGTCACTGAAGTTTTGAATTTAAATACACTCTACGTGAAAACTATTTTTGTGTGTTTTATTATTTATTTACTTTAGTAAACAAGATATTCAGGAAAACGTACTCATGGCTCATAAACGTTGTTATCGATAAAACAATCAATAGATGAGAGAGATGACATCTAATAAGTAAAGGGTGACTTCTTTAAGTCTTCAGTTCAGCTGCAGTACCCTCGTTCATTGCACGTAGAGCTACGCCGCGCCGTAGCGCTGCGTAGCGCACTCGGCACCATGCATCGTATGGGCTCACGTAATATTTATTAACTTCCTTCCCTATTACGTATACCCGAAGTAGTAGACAGACTGTACTAGATTCACCGATACAGTATAAGGTGCCAATGATTACCTTTGGACACATTGATTTCACATACCGTAATCGAATAAAATTCTGAAATATTGGTAATAATTGAATAGTCTAACACTAAAATACATGTGTGGACCGGTATCACACATCTTCGTTGTTTTTGACAATAATATGTATGTAGACGAGAACAAGGCTTCTGAATCCTGCGACGTGCTGGTATGTGGTATATCTGACCAGAGATGAGGAATGTTTACCAAAACTTGTCTCTGTCTTGGTTGTTCAATACCGCTTCTGTTTTATAGGAACTTTTAACAATAATGT
Source organism: Xestia c-nigrum (assembly GCA_916618015.1). Taxonomy (NCBI): domain Eukaryota; kingdom Metazoa; phylum Arthropoda; class Insecta; order Lepidoptera; family Noctuidae; genus Xestia; species Xestia c-nigrum. The sequence goes on from OU745260.1 coordinate 13,309,918, forward strand.
TAATGTTGGTGTGACCAGACTTCTGTGTTTGGTAGGTTGACGAGTATATAATATATGATGGGAGCTGTATCCTTGATATGTGTACGCTTATAGTGTAAGGCTGTGTCATGGAAATTTTCTTTATCTTGGAAGAACACGTATCTGTACTACAAACTGTCCTTATCGCTCTATATTATTTCGATAAATTACAATAATATTTTGCCGCAATAGCACGGAGTTTGTAGAAACCAAACGACCTTCATAGTAAAAGTCACTAAGTCTATGCCTACGTCTCTACTCTTTGCCGAAACGCATCTCCATCAACGTCAACAGTAATGTCACATCCACAAAATCAAAGCGTATAAGTATAACAGCTTTTTGGTAATCGTTAAATTATTTGTTTGTTTTGTTTTGTTCCAAAATGATTTTACAATAATGATTACAAATTCCAAAGATTTCGTTGCCATACTACATGATCAACCACACAGAAATATTGTGATACTAAAGGACGTTAACGTACCATATAAATTTTCGTTAGATAGAAATAAAAATAGTTTGTTTTTCTGTATAAACGCAGATGAATTTTCTGATCAAAGTTTTCAGTCAGTTGTGTTGAACCTCGACACTGGGGCGGCCACTATTATACCTGGAATGCGTGATGGATTTGCGAGTGCGGTGGACCAGGCGAACAGTGACGTATACCTTGGAGGGAGCGACGGAATATTCAAATACAATTACAATACCCAGGACATTGAGAAGCCGGCACTTGTCCACAAATTAGATATCTTCGACATGTATTTTAACGACAAATTATACTTCGTAGACACTGCCAAGCAAAACTTATACATATACAAAGACAAGGTGAAAAGTTTGGTTCCAGGGGCGAAACAACATCTGATTCAGCATTTTGTGATCGACGCTAACCGTGATTTATATTTTGTTAATTCAACTGGCCTGTTTGTGTTGGGAAAGAGATGTAAATCACCGATGTTAGTTAATGGTACTGACATAAGTATTCGTGGAGCTACTACGGATGCCTTTGGGACACCATTTTTTATGGCACACAATGGAGTCTATGCTATTGACAAAGAAAACAATGAGCTAGTGATGGTAATGCCAGTGGATAACGGCTACGGGATAGCCTTCGATAAAGATAATAACATGGTTTATAGTGACGCACGTACGGTGAACAAATTGGTTCCTTATTAAAGAATAGTACAATTGTATAAAGTATAAACCTACTAAGAACTACTAAGAATAATATCAAATCGGTTTTGCTGAACACAGTACATTTAAATGACAAGATTTTGAACTTCAAATTGTATTATCGGAATAAATTAGCAATTGTTATATATACCTTCTGGAAGCTTGATCTTAACTAAACCGTTACTTAAAACCCCAATCGCTGGCACGAAGTGGCAACTTGTTCAAAGTGATTGTGAACATTTTGATTTTTGACTCAGTAGAGCGGAATATTGGGCCATTCAGATACCTACTACGTTTAGAATTGCCTTTATTAACTCGGTTTATTCATATATTTTAATTCCCAACGACTAATAATTTGTGACACAATTTTTGTCAAAACGTTCTCTATCAAATGTTTGGAATAATTGAATTGTAATATATTCTGAAGGTTGAAATGATTTCAAAGGGCATTACTTACGCGCATACTGTAAGTGGTAAAATGAAATGTAATTTATATTCGTGGAGAGTCCAGCTGCGAGCCCGGGCTCCGGGGTCGGGGGACGTTACGCTCTCGGCGGAAAATGTGGAATGACACAAATGGAAATAAATGAATCTTGGTTTCGGTAATTTCGATATTAACAGTCCTTTCTACCCTACTTAGGAATACGGGCTTAACGACAAAAGCTCTTAAATGAAATTACTTTGTGCATTAAGGAATGTTGTGAATGCATATTAAATTATTCCGTAACATATAATGTAGGGAACGTAATATGTACTTAGTGTGAATAGCATCCGCCGCATACCTATCATTTGAATTGTTGTAATCACAAAGAATTTGTGTGTTATAAACTACAACTAAAACCCAAGTCCTGATCATCACGCTCTAACTAAATACGGGGTTTACAGGGTAAAATCGACTCCTCCTATTATTGGGCTCGTAAAATGTAGCCTATATGTTCTCCGGGCCGTAATAACGATTTGACACATTATTCATCGAAATGGGATGAATACTTTAGACTTAAAGTCTGCGCCACGGCAGAACATACGTAGACCAACATACATAGACTGCTAAAATCATAACCCCTCCTTTTGTCTTCGCCGTAGTCGGGTAAAAAGTAGTAACGACTGGTACTGTAAACTTAGCTCCTTCGGCTACGCAAATCTTCGATACTTATGTTGTATACCACATTAGTATCAAGTCGCGAGTATCGAGTAGCGCACAGTCCGTACACACGATATTGAATCGCAAGTCGCGAATTGCCTATTCAGTCGCTAAGCAGATCACACTTTTCTCAAAATGTCAAAAATCTAAATGCCATCTTGAAATCGCTGCGACTCATGTGGCGATGATCTCCTCCGGCAAGTAGTGCGCGACTGGTACGACGCGAGTCGCGGGACGAATGTCGGCGACGCGACGCGTGTGCGAACTTCAATGTATTTGTATGGCGGCAGTCGCTTGAAGACTAAAATCGTTGAGTATCTAAGATTTGAGAAGCCTTGTGTACGAAGGGGCTTACATGTTGACTGGATGGAAACCGCGTATATACTATCTGATATCCGCAAAAGCACATCCTAACTAACTAAATAAGAAGAAAGTTATCAACGATGTCAACAAGAAAATGTTTATTAGATTATGATACTGAGAATAGCTATAATGTTTCTACTAACTGCTTATCAAGACGCATTCATCAAATACGTAATACTGTACTTGCACCACCTATCAGGCACTTCTCCACCATATACAACACGAGCTAATGATGATATTAATCTTGTTTGTCAAAGATGGTTAAATAACAACAAAAAAACATGAGTCATCCTTCGATGACATTAGACGTAATTAATTAATCAAAACCGATTAGATATTATCTCTTTGCTAAAATACCTGCAAAGTAATTAATTTGTCATGATAACTGTTAAAAACAATATTGAATGCGTATGTTGTGTACCTGCAAGCTGGTAGGAGGTAAGAGGTGGCGAGGTGGTGGTGACTGATCACGCGACTCACTCGTTAACGCCTCCGTTTGATAGATTGATCCGACTCCCTGATTGATGGATAGTTCACTTTATTTAAATTAAAACACCTAAAAACGGCAATATTTGCTTTCGGTACCTATACCGATGGAATTCGACCAACCAGAAAGGATCTAATGTGAATGAAAAGGAATTTAAACCAAATTACTTTTGAGGTTAGTTTTTGAGGAAATGGGGGTTCACGGCGATTCCGAGCGTAATAAAGATTAGGTACAATATAATTTCTTTGCTTTCTTCTTCATTTCGAATCGATTTCTTAGATTTTGTTCGACCAGTACGTAGCAACTCGGACGGCTCTGTCGTTTGCCTCATTCAAGTCCTAGAGGATGCAATTAGTTGTGCACGACAGGTAGGAGAGAAGATGTCCGGTGTTGGGGCTCCACACTCGCATTGTGTTCGAGATGGGTCGATTATAACCCATCTAGCCATATTAAATCGGCAGCAGCCAACTTGAGCACGCAGTCTGTTCAAAGATTTCCTTATCGGACACTGAAGTTCGTGACCAGTTTAATGCCATTTCTGTGCCGAACGCAGGTTATACGGAGTTACATCAAATTCAGCGACTTTCTTTAAAAAAATAACTGCACTCATATTTAACGCTACTATGTAATGTTGAGTAGGTAGTTTATTAGGGTCGTTTCGTAAAAAGGGGTCCTCAAAGACTACTCAAAATAAAGGTAAAGGTAAGTAATGTGTAATCCCAATATAATGTAAGTATGTTGGAGTGCCATATGTGTCCCAAGACGGTTTAGGTAAGGGACAAGGGTTTGGTAGCCAGAGGCGAAGGCTATAGGCTCCGGGCTTGCGATCGGGGAGTTTGTTGTCATAGACTTGTTCCGCACTGATGATAATGGCAGTGAATGGGCAGTTTCCTTTGCGAAAGATAAACATAATATTACTTCAAAAATACATGTCGGTCCCGGAGTTTCTATCCGAATACATCGTATTCTATGAGAGATGGCGGGTCCTAGATCAGGTTGACTGATGTATGAACAATAGTACACACGTGTAGGCAGGGATTATGATAACGTGCTGGAAAAGTTATTCTTTGTTTCTTTGAACGCGGCGCACTAAGGCGAGCGATATATCATTTTTAGCTGGAAATAATTGTGTATCTAGGATGTGCCAAAGTTTGAAAAGATGGTTTCACACGATATTTTTTTTAGATATGTCCATCTTGTCCATCAAACTACTTCTAAATATTTACGTCGTTATTTGATGGAATAAATCACGTAGGTACGAGTTTGTTAGAAAATAATCTATTATAATCATTGATAAAAACGCAAGTGGGTTGGTTAACCACTTTCAGCAATTTTTTTTTGAAATAGTTCCTACCGATGAAAGCAGTTTCGCTATAGAACCAATGATTAAATATCGATATGATAAATTTTCCACTATTGATAGACGTAGCAACAAATTGCCAAATGTATAATATCTAACTAGTGAATACTTCGTTTATCTGGAATTCTGATGAGATTACGATAAGGCATCCATATTTGTGATCTAGCTCTAAAAAACTGTGTTATCAGTTAAATGTCACACATTATGAGAAGTGTTTTATAGCATAGAACGTTAATACATTGCAGAGTTGAGGACTTTAATTGTTAACCTACTTCCACTACCTACTTTCCAATTTTGCACTTTTATACAATCTGTCTCATAGAGAGGAGACCTGTCCCAGCAGTGGGAACATTAATAGGCCGATGATGATGATGATGATGATACAATCACAAGTACGAATAATACTAACTAAACCCGATTTGCATTACACGGCTAAAATACGAATAGTGGCAAGTGGCACATCGATTAAAGTCCTCGACTGTACAATAAATGAAGCTGCAGAATTCTAGTCTTTTGTAAATGTCACGATATCACTTCGAAGGTTTACTTCAGTAACTACATTTGTTACGTATACACAGCGTGCAATTGTTAGCGAGGATGTCATAGACTTGGAAGATAAATCCCCTCAGAGTAGTAGGGCGACAACAGCTACAGAATTTCATAATGCTTTATTCAATGGTATTGTAGGGCGCTTGCTGAGAGAATCCCACGCCGCGCCGGCTCCACCGAGATTGAAAGGACTGGGCCACTGCAGAGCTTAAAGAACAAGTGCGTATTTACGGAGGCAAATTACATTAATACCACTCCGTAGCGTCCTAATACCCAGCAATTTTCACTACGTTTACTTAAGCCCACGATAAATATAATTAAAGAAAGGTTTTTTTTTCTAACGTCTTATTCAGCGCGGTTTCTTTTGCAGGCTGAATAAATTTAATTACCACTAAGAAACTGTTTAAAAAACTAGCTTAATTATTTATAATTTAACTTTCATGCGGTTTATGTAATGGGCAGAAAATAACTTAGATTAAATAACGACTTAAGTAACTGTTTCTGCCTAAATATTTCAGATTATCAAACCATTCTCCTAAGTTTCAATCATTTCGGATTTTTTTCTTTTAAGATGTCACAATGACGTTATGGAGCCAACCCGCAGTTCACTCCATCTACGATACTGTTGTAGCAAACAATTGTTTTTTTTTTTTTAAGAGAAAAGCAAAATATAATTCAATATAATATTTATGGAAGTTCTAATAAACGGAAACCTTGCTGGAAGCCTAGGTACACTCTAGGTAAAGGGCTTGTTTGAGAGGCATGTTATATGCCAGAAATACATTTTCCGCCGTTGGTTACGACTCCTGTTTTTTGAGACCGTAAAATCGCAAGCTTGATTGCAAATCCATTTTAAATGTAGCAATCTTTTACCCGGTCGTAGATTTCCGTGAAAAGTAAGTCGATACGGGGCTTATTATAATTCAGCGGGCGGCGCGGTCAGCGGCGAAGCGAGGCGAGTGAGGCGAGTCCCGCGGCCGCCGCGTGCCCGGACCGAATAGCGCGCACGTGCCCCGTACCGTGATCATGTGCATACTGTGAAATATTCCCTGTTCCTGACTTGATATTATGTTTACTTATACTACCCGGTACCTCTTTTTCTGCTTTACTATACAGGGTGTATAAATATAAAAGTCAGGTTCGATAATTAGTATAATGACCTCCCCTATACGCAAAGCTATGGCGGGTGCAGACCCGCCATAGGATATATGTCATATGGAACCTGACTTTCCCTAACGGAAAATTTATAGTTTAGGAGATATGTTAATTTTTATACTTTTAAGAGATGATTCCGAAATTTGACTTCGGAACTTCCCTCAAACTAGGGCAAAAAATAAGACAGAGACCATTAAAAAAAACTTAACGATCAAATTCAACCAGAAATAAAAAAAAGCTACGGTGCTTCAATAATTATTTTTTGTCTAAGTAAGTTCTCTAGTTTGTCGCCTTTCCAACGGTAAGGTACGGTTTCGTTCGGTTTAAAAATAGTTCCTGGTTTAAAAAAAAAACCATTCGGGGCAGTCTTTGGGTACTGCCGATAGTGCCGATAGAAGTGAAAACTAAACCACCTATGAATTACATCGTCGAGTGTAATTATTATTATATTTTTATCATTTATGTGTACATTTTCTATTTCCCCTCCACCTCCCCCTCAGGCCCCGCCCCAGGCACTGCTACGGGTTGTGCCCCGTGCACGCCTATGGGGTGTGTGGTGGTGCCTACGCCGTAGCGGATCAGCTACGAAAAGTACGCGCTACGAAAAGTGTACTTGACGGCCATGCGATTCCATGATTTTTGTTCATCCAAAAAGTGAACTTTTGGGGTGAAAAACCAAATCAGTGTACCTACACTGATTTGTTTTGTTTTTTAAGTGAAAACTACTCGTTTGTTAAAGCGAATTGTGCAAAATATTTTTGCAAAATGAGCAGGTAGGTAGATATTAAGTGGCGGGTCCATATTTAGTCACCGTGTATAAGTAGGTAACTACTTGACTTGTACCGACGGCGACGGTTTAATGGCGATATAGAAGAAAGAATCCGACAATATGGAAAAAGGCAGGGAGATGTTGATTTGATTTCATGTGATCGATTAATTTTTAAATGAATGTTATTGATGCATCTTTAAGCGCCACTTAATACCTATATATCTTAGATATTTACGATTTCCTAAACATGATAAAAAAAATAATCAGCATTTCTTTAACTTCGTCGGGGACGAGTTCAGGAAGTTATAGTAATGAAATCTAGAATTAAGATATAACGTATTCTGGATCTTCAAATATATAACATAATTCCTATTCTTAAAAATCAACAAATGTACATATTAATTGCAATAATATAGCTTAAGGGGCCGGCAGAGCATGCGTTTTTCATACGAACGTATACCAAAATAATTTTGAAAATCAAACCAGTCTTAAAGGTAGTGTGAATGTATTTCGATTGTATTATAGAATATCTATGTTCCCAAATAAATATTTTGAAAGGACAATGATATAAAGACGAGAAATGAGGAATTTAAATTTTCTATAGAAAATTTATTTTTCTCATAACTCTTGTTTAAACCAGTGTACAGTAAGCGTTCATAAGCGCACAGGCACGCGAAGGATCATATTGCTGTGAACGCACGGCCGAGCGTCCGTGCGGCTGTATGTGTAAGCTGTCTCAATACAGTACCTACGCACACCACAGCCACAGAGTCGCCTACTGTCGCAAGTTGTCGCGTCGCTCTCCACGAAACAAAAAGATATATATTACCATCTCTTTTGTTATACACGCAGCAAACGCATGATCGTATTTGCATTGGATAGGTAAACTTCGACCATATCTACCAGGTGTTGATAGCTGTTTAGGTTAAGCAGTGGATTCACGATCAACGTGTCTTGAGTTCAAATCCCGTTTACATACGGGTTTTTTTTTTGTAACCACTTTAATTTATATTTGTATTTTATACAAAAACTATTTACTTAGGTATTTATTTTGAAATGGGTTCATGCTCATTATTTATTTTTTATAAAGATTTAAATATAAGTTAATAACCCATCATAACTATTTATGAGATTGTGTAATATTTTTTCGGTGTTGGAAGGTGGAAAAAAAAGTGCTGACAGATAACAAAAATTGTTTTATTCGTTTCATTTATTCATATAATTAACAACTTTAATAAGATTTGTAACGTCACATTCCTACCTAGATATAAGAAGTTTTCTTGTTACCGTTCATAAGATTTTTTTGTGTATCTGGATACCCACTTTTAAGTCATTTTTTATTAACATAACAAGGATATTCTAATAACACAAATATAATTGTTGATACCCACTTCTATCTATCGGTATTCAACAGAGCTTACTGAAAACTAACACATAATTTATACTTCGTGAATATGTTTTTTATGTGACGTCACAATAAATGTAACTCATATTGAGGTTATAGTTTAAGTGTTCATTTTCCTGAAGAAAAGAAGATTGAAACTAAACCTCAATTTAGGAATTATTAATATCGCTAAATATTTTGTAACACGTCTAATTAAAACTAGAACATTAGGGATTAATATTTTGTATAACCCCCATTATTTTCAATGCAGTCAAGTAGACGTATGCGGCTTAAAGTCACCCAAAGGGCAATGGAGAGGGCTATGCTCGGAGTTTACTTGCGTTATCGCATCAGAAATGAAGACATCCGCAAGAGAACCAAGGTCACCGACGTAGCCCGAAGAATTGCTAAACTTAAGTGGCAGTGGGCAGGGCACATTGCTCGCAGAACGGATGGCCGATGGGGTCGAAAAGTTCTGGAGTGGCGACCGCGAACCGGAACAAAATGGAAGTAATCCAGTGAAAGTCTAAATATTCCCGTGCGAAATGTAATCGTTCTTCTTTATGTCTTTCTGTCAAGAAGGGCATTTTAGCTGATCTTCTGTGATGCAAGCCTTCAGCGTGGAGGGCACGGCGAACAGTTTGCGGTGACTCCGAGTGTGTCGTAGGTGTGAAACCATTGGTTTCATACTCGCCCACGATATGTTGTCGCTGCGCTTCGCTAATAAGCGACGACCTTCCACTTCGCTGTCTACATGCAAGGCTCCCTTCTTCCTCATACCTTTTGATCCAGAGACTTACTGCATTTCTCTAAACAAAAAAAATGATGTTAGGCAGCTGTAATAAATACTAAAGTGACTTCATTCACTCTGCATTTATAAATCCAATAATAAACACTAATTATTTATCTTGCATGATAGATTGAAAAAAAAAATTACGAATTAAGTAAACCACAGGTCACCAAATAAATGAACAATTTATAATACCCATTCGTTTTTAAATTTTTAATGTTTAAGTTACAATTCATAAATAATTATAATACTCACATTTAGTCCTATTAAGGCCACTTTTATGAAGCGCGGATAATTCGCGATAATAGTCGCCCTCGCCTTAATATTAATATTTGCCCGCATTTTAAGAATCACACCAACAACAATACCGCTATCTATTAAACCACACGTCACTGACCATCAAATACCACATTATATAGTGTATTCTGTATGACTACAACCAAACGACAAAGTTCATTCCGATCAAGTTAAAATATTCATAAAACTCATGTCTACCTCACAGAAATCTAACAAAATTCTTGACTTATTTTTCTATCTACCTCCCTAACTTTACGAAATGTGTGAACAAAGCAAACAAGTTAAATAATATAATATTTCTGTAGAGTAAAAACTTACAAAAAGACTAAAAGTAACTGTGCGGGATTTGAACTCACGGCTTACTGATTCGCTCTTAATTCTGGACGGGCCCAACCGCTAGGCCATCATAACTTAGATATTGGCAATGAAATTATGAACTACAACTAGTTGCTGACAATATCTATTTTGTTGAAAGTAGAAGGTCGTAAGTCAAACTAAACGTCAAGCTATTGCTTTGTGAGATTGCTTATCGACTTTTGGTCGGCACTGTACATTCAAAATATGTATTTGGGACACACTACCTTTAGAATATGTTTGATTTACAAATTATTTTGGTATTACGTTTGTATGAAATTCGCATGCTCCGCAGGCCTCTTAAGTACAAAGGCGAGCTTAACCCAGAGTTGAGTTTTCTTACAGCAAACCTAATTTTGAAAGCGAGATTTGCAAAAGAGGATATACTTACGTATGTGCATTTACATTATATTCTTAATTAATTAAACTAAAAAAAATGACATACATGTACAATAAAATATACATAAATGTAATACCGACGTCTAGGAGGAACTTTTGTCTGAATGGCAATGTAGGTGGGATAATTCCAACAAGGGCCGACACCTCCACCAGTTCTTTCCATCTGTTCGTGAGCGGCTGGACAGGACATGGCCGGAGGTTGATCACTTGACTGTGTTGCCCAATTTCTCACAGGTCGTGGTAACTTTAAGAGTAAATTATTTTCCTTTAAGCTGGTTAATTCGTCTTTTTGTCAATGTTCATCTGACTACGAATTTCAACAATCTGCACATTTATGGAAGTGCATATCATTAGCCTATAATGTTCCCACTGCTGGGACACGGCCTCCTCTCAATGAGAGGGAATGGGCTATAATCTACCACGCGGGCCCAGTGCGGATTGGTAGATGTCACATTTCTTCGAATTTTTGATTGGACATGCCGGTTTCCTCACGATGTTTTCCTTCACCGTTTGGAGAGCAGTGGTGATGAAATAAATTTCACAAAGTAATGCGCCCTTCTGGGTTTGAACCCACGACTTACTGTTCGTAAGTCGGGGCCGCCACCACTGGGCCACCGCTGCTCGTTATGGAAGTGCAGTCTTTGGCAAAATGAACGCAATATTGTGTTGGCTAGTGCACAGGTTACATTCGGAGTTATTCACTATACGGACCTTGTAGAGCTGTGCGTTGAAGCGTTTTTGCTATACCTATTATTGGAATCTAATATTAGTTCACAAATTAGGACCCATCACCAGTTGCAAACGTCCCTTTGTGCCTATTGGCCTTGTTTCGGTCTGTCTCCTGCTGATATGGAGGGGAGTGAGAATTACGGTATTTCTTACTCCTCCGCTATACTTTCTAATTAGGTTCGTTGCGGGATCCAAGACAGTTAAAATCATTCTCTCATTGTCTCGGCGCTTTTCTGATGGTCGCCACTGTTTATTCTGGCTTTCAGGAGTTATAGTGATTTGGAAATAGTGTAGCGGGCTTGTCCCAAAAAAAAAGAACTTATAACTGATAACTCTAAACTTTTATCTAAGCTCGTCGACTGTTTTGACGCGCAACTTTAAGAAACTACGTAAAAATTGGTAACAAGGGTTTCTAAGAAGCATATACATACAGAGCAGGTTGGTACCAACATTAGCATATTCAAGCGATCTGCATATAAATACCCTGTCTTACCAGCGCGTAGGACAAGCGTCGCGAAGGACGTGTTTTAAAATGGACTTCGAAAAGGTTGATTAAAAACTCAGGACTAGGACGGTGGTCTTCGTACCTACATTTTACATTACACTACCAAGAAGTAGGCAAATATCAATTAAGTACGATTATAGTATGAAATTGTCTAGATAAGTCATAACTGATTGGGATAACACAACCTAATGTAGGTATGAGAATTCATAATTTATAAAGTAAGTAGTTTTCTTTTCCTTCAAGAGGTGTGTGCAAAAATGAGTATCTAACTCACCAACTCATTCACGTCTATATTTTACATATTTAGTGTGTCAATAAGTTCGGAGTCCTGCTGACGCGTTTGTTGAATACCCAATCTTATTCTACCTAGCGGAACATGCAACTGGCAGATTTTTCATTTCCACCGACAGCTGAGTTTATTGATTGATCGAAACTCATTACTGGCTCTCCCCACACCTGCTAGGGATGTAGCTACACCGACAATACCTGTGATTTTATTTTGATGGAGTGTTGTATAAAGATTTCGTACAAACCGTAGTTCCCTATTAGTCTCAACGTAAACATTTAGTCGAGATATTTTCTCCCAAGTAAATATTTACCTCAGCCGTATTTGTAATTTAAGGCCTTTGTCCTTTTTGTTAAATTAAATTTAATCAGTTGAAATGTTACGTTAAGCCATTCATCCGTCTGCATATTAAATAAGGCCCAAAAACAACATGTTTTAAATCCACAGTGATTTACAGTGTTTTTTCTTTATTTTGTGATCGAGACCTAATCTTATCAAGGGATAACGATGGATATCATGGCATATGAGCTAGATAGTAGGCGCTTAATTAAAAAATCAATCTATTAATTGCGTATTTATCAGAGACATTACTCTGAAAGTCACATTTCATAACTACGCGTAACAATTTGGTTGGTCCTAATTGTCAGGGCCAAACGTTATCCCTGCACTTAAAATATCTGTCTAAGTACAATTTCATTATCTAAACTTAATATTATATAGAGAAATGTTTTTTTTTTGTTACAATTTAACTCAAGAACTAAGTACTCTAAAACAATTTTAAAAATTCTTTCACCATGAGAAAGCTACATCTTTACCGAGTAAAATAGGTCATATTGATATCTTAAATTATATTGATATAATGCAAATTAGTCGAGCTCTCACGATTTTGCCGGAGAAAGTCGCGGGTACAAATTATTCCATACGTGACATTTAAATTTTTGACATAGTAATTTAGTTTTTGTATGATAAATATATCGTTTTTCTTTCTTGTCACAATTCGCATGCTACCATATTTGTACGCCTCTTGGCATAACATAGCGCCCTAAGAACTTTAGGAACTGTATCTACTACCTATGTTACACAAATAAAATGATTTGATTTGATCTGATTTTGATTTGTAAAGTGCTAGACGATTTATAAACAGGGCCATGAGACTTGTTTATTCCCTGCCAACATATTTCCTATTCTCGTCACTCATGAGTCCCTAACAACTCCCCACTTGCTCGTATAACTAAATCATAAACCTCGAGCATGGACGCTAATTACATTTGGAATGCATAATATAGCGTAGTATCACACTATCACAGTATGCGGGGTATCCTATGAAGATCTAATTATTTAGTTAGTCGGAGACAGGAGTTAACACAGTAAACTGCTGCAGTTCACCGGTGACCACAAACAAGCCACTTTATAACGATCACGTAACCACGGCCTAACTAACTAATAATCTAATTTGTTATCTTGTTACCGCCGCACCTTTGCCTGCCGGATGTCAGCTGTTGCTCTATAGTGAAAATCAATTTACTTATTTAATATCCAGGGTATACTCGTGTTGCTCTCCTATTAAGGCGATTAATTGTGTTATGTTTTCAAAACATGATAGTGTTTGCTAGCATATATTCTGAAGAATTTCATATAGTTTCTGGTCTTGTTTATAGCAGTTAATCATATACTTTTAATAATTATAATACTCGCGTTTAGCTCATGTAATCGCCTTAAATACTTAGTCAAAAATAACAGCAACAATACTATAAGGAAGTTCTGAGTAACGCAAGTGGCCTTTGTTGTAAAAGCGGACGTAAGTAAGTACGTACCTGTGTATCTAAACTAGGAATCAATTAACTGAGGATTCCATGAAATAATATTAAAGATTTAAAAGTATTCCCGTAACAAAGTTGATATTTACTGGAGACTTAATACTCTTTAAGTGGATTTACAGTTCGGATCATCTTTATTTATGTAGATTTTATTTTTAATCCGATTATTTATCAAGACTCAAAAGATAAAACTTGTTAACGACAGGGCTTAAGTTTATTTTTACGACGCCATGCAAGATATGTATCTGTAGTCTTAGGCCAGACTACAAGTTCACGTGTGGTGATTTCCAATAATCTGTAGGTCTAATTTTTATGGTGCTTGTTTAGTTGTGTGTAAACTCAAGCAATAGCATGTTGATGCACTTCCAACGGCCTCTAGGTAAAATGAAAAGTGGGAAAGCAAATCTTTATTAAATACACTTCCTCGAAATTTGGTTCTTATCGCACTACGTTTAGGTTCAACATACAATATATTTCATACACGTGCGTTTTTTTTTATTTTCCAACACGTGCGGGAATTATTTTATGAATATTTATATTTTGTTTATAAATAGAATATCATTGATAAACATGGTTATTTAAAACTAATACCTATTTAATCGACAAATTAACATGTACTTGTGTCCAAAATTAAAAAATAAAATTTAGATTATGCTGTTTAGCGGCTTCATACATTTGCTTCTCCTTTAACCTGGCGAAAGCAAAGCATGGAAAATAAACAAAATTAAAATCATCGTTTCATAATAATTCATGACAAAAATATTTTTCATTATTTTATTTTGTTTATTCTAAAGTGTATTGAAAAACGTAGATTGATACACGTGGACATTTGTTATTGCAGTTCTCCCGCTTCGAATACAATAACAAAATTTTCACACACTTCCTCGAAAACTAGTTCTTTTCGCACTACGATTAGGTTCATAATGGAGTGTATTTCACACACGTGCGTTTTTCATGTTTTTTCCACACATATGCAGAAAGCAAAATTGCCACAGATAACTAAACCTATACTTAGTCCCAACTACTCCAAACTGGTAAATGCATAAATAAAAAAAACATTTACATCTGACTATAGAGTCAGAGGTGAATGTTTTTTTTTATTTCGGATGCGCGATCTACGTCTTTATGGCGGCGTAATCATTTTTTGAATATACAAATTGTGTTTATAAATTCAATATCATAGATAACATGATTCTTTAAAACTAATGTTTTCTTTTATAAACAATTTACAATTATTTGTATTCTAAATTAAAAAATATAAAAAAGGCTATGTATTTTTATATTAGGCTGTATAATAGCTTCATACCTTTGCGTCTCCTTCAACATGCCGCAAGCAAAACTCGGAAAAAAATCAAATCATAGTCTCGTAATTATTCATGACACAAATATTTGAAGTACATTCTTTTATTTTATTTCTTCAAAAGTGTGTTGAAAAACGTTTGATACACGAGTTCTCGGCTCAAAAACACCCTCGCCTTTACCGCCTAGAACTACAATAACAAACTTTCTCCACTTGTATCAAAATGTAGGTACTATTCTCCACTTGCATCAAAATGTAATGACACATCTTGTGGCTCAAACATAAAAGTGTAAAATCGGTACGTACATATGGACCAAATAATCATATTATGTACCAAACCACATGAAACCGTATTACGCAGGTAAATTAAGTAAGAGTTAACACAACAAAGTTATGCAATTCCAAAGAAAACATTGGAAAGCATTCAAACTGAACAATAAGGGTGAAACTTTCACGTCTCACTGTAATATTTTTCTCATTTAAACTAGTCATTAAACGGCGACTTGAAAGGGATTCTTCAATTTATCGTGAGTCTGCGAGAGCAGATAGATCGGTTGGCAGTCGTGCCATTTCGTGATAGGTTTCATAAAGTTTGTTAATGAGGAAACTAGTCCCGACCGCTTTATAAAGTGGGGTTATTGATTGAAGTCTCATATAACTATGGGGCCATTAAAACCCCGTAACTACCCAACCGAACTCTAATCCCATTAGCAGGTCGAAGTTGCGTCAGTAGTCAATTATCAACACATTGTGTTCATTAATTATGTGTTATTATAGGCCTTCAAAGCTCGTAGATATAGTCTTTTTCGGTGTATCGGAAGTAACGAACATAGTCTTTGTGGAAGTAAATGTTTTAGACATGAAAAATTGGCCACATCTCTTTAATTTTTGAAGTCATTATCTGAACATCTATAATTATATACCACTATCGTAATATTTTTACGTTTGTTAAATTGTATAAAGGGTGTAAATAGACTCTGAACGAAGCCGAGTCACTTGTTCTCCCCGTCATTGCGATCATTTATTTGTTCTGAACCTTTTAGTTATGAAGATATTGGGGGGAGAGCAGCGGTGGCCCAGTGGTGGCGGCCCCGGCTTACGAACAGTAAGTCGTGGGTTCGACCCCAGACAGGCGCATTACTTTGTGTAGGTAATTTATTTCATCACCACTGCTCTCAAAACGGTGAAGGAAAATATCGTGAGGAAACCGACCATGTCCTAGAACCAAAAATTCAAAGACATGTGACATCTACCATAAAAGTCATTGTTGGCCAAATCAATAAATTCCTAGAGAGTCATAATATATTGTCAGACACACAGTATGGATTCCGGAGAGGGCGCAGTACTGTCTCGGCCCTAACAGCGTTTAGTGATTATGTTAATGAGTGCCTAAACTCTGGTAAACAGCTGATAGTACTTTTTATTGATTATAAAAAAGCATTCGACACACTGGACCACGACACATTACTACAGGCGATGGATGAATGCGGAATACGTGGTCCCACCAAGAACTGGTTCCAAAACTACCTGTACAATAGAAAAATACGCACTTTCATAGCTGGTGTGACTGGTGAAGAGACGAGTGTGGGTCTTGGTGTGCCGACCGGATCAGTGTTTGGGCCCGTGGGCTATATAATGCACGTGAACAGTGTGTCGAATGTTGTAAATGGGTGTCGAGTGTTTATGTATGCAGACGACATGTGTGTGGTTCATGCTTCGAAGGATATCTCGGAGGTACAACAGTACGTTCAAGAGGACTTCGAACAGATCACGAAATGGGCACATGACAACGGAATTATATTAAATTTGTCGAAGACAAAATGCATGCATGTATACTCGCCACATAATCTGCGAGCTAAAACTGTACGCAAAAGGGATCTTGACATAATAGGACATACATACGAGTGCCTGCATAGGGATAAGTTTAACTGCGTATGTGGAAAATTGGAGTATGTTAACACATTTAAATATTTAGGCCTTAACATTGATTCAAATTTTAATTGGAAAACACACGTAACTGACATTTGTAACAAATTGAGATCTGTGTTGGGAAAGTTTTATCAGTTGAATAATGTGGTGAATAAACAGACGCTTTTGATTGTATACTACGCACTTGCTGACTCACTAATTAGCTACGGACTTAGTGTATATGGACGAACATTTAAAACATATTTACAAGACATAAAAAAAATACAGACACGAATAATTAAGTTCCTAGTTAGTAAAAAGGTTAAGAAAAAATGTAACAAAGAGTATGAAAAGATATTCTCTATTTGTAAAATCCTACCAGTAGATAAGAAAGTTGATTATGTATTAAGCCTCGAACATTATTTTACTGATAAGTTTAAGGTCCTAATTGAAAATAAATATAATACTAGAAGTGTAAGGGAGAAAAGACTAGTCCAGCCTAAAGCAACAAATTACTATGGGGAAAGAACTACTAGATACATAGTGCCTAAAGTATTTAATAAAATAGATATGCTGAGACACAGCCCAAAGGTATGTAAAGGTTTGTTAAAATCTAGACTGAGGAATTTATTGCTCGGTAACGAGGATACAGCCGTCACCGAGAAATAAATTCACAATCGTGTTATTTATTACAGTTATTATAGTTATTCGTAAGCTACTCGTATTTGATAGTTTTTATTAGGTTATCTGTTCACGGATTATTTTTTTTTTTGTTTAAATCTGTATGTAAAAAAAACAGGCGCTTCTCGCCAACAAACTGATCAGTTTGGCGAGTAATTTGTTAATTAACAATAATATGTATGTACTTGTGAACTTGAATAAAAAAAAAAAAAAAAAAAAAAAAAAACCAACCCGCACTGGGCCCGCGTGGTGGATTTATAGCTGATACGCAAAATACGCGCTTTGACGTGGAGTTGCGGACACCAGCCCGTAATACAATACAATACAATATAATACAATATAAACTTTAAAAAAAAAATAGGTAGTCGTTTTTAATGTTATAAATTTAGTACAAATACCTCCACGTACTATTCAATGAATCCATCAGAACAATGTTATGAATGCTTTACATTCGAGTCCTACCGGAAAACGTGATTTCTCACCAAAAAATTGTTATTAATTAATTAATTTATTTATGTATTTATTTATTTACACCAATTATGACTTACGAAGGATTCTAAAATTATTAGAATCCTGAAAAATCTTTGCACTCGAGTGCAACACGTAACTTTTTGTCCCACCTCACTGAGGAAATGACTAAATGGAAAAAAAACATTTGCGCATTATTAACGGTTTCAGTCAATTCTGTTGGCGTCAAATACCTAAACTTCCTCGTCGCTAGAAACACATTTTTGGTTTTTCACTTATTTTCAAGTTTCTTGTTATGATTAACCTAAGACCTAAGGTTTTAACAATATGACGTGAAAAGGAAATGGCGCGCGCAAAGCTAATTTAAAAAAAGTATAGCAAGAAGGTTCCGAGTCTGAGTTTTACATCATCATCATCTCAGCCGAAAGACGTCCACTGCTGATTGACCTCTTTCTCGAAGTTAGACCTACCTAACTGGACCGTTTGTCCTAGGTATACATAATCGTCTACAATTTCGAGTGTAGAGTCTCCGATCTTGATAGGAATGGGTGTAACATGGGCATTCAACATGACCTTCGTCTTGTCCATGTTCATTTTTAGACCCACTCTTTTGGAGGCTCTACTGAGGTCATCGAGCATTGTACTGAGGTCCTCCATGGTCTCAGCCATGACCACAATATCGTCGGCAAACCGAAGGTGAGTGATGTACTCGCCATTGACGTTGATGCCTAGCCCTCTCCAGTCCAGAACCTTGAAGACATCCTCCAGTGCAGCGGTGAACAGTTTCGGAGAAATGACGTCTCCCTATCTTACACCTCGCTGCAGAAGGATAGGTTTCGAGGCTTGGTCCTGAAGTCGGACTGACATGGTGGCGTTTTTGTACAAACACTTCAACACCTCGACGTACCGATAGTCAATTTGGCAATTTGGTCTGAGTTTTTAATAAATTAAAAAAAAGGTTGTTTTATGGAGGTAGAAGAAGGTTTTGAATTCACAAACTTTAGTGCACACGTTGTTCTAAATTCAATTTACTTTATCCTCTAGCGGATAAAAACGGCTTTTGCATTCAGATATCGAAGAGCAAAAATACTCTATCCGAGATGCGGGGATGAAAAAGTAATTTCTCAGCAATAATTTTTGCGTAGATTTATTAGGTAATGTACAGAATGCTTGGTTAAGGGTCGTCCGTGAAGGGTCTGTTTACATCATGTATAATAATTTTCGGAACTACTGATCCAATTTCAAATTTGTCTCACTAATTGGAAGCTACATTTTTCTCAAGTGCCATGGGCCATATTTACAACGTTCCCGTGGGATAATTCCCGATCATGACGCGAACGCAACCGCGTTGAAAGGTAGTCAGGTAGTTCTGAGATACTGTCATAACATTTTACGATCATTGAGCTATATATCTATGCTTACGATATTATTTTTATGATACAGAATTGTTCAAAGATGATATAGCTAGAAAGGAGGGTTCTGTTGAGATGACAGATAAACGTAGACTGAATAAATTGGGATAATGGCAAGCAAAGGATGATGATGATGGAATTGTTCAAAGAAAACCAAAATATCAATTTAGTTTTAGAGTTTATTAAAGCCAGGAACACAAGTGTCAATAGTACGTACAACTTCAATGTATGCTTTGAATGAATTAATCAGTTCCAGAATGCAGTGGTTTTGGGTTTAGCGGGGTACTATGATATACACAATTAGATATGTGGAATGGGGTACATCAATATCAACACTAATGTTTTCTTATATTTCTATACAGGATTTGCGTAACGTCAATAACACACATTAAATAATACAGATAGAAGAATAAATTAGACAAGCGGACAACAGCTTCGTAGCTAGAAACACCATATGACTTTGTGATATGTTACATCATATTAAAATCGCAAGATATTTCTCGTCCACTTTCTGCTTACAAAGTGGTGGTGAAAAATATATTTTTTATAAAATTGTATATAACGATTTTCTAAAACAAGTCGATTGACAATGGCACATAACTTTTTCAAGAGTTTTTAATACTTTATAAAATATATATAGATTTCAAATGTGATAGCCTATTTTAAATAATTGACTTTTGGAGTGGTCTTGATTCCAAAGGTTAAAACATTTTGTTTTTATAGTGCCTAATAAATATAATATATAAGTAGGTTTAACCAACGTATCAAAAACAGCATGGCATGGAGGTACCGCATCGATTACTAAGATTGGCATCTCGACGCAGTAACCGCGCTGCGCAGGTATAAAGTTAAAATACATATATCTTAGGTAGACGTTAAAAGCTCAGCGATATGGTTAGGGTAGCTCTGGATATGACGTTTCGAGGTTTCTATTAGGTGCGGAGTAGGTCCATCAATCACAATTTCAACTACAGTGTGCCATATGAGTGTTAGTAGGTACACAGGAGCGTAGAAAGTTTACAACATCATCATATTATACGTATGGTTTCTTATATCTTACTGAATAATTTACGGTCACACATAAATTTAAAAATAAGAGTTTGAATTACCTATACCTAGTGTGGCTAACCGGACCCCTGATGTTGGTCAGTATTCCGTTTCGGTTCCTTCATTCTAGTTAGTTTGTGTGCCGCACCGCTGAGAGGCCTGCTACTTTATAACTTGGATCCGTCCTCATAAAATATTATAGTAAATCTGCCACGTCCTTTCCTTTACCTAAATTCTCTCCTTTAAATACAAATCCGACTCATATAACTTTAACATTCCTTTACACTAATTGTTACATGTATAAAGTAGGTATATATAATATTCATTTGCTAATTTAAAACATCAATACATCATCTATTACAATAATATACTTGTATACACAGTGTACATACGTCACGTATAGTTATAAAATATATCTCATACAATTAAATCTAACGATGAAAATCAGTCGTCGAAGACAATGCATTCCATATATATTATAATATATTTAAAATTATATATTCATTAAGTAATAGATGCGACGGTTGTTAATAAAAAGCTCGTTTAAATATGCATAAAGTTTTATAAAATTTTTGTACACAATATATTTTTAAAAGATTTATTATTTACCAATCCTCGAGCTGTGAAATACGCACCTTAATGGCTTTTCATAACCAATTAAAAAATCACCGAAATCATAGGGGATGTAAGTAAGATAATAATAACACTAAACTATATCATAAAAAGTAACCACTTAAATATACGAATTGAATGTTAAAAGCATTATTTTCTCGCATTCTAAATATGTATAGTAATCAACGGATAGATAAAGTCCACAATCAGCAGAGATAAGGCAGCAAAACATTGAGACATCAACATCTAGGAATAAATATATAGAGGTACGTATCAGAAATACTCAGCAAACACGGATATGATACTGTTAATTACATACTAAACATTTATATTTTCTGAGGATCAAATACTATTCGAGTGACATGCCATTATGTTATGTAAATTGAATTACGACTATATTATTGTTATATAATAATATACTGTTGACAAAGCTACTGTATTTTAATGTAACAACTAACACCACGACATGATTTTGTTTTTAAAAGTGCGCAATAGTAAGGCTCAAATTCCTGCTACGCTAACGTCGGTCGCGCACGGTCGATCGCGTGCGTCAGCGAGAAATATGTAGCACCTTACTGCGACGCTGACGTCAGTGGCGCATATTTGCTACTGTTTTGGAGTCTAAAAGCGCGGCAGGAATTCAGGCCTAAAGTTCATGTAAAAGAAGAAGGCGGGTGGAGCACAGTAGCACGTATGAAAGTGTTAACTACGGGCCTTAAAGTACTTGGTCGGGAACTTCTAATAGAGACTAACGACTAGGGACATAAGCTCCGAGGGTGCGTACTAATTCTATACACATATAAAATGCATTGAAATTACACATACACAATACTATATACATACATATTCTCTCATGAGTAAAAGAATTACACAGTCTTTGAAGTATTTCATATGTTAATACTGATGACTTTTTTACATCTTAATCATAATAAACAGTATGCAATAACTTAAATTTTATTTAAAAAATATCGAATTCCTTTTTGTAAAAATTGTGTATATATTGTCAACATTTTAATGGACGTTGTGCGTAAATAGAAATAATGAAATAAGTAGTACGTGTAGAAAGAAACAAATACTTGAAACTTGTCAGAAATCTTACTGTTCAGCGAATCTTAACTTTTGTTTCTTGACGAAGTCAATGGCCAGTTTATCCGTGGTGCGTGACTCCAGGATTTGTATGATGGGATGATCTGCAAACAAACTTACTCATCAGGTACTTGGAAGTGTCAAATCCAGAATCTCAATATTTGTTTCTTCATTGAATATTAACCATTATAATTTAACTTAAGTTAATAGAACTGAATATAAGTATTAGAAGACGATCTTATTTAATTTTACACAAAACATCAAAGGCCGACTTGATAAAGGACCATCGAAATACTTCGGAAATCATTATTGGAGTTATTAATTAGGATGATAAGTAATAGGAAGTTTATTCAGCATTATCAGTACGCTGATAGGTATTCTTGTGAAACGTTTTGTTAATAACAGGTTAATTAAACGTTAATAGGGCTTCCTTTTAGAGGAGAATGATGAGCTCGGGCTGTTCTAAGAAGATGTCAATAGACAACAAATGGATTTTATGTCGTGGACTAACAGCTTTTGGTCTAATCCGGAAAGGCATTAGTCCGACGTCAATGCGATAGCTATGTATATATAAATGAACAGTAAACACAATGGAAAACAAAGACGGTTAAATGTACGTTAGGTGTATGGGATTCCAAAACGGTGTTCCTAAATGGTTGTAAAGTGTGAATTCGCAATAATTTCGTTTGAAAACCAGAAAGCAAGAATAATTCAGTACTACTTGTTCTTCAAAGTGAACTTTACAGTAATTCAGTTTGTAGCAACTCTTGTGAGCAGCAGCTTGCATTCAACTCCAAACAAGGCACTTTTGTAGAGAGTTGAGAAGTTAAAATG
Organism: Xestia c-nigrum; assembly: GCA_916618015.1. Lineage (NCBI taxonomy): Eukaryota > Metazoa > Arthropoda > Insecta > Lepidoptera > Noctuidae > Xestia > Xestia c-nigrum. The sequence goes on from OU745260.1 coordinate 13,332,836, forward strand.
AAAGAGAGATGAAAGGCAAATGTAGTATGGTATCAGGTCGGATCTTAATCAAAGCGACCGACGCGCGAGCATGCGTTCGTCGTTCATTTTGTTCCACGGACGCGAGTGCAAGTTTTTCGAACAAAAGATCAACATGAACGCGATGAGTGCGTATTCGCGGGACCGATCGCTTTGGTTAGGACACTTGTTAAAGTATGGTACTGACTGCGATCGTGCAACTGCATGAGCGGCAGCTCAATGGGGCGCAGTGGGTCGGGCGCCGCGTGACAGTTGACGCCAGGCACCCGCGCGAGCGACACGAAGGCCTCGCCCGCGAAGTCATCAGCCGTGAGTACGTCGCGGTCCCACACCGATAGAGCCAGCGCCGCGCCCGGGCAGCGGCACGCTTCCAACGACACGGCGAACTCGAAGCACTCGTCCCAGATCGGGTTCAGCGTTTTCTGAACACGTTTGTTAGGTCAGCACGGAGGATGTGTTTTTGTGAATGAGTACGGCTGTTACTCTCATAAAAACTTATTTGAGTATAGGCATATCCAAATGAAGATTTTGGTAAACGAGCAACTAGTTAGGTTGCCGTCAATCGACATCAATTAGCCGACATTGTTACCTAACCCAACCTTAAACATCGCATTTTAATTGTATCCATAAAGAGCAAATAATCTCAGCAGAAAATAATCTCCAGTTCGTCACTATCTCACCATTGCTTACCACTTCTTGGTAAATAATGTATCTTCAAGACGTGCTTTTAAACGTTCTGTTTGTGTAACTTTGCTGTAATTTCTGAGAAAAAATTTCTACACATGTATTTTCTAAGAATTCAGAAACAGAACGAGTTTATCTTCCTAGAACATGATTGCATATTATGAAAAGATATAAAACCTAGAATGCAAACTAGTACTACTCGTAATCACATTTATTTAAATCACTGCTGTCAATATCCTACCTTTTGCACGTTGGTGATTTGTTCGTGAGCCTTCGGGAACAGCCTCTTGGGCACCAGCTCGAGCACGACGAAGGGATCGCTCAAGCCGTTCGGGTCCAGAGGGATCACGTCGCGCGCAGATAATACTTCCACGCACAGAGAGTCGTGGTTGAAGTAAACACTGAATAACAATACGACAATGATACAAAATGTACAAATAATAATAAACGGATGTCCGAATTCCCGACTCAAGTTTATAGGAGAGCTGATAATGTTTTCGCGATTGCGAAGTTAGTCTCTGTTGTTCAGTTTGATGGTCTGATCCACAGCCCTATCGATAAAGACCCATAATCACGATTCTATTCAAATGGAACAGATTATTACAATGGCATAGTCGTAAACCATTTGTAAACTAAAATTTAGGGTATAATTGAGATAATTGCTTTGCCGCTTCTGTACTGAGAACATAGTTAAACCTGGATTAATCAGGATTTAGATAAAACATATTCCATTTTTTTTAATTAAATTCTTACAGCTTCATGAAGTCAAAGATCGTAATAGGAATAAAACAAGGAATGTTTAATTTTTTCCCGACAATTTAAATTGAATACAGCTAGTAACTCGGTCACGATAAGATGCCGTAAGAAAGTTGAAACTAAATACGAATAAAAAGCCGGTCAAGTGCGAAATGCCTCAAATCTAGAGATTCTTATAAATTTTCTGATATCCATTTCGAAAGAGTTCTAAAAGAGAGATATTAAGCTAGGTAGGTACGGAACTATGTATCTATGTACCTAGGTACCTACAGTACTTTAAGAAAATAAACAGAGGTTCTACTAGATATTTTAATTGCTTAAACTCATGCACGAGTTGATTGTTTCTCTAATATAATGTAAAAAAAGCATATTATAGGTACTCGTACGTAGGATCTTGTTCATAGCAGACGTTGGATATTGAGATATAAACAGTATTTTTCCTACTGCTGTAGGAAAAGTACTGTTTATGTTAGTAGCTGGCCTGGGTATGGCGTTTAAATTCTATGATTTTATTCTTTGTTCTTTATATACACAAATGGAAGGGCTTCCGCTCAATGCTTTTGTCCGCTTTGAATTAAAACAATCTTGACTGAGAAATGAGGTTGTCGGAGAAATTAATGATTTTTAAACGTCCTTTTCTTATTTCGCTGAAAAAATATCAGTCGATACCCGTGGTTCCATAGCATTAGAGTTTGTTTCCTGGACTTCTGAGTATTTCGATAGAAAACACAAATCCATAATAACAGTATAACATATCCCACCGACCACAGGTAGCGAGTGATTGTATAATTTAACCACGGGTTTCATACCTTAAAATATACCCAAACATATAAAATGTAGTCATAACATCTACTGAAAACGAATAAACATTATCTGTGAAACATTTAAACAATGTTTGTCTTACCAAACGTACTGAGACAAAGCCTTTGTACAAACAGTACAAAAACTTGTTATGAAACAAACCGAAAAGTAATAAAGAAAAGCTTGAAAAAGTGAGGGTTGCTATGGCTCAGTGGCTCGTCAAACTTGTGTATTCGGCGAAATGTACTCGATCCAAATTACTAACATGACAAAGAGCGATGGAGCGTAACCTTTTAGACATAAAACGAAGAGACCAAGTTTTAGAGATAACAGTAAATGGGAGTAAACTGACTAAGTAAGAAAAATATACTGACAGGAATATAAAGGTTACTTAGACGAACAAAGCTGTTAAAAAAACATTTGGGACGCGCTCGTTTATTTTGTAAAACAGATATAAATTATGGTTTACGATCCTGTTGGAATAATCTACAAGACTAGAATTTTACTAAAGTAATATTGGAATATAGTACTGACCGAACAAGAATAGAACCATAGCGCGAGGGCAGTGGGGTGCGAGATTGTTCAGCCAGCCTATCAGCGAGCCACAGCTCCAGCAGTTTCTCGGTGGGCGCCTGATGATATTCCATCCTTTGTTCCACACGGAACCACTCCGTATTGTGCACCTCCGACATCGGGAGACCTAAATAGATATCGATTAACCATTGTTTACCAACTAAGCCTCTTGCGACCTCCTCGGAGAGTTCTCAACTCCTCGTTCAAACTTCGTCAACATTTTAACAAGTAGAGATAATATACGAAATATTTTATTTTAGAAAGTTATAGTTAAAGTGATTATTTTTGAACGGATGTCTACTAAGTAATTTAATTAACTAGGAACTTTTAGTTCTTTGATGTATTTTTTTTGCCAATTACTATAGCGGGACACTGAAAAGAGTTATATAAAATAATTTCGATGATAAAATTATGACTAAAATCAAAATTCCAAACCTTTCCCTTCTGCATGGAAAAATTCGGCTAATAAGTCGAGAGCCTCCCTGAGCCTATGATGATAGACGCGCGGCCGCTCGGCGCCGCCCGCGTCCGCTTGCGACGACACCTCTTTGAGCACGCCGCTCCAACATCCAGCTAGGGCACGGATGAATGCGCGCGGTAGCAGCCATGTGTTCAGCGACGACAGGTGCTGGTCCAGAAACTCCAGCAGAGGAGTTATTGCCTAGTTCCAAATTAAAATAGATATCTGATTCCCAGTTGTTTCAATGTGTTGGGTAGACTTTTAGTTAGACGCGTTAAAAAATGTTACAGTTATCAGCAAAATAACTTACCTGTGTAGTGGGCAGTGTGTCCGGCGACCATGCGAGATGGAAAACAGCTTTCCTGAGCGGTGGTCGTGCTCGCGCGGCGAGTGGAGCAGCCGCACGAGCGGACCGCGCGTCTAACGTGCCCAGAGCGCCGCGAACCAGCTGGCGCGCGTTCTCTTCGTTCAAGCTAGAATATTATCCTTTTGTGATCATGTTACTCATAGCATGTCGTGGCGCTGTCTAAGGACTTCACTATTCATTAACGCGTATTTTGTACGTTACATGTGCCTGTGATAGTGTGTAAACGAGTTTTAGCTATAATACGAGACGAGCTGCACGATGTGTTTATCCCTATACAAAATAAGAATCGAGAAAGAGCAACACAATACCAAAAAGTTATAATATTCAATTCCAAAGTCCATTCATTCGAACTGAAATTTTCATTAACAGATCTCTCTGAAATTCTGACGTTATGACATGCATTTACACAGAAAACCAATTGGTGTGTCAGTACACAAATTGAAATGTAACCGTCGAGGCATAAACTTGCTTTTAACACAATTAGTCTACGTTTCATGTTTTAAATTGTCAGCTATCATTGCTAGCAATTGATTTATAAAGATCGTAAATTCGTAATGTGCCAACTTTTGATTGAGTTTCAAGTCAAACCGCGATAGTTCTCAAGTTGTTTTAGTTTTAATTAAGATTTATGGGCAACTACGCGGTAAGTATTTACGTTACAACTTGTAAGTACTTGCTGATGTACTGTGTCGTAAAATGTAAAAAGATTTTCTACAGCAGTTTATTCCGGACAAGTTCGGCCATTAACACGAGATGGCTATATCCTGGGGCGATTTGTTCTTAAGGACCACTAAAACTTCGGAATGGCTGTAGCGCGTGAAACTAGATGTTTTGCGTACAAACAAACGTTCAGGAGCTTACGCAAAGCTATTCACTTACAATAACAACATTATTTAACAATTTGTAGTTTAGGGTTGTAGCCCCCGGCAAAAGGTTTTCCTTCACTGTTAAGATGCCTGTTTGTTCTTCCGTAACAAAATATGTTTAACCTTTCAGCACCTTAGGGGTAACTAAATGAATAACTTCAACATGACAGCTGCTCTACGTTGTTATTATTTTCAGCTTGGATGAAGACGATGTGCAGCTGAGCGTTTTATGTTGTATCAATCGCTGCATGACAATTTCTGTAAGTTAGACTAGTAAGGCGAAGTTTTGCTGATATAAGCTTTAAATCGGTGTAGCTAAGACTTATATTTGTAGCTGTGAGATTTATGAAGTTTGCGCTAGACAGCGTGTCGTGTCGTGAGTGTAGACGCGCAATATTCACGGTCCAGAGATTAGCTCGCACTTACATGTGTTCGTCGTCGTACTCAGCTAGAGAGCGGCGCACATACTCCAAGTTGTTTACGATCGTGCATATTTCTTCAGTCGTTTTGTTTTGACCTGCGATAAGAGTTTATGAACGATTATGTTTTAAACGACCTCAAAATGGAGGCGGCTATTTAGGACAAAGCTTTGTACCTACCCACCGATAGAAGTTATAACAAGGTAATGGACGACAAATAAAGCGGAAAAAATGGGACGTCAAATGGTATTACGTCAGTACACAATAACACAAATATTGATAATACTGTTATTGAACGTTTGTGACAATTTAGTGAGTGACATATTTGTTCAGGCGCATTTTCTTAAGAACAGTTGGAAACGTAAAGGTCACTTGTTAGAACCAATAAAGCTAATTGAGCTTAGCTTTAAACTGCTATTCAAAATCACATTTCTAAACAATGGATTTAAGATGTAGTAGGTAATGAGGTCCGTAATGAGGGATTACTTGCCATTAGCTCGGTAGTCAGCGGTTAAGTTAGTTTCCAGATCCTACGAGCAACAAACGGAAAATCCGCAATTTTAACACCGAATTCAATCACAGCGCGTTTCATCACCAAGCATAGAGCGAAACGAAAACAGTGCATATCAAATTAAACAAATTAAAGAGGTTACATATTTTAATTTTACTTACATCGCTAGTTTCGATTTAGGAATTATGATTCCTTGCACGTAACTACATAAATTTCATAGTTTTGCAAAAAATCCTTGTACGAAACCATGGTTACGTACAAGGATTTTTTGTAAAAATAATTCCTCAATCGAAACTAGTTACGTGCAAGGAAAAATAATTCCTTCATCGAAACTAGTTACGAAACTATAGTTTCGTAGACGGCCGAAGCCGCATTGACGACGTTGCTGAATCGCAGATTAACAAAATTCAAAAGCGATGTTCCCGCCTTGTGACCTTGTGTAAAACGTTTTACGTTTTTACCAACATAGTATTTTGGAAGCCATACTATTACGAAATATACCTTATCTCAAAGTAGAAACAGTTATTTTGTGAGCAAATCGCTCATCGCATTATTGCTAGTGACCGTACATCATCATAATCATTCTCTTGCCCTTATGTCAATTCATTCGAAATTAGCGCAGCATGTCTTCTTATTCCAAACTTCTCTATTTTTTGTCATCTTGTCAGACACTTCTATGCCAGTACATACGTTTGAATAAGTTCAGTACATACCATGGTTCTCGTAGTACCCCTGGTCGGCCAGCGCGCCGTGCACGAGGTCTGCGTAGTGAAGCGCGGTGGCGCACGCGGCCTCCAGCAGACGCACGCTGCCTCCAGCTGTGCACTCCTCAGCACCGCCCACTGAGCGCCACACCAGGCGCATGTGGTATAGACTAGGTACGGCACACAAACACGAACTCTATCAAACGTAGATAAATGATACAACTAGACTGACATTGGTGTTTGATTGAAACTCGCGCTAACCATTGACCGCTGTAACAGGCGCATGTGATCGAACTTGAAGAACATGAAGACGAACCTGAAGAAATATTTAGATCATCAAACGGAGATAAGTGTCGGACTCCGAGATGCAACTGGACTAAAACTAAAGCATGGTTGGATTGAACCCCGGCCACTGACCGTGCAACAGTTATATGAGGTAGATGCGATGATACGCAATAACAACGAACAAAAATGTTCGTTGTGTTTCAAACGAGATATACCTACAGAACTACGCAGTTCACATTCACGTTTAAAAAATACTTTGTGTCCTTTGTCTTGTGAGGAAATAAGACAGTAAACACTTTAAATTGTGATGGAGAGACTCGTTTGACAAAGCATTAGTTACTCCTCATGGAAAACCCAAGTACCTATGTACTTTAATGTTTTCATACAAATATAACTCATTCACGGCAACATCAAAAGGACCACAGTTTTATTGCATTTTCCTGTTGGTGCTCCTTATTCTCTACAACATTCTTGTGAATCACATAATGCGTCATAAAGGGCAAATGATTTAATGGTCCTATTTACTGACTTAACAACAAAAATATAACATGAAAGCAAAAAGATACGAAAGTAACCGGGCCACGGTTCACCTCATGCACAAAAAGCTTATTTAAACAAGGGCACGGCCGCCTGTTCATTTTTAGCCAGATAACAGTGACAAAGTTAAATATGTGCCGGTAAAGCTGAACTTGTACTATGTACCTGTACCTTGTATACATACTGCCCTATACTGTACACAGGGTAATTTGAGTTACCTAAATGGTAAATTAAACTTTGTATGTTTGCTATGTATCTTTTACGGTACATTTTCCTAGGATGAGCATTGAGCATTGAGAATGTTGAGAGCTTACCTGTTAGTGCTTTCAACGAATTGCAACAGTGTGAAGCAATAAGCACCACACAGCGAGAACCAAGCGGGGCTTTTAAACATTTCTACGAACTCTGTGTATTACGTGCAAGAGCATATAATATACAGAGGTCGTGGAAATGTTTTTGCAAGCAATAAAGGCAAGAGTTTTTATTGCTTGTCTCGTTATGTCCCGTACTTTGTGTTACCAGTCAATTACGTAGGTAGAGAGCTCCCTAATTGTTTCAGTTAATTATGCAGAACAACAACCAATAAATCAATTTTGTCTATAAGTGCTTTACATTCTGCCCTTGTCATGTTGAGGATGATTATGGAACGATACGGCAGACTGGATGTTGATAAAAATATTGGTGTTAGAGACCAATAAGGCAAGTAATAGGTATTGAATACCTAACCCTCAAAAATGTGCGTGACCCGAAAATCTTAGTAGATGGATTTTTTTGGTCTGATATTTGTATGATATACATTTATAGTGATTTATGAGAATAGAGGCTTGTCGACTGAAAAAATCAAATTAGGCTGTCAGTTATTACCAATAAATATTTGACTCGTATTTTTCTTTTGTTACATAAATTAAAATTGACTAAGCTACGACAGCAGTTGTGGCCCAGTGGTGGCGGCCCCGACTTACGAACAGTAAGTCGTGGGTTCGAACCCAGACAGGCGCATTACTTTGTGTAATTTATTTCATCACCGCTGCTCTCAAAAACGGTGAAGGAAAACATCGTGAGGAAACCGGCATGTCCTAGGACCAAAAAATTCGAAGACATGTGACATCTACCAATCCGCACTAGGTAGATTATAGCCCTTTCCCTCTCATTGAGAGGAGGCCGTGTCCCAGCAGTGGGAACATTATAGGCTGATGATGAAGCTACGACGTTTGAAAAATTCTCAATACGTCACGCCTTGGTATATTTTGTTGTGAGTTCTACCATCACACGGCCACCCCGAGTTTTGATGCGTTTTATCTCTGTCAAAATTCACAAATACAAAAAAAAACGATACCATTGATTACCGTTTACCGATTACCATTTGATTTACAAAAAAAAAATACGATACCTTTTTTTTCTAATACTACAGACGACCGAAACGGTCGGGTCGAACTGATTAGGTCGGGATGCCATTGTTTAACTATTGTGTCTACTACGCATACAGTTGAAGGCCTAATTTAACTGAGGGACTAAATAGATTTGCAATTTTTATACTGTCGTCACGCGTGTACAATGTGAACTTTGGTATTTCCTCTGTTAATCTAGATTGTAGACTAGACTCACCAAGCTGCGGTGTCCACTGACGACGTGCTGTGCTTCACGAGGTGCTCGCCTTCCACGGGCCGGTCTGAAAACAATACCTCTGTTACAAAATGAGCAATATTCAGTAAAACATGATAATTGAGTTAGTAAATATTCTAGGGATTCTATCAAACCTACTAGGGAAAATCAAAAAGATTTTTCGAAACAAATATTCATTTTCTTATTTACTTTTGGATGTAAATCAATAAATTTTTGTGCGTTGTTATCATCCATGATAATGGAAAATATATCAACATATTTATACTAAAAAGCTTATAAGATTTCCATAAGGTTTGAAGTACAAAATTAACCTATACAGTCGAAAACGCAATTACAAATAAAGCAATAACGACTCCCACAAATTCAATATGGCCGCCAGTTAAGGATCAATTAGAGATTGGTTAGACCTTTTACAAATGAAATGTAATATGCTCCTTTTTCGAATTTATTTTGTTAAAGAGTCCGCTAAGTACATTAAACAACCTTAAATAAATATACAAAACTAAGTATTTATAATATCGTGCCGTGCAATGCTGTAACAGGACAGGCCATGATGTAATTTTACGGATTTCTAATATACATATATTATATTAAATTGGCCCACAATTTATTATTAAATATTGAATTATTAGTAGCAGATATTATCTGCTTTGGGTGCTTAGCCTGTACTAAAGTAAACTTAGGTAGCGGAAGTAATGTGTTTGGTCCGGGTTCCTTTTATCTGGCAGAATGTTGATGCTCCGAAATTTCTTTGGCATAACACACTTGGCATAATTTTCTTTAAACGAATATTTTAAAGGCCTTTGTTTTTAAACATAATTATTGTTTGGCCGTATGTTTGTATGTCCGAATTTACAATGGCATACTTTTAAGATGGCAAAATTTTATTGGGCTTAATTACCTTTGGCATTGTTCAAATACCGCATAATTTCGTTTAGAATAATTTCACTTGGCGTACTATGAAGATGGCAAAATTTTATTTGGAATAATTTTATTTGACATTATTGCCATTTTTATACAATAGCATTTTTAACCTTCATTTAAAATTAACAGTATGTTGTCCTAGAAAAGTTAGTGACAGAAACGAATCGTTCCAAAACCGACACCGAGGCGAGCCGCGAGTTGTGGCGCAGGTGGTTGTAACACTTGCCGCCGCAGCTGAGGCTGCCCGGCCAAGACGGCCAGCAAACCGAAGCTGCGGTGGTGAGCGATAAACCCATTTGCGACGATAAGCTCGCGTGGGACCGCCGGAGCCCCGCAGCGCCGGAGCCGTGACAGAAACCATGCCTGCTGCATGTGACATACTACATGCTTTCTTGCATGCTGCATGATGGCTGCATGCTTGTTTGCATACTCCATGCTTGCTGCATGCATGGTATACGCTTGTTTAGATGTTTGCATGTCTTCTGCATGATGGTGCATGCTTGCTACATGCACGATGTATGCTCGTTTGCATGATTGCCTGCTTCTAACACGATAATAAAAACCAAGTGTTCACAATCAACAGATTTTATGTATTTTCTGTGATGTGATAGATGAGTCTTTCCATTATGCATACGAAAGGTATGCCAAAAGATGATTCTAACAGCAAATTTTCTGAGATATGATAGTTCTGCCTTAGATGACTATCGATATGAAATTTATGCCAAAAGATGATTCTGACTGTGAACATTCTGCGATAAGATGGTTTTAATTCTTATGCATATGAAATTTATGCCTAAAGATTATTCTTACTTACAAAATTATGAGTTTTGAACGTGTGAGAAATGAGTGTCTGCCAAACGATTTTCTGCGACATTAAGTTCGTGCTATCAGCTGGTATGCAAAATAATATTATGACATAAAAAGTTCTGCTATAAAGGGTAGACCCGTTTGCTCCTACTTAATAGAGTTTTCACATTGAAGCGATTTTCGTGTTTGAATTTAGGTAACTTAGATAAAGGTAGGTTTACCTAGTAATAAGGTTCTCGACGTTAATTTTTGAAGACAGGGCAGGGTTTAAATATGTCATCTATACGTATAATAACAATTTACAAGCAGTCCTTTATTTGTCTCGGCCCAATAAAACGGTTCGTGTTACGGCACAGTTAGAGTTCGATGTTTATCTAAATGGCGGCCGCCCTAACGCGGGGTGTGAACCTTCGCCTTTTGCCTTCACAACAATTATACGCTCTTTCGAAAATCACTTCTTTTTATACCCCGCTAGGTTATAGTTTCTTTTGGTAAGCACAGACAGGTAGCAACTTAGAGGTTTTCAAAGAGATACCAGTTTAAGTTTCCCAGATTTACATACCTAGGCGAATGTACCTGATTCGTAATTAATACATGGTTTAATTGTATTATTTTAACTACGACATAACTCAGAGTTCACACTTCGTGTGTTTACGACCAATTAACTCGATTGTTGTAATTAATGTTTGTACGCATTTACATGAAAGTGGTTCCGTAATTATAATGTAATGTGTTATACAATTATTGCCCACTTGTAGGATTACGTGTAATAAAAATCTACGTTAAGTAACTGATATGTATCTATCACTATTTTTCCATTTTGTCGCAACTGATAATAACAATAATGTATGTGCCGATGACTACACAACATGTCAAGTTAATCTAAATTATGAGGAAAATTTTAAAAGGATTATTTAGATTAATAGAAGGTTCTAAATCAGGTAACCGATGGGCCAACATTTTCATAAAGTAGCACCTGTCGCCCAACGCTAAAGTTGGTACCTATTTACAATCTCCCGGAGAAAAAAGGTACTAAACTTATTCGGACACGACTTTGACAAGACACTATTTGCTGTGTACCTACCACGTAAGGTAAGATTTTTATTATTTGTAGTTTTTCCTCTGGCCGTCCTTCGGGATTAACCCTTATACACTTAGACACATCGGAAAATGTATGTGACACAAGTAATGCTTGCTACAAGTAACAAATAAGATATGACGCGAAGCTTACCAAGTTCAACGGATGCTCGAACTCTTTGCAGCGCCATAGTTTTGGTGACGGCGAGCCAGCGATCGATCAGCGGCTCGAACCACCTGCGACCACAATAACATTATCATAACGAAACGAAACTGTCGCACAACGCGTTCCGCTATCATCCACCGCGTTAACGCTTTCCTGCTAATTACCACTAATTACCAAGTTGCGCAACATGAACACTGGGAGGTACTCCTTTACTTAATCCGTTCAGCTTTTGATAAGACTTGTTAATTAACAAGTCTTATAAAACTTAGTGCTTAAACAAAAACTTATAGTTCGAGTTGGGTTTTAAAGTTAAGTAGAATATTATGACAAAGGCTTTAAAGTTTTACTCCAAAACCTACAACTAACTACTCGTAACAAAAGTAAGGACTTGAATATACTGCACAGTGTGTTAGTTTGGAATTGACAGTGTAATTGCCCCGGACCGACCCAAGATACAATAGCTAAAATAACTTCACAACATTGAAAAGAATATTGACGAAGCTTTTGGTTGTTTCATTCTGCGCTAGCATTCGAGTGGAGAAATAAATAAAGCTGGCTGTTTTTCGTTGCAATGAATATTTTATGTAATGTAGTTTTTGCGGTCCGAACGTAAACATGATGCTTTTATGGAAATAATAATGTAATGGAAATATGGTTTCCTTTAACTGGACAAAACTTGGTATGTGGAGTTATTTTTGTGGACATATTTACCAAAGATCGGGTAGGCAGTTCACATGATTAGTTTGGTTCAGAGTCATAACTAAAGTTTCAACATTAGATTAGTACATGAAAAGAGATTCCTCCAGAGAAGCAACCAAAATATTTGCGTCCCGAGCACGGCGCGCTTTTTTCAGACTCGCCAATCTTTTAACATTGCCAGTAATAAAGTTATTCCCCTAAAATGCGCGCTGACAGGCGAGAAAATATCAGTAAGCTTCAAACATCAAAATCTGTTTATCAAATTCAATTTCGTTTGAAAACGGGCGCTTTTATCATTGTGTTCGAATTTTAATCAATCATTTGTCACTAGCAGTCTGCGTGCCGGTAAACTAGCCGGGAATGGATTAACATTAATGGTTCATTCATACGCTGTGACAGGTCAGGAGACTGTATTACTGCGAATCTATTAGCTGTTGCTGGATACTCGAGAGTTTAACATAGAGTGACAGTAGAGAATGGATAGCAGGGACGGACATTGCCACCCTTCGCTGGAAAAGTAGCGGCGCATTCTTCAAACACAGATAGGACATATGCATGCACGTTTGCGTGACGTTTAACTCGCTGCCTAATTACGAAACACATGGTAGGTGCCTATTTCCGAAATCAGACAATTACTGACACTTTGATGAACTGCAAATTCTCTCTTGAATAACTTCCTGAAACACCTAATCGATTCACCGTAATATAATCTCCGAACAGATTCGTGATCCCACTAATATGATAAATGGGAAAGTTCGTAACTCAATTATGAAGCGACGACTGGGCAGATTTAAATAGAATATAGGACGGTTAGGAATTGAACCTGGAATTGCATCGGAAAGTTATATTGTCCGGAAAATCTGGAATTGAAATTCGACGAAAATAGATCTGTCATTGTTTCATTAGTTATTGAATTTTGTTCTCGTTCGGTGCTTTGGTTCAGATCTTCATTTGGAGCTATTATTGCAATCAATCATAGTTTATTATCAATTCGAGAGTGATTTGAGGTAGGTACTTACAAGTACGCATCGAGTAACATCGGTGGCGGGTCATGTGGTGCGTGGGGATGTGTCTGTGGTTGCGGCGCGAGCGACGCCGCGGCGCAAAGCTCACGCACAGCCGAAAGCACTTCAAACGGCAGCGTCTTCGCTATCGTTACCAAGCATACTGATGGACATAGCAACAAAATAATATTATGAGGAGAATCACAGAACACAGAGAAAACCGAACTATCAGTTTTAAAATTCTAGTCGCTGACTGGCTGATGATGATCCAAATTGCTAGTTAGGTGCTCCGACAACATCACACAGTAAATATTTAAACGATCTGTTGTATAAGCATCTGTCTTATTTTCGTAAACAAGTCGGAGACATCAAAAGGCCGAAAAAAATATATGTAAAGAGCGGCCAAGAATTATCAGTAGTAAATGCGACACAAATGTTGTTTACTATTAAATTATAATCTAGCAAACAATGTTGATTATTTGATATATTTGCCATGTAGGTGTAATATATAATAATGAGAGGCTTTAAAATCAGTAGGTTTATTACTTCAGCATTAAAACAGGAGCGATTTCTTTAATGAAATATACCTACATATATTTTCCGTTAAATTAAAAGCCAACCATTTTCCAATCAGTTTGGCAAAATATTTAATAATACATTTATCACAGCTGCGGGTGCCAGGTGTCCCCGTAATACCTCGCTTGACTCTAGTTTATTAATTTATAACCTAAATATAGATACGTTTAATAAGTTAGCGACGTTGACCTTTCGAAACATGCATATTTCTGTGACCCATAAATATTTATAGCAGCCAATTTAATTTCATAATGTTTTATATGAAAAATAACATTGTTGGGTTGTTGGCATAGAATACGGAAGTCAATGTAGGTATATAGGGACCACAGTTGCTATTAAAATAGGTCAGTGGAGGGATGCACGATACGTATTTGTTTTTCTATGACTTGCTGAACGAGAAACGAAGAATTTCATATTTTGTAAAAAGTTTTTGCAAGTAAATTCAATTGATAAAAATGTTGAATGCATTACGTGCAAAAATGCTGTGCAAAAGTATTCAGTATTTCGCTCGGATATTTTAGGGAAAGGTTACCGAGGTAGATGCTGCTATCTATATTTTCGTCAGACATTTTATCGATAATACCGCCGAGTCATAACATGGATATAGTCTGGGACCACTCATGTAAGAAATAGAAAACCCTAGAGAGCGATATATGCGAGATGGCCAAAATTATGAGATAACTTATAACATTTTATTACAACATTATTCTGTTCAGGATTTGTGATAAAATGAGTAATTTAATGTGATATATAGGTAATAGCTTACCTCCGTTACCATGTTCATCGTACATCGGTTCTTCGACGACGCCGCACCAGCCTTCTACGACCCAGTGTTCCACGCATTGTCTCACATCTTCCGATAGCTATAAAATACCTTTATTTGTACGTATTTATAGATATATTTAAGCCGTAATCGTAATCCCGTTTACCAGGATGTATTTTGGAAACGGATCCGAATACACCAGAGGGATTTTGAAAGTACCTAATCTCCTGAACCAGCAGGGTTGCCGATACTAATTTTCGCTGTGAAGTGTCGTTGGTATTTTATTTTGAGTAGGTAGGCATGTGGTTGCGGGGCAGCTGTGTCACAAACTATGCTTCTTCACCAATCCTGCCCTCTTAGCCCAAAAAACAGTAGCCCAATTGACCTCTACGCTGCCACCTAACTTCTGAGCTAATGAAATATAAAATTGGTCCAGCGA
Organism: Xestia c-nigrum; assembly: GCA_916618015.1. Taxonomy (NCBI): domain Eukaryota; kingdom Metazoa; phylum Arthropoda; class Insecta; order Lepidoptera; family Noctuidae; genus Xestia; species Xestia c-nigrum. Next base: position 13,347,895 of record OU745260.1, read on the forward strand.
CACGAAAAGTAAGAACAGTAGGTATGAACATGTTACGTTTCTAGGGGAACTGAGAATAATAAAAACTTCACTATAAATAATATTCCTAGTACCTATATACCTCATCTTGTAATGTAAACAACACCAGATAATGAAAAAGAGTTCAACTTTTCATCATATACTATACTCCTATACTCCTATCATTTGTGTGAGAAAGGGTTAAAAAACGAGAGAGGTTATAACCCTAAATTTGAAGCATCGGAAATCTTTCAAGGAAAACGTGGTGTCCTTTCCTTGATGATAGCTGATAATATTTAAGATCATTGGGACAAAAGCCAGACGTTACAATATGGATTTATATTTATTATGCGTGTTAAATCAAAAGAAAAAAGGACACTTTCTTTTGATTTAACACGAATTAATTACGATAACTGGACTAATAGCAGGAAACTGGTGCCCTGACACAGTGAGGCGGGGTCGCGGCAGACCACGAAGGAGATGGCGGGATGAACTGGACAGGTTCCGTCCAAACTATAGAGGGAGGAAGCGCGGGTTCGCGAGAGGTGGAAAGAGTGAAGGGAGGCCTTTGCCCAGGAGAGGGACAGAGCAAAAAAAAAAGGACTTATATTTGTATGTTTTTTTTGCTTAAAACATGACTCAAGCGCTGTGTATTGTTTGTTATTTCAGTAAAAGCTAAACAAGCCGCTTGCAATGACCCGGTGAAGGGTTCTCATAGTTATCCATTGAAATATGCAACATATCGTGAAGCTAATGGCTCGTAATGGATGGTCAGCTGCTGACAAAGAACCCTGGAATGCACCCGTCTCGTTAATTATGCATCATGAGAAGCACCAGTTGTGTATTCCTGAACAAAGGTAGTAGCTAGACTAATGGCACTTAATTTATTTCTACGTATTAGTAGTAAAAAGGTTACGGTTTAGGAAAAAGTTTTCTTGATTCGCAACTGGTTGCGAACAAGGAGTAAAAAATCCTAATTCGCAACTGGTTGCGAATCGCAGTTGCGAAAACGGTCGGAGGGATTCATAGTAGTAAATAGGTTTTGCAAGCCTACGTTTGCTAGGTTTGTCTATTTAAGTCTTTATAGCATACGTAAACGTAAAGTTACTTAGCTAAACGGGTGTAATATCTAATGACTTGACTTAATAAACTTGACTAAATATCACCTATGTGCACACAAAGTTATACAACGTTCCAGGAAGTTTGATCCATGACAGATTCTGTCAATTCCAGTAACAGTAAATCCAGCTCTAGACAATAATTGAATACGAGTGCGCCAGGCCCGTTTACCCGTTACAGCCAACGGGACGTAACCGAATTGTCCACTTACCATTTTGTCTATCTGGTTGAAAACTATGCTGAAGTACGGCACGTTATTGGTCCTGCAACAGAAATGCATGTTATATTTTCGACGAACAGAAAATATATGGACTGTGTAAATCGCTGGAGACTTAAACACTTCCCGCCCACACTTCCTTTCAGTTGATGATCGTGAATAATGGGAGCACGGACAACAATGAACACCCGGGGCTGAACATCGATACATAAATATTACCACATACCAGAGCCTAGCCTATCCTTTATACTAACATAAGAAACTGTGATTAAATCTTGATGAAATCAACTCTCGAAGGAAAATTTTGATGAATTTGTCTCAAGAGGCCTCGACGGAGACCGCTTATTTGGAACTTAAGCAAAGGGCTTTGGTTCCGGCTGTTAGCTTTGATCCGCAATTAGACTCGTAGATAAGAGTACGAGCCAGAAGATTAAAAGCGTAAGCTAAAGTTAATGTAGGGATAAATCAAGGACGAAATACTCGTATGTCATAGATTAATTTAATCGATCTGCGAGACACATTATTGACCTAAAAATTGAATATTGGGTAAAAATGTAACATTGATCATAAAACTTTTCGCCCACACTATTAACAGATGATTTCTTTTTCTTTCTCCTGTACTTTTTCAACAAATGACTCACATTTCAAACAGCGGATGGTAGTAGGTGAGTCCCTGCTGCAGGTCGATCTGTATGAGCGTGATCAGGTTGACGAGGTCCTCGCCTCGTTCGGAGTGCGTGTCCTGGCCACACAGCGCCTCGTACCACTCTGACGTGCCTTTGCGGAGGGCGCTCACGATCTCGCTCCTATTATCAACAGTTATTGTTACGATTATTAATCTAAGTTGCTGCAGCCATTGAGTTCTGGATTCAATAATATTGGCACATGTCCCCTATAAGTATATGAAGTGTAATTTAGTATAGAATCCTTCGAATGGCTTAAAAAGACACGAATATCTATAACTTCTTCCAGCTTGCATGGCAGAAACTATAGCTTTGCAGCTATAGTTTCTGCCATTCTAACCTAAGCATGTCATTTCATCATTTCAATAAAGTACCACAACAATAAAAAGCAAATTGCTACTTTGAAAATACTTCCGCATTCTAACATTGAAACCTATCTTTAAAAAGCTAAATTTTGAATGTTAAAACAAAACAGTCTTAAAAAGTCTAATCTGGCTACACCACACAGATTCATTTTCACAGCTATTTAACGTCCCCATTGGCCAAGGCAATTATTTAGAAAATGCTGTGCTAGATCCTTTCCCCCAAGTCATTTGGTGAGGGTGAAAAGCTGACTTTAATCTCGCGAAAAATACTCTGAGAACTATGAAGCCACGCTGTCTCTTCCGAATAATTTACGCTTGTCTAATGCTGCTGTCTGAAGTTTTTTTTGTGGCATATAATTACGTAGGTAGGTGAGTTTTACTTTAACGGATTCCTATAAAAGAATAAAAAATACTTGTAATGTTATTTTTTTAAAGTGTGTTCTACGAAAAGATATATTTTTGTAAAAACCTGCGCATCGACACATATAAGCTATTATACTATAAGCACAATTCGTTATTGCTAAAATCCACAGCTGAAGTTTCGAGGAGTAGTTGGTTTTTACTTGCCTGATTTCCTTGTTAAAGGGGCAGCATCGCCAAAAAGCCTTCATTTGCGAGAGCTGGCTCAAGCATCGCAGCAGATACTCCAATCTAAACAAAATAGCTCAATCTAAAGTTTCTACATTACCATTTTATAAATATTCTAAGAATATCAGTATTTTATCTGAGATACATTAATATCTGGACTAAATTACTAGTGTCAATAAAGTGCTATTTTAGAACAGCAATATCGATTGAATGATGATTAGACAGTTATGAGCTAGACGACAGCTCAATGCATTGTTTACGATAATAATAGACATATAAGTGGAGTTAGACTAGTTTTATTCAATATATTTCGTATTCTAACTAGCACATTCAATGTTACAACACTATTTTTGTTTCGGTAACCTAGATCTTTATAAGTACAAATACTTGCAGAGGGTAAGTGTGGGTCAATACATCAAGAGTTGAAGAACTTAAAAACGAACCCTTCGTTTACTACCAATAACAAGCTATTAAATGGCTATTCTTCACGTAAAACACGGCTTTTTAATACTTCACCGCGTCTGAGCGAATATAATAAAGAAAAGAAATATTGTTTGTTCTTGAAGTAGGTAATCTTGAAAGAGCCCACTCAACCTAATTGGATAATTTTTTCACTTTGTAAAGCTTATCTTCTCAGTCATAGACAAGGGAATGTTGAGTGAAGTGCTATAAAAAGAAACAAAAGCTCAGGTGAGTGAAGAAATTGCTCAGTGGTTACCGTTTTCGATCGCCTGAAAAGCTATGGCCAGGAATGTACTTTCAGAATATTACACTGGCGTTCATATACGTTGAACTATCAAAGGAGAAATGTGCACAATCACGGGGCTTTGCGGACAGGATTGGTAATTGCAGTTTCTTGTGCCTATGCTGCCAGCTGAGAGGAGAACAATGCCGTCCATGTCAATTGACGTACTTCTCATCCACAAGTGAGTTTTTTTCTGCCCCCAACTATAGAAATCTGAATATCTTGTATCTACTCAATTAAATTACTTCCGTTTTACTTCGGAATAAAACGTCAACTAAAAGAACTTGTATGAAGCGATTTTGTCTTTATCCTTGTGCATATTGCGCCATCATGAATACCTATAATGATTCACATTGTAACATTCCAATCGATACTGATTATTAGCTACATCATTTAAAATATTATCTTTCAGCTCTATCCGGTAATGTAATTATTACCGCATTATCTGTGTACGAATACCAATGATGAATGAATTCATGTTTAATTTCATCATTCCGAACCGTATAATTATGAGGTAGACTGTTTGGTACCTAAAATATTCCAGTAATTTATGCTTTGAATATGTTTAGTGGCAACACAGGTAGCGGTGTCGTGTAATTAATAATCCAAATAAATCATAGGCGACATTTTATCGTAGTTAGGCTAAATTAATGCCGACAGAGTCCGACCCAACTCGTATTCGTTGTGTTTACCTGCCTGCTTCCATCAATTATTCCAACACCCTAAAGATTACAAGGGTAGATTTTATTGTAAACTTGTCAAGAAACATGGTATTTATTTTGTTTACATCTGAGGTTTATGTTGCACGCAACACTTAACAGTCCATCAAGTCTGAACTACAGCGGGCAATATTGATTTATTGAAAGGAAAGCTAACCTTCCTGTGCTGTACAGGTTTGCTTAATCGAAATGGATATTTGTTTGAATTTGTACCTTAACTCGTACCATAATGTTATTAGAAACAGCTCTCAGGGTTTAGAATCTGGGATCAAAAATTATTTTGTTTTCTGAATACTTGTTTTAATGAGTCTATTATCTAGTTGTATTTTTGATTCAAACTGAAAATGGCAATCAAAAGTTTATAAAACAAATAATAAAACCACGAAAATGCGAGACGAATTTACTAGAACTAAATGAATATAATTCAAAAACTGAAATTACCATGGAATATATACGTGATCTTAATTTTGTTCGTAGTGTTGAATATCAAAGTACGGTCGGAATAAAAGGTTTTATCTAGACAGATGCCACGAGCACAAGTAAATCGAATCCCGTGCGTGTAAGAGCTCGCTTTGAGTGACTAAATAGGAATGGAAAGTACCTATTCAATTCCAATATAGCCTAGATAAGGTTGGAACCCACAGCGACGTTATAAAAATAAACCAAACTATTAACAACACAATGAAGCAGATGATTTATAGTATTGACACGGATCCTAACGATTGTCACAGGATCATGATTATTATGTGATCAGACAATATTAAACGTCAAAGAATCAAACTAATGGAATTATGCTCAGAAAACAAATAAAAACACTGCGAATGCATAAGTAAGTAACAGTGGGCCAATAATTACTGAAAACAAAACGCTATCGCTAACCTCTTGCACAATAGGTATATAATAAATTAATCTCTCTTGTTCGCTTTAGAAAGCAAATCCTTTTTTTTAACAAAAACACGAAAAAGGTTTATGAAATAACAACTTAAATTAGAACATTGATTACATAGAACAGTTGTACACATAAATACAGTCTGATTTCTAAAAATAGTGACATGTTTATAGTAAGTGATAATGTGTGCCCTTCACACAGCCAGAGGCAACAGAAACAGATGGCCAAAGATCATCCGAGAGAAGGTGATACCGAAGGAAAGTCACGACCACGACCCTCATCATTAAGGAATACGACGCAAGGAGCAGGAGGATATGTGACTAACTTGTTTATGCTGTACTGGTGCAGCACAGGGTACAGGTCCCGGTGCAAGCGCAGCTGATGCAGCGCTCTGTCCACATACTCGCCGAAGCAGTCGGCGAGCCAGCGCTCCTCGTCACGCGAGGCACCTGACCCGGAGTCCCCGCTGCCGCTACCTGAGATCGCTTCACAGGCGCACCAGGCGCGCTCCAGCTCGATCAGCAGTTTGTGCATGTACCTGCACCGAAAGAAATTCAGGAATAAAGTACCTTCTATTTAGAAACACCAGGTATATGGTGTGTGTGCGTATAATCGTATATGTAGGTCTGAAGTAGGGAGGTGTTGAAGATCATGAATCTAAGCTATTCTGGAATTTAGAATTCCAGGCTCTCATTATATCCAATTGTAAAGATTATCAACGTGTGTTTGTGTGTATGCTGCCGTAACACTAACTTAGGATCAAGAGGAGCATCAGCGTTGAGTCTGCATGCCGCAGCGAATCGTGCAATAGACGCTTGAAGCGCGCTCAGATCGCCTTGTATGGCATGCTGGTGGAGCAGTGTCTGCGCTGCGCCGCACAAGTCTCCGTCCCACGGCGGTGTGGGCGTGGCAACACTGGGCTCGGGCTGCCCGGCAGCGGCAGCGACTGCAGCGGCGGCGGCAGAGGCTGCGGCGGCAGCGCGCTGCAGCTCCACCTCGTGCGCCAGGAGCACGCCGAAGAGGCGCTCGTGTTGACGCACCTTAACAATTTATAGCAGGCTTGAGTGAATAACTTAACCCACATACATAGAATTTACTCTTATCTATTGACCCCATGGGAGTAGGCAGACTCTTTAGTACGCCATCTGTTATGATTATCCACGTTCATGCCTGACACCCGCTTAACAATATTCGGTAATGTTCGCATCATGAGCTTACGCATCGTATGATATTTGCCCTCAAAAAAGTACAAAACATTATTTCACAGCAAAATATGTGTATCTAGGCTATATGGAAAGGGAAACATCTGCTCCCTAAATCATAGTAAATGAAAGCTTCTCAAAGAATACAGAGAGGTTCTTACTTGTGCTAAATCAATAGTGTTCGTATTATTGTTTATTTTTTTAATTTGTTAGCTAAGTTAAGATACTAAAATGGTATACACCTTTTTACACAGGTTCCAATAACACGATATGAGATTATTTAATTAAATAATGTACGGCTGATACCTAGTTCAGGCAGAACCAATCATGAGTGAACTTGAAAAACTGTATTTAACGTTATACCTTATATTTTGTTATTTTTTTACTATTCACGACTCTTTAAAGTAACAATATCAACAGTATTTTATTTTTATAATAAAAATAAATTGAATCAAAGAAAATTAATTTACGAAATTTAAAATTAATTTAATTTTAAGTCAGCTCCTTCAAGTAAACATATTAGGTACAAAGCAAAGAGTATTAAGAGTAAAAAGCGGAAACCCGAGCCTGATTGACTTTCCTTTGCTTCTTGGGACCGGCTTAAACGACCCTTTTCATTGACAAGAGATTTCTCAGAAATAAATAAAGCTCAAAACCTAAATAATAAAAGGAATATGTGAAAACTTCTGAAGCGTACAAAAGCCAGTCGCACTGACGGTGGCACACTGAAAAAAGCACCTATGAGGAATAAATTGGATTTATCGTGTAATCGCAATTTCGCTTCAGTCGCTCGCTCAGTTGATTACGCGGGGCTAAAAGAGAGATTCAGTCACTGAATACTTTGAATACGTTATCGAGATACTGAAGAATCTTTATCGAGACGGTAAGAGATTCTTAAATGCAAATTTACTTTTATCTAAGTTATTGTAAATACGAGGAGGTTGGTGTCTGTAGTTGAAATACCACTCGTGTGTATTATGAAATAATATGAGGTTTAACACAGAATATTGTACTATTGATTTCTTTGACTATCTTTGTTTATTGCGGTGCTCTTCTTGGTTTTAACGGGGTAACCTACATAATATCGACAGTATCTACATCGACAATCACAGTATCGACAACGTTCCATCGAAGGGCTAATTAATCGACACTACAATAAATCGACGGTACGCTACATCGACAGTACACCAAATCGATAGTACGGTATATCGACAGTACACTAAATCGACGGTACGCTACATCGACAGTACACCAAATCGATAGTACGGTATATCGACAGTACACTAAATCGACGGTACGCTACATCAACAGTACACCAAATCGATAGTACGCTGTTTATAAGGCTACATTACCATGACGCGATCATAATGCAGACTATAAATAATTGTTAAGTGTTCCAGAAAAAGGTATAATTTCTATTTAAGATGAGAGTGTTACGAAATTCATAGCTAATAATAACTTGACATTGTAGCTGATAAATCTTAATCGGTATGGGTTGTTAAGCAAATAAAAGAGGCTGTATGATCCAAAATAACAATATGGGCGATGAAGCGCGGACGACACGCGGCTCGGCCCCGGCGATAGCGCTATATTTGTTGCTACACAAAGCCCGGCCTATACACGTACACATCACACATCAACTGATGGTTCGGTGCAAAAGCCAATAAAATGTTTTATGTACGGTGCAGTGGCTCCGTGAGTCCGTGGCTCAGCAATATTGATATAATCCGCGTCAGAGCGATTAACTTTATTGTTCATTTATTAAAGCGTGTTAAAGCCTAGATCTTTCTGCGCTATTAAGAAGGCACCGTTATTAATATCGGAGTTACTGAAGTATGAAATTAAGGTAAAGGAAGCAAGTAGTGAATCAGGTCGTTGTATTGTACCTACAGTTTATTGTACTCGGACGGAAATGTGTTTTGGTTTTTTATTTCACGTCTGTTAGGCATAGAGCATTATATTTCATTTTTTCTTGAACATAACATATAAACTAACATTCGCATATACAGTTTCTTTGTCTTGTAAGATGTAACTTTGCGTTCAATAATTATGAGATGAAAAATCATGTAAAAATATACTCCAACTGTTCAGTTCACAAACTAACGATGAATACAAATGAGTAGTATCCTATCTCAATTATATTTAACTTTTGTGTTAGTAGATGTTTATTTGTTTCATCGCCAGAGACAACTCTGTGAATAAATCAATGTGCAAATGAGGAGCACAACAGTTTGATTGTAGTGCAGATGCGATGCCCATATTGCTATCAAAAAACAAAAATACATTCAAGGAAAATCCAACTATTTAATTTAACATATTTCTGTCCACAAATGCCCTTCGTCCTGAATAAAAAAGTTAATCATTAGATATTTGTAGAAAGGTATAACTTCTAACCAAAATCCCAGTGGTGACCTTTTTTTAAAATTCATCCAATAACCCTAAACACATTAACCCTCAGAATCGAAATTAAACTTTTGAACTTCACTTCCACGTCGAACCACAGCGTTTCATGGGCTATAATTCAGTTGAAACTTAAACGTGTGCGGCACAGTGTTCATTTTGGAACTAGAGTGGAATGGAAATGGAATGGCACTGGAACCCAAAAACCATCGCTACATTGACAAATTGACGAGCTTCAGACGTGAAGTTGGATGACGTTGTTACCTGTTGCCAGTTGTCATCATCGTGGCGGCCGGCCTCGCGGGCTGACAGCCACAAGCGCAGGCGGATGCGGCCCTGGACTGAGGAGCGCTGGGAGCGAGCCTCCAGCTTGTACCACGCCTCCTTGCCGGTCGACGGGATCTCACGCAGCGGGATGTTAACGCAGCCTTGACGGGATTAAAAAAAAAAGTCTTTAAAGGTGAATGTTGAAAAGTTTGATTATTTCCACAAATATTCCCCCGAAAAGTTGATTGATGTAATCTAAAAAGTCAAATTATGTTACAGAAAATATCAAATATTAAACAGTATCAAAACATCCCACGTTTTTAAATCTTGCTTGCTTTATTTACGAAGCTAACGAAGTTTTGTTTTCATTTCAAAGTTTAGAATTTCAAACATTTTCTAGTACCAAAATATTTGTTTTATTTCTACCTACGGTGGTATTATAGGAGCGGTTGTACATATTTGTTGTGGAAATCAACAGATTTCTGCAGTGAAAGCTTCGTAAGCCGATTACGTTCACAAAATAAATGGAAATTAAATTGATGCATTAATATTATGAAGCTTGGTTTCGCTGCTTGATATTATTTTATTTTACCTCTCAAGCTTTATGGTCTAAAAGGGATATTAATTTTGTTAAATTGATATTGTTCAATTATTTGAATGCCATAATAAGAGCGTTCGTGCAAGGTGAAGCGTTCATGGAAAATGCAAACTGTTCGATCGTTTACATTTAAACTGTTTGAGCATGGTCAGTTTATGTTGAAGGTATCGTCAACAAATAAAATAAACCGACACAACTGTTGTTCAGTGGAAAATTTATATAACACATTGAATGGACACTGGACAGGCGCCTGTCCACTGTCATTCAATATCTCTTTGTTCCATCAATTCATCATAAATTCAGTTTTTCGACGAATTCACATTTCATCTCTAAGCCTGAATAGAGATTTTAAAATGTCAACGTTGAAAAGTGGGATTTTGGAGCTCGGGACGGTTATTGATTGTCTATGTGGACTTGATTTTGTGTATTAATGAAAAATCTATCTGGTTGAAATATTTGATTTTTATGTGGTTTAAGGTTTTAACATGATATTTTATGTAAGGCATTTAAAAATTCTTCTGCAGAATTAAATTACAAATAATAACTATACTTTTGTTGTTATAAATTACCATAAATTACACGACCTATATTGTGGAACGCTTAGCTTTCAGTAGGTACCGTATTTATCGATTCACATCAACACAAGTCGGACACTTGACGTCAAAGGGGTGACGATGCCACAAGAGCAATGCAATGTGATCAGATTACCCTCACACTACCATAAACAGATTTATGTGGAATGAGTGCTTGAGTGGGTATTACGCAGCTCAAATATTGACGTATAGCGGTGTACGTGAGACAAGGTTCTATCCAGGGCACCCACACCACCGCGCCGTTTGATTTGGTCCTCGCCGCCCTGAATGCAAGTACGAACACCTCTCATTTAAATTCATACACTGTGTTGTAATTGTACTACACAACCATAACACTTTCATTTGTTTTAGTAAACAAAGCTTTATTAGTTTTGTAGAGTATTTTGCGTGCTGCCTGTCCATAAAAATGTAATTTGTCAACTAACTGCTTCGCCGTCTATATGACGTATTATGGGGATTGAATAAATACTGTACTTAGTATGATTAATGGTGGGACCCCAAACAGTTTTGTGTTGAACGCATTTGTTCATTTAATAATAGTTTTGTTTTCTTAACCAAATAGCGAAAGTAATTGTCTATCAATATCGGTCTGTTTGTGCCTTAATTTTTCACAGCTGAACGTATTTTGATGAAATTTGAGTCACCCAGGTCAACAGAATATTTTTTATTTTAGAAGATTGAGTTCCCGCGGTATGATTTTGGTCTATCTACTAATACTACTAATATAACAATTAAACTAAAGATATAACCCACACAATCTGATTATCATAATAGTCTGTCTTTTTTGAATACAAATGTTTGCCATTTTAGCCAATTCATTCTCTATTCATGAACTAAACACTAAATTGAATGAAACCATCAAAGTTAACGTGGGTAGGTACGTAAATATCACCGAAAGAAATTAAAAGCTGGCCCTTGACATTCGTCAATTAATTTTGTGAAACCTTGTAACTGTCTAGAGCTAGGGCGATGGTCTGATAATGGAAATAATTAAGTCTAAAAGAAATCTAATACATTCGTCAAGCTAGCTCATCACTTCATCACACATGTTTATTAGGTTTCATATCAATAACACTTAATCTTTCGGCGTCGTCCATCAATCTGTGTTACATCCATTAGATATGTTGAGATTTTCTTTTTGTTTATTTGTTTATGGTTTCTGATTTACAAAAGAGCCGTATTCGTCGTAAACGTCTTGTTGGTTATGGTTGTAAAAATTGCAAACTATAATAATGTTATAAAGAGGTTTAAGTTTTTATGTGTTAACCTTCAGAATAACTAATCCGATTTCGAAAATTCTTTCACTATTGGAAAAAAAGAACTATCCCCGAGTGTATTTGAAAAGTCCAAAAAAGTCCACACTTAAAATGTTTTTCTTTTTTGTGATAATTTCCGAGCATATTGAGATCGAAGTCTTCGGGCAAAATCGAATGAAAAATAAGTCGACAAAAGGGACATACTAATTCGTATATTACTTTACTACCTCTGCCAGCGGCTTCGCCCGCGTGAAGTTTGATAACTGTCCCATGGGATCTTACTACCGGGATAAAAGTATCCTATGTGTTAATCCAGGCTATAAACTATCTGCGTGCACAATTTCATCCAAATACGTTCAGAAGTTTTTTGCGTGAAAGAGTAAAAACATCCATCCATACATACATACATACTAGGTACACCGCTGCTTAACCCTTCGGGGATTGCAGGTGTGATGTTATGTTATACAAAGGTATACAACACATACTACCATATTCAGTCTTCCTGTCTTTACTACCTACTCACTCAGCCTAACCGCGTGTATGTACATGTACCATATCCTCACTGAGTACCTAATCTAAAAAATAAACACGTTCAAAGCATAAGCTACTCGACAGTAAGTAGGTAAAGTAAGTAAACCCAGGTGTGATGAGTTCAGATCGCGTGTCAGCCTCCGTGGAGCCTCAGGGAACACTTTACAAGTCATATTTTTGTACACAATAAAACAAATAAGACCTTATTTGCTCAGCGCTTGTTTTTATAGGCTTCTTCGCTTCGGTAAATATTGGTTTGAAATACTTGGAGATAGTAGTTTTAGTTGTATAAAGATCTTTTGACAAGTGCCGATTGAATTAACGTCGCCATTCTGTTTTAACAATACGTTTCACAAAGTAATTATACTCTGGCAAACGAAAGTAGAGACTGAAAAAGCGTGGCAAATTTTGAAAAAAAAAACTTGTTTCCGATTGAACTAGGCGTCTTTCTCGTGTTGTTTTTCTTCAAACTCCCAAATCATGCGATCTCCCGCACTCCACTTTTAATCCCAAAAAATCATGACCAACACGCCATCTTATTTTCACAAATTGAAATTGACGTAAAATAAACATTGCCATATGAATGTTTGAAAATAATTCCAGTGTCTACTTTCATTGACCAAACTCTATACAATTTTTTCCTAGCGGCAATCGAGCACCAAACTATCCTCGTAGCTATAGTATATCTTTAGGTTATTAAATTGTAGCATTGTATCGTCTTAGTACCATCTTGAGGATTGTGGAATCAAAGCAAGTTATGTTGGAAACGCGGTTTACCACATTATAGAACACACTTTGATAGTACATAATCATAATATACTCGGTTCACATGCTACGACAAACATGTTTGAATAGTGTTGTCAAAATTTTCAATAATCAGTCAAGGCTTACCAAAAAAAGCATATTTCTGAAGTTCATTTTTGAAATATTATTATTCTAGAGACACTATAATTGATTTATTTATTGAATGATAAACGTTAAAATTCTTTTAATCTTAATGTGCATGATTCAACGGCGTGGGTTCCTCATGTTATTATTTTATCCTTGATAAACTCATTAAATAGTAACACACACGAACTCATTAGTGTGGTAGCTAGATAGATACTCGTAGTTTGTTCTTTGAAACTGAAATGCATACGACATGTAAACCTACATGTAGTCCTTTAATGTGTGTAGTTTCAAGTCAATTATTTACATGAACAGTATTAGTCGGTTTCGCTGAAAAGTCTCATAACACTTTATTTATCTGGTTGGTATTTTTGAAGTGAAAACTTCTTTACACGCGTTGAGCACTATTTGGGTGAACAAAAGTCATGCAACTTGCGTGACAGTCCGCACGCTTCGTAGCACTCCTAGCCGATCCACTACGGCGTAGCACCACTTAGGCGTGCGCAACCGAGGCCTGTGTAGTTTTTGTTTTCACTTCTATCGGAAGTACCCAAAGACTCCACATTATTTTTTAATTCTAATTCATTTCTAATTGTTTTTTTAAGATACATTATTATGGCATCAATTAATTACATGTTTTATGTTTTTTGTATATTAAACAAACATTATATTACATATGGTTATCGCCCTAATACTCTTCGATAGAATTAAAGAAAGAGGTTGGTAGCAGTTGTTAAAAATCGACAAATATGTATAATCTATACATATAATAAAATCGTTGAGACCAAAAAATCTGTACATTGAATATTTAAAAAAAAAACCGATCAGGGTGACTTAAAATAAGTAACTGAACATATTAAAACCATTTTTAAAATTCGTGTTTGTTTGTTTGTTTGTTTGTTTGACCGCGCATCACGTAAAAACTGCTGGACGGATTTTGATGAAAACTTCACAAATCTATTTAAATAAACTCAGAATAACACTAAGCCTATAGAAATTATGGAAAATTTTGGAAAAAGGAGGGGAAAGGGGGGGGGGGAAGGGGGGTAAACTTTGTATGAAAAAAAATTTTTAGATTGTTCTAGATTCATGAAACTCAGAGTAAATACTTATTATTAAAAATAAAGAAACACCTGTTTCAGCATTTAAAAAAAAAAATATCCAGAGACGTAAAAAAGATGGTTTTTTGTTTAAAATTAATTAACTTCATACACCTATAGAATAAAATTCATTGAAGTGGAAACCTTTAAAAGTTGCTGTAAATACTTCAAATCTAATACAGGTAAATGTAATTTCTCAATTCTTTTGAAATTTCATTTTTGAAGTGATTACGCCCAAAATAGCGGAACTCAAGAAAATCGGCATTCCTCGGTATAAGTAGTTGGTAATACAGGGTGGAAACGGTAAACGGGGCAGTAAGGGGAGCTGCAGCTACACAAAAGTGGTCTTAGGTAACAATCCGTAATTTTTTCACGAATTTTAAATCCCCATTCACAGATTTAATTAAAAAATAAAGTACAGTTAGCAAGAAAATTGCCATTTTACCGACAATTTTTTTGATGCCAATCGATCTTCTTTCCGACACTAATCAAGAAGTTCTTCCAAACCAACCCAGGTTAGAGTACTCAAAAAGTCAGAAATCGCAAAAAAAATACTTTCGGGGGGCAGAATAGGGGAAATAGTTAGCCAGAAAATTGCTATTTTACACAAAACATTTTTTGATGCCAATGATTATTTTTTATTTTACATAAGACATAAAGCCGGAAAAGTTAAGAATACATTACTAACGAGTACAAATCCTACTATCTACAAATAAAAAATGCTTTGTCCTGAAGGACTATCTGATGGATCAACGCACAGCTTAAACCGCAGATTGTAGAAACCTGAAACTTGGAGGGTAAATTTTTTGTGTTCATTTGAAGGTTTCTAAGCTTTGAAGAGGTTGTGCACTTTAAGACACGTCGTCATAGCGTAGGGACGTAGAGTTTGAAATTTTAAATGGTAAGCAGTTGTAAGAGGTCCGCAACGGTTTACAGCAGCTATATCGTGTTGCGGTTAATTTAATGCACCTTGATGAGAACTGCAGACCTAGCTGGAGTATGACTGTCATCGAGTGTCTAAGTATGAAGATGTATAGCTGTCAATAGAAGCCTTTAAAGCAGTTTTTGTAAACATGGTAATTTATTCTTATTCAAATAAAATACGTTGTTAATCACAAGTATTTGATTTTGAACAAAATTGCCCTTTGGTACGTAAATTGACTTCAATGCATATCTTAGGAGATACACCGTTTTAAATAACTCCGCAGCAAAATAATGATCATGTACCGGGCATTTTCATTATGCGGAAGGATGTGTGTGATGTGCTCTTTGAAAACTGTATTATAGGTGCTTACGACCCACTCTCTGTAACCCTCTCTTTCTCTTATGTGACGCAGACGAAGTTGCGCGGGTCAGCTAGTAATATAATATAATAATAATAAAATTTATTTCAGACCATCGAGTCCATATTTAAAACATTACAATTTTTATCGTTCATACATAAAACACACACATGAAAGAATACAAAAACATAGGTACATAAAATGAAAAGATACACATATACATTATAATGAGAATTTCATTTTAAATATCTAAATGACGCACGATGAGTGGTCATCCAGTGCCACATCATTGGACTGTCCATTCTGTCAGCCATGATAGCCACCAAGCTATTAGAACTACCGCAAAAAGGCTATGCAGAAACTGTTAAGTGACTTGTCACTAAATGACTGACTATGTATTTCCAGGTTTGTCTTTTGCACCTAATATCGAGACTATACTCTGGTTTAGCGAGTGGGTGCAGATTGACCGCAATCGATTCAAAATTAAATTTCAGTTAGTAACTAAGTTACCTTGTCTATCTGGGCCTAGGTTAACTTTAGGCAAACTAATATTGGTGAACGTGAGGTAAGGCTACACATACATGTTTGCATGTAATCAAATTTTATAAAATCTACTACGTATCTGTCCAAAATTTACAGATTGGTTCGGGTAGGCAAATTCGATTTGGCATGATGCTTGGGTACATTCGAATTACTACACATATTTATATTGCCAGAAGGCATCCCGGCAAACCTCGCAGAAGACGGTGGGACGAGCTGGACAAAAAGAAAACGAACCAACTGGAAATTATGGGTTGAGGCTTTTCCCCAGCTGTGGAATGATGTGGGGTAGCAGTCGCAGTAACACATAAGGCTTTCCATTCGGTTGGTGCTGATCAGGAATCTTCTGACGGCATCCACCATTGTTGGTGAATCACGTTCGATATTTTGCCACCCACTTATGGTCAAGTCATGTCGACCTAAAAATGTGTATAGCGCCCTAAACCGTTTGAAGTAAGTCGTTAAACGTTAGGTAAAAGAGATATAAAGGGTGTAAAAACCCCTTGCCGTCATTGCATTCTTTTTTCTAGACCATATTTTCTAATTACGGAGATTGTTGGGAGTAAAAGTTCCAACATTACAAGTTTTTTTTTAACACTTGTTATTAATATAAGATTTTTAAACACCTCCAAAACTCCCGTACTATTCAATTTATCCATTAGCTCAATCTTTTCAGTGGGCTACATTGAGTTTTACCGTAACCTGTGATTTTACACCCCAAAAAAAGAGTCGTTTCCCAGCGATCATTTCGAGTAAAGTTAGTTAGATTAATGCACATAATGCTTGGTTGACGGCTTCGTGACGTGTCCGTTTACTCCTTGTATATGATTGTTTGTCAATTGTTTTCATGGACGAGTAGGTATATTATGAAATCAAATCAATCAAACACTAAAACGTGTTGACGTTTGGCTCCAGTCCCGAGACACGCCGTTATGTTGTCATAACTTGTAATGTTTATTTTCGTGGACTTGAATGTCAAGAATGAGCAAAGAAAGTGTATAAACTGTTCGTTAAAAATAACTTGCCTTTAGCTTTGGGTGTTTACGTAGGTACTTCAAACTATAAGTCTGCCCTGATAAGCCGAAAAGCGCTAACTCAATCAGAGTAAGTTTCGAGAAAAACGACTTTTAGTGAATGGATTTTTCGCACCTTCAAACGGGGGTTAAAACTAATATTTTTAAAACTGTTAAAACTTATATAAACGTATTTTTGACCCTAGATATAACTGACATACCTAAATTATCCATAAATCGCACCATTATACCTATTTTGTGAGATACCGCTATTTTGATTAAAAATAAAGGCTTCAAAAATTGAGATAGTGCTTTTAGTCTTATTCTGCTCATAGAAAGTTCCATACAAAATGATGTTTTTTTCATTTTTGATGAAAATACCGAATAAATTTGTAATAAAACTTCATTTAATTTTTTTTTAATAACTTTATTAAATGTAGCAGCAAATTACAAAAAAAAGTTAAAGCAATTTATTTGCTTTCTATGAAATAAAATTAATCAAAAGTTGGTAGTCCCCGCCAAAAAGACATTCTATGGAAAGAGATTTTAAAATATTGTTTTTTTTTGTTTGAGATATTCCTGCTGGTACTGTTTTTTTTAGTTGGGGATGGAAGTTTGTCTAATTTTAAGAACTTTGTACCTACAATGCTAGCCGTAATGGGTTCATTATCGAAACCAGTTCTGTACCTAATGTCAAAACTGCCTCTGTTAACTTCCACTTCAACAATGTCACTAATGTAAGGTCGTGGTGACAACATCATCTATTGTCATTTTTTTGTTATTTTCATTTTTTTCCAGCACTGTTTACAGCTTCGCAAAAGTCATCAAAGTCATATATTTTATTTTTCATTCGCTTCATTGCCAATACTACTCTATGGTGAAAAGAGTCTGCAGACATAAATGTGTGTCCGGCTTCGAAGTATTTAACAATAATCTTTTCTGCATTGATCTGATCCGAATTTATAACATAGATTAAAAACGAAAAAAACGTCCAGTTTTTATTTTGAGCAGAACAATTATCCAACCAAAGTACAATATTTTTCATATCCCGATAGAACAAAAAAAAATTATAATACGCACTTATGATCTCATCTTTAGATCGTCCAGACAATGCGTCATGCCAAAGTACAGGATAGATACTGGATTCTTTTGAACCTTTCTTAGCTCCAATAGGCACGAAACTTTCATATACAACAATCCTGTGAGTGAAAACAGTCGACTTAAACATATCGATTCTCGGTAGCATTATGACTTTTTTTAAGTCTGCGGAGTACACAATGGTATCAGCGATGGTTAAGTTGGAATCAGATTGATATTGTTCTCTTGATCTCTTGGCTCTTTCTATATGACTTGCCCACCTGGTACAGCACTCACAGTCTTCCTTGAGATTGTCTTTATCATGCGTTTTATCGTGTAAATTGAATTCTTCACACAGTTCACATTCTTCGTGGCCCAATTTTACGAACGAAATATTCAAATCTTGCAGAACTTTTCGGTACTTGTCGTAAGAGCATGTGATCGAAGGATTTTTTTCTACGTAATCTGTATGTAGATGTGTAATCGACAAGTCACTTGGCAAATATAACCGTTTGGGCGCGTGTTCACGTCTATAATGGGATATGCTGGGTTCAAAACTTAATATGTGTTCCTTTATAGGACCATCGTCAATTTTGTTGTGAGGAGTGTTAGTGCATCTTTTGTCTACTGGAGCACTGACGGAGTCTTCCTTATTATTACCTAAAGCAGTCTTTAAAGGCTTGTCGTTAGCTGCATTATAACCCAAGGTAGTTAAAAAGAAAGTTTTGCATACTTTGCACGATGAACCTTGTGAGTTTTTAAGAAAATAGAAGAATGTAGTTTGTCTTCTGTAGTTAGTTGGAACAGATTCATTGACAGTTCTTTGTTTTACAGACTGGGAAGAAGTGTGGTGCAGCATAAAATCTTTTCTTTCTGTATCGCTTAAATTCCAAAAAGCTAAAGATATCCTTATTGCTAAAGATATTAAAGTTAATTTTAATTACCTATTATACTTAGGTATAGCCGTATCTCAAACCTCAGCGAACTAATAATACCCACATTTACTTAGCGTAAAAGCGCTAACTCCGGAACTTTTTCGAAACATGAACTTACCGCTTATTGGCTTAAAAATTTACTTAGGTTTTTGATTAACATTTTTAAGCGTTTCTAGCCCATGTCGGTAAATAAGGCTATTTGGCTTCATAAAAACGACATACCGTCAAATCTCTTCGGAATTTAAGGAAAAATTGAGATATAAAAATTTTTCTTAGTGGTTTATTTTAATGTTTTAAATTAGATATCGCTATTTGGCTTATACCATTAGATGCGAAATTATTCTAGCTATTGAATGGTATAAAAAAAACTAAAAGGGCGTATCTCAGAGATAGCGCCTTTCGGCTTAGCAGGGCAGAAGTAAATAATTCATCAATACTGGACTAACGGGCCAAAGGTTAGGTTAGGTCAACGTTTAGTCGAGTTCTGCTTTTCAAAGTTACATCATAAATAGGTACCATATATAAATACGATTTGTTAATGCACACCGACTTGAGCGATACATAAGACAGGAAAGTTTTTATTACGTAATAGATTAATGTGCATACAAGTGTACACAAAACTTGTAGCACAAGTGTTTTACAATATTGCAAATTTTGTGGTTACAATGGCGGTCTCATCACTGTTAGTAATATCATCCAGAAGACCTTTGCATACACTGTACAACAGCGTACTTATTTCAATATTTCCCAAAAAATCAAACCCAAACAGGAGTCATAATATTTCATTCTTGGAAGGGCCAGCTTACGTAACTACAAAATCATTACAATAACAACGTATTTATAATAAAAGCAGAAAATGATATAAAAAAACACAAGAAAATGAAACATCTCTCAATATCACGTTTAAAATAATGAAATAAGCGAAATTAACGAGGCTGTCGGACGTGAAACTAAAAGCTTAATGTTCTTAGAATGTTTAATGTTCTTATAACTTAAAATTTTAATAAAGGTTTGTCCGAAGCTTAAAAAAGTGTTAAAACAAAGACTATGAAAATATTATTCCTGACGTTCGTTAGGCTTATGACAGAAATAATATTAAAAGCTTTGACTGAAAAAAGAGCGTGAGCGTGACTTGGGTTCGATTCCCAGATCAGGCAATATGTTATTACTTTTTCTGCAAGGAAACCCCTCGGACTTAACATAGCTTGCCAAACATGACTGTATTTAAGATTGTACACGTCTGTCCTAGAAGTTTGGATGCAAAAGAATGATATTACGTTATGTGCCGAATTTGAAACTCACCTAGGAAGTCATCTTGACTGCCCTGACGCGCGCTCTGGCAGACTTGCTTGAAGAACCGTCCGAGGCCGCGTACTCCACGCACCTCGTTGAGCCGCGACACGGCGTCCAGTACCGAGCTCTCGTCGTCGTGGTCCCAGATGTCCAGGTGCAGCACGTCCGACGATATGTCGTCGATATCGCTACGACAAACACCATTCATCAATGTGTTTGTTAGTCGAATGATTAATTTGTGTGTCTACTTTGCAAATACTGAGACTAAATATTAAGCGTATGTGTGCATGATTGAGTGGGTTTGGTAATTGATTCCATAATGAACACTTACAATTTGAATGTCTCATTCCACTTGGGCGACAGCGTGTGTTGCCGCACACTGGTGGCCCGTATGTAACGGGCTGGCAGCCTGCCGAGACTATCTCGCTGCTGGCGACCCTCCCGTCGCTTGAAGCTCAACCTGAAGCCGTGCTTACGTCCCTCGTCCTCAGAAGCGCGCGGAGACGCCGGAAGGGAAGCTGGCTGGATTCCCAGCATGCAGTACGGGTCACTGAACCCTAGGTGGTATAAGGTGGAACCTTTTAAGGGATTTCATAACAGTTCAATCAATAGGAATTCATTTTTCTACTGGTTAGTATAATATATTCATAAGATATTTGGGAATAAGATAAATTCTAATTGCTAAAAAATAATAAATAAAATTGATCACTTGAAAGCCCGAATGTACCTTGTAAAAAATATCTGAACAGTAACAATACTGCGTAATAGCGTATGCCTAGAGAAAGCTGTATCGTAGCAATCGTAGCAGAGTGTGCTACGCCGTAGCTCGGTGCGTAGCGAAGCAAGCGTAGGCGTAGTGCCCGAACGGAAGCCACGCACGGGCGCGTTTAAGACATTGACTAAGGGCCATTTTCACCGGTCACACTTGAACTGGTTTAATGGAGCTTGAACTCAGTTCAAGCGTTGAACTGAGTTCAACGCGTCATTTTGGATTTCACGGACATAACCTGAACTCGGTTCAAGCTAAGCTGAGTTCAATTCCTGAACGCCCATTTTTGGCGGTTCAGCGTGCTTGAACCGAGTTTTGGAACTGTCAACATGTCAATATCAACTACCTATCTATATTGGTACCTATAGGTTATGCTTGTTTTAATATTACGGTTTACAAATCGTACCTAGTGATTTTATATCAATATATAATGTACTGTCATCAGTAATCAGTGTAAACTGTAATCAGTGATGTAATAAATCTAGTCCGTAAGCAAGCGAAGGTCGTCGTCGTTTTGGTAGCAGGGCAGGAGTCAGTCACGAAATAGAAAAAATCACACCACACCGCGCACTCAAGAACGAAAGATTGCGACGAGTATTTGTAATCGGGTATTTGACTAAAGTCAGTGGATGACACTTTGACAGTGACAACGACAACATCAGTATTCCAAGTACTCAATTAAAATTTCCACGTAAAAGTTGTATTGCTTTCAAATAGACTTATTTCAAGGGATGAGGAATTCATGAATTCAATTAATAAGTAACAATTATTAAAATTACTAATTATTTATTTATTATTATCGCAATTACGATTAATAATTTTTATTTGATTTTCCACTAAATGTAAAATATTTTTTATGCTTGCAATATTGGAGACGTTTCACGGCGAGTCGTCGACATTTACGTTCTATGTCAGCCGTTTTCATAAACGCGATCAAAATGTAGCCGGTGAAATCGGTGTGATGTTGATCGAGTTCTACACAGCTCTTGAACTCGGATCACGCTAAGCTCGGTTCAACTAAACTCCGTTCTCGCTGTGGGCGCTGAAATCGGCCCTAAGACAGTGAAGGTGTTTAGATAGTAAAAACATTTTTAAATTTTCCGATATCTGCAAAACAAATAATATGTCCTTTCTTGACCTAGATATAGAATTTTCCACTATGTTATCTGTGTCTAGGCAGACAACACCCGTCCATCAAATACCGTACAGAAAGGCCAACGTTTAGTTAACGCCAAATAAAAAGATGGAGTGGCCCTTTTTCAGCCGAGAAAACAAATTTTAATCTAAAAAACATCCTTTCAAAGCAAAATTTCTTGGACAAAACTAATTAAAATAGCCTTTTCGTTTCGTTTTCACCGCAACATTTGATATGTATATGGTTTGCGAAACTCAGAAAAGCGTAATTGAATACCTTTCAACTTTACTAGCTGTTTGCGAAGCTGTCGAAACAAAGTTTTGCTTGAATAGAAATTTGATTTCAACTTCCAGTGGTAGCAGCATTTATTTTACAGAAAATGCGGTTGTTTTATGGAAACATTATTTTGAGATTAAAATGGGAGTTGTTTGGGGTGCTGACTACATAATGTGATGTCATTTGTCGTGATTGTTAAGGTGGCTGTACACAATATGTGTGCCGAGACACTCTGAGACTGTGAAGTGGAGAAGCGCACATACAGGGTGAATGGGTCATTCTAAACCATCTGAATTTTTCGTCGGTAATTAAAAAACAAACGGCTGCTTCCTGCAAAACTATACCTACACGGTCAAAATGTACGGAAAAGCAGATATTTTTAAATAAGAAAAGCATCTTTGCATATATATTCTAATCTATGCCTACATAGAAATATTACCAACTAAAAAATATGGGTTTAGGTTTACGTACTGAATACGTGGTAACAGCATCGGTGTCCCATTCACCGCGTATAAACTATCGCACTCGCCCGGGCTCGGACGGTCTCGGCGAGAGTGTACAGCCACCTTAAGGGGCCAGCGGAGCATGCGTTTTTCATACAAACGTGTGTAACGCGTGTATATATTTCGATTGTATTACCTATAGAATATCTATGTTCCCAAATAAATATTTTTAAAGTATAATGATATAAAGACGAGATATGAGGAATTTACTCGTAACATTTCTATAGAAAAGTTATTTGTAATAACATTTCTATAGAAAAGTTATTTGTCTCATAACTCTTGTTTAAATCGGTGTACATTAAAAATATGTGTTTGGGAAGTTATATATTCTATAATCCAATCAAAGTAAATACACACTACCTTATGAATATGTTTGATTCACAAATTATTTTTGAATTACGTTTCTATGAAATTCGCATGCTCCGCAGGCCTCTTAAGTGTGGTTCGCGAGCCTTGGTGCCTACCAAGGCTCGCGGTATCTCGGCGCACGGCCATCGTTTGCGCGTAATTCAATATAACAAGCGTAGCTGTCAGCACGCCAGTCCCACTGCACGCCAGACATTATTTGTTACACCATTTAACTTTTATATTGTCGACAGAAGTGACTTCAAACATTAAAATTTGCATCAACATCGAGTTGACGCAAAATTTGGTAGTCACAATACGTAGCAATATAATTTACAAGCAAAGACATTTAACAGCTATAAAGTGGTTGCTTATAAATAATAGCTATTTTTTTTCCTTTACCTAACTTCAAAAGCTGTACTGTAGGATACAATTGTTTTGCAAGTCAGCGGTAATCAAAGTTTTCTGCGTAATAAAGACGTAGTGTTGCGATTTATTAGAAAAACTGTTATCTGAATTGAGTTAAAAAGACAACAATATCGTGATACCAACCATTTTATTAGTATAAATGTTCCTAATGTCGCCCACAGAAAAGTCAACAGTGAGCAAAAGTCATGAAATGTATTCAAGGCACCACTCATCATTTATGAATATGATTTAGGGGCATATAAAGGGCCGACGTGTGAGCACCGAGTGCTTATATTAACCGTGGGTTTACTTTCCTCACCTTACGAGGTGACTACGGAAAACTTTTCTGAATTAAGACCATCCATCAATTAATAATCATAAGAAGGTAACGTTCTTACAAAGTTCTACGCCTACGCATATTTTGTGAGCACTTTTTACAAGTATCAGCTTATTGGGACCTGTTATTATTATTTTGCGCCACGCATCCAAACACTCTCACAACTTACTTGCAGCCGTCGTGTGAGTACCGTCGCGGTTGCTCCGCAAGTCATGTCACGGAGACTCGCGACATGATCTATTATATTACTTCTTACAATTTGTTTGTCAGCAGTTGCTAGCTCACTAAGCGTATAACTAGTGTGGCCATGCGGTTACGTGTCTACTGCCTTACAATATAAGCTTACCATTAGCGTCTTTGGCTTCAAGTCCGTCTGCCTCGAGGACGGAGCAGCCGAGCACGACGGTGGGCGGTCGCTCGCTGCCGGCGGAGCGCATCGCACGTGCGTGCACTTCCGAAGACACCCTGAAAGCGCGCCTAGCGTGTTCCACGACCTCTTCCTTGTAAGCTGCGAACTGCCCATCTGGGGCCGGCGCGCCTACTGCGTTCTCAATGCAGTACAGCACCTTTTTTAAAAAAAATCATAAAGGGTGTAAAAACCTTAACCAAGTCGAAAGGCACTTGTTGTCACCGTCATTGTGATTATTTTTTTGTTCTACACCATACCTGGGAACCATATTGGGGTTCAAAGTTTCTAACTTTTTGGCAAGTTTTTTTTTTAAATACAAGTTTTTATTGTATGATTTTTACTTTAAACACCTCCACAACCCCCGTACTATTCAACCCACCTATAAGCACAATGTTTTGAGTGCATTATATTGAGTACTAAGTATAAAAAACATGATTTTTCACCCCAAAAAAAAAAGACGATTCATAGTCTAGTCGTTACTTAGTTTGATGTTCAGATTACTTGGTCGGCTTCATGATGAGGTTATTTACACCCTGTATTACTATTGAATCTGAAAAATAAATCTCTAAACGATGCTAAAGTACATAAAGATAGAAAAAATAATGTAAGTAGTAATATGTAACTACATAATTTGGTACCTGGTTTTTACCTACTACAGGATGGTTATGTCTACTTGTACGCTGTGTGGATGGATACGAAACTGGGCAAAAGTAATCTCGGTACGACTCCCACGCTTTCCTACCCTCGATGTTCTTTTTGTATCGTCTTCGTGGTTAATAAATACGGACTTACAAACTGTATCAGATCATACCCATATCATCTAGGAATTTGATTCTACATTATATCATGTATATAAGGTAAAAATATATGAGAAGAAAGCGGATGTTCGGGTAAAACGTGCGCACGTGCTCGCAACAACATATTAAGTATCACCTTTTGAACTGACTCCGTAACAAAAAGCTGACGTGACGGAATGTGTGTTCCGCGGGAACTCGGGAAGACGACTTTGCATGCCCCGAGATAGTTACGCAAGAGACAAAGTATTCAATTAGGGTAGATATTCTACCTTCTTTCGTTCTTGCATTACTGTTTTATTACTAGGTAAGTGAAAAAGAATCCCGCGTACACTTTTATGTTAGGTATTCTGGTATGTATCTACATATTATACAGGTTCGTTCCCATTAGTTCTACGATCAGTTCTACGAATAAAGAATGGAGAGAAGTATGGAAGAAAAACTAGACATGCTGCGCCCACCACAAATAGATTGGGATAAGGGCAGGAAAATTAAAGATGATGATATACATTCTATGTAAAGTAATTACACTTTTCAGGCCTTTCTATCTCTTCGGAAAGAAAGGGTCAGACATTCCATTGATCGTTTTGATTGCCCTTGTCATAATAAATCATTTAGAAAATTTGGAAGAACTCTACAGTCGCTGATGAATACGATTTCTTATTAGGATTGTTTTGTAAACTTATGTGGTATGTCCTAAGGAAATCGATCATAGTTGTTACAAATCTATAATGACGATGTCTTTAATGTTGTATTCACTATTACTATAACCTGACAAACTCATAAACTAAACTCTTGGTATTACAATAGCATACATGCAAACTAGTTTACTAATGCGCCGATTATCGCATTCACGCATGTTAACCATGAAATTTAGTTTACAGACTACCTCGTTATTAAATACGCTATGTTAGTTTTTAATTCTATTATCATGGGCGTAATATACGCCGCCCCTAATAATTATTTGTCTAAAAATCAACTGAATATCATGAATGTTATATATAAATGTAATAATAGTATGATAATTGTACGATGGATGTAAAGATAAAGATATTAATTTCTAATATTTTGTAAAATCAAACTAAGAATTACTTATATATGTTATGGACCAAGTGATGAATTGGACATTATACATAATGCCCGGTCACTATGAAAAATGGCCAATATAAGAGTGCAATTTGATAAGAATTATTCAAATAATCAAATTGACCGGGCATTATACATATTGTCCATCACCTTTTGGGCAGAATAATACAAACATATGTAATTACTATTTTTTTATTGTTATTCTCATTAAACTTAAAATAAACTAAATATTGAACCATTTAAATAATCAGACTCATTATTTGGATTAATCATTAAGAAGTCATATTAAAAATATAACATAAAACATTAAAAAAATCAAAAAAATTACAACATGTATACTAGTGTTTTATAGAAATGACTTATTATTATCCTACTATATATATCCTACTTATCCTACTCATCATCATCATCTGCCGAGCCTTTTCCCAACTATGTTGGGGTCGGCTTCCAGTCTAACCGGATGCAGCTGAATACCAGTATTTTACATGGAGCGACTGCCTCTCTAACCTCAACATTCCAGTTAATACTGGGAAAACGATACGACTTGGTAAGACTGGTGTCAGACTTTTGGGGCCACTGACTACCTGTAGTCAAAGA
Source organism: Xestia c-nigrum (assembly GCA_916618015.1). NCBI lineage: Eukaryota > Metazoa > Arthropoda > Insecta > Lepidoptera > Noctuidae > Xestia > Xestia c-nigrum. The sequence goes on from OU745260.1 coordinate 13,374,852, forward strand.
TGGACAAATGACAGTCGGGACCAACGGCTTAACGTACTTTCCGAGGCACGGACAAAACTCTGTATGTCTGTGTATGTATGGTCACCCATCCACAGACCAACCTAGGCGAGCACGGGTTAAACCTAAAGATTGACCCGAGCGGCTGATATTATTTAGTCACGAGCCTTTGCCTTTGCCTTTTTGGCTTGGCGACATCTACATTTATCAGACTTCCAACCATTTTTACAACCACATCTACTATAACCTTTCCCTCCACATTTAGAGGACATTCTGCAACACTTTCTCAGCGAAATCTCTGTCTCTGGAACATCTTCAGGCAAAATAAATCTTAATTTCGTAATTCAGTGTTAACACACTCGCGCTGGCACTGAGTTACGAAACTGAAACCCATCCGCGTCCGTCCATATTCGCTTACAATGCAAAACTAAACAAAAACAATAGCGCTTGAAGTCCGCCACACTAGCCGCGCACTGGATGGCGGTCTCTGATTAGTCAAAGCGTGCCACGCTATGCGTGCCTCCCTCCCCGCCCTCATACCGCGTCAAATTTAGCTTTATTATCAAATTGCCCAATTATCATGTAGCAATATAATAATGACCGTGCAATGTGATAAATAATGTAGTTAAGATAGTATTAATCACTTAGCCCGATAGAGATAGCCATTATTCATAATGCTCGAACATTATGTATAATGCCCGCATTAATCACCTGGTCCATAACATATACATAAATTCAGTGCTCATATTGCAAAAATTATATTAAAACCAAACAATAGAAAAACAATAGATACTACTGTAATAATGTAAGTACTTGTAAGAATACAATAGACTTTGATGCCACAGGCAATGTAGCGTCTAATATTTGAGACAAAGCTAAGCTCGTAATTGACCAATACCTACCTACGTAGAAGGGCATTGTAACATCTTTGTAAAAGGTACATATACAACCGATTTAACGACCCCTGGGTTCTCGCACTTTCTCGGGTCACCTTTACTTTCAGCTGGAATTTATTAAAAAACTTGGTACGATTAGAATGAATGGCTTTGATGAATTGTAAATGTAGATTCTAACACTGTGCCTTTGAGTATTTAGACCACAATGAAAATTCTTTTTGTATAAGAAACTTTTAACATATACTTACAAACAAAACATGGTTTGTGTAATAGAAGAAGAAGAAGTGAACCCTATAGTACTCTCAAGTTTCGACAGTCATGTCACACAGTAAAATATCTGCACTTGACCCTTTTTCTGTCTATTAGATACTTTTCTATAAGAATTAAGTTAGTAGGAGCCATGTTACAACATACCTCTGTATAAAGATGCTCGTGTTCCTTGTGCGACAGCTGTGCCGACACGCTGGGCAGGCCGAGGTCATGCGGCGCAGGTGGTGCCCGCTCGGATCGGGCCTCCACGAGCCTCAGCGCTGCCAGGCGCCTGTTCTCGTGCCGCCATGACAGTGCCGTGAAGTTCTCGAAGTATGAGCCGTCTGTGTCTTGAACCCTGCACCAAAAAATATAATCATCATCATCATCCACAGCCGGCACTCACCCACTGCACCAACTAGCACACAAGCTCTATAACAAGCCGTACACCGGCCGGTTAGAGGTTTTTAATAACGGCATAGCCTCCATAAATAAGTACAGTTCTACAGTAGATGTACAAGCGGCTATAGCACCGCTGTATCCCTGAAAGAGGCCCCGATTTATACGGCCTAAGGTTCTACAATGTCTCTACAATGGTCGTACAGATGTATTAGTACGGAGATACAAAGGTGCTAATGTAAGCAGTAGAGTGCGCCTCATTATCTAAAATAAGTTCTTGTAGTGCGACTGTTAAGCTCGAATTTTATTTAAACGCGTCTGTATCTCTGAATTAGAGTTTACAGATCTATATTAGATCTACAGTAACGATATTTTGGGGAGATCAACAAAATCAATTGAAATTTTAATGAGTGATTGAAAGATGAATTGGAAAATAAACAACAGAAGTGTTGATTTTTCCATTTATGCATGCAAAGTATCAGTGCGAGTGGCAGTATATTGTGAATATATATGTTACTGTAAAAGCCCGAAGTGCAGTAAATCTTAAAATTTCCCAGTAAAACCTAAGTTTTACCAGCTTCAGTGGTAAATGTCCGAAATGTTCTATGATCATCGTTAATTTTGGACATGTACCAACATACACTCGGTAAATCTTAAGATTTACCCCAGAGAACCGGTAAATGTTAAAAAATTGACAAATCGAAACGTGTCAGATCACTGTGGCGTACTCGCGAGCACTCTGCAGCCCCCCACAAAAGCGCGCTCGCTTCCACGTGCTTCATTCGATCGTTTTGCTCGTTTAAATACGAAATTGAATATAATAAAAGAAAAAAAATGGTGAAATCAGGCATTACCTACGTTTGTTACGAAGACTTGTTTAACGTTCTCGAAGAAATACACGTTACTGTTGGACACGGTGGGAGGACAAGGATGATAATGGAGTGTAACCGCAAGTATAAAAATTTAACAGTTGAGGCTATTAAGACCTATTTGAGACTTTGCCAACGTTGCCTAAAGAAACAGAAGTCAAATTATAATGATGCGACTGATTATTAATAATAAATAAATGGTTAAGAAACACACATGATAATAAAAGTAATAAAAAATAATAACATTAAAACTGTTTCATCATAAATATAATTAAAACTATGTAAAGTTTTGACTGACCGATAATTAAAATAAGGATTAAGAAATAGTCATTATTTTATTCCCATAACCAACATTAACCAACCATCATTGGTAAATCTTAGCATTTCCCAAACTCTGCTGGCAAAAGCCCGAAATATTGTCTCTTTTTTATAAAATTCGGACATTTACCAACTCATGCTGGTAAATCTTAGAATTTACTGGGAAATCTTAAGATTTACTGTACTTCGGGGTTTTACAGACATATGTTTTAGCTATAATTTTCACGCGCCTGCCACTTACGCAGTTTTTGGATAAAAGTACATTTGATAAGAGGGTTGAATTTAGAATTTAGTTTATTTAGGACAGTTTAGTTTTCTTTAGAATCCTGGGTGAGAAAGAGTGACGTGAATTCGGTTTTTTTATTTATGATATAAATAAATTATAAAATATCATGAGAATTGTTTTGTTAAAAACTATAAGGCGTCTCGGTTACAACAGCCTTCAGAGATTATTAGAACCATTCTATCGATTTTAGCCGGTAGTATCCACCATTGTAGACTTTTCAGTTTTATGATGTTGGTATTGACGCTCTATTGTACTTTTATAGGTGTATATCGGTAATTATTATACATTTTTAAGAGTCTAAGGTTGTAAAACGTACTATTGATAGTCTGTTGTACAACCTGTTTCTCTGCTGTTGATATAGAGTTACAAATATATGCAATATACAACCTAAAGCGCTTGAAAGGAAGCTTATAACTCCATTTAAACACTTTAAACTATTAAAGCCCTCTACAAGACGACCCGAATGGCGTAGTGAGTAGTCCTGGGTTCGAATCCCGGTAGGAGCAAATGTTTGTGTGATGAGCATGAACATTTGTTTCCGAGTCATGGATATGTATAATAAGTATGTATTTACTAACAAAAAAGCATATATGTAGTATATTAACTATCTGGTGTCCACGAAACAAGCCGTGCGTAGTGTGGCACTAGATGGCGCTGTGCTTTAATGTTCGGCGATATTTATTACATAATAAGTAGTAGTTATTTTTTACGTAATAAGTATAGTTTTTGTTTTACCAAGTGCGTCTTATCTAAAATCCAGTCTTGCCTAGGTATTGAAAGTCGGTAAAGCTTAGTTTAGACATTGGAAAAGGAGATAAAATGAACTCATTCAAATGTATATATTTTGTTTACCTACACAGCACAGCTATGTTGTAACAGTGTGGTCTTAGTTACAAGGAGGGTCTTTTGTCCCTCTCTAAAGTCACAACGGGTAGTTAGAGAATTACAAAGGGACGCGACGGCAACGGTTAACTTCACTCACTTTACTCCAGCCAAACGCAATAATATCCTTGTTGGCATGTCAGGAAAGGTGAAAATTACCCTTATAGATTTGTCATGTCTGTCTCTCTGTCTGTCCGTCCGTATGTCACAGCCACTTTTTTTTCCGAAACTATTAGAACTACGCTGTTGAAACTTGGTAAGTAGATGTATTCTGTGAACCGCATCACGCATAAGATTTTCACACAAACATAGAAAAAAAAAACAAATAATTTTGGGGGTTCCCCATACTTAAAACTGAAACTTAATTTTTTTTTATCAAACCCATACGTGTGGGGTATCTATGGTGAAAAATGATATTGAGGTCTTTTCTAAACTAAATAGTTTGCGCGAGAGACCCTTCCAAAGTGGATAAATGTGACCCCCTGTAACTTCTAAAATACGAGAATAATAAAACTAAAAAAAATAAACTACTATAATTTTGTTTTGTTTGCTTGGTTATAAATTTTATTATGCATGCTGTGGTCTCCTGTAAGTGAAGGAGTACACCTACGTGCTACTTTTGTCACCGATTCTTTTTTTCGTGTTTGTGTATATTCTTTGTTGGAGATCCTAAATAAATAAATAAATAAATGATGTACCATGTAAACTCCCACCGAAAATTGGTTTGAACGAGATCTAGTAAGTAGTTTTTTTTAATACGTCATATATCGTAAACAGCAATTTAAATTTCATTCAATCTGCTACGGAACCCTTCATGGGCGAGTCCGACTCGCACTTGGCCGCTTTTTTGTTTAAATTTGTTGTAATTTTGACAAAGACGAGCTTTAATTACGTCTATATTTAAACAAATTAAAAGTTACTAAAGCGAGAAGATATAATTAAATAAGTATTCTTAAACATTTATTGAACTACAGTCTTTATTTGTTTTGAACGACTGTTTCACAAGACTAATTATTACGAATTTAAATTGCTCAAAGAACTGGTAACTGATTTAAAATACTAATAAGCTTTTAAATGACTGTTAAAAGAAACTTGAATTACTTTGAAGTAGACGCTCATTTCATAATAATACTTATTTTTCTTGATAATTTTATAATGGCGAAAAGTAATCTTTATTTTTTTCAAAATAACTATTTTTGCTGAAGTAGCAGCGATGATAATAAAAACCTATTTATGATAATCGGTGCTTATTCTGTATTTACTGGTGCCTATCTAAATATCTATATTTGATGATTCGTCCGTAATCCCTAAATCGGCCCAGTGGAGCATTTATCACGTATACCATTTCGCATTATTATTTACTTTCATAAATACGAGTGTGTGGCGGTATGGATAAAACGTAATATTAGGCGGGAGTTATATTGATGGTAAACGGCTGAGTGGTCGCCAAAATGTTTAGCGAAGGCAGGAAAGAGCTTCAACCAACAAATAAATCAATGTACGAGTAGATCATTATAAATCTCTGCCTGCAGTAGGAAACTAAGAAAACCGATGGTGAAATAATCGAGATGCAGTTTAGTTTTACTTGAAAGAACTTCGTGTGGTTGCACTTTTAGTGTCTCTACTGATTACATATGAGCCGTTCAATATTTAAACCATTATTTATTCTAATAACTTATTAGCATTGGTGGTAATTAAACATGTTTTATCTTCGTAACTTGTGCGATACAAAGTATTAGCTAACATTGACCTTCTGGAGTAAAGGCAAAGGTGTTGTGATTTACGGCCGGAGTGGAAAACAACAAGTTGCTGCTGATTGATGTCGGCAATCAATACGGGGCGCGGAACTTTGCTGACACCCTCACTGAACCCTGTTATCCCTGCCAGGGTTACATTGAAAACCCGATACCATACGGGCCTGTATCTCAAAATTAATATGAATAATGCAATTTTTGTGCAAAGGGTTTTCAAAATTCTTTTTAACAATACCAGCGGCTAGGCTCGCGTGAAGTTTGATAATTGTCCCATGGGATCTCACTATCGGGATATCAAGTATCCTATGTGATGATGCAGGTACAACTATCTGTGCGTTTTCATCGAAATTAGTTTAGTAATTTTTTGCATGAAAGACTAACAAATATCCATGCTCACCAACTTTCGCATTTTATAATATTAGTAGGATTACTGAAGTCAAACTTCGCTACCACAACGACGTTATTGATTTATTACTCACAGTATTTGACGTAAATAAAAGGGGACAGAACCCAGTTTTCTTCTAGAACGAATCTAAGATTACATAACAGTAAAACACAGTTTCCCAAGGGCACAATCAATACTATTAAATCAGAATTGATTCGGGACCCTTTCGTAACTTGTAACACACAGGTTTTTATTTAATAGTTAGAAGCTTGCCGGGGTTTAGGGGCGAGTACAATGGGCATAAAGGTAACATAAAGCCAGTCCCACGCGTATCGGAAACGCGTGACATGTGCGTGACGGTCAGTTTGCTACCATTCTTACACATTACCCACAATACAACATGCTGGCCGAACGTGTTTCTACTTTATTGCGTAATCTGGAGAAAACTATGGATGTGTAGGTTTCTTTTTTATGTATAGGGTTTTTATTTTCATCATAATATTGGTCCGTAAATCCTACACAAACCAACACGAGACAACTGCCTCCATGAAGGATTTTATATTTTGTTGGTATTTATTACACATTCAGACTCACCGTATTATCTCGATTTATTGCATATCAAGCGAAAGTGGGTAATAGACGAATCTTCTTTAAAAATGTAAGTAGGTACCTACAGCATTTAAAATTGTCTATTGATCATATTTAAGTACCCGCCTAGTACAACCTTTTAAGTGGTAGGATCAGAAAACTCTTTGCTTTGGGCACAACATTTTGGGTAACTGGCTATAATATTTTATCATCAAAATATGATAATAAAATATTGAAGAAATGCCATTAAAGTTTTCTTTTTGGTACTGTTGCTTTGTTTGTAAGAAAAAGGGCTTTCGTGTTTTTCTGAACTTCAGCCTGAAGTTTTAATTTCGTTAGAATACGAACTTTTTACTGCGTAATATAAAATTTTACGTGCTAGGTACACACAGCGACTCACTCGCGTGAATAGTACATGTTGATACAAGTGGGGAAAGTTTGATATTGTAATCGAAACGGAATTAACACACGAGCCGTAGGCGAGCTTTATGGTCCCGTAAAAAACCCCGTAGCGTAGGGATAGCTTTCCGGTGGCAGGTAGGCTCGGAAAAGAAAAAACTAATTCTAAAAGTCGCCCCCATTGTCCCACTTCTTCGGTCTTCCTCCTTTAGGCGGATCTTGGAAGTTTGATTGGTCGAGAGAATTGGAACATTATTTTCAGATTCATACAAAGGGGCCCCGAGTCAGTCAAAATCATTTTGCAATCCATCTTATCTCCAAAACTAGGACACGTAGAGGCTTTTTAATTTGACTTTACTTTATTATTGAGGGGCGTTGAAATGTTTATACCCTACCCTCCCCAACCCCCCTAAAATTGAAAGGGCTGTAAGATAGGCATTAGGTGTTTGAACAAATATGAAAATAGGCGTCGCCGGTGGTGGTAAGCGTAGCGTAGGGATAAGGTCACGATAGCTTCCGGTAATAGGTAGGTCCGTAGCGCAACGAAGGTTGAATTGGTGAAGCGTAACTCAGGGGCGACGACGACGATCCTGCCGGGGTTGCGGGACTGTTCGAAAGAGATACCGTGGTCGGTGACAAAAAAGCTAAATCAATCAAACAAAGGTAACGTTACACACGGTGTCGTCTTGAAGCTAACGTTATTTTTCACTTTATTGTGTGAAGTCGGTTATATTTTTTGCAAAAAAGTTTTTATAATAGGAAAATGTCTGAGAACATTGTTTCTTTTAATTTTATTTTAATTTTTTTTGAGTTATTTTTTAAATATTTTAGGGGGGTTCTTGAGGGGTTTCGAAATCTATAAGTGGTCTAATGGATTTTTAAAATCATTTTGACGATTGTAAAGTATTCTCAAAATTTTATAAGAGTGAACTTCTCAAAAACACGAAACAGACCCACGCAAATAGTAGTTGGTTTATATAACTATATATTAGTTTTAAATAGTAACGTATTATGATGATATTCTGTTTATAAACACAATTTAAATATTAATACTTATCACAAAAAGCACTTAAAAACATGTGTGCCTCTTTGCTGATATTAAAAAAAGCAATCACCGCCCATATCTGTGAAAATAAAACACTACTGACGAGAAGACTTAAATATTAAAAAAAATCTACGAGAAATAGATTACATTTTGAACCTAACAGTACAGCCACTTTTGCCTATGCACTTATGCTTGTTACTTTTACTTTTTGATGTTTTTCAAAATAATCTTTAATACTAAAATGATATTAAAATGTCAATCAACTTTGACTGCACTTTTGCTGTTTCGTGTCTAGATTAATAATTCTTATTTTGAGGCCCAATGAAATATAAGTACAAAGTCGATAGTCGATAGCGAAAGTTTCAATAATATTAATCATAATAATTTCGCAGAATTTAGATTTTGCTATGAGAAACGGTGGAGGTACTAAGGGTATTTACGGGTCGCGTGACCACGTTTGTAAAATGGTGATCCATTCATTGTTGCGGCAAGGGAGGCCGCTCTTGCCTCAGTAGTGGGCGTTAACGGGCTGATAGTGAAATTGATAGTCAGGAACTTACTATCTACACAACTATTCCTTACTACTCCTTCTTCGGCAGGGTTGAATGGATGGATGAATAAAACCCGGATCGGGTTTTCACAAGAAACAAATGTTTTACTTTACAAATTACATTTTGTAAACTCGTCTCGCCAAGCTATCCCTCAACATAATAAACCCATAACTGTGTATTGTCACCAAGGGTTAGTCAGCATTCACTCTTATAAGACAAAATCCAGGATTAGAAGGAAACTTCCTTGATATAACTATAAGAAGAAAATGTTCCTTCTTTCCCTCGATTTTACACAGGCCCGAATAATTACATGGAATAAATGAATACGAAAGTAATACACAGTGTTCATTCCGTATGCATTCATCTCTCCACTCGTGTAGGCCGGGGGAGCACTTTATAAAACTTCACAATAATATAGAATTTCGTGAAAAATCCCAAATATTTGAATTAGGGAACTAAACATGCAAATATTTTAAATGAAGCGATTCTCGAAACCTACACTGTGATCCGTGACTAAGCTCTCTCGGGAAATTTGCAACGACAGAACTCAGTACAGTAGCTAGGTATTCCTAGTAAAAATAAATACCTAACAGCTTGTCCTACTTAAATATGTGTTAAAATTCCTAGAACTTTAATGCGTTTAATGAAAATCTAAATTGTAATATGTATGTTGTATTTTATTTAGTGTTATCGTTATAACTCCCATTTGTAACTGAATACCGCCCTATATACGGTTCGTTTAGATTAATGTTTGGACTAATCTGTTGGCTAACCCTCTCAAGGCGCGGGCACACAACCCATAACCATAACAAGTATGTACGTAACACAACACCGTCTCACCGAATCAACCTTCAGCAGAAAGTTCATTAGAACGAGCATTATTGTTAAGCAACTGCAAACGTGACTTCGACTTTGAGAAAGGTTTGGTGGTCATTGTACTGTCAACTGATCTTCTGTGGATACATTTAAATAAGCATGTATTTCGTTCCGTTTCGTTTGACATGACGTTATCTTGGAGCGCGTAGGGCACATACTGTAGCCGTACAACCAACTATCCGAGTAGTTCCGGTCATCCGCGAGACCTTCGTTACCGTCTGTCGCACAGACATTGTATTTACTTTCACATTATCTTGTAACATCCCACACAGAGTTATGTAGTTATTTATAAATATTTGTATTGATTCACTCATCCCTCTCTCCTGTTTCTACCTTTTTATTTCTGTCAGCTCCATTCAGCAGGCACAAGTGAAGTGTAAACCATCCGCGGAATTTTCCTCTGTTCTCATTTATGTTTGTTTATCGATAAAAACGGTGTGTGCTGTTATCCGTATTACATTGTTCATATTTTCCGATTCCTATTAAAAGTTTATATTTCATGTTTCCGTTTGCGAACACGATTCAATAATTGTAGCCACCCGAGTGAATATTCATACAAAGCATAATTGTATTTTGTACAGAATAAAATAGAATCAGACTGGATTTAGAAAACCGATTTATAAAGGTGGCTTGTTTGGTATTTTACATGAGTAGTTGGATTGAAAAGGCCCTTTAATTACCTACAGTACGAGTTGTGAATCCTTTAAAGCTTAAGTAAATATAAATTATAGTATGTTTCTTGTATAAATAGGTAATAATTAGTTGTAATTTATAATTACTTTATTGTAAATAGTAATATATTTTTAGAATAGTTTCATATAATTATTTAGTAAAACACTAGCTGTGCCCGCGGCTTCGCTCACGGGGCTATGTATTCTATGGGAATTTTACTAGTACATGGGATTGAATGTATGAAGATCAAAATAGTTACGAAATGGGACTTTGGTGATGCTATTTTATTCAGTTGTCGAAATGGGAAAGTTATGAGATGGGACGTAGCCCAAATTAAACTCTAAAGTATCGGTTGTTTCAATATTTTGAACCAAAACTTGTAACTGTAATTACATTATTTGGTACAGAAAACGGTAGATACGAGTACATGAATACTTGCGGTATACATGTGGAATTGTAGACGATAAATAATACGGTAAGTATACATGATAACTGCTGAGTTTATTAAGAACTTGTTTACAATTTTTTTTTTTTGCGAACTGGGTCAGCCGTTTGAAGGATAAATGCTATACAGGGTGTAAAACACCTCATCACAAAGCCGTTAACCAAGCATTTTGTACCTCAAACTAAGTAACTTTACGCAATTTTTTTTGAGGTTATAAATCATGTTTCGTGGTAGAACTCAATGTAACAAAAACATTGTGCTGATGGATGGTTTGAATAGTACGGGGGTCGTGGAGGTGTTAAAAGTCAAAATCTTACAAAAAAACTAGGATTAAAAAAAAAAAAACTTGTCAAAAAGATGTAACATTGACCCCCAATATCTCCGTAACTAGAAGGTTCCCAGGTATGGTGTAGAACAAAAAAATGATCGCAATGATAGGGAAAACATGTGCCTTTCGGCTTCGTGAAGAGGTGTTGTACACCCTTTTGCAAAACTACTGCTGGTTAGTCTGGAAACAAACCTCAACGTAGCTAGGAAAAAACTAAGGCCGATGCTGAGATAATAAGTTAACCAGGTGTTGTGAATTCCTGTGTATACGTACTGTGCTACCGTATTAGTAAGAACGTCACACCGCAGTCACCCGACTGGCAAAGTATCTAAATTCAACAAACCTTGCTTTGTTTATAATTATAAAGTCGTTCCCTATGTTAGGTGAGATAGAACCGTATAGGCAGTAATACTCAATAGAATAATAAAACCGACTCCAAAAAACACAAAAAATGAAAAATAATTTTAGCTTCTGAAGTCGGTGACCTTTGTTTGATTGATTTACTTAGTTTTTTGTCACCGACTTCTGAATCTAAAGTTATTTTTTACTTTTTTGGGTTTTTTGGAGTCGGTTTTATTTTTTGCAAGTAATTATTTATTTTTCACTTTTTAGTGGTTTAACGTTGCTTAGCCCTTCACAGCGTAGCGGCGTGATGTTATGTTATGAACTGGTATAAACAATAGATAGACATGAGATTTCAGCAATCCCAGTCCATTTGCTATCATTTATTGAGGAGTTCCATTGCCTATCTCCGAAGTTCTTCATCAAATCTTCACTAAATTGAAATGGGACCACTTTGAGAAAATACTCTTCCAAAAACTACCCAAATCACATCAAGTGTGCCTACAAAATTAGGAGAGTTCTCTCAATTTCTCCAGGATCCCATCATCAGATCCCGACTTGATGATTATGGGACCACCTGGGAAGTATACCCTTTCAAACAATAAGAGAATAATTCAAATCGCTCCAGCCATCTCCGAGTAATCGGAGAACATACATAAAAAAGGTTCCGACGAATTGAGAACCTCCTTCCTCCTTTTTGGAGTCGGTTAAAAAAGGTTTTGAAGTGAAAACTTCTTTAGGCGCAATAAGCACTTTTTGGGTGAACAAAAAACATGGAACTCGCGTGACCGTAACCTAATGCTTTGTAGCACTCGTAGCCGATTCGCTACGGAGTAGCACCACTTAGGCGTGCGCGGGGCACAAGCCGTAGCAGATATAGATTACTTAGTTTTCACTTCAATCGGCAGTCTTAAAAGACTGCCCCGCGTGTTTTTCTTTTAGATTCCAAAAGCGGCGCGTCCGATGCGCGAAGATGCGCGGGATTATCCGAAAATGCGATGACTACGGATTCGCGCATTCAGGTTCCATCAATGCTTAAATTAGAAAATAAACCATTTCTGTTCCAAATTAAACCATATTATTGGTTGGTAAAAGCCAAGGCGGTTGTACAGCTTGCTTGAAAACAGAAACAACAATAGTTTCAACATTCACGCGTTACATCAAAGTCAGAACATTTCTATTTATATTATTACCGAAGTTCGATATGGACGTATATCACGTCGCAAATCAATAAACATATCCAGTGATTAATAATATTATTGTAACTAGGTCAGCTGGCGGCCTGTTGCACGTCCTTGCACGTGTCCCCGGCGGGCGCGTCGTGCGCCTGGTGCCCGTCCCCCCTCACCTCCCAGCCACCCCCGCCACCCCCATCACCTACGCAAGTCTTGTACGCACTACGCCCCATCCCGCGCCTTTTACTTTGCAATCATCGCGCCACTGTTGCCAGCTTTTATATCTAATTGAAAACCTCTCATGTCAACTTATGTCGAGACACCGCGCTAATGGGAGCGAGCCCACCGCCGCTGCTGAAAAACTTCGAAACGGAAACTAAGGCCGAACTTATTAGCAACCACATAAAATATCGCTGGACATTAACACACAGCGCCACCTAGTGCCACACTAAGCAAAGCTTGTGTCGTGGACACTAGATAGTTGATATACTACATGTATACTTTTTGTTTGTAAATACATACTTATTATACATATAAACATCCATGACTCGGAAACAAATGTCCGTGCTCATCACACAAACATTTGCTCCTACCGGGATTCGAACCCAGGACCCTAAGAACGTAAGGCAGCGTCACTACCACTACGCCAATCGGGTCGTCAAAAGCTGATCTATTTGGTGTTTGTATTTGCCGCTCTGCACTGATAACAAGGGCGTAATTAATTAAGATTCCTCTGTGTGTAACATATGGACTTGTCGAAGCGCTTAATGGATTTCATTACAGATATGAGATAATTTATTGAAAATATCGATAAAGTATAAAAATAAACGCTTAAGTTACACAGTTACATTTCAGTATTCATTCACACTCATAAATAATGCGCATATGATCTCGTGAACTCTTTCTATAAAGGTAAAAAAATGATTACATTTCATTTGAAGTGGCAGCATAAATAAGGCACCCGCTGGTTTAATCAAGCTTTCTATTCTCCCAAATGGAGCCCTGCTGGTAAATCGATTCATTTAACGACATCACATCGCTCACATCTTATTTAACACAGTGAATTTCTTTAGATTAATACTTATTACGAGTGTCATACCTTGAATATCTTGTAAGCTTTTGAATTACGTACAAAAGAAAATCGAATTAAAGGGGTTCTTTGCACACACCTAATTTGAATGTATTGTGAAAAATAATTTGAAGCTTTACGCAAAGTAAGAATAATGAGGTTGAGGTCGGCAACTGTACGTTCTTAAGGTTTTGGTTCAGGGGACAACTAATCTCTATTCCTGACATGTTTCGTCTCAGGGCCGTAAGGAGTTACCGCTAATTTGCAATTCCCCTTTCCGTGGAAACACGTTAATATCCTTCGAGAGCCTGTGATTTCCCCAATATCATTATTTGTCTTGATGGCCTTTGTTGAGCGCGGCTTTAGAGCTACCAAATGGAACCCGCAGACTTGCCGAATTAAAGTTAATTCTCATCTTGTTTCAAATTCTTTGATAAATTACCAGTTCTTCAATTTGAAAGTGGGTAACTAAATAAGATAGGATTGGCTTACAGACTAACAGGATGTAACTAAATACCAGATTTCTAGGAACTCTTGAAACTTAATGATTCTAATAATCCTAAAGTTTTAATTATGAATACGCTTACCCTGAATTAACGGAGTTATCAACTTCAGGCCAAGAGAGGCGCCTCTTGCAGAAAGCCATGGTGGGCTTCTCGGGCGGCTGCTGGTTGCGAGGCACGCGCAGTGAGCCCCCGCGGCGAGGCGGTGGAGCTGGGGCGAGGCAGTCCAGCGTGCGGCGCCGCGCGTTCAGAGCTGCTGCTCCTTCCGTTGGGACAACGCGAGGAAATCCTACAAATAAAACCATACTTTACTCTACTTAGTTAACACGCCACATAAGCCTGGTGTAAAACACCTCTTAACGTAGCCAAAAGGCACTTGTTCTCCTCGTCATTACGATCAGTTTTTTTTACAAACTCGTGACTATGGTAAGCCCTCGACTCGTTTGTAAAAACCAACTTACCGCACTAGTATCATAATAGTTATTTATGATACTAGTGCGGTAAGTTGGTTGGTAGACGAATGTAAGCCATTTTTTTTTTTAGGATGGGAAATCATCACATGACTTCTCCCACTCTGGGCGGAGCGGGAGGGCGTGTCAGACTTTTACTGACTAAAACCCATCTATGTTCCTTCCTCGCCCTTTTTATTCCGGGGCCGCGGGATCTCTTTCGAACAGGCCCGCAACCCCGGCAGACGAATGTAAGCCTGAGACGAAGTCGAAGGTTTACCATAGTCACGAGTTTGTAAATACCAATTTCCGCACGTGTGTCATACAACGTTTCTCAACATATTTGCGAGAAAAATTATTAATCATATTAACTTTAAAATTTTTGTAAATCATTAAATAGCGCTCTCGCGATTTTGGTGGCAAGAAACTGTTTTCTGCAATTTGCACCTAATTCAAAATATCAGTTGGAGTAGATTCCATATTAATTAACATCTGATTCTTCGTTTGAACTCATATTATTATTTTGTTTTTCAGTCGAAATGTCGCAACAATTTTTGACGTTTCTAAAAATGGCGCGAATTTGCAAATGGCGCCACGTGCACGTGGTGAAAATTAGAACTACATCTTTCGTCTCACTTACTCTTTTGTATTAAAGTGAGACAATCGTAGTGGGCAAAAGCACTTCCAAGGAGGTTCGATCAGTCAGCCTAGTTATTCTCGTAATGTGAAACTCCTTGGTGGAATAGTTTTTGGAAATAAAAAAAAAACCGTAAAGAATACGCACGGTTCGTTGTATGGTGCGTAATTTTTAACTTTCGAACAATGTATACAGGCTTCGTAAATGCACTTTTTGAGCAAGTGTGTTGAAAATAACTATTTTCACATCCATGACTCGTAAACAAATTTAATGCTCATCACACAAACATTTGCACCTTCCGGGATTCGAACCCAGGACCCTAAGAACATAAGGCAGCT
Source organism: Xestia c-nigrum (assembly GCA_916618015.1). Taxonomy (NCBI): domain Eukaryota; kingdom Metazoa; phylum Arthropoda; class Insecta; order Lepidoptera; family Noctuidae; genus Xestia; species Xestia c-nigrum. The sequence continues at coordinate 13,390,304 of OU745260.1, forward strand.
TCACTACCATGGGTCGTCAAAAGTGAAACAGCTGCTGCTGTACTGAATATTATGTTGAAATGAATTACCCAATCCCAAAGAATACACCTGATCAAATAATCATGTATCTTCCTATAGCTCGATATTATCATCGTATAAGTTGTTTAAATTAAAATCTCTATGTAAAATCAACGTCACAAGAGTGCGCACAATATTAAATGTTACCAAGTTGAACATTTTCTTTCAAAGTTTCAGGCCTGCCGAGAGAAATTGTTGAGACGACACACTTCCAAATCTGGCACATAACAACTTTGAAGTCTTTAAGAATTCGTTAGCTTGTGAAATGTCTGCTGTTTTGAAAGTTTGGAGTTAACCAACGGTAACGGGCGGCTTGATACATTAAAGTAGTGGTACTTAGTATGTATGTACACAGTTATTTATGTATTTTAGTTACTGTTACTGATAGCCTACATCAATCATCCGGGCAAGGTAATGTCTTCCACTGCTTTAAATCTAGGTCTAATCTGATCAGGGCGTGGCGCAATAGTGGCGATAAGTTGCCTCTTTGAGGGGTGGTTTGAGAGACACCACGGCGTCCCCACCACGCAGGTCCTCACCGGACGCGGCTGTTTCGAATCGGGCGGGAGGAAACGCCCGGGTGTTTCCATTGCGGGGATCGACCGGAGGACACGGTAGAGCATACGGTGGAGGTTCGGCCCTGCTTAATTCCATGGTCTGGAGCGAGACGGAATGGGAGGCCGACACCTCCTTCTGCGAAGAAGTTATGCCAGCAAAGGAGGTGGCGGAACGCGAGAGGGAGAGAACCTGTCATCTCAGCCACCGCGGGAGATGCACCGGGCGTCGCCACCACAGGCGCGGGCCTGTGGACGGTGAGCTATAGGCTAGCTCGCCGTCCGTCCGTCTTATGACGACAGGCTGTGTCGACGGCGCGCTCGTGTTCCACGCGCGTTCAAAGGGATGTCAGCAAAAACGAAGGGCCCCCAAGGGCCGAAGCCTGCCAGGGCACCGGGACGCTTCCAAAGCGAAACCGTAGCTCCAGCGTGGCTAAATAATAACTGCCGCTCGGATAGGTCTTTTGTTAAGCCGTGCTTGCTTAGGTTGGTCTGTGGATGGGTGACCACCCTTACATAAGGAGTTTCCTCCGTGCCTCGGAAGGTCCCGGCTGTCATTTGTCCATCTTTGGCAGTCGTTACAGCTAGTCAGTGGCCAAAAAAAATGTTTGATGTTTGTACATACTCCGATGTAAATTAAATCACGTCATATGTCATAAAATTAAATAAAAAAATATAATTACGAAAACGAACAACTCATTTATGAAAAATCCGAACAATGGAAATATATTTTATTCAATTAAAGTCAATGAAAATCGGATCAGTTTTTATTTGTTTAATTTCATATTCATCATAATTATTATCAGGATTATTTCAAATACGATACGATACGATTACACCTAGGAGACGTTAAATCGAAGACGTTACCACTGGCATGACACTGGATGACACGCACCTGACTGAAACTAAGCCTGGCTAAGTCAAATAGATACACACTTAGCATCGATGCCCATTTTACAGCACTCTGTATCGAATTGTTCCCCAAAGCCAACCTTTTCAAGCACTAAACATTTCTGAATAGGTACCTATCGCTCACAGAGTACTTTTATAATATTTATCGCTTCTAAAGGAAAGGATAGGTGTATACCTTACCTATGTAGAAACATGTCATCGCAATCATGTCAGAGCCATGAGAAGAAACGACCTTTATCAACAACGATGGTCAGGAATTAAAGTATAATATTATAACTAAAATGGTTTGAACCTCGTTGCACTCTCTTGCCTTTAGACAGACGCCTGATTCAAAATAACCCTTTGAGTTTGCGAACAATTTACGGAATGTGAAGTGGGATCCAAAGTAGTTAAATCTGTGTTAAATCTCCAAAATTTTTGTCAGGGTCAAAGGTGGGTTTGAACAGAGTTCTAAAAATGTTTCGATTCTTACCTCTCATGGTGGCAGTGGATGGCGGCGGTGGCGGGTGCGCCGACTCCTCGGCGGAGCGGTGGCGGGAGGGGGGCGCGCGGCGGGGAGACAGCGCCAGCCCGGCCACGCTGTCCGCCACGCCAGCCACGTACTGCCCCAACGATGTCAAGAAACTCATGGCTACGGAACACCACTCAGTTTTTCACCACACACTCATTTGATTCAGGACACTGTCCAGTCAATTAACACTCATTTCAAAGCACTGTTCCGATCTAAACGTTCACAGTTCACTCATCGTCGCCGCGGTCACACACACACTTTACCTGGAACAAACAAATAAAACGTGAATCAAAACAATTCCATTAGAAACCTACGTCACATGGAATAACTGACAGTAATTCCTTTCACCGCGTCGTCGTCGGCACATTACACATAAAATCAGGCTTATTATCCTCCGAGGCTTAAACTGAGTTTCAATTAAGGCGAAACACTTCTTAAACCCACATTTGACACAAATGCGGGGTTTGAATAAATGGCATTCGTGTTGTGGTGGAAACAACGAAGTTCTGCGCCCTGCTAATAGGGAGCAATGACAGGTTGCCAAACCTTCGTCTAACAGTGAATGGTATTGAAACTTAATCAGAATATGGACAATGGATATGAAGGGATATTGCTGTTCATTATTGTGGACTCTGCACGTTTCCTCTTTACTGCAAAGGCTTTGTGTGAACTACAATTGTGTGAGGTCGGCTCGGTGTCAGCCATAGTTCCGCACATGTCACGTCGATGGTATGGATGTTTGATAAATGCCTACTTTACTTTGTGCATATTGCTACAACTTTCTACGTCATGCAAAGATGCTATACCAAGTTCTTAACGCGCCGCTCCGATAAATCTGAGAAAAATCACTTGAATATTTTAAAAAAGTCCTTTTTAGGGTTTCGTAGCCAAATGGCAAAAACGGGACCCTTATAGATTCGTCATGTGTGTCTGTCTGTCCGTCGGTATGTCATAGCCACTTTTTTCCGAAACTATAAGAGCCATGCTGTTGAAACTTGGTAAGTAGATGTATTCTGTGAACCGCATTAAGATTTTTACACAAAAATAGAAAAAAGAAACAGTAAATTAGGGGGTTCCCTATACATAGAACTGAAACTCAAACATTTTTTTTTCATAAAACCCACACGTGTCATCATTTTTGAAGACCTATTCATAGATACCCCTATCTATGAATAGGTCTTCAAAAATGATAATGAGGTTTCTCAAATCATTTTTTTCTAAACTGTATAGTTTGCGCGAGAGACACTTCCAAAGTGGTAAAATGTGTCCCCCCCCCCCCCCTGTAACTTCTAAAATAAGAGAATGATAAAACTAAAAAAAATGTATGATGTACATTACCATGTAAACTACCAACGAAAATTGGTTTGAACGAGATCTCGTAAGTAGTTTTTTTTAATACGTCATAAATCCTAAACCGGAATTTACCTTTCATTTACAACGAACTGCAAGAACCTTTATAATATAGAAAGAAAGAGAAAGAAAGAAATGGGCGAGTCCGACTCGCACTTGGCCGCTTTTTTTAGTTTAATTACTTTATTTTATTTTAACTCTTTAAATATACCTATTACAAAAAAATGTAATAGTTATTTTTAAAGAGTTATCGATAGAACGCTAGATTTTGTAAATAAAAGCATTCTAAAACACACAACACACGGAAAACAATCACGTAACTGGGGCTCGTAACAACAATACCGGGCATTGGTTGTTAAAGCAAAATTGTTTTAGTACTAAAACGTGTCCGATCCCTAAGCTTTAATGTCGACCTAGGTTTAACCGAAATGATTAATTATTTAAAGCTTTCAGGGTGACCTAAAAGCCAGTTTAAAAATAATTTGTACTGAAAAGTTAATGTGATGTTGAGCTGCATTCAACTTCTGGTGCGCCTCGTCATGAGTTTCTCGTGTCACTGGTATCTTCACATTATATGCGTATCATACCGAGTTTCCGGTATTTATATAACTTTTGGGATGTAGACGTAAGTCTGATAGACGGACAGACCGACAAGAATTTTAACATAATGTTCTTTTGTTATAAATACCGTATATATTTGCATTTGTTTTTTAGATTCCCAGATGCTGTTTAACTTTTGTTAAATATTCCTTTAGTTTTACATTTTTTGTATAGTAAGCAATGACCTATTGTCGGGCCTACGCTGTCTCCCCATACTTTCAACTCAACTCAAGTCTGTATTTGTCAAGATTTGTCGAAAAATGAATAATAATAATAATAATAAAATTTATTCAAAAAATATAAGGTAAACGTTTACAGTTTTTCTTAAATCTATGTCAAGTTCACACTATGTTTTGAGCCTGAACTAGGTAATCCTGTGTTTCAGGCAATTTGAGGTAAAATTAATTGATTTAATAATCACATATGATAATAAGATTATCGGTACTAATATGAAAAGGTATATAGAATAATACTATCTTAACTTATTTAACTAGTTTAAAAAACAACAATTCTATGAACAATGTTTACTTTAGCACAAGTAATAAATTCTCTGTATCTTCATAGGACATAGTTTGAAGAGCTTCCTTAAGGATTTTCTTGCAATTATTGCCATTTAAAGAATAGATGTTTACTTTTTCATTTAGCCTGTTATAGAGTAGCGGTCCGAGGAACATATAAAACTTGCCCGTGAAAGCATGTTTTGTACTTTTTTGAGGGCAAACTATATCTTTCCGTCTTTTTTTAGTAAATTCAGTGCTGTATGGGAGTGCTGCGTGTTGTTTTAGTACAGTGCTCATAATAAATAACTGTCGAACTGTTAGTACTTCGCAAGATTTATACAGGAGGTTAGTGGGGAAAAGGAAAGGGCGGCAAGAAGCCACCTTGAGAATAGCTCTTTGAGCTCTTTCAATGGACAATAACAAAGTTTTATTCGCCCCACCCCATGAGGTAATGCAATAGGTCAGAATTGACTGACAAAGAGCAAAATATACTTGCCTAATTATTTTTGGATCTGTAATAAATCGCAGCTTTTTGAATACGAATATTAGCTTACGAATTCTATTATTAAGAGCTTCCATATGTTGTTTGAAGGAAAGGGTTTCATCTATTATAATACCCAGGTATTTTATTTTATTAGTTTTCTTAATATTAGGACACATACACTGGCTATCAGCCGGGACTGGGCAACAATGAGCATGCAACTCTGAGGGGATATTGGGTATCTGCTTGCGCATCGAAAACTTAATGTAATTTGTCTTCTCTGCATTTAAAGTTAGTGAGTTATTTTGAAGCCATTTATTAACAATATTAAATCCGTGTTGCGCAAGCTTGTAGACTTCATTTTCTGATTCAGCAGAAAAAAGTAAGGCAGTGTCGTCAGCGTAAGTTATGATAGTGCCATGCTCTAGCTTTAGATTGCAAAGGTCATTTATGTAGATCAAAAACAAGGTAGGCCCTAGAATACTTCCCTGGGGAACACCAAAACATGTGTTTTTTTTAACAGCGCTGAGGACATCGCCAATCTTTACGCACTGGGAACGATCTTCTAAATAACTTTGGAATATTTTCAGTTGGGCGCCTCTTACACCCATGATCTCAAGCTTGCGCAATAGGGTTGGAATGGAAACTGTGTCAAAAGCTTTGGCGAGGTCCAGGAAAATTCCTACTGTGTGGTTGCCCTTGTCAAGTTCATGCGCTAGATAGTCAGTCAGATGATGTACTGCATCGGCGGTTGAAACTTTAGGTCTAAATCCAAACTGCCTTTCAGACAGAATAGATTTATCTTCCAAATATTTCAACAACCTTTTGTTTATTATTTTCTCCAATATTTTCGACAAAGAAGGTAGTAAAGAAATAGGTCTATAATTTGTCACTTGCTCTTTGCTACCTGATTTATAGACAGGGATAATTACAGCTTTTTTGAGACACTCTGGGAATTGACCTGAAGACAAACAAATGCGGAAAATATAAGTCAGCGGTGGTATCAAAATGTCCTTGAATCTTTTAATAATTTTATTCGAAATGTTGTCCCAGCCAACTGCACAGTCTTCTTTCAAGGTCATGATTATACTTTCTACCTCAGTCTCGTCAGTATCTAGTAGCACGAAGGATGATAAAGCAGCGTTAGAAGTTAATGGAGTGCTCGTCAGGTTTTGGGATTGACCCAGATTTTTTTCCGCCAGGCACTTACCCACATTAACAAAGAAATTATTTGCTATGTTAGCGGATTCCACTGGTGACGAGTGTGCTTGTAATAAACTTGAAGATGACTCATATTGTTTTGTAGTATACGTTACGTCTTTTATATATTTCCAGATCTTTTTACTATTTGTTCCCGCCTTTTCCAAAACCATTTTGTCGTAGTTGCTTTTAATTTTTCTAAGAAGATCGTTACAGAAATTTCGATATCTTTTGTACGAAAGTTGCAATAAACCGTTTTCTGGATTTGATTTAGCTTTCATATGCAGTTTATCCCTATGTTTCATACAGCGAATAAGACCTGACGTGATCCATGGTTTTATGTTGTGATTTTTGTTGCTCAACTGCGATACAACTGTGTTTTTCTGAATTGCATTACGTAAGTTTTCAATAACAAACAACATACAAAACTGCGGATCAGCGGAATTATAAACTGGATCAAAATCGATGACGCGTAAATCTTCATCAAGTCTATTTATATTTAATTTTGAAATTTTGCGAGTGCCTTGTTTAGGTAATTTACAATTTAGGGTTAGTAGGGCAGCATTGTGATCGGTTATTGTTGAGTTGACAACTAGTGCAAGCGAAGGGAAATTTGTTTTAAGCATAATATGATCCAAACAGGAGCCACTGTGATGTGTAGGAAAGCTGTGCGCTGGGAGCAGGCCATGAAAGGCGCATAGGTTAAGGTAGTCCTGAGCAGAGGCATCAGTACTTCCTGGAAGAATATTGATGTTAATGTCCCCAATTACAATCGTGTTTTTGATGGATGACAGGTTCTGCAAGGTCTTATTCAGAGAGTCAGTAAAATTGGTAGTGTTTTTAAAAGATGGAGGTCGATATACTGCTAATATCGCAAAACCTTTAAAACTTTAGTACCTACTAAGTCATGCTGTAACATAATATAATATTATAATTCCCCACAGTAATGTAATAGTTTGAAAAGAGTAACCATGGAGTTTCTTGCCGGTTCTTCTCCATGGAATCGACCAACGTGAACCGTGCATCTTTTTCAACGTTTTGTAAGTGCCCATTTAGGCCTATGTGAAATAAAATATTTGATTTTGAGTAAAAAGCCGTATGTACTCTGTTTGTAATTCGAAATTACAAACAGAGTACATATTTCGATTATAATGAGATGATAGTTTGTCAACGCTTGCGGTTTAAAATACCGCGGGTTCGATTCTAACTATCTTGGAATCGTGACGTTTTAGAATATTTGGTCTCATAAAAAACTTTCTTGTCAATAGAATCAAATTTTGTGAAAACGATCAATATTAGCTAAATGTTTTTGCGTGGTCAATAAAATCAAACTCAAAATCAGCGTATTTATTATTTATTGAAATCTATATATATAAAAGAAAGTCGTGTTAGTTACACTATTTATAACTCAAGAACGGCTGAACCGATTTGGCTGAAAATTGGTGGGGAGGTAGCTTAGAACCAGGAGAAGGACATAGGATACTTTTTTTTGTTTTTTTTTTTTAATTATTTTCGTCGGTATGTAGAGGGTAGGTAGGGGTAGGTAGTGGGTAGTAGTAGATAGGTAGTAGTAGGTAGGTAGTGGTAGGTAGTAGTAGGTAGGTAGTAGTAGGTAGGTAGTAGTAGGTAGGTAGTAGTAGTTATGTAGTAGTAGCTAGGTAGTAGGTAGTAGTAGGTAGGTAGTAGGTAGTAGTAGGTAGGTAGTAGGTAGTAGTAGGTAGGTAGTACTTTTGACGTAGACGAAGTTGCGTGGGTCAGCTAGTAAATAATAAAATAACAGACACTTTTGGATATCAAAAAGACGAAGCTACATTCCCAGTCACTAGGCTTATAATTTGTGAAAGCACTGTCTCTACCGACCAGAGACAAACCTATCTATCACCCTGAAATAACACACATAAAAATTGATAAAATTCCAGGCATCTGATGGCTATTAAAAATTAAAGACGGGGTTTATAAAAGCTGCAATATTTTCATGTAATAAATTCAAGCCATAAACATTTTATGTTGGCAGAGATTTTTCTCAAAAGGATGCCTTTTGTTACATTTTATAGACACTAAGATTTTTATTGAGAAAATTCATTATTTTGCCTCCGCCCTCATATTGAAGTGTTATTTATTTATTATGTTTTAGGTCCCACCACTGCCCAACAGGGTAGAGGTGTTTTTAATTGGAAACCGCGAATTGGCCATTGCAAGATAGGGTTCTTTTAGTTCTGAGGCTAGCTGTAACGAAGATAGTTGCAGGGTGGCTGGGAAGCAGATGGATAGAGAGTAGCTGAGGATCGAACTAAGAAGCGTACGATTGCCCCCCTATGGGATGATGCAAACATAAAGTATATATGTTAGCGTAACATTTTAAAACCCATTGTAATCTATATAGCGAGATTGTAAACTCCCGAAAAATTGTCAAACGAACATACTGCTTACAATTGTTTTTCGGTAGATTACAATCTATCGAAATGAAACCGTAATATTGTATGTATGCGACAGAACTCAACTCGCGCTGTGTGGAGTGGGGGGAGGGAGGGTACCACTCCCATGAAAAGATAACGCACCATTTCTGAGAAAAACCGATTCATGCAACCTAACCTCAAAACACTTTATATTCGCTTAAAAAGCGTAGTCGCCGGAGCCCCGCTATGCGGGGCTCCTATTTCTGTCTCCAGGGTTCAAAGGAACTTGACTAACATAACGTCGCGTCGGGGCGCCCCAAGTCCCGATTATGGAGGCTGAGATACTTCCGTCGCATGCATTTCACAAAACTTCGATAAATTATAATATACCGAAAAATAGTGCGTTATATTTTAAGCAGTATGTAGATTGCAATCTAACGGTGACATATACAAGATATACACCAGTTCCATTAAAAATGCAATTTGCATAACAAACCGTAGGTAAAGAAAAATAGAAGCAACGTGTCTTAAACCAGAATTACTTGTTTTCTTAGCAAATAATTCACCATCTTGTTTTTACAAGCAAAGTAGGTACAACTTCTTTGAAAATAAACTTGCTTTTTCCTTCGTAACAAGGTTAGGAATTTAATCCTACATTATTATCATAGGTATTAAATAAACCCACGTTCATTCATTTCTGTTTATAGAGCTTTGGGCAAATTAATTAGGGAATTGAAAAATGTTGTGTAAACAATACATAATGGTGGCACTTGTGTGGGTAAACAAGTCCGGGGTATATTTGCGGGAGCAACTAGTAGTAAGTCTATTAAGCTAGGAGTCTGATGCTCGGCCGTAATCCCTGCTCCTCAGTACCTATAGTATTGGGAGGTGACCTCGGCAGCCTGAAGCGCGCCACAATACAGCGTACTGGGGTTTGATTAGGCAAGGCTTTGTTTAAACGTACCACGCTATTACAGCGAACGGTGAGGCTTCCGTCCTGCACTGAATAGGATAGCAACTCTATTATTTGCCAATTTATCTTATAATCTCGGTAGGTACTCGTTAACACTATTGGTGAGCCAACAATATTCTATGTTTATCCACTCATAGGCTATATTTTGTCCCTGTACTCCCGCGGGGGGGCGGGTAAAACCGTGTGACGTCCGTTGGTACTATTATAAACTTGCTATGTTAGTAAATAGCAAACGAAGAGTTAAATAAAATCAATAATCTTGTAATTTAATATGACATGCTCATCGTTTGCTTCTCGGATACTTTCATCAAAAAAGTTAGTAAGTTAGACTCAAGTATTTGAATTATAAATGAATCAACTTAAGCAAAAATGTATTGCTTCTTTAACAGCAAATCCATTACCTACTGCTCGAGATAGATAAGTTTGAAAGTAATCCTCAAGTATTTTCGGGTAAAAAATGCGAAGGGTAACAATCTGGAGACAGGACTCCTTCTGAAACTCTGCTTGGTCTCTAACGTCCTATTGCAATTTGCAATTAGAACTCGTGAAGCGAAGAAAATTTATATTGTCACTTAGTTTTAGTTTAACACTATTATTTTGAACAACGGTATTTATTTACGTAATCCCTATCATTTAAATAAAGAGCCTTGTATATGTAAACAACTTGACTGGTTCTAGTCAGGGCAGAACACTAAAGATCACAGAAAGGCTTTGACATCAAAAGTCATTCCGTAGGCAGAGAAAGCCGTAAGCATAGTAACTATAGCTAAAAGTGTGAATTTTGCAAACGGGTCGCCTCCTGTTTAAGGGTTAATGAACAAATTAAGGCGGATTCCCCAGATGGCTGGGTTGTCCCCCGGGCCCCAGGGCGCAGGGCCACTCTCAGTTCGCCCGCTTTTAATTTAGTTAAAATGAGTTTTTCATAAAAAAATCACACCTCACATTTTATGCGAGGTGTCCGTCGAAAGTTTTTTAATTATGTTGTGACCTGTGATACAAGTCAGAATATAATGCAGCCTATTACTTTTTTAAATAAAACTCAAGAGTGGTATTTTTGTTGAGTAAATATTTGTCAATGGAGCGATAGAACTAAAGCGTCCGTAACTAATTATGAAATATGGGTTCACTGGAGTTGGATGCTGAAAAAGACTTGGAAGCCCAGATTTATGGACTCTATCCGACATTGATGAAATATAAACATCGATGAGTCGATGCATGACAAATATTAATTTGTGTAATGTGATATTTCAAAACAAAATCAGGGTTTCCAACAATGAACTCAAATAATACGTTTAAATCTTCATTTTAATCCGTAATTATACGCGTAGTACAAAGAGTGAAATTAAGTTTTCAAGTAGTATAATCTGTGTGATTTTAATTAATACTATAAGTCCATTATGATCACCCACGCTTTGTAGTGGCGAATGAGTGTCAGGTAATTAGAATGGGATTAATTTCACTGAATAGTCGATAATACTGTGGTTTCCTATTAAAACCGTGATAGAACCACGCTGATCCGTGTAGACTATATCAATAGACCTGCCCATTTTACAAGGGTCTCAGGTTAAACTATTCGATTTATACTCATATACCTACTTGATTTCAAAAAGTTGTCGTTGCTAGATGATAGAGAACCTTGTAAATGGTGTCGAAACGAAGTATAGGGATCATTTTCATTTAAAACACAAATTAAGATTTTATTAAAGAGATTGTCTTTTTTGTATAACAGTTGCCTATGAAAGCCAATAGCTTCTAAATTAAAGTTTAATTAAATCTCAAGTTATTATTGGGTTTGAGTTTATTCGATGAAAATATCCAATTTTATCTAACCTTTTTGAATGCCGAACGAGACTAAACCGACTTTCTGTTTCAATTAACTGTTTGTCCGATTTTTGTAATGGGTATTTTAATAAAATATTTATTTTTGGACAAAACATTTCGTTTTCGTTGCTATGTAACCTACAATCCAATTAAGAATGTTCATTGTGATGTACCGAGAAGTTCTAATTGCCGCAGGGCATGTAAATGAACACAGTAGAAACAGAATCAATACAAACGGTTAATGAACATCAACTACATATTAGTGAAAAGCCCGTGATAATAACTGTATTTACATTGAAATCCGGGCTACGTTTGGGAAGCTCTCCTAAACCCCGACACTTGCGAATGGCCCAAATAGCTCGCAAATCATCTATAAAACAAATCCCTGCTATTCAAAGCTTTCGGGATGTTTTCCTGTTACAGCACATCCTAAATTTATTATTTCCCATTTGTTACATAATTTCATGTGAGAGAACTTCACTCCGTACAACAATAGAATTAATTATTCTGGGGAACAAAATAGAGGTGCACATGTAAAACATCCACAGCGAATCGGAGCACCTTGGAGATACCGAATAGCAAACCGATCGTTGAGAACAGTGTTTAGTTGTTGAGAGCGTATTTTGAAAGCACGTATACTCGCGGCTTTTATTTCTACGAGTGAAATCATACGAGCGTTGACGCACTTATAAGCTCGTATACGCGTGAGCCACGAGAGACGACATCGCACGGGGCACTCACCCTACACAGACATGGTATTTAAGCGCGTGCTCGAATTTTGTAAGCGTGTTAGCCGGTACGGGCTTATACGAGCTACAAAATACGCCAGCCTGAAAACGCTCCAAATTGCTTGAGAGTAATTTCATTTGATTTCATTAGGCAATCACTCAGTCTTTTATATTTCAACAAAACAAAATGCGACATGGCACTAGGTGGACCGATGACCTGGTGAAGGTGGCGGGAATCCGTTGGATGCAAGTCGCACGGGACCGGTTAATGTGGCAACACTTGTGGGAGGCCTGTGTCTAGCAGTGAACGTCTTTCGGCTGAAATGATGATCAAAAAAATGATCGCAACGATGGAGAGAACAAGTGCCTTTCGGCTTCGTGAAGAGGTGTTTTACACCCTTTATATAAATTAGTAGATACATGACAAACTTTGTTTTTTTTGTTCAACATTCTGCATCTTGATTTAATTATAAAAAATATAATTCGATCATTTGAAATACAACAATTTTCCATTTAAAACCTAAACACTTAATATACTTTATTTGGGTCCACTAGATTTGGAATATGAAAATCGAATTTCGTATCGACTTGTTTCTATCTCTCACTTTTTTCGCATCGAAGTGAAAGTGACAGAACAAAGTTTGTGAAAAGAACCATTTTTCGAGGAAGTATACCTATTGAAATAAAATTTAAATCATAGTCTCGTATCAATTCATGACACAAATATTTTTCATTATTTTATTTTATTTCTTTAAAAATGTTATGTGTTATGTTGCGTGTTATGTTATGTGTTATTTTATGGGTGCTAATTAAACAGGCTTCTTTTTATTATCATTATTTGCCTCCAAAAATGTATGTTGCCTTCTAAATTACTAAGTCAGCCACAATTAACGAGCATCTAAATAATACTATCTTAGCCACTAGTTATCTTCTATGTAACCCACTCTAAATACAACTCAGCATGATGGTTATTTTTTAGCATCTAAATTTGTAACATGCATTCTAACAGTAAACTTCTAAAATACTATTAAATGACATCAAAACTTGTATTTATTTAGCTTTATTTTTGTAACTCAGTACGTTTAAATGTAACTCATCCCATATTAATTGATCGTCAAAAGTTTGCTAAAAATGTCATCAAATAGTACTTATATTGGCCACTTTATATATATGTCACCGTAAAATTGTCAAACACGTTATATTGTAATCTCTCTAGCGATATTGTAAACTCTCGAATTATTGTCTAATGAACATACTGCTTACAATAAAACGCATTATTTTTCGTGAAATGCATGCGATGGTAGTCAACTCACGCGGTGTTGAGGGAAGGAGGGGTCCCCCTTGCCCAGTGGCACCACTCTCATGAAAAGATACTGTACCATTCCTGAGAAATATCGATTAATATAACCTAACCTTTAAACACTTTATATTCCCCTAAAAAGCATAGTCGACGGAGCCCCGCTTCGCGGGGTCCCTATTTCCGAGTGCAGGGTCCCGATTATGGGGGCAGAGTTACTTCTGTATATTTAGTTGACAATAATTCGAGAGTTTACTATATCGCTAGGGAGAAACACGTTATATTGTAATATAACGCACGAACTAGAATAAACAATTACACGTGATCAACTCAACTCGTCGTTACATGAATCGAATGGCGCTCTCTGATTGGCGCAAATGACCGGTCGCTGTCATCTCGCGTACTCGCGCCAAATCATGCAGTGGCTATTTTGACGATAAAAGAATATGATGTATTATTTTACATGCTAAGTTATAATAAATGATGCTTTCTGTGGAAGCTTGAAATATATTTTTTGAGGACATTGCGTTAACGTAAAATGGTAACGAGATGTAAAATCCGTGGCCGAGTTAGTAAATTAAGTGGCCATGTATAAATAAGACGGACAAGTCACAATAATTGATGATTTTACTTGACGCTTTCTATAGAATATTTAGTTGGCGTTGTAAAAAAGACGAATTAATTTATTAGAGGCTATGTCATTTTCGCGTTGCTTAGTTATAAAATTAGAAGTTTATTCACGTGCCCAATACATAATTTTGTGGCTAGACTTATTATTTCCCTTATTTTATGTGTAAAACGTTGTTTGATACACGTGGACACTTGTTATTGCAGTTCTCGGCCTTAAAAACACCCCCGCCGAAGGCTCGTGTGTTAATTCCGCCTCGAAATACAGTATTATATTTGTTGTATTGTACAACGGGCTGGTGTCCACAACTCCACGTCAAAGCGCGTATGTTGCGTATATGTCACCGTAAAATTGTCAAACACGTTATATTGTAATCTCTCTAGCGAAATTGTAACTCTCGAATTATTGACAAACGAACATACTGCCTACAATAAAACGCATTATTTTTCGTGAAATGCATGCGATGTTAGTCAACTCACGCGGTGTGGAGGGAAGGAAGGGTCCCCCTTGCCCAGTGGTACCACTCTCATGAAAAGATATTGTACCATTCCTGAGAAATATCGATTAATATAACCTAACTTTAAAACACTTTATATTCCCCTAAAAAGCGTAGTCGACGGAGCCCCGCTTCGCGGGGCCCCTGTTTCAGAGTGCAGGGTTTAAAGGAACCTAACTTACCTAACAGGGGTGTGCCCCAGGTCCCGATTATGATGCAGAGATACTGCCGTAGGTTCACTTGACAATAATTCGAGAGTTTACAATATCGCTACACAGAAACACGTTATATTGTAATATAACATGTTTGACAAATTTACGGTAACATACATATTCCACCACGCGGGCCCAGTACGGGTTGGTAGACGTCACATGTCTTTGAATCTTTGGTTCTAGGACATGTCGGTTACCTCATGATGTTTTCCTTCACCGTTTTTGAGAGCAGTGGTGATGAAATAAATTACACAAAGTAATGCGCCTGCCTGGGTTCGAAACCCCGGCCGTCACCACTGGGCCACCGCTGCTCTCCTCGAAATACAGTAACAAACTTTCTCCACTTGTATCGAAATGTACTATTTTCTCAGTTCCTACAGCATAAAAAGCGGAATGTTGTGATTTTCTCTAGATAAATAATTAACGGAGATTTTGGTACACATTTTAATTAGTTAATAGCTGAGCCCGGAAATGCCATTAGCCTTTTACCCTTAAGACTCATCTCAAAAATTCACCCTGTATAGCCTACTGTTGAAAAAAAGCGCGTTAACAACATACATGAATTAATGAACATGCCTACATTATTAACACAATGGAAAACAATAATCGCGTTCGTGAAAAATTGAAGCCCAACAGTCTATTCATCAGAAAATTGATGTCCAGGAAACAAAGGTCGTTTAATCAATACATCGTCATCCTTTCTGTGTGTTTCTCTCGTCAGATGGCAATCAGAAAGACATCTGAAAACTTCGAAACGGTTGCATGTATCAAGAATGGACAGATAGATATGCTATTCCAAGATAATTAAGAACTTTCTTTACGTGAAAACAGCTTCTGCACAGTGTACCTATCGGAAGCCTCAACATAACAAAAGCTGATGCGACGTCAGGGTGCGAAACACAATTTCAATGCTAATCTCGGACATCAACGTTAGAGGACGTACTTTTATGGCAGTGTAGATAGTTCGATAAACTAGCACAATATGGTTTTAGCCACAAACGATGTACTGTGCACGGACATCATCATCAAATAGGTCTCGCTACCATCAGTTCTAGTTGTGTTAAGCAGAAGATTAATGAATCACGATTATGATGTTGACGTTAATGTTCCACAATATCGATTTTGACATCAAAACAAAAACAGGCTTCTAAAAATAAAGGAAGCAGTTCCGGTACAACTGAATACAAATATATTAATAAAATAAATTACAAAATAATCTTTTGAGTCAGCTGGGTCTTCCTGCGGCTCGTTTAATTAAAGCCTCCACTTCGCGTCGGGCGCAGACTTGGCAAATAAACTTTCATGTAAATTGCGACGTCCATCTTCTCTGCCTCTTTTTCAATTGGTTTCTGAGCTTCAATCAGATCGTGATGCATATTAACTAATTGACGTCAATGAAGGTGTTATGGTGAGGAACAATTCACCATCATCATTTTCCTTCTCTTATCGGGTTGGCGCAGCATCTCTTCTTCCATACTTATCTCTTACTCGTCATCTCAACAGTCTAGCCAAATCATCCTTCATCAGTCCATCCATGTTTTTTTAGTCTTTCTTATAGTCTTTCATATTCACATTCATACTCAAAACTTTCAAAAAACATGATTTGAGATAAAGCAAATAATTGGTTCCTATTAATAACATAATTGATCGAAATCCGTTGACTACCTACGCTACTTTACTTGCTGCCATGCGCTAAGCTTCAACACTCATTTGATAACCTCAGGCACGGAGTCCTACCGGATATTTTCATCTCTCGTAATCAAATTTTCAGCTTCCTTATGGGATTTTGACGAATTCAAGCTTTGACGGTTTCTGTTTAGTGTTCGCGTGGGAGAGCTTGCCGAGTGAGTTAGAACTTCGCAAAAATATTGCTACGTCAAGAGAAATACGTAATTTAAATACATTTTGGACTCGCATAGATAGAACCAGCTTGTGTTATGTTTTCACCGCATACTAAATGAGGATTTTATCTACAGTTCGCTCGTGTGGTTTTGTTTTCTTGCAAAATGTTACCGAAAGCTCTGGAAATACATGCATGAGATCTACGTTGCAAACAATGTAATGAAAATGAACTCCAAGACATTGATAAGACAACAAAGTGGTCGTAAACGCTGATCACCGTCACGTATTGAATATCACAGCTATCAAAATGTAGTCACTTTTATGAGTAAACAGAGTCAATTATGCGAGACACATAAAATCTCCTTTCGAAATGATCGTACAGAGAACACAAACGAAGAACCTTTTTAGGGTTCCGTAGTCAACTAGGAACCCTTATAGTTTCGCCATGTCTGTCTGTCCGTCCGTCCTCGCTTAATCTCTGTGACCACACTAGAATGCTGAAATTTGGTACCTATATGTGTATCAATCACGCCGACAAAGTGGTAAAATAAAAATGTTTTATTAGGGTATAAAGGGTGTAAAACACCTCTTAACGAATACGAAAGGCACTTGCTCTACTCGTCATTCTGATCATTTTTTTGTTCTACACTATACCTGGGAACCTTCTAGTTACGGAGATACTGGGGGTCAAAGTTGCAAGATTTTGACAAGCTTTTTTTTCAAATACCACTTTTTATCTCATGATTTTTACTTTAAATGTCTCTTCGAACCCCGTACTATTCAATCCATCCATCCGCACAATGTTTTGAGTGTGTTACATTGAGTTATACCACAAAACATGATTTATAACCTCAAAAAAAAAAGTTGTTTCCCAGCAATATTTTTTGCGTAAAGTTACTTAGTTTGATATACAGAATGCTTGGTTAACGGCTTTGTGATGAGGTGAAATACACCCTGTATGTAAAGTGGGAAGTGTTTTTTTTTAATTTCAACCCCAACGTGTGATATATTGTTGGAAAGGTATTTAAAAATGAATAGGGGTTTACTCAAATCATTTTTTGATAACGTCAATAATTTCGGAAATAATCGCTCCAAAAGTAAAAAACAACGTGTGTCCCCCCCCTCTAACTTTTGAACCATAAGTTTAGAAAATATGAAAAATATCTGAAAAGTAGAACTTTATAAGGACTTTCTAGGAAAATCATTTTGAACTTGTTTCAAACAAAAAAAGAATTAAGTATTAAAATCGGATTGGATTGAACACTTCTTGTGACGGACGGGAAACTACGGAACCCTACACTGAGCGTGGCCCGACACGCTCTTGGTCAGTTTTATCGTAAATCAAGTGTTTTTCATCGACCAATCGTCACTTCACCCGTTGGTAAGTTATTGAAAAATGGCCGTAAGCGTCAGGTGAAATGTTTGGAGCAAATGCAGGCCTAAAATAAAATGCTTTAATAATTTTAGAAAATAGAGGTCGAAATTTTCAAGTGAATCCATTTTAAATGCCATTTAGATATAAGCCCGAAATCGTAATTTCTTTGGCCACGATAAAAGACCATCGTCCCATTTTCTGAAAATCTCGAGCAATTCTCGTTAAGGTTTCAACAAAGTCTCCGCACATTTCTTATAGTTTAGCTCGGCTACAATAATGGAGTTACAAGGCTTTATTATCTCTAAAAAACTGAAAACTTCATTCGAAGTACATTAAAAGTCTGTGGTATGTTGTAAACCCTTTTGAAGATGCCTCTTTCGCTATATTGGAGAAACCACCGCAGGAATTTCAGGAATGTCATATTAGGTTGTGCTATAGTTCTTACGATTTTTATACAAAACACAATTTTCTCTCACTTTTACATGAAAGAAATAACAACATTTGAACTTGTTTTAAATGGAAAAAGAGCTTGAAAATAAGTGTACCCTGAACAGAACACAATACAGCTGAATGATATGAACCTTGAGATTCGAGGAAAAAGTACAAAGAGAGATCCGATTAGCGCTAGTCACCTGATTCAACCATTACGCAGAATTCATAAAGATTTTTGTAGTATTCCGAATAACTATCAATACTCGTATCTTCTCAGTCCATGCAATCAATTCAATCGGTTTTTCCTGAAACTGAGATTACACAGGTAGGTGAATAATGTAAGCACAGTTTCAGGAATACGAATTAATATAATCTTTGAAGGAAACTCTGAAATTACGCGATCGTGTTGGGTCCAACAAACATCAAACAACGGTCACTGAGTTGGGGCCGGCTCAATTCGGTGTCCAAGTTTGTAAGATGTGTTAAACCCGTGTCAAGGCTCTCTGATTGATGTGTGTACCTTACACAATATCAGGTACCGAAATTGCTAGTATTTCATCACTGCAAATAGTGAGAAAAATGTTCGAACGATGGATGGGTTGCCAGAAAAACGATTAAAATAACAAAAAAAAATTCTGTAGAAAGGATGTAAAAACTGAGACGCAGCTACGCAGCTGTATGCTTAGATCTTTAAAACTACGCAACGGATTTAGATGCGGGTTTTTTTAAATAGATAAAGTGATTGAAGAGGTAGGTTATTGTATATAATTTTTCATTACTCATACTCGGTCGAAGGTCAAAGTAGGTCTGAAATTGCCTGAGGAGCGGGTTGAAAGTAACATTTTTCAGCCCTAGGGAGAATCGCTTTCAACTGACAGCTGCCTAATTATTAAAAAAAAAACTAGTTCTATTTTCACATTTCTATTGAACCATGTTCCGACTTCTATACAGCCTCTTAATTACAGCACGATTTAAATTTGAAATAATTTAAAATTCAGTATTAATTAAAGAATATAATGTTGATAAATAACTTAGTTATAATTAAGTCACAAATATTTCTCTAAAATAACATAGATTTGAGAAATGTTTACTCTTTTTTCAGTGACGGAAGTGAAAAATAAAGTCTGAATAGCAGGCCACAGAAAAAAAAAAACAAAATAGGCGGGAAATCGGCAATCCGATCTTCATTTTTTTTCGAGTTGTCGTGTGTTTTTATTTTTATTTTTCTTGTATTCGTAATGAACAGCACAGTGCCTCGGGTTAAAGACTTATTTTGTCCCTCGAACTATTAGCGCCCGCGCTACGCTTGGGCGCCAAACCCTGTATCGGCACTAAATAAGTTACTTTCACCCCTAGGGTAACAATGTACGCGGGCGAAGACGCGGGCATCGGCTAGTGCTGTATGAAATTAGACATCACTACCTTTCGTCCAACACTACCACGTAATTTCAGGTAAAACCATTAGGTTTCCTCAACTTCGAAGTTAGTTAAGTATCTTGTCTACACTCAACTCAGCCATACGACGATAACATCCGCGGGCTTTAAACTAGTTTCCAGATCAGAAGCTCAGAGAGATTTTACCAAAATTATTACAGCTAATTAGGTCGCGGAAATATGTAAATCATATTCTGAACGAAGCTTTTTCGTTCTTTGTAATTTGAATGGTATCAAATTGCAATTTTTTGCGCGTATTCAGATTGAGAGTCCAGCACTGAAATTACGAATTTTCCAACCGTCACCGTTCCGACGTGTTTCATAAATGGGAATAGTCCACGATGGAAACGGCGGACGAATAATTAAAAAGAGCGTTGCTATGTACGTTGGTTTCAGCAACGATTGGCAACAACTTTAAAACGAGCTTTACAGAAACCTTCAATTAATTGTTCTCAGTTATATGTTTGCAGCGACGCAATTAACCTCCACATTAAAGGTTAATTAAAACAAACGTCCTGTCTAGCATGTAATTTACCTTTTAAAACCACTTTACCATTTATCTTTGTGTGAATGAAGAATTACCTTCATAAAGGCCTGACTGGTGGCACGCGGTGCTAATGTGCGGTGACTGCTCAAGTGCTAACTACAAATTAAAGTGTCCAATCACATTCCTGAGCGGAACGAATGCAAAGCTGCAATTAAGTCCCTCGGGTCCGCGGCCTTCACGTTTTGGTATTCGAACCCCACCTACACACACCTACATAACTCAGGACGGTTCAAAGAAAATCGGATACACAGAGCACGTCCAACTTGCCACTGTTTGTCATGAAAGTAATACAATATAAACAAGTATTTTATACAATTTCATCGGAAAACTTGCAGAGAACAAACAAGGCAATGTCTTCACTTAAATAATGTTTTATTTGTAAATGAACAGAATGTAGGTCTTGTGTCTTTGTGTACGTTTGATGTTTATCAAGTGCTTTCAGTTTTGTATTGCATTCTTGTTTATGTGGAATGAGTTGTTGTGTTTTTAATCCTATGCCGATGATATTTATATTTTTCTAAACTAAACGGAATGATTTTATAAAACATTTATTGCTTAAACACAAACTTAAATGAATGATAATCTCTTAATTATACATAATTTCTATAACATAATTATATAACAAATAACATAAACAAAAACATCAAATTCTAGAAAAAAACAAAATTGACAATCGGCATTATCTTCTAAACAAAACTACTTGCAAAAATATAAGTTGGCACTTAACGTTACTTAAAAACTTACCTAGCCTCAAGCGAAATACATGATGAGGGCGCGGAGAATCCTTCGCTATCCGTTGGCACTCAGTAAACTTCGAACAATCTCAGTTCTTTCTCCGATATTCGAACTTAATTTGTGACGAACGGAACGTTTAAAAGGTTCTATTTCGGTAAAGATGTTTGTTGTTTTGAGTGATGTTCAAAAATGGAATAAGTGAATTTGGTGCGTGATGAGGCGTAAGTGAGTCGAGTACACGGTCGGTGGTGCAGGGCGGCTGCCTCGCGGTGACGTCCGTCGCGAAGGGCGGTTGGGCGGCGACTGGCGTCCTCTCCGCTCCTGCGAGCCTCGCCCGGGAGCCTTCCTGTTGATCGGGTACGCGACAGGTGATCTCAAACCTCTTTTAATCACTAACTTCTGTTTACAACTCTATCACATTATTGATTTATGGATATTCACTTTGATGCTTTGTTACTGTGACTTATCGCCACTAGTTGATCTTTAGTATTGTGTCTACTTAGGACAGAAATGAAAAGTCGAAAATGTGAATATAATCACTTCGCTTCTTAACCGTCTAATTAGTATACAACAGTCTATAAGTAGATACAAGTAGAATTTAACAAAACTATCCAACTATAACGACAGTCATGTTATTTTTTCTCTTTGCCAGATGCAAGCTTTCCATTAGCGAGTTCAAGCGAAGAAAAACTTTAAGGAAATAAATACGATAAATAAGTACTTCTCGAATTTTATCGTAACTTATAAGGATAATGGAAAGCGCTCACTCCACTCTTAGTTGAATAAAATTGTTAACAAGGTGTATTCGATCTTCATGGAATAAAATAACAGAGTAAAAGTAAAAATACAATTACTTTCGAAATCTTTATTGATAAATGTGAAATCACGAGCCACTACACGAGACTACAGAACAGAATATCGAACTATTTAGCCGATGTTGTACTTGTATGTCTTGAAGATGTGCTCAAACCAATCAGACGGCCTCCTTTGGCGGCGACTCTCGTCTACTGGCACTCACTGCGTGACGACTTGGGCCCATCAGGCCTGAGACCTTCTACACTCATAACCGACCACCCAATCCCGCTGACGACCCGAATGGCGTAGCGGTAGTGACGCTGCCTTATGTTCTTAGGGTCCTGGGTTCGGATCCTGGAACTCTAGGTATCGGCAGATCGCGGCATTCAGACCTTCCCAATACATTTGGTTTGGACGATCTCAATCGCCATTTCGCCTCTGTTCCCACTCTTGATAGTCAAACCAAATGTCAAACTATTGACTATCTTGCTAGTCTGACGCGACCCAATATTACCCCTTTTTCCTTCACCCCAGTCGATCCTGGAGAATCCTTTCCGTTAAATCCAAAGCCGTGGGCTGTGATAACATCAGTCGTCACATGATAGTGATGGCCCTTGAACAGCTCCTTCCTGCAATCTCCCATATCGTTAACTTCTCCCTATACTCCGGTGACTTCCCTTCGCTCTGGCGGAAGGCCCAAGTGCGACCACTGCCTAAAACTCCTAATCCCACCCTTCCCAGTCACTATCGTCCGATTTCCGTCCTTCCCTTTTTATCAAAAGTGCTCGAGGCCTGTGTCCATAAACAGTTCTCCCACTTTATTCACCATAACTCCCTCATTAGTCCTTTCCAATCCGGGTTCAGGCCCGGCCACAGTACCGTTTCAGCTCTCCTCAAAGTGACTGACGATATAAGGCGGGGAATGGAAAACACTAAAGTTTCCGTTTTAGTGCTGATAGATTTTTCTAATGCTTTCAATACCGTCAGTCACGAAATCCTATTATCCGTCCTCTCCTATCTTATGGTCTCTCCTGAGGTTGTGCATTGGTTTTCTTCCTATCTTCGGGGGCGTCAGCAGTCGGTTCTTGCGGGAGACTCTTCTTCCAACTGGTGTAATCTTGATGCTGGCGTCCCTCAAGGCGGTATCTTATCTCCACTTTTGTTCTCTATTTTTATAGATCTTATTACTACCGAGCTTCAGTGTGCGTATCATCTTTACGCTGATGACTTGCAGCTCTACAGTCAGGCAAGTGTTGACAACTTATCGGATGCGATTGAAGAGCTGAACCGGAATCAAGCTGTGGTGAAAAACTGGTCAGATCGCTTCGGGGTAGCCGTTAACCCAACCAAGTGCCAGGCTATCATAGTAGGGAGCCCCCATAGCTTGAGGAGGCTGGATGGTTTAACGGTGCTACCGGTTACCTTTGACGGCACAGTGATTCCGTTCAGCTCTGACGTTAAGGATCTGGGTTTGTATGTTGACACTTGCCTTGACTGGCGTAAGCAGGTCGCGATTGTGAGCAAGAGAGTCACCGGGATGTTGCGGTCGCTCTATCGTTTGAAAAACATTCTCCCATCCCACATAAAGGTAATGCTGGTACAGTCCCTAATCTTTCCCATACTAGACTATGGGGATGTGTGTTACTACGACCTGAATACAGATCTCCTCAATAAACTAGACCGACTTCTAAATAACTGCATTCGATTCGTTTATAATCTCCGTAAGTATGATCATGTGTCCGCACATCGGTTGCGCTTAAAATGGCTACCCATCAGGCAGCGCAGAGCGTTAAGGGCTTTGACAACTTTGTTTTCTCTTCTAGACAAACCCACTTCTCCTTCTTATCTGACTTCTCACTTCCAGTATTTATGCTCTGCGCACAGCAAAGATCTTCGTTCTTCCAATAATCGCCTTCTACGATGTCCTACTCACCGCTCGGGTGTTCTCAAATCTTCCTTTCCTGTACAGGCGGTTTTTCTTTGGAATGCGCTCCCTTTGAATATCAGGATGGCAACCAGTCGGCTCACATTTAAAATGAAAGCTCGCGAGCACTTACATAAAAAGTTGGCAGACTTATCCCACATTTAATTTGTTTGTTTTCTTCATCAAAAAAAAATTTTTTAATTGTTTTTTATCTTTCCTCACTTTTTATAATTTATTGTATGTATGTATATATTATGTATTTATTGTTATATTATAGTCTTCATAATTTTCTTTACTCTTGCACCTACAGTTTAATCTCTGCATCACCCTAAGGTAGACTGGTAGAAAATGCCCAAGGCATTAAGTCCGCCTTTGTACATTAAGTGCATAAAGTTTAAATAAATAAATAAAACATGATTTTCACCCCAAAAAAAAATTGAACAAAATTGTTGCGCAGCAATATTTTTTGCGTAAAGTAACTTAGTTTGATGTACAGAATGCTTGGTTGACGGCTTCGTGATGAGGTGGTTTACACCCTGTATGTAGTATATCAACTATCAGGTGTCCACGACATAAACCTTGTTTAGTGTGGCACTAGATGGCGCAATGCCCAGCTATTTTTTTTTAATCCCACTTCAACCCTTAAAAAATAATCCAACTTAATTATATCACCCGGTAAAAGTAGCGGAGCGTTCGTCGCAAGCGTAGCGTGCGTAGCAGTCGTAGCAGTCGTAGCATTCGTAGTAGCGTTACTTTCTATCATAGAAAATTTACAAATGGAACGGAAATTTTTTAGCACATTCAGAAAATTCACAATACAGAGCACGTTCAGGGTGCACTGCTGGTCATGACGAAGTATTTCAGGAAAATAAAAATATACAAGATTTATATATTTGTTACGGCTGCACTTACGAAATGCACATTTTAATACAAATTAACAACTGGATTTAAAAAAAGCGTAAAAGAGTTTTCTTTTCTCATGACCGACATGACTTTTTTTATTAGGGTTTGGAAGAGTTTTTAAGGCGAGGCGACGTGCGCCAACTAACACACGCTTGCGGCTTTTGTTTCTTGACCATTTTAGACTAGCGTATTTTTTTGCGCGTGAATGCTCGTTTCACCGTCGCATTTGAAGAAGCTGTCATTAGCGGCTCGCACTATACGAGCTTATAAGCGCATCTAAACGCGTAACAGTTGCGGCTGTAGGAAAAGGCGTGCGTTGTACCCGCCAAAAAATACGATAATCTGAAACCGCTTTCTCGTTGACGTTACATGCGTGACGCTTGACGTAAACAAGCGGCAACCGTTACGATCGTCTTCAACTTGTTGACATTTGATAATTATGTATTTGTCACCGTCAAATTGTCAAACACGTGATATTGTAATCTCTCTAGCGATATTGTAAACTCTCGAACTATTGTCAAACGAACATACTGCTTACAATGGTAGTCAACTCACGCGGTGTGGAGGGAAGGAGGGGTCCCCTTGCTCAGTGGTACCACTCTCATGAAAAGATAATATATATATAATACTGAGAAATACCGATTAATGTAACCTAACCTTAAAACACTTTATATTCCCCTAAGAAGCGTAGTCGACGGAGCCCCGTTTCGCGAGGGTATTTCCGAGTGCTGGGTTTAAAGGAACCTTACTAACCTAACGGGGTGGTGCCCAAAGTCCCGATTATGGAGGCAGAGAAACTTCCGTATGTTCAGTTGACAATATCGCTAGAGAGAAACACGTTATATTGTAATATAACGTGTTTGACAATTTTACGGTGACATATACAGGTGATTTGAAAATTAACAGTCGCAACGGGACGGTTGACGGGACGGTTGACGTGTGTCGGGCATGCCACCTTCCGGGTGAGTCCATCAGACATAATATTTCTGTTTGTTCTCGTCTGGCTAACGGCGAGTACTTGCACACGCACAACCTAGTAGCCAGGATTATTCCCCAGCAACTGGCCTTGAAATTTAAACCTGTGGAATCTGAGGTACCGTACTACAAGTATGTGCCGGACCCAGTTCTCGAGAAAGACCATGTCACGCGGTACTGGGATTAGTCTATCATTACTGACTGGACTATTGTCGCTAATAAGCCTGACATAGTGGAGATAGACCGATCAGAGCGCCGCGTAATGATAATCGATGTTACCATTCCACATGACGAGAACCTCGTGAAAGCTGAGAAAGAGTAACAAATAAA
Source organism: Xestia c-nigrum (assembly GCA_916618015.1). Taxonomy (NCBI): domain Eukaryota; kingdom Metazoa; phylum Arthropoda; class Insecta; order Lepidoptera; family Noctuidae; genus Xestia; species Xestia c-nigrum. Next base: position 13,416,312 of record OU745260.1, read on the forward strand.
ATATCTGGACTTGGCACACAAGGTTCGAATATGAACTCGGTTATCATTGTGCCGATAATCGTGACGGCCAATGGTCTTATTGCCAAAAGCTTCGATGACCATCTATCGAAGCTCTCTTTAGGCGGCTGGATCAAGGGCCTGATTCAGAAGTACTCCTCGACACGGCTCACATTGTGAGGAGGTTCCTGTCTCTGCGGCCCTAACCACCGGTAGCTTGGACCCTGCTCCCGATAACGACGAACCACTATTTTTTGTTTTTTTTACTCAGTTTCTCTTTTTAAGAAATATGACAAAATATAATAAATGTGATGATAACAATAATATATTTATTTGCGTAAAACATGCCCGCCCCAGGTACACCCTTTGTCAAAAATTTTAACCATTTTATAAAATATGCTTAACTGTTTCAATTGGAAATTAATTTCTTCTTTATAATATTTGCCACTTTTGGCACTGTTAATTGCTGTCATATGTGCCCATAGTCAAATTAGTTACAGCACATCTTCCATCCCGCATGCATGCATCCAGCGTAACTTCGCCCAGCACTTGAAGCTCTCATGTAGTTGTTAGCTTGTGGAGTTAGCCCGATTCTAGCACGAACATATTTAGTAAGTGCCAACTTGACTGTGGTAACTTAATTACTTTGCGTGAAACTTTCTCGGGGTAATTTATTCTTAAGCGAGTGGTCGTTCGAACGGTGATTAGCAAAGTTTTGACTGCCACGTCGTTCGCCGATAAAATAAGGAAAATTAGTTTCATATTTTGCTTAATATATCAAACTGTTCGTGTATTATTACAGTATTATAGGATAGTTAGGTACCATCCGTGCCACGAAATATGAGACCTATACCACTTGTATACGAGTTAATTGTGTAACGAAATACTTCTTTTGACATATAGGTGTACACGTCAAAAACCATCTGCCTACTTTGTCTTCTTAACGTTTTACCTCGAAGCATAATCAAGATATCACAAAGTTTCACCCGGTTCAAGTGGTGTGACAGGTCTCATCTTTCGTGGCGCGGACAGTACTTATCTCCCTTTTTTTTACGATGTGAAATCATCAAATAACACTCTGGGTGGAACGGGAGGGAGTGTCAGACTTTCACTGACTAAAACCCATCCATGTTCCTTCCTCGCCGTTTATGTTCCGGGGCCGCGGTATCTCTTTCGGACAGGCTCGCTACCCGTACTTATCTACCTTAGGTTACGTTACGTTAGTCAAATCAAAATCGACACATTGATATTTTATTACTTAACTTGTCAGTAAGTCTTCTCAGCGTCTGGCAGATTGGCAAAGCACTAACCTCTTTAAACTCGTTCAAAGGTTCTTAGAAATAAAGAGGTGCAGAGCACTTTGACTTGAGTATTTTCAGAGAACCGACCCCTAAGGGGATCTAATAGGTATGGTAAAGACGTAAACTATAAAGTTTCGCCATAAAACCAGGTTTCTAAAAAACAAAATCATCGACACCTGAAAATCAAAATCAGTTTCAGTGATCCTGGACTGTTGATAATTAATGCAGTTGACGTGTGCTTTACCAATTTGTAGGTTTTTGCGAGCCGGGTATTAGTATTACTTATTCTGACGCGTGTATTAAGGAATAAGTATTACAAGTAGTTTAATAAAGAAGAAAAATGTTGGAAAATGGGTTACAACGGGATGTGAGTTTATATTAGCCTCGGAATTTGAAATGCATTGAATGTTCTGCATATACTCGCATAATTAAATGGTACTTGAAGTCCTCGCAGAGAAAGCCACGGACTAAAGCTAGACGGTGATTTTATTAAAGATTCGAATTAATCTGTGATAGCGTGGGTCGATGAAAAACCCACGCAAATATGATTGCACTAGTCTCTTAGTTGCGTGGGTTACTCATTGTCTTGAAAGCTGGATACTGTTAAATTGAGATCAATTGTTTTTTACCAAGAAAAATGCTTAGTTCAATATAATGAAAACTATTTTAATTAAAGAAGTCAAAAAGTACGAAGAAATCACACGTCCAAATCAACGTGCTATCTGAGAAGAATCAATCAAATATCCACAAGAGAGGGTGAAAATGTAGATAAGCGTTCAGAAAATAATACATCATCATCACATACCTAGCCTTTTCCTATAACTATGTTGGGGACGGCTTCCAGTCTAGAGCGACGGGCTATCTGGCCTTCACAACCCAGGTAATACGATACCACTTGGTAAGACTGGTTGTCTTTTTGGGCCACTGACTACCTGTAACGGCTGCCAAAGATAGATAAATGACCAACGAGGACCAACAGCTTAATGTGCTTTCCGAGGCACGGAGGAAACTCGGTATGTAAGGGCGGTCACACATCCACAGACCAACTTCGGCAAGCACGGCTTAACCTTAAGATCGGCCCGAGAGGCTGTTAAATTATTCCGGGGTTGCGGGCCTGTTTGAAAGAGATACCGCGGCCCCGGAACGTAAAAGGCGAGGAAGGAACATGGATGGTTTTTAGTCAGTAAGAGTCTGACACTTAACCACGAGCTCTTCAGAAAATAATTATCGGTGAAAAAAACAATTTGATGTAATTCAGCCACAGAATGTATATAGTACCTAATGAGTGCGTGTGTTTAGCACACAGACTTTGTCACCACACTAGTACCTACTGTTCATAAAATAGGACATTTATTTAGCGATATTAAAAGAGCATTTTGTTTTGTTTTTCCTCAAGTCTGTGTTAACAAACGTGGATAGCACGTGACAAGTGTCTGGTGTCGGCAATTCGTCAAGTTGACGGGCCCAGCACTAGGGGCCGTGTCAATATTGTAGTCTACAACAAAGATGACACCCTGCCCTGTAAATGAAGGCATGTCGTCAATGTTCAATTTGTTCTTGGAATGCTGGCACGAAAGCTTATCGTTTTCCTTCCTGCTGTGTCATCTTAATGATACTCGTGTTTGCGTGCACGTGATGCTTGAACGGCTTGTTCAGTTTTGATGTTTTTTTGGATCCAGTACCTACCGGGCCATAAAAACATCAACATCGGACAAGTTAGGTCATCTGTCGGTTTGGTTGTGACCAGGCAGACAAAGTCGCGAGCGAAGAGGTAGTTGTCTTATAAAATATTATATTATGTAGGTAGGTAGGAGGCCATTGTGATTATACCGGCCAGTGTCCGCTGAGTGACTTAAGTCAGCGTCTTTTGTTTGCCCCTCGGCCCAGTTTGGCTGCGTCTTATCGAGCTCCAGCAGCGCTGAGTCCAAGATCCAATTAATCAACTAATTTGAACGTTGCTTCATCCACTTCAACCGCTCGCAGATACCGACAGTTATTATCGTTAGCTGAATATGCTTAAATTCTATAAGTTATCGAAGGCTAATAATGTCAACACACTAAAATTTCATACAATCTGTAATTTTTGTAATTTGTTTATTCAGATAATGGCATACTACCTGTATTTAATTACGTAACAGAGCATTTGGTATAATTTTCGTAAAAGCTTTTAATTTAATTAACTCGTCATAACAGTACAAAGTTAGTAAGTCCATGTCAACAAGGTCTGTGTCGGATGTGGGTAAACGTTTAAGTAAACAACCTATTAGATACCTTTCTGATTGTCTTCCCATCATTACACACGAACTGGCGTAGCAGTTACGAGCGCGTAAATTAACACACCCCATAAAATTCGCATCAAGTTATACGAATTCTGAGTATTCGCGTAAAACAGTACGTCAGAAGCAACAACAGAGAAGATTATTACACGATAAACGTTCATAGAAAAAATATAAACAGGACCAACCTTCATCATGGAGCTTTATTACAATTCGGCGATAAAAATACATATTGAATGTTATCACTCATCAAACATGACAAGTGATAAAATGAGTAGATAGTACGAACAAGTTCAGAACATTGAGCTCTAGATATGAAACGTAATAAAAGGAAAACACGACGAACTCTACGCTACTGCAACCTTTGTCCCGCGAGAGTGGTGTGAAATCGGTTTGGACTTATTCGCAGGAGAATCAAAAATTGTAGATGTCTATCAAAAAGAAAAAACAAAGAAATAGAGAAACGAACAGTCTCTTTGATCTGGCAAACAATTTCTCTAGAAAAATGTATAACCTAGATTGAAACTATGCGCAATACAATATGTGTAAGTAACGATCTACGTTATATATATTTGGGAATTTATAAACCTTTTGATTAGTTGAATGAATACGTACATACATCTAGATATCGACAGATTTATATGAATAGATATAATATTAATCCCAACTTAAGAAATCTGACCATTTCTTCAAGTACCCAAGTACGGACCCGAATATGATTAAATTCGATGGTACCTACCTACTTATTACTCTATCTATAATAACATCGACATGAAAGATTATGCTTAAGTGGGATAACGATATGGTTAAGGACATGACGACAGACATGCGTGTCAAGGCAAGGCGTATATCCACAGGTCGCAAATCCAATCTAAGCAGAGTGCACATCAATGGATCTGATTATCGATTAGAGACCGGAAATGAGCGCGGCGAGTGACGGCCACTCCAGTACTCCGTCTCATAAGGAAACCCAGAAGACCTAATCTCGACTATGAAGACAGTGTGAGCAAACTACCTAGAGCGGAAAATTAAACTAAATTCTGGTCTTTATTCTACGGAATGCAGTAGCAAGTCCTGGAACTTTGTATGTTAGTTGAATTTTCCTGGCCATTTAAAATAAGGCACTTATTATCCATAATTTATGTATTACCCAGACCCCAAAATAGTGTTACGACCTGGGTATGAGATAAGATAATTACTATTGATTAAACAACGCAAAAACTTTATTAATCACAAAACAATCAAAACTTAATTACAAATACACTACTGATCACTATTCACTTAGATATCGCACATGTAGTTCACTTCGATTCGCTTCGTTGTGTAGCCAAAACAAGACTGACTGTCGCGGGCCTGAGCGGTGTATTTATACTCGCCAACAGACACCAGAATAACCACGAATATTCTAGAGGGTCCAAAAAACACTAACAAAAGAACAGTAGGTAAGTAATAAAAGTAGTAGGTATAAGCTATTTGTACAAAACAAACAAATATGAACCGTATGACCTAGGCGTACGGTCGAAATTCTAATGTCTTTTTATAAATAGGTCGCGAATTTGTACCTACCTAACTTTAAAAGTAATAATAACGGAATGCACTCGAAATTTCAACGTACACACACTGTAATCACGTGCTTTCTCGAATGTTCTAGTAGGTCCGATGTAACAATAGTTAGGGAAATGATCTTGACATTGTGCTGTATTTGATTAGATATCGCTTAGTTTATATGTCAGAGATGTTGTCCAGTTGTTGTGTTCCAGAAGTATGTCTAGTGTGTAACCTATGGTTTAGCTTCGGTTTAAAATACAACCTTTGGCCAAACATTTGGCTTCGGCCAAATAAGCCGAAGTTTTGGCCGAAAGTGAAGGTTTCAAGTAAGTGCTGAAATCGAACTGACTGTTACGAATTCCTGAGAGCGCGATGGAAGAGCTGACGTGCCTGGGGCATATTTTGAGATGTTTAGATTTTTGACCAGTTGCAATATCATTTTATCTGGTTAAGTTGTTTGTATGCACAGTCAGCCTTTAAAAATAACTACTTCATTCACTTCTACCCAATCTCGAATTTCTTATAAGGGTTCGGCTTCGGCGTCAGCTCTGGCCGAAGGTTGTGACTGTAACCGAACAATCGGCTTCGATTTCCACCAAAAATCGACCTTCGGACACTAATTATGTTCAATAACAGATTGTAGGAATTTAGTTTATGCGTCACAATGCGCCAAATTATTGGACTTCCTCGATTTTTCGTTCGTCACATAATGTGTCATATTTGTTTAGAATTTCCTTTAAGTTGATTATTGCAATTCGTCACGAGTGACTCCCTCTGCTTTCCCGGTGAATTAGTTTCACGTAGACAAAAATGCGTGTGTATCTATGTGTCAACTGTCGCGCAATGAATGTACGAAGACAAGTTTCCTTTTGGAATTCTTCACTCTTTTCTCAAATTGTTTGTTTTTTCCGCGAACTCAGATGCCTTTTTTCATCAAACGACTTCTTTATCTCATCATTCCGATGGGGGTATTCCGATAAAGCTGAGTGCGACTGCAGAGCCTCATCTCAAACCATGGCCCTCCTCCTGACCTGCTGCTATGTATAACTCCACTTGCACTTTAAGGGACCTGTCGGAAGCCACCCTCAACGGCGTCGACGATAGTTCTGGTGGAAACAAATTAAAATAAATAACAATGAGAATCATCGACACGAAGAAGATCACTAAGTAAGGCCTACTTAGTGAATTATTTCACTAAGTAGGCCTTCTACCCTAATTTGTGTTGTGGGATCGTTAGACTTAGTGCCGAGAACCCACTTCCTGCCAACTTAAAATGTTTACCCCATACTACTAGGCACTTCTAGGTTATATGTTGTTTGTGCCATTACTTCGCAATTAGGAACTTTGTACGCTTTTATGCGTAAATTCATTGGAACCAGCTTTCGTCTTGAAAATATAAGTTCTTAATCATTTTGGCATTACAGTTCAAACTCCAAAATATATTTGCATAAGCGAGAAAATTCTTTTTGAAGTGAAATTATGAAGTAATTCTGACAGTATTCGTTTTGAAAATTGGGTTTAACACTTTCTAACCAAAACCTTCTACTGGACGCTTATGCAGAAAAGTTTGGGAAATTGTTTAAACTGTTTAACTATTTGGAACACGAACTTTCAATCGATAGTTAATTTAGTTTTCGTCTGTAAATTTAAGGTACTAAAGATGATAAAATGAAACTGCATATATTTCCCGCGGCCGCAACTACAAAAACGTTTGATCAATTGGTGGTAATTAAATAAAGCTTTGTTCCTAACAGTTTAGTCTGGATGATCCGGACCACAATGTCGGCATAAGTACTAATTGGAATCAACATAATATTTTTTACGGTAAACGTGCCTATACTAGCATAGACGAGTAAACTGCGCAGTTTAAAGTTGCCAGACATTCTGCAAAGACATACTGAAGCGCACGAGTCCTTTGTTGACCGGATAGCTGCTGTTCTTGGTCCACGGAAAGAAATGTCACTGTTCTTTGTCCAACATTGCAAAATTCTATCGAACTGTATTGTTTGCCGTTCGGTAATAAACGGGCTGCTAAACTACTCGATTTTAAAAATAAGATGCGGGCTATTGTACGCGTAAATAAAGTACTTACAGCAAATGTATCAAAAGTACAGTAAGCATTGGCAACAGTGTGGGAGCCGCGGCACAGGTGAGCTCTATGAGTGTGCTCTGTGCCCGCTGTAGGACTCGCACTGAGCTTGACCCATATTTTAAACCTATTGATCGCACCGCTTTCGCAAGACCCTTCACGCGAAGCAATTGCCAGCATGTTTATCTGGAGCAGTTAAAGGCTTTCTTAAGGAAAGCGCCATATTTCAGTTGAAGTTATTTCGGTTTTGCTTTGTGTGAGTCTTTCGGGGAAGTAAGTGCCTTCAAGTAAATCGTTATATTTCATTCTCAATATCCTGTTTACTTTCCACACTACCTTAAGAGCAATGTGCCAAGATTAAGGAAATGTTAAATGGTTACAATAACGGTTCAACGAAAAATAAAACACTATATTAGTAGAAATGTTGGTATTCTAAATTATGAATAGAAACTTTCTATTATAGAAGAAATAATAACTCTGAATTAGTCAACTTTATGAACGTTTTAGCTAACTTCTTGAAATACGTATTGCCTGTTAAAACCTATGTAATATATGGAGCCAGTCACAAGTACATCATTGCATAGTCAGTAACCTGGTTGAGATAAATATGAAACAGCATTTAATATCGCGGAAATATCAAAGGTAACTCGCTGGATATTAAATTCCGAACACAGAAATATCTTATTCCGCTTGCTTCCATATAAATAACTGATATTCTAGTAGACTTAAACTGCTTCAGTGCAAAAAATACATCCTCTGAAAATGTTTAAAGTCTATTTAACAATGAGTGGAAGCGAGTCGTTCTCGGGTATTTCGCGCACACCGCTATGACGTCTGCTAACCGCAAATTCCAATAAGTTGTTGTATCATTTACCTATGAATAATATATACCTATGTAAGTTGTTGTTTCCCGTTTCACATTACAGTATCATTTGTACCACCAGTCTGTCTACTGCCTTCAGGACATACACAACACATTTAAAGTGCTCTATGTTGAATTAGTAAAATACCCATGTGGTCAAAATGTCGACGGAAATTGTGCCTTCGATTGTTGATATCGACAATGTTACGGAGTTGCTGTCGACGGTAGAGTCGACGGCCACCGACATGCCGCTCAATGAAAGTGTATCGTTACCACCAAGTACTGGTGAAGAACAGTTTGCAGCCAATGGAAGTGATCCTTACGGTTTTTACTCAGAAAATCAGGTGTACAGTGAAAACTCAATATTTGAGACTTTTGTTGTGATCGAACTGGTTATGACATCTATAGAATTAATAATATCATTAATTGCAGCTATCAAGATGCCAAAATGGAGAAGAAACTATAGAAACCAAATGTTAATGCAATTAACATTTGCAAGATTTATAAAAAGGATTATATTTACATTGAACTTTTTAGAATGTAAGGGTGATATAACATTTACCTGGACAATTACTAATGTAGTAAATTGCCTTTTGATTTATATAGATTTCGTGATAGTTATTCTAGTATTCTTTTTTATAAAGCACATGTATAACAGTTTAATAATAGTGTTAGTTAAGATAAGCCACATGAATTTCTATAGAGTACTGTCTTGTTCGTGGTTGATACCTGTCCCTATCAGCTTGGCGTGGACGGCAGTCATCATCATGGACATGATGAAGAAGTGGTGGGTCAACTTGCTGATCTGCAGTATCTTCCGATGGCCGCTAATATTCATTGGCACGGGGCTGTACATTGCTATAGTATACAGAGTGTTGTCAGATAAAATAAGACAGTTCGCCAGGAGTCTGGCAGTAGTCACATTCTTACTATGTCTGTCCATAAACGTAAATTTATTTTCCAAAGACGTTATTGAACTGTGGTGTTTGAAATCCTTAACGACATTACTCATAAGTGCCATATCAGGTTTTGTCATGAACTTGTTGATTCTTATTTTATATATAATCTTAATAATATTAAGTTATAAAACTAAGACACAGTCTTCGAGAACACTACCTGACTATAGTTTAGCTGATGTCAATATGAAATGTTAAAACATTCCCCTTCCCAGTTTTATGATTGGCTTGTGTGTGAGTGGTTTTAAATGTTATGGAATGTTACTGTGTAATAGCCTTGGTGGATCCCGAATAATACTCGAACCTTAAATAAAAAGTATAATTTATTTAACACCAGTTGTTGTTTGATTTGTTTTCGTTTTCTCGAACTGCAGACCTCTATAATAGACGAAGTCGTTAACACCAAGAGCAGAGGCGTCTAGCCTAAAACCAAATGCATAACATTTTGATAATCAAATGTGTGTTAATAATTTTTTTTTGTATAAAAAATACAAAAAAAAAATCTTAAATTTGCGTAAAAAGGTACAGAATGTTGATAAAATGTATGAAATTGTTCTCTTATTCTGCCTTTAATTTCGGCGTACAAATATAAGCTAAAGTAACTTATTTTTTATTAATTTAAATGAATTATAGATCACAATCATGCAGTCATTAAGCAGATAATCCTATTAAAATTGTATTATTGAATTTATTCAAAGTCAAAATAATAGTAAAAGTAATAATCATAAATGTCAATAATAATCATTTCAATTATGGAAGAGATTCGCCCCCCAATAATATAAGAAAACTACTTGCGTCGACACCCTTGCACCATCCCATCTTTCTAGCACGGTGTGCTGCGCTGAGGCGGCTGCTGCTGGTGCTGAAAACCTCAAACGACGCAAATACAATAATTTAATTGGTTATTATGTTTTTGAGCTAATTGGGGTTGAAACACTTGGGCCATGGGGTCTTAATATTTCGAGAAATCTCTAAACTGTTCACGTGACCAGAGAGCGGGCCTATTTTTTGGGAAAAAAATCAGCATCCCATCAGCATAACATAATTTAAAATGACCGTGCAATTTATAAAACTCACAATTTATATCCTAAAAGCTACATAATTAAACAAAAGTCTATTAAATGAATATGTAGCGACGTAGTGTGTACGTCAGAGCTCTGTTGTGTCCATAAATTCGGTGCAACAACATGGTATTTTATTTGTCTCCTACAATACTTGTATTGTTACACTCTGCAAGATAATGCCGACACTAGGAAATGGAAATAGGACCGAGCACCTTCCTTCTCGTAATTCTCTTACATAACGATATTGAGCGAGGAACTTACACTTTAACAAACGGCTCTTGTAACAGCTTCCCTTGAGCAGAGGGCAATCGTGTTTGTAAGGAAATAGGAAACAATTCTGAACAGAACTGTGCTATACTACCCTTTCTGCTTAGTTCAGCACTGGAATGTTTTTATGTTGGCTGTAACGACGCAGTAATGCCAATATTATGAAGCTAATAAAAATCTGCGTCGCAATACAGTGCCACATGAGTGCTACCATATAGGTAATATTCCGTAATATGAAGTTGCTTGGTTGGGGATAACTTATTCCTACCAGCATTTTGTTTCTCTGTCTGTGCGTAGAGAAATACTCATTTACGAGTATTTCTCTAGTTAATTAATGTCTAACTAAACGAACTGTCGATAACACACAGTCATGCTCATTTAATTAAATCCTAGCTTGCAATTACGGCGGGGTGTACCCTTTATCCCGGGGTTCAGTGTATGTTTCGAGATCTCTTTGAGCCCGCCAACTGTTCTGGACCGTTCGAACCACTTAATCATTAGTGGTCACTGACCACAACCGCACAACGATTCAATTAAAATCAAATTGCCCGTTTTTGTGTATTTTGTTGTGATTGTTAACATGCGTTATTGAAGGACACATCAAGGTGAGAGCTACTATGCACATAATAGTAGGTACTTAACAAGGTAAATTCTTTGTTCTTCACGAAATACATAATTTACATGGAACATAAAATCATTTTCTGAGAACCAAGGACTAACAATAAAAGCTACTTTCAGAAAACAGAACACATTGGCTCTCTTAAGTGCGTAGCGCTTTGCGGTCTTTATTTGCGTCTCAAAGCCTTTTGCCCCGAGGTTATGATGGGTGACTGAACGTCTGAGACAGCTCGTGTCCTTTCTGTCCGTAGAAGGTAGCACGGTCTTAGTAACTGTGTAGATGTCACCGTAAAATTGTCAAACACGTTATATTACAATATAACGTGTTTCACTCTAGCGATGTAGTAAACTCTGGAATTATTGTCAACTGAACATATGGAAGTATCTCTGCCCCCATAATCGGGACTTGGGGCACCCTCCCGTTAGTTTAGTTAGGTACCTTTAAACCCTGTACTCTGAAATAGAGGCCCCGCGAAGAGGGGCTCCGTCGACTACGCTTTTTAGCGGAATATAAAGTGTTTTAAGGTTAGGTTATAATAAAATCGGTATTTCTCAGGAATGGTACAATACGAGTATCTTTTCTTGAGAGTTGTACCACTGGGCAAGCGGGACCCCTCCTTCCCTCCACACCGCGTAAATTGACTACCATCGCATGCATATCACGAAAAATAATGCGTTTTGTTGTAAGGAGTATGTTCGTTTGACAATATTTCGAGATTTTACAATATGGCTAGAGATATTACAATATAACGTGTTTGACAATTTTACGGTGGCATATATGTATAATAAACTAGGTAACTAAATTAAGGGTGCATATCAAGAATGATAAGTGAGTAAAAGTATATGTGTGTCATTTGGTGATCGGGACCTTATTTATTTATTAATAGAGGTTCACCACCAGCTTCCTGTGTACTGCATTTATGTATACACAGGTTTTATAATCTTAGATTTACCTACACAGTAACTTATTGTAACTTCCAAAGTTTACTCGCAATAATTGATTGGAAGAAGTACTAGGGTATAGATACCTATCTGATGTATGAATCATGTAAAAAGGTTTATCGTGAATGAAATATTATCTTAATCCCAGTTTACATTACGGCACTTACTGCTTTATGTATTAATCCCATTGAGTGTTTGGATGAAAACCGTGACATCATGGTGCAAGGTTAGAACAAAGACCCGTCTAATTCGCTAGCTGAGCACTGATGAGCACCGATATGTAGGTATACCCTTTGTTCTGGCTTCACCGCAGTCAGACTACAAACCAGTGAAATTACGATTGCAACTTCGAGATTACCTATTTCGCAACAAGTTGGATTTAAATCGTTGCGTTAAATATCGTTGCGTTGGACATTACACACAGCGCTATCTAGTGCCACACTAAGCTGGGCTTGTGTCGTAGTCACCAGACAATTGATATACTACATATATACTTTTTGTTTGTAAATACATACTTATTATACATATAAACATCCATGACACGGAAACAAATGTGCATGCTCATCACACAAACATTTGCTCCTACCGGGATTCGAACCCGGGACCCGGAAACCGTAAGGCAGCCTCACTACCGCCGCGCCATTCGGGTCATCAAGTAACGTAGTATTTCAAAATACTATGTTCGTAACATTGTGAAATTGCTATCAATACAATAAGAGATATCAGTGGGAGAAGGAAATCGTTGTTAAATAATAACAGCCACACTCGCTCGCTCGGGTCGCTCTTTAACGTTTTGACCGCGCAGCATAAACGCACGCGCGTGCCCTCCACGCCAAGCCACAATTTCATGTACTATTTTGTCACATATTTGTGTCGTCTGGCGTACAGGGCACGCGCTTGGTTGTCACGTATATGTGACAATGGCGTCCAAAAGGTTAAAGTTAAGCCACGCTTGGTTGGTCCATGGATCGGTGACCATCCATTACCTTCATACTGACATTCCTCCGTACCTCGTACAACACGTTATACCGTTGGTCCCAGCTGTCAATAGTAGATCTTTGACAGTCGTTACAGGTAGTCAGTAACCCGAAAGTCTAAAAACCAGTCTTATCAACAGTACCAGTATTACCCAGTATACTAACTGGGTTGTGGAGGTCAGGATAGGCAGTCGCTCCATTTTAAATACTGGTATTCAGCTGCATCCAAATACACTGGCCGACCCCAACATACTTGGGAGAAAGAAGCTAGGCGTATCATGTTTTTTTTTTTTTTTTTATTTATGTACACACAAAATACTTCATAGGACATTACATTAACGATAGAAGAGCACAAATGTACTGCTTATTTCATAAGAAATCTCTTCCAGCAGACCTGCGAGAGGAAAGTTGCATTAGAAATGTAGACACAGTTGTAGAATAGACAAAACATTAAAATTTAAATTAAAACCCATCATAATGATAGTACCTTGGTGAAATCACTTAGAAAGGGCTTGGAACATTTTTGTATAAAGCGTGGCCGGATTTTTTCCCGCCATTTAGTTTTTTTTTTTAAGTAGCGGCCACGTAGGTATAAGGCCTATATAAATCGATAGTTGTTATCAACATAAACAAGTTTTGTAACAGACAAATTGTTCTAAAGTGTCATATTTCCGAGATATTATGAGCTAATAAAGTTAGTCCGTTCACTGATGGAATCTTCAAGACAACTTTGATTTGATCAGACACGCATAAAACATGTATCAATCGATAGCTGGCATCAATACAAACAAGTTTTGTACGAACAAAGCGTTCTAAACTGTCACGTTTCCGAGATATGAGCTATCAAAGTTAAAATCCAATCACTGATAGCAGCTTTAGCGCAACTTTGATTTGATCAGACAAGCATATCAAATGCTGCAATCGATAGCTGCATCATCATCAAATCAAAGTTGTGCTAAAGATGCTCAATGAATTTACTTAAACTTTGATTCATATCTCGGAAACGTGACACTTTAAAACGATTTGTTTTATACAAAACTTGTTTGTATTGATACCAGCTATCGATTAATGCACGTTTTATGCGTGACCGATTAAATCAAAGTTGTACTATGTAGTGATTGTGATTTCCATCATCTAAACATTCTTGTGCAGGGTTAGCCGTGAGGAGCGGTTAAATAAAACTTTCGGCAAAATAAAACTAGTACAAATTTAATTTAGGATCACAATAATAGAATACAAGATTGATTCAAATTTTACAATATCACCACTAGTTAATTAAGGAGCAAGGTGTGCAGACAAGGTTTAAGAGTTCCTTCAGAAATAAATGCATATCTATTTCGTCCCAAAACAAATGCAAGTATTCTTATCTTATCAAATCAGAGCTATTTTCTCAAAAAACAATTTACAACAAACAGAACAGAGTATGTTCGAGGTTGTGTATCAATCTTGCAGATGGATCTTGCATCCCCAACCTCCTCCCACTACCCCCACAATTACAACATGTACGTGTGCACCTATACACACGTACCTAATGTTAAAACTATTATTATACCTTACAGCATTCAAAAGTAGACAGTCGGTAATAGAAATTCAAAAGGTACATCGAAACAGGAAACAAACGAACTATACAAATTTATAATTATTTAACAAACATAAAATTTTCCCATAAATACAACCTCTATGCAGCGATAGGTAATTAAAAACCATTATCGGAAGCTCATGGATTAACAACTTTATTTACAGAAATGTTAGAGACAAGTCGTTATGTTAACTAACAGGTTTCATTAACTGTTACAGAATATTGGAGATTGGAAAATGGACGGAAGAAGCGCGTGTGCGCGGGCGTGCGGTTCGCCTCTACGGGCCGCAGCTGCACGCGCAGCGCTTCACGCGCTTTTCACTGTTCACCAAAGCGTCCACGCTACGGACCGAGCGGGGCTGCAGATCTGCAAAAGATGAAACATTATATTATTATAAATATAAATATCGCTGGACATTAACACACAGCGCCACCTAGTGCCACACTACGCAAAGCTTGTGTCGTGGACGCTAGATAGTTGATATACTACATAATTATACACTTTTTTTGTTTGTTAATACATACTTATTATACATATAGACATCCATGACTCTGAAACAAATGTCTATGCTAATCACATAAACATTTGCTCCTACCGGGATTCGAACCCAGGACCCTAAGAACGTAAGGCAGCGTAACTACCACTACGCCATTCGGGTCGTCAATTAGCTCGGCATCGAATAAATTATTCCGATAGTCCATGTACAAATAGACAGGGACCGTACAAAATGAACTTACACTCCCATACCCCACAACCCATTTTCTTAATGCTCTTGTTAACAAATTATGGCAAAACCAAGAGCAAGACATGCTGAGATTAATCTAGGTCAATAAACATTATTGACCTGCATTAATTAGCAATTATAAAGAATCAGTGAGTGTAAGAACGACCCAATTTCTTGCAATTACAAGCAACGACGTCAACTAAGTAAACGGGGTTACTGTAAATTACGCATTTCCTACGATGTCTGTGTCGTCACTTAACTATGATTAGTGACTAACTCTTAATGGAAAACACATTGAACATTATTAGTTACATCCTGTATGATTTACAAGTACTTAATTACTAATTAATACAACAGTGTAGTTTCCAACTGATTTAGTTTCCAAATTCTTTTGATCTCAAATTACTGTTCCATAATTAGACAAACAATGCTTGTTAACGAAGTTCTCCACCGCAATCACTCAACAAACAGATTACGAGATGTACGTATTTACTATAAATACCTAAGTATTATGCGAACAGTTAAGTTACAATGTACCCCACTGTTGGAATACCTTTATGAAAGTAACAACAACAAATTAAAATGTAAATAAAATCTCTTTGCACGTGCCGATAGAATCGATTGTCCGAAAATACACCGACATCATCAAATGGGAACTTTGTTGTAATAAACAAACTCACCAAAAGGTATTTTGTCGACAAAATTAATTTGATAAATCTATCATACCTACTCATGAATTTAAATAACAATCAGGAAATTAGGTAAGTACTACAAATATACCTACGTCATACCTACCTAATTTCCTATTTTTGACGGTGTTACGAGTACTTAGGTATACCTATGTATATGTAGGTACTTACTCTTAGGGCCAGTTTCACCGGTTGCGGATAAAGTGTCGGTTAGCCTATTAGGAACTTATCTGCCAGATAAACTAACACTTTAGGTTTCACAGGTGTCGGATAGCGATATCTGGTAGATATAGTATTAGTTATAACCAGCCTTTAAGTGGTAGATAGTATTAACTATCAGATAACTAACCGACACTTTATCCGGAACCGGAGAAACTGGCCCTTAAGATTTTATTATTATTTTAAATAGTAATATTTGCAATTTCGTCTAACGTTCTCATAATCTCGAAGCCTCCTTTGCCAACGGGCATTTATTATGCATGAATAGATGTTGTGCATTGTTCAGCATATACAAGTCCCTCACCTGAACTTTATACGTACTAGTTAGTAAAGTTAGGCGACTGACTACAGTCCGCTACTTCTTACGTAGACACGCGACGCTGATTTATTGGAACTGATGTGACTCATGTGTTTTTGTGGTAGACTTCGTGTCTACTCATTCATTTCGTTTAAGGAAACATTGAATGAATGAGCACTATGATTCTGGTAGCTGAATAAGTGATGGTGTCGGTCATGGAAAGATAAATGTGTTATAGGTTCTATTGGTATCTTTTAGTTTTCTGATTGTTTTTGCATTCAACCGTTATCAATCCATGTTACAACTTGCTAAGTCCTTGTCCCTTACAAATGGCAAAAAAAACCAAAGAACTTTGAAATACCTGAAATAGTACGAGTTTCCTCACAACAGACATACCGGTGGACATACACACGTGGCTTGAAAAAATGTACATAAAATCTCTTTGCACGTGCCATTGGAATCGATTGGTCGAAAATACACCAAAATCATTAAGTTGAAACTTTGTATAAATAAACGAACTAATGAACTCTGTTCCCAATACCGGTGGGCTCCTAATTTGTTCTATTATTAATTTATTATTGTATGTATTTTGGTTTTTTAAGTGAAAACTTCTTTAGGGGCATTGAGCACTAACCTAACGCTTCGTAGCCGATCCGTTACGGCGTAGCACCACTTAGGCGTGCGCGGGGCACAACCCGTAGCAGATGTAGATTACTTAGTTTTCACTTCTTCATCCAGTCCAAAAAGACTGCCCCACATGTTTTTTTTAATATTTAAAAATATTAATGTATATGGTTATGAACAAAGGAAATAACAACAAGCTAACAAAATATATTATGTCGACAAAAATTATTCGATTAATCTATGAATGCTTGAAAAACAATACGAGTTTCCTCACAACTATACATATTATATTAAAATTATATAGTTATATTATATATTAACACTAAATACGTACCATATTTACTATTTACGTATTTTGAGTATTGTTGAAATTATATTTTCATTTATCATTACAGGAACTCTAATACAAAAAGTAATGTTTCTGACCCCAACGCTGAGGTTATGCGTTACCTGTCAGTAACTGCAATACCCGAGTATACCCGGGTATCCTAATAAGACTGTGGAACCGGTTCTGATAAGCTTATTATAATTTTAAATTAATTGCTAATTGAATTACGCTAGTTCCAAAACTACCGTACGAGGAAATGGACTTAACTAGCGTAAGGGGAAATATTGCACGCATTATTTTTTCAATTTATCACAGCAAAACGTAGGTATTAAATTATTTGTTGATAAAATAAACAAAATATTTTGATTCTTGAAAACTGGCTCGAACTAGACACCTAATCATAATTACGACGATTTCAATTCTTATAGGTTTGACCGTAAGTGCGCTTTTCGACTGCATCCGGCTTGACAAATATGCTCCAATACAGAAGTCGAATATTAAATGTAGATATTCGTTCGGGAAAAGTGTGCAACTGTGCATTGGGTGAGCCGACCCGAATATGATTAATTAACAGTAGATGCCAATCGGAATGAGTCAAATGAAATGTAAAGAGATTGATTCGGGTTGGAACTGTTGTTTAAGAAACACTGAACACCCTGGCTAGAGGTCTTACAGTCATGACTCAAGGCACCCACAGGATAGTCCGGTTAAGCAGATGACATGAATCAAACTCTAAAGTTCACTAATTATAACAAGTGATAAAAATATTTTTTAATTCGAGGAACTAAGTTAATCAGATCCCGAGAGCAGCGAAGGATTCTAGAGTAAAATCTTGAGTGGAGCGAGGGATACAAGAACCGAAATGTCTTTTTATTCACGAGTTGTGTATTCTACTTTTACCATTTACTGCGAGAAAATAAAAAAGCATATTATTTATTTTTCTCGTGGGTTAATAATAACAGCCAATCGGGTTAATCTTCGAGGCTAAGCCACGCTTACCAAGTATGTCAGTCTGTGGATGGGTTACCACTAATTCCTTACACACCGAGTTTAAATCTATCAAAGCGTTTTGTAATTCAATGTTATGTTTCTTCTCGGCACGTATTATTGTTCCAAATGTTTTTATTAATAGTTATCGATCAATAAAATGCCCTTTTACAAGTGGCGATGGTAAAATAATACACACAAATACGATTTCGTCCTTTGGAACCGGGTAGCACTGGGTGACTCGGTTCCAACCACCCCTAGAACCGGGTATGCATGCCCTACCAGTCAGTAAGTGTATTCAATATTCTAATTAAATAAATGTTTTTTTTTTTGTCAAGTTTAGAAATATGTTAAGCTAAAACTTAGCAGACACTAAGACAGACATAATTAGACATGTTAACAAGAGCAGACATGGCAGTTGAAACGTGCTTAATGAATGAATGACATTAAATTTCAAGTTAAAGCTCTCCTTTGCTCGAGGTATTTTTCTTTTGGTAAATAGTTTATATAAGTCATTAGCAAACGTTCATTAAATTTTTAATTACTGCTGAATTTCAGAGGCTGAATTACCACCGAAATAGTTTAAGTACTGCTCCAACAATGTACAATTCATTTTGTGTGCTCGTATCATAACAGATACCTATTGTAAACTGAATTTATATTTATCTGAAAACTTCTGCGAACGTGCAGAATTCTCTGAATGCAGATTGGAAATAATATTTTGCTCTAATAACATGAAAGGATGTTTCCAAGTAAAAGCAATGGTTTCCACCGCAGCCAGCAAGCTCAGTCACCAGCTAGCTCTAGTGTAATGCACAATTCCCGGTATCTGTCCGATGTAATTTGGGTAGTTCCACGTAGTCACGTACACCATTGGCTTGTTAATGCCACTTGCAAGGTTGGTTTACAAGTCCAGGAAAGGCATTTGTAAATGGAAACCTAATATCAGGTTCCCAGCATTCGACTGTCGGTAAGCTTAATATTTATGTTTCAATCAACGAACCCGATTCTATATTTAGTTAATCTACGTAAGTTGTAATGTTAACAGTTTTGCTTGCTGAAACTTTCAGGGAAACTATGGCTATGTATGAATGATGTTTTTTTTATATTTTTTTACGTACAGTGCGGCCTCTCGTCCGAAGGCATGGGCATCTCCTGGGGCAGCAGCAGAGTGCGCGGCGCGCGGGGCGCATGCGCGAGGTCGGGGCGCGCGTCGTTCTGTTGCTCCTCGGCCTGCGCGCGCGCCTCTGCTTCGGCTTCAGCCTCCGCAGCCGCCGCCAGCGTCTTCACGATGGTCTTCACCTGCAAGAGTTAATACGTTCATTTATGGAATAATTTGAGACATTGAGAATGGAGTGAGTTTCTAGGAACATACTGAAAGAATAGATGTTGTGATGATTCCGTAATTACATCAAAGGTACCTTGGTACTTGTATTTGATATTTTGAATTATAGCACAGCATAGCCAAATTTTTCAGTGTCCACTGGCAGTAGTATTTTCCCTTTTTCTTATCTTTTTCATCCGTCCATTTCCTCCATATTTTTGGCGGTCAAAGCGTATTTTCGTCCATAACTCTCTGATAAACCATTTTAGCTACCCTTTGCCTTTGATGACACATTTTGAAAACGGGAGTATTTCCAAATTCAACGTGAATTTTTGACTCCCTCAAAGTTAATCAGTGTTTGCAAATATTTACATCTACAAAACACCAAATGTACATACATATGTAGTTACAAAGTAGACTAACTTTAAGCCTTCCGTGTCCCAGATGGCACACTATTTTACTTTCGCTTAACACTCGCGCGACCTTCCAAACTCCCAAGTTTTTATCAACTGAGATCCTATTGAAAATCTTGAGCCTAACGATACGCTCGCTTGAGCACGGAGATCTTTGCTATATTTATACAACTACAGATAAGAGAACATACATCTCACATAAGTAATAATGTATGTAAGAGTTACTACTTAAGTGAACATGTCTCCATTTCTAGACGCATAAGTATGTATGGCAGACAAAACAAAGACAAAAACAGATTCTATTTATAAGTACATATGTACGAAAGTGTTTTGTATTAAATATTAAATGATCAAGAACCTACATTACAGGTGTTCATCCCTCGGGAGATTTTTGGCAGGATATTCTTAACGTAAAACCGAGGTGTATTAAGTAAATGAACCACTGATTTAATAAACATGTGTAATATTTAACGACTAGGTAGAAGACGTACTGCTGACAAGACCATCAGCGACTGGTAGAGATCACTTAAAATTTCACGAAGAAAAGGGTGAGTTGAGTAACGGCAGCGTACCTTATTGTACATATATATAGTAGATTGTTACACGAGGGTCGAAAGGAATCAATTCCCATACGAGGTATTTAGTCGCCCGAGTGCAGCGAGGGCGGCTATAGTCCGAGTAGGAATTGATGTCTTTCACCCGAGGTAAGCATACTACTTTTCATTTCGAATATAAGGAAAGCAAAAAATAGCCGTTTTATTTTCTTATCTGCTCGCCACTTAATTAAGTCATTTTAAGTATTTTTTTTTATTTCTAGCAAAAGATTTTCGATAACTGTATTTGCCTCGTCTTAAACAGAATCTGGGGTCAGATTTCAGAATTACTTGAACTCATTTTAATAAGATATTGGAAAAAATACCGAGATTTCGATACAGCTTACAGAGTTCCCCAGAGTATCCCGCCAAATTATATATTCTATTTAAAATTTAAACTATGGAAGACTCTGCGTCTCAGACGGGGGCGGACCCGCTCAGTTTTTATCTTAAAGTTATTCATAAAAGGTGTAATTTTAAATACAAAGATCAGTCATCGCTACAACATAAAGATATTAGAAGCAAAATTGAAATATGCAGAACTTAAAAGTCATTTTATCTACCCAAATATCATAAACCCTCTCTAATGCGTTCAAAAACCATAGGCAATGACCAGCATTACCAACCTGCAGAAATGAACGGTGCTGTAATGAACTCATAACGCAACTGTAAACAGTTGCGTTATGAGTTTTAAATTTGGAACAGGTGTCAAATTCAAGAGAGTGTGCTATTCTAGTACCACCTACATTAAATCAGATATCGATAAAAAAAAAAAAAAAAAAAAAACCCCAATTCAGTATGATTCTAATTATAAATCGCACGACATTTTCGATCTCGAGTAACACAAGAATAGTGACTTTGTTCGTTTGCCTATGATTTAAAAAAAATGACAGATTGGTATCCGAAACGCCGCCATTTCGAGCTGTCATTTGTTCGTTAGCTTTTTATTTCCAGTAGGTAACCCATTCTTTATTTCTGTCGAAAATGAGTGATAGTGACTCAGAAATTGACATGAATACTCCGCCAGATATCGTAAATGCAGCGACGAATGCAACTAATAACCTGTTGGCACAAAAATCAAGGGCCAAGTTACAATGCAGGTCATTTCCCTATGGTTCCTGAACCCATCATAGAGCCCTTATGATATTTGGGTAGATAAAGTAGTGTATGCAACTATACATAATTAGGCATTACAACACTCGTGTGATGCTATTAAGAAACTCGCCTTCGGCTCGTTTCTTAAACCCACACTCGTGTTGTAATGCCCTTCATTATGCACAGTTGCATAAACTACTATTATGTTCTACATATTTCTATTTTGCCTGAGCCTGATTTTGAGCCTGTACCAAAAGGGATAGGCAGTGGTGCGCCTAATAAGTACACCCAAGTTGTCTCATTTAATAACGAAAAAGCAAAGAAAATTATAAGGATTTTCATATTTTTTATGGCCATACCCTAAAAGCTAAGCTTCGGTCTGTGTGCTATGAAGTACCACATTTATAGTGACATCAAATGTTCCAGTACTGTAAGACTAATCAATACTCTAATTTCTTGCAATTCCCTATCTTTGTTGCCAGTTTGTGACGGACTGTCCTCTTGACTTTTCTATATTCTACTTATACATACGATAATTATGTACTTATTGTGAAACAAATTCGCATTTAATACCGGTTCAACTCAAGTTTCTCAGAAAAAACAGTGTACCGTAACAGTTAACTATCTATTTTTTACCGTAACACAACACTTGAGTATTGGTTTCAGCTTTAGTAATTCTAATAAAACGGCACTTTATTATAGCATCTTTGTGTTGAAACTTCGGATTAACGAGGTGGGTCCACGTAAACCGCACAGACGTGTATACCTAGATGTCAGTTGACTTAAATTGCTGTCGAGGTCCTAGAAGAAGTTTTACTGAGAAACCAATGACTCCAAGATTGTATGCGTTGTCCTGTAAAACTCATGATGACGCATATTTATTTTAAGAGGACAGTTCTAAATGACCAACATGGTGTATAATATAACCCAAAAGACCACTACTAATGTTCGCCCATGACAAAAAAAAGGATAGAAAACCAAAGGTACAATACAAAGCGCGTCAACGCAACCTCAAAATAAATAAAACGGCAAATAGATGTGCAGAACGGATTGTTTGAAGTTTGTTTGTGTCACAGACTACAATGGCGGTCAGTATAGCGAGGTTGGACTAGTAGGTATGCTATCGATCTGTTGAACCGTCTAATTGGCATTTAAACAAAGGATGGTGACAGCTCGCTAGTCGGCAATTCGCACACAGTACCGCTATAACCACTGAAACATACAGGCATCACTAATATCCAGGTTTGTATCTAGTTCATGACAGAAAGCATTGTGCGCTGAATGAGACAAAATAATCTTCAAGTAATTTGTAAAAATTGACTGATGCTATGCTAAATACTTTTGAAGAAATAGATGGTAATAGTGTCATTGACCCATCTAAAGTTACAGATTTGAACACTCTTCATCTAATGAAAACATAAAGTTTGTAAATATCCCGAATGATTATTTTTCAGTTTTCACGAATGAAAAATGATACATTATTGGTAGTTTAGATTCTGGGAAAGGAACCAACAATTCGACAACCCATATTGGTATAAAAAGTGTTAAACTAATTTGGCTCTATATCTATACTAAAAAAAAAGAAGATTATAATTTTTCTGAAGATTTAGTTAGAACGTTAACAGCGTTTAAATAAACAATTTGTCGTTACCTTTTGGCTGGCGATAAGTAAGTAGGTACAACAATACCATACACAATGCGTGTCATTCAATTCAAGGTAACCGCCGGGCACTGCACCATTTTCCTCTTAATTAAAACACACATATTCATTAAATTCAATATAGATTATTTCATATTTGCGGTTATTATTGTGTGCTACCAAATAAACACCTGTATTTACACAATATTATTTTTGAATTACTGAAATATCCACCATTTTTCGAATACCTCTGTTACCGACGATTAATAAATAAATACATACTATGGGTTGGATTGTGACCCAAATAAAGTCGATAAAACTTTCTAGTCTCTAAGGGACGGGACACGTCAAGACAGCGTCATTACGCGATGCCTAAAAATAGTTATGAATGAAGGTGCTTTTCTCTACTCTTTCACTTCATAGAAGTGTATGTGTTTTGTATTCTAGTATGTTGCTTATGAGGGGTGTATTGGCGGTTGTCAAGCATCAGTAACTTGCTAGATTTGGTCCTGATATGATCAAGGAACAGTGTTTACCTCCTGCATGTCGTTGTCGATCTGTTGCTCGCGGCGGTGGTTGGCGGCGGCGTCCTCAGCTGTGCGGTGGATCATGTGCATCTCCTCGGGGCTCAGGTTCCACGGCAGGCTCATCTGCATGTTACCGTCAAGGGGCATTTTCTGAATCTGCACGTAACAAAGAACCCTTTAAACTTACAACACTCAACGGCATTCTACCTTAAGAGATCAGGATTCCATAGCATACTGAAAAAGGATAATTATTCTAATCGTTAAATAATGTTGCGTAAGCTTTATTTACGGATACAAAAATCTTGACCGACTAAATAAGGCGATATAGCGACATGCCAAAGGTATTAATTGTATGCATAAAAGGCTGGTTTGAATAAAAAAATCCTTTTCAAATAATCACATCTAAAAGCATCTAAAGCCTCTTAATGCTGTCAATGTCCTCGCTGTGGATCTTACGACGGAAACTGATGAGCTCATGCGTTATGTACATTTAGGAGATCAAGCTGGTGCGAATTTCTTATGTACACATGGAGAAATCCGATCTGTTAACGGAACCCCTAATTTTGTTTAAAGAAGCTTTGAAAGCTAAACTGGTACACATTAAACAAACGTTGAATCACACCACAAACATTTATGGTATCGTGGTGATGATCAATTAATCGTTAGAGCAATAACATCGTTAATCACAAATCTACATATTACCGTATGATTGATGAGTTTATTGACAAGCAACTGTGTCATAATTATTATCAATAATCTCAAATGTAGGTAGTACTTTTGAGATGAGTTAATTAAACAAGCCTTAATGATGAAACCGGCAAGTCCTAAAACCAAAAAAAAAACCGAAGGGTTGTGACATCTATCAGTCCTCACTGGGCCCACGTGGTGGATTATAGCCCATTCCATCTCATACAGAGGGGGCCGTATCCCAGCTGTGGGAACATTAATAGGCTGATGATGATGATGATGATAATTAATGAGGACCTACCTCAGGCTGCTCGAGTTCTTGTGTAGGGGCAGACTGAGGAACGAATTGGTGGAGCATGGTGGGTTGCTGAAAAGGAGGAAAACAAAACGTTAATCAAAAACAATCTTGAGAGGCATCAGGTACCCTTGTATAACAATCGTAAGGCACGCATGGACCGCGCCGCGATGTGAGTTCGAGTTCTTTAACCTCTACTGAGAAAACGCTTCAGTGATCTCAATGTAAGGTTTTGTGTATATTCACTAATTCTTTATTCATTCGTTTATTTATATGTAAATCCTTTGTTGTAGATATTTATAAAGGATTCTTCATTTTACGCACGAGCTTAGAGCCCGTGCAATTTCAATTTAGAATATTCTATGCAAATTGAGTTTCAAAGAAATAAAATAAATATCAGCAAAATATTTACATAAATATTCACTTTTGATGTGATGAGATCTACATGCATTTCAAATAAACATACCTATGCTAAATAATGTTGTTAATGAAGTCTATTTTAATCGATTTCTAATATTGTTATGAAGTAAACGATATTACGAGTCCGCCCTGACATTCCCGACATATTTATTATTACATAATCGTGATTCTTAGCGTGATACATATGTTTATTTAAATCATTCAATATTGTTGGCAGGTGCTATTATCGAAACACGTACGATACATACATAATGATCCACTAAAGCTTCCGTGTAACATCGTCTCAATACTCGTTACAGAACTTGTAAATTGCTCACTAACGGAGTATTTTTTGTATCAAGTGCTTAAAAGTTTTTCGACACCAGACTACTTGATCGTGATTTTAAATTGTGTGGCGAATCCATTAATATATCTAAAGTAAATAAATTAAATCGAAATAAAACTATTACAAAACATTGGTTACAAAACATTATTTCCGATGTTTTTTCTTTTTACTTGCCCGATGATAACATTGAGAATTTAAAAATTAAAAGTGATCCAGAGCAAGTAACATCGGTACCTACTAAACTTTTCTTTCAAGTCGAGATGTACGTGCTAAGACAAATAAAGACTTAAATTACCGAAACTTGAGGTCATTAAAACAAGTCCAACGTATAATCATTTGAGGGTATAAAATAGGGGCCAGTTGTACAAATATGTATTTTGTTTAATGTGAAACTCAAAAGCATACACAAAATGTCGAGGTCAGAACTTAGAATTCTGAAATCTGACCACGACATATATTTTATCATTAAATTCTAACAATGTTAATTCACAACTCTGTTTGTTTGTCCTTCACGAGAGTGAATAAAAGCTATTAAACAATATACATAGTTCATAGTAAATACAAACTCTGCCTGCTGCTGTTTATGTAGCAGGCAGTGAGTACGATTCACTGCGTTGACTACACATTCAATTAAATTGTTTTTATTTATTCCATCGGCTTTGGAAGTGCAAGGAAGCCCACTATATTCAGTTAACCTGATCAGCATGCCATGTGCATATAGCTGCTATCTGTCAAACAGGAGGCCATTTCAAGAGATGATAATTATGAAGGAAGTCCGATTATAAGAGTATCCTTCTTCTATGAGATACTTACTTCGTTCTGGTCATGACCCTGTGGTGGTGGTGGGGGAGGGGGTGCGAAGGGTCCCATGGTTTCGGGCGGGGGGGGCATGTTGTGTGGTGCGGGGATGGCGATCACACGCTGGACGTGGATGCGCATCTCACGGGGTCCGCCCATCTGCTCCTCCGACGAGTCCCAAGGCATCTAAACAACAAGAAAAACGATCATGTAGAGCACTACTTATAAATATTTAGCTTTATTTGAAATTTATGAACCCGTAAAAGTCTATCAAAGTAGTGGTCACTGCATATTTTATGAGACCTCTAAAATAATATAACCTCGACAAATATCTTTCCATAATGATAGTCACCCAATCGACATCAAGCTATCTGTGATAAGTGCATTAGCATTGTAATATGAAATGACCGGGGAACAAAGGATAATGGAAAGACGATCACGTCGGTTATGAATTATGCATGGCGTACGTTGCGCAAACGCAGCGGGAGCGTCACATCTCAGAGAGATAAACACGGGCGATCAGGAAGCAATGACCGCTGACACCCGAGGACGCGCCCGCGCATGCCCGCTCCGGCCCGCGGCCCGCAGGTTGGCCCGCACCGCGCAAAACAAAGCCGACGAACTCTTCTCGTCACGCCCCACAGACACCGATGTGTCAAAACTAATAACCACCGACCGAGAAAAATCTCTACTCAAGACATTGTCAAGATAAAATATTAGACCTTGACCTATGTTGGATCAACAAAGGCATCTGATATTAAATATGCAAAAATGAAACATGAACTATGATCCGGTACCGATTTATCCAAACTTAGATGTTACAACCTAAATGTTAAGCAACAAGGATCTCGGAACAAAAACCGAACGTTGTGTGGACAAAGAGCTCGACGAACATCGAGTTAGGATAACGAATATTAATATTCTAATGATGATGCCGCTTGATGCGGTTTGAGACAAAAACACGGAAGCAGCGACGAGCACAGTATTGTCCATTAAACCTTGTGCGCTGACTCCTCTGTCTTTGTGCTGAGTGTGGAGACAAGCCATGCGTTGTGAGCCATTGTAAGATGTAATTGATCACGGAGAACCGGCACCGACCACTTCATTATCAAGTTATCAAGCAGACAAGCATGATTGAATTAATTAGCGACATTAGTTTCGCGACGGATTTATTTTAAACAGGCTCTAGCCTGATATCGTCGACTTATCTACACCTGTTACCAGTTTCTTACATACTAATGTTGTGTTCTTTTTTTACCATCGTATTAGAATTGCTAACCTGTGCTGTACCTATATTTTTCACAAATCATTGGAAGAATCTCGAATCCACCAAGTTTGAACAAATGAGATACGAAACCAAATATCTCTCCAATATCAAATATATTTAACGAAATAAAAGTTCCTGGGAATAATATAGATAGATTGTATTGTACACAAGATGATAGCTGTAGAAAGTGGATTACTGCTGAGATGACTGCTACTAGCGATGCAAGGAAGGATCATGTTACGCCGAACCCAAATATTTTTTGTGGTGAAAAGTCACGGTTTACGTTAGGACTTAATCGTGCAGGAGTCATGTTAGTATCTAAGGTCAAGTCGTATCTCGTTAACTAGAATGTGGTATAGATAGGTATGGTCCAGAACAAACAAAATACATAACATGAAGCAACGCATTCATGAATCAGTAGTGATACAATAAATAGAAGAATACTTAATAAAAGATGCGATTAGGAAAGATCACGACTAAATCCAGTCAGTAAAAGAACCAATCATCATAAAAAAGTAAAAACGTCTAATTAAATGCATCGACCACAAACAAATTAGGCAGTTGCCAAGTTTTAGAATTAACATTTTGCACCGAATTGATATCGCAATCGGCTGATAACGATTCGAGGTGGCTCCGTGCGCACTCCGCAGCTCCTCGCCTTGGCTGCTTCCACTCCTTCCGAGCCACATTCACATACACTATCCGCATGCTAACTGTACTTCCGTTTACAATAAAACGATTTCCGTCCTAACTAACCGAAACCTGTTCACTCATTACCATTTAATATAAATAGAACATAATATTAAACGCGATACATATGCTAATTAGGTTTGCTTCTTGCCTTTGCCACTTGCCCGGTAAACGCTCAATTTATTATTTCCTAATATTGTCGCGCTACGATTTGTTTGGCTTCAATATTATCGGATGTGTACCTATTTGAAAACTTTAGATTTTTATATTTATCGTCCGCAATATTATTTATTACTCTTTTTACGCCATATTTATTCAAGAGGTGAAGTCGTAACTTTTAAAACACCTGTTTAAAAGAAAATAAAAAGCGAAAAGCGATGAATATCGAAAGTATATTAAAATGTCAATGAGCTTTTATATTATTTCCAATTTGTCAACTTATTAGCATAATCATTTTAGACAAACATTTGAATAAAGGCGAGATAGAGACACGAAGCAGACTGACCACTTTCGTCCAACATTGTACGTTAGCATGTGCATTTCAAACTGTGGAAAATGTATTCTGTTTACCGTAAGTATGTTTACATTATCATCAATTTTATCTTTATTCATTTACTTAAATGAGTGTTATGTAATCACCGAACCAAGACAGATCTCGGAAGGTCGACAGCTTGCTCTGTATTTCCTGTATACATACATACATACGCACAAATGTTGTACCTCTAGGCTTCTATACTCATATGTTTTGGAGATGGCCTCGACTGTTCGGTTCCGGATGCTTTCTATTTTGAATGATTGTTGCAATAAATCTTTTATTAGTTTCTACTACCAAATAAGGATGAAGAAACCAGAAGTTTATAAATATTCGTTGATAGGAAGGACATTTGTGTTCAAAATTTCAAAATCGACAACATGCATATTGAAGCGCGACATAATATTATTGAACATGAAACTGGTATAAACTTATTCTTAAGAAGGTATTACAAATTTGACGTTTGTTTACACAAAGCGGAGTCTTACTGCATGTAAGGTATTGCTATTCGTTCCTTTTTTCTGAAGTATACGACAACAATGCAATCAATGCTTACTAAGTTACGACAGGGAGTAAGGAACGCTAGATTAGACAAGCCAACCAGTTTGCTGCAATGTGCGTCACTTGCGGGCGACACATCTTGTTATTGTACCTACACTTAATTTGTACCTCGTCGTCTTTGCACATACAATTGGATCTTCAATCTTTATTAAACTACTTCCTTATGACAATATATTGGCAACTAACAAAGGTCTATTATTGTCTCGTACTATACTGGTTATTATGGAAAATTGCGAAGGAATAAAGGGATAAATGGTCCACTGTTTATTTTAAGCTTCATTTAAGCACTAGAACATGTTTTACCAACAGCAGATTTATTTGAAAATAACCTATTTTTAAACATTTCAATCTTTTTCGGGTGGTATATTGTCTCTGTCTCTGTCATATTGAAAACGTTACTACCAAGTCATACCTAACTATCAGCCAAATAATAGAAGAGTAAACTTTCTGTATGTAGCGTAACAATGACAGAGAATCTCTTCATCCGTGTAAAAATAAGTTATCAGTAACAAGTACGAGTAGAGTGAGATAGATAATACTGTACTTATGCGTAAGACAAAGTATGTTAAATGTTTACCCGCAGTCGTCGGCACATTATCCTTGAACAAATCGTGCTCTATGTCTGTAAATGTGCAATTTGAGGTGGTTATGCTCTGAACACAAATTAAACTTTTAAATATGTAAACACAGCATATATAATATATCAGTCTAAGAATACCACACACTTCAAAGTATGCAAAAAAAGACTACAGCATACCTAGGTCCAATTCTAATAAATTTGTCCGTCACTATAGAACATAATCAAGAGCTAGTAAATAACGAATAAAAATATAATCACGACTGATATATTTTGAATGATAACAATCTTCATAGGTCCACCTTAACTATATAACGGTCGCCTTGTGCCGCATGCCGCATGCCGCATGCCGGTGAGAACAACATCACTTAATGTTGGTTAATGTAAGTGGAACAAGGTTCATGAGCGTTCGTAGTCACCGGTGCATCAAATTATATGAATAATTGCATCGCGGACCGCGCGGGTTGGGGCCGGCGCCTCCTGCCGGGTCGGCGGGGGCCCGCGGCATCTCCGCGACACGCTGCCAAGTTCAAGAGCGTCTCGAACACTTCGATCACAAAAAAATAAATAAGAACCTACACAAATTGGGCACGAATGGTATCGATCGGTGGTATATATAAAAATGTAGTGTTCGAGCGCGGCTCATACACTCGACACACACCGCATCATGCACGCGTACCTCGCGCTAGTGCTCGCGCTGGCGGCGACCGCGCTCGCCGCACCCGCCCGCCTCGGCTACGAGAGGGAGATCGACTCCTCCAGGATGAACCTGCTGCACAAGCGCCTGGAGTCCTACGTGCTCGACGGGGGCTTCGTCGCCTCACAGAAGAACAGAGCGAAACTAATCACCAGGCCGAGGCCCCAAGACATCGTAGCTGACGATAATGTGTTATTAGAATCGAATGTGTTGAGTATAGTGAGACCGGCAAAAAGAAACGTGGACAGCGAAGTGGGTGACGCGCTGGTTCGGCAGCGGCGGGGATACAACCTGGAGAACGTGAGGGTTCCGGCGCGATACCCGTACCTTCCCGTGCCCAACTACAGCCGTTTCCGGCGCTGGGGCTAGTGGCCGATCGCAGCCGATGCACGCCTCCACCAAATGTCAAGGCTGCGCTGATAGCACGGTGTCTAGGACGAGCCGCGGCGCACCGCGCCGCACCGCGCCGCGCGCGCATCCCCTGGGCGTGCGCGAACCGAGCTCAGACTGTACTTAAGTTTAATGTTATTTATATGAAGTGGCTGTGATCGAACGCTCAAGTTATGCCGTTACCTGAACGGTTTAGTGGCAACGATTGACAGAAGATAGTTTTAATGTTAATTGCACGTTGATAGTGTAATTAGAAGCTATGTAATTGACACTATTAGATATAATACAAGATAATATTTAAAAACATATATTTTGATTTTAATTATGCTTAAACATATTGTTCATAAGTTGATGTGGACCAAGTGAAGACTTTGGTTGAAGTCGGTTTTAAACCCAACTCGGAATCGTTAAGTTGCATATGGTAATTTTTGCGCAACCCTGAATAATCAAATCATATTTTCAAATATAAATTTTATTTCAAGTAAGTATTTCGAAATGTCCAAATTTAAATTTAAATTTTAATGTTCAAACATTCGCTAGATAAAACTCTTGATACTGAGTATAGATTCACGTCAGTGAATTAATCTTGGAAGGTCACGTATTCGAAGAACTTTTTTGTAGCCTTTGGAAATCTTTTATATCTCTATAATTGTTTTTGAAACGTGCTATGTAGACATCTGCGATATAATATAATAGGTAGGCACCAAACTACCAATAATACAATAAAGACATCGCGTGTAAGCACGAACAGTCTCTCACAGAGTACCTATCATGTATTACAGTAATTAGACCCTATCATTTAGTAATGGGAACAATGAAATATAATGTATGCGAGGTTAAAATGCAGTTGCTACAATCGGTGTCAGCCAGGCCTGTTCTTAGACATTAAAGTTGAACACTGCCTAGTTCTGAAGCCATGCTTGAATTGTTACAGTAATTGCTTATTCAAACAATTGTTGCTCAAGCAGGGCCGATTGGAAATAATTAGCATCATGCGGTTAACTTCATATCATCACAGCGACGAAAATTCACGCCGACACACTTTCTAAAGTGAACTTGGGCCCTTCGTCGAAATGCGGAGTAACTAATGAAAGTCGCTTACATAAAGATAATAGTTAATTTGTCTTTATTATAGAAAGCAGTCTCAAAATAATAGACTCCGTTTTCTGCAAATAATGGTAACTTTCGTGGTGCGTAACGGCTTAAAGCTTATTGAAGTTTTTAAAGTTACGATAAAGTTACGCGACCGCTGAGATAGTTCAGTGAATCATTGAAGACTCTTTGTTCGACAATGAAATGTAAAAAGAATTTCTTCTTCGATGACTTTTGATTGAGACCATCTAGTTAAACATTAAGTCCTTTGATAGAGAGCTTTATTAAGCTTTTGAATGAGCAGGGACATGTTTTGGAGACGTTTTTTAACGGATATTAATGGAATGATTGGCTAAGACTAATTCAGTAGATGATGCTTGCTAGTAATAACAACATAACAAACAACAGCAAAAAACCGGAAAATCTAACTCGCAGTAACCGAAAAAAAAACGCAATCTTCAATATTGTAATAGATATCAAGATTGTAAATAACATGGAGCAGTCATCAAAAGGAATACTCATAAATAATAATCTGTAGTAGCTTGTCTAAACTTGCCTCATCACTTGTATTTCAATGGAACTGATGCGGAGAAGCCGAATCATCCAGCTAGTATAATTTGAAGGCATCAATTTTAATACAGTCTATTAACATTGAATACACGTCTAAACGTTGGGTAGTTATTTTCTATAATAAAAATATACGGTCTTACACAAAGTTCCTCATTAAATAACTGAGAACTCCAAGGCAATGTTTATCTTTTTAAAGTAAAATTCAAATCAGAGCTGGCTGGGTACTTCCGAATGTAAGTGCGGGAACCTTGACGCTAACCTCATACGTAACCGGGCTCGGAATATACGCAGTATTCATGAAAACTTTATTCGGTATTCACAAGAGTTTCACGAGTCGAATCAGTGGAACGTACCGAACAAAGCGACTAGGAAGCAACTATCAGAATGTTGAGAATGACATTATTGGGTGTTGTGGCAACCGACAAGTAGTTGTCAAGGTGTTAGGGTTGTGCCGAGCAGTCGCCGTGCAGTCTGTGGGACTCACTGTACTCCCATAACAAGCCCCCCCGGCCTACAACCGGGGCAGCTACCCTCCGCCTCAACTCCAACACAATTACTGTCAGATGCTTTCACTCAAACGCTCCTATAATAAAAATATCTTTATACATATTTTACGATGACAGATTTCAACGTAAGTATCAGATAAAATCATGTTTACATCAGTTACCGGTCTCCTACGCTTTATTTATTTTAGTGCTGATATTCCAACATTAATATGATGTCGTTATTTGAGATCTAAATCTACCAAACAACAACGGACACCGACGAAACTAGACATAGTTCCTTCCTTAGTAATGCTAATATAATTTTCCTAAATATTTAGTTTTTGTTTTTCTTTGAATTTCTACAGTAACCTTTTGATAAAGAACATCCCAACAAGATCCCATGCGAGCATTATGCAATCTCATAAGAAAGCGTATAATATGCTGCATGTGAGCTGATGAATATAAAAATGTGGGTGGGGCCGGTAAAAGCTACGTTTTACTCTAAAAATACAGTTGAAAAGCAAGTTAAGACAACTTGCTTTTCAACTGTATTTTTAAAGTAGAGATTAAACAAATAAGTATAGGAATTAAAAGAATGTTTACAATTCTGTACATTTAGATTTCTACTGTAAACATCATAAACGTATCTAGCAAACCGACTTTCACAGCCCTTTGATCATTTATGGGTTGATAGAGATACAGCTAAAGATATAGTACCTCTTGACTGGCAAAGGAGTTGCGGACTGCGGTCGCATTTCATCTAGTAGATAGATAATATTACAAGTCCAAGCCTTAGGTACTAGAGCAGACCGAGCGAATATTTATAGAAAGCGGAATATTCAAATTAGTTTTGATCAGCCTGAAAATCGTGCCATAAATGTCAAAGTTCCATTGCCAAAGAGAATTTAGTCTACAAATAATAATATTTAGTCAAAAAGCTGTTTGGCCACAGCAATTAGATTCGTATAATATGTAGTTCGATCCTGTGCACTATTTATTTAGTAACACATTAAATATACAGGGTAATTGGGTGCAGGCCTTGAAATGGGGGACACAAGACCCTTATTTGCAACGATTAATTTTGACCCAATACCTTGGGGTCCAAACTGGGTGGTTATTGAGAAATCGAACTTAATTTTTCCTTAAAATGTTCCACCTTTACACCATAAAGTGCCGATTGTGAGAAATCTACACCATTCAGGATATTTATTTAACTGATGCTTTTCTGATGGGTTACCTCCATAATATCAACAGTATCTACATCGACAGTCACTGTATCGACAACATTCCATCGACGGGTTAATGAATCGACAGTAGGTACTGTGCGTGACAATGAGAATAGTGCAAGTGTTAAATAGAATCTGATAGGACAGTACATAATGTAAAGTGTTACATAGATTCCAATAAGACAGTACATAGTGGGATAGTGATACATAGACACTTATTTATAGTGAAAAGTTGTATATTAACTTAGTTTTGATAGTTTGTTTTCACGTACTTAGTAGACTTAGTGTTAGGATATATAAGTTTTATTATGTTATGTTTTTGTTGATTTTATATTTTTATATGATAGTTCGTGATACATAGATCTCATAAATACATAGTTTTATATACGTTTACATAGAAAAAGTTAGCTAAAAACGTAAATATTGTTACGCGGTCCTCGTTACGGTAACGTGTCGCGATACTTAAGGTAATGTGCACAATGTTTTCGCGGTTTTTTGCCTTGTTCTGATTGGATTTTAGTTTTTCCCGCATTTTTTGTAAATTCTAACTAGATTCTGATTGGTTAATCGCTTAACATTTTTTGTATAAAAGACGAGGCTTTTTTGTGGTTCGGTACAGTCGTCGGCAAGCCAGTCTTAGGAACACTCTCCTAATAAAGAAGAAGTAGAAGAAAGAAGCAACCAGTGGTTTTATTCTCCACCAACCCAGTACTCAAGTGTGCCCAGTCTGCACATTTAATGGTCCTTCGATCGCCGGATATCGTGGGGAACAGACCTGAAGACTTCACCAGCTAGAAGATTTCTCCAATTGAAGACGTCGTGCTACAGTGAGGACGCCGCCAGTGCTACAGTTACTAGGGAAGAAACTTCTACGGGAAGACTTAGTGCTACAGTTACTAGGGAAGAAACTTCTACGGGAAGACTTCGTGCTACAAGTTTCATTGGGAAGATTAGGGAAGAGTGTTCCGAAGACATTCATCAGCTGCCAACATGCCCGTCACACGCTCCGAGGGAAGGGGCCGTAAGCCGCCGGTGGAACAGAAGCCTTCATCGTCCGAGAACACAAACTCGGCGACTGGTACCAGTGCAGAAGCCAGTACGGAAGAATCTACAGCAACAGGGACGACTGCCACGGAGACATCGGAACAAACAGACACCTCCGCGGCGACTGATCCATCCAACGGGACCTCCGTCACCGAAGCTACTGCTACAACCGCCGCCTCAGCCGCAAGCGCCCCCCCCCCGGCGCACCCCTCTGGCACCGTCGCCCCGTCCGTAACCCCCTCCGCTGCGACGACGCTAACTGCGGGAACGAAGGCCAAGCAGCTGATGAAGCCGCCGACTGTCAACATTCGTCAAACAGAAACCGCTACAGTGAAGCAAGTTTCGAGAAGCAACATCGGTCCTCCGAAGACGACCGATCATCAGGACCTCCCCCCCCCTAGCAAGAAAGGGGTAGGGGGCGGATCAACACACAGTAAAACGAAGCAACTCAAGCTTGCGAAGGCGAAAGAAGATTTACTTCGCCTTCAAGTGGAATTAGCCGCAGCGCGTCTAGCTGCCCTAGAAAAAGAAGACTCCGAGGATGAAGAAGATGACGTCACTCTCTACTCGAAGTCAGAAGTTAATGCAAGAGTGGACAATTGGTTGGAGCATCAAGTGACTCGCCCGGTGTTAGCGATCGCCGACGAGCCTCACAACCCTCCAGAAGAACCGACCGTCGTCCATATAGAAGAAACAAGGCCAGCGAGGCATGAAGAAACACGTCAGCTACCGGCGGGAGGTCAAACCGACCTAGCCCTACTAGCCGAAGCCATCACCCGGGCTATCGGCGCCACCCAGCGACCCAAGTTCGTCGAGTTACCGTTCTTCAGTGGGTCTCATCAAGAGTGGCTACCCTTTCGCGCCGCCTACTACGAGACAGAAGCAATATTCACCCCAGTTGAAAATACGAATCGACTTAGAAGAAACTTGAAGGGAAAGGCCAGAGAAGCGGTCGAAGGTCTACTTATAACCAACGCGCATCCAGCTGAAGTAATGAAGACTTTGGAGTCAAGATTTGGAAGACCAGAGTCAATAGCCATGCTGGAGATGGAAACACTTCGAAACTTACCCCGCCTCACCGAGTCGCCGAGGGAAATCTGCATATTCGCCACGAAAGTATCCAACGTCGTGGCCACACTGAAAACTTTGGGTTGTTTCAACTACATGTACAACCCGGAACTCGCGAAGACACTGGTGGACAAGCTGACGCCGACTCTACGCTACAGATACTACGACTTCTCAGCCACGCAGCCGCACGAAGATCCTTGCCTCATCAAAATAGAGAAGTTTTTCAAGAGGGAAGCCGAGTTATGCGGACCTTACGCGCTGCCTGAACAGATGGCAGCACCTACTTCGACCGCACAACAAAAGAAGACGCAACGGGTCAACAACGTGACTGAGAAGACACAGACATCGAAGTGCGCCGTATGTGACAACACGGGGCACAGCAACGCAACAGAATGTGAACAATTTGAAAAATTGGACGCCAACGCAAGATGGGACATGGCAAAGTCCAAACGCCTCTGCTTCAGATGTCTTCGCTACAGAAGCAAGACACACCACTGCAAACCCAAGCCGTGTGGTGTCAACAGCTGCAAGTACTCTCATAACAAGATGCTGCACTACGAAAAGAAGACTGAAAAAACAGAAGCATCAGAAGATAAAGAAAAAACAGAAGTCATCAATTCAACATGGACAGTCAAGAAGCAGTCCTACTTGAAGATCCTACCGGTCCAGGTGAAGGGACCAAAGGGGGCCATCGACACCTTCGCGTTGATGGACGACGGGTCAACAGTCACGCTCGTCGACGACAGCGTAGTGGCGAGCATCGGAGCAACAGGACCCATAGATCCATTGAAGATAGAAACCATCAACGACATGAAGGCATCAGAATCAACATCAAGAAGAGTCACCATCAACCTGAAGGGGCTCAACAATCACGAAGAGCAAATACAAGCACGCACAGTGAAGAACCTACAAGTCTCATCTCAACGGGTTCCACAAGAACTGGTGGAAGGGTGTCAACACTTGTGCGACCTCCGAAGGCACCTCACATATGCGAATGCGAAACCACGAGTACTCATCGGGCAAGACAACTGGCACCTTCTGCTGACCTCAGAAACAAGAAGAGGGGATAAAAACCACCCAGTGGCATCTCTCACGCCACTAGGTTGGGTACTCCACGGCAGTCAGACACGAACCTTCGGCCAGAAGATCGACTTCGTGTCACACGTCACAGAAGATCCAGAAGACAACATAGAAGATCTCGTGAAGCAATACTTCGAGATGGACGCACTCTGCATCAACCCCAAGAGACCGAAGACTGACCCAGAAGAACAAGCGCTTCGTATTCTGGAGAAGACCACAACTAAAATAGAAGAAACAAGATTCCAGACCGGTCTTCTCTGGCGCAAAGAAAACGTCAAGTTCCCAGACAACTATGAAAATTCACTGAAAAGGCTCTTCAGCATTGAGAAGAAGATCGATCGTGACCCTACATTGAAGAAAAAATACGTCGAACAGATGGACGCTCTCATCGCAAAGGGGTATGCTGAACCTGCCCCGAAACAGAAGACAGCTGACAAGACCTGGTACCTGCCTCACTTCGCCGTGATCAACCCAATGAAGCCGGACAAACTTCGGGTAGTACACGACGCTGCAGCCAAAACAAAGGGCGTGGCACTAAATGACATGCTGCTCAAAGGCCCTGATCTACTACAGTCGCTGCCAGGCGTCGTCATGCGGTTCCGACAACACATGGTCGCAGTCACAGCGGACATCAAGGAGATGTTCATGCAGGTCAAGCTAAAAACAGAAGATAGAGATGCGCTGCGATACCTATGGCGTGGTGACCGACGAGATGGCCAACCCCCTGAAGAATTCCGAATGACGTCATTAATCTTCGGTGCATCGAGTTCCCCATCAACGGCGATCTATGTCAAGAACTTGAACGCAAAACAGCATGAAGAATCTCATCCTGAAGCCGCCGCCGCCATCATACAGAAGCATTACGTCGACGACTACTTAGACAGCTTCAGAAGCTTTGAAGACGCCGTGCGCATCACGAAGAGTGTACGAGAAGTACACATGAAAGCCAGCTTCGAGTTAAAACAATGGAAGTCAAACTCAGCGTCGCTCCTAGAAACACTCGGAGAAGACAGTCAGGCAGAAGACATAGAACTCTACAGAACAGAAGAGAAAACTGAACGAGTCCTGGGCGTCATATGGAAGATCAACTCCGACGAGCTCACCTTCAACCTCAACTTAGCAAGAATACCGTCGACACTCATCGAGGGTAAACAGCCAACGAAGAGAGAAGCTCTACGAATAGTTATGTCGCTCTTCGACCCGCTTGGATTCGCCTCACCTGTCACAATCAGGGCGAAGCAACTCCTTCAAGAAGTCTGGCGCCGAGGAACAGCATGGGACGACAAGATAGATGAAGATCTCGCGGAACAGTGGGAAACCTGGATGGCACACCTAAAAGGCCTCCATGATGTAGCAATCCCACGGCAATACTTACACTACAGCGACACCGCCTCATTAGAACTTCACGTCTTCAGCGACGCCAGCGAGTCTGCCTACTCTACGGTCCTCTTCTGGAGAACAGTGGCAACGGACGGCGAGGTGGCCCTATCCCTTATCATGGCCAAAGCGAAGGTGGCACCGTTGAAGCTGACATCGATACCCAGGTTGGAGCTACAGGCAGCAGTCATGGGCACCAGACTCGCCGAGACAGTGGTCGAAGAGCATGAGAGAAAGCCCGACCGTAAAGTGTTTTGGACAGACAGCAAGACTGTCCTAACCTGGATAAGGACAGGGTCACGTTCCTACAAACCATACGTGGCTCATCGTCTAGCAGCGATAGAAGAGAGTTCCAAGGTCAACGACTGGCGCTGGGTTCCGACGAAGCTGAACGTGGCAGACGACGCCACACGAGACGTACCCACAACATTCAACAGAGATCATCGGTGGTTCAAAGGGCCTGACTTCTTATACCTGACAGAAGAGTCATGGCCGAGAGAAACCACAAGAACAACAACAGAAGAATCTTACGAAGAGGAGAAGACTCATCACATGAGCGACAAAGGAAGACCGAAGCTTGCAGAGGGTCTGCCTGACCCATCCAAGTTCTCCAGCTGGGACCGACTCCGGTACTCGACAGCACGTGTTCTACAGTTCATTCAACTCTGTAGAATTACCAAACAGAGTGTCAACTTCAGAAGAACAAGGAAAAATAAAGAAGCCGATCCAGCCATAAAAAGGCAGGCGCCCGCGACGGCGAAGAAGTCGTCACAAGAAAAAAGGAAGCTACTACCGGTCACAGCAGAGCTGCTCAAAACAGCTGAAGAACTCCTGATGCGATCCTCTCAAGAGGAGTCATTTACAGAGGAGATAAAAAGCCTAAACAACGGGAAGCCCACCGACAAAGAAAGCCGCCTTCACCTACTCAGCATTGTGTCTGTAAACGGCGCCATCAGATTAAGAAGTCGTATTCAAGCGGTCAAAGATATGAAGGAAGAGTTCAAGAACCCGCTGGTAATCGACGGTGATCATCCTACAGTCAAGCTCTGGATACTGGGTATTCATCGACAACTACATCACTCAGGCGTAGAAGCCACGGTGAACGAGTGCAGACAACAGTATTGGGTATTAAGATTACGCCCTATCACACGCGCGTTACTACGGCGATGCCTGTTCTGCAGAATGAAGACGCAAGTACCACCGCATCCGAGAACTGGGGACCTACCAGCATGTCGCTTAGCTCATCACAAGCGACCATTCACCTTCACCGGAGTTGACTACTTCGGACCCCTCTCCGTGACCGTCGGACGAACTCGACAGAAGAGATATGTAGCCATCTTCACATGTCTCACGACGCGAGCTATACACTTAGAAGTCGCCGGCTCGCTCAGCGCCGACTCTGCGGTAATGGCGGTCAGAAGGCTGATCGCACGACGAGGCTGCCCGACTGAAATCTGGTCGGACAACGGCACCAACCTAAAGGCTGCCGACAAGGAACTACGACAAGCAATCGACACAGCGACTGCAGAGGAAGCGGCGAAGAGAACCATCTCCTGGCGCTACATTCCGCCTGGAGCTCCATTCATGGGCGGAGCTTGGGAGCGAATGGTTCGCTCAGTCAAGACAGCGCTCACCGCGACGTTACATGAACGTCATCCAGCTGAAGAAGTTCTCACGACTCTACTCGCAGAAGTAGAGTACACCGTAAACAGTCGTCCGTTGACTCACGTCTCAGTCAGTCCAGAAGATCCGGAAGCCCTCACCCCTAACCACTTCCTGTTGGGGGGACCAGGGCGAGTGCCGCAACTAGGCACCTTCACCGAGGAAGACACCATCTCACGATCCAGCTGGCGAGCAGCACAAAGGCTCGCTGATGTCTTCTGGCTACGCTGGGTCAAGGAGTACCTCCCTGAACTCCAACACCGGCGGGAGCCCCACGGACGAGGTCAAGCAGTACAGGTCAATGACCTCGTACAGATCGTCGACCCCAACCTGCCTCGCAACACGTGGATCCGAGGAAGAGTCGTCGCTACGTATCCAGGCCCCGACGACATCGTGCGAACTGTGGACGTGCTGACCAGAGGAGGTATCCTGCGCCGGCCTGTGAGGAAGCTGGTGATCCTGCCCCTGTCTACGGACGTCGAGCCCGCACCGGCAGCTGATGCGACGCGGTCGCACGGCGGGAGTGATGTGCGTGACAATGAGAATAGTGCAAGTGTTAAATAGAATCTGATAGGACAGTACATAATGTAAAGTGTTACATAGATTCCAATAAGACAGTACATAGTGGGATAGTGATACATAGACACTTATTTACAGTGAAAAGTTGTATATTAACTTAGTTTTGATAGTTTGTTTTCACGTACTTAGTAGACTTAGTGTTAGGATATATAAGTTTTATTATGTTATGTTTTTGTTGATTTTATATTTTTATATGATAGTTCGTGATACATAGATCTCATAAATACATAGTTTTATATACGTTTACATAGAAAAAGTTAGCTAAAAACGTAAATATTGTTACGCGGTCCTCGTTACGGTAACGTGTCGCGATACTTAAGGTAATGTGCACAATGTTTTCGCGGTTTTTTGCCTTGTTCTGATTGGATTTTAGTTTTTCCCGCATTTTTTGTAAATTCTAACTAGATTCTGATTGGTTAATCGCTTAACATTTTTTGTATAAAAGACGAGGCTTTTTTGTGGTTCGGTACAGTCGTCGGCAAGCCAGTCTTAGGAACACTCTCCTAATAAAGAAGAAGTAGAAGAAAGAAGCAACCAGTGGTTTTATTCTCCACCAACCCAGTACTCAAGTGTGCCCAGTCTGCACAGGTACACTAAATCGATGGTACGCTACATCGACAATACACCAAATCGAAAGTACCAAAACACCAAATCGATAGTACGCTGTATCGAAAGCATACAATATCGATAATACAGATATCGACAGTACACCATATCGATGGTACGCTGCAGCGACCCGAGCCAGATTTAAATGAAAAACACAAGCTTTTTTTAAAGTTTTATTCTAATAAAACAGGGTGGTACAGGTTTTACGGTGGACGTCTTCATTTATGCAGATTTTCTTGTTACCGCTATGTGATGTTATCTGTTCAACCTAATGCGCCGGCCCACCCAATTACCAATCACCCTGTATGTCACGCCCATATTCCACGCAGAAGTAAATATCAATCGTATGTAGATTGTCGAAAGTATTCATTCTTACCATACCCCCACACTACACTTGTATACTTTTCTTTAGAAAGGTTTCTCTCGACATTTCATGCCTTTCAAACATACAAAGGTGAACACATTACGGATCGACAATAGTTGAGCTGTCAGACGTGTAAAAACGTCATGTACAGTTAACTTTCTGTGTGAGATGAACGATTTGGCCGACTGACACCTAATTATTGTCTTAGGAGGTAGTCTCACGATCCAGTCCCGCTATTCAACAGCAGTACAAGCAACTCAGCGGTACTTGCACTCCTTTACACACACACGTTATTTGAACAATGACTATTCAGGACAGAACTGTTGTGTCTACACAAACAACTGTATAAATAAAATTATCAATACTTCCTTTTCTGTCAAGCTAAATTGGTTAGTAAATAGCTCATTATTTTCATTGCCAGTTGACCTCATTAATTTGATCAGCTACCATCCATCTGAGCTCATTTAGAGTGAGAGTAGCCAACAGCTCCCCTGCGCTATCTCAAAACGAATTTGTTTTCTTCGCTTTAGAGATAAAATTCGAAACGTCGCGTCGCGTCTTCGTAAAAGTTTGTACTGAAATCGTGTTGTATTTTTTGAAGATAAGGAGAAGCCTCCGTGATGGATGATTGATCGGTTTTAGTGATATTTACTAATATTCTACAAAACGTTAGAAACATTTACGTATAGGCACTAGAGTATGAATTAAATTAATCACTCAAATCTGTGTGGTCCTTTCTTCAAAAGACCATCTGTGACACTAATACCTACATGATCCTCAGAATTTAGCAAGATTATGTCTGGACTTCAAAAGAGACTATGACCTCTGAGTTTGTTTCGGCTGTTTTTTCTTAGAGTAGTCAGGTACGAAACACCGGCCCCATGTAGTTTATAAAAAAATTGACGTGTAAAAGTGTTTGTGAAAACCTACTTACAAAATAAACATCATTTATCATTGATCAAGAACTGGCTACAAAACACGTACAATCCTATATAATATCAAGCACAATCTTTCTCAGAAGATAAGTTTTACAATGCCTGAACTGAAGGGCAGGCGCAGTGCCCTCTAGCATGCGAATAATAGGAATAACTTTGACACGGATGAAAGGTTCAGTTCCATCATAGTTAGTATATTGTGAAACTTTGTTGTTTGTTGAGCCAGTGCGACACAAAGAGCAATAAAAGCTTTCATATCTGGTCGAAATATCGCAGTGGCGAGCAGCCGCGCGCCCGCACCCTACGTCATCTTGTTATGTGTGCTCCAGTGCGCCGATCTGTTATTTATGCCTGCGACGTCCTCACAAGCATAACAACATTATAAAGACCGCAGCACAACATTAACTGATAATTCAAACTCAGAAGAATACAAATTACGACTAAACACGAACGTTTTACGAATTGTGAAATCGAACGCCACAAATAAAGAACAAAAACCAGAATTTGAGAATAAATGAATACATAATTAGCACAGAAACATATTGCATTCATAAATGTATACCGAGCTGACCTATCCAAGGTCTAACCTATTAATTTGAAATACTTAATGTAGATATAAAATAATAATATTATTCACAGCATAAATCAAAGTGGATGTAATCGTCTATGAGTGATATGAACGTGGGATGAAGTAGATATAGTAATTGCTACAGAAATTACTTTGAGCAGGAAGTATGGAGTATAATGCTTATCTATTCAAAGAAAACTTGACCTACATAATGAACTTGTAATGATCGCACGTTTCTGATCACAAGCGTCCTGACAAGAGGAACTATTAGGCTTTTATCCATCAACCAGTGCTTGATGTCAGTATTTGATTTTGTTCTAGAAAATGCCGATTTCCTCACAATATTTTCCTGTCTCATGTTGAGAATAGAGATGATGTAATAAATTATATAAACTACCTAAAGTGCCAGGCTGGGATCGAACTCACGGGCAGTGATACGTATAAGTCGGTGCTGTTACCACTGAACCATCCCCATTACAGCTGTCACACTTGATCTGACATGTGTGCAAACTATTACCAGTATTAGTGAGCAATAAGCCTGGGCCACGAGGTGAAACTCAAACGTTTGTTAGCGTGACAAACTGTCCGAACTACACTTGATACGTTTCAACATCGTGGAGAATTTATTTTTCTTTTATTTCATTAGGTGTCTTGTTCGGGCGTCAGTCCAAGACAGCCCCTTCTGTGTCTTATTGTAAATGTCATGTCAGTAAATGTGTCCTCGTGAGACAACCGTGGCTATAACTTCGCTCTTCATATAGATAATAATATGTGGATCTTATACACCCGCAAAAAAAGACACACAAGAAACAATTATGCGAAGGAATTATGTAATTTGTTTTGTGACTCTTATGACGCTGGATCGTTATCAATAAGCCAAAGCTTTAAATTAAGTATGCAAAGCTGTATACCTTTACAAAAGGCACCAGATGTTTAAATTCCTATAAGGGAAGCCTAAAATATAGGTACCTATGACATGATAAAACATATTTTTCTCAGCTATT
This sequence comes from Xestia c-nigrum, assembly GCA_916618015.1. NCBI lineage: Eukaryota > Metazoa > Arthropoda > Insecta > Lepidoptera > Noctuidae > Xestia > Xestia c-nigrum. Next base: position 13,461,148 of record OU745260.1, read on the forward strand.
ACTTAAGGATCTATTATCTACCGGGAACTAATCAATGGCTTAGCATCCAAATCGTTTATATGACGCCCTCGTTAGCATAATAGCAAGCAAGCAGGTTTATGTTGTTTATATCATATAACTCTACGTATATTAATAGAAGTAGTGATTCATCTTTCTTATCTAATTAATCTACCCGACGACGACGGAAAACATTTACTACAGACGAGTTGATTAATCAATAACTAAGCAAAAACTATGCGAGGAATAAAAACAAATCTCGGAGGATTATAACAAGACCTTCACCTTCAATCAATGATCGAAACTTAATTATAACATCTGTCCCGCGATCGTGTGCTAGAGCAGTGGAGCGCGGGGCGAGGCGGAGCGTCTCCGCACCCGTTTGTTTGTTGTGATCGGGAACGTTTACATTTGTTTACATTCGCGCGCCTTCCCTCCGTGGCCAAACTCCAAATGCCTCGGTCCCACCCCACACCTGGCAGCACCTCACCCCCGGCGAGGCGTCGAAGCGCCTGTCACCGCGAGATGTCCGCCAGGGATGGGGCATGGGGCACAACCCGCACCACACACATTCGAACTCGCGTGACTTGAATCATTCCATTCATATCTTCACCCTTGTCCCTTGCAAAGTAAGATAAAGTGTCACATCACTCAAACTTCATATCAAGTTTCATTCTACAGTTCTGCGTATTGTATTACCTCATTAGGGAAAAGTTTCAGTCGACGCGTTAGAAGCTTCAGTTCGCTTAGTTTGTGTTGTGTAAATCAAAAACAAAGAGTAAAACGTGAAATTAAGTTGATCATTTTGTAATTATGTACTGAAAACATCCATTATTAAAAGTAATCCGACTAGCGCCTAGTTTGTTTTACTTCTGTTGTTATATTCGACGAATACCACATACAGGTGAAGAAAATAAAACTATTTTTATATTTTTACAACTTATTGTTTTAATCTTTTACTAATAAACTTAGTTATCAACCCAAATTATAGTCGTTCTGAGAGTTGCCATGTTTTAAATCTTGATTTGTAGAGTATTTTTGTAATAAGTGCAAGCTGAACTTTTTACAAGAATTGATTGTAACAACAACAATGCGAGTTTCCAATTTATTTATTTTTCAGTTTTATTCTGAGAAAACACCGCGGGAGAGTAAACAGGAAAAACGATTACATAAAACAGTTACCCGGAATAAAGAAAATCGTTTGAGTGCCAACGCGCCCTTTTTTCTACGACTACCTCTACGTATGAATACGTGGATACATCCAGCGGTAGAATTATATTCCTCAGTTATAAATACCTACCGTAATTGTTGTAACTAATGTTAATGTTATATTTTTTAAGTGAAAACTTCTTTAGGCGCGTTGAGCACTTTTTGGGTGAACAAACTTCGTAGCACTCGTAGCCGATCCGCTTCGGCGTAGCTTGATACAACCCGTAGCAGATATAGATCGCTTGCATCGTCAATCCCCAAAGACTGCCCCGCATGTTTTTTTTTCATTCTACTTACTTTATGTTTGAACATAATACATAGTTTTATAGAAACTGAAATTTATAGTTTTACAGTGCCACGTTGGATGACAATTGCAAATGCTGATGTTTTTGATCAAAACGATATTCCAGCCGTGAGGAGTCAATAATTCACCGAAAAAGTGTCTGGCTTTCTCACTGGTTTCATGTTATTTTAATGTACTCGTCATAATGCTCCCTAGATAATAAGTAAATTTCCGCAGTTTCGTAAATATTCACACGCAATATTAGGCAATTCGGCCGTGTTTTATGGCTAACATTCGCTTGTTTTTTATCTGTTGCGCTCGATAATGATAAATGAAAGGGTAAAACAAGTAAAGTGAGCCCGAAAACCGGAACGTTGGTGATTGCATAAGCACATGTGCACGCTGCAACCAGTGTCGGGGACTCGGGGCCGATGACCGACCGACCCTGATTTTTGCAAAAAATTCGGTTGAAGGACCGCGGCCCGGGAGCTTTTAAAATACTTGTACTTCAACGCATATGCTTGGGTGACATGTATTTTCGTCCAAAAGTTTATATACATCAGCTTAATGGTGTGAAAATGATTGATTGTTACATGGAATGCTTATTATTTTCTGTTGGAAAGGACTTGAGCAGGATAGAAAGCGGTAAAACCACGAATACGTTGGCGTTGCCTACGATGTGACCACGTGCCAAAATAATATGTTAGGTTTAAAGAACACAATGGAAGAAAGCTTAGTCACGTGATCGTATCGCCCACGAGTAGCGACGCAAAGCCATCTTCAAGGGTACAAGAAATTGCCACTTTTTCTCACATCAGCTCGATAGCACTGCACGTTTGCAACTTACTTACGCATTACTGGCATTACATACAAGTACCAATGTACCAGTTAGATTATGTATATTTTGTTTAGATTATGTATATTTTTACTATCACACTGGCTCTTAAAACATGTATATATTTTAACGCTAATGAATTAATTGGGCATTTAACATGGAGTTTATAAATGAAAGTTGTTTATAACTTTCTACGAACAAAGTTATAAGTCTTTCGTAACTTATACGTCGAACATATTATAATCATCATCTTATGAGTACTAATAGACTTTAACGTATAGTTACCAATTAAGAGGAATCTTTTTAAAGATGCAGCTACAATAGAAGATATACCTACTGGGTACACTTTTATCTTAGGGGCGACACCGGTCAAGCTAGTTTTTGTTGCATTGCAGCGACAAGTAGCACCTTTTTAAAAATACTTGTTCTTTTTGTCGTACTCCTTTGGACAGTAGAATGTTGCCACTTTATAATTTACTTGAAGAGTCGGAATTAAGCCAGCGAAATTATGCTCTGTTCGATCAGAGAACGAACAGGTGGATTCCAATTTGTAATATGCAGTACTTTGTAACGAAAATAGATGCACTGTAGAAACTCATTTGTTCAATCCCTTCATTAAAAGGATTCATCCTTAGGGTTACATTACTTTTAGAGGGTTCCAAATAACCCTATATAGACAGAATTTAAAACGTAAAACAATGAACTATCCAGTATGAAATGCCAAAGTTACCTACATTGTTACACTGTAGGGAAGTTAGGTACATTTTTATGTCGATGGAGCCTTACCCGTGTTGGCTAGCACCACGAAAAATCGCATGAAGGAAACTTCCAAAAAACATACTTGTTTTGCACTTTCCTCATCCGCTCCTTTGGGTACACTAAAAGCTTCTTTCTCGTGTGAAATTTCATCATAATTGTGGATAAATTGAGGGAACTAGAAGCCTGTGACGGAATGATACGGTGGCGTTATATATTGACATGTTATAAAAATAATGAAAATGTAGGTACTGGGGATTATACTTGCCAATGCCTACATAGATGACATTGTCGAAGCCATAAAGTCCTGTATTTTTGTGGGGAGCGCTATCAGATAAGCTGATATTGTTGATGCGCTACTTTGTCGCTACTATCTGCCCCTGCCAGTGTGGGCCGTGGGTCAGCCGAGGACGCGCGACAACACCCTTTTTATTAAAACCCTACGCTCTATACTACACGGTTTTACACTTTGTAACATTACAGTTTTCGTTTATAAATGCGAAAACTCTTAGAGGAAAGTATCATGACATGTTTGTTTATAGAATATGTAGCATTTTCTTTTGAGTATCACTAACATAAAAATCTTTGATCTTTTATATTTTACTAGCTTCTGCCAGCGGCTTCGCCCGCGTGAAGTTTGATTATTGTCCCATGGGATCTTACTACCGGGATAAAAAATATCCTATATTTAATCCAGGTTATAAACTATCTGTGTGCAAATATCCATAGTAGTTTTCGCGTGACAAACAAACTTACATTTACATTTATAATATTACTAGCGGACGTCCCGCGGTGTCACCCGCGTAGTCCCCGTTCCCGTAGGAGTACGGGGATATTGTTTTTTAATAAAAAGTATCCTATGTTACTTCTAATACCTCCAAGAATATGTGTACAAAGTTTCATGATGATCGGTTGAGTAGTTTTTTGAGTAACTTACATTCACATTTATAATATTAGTAGGGATAGGATAGGATATAGGATAGCTGACCCGCGCAACTTCGTCTGCGTTAAGAACTGGTCGACCGATTTTGTGAAAACTTCACATAAACCATCTACTAAATAATCCGAACAAATCCTAAACATTTGGTTTGGATAGGTGAGCCCGTTCTTGAGTTATAAAATTACAACGAAAAGTGGCATTGATTTATATATATATATTGATGTCATAAATACCGTTTGTACATCTGTACTGAATTCGAATACAAAAAGACGACCTTTAAAAGGTTTTACAGGAAAAATGTGTCCGTTCTCTAACGAAATGTAGTCATAGAAACGTACCCATGATGGGTACTTTTACAAAAAAGCGTTTCCCTTTTACTTTACGGGGAAAGAAGACGCGTGGTCGGATCTTACGGAAACTTTCTCTTTGCATAGCTTTTCTATACGTTAGGGGAAATGGGCGGTGTTTCACGGAAAACGATGGTATTTATAACAGCAAAGGAAATTAAAGTACTCAGCCGAAAATAACGAGAGAAAATATCAAGTGGGTTCTTGAGTAGGTGTATTATTATCGTTGATGTTAACATTGGTCGGTACTTACAAAACATGTTGGCGTAGATATGTTAGTGGCAGGCACAGTAACCGGCAAGTATTTATTAAGTGATCGTAATTCATATGTCCTCGACCACAATTCACAGATTTTTGTTACGATTACTGTTCAGTGCATACGCCTAGTTAAACATTAAATACTAGCCTTATATGACATACCTAATAGATAATAATTTTAAAGGTAGCATTAACATTGTTTATCACATATTTTGACACTTTTGACTTCTAGTTCTCAGTGCATAAAAGCCGTAAATGACTGAGAAATGTGGAAAGACAACCAACTAGGTGGACAGATCTCATTAGAATTACCGGAAGAAACTGGATAGCACACACACCCCGCCAAAACTGGAAAGATTTGGGAGAGACCTACACTCAGCATTGGGTAGCCAACTACTCCTTTTGAACATCGAAACATAGTACAAGAGACAGTCCCCAAATCCCAAAATGCCCTTCGCCACTTCCTAGTTCCAGATTGTTCTCAGTCAAAGTCAAAGTCGAGACGACCTCAATATACAAAGCAATAACCTATTTTGTCTCGTGGACGCACGCTCGTCCGTAACAAGAGTAGGTACTCTTCGTTATCAGTTAATTAATATATTATTATGAACTTATGACGTCAATCATGGAGGATCCCATTGTGTGGAACTGCAAATAAAGTCCCAGGTCACCTGCCTAGTGCGTAGGCAATGTTACAAATTAAAACTGTCTGGTCTGACAGCGATAATTGTTGCCGCCTCCGATCGGGAAAACCTAGAGGTAAATCAACTCCAGAAATAAACCTTTGACGCACGAAGTCAATTTCCTCATTATTATTTTAGTTATTAGACGGGTTAATTTAAACTACTTTGCCCTTTTATAGATTTTTTTTCCATCATACCTGGACACTCAAATTTATTATTATACTATCTCAAATCATGAAAACTAAAAAAAAAAATTCCTCGAAATGAAAAACAAAACGGTGTAAAAATACCTTAAAACAGTATTAAAACCGTCTAAATTCCTTCCAATTTCATCAAAAACTGAGCTCAAACAAATCCGCCAACATAATTGGCATCGAATAAAGCTGATTTAAAATGGATCTCAGCGGGCAAAGCCTTGAGCTGAGTTGAGACGCACCTGATTAACTACCAAGCAGCCGGAAAACTGGGAACCTTCTGAAGAATTCATAAGTAGCAAGCAGTAGCAAGTGTAACAACCATGTTCTAAACTTCGATGGTAATCTAATGAGCCGAGAACAAGCTGTATTAGCTGCTTATGTTCTTACGAAAGATTCACATACCTTTTCAGTAGGTAGGACCTGTATCCTGTATTACAGCCATAAAAATGTACACGTAAGTAATACACAAAGGATTGACAGCAATAGCAGTAAGTAGAAAGTTTTAATATAACATTACGATCGCATGGTCAATTTTCTAGGCATGTTGATCACCAGTTGCCAACAAAATAAAGGTTTTATTTATATCTTGTTTAAAGGAGAGTAACAAGCTGACATATATATGATCCTCCTAAGAACTTACACGTGCACGATCTTACCTACATATTACGGAAGAAAAAGCCGACAGTGGTTTATCTTTCCAGAATTATCTCTTTCATAGAATACACGAGGCCAATCAAAATACCTTCGCCACAATGACCATTTTTTGTTGTATTGGGAAATGTGGGATGTAGTTACAACCATAATCTAGAATTTAGTACTTATTTCCTATTTCCAAAGAATGTTTTTGCAATCAAGCATGGGACAAAGGCAAATGGTTTGCATTCAAACGTTACTAAAATCTTAGGTCGATTCTTTCAAAAACATTTTCGTACTTTTACACGTCTTTTCTAAAACTAGTGTACATGTATATGTCACCGTAAAATTGTCAAACACGTTATATTACAATATAACGTGTTTTTCTCGCGATATTGTAATGCCCGAATTATTGTCAACTGAACATACGGAAGTATCTCTGCCCCCATAATCGGGACTTGGGGCACCCCCCCGTTAGGTTAGTTAGGTTCCTTTAAACCCTGCACTCGGAAATAGGGGCTCCGTCGACTACCCTTTTTAGGGGGAATATAAAGTGTTTTAAGGTTATGTTATATTAATCGGTATTTCTCAGGAATGGTGCATTATCTTTTCATGAGAGTTGTGCCACTGGGCAAGGGGGACCCCTCCTTCCCTCCACACCGCATAAGTTGACTACCATCGCATGCATTTCACGAAAAATAATGCGTTTTGTTGTAAGCAGTATGTTCATTTGACAATAATTCGAGACGTTACAATATCGCTAGAGATATTATAATATAACGTATTTGACAATTTTACGGTGACATATATAACTAAAACGGTGCAAATGTGCATAATGCAGTGTGTGTGAAGAAGGAATGCAGTCCTCTTCCACGCTCGCTCTCTAAGAATGTCATAACAACTTTTCTTATGTTTCGATACCCGTGAGATTTCAGATTCGTAGCATTGCATTGAAACTTTGTTACTGTGTAAACATTTACATTCGTACAAATATGTTAATAAGATTTAAAAAAGGTTTTTGATAAAAGTGCTCAGTTGGAGGCTCTTTGAGACCGCAACAGCGGACCACTGCGGAAAAAAGAAAGAAAAAGCAAAATCAAGATGTCAGACCATGGTCAGACCGCAGCAACGCGACTGGTTCCTCTGTTCCTATGAAAACGGCTACAGGTGACAATATCGCCGTAACGAGTGGCACGAGAAACCAAACAGAAACAGTAACCAATCCAAAAAACAATTAGATAGCGAGTTAAAAAAACTGAGGGGAACTAAGAGCCATATTACAGATCGAATTCGACACTCGTGCATTACTAAAAATGTTAAAACTGGTTACAACTTTACAGTCTGTAGCGCACCGCCGATCACAGCAAGTTACCATGTACTTTTGAATAGTGAAGCAAACTACCCTCACAAGGACGAGCGTTTTGGACGTTTAGGAATAGCTCGTGACATGAGCTGTTGTTTGTACGTTAAACGATTTCTTAATAAAGAAATAAGAGTGTCGGGAGCTGTGAGGCCACTCTTCAATCTTCACTTCGTGTGTCTTCAAATTTTGTTCATGTGTCTCCAGTCACATTAATCGAGAGTTTATCTTCAACCTTCTGATCACCTAAGGATCTTCCTAAAAAAGCCATTTGATGAGTTGAAAACTATTTGAAGTACTTACTGCCAGGTTTTGACGGTTGTTGAAAGTTTTGTATTCAAATATGCTATCAGAAAGTAACTACTAGCTACGTGTTTTAGTTTTCCAGATTGTGAAATGGTCCGACTTCATTGGATTACATACCGGCTCGCCACCTCATCACGTCGTTGTCAACTTAATCGGTAATTCGATTTTCTCTCCCGCTAAAATAAACGTCTGACCGTACATTTTGAATTGAAACACATTTTTGTACGAAGTTGGTAATACCTAAATCATTTAATTTTATTGTTTTCATTTACTGTTAACCATTTATAAAACCAAATACAGAATTTAAATATATTATGCATTTAAATCGAAAATATTTTATATCTTAATACCCGTTAAACAATAATATATACATACATATATTATATGTACCCTTTATACATATAAACAGATACCTTCTATTTTGGAGGTAGACCAGGCAAGGAAAGATCAAGTTTCTCTTTTAGTATAAAATCCGTAACAAGATTTAACGATTATTATGAAACAAACGAGCAGTTTTAATCAGTGTATTCCCATGCCGATCTAGTAATTAAAGAGAAACATGGAGTACTTATCTCGCGCGCAAGTTATACCAGTCAGTGGAGAGATATGGCGCCGTTAGTGTTCCACGCGGCTAATCACTTGAAGTTATGCGCTGTTGCGAACTTTAGCTCCGAACAAAATGTGCGTGCTGTACCTAACTCACTTTTGTATCAATACACATAAGTCAGTGGCAAATACATGGGTCGCACGTTCGATCTGCATAAACCATTTATTTGCTAATCTATACAGTAAAAATTTGGCCAGTACGTATAGATACTTCAAATAGTATCAGTTTGTAACAAACTTATTTCTGTAAAGTTAGAGGAAAGAACGATCGATTTAATTTACCTACTTACGTACTTACTTGAAGTTCAATATTAATCAGCGTTCTTCAGTTTTATTTGGCACTAATTAACGTTATTTTAAAATACTCTGAAGTATTCATCATGTCATTTCTTGACGTAATGAAATTATTATAGCTACCATAACACGTCATGAGTTCACATGACAGACGTAGGTAATAAATGGTCGCTCGCCGTCGCAGCCCATTGCGTGGAAACACATCACTTTTATTGTTTAGCACTTCAAGCGCTTTGTGACCCGAATACATTACTTTAACAGTGCTACCAAACCTCTTCATATTAGTACTTTTCCACCCTATTAATTTATACGAACTGCCTAGATTCTTCATTTTCTTGAGCAGTTTGACCGATTTTAAGAAATTCATCTCAGATCTAAGGACCAAGTAGGTATTTATTTAAGTATATTTATAGACTGATATTCATATAATTAGCCTGCGTCATCCTACAGCTGGGCAAAGAAAGAAAGAAAGAAAAAGCATTAATTAGCCCGCACAGGACAATATTCATAAAGATGATCTAACGGTATAACTAATAAAAATTCAACATAGATAAAAAAAGAAATGAAACTGGTACTGCATGAGGCCAAAAGGCTCCTATCTCAGTATGGTGCTGTAACATTTAAAAACGACACAGCACTGCTACGAGTATTCTGATTTCAAAAGCCTCTCCCTTATGACTTCCAGTGGTTTCTATCGAGCTATTGTGGACCAGTGTTCGTTGGTTTACAGAAAAGAGATTTAAATTAAAAACAACCAACAACATATTTTCATTCAAGTTTTAAACATCTGAGTACCTAATGGGCAGGCGTACACAATAAGGAGGATATAAATAGAAACTACTTAAAAGCAAACAAAACATACATTAAACCACAAGCATGACGCAATTATAGCAAAAACGTAAGAATGTGTTGGGTGGCAACTAGCCGCTGAAATACACTCGAGTACACGAATAAGCAATAACAATAGAAATCATTTATGTCGGACGTCTCAGAAAGAAGATCACGTACCGACTCTTACGGAACACAATAGGCTTAATTTCGCGTTGTCGTGTATCACAGGGGTCGACACACGCGGTTAGAAGCAAACCATTACTTTAATGAATGTCTACTTTCCTAGGTACTGAAACTTTCGGTTTTAGGCTTACAAGGTGTGTGGCATCTGTCTGATGGATTCATAATCCTTTTTCCAATATTCGCAAGGTTCATTTCGTGATTGATAGTCGGACCAATACCTGACGATTTCTTGTTACATGATAGAATGGATGCACGTCAAACCGAACACTGAATTCAATTTTACTAACAGTCCTTTGTACTCCATTTCATCTTGTAAAATGTTTTGGTATTTCAAATGAGAAATTTTCCAAGTTCGAACTTTAACCTTAAATTCTTTGAAGTCATAAAGTCAAGTTCAAAGCCTCTCTCTACGTTAGTTTTTTTTTTCAAACACTCTTTGTGGAACGAAAAATGTGTTGAGGCCGCCCGCTCCGCGCGCCGTCGCGCCAGCTGAAACTGTTAGAGCCCTTGGTCGATAAACGACACGATCGTAGGATAATCCCAGCAATCACGGTCTCACTTGACCCAAATACCAATTCATATTACATGCCTCTCTACCACATCAAACGTACGATTACATACGGAGGTTACAAGTCATCCCTTTCTGTCTTTGACAAAACCCTGCGACTTTAGTACTTCCAAGTTACATACATAGGTATAATTGTTTCATGTCGCCATTACATTTATTACGTGCAGACTTGTTCCTCGTTCATTATTTAATTAGTTATATAATGATTTATTCTTTACGACTCCGGAAGACGAGGCAAGCTATTATGGTCAATTACAACGTTGTGATGTTCACATTAAGATGCCTCACTCGTTCATCACAAGGTGACCGCAGCTTCCGGGGCTATATTAAGTCTGTTACAAGATTTTCTTTGCGATATTATTCTGTTGAACCGGTAGAAATCCACGGTGAATATTAAGTATATCGTTAGTGAGACAATAGTAGATTGTATCATAAGGGAGCAAAATAATATTTTTACGGCGAGGGCGCTTTTTTGAATCCAGAGCGAAGTGAGGGATTCTAGAGTAGAATCCCGAGCGTAGCGAGGGATTCTTTAGTAGAATCCTGAACGTAGCGAGGGATTCAAAGTACGTCGCCCGAGCCAAAAATATATTTTGCGCCCGAGTGATACACTCTACTTTTCATCACCCACTATGAGAAAATATAAGGCGCCTCATATTTTATTGTAATATTGATATTTAATGAAACAGAGTAACAACTAAATTGAAATTAAGTAGTATCTAATAATAAAACAACTAAAAACTTATATTTACATTTGAGACATTTTCACAATTTTGAAAATTAATTGTTACAGTTTTATTAGGAATAGAGATTGTTGTAGATTTAATTTTATTCTGCGTGTTTGAAATAATGTCAGAATGTGGCTCATTTTGAGGAAAATGTGACGGTGAATCTCTTTGTTTGGATGTAGATGGGCGCGGCGACAGTGGCATGGATGGATTAACTGAAGGTTGCAATTTAATGTTTTCCACGATGCGTTCACATGTTTTCGCCTTGTTCTCAATGGAATCTTCTATATATCCCTCTGCTACAGCACTCGACTTCCATCCTCCATGTCGCTTGAGAACAGTTAAGTCCGCTCCAGAATCTGCCAACAGGGTAGCAGAAGTGCGACGAAAACAATGTCCTGTATATAGCTTGATATCTGGTAACTTCAAATAAGTAGCGATTTCTTGTGGCATGTAAGAAATTTTATTTTTTCCCATAACTTGTTTGAAGCACTTGCCATTTTGATAACGGATGAAAAACCGATTGGTCTTTATATCAGCAGGACGCAGGTCCAGGTATTTCTGTACAATAGTTTTGTATTCTCCTCGGATTACGAAGGATCGGTCAATTTTTGTTTTTGTGTCTGTCAGCTTTACTAACAGTAAATTATCCGAGTGATTTTCGACATCATCAACAGTTATTTTTAAAAGTTCATTGCCACGACAAGCTCCATGTACTCCGAAAATTAAAGCCACCTGTAACAAAACCGAATGTGAATAAGACAAGTACCTATCTATCGAAGTACAGGTTACAATAAAATGCGCATTTTAAAACACTGGTTATACTTTACTAATCCACCATATATACATACATAGTTACTTACTTTTACGGCAAGAAAGATGTTGTCGGGTGCCTCATTAAGGAAAGTCTCCACGTTTTTGACTGAGAACACTTTGGATTTTTTAGGTTTAAATCCATCAGACATCCTCTTCAGATACGCTATTAATTTCGAATATGTGTCCAGTTTTACGTCGTTATTAGAACTGACTGTTGATTTTAGCATTGAGTAGGTACTCCAAAGTGTGGAAGGTTGTTTAGTTTTGGCTAAGTACTGGAAGTAGGCCAAAAACACAGATTCTGAAAAATTCTTGGCGCCTCTTGAATTTCTCCATTCAATAAAATTACCATAAGCTTTCATATATTTCTCCCGGGATTTTGCAGGTAGTAGATTATCCATCACATTTCTTGCGTCAGTTCTAATACTATCAGGAGTTAATTCTATACTTTCACTGTCACTTGAAGAACTCATTTTTCAAAACAAAATCATGAATTTCTATCAATACGTGAAAATTGACGAAAACGCGGGCTATAGTTCGCGCGTTTTTAATTTTATTTCTTTTTTTTTTGTATTCAGCCGGCGCGCGGCGCTACTATGGGCCGTCGCACCAGCCAGTCTTTATTCAAACAATATTTGCGTTCGATTTCTTGGGCGCTGAACACAAGATGTTCCAAATTCAAAAAGTGCGCGGCAAAGATAATTGCGGCGCACTTATAAAGAGGATTAAAAACTCATTACTGCCCGCTAAAAGTTTCTTATAGAAAACACCACCTTTGGGTGCACTTAAAGGCGAACCAAGTCGTCTTTTTCGAATAGATGGGATGAAAAGAATAGTCTAACAGGAGTAGATACCTATTCAGAGACTCATTTCAAATTTAGAAAGGTACTTACGGGTAGGGGGAAGTGTGCCGGACGTATGTGTGCGAGGCCTGGGGGCATACGGGGTCCCTGGGGTCCCTGCGGTCCCTGGGGTCCGAGACCGGCGGAGGGCGGCGCGGGCGCACGGTCGGGCTGCGGGCGCAGGGGCAGGCGCACGGGGCCGGTCAGTGGGAACGCGAACACTTGAGACTGTGGCTCCGGGAAGTTCATCGGTCTGGAATAAAAATCTTTCATCAGTACTTCAGAACATGGAAAAATATTTCTACCTCCGAGTAACTTCATAACGTCTTGTAAACGACGACTTCGTTGTGCAAAACTTGAATAATCATATTGCCAGTGTTACACATTCAACTGGATCAAGTACTAATTTAAAAAAAACTGGCTTGTGTGACCTATTAAAACCCCACCCATTGTTTAAATTAGCAGGAAATTAATTTACCAGCACTTAAACGGCCTGGCAGTAAAAGCGCATAGTAAACCCCAAGCTCGTTCCTTTTATTCTCCACTTAAGTGGATGACGCTTTAAAAATGTTATGCACAAATAAAATCCGGTTAGAACGACGATGGGGTTAGGCAGGCATGACGCAACAGGAGAGGCGCATCTCCACAATGACTGATATCAAAGCTGCCACTGTATTTAAAAAAAAAATGAAATGTTCATAACCGTTGAATGTAAAGGAAAGATAGACCAGAATCTGAATAAACTTTCATACCGTAAAATGCAGTAGTAAAAGAATTAATTCAAACAGAATTAAAGTTGATTTCAATTAACCACTTCTTTAAATAGTAGTATTTTATAGTGCTTTGTATCAGCACTTCCCAATTTTAAAACCTAGGTAGGTATACAGGGTGAATTTTAATTAATGCGACAAAATGAAATTGGAGCTTCAGTTACAGTAACATAGTAATTATAAACTGTTTTTTCTACAATCTAAATCGTTAAAAAAATACGCGATTATCGTTTTCAAAAGGTCCATTGATGTTATTATCTTTATTTAAGTACGAATTATCGGTATTCCAGTAATACGCAAAATAAATAAGAAAAGTTAAGGCAAAATTAGGTAAATGACCGCTATATTGAGCACTGCGATGCGTCGGCAAGATTTTTGATACTTTTATTATTTTAACGGTTTTCGTAACACTGATCAATTATTTTTTAATTTTATATTTTATACATTTTCTTGACAACACGTATTATTGTATATTTAAATTTGTCGCATCTATTCAATTTCACCCTGTATATTAGTTACTAACTATTAGGAATGGCCAACAATAACAAATTACCTTAATTTCAAGTAGGTCTCCAAAACTCACATTTGAAGCTCTAATGGCCTGCTAAGGTACCATCACTTAGCTAATTGGTTGCCGTAGGCGTAGCCAATATAAAAGACATCACTTTCGCTTACTAATGACTCCTTTTGTCTTGAATTAATAAGATATCCAATCTTACTTTGAACTTCCCCAAAATTATAATTCAAAACGTGTCTTCGGCTCAAATTATTATCACTTTCAAACAGGAATCGTGTAATGTAGAATATTTATATAATATTAAGTTAGGTAAGTCTTTGAGTTTCATGTGTGTGTGTATTAACACACACATGAGAATGAACTTTATCAAGCTTTAATAAGCTTGATAAAGTTTACCTACTGTCTTCACGTGTATTAGATTATGTCTGAAATCGTAGACAAAACCGGTTCATCCTAAAACATGCTAAGGTGTCAAGAGCAAAATAGTACTTCAGGAATTAAGAAATTAAGTAAGTATCTAATATATTATGTGTTTATCTATGTTTTCATAGAATATTCTTCGATTAGATTACAAATCAGAAATGTGCGTACAAATCTTAACCATCCCATCCAAAGCTTATTGGGAATGTGTTATTTTGACTTTGAATATGTAAAACTCTACACAGAAGGTTCTCACTCAGATACTTCTCAAAGTTTTTTTTTTATTAAGTTTGCTTGTTAAGCAGTGTCACCTTGTCGTCGGCAACGTTCCCAAGGTTAAAGCAAAAAAGATTGCGTCAATTAAAAATACATTTTGTTTATTAAGATAGAGGCTATCGCTTCGTTTGGGGTAAATATAGTTTATTTCATCAATAGACCCCCAGAAAAAATATAGATATCTTTCAGTTTTGGTCACTGAATTTGTTATCAATGGTTATTTGGTATCCAGTCTTAAATATGTAGGTAGTTGTAGTTTGTCAAGAAGTCTCGATGGGCAATACTATGAAACTACTTGTGTAAGTAAGTCGTTAATTCCCAAGTGTCTTACTGCCTGATAAAGTTTTACAACTATGCTCGCAGGGACTCATTCTATTGCGAACTACTAGACTTTCACTTTGTCATCAGTATTGAAGACATACGTGTGTTATGCAATTAAAGTCTCTAATGACTGCGTAAGTATAATGATTACTTGATTAGTGACAGGGACTTACTTAATTATAGACATGTAGATAAGTATTTATTATGGCCAAGCGAACAAACGGTTACAACTAGGTAATGGCTGTTAATGACTCAATTTGCTGAACATATTATTGTTCGCAATGAATACGGCGCCTGACTTAAACTTACGCCTGACCTTCGCCTCCCATGTAGGTGTCGTATAAATCTAAAACTTACACAAGGCCATACACACAAACATAAACATCACGATGCCTACAATAAAGCACGAAGAATGGAACGCCAAGCCTCTGAGGTTCTAAGAAACAGGAATAATCGGTCCACTCCGCCGCATTTCAATGCGAACCACGCAAAACACTCAACAAAAGAATTTAATCCGTATTGTTAGATATATATGTTTTGTACGTTACGGAGACACGTTAAACATCACACAATAATGTTACTTTTCCCTTAGTTTCTTAGATTTTTGAAGTAAAATATAAAAGCATTTATGAAATAAGCCGCAGGTCGCCTTGGGCAACATTTTTTTATTTAAGTACTTAAATCACTTCACATTGTGACTCACGACTCGACATTACATAATACGAGTATCTTTGATCTACCTTTATAAAGGTCAGCTACAAATAACAAACCTGTCTTTAACGTCAACGATAATAAACACAATACGGAGTAAACACAAGTCGATCGGTTACCTAACTGCATACGAACACTGCACATAGCCTTTGAAGAGAAAGTTCCCATCCCACTATTCATGATGACTTTGCTGATTAATTTCAGTGCCGTGTGTTTTCGGCTAGAAAGGTTAAACTTTCTTCTCCCGAAGAAGTCAAAAGCGCGATAACTCATGCCCAAAAAACAACCGGCAGCGTTTTCTAATTTAACAACATACTGAGATCACGACTCAGTCCACACCAAGGCTGCTCAACTTATTTTAAAGGTGGGGCATAATTTTAATTTCGTGTCTACCAACGGGCCATCCAGTATTGCGTTGGCGGGCCTGGAGTTGAGCAGCCTTGGTCTACACCTACCAAAATCCTCTTTGATCATGCATAAAGCACACCAGCATCACCTTTGTACCTATTTTCTATTCCTTTCTTCTTTTCTGTATGAAGTGTGTACATAAGTTGTTAAATAAATAAATAAAGATACAATGTTCAGCAGTGGGTGTTGCAGTATTGTGATGAGTTGTTTACCTGGGCTCGTCACCTCCGTGGCAGATGATGGCGATGCGTTCAGCTTGAGCGCCGCGCGGGGCGAAGGCTCCGAGGATGTTGAAGGGGAATCGTCTCTCCATCGGGTCGTCGCGGCGCCTCTCAACCACACAGTTCATGCGACCCCTGAAAAAAATAACACAAGCATTTCATAACTAGTTTCTATTTTACATACATAGAAAGGTACATAAACACGCGCCCTTATCCCAGGGGGTAAGCAGTAACTGCAGAACGCCACCTACTACATCTTTTCATACTCTACGAATTTGAATAAAACAATATTTTCCTCAAAACAATTAATTCAAAAAACGAGTCTTTTTACATAACCTTCAACCCGCCAATCTAGAACAATCTCTGATTGGCCAGTACTTTTATGTAGGTTCTGACTGTTAAAATTTTTCTGGGTTCTCATTTTACTGCGCTACCGATTTGTGAATGTAGAGCAGGAAATAAAGAATTTTTTTCCGAATCATAGAAAGTTATAGAATGTTAACATTGCGATGAAATGTGACGAAAATCTGCAATTAGCTTCACTTCAAGCTTTAACATTGTTATTACGTGCAGCCATTGATTTCTTAACAAATTTTATTGGCTTGGCAGTATTTTTATAACATGACCTAATTTTATTACATCATCTCTAAGACTAAAAGTCAGCTTAGACGAGACAAGTAAAAAATTCAATAAGTGAACGTATTCATGTAACATCAGCGTGATTACCTATCTGTATAAATGAACGCTTCGATCGTTGCAATATTCACCGGAGTGCATCGTCGATCAGAGCCGTTAGGTCACATCACACACATTGCTACAGATTATCAATGAGCTCGTATTAAGGTGATTACACAAGTTTCTCTGACTCCTTCCGCCTAGCGCCGGCACGATGTTACGCAACTAATCAAAACGTTATAATATGAGAACACAGGAAGAAAAGAGGAACTCGTTCGAGGGAAAACTCCGACTGTTATACACCAACAGTTTTTAACACAAAATATCAGTCTATAGAAACATCACTAGATACATTATTTATGTCCTCTTTTTGTTTCTAATACCGTTTTTAATGGCTACTCTCTAGTGCTAACATTTGGGGTGTGTCCGTTAGTACGGTGCTTTGGTCGATAGATATTCTCATTGAAATGAGTTCTAGTTGTCTCATTCGCATTCAAATTTTGTTAATTAGGTAACCAACTGTTGTTTGGTACCATTTCTTGTTTATTTTGTTTTGTAAACGGCAAGGATTTTATTCAGTTCAGTCCTTTTTACCTAACCTTTTTACACTCAGATTTGTAAACTGGAAAATTACGGTTATTATCATGGTATATGAGGACTAAGTACCTATTGTTTTTCGTTCTGGATAATCTTTAACACGCCATAGAAACATTTGCGAAACCCAAGCCACAAAACAAATATTTAAATACGTTTATGGTGTTCGCGATTTGTTACAACAATACAATTGACCCGTCATTATACTTTTAGAAGCTATTGCACGATTTTTTGACAAGGCTGTACAAACTGACTTAAACAAACGTTTGATATATATCTGAGAGGAACTTGACCTTGCTCCTACTTACATAACTGGTTGTCAGAGCAGAACATTATTCTGAATAAATAACAAACGCACCAAACAGCGTCTTTCATCTTAATCCTCGCTCCACCGTGTACCGTGTAGTCCCCAGATTAAGCATGTAAGTGCCGTTTCAGTTGTTTACCCGCTCCATGGGGAGAATATGTCAACCCACCTTATATAGTGTGTTGTTAAAGGTGATTCGGATGTCTGAGAAATTAATTAAGTACTGTGTGTGACCAACGTTTCAAGTATTATTTTAAACACTGTTTTAGGCTTTCACGGTTTAAAACTATACTTATATTGTCACTTACGGGATATCTTCCGTGATTATTTTTAATTGCAGATTCAACGAGACAGGCGCTCTAGACAACATTACAACAGAAAGTGAACAAATATTTAGCGTAAAGGTAACCTAGCCATGTGCTTTCACTTTTTAGTTTGCGTATAACATAATCTATGAAATATTCAGGAGACTAGATCGAAAGTTATAACAATAAAAATTGTCGTGTTCCTTCCAATGCATATGTCACCGTAAAATTGTCAAACACGTTATATTACAATTTAACGTGTTTTTTCTCGCGATATTGTAATGTCTCGAATTATTGTCAAATGAACATACGGAAGTATCTCTGCCCCCATAATCGGGACTTGGGGCACCCCCCCGTTAGGTTAGTTAGGTTCCTTTAAACCCTGCACTCGGAAATAGGGGCCCCGCGAAGCGGGGCTCCGTCGACTACGCTTTTTAGGGGGAATATAAAGTGTTTTAAGGTCATGTTACATTAATCGGTATTTCTCAGGAATGGTGCATTATCTTTTCATGAGAGTTGTGCCACTGGGCAAGGGGGACCCCTCCTTCCCTCCACACCGCGTAAGTTGACTACCATCGCATGCATTTCACGAAAAATAATGCGTTTCGTTGTGAGCAGTATGTTCATTTGACAATAATTCGAGACTTTACAATATCGCTAGCGATATTACAATATAACGTATTTGACAATTTTACGGTGACACATACATTGTTAGTTAACATTCGGACCCGATGAGTTACTAACGTCTAATTTGCCATGAACACATAGGTAAAAAGTTTAGGCTGCGTTTTGTGAACTCACTTCTGATTGTTGTTAGCCAGGAAAGCGCCGGCTAGATCGTCGAGGTCGAACTGTACGGGCAGTTTGAGCATGGGCCGCACGGCGTCCAGCTCATCTTCCTCCTCGGCCGAACTGTCAGATTCCGAGCTGTCGTCGCTCGCTGAGTTCGGCGAGTCATTCCTCTCATCATCGATTTTCTGAAAACGTCGAGAAACATCATCATGAAAAAATACTTGGGAGTGTTATACTAATCTACAACATTTATTTACATTTACGATTATAAGTATTTGGATTCATAGCGTTCGTACAAACGATACAATTCAATGTGATACGAATTTTGAGAAAGCATTCACCATTCGAACCAAGTCACATTAGAATATGAAACTCAGGAAATGAATGCCTGCCTGCAAATACTTACCTAGATTAGTTTCCTAGGTACCTAGCACAGTAAAGACGTTATTAGCATGAGGAGCTCCGGGAGCTAACTTGACCTCTCACACATTTGACCTGACCCTAGAAAGGTAGCTTTCGCTTCCGCAACGCTTCATCTAGAAGGGAAGCGAAAGCGGTGACATTTATTAAATTGATTACAGATCATTCCTGCGGACCAGATAAACAGTGAACGTATTTTATAACGTCATAAAAATGCTGCGATAAATTACATTTCACACTTAATGCAAAAGTAACGTGTGAAACAAGAACATAATATATCTCGTTCTGTGCTGTTTGCCTGGTACAATGGTTCGGACATCCTGCGCGAGACAATGCGCCGCGCGCCATTGTTTCACCGCCCTCCGTTTGTAAATATTACGAACATTCGGATAGATAGCTCATCGTTGAATCAGCCTGTCTATGCATATCTTATTATTGTACCGAAAGAATATCTGACCCAACGTATTGTTTTCTCTACAGGCACGAATGCGAACTGCATCCGCATGCACTGTATTACGAGCCAGCTTCATGAACCGCTTTTATATTATTATAATAGTGAAACTATGAACGCAATTCTTTTCATGTAAGACTGTGTTGAGGGGTCAATATGTAGAGTCAACTGAATATTCATATTTGACACACGTCCACACGTCATGAATGTGTTGAGTTGAAGGAAGTTGCAAAAGTTGCGAGATTATTATCGATACATAGAAACTATGCAAATGGACACGAGGATAAATAGCTAGAAAATAGTCGTCAAGTAAATTAAGAAGACATTCGAAAGCTGTTACTGAAATAAACAGACACCGAGCAAGTCAAATTTTATTAGTCATCTGCATTCGAAGCCTTCATATATGTGCAATGCGCGTGTCATTTTGAGTTCTTCGACAATAATATCTGTGCAATACAAATAATACCAAGTGGTCGCTTTCACGTGGTCGTGGTGCAACAGTCGCGCTCCCTCCCTCCCCCCGTCCCGCTGCCCCACCACCAGGTACACACTCCCCCCCGCACTCACCAGTTGAGTGAAAGCTGGCCGACGTCACCACTTGCACCCACTGACAAATGCACATTTGTAGAAAACCTAAAATCTTCTTCACTTAAGAACAGTAACGATTTCGTACCGTTTACATCACATCTTAAACCTAGCATAACAGACCTCTAATCGCATCAATTACTTATGTAAATAATGCAATTACATCCATTCTGCAAATTTCTAAATTTCTTTTACTTAATAGCCAACTTAGAGTAGGTAGATGACCTGCGTCCAATATGATTTAAATTTGCTTAGGCCTTTCACGCGTGAAACTACTGAGAGAAACCATTCACTAGCCTTAACCAATCAGTTATTTGTCGACAGCACTTTTACTATTACAGGTAAGATAGTAAACTAAATGGCGTATGTTCTAGAAATTTTAGTACAAAAGGGGAACTGTTAATATTTCTTGGAACAGACTAGAGATTCAAATGTAAGTTAAAAGACGTTGATGAGACGTGCTGACTCAACAATCGCGTTGCAACATCATTTTTGTTTGCAATAAGTGTGTGTTCAACCTTGTTTGTATTTTAAAGCTAAGCTATAGGTACCTTTTTTAGTCTCTATATACCAATTCTACATTAATTTGAATACAATATCCGAAGCTGGTTTCATCGAACGCTTTCTAGACCACTTTATCCTTATAAAATGTAGGCACATATCTTGCAACAACGATACATAGACACTCCAACTCCTTAGTATTCAAGCGGCAACAGTGTGGGAAAATATATTCACCTGTAATTTGTCTTCGTCGATCTTGGACTCGGCATGGTTGAGTGCGTCGTCTTTGAGCTGGTTGGCGGGGACGGGCGGGTGTTGGCTGGGCTGCGCCGGCGCCGACAACTCAGGCGCCGCAGACGGCGGAGGTACACCGTGCAACGCGTGCGCTCCGTTTATGGGGAGGGGCTCATCCTATAATAGACAAAATTATCATATTTTAAGGGGATTATCTACAATTTCATAAGTATCCAAAGTACTTAAGTAGAAGCAAAAAACATGTAGCACTGAAAGAAAATGATGTCATAGTAATAATAATAATATGACTGCAATATCTTAAAGTTATCGAAAAGCTAAGCAGATGTGAACGATCCACATCTCCTCAGTGAGAAAATCAACGATCTCGCTTTTCAAGTGCACATTTTCCGACTGTTTGGCCGATTCCGCAGTGTTGCAAATAAATCGCTTTGTTTTTCTGTGGCCTTATCCAGAACTTTGTTTAAACCGCAGCTATCTCTAGACTAGTGGTGTTTTGTAGCCTTTAAATCTATACTTAAATTCGGGTACTTTCCTGGCTCTATATTTTTTAATTTCCCTTTACAAACTGGATGAAACGCCGTCTTAAAATCAAATGTAAGTTGTTTGTAGTGCACATAATGTTACCCAAGCTAAAAGGTCTGAATCAGTTTATCGAATTAAATAAGAAGGTCACGTTTAACTCCTATTGTGGTAACTGGCAACTGGCGCTTACGACTGCGCTACAAGTTCTAGAAACGTTTACCAAGCCGCGACTGTGTCAATGTTATTTTCCACGTAACCACTTTTTGTACAAGTCGTTTAAAGTTATTTAGGAAATCTTTGCAAAATCGTAATTTCTTCAACAAATTAAAGTTGAAGCATTGCCAACCTCGCCGCTCACTTTTCGCGCAAAAACCATCAAAGTGCTCATCGCAAAATGGCGGATGCCTTTAGCATGCAGCCAACCTCTTACGTAACCTGAGTACGTAGGCTATGTTCACGTACCTATGTATTTACCCACACGGTATCGTGTCTCATCATTGTTCATGTCAATTGCTGTATTCTCATTGGATAATGACTACAGTTGGTCGGTCAGTCGACAGTCATGCAATGTGCTTAAAAACACTCGTATAACAAAGTGCAAGGCTGCAGGCCTAGCGGACGGGCCGACGCGACGGGCGACGATTGTTAAACGAAACGAATGAATTGAAGGACCCTTTACAAGTTTCGATACGCTTTTCAAAACAATTGATTACAAAGAATTAGGTATTTATTGAATGGTCGCTGGTCACTGACTCTTTATTTACTTGCAAAGGTCACTACAGCTTACCGAAATTGCCTAACGTAAGTACGTCGGTTTTATCTAAACTAATACTATAAGAAGGTTAAATTGAGTGTTTTTATATTTGGCAAAGAGGATCGTAATCGTTACGTTGAGTAATAACTCGATTACAAAACATAATTTCACTGTGGAAAGCCAAAGTTTTGCTGAGAGCCATCCATGGGAAATTTATGGACGGAGTCGCAGGTAGAAGCTAGTAAAATACTATACATAGGTCCAAGTAATCTACAACAAGCAACAGTATTCTTGGCCTATTGCCAAAAACCCACTAGGTTTAAGGTAAAAAGTTATGTGCACCTGAATCATTCACCCACGATTTAAGTGAAGCTGACCAAGACAAAATGAATTCACGACCCCAGCTCAGACAGTCGCTAATTAATCTCGACAGATCGATCAAGAATCCACAACAGTTTCATTATACGCAATTGTTTGTCTTGGTTGAGAGGACTTTTCAATTCAAAAATATTATGCATGCCACGAGGGCGACTCCCACGCAATCTTTTTGAAATCCATGGAAAATACGGCGATTAACAGTCAATTGCACACAGGTGGATCGCGGAGTTTAGTCATCCTCGAAGGTATGTGTCTTTGTGTTAGTACTGCACTCATGACAAGTGACGAGTTGCTGACATGTCGTGGAAACTTGTCAGATTTCACGGAGATATGTTCGTATCTTGGTGTGCAAATGATGTTTGTGCGCTGTCAAGTATCAGGGCGCAGCGGAGCGCGAAGTGTTTGCGACCGCAACTGATAGAAACCGACGATTACGTCGACAACTATTGTCGCATTGTGCACTACGCCCACAACACTTTTACTGGATTTACGAAACGTTTTAAACATTTAATAGTTATTGTTGCTTGCCGCACCAAACGTTGCGTGATAACGAGGAAATTGCGCCTCTCGCGTCTCAGAAAGTAAGCAATCGTCTATGAACAAAGAATCAGTAGGAGAAAACACTGAGTTTTAGGTCACAATAAATTATTAATAATGTGTATTGTCATAAGTTGTGCGTGCGTAAATCGTATTCATATACAATACCCAAGCACACCTATTGGAATTCTGTCCGCAATTTTATTTATAAATACATAAGTAGCAGCTAGCAACGCTTGCACCGTGAATACAAATTGAGATCGTATACATGTGAATGACAGAACACAAATAAAATCACTAATATGAAGCACAATCAAATTGTGTTTATCCCTGATAGAAATGTGTTTAGTATGATGAGGATGAGGCCTATCTGATGGCCTGAAATTCTCATATTTTTATTGATATCTTCTTTTAACAGGTACAAAAAGCACAGGGGTTCCTGTGTTTATTCCATGTTCGTTTCTTTCTGTGTTTCTGTATATCTATAAGAGGTATGATAAACCACTTCTCGATATTTGTAAAGTTATCAATGAATTTAACTCAGACGCGATGAAGTAAATTAATGCCAAAATCGCGATATATACTCAGATAGTTTATAATTTGAGTGCTCACAGAGGTCAGTTGCAGACAGACATAATCATACATGTTCGTCAATCAATGGCCGTCATTATTATAATCGCCGAATAACATTCCAGCATACAGCAACGACTCCCCGCTATAGTGGAAGTGATTTAACTGCAAGGTTAAAGGTGACTGCAAGCCAAGTACAAAGAAATCTGAGACATTTGACACCAAGACGCAGTCTGCCTGAAAAATTCAGTACTAACTGTAATGTGTAGTTTACATACACATTAATGAAAACTACTAGTTACCCAATATATATCCACCTAGATCTAATATATATTATGTTTATTATATTATTATGTATGTGTAAACTTAGGCCCCGAGTTCGGATTACCAGTTAATTTCTTAAGAAAGTTTCTCGACTGTGTTGTATGTTTTTGTTTAGCTGTATTTCGGGGATTCAGAACTGTTAACTTAGTGGTTTTATATAGTTGGAAACAATCTGGGAAAACAATGTCGGCTGTCGGCATAATCCTTACTGTTGTAATGAAATTGTATAATAATATAAACACAGGCTCCTTGACGAACAAATACAGTTACGTTGAACGAGTATAATATTTGCTTTGAAAAGATACAGGTTTTTGATTATATTATTTTTAGTTTAATTAGCCATTATAATCAGAAATGTACACTACAATATTGCAGCTCGATAATAATACAATATTATGTATTATAAGCAATATTCATCGATTTTGTCAGTAGCAGCCACAGCGTTTAAATGTTGCGACCGATTGATGGCAATGGGATTGCCCCCTATTACATGGGACTTAAACATAACTGTCGAAATATGGATGTACTATCAGGGACATCTCTGCCTAACCATTCGTAGATTAGAGGCGTGATGATATATTATGATATTAGAAGAATAAATAAACCTCGCTGAAGCTGAAGTTTTTCCTTGAGAAAAAAACATTTTAGTGGCAAAGACTAAAATAATAAATAAATCATATTCTACTCTTTTCCGAGCAAAGGAAATACAACGCAGCGTCCGTGTTCCCGGCAGGTTGCACTAATGTAACTAGATACTTAGGTACTCCAGGGCGATCAAAGGTTTCTCGGAGTAGCCTCGAATGGCGAAATCAATAGTATCGAGTCTTTTGAGAGAACAAAATTACAATACGCTTGTTGTTTCTGGTCTATAGCATATTATTTATGATTGTTCAGATTATTTAACTGGCTACGGTAAAGTTTGCATTATGGATTGTTTAAACATAATAGAACATTTAAATCATCAATGATTAATATCAATAATAAGAAATATTGTTCATCGAAAACTAATAGCCTTGAGAAATCTCGGGAGAATTCTCTCGTCATTGAACACCTGAGAGCAACGCTAGCATTACATGTAATAACATATGATCGAGTCTCAAGAGCACTTGCTGGAGCCACCCGAGCAGAAAGAATGTTAATTAAAGTACGATGGCGAGTCAATAATTAGACGATGACAGCGCAGTGGGCGGGGCGCGGGTGGACGGATGCGGGGAAGATCATTGTGATGCGCGTGCGCGGAAAATCGGTGGCTTCCGCTCAGCACGCACACACACACGCCAACGTACACGAGAATTAAACATAAGTACGGCTATTTTTGTTAGTTTGGTAATTGTCACAGATAAGCAAATACACGGATAAAGTGCACATACACTATGCCATGCTCGAACGAAACATCGACATATCAAGCGATTATTTCGTTCCCAACATCGACATCATCATCATCAGCCTATTAATGTTCCCAGGGAATGAGCTATAATCCACCACGCGGGCCCTGTGTGGATTGGTAGATGTCACATGTCTTCGATTTTTTGGTTCTAAGACATGCCGGTTTCCTCACGATGTTTTCCTTCACCGGTCCTAACATATTTTCCTCCTGATTTTTTTCTCAAAACAAATATTTTTTAAATATCAAGACATGTACATAACACATGACAGGTAAATAAAAATCAAGTCTTGTTTCATATGATTGTTTCAGACAGTATTCGCTCAGGGCTATACGGCCCTTCTTACTATGTGCCCCGAAACGTCTATCAAAGAGCTAACCTTCAACTCACGCTCAAGGATGGTTCTGCTCTCCAGAGGCACTGAGCATTTTGTCTGACAAGTGTTCGGATACACAGTTTACACAATAATAGCTGCGCATGCAAATTAACCAAATCATTGCTGAAACAATTAGAAACAAAAGCAGAAATTGAACTATCAAAATTCTGTTACCAATGGTATTCGTAGTAAAGTTCTCTTTGTAACAAGCAAACCAAGTAAGTAGGTACGTGTTAATTTTCAATACAATCGGTCGCGGCGACTGACTCAAGGACTTCACGCCTTTTGAATGTTTACATTCTTACTCGCCATTGCCAAAAACACGGTGAATCAAAGTTTGTTAAACGTGAATTGTATTGACAACGTAAATGCGAGTGCTCAGTACATACCGCACATGCTCTTGGTGCAGCAATCATTAGTGATATAAATAGGTACCTACTGCTATAGTTATGTGCGCAGGCTTCCACGATAGGTAAAACCACACATTTAAAAATTTTATGGTCGTTTATCGCGTTTTAACTACGACACGAGGTAGGAAAAACCCTCAACCGATTTCCATGATCTATTCGTACCTAATTCAACATAAATTGTTGTCAAAAAGACGTGAAAATAACTTTAAACATCTTGTTATTCTATTTGTTTACTAATGGGGATACCCACAGGCTGAGTACAGTTTGAAGGACAATAGTTTATCATGCTTTCCAATTACAAGTGTTGTCCCATCGTGCTTGTAATTCCTGGTCAGGTAGAAGTGACTGGACTAAAGGATCATTGTAAGCTTCCACAATAACGGCACTAGCTACATACAATAGGACACCCGGATTATCCATTCAGATCCTTAAACACGACCACTATGCTATACTACGGCTGAGGCCGACGTATGTATAATCGGCACTGACCGTTATCATGTTTTGGATGGCCGACTCCTACATATGTTATACGAATAGTCCGGTAGCGCTAGGATTTGAGGTTTCAAAACTGGGTTTACACACTCCACAGGCTAGATAGCCAAGCTAGATAAGATATCATAATTATTTTAAACTTTAAACAATTTTGGCAATTTTAATTTGATTAAAAATAATCAACCCCAAAACATCGAATTACTGAAAATGCTATAGTCAGATATGACACAAAATGCAATAATAAGCTCCGTAGGTACGACTGTATCCACAGGCAAAAAAATAATAAACTTTAGATTTTTTAAACTTATGCCATCAAAATTACCTATCGCTATCGGACAAGAAATCTTTGTGGATTTTAACATAAAGCCATAGTATATGGATAAACCAAGATAAAATGCCTCTGTGAATAAAACCCTTTAAAAAATAGTTCAGCAGACACTGTGTGTATTTTCAACATTTTGTAATCCTTTACAAGTACTTGTAAAGTTGAAAATGGAATAAGTACAACTTAAAAAAGTAAATCTAAGTGATGTGAGGGAGAATCATCTAAAGTGGTCTAGTTGCGCAGTACTATGTTAAACGCTAGAAGTTTAAGTGCTTTTGAAGTAACTTAATCTTTTATTTTGACTAGATAAGCTTTAACGATTGAACACAGTCAAAACCGCATAAAATTTGGTATTGCACGAACAACTTTCAAAGTGAATCAACAAAGTTCGCTATGTTATGATCAACGACGTTGAAATCGTAACCAATTGGAAGATTTTATATAATAAGATCAACGACCTGTGTCGATAAATAAAATGTTGAAACTTCTTCTACCTGAGTAAAAACCAGTCAAGTTCACATATTAATAGTGAGTTTGGTGCGATTCAAACTTTATCTATTTTTATAGACGTACGGTATAAATTCCGATTGACGGAATAATGGGCCATCTAACAGCACAATTAAACTAACCCAAACAAGCTTTATCGACAATATAAAAAATGATACCTAGCTTAGATTCACGGCGGAAGAAGCCATTATTCGAGTGACGTGGTGCTATAGTGATGTCATTTAACAACAATTTAAACTACAGTGGACTTACACAATACAATATGTATTCGTATAAGTGGGAGCTTTAACTTACAGGGCCGATACCTAAGATGTAGGGAACACCTTCGGAATAACAATGATGCCGAAAGTAACCGACACACATGTGTCGTGTTCGTGTGGCAAACAACATTATGAATGTGAATGTGTTACAGACCAGGAAGAAAACAAAGAGAAAAAGAAAGTCCTGCCATTGAAACAATTGAAAGTATTCGAAGACCCACTGAAACATGCTAATATCGATCTGTGTCTAAATAACACAGATTTATATGTTACGGTAGCAGCTAATGTTACCCAGCAGTGAGGCAATGGTAATTAAAAAAAAACTGAAACATGCTAACGGAAATCATAGAAATATTTTTTATGACCAGTGATACTTTCGCAACTATGAAACTATAGAAATATGAACCTGCATAATTATTCGAATGCAAAATATTGCTTTAAGAACCAATGGTTTAATTGAATTTCTGGCGACGCTAATTAATTTTTAAAATAAAATAGGTAGGTACAAAGACAGTAAACCTACTAATTATCCAAAATGCACAATTAGTCTGGCTACTCATAAGTAAATGGTGAGTCTTTGTCTCATTCATAAACATTTACCAATATTAGCAACACGTCATGCTCGTACGAACAAAGCAGAACGTGAAATCCTGCTCATTTCATTTTCGAATGCCTGGTTGTTTGCGGTATATGGCGACATTCTCTTTACTCACACACGTACAGTTATGTATTTCGAAACCAATATTTATTTCGGAGTGACTATAGGTTGTCCTGGCAGTGAAACTGAGACAGATGTATCGCAAGTTGATATGAATGCAATATGAAACTTTAATGCGATACATCGTGTGATCGTCAGGTAACGAGTGCGTGCCATACTCGAAACGCACTTCAGTTCACATGACATTACCATGTGTCACGAATGATGCGCGCCAGGGTTCATCGACCCCGTCGCCGGCAGCCGCTTTCGCTACAGATCCATAATCACCCACCAACTCCGGCCAGGTATTTGTGCATTACACATACATTCTCTCTAGCCTGTCTAGATGAAGCGTCGCTGACCTTTGGCTTAACCCCACTGCCATCTTTTGATCGCTTGAATACCACACTTAGTACAGGTACACCTACATTACTTACTTTGTACCCGACTATTATGACTATCTCAAAGGTAAACTATGTACCTATTTCACGCTCAAGTTAAACAAATATATACCAAGGCTGTCTGTATTATGTACTTATTTTCTCAAGTTCTAATTAAACTTTAGAATTGATTGTAACTCTTCGTGTTTTGTTAAAATTCTCGTATTGAGAGTATAAACAATGAGAAACTGAGAAAATAATGGACCATGTAATGTATACTTTGTTTAGCAAACAAAGTTCTGGGAAAGGCACGAGAAACTGAGCGACCTAGCCTCGGGCTGAACAACAAAATGTTTAAAGTTACCAGTTGCGACGGACTCCATAAATATGGCAGATAGGTACTGGAGATACATCAACTTTCGCAATCGGACGTTACAGAAATCGTTAGATTAAAGCCACAAGTCATCTCCATATTCTGTGTCGGAATTCAAGGTGATCCGGTCCCAACGCAACTCGGTACCTCTTCACTGCTCTACGTCCACGGGTTCGGAGGAAACTTACAAACATGTAGGTACCTACATACCAGTATAGGTACATAATGTACATAATTATATACATTTAAGCAAATATTGCGCTACAATATTTCCTCATCGCGTGCCGACGTGTGGAGACCTATAACAACGTGTAGCCTGTTAACTCGCGCGAAGCTTCGGTCAGTACCTATATGTAGTAGAAGATCCGAACCTAAATCGACATTCATCGGGTTGATCAAACTTATTTCATAATAAATTTCACATATTAGAAAATATATTTTTCACTTCTCATCTAAAAGTCGCCTTACAAAGCGGGATTAAAGTGACCATTTATTCCCTAGGAAGTAAATAGTTATTTGTTATACAAGAGTGCAAAGTTTCTTTTTAACCGGGTGCTCAATTTTGATGACCGAGCGAAACGAAAGATTCTAAAATTGAGTCACGAGCGCAGCGAGTAGCTTAGAATATTGAGGGTTAGCGAGGGAATCAAAACAGCACGAGGTGAAAAATCTTTGCACTCGAGTGCAACACGTAACTTTTCATCCCACCTCAGCGAGGAAATGAATAAACGCATAAAACAAATTGCGCATTATTAACAAATTCAGTGAATTCTGTTGGCGTCAAATAAACTTCCTCGTCGCTAGATAATGAGTGGTCATTTTAAGTTTTTCACTTGTTTTCAAGTTCCTTGTTTTGAACCTAAGATGATAACAATATGACGTGAAAAGAAAATGGCGTAAAAACAAAACAAATTAAAATAGTAGTAGAAGGTTTTGAGTCTAAGTTATTAACAAATTTAAAAAAAAGTGTTATATATTCGCCACCATGGAGGTACAGGTAAATAGGTTTAATAATTATGTTTTGAATTCAAATACTTAGTGCACACGATGTTCAAAATTCAAATTTACTTTATCCTCAAGATGATACAAACGGCTTTTGCACTCAGATATCGAAGATCAAAAATACTCTTTCCGAGAGAGGGGGATGAAAAAGTAATATAAAAAAGGAACGATCTTTTACTATGAAATATGATTATAAAAGAGTGACTTCCCAACTAGAACTTTTCTTTTGCGTATATACTGATTTAAGAACTACGGTCAGGTGTTACAGCAGACTTACATGTGTCTAAACTATGACAATACCTCTTATAAAAGCATGATTTAAAGCGTTTTGTACTAAAAGAATACTAACACTTTAGTACGTGCTCTTATAGATGTGTATAAAGAATCATTGTAACGCATTTATCAGCACAGTTGTCATACGGGTGCATTTAGAGCAATTGCTCTTGGATATTATTTGCTCTTAAAAAGCATCCTAAAAGTACATTCTTTGTTGGTAGAGTGCATTGAGTGTTTTATAACACTTATGACCTTAATAAACTTTTGCATAAAACTATTATAAAACCAACAAGTTGTAAGTGTGAATTGTCTTCTCTGAGTCAAATAAAAGAGAAAACGAATAATTGTAGAGCTCTATCAAAATATTTTGTCTTTTAAAAGACTTGTGAACACTTGATTAAGCAAAAAAGCTACTTGGTACTAGTAGAACTACAATAGAAAAAGATGGAGCCAGTAAATCGTTCGATGGTTCCGTACAAAACCAATATTTTCGCAGCTCTGTAAACTTTGAACTAGCAGATTCTAGTCTTCATTCTGGTTCTGACGATAGCAATGAAAGCGAATGTGAAAAAGTTACAACAGATAACGAAAAAAATACACAATGTCGTGAAGAATAAAAATGTGGGCTGTTCAAAATAGTATACCACACTCGGCGTTTAATGAACTTTCTGTGATTATTAATAAAAGAATCGAGCACATACTACCCAAATATGCCCGAACTTTGTTCCAAACAAGCGTACAAAAATACAGATAGACACCTACTATAGGTACCTACAATATTATTGTTTGGCTCTTAGCTATGACAGCTTATTCCAACAATATTTATTTGTATCGCGTAGTTATACTTTTATTAAACTACTTTTATTTAAGATACTAACAAACAAATTAGTTTCTAACGGAATGGGCAACGGCACGATATATATACAGGGTGTATTTCACCTCATCACAAAGCCGTTAACCAAGCATTCTGTATATCAAACTAAGTAACTTTACGCAAAAAATATTGCTGGGAAACAACTTTTTTTTTTGAGGTTATAAATCATGTTTTGTGGTATAACTCAATGTAACACACTCAAAACATTGTGCGGATGGATGGATTGAATAGTACGGCGGTCGTAGAGATATTTAAAGTAAAAATTATGCGATAAAAAGTGGTATTTAAAAAAAAGCTTGTCAAAATCTTGCAACTTTGACCCCCAATATCTCCGTAACTAGAAGGTTCCCAGGTATAGTGTAGAACAAAAAAATGATCAGAATGACGAGTAGAACAAGTGCCTTTCGTATTCGTTAAGAGGTGTTTTACACCCTTTATGCCGCAACTTTTGATAGCATTATTTTTGCACTCTGCACACCTTTTATCACTTATATTTTAACGTACTTACAGTTAAACAAAGATATTCTAGATCGTTGTAGAACTCTGCGGGTAAAAATCTTTAAGTTTAATAATAAATATGATAATAATATATACGTACATACTAATGAACTTGAAACTGTAGCCATGATTTTAAAAGGAACCCTAAATTTATTAAATGGCTGCAAGTAGTTACCTTATGTAAGTGCATATTAATTTTGAGTAAGACCAAAATGTTTAAAATTAACTTAGGAATTGTGTAATAAGACATTTTAGTATTAAGCTTATCATAGAGAAGAGTAATTGGTCCTATCAATCTGTAATGGCGTTAGTTTTTATTTTTACAATTGTTTAATCTTTTTTTACTATTATTCTAAACACATAATGAAGTCGACCTGTGAAAATATTTCACTTTATTTCACAAACCATTCGTAGAAATGTATACCGCAACTCTTTTAAGTTGATAGACATAATTATCAAGCAAATAATTAACTAAATAAATTATTAAACTTGTATTTTTTATTCCAGCAGCATACTCTTTCGGCCGTTGTGATAAAACTCCTTTATTAAGCTTCCAGAGAGCAATATAAGGGGAATTACACTTATAACAGCAGCCGTAAGATCGCTCTAAGTCCTATTTTCCCTCAAACCATGCCATTATAAAACCATCATAAGTTATTGTGGTATTAAAACAGCAGTAACAAGATTATTGTAAGGGTAAAGTAATCTTCAATAAGAGCGTTATAAGTTGACTCTAAGTGACAATTCTCTTATAAAGTGCGCCTAAATCGACACTTACAGTTGTTTGTAACTATGCTAAAAGATTAAAAAATAATGGTCTTGGGACACTTGTAAGTTTGCACCCTCGCTTTCATTGACTGCCTCCCAAGCTCGGGAGTCAAACCACCTCGGGTATATAATGGCTTCGTTTAGTCCCTCGTTATAAAATATACTAAAAAATGAGTAGACAAAAAAAATCCTGGACAGAATATTTTTAATTATAAAAAATAAAAAAATATTATTAAATGTTGCAACATGAAGATAATAAGAAAATTTTATACTGGACTTAAAGTATAAAACATGTATGATGTGCAGACATAGGGTTCACTATTATTTACCCGGAAAAACTACTGGGTAGACAGGTAAAACAGGTAACAGAAAAAAAAAACAGTATACGCAATGAAAATGTAGTGAAAAAAAAAGGTAAAATTGTAACTTTGACCCCACTATCTCCGTAACTACAAGGTTCCCAGGTATGGGTTAGACTAGAACGAAAAAAATACCGCAATGATGAAGAGAACAAGTGCCTTTCGTTATTAGGCTTTTACACCCTTTACAGACTGAAGACTGGTAAATCAAACCCTGTTCAATCATAAGAGACGGAGCAAGAACATGTTGAAGATATATAGAGAATGTTATTAAGGGAACTTCAAGGATAAGCGATTACCGCATGAATCTTCATCTGACATAAATCGTGAACCTTTTCTTTGAATCTTTGCTCGTATTTTGTTCTAATGAAGGTCACACGGGGGTCGGTTGTTGACTCCCTGAAACACTTGCTATTCCTAGTTGAATTGCCACGCATTACGATCCAAGGTAATCTATCATTTTTAACTTTAAGATTTTTTTAAATCGGCATAGTAGTTTTTGAGTTTATTCATTACACACCTAAATTTTTTTTTTTCCTCTTTGTAATATTAGTGTAGTAGATGTACCCATATGGAAGTATATGCGTAATACTTTATATGTGTAACATAGAAGTTATAGGATTTCTTTAAAATAGGGATGGTCACTTTGTTTTTTTTTTTGTGAAAATTTTCTAGAAAATTCGATCGATTTTCCATTATTTTATGATAATAGAAAAGTGTAAATAGTAGATAAAGAACTATAATATTGTTATCTTTACTTTGTTTTATGTTTCCACGCTTAGCAATTACAGCACCTAAGTAACGTGCCGCCCTGTCACGGAACCAACACGACTCTACAGAGATTATATAACTCGGGTAAACATGAATACTACCTAACCTATGTACAAGGTACAAGTCACGGATGATGGACCTCATGATATGTTCACATTATTTTATACTCCGCTAGTTTTTATACCTAGTGAATCCCACGCGAATGATAAAAAATGTCAAGTATGGCAAACTAACACACTCAGGTAAAACTTAATGATGTTGAATCCAAGGTTTCTTAAAGTTAACTAGATACACATCAACGTAAAGTATTCATGCCTGACAAGAAGCGTAATTACTGTTAAATACCTATTCAACATGTACATTAAATGTTGAAATAAATTGCAATTGTGTGTGGAAATGCGCTGCGGCGACTCAATATTCACGAGTACCTCACGGTGTTACCTACCACAAGTCCTACTACTCATGTCCTACTAACTATCACACTGCTGCCAGAGATAATTTAATAATACATGTAATGTAATGGACAACCTTCTATATCAGTAATCATTTGCATCCAATGACTTGATTACAAGCCTTCAAAACTTAACAATATTTCTAAGAAACAAGAAATAAGTTTTTCAACACACTTGCTCAAAAAGAGCATTTACGAAGCCTGTATAGGTACATTGTTCGAAAGTTAAAAATTACGCACCATATAACGGTACCAACTTACCGCACTAGTATCATAATAGTTATTTATAAACATCTGATTCCTCGCTTTAACACATATTATATATATTTTGTTTATCGTCGGAAAGTCGCAACATCTTTGACGTGTCTATGAAAATGGCGCGAATTTGCAAATGGCGCCACATGCACGTGGTGAAAATTAGAACTACATCTTTCATCTCACTTACTCTTTGTATTAAAGTGAGACAAACGTATTGAGCAAAAGCACTTCCAAGGAGGTTCGGTCAGTCAGCTTATTTATTCTCGTAATGTGAAAGTCCTTGATGGAATTCCTTTTTTTTTGGGAATTAAAAAAAAACCGTAAAGAATACGCACAGTGCTATACAAGGGTGAATGCGGTAAAATAGGTACGGTACTTAGGTAAGAGTTATAAGAGTACCATTTTACCGCACGTTCCGTTGTATGGTGCGTAATTTTTTACTTTCGAACAATGTACAGGCTTCGTAAATGCACTTTTTGAGCAAATGTGTTAAAAATAACTATTGTTTAAAGATCATCAGTTGTAACATGAACAAAATAAACTCTTTATAACTGACGATGTTTGCTCAAGATAACAACAAAACACATGTAAAGAAGCGATATGTACAAGAAAGTCGTGCTAGTAAGCATTGCTCGTCGTAGAGACGTGACTTCTCCTGATTTAGTAAACTGCAGACTCAATCGATATCTTCGCTGCCTGCCAATTCAATGTTAATGATAATAAAACACGTTACTGTCTCTACAGTTCTGGCTATTTGTTTCAATTAGTACGAATTGATTTGATGTTAAGTAACAGCTATAGATTAGGTTATTTCTTCTTCTTCCTCGTGTAGATTATTCCGATATTGTTAAATATGCTTTGACTAGTACTCTGCCCGTTCAATAGCGTTAGTTGAGAAATTGCCTGTGCTACTGAAAATCTGAAGCAGGTGAGAGACAAACGCCATTTGCTTAAAGTATAGTTATATCACACTTTAAGTTTAGTTATATGCGAGGTGCAAACGGACGCTTTACGAAGCTGTCAATCAATTATTCTTCACATCAAATTATGTAACTCTGTGTAAAAAATATTTGCAGGAAAGCTAAAATTACAAATTTGCTTTTTTTGGATGATAATTCTCGTGACGTAATGTAACGTGCTCAAAACACTGTGCTGATGCCATAAAAAAGTTATAACATTAAAAAAACTTTCGAAGAAGTTGGAAATATGACTCGCAATATCTCCGTAAATAGTAGGTTCCAAAGTTACGGTCTAGAATACTCTAGAACAAAAAAACGCAAAGACGGGGACAACGAGTGCCTTTCAGCTTCGTTAAGGTTATGTTAACATGGCACCCATTAAATCTCGCTAACCGTTAACACCCGCATGGCATAACAAAATAAAATGCGTTGAGCGCTACACGTAGGTACCATAAACACCGTCCTGTTTTGGTCAATCATTTAAAGATTACAGTTGCAGGATGTAATACATGGAGAATATATTATGTTTGGCGCAATACACATTTAGTGCATATTCCATCACTAAATGCGTTTAGCAATAAACGTATTTAATCCGTCAACTTTTTCCTTCGGTCATTACAAGATGTTAGAGTCACAATTATGTTGCAATGCAAGCTATTCTAAATTAATGCAGCGACCAAGGACTGAAGGTTACTACTGTGGAAAACATATATATATATATTTATTATTTATATAATAAAAAAATATGTAGAAAATTATTTTCAGGAAATCTACATTTCTTGTGTTATTCATTTAAATAAGTTGCATTTCGATAAGCTTTGCTTGATTGCCTACATTGTAAATGTTTAGTTTTCCACCTACGTCTCTAGTTCGCTACATTCATAAATTAACTATGTATATTTCGATGTTAAAACTAAATGTACATAAGACATCTCATATCTCTTTGCACCTTAATTGTGACTATTACATGCACCCATACATAAAACAAAAACATATAGTAGCTTTAGGCTTCACTTTATTGATATTTTCCCGAATATTGTAATACTGCTTTTAGAGTATGTACACATTGAAACACTGAAAGCTGTTTGTAGATAGTATAACATCTAAAGCAACATTCGAAATGTATGCACTCTGACGTAGGTACGATTTACGTGTCAATATATATATACTTTTGAGGTCAAAGGTTCTAAGTGAAAGACCGAAAGAGCAACCGATGTGTAAGTAGATAGCCGTGGGCTGGCACGCTGCCATAGATATAAAGCAGCTCAGCAAATTATCCTCACCAGTTCAATATGCTAAACATGAGTTTCTGCTGCTAAGGCTATGATCGTAGCTTCTTGATAAACTATGTGGGCAGGAAAGATCGCTGTAAGCTAGTGGTTGCAATCGTGGTTGAATATACTAACGCCCTCGGATCGAATTCGGGATCGGTGCTATTGAGATTTTAATAATCAGTTCTTTGGGTTCATTAAAGAATGATAGGACGAAAGGGACGAATGACACCATGTAGTACTTTATAAAGCTGTTGTGGATGTTTACCAAATCACAATACACGTCGACGACGACAACACACGTCTACTCGGCTCTACTTCGACAAAGACGAGACGAAAATGTGACTTATTTTGTTTTTCCATTAGAAAGTTCTCAATTGCAGCCCCGCAGTCCGGACTTGTACATGGTTGATGGCAAAAGACTCGCCTCCTATTATAAATGGCGAAGTGTGGGTGAGGTGTACCTATTAGATACATCTCTGCCTAACCGTTCCAGGAGTACAGGCGTCATGTTATTACAATGTTTGTACAATGTGTGCGAGATGACGAGATAATTTACCGCTGAAAGCTGGCCCATGACTGCACGCAGCCGCGAGACATCAAGAGCTGATATAATAATGAGCATGTTAAAGGAAGTACTTACCGCCAACAAGGCGTCGTTCCCGTACGCTCGTCCTTCAAGAGCCAGCTCCTTGTCGAGCATAGCGTCGAGCTGCTCCAGCTGGTGGCAGGAGGCGCGCGCCGCCACCCAGCTGGATGCTAGGATGAACGCGCCCAGGATGAAGGACGCGGCCACCACTGTCAGCGCCGCGATGCGCGCTATTTGCACTGATGATGATACCCTCTGCCGGTACGCCTGACACCAAAAAACACATTTCATTAATTTGTATCAATAAAAAACTTGACACATTTCACTCTTTCTTAAATATTTTTATTACAGAACTTGGAAAGTTGAATGGCTAAACACAACTAAAAAGAAGTCAATAAAATACCTCGATATACCGATTATTTCACGCCCGTCGACGTCGTTCTAACCTAACCTAACCTAATACAATAACAGAAAGTAGGTAAAACTGTAATGTATAATGTCTTCTAACTTTATTGTCCCTTGCTTCATAACTATTGGTGCAATGCTACATGTAATGCAACATGCAATGCAAGAATTTGAGGTCCACATTGCTGCAATGTATCATGTAATGTAACAGGATTCCCATAGTGTGGACGCCTCGCGCGCACGAACTGCGCCTGGGTCGCGCACGCTCCGAGCGTTACAACTCATGCGCGGCTCGATCCGAGATTTGTCGGTTTTTAGTACGAACACAAAGGGGCGCGCAGTGTGCGCAGGACTCAGCCGTGGACGGTCGTTCGTTTCGTTCGCATGCGCAACGATCATGGCGGTGAAAGAGGGTGCGTGGAGTGATGACGAGTCACTTTTATTGATAGAGGAATACAGAACAAGGGAAGTTTTAAGGAACCCTCAAAATGAAAACTTTTATAAACAAAATTTAAAGAAAGATGCGTGGGACGAAATCGGAAATGTTTTGAAAATAACAGCAGAAAAGTGCATTAACAAAATGGCAAGTCTTCTTTTGTATTGGCCACTTATATGCTGGAAATTCATATCTGTAAGCAGCTCTCTGCCTTCTCTCCGTTTATATAATTCTGTGCGCCACCAACGTCGGGTCTTTGGCGTTTTTTTTAAAGTTGATGAATGATTAACAATGAAGCACTGATAATCGTCAGAGCAAGAAGGCTGTCTTCAGACTCCATGATTCGTGTATATCGACTAAGTAGTGATGTGGGCAAAGAAAAAAACACGTGTGACGAGGGCTAGTGTTTGTAACGAAATGCGGGAACAGATGTTCTCGAATGATTCGTAGTCAATGAGCGTACCGAGCGCGCCACACGTCCAAGGCAGCAGGGAACATGCAATGTAAGGCAGAATATTACATTACATGTTGCATTGCACCAATCTGTACCCACCTTTATTCGTCCTCATCATTGTAGTCGTAGTGCATAGCATATATATACAGAGAAACCCTTGAATGAAGCCGCAACGCGGAGTTCATCAGCATTCAATTCTAATACCCATCGTGAAACCTCTGCATGGGTGATGCTTTAAAGGCGCAATATCCACATGAATTAGGTCATCTATACATATAATAAAATCGTTGAGACCAAAAAATCTGTACATTGAAGATTTAAAATAATAAAGTATTAAAACTGCAATGTAACCAGAAAAATATCAAGAAGATATAAATAGAGTATCACTGTCTCTAGCGTAAATGTACCCTCTTCCAGGAATATTACTTACAGCGACATAATATGGTCACAATAAACGTCATTATTATAATTTTATCCACATGAACATCTGTCGAATATGGGTTTTAACACAAACAGTGCCTCAATTCATAGGAGCACGTATGTTCTCAAGACGTCCTGCAATTTTAAATAACAGTCGCCATTTACTTGTATTTTAAGGTAACAGTTTAGCTAAGTGATCATTAGTGATCATCGTTTAAGTGAACATTTTGTGTAAAGTGTGTTAGATTCGTGAGAATTTTCCACTAGTTGTTCACCCAAATAGCGACGAGGATGTGGCAAGAGTAATAATTTAGTATTTTATTATTAGTACTATTTTATCTCGTGGTTTAAATAAAGAGTTCAACGCGTGTACTTAAATATTTAGCACAGTAGAATTAATGCCTGTTAACCTTGTTTTGGCTTAGTTTCGGTTAATCAATTTGTTTCTCTTGTCTCATGTTACTTCGGGTTGGCACAGGTATGTTTATTTTGCTGTTTTGCCAATTGTCATTCACTCTCATTCCTTACAGCTGGTTCCTCACACAATCCATCTATCTCTCTTGTTTGACCTTCCGCTCTAGCTCCACCCATTAACATTTATATTCATTAGTTCCAGTTAATCATGAAAATTATTTCATACAATTTATGTTACATTGTTGTCGCAATTGTTTTTTCAATTTATGTTGTTACCAATTGCTAGCTTCTGTGAACGAAAAACCTAAAACCCATAATATTTTCAATTATCTATGTAAGTACGTAATATCAAACCACAAAATGGACATTGATGACCATGCCCCATAATGGCTTTATTTTTAAACGAAACTAACATAATGTAGTTATGTCATCATTTTCCTGTTTGGCGACATGTTGATAATAAAGATGTTGTAGGAAGGCACATACGTATTCGGTTATGTACACAATATGTCACCTAGCCGGAAAATGAAGGTTATAATTTTCTAAAAGTTACGAATGCTTAGCTTTTCAAAACTCTGGTTATGTACACACAATAAATACATTTTACTTACTTCTATGAAAACAATAAAGAGAAAGAGCAATTCATAGATCTATTCATTTAATAGGTACTTGGTTTCGCCGTCTCTTCCAATTATCCACTAACCGTTCATCCTTCCATAATATCTACTATTAAAAACGAACAGCAGAACTAAATAAAAAAAGGTGGAATTCAAGCAGATAAACATACAGAAATTATGAAGCTTTTAATTTATTTCTTTGTTTACTTGCGGTGAATAGAACAATACCTGAGCGTAATATTTTATGGAAAAAATATATAAACTCGTATATCACTCATGACATCATAGTTTGTTTTATAATAGGACCACCAGGGACAATAGTTTTAATTTAAATATTTTCTTAAGATGCTCTCTGCTAAAATACTAGTAAAATCTATTATATGCCATAATGAATAATTCCAGTTATTCAGATAAAGGCTGGTATCGTTAACTGATTTTTTCCCTGAGAAGATAAATCGATATAATCATTTATTATTATTCATTGAAATGAATTAAAATATCATTTTTTTTAACCTCGAGGTGAGGTAAATGTAAAGTCTCCCTTCAGGTAGCCTCTACATCTACTATAGTGATTTAGATAGATAGATAGAGTTCTGTTTATCTACCAAAATCACAAGTAAGTTATGTTGTCATGTGACAATAATACACCTATCTCCAAATGTAATAAATACATACAAAGGGAAGTGGAATATCCCAGTTGTGGTAATAAACATACTGATATCTAATATTATTGTCCTTTCCAAAAGTTTAACTCCATATAACCTGTCAAAATTTGCCACAAAGAGACATTCAATCAAATGTTTTATAAGAAAGTACTCGGTGGTACTTTCATATATTTGAACAAAGAACATTTTTGTGGTATAAATACAATAGTACATAGATATCTCCCACACAATACCTACGTACATGAGAATTCATTACAGAAAAGCGCAACTGCAATAGCCTGAGAGTGCTTTGTCCTTAGTTACCTACCTAATGAAGTTGTGATATACTAACAAACAGTACAGATACAGTGAACGATAAAACTCAGTTCGTTTTCACAATCTTAATAATTGAGATTAAATCGCAGGTCTTATTACTCTAAGCAGTTTTAACGCTGAAATAATGACCAATGGGATTTGCAATCGGCAAAAATAATGAACTTTTCTCTCTTATTTTCGTTTCAGGTTGTAAATTTTCACTCCTAAATGCTCATCGCCGTTACAATAGGACGTCTAGTACTAATTTAATGTTCCTAGGCTGCAGTTTATTCTGTGCATGGTTCGTCAGTGAATTAATGAACGAATAAAGAATTGAATTCCTCAAGTAGATTTTATGATATCAATTTAGATAAGATTGATGCATAAAAGCACCAGTCTATAGACTTTTGTCGCTAACCGTACTTTTTACACAAAAATTACATAACCGTAGACGGGTAGGGTCGGTCACCGGCGCCGGCGCACGCGGGTCCCTGCGGTACGAAGCGCAGGTGAGGGGGGAGGAAGAGCTCTGGTGAAAGTGTTTCTACCGATGCATTTGAGAAATCCATCATCTTTAACAGCGAGCTACAAAATGATGTCGATTTCAATCTTACGATTTGTTTAGCACATCTTCATTAAACCGTATCGGAGTGCGTTGTTAGCTACAGCTGGCTGGTCATTGACTTTCCAGACTTTCGCACTTATTTGCACTAACTAGTGTGTAAATATAACAAACGGTCTAAATACCCAATACAACTATGTAATTATAAATAGGTTGTTGTTTATAACAAACAGTATGTGATGTATAAGTTCTGTGCGTAATACATAATGCATCGTTATGTATTAAGTACAAGTTACGTTATACAGCTTTGACAACTTTCTACCCACCAGTTGTGTTTAAGGTTGTCACAGTCAACTGCATACTTTATGTAGGTAGATGCGAGTCTTCCTCAAAGGAGACAATTACTTGACTCATGTCAGAATATAATACTACTGACAAAGCCCGTTGATAATGTTACTAGAACTCTTATGACAATTTACGTAAGTATAGCATATAACGTATACAATAGAAAACCCAAAATAATTAAC
This sequence comes from Xestia c-nigrum, assembly GCA_916618015.1. NCBI lineage: Eukaryota > Metazoa > Arthropoda > Insecta > Lepidoptera > Noctuidae > Xestia > Xestia c-nigrum. The sequence goes on from OU745260.1 coordinate 13,503,509, forward strand.
GTGAACCTACGAAAAATTACAACTTTACAGGAGTTAGAAGTTAAAAAAGTTACAAAAGTTTATTATTTCTTTCGTGCTTTGTTTTTGCGTAATCTGTGACCTGGTAAAACTACTAAGATCTACTTAGGTACAAAACCATTACAATACCAGTTGTTGTCTGTGAAATGCAAATACCGTCTAAGTAATTATTTTAATCGGAAAATTATTAAAACTTCTAGTGGTTAATCACTTGCACAATATAATGTCTCAAAAACACGTTTAAGGGTTGAATACCATCTGGCAAACTCAAACTCAAATCATATATTTTAATCAAACCAATACGGCACTTTTGAATGCCAATAAAACGAAAAAAAAAATGAAGCTCCAGTCACAGGCACAAGGCATAATAACTTGAGAAAGGACTTTAATTGCCCATTCCCTGGCACAAGGTTCAACCCTTAAAAATGATAAAAGGATCATCATAAACGATTGCACTCGGTTCCAGTAACATGTTGATACGGTCAATCATGAAATTGTGTAATAGATAATTAGATATCATCATGTAGGTACCTATCTACTATCATCTCGCCGTCATAATCGAGAAGGTTTTCTGCGCAATAACTACGTGAATCTCCACTTTAAAACGTTGACGTTGCAGTCATTCTTAGCCGCAAGTTCCGTGTAAACAATTATGTTTTTACAAACCTGTTGAATATATAATGTAGTTGTGTAGGTATATTTCGTGCAAATATCTAGTTTGCGAGCTGCCCGGCTCGGATGTGACGCAAGCACCATTGTGTCCACTTGCTCGACTGACCAATAACGATTTCACTAAGATTGTAGCTGTTTATATTTCTTACTGCTCATGCTTTGATTTCGACTCGATTATCTTGATTTCTTATGCTAATCAGGTGCTTATTTTCCCCAAAAGTTTGACATATCACTAAGGTAGTGATTGGTTTTTGAAAAAAAGTTCTCTTTCATTTGAGGTTTTTGATATAAAGTTTTATCTTTTTGTTTTATTATTCTGTAAAGAGCTAACACTCAACCAACCATCCAAAGGCCAAGTTGGTAGGTATGTCAACTCTGCTCAGCCGCAAATTTTCAAGATACCCAAATCCAATCAAACGATCTAACGGTGAAGGAAAACATCGTGAGGAATCCGGCATGTCCTAGAATAAAAAAATCGATGACATGTGACATCTACCAATCCGCACTGGGCCCGCGTGGTAGATTATAGCCTATTCCCTCTCATTGAGAGGAGGCCGTGTCCCAGAAGTGGGAACATTATAGGCTGATGATGATGATGATGATGAAATCCAATCTGAAACTGGTGACTACGGAACCTCAAAGTATTTATCAGTTTTTTTTACTTATTCAAGACACTGAATGATGTCCTTGGTTTTTTTTGTCACATCATCATCATCACGTAGGTATTTGTGCTACACTTATGCGTTCTAATGTTCTCGTCACAATTTTAAAACAAAGTTATATTACCCGATTACGGCGGACTCCAAACTTAGGGTGATATATCTTCTATATATATAAAAGAAAGTCGTGTTAGTTACACCATTTATAACTCAAGAACGGCTGAACCGATTTGGCTGAAAATTGGTGGGGAGGTAGCTTAGAACCAGGAGAAGGACATAGGATACTTTTTTTTTTTTTTTTAATTATTTTCGTCGGTATGTAATGGGTAGGTAGGGGTAGGTAGTGGGTAGTAGTAGGTAGGTAGTAGTAGGTAGGTAGTAGTAGGTAGGTAGTAGTAGTTATGAAGGTAGGTAGTAGTAGCTAGGTAGTAAGTAGTAGTAGGTAGTAGTAGGTAGGTAGTAGGTAGTTGTAGCTAGGTAGTAGGTAGTAGTAGGTAGGTAGTAGGTAGTAGTAGGTAGGCAGTAGGTAGTAGTAGGTAGTTGTAGCTAGGTAGTAGGTAGTAGTAGGTAGGTAGTAGGTAGTAGTAGGTAGGCAGTAGGTAGTAGTAGGTAGGTAGTACTTTTGACGCAGACGAAGTTGCGTGGGTCAGCTAGTTATTATTATTCTATTAATTCGTAGTACCTAATAGATAGAGAGAATGTTTATCTTCGATAGCAGCATATCTTCTGTTGTGCTACGGGATTTAGAAGCATATTATTCCAATGATGTTTTCAGAATTTTGTACATTTTTAGGGTTTCATACCTCAAAAGGTAAAAAAGTAACCCTTATAAGATCACTCTCTTGTCCGTCTGTCTGTCTGTCATCACCGATTTTCTCAGGAACGGGTGGACCTAGTTTGTTTATGTAAACAATTTGGGCATGCGAACGAACTATCGATTTTGTGTAGCCCCAATCTCATGTCTTTTAATTTAACCCAACACTACTATTGTTTTATTTGTTTTCAGATACGTATGCAAACAAAAATAGTTAGTTAATCGCAAAAATTTCGAACATGCTCTTCCTTCATAAATTATTTTATTTCGTTATACTTGCTTGCTTAAATAAGTCGATAAGTAAATTAAATATAATCTCCGTTTGATCTTAGTGCTTATAACATACCTAAGTTAGGTTAGGCACGTCAGAGATGCTAAATCTTAGTCTCGTAGTTGGTAACTCCGCAGTTCCCCACTATTTATGGTGGTGCAATTTCTGACATCACAGTTTACCTGGTTAGGCATGTATAATAATAATACTTTATTGATACAAATCCTTACACACAGTCATCCTTACACATGTATTTAAATGATATATGTACCTACCTATTTACTAAACTATGATGAAGTTGCGTGATAACTACGATAAGTGGCTAAGGCTATGTTAATAGATGGCCAGAGACAATAGAACAATGATTTTTCCCACATAAACTTAGACATATCACAATTCTCGGAAAGGGATATTTGTTTAAATAGGTTCGTATCGGCGCGAACACAGCTGAATTGATTGCTGAAAAGGACGTTAAACTACAACAACTCTCAATTTATGACTCAATTAATTTCACAACACTTTCGGCATGTAGGTAGGTAGGTAAACAAATACCTGCCAAACAAGAATCGGGTCAGTCAGGCATTGATGAGGGTTAACCTACAAAATTACGATTACAACATACCTACACTACTTTATGTGGGTTTAAGGTTACCCCTGCCTACCCACCCCTCCGGGGACTACCTATAGGCGTGATCACGTGATGTCAAGCAGACATTCCATCCTGACACGTAGTTCAGAATCAAGGGAAATATAAATTCACAAAAACTAAACTGAGAGAGCTGTTCTATTTTCAACGCTTAGTTTAGCGCTGAAAGTTCAAAATCGGAAGGTGGGCTTTTATTTAGGAATGTCACCCAGATTTATTTAAAACGGTCTGTATCTTCTGATCTTACACGTACAGTATAAGTATGTTGACGATAGAGTCGATCAAAAAAAATCCTTGCGAGACGGCGGATTAATGGTAAATAGGTAAAAAATAACTTTGATGTTGGCCATAACCAGCCATAATGGTAACTAAGGCATGTTTACAAACAACTAAGGAGCCGCTACGCGCCAGTGGCCTCACTGACTCGATGTTAACAGCCAAGTCCGAGAGAAAGGCGCTTTCCCGCAGTTGTATCCCTCCCGCACTTAGTGGCTCACTCAATTATTATAAGTATGTTTTATCTCTAGAGAAACAAAGATCTTAATCTACAACATACAAGACACTCACGAGACTTTAAGATTTCAAATACCTATAGCATTACTCGCTAGCTATAACATTACATGTGTTGTAGTTCTACTTTTGGTGTGCGATTCCTTCGGCATCCAAATAAATTCATGTTTAAACAACAGCTTTTCAAGGGTCTACCTTCTAGAACTTAATATGTAAATACCAAAGCTTTGACTCTCAGTCACGGTGGTGACGGGCCGTCAGCACCCGCCTGCCTACCTCTATACGTTACGTGTTTAACATTTAATCAAAGAGAATAACGGAAATTATCTTACCGGTGGTGGTTCCGACGCGCTGTACACTTCAGATGGTGGATATTCCGGTTTCATGGTGATGGTCGCCATGGAATCTGGTTGATGTTCCTTCTCCATCACGCGATTTAATCTTCACAAAAAAAAAGTAGAGCCCTGGTTCTGTCGCGCGCGTAATGTTGGACGTTCGGTGTAGAAGTGCGCGTGAGTGAACGGCGCTCCACCGCGTAGCCGCGTAGGCGCAGTCGTCGTCGCGCTGTGGTGGGGCTACACGACAATGCTATAACGCATTCACTTATTTTGACAATAGACCTTAGAACTCATTGCTCTAGTCTAACTCTTCTTAACCTATATTATCTTAACCTATATTACCTACTAGAGATAATCATTAATAAGAAACCGACAATCATCCAGTATAGGTACCTAGTTATGAAAAAACAAAATAAATGAAATCCAACTTAATTTGTGGCTGGGTACCGAATGACATAAAATTATGATGAAGTTAAATAGGCGGTATCCCAACGGTAGATATGATGTGTCTTCTCAGTCCTGGTTTTACAAACACCTCCCGTCCCATTCATAATTGAAAAATGGAATCACCTTTTGTTACATTATTACGGTCTACTGCTGAAACAGTCTTTCTCCGTTCGCAAGCCTTTTACCTTTATCATCGTCCAGCACCATTCAGCTTCTAACCACTCTATGAAGACCATCGCTCCAATGAGGCTGAGAACTCAATACTTTTTGTCTGTTTTTGTTTTCGTCTTCCACTCTTCCATGGCGCGTGATCAGGTAGGTATAGACAGGTTGTGAAAACCAATCTAAGGTTACACTCAAAGCGAATAAAGATATATGCCTATGTATAAATCATGTATGTTCCTATATACTAATCATACATAGGTATAGGTTCAGCGCATTGGCCAGCCGATGGCATCCTTTCACTATTTGTATTAACTACCACAGGGATATTTAATCCTTCATTATTTTACGCAAATGCTTAAGTACGCATGATACACGATAAGACGAATAATCATTCACTGTAATAAACACAAATAAAGGGAAACATTAGCTGCAAAATGGGATATTAACGTTAGTTTCGGAAGCACAACAACAAACTAAGTCGAAGCTTGTATCTTGCTACCGACTAGGTACTGAATCTGAAGTTACTTTGCTTTTTTTTGTGTCTGCATTTATAGGTAGTAGGTATAGGTACTTTCGTAACTAAAAGGCCCAAAGCAGAGACAAGCGGAGAAGTGCGAAGCGGAGAGGATATGAGATGTGTTAGAACTCAGGTGTATCCACTGAAGCTGTGCAGAGATGTGCAAAGTGGAGAGAAGAGGAGCTCTGGAAAGTGGCACGCCGCCGCTCACAGCACACCGCTCACCACACGACGCACGCAGCACACCGCAGATCGATCGAAGAACACTGCACACAGCAAACCGCTAACCGCCAGCCGCTCATGTCTCTTCTCACCTCCGCTTGCCTAAGCATAAACGAGGCGAGAGAGAGAGAGAAAGAGAGGAGATATTCTCCTCTTTTTTCAGCCCAACTGTTTCCACTAAATCTAGGCAGAGACGAGAAGTGCAAATTAAGACATTTTATTGGTAGTTATAACACATCTCCTCTCTTCTCGTCTCGTCTCCGCTTCGGTGGAATCCGGCCCTTACACATAAACATCGTAGGCAATTTATTTTATACTCCGCCTGAAGAAAAACTCATGGCAGTAACTTTAATAGACATATTTTGATGTGTTGGTGTTACTCATTCTATAAATACACGTGTACTTCTTATAATGTGTAGTTGTTTTTACATCGTGTGCGTTTGTAGCAATGGAATGCATGTATAATTATCAAATTCCCGAGGTTTGCTGTAGGTGTTTACTTCGCTTCCTGACAAAAAGTGGCAGCTCTTTACTGCCTCCACAGCTTATTACTCCATGCTCACGATGCAAATTAGTGTAGGCAAAACCCTCCAGCTGAACGCGAATCGATGCTGACAAATGTGATTAAACCCTTTGTGTGATTGTTTTACACAAAATCAAAGATTATGTGATCCTGTAGGCTAAGGGAGAATCTACAGCGACCCGGGCGCGCGTTCTGTCCGCTTTGTATAACGGAGCACGGTACTGAATTTATTTTAATCGATGCAATGCTGTAATGTCTTAAGATCCTTTGTTGTACTGTTTAATGACAAAATCATATTTGAAATAACAAGATTTTTGAAGTGTAGCGGATTTAGTTACGATTTTGGTCACGTGCTAAAAATCCATTTATGTAATGTCTATTGAATGATATTAGAAACCACAATATTGTTTAAAAGACCTAGATACCTCACACGTATGGGTATGATGAAAAAACAAGTTTTGAGTTTCAGTTCTAGGGATGGGGAACTCACAAAATTTATTGTTTTTTTTTCTATTTTTGTGTGAAAATCTTAATGCGGTTCACAGAATACATCTACTTACCAAGTTTCAACAGCATACTCGTAGTTCTTATAGTTTCGGAAAAAGGCGGCTGTGACATACGGACGGACAGACAGACAGACATGACGAATCCATAAGAGTTCCGTTTTTTGCCATTTGGCTACGGAACCTAAAAATTAATGAAGTCCTGAGAGATTCACCAGTACCTGCCCGTGAATTTAAAATGTTAGAAAATTTGAATTTCGTGGGCTACCCTGACGCTTTCTCAAGGGTAGCACGCGAAATTCGAATTTTCTAACATTTTTTCAATTTGCAGGCCAGTGCTGGGTTGTATATTGATTAAATATTTCTTCGCGACTGAAAGACGTGTGAAGATACGGAATTAAATACATCAAAATAATAAATACAGCCCTCCAAGTTCACAAAGATCGAGGAATGTCTTTGACCTTGAAAAGGTCGCTCCTCGTCCGCGGCATCTACGACAGATTCCGCCATTTATCTGACATTAATTTGCCTCTGACCTTCGACCACAAAAACACATAAATGAAAAAAAAATGTAATTTTTGCAGCAAAACAGTAACATTTCAGGAAACGAAACGTAAATTTCGACTCAAGGGCCCTGGCAACACTGGTCAGTTCTGTCACTGTCACTTTTCAGATTCAACAGGAGTCTATAATTCGAATGGTAGTCACACATTGAACAAAAAGTGGTCCTATCTATTGAACAACTTGATAAAATCATTACAATAACAAATAGATACAATGGCAAATTCTGGAAAAGGCACTTTTCAACCAGTAAGTTAAGTTATTAAACGTAGTGAGGTTATGTTTCGGTATCATGGTGACTAGTTTGACTTCCAATAATTATATTTCTAGGACTCCGATGTTCACATTTCGTTTGAAGATCAGCAAAAGATAAACAAATTTGCTCGCCTAAATGCCAAAGTAGACGATCTCAAAGAAGAACTCAAACTTAAACAGAATGATATGAAGAATTTAGAAGAAGCTGTAGAAGAACTCAGTCTTGCTGATGATGGTGAAAAGATTCCATACCTCATTGGTGAAATTTTCATTTGTCAAGGGCTTGAAGACACTTTGGTTAGTAATCTGTGTTGTAATAATGATAAGCTAATTTCATAACTCACTCAATTTCATAAAAGGGGCCCATCTTAGCTTGATCCTTATTACCTGATCCTAAAGTTGGCTTTCATGAAATGGTTATGTCATGCCATCAGTCAAACAAAGAAATAGCTCCATACTATGTCCACATAATTAAATTATATCCATGTATAATTATTAACATCTTTGTGACTTCATCTGTGTAGAAAAATATATTTAGGTACTGTGCACACAGACAATAAAAAAGGGCCGATTAGCTAATTTATTTTCATCAACCTTAAATATATGAATAAAAAAAAATGAAATTTTGAAACTCCATCCATAATTAAATAAAGCATTCATCAATTGTTTCCTTTTGAATTGATGATTTTAACAAACTATTTTATTTTCAGAAATCATTAGATGACGCCAAATCTAAGAAGGTTAATGAAATCACTGAAATTGAAGGCAAATGTGATGAGCTCAAATCTCAAATGGGTGAATTAAAAGCACAATTGTATGGGAAATTTGGTAGTCACATCAATTTGGAAAATGAGGAAGATTGAATTGTATTAACTTAATATTTAAAATCTCTTAGCTACTTACTATACTTGAATATTTTGTAGTGAATCCTAATGGGTTTAAATGAACAAAAATGCTTTTTTGCACATAATACAAATATTTAATAGGTCAGTTTCAGTAATATTTTACAACAAAATCATACAACAGCTGCTTAACCTGGTTCTTTATGATTTATAATCACTTCAACTGAAGCTATGTACTAATTCTAACTTGATAATGTAAAATTATACATTTAAAATAAAAATATGCTATAATACAGGTATTTCTTTAGACTAGCCATCTAATAGGATAAACTTAAGTAATTGATTTGTTTAAATAATAATATGACACCATGTATCAACTATAGTTAGAATGTTTCATATTTTTTTCTTTAAAGAGGATATTAATTCCAATTTTAATTTTAACAAATGCTATATGCAGTAATATATTATGTATTACATCGAGAAAAAGAGAAAACTGATTACAATTAAAGCTAATTAACAACACTTAAGTACATATTATTTAAAATATCTATATTACTAAATCACATTTAATGTGTATGTTTACATTACACAACCAAATACTACAATAGTCTGGCAAAATGTAACGTAACCGTTGTTACAAAACAATTATAAGCATAAATGTTTGATGCTTACGACGCCTGTTGTATCTCTCTTGATAGGCTCCTCGTTAAGTGTTAGTTATGAGTGTAGAACTAGGATTTCTCTGCAGTTATAGTTTAAAAAAAACATGAAAATCTTTGGCGCCCACATTTTCGTAATAAATAATACTCTAGTCCTTTCTCAATACTCCAATATATCACAATACTTGACTAAAATGTAATACTCAATTAGGAATCAAAAATATGAACAATACACAAACTATACAAGTGCTTAATTAATAAGTAAAAATATTAACTAACATTACAACATGTGATTAAAAAATACATTTTAAAAACATGTAAAATATGTACAGACAAATTGAGAATCTTCTTTTTGAAGAAGTAGGCAAATATTTTACTAAAGCGATGTTACTATCGCATATATTGTACCATCGCATTAATTGTAAACCAAACTAATAAATAAACTAACATAGTATGAATAGTGTTTAACACTATAAGCTATTCGAAAAAGGAAAGTGCACCATATACTGCCGTACAATTTGCTAAAAATCATGTGGTCAAGCGAAAGGAACCTGCTAAAGAAATCAGGTCACATAACAATTACTTATACTATTTGAATATTAATAATGTAGATATGAAGTATTTGTCAATTTGAACTAAAGGCCGTATAAAGCCTACCTCACCAAATGAATACAAATTGAGTTCATTTATACACCTCGCTGCAGACTCGTCTGTGAATTAGAATGCGAGCTTTGTTGCAGACTCTCCTCTTCATCAGTTTCTCGATCATTCGATATTTTTATGGCCTGATACCACTGGTTGGTAAGATCCGTCATTTGGCTTTTACAATCTTTCAACTCCTGAAAAGTAAGCATTTCAAATGTCCATTAATTGAAATATTAAGACTAATGTGCCCACAACTTCATCCACGCGATCGCGGAAGACAAACACGTAGCAATACCAAAAATGTCTTGTTTTATTTTTGGACAGAGCTAAACCTATTGCAGGTAGAGTATACAGTATGTTCTCAGCGGCCACGTCGCCACGTCGTTAATTTGTAGTTACTACAAAAATGGCATTCGCGATTAATTATGGCGTATTCCGAATACATAAGTAATTATATTCTCACTTAAAACAGAAAATTTATTTGCACTCTTGCACTCCATAGGATCAGATCCATTAATTAGGGCCGAGTCACACCGGAATAGCAGAGCCCGGCGGCGCGACGCCAGCAGACGCTGGTGGCCTCGCGTGACCTCCAGATCCTACGCGCCTATTCTTCTCTTGACTAGTTTAGTTTCTATATTCGGCCGGCAGTGTCCCGAGGTAGAGGCCCGCGGTGCCGCGAGCGGGCTCGCGTCACGCGACCTTTTCAAACGATTCTAGTATTTTAACTATGTAGATAAAGTTTAAAATTATTTCACACTGAAAATGCTCGCCGCGTCGCAGACGGCCGCTGCCATTCCGGTGTGACTCGGTCCTTAGAGTGGAGTACGTGGCTGTTAAGCCAATAATTGAGGGGTATAGATGCAAAAGTGCTTCTATCCATTTTCTTAAATTTTTCACGATACCTCATATATCCATAAAACGTATTAGGTATACATAAACTACATTCCATATTTAAATTGAATATCTTGGCAAATTTATATTATTTTCGATACCAGATTATACTTTTTTCATAAACAATGTAAAAAATTAGGAAATTGACTTTAAAATCTGGATAGAGTCCCTTCTGCATCCAAACAGTAGATAGAGGCGGTTTTGCATCCGCCACTACTGGATAGAAGCGGTTTTGCTCTTTTGTTGCTAGTGTGGATGGCTTTCTTTTGTTGGTTTTTTTGCGTTGCGCTTCCACACATTTTCATTACGAATCCTTTTCCTTGACTTATTCCCTTGCACTGGAGCAATATTATTTCCATTTTTTGATGATTTTTCTATTTAAAAACCGAAAAAGAAAATCACACAATAAACCAAAACATCAGCCGGATGCCATTACACTCCTAACAAAATACTGTGTTGTGATTGGTCGAGTCGCAATAGTGGCGCTTTTGCTATTTAAATTTTATCAGAGGCGGTTTTGTACCTAACATCATATTTCTCATGTCATTTTCTCTAGGATAGAGGCGATTTTGAACGTATTTTATTTAACAAAACCAACGACGAGAAGAAGAGGGTTGCCAACAATCAAAAAAACATTCAGGCTTTGAAATGGGATAGAAGCGTTTTCGCATCTATACCCCTCAATTGAGCATCGCATAAATATAAAAGCTGTTATTACCTGGTGAGTGAATCTCCTTGTGAAGAATGGAGTTAGATACTTCATGTCTAACCTCACGAAACCTCTCAATCGAGCTGCATGTGAATAATTAACCTGAAACATGTAAACAATGGCTTACGTGGACCTACTGAAATACTGAAAGGTTACCAGATGTCATAACACATTCAGTTTTATGTTTACGAATGATACATGATTGGCCAAGAACATACCAAATACTCAAGAGTCAACAATAGGCTAGTTTCCACCATCAATAAATTGCAAATCTATTTAGTCCGTTAGTTAGAGTATTGGAAAATAATAGACAAATAGTTTTTGTTTTTGTAAATCAACGAATATTGACAGAGATAAAACGCATCAAAACTCGGGAGTGGGGACTCGTGACGTCAGAACTCACTAAGAATGATACCAAACAGTGGCGTATTGGGAATTCTAAAAGAGTCCTATCTTCGTCAATTTTGGTTTATGTGACAAAAGAAAAATATGCTATTGCTTAAAGAAAGTTATATTCTCACAGCTGCGTCACAGACAGGACATCAACCAAACGGGCACATAGTGGCTGGGATGTCAAATGTCTTGTCTCAATACTTTTAATTTAGGACTTTCTGGTTTCCTCTCGATGCTTCACTCCGCAGTTTAAGAGCAGAGTGGATGAAATAATGTACACAAATTCAAGTAGATTTGATTCGATTGAGTAGTTTATTTTTATTTAAATTGTACCATATAAATGCATATTAAGTCATGATGAAAGCAATTATTTATAGTCATCACTGTACCTAATTATAATAATTGTTGTAATGCTCCTATGACGTCTTTTCGTAGAATGTTTTGCTATTAGGATCATTTGCTTTTTCAGGACTTTTTAAAACAGAAGGTAATTTGTCCCATAAACATACATACATAAATGTATTTTTTCATACAACCGGGCAAGGTATCCAAATGCTTTCATATGAATCGCGCAATCCATCACGAAAGTTCTCAAAACGCTTCAACTATTTCGCATAAATACTAAGCAGATTTTAAGACGGTTTTTTGTGGTTTTCATTGATATTCTTAGGGTTTGTTGGCGGTGTACATCCTTTAATGAATATCTTCATGACCGTTTGCTACACCAACTCGGGCATCGAACACAAGACCAAGATTTGATCCATATGATTGACCCTATCGATTGATGTCAAAAAGGTACAGAATGTTATTTTGTCGTAGGTACTTTAGTCGATTCATCCCGGGTTCGCTGACAGAGTGTGGCAAAATAATTTTCGAAATGCTGTGAGTGCAGATTTGTTTCTTTTTAAAAATAAACGAATGTTTCCTTTGTAATGAGTAAAATTTGCTATCTCCAGTATTAAGAGTACTTTCCCTCGGTGGCATTAAAAAATTCCACACTCTATATTCTATCCTATACAAAAATATTTCGATTTGCTATATCAGATTATACTTATTATTTTCTCATACCTCTAATTCCTCTTCCGTTATCTCAGACAAATGTTCCGAGTCTATAGCTTGGCCCCACTCTCTTGTTTTAGATAAACTCACTTCCTTCTGCTTACGTAATGATCTGGAACGCTTCGTTTTTTTGTTAGCCTGTGAAAAAGTAGGTACAATAAAGTAAGTAACTATTTTTAATTCTATTTGTAATATTCTTCTGATTTTTCGACGGGCATACAAAATAAAATCGACGCGAATGAGTTCGCGGAAAAAATATTAACACAACACAACAGGTCTATTCTGATGGGTATCATGAAAAACCACAAAACGAATATAAATCGATTAACCACGTCAAGAAAGTCCTCCATAATAAATTGGTTCGGGAATGATTCGTAAATTCGTTCTACTATTTATATAATTCTTTTCATATTATGTACTTACTCGCAAAAACTTTAACAAAGGCATTGTAGATCCACCGAAGAATAAAGTGGTGAATAGGACGATTATCAGCGTAGTAGTAATAATCACATGTCGAGTTTCATCAGAAAAACCCAGATGAAGTGATAAAGCATAGGAAATTGCACCTCTCAGCCCTGGAAATGTAAGTAGGTATATAAGTTTTTGTTTAATTGCTTTTTCCTCTGGAAAATTTGAGATCAAAATACATCTGTAATTTTCCAGACATGTCCATAATTTCACGTGTCCAGAATGGGAAGAGAATAACAAGCAGTAAAGAAAATAGCCCAGAATTTTCTTTAAATGTATGGAATTTACTACAATAAAAGGGCCTAAGATCTTACTTACCACTAAACCACATGATAAACATCATTTTCTTAGTTATCTTATGTTCACGGAATTTATTGCAGAGCAAAGCGAGTGGGAAGATGTTAGCGGCTCTACCAACTAAGCACATGACTATACTCCAAACTACCAGGGCTGGTTCCACACGATGTCTGAAGCTGTAAATGTATAAAATAATTAGGATTATATTTCCTACCGGGTGTAAACCACCTCATCACGAAGCCGTCAACGAAGCATTCTGTACATCAAAGTAACTTTATTGCTGGAAAACAACTTTTTTTTGGGATGGAAAATCTATGTATGTATATATGTAATATTTTATGGTAGAACTCAATGTAACGCACTTAAAACATTGTGCTGATGAATGGATTTAATAGTACGGGGGTCGAAGAGTTGTTTAAAGTAAAAATCTTACAATAAAAACTTATATTTGAAAAAAAATTGTTTAAAAACATTGGCACTTTGACCCCAGGTTCCCAGGTATGGTATAGAACAAAAAAATAATTGCAATGACATGACAAGGACAGCAAGTGTGAAGAGGTGTTTTACAACCTTTATTATTTGGGTTGTTAGTCAATGTTAAATGATAATAAAATACCTGAAAATAGCTAGTCCTAAGTAAGCAAACACACACGTCTCAGCAATGAATGCCAGTGTTCTCATAGTCTGCTGCATAGTGACCTGTGTCACTGTTGATAAGTTGAAATGTGTGTAATGAGACATCACTACACCACAAAATAATATCGCCATTATTCCTGAAACAAAATAGATAAGTAAAAATTGCACTAGGAAAAGAAAATCTACAATAATAAAATAATTCAATAAAATTAAGTAATTACCTGACAAATGAATACCTTCAGCCAGTACATATGGAGCGTAAGTGAACACTAACATCATACCAAATTCAAGAGAAGGGTTCTTTCGCAGATCAACATGTTTCAATAGCAGTGCACTAACTAGTGCAAACAACACCCCTATGCCTGCTGATGCAAAAAACATTAACCAAAACCTGTTGATTGCAGACAGAATTGCTTCCCCGGTGGACATGAGAGGATCATTTGAGTCCAAAACAGCAGTTGTTAGAACAATAGCAATAGCATCATTTAGTATACTCTCTCCAAAAACCAACATGTTGAGTACAGGGTCTACGTCAAGAGCATGGAAGATTGCCACCGTAGCCACAGGATCTACTGCTGATATCAGGGAGCCAAAGGCAAATGACTCAACAAAACTTAGTTTATACACTACTTGGGCCAGCCCAAGCAAATATATACCAGCACCAATGACAAATGCTGATATAGCAGTTCCAACTATAGCAAACAATAAGATTGATCCAATGTTTTGGAAGAAATTACCCTTGTGAAGATTATAACCTGATTCAAATATAATGGGAGGCAACAGAACTAGGAAAAAAGCTGTAGGTGAAAATGCCTCTTCCTTTCTCCAATTTGCTATGTTTTTTATGGACATCAAGTTAATGATCATACCAATTAATGCACCAAGGAAAACTATTACCACACTCTCAGGAAGATATGAGAATCCCGTTTGGAGCATGAGATGAATCAGTAAAATGCCTAAAGCCAGCACACATAACACAAAGAATATGGCCATGGAACTGTTGTGCTCATCTTCTGCAGAACTCTTTTCAGGCAATGGTGCTGCATCAGAGGGACTAACAACTGAGGCATTTGGACTTGCTGATGAAGATATATTTACCATCACTACTGATAGTATGGAAGATTCTTTATCATTCTTTTCTGTGGCAATATTTGAACTTTCAGTTGAGGAACTCACTGTTGAATTCACAGGTGGACTACTCACAGGCGATTCACTAGAACTCGAATCACTCTGATTGGGTAAACTTGCTCGTTTTGACCTTGACAGTCCAAATTCGTGATCGCTGTTGTAATTGGTGTACACTTTTCCTTGAAAGTTAGTATGTGGCTCAGTAAATATCGACTTAGGGTTTCTATGTTCACTCGATGAAGATGCTGATTTCAAGTGCTCTCCATAACAGAAACTAATCAAACATATAATGCCGATCCAAAATACATCTTTTCGTATACAAGGCATTTTAAAATATAATTTTCCCAAACTTGTTCAACTCTTCTCGTCATGTGTTGATTTCAAACTGTATTTAATATCGTTTTGTCTGCGCTTCTCTCTGAGTAACAGTTTGTGTTTGATTTCGTGATTAAATACACAAAGATAGAAATTCTACTAATATTCAGCAACTCTATCTCTGAACAAATCTTGACATTTGCTACTGACAAGTGACAGTTGACACGACCAGGGAAACGAGTTCGTGGGATTCGTGGCACAGGGGTGCGTTTAATTAATCAAATGACTCAAGCGGCGTAAGTTTATTAACCTTATTGGTAAGGTAACTATATTTTTTCGAGCCGTTTCGGGTTGAAACTCTAGGACCGTGGGGTCCGAGTCCTCATAGCTTAGAGTACATATTACAGTAGTATAAAGAGCGCGCAACAAAGTGAGAACAGTAGGCACAGGTAAGAACAACACGCCGTTCCTCCCGCGAGTCATGTAGTCGTGTTCGAGTGCTAGCAATTAACGTAATTATCAAAATGGCAGTTCGATCTCGCAAAAACGATTCTAGGAAACACAAACTAAAATCCAATATCATTTTTCATCGACAAGTTATTTTTATTCCTATTTAGATGAAAATAAATCACGCATTGCGGGGGAGGCGAGCAGCACAGGCACCCGCGCACCGCGCTCGCAACGCGAGTCTGATGTAACACGTCCAACGCTGTAGTCGAGATTAAACATATTTTTAAATGTTTGCTAGAAAGTGATAGGGAGGAATTGGCGGTATGAAACTAATTAAAACGTGAATATTATAAACATTGTGTTTAATTTTATTTGAGAAAATCAGAGTAATTTTACATGACACCGTATCATCAATCAGTTAGAAGAATTCTATTTACAAATTCAAAATAGATGTCATAGACAAACATGGACAGCATCACGACCTTCCAACACCTTCTCCTGATGTTCGTTCATGTTGCTGAGACACGTCTCTATATATGCATTAATCTTGCACAGTGTCTTTCGAACTTTACTTTTGACAGTGGTTTTGTCATTACGTCAGCCAACTGTATCTCTGTTGGACAGTAGCTGATATTGATCAGTCCGTTCACGAAGTGTTCATGTATGAAATGGTATCGCACATCTATGTGCTTCGACCTTTTGTTGAAGGATCCCGATTTTACGAGTTGAATCGAACTTTGGTTATCAACGTGCAAATTTATTTTTATATCCACATCGGTTATTTCCTTCAACAGAGATTTCAGATGCAATGCCTCTTTGCAACAGTCTGCTGCGGCTATGTACTCGGCTTCAGTCGATGATAATGCCACTATAGGCTGTCTCTTAGACGCCCATGTTATTGGTCCATCAGCTATCATAAGCACGGAGCCAGAAGTGCTTCTTCGCGTCAATGGATCTCCAGCATAGTCCGAGTCGCTATAAGCATCGATATTCTCTATCGGTTTGTTTCGTTTGAACATAATGCCTTTATCTTTGGTTCCCACCAAATATTTGAATATTTTCTTAAGTTTTGTGACATCTTCTCTAGTGAAATTTTCGACCTTCCTGCTAACTTGGTTGACCGCTTGTGCGATGTCTGGTCTAGTTCTGGTAGACAGATACAGTAAACTTCCCACTGCCTCCCTATAGGGATATTCCTTCTCCTGAGCAGTTTCCTGTATCGACTTGGAATCGCTACTTGCGGGCGTGTCACAAGGTTTGGCATTTTTCATATTATATTTTTCCAGTATGTCATTTATATAAGATCTCTGAGTAAGAATTATTCCTTCTTTGGAATTTCTTATTTCCATACCCAGATAGGTACTTGGATTTTGATTCTTTTTCATTTCAAATTTGGTTTCAAGTTTCTTCAAAATAACTTCAATCTTTTTCTTGTCTTTTCCTATGACAAGACCATCATCGACAAATAATCCGATTATTATTGACTTATCTTCGTTTATGAAAACGCATCGATCGGTTTTTATCGTCTTGAAACCCAAATCAAACATCGCTTGGGTAAAAGTTTTATTCCATGTGAATGGAGCTTGCTTTAAGCCATACAACGACTTTTTCAGCCGGCAAACTACATCAGTAGTATTGCAGTCAGTTTTATAGCCAACAGGTAGTTTCATATAAACTTCATCTGTCAACTCTCCGTACAAGAATGCTGTCTTGACGTCAAATGTCATGAAGTAGTAAGATTTGGATGCGGCAATGGCTAGTAAAGTTTTTAAGGCAGATTGACTTACAACTGGGCTATATACGTCTTCAAAATCCAGGTTTCCTTTCTGCTCGCAGCCACGTACGACTAATCTGGCCTTTTTTGTACCGTCATCTTTAATCCGAAATACCCATTTGTTCGACAAAATTTTGTGTCCTTTGGCTTCTGACCTGTCAACTAATACCCAGGTGTTATTTTTCTGTAGTGAATCCATTTCTGACTGTATCGCCTTCTCCCAATTTTGTCTGTCGGTGCCCGTCACTGCATCTTGATATGTAAGAAATGAACAGTCATAGTCATCATTACTATCTGATGTAAACATAGTCACGCAACGACTTAGCTCGTAATCTTTGGTCCATGCTGGTGGCCTCACTGCTCTTTGTGGTCTTTCACTTGAGGGTGGTGGGTCAACTGGATCTTGACTGGAGCTGGAAGAAGGAAGATTAGTAGGTTCCTGAAAAAATAAGTTATTATTCATTTTGTTTTTAATTTCAGGTATTTCAATCTCAATTAATTCTGTTTCTGGTTCTAGAGTAGAGTCTTCGGTTTTCTCAGCAGGAGTATCGCCATAATGCATCTTTTCGATTACTTTTACGTCTCTGCTGATAACAACGTCATTCTTTTCCGGTATGTAGATTCTAAAACCTTTGGCTTTATTTGCATATCCCAAAAATACTCCTTCTGTCGCTTTGGCAGAGAATTTTCCTTTTCGGTTCTTGTTCATTACAAAGGCTCTGTTTCCAAACACGTGTAGGTGATTTCCCGATGGGATTCTTCCTACCCACTTCTCATATGGGGAGTTTCCTTTGAGAGCTTTTGCTGGGCTCCTATTTATCAGATAGTTTGCAGTGTTCACTGCTTCTGCCCATAGATTTGCAGGAACGTTAGAATCTATCATCAGACATCTTGCTTTATCCATCAGCGACCGATTTTTTCTTTCACTCATGCCATTTTGCTGCGGTGTATAGGGTGCAGATAGTCTTCGGCTTATGCCGTTATCTTTCAGGAATTTTTCAAACGCTTTCGACCTATATTCACCTCCATTGTCAGACTGAAGGTTTTGAATTTTCTTCTTGTGAAACACTTCAACATAGTTTTTGTACTCCTTGAACTTTTCAATAACTTCGCTCTTTTCTTTTAAAAAATAAACACAGCAGTATCTTGTATAGTCGTCAATAAATGTAACGAAATACTTTGATCCAGCCATTGATTTATGCTCAAAAGGTCCACATACGTCACTGTGAATTATCTGCAGCACTTCGGTAGAGATTATTTGTTCATGGCTTTGGAATGGTAGAGTGGTAAATTTACCCTTGATACAAGTCTCACAGGTACCCAAAGTTTTTTCTTTAAAGTCGAGTCCTCGCATCATTTTATTTTTAACCATTTCCTTTAGGTCTCTTTCATTGACATGACCTAATTTCTTGTGCCATTTCATAATTTCGCCTTCAGCACCGGGCGTGAAATTTGCTGTCTCTTCCGGCTCATCAAATTCAATGAAGTATAGTCCATTTTTTCTTCTAGCTTTTAAGTTGACTGTTCCTTCTTTTATGATACTGGCTTGTTCCTTTTCAAATAAAACTTTATAGCCTTTATCTGTAATTTTACTTACTGACATCAAGTTGTTTGACAAATCAGGCACATATAATGTGTCAATTATAGTATGTTTCCAATCTTTTATATAGAGTTCTGCGTTTCCTTTCCCTTTAACTTCGGTCGTATGCATCTCTGAAGCTAGTCTTAGAGTGTCAGATGCAGGGATTAAGTTACAGAGTAAACTTTTGTCCCCCGTCATATGTGACGTACAGCCACTATCTAGACACCATAAATTGCTTTTAGCTTTTGACGTTTCTGTTGTTAAACAGATATTATGCGTCTCTTCTTTTCCTTTAGTTTTATTAGAGTTATTTTGTCTCTTTTTTGACCAACAAGATTCTGTGGAATGGCCTTTCTTCTTACAATTGTTGCAATATGGTACCCTTTTCTTTGTCTTGGCATAGAAAACTTCTGAAGTCTGTGGTTCACTTGCTTCGCTTTGCCTTCTTGCTTCGTATTCTTCTATGATTTTAACTTTTAAAATGTCAGGACTTGGTAGTACATCTCTCGACTCAATTGCCGTTCTGAAGCTATCAAAATTTGTAGGTAAACTGTATAACATCATAATGCTTAATAATTCTGGATGAATTTTGACATCCATATCTTCTAATTTACCCACTACGTCCATAAAATTACTGAGATGGTCTCTTACATCTTCCTGTGAAGTCATTTTCTTCAATACTAATTGCTTTAACAGCGTGGCCTTTCTCGCCGGTCCTGAACTTTGATGTACAGATTTTAGTTTATCCCATACCTCCTTGGATGTGTTACATCCTTTAATTTGTTTAAGTTCAGGTGGAGATATAAGTAGAAGTAGCTCTGACCTTACCTTTAAGTCTTCCTTTAGGAATGCACTCTTTTCTTCGGCAGTCGCAGTTGCCGCTAACGTTTTTTCACCACTAGCGTACTCCCATAGATCGTATCTTATGAGAATCGCCTGTGCTTGTAAGCACCAGGTATCGTAGTTCGATTTTGTCAGCGGTTCTATGCTTCTTAGACTTGAGCTCATTTTTAAAATTTTATTTTCTCATTTACTCACGGTTTTATTCCATTTGCCACCAACCACGCTCTGCTACCACTGATAGGGAGGAATTGGCGGTATGAAACTAATTAAAACGTGAATATTATAAACATTGTGTTTAATTTTATTTGAGAAAATCAGAGTAATTTTACATGACACCGTATCATCAATCAGTTAGAAGAATTCTATTTACAAATTCAAAATAGATGTCATAGACAAACATGGACAGCATCACGACCTTCCAACAGAAAGCCTACATATTATTATATTTAAACTAACCAGTAGACTATTATTGTTCCTTATGTAAGATACTGTTGTGGTCTGTGCTCGTTGACAGATCTGTGGACTGCGCCTTTATCGTACCTTTATATGCTCTGTGGAACTGCGTAATTCATTGTCAAATGATGAACATGACGTAAACAAAATAAAATCTCCAATTTTATTATTGTCAGCAAAGCATATGATTTTGTTTTTTGCATGAATCCTACATATCTAGTAGTGTAATGAAAGTTATTTTTGTTCCTGTGTTATCAAACGCCATCGTGACTTAATAACTGGCAAAGGATCTCGAGTCGGTAAGTTATCCCTAAACAAAGCATTCTTTGGGAACGTAAATCCTCATTACATTGCTTATTGGTTACTAATTTGTGCTGCACTAAGAAATTCATTATAAATTCCCTTAAACTCTGGCAGCATTTAATATTTTACTGAAGTAATAATATTTTGGTTGTTTATTTGATGCATTCCAGAACAATAATTAGAGAACTTTTCTGTAGGACTGCATACCTACACGGACAAACACACCATTCTCAATACCGTACTGATTATTTACAATTATTATTTAGTAACAGTTGAAAGAAAATAAACACTTAAAAAATACATTGAAATGAAAGAAAACATAACATGTTTGTGTGTATAAACATGGAGTAATTAACTCCAATGGAGTGTTGATACCCTTGATAATAAACATAATATGATATAATAAACCTAGTGGACTGGATTGGAACACATTTATATCTTTTGTTGCAGTACTTGGAATCATGAATAAAGAAGACATAGTATTAGGATTGGAAATGGGACGGCTAGAAATAGAAGCACTACCAATAAGTAAGAATAGAAGTAATGAAAATCCATTCAAAATCCCACTGCAGAAAAGAAACTATTCCAAGATTACAATCCTTCCTAAAGAATCAAGGTGCTCTTGTTCATCTAAAAAAAAACTAAAACCTGGGATCTATAAAAAGAAACATAGTAAGATACTCAAAGAGCCAGTATTAAATATATTAAAAACCTGTTGTAATTTTGTTAAATTGGATGCAGAGAACTGCCAGGAAACAGGCAGTAAAAAATTGTCAGATATTGAGCGATGTGACCCATTAAGTTTATGCACACTTGTTGATAACTGTAACCAACTTACAATATCTTCTAGTGCTACCATACAAAATGTAGTCACCAATGAAAACAGTGTGAGTAGATGGTGGAAGCATGATGTATCAAGTTCTCAGGAGCATAGAGAACCAAAACAACAGAGTAGTAGATCTGGCAGCTGTTCCCAACAAGCCCTCAATCCACCCTGTGATGTCACCATTGACGAATTAGCAAGTTATTTTGAAACATTGGTACACATACCAAAAAAAATGTCATCTATGGCTGAAATGATGTATATATAATAATATTGAAATTAAATACAAATAGGTACTACCAACCAAAAATAATAAACTCATGCCAGGAGCAGAGCTACAATAGTGTTTGGATTATTCCAGTTACAGAAAGCAAAAAGTTTCTAACTGGTGACATATTATTTTTTTGGATAATTTATACCCCTCACTGCGGTCTTGCAACCACATCTTCACCTTAACCTATTTCTCCAATTACATTTTGCAACAATTATGCTCTTGTTTTACAATGTTCAAACATCGTCTTTGCTCTTTATTTAATGTAGTCAAACTTATGCCAGGTATACCTACAAATGTAGCAACTTGCTAACAACTGATAAAACACCATTGTATACAACAGTAAGAAAAGTTGAAGCAGTCAATATTAATTGTGTATTTTACTTTTTGTTAACATATCATTTAATAGTAATAAAAGATGTGTGCCCTGGGCATGCATTGTTGTTATTGATAAATTGGAAGTACCTAATAATTTTGGAAATATCTAATTTTAGATGAATGATTAATTCCTAGCGACTCTTCCTATTCAAAGTGATTTGATTGCTATATCGCCAGCAACATTTTGTCGCTGCTTATTGTCACACACCGCTTCATGGTATAAAATTTTAAAATCGCCAAGTAAAGCATCTGTGCGTAACTGTATACCTGGCATTATAGTTACTTTAGATTTTAGTTAAAGGTGTTTCTTTTGGTGTCATTCTATTCTTTTATAAACTTAAGTAATAAAAACAACAAATAATTTAAGATTGAAAATAAATGTAAAAATATAGTAAATTATGATAATTAATAAAGCAATTTTATTATTCAGAAATAACAGCTTCAGTCTGATCTCGACTCACGCTTGAAGCAGAACGAATGTCCGTTATTCAGGGTGTAAATGATTAACAGGGGAGTAAGGGGAGCTACCAGAACCGTAATTGTATTGTATAACAGGCTGGTTTCTGCAACTCCACGTCACGGCGCGTATTTTGCGTACGGGTGGGAAATTCACTCGATCCATCCCAACTCCCCAAGAAAGGCCAGCAGCGCCCCGATGTTGACGACAATCTCGCGGAGAGTACCTGGGTGACCGAAGTACTTTGCCCTTTTTATTTAGTATGGGAAATCATCAAATAACTTCTCCCACTCTGGGTGGAGCGGGAGGGAGTGTCAGACTTTTACTGACTAAAACCCATCCATGTTCCTTCCTCGCCCTTTATGTTCCGCGGCCGCGGTATCTCTTTCGAACAGGCCCGCAACCCCAGCAGGCTTCGGCCCTTGCGGGCCCGTCCCTTTATGCTGACATATCTTTGAGGCGCGCGTGGAACACGAATGCGCCGTCGACACGGCCTGTCGTCATTGGACGGATGGATAGCTAACCGTCCACAGGCCCGCGTCTACGGCGGCCGGTAGCCACTACGTTGCCCCGACGTGCGTCTCCCGAGGCGGCTTGGGCGAGAGGCTCTCTCCCTCCTTCGCTAGCATGACTGCTTCGCAGAAGGAGGTGACCGCTTCCCATTCCATCTCGCTCCGGACCATGGATTGAACCAGGGCCGGACGCAAGAGGATCGCCGCTACGAGGACACGGCGTTGCTCCGCCCACGCAGGGCAGACCTCCACCGTGTGCTCCACCATGTCCTCCGGTTGATCCTCGCAGTGGAAACATCCTGGCGTTTCCTCCCGCCCGATTCAATGCAGGAACCTCCCGAAACATCCAGGTCCGGTGAGGACCTGCGTCAGGCGGAAGGTGAGGACGCCGTGGCGCCTCTCCAGGCACTCCTCAAAGAGGGGACTTATCGCCACTATCGTGGTGTGCCCTGCACGGGGTTGCAGTCGCTCTCTCCATGTTGCCATGAGATCGCGCCGGAGGTCCGTCCGCTGAGCGGCGATTTGCCGGCGGCAGCGGAGTTTCCCCCCGGCGTAGTGCCTCCGCGCGCTATTCATGCAGGCGCGCGAGAACTATCGCCTCCAGATCGCATGATGGCAATCCGGCAAGCAGGCCCGCCGCCTCGCGGGTGATCGTGCGGTGTACTCTGTGATACCCACGCACCATCTTTACAGCCACCACTTTTTGGGTGGTTCAGGTAATGGGCGGCTCGCAGCCTCAAGGAACGCGCTCACACTGCGGCCCCGTAGGGCCATGGACCGCACAACCCCCGCGTAGAGCCTGCGGCAGGAAGCGTTTGGCCCCCCAAGGTTTGGAATGAGCCGCCTGAAAGTAGCCCAAGTTCCTTCCAGCCTGGGGGCCAAACGGAAGTGCTCTACGAAGTTCCACCGGCTGTCGAGGACGAGTCCCAGGTACTTCAACGTCGACTCGACGCCGATGGATACCCCTCCTACCATCAGTGTAGATCCCGACAGTGGCGCATTCCGAGACCCATGTGTGAACGGCGTGAAAAGGAATTGTAAGAGGAAGTGCGCGGGGTATGAGCGGGGAGGGGCGAGTCCGCGACCGCCATGTTTTTCTTAGACGTAACAGTGCCAATACGAACGCGAAATGCAACGCGCGCTTCCTCCGCGTAAAAGTTTTGTACCTACCTAAACCTTTCATTTATCAAAATATAAGTTGTTCTTCATAATTAGCTTGTTTATCTTGACCCACAAGTAACAGTGGTCATTCGAACCGGATCGCAAATGTTTAATACTCCACCGCAACGGTCAATGATAGCAAACACGCGCAGTTCCACCAGAAGACAGAGGGATGAGAAGGAATTGGAGGCAAAGCTACAATTAGCAACAGGAGGACAGGAAATGCCACCGCCTACAGCTACACCAGTTAAAAAAATGGATGATGAACTTGTGGGAAAACGTTCTTGTGCCGCGAGTGTAGTGAAATCGGAACGAACTGGAAAACTAAATCCGCCTTCACATGCATCACGTCCGTCAGTCAGGTCCAGGAAACCGTCATCATCACAATCTATCCAAGCACAGAAAAGGAGACTGGAACTAGAAGCAGCCCAGGCGAAGGCGCGCATTGAAATGGAACTCATCGATAGGAAATTAGCGGCAGACCTAGCCGAACTCGAAGAAGAATACAGTCCACCATCAGAAACGTCGGAACAAAATAGCGGCGCTGGCGACATCGAGAAGTGGTTGGAGCGCAGTCAACATGAATTGCAGCAGCTTGACAGTGACAAATACAAGTCGCACACGAACCCGACCGACTCGGAAGGAGCCGTTCAACAGCTTACGAGTGCATTAAAAGAACTCGTCACGTCGTCCGCCATCCAACAAAATACCAAATTGATAAGTCGTCTTAGCACACCGAAAGAACTCCCTACTTTCAGCGGCGACCCAAAAGAGTGGCTTCATTTCGAGCAAGCTTATATGGAATCCACAGAAGTTTGTAACTTCACCGAGAAAGAAAATCTTTGGCGGTTACGTAAATGTTTACGCGGCGCCGCTCACGAAGCGGTAGACGGCCTGCTCATCAGTGGTGCTTCATCTACAGACGTAATGTCAACTTTGAAGCTACAATTCGGAAACGTCGACGTCATTCTTTCTCGCATCGTGTCAGACATAAAAAGGATGAACAATCTTTCTATAGATTACCATCGAGAAATAGTACCATTTTCCGTCAAAATAAAGAACTACGTCGCAGCTGTACGAGCCCTCGGTCGCCACGAATACCTACAAGGCATGGAAGTAGCCAACATTATCCTATTTAAGCTACCTACCACCCTGCTCGCGAAGTGGACAGACTATAGTTTCCCGTTTATCACCGCCGAATCACCAAAACCTAGATTAAATGTGCTATCCGATTTCCTCACCGAAGAAGCTGTGAAAATATCAACCTGTAGTGCCACTTTACTACAACCTAGAACGGACAGTTTCAAACGTAAACAAAGTGATAAAGTGAACAATATACAAAGTATTCTAGTGCAAAATGGACAAAGTGAAGAAAAGTGTCGTTATTGTCATACCGGTACTCACAAACTAATCGAGTGTAAAAAGTTTAAAAAATCGCTACGAAAGGACAGATGGTTTCACGTAAAGCGTAACGGTATTTGTTATCAGTGTTTAACAGCGCATCATCGTAGGGACACATGCACCGCTCCCAGCTGTGACGTAGATAATTGTGGACAGTCTCATCACCGCTTATTACATTATGTGCCACGTCAAAACAATAGTGAACCCGTGCCAGTGGTACAACCTGAAGTTCCACCCGAAACTGAAACTCCATCCGAGACAATAACAAATATAAATAAATGTCAGCTGTTCCGTTATGTTAAAGATTGTACCTATAAACATTCACGGACCCAACGGAAGTGTGAGTGCGACCGCCCTGCTGGACGACGGCGACGGTTCAACTGTGTCGTTGGTCAGCGCTTCGCTGGCGGAAAAAGTCGGGCTGCGCGGCCGCCTGGAATGTCTTCGAGTGTGTGGCGCGTGGAACAACACGGAGCTAGTGTGCAACGCACAGCGCGCAAAAGTGACTATATGCGGTGCTGATAACAAGATGTTTACAATCGACACGCGAATCGTTGAAGAATTAAACCTACCGCCAAGTCTGACTACAGTAAATAGTAAAAATTACGCGCACCTAAGTGACATTAGCCATAATTTATGCACAGAAGTACAACTACGACCACAAGTCTTAATCGGACAAGATAATTGTCACCTTCTCTTACCGTTGGAAGTGAGGGTGGGTAGACCCGATGAACCCTGTGCCACCCGAACTCCTCTGGGTTGGTGCCTGCATGGAAGGGTACCTAACGTTTACCTACCTGATTCTGCTGTACGTCACTCCTCATTGTTTGTCACTAGTGACGTCATAGACGCAGAACGTGTACTACGCGAAATCCAGGAGGAGGTGCGAAGGTCATTCTCAATCGAGTCTATGGGGGTATCTGGTAAGCCAAGACAGAACTCCGACGACTTACTCGCTGTTGAGAGTTTGGAACGAACTTCAGTACTCATCAAAGGTCAATGGCATGTTGGCTTACCTTGGCGAGACGAGAAATGTGTGATGCCGGACTCGTACCCGACGGCCCTGTATAGACTAAAGGGAGTGGAAAAGAAATTAACAGGAAACAAGGAATATGCGAATAGGTACAAAGAACGCATACGGCACCTATTTGATAACGACTACGCAAAAATATGTAACGACACAAATGTTACACCGAGAACTTGGTACTTACCTCATTTTGGGGTCGACAACCCCAACAAGAAAAAACTGCGTTTAGTTTTCGACGCAGCAGCTAGAACAAATGGATTATCACTTAACGACTACTTATTGAAAGGCCCCGACCTACTAATGTCGTTATTTAGAATAATGTTAAGATTTAGAGAAAATCGAATAGCCGTGTCTGGAGATATTAAAGATATGTTCCTCAGAGTGAAAATCCGACCAGAAGACCAGGACGCCTTCCGATTTCTATATAGAGAAGAACCAGAAGGACCTATAAATACCTATGTAATGTCATCCCTAATTTTTGGTGCTAATTGTTCGCCCTTCGTCGCCCAATTCGTAAAGAACAAAAACGCGAAGCAGTATGAGTCATCAATGCCCGCTGCAGCTTCTGCTATATATAAAAACCACTATATGGATGACTATATAGACAGCCTACCTGACGAAGAGACCGCTATACAGCTGATTCATGACGTCATGTCCATTCACCAGAAAGGCGGTTTCGTAATGCGGAATTGGACGAGCAACAGTAAACAAGTACTTGCGAGCATACCTAAAGATTTACTAGGCGATTCAGCTGTCAAATTTAAAATGGGCCCGCAGTGTGAGGGCGAGCGCACGCTCGGTTTGATTTGGCATCCGAGCGATGATGCCTTGACATTCGACGTGTCTTTTAAGAGGATACCTAAACAAATTTTATCAGGAACGCAACGGCCCACCAAGCGAGAGATGTTGGCTGTGGTGATGTCTATATTCGACGTGTATGGCGTCCTTGCACCATACACGATAAATGGAAAAATAATTATGCAAGAAACTTGGAAATCAAATATTAGTTGGGATGATTATATACCTGACACAATGTTCGATAAATGGTCAAAATGGATTAATTTATTAAAAACATTACAAGATTTTAGCTTGCCAAGGCATTATGCAGCTGCTACCTGCGAAGGAGTGAGCGTGAAGATAGATGAAATTCCCCCGCCATCCAACTTGAGCGCTACGCCTACGAGTGCTACGAAGATTGCTACGAACGTAGCGGATGCGGAGTCGGCTACTAGTGCAATGACCGCTACACACAGCTGTTGCATGATACGAGTACCTACTAATGCTAGTTATAGAAACCTACAGATGCATATATTTTGTGATGCGTCTAGCAAGGCTTACTGCGCCGTCGCGTATTGGAGATGGATTGACGACAAGAATATTATACGTGTAGCATTCATTGCGAGTAAATGTCGTGTCGTAGGAAACAAACCGATAACTATTCCGCGCTTGGAACTTCAAGCTGCTGTCTTAGCGGCTAGATTAGCAGACTCAGTTGTACGAGAACATACAATAAAACCTGAGCGACGAATATTCTGGAGCGACTCGACAACAGTGCTACACTGGATAAGAAATGATGCTCGTGATTTTAAAGTCTACGTAGCGAACCGGTTAGGTGAAATTGACGAGCTAACGCGGATCAATGAATGGCGATACGTACCAACAAAAGTAAACGTAGCCGATATTGCCACGAGAGAAAACTACACTTACTCCGTACTGCCAAATGAATGGATGTACGGTCCAACGTTCTGACACTGCAAAGAAGACGAATGGCCGCTTGACGTCATATCTGCCGAAAAGAAAGAGACCAAAATTGAATGTATTAATTTAATAAAAGAAGATACACAACCTTTAAACTTACCCGTACCTGATGCTACTCGATTTAGTTCATGGCTACGCTTACGTCGATCGGCTTCCATGGTACTCAAATTTATAAATAAATGCAAGAAGCTTACCTTTGAGTTCGACGAAACTATGAAAACTGCTGAAACATTATTACTGAAAACCTCACAAGCGGAATGGTTTCGCAAAGAGATAACTGCGATAAAAAACAACAGATGTGTACCCAAAACAAGTAACCTACTTACCTTGTCTCCTTACCTGGACGAACACGAAGTGTTGCGGGTCGGTGGACGCATCGGTGTTGCTGCTGGAATTCTACCTGAAACTAAAAACCCTGTAATATTAGATGGAAGAAGTTATATTGCTAAATTGATCGTCAAATATTATCATTACTACTACGCACATGGAAATCAAGAAACAATAGTAAATGAAATTAAACAAAGATATTGGATCACCAGACTTAGACCTACCGTTAAACATGTAACATCTAAATGCTCAACTTGTAGAATTACAAAATCCAAACCAGAAGTACAAAGAATGGGAGACTTACCCGCTGCTCGAGTGGCCCATCACGAACGGCCCTTTACTTATTGCGGTGTGCATTTATTTGGTCCCATGGATGTTACGGTGGGAAGACGTCGCGAGAAAAGATACGGCGTCTTGTTTACCTGCTTAACAGTACGAGCAATCCACCTAGAAGTAGTTACAAACCTTACAACCGGCTCCTTTATTATGGCATTGCGAAGGATGTCTGCAAGACGGGGATGGCCTCAATATATGTATTCCGACAATGGAACAAATCTTCGTGGAACCAATACGGAGCTGAAAAAAGCCATAAAGGAGCTAGACGAAGAAGTGTTGAAGGATGAGGCTTTGAATCGTGGAACGAAATGGTCTTTCATACCGCCTGCGAGTCCCCACTGGGGTGGGGCATGGGAAAGACTGGTCAGAAGTGTCAAGACTAGCCTTAAAGTAATATTGAGAGAACGTGCGCCCAGAGATGAAACTCTCAGTACTCTATTGACAGAAGTTGAGAATATGGTGAACAGCCGGCCCTTGACTCACGTGTCTGTGAACCCAAATGATCCTGAAACGTTAACACCTAATCATTTCCTGCTGGGATCGTCGTCTGCCTTACCTCACATCGGAAAATTTGATGATTCAGACGTTTATCTACGTAAACAATGGCGAATTGCACAAAGATTGGCTGACATGTACTGGCGCAGATGGGTCAAGGAAGTACTACCAGACTTGCTGCCCCGCAAGAAGTGGCAAGATGAACACAAAAATGTACAAGTGGGTGACTTTGTACTTATAGTGGACCCAGACAGCCCCCGCAACTGTTGGCCCAAAGGAATTGTTCAGGAAGCCATACCCGGGAAAGACCACCGAGTCAGAATGGTGCGAGTGAAAACTAAATCTGGGATTTTGACACGATCGATCACGCGCATTGTTCGGATACCTACCGTTGGGTGAAGAGTACTGCTGAGGCAGCACTGGGGTGGGGTATGTGAACGGCGTGAAAAGGAATTGTAAGAGGAAGTGCGCGGGGTATGAGCGGGGAGGGGCGAGTCCGCGACCGCCATGTTTTTCTTAGACGTAACAGTGCCAATACGAACGCGAAATGCAACGCGCGCTTCCTCCGCGTAAAAGTTTTGTACCTACCTAAACCTTTCATTTATCAAAATATAAGTTGTTCTTCATAATTAGCTTGTTTATCTTGACCCACAAGTAACACCATGAAAGCATATGGCGTCGAACTTGTGCAGTGCCACCTCGACACCCAGTTGCCGGATCGTCTCTACGACTATCACAACCCCGCGTGTCATATTATTGGCCGCCGCCTCGTGTGACCTCCCCTGTGCCAGCACCAGGGTGTCGTCTGCCTAACAAACGACGCTGACACCACTAGGGCGGTTGGCGCGCAGCAGCCAATCGTAACCAATGTTACACAGGGGTGGTCCCAGAACCGATCCCTGTGGGACACCGCACGACATCTCTCGCTGGTTCCATTCTCCGCTGCGACTGGGGTAGATGGCCCTGTCCGTCAGGTAGTCCCCCCACCACACGACGGAGGTAGGTCGGCACCCGGTGATACCGGAGTGCCTCCCTGATGCAGCTCCAGGGCATGGAGTTAAAGGCGTTAGCGATGTCGAGAGACACTGCCAAGACGACTCCGCCCCGGGATAACGCATCCCCCGTCGTGAGAACTCTCACGCGCTTGATGGCGTCTACCGTAGAGCGCCCCTTACGGAAACCGAACTGGTTCTCCGCAAGATTCGCCTTTCCCTCAAGGTGCTCGGCGAGGCGGTTTGCAATTACTCTCTCAAAAAGCTTCCCCACCTCGTCGAGCAGCACAATGGGCCGAAATGCGGACGGAGAGTCAGCAGGGCGCCCCGGTTTCTGGATGAACTGGCCTCTCTCCAAGCATGTGCTTAGGAGCCCTTCTAGTCGGGGCCCGAGAGCCTCTGTCTCCGAGGCCAGGACCCAGGCTTTGCCAGGCAAGCCATCGGGTCCCGGGGCGGTATTTTTGGCCTTGAGCCTACCTACCGCCACTCTCAGGTCTACCCCAGTCACTTCCGGAGTGTCGTCGTCGTCGTTTCGGTCCTCTTCCGGCACCGGCACCGGCTTCCGGATGTTCCCCCCGCGAAGGGAACAGAGCGCTCATCACGTCCGGCCGGAGACTCTGCGTCAGCGGGGGGGCCCAGGTGCGAAGTTTATTCCGCACCATCTTATAAGGGCACCCCAACGGATCTCTGTCGAGAGTGCGCACACACGTGGGAACAGAACCCCGATTAAGGACGACCAGGCCCTTTTCCAGGGCCCAGTCTTCCACCATCCTTCCACGCACATCTGTGCAACGAGAACCCCAAGCCAAGTTCTTGGCGTTGAAGTCTCCGAGGACAAGCACGGGGAGGGAATGGTTTCCGACGACGACACCTAACTCTGCGAGAGAGTTGTGGAACTCGGTGAGAGTTCGGCTCGGGTAGAAGTAGACTCCCACCGTCGATCTCCCCGAACCGTGCTGCTACGCACCCCCGACCCCTCTTGACATTTTCATGGGTCGGGGTACCGGCGGCGGCCGATGACACTATGGTCACTGAGCCGCCAAGGTCCGCCACCCAGTCTTCCCTGGGCAGGACAAAGTACGGCTCAGCGACCACAGCGATGTGTATCGACCACTGCGTCATGCTCTAGAGCAACAGATCCTGAGCACAGGCGCAGTGGTTGATGTTCGCCTGGAGGAAGCGTAATGGAGCCGTTATTGGCATTCCATTACCCACAACAACCTCTGGGCAAAGGTCTCAACACGATGAATGCCTGAGGATAGACGGCGCTGCTGAAGCCGGCCTAGAAATAGGTGACGTGATGATCTGAACGCGCATCACGAAGGCAATGTTTCAAGGTGGCGCAGGAGAAGAGCACCTGGAAGGCTTTTACCCAGCAGTGGGACATTCAAGGTTACTGAAAAAAAATATATAAAATCTATACGAAACAAATGCATAACGCGTCCAGATCATCAGCCTGAGGATAACGACGCCGCCAAGGCCAGTCTAAAAAGAGGTGACTCGTTCGGATGCTGCGCTGTGTTGCTTTTCGGCAGACTCCAAGGCGGAACTTTTGCAATAATTCGAGTGGCTATGTCTGAGCACCGTTGGTTAGGACGATCAGGACTCAGGATAAACACTTCGATGACTTTGGGCTTCACGGAAATCGGCAGATCTCCCTTGATCATCGACCAGTAGCGTTTTTACCATAGTTATTAAAACTTGGGAACAGAACTTGGGTGACATACTCGTAATAAAAAATGTAATATTACCACAATCTGGGTGACCTCAGATATTTTGTGGTTTAATAACTTCTCGGTGAATTCAGTTACGACTTACGTAAGTAATAATACAAAATGTTTATTATGTTATGCTCTATCGAAATATTAGGTTTATTTTGGTTGAAAATAGCCCAAAATGTATGGAGGCTGAGTGATCTCCTTTAAGATGCCTATTTAATAGGATTATTAATGCGCCGCCATGTATTAAGAGGCCTCTTACAGTCCACTAGCGCCGCCAATCGAAAAAATGTCATAACTCGTAAATAGAATCAAATATACAAAATATATTATGTTCTATTATTACTGTGGAAAAGGCAATAACGTAATTGTATAACACCTTATCAACACTTGAAATATAGCTGTTTAGCTAAATCGTGCATTCAAAACATAAACGGCCGTTTTTGTTACAAATGCACGATTTAGCTAAACAGCTATATTTCAAGTCTTGACAATCTACACTAATATTATAAAGAGGAAAACTTTGTTTGTTTGTTTGTAATGAATAGGCTTAAAAACTACTGGACCGTTTTTAAAAATTCTTTCCCCATTCGAAAGCTACATTATCCACGAGTAACATAGGATATATTTTATCCCCGTACTCCCACGGGAACGGGAATTACGCGGGTGAAACCGCGTGGCGGGCGCTAGTGTGTTATAAAATTACGTTATTGCCTTTTCTACAGTAATAATAGAACACAATTTGGATTTTTGATTCTATTTACGAGTTATGACATTTTTTCGATTGGCGGCGCTAGTGGACTGTAAAAGGCCCCTTAAATGAAAAAAAAACGAATGTCAGGTTGGTGTTTTTTTTTAGAACAAATTTATTTAATCAAGGCCTCTAAGAAAGAGATTCACGAGAACCTGCCCGGGAAATTCAATTTTTCTCACATTGATTTTAAGTTGATGGTCGCGATTGTAAAAGTATCACAGTCGCGATCAAACATACACCGCCTCAGTCGCCGCAGTCGAGAAACGGCTTTGACCTTGAAAAATCGTTCCTTGACTTATATATGAATTTAGAGGGTTGTTGCATTGATGATTATAATTCTGTACTTAATTTCATACGTTTTACAGTAGCAATTGATATTTTTAACATCATACAACCTACCACTGGCCTGCACATAGCTTAAACGTAAGAAAATTTGAATTTCGCGGGCTACCCTGACATTTTCACCAGGCTGATCCTACAGGTAGCTCGCGAAATTCGAATTTTCTTATATTTATTGAAATTTGCAGGCTAGTGCTAGGTTGTATGTTGATTTAAAATGGTTCGCGACTGTAATACGTGTGTAGTTACGGAATAATAATCATAAATACAGCCCGCCCTCCCCCTTCCGTCCTTATAGGTCGAGGAATGTCTTTGACCTTGAAAAAGTCGTCCCTCGACTGCGGCATCTATGATAAATTCCGCCATTTAGCTGACATCAATTTGCCTCTGACCTCCGGCCCCAAAAACACCTTAATAAAAGGAACTTTTGGAACAAAAAGGTAACATTTCAGGAAACGAAACGTAACTTTCAACTCAAGGGCCTTGGCAACACTGGCATGGCAGTGTCAATGTATGATTCGTAGTGATTATATACTCTGTGGTATGATTCTTTGTTGTCAACTAATATCTAATCTGTGTTATTTATTTGTCACAATCTCACTAAACGTAGGGATTATCATGGTACAACAATATACTTCGCAGGTACTCTGTGAATCTCACAATCAGACATCAGTAACAATAGTGCGTTATTAGAACTTTGTATTTTAAATCATTCTCCAATTAATTAAATTTTAGCGGAACATGTAATTATTTAACTATGGTGAATTTTAGCGCCGGTTGTTGGTACAGTATATTCTTGGATGCATATACTTATTCCACCACTTATCTATTATTTACCATAGCGGTGGTCATTACTTCTATAATATTCATATGGGTTTATGAAAAACCTAAGTTTTACAAGGTACGTATTTCCATTTTGTGTCATAAGTTTTAAGCAGAAAATGTTTTATTGTATTTCTACTGTTCATACAGCATTATGTAAGTACTAATAACTTTCAGCTTATCAACCCACTGCTGGGCATAAACCTCAAACCAGTCAAGTATACTGTGTCTTACTACCATATTTATTTGATTTTTTGTCACTGCAGAAAAATCATTGGTCAGTGGGTCGTCTGATCGTCTCTTACGGCCCCTACTCAAGCCATGGAGCTTCTCCTAAAGGAGAACACAAAGCTCCAGGCGGACCTGGCCAGTCTGCTGGAGTGTGGCCTCAAAATGAGGGGGTACAGGCGCAGAAAACAAGCCAGCCTGTGCCGGTGAAGAACCAGGTCCTGGACCTGGTTCAAAAGGAGCTGGCTTCTCCGCGGATCTCCGTCCTGGAAGGAATTGTTCTGCGCCCTCCCCTGGGCGCAAACAAGGCGGTCGCAGGCCCGAGTACGGTCTCGTATGTGATGGCTGCGACTGCTGCATCCGTACCGGGACCGTCCAGCCGGCCCTCCGGCGGGGCTGCGTTGCCCCCCCACCCCAATCCTCCGTGAAGCCGACCAAACAGGCGGTGGCGCCGGCTAAGGAGAAGGTAGTGGGCCGGAAGAAGGGCAAGGCAGCGGCACAGGTGGCAACTGTACCGGTGCCAGTGCCAACGACGAGTGGGCCAGCGCCAGCGCCTGCGGCACGTCGGCCGCCGCCGCCACCATTGCCTCCCCAGCCCCCTACACCTCCCACGGCTGAAGCCGGATGGCAGGTGGTCGGGGAAAACCAAAGGGGTCGAAAGGCGGCCAAAAAGGCCCGTAAGCAGGAGCGGCAGCGCCAGAACAGGGCAAAAAAAATCGTGGCTAGGCTTCGCGCCTCAAAGACCGCAGCTGTAGTGATAACACTACAGCCGGAGGCGGAGAAGAGGGGCATGTCCTACCGCGACCTGCTGGCGAAGGCAAAAGAGACGGTGAATCTTGGTGAGCTCGGGATCACCGGAGGCCTCCGGCTTAAAGTCACCGCGACGGGAGCGCGGATGCTGGAGATCCCCGGAGAAACCAGCGGCTCAACCGATGACGCTCTCGCAGAAAAGCTGAGAGAGTCTCTAAACGCGGACGAGGCCCGAGTGTCCAGGCCCGTCAGATGCGCATCGTAGGTCTAGACGACTCGGTCACCGAGGAGGAGGTGTTGAGTCTCTTGCCCGTTCTTTTCCATAGAGATCTACGTTAGGAAATGGGCAACTACAGTAATTTCACAGTTTTATGTCTTGTGACTGGGACTGTAGCTAGATTTAATTTTTCATAATTGTTTCGACAATTCAAAATTGCTTGCCTACTTGAAATAAATGCTTCGATTTTGTATTTCGCCATCTTCTACAAAGTGGCTTAGGTATAAGGGCGGCTTTCTGGTCTTGTTGATCTCCGCGGGAGACCTTCGATCTGAAGTATCGGAGAAGGCGGCGAACTACGTAGATCCTCAGAACGTTGTTGTGGTGATGATAGCGACGGGGTGTTAGTTTCGGGTGGAGCTGTAGCGCTGTCTTCGATCTCTTCAGAAGCTGGTTGAAAATTATCGAATCCACTGTAGTCAACGGTATCCCGGAAAGACGCTAATTGACGGTTCGATACTGTTCTTTCCGCTTCATTGTCAGTAGTACTATTAACAATTCCATGATAGAACTAGTGTTGCTTTTAATTATAATCACTAGTTCTATTTTGAAAATAATCGAACTAGTGTTGTTTTTTTTTATCACTAGTTCCACTTGTAAGATGGCACTAGTGACAATTCCCCATAGTCCCGTGTCGTGTCGTGTTCGGCAGACAGTCCCATTTAGACTGTCTAACGTCAGAGTAAAGGAAAAGTCGAACGTCTGTCGTTGTCTTTTCTTATCATCTTTCTTATTAATGTCTTGATTCTTGAAGTAGTGGGTCGTTGTCGAATTGTTGACGAACGAAACGCAACCGTTTTCCCGACGACGAAAACGGTTGCAGAAAACGGTCGTCGTTGCAACTGGTTTGAAGAGGAAGAAACTTATCCAGCTTGGACGTTTTCGTTGACTGAAATAGTTGCAGTTTTTTAACGACTCTTTTGTAAACGAACGCGGAGCCAAAGACTACAACATTACCTACGCAGAACGTTGAGGACGACAACGCGACAACGACGAGTGACTCTAGTGAGAAAGAGTTTAATCATTGCGTTCTCGACTGTATTTACATAGGCGTAAAACACAAAATCGCACCGAGTAATTCGAAGACTGGTTTGTGCAACGAAGACTGTTTGAATCCAGGACGTAATACGGTTTCATCGTCGCAGAACACAAAACGGTGTTTGAAAACGGTTCGTCGTCGCAACGCCCACCACGTTCTTCTGACATAAACGATGAGCCTCTATCGCTATGAACATAAAAGACTGGCCAAACGTAAGTAAGAGATCGTTCAAGCAGTTGATGACAGTGGCAAATGTCACTTTACATGCATGAGCAAATGGAAATCTGCTGTACTAGTCGATTGTGGATAATATCTGTTAATATCTTTGATTAAATTTATAATCAAAGGGTTAATATGTACTTGTTGGACGTGTTATACGTCAATGGCTCCTTGATGTCTTTGATGATACGTTCGAGAGAGGCCAAGGCTTTGATCAAGTGTCCTTTGATTTTGAGAAACCTTGGTTTTTATCTCGGCGCAGGTCGGGCATGAGTCAGTCATCTTTTTGATATCGTTCGCTGAATAGAGCAAGTTTTTGCGACTCACCCAATCCATCCTTGTCACCCCTGGGTGATAGACTGCGTTATGGAGCTTTTTTAGCTTACTGATATTCATGCTTACTTATAGGCGCATACACGGGATAGAATAAATAAATAAATAAATATCGCTGGACATTAACACATAGCGCCACCTAATGCCACTCTAAGCAAAGCTTGTGTCGTGGACACTAGACAGTTGATATACTACATAATTATTATATACTTTTTTGTTTGTAAACACATACTTATTATACATATAAACATCCATGACTCGGAAACAAATGTCCATGCTCATCACACAAACATTTACTCCTACCGGGATTCGAACCCAGGAGCTGCATTTCGCAGCCTGGTCTATAAATAATGTCTTATTTGAAACAATTATGACATATCTAGTCGTCAACAAGAGATTTTCTCGTTCTTGATTTTACTGTTATGATGATTCTGATTGAACATGGAGGCTGCCGGCTGTCAAAAGGAAATGTTAATAAGATAGTGTCTTCTTTACGTTTCACTATAGGCACAAGCTTCTTTTTCGATTGAGGATTGCTTGCATTCGAAGTAGGATGTCACAAGAACAGGTTGTCCTTGTTGAGTGAGTGTAGCCGCCAGAGCGAATGCTGTTGCAACTGCTTCAACGGTGAAGATTTCGTCATGAATCGCTGCTGAGGCCGGCACTTTGATGTCCTGCTTTATTTCCTCGAAACTTTTGTCCGATATTTCTACGCTGTTGCAAACGCCATGTTCGCGGGTTGACTGGAGAATGCGGGTGTATGGAAAAGATTGTTAGGAGCAGACACCTGTCTACCCTCTTTCTTTGTCTTTTGCTACGCGCACTACTGACTGGAACTTGATACTACCAAGTCACTAACGGAGCCCCGCATTCTCCAGTGAACCCGCGATCATGGCGCTTGCAACAGCGTCGAAATATCGGGTCCTCACTAAAAATAATAATCACGGACGATAGAGTTTGGCCAACGAAAGCTGTCCACGAATAATTTTCAGAATTTTTAATATGGCAATAATTTAAGACTATAACTTGGAGATTGACGATTTAACTTGTGATGATTTTGATGACAATAATGCTGTAACTACATAATTATTATGTCTTACAGCCATCATATTTTCATCAATTAACAACCTAGCACTGGCCTGCATCATGCAAAAAACCTTAGAAAATAAGAATTTCGCGGGCTACCCTGGAGTACACCTGAATTCCTGTCACGCTGACGGTCGGTCGCGCGTACGAGTATACAATGTGTTCCATATTATAGCACCATACTGTGACGCTGACGCCAGCGGCGCGTATTTGCTATTGTTTTATCGCTGACGTACGCGACCGACCGTCAGCGTGACAGGAATTCAGTCCTTAACCATGCAAAGTCGTCACACCTACACTATCTTTACGCACTCATACAAATGGAAAGCTCAGCTTAGACATTGCGGACTGCACTCATATTGTAGAAAGCAAATAATATGAATGTTAAAATTCATTTAAATGTTTAATGTTTTTAATTTTACGGTTTAAATTGTCCACTTTTTTATTTAGAGGTAATTCTTTTCATTAAAAATTCTGTCTGTTTTCTAGCTAATATTCAAGAGAAGCAAACATTCAAATAATTTAAGCCCAATAGAAAGTAATGAAGAACTTGAAACAAATTATAATACAACACTGCTGGATGATACATTAAATATCCAAGAGGCAAAAAAGATGCCAGAAATTATACCAGAAGTTAACTCCGAATCTCAATGTTCTCATTAAATGTGCTGAAGTAAATCTAATATGTTGTCAATGAATTTACTGGGTGGAAAGTTGAAGCAGGCCCTGAATGAGAATTGCCCCAAATACTAACGCTATTGACATGCTACCATTATTATCATCTTCCTGCTCTTTTCCTATTATAATTGAGGTTCGGTCGTTCGGCGCAACGCGTTAACAAAAAAAAAGAAAACGTCTAAACTAAGCCGCGGTTTTCGGCATTGAAATATCGCGTGCCAGATCCAGGAGTGAGAGCGACACAAATACAAAAATGAACATCTGCAGGTATTTGATCCAATTGCAACTGGACCCCTAACAACAAGAAAAACCCGACCCCAAACAGTATTATCCGTTTTCACATTAGGCGATAAGGATAATGACGTGCCCATGGTATCGTGGGAGTGCTAGTTTAATTTATCCTTAGATGTCGAGACGACATTAACCAACAGTGCGTAATACCACCGAGCAGTCTCGAGTACCTAGTCGCGTTGGCGTTATGGTGTAAGCGTCAGGGTGGCCCGCGAAAAACATTTTTTTTTAGGTTTTCTTTAGTCGATGAACGAATTTTTCACGGTCAAAGTCCTTCTTCGACTCTTATGAACTTTGAAGGTCATCATCAAAATCATCAATACAGATGATTTTGATGATTATATATATATTTTTTTATAATTCTGTAACTTAATACGTCTTACAGTCGCGACCGACATGTTTATCAACATAAAACTTGCACTGCCCTGCAAATTGCAAAAACTGTAAGAAAAATTGAATTTCCCGGGCTACCTTGGAGCATCCCCCTTTATTATGCAAATGTTACAAAAAATATGAAAAATTTGAAAGAGTAACAAACATCCTTCCATACTCACATCCATCCATACCAACTTTCGCATTTATAATATTAGTAGCATAATAACCATATTTTTTGGTTTATCTATGTATGCGACTGAAAGACTATGGGCATGAATATAGATAGATTATTAAAAAATATATAATTAAGTAGGTACAGAATCACAGAGCATCTATA
The DNA here is from genome assembly GCA_916618015.1 of Xestia c-nigrum. Classification (NCBI taxonomy): domain Eukaryota; kingdom Metazoa; phylum Arthropoda; class Insecta; order Lepidoptera; family Noctuidae; genus Xestia; species Xestia c-nigrum. Next base: position 13,543,264 of record OU745260.1, read on the forward strand.
TTTATGTGCAGAATGATTCCTTTTCTAATGGCCACCACAGGCCCCTTATTCACAACCATTCGATACGTTTCCGTGTCGGTAAGGAATCTTATTCGACTATCTCATTTCCGAACCGAAGATCTGTCAGAACGATATTCACAGATCCGAACGGATGCGTTTTTTTCTATCCGATTGAGATTGTGTTTATGGGGATCGCTATAAAATGGTAGTAAATAGATGATCGTGGTAGAAAATGAAAAGTAGTAAAGAAAATTTGTTTCTTTGAATATTTCGTTCTGTTTATATAAGTAAACTAGCTGACTCGCGCAACTTCGTCTGCGTCTCATAATTTGAGATTTAAACTATCCTATCTCTCAAGTTGGATCGAACTGCACATGGTGTGCGAATTTTATTATAATCGGTTAAGTGGTTTAGGAGTCCATTGAGGACAAACATTGTGACACGAGATTTATATATATTAAGATATACAGGTAGTTACTTAATAGACAGCAAACGAAACAAAATGATTTTATTGAAATAAAATAATATTAATTTTCAAATAAACTTTATTTCGAATATTACCAGCTTTGTAAACAGCCGTCTGTCAAACTGGCAAAGCGGAAACGGTGTTGTTTTTTTAAGTAAAATTTTCTTTTTTCTTAAAATGAAAAATTACTGAAAAATTGTTTAATATCAGTGGCATACAATTCTTGCTTGTTAACTAAAATCTAGAACGAATTACACATTTTTGTAAACACATTGAATTTATGTAAATGCGGATCCATCAATGAAATACGGTCAATAAAACAACTAATAACTCACAAACAACACCGGACTATAATTGCAAACAGCTGTCGGAAAGATTCGAGTCTTCTTGTCGAATTGACCTGTCAAAATGATTCGATTACGGATTTGTGATTGTGAATAGCGTTTGGATGACATCTTCGACATCTAAGACGTTCGATTCGGTTCGGAAGCGAGTCGAATGGTTGTGAATAAGGGGCCAGGATAGCCGGAACATAAAGGGCGAGGAAGGAACATAAATGAGATTTAGTCAGTTAAAGTCTGACACTCCCTCCCGCTCCGCCCAGATTGGGAGAAGTTATATTATGATTTCCCATCCTAAAAAAAAAAGAAAAGGATAGTTCGGTTAACGACGACACGACGACACTGACGACACGCATAACCGATCGTGAGTTTGTAACGTTCAGTGCTCTCCTGACCAAGCACACAGGCTGGACTGGTACAGTCACAAACACGTAGACGAAATGTTTACAAATTATTTAATTGCTGCTTACTATCTTTGTACTGTCGGTCCACTGATCGGTGTAGCACTGAACGCGTTAATATGTTTCCATAGCGCGTCGGTCGACCGTCGGCACACATGAGGACGCACTTGACCGACGACAGTCCTCGTACGCAGTGCGTAGCAATATACGCGTGCGTACGGTCGATTTGTGAATTTTCATACAAATGACAAGCACGACCGACGTACGCACCGACGATCGGTCAAGCACTATAATCGACCTAAGCGGACGCGCAGGTGTACCTTGTGGAGAGGCTGGCCCCCCGTCAGGGTCGACGTTTTACTACACACCGTTAAAATGAGAGGTTTTTCTTTTCGAGAATTTAAATAAAAAATAGTTTCCATGAATTTGATAGATGGCGTCGATCAGACCACGTTACTAGGTGCCAAATCCAAAACGCTTGAAAAAACACACTTTACATAGGTTCGTTGAGTGACACTTCCGTTTGCATAAGCTTCCGATTATAAAAATTAGGTCCAAGTGAAATTTTGTGACGTTCTGTTCCTAACAGTAACGTGGAGAGATCAGCGCCATCTATCCAGCGACTAGGGAAGAGTTGAAAAAGAAAATCCCTCTATGAACCTAGCGGCGACACTGCGTAAATAAAACGTGAACGTCATAATGACGGGACCACGCCAGGTTTTGCGAATATCGTGTGAATATCATATAATACAATATTTCTACTATTCTCTATTCCATAAAATTTGAAAATATTCCATACAGAAACTGGTCCCGTCAAAGATAGGGTAGAGCCCACCCGCGTCGACTAGCTAGCTACGCTACTATAATATCTAACCTGTGGCGTAGACACGCGACGGTTGCACCGAGTTGTACGTCGCGGGCGCTGGCTCTTAAGTCACAGAGCTGCCCTTAGTCATTCTGGTCATTCGATTCTCAAAGGTCAATCTATAATCTTTTTTAAAATAAAGGAAATTTTCCTTTGAGTAAAGTTTTGCTCCTGGCGTAAAAAGTTTTACTCCTTTTTTAAGTTGTCCTGGCGATGGCGTTTAAAATAATTATCATAATAAAAAACATTTTGTCATTTGTTGGGGAATTTCGGGGAAGGTAAGGTTTGGGGAGAACGCGAGATGGTCATCTGGCAAGTCTGGCAACACTAGAATTAAATGTCAAATCAAATTGTAAAGTTTGTAGAGTATTATTATAACCTAAAATAATCGATTTGAGGATTAAAACTACTGTATTTTCAATCAACTCAATCCAGGTATCTTTAATCATGTACATTCTTATAACTACTACCAAACAATTACTACAACTACCAAGTAATTTATATTTATAAAAAAATATATTAAATAGAGTGTTCTGAGATCCATGGCAGATCCCTAAAATGTTCAATTTTATTTTTACAGAAAAATGCAAAGAATACTGTCCGTCGTGAAAACATTGTCACCTATAAGAAGTTTACCAGTCAGCAATACACAGTTGTCAATGTTGAGTACGTTTCAACAATTTGCAAGAGAGCGGCTGTTACAGCCTTCTGTACCTATGATTAATTCAGTTTGTGGTTTTAAAGTAAAGGGTCGCGTGCGAAGGCGTTGTAAATCATGTTATTTTGTTGTAAGAGATGAGAGGCTATATGTTATTTGTCCAAAATCACCCCGTCACAAGCAGATGGCAATGAAACCTAAACCATTAAATACATGGATATTAACACATGCTAGTCAAAGTCCTGTACGACCATGGTGATTTACATGATTATGTGTTTTGAATGTATTATAGTCATAGCAGTTAATATTCATTAAAATGTTAGGTCCTATAGAGATGTTTTCTTTGTAAACCTGCTGTGTATGCCATGCTATTATATGACAAATGATTTGTATTATGGATTACCATCACATAAGTCAGATAAGTACTTATGACTACAGAACTTTGTGTCTGATGAACAACCCAAGCGATAATGCATTATTAGGCCTATCATGATGATGTAGTTTGTATTATGCTTTTTTGTTGGTATCATATCATTATAATTTTCAACTAAATTGGTGTCGCCATAAAGTTGAAAGTGGATGTATTTGAATACCAATGTTACAAATATGCTAACTGCCTATCTACCTTCACAACCCAATCACTGGGTAATTACCGTAGTGGTAATTATCAATAATGCAATTTATCTGATTTGTCTGAACGGTTTTTGTTGAAAACCTTATATTCCATAATTGGGCTTCTGTGAAAATTAAAACAAAAAAGAAAGAAATTAATTAGTTGAGCAGAGAAGAACCCTGTTTGTGTCATAACTCATAATTGATTACTTGAAGTAATCAAATTTACTAACATTTCTAGTAAGTTCTAGAGTTCAACTTCAACAACATGTTACCTTTTGTTATTAAGTTTTTATTATATAATGAAGAAAAATATATTTTCGCTTTTCGTCTCATGATTATAATTTCGTTTCATGACAACGAAACATTGATATTCACAAAAAAAGGCGAAGTTGAACTCTAGTACCTTCCTAGATTACCTCACATTATAGACTAGCTGACCCGCGCAACTTCGTCTGCGAGTGAGGGTTAGAGAAAGTGTGAGTCAACCTTAAAAAATAGACATGCTATCATGGACTTTTTTTTAATGCTTAAGAGGAACAATTCCTTCGTACGTGATTGTTGTGTAACTTTTACCGCTTTATGCAGCGCTTGCAATGGAACCAAATAAAAAGGAAGAAATCTTTTTTTTGGAAAATTTTTCATAAATTTTTCTTTATGTAAGCCTTCCTTGATAAACGGGCTGTCCAACACTAAAATATGTTTTTAGCTCGAACCACCATTTCCTGAAATTAGCGCGTTCAACCAAACAAACAAACTCTTCAGCTTTATAATATTAGTGTAGATTCAAGTAATTTAATTTCTCGGAAATCTTTGCATTAATCGCTCATATATTCTACTGTTACGAGCTGGGTAGGAGATAAATTAATTACTACCGATTAAACAACACAATAACTTTATTAATCACAAAACAACTTAAACTTAATCACAAATTCACTACTGATCACTATTCGCTTAGATATCGCACTTCAAGTTCACTTCGATTCGCTTCGCTGTGTAGCCAAAACAAGACTGACTATCGCAGGCTTGAGCGGTGTATTTATACTCGCCAACAGACACACCAGAATAACCACGAATATTCTAGAGGGTCATAAAAAACTAACTAACAAAGGAACAGTAGGTAGGTAATTATTATTACTAGATACTTGTACAAACAAATATGAACCGTATGCCCTAGGCGTACGAATTTCTAATGTCTTTTTATAATGAGGTCGCGAGTTTCTACCTACCTAACTTTAAAAACTAATAATAATAGAATGCAATCGAAATTCCAACGTACACATACTGTGCTTTCTCGAAAGTTCTAGTAGGTCCGATGTAACACTGCCCCCTCCTTAGACATGCTCGTCCCGAGCATCATTAGTCCCGTAGTATCGCGCCAACCGGTCTACATGCACAATCCTAGGCGCACCTCGTGGACCCTTCTGTATTCGGTAGGTGACATCGTTGATCCTAGTCACGACTCGGTATGGCCCATCCCATTTTGCTTGTAACTTCGGAGACTTCCCCTTGCTCCGCACTGGGTTATGCAACCACACCAGTGAACCCTCGTCGAAACCCCTACCGTTTGCCTTCCGATCATAACGGGTCTTCATCTTCTCAGACATCTGTTGGCTTGGCCGGATTGTCGGATATGCTCATAAACATCGTTCAACTTATAACGCAAGTCGAATGACTAGCGTTATAAGTTCGCGTAATCTGTTACGCTACATGGAGCATCAGGGGGAGTTCCAGTGATTAAATCAGCAGGTAACCGTAATTCCCTTCCAAAGTTCGCGTGGGCTGGTGTCACAGTCGTACTTTCGTGGACTGCACTTCGGTAAGACAGAAGAAACGGCTGTTTGTGCTTGTCCCAATCCCTTTGCCGGCTTTTCACAACTTTCGCCAGATATCTCTCCAACGTTTGGTTGAATCATTCCACCATTCCATCGAAATGTGGGTGGTAAGAGGTGGTTCTGGTACCCATTAACTGACAAGTCTCTTGAAATACTTGCGATTCAAAATTTCTTCCTTGATCGCTGTTTATTTCTAAGGGTAGGTACCCCAAAACGACAGAAGACTTCCTGAACCAATTTATCTGCGACTTGTAGCTTCTTGGTTAGGAATGGCGAAGACTTCTGCCCACTTTGTGAAGTAATCCATGACCACCAGGAGGCAGGAAGTACTTGTTTCCGCTCTCACTTACTGAAAATGGTCCCGCAACGTCTAGTGCTATCCGTTCCCAAGGGGCTCCAACTTTGTACATTTTTAATGCACCTCTACTGCGTGTGTGCGGTCCTTTCACGGCCGCACAACTGGTACATTTGCGACACCAGTCCTCCACATCATCCCGACAGTGGATCCAGTAAAAGCGTTCTCGAATTTTTATTAGACTCCTTTTTACCCCCATATGTCCTCCTGAACATCCATCATGGAAGAGCCGTAGATCATCCGGTACCTTAGCTTTAGAGACAAGCATTTGTAGATGACAGCTGTTCCCTCCAGCGTTTTCCCATTTACGGCACAAGACTCCATCCTGGATCACCAAGCTGTTAAATTGCGCCCAATAACTCTTCGTGATGGAACTCATCGCAGCCGCAGCCACATCACTCCACTTGGGTTTAGGAACACCAGCTTTGATCCACTCGAAGATCGGTTTGATATCCGAGTCATTATGCTGAGCCTGCTGTTTAGTTACTTTCCATTCATCGCTAAGATCCGTTCTTAGCATCCTCACAGGCACCACTTCCTTAAACTCCTGTCTGGAACTGTGCTTACAATCTTCAAGCAATGGTTTTCTTGACAGTTCGTCTGTGTTGTTGATGTTTCTCCACTGTTGCTGACCAGTCTTCTTAGCCGCTTTTCCCTGCGGAGATTGAACTTCTCTAGGTGCGCTTCGCTTTTTACAGTTCGACCGAAGGTAACCCCTTTCTCCACAAGTGTAACACCTAGGGCTGTATCGTCGCGGACGCTGGCGTTCTTGTAATGCCACAACTTGTTTTGGACAACTTGGCCGAAGATGATCCCTTTCTCTAGCTGTGTAGCAGCTAGGTCTGAAACCTTGCGCACGGTCGTGTACAGGTGATGCCACAACCTCCCTGACGTGGTGTGTTCGGTGGTCTTGCCTCACTGCCTCTACCTCCAAGGCATGGGCTAAGGTGTCCTTCAATGTCTCATGATGCCCAAGTCTCACGGCAGCTCTAACTTCTAAGTCACGTATTCCATCAACGAACGCCTGTACCAGATTTCCATCAATCAGTGCAGGGGCAGACTGGTAGGCTTTCCGAACGAGCTTTTCAACTTCCAGAGCCCACTGCTGTAGGTTCTCGGCACTTCGTTGAAAACGGTCCTTCAACTTGGCACGGAATACGTGCTCCAGGTGCGCGTCACCGTATCTTGACTCCAACGCCTCCAGCAGCTGCTCGTAGGTGACATCCCTGCCGAGTGCCTCGAGAATGGTTAGGGCTTGGTCTCGGAGTCCCAAGGTGACCGCGGTCATGGCTTGTGGTTTAGTCCATCCATTCGCCTTCATGACGGCCTCAAACTGGATTCTGCTGCAGTTCCACCTTCAGTCTTCAGTTCGCTCAAAGCCTTCTGCACCCCAGCAATCTTAACTTCGGCCTCTGAGATGCGGTTCTCATGCTGGTGAACCTGATCTTTCATCAACTTGAGGTCCTTGCCGAAAGTTGCATGCAGATCCTTTATGAGGAGCATCTCCTCGTCTTGGCGGCGGACCTGCTCCTCTTGACGGTGAGCTTGCTCCTCTTGACGGCGAGCCTGCTCCTCTTGACGGCGAGCTTGATCCTGCAGCAGCGCCATTAAAGCTGTCAAGTCTGGCGCCACTGATGCTGAAGAAACTCCAGATGGGCTAGCGACTGGCTCTGACGTAGGCTGGACACCACGCGGTGTCTGTGTCGGAGAATCTCCAAACCGCCTTTGGTCCATATCGCAGACTTCTGGTACGGACACCCTTCGTGTCGTCTTTTGGTAGAATTGGCATAATTTATATCCCACTTCTGACACCAATTTGTTACGAGCTGGGTATGAGATAAATTAATTACTACCGATTAAACAACACAATAACTTTTCTTGTCTTTTCTCAATTAATCACAAAACAACTTAAACTTAATCACAAATTTACTACTGATCACTATTCGCTTAGATATCGCACTTCAAGTTCACTTCGATTCGCTTCGCTGTGTAGCCAAAACAAGACTGACTGTCGCGGGCTTGAGTGGTGTATTTATACTCGCCAACAGACACACCAGAATAACCACGAATGTTCTAGAGGGTCATAAAAAACACTAACAAAGGAATAGTAGGTAGGTAATTATTATTGCTAGGTACTTGTACAAACAAATATGAACCGTAAGCCCTAGGCGTACGGTCGAAATTCTAATGTCTTTTTATAATGAGGTCGCGAGTTTCTACCTACCTTACTTTAAAACTAATAATAATAGAATGCAATCGAAATTCCAACGTACACATACTGTGATTTTCCAAATAAGGGTTTCCCTCGAAAGCTTGTCCATGGTGGCTCACTGGAGACGGCTGCACACATAGGTGTAAGTCGTATCTATTTTGTATATAGGTAGGTAGTGAGTTTCTTATCAACCGACTTCCAAAAAGAGGAGGTTATCAATTCGTCTGTTTTTTTTTTTTTTTTTGTGTTTCGTACCTCAGAACTTTCGACTGGGTGAACCGATTTTGATGATTCTTTTTTTGTTTGAAAGCTGGTGCTTCTCGATTGGTCCCATTTTAATTTGTTGAAGATCTGATGCTGATCTTCCGAGATATACAAAGGAACTCTTCAAAAATAGACGGCAAATCTGCAGTAATTGCTGCAATCGCTTGTAGGTTCATTGTTCATACTACATCATGACGTAACATCACGCCTGTATGCTCTGAGGGGGTACCTAGATGTGTACAATACTCCCAGATTTCGACAATGTTTGTTGCCTCTGAACTTTCCACTGGGTAAACCGATTTTGATGATTCTTTTTTTAGCTGGTGCTTTCAAATAAAAAAGTGTGGTTCCATTTCTATTTGGTTAAGATCTGACGCTGATCTTCGGAGATATAAATGGAACTCATTAAAACTACACGGCAAAGCTGCAGTAATTGTACAATGACTTGGTTGTTTATTGTTTATGTAACATAGTAACACGTAACATCACGCCTGTATGCTCTGAGGGAGTACGCAGAAGTGTACAATCCACCCAGATTTCAACAGTTAGATATGTTAAGTTCCATTTAATGGGATCCTTAAATTTTATAGGCACACCAGAAGCGATTTGGGTAGTTTTAGGAAGAGTACATTCTTGGAGTGATCCCATTTCAATTTGGTAAAGATCTGATGAAGAACTTCGGAAGATAGGCGACGGGAACTCCTCAATAGATGATAGCAAATGTACTGGGATCGCTGAAATCTCATATCTGTCTATTGTTTACACCAGTTGATAAAAGAAAATCACGCCGGTACGCTGTGAAGGGGTAAGTACATGTGAACTACTAAAAAATGAACAATAAAAACTTTTTTACAAAAAATAAAACCGACTTCAGAGAAAACAAAAAAGTGAAAAATAACTTTAGCTTCAGAAGTCGGTGACAAAAAACTAAATCAATCAAACAAAGGTCACCGACTTCTGAAGCTAAAGTTATTTTTCACTTTTTTGTTTTCTCTGAAGTCGGTTTTATTTTTTTTACTAACATTAGGTTAATACATTAATGAGTTGTATTTGATCTGAAATAAAATTTATATTACTATCATTTACGTTTGCTTCCTAAAGACACTGATGACAGTCATACTCCAGCTAGGTCGAAAGTTCTCATCAAGGTGTACCTATGCAATAAGCCGGGACACGATGTAGCCGGTGTAAACAGTTGAAGACTTCTTGCAACTGCCTTTTGTCCCCGTCGTTAGACCGTCAATGACAGTCATACTCCTGCCAGGTCTAAAGTTGTCATCGGAGTGCACTAATAAATGAGCCGAAACACGATATAGCTGCTGTAAACATTTGGGAACGTCTCGTTACTGTCCTTCATCTCCATCGTCAGATCATAGATGAAAGTCGTACTCTAGTTAGGTTAAAGGTTCTCATCAAGTTGCGTGAAATGATCGTAGGGCGCTTTCAATTTACACTACGCTTCGAGTCGATCAACTAACGCATTGCTTTGGCGCCGCAGCGGCGCGACACGAAACGTCTAAATTGAAAGCGCCCTAAACACGATGAAGCTGTTGTAAACTCTTGCGGATCTGTTGCAAGGCCAACTGCCTACCATCTTCATTGGCATACCTTTTTTTTTAGGGTGGGAAATCATCAAGTGACTTCTCCCACTCTGGGCGGAGCGGGAGGGAGTGTCAAACTCTTACAGACTAAAACCCATTCATGTTCCTTCCTCGCCGTTTATGTTCCGGGGCCGCGGTATCTCTTTCGAACAGGCCCGCAACCCCGGCAGGCTTCGGCCCTTGCGGGCCCCTCCCCTTATGCTGACATCTCTTTGAGGCACGCGTGGAACACGAACGCGCCGTCGACGCGGCCTGTCGTCGTCGTTAGACGGACGGACGGCTAGCTAGCCCATAGCCAACCGTCCACAAGCCCGCATCTACGGTGGCTGGTAGCCACCACGTGGGCCCCGACGCCCGGTGCGTCTCCCGCGGCGGCCGGGAAGAGAGGCTCTTTCCCTCTCTCGTTCCGCCACCTCCTTTGCTAGCATGACTGCTTCGCAGAAGGAGGTGACGGCTTCCCATTCCGTCTCGCTCCGGACCATAGATTGAACCAGGGCCGGACGCGAGAGGTCGCCGCCGCCGAACGCCGCTACGAGCGGTGCTCCGCCCACGCAGGGCAGACTTCCACCGTGTGCTCCACCGTGTCCTCCGGTCGATCCTCGCAAAGGAGACACCCGGGCGTTTCCTCCCTCCCGATTCGGTGCAGGTACCTCCCGAAACATCCGTGTACAGTGAGGACCTGCGTCAGGTGGAAGGTGAGGACGCCGTGGCGCCTCTCCAGCCACTCCTCAATTTTTTTTTAGTTTACTTTTCGGACTTTTGTTTAGGATTTTGAAGCTGACTGTGCGATATGGAAATGCTTGCCTAGAAACAGTAATTTTTAATAAAAACTTATTTACTCTGCTATCTATGAACAGGTTGGCGCCTAGCTGAGGTCCCGTATATTTGACATCAATGACAGATTGTTTCAAGGAATAAACCATGACAACAAAACTCAAAGTGTTTACCTAACATGATTGTGTAATTGCATTTTATTTATCAATTAGGTAGCAGTTGCCTGCGGTCTCGCGTCTAAACTTGAAACTTCCCCTTGCCCACTCAGCTAGTAAAATTGTTCTGAAAACAAAACTTTGTGTACCTCTATACGGACGTACTCTTTCTTCCATATCTGATATCTCAAAAATATACCCAGATGTTGTCTGGAATCCGTGTTTCTATCTTTAGTTCACACGATCCGCGTCGCATACAAGCCGTCTTAAATAGTATTATAGCTTGTGTATTTTTAAAGCATCATACCCATATTACCCCATCACATGCCTTGTTGAATAGGTGCACCCGTAAAGCAAAAGTAAACAAGGAGGTACCTACTACATCCAGACCGTTATGTAGGTATACTTACTTACCTACATAGTAAAGATGGCTGATGTCAGGTACAGTGCCGACCAACCTATTCAACTTTTTGCCTGTTCAATTGTGTGCCACTGCCCGAAGACAAGTTGGCTATGAAAAATTGAACGTCACTGTTGACGCCACCTGATTCAAATAATGTTGTCCGATTTTTTTACTATTGACGAATCAATTAGGTATACCTACCTATCTACCAATATGGAGCGCTGGTAGGTACCTTTATTGAAGTAAAGCGAATCTGTGATTTTTAACTTAGATACCCACATTAGAGGTGACTCCTGTCGTTCCTCCGAAGAGGCGCTCGTTGAAAGCGATTCACATCACACGTTAGTTCAAAGTATTGATTGACTCCTCAAGTCCGCCACTCGCAGACCACACGCTATACTGTGTAGCCGAAGGCAACCTGCGACATTGGCTGGATAGCAATTGAGCCGTGCCATGCCGTCTTCCGCTCCAGCCACCTTCATCGAATAAATTATGGTTTCAGACAGGTCCCTTAGAGTGCAGATATGGAGTTAGACAAAGAGCATGTCAGGAGGTGGACCATGGTTTGAGACGAGGCTCCGCAGTCGCACTCAGCTTTATCGGAATACCCCCCCCCCCCCCCCCACCGGACCAAATTGAACCTGCAGCGGCCCACTTGGCTTCTAAGTCGGTTTAGAGTCTTCCCAGGTGGACCATGGTATTTGGTTCTTATTGTTACCTCTTATTGTTATCTTGAAACAAATATTTTAGTTCATAGCATGAACGGAGCTCGTTGTTTTTATAGCATACAACGAGGGAAAAAGTGGACAAGGTAAATTAATAACAATTTATAGTCCTGAATTATTAATTTACCATGTCCACTTTAAAAAAAATTGTCACAAAACAGTACCTCTCTAAATATGGTTCTTGGCTCTTGTTTCATGCTTATGTCAATAGTAGCTTAGGTACACCACGCGGGCTACCAGCAGTAGGTTTTGTTTCTCCCTCTTCCGCCCAGAGCTGAGGAGTCATTTGATGATTTCCCATCCAAAAAAAGGGAAAGCCTAAATCATCATGTCATCAACATTTCTCACTCAATGCAGAGTTAGAAAATATATTCCCAAGCATAAATTTGGCTTGTTATCAAAGATGAATAAGTTAAAACCAGATGCAACAAAAATGAATTTTCACAAAGTTACCAAGACGGTGGTTACATCGCCATGTATCCACAAACCCGTCGGACCTTACAGGTTTGTTATTCTGTTTAAACCGTAAAAATATCTTTGTTTCACACAAGTAGCTTACCTATACTTAAGCTTTACTTAACTTGCTTTGTTAGTTAAGTAATTAGTTTCATAGTTAGAGCTTAAGCATTGATCAAATCTAAGCAACTGAATTCCAAACCAGTTCCCCTAATCGATTGAGCTGAAAATTTTCACACCTGTTGTAATAGTTCTGGAGACAATACATTTTTATGACAGATTGCTTGATCCTGCTGCCAGGATATCCTCACGAAAGAACTCCCGGTTTGTAGCGCGGACACAAGACTTTGTATGCGCGTTCTAAATGTTTTGCTAGATAAAGGTGTTTTTTATCATGACCTCATCATGCAGCCACGCTCGTCTCCTCAAGAGGAAACTCCTCAACGGTAAATAACCTGGATACTATAATTTGTACAGATACCTACTCGTCAACTTTGATGAGTAAACAATATTTTTTTCGTTATTTGATCCTACAGGATTATCTTCTCACGGAGAACTTCTCGACGGTAAATAGCAATATGGATCCAGTTATTTGTAGACGCGTTCATATTTGGTGGATACCTAAACATGATTTCTAACATGACCTCATCCTGCAGCCAGGATCGTCTCCTCAAGAGGGAAGTCTTCAACGATTAATAGCACGGATACGAAAAAATTGTTGAGATAATGATGAGTTATCAGAAATGGTACGACAAGACTAAATATTTGATAAATTATACTTAAATAAAAAATATATATTTAAATGCATTTAAAAGAAGCGATATATTGGCGTTGGAAGAAACTAAAACCAAAAAATAATAGATTTCCTAAAAGCTTCTCGCGTGAATGGAGGAGGCAAAAAGAAGGACTTTAATTTATTTTTATGTAAACTTAATATGATATAGAGGAAAGATTTGATTTTTTGTTTGTTTGTAACGATTTAACTCAAAAAATACACAAAGAATTTTCAAAAATTATTTCACCATTAGAGATTAACAACTTTATTACCGAGTAACGTAGGCTAAATCGCACATGCACTGTGCTTTTCGATATGATCAATACTTTTGACTTTGTGGACCACAAGATTCTGCTCAATAAAAATGTGAAATGTACGGTTTTCGCCGTATACCCTTGAAATGGCTCCAAAGCTATCTCTCAAATAGGACTCATTATAGATTCATTACCAAAATAAATTCAGATAATGAAGACTTTTTTATGTAAGTCAGACATCAGGATCAATAATACAGGCGTGCCGCAAGGTAGTGTAACAGGGTCGTTATTTTTTTCTATTATACAGCGTGAAATTTTAATGGTTGTGTCCCGCAGCAGGACGATTACCCATCAGTAGCACTATCGAAACGCAAAATTAAACTTAAAAAAAATGTATAGGGGGAACATTCAGATGCCAATGTATACGCTTTTACTATAAACTTCCGAGCCATATTCAAGCACTTAGTCTAAATAAATTCAAATCGTTTATAAAACGGAAGCTATGCCTGAAAGCATATACTATCATGTTAATCACCTCGAAAATAAAGAGGCATGGGATTAATTAAGCTGCTCCAATTTTGCTCTGTGAATGTCGAAATTTAGGACTTCGCTTGTTTGTTATTGATTCCTTAATTTTATACACTGTGACATTGAATGATTTGACAAGTATTCATGTCAAATCATTCAATGTCACAGTGTAGTTCAGTATTTTAACATTTTTAACTTTATTGTTTACTAGCTGACCCACGCAACTTCGTCTGCGTCACATAAGAGGGAAAAAGCTACCTACTACTCCCTACCTACTACTACCTACCTACTACTACCTACCTACCTACTACTACCTACCTACTTCTACCTACCTACTACTACCTACTACTACCTACCTACCTATCTACTACTACATTTTTTTTCATAAGAACCTTCTCCTGACAATAACAAACACAGCAAAAAAAGAATCAGCCAAATCGGTCAAGCCGTTTTCATGCTATGTCGTGACAACGGAAAACGGGTTTCATTTTTATATATATAGACTAGCTGACCCGCGCAACTACGTCTGCGTCACATAAGAGAAAGAGGGTTACAGAGAGTGGGTCGTAAGCACCTATAATACAGTTATCAAAGAGCACATCACACACATCCTTCTGCATAATGAAAATGCGCGCCCGGTACATGATCATTATTTTGCTGCGGAATTACTTAAAACGGTGTATCTCCTAAGATATACATTGAAGTCAATTTACGTACCCAAGGGCAATTTTGTTCAAAATCAAATACTTGTGATTAACAACGTATTTATTTGAATAAGAATAAATTACCATGTTTACAAAAACAGATTTAAAGGCTTCATACTTAGACACTCGATGACAGTCATACTCCAGCTAGTCAGCGGTAGTTCTCATCAAGGTGCATTAAATGAGTCGCAACACGGTATAGCTGCTGTAAACCGTTGCGGACCTCTTACAACTGCTTACCATTTAAAATTTCAAACTCTACGTCCCTACGCTATGACGCCGTGTCTTAAAGTGCACAACCTCTTCAAAGCTTAGAAATCTTCAAATACGGTATTAATATTTTACGGTGACTTTCGAGACATTCCAATTTTAAAGAGTATAAGCAATTTTGCACCAAATTTTTATGTGAGTTCAACGTTTTTGGAATATTATTGGATTGGGTTTTGAAACATGTATCAAAATAACTTGTAGTTTATATCAAAATCTCGAAGGAGTATTGATATCAAATTCGAAACAAATCACCGCCAAAATAACTTTCTACCCCTTTTTAACCCCGTTAGGGGATGAATTTCAATGCAATATGAAACGCGTCCATCAATTCTGTTAATATTGTTGATTGCAAAGTTTGAAGTAGATTGGACCAAGGAATCACATTTTCCCATACAATCTTTGCCCCCCCTTTTCACCCCCTTAGAGGTATAATTTCAAAAATGTTTTGTGTGAAATAGCAATTATCTCGCTAACTATTTTCCCTACACTGCCCCACTGAAAGTATTTTTTTTGCGATTTCTGACTTTTTGAGTACTCTAACCTGGGTTGGTTTGGAAGAACTTCTAAGAACTTCTTCTTCTTCTTCTTTTCTTTTGCTAACTGTACTTTATTTTTTAATTAAATCTGTGAATGGGGATAAACATTTTGTGAAAAAATTACGAATTGTTACCTAAGACCATTTTTGTGTAGCTGCAGCTCCCCTTACTGCCCCGTTTACCGTTTCCACCCTGTATTACCAACTACTTATACCGAGGAAAACCGATTTTCTTGAATCTCGCTATTTTGGGCGTATTCACTTCAAAAATCAAATTTCAAGAAAACTGAGAAATAACATTTACCTGTATTAGATTTGAAGTATTTATAGCAACTTTTAAAGGTTTCCACTTCAATGGATTTTATTCTATAGGTGTATGAAGTTAATTAATTTTAAACACAAAACCCTCTTTTTTACGTCTCTGATTGTTATTTTTTTTAAATGCTGAAACAGGTATTTCTTTATTTTTAATAATAAGTATTTACTCTGAGTTTCATGAATCTAGAACAATCTAAAATATTTTTTTCATACAAACTTTACCCCCCCTTTTCACCCCCTTTTTCCAAAATTTTCCATAATTTCTATAGCCTAAGTGTTATTCTGAGTTTATTTAAATAGATTAGTGAAGTTTTCATCAAAATCCGTCCAGCAGTTTTCTCGTGATGCGCGGTCAAACAAACACGAATTTTAAAAATGGTTTTAATATGTTCAGTTACATAATTTAAGTCACCCTGGTCGGTTTTTTTTTAAATCTCCAATGTACAGATTTTTTGGTCTCAACGATTTTATTATATGTATAGATTATTGTATGTTTGTGTAATTGACATAAATATTTACTTGTGACTTTGACATTTAATGACTTGATATGAATACTTAGTTCAATATTTTATTGTTTTTTTTTTGGGTTCTATTTATTGTTTTTTGTGTGTATTTGACATATCGTATTTTTGTTAACAGTCATTTTGTATATTATTATTTGTATTTAATTAATGTGAATATGAGGACCATGTGGGTCACATTCATATTTTTATTTTATTTTCTACGTTTACTTGGCAGTTTGAGTATAAGCGACCTACCCAAATGTCCTTTCTTTGGTATTGTTCGTCGTTTCGTTGAGCTCCTTGAGTTATAAGTCGAGCTACACGATAACTGACAAATGCTTGCACTGACTTAACGGGCCCACTCAAATCTGTGTGGTTCTTTCTTCCCGAAAAGACCACCTCGGACACTAATATCTGCATGATCCTCATGTGAATTGAGCAAGATTATGTCTGGACTTTAAAAGAGACCTATGAGTTTGTTTCGGCTGTTTCTTCTCAGAGTAGTCAGGTACGAAACACCGGCCCAAACCAGTTTAAAAAAATATTACTTATAAAAGTGTTTGTGAAAACCTACTTATAAAATAAACATCATTTATCATTTAACTCATGTGGTGAGGAGGGAAGGAGAGGTCCCCCTTTGCATAAGGGTACCACTCTCATGAAAAAATAATGCACTATTCCTGAGAAATACCGATTAATATAACCTAACCTTAAAACACCTCGCCCCTATTTCCGAGTGCAGGGTTTAAAGGAACCTAACTAACCTAACGGGGGGGTGCCCTAAGTTCCGATTATGGGGGCACAGATACTTCCGTATGTTCATTGTTCAGTTAACAATATTACAATATCGCTAGAGAGATTACAATATAATGTGTTTGACAATTTTACGGTGACATTTATTTATACCAACTCGCAAATGTTACCAATCAATCCAATCATTATTATTCACTGTTTGCGGATGATATGGCGGTGGTTATGTTTAATATGAGATATCCTCATAGATTGATTATTCCGCCAACGAAATGTCAGAAGTTGGTTTCCAATCGTTATGAGGATATAATTACTCAAGTAAATTACTTAAAGTACTCTAAAAACTGGAGATAGCCAATTTTACTCAAAGTAAATATTAGCTCTCTGCGATTTTTCGAAGATTTTCGAAAATAAACGTTCTACTTCCCATTCTTCTTCCAGTTCTTCCCGGTTTTCTTCACGGTCTTCTTCCTGTTGTTCCCGTTCCACTTCCCGTTCTTCCCGGTCTTCATCCCATTCTTCCCGGTCTTCTTTCTGTTCTTCCAGGTCTTCTTCCCATTCTTCCAGGGTTCTTCCCGGTCCTATTCCCCTTGTTCCCAGTCCTCTTCCCGTTCTACTTCCCATTCTTCTTCCTGTTCTTCCCGGTCTTCTTCCCGTTCTTCCCGGTCTCCTTCCCTTTCTACCCGGTCTTCTTCGTTCTTCTTGATGCCTGCTATCGATTGATACATGTTTTATGCGTGTCTGATCAAATCAAAGTTGTGCTGTAGATTCCATTAGTTAGTGAATTTTAACTTTGATAGCTCATATCTCGGAAACGTGACACTTTAGAACGCAGTGTTCCGTACAAAACTAGTTAGTATTGATACCAGCTATCGATTTATATAAGTCTTATGTGTGGTCGCTACTTTAAAAAACAATCAAATTATCGGAAAAATATCTGGCCAAAAAGTTCAAACCCCTTTGCTTACTAGTTTTAGCGAATTGTGAGCAACTGTATTTAAACTTGACCATCTTTTTATATACTACAATTCTTGCAAATAAAATTTCATTTAATTTCATATAAATTAAATTATTTAATTTAATGTTGTGAATCCTTCAGGCTTTAAAGTTCACGAACAGAACTGGCTGGTTTTTTAAGTTTCGCAAAAATCCATAACACGTATTTTACTCGGTTTCAGCCAAGCGATATTGGCTGGTAAAACTCTTTACGTGTCTGGGGTACAAGGCATGGACCCTCAGGCACAGTTGGTATGTGGCGGCGCTGAAGCACAGGCACGACAGGCTCTCCACAACCTGAAGTTCGTATTGGAGGCCGCCGGCGCTACTCTCGCGTCCGTCGTGAAGACTACCATCCTGCTAGCTCGAATGGACGATTTTCAGGCTGTAAACCAAGTTTATGCAGAGTGTAAGTGCCCATACTTAGGTACTTATACATATATATTTTAATTTTACTTTTGCAACTTTATATTATTCGGCAACATACGAACGGCACAACACCACGTCCACTGTTCGCTACGCACGCTTTTTAGACTATTTTCTCTAGTCTTTGTCTAAAAGTTGATCAAGTAACTCTTGTTAGAAGGATCGTCCACGTCCTCGCTTCGCTCGCTCATGCAGCTAAGTTCCTTTTATATTGTTACGAGCTGGGTATGAGATAAATTAATTACTACCGATTAAACAACACAATAACTTTATTAATCACAAAACAATCAAAACTTAATCACAAATACACTACTGTTTACTATTTACTTAGATATCGCACTTGTAGTTCACTTGGATTCACTTCGTTGTGTCGCTAAAACAAGACTGCCGGTCGCGGCCCTGAGCGCTCTATTTATACTCGCCAACAGACACACCAGAATAACCACGAACATTCGAGAGGGTCATAAAAAAAAAACACTAACAAAAAATAGCAGGTAGATACAAAAAATAGAGGTACCTACTAAAAACAAGTAGGTATAACCAACTTGTACAAAACAAGCAAATATGAACCTTATGCCCTAGGCGTACGGTCGAAATTCTAATGTCTTTTTATAAATAGGTCGCGAGTTTGTACCTACCTAACTTTAAAACTAATAATAATAGAATGCTCTCGAACTTCTAACGTACGCACACTGTAATCGCCGACTTTCTCGAATGTTCTAGTAGGTCCGATGTAACAATATCTTAACTTTGTAAAACCACCAATAAACTTTTGTATGAAAGTACGTAACAATTCTAGTCTGTCCAAGCAAACTTAAAAATAATAGGTTTTTAATCGCACCATTATGCGCCCTCTTGGCCTGAAAGCTGGTGACGCCCTTGCTTACATGGTACATGTAGGTACACGTACATGGACTTCCGTAAAGTGACGCCTGATTTTATTAATAGGGAAGACAACAAAAAAAAATAATTTGTCCGTCAGTTATAGATTAGGTATCAAAAAATATTTGACCCGTATTTTTTCTTAAAAACGACAAAGAGACGACGCTTTTAAAATTCTCAATTCGTCACGCATAGGTATAATTTTTAAAGCGTAATGACGTCATGGACCTGCACTCCCGAGTTTTGATGCGTTTTGTCTTTGTCAACGTAAATTTACAAAATCAAAAAATACTTGTCCATAATTTTCTAATACTTAAATGATTTTTTCGGAAAATAAGTGAAATTAAGTAAAATTACGCAAAAGTTGCTGTGTCCACGCCTGACACACAGACTGGCTGACAGCGAGGTGTAATGGGACACCAACGTGAGAATATTCAGTACATCATTCGAGGCTGAAAGGCGTCGATTCTTAGACGATTAGTCACACATTGCATTGCAAACAGCTAAGGAGCTAAATGGATCTGTAATTCTGTGTTAAAGTGTTATTCCCTTTTTTTTTAAGAAAATAACAATCACGTTTCTTCTTTACGCTTCAGAAGTTTTCCCGGAGAACAGGACTGAGTAGAAAAGATCCCGAAGGGAACCGATGCAGAAACGCAAAAACGCGCCTGTGTTATAAATTGCCTAATGAGCCTAAAAGCATTGCCTCTGTGGGTGGTTAATCTGTGACATGAAGTTTTGAATCAGAAAGATTAGTATTATTGTAGGTACCAAATTGCACCTTTTCTAGTCCCTATTTTTTTTGCTCGATACATTGTTTGACATTGACATCAAATATTTTTTTGACATAACGCGGAAATATTGATTTTGCTCTAAAATATACTCAGAACGATTATTGTGTCATTTTATTCATCCAGTTATCAGTCAGACTTTCCTATCTACTCATTTATCTTTTGTTGAATATATGAGGAATGAACTGATGACCCCGACCGTGTAGGAGCCTATTAAAATTTATTCACGATAAGCCAGAACATATTACGACGCCGAACATGTCGGACCCACCAAAAGAAGACGAAACCAATACAATCAAAACGATCGCTCGCAAAGTTACCAAGACTATCGTTACTTCACCAAATGTCTACAAGCCCGTTGGCCCTTACAGGTTTGTTATTTCTAGTTTAAATTAAATACGTAATAGCTGGTACTTTACCTACGTCACTAGCTCACAGACAGGGATCTTGTTAGTCTACATTTTACATTGGAGTGCTGGTAGACAGTGCATGTTTCCCTTGAGTCAAGCATCAACTCCAAAATCCACTCTGGAGTCTCGTACTGCGTCGGACCACACGAACTACGAAAATTTGTACGTATCATGAAGTAATAAGTAGCTTTTATTTGCATAAATAAAATAATGTGGACTGAGCTAGGTCGGGGTTTTTTTCCTGATACAGCATTTTGTATTCGTCGTACTTACGTGCATTCGTGAAGCGCTCGGTTCGCCTGTACCTAACCACCTCAGAACAAGTAAGTATATTATTATACTCTAGCGAGGTAGCCACAACCACCTTAAGCCATAGACGCGCACACTATCCTTACCGCTCCCGTCGCTTACTATAGTACCTAATTAGGTATCAACTATGATTGTGTATAAAAACACTTTTTATTGGGAAGATCCTCATGCGTATTCCTCCTGAGTCCTGGGGCAAGCGGAGGGTTTTATCTTACTGTTCCTACTACTACCATGTGTCGGGGTCGGGGGCCCGCCTTTATAGGACCGGGCGATCCCCATCACCATTATAGGACCTACCTGTTATAGGTATTTGGATTCTTTCCAATCACATTAAGTAGAATCGCAAAAAAGGAAGGACTGAGCGTATTTCTTGTTGATTTCATTAAGTACCTCATTATCTACCTCTAGCGTACGGGTAAAATGAACGTTTGTATCATATGAAAATGAACTAAAACAATATACAATGCGGTTTCAGCCAGGCTATATTGGCGGATACAACTCTATACATTTCTGGAATACTGGGCATGGACCCTGACGGAAAGTTAGTAGTCGGAGGCGCCGAGGGACAGGCCCGAAAGGCTCTCGAAAACCTAAGGCACGTGGTGGAGGCAGGCGGCGGTTCTATGGAGTCCGTCGTGAAGTGTACCATCCTGCTGGGTCAAATGGACGACTTTCAGGCTGTGAATAAAATTTATGAAGAGTGTAAGTACCTAGGTATAACAGATACCTTTGCCAACAACCACACCGGATAATAGGTACTTAAGTATGTTGTCGAATAATATCAAGTTGCATATCTCTTCAATCAAAAATAAGTATTCAGAGTCCAGTACCGATCTCTAATGAAATGCGTTATGTAATTTCATTGCAATGATATAGTGATATAGACAAAAAATAAAGCCGACTTAAAAAAAAAAACAAAAATGCTTCACTTGTTGTAGCAAATACCAAAAACACTGTACGTTATTCTATAAAATTTGAAGAGCTCCCTCGATTTCGCCAAGATTCCATCATCGACTTGGTGTCTATGGGACCATTTCTTACCAACAAAAAAATATTTTTTCAAATCGGTTGGCAAGCGACGGAGTTATGCGCGAACAAACATAAAAAAAAATAGAAACATCCGAATCGAGAACCTCCTCCTTTTTTAGAAGTCGGTAAAAAAATGTAGAACTAAGCATAGAGAAATGATATATTTAAAATCCTCAATTTTCCAATTTTAAAACATTTGCACGCCATGTATGTGGCAAAACATGTCTGAACGATTTTCTGTATTTACTTTATCCTACATGCACTTTTTATTATTGTATGTGACACATGTTTTGAGCAAATAAAATATATCTTAT
This sequence comes from Xestia c-nigrum, assembly GCA_916618015.1. NCBI lineage: Eukaryota > Metazoa > Arthropoda > Insecta > Lepidoptera > Noctuidae > Xestia > Xestia c-nigrum. Next base: position 13,565,181 of record OU745260.1, read on the forward strand.
CTTATCTAGAGCAGCACAGGTTACATAAAAAATCAAAACTTTCGTGTAGGTAAGTGAAAAATGATAGGCGCTTACAGGTGTAAATCGGCATGACGACAGTAGGTATCAAAAATTTTCAAATCTATGTCCGTCACGTCAGTTAGTTATTTTGGCATACACCAAGGCGCGACGTATTGCGAATTTTAAAAGCGTCGTATCTTCGCCAATTTTGGTTTATGTAACAAAAGCAAAATACGGGTCAATCTTTTTTTGATAATCTAACTGGTGGACTCTTTTTTATTTTTTGTCGTCTACCCTATGAACTGTAGGTAGGTATTACTATAGAGCGGGTGCGACCATTGAACGCGGTCTGACAAGACGTCTGGCATAGCGCAAGGACGCGCGCGCGAGTGACTTGACGCCCGAGGCCGTGAATGCCTGATGGGGACTGATGTGGAAATTTCTTAAAATAGATTTTTTCAACTCTTTGGCAGAATGTGTGCGTTGCATTGTAGCTACAGAAGAAATAAAAAGCCGGCCATGAGCGTGTCGGGCCACGCCCAGTGTAAGGTTCCGTAGTTTCCCGACCGTCACCGTAAAAAAATGCTTGCATAATACGATTATACTACAAACTTAGTCCAGAAATTATTTTGTACAATTTTTTGTCTTTTTTGTACAAAAACTGTTGTTTCCATCCAAGTTTAAAATGATTTTCCTAGAAAGTTCTTATAAAGTTCTACTTTTCAGATTTTTTTCATATTTTCTAAACTTATGGTTCAAAAGTTAAAAGGGGGGAGACACATTGTTTTTACTTTTGAAACGATTATTTCCGAAATTATTGACATTATCAAAAAATGATTTTAGTAAACCCCTATTCATTTATGAATACCTTTCCAACAATATATCACACGATAGGGTTGAAATTAAAAAAAAATCACTTCCCACTTTACATATAGGGGGGCTACCCTAATAAAACATTTTTTCCAATTTTTATTTTACCACTTTGTCGGCGTGATTGATACACATATTGGTATCAAATTTCAGCTTTCTAGTGCTAACGGTCACAGAGATTAAGCGAACTTTCAGAACTTTCGTCGAGTGTAAATTTGTTCGGTTTTAAATGATTATTTTTCTCGCACTCGAAGTGAAAAGTATAGTTTGCACCTCGAGACTAAACGCCAATTTAATATACCCTCGCTTTCATTGCCTCCCTCGCAAGCTCGGGAGTCAAACCACCTCGGGTATAATTATAATGGCTTCGTTTAGTCCATCGTTATAAAATATACTATGATTAGGTAGTTAATCTATCTGGAAATTGATTCATAACTATATATTATAGTAAAACAAAGTCCTTCACCGCGTCTGTCTGTCTGTTCGCGATAAACTCAAAAATTACTGCTCCGATTTTCGTGCTGTTTTCATCAACGGATGGAGTGGTCCTCGAGGAAGGTTTTCTCGTATAAAATGTATACACGGGCGAAGCCGCGGGCATTAGCTAGTTAATAATATAATGAAAGTAAGAGCGATGTTTATGTTTCAGTTTTCCCAAGAGATTTCCCGGCGCGCGCTACCTTTCAGGTAGCCAAACTTCCTTTGGAAGCAGCAGTGGAAATAGAAGCCATTGCACTCAGTGGAGATCTTGTCGTCGCCGAGGCCGGCCCCTGCCCTTGTGCAAAGGTTTAATATATTAACAGACGTTTAACTGGCATTATAACTTATAAATGCCGTACCTATGCGTATGTTAAATTAAACAGAAAATACCGAAGAAGAAAAAAAGGTTATTAATTTACTGAATCTTACCTATCTACTATTTTTTTCCTTTCTTATATATTCGGTTTTTATCTTTTGCTGTTGTTGTTAAAAAATGTTCGTTTTTTTATAATTTGGTATTAAAACTGTTTTAGTGCCTAAAAGTTTTTTTCTCTGTTACCTAGACGCTAACTGTAGACCGTATTTATTAGGTACCTACATAATCCTAAAATAGTAACCACTTAAAGTAGGTAACCTATACTTGGGCATTGAATCTAAAGATCAGTAAACACCTACGCTTAAATGAGGTAGTAGCAGAGAGTCCGTATATAGCTGTACCTACCAAAAGATCTGACTAGCAGATCCGTACATTGCAAAAAATAGGTGGTGATCACATGATCCTGTGTATCGGCTGTTCCTGTATGCATCTGGATTGAGGGCCTATTTTTTTAATCCTTTTGAGAAACGAAACGAGACTTACCGGGAATGTAGTTAAACAAAAGTAACAAAACCATATCCACCCTACAAAATTTAAAAAATGGGCTCCAAATCTAGTTGCACACGCTGTGCCTAGTGTGATGGTAAGGATGACGACTTGTGTAGTCATCGTACCTAGGTTCTGTTTTGGCTCGCATTGATCGTCTAGTTTGCTTGTTCTCGTGATTGAAGATATTTAGAAAAGTCGAACTTTCTTAATTAACCTTTGATGAACAACACTGTGTCTAATCTAGGAAGGATCGAACTTCCTTACACCAGTGATTTAGAAACAATACTGTAGCATGAGAGTCATTTCGGAGTTTTAATCCACAATTAGGTGTAGATTGACCTTAGGTCAATCTTGAGTACACTCCACTGTTCGAACAATGTAGACTTATCAATCATTCTACTCGATAACGCGGAGCTTGTCTTAGCTCTATGTTATTATTCAGTACAATACTTAATCCGTCTTCTTCGGTTTTAATAAGGATTTTACGATTTACACTCAGTTAGGCACGTTAGAATGATTGTGTAAGTTGATTCATTGTGTATTGTGCTATTTATAGCTACCACTTTTGACTGATATCTTCAAGCATGGGGAAACCCTACACCGCGATACGGTCCTTAATCAATGTTATTGGGGGGCAATCGACTCCCTATGTCGCTACGAAGCGTTGGTGATTCCCTCATTCCATATAGGCGGGTACTTGCATTTTTTTAGTTATTTGCCACATTCCCTTTAGGGCAGGCTTCCCCCAGAACCATGGATTTTATATGTGTTTATAGTTGAGTTATATGTATTTAGATTTGGCCAAATCTAGGTCGGGAGTCGAATTGCAAGACATGGCGTGTATGGTATGCTAAGTTATCACCGCCAGAAGTGTCGATCAGTCATGTTACTCAGAGCCATCAATTTATCGGAGTTGAGAATTTTAATGTGTATTATATCACAACACAACCGAAATGTCCCTCTCTCACAAGAACAGTATTTCTCCTCTTAAATAATCAAGTGATTATTGACTTGAACCCACATAATTATATTATCAACTGCTTAATTCCTTGTTCTGTAGCTGGGTCGCTGATACTAGAGACCTGAATCAAAGTGATGTTAAAGCTACAGTAGACTAGTGTCTCTGCTCGCTCAGGTTAGGATTTTACTGAAGTATGCTAATTTAAGTTTAACTCAGCTCTGAAGGAGCTTGAGTCTCAAATTAATTAAATTATCTGGCTTAGGTCGGGATTTCTATCTCAGACCTAGTCTATAGGAGTACAAATGATTATATTTAGATAAATCCAATAATTGTAAATATCGTGTTAGGTGAGGGTCAGTATGCATATAGAGAATCCACTATTGGAGGTTCGAATTGATTGATTATTCTGATTTAAGGCAACACTACTGTTAAATCTTGGTCTTAGTCTTATCTGTTCTCCATTATTAAATTCTCTATACATATAATTTTGGAATACAAAAGAAAGAGTTAATTATTGTTTGTATTATTCATTTATTTGCGATAGATGTACGAAAGAAACTGTTTGTTTAATTAGGCCTAGGTCCGCTAAGATGGTGACGAACCTAGGTCGAGTGTCCCATTCCTAAACCTAGTCAGATAAGGGAAAACGGAACATCTCAAGCGAAAAACCCTTCTGACATATACAAATTAAGTCTACACACATATGTACATAATATTGACAATTATCCATAACTTTAAAGAAGTCTCAAACAACCGAGAGAAGAGGTAGTATACACATAATTGTTTTATATTTTACCAAAGATACTTAAGTCACAAGATCCCATAATAATTCACAGTTGTGTATTCAAATTTCTAGTTTAAGCCATCTCGTGTAATTCAAGGTCTCCGTGATGTACACTGCTTAGACACGGTAAAGAGATTTCTCCGCGGGTTCTTCAGTCGGATCCATACTTCTACACAAACTAACACTAAGAGATAAATCGCCATTATCGAGAATAGTGTTAGGACCAACTTGTCCATTACTGCCCAAAGGTCCAGGAACCTCGTTTTTTGTCTTAGTGAATATAAGATGTCGCAGTTTGTGGTAGCCTCCATTTTATTTGGGTCGTTAATTACGTGGCTGTGATTAATCGAGTGACTGAAATTATTGTAAATTAGCTTGGGATTTTGCTCTAACACAAGATTTGAACTTAGAATACTTTACCAGATTTAGCTCTGTCTCTCCGTCTCGAATTTCACTAGATTCTATCTATCTAAGAAGTATTAACCCACTACACTGGGTAATACACTGGTTTTAATACAATTTAGTAGATACTAAAACACTGCTTCTACTTTAATACAATACAATCTTCAAATTAAGACTATGGCTATTCGACCGTCTCCGCTCGCTGCCAAAATCGTAAGGGTCTCGTCCGCCTCGTTTCTCTCCCTGCCAAAACAGTCAGATTGGCCCCGCCTGTAAAGTGAAAATCAAAAGCAAAGTAATTGGTTGTAATAAGCAAGATGCTCGCTTATTGGTCAATAGCATGGCGTCTGGTCAATTCCCGCCAAATATCATCAACATGTGTTTAACATCCCACCAGATATTACGAAAGGTCGCTTCAACTTACAATTTATTGCCCTTTGAGTGTCGTCTAACAATATTATTTTAAGACTAAATTCAATAGATTTTTTATTTTATAAGTGTTGTTGGGGTTCTTTTGCTTATCTTTTGTTTCTAAATAATTTCTTTCATAGATATTTCAATAAGCAATTTTGACAAGGGTTGATGTTTATGGATGGCTATAAAGTGTGTTATTTATTTCTTCCGTATGCGCAAAAGAAATAGTGGTCCGATGAATGACCATCTCACACTCCCCCAAATAGATTTGTTTAATCACCTAGTACTTACATATCTCTCCATCATTACACTAGGTCGTTGAAAAATCTATTTCCTTCTCTATATTCTCACGCTAACCTTAGATTTCCCACGTCTATTTGTTTTGCTTTCAAGTACGATAATAAACCTATTCAACTTGATGTCCCTTTTTTTTTGTTTAGTTTGGGTTTACTGTTTTATGACGCTGGCAATGCATTCATTTGTCTCCTTTGTTCGTCCTAAACCATTACCAAATTATACTTTATTTGTTGTTTTGGTAAAACCGAAACAAGTGAATCGCATTATAATTTCCTTTGACTTTGTCAGTATGAACATCAATTAAAGTATATGTAACATTACTATTTTTCAAGACACATTTCCTGCTATTATAATTTGGTTTAGTTTCGCAGAAGCATCTTTTATTGGCATATACTTTCTGAACTTGAACTTATTCAATCTCAAAATACTCTTGTCATTTACCACATTTCTAGTTATTCCAGAAGACCTGTGCATGCTAATAATTTAGTTTACATACCAGAGTCTCTTAGAAGAGTATTTGTGCAATAGAGCGACGCTACCTGCGGTGCTCTCTCGTTCTAAACTCAGCCTTATGCAGCTGCCGCTGGACAGAGGCCTCGCCCAATGCTCCTTACTGCTTAGCCAGCTGTCAGCTGATCGTACTCGTATCCAGGAGTACTCGTAGCTGAAATAGTCCGCACACAGACATATTAGACTTTATTCCAATTTGTCGCCCTCCTCTGATTTTAAGGGGAAAGAGCAGTTCTGAAATCCAACTATAGTTGGAAGCTGTATCAGAAGATCAATGCTATCTATTCTTAATTATTTATCATTTGTTCTTTGGTGACTACCTTTTCTTTACATCGGTCTCGCACTACCTGTCCCAACGATACTTTGAACAAATCATTCCTTCCATCATTTCAGGCCACACCGTTTTATTAGTTAGTATATCGGTGATCCCTTTTGTATGTCTAGATAAGACGTCAGCTACCGTGTTTGACTTTTCCTTTACATGCTCAATTGTGTAATCGAACCGCCCTATGTAATGTACCCAGCGTATCATACGTGCGCTCAATAGTTTAAATGTTTGTAAAAATATCAGACTCTTATGATCGGTCCTAATTACTAACCGTGCTCCTCTTAAATAAGTTTCAAACTTAGATAAACTAAAAATGATAGCCCATAATTCTTGTTCTGTAACTGTCCAGTTACGTTCCTTCTCTGACAATGACTTACTACAGAATCCTATTATCTGTTCCTCTCCTATATCATTCAGCTGGTAAACATATCCTGAAACTCCTAGGTTACTGCTGTCGGTTTGTAAATAATAAATATCCTTAGGATTTGGATGTATGAGGAGTATTGTATCTACAAATTATCTCTTAATTTTCTCAAAACAATCATTTGTTCCTTGTGTCCATGACCATTTTGCATTTTGTTTCAATAGGTTACAGAGTGGTTTAACTTCTTTGCTATATCTCGTGATAAACCTTCTAAAATAATTGATTAATCCCAAAATCCTCGTAATTGCTGTTGTGTTCGAGGTACTGGAAAATCTAGTATGGCCTCCACTTGTTCTGGATCCATACGTACCCCCTTCGTATTTACTATGTGTCCCAAAAGCTTCACTTCTACTTGATCACGTCTAATTTTTCTAATTCACTTAATTCCACTTTAACTTGTTCCCTATAAACCAAAGGTAGGGGAGACCGGGTACAAAAGTAACGGCGGGTCGAAAGTAACAAACGCTCTGTAGGTATATCAAATGGTCTAAATGCTGCTCTGCTACCGTCAGGAGACAGCCAGCGATGCTCTCCTCGCTTATATTTAGTCGCCGCGCTCGCTCCGTGCCGTAAAGTTGTGCTAGTGGACGCCACGTGATTTTAAGAACCAGAAGTAAGTTTTTTGTCATTTACTCATTAGTGCTCACGTAGTGTTCCAATGGTGATATCAATGTGACTATTTGCAGTGTAATTTTTAATTAGATTGTTTACACGGTGTTGTTATTGATTTTGGAATAGCAAGTTCTATTTTTATGCAGGCATTCATGAATTAACAAAATCGTGGTTGGGTACAAAAGTAACACAGCACTACGGGTACAAAAGTAACATGTTACTTTTGTCCCCATAATGCAATACGTATGATTCCCTTATTAGTTTAAGTTAATTAATTGTTTTTATTTACTAACAGAATGCTGCGACAACGAGTGAGAAAGACACCAAGAAGGACCACTGACATAATTATACGTGTACATAAAAGCGACTGACGAGCATTTCAAAGAGAATGTCACAATTAGAGCCCTGGCACAAAAGTACAATATTTGCCATGTGATATTGTATTGATACATAAGAAAATTACCATTCAAAAAATGATAAACACAGATACAGACAACTGGATGCGAAATAATCCTGGTCAAACGCTGACTACATTACATTCATAGTATTGTCAAAAAAGCATTTCCTCTAGCTGTTACTGATAAATACGAGTATATAATTGCTGCATTCTTCTTCAAACGCAAAAAATGCGATTGAAGAAGAATACTAAGAAAGAAAGAAAGCCAAAAAACTAATTTACAACCTGATACATCTACAAAACGGATAAGGAAAAAGAACAAAGAATACAAGTTAAAAGTAAAAGAAAACATTGATCATAACAATAATTCATGTGACGAAGAAGATTGCTTTTGTTTTTTTGTGTGTTTTATAATAAATAAGTTGATTTCATATAGCATTTCATATTTATTACATGCACCTTTACCATGTTACTTCCGACCCACACCGTGTTACTTTCGTCCTGGCCCCGGGGTCGAAAGTAACAATCGTCGTTTTTTTTTTAAAGCATTGTAATTCTCAATAAACAGCATATAATGATGTAAATTTATACACAAATTTGTAGAGCACAATCGAAGGTATTATGTGGCTATATGTCCAAGTACAAAGTGTTACTTTTGTACCCGGTCTCCCCTATTGGATAACTATGCTTCACAAAAGGGATTTCATCTACTAACTCAATAACGTGTGCATACCTATTTGTCAATCCTAGCTTGTCTGCAAATACTTTACAATGTTTGTCTAGTACAGGTAATAATAGTTCCTTTTCTTCACTACTTAAGGTTGAATCGTCTAGGTGATTTTCTTTATTGTTTCCACCATACGTTTCTTTACTCAACTTGTTATGCTCTACCGGTTTAGTGCCTTTGTTTAGCATCAAGTTAATGGTTGCTGCATTTGTCTCTCCCCCTAACCTTTCAAATTTGCAATCTGAATTCAGTCTTATGCAAGACCTAACTCCTAAATGCTCTATTGTTAACGTCCGTTTGCTTTCACAGTTTACTACTCCTTTTACTCGTTCTAGCCAGTCATATCCAAGTATAAATGATCTAGGTAACCGCCGTATAATTAAAACAGTTGCTTCGACTAAGGTACTACCTAATTTGAACTCTATTAAAACTATCCGATTTGTACTTTCGCTCCGCGATCCGAACGCTCCATGTATTTGAATTGCTGGAATAGCAATCTCAAGTAAAATTTCATTTCTCCTTAGAATAGACTCGTATAATTCTTTAGTTATTCCGCTAATCTGGTTCCCTGTATCGATAAGTGCATTTATACTTCTGCCGTACAGTCTCACTCATACCTCAGGTAATTTAGGTAAAGAGTAATCAATCTCTACGTCTTCCGACTCGACGAGTTCGTGAATCATTGTATACGTATGTAATTTTCTCACCATGCAAAGCTCGCACACAATAACTATCTCGATGCACTCGGCTACGTTGCCAAACTGATTTCTTATTAAGATTCCTATGCTTTTAATTACTGAGTGGTAATCATATCCGTCACCGCCTGTGTTAGGTTTTAGTAGTCGTTTAAGGCCTCCTTCGCAAACTCCTAAACTCTGTCCCAGCTTCCATCTTTGTTAGTTAAAATTTTGTAAGCTACTCCTATCCTGTCGCGTTCTGAGGTCACTTTCTTTCTCGTGCTACAAAATATTATATTATTGGACCTAGTTTGTGTAGGGAATTCTAGTTTTTTTTTTTTTGTTGTCCCTCCCCCACATGTTTCGACGTGTTAAAACCTTCGCCCTCCTTTACAAAAACGATAGCTGGTCTGACGTTGGTTCTCTCTCGCAAATAAACCCGCCATTTCTAAACTTCATGTTTCTAAGTATCTTATCACTATTAATATACTCATACCACTCTACTCACCACCATTCATTCTTCCTTATACCAATGCAAACTTTCAATTTTATTGTAAACAATTGTATTGAGATCTGTCCGTGTAATATCAAGACACGATTCTTGCATTAACAGGGAGTCGAACCCATAATTACTGTTGTAATGGAAAACAATCAAAAGTATTATAAATCGCTACCTACTTAAAGCTAGGTACCTCCATATATAGCATATAGGAACTGAACCCACTAACCGTGACACAGAAATTTAGTTACTTACCAACTATTGCGCCAGGCGGGAATCGAACCCAAAATCCATGACAAAAGAATACATCTTTGTATTATTGTATCAACTGATAAATCATGCGGGAATTGAACCCGCTACCAGTGATTGAAGGATTCAATCACGACAACCAAACCATTATCGTAACATCTGTTATTTATTGTAGCCGTTGTAAGCTCTAGCTGCGCCGTCTCTCACAATTCCTAGAACCATAAAATTACGTTGTGTTTTTTTTTTCTGTATTAACCCATTCATTCTACTGTATTTATTTTTCTACTAACCGTTTAGATCCATATAATGTTAATTTATTCCTCCGTTTAAGCAACCTTCTCATCAGACATCTGGTAAATTGCTAAGGGATAAACACAGATAAACACACAAGATGAAACAATGAATATCTCCGGCCTCAGTCTCCTCCTGAAGAATTGAATCTAAGAAATAAGCTAATCTATGAAATAAACTTAAGGAAAATATTTCCGGCGTTGTAGTCTCTTCCTTGGAATCCTGTAGATTGTACATTTATTTGTAAGACATACAGCTTATTTCTGCTCCCCCTATACATAAGATAAATGTAAATGTACAACATATTATACATAACAAATGCACAGTGTGTATTTTATCTCTCCTCTCAGTATTTCTAAAATTTCTAAATTCTCTCTCACATCATGATCACGATTTTTAATTTCTACGTTGTGTTATTTTATTTTATTTAAATAGATCTAGTCATATCGTTATTTCGAATATGTACTTAGATCCTGGGTCACGCGGCATCAAATTCTGTGATGGTAAGGATGACGACTTGTGTAGTCATCGTACCTAGGTTCTGTTTTGGCTCGCATTGATCGTCTAGTTTGCTTGTTCTCGTGATTGAAGATATTTAGAAAAGTCGAACTTTCTTAATTAACCTTTGATGAACAACACTGTGTCTAATCTAGGAAGGATCGAACTTCCTTACACCAGTGATTTAGAAACAATACTGTAGCATGAGAGTCATTTCGGAGTTTTAATCCACAATTAGGTGTAGATTGACCTTAGGTCAATCTTGAGTACACTCCACTGTTCGAACAATGTAGACTTATCAATCATTCTACTCGATAACGCGGAGCTTGTCTTAGCTCTATGTTATTATTCAGTACAATACTTAATCCGTCTTCTTCGGTTTTAATAAGGATTTTACGATTTACACTCAGTTAGGCACGTTAGAATGATTGTGTAAGTTGATTCATTGTGTATTGTGCTATTTATAGCTACCACTTTTGACTGATATCTTCAAGCATGGGGAAACCCTACACCGCGATACGGTCCTTAATCAATGTTATTGGGGGGCAATCGACTCCCTATGTCGCTACGAAGCGTTGGTGATTCCCTCATTCCATATAGGCGGGTACTTGCATTTTTTTAGTTATTTGCCACATTCCCTTTAGGGCAGGCTTCCCCCAGAACCATGGATTTTATATGTGTTTATAGTTGAGTTATATGTATTTAGATTTGGCCAAATCTAGGTCGGGAGTCGAATTGCAAGACATGGCGTGTATGGTATGCTAAGTTATCACCGCCAGAAGTGTCGATCAGTCATGTTACTCAGAGCCATCAATTTATCGGAGTTGAGAATTTTAATGTGTATTATATCACAACACAACCGAAATGTCCCTCTCTCACAAGAACAGTATTTCTCCTCTTAAATAATCAAGTGATTATTGACTTGAACCCACATAATTATATTATCAACTGCTTAATTCCTTGTTCTGTAGCTGGGTCGCTGATACTAGAGACCTGAATCAAAGTGATGTTAAAGCTACAGTAGACTAGTGTCTCTGCTCGCTCAGGTTAGGATTTTACTGAAGTATGCTAATTTAAGTTTAACTCAGCTCTGAAGGAGCTTGAGTCTCAAATTAATTAAATTATCTGGCTTAGGTCGGGATTTCTATCTCAGACCTAGTCTATAGGAGTACAAATGATTATATTTAGATAAATCCAATAATTGTAAATATCGTGTTAGGTGAGGGTCAGTATGCATATAGAGAATCCACTATTGGAGGTTCGAATTGATTGATTATTCTGATTTAAGGCAACACTACTGTTAAATCTTGGTCTTAGTCTTATCTGTTCTCCATTATTAAATTCTCTATACATATAATTTTGGAATACAAAAGAAAGACTTAATTATTGTTTGTATTATTCATTTATTTGCGATAGATGTACGAAAGAAACTGTTTGTTTAATTAGGCCTAGGTCCGCTAAGATGGTGACGAACCTAGGTCGAGTGTCCCATTCCTAAACCTAGTCAGATAAGGGAAAACGGAACATCTCAAGCGAAAAACCCTTCTGACATATACAAATTAAGTCTACACACATATGTACATAATATTGACAATTATCCATAACTTTAAAGAAGTCTCAAACAACCGAGAGAAGAGGTAGTATACACATAATTGTTTTATATTTTACCAAAGATACTTAAGTCACAAGATCCCATAATAATTCACAGTTGTGTATTCAAATTTCTAGTTTAAGCCATCTCGTGTAATTCAAGGTCTCCGTGATGTACACTGCTTAGACACGGTAAAGAGATTTCTCCGCGGGTTCTTCAGTCGGATCCATACTTCTACACAAACTAACACTAAGAGATAAATCGCCATTATCGAGAATAGTGTTAGGACCAACTTGTCCATTACTGCCCAAAGGTCCAGGAACCTCGTTTTTTGTCTTAGTGAATATAAGATGTCGCAGTTTGTGGTAGCCTCCATTTTATTTGGGTCGTTAATTACGTGGCTGTGATTAATCGAGTGACTGAAATTATTGTAAATTAGCTTGGGATTTTGCTCTAACACAAGATTTGAACTTAGAATACTTTACCAGATTTAGCTCTGTCTCTCCGTCTCGAATTTCACTAGATTCTATCTATCTAAGAAGTATTAACCCACTACACTGGGTAATACACTGGTTTTAATACAATTTAGTAGATACTAAAACACTGCTTCTACTTTAATACAATACAATCTTCAAATTAAGACTATGGCTATTCGACCGTCTCCGCTCGCTGCCAAAATCGTAAGGGTCTCGTCCGCCTCGTTTCTCTCCCTGCCAAAACAGTCAGATTGGCCCCGCCTGTAAAGTGAAAATCAAAAGCAAAGTAATTGGTTGTAATAAGCAAGATGCTCGCTTATTGGTCAATAGCATGGCGTCTGGTCAATTCCCGCCAAATATCATCAACATGTGTTTAACATCCCACCAGATATTACGAAAGGTCGCTTCAACTTACAATTTATTGCCCTTTGAGTGTCGTCTAACAATATTATTTTAAGACTAAATTCAATAGATTTTTTATTTTATAAGTGTTGTTGGGGTTCTTTTGCTTATCTTTTGTTTCTAAATAATTTCTTTCATAGATATTTCAATAAGCAATTTTGACAAGGGTTGATGTTTATGGATGGCTATAAAGTGTGTTATTTATTTCTTCCGTATGCGCAAAAGAAATAGTGGTCCGATGAATGACCATCTCACTAGGCTTTGGATAACAATTCAAAGTATCTCAGGAGACGAGGGAAAGCCACTAACATAACTCTCCGACTTAGGTTATGAATATAAAGGGTGTTAAACACCTCTTAACGAATACGAAAGGCACTTGTTCTACTCGTCATTCTGATATTTTTTTTGTTCTACCTACACTATACCTGGGAACCTGCTAGTTACGGTGATATTGGGGGTCAAAGTTTCAGGATTTTGACAAGCTTTTTTTAAATACTTACTTACCACTTTTATCGCATGATTTTTACTTTAAATATCTCTACGACCCCCGTACTATTCAATCCATCCATCCGCACAATGTTTTGAGTATGTTTACATTGAGTTATACCACAAAACATGATTTATAACCTCAAAAAAAAAAGTTGTTTCCCAGCAATATTTTTGCGTAAAGTTAGGTACTTAGTTTGATATACAGAATGCTTGGTTAACGGCTTTGTGATGAGGTGAAATACACCCTGTATAGTTTCCTGTAACACTGGTCGAATCAAAAACCCTTGGGTGAAGAGTGGACATAGGCTACCAACAGGGTGACAGGGATCCTGTGTAGGAAGAGGAAAAAGACTGTAAACAACTTCGGAGTAGGTACCTCTACCTATATCTTTTCAATAAAATCCATTTTAGGGTAGGTATCCCATCTGGCATTCTGCCCTCTCGACTTTCGCACACGATTAAACAGTTCGTTCCGCACGTCTGTCATAATAAAACACTTTCAGCATAAGACTCGCATAATCACAGGATTACGCGAGTCTCATGCTGAAAGTGTTACACGCTGGCAAGCTGCCGACGCTGGTGACGCTGGTAAGGCAGTTCCACACACACCCAAAGTACAGAGTTTGGGTGTGGGTGGAACTGCCTTACCAGCGTCGAAACCAGTTCGAGGAAAAGAATAAGCACTATGGGCCAGTGATCAGGGCCAGCAGACTTTCCTCTGGGCAGCCTTAACGAGTGACCAAATCCGAGGCAGACAACGTTCTTCGAACAAGGAATAATAAAAAGAACTATACTCGTACATTTGCGCACAATTCTTTTGTTTTAATTATAATTAGCCTGCTATAAATATGTAAGTGGGGTTAACAAATAAAGCTTAGTGGCTAGTTAACGGCAAAAGCTCTTTGTTCTTAAACACACGCAATACCTGGCTTACGGCCGCTACCCCGTACCTACCCAACATACACGTATAAATTATGCCGTCTCCGCCTTACTAACGCTTCATAATCTCCCATTCATGGAACTAAAAACAAAAACACCGACTAGTCGCGCTGCTGCTGTCATTGCAACAAGGACAACATTAATGAGTTGTAATTTGTCCCACTAAACATTTTGAAGAAACCACTTTGTCCCACCAGTGCGACGACTTGATGGGGCAGAAAATCAGACAATAGGTAGCTTACGCGTCCGATATAACAAAATAATACGTTCAGGGTGTTGTTAGGACTTCCAGCTCACTACAAAGCGTCATGTATGTTCGCTGATGATCACACAGATGGTTTATGGATTGGCCTAAAATTGATTGGTTTGTTAACTTCGTCATGGGAATTGAACTTTTTGGGCATTTTTAGGGGAAAGTGAACGAAATGGGAAATAGACATTTAGAGAGTAGGTAACCTTTTTGAGAAGTGTTCGTTTTGAACCTAAAGTATTCTTTGCTTATGGATTCATAAACTTAACTAAGATAAAATGTTAAATAATTGTATTCAAAACTAACTTGGTTTTAAGGAATTGTTTAAACAAACACTTTAGGGACTACGCACACTTATTCAGCTCTATTCAGCTTATGCTCATAGAAAACAACGATTTTGTATGAGACGCGTACGCGCGCGTACAACTGAACGCGCGCGTACGCGTAGTTCTATGGGCATAAGCTGAATAGATCTGAACAAGTGTGCGTAGTCCTTTAAGGCGGTGGTATCTGCTACGAGAGGTTTTTTTCATGTAACTCCTGTTTGATGAGTGAATATAAATGTGCAAAAAATATGTTGCTTATTAGACTTTAAACTTTAATTTGTACAATTGAAATAATTCTAGCTTTATTATTACTTTACGAAAAAAATGTTGAAAGTAAACCATTTTTTCTTTTAATTTTCGTAACCACTCCTAAACGGCATTAAGTTTTAGTTTTTTTTTACACACAAATATTTGTTGCTATTTTCTTCACAAAGCGTACAATTGAAATTTTGATGTAATGATTTATTAGGCTACAATTATATAAAAACCACTCATTTCGCACTATTCGGCCCGCCGCTGTGACTGACGTAACCACTTTGTAGTGCAAGCTGATTAGAACTTAATTCTAACAGTATTTCAAACGAAGTTTGAACCACCACAAACAGAGTTGCTAATTCAGCAGATCCACATCCTTAAGGGCTGCGTTAAGCGGGCCCCCGCGACGGTGCACTTTTGTGTGATAACGCGCGGGCGCCCACTTAACGCAGTTTCGGCTCTAAAGGCCATACTTTCTGCTTTTTTTAATATACCCATAAATGTTTGTTCCATTGCTAGGCTATTTACTTATTTAATTTATCTAAGTACATGTGATTATGTACTGGTATCTTTCCAGATACTTACGTAGGTTGTCTATCAGAAAATTCCAGACAACGATTTATTTTTATGGGAGAAAACGACAGCAATCTTTCATCTATGGAAATGTATAAGTATTAAGTTATAATTTTTGTTCGACCTTCACATCAAAAAGGACTTGCTATCTGCCAGACTAATCGTTTCGTGCATGGCAAGCTTTACGTAAGTTGCCCGACGAGCGCCGTGCTGTAAACTACCGTTTTCATGACCACCCACTCTAGGTCACAGATTTAAAAATAGTGTCTTATTTATTTGAATAAATAGGCTTGCATGTAGTTAAGCTCAATTATAAGGTACTTACCTACTTATAAAATACTTCAGAGAGCCGAAGTATCAAAAAGGAAGCTTAGTAACCCTTGGGGTATATACCCAGCAGCAAAATCGGATGGAAAAAAGCTACTGGTTTTTACTGGGAGAAGGTAAGGTAGGTAAGAAGTTTCTATAGGTATGTATCCGACGAGAACAATCAAACTAGGGAAAATGCTAATTCTATTACTTTTGAGTCTCGGGGGGTACCTACGGGTCACGTTTACCTACTATTTACGAATGCAATAGCCAACTCAAAAAAGCACCTCGCTCGTGAGCACCTCGGGTTGGTAAGTTTTTCTATACTGTTCAATTTTTCATACAGAAAAACAAAAGATTGAAGCTACTAACTTTGTCGATTTATATTGTATAAAAGTAAAAGATAGTTGAAGCTCTTTATAGTCACACACACACACACAGTCCGCGTAGCATGACCACTTGACCACCGTAGAAAGAAGAAAGAATCGAACTCTTTTGTTCACGTCTCATTGAATTAACAAAATGGCAGATGGAGAAAATAATAGTCGATTTCCTCCTCTGCGGTGGTCATGCGAAGCGGGCATGAGCTATTTGGTCGACTAACGGACCAAATCAAGATAGAAGAGGAAGTGGGCTGCAAGAACTAGCTCGATTTTTTTAAACCTTTAGAATTCTTTCGATCCTGCATCCAGGAGTAAGGTACTTGGTCGACCTTTTAGACAAAGTTAAGATACAAAAGAAAGTTAAAAAAAAGTTGTATCCTTTGAAAATTATTTTTCGAAGGACTCAACATCGAATTCTAAACGCGAGCTCTAGTTAAAAAAAAATGTACAAGTTTATACCTACTCGTAAGTCGTACTAAACGAGTACTCAGAGGATCATCTTATGCCGGGGCTGCGGGACTGTTCGAAAGAGATACCGCGACCACCGAACGTAAAGGGCAAGGAAGGAACATGGATGGGTTTTAGTCAGTAAAAGTCTGACACTCCCCCTCCCGCTCTGCTCAGAGTGATGATTTCCCATCCGAAAAAAAAAGTAAAAACTATTTTAGTTTGAGAGTGATTCAACCGTAGGTAGTGTAGGTACGCTGCAATTATTGATGTACTTTCCTACTAATTCTGTGGCATCGAGCAGGCAAGTTATAACTTTAAAATAATCCTGGTTCTTTAGGGGGGCAGCGCAGAGTCTGTAGGAACACCACCATCGCCTCTTCCTGTAAGGAGGCGGGACAATCTTACTCTCTATATTTATGGGAGGCGGCGGAAAAACACAGAGAGGTTGCAGTTTCGTTACCTATGTTATGTCCTCTGTTGATTTCTAAAAGTAGGGTGGTACCTACCTAATTATGAGTTTATTGAGGGTGTATCCACACAGTTTAATTTTATTTGAGAGAGACCCTCATTATACTAGTTAGTACAATGAAGTTAAAAATGGATGGCTGCTATTATATTAGGTACGTTTTAAAAAGTAAAAGGTAGATCCTAAAAAATAATTCCCAGATAAATTGTAAGTACCTACCTACTGAAATATGGTTGAAACTATGTGTCACATGAAAACCAATTGTGATTAAGTCGTTACGGGGTCGACTACCTATACCTGAATATAACTAAACACCCTGGGTAGTGATTATGATTTGAAAACTAATATTCCAAAAATTAATTAAACGGAAGAAAGGTCTTTCACTAAACCATTTGCGAGTCAAAGAAATTGTACAATGTTCGTTTAATAGGAAAAACGCGATGGGGGTGCGAGGTCAGTTTAGCGGGCTGCCTCCTTCCATAATAGGTAGGTACGATACGATCTCGGGGAGTCGTGGAGCGGCCACCGGCCAGTCGAGCCGAGTTACCGCGGACGGCTGGTCAAGCGTCCGCCGCCGGGTAGCAAACAACATCGCGCCCAATATTCGCTCAGATACATCTTCCACCAATTCGCCTTTGTGCTAATGGCCACTAACTAACTAACTCTGCAGTCTCTCGATCATGGGTTGTACCAGCAGTGCTCCAAACATGGTCAACTCAAGTACGGCAGGTATGGTAATGTGACATTTTGGGGAACCCTTTTCATAAGTAGAAAGAAGAGTATTAAGTGATTTTGTTTTTTCTCTATTGTTATTGAATTAAAATAACTTGTTTTTTGGTTATTATGATAATGGATGTGTATAAATCAAAATGTATTTAATTACCATTAAATACACCTACCAGCAAAACCTACTCTTACACTCTATTTATAAAATCAAGTGTGTTCAACCGTTATATGAACAAGTACATAGATAATATAAGTTATCGCATTAAGTTTAAGTATTATGCATAATGTTACATTACCCAGATAATTTAATCAGACATGATTAGGTACTTCAGTTAGCAGTCAATGTGAAAAGTATCAGACAGGTAAAGAGAGAGAAAAGCGCCTGGAAAACTAATGAATAACAAAAATCCTACGGTGACTGACTTTTTTATTTTGAAGATACACGCCACAGGATTTATTGTTGTAATCATTATGTTTCAGAGAAAAGCATCCAGTCTGAAGAGGAAACGAGTGACGATCAGTCCAAAGATACAGAAGAAATAATTTATAGAGCGGGAAATGATCTGGACGATATAACCGTGCTTCCATCGTGTGATACTTTAGCAGAACATAATATACATGTAGTTAGAAATAGATCTACTCCTAGTTTAAAAACAGAAAAAGGTATTTGACTTGGCATCATGTGTTGGTTAGGCAAATAGGCATCAATTATATAAAATCTGTTCCTCAAAGTTTTTGAAAATCATGTTATTAAGGTAAATTATTTTTTATTAGGACTAGGTTAGTACCATTAATCAGAAAATATAGAAAACCGTTCTGGGGACCATTGTCCGAAAACAAACAAGCAGTTACGTACCGTATTGGGGTAGTAGTCCATACATAAAATTGACTAATTTAAGACAATTTTATGCAGTTTGTGAGAAAGGTAAAAATATTTGTCTGGTGATTTATCGTTTTCCAAGAAAATACTTTTGTTTAACTTGAGGTTACTTGATAACTTTTTAAGGTTCCGAACTACTAAGAAAGAACTGAATCCGCTACAATTCATCAACCATCTTGTTTGAAAATGAACCTCCTCCTTTTGGAAGTCGGTTAAATAAATCAACACAAAATATTTATAACTAGCGGAAGTCACGCGGTTTCACTCGCGTAGTGACCGTTCCCGTCGGAGTACGGGGATAAAATATAGCATAATATGCTGTATTATGTTACTCAGGGTGAATTCTATTGGTGAACGAAATCGGCATAGTAGTTTTTGAGTTTATTCGTTACAAACATACACACAATAATATATTTTTTTCTCTCTTTATAATATTGGTGTAGAAAAACAGACATGTATTTTGAACCAATTTAATCTATACTAATATTATAAAGCAGAGTTTGTTTGTTTGGTTGAACGCGCTAATCTCAGGAACTACCGGCTCGAATTGAAAAAATATTTTTGCGTTGGATAGTACATTTATCGAGGAAGGCTATATAACATCACGCTATGACAAATAGGAGCGGAGCAGCAATAAGAAACGTTGCAAGCGAGAATAAAGCTTCCGTTGAGCAGGCGATGCGTTGCAATATCAAAACTTCACGCGAACGAAGTCGCGGGCAGAAGCTAGTCTAGAGTCGAGACTAAAACTGTTAGTCACCTTCAATTATTTTTAGCTTTCTCACAATTACGCGTCAAATTTAGAACCTCCTCCTTTTTCGTCGGTTATAAACAACGTGATGTCTTTAGGTAGGTGAACTTTGAAACACGCACCGTAACAGCTGGGTAAGGTCGATGGAGGCAAATCCGCCAGCGAGGCAATTCCGTAATAACTTGCTTTTAGTGTAATTAGATAAAAAGGTGGAACTAACTTTATAATGGTCGGATTTTAATGGGACTTTTTTTATTGTGTTCCTAGAAGTCTGGTTAAAAAAAAATACCTTACTTTTTTTTTCATTAAGTAGGTATATTAAAATCTATTTTTCCGTTCTAGAATAACTTGAAATTCGACTTTCTATTGTGGCGTAATAATGTGACCCTGTTTGCCATAATTTGGTCTGTTTACTTGATCATTGTTTTCGATGAAATGTATTTTTCAAGTTTAAAAAATAAAAATAAAACATATAATTTGCTCTTTTTTTGTCGCAAAAATATGGTAGGTACTTATAGGTAGGTACAATTATAACTTTTTTTATTTGGCTT
Organism: Xestia c-nigrum; assembly: GCA_916618015.1. Classification (NCBI taxonomy): domain Eukaryota; kingdom Metazoa; phylum Arthropoda; class Insecta; order Lepidoptera; family Noctuidae; genus Xestia; species Xestia c-nigrum. Next base: position 13,585,283 of record OU745260.1, read on the forward strand.
GGCTTTTGAAGTGAATTTAGAACTTGATCTACGTGATATGATGAAGATAAAACATTCTTACAAACAACTTGCCCTGTTATATTTAGGCATTCATTTAGGTATCACTTAGTCTTAGTGAACGAGGCATAATTAAGGCTTGCACGATTTATGTTTTTTGACAAGCATATTATTATGTAGGTTCCTCAAAGGAGAGCTGAGAGCAGTATTGTGTGATGAGGTGTGTACGCGTGTGTGAGATAATTAGAATCACAACTTCTTAGAACCTTACTATGTTTTTATAGTAGGTGGAACAAGGTTGACCATAGTCAGAGACCTTGAAACAAGACCTCAGAATCTCAGATCTAACTAACGATAGTCTCTACAACAGGAGTTAAATGATGCAAGGACTGCATGTAATATTTTATGTAATCGGGTAAAAACTACTATACTTAATAATTACAATACTGTTTTAAAAGTAGGTAGGTATAAAATAAAAAATGGAGAAACGAATAAATATTAATAATTTTCCTATTGTTTTAGGTATTCTGACTGCGACTGACACAATGTTAGTTTGACCCTGGTTAGTTTTGTTAAAGAAATACCTTGTCTTTCAGATAATCAAGAAGATGGACATAGTATAATGGTCAATAAAACAAATTCAAGCATTACATTACATGAAGAGGAAAACCTACCGAAATTAGAACAAGTAGTTGAAAAAGTAGTCGAGTTGCATTCTTTAGAAAATTTAAACGAAACGCCACCAGATTCAAAGGAACCGGAATCAACAGCAGAACAACCACAGAAAAGTAAAGAAAACAAAGATAGCAGTAACTTAACAGAAACTAATATTTTACAGGATAACGAAGAACATTCTGAAATAGATCAGGATACACAAAAGTTAGTAAATCGACTTCCAATTATTTGCATTTATATCTACTTTTGCATCTTCTATCGTAGTTTGTACCCACCAAGTCACCAAATTATGTGGTGCCAAGAAATCAGGACATGGTTGCAGACCCCCACAGAAGAAACCCTTAAAAACAGAAACAGCTGTTTCGCTATTTCACACAAAACCGCAATACCTACTCTGACAACTGAATAGGTATTTATTTATTTATTTAAAAAAATTGAGTTCTAAATTGCTATTTAAAAAACTGTCTACCTACTCACATAACTGACTTATTGAAGTAAGTTACATCCTGCTTTATTTGGTAGGTTAGCTGATGCTTCAGGGTAGCCTGCGAAATTCAAATTTTCTTACGTTTTTTGCAATCGCAGGCCAGTGCTAGGCGTATGTAGTTACAGAATTAAAATCATCAATACAACCCTCCAATTTCATAAAGGTCTAGGAACTGTTTTTTCAAGCTCAAAATCTGTCTTATGAGGACAGGCCGTGTCCACGGCGCGTTCGTGTTCCACGCGCGCCTCGAAAAAATGTCAGCAAAATGAAGAGGCCCGCAACGGGTTGAAGCCTGCCGGGGCTGCGGGACTGTTCGAAAGGGATACCGTGGTACCGGAACATAACGGGCGAGAAAGGAACATGGATGGGTTTTAGTCAATAAAAGTCTGACACTCCCTCCCACTCCGCCCAGAGCGGGAGGAGTCATTTGATGTTTTCCCATACGGAAAAAAGTCACTGGCCTGCAAAATGCAAAACATGTAAGAAAATTTGAATTTTGCGGGCTACCCTGACGCTTTCACCTTAACTTGTGGTGGAAAGACCTGGTGTGATAGCTGGGTCTGACATGTGCAATTTTGGAGTAGTAGTAGCCACATAAACTCATAAACCCTGAAATTATTGCGCCTAGTTTATGACAGACTCGCATCCCATCAGTGATCATAATTGCTCTGTAGTGACTATAAATGTGTATTTATTAATAATAATAATTTTAAAAAGCAGTTAGGGCAGTCTTTGAAAAGTGAAAACAAAGTCATCTATCTCTGCTACGGCGTAGCAACACTTGCGTGCGCTTATGAGTACTACCAAGTGGGGCTACGCCGTAGCGGTTTGGCTACAAGTACTACGCCGTAGCGGATTGGGTACGGGTCTACGGGTGATACGAAGCGTTAGGTGACGGTTACGCGAGTTCAATGATTTTTGTGCACAAAAAATGCTCAACACGCCTAAAGAAGATTTCACTTCAAAAAAGTCGTTAAATCTAAAAAAATCAGGCTTGGCCCAGTTATATTACTTTATACAAGGCGATTTTTGAGATGGGTTTCCAAAAGGAATGTTGTTTCTCAAAAACCTATTAGGTAGGTATAGCTGTTTTTTTTGTTTACATTATGAAGATATTTTACATTTACATATTTGACATTCAGAAGATTGAAGTTCCAAAACACATTGTAACTCTGCGTGAAGCTGGCGTAGGCTTCAATTTGCGAAAAAAGGCCATAATCGCTATGAAAGCGATGTGATTGAGTAAATGACACTTTACAAAAATGACATGACAATTTGTGTAAAATACCTACCTTATCTAACTTAAAAAAAAACACACGAGTATGTGGAAAATAACTTTTCAATACACTTCCTCGAAAACTGGCTCTTTTCGCACTACTATTAGTTTCAAAATGCAGTGTATTTCACACGCGTGCATTTTCCATGTTTTTTTTTCCACACACGTGCAGAAAGTAAAATTGCCACAGATAAGTAATTGATACATATACCTAGTCCGAAATGGTTCATTGCATAAATAAAAAAAACAATCACCTCTGACTATAGAGTCAGAAGTGAATGTTTTTTTTTTTCGGAAAAGCGATCTACATCTTTCTTTACAACATTTTTTGAATATTCAATTGTGTTTATAAATTCAATATCGGTGATAAACATGATTATTTATAACTATAATATTTACTTTTATAAACAAATTAACATTTATTTGTGTTCTAAATTCAAACACAAATTAAAATTTATTTTTTATATTAGGCTGTATAACGGCTTCATACCTTCGCCTCTCCTTGAACATGGCGAAAGCAAAGCGCGGAAAATAATAACATTTATCTACCCAAATATCATAAACCCTCTCTAATGCGTTCAAAAACCATAGGCAATGACCAGCATTACCAACCTGCAGAAATAAACGGAACTGTAATGAACTCATAACGCAACTGAAAACAGTAGGTGTTCCGGCGCATCACTAGCGCCTGAGGGAGGGCGCGCGGGACGCGGTCGACCTGGCCCGCTACTTACTATCAACCGCCTTAGCGAGCACACGCATTCGCGCTCATACAATTTTTTTATATACTTTCGGCCGCGGTCTACATTGTGGAACCTTGATTATAGTTTTTAATTTGGAGTCAGATCGTTTCAATCAACAACCATCCATCCCCGCACGGAACATTGGTGACCCCGACGTGATCCAACGGAACGGGAACGGAACGGAAGAATAATTGCGAGAACATTTCCCCAGCGCCGACCTTTGGACCCTGTCGCAGCTGCAGTGTTTTCGATCGTCGTTTGGGATACATACACTGGAACGTCGCAGGAAATCGGAATTTATAAGACAAGACAGTGAATGTTTATAACAAATATCGGTATAACCAGCTTGAAGCCAGCCGGTCAGTCGACATACATTACATAAGTACGCGCCGCAGCTACAGCTTAGCCAGGAAAGTGCCCAATCAATCATTCATTCCTACTTGTAATATCCTTTTCAAACTTCATCCTACAGTGATCTTTTTTCGTCTTATTTGCCTGAATAGCATTGCCGCTGCTTCCTTCTTTGTTTATTGCAACTATTCATGCTTAGCCGCGCAGCCCATTGTTATGCTATACGCTATTTACAAAGCTACTTGAACAACAAGTAAGTAATTAAGTGTTTAAAACGTGAAACTATTATTTGCAAGTAATTTCAATCTTCTTTTATCGAAACATAATACGTAGGTACTTCAACAGTTTGTTTTTGCATACAGACAACGTCCCAATCGTTTCATAATCGTAAAGGTTTAATACATTTGTTAAAATAAAAACTAATTGTACATTCCAGTTGCTTACGGGTGCGGCTCGGCTGCTTGTGAGTGCATCAGCTGTTTCTTATCTGCGCCGGCGCTGGCCCAGCGAGTACCTACTTGGTGTTGGGGCGTAAACAGGCTTAAAGTGACGTATTTTTCGTATTGTTTTATCGTTATTTTGTTTGTTTGTGATTCAGTTACTGTGTTGTGAGTTCCTTGTAATCAATATGTCTGTCAAAAGTGGAGAACTAGCCCCTAAATCCCCTCAAGAAGGTTTGTTAAGGCTAAATATTCCAAAACCAAATTTTAATTGTAGTTTAAAGGATTTAAATGCCAAACGAAGCTCTGTCAAGGGTCGCATTACGAAGTATAGGAATTTTTTAAACCCGTTCCTTGAGTGTGCATCTATTTCACGAAGTGATTACTATGTGATTAATCAGAGATTCGAGCGGCTCCGCGAAATGCTTGCGCACTTTGATGAATTGCAATCAGAGATAGAATTGTCAAATCAAGATAATTTGGAAGGTGAACTAGACATTAGGGAAGAAATGGAGTCCGACATTTCATTACTTATCGCAAAGACACAATGTTTACTTGAGCAACATGAAACTAAATTCAAATCTAACAAATCTGAATGTGGCAAATCTGAATCAAACTGTCATACATGTGATCAAACCTGTCGTAATTCAGGTAATCAAAATTGCAATTCAATGGGTTTTAAATTACCAACTATTAAAGTGGCGAATTTTGACGGAACTTACTATAAATGGCTCGAATTTCGGGATATGTTCACTTCTCTTATCCACAAAAATGACAGAATTGAACCAATTCATAAATTCTATTATTTAAATTCTTACCTTGAAGGAGAAGCTTCTCGCGTCATCAGTAATTTAGAGGTGAGTTCGGCTAACTATAAGGAAGCTTGGGATCTCCTCTGTAAGAGATATAATAATAAAAAACAGCTAATAAACAACCACTTGCATTCTTTGTTCAGCATCCAGCCAGTACATCGCGATTCCGCCAAAGGTTTACGATTTCTCATTGATCACGTTTCGAAGAATCTGCGCGCACTAAATACGCTGGGTGAAAAAACCGAATCCTGGGATTCGTTGGTTGTTTATTTGGTTGCGGCAAAACTCGACAGTCTCACTAGTGTCAAATGGGAAGAACATAAAAATACTATTAGTGAAAGCCCTTCTTTAGATGATTTCTTCCAGTTTTTGAAAGGTCGTTCGGATGTTCTAGAATCCCTACATGTTAATAAGCCCGAACGCCACAGCAATTATAAAGGCGAATCACACTCGCCGTCATCTTTTCATAAATCTGAAAAGTCCCACATAAAATCATTCGCAGTTTCAGCCTCGACTGCATCCACTTCTGTGGCGTGTGTCCTGTGCAACGGCAGCCATCGCCTGTACGACTGCGCTTCTTTTTTGGGCAAGCCCGTTGATGAGCGGGTAACTGAAGTGTTGCGGTTGAAGTTGTGCCTCAACTGTCTGCGCAAAGGTCACTCGGCTCGTCAATGCAGGTTGGGTCCTTGTTCTTCTTGTAAAGGGCGACACAATTCTTTGTTGCACAAAGAGCATTCTCAGGCTGTAGGTACCTCCGAATCACACGCAATCATTGCTACGACAGAAAGTGAGGTCGAGGGACTAGAGGGGGACTGCGACAATGTCATGAGTATGTCAGTTACATCTAATAATAATGTATTACTTTCAACTGCTTTGATAGATGTATATAATCCAAACACAAACCAATGCCTGACAATTCGAGCTTTGATGGACAGCGGGAGTCAAACTTCTCTAATAACAAATAAGGTTAAAAATGCATTAAACTTGACTCCTCAGCCAACCCGTGTCGACATTGTAGGTGTAGGTAATCAACCTCTTTCTAATTCCTTGCAACGTTGTGGTTTAAAGTTAAAGTCAAAGCAAAATGATTTTGAAGCAAATATTTCATGCCTTGTACTACCTAACATTTCAGGAAATTTGCCCAACAAAACATTTAATGCATCATCAATAAATTTGCCAAGCAACATTAAATTAGCTGACCCTACATTCAATCAGAGTGCGCCTGTAGACATGCTCATAGGTGCCGATTTGTTTTGGACTCTGATTGAATCCGACAAATTAGTACTGGGCCCAAACCAACCCATTGCTCTTAAATCCAAGCTAGGTTGGTTATTGACTGGTCCGTTCATATCCAACAGCAAATGCCTTATCAACACTGTACAATGTCATCATCTTGTTTTTAATTCAAGTAAGGAAACTATTTCCAATGAAGCATTAAATGATGAGTTAACAAAACTTTGGGCATTAGAGCAAATTCCTCAAAATAGTAATCAATTAACTGACGAGGAAATTGAGTGTGAAAACCATTTTGTAAAATATACCTACCGGGACGAAAATGGTCGTTTTCACGTCAGGTTGCCTCTTGTAACAGAACCGGATTGCTTAGGAAATTCCTTTAATTTAGCAAAACGACAATTTTTATCACTTGAAAAAAGGTTCGCGCGAGATCAAAACCTTAAAAATATGTACTCACAGTTTATACAAGAGTATGCAGAGTTAGGTCATTTATCCGAGTCCAGTGAATTGATTCCTAAGCAGTCTTACTTCATTCCTCATCACGCTGTCTTACGTCCGTCCAGTGAGTCGACAAAATTACGCGTTGTTTTTAATGGTAGTGCTAAAACGACGTCTGGCTACTCATTAAATGATTTACAAAGTGCAGGTCCACATATTCAAGACTCTTTATTTAATATATTGCTTCGATTTCGGCAGTATTCGTACGTGTTATCAGGCGATGTCGAAAAAATGTACAGAATGGTACAAGTTCAAGACAGTGATCGAAACCTGCAATTGATATTGTGGCGCAATCATAGCACAGAGCCTATAAGGTCATTAAGGCTCCATACGGTCACTTATGGTTTGACCAGTTCCAGTTTCTTAAGTACTCGTTGTCTATGGCAGCTTGGTGAGGACTGTTGCGATAGCAAAATAAAACAAATAATTCAAAACGACTTCGTAGTCGATGACTTATTAACCGGAAGTGACGATAAAGACGATTTATTGTATATAAAACAATCTGTAGATAATGCACTCGCTGCTGGGTGTTTTAACTTAAGAAAGTATCGTTCAAATTTGCCGTCAATTTTGGTTGATCAGGAGAATTCACAAAAGGATCTCATCATTAGTTCATCGTCACACACATTAGGTGTCGGGTGGGATCCTAAGGAAGATTTCATACATTTTCCTACAAATTATGAAAATAAACCTAAAATTACTAAACGATCAATATTATCTGAATCATGTAAAGTGTTTGATCCACTTGGAATGTTAAGTATTTTTACAATTAAGCCTAAAATATTGATCCAAAAATTATGGATACAAAAAATTGACTGGGATAAACCAGTGCCCCATGAAATCGGCCAATCATGGCTATCATTCGTCAACAACATGAAGCATCTTCATGAATTACGCATTCCAAGGCATGTTTTATGTAAAGAACATACCCATATAGAACTGCATTGTTTTTGTGACGCTTCACAGACGGCTTATGCAGCCTGTGTTTATTTAAAATCCACTGATAAGCGAGGCGTAATCACAGTGCGACTGCTTTGCGCCAAGGCCAGGGTGGCCACGGTTAAGCCGACAACTATTCCGCGCCTGGAGTTGTGTGCATGTCTTTTGGGCGCCCAGCTCGCGGACGCCGTGGAACGCGCCCTGCGTTGTGTGATTGTTCGTAAAATATACTGGAGTGACTCATCTATAGCGTTAGCTTGGCTAGGTACAAGGTACGATAAATTAAAAACCTTTGTAGCTAACAGGGTTGCAATGATTTTAGAGCTAACAAAAGACTCCGAATGGCGTCATGTTCCCACTCACCTCAATCCTGCAGACTTAGCTTCGCGTGGCGTAGATTTAATAAAAAATAATAATTTAGATATATGGTGGAATGGTCCTAGCTTTTTAATTCAGCATGAGTCTTTGTGGCCATCGTCTGATTCGAATAATAATAATATTCCTGAGCTGCCTGAAGTTAAAGTCCATGTTAACACTATAAATGAAAATGAAACTAGTAAGCAATCATTGCTAGACTTTAATCGATATTCAAAATTAAAATTCATTCAGCGTGTGTTCAGTTACTTGCTTCGATTTATTTACAATTGCAGAAATGTAAACAATAAAAAGGTAGGTGCCTTACAGCCTGATGAACTCTCTCTTTCCTTTCGAAAACTTGTATATTTGTCTCAAGCTGATAGTTTTGCAAAGGATATCAAAGTTCTTCGTACTAAAGGAGTTCTGAACTCCAAAAGTCAGTTGATTTCATTGAATCCGTTCTTAGACGGTGAAAACATAGTAAGAGTTGGTGGACGCTTGACTCTGTCTTGCTATCCCTTTGATACACGCCATCAAATGTTGCTTCATGCCAAACATAGGCTTACTAAATTGTTATTTCAACAAGAACACCTGCGACTTCTTCATGCTGGCCCCCAGCTATTGCTTTACACCATTAGAGAATCCATTTGGCCTATTGCTGGCAGAGACTTGGCTCGTACCACTGCGAGACAGTGTGTTAGGTGTACAAGAGTTAGGGGTGAGACACCGAGCCCTCTTATGGGCTCATTACCTGAACAACGTGTAAATCCCGGTTATCCCTTTGCTAGCGCAGCTGTCGATTTTGCCGGACCGTATTTAATAACCGACAGAAAGGGAAGGGGATGTAAAATAACGAAATGTTATCTTTGTATATTCGTATGCCTTAGGTATAAGTGTGTTCATTTAGAGGCCGTCAGCGAGCTCTCAAAGGATGCCTTCATCTTGGCTTTGCGTCGATTTATCTGTCGCAGAGGAAAGCCTGTAGAATTCTTTTCCGATAACGGCCGTAATTTTGTCGCAGCCGCGAAAGAATTGGGAGACTTCTTAACTTCTAGTGCTGATGACGTGAGGGAGTTTTCTTCCGGAGAAGGCATTAAGTTTAATTTCCAGCCTGCGTATTCCCCACACTTCGGAGGTCTAGTTGAGGCCTGCGTACGGTCAGCTAAACATCACTTAAAACGCATTTTAGGACAGACGCACCTAACGTTTGAAGAGCTGGCAACTCTATTTAGCCAAATCGAGGCGATCTTAAATAGTCGTCCCATTTGTCCTTTATCGTCTAGTCCCGATGACCTACATCCTTTAACTCCAGGGCACTTTTTAATAGGAAAACCATTGACGTCCTTACCATCACAAGATTTGGAGCAAACCGGCTTCAATAAAACAGACAGATATCTGCGGTTAGAGTCATTTCGTCAGCAGTTTTGGAAACGTTGGCAGCTGGAGTATGTGACTGATTTACAGCAGAGACACAAATGGCGTGTTCCTAGCATATCTACACAGCCTGGAGACCTGGTCCTGTTAAAGGAAGAGAATGCTCCACCTATGCAATGGAAGTTGGGGCGAGTGGTTTGTCTCTTCCCGGGCAAGGATGGAGTGGCACGCGTGGCAGAGGTGAAGACTACGACTGGCACGTACCGACGAGGTATCAAGTACCTATGCCCGTTGCTGGAGCCAGCAGCAGTTCCCACTTTGGAAGCAGCAGCTTCCAAGGCCCCGGAGGATGTTCCGGCGCATCACTAGCGCCTGAGGGAGGGCGCGCGGGACGCGGTCGACCTGGCCCGCTACTTACTATCAACCGCCTTAGCGAGCACACGCATTCGCGCTCATACAATTTTTTTATATACTTTCGGCCGCGGTCTACATTGTGGAACCTTGATTATAGTTTTTAATTTGGAGTCAGATCGTTTCAATCAACAACCATCCATCCCCGCACGGAACAGTAGGTTATGAGTTTTAAATTTGGAACAGGTGTCAAATTCAAGTGAGTGTGCTATTCTAGTACCACCTACATTAAATCAGATATAGATAAAAAAAAAAACCCAATTCAGTATGATTTTAATTATAAATCGCACGACATTTTGATCTCTGTTGGTTTTATTTTTTGCAAAAAAGTTCTTATTTTTCACTTTTTAGTGGTTCACATGCGCTTACCCCTTTACGTGAATACCAGCGTGATGTTATGTTATGAACTGGTGTAAACAATAGTTAGAAATAAGATTTCAGCACTCCCAGTCCATTTGCTATCATTTAAAGGGGAGTTCCGTTGCCTATCTCCAAAGTTCTTCATCAGATTTTCACCAAATTGAAATAGAACCACTTTAAGAAAGTACTCTTTCAAAAACTACCAAAATCGCTTCAAGTGTGCCTATAAAATTTGAAGAGATCTCTGTTTTTCCCGGATCCCATCATCAGATCCTGATTTGATGATTATGGGACCATTGGGAAAGTATACTCTTTCAAACAAAAAAATAATAATCCAAATCGGTCCAGCCATCTTTGAGTAACCGGGGAAAATACATATAAAAAAAGGTTCCAACGGAATGAGAACCCCAGTCCCCCTTTTTGAAGTCGATTAAAAAATGAAATAAAAGTCATGTTTGTTTCAGCTGTAATTTGGAAAATAAAACAACAAAATAGCAACGGGGTAACCTCTCATCTTCATTGCTACTATTCTAAGTGTGTACTTGTTTTAGGGACGATCATCTGGAGGAAGCTATTAGTCCGAGTCAATCTGAGAGCAGTCGCGCGACACGCTGGGAGGCTCTAGCTGACATAGCAGCAGAACTACCCCCATCTCTTACAGTCGATCCTTTAACAGGACAAATTTATTCACTTTCCAATAAATGACTTATTTATTTTCGATTTTTTATTTTCTACACAGTAAATATAGGCTACCTTGTCGTGTTTTACATTTGAGTAAAGAAGGCAATAAATAATTGGCCTTCCCCCAAGACTCGCCAGCTGCCCATTGATTGAAAAAGATCAACATCATACTTCTGACAGGATGTAGTTATCAGGGGTATAGCACACTACGCCTGCCGGGGCTGCGGGACTGTTCGAAAGAGATACCGTGGCTTCGGAACCAGTGGCGTAGCGTAGGGGGGGTGGGGGGTGCGGCCCGCCCCGGGCGGCACTTTTTAGGGGGCGGCAAAATTTCATAATAAATAATAAAAATATTTGAACCATTTCATATTTGTATCGCAACTTTGACGATTCGAATGGCGTAGTGGTAGTGACGCTGCCTTACGTTCTTAGGGTCCTGGGTTCGAATCCCGGTAGGAGCAAATGTGTGCGTGATGAGCATGGACATTTGTTTCAGAGTCATGGATGTTTATATGTATAATAAGTATGTATTTACAAACAAAAAAGTATATATGCAGTATATCAACTAGGTATCTAGTGTCCACGACACAAGCTTTGCTTAGTGTGGCACTAGGTGGCGCTGTGTGTTTATGTCCAGCGATATTTATTTAACTACAAATTTGGACCGATTGAAAAGAGCACGGAATTTTTCATTTACTTATTCTGTGACAAATTCGAGGAATCCACTTCGTTTGAATGGTATTTTGTTGCGACTGCTGGCAACACCGTCTATACTGACTCGCGGAGATTCCCTGTATTTTGTAATAGTAAGGAAGTACGTGATGCTTTGATAATTCAAAGAAAGTTTTATTGATAGATTGTCAGTCGTCCATTTCACATGTAGCCGAGTGCAATTAAACAAAAAATACTCATAAGGTGGAACGAAGTTTATACTAGGCGGATTTTCATGGGGGTTTTTTTTTATTGAGTTCCAAGAGGAAGGAAGAAGAAGAAAGTTACAAAAAAACTTCGCCGCTTGCAATTTTTTGTAATAACTTTAAATTCGACAATTTCACATTATAGAGTAATTTGGTATGTGTCTTTCTTCATTGTTGTCGATGTAATACCTACATATCTTAAGTACTTACTGAAAATTTCCAATTTTTTTCAGTTAAGTATTTCTAAAATATCGATTAGCAAGGCCTAGTTTTCTTCTTTCTCTTAGTGTTCGATATTTTTGAAATAATTGCAGAAATACGAAATTTTCAATTATTACTTGAAATGTGTATTGCATCGACAACAATGAACAAAAAACAGGCCAAATTGGCATTTAATGAACGAACGTAGGTTTTTCTATTACGCTATGACCTCGTTGAATTTGAAGTTATTCGCGAACGATAACAAATATGTATCCCAAAGGAAATTAAAAAAAAAGTCGCGAGTGGCGAATTTTTTTTAATTTTCGTCTCCACTCCTCTAGCAACTCAATAAACAAAGTTCCATGACAAACCCGCCCCCTAAAGGCTTCGTTCCACCTTATTGTCTAATTGCACTCGACTAATTTACGTATCGCAATTTATGTTACGCTTTAAGGTGAAAGCGTCAGGGTGGCCAGCGAAATTAAAATTTTCTTACGTTTTTTGTAATTTGTAGGCCAGGGCTAAGTTGTACGTTGATGAAAATATCGGTCGCAGCTGTAAGACGTGTGTAGTTACAGAATTAATCATCAAAGTCATCAATACAACCCTCCAAGTTAATAATATTGTTTCATAGACAAACTTTTTTACTAAAAATCTAACCTGTAGGTAAGTATAATAATAATAATAACGGCTCGCATTGTGAGGAGGTTCCTGTCTCTGCAGCCTAACCACCGGTGGCTTGGGCCCTGCTCCTGACACCGGCGGAACTCTATTTTTTATATTTTTAAGTGTTTTTTTTGTATCCTTTTATTTTTAAGAAATACTTAAAAATGTAATTACATAAGAAGATAAGTGAATAAACGACATAATAATAATAATAATAATCAAGTATCTTGACTTGGCTCGCGAGGTTGTCGACATGTGGGAAGTGGACTCAGCACTCATTGTGCCGATAGTCGTGTCAGCGCATGGCTTAATTGCCAAGAGCCTCGACCAATACCTGAGGAGGCTCTCGTTAGGCGGCTGGATCAAGGGCTTGATTCAGAAAGCGGTACTCCTGGACACGGCCCGTATTGTTAGGAGGTTCCTCTCTCTGGAGCCCTGACCGCCGGTAGCTTGGACCCTGTTCCCGATACCGGTGGGCTACATTTTTTTATATTTTTAAATGTTTTTTTTTATTTTTTATATTAATATTTAAAAATGTAAAGACTTTGTTAAAAAATGAATAAAGGGAATAATAATGCAAAAAAATAATGAATATTCTTGCCAAAAAATTCTCGAGAATTAATCTAAGTATGTAATGTATACTAAACATCAAATTGAAACACCTTAAAAAAGGGCGGCAAAATTGTTTCCGCCCCGGGCGGCTGACACCCACGCTACGCCACTGCCCGGAACGTAAAGGGCGAGGAAGGAACATGGATGAGTTTTAGTCAGTAAAAGTCTGCTGACACTTCCTCCCGCTCCGCCCAGAGTGGGAGAAGTCATTTGATGATTTCCCATCCGAAAAAAAGGGGAATAGCACAGTAATAACTCTATTCATCACTCTATTTTTTTTTCTATTTTCTCTATCATGTTCAGTTCGGAGGCTCGGAGGAACTACTCTATCTGCCATTTTTCAATTAATACACCTGTACCAACACCTGTCTTGTTGATGCTTTTGAACACATATTATATTTTTTTAACAAGTAAACTGCTTTCAATCTTTTGAAAAGTTGCTTGCTTTAGCCAGGACTCAAACCCACAGAAAAGCGAAAATAAGACCTTTATGTAATGCCACTAATCAACAGGTTTCTTTTGGCTTTTAAATAAAATAAGTAGGTACTAGTTTTATCCAGTGTATTTATTTTTTATATTTTTAACTTTCATAGAAAATAAAATTAAATCTAATCATTTTTTACTTTCATCAAGCTCAATCCATTGTCTTCTGTGGAACCACCAAACACAACAACAAATAAAGAAGATGGCTCAAGACTGTCCCATATTGATTTTATCCACACCTTAATTTTATTTATTAGTTCTGCTTCTTTATCATCAGCACATTCAAGTTTCAAATGGGCCATAGTCAAGTTATAATCAGTGACAGAGCTCGTAAATGATGTGATTACTTCTTCCACACTATCAACGGTTGTTAACTTTATCTTCTTAGGATTCCCCTTTTTTAGCTGTGCAGACATACTCTCCTTTGCTTGGGTTAAATATGTGTGATAGTCGCCAGTTATGTCGTCGCAGCCTATAATAACAGATGATTTCTTCTGTTCCAGCATGTGATTGAATATCGACAATGCACACTGTGGAGTTTTTACCATTTTTATAATGTTTTCTTTAAACTTTTCTCTATTTGTGTGCACAGCATCACCAAAAACTAAGCTATTGCTTAGCTTCAATTGTACCAGCTTTAGTGCTGCTATTGAGTCTTCAGTGGAGCAGTGACCATCCTTACCCATTTGAATATCTTCTTTCAAAAATTCTCTGGCTAATGTTTTGAGTTTTGGCTTCCGAGTTCGTTCTCCAGTAAAATTGTACAGTAGACTGGTGTCTATTATGTAAGGATGCATCATTTTTAAAGCATGCATATCTGTGTTCAATGACTGGCCTACTAAAATAGCATCAGAAGGTAGTATTGCTCTTAAATCATCCTGGACATCTTGAAGTCGTTTGCTAACATTGTTTAATAAGGATTTAGTAATACCAGAAAACCTGGTTAAATAATCTGTTATATCATTATAAGGTTTAACTAACGACTCATATATAACCTCATGCTTTTCATTAACTACAGAAATTCTAGTTAATTCTGAACCTGCATTAGTTAGGCACATTTCACAGTCTATACCATACATTGGTGATGTAGCAGTAACAGGTGTATATTCATCTTTGGTGAGTACATAATCAGCATATGCAGTACTCAATTTCCCCTTCAGAGGTACTGGATAGTTTTCTTCAATCAACTGCCAGGCTGACAACATCAGTTGAGTTCTAGGAAATTTATCATCAGTAGAAAGAGTAACCTCATTTGTGACTTCATCTCCAATAGGAAACACAGCTTTCATCATTACCATCAAATCTTTCCTTGCTTCAAGTGCTAAGTTCATGCTTCCATATTTTTGAATAATGGTCTCTTTTTCAGCCTCTGATAATGGTACTAAGGCAAGTTCTTCTATAAGTGAACCCCCATAAACTGAAGGGGTTAGAATTTCAACAATATCAGTGAATATTTGTTTAGTTTCATTAAATTCATTACCATACTGTTCCCAGTGTTTAATGGATAGACCTTCTAATATTAAACAAGCAGTTTTCTTAATTCCTTCACATTTATCTAGTACATACCAACGTGGAGGTTGAGATAGGTTGAGGTTTCCTAGAAGTGAGTGTAGTAACAAATACTGTATGTCAGTGAGTGTTAACGGAACCCTTTCGCTTGACACCATAGACAAAGAAGCATTTTCTCCATTTGCCTTTAAACGAAATTTTGGTAATGGTTTCTTTCGTTTTTTTAATATTTTATCGGGTGTTTTGATGTCTTCTCCATTTTCTGTAAACAATTCAGAATCTGTAAATAAAAATAATACTAACAGCTTCCTTATTCTATCTTTATTTATCTACCTAATTTAGATATGTTTAACACTGTTTATTAAGAATGTTGAAAATAATTCTCCAATCAAGATTGGAACAATTATTCCTTTTGCTCAAAATGTAAGCGTTTGAGCAATGCCAAATCTTTATCACTACATAACATAACACAAAGTCCTCCACCGCCTCTGTCTGTTCACAATGAACTCAAAATTACTGCTTCTATTTTCATGCTGTTTTCACCAATGAATAGAGAGGTTCTAGAGGAAGGTTCCAGTATATGATCTGTATGAAGGTGAAGCCGCAGGTATCAGCAAGTATTGTATAAATTATAGTCGCTCCCACTGTATGTACGCTGAGATCGTATAAACTACACAGCAGTTTTCAGCAATAGATAGAATGATTCAAAGGAAAGGTTTATATGTACAATATTATGCTACATTGCACCCATGCGAAGACGGGGCGGGTCACTAGTAATTATATAAGTAAATAAATTACATAAAATTACTAGCTGACCCGGCAAACATTGTTGTACCATATAAATTATTTATAGTTTTAAAAAAATGTTATGGGTGGATAACCTTTATCACTTATGGGTAGCCGATTCTCAGATCTACTGAATATGCATATAAAATTTTACAAAAATCGGTCAAGCTGTTTCAGAGGAGTATGGTAGGTAACTAACACTGTAACACAAGAATTTTATATATTAAAAGATAGAAATTATGCCCATTGTAGGACTACTGGGCATACCTAATTTTATAATTAATTTATTAACAAAACCAATTTATTAACCAACAATTTAAGCACCAACTTTAGTTAAGCAATAAAATAAGATTCTTCAAACTTCTTTTAAGGTTACAAATACGACAGCATTATTAAGTAACTGACAAGTTATAGATTGTTACTTTTTATGATCTTTATAACACTTAGGGATATCATTATATTAAACTACAGTACTTTCAGTTTTTATGTCTTGTGACTGGGACTGTAGCTACTTTAAATGTTCATTTTTGTTTCGACAATTCAAAAGTGCCTGTAACTGGCCTACTTGAAATAAATGCTTTGATTTTGATTTTAAATTATCACGTCATTACTTAAATATTCACTTATAATAACAGTTCAACCAAAAAAACTAATTTGAAATAAACTTCACAGCAAAACAAAAAAAATATAATAGGTATTTATGTTGGTGACTTACTATTTAGCAAATCCTTATGAGCACGTCGCTTTCTAGATGCAGTAGTAGTATTCATTGTATTACAATAAAATTAATACACGACCCATAACCTCAAACAACACAACAGACGGAAGCGTGAAGGTATTGTTTACGTTTGAAGAAGTCCGTCCAATTGACAAAATGTCACTGTCAGTGTCAATTGTCCCCACGTTTTTGACCCCAGATTAGATATTAGGATATTAGGAGCTATTTTTGATCACCATCACGCCGTGACATCCACAGTGAATTTGTATTGTATCATATAACGGGCTGGTGTCTGCAACTCTACGTCAAAGCGCGTATTTTGCGTATATGCTATAATCTATAATGCAGGCCCAGTGCAATCAATTTATTTCGATCGAACCCACGACTTACAGTCTGTAAGTCGCAGCCACCACCACTGGGCCACCGCTGCTCATTATAATTATGTGTCTAAATAAGTCCTCCAGCCGCGACCAATATTTTCATAAATATATAACTTAGCACTGGCTGGCTGGCCAATTGCAAAAAACGTAACAAAATTTTAATTTTGTTGTTGTTCCCGGGCTACCATGGAGCATCAGCCTTAAGTATCTTGCTTCCCACAAAACGTGACAGATATTGATCGGAGTTATTTGCTCGTTTCTTCCATGGGTTATTCCTCTATGAAGGCCACGACCACGACGTATTCTCGTTAGATTTGCCAAGGAACTTATTAAGTTCCTTGAGATTTGCTCTTGCTCACATGCTTGTTTTTTTTTGCGAACTAAGATATTGTGTGCATTAAGTATCGTCCCGAATCAATGCTGAAAAATGTGACTTTTATCTACCAAAACACACCATTTTCAGCATCGATTCGGGACGAAGATTTGATATTTAATTCCCCGTGGATGAGTAGGCAAACACTGACGAGTATTATTTTGCCCTATACCTAAACTCACCGAAACTTACTTCACATCAATTATTTCTCGTAAATCGATTTCATTGAATATAATTAATACAAAAAATCTCAAATAGAAATAATAAAAACCCTACTGTTTCCACTTTTAACAAATTTCACAAGTTAGACTAGGTAATTTCTGGAACTAGTGGTAAAAAAAATTAACATAAGTTCCATTATTTTCAGATTCTTTCAAAATGGAACAAGTATTTAATAAAAACAACAGTAGTTCCATCATGGAAATGTTCATCTTACTAGTGAAACTAGTGATAAAAAATCAACACTAGTTTCATTATTTTCTGATTCTTTCAAAATTAAGCTAGTCATTACAAACAACATTCAGAAGTTCCAACATGGAACTGTTAATGGTACTAATGCAATGGTCTTCGCGCTACCTTGGGCCGGTCGGAATACTGAGTAATTACGCAGTTCGTCACGCTCCCCCAGGTAGGTTTTGGCCCACCCGTTACCTCCAGCGGCAGTACAGGGTCGCAGTTCCTCCTAAGGAACAAACGCGCGCACAGCGCCACCTGTCCCCACTGTTATCCACAGGTCACCACACCACACCTTTATTGCGGCTGGAAATCGTACGTATATCTTGCATTGTTCCGCTACCTGTATGACGCCCTTTGCGACTACCACTTCCTTGCAATAGGAGGCGGATGGCTTCCCACGCGCTCCCGCTTCCGGACATGGACCGAACCACGGCCGCTAGCTAGTATGTACCTCTGTGCTGTGCCGCTAGCGAGTTTTTCCACAGCACTGGCCGTCGATCCTATGCTACAATTTAAACTTACCTACAGTCGCTTCGCTAGCTAAAAATATGTTTTTAAGGTGAAATCACACTTGTCAGTATCGATTCGCATTTAGGGTTACAGCTCATTAGCAGCACGCTGCAATAAACCTACACTTATCATCATCTGCCTAGCCTTTTCCCAACTATGTTGGAATCGGCTTCCAGCCTAACCGGAATCACAACCCAGTTAGTAGGATACGATACCCCAAGACTGGTTGACAGACTCTTTGGGCCACTGACTACTTATAACGACTGTCATATATCTACAAATGACAGCCGGGACCAGCAGCTTAAGGCCCCTACTCAAAGCACTGCATGCAGGAACAGTGCCAATCGCATTGTGTATGTATGCAAGGCCGATATTTTAAGGCCCTGCGGCAGGGTGAACAATTAAAATGTCGGCCCTGCATGCATATGTCACCGTAAAATTGTCAAATACGTTATATTGTAATATCTCTAGCGATATTGTAAAGTCTCGAATTATTGTCAAATGAACTTACTGCTTACAACAAAACGCATTATTTTTCGTGAAATGCATGCGATGGTAGTCAACTTACGCGGTGTGGAGGGAAGGAGGGGTCCCCCTTGCCCAGTGGCACAACTCTCATAAAAAGATAATGCACCATTTCTGAGAAATACCGATTAATATAACATAACCTTAAAACACTTTATATTCCCCCTAAAAAGCGTAGTCGACGGAGCCCCTATTTCCGAGTTCAGGGTTTAAAGGAACCTAACTAACCTAACGGGGGGGTGCCCCAAGTCCCGATTATGGGGGTAGAGATACTTCCGTATGTTCAGTTGACAATAATTCGAGACATTACAATATCGCGAGAAAAAACACGTTACCTGTATTGTAATATAACGTGTTTGACAATTTTACGGTGACACATACACACAATGCTATTGGCAGTGTCCCTGGCAGGGCTTTCAGTAGGGGCCTTTAACGTACGTTCCGAGGCACGTAGGAAACTCGGTATGTAATGGGTGGTCACACATCCACAGATCAACCTAGGCGGCACGCACGGCAAAACCTAAAAATCGACCGTAGCCGCTGCCGCTGATGTTACCCACGAGTTCCTCTAGTGCAGGGATTTCCCAACTTATTTGACTACTGCCCATTTTGAGAACAATTTATTTTCTGGCGCCCCTATTTTTATCTACTATTAAAATTTAAATACCTTAAAAATTCTAAAATAAAAAACCGACTTCAGAAAAAGAGACTAAAGCGTTTTTTCTGACACATCTGCGTACCCCCTTAGAGCATATAGGCGTGATGTTACGTCATGATATAGTATAAAAATGTCACCGTAAAATTGTCAAACACGTTATATTACAATATAACGTGTTTCTCTCTAGCGATATTGTAAACTCTCGAATTATTGTCAACTGAACATACGGAAGTATCTCTGCCCCCATAATCGGGACTTGGGGCACCCCCCCGTTAGGTTAGTTAGGTTCCTTTAAACCCTGCACTCGGAAATAGGGGCCCCGCGAAGCGGGGCTCCGTCGACTACGCTTTTTAGGGGGAATATAAAGTGTTTGAAGGTTATGTTATATTAATCGGTATTTCTCAGGAATGGTGCATTATCTTTTCATGAGAGTTGTGCCACTGGGCAAGGGGGACCCCTCCTTCCCTCCACACCGCGTAAGTTGACTACCATCGCATGCATTTCACGAAAAATAATGCGTTTTGTTGAAAGCAGTATGTTCATTTGACAGTATTTTGAGATTTTACAATATCGCTAGAGATATTACAATTTTACGGTGACATAAACAATGAACCTACAAGCGATTGCAGCAATCACTGCAGATTTGCTGTGTATGTTTGAAGAGTTCCATTGTATCTCTCATCAGCAACAGATCTTCAGCAAAATAAAATGGGACCATACGGGAAGCACCAGCTTTCAAACAAAAAAGAACCATCAAAATCGGTTCAACCAGTCGAAAGTTCTGAGGTAACAAACACAAAAAAAAATACAGACGAATTTAGAACCTCCTCTTTTCGGAAGTCGGTTGAAAACCTAATAATAATTTAAATTAAAAAAATATCAATAATAAGTAATGTAACAGTTAACAAGTTGCTAAAAACTAACAACTGTTATGTTAGATTAGCTAGATATTATAGCTTTTTTTTTTTTCATAATTAGTTTATTTTATTTATTCAATAAAACAGGACAATTTATTTTCAGATATACAACCTTATTTTTTGTTTATACTAAACCCGAAAAGGGGTCATTGTACTCATCATTTTGAACAACTTTTTCTATGGGACGAATCCTGAAATCGCGAAAAAAAAATCAGCTGTTCCCTACACTTTGACGAGTTATGCGAACATAAATGTAGGGAACAGCTGATTTTTTTCGCGATTTCAGGGTTCGTCCCATAGAAAAAGTTGTTCAAAATGATGAGTACAATGACCCCTTTTCGGGTTTAGTATAAACAAAAAATAACCCTGTATATCTGAACTACACGAAGAGAAATGTGGAACCGAGTTAGTTTGAGCAATCTCTTAATTTATATTAGTTGATGTTCACAAGTTATAGTCGAGAGTCGATGGCTCAGTCAGTGTCTAAGAGTCCTCCTAGATATAATTACAAATTATAAGCCTCTACACAACGCCCCCATTCTTTGTCTGGGTCTCCTACTGCTTTAGGGCTGCAGCGCCCACAATACGCCCACTTTGGGAAAAGCTGCTATAGTGCTACACTTATACGAATTTTAAACCAGTCATGTAAAAGCTAAATCCATACGGAAAGAAGGAGCGAGTCGTACGCATCTTCTTCATACAAAATAGTCCTTTTCAATAGATAAAACTCGCATCAAAATTGTAAACATAATTGGGAAGGCCTTTGCCCACCAGTGCACTGGGACAAAGCAGGCTGACATAAAAACAAATGTGAATCGATGCTGGCAGGTGTCCCTTTCCCACTATGTCAGGACGACAGATAATCGAGTAGTTTTAGGCGTCGTGGCTTGTGTATTTCAAGAGGTGTTCACAATGTCCACAGCGATTAATGTCGTCCATCACTTTTGCCAACCAACAAAAACCAACGATAAAGTAATCGTCACGACATAGTAGGAACGGGGCCTAAGATAGCATAGTCAACACTAATATTATAAAGAGGAAAACTTTGTTTGTTTGGTTGTAACGAATAGGCTTAAAAACTACTGGACCGTTTTTTAAAATTCTTTCACCATTCGAAAGCTACTTTATCCACGAGTAACATAGGATATATTTTATCCCCGTACTCCCACGGGAACGGATATTACGCGGGTAAAACCGTGTGACGTCCGCTAGTAATTCATATAATCAGTATCTAAAGTCCAGTTGGCAACCAGCGCCAAGCACTAGCTGCTCGGCAGTTTGCTGAATTTGGCGCAGCTGTTAGACACATAGTATTTCTTTTTTTCTGTTTGGATTTATTTTTACTTGTGGCATGACCAAATAAATTTTTCGTTTATTTTTTTTCTATACGTCATTCCTATATCATTACCATTACCTACTGCTCTCAAAATACAGAAAACAAAACGTCGCGCGTCGTGAAGAAACCCGCATGGTTTTTAAAGCGAAATAAAATTGTATTATATTTTGTATATGTTTATACCTGGGAGTTAATCGTAAAACTGTTATTTCTGAACAAAATATTTACATGAAGTTATTACAAAATTATGGTACAGCATTGCAAAATCAAGAAAAGTAATTGTTTAGCAACTTGACCACCTCGCAACATGAAACTCCTTAATTCAAATCACAATACTGTAAGATTTTAGGATGACGCACGATAGACCATGCCGGCTCCAAACCGAGTGTCGGCAGAAACACACACGTCACACAATCCCAATGGATCCATTGTCCGTTGCTCGGTAGCGGCTCGGAAGTGCGAGTGTGTTCCTATAAAATTGCACGGTCGACGGTCGACACTCGGCTCGGACCCAACACGGTCTAGCGTTAGTCAAGCTTTGTAGCTATAACACGACAAATTGATATAGGGTCTCACTTTACTTGACAATTAATTTCCCTCACGTTACATGGATTTTATTAAAAACAACTGCTAAGCTACAGAGTTTAAAATCAGACACGTGCACATGGATGATAAGATACAATAATTATTGATGTATGCTTTTACATAACAAACAGATACGAAAAACGACTTTATTCTAAGTTGAGCTAAGTCGCTTTTCCCTTTTGATATTAGGCCCGATACAAGATCACCAAATCTACAAAGCTACAATGACTGCTCAACCTACGGGAAAAAACAATCTTTAAATATTTTAATGGTTATGAACATTTTATCCATCACATACAACCCATGAATGCTTTAGGAAGAACTTTATTTTGGGTATTCTGCTATAACGTTACAAGAATATTGTACCTAGCTTCATACATACATGTATACAAACTGAATACTTTACTCACGAGGGATAGGCAGCGAACCTAATGTACCTACCTTTTACTTTAATATCTTATACTAAGGTATGCTTCGCAGCAAATTCAAATTGGAATAGGGAAGTCGCATGATAGCCAGAATATTAATTTACTAACAATAGTGTAACTCTATCAACGAGAAAAATATTTTCTGTAATTTTACAAGGGTCTTTGGTTCTTTCAAGCGCCCAATGTTTTTTCTATGAATGCTCTCATATCTTTAAGTTCTGCCTCTGAAGAACTATGTGTCAATCCTTGGTACGTTGTAAACTCAACATTTTTCATGAATGTTTTGAGAAATGAGGCTGTCATTTGTCCCCATTTAAATGGAACTACCGGATCACAATCACCGTGGGCTTGAAATATCTGAAACAAGTAATGATACATTATATTTATTCAGCAAGTAGGTTTTCTCAAACACTTTTACACATCATTTTTTTTAAACTAGATGGGGCCGGTGTTTCGTATCTGACTACTCTGAGAAGAAACAGCCGAAACAAAGTCAGAGGTCATAATAGTCTCTTTTTTAAGCCGTTTCAATTATATTTATAACTACTTAGCTAGTGCCCGCGACCTTCGTTCGACTGTAATTATTATAAAACTAGCTGACCCACGCAACTTCGTCTGCGTCACTTATAAGAGAAAAAGGAAAGGAAAAAAATCCCCGTTTTTGCAACATTTTTCATTTTTGCTGCGCTCCTAATAATCTTAGCGTGATGTTATATAGCCTAAATTTAAAAGCCTTCCTTGATAAATGGACTATCCAACACAAAAAGTGTTCGCGACGAACGTCACCAAAATAAGTGTAAATAGTTCCTTTGCTCCGATAGTGTAGAGTCAGTGATACATGGGCAATAACAGTGACGAATAAACAAGTGCGTCAGTGATTAGATTTCATTAGATGTAGTAAATAATCCGATCAGTAAGCGCTACTCTGGCGGCTCAAAAGTGGCATTTTATTTAATTTAATTTAGTAATTTGTTGAGATCCAGGTAGCCTAGGTTGCGACCTAGGCCTGGATATAGATCTTTTGTATTAACTTAGCCCTTCAGGAAAGCCACTTGTCGAGGATATGACGGTCTAATTATCGCAGCTATCTGTTTTTATCTTGTAACAAACCGACAGTTGAAGGATCGTTACAGGCTGGATAATATAGACACATAAAAGTAAACAATAAATCTCAATAGGCCGTACAACCTCCTTGTATATGGCACTCTATATACTTACAGCATCAACGCCAGTTTTCGTGTAATTTATCCTAAAAGATCCTTAAACCAACCTTAAAGTTTTGGAAAGTTGTGTACTAATATAGCTAAATTTCTTTAATTTCAATAAAGAACTGTGTATTTTTCGTGTTAGTAAATAGATAACACTATGTACAAACCGTGAACATCTAAAATGTAATTAGATATAAGTTCAGAACTGTAATAACACACAAAACCTGTAAATATTAGAGTATGTATAAATATATATAATAAAGAATACCAAAAAACAGGAAGCGATTCGCGGTTCTCGTTACAGTCAAGTTCCGTAGTACCTTAGTAAATTTAGAATTTCATACAATTGTAGTCATAAGTACGGCAAATATTATATTATAAAGTGAGTAAATCAAGCAGTAAAAGTAGTGCGCGAAAGTCATGAAGAAATATCGAATCGCTTCCTGAAAAGTTATGAAAGTTTATTAGTGTTCTCATTCCCAGTAACCCTTCCCCCTGATAGAAAACGACTGAGGTTGTTTGAACCTACAGGTGTAGAACGTCAGCGCCGTCTAGGTTCGTAGATTATGTGTGCACATTCATACTATAGGCAG
Organism: Xestia c-nigrum; assembly: GCA_916618015.1. Classification (NCBI taxonomy): domain Eukaryota; kingdom Metazoa; phylum Arthropoda; class Insecta; order Lepidoptera; family Noctuidae; genus Xestia; species Xestia c-nigrum. The sequence goes on from OU745260.1 coordinate 13,609,781, forward strand.
AACGTCTGTTACAGTATAGGCAGACCGTCAGGTAGGCACGCATACATCCCCGCGTCTAGCGATCACGCCCGTCCGGCACAAAAATATTTTTTCAATTCGAGCCGGTAGTTTCTGAGATTAGCGCGTTCAATCAAACAAACAAACAAATTCTTCACTTAAAGTACTTACGGGACTATATAGAAAAACGAAAAACCGTGAAAGTCTAAAACAGTAAACAAATTCTTCTGCTTTATAATATTAGTATAGATAATTATTTGAATAAACTAAATAAAATACAGGGAGTAAACAGACCCTACACGAAGCCGTCAACCAAGCATTCTATATACCGTAAAATAATAATTGACAAATACGTTATACGATATTATATTATACTCGTATTGTATTATATCTCTAGCGATATTGTAAACTCTCGAATTATTGTCAAACGAACATACTGCTTACAATAAAACGCATTATTTTTCGTGAAATGCATGCGATGGTAGTCAACTCACGCGGTGTGGAGGGAAGGAGGGGTCCCCCTTGCCCAGTGGTACCACTCTCATGAAAAGATACTGTACCATTTCTAAGAAAAACCGATTAATATAACCTAACCTTAAAACACTTTATATTCCCCTGAAAAGTGTAGTCGGAGCCCCTATTTCCGAGTGCAGCTAGGGTTTAAAGGAAACTAATTGACCTAACGGAGGGGTGCCCCAAGTCCCGATTATGGGGGCAGAGATACTTCCGGACCTGGGGCACCCCCCGTTAGGTTAGTTAGGTTCCTTTAAACCCAGCTGGAGTCTGGTAAAAATCCAAGATTCTACGTGAAAGAATGCGTGATGTGTAGGTTCCAGAAGTTCCAAAACTGTTTTTGTAAATGTCATTCGTTTAGCATAATTACATTAGCAATACAGTATGCCCAGGTAATTAACCTGGTCTTCCGTCAAGTATTAATAAACAACAATAAATATTGATAACATTAAATAGATAGAATACAATGAGTCTTGAATACACAAAACTGTACCTCGAGTCAGCATCAAAATTTAAATTTTCTTACGTTTTCTGGGCAATTTTCAGGTCAATGTACCTATGATTGATTGATTTGACACCGCAATAAATATACATATGTAGGGTATAAAAAACAGTGTGTAAAGTTCTACACCATCATTTCAGCCGAAAGACGTACACTGCTGGACTAGGTCTCGCTCGCCCCAAGTGTAGCCACATTGACTGGTCCCGTGCGCCTCGCAACCTTCACCAAATCATCGGACATTGCTTCTGCAACCCTCCTTAGAAAAGGCAGAATCCTCCCTCATCAGTAGTTGTGACATTAGTTCATCGTTTGTAGTGTTGGTATAGATGGCGCTGTAGTCTGTACTATTTTGAAAAATGTATATGTATATGTCTTTGGAATGGTAGGTACATTATCTTTTCATGAGAGTAGTACCATTGGGCAAGGGGGACTCCACCTTCCCTCCACACCGCGTGAGTTGACTACCATCGCATGCATTTCACGAAAATAATAATTCTACAATCTCTCTTGTTATTTTACAATCTAACGTATTTGACAATTTTACGGTGACATACATAAATAATAGTAGTAGTATATCACGAATATAATTCTCTAGGTTAGTGATAACCTAAAATGTCACGATATCATAATGATAAGAAGTTAATATGGAGTTGTATATAAATTATCTATTTCAGTGATTATGGTTCAGTCAATACATATTAACAGCAAAACACATAAAATTATTTAAAGTTCGTGGTACCCTAATGCTTTCACCCTTTAGGATGTTCTAGACACCGCAAAATTCTTTTCTTTTGACGTTTTTTGCAATTTCCAAGCCAGTGCTAGGTTGTATGTTGATTAAAATATTGTTCGCGACTCTAAGGGCCGGTATTTCAATGCCACCTTAACTTATTGCTTAAGTTAAGTCCTGCATTTAAGCTAAGTGTCATTTTTAGAAGACAGAAGTGTATTTCAATCCGGATCTTCCTCGCCTTAACTAATCTAGGATAAATCGCAATATTGCAACATAATAAACAGAATATGTCATTTTTCTATTGTCATCCTACTACATTGTATATTTTTTTAAGTTTTAAAAAGTTCTAAGAAAAAAGTTTTAAGTTCACGACATTGTTGAGTTGTCTGAACAATTGAGAAGTATCACGTAAGTACCTGCCTACCGTTTTCGCTCTTTCTCTACGATTTTACAACTTGGCAATCACTCAACTCTAAAATGTTTTTGTTCAGTAACTATACTTTTAGCTCGAGCAGTGATGATGAAGATATTATTGAATTTATCAATTATTCTAGGACCCCACGACGTATACGAATTTATAGCACATGAGAGACTAATTTTCAGAAATGGAAAGAAGGTGAATTTTACGAGACGGCGGGCCTGTTTGCCGGATTGCCGCCATGGGATCTGAAGGCGATAGTCACTACGCTGCCGCCGGGGGGAAACTCCGCTGCCACGGCAAATCGCCGCTCAGCGGACAGACCTCCGGCGCGATTTTATGGCGACATGGAGAGAGCAACTGTCGCAGCCCCGTGCAGGGCACGCCACGATAGTGGCGGTGAGTCCCCTCTTTAAAGAGTGGCTGGAGAGGCGCCACAGCGTCCTCACCTTCCGCCTGACGCAGGTCCTCACCGGACACGGATGTTTCGGGAGGTACCTGCACCGAATCGGGCGGGAGGAAACGCCCGGGTGTTTGCACTACGAGGATCGACCGGAGGATACGGTGGAGGTCTGCCCTGCGTGGGAGGAGCACCGCCGTGTCGTCGTATCGGCGGCGGCGACCTCTCGCGTCCGGCCCTGGTTCAATCCATGGTCCGGAGCGAGACGGAATGGGAAGCCGTCACCTCCTTCTGCGAAGCAGTCATGCTAGCGAAGGAGGTGGCGGAACGTGAGAGGGAGAGAGCCTCTCTTCCCAGCCGCCGAGGGAGACGCACCGGGCGTCAGGGGCCACGTGGTGGCTACCGGCCACCGAAGACGCGGGCCTGTGGACGGTTAGCAATGGGCTATAGCTAGCCGCTCGTCCGTCTAATGACGACAGGCTGTATAGACGACGCGTTCGTTTTCCACGCGCGCCTCAAAGAGATGTCAGCACAGTGAAAGGGCCCGCAAGAGCCTGCCGGGGTTGCTCGAAAGAGATACCGCGGCACGTACGGAACATGGATGGGTTTAGTCAGTAAAAGTCTGACACTCCCTCCCGCGCCGCCCAGAGTGGGAGAAAATATTTGATGATTTCCCATCCTAAAAAAAAAGGTGAATTTTACGACCGATTTACGTTATGCTGGAACAGATAAGAGACGAACTCAAATGGCCCTACTACGAGGTAATATTTCGCAAGGATGTCTGTACCTACATTTAGGTATATAGATTCCTCACAGCCTTTTTTTATCCTTTTATCAACTTACAAATATTCTATATGCGGCATAAAAAACCTTTTTGCAGGTCAGAACCACCATAAAGCAACTTTTTTTTGAGGTTGACACACGCTAATCTCAGATCGGAACTTAAGCGACAGAAATCTGTCACTTAGATTAAGGCTAGTTAGGGTGGACTTTATGTGCCGCTTAACTTTAATCCAATATTGAAATACACATAAGTCGTTCTTAAATTGAATCCTGGATCACTTCGAGATAAGTTACTATTGAAATACCGGCCCTTAGTCTGAAATAAACTTTTTTTTTATTAATGTAAAGCATGGTCCTATTACATTTTTTTTCCAAAATTTTGATTTTTACGTCCTGGATCAAATTATTTCGATCGGAGTACACGAGTGGATTGTTATTGATGAACATTTTGTGTCCAGGTCCTTCCTCGTCCAGCACTCGCGTCAGAATGACTTAAACTGAAAAGCGAGCTGAATTGACGCTGAATTTAGAGTAGGTACTTTTATTTTATTTATTGTAATGTTGTCTTATTATACTGACAAACAAAAACTAATGAAACGTATTGATTAAAGATTGAAGTTTTATATCAAATCAATTTATTTGATGAAATTGAGTTTATTAGGATTATAATGGCCGCTGAATCAAGACATTTACGGCTTAAATTAAGCTTTCTTTACGATTTTTTCCGTGAAAACTCAAGGTATTTAACGAAATTCTAGAACTCCAACATCCAAGTAAAACATACAACTTACGAGTATCATTCAATAATTTTACCTTTTATAAGAATTGAATGTAACTATGTGAATTTGAGCGTCAAACTTCCATCGCCGACGGTATTCTTGCAAATTGAGTTCATCAAATATTTATAGTATACTAGCTTCTGAAAGAGGCTTCGCCCGCGTGAAGATTGATTAGTGTCCCTTGGGATCTTACTACCGGGATATGTGTTAATCCAGGCTATAAACTATCTGTGGGTAAAATTTCATCCAAATCCGTTCAGTAGTTTTCGCGTGAAAGCGTAACAAACAAACTTACATTCACATTTATAATATAAGTAGGGAAGTAGGGATTACACGAAAAGAAATATGAAAATGTGTAACTCCAACATTCAAGAAAGAGAATGGCACTATCGCCATTCATAAGCAAATAATTAAAATATCTTACTGATGCTGAAAATGGGTAAAAGTGTAATAGGACTCTTAAGGCTCCAGTGCTACAGGAAATAGATATATGAATTGATTATTTGTAATGTATTTAGGTATTTACCCGACTCCGCGACGCAAAGGAGGGTAATGTGTTTATCAGTCCATGTATGTATGTTTGTTTCTATGTGGTGTTTAGAGACCAAATGCGTAGGCCAATTTTTATAATTCTTACGTCAATCGATTCGTCTTAACCTTGCGAGTGTCACTAAAGCCATGACAGTAACCAAAATTCACCACAGCGACAACCAGACGCCATATTGTCAAAATGAAAAAAAAAGTCGATTAACTATTTATTGATGTATTTTAAAATCATCTTTAGGTTCCTTTCATCATTTTTCATTTTAAATAATAGTTTAGGATATATAAGATTGTACCTCAATTGTTGAGACTGTAGCGCCGCATTTAGCCTCAATATTTAATTTGTGCGTGGATCAAGTGGTCTTCCCGGATCGAATGAAATTCAGTAAGGTAATACCGCTTTTTAAATCCGGGGACAGTAAAGACACCAACAATTATAGGCCCGTATCCGTGTTGCCGGTTTTCAGCAAGGTGTTTGAAAAGATAATGCTCAATCAAATGCTTAACTATTTTAACACCAATAAAATCTTACACGAACAGCAGTATGGTTTCACCAAAGGACGTTGTACGACTGACGCCGGTTTCACTTTATTAAAACACATTTTTACTGCGTCGGAAGAGGCACAAGATGCCATAGGAATCTTCTGTGATCTTTCGAAGGCATTTGATTGCGTAAATCACGAAACCCTTATTTTGAAGCTTGAGCATTACGGTTTAGGTAAACTTGGTGTACCACAAGGTTCGATATTGGGTCCCTTCCTCTTTTTAGTACTTATACATTAATGACCTACCCCATTTATTTAGCAACCATCCGCAAATGGTGTTGTTTGCTGATGATACTTCTTTAATATTTAGGATAAACAGACGTGCCACAAATCTTGACGACGTAAATTTCGCCCTACTGCAGGTTCATAATTGGTTTACCGCAAATAATTTAGTACTAAATGGGAATAAAACTAAGTGCATAAGATTTGCTTTACCAAATGTTAAAAGTAGTGATTGTGACATAGTATTGAATCAACTTGAATTGGTCAATAAAACGGTTTTCTTGGGAATTACGCTCGACCCCAATGTAGCTTGTGGCTACAATGGGGTCCTCATTTAACATCTCTTGCAGGCCGGCTGAGCTCAGCAGCGTATGCTGTTAGAAAAATCCGTCAATTTACTGATGTTGATACGGCGAGGATGGTCTATTTTAGTTATTTTCATAGTATTATGTCATACGGTATTTTACTGTGGGGACGGGCTGCAGACATCGAGTCTATTTTTATTCTGCAGAAAAGAGCCATTAGAGCCTTATATGAATTACGTAGACGCGATTCTCTAAGAGAATTGTTTAAGGAAATTAATATCATGACAGTACCTTGTCAATACATATATGAAAACATCATGTATGTTAGGAAAAATCTGCATTTATTCCGTAAAAGAGGTGACAGACACCACTATAATACTAGAAATAGGGACCAACTAGTTCAGCCAGGTTTCAGGCTTGCTAAAGTAGATTCATCTTTCATGGGGTACTGTTTAAAATGTTACAATAAAATATCTCCCCACATTCTACAACTGAATGAGACGAAATTTAAATCTTGTGTAAAACGCACACTATGTAGGCAAGTATATTATAAGCTGGGAGATTACATTGAGGATAAAAATGCTTGGCTAAATGCTGGTCCTGCTCCGCAACCATAGGTGCAAACTTATTGGACAATATTATTGTGGTAGCTGCAGAAGATTGTAAAAATATTCTTGCATTGTATAGATTCCATCTCTTAGTATTGTATAATTGCATAGCACATTTGTGTGAGTACCATGTACTGTAAAGCTACCATTTGCATTTAGTTATCTTTCATTGACTTGAATATGCCTTGGTGGCTGAGAGAATGTAATGTTCGCTTAAATGTCTTGCTGATGGTGGCGGGTGGGTCGGGTCATTTAGTTCCCTTTAATATGGTTGAATTGAATGGCGCTGATCCATGCGTCATGTTCGTGAACGGGCGCTGTCAGTCGGGACTGGTCAAATCTTAGCTGCCATGGATTATTTGAATTGCTTTATTTTATAAATTATTGATTTATTTATTTTTTTACTCTGGACGCTCTTATTGTGCAGGTCTTTCTACATCGTTCTCACATATATGTATAATCTCAACATGAAAGATGTAACCAAAATTTTGTAACAACATTTTTGATTGAAAAGAGTGTCCATGGAATTTCTTGCCTGTTCTTCTCCATGGAGATCTACGCTAGGAAATGGGCAACTACAGTACTTTTTCAAGTTAATATGCCTTGTGTCTGTGACTGTAGCCTTTTTTTTTGTTTTATCGACATACAAAAGTGCCATAATGGTCTAGTTGAAATAAATGATTTGAGTTTGAGTTTGAACTATTTAAAGTTGTTTGAGAAAACAACCAATCTCGCTAATTTTCTTACTTATTGATGTTTTTATGTGTAAAAAGTATGAAATAATTTAATTAAAGAAAAACAAAAAACCCGACTGCGTAAAAACTAATTTAAAAAACATACGTTAAAAAATTTACTTAAGTAAATAAAAACTAAAACGAAAGAAACAAGCCTAGCAATTTAGAATTCTGTAACAAATCATAAATTCTAATGCAGAAGCGAACAACTCACAGTCTGGGCCCATTCTTTTACCAATCAAATCTTCGCAATCTTCCTAATCAAATATTCAGCGAAAATATGGACACGTGAGTACATTTAGTTAGATCAGGTGTGAAATAGATTCACTTAACTGTACTTACCAGCATATCTAAAGGAGCCTTTACTGCATCTGGAAAGTGTGCGTGTCTGGGTAACCAACAAGATAGTGACATGACTCCAGCTAATGGTTCTGGATATGTCAAACTTGCATGAAGTGCTAATGCACCTCCTTGAGAAAATCCACCCAGCAGTATCCTTTTGGGGTTTATGCCAGCCTGTAATATAAAACCAAAATTCATCATAAGCATATTTTATAGAAAGGTCTTTTACCAATCTATTCAAGGCTGTTCATCAACTTGACTAAAATACATAAATTTAGGACATTTGTTTAAAAAGAAAGTTTTTCTCAACAATGGAATGATGATTTTAGTCCAAAAAATTTTTTGATTCTAGCATTTCAAGCAACATGTTAATTATACACATACTTAGATAAAGATAATAGGAATTACAAACTCACTCAATATTGATACTCTGACTTTGAGAAATGAAATAGAATAATTGATTCAGAAGAATTATAACATGTGATAAGTTTTACTTACTTTAATTTCATTAGCAATAAGACGATGAACATGCTCAGTTGCTCTTACTATTCCCTCTTCATCTTCAGGAGCTGTGGCATCTAATGTCCTCAAATCAAACCACGACGGCATACGAAAGCCTGCATTTAGTGTCACTGGCATCGTTGCGGCAGTCGGACATATAACCTTAACGTGAGGACCACGAATAGCGGCTATGGTATTTGCCCAACCATGGCTATAAACATTAAGGTCATCATTATAAATTATGTCTATGTCAAACGATAATTACATAAGGAAACCAGCAAAACATAACAATCATACTAACCCAGTGTCACCGAGACCATGTAGAAATATAAGCTGAAATAAAGACCGATTACTATTTAGACAACAATGTGCATAAATCTATAAAATTAACGAAAGTTGATGATAACTTACCGAAGCAGTTTGCTTGGCTGTGGCAGCAATGATTACAGGATTCGGTTCCATTATTTATACAACACGACAAAATCAATATTTATATCGCACTAACGGAACTAACCAAAACCGGCAGTCAGTTCAATCCACAAGTTCAGTCAACAATTTTTTCCCCAATATGTGTGCCAATCTGGATCCGAATTCTACTGACTGGACTGACTGATGGATGATTGATATTGATTGATTTGACTTCAGCCAGTGTTACAAAGGTGAGATGTCGACAAATTACTTGCCAGCTGAAAATCGTAAAAAAAATTTTAGACCTCTCTTTGGGAATAGAATACTTAATTATTCAAACCTTATTCTTTTCCCCATGCATTAACTTCTAGTTGACACTTATTCATAAATCATTACATTATTCATACATTACTATGCTGCTATAGCAACATGCATTCACTTCAAAAACATGTTCCTGCTTCCCCTCATTTTTTAAACATCAGACTTTCAGCTTTCAGCTGTACAGGCCTGCATAGGACAGGTATTTTTTTGGAAAGAAAGATCTGCCCCCGTATTCACAACGCTTCGATTCGCTTCCGATTCGGGAAGTCGTATGTCTATCTCGGTCGTTTTCGTAATGCCAGAAGAAGACAGATATACGAGTTGTCGTATCGGAAACAAGTCGAACGTTTGTGAATACGGGGTCTGAAGAATGAACCACAATGAACAATAACCCACAACCATACAGGAATAAGCACTGGAGTTGGCATTACTGGACTTACCCCTCTGACACAGATTACTACAGATGTGTCACTACACGGTGTAGGTATAAAACAGCATGCACACACGCGCACACTATTAAAGCATAAGTGAAAATAATGTTTAAATAAATGTAAATTTGTAAAGTCAAAACTAGAAGAAGAATAACAACCCATAGCAACGTAACAGATATAAGAAAACGTAAACGGTATAAAGCAGCTATATGCTCTCTACACTAGAAGTGCTTCCTTAACATTCCCTCTCGGTTTGTAAACAGGCTTCGTAAAAATGTCGGCAAGTTGTTCTGTCACACATAAAAGTGTTTCAGTTTTATATGTTTCGTCTTGCGGTGCTGCTCGTATGGAGGGTTATGTGCGAGCTTAATTGCAGACTCATTGTCGATTCGCAAAGTAGGCGTATCTAGGTTGGTTTTAAGATGTTGAAACAATCTCCTCAACCAAACCATTCCACGACTAGCCTCACTGGCTGCAACTATTTCCGCTTCTGTGGATGATAGAGCAACCATGGATTGCTTTGAACTTCGCCAGGATATTGCTGAGCCAGCATACAGGCATAAAATCCCGCTTGTTGAGCATCCGCTCGCTTCGTCTCCGCCGTGATCTGCATCACTGTAACAGATGAGACGCTTTTCACCTTTCTTGTACTCAAGTCCAGTATCGATGGTCCCTTTCAAATATCTAAATATCCTCTTCACCTGTTGAATATTGCCTTTAGAAGGTGTATCAAGGTTTCGAGTTACTACTCCAACTGCATACGCAATGTCGGGTCGAGTCCCAATCATCAGATAGGACAAAGATTCAACAGCTTCCCGATAAGGAAAATCTTGCATTTCTGGATTTTCTTGTTCCTCGTCTCCTTTACCGGATTTTATAATGGGTGTCCCAAATACCTTGCAATTGCTCATTCCAAACTTTTCTATCAATTTTGAGCGTAAGCAGTTTGGTGAACTTTTATATTACAATCTTTGTGTAGTTCTATCTCCAGACCAAAAAAAAAGGACGGTACTTTCGTGATGATTTTAAATCGTCGTTTTAATTCATTTTCAATGAAATCATCAGCCTCTTTCTCATCTGACGCAGCCACCAGTCCATCATCTACATAAAGAGCGAGCATTATTTTCTTTTGTCCACGTTCTCTGATGTAGACACAGGGGTCCGCTTCGCTGCAGATGAAACCTGTCTCCATAAAAAGTCGTGGAAACACTTATTCCAACATTTAGGTGCCTGCTTCACCCCATACAAGCTTCGTTTTAGTTTGCAATTGCGACCAGTCCCGTCATCGTATCCTTCCGGTTGTCTCATAAAGATTTCCTCTTTGACCGTGCCATATAAGAAGGCTGTAGAGACGTCAAACTGTCTGAGTTTTAAATTCTCATTTGCAATAATACTTAGTAGTATTCAGATTGTGCTCATTTTAGCGACAGGGCTAAATGTATGGTCATAATCAATTCCTTTCTTCTGGGAATATCCAACAGCAACTAAACGTGCTTTGTACTTATCGACAGTAGCGTCAGGGTTATATTTTATTTTAAATACCCATTTGCATCTTAGTAATTTTCTTTTCTTAGGTAGGTTCGTCAGTTCCCAGGTCTGATTATCTTGCAAAGATTTGACTTCATTGTTCATTGCTTCGGTCCATTTATCTTTTTCAGAGCTTCGCAAAACGTCTTGATATGTAGTCGGTTCAGGAATAGATACAGCTTCGCTAACAAACTGCTCAAACCGTTGTGGAGGTCTGATCTGGCTACGATCACGCAGTTGTCGTGTCGTAGGTTTCGTATTTACAGATTCGTTATTAAGAGGCTCATCTTCCTTTAAGGACTCAAAATCTTCTTCGACGCTTTCATTTGCTTCTGAAGATGGATGAGAATGACTCTCTTCGTAAAAAGTTTCAGAATCTGTAAGAGGCATTGGCCGCTTGTAGGTGTTTATTTTAGGTTCAGGTATTGCAGAAGTTGTGTCAATCTTAGTTTTGTCAAGTAAAGGTAACCTATGAAACAGGTCGTTCCACGCGCCGCAACCCGTATCGCACGCACTCCGTATCGTAATTATTTCTCTTACGAGTGATGACGTGCAAGTAAAACTGAAGATAATAAAATATGAACACAAGCAAATACTGCATAGCTTTTGATTGCCTAAACGACAACAGTGATAAGAGCCTCACGTTTCATAAACTACCGCGTGACGTCGAAAGGTAAGGAAAAAAGTGAAAATATCGAATGTTTATGAATAGTGTTTTCCTACATAATGACAGAATCTAAGGTTAACTATCAATTATCTACTTGCTTGTGAGGTGCTTAATTATTATGTCAAGTACCGTTGACCCGCTTAACTGATCATGATTAGGTAGATTACAAGTTTGGAAATGTGTTGATATACTCGGGGGGGGTGTGAGCCTACTAAACGACCAAGATAAATAGATGAATATCAAACCTAACATCACTCTTACTTACCTTATCGCTCGATAGAAAGTAGAAAGATGTTTGCGTTGTTGTTTACTCACGTTCAAACTCAAAAAATGGCCACACTACGCATTCAAGGTCAGCGATCGTAATTCGTTGCCGACTTTTATACCATTTACAAAGACTCGCGACGCAGGGCCTGTGACAGTATGCGATAGTAATTGGTCGGTTTCGAGGTTAAAATGCATTCTACACGATTCCAACCGACCGCCGACAGAGGTGACCTTCATGCAGTTGGTATGAAAATCTATCATGGTCGGCCGACCAGATATAGGTAGAAATATTATTATATACATTATTTCTCAAGTTTAAGGTGCCGTAGGTACTATTAACAGTGTGTTACCAATCGATAATGTATGTAGTAATCTAATGATGATAATAACAAAATTCCTTGCGGAACATAGGTAATTATGTTAATAATATAAACAAATGCATAAAATACGCATACCTCCCTAAGTGTGCCGAAACTCGCAAGTAGCAACCCTATTGAGCTTGACCGACAGTAACCTTTTAATGGCGTTAGCGTCAGTTATACCAAAATAAACTCTCACGCGTAACCATTCAGTACATTTTTGCTTGCGCACGTGATGTTTAGGCTATTATTAAAGTACTGAGCTGATGCAGCTGCCAGTTAAAATGTACTCTATTCTCTTGTGCATAGATTTTACATTTGTTTGATTGTTTATGGGAAGTGACACATCTGTAGTAATCTGTGCCTCTGACAGAATACGTTGACCATAAGACCAGTGACACTATTCAATAGTTGAAGGGAATATGCAAGAAATACAAAACTGTCTTAGTGTATAATAATGTTTTGATGTATTGGGTGCATAAAAACATTATGGTGCACTTGTTTAAGTTGTCTTATTTTTCAATTTATTGTTATAGGTACTATAGGTAGCATATTTTTAACGAAATTGAATGCACTTTCAAAACGCGTTGGCCTCAATAACACCGGTAGTGACGTCAAAGTATGCAGTAATAAGTTCTATATTTCTCCTCATAATGACAAACGTATTCGAGGTTTCATTTAGAAATGTGAGGAGCTGGTGTCTAAGTAAGGCGTAAACTGCCTGTATTACAAATCACCAGTTCCTTATCAGAAACAGAAAGAACAAAAAGAACAAAAATTTTACTTAACATAATATTATAATTATTACATCACAATACAATGAAAAAGATGAGGAGGTTTAAGCCTAAAACTTATTATGACTTTGGGAGAAGTTAAAAATAAACTATTAACAAAAAGTTAGTCAAGGCGTTGTTCATAATGGTCGAGGAATGTCTTTAACCTTGGAAAAGTCGTTCCTCGACCTTATAAACTTGGTGGGTTTTACTGATGATTTTGATGCTATTTGTAGTTACAGAATTATAATAATTGATCGACAGTATTTTAATCAACATAACACACTAACCCTAATTACTGGTTTTCTCAGCACTATTTCCACTGTGTTCTGCTCACAGTCCATTAAAGTGGATGCTACAGGGTAGCCCGCGAAATACAAATTTTCGTACGTTTTTAGAGGCCAATGTTAGGTTGTGTGTTGACAGAGCTCTGTCACTCCGTGGGTAGGCATGAGATAACTACCTACCGCTCGGCGCACGCTGAGAGTGCAAGTTCAGTGGGGCTGTCGCGCTCGTGCCGTGCGTACGTCGCGTTAATATTTCTCGCTCTTTCAATTGGTCGCTGGCGTCGCGACCTACTTGTGCTTCGTGTTAGTTTACTGACTGATTTATTGATCATTAATCATTCTTAGTAAAAATGACAAGCCGGATAAACTGTTTTGTGTCATCATCATTCTCTTGCCCTTATCCCAATTCATTTGGAGTCGGCGCAGAATGTCTTCTTCTTCCATACTCCTCTATTTTTCGTCATCTCATCAGACACTTCTTTTCTTACCATATCCTTCTTAACACAGTCCATCCATCGTTCCTTTGGTCTTCCTCTACTCAAATACCCATCCACATTCATACTCAAAACTTTTTTCACGACATTTTCCTCATTCCTCCACATCACATGCCCATACCACGACAACCGATTACCACACAACTTTTCAGTCACCGGTGCCACTTTCAGACTTCCTCTAATATACTCATTCCTTACTATATCCATTCGCGTAACACCACATATCCCCCTTAGCATTCTCATCTCCGCGACATGCAGATGCCTTTCATTCATCCCTTTTGTGGCCCAACATTCTGATCCATACAACACAGCAGGTCTAACCATTGTTTTATAAATCTTCCCTTTAAGTTTTAGGGGAATGCGGGAGTCGCAGATCGTTCCCGTGACCTGCTGCCATTTCATCCATCCTGTGTTAATTCTGTGCTTTACACTACGATCTATTTCGCTATCGCTAAATAAACTGTTGTGTGTATAGATGCTTAAATATAATAAATGAAGAACAAAATGTCCTTTTTTATTTATCAGCTGATTGTGAAAGGTAAGTTGATTAAAGTTTTATTTAATTATTTAGGTAACAATTAGAAATTTAAAAGAAACTCATAGTTTAGTGCAGTGAACGTTAAAAACAAGAAGTTAGGTAGGTAGACTAAGTAGGTTCAAACAGTGAAAAGCGAAAATAACTTGGAACAGCCCCCGTATTCACAACGCTTCGATTCGCTTCCGATTCGGAAAGTCGTATATCTGTCTTCTTCTGGTATTACGAAAACGACCGAGATAGACATAGACTTTCCGAATCGGAAGCGAGTCGAATGGTTGTGAATAAGGGGCCAGAATGGATTGACAGTTTTTGTACGGGTTTACTATGTTATAGTTACCTACCTACTAGCATTGATTACGGAATACCAGGGAGTCTAAAATGGCCGCTTGAGCAGAACATAATATGAATCACGTTAAAAATTTAAAATTCTTAAAATGGACTTTATGTTGTAAAGTCCATTTTTATTTTTTTTATCGTTATTCATATTATGTTCTGCTAAAGCGGTCATTTTAGACCCGCAGAGCTCCTTTGATAGTTGACGAGATCCATCGTGTTGCCAGTTTTGCGGCTAACCTTCCTATATTCGTATTAGAGACGGTTTATGACGCCCAAAAAAAGCGAGTGTGAGAAAAATAAATTCAAGGTCAACGCTTATAACTCTGCACTTGCTGTTGTTTCATATTTTATTTTGGTTCGGACTTGTTTGAAATTATAACTAGTAGACCATATGACCGATATAAGGATATTAGCCCCTAACCTACTTACAATCAGTCAGTCAGTTTAATAAAAAATATTGCTCCATGTCCATGCTTCCGATCAGAGTTTATTTTAAAATTAAGTATTTCTTAGATTTCGCATTTATACTGCTAATAATTTTATAATCGTTATTTTAGTGAAGGCAAGAAATATGTAATACATTATACTAATGTAAAACAATTGTAATTTCATAAGTTTTTATGAATCTTTAAATAATATTACATTAAAATACAAAAATATTGGTAGAATTTTATTTTTAGTACTTGTGGCAGCCGTACCGATTGACCATTAAGCAACGAGACGCCGAATAACAGACGCTAACGTGGGGCTTCAAGGCACATTTTAGATCGACCGTGCCCAGTTTAGGTACTTAAAATGTCGGCTTTCTTCAAGATCAAAGGAGTGAAACTTCTGTACTTTTTTATTCTGTGGTGTTGATAAAAATATGGTTCGCGGCTGGAAAAATAATATTAACTACTAGGAGAGTAACTATATAATACCTTTCAAAGGATTATGGAAAGAATGTAGAAAAAAAATGATGATCCCGAATTATGTGATCGAATCACAGCAAGCGAAATCTGAAAGCAATTTAGGTAGAATTATATATCTTCAGCGCATTTCTGGCTTGACTTACTTCAGCTACTTCGAGCACTGTTGCGGTATAACTGTGATTAACAATAATAATCATGGGCCATTTATTCTCAGTCTTATGTGACAACACAGATCTTGTTCACACTGTGATTGGTAATTATGGTAATGTCAATCAACTAATATCTAATCTGTTATGGCAATGGTAACCCGTGAATAAAAAAAAAGTAAAGACTTTGTTGTTTATGGCCAGAATATTCGTACAATACGGTGTTTGTTACTGAAACTAATCGGATCTCTCTTTTGCACTCGCTATTTATGTCGGGTCCACTAGCGCTTATTAATTGATTAGATACGCATTCTTGACTTATATTTTCATTGCTTGTTATTCCTTGGTTATACGGTGAACTTCTTTTTATATTTTGTTGAATTTTGTTACAATGGATTCAACTTTACGTGAACAAGTCATGATAAATCAATTCGTGTTAGCAGCGGGATGTGCTCAAGAACAAGCAAAACAGTTATTGCAAGCTGCACATTGGCAATTCGAGGTAAATTTATAATATGTAAACAAACAGTATGTAATCATGAAATGGCTGCTACATATTTTGATTGACAATATCCCTAAATAAATGTCACACATTGTTCACAAAAATGATGTATTTCGTAAATAAATGACACTCTACTTAATAATTCTTTGCGATTAATGGATAAACAATTTTGGAATCAATATTTGATTCTGTCCAAGTGACATAAGTATTTGTTTCGAGATAAATGATAGGTACTCGTTAATCTGTAATAAACATCTTATTATTGATATTGACGAAATAATACGCAATATGTGATCGGAGTTTGTGGCATAACCTTGATACTAACAACAAACATAAATGATTGTATATAAGTACATGTCAGCCTCCCTTCTTGGATATTATTGTACAATGTAAATAACGATCATCAAGTCTTAAATGCAAATCTGTGCGTTATCTAATACTGTTTGATAGCGTGGGTGTATATTGTTACATAGAAAAACAGTAAATTATTTTTATTTGGCTTGTTTTTGAAGGAAATGTATGTTTGTATTCCAAACTTTTTACAGTTTTTAGTCAGATCAACATCATGATTCTACATTGTATGAACAAAGTCTGATCTATCTGAGCGTTCACATAGGTCCTAGCGTTCAAAATGGATTTTTTGTGGTTCTCACCATAGTATTGAATTTATTCTGGAATGTATAAGTTATGAACAGAGACCAAATTCATTTACCAAAGAAATTAGGTATTTAAAATTGTTGAACTGAGCACCTAAATGCTTAATAGTGCCAAAACTTTGGTGACACAAAACCTACTACAAAATAATGTTTTTTTTCTCTGATTTTATACATTTTCTTTTTTGAAAACACCTTTGTACCATGTTCAAAACTATCAGTAGTATGACTGTGCCTTCTACTAGTTAACTTATTTTTGTACCATTAAAATTATGGTTAATAATCCACGTAGGTATGTCAATGGGCATTATGTAACTTTACCTGCTTTTAGTGTGTATTGATACCTGCTGTTAGATCCCATGAAATGGCTATTGTACCAACAGCAAATAATAAGTTTTCAATAGGAAAATTGTTTTTGTTAATAAAACGACAAATTTATTCCTTTACATGTGCCATAAAGCATAGCCCCTCGTCAAATTTCGTGATGCTAGGTCAACGTCCAGAAGCAGATCAAACTTCCCGGTATCCTCAGGGCATCGGCTAGTGATCTTTGCATTCCCAGGGTCTCCTCGCGAACCTTGGTAACGCCTGTGCACTCAAGGAGCACATGCACCACTGTTTCCTTCGCCCCCATGCACGCTATGCTCAGGGGACTGTCAGTGATTCCTAGGGTGTTGAATTGTTTATTCAGTGATAGTCCCCACCACCAGACGCAGGCTATCTCTGTCCAGGCGCAGAAGGCGCCTGGTCAGCTTTATATCCAGGGATGGCATAGCTTCCTTGGATTGCCTACATCCTAGTGTCCTGGTCCACCATTTCTCCGCTTATGCGTGTGCTGCTTGGATAATACCTACACACTCTGCTTGGTAAACAGAGTTGAGCATTCCAAGAGGTTTGGATATCAAGTCCTCTATGAGCTCTTTGCTGTAGTGTTTTTTGAAGCAGTGGGTCTTCAGGGTTCTGGCGATTGGTGACGGTGA
Organism: Xestia c-nigrum; assembly: GCA_916618015.1. Taxonomy (NCBI): domain Eukaryota; kingdom Metazoa; phylum Arthropoda; class Insecta; order Lepidoptera; family Noctuidae; genus Xestia; species Xestia c-nigrum. The sequence goes on from OU745260.1 coordinate 13,627,306, forward strand.
TGCCATCATCGGCTGTTCTTTGATCGCATCTTCTCTGATGCGTGTGTGTTTGATTCTAGAATCGTTACTTAGGGTGCCGAATATCTCGAGTCTGAAAGTCGCTATGGCCGCCTCCTCTCTTACGACGAGGTGTAGGGGTGGTAGCCCCAGCAACACCTGTAAAGCAGCAGTGGGTGAAGTTCTCATGCTGCCGGTGATTGCCACGTAGGCAAATCTTTGTAGTATCTCCAGATCGTTTTGGTTGGTCCTGGGCCACCAAACTAAAGAGCCGTATGTAATGATTGGTCGGATAACTGTGGTGTATAGCCAGTAGGTGATTTTGAGGCTTACGCCCCAATTTCTCCCGAGGAGTCTCTAACATTGCCATAAGGCTATACTGGCTTTTGTAACATCGTTCAACTTGGAGCATGGAGCATCAGGGGGAGTTCCAGTGATTAAATCAGCAGGTAACCGTAATTCCCTTCCAAAGTTCGCGAAGGCTGGTGTCACAGTCGTACTTTCGTGGACTGCACTTCGGTAAGACAGAAGAAACGGCTGTATGTGCTTGTCCCAATCCCTTTGCCGGCTTTCCAGAACTTTCGCCAAATATCTCTCCAACGGTAAAAGGTGGTTCTGGTTTTATGGGTACCCATCAATCGACAAGTCTCTTGAAATACTTACGATTCAAAATTTCTTCCTTGATCGTGTGTTTGATCGTGTATTTCTAAGGGCACTCCAAAACGACAGAAGACTTCTTGAACTAATTTATCTGCGACAGTTGTTGCTTCTTGGTTAGGAATGGCGAAGACTTCCGGCCACTTTGTGAAGTAATCAATGACCACCAGGAAGTACTTGTTTCCGCTCTTGCTTACTGGAAATGGTCCCGCATCGTCTAGTGCTATCCGTTCCCAAGGGGCTCCAACGTTGTACACTTTTAATGCACCTCTGCTGCGTGTCTGGGGTCCTTTCACGGCCGCACAACTGGTACATTTGCGGCACCAGTCCTCCACATCATCACGACAATGGATCCAGTAAAACCGTTCTCGAATTTTTAGTACAGAGTCCTTTTTACCCCCATATGTCCTCCTGAACATCCATCATGGTAGAGCCGTAGAATATCTGGTACCTTAGCTTTAGGGACAATCATTCGTAGATGAGAACTGTCCCCTCTAGCGTTTTCCCATTTACGGCACAAGACTCCATCCTGGATCACCAAGCTGCTCCATTGCGCCCAATAACTCTTCGTGATGGAACTCATCGCAGCCACATCACTCCACTTGGGTTTAAGAACACCAGCTTTGATCCACTCGACGATCGGTTTGATGTCCGAGTCATTGTGCTGAGCCTGCTGTATAGTTACCTTCCATGCATCGCTAAGATCCGTTCTTAGCATCCTCACAAACACCACTTCCTTAGACTCCTGTCTGGAACAGCTGTGCTTACAATCTTCAGGCAATGGTCTTCTTGACAGTTCGTCTGTGTTGTTGATGTTTCTCCACTGTTGCTGACCAGTCTTCTTAGCCGCTTTTCCCTGCTGAGATTGATCTTCTCTAGGTGCGCTTCGCTTTTTACAGTTCGACCGAAGGTGACCCCTTTCTCCACAAGTGTAACACCTAGTTGATATCTTCTATTCTAGACGTGCGATTTTGAAGCTGTTTTCGGCTTTTTTAGACCAAACTAGGCGTCCGCCTGTGTTCTGACCATATCGCGCGCACTTTACACGCGCGTCTGGACTCCATCCCTTATTTTCGGAGAAATTCCTTAAAATTAATTGTTTTTCAATATTTTCCTTCACATTTCAATTTAGATTATAGTTGCAATAGTGCTCACCCTTCTTCCCTGAATTCTGGTCCGCGTTCCGTGTCCCGGTCTCCAGGTAGTGGGGTGAAATTCCAAATTTTTTCTTTCGAAAACTGGTTTTTTGACCAAAAGTCAAAATTTTTGTTCGGCACCTAACAAGTTTTATTCCATAATTCGCTAGCCCGCGCGGAGACGCGTCTCTGGACACCTCGCACGCGCCCCTAGCTCGAAAAAATTTTTGCCCACCCACCCGCCCTCTGGTCTATAGGAAGGTAGACGTGGGATTTTCGGCAAAATTTTATTTTTGGCATTTCATTAGGATTTACTCTGATAAGGGATTTTTATCGTTTTTTAGGTATTTTTGACTATTTTATCGTATTTGACACATAATCGTTGACTTATATTAATAATTATTTAATATTGTATTTATTTTTAACTGATTTTTATATTGTTTCATTTTTTTTTTCTGTGTACCCCCTTTTACAGGGACACAGAATAGTCCAGTGTCTGACCTTATACGTCTCTCCTCCCGAGTAGATCGTTCTGACTCCCTCTTTACAGGAGTCAGTTCAGATTACAGCAGCTCAAAAATTTGAAAATGTTCCGCACCCCATCTAGCACCGTGAGGGCTCCAGGCTCTAGCGGCTCGCCGCGATCAGCGGAGAAAGCGGTGCCTTCGCCTGTGGCCGCGAGGAGGAGAATCTCCTTCGGAGACGAGACTCCTTCTGCGTCACAGGGGGGCCCTGCCACTCCGGGGACGCGCCGAGCTGCTATTGACGTCTCAAGACCGCTCAAAAAGCCTGAGGCGAAGTGCCGCAGTCGGATTGAGGAAGCGAGAGCTTGCCTAAATAAGGCAAAGCTTAATTTGGGCAACTCTCGCAACCTCAAGGCCGAGATAAAGACTGCGGTACTCGAAGCCATAAACAGGCTTTATGAGCTGGTCAAGGAGTCTGAGCGCGACAAAGCCTCTACCGCACCTGTAGCCGTGCCGGTACCCGCGCCCACTGCTGACTTTTGTCCCCCGTCCATTTCCGAGTGTCTCGCGAGCACTCACATCTCGATTGTTAAGGAGAACACCGAGAGGGTGGAAAAGCTCCAAGACAGTCTGGCAAGCAGGGAATGTGTGGGGGAGACTACTTACGCAGGTGTTGCAGCCGTCAGCAAAGCCCACATCGGGGCGCAAGCTCCGGAGCGAACGACGCTACACTCCGTGGTGGTCTCTTCCAAACATGAGATGGACACGGGGGCCGAAGTCCTCGAAAGAGTGAGGAAAGCAGTGGATGCGAAGGAGGGCTGGGTGCGAGTAGAGAGGGTCCGAAAGGCTAAGGACCAAAAAAATATTATGGGGTGCGAAACGAAGGAGGAGAGGCGCAAGCTCAAGGCGCGATTGGAGGAGGCCGGAGAGAACCTCGTCGTCGAGGAGGTGAAAAACAGAGACCCGCTTCTGATTCTTAGGGACGTGCTGCTGCTCCACCCACAGTGACGAGGACGTGTTGCTAGCCCTTAGGAATCAGAACCGGGAGTTATTTGACGGCCTCGGCGACGAGGAACAAAAAGTTGCTATAAAATTTAGGAAAAAGTCGAGAAACCCTCATGTAAACAGTATTGTGCTGAGTGTTTCCCCTGCAATCTGGAGGCGGGCACTCGAAGAGAGCAAACTGCGTATTGACCTCCAGCGAGTGCGCGTCGAAGACCAGACGCCTCTGGTGCAGTGCACGCGCTGCCTTGCATACGGTCACGGCAAGCGTCTTTGCGTGGAGCCGATTGACCTATGCAGCCACTGTGGCGGTCCACACGTTAGGGTGGACTGCCCAGTCAAACATCTTGGCGAAGCAGCGGCGTGCGTGAACTGCACCAGAGCCAAGCTCGGGGAACACTCGCACAATGCGTTCAGTATAGAATGCCCGATACGCAGGAAGTGGGACGCATTCGCACGAGCAACCATAGCATATTGCTAAAGTTGTCAATGCGCCCACTTCCGCATACACAGGGATGACCAGTCTGACACAACCAGATTGCAGACGCATTGAGCGAACCACTAAGGTTGGCTTAATGGACGATGATAATTGGAGCCACTTTCGTGAGAAAGTGGCTGGAATTATACTAGTTTGTGAGTCAACTTTAGTGGAATCGACAAGTTGTGTCAGATTGGCTGGTATTTTGTTTCAAAATGTTTGCATGTTACTGGTGTAAAAAAACTATTGTATGAAACTATATAGTAAATATATAGTTTCGATAATAATAAGTAAACCAAAAAATTTAATAATGCTGAATAAATTGAAACACCATGAGACCAGAAAAAATGGGGGTATTTACGCTTATCAAAATTTGTGAAAAGAAATTAAAAAGTATGAATATTTAAGTAAATTATATAAAGAAAATTTATCGTTTTATTGAAATAAGTAAAAATTAACAATTTTAGTTCTACAGAAATATATATTATAGATAGTAAGTAGTAGTATTATAAAGTAAATAAAGATAGAAACACTAACAATATAAATAGAGTTATAAACAGCATTACAAATTAAAAGTAAAAATTAATTACATCAAGTATGGTCTCTCCGGCCTTCTTAAAATCAGTCGCTAACCAAGTTTCAAAAAACGTACATAAGGGCTCTGATTACCATGTCAGAGGGACACTGGTGGGGCAGGAGTGTGGTTTTAGCCGGTTCGAGTCCGGCACTACCTCGACTGTTTCACAACCTGTGAGGCAGTCGAGGTGTCCGCGGGGATTTCCCACTCCTGCCAAAACAAAAAAAAAAAAAAAAAAACAAAAAAAAAAGTGTAACACCTAGGGCTGTATCGTCGCGGACGCTGGCGTTCAGGTGATGTCACAACTTGCTTTGGACAACATGGCCGACGATGATTCCTTGCTCTAGCTATGTAGCAGCTAGGTAATCTTGCGCACGGTCGTGTACAGGTGATGCCACAACCTCCCTGACGTAGTGTGTTCGGTGGTCTTGCCTCACTGCCTCTACTTCCAAGGCATGGGCTAAGGCGTCCATCAATGTCTCATGATGCCTAAGTCTCACGGCGGCTCTAACTTCTAAGTCACGTATTCCATCAACGAACGCCTGTACCAGATTTCCATCGATCAGTACAGGGGCAGACCGGTATGCTTTTCGAACCAGCGTCTCAACTTCCAGAGCCCACTGCTGTAGGTTCTCGGCACTACGTTGAACACGGTCCTTCAACTTAGCACGGAATACGTGCTCCAGGTGCGCGTCGCTGTATCTGGACTCCAACGCCTTCAGCAGCTGCTCGTAGGTAACGTCCTTGCCGAGCGCCTCGAGAATAGTTAGGGCCTGGTCTCGGAGGCCCAAGGTGAGCGCGGTCATGGCTTGTGGTTTTGTCCATCCATTCGCCTGTATGACGGCCTCAAACTGTATTTTGTAAGCCGACCACGAAGATGTGCCGTCGAATGGAGGCACTTTAAAACCACGCGAAGAAGGTGCAGCAACCACCGAAGCTACAGTCCCGCCTTCAGTCTTCAGTTCGCCCAAAGCCTTCTTTACCCCAGCAATCTGAACTTCGGCTTCCAAGATGCGATTCTCATGCTGGTGGACCTGATCTTTCATCACTTTCAGGTCCTTGCCGAAAGTTGCATGAAGATCCTTTATGAGGATCATCTGCTCGTCTTGGCGGCGGACCTACTCCTCCTGGCGGCGGGCTTGCTCCTCTTTATCTCGTTGTAACTGCTCTTCCAATCGGCGAGCCTGCACCTCTTGGTGACGAGCTTGTTCCTCTTTATCTCGCTGTAACTGCTCTTCCAATCGGCGAACCTGCTCCTCTTTATCTCGCTGTAACTGCTTTTCCAATCGGCGAGCCTGCTCCCCTTGGCGGCGAGCTTGCTCCTCTTGACGGCGAGCTTGCTCCTCTTGACGGCGAGCTTGATTCTGCAGCAGCGCCATTAAAGCTGACAAGTCTGGCGCCACTGATGCTGGAGAAACTCCGTATGGGCCAGCGACTGGCTGTGACGTAGGCTGGACACCACCCGGTGTCTGTGTCGGAGAATCTCAAAACCGCCTTTGGTCCATGTCCTGCTGTCGCTGACTTCTGGTACGGATACCATCCGTGTCGTCCTTTGGTAGAATTGGCATAATTTATATCCCACTTCTGACACCAATTTGTTACGAGCTGGGAATAAGATAAATTAATTACTACCGATTAAACGACACAATAACTTTATTAATCACAAAACAATTTAAACTTAATACACTACAATACGACAACATGTCTTCTTCTGAAGATGAAGATGTATTGGCACTGGTATATCTCGCTAATCTGCAGAGGGCTAACCCTCTGCAGATTAACCGGATGTACCCAGTAACGTCTAAACGTTACTGGGTACATCCGGTATGGCTAAGCAATGGACAGAATAGATTTTTTTAAATAATGGAGGATCTACATTATTATCCTGATCGTTTTCAAGAAGTATACAAGATGACTCCACAATGTTTTTACATTATTATGTCCAAACCTGCCCTCCGCGCCCTTTCCGCTCCCCCGCTTGCGCCCGTGCAGGCCCGCGCCCTGCCCGCGCCTTGTCTTTTCTATATGTTTTCCAATAGGACGCCGTCGTGACGGGCGTCCCGTCTTTTCTGTATGTTTTACGTCGCGACGGCTGTATACATTTTATATGCAAGTAGATTAAACGGGCGCCGCGACTGCGACGGGTCCGTGCCTTGCGTCCGTTCTGTGTGGCCGGTGCCTAAGGCCCCGCTCCCACTATGTCGTGACGACAGATATCGACACGATGTCGACAGTTATCGTTTCGTCCTAAAACCTCAATTTAAGTATTTAAATACCTGTCGCCCATAACTTTTGCCAAAAAAAAAACCAACGATAAATTAATCGTCACGGCATAGTTGGAACGGGGCCTAACACCGACACACACTTGGCTGGTTTTATTACATTAAAATGCATTAATTTTCAGACAGCATTATCAATATTTTTTCAAGAAGTGGCTATTCCTGCTGGCGCTAATGGGATTGCTGCACCGCACTACCGCCAGGTACCGTAGTGCAACCATATTTCTTTTATAAAGAGGGAGGCTCCAAAAAAATCTCTCGCTTTACTTGGTTCGCTGAATCGAATCCCAAAAATTTGCTTTTGATATTATGTGTAAATAAAATGCACAGGGTCCTCGAGGTCGAAAAGGAAGGATAGTTTTCCTAATGTACCACTAAACAATCTTCAAAGTTCCATTCACTTAGGAATACTTTCCAGCCACCCTTGTGTACGTTACCCTAGCAGGAAGGTGTCTCCTAGAGTTATCTGAGTGGAACGTATAATTAGTGCCTTAGCTGCTGTAAATGCCCCTTATTTTTGGGGGCACTTTTTGGCACTAATATATGCTCTCTGGCAATTCACAATGTTTTGCCCTCCGATCATTCGCTTAGAATTTTCCTGCTGAAAAAACGTTACCCTAGCAAGAATCGTTTTTTCAGTTTTTCTCCAAAACTACAAGAGGCACCAATTCTTCATGTAGGGGCACACTTACAGCAGCTAAGGGACTAATTATACATTCTACTCAGATAACTCTAGGAGACACTTTCCTGCTATGGTAACGTACACGCCACCCTTGCCTGTCTTCAACATGTCGACTGGTTTATAAATAATCCTATATGAAACTTACAAATTCTGTTTACATTGGGCTGTTTCTGTACTGCTTTTGTTATATTAATACTAAATTACAAATTATTAATTTGATAATTTCAGCAACTGATGACACCATGCAATACTCCAGCTACTCCACCTAATTTCCCCGATGCGCTTGCGGCGTTCTCTCGACTGTCGACGACAGGCAGCCCCAACAACGCTGGCGGCGGGGGGTGCACAGGCGCGAGCGTGCCGCCTGTGTCCCCGCTCGCCACGCACCCACCACCGCCGCCGCCGCCACCACACGTGCAAATGAACATGTTTCCTGGCACTCCAAATCCTCAGACAAATTATTCGTCAATTTCCTGCTCAACTGCCGTAAGTTCTCATTATTGACGACACCTTAATTCATAAAAGTTATTTCTTTCGGGTTTACTTATGCTCTTTTTATGTGTTACTCTGCTAAAGCCTAAATATTGAAGACGAATAAAAACATTTTCTTTCCAAAAATCGATTTTCGAATATTTATTATGGCTTAACAGTGCAAAGTAAAATGGTTCAAAGGGACATGCCCAAGTTTCTTAGTGATTTTGACCTTGGGTGCGTGTGCACCCAAAGTCAAAATCACTCAAAATCATTTATTACATCACTTCATAAGTGTTTATGAAGTGATGTAATAAATGTAATACAAATCGTCAAAGAGTTTCGGATGAAGCGGAAGCAGCATCCATATTCACGCCAAAGTCGTTAGGGTTAGAAGAATCAAAGAGTCCATTTCAATGCCAATTCATTGGTTTTATGTAAAATCCAGAATAACAACAACAAAAACAAGATTCTAACTTATAATAATGTATAAAGGCACCATCCAATTTTTCATAATATTTCAGAAACAAAGGCTGCTTTTATGTCGATAACTCTCACTTAACTAAAAAAAAATTGATACTCGATATAACGAATTAACGATACACGATATTAGTTTCTTATTTTAAACTGGCAACACTTCCTTTCGGGTGTTTTGTTAATCACTTCAAAACTTATTATTAACGTTGAAATATAGCTTACTTTTAAGATACAAGTCTATAAGTTGATAATTCATATTTAATTATCATGTGTTTTTACCACAAATCTCTTTCGTACCACTTTGCTCTATTCATAGATTTATTGCGATACGGCTGGTCGTGTAGATAAAGAAATCAGAAAACAACTAAACACTCTGTTTTTCTTTCACAGATGTGCAGCGAAAACATGCCAAGATAAATTTGAAGGTAGTAGTTTAGGAGCATCTATAATTTATTTTTCTAATGGTGCGCAATGTGAGCTGTGGAATTGTGTATGAAATGTATATTACTTTAGTGAACACCCTATAGCAGCGATGGTTTGCTGGACAATACTTGGGGTGCTGTACTGTAGTCAATCATGTTAAATTTATTACAAAATATCGTATCTACATTATAATTATGTATAAAGTGGTTTCAAAATGTGCACAATAAATCCTATGAATTGTGTTAGTTTTTGGTAATCGAAATTTATATTGTGATTGTAAAAAAATATTGTAACAGAAATGTAATGTAATCGTAAATAATCATGACTTTAATAACATACAGAGTGAGAATTTTGCTTTAGCTTCTAAAGTTATCGTCGTACTTCGATAGTTATTTTATAGTCATAATGTGTAATAAAATAATATTGACACCCGCCATACCAGGAGGATATACCTATATACTTAATCCTAGTTATAATAATAAGAGTTGAAGAATACTGTTTACTTTGCTCCTGAATTCAGTACTATATAATTACTTCATGTTTAGGTACTATTTTACATCAGCATGTATCGAATTCGAAACACTGGGACGTGACAGCCTGAACGCCCTGAACGTTAACATGCAACGAACATTCGGGATATTTGAAGAGCATGTTGCCCGTCCCTAACGCGACATAAATCCGGACTATAGATAATACACTATATCCGGACCTCGATGAATCTGGTATTTGTGGATGGACCCATTATATTATATGTGTTTTCATTCAGACTTCAGAGGTTCTAACTTTACGATTTTTACCCACTAGATAAATAATCTTGAGTCAAAGAAAAGTTTTCTTTTGTAAATTTGTGTTGTGTTTGTGAACCATTACTCCAAAATACATTATAAAGTAACATTACAATAACATTTTATTCTCCGGAGGGGAAGAACACCCACATTCGCCAGTTTTGTTAAAATTTTAATTACAGTAAGTAATTAGTAATTGTGAATATTATTAAATATAATTTACCCTTAAAAACCGTCGAGGTGAAGACAATTATAAAACACGCAACAACGATATGATCTCTCCCGTCTTGTTAGACAACATGTTGATGCATGGCGTCCACCTCAGTCATCATAAAATCAGCCAAGGCTGCGTTTGCGGAGACGGGTGTAGCGAGTTGATGTGCAGAAATTATATGACGAGACGCCAAATGGATTTTCGATTATTGCACGTCCTTTCTGCTCCGCTCTTCTCCGTATGTGACAAAAAATACCTACTTACCCAGTTCTATGTTGCCAGTAATATTGATTTGTCAGAAAATAGGGTGTTTGACGAGATTAACTTACTTTAAAAAAAAATATATTTGAAGAATTATGATTAATTTTATAGACGGGATAAAAGAAAATAAAAACGTTTCTATTACTAATCCTACTAATATTATAAATGCGAAAGTTTGTAAGTATGGATGTATGGATGTATGGATGTTTGTTACTCTTTCACGCAAAAACTACTGAACGGATTTGGATGAAATTTTGCACACAGATGGTTTATAACCTGGATTAACACATAGGATACTTTTTATCCCGGTAGTAAGATCCCGTGGGACAATTTCAAACATCACGCGGGCGAAGCCGCTGGCAGAAGCTAGTAAGTAATAAAGAGGAACAAAATTAAAAAAAAACGCTTTATGTAAGTATTTGATGAAAAAAGTTTTTGTCCGAAAGTTCCGGATCCAATAACACTGAATGGTGTAGAGTTGCTATGTGAATTTCAGTAGACATCCAGCTAACCAAGTAAGATACCTACTTGTCAACCACAATCTCATTCATTACGATAGCTAGCTAAAACATTGACATTGGGAGATACTTTGAAAATATATTAATGTTTTCTAGCGAAGGCCACTATCAAGCATATTTTATTTAAGTATTAAAACTTTATGCTCAAGTAAAAACTGTACACAGGCGGACTTAACGCTTTGGGCCATATTCTCCGCCACCGGTGTCTGAGCATTTTGACATGGACAGATCATCAAGAACCCAAAATTGTAAGCTACTAACCCGCACTGGGCCCGCGTCGTGGATTACAGCCCATTCACTCTCGTAGAGAGCAGGGCTGAACTCTGTAAGTGGCCAACTGCACCGCCGCCGTAGTACTTAGTTCTTTTCCATATTATTGGAAGAACCCAAAATGGTTGGAATACACAAGGTGAAAGCTCCTTGTGTATTTCAATAATTTTGGGTTCTTCTTTCAACTCCATTGCCTATTTGATTTTTAAACGGTACTATGACCCAAGATGCTCATCGACTAATTGCAACGCATGCTCGTCTACCTCGACCTTACTTTCTCTGCTATTGGCCATGACCTAAGCATGGGATCTAATCATTGTAAGTCCTACCTCAAGACATGCTGCACATAGATTTTTCAGTTCTTACAGTGATGAGGCGGATAATACAATATCATCAGCAAAGCGATAGCTGGTGGCCGCGCACCTTTGGGCTCGTGATTGCCGCGGCCTGATTCCTGATGAACTTGTTTAAATGTGCTGTGCGCTTGTACACAGCTTAGGTGACAGTGGATCGCCTTACCTAGCATCTTTTTCTATGATCCAATTTGGAACTTGTTGCATGATGCAATTTGCTGTTCGCATAGATATATAGCAGCCTGCCTGACTCCCAGGCGAGTGAGGTCGCGTAGTGACTCTAATGTCTTTGCATTATCCACAAAGGTCAGGTAAAGCAGTTGTTGATCTACATAAAAAATTTAGTTTTACACAAAGAAAATGACAAAACACCAAAAAAACTAAAGGATCTTGACTGGAGTTGCACCATGGGAGTTCTTGGAATAAAAAATTTCTACCATATTGTCAAACACCCTTTTGATCGCGTGTGTAGGTGGTACTTACTTACACTTTCCTTACAATACTAAGCCCAAAAAAGCAAAAAAAAACAGGATGTAATATTTGTAACTATCTTAAAAACGGTTCGACACTTGAAATTGACACCATTAAGATTACTTGTTATTCTTGATGTTAAAAAAGAAATTGTTATAATTATTAAATCAACGTAGGTATCATAACGTGTGCGTACGCGCAGCGGAATGTTGTTGAATTTAAAGATTTTAATTATGCAGATATTTAGTGTATGACGTCGTATAATTGTGTATGGTAAAAAAAAAATTGTGCACGCAACCATTGTGGAGAAATTCACCAAAAACTGATTCCGCTGGGCGAACGTTGTCCTGGCGGAACTTTTTTTAATCCATAGACTTTAGAAGAAAAGAGATGTGTCCAAAAATTAGTGTGTATTTGTGTGTAATTGTGTATGTATGAATAAAACTAGTGCATCCATAAACTTCGGAAAAATTCAAGTTTCCGCTACGCGAACGTTTGGCCATTAGCTAGTTTTCATATAAAGCGCTTACATAGAGAACTGTAGATTTTTACATACGTTGTTTTGAATTTGTTTATATTATATTAATAAACAGATGTAGAAAAAATCGTAGGGCTTAAAAGATAAAAATATAAACGTAAAATACGCTTATTAGGTCTTAGTTCTTAAAGTATGCACTTTGGGGTCTAGATTTTCACGTTTATACAAACCTTGTAAGTGTCTGCAACATGTTGCCAAGTATCAATGATGTTCCGTTAGTAATTAAAGAGTTATAGGACAAATTTACCATGAATAGATCACTGTTTACAAAGCAGTCAAATATCACGACGTTCTAAATGAATTGCATGGTAAAATGTATGCCAATAATTAGTGTATTCATTCAACTATTCACATGCAAAATTTCATGTCATTAAATTCAGTAATTAAAGAAAAACAATAATAATACTGACGAAGCATCGAAAACCTACATAACCTGACCAAGTTCGGATGGCTACAAAAAAGCGACCGTGCCATATATCTAAGAAACGTTCTTAACCTTCCAATATAGTATTTATTAATATGGTACAGTTGCATCCACAAGCGTTAGGAAAAAATAATACAATTGCATTTCTTGAATGAAAAATATTTTTTAATAATAACGCCACTATCCACATGATCCACTAAAGTTGCAAAGGGGAACGCTCGTGCATGCCTAGTCTATTGGTTAAATAGTGTAATAAGCTACAATATGATAAATATTTACCTAAACAGTAGTACATACATGTGGTAAATATTTAATTAATCCCCGATCTCCGATTTTTTTTAATCCTGATCCGTGAAATCTTCAATAGAAATTAGCTGTATGAATTTTGTTTGTCTTAAATAATATATTTAGATTATATCTCAAGTCTCAAGCGCATACTTAAATACAGTACCTACGTAAATAGTACCTACTTTCTGTCATAGTCAAATACATTAAAAAAAGTAGGTGTACAAAAATAAATGACCTATAATCGAAACAACAATTGTGTTATCACCTATACCAATTCAATACCGGTATTATACTGTAAATTTTGGGATGTTACCTAAATATATTGCACGGCCGCTTTTTTGTAGCCATCCGAACTTGGTCGGGTTATGTAGGTTTTCGATGCTTCGTCAGTATTATTATTGTTTTTCTTTAATTACTGAATTTAATGACATGAAATTTTGCATGTGAATAGTTGAATGAATACACTAATTATTGGCATACATTTTACTATGCAATTCATTTAGAACGTCGTGATATTTGACTGCTTTGTAAACAGTGATCTATCCATGGTAAATTTGTCCTATAACTCTTTAATTACTAACGGAACATCATTGATACTTGGCAACATGTTGCAGACACTTACAAGGTTTGTATAAACGTGAAAATCTAGACCCCAAAGTGCATACTTTAAGAACTAAGACCTAATAAGCGTATTTTACGTTTATATTTTTATCTTTTAAGCCCTATGTTTTTTTCTAAATCTGTTTTTTAATATAATATAAACAAATTCAAAACAACGTATGTAAAAATCTACAGTTCTCTATGTAAGCGCTTTATATGAAAACTAGCTAATGGCCAAACGTTCGCGTAGCGGAAACTTGAATTTCTCCGAAGTTTATGGATGCACTAGTTTTATTCATACATACACAATTACACACAAATACACACTAATTTTTGGACACATCTCTTTTCTTCTAAAGTCTATGGATTAAAAAAAGTTCCGCCAGGACAACGTTCGCCCAGCGGAATCAGTTTTTGGTGAATTTCTCCACAATGGTTGCGTGCACAAATTTTATTTTACCATACACAATTATGCGACGTCATACACTAAATATCTGCATAATTAAAATCTTTAAATTCAACAACATTCCGCTGCGCGTACGCACACTATCATAACATAATAGTGAAAATGTACTATATACGACTTGGTAAATTAAAAAGATGTCTTTAGTAGCCATAGCATTTTTGCACCTGTATGTTTTCTCAATGTTGATATTACATTTTATTTTATTTTATAGTGTTATTTCATATTGTCTTACTTTTTATAAGACACTAATTTGCTTTTTCGGCTGTCACGAATAAAAATGATTGTATTATGAATGCGTTTTATATATGTTAAAATTTCCTACATGTAATTATTACCTACCTACTAGCTGACCCGCGCAACGATAGAAATAGGGTTAGAGATAGTGTGAGCCAACCTTAAGGGGCTGCCTCTACGAAGACCGCTCGTGAAAACGGCCCCCAAAAGACGGGCATTGCTATACTCAGCGGTTTTTTTTTTTACTTTTTCATGTGAACGAGAAATTTGCAGGCCAGTGCTATAGTTGGTGCCAGTTAAGATGGAAATAGAGGTCATTCACAACAAAGCGCACAACCCAAAAAAATAAGAAATCCAGCAAACGTACCCTACGAAATTCATTTAAAAAATTAATTGTTGTAAATTTTGTATTTTCGTTTTTAACACTATTCTAACTTACTGAAACGTCAATTAAAAAAGTAAATAAATCATTGTGCATCTTAAAATTAGGATCTAGGATTTTTTCGCGAAGGACACTCTTGTGCCCACCTACGCGAAAAGGCATTATATGCGCGCATGGAGTTCAGCGCGAATCTTCTGCGCGAAAGGAACCTTGCGCGACTGGAGTTCTGCCCACCTTAATGGCCACTAAGGTTTACCCTGTAGAGTAAACAAAACATCACGCCTGTTATAACTTGAAGGTAGTATTTTTTTTTATTTTTCCATCATGAGTGTCGTTTTCGAGGTCGCTTATTACGAAAATGAGATCAAATAAAACATCGAAGATGGCGCCAAAGAAAACTTTTGGTTTTTCCGTCATCGGTGTTGTATTTAGTGTCACTGATGACGAAAATGAGGACAAAATGAAAATCCAAGATGGCGTCCAGGTCCTTTTTTGGTTTTCCGTCATGGGTGTCGTTTTCAGTTTTCAGGGTCGCTCATAACGAAAACGCTGAAGAAGCCATCTTGGATTTTCAATCTGAACTCGTTTTCGTAATCAACGACCCCGAAAACCATAAAAGCGACACCCATAAAAAAATACGTGCAAGTGTACTGATACCTTAAACTTATGCCTTATTCTTTAACAAAATACTGAATAAATATAAACTCAGTGCACATTGTAAGTATTAAAATATTCTTATGACATAACTATGTCATCACAAAAAAAAAAAAAACTGATCTTATGCCGTTTTTGTTTTTGCGAGGTCATTGCGTCAGGTGTGCAGCACATTATGGTCAAAGCATGGTACAATAATATACTTCGCCAAAGTGCATGGGCCGCCATTTTGATTAAACATTCCGTGTCGTACCTAGTTCGCTTGCGTTCGGTCGTAATTCGGAGTGCTATAGTTTCTTTGTTTTTAATGATGCGCCTAGCGATGTTGCGAATGTTGCGATGCGTCTTGCGCGGCGCAGCGCGAAAGCACTGTCCTCTTCCAGTACGGTCGCGTCTCGGTGTGAACTGACGCTAAGTCTACATCCATTCATGTTGTTAAATCGTACATTTAAGATTTTTTTACGTCACACGTAAATTTATAAATTCGAATTTATTTTATGTTTTTGCTAAGAAACTAATTGTATTAGTTTTATAAATTCGAATTGGAACAACACAAGATTCTAAACTCCTGTATGTCTAGCCGACTGGCACTATGATACTCTAGCGATATAAGCATGTATCGCTTATTGGTAGACTTAGGTAATTAGTGAGTGTCATTATCGTTTAATGATGAAAAACTTGGCAGGTAGGTGTAATGACCTCTATTTCGATCTTAACTGGCACCAACTATAGTATGTTTGTTTCTAAAGTAAGAAAAAAAATTGGATAACAATAAATAAATATAATGTATTAACATACAATACAAAACCATAGACCATTAAAAATTACATTATATATACTTCTAGACGTCTTATCAGGTATCTTCTCGATCGAGTTCTCGGGAAACGTTTGGCTCTTCAAGACTTACAGATCTGAAATCAGATAATTAAATACTTATTATATTTCTTCATAATTACTTAATTAAAATTTAGTACTAGGTGAGCTTTCTTTTTTAAATATACTTCAGGACACACTTTTGAGCTAAGGCTTAAAGGATACAGAATCGTTGTTTTTACAGTAAAACGTTCTTAGGAACCTGTCTTTAAACATTTTAAGAAATTGATAACGTACACCGAAAATGCTGCTTTCCTACAAACTCCAAGGCGGAGCTTCTGAGACTCGGTGAGCGACCAGGTCTAGGCACCGTAGGTTAGGACGGGCAGTAGTAGAGTTTGCGCTTCAGGGGGATCGGAAGATCACCCTTCATTAGCGTCTTCATGGACCTGATCGAATTCTCTTTCTTGCCTGTTTTCGAAAGATACTAACTGGCCGAAGTAGATATACTCATCAAACATACTGTATTTCCTGCCCAGTTTCCTCGATCCTATGCTTAGTGCGAAAAACATTAACATTATTTTTTCATTTCAATTGATATAATTTCGCGTTAGGATTAGTCTTCTGCTGGTCTAACTGACGACAAGCTTCAAGTAAATCAGATCGAGCACTTACATTATAAATCAAAATATTGTAACCCTACTACTCCTCCTATGGGGGTTGGTACACAGACAGGTATTGTTTCTTACATTACAAGAAATTTATGGGTATGCTGTAGTTTCGTTTCGACTACTGGATTAAATATGATAAATAATGTAGGTAATTGGTACATAGAATTTGTGCAACGCTCCTGCGACGTTTGAAAGGCTGATGGAGCAAGTACTCGCCGGATTGATTGGGGACGCATGTCTTGTCTATTTAGACGACATAATCATTGTGGGCAGTACATTTGAAGATCACCTTAAAAACCTCAACCGAGTGCTGTCGAAAATCTAAACAGCAAATCTCAAGTTAAGTCCCAAAAAAAGCTCGTTTTCAGACAGCAACTGAACTTCTTAGGACACATAGTTTCGGGGGAAGGTGTTCAAACAGACCCAGAAAAAGTAGTCGCCGTCAAGGATTGGCCAATTCCGAAAGACAAGACACAGGTCAGAGCATTCCTGGGTTTGTGCTCCTACTATCGAAGATTTGTCAAGAATTTTGCCGACATTGCCAAACTCACTGAGGAAAAGAGGCAATTCTGTTGGGACGAGAACTGCGACGTCGCATTTCAGGAATTAAAGAAACGTCTGTGCAACACACCTATTTTGGGATATCCTGACACTGAAAATGACTTTATAGTTGACACAGATGCCAGTTACTGGAATTGGGGGCGTGCTGTCTCAACGGAAACTTCAGGAAGTCTTTATCTAAGCCCGAAAGAAATTAATGCGTTACAAGACGGGAGCTACTCGCTGTAGTAAAGACAGTGCAGCACTTCAGTAAATATTTGCTGGGACGGAAATTCCAATTACGAACTGACCACGCTGCACTGAAGTGGCTATTACAGTTCAAGAATCCAGAAGGGCAAGTGGCGAGATGGATAGAACTACTCCAAGAGTTTGATTTCGTAACTGAGCATCGCAGTGGGAGAACTCACGGTAACGCAGACGCCTTGTCAAGAAGACCTTGTCCTGAAGACTGTAAGCACTGTGTCAGGCAAGAGACTAAGGAAGTAGTGCCCGTGAGGATGCTTAGAACGGATCTCAGCAATGAATGGAAAGAGACCCTACAGCAGGCTCAGCAAAATGACTCGGACATTAAACCGATCTTCGAGTGGATCAAAGCTGGTGCTCCTAAACCCAGGTGGAGTGATGTAGTGAATTTCAATTGTTCTGTGATTAATACAGTTACTGTGTTGTTTAATCGGTAGTAATTAATTTGTCTCAAACCCAGCTCGTACAGTACTATTATTAATTATGTTCCGAAAGGCACTTGAAGTACCTCCACACCCCCGTACTAGTGCGTTATATTGAGACAGTACAGTAAAACGTTATATTTCACCCCAAAACAGTCGTTACCCAGCAATATATGCATACAGGATCTTAGTGTGAACACCGTTGTCACTTAAACCATGGGTACCTACACATAAATAAAAAAATATAGGACCGAGTTAAAAAACAGAACAAGGGATTTTATTTTTTTTTTTAAAAATATCCGACGGTGTCCCCGAAATCATGGCTAGCCCGACTGCACGAGTGACATAATCGCTGCCCGCCCGTCGACGCATCTATCTTCTTACAGAATTCTCGTAACATTACCTGATGAATGCAACTTTTCCTGGCAAAATACCTACCTTACGTGTTGTGTGACGTGTCTATATGTAACTATGATGTGACAACAAAGAAAATGAAAAGTAATCCAAACTACTGAGAAGGTATTTTGGAGTATTTAAAAGTTCATCACAATTTTATGTACGTACAGTTAAAAATCATCAATTAAATTTACGCAGAGGTCAGTGGGTCGTCTTAGACAGATTGAATATCTACTAAATTACCTACTGTTCCAAAATTCACACATTTTCGGTGGTTGAGCACTCGAGAATCTGATTTCTGCATACATCCTACGAGCCTCGTACAGGTTATTTATCCCCCGCGATGGCGTAAATCCGTACCATTTCGGTCCTCTGTTCACTTGTGTAAGACATAGCACTAAATTTACGCGCGAGAAACTTACGACTCGGCACGCGGCGCGCACTCCGACGAACGACGTGGACTTGCTTTGGCGACAGCTGGCCGACTGAGGTCGTGACTCATCGTTCACTCGATCGCTGCCCGGGCGCGCGGGCTGCGGCGCGGTCGTTGACCGCCCGGTCGGCGGTCACTTGTTTCCGAGTGCATTAGGGATTTCTTCAAAAAAAAAGGTTGCTTTTTTCGTTGGTTTTAGGTTCTACTAATGAAACCAAACCCCTGGTTTCAAGGATAACGGTGTTCACACTAACACCCTGTATATAGTATACATAGAGTTGTTTGAGGTAGTCTTGGTGGACGACTTCGTGAAGGGTACATCTGGTTTACATCTATTTTAACCGACTGCGGTGAAGCCGAAAGGTAGGGTTATAAGAGTATAATTTGTTTCTATTTTAAATTATGAACTTATAAACTTATGCCCGCGACCTATTTGAATCGGATTTTGTTAACAATTTCGAGGGTTTTAATTTTTTCAGCGGAACCCTATTCTTTTTCTTAAATAAAAGTACGTACCTTAACTCCTTATAACATCAGCTATCTGCCAGTAAAAGTCCCGTCAAAATCGGTTTAGCCGGCACAAACAGATAGACAGACAAAAATTTTAAAATATTTGTTTTAGTACCGTGCAAATTGAAATTGCAAAAACACACTTCAATGTGACATGGCTACTCAATCTAATTCAAACTTTGAAATAGACCATGTACTTTTGAATTGCTTAGCAAAAAGATGAAGCCACAGCATAATAACTGTAAAACGACAAGGGATTGTATTTCCCTATTTCAAAGCATATATCTCTATGGAGAAGAATGGGCAAGAAACTCCATGGACACTATCACAATTAGTCTAGACCAGGGATTCCCAAAGTGGTAACGAAAGATATCGACCCCAAGGGGTCGATTTCGGTTTCCTAGGGGTCGACATAAACGAAAACTAATTTTGGGAGTCGACGAGGTCTAAAAATCGACCCCTATTAAATTAACACAAGAAAACTTTCAATATAGGTAGGTAGGTACTGTATTGTTTATGTTGTGCTACGTGTACTAATTAATGTAATAATTAATTAAGTGTAATAATTAATATTTTATATAAAATACCTTATCGCTTTTCCATCATCATACCTAGTTGAAAAAAGCTTCAGTTTGGTAACAAACATTTTGACGAAACAAAGAAACCGCTTGAAAATCAATGAACGTGGAGATTTAAGGCTGCAACTCACCAATATTGAACCCGATGTAGCTAGATTGGTAGATACTCACCAGGTTTATCCATCACACTGAATGTTTTATTTCCTCTTTGCGAGTTAATACTTTTTAAATATAATTTCCTACCTACTTAAGATTCTTTTAAGGACCTAATTTGTAATAATCATTATAAATTAAACTTGATATTTACTGAATTGCATGTCTTTTTATTTTGTTATATTTTGACGAGAAAATGAAAACAACTTTACTCACTTTACCAAGTGCAAAGTTTTCCAATTGGTACCTTAGTACCTAGGTATTTTGTATGAATAGGAAAAACTAAAGATAGGCCCCCTTGTTTATATTAAGTCTGCTAACTTAAACCATTGCTAATTCTCACTCTGTCTTTTTCTATTGACCTAAGTCAGAATGAAAAATAACACTCTGTAGCAGCTGTTTTAAATTAGCGGACCATTATGAATAAGGGGGTTGATCTTGAAAATAGGTAATTTGGCCATGGGGTAACAGTTCATTTTGGAGAAGGGGTCACTTGTCCAAAATAGTTTGAGGATCCCTGGTCTAGACCTTATCGTTTTGTGTGCAACAAATATTTTAATTTAAGAGGGATAAATTACAAAGGTAATCTGTGGTTAGTTGAAAACAGTTACTCACCTAATTCTATCAATTACATGATTGACATCTTCTTGATGAGTAGGAACTGGTTCAATGTAAACATTCCCTTCTTCATCACTAATTTCTATAACTTCTTCTTCAATTGGTACATGCACAACATCAGGAGATTCCTCATCATCGCTTTTAACTTCTTCCCGTCTAGTAGTATCATCAGTCTTTATTCCAGCTATTCCTAAGTAATAAATGATCTCTGGTTATATTTAGGTACCTATGTACTTACAGTCCCAGTTGCAGAGTAATGACAAGTGCAATTAGATTATAAGGTACACATGTTTGACCCTTCGGGAGTTACCGACGCTTTCTCACACGTATTTCCAATAGTTATTTGTTAGTCCCGGGGTTCCCAAAGTGCGCACAGCGGCGGTGCCCCGGTGCGTCATAGCTAAGAACTCATATTATATCGCATTATGTATTGGGACGCAGAAACGCAAAAACGCGCCTGTTTGTGAGAGCACTGGGAGACTTTAAAAAAGAGCGTCGCGCGCCGTGAGTTGCTCTTTTTTGCTATTCTGATTCGAAAGATTTGCGTGGATTCAGGATCCTTTTCATGCTCTTGCTCAAGATCCCACAGAATGCACGTTGCAAGAAAAAGTGTTTTTTTCACAAACTTTCTCTTTTGGTAAAATGTGTTGGATATCAGTTCAAAATGTTTATCCACCTTTTTTTAACAATTAAGTAGCTAAATAACGCCAAACGATTTAATTTTATTTACTACTAGCGGACGTCACGCGGTTTCACCCGCGTAGTTCCCGTTCCCGTGGGACTACAGGGATAAAATATAGCCTATGTTACTCGTGGATAATGTAGCTTTCCAATGGTGAAAGAATTTTAAAAACGGTCCAGTAGTTTTTAAGCCTATTCATTACAAACAAACAAACAAAGTTTTCCTCTTTATAATATTAGTATAGACTAGCTGACCCGCGCAACTTTGTCTGCGTCACATAAGAGAGAAAAACGAAAGGAAAAAAAACCCGTTTTTTTACCATTTTTCATTCCTGCTTCGCTCCTAACGGTCGTAGCGTGATGTTATATAGTCTAAAGCCTTCCTCAATAAATGGACTATCCAACGCAAAAAGAATTTTTCAATTTGAACCAGTAGTTCCTGAGATTAGCGCGTTCAACCAAACAAACAAACAAACTCTTCTGCTTTATAATATTAGTATAGACTACTAATAAAATCCTATTATATGTATTTTACTTATTGAACCCTTTACTAAGCGATATTTAGATAACTAGTAAAATGGGTATACCTTTGGACGGGAACATTGGTGTATCTCGCCGCACTCGGCGACGCCTAGTTTGGTCACTTCGCCTGACCTGGGTCATGCTTTGAAAATCTATGTTATATAACGTTCCAGCAAGGAGCAGTGTGCAATCAGGATCTCCAGCATTGAAAGCACTTTCTAATTCAAAGTTACTACGTTCATCATATTTCCACCATCCTAAAAAAATGAAGATGTTCATATAACCAACACTAGTTCATATGTACCTATACCACCATCAACTAAATTGTAATAACCATGGTGAGGTAATTCTTCAATATGACATAACGAAGAGAGAGAGATGGTGATGATCAACATGAAATGAGAAGTACGAAAAAAGAAGGCTTGCTGTGCCGACTTGCCGACCCCAAATCATCTTTCTCTTGCCCTTATCCCAATTCATTTGGGGTTAGCGCAGCATGTCTTGTTCTTCTATATTTCGTCATCTAATCAGACAAATAAAGCAAGAGATTGATGAAATCAGTGATATACATACCATTTCTACCCTCATAGAACCACTGGTATACTTCTTGGGTGGGACTAATGTTGACGTGTTCAACAGACAACGTGCCTAGTAATATTGGGTTATCCAGGTAAGTGGGTGGTATATCTGCTCGACACATTGCACACTTTTTACTTTGGAATGCAATGCCCTGAAATATAAAAGTAACTGTATTGGTATGGTACCTTATTAAATACCCAGTGACGGGGTTGTGCAGGTCAGATAAACAGGAATCACTACATTATTATACAGGGTGGAATTTTTCAATGCCACCTGGAGGGAAAGTACTGTAAACACTGGAGGTAAGTAGCAAATTTTACTCAAGGAAACATTATTTTATTTTTATAAAAAAACAAATCTGCATTCACAGAATTCCTGGGATGAATCGACTAAAGTAAAAAAATACTGCATTGATTTTAATGCTGTTTTCACCTATGGATAGAGTGGTTCTCGAGGATGGTTTTAGTTTATAATTTGTACGCGGGCGAAGCCACGTGCATCAACTTGTTTTATATAAAAAATTTGCTTGTCGCCGACATAAAAAAAAATGAAAATACTTATTAAATGTATAAAATAATTTTATACATTTTATTTAAATGTATGTTTACTACTGAATAAATAAATACATACGTATACATAAATTATATCCTCTTCTTTAGGTGAGAGACCAAAAGGCAGATTTTTTATTGTGGAAATGTACCTAATAATTACCTGCCGGCGTAGCATGGCGTTCTATCTCTAGTCTACCAAGACCCGACAAAGCTCTTTTCCATCCTGACAATCGACAAAATGACAGATAAATGACAGATTTTCGAAAGACTTCTACCGTCCTTAGCATGGCGATGTTTGACATGTGGAAAAGACAGTTCTCTAGTCTCTAGCGACAAAAGTCTATAACGTCGAGCATGGCGATATTTTTTTGTCTACTTTTGACAGTTGTTGTAGAAATCGTTTCTTGACTTCTAATGTCAAAAAGTCTACAACACATCAGACCTAGACAAGCGGGTTTTTACAAAACATATTATTTTTTTGTACGCGATTTGGTGAAAAACATGTCGGGGTCCTACCGTCGCCATTTCCTCAGTTTCTATGCCTCAGCATAAAAACTGAGGAAATGGCGACGGTATGAAAAATGAAGGGAAGGTCAAAAGGAACGCTGTACTAGCTCTAACCGGGGCTTTCAATCTCTCGGAAAACGAGTTCCTCGAAAACTATTTACCTACTTAGTAGGTAACCAAATAGATGGTGCAATATCTGTGCCAGGAGCTGAGCGAGGATCTGTTTCCTTACACATCACATGGTCTGCCTGTTCTCGTTAAAGTAGGTAAGTTCAATCCAGTTAATTACGCCTTCCAACTAGTTAGGTACCTTGTAAAAATAATGGGCAATCTTATAAGTGGATCAAAGTTCTGCTGACAGGATATTACCAAAGGGGTGTTGGCTAAGAGCAAAACATTTGTATTGGCCAAACTACAATAAGCAATTTTTAATGCAATTTGTTGTTACAATAAACACAAAGTCAGTTAATTTCCCTCATAAAAACCAAAGTTTGAGTGGCCCGAGGTAGATAGTATGATAGATATTTAAGTTCTGTTGTTTCAGGCTGAAACCGCGATGGATCCTGTACCCGAACACTAAGGCAGGATAGGCCAATAAAATTAGCTTAACCCGGACATAATTCATAAACTGCAAGTTTTTTCTTTTTTTTCGGATATTGTGTTGAGTATCAAATGTAAATGAATACCGTGTCGTTAAAAGTCCGGGGTGGTCATTTTTTTTATTAGAAATCATACGATTTCATTGATTGCCAAACTTTAACGTAAAAGTAAAATACGTAACCAAAAACCTTGTTAGTATAATTTTCAGCTGTAGTCAAATGCTACCACCTGATATGAAAATTAAACAAAACCTAAATTCGTTTATGTGTTTTTTTTACCAGTATTCATTTTGTGCATATATATCGTTAAGCAAAAATAATAACTACGATGTTATGTTTGTGCTAAGCTTAATGGAGTATTTATAGATACATAACACAAAAATTAAACATAATTTTTTAACGTTTAAAGAAAAAGTTATTTCTCAATAGTTAAAAATCGTAACTGTGAAATTTTTGTTTAATTATAATTTTTTGTGCTCTACAATCATGTTTTAATCAAAATTATACAGTTTAATGACACGTTTTTGACATTTTCAAAAATATTGAAAATACGCGCGAGCGACCGTAGTGAACGGGGCGGCGGGCGCAGGCGCGGGGCGGGGAGACACAGCGGCGTCGCGTTCTGCCACCGCCCGCGCGCCGGCGCGCCGCTCGATACCTCATCATAACTTCATTTCGTCGTTTGCGTGCGCGCGTGATTTCTATTGAAAAAATGGAGTTCCCTAATTGCAAGATTTGCCAGTGCGCTTTAAACTTCGATCTAGTTAAAGAAGGTGAAAAGGGACAGAAAAAGTTAATTGCTGCCAGTAAAAGGCGTAGGGACGATATATTTTTAATTTTTGAAGAAAATTTAACATTACGCAGTAAGTGCAGAGCGGTGTATACCAATGAACGTTCTAATTAGTGCTGAGAAAAACCAACTAAACCAACAAAGGGCCTAGAAGGTCATTCTCCTTCTCGCACAGTTTTAATGTGCAAGTGAGAGAGAATGACTTTCTAAGCCAATTTTAATTATATTATTTATTTACACAAGTTATACGTGACACTAAGAGTGTTACGTATACGTAGGTTATTTTATTTGAGACATTGTTAATTGATTTGAAATTTAAATAAATGAGACTGGAAGGCTTGGAAGGACGCGCACATATGTTCGCGCATGCGTGGTGGTAGATCTTCACTCAACACGCCTTTTTTTTCATTTTGTCTTTAAAATCTCATTCAGCGAACGCATGCACTCCAATACTGCGCATCATTCAAATACTTCTATAAAAGTTTAACCGGAGACCGGATTCGTGGTTTGTATTTGTGCTTTCTAAGAGTGCTGGATTCCCTACGACTTTCCTGCAAGAGAGTGATGGGGTCATCGGGTTGGAGGAGGGTGGACCTTGGGCGTCGGATCCTAGATATCGCGGAGGGGACATAACTAGCTGCTGAAACGACTAACGGGTTAGGGTGTTTTTCGGCCCTATCGAAAAAACCCTTAGTGAGTCGCTTCATACACTGCCGGATGGTGGGGATCTTCAGGTCAACATGAAGTTGCTCATTCCTAACGTACCATGGGGCTCCCGTGGCCTTACGTAAAAATTTTTGGAGGGTTTACATCCTATGAAGGAGATGGGGTTTGGCGCGCGTGAACACGGGGCACGCGTACGTCATGATGGGCCGAATGCACGCGATGTAAATGCGCAATTTGCACTTGAGTGACAATTTGCTACATGCATTCAGCAAGCAGTGGAGCCTACCGAGAGCGAAGGCGGCACGCGAACGTACCGTCTTGATTTGCTCACCGAATCTTAGCCGCCTATCGAGAATGACTACTAAGTATCTGGCATGCTTCTCCCAGGGGATCGGCTTGCCGAACATGGTTATCGGACTAGGGGATGGGGGGAATCTAACGCGGGGGCTAGATAAAAGTACCGCCTGACTCTTATCGGGGTTGACCTCGATTCTCCATTTCCGGAACCGATCGCTTAAGGCTTTGGCGGAGTTTTGGAGAATACGGCAGGTGTTGGATGGACTCCTACCAGAGTAGTAGATGGCCGTGTCGTCGGCGAACAAGGCTAGCTGGGCTGATCTACTCTTAGGGATATCGCTGGTGTAAAGCGTGAAGGCTAGTGGGGATATCACCGATCCCTGTGGGACGCCTGCACGTATCGGATGAGGGGATGAGAGTGCACCATCAATACGGTATTGGAATGTGCGGTTCGACAAGAAGTTTCGTAGATAGTACGAGACGATCTGGCACACCGAGCTGGTATAGCTTGTATATCAGCCCGTTGTGCCAGACCTTGTCGAATGCCTTCGCGATATCGAAGAACAAGGCACCGGTCATCAGTCCCCGCTGGAAGCGGGCACCGATGTGCTCGACTATGTGGTGCACTTGTTGAACGCAGGAGTGTTGAGGTCTAAAACCAAACTGCTCTGTCGGAATTAAGCTCTTAGCTTCGGCGAAATCTTCGAGTCGCTTATAAATAAGTCTCTCATAGATTTTACCTAACACGTTGAGCAAACTAATGGGCCGGTAACTACTCGGCGAGGACTTGGGCTTACCCGGTTTGGGAATGCCTATTACTGTGGCCTGTTTCCACGCTTGTGGGAACACGTTATTGGCCATGGCGCTATTGAAGATAGCGGTCATTAGCACTATAAGGGCTGGGGAGAAGAGTTTGAATACCCTATTGGTGATTCCGTCTGAGCCAGGGGCTTTCCTATGTTTAAGGCCCTTGATTATATCCTCTACCTCTTCAGGGGTGACTGAGGGTAGGGGATTATCAGGGTCTTCTACGGGGGGTAGCGAGGTCCTGCGTTCGACTTCAGCATCCACCTCGGCGAGGTGGGCTGGGTCTACTGGCTGGGTACTGGGGGAGCATTGCTCTTCAAGACTGTCGGCTAGGCATTCAGCTTTGTCGACGTCGTCGAATGCGACGGTATTATCGGGGCGCGTGAGGGGAGGCATGGAGGCAACTTTAGAGGAAGATTGTATTTTCCTCTGAAGTTCCCAGAATGCCTGGTGGGTCGGTTCGAGTTCGCTGAGCATCTTGTCCCATTGCTCGTCACGAAGTTTTTTGATGCTTCTGCTTACTTTGCGTTGTAAACGGCGCATAAAAACTTTGCTACTCGCACAGGGAAAAGAAGTATAAGCACGGACGGCCGCGTTCTTCTCGGTCAGCAGGTCACGTACATCGTCCGGGAGTTTCCAGAGGTGGCCATCCGCTGGAACTTCCCTTGAACAAACGTTCAGGACTAACTGTACGTGCTCTGTGAACGAGTTGATCGCGGCCTCCGTGTCAGCTACAGTCGCGATATTGTCGGGGATTTTGTCCAAGTGAGGGGATTCGGTGGATTTCAGCAGTTCGCTTACTTTCTTCCAATCCGTGATCACTTTGGTGGGAGGGGGCTGAGAAGGGTCAGAGTGACCGTTTCTCGGGGTAAACTCTATTACGACGGGTATGTGATCCGAATTGAGCTCGTCGATCGTCTCTATAGAATGTAATCGCAAGTTTACATTCTTTAGAAGCGCTACATCTAGTACGTCGGGTCTGTGATCCGGGTTATTAGGATAGTAGGTGGGACTCATCGGAGCGATGACATCGAAGTTGAGAGAACAGCAGAGATTATATAGGGCATTACCGGAGGACGGACGGAGTCACTTAGATCGAAAAGAACTTTGAGGTCATCGCTCATTTCGTTATTCGCGACCGGGGAGCCGGCTCCTGAGGGCGGGATGTAAGCCGATACGATCGTGAGGGTTTGGTGCCCTGTCATGCCCAGCCGGCAGACGGAGACTTCTAACTTGGAAAGAGAGGGGGGGTTCTAAGGGGATGCAGTACAAGCTAGATTTGTAGTAAATCAGAGTACGTCTTCTGTGACAGCGAGTTCTGTCGTTGCGATCTCATCACGTTGGCCATTTAGGCTCTCGGCGTTAAAGGTCCCTATCCTAAGGGAAGTCGGTTTGAACCTACTGCGGAGAGACTTATCCATAATAGTTTAAGTAGGGGAGGTTCTTCATGGCTTTCTGGATGTCAGGGTATCT
This sequence comes from Xestia c-nigrum, assembly GCA_916618015.1. Taxonomy (NCBI): domain Eukaryota; kingdom Metazoa; phylum Arthropoda; class Insecta; order Lepidoptera; family Noctuidae; genus Xestia; species Xestia c-nigrum. Next base: position 13,655,277 of record OU745260.1, read on the forward strand.
AAGGTAGACTTCTACAAGAAGATCCCAGTTACCTTTACAGGCCATCGTTTCGTCACGCATTTGTAGAGCACGCGGGGATTGGAATATGGCATAGGTGCTACCTAAAACAAATACGGAATCGGTGGGGTCAAAGTTCGGGGGCAACGGGCGGCTTGCCACTGAAGGTGGAGGAGTGGCCGTAAAATGAAAACACGCGGGGGGAACGGGGTGCGCCCTGGCTGGCGTGGGCGGGCACCTGGAGTCTCGGCGGTGAGGGCGGCCTGAGAGCGCTCTGCGGGGCGCTGGCGGTGCGGCCTTCTGAGATGCGGGTATGGGGGGTGAGGGCATGGCAGGCAATGCCATCAGTGGTGGGATGACCTGTGAAGCAGGTGTTTGGGTAGGCCTCAGAGCCGGGAAATGCGCTTGGTGATTAAGCGCATTCCAGGGGCTGGGGCGTTGGGGTCGGAGTGAGGCAGAGGGGTCAGTAGTGAGAGATGGGCTCTCTCGGTGCTGCTTATTGTTGGCCCGTTTCGCCAGTTTGGGGGCCGACGATTTGGGGGCCTTAGGGCATCCGCGGTAGTTGGCGGGATGGCCGGACTCGCCGCATAAAACGCAGCTGGGGGGTTCGGTTCACAGTGTGCGATCTTTGGGGCGAGGGCAGTCAGTGGTGCCGTGGTCACCCAGGCACTTGACGCAACGCGGCTTGCCGAAGCAATACCTCTGTGCGTGGCCGTACAACTGGCAGCGATGGCACTGAGAAAGCTCGCCAAGTTTGACGGGCTTCTCAATGCGGATGCCTGAGAGGTTGCAGACTTTGGAAAGCTTGTGGATTGGGTGATGTCCATCCACGCGGTCGCAAATTACGAGCACCATGTTGTATGGTGCCGAGCTAGTGCGACCGCCAACCTTACGGTGCATGCGGTGCACTTCTCTGACGGAAATATTTTGCGCGATAAGGTCGTCTTTAATCTCCTGAGTGGAGATTTCTAGGGGGACATTTTTAACTACTGCTCGGACAGGGATGTCCTCTTGCAGTGCGTGGGTGTGATAGAGGATGCTCCTATCCCGGAGGAGCTTGGTGAGGTAGCGGTAATCGCTTGTTGTTGGGCATTGTACTTTAATGCCGACTTCTACCGCACGAGCGTTTGTATAATTGATTTTACGCTCGTTTAGCGATTTGGACAATTCTGTCCATTTTTCCTTCTCATGGATGTAGATGGGAGGGGGACGGACCGTTTTGGGGGCATTCGCCGGGGTGGCGGATTGCGATGAGGAGGCAGCCGGGGTGGCTGAGGCCAAGGGGCTGTGCGGACGACTCTGTGTAGAGCCTACAGCCAAATTGGGGGAGCATGAGCCCTGAGTTGCCGGCTTCTTGGCGGAGCTGCTGGCGGGGGCTTTGCCCTTCTTCCTCTTCCCCTTTCTGACGATTTGGTAATCGTCTTCGGAGGATGAGGTGGGCGACGATGTTTCGGAGCAATCCGAATCATTTGAGGCGGAGGTCGCCTCGTTATCAGAGATGTTTGTGTCCATCTCTTCGATCGGGGAAGGAGTTTCCTCGCTGGGAGGGGCCTCTATTGAGGCTTGGGACGCGGACGCGGGGTCAGCGGGGGAATTCAGCGCGTCGCTGAATTCCATAAGAGCTGAGGGTATTTCCTCGACAACGGTTTCCGCTTCCTTGAGTCGATTGCTCTCCTCGCGGAAGGGGGCGAGAATTTTCGCGTATTTCTCATTGTTGTCCTTGAGGAGGACTTCAATGAGCGCGTCGAAAAGGACGGCCCACTTATTGGGCTGCGCCATTGTTGGCGGGGACTAGATAAGAGTTAAGCTCATGTCCTAAGAAATACTAGGTCCCGAGGAGGTACGTCGAAACGTGAACCCCTCGGGAAGACAGTTCCCCGAAAAACGAACCCACCCAGTGTTTTTCCTAGTGCTATGCTGTGCGAGAAGAAAAACACAAACAAACTCGCCAGCTACACTACTGTCTGATTGGCCAGAGGGGCCTGAAAATAGCTAAAAGCCTATCACTTAACACGTAGCTCCCCGGGTAGGTGCGCCCGGGGATGTGTGGCCTCCCTGAACTTGTGCGAACAGGGAGGTGAGTACCTAAGGTGTGCCCTAAGCTTGTAATCCTGTCGCCAGTCTTATTGTGCGACAGGGCCCTAGTCCCGCAAGGGGCTCTAGTGCGAAAGGGTAGACACTCCCAACCGACACTAGGTGTGTAGCTGTGAACGAAATCGAAGACTAGGTTTGACGAGGGAAGCCCCCAAGGCCAAGGTCCTAGCTCCCGATGCCAATGGAATGCCTCACCCTGAAGGGGTCCGGCGGGTTGGATTGGGTCACCACCCTCTTGACTTCGTTAGCACCGTTAGGTTTACCGTCAAGAACCACTATGCGCTACGGGACGGCGGGCACGGGGCCTTCGATGCTCGGCGTAGCGTCGAAGCTGCGGCGAACAAGACGGGGGGCGCGGGGTGCGCGGAGAGTCGGCGGTGGGGAGCGGAGCGTACCACGTGTGCACGCTGCGGCGTCCGGGCGTCGAAATTTTTGACTTCTGTACCTATATATTTTGTGGTGCGTCCTCGGTGTCCGATCTAAAAACCTAAATAGGTACCTAACTACCTAGATCTTAATCAACAAAGGAAAAGTTACTTTTGATGTACTAGAAACGTATACAATACAAAACAATAAAAAAACTAAGACGGCTTAATATAAAAATCAAGTAAACAAACAGCTGCTACAAACTGCTAGTAGTACCTACCTATAGTTTTTTTAAGATATTAATTTGGTAAATAAGAGTGATTTTATTTTTCGTATGGAAAGCAGATCACAAAGGTAGGTTTTAGTTAGCACCTCTAAGACCCGAACATCGAATCTCGATTGTTTGTTGTTCACTTTCATTTAGATTGATTGCTTTTGGAGGTAAGTAAATATTTTAGGTAAAAATACTTATCAGTACCTACGTGCTAATATAAAAGAATACAATAAAATAACGAGATACGATCTTATTCTTCTTCTATAATGAAATACTTCGTTGTTCGTATCTCAACCAAGTAGTGTAACAAGACGGTAATATTTACGTCATTTTAGGTATAGAATCGCTCGGGAACACACACACACGTGACGGCGTTGTGACAAGCCATCCGCGCGTCGCGACTCGATACAAACCAATTACGGCTTCATGTCGTACGTAATAACGTCTATATTACAATGTGACTTAATAAATATTTCTATAAATAAATATCCGTGGACTATTATTGTTTAATTTGTTTTCCATAGTATTAGTAATAATTTTTAAGCTTAAATTAAAAACTTTTGAAATAGTTACGTATTTTGGTTCTCCCAAAAATACAAATATTTTTAATTAAAAAAATCCGTAAAAAGAATTTGTTTAATTTTATTAAATGTGTTAAAGAAAATAGCGAACTGCCCTAAATAGATTGTTGGGCTGCAGTTATCTATAATGCCTAGTTAAGTAAACCGAAAAATATGAAATGTTGCGAACCCCCTTGATTAATGATAGTCACGGATGACTAATTTGTTTAATTTTGTGTTCTATAACTGGAGTTCAAGTAATATAACATAAAATAAGTATTCAGACAAAGTTATCTATTATGCTGTTGACAAGAAATCTTAATTTCTTAAAATTTCGTTTTTTGTTTTTTTTTTATTGACGCGCATCTCAAAAATGTTTAATTTTTATAAATTACATTATAAATTACACTGCTCTATGTTATAGAAAAAGAAAATTTCAGTTATAGAATTATGTCCGGGTTAAGCTAATTTTATTGGCCTAGGAAGGCAGACTGTGGCAACTAGGTACCAGCGAAAGTTTAGCCTCCCAAGACATATTGGGAGCCATTAACTCTACCCATGTACAACTCTGTTACATTGTGATAATGCGAAAATAAACATATAAACTACATCTTTCCAATGTTTCATTATTATTTTTGAAATCGAAAATTCACTTTGTTTGTCATTATAGTTAGAGAGCCGACGATATTAAACCTTGTCTGATAACGACTCCCAGACTGATTATGTACTTAGAAAATACCAACGCAAATCTGAAAGATCATCAATTTCTGTGAAAGAAAATCACAATTTCGTGTTCCCCCATTAATAATAAAGTAATTAATTAAATAATTATTATATACTAGCTAACCCACGCAACTTCGTCTGCGTCACATAAGAGGGAAAAAGCTACCTATTACTACCTACCTACTACTACCTACCTACTACCTACCTACTACTACCTACCTTCTACTACCTACCTACCTACTACTACCTACCTACTACTACATTTTTTTTTCATAAGAACCTTCTCCTGACAATAACAAAAACAACAAAAAAAGAATCAGCCAAATCGGTCAAGCCGTTTTCATGCTATGTTGTGACAACGGAAAACGGGTTTCATTTTTATATATATAGATTATCTTCGGGGAGTCTTATCAGACTAGGTTTAGTGTCGTCGGCTCTCTAACTAGTATGACATAAAGTTTACACTTCATCTGAGTCCGACACAGATTAAAAACTATAAGAGTAATACGTTTCGTTGTTGCTTTGAGTTACGTTCAAACGGTGATAAAACCTGCGCGTTTGACACATTTTTTGGTTAACTAAACGTAAATATTATCGTAGGATTTTTAGAATATCTACATCACTAGCTGCGTCTCCGTTGCCATGGAAAGTCATTCAATGTCTTTGTCTTCTTACAAACTCGAGTCTATGGGTCGCCGCATGCTCGGGTATGTCCAAGACTCAAGACATGTCAAGTTGTATGGAAAAGAGCTTTGTCGAGTCTTGGTAGAGTAGAGATAGAACGCCATGCTACGCCGGCTGGTGTTATCGTTTTGCCATTTAGCAACGAACCCCTAAAAACTACTGTCGTTTTATTCGCCTTCCAAATCAAAGTCATGGTTCTTTTGACCACTGCTCTACTACATCAACATAATTATGGGTATTGGGTGGTTTCGGATTTGTCTGTGATGTAGCTCATCGACGTAAAAATTAACTGATTTAATTAAGCCTACCTTGCTCAATGACCTTGACGATTTGTCCTTTGTCTTGGCTTTTGTTATTTAGGCGCCCCTACCGGCAAACGACCAATACTACAATGAAGATAAACAAGAACGCAGATGTGTCACAGTTTTGTCGTTTTTGCCTAATTTATTCGAACTCTGAGAAACATATTTTTTAAAATTAATTACTTTGACTATGACCTAGCTTTCGTCAGTTATTTTATTAAACGCAGGTACCCTAAGTACATGATACATTCTGAAGGTCTAAAGATGACCAGGTAAGTGTATATCGGTTCTCAGTAACGGAAATAGTTATAATGACCTAGCTTTCAACTTTTATCTAATTGAGCACGGGTGCTTATACATTTCACATTAAGGTCTGATGATAACCTTATTTACATCTTATAGGTACTCAAACCGGTGTAGACATCAATTTGGATGTCTGATGATGACAAGAGTAAACGAACAAAAAAAAAAATATTTTGATTTGGTCTTCCAGCCCGTGTCTCATTCTATTGGAGGTCGGCGCAACACTTCTCCTTCTTGCATTCTCCCCTGTCAAACATCGCCTTTCTCTTTCATATCAGTTTTCACATAATCCGTCCATCTTTTCTTTGGCCTTCCGCTCCCTCTCCATCCATAAACATTCATGTCCATCACTTTTCCACCACTGTACTTATCTCAAAACTTTTAGCTCGATGCCTGTCACAAACTTATGTGACGCCCGTTGATAAGCAAAAAGTCGTCAAAATCACTTCCGTTACCGAGATTGAGAGACCAGCGAAAAGTGGCATTTCAAGATGGCTGGACCCGTTTTCGATCGATTATCTAAGATTCTGTAGCGTCACAAATTCTGACATAAGGGTGTTTAGCCGTCACATAAAGTGCCCTATTGACCTAGTAAAATGGGAGCGAATTTGAAGATTTGTCCAGCCAACCTGAGCCACATGTTTTATTCACTGTTATCGATCAATAAAATGCCCTTTTTCGAGTGGCGATGGTAAAAATACGATTTCGTCGCTTGGAACCGGGTAGAACTAGGTAACCCGGTTCCAAACACCCCTAGAACTGGTTATGCAAAATCTAAATCCGGACCCGCTTCTGCATGCCCTAAATTTAACTAACCTAACGTGGGGTTGCCCCAAGTTCCGGTTATGGGGGCAGATATACTTCCGTCGCATGCATTTCACAATATTACGGTTTCACTTCGATAGATTACAATCTACCGAAAAATAATGCGTTATATTGTAAGCAGTATGTTCAGTTGACTATATTTCGAGAGTTACAATGTCGCTAGACAGATTACAATATAACGTGTTTGTCAATTTTACGGTGAAAAACATAAACCATGGATGTAATGTTACGGAACAAAGGTTATTTCCATTGAAATGGCTCCTTCTCTGTGTTTACATCTTTTTTCGGCTGGCTGTACAAATGGTGAAAGGGAAATCGAACCAAAGCAATTACACAATAATTAGGTACAGAATAACAGAAACTCCAAAAATCCCAGTATAAATGAAATCTTTCAAATATTCCCTTTTTTGACGGGTTCTTGTTCAGTATCAAGGTTTGGGCCATGTTTGGGCTCTGCGAGTTTCTAACGTACCTACATACCCTGACTTTCGAAAAGAAGGAGATTATTTATGGACACATACCTTTTAAAACGTAAATTAAAAAGGTTTACCGGAATAAGTATGCATATAAATGATAACCATATTTACCTTAACACAGAGGAAACAAAAGACATGTCCACATGGTAGCTGAGTTGGATGATTACATTTTTGTAAGCACACTGCACAATCCAATTCTGTAAAATAAAATATGTATAAGTATGAACTCTGATACTTTTCAGTACTATAATCGTTTTAGTCTAAATATGTAAAAATAATGTAAATGTGGAAGTTTGGATGGCTAGATGTTTCTGACTCAATCATGCCAAAACGGCTGAGCGGATCTGGATGAAATTTGGCACAGATATAAAGGGTGTAAAACACCTCTTCACGAAGCCGAAAGGCACTTGTTCTCCTCGACATTGCGATATTTTTTTTGTTCTATACATTCTACACAATACCTGTGAACCTTCTAGTTATGGAGATATTGGGTGTCAAAGTTACAACTTTTTGACAAGTTTTTTTTAATACAAGTTTTTATGGAAATATTTTTACTTGAAATACCTCCACGGACCCCGTACTATTCAATCCATCCACCAGCACAATATTTTTGGTGCGTTTACATTGAGTTATACCTACCACAAAACGTGATTTTCGACCCCAAAAAAAAAGTTGCAACAATTTTCGCATAAAGTTACTTAGTTTGATGCACAGAATGCTTGGTTGACGGCTTCGTGATGAGGTGGTTTACACTCTGTAGATTATAGTCTTGAATAGCACAATATGCGACATCAAAATTTCCACGCGTACGAAGTCGCGGGCATCAGCTAAAATTATCTTTAGGTATGATAATATCCGATAAATCTATACTAATATTATAAAGCAGAAGAGTTTGTTTGGTTGGTTGAACGTGCTAATCTCAGGAACTACCGGCTCGAATTGAAAACATATTTTTGCGTTGGATAGTCCATTTATCGCGGGAGACTATAGGCTATATAACATCACGCTATGACCAATAGCACCGGAGCAGCAATAAGAAATGTTGCAAGCGGGAAAAATGCTTCCGCAGGCGATGCGTTGACTTGCGATATCATAACTTCACGCGAACGAAATCGCGGGCAGAAGCTAGTATAGTTCGGTTCAAACTTAATGGCGGCTCGGAAGTTAGTTGCGCTTGCGAGTGACGGTCTGCGCAGGTATAACGATTCAAACTTTTGCGGCACCTAGGAACATCCAACGTAAACTCAAAACAGAATGTTACGTATCAGCGGGACACAGAGGACGCATCGTCTTGACGGTATAATGCGCAGACCATCACTCGCAGCTAACTTCCGAGCCGACATAAAGTTTGAATCGAACTGTACCTACATATTAACCATTCAATTCTGCAAACCCCTCTCCCCTCATCTTAAAGTAGAAAGTAAAGTTGAAGCCTTTTAGCATTATGTAAATACACCAGCACCACAGACTATCTGTAGGGTTGTTTTTCCCTCTATCTGTAATCTAGCCGATGGTAGTCTTGAAAAGATCACATTTTGCCATAATCCATCCATTGAGTGAATTGTCTAGATACTATTCATGCTTGTAATAGGCTAGTTTCCACCATCAATAAATTACAAATCTATTTAGTCCATCAGGTTTAGGAAAATAGTGGACAGGATTTTTTGTTGTTTTTCAATCAATGTATACTGACAAAGATGAAACGCATCAAAAGTCGGGAGTGGGGGGCTCGTAACGTCACAACGCACTAAAAATTATACCACGGCGTGACGTATTGAGAAATTTAAAATCGTCCAAAATTGACGAAGATAAGTCGACGCTTTTAAAGAATAAAAAAAACGGGTCAAATATTGTTTGATAGTTAATCTAACTGATGGACTAATACGTTTTTATTAGTACACAAGCCTATTTGTATGATGTACCTAAAGGCCTCCCTCCACTCTTTTTTCAATTACGATTACATATTTATATAATAATACCAAAGAATTTTACAATTTACTTTCATTAATTAGCCATTTATACTTATTAAACAATTTCTGTTCTAAAATAAACTGAATGTTGCTACAATGTTATGTCCGTGAACCCTTTTTCTCTTTAAATACTAGGGATGTTACCCAAAAAATCGAAAGTTGATAATAGTATAGGATCCCGCTATACAACGACCTTCACCGAGATGCTTATTTAATGAGACGTATTTTTTATGTTATTAAATATGCCAATAAATATATCCTATATGGGTTGCCTAACAAATTTTAGTCCAGAGTATTTTTAATTAATAATTTAAAAACTTTTTTTTTTTAAACATTGCACCGGTGTGATTATTAAATAAATTTGATACCAATCGAAAGTTTGAAGCCCATAGAATATGCAAACGTTAGGTTGCCTATTTTTTTCCGGTCATAACCACGGGTTGCCAGGTGTAAACAGGTAAATCTATAGGTACTAGCATTTTGCAACGGTCTGATTATTGAATCAAACTTAGATAAAATGAAAGATTATTTCATAAGGAACACGGTGGTATAGGGTTGCCTGCGAAAAATCAGTCCCGAATTAGGGTTGTCGAATTTTAAATAATAAAATATCGCTGCGAGTGAATGTGTGTGAGAGAGAGGTCCCAGACCAACCATCCCACGCGGTAGAAAAGGACGCAGCGTAGCAACTGTTTAAAGTCCGCCCATTTAAAGAAGGAGAGTGCGCATGCTATTTGTGCTTGGAAATGAAAAGGATAGCGATAGACTCGTATATGCTGTGCATTATTTTGGAGTAGTTAATTATTAATATACAGAAATAGTTATTTATTTTTTTATTTTTTAATCAATTAAAGTCACATCGGTTTTTTATTTCTGAAATCCGAAAACTGAAAATTTGTAGTTCCACAAATTTTTTTTTGCGGGAACTGTTTTCATTGGTAAGTTTATACGGAACCCTCGGTGTGCGACTCCGACTCGCCCTTCCCCGGTTTTCTTTCTGTCGCTTTCGATGACACAGATTTCATCGGTCTAAACTTCAGGCTTTGTGTAGGTACCTATTTCTAATTTTATCACTAATTATGGGGTACATTTTTCCTACTAGTACTAGTACTTTTTTTTGTCCCTTTCAGCGACACGCTTTCTCGCCATCTATATAATACTATATCTATGACTCCAAAATAATGCACAGCATATTCGAGTCTATCGCTATCCTTTTCATTTCCAAGCACAAATAGCATGCGCACTCTCCTTCTTTAAATGGGCGGACTTTAAACAGCTGCTACGCTGCGTCCTTTTCTACCGCGTGGGATGGTTGGTCTGGGACCTCTCTCTCACACACATTCACTCGCAGCGATATTTTATTATTTAAAATTCGACAACCCTAATTCGGGACTGATTTTTCGCAGGCAACCCTATACCACCGTGTTCCTTATGAAATAATCTTTCATTTTATCTAAGTTTGATTCAATAATCAGACCGTTGCAAAATGCTAGTACCTATAGATTTACCTGTTTACACCTGGCAACCCGTGGTTGTGACCGGAAAAAAATAGGCAACCTAACGTTTGCATATTCTATGGGCTTCAAACTTTCGATTGGTATGAAATTTATTTAATAATCACACCGGTGCAATGTTTAAAAAAAAATGTTTTTAAATTATTAATTAAAAATACTCTGGACTGAAATTTGTTAGGCAACCCATATAGGATATATTTATTGGCATATTTAATAACATAAAAAATACGTCTCATTAAATAAGCATCTCGGTGAAGGTCGTTGTATAGCGGGATCTTAGACTATAAGTAGATTTGAATGCGGTAAATATGTATGATGATGAAGGGTCCCTTCAGTCCTACTAAAATGCCGACTCTGCCACAATCTGCGTGTCCAGAAGACACTTCTGAAGACTGGAGAAAGGTTGTGGAGAAAAAAAAGTAAATAATTTTAATATGTTTTTAAACGAGATGTTAAAATAGATGATATTATTGAAAATGAATTAGTATTATATTTTGTTAAGTTATGTATTTATTTTATTACATTCCATAAATTTACGATAGAAAATAATAATGGAACAGGGATACAACTGCTACTTTTTTTAAATAATATGTTAGGTACATGGATGGAACCTACTAGAACATTCGAGAAAGCACGTGATTACAGTATGTGTACGTTGGAATTTCTAGTGATTTCTATTATTATTAGTTTTAAAGTTAGGTAGGTAGAAACTCGCGACCTACTTATAAGAAGACATTAGAATTTCGACCGTACGCCTTGGGCATACGGTTCATATTTGTTTGTACAAGTAGCTAGTAATAATAATTACCTACCTGCTATTCTTTTGTTAGTGTTTTTTTATGACCCTCTAGAATATTCGTGGTTATTCTGGTGTGTCTGTTGGCGAGTATAAATACACCGCTCAGGGCCGCGACCGTCAGTCTTGTTTTGGCTACACAACGAAGCAAATCGAAGTGAACTTGAAGAGCGATATCTAAGCGAATAGTGAACAGTAGTGTATTGTAGTATACTTGTGATTAAGTTTAAATTGCTTTGTAATTAATAAAGTTATTGTGTTGTTTAATCGGTAGTAATTAATTTATCTCATACCCAGCTCGTAACAAATATTACAGTATCTATTCAGTTATTACGAAAAAGTATTTATGGGTACTGTAATTTTACTCACATAATGATTTAAGTCCGTATTGATTCATGCATTTTAGTCCATGTTTTTAAGCAAGTCAACTCACTATAAACCTAGAACTGACAGATGTCAAATGTGATCTATTAAATCTGCCCTACTTTAACAATCATTTTATTATAATATACTACAAGTATCTTAAGCCCAAACCAGCCATTGTTATTTGGCCGAACAATGTCAATATAAAGAGAAGATTACAGAGAAGAAATGGAAGGAAAAACTTCTAACTTATTGTGGCGTTAACAATGAATTTCTTGACTATTAGCAACCAAGTGTTGCATTTGTATTTCTTATTGTTAAAGATGGGAAGTAACTGGGTAGACCTTTCCCCAGGAGTGGGATAATAGCGGCTATAAAAAAAAAAATAGGTTGCTCAGCTAATAATAAATTCCTCAGTAAAGAAAAAATGCATTCAAAGTAACATCTATGGGGATTGAAAACTTTTTTATTTTTGGTATTTCCATTTACATTCACTGTACAGTTGGCTTTTGCCCACTAAACCTTGAATATGTAGGTACTTTTAAGACCTGATTATAAATCAAACCCAGAAAGTTTCTTAGGGGATCCTGACTATAACCAGGTACTATGATGGGTATAATCAAGTCAATCCAATTACACCAAAAATATTTATTGTAAATTGTCTTTTTGATATTTAAATTTATTAAAACGCTGTTTTAGATTAGGTATCACTTTTATTTTCTGTAAAGGAAACATGATTATCGTATCCAGTATATAATAAATGAATTTTGAAAGAAAATAGCTCTTGATTAGAAACTAATAAAAGTGTGTTCAATATTATTTCTGAGTGGGAGATGATTTATTCCGGTTATATAATTATCTATACCTACGCTTAAACTTAACTTTTTGAAATTACTTACCAGATTTAAGGCTGTTATTATCGTCTTCTTCATTCATGTTGTTATTTACTTACAAGCACTGAAGGTTTGAACTGAAAAACAACACAACGGCAGACGTTCTTTTCTTTCTATTGCAGTCCCAATTTAATCATAACAGATACACCATAACACTATGATATCCTAACTACTTCCATATATTACGTTAAGTCCTAAATTGTATTTTAAAGTATATAATACAATTTCTATCAATAATTAATTAACTAGGTATTTCAGAAAAATTGTATTTGTGTCATTCGAAAACAGACAGATGGATGAAAGCCACAGAGTATAAGACAAGCACAGACTCACAGAGTACCTATTTAATCACTTGAAGACAAGTACCTATATAGAAAAAAGCGCGGGAAACTTTCAACTCGGCGGACGCGTCCCTTTTTTAATATTTCATATTTAATTACTTTTAACTGTATTATAGGATCAGTAGTCGTAGTTTAGTGTCGTAGTTTCTTCATTTTTTTATTTTAATCTAGTTTGTGTATATTCTTCGGTAGGGGTAAGTGATTTCTATTATCTAACTGCAGACGACAATGAATGATCCGCCTGATCCGGGGGGCTTTGTCCCCCCGGTAGGCAGCTACGTCACCATTAATTCTAACGAATCGGGTATGGATACCGATGGGTCTTCAACGACCAAATCTTTGAAAAGAAGCCGTGTGCATGTGTGTAAACACTGCAACAAACGACGTCGTACCCGGAAAGGCCACGGATCCGAATCTTCGGGGTGTGGTTGTTTATCAGACGTAATATTAAGTGCGGAACAAAATACTTACTCCCTCCACTGCTAACACACTACCGGTTACTCCAACTCCTATAGTTCCCGCTCAAATTGGGCGAAAACTATATGAGAAATCAGATTTGGCGCCATATGTAATACATGTCCAAAAAAATGTTATTTCTGAGAATGATGGAACCACACTGCATCCCATCACATTTGGGAAGTTCTTTAAACAAAACGGTTTTAAAAATATAATTAATGGCAGTGTCAAGAAAATCGGGCGTAATAAAATTAGCATTTCTTTTTCTGAATTTCTGGACGCAAACTCATTTATTAATAATACTTGTCATGAGAAATACAATTATAAAGCTTACATACCAACTTTCAATGTAACCAGAATGGGCTTAGTACGTGGCGTTCCTGCGGAATGGTCTCCGGAGGAAGTTATTGATAATATTTCGGTACCGATTGGTTGCGGCCCTATTTTAAAGGTGAGGCGCCTCAACTTTAAAACTGTTGTGGATGGCAGTACGACATGGAAACCTTCCCAATCCATTGTGGTAACTTTTGATGGGCAGATCTTACCTAAACGAATTTTTATGTGCTACAATGCATTACCTGTTGACTTATATATTTTCCCCACAGTACAGTGTTTTAACTGCTGTCGTTTTGGTCACACAAGACTCCAATGTAGGTCGAAACCTCTACAGTTTCTATTTCATCAACGGAGGCTGAAGTTATAGCGGCGAGTGAAGCGGCTCAAGAAATACTATGGCTGAATCAATTGTTTAACGACCTAACAAAAACAGAAAAGCCAGTCCTAAACATAGACAACAAGTCGGCAGTGTTCTTAGCGCACAATCCAAAATACGAATACCACAAGCGCACCAAACATATCAAAATAAAACACTTCTTTGTTAGAGAATGTGTAAGCAATGAAGAGTTCAGTGTCAAACTTATGCCAGTAAGGGACCTGCGCGCAAAGCGACCCTACTTAAACAGCTGATCCTAACCAAATTAGACAACCAAGATGTACGAGCACACTTGAACAAGTTTATGGACACAGTTGACAAGCTGGCTGATATGGACGTTACTATAAACGAAGACTTGTTAACCATCATGATGCTATACAGTCTCTCCCCCGAATATGAGAACTTCAGAGTCGCAATTGAAACGCGTGACACTCTTCCTAAGCCAGATGAGCTTAAAACGAAAATAATTGAAGAGTTTGAAGCCCGTCATAACCATAACATGACCAACAACGACGAACCTGGATCCTCATATCAAGAAGAAGCTTTATACGCGTCCTGTCGAATCTGCAAACGAAGAGGTAACATCTTCAAACATAAAACACACAAAATATGTACAAGCTGCTGGAAGAAAAATCATGGGAAACCGCAACAACAAAAACTAAATTCTACATCTCATCAAAACCACATCGCTACGCAGCAGTGTCTTCTAACAAAAAATAAGAAGCCTGAAGAGAGCACTTGGATTGTGGACAGTGGCTGTACCTCACACATGACTTTCCAACGAGACCTGTTTAAGAACATTGAGAAAACATCCAGACAACTCAACTTCGCAACTGAAGACTACACTGCAGAGATTGAAGGGAAAGGTACAGTCTCTTTTACTACAAAAAATGGCAGCGGTGATGCACTCACACAACTGAAAGACACACTATACGTACCTTGCCTATGCACCAATCTACTATCTGTCAGCAAAATAACGGACGCTGGATGTACAGTTCTATTCACAAAAAATAAGGCGATAGTAAACAACCCAAAGGATAAGATTACTCTCACTGCCTACAAAGAAAATGGTCTCTATTATCTAAAACCTAGCAAGCATAAGTGCTACAACCTGATCACTGATGATGATGAAACACTTCCAATCACCACAAAAACGAAATCATCTAACATCGAAGATTGTCATAAGAAATTGGGGCACATGAACCTTCACTTCAGAATCAAAACATAATTGGCTTGTATTTTAATCCTAAAGAAACATTACCGGAATGTGAAGCGTGCATTCAAGCGAAAATGCATCGAGTACCAGCTCCTCGCGAGAAAACAACTCAAAGGACGACAGAACGCTTACAAATTGTTCACTCTGACGTTTGTGGACCTATCCGAACGCCCACAATAAGCGGAAATAAGTACTTCGTCACATTTATCGACGATTACTCCCGATATAGTCGAGTTTACCTGCTGAAATGCAAGAGCGAAGTCTTAGAAAAATTCAAAGAGTTCAAAGAGTTAGCAGAAACGTGCACGGGGAACAAACTCAAGGTAATACAATCCGACAATGGCACCGAATATATCAACAGGGACTTCGACGCTTATCTGAAACGCTGCGGGATACAAAGAAGACTTAGTGCCCCGCACACAGCGCACCAAAATGGATTAGCAGAGAGGAAAAATCGTACCCTGGTTGAAAAAGCAAGAGCCCTAATGATTGACGCAAACGCGCCACTAAAGTGCTGGGGTGAAGCAATCATGACAGCGAACTACTTGTCTAACAGGAACTTAAACAGTGCTATAGAAAACAAAACACCTTTTGAACTATGGGTTGGTAGAAAACCTATCATTCACCACCTGTATATATTTGGCTCTAAAACTTTTGTTCTCATCAAAGGCACTAATGGTCACAAATTTGCACCAAAAGCTATTCCTGGCATGTTTGTTGGCTACTCTGAAACATCAAAAGCATTCAAGATTCTTCTACCATCCAAAAACAAAGTGGTAATATCGAAGGATATCCGTGTGATCAAATCCATGTTTTACGACAACACAAACAAAAACAACATCACCGATATTTTCAACAATGACAGTTTCTTCGAATCTCCAAAACCTTCAAACCCGTCAAGACTACCACGTAAACAAGTAACAATACAGCTTGATCACAGTGAAGATGGAGACGTCACACCACTAAACGACATTGGCGACACGGAAGATGAAGATCTCGACGATACGTTGCAACCAAACTCGGTCAACAGCACTGAAGATGTTCAACAATCGGAACCACAAAACTTCAATGAAAGCGAGTACGAATCTCTTTCCAGTTCTCACAACTTTGTCGATGATGACGAACATGTAGAAGATCTAAATGAAACAATTGATGCTTCAACTCCGATTCCACCTCGAACTTTGAGAGACAGGTCTACCATCGCAGCTCCAAAAAGGTATGACGATTTCATTTTGGCTGCAGCTGAAGAAGTCGAAAATCTTCATAAACCGAAAGAACCTGAAACTTATAAAGAGGCTATGGAATCCTCAGATAGTGCAAAATGGCAAGAAGCAATGAAAAGTGAAATACGCTCACTGAAGGACAACCAAACATGGGATCTGGTCGAGCTACCCAAAGGACGTAAAGCCCTACCATGCAAATGGGTATTTAAATTAAAAATGAACCCCGATGGTTCCGTCGAGAGGTACAAGGCCAGAATGGTCATCAAAGGCTATTCCCAGATACCTGGAGTGGACTACGACAGAACGTTCAGCCCAGTGGTTCGTCTGAGCACTGTACGTTCACTACTTGCTGTCGCTACTCGTGAAAACCTGAAACTGACACAGTTCGACGTGACGACCGCCTTCCTAAACGGTAAAGTTAAGGAAGAACTATTTATGAAACAGCCCGAAGGTTATCGTGACGGAACTAAAAGAGTCTGTAAATTAAAACGCAGCCTTTATGGATTGAAGCAAGCGCCACGCTGCTGGAATCACTGCATAGCAGAGTTTTTACTGAAATCTGAATTCAAGCAGAGTGAAGCGGATCCATGCCTATTCGTGCGAACCAAAGGTCAATCAAAGGTCGCTATAGCTCTTTACGTGGACGATGGACTTGTAGCGCACAACTCAACGACAGCAGGTGACGAGTTTTTGAAGGAACTAAAAGCTAGATTCAAAATAACAACTAAACCTGCGTCGTACTTCCTCGGAATGGAAATAAACGTGCAAAAAGACTCCATATCTCTATGCCAAAAGTCTTATATCAAGAAAATCCTAGAAAAATATGGAATGTCTCAGTGCAAGGCAGCACCATCACCCATGATCAAAGATAATGATGCGGGAGCGGATGAAAACATGAAGTCGAATTTTCCTTATAGGCAAGCCGTAGGCGCTTTGGCCTATCTGTCTGTAGGTACGAGGCCTGATATTTCCTACGCTGTTGGAGTCGCCTCAAGACATCTAGAAGCACCTACAAAGGATGATGTGATGCTGGTTAAGCGCATCTTCAGATATCTAAAAGGGACCCTAGATAAGGGCCTAATATTTACGAAAACGTCAACGCCGCACTTGGTCTGCTACAGCGATGCAGATTATGGAGGAGACCAGTCAACTGGGCGATCGACTTCTGGTGTGCTATGCCTATTCTCTGGCGCCGCTATAAGCTGGAGAAGCCAAAAGCAAACTACAGTTTCTATTTCATCAACGGAGGCTGAAGTTATAGCGGCGAGTGAAGCGGCTCAAGAAATACTATGGCTGAATCAATTGTTTAACGACCTAACATAAACAGAAAAGCCAGTCCTAAACATAGACAACAAGTCGGCAGTGTTCTTAGCGCACAATCCAAAATACGAATACCACAAGCGCACCAAACATATCAAAATAAAACACTTCTTTGTTAGAGAATGTGTAAGCAATGAAGAGTTCAGTGTCAAACAAGTTCCTGGCGAAGTCCAACTCGCTGACTTATTTACCAAGCCGCTATTTGGGCCCAGACTAAAGGAATTAAGTTCCAGAATGGGACTGAAGAATTTAAACAAAAATTCTTAAAACTTTCGAGGGTGTGAAGTATGACCTACTTATTGTATCTTCTTATTCTGAAGACTAATCCTCTATGGCAATCGTTGCCATGGTAATAATACTTCCCAAGAGAAAAACTTGTGTGTCATACATATTAATTTATTGTACTAAGATAATTATTAAAAGCTAATATAAAATGCTTCAGTTTTCTTCCTTCACATGGTAGCAGAGCGTTTGCCATGGAGGATTAGTCTTCAGAATAAGAAGGTACAATAAGTAGGTCATACTTCACACACAAAGACAGCAAGCAGTGAACGTACAGTGCTCAGACGAACCACTGGGCTGAACGTTCTGTCGTAGTCCACTCCAGGTATCTGGGAATAGCCTTTGATGACCATTCTGGCCTTGTACCTCTCGACGGAACCATCGGGGTTCATTTTTAATTTAAATACCCATTTGCATGGTAGGGCTTTACGTCCTTTGGGTAGCTCGACCAGATCCCATGTTTGGTTGTCCTTCAGTGAGCGTATTTCACTTTTCATTGCTTCTTGCCATTTTGCACTATCTGAGGATTCCATAGCCTCTTTATAAGTTTCAGGTTCCTTCGGTTTATGAAGATTTTCGACTTCTTCAGCTGCAGCCAAAATGAAATCGTCATACCTTTTTGGAGCTGTGATGGTAGACCTGTCTCTCAAAGTTCGAGGTGGAACCGGAGTTGAAGCATCAATTGTTTCATTTAGATCTTCTACATGTTCGTCATCATCGACAAAGTTGTGAGAACTGGAAAGAGATTCGTACTCGCTTTCATTGAAGTTTTGTGGTTCCGATTGTTGAACATCTTCAGTGCTGTTGACCGAGTTTGGTTGCAACGTATCGTCGAGATCTTCATCTTCCGTGTCGCCAATGTCGTTTAGTGGTGTGACGTCTCCATCTTCACTGTGATCAAGCTGTATTGTTACTTGTTTACGTGGTAGTCTTGACGGGTTTGAAGGTTTTGGAGATTCGAAGAAACTGTCATTGTTGAAAATATCGGTGATGTTGTTTTTGTTTGTGTTGTCGTAAAACATGGATTTCATCACACGGATATCCTTCGATATTACCACTTTGTTTTTGGATGGTAGAAGAATCTTGAATGCTTTTGATGTTTCAGAGTAGCCAACAAACATGCCAGGAATAGCTTTTGGTGCAAATTTGTGACCATTAGTGCCTTTGATGAGAACAAAAGTTTTAGAGCCAAATATATACAGGTGGTGAATGATAGGTTTTCTACCAACCCATAGTTCAAAAGGTGTTTTGTTTTCTATAGCACTGTTTAAGTTCCTGTTAGACAAGTAGTTCGCTGTCATGATTGCTTCACCCCAGCACTTTAGTGGCGCGTTTGCGTCAATCATTAGGGCTCTTGCTTTTTCAACCAGGGTACGATTTTTCCTCTCTGCTAATCCATTTTGGTGCGCTGTGTGCGGGGCACTAAGTCTTCTTTGTATCCCGCAGCGTTTCAGATAAGCGTCGAAGTCCCTGTTGATATATTCGGTGCCATTATCGGATTGTATTACCTTGAGTTTGTTCCCCGTGCACGTTTCTGCTAACTCTTTGAACTCTTTGAATTTTTCTAAGACTTCGCTCTTGCATTTCAGCAGGTAAACTCGACTATATCGGGAGTAATCGTCGATAAATGTGACGAAGTACTTATTTCCGCTTATTGTGGGCGTTCGGATAGGTCCACAAACGTCAGAGTGAACAATTTGTATGCGTTCTGTCGTCCTTTGAGTTGTTTTCTCGCGAGGAGCTGGTACTCGATGCATTTTCGCTTGAATGCACGCTTCACATTCCGGTAATGTTTCTTTAGGATTAAAATACAAGCCAATTATGTTTTGATTCTGAAGTGCTAATTTCAAGTCTTTAGGGTTCATGTGCCCCAATTTCTTATGACAATCTTCGATGTTAGATGATTTCGTTTTTGTGGTGATTGGAAGTGTTTCATCATCATCAGTGATCAGGTTGTAGCACTTATGCTTGCTAGGTTTTAGATAATAGAGACCATTTTCTTTGTAGGCAGTGAGAGTAATCTTATCCTTTGGGTTGTTTACTATCGCCTTATTTTTTGTGAATAGAACTGTACATCCAGCGTCCGTTATTTTGCTGACAGATAGTAGATTGGTGCATAGGCAAGGTACGTATAGTGTGTCTTTCAGTTGTGTGAGTGCATCACCGCTGCCATTTTTTGTAGTAAAAGAGACTGTACCTTTCCCTTCAATCTCTGCAGTGTAGTCTTCAGTTGCGAAGTTGAGTTGTCTGGATGTTTTCTCAATGTTCTTAAACAGGTCTCGTTGGAAAGTCATGTGTGAGGTACAGCCGCTGTCCACAATCCAAGTGCTCTCTTCAGGCTTCTTATTTTTTGTTAGAAGACACTGCTGCGTAGCGATGTGGTTTTGATGAGATGTAGAATTTTGTTTTTGTTGTTGCGGTTTCCCATGATTTTTCTTCCAGCAGCTTGTACATATTTTGTGTGTTTTGTGTTTGAAGATGTTACCTCTTCGTTTGCAGATTCGACAGGACGCGTATAAAGCTTCTTCTTGATATGAGGATCCAGGTTCGTCGTTGTTGGTCATATTATGGTTATGACGGGCTTCAAACTCTTCAAGTATTTTCGTTTTAAGCTCATCTGGCTTAGGAAGAGTGTCACGCGTTTCAATTGCGACTCTGAAGTTCTCATATTCGGGGGAGAGACTGTATAGCATCATTATGGTTAACAAGTCTTCGTTTATAGTAACGTCCATATCAGCCAGCTTGTCAACTGTGTCCATAAACTTGTTCAAGTGTGCTCGTACATCTTGGTTATCTAATTTAGTTAGGATCAGCTGTTTAAGTAGGGCCGCTTTGCGCGCAGGTCCCTTACTGGCATAAGTGTTCTTTAATTTGTCCCATACTTCTTTTGCAGTGCTGCAGTTTTTAATTTGTTTAAGCTCGGACGGAGCAATAATAAGGATGAGCTCAGATTTCGCTAACCGATCCTTTTCTTTTTCATCGACATTTGCATCTGCACTCAAGGCTTTCTCAACATATTTAAATAATTTATTTCGTACTAGAACGGCTTCGGCTTGAATTACCCAAGTGTCGTAATTATCCTTCGTGAGTGGATTATATAGCTCAATGGAGTGGATCGATTTTTATGTTCGACATTTTAACTTGGTACTCGTACTTACATTTTACGCTCTGCTACCATGTGAAGAAAGTTAAACTGAAGCATTTTATATTAGCTTTTAATAATTATCTTAGTACAATAAATTAATCTGTATGACACACAAGTTTTTTCTCTTGGGAAGTAAATTACCATGGCAACGATTGCCATAGAGGATTAGTCTTCAGAATAAGAAGGTACAATAAGTAGGTCATACTTCACAAAACCTAAGTGTTACAAATGTGGTCAGGGACACACTGGGGATAGTTGTGAAACTGACACAGAAAATGCATCTTGCTGTCTTTGTTCTGGGTACCACTTTGCAACAAATAAGTCTTGTCCAGAATTTTCTAGGCAAAAATTAATTAAAACATATATGGCGCAAAGCTCTGTATCTTATGCTGAAGCAGCAAAAATTCATCCTCCGGTTTCAAAATCCTACGCAGACACACTGTTATCTCCACCAACCAAAAACTTAGCTGATAATTCATCAATCTCTTCACCAAATAAATCTTCAACAAGCTATAAAAAGACTGTCTTCTTAAAACCACGTTTTCCTCCCAAATCTGTACCAGGATATAATAAAGAAGCTCACAATGCTATTATTAAAGACTTTAATATTCCTCAACCATCAGATGGTTGTGCTTTTTCTACTAAACACAATATTGAACATAAAGACACAAACTTTTCCATAAATGATTTTCTTTCAGCATTACACAGTCTTCTCTCTCAATTCAACATTTCACCGTCCAACGTTGCCTCTTCTTTCAATATACCTCAATTAATTCATAATGGACCACACATCCAAAATAATCCAGTGGAACTGCCGCAGTCTAATAAACAAAAAGAGTGATATTATATACTTGTTAAATAAATATGAACCTATTGTCTTTGCTTTAGCAGAGACATGGCTCAAACCTCATCATATTTTTAAAATCAATGGTTATTTAACCATTAGAGAGGATAGATCTGATGGGTATGGTGGAGTAGCTATACTTATCAAGAATTCTATCCCTTTTTCCATCATTACATTACCACCTCATAGTGAGGAAATTTCAATTGTTGCTATAAAAGTGTATAATACTTGTCTTGTCTCTTTATACATTCCTCACCCTTCTTCTTCTGTACTTCAAGAGATGAATAATCTCCTTTCTTTTCTTCCAAAGCCATTTCTAATCCTGGGGGACTTTAATTGCCATCACCAATCATGGGGTTGTTCAGTTTCAAATTGTTATGGGGATGAATTACTGGATATAATAGATGTTCATAACTTATGCATCTTGAATTCAGGAGCACCCACTCGGCGCTCAGATCCTAACCAAAACCAAAGTGCAATAGACCTCTCTATCTGTTCTCCAAACCTAGCCTCTTCCCTAACTTGGTATACTCTGTCTTCTACTTTTGGTAGAGACCATTTTCCAATAGTCGTCTCTTATCCTCTTTCCAAACCAAAAGCACCAATTAGGAGATCAAATCTAAAACATAAATTACCCCATAGTAATAGCAGTGACTGGGACAAATTTAGAAGCATTGTTGACAGTAAGATTTGCTCCTTGCCTGTAATTTCTGAAGGCAATGAAAACAGCTGTGCTGAAGCTTTAGCACATTTGTTAATTGAATCTGCAGATGCAGTTTTTCCTAAAAAAAATAACAATAATAGTACAATTCCCTCGCCTCCATGGTGGGACTCTGAGTGTACAGAATTAGTTAACAAACGTAAAGAGGCGGAATCCAATTATAACCTCAATATGTCTGATATTAATTTTGAAACTGTAACTAACTTAATTAACGAAACTTATAAACTTTTTAAGAAGAAAAAATTTGAATCTTGGCGTAACTTCTGCTCATCAATTTCACCGAACACTCACCCAACGATTGTCTGGCGGAATATCCGTAGATTTAGATCCATTTATAAGAACCCTTCCCCTATACCTAATTCTTTAGCCAACGAATTCTTAGATAATTTAGCGCCGCCTTGGGTTCCTGAGACAGGCTATTAACCCTAACTTGTCCTTACCTATAATATCAATAACCAACGGATCCCATAATCAAGACATCCCTATGACTCTAGATGGCCCATTCACTCTTACTGAATTAAAGGGTGTTATTCATAAAACTAAGGATTCTGCACCAGGCAGTGATGGCATCCCATATTCCTTTTTTGCTAATTTAAATTAAGACGTCCTCAGTTATTATTTACATCTTATCAATTCTATTATGATCACTGCACAGAGTACACTATATATACTGAAATAGAGACCAATCTTCGGCCTTAGAATGGGTAACCACTGACGCTTAGCCCACTAACGCCATCTGTTATCACTAGTAAGAATCATTACTCATCATATCTATAACTATAGCTATACCTATCTATAGAGACGCTATATGCATACCTACTACTTGTTTAAATCATAGTTTCATGGATACTGCAGATTTTAAGGATTTATAAATTAAACATTTTTTAAACAAAATAGTTTAATTGTGTCTTTTATAGCACTTATTTAACTTCTTGGCTTTTATTTGTAGCTTGTCCTCATCATCATCAACCTGTTTTCTCCCAGCTAATATTTTATTAATATTTTTACAATAATTAAAAATCATACATCGAATCACAATGTTAATCAAATAATCGACTATTTTGTTTTTATGGGTTAAACATTTTATAAATTCAAAATCAACAAATACAATTATTGCGGTTTTAATAATTTCTTTTAAATTACATTTTTCTAAGTTTTCTTTCATTATTTAATATGTCCTGCATATTTGAAATTAGTTGAATTAATTCTTTGCTGGGAGTGCAAAGCCATCGTCGACCTGCATATTCCCTATATTTTATATATTCGATTTCATTTTTTGAAGATAGATCTCTAATGCAATCTGAGCATGATTTAAAAATATGGGATTTTGTTTTTTTTAGAAAATATCCGCTCATGTACTGTATGGGAGCAATAATGCGGGGATCCCTTTCTTTTACTTCGAGTGGAGTAAAATTAAATTCGAAAATTTTCGAAAAATCGAATGAGGAGCAGGTCGACGTGTCTTTTGCATTTTCGTTGATGATGAGAGAATGCAATGCAGCACAAAAGTCCCCTTCGCAGTTACCACGGGTGTGAACACTGCTTAAATTATTTATTAAAAGAGTGGTAAACGCTGATTCGAATTGGTCACAGGTGGGGTTAGTGTTGCGACACCCTTGGCTTCTCACTGCGCCAAAGAAATTCTCTAAGGGGTCCTGGTTAAGGTGCCGCAACCATACTGACGACACGTTAAAATCAACTCTTAATTTTTTAATAAAGTTTGTATTGCTTTCAGTGTCCACACCCAATTGGTTATAGAAGGAACAGTTTCTTTTTTACCAGTCGAAGTTATAAATTTCATAGAATTAAATATTTTTATGCCTTCCACCCATGTTTTATGGTGGACAGAGTTCGGTGTTGCTGGGCCAAGTAGGGGTTTCGCGTTTTTATTTTTTAAATTGCTTCCATTGACCGAGTCAAATATTTCATCCATGAAAAGCAGCAGGTCCGCAGTTTCCTTGCACTCTGAAGGAATGATGTTCTTATCTAAAACAAAAAGAAAATAAAATTAAGGACAATACTCAATAAACAAGCGAAATATCCCAGTACATGTTTTTCAGTGTGCGTTTTCTTGTATTAAAATACATTTTAAGAGATCAATTGGTCATCAAGCAAAGAAATATATTATACAATTGGGCATTATTAACTCTCAGTAATAAGTATGCAGTGCAAAGTTATAGCAAATAAATGAAAACTATTCTTTTCACCTAATTAAACATAGCCGCAGGCAATGGCAACTCAAATCCTAACTGAATCCTAAAATTATTATTAATAATTATTATTATAATCTTTTATACATCGTCTGTTTATATAATAAACATATGAAATTGTAAAATAAGTCAAACATTACCTGCTAGATATCCCATGTTAGATGCCACAGTACAGCTGAATATTTGTGAGGCGAATTTAACTTTCATTTTATTTAGTTTTTCAGGGTTGACATGATTTTCAGTTAGCTTTGGGATCAATCTAATGCCCTTGTAACCCGGGTTTTCGTCATACAGTTTTTTTATATGAGACCATTTTGCAGTTTTAATAACACCCTATTTTGTGGTGTATTCCAAATTTTTGTTTAAAAGGTTATTTCTAATTCCTTTGAGAAGGTGTGGGGGGTCATAGAGAGGTATAATTTCTTGGTCGTTTAATAGAATTACGTTTTCCTTCAATTCCTCTCCTTTTCTTAAATAAATTCCTCTGGTCTCATTAAGTAACAGTTTGAGAGCCTGTCTATTATTGGTTCCCTGGTCACATACTGAAGCAACCACTATCAACCCTGCTTCTTGCAAGCCTGTAATAACATCTTTGATTTGTTTAGCTAGTTCTGGTCCCTTGGTTGCACTTGATGAAAATGTGTATGCAACTGCCTGTTTATAATTATACTGCCTGTTTATTATACCACGCACCATAAAAACTTGGGCATGATCTGCAAAGTCACATTTTCTTTCTTGCCCATTGTCAACCAGACCTGTTATTTTATTTTTACGCTCCTGGTATGTGACATTAGGTTTCAGTGAGACTTCGTCAAACATTAGCACACACAGCTTTTGTTCGGTTTTCATTAACTGAGCTTTGGCTTTTAATTGAGAGAAAATATTTTTGTTGATCCCAGGCTTTAGATTACTCATTTGTATTAATTTAATAAGAGTTTACTGAGCTGGCAAAATAAAAATCTTCCTGAAGAATCTGTATCCTTTAGGGCTTTGCTTGAAGATGGATAAGGCGGCAATTTTTTCCTGCAATGTAAAGCGTCTTCCTTTTCCCTTTTTTCGGTCTTCCCGCCATTGCATTTGCATTAATAATTTAGCAGTACTTGTGCAATTTTCAAGGGTTTCTAAGACTGCGGGACTAGACGCAAATTTTTTTGCCGTTTTCAAGTTGAGTGACTGTTGTCTTGCTTTATTTTTTATTTTGCTTATTTTTACTCTTGCAGCAATAAGTTTTCGGTGTAGGTCTTTTTCCACATTTGTAAGGAATACCTTTTTAGTGGTTTTCCCGACAACTCTTTTTCTTTCTGAAGGTAAAATTGAAAAAAAACATGTTAATTATTTCACATAATATGTATGGATTATTTTATTCAATAATTAAAATAATGAATACTACGAATGAAGATTAAAGTGCACATGATGATAATAGATGACCTTAAATGTACAATGGCAAATAATGGCATTAAATGTGCAATGGGCTTTTCGAACAATAAGAGTTCAGCTTATACTGAAAATGATGTTGTTGTGCGCACAAATTGTAAATTCTCAGAACTTTTGCTAAATTTCATTTCATTCTAAACCATCTTTGGCGATTCCAAAAGTCAAATAATCCTAATCTTAAATTAAAATTAAAACTTACCAAGATTATGTTTTATATTTTTCTTGAGAATTGGAGGATTTCCAAGTGGTATGATTTTATCATGCACTGGAGTGTCTGGATCTGAAATATTAGGATATTTAATTTTAACAGTTTATACAATACTGGAAGAATAGAAGAAGTTTACCCTGCAGTGGGACAATATAGGCTACAAATAATAATGTATACTCATACATTTTTAATTTGTTGATTAATGACCAGTTTTCTAAGATATCTAAATAATTATTGCCAACAAACGGAGTTTATTATTATTTAAAAAAAAATATTTTGATGAAGTTTTATTTGATAAAAGTGTAAGAGAAGAAAGGGTCCTATGGTTCAGGTTTTTTATCTAGTAGTATCATACTGTGATTTGACTTTATAAGAAACTTTTTTAGGAAGATTATTTCTATTTCATTCAATACCCTTTGAGATTTTTATTTCCCCTATGAGAGAAATAAAGACTTACCAATATTTTCTTTTTGGACTATATCCTTTCCAATGTTCATTGATGTATGCGGCAAGTGTTCAAAATTTGAAGTTAGATCTGGAAGAAGAGAGAGAAATATTGTAAGCACTAACTTTACTGTTGGATGTGGCTGTAACCTCTCTCTCTGGTGAGTGGTGAAGCCAAATGAAAAACAGTTTTTTATTAGTTCAAAAAGTTATTGACGACTTTTTCAAAGTCCAAGACGTCCTCGACCTTTAGGAACTTGTTTATTATTTTGATGATTTTGACGATTATAGTTCTGTAACTAGTTAACTACATACGTCTTACAGTCGCAACAATATTTTCATCAACATAAAACCTAGCACTGCCCTGCGAATTGCAAAAAACATAAGAAAACTTGAATTTTGCGGGCCACTCTGACGCTTTCACGTTAAATCAAAATAAATCAGAAACAGTGACTCACCAATACTTTCATTTTGCACTATGTCTTTTCCAATATTCATTGTAGTCTGCGGCAAGTATTCAAAAGTGGGATCTGGAAAAAAATACATCATGGTCCATTTTAGTATTATTATATGCAAAAGTAACTCTATCTATCTGTTACTTTTGGACCACTGCTGAACCACTTATCAGATAGGGATTACATACGGCATGCAGGTAGACCATTTAGCAGTATGGATTTAGTCCCTTGATACATTCCTTTGGGATATTTTTAACTTTATTTTGTAGTCAACCAACTCCAGTACTGGCAAACATGCTTCAAAAGCTAGTTAGGATTAAATGCTTATTAAAAATTAGTAAATTAAAAAGTAAAAATAGGCACCTCTTGATGTTGATGGCTTTTCCAGAATTTGTTGTAATGGCTTTCTAGTAACAGATGTTAATCTCCTCAGTGACCATGACGCTGAAAGACAGAACATATCCAAATAGAGCAACTTATTGAAGTATCAACATAAAATGCCACAACAGGAATACATACAGCACAGTGGTGTATATTTCTATAAGTAAAATTATGATTTATACAAACCTGACATATTTAATGTTGGCACAGCAATGTTGCTGATTTTGTTGTTACGACATAGATATTTATCATCAAAGTGTGAGCGACACACACGGCGGTACTTAAATATGCGCTCATTTTCCAAGCCCAAGATATCACCACCAATTGCATAAAGCCATGTGTTGAAGCGTTCCTTATCCCTTTCAGGGTTTGGGAATCCATGGAGCACTCGATGCATACCTAAAATAAATAATGAGGTCTTTAAAGTTATTGCAAAATAACAAAAAAAAAGTTATCTTTACAACCTCCAATTTTGTGGTCAGTGGGTTGTTTTAGGGAATTTTGTTATATTGTCAATATCTCAATCATGTAAACAAAAGCACTATCTGAGAGCACTGTCATATTATCCTCTTTGAACAATAGATAGCGTTGCTAAGATTTTGGTTTACTTTGGGCCAATAATGGGTGGAAATGGTACAGTAGGATATGATTTGGATTTAAGTTCAGTTGCAGTGGTTTGTTGGTTGGTATATTTTTGTTTGTATTATATAATACACTGTAATTATACAAGTTTGTATTGTGACAGTATGTTGATTCCTTTTGAAGTTAGTGTCGAATTCATTTTTTTTTTGCTATGGATGTGTTCCATTGCCTAGAAATGAGAGTACCTACTTTCATAATATACACGGTAAGGAAATGATTGATTTACTTTATGTCTGGTTGCCTGGTACATAATGTGATATGTGAAATAATAAATTAAGTCTGACAAACCTCCACTCTCCTTGCAACCTGGAACACAGCAGTGCTTGTCCGAAGACATGGTGCAATAAAACAGATACTAAAAGAGTCCTATCTCAACAAACACAACACAAAATCCTTTCTGGTCACAGTTATGGATTAGTCGGAGGAACTTTCGTTCGACTCAACGACAAAATGCACAACGAAACACAGACCGATCGCAAAAATGCAAGAAAAACACATGAAACCGGCGCAAGCGTCGACATGTATTTGACATTTGACAATTTATTGAGTATCAATTGACATGCATTTGGTGTTACCAGTTTATTGATAAACAAACCACCAACGAAATTCAGCGAAGTTGTTATAGAAATTGTTAAAATATTTTCAGATTTTTGTTTATTATATCCTAGTATGTTTATAATCTTTGGAATTGATCAATAATGTTTACTGTGATCTTCATTGTAGATCGTGAATCATTATGATTGATTCCAGAGACAGAGACTGGGATTTTACATATATATTAAATAAAACTGCAGGAGCTAATAATCAGCCATGTTCTATATTTTACCGACACTATCACAGATAATCTTAAGCCGCATACACACTAGTAATTGTTAGGGATGATCCACACTACTGACATCCCCCTTTTTTTATAATAGAAAATACAAATCAATTTGAACACTCGTAGTTCGCTAAATATTGAGGTCGCCTCAAAGTCCTTCCATACCTGGATAAATTATTAGTAACATTACTGTTATTATTTGGTAAAACATGTTCAACATTATTGTTCAAATTAAAAGTAACTCTTTTCTGTGTGGAAGAACTCTGGTCTGTTACATTAACAAAATCATTTAAATAGTTATAATAATCATTATCATTTGATTGTCTCCATGGTGAACCTTTAAAAATATGATATCTATTTCTAACAACCTTTTCTCCGTTTTCTAATAAAATTAAGTATGACCTATGTTTCTCCTCTTTAACAATTTCCCCTTTGATTTTTTTTTTAGTATTTCTATCATGTATATAAACCTTTTGTCCCGGATAGAATCGACCTATTTCACAATTATTTTTCTTATCATGATAATATTTATATTTATTACGCTTAACTTCTACCTGTTTCTTTAATTTGTTGTAATCATTTTTCACAAAAATATTCTTAGTTGGTAAAAAAGATGATACTTGCCTACCCATTAACCATTCATTAGGTGATTTTAAGTTATCATCAATAGGTGTATTTCTATATTCTAGTAATGCTAAATATAAATCTTTTTTCTCAATCAAACATTTTTTAAACATTTTTTTAATAGTTTGTATGTGTCTTTCTACCATTCCATTAGATCTAGCGTAATAGGGTGTTGAAGTAATATGTTGAAAATTCCACAATTTACAAAAATCTTTAAAAACATAACTTTTGTATTGAGATCCATCATCAGTATACAATTTTTCAGGAATTCCCCATCTAGCAAAAACTGAACTTAATGCTTTTACATGACTATCAGCAGATTGATCATTCATCTCAACTAACTCAACATACTTAGTTAGGTAATCCACTATTAACAAATAAATTTTATTGTTTAGAAAAAACATATCTGCACCAACTATAGCCCAAGGTTTGTTTACAATATCTCTTAACATTAATGCCTCATATGAATGATTTTTACTAAATTCAAGACATGTGTCACAATTCTGAATTAAATCTTCTAATTCCTTGTTCATAAAAGGCCAAAACAATAAACCCCTAATTCTATTTTTACATTTATCAATTCCCATATGATTAAAATGAATCTTATTTAACATCTCTCTACGCAATGACTTGGGTACTAAAATAGCTGTATTTTTGAAAATTAAACCATCTGAAAAGTATAACTCATCTTTTATCGAATGATAAACTTTAAGCTTGTATGGTATGTCATTGACTGATGGCCATTTATTTTGTATGTACTTTATTAATAAAATTAAATCTTCATCTTTAGCTGTTTCTTCTTTTAATACATCTAGTTTCTCTTTACTAATATTTAAACTTTCTTTTATTAAGCATACATGTAATTCTATAATCTCATCTAATTCTTTATTACAAATAGTATCATTCACATAAGACCTTGACAGAGCATCTGCCACTAATAATTCTTTCCCTGGCCTATATCTTATTTCTAAATCATATCCTTGCAATCTTAGTCTAAGTCTCTGTAGCCTTAAGGGTGTTTCGTTCATAGATTTTTTAACAATGTACTCAAGAGGTTTATGATCAGTTTCTACTACCACATGTTTCCCATAAATATATTGGTGAAACTTTTCACACGCATAAACTATTGCTAATAGTTCTTTCTCTATCTGAGCCCAAGATTTCTGACAATCTGTTAGAGCTTTGGAAGCATATGCCACTGGTGTATAATTTTGCAATAACACTGCTCCTAACCCTGTACTACTGCTATCAACTGACAAAGTTATAGGACTATTCATATCATAATATTTTAAAACTGGTTTTGATGTTAGTAACTGCTTTAATTTAGAGAAATCTTTTTTCTGTTTTTCACCCCAAATAAACTCTGCATCTTTTCTTAATAACTCTCTTAACGAATAAGTAACATCTGATAAATTGGGAACAAATTTTGACACATAAGTAACAATACCTAATATTGTTTGTAATTGTTTTTTAGTTTTTGGTTCATCCATACTTACAATTGCTCTTATTTTCTCCGGATCTGGTTTTATACCATCCTCACTTAAAATATGCCCTACATACTTTACTTCTTTAACCCCAAACTGACATTTTTGTTTATTAAATTTTACTCCTGATTCCTTTGCTTTTTGTAATACCTTTTCTAACCTCTCATTATGTTGTTCTAAACTCTGACCCCATATAATCAATTCATCTATATACTGCTCTACCCCTTCAATATGTTTAAATAAATCAGAAAAACATCTACTAAACACCTCAGGTGCTGAATTTAACCCAA
The DNA here is from genome assembly GCA_916618015.1 of Xestia c-nigrum. Taxonomy (NCBI): domain Eukaryota; kingdom Metazoa; phylum Arthropoda; class Insecta; order Lepidoptera; family Noctuidae; genus Xestia; species Xestia c-nigrum. Next base: position 13,686,669 of record OU745260.1, read on the forward strand.
ATGGCAACCTTCTATAGCAATACCTTCCCCAGTTACCTGCGTTGAAAGTTGTGAACAATTGACTATCCTCTGACAACTTTATCATATAAAATCCTTTAGACGCATCTAATACACTGAAGTATTTAGCATTAGGCATCCTAGCTACTAGTTCCTCAAAGGTACTCATCTTATGTCTCTCCCTTATTATACATTTATTTAAATTTTGAGGATCTAAACATATTCTAATATTGTCACCCGATTTCTTGGTTACTACCATAGAATTAACCCATTCTGTAGGTTCTACCACTTTCCTAATCACTCCTGATCTCTCCATCCTATCTAACTCCTGTTTAACTTTATCTTGTAATTTAAATGGTATTTTTCTTGGTCTCTCCGCAACCGGTATATAGTCATCCTTTAATTTAATTTTATACTCATGTTCAAGTTGTCCTAATCCAGAAAATAAATCATTATATTTCTCAATTAAATGCTGTGTAGACCCTTCATTGATTTTGCAAACATTTTGGATTATCCCCAACTTTAATGCTGTATCATAGCTTATAACTCCCATTTTACAACACTCTACTACATAAAAAGTTGTGATGCATTTACTGTTTTTGTAACATATTTGTTCATCACATGCCCCTAACACTTTAATACTTGAACCATCAAAATTAGTCAGTCTTACGTTATCTGCATTATTAATCTTTAAATTTAATCTTTTACATGTATTTATGTTTAATATATCCACTTGTGACCCTGTATCAATCTTAAATTTCACTATGTTGTCTTTAACTATAAGTTCCATTTGCCAGTCTCTATTAATTTCTCCAACTTTCTGCACTGTTTCTATCTCAAATGATTTCTCACTACTTTTTTCTATAACCGCACACTTATTTCTACACATTGCACCAAAATGACCAAATTTACTACACTTTACACATTTTTTATTGTAAGCCGGACACTTTCCATACTGGTGGTTACTTCCACACTTGCCGCAGACTCTTGGTGCTCCATCTCCTTGATCCCTCTTGTTTCTTGAGTTTTGCCTTGTCCGTGATGCTGATTGTTGTCTTTTTCTATCTTTGTAGTTATTTTGAGCAAATTGTCTTCCACGAGGATTGTATTTATTGACTTCTCCAACTTGTTTTTCATTAATTTTATCCATTTGGCTTCTTGCTACTTCGGCCGCTTTACACGTGTTAATGCATTTTTCTAATGTCAGATCTGTTGTTCGCAATAAGCTTTCCTTTAAACTATTGTCACTTATTCCCATTATAATCTGGTCTCTTATTAGTCCGTCCTTTAGATGATCAAAATTACAGTCCAAACTTAGCTTTTTTAAATCCGTGATGAATTCATCGTAGGTTTCCCCCGCTTTTTGCTTACGAGATAAGAATACATGTCTGTTATAAGTTTCATTGCTAGGAGGACTGCAGTGCTTTTCTATACTTTGTATTACCTGTTCAAATGTTAGCGACTCTTTTTTTTCAAATGTATTATAAACTGCCAGACCTTCGTCACCCAAACTGTGCAGTAATAAAGCCTTCAGTTGATCTTTCTCCAACCTGGTTTTAGCGCCACTCGCAGTCAAATACAGATCAAATTTTTGTTTCCAAGTTAAAAACGATTGTTTGATATTCTGTGTGTTTAACTTTAACGGGTCTGGAGGCCGTAACATCTCCATTTTTACTTTATATAAATTTTTACTTTACGTACGTACTGTAATGGCGTCGCGTCGTTCGGTGCCGCTCCACAACTTCACCTTTTATCCTTTATAATTCAACCCACTCGCCTGATTCCGATTCCTCAGCGCCATGTGATCTTCATTGTAGATCGTGAATCATTATGATTAATTCCAGAGACAGAGACTGGGATTTTACATATATATTAAATAAAACTGCAGGAGCTAATAATCAGCCATGTTCTATATTTTACCGACACTATCACAGATAATCTTAAGCCGCATACACACTAGTAATTGTTAGGGATGATCCACACTACTGACATTTACCCCAAAATTAACAAAATCTACTAGTGCAACCATGAATATTCGGTTTTGTTTAGCGCCATCTGTTCGACTTTTTAGTGAACATAAGCGCAGAACTGCCATGCCTGCCATCTCTTATCAGTAGTTGGCAAAACCTTCGCGTAGTAACCCGGCAAAATTAAGAAACCATATTTCAACTTGCTTTCTTCAGGTCTGACAAACACTTCGTGATTTAGTATCATTGTAACCACTAACTTCCCCGATATTTTGTACTAAGATTGAACCGCCTGGATCACTGGAAACATCCCGGCTGAATGGAAACGTCAAATGGTGTTGCCATTCCTTAAACCAAATAAAATTCCATCTGACGCTTCTTCTTACCGTCCCATAGTTTTGTCTTCAGTTCTGATGAAATTAGCTGAACACTTAATTAAAAATCGTCTAGAATGGTTTGTTGAAAGTAAAGGTCTCTTGGCAGAATCACAATATGGCTTTAGAAAAAGTAGAAGTACCAGTGACTGTTTAAGTATTTTAACATCGGATATTCGGATTTCATTTTCTAATAATCAATCCACGGTCGCGGTTTTCCTTGACATTAACTCAGCTTATGATAATGTTGTTTTATCAGTTTTACAAAATAAATTAAGAGCCTTACGGGTTCCATTGAATTTGTCGAATTTTATTATCAATATCCTGACTGAACGCTCTATTAGTATGTTAATTGGAGATCATGAGGTCTCTCACCTTGTGTGGAAAGGCCTCCCACAGGGTTCCGTGCTCAGTCCCCTTCTATACAATATCTACACGTTTGATTTAGACTCGTCCTTAGCTGACCATATTAGGGTTCTTCAATATGCCGACGATTTGTTGTTATATTCCTCTAGCCAATCCGTCGAACAAGCTAGCCAGGCTATCAATTCCGCTTTATCTAATTTGGAATCATGGTTACATCTTAATGGCTTGGATATATCCACGTCTAAAAGTGCGGCTGTTTTATTCACCCGAAAGAGAAATATTCCCACTATAAATCTCTTTTATAAAGAAACTCCTATCCCGATTAAAGATCATTTCAGATATCTTGGTGTAATACTTGACAGTAAACTAAATAGTGTTCCTCATTGTGAATATATTATTAACAAATGTGAAAATCACCTTAATATGCTTAGATGCCTATCTGGTGTATGGTGGGGTGCGCACCCCTTCTCATTAAAACTTATTTACAACGCAATCATTAGAAGCACTCTGGATTATGGATTGTTTCTACTGGAACCTGGTAACGTTGTGGCTTTTAAAAAGTTGGATCGCATCCAATCCAAAGCTCTACGCATTGTTTCGGGTGCCATGAAGTCCAGTCCCATTAATGCTCTCCAAATTGAATGTGGGGAAGCACCTTTACATCTGAGACGACAATTCCTATCTGACAAATATTTGTTCCGGATTCTTCAGTCATCAACTCATCCTCTCATTCCTAAACTAGACTCTTTAATGTTACAAATAGAATCTTCAGACTACTGTGTTCTATATTTCGGGCGTGATGCAATGGGTTCTTACAAATAAAATTCAGGGAGACGAGGACTTGTGTATTGTACATAAAGCAGACATGACATGAAGTCTAACCACAGACAATATTTCATTTTTCTTCTTTAAAAACTAAGATCATAGACTATAATATGAAACATGCCCCTTTTTTTTTTTTTTTTTTTTTTTTTAAATTGACAAGTGACATTGACAACTGGGCATAACCTGTTGTTTACAATTTACAAGATTAATGCTGAAATACAAATTACATTTATTATTAACTTATGTTTATCGTTTAAGATGAAGTGATAAGTAAATTATACAATAATAAATTGATTACATCAATACATTTATAAGCAATACACTAGCGTTGTCGTGATGTGAAATTATTTCAATACAATGTTTAAATTTATTTGAGTGATATTGAATTTAATGTATTACATTGTGAATAAATTATCCTATAAATCAAATTTTTGTGTCTTTTTGAGTAATCTTCCTCTAGAACTATACTTATTTACATTCTCTGAAACATAGTTTCTTTCGTCAGGAGATATTATAATATTAGGCATTACATTTGAGCATGACTGAGGAGGACTAGTTAAAATTAATTCATCTTGATATTCATAGTGATCACAAAGACTTTGACTACAAGACACATCATCATTTACATTGACAAATTCAGGTGACTTTATGACTGACTGATTTGTTACATTTGATTCAGACTGATTGGATTCTATAGATTGATAATTTTCTGATTCAACATTAGATTCTGTATTGCTACAATAAGAATTATTATGAACTTGACTAGGACTTGAGAATGAGTTTGTTTTTCTACGAGTTATTATGTATGTGTAATCCTGACAACCATCATCATCCCTTTCATTTTCAAAAGACTGACTCGATTGTGACTGAAAGTGTGACTGTGTTTTTTGACCATTAAGATCATCAAACTTAATAGATTCTTTATGTTGTTTTTGTTGACAATAATCAGGTCGAATATGTTGAGAATTTCGCCTATATGTTTTACCAAAGTTGTCTTGTATTATAAAAGATCTAGGGAGTTTAGTTTTAGAGATAATTTGACCTTTTGTCCAAATAATGTCTTTCGGATTTTTTTTAAAATAAATGTTATCCTTGACATGAAATTCTTGATAGTTTTTACAACTTTTATTATAATAATTTTTAGTTTTTTGTAAGTTTTTGTCTTTAATGTTGGAATATTCAGCAAATTTAACAATTTTAGGTTTTAATTGACTAATTTGACTTGGTAATTTTGTTCTTAATTGTCTTGACATGAGTAATTGCGAAGGGGAGTACATGTTTGAACCTTGAGAAGTTCTATGTTGTAATAGACCGATGTGGGGATCTGTACCTGATTCCTCACATTTTCTTAAGATATTTTTGACTGTTTTGACTGAGACTTCGGCTAATCCATTTGATCTTGCCATGTATGGACTGCTGACAATGTGTTCAACATCCCATTCATGAAGAAATTGTTTGAATTCTTTTGAGTTATAAGGTGGTCCACCATCACTGACTAATTGTAATGGAATGCCATGTCTTGCAAAAATAGATTTTAAATTATTTATTACTGATGAAGATCTAGTATCATTTTTTAAATTAGCTATCTCAATGTAGTTAGAATAATAGTCTACCACAAGTAAATATTTTTGATTTTTATATTCAAATAGATCAGTAGCTAGTTTTTGCCAGGGGAAAATTGATTTTTCATGTGACCTGAGTGATTCTTTTGATTTATTTAAACTATACATAGCACAAGTTTCACACAGTTTTATTTTGTTTTCTATATCCTGATTTATGTTAGGCCAAAATACAATACCACGAGCTAAATTTTTGGTTTTTTCTATTCCTAAATGTCCTTCATGTAAAGTATTCAAGATTTCAGTTCTCATTGAAGTAGGAATAATGACAGAATTATTCTTAAAAAGTATATTATTTATGACATGAATTTCTTCTTTGACATTCCAATATGGGAGTACTAAACTATCGCATAGGTTTTTTGACTGAGGCCATCCTTGGAAAAAATATTGTTTCAATATTTGTAACTTTATATCATTGTTTGAACATTCTAAAATTTTATCTAATTTTTCTTGAGAAATTGCTAAGTTTGAGGTTAGTAAATTAATATGAATATCCAAGTTTTGTTCAAATTCTTTTAAATTATCATCAAGATTGTTATCATTATCGACTGGTGCTCGAGAAAGAGTGTCTGAAATGTACATTTTTGAGCCTTTAGTATAAGATACTATCAAATCATAAGCTTGCAAAGTAATCATCATTCTTTGAAGTCGTGAAGGTACTTCAGATAATGGTTTTTTAAAAAGTGTGACTAGAGGTTGGTGGTCTGTCTCTACCTGAATTGGTTTTCCATAAACATATTGGTGGAATTTTTTACATCCAAAAACAATTGCATATAGTTCTTTTTCAATTTGTGCATAGTTTTCTTGACATTTGCTTAAAGATTTAGATGAATAAGCAATAGGATTGTTACCATGAAATATGACTGCACCAACTGCACTTTTAGAGGCATCTACTGACATTCTAACAGGTTTATTGACATCATAATGAATAAGAACTGGGGACTTGCAAATAATTGATTTCAATTTATTAAACTGATTTTCATGATTTTGTGTCCAAGACCATAAGTTTTGTTTTTTAAGTAAATCTCTTAAAATACTAGTTTCTTCAGCTAAATTTGGAATGTATTGACCTAAATAATTAATCATACCTAAAAATCTTTGAAGTTCTTTGACATTTTGAGGAGAAGGCATTTTAGTAATTGCTTCTATTTTTGACTTATCTGGTGACACTCCATGTTGGTTAAAAATGTGTCCCACATAACAAATTTCTGAAAGACCAAATTCGCATTTTTGTTTATTAAATTTTAAATTGACTTCAGAAGCACGTTTGAAAACTGACTCAAGCCGTTCATTATGTTCGGTCTCATTTCGTCCATGAACTAAAATATCATCGACAAATATTACAATACCAGGCAAATCACCAAAGAGATCATTCATTACTCTATGAAATATTTCACCGCTAGAAGCTATACCATACGGGAGTCTAAGGAATTTATACCTACCAAAAGGTGTGTTGAATGTACATAAGTCACTGCTCTCTTTATCCAATTTGATAGTCCAGTAGCCAGAGCTTGCGTCTAATTTTGAAAATATTTTACTACTAGTAACTTGTGACCTGAGATCATTAAATGTAGGATAAGGATAATGAGGTCTTTGAATAGCAACATTTAGGTTTCTCGGATCAAGACATACACGCAATGAACCGTTTGTTTTTTCTACTAAAACAATAGAATTAACCCATTTTGTAGGTTTGGTGACCTTTTCAATTATTTTCATCTTTTCCATATTTCCTAATTCAGACTTTAAACGATTTTGAAGAGAAAATGGTATTCTACGAATAGGACATACTTTTGGTTTCACATTTTCGTCGATATCCAAGTGAATTTCATTTGGAAGACATCCTATACCTTCGAATGTATGAGAATATTTGGATACGACACTTTGTACTGACCTGTCACAATCAAGTTGTAGGTTATTTTGAATTTTATAAATTCTTTTGACAATACCAAGTTTTTCACACGTTTTCCAGCCTAGAATTGTTTGGCATTTATATTTTAGTCTTCAGTCCATTCTCAAATTCACATTGTATCACACAGCTACCTAGATTTGGAACTATTTCTCCTGAAAATGAAAAAATCTCATTATTTGTTCTTTGAATATGTATTTTCCTATTAGTCTGAGTCATTATAGAATTAAGTGTGTCTTTAGAAATAACATTAGTATCGGCACCTGTGTCAATTTGGCATTTTGTCAAAATATTATTTAAATTTACATTAATTTTCCACTCATCCTCTCTATTATTACATTTATTATTGTCAGTCAATTTATTAATTATAAAATAATTGTCATTACAAGAAGAGTCATCATAATTAATACAACTTACACTAGATTTTTGTTGTTGACCCTTGTCCTGTCTGTCCTTGTTGAAAAAACAATATTTAGCAAAATGGTTCTGCTTCTTACATATTTTGCACGTTCTTCCTTCCGCTGGGCATTTATAAATGTGAACCTGTCCGCATCTGTTACAAGGCTTTTTCGATACTGAATTGTCACGTCTTTTCACAGAGTTTTGATTATAATCTCTATTATTTGACTTACTTCTCTGTCTATAATTATTGAAATTGTTGCAATTGTTTCTTGACTTTGACCTGCCTCTGTGGTTTATTTTTGACACTTGCTGAACTGATGACATATTTTCTGAAGATTGATGACTTTGTGACTTTGTTATTTTTGTAGACCTTTCTTGAGATAATTCCATACTTTTTGCAATTTTTAAAGCATCCTCAAGTATTAGTTTTTCTTGCTGTAATAATTTTTCTCTTATTTTTGAGTTGTTTATTCCGATAACAAACATATCTTTGACTAAGGAATCTTTTAAGTCGTTGAATTCACATGACTTGGCTAAATTATTCAATATCGTGACGTAGTTATCCAAAGATTCTTCTTGTTGCTGTAATCTTGTAAAGAAACTATACCTTTCCACTGTAATGTTGCTTTGCGGATTGAATTTTTTGTCAAAGTGATTCAGCACATTTTCTATAGTTGTAGATTTTCTATCGATATTTAGGGAATTGAAGACTTCTAATCCATACTCACCAATGAGATTCAAAAATATTGCTATTTGCTTCGTTTCTGACTGTTTCTTTATGTCATTAGCATCGCAGTAAATCTCGAATCTTTGTTTCCAATTTTTCCAATGTTCAGCCATGTTACCATTTTGTCTTGTTAGGGGTTTGACACTGTTACCCAGAAAAATATTGGTCTCCATTCTTCTATTTCCCTGTTGATATCCTCACGATGACACCATGTTCTATATTTCGGGCGTGATGCAATGGGTTCTTACAAATAAAATTCAGGGAGACGAGGACTTGTGTATTGTACATAAAGCAGACATGACATGAAGTCTAACCACAGACAATATTTCATTTTTCTTCTTTAAAAACTAAGATCATAGACTATAATATGAAACATACTGGTCCCATAAACGTGCTCCCTGTCTAGTTATAAGCTATAAAAAATTCCTTTCACTTTCTTCTCCAATTCACCGTTCCAATAAACTTCCCATGTTTAACTGTAGTTATGAAAGTTTACTGTTCAGCCCCACCCTAAATTTTACCTGTGTTAAAAAATCAGACCCTGATAGAAATTCAAGTTTTAAATTCTTATTTGGCCGAACACTTCGAATATCACCATGTATTTGCGGATGCTGCCAAGTTTTCTCCAACGGGTTGTGTTGGCATAGGAACGTATCACTCTCAATACAACATCGTCCAAAAAATAAAACTGCCCCCGGAAACTTCTGTTTTTACGGGGGAATGTTTTGGCATTTTAAAAGCATTAGAATATTCTCGCGTTTTTAAACTTAAAAAAACGATTATTTTTACTGACTCCCAAAGTGCTCTTCTAGCCATCAACAAATCCCCTTGTCGTGACGCCCCTGCTCTATTATGTAAGCCATATGGGGTATGTAATATAATCGTGCCTTAGGTTCGCTTACATTAGCAGGCGCACGAATAATATAATGATCTCATCATGGTAACAAATACTTTGAGTATCATACCTCGCTTTATTGTTCTCTTCCTTATTTCACCTTCCTTCCACAGCTTGTTCACCATCTCTAGCCGCACCCTTCAGCGAGCTGCTAGCCGCTGCTGTTCACCATCTGTAGGTGTTTATGCCCATTGATACTAACTACTTCTGTACCATGGGCGGGGAGAAGGAAGCATGGTCAGGGCGGTATATCCGGCCCGTGATTATGCCACCTCTTCCAAGCTGTAAATAGAAATAAGCGTTAGCGCCACACTCATGCACCATTAAGGATATAAGGGATTGTATAGCTCATACATCCCCGACTCAGTTGCTTAGGTTCAGACTCTCTTAGCCAACCCTCGCACTCTTTTGCCCAAGGCTCTCTAACGCTAAGCAGTTGCATTAGTTCAGACCCTCTCTTGGTCAACCCTTGCACTCTACTGCCCAAGGCATCCCCAACACTAAGCAGTGGCATTCGTTCAGACCCTCTCTTGGCCAACCCTTGCCCTCTCCTGCCCCAGGAATCCCCACTAAGCAGTTGCATTCGTTCAGACCCCCTCTTGGTCAAACCTTGCCCTCTACTGCTCCTCTAGGAATCCCCAACTCTTACAGTTCTTTACTTTACTTTTAACTCTACAGTTCTTTAGGATCTGACCCTCATGGCCGTCCATTCCAACTCTAGGCCTTTAAGCTTTCATAAGCCAAACTTGCCAAGCTGCACGCTCGGTAGATTATCAGTAGGTACGTACCATAATATCTCTTCAGGGGGGAGCCTTTCATAAACTAGCCTTGTCAATCTGCCACGTGCCACCCACGAGGCCAGCTTGACACAGGCTCTTTAGCAGGTGGCTTTCATCAGCCTGCCTTGTCGATCTGCCGCATGCTACCCATGAGGCCAGCTCGACACAGGCTCGATCAGTACAGCGTTACTTGTTCTACATTATATCTAATGATCTACAAGCACCGCCACCAGCTAACAACTTTAGCCTCATGCTTACTCTCATAATAGCAACTACTCAAAAGCTACTTATGGCTACTTAACTTAGCTCTACTTAGCGCAATTCAGGGGGAACTTAGGGGGCTACTTAGCTTTCACACAGCACTCTGTTGACGAGCGACTCGTCAGTTCCACTTTTACTTGTAAACCGCACAGAACACGCCGGCAAAGATCATCGCATCACAGGCAACGACACTTGCTTTTTGGCGGGATCTTATTATAACCTCTTTCTCTGTGGACCTTACCACAGATAAACATCTGTCATTACAGAGTTACGATGCGTTGGTATTGCCATGTAATTTCTATTATTTATAATTATTTTATTCACATTCGCGTTACGACGCGACACTCCCGGCCCAAAGGCTTGGCTAGTGTATTGTTAGGAGGTTGCGCGTCCACTCTTTATCTTTTCAAAAGCTCTAGTGGCCGCGCTTCTTCTCGGTTTTGTCTCCTCTTTCGAGTTAGGTATTTCATCCGGAGTGTTGCTGTCGGATTGTTTCTCTGACCCATCGCTCACTCGAGTATCCTCCGACCCTTCTTTTCTCATGCGAACACTTATAATTTCAACTGGGGTTTCTATTGCAATTTCATCGGGTCATTTTCCAATATTGGGTGTTATTCCCATACCATTTCTAGGTCTTTCGTTGCATTGTCGCATGTGTTATTAGTCTCGTATTCAGTTATCTCATTCTTATCCATCTCCAGCGGGTAGATGTGGGCTATGGATCGGGTAAATCCCTGTCTCGTATTTTGATTTTTGCTACTCTACACAGACCATCTGCTCCTCTGAGTAAGGATGATATTATCCCTTCTTTCCATCCTTCTCGATTCTTTGTATCACCTTTAATCTGTACAACTTGACCGATTTCAGGTTCTACCTTAACCGTACTTCTCGGTTCTTTATGAGAATGTCGATACCTTTCTTTTAGGCTCTGTAGGTATCGGTTTGTAAACATTTCTTTGAATTCTTTTATCATTATTATGGCTTTCCTCCATCCTTTCACTAGTTCGGTTTTAGTTACAATTCTTATTATTTCTTTATTTGTATTGGATGTTTCCATCGTTATACATTTCCTAAGTTAAGGAAATTTGCCGGTTTTATGATCTGATCCAATTCTGAATCTACGCTGGTAAGTGGGCGTGTGTTTATTACTGCTTCTATTTCTTTGATTACTGTCGCTAGCTGTGAGTCGTTTGGTACAATTCTTTTCATGTAATTCTTGACTATTCCTACAAGTCTTTCGTAAAATCCTTCGAACCAAGGTGCTAGTTGTGGAATAAATTTCTAACGAATCTTTACGCAATATTCCATCCGAATATTCCTTTGACAATATTTCAGCTATTAGTTTAAAGTGGAGGGCGTTATCGGAGGTAATAAGAGTCGGTACCCCTCTTGTTAACCTTCGCCAGGCTAGTAGTTCTTCTTCGGCAGAGAGGTCTTTGACGACTTCTAAGTGAATTTCCCTCACTGCGTAGCATGTGAAAAGGCAAATCCATCTCTCGTTGGGACCCCTTTCGTTCACTAGGGCCCATGTAATCTCTTCCCGTGAAAGTGAAGGGTGCACTATAGTTTACTCTTCTCTGCTGGTAAAGCTGGGGTTGGTGGTAACTTAAATGGTCCACCGTGTTTGACGCACCTCGGCCTTCTTTATGATTTTTAATACTTGAGCTTTTCCTTGTGGAATTCAATAATCTTGTCTTATCAGGCTTAACGTGTCCGCTCCGACATCATTCTCTTCGTGTGTTCTCTTTATAATGTCGTTGGTAAAGTCGCATTCTCTAGGTATGAATATTGGGTATCGTTCATCGATGACCAGTCAGCATTCTTCATGCGACCTTCTTAATATCCCAACGATGTCTTTGACCAGTCTTAGATTGCAGCTTAAATCAATCCTGGACCTCTAATGGAAAGCATTATTCATCTCTTGATCTGTTCGATCCTATGACTTAGCATGTCTTTGTTGTCTATTTCTTTTGGCGTAGTGATGATTTCACTCCACGTTTCTTGAATAGTTCTGCACTCTCTCCGTTCGTCGGACCCTCCCCACAGGTTGAGAAAGAAAGTGTCTCTTCGCCGCGGTCCGCGGGCACCACTTCGGTTCTTTCAGTAGAAATTCTGGACCTTGCTGCCATATCTCTCTGTCTTTATTCAATGTGGGAAGTCTGGTTGCTACGTCGGCTAGGTTTAATTCTGATGGAACATATCTTACGATTCATTCTTTGCATTCGTTTTATCTTGAATTGTTTCATCACAAAAATGAGTCTACTTCCTATGAGTACACCCAGTAGTTCTAAGCGTGGTATCTTAAGATTATCTTGATCCTTTATTGGTACTAATCTGGATTTTCCTATGATGACATGTATATTTTCTTCGCTCACTATGTATACTGCTGCTGCGTATGCTTTCAAAGAAGCATCAATAAAGCACTGTAACAGGTATTTTTCTGTATCTGTTACATAACATCTGGGTATGAATATCTTGCGTATTTCAGCTAACTCTTCCCTTATCTCATTCCATTTGTCATGTAATCATTCTGGAAATATCTCATCTCATTTATATTTCTGTTTCCATAGATCTTGTAGGAATAACTTTGCTGGTAGTATGTTTGGAGTAGCAAATCCGCTCGTAGATTGATGCAATGACCTTTAATACACCTCGTTTATTGCTTGCTTCTGTGTTGGCGTCGAACTTGAGTTCGAGTGTGTCTTGTTCTAGATTCCACTTCAGTCCTAAGACTTGAGCGCTTTATTTGTATCCGGTATCCGTTTCATAAAATCATCTGAATTGGAACACCAATCTCTTATGTTCATTGAGATTTGTTGAAAGGTATCTTTGGTAGTTCAACACAATTCTACGGCTTCCTCTATTGTTGAGGTTCTTCTGATGAGGTTGTCAACATGTATGTCATCTGCAAATTATCTTCACTTAGTTGTAGTTGTGGTCTATTTAGATCATTTATTATATTTAAGATAAATGGACTCGATATTATGCCAAAGGATGCTCTGCAACATCTCATGCACTGTAAGTTATTTTTAATGACTGGTTTAGTGATATCTTTAAACCATAAAAATCATGTCACATCTCTGTTTGCCTCGTATCGCAATTCTGTGATGTTGAAATCTAATCAGCAGGCCTGTTAAGTCTTCCAACATTAACAGTCCACAGTACAGGCATTGATTAAGGCCTTTGCCTTCGCCACTCTTCGCTGAGGCATCGTACACGATCCTAATGTTTTCCATTCTGAGCCGGTGTTTGTATTATTTCTATAATTCCGTTCTTCACTTGATCTTTAAGTGTCTCATGATAAAGATTTCTTTATATAAGCGCCATACCAAGCTCACCAGTCTTCCGTAGGCTATGCCATAATTAGATTGTAAAGCTGGAGAATATTCGTTTCAGGGCCAGGCAACAGTACATCGACCTTCGATAATACTAGTCGACAGTCATTCTGTTGAAGTTATTAACAGGTTCTTCTTCTCTATTAGTTTTCAAAGATTCGTTAATTCCGATGGACTCAAGTTCCCATAGGAATGATATATTACCCTGGTCAATAGGTTAGTCTAGTGGGTCTAATTTTGTTTTCATTGAGCTTTGAAAATAAGTAATTACCAATAGCGACTCTGTTGGTTTAGTTTCTTTCCCAGATAGTACTTATACATCCGAATTTAGACTTCACTAAGTATAAATTGTCGTTCAGTAGTTTTCTTTCAATCATCATGCGCGAGAAGCAGTAATCGTTGCCAATCAAGATATCTACTTGGTCTTGTAGTGATTCATCATCTGCAAGAACTCTCTCTCTTGCTCCTCCATTGACTTAACTCTTCAATGGAGTATGGGACTTCTTTAGTTATTGTTAGTACGACGTTTGCATAGATTTCCTTCGTTCCTTCATGTACGTTAACGCTCGTTATAGTCGTAGTGATAAACTTATCACATAGACACTCTTTTAGAACAGGATTATTATTATTTTTAATTGTAATAGTCTTTCTATTACACAAAACTACTATAACAGAGACCTTTTCTCTTTTAAATCCTCCTTCCTCTCCTCGTTTTGGAAGTCGGTTAAAACATAATTACTGTATAAAGGTAGGCTAGCTCACATAATCTCTTTCAGTAATTTACGTATGTCCCTATAACTTACTCAAGTTATGTAGACAAATAATATAACATCACGCCTAGTAATCTCAGAAGGGTTAGTCAGAGGTGTACCTAACAGTACTACCCACATTTTGGAAGTAATGTTTTAATCACATTTAGGGAACAAGCATATTGGCATCTACCGGGCACAAAGCCAGACTCAGTGGCTGTTACTGAAAAACCCAATAACATTTTGCCAGATTCAGTCATTGAAAATATAGAACTTCATGCTCAGCAGTCGACCATTAGAGCAACACAGACTTGTAGCTAGTGGCTTTTAAATTATAATTCAGTTTTGTACAGACATCTCTATCGCTCTTCTACAACTATGACATTTGACTCCTATTCTAAAATTGATCCAATTTTAGAAAATGGTTCTTCACAAAATACATTGCATGTGCTTAATTAAACAAATTGAGAATTATTTCAATATGAACAATGATTCCAGTAAGCAGTGGTTTTGTTACCAAAGCTAAAATTACTGTATCGAAAATCAGCAACTTTATCACAAAAACTCAGAGTATTAGTAAATATTAATTAAGTAATAAGTATGACTCTGACCTTGTAGTAGTGATGATTCATAAAACCCATGTTTTCTGATGTGGTATTTAAATAAGTTTAATAAAAATCTCACATTTATGGCACACGGATAAGCTCAAAGGAACCAAGTTTTTAATCAAATTGCAAAATAAAGTTATCTTTATCTTCTCTTTATCTTTATCTTTAAAGTAAGGCTCAATAATTCCGGGGGGGCATTCGAATATTGTCGTGCCGTACATAGTTCATCATTAAAGTTACAGGACTCGCAAGTAATTTTCCCCATATAAGACAAATTATTTAATTACAAAACAATACCTATTTAATTCAATACGATATTGTCGTTTTCTATGTCTTTTTCTCTTTAAAAACACTCGAGACACTGCAGCAGCGTGATCGAATGTAAAATGAATTCTAGTGAAGTAATAAAATACTCTGTGAAGTAATAAAGTACTCTAGTAGCGTTTCCGTGCCTTCAAATATATATCAACAAATAGAGATTGCGTTACTGTTGCATCAACTATAATAAGCCAAAATTGTCATACCTGTTACCACTACAGTTGTACTATATAACTGAACACACACTGATTAGTTTTTACAAAACATTCTATGGTCATCTGTATAACTAACGTTTGCTGATTATGTCTTATTCTGCAATCGTAATTTCATTTCACGAACAAGGTTCTATTCAGCCTCGAGCTGGACTTGTGACATGGAGCTTACTTCGTCCACAGAAGGATGGTCACAATTCAATCAGATCAAATCAAATCAGACAAAATTGTTTAAATCTTCATTAAATCTGTTTAGTAATTTGGTAATTGTAGCTACAACAATACTGCTCTTGTTTTTATTCCGTATCACTTACTGAAAGAGTCATGGATAGGTCAGAGTACCTCTTAGTATCATTGATTATCATTGGCAAGTGATTAAGTAAAATGGATGAACACCATTTACCGCTATAGCTTTTATGTCTTCTGTCATTAATAAATGTATGATATGCTAAAAGCACAATACAATTCGATAGTAATTCAAGCAAATCACACACCTCAGTAAATAATATAAGACTTTGTTGACATATAACTATTCTTAGTTATTCATTAAAACACAATTGTGAATAACAATTGTCAGTTGTCTGCAAATGCAAGTTGTACATTTTATTAATTAGAATATGTTTACAACATCCCATTTAATATAGCAAAATCATCTCATACGTTATGACAATAAACAAGTAAATACCTCATGTATTTATCTTACCATTACATGGTTTGTAGCAACATTTAACACAATCATCTTTCAAGCGACAATATCAATATAAAAGCGTGAATGTTACCCAATTCACGTTATTTATCTACTCAGGGGTAGTCGTTACCCTAACTGACATAGATTTCTATTGATTTCCAAATTCGTTAATCAATATCGATCCGTTGATCTCTTACATTACTCAAATAAAAACCCATTGAATAAAATATCAGGTACCTCGAGTAATTCAACGACTATGTATGTACTGCACTGCAATTTGTAACATTTCACTATTCTTTACATAAAGTTTACAGTCATCTTTACCGGTCTTGTCAACAAACACTACAAGTAACACACACTGTAAGTATTACTCAGCACTTTAAGAGAAATTAAGTTGTCACAACTCACTTGATTATTATAATTAACTCTCTTTTAGTTAGTGGCTTTAGATTCTCATTTTATTTGTATATTATTTAGTTTGTTTATAATTTTACAAAACCCGCTTATTTACCACTGACAGTTCGACTCCAATGACATTGACATTGGAAAGAAAAGTTGACAGGTTATCGATTTTCAACGAAAATAATCGATAATATCTTTAACTTATATTTTCATCATTCAAAATTATGAATTTATAACATATAAATAATCACACGTTTAATTAATCATTGCACACAAAATCACTTAGTCGTAATCATAAAATCACACCAACGCCACCTCTTGTCGGCTTCAGATATAAACTTATAAGATTTTGTTTTTCTTTAGGGCTGTTGAAAAATATTAACTTAGACAACAGTTTTATTTCATCTCAGCTTCATTAGATAGTAATTAAACAAATAGCATTCTGTTTGTTTAATAATATTTCCTTAGATGGGATTATTAAGCACTCATTTCAACATTCAACATGCAAGCTGCTATCATGAGCTTGCAATCATAATAGTTTAAACAAATAATTGTTAAATTTTCCTTTTATACAAGCTGCCCAAATTATACTTAGGGCACCACCACCCTAAAGGCAAGTGATTCATACATGTAAATAGGTGAATGCAGAAGAAGGTGAAATATGGATGAGCATCATACAGTTCTTGTAGTATGGATAAACTTATTCTCATACTAATTCTCTAGGTCACATTGCTGTGGCAATAGAAAAGTAATTATGGTCAAACTGCATCTGAATGGCAGTTCACTCTAGCAATATTAAACATAACATAGCATAGATGGTTAGCTAAGCACCGCAAGCTTTAAGATGTTCTTATATCCCAGCATCTCCACCATGTCGTGACGCCCCTGCTCTATTATGTAAGCCATATGGGGTATGTAATATAATCGTGCCTTAGGTTCGCTTACATTAGCAGGCGCACGAATAATATAATGATCTCATCATGGTAACAAATACTTTGAGTATCATACCTCGCTTTATTGTTCTCTTCCTTATTTCACCTTCCTTCCACAGCTTGTTCACCATCTCTAGCCGCACCCTTCAGCGAGCTGCTAGCCGCTGCTGTTCACCATCTGTAGGTGTTTATGCCCATTGATACTAACTACTTCTGTACCATGGGCGGGGAGAAGGAAGCATGGTCAGGGCGGTATATCCGGCCCGTGATTATGCCACCTCTTCCAAGCTGTAAATAGAAATAAGCGTTAGCGCCACACTCATGCACCATTAAGGATATAAGGGATTGTATAGCTCATACATCCCCGACTCAGTTGCTTAGGTTCAGACTCTCTTAGCCAACCCTCGCACTCTTTTGCCCAAGGCTCTCTAACGCTAAGCAGTTGCATTAGTTCAGACCCTCTCTTGGTCAACCCTTGCACTCTACTGCCCAAGGCATCCCCAACACTAAGCAGTGGCATTCGTTCAGACCCTCTCTTGGCCAACCCTTGCCCTCTCCTGCCCCAGGAATCCCCACTAAGCAGTTGCATTCGTTCAGACCCCCTCTTGGTCAAACCTTGCCCTCTACTGCTCCTCTAGGAATCCCCAACTCTTACAGTTCTTTACTTTACTTTTAACTCTACAGTTCTTTAGGATCTGACCCTCATGGCCGTCCATTCCAACTCTAGGCCTTTAAGCTTTCATAAGCCAAACTTGCCAAGCTGCACGCTCGGTAGATTATCAGTAGGTACGTACCATAATATCTCTTCAGGGGGGAGCCTTTCATAAACTAGCCTTGTCAATCTGCCACGTGCCACCCACGAGGCCAGCTTGACACAGGCTCTTTAGCAGGTGGCTTTCATCAGCCTGCCTTGTCGATCTGCCGCATGCTACCCATGAGGCCAGCTCGACACAGGCTCGATCAGTACAGCGTTACTTGTTCTACATTATATCTAATGATCTACAAGCACCGCCACCAGCTAACAACTTTAGCCTCATGCTTACTCTCATAATAGCAACTACTCAAAAGCTACTTATGGCTACTTAACTTAGCTCTACTTAGCGCAATTCAGGGGGAACTTAGGGGGCTACTTAGCTTTCACACAGCACTCTGTTGACGAGCGACTCGTCAGTTCCACTTTTACTTGTAAACCGCACAGAACACGCCGGCAAAGATCATCGCATCACAGGCAACGACACTTGCTTTTTGGCGGGATCTTATTATAACCTCTTTCTCTGTGGACCTTACCACAGATAAACATCTGTCATTACAGAGTTACGATGCGTTGGTATTGCCATGTAATTTCTATTATTTATAATTATTTTATTCACATTCGCGTTACGACGCGACACCCCTTTTGAGCATAAATCGCACTTTCCAATCATTTATTTAATAAGAGAACTTGCGTTCAGAACCATCTCTGAGGGTAATTCAGTACAGTTTGCGTGGATTCCGGCCCATGCTGGAATCCACGGCAATGAAGTGGCGGATACACTTGCCGGTGATGCGGTGCAGTGTGGAGACTTAGTTCCCTATGTAAATTTTAGCACTGATCTTGTGACTCTACCAAAAACTTTTCTTCGGGACACTTGGAAGATAGCTTGGGATATCAGTAGCAAATTGAAAGGCTGTTATTTTTCTTTAATTCAGCCTGACGTTCCGGAAAAACCGTGGTTTGGTAGGGCTAAGTTTGGTAAGATGGAGACATCCATTCTTATACGGATGAGACTGGGTCATGTTTGCACTCCAGCCCATCTTGCCAAACTACATATCGTTGACGACCCCACTTGTTCGTGTGGCACAGACGTAGGCGACTTAAATCACATCTTTTTCTCCTGTCCCCTATATGACCATTCTTCTTTTCTTAGTTACCTTTTGTCTCTCCGCATACCTTTTCCTACCTCTATACTTTGTTTACTTTGTACCAATAGTTTTCCTGTATATAAATGTATAGTCTCATTTATTATTCTGAATAATATTAAATTGTAATTTTTAGTCATCGTAATTTGCTCATTTGTACATACCTACTCATTCACCTTTCCGATTGTTGATCCTATATTTCTGTTTTATCCTAAATCCCGATAAATTATTATTTTTATTTCCATAAAGTTTCCCTACCTTTGTTTTATTAAAAAAATAAATTCATAAACTTATTAAACGTGACATTGGCTAATGCACAAACCGTGCGAAGCCATTAAAAAAAAAAAAAAAAAAAAAAAAGTACCTATATACAGAAAATGAAAGCCTACTTTCCCTACTTTAGTGTTACCATTTGCCAACGATTATTTCGACTTTTTTTGAGATTTAGGGTGTTGACCAACCAGCGTAATTAATGAGTTCACATCCGTTTTTATTTGAACTATAATCTTAAGTGTTAAAATAAAAAGCGAAAAAGTTAAACTTTATTAGTTGCGCAACTTCTATGGCAGGGATGGCGAACCAATGGCACGCGTGCCATGAATGGCACGCGACACAATATTTTGGGCACGTCACCTATCACAAAAACTTATAATGCACTTATAACAGTTCAAGGAATTATCGGAAACACCCAAGTTCATTATGTACCCTGATGTGACGACATTTGATAAACTGTACTTGTCTCTATTCGATTGGTTGGAAATGGAAGAATTTGAAATGCAGCTAATTGATTTCCAGTCTAGTTCAATATGGATTCAAAAATTCATTGAAATAAGGAAAGAGTTGGAAGTATGAAACGGAAAGATTGACAAGTAATATAAGTAAAAATGCTAATAACAAAATTTTGGAAACATGGAATGCGTTACCAGACACATTTAACTGTTTGAAGAAGCTGGCTCGTACTATTCTAACAATATTTTCATCTACCTATGCCTGCGAGTCATTATTTTTAAAGATGAATAACATTAAAACTTGTTTAGAAACCGTTTGACAGATGACTCTAATGCAGCATGCATTCTGCTAAAAGTAACATCTTGCAACCCTAACATAAGTTACTTGTCATCTAATCTGCAACAACAGAAGACATTTTTTTTGTAGTACATAAAGAGATTGAGTTATAAATAGTATTTATTATTATTACTATATTGTGAGCTGGCCCTAACTTGCGATGCTATGTGATGGCACGTCTATCACCTCATTTAAATATACTTTAGAAAAATGGCACGTTGACACATAAAGGTTCGCCAACCCTGTTCTATGGTGATCCATAACAGTCTACGGCGCATCAATCATGAAAGGACCCTTCCCGGGCGACTTACTCTTCTACCTTGTGATACGTGCGACGCACACTGGGCCATCGATGTCTGTCGAGTGATTATATACTTTGTGGTCTGTCGATTGGCTAGATATCTGCTAATCTGCCCTTTTTTAGGGCCAAAAAGTCCACTAACAAAACCAGCATTGCGTGTAATCTCGATCAACATCGAAGGGTTCTTTCAGCGCGTATGAACCCTCACGACGGGGGTTGCGGTGTCCCAGGGCGGGGTTTCTCGACATCGCCAACAAATACAATTAGGGAGACACTTCGATATCACAGAGTGCCGACCTACCTCCATCGTGTGGTCTGGGACTACCTGACGGACAGGGCCGTCATCTACCCCGGTCGCAGCGGAGAGTGGAACTGGCGAGAGATGTCGTGCGGTGTCCCACAGTGATCGGTTCTCTCTGGAACATCGGTAACGACGGGTGCTGCGCGCCGACCTCCCTAGCGGCGTCAGCGTGGTTTGCTACGCTGACGACACGCTGGTGCTCGTACATGGGAAGTCGCACGAGGCAGCGGCCGGCAATATGAAACGCGGGGTTGCGATAGTGGGGGGAGGATCCCCGGCAACTGGATCTCGAGGTGGCACTGCACAAGTCCGAGGTCCATGTGCTTTCATGGGCTGCGAAATGCGCCACCGCCAGCATCCATCGGCGCGTCGAGTCTACGTTGAAGTAGCTAGAACTTGTCCTCGACAGCCGGTGGAACTTCGTGGAGCATTTCTAACGTTTGGCCCCCAAACTGGAACAGACCGAGGCTGCCTTCAGGCAGCTCCTGCCCAAACGCCGGGGGGAAACTCCGCTACCACGGCAAACCGCCGCTAAGCGGACAGACCTCCGGCGTGATCTCATGACGACATGGAGAGACAGACTGCCGCAACCCTATGATAGTGGCGATAAGTCCCCTTTTTGAGGAGTAGCTTGAAAGACTCCACGGCGTCCTCACCTTCCGCCTGACGCAGGTCACCATTTTAGCTTATAGTCTAGAAACACGTTGGGAGCGGCACGGGCGGCGGGAGCGGATTCGGGTGTCGTTAACACTGCGGGTATCGCTCACCCGTACCGCACTAAGTAGAAGAAGCTATGCGTTAACGACACCCGCTTGCGGATTCCGCTGCCCGCGCCGCTCCCACTGTACAACTTGTATTTGAACCCACATCTTTCGAACGCAGTTTTAAAATTTTTTTTTGCTTGTGGAAATCTCATGGACGGCCGGCCCTGGGGTGGGCGAAGGGATCTGTCAGACTCCTTATGATTAAAACCAAGTGTTGTACTACTTTTTGGCAGCGGTGCTGGAGTGCTTGCGCAGTTCGTCACGCAATCACGCTCCCCTGGGCAGGTATTGCCCCTTATCCGACCTGCATGTTTTGGTTGAGGTGTCACTCCCTAGATGTCACCCGAAAGCCACGTTTTTTTGCGATCATTGCTTGTATTGTAAGTACAACGGGCTGGTGTCCGCTACTCCACGTCAAAGCGCGTATTTTGCGTATGGGCTATAATCCACCACGCAGGCCCAGTGCGGGTTGGTAGATGTCACATGTCTTTGAATTTTTGGTTCTAGGACATGCCGATTTCCTCACGATATTTTGCTTCACCGTTTTTGAAAGCAGTGGTGATGAAATAAAATACACAAAGTAATGCGCCTGCCTCGGTTCGAACCCACGACTTACTGTTAACTTACTGCTACCCCGTAAATCAGGGCCGCCACCACGGGGCTACCGCTGCTCTCATCACTTGCTTACATAAGGAAGCGACGGCGCCTCGTCATATGCTCTCGTTTCCAACCATGGCCTGAACCACAACCGAAAGCAACAGATTATTATCTGTAGTAATGCAATTGGGCACTCGCCCTAAAGTGTGCTGCACAGTAGTCGGGGTAGATGCCGCCGTGTTAATATAAGACATCTCTTCGCTTTAGTGCTCATCCGTTTCCTGAAACCAAAACCGGCGACGGGAAGTATCATCACTCTTCTGCCCTTATCCTAATTTATCTGGGGTCGGCGCAACATGTCTTCTTCTTCCATAGTTATACAGTGCCCTTAGCTACATAATAATATATTAGTTAGCGGTACATCCGCGGTTCTGTCATCAGGATCGCGGGAGTACCAAATTTTTTAAATATCATTGTACGGGTTTAGGTACACAGATTTTCAGGAGAGGTACTTAAAGGTACACAGAAGGTACCAAATAACTGCAACAGGCTGATCTGAAAAATACACCCTCGAATCTGACATACATGATCGAAGGGTATGAGAATGATGATGATAAATTTGGTATGTGCAAAAATGAAACCAACAATAAATCTATTGTAGAATTGAATGTTTAATCCCCAGCTTATAAAATATTACACAAAGTAATCTGGAATGAGTTGAATTACGCAAGTAATCAGGTATTAAAGAATTATTAATTTACTTTCACTTATCTAATTGAATTAAGTAAAAAATACCATGGATTTACTTGTCCCTTACTTTGATAAGATCATTTAGATCTAGTGCTACACAGATTTCCTTGGAGTCTGTGCGTGGATTCCGGTCCAATATTTCAGTGATGGGGTAGTAATTATCTCTGTTGTCAACATTCCAGCCAGAGTACTGTAAATTAAGATAATAATTTTACTTAAACAAAAGCAATAATTATTCTAACTTTAATATAGAATATTAGGTAATAATTTGTCGTAACAAAAAAGATGTGTACTTTTTTGTTACATTGCATTGTGAGTAATATTCAATCACAGAAAAAATCAAGTTGAATCATAAGCCTGTGCCTCTGCCTCGAACTCCAAATAGCATCACTCCTCCAAAAAACGCTTAGGAGGCACAGCTTTCTTCAACTCAAAAAAAAATTAACTTAGTAGAGGTACAGTGCAAAAATTTTTCTTTTGTTGTGAGACTGTTTGTTGCAGAATGTCAACCAGAATTACCTTATCGCAAAGATTTTGAAAAGAGTAACAGTCATTATTATATGTGACATGTGTAGGTACTTTTGTAATTATTTAGTTGTTGCAGGTAATATAAAAAAAAAGATTTTTTTAATCCTCTTATCTTCAGTAAAGGTAAGTAAAATTACATCAACATTGAATAGTCAGAAACTCAGAACCCCTGATTTCCTAATATGAATGTTAAATGGAAGTCATACTGATTGTTTGTCAGCTACATTGGGCTGGTGTCTGGAACTCCACATTCAAAGTACATAAAGCATCACATCATATCAGTTACACTTGTGCAAAACTATGACCAGAATGCTGACTGATTGCCATTCAAGATTCCGACTGACAAAAAATCCTGATATCAACTTTTATTACGATCTGGTTCGTTGTATAATTTTTAGAATAATTCTGTGACATCTACACAATCAACTTCATTTTCTGACAGGGATAAAAAATTGATCACTATCAGCAGAGTGCATGCTCAAATAATGAAAATCAGTTTAAATGATACTCACCACACATGTGCATTTGTGCAATATTTTACCACTTGATTCCATTGGAATAAATTTTTGCAGCAGGGCTTTTCCATCTATTTTCCACAAATTAAGTTCATCCAGTTTTGAGGTGACAGTGTCTCCATTCCATTTGACATCAGATTTTAACAATACAAAGTTTCCTGACTGTAAATATATTAAAATAAAATTGATTATGTTACCAAAGCTAAAAATGATGTAGATTATTAGTAATGATAAATATATTTAAACAAGAAGTTAAAAGTGTCAAAAATACTGAAATAATGATGTGATCAGTAATTCAAGGACTCGGAAAAAAAAAAACTTGCTTATTAACCACTAGATTGTAGATAAGGTGTAGTTTGCATAGCCCTGCGTAACTGTTTGCAGGCGTACAGTAACACAACGAGGAAGCCCTTCGCATCTACCTTATCCGAGTCAGGGTGTGACAAGTCTAGAGCTCTCTTCTAGCTCTTTCTTCCTATGTTCTCCATGCCGCAAAGGTTGGATAAATAGTTATTAACTTGGTAATAGTCGCCCATTCAGTATCATCATCATCATCATCATCAGCCTATAATGTTCCCACGGCTGGGAGACGGCCTCCTCTCAATGAATGGGAATGGGCTATAATCTACCACGCGGGCCCAGTGCGGATTGGTAGATGTCACATATCTTCGAATTTTTGGTTCTAGGACATGCCGGTTTCTTCAAGATGTTTTCCTTCACCGTTTTGAGAGCAGTGGTGATGAAATAAATTACACAAAGTAATGCGCCTGTCTGGGTTCGAACCCACGACTCACTGTTCTTAATCGGGGCCGCCACCACTGGGCCACCGCTGCTCAGTATATTAGTTGCCAATTAAAGTTTTATACGCACAATTAATAATTTCCCTTATTAAAGTAGCACTTACATGGAAATGTTTAGGTATATCTTTTGACTGACTTGAATCAGACTTGTTTCCATCAGACCCATTTTTCTCATCATCAGAGCCCTCTTCTTCATCCAGTTCTCCCTCTTCATCTTCAGCTTCTTCATCTTCTTCTCCTTCACCCTCACTTTCCTCAGATGAAGAGTTTTTGCGTTTCTTTTTGGTATTATTAACAGGCGCCTTCGACGGCCGTTTCCGTGTTCCACGTGCAGGTTGTTCATTCTGAAGAAAATAAGAAAAATATTGTTACTGTTAGCCTGTATTTTCACTTCCTGCCTGCCCTATTCCATGTCTTCTAATCCAGGGCCAACGAAGACGAAGACCACTGGTCGATGGTTTTATCCAGTTCCTCACGCCATCTTCTACGAGGTCTGCCGCAAGCCGCAACGCTTTCTGGTTGTGTCAGGGCTTCACGGCTATTTACGAATTTATTTTATTTGTTTTCATTACATTTCTGCCAATTATAGAAGAAAAACAAATTTAGCAAACAAAATTGACTCCAGACAACTTATTGCTACAACAGTTTTCAGCAGAACTAACATAACCTAACATTGCAATCATTCATACTTTCACTGAGAATAAACAAAAAAATCCCGTAAAACGATATTTTAGGGCATGGATTATGATACTAACATAAAACATTTTATTTAGGAAGTGTAGTGCACTTACAGAATCGGCATCCGGCGTCCAATCTTCACCCGAGTCTTGAAATTCTTCAGGTTCCGCTGCCGGTTCGGAACCATCAGAATCATCGTCCTTCTTTACTGATTTTCTTTTACGCATAATGTTGAAAATAACACAAATGGACAGGAAACAGAAATTCACAACCCACGCCAAGGCCTCAAAAAGGCAAGCAACAAGCAACTTTGGAAAACGAAACTGATGGTGATGCGCTGATTTAGTTGAGGCGCTAGTATCGGGCAAGCGAGCAACAAAAAGCAAGCTACTAGCCAGTGTTGCCAGATGGAATCTGAAGAAATCAGTAGAAAATTTAAAATTGTAGCAGTAGATCGGAGGAAAAATCAGTAGATTTAAAAAAGTCATACGCACATAAGGCCAAATGGATTTACATTGGTCAAATACATTAAAACATATAAATACATATCCTACTTATGTAAAAATTCACCTTCTGTACTTCCCAAACTTAATCTGAGTCTGTGAGTCAATGCTTCTCTCTTATTTCATACCATGCCATGCCTTATTTCAGTTAATTTTTAAATTTTAATTTAAATTTTTACTATGGACAATTTTAACGTGCAAATCTTGCTACATCATTCTCACATAATGTACCACCAAAACATAAATGATGTCACTAACTAAGGTTCTGTAAATATATTTTGATTTTAAAGTGTCCATGTGTGAGTCTATCTGGGTTCCCTACTTGTTTTCGAAAGTTGATGATTCGATTTTTATTATATCGAACACGGTGTGTCGATAATTCAGTTGTACGATGTTTTATTCCGTCGATGCGTTATTGGTGCGATGTAACGTTTGTGCGAAAAATCCTGTTACGAAAAACCCTACAACGATTGCTCATTTGTTCGGTAATTTATTAGTTCGAAAGTATGTCGGTTTGAAACGCCTACTGTTGTCCTTGACATTTAATAATCTTATGTTGCATTATAGAAGTTAAGAAAATACATTCCTTTTATTGAAAAAAATGTATATATATATATTAAAATAATCCTAATCTATCTATACCTAAATAACTTAAATTAAAATATATACAAAAAAATGTTTTATCTATGTTACCTACTGTAAATTTTATTCTAAAAATGAAATCCTAAAATAAAATGGCATTCCTACAGTACTTGATCCTATTATTTTTCAGTTTTTTTTTTTGCATCTTTTTGAACATTTCCAAGTTAACTTTTTGCGGCAGGTGCGTCTGCTATAATTTTTTTTGACGTGATAACGTCTTATAAATTGATAATACCAGCAACACTCATGAAAAATAGTAACGTTCCATAGTAACGTTCCACCTCCTTTTTTGTATTACATAAAATAATGATTATGACGTTATCACGTAAATCTATCGTCCGTAAACCGACTTTACCTACAGACAACCAATTTTTTTAACGTTTTTGCTTCCGTAGTGGGCGAGGATTAAAAAAAAACTTAGAATGGGCTAGTTGCTTTCTTTTCCATGCTGCATATCGAAATAGACGATTGAGGTATGACAGTTTTGGCTTTTGAGGGTATCAGGCGATTGGCTAGCAACCGATCACTGATATTGTCTACGTTATCTTTGGCCCATGCCACAGCTAAACGTGGTGAATTTGTTTCCTGTCTTCCTCAATTTAGGAAAATTGACGTGAAGATATGTATGGTATTTAATGTATTTCCTTAAACGTCTATAATGCAACATAAGATTATTAATTAAATATCAAGGAGAACAGTAGGCGTTTCAAACCGACATACTTTCGAACTAATAAATTACCGAACAAATGAGCAATCGTTGTAGGGTTTTTCGTAACAGGATTTTTCGCACAAACGTTACATCGCACCAATAACGCATCGACGGAATAAAACATCGTACAACTGAATTATCGACACACCGTGTTCGATATAATAAAAATTAAATCATCAACTTTCGAAAACAAGTAGGGAACCCGTCTATCTAGCGGGCCCCAATGTCATCAAGACATTATTTTGTACCTAAAGAAAACAAATAAGATATATTTTGTACCTCAACAGTTTTTGATTAAATTACGTTTCTATGAAGTGTCTAGCTATAGCGGGCCCCTTATGATTATTTGTTTTGTTATTCTACTTATAGATCGCCCAATAGTGCTTGGAGTTAGAAACTATTATTTACCTTAGAAATCCAAAATGTCGACTTTCTGAGAGCTATACTTCAGAAGATATTCGTCATTCAAACAAACGTCCATCCAGCGCGCTCATTTTTAAATGCTGTTCTTTTATATGACACAATAGCATTAGGAGCTTGATAGTATTATGTACCTTACAGATTCAAAATTTTGACTTCCTATGAGCTATACTTCAGAAGATATTCGTAACTTAAACTAACGTCCAGCCAGCGAGCCCTTTTTAAATACTATTCCTTTATATCATACAATAGCATTAGGAGCTTGATACTATTATGTACCTACCTTACAAATCCATAATGTCGACTTTCTGTGAGCTATACTTTAAAAGGTATTCGTTATTTAGCCAAAGGTCCAACCAGCGGGACTTAAGTTAAGAATATCTTCTGAATCTAATCAGAAACTGTTGAGGTACAAAATATATCTTATTTTTTTTCTTTAGGTACAAAATATTGTCTTTATGAAAAGCTATAACCTATTGATAAATCTCGTTGGGGCCCGCCAGATAGACTCACACAGTGTCCATGTTCTCCATGGAGTTTCTTACACGTTCTTCTCCATAGAGATCTAAGCTATGGAATGGGCAACTACAGTACTTTCACAGTTTTAATGCCTAGTGATTGGGACTGTCAGTGATTGGTCCGCATTGCACGCACTACAGAAAGAAATACCACAAAATCATAAAACTTGTTGAACAAATGTCATGTTATTTATGCCTTTATGTCAGATGACACGACACAACGTCTGTCTAGATGATCCACCCCCGTATTTGTCTTGATTTGAGAGGCGGGATGAGTCCACGTAGATAAAAACACACTGATTGATTTGACAACTTTATTCCTCACAATAGAGTCGGCAAATACGATTTAGATATTAACATTTAAGTGTACAGAATTAGGAAGGAAATTATGAACGCTACTCGACAGCCATCATGGAGAGAGAAGAAAAAAAAACATAGACAACAGTTTGACAATGACAGCGCACAGTGAGGCATATTACAACCATAGATAAAATTACTGCAGATAACTTTAACACTTCCCCTTAATGTGCCTCACATAAGTAAATTACAATACATTACATTAAAACAGAAACACCGACTAAACACACAATCATTAATACACATTCATATTCTTAGTAAATAGACCGTGCTTTACAGTACCAAGAGCTTTTGTTAAGATGTCTGCAATCATCCTATTAGTTTCCAGATATTTAACACAAATGACATTGTTTTTCACAAGATCTTTCACATAATGGTACCTTAAATCTATGTGTTTTGTACGCTTGTGACAGTATTCCCTGACTTCAAGTAACCTTTGAGCACTTTGATTATCATTGTACACTACAGCATAAGGTATATCAGGGATAATTTCTGATAAAAAGTTTCTTATAAAACAGATATCCTTGCAGACATCGCTTATAGCTATGTACTCTGCTTCGGTACTTGACAATGCCACACACCTTTGTTTTCGTGATTCCCAGTTGATGGTGTGATTACCTAGCTTTATAATATACCCCGTATATGACTTACGGTCAGTGACGTCATTAGCCCAATCAGCATCAGTAAAAGCAGACAAATTCAATTTTCCACTTTTAACAAAAATTAAACAGTAGTTAATTGTCCCCGCTAAATAACGTAATATACGTTTAGCTGCTTGCCAATGACTCTTATCAAAGCTACTATTGAACTGGCTAAGCTGACTACACGAGAAAGAAATGTCAGGCCGTGTTGAAACACACAAATACATAAGATGACCCATCAAACGTCTATAATTATGTGTTTCATTATCACATAAACTGTTATCATTAGCTTTAACTAATTTACAATTAACCGGCATTGGTGTGGACACTGTCTTACAATTTTGCATACCATAGAGATAGAGCAATTTCTTAATATATTCAGACTGGTCAAGCTTTAAAATACCTTTTGCTCGATCACGTGTCACATGTATGCCTAAACAGCTTTTTAGAACTCCTAAATTCTTAACATTAAAATTACTTTCCAAAATAGGCAACAACTTATTAGTCTTAGAGCTGTAAAATATATAAAAGTCATCTACATAAAGAGCAATTATAGTTAATTCCTTTCCTGAGTTATTTATATAAACACAAGGCTCACATTTACTTTGGATGTATCCGTTATTACATAAAAGAGTGTTTACCTTTGAGTTCCAAATTCTACTGGCTTGCTTAAGGCCATAAATTTCTTTTAACAATAAACAAACCTTATTTTTGTTATTCTCAAATCCTGGAGGCTGTTCCATATAAATGGTTTCTGTAAGGTCACCATTTAGAAAAGCAGTGGTTACGTCTATATGATCTATGTTCAGATCTAATTCATTAGCTAAAGAGAACAGTATTCTCATAGTAGAATGACGTACTACAGGTGAGAATGTGTCATTATAGTCAACCCCCTGAATTTGAGTAAAACCCCTGGCAACTAATCGAGCCTTATACTTATTAAAGTTGCCTGAGGCATCATGCTTTTTCTTATATACCCACTTACATTTTATAACATTACAATCAGGAGGCCTATCCACTAACTTCCATACATTATTATTGATAAGTGAATTGTATTCCGATTGCATGGCAGTTTGCCATTCATGACTGTCTGCACAACCTATAGCTTGCATGTATGACACAGGCTCATCCAAATCCTGTACCAGCATTGATATATCGGAATTAAAATCTAAATCATAATCACCATACCTTGGTGGTGGTTTACCACGCGTAC
This sequence comes from Xestia c-nigrum, assembly GCA_916618015.1. Lineage (NCBI taxonomy): Eukaryota > Metazoa > Arthropoda > Insecta > Lepidoptera > Noctuidae > Xestia > Xestia c-nigrum. Next base: position 13,717,232 of record OU745260.1, read on the forward strand.
TACGAACCGGCCGCGCGTCTACCTGCACTGGTGAGGCTTCCCCCACAGAGGGCACCCCACGCATCTCACTTGTGATGCGCTCCTCGAACACATCAGCGCCAGCGTCGAGTGCATCAGCGCCAGTGTCGGGTACACTAGCATCGGCAACGAGCACACCAGCGCCCCCTCGCTGTGACTCGCGCTCGCTTGCAGCTTCGCCTGTCGGTGACGAGGCCGAGCTCGATTCGCGCATACTGCATGGAGAGTAGAACTCCTCCTTATTTTCTGAAACCATCGAATCATTATTTGTATTACTAGAATTGATATGACTAGAATTCAGCTCAATCATTTGGCTAGAACTCGGTCCACTATTGAAATTATTAAATTCATTATTTGTATTACTAGAATTGATATGACTAGAATTCAGCTCAATCATTTGGCTAGAACTCGGTCCACTTTTGAAATTATTAAATTCATTATTATTATCCAATTCATAAGATATAAAATCATTATCATTATTATAAAAGTTAATAAAATTCCTTAAAAACTTATTCTCTATAAACGCTACATTTCTGGATAAAATAACTTTCTTAGGGTTCTGGGGATCAATGAGTCTAAAACCTTTAACTGTCTCAGAGTAACCAACAAACACATATCTTTTACTTTTAGCATCAAGTTTTCGCCTCAGCTGACCTGGAACTAGTGAAAATGCTATGCATCCGAACACATGGAGGTGACTAAGGTCTGGCCTTGACCCGGTCCACGCCTCTTCAGGTGTTCGTCCTTTGAGTGCAGATGTAGGACTCCTATTCTTGAGATAAATAGCGGTCATTAACGCTTCACCCCAATAGGTAGGAGGCAAACCTGCTGCATGCAACATGCACCTCACCTTCTCAACTAAAGTCCTGTTAAGGCGTTCTGCCACACCATTTTGCTGTGGACAGTATGGCACTGTCATCTGGTGAATGATGCCTTCCTTACTTAAATATGCTGCAAACGCAGAACTGGTATACTCACCCCCATTGTCTGAACGCAAAACTTTAATTGGTTTCCCTAATTGCTTCTCCACCATCGACTTAAAAACAATAAATGTCGACATTACCTCCGATTTATTTTTCAGTAAATATCCAAAAGACTTCTTCGAGAAATCATCTGTGTAACTAACGAAGTATCTCGCACCACCATGGCTGCTTACTTGAAATGGGCCACACACATCCGAACAAATTATCTGCAATGGCTCGCAAGTACGCTCCCCCTCCGAAGACGGAAACTTCTTAGCAGCTAATTTCCCTTCAAGGCACGGCACGCACTCCTCAAGGACCTGTTTCTCATTTTCCTGAAACAGAATACCAGTTGCAACACCATTTTTTAGAGCAGATAACGATTGGAAATTCAAATGCCCAAGTCTTCTGTGCCAAATATCAATAGGCGCAGTAACAGCAGCTACATTAGCACTCTGTGATCCCTGTCCAATACCCAGGGACATAGAAGAGCACACTTCCTGCGAGAACTTTACTTTGTCATCCCTATTTACTTTAATATCCAGTTTATAAATCCCATTAAAAAGAGAAGCTGTAGCTACCAATTTACCAGTGCTTTTACTGTTTTTACCATAAATAGAACAACCCTCTCCATTAAAACAAACTGTAAACCCCTGGTGTGTTAATCTACTTACAGAAATAAGGTTTGCCGAAAGCTGTGGAACATACATAACATTGTTTATTTGTCTTACCATAGTATTGGTGCTCAAAGGGACATCACCTATTTCCATACATTTTAACTTATTGTTATTGGCAATCTTAACACTATTATTAGCACTTCTAAAGTTTTTAAATAGGTTTATATTGTTGCACATGTGTGTAGAGCACCCACTGTCGACATACCAGCTTGAATCACTATCAGTATCTTGAGTAAAAAAAAGCCAAAAATGTTTGCTCGCCACTTCTGTTATCCTTCATTTTCTTATCGCGTTTCAATTTAAAGCATTTTGCTTTAATATGACCAGGTTTTCTACAGTAATGACAGGTGATGATCTTTCTTGGGGGGTCATTTTTCACAATAAATGCGGAAGAATCACCAACAGTTTTCCTGGATTCCTCTTGAAGGAGACGTGTGCGAACAAATTCGCTTGATATACCGCCCGCTAGGCATGTAGTTTCCATATTAGACACCAGCGCATCGTATCTATCTGTAAGTCCACTTAGTAATATTTCGGCAACTTCACCATCTTCAATATTCTTGCCTATATCAGCTAGCTGATGTACCAATGACATTATAGAGTCAATGTACTCGCTCATTGAGTTTCCTAATTCAGCTCTGTGAAGTTGTCTCAGCAATAATACCCTTCTGTAAAGACCCCTGCTTTCAAACACGGAAGCCAACGACTCCCAGGCAGCTTTTGCATTACCTGCTTCTCTTACATATTGGTAACATGAGGGCTTCACACTTAAGCAAATACGGGCCAACGCACGTTCATCGCGTAAGGGATCTAAGTTTGTACCTTGAATACATGGCCAAAGTCCTTCCAACTTTAATGACATTTTCATCGCAAATTTCCATGCGTGAAAGTTATTGGAACCTTCCAATTTTTCAAATGACGTTCCCGAAAATCCAACTTGCGGAATATTGCCGTAATTACCTGATGCAGCGGGCTCGGCATCACCTGAAGTCGACGAACGACGGGCGGCAACATGGTAGCTAGCGGCATTTTTATTATTGCCAACTTGCGGCGTGTCTTCAGAATCCGCCATTTGTGATGCAGCCTAGCGCGTACAGAACCAACCGAAGAATACAATCAATCAGTGTTTTCCTTACTTAGATTTTGCAAGCACGTGGACTTTTTCGGCTGGGCCCATAACCTGTCTTGATTTGAGAGGCGGGATGAGTCCACGTAGATAAAAACACACTGATTGATTTGACAACTTTATTCCTCACAATAGAGTCGGCAAATACGATTTAGATATTAACATTTAAGTGTACAGAATTAGGAAGGAAATTATGAACGCTACTCGACAGCCATCATGGAGAGAGAAGAAAAAAAAAACATAGACAACAGTTTGACAATGACAGCGCACAGTGAGGCATATTACAACCATAGATAAAATTACTGCAGATAACTTTAACAGTATTCACAACGCTTCGATTCGCTTCCGATTCGGAAAGTCGTATGTCTATCTCGGTCGTATTCGTAATGCCAGAAGAAGACAGATATACGAGTTGTAGAATCGGAAACGAGTCGAACGTTTGTGAATACGGGGTCTGATCTGATTTGGAAAAAAGCAGGTAGATTTATTAAATAATATTAATCAAGGCAGTAAATCAGTAGATTTTTTTAAAATCAAGTAAATCTACTCCTAAATCAGTAGATCTGGCATCACTGCTACTAGTAAAAGACTAATCTCTAGGGATGGAGTATGGACTTTTGCATAGATAATATTTTGCAGTTTAATATCGATTACTTGATGAACTAATAGAAAGAAACCTTATGAGTTTATTTCCATTTTGTTATTGTATTTTACTATTAATTCTATAAGCAACAAATCGAGATTTTCTTTCTTTGTTTATTAAAGCAGAGTGCAGACCATTTTCATTAGTTTTAGATTTTAGAGTTTCTGGTGCATCATCTGTTATTAATTTATATTTTAAAATGGGCGTAATACCAATAAAAAGCAAATCGAAACTATAAAACTAATAAATCTCGCGCTAATTTTTTCCTAATTTATTTTTTCTGCAACCTGTTTAACAAACCAACTCGATTTGCAAAATAGTTTTTGAAAAGCGAGCACAGCGCTGGGTGTTCCGAGTCTGTATTTGGCTTTTAAAATATTGGTTGCCAACATATAAAAGAGAAAAATGCTTTGTATTGCTTGTCATATCAGCTGATTGCGTCATTGCTTCGTATTCCTATAACGCAAAAACAAAAAACAAGTCGCAGTAGTTATCAGATCCGACTTTATTCGTGATAATTTTGAAAATTGTGGAGTGCGCAACATCTCAACATGAAATTCCAATATAAAGAAGAACATTCTTTTGAAAAGAGAAAGACTGAAGGCGAAAAAATTCGCAGGAAGTATCCTGACCGTGTTCCGGTAATTGTTGAGAAAGCCCCGAAGGCTAGGCTTGGAGACCTCGACAAAAAGAAATACTTGGTACCATCCGATCTAACGGTGGGGCAGTTCTATTTCCTGATCAGGAAACGTATTCATCTGCGACCCGAGGATGCGCTGTTCTTCTTTGTCAACAATGTAATTCCTCCGACATCAGCCACAATGGGATCTCTCTATCAAGAGCATCATGATGAAGACTTCTTTCTCTATATAGCATTTTCTGATGAAAATGTTTATGGAAACTAAGTTTCTAACATGATATTTTCATTATTTTAATTGTACTGTGTTGATTTATCTGACCATATGGTGAAACTTATTTTTAAGGTTTAGCTTAATTATTGATGATGTATTATGTTAAAATGGTGATTATTATAATTATTGGCACTTTCACACTGTGTTATGATAATATTACATACCACTCTATGAAGAAAATATTGCAATTTTTCTAATTCTTTGTTTGGTTTAGGGCATGTACCTAATTATTCCTGTATCAAAACAATAAACTTATAACAGAAATTGTTTTCTTTTTAATGTAAATATATTTCGTCCTACCTACTGAAATAGGTATGTGAATCAATATTGTTTGTGTTTCACCATGGTTTTACCCAACATATCTATCACAAACCTGAAAATTTCAGTGCTAGATTAAAATTTCACACAATGCTTTATCATTACTATTAATTACACATATTCCATTTACCAAAGTAAAAACAATATGTTTCACAATCTGTATCATCTTGAACTACCTACATCATAAAAAATTAATACATATTGGCATTGAATGTACCTATTTTTTAATGGAAAACGCAACTCCTTTGTTACTTTTTGTCAAATATGTTGTGCAACAATAAGAATAACATTATTTTTACAGTTGAGATATTAGGTAGGTAGCTATAGTTGAAGGCTGACGATTGGTGGCATATTATTATTTTCATAAACCTATTTTATTAGGACTCCTACAATATTGTGAGTCCTGTACTTTGAATATGGTGGTGATCATCATTGATGTCACACCCATTTTGATATAGGTAAGTACGGGCACTGTACTTTCTTCAAAAAAAAAAATTACGTAATCAATATAGATATGGCTACATCATGAAAATATAGAAAACTAGCTTCTGCCCGCGACTTCGTACGCGGATCATCCTGCAGCAATTTTTTTTTTTTTAATAATATGTATCTTAAACTTCTAATACCTCCAAGAATATGTGTCTAAAGTTTCATGATGATCGGTTGAGTAGTTTTCGCGTGAAAGCGTAACAAACAAACTTACATTCACATTTATAGTATTATTATTAAGGGATGAAAACATAGGTACTATAATCGTCAGATGGTTTTCGCACGTCATATTATTACCTGCCTAAAAGTACCTAGACTGACGCTATATTCTTCTAGCTTGCTAGTCGATGGGCGTAGGTAGAAATATGTAGTTTAATCCTTGGTCCAGGTCCTCTTCTAACTCCAGTCTCATTACATAATTTCTTAATTTGGTGGTAAATACCTACAGTACTACACAAAGAAAAACTTAACATCCGACGAGTTAAATGATGACGTCATAGTAAATATCTACAAAAATATTTTGTTCGTCATTTGTTTAAATAATATTTATTGATTTTTCTGACAAAGCCTTTGACGATGACTCACCACGTTCTGGCAGGCCTGAGATAAGCTGTTTACCACACAAGATACATTTATATGCGTATATACGGTGCTCTGTGGAGACTGTTTTGCCTCTCCCCATAATCAGTCCAACAACCAACTGAACCAACCGTATTTATTTGATTGATGGATGCTGGTCAGCCATGGAATTAGCCGTGGCTATGGCTATGTCAGCTCGTATATTTTAGCACCCTGCGTCGGATAGGCTAAATTGAATTGTCTTTAACTGAAGTAGGAGAAAAGATATGAGTTCCATATAGAACAGTTAACCGTACGCCGAGGAGGGCCTCGCACCTATTCCAAATAGGTACCTGTCAAAAACTTAGCTAGGCGCTCAGGGTGACGTGACTTTTACGTTACCTACCTTGATGTTGTAGGAAAAAAAACCGCAGTTGTTTGTAGAAAACTGTACCGTCTCGTACCTACACAATGTAAAGTTCACATTTCAATGCTTTATGATGAATCGAGTCAGTGTAGTCGGTGTAATGTGCGAAGGCCTTTAACCAGAGGAGGAACAAGGCACCGCCACATTGTAGTAAACATTGAAGGAAATTATAGTTTTTGGGGCACCTCCATGACCATTTCTACTGCACTAGATTAAAAGAAGAAAAATCTTTCGCAAATGAAATTTCTTTTAGAATAATTAGTGGCGTTCGTTCATTAAGTCATGCTACAATTTAAATAATAAGGAATAGACAGTCTTTTTAAGAACCGTAAGGAATGAGTTTCTTGCCTGTTGATGGAGTTTCTTGCCCGTTCTTCTCCATAGAAATCTACGTTAGGGAATGGGCAACTACAGTACTTTCAGTTTTTATGTCTTGTGACTGGGACTGTAGCTACATTTAATTTTCATCTTTGTTTCGACAATTCAAAAGTGCCTGTTATTGGCCTACTTGAAATGCTTTGATTTTTGATTTTGATTTTACAAAAAGGCAACAATTTTTTTACTACTAACAGTGCATGTCACTTCGTATGATTTATTCATCACTGCTCTCAAGAATGGGGCGAGGGAAAATATGTAGCAGGTACTTGGACAATTAATTTCAAAGGATTTTAGAGAAAGTTAATCCTACAATTTCTGTTATCTTTGCCAACGGCAGATAAACTGCAGGCATCGCCACCTGTCGACGACTGCCGTCGAAGCGTTGGCGACAGCCGCTGAAACGTCGACACTTACAGTGAAGACTTTAACAGCGGTGAGTGTAATCAACGCGCAGAAGAAAACCTCGGTCTAAAACCATTTTCAGACAAACTCCGAGTCGGTCAGTGTTGCGAATGAATTTGAAAGAGTTACTTGCATACATTTTGAACAAGCTTCTTTTCAGGAGCATACCACCAGTCAGACTCCCGAAGCATGCTCAGACGTACGTGGGCGTACGTCCGAGCCTGCTTCTTTCATTGCAATCCAAGTTCTAATACGTATTTCAAAGTTCATTTGAAAAGAATATTCACTTCTTTTTTTCACTCGCAATTCAAAATAATACTAATAGCTCTTCATTATCTTATGCATTTAATTACAGTTTAATAAATTTTACAAATGGAAATAATTGCTTAACCACTAAAAATCATCACTTCAAATTAGTTAATGACTTATTTATCCTTTTTGATCAACCCAAAGCCAAGGAGAAGATCGGTTTAATATTTGATTTATAATAATATAAAAAATACAAAATGTTATCTGAGAATACTGCTCTGGCGGCAGCTTAGCTAATAGATACATATTGGGTGCCACATTTAACAGTAATTTTAGAGTTTTCAGGTTATTCCACAGTTCTCCCATAATATTATCTCGATCTCGATTTCAGCCTTTTATTTGTTTATATTCAGATTATTAATCAACGTAAAAAAAGCATTGCTAGCAGCACTTAATAACATCGGAATCTTTCTGTGCTTTTTGTAACAATCAATAATATCGAAATTGAGATACTAATTTGAGGACTTCAAGAAATATATCACACAGTGAAATGTAACAATGACAATGCAAAAACACGTTTCGATCAAAACACCTTTTTCAAAATGTAAATTATAAGTAAGCTACCAACTGTGCAAATAATAGTTGTAATTTAAAGTTTTCAATAATAATTTGACGCTGACAAATCATTATCTAATTATTTAGAACAATCATATAATTTTCAAGTATATACATAGTCATAGGATGGAAATATTTATGTAATTTAAATAAGGTTGGAATATTAAGTAGGTAGTCTTTTAGTTATTTTAAATGATTATTGAATTGGACACAGTTTTTGACATGTCTACATCTACAATACCATTAGATCCCATATAGTTATATAACATGTGATTTTGCACAAATTTGGTTGATTTATTATAAGTTGCTGTCACAGGTAAAATAACTATGATAGGACTGTAGAAATAAATACGAACACTCTGCAGCTCGACTGGAAGCTTCAAGCAAAATTTCAGTGAATGAATTTCATTTGTCAATCAAAACTGTGTTCGGAATATCATCGAAAATTGAACACTACCGAATATATACCGTATGCAGAGCAACCTCGCGTATATGGGGCAATCCATACTGTAGTAAAACGCCCTAAGCCCTCACCCGCACTTAGGCACGTCCCGATGCATGTTTCAAGACTACTACAAGTAAACCTTACTTTAGCAACGTTGACGACAGATTTACATAATGAATGTTTGTAAAATAAGAAATATTAAAGTTGATGTCAAAGTTTTATTTAATCATGAAAGTCACTACCTAGATTAATTAAGTAATTAACTATTATAAAAAGACATTTTTGATGTAATAGGATTTTAAGTCTTACAACTACGCTTAAAAATTTAGAACCTCATATAATTGTGGGATCTTCTGGAAGGTCGACCACGGGATCGCATGCCACGGCCACGTGCTCCGCTCTCGCTGTCTGTGAAATTTACATTTATTATATTTATACAGCTGCCAGGTATTAAATACACATTTAAAAAAATATTGTCATCATTTCTCAGCACATTTATTTCGTAGTGTAACTTTATAAGTAACCAATTTACATAACACCGGATCTATAAGCAGTTCCATTATATTTGGACTAAACAGACCCAGTACACCGATCGATTTCTTATAATGTAGCCCTGTCTAGGCTTTTCCATTCAATTCTTGCCGGATTCCGTTCGAAAGATTAAAACAGCAACTTTATCGCCATTAAAAATGGCAGCCAACCAATGGTGTCTATCATTGCCGAATAATATGATAGTTACGCTACGGATATTACATAAGCGCTTAGGCAAAATTCACTCTTTGAAGGTGGAGTTGTGGACACCAGCCCTTTATACAAAATATTACGCGTTAAGAGCATTTTGTTGGCCTTTTTTTACGCATGGGAAATCATCAAATAACTTCTCCCACTCTGGGCTGAGCGGGAAGGAGTGTCAGATTTTTGCTGACTAAAACCCATCCATGTTCCTTCCTCGCCCTTTATCTTCCGGTGCCGCGGTATCTCTTTCGAACAGTCCCGCAGCCCCGGCAGGCTTCGGCCCTTGCCGGCCCCGTCACTGAGGCGCGCGCGGTCGTGCCGTTCTATAAGCTATAGTCCCCGCCACGAGAAGTTATAAATTTTGTAAACACACATTCGGGATCGCAACCTTTGGAATAAATTTAAAAAAAAATACTTCAAAATGGCGGCCCAAATGTTTAAGGCGACTAGATGAGCTAAATTAGCAACTCTATTTGTGGTGGTTCAAACTTCATTTGAAATGCTGTTACAATAAAGTTCTAATCAGCTTGCACTACAAACTGGTTGTTACGTCAGTCACTGAGGGCCAAATAGTGCGAAGAGAATGGTTTCGATCGATTTACAAAAAAATCTATTTATTGGACTAAAACACTATCATGTTAATACCAATATTGCTTGTAAAATGAATTGCCAAAAAATCAGAACGATCGCACGTAGTATACTAGTATGTATTTTTTTTGGTTGAAAGAATTTTTAAAGATAAGTTCGTGATTTTCTTTATTGAGTCAAATGAATTGTATTATGTTCTCAAAACACTATCATACTAGCACATATGCTGAAGAAATTCATATATTTTTTTGGTTTTGTTTATTGCAGTGAATCATAGTGCAGTGAATAATTACTAAAAGTATACTTTTAGTCATTATAAAACTCGCGTTTTGCTCATGTAGTCGCCTTAAGTGAAATTGCTCGTTAGTTTCGTATTACACGTATGATAATTTGAGTTGATTGAGTTAGGGACTATTTCTTGTTGATTGAATTGTTGCTACGTATCTTGGTAGAAAAGCTTTGTTTACAAAACTTATAGCTCCTAGTGGCGCCGGACTATAGTGTTGCACGTTATCTAGACGGGTCAACGAAAGTATTTGTGAAAAGTTATTGAAATTGTTATCTGCTAAAACTGCGACGTGTTTACAGTTTCACCAGACGAACAAGAATATACAAAACGAACGTTAGAGTTTTTGGACTTCTTCCTCTTAGCATATCGATAAATTGGGTCGACCCAGAACTGAGCTACTAGGTTAGCGCTTTCGGTAGCATCCACCAGTCCCTGTAGTACACAAACAACAGGACACGTTAATAAGTGCCCCAGCGTCGTTAGCGGAATAGTATGCTTACGCCGGGAGCAGAACACACTGCTTTACCGTGCTTGGGATGACAGATCTCGACGATAAGCGTTATCGATGGTGATCTATCGATGTGTGGCCAACGACTGCCCAGGATACGACAGACGTAAAGTGACTATGTTCGTTAAACGCAGGTCAGCTTGGCTTTCGTAGTCTTATCTTGTATACAAACAATGTTATCAAATAAGCCCGTATTCAATTTAATTAAAAGCATTAATTAATTCTAAAGTTGACAAAGTATTCAGTACCTGCAGCGCGCATCCATCGCTGATTCTGCGAGTGTGGTGAATGAGGAGAGTGCGCATGTTGCTGCGCGTGAGCACGACGCGCCACCCCGGTTGGTGCACTCGCTTCGGCTTCCCGACCTTCTTCTGCCACCTGCTTTTTGACGATCATAAATACATTAGTATTGTAAAGCTATTGCCAAACGTTATACACGTGCAACCTGTAGAGTAATTACACTAAAAAACACAAGATTTTTCAATCTTTATGTTTTATTAATTGCGTAAAAAACGAAATCGTTATTTTGACAGAGATTTGGACTTTGACAACTTTGGTCGATTGAAAAATGAAAATGAAAATGAAAAATGTTTATTTGTCTCAAAACAGTTACAGAGTATATAAAATGAGACATCCCCAGTAGGTAATTGATAATACCTGTGTTGGGGGTATCTCGCTCTTTCCCTTAATATTAACAATATTGAGACTAATGCACAAGTTATTAAAACAGTGACTAAAAATTTAATTAGCAAAAATAAAATAAAATAAAAATAAAATAAAAAAGTAACAGTAAATGACTTATAAACTAATTAGCAGCTCTTTGTGTAATGTAGTTGTATGCCTATGTGAGGCTGTATGTACGCCTTATTCTTAAACAGGGTTTGTAGTGATGACTGTGTGTTTGTGTATGTGTGTGTGTGTGTGGGTGTGTTTGTGTATGTGTTTGTGTGGGTGAAAGTGTTTATCTTTGTAGTGCCGATATGTTCGAAGTATTACATAGATTAAATATGTTCGGTGAGTACCTACCTACTTAAATTATTATTGATACGGAGGGAATAACAAAAGAAATGGTTTAACCAAGCCTAACTAACACTTGCTCAGTTTCCTCGTATGTTAAGGTTTTAAGCCAATCGGTTATAACCCTTTTGCATACGTGTGAGACCTCATGGTGAAACTTCCGTTTTTGGTTTATTTTATTATAAATGTAGGCCGATTGAGTTACATATTGACGCCGTCCAAAAGCAGTTCGAACCCCCGGGGAGTAGGCCACTAAATCCTTTCGTCTTTTCTCCTGACTATCTTGGTTAAAAGGAATAGATTTTCGTAAGTACAGGGTCGTAATTAAAAAATATAGTTTTCTTACTGTAAGTAAGCCACTGATTCTATATAGATCGAGTGTGGGAAATCCGTATGGTTTTTTGTACATTACTTTTATGAGTGATCTTTGGGCTCTTTCTAACTCAAGGAATTTAGTTTTAGTGGCACCTCCCCAAACTGGTAAACAGTATGTGACAACTGATTGAGTGAGCGCAATGTAGATGCTATTCAATGTATTTTGGGGCATCACATATCTTAAATTTTTAAAGATCCATATAAATTTTCGCACCCGTGATGTAACTATCTCTATATGCGAATGCCAAGTTAAACACTCGTCAACTATAACTCCCAGGTATCTTGTGGACGTTACATGTTTAATAGCTTGACAATTGCAATTTTGGTCGCTGTGGTCCGTACACGTGTGGATTCGGATACTGAAATTAGGGCCTGGTTTAGACCTTCTACTAGGGGAAAAACAAATATAATTGGTTTTAGGAACACTAAGGGTTAGAAGATTGGCTTTGAGCCATCTATCTACAGCAGCCAATCCGATCTGGGAACCGATTGATCTAAGGAATTGTACAATAGGTAGGGTAGACGACACCATAAAACAATCATTCCAAGACGCCAATCTCTAAAAAGAAAACGTTATTTTGGGCCTGAAAACCCGATTTATTTTCAATTAATTTAAAAAATATATTTTTAGTCGCTTTGAAATCAATAAATAGTTTACATTGAGTTGACTAAACGGTGACGTTACAGCGTGCTATTGCCATACAATAGTAGTTTATGCGACTGTGCATAATGAAGGGCATTACAACACGAGTGTGGGTTTAAGAAACGAGCCGAAGCTGCGAAGGCGAGTTTCTTAATAGCATCACACGAGTGTTGTAATGCCTAACTAATTTATCTACCCAAATATCATAAGGGCTCTATGATGGGTTCAGGAACCATAGGGAAATGACCAGCATTGTTACTTGGCCCTTGATTTTTGTGGTAACAGGTTATTAGTTGCATTCGTCGCTGCATTTACGATATCTGGCGGAGTGTTCATCGCAATTTCTGAGTCACTATCACTCATTTTCGACAGAAATAAAGAACTTATCAGAAAATTTGTCTACTCGTAACTGGAAATAAAAAAACTAACGAACAAATGACAGCTCGAAATGGCGGCGTTTCGGATATCTGTCATTTTTTTTTAAATCATAGCAAACGAACAAAGTTACTGTTCTAGTCACTCGAGATCAAAATGTCGTGCGATTTATAATTAAAATCATACTGAATTGGGGTTTCGTATCGATATCTGATTTAATGTAGATAGGTACTAGAATAGCACACTCACTTGAATTTGACACCTGTTTCAAATTTAAACTCATAACCTACTGTTTTCAGTAGGTTATGAGTTCATTACAGTTCCGTTTATTTCTGCTGGTTGGTAATGCTGGTCATTGCCTATGGTTTTTGAACGCATTAGAGAGGGTTTATGATATTTGGGTAGATAAAATCTATTGTAGGGGAGGCCACGATGCTAAATGGGGATTTACTCGAGCGTCATAGAGACCTATAGGGTTGCAAAGCTTAAATAATAAAAAGAAAAAAATGTTATATAATATAAGGTATTCATCGGTGGGGGATTTAAAATATGTAAAAAAAATACTGTTGCATGGACATACTCGAGCGCGTCAGATATTGATAGCATCAATGCCCTACGTATTTTTAACAAGAAAATTGCCATTTTAAATAAAACAATTTTTTTGATGCCAATCGATCTTCTTTCCGACACTAATCAAGAAGATCTTCCAAACCAACCCAGGTTAGAGTACTCAAAAAGTCAGAAATCGCAAAAAAATAACTTTCAGCGGGGCAGTATAGGGGAAATAGTTAGCCAGAAAATTGCTATTTTACACAAAACATTTTTTTGATGCCAATCATTATTTTTAATTTTACATAAGACATAAAGCCGGAAAAGTTACAAATACATTACAAACGAGTACAAATCCTACTATCTACAAATAAAAAATACTTTGTCCTGAAGGACTATCTGATGGATCAACGCACAGCCTAAACCGCAGATTGTAGAAACCTGAAACTTGGAGGGTGTATTTTTTGTATGACGTAGGCTTACGATAAGAAAGAATTTTGAAGGGGGTGAAAAGGGGGGGCAAAGATTGTATGGGAAAATGTGATTCCTTGGTCCAATCTACTTCAAACTTTGCAATCAACAATATTAACAGAATTGATGGACGCGTTTGATATTGCATTGAAATCATCCCCTAACGGTTTAAAAAGGGGTAGAAAATTATTTTGGCGGTGATTTGTTTCGAATTTGATATAAATACTCCTTCGAGATTTTGATATAAACTACAAGTTATTTTGATAGTCATGTTTCAAAACCCAGTCCGATTTTATTCCAAAAAGGTTGAAACCACATAGAAATTGCAAAATTGCTAATGCTCTTTCAAATTGGAATGTCTCGAAAGTCACCCTAAAATATTAATACTTACCGCATTTGAAGGTTTCTAAGATTTGAAGAGGCTGTGCACTTTACGTCATAGCGTAGGGACTTGAGTTCTAAATTTTAAATGGTAAGCAGTTGTAAGAGGTCCGCAACGGTTTACAGCAGCTATATCGTGTTGCGGCTCATTTAATGCACCTTGATGAGAACTGCAGACCTAGCTGGAGTATGACTGTCATCGAGTGCCTAAGTATGAAGATGTAAAGCTGTCAATAGAAGCCTTTAAAGCTGTTTTTGTAAACATGGTAATTTATTCTTATTCAAATAAATACGTTGTTAATCACAAGTATTTGTTTCTGAACAAAATTGCCCTTGGGTACGTAAATTGACTTCAATGCATATCTTAGGAGATACACCGTTTTAAATAACTCCGCAGCAAAATAATGATCATGTACCGGGCGCGCATTTTCATTGTGCGGAAGGATGTGTGTGATGTGCTCTTTGAAAATTGTATTATAGGTGCTTACGACCCACTCTCTGTAACCCTCTCTTTCTCTTATGTGACGCAGACGAAGTTGCGCGGGTCAGCTAGTTTTTACCATATTTATCATTATTAATTATTTAAAAATTGGGTATGGAACTTAGTTGGCTTCAAAAAAAATGTTTATATCCATAAGCTCTATTTGAATATTGCGTTTATTTACGTTAGTCGGCGTTAGCAGTTAAAAAAATATCCCCAGTCTGGGTGACATCAGATATTTTGTGGTGTATTTAGTTACGATTTAGGCGTCATAATAAAACATGTTTATATCTGTAAGCTCTATTTAATTATTGCGTTTATATTCATCATGACAACATCTATGAATATTCAAGGGCATCGATAACGCTCAAATCGATTACAGCCTAATTCGGAACGCACCCTAAAACAAGTGATGTTTTAGAAACTTAAACAAGTGTCTTACAATGTTTTTATGCGCCAATAGAAGGCATTTATATTAAATAAAAAGAGTTTTGTATTTCTTGCATATTCTCTATTAATTAGTGTGTCATCTACCCTTTTTACACGACTGCCCAAAAAAAAGAGTGTTATGTTTTCAGGGTTCATGTATTTAAATATATATAGGGTGACTGTTAAGTCGCGTAAATAAAAATCAGCTCTTCAGTACATTTATGTTCGCCTTACTGGTCACAATTTACTGAACAGCGCATTATTTTTAGGTTTTGTCCCATCCCATAGTAATAGTAGTTTGTTATCATGAGTACCATCACGTGTCTAAGTATCGTACACCAATTGCTAGTCACCCTATATAGAGAGACGTAACTTTCA
Organism: Xestia c-nigrum; assembly: GCA_916618015.1. NCBI lineage: Eukaryota > Metazoa > Arthropoda > Insecta > Lepidoptera > Noctuidae > Xestia > Xestia c-nigrum. The sequence goes on from OU745260.1 coordinate 13,732,669, forward strand.
TTTACTGTTCGACTGGAACTAACTGACCACATAGATGTGTTTAAATTCTAGATTTCGTTCGTAAATATAAAAAGAAAAAGCATTTAAATACCTATGCATATTAATTACGCAAACAGGTTAGTTATCGGCCATGAGCTGCTTGTTATTTAATGTAGGTAAGTTACAATATTTCGAAGTTACACTTTGTCAGGGACAAACCATGGTTTATCTCTGGCACTATTTATATGACTTTCACTTTTATTTTAACTCTTTACACATGCTTTAATTATAATTTAACTCTGATGGCTCTACTTGAGGGTTATATATAACACGTTGTTTATGTACGACCCAAAAAGGAGCAGTCTTCTTCAGTTGTTAGAACCATCACCATTGTATTTGTATTTTTTTTTAAACTGTATGCCTAAGTATGAAGGGCGACCTTCCTGGCCCACTGAAGCGCAAGCTCGGTCGACAATTGTATCCTGCCTATCTTACCTATGGGCTGAGACTTGGTCTTTGACTGAAGCTCAGAAGTCCAAATTCAACGATTGCCAGAGAGCGATGGAACGTAGCTGTAGGTCGTAGACTCGTAGCATTCTCAATATAACACTCTCCGGTCGAATGCGCAACACCTAAATTCGGTCTAAGACATACATCGCCAACATTGGCGATAGGTCTGAAAGACTGGGCGTTCACGATTCTAGAATGAAGTCGGACAGATGGCCGAAGATGGTCACACAGTGGACGCCTGAAGACGGCCGTCGTTACTGGAACAGAGGCCCTACTCATTAACGCTTCGTCCGTATATTCGGAGTGCGAGTGAAAGAGACGTATAGATCCGAATATACGGACGAAGCGTTAGAGAGTAGGGCCTCTGGCCCTAGAAACGCTGGCGTTACGATCTGGACTCATTCATAATAGATTGGGGAAAGCAAATTGTAAACAAAATTGGAAAGCCCAAACAAATTCTGAGGCCTTTGCCCAACACTGGGACATAATGCGAGTTGAACTCGCGCACCGCGGTTCCGTATAAACTTGTAGGTATTTTGTTATTTAACGATATAAAATTTCAAACCAAAATAATAAAAGAATTAATGAACCTCGTGTCACTGGTTCAGAAAACATGACAATGTCAACCATGCACAATGAAGACACAAACCACTTCTACACCAGGCAAACTGGAAGATGTGCCTACCATTTCGTCTTTAAACAAAATAAAAACGCCTAATAAAGAGCCTGTTAACGTAGTAACGTACAAAGCCCAGACTAACAAAATTTAATTGTGTTTTATAAGCAGCAGCACAACTCGGGGGTCCCTATCCTCAATTCAGGACGTTTACTCGAACCACTCCCACTACTGCCACTACATCAGGACAGGACTAACAGCAGCGCAAAAGACCTTGTAACCGACATTGACCTTAAGCTAAAAGATTTCACTCAAAATGATTACTGCATACTCTTCATCAAGGAACATGACATACATCATAAGGATCAATAAGAGAATTCCTAAAAAAAGGATATCGTACAAATATAATTATCTGTGCAGCCACATACAGTGTAAACCACCTCATCACGAAGCCGTAAACCAAGCATTCTGAACATCAAGCTAATTAACTTTCTGCAGGCGTGGCGCGCCAGAAGCATATCGGTTTCATACATTTAGTATGTTTAGAGACATATTTGTATGTCGTGTCGTGTCGTGGCGCGTTCTGGCGTTTCGCTGAATGTCACCACCGATTGGCCAGAGCGGTGGTGGGGTTATGGCGCGCATGACACGCACGCCACACCACGTAAATGTGTTTTCAACACACTTGCTCAAAAAGTGCATTTACGAAGCCTGTATACATTGTTCGAAAGTTTTAAAATTACGCACCATACAACGGAACGTGCGGTAAAATAGGTACTCTCACCAAGTACCTATTTTACCGCACTTCCCCTTGTATAGCACCGTGCGTATTATTTACGGTATTTTTTTTAACAAAAAAAAAAGTATTCCAAAGAGTAAACATTACGAGAATAAATAGGCTGACTGAACGAAGCTCATAGGAAGAGCTTTTCCTTAATACGTTTGTCTCACTTTAATACAAAAGAGTAAGCGAGACGAAAGATGTAGTTCTCATTTTCACCACGTGCATGTAGCGCCATTTGCAAATTCGCGCCATTGTTATAAAAACAACAAAGATCGTTGCGACTAAAATAATAACGATTTCAAGCGAGGAATCAGATATTAATATGGAATCAACTCCACCTGAATTTTTTAATGAGGTGCAAATTGCAGAAAACACTTTCTTGCCGCAAAATCGCGACAGCGCTATTTACGACCCGAATGGCGTAGTGGTAGTGAGGCTGCCTTACGTTCTTAGGATCCTGGGTTCGAATCCCGGTAGGAGCAAATGTTTGTGTGATGAGCATGGACATTTGTTTCAGAGTCATGGATGTTTATATGGATAATAAGTATGTATTTACAAACAAAAAAGGTATGTTATGTAGTATATCAACTATCTGGTGTCCACGACACAAGCCTTGCTTAGTGTGGCACTTGATGGCGCTGTGCGTCAATGTCCAGCGATATTTATTTATTTTATTTATTTAATAATTTACAAAAAAATTATAGCGTGGTTTTAATATACTTAATGAATAATTTTCTCGCAAATTTGTTGAAAAACGTTGTATGACACACGTGCAGAAATTGGTATTTACAAACTCGTGGTCTACTCGTTTGTAAAAACCAACTTAGCGCACTAGTATCATAAATAACTATTCCGGCTTAACACTGATAGAAAACACTAGGGCTAAAGTGGTTTCCCTTACTTTTGAAAATAGGATAGTGAACGCTTTTGAAATAGTGAAGAGCTTTCTAATTAAAACATCAAACGTGCATTCAAATGTAAGTATTGAACTTTTTTCGGCATTAATATACAGTTGTGTCGAGCGACGAACTCGTTCTACCTACTAGGTTAGTAGTTTTTTGCTAGCAAAACCTACGTATGCGACTGTGTGCTTTCGTGGATTTGCGTTTGTGTCTGTGCTGTGACCACAACATTGTTCCGGATTTAGGATAACTAATTTAATCAATAATCAATGCTAAAACTTGGTTAATTTAAAATTCACTCCATGTATTATGTATGATTATAACATAAAATACGATTTGGGGTGTTTGAGGGTGTGCGCTTATTAGGTTACAGGTTGTATAAAGAGTCAAATTCTGGATAGCAATGACTTAAGGCAAACCAACCCTGTTTATAGGGTGTAAAGTGACCTTTCACGAAGGCGTCTATATTTTATCATCATTCATCATAACAGTCGAAAGACGTCCACTGTTGGACATAGGCCTTTTTTTTATTTATTTTTTGTTGCCGGCGTGAAAAATCCACGCGGATGTCCTCGCGTAGGGGTCTGTCGGACTCTAACCGACTAAAAACCATCCAGGTGTACCCTTCCCACACTTGCACCGGGGATCATGGGAACTAGTGCACCTTCCACGATCCCCGGCTAGTGCCTCTGCGGGGCTCCTCAGATATGCGGGGGGAGTTTGGTGTACTACTCCCGCAACGTCCTATAGGAGCGCGCGCGGAACACTACGCGTCACCGCCTCGGGTCCAGTTATTCGGCGGGGCGGCGGACGAGATGTCGATGAGAGTGTCACCGCTTTGACCGGTCCCGTGTGATTCGCATACAGCGGATTCCCGCAGCCTTCACTAGGTCATCTGTCCACCTAGTAGGTGACCTTCCAACGCAGTCTTCCGGTTCGAGGTACCCCCCTTCAGAACTCTTCGGCCCCATCGGCTATCCGTTCTGCGAGCTAAGTGCCCTGCCCATTGCCACTTAAGTTTGGCAATTCTTTGGGCTATGTCGGTAATCTTGGTTCTCTTGCAGATGTCTTCATTTCTGATTCGATCACGCAAGGAAACGCCGAGCATAGCTCTCTCCATTGCCCTTAAAATGACTTTAAGCCTTCTGATGAGGCCCATTGACCACGATTCGGTTCCGTATGTAATCACTGGCAACACACAATCTTTGTCGACTTTCGTCTTGAGACTCTGTGGTAAGGTGGACGAGAGGATAGCGCGCAGATCTTTTACTCGATGTTAGACCTATCAGCTACCTAACTGGACTGTTTGTCCCAGGTAACAAATAATCGTCAACAATTTCGAGTGTAGAGTCGCCGATCTTGATAGGAGTGGGTGTGACATGGGCATTCAACATGACCTTGGTCTTGTGCATGTTCATTTTCAAACCCACTCTTTCGGAAACTCTTCTGCGGTCATCGAGCATTGTACTGAGGTCCTCCATGGTCTCAGCTATGACCACTAATATTGTCGGCAAACCGAAGGTAAGTGATGTACTCGCCATTGACGTTGATGCCTAGCTCTCTCCAGTCCAGAACCTGGAAGACATTCTCCAGTGCAGCGGTGAACAGTTTCGGAGATGAGATGTCTCCCTGTCCCATACTTCGCTGTAGAAGGATAGGTTCCGAGGCTTGGTCCTGAAGTCGGCCTGTCATGGTGGCGTTTTTGTACAAATACTTCAACACCTCGATGTTCCTGTAGTCGATTTGTTGGATTCCGTTGGAGACTGCAGTACAGCCCAGCGTTGTGAGTCATTCTCGTAGTCCACAAACGTTAAAAGATACAGGTTTTACTCTTCGGTCGTCTGTATAACCTGCTACAGCGTATGTATGTGGTCCACGATGCTAAAGCCTTTTCGGAAAACAGCTTGTTCGGTGGGCCGAAAATCGTCAAACCTGCTCACGAGACGATTCGTGATGACTCTTGAAAACAACTTGTAGGCATGGATTAGAAGTCCGATGGGCCTATAATTCTTCAGCCGGGCATTGTCACCCTTCTTGAAAAATAGTACCACCACACCCCTGCACTATGACTGTCGTCTTTCCCTCGAGTATGACAGAATTAATTAAACAGCTTCTGAAGGGCTTTAAGGACCGGTTTTCCACCCGCCTTCAGGAGTTCGGCCGTAATTCCGTCATCACCCGGTGCCTTGTTGTTTTAAAGCCGTTTCGGAGGCATCCTAATCTGGACAGGCTGATATCTGGGATGTGTGTGAGTTTCGGGTCAGTCAAGCTCTTAGGTCGTCTGCTAGATCTACAACTGAATTACAGGTTGACGTGTACTTGCAACTGCCCATAGAAACTCCCGATCTCTCTCAGAAGCTCCGGTTTGGCGGATAAGATTCTGCCATCGTCGGCCTTTAGTTTCGTGAGCCAGCTCTGCCCAATAGCCAGATCTCTTTGATCCGCTCGATCGTGTCTTTAATACGCTCGGTATTAAAGAGCTGAGGTCGCTCTTCAAGGATTTGGAGATCCGTCTATTGAGCTGCCAGTATTTCAAAGCCTCGTCTGAAGACAGCAGGATTCTCTCACGCCGCTCCTTCATGAACTTGGAAGTTTGATCGGAGAGTGTCTTGTTCTGATCTGTACGACGTGTTTTGAAGAACTTAGACCCGGTCGTATGGACAGTTTCCACGAACCCATCGTTGTATTCGTCCACTGAGCGTCTCAGGCACTCGGAAACAATTCTGGAGTTCAAGCTGAAAGCTCTCGGGGTCTTGGATTTGGATCTGTGCTAGACGGAGCGTAGACTTCATCAGTCGAGACCTTTCTAGCTTAAAATTGATGTTTAATGTACCTCTTACCATGCGGCAGTGACAGGAATAAAAGTATTTTAATGTGATATGAATAGGTATTATAGACAAGTATGGAAGAAGACATGCTGCGCCGACCCCTAATGAATTGGGATAAGAGCAAGAGAATGATGATGATGACGTATAGGTATTATTTTGTGTATAAAAATGGCTTTATATGGGTACATACTTGTTGATGTGGGGATGAAGGTTCGCTGCCCTGTGAACTGACAGCGGTCGCTTCTTCTTCAACTCGTGACTCCTCCCAGTCTCTTGTCTCACCTCCTTCTGCACCTTAATTGGTAATTGGTACAATGCAACAGGTATTTAAGTTGTGTATTTTGTGTACAGTTTTTACATTGTCATTTTTTTGACAACTGTTGGAAAAGCATTCCTTTTAATAGTAAACAGAGACTTCCCAGTGAGCACAGGGAAGAAATATTTGACTTATGCTAAAGTTTATTTTTCTAGCCAGTTTAATTATGTTCGCATAACTCGTCAAAATGTATGGAATAGCAGATTGATTTTTTGCGATTCTGAGTTTGGTTCCATAGTAAAAGTTGTTCAGAATGATGACTACAATGACCGGTCGAAGTTTGTGGATATCGTCCGGAAACACGGTGTATATATTATGTGAACATCAAGATCTTATTGTGCGTATAGTCTTTACGTGGCTAAACAAGTAAGCCACAACTAGTAGCTACAAGTAGTAAGTCTGCATTGGGTGTACAGTTACGTACGTTCAGCGGGGCTGGGCGCGGGCGGCAGCGCGGCGGCGAGGTCGGCGTGCGTGTCGAGGTGCGTGTCCGCGAACGTGAAGCGCGCCCCCGCGCCGCCCGCGCCGCCGCCCACCGGCGACACCACCGCCTCGCCGAACCTGAATGCAAACGATATTCTTGTAATACTAATCTATGACTCCCTTTTGTACTACTCATTTTCAAAACAAGGGTTCTGTGCAATTTTCACAGATGTAGTGACAATAGTCTCGAAATGATATTGTTACGAGCTGGGTATGAGATAAATTAATTACTACCGATTAAACAACAGCATAACTTTATTAATCACAAAACAATTTAAACTTAATCACAAAAACACAAAATGCATTGTAGGTAAGGCTCTGTCAGTCCGTGTGTAGGCATGAGATAATTAGTAATTATCTCATAATTAGGCTCGCGGTAGGTAATTATTATCTCATAATTAGGCTTCGCGCATATTGAATATGTAAGGTTGGTAGGGCTGTCACGCTCCAGCCGTGTGTTCGTACTTCGTATTTGTTAACTGACTGATTCTGAGATTATTAATAATAATATTACGTGTATGGATGTTATAAATAAATTTAATAAATGTAGAAAAAAAAAAGAGTATGTAAGAAATATAATATGAGACATTATACAGGGTGTAAACCACCTCATCACGAAGCCGTCAACCAAGCATTCTGTTCATCAAACTAAGTAACTCTGCGCAAAAATTATTGCTGGGAAACAAGTTGTTTTTTTATGGGTCAAAAATCACGTTTCGGGGTGTAACTCAATGTAACGCACTCAAAACATTGTGCTGATGGATGGATTGAATAGTACGGGGTTCGTGGAGGTATTTAATGTAAATATCTTGCAATAAAAACTTGTACTTAAAAAAAAACCTGGTTCCCAGGTATGGTGTAGAACAAAAAAATGATCACAATGACGGGGAGAACAAGTGCCTTTCGGCTTCGTTAAGAGGTGTTTTACACCCTATATTAGAGTAAAACAATTGTAAGTTTCAATTAAAAATTCAGGGTAGCCCGCGAAATTCAAGTTTTTTGCAATTTGAAGGCAGAAACGATTTCGACCTTGAAAAAGTAGTTCCTCGAACTTAATGAACTTGCAGGGTTGTTAGATGATATAATTATGTAACTACATACGTCTTACAGTCGCGAATAATATTTTAATCAACATACAATCGGTTGGTAGGTTAGGCTAGGGCACTGGCCTGCAAATTGCAAAAAACGTAAATTTGAATTTCGCGGGCTACCCTGACGCTTTTACCTTAAATAATAATACGTAAATATACAAAAATTTTGGTAACATTTTATTTTTAGTACTTGTGGCAACCCTACCGATTGAGCGTGTATAATCTATTCTGTGTTGTAGGCAAAAAAAGAAAATAAACAACTTTTACAAAACAACCAAGTAGGTACTCTATGCCCTCGGCGTACGGTCGAAATTGTAATGACAATTACTGCTGTTTTTTTACATAGGTTGCGAATTTGTACCTACTTCAGATTAATAATAATGGGAAGCACTCGAAGTTTCAACGTAGACACACTGTAATCACATGCTTTCTCGAATGTTCTCGTGTACGATGTAACAATATGATTGTGGTTTCGTTTTTGCTATTAGTTTACGCAATCCTAAAAAGGGGCTAACTCCAAAGTCTAATCATTGGCGTTACTGAATAACTCCCTTCAATATCGTTCATAATTCATACTGTACAGGTTTCTTATCCTTACCCGTCATTGCGTCTCGGGACATAAAGTGTAGGTGTAGATGGCACTATACTGTCGTCGCCGTCGTCACCGTTGTTACCACCCAGAGATAACGCTCCACTTTCTAAAAACAAAAAAAAACACAAAACAGTGTTAAATAATGTATGAAACAACAGTATAAATTCAAAAATAAATAATGGGAGAGACGGTTGGTATATTCTAGACCCATACATTCGTCAAAGAAGTATTTTATGAAAATTGGCCTTGCAAGAAGGCCAACAGCATAAATAGACATTTTCCTGGGCCCCAACTCCCTTAATTTACTAACGGATCAGTTGTATGTCGATTTTGTTTTCATTGCAATACTGTCAAATACAAAATTTGCGAGCTGTCCCTTTGCTCCCACGGTCGCAAGCGTGACTGCTGATCGCGTCGTTCAAAATATTTCTCAGTAGCAGCCCAAAGTTTGGAAGTTGGTGATGTGTAACTCTCGCGCCTCAAAAGCACGTAATCGGGCCCCGCGCCCCACGAATGCCCAATCTCGCCCCAAATGTCAGATTGTCAAGTTAATGTCTTCTGTTGGCTTGTCTAGTCTTTATTGAGACCGTGGACCGTCCGTTTGTTTGGCAAAGAAGTGGCAGCTAACAACGGCAACGGCATAAACCATCGAATTAGGCTAAGGGGTCGTAAATAAAATGATTGGGCACTAACGTTCAGTGCCACTGCTGATGGCTTCTATCTGCTGGATGGGCGCGGCGGGCTCGCTGTCGGCCTCGGCGCGCGCGGGCGCGGGTCCCTCCTGTGCGTCCTCTGCGTCGTCGCCGGCCGACGGGGACTGCGCCGGGGACTCCTGCGACAAACAACACAATCATTTTTTACAATAGCACTGGAACAATAGATGTCTACTTGAATTCAGGATCATAGATCCGCAGAACCACAAAAACAACGTCTTCGAGCAAGTTCAAATTCCCTCGCAACCGTCGCAGGATAGTTAGGCATGCTAGGACTTATACCGAAATGTTAGTTTGTCTCGTTTTTCGCAAACATTGAAGAATATGTTGTAGTATTTTTCATGGAATAATTTAATCAGCAGGATGAAAAAAATGTGGACCTTGGACTTTTCGTTTTTTCACACGTTCATTTTTGTGTTATATTTTGTAAAACATGTTGGGTAAGTTGTCAGTGCCAAAACAAAATTACTTGTTGCTCAGTACCACATTTACATCTTAAATGGGTCTACTTGAATTCAGAAATACTCTTAAAGGAATGTCTGAACTATGAAACTAACTGAATATAACTAACTCAATAAAAAACAACAAGAAGTTATCTTTGAATTTCTTGATTTATCTAACTAGTTCGATGTTCTAAGATTTCAGTTTTCAGCCTAACAACACTGGCAACTTTCATAATTATATTGTTCACATGGATGCATACTACCTTGATGACTTATACGGCTTGTTGTTTTAATTGTAAATAGTGGTCGATAAAAATGGCATTTATGTACCTGTCGGGCGGCATTCTCTGCATCATCTCCTTCCACCTCCTCCTCTTCCTCGCCGGCCTCAACTTCTTGTTCCTCCTCCATATCTTCCTCTTCTTCCTCCCCCTCCTACGAATGTTGAAAAGTGAGAATTAATTTCCGTATGTCCAAGACGAGATAAAACTAATTGATGCTAAGCTGAAATCATACCCTGTACATAGTGCCAGTACAACGCTCGTCGTCCTCTTCAGAATCTACGACGATGACGCCCTCGTCGTCTTGATCGCAGCGTGACGAAGTAGGTACTTGGTATTCTACTTCCACTGACCTTTCAAATCCCTGAACCATACAAAAATCATCTAAAATAACTGACCAAACCAAGCTATTGCAAATTTGTGCAGCACTGGCGCAGTTAGATCTATTAGGTAGTTATTTCACGTTTGAATATCTTAAATTTGGCAGTACCTCTTATTTAGAAACATTTATTCAACAAGCTAGTACTAACACAATTATATAATAATAATAAAGCCTATATTTCCGATCTTTTGACACTTGTTTTTTACATGTTTGAAACGAAATATTTAAACCTTGTCCAGAGGGGACCTATAGTATATTTTATAACGAGGGACTAAACGAAGCCATTATATACCCGAGGTGGTTTGACTCCCGAGCTTCCGAGGGAGGCAATGAAAGCGAGGGTATATTATATTGGCGTTTAGTCTCGAGGTGCAAACTGTAATTTTCACTTCGAGTGCGAGAAAAATAGTCATTTAAAACTGAACAAATTTACACTCGACAAAAATTCTGAACTGAGCGGTCAGTTTTTTCTTCTATCAGGTCAGTGACAGATTAACCATTGAAAACACAACACAAACTCTCAACATATTCGCAATGAAGATGATCCACACTCCACAGATAATTAGTACCTACATTACTGCAAAAGCAATGCCTCTGTTGCTAAACAGAGGCATTGCTTTTTAAAATCAACGATGCACACAAACAACCATAATTTTTTCTCGCGTTGAAGAGTTCATTTGTTTTTTTTTTTTTCAATAAACCGCTTTCTATATGCATGCCAATTCGAAATTTAAATAAAACCTTTGTCAAGTTACTCTTTTGTGGCCATGTTTCAGAGTAAAAGATCGTTCCATTTTTAAATTGCTTTTTACTCCCTAGGGAATAAACGGTCACTTTAATCCCGCTTCGTAGGGCTATAACGGCGTACTTTTAGAGCATGAGAAGTGAAAAAGTCATTTTCAGGTCATCCACCCATCTTCTCTTTAAAAAAAAAAACTATCTGGGGGTCTAAAATGTCCGCTTTAGCAGAATTTTAAATATTGTTCAATATAATGAATCACGAAAATTAAAAATTCTTAAAATGGACTTTGTGGTAATGGTTATAAAGACCATTTTAAGAATTTAATTTTTTGAACGTGATTAATTTACGATTCTGCTAAAGCAGCCATTTTAGACCCCCTATATGATATCTCTTCACATTTAAGGCGATTAGACGAGCTAAATTAGCAACTCCATTTGTGGTGGTTCAAACTTTGTTTGAAATGCTGTTAGAATAAAGTTCTAATTAGCATTAGCTTGCACTACAAAGTGGTTGTTACGTCAGTCACTGCGGGCCAAATAGCGCGAAATGAGTGGTTTCGATCGATTTACAAAAAAAACTATAATTATATTTCTTGTAGAATTATTTGCCAAAAAATCAGAATGATCGCATGCCTTTTGGTATGTTTTTTTTTGTTAAAAAAATATTTTTGATATCTTCGTTTTTTTTTATCGCGTCAAATTAATTGTATTATGTTTTTATAGCGTCAAAAATAATGAAATTGCGTAAAAATATAATAGGACTCCTAACGGATGTATCAGATCAAACTCAATGATATGATAAGTACCTGTACCCTCGTTCTCTTAGCAGCTAGCGGTCGTTGTTGAAGGCGACGTTTGGCTGGGCGCGCGTCTGGTGGAGCGTGAGACGTGCTGACTCCGGGCGGAGCGTGCGAGGTGCTGACTCCGGGCGGGGCGTGCGACGTGCTGACGCCGACGGGCGCGTGCGACGTGCTGACGCCGGCCACCGGCTGCGAGGTGCTCACACCGGGCGGAGCGTGCGACGTGCTCACGCTAGCGGATGCTTGCGACACCGGCCCGGAAGTTGACGGTGCTGCTGTTGCTCCTATTTCATCGAATAGTTTTTACTAAACTGATCTAATTACCAATAGTTATAGAATCGAAATAAAATAAAGGTCAAAGGAATATTATGTTCATTTGTTAGTAGAAGGCAAAAATTATTAATTGATTTAAATATACTATCATGTTGCTAGGTACCTGCTGTCGGAGGTGCGGATGCGGTAGGCGTTGGCACGCTGGACGCCGCTGCTGAGCTCGCCGTGGACACGCCCGTCACACTGCCGGACGCTGCCCCGCTGGGCTGCTCGATACGTGGCATCACCATCGCCACAGCCTACGAAAAGGTAACATTATAAGCGGTCTTAATAATGTCTTATTCATCCCTCCATCTCGGAAAGAGTATTTTTGCTCTTCGATACCTGAGTGCAAAAGCCGTTTTATTCCCTAGAGGGTTTGGAATTTGAATTTAGAACATCGTGTGCACTAAGTATGTGAATTAAAAACATCATTAAACGATCTACTCTCACTTCCATGGTGCCGAATTTATCATACAACCTAGTTTTTAATTTGAAACTCTAGACTCGGAACCTTCTCGGTGTATTTTTTTATTCTGTTGTATAAGCGTGATTATGGCATACTGACGCACGTTACTTTCATTGTTTCTTAAGTATACCTAAGTATTATAAAGTGTGTAAAACACCTCTTCACGAAGCCGAAAGGCACTTGTTGTCCCCAACATTGCGATCATGTTTTTGTTCTACTCTTCTAGTTACGGAGATATGGGGGGTCAAAGTTACAACTTTTTGACCAAGTTTTTTTTTAATACAAGTTTTTTTTTGTAAGATTTTGACTTTGAACACCTCCACGACCCCCGTACTATTCAATCCATTCATCAGCACAATGTTTTAAGTGCGTTACATTGAGTTCTACCACAAAACATGATTTATAACCTCAAAAAAAAACGTCGTTTCCCAGCAATAAATTTTTCGGTAAGTTACTTAGTTTGATGTACAGACTGCTTGGTTAACGGCTTTGTGATGAGGAGGTTTACATCCTGTATGTTATAATTTAAAGATTATTCTGTAATATTTTGTTAATACTTAAACTGAAATAAAAGTATCTTGCGATTTTAAATGTTTTTTTGGCATTTAGTCATTTCCTCGCTGAGATGGGATGAAAAGTTACGTGTATTCGAGTGCAAAGATTTTTCACCTCGTGCTCTTTTGATTCCCTCGACGCCCAGGATTCTAATATTTGAATCCTTCGCTTGCTCGGTCATCTAAATTGAGCACGCGGTTAAAAAAGCAACTTTGCACAAATAACTATAGTACAATTATTATTAATCGAATTCGGGATATCGAACAAGTGTAATCGCGCCATAATATTGTTCAGTCTTGTTCTTAGTCACCATAAGTGATGTACCTATCATAGATTTATGGTATTTTTAAATGATTGTGTATATTATTATTTTCTATACACATAACATACCATGCACTAACCTAAATAACTATATAACTACTAAATTCACCCAATATTAGAACAATTTTGTGATTTATTTAGCATGATAACATTGTTTAGCTTTTAATCAACCAAACCTGTTGAGGGGCTTGAGAATGTGTTGAAGGCTGCGCTGTACTGTCACTAGAACCGGAACTGCCCATGCCTGCCTCACTGGTGTCCATGTCCTGAAATGTATTTAAAACAGATAAAATCAGTGCCATCAGTTTGTTTTGTAAAGCTTTTACTACCAAAATGGATGCTTCTGTACATTTTATTTCAAAGGTATTTTGTATGGAAAAAACAGTTTTTTTGTTATGTTCATATATTATGTATAGTGTTAGAATAAGATTCTTAAATTATACTGGAAGGGAAAAAAAAAATGTTCAAAAACTAAAAGACGACTACAGAAATATAACGCTCGAAAAAACTATGAAACAAGAAGATTACGTTAAGTACCTACAGACCATTTAATATTTATCGTCTATTAAATAAACAACTTACAGATTATAAATTATTATAATTTTTTAATGTATTTAATAAATCTTCATAGTGATGTTGAGAAGATAGCCACGATACATCATTTGTCAAATTACGATAAGTAGTTTAGAAGCTATAAGGGAACCGATGAACATGCATACATACCAGATATAAAATCATAACCCTATGTTTTGCTTCGCCATAGTCGGGTAAAAACTGACACTTCGACCGAGGGTTATAATTTTGTAAGTTCATAACTTTTACTAGGAATAACAGTTTAGTCACCCTCAAAAGAATAAAACTAAGGGCATGGCACTAACCTGTGTAGACTCTGGTGGCGCCGTAGATGCTGCTAGTGCAGCTCGAGGGAGAGGTCGAGACGACGAGGCCGGCATGTATTCCGTCGTGTGAGCGTCGTGAGGCGCGGTCGGTCCCACTTGAGCCATCGGGCGAATTGATGCCAAAGGAGTCTCACCCCCGCGCCGACTCGCAGTCACACTTTGCTGAGCTACACCTAATCGTGTTTTAAACTATTTACCTACTGTTTTTGTGCTCAATATAGGACATTGGTAAAAGTTGTTTGCTAAGTAGTCTATGAAGCCATAGAAATGTTGCGCCCGAGTAGCCCACGAAATTCCTTACATTTTTGCAATATTAACTAGGACAATCAGAGATTGTAGGTCAGGGATTGATTGATTTGCGACCGCATGTATAATCGTCTTTTTATTGTTTTTATTACCCGATTTATATTTTTTTGAATCATAAATACAATTGTCTAAGTTAGTGATAACCTAAACTGTCATGACTCATGTTTTCACGAAATAAACAGTATTTAGAGTGATTAGCACTTTGGGAAAACTATTGATGATTTTTCTGATTATAATTCTGTAAATACACATTTTCGACGGTCATAAACCAATTAAAGATAATGAAACAACCAGGCCTGAAAAAGCAAAAAAGGGCTTGGAACATTTTTAAACGAAACGTGGCCGGTTTTTTTTCCGAAATTTGTTTTTTTTTTTTCAAAGTAGCGGCCACGCATAAGACCTATAAATATAAATCGATAGCTGGTATCACCACAAACAAGTTTTGTTACAGACTAAATGTTCTAAAGTATCACGTTTCCGAGGTGAAGTTTGAAACCCCTTTGAATTTCGCATCCTACACGGCCGCTTCCACCCATACATTTTAAACCAGACATCTTCTTAATGTTTATATAATGCCATACAAATCTGACAAGGCTGAACACTGCTCGACCAGGGAGTCAAACCCAAGACCTCATGCTCAGCAGTTACCCTTGCAATTTCCAAAGATGTATAAATACAGTTTTTGACTGTATCAAAAGTGGGCCAGAATTTTAATGAAATAAACAAATTAATTTTACTCACCAGCCATAGGTTTAATATTAGCTGTGGGTGGATCTGTAGTAGTTTTCTCAGTGGTTGCTTGTTGTTTTGACACGGAAGCTTGACTTGCGAGTTGTCGCTGAAGTATAGTTACTTTTTGATGCAGTGCTTCCACCTCTCTGGCCTTTTCAGCTTGTGCTTCACTTCGTTCTTTCTCTAATCGTGCGAGACGACCCTCGTACTGAGATTTTATAAGAGTCAGCCTCACGTCTTGTTCATCACGTGTACTTTGCTCAATTGCGCCTATTTTATTACGAGACTCCTCCAAGTCTCTGCTTAACGTATTTTTGAGCTCAGTTAGTTGAACAATTTTACTTTTAGCTTGCTTCAAAACTTGTTTCGATTTTTCTTCTTTTTCCATATTTGCCGTCCTAAGGGTTTCCAGTTCTTGTTTTAATTTGTCTGTATTCACCTTTTCAGTTTCGAGTTTTGCTTGAAGCTCGGCTATCTGTTCCTCGAATTTTTTATTAGTTTCTATGAAAGCGGCATCAGCAGTGGCCATGTCACTTTCAGTCTTTTTCTTATCTTCCTCTACAATTTTCACCAATTCTTCATATTGGGCTTTGTATTTTTTAGCTATTTTTCTTATCTGATTTTCTTTATTTCTAATATCAGTTAACGATGCATCCTTATTGGACAGTTCGTCTGTTAATTTTGAGTTTGAAGTGGCGATTGCGGAATTTTCAGCTCTAAGTTTTGTAACTTCTTCTGTAATACGAGCCATATCTTCCCTAAGTATTTGTAATTCGTCACCAAGTTTCTTATTTTCCTCTGCTAAAGTATTTTGCTGTCTTGAAAGCATCGAATATTGTTCTTCAATTTTCGTCTTTTCTACTTTTATACCACTGAGTTCCTCATTTAGCTTCCTGACGTTTTCTTTTTCATTTGTCAACATTTTTGCAAGGGTCTCCCTTTCATTTTGAAGTCGTTTCCAATCTTCAGGACTAGTTTTGTTAGCACGTTCAACTAAAGCATTCACTCTGCTTCTCCACCTTGCACAATCTGCCTTCAAAGCATTATTTTCAGATTGTAAAGTTTCATTTTTCGATGAAAGATCAGATATTTTATCTTGCAATGGTGCTAGCTGAGACTCCATTTCTTTTGCCGTTGCTGCCAGTTCTTCGACCCGAGACGATAATAAGTCACGCTCTTCTCTAAGTATTCTGTTACTATCTGTCAAGGCATTTAATGTTTCAACTTTCCTCAAAATATCTGATTGCCTATTTACAGTTACCATGCTCACTTCTGTCTTTTCTCTCTCTGCTGCTAGAGTCAATTTAGTGTTATCAAGCTGTTTCTCAGTTATTTCTAACTGTGATTTAAGTCTCATAGTTTCAGCTTGTAGTATGTCAAATTTGGCCATAGCAATATCTTTTTCTTTCCTTAAAAACTTGACAATTTGGAACAATTGTTCTGATGATTTGCCATCTTCTTCATTGACTGAGATGTTAATGTTAGATTCATTTCCAGATTCATTAAAGCTCTCTGATCGCGATTGGGATGCATGTGTAACAGACAGCTGTGTACCTAATGCTTGTATTTGGTCATGTAGTAGAGCATTTTGATCATTCAGGTCTTTCAAGCGCTCAGTTAGCTGGGTATTTTCACTGATAAGAATTTGTTGCCTATCTAGCCAAGACTTCTTTTCGGTTTCCAAATCTTCTATGGCGCGCTGTTTTAAGGCAGTCAATTCATTCATTTGATTTTGGGCTATAAGTAATTCTTCTTTTACATGAGATAAAACTTGTATATCACTGGAATGTAGAATCATTTCATGCGTATATTTATCTTCAGCATTCTGCACTGCTTCAGACAACTTAGTAATTTCGGCACGTGCGGCTTCAAGCTCTGTACGATAACCGTTTGCTTGAAGGACGGAATTGTTTAATTCTTCTTTGAGATTAGATAGTTCATTTTTCAGTGCACTGTTACTGTTAGAATGCTCGCCATTGGCATGCAGTGATAACTCAGCTTCTAGTTCTGAACATTTATCTTCTAGAATCTGTAGTTTACTGGCATAGTCAGTCAACTTTGCTTCAGTCTCTGTTTTATAAGCTTCATATTCACTGTTCAGAGCTTTCAATTCCTTTTCAGCACTCTCTGATATATCGCAATATTGTTTTATATGTTCTTTTGCTACTTTTAGTTGCTCCTGGAGAGATTGAAGTTCTGCATGTTTTTCTGACAATTTATTCTCAAGATCCCTTATTTTTTTAACAGTATCATATGACCCATCTGTGTTGGGAGAAAGAGCCATTTTCAGTTTCTTACTAAGTTCTTCATTTGCCTTGCTTTTTTCTAATAGGTCTTGCCTCATTTCTGTCATTTCTTTTCTTAAGATATCTGCCGCATCCTTTTCCTCTTGCATTCTTTCTTTTGCAGTATCCTTCTGCCGTTTCAGATGATCTGCTAACTCTCTAAAACGATCTTGTTCTTCCTGGAGTCTTCTCCGTAAAGCTGAACATTCTCTTGTAGCCTCATCTAACCTTGTTTCGATTTTGGCGCGATTTTCAGCTTCTACTCGCTCTAAACTAGCTTTGATTAATTCCAAATTCTTTAGCAGTAAAGATTGACCCTGCCTTTCTCTGTTTAACATTTCCTTCTCGGTCTGAATACGTAATTCAGCATCTTTAAGCAATTTGAGTTCGAGTTTTAAATTTTCAAGTTGAATTTCAGCTGTAGCAAGTTTACTCTGAGCATTTAAAGCTTCGTCCCTTAAATGTTGCAAAGAGACTTCATGCTTGGCAATGGTTGCATTGTATGCTTTATTCTTTTCTTCTAAGGAAGAAATTTGTTTCTTGTAGGTTGTGATATTCGTTTGCAAAATTTTAAGTCTTTCATTATTATACTCTGAAGTCGATGCACATTTACTGTTTGCAGCAGTGAGTTTTCCTATCTCCTGTCTCATATTATCAATTTGATCAAATAACATTCTTTCATTTGTAACTTTCTCCTCTTTATATGTTTTATATTCTTCTTTCAACATTTCTAATTGCTTCTCAGTTTCTTTGTATTTTATTTCAAACGAAGGTACCTCTGGAATCGGTTGCTTAGTGACGTTTTCAGGTGTAGTGTCCATTGAATATATTCCGCTCTTTTCCAGTTCCGAGATCTCCGATGCCGACAATTCGTGACGTTTGCCCTTCATATGATCATGGTAAAGATTCTTAAACATGTCTCTTTGTCTGATGAGACCATTAACCATTTTAGTTTGACGTTCTTGGGCTTCAGTTAACTCAGCTACTCTATTTTTCAATGATTCTATTTTATTCTGCATTTCACCACTTTCAAATTGTTCTTTATTCTGTTCATACTCTTCTTGCTTGTCTGTCAATTCACGAATCATTCGCAAAAGTTTCTGGTTATTGGATTGTAGTTCTTGAATATCACTAAATGTTACTAAAGTTTTAGAAATAATTCTTGATGAGCTTAAATCTGATGTATTAGAAGCAGTTTGAGAAGAATCATGATCACCATTTGGTAATAGCCCTCCGCGACTATGCTCTATTTCTTTCAACAAGAAACAAACTTGTCTTCCTAAATCAGCCAATTCACCTTTCAGTTTAGTATTTTCACGACTATAGTGATTAGCAATTTTAGATGATTCACTGTAATCATCTCGAAGTCTATTACATTCAATCACTAGAGACTCTATTTGCTGGGATAAAGCTGTATTACTTTCTAAGGCTTCCTCAAATTCCAGTTTTTGCTTTTGTAGTAGAGGGGCCTTTTCTTCTAACTCTTGAACTATTGTGTTGATGGTGGCATTAAGTCGTCTATTATCTTCTTTCTCGTGAGACAGTTCATCAGTAACTTTGACCAGCTGAGAGTATATCTGAGTGAGAGACATACCTGATTTCAAAAGTTTACTGGCTGTTGCTGCTGAAGGAGCTAAATCGCTTAAAGCCATATCAAGATTTTGAGCGTTAGCAGCTTTTAACAAATCATTTGCATGTTCTAATTCATTCTTTAAAGAACTTATAATTTCATTTTTCTTTTCCACTAATTCTTCATGATCTGAATCCGCTTGTTTGTATTTTGTCTCTAGTTCACCATACCTTTCAGTAGCTTCATTCAACAATTTTTGTAATTCTGCAATTCCTTCAGTCAACTCTAATGTTTTAGCTTCAGCATCATCATGCATTGTTTTGAATAAATCTGCTAGTTTCGTTTGAGCCTCCAATTCTTTTTTGTAATTATCTGTCATTTTATTTTCTATTTCTCTCTGTTCCATCAAGCGTTGAGTAAGACTTTCAGCTCTATTATTAAGATTTTTCTTAACATCATTTAACTGAGTAATAGTTTCATTTGCAGCATTCAACTCTTCAATTTTTACGGTTAACTGAGTTTCTAAGTTCACTGAACGGCTGGTATTGTTTAATCTTACTGTTTGTAGTTCGGATGTTAGCCGATTTACTTCCTCGGTTAAGCCAGCAATTTGTGAATTAAGTAAAGTTCTTTCTTGTTCAATACGTTTCTCACGATATTGCAGGGAAAACTCTTTGCTTTTTATTTCATCATTCAACGCAAGAGCTTCACATTTAGCATCTATTGCTGCACGTAATTGTTGGGATAGAGCAGCTTCACTTGAAATTAATCTTTCGATTTCTGCATCTCGCCTTTGTAATATTCTTGTCAAGTCATTTCTTTCATCAACAGCAGCATCCCTTGAACTTTTGAGCGAAATAATATCATTTTCCAGGCGGGTTATTTTATCTCGAGCCTTTTCTAATTCCGTGTTCAAAGATTCAACTTGATGTGTCAGTTCAGTAATGGTTTCATCAGAAGTTGACAACTTCTTTACTGCATCGTCATATTTCGCCGTGACTTCAAGAATTTGAGCTTCCAACGTTGATACCTTATCCCCTAAAACAGTAATATAAGTAAACATTAAAAAATATTATATTATAAAATCAGAAAGGCATGGTAATTTTTCAATTCAGAGCATCATCAACCTGAACAACTTTCTCCATAGGACCAACATCGTAATCGCGAATAAAATAATCTTTTATTTTTGACGTGATAACGTCTTATAAAATAATCATGAACACCGACTGCACCCACGAAAAAGTTTCACACCATTCCGATCTGGCGATCAACGCCCAGCCCAAAAACTCTTGGACCTAGAAAACTAAAATTTTGCACAGTGGGTCCCTTTATAATGAAGACAAGGAATATGGAAGGATATTCCGAAATTCAACCCCTAAGGGAGTTAAATAGGGGATGAAATTTTATACATAATAAGTCCGTCAGTTTCAAAGTTAGTATCTTTAAATATTATGTATTGACTGACGATTGAAAATTGATTTATACGCGTGCCTAAGCGTTTATGATAACTTCACCCCCAAAGGGTTAAAAAAGGGGATGAAACTTTGTATGAAAGTCTGTCAGTTTTCAAATGAGGATGTTAAACTTTGTATTAGGCTGATGATTGAAAACGAATTAATAATTTATAAAAACGCTCAGACACACAGCGTTTTTGATAATTCCACCCCCAAAAGGTTTAAGAAGGGGTTGAAGTTGTGCATGGAAAGTCCTTAATTTTCAAAGTAAAAATCTCAATTTTTTATTTTTAGCTAGGCTTGGAAGCCAGAATTTCAATCCTTAAAGGGGTGAAAAGGATGAAACTTTGTTTTCTGAATTAAAATTCCTAATACTTATCATGAAAAATGACATTATCACGTAAAATTATCGTTTTTTTTATATATGAGAACGGATTTTTTTAAATGAGTAAAACATGATTATCTATAATTTAAAAAAAAAATACAATATTTGCTATAAAACGTTTTTACCCGACTGCAAGGAAGGGTTTTGTTTCTCGCGAGTGTCTTGTATGTTTCTTCATGACCTCGTATGTTCCAAATGGCTTAATGGATTTCGACGATTAAATTTCCTTAATCATTAGATTCGTCTCGAAAACCCGAGAGTCCATAAATATGTGTTTAAAAAAAAACAAAATGACGGATTTTTGGGGATAAATTGTAAGTCATTAATTTTCCATCAAAACGAAGGATATTAAAACGGGGATTACAAATATTGGTACTTCATACAATTTATAGTCGGGTGTTTTTGATACTTCTATTTAAATGTTACTCGTTTATAAAAAATATACAATTTTAAAAGAGTGGTAGGTATTAAGGTTCGAAGGTCAGTGTATATTTATTTTTATTTTAAAGACATGAATGACTGCCACGTAGCAGGAATATGGAGGGGTGGTCAAGAATCGTCACTCG
This sequence comes from Xestia c-nigrum, assembly GCA_916618015.1. Taxonomy (NCBI): domain Eukaryota; kingdom Metazoa; phylum Arthropoda; class Insecta; order Lepidoptera; family Noctuidae; genus Xestia; species Xestia c-nigrum. The sequence goes on from OU745260.1 coordinate 13,753,984, forward strand.
CTGGATGCCTGAAGGAGGTAATCGCCATCCATGTAAACCGCCGCACAGTTACCCGCCGACTTCCGAATTTATTTTAAATGGCAATACATTGAATACAAAATATAATATATTCTCGCAGAATGAGAGTTCTGGAGTGGCGACCGCGAACCGGAAGATGATGCGTTGGAAGAAGACGGCCACTGCTGGACATAGGCTTCCCCCAAGTGTCGCCACATTGACCGGTTCCATGCGATTCGCATCCAACGGATTCCAGCAACCTTCACCAGGTCATCGGTGGACCTAGTGGGAGGGAGGTCTGTCAACGTATCCTCTTTTGGTTCGCGGGCGCCACTCCAGATCTTTTCGGCCCCATCGGCCATCCGTTCTGCCGTGCGTATTTTAGTATAACCATATTTAGTAAACTTAAATTTGGCAATTCTTCGGGCTACGTCGACGGTGACCTTGGTTTTCTTGCGGATGTCTTCATTTCTGATTCGATCACGCAAGGAAACACTGAGCACAGCCCTCTCCATTGCCCTTTGGGTAACTTTAAGCCTTTTGATAAGGCCCATTGTGAGCGACCACGTTTCGGTCCCGTATGTAATAACTGGCAACACACAGAGTCGAGTGAAGAGTCTCCGATCTTGATAGGAATGGGTGTGACATGGGTCAACATGACCTTCGTTTTGTCCATGTTCATTTTTAGACCCACTCTTTCGGTAGCTCTACTGAGGTCATCACGCCACCAGAGAGACCACTATATCGTCGGCAAGCGGAAAGTGAGTGATGTACTCGCCATTGACGTTGATGCCTAGCCTTCTCCAGTCCAGAACCTTGAAGACATCCTCCAGTGCAGCGGTGAACAGTTTCGGAGATATGACGTCTCCCTGTCTTACACCTCGCTGCAGAAGTATAGGTTCCGAGGGTTGGTGCTGAAGTCGGACTGACATGGTGGCGTTTTTGTACAAACACTTCAACACCTCGATGTACCGGTAGTCAATTTGGCACCGTTGAAGAGACTGCAGTACAGCCCAGGTCTCGTTCGAATCAAAGGCTTTCTCGTAGTCCACAAACGCTAAACAGAGAGGCAAGTTGTACTCTTCGGTCTTCTGTATAAACTGCCAAAGCGTATGCCATGTATGTGGTCCACGGTGCTAAAACCTTTTCGGAAACCGGCTTGTTTGGGTGTCTGGAAATTGTCAAACCTGCGCGCGAGACGATTCGTGATGACTCTTGAAAACTACTTGTAGACATGGCTTAGAAGTGAGATGGGGCTGCAATTCTTCAACCGGGCATTGTCACCCTTCTTGAAGAACAGTACCACCACACCCCTGCACCATGCCTGTGGAGGTTTCCTCTAGAGTATGACGGAATTAAATAGCTTCGGAAGGGCTTTAACTAAGTTCGACCGTAATTCCGTCATCACCCGGTGTCTTTTTATTTTTGGGCTGTTTCAGAGCCATCCTAATCTCGTACAGGCTGACGTCTGGGATGTCTTCGGTATAGTGTCGTGTTAGTCTAGCTCTTGGGTCGTTAGCTAGGTCAACAATGGGTGTGCTGGTTGACATGTACAACTATCTAATTACATTTGACAACTCTAAATAACGTCCGCTTCTTTCTCGTTTTATTAGAGATAAAGATAGCAATAGCTTAATATTTAAGTTTAGTTTGTGCACAACAGAATCAAGATCAATATTCTGCTTTTTATAATTGAAAAATAGAGACATGCTTGCAGCCTGCAGGCTGCAATGTTTGATATGCCTGTTCTGTATTTAATTTTAAATGTAAAATTCAAAACAGCAACCAAATCTTGCAAACTTAAGAAGAACTTGATCTTCTGCATTGAAAAGACATTTAACAGGCCACTCTTTCATCTTCAATTCACTTTCACTCTCTTTCAAATCTATCAGGCAACCATTCATGTATATGTCACATAAAATTGTAAAACCCGTTACATTGTAATATAACTAGAGATTGTAAACTCTCGAAAGATTGTCAAATGAACATACTACTTACAATATTTTGTATTATTTTTCGATAAATTATAATCTATCGCAGTGAAACTGTATTATTGTGAAATGCATGCTATGGAAGTCAACTCGCGCGGTGTGGAGGAGGGGGAAGGAAGGAGGGGTCCCCCTTGCCCCATGGTACAACTCTCATGAAAAGATTAAGTACCATTCCTGAGAAATACCGATTAATATACCCTAACCTCAAAACACTTTAATATTTCCCTAAAAAGCATAGTCGGCGGAGCCCTGCTACGGGGTCCCCTATTTCTGTCTGCAGGGTTTAAAGGAACCTAACTAACCTAACGTGGGGGTGCCCCAAGTCCCGATTGGGGGGGCAGAGATACTTCCATCGCATGTATTTCACAATATTATGGTTTCACTTCGATAGATTACAATCTACTGAAAAATAATGCGTTATATTGTGAGCACTATGTTCAGTTGTCAATATTTCGAGAGTTTACAATCACGCTAGAGAGATAACAATCTAACATGTTTGTAAATTTTACAGTGACATATATGTAGATGTAGAACAGCCAAGTGCCAAGTAGACTCACACACTCCATTCAAACACCTCATTAGGTGCAAAACCAGTCAGTGGAAAACCCATTTAACTTGACACAAACAATGGAATCCTCATTATTTTGATTACAGTGATAAGTACCTTATGACATACATTGATAGTGTTGACCACAGCTCTTCCCTTTTGCCAAATGGACCTCAAAGAGAAGATCCTGATCCACATAACCTATTGCATCCAAACAATTTTCATCAAAATCCATTCAATCGTTCAGGCATAAAAATGTAAGTAGTTTCTTTATAGCACTGGTTCCCAACCTGTGGTCCACGGACCACTGGTGGTCCACAGTAGCCGTAGCTTATTCTAAAGGTTCTCATCACATTATCCAATTTTCATATAGTGTGAGTTAAAGATTCACTCCCCAAGTTATAATCCGGTTGGTGTCCATGTTTATCTAGGACCATTGGTCCCTGTTAACAATGAACATACCAAAGTGGTTTCTGGTCTAAGAAATGTTGGGAACCACTGCTTTATACCCTGTATGTTGCCCACAGCTGGGCATAGGCCTCCCCTTTCTCCCTTCAAAACCCTGTTTTGTGCTATTTCTGATCATGTTTGCCCCGTGAAAGTATGATCAGATCAGCACACCACTTTAGCCGGTGATGTCCAACCTCAAGCATCCAGTGAGTGACAAACTTTGCCAACTTCTCCAAGTGCATCCATGCGACTTGGCCAGCCCACTCCCACTTAAACTTTGCTGTTTTAAGTTCAACATCAGCTACTTGTGTTAAGACAGAGCTTGTTTTACATAAAACTGACTGCTATTGGTGATTCAATCAGACATAAACTCGGCATTATTCAGATGAGGGTAGACAGTAACTACAAAACGCCATCTGCTACCATCATTGGTTTTTCATTAGACATACGTAAAACAAATGATTAATAAGCAAGTTAATATGAATTAAATTAATTGGAATGCGTGTACATCACCAATTGCTTGAGCCACATGTCTAGATACTAAAATAAACAATCGTTTGGTGTGTTTCAACGTCGCAAGGAGTAACAATTCAATAAACTACATATAAATAACTATTTAAAAATTGCAAAATTAGGGTTACATGATAAAAACTATAAACAATGAAAATAATTGACGATGTGGCCCGAAACGAAAAACAAAGTTAAAACTTGTTTTATGATTAATTAAGAAAACAAATAGATCAGGAGGTAAAAAACATAATTATTTTCAGATTTTCGTTTAATGGAAAATGAAGCATTGAATGAAAGCGTCAGGAAACACCGGTTTACTTACCTATCTGGGACTTATTAGTTTCATGGAGCGCTTTGGATGTTAAGTATTGTTCAAATGTTGTATCAATATAAGCATTGATCTTCCCCGCAATGAGCGTAGGTAAATTGGCGATTTCCTCGTCTGATAAAACATTATTCAAATGAGTTTTAACACCGGCTTCAGATTCAGCGGCCTCCATCTTCGACCGATATTCACAAATCACACCATAGAGAATAGAGAATCAGATAAGAGACAACAGAACAAAGCGCAGAGTAGCAAAGACTAAAAAATATCGATAATAACTTCTATGCTTCTTAGTTATTGTTCTGAGGCTTAGGGTTAATTCACACCGAGACGCTGTTGGCGGTTTCATGGGCTGATATTGAAACCATGTTATGTAATACGTCTTACAGTCGCGACCGATATGTTTATCACATACAATAGGTATAGCGTATGTGACGTGTGTTTTTTTAAGCGTTTTGGCTTTGGGACACCTAGTAACGTTGTCGGATCAACGCCATCTATCGAATTCATGGAAATTATATATTTTTTTAATTCTCAAAAAGAAAACCTCTCATACGAAACTAGCCTTTTGCAGTTAATTGATAGTAACTGGGCTCACTTACTATAATTTCAAACTGTCAACAGAGTTACGTAATAGCCCTACTGGTTGGAGGCCTTACACTCACTCAAGGGACTCACAGGTTAAACTGACTGACAATCAAGCTGATTCAAGCTAGCTACCTACCTACTAATATCTAATCTGTGCTGACAATCTGACTGACATGCTGACATGTATGACATGTATCATGCCAGAAGAGCTCAAAGCAAAATTATTTTGCATTAGATGTATTATATTTCCTTCCTATCACTGTATGTTATAGTTACCAATCGTAAACAACAATAGTTGTAATCGTGTAGTGGAGTATATGAGGGTACACTCTTGTTTCCCGATTAGTATAAAAAATGGAAGAAGAACAATGTTTACATGAGTGTGAAAACTACATTCAGAGTCATAATATATCTTTATTGTTAAAAGAATGTATTGTGCAGTTATGTGTAAACAAGCCTGAAAATCCTGTGGCTTTTTTAAGACAGTATTTTCAAAAATTAGAACGGGTGAGTCAAGATGTAAATAGTGGAGATATTAAGATCTTTTAGTAATGGAATTAATGCAATCTTAGTGTCTACATAATATATCCAATTTAATACCTAGTCTTCTAAACAAAACTTACATTCATCAGTTTTTCATGTATTTATTAAATAATCTTACTGCTTGTTACTTTTGACTCATATTAGAGCATGCATGTAGAGTGCATGCAACATTACCAGAAGACTAGGTATTAAATTAGATATTTAAGTAGGCTCTAAAAGGTCATTAATTGCAGTATACTGATTGCAAAATGGGGTGCTGTTGTATGTTCTTCTAAGGACCTCACGTTAATGCACTACTTTTTCATTAGGCATGGGATAGTAGTCGGATTAGACTCAAACTTTATTTCTACTTATGCACTTCTTGTTTTACTAAAATGAAGCGAGAAGTTTGTCAAAAATAATGAAATGATCCTTACATTGCCATTTTACTCATTTTATGGATGTCTCACACTTTCCTAGAATGTCAAAATTGTTTTCATTCAAGAAGAACAACTACAACCGGTGTGCATGTATGACCAGATGTATGAACATGGATGAGGCGAAAGGAGTATGTGAGGATCATAGCAGGTTGCATTCTCTGGTTTCTGCCTCATAGGAAACAGGTGTGAGTTTATATATGTAAATAAGAATTTCTTAGAGAAAGTTTCAGTCTCATGGATCAAGGGATATTCCCATTTTCCCTTAGTGGACTCAAAAAAAAAATCCTGTTGTACAGGGACTATAGTATTGTAAATCTTATTTCGTTTATTCATTTTTAATCTTATGTAATTACATTTTTAAGTATTTCTTAAAATAACAATACAAAAAATCAGGCCCTTGATCCAACTGCCCAAGGAATAAATAGTTCTGTCAGTAATGATAGACTGATCGTAGTACAACGTGACATGGTCTCAAGTAACTGGGTTGGGCATATGCTTGTGGTATGATACCTCAGATTCTAAAAGTTTATATTTCAAGGCAAGTTGCTGGTGAATAATCCTGGCTACTTGGTTGTGTCTGTGCAAGCTCACCATTAGCCAGACAAGAACAACCAGAGTGACACATGTCAATCGTCCCGTCCTTCACAATGTATTTCCTGTAGTTGTGCGTCAACATAACTTCGTCCATAATTGCACAAACAAAATCTTCAGTTTCCGAAGACGTTGTCGTAACGTAGCCAAGACACGGATGCTAGAAAATTTACGTCAGGTCCATGAAGAGCCCGGTAGCAGCGCCTGAGAAGCTTCTTACCTTGCCATAGCTCCTTGCGATCATCGGTAAAAAGCTTTTCAACTTTACGCCAGTTCTCTTTAGCCATGGAAAGCAGGGTGAGTCCCTTGTACACTGTGACTACATCTTGGTGCATACCCACTATACACTTTTAAAATATATTCTGCTTACCTGGGGGTTTTGGAGAGTCTTCGCATTTAAAAAGCCTTTACCCCCGCACTTCCGCAGGATCTACAGGCTCATCACCGATGATTGTGGGTGATGCATCCGATTTTCGGTCAGTAGTGTACAAGATCTTCTATCCAAGACATTGAATTCTGTCTGAGCACATTTCAGTATGTCGAAAGAGTTAATTAATACTGGCATGACCTTAAATGAAAGCTATTCAATACTTTCTTCAGGCGACCGAAAAAGCTCTCCCACAACAATTGCTTCACGTCACTCACGTTAATGCCTAAGGCTTCCAACATACCCAAAAATTACTTATAGCTTTCAGATGAGGAAAGGGATCTTAGGTGTATGGAAACAGATAGCTGTAGTCTCTCTTATTCCACAATCTCCCCTAGTTTCACATATATTACTGCACATTTGTCCACACCAAATTCCATCCTGATGGCATTATTAAAAGCTTCAGTTACTTTCAGTAGCTTCATCAGTCCCAATCTGTTAGGAGCAAAGAGTTGCAGGTCATCCGTGTAATTGTTATTATTATTTACCTATAACATTAAGGATAATATTCACTTCACTTTAATAAATGTATATTTTCCTCTAATATCACATTACTCATATGTTTGTTAAATGATAAGTTTTAAAAAAGGTCGAATGCAGTCATAACTAAATGTAACAGTGGATATACAATAATCCTGGTCATATACCATTGCCTAGGCTTTTTGAAGTGCAATTTTATATTAATTTTTAAAATACAAAGTTAAACATAATTATGTCAAAACCCAACCTGTGTTTGAAGGCAAGTAAGATATATTTGTCATAATCTATCGGTTAGTCTCTCGCTTTATATATTTATTCAAACATTGATGGTTAAGTAGTCCCTAGGCACAATAAAAAAAACAATTTAATGATGTTGTGAACTAGTGGTAATAGATTTACTTGTACATACTATGAAAAATATGTTTGCATCACAAGTCAATATTTCTATTGATTTTCAGAAAAAATCGCAGTCTTTGTGGCTTTCTATACTGCACAATTTTATTTTAGGACGAAGTGAAAGCTGCCCAAGCCGCAGCAGCTGCATCAGAGGGTGAGGCCGATGGAGAACTTTCACCGCTGCCCGTACCAGGCGGGCAGCCTCCTCGTAGGCGTGGCGGCATCAGTGCTGAACCAGTTACAGAGGAAGATGCTACCAGCTACGTCAAGAAGGCAAGTTCCACCTGTATTATAGAGAACACAGCTTAATAAATTAAGCATTTTCGAAATTCGTTTTTTTTTGGGATTTGTTCTATGCGGCAGAATCATGATGCTTCGTTTATTTGGCATAGCATACTTGGCATAATTTTCTTTAAGAATATTTTTAAGGCATATTTTATATAATTATTGTTTGGCCGAATGTTTTTGTGTTCGAATTTTGGCATACTCTTAAGATGGCAGTATTTTATTTGGCATAATTACCTTTGACAATGTTCGAATTCCGCATAATTTCGTTTACAGTAACGTTTCTTAGAGAAGCAATCGGCAACACGCGGCCCGCGGGCACGTGCCTGCGATCTTATAGGGTTAATATCACGAGTGCGGCCCGCCTTTACTTTATTTTGCCACGTTGTGGCCCTTGCCCGCCAAAAGGTTGCCGACCGGTGATTTAGAGCGATGATTATTTGATATAATTTCACTTCGCATACTATGAAGATGGCAGAATTTCATTTGGCAATATTGTCATTTCTATAAAATATCATCCTTAACCTTTTGGACGGCATTGTCACATATACGTGACAAGCGTGCCCTATACGCCAAACGACACAAATATGTGACAAAATAGTAGATGAAATTGTGGCTTGGCGTGGAGGGCACGCGCGAGCGTTTTTGCTGGAGGAGATTTATAAAACAATGGTTAGTCCTGCTGTCTTGTATGGATCAGAATGTTGGGCCACAAAAGGGATGTATGAAAGGCATCTGCATGTCACGGAAATGAGAATGCTAAGGGGGATGTGGGGTGTTATGCGAGTGGATAAAGTAAGGAATGAGTATATAAAAGGAAGTCTGAAAGTGGCGCCGGTGAGTGAAAAGTTGTGTGGTAATCGGTTGACGGCATGTGATGCAATATGTTGTGCTAGAAAAGTTAGTGACAGAAACGAATCGCTCCAAACCCGACTCCACATAGTCTTTTATGCCCTACCCCTAGAGTGGTATTTGAAATCACGTAGGCGAGGCGGGCCGCGAGTTTAGGAGCAGGTGATTGTAACACCAGCTTCGCCGGCCAGCAAGTCGAAGCTGCGGTGGTGAGCGTTAAACACATCTGCGACGATAAGCTCGCGTGGGACTGCCGGAGCTCCGCAGTGCCGGTGCCCTGACAGAAACCATGCCGGCTGCATGTTGCATGTTAGTTTGCATGCTGCATGCTTGCTTGCATACTGCATACTTGCACGATGTATGCTTGTTATGCATATGTAATGTATGCCAAAAGATGATTCTAGCTGTAAAGTTTTTGAGATATAGGATAGTTCTGTCTTTAAATGACTATCGATATGAAGTTTATACCATAAGATGATTTGACTGTGAACTTTCTGTGATAAGATGGTACTGCTTTTAATTCTTATGCGTATGAAATGTATGCCTAAAGATGATTCTGACTTACAAAATTATGAGGTTTAAACGTATAATAAATGAGTGTCTGCCACACGTTTTTTTGCGAAATTTTGTGTGTGCTAACAGCTGGTATGCAAAATAATATTATGACATAAAAAGTTCTGCTTTAGAGGATAGACCCGGAAATACCACCAGGCGAGGATCCTCCCCTTTCAGAGTAGGAAATGGTACACCTTTTTTAAGCGACACACTGTTGTTAACCGAAAATACCGACATCCACGCGCATGTAGTCGCGGGCACAGCTATGTAGTAGGTACCTACCTAAGTCAAAAAATATATAGAATTCATGAAAGCTTTAATTTTTAGGTGGTGCCGAAAGATTACAAGACAATGGGTGCTCTATCGCGTGCTATAGCTTCTAATGTTCTCTTTACCCATCTGGATGAATCTGAACGAGCGGACATGTTCGACGCTATGTTCCCAGTCCAGTGTCTACCCGGCGAGACGGTCATCAGACAGGGAGACGAAGGAGACAACTTTTACATTATTGATTCTGGAGAAGTTGAAGTGAGTATGCTTAAGCTTCATAATAACAAATACCTACAGAAATAAATGAAGAAATAATTTTAAATACATTTAATCATAATGGATCTTTAGGTCCTAGTGAATGGGGAACCTGTTACTACTATTGGGGAAGGAGGCAGTTTTGGCGAATTGGCTCTGATATATGGTACACCGAGAGCAGCCACTGTGCGCGCACGCACTTCCCTGAAGCTGTGGGGCTTGGATCGTGACTCTTACCGTCGTATATTAATGGGTTCCACTATTAGAAAGAGACGCATGTACGACGAATTCTTGTCGCGTGTCTCAATATTAGGTAAGCTATATATAAATTATTTATTTTTAGCTAGGTGTCATACTTAGCAAACTAACTCCCAAGTTTTAAAAACCCAAAGGAAATTAGGTTGCTGGTTAGGTTGAGGTACCACTGTAGTACTTCTAATTTATTGGATATAGCTTGGACATATCAAAAAGCGGCCAAGTGCGAGTTGGACTCACCCATGAAGGGTTTTGTAGCAGCAAGTTATATAATATAATAGATGATGTATTCAAAAAAAATACTAGATCTCGTTCAAACCAATTTTCGGTGGAACTTTACATAGTAATGTACATCATTATAAATCTTTTTAGTTTTATCATTCTCTTATTTTAGAAGTTACAGGGACACACACACGCACACATTTTACCACTTTGGGAGTGCCTCTCGCGCGAACTATTCAGTTTAGAAAAAAAATATATTAGAAACCTCAATAACATTTGAAGACCTATCCATAGATACCCCACACGTATAGGTTTGTTGAAATAGTGAATTTTTTGTTGACTTTGAGTTCTAAGTATGGGTATTAATTGTTTTTTTCTTCTTTTTTATTTGAGAATCTTAATGCGGTTTACAGAATACATCTATTTACCAAGTTTCAACTGCATAGTTTTTATAGTTTCTGTGACTGTTTCTGTGGCAATTGCTACTGCATTATGAAGTTGAATGCTTAGGAATTATGAAAACACATCAATGAGTTTCAGCTTCAAGAAGACTGGCAGAACTTCTTTGATCATACGCGTCCAGTAGCGTTTTTAGGGTTCCGTAGCCAAATGATGGTTTATCCTGCCCATCCTAACCTACGGTGCTCAGACCTTGTCTAGGCAGGGCTACCTAGGGCAGGATAAACACAACGATGGGTTTGCGGCAGATCTCCCATGATTATCGACCAGTAGCGTTTTTATCATAGTAATCATTATTATTTATTTAAAACTTGAGTTAAGAACTTGAATATTTTTTTTTATTCATAAGCTCTATTTAATGATTGCGTTTATTTTAGTTAGTAAAAGAAATACTACCCCAATCTGGGTGACCTGGGATATTTTGTGGTTGAATAACTTCTTGATGAATTGAGTTACGACTTAGGTGTAATAATAAAAAATGTTTGCTATGTTATGCTCTATCCAAATAATAAGCTCTAATTTATTTTGGTTGGATTAGTTTTTATGGTTGATTGGTTGGTTCTACTTTTAAAAATAGCCCAAAAATGTATGGAGGCTGGGGATCTCCTTTATGTAAGAAAATAATATACTAGTTAAATAATCATATTATAGTTGCCATGGTACTATATTGTGCGCCACTTCTATTTTAACCTCACTATTTTGCCCGCTACCAGCCATAGAGGCCAGAGGGGGATATACGTTCTGCCGTTATAAATAATTGAAGTTTTATCTAAAACGGAGGCCCGCGGTTTACTGAATGGTTTTAGTTAGTGATGATTATTTATAAAACGTCAAAAAATATAGGCTATATGTTGAACCATAATTTATTTAAAATCAGACATGCGTATTCATTTTATTTTATTTTTGCCCTTTTGTCTTAGCAAAAAAATAATTATAATTTGTGAAATACTTATCTGAAAGGGCGTAATTGCGTAGAATGTAATTACGGCTTAGCTTGGCTTGGCATGGCTTCTGAATGAGGAAGCGTTCCTTCAAAATACTTATGTAAAAAGCCCTTATTGCGTAGTTAGGGCTTTTTCTAGTAGTAAATTTATTTAATATTTAAAGCTTAACTATGTTTAATTGGTAATTGCGGCCTTCCAGACTAGAATTACGAAAATACTAACAAAAAATTATTTGTTTTTTTTGTAATTAAGGCTTTTCAGATTCAAAAACCATAATTTAAAAATGCTTATGCTATCTTTGATCTCATACGAGATACAGCTTTGTGAGTAAGACCACAAGATAGCATTTTCTTTGCTGATTCCAAATATGGTTATAACTCATTTTTGACTGACAAAATTGTTAGTTACGGCCTTCTTTGTTATGACGGCAGCGTTACTCTGTTAGGACTCCTAACAGACGGGTGCGCCAAGGTTCGCCTACATTATCAACTCCGTTAATTGGAAACCCGAAAATGTTCTTCCTAACATTTTTCATCATAACAATCACAATTCCTAAGTTCTACTCTGTCTCTAATGTTCATAATTCCTAAGCATTCAACTTCATAATGCAGTAGCAATAAACATCTATTATACTTTTATTTGTTTTCCTATATTTTCTCAATATAACTCTTTTACACTTTATTCAAAGTCATATCCTTTTTGTTTAGATTTCTTTTTTTCTCGATTCTATCGTATAAAACACCTAAATATAAGGCTAAAAGTGTATTGTTGTAAAAACGATGTGGAAGGGATTCATAGGTTAGGTTAGGTTAGAACTGTGACCAACTACGAGCCAAACGAGCGCAGTGAGCGGTGCCGCGGTAGCGGCCGGCGAGCGCTACCTCGAAATTGGTCGCGAAATTTTTCTAAGTACTTTTTTCATAGTGCCCCTAGACGATGTTAGGGATAAAAGCGTTATGGTAAAAAACAGTAGGAGTTTAAATATATTTACATTAATGATTTAAAAATTAAAATTTTTGGAAACATGAGTGTTATGAACATCGCCGGTAGCACTACAAATAGTATGAATGAAAACTTTAGGATGAGAAAGAAGATGGATCAAAATTGCCCCACGTCCTATAACAATGTGACATATCTCAAAAAAAAGATAAAAATGTGAAAAAAATTATGGCATACTTCCTAAGTTCATTTTTTTACACCTTCATATGAAAAAAATGCTATGAAAATAGTTCAGGCGCTGTTATGAAAAATTTTTTCGTATGAGTATTTATGGACCGATTTAAAAAAATCTGTTTTTGTTTGAAGCGTACCCCCGAAGGTAATCCCACTGCCATAAAGTCAGATCTCCGGTCTCCAGGATCTTGGAGAAATGAAAGAAAAATCTCAAAAATAAGCTCATTTTTTTCAATTAAGGTAGTTTTTAATACATTACATTTATTTTGTTCAATCAAACATCAACTGACGATTATCTCCTTTTTTACCTGATTATGAAAACGTGAGAACAAAAGCTTGAGCTTGAATACTACACTATACTTTTTGACGACTCGAATGGCGTAGTGGTAGTGACGCTGCCGTACGTTCTTAGGGTCCTGGGTTCAAATCCCGGTAGTTGTGTACAAAATGTTTGTGTGATGAGCATGGACATTTGTTTCCAAGTCATGAATGTTTATATGTATTATAAGTATGTATTTACAAACAAAAAAGTATATATGTAGTATATCAACTATCTAGTGTTCACGACACAAGCTTTGCTTAGTGTGGCACTAGGTGGCGCTGTGTGTTAATGTCCAGTGATATTGATTTATTTATTTATTTATATTATTATACAGAATTCAATTATTACTTTGAATACTGTATAATAATAATTATTATTTATCGGACAACTAAGACCCTTATATAAGATACATTAAATATCATTAAACAACAATAACAAATTAATACATATTTCTAACCTTATACTATAACTATACACGCAGCTTTGACGGCGTCGCTTAGCCGTGACAACACAACAAGAGAGTGAAAAACGAATAATGTGAAGTACAAAAATGAGCTTATTTTTGCGATTTTTTTTTCATTTCTCCGTAATCCTGAAGGCCAGAGGCCTGACTTGACCGTGGGACTACCTTGGAGGTACCCTTTCAAACAAAAAACCGCCTTAAAAAAAAAAACAAAAAAGGTGAAAAAGTTTTGCAAAAAAGTTTTTATTTTTCACTTTTTAGTGGTTCACATGTGCTTGATACATGGAAAGTGCATACCGTTACAATTGCAACAAGCCCAAACACAACTATGGTACATTGTCTCATTATGGAGTTCCGTGACTCTTGGCTTCATCATCAGATCTGATGGTAGAATGGTTCTTATCAAACGCAAATGCTTCACTTGTTGTAGAAAATACCAAAAACGCAACACGTTTTCATATAAAATTTGAAGAGTTCCCTCGATTTCGCCAAGATTCCATCATCAGATCCCGACTTGGTGGCTATGGGACCATTTGGAAAGAATACCTTTCCAACAAAAAAAGAATTTTCCAAATCGGTTGGCAAGCAACGGAGTTATGCCCGAACAAACATAAAAAATAAAAAAATAAAAAATAGAAACATCCGAATTGAGAACCTCCTCCTTTTTTAGAAGTCGGTTAAAAAAGATTTTTTAAATCGGTCCATAAATACTCATACGAAAGAATTTTTCATAACAGCGCCTGCACTACTTTTAAAGCAATTTTTCCATAAGAAGGTGTAAAAAAATGAAGTTAGGGAGTATGCCATATTTTTTTATATATTTTTATCTTTTTTTTGAGATACGTCACTTTGTTATAGGACGTGGGGTAATTTTGTATGGATTGTGATCCGTCTTCTTTTTTCAAACAAAAAAAACAAAATTGAAATCGGTTCATCCATTGGGGAGCTACGAAGCTACAGACAGACACACACAGACACGTCAAACTTATAACACTCCGTCGTTTTTGCGTCGGGGGTTAAAAATAATGCTGAACCAGATGTTGTCTCACTTTAAGTCAAATAGGATTTTGCAAAGTCAACAGTTTGGTTAACTAGAGTCGGTGCCGACGGGCAGGTTGACAACGGATGCGGGAGTAAAACTCATGAGTCACATTTTAGAATCCTGGGAAAAGTCCCAGGGTGCCATTGTCATTTTCTGTGATCTCATCATTTTCAAAAGAAATGGGACGACGTCCTCTGGGTCTTTAAAGATGGGCGTGCCTCAAGGTTTGATTCTCGGGCGTCGGGCCTTATGAATTGAAGGCATCGAAATAAATCAACTTCCAGCATTTCGACGGGGATTGTCCTTAGCTAAACATGTTCAAAATAATTGAACATGACCAAAATAAAGGCTATGTCTTAATAACAATGTTTTTTTTTTTTCAGAAAGTTTAGAGAAATGGGAACGTTTGACAGTAGCAGACGCCTTAGAACCTGTATCTTTTACTGACGGCGAGATCATTGTCAGACAAGGAGAACCTGGCAACGACTTTTACATAATAGTTGAAGGTAATATTCTTCTTTGCATTAAATGTGTTTTATGGTATTAACACTAGAAACGGGATATTTACCATGTTTACTGTTTGTAGAGTATTAACAGACGCAGTAGAATATTCCAAACGATTTAACTTTTTAGTATCCGCCTGTTTCGCGGCTGAAACGATTTGTCATTCCGAAATAAGTTAAACATAATAATATAAGCTATATATGTCGGAGAAGCAGCATCCTCCTCAACATCATCAGTGTTCCCAAGTTTAGTGGGCGTCATTTGTGTGAAATGCGACCACAAAACAAAGTATTCACTGTTTCACACAATTTAATGGCAATCTCACACAATAACTAGTTTGCTTAACAATTAAATTCGAGCAGCAGGTTCGCGACACCAATCTAACTTCATCACCAGTGATCCACCTCGATCCTCCACCACCGTTCTCTAAGCAATCCTTGCTCTGTCACCATGTGCCAAGATGGTAAAGATGTCGCCTCGGCTCTACTCTAGATATTTTATCCTCTGCTCTGAATAGACATTATACAATGCAATGACTTAAAGAAATTAGTTAGATTTTACACAATATTACAATGTAGTAAATCAAATCACATTATTAGGACTTAACAAGTTATTTTAAACTAGCTGACCCACGCAACTTCGTCTGCGTCACATAAGAGGGAAAAAGCTACCTACTACTACTACATTTTTTTTTTCATAAGAACCTTCTCCTGACAATAACAAACACAACAAAAAAAGAATCAGCCAAATCGGTCAAGCCGTTTTCATGCTATGTCGTGACAACGGAAAACGGGTTTCTTTTTTATAATATAGATTAGCAATCGATTGATCGTAAGCAACCAAAAATCAACTCTTCGTTTATTTCCTCTTTCTCCGACATAATATATATGTATATGTCACCGTAAAATTGTCAAACACGTTATATTACAATATAACGTGTTTCTCTCTAGCGATATTGTAAACTCTCGAATTTTTGTCAACTGAGCATACGGAAGTATCTCTGCCCCCATAATCGGGACTTGGGGCACGTTAGGTTAGTTAGGTTCCTTTAAACCCTGCACTCGGAAATAAGGGTCCCGCGAAGCGGGGCTCCGACAACGCGTTTATAAACGGAACGGAATATAAAGTGTTTTAAGGTTAGGTTATATTAATCGGTATTTCTCAGGAATGGTACAATATCTTTTCATGAGAGTTGTACCACTGGGCAAGGGGGACCTGTCCTTCCCTCCACACCGCGTGAGTTGACTACCATCGCATGCATTTCACGAAAAATAATGTGTTTGGTTGTAAGCAGTATGTTCATTTGACAATATTTCGAGAGTTTACAATATCGCTAGAGATATTACAATATAACGTATTTGACAATTTTACGGTGACATATATATTTGGAATCAACTTTTAAAACCTTTCATTTCGAGTGGGACGCAACGGTCAGGAAAAAAATAAATCTCACAATACATATGGCACCCATAGTGCTAATTTAAGGCCCGCTTGGTGTGCTGCATGCTGGTATGAATTCGGTACCGCGTTCCCCGCCAGTTCGTTGACGCAGACGAGTAGCGGGCGAGTCGATTGCGCGGGCCGCGGCGAATGTACTTAGTCTGCGTTTGCCTAGCGTCACAGTGTAGTGTAATGCAGTATGTAAGGTATAACTTCATTATTTTTGGGTAGGGAAGAAAAATATAGTTCACTTCATGTTTAAAACGTATAATAAAATGTTATAATATTATCATTTACAAAAATTATAAAACAAACTAATTAAACATGTTACAATGTTTTTAGGCATTATTTAAAACCATAATCTATTTATTAAAAATAATCCCTATATCCCTTGGCCACGCCATCACGCGTGAACGGGTCGACCGATTTCACTATTTTTTATATAAAACAATATATATATTAGGGTAGAGTAAGGTACGGGAGCGAAGCCGCGGGCAAAAGCTAGTTACTAATAAAAATCGAAATGGTTCTTTAGTTCTTTCCGATTTATGGATCTAATAGTGAAAGATTTTTTCTAATCAGACCAGTTTTTTTTTTCGGTGGGCAAAAATAATCATTATTGCTTCTCCCGCTCTTGGGTAAAGCGCGAGGGAGTGTCATACCCTTACTGACTAAATAAAAAACCCACCCCGTTCCTTCGTTACCTCTCGTACCGGGACCAGGCCTTACTTTCGTAACCAAGTCCAGCTCCGGTACAATCGGACCAGTAGATCCTGAAATTAGCACATTCTTCTCATTATAATTTTAGTATAGATAAACACAAAGGCAATTATATCTTTACTCCGTATCTATTCTACGTTAGCAAATCAATTTATGATACTATACTTACTGAATCCTTACTAAACTGTGACGAACGCAAGAAAAATAATTACGCGCGATGTTGGGTTGAACGAGTATAGGTATCTACACTGTTACATACTTCATATTTTACACTAATCGGATAAAAAAGTAGAGTTGTGAGTTTGTTTGTAGGGGCTAATCTCAGGAACTACTTACAGAAGTGATTTTTTTATAATTCTCTCAATAAAATAAACAAATTCTTAAAATTAATAATGTACCTATAACTAATAAAAAAACAATTTCAAAATAAACTTCAGCTAAAAGATAATAAAAAGATACGAAAACGTTGCGTAACAATTATGAGGGGTAGCTCTGTGAAAAAAGCGACATGCGTCCGCTCTCGTCCGCACTGGCTGGTGTATTTCTCGACTTCCGCGACCCGCAAAAGGTATTTTATTTTTATTAAAAAAAAGGCACTTTTTCAATTTTTTTTTTTGCGAGTCCCTTCTATAAACAATGTTTGATTGTTTTATGTAATTTTCAATACTTTTTGAGACATAATCTCATATAAAAAAATACGTTTGAAGTCACAAATTAGAGTCAGGTTTGTGATTTTTTTTTATCGAGCCAACTTATTGATATTATGTTTTGGCTTTTGCCCGGCGCTTGGTCATATGTTCAATTATAATAAAATAATTTTTCATTGCGTTCTGTTTTATAGTTGAAACGTTACACATGTTCAAAAAAGTTCAAAATTAGTAAATCCTCGCCTTAATCTCAATCTAACCAATGACACTCAGGGCTACCGAGATTAATCTAACCAAGATAATATTTAAGTATCCAAATCGATTCATCTGTTTAGGAGTAACGAGGGAACATACATGTACATCCCTACAGGTCAATCCATAGATATAATAAAGAAGGAGATATGCCCGTTAACGACAAAAATATATCGGAACCCTGTGTCTCCGCTTTGCCCCTACCACACATCAACTACTACTACACGTCATGCAGTTCAGTAAACGGAATAGATATAGATACGCAGTCGCGCTCACACCCGCGTTTCTTAAAACAGAACGTAGTACACAATCAATTATAAACCTTATGCCATCAAACACATCGTGTTGTGGGTAAGTTGTACGGTGCATGGTAATGCACCGTACAACTTACCCACACAAAAACATCGGTACACAAGTACGTCACTAAGTCGTAGTAAGAAGCAGCGGGCGCATTGCGGTTTTTATCCCCTTATTGAACGATCGTTTGGTGTTTTTTTACATTGTTGTCCAGTCACTTAGCGACAAACTTCGGTAGTGGTCGAGGAGCAATGTATTTATTGCAAAATAGTATAGCCATTTGCTTATGACTGGCACAAGAGGCCCGTCTTGTGCCAGTCGCGCGGACACCGACACAGTAGCGGCGCGCAGCGTTAGGGTAGAGCGCGGTTGGTAAAGGCGCCCCTTTAAACCTCTCATACACAGATTGTTTTCAGCTTATTCATCAATGGAAAATTCTAACCGATCACTTGGAATCATCTTCACAAAAAAATAAAATTGCAATGTCTATTTGTAATTTCAAAATAACAGCTTTTTACTAAATTGACTAAATGCATATGATAGTATACAGGGTGGAAGTGGAAGGGATATCGGCGCGAAAATAGTAACCACGTTTTCATTCCGAACACATAGAAAATTGCGCTACAAGTAAGATATTCCATACATTTTGACCATGTTTCCATTGCAGTTGGGTAGAAAAAAGCCTGTTGGATTTTCGCATGATCGATCGGTATAGAGACGCTGAAATAAATTAGGAGTCCCTTGCCTCGAGCCTTTAATATTAAGAGGCAATTTAAGTGGCATACAAATACAAGGTTGGAAAAAATGGAGCATGTGGACATTTTGATCATAAATTACAAAATTATCTGATTTTATTCGATGTACGATTTTCGAGCTCGCTTCGCTCGCTCTTGCAGTCTACTTTCTCTTTGATCATAACTTTGTCTATAACTTACCCAAGTACCTAAATACGGTAGTTTGAAACAATGCTAACCTGTCCTTTGTAGGTAAACTTTTAAAATGTTCGCTTCGCTCGCTCTTTAGACTAACTTTCTTTTGTTTAAAAGTCGATCAAGTAACTCTTTTATGAAGGATCGACACAATTCAAACCAAACCCGTCCACAGGAAGGTGTCAAAAAAATTTCGCAGTTAGGGGGTGCCGTAGAAATCTTGCCCAGGGCGCTGGCGCTGTTAGTGCTAAAACCGGCACTGTCACCGAGACACTCCCTTGCCACTTCTCCTGTTTTTTTTAATTTCTATGGGTCAATCACGTAACCCTCCTGTTGAGCTTTGCCGCAATTGGATAAAAGGAAATAGCACCTTATATGATCTATTGTATACAGAAGCTGTTGGTAAAACATTATTTTAAATAAAAGTTAAAGAATATCAAATCGACCATTGAGATTTTCCTTTTACCTACGTATTGAAAAGAGCTTTATTTGATCCGCAGGAACTGCTGTGGTGCTTCAACAAAGAAGTGGCCAAGGGGAAGGTTCTGCGGTAGAAGTGGGTCGCTTGGGGCCATCGGACTACTTCGGAGAGATCGCCTTGTTACTAGACAGACCACGGGCAGCAACCGTACGCGCTGATGGCTCACTTAAATGTGTCAAGCTTGATCGTGCCAGGTGAATATGAGACAAACTAGATCGTGCTTTACCAGTAAACTTTTGTGCAAGTCAGACCTGCGACATAAGTTCTGCATCATACAATATTATTATATGTGTCCCAAATATGGGCTTTTATCTGAAGAGTCACAGTAAAAAAACATGCGGGGACTGCCGATAGAAGTGAAACTAAGTAATTTACAGGGTGACTGGACGCATAAAGACGAGATGCATTTACTAATTATAAATGCACCATTCCTGAGAAATACCGATTAATATAACATAACCTTAAAACACTTTAAATTCCCCCTAAAAAGCGTAGTCGACGAAGCCCTGCTTCGCGGGGCCCCTTTTTCCGAGTGCAGGGTTTAAAGGAACCTAACTAACCTAACGGGGTGTGCCGCAGGGCACGCCACGATAGTGGCGGTAAGTCCCCTCTTTGAGGAGTGGCTAGAGAGGCGCCACGGCGTCCTCACCTTCCGCCTGACGCAGGTCCTCACCGGACACGGATGTTTCGGGAGGTACCTGCACCGAATCGGGCGGGAGGAAACGCCCGGGTGTTTCCACTGCGAGGATCGACCGGAGGACACGGCGGAGCACCGCCGTGTCCTCGTAGCGGCGATCGGCGGCGGCGACCTCTCGCGTCCGGCCCTGGTTCAATAAATGGTCCGGAGCGAGACGGAATGGGAAGCCGTCACCTCCTTCTGCGAAGCAGTCATGCTAGCGAAGGAGGTGGCGGAACGAGAGAGGGAGAGAGCCTCTCTTCCCGGCCGCCGCGGGAGACGCACCGGGCGTCGGGGACCACGTGGTGGCTACCGGCCACCGTAGATGCGGGCCTGTGGACGGTTGGCTATGGGCTAGCTAGCCGTCCGTCCGTCCAACGACGACGACAGGCCGTGTCGACGGCGCGTTCGTGTTCCACGCGCGCCTCAAAGAGATGTCAGCATAAGGGGAGGGGCCCGCAAGGGCCGAAGCCTGCCGGGGTTGCGGGCCTGTTCGAAAGAGATACCGTGGCCCCGGAACATAAGAGGGCGAGGAAGGAACATGGATGGGTTTTAGTCAGTAAAAGCCTGACACTCCCTCCCGCTCCGCCCAGAGTGGGAGAAGTCATTTGATGATTTCCCATCCTAAAAAAAAAAAAACAGGATCTGAGCCAGGACCTGATATCACAGCACTAGCACGTGAGTTCACAGAATTTAAAACTTTTGTATGGCAGGCACTCTCAAAATTTAAGTCCCAAATATAGATGCTCTCTCTTGGCTTTGACAGGCATGAAACAATGATGAGAAGAAAGGTCCTATTGTTTCATGGAGTTGCCGAGCTAGCAAATGAAAAGTTGCATGATGTGGTTCTCAAGGTATTAACCGACCAAATGAGTTTGACGGAGATCAGAAAGGAAAACCTTCATGTCTGCCACCGATTAGGTTCTACGCAAGGCAAAGCCAAACCTATCCTAGTGAGACTACACCACTGAGCACCGTCACTTGATTTGGGAGAGTGAAAAGTCCCTGAAAGGTACTAGCATCACTATCTCAGAGTTCTTGACGCACACAAGACACCGTACTTTTATGGACGCACGCAAGCATTTTGGGGTGCCGAACTGCTGGTCGGTGGAGGGATAGCAATTGTCACGTCTGATGGTAAGCGACACAAAATTGAAACTCCGGGTGAACTTGCACTGGTTTCGCGGTTCCCCTAGGCCACAGGTGATTCTGGTGATGCTGCGCTGTCAGACGTACATACTTCTCCAAAGAGTACGAGCACAACCGAAGTTATCGCTACACCTACTAGAGGCCAAAGAAAAGCGCGCCGGCGTAACTAATGTTAGTGCTATTAGTTTGTTTGTTTTGTTCCAAGTTACTTTATAAGATAACTTAGCCGCATTGTACGATCACTTTTCATAGGTTCTTTACTTTTAACCACGCCGGTACTTCAACATTTTATGTTCTTTGTATCACCTTAAATTATGTTTTAACTTAAAATTATTTCATGTCGGTATGTATATGTCACCGTAAAATTGTCAAATACGTTATATTGTAATATCTCTACTCTAGCGATATTGTAAAGTCTCGAATTATTGTCAAATGAACATACTGCTTACAACAAAACGTATTATTTTTCGTGAAATGCATGCGATGGTAGTCAACTTACGCGGTGTGGAGCGAAGAGGGGTCTTTGCCCATCGAGCATGCATACGAGCATGTCATTTTAATGGGTGATTTTAACACGTGTTTAATTAAAAATGATACTCGTTCACATAAACTCCGTTCGCTTTTATCTTCTCTTAACCTTGATACTTTACCTCTTTCTGCGACCCATAACTTCCCAAATTGCACGCCCTCTCCTTGACTTAATGATCGTTTCTTCACCTCACAATGTTGCTGAGTTTGGGCAGCTCACTGCAACCTTTTCGTATCATGACCTCATTTACCTTTCCTATCGAATCCGACACCCTAAACGTAAGCCTCAATTCTGTTTTCCTCGGAGCTTTAATAGCATAGATCTGGAGGCTCTGAAACGCGATGCTGGTGCTATTGATTGGAGTCATGTTATCGAAAGTGCCAGTATCGATGAAAAAGTGAACAGCTTCAATACAATTGTGTTAGATCTTTACGATAAACACGCCCCTCTTCGCCGTATTAAAATTAAGCATAAGCCTGCTCCGTGGATGACTACTGAAATACAAAACGCCATCGCTCGTAAGGATAAGGCGAAGAGAAGGTATAGGCGCAGGCCCACGGAAATTAACCTCATTCACTTCAAAGCTTTGCGTAACCGCTGCAATCGTCTGTGTCGGGATGCCAAGAGACGCTATTTCCACGAATCTCTCGTTGATCGTAGCTCCTCTGATGTCTGGAAATTTTTAAAGTCTGTCGGTATCGGTAAATGTCCCACAACTACCTGCAAAGATGTCGACTTGTGCGCTCTTAACAGGCACTTTTCTGTACCACCTGTTTCTCTGGACCCAAACGTCAAAGCTTCAACTTTATCTGAGCTCTCTCACTTGCCGTTAGCAAACTGAAATCCTTTTAATTTTAATCCTGTTTCTGAAGACGTTGTCAAAAAGTCCCTTCTCTCTATTTCTTCCTCTGCTGCGGGCCATGATAATTTGAGTTCGAGAATGATAAATCCCATTATTTCAGAGCTGCTCCCCATCCTTACTCATATTGTTATTTTTTATTTATTCACGGGTATATTTCCGTCGGCCTGGAAACAGGCTCACATAATATCACTTCCCAAAGTTAGCAATCCTTCGTCCTCGTCCCACTTTCGGCCTATCTCCATTCTGCCCTTCCTTTCCAAAGTTCTCGAACACATTGTTCATGGTCAAATTTCCAGATATCTATCGTCTAATGCTCTTATTTCCCCATTTCAATCTGGTTTCCGTACTGGCCACAGTACTGTAACTGCACTTTTGAAGGTAACTGACGATATCCGCTTGGCTATGGACAATAAATCTCTGACTGTTTTAGTGTTACTTGACTTAAGCTGCGCGTTCAACTCAGTGGATTTCGACATCCTTCTGTGGATCCTTCAATCTTTTAACTTCTCTGCCTCTACGGTAGCCTGGTTTGACTCGTATCTTCGGGGTCGCTCTCAGTGTATCCGCCAGGAAGATATCTACTCTGACTGGTGTGATCTTACTGCTGGTGTACCTCAGGGTGGCGTTCTCTCTCCTCTTCTTTTCTCTATATTTATTAATACTGTTATCAAGGTTATCACCTCTAGCTTCCTCTCCCTCTAGCTGTATCGACATTTCTTGCTAGCTGATGCGGAGTCGGCAATCAATGCCATGAATCATGACCTGGAAAGCATCTATCAATGGGCTAAGTCGTTCGGCTTACAGATTAACCCTGATAAGTCGCAGGCCATGATCATAGGCAGCAAATACTACCGCACTGCACTTGACTTACCATCTTTGACTCCGTTATCTCTGGGCTGCTCGAACATTGCGCATTCTGAAACAGCCAAGGACCTTGGTGTCTTAACTAACAGCAACCTTTCTTGGCGAGCTCAAGTGAATGAGGTTAGTCGTAAGGTTCACTTTTCTTTTCACTCGCTCAAATCCTTACAGAGCTTCTTGCCATTCAAAACCAAAGTTTATCTGGCTCAAACTCTGATTCAGCCGATTATTGATTACGCTGATGCCTGCTATTTGGATGCCACCGAGGAGCTGTTAAATAAGCTTGAGCGCTTACAAAATCTTTATATTCGTTTTGTGTATGGTCTGAGGAAATATGACCATGTTTCTCACTTCCGCAAGGAGCTTAGGTGGCTCCCTATCCGTCTTCGCAGGAACACTCGGATATTATGCCTCCTTAACAATATCCTGTATAACCCTGCATATCCCAGCTACCTGCGCGATCGCTTTTCCTTTACACGTCCTTCTGATGCCCTCTGTAGATCCCACCTCAGGCATCATCTTAATTTCCCATCCCATAAAACTGAACTGTATTCCTACTCCTTCTCTGTTCACGCAGTACGTTTGTGGAACTCACTTCCGCCTAACATTCGAGATTCCAAATATTATTTCTCTTTAAAAAACAAGTCAAAGAGCATTACCTATCTTCTATACAGTAATATTCTACATAATTATGTATGTATGTTATAGGTAAATATTTACAATAGTAGTTTATTTTGTTTTTTAATAATATGTGTATGTATTTGTAAGTTATATGTTTAAATTAAATAGTCATAGTTTTGTTTTAAGTTTTAATTTAAATTTTCTTGTTTGATTTTTCTACACACTGTGTCTACATTTCTTATCAGACTTTCCTCTCGCAGGTCTGCTGGAAGAAATTTCTTTTGAAATAAGCATTACCTTTGTGCTCTTCTATGTTAATATATTGTCCTTTTATGTATTTTGTGTGTACATGAATAAATAAATAAACACTTGGCTCGGACTCGCCACGGCCAAGCGTGGGTCATCCTTTACCCGATTTTTTGGCACTTACCTGTAGGCAAGAAGTTTGTGTATTCAACCATTTACTCAGTTTATTTTGTTTCATTTTCAGATTTGAAAGAGTGCTGGGATTATGTGCTGACATCTTGAAACGAAATATTGCTCAGTATAACAGTTTTGTGTCGCTGTCTGTATAACATGCTCCATTGTTCATGGTCGTAAAGATATTAGATGATTAAAAAGCAGAATAGATGTTAGTTACGCGAGAAGTGATTATGTCAGTACTTAAGTACGTTTAAATTAATATATTCAAGAACAAATACTTGGTTACCACCTTTGTAAATTCGATTAATTTTATAATAATATATACCTACTTGCCAATGTTGAAATATTGTTTTACTAAACTGACTAATATACTAACGCCAAGCTGAATAGGTATTTCGCACATCATTTTGGGCTGTTCATTTTCTTTAACCTGCGGCTGTGTTACTGTTTCTTTCCACCTAAGACGCGACACGTGTTTCTTTGCCAGACACCAGTGGACAAACTAAACCTTCGATCATAAACCAACTATTATGTCGCTTGCATAGCTGGGCACCGTTAATCAAATAGTTAACTTCGTTAATCGTTAATCCGCTACAAAAAAAAAAAGAAAAAAAATAGCCGTTAAAGCGTTACATTTCGGAAGAATTAACGCAAGTTAACGTTAATCCGTTAATATGTGTAAAACTGCATCTTTATATCGTTGCGTTAGTGAACTTATAAAACCTGTTGGATTAGATTCTGGAAGTAAGCAAGTGTGTAATTTAATCGTCTCATCAGGACCGCTGGAATCCGATCCGATTCCATGTCTTCCAACATCCATGATATGGTTATATTTTAATTACTATACAATACACTGCACAGTACACTTTTTCTAACGAAATTACATTGCACTATTCTTTATCAGTTATCAACGACCCGACACGATTTGACGACTCGAATGGCGCAGCGGTAGTGAGGCTGCCTTACGTTCTTAGGGTCCCGGGTTCGAATCCCGGTAAGAGCACATGTTTGTGTGATGAGCATGGACATTAATTTGTTTCCGAGTCATGGATGTTTATATGTTTAATAAGTATGTATTTACAAACAAAAAGTATATTATGTAGTAAGTATATCAACTGTCTGGTGACCACGACACAAGCCTTGCTTAGTGTGGCACTAGATGGCGCTGTAATGCCCAGCGATATTTATTTATTTTATTTAACACGCAAATGATCACTGGCAGTAATTTATAATAACAACAAACAAAACACACGTCACTCTAAGCAACGGCGCTTAGTAATGGAAATATCAAACGAAACAAATCTCTTCGTAGTTTTCTTTCCCACTCGCACGCGCCGGAAAAATATGCATATCTAGTTTTGTTTTTGTTTCACTCGGTGCCATGCGCCGCCCGGCACTTGTCGGTGCCGTGCGGTGACTATTAGGCATTGGATTAACGATTAACGGACTTCTGAATATTAACGGAAGTTAACGTGTCCGTTAAATTTTTTAAAAGTTAACTTAAAAGTTAATCAAAATGTTATTTTTGTTAATTCTCGATTTACGGATTAACGAGTTAATGCCCAGCTTGCTATAGTACGTGCCCGATAACTCTCCGCAGCCTGACATAATATGTTAGTGTTGTGACGTTTGGTCTTTGCTAACGCATAGGCGCCCATCCTGTCCTATCCTATATATCTATATATATAAAAATGAAACCCGTTTTCCGTTGTCACGACATAGCATGAAAACGGCTTGACCGATTTGGCTGATTCTTTTTTTGTTGTGTTTGTTAATGTCAGAGAAGGTTCTTATGAAAAAAAAATGTAGTAGTAGGTAGTTAGTAGAAAGTAGGTAGTAGTAGGTAGGGAGTAGGTAGTAGGTAGCTTTTTCCCTCTTATGTGACGCAGACGAAGTTGCGTGGGTCAGCTAGTAATATTAAAAATGTGAATGTAAGTTTGTTTGTTACGCTTTCACGCGAAAACTACTCAACCGATCATCATTAAACTTTGTACACATATTTTATAATATAAGGAACATAGGATACTTTCTAATAACAAAAAAAATAACCCTCACTCGCAGACCAGACTCAGCTAGTTTGAATATAACATTATGAAAATGGAGTGGGCCCCGCCTGTTTCCAACTTTTGTTTGATTTAATATGTACTTGTTTAAAGATTTTCAGTTTTACTAGTGGGTTTATTTAGTTTTTAAACTACTTTTATTATTTCCGGCTTGATTGTCTGTTCCGACGTCAGCCGGGTGCTACGGAGGAAGAAATGAAAAAGCTTATAGAAAATACCAGCTGTGCTGCGAGTGCTAGGTCAAGGTCCTGGCGGGAGCTCCTCGTAGGTTAGGACAGAGAACAACGGGAAAGGCTTTGCATGGGTATTATTACGGCATGAGTCAACCATGCATCCGGGTCTACTGGAGAGTCACTATCTACTGGAAAGTGGGCCTCGAGTCGCCACTATTGCCATCTGCAGATTGGTTTGACGAGTTGGGGGGTTTAGGAGGCTCGTAACACCGCCCCAGGCCCAGATGGAAGGTAGGTGCTCTGAAGGATCCTTGTGTCTCATAAGGACAGATTCTCATAAAGACAGATTCTCAAAAAGACAGATTCTCAAAAGGAAAGATTCTCAAAAGGACAGGAGTACAGGTAAGCAGATAAAGAGAAAAATAAAACGTTTAAAATTTTTATTAATTGGTGGCGCGTCTCAGTGTCGCAAGACGTTGCAAGCACTCTAAAGTTGATATACCGCCCCCTAAACATTCAGATATAATATTTTCAATTTTAGTATCGACTAAAATATCAATTTTCCTCCTTCTTTTTCCTGCACAATAATAGGCACCGCGGAGTATTTTTATGTCCGACAGTTTCGCTTCTTTCTTCAAAAGCATGATGAAATAAAGTATAGACGGTCTTTTAGGAATGATGGAATTGATCCTTTTATGCCACCCTTTTTTTTTTTTTTTTTTTTTTTTTTAGGATGGGAAATCATCAAATGACTTCTCCCACTCTGGGCGGAGCGGGAGGGAGTGTCAGACTCTTACTGACTAAAACCCATCCATGTTCCTTCCTCGCCCTTTATGTTCCGGGGCCGCGGTATCTCTTTCGAACAGGCCCGCAACCCCGGCAGGCTTCGGCCCTTGCGGGCCCCTCTCCTTTTGCTGACATCTCTTTGAGGCGCGCGTGGAACACGAACGCGCCGTCGACACGGCCTGTCGTCGTCGTTAGACGGCCGGACGGCCAGCTATTGCCCATAGCCAGCCGTCCACAGGCCCGCATCTACGGTGGCCGGTAGCCACCACGTGGCCCCCGACGCCCGTTGCGTCTCCCGCGGCGGCCGGGAAGAGAGGATCTCTCCCTCTCTCGTTCCGCCACCTCCTTCGCTAGCATCACTGCTTCGCAGAAGGAGGCGACGGCTTCCCATTCCGTCTCGCTCCGGACCATGGATTGAACCAGGGCCGGACGCGAGAGGTCGCCGCCGCCGATCGCCGTCACGAGGACACGGCGGAGCTCCGCCCACGCAGGGCAGACTTCCACCGTGTGCTCCACCGTGTCCTCCGGTCGATCCTCGCAGTGGAGACACCCGGGCGATTCCTCCCGCCCGATTCGGTGCAGGTACCTCCCGAAACATCCGTGTCCGGTGAGGACCTGCGTCAGGCGGAAGGTGAGGACGCCGTGGCGCCTCTCCAGCCACTCCTCAAAGAGGGGACTTACCGCCACTATCGTGGCGTGCCCTGCACGGGGTTGCGACAGTCGCTCTCTCCATGTCGCCATGAGATCGCGCCGGAGGTCAGTCCGCTGAGCGGCAATTTGCCGCGGCAGCGGGGTTTCCCCCCGGCGTAGTACCTCCGCGCGCCACTCATGCAGGCGCGCGAGGACTATCGCCTCCAGATCCCACGGCGGCAATCCGGCAAGCAGGCCCGCCGCCTCGCGAGAGATCGTGCGGTACCCACGCACCATCTTTACGGCCACCACTTTTTGGGGCGCGTTCAAATGGTGAGCGGCACGCCGCTTCAACGAACGCGCCCACACTGGGGCCCCGTAGAGGGCCATGGACCGCACGACTCCCGCGTAGAGCCTGCGGCAGGAGGCGTTCGGCCCCCCAAGGTTGGGCAGGAGCCGCCTGAAGGCAGCCCCTGTCCGTTCCAGCCTGGGGGCCAAACGTCGGAAATGCTCCACGAAGTTCCACCGGCTGTCGAGGACGAGTCCTAGGTACTTCAACGTCGACTCGACGCCGATGGATACCCCTCCTACCGTCAGTGTGGATCCCGACGGTGGCGCATTCCGAGGCCCATGAAAGCACATGGCCTCGGACTTGTGCAATGCCACCTCGAGACCCAGTTGCCGGATCCTCTCAACGACTATCGCAACCCCGCGTGTCATAATTTCGGCCGCCGCCTCGTGCGACCTCCCCTGTGCCAGCACCAGGGTGTCATCTGCGTAGCAGACGACGCTGACACCACTAGGGAGGTCCGCGCGCAGCACCCAGTCGTACTTTTATGCCACCCTTCGATTGCATTTGTTGTTCGAAATTTCTCGCCATAGCAACTGAAGACTTCTCTGGTAATAAGATTGATCCATTGTTTCAAAAAATAATTTTGGAATTGTGTGCTTTCCTCAGTACTAGGAGCTAATTCACATAATGATAGATATGCCTCCGGTATAAGCACAGCTGGCAATAGTGCTAGCATGGTGTAGAGCCGAGTGTATTTACGGCCCTCTATGGATGAACTGAATCCAATTGATTTTGATTTTTTCCAAACCGCATTTGTAAAATGATAGTAGCAACCCTTTACTACTATATCGGGATATATTGACTTAATAGCTTGGATTATTGCCACTTCATAGTCGCATTTAAAAGCGCTTATGAAGTATTATTTAAAGACAATTATCACCGGCTGCCTCCGTACAGGCTGTGTACGTTACCCTAGCTGGAAAGTGTCTCCTAGCTTAGCCGCTTCCTTAGCTGCTGTAAATGTGCCCCCACTTAAAGAATTTGTGCCCCTTGTAGTTTTGGAGAAAAACTGAAAAAACGATTCCTGCTCGGGTAACGTTTTTCCAGCAGGAAAATTCTAAACGAATGATCGGAGAGAAAAACATTGTGCGTGACCAGAGAGCTTATATTATTGCCAAAATGTGCCCCCAAAAATAAAATTAGTGCCCCTTCATGTTTTCGAGATATTGCGCGTGCAAAAACGCATGCATGAACAGTTTTGAAACTTTGCATGTTTATTATAAGCGCCAAGAAGGACCGAATAAAGTTCAGCGAGCTTGTACCTTGTCTCATTTAGGCACTGCGACGTTTTTTTAGATATTCATAAAACCGCGATTACTTGAAAATTATAAATATTTTCTCAAATTGAATTTGGGCACTAATGGGCACAAATAAAGAGCTACACGTGTATGTTTATTCTATAGGGGCACATGCAATGGTTTTAGAGAAATACGATTCTGCAAAACGTTACTCCAGCAAGAAATGCAATATCTCGAAAACATGAAGGGGCACTAATTTTATTTTTGGGGGCACATTTTTTCAGCAGAAAACGTTTTTTCAGTTTTTCTCCAAAACTACAAGGGGCACAAATTCTTCAAGTGGAGGCACATTTGCAGCAGCTAAGGCTCTAATTATACATTCTACTCAGATAACTCTAGGAGACACTTTCCAGCTAGGGTAGGTAACGTACACGTGCAGGCTCCCCTCCGGCTATATTATTCTAGTTGAGGAAAAAAGGCAGGCTGGTTATTACCGCCCACTTGCCTGCTCGACGAGGTTTCATACTTCCCGATTGACTCGTTGGGAATCTGCCGCATGTTGGTCGCCCTCGCCGAATACCAGTATGGTATTCGGCAACAGCGTTTCATAGTGTATTGGATCCTTCTGGTCCGCTCGCTGTCGGAACAGGTAGGGTAGGCAGGCAGGTTCTGGGGTAACATTGGCAGTATGTTTAGATATCGTCAACGCTTTAACCCTTATTCAAATATAGGGAAACTATTTCCCACCCGGCAATGTTCTACATTTTGGTATTTTATAAATAATCGATAATCGTTACCTGAAATTATTTCGATCCATCAAAAAATAAACCATATTTTTTTATTTTCTGGCAACACTTTCTTCCTAAATGTCACATGCCTAAACGTCAAAATCAGTTCAATCTTTGAGGTTCGTTTTTTCCGCCAATTTAGCTCTAAATTAGAATTTTTGTGAAGTGTTTTTCGTCTAACGAGCAAAAAAATTCTTGTACGTATACAACTGTCCTTATTTCTGCAAGTAGACTATATTTCTGATATAATGATGGTATAAACAGTGTATAAAAAGAAAACTTAGTGCTAGTTTTGCATGTCTAAACTATGTGGGAAATATCTTCCCTATATCCATTTCCGTAACTACTAAGTGGGAAACTAATTACCTATATCCCTTTCGCGTTCATTGTTTTATCAATATATATAAAATTTTGACTTTATCTTTTTGTTCATAATTTTTATTTTAAAATAAAAAAAATGAATTAAAATTATTGTTATTTTTAGGAACGTAAGAATTACAAAATGTCTCGCATGCAATCTAAAATTAAAAGAAAGAAGACAATTAATGAGAAAAAGAGAGAGAGAGTGAGCAAGAGTGCTTTAAAAATTTTCATCCGATTGAAGTTCGCCATGTAACCAATATATGAGGCTCCTGTTTTGTTTCCATTTCGTGATTATCACTTTTTGTGCAATAAATTACCTTCTAATTTCTATGACTTTGTCTTTTTTCTTTAATATTTATCTACCTGCAAAAACCAAGTAAAGTCAAATGCAACAACTAGTCATGTAGTACAACTAGGCATTGCAGTAAAGGATACAGAGAAATAATTTCCCACCATTAAAACAAAATATATCCTAAACAAATATAGGGAAATATATTCCCACTAACATATATACTATGTTTTTTTTAATATATAATTTTAAAAACATTAAAACTACTTCTAAATGTAAGCTAAATCCATTTTAACATCTTTGATAAGTCTTGCCCAGCGCTGCATTTGTTTAAGGGTTAAACTCTCTCTCTTGGGATGCGATCAGGGGCGACACTAGTGTACATATCACAGAGTGTCATCACCTTACCTGCAGTGCATCATCGACGGATACCTTAGCGACCAGTAGGTACATACACTATGTGGGTCGGACGGTAGCGTTTATCGCAGAGAAGTAATATGTGGGAGTTAATACAAGAATCCTGAATGCAGCGAAGGATTCAAGCTAGCCCAAGGCAAAGACACCTTAAGCCAAGAGGAGGATACTTAACTTTTTACACCTACTGTGAGAAAATAATAGCCATAGTACGAAAAACAAAGTATTAATTAAATAATAATAAATAATTAATAAATATCGCTGGACATTAACACACAGTGCCACACTAAGCAAAGCTTGTGTCGTGGACACTAGATAGTTGATATACTACATAATTTACTTTTTTGTTTGATATACTTAATATACAAATAAACATCAATGACTCAGAAACAAATGTCCGTAACTACATACATTTTACAGTCGCGAACGATCTTTTCAACTTCATACAACCTGCTAGCCTGCAAATGGCAAAAAACGTAAGAAAATTTGAATTACGCGGGCTACCTTGACGCTTTCACCATAGGAAATAATGAAAATCAAACTCAAAATTCTTGTATTTGGTGGTGTTTGACATCAGTTTTGTCTTCGACATGTTCATCGCGAGTCCAACTTCCAGGCTCGCCTTATTGAGCTGGTTCAACATAAGCTCCAGTTCTGCCGCCGCCGTGGAATATTATAATATACAATGTCACGAATACGACAATGTCATCAGCGAAGCGAAGATTTGTTAACCGAGATCTAAGCATTGGTGAAATCCTAAAATCGACCAAGGACTGGTAAGACTACACAAAAGAGAGTTAGTAATGAGCTTCAATCAGTACTAATAAATTAATACTAATTGAAAAATGCTATCACAAGGTTTAAGTAATAGTTTTTTTCACATCACTACTTTTTTTGCCAACAGGCCCCTTATTCACAATAAAATAATTGTAATTTTAAAATAAACTTTATTTCGAATAAACCAGCTTTGTAAACAGCCGTCTGTCAAACTGCCAAAGCGGAAATGGTGTTTTTATTTTAAGTAAAATTTTCATTTTCTTAAAAAAAAATTACCTACTGAAAAAATATTTGATATCAGTGTTATACAATTCTTTCTTGTTAACTAAAATCTACAACGAATAACACATTTTTGTAAACAAATTGAATTTATGTAAATGCGGATATACCAATGAAATGTGATCAATAAAAAAACTAATAAATTCATTTACTTATTGTACTTCAGGCAGTGTTTAAAAAGTTTGGTATTTTTATTTTACTTAAATATTCTGGTAATATGGTTTATATGATATCTGGTATATATCGATATTCTTGTAAATTCTCGAAAATGATGTAAAGCCTCTTACTCAGATGATTGAATCCTTCTTGTAAATCACAGATTAGATAATAATTAGCTAGCTACTGATACGACAGTGACTTTTCGGTAGAGTTTCCTAGTCATTATTCTGAGGAGTTTCCCAAGGGTCCGTTTTGGCGCTGTTGTAGCCATCGGGGTTTTTTTTTTTTAATGGCTTTTTTAATGTCACGTTAAACATAGACATACTTATAGTTATGTATGTAATGCCGGCCATACACACTACGGTCTACCGGAGAGGTCCACCTGTGTAGGTATTCCTGCGCAGGTAGACCGGAATATGTGTGGGAATACACCTGTGCAGGTTTTTGAACCTGCGCAGGCGACCGGCGCAAGATCAAAAATCGATTCTTTGGAGTGACACCGTACGGTGTACCTGTGCGTGTGTGGGTGTACTCCGGTCGGCTGCGCAGGTCGCGTCAGTTGTTTTCTAGTGTTTCTTTCGGACGGTTGTCTCATCGCTTGCATCGTATTGCCAGAAAATGGCGCCACCAGATTCAACAAAAAAAAATCTGATTTATACTATTATTATTTATACTATTTCTCATAACTGTGTCTTCTTTTTTTATCATAGGAGTAACCATTTCAAGTAATTTAAGATATGTTTTCTCGTCCATTCGAAGGTAGTTTTTAAAATCTTCTGGTTCAAATTTCAATTCATTAAATAAATTAACATGACTATATGTTTTCTTTTTCAATAACCAATGCTTACACCACTTTCTTCGCTTGTTTTTCGTATCATTTTTCTTCAAAATTAAAGCAAGACCTAGCAACGCCAGCTTGTCATCGTCCACATTCGATGCCATCGCAAAGAGAACTGAAGACCGCTCCGATACACCGGAACGTCCCCATACACGCTACCATCGTTCGGTTGACCTGCGCAGGCATACCTGCACAGATTACCTCTCCGGGAGACCGTAGCGTGTATGGCCTACATTAGTGTAATAGTGATTGCAGGAATCTTTTATCGATAACTAGTGATGTTCTATTACATCGACTTTTTCATTGATATCAATACTTTAATGGCGCCTTCATACTGTTGATTTATTTTTGAGGTTCAGGTAATCATAATAAAATAAAAATGATAATTTATATGTTTAATATTTTGTATATATTTTTTTTCTGAACGGGAAATATTAATGGCGTCAATCCAAAAAGAATGATGTAGTGAGTCTTCTTTACAGCTCGTCTTAAGTTTCTCCTTTTTCCACCACCAGGATAGCCATTAACTCTGTCAAACAGTTCATCAAAAAATTCAACAACTTCAGCTGTTGTGGCCATTGTAGCTCCAGAATCTAGACCATGTAATTTATCTGAAAATAAGAATAATGAACACATTAGTAAACAAATACCAGTTTTGTAGAAATGGAGACACTTTGTATATGAGACGTTACGTTGCTGGACTGTTAATTATAGCCCTCGCAGTTGCCACAACAACTAAGAAATGTACATTAATGAAGTAAAAAAAGGTCCATCAGCATGACGCACAACAAACAATTTTAAGTGATGACATGACAAAAGTTATGGGGCAATAAGGAGCCCTCACACTGCAAAGAATATTTTCTGAGGGTGCCACAGTGGAGGAATTTCTTATAATTAAAACATTAGAAGATATGTATGTATGTATATCTATACCTGCCGTTCCAATCAAAACTGATGATGTTATATGACACTGTCATCCTTTCTGCTCGGAGTAATTATGATCAACTGTACCAACCAACCTACCACCCAGAAAAATTGAGAAATATTGTTGTAATACATATAAGTTGTACTCATTTTAATAAAACCAGCCTATAACTGACCCACTGCTGGGCAAAGGCCTCTTCTCAACAGAGAAGGCACGAGCATTGATTACCATGCTTGCACAAGACTGGTTGGTGAGTTGTACTCATACTTATAGTAAAATAATACTGATAAATGGGACTATATTTAGATAACCATTCACACCAGTTGTACATCCTCCTCATCTTGTTCCTTGAAATAACTATGTTCAAGTATTACATCCCACCCTGGAAAGATATTTGATACAGTTAATACAGTAATTTTTAGTATTTCGAAGTATCTTTTCCCTATGACAAAACGACTTTTGTCGTGTCGTGACGCCCCTGCTCTATTATGTAAGCCATATGGGGTATGTAATATAGTTGTGCCTCAGGTTCGCTTACATAAGCAGGCGCACGAATAATACATATAATGATCTCATCATGGTTATAAATACTTTGAGTATCGTACCTCGCTTTATTGTGCTCGTCCTTATTTCACCTTCAGCTGTATCACCTGTCCCTTGACACGCTTTCAGTTAGCTGCTACCCGCTGCCGTTCACCATCTGTAGGTGTTAATGCCCGTTGATACGAACTACTTCGGTACCACGGGCGGGGAGAAGGAGCATGGTCAGGGCGGTATATCCGGCCCGTGATTATGCCACCTCTTCCAAGCTGTAAATAGAAATAAGCGTTAGCGCCATACTCATGCACCATTAAGGATATGAGGGGGTTAATTAGCTCATACATCTCCGACTCTGGCAGTTGCTTAGGTTCAGACCCTCTTAGCTAACCCTCGCACTTTTCTGCCCAAGGAATCCCCAGCTCTAAGCAGTTGCATTAGTTCAGACCCTCTCTTAGCCAACCCTTGCACTCTCCTGCCCCAGGAATCCCCAACTCTAAGCAGTTGCATTAGTTCAGACCCTCTCTTAGTCAACCCTTGCACTGTCCTGCCCAAGGAACCCCCAACTCTAACAGTTCTTTAGGATCTGACCCTCATGGCCATCCATTCCAATTTTAGGCCTTTAAGCTTTCATAAGCTAGATTTGCCAAGCTGCCGCGTGCCACCCACGAGGCTAGCTCGGTAGATTATCAGTAGGTACGTACCGTCTCTTCCGGGGGGGCCTTTCATACACCAACCTTGTCAATCTGCCACGTGCTACCCACGAGGCCAGCTTCACACAGGCTCTTTTAGCAGGTGGCTTTCATCAGCCTGCCTTGTCGATCTGCCGCATGCTACCCATGAGGCCAGCTCGACACAGGCTCGATCAGTACAGCGTTACTTATTCTACATCATATCTAATGATCTACAAGCACCGCCACCAGCTATCAACTTCAGCCTCATGCAACATTACTCTAATAATAGCAACTACTCAACAGCTACTTAGGGCTACTTAGCTAAGCTCTACTTAGCGATATTTCTACTTAGCTTTCACATAGCACTCCGTTGACGAGCGACTTGTCAGCACACCTCAGAGGACGCCAAGAAATTGGCCGTCTTCAAGATGCATCGTTAAGGCGGAAACTTACCATAGACAAACATCCTGTCTTCGCCATAGAGTAGATCAACATCTCGATGCAATTAGTTGCTCATATCGATTTGGTATTGCCATGTAATTTCTATTATTTACAACTATTTACATTCGCGTCAAGACGCGACAACTTTTCCATAACCCAAGAAGTTTAACAAAACTCACCAGCTACACTAAGTGGAACACCTTAAGCAGTTTCTTCTGTTTTTCATAGACACGTTTCCTGAGTCCAATGAGGAGGGAATTTGTTGGCACTAGGAAGGCATCCACAGATTTCTAAGTTCATTGTTCTTGGGAAAACTCACTGTTGCATTATAACCTCCTACACAGCACTATCGGATTCCCATGACGAATAATCGCACATATAACATACACAATCAGTATTGTCTCAAACTACAGAGGAAATTGTGTATCTCAACTCAGTAAAATACGAGGAAAAATAAGGAAAAAACACTCAGAGGCAAGAATTCTCTGAAGATTTTTGACAATGAGCGCATTATATACTTAAGTGTGATTTGATTTGACACTTGAGTATATAATGTTATGTGCTTGACAGACACTGATATAACAAAACCAAGATGGCGGCATGGCGCCGGCACAGATAAAAGGGCGCCGGCTATATTACGCCAGCGCCAAAACGGACCCTTTGGAACTATAGCTGTCACAGCCGTGTTGTAAATAAAAAATACACGATCACCATAATAACATTTTAATCCAAAATGTATGTCTATAAAACCATCGTAGCTTCCACTAATACATCACAATTTCACATTTATTTCATCCTATTTCAACACATGTTTGTTTCTACTGCGACTTTTCTATTACAACTGTTTTTCCATATCAAACAAAATCTACCTACTTCCAAATATATTTCAAACCAACGCTCGAACTCAACCATAAAGCTACACCATAGAGTTTAAAGCTGCCAGTGACAAATAACATAAAATTCTATAAAGCTAGTTCTACAACAGATATGACTCCCGATAGCAAACAGCTGTCGGAAAGATTCGAGTCTTCATAACGAAATGAACTGTCAAAATTATTCGGTTTCGGATTCGTGAATAGCGTTTGGAGGATATCTTCGATAATACACACATCAAAAGTGTCTAGGGATCAACATATATTTTTGCAATAACTTTTCTCCTGATTGATATTAATTAAAATTTTCTTAAAGGATTCATCAAATAAAGTGTTTTCGTTTGTCACAGTAACGATAAACCAAGTCACCTTTGCATTAATAAAGAAATTTGCCATTTTCCTAATAAAGGGATTTTTGACATTTGAACCACTAACACAAAAGTTCGAAAAAAAGACTGAAATAACAGTTTTCTTTAAAATTTTATTGGGTAACTTAAACAATTAATAATCCGTGTTTCTTCCGCGAACACTAACAACACAAGAACATTGGTTTGGCATACTCAAAATGAGTTCATCCAAATCACGCTGTGGAATGGCCGCCCATGTTCGTTGCAACAACAAAAAAAGGTCTTCTTGCGACTGGATACCCTCCATATTCGGCAGAGCTCTTCTCTGTAGCATATCCCATGCATGCTCAATCGGATTCAAGTCTGGCGACTGAGCAGGCCAGGGCAGGACATTGATGTTAGCTGCGGCGAGAGTCTGTCTTACAACTCTTACGGTGTGCGGTCGTGCATTATCATGCATTAACTGAAATAAGGGACCGATTTGCACTTGTAGAGGAACGATGACGTCTGATACAATCGTCTCAGCATAAATTTGAGCGTTGAGGTTGCCTCTGATCCAAATCAACTCAGTTCTTCCGCCGATCCAAATACCCGCCCATACCATGATGGTTCCACCACTATAAGGATGGACTTCCTGGCAGGATTTTAATCGCTGTTGGCGTCCAGGGGTTCTCCAGTGTCGTATACGTCTTGTATCCGGTCTCATACCAAAACGAGACTCATCAGAAAAGCACACGAAACGCCATTGTTCTTCTGCCCAATTTCTGTGTTCAAGAGCCCATTGATATCGAATCCTACGATTGTGCATTACTATAGGTGGTACCCGTAGCGGTCTTCGGGAATGAAGGTTCACTTCATGCAAGCGGTTTCTGACTGTTTGGTCGCTAATTAAGTTCCCTGAAGAGTGATGAAGCCTCACGGCTAACATCATGGCGGTTATTGTTGGAGCTCTTCGAGTTAAGATTTGAATGTATCGGTCTTGTCTCCGTGTGGTGCAGCGATACAGTCCTCCATGGCGCTCAGCCACGGTACCAGTGCTTCGGTAACGTGTCCAAAGTCGACTGATAACACTCTGACTTGTATTCAGAGCTAAAGCCACAGTACGTTGCCGGGAACCAGCTTCTATCATTCCCACGGCTCTGAGCATTTCTTCCCTGCTTAAATGACGTCGCCGCTCCATAATAACGTTGGTTTTAATCAGTAGTAGGGAAACAGTAGCACTAATAATGTCTTCAATGCGTTGTATGTTTTTATAGGGAAAATATTGACAGCTGATTTTCATCTTTTACTCGAATTTGATTCACAGTTCCTGATTCAAATTATGAAATGCACCAAAAAGGATCCATATAAATTTATAAAATCATAAATTTATTACAAAGCCACATCTCAATCTCAAGAAATCCGCATAAAAATGCTTGATCCCTAGACACTTTTGATGTGTGTCTCTTAGACGTTCGATTCGGTTCGGAATCGGGTCGAATGGTTGTGAATAAGGGGCTTGACCCCGTATTCACAAACTTTCGACTCGTTTCCGATTCGACAACTCGTATAAATCTGTCTTCTTCTGGCATTACGAAAACGACCAAGATAGACATACGACTTTCCGAATCGGAAGCGAATCGAAGCGTTGTGAGTATGGGGGCTGGTATCCCTACAACTGACACTCAAAAAAGTAATTGACAGGACAGGACAGTTGCATATATGTATGACACTGACAGTTAGTGAATTGAATCCACAGCGCATCATCATAGAATTTAATGCGATTTGTCGAATTAAAGTGTTATTAAATGGTTACTGGGAATCCTCACGAAACTTTACCGGTACTTCTAATACACCGGAAAGTACTAAAATCTGATCGAAGTGTCGAAATAAATAATTACAGAATATTACTGACAAAGGGAAAGCAGTTTCGGTATTCGATTGTGTAATGGATATTATTGAAACAATAAAGAAAGACAAAGCATACTTGAAATGTAAGCTCATAGTTAAAAGTTGGGAAAAGGAATTCAAGTTAAAATATAGTCGAATACCTACAAAATTTGATATCAAGGAAGCGCCGGCAAAAATTAAATATGCCTACAAGAAATACTTTCAACTTAAGAGCAACGCGCTTGAAAACTCACTGTCGGTTTGTGATATTATTGACGATGAAGCAATCATGTCGCCAGAACTTGAACATCAACTGGAACAGGTCACCTGTGTCGCTGAGTCTACGAGTCCGCAACCAGAGATTCCTGCCCTACCAAGTGGCCAAGACTTAGAGAAGTTATTATCAAATTCAGATCTCCAACAAAATAGTCAAACATTTAGTCCATTCACTGAAAATCTATCCAAAAAACTGTTCCAAAATCGAAAATTTTCTTTGAGAAACCCTAGAAAGCTTTCACTTCCTAAAACTCAGCCTACGAGTGAAAACAAGTCCTTTAGTACTGAACTTGTAACATTCAAAACCCAAGAACCTGTACCCAATAACACTAATACTGAAGATGAGTTTAAAGTATTACTTAAGACTCCTGAGTTGCATAGTTCATTTAAAATTTCTGAAGTGCATAATGTCAGTAGAAATATTGCAATGACTAGTTACGCATCCAGAAAATCTGACTTTGCAGTTAAACCATTGATACGACAATTAAATGATGCATGGCTTGATAGAGCTACTGGTATTGAAGCAGCAGGTATTGAACATTCAAATCAGCCTGAAAAATTTGGTTTAGGAAACATTAAAGTTTTGGATATTAAAGAAAAACAATGTGATTATGTAGAAAATAGTGAGTCTGAAGATGATGATATTGTCAATGACAAGTTGAAACCTGCTCTGAAGAAGCGAAAAATAGAAAAGCATAATACAGAAAATAACCCCAGAAATAAAAAAGATATATTGCAAGACCATCCCTGTCAGCCAAATATTACACAAGTGATAGTAACTGAGACTAAAAATTTTCATGAAAACATCAAAAATAATGATTGCAATGTGGAGCAACCTTTGGATATTCAAGAATATATACCTTATGGCTTAGAAAAAGATATACAGCCTCGCCACTTGCAAATATCGAATGTGCTCCAAAAAGTTAAATCTGTTGAAAAGTGTGACAAGCTTGAAGACTCCAAAGAGAACAATAGTTTAGACTCGAAAATCAAGTCTGGAACTTTAAATGAGAACTTTGTCAAAATAAATATTGAAAAAAAAGTGTTTGTGCGAGGAAAGAAAAACATAAACTATAGCAAATACAAAAAACAATTATGGAAAAGTAAGAAGAGTCTTCATGGTGGTATGGAATTTCCTGAGGCTGGGAAGGTTGCATGTTTTAAGTGTGGAGAGACTGGGCACATGGCTAGGTACTGTAGAGCCCATAAAGGAGAAACACTTTTACCACTTGACAGTTACAATGAAAATGATATTCCTACTTTAGAAGATATGCAAAAATATGCATCTGAACCATCTAGCAGTAATCAATCAGTAACTGAACAATTACACGAATCTATGTTTGAATCAATGTTTGAACCTAGTCAAATTCCAGATTCTTTTATGAAATTGTTAGCTGAAACAACAGATGATGATGGCAGTGGCATCAAACCTCTATACAACAATTATGAAGAAAATATGTTAGTTGATTTAAAGCAGGCTCTTGATAAATTTGGCCATCAATCATTTCGCCCTGGACAAGAAAATGCCATAAAGCGAATTTTGTGTGGAAAGTCTACTTTACTCATTTTGTCCACAGGAGGTGGAAAATCACTTTGTTATCAACTCCCTGCTTATCTCTACAGTCAACGTTATAGATGTATTACTTTGGTGATTTCTCCATTGGTTTCACTAATGGAGGATCAAGTGTTGAATGTACCAGAATTCATCAAGGCTGGTTGTTACCATACAAATCAATCTCAGACACAGAGAGGTAAAATCCTGCAGTGTTTAAAGGATGGTTTGTTAAATATCCTTCTCATATCTCCTGAAGCCCTAATAGGAGGTGATTCATCAAATGGATTATCAGGTCTGTTCAAGTCTCTGCCTCCTATTGCTTTTGCATGTATAGATGAAGCTCATTGTGTATCACAATGGAGTCACAATTTTAGGCCAAGTTATCTTATGATTTGCCGGGTTCTCAGAGAAAAACTGAAAGTAAATTGTATTCTGGGATTGACAGCTACTGCAAGTCAGACAACTATTAAAAGTATAATCAGTCATATCAATATCCCTGATGGGGCTAATGGAGTTATTAGGAATCCAGCTCTGCCTGATAACCTCTGCCTATCAGTTTCTATTGAAAAAGATAAAGATAAAGCACTGGTATCATTCTTGCTGTCTGAACAAATAATTCAATTTAATGCAATAATAGTATATTGCATCAGGAGAGATGAGTGTGAAAGGGTTGCAGCTGTGTTAAGATCTTGTCTACAAGAAACTGGAAAAGTCAATATGGAAAGCAAAAAAAACAAAAGAAAAAGAATGTCTTACATTGCAGAAGCTTATCATGCTGGCATGTCTGCTGCACAGAGGAAAAAAATACAAAAACATTTCATGGATGGTACACTTAGAATAATAGTTGCAACAGTTGCCTTTGGTATGGGCATAAACAAATCAGATATAAGGTGTATTATACATTATAACATGCCCAGCAGTTTCGAATCTTATGTACAAGAAGTTGGAAGAGCAGGTAGGGATGGTCAACTTGCATACTGCCACATAATTTTAAGTAATGGAAATAGTGACAAAAATGAACTTCTAAAACACATACATGCGAACTCAATTGATAGACCTACAATTAGAAAATTACTTTCGAAGTTGTTTTTTCCTTGTGAATGTGCAAAAGGTGACAAAGTTCCATCACATAACTCTTGTAAGGGCCATGAAGTGGGAATCCCTACAGATGCAACAGTAGAAGAACTGGATTTGCCTTCTGAAAATATTGCTACTTTACTATGTTATGTTGAACTTCATCCTAAGCAGTACATTAAATTTCTGAATAATGCTTACATAAACTGTAAAATATCTTCCTATGGAGGTCCGAAAAAAATACATGATGCATCAAAGTCCTGTCGGCCTCTGGCAATGGCACTTTTACTGGAAAATAAAAGAGACCCTGCGATTATGACTAGCAGTGTCCTGGAATTCAATGTCATTGAGGTAGCAGCAGCTATTGGCTGGGAAAGTGGTATTACCAAGTACCAATTAAAAAATCTCGAGTGGAATACTGAATCAGGGACCTCGCAAAGATCCCATTTAAAAGTCGAGTTTAATACTCTTGGTTTTAGAGTCAGAGCCAGAGGAGACCTAAGTCCATCAGAACTTGACAGTATTTTGGACGATTTACATAATTCTGTGGTTTCTCAAGAGAAAGCGCGGTTATACCAGTTAGAAGAATGTAATATAGCTTTCCACAAATTAGGAAATTATTCATTGGAACATATACAGCTATCTGACGACACTCTGTTTAAAATTTCCAATGAGTTAAAAAGTACAATACAAAACTATTTTGATAGAGAAAATTTACCAGCTCACATGACTTTGGAAGAAAGAACCTTGGATGTGGAGAGAGTCATATCAGATGTTCGATCTCTCATAAGCATATACAAAGACTGTAATTTTTCTGGGAGAAGTATAGCAAGAATATTTCAAGGAATCTCATCCCCCAATTATCCTGCTCTTGTCTGGGGCAGGTGTAAATTTTGGAGGTCCCATTTGCACGAAGACTTTAATGGATTGATCAAATTAGCGACTCAGCAAATAATTCAAATGAAAATGTAAAATAAAATAATTTTCGATATTAAAAAAACGTTTTTTTTTTCTTTTTGAAATACAGGCTACTTAATTAGAGAAGGAATTCAAAACTGAATGATTACAGACTACTAGTCGTCTTCTAAATTGAGTAGGTACCTAAGTGTATTATCGAACTTGACATTAAAACATCGGTACTTATATTTTTTTCACCACTCCCGCACGAAAGAAGTGTCTTTGCTCTACTAAAACAGTGAGGAAAGTTGGTTTTTCCTCACTGTGTGAGCAGTGAGGAAAGTAATGATTCCGTACAGAAACTATCCTTGCCTGATTTTTTAAAGTTAAGTTTTAAAGATATTGTAGAGAATGAGAATGTGGTCACCGTTTTCCAGCACGAAGAGAAGATTGGTTTGGACAAAGATTTATTTCCAACAAGTGTACAAATTAATAGGACAAGTCCCGAAAACCTTTTCCCAGGAGGGACGAATGAAGGTTAGGAACTGTTGATCCTCTAATCCAAAAAATGACAATCTGTCTTATCATACGCAGGCTTGGTAACATTCTCGTGTGATCATTTCGAAAAGAACGTATTCTACGAATGCAATGCTAGTTCAGTCTCACAAATAAAATAACATACTAGCAGAGGTCATTAAATCACGGAGAATCTTGACACTGCGATTCAGGATCGTGACATATTTGTACAGCGCCATCTAGTGTCGAATAGGCGGCACTAATTAGTATCTCTATTACTTAACAGATTTCGCTAGTGGTTATAAAGCAGGTTTGCTACAATATTTAAAAAAATAATTTTTTTATGCTTAGAATAGAAACTATCAAATTATTGTAAGTGTATAAGTTCAGAAACATTAATTTATTTACCTATGATGACTGAATGCTTTCTTGCTGGGAGTGGTGAAAAG
The DNA here is from genome assembly GCA_916618015.1 of Xestia c-nigrum. NCBI lineage: Eukaryota > Metazoa > Arthropoda > Insecta > Lepidoptera > Noctuidae > Xestia > Xestia c-nigrum. Next base: position 13,798,317 of record OU745260.1, read on the forward strand.
ATTTGTATGCAACATGTGAGCAAGTTCATTTGCTATTCGTTTTGTTGAGTCTTTAGAGACTCAAAATCAAAACTCATAGGAAAAACGAACTTTCCTCACATGTTGGATAAATAACTATTTTCACCTCAGCACCTCAAACAAGCAGTTTTTGCTTTTTGCAGACAGTGAGCAAAATTCGATTTTGCTGCGAGCGTGAGACAAAATAACTTTTTAATACATTTTTTTAAATAGCGCGCAAAGTACAAAATTCGAAAGATTTAAACTTCACTCAGAACGCATTTTGAAAAAAATGCGGGATTCAAATGGTTATTCTTGAAATTCTCTGTTACGCTAGCAATGTTTAGGTCAATGTACGCTAGCTACAAAGTACATTAAAATTTGGATATTAAGATAATATAATAAATAGATAATTATGAGTGAGTCCTGTGACGAAGTCTGCTATTTAACCGATGAATTGAAGCATAATAGTAAAATGCAGAATAAAACTTCCTGCCTGAAAAGTCTCGCGGTAAATATCTGTATATTTTATTTAATATCTGTTCATTATTTATATCTCACTATGTTGTTTGTAGTTGTTGAATGAACTATTTTATATGTAGGTATGTTTTGTATTGTTTAGGTATATGTTCTCGCTGCTGAGGTGAAAAGTTGTATGTGTTACACGAGACCAAAGTTATTTTTCACCTCGTGCTCTTTTGATACCCTCGCTAACGCTCAAGATTCTAAGTTTTGAATCACTCGCTTCGCTCGTGAGTCGTGACTCAATTTCAGAATCTTTCGCTTGCTCGGTCATCAATATTGAGCTCGCGATTAAAAAGCAACTTTGCACTCTTGTATAACAAATAACTATTGTGTAAAATAACTGTACTTTATTTTTAATTAAATCTGTGAATATCAACATTTCGCGAGAAAATTACGGATTGTTTCTTAAGACCATTTTCAAGTAGCTGCAGCTCCCCGTACTGCCCCGTTTACCGTTACCACCCTGTATTACCAATATACCGATTTTCTTGAGTTCCGCTATTTTGGGCGTATTCACTTCAAAAATTAAATTTCAAGAAAATTGAGAAATTATATTTACCTGTATTAGATTTAAAGTATTTGCAGCAACTTTTAAAGGTTTACACTTCATTGGATTTTATTCTACTAGGTGTATGAAGTTAATTAATTTTAAACACAAAACCCTCTTTTTTACGTCTTTGAATGAGATTTAAAATAAATGCTGAAACAGGTATTTCTACTCATGATTCTAGAACAATCTAAGGTTTTTTTTTCATACAAACTTTACCCCCCCCCCCCCCCTTTTCACCGTCTTTTTTCATAATTTCTATAGCCTAAATGTTATTCTGAGTTTATTTAAATAGATGAGCAGTTTTTACGTGATGCGCGGTCAAACAAACAAACAAAAATTTTATAAATGATTTTAATATGTTCAGCTGTGACAAGGACGAGGGGGCGGGCGGTCAAAAAATCATGAATTCCGTGTGACGTAATTTGTGGATGGCCCCTTATGTTGACGCACCTTATGCACGCTAGACCATGCTGGTTCCGCGTCGAGTGTCGGCCGTGCGACTTTGTAAAGACGTTGCTCGGTAGCGGGTCGGAAGCGTGAGTGTCTCCAAACAAAATTGTGAGTTCTCGGCTCGGAGCAGACATAAAATAGGTATATGAGGAGCTTTTAAATCTCTTTGGTTCGGACTCGGTCGTATGTCTGTCGTTTTTTTTGAACTACGAAAGCGAGCGAGATAGACATATGACAGACTTTCTTAATCGAAATCAAATTCAGCGTTTGTGAATCACTATTATATGCTGGAGAGAATAAAAGGAAACTGAAAACAAAAAATAAAAATCATTTTAGCTTAGGTACCTACTTACCATAAAGGGTGTAAAACAACTCTTCACGAAGCCGAAAGGCACTTGTTCTCCCCATCATTGCGATTTTTTTTTGTTCTACGCCATACCTGGGAACCTTCTAGTTACGGAGATATGGGGGGTCAAAGATACAACTTTTTTTTAAGTACTTACAAGTTTTTTTTGTAAGATTTTGACTTTTACGACCTCCAGGACCCCCGTACTATTCAATCCATCCATCAGCACAGTATTTTAAATGCTTTACATTGAGTTCTACCACAAAACATGATTTATAACCTCAAAAAAAAGTTGTTTCCCAGCAATAATTTTTGCGTAAAGTTACTTAGTTTGATGTACTTACAGAATGGTTGGTTAACGGCTTTGTGATGAGGTGGTTTACACCCTGTATAAGTTCATAAGGACAGACACTAGCTATCACAGATGTAGGTAGGTAAGTACTGATGGCGAAGATTGTAATTTGTATCAGGCCAGGCATCATAAATAACTATTCCAACCCCTCTAAAATCCTGTCTCTAACAACTTAGCTTTTCTTAGGCATTCATTTAGGTTTTTTAAAACACCTAGATGATTGTTTAATTTTGGGAAATTCTCACTCGATTTCACAATATTCATTATCTTTATTTAAAAAAATATTATGACCTTTTTAATACGATCATTCTATGTTACGAGTACTGTCGGGTCTAATCATCACCCAAATTTAGCGCAAGGAGAAAAGTACCTATTGCTTGTTAAAAACTAATGACAGACGGAAGAACCCTCCCAGCTTTTACCCGATTGCGGCGAAGCCCAAAAGGAGGGTTATATGTTTGTTCATAAACAGTTTTTCTGCTATCAGCAATAAACAAAATATGAAGTTCGACCGCTCACTTTGACGCTGCCGTCAGTTTAAAATAATAAAAAACCACAAATATAAAAAAAACGCAACAGTAATTTTAATTAATCATCTCATTATGTTGTTTAATTCAACATGACTATTTATTAATAATAAATCTTTATACGTATTTACTTAAGCTTCGTCGATCCAATAAGCTAGTAGCTCAGCGGGCCATAAATGGTTTAGCAGAATCCTAATATGAATCACGTTAAAAAATTAAAATGATTAAAATAGACTTTATAGTTATGTCCATAAAGTCCATTTTTGACCGACTTCAAAAAGGAGGAGGTTCTCAATTCGCCGGAACCTTTTTTTCTCTGATTACTTGAAGCCGGCTGGTGCGATTTTAATTATTATTTTTTTGTTTGAAAGGGTATACTTCCCAGGTGGTCCCATAATCATCAAGTCGGGATCTGATGATGGGGTCCTGGGGGAATTGAGAGAACTCTTCAAATTTTATAGGCACACTTGATGTGATTTGGGTAGTTTTTGGAAGAGTACTCTCTTAAAGTGATCCCATTTCAATTTGGTGCTGATCTGATGAAGAACTTCGGAGATAGGCAACGGAACTCCTTAATAAATGTTAGCAAATAGACTGGGATTGCTGAAATCTCATGTCTATCTATTGTTTACACCAGTTCAAAACATAACATCACGCGCCGCTACGCTGTGGATGGTTACCCCATAAGTGAAAAGCACAAGTGAACCACTAAAAAGTGAAAAATAAAAGCTTTTTTGCAAAAAAAACCGACTCCAAAAAACACAAAAAAGTGAAAAATAACTTTAGCGCCAGAAGTTGGTGACAAAAAACTAAGTAAATCAATCGAACATAGGTCACCGACTTCTGAAGCTAAAGTTATTTTTTACTTTTTTGGAGTCGGTTTTTTTTTAAAGTGATTCATATTATGATTCTGTCAAAAAGGTCATTTTAGACCCCCTGTTCAGGGCCGACACAATTTAGATTACCATCGACAGAAATCGGTTTTCGTCGGTAGCTTATGTTTCGGAAATGTGACGCTTTAGATTTCATGTCTCATACAATACTCATTTGTATAGATGCCAGTTATTACAGATTTATGCGTGGCTAGTAAAATCAAAGTTGAACGGAAGATGATATTAGTGAAAATAACTTCTTTAGTCACGTTGTTTTTGGGTGAACAAAAATCACGGAACTCGCGTCATCGTCACCGAACTCTTTCACAGAACGGTTGGTCTAAATCAATCTTATTCAATAAGATTGTATTACCTAACCACTCAGTTTTCACTTCTATCGGCAGTCTCCAAAGACTGCCCTGTCTTTTTTCAAAGTTGGAGCCATGCATTACACCTGTATTTATCGAAAACTGGTAACAATACTTACAAACAAGTTAAGAACATTTGTTTTTATTGATGTCAGCTATCGATTGATAATAAAGTTGTGCTGAAGAAGCCATCAGTGAATGGACTTTTACTTTAATAGCTCATATCTCGGAAACGTGACACTTTAGAACATTTCATCTCTTACAAAACTTGTTTGTTTTTATTGATGTCAGCTGTCGATTGATACTAAAGTTGTGCTGAAGATGCCATCAGTAAATGGACTTTAACTTTGATAGATCATATCTCGGAAACGTGACACTAGAACATTTTGTCTTTTGCAAAACTTGTTTGTATTGATACCAGCTATCGATTAATGTAGGTTTTATACACGGCCAAAACTTTATAAAAAAATTGTGGAGGCCAGCCAGGCTTCTAAAAATATTCCAAGCCATTAATTATTCCAGCTGATTTCGCTTACTTTTACATCTTACGTGCTCATAATTATTATGCTTTTCTGTACAAATTATTATTATTTCTATTGATGTTTGATTTGAATAGATAAAAAAGACCTAACCAATACGAGACGAAACTAAAAGGTAAATAACCAAAATGTATGGACCTATGGTTTAATATGACTTTCTTTTTCGACGGCCACTAAAGAAACTCGATTGAAAATCGATTTTGCCAGGATAACATTTCAAACGTTATTCCAACAAAATGTGTTTTTCTCTAATAACTTTAAAAATACAATTCACACAAATTTTGCTATTAGTAAACAAATTGCTCCACATGATACACTAATTATTTGTTATGGTCTATGGGAAATCATCAAATGACTTCTCCCACTCTGGGCGGAGCGGGAGGGAGTGTCAGACTTTTACTGACTAAAACCCATCCATGTTCCTTCCTCGCCCTTTATGTTCCGGGGCCGCGGTATCTCTTTCGAACAGGCGCGCAACCCCGGCAGGCTTCGGCACTTGCGGGTCCCTCCCCTTATGCTGAAATCTCTTTGAGGCGCGCGTGGAACACGAACGCGCCGTCGACACGGCCTGTCGTCATAAGACGGACGGACGGCTAGCTAGCCCATAGCTAACCGTCCACAGGCCCGCGTCAACGGTGGCCGGTAGCCACCACGTGGCCCCCGACGCCCGGTACGACGAGGTGACGGCTTCCGATTCCGTCCCGCTCCGGACCATGGATTGAATTAGGGCCGGACGCGAGAGGTCGCCGCCGCCGATCGCCGCTACGAGGACACGGCGGTGCTTCGCCCACGCAGGGCAGACTTCCACCGTGTGCTCCACCGTGTCCTCCGGTCGATCCTCGCAGTGGAAACACCCGGGCGTTTCCTCCCGCCCGAAACATCCGCGTCCAGTGAGGACCTGCGTTAGGCGGAAGGTGAGGACGCCGTGGCGTCTCTCAAGCCACTCCTCAAAGAGGGGACTTACCGCCACTATCGTGGCGTGCCCTATGGTCTCACCTCTCAAAAGCACATTTTGCCCGGGTAACGCACACTTATAACCACTGCGAAGTACGTAAATTATAGTAGTGATTAGAGCAATTTTAGCACAGTTTACATGTTTGTTTCAACTTTTGTGTCCCCCCCCCCTCCCGAACCAAAAGTTTAGATACGTGCTTGTCCTGAAGGAAAAACGCAATATCATTTATCCCGACCTGGAAATTGATCCCAGGACCTCTCTAGATCAACGACGCAGAATTAATGGGTAGATGTAGAAGAAAATAACAAAAGTACAAAATACAGTGACGACTCGAATGGCGCAGCGGTAGTGAGGCAACCTTACGTTCTTAGGGTCCCGGTTTCGAATGCCGGTAGGAGCAAATGTTTGTGTGATGAGCATGGACATTTGTTTCCGAGTCATAGATGTTTATTTCTATGTTTTAACAAACAAAAAGTACCTATATTATATCAACTATATTTTGTACACGACCCAAGCCTCGTCGCTTAGTGTGGCACTAGATGGTTGTGTGTAATGTTCAGCAATATTTATTATTTATTTTACAGTGGATCGTGGTAAAGCTCAAAAGTTCAGACTGAGTAATACCAGGAAATGGTATTATTCGCTTCTGAAAAAGCTTTTTCAAAGTTTCTCTGGTCAGAGAGACTTACTACCCTTTCGGATTAAGTTCGGATCATCATCATCATCTCAGCCGAAAGACGCCCACTGCTGGACATAGGCCTCTCCCAAGTGTCGCCACATAGACCGGTCCCTTGCGACTCGCATCCACCGGATTCCTGCAACCTTCACCAGGTCATCGGTCCACCTAGTGGGAGGTCTTCCAACGCATCGCCTTCCGGTTCGCGGTTGCCACTCCAGAACTTTTCGGCCCCAACGGCCATCCGTTCTGCGAGCAATGTGCCCTGCCCACCGCCACTTATGTTTAGCAATTCTTCGGGCTACGTCGGTGACCTTGGTTCTCTTGCGGATGTCTTCATTTCTGATTCGATCACGCAAGGAAACTCCGAGCATAGCCCTCTCCATTGCCCTTTGGGTGACTTTAAGCCTTTTGATAAGGCCCATTGTGAGCGACCACGTTTCGGTCCCGTATGTAATCACTGGCAACACACACTGGTCATAGACTTTCGTCTTGAGACACTGCGGTAAGTTGGACGAGAAGATACCGCGCAGTTTCCCGAACGCTGCCCAGCCGATTCCGATTCGACGATTGACCACTTTCTCGAAATTAGACCTACCTAACTGGACCGGTCCTGGTCCTAGGTATACATAATGTCTACAATTTCGAGTGTAGTCTCCGATCTTGATAGGAATGGGTGTGGCATGGGCATTCAACATGACTTTCGTCTTCTCCATGTTCATTTTTAGACCCACTGTTTCGGAAGCTCTACTGAGGTCATCGAGGATTGTACTGAGGTCATCGAGCATTGTACTGAGGTCCTCCATGGTCTCAGCCATGACCACAATATCGTCGGCAACCCGAAGGTGAGTGATGTACTCGCCATTGACGTTGATGCCTAGCCCTCTCCAGTCCAGAACCTTGAAGAAATACTCCAGTGCAGCGGTGAACAGTTTCGGAGACATGACGTCTCCCTGTCTTACACCTCGCTGCAAAAGGATAGGTTCCGAGGCTTGGTCCTGAAGTCGGACTGACATGGTGGCGTTTTGTACAAACACTTCAACACCTCGATGTACCGATAGTCGATTTGGCACCGTTGGAGAGACTGCAGTACAGCCCAGGTTTCGATCGAATCAAAGATTTTTTGTAGTCCACAAACGCTAAGCAGAGAGGCAAGTTAAACTCTTCGGTCTTCTGTATAACCTGCCGAAGCGTATGTATGTGGTCCGCGGTGCTAAAGCCTTTTCGGAAACCGGCTTGTTCGGGTGGCTGGAAATCGTCAAACCTGCGCGCGAGTCGATTCCTGATGACTCTTGAAAACAACTTGTAGACATGGCTTAGAAGTGAGATGAGGCTGTAATTCTTCAACCAGACATTGTCACCCTTCTTGAAAAAGAGCACCACCACACTACTGCACCATGCCTGTGGCGTTTTCCCCTCGAGTATGACAGAATTAAACAGCTTCTGAAGGGCTTTAAGTACCGGTTTTTCACCCGCCTTCAGGAGTTCGGCCGTAATTCCGTCAACACCCGGTGCCTTGTTGTTTTTGAGCTGTTTCAGAGCCATCCTAATCTCGTACAGGCTGACGTCCGGGATGTCTTCGGTATAGTGTCGGGTTAGTCTAGCTCTTGGGTCGTTCGCTAGGTCGACAATGGGTTTGCTGGTTGACGTGTACAACTGTCCATAGAAGCTCTCGATTTCCCTCAGTAGCTCCGGTTTGGCGGATAAGATCCTGCCATCGTCGGTCTTCAGTTTCGTGAGCTGGCTCTGCCCAATAGTCAGATCTCTTGAAAATACGTTGGAGCCTTTGTTTCGCTCGATCGCGTCTTTAATACGCTCGGTATCAAAGCGGCGGAGGTCGCTCTTTAAGGATTTAGAGATCTATTTAGCTGCCTGTATTTCGCCGCATCATTCGAAGACTGCAGGATCATCTCACGCCGCTCCTTCATGAGCTCGAGAGTTTGATCGGAGAACCTCTTTTTCTGATTTGTACGAAGTGTCTTGAAGAACTTAGACCCGGTATGGACAGTTTCCACGAACCCATCGTTATATTCGTCCACTGAGCTGCCTAGGCACTCGAATGAATTCTGGAGTTCGAGCTGAAAGCTCTCGGAGTTTTGGATTTGGATCTGTGCTGGACGGAGCGTAGACTTCATCAGTCGAGACCTTTCTAGCTTGATATTGATGTTCAATGCGCCTCTTACCATGCGGTGATCGCTCCCGCTTTTCACCGAATTGATCACAGAGACATCATTGAGCATTTGCTTCTTAGCTGACATCATGAAGTCAATCTCGTTTTTTGTTGTACCATCTGGGCTCTGCCAGGTCCACTTTCTGTGCTCACGCTTTTTCAAGAAGGAGTTCATCATATAGAGGCCCTCCTTCTCCATAAAACTAGCCAGTTGGTGACCCCGGTGGTTCCGACGTCCAACTCCAAATTGCCCCACCTGCAGCTCATCCCCGTCTCGTTTGCCCAGTTTTGCGTTGAAGTCCCCCATAAAAACGGTGAAGTGAGTTTTGAAACCATGCATGGCTTTAGAGATATCCTCATATATGGTCTCCACTTCGTTGTCGGGGTGTACCGAGGTTGGGGCATAGACCTGTATGACCTTCATCGAATATCTTGATGATATTCTGAGTATAAGGTACGCCACCCTGGTCGACACACTCTCGATCTTCACCACGTTGTTCACGAGGGACTTGTGGACGATAAACCCTCTCGGAAATAAAGCAGGTTGCCGGATTTTAGGATTATCGTGTCCTCCCCCTCTTTTCGGACTTCAGTTAATCCTACAATACTCCACCGCAGCCTGCTCAACTCCTCTTCGAGTTCCGCTATCTTCTCGTCGCCGCGTCGGTCCGGAGTGTGTGCGTGTTATACGTTGCCAGGTCCAGTCGTTCTGATTGGCTAACTTAAAAGTCATCGTGTATAAATTGATTTCATTTAGTGTTTACATAAACTTTCGTTAGTGGCTGAAAAAAATGGCACTATTGCTCCATACATTTTAGTAACTGGCATTTCAAGTAGGGATCAACCCAGATACAGTACCTACGATAACCAACCTAATAAATACATTTTTATAAAAATTAGCCACAAATAAATTAGTAAAATTCATTCGTCACCTATGTACTTATAACATATTAACAATTATATTAGAATGATAACTTACAATACCTATAACGACTAAACAGAGCAATCAACCCAGAGTGGTTTAATGGTGGGCTGCTTGTCCATTGGAGGGTGAAGACCAGGGCTAAAATAATTATCCAATATATTTTAAATTGGTTAATGTTTGTGTCTCTTCGCTTCGCAACACTAGACAAGCAACCTTACCGCTCATACGCAGTGATGACAATGCAGTACAGTTTTTATACACTTGATTGGAGATACACTTTAAAAAAAAAACATTATTTAAAAGACATTGTATTGGTGGGTTTCATACAGTATGCACCCCCTTACATTTTCGAAAAGTGGCCTATGTACTGTTCATACAAGGCGAGAATCGCCAAGTTGCCGCTCGACTATTATTTATATATTTGTTAAGATGAAACCGCATGGTTTCAGTGGTGTCTGAGCTGGTACTTAAAGTGCCCCTAGTGCTTCAAAATCCTGGGTAAGTTGGTAGGAACCTAATACTATAGTTTAACTATATAACAATAAAAACAAACTATGAAATCATAATTGGTCATACTCTTTCCATTCTCCCAGTTACCTTATTTAGTTTTCCTATGGTACCTTTAGGATCCGGTGATAAGGAACTCCACTCCGTTAAAATACAATTTTCAAATTTATAATTTCCACATTTTAATTTATCTTTAACTTCATTATTTAACATGATGCATGAACCTAATACATTAAAAAAATCTAAATTCAGTCCATCTATCCATTCTTTCAAGTCTTGGTTTATCCTCTGGATATTTGATTGAGATATTTTTTGTAATAATATACTCTCTTCATAACCGGGAAGAAAGTTCTTTGGTTTTATATTTGAAAAGTTTTTATATGAATTTTGAGATCCACTATGAATTATACTAGATTCTTGATATGACAAGTCCTTACCAGAAAAATATTCTAGTGGTGATATTAGAAACTTAGTTGCTACAATGATTGTATTTTGTTCAAATAAGCCGACTTTCCAAATTCCTGGTAAAAGTGGTGCTTTTAAGTTAGGTTTTATAAAGTTTGTAAGATTGTTTTCATCTACATGTATGATATTAACATCACCAATAGCTCCAGTAGGATCCAACCAAATTAAAGTCAAATTTTCACTCTTCTTATCTATTTGAGCTGAGAACTCATAAAGTAAAATGGGTTCAGATAGAGGGCCTAAAACATTTGCTAAATTTCTAAATGTCATTTCTTTCTGATCATAATCAGAACTTACTTTAAACAATTTTATATTATCTACATAATGATTCTCAAAATTTAATTCTATGTGTTTTTTAGGTTTATACCAAGTCTCTACTAGTATTTCTATGTGATCATGTACAATTGCTTTATGTAATATTAAATTTCCCTTATAAATATCTGCATAATTATAAGAATTAATTTCAATAATTTCGTAAGGTTCTATTTTACAACCTTCTTCTAAAAGGATCCTAGCGTTATGTCGAACAATACTTCCGGCGTGAGTTAATATTAAGTCATCTGAACTAGCTGTCAAATCTTCTATATTATATATACTTTGCCAATATGCCTCTAAGTTTGGCATCAAATAATGATCCTTAAATCCGATGTATTTCTCTACTCTGTTTATTATTTCTTGATTTATTACAGGTTCAAACTTGCGAGCAAAAAATAGTTGTCGGTCTTGAGTATTTTGAATTCTAGGCCAGTCTTCTGTCCTGAAATCGTTAGGAGAGCATCCACACCAATCAACCACATGTTTATATTGACATTTGCACCCCAATTTTCTTTTCCAGTTGGTAACGTGCAAATTATTGTCGACATACGAATCACAAAATTGAGAATTTCTTAATGCTGTATGAAAAAATGACTCTGCTGGTAACAGAGTATGTTGAAATATTACATCCAATCCAGTTAAAAGCTCATCTTGTATTCCAACAACATATGAGACGAACTCTGGCGACAATGCAATCCAATCGCTTCCACCGTCTATTACTATTCCTCTTGGTAACTTTCTTTCACCGACTCGCCACATATGCGTGTCACATTCTATAAATGTTTTGTCAAGGCCCTGTTTTTTGATGAACCTCTGTACCTCTCGTCCATGTGATTTCACAAAGTTCAGACCTTTATTCGCCGACAAGAAGTTTTCTAATTCTTCTAATGACTTTATGGGAAAATCACTTTCACTCAAATTGATAACAAAATCCCATTTCCAGTCCAATGCCATAAAATCTTTCATAGCTGCAAGCAACATTTTGAGCAAAGATGCACCACCCCATATAGTAGAATATCTACTTGGGGCTAATTTTATATTTGGAAACTGTTCTAACTCAGATAGTTTCCTGTGCAAATAATCTTGACGCTGAAACAAGTAAGGTGAATGGTTAATGATAGATCTATAAGATTAAAGTAGTCTAAATTAGGCCTTCGGTCTTTTGAGGCGTAGCTTCATAGTCGCGTTTTCGTCATCATGCACTAACTGCGCATCGCCATTATCGCCAATAGCATATCACATTGCCAATGGAGACTATCGTGCATGAATTCGCCGCTAGGGACGCTCGTGTAGAGAAAGGTCTTCCGAAATGTCAGATGTCATAGATTGTTCACGCAATGAGTACTTTAAAAAATATTTTTAAATGTTTAATGCTTGCTCATTTTAGGGGCAATATTGTAAACATGCACAATATGCAAATAAAATAAACTTCTTTTTATGAAGTTATTGGTACTTTAAAGTATCAAATAGAAAGAATGACAGGACCTTACTCGCCAGTGGACCTTCATCACGAAGATTTTTTCAAACACATGAAGCAATGTATACAGAAATTCTTCATGATCTTTTGGAATGCGATAGAAAAGTATGTTACGTAATTGAAGTGCTTATGTACAAAACTCGCCGACACAGCGAGCGACTATATACGCCCCAAAATTAGGCAGCTATGTTAAAAAACGATGTCAGTCTTCGCGATCGCAAAATAAAATTGGAAGGAATCCCTAATTAATTACTAAAAATCCTATTTATACCTACTACGCTTCTCCAGGAAAAGTAAAAATATAACTTTTATATAAACCTTTCGCGTACCTAGTACCCATAATTTAGATTTTACATAAAGATACAGGTTGGCCAGATCTTTGACGGTTTGTTCAAGTAGTTAGTGGCACGAAAGTCTTACAACCTGTCTTAACAAGGGTTATCCTCAGTACTAACTGGGTTGTGGAGGTCAGATAACAGTCGGTCTATGTAAAATACTGGTATTCAGCTGCATCCGATACTAACAGACACACAGACCGATGATGATACAGGTTGGTCAGATCGCTCATCTTTCTATAATGCTCAGATAGTAAAAACGTATTTCGCAGACAAAGATGAGTAGGTATACGCCAGTCTGCACGAGCTGCAGGGCATAATTTAAAGTGTCCATAACGCTACGCCTCGGTGATAAAGATAATAGTAGCCTTGAATGGCTGGTAAATGGAAATAAAAAATCCGTTTCGTTTTCATGTAATTAAAATAATGTTTGCACAATTTAATAACAAGTTGGCTCTACTGGCGATAAGATAAGGTAAATCATCGTTAGTTTGTATCAGATTGTGCACTAATTGAAAAAATATCGTTATAATATTTTGACCTGGTTTTTCGTTCATTTGTAGTGATAATTAAAACGTTTGATGTACTTCTTCAACGGAGCAGTTGCAATAAACAGTTGATGATAGTATTAAGAAGATAATAATAAGCCAGTAAAACTTCAGTTAAAATGGGAATTTGTGTGTTTAGAAAATCTATTGTTTTTGGAGGTAATCGAAACTTAACGACAACATTTGGATTTTCGAATAATACCTCTGTGTGAAAAGGGTTATTCAAGATTAAATCCTCACCCATAATTTGTCCATATAAACTTACACACCCTTGTAACCTCCATTATGGGGTAGTTTTAAAATCTTGATAAAGCCAAACTTTTTCATTACCTTACCAACGTATTTGTGCGGAGTTTTCCCCTTAGCACAACACATATTATCCAAAATTAAGTTTTTATCTTGGATTGTCTAGGACGTGTGGCAGTCCCTTGTTTTATTCTTCTTATTTTCTCCTGCAGCATGTTTTAGAAAGCGGCAGTGGCGAATTACCAGTAGACCTAGTAGGCTGGAGCCTAGGGCAAATTAAGAGGTTGCAAATATGGGGCCAATTGCTTTTTTTATGACTTACAGAAATAACAGGACCAAGACCTGCATATTCATATTAATTATATTCCTTAATGTTGAAGATGAACGAGAATATTGCAAGTAGGTATTTCGCGATGGAATCAAGTACATATTATGTCAAAACAGTAGATAATTATTCAAAATGATAATGAAAAATACCTGGGTATGACGGCGAGTGATAATTTTAGTGTTTACACATTTCTCTTCTCTTTCGCCTCATTGATCGACTCGTATCCGAATTAGAGAAACTCATCATCATCATCTCAGCCGAAAGACGCCCACTGCTGGACATAGGCCTCCCCCATGTGTCGCCACACCGACCGGTCCCCTGCGACTCGCATCCACCGGATTCCTGCAACCTTCACCAGGTCATCGGACCACCTAGTGGGAGGCCTTCCAACGCATCGTCTTCCGGTTCGCGGTCGCCACTCCAGAAAATTTCGGCCCCAACGGCCATCAATTCTGCGAGCAATGTGCCCTGCCCACCGCCACTTAAGTTTAGCAATTCTTCGGGCTACGTCGGTGACCTTGGTTCTCTTGCGGATGTCTTCATTTCTGATTCGATCACGCAAGGAAACGCTGAGCATAGCCCTCTCCATTGCCCTTTGGGTGACTTTAAGCCTTTTGATAAGGCCCATTGTGAGCGACCACGTTTCGGTCCCGTATGTAATCACTGGCAACACACACTGATCATAGACTTTCGTCTTGAGACACTGCGGTAAGTTGGACGAGAAGATACCGCGCAGTTTCCCGAACGCTGCCCAGCCGAGTCGGATTCGACGATTGACCACTTTCTCGAAATTAGACCTACCTAACTGGACCGGTCCTGGTCCTAGGTATACATAATGTCTACAATTTCGAGTGTAGTCTCCGATCTTGATAGGAATGGGTGTGGCATGGGCATTCAACATGACTTTCGTCTTCTCCATGTTCATTTTTAGACCCACTGTTTCGGAAGCTCTACTGAGGTCATCGAGCATTGTACTGAGGTCCTCCATGGTCTCAGCCATGACCACAATATCGTCGGCAAACCGAAGGGAGTGGTGTACTCGCCATTGACGTTGATGCCTAGCCCTTTCCAGTCCAGAACCTTGAAGACATCCTCCAGTGCAGCGGTGAACAGTTTCGGAGATATGACGTCTCCCTGTCTTACACCTCGCTGCAAAAGGATAGGTTCCGAGGCTTGGTCCTGAAGTCGGACTGACATGGTGGCGTTTTTGTACAAACACTTTAACACCTCGATGTACCGATAGTCAATTTGGCACCATTAGAGAGACTACAGTACAGCCCAAGTTTTGATGGAATCAAAGGCTTTTTCGTAGTCCACAAACGTTAAGCAGAGAGGCAAGTTAAACTCTTCGGTCTTCTGTATAACCTGCCGAAGCGTATGTATGTGGTCCACGGTGCTAAAGCCTTTTGGGTAACCGGCTTGTTCGGGTGGCTGGAAATCGTCAAACCTGCGCGCGAGACGATTCGTGATGACTCTTGAAAACAACTTGTAGACATGGCTTAGAAGTGAGATGGGCCTGTAATTCTTTAACCGGGCATTGTCACCTTTCTTGAAGAAGAGTACCACCACACCCCTGCACCATGCCTGTGGCGTTTTCCCCTCGAATATGACGGAATTAAACAGCTTCTGAAGGGCTTTAAATACCGGTTTTCCACCCGCCTTCAGGAGTTCGGCCGTAATTCCGTCAACACCCGGTGCCTTGTTGTTTTTTAGCTGTTTCAGAGCCATCCTAATCTCGTACAGGCTGACGTCCGGGATGTCTTCGGTATAGTGTCAGGTTAGTCTAGCTCTTGGGTCGTTCGCTAGGTCGACAATGGGTTTGCTGTCTGACTCTCCCTCATTAGCTCCGGTTCGGCGGATAAGATCCTGCCATTCGCCGTCTTCAGTTTCGTGAGCTGGCTCTGCCCAATAGCCAGATCTCTTGAAAATACTTTGAAGCCTTTGTTCCGCTCGATCGTGTCTTTAATACGCTCGGTATCAAAGCGGCGGAGGTCGCTCTTTAAGGATTTAGAGATCCTTCTACTACACCTGCAGCAGCTCATCCCCGTGAGAACGGTGAAGTGAATTTTGAAACCATGCATGGCTTTAGAGATATCCTCATACATGGTCTCCACTTCGTCGTCGGGGTGTGCCGAGGTCGGGGCGTAGACTTGTATGACCTTCACCGAATATCTTGAGGATATTCTGAGTATAAGGTACGCCACCCTGGTCGACACACTCTCGATCTTCACCACGTTGTTCACGAGGGACTTGTGGACGATAAACCTAACACCACCCTGGGACTGGCGGTCACCCTCTCGGAAATACTGTAAGCCAATTAAATGAAAAGCTTTAATTTATGATAAAAATAAGTAAATTTTTATCACCATGCCTTTCGGGAAAAAGGATTCTTTTTTAAGAAGTTTATCCTTATAATTTAAATACAGTCAGTCTCTAAAGCTTATAGAGATAGTTCAAGAATGCATACATTTTCATTGCCACCTTTCTTCTGAAAAAAATATGGTGAAACCAGATTTTGGATCCTTAATCAAAATGTTTATCTTCGTTCTGGCGAAAACAGCATTGTTTTACAAACCGTTTATCCAAACTTGGATATGGCACTTTTTGTGCATCGTGTAAGAACAAATTTACAAGACTCTATTCGACATTTCAATTGATGATTTTGCGAATACAAAATCCCGCAAAACGGTATTGTTAATTAATTAGGTACTTAATTTAATTTCATCATCACCATCAGCCGGATTGATAAGAGGTAATATATTTTACGAGTACCTAGTAAACGATTGCGGTTTTATTAGCTCAACAGAGTTCTCACCTCTTACGATTAACGGAGAAACAATCAAACGGTCTAGTCACGAGAAATATCTCGGATTGTGGGTAGATGATAAACTTACTTGGAGACTGCACATCGATCACATCAAAACAAAATTAATATCACTATTAGGGGCGTTGCGAAAAATATCAAAATTGATCCCGAAAAAAGTACGGCTAATAATATATAACTCTCTAGTAAAATCAAACCTTGAATACCTAATTGAAGTGTGGGGATCAGCCGCTAAATCTAATCTTAATCCACTACAAAGAATACAAAACAAAATTATTAAAGTACTATTTCACTACCACTATCTATATCCAACAAAAAAATTATTCAAAAAAACTAAACTACTAAACCTCACACAACTTTACACATATTACACCTGCATTCTCATAAAAAAGATCACCACTAATTCTGTGCAATCAAACATACAAATACGTAAAAGATCTATAGCATACAACACAAGAAGTAAAAACAAATTCCAGCTAATGACTGCACGTGCACGGACTAATTATGGCAAAAAAACAGTATTAGTGGAGGGAGCACGACTGTTCAATGATTTACCGGAACAAATAAAAAAATGTAAAAGTATTAACATATTTAAGAATAAATTAAAAAAACATGTTTATACCATCTAACGTCACCATCGCCCCAGAGGCTCTAATGTATATTATTAAGTAATAACTTTGTATCTCATTATAAGTGAACTGTTATGTAAAAGTTCTTATGAGAAATAAATATCTTTAAACCTAACAATAACTATACCCAACAACTATGTTTTGGGTAAACGTAGGGTAGTAAAAATAATATTGTAGGAACCAACATAATTAAAATTTGTAGAGGTTAGTAGGCGGCAAACTTTGAAAAGCCTTCTGGGGGCAAATGAGAAAATCCTACACTGATTTCAACTAAACAACTTCATCTATGGGATATCATCAAATCGCGATTATTGGTCCCATTAAGAGTTTTTAAGTTTGATGGTTGTACCACATCCTTTTAATAACTTTTTTAAACATGCTGTAGTAGAAAAAAAGAAAAGAAGAAAAGATTAAAAAGCAAATAATAGTAAAGTGATTTACGTTCTTGTGAGATCACAATGAAAGTCAATACTGCAACTTACCTTATCAACATGTATGTAAAAGTAATGATTGCTTCTGTACAAAGCATTAATCAGTCGATGTACTTGTCTCAGTGCACGCCCATTCAGTGTCAACAGGAACACAATTTGAATGGGCTCTTTTTTTATGCTCGTTGTTTTAGGTACTCTAGGCGTAAACTCTGAAAAACAAAACAAGACAACTTAAAATTTGTCTATACGCAAAAATATGTGTTTCGAACCTTTTTTTTTTTTTTTTTTTCTCCGCCGAAATGGAACAAAGTTTTGGTTTGGCCAAAACTTTTGCCCATTTAACCACTTGGCCTAACGTTTCCAGAAAGCGCCTAAACTAAACGAACTATCTTACCTAAACGAAGTTTTACAAATTGAGGAAAATGCAGGCTGCATGAATGAGAGAATCGAAAATTTGAATAGGGAGGGTAAATACACCAAACATCGGCCACCCCCCAATCTTCGGCCGTCTGCACATTTTCGGCTTGCGTTCATTCAAACGGTAATTAAGTGGCAATTTTACCACTTGAATTTCAACCTTAGTTCATATTCTTTATGTAAAACGCGTTACTATCCGTTTACGTCACTCGCTCTTCGCACACTCAGCATCATTAGCGATGGCGCGGTTGAAGCGTCAAGTTCTTAGTTAAAATAGCTTACTTCCTGAGAATACCCACAATCTGGGGATTGATATTACAACGTTAAGACGTTTATTATTATTTTTAGCTTCGTTATTACTAAATAGTTATTTTTATATATTTAGAGATAGACATTTTGCGTATTAGATATTTTGCGTATTGCTTTATGGGAAAAATAGGGGGCCGCCATTTGAATACCAGTTTTGACTTAAAACCGTATTCTCGGCCGGGGCCGGCTTTAAAGTAAAAGCAGTAGGTATGTTTTATAAATTCCAATTCTACCCGTTCCATTGGCTTAATAGGAGAATTAACAAAGCATAAAGGTAAATAAATCTATTTTACGTTTAATTTCCAAATACCGGCCGGGAGGATATTAGATGAACCTCGAGAAATAAGGTACACAAAACAGGGGCCGACTTTAGAAATATTAAAGATCGTAATCGACCAGTCTCGAATTCGAGCACCACTATACAGGCTGATTACTTTTGTATGTTTTAATTGATTGTATGGGTAATAATTTTTTACTTTTTTTCTCAATATGAATAGGTATGTATAATTATAATTTATTAGTATGTATTACAAATAGTTTGGATGTAGGAGTTGACAATTTGAAAACATATCATCATCATCAGCCTATAATTTTCCCACTGCTGGGACACAGCCTCCTCTCAATGAGAAGGAATGGGCTATAATCTACCACGCGGGCCCAGTGCGGATTGGTAGATGTCACATGTCTTCGATTTTTTTTTGGTTCTAGGACATGCCGGTTTCCTCCCGATGTTTTTCTTCACCGTTCTGAGAGCAGCGGTGATGAAATAAATTACACAAAGTAATGTGCCTTTAGATACTAACTTAATACTTTTGATTTAGGTAGGTACTACAATGACAAAGCCAGGGCCCTCACGAAAGAAAGGAAATTAACTTTTTAATAATTACACTAACATTGTTTATGTGCAAATCAAAAATTGTAGAGCAGCGGTGGCCCGGTGGTGGCGGCCCCGACTTACGAACAGTAAGTCGTGGGTTCGAACCCAGACAGGCGCATTACTTTGTCCGTATTCCGTGTCCCAGCAGTGGGAACATTATAGGCTGATGATGATGATGATGATGATGAAATCAAAAATTTAATCTATAATTAAACAAATGTAAATTCAAACTTACTGTGATATGATACCCCTGCCAAAATAAATTATATTAATAATATTTTTAAATGTCTTAATTTGAAACAGCCTGTACCCGGCCGACATTTGGGAAAAATGCGACCGACCATGGGCCGTGAACGGCCAACTTGAGGGGTTTTTCGATCTCGACGCATTTAAACCTTATTACTTTTTCTATGATTAGTAAAGTCAACCTTTTGCCAAAAACATTAAATTGATTTATCAACCTGTCTAAAACCGCATCACAAGCTTTTGTTGCAAACTGATGGAGACAGAGCGATGCAGTTTGAAAATCCGTAAGGGGTAACATTTAGCCTATTTACCCTACCTACCTTGCTTTGAAAAAATTAGATACCTAGGTCATTTTAAAATCAAATATTTATGCTCGATAATTTAAGCCAAAACTGCATCATAAGATTTTTGGAAAATGAATGTTTCTAATTAGGAATGGAACGCGTTGATTTCGAAAAATACACATTATTAGACCATTTTTGATGTTGCCGTTTTTATCTATGGATCAGAATCTGAGAAGTAATGTTATGCGGCCTTTAGTTGACTTTCTTTTTACTTAACATAATTTCATCCTGTTTGTATTCTAGGTCTCTCCTGAGAAAAAAAATGCTTTAAATGACATTCTATGTAATAAAATCTCGTTTTGCGAAAGTGACAGCAATAATTAGGTTTTAAGCAAATAACGTGCGAAAATGATGTTTGCGAAAGTGACATTATACGAAAAGTTACGTTTTGCGAAAGTGACGTTGTGTGCATCAAGACCGTGGCGAGATCGTGGCACACCTACTCATACCATACAGAAACACGAACGGGAACCCACCCACACGCACATGTACACACCTCCTACCCACACACACGTACACACCTCCCACAGACAGAAGGCGACATTAACTGAAGATTAGATTGAATGATATCTTTTATTTTTGATGTTCTTTCATATTTTTGTTTTCATTTTTCATACTTTTTCTTTCTGTAATTATATTTTTTTTTTGTTATTATTTTTTCTAAAACTCTTTTTAGTGGCACATCAAATCAAAATAAAAAAAAAGGGAGAGGAAGGAGGAAATGGGAGAGGGTGCTGACTCCTGACAAACAGGTAAACCTAGTTCGGGGGTCATCAAACAATTTAGGTAACATATTTTATGTCAATAAAGAATTTGAATTTAATTTGATAGCCGAATAATCGGCTTCGGCCAAATATTGTCCTTCAATCGGACTTTAGTAGGTACCTACACTACATATGACAAGACAGTTTATATCCACATTTATAAAGTTAGCATATGGGATAAATAGAGAAATATTATTTTTGAAAAAAAAATATGATTATCCCTCTTTCAGATCATAGAGAGGAGGCATCTACCCTTACTTACATTTCTCCATTGAAATAATTGTTTTTAAAATATGTCGACGCCCCCCGCGAATAATCCGGTAATCGTAAAAGTGTAAATGTTCAGGACAAATAAAAAACAATTTTTCCTTAATAACTCCATTAAAAAAAAAAGTTTCAGAGACTTTTTATATCGCATATGGAAGCATTTTTTTTCAGCTATCTGGTTATTTAAACAAAATTTAAGTAGTCCCAAGGGCTTCGTTATAATTTAGCTGGATGCATTTTACTATATTAGTGTAGGTCAAGTTCTGGTCAGTAATGTCACTTAGGATATTGTTCGTGTAAATTTATATTTTCGACGGCAACAGTAAAATCTTGTTGCGCTATTATTCGTGTAATTAGTTTTTTATACTGAACATTTGTAAAAATCAATTACTAGGTTATTCGTTTGTTTAACAGTAACGTACATTTTATTGTTATGACTATTACTGTTTATTCGACTGGTTTACTTAAGTATTATTTGATGATTATTATAGTATATTTTATGAAATAAAGGACATTCTCGTAAATGAAACAACTTTAGTTAGTTTGACAAAACACGATAGTTATTATTATCATAAAAAATAGACACTGCACTGAAAACACGGCTATTGCACAATGATTGCACAATCATGAAAATTATAATGAGGTCCTATTACAGTTAAAAATCTTAGTCAGAATTCTCATCGGGACCTGATTCAGTATCACAAAAGCTTCAGTTCCTATAAAAATGGTTGATAATGGTGGGAAATTGCTTGGGACATACACAGGCTTAGGAGATCATTATAAAAAGCTTTGTTAATAGGGAGGGGCTTGTGGTATGCTGGCTTTAATTCAATACTTTCAATTATTTTGGACACCTGTTTCTGCCGACGCTGTCTACTTCTGCCTGCATCGTAATCCAATTCAATATAATCTTGATCAAAATCATATTTGAAAAGAAAACTGTTAGGTTTACTGTATCACACACTAACCTCCACATCGGACCATCATACTTTTTCTCCTGTCTTATCTTGAAGCCATCTTTTGGGTTCAAGATAATACTATATACTTGGTCCGGGGTGTACAAAACTTTGTGCATGGAGTCGCTTTCATTTTGGCTATGCCCACCAACAAAAAACCGATGGGTAATGTCAATTTGAAGAGTCATTGCAATGTAAAGATACAATAAAAAAGAAAAACGTATCTGTTTTTATTCTGGCCATAACAACCATCATCATCATTCTCTTGCCCTTATCCCAATTTATTTGGGGTCGGCGCAGCATGTCTTCTTCTTCCATACTCCTCTATTTTTCGCCATGTCATCAGACACTTCTTTTCTTACCATATCCTTCTTAACACAGTCCATCCATTGTTTCTTTGGTCTTCCTTTCCTCAAATACCCATCCACATTTATACTCAAAACCTTTTTTCACGACATTTTTCTCATTCCTCCGCATCACATGCCCATACCACGACAACCGATTACCACCCAACTTTTGAGTCACCGGCGCCACTTTCAGACTTCCTCTGATATACTCATTCCTTACTTTATCCGTTCGCGTAACACCACACATCCCCCTTAGCATCTCCACGACATGAAGATGCCTTTCATTCATCCCTTTTGTGGCCCAACATTCTGATCCATTCAACACAGCAGGTCTAACCATTTCTTTATAAATCTTCCCCTTCCCCTCTGGCCATAACAACCATCAGAGTAAAATATAATTTTGCGTATACCTTTTTCGTGTACGGTCTTGACAAATTGAAACTAGCAACTCCCTATTTCGATTTGCCACCCTTTTTACCGATTTGAGCTTACCAAACGTGAACCCAAAAATGGCCACGACGGTTTCATCTTTATGTAGTGTTTCTTTTTCTTCTTTTTTAATTTCAAGAACTCTTTCTTTCATATTCAAATGTTTCCTGTAATTTTCTTATAAAGACGCCTTTTCAACGGAGTCAGCTTGCTGATATTGTGAACATAAAGTACACTGATCCTTTTTAGGCTTAGAAAAGGAATAGTTGGAGTTTGTATTAAACACTCTTTCACATTGTCGTTTTGAAGCCATCTCAACAATATCTGGATAGTTCTGATTTGCAAACCATGACTTGTAAAGTCGGTATATTTTTGAAATATTAAGAGACTCAGACAAATATTCTCGGTTAGACTCTTTTCTCGTGTAATGCGATTCTACTTTGGGAAATAAATCAATATTATTCCTGATACTGTCTTCTGTATCTAGCTTCATTCGATGTGGTCTATTCTGATAATAAGCCTGTATTAGCACTTACTTAAATAAGGTAGAAATCATTTACGCGAATAATATCGTAACAATGTTTACTGTCAAATCATATTGATATTTTTTTTCGTAAAGATCTAAAACCATATTATTCGTTTAAAATACATTTTAATGATTTTTTATGGAATATACGCGTAGTTTTTCATATCTTCGTAAATAAAGATAGAAAAATTCTAAAAAAAAATTACATGGTGTATTTTAACTTCTAGATGCCGAAAAACGCATAACATGAAAAACCCCGTAATAGGTCATTACCGGATTATTCGCGGGGGACGTCGATGTTTCAAAGTACAAGTACTGAATTTAAAATAACTTACTAGATAAACCAGTTTCATATATATTCATTGTGAAGTAACCTCCACAATGTTGAGTCACATTTCCAGGGCATTTCATATCGCACAGATGATCAGCAACAGCAGATGAAGTTTGTGGCCGGTTCTCACCACAAAAACATTCTGATCTGAAAAACATACCAATGCAGTTTAATTAAAAAGTCTTTTTCATAAAAAAATAATCTTTTTAAGGTTGGTAATTTCTGACTCTTTACTTATTTTATGAAAAATAGGCCAATGCAACTAATAAAAAAAAAAGTATTTTAAGTTACATAATTTCATGGGCTACCCTAGCTTTTCAGCTTAATGGTCACAGGTAGACTGAATAATGTTTCCTACTAATCCTACTACTATTATAAAGGCGAAAGTTTGTAAGTATGGATGTATGTATGGATGTTTGTTACTCTTTCACGCAAAAACTACTGAACGGATTTGGATGAAATTTTGCACACAGATAGTTTATAACCTGGATTAATACATAGGATACTTTTTATCCCGGTAGTAAGATCCCATGGGACAGTTATTAAACTTCACGCGGGCGAAGCCGCTGGCAGAAGCTAGTATTATAAATGCGAAAGTTTGTGAGGATAGATGTATGTTTGTTACTCTTTCACGCAAAAACTACTGAACGGATTTGGATGAAATTTTGCACACAGATGGTTTACAACCTAGATTAACACATAGGATACTTTTTATCCCGGTAGTAAGATCCCATGGGACAATTTTGAAACTTCACGCGGGCGAAGCCGCTGGCAGAAACTAGTATGCTATAAGTAAATAAAACATTTAATGTTGGTGATTTTGTATGGGAAGATAATTTAAGATATTAATTTCAATTTTTAGGTCTGAGCTGTGAGTTGTAAGTACAACAGACCGGATTCAAACTTACGCATATTGTACTCCAGCGAACAGAAATCCAGCTTGTATGCATATATCTAAACATGCAGTTGGCGAATTAGTGTTTGCATAATTGCCATAGAAACCTGTTAGTAATCTTAATTTCTTCTCATCTGCATAGCATCCCAGGTATTTGCCATAAACAGTCTGTCCACGAAGGCAACCATTAGGTAATTCCACTGGATAAAAATTTCCACTTTGTATTAAGCATGTTTTATTAACAATTTGCTGTTTACACTTTTGTGTCTTAGCACGATGAATAGCAGATATAGCTTCTCTACTCTTTATTTCACAAGGAGGTTTGAAGTCCAGTTCTTCTAGCCTTAAGTATGTCAAGAGCTTGTTGTGATTTTTATTATTTGAAGATAAATCTTCATCATCACTATAACCAATACTGTTCTTCCTGGCCGAAACTTCACCCAACACTTGTCGTGCAGTGGACACATAACCATTCTTTTTCAATAAATTATCATTTATTGACGGAAATAAACTAAGCGCTATATAAATATGTATAAAAAAAGCGAGTAAAACTGTTATCACTATACACTTAGAATATTTATAATAATACTTTCTAAAAGTAAACGCCATGTCAACGATGTTTCATTTGGTATTTTTATTTTTATTTTATCAAAATTTAAATAAATATTAAAAACATTTTTTATGCCTACATTTTCTACATAAAAGATACGAATCTGACGACCAGCCAAGACAAAATAACCAAATAAAAATGCTTTCCCGGACCCTGTTGTTTTTGTTGTGGTTGTCAAATAAAGTGTATACTCTGTGGTGAATGTTACAGAAACCGAAACTCACAGACGGTTTTGTTCAGTTAGGAGTTAGTACATGGAAATAACAAGTTTATACACCTCCTAGAAATGTACCTATTTTACTAGCAAAACAATCGAAATACCTGCTAGAGAGCTTTTTGAATAGACCAAGAGCTAAAATTAAAGGGGTTCATTCTGTTTTTTTTTTCAAGGTAGCTGCCACACGGAATAGATTGTCTAATTAACTATCTCAGTATCTGACCCACGCAACTTCGTCTGCGTCACATAAGAGAGAAAAACGAAAGGAAAAAAAATACCGTTTGGGCAACATTTGTCATTCCTGCTTCGCTCCTTATGGTCGTAGCGTGATGTTATATAGCGGATAGCCTAAAGCCTTCCTCGATAAATGGACTACCCAACCCAAAAATATTTTTTAAAATTGTACAAGTAGTTCCTGAGATTAGCGCGTTCAACATTTAATAATATTATAAAAGTATAGATTATTTGTTATTGAAAAGTATGACATTCTATTTTAGCTAATATTTTATTTTACTGACTTTGTTGGCCACATGCCTACCATACTAATTTCTCGGAAGAACCACAGGACCGTTAGTCCTGACTAAGGGCGATTGTGCACTACAAGGAATTTTACTGTCCGAACATCCGACTTTTTACGGTCCGAAGTGGCATGAAAAAAACGGATGATTGGCTTGTGCACTTGTCCGTCTTTTCTCGGATGATACGCCTCAGTTTAGGGTAGATCTGTCTTTGAAACACGCGCACCCTCCTTCCCCGCGCCCGCCCCGCCTGCTTATGAAAACGGACGTTGTGCACAAGCATTTAAAACACGTTTTTCATTGCTGTCATTTCAGACCGGAAAAAACCGTTCCGGAATGGGGAAAAGTAAAATGTCGGACGGTAAAATTACGTATAGTGCACAAACTAGTATATATATTATATGGCGTGCCATATCGGACCGTAAAAAATCGGACTGCCGGACAGTAAAATTCCTTGTAGTGCACAATCGCCCTAACGGTAGCTTGAACAGTGTTCCGTATCGGGTAGAACCATTAAAAACTATATTGATTCTTAAATAAAATGTTAAATTTGTTAGAAAAATGCATTGAGTTCAATATTATATCTATGGAAAAATGAATAAACACACAATCACACAATCACACAATGAATTAACAAATAAATAAGTTAAAATGCCACAAGGTTCTTTTTGGCGTTGAACATACTCTACACTTATTGCAATTATTTACACCCTATCATATAATGTATTGGACTCAAACTCAAAGCACTAACTTCAATTTTATTAGATCATTACGGTACTTTTGAATGTTAAAATTACAAAAAGCCAAAGCTACTAGAGAGCGTCCAGAGAAAAGATCAACTTAAAAATAAATAAATTTAAATTAACCGTGGTAGCTAAAAGTTGGCCAGTCTCAACTGACAGCGCCCGTTCACGAACATGACGCGTGTATCAGCACCATTCAACTCGACCATATTGAAGGGAACTAACGACACACCCGCCACCATCACCGAGACATTTGAGTGAGCATGACATGACATTCTTTCAGCCGCCAAGGCAAAGTAAAAAAAAAAGATAAATAAAAAATTGCCATTATTTTACTTAAACCTTAAACATAAACAAGTAATACTACATTAACTTAAAACTAATGGTTATCGGCCGACAACGAGGCTCGTTCTTCAACTCAAAACCTGGTTTTAACAATTCAGCCAGTAATGGACCGTGTTTATGCAAGCCCGTACACGTTCATAATGTTTCGTGTTGTTTGCGCAGCGGTATTTCTCCGTAGGAACTTATTTACGAAAATTGTACGAATGTTCAGTTTATCCATGTACCTGGCAGATTGAGGGGGAAACTTGCCTTCACGTACGTCAAAATCGTACGTTAAAGTCGAACGTTTGTGAATACAGGGTCAGCCCCCGTATTCACAAACGTTCGACTCGTTTCCGATTCGACAACTCGTATATCTGTCTTCTTCTGGCATTACAAAAACGACCAAGATAGACATACGACTTCCCGAATCGGAAGCGAATCGAAGTGTTGTGAATAAGGGGGCTGGATGCACCATCCGTGTGTGTTGCCCCTAACTTTTTTATTTCTACTAGATGTCTCTACAAAACTACTTCGACCTAATGGTTGTTGAAAATTGCTATTTTAATTTCTTATTAATTTTAATCATAATTTCACTGTGTTTATTTAAATTTCTATATAAATCAAACTATAAAAAACAGTTTCCTGGACAAAAACGATATTTCTGAACGAAAACGTGCGCGAAAATCCACAGATAATTAAATCTGAAAATGCTGAGATTAGTGGTGCACAGTGGTTCGAAATCGACGCTCCGTGGACATTGAAATCAAAATTTATTAGTGGAAACCATGGAACTAATATGTACTGAGTTGTAATACCTAAACGATTGCAATATTACCGTCTGTAGTACACATACAGACAATCGTTTTAACGTTTTATTTACTCCAGATGGTATTGTGGTAGGTAGCAAGATCGACCGGGGCGGACCTGTTGAGCATGAGGACCCGGGTTCGATTCCTAGGCCATGCATGTGCTATTGGGTTTTTAAAGGGAATAATTCGCAGTAGCAGCAACGAAGTTTGCATTTGTGACGCCGTATTCACGGAAAGTCGTATGTCTATCTCACTCGTTTTCGTTATGCCAAAAAAGGATAGACATACGACTTGTGGAATCGAAATTAATTCCGAGTGTTTGTGAATACGGGGGCAGTTGATGGCAATAGACTTGTCCCCTCTCTATTACCTACATGAACATAACTGGAGAAATCTGACTGTACTAATATCCGCCTTACCTTCGAGTACATAAAATCCTAAAGTCTGGAGCATGTAACATAACATCAACAAGCGGATTAGTGTGCTCTCTTACAACCGTACAACGTTTGTGCGGTTTTAGTGCCTAGCAAACTTATTTTTTCCATAACCTCTTATCTCAGCCTTTATTTTGTTTGGGATCGGCGGTCGACCTTGATTTTTTTGATAACAAGTTAGCAGAAATTATGTAGAACTCGGAGATAACTTTATCTAAACTTTGGACTTACTTAAATATTCATTTAGAGATTATCTACACCTGACACGGACTTATTTAATAGTACTCAGTGTTTAAAACAAAGCATTATGTTTCAAACAATCAAATTGATATCAAAGCCAAATAATTTGATTAAACTGAATCCGTATAATTTAAGTGCCCGAGAAGTACATAGTAGTAGGTTTAAGGGGAAAGTGGCAATAGTTACAGCCTCGACTGAAGGGTGAGTTGTAATTTTGATCTTTACCTTCTTGACCATCTTGACATACAAAGTGAAAATTGTACAGGACGTAATATAACAACTTTGAAGCACTTGAATACTTTAAAAAACAATCTGTTTACATTATTGAATTTAATTTATTAAACATATTAAGTACTATGAAGTTTGATCTCGAGGTCAAAGGCCAGTTTTCGGCTATAGCAAATCTAAATGGAAGCAATAAATAAATGAATGCAAGGAAATCACAAATTGAATCGCGTGAAAAAGTAATATACCTAAATTTAAAATCCGGTATATGGCCAGTATAAAACAAATGCTGTATAACTCAAGGCCATGAAGGCCACCGAAAAATCTTTTATGTTTGTTGTTGTGGATAAGTGCGAATTCACATAATACTTCCAAAATTTGACTATGGATGGAGTGTTTGGAGAAGAGCGTTTGATACAAATATTTATAAAATCTAATTTTAGGCTAGGGTTTTTTTTTATTAGTAGGTACCTAAACCTAGTATTGGTCTTGGTACTAGTAATTTAATTATTATGTAAATAATTATTCTAAAATATGCTTAATAGTTAGTAAGATAGTGTTATATTTTACTAATATTAGATCCCTCTAGTTTTCTATCGGCGAAAATAGTCATTATTCAGTCATCATCATCATCATCTCAGCCGAAAGACGTCCACTGCTGGACATAGGCCTCCCCCAAGTGTCGCCACATTAACCGGTCCCTTGCGACTCGCATCCACCGGATTCCCGCAACCTTCACCAGTTCATCGGTCCACCTAGTGGGAGGTCTTCCAACGCATCGTCTTCCGGTTCGCGGTCGCCACTCCGGAACTTTTCGGCCCCATCGGCCATCCGTTCTGCGAGCAATATCACTGCCACTTAAGTTTAGCAATTCTTCGGGCTACGTCGGTGACCTTGGTTCTCTTGCATTATTCAGTAATAGTCAGTATTACCAGTACTACGAATATAATAAAATAATATGAATTATAGACAGGTTCATTCTATTTCAAACACTAAAAATAACGTACTTTTTATAGCATTGGTTACGCCATAGCTCAGCGACTGGGAAATGAAGGAGCTTCTGTTGTGATAAGCAGTAGAAAACAGGAAAATGTGGACGCAGCGGTCAAAAGTTTGCGTAGTGAAGGCATTACGGTCGAGGGCGTTGTCTGCCACGTAGGAAACGCAGATCAACGGAAAAACTTATTTGATGTAGTAAGTATAGATCATTTTCATTCTAGTTCTCTTATTTCAAAGTATTTAAGATCGACGCAGCATGACTTTCTCTTCCATACTGCATGCTCTAATCGTCTTTTTCTCAACACTTCCGTCTTAGTCATATTAATTAGTATCTTTCACCCAATCCATCCATTGTTTCTTTAATTGTCACGTTGTGGCCCCCGGCCACCGCAGGCGCGGGCCTGTGGACGGTGAGCTTTGGGCTAGCTCGCTGTCCATTCGTCTTATGACGAAAGGCCGTGTCGACGGCGCGGCGCGTTCGTGTTCCACGCGCGCCTCAAAGAGATGTTAGCATAATGGAGGGGCCCGCATGGCCGAAGGCTGCCGGCGAGGAAGTACCATAGATAGGTTGTAGACGGGTCCACCCTTTATAGCAGAACTTTTTATGCCATATTATTACTTTGCATAACAGCGGATAGCATAAACTTCATTTCGCAGAAAATCGTTTGGCAGACACGCATTTATCATACATTCAAACTCATAATTTTGTAAGTCAGAATCATCTAAAGGCATAAATTTCATATGCATAAAAATTAAAAGTCGAACCATCTTGTCGCAGATAGTTGGAGGTCAGTATCATCGTTTTGCATAAATTTCATATGCATAAACATTAAACGTTGAACCATCCTATCGCAGAAAGTTTAGGGTTAGAATCATCTATTGGCATAAATTTCATATCAATAGTCATTGAATGGCAGAACTATCACATCTCAGGAAGTTTATAGTTTGAATCATCTTTTCGCATACACTTCTTATGCATAATTATGGAAAGACTATTTTCAATAGGTACAGAAAATTCATAGTTAGTTTAATTTTATATTTCTTTAGTTAGTTTCGTTAGTTTTTTTTATTTTTTATATATCTATATATTTTATTTAACTCAATTAATTATCGTTTTGCATGTATTAATTATTGTTTTACCAATTTTACCAATGTTATTAATTTTGTACAATTTTATTGTTTTTTCTTAGTATATTTACGTCACTAATTTTATTACTGTTATGAATTTTATCCATTTCCCTATTTTGTAAGTTTTGCATGTATTTTATGAATATATTTTATAAATTTTATACGTTATTCAATTATACCAGTGTTATTAATTTAATAAAATATACAATAATTTTACTTAGTTGGTACTAGTGCAAAACCTTTCGACGATATTATGTGTTTCTTTATGTTTTCGAGCGTATGGCACTCGTGGCCTGCAGGTGAAAATCATAATATTTTGGGTTTAACGGCTAAATAAACATAATTTTCTTTCTTTCTTTTATTAAAACAGTAGATTGAGATCATGTGGTTTTTATTTTCCTGTAAGAAGCAGGCAGACATGCAAACAAACATACACCATGCATGCAGCAAGCATGCAGCAAACATGCAAACCTGCATACACCATGCATGCAGTAAGCATACAGCAAGCATGCAGCAAGCATGCATCAAACGTGCAGCAAGCATGCAGCAAACATGCAAACCCGCATATACCATGCATGCAATGAGCATGCAGTAAGCATGTAGTAAGCATGCAGCAAGCATGCAGTGAGCTTGCAGTAAGCATGCAGCAAACGAGAATGCAACATGCAGCAGGCATGGTTTCTGTCACGGCTCCGGCGCTGCGGGGCCCCGGCGGTCCCACGCGAGCTTCTCGTCGCAGATGTGTTTCAACGCTCACCGCCGCCGCCGGCCCGCCTCGCCCCTCCGCGCCTACGCGATTTTAAATTACACTCTAGGGGTAGGGCAGACAAGACTACGTGGAGTCGGTTTTGGAGCGATTCGTTTCTGTCACTAACTTTTCTAGGACAACATATTGACTTTTTAACATAATATTTTAATTTTAAATTAAGGTTAAAATGCTATTTTGTGGCATTAAAAAATGGCAATACTGCCAAATAAAATTATTCCAAATGAAATTCTGCAATCTTCATAGTATGCCAAGTGAAATTATATCAAATAATCGTCGTTCTAAATAAACATTATTCTAAACGAAATTATGCGAAATTTGAACAATGCCAAACGTAATTATGCCAAATAAAAAACTGCCATCTAAAAGTATGCCATTCGAAATTCGGTCATACACACATTCACCCAAACAATAAGTATATTTAAAAAAAAATATGCCTTTAATATATTCGTTTAAAGAAAATTATGCCAAGTGTGTTATGCTAAATGAATTTCGGAGCAACAAGATTCTGCCAGATAGATGGAACCCGTTGTAGACAGAAAGTCTGTCTGACACTCCCTCCGGCTCCGCCCAGAGTGGGAGAAGTTATTTGACGAATTCCCATCCAACAAAAAAAAAGGTCTTAGCTGATACAGCCATAGGTAAAAGTACTGAACCATTTTGCATTAAGCGCGGCCCTAAAATTACCAAACCCGAATGCATTACATAATTATGTCATTACAGATTTATAACTAGCTAGTACAATTTAAATTATTATTTTATTTCAGACGAAAAGCAAATTCGGGGGTTTAGACATACTCGTTTCCAATGCTGCAGTGAATCCTGGTGTGTCGCCGGTTTTAGAGGTAGGTTTTACAGGGAAGCACAAAGCTGGTGGTTTTAATATTTATTTATTTTACTCAATTTTCAACATAAAATTGAGACGAATATCTTAGTTAAGGTAGGTAGGTACAGTTCCTCCTCTCACAATTTTTAGCTCTTTCGTATGAATGATTTAAAGCTAGTTTTTACACGGGGCTCGCCCGCATGGTACTTAGAAATTATACCATAGGGAAAATAAATATCCTCTTTACTACGTTACATCGCATTTCATTCAGCCATCTAGGCGCAAAAGAGTAACAGACATGGGATACTTTCGCATTTATAATATTTGTCTAGATTACAATTAATATCTAGATAATTTTGCTTTAAATAAAATACAAATAGCTAAATGAGGCACTGATAATGTTGAGTTTAATTAAGAGTACCTATTTTGTTTATCCGTCGAAAAGTGGCGCAGAAACATAATTATATTATTTACCGACTGGCAATAATAACCAGAATGTTAATATAGTATTTCAATATCATGTAACATGTCTAACATAGACATCTACATCCACGTTGTCGGTAGTAGTGGAATTAAAATTAGCTACCGGTAATGAAAGATTGAACTTCACCTGTAAGTGAAAATCTTTACTTAATATGCTAATACTGGATCACTGTGACAAACTCAACTAAAAATGCAGAGGTTTTAAGTCCAACCTAAATCCATGATAGGATTCAGTGTTCAGCTATTATGGCACTTACTTTTGTACAGACTAAAAATATCCTCTCTCAATATCTAACTTTGAACCTAATTCTTTAGACCGTAAGTTGAAAATCAAATCAAATTCGACGACTCGAATGACGTAGTGGTAGTGACGCTGCCTTACGTTCTTAGGGTCCTGGGTTCGAATCCCGGTAGGAGCAAATGTTTGTGTGATGAGCATGGACATTTATTTCCGAGTCATGGATGTTTATATGTTTAATAAGTATGTATTTACAAACAAAAAAAACTTTTTTACAAAAAATAAAACCGACTTCAGAGAAAACAAAAAAGTGAAAAATAACTTCAGAAAAAACGCTTCAGAAGTCGGTGACCTTTTTTTGATTGATTTAGTTTTTTTGTCACCGACTTCTGAAGCGTTTTTTCTGAAGTTATTTTTCACTTTTTTGTTTTCTCTGAAGTCGGTTTTATTTTTTGTAAAAAAGTTTTTATTTTTCACTTTTTAGTGGTTCACATGTGCTTACCCCTTCACAGCGTACCGGCGTGATTTTAGGTTATGAACTGGTGTAAACAATAGACAGATATGAGATTTCGGCAATCCCAGTACATTTGCTATCATTTATTGAGGAGTTCCGTTGCATATCCGAAGTTCTTCATCAGATCTTCATCAAATTGAATTGGGATCACTTCGAGAAAGTACAATTCCTAAAACTACCCAAACCGCTTCTAGTGTGCCAATAAAATGTGAAGAATTCTCTCTATTTCTCCAGAATCCCATCATCAGCTACTGATTTGATGATTATAAGACCACACAGGAAGCACCAGCTTTCAAATAAAATAAGAACGATCAAAATCGGTTCACCCAGTAGAAAGTACTGAGGTAACAAATATTTTCGAAATCGGGTTTATTTTACACATGTGCGTACCCCCTCAGAGCATACAGGCGTGATGTTACGTCATAATATAGTATAAACAATGAACCTACAAGCGATGGCAGCAATCACTGCAGATTTGCTGTGTATTTTTGAAGAGTTCCATTGTATATCTCCGAAGATCAGCATCAGGTCTTCAGCAAACTAAAATGGGACCAAACGGGAAGCACCAGCTTTCAAACAAAAAAAGAACCATCAAAATCGGTTCACACAGTCGAGAGTACTGAAATAACAAACACTAGTCAACTATCTGGTGTCCACGACACAAGCCTTGCTTAGTGTGGCACTAGATGGCGCTGTGTGTTAATGGCCAGCGATATTTATTTATTTATTTATTTTACTAGTGTCCACGACACAAGCTTTGCTTAGTGTGGTACTAGTTGGCGTTGGTCTAACGATATTTATTTATTTATAAATAAAGAAGTTTGACCGATTGCATAAGCTAAGTGCTGGGGCATCTGTACTTTATCTGCTATCATCTCTTATTATCTCATCGTTATCATCAACCATACGATAAAAAAACAAAATACGCTGAAATAATGTGTTATTGCATTTCTAGACTGAGGAAGTTGTATGGGACAAGATATTCGATATCAATGTGAAATGCGCCTGGCTTTTGGCAAAGGAAGCATATCCCGAACTTATTAAGAGAGGAGGTGGAAATATCGTATTTATTGCGTCAATCGCAGGGTATCAACCGATGGAGGTAAATGTCTGATAGAAATGATTTTCTAATGAAAGTATGTATCACCTTCTTCGAACTCATTGCTAACTTTTTAAATATTGTTTGATTTCAGCCGATAGGTCCTTACAGTGTCAGTAAAACCACTCTTTTGGGTCTGACCAAAGCAATAGCAAATGAAGTTGTCCATGACAACATCAGAGTTAATTGTGTTGCTCCTGGGATAGTCGCTACAAAGTTTGCATCTGCCGTAAGTATTTATTCATAAACTAAATATTATGTTAGGCACAAAAAAAATGCTCGAATGGTTAATCACAAACACATTTTTTTTATTTTAGATCACGACCTCTGAAGCAGGTCGAGACAAAAGTTTGTCCATAGTGCCAATGAAAAGATTTGGAAAACCCGAAGAGATTGCCAGCTCAGTCGCCTTTTTAGCTTCAGATGACGCCAGTTACATAACTGGAGAAACTATAGTTACGGCTGGAGGAGCTTATGCTCATCTTTGAGCTTCCAAAACGGGCTTGGGTTAAAAGGATTTAGTATGGGTATTTTTCTAAATAAAAAGGAATCCGTGAGATGTTTGCATAAAGGAATTGTTTAATTTCTCGTACACCTTTCACACTTTTGCTTATGCTTACGTTTCTTCTGCAAAATTTTTGCAGGCAATAGAATTGTTTTACGAACTAATCATCATCGGAGTCCAATAATTCGGTTTTGCTTACCCCCATAGACCGCAATAAGTTGCTTGACGGCCCTGTTGATGCCTTTTCTTCTTTCATACTCTGAATAATGTTCTCAAGCACAATTTTATTGTCTTTTAAAGTTGCTACTTCGTCTGGAAGTTCTCTATCGCAGTCGTCATTATCATCATTTTCAACATCTTCGTAACACATATCATCAAAATCGTCTTCACTGCCTTCACTTTCAGTGTCCTGAGTAGTCCCTGTACTTAATATTTTTAACATTTTTTCTATAGATGAAACAAATTGATCAGGTTCAAACTCAATATTGTCTGGTTCGGATATTTCCCCGCGGTCTTGTTCAATCCCTTCGAAATCTGACGTTTGATTCAAAAATGAAGACAATTCTTCTGTTATTCTTTGTGATGTTAAGAAATCATCATTTCTTAATTTGGATTTTTTGCCGTAGCGTGTTATCAATAACTCATTTAACTGTTCTGGATGTATATTTAACCATTCTTCATTATCTTCTACATAATCTAGTTCTTTTACTGATGTTGTACTCTTTAGTGTTTCTTTTACTCTACCAAAGTCATTTGAGACTAAAAGTTCAGATATTTTATGGGATATATTAGAATTTACAGGACATTCCACAACAGAAAAATATTTCTGGGCTTTTTCTAGTAAATAATTGTATTCTTTAGATCCCTCAATATTATTCTTGAAATATCCATTTTGCTGTAAGTTATTGAGAAACTGATAATATTCTTTTGATGAATATAGGTTGGTTTCCGAGACCTTGTTCATAATAATTTGATATCCACACATTAATTTCAAACCAAGAATGTTTTTCTTATCATTTTCTTTTTCAATATAATGTTTTACAAAATTAATAAGTTTAGAATGCATCAATGAAGCATACAAAAATTTCGTGAACTTTATTTCAGTTGTAACGCAGTCATCAAAATCTACCTTTTTACAACATTTTGCATCTATAATATCGTGATTGCAATATGCATCAACGATTGGTGCAATGAGGGAAGGCTGCAGTGTCAGTAATGTCGCAAGGTTGGAAGGCAACTTCACTACAGCTTTATGAATATGTTCATTTATTTTATCAGGATAATTTCCTATTCGATTTAAGATACTTTGTTGTATTTCACTAGATGTCTGTGTTAGTTGTGGTGTTTCATAAATAATTCTCAAAGCTTTTTGTAACTCCAACTTGGTATCTAATGTAGCCACTTCTGGTGGTATTATATGAATATGATTATCATAAATGAAAACCTGAAACAAGATACGTGAAATTAAACACACGGGGCAAAGCAAAAGATCGAATCGGACTCGCGCATCGTGGTGGGTTCCGTACCTAAATGCCAAGTGTTATGTTCTTGTAGTTTGTGGAGGGTTTTGTTATAAGTACCTAGAAAACTGCTGATTAAAAAAGTCACTTTAATTTTTATCTCGATCTCGTCTATGCTATGGGCAGCAATGGATGAGGTCTATGATTGAATAATCGTGCCCAGAAGATACCTATTTATTCTTGATTTAAATGGGCTATCGGACGGGTTATAGGTGGAAGGAAACACGAAGGTAGGCTACCAGTTAGTTTTATACTTAAGCTGTGTAGATTATAAATAATATGGAGGAGAAGCTTTTAGGGCATTAGGCATTCAGTTAGGTGACATTATTTACACATAGATTTACAACAAACAATATACAGACGCGCATACGCCGAGCGACAAGACCGAATTGGTTTGTTACTCGCGCTACCCAAGCGTTATGTCGCTTGCTGACTAGGCCCGTGGTGCGGCCAGAACGCGCGGACGGGAACGTTTGAAAACTACGCGAGTTGTCTCGCTCAGTCCCGTCGCGCTAGGCTTCCGCCCTAGTCACTACACTATGGACGCAAAGGCGCGTTTCATTTGTTTGATAATTCGCGCCCGTCGTCGCAACCGCGATAGGCTCGCAATGTGAACGCACACTTACAGTCGCGAACGATCTTATCAACTTCATACAACCTGCCACTGGCCTGCAAATTGCAAAAAACGTGAGAACATTTGAATTTCGCGGGCTACCCTGACGCTTCCCCCTTAATGCGAATCATTCCAAGCTGAATATTTTCACCATATATTTTTGACTAAAGGCACTAGTTTTGGTTTACACCTTCACATCTTGGATTGAGCCGGTTCCTTATATTTTGCCATTAAAGTTATGATATCACATCGCTTTGACTTATAATAAGATTATTCAAAAACGCATGCATGAACAAACAGTTTTGAAACTTTGTATGGTTATTATTAGCGTCAAGAAGGACCGAATATAGTTTCCAGCGAGCTTACACCTTGTCTCATTTAGGCGCTGCGATGTTTCTTCGGGTTTTCATAAAACCGCGATAACTTGAAAATTATAAATATTTTCTTAAATCTAATTGGGGCATTAATTAAGAGCTACCGTGTATGTTTATTCTACAGGGACACATGCAGTGATATATGATTCAGCAAAACGTTACTCCAGCAGGAAATGCAATATCTCGAAAACCTGAAGAATTTCATTTTCGGGTGAGTTTTTGGTACTAATAAAAGTTCTCTGGCCATGCACAATGTCTCTCTCTGATCTTTCGTTTAAAATTCTCCTGCTGAAAAAACGCTACCCCAGCAGGAATGGTTTTACTTCCAAAACGACAAGGGGTATCAATTATTTATGTGGCACATTTACAGCAGCTAAGGCATAACTTCAGAAGACACTTTCCTGCTAGGGTAACGTACACACATCGCGCCAGTAATTTTTCACATTGGACGTTATTTCAACAGAAAAGGTCAAATCTGTGGCAAAATACTTTCTGTATTTTGCCACAGATTCGAAATATTGCAAGTGGCTCTATATTTGTTCTCTAGCGAATTAGGTACTTGTTGTTTAATGATGACCACTACTAGATACTATATTAGAGGCATATTTCAATTCTGTCGGTCTTACACCCAGAGTTCATAGAAAAATGTCAATGGGCCTTCCTTTTTAATGGATGAATACGAAACTTGTGGCTTAAAATTCAGATTATGCTTGTTTGGACTTTGGCCTCACTATATTTGAGTCTCATAGATGAATTCTGTTGGCAAAAAAGTACTATAACTTACTCTGTTCTCAGTGTTTTCTGGATTGGCCCAGGATTGCAAGAAGTTTGCAGCTTCTATCAAAAGAAAATCACCATCATTGTCTTTCAGTTGGACGATTAAGTCTTTGTATTGCTTGGAAATTTCTAAAATAACATGGACAATGAACCATTCATCTTCTAAGTTATCACCAAAACAAGTTGTGCTGCAAAGGTGATTTGGAAGTCCTGCAAATGTTAAAAAGAGCTAATTACACATAAAAACACTTACTAGTCATTTTTATTTGAGTATGTGAGGTCAGAATATTACATTTAATAAAAACCGGCCAAGTGCGTATTAAGCCACGCCCAGGGTTCCTTAGTAGCCCATTATCATGCAGAACCCTAAAAATATTTATTGGCTCCAAGATGCTGCTATAGAGATCTAGAGAGAGGATCCTAACCGACTCACTGGATACCGTATACAAGAATACTGCTCTCTGTACCCCTGAACCAGTTTTGGTGGGTCTCGGTGTCCTTAACCCAGTTTTGCTGTGAGAGTCCAGTGGTGTTGGCTGCAGCTCTCATGTATTGTAGTCTACTCATTCATATGCATCCACACCACAGTTAGCTTTTGTGCAGCAACACTGTGCAACACAATAACATTAGATAACTATCTGTAACTTTTGTGGTTACTAGTTACAATTTGGTGATTGTTACTTATCATGTTCATACCGCAGAAACATATGAGTATTAAATTAACAAAATATAACAAACAAAGAGTAACTTTTGTTAGATTAGGTGATGTCGGACACGTACATTTGCAACTCTGTTAATAGACGTTATTTTCCCTTCGGCCGCCTACGAAACCGTAGTTTCGTAACTAGTTTCGATGCAGGAATTACTTTTATTTGCACGTAACTAGTTTCGATGAAGGAATTATTTTTCTTTATACGAAACCCACTGTTATGTTCCATATGGTGGTGGTGGTGTGGTGGTTTATGGTGGTGTGGTTATGGTGGTGGTGGTGGTATGGTTGGATCTATGCTGTATGTATTACATATATTTTATTGTATGAATGTAGTTTTTTTTTTAAAGTTTATTTAGAATGTAATGTTAATGCACATACGTAAGTATATCCTCTTTTGCAAATCTCGCTTTCAAAATTAGGTTTGCTGTAAGAAAACCCAACTCTGGGTTAAGCTCGCCTTTGTACATAAGCTATATTATTGCAAGTTATATGTATATTTGTTGTTTTTTTTGTGTGCAATAAAGAATAAGAATAAGAATGGTTAAGGTTTCGATTAAAGAAATATTCTTCCTTGTATGTAACTGGTTTCAATTGAATTATTATTCCCCTTCGAAGCGTCGCCTGTCTACGGAACTGACCTTCGTATTGATATTATTAAAACTACGTAATAATATGATAATTAGGTACAGTTTTTTTTATATTTGTATTCAAAATACTTACTGTCGTGCTCGTGACTCGTAGATAAAAAAAAAACAAATTAATGTCGCAAAAATTAATAATAAAATGTTCAAATCGATTTTCCGATAAAAGATGGGAAACTTTGCTACTGCATTCGAGACGTAATTTTTAACAGAACCGTAGGCGAGGTTAATACTGAGCTGATAATATTTTTTACGGTAGTTGGTATTGGTTGTTGACTGGTTGTTTTTGGTTTTTCAATCAATCAATTTGTTTATTTCAGGTTAGGGGCTTTGTTATTATATGAAATTTTTCCATGTTGGTACCATATAAGTTGTACATATTCTGTTTGCCCCCAACAGGCGTGATTTAATGTTATAAAAATCGTGAAGACTATAGACAGAGTTGATCTCCTTCTTTTTTTTTTAAGTGGGTTGAAAATACAAACCTACTTCTCACAACAACGGTACTAAGTTACAGTAACGCATTTTCAAAGGTCCAAGAATTGTTCCACAGTTAAATTCAATAACATTAAAAAAAAATATCAAGGTCCTACATTATTTAGGTGAGGTATAAATTAGAGCGCTCAAAGTGAGCATAGTGCGCACGCGTGGTGTTGCTGTGTGCGGCATTATGCGGCTGATTAGCGGCTGAAGGGGTTATTTTATGCTGCCGTGTTCAGGTAACATTCTTAACCTAATACACTGTGTTTCCAGGCGTTATATAAATTTCAACTGGTCATTGTAGTACTCATCATTATGAACAACTTTTACTATGGGACCTAACCCTGAATTGCGTGAAAAACAAAACCAGATGTTCAATACATTTTGATGAGCTAATGCAAATATAATTATAGGGAACAGCAGACTATTTTGTTCGCATTTTAGGATTTGGTCCCACAGTAAGGGTTGTTCATAATGATGAGTACAATGACCAATCGAAGTTTACCGATATCGTCCAGAAACACTGTGTATACTAACATGGCAAGATATAGGTACTAATATTAAATGAATAAATTTATTTTTGCTATTGGATGTTGCTCAGGAAACATTGCTCTACAAAAAGTAACTGCGATGTAGATCCACCTTTACACATAAAACATCATTCTGTCTATCCCATCAACCATTTATTATAAATACCTATGAAATTAAAACAACAGTTCTAGATGTAAGTGATCTTACCAGTTAAACTTTCTTCAACAATTGGAGTGTATATTTGAAACTCATCTCGATGCCATATGTAATCTTTAGTTAAGCTCTTTACAGAATTATTAAGCTGCAAACACAAGTCTTCCCATAATGATAAATCCGAACCAAGTTTAGGAGAAAAAAACAGACACTGTAAGGTATCATCATTGGCAGGTTCTAGAGTTAGTTTATCATTGCTTGACATTTTCAAGCAGTAGGTATTTCAGAGAAATGTGTTTTCTGTCAGACCATAAAACTTCCTGCAATGTCGATTATAATCAGATGTATGTGCACAGTTTAAATGTTATCAATTCTTGTAAAAGAGGGCGTAAAACGCACGAGAACACCAAACGGTAGAATACCGAATCCAAACGGAAGCGCGGTGGAAGAGTGGTTGTAAATGATGATGGTGTACACACCACTGAACACTGCGGTGAACTTCAACACTTCAGTAGTGGCTTTTGTGGAAAAGACTGAAGAAACGGACACTACAACTTTCCA
This sequence comes from Xestia c-nigrum, assembly GCA_916618015.1. Lineage (NCBI taxonomy): Eukaryota > Metazoa > Arthropoda > Insecta > Lepidoptera > Noctuidae > Xestia > Xestia c-nigrum. The sequence goes on from OU745260.1 coordinate 13,839,425, forward strand.
GCGTTTTGCATGCCTGTCATACAAACATATTTCGGATTTGCTAGACTGCTTTATTTCTGGAATTTTGTAAAACTACAACTTGACGCACAGATTAGCAGTGTTGCCAGTATGATTTCCCAAAAAAGTACGGCCGGCTTTCTGGAAAGGTACGGTTTTTAACTTCAAGGTACGGTTGGGGCGGGATATTTATTTATTTATTTAACACTTCAAGCACAAAGTACAGAGGCGGACTTAATGCCAATGGCATTCTCTACCAGTCAACCTTTAGGTGATGCAGAGACAAGCAGTGGTAGGTGTCATTCCTGAAACTTCACGAATAATTTTATTAAAACTACGATAAACTACAAGGATATAAAAAATACTATACCTATAATTATATGAAATACAATAAATATATATTAAAGTAAAAGTATGCTATGTCGTTTTTTTTCTGCGACCATAGGTTGGAAAATAAGCTATAGGGAATCGAATATTCAAAGGGATATGGTAAAGCAGAACATTTTTACCGATTGCCAATATCGAAAAATTCATTTGTAAATCAATTAGAAAATGAAGTAAAGTCACTAAATTCGTTAATGATGCAATGTTTTTTTTTTATGTGATGAGGAAGTTCAGATATGAAGCGATGTTATTGTTCATAAAGGGTGTAAAACACCTCTTCACAAAGCTGAAAGGCACTTGTTCTCCCCATCAGCATTGCGATCATTTTTTTGTTCTACACCATAGGTACCCGGGAACCTCTTAGTTACGGAGATATGGGGGGGTCAAAGTTACAACTTTTAAAAAAGTTCTTTTTTGTCAAATTTCGACTTTTAACACCTCCACGACCCAATGCATCCATCAGCACAGTGTTTTAAGTGCGTTACATTGAGTTCTACCACAACACATAATTTATAACCTCAAAAAAAAAGTGCAATAATTTTTGCGTAGTTACTTAGTTTGATGTACAGAATGCTTGGTTAACGGCTTTGTGATGAGGTGGTTTACACACTGTATTTAAAGGAACAAAAAGTGTTGTTTTATTTTATTGTTTTTAAATAAGTGTGCAAAATTCTGTTGTTTACATACCTGTCAGAAACTTGAAACGAAATAAGAATAATTTTGTTTACTTGAATTATAATACCAGTAAAAAAATTTAGATGTACTCGTAATTTGATATTTTTAGGTCTAAAAACACTTTATAAATCAAAGTTCGAATCAATCGCAACTCGAAGAAAAAAACTGATCTAGTTCTTGTAGAAGTATTCCGACCCTTACGGTTTTGCTAGAATTTTGAAAAATATACATGCTTTAGTCTACTCATATTCTACAGCGAAAACAAGTTGTTTGTTAGGAACTGAGAAAATTCGATTTAAGTAATTTGTGTCCAATTATTTTAGTGTCAAATGTGACAGAAAGTTGAAGAAAGTATGAGTCTCATTATTTTCTATTACTTTCTCGATAGACTGTAATCGTAATTAATAATTTGAGTTAACACGAGTTTATATATATTTTACGAGTTTGTATATATTTTTTTTACCCTTTGTAGTGAAAAATAAATCACTAGTATAGAAAAGGTACGAAAAAGGTACGGTTTACACTGAGGTACGGTTGTGGTACGATTGTGTGATGAATAGTACGGAAAACCGTACTTTTTGGTACGGTCTGGCAACGCTGGCAGTGTTGCCAGTATGATTTCCCAAAAAAGTACGGCTGGCTTTCTGAAAAGGTACGGTTTTTAACTTCAAAGTACGGTCGAGTCGGGATACTTCTGCAAGAACTAGATAAGTATTTTTTTTGTTTTTTTTTTTCTTCCTGTTGACTGTCTGCGACCATAGGTTGGAAAAAAAACGATAGGGAATCGAATAATCAAAGGGGTATGGTAAAGTAGAACATTATTACCGATTGCCAATATCGAACAAATTCATTTGTAAATCAATCATAGAATGAAGTAAACTCATTAAATTCGTTAATGATGGGGATAGGGTAGTGTTGCAAAAAACCGTTATTTTTCTAATGTGAAAAAAAGCCTGATAAAAAACTGTTTTTTTTCTGGGCCTTGTTTTTTTCAAGAGTATAATAACTTGTTCGAGCATTTACCGTAAAATTGTTCGGGCATTTACCGTTAAAGATTAATACTTAAGATTACATAATAGAGTCTTAGGTTTATTCTTGAATCTACGATACTTTTCTGATAAAATAGTACCAAAAGTTTCACAAAAATATTGGCAACCATATTGGCAACCAACCGTAATTCAATCTGTAGAGGAGATTGATGAAGATGAAGAGACAGACGAAAATTCTGACTCTGACAAGACCAATGTAAGCACTGAAACTGATACAGAAAGTGAAGATGAAGAATAAATTGAAAAAAGATTATTGAATTGTAATTTAATGTTGAAAGTAGTGAATTAGGAATAAATAATATTTTGATTTCTTATTTAAATTTAATTTATAATTGAACTAAAACGTAGGCTAGAAAAAAAACCAAATTTAGAAAAAAAAACAACGATGCAAAGTTTTTTTCATGTTTTTTTTTCAATAAAGTGAAAAAAAAACATTTTTTTTTTCATTTTACATCACTAGGATGGGGGAACGTTCAGATGCCAATGTATACGCTTTTACAATAAACTTCCGAGCCATATTCAAGCACGTAATCTAAATAAATTCAAATCGTTTATAAAACGGAAGCTATACCTGAAAGCCTACTATCATGTTAATCACTACCTCGATGATAAAAAGGCTTGGGATTAAGCTGCTCCAATGAAATTTGCTCTGCGAATATAGAAATTTCGGACTTCGCTTGTTTATTATTGATTCCTTTCTTTTATACACTTTGTCATGAATGCATATTATTTTTTTACTTTACTGTTTATTATTGTGTGTGTGTATGTGTGTGTATTTGATATCAGGGCGGTCAATCCTGCCCATGACTATGCCACCTCTTCTCAAGCTGTAAATAGAAATAAGCGTTAGCGCCACACTCATGCACCGTTAAGGATATAAGGGGTTGATTAGTTCATACATCCCCGACTCTAGGAGTTGCTTAGGTTCAGACCCTCTTAGCCAGGTGTTTTCAGCATTAGTAGTGGAAAAAAAAGTCACAGTATACAGTTAATCACTACGTTAACTTTTTTTCCACTACTAATGCTGAAAACACACTTACGTGGCGTGACGTAGCGTGGCGCGACACGTCACACCACGTAAGTGTGTTTCCGGTGCCACAACATCAACTTCAAATCATTCGTGGTACGAGTTCCAACCGACCATCTACAGACCTGCATGAAGGAGTACTTATGGCCGATGGGTGTCGTGTATCGACGTTTCCGTGGACGGTTACGCGACACCACGCAGCGAAACACGACGCCAACAACGTTACGTGTTTAATAACAGTTTTTTATGTTAGAATATGTACCTATTAGTTTATTGTTTTTGTTGTTTTGTTATTTGTGTATTTTATCTATGGGCCTTAGTTGCCTGATAATAAAATGATTATTATTGTTATTATTAAAATGGAAGCAGAACCACTCCTAACGCAGAGGATATCAGTTTTTGACAATAATGTACCATTGATTTCAAAATATGTAAATAATTTGTCCATCCTCATGTATTTTTCCGAAACATGGGATTTTGGAAATTCAACAGAGGAACAGGATTCATGCATGCATGAATGGAATAAGTATTTTTATCAAACTTGTGGACCGAGTTTTAAAATTCTACAATTACTTAGGTCAAATAAAAGGTAAACAGTCGCCGCATTCGAATTCATCGTATGAAGTTCAATGCAATTTCGCACACCCATCCGCGCCGCAGTCACCGCAGTACCTGATGCAGCCAAATTCTCCAAGCCGCAGCTGATGATGTCATCAACGCCGCCGTAGAGAGAGAATAAGTATCAATTTTCTGTGAAGAGAGACGTGAGGCAACAGGAACGAATGCGGTGACTAAAAAACCATCGCTGTTTGTACGTATTAATATGGGGTCCGTTAACTTCGAGAGTCATTTGTTCGATTAACGGAAAATTGACTGAACGATTGTTCGAATGGAACTTATTGCGAAACAACCTTTTATCGCCAAACGCTGTCGCGTCGTACGCGAATGTAAATATAATAATTATAAATAATAGAAATTACATGGCAATACCAAATCATCGTTACTCTGTAATGAAGGCAGAATGTTTATCTGTGATAAGGTCCACAGAGTGCATTATAGTAAGATCCCACCAAAACGCAAGCGTCTTGGCGTGAAAGCGACAATCTTTCGGTGTTCTGCGGTTACAAGTCTTAGTAAAAGTGGAACTGACGAGTCGCTCGTCAACAGAGTGCTGTGTGAAAGCTAAGTAGCTCACTAAGTTCCCCCTGAGTTGCGCTAAGTAGAGCTAAGCTAAGTAGCCCTAAGTAGCTTTTGAGTAGTTGCTATTATGAGAGTAATATCGCACGAGGCTAAAGTTGTTAGCTGGTGGCTGTGCTTGGAGACCATAAGGTATGATGTAGAACAAGTAACGCTGTACTGATCGAGCCTGGGTCGAGCTGGCCTCATGGGTAGCCCGTGGCAGATCGACAAGACTGGCTTATGAAAGCCACCTGCTAAAGAGAATGTGTCAAGCTGGCCTCGTGGGTGGCACGTGGCAGATTGACAAGGCTGGCTTATGAAAGCCACCCCCGTAAAGGAGCCTGTGTCTAGCTGGCCTCGTGGGTAGATCGTGGCAGATTGACAAGGCTGGCTTATGAAAGGCCCCCCTGAAGAGATGATACGTACCTACTGATAAACTGCCGAGCTGGCCTCGTGGGTGGCACATGGCAGCTTGGCAAGTCTGGCTTATGAAAGCTTAAAGGCCTAGAGTTGGAATGGACGGCCATGAGGGTCGGATCCTAACAACTGCTTAGAGTTGGGGATTCCTTGGGCAGAAGAGTGCAAAGGTGGGCTAAGAGAGGGTCTGAACTAATGCAACTGCTTAGAGTTGGAGAATCCTTGGGCAGTAGAGTGCAAGGGTTGGCCAAGAGAGGGTCTGAACTAATGCAACTGCTTAGAGTTTGGGAAGCCTTGGGCAGAAGAGTGCAAGGGTTGGCCAAGAGAGGGTCTGAACTAATGCAACTGCTTGGAGTTGGGGAATCCTTGGGCAGAAGAGTACAAGGGTTGGCCGAGAGAGGGTCTGAACTAATGGAACTGCTAGAGCTGGGAATTCCTTGGGCAGAAGAGTGCGAGGGTTGGCTAAGAGGGTCTGAACCTAAGCAACTCCTAGAGTCGGGGATGTATGAACTAATCAACCCCTTATATCCTTAATGGTGCATGAGTGTGGCGCTAACGCTTATTTCTATTTACAGCTTGAGAAGAGGTGGCATAGTCATGGGCAGGATTGACCGCCCTGATGATGCTTCCTTCTCTCCGCTCATGGTACAGAAGTAGTTAGTATCAACGGGCATAAACACCTACAAATGGTGAATAGTAGCGGCTAGCAGCTCGCTGAAGGGTGCGGCTAGAGATGGTGAACAAGCTGTGGAAGGAAGGTAAAATAAGGACGAGAACAATAAAGCGAGGTACGATACTCAAAGTATTTATTACCATGATGAGATCATTATATTATTCGTGCGCCTGCTAATGTAAGCGAACCCAAGGCACAATTATATTACATACCCCATATGGCTTACATAATAGAGCAGGGGTGTCACGACAAACGCTACTTCGAATGAACGTTTCATCGAATATTTATTAATCGATGGACTGTACAGTTTGGCAAAATAGAGTAAGGAAAAAATTAGGGTGTTGTGAGCGACATTCTGGCAGCCCTCAGCAGTGACAAGCCAATGACATTGCCGAGTTTGATAGAAAACGCGGTATTGCCAGGTAGAAAATTTGTAATACCAACTGTCACCGCGTCAAACTCTTTTTTGCCAAACTGGACTTTCGAATGCTGAATGCTGTTCGTTAGTCTCGCTAAAACTCGAGAACGGCTATCTGATTTGGCTAATTTCGTTTTTGAAATATTTAAGGCAGTCCAGGGAAGGTTTAAAAGGTTGGTAGGTAGGTGGTAAGTAGGTATGGAACCGGCGAGAGATGTCGTGCGGTGTCCCACAGGGTTCGGTTCTTGGGCCTCCCCTATGGAACATCGGTTACAACTGGGTGCTGCGCGCCGACCTCCCGATAGGCGACACCCTGGTGCTGGCACAGGGGAGGTCACACGAGGCACACATGACACGCGGGGTAGCGATAGTCGTTGAGAGGATCCGACAACTGGGTCTCGAGGTGGCATTGCACAAGTCCGAGGCCATGTGCTTTCATGGGCCTGAGAATGCGCCACCATCGGGATCCACACTGACGGTACGAGGGGTATCCATAGGCGTCGAGTCGACGTTGAAGTACCTAGGACTCGTCGTCGACAGCCGGTGGAACTTCGTGGAGCATTTCTAACTTTTGGCCCCCAGGCTGGAACGCACTGGGGCTGCCTGCGCAAACGCCTCCTGTCGCAAGCTTAACGCGGGCGTCTTGCGGTCCATGGCCCTTTACGGGGCCCCAGTGTAGGCGCGTTCCTTGAAGCGGCGAGCTGCCCACTATCTGAACGTGCCCCAAAAGGTGGTAGCCGTGAAGATGGTCCGTGGGGACCGCACGATCTCCCGCGAGGCGGCGGGCCTGCTTGCTCGATTGCCGCCATGAAATCTGGAGGCGATAGTCCTCGCGCGCCTGCACGAATGGCGCGCGGAGGCACTACGCCGGGGGGAAACTCCGCTGCCGCGGTAAATCGCCGCTCAGCGGACAGACCTCCGGTCCGATCTCATGGCGACACCCTAGTAGCAATTGCCGTTGGCTTCCTTATGCCAACAGTTGGGAATGTATTGGCAGAGGGTAGTTGTTCCGCCAACCTAAACTTAAAATAGGCCCAACGAATAGCCAACGAAGGGCCTTCTCTTACTATTCCTACTGATGGGTAATTTTTGCAGGGATTTCAGTTATTATAACAACATTGGGCCAACTAACATCGGGCCTGCTGCGTCTATTCCTACTGTTGGGAGTTCCTTGTCGGGATTTAAGTTATGATAACAACTTACATCCCTAGCAATGCCGTATTGTTCCATTTTAGAGTGTAAAAATGATAGTAGGATGAAAAATCTTAAAAATGGAGGTATTTCGTATCATTACTTAGTACAGTTTTTATTGTTTTCTAATAAAAATCTTATTTTGTTAATATTTATTAATATTTAATAGAACGGTTGGGCAAAATCAACCTTACACAATTAAGATAAAGTTTATTTTGGATTGATTCTGTTGACGCAGACGTTGTGACATGGCAATGGAATGGCGTGTCAGGCGTGATCAACCAAATAAACACTTCGACAGTATATCCAGACTTTTATTTATCAAAATACGAGCTGATATTACACGTCCATTGTATATTCAATATGATGAATTAAGATTAAATTGGACAATAATTGAGACGACACAAAACATAAAAAGGGCAGAGACTGCAGAGAGCCGTGAGCAGATAAGTAGTTGTCAAAATCAGTGAAAAAGACAGATGACAACTTCAAATGACATTTAAATAAATATGGCTGCCTTTAAGCTGCGTTCATGTAGAGCTTACACAACTCCTAATACTCCTCCTTAAGCGCTACATGAGAGAAAAGAAAAAACTACTGTAACTCTACACAATATTTAAAAGACTCTACATTTAAGAGTTACATACTCTACCTACTTTAGAGCGACTCTACATAATTATACATATGATTCAATTCAATAATAATTACATGATTCATCACAATATAACAATATTTATCATTAATAAAATAAGTACAACAAAACTTTAACCATTTGCTCCACAAACTCTCACATTTAAACATTTTACAAAATTACAATGTTTCTGCGCACATAGTGGCTTTGTCAATACATCTGCTAGCATGTCATTAGTAGGTAAGTATCTTACAGTTATGTTTCCTTTTTGTACTAAATCCTTTACGAAATGGTAACGCAAATCAATGTGCTTCGTTTTCTTATGCGAATATTCTTTTACAAGTAATAATCTTTGAGCACTTTGATTGTCGTTGTATACAATTACATCAAAAGTTTTGGTAATAATTTCAGACAAGAAATTCTTCACAAAACAAATGTCCTTGCAAACGTCACTAATTGCTAAGTACTCTGCCTCTGTACTTGATAAAGCTATACTACGCTGTTTTCTAGCTTCCCAATTGATTAAACAGTTACCTAATTTTATAACAAATCCAGTGTAGGACTTTCTGTCTGATGAGTCATTAGCCCAGTCGGCATCTGCATAAGCACTGATATTAAAATTAGTACCTTTTGTAAAATGAAGACCATAGTTGATCGTCCCTGCTAAATAACGAAGTACTCGCTTTGCTGCGCGCCAATGACTCGTGTCGAAACATACACTGTATTGACTAAGATGACTACAAGCATAAGAAATGTCCGGGCGTGAGCACACACTCAAATACATTAAACATCCCAACAGTTGTCTGTATTTGTATAACTCATCATCAAGACCCTTCCCATTAGACTTTTCTAACTTACAATTTACAGGTAACGGTGTAAGTACTGGCTTGCAGTCACTCATATTAAATTTAGCTAGCAAACATTTTATATAATTAGACTGATCTAGCACTATTGTATTATTATATCTAGTGACATTCATGCCTAAACAATTTTTTAATTGGCCTAGATGACGTATTTCAAAGTTTTCTTTCAATAATGATAAAACATTCCTAATACATCCATTATGAAATATATAACAGTCATCGACATACAGAGCAATTATTATATAATCTTTATCATTTTTCTTTATATATACGCACGGTTCGCACTTACTTTGAGTATATCCATTATTAATTAAAACATTATTTATTTTTAAATTCCACATACGGCTAGCCTGTTTGAGACCATATATACTTTTATTCAGCTTACAAACTTTACTTTTATCTGAACAAAAACCTTCTGGCTGCTCCATATATATAATCTCATCCAGATCACTATTTAGGAAAGCCGTGGTAACATCAACATGGTCCATCTGCAAATTCATTTCTGTTGCAATGGAAAATAAAATTCTCAATGTGGAATGTCTGACAACAGGTGAAAAAGTGTCATTGTAGTCTATACCTTCTTGTTGACTAAATCCACGGGCAACCAATCTAGCTTTATACTTATCTAGTTTACCTGTGGCATCGTGTTTCCTTTTGTAGACCCACTTGCACTTTACAATGTTTTCACTTTCTGGTCGATCGACTAATGTCCAAACATTGTTCTTAATTAATGAATCATACTCACATTTCATGGCGTGAAGCCACTGCTCACAGTCAGTAGACTTTGTAGCTTGCTCGTATGTATTAGGCTCATTTGCCAAACTCTGCTCAATTAGCATCGCCGATAAGTCATAATCATTATATTTAAGCGGAATTTTACCTCTATTAGTACGTACGGGACGCGAGCCAGAAGCAACACTTTGCACATGGTCAACCTCTCCTCCTCGAAGTGTGGCATCAGGCAGAGAAGACACAGCATCCCTGCAGACGTTATCCTCATCACCATTATTACCATTTCCTTCAAGTGTGGCAGCAGGCATAGAAGACATAGTGTCCTTACAGACATCATCCTCATCACCTTCGTCACCAGTACCGTAGACCAGGTCCGACAAGGGAGACCACACTGAAGGTGTTAGGTCACTCTCAGATCCTGAAATAGGTGATTCCGTAGTAGACTTATGACAAATATTTTCACAGACATTATTAATAATTTTATCATTCATTTCATTTGCATTATTATTATCACAGTCAATATTTAAAATTTCATTATCAATATTTGTATAATTATTATTATTTACAATGCATTCATGAGAGATAAAATCATTATTCTTGCTTTGTGTTTTAAAGTGAAGTCTTCCAATAAATTCATCTTCTAAAAATGTTACATTTCGTGAATACACAACCTTTTTAGGATTATATGGATCAAGGAGACGGTAGCCCTTAAAAGTCTCACCATAGCCAACAAAGATATATGGTTTAGCTTTAGCGTCAAGTTTACGACGTTTTACATCAGGAATATGAGAAAATGCTACACAGCCAAATACGCGCAAATGACTGAGATCGACTGGCTGTCCAGTCCACTTACTCTCAGGGATATCATCTGACAACGCGCTGGTAGGAGACTTGTTCTTCAGGTATATAGCAGTCATTACTGCTTCTCCCCAGAAACGTTCAGACAGACCCGCGTCATGTAACATGGCCCTAGCTTTCTCAAAAATCGTCCTATTGACGCGCTCCGCAACTCCATTCTGTTGTGGACAGTAAGGCACCGATGTTTGATGTATTATCCCTTCCCTTTTAAGAAAATCAGTCAACGTTCTATTACAGTATTCAGTACCGTTATCGGTTCTTAAAATTTTAAGTTGCAAACCTGTTTGTTTTTCAACCATATTTTTAAAGTTAACAATATGTGAACTCACCTCGGATTTTGTTTTCATTAAATAACCGAAGGTTTTTCTAGTGCAATCATCCGTCAGAGTCAAAAGATAACGGGCACCGCCCCAACTGCTGACTTGAATGGGCCCACAGACGTCGGAATGCACAAGCTGGAGTGGCACGGTAGATTGGCTTCCCACAAGCTTCGGATAAGGCTTTGTATGCATCTTTCCAGTTAAGCAGGGAACACACTTGTTTGGCGAGTCGTCATCCTGAAAAACGACACCACAACATTTACCACCACCCCGTAGGCTATTCATACCTTTCTGGCCAATATGGCCTAAACGCTTATGCCAGACTGTCGCAGACACCAATGCAGTATTGACACTCTCTGGCTGCTGCCTAGGATGCACCAGCATGGAATGTCCCAACACATGCGGCTTGCACTGCTGTATCTTATACAAACCATTCACATTTGTAGCAGCTAAAATTTGGTTGCCAGTTAAAGAACTTATCTCATTATAAACATGACACCCATTTTTATCAAAAACTACTGTAAAACCATTGTCACACATTTTACTTACAGACAATAAATTCGTTGACAGATTGGGAACAACTAAAACATTTTCTAAAGTGATATTATTTTTGTCAGTAGACAAAACTAAATTGCCAATGCCAGACATTTCTAATTGACCACCATTTGCTATAGAAATTGAGTTATTATTACAGCTTTTAAAATTTCTTACTAACCTAGCATCATTGATCATGTGAGCCGAGGCCCCGCTGTCTATGATGACATCATTATGGTGAGCGATGTAAGCCGATGCATAAAAGGTATGCTGTTCTTCTTTCTTCTTCTCATCCCTCTTTTTCTTAAAGCATCGCTTCGCTGTATGTCCTGGTTTTCGGCAGTAATCACACTTGAAAAGTTTGTTCTTCTTTACATGAAAAGCTGAAGCATCATTATCACATTTTCCATTTCTTCTGTGTTCCTCTTGAAGCAATCTCGTTCTCACTAGTTCAGAAGTCAGCGAGCTAGTTAAATTGGCAGTTTCAAGACCGGAGACTAGTGTGTCAAATTCCTGCGGTAAGCCGCTAAGTAGAATTTCAGCCACCTCACCGTCATCTATAATTTTTCCAATGTCAGAGAGTTGCTGGACTAATCCGGTGACATTTTCAATATATTCAGTCATGCTGCTAAACTTACTGTAGTCAACTCGATGTAACTGTCTAAGTAGCAGAACACGGCGATATAGACCTTTGTCCTCGAATGTATGAGCTAGCTTCTCCCATGCTTCTTTAGCTTTTGACGCTGATCGAACTATTTGGTACAAGTTGGGTTGTAGTGCCAGGCAAATACGCGCCAAGGCGCGGCTATCACGCACGGCGTCAGTATCAGTGCCGATCACGCAATCCCACAAACCTTCTAAAGTGAGTAACATCTTCGATGAAAACTTCCAGTTCGAATAAGACGAGATACCACTCAGCTTCTCCACTTGATTATTGATGTGTATCGCTGGTTGCGTTGCCATATTTCTTCTTTGACAATAAATCTGGTCGACAGTGAGTTTTGGTGATACATACAACGATGATTATGCGTAGATCCCTCGTTGCACGCCTTTCTTTTTCACTGGGGCCATAACCTGTTGACGCAGACGTTGTGACATGGCAATGGAATGGCGTGTCAGGCGTGATCAACCAAATAAACACTTCGACAGTATATCCAGACTTTTATTTATCAAAATACGAGCTGATATTACACGTCCATTGTATATTCAATATGATGAATTAAGATTAAATTGGACAATAATTGAGACGACACAAAACATAAAAAGGGCAGAGACTGCAGAGAGCCGTGAGCAGATAAGTAGTTGTCAAAATCAGTGAAAAAGACAGATGACAACTTCAAATGGAAAGCGCGGGAATCATCGAATTTGGCGGGCGTGATTTTTCTTTCCTTTTCACAAAAATATTAAAAAACGTTGGCTATTGGAGATAAGTTGTGTAGATATATGTAAATATTCATTAGATTAGTTGATATAATTGTTTTTAGATATAGTTCTTCAATTTAGGGTAAGTTTTTTCTATTTTATTTTTCTGGCCAGTGGCCACAATGGACAATGAACCGCCTGATCCGGGGGGCACAGTTCCCTCGGTCGGGCATAATATCACTGTTTACGACTCCAGTATGGATACGGACTCGTCCTTAAACCGTTCGGAGCGGAAAAGGGCTAGAGCGCCTAGAAAAGTATGTAAACATTGTAATAAAAGAAGGCGAAATGGGCGCTCATCAGGAACAACAGGAACAAGTAATAATGAATCAAATTGTCATTGTGATAATGACTCAGTTCAACTTCATAGTCCAAAAATAATGACAAACGTACCGGCACAGTCAATTTTATTTCAACAAGAAGCCACTCCACGTTCTGTGGATGGTCCCCAGACTGAAATTCAAAACTCATATCTTCCCCAGAAGGCGCCACAGGTTGCTAGGGCTTTGTACGAAGCCACAGACCTGTCGCCATACGTTGTACACATTCAAAAAAATGTTGATACAAATAACTCGGCTCAAACATTACACCCAATAACTTTAGGGCACTTTTTAAAAAAACGCAGATTTAACAACATCATTAACGGTTCACTAAAACGCATTGGTCGCAACCGAATTTCACTAAGCTTCTCCCGTTACGTAGATGCAAACTCTTTTATAAATGACCCAAGTTTGGCCAAAGAAAACTTGAGGGCATTTGTTCCATCTTTTAATGTGTGTCGGATCGGAATTATAAAAGGCGTACCCACCGAATGGTCTCCGGAGGAAATCATTGAAAATATATCCGTCCCCGCTGGATGCGGGAAAGTCATAAAGGCTAGACGTCTGAATTATAAAGTACACGAACCGACCCCTGTGTGGAAACCATCCCAAACAGTCGTGCTCACCTTTGATGGACAAATTCTTCCAAAACGTGTATTTTGTTGTTACAATTCCATGCCAGTGGAATTGTATACATTCCCTACTATTCAATGTTTTAACTGTTGTCGATTTGGCCATACAAAGGTACAATGTAGGTCGAACCCTCAGTGCTTCAAGTGTGGGGAGAAACATTCTGCTGACACTTGCAGTATTGAAGACGAGAGCAATAGTAAATGCTGTCATTGCGGTGGCATTCATTACGCCATCAATAAAAAATGCCCAGAATTTGAGAGACAGAAATCAATCAAGCATTACATGTCCCATAGCTGCGTGTCGTATGCTGAAGCGTCGCAACTACATCCACCAATCTCAAAATTGTATGCAGATGTGGTAACATCTGCCCCATCACATACCACTAAAAATACTTTTTATACACAATCTTCGCCCCAGTCACGAAACACATCAATTGTCTCCTCTCAAAGAAAAACTGTATTCCTCAAACCTCGGGATCCCCCAAAAACAACTAAGGGGTATGACCGGGCAGCTCATCAGGCATTGATCAGTAATGAAGTTTCTGTGTCAGGGAATGGTGTTGCATTCCAAAATAAAACAACAAATAATAATGAGACTCAAATTTTAAATTTAATAATCCTGTTAATTAATACCTTGTCTAAAAATAATAATATTGAACCGTCCAACGTTGCCACTGTAATTGACACTCTGTCTAACTTATTTAACCTTAATCATAATGGATCCAAATCTACCCAAGATTGTTCAGTGGAACAGTCGCAGTATAGTGAATAAAAAATCTGATCTGTCCTACATATTGAACAAATACGATCCCTTTGCAGTCGCTCTCTGTGAGACATGGCTTAAACCAGGGTTCTCTTTTAGAATTCCTGGTTATGCGTGTCTAAGAACAGACAGAAGCGATGGGTATGGCGGTGTCGCCATACTTATTAAAAATAACTTGTCTTTTCATAGTTTTCCTCTTCCAAGCCTCAGCGACGATATTTCTGCTGTCGCTGCTATTGTAAATAAAATCTGTTTAGTATGTATATATTATTCTCGTCCCACTGTAAATATTCTTTCTGAAATAAGTAATCTCCTTTCAGTTTTACCTAAACCATTTTTGGTAATGGGCGACTTTAATACTCAACATCAGTCCTGGGGTAGTTCTAGTTCCAATTACTATGGGGAAAAGTTATTGGAAATCCTAGACTCTAATAATTTATGTATTTTAAATACATGTCTCCCAACACGCCAAACGAATCCAGATGAGGGAGTAAGTGCCCCTGACCTCTCAATCTGCACACCTGATTTAGCATCGACATTGTCCTGGTCTCCTTTACAGTCTTCTTATGGTAGTGATCATTACCCTTTAATAATTTCTTTTCCACATAAAAAACCGGCTGTTTGTAATCCAACTCCACGTTTGAAGTATAGACTTCAAAATGCAGATTGGGATACATACAAAAATTGTGTAGAAGAAAGAATCCTTGCTATATCTAATTCCTTACAAATACATGATCCTCAATTATTATCTAATCAAATAACAAACATTTTAATAGAGGTTGCAGATAATACTTTCCCTATTAAGAATGGTGCTTCAGGCAAAATTCCTTCACCACCTTGGTGGGATGCTGAGTGCACTCAGGCCATTAAAAAAAGAAAAGAAGCAGAGAAAAATTATGGTCATGCTATGACTCGTCACAATTTTGAAATCTACCAAGAAGCTGCACGAACAACTCGCAAACTCCTTAGGAAAAAGAAATTTGAAGGATGGCAAAGATTCTGTGCATCCATCTCGCCAGAAGTTAACGCATCCCTAGTATGGCAAAATATTAGGAGATTCAGGTCAGCATTCAGTGACACAACAGCCTCAAAACTACCACTAGAATTAGCCAATCAGTTTATGGATCATTTAGCCCCTCCTTCAGCCCCAGAACAGAGATCTTTACATTTCCCCTATGTCCCTATTCCTAATTCTGAAATGAATTCTCTCTTCACACTAAGTGAATTGAAAGGAGTCCTTTCACATGTTAAGGATTCAGCTCCTGGTGAAGATGGTATACCATATTCATTTATAGCTAATCTGTCTGACTCTGTTCTTTTAATATATTTAAACCTCATCAATACAGCTTTGATATCTGGCAACATTCCATCAAGTTGGAAGTCTCAAATAATTATTCCCATTCTGAAACCAAACAAACCTTCTTCTAATGTTACTTCTTATCGACCAATCGCACTTTCTACAGTTCTGGTTAAAATCGTTGAACATCTTATTAAGAATCGTTTGGAGTGGTATTTGGAAAGCAAAAACTTGCTAGCCACATCACAGTTTGGTTTTAGGAAGGGTAAAAGTACGATGGACAGCCTTAGTGTGTTCACAACTGATATTCGCTTAGCCTTCTCTTCTAATAATTCTGTAATTGCTGCTTTCCTCGATATTAGCTCAGCTTACGATAATGTCCTGGTATCAATCCTAGAACAAAAGCTGAATTTATTACAAGTTCCAAAAATGCTGTCTAACTTCATAATTAATATGCTTTCAGAGAGATCTTTAAATCTTCATATGGAAGGGTGTACATTTACCCGGTTAGTATGGAAAGGTCTCCCTCAAGGTTCAGTACTAAGTCCGATTCTTTACAATATTTACACTTATGATTTGGAACCCTCTCTAAATAAGTCAGTACAAGTCCTTCAATATGCAGATGATTTACTTCTTTATTTATCTGGTCATTCTGTTGAAAATATTTGTACTTCCTTAACCTCTTCTTTAAGCTTATTGAAGACTTGGCTGGACACCAATGGTCTACACCTGTCAATTGATAAAAGCAACATTGTATTGTTTACTAGAATGCGTAAGCCTCCTAATGTCACAGTAAGTTATAATGATATTCCCATGCCCGTAAAAAACCAGGTTAAATTTTTAGGCCTTATTTTGGATTCACATCTTACTGGTATACCACACTGTGATTATATAGCTGCTAAATGTGAACGTCATATTAACATAATTAGATGTCTTGCTGGTGTTTGGTGGGGAGCACATCCTTTTTCATTGAAACTACTTTACAACTCCTTGATAAGAAGCGTATTGGACTATGGGACTTTTTTGCTTGAACCTGCAAATGTTGCTGGTCTTAAAAAACTGGACAATGTTCAGTCTAAAGCACTTAGAGTGGTTTCAGGTGCAATGAAAAGTAGTCCTATTAATTGTCTTCAGGTGGAATGTGGAGACCCTCCACTACATTTACGACGTCAATTTCTATCTGATAGATTTATAGCTCGGTGTTTACAATTTACACATCATCCTTTGCGGAATAAACTTTCCATTCTCTCTGAAGAAGTTATTTCATCCAGTTATTGGAGGCACAAAAAAGATACTCCGTGTTTAGTTAAAAGCTTCAGAAAATACAATTTAATTGAAGCTCCCTGTCACCAATCTCAATTCCTTTCAATATTTCACTGTAATTACAGTTCATTAATTATGTCACCAAATATACATTATAACCTTAACATTTATCGAGATGACGTATGTCATAACCTTAACTTCAACTTTACTATGGATAGAGACTGGAAGGGCTGTCAGCTCTTGTTTACAGATGCTTCGAAGCATGGAAGAGACTCATGTGTGGGAGTAGGTGTGTACCACTCCCAATTTAATATCGTCCAAAAAATAAAGCTCCCGCCCGAATCATCTGTATTTACGGGAGAATGTTACGGTCTATTCAAAGCTGTCGAATATATACTTATGATGGGCTTACGGAATTCACTCATTTTAACTGATGCAAGGAGTGCCTTACAATCTTTGGCCAAATTCCCTTTTTATTCTCATAATCCTTATATTATATTTGAAACTCGTGAACTCCTTTATAGGTGTTCTATTAAGGGGTATTCAGTACATTTTGCATGGATACCCTCGCATTGTGGCATTCTAGGTAATGAGAGAGCTGATCAGTTAGCTAATGATGCCGTATTTTGTGGAGACGTTTTTCCGTACAAAAATAACTCCCAAGATCTGGCAGCTCTGCCCAAGGTTTATCTACAGGAATCCTGGGGTCAGCTTTGGTCCGAGCAATCAGTGAAAGGGAAATTTTATCGTACTATTCAACCATCCATTTTTGTTAAACCTTGGTTTAGCAAGTACAAGCTAACCAAAAAAATTACCTCAATATTAATACGTATGCGATTGGGTCACGTATGCACTCCTGCTCATCTTGCCAGGCTTGGTATTGTGCAAAACCCTGCGTGTGAATGTGGCGCTGAAGTGGGAGATCTGAACCACCTTATTTTTTCCTGCCCCCTTTATGACCACTCCTCACTTTTTCAAAGTCTTGTTTCCCTCCGAGTCCCTTTACCCACTTCTATCTCATGTATTTTATCTAATTTTAATGTAGATATTTATAAAACCTTAGCTCTATTCCTTGTAAATAATGATATAGCTATTTAAACATTAATTTATAAACTGTAAATAAGTAATTTACCATGTAGTTTTTAGTTTACGCACCAAGTCGGCCTTTTTGTTAGGCTCATGGTGGCGTTAAATGGTTAGTTTTCTGTTGTATTATAGTTCTTTACTATTACCTTGTTTTAATTTTTTTATACATAACAACTAATCTCCTTTCCATTTCCAAATTTCCCGTTGTAATATTTTATAATTTCGCGAGTACTTGATTCTTACGTTTTGTTACCAAATAAAGTATTGTCAGTGGCAATAAGCACGAATAGTGCAACGCCAAAACAAAAAAAAAAAAAAAAAAAAAAAAAAAAACTTCAAATGACATTTAAATAAATATGGCTGCCTTTAAGCTGCGTTCATGTAGAGCTTACACAACTCCTAATAGATTCTATTCAATAGAACACCCTCGAAAGCACTTCGCTACTCAAGTAGTGATGTCGTCAAGTCGAATATTGAATTTATAGATTGATATCGATACAAGGAATAAACAATTTTTAAATTCATTATTTATTTAGTTTTACATTACAATGCAAGTATAAGGTCGCCTTCATTCTTCATAGATTGCATAAACGCTTTAAAGCAAAAATATGTATAATCAATGTTTTAAATAGTAACGTAATTATTATAATTTATTAATGATTGAGACCTTGCATTGATCACTAAATAGATATCAGCAGGTCCTCTAACCTTCATATAAAATACTTTTAGGCTTCCCAAAAAAAAAATGTCTCCTTTGAACACTTGTAAAAGGCATGCATGCATACATACCAGCACTTTTATTAATTCTAAATTTACCTGTCTGTCTGTGTCTATTTATTTATAATTTAAATGAATAGTTGCTTGTGTACCAAATAAATAAATGTACTCCCAACAACTCTTATTTTTGCGAATTGAAGACCATAATATTTTTAATATGATGATGAGGCACGTGGTTCGTGGCAGTGTTTGGGGAGCACCGGTAGCGAATAAGTGAACAGAACGAGTCCAACCTTCATTTATATGAAGCAGTTTATTGACACAATAAATGCACACATAAGATCGTCACAATAACAAAGAATGCACTATATACTTGATTAGTTTATCTGAGCACAATTACAGTTACAACCAACGTGTTCGTGGTCAGCAAGCGAGAGAGGGAAAGGAAACGGAACAGAGTATATAGTAATAAAGAATAGTTCACACATCCGGTGATGCCATACAAGAAAAATATAATAAGGGCATCTATACACGGTAAATCTAATACTTCCCCTTGTCCTATTATATTTTTAGTCAAAAGACATACAAAATAAACATACAATTGACACTATAAAATAAATATTACACTGCAGTCTCTACAACTTATATAGGTATCACATAAACATATCAGTTATTAAGTTAACAAGTCAATAAAATTATATTAGTTTTTACGTAAGATACACATTACACTATATTAACTTACTTTATAGTTTTAACCACATTCAAATTTTGTGTGAAACTACTGTGTTTTTGTTTACCTAAAGATTTAGTAAGAACATCCGCTATCATCCTGTCTGTAGGCAAGTATCTAACTGTTATAGAACCATTATTAATTAAGTCTTTGACAAAATGATATCGGATGTCAATATGTTTGGTTCGTTTATGGCATACTTCTTTAGACTCTAATAACTTATGGGCACTTTGACTATCATTATACAAAATACATTCATCCAATTGAATCAATGTTAGTTCTGAAAGTAAATTTTGAATAAAACAGATATCTTTACAAGCATCGCCTATTGCGAGGTATTCTGCTTCTGTACTTGAGAGAGCAACACACCTCTGCTTACGCGATTCCCAGTTTATGGTGGAATTACCTAGTTTTATAACGTAACCAGTGTACGATTTACGGTCAGTAGCGTCGTTAGCCCAATCAGCATCAGTGTACGCGCTCAATTTCCAATTGACACTTTTTGTGAAAAGCAAACAGTGATCAATTGTACCAGCTAAATATCTAAGTACATGTTTGGCTGCGAGCCAATGGCTTTTATCGAAACAGTTGTTAAACTGGCTTAAATAACTACAAGCATAGGCAATATCTGGCCTAGTGCAAACACATAAATACATGAGACATCCTAAAAGTTGTCTGTATTTATAAACACTATCATCCAACTCTACACTTGTATGTTCAGACTTCTGTAACTTACAATTAAGAGGCAAAGGTGTGGTTACTGGTTTACAATTTTGCATGTTAAATTTAACCAATAATTTCTTTGTGTATTCAATTTGGTCTAAACATAATATACCTTTTGTTCTATGTCTAGAAACTCTTATACCTAGACAATTTTTAAGTGGACCTAAATTTTTTACATTAAACTGTTTTTCTAATGCTATTTGCAGATGTACTTTAATTTTACTATTTTTATTATAAAATAGATAAAAATCATCCACATAAAGTGCCAGTAAAACTATGTCATTGCCTACCTTTTTACTGTACACACATGGTTCACTTTTACATTGTTTAAAATCATTAACAATTAACAAGTCATGTACCTTTTTGTTCCACATCTTGCTGGATTGCTTTAAACCATAGATAGCTTTCTTTAGTAAACAAACTTTACCATTAAAGTGTTCCGAAAAAACCCAAGGGTGGCTGCATATATATTTCTTCATCAAGATCTCCATTTAAAAACGCAGTTGCTACGTCAATGTGATCAATTTCTAAGTTTAGTTGATTGCTTATATTAAACAGAATTCTCATTGAAGAATGTCGAACCACCGGTGAGAATGTATCATTGTAATCTATACCTTGCTTCTGAGTGAAGCCTCTGGCAACTAGTCGCGCCTTAAAGCAGTTGAAATTACCATCTGTGTCATGTTTAACCTTAAAAACCCATTTACATTGAACAATGTTTTTGTTAGGAGGCTTATCAACTATTTCCCATACCTTGTTGACGACTAGCGAGTCATACTCGCGCTGCATAGCGGCTTGCCACTCATCAGAATGTGGAGAAGACAATGCGTCTTCATATGAATGTGGTTCTCCACACAAATCGTCATGCAAAAACATAGACACAAAACAACCATAATCCTTGTACCTTATGGGAGGAATGTTGCGTGTAGAACGCACAGTACGCCCAGTAGAGACTGTCTCTGTGTTAATAACTTCCCCTCCAGCTCCAGCAGATATCCCACCACATGTCAGACCGCCATCACCTCCAACATCAGTAGACTTTCCAGCTGAGGTACTCCATGAGTCATGGGTCTCACTAGACGCTCTTGAGTTCTCTTCTGATCCTGAAATGTCAGAATAAGAATTCATGTCATTTTTTAAAATACTTGAATCTGATTCATCATTTGTAATAATTGAGTCAGTATTTAATTCAATATTATTATTACAATTAATTTCATTATTATCAATTATATCATTATCAGAATTCAATTCAATAGTATGCAAATTATTATTATTTATTAATGACTTATTTCCATCAACATTCATAAAATCTTTTAAAAATACAAAATTATGTTGGTCATTTTTAAAATCATGTCCCAAATCCTTGTAAAATTTATTCTCTATGAAAGCTACTGTACGCGACAATACCACTTTCTTTGGATTTGAAGGCTCCACAAGTCTATAACCTTTGCAGGTGTCACTGTAGCCAACAAAAATGGAAAGTCTGGCTTTTGAATCCAGCTTCTGCCGTTTTTGCGATGGCATCAGGTAGTATGCTAAGCATCCGAACACACGAAGATGGCTGAGGTCAACTGGAGACCCAGTCCATACTTCTTCAGGCACTCGTCCAGACAAAGCAGCTGTAGGTGACCTATTTTTTAAATAAACAGCTGTCATAACAGCTTCACCCCAGTATTCCTTGCCGAGACCCGCCTCTGCCAGCATACTCCTAACCTTGTCCATTAAGGTACGGTTCAGTCTTTCTGAAACCCCATTCTGCTCAGGGCAGTAAGGGACAGTGACCTGATGGACAATACCCTGCTCTTTTAAATAGTTACTAAACTTGTTATTGCAGTATTCACCACCATTATCTGATCTTAAAATCTTAATTTGCAAGCCTGTCTGTTTCTCAACTAATGTTTTAAATGTAATAAAATGGTTAATTACCTCAAACTTATTTTTCATCAAGCATGCAAAGCTCTTCCGAGTGTAGTCATCGGTAAAAGTTACGATGTACTTCGCTCCAGACCAGCTTGGCTCCTGCATGGGTCCACAGACATCGGAATGGATCAGTTGCAGAGGCTGCGTCGTTTTCGATGTGCTGTCAGGATAAGCTGCGGCCGACAACTTCCCCTCGAGACAAGCAAGACAGTTCTTGAGTGACTTTTCATCCTGAAATAGACAACGCATTCCACATGCAACTTTCTCCAGCGTTTTCATACCTTGTATATTCAGGTGGCCGAGACGTCTGTGCCATAATTCAGCAGGAAGACCAGCAATGTCTCTGGTACTCAACAGCTCCTCTCCATGATCAAGGAGTAGAGAGTGTCCACTTTTAGTCGAAGACCCGAAACCATTTACATTTACACACTCAGACATAACAACACACCCATTAAGTTTAAACAAACCATTAATGCATACACCAGATGCAACTAAGTTGCCAGACTTGTCTTTATGACCAACGTTGTCATTATAAATAAAACATTTCTCACTGCTAAACCTAACTGAATGGCCAGACAACACTAATTTGCTAACAGAAATAAGATTGGCCGCAATTTGGGGAACATATAAAACATTTAAAAGTCTAACCTTATGATTTGACTGAATCTCCAAAGTGCCTATACCTTCACACTTAATTTTAGAATTATCAGCCATAGTTATTAAGTTATCTGACTTTTTCAAGTCCTGAAGTATGTCCCTGTTGTTCACCATATGACTGGTAGCTCCGCTGTCAATATAAAACTCACTGGCTTTTGACAGAAATGCTGTTGCTGAAAAAGTTTTATCTTCATTTTCTTTATCATTGGATTTTCTGGCCCTTTTAAGTTTCTTTAATTTAAAACAAGTTGATTTCTTGTGACCACTCTTTTTGCAAAATTCACAAACAATAACTTTTCTACTTTTGGAGACATAAGCTGTACTTTCTTCATCAGCCGATGTCTTCCTCGAATACTCTTGCAGTAGTCGGGCTCGCACAAGTTCACTCGATACCGTAGTAGTGACTGCAGCAGTTGACAAATTTGAAACAACAGAATCATATTCAGTTGGCAGACCACTCAATAAAATCTCAGCAACTTCCTCATCTTCGGTATGTTTTCCGATGTCGTCAAGCTGCTGAACTAGTGTAAACACAGAATCAATATAAGCTTGCATATCAGAAAATTCAGAGTACTGAACGCGGTGCAGTCTCCTCAGTAGAAGAACTCTTCGGTAAAGACCTTTATCTTCGTAAACGTCAAGCAACGCCTTCCAAGCATCTTTAGCAGTGTCACAGCTTCGTACATATTGAAATAAATGCGGCTTTAATGTTAAGCAAATGCGTGCAAGTGCTCTTTGATCACGCCTCAAGTGACCTTCGGCTTGGTCTGTTCCAACAACGACTTCCCACAAGCCTTCTAAAATAAGCAGGTTCTTGACTGAAAACTTCCAGGTATGGAAGTTAGATATACCATCCAATTTTTCGAACCCATTGAGGTTATGTTCCATTATGCACGGCTTGCAGTACTGCACGTGCGCATCGAATCACTCTCCCAAAAAACGAACCTTTTCATTACATGCAAAACAAAGCAAGCCAAGATGCTCTTTTCTCTGGGCCCATAACCTTTTAATATGATGATGAGGCACGTGGTTCGTGGCAGTGTTTGGGGAGCACCGGTAGCGAATAAGTGAACAGAACGAGTCCAACCTTCATTTATATGAAGCAGTTTATTGACACAATAAATGCACACATAAGATCGTCACAATAACAAAGAATGCACTATATACTTGATTAGTTTATCTGAGCACAATTACAGTTACAACCAACGTGTTCGTGGTCAGCAAGCGAGAGAGGGAAAGGAAACGGAACAGAGTATATAGTAATAAAGAATAGTTCACACATCCGGTGATGCCATACAAGAAAAATATAATAAGGGCATCTATACACGGTAAATCTAATAAATATGGGGTATCTATCGATATCTATAAGTAAATTTAATATGCTACGTGACGGCCTTTACCGAGTACCAGCAGAAACCGACCGATCACGCAAATGTCAACCATAAGTTTTACGCGTTTAAGTTCATAATTGCAACCACTCTAATATAATACAATACCGCCATCTATGGTCAAGTAGCGGAATTGACTTACTAAAGCAAAATACATCTTATTTGTAAAACGTCAGGGTTTATTTCCAGATCTGTGATGTAGGCTAATTTTGACTAAACTTTGAACAACGAATCAAACGAATTGTTTTTTTGTAGTGCAATATATGATTATCGGTTTAAATGTGTGAGTTTGATGACAGCGGTTCCTGCAGTAATTTTGGTGCATTGCACTTCCACAGTTTTCTCTGTTCCGTGATGATAGTATCGTAAAGGTTCAAAAGTAGTACCCCAACCTCGATAGATAGCGTTGTAGTCCAATTAAAAGTCGCTATCGTTGTGTTACCACGATTTGATTGGGTTCGAGAGAATTTTTTTATCACCAGCTTAGATCAATGTGACATTTAGTTTTATCAACCGACTTCCAAGAAGAGGAGGTTCTCAATTGGACTGTATTTGTTTCAATCCTATTAGTGTTCACACAAGGTTGTTCAAAATCAAAATCAAAATCAAAGCATTTATTTCAAGTAGGCCAATAACAGGCACTTTTGAATTGTCGAAACAAAGATGAACATTTAAAGTAGCTACAGTCCCAGTCACAAGACATAAAAACTGTGAAAGTACTGTAGTTGCCCATTCCCTAGCGTAGATCTCTATGGAGAAGAACGGGCAAGAAACTCCATGGACACTCTTTTGAATCAAAATATTGTTACAAAATCTTGGTTACATCATTCATTTTGAGATGGTAGATTATGTGAGAACAATGTAGCAAGATGTGCATGTTAAAAGTGTCCATAGTAAAAACAAAATAATTCATTCAAATAAGCCATGGCAACTAAGAGATGACCAGTCATAACTGACAGCACCCGTTCACGAACATGACGCATGGATCAGCACCATTCAGCTCAACCACTTTGAAGGGAGCTAAATGATCCGACACACGCGCCACCATCAGCGAGACATTTGAGTGAGCATGACATACTCTCAACCGCCAGGGCACATTCAAGTCAAAACTAAAGTAGGTTTCCAGTGAATGATAGCTTTCTAGTACATAGTACTCACACAATATGGGCTATGCTATTATATAATACTAACATTGAATCTATACAATGCAAAGATAGATGTACAATCTTCAGCAGCTCCAACAATACCATTTAATGCTATCAAGTTTTGCGCCCCTGTCCTTGTGGAGCAGGACCAGCATTGAGCCAAGCATTTTTATCAGCGATATAATCGCTCAACTTGTAATATGCTTGCTTACATAGTGTGCGTTTAATACATGTTTTAAATTTCGTCTCATTCAGTTCAAGAATACTTTGTGGAATTTTATTATAGCATCTCAAACAGTACCCCATGAATGATGAGTCTACTTTAGCGAGTCTAAAGCCTGGCTGAACTAATTGGTCCCTATTTCTAGTACTGTAATTGTGTCTGTCGCCTCTTTTACCGAAAAGATGCAGATTTTTTCTGACGTACATTATGTTTTCGTAGATGTATTGGCAATGAACCGTCATGATGCCAATATCCTTAAATAGTTCCCTTAGAGAATCGCGCCTACGAAGATTGTATATGGCTCTGATGGCTCTTTTCTGCAGAATAAATATAGACTCAATATCAGCAGCCCGTCCCCATAGCAAAATACCGTAAGACATTATACTATGGAAGTAACTAAAATAGACCAGTCTAGCGGTATCCACATCAGTGAATTGACGGATTTTTCTAATGGCATATGCTGTATGCTGCTGAACTTAAGCGCCCCGCAAGAGATGTTAAATGAGAACCCCATTGTAGCCTTGAATCAAGCGTAAGCCCCAGGAAAACCGTTTTATCTACGAATTCGAGTTTCTCTTTATTCAATATTATCTCACAATCACTACTTTTAACATTCGGTAATGAAAATCTTATGCATTTAGTTTTTTTTTCATTTAATACCAAATTGTTTGCTGTGAACCAATTTTGGACCTGAAGTAGGGCATCATTCACGTCATCTAGATTGTTGGCCCGTCTATTTATCTTAAAAATTAGAGAAGTGTCATCAGCAAACAACACCATATTTTGAGATTGGTGTTTCAACAAATAGGGTAGATCATTTATATAGACTAGAAAAAGGAAAGGACCCAATATTGAGCCTTGCGGAACCCCCATTTTTACATTCAAACCCTTTGAATTAACACCGTTTATTTGAACATGTTGTTTTCTATCGCTCAAATAAGATTTTAGCAGGCTAAGTGCAAGTTTACCCAGTCCGTAATGCTCCAGTTTCAAAAGCAATGTGTCGTGATTTACGCAATCGAAAGCTTTGGAGAGGTCACAGAAAATTCCTAATGCGTCTTGGGACTCTTCCCACGCAGCAAATATGTGCTTTAATAGGGTTACACCGGCGTCAGTTGTACAACGTCCCTTGGTGAAACCATACTGTTGATCATGGAAGATTCTGTTGGTGTTAAAATGATAGAGCATTTGATTAAGCATTACTTTTTCAAAAACCTTGCTAAAAACTGGTAACACAGATACAGGTCTATAATTATTGGCATCTTTATTGTCCCCGGATTTGAAAAGAGGTATGACTTTACTGTATTTCATTAAATCAGGGAAAACTCCTTGGTCTACACATAAATTAAAAATTAAAGCTAAGTACGGGGCTATGGTCTCAAGTATAGATGTGCAAACTTTGATAGACATTCCCCATAAATCTTCAGTCAGTTTGATTTTAATTTGCCGGAAAGCTTTAATAACTGTCATGGGGTTAATGTGTTTAAATTTAAATTCAGCCAGGCAGCCAGACACATTCGCCTTTAATAAGCCAATTGAGGCTTCAGGTGAGGAATTAAGAGCCTCCGTAGTTTTTATTGGTATTTCGGTAAAAAAATTAACAAATTCTTGAGCTACTTCCTGATTAGAGCTTTTAAGACCACATGCTGTATCTAATGTAAAAGTATTATTACGTATTTTCTTTCTGTTGGTCTCGTTATTTATAACTTTCCAAACGGTCTTTATTTTATTTTCCGCTGTTTTGATCTTGTTGCTAATGTGCAGGGCTTTAGCAACCTTGCAAGTATTTCTAAAAATCTTTGAATACGTAGCAACATACTTGCTAAAAGTTTCAGTGTTTATAAAAGGCTTAAGGCTGTAAAGCTCAAATAGCCTTTCCCTACTTTTTCTGATACCTCTAGTTGCCCAATCACTAAATATAAACTTAGGGCAAATACTCTTTGTCTTCTTTTCAAAAGTTTTGTTGAATTCCGTGTGAACTAATGAAAAGAAACGATCATACAATTGATTTATATTAATATCCTCTTGGCTCATTACACTTAACTTGTTCTGTAGGGAAGTATTATACCTCTTTAATTTGCAAGAAGTTATAGGTCTAAATTTAATCTGAACTTTTTGCATTGGAGTTTTACACCTAAAAGTTACAGTTTGTCCGCTATGGTCAGACGGCAAACAATTTATTATGGCTTTATCTAAGTAATCACAATCGCAGAAAACATTATCTATACAAGTAGCAGAAGAAGTTGTGATTCTAGTGGGTTCAATAAACACGTTAGTCAAGTCAAATGACTTAAAAAGATTTAATAACCGACTGCTATTTGAATTTTCTTCTAAAATATTGATATTGAAATCACCACAAATTATTTTATATTTATTACTGGCTGCAAGTTTTGCCAGGACATCTTCCATTATAGATTCAAATATGGAAAAGTTTTGATAGTTTGGGGGTCTGTACACACACACAATTATATGCTTATCTAGCTCAACACAGGACAGTTCGACACAATGTTCAACCGAGAGACCTACTATGTCATTACGTTGCTTATATTTAAAACTATTTTTTATTAATATTAGGGAACCTCCACGAAGCATAGTTTTACGGTTAAAGCAGCTACCCACCATATAGTTTTCATAATTAATAAGCATTTGGTAATCCTTTAGCCAATGTTCAGTAAAACAAATAATGTCAAACTTACTATTTTCTAAAAACAATTCAATTTCTAATAATTTGGAAGAAATGCCTTGGATATTTTGGTGGAATAATTTTAAGGTGTTCTGCTGAGGCCCTTTTTTACTTACTAATGGAGTGCAAGAAGATACCTTGCTGTTGGTAGGATTAACAAAAATATTGTTAATGGTACCTTCTGTTGTCTCACTTACTAGTTTAAATTCATATTAAAATTTGGAGTGAGGCCGGAGACACCCATGCCATCCTCAGACAACAAGACCCTATCACTACTAAACCCTAATTGAGAATTTTCCATGGTGACAGATGGATCCTCCCCAGTAAAATGTGTGTAAACATTTATAGCACTAGTGCTATATACATTTGTGCCAGTCACCTGTACATTAGTAGAATTACTAATTGTCGCAGTGTTAATAATATAACTAAACTTAGACATACTATTTATGTCTGTGTGAATACTATAAGCTAATAGCCGAGCTATTTTGTGTCTACATACAATAGGTAGATACACCTTACCCCGTGATGACTTAAGATTACCAACTATAGTGTTGATATCTAGATACATAAGCCTGTCACTATAGTGACCTACTAAAAAATGTACATGTTTATTCAACATATGTATATAATCGTTTTTCCTACTACTTAAATTTTCAAAATATGGAAAAGCACACAATATGATTTTATTACAACTTAACTTAAGCAACTCAGAAACACAGTCAGTGATATCTTCCTTTTTTACATTAAAACTATTACCAACACATAGAGTAATGGTAGTGTTAAGATAACAATCATTTTTTACTACTGATGCCATTACTTGTTTGTAGCTTGAGCCTGGCATGCAATAATTTTGGGTACAGTAACTCAGGTTATTACTGATCAATTTACCTAGCCCTCTACCCATACTATCAGAAAACATAACTGAATGATGACAATCATTACAATCAGGTGATACAAAATGACTAATTTCAGGCTGTACTACTTGTGAATCAAGGTTTTGATGGATGATGAAGTTCTGAGCACTCACAGCTTGGAACGGGTCCTCCGTTGCCTCAGGCTGGAGGGCATCAAGACTGGGTTCACTCCGACAAGTACAAGGAGTGTTGTTGAGAGTCAGCAAGTCTACTTTATCAACCAACTCATTTGTGACAAGAATATGCTCCTTAATTTGTTTCTTAGAGCTTTCATATTTATTATATAAAGATTTTAGTGACTCATTCAGTGCCTCAATTTCAGATTGTAAGCGCTGAGTGTCTATTTCATAAATACTTGTACTGTCTTCTAACTTGATTTGATAGTTATTTAATCTATTAACAAGAGAAACACGTTCTTTCCTTAATTGAATATTTTTGGAATAGTGTTTCTGTTGTTTCTTGTGTTTATTAATTTTTTTAATGATTTTATTCAATCTTGCATATTTTTTTTATTTTATTTTTACTTACTTTATGGTATGAATTATGTTTCAGTAAGGAGTCCTCTGTAAGGTGTTGTTAGTTCAACACTACCAGCTCGGTAGTAAACATTGGTAGTGGTTGCAGGCTCAAGTACTTACTTACTTGGACCTTCGTAGGCAAATCCACGTTGGCCCCATCGCAAGTTGGGCCTTCGTTGGCAAATCCACGTAGGCCATCAGTTTTGGGCCCAACCCGCAAACTGCCCGCCAATTGTATGCATTTGCCAACTAACCAGAGGTATGTGGCCCAACTAAATGCCAACAAAAAATGCTACTAGGGCATGGAGAGAGAGACTGTCACAACCCCATGCAGGGCACGCCACGAGTCACGATAAGTCCCCTCTTTGAAGAGTGGCTTGAGAGGCACCACGACGACCTCTCGCGTCCGGCCCTGGTTCAATCCATGGTCAGGAGCGAGATTGAATGGGAAGCCGTCACCTCCTGCGAAGCAGTCATGCTAGCGAAGGAGGTGGCGGAAAGCGAGAGGAAGAGAGCCTCCCGCATTAGCCACCGCGGGAGACGCACAGGGCGTCGGGGGCCACGACGGCTAGCTAGCCGTCCTTCCGTCTTATGACGACAGGCCTCTGTCGACGGCGCGTTCGTGTTTCAAGCGCGCCTCAAAGAGATGGCAGCATAAAGAAAGGGGCTCGCAAGGGCCGAAGCCTGCCGGGGCTGCGGGATTGTTCGAAAGAGATACCGAAGCTCCGGAACATAAAGGGCGAGGAAGGAACATGGATGGTTTTTAGTCAGTATAAGGCTGACACTCCTCGCGCTCTGCCCAAAGTGGGAGGAATCCTTTGATGATTTCCCATCCGAAAAACAAATAAAAACAAAGTGACCACCTACCTTTTAAAGCTTCCCTGACCCCGTATTCGCAAACGTTTGACTCGCTTCCGATTCGACAACTCGTAATATCTGTCTTCTTCTGGCATTACGAAAACGACCGAGATAGACATACGACTTTCCGAATCGGAAGCGAGTCGAATGGTTGTGAATAAGGGGCCTTGACTGCCATAAATATTTCAAAAATGAAATTAGCCAAATCGGTACAACCATTCTCGAGTTTTTGCGAGACTAACGAACAGCATTTAGCATTCGAAAGTGCTGTCGTGACGCCCCTGCTCTATTATGTAAGCCATATGGGGTATGTAATATAATCGTGCCTTAGGTTCGCTTACATTAGCAGGCGCACGAATAATATAATGATCTCATCATGGTAATAAATACTTTGAGTATCGTACCTCGCTTTATTGTTCTCTTCCTTATTTCACCTTCCTTCCACAGCTTGTTCACCATCTCTAGCCGCACCCTTCAGCGAGCTGCTAGCCGCTGCTGTTCACCATCTGTAGGTGTTTATGCCCATTGATACTAACTACTTCTGTACCATGGGCGGGGAGAAGGAAGCATCATCAGGGCGGTCAATCCTGCCCATGAATATGCCACTTCTTCTCAAGCTGTAAATAGAAATAAGCGTTAGCGCCACACTCATGCACCATTAAGGATATAAGGGGTTGTATAGCTCATACATCCCCGACTATTGCAGTTGCTTAGGTTCAGACTCTCTTAGCCAACCCTTGCACTATACTGCCCAAGGCGTCCCCAACTCTTACAGATCTTTACTTTACTTTAACTCTACAGTTCTTTACTTTACTTTAACTCTACAGTTCTTAAGGATCTGACCCTCATGGCCGTCCATTCCAACTCTAGGCCTTTAAGCTTTCATAAGCCAAACTTGCCAAGCTGCACGCTCGGTAGATTATCAGTAGGTACGTACCATAATATCTCTTCAGGGGGGAGCCTTTCATAAACTAGCCTTGTCAATCTGCCACGTGCCACCCACGAGGCCAGCTTGACACAGGCTCTTTAGCAGGTGGCTTTCATCAGCCTGCCTTGTCGATCTGCCGCATGCTACCCATGAGGCCAGCTCGACACAGGCTCGATCAATACAGCGTTACTTGTTCTACATTATATCTAATGATCTACAAGCACCGCCACCAGCTAACAACTTTAGCCTCATGCTTACTCTCATAATAGCAACTACTCAAAAGCTACTTATGGCTACTTAACTTAGCTCTACTTAGCGCAATTCAGGGGGAACTTAGGGGGCTACTTAGCTTTCACACAGCACTCTGTTGACGAGCGACTCGTCAGTTCCACTTTTACTTGTAACCGCAGAACACCGAAAGTTTGTCGGTTCCAAGCCATGGCATTTGCTTTTGGCGGGATCATGCTATAATGCACTCTCGTGGACCTTACCACAGATAAACATTCAGCCTTCATTACAGAGTAACGATGCGTTGGTATTGCCATGTAATTTCTATTATTTATAATTATTTTATTTACATTCGCGTTACGACGCGACACTCCCGGCCCGAAGGCTTGGCTAGTGTATTGTTAGGTTGCGCGTCCACTCTTTATCTTTTCGAAAGCTCTAGTGGCCGCGCTTCTTCTCAGTTTTGTTTCCTCATTCGAGTTAGGTATTTCAATTGGAGTGTTGCTGTCGGATTGTTTCTCTGACATATCGTTCATTTTCTTCTGACCCTTCTTCTCTCATGTGAATACTTATAATTTCAACTGGGGTTTCTATTGCAATTTCATCGGGTCATTTTCCAATATTGGGTGTTATTTCGTTGCATTGTCGCATGTGTTATTAGTCTCGTATTCAGTTATCTCATTCTTATCCATCTCCAGCGGGTAGATGAGGGCTATGGATCGGGTAAATCCCTGTCTCCTATTTTAATTTTAGCTGCTCTACACAGACCATCTGCTCCTCTGAGTAAGGATGATATTATCTTCCCTTCTTTCCATCCTTCTCGATTCTTTGTATTACCTTTAATCTGTACAACTTGACCGATTTCAGGTTCTACCTTAACCGTACTTCTCGGTTCTTTATGAGAATGTCGATACCTTTCTTTTAGGCTCTGTAGGTATCGGTTTGTAAACATTTCTTTGAATTCTTCTATCATTATTATGGCTTTCCTCCATCCTTTCACTAGTTCGGTTTTAGTTACAGTTTTTATTATTTCTTCATTTGCATTGGATGTTTCCATCGTTATACATTTCCTAAGTTGAGGAAATCTGCCGGTTTTAAGATCTGATCCAATTCTGAATCTACGCTGGTAAGTGGGCGTGTGTTTATTACTGCTTTTGTTTCTTTGATTACTGTCGCTAGCTGTGAGTCGTTTGGTACAGTTATTTTCATGTAATTCTTGACTATTCCTACAAGTCTTTCGTAGAATCCTTCGAAAGGAATATTCCTTTCGAATATTCCTTTGACAATATTTCAGCTATTAGTTTAAAGTGGAGGGCGTTATCGGAGGTAATAAGAGTCGGTACCCCTCTTGTTAACCTTCGCAAGGCTAGTAGTTCTTCTTCGGCAGAGAGGTCTTTGACCACTTCTAAGTGAATTTCCCTCACTGCGTAGCATGTGAAAAGGCAAATCCATCTCTCGTTGGGACCCCTTTCGTTCACTAGGGCCCATGTAATCTCTTCCCGTGAAAGTGAAGGGTGCACTATAGTTTACTCTTCTCTGCTGGTAAAGCTGGGGTTGGTGGTAACTTAAATGGTCCACCGTGTTTGACGCACCTCGGCCTTCTTTATGATTTTTAATACTTGAGCTTTTCCTTGTGGAATTCAATAATCTTGTCTTATCAGGCTTAACGTGTCCGCTCCGACATCATTCTCTTCGTGTGTTCTCTTTATAATGTCGTTGGTAAAGTCGCATTCTCTAGGTATGAATATTGGGTATCGTTCATCGATGACCAGTCAGCATTCTTCATGCGACCTTCTTAATATCCCAACGATGTCTTTGACCAGTCTTAGATTGCAGCTTAAATCAATCCTGGACCTCTAATGGAAAGCATTATTCATCTCTTGATCTGTTCGATCCTATGACTTAGCATGTCTTTGTTGTCTATTTCTTTTGGCGTAGTGATGATTTCACTCCACGTTTCTTGAATAGTTCTGCACTCTCTCCGTTCGTCGGACCCTCCCCACAGGTTGAGAAAGAAAGTGTCTCTTCGTCGCGGTCCGCAGGCACCACTTCGGTTCTTTCAGTAGAAATTCTGGACCTTGCTGCCATATCTCTCTGTCTTTATTCAATGTGGGAGGTCTGGTTGCTACGTCGGCTGGGTTTAATTCTGATGGAACATATCTTAGGATTCATTCTTTGCATTAGTTTTATCTTGAATTGTCTCATCACAAAAATGAGTCTACTTCCTATGAGTACTCTCAGTAGTTCTAAGCGTGGTTTCTTAAGATTATCTTAATCCTTTATTGGTACTAATCTGGATTTTCCTATGATGAAATGTATATATTCTTCGTTCACTATGTATACTGCTGCTGCGTATGCTTTCAAAGAAGCATCAATAAAGCAATGTAACTGGTATTTTTCTGTATCTGTTACAAAACATCTGGATATGAATATCTTGTGTATTTCAGCTAACTCTTCCCTTACCCCATTCCATCTGTCATGTAATCGTTCTGGAAATATCTCATACAATTTATATTTCTGTTTCCACAGATCTCGTAGGAATAACTTTGCTGGTAGTATGTTTGGAGTGGCAAATCGGCACAGGTCGTAGATTGATGCAATGACCTTTAATACACCTCGTTTATTGCTTGCTTCTGTGTTGGCGTCGAACTTGAGTTCGAGTGTGTCTTGTTCTAGATTCCACTTCAGTCCTAAGACTTAAGCGCTTTATTTGTATCCGGTATCCGTTTCATAAAATCATCTGAATTGGAACACCAATCTCTTATGTTCATTGAGATTTGTTGAAAGGTATCTTTGGTAGTTCAACACAATTCTACGGCTTCCTCTATTGTTGAGGTTCTTCTGATGAGGTTGTCAACATGTATGTCATCTGCTATATCTTCACTTAGTTGTAGATGTGGTCTATTTAGATCATTTATGATATTTAAGATAAATGGACTCAATATTATGCCAAAGGATGCTCTGCAACATCTCATGCACTGTAATTTATTTTTAGTGACTCGTTTAGTGATATCTTTAAACCATAAAAATCATGTCACATCTCTGTCTGCCTCGTGTAATGCAATCTGTAGGAATGCCATTCCACGTCTGCTGTTATCGCAATTCTGTGATGTCGAAATCGAATCAGGCCTGTTAAGTCTTCCAACATTAACAGTCCACAGTACAGGCATCGATGAAGGCTTTTGCCTTCGCCGCTCTTCGCTGTGGCATCGTACACGATCCTAATGGGTTTTCCATTCTGAGCCGGTGTTTGTATTATTTCTATAATTCCGTTTTTCACTTGATCTTTAAGTGTCTCATGATATGTCTTAAAGATTTCTTTATATAAGCGCCTTACCAAGCTCACCAGTCTTCCGTAGGCTATGCCATCATTAGATTGTAAAGCTGGAGAATATTCGTTTCAGGGCCAGGCAACAGTACATCGACCTTCGATAATAATAGTCGACAGTCATTCTATTGAAGTTATTAACAGGTTCATCTTCTCTATTAGTTTTCAGAGATTCGTTAATTCCGATGGACTCAAGTTCCCATAGGAATGATATATTACCCTGATCAATAGGTTAGTCTGGTGGGTCTAATTTTATTTCCATTGAGCTTTGAAAGTAAGTAATTACCAATAGCGACTCTGTTGGTTTAGTTTCTTTCCCAGATAGTACTTATCCAGCCGAATTTAGACTTCATTAAGTATAAATTGTCGTTCAATAGTTTTCTTTCAATCATCATGCGCGAGAAGCAGTAATCGTTGCCAATCAAGATAATATCTACTTGGTCTTGTAGGACTTGTAGTGATTCATCATCTGCAAGAACTCTCTCTCTTCTCTTCCATTGACTTGATTAACTCTTCCTATTGGTAACACGTTTGCATAGATTTCCTTCATGTACGTTAACGCTCGTTGTCGTAGTGATAAACTTATCACATAGACACTCTTTTAGAACAGGATTATTATTATTTTAACTGTAATAGTCTTTCTATTACACAAAACTACTATAACGGAGACTTTTTCTCTTTTAAATCCTCCTTCCTCTCCTCGTTTTGGAAGTCGGTTAAAACATAATTACTGTATAATAGCTTATACAATCTCTTACAGTTATTTATGTTTGTCCCTATAACTAACTCAAGTTATGTAGACAAATAATACTTATAACATCACGCCTAGTAACCTCATAAGGGTTAGTAAGAGGTGTACCTAGCAGTACTACCCACATTTTGGAAGTAATGTTTTAGTCACATTTAGGGAACAAGCCTATTGGCATCTACCGGGCACAAACTCAGTGGCTGTTACTAAAAAACCCGATTACATTTTGCCAGACTCGGTAATTGAAAATATAGAACTTCATGCTCAGCAGTCGACCATTACAGCTACACAGACTTGTAGCTAGTGGCTTTTAAATTATAATTCAGTTTTGTACAGGCATCTCTATCGCTCTTCTACAACTATGACATTTGACTCCTATTATAGAAAATTGATCCAATTTTAGAAAATGGTTCTTCACAAAATACATTGCATGTGCTTAATTAAACAAATTGAGAATTATTTCAATATGAACAATGATTCCAGTAAGCAGTGGTTTTGTTACCAAAGCTAAAATTACTGTATCGAAAATCAGCAACTTTATCACAAAAAGTCAGAGTATTAGTAAATATTAATTAAGTAATAAGTATGACTGACGTTGTAGTAGTGATGATTCATAAAACCCATATTTTCTGATGTGGTATTTCAATAAGTTTAATAAAAATCTCACATTTATGGCACACAGATAAGCTCAAAGGAACCAAGTTTGTAATCAAATTGCAAAATAAAGTTATCTTTATTTTATCTTTATCTTTATAGTAAGGCTCAATAATTCCGGGGGGGCATTCGAATATTGTCGTGCCGTTCATAGTTCATCATTAAAGTTACAGGACTCGCAAGTCATTTTCTCCATATAAGACAAATTATTTAATTACAAAACAATACCTATTTAATTCAATACGATATTGTCGTTTTCTATGTCTTTTTCTCTTTAAAAACACTCGAGACACTGCAGCAGCGTGATCGAATGTAAAATGAATTCTAGTGAAGTAATAAAATACTCTCTGAAGTAATAAAGTACTCTAGTAGTGTTGCCGTGCCTTCAAATATATATCAACAAATAGAGATTGCGTTACTGTTGCATCAACTATAATAAGCCAAAGTTGTCATACCTGTTACCACTACAGTTGTACTATACAACTGAATACACACTAATTAGTTTTTACAAAACATTCTATGGTCATCTGTATAACTAACGTTTGCTGATTATGTCTTATTCTGCAATCGTAATTTCATTTCACGAACAAGGTTCTATTCAGCCTCGAGTTGGACTTGTGACATGGAGCTTACTTCGCCCACAGAAGGATGGTCACAATTCAATCATATCAAATCAAATCAGACAAAATTGTTTTAAATCTTCATTCAATCTGTTTAGTAATTTGGTAATTGTAGCTACAACAATGCTGATTCTTGTTTTTATTCCGTATCACTTACTGAAAGAGTCATGGATAGTTCAGAGTTCCTTTTTATATCATTGATCATCGTTTGCAAGGGATTAAGTAAAATGGATGAACACCATTTACCGCTATAGCTTTTATGTCTTCTGTCATTAATAAATGTATGATATGCTAAAAGCAGAATACAATTCGATTGTGATTCAAGCAAATCACACACCTTAGTAAATAATATAAGACTTTGTTAAACACATATAACTATTCTTAGTTATTCATTAAAACACAATTGTGAAAACAATTGTCAGTTATCCGCAATGCAAGTTGTACATTTATATCTTTACAACATCCCATTTAATATAGCAAAAATCATCTCATACGTTATGACAATAAACAAGTAAATACCTCATGTATTTATCTTACCATTACATGATTGTTAGCGTCATTTAACACAATCATCTTTCAAGCGACAATATCAATATAAAAGCGTGAATGTTACCCAATTCACGTTATTTATCTACTCAGGGGTAGTCTTTACCCTAACTGACGTAGGTGTCTATTGATTTCCAAATTCATTGATCAATATCGATCCGTTGATCTCTCACATTACTCAAATAAAAACCCATTGAATAAAATATCAGGTACCTCGAGTAATTCAACGACTATGTATGTACTACACTGCAATTAGTAACATTTCACTATTCTTTACACAAAGTTTACAGTCATGTTTACCGGTCTTGTTAACAAACACTACAAGTAACACACACTGAAAGTATTACTTAGCACTTCAAGAGAAATGAAGTCGTCACAACTTACTTGATTATTATAATCAACTCTCATTTAGTTAGTGGCTTAAGATTCTCATTTTATTTGTATATTATTCAGTTTGTTTATAATTTTACAAAACCCGCTTATTTTACCGCTGACAGTTCGACTCCAATGACATTGACATTGGAAAGAAAAGTTGACAGGTTATCGATTTTCAACGAAAATAATCGATAATATCTTTAACTTATATTTTCATCATTCAAAATTATGAATTAATAACATATTATCACATAATAAATAATCGCACGTCTAATTAATCATTGCACACAAAATCACTTGGTCGTAATCATAAAATCACACCAACGCCATCTCTTGTCGGCTTCAGATATAAACTTATAAGATTTTGTTTTTCTTTAGGGCTGTTGAAAAATATTAACTTAGACAACAGTTTTATTTCATCTCAGCTTCATTAGATAGTAATTAAACAAATAGCATTCTGTTTGTTTAATAATATTTCCTTAGATGGGATTATTAAGCACTCATTTCAACATTCAACATGCAAGCTGCTATCATGAGCTTGCAATCATAATAGTTTAAACAAATAATTGTTAAATTTTCCTTTTATACAATCTGCCCAAATTATACTTAGGGCACCACCACCCTAAAGGCAAGTGATTCATACATGTAAATAGGTGAATGCAGAAGAAGGTGAAATATGGATGAGCATCATACAGTTCTTGTAGTATGGATAAACTTATTTTCATACTAATTCTCTAGGTCACATTGCTGTGGCAATAGAAAAGTAATTATGGTCAAACTGCATCTGAATGGCAGTTCACTCTAGCAATATTAAACATAACATAGCATAGATGGTTAGCTAAGCTCCTCAAGCTCCTTAATGTTCTTATATCCCAGCATCTCCACCATGTCGTGACGCCCCTGCTCTATTATGTAAGCCATATGGGGTATGTAATATAATCGTGCCTTAGGTTCGCTTACATTAGCAGGCGCACGAATAATATAATGATCTCATCATGGTAATAAATACTTTGAGTATCGTACCTCGCTTTATTGTTCTCTTCCTTATTTCACCTTCCTTCCACAGCTTGTTCACCATCTCTAGCCGCACCCTTCAGCGAGCTGCTAGCCGCTGCTGTTCACCATCTGTAGGTGTTTATGCCCATTGATACTAACTACTTCTGTACCATGGGCGGGGAGAAGGAAGCATCATCAGGGCGGTCAATCCTGCCCATGAATATGCCACTTCTTCTCAAGCTGTAAATAGAAATAAGCGTTAGCGCCACACTCATGCACCATTAAGGATATAAGGGGTTGTATAGCTCATACATCCCCGACTATTGCAGTTGCTTAGGTTCAGACTCTCTTAGCCAACCCTTGCACTATACTGCCCAAGGCGTCCCCAACTCTTACAGATCTTTACTTTACTTTAACTCTACAGTTCTTTACTTTACTTTAACTCTACAGTTCTTAAGGATCTGACCCTCATGGCCGTCCATTCCAACTCTAGGCCTTTAAGCTTTCATAAGCCAAACTTGCCAAGCTGCACGCTCGGTAGATTATCAGTAGGTACGTACCATAATATCTCTTCAGGGGGGAGCCTTTCATAAACTAGCCTTGTCAATCTGCCACGTGCCACCCACGAGGCCAGCTTGACACAGGCTCTTTAGCAGGTGGCTTTCATCAGCCTGCCTTGTCGATCTGCCGCATGCTACCCATGAGGCCAGCTCGACACAGGCTCGATCAATACAGCGTTACTTGTTCTACATTATATCTAATGATCTACAAGCACCGCCACCAGCTAACAACTTTAGCCTCATGCTTACTCTCATAATAGCAACTACTCAAAAGCTACTTATGGCTACTTAACTTAGCTCTACTTAGCGCAATTCAGGGGGAACTTAGGGGGCTACTTAGCTTTCACACAGCACTCTGTTGACGAGCGACTCGTCAGTTCCACTTTTACTTGTAACCGCAGAACACCGAAAGTTTGTCGGTTCCAAGCCATGGCATTTGCTTTTGGCGGGATCATGCTATAATGCACTCTCGTGGACCTTACCACAGATAAACATTCAGCCTTCATTACAGAGTAACGATGCGTTGGTATTGCCATGTAATTTCTATTATTTATAATTATTTTATTTACATTCGCGTTACGACGCGACAAGTGCAGTCAATCGATTAATAAATATTCGATGAATCGTTCATTCGAAGTAGCGTTTGGCGATAATAGGTTGTTTCGCAATAATTAAGTTCCATTCGAACAATCGTTCAGTCGACTTTCCGTAAATCAAACAAATGACTCGAAGTTATGTTACGGACCCATTAGTATGATGGCATAATTTAGATGATATTGAAAGATGAGTTTCTCAGGGTTTTTGTTTATTGGGCTAATGAAAGAGTTCACACATGTTATTCAGTAAAAAAAGTAAATAATCACGGTTAGCAGTAAAAACACAGGACTAGGAAAACTAAGAAACCAGACCCCGTATTCACAAACGTTCGACTCGTTTCCGATTCGACAACTCGTATATCTGTCTTCTTCTGGCATTACGAAAACGACCGAGATAGACCTACGACTTCCCGAATCGGAAGCGAATCGAAGCGTTGTGAATACGGGGGCAGGAATCAATAGTAAAACTAATAAAATATAAACGAGTGTATCGCGACGTGAAATCGTCCTCTACATAGATGGTCTGTGACTGGGCTGACTAGCAGTTGGCTTGGCGGATCGCGGAGTTGTGGGTGGTTTTGGTAACTTACAAAAAATTGCTACAATATTTTTTTTATCTTCGGCACCCTGTTGGGTTGTTATCTTGTCTTTTCCAAGGAACTGTCACTTGTCAGCAACTTGTGAGTGTGACTCAAGTGTGACTGGATGACGAAAATAATGACATTTGTCTTGATTGTGACAGGCATAGAATTAGGTGTCCAGATCCTTGAATATTTTAACGAAAGTGTTTTCTGGGTACGTACAGTCATTTTAAATAATACTCATATTGTGCGTTCATAAGTTTAATACTACCCTATGTCAGCATTATCCTATATATGTGATGAATATGGATCTGATTCAGAAGATAGTGAAACAGATAGTAAAAACAACGAACCTGATAGGTAATAGAACATTATGTTATTACGAACATTGATTTAGATATAAGTATTTACAGTAAATAATCTTCTTGTATGTTACGTCATAATTGGACATCTTAGTATGATTATCTTACTGTTCTTAGATGAGGTACATACTTTAATCAAATTGTGTTTACCTATCCTGTGTTTTTTAGGTTGGTTATTTATATGTTCTTTATTCTGTGTGAAGTAAATCTGAACTGTAATTATTATTTTCAGACCTAAACTTCCTGCTCCTAATCTGAGTAAAGTGCCAGTTGTGCCCTCCAACATACACATAGATGATCCACAGCTTCATAGTGGCAGATCCCGAACATTTCCACATGTGAGGGGAAACTGGGCCACCTTTGTTTATGTGAATTGTATGTACCTTGAACATTTTAATTACTTACATGGAAATCAAATGGAATTAATATTTTTGATGATAGGAAGTATTTCTGTTTTAGATTGTCAAATAGATGCTGTCTGTGATTTGATAGATAAATTGGAGAAAGCAGTAGTAACAAAAG
Source organism: Xestia c-nigrum (assembly GCA_916618015.1). Taxonomy (NCBI): domain Eukaryota; kingdom Metazoa; phylum Arthropoda; class Insecta; order Lepidoptera; family Noctuidae; genus Xestia; species Xestia c-nigrum. The sequence goes on from OU745260.1 coordinate 13,880,676, forward strand.
TTGAATCATGTCATCGCTGTGATGATTTTCATATCAGTTTGTCTAAAACTTTTGTATTGAAGTTTCATTTGATATCACCATTTAGTTCATCACTTCACAAATGCCTCACTGATGTTGAAAGGTATGGATAGTCTTGTTATATATTGTTTGTCATGCTATGTCTTTCTCTGCCTTTAACACATGCTAGCACTTTAAGTACTTACCCAATATTGTGCTGTTAATGTGAATTATGATTGTTCATAAGTCATATTTACAAATTTAAATATTACCAATCTGCAAATTCAAAAGCCAATTAGCTAGCCAGTTACCTATGTCTATAATCTGTTTACATATCACATTATACCACAATTCAACCTACATATCGACGCCTTAGAGTGAAAACCTCGTAAGTGTAAAAGAGGTAACTTTTCAGGAGGAAGAAAAAACTGCGATAATCGTTGCAAGGTATTCACGGGAAACTGATAGATGCGAGTATTTACGAGGTTCTCATTTACTGTCATAGGTGGCGCTATGAGTATTGAATGAACAAATGAGTCAGATTTGGACGTGCGTAGCGAGGTTTTCTTCCTAGAAACGTAATAAAATAAATTTGAGCAAAAATGCATTCCCGAGGTTTTCACTCTAAGGCAAATATGGTTACATAAAATGATAATACATACTTACATAAATAAATACATAAAAAGGAGATCACCCAGATTGGACTATTTTCAAAGTGCCAAGCAAAATAAACTTATTATTTGGATAGAGCATTACATAATAAACATTTTTTATTGTGACACCTAAGTCATAACTCTATTTGAGAAGTTATTCAACCACAAAATATCTGAGGTCACCCAGATTGGAGAAATTTTTGTTTGCCGACCAACTTATATGTATAAACGCAACAGTTAAATAGGGCTTATGGATATTTCACCGTAAAATTGTCAAATACATTATATTGTAATATCTCTAGCGATATTGTAAAGTCTCGAATTATTGTCCAATGAACATACTGCTTACAACAAAATGCATTACTTTTCGTGAAATGCATGCGATGGTAGTCAACTTACACGGTGTGGAAGGAAGGAGGGGTCCCCCTTGCCCAGTGGCACAACTCTCATGAAAAAATAATGCACCATTCCTGAGAAATACCGATTAATATAACATAACCTTAAAACACTTTATATTCCCCCTAAAAAGCGTAGTCGACGGAGCCCCGCTTCGCGGGGCCCCTATTTCCGAGTGCAGGGTTTAAAGGAACCTAACTAACCTAACGGGGGGGTGCCCCAAGTCCCGATTATGGGGGCAGAGATACTTCCGTATGTTCAGTTGACAATAATTCGAGACATTACAATATCGCGAGAAAAAACACGTTATATTGTAATATAACGTGTTTGACAATTTTACGGTGACAGATATAAACATTTTTGTTAGGATGCTATTTAAAAGTACTTCAATTTATTTCCATTTCATTTACCTAATTTTGCCTGTGTTCCACCAAATATACTGAATGTGCACCAAAATATGTTCATTGAAATATGTCATAACGAGCATCTATTTAACAACTGTTGCAAATTTCTAAAAATAGTAATACACCTAATTTTAAAAACAAGCATTTATTTTTTTAGTTTTACTTCAGATAATGCACTACAAAATGTATTTGAATCAAACACCAATTAATGTCCAATGTAGCTTTATTAATAAAAAATGAAAACATTATAAAATTTAATGCTTACTACAACTGTTTTTTTTAACTAATCAGTACGAACCATAATAATTCAAAATGAAAAACAAAGTGTCAAACACCCTTGCCCAGTGGCACAACTCTCATGAAAAGATAATGCACCATTCCTGAGAAATACCGATTAATATAACATAACCTTAAAACACTTTATATTCCCCCTAAAAAGCGTACTCGACGGTGCCCCGCTTCGCGGGGCCCCTATTTCCGAGTGCAGGGTTTAAAGGAACCCAACTAACCTAACGGGGGGGTGCCCCAAGTCCCGATTATGGGGGCAGAGATACTTCCGTATGTTCAGTTGACAATAATTCGAGACATTACAATATCGCGAGAAAAAACACGTTATATTGTAATATAACGTGTTTGACAATTTTACGGTGACATGCGCGTCGCAAACGCGCCAAAACCATTTTCAGTAAAATAAATAAAAGTCTTAGAAGTAATGTTTTACGAAATGCATTATTTGTTCTTCAATTATAATTATTTTAGTAACATCAAAGTTGTAAAAAACCGTTTTAAATAGGTATACGGTACTAGGATGCATATTAATATTTTGTGTAACATTCAGGAATATTTGGTGCACGATCAGTATTTTTCGGGGAAGAATAAAATAGTTATTGTTACAATAGAATATTTGCAGCGCACTACAATAAAAAAGTGTTATAACTTGGTGTTAATTTGGAACTTGTTTGTTGTTACATATTTTGTTGGCCGAGTAGTTTAATTATAGTAAAACAATTAAACGGGTTTAAGATCAATATTTTAGAAATGCATACATAGATGTACCTTTAGATTTTTGGTGAACACAAAAATATTATCCTTTTTGTTATGCTACCCAAGTTTTAAATAAGTAATAATGATTACTATATGAAAAAAAAAAACTACTGGTTGATGATCAAAGAAGATCTGCCAATCTCCTTGAAGCCGAAACACATCAATGAGTTTGGGATTCACGGAAATCGGCAGATCTCCCTTGATCATCGACCAGTAGCGTATTTACCATAGTTATGATTTTAAATTATTTAAAACTTGGGTGGCATAATAAAAAAAATAAAGCCTCGACAAAATTTACAAAATGTTTAATAGAAAATAATTCGATAATTCGCTATTTTGTGGAGGCGGCCATCTTGAATTTTTAATTTATCATAGTGTTCAGTATTCTATTAATCAACCTCTTTCATTTCATACCCATATTGAAGGAGTTGTTGAATAATTTATACGTAATCCGCCATTTTGTGGTGGCGGCCATCTTGGACAGATTTTTTTTTTTTACTTTTGTTATTCAAAATACATTGTTTACAAATATTATATAGCACGTAAACATACCACACAAACCATCGTGGGTTTAACAGTGGTATGCCAGACACGACAACTCGGTGCCACAACATAAATTAATTACTCAGTAAGTACATGCATACGCGCGATTCGGGCGAAGGCGGGGCAAACACACATTTAGGTATCTTGTATGTGGGTAAGAGTGACAAACAACGTAGGTAACGACTTTAGCCTTTCGTATTTTCGAATTAAACCCAGATTCTGGTAGTTCTCGTTTACAAAGAGTACGCGCGCCTTGTCAGACATTTACAATTTGACAGTATTTAAATAGACCCGTGGTATCATCTTGGAATTCTTGTTTTGTCTTCTGGGTACAATTGTTTTTGAATACGTAACTGTAGCTTGTAAATATCCTCGATGTAAGTTTATAATGATGTATGTATGTGCGCCCGTAGCTACTTAGGCCGTAGTCAATAACGGAATCAGCAAAGTGCCAAGTACAATGTTCTGAGCGTTTTATAAGGAAGTTTATACGTAAGTATCGATAACTTTGATAGTACAGATCTAAGCTTATTACATACGTGATCAATGTGCGTCCGCCAATGGAAATTATTATCTGATAAGGCCAAGATAACATGTGAGGAGTCACCAGCTCCAATGTCTGGCAACTACACGCTGTAATCGGTCGGTGTAAACACAGATGCTCATGGGCGACGACAGAAGGTACAGAAGGCGCCGTCAGGTAAGGTGAGTGTAAATGCAGAAGTTTAGTTTTTTTTTACATTAATAACAAGACCAACGTCGTGAGCCCACTTACATAGGAGGTCGAAGTTACCCTGCATCACTCTCTGTGCCTCACGTATATCTTAATGTGCAGCAACTAAACAAGTATCGTCAGCAAATTGGTACACGGAGGCTTCTGTAAAGATGTTACACATATCGTTCACGTACAGTAAGTATTCGGTCGGCCCGATAATTAAACCTTGAGCTGTGCCTTTATCGGTTGGGATCATGCTACTTAACGAGCATGCAACACTCACTGACGTGAAGCGGTTTTTGTGGTAGTTTTTGAACCATTCTAGAAAGGCACCCCGTGTACCACTTTGCTGTAATTTATTAAACAGCGTCCTGTATTCCAAACAATCAAAAGCTTTGTTGAAATCAATGAGGACAACAAGTACATGTTCACGATTGTTCAGGCACTTGTTGACCTCATTACTAAACTTAGACAACAATTGTGAGGTATTTTTGTTTTTTTGAAAGCCGTATTGTTTATCATTAATCACCCCATTTTTTGTCAAAAAGCTGTTGATTTCTTGTCCGAGATACCTCTCAATTATCTTATCAATATACTCGTATGATAGAATTGTAATTGGCCTATAATTATTTACATCTGTGTGCGAACCATTTTTGTGGATAGGTCTTACTATTCCAACCTTTAGTTGATCAGGGTACAAGGCCGTCGCAATACGAGCTACGTATGGTTTTCCGAAATACGGCTCACCGAAAGGACGGTTTTCCGATAACACTCTACTCCGACGGTTAGTTGAAAAATAATTGGCCGATGAAACGTTTCGCCGATAATATTATTCATCGACGGTTGGTAGTCCGAATGAATCCTTCGCCGATGTAACGGTTCACCGAAAACACTCTTCAACGACGATTGGTTAAACGAACGAATCTTTCGCCGATAGCACTCGTTGTAGGGGAATTCTTTTGCCAAATGTATAGTTTTTCTTTCAGCTTGACAACACCCTTTTTTTAGGATGGGAAATCATCAAATGACTTCTCTTACTGACTAAAACCCATCCATGTTCCTTCGTCGCCCTTTATGTTCCGGGGCCGCGGTATCTCTTTCGAACAGGCCCGCAACCCCGGCAGGCTTCGGCCCTTGCGGGCCCCTCCCCTTATGCTGACATCTCTTTGAGGCGCGCGTGGAACACTAACGCGCCGTTGACAAGGCCTGTCGTGGTTAGACGGACGGACGGTTAGCTAGCCCATAGCCAACCGTCCACAGGCCCGCATCTACGGTTAGGTATTGTAGAAGTCATGTTAAAAATACAGGTAATAATAAAATAATACAAGGAAGAGTGGCAATAGAAAAAAAAACAAAGTTTTTATTTAACAATAAGAAAATTAATCAAAAAGGCAAATTTATATTGTTTTTTACAATAAACAATATGATTATGATTATTATGATTTCTCTATTAGAACTGCGACAATAGAAAAAAATTAAATAAACTGTGCGAACAAAGCAAAAAACCAATAAAAGTAACACAACGTGATAAATTTTTGAAGTTATAGTAAATTGTGAGTTTTATTATTTGTACTTATAATTGTTATAATTCTTTAATGATATAAAAAAACATATTTATTTCTTGTTTTTCAGGTATAGAATATGGGCCAATCCACCTAAGAAAGATTCAATATTCATTTCACTCTTTTGTGATAAGTGTGTTTGTATCCTAGCATCATATTCAACCTGTGCATTACGTCTACGCTTTGGCATGGGTTCCGAGGAGTTGATTCGTTCAATGACACATTCTGTATGCTTCTGCTCTTTATCAAATTCAATAATTGTTTTATGTTCCATTTTTTTCTATGGAGAAGGGTGTTCCATCGTTCATGCCACGATTCTAATGCATTTTGTGTCCTTGGAACAGAAAGTGTGCGATCGTAAACTGACCACATAGCTGGTGGAAATAATGCCTGATTTCTTTTTATTATCAAACCCGTGTCAGTTCTTTGCTGCGTGTGATGTGATCCAACATAATATTTCTTAAACCAGTGGGCAATTTCAGCTGCTTCTGTCAGCAATATTTTATTTTGGATGATTTCGAAGGCTTCGGATATCTCAGCGGGCTCAAGAAAAGCGAGGGCAACTAAGTGTCTGATTTTGTGCGCAAATGTGAAATCTTCAGCATATCGCCTTGCGAGACCCTCTGACTGGACATGACGCCAAATACTTTGGGTCAAATGGAATAAGCATAGCCTGTGGGCGCAGTCTGGAAACTGTCGTTTGACTACATTGATCACTGCTACTTCAAAATCAGTTAATATATTAGCTGGTGACAAATGGGTATTTAATGTATTGATCGCATATCTTTTCAAAATCTCCAAAAATATTTAATAACAGCTTTCAGTCTTATGTGACAGTAGTGCGTATACCATAGGAAGAAATTTATTTGTACCACCTCCAGTTCCCACTAAAACATGAATAGAAAAAACTTGACAGAACGGAGTTGGGCAACTCGAAAATGTCCCGTCCATGATCCAGCATTGTGCATTATTCATACGCTTAACATTAGCTTTTGTACCAAAAATGACAACACTTTCATTGTTACATGTATATTGACCAAGCAAAAATTGCTTTCCATTACTTTTAGCGAGATGCTGTGGTACATGAAATTCGTTGATTGTTTGCGGTATCTTAGGAAGTCCTTCATTTCTAACACGCTGCACAATCATTCGGCAAGCCGATTTATTCGGCAATTGAGGCGCACTTATGGTAGCTACGTCTTTTAAACAACGATTTACAATTTGTGACGGACTGTCCATAGATTCTTTCGCACTAGTTCTCAATTTGTTTTTGAAATTCATATCAATAATTTTTTCAGGCTCTGGGTAAATGTGCATGATCACAATTTTGACTTACAAATGTATGTTCATAACAATCAAATAAAGTTATAACACTTACACCACAACCACTTGTTTGTTTTTTTGTACACCGCCAATAATACTTGTTATCACATTTTTTATTTAAGTGATATTCATTAGAATCGTGGCATGAACGATGGAACACCCTTCTCCATAGAAAAAAATGGAACATTTATAAAACAATTATTGAATTTGCTAAAGAGCAGAAGCATACAGAATGTGTCATTGAACGAATCAACTCCTCGGAACCCATGCCAAAGCGTAGACGTAATGCACAGGTTGAATATGATGCTAGGATACAAACACACTTATCACAAAAGAGTGAAATGAATATTGAATCTTTCTTAGGTGGATTGGCCCATATTATACCTGAAAAACAAAAATAAATATGTTTTTTTTATATCATTAAAGAATTATGACAATTATAAGTACAAATAATAATAAAACTCACAATTTACTATAACTTCAAAAATTTATCACGTTGTGTTACTTTTATTGGTTTTTTTGCTTTGTTCGCACAGTTTATTTATTTTTTTTCTATTGTCGCAGTTCTAATAGAGAAATCATAATAATCATAATCATATTGTTTATTGTAAAAAACAATATTATAAATTTGCCTTTTTGATTAATTTTCTTATTGTTAAATAAAAACTTTGTTTTTTTTTTCTATTGCCACTCTTCCTTGTATTATTTTATTATTACCTGTATTTTTAACATGACTTCTACAATACCTAACCGTAGATGCGGGCCTGTGGACGGTTGGCTATGGGCTAGCTAACCGTCCGTCCGTCCAACCACGACAGGCCTTGTCAACGGCGCGTTAGTGTTCCACGCGCGCCTCAAAGAGATGTCAGCATAAGGGGAGGGGCCCGCAAGGGCCGAAGCCTGCCGGGGTTGCGGGCCTGTTCGAAAGAGATACCGCGGCCCCGGAACATAAAGGGCGACGAAGGAACATGGATGGGTTTTAGTCAGTAAGAGAAGTCATTTGATGATTTCCCATCCTAAAAAAAGGGTGTTGTCAAGCTGAAAGAAAAACTATACATTTGGCAAAAGAATTCCCCTACAACGAGTGCTATCGGCGAAAGATTCGTTCGTTTAACCAATCGTCGTTGAAGAGTGTTTTCGGTGAACCGTTACATCGACGAAGGATTCATTCGGACTACCAACCGTCGATGAATAATATTATCGGCGAAACGTTTCATCGGCCAATTATTTTTCAACTAACCGTCGGAGTAGTGTGTTATCGGAAAACCGTCCTTTCGGTGAGCGGTATTTCGGAAAACCATACGTAGCTCTCGCATTACATGGGTTAATTAGATGTGTTATGACGGGAGTAATTTCCTTATGTATTTAAATCTTTGACTCGAATGCCATCGTAACCTGGACACTTATTTTCGTTTAGGTGTTTGATTATAGAGGATACAACCTCATCTTTAGCCTTTCGCAATCTCATTGAAGAGCTACAGTTATGAATATATGAATTGACATCTAGAATTGGTGTGTTACACTGAAATTTGCAAGTATTCTTTACATTATCTCTGAATTCGGTAGCAAACAACATTAGATACAATATTTGGCAATAGTTTAAAATGTTTTGTAATTATTTCGTCGTAGGTGTGCCTAAGAACACTCCCCTAATTCACACAAAAAAAAAAACAAATTCAAAATCAGTTCATCCTTTCGAGCGCTACGATGCCACAGACAGACACACACACACACACACACACACGTCAAACATATAACACCCCCAGATATTTTGTAGTTGAATAACTTCTCGGTGAATTGAGTTACGACTTAGGTGTCATAATAAAAAAATGTCTATTATATTGTGCTCTATCGAAATAATACGTTTATTTTAGTTGACTTTTGAAAATAGCCCAAAAATGTATGGAGGCTGGGGGTCTCCTTTCTTATTTTTTTTTGTTTTTTCAGTTTTGATCTTGGGTTTGCTGCAGTGAAAGTATATTGTAACGAAGATCATTCAAGGACATTTATTTCTCTTGATGTGGATCCTTTTACACATAAACACTTACTAAATGTGTCCAAAAAAGTTGATGATGTACTGACTGAATTTCAGTTGCCTACATTCTATGAGGTGCATTAAATTGTTTATTTTTAATGAATGAAGAAAAATCATAAATTCTTAATATAAAGCAAAAAAGAAATTCTGTTTTCGCGATCGCGATAGAGGAGATCATTTCCAAAGGAGATCATTCACACAATGCTGTAGTGAATTCGGTAACAAAGAAATACAACAATATAATTCTTAAAACCTCTAATACAAATTGTTTCCCGTTATGTATTTTATCCAAATTGAACTATTTCCTTTGATTTCCCGTATGTCATTACTTCCCAGAGTTTGATCCTTATTAGCGGCACTATGGAGTAATAATAGTGCAGTCCATGCGGAATGGAGTAATAATAGTGTGTTTTTATTCCAAAATCTTGGGTTCGAATCCTGGGTGGGAGGGAATATTGTTTTGTCTAAAATGTTTTAGTTTTCATTAAAATCAGGTTCTCCTTCGAGCATTTTTCGCTATTCCTCATGGTTTCGGAGCTGGCAATCCACCACTTGATAATATCCCAAACAATCTCCTTTTTGCAAAATCCTCAAAACCTTAATTATTCCAGATTTAACGTCAACCGCCATACAAAACACGAGTTCTTTTTTATTTCAAAGGTTTTTTTTTATTCCAAAGGTTTAATTTTTTTTGGCAAACTTTGGATTCACTTTTCAGGTTCTCAAATACTAAAATACAGTGTACATTACACATACTTTTGTAGATATGTTTATGGTGATACAAAGATATACCTGCAGTTTTAACGAATTTTTTGGAAACTAAATACAGCGGCAGAAACTTATCCAAATATATCATGGTTTTTGGCTGCACTTTCAGATTTGGTGTCCATCAACTAGCTTAAAACTATTTTGAAACATAATTTGTTTTAATTTTTTTTTTCAGAATCCCTCGTTCCATATGAGTATCCTGTGGGTAAAAGGGGATAAGAAGACCGAGCTTGTTCGTATTATAGATGAATTAAATGAACTCTTATCTCAGGAGTTGGAAAAATCTCTGAGCACTGTATTAATAGAGACAATTAATTGTAAAAGTGGTAATAAATACTTCCAGTATTCATTGAGTTGATATGGCAGTTCAAAATAAATCAAAAGGAATTCTAAATATGAATTCTCTGGAAAATAGTAAAAACAAGGTTTATATTAACCCGAACTTCAATAGGTTACGGGTAAATAATTATATCAGCAACACCGCAATGCATGTTAATCCAAAATTTTCTCAATTTGTGGTAGCAAACAGTCAAAGTAATGTACAAAATACGAACAAAATTTACATAAACCCCAATTTTATAAAATCTAGAAACGTTGATGATGGTAACCAATTCATTTCAAGTTCTTTCAATAATTACGTTATTTCCGACGTACAAAGCCCCGTCAGCAACTCATTGAACACTCATCAGCATCAATCAGAGTACAAGGAAGCAACTGCTCTTCCGCCGCCAGTTACACAGTCTCGTTACAGTTTAGTTAGGCAGAATATACCTAACAAACCAACAAATGATAACAAACCAAAAAATGAAGCACCGCTAGATAAAACGAAATACACGTTCAAATTAAACAAGTATAAAACTGTGTCATGGAAAGACGTCAAAATAAACCTTGCTAATGTTAAAAATGTTACAAATAATAATCGAAAACGTTTAGAAACGAATTTCCAGACACCAATGAACGGAAAGGTCTCTAATTCATATGTACTCAATAGAAAAAATAATCAATTCAAGCTTACTAACTACATAAATGCATCTCTTATGAAGCAAGATAAAATAAAAACAAAGTTTAACATAGATGCTCTTAAAAAAATGAATCATTCAAATCTAGCCAATCAATCAAGACTGAAGAAAATAAAAGGAAGTTTAAAGAAAAATAATATACCTTGCCCCCTTTTCCGCAAATTCGGAAAATGTTTAAGAAATGCACGTGGGAACTGTGAGTTTTTACATGACCGGAAACACGTTTCCATTTGTCGAAAATTCATCAAAGGCCTTTGTCACGACAAAGACTGCCTTCTGTCTCATGACTTAACGACAAAGAAAATGCCAACATGTTATTTCTATTTACAAGGAACGTGCACTAAAGCAGAATGTCCATATTTGCACGTTAAATTGAATGAAAAGACAAAGATTTGTGCAGATTTTGTGAAGGGGTATTGTGAGAAAGGTAGCAAATGTTTACAACGCCATGTTAATATACCTGCCGAAAGCAAGAAGCCAATTTCTCAAATAAGAGATTCATACAGAAGAAAATACAACGAATCAAGAATTTATCAAGGTTTTATGAAAAGAAAAGATCGTCAAGCCTTAGAAGAGTATCAGAAAATAGAAAAAGCAAGTGTCAATAGTGCTACATCATTTTCAGCTAAAAGTGAAACTAGTTCTGAAAATAGATATTACGATGAGCACCGAGACGATGGTAACACCAATGAATCATTTGAAACAATAAAACCTATGAGATGTAAATTAGGAACATTACCCTCATTTATACAGCTGTAATTTGTTGCTTAGTTTCATCACCAGATAATTTAAAGGGGTTAAGTGTTTTGGTGAACCCCCTTTGTCCTCCGTGTTTATTAATTAGGGGGTAAGGATTCGTAGATCAGGGTTAATTGAAAAAAAGTACTGCTATAATATCAGAACGGAAATAGTAACAACATGTTTACATGATTTTGCAAGACGAATTTAATCAACAAGCCCCTTTGAGAATAACTAATCAACAAAATCCTTCTGAAATAATATCACTTGATCCTAATAATGACAACGTACAATGAAATGACGGAATGTAATGATTATCGCTCCATATTATCGGACGGATCTAGCCTACTAAAACTTAGCGAAGTCGGGATAGTATATTACTTACTTGATATAATATTATATGTAAAAATTCTTCAGCGAAACGAGCTTGTTATTGAAAAGCGGGTCCATAATATGAAACTCCTCGATTAACAAATGCTACTGTGTAGTATAAGTATTTGGTTGTATAATATGTAGTTGCACTTCACAAGTGCGTGTTAAACCTGAAGTTGATATGTGGATAAGTGGAACATTAGTTATGTCCTGTTTTACCTACATATCTCCCAAAAAAGTACGCGCTTCTGCAACCCAACCATATTCCGTCTTCGAAAATATTAAGGAGTGCTTGTGAAATCGTATGAAATTATTAATTTTTAATGAAATTTTCAAAATAGAATTTCGATGAACTACTCAATGTGAATTTAACTGTTTTATGTGTTTACCATGACAGTAGACTATAGTTTATTCAGTGATGATTTGCACCTTTAAGGCCTGCGCAGACGACAGACTTTGTTCGATCGAGTCTGTGGCGCACAAAATGTCTGCATGGCATACAAAAAGCCCGACGCGAATTTTATGCGGACTCGACGCTCACGACTTCATCGTACGGTAGGTTTACGTCCTAAGGCCCCCCAATAACGAGTGCAGATTGCATTGCGCCGTCTGCGTTAGCACGCGTTGGAGCAAACATTCTATTTTTTCGCTCACTTTTTAAACCTTAGCGCGGCGCGGCGCGGTCTGCTGAATGACCGGATTTTTTGTGCGTCGGACTTTTTGCGCGTTGTATGCGTTATATTGTTTACTAGCCGATGCCCTCGGCTTCGCCCGCGTAAAATTGTATACAAAAACCTTCCTCTTGAATCACTCTATCTATTAAAAAAACCCGCATCAAAATCCGTTGCGTAGTTTTAAAGATCTAAGCATACATAGGCACATACAGACGCTGCTGGAGACGTTTTTTTTTTATAATATGTAGTGATAATTGTTTATTTTCTATTTTCACAGACTAAAAAGTACAGCACGGATAAATGTCGCCTGCGCAGGCCCTTATGGGGAATGCTCCAAGGTAGCCCGCGAAATTTGAAAAAAAACGTAAGAAAATTTGAATTTCGCGGGCCACCCTGACGCTAATCTAGCACACAAAATTTAACAAGATGGAAGCGCTAAGGCTGCCCTCTAAATTTTCATTCTTTTTTTTTGGAAATTGCAGCTATAACAAAACACTGTGTGTTGAACAAAATATGATTAAAGACCGTAGGTAACATGAATATATTTACGGAATTTTTATCATTAACAATACAACAGAATTAATTTAATCCCATTAAATGATTTTTAATGAAATAGCCATATTTGTTACGGTCATGAAGAGTTTTTGAGGGCTTCCTTAGCGCATTCTCTTACCTACAGCTGTGTGAAGTCAACAGCTCCCCCGTCATCCAATCATTTTTCTTATTGTTTTGTCGTGTTGACCGGATGCGTTCGCGTTGTTCTTTGTGTCCATCGCTAACATGCTCGAAGATACACAGAAGGATTTTTATGTAGGTATTCTGTACAATACTCAGCGTACTTGTAGTAAGGTAGTAACGAAGGTCATGGCACGTGAAGACATGAGTATCCGCGAGAAATAGTGGGAATGTTCGTACACCCGCTGAGTCGACCGAGTGACATAATTAAGTCAAATGATGTGGTGCGATTTACGGGGACTATGCCAAAATCGAGACAATAATGTAATGGTAATATTTTTAGAATGCCATTTTTTTTCCTCCCAATTGTATTTTTTATATTTGGTTCCATTGTATCGAAATAAACTGTTGTTAGAAAAACTTATGAGTTTTCATTATTTATTTTAATTTAAATAGAATTTTAGTATGTAATTTTATTATTTATTATTGTTGTGACATGTAAATTTACAAAAAAAACATTAGTACCTTTATGGTTTAGAATTATACATAATCTATAGTCTCCGCCATGAGGAACTATAAGTTTTCTAAACAAACATTCAGGGCCAGAACACATTATAAAACATATGAAGACGGGTATTTGCTTAGTGTGGCACTAGGTGGCGCTGTGTGTTAATGTCCAGCGATATTTATTATTTATCGCGAATTTACCTTTAATTTAAGCCCGACGTTTCGACCGGATTGCACCAGCCGTGGTCGCGGGGAGACCCGCGAACACCCCGCCACCCGTCAAATACCCGTCTTCATAATTATGTTTTATAAACATTCAGGGGTTCGCAACCTTTTTCTTGATCCAAAGATCAAGTAAAAAAAAAAAAACTATTTTGTAATGATTTTTATTTTTATACAAGGATATCCGATCGAACGCGTAACATCTTAATACGGTCAAAGACAGGTATCGCCGATGTTGGCAGTAAGTCTGCGAAGCTGAAATGGGACTGGGCGGGTCACGTCTCTAGGATGGGGCCGGGCAGATGGGCGAAGATAGTCACACAGTCGGTGCCTGAAGACGGCCGTCGTAACCGAGGCAGGCCCAAAAAACGCTGACGTGACGATCTGGACTCGTTCTTGAAGGATTGGTCAGGAAACAGGATTGGAAAGCCATGGGGGAGGCTTTTGCCCAGCAGTGGGAAAAAAAACAAGGATATAATTATGTTAAGGCGCTTAGACGAGCTAAACTAGCAACTCTATTTGTGGTGGTTCAAACTTCGTTTGAAATGCAGTTAGAATAAAGTTCAAATCAGCTTGCACTACGAAGTGGTTGTTACGTCAGCCACTACGGGCCAAAAACCAGTGAATCATTACTTTTAGTAATTATAAAACTAGCGTTTAGCTTATGTAGTCGCCCTAACACACACAGCTAATTACTGAGGAGCTCGTGGCAAAATAATAAAAACTTAACAGCCGCTCGGCTTTAGGTTAAGCCGTGCTTGCCTAGGTTGGCCTGTGGATGGGTGACCAGGCTTGCCTAGGTTGGTCTGTTGATGGGTGACCAGCCTTACATACCGAGTTTCCTCCGTGCCTCGGAGAACACGTTAAGCTGTTGGTCCCGGCTCTCATTTGTCCATCTTGAACAGTCGTTACAGGTAGTCAGTGGCCCAAAAAGTCTGACAACCACTCATACCAAGTAGTATCGTGTGCGTACGCGCAGCGGAATGTTGTTGAATTTAAAGATTTTAATTATGCAGATATTTAGTGTATGACGTCGTATAATTGTGTATGGTAAAAAAAAAATGTGCACGCTACCATTGTGGAGAAATTCACCAAAAACTGATTCCGCTGGGCGAACGTTGTCCTGGCGGAACTTTTTTTAATCCATAGACTTTAGAAGAAAAGAGATGTGTCCAAAAATTAATAGTGTGTATTTGTGTACTTATGTATGAATAAAACTAGTGCATGCATAAACTTCGGAGAAATTAAAGTTTCCGCTACGCGAACGTTTGGCCATTAGCTAGTTTTCATATAAAGCGCTTACATAGATAGCTGTAGATTTTTACATACGTTGTTTTGAATTTGTTTAAAAAACAGATTTAGAAAAAATCCTAGGGCTTAAAAGATAAAAATATAAACGTAAAATACGCTTATTATTAGGTCTTACTTCTTAAAGTATGCACTTTGGGGTCTAGATTTTCACGTTTATACAAACCTTGTAAGTGTCTGCAACATGTTGCCAAGTATCAATGATGTTCCGTTAGTAACTAAAGAGTTATAGGACAAATTTACCATGAACAGATCACTGTTTACAAAGCAGTCAAATATCACGACGTTCTGAAGGAATTGCATGGTAATATGTATGTCAATAATTAGTGTATTCATTCAACTATTCTTATGCAAAAATTTCATGTCATTAAATTCAGTAATTAAAGAAAATCAATTATAATACTGACGAAGCATCGAAAACCTACATAACCCGACCAAGTTCGGATGGCTACAAAAAAGCGGCCTTGCCATATATCTAAGAAACGTTCTTAACCTTCCAATATAGTATTTATTAGTATGGTTCGCAACTGGCGAACACAAGCGTTAGGAAAAAATAAAACAATTGCATTTCTTGAATGAAAAATATTTTTTTAATAATAACGCCACTATCTACGATAAATCTGTTTTTTAAACAAATTCAAAACAACGTATGTAAAAATCTACAGCTATCTATGTAAGCGCTTTATATGAAAACTAGCTAATGGCCAAACGTTCGCGTAGCAGAAACTTTAATTTCTCCGAAGTTTATGCATGCACTAGTTTTATTCATACATACACAATTACACACAAATACACACTAATTTTTGGACACATCTCTTTTCTTCTAAAGTCTATGGATTAAAAAAGTTCCGCCAGGACAACGTTCGCCCAGCGGAATCAGTTTTTGGTGAATTTCTCCACAATGGTTGCGTGCACAATTTTTTTTTTACCATACACAATTACACGACGTCATACACTAAATATCTGCATAATTAAAATATTTAAATTCAACAACATTCCGCTGCGCGTACGCACACAGTAGTATCGTATTTCCCAGTTTAAACTGGGTTGTGGAGGTCAGATAGGCAGTCGCTCAATGTATTATTTTTTGTCAAAAAAACACAAAAAAGTGAAAAATAACTTTAGCTTCAGAAGTCGGTGACCTTTGTTTGATTGATTTACTTAGTTTTTTGTCAACGACTTCTGAAGCTTAAGTTATTTTTCACTTTTTTGTGTTTTTTGGAGTCTGTTTTAGTTTTTGCAAAAAAGTTTTTATTTTTCACTTTCTAGTGGTTCACTTGTGCTTACCTCTTCACAGCGTAGCGGCGTGATGTTATCTTATGAACTGGTGTAAACAATAGATAGACATGAGATTTCAGCAATCCCAGTCCATTTGCTATAATTTATTAAGGAGTTCCATTGCCTATCTCCGAAGTTCTTCATCAGATTTAGTAAGGTGTTCGAAAAGGTAATGCTTTATCAATTAATGCTCAATCATTTCAACACCAACAGAATCTTACACGATCAACAGTATGGGCGATTGTGCACTACAAGGAATTTTACTGTCCGGCAGTCCCATTTTTTACGGTCCGATATGGCACGCCATATAATATATATACTAGTTTGTGCACTATACGTAATTTTACCGTCCGACATTTTACTTTTCCCCATTCCGGAACGGAACTGCCGACGTTCCAAGAAACTCATCGTTCAGAGTAATTTCGCGTGCGTGGCATTTAGTTTCAAAGACAAATCTACCCTAAACTGAGGCGTATCATCCGAGTAAAGACGGACAAGTGCACAAGCCAATCGTCCGTTTTTTTCATGCCACTTCGGACCGTAAAAAATCGGACTGCCGGACAGTAAAATTCCTTGTAGTGCACAATCGCCCATAGGGCGGTTGTGCACTACAAGGAATTTTGTGGAATTTTGTGTACGGTCCGAAGTGGCATGAAAAAAACGGACGATTGGCTTGTGCACTTGTCCGTCTTTACTCGGATGATACGCCTCAGTTTAGGGTAGCTTTGTCTTTGAAACTAAACGCCACGCACGCGAAATTACTCTGAACGATGAGTTTCTTCTTTAAAAAGTCGGATGTTCGGACAGTAAAATTCCTTGTAGTGCACAATCGCCCTATGGCTTCACCAAGGGACGTTGTACAAACGACGCCGCCGCCGGTGTAACCTCACCCGTCAGTTCCTTTTTGTGACGAGTTATTGGATTTTTGTGATGATAATAAATGGATTTGCGCTGACATAAATAAACTTGGTAGGTCGTCGGATACCCACACGTTTTATAGTGATGCACACCATTGTAAGCGCTGCCGCTGGTTGGATCACTGTGTGTGTAGTCACGGAATCAGCCTGGCAAACCATAACTAGCGTACATGTGGACTATGGAACGTTTTGGTCGGATCATTTGCCATTAATTGTTAATTGTAATCTTGACGTAATTAGAACTAAATGTATAATGGATAATTAGGTTACTAATAATATTATTGTTGGGAGGTCAGCGTGGATCGATAAGTTCGTTGATTCAAACAGCTGGATCACTTTCCATATATTTAATCATAAATATTGGGTGAAAAATACAGTGATTATTTAAATAAAATGTGATTTGAATTAAAAGCTGAACGGGGCAAAAACAATTACATGGCCCGAGAACACAGACAGTTTTTTTTTGTGACAGTGACAGACAGTAGCATAGAGTAAAAAACATTCTTAATATGCAGATTATAAATATGAACATATGTTCAATTACTTTTTAACACTTCCCCTTAAGCTGCATATTATCATTAAAACAAAAACATTTACATTCAAACACTTACATAGGATAGAGATACATGCTCAACTCTATTAAACATTTCTTACATTTAAGTCATACATAAAACCTTTATGTTTACTACATGGCAGAGCCTTAGTCAGAATGTCTGCTATCATTCTGTCTGTAGGAAGATAAGTTACATGGATACAACCATTGTACGCTAAATCTTTCACAAAATGATATCGAACATCGATGTGTTTTGTCTTCTTGTGACACTCTCTACTCTCCAAGAGCTTAATTGCACTTAAATTATCATTACGCACCTTACATTTAATTTTACAACCTGTTATTTCATGACAAAAACTTTTTATGAATAATACATCTTTACATGCATCGCCTATAGCCAAGTATTCGGCTTCGGTGCTAGATAATGCAACACAACGTTGTTTTCTGCTTTCCCAATTGACAGTATTGTTACCAATCTTAATTACAAATCCTGAATAAGATCTTCTGTCAACAGGATCATTCGCCCAGTCAGCATCAGCAAACACCTCTAAATTATCATTTTTACATTTAGTAAAAATCAAACCATAATTTAAAGTATTTTTCAAATAACGAAGGATCCTTTTGGCAGCCAACCAATGACTTTGATCATAATTATTATTAAATTGGCTCAACATACTCACACTGAATGAAATATCAGGTCTAGTGCATACACTTAAGTACATAAGGCCTCCAATCAGTTCTCTATAATTGAATTTACACTCATTATTTTCAAGAGGTTTTTCAAATTTATCATTTACAGACATTGGTGTAGAGACACCTTTACATTCTAACATGCCAAAACGAACAAGGAGTCTTTTAATGTACTCTGATTGTTTTAAAATAATAGTACCTCTATCTCTATCTCTATGCACACTGATGCCAAGACAGTTTTTGATAGATCCCAAGTTTTTGATCTCAAAATTATTCTTTAACAATGAAATGAGAGCTTCTTTTTCTAAATTACAGTTACTAAATATATAAAAATCATCTACATATAATGCCAAAATTGTAGACTTAGTATTATTTCTTTTTACATAAACACATGGCTCACAATGTGTTTGTGAATATCCATGACTAGTTAACAAATTGTGTACAGTCTCATTCCATACTCTACTTGCTTGTTTTAAACCATAGATGCTTTTTTGTAACATACATACTTTTTTATCATCTATTTCAAATCCAGGAGGCTGCTCCATATAGATTTCCTCCTGTAGGGATCCATTCAGAAACGCAGTAGTGATATCTATATGGTCAATGTCCATATCTTTTTCATTAGCTAAATTGAATAAAATACGCAAAGTTGAATGTCGAACTACGGGTGAAAACGTCTTATCGAAATCCACACCAGGTTTCTGACTAAATCCTCGTGCAACTAAACGTGCCTTAAATTTATCAAAATTTCCTGACGCGTCTTGTTTGACCTTGAAAACCCACTTCGACTTTATAACATTTCTATTCAATGGTCTGTCTACAAGCGTCCAAACCCCGTTCTTAATCAAAGAATTATATTCCTCTTTCATCGCGGACTCCCATTCAGTCTTATTAGTACCAGCCATTGCATCATCATAAGACTGGGGCTCATCAAAACATGGTGTATGAGAGAGAAAAGAACTATCAGAAAGATAGTCATCATACCTCTTGGGTCGAATACCTCTTGTTGTCCTCACTGGACGACCACTGGCAGCCATCTCAGGAATGAACTCGGTGTCCTCTGTGTCATTGCACAACGAGCTGTCAGACTCATCAGAGAGCTGGCTTCTCTCCACAGCAGGAGACTGACCTCTCTCTATAGCAGGAGACTGACTTTTCTCCTCCACTGGAGACCGGCTTTTCCCCACGCTTGGAGACTCGCTTCTCTCCCCAGCAAGAGAATCACTCTGACTGGTGGCCTCAATACCAACAGAGGGCTCCTGCACTGGAGTGTCTGAAATTTGAGAAAAAATCTGATTAATGCCAACAATATTATCATTATTTCTACTAGAATTATTATTCATGTCCAAATTAATAAAATTATTATTATTATATTTTATATTAGAATTATCATTATTTGTCAATTCAATAAAATAAACATTTCTAGATTTAATTATCCTTTTAGGATTGCAGGGGTCCACCAATCTGTAGCCTTTCGAATAATCACAATAGCCTACAAAAATAAATTCTTTAGATTTTTCACTAAATTTACCACTACGTTTACTTTCAGGTACAAGAGAAAATACTCGACATCCAAACACCCTTAAGTGACTAAGGTTCACTTTGGAACCAGTCCAAACTTCCTCAGGGGTGGTGCCAGGCAACGCAGCAGTAGGGGACCTATTTTTCAAATAAATCGCTGTCATTACAGCTTCACCCCAATAGCGCGGTCCTAGGCCAGAGTCAGAAAGCATTGTCCTCGCTTTTTCAACTAAAGTCCTATTTAATCGCTCTGCGACACCATTTTGCTGCGGACTGTACGGTATAGTGGTTTGGTGGACTATCCCTTGACTAGATAAATAATTGGTGAATTTTGCACTGCAGTATTCACCGCCATTGTCTGACCGTAAACATTTAATCAAACATTCAGTCTGTTTCTCCACTAAAAGCTTAAACTTGATAAAACATGACATTACCTCCTCTTTGTTCTTCATTAAGAAACCATATGTCTTCCGCGAGTAGTCATCGGTGAACGTCACCAGATAACGTGCTCCTCCCCAACTAGGCTCGGACATGGGACCAAAGACGTCAGAGTGTACTAACTCCAACAGTCGTTGAGCTCGCTTGGTACTACCCTTAGGAAAGGTCTTCACTGTTTGCTTTCCCATGATGCACGGAATACAATCTCCAAACTGACTGCTGTGAAATTTTACACCTTCAGCAAGATTATCACGAAGTGCACACATACCACGAAGACTCAGGTGTCCCAGCCGCTTGTGCCAGACATCCACTGGCACCGAACCAGCTGCTAAAGCACTCTCCTGCTCCTGTACTTTACCTGGCAGGGTGCATGAGGACGCAAAACTACTCTGAGAACAAGAAGAGTTAGGCACAGAACAATCTAACCTATAAAGACCATCTATATGAGATGCAGAGGCTAATACTTTGTTTTTGTTCTTAATATGACATTTATCATTGTTAAATATCACAGAATATCCTTTATCAGTTAATTTGCTTACAGATAATAAATTGGCCGAGAGATTAGGAACATAGAGGACATTTTCTATGGTTCTAGAACACTTATCAAAAGAAACAGTTACATGACCTTTCCCTTTGCATTGCAATACATTATTATCAGCCACAGTAACCTCACTTGTGAAACTAGTGTTCATAGACGTAAAGAGGTTCTTGTTATTACACATATGTGATGTGCAACCCGAGTCAATTAACCAGTTTGCACTATTTATACACTCAGCTAAGGCACACACCAAAAATGTTTCACTTTGCGCGGAGGCTTGCACTGGCTTTTTATTGCCTTTATTTTTGTTATCACGCTTAAGCTTAAAACACTTCGATTTTACGTGGCCCGGCTTCTTGCAGTAGTGACAAACCACGAAGGACGACTCGCTGGGTACGGAGACTCCGTTGTCGCTCTGTTTGCGGAACTCCTCCTGTAGAAGACGCGCTCGCACTGCTTCGCTTGTCAGATTTTCCAGGACATTTGCGGTCTCCAGACTCGAAACAAGCACATCAAACTCCTGCGGCAGCCCACTCAGTAGTAATTCTGCTACTTCCTTGTCTTCGATGACACGGCCGATGTCAGCAAGCTGCTGTACAAGTGTCATCACCCCGTCGATATATTCTCCCATGGAACTGTAGTCGTTGTAATTCGATCTATGTAGCTTCCGGAGCAGCAGGACCCTTCGGTACAACCCTTTGTCCTCAAAAACGTCCTTCAGCTTGTCCCATGCCTGTTTTGCGGTGGTGACTGACCTGAGGTACTGGATGCAGTTGCTTCTCACAGATAGGCAGATTCGTGCCAACGCTCTTTGGTCTTTGGCAGGAGTTATTACCTCTCCCTCAATTATCTCAATACATGGCCACAGCCCTTCCATAATTAGAGCCATTTTCATTTGGAATTTCCAATTGTGGTAGCTCGCCACACCGTCCAGCTTGTCGAATGAGTAGGCGGCATGAGGCCCTTGCGCGCCCTCGCTCGACATTGTAAATCACTTGGTAATATGTTTTTAATCGTTTTGATTCTTGAAATTTGCGCAGTACTCACAGCGTGTTTTCTCCTGGGGGCATAACCTGTTGGGAGGTCAGCGTGGATCGATAAGTTCGTTGATTCAAACAGCTGGATCACTTTCCATATATTTAATCATAAATATTGGGTGAAAAATACAGTGATTATTTAAATAAAATGTGATTTGAATTAAAAGCTGAACGGGGCAAAAACAATTACATGGCCCGAGAACACAGACAGTTTTTTTTTGTGACAGTGACAGACAGTAGCATAGAGTAAAAAACATTCTTAATATGCAGATTATAAATATGAACATACGTTCAATTACTTTTTAACAATTATGTGGGGTAGAATATTAGTAGAGGGAAATTAGCGAGATAAGTAGTTATTCTGACATTTGTAATAGTAAGCTAAAAGACCTTGACTTTCCGATTGAATTTTGTGTTTGTGCTGACAGTATGTGTAGTAACTTTGGACATAGATAATATTATTGACAAATTATACGATGACATTGTGAACATTTTATGTGAGACTTCTGTGCAAAGCAAAAGAGGTAGTAAGCTCAAAAATGATAAAACGGTAGTGGGGTGGAATAAACACGTTAAAGAGGCGCATAAACAGGCTAGGGAGGCGTATCAAAAGTATTTAGTACATGGTAAGCCAGAAAGCGGGCCTGTACATCACGAGATGTATCTTACTCGTAAAACATTCAAATCTAGACTGAAATTCTGTCAAAACCACCAAGACTAACTTAAAATGGATGTGTAGCCTCCCACGTTAAAGTTAAAGATTTTTCAACACACTTGCTCAAAAAGTGCATTTACGAAGCCTGTAGGTATACATTGTTCGAAAGTTGAATATTACGCACCATACAACGGACCGTGCGGTAATGTAGGCCATACACGCTACGGTCTCCCGGAGAGGTAATCTGTGCAGGTATGCCTGCGCAGGTCAACCGAACGATGGTAGCGTGTATGGGGACGTTCCGGTGTATCGGAGCGGTCTTCAGTTCTCTTTGCGATGGCATCGAATGTGGACGATGACAAGCTGGCGTTGCTAGGTCTTGCTTTAATTTTGAAGAAAAATGATACGAAAAACAAGCGAAGAAAGTGGTGTAAGCATTGGTTATTGAAAAAGAAAACATATAGTCATGTTAATTTATTTAATGAATTGAAATTTGAACCAGAAGATTTTAAAAACTACCTTCGAATGGACGAGAAAACATATCTTAAATTACTTGAAATGGTTACTCCTATGATAAAAAAAGAAGACACAGTTATGAGAAATAGTATAAATAATAATAGTATAAATCAGATTTTTTTTTGTTGAATCTGGTGGCGCCATTTTCTGGCAATACGATGCAAGCGATGAGACAACCGTCCGAAAGAAACACTAGAAAACAACTGACGCGACCTGCGCAGCCGACCGGAGTACACCCACACACGCACAGGTACACCGTACGGTGTCACTCCAAAGAATCGATTTTTGATCTTGCGCCGGTCGCCTGCGCAGGTTCAAAAACCTGCACAGGTGTATTCCCACACATATTCCGGTCTACCTGCGCAGGAATACCTACACAGGTGGACCTCTCCGGTAGACCGTAGTGTGTATGGCCGGCATAAAATAGATACTCTCACCTAAGTACCTATTTTACCGCACGCCCCCTCGCGTATTCTTTACGGTTTTTTTTAATTTCCAAAAAAAAAGAAAAGGATTCCACCAAGGAGTTTCACATTACGAGAATTAATGGGCTAACTGATTGAACCTCCTTGGAAGTGCTTTAGCTGAATACGTTTGTCTCACTTTAATACAAAGGAGTAAGTGAGACGAAAGATGTAGTTCTAATTTTCACCACGTGCATGGAAATGGCGCCACCATTTGCAAATTCGCGCCATTGCGACTTTCCGACTGATAAACAAAATAATAATATAAGTTCAAGCGAGGAATTAGATGTTAATAAGGAATCTATTCCAACTGATATTTTGAATGAGGTGCAAATTGCAGAAAACAGTTTCTTGCCGCCAAAATCGCGAGAGCGCTATTTAATGATTTACAAAAATTTTATAGCGTGGTATAATGAATAATTTTCTCGCAAATGTGTTGAAAAACGTTATAATATGACACACGTGCAGAAATTGGTATTTACAAACTCGTGGCTATGGTAAGCCTTCGACTTCGTCTCAGGCTACCATATCCTGATACCAATTTCTGCACGTGTGTCATCGTCTACTCGTTTGTAAAAACCAACTTACCGCACTAGTATCATAAATAAATAACTATAAGAACGTTCTGGAAAAGTACTAAGAGGGTGAATGGTAGGGTCAGTTTGACAGTGAGTGTAGGCGGGTGTAGTGGGCCTAAAGGTATAGCTAACCTCTTTAAAAAGCATTTCGAAGTTGAGGCTCCCCTTACCAATCAATGTTGCTGTGCCCAAGGTTGAGACCACAGAAATATTAAAAATAGGAGAAGTGGCAAGGGGGCGTGTCGGTGACCACGTGGACATGAGCGCGTCGCGCAGCTATTGAAAAAATGGCCGTAACAGCGAGTTAGTGTGTTGTCAACCGCGTTCGTAAAAAAAAACGATTATACCGTCTTGTTCGGTGGTTTCGTGCAAAAATAGAAGACAAGACAAAAACTTTAGAAGTCATGGCATCAGTTACCACAAGGTAGTAC
This sequence comes from Xestia c-nigrum, assembly GCA_916618015.1. Taxonomy (NCBI): domain Eukaryota; kingdom Metazoa; phylum Arthropoda; class Insecta; order Lepidoptera; family Noctuidae; genus Xestia; species Xestia c-nigrum. Next base: position 13,905,247 of record OU745260.1, read on the forward strand.
AAGTATTTTACAATATTTGTCTTAAAAATCACGAAAAACCATAATCCCTAAAATATATCTGACTTGTACTACTTTATTTATGTTTTCTTATATTACTCCGACTGTATTATGTTTGCATTAAATACATTGCTCTTTTACAACCACCTTAGTCTGTCACTGAGTGACTGAACAAGCAATGTACACCTGACATAACGAAACATCACTAAGCCGTAATATCACATGGTGCGTCCGCTGCTCCGGTCCGCCGTATTTGAGCGCGAGCTAGTGATGTGCTCGTGGAGGTTTGACAAAGTCTGTCGACAAGAAAGTGGACTGCGAATTGTGATATTACTATTTCAGATTTTTTTTCAATTTATTAACTCTTGTGATCCGGTTGGAAGGCCGATGTGGTTCTATGCTTACTTTTCTTTTTGTTTTTGACAATTCAGAGGTGCCTGTAACTGGCCTAATTGAAATAAATGCTTTGATTTTGATTTAGAACTACGTGTAACTGTGTCATTTCATTTTTAATGAGGGATTTTCTTTTTCAACTCCCCTAGTCGCTGGATAGATGGCGCTGACTGGGGTATGTTACTGGAAGGAACGGAACGTGACAATTTTCTGATTATTTCACTTGGATGTTATTTTGAGAACGTAAAATGAAACGTAAATTAAAAGTAAATAAATAAAGTAATATGACAATGGTCACATCACATCACATTGATATTTTGAAAATAGCCTCTACATGTAAAAGCATTGTTTTATTTTTCCTTTTCGTTTAGTTTTTTTTTTGTTTTTTCTCAGTTGCCATTAAAGGAAAAAAACTAAAAAAACTAAACGAAAAGGAAAAATAAAACAATGCTTACCATTACTTTTTAGGGTTTTCCACGCCAGAAAGAAAATGTCCCAAGAGAAAAAGAAGAGAAGTCGTTGCCTTGTGGATTTATGTACAAATGAAGGCATGCATCTTTTTCCTAAAGATGAAAGTCGTAAAGCGCAATGGGTACAAGCCATCGTACATGTCAAACCTGGACGGGCCATAAAAAGAAATTCGCACATATACTCAGCACACTTTAAACCAAATGATTTTGTAAGAACAGCATTATCAGTGTTACAACCAAGTAAGTTCATCTATGTTTAGTATTGTAGGTATTTTATTAGGTTCAAAAACACCAGAAGAATTGGGTGACGCCTTTGCCCAGCAGTTGGACTGAATAGGCTAACAACAAAAAACAATAGTTTACCTATTTTTAGATGTGGCATCAAAAGTATTGAAGCAAACAGCCATTCCATCCATATTTCCATGAAAAAAATCATTTCAACCTCCCACAACATCCCATACCATGTGACAGATGGGGTTTTCGTGGGGAAGGTTAATTAAAAACCACGAAACCTTGTCAACATAAAAATATAATTAAACAATTAACACGGGTGTGGGAAGGTCTATGGTCACTATGTTCTCCAAGCCCGCCTGGGGGGTTAGCGCGGTACTCTCCTGGCTCAGCCCGGTGCGACGAAGACCGTAGCGGTGTGCCACGCTGGTGACGCCAGGAAGGGTGACGGTCGGCAGGTGTTCGCGCCGACCCGAAGATGTCGGTAGCGGCCACGCAGGTAAAAAAAGTACCCGACGCTGGCCCGCTGATAACCGGTAAGCCGGTGCTAACGTACAGCTATCCGTATCTGGTTCTCAGCCGGAACCTTAGATGTCAGCCAGAACTTTGGATGTCTCAGCCGGAACTTTGGATGTCTCAGCCGGAACTTTGGACCCTGGAAAAAAACGTCCAGCGTGTCACGAGATGGCTGATGGTCATCTCCGCTGATTGTGACACCAAGGCGTAAGCAAAGCGGGGAGTACCCATGCGCCATGCAGGTGATGTGTGGTAGTCACAATCAGTACGGAGTTTACAAGGTAGTGATGGAAGGCGCGACATGAGTTGCACATTTTGAGTGTCATGAAGGAAAACACAATGTCAAAATACACTCAGCTGAAGGCACATGTTTTTTTTTACAAAATTAAGTGCTAAGCAAAAAGAATGATGAAGGGCGGATTCACATCTCGAATCCACGTAGCTAGATGGTACAAGGAAAATAAGAAAACGATTACTGTTCAACAACTTACCCAGTATTGGGGTTATAAAATCACTTTTAGGTTATGTCGTTAAAGAAACGAGTTAAACTGCCTGCTTCAAGCCGAATATTCTAGATCACGTATGAGGTCACGGTGGATAAAATGCCGGTGAACGCGTCTGATTTTCGGTAGCAGTAAAAAGAGCTGGTCATCGGGGCGATGACCTATATACCCACGCCCACGCATAGACAAGTCCGCACTCACTAGTGCGGATACACGGAACGCGGTGCGCATTTCACTGGAACACAGCTAATTTAGTCGTTTAGTAACGAGAATGCCCTAATGATTTTACATAATCTGTGGCGTTTGTTTTGACATTTGACTAGATTGTAAACGTTGAATCTGTCTATGTAAACAAAGTAACGATAGAAACATTTTTGAGTTTCTACTACGTTACAACCATAACATCTAAAGATCAAGATTCAACATCATACGCTGCTCCAGAACCTGATGAACATCAAGATTCTCAGGCTCTCAACTTCTCTCTCTCACTGATGGCATACCATGGGGAAGGCCTACGACCAGCCGTCTACGTTTATTATATGCACAAAACTACAAACACACGCTTTGTTATCAATTTAATAGCAAGTACTATTTAAAAAAATATTTGAAGCCCCTAAAAATCCCCCTAATCTTGTCCCTAAAAATGTCCCTTTTAACAATTCTATTCCCTGAATTTAGGGGTAAAACCCTTAAGCTGGCAACCATGCCAAGCGTTTTGACTTTGACACTAGTAACGTAGTCGGGTCAACGCCATCTATAGAGTTGTTGGAAACTATTTTTTTTTTTAAATTCTTAAAATGAAAACCTCTCATTGTTTTTAAAATATGTTTATTTATTGAATAATGTTTGTAGGTTTCATATTATTTTTATTTACTTTATTTCCAAAAGCTTTATAAAAATTCTCGACACGTTTATGGATAACTCTTCGATTTAGTCAAACACTGTGTCGTATCCGCCCCCGTGTCCCAACACACAATGATAATTGTTTTAGTGTGAGTAAATTATACGGAAAAAGTACGCTGTGGATTAAAGAATAAGGTTTATATTTAAATGACAGAGTTATCGATGGCGCGTGTGTGCACTTGTTCGTAGTATTATTGTTTTGATACAACTGTGTGTGCAATATTAGCGTTATGGAGGGGCAACTGTGGCTTCATCGGTTTTCTATACATTTTGAACTCCACGCCATATCTCCTTCTTTATTATATCTATGGTTGAGACCGTGGCTGCCTGTGAGAACCCAATTGGCTTTTCTGCTCAGGATGTTAAGAGTATTATCGATAACATGAAACGTGGTAAATCTCTGGGCAGTGACGGTCTCAGCATTGAGCACCTGCAGCACACAGGAACACATTTGTTTAGAGTGTTGGCTATGCTGTTTACTTTCTGCATTCGTCACTCGTACTAACCACCCAAGATGACTGAAACTGTGGTGGTGCCTATATAGCAAAGAATGGCACTGGTGACGTGACTGATCAATGTAATTATAAGCCTATCTCCCTGGCTACTGTGATGGCGATGGTCTTTTAGATGTTCAGCTAAGCAAGTATGTTAAGCTTCATGATGCTCAGTTTGGATTTCGTGAAAAGTTGTTAACGGAAAGTGCCATTTTGACTTTAAAACATACAGTTGCCTATTATGTTGATAGAAAAACTCCCATTTATGCGTGCTTTCTGGACTTATCGAAGGCCTTCGACCTAGTCGATTATGATAGGTTATGGTCTAAGCTTGGGGAGCCTGAATCAGAATCAGAATGCTTGCCTGCTGAACTCATTAATACATTCTCTTTCTGGAAAAACTTTGTCAAGTGGGGGAATGCATATTCTGATGAATATAAACTGAGTGTGGTGTGAGGCAGGGGGGGCTTACTTCTCCAAGACTCTTTAATCTTTACGTCAATCAACTGATTGATGAGCTCAGTAACAGCCATGTCGGATGTCACATAGATAACGTTTGCGTCAATAACATCAGTTACGCAGGCGATATGGTGTTGTTGAGTCCATCTGTTGGTGGCCTAAGGAAACTACTAGGTATGTGTGAAGCCTATGCTGAGAGTCACGGTTTGAAATACAACGATAGAAAGAGTGAGTATATAATTATGCTTTTCAGAGGTAAGATTAAAGAACCTGAATTATATACCACCGGTGTATCTTAACGGAGTATCTTTGAATCGGATCTCTCAGTTTAGGTTGGGTAGGTCTCAGGCATGTTGTGACCGAAACCCTACATGATGACGCGGATATTGAGAGAGAGCGGAGAGCATTGTCGGTGCGAGCTAATATGTTGGTGCATAGGTTTGCGCGTCCTACAGCACAGGTAAAGGTAACATTGTTCAGAGCCTATTGCCAAAGCCACCAGCGCCATCATTATCATGCAAATTTTATGTCTCTTTTTCACTCGCGATAATTGAATCTACCATCCTACTTTTACTTGTAATCGTAATGTAGTGTGCTATGAAAATATTAAGATACTTATGTGTGCGTTAGTGTGCCGTTTTTGAAGATCGAATTTGGTGAAGGTTACCTATATACATCTTTTTTACTTATAATATCATTGGCTGCATCCGTTTGGACTGGAAGCCAACTCCAACATATTTGGGAAAAGGCGAGGCAGATGACGGTGTTTCTATCTGACTACTCTAGGGAACAACCGGATGCGGACCTGTCCAGTCAGTGCAAGAATGTGTCAGTCAACGTGTAGCTCCAATCAAAACTTAAGGAGCTCAATGTAGTTTGCATATCTTAATAATGCAACAACGTTTGGTATCACGCAGTTTCGCTAGCTTATTAAATTTGACCATATATGAAGGGACTTGAATAATTCAGTTAGCTAGCTTCTGTTATTTTATTTTCATAGTAGCTGCCACACATAAATATGTAGTAGTTAATAGCTTGATACAATATTATATGAGCAAAGCAAGGCAAGTATTATATGAGACAATACGTTCTTAACCTATAAAGCGTTACAATTCCGAAAGGAGTTTTTTTTTTTTTTAGTATTGGAAATCATCGAATGACTTCCCACTCTGGACGGAGCGGGAGGGAGTGTCAGACTCTTACTGACTAAAACCCATCTATGTTCCTTCCTCGCCCTTTATGTTCCGGGGCCGCGGTAGCCCTTCCCCGGCAGACTTCGGCCCTTGCTTATGCTGACATCTCTTTGAGGCGCGCGTGGAACACGAACGCGCCGTCGACACGGCCTGTTGTCATTTTACCATTGGAGAGAGATTTTTAATGACAACTCTTGCTTCTAACATAATTTACGCTAATTCGTAGTCCGTTCAGAGTTAATGACCTAAATAGCTGACTATTTGGACACAAAAGTTAGGACTTTATCTGCAACCAATTAAGATTTTCTTGGCATCATAAGATTGATCTTTTTAAGGAGATTCTTTGCTTCTATATGTTTATATTCGTGGCGAGGCATGTGCTACGCACGTGCGAGATTAAGCCAACGTAAGTCGGCAAATGCTTCAAGATCAAAGTGCCTCAGTGCGAGCATTACGACGACCCGATTGGCGTAGTAGTAGTGACGCTGCCTTACGTTCTTAGGGTCCTGGGTTCGAATCCCGGTAGGAGCAAATGTGATCCAACCGATACAGGAGCAGTCAAGATACGCTCGCCGCACACGCGCGCCTCGCACGTGCGTATTGTTCGTAGCACATGCCTCGCAACAAACATGAAGAACATTTGCTTCGCACGCGATGGCTCGACCCGAGCATATGTTGGTATAATTTTCAACACGCACGCCTCAAGTAGAGGCATTCGTTGGGCGCCGTTCGTGGGGCATGCCTCGCAAAGTCTGTATCCAACTTTACACGAATTTCGCTAATTCGTATTCCGTACGGCGTTATTGATCTAAATAGGTGACTATTTGATCACCACAGTTAAGATGTTCTGGATAACCAATAGCAATAAGATATACATCATTCAATTGAGCTTTTCAAGGACAACCTTTGCCATTAAACGACTTACGACAATTTGTATGGTGTGGTGTTATTAACCTAAATAGCTGACTAGTTGGACATTAAAATTAAAATTGTATTTACAACCAATTAAGAGTTTACAGGTTACCAATAGCCATAAGATATACACTATCGGGTAGAGATTTGCAAAGAGAACTTTTGCTACTGGCACCATTTTGCCGATTGTGATGTGAAAATGCATGTCTAATTGGGCACCCAAGTTAAGATTTTCCATGGAGCATATAACCTATAGAGTAGAAATGTTACTCATTTTGTTTAAAAACAATCCCGCCAACTGACAGCTACTATTTTACCCATTAAAGGTTATGCCGTCTGTTTTATAATTTGATGTTCTGCTGTTTTTTCCACACCACCGAATAAAATAGCATGAGTTTAATCTATTAACACATTATCTTAACGCTATTGGTCGTTGGAGTAGAATTAACGATCTGTAAACCTTCAGTTACTGTAAAGATTTGTTCCTGAAATGGCAGTTCAGATGTCAATGTTTGAAAAAAAAAACGTTTATAGGTTTGTAATATGCTGTTTGAATGAAAGTTAATCAATTGACGAAATAACAGTATTTTATTTAAATTAATTTCTCATACCTACTTAAGAACTCTGTAGCTCCTCTCTGACTCCAAATTTAAGAAAAGTCGCCATGTTTTCTTAAAAAAACCTATCCCTTGCGTCCAATAGCTTTAAGATATATATATCTTAATGCTATTGGATGCAAGGGCCATTTCGCCCATTGTTCTTTGCGCTACTGAAGTTAGTGGCGAAGATTATAGATGTAAGTTTTTTTATAAGTATGTCAGAAAAGTGACGTTTTAGTTTTTTCCCATACAAATCTTGTTTGTAACTGCTATATATATGGTTTTATGCATGACTGCTATTTTGAAAATAAAATAGAATAGCGGAAGTTAGTTATGCCTGGTTTTATACAAAAATATACTAACCCCTTTAAACTATAAGCAAATGTGGCCAGTTGAAAAATGAGTTAGTCGAAAGATTTAATAATATTTTGTAGGTTTTGCTTGAGCGACAGGATCGATGCAAGCACGCCTTTTAAGTTTCAATTCTTAAACCATTTTGGCAATCTGCTACTCTTAGATGTGGAAGCTACAGGTTTCTGCGAACTCTGAGCGGTTTCTTCTTGTTTTCTTCTAGAGGGAGCCCTAGGAAAGAAAACAGATAGGTTAAAATAAATATTTACCAAGTAATAGTTATGGATTGAATGCGCTTTCATCTCATTTCTATTACAAAAAGGAGAAAATTAGCACACACATAATATATGAACTTGTTAAAAGCGTTTTCCAAGGGGTTTGATTTTTTTGGCCGGATTAATTCGCGCCATTTTTTTTTCATAGTAGCGGCCACGGTAACGACCTATATTAATCGATAGCTGGTATAAATACAAAGAAGTTTTGTACGAAACTAAACATTCTAAAGTGTCACGTTTCTGAGATATGAGCTACTAAAGTTAAAATCCAATTACTGATAGCATCTTCAACAACTTGTATCAATCGATAGCTAGCATCAATAATACAAACAAGTTTTTTCTGAGACGAAATATTCTAAAGCGTCACGTTTCCGAAACTTAAGCCATCAAAGTTGTGCTGGTAGCGATCACAACGCCATATATTTCGGAAACTTGTCACCTTACATTTGGAACATTCTGTCTTAGACACAACTTGTTTGTATAAGGGGTGGAATTTTTCAATGCCACTTCATAAGTTTCGATTTCATGGTTTTCCTTTCATTTAATTTATCATGTTAGTTTGACAGATTTGATCCATATGATTAACCCTATCGATTGATGTCAAAAAAGTACAGTACTTAATTAAATTTTTCGAAATTTAGATGGTTCGATTCTCGAGTGTGGCGAACGAATTTCGAAAATCTGTGAATACAGCTTTGTAATAATAATACTAGCAATAATACTCTCTTTTTAAAAATAAAGAAATGTTTTCTTTTTTCCAGGAGTACTTTCCCTCCAGGTGGCATTGAAAAATTCCATCCTGTATAATGGTATACAGGGTGCCAGCTATCAAAGAATATAGGTCTTATGCGTGGCCGCAACTTTGAAAACAAAAGTCGGAAGTTAATCCGGCCAAAATACCAACCCTTGGAAAACGAAGTTAGTTAAGAAGAATCTTATCGCGCGATTTAATGAACTCGAAACGGTCAAATACAATTCATCATCTTCTTGCCGTTGTTTCTACTTTGGTTCTTAGAAACATTTAGTTTTCGTTCGACGCTACTGTCATTTATACCTTTTTCTGTCATATCATTGCCTCACATGTATAATTCATTTTTTTTCCTTTTGTCTTCCTCCATCCATCAACAATCTTACCTGTATTTGGAAGCCAAGATACCGGCTGCGTCTGAAGCCGTTTTCTTTTGATATATCTCATCTTTCAGATAAGGTTGCTTAGTCTTGTCCTCTTCTACCCACTTAAAATGCATGTGAACACAAGGCACGAATTTTGCATCCAGTAATGTCATTTTGGGCTCAAGAACTTCTTTCAGAGGAGTGATGACTGCAAAATAATCTTTATATTAATGCATTGTTTAATGATGACTTGCAAATCGCAGCTAAGGCAACCGTAAAGCGAAGTTGGTATTGGTTGGTAAGTACTTTAACGTGGCTATACAGTGTGTCCGGACATGGATTAGCGATATTCTAAATACCTAGCGTATGCGAAAGCACAAAAGGCCTTGGTCGGAACCCTTAACAGGAAATTATTTAAAACACGCAACATTCACATTGAATTTTATTTAATGTTTTTCCAATATAATAAGACAATTGAAATATCTAAAGCAGTTGCTCAAAGTGCCACCTCCAGCTTGTAGACACACTACGGCTCTCTGAGCCACCTAGGTTGAAGATATGTTTAAACAACAATAACTCTTAAAGTATTAAACATACAGTTGTGAAATTTTTGTTGTATTGTAGCTTAGCTCAAAATCTGTCAATCAAGTAAAAAAAACAAAAAAGTTGTCTGGAGTGTTTTTGTAGTAATTAACAATTATTTGTTGAAACGTTTCGTTTTTTTTTCGACTTTCATTTTTTGTTTTCAAACGTTGTGGAATCGTTAACACATTGCTTTGTAATGCGCGTGTAGGTAAATGTAGACGGTAGACAATATTATTGCCTTTCAAATAAGCTTATGTTTGTCTCAATATGACTAAAACTTTGAGAGATATGTTATTTTTGTAGTCCCATAGAGCATATTTCACCAAAACAAATGGCTGCCACATAGCGGGTAAGTGTATTGGACCCAAGCCTAGAGTGTAAGTTTACTTTAAAATAGTTCATATTTAAGTATTAAGAATATCGCTAGTCCGTGTCCGGACACACTGTGTAGAAAAATAGTAGCGTTAACTGGCGCGGGCGAGTTACGGGTTTTTTAAGGTTTTTATTTTAAGGTTTTTACATTCGACGTCTAGAACTCCGGAGTCACCGCCGCCGCCGCGCCGCGCCGTTACGTGCTCCCCTGCAAGTACCTTGTAGCGGACGCCCTTAATTGTCTTGTTGTTGGGCACGTCAAACATTTCTATTACGATCGTAATACTTAGCAAATACAAATGGTATTTTTTACAAGATTTATATTTTTAACTACCATTAAAACTTCGGGGGTTCAAATTATACAAATCAATACTTGCTTACATATATGAAATTTTTTGTTTGGATTCCGTAGATGCTCTTTTATAAAATCTGTCACATCTTCAATTGTGTTCGTAGGAGTAAAAATTCCTTGAAGGATTATATGGTCGGGGAATTGTACACGGACCACCACGTTCTTGTATGAATTAAGCTTTTGCAGAGACACCTGTAAAAAATATGTTCGATCTCATCAGATTGTTTATGTTCAGTAAGAAATATTTAAGGGGGATTAGTATATGGTCTCAGTGGAAATTGCTGTGAGCAACCGAAACAACGTGACCGACATTTTAGCCACGACTTTTGCCATGAAAAGCTGGACATGATACAGTGGGCTTTAATTTTTCTCTGCGATTACGCAATTTGGTTGTGAGGATACTTGAGGTGTCTATTTACAGTACATATTTGCATAAATAGTAGTTTATAAAACTGTTGCATAATGAGGGGTATTAAACACGAGTATGTGTTGAAATAGTATCACACGAGAGTGCCTTATCATGTGCAGTTTTATACAACTTTTTATCTACTTTCATACATTGAGATTGAATCTACTAAATAAAAGATCAAAGTTCAAAAAGTAAGACATATCATATAACTTTTTCGACTTTGCTGGTAAAAGGTTGAGAGACATTTCCGTCCCCGCATCCAAAATATCGGGCGGAGTCAAATTTCCTTCACATTCACTGGTATCAGACATTGTTTAAGCAATAATAGAATAAAACACTAAATTCAGACAAAACATAAAAATGGCCCGAAAAACCCAGCTCTTCACCGCACTTTAGCGCAACCACAGATCTATAAGTAAAATTTACACAACAAATCTTCACGCTTAACTATGTAACGAGTTCGATTAAAAAAAGTTATGCATTCTCCTTCGTGATTTAACATCTTGGTTTACCTGTATCGTAATGGAACAAAAATACTTTTCACACCACCTGCTCGAAAATGTCAAATTATATGTCAAGCAACCTTAACCTAAAGTGAGTCATTAGTGGCCGGGCCAGTGTAGGGCGTAGTTAACTACAATTTTGTCTGGTTACTAACTACGATTGAAAGTAGTTAACTACATATAGTTATGATTACATGTAACTTAACTACATTAAGTAGTTGTTTATCTGATTGCTGCAATCTAGTAGTTATAACTACTGATTATTTTTAATTTGTATGATCTTAAATTTTTCAATTAAAAAAACATGATTGTAATGTGTGAGTAATATACCTATCTATGTTTTGGAATATGGCTGCATAAAAAAAAAACAGTTTTTGCACATAAGTACCTACCTATGTTTATTGTAATGAATAATCAAATGCAAGAATTAATGTCGTAGATATTATGTTAGGTACTTAAGAGGCCTGCGGAGCATGCGTTTTTCATACAAACGTAATACCAAAATAATTTGTCAAACATATTCTTAATGCAGTGTGTATTTATTTCGATTAGGTACATTACAGAATATATAGGTTCCCAAACACATATTTAGAATGGACACTGATTTAAACAAGAGTTATGATCAAAATACATTTTCTATAGAAATTTTAAATTCGTCATATCTCGCCTTTATATCATTGTCCTTTCAAAATATTTATTTGAGAACATAGATAATCTGTAACCCAATCGAAATATATACACACTACCATACGTTTGTATTACGTTTGTATGAAAAGCGCATGCTCCGCCGGGCCCTTAATATCTACGACTATATTACCTATCAGATCTTAATTATGTTTTATTGACATATAATAAAAAAAATACTCAATACCTAAACATTAACATAATTCAAATTACTTACGAATCAAATAAATAAACAATAAAGGTTGATTGAAGCGAGCGAAAGCGAGAGTGTGCTATAGTGCGTTCTTGCTCACGCGTGACTGCAACGCGGTGCTCTAACTACCTACCAAACGACAAGTCGAAACACGCGCGATCGTGCGATAGTCGTGGTCTGCATGAACGACGAAAAATGTAGTTATAAAAAGTAATCAAGTAATCGTGATTGCAACTACAATTTGTAGTTAGTAGTTAAAAATTGTAACTACATCTTTCGATTACTTTATGTAGTTAGTAGTTATGATTGCTAACTACTGTAGTCGTAGTTAGTAGTTAGATTACATTTTGCCAAATACTGCAGGTGGCACTGCCGGTCAAATGTTGTACTGGATTTCATTATGACCCGCTGATCAATAATGTGATTTGAATTTGGAATCTCACATGCTCAGCTAAATTGGCAGTATAGTACTAACAAACACCCTATGATGCCAGAAAGAGGAAAGCTATTCTCGATACCCTTACTACGCGTGGATGATATTCTCGTTGCCATGTTTTCGAAGACATAATATTGTGAATAATTAGATAACTACGAACCATTTAAAAAAAAATGGAATAACATTAAAACTGGCGTTAATAATAACAAATACCGTACCGCGCCGTAATACCGTAATAGTAATTGGCTGTAACTAATTAGTTAATTTATTTTGTTTTTCGTATATGGCTATTATTTTCACACAGTAGTAGGTGTAAAAAGTAGAGTATCCTCCTCTGGGCTAAAGGTGTCTTTGCCGTGGACTAGCTTGAATCTCTCGCTGCATTCAGGATTCTTGTATTAACTGCCTCGCTTCGCTCGTGAGTCAAATCGCGAATCCTTCATTGCGCTCGACATTCAATATGACGCCCGTGACATAAGACACAACTTTAGGCCCTCGTTGCATAATCTACTATTATAATATTATTTTGTTCGAGAAATAGTGTTTTAATGTTTTTTTTTCTATTTTGGTATTCTGTTTATAAAGTATGTCAATATAAACTCGTTCAAAATTTTATAATAAGAATTTTACGACATGAAAGTAGATAAAAGTTATTATGTGATATTTTTACCTGTTCATTAAACTCATTCTGTTTAGTTGAAGTTAACAGTGGAGTATTTTCTAGGCTAATACGATGTTGCTGTAAGTCATGGTACAATCTTCGTACTTCTTCTATACTTAATTCATAAAAGTCATCTGGCAGATCGTCAATATCCTCTTCTGCAGAATCTGGTTGCGTAAATGCTACAGCTTTTTGAGCTCCCAACTAAAAAAAATTTTTTTTTGAACAACTTATAAATATTTATTTAAATGATATAATAATGACTTGATTCGTTGCGTGTCGTACCACTGAAGTAATTAATAACAAGGGTTGTGTTAAAAAGTATTGTCGTAAAATGTAGTCAATTTACTAATTTCAATATCATGTTGGATATTTTGTTGTTGCATATAATTCTGCTTGTCTCTATTTATCAGTATCACAGAGCGACATCCTGTAAAATAACACATTGTCATCAAAGATTTAATGAAATAAAAATACTCACAAATGTGACTTCTTCTTCAATTTTTAATCGCCTTTCTAAATATTGTCTTGTTTGAGAAGGGAAAGACAAATTGCTCTTTGGTTCATCAGTATCCATCAATTCATCTTTAATAACTGGCACTTGTTGCGAAGCTGAACTTTCAGCATGTTCCATTGCTTTAGTTGCTTTAGTCTCTCTGTTATGTTTCTGTTGGAGAGTACTTTCCTTAAATTGACTTATAATATCAGGTTTACGAAATGGATCTTGGTTGTGTTTATTTGTGTTTGAAGTCCCCAAAAGAGGGTTTTCTTGTGTTTGTTGTTTTTTTATTTCTTTTCCTTTATTCTGATCTGCCACTTTTTCTTCAACTACCGGTCGTCGATAGACAGCAGAAACATTCGCCTGTCTAAAAATAAATTTCATGTAAGAAAAATAAAAAACATAAGGCATAAGTAATATATTTTTCATTTATTTTGCTTGATGGGATTACTTTGCTTCCTCTTGTTTATCAAGCAGCCTGAGAATGGCTCTACCCTTTATTAATCCCAACTGCCGCAAAGTTTTTTCTCTGAGGGCATTTTCGCCCACAACTTCGATGCGCATGTACAGAATAGTGGGATGCTCCAGTGAATTTAGAGCTCCTGGGGCCAATGATATTACTAAGTCATATAATGATGTGTTTGGAGCAAAATCTGCTGTTTTTCTTTCACCTGCAATAGAGGAATTTCAAATTATGATAATCAAGTATTTATTTTAATATTTATATGTGTTTCTATTTGTTTTATAAATCTAATTAGAACTTTTTATTTGTTCGCCTGTTTGAGTTTCCCTCTGCTGGGCAATGGGGAGGCCCCTTTCTCTCCATGTTTGCCCAGCAAGATAAGATCTTATCGTCACACCTCCTTTGCTGCGGTTCACCGCAATGGCGAAATTCCTTTTCAACTTATCACTTGTAAATGAACTTTCTCAACCAGTAGGTACAACAATGGCTTAGAAGAGGATGGCAGATCAAACAGATGTCTTTTTCCTTTAATAGTGTTTTTTATTGTTGTATTGTCTAAATAATAATGAACTCTAAATGGAATTGATAAATTAAGAATGGTTTAAAAGTAACTATACCATCTTCTAACTGCAATCCAATAGTGACATTTGATTCTTCCCTTTTTCTTTCTGCTTCTACCATTTCTAACATAGCTTTGTTAGGGAGATTGGAAAACCTGATAGTAGTTGTTAAATCTAAAATGTGGTTATGATGTTTTAAATCATAATCAGAAGGTTGGAAACCTTGCTTATTGCAGACGTCTTCCAACACCTATAATCAAATACATTATTATTAAAACAATAAGATAATATTATGCAGAGTAAACAAGCAAGTAAAAGTATGATTAAACTTCTAAAATTACGTATTTATGTTGCCTACAGTATTACGGTCTTCTAGAAGTAGGGATACTAAAACCCCATTTAAAAAGTCCTGACAAAAGTCTAATAAAATATAAAAGCCTAGACATTTTACTTTTTTAATCTTTCTTTTTCAGTTTCAAACACACTTCACTTCCAAAAGTTGGGAGAAATGACAAGGCCGGATAAAATCTGGACAGGAGGCCAAAACGCAGCAAATGTTTCACATTTATAATTGGTTTTACTGGGAGCAAAATGTTCCTATGGTCAGGGAATTAAAAACACCTTCATAAAGGTTACACAATTATAAGTGTTACATGTTGAATTGGTAACAGAATCAAATATGTAACACTTATAAATGTGTTTTCAATGTGTTAACCCAAAACACTTCAAAAGTGTAACCGTAACATATCTGTAACAGATATAAAAGGTTTAACAGTGTTAATAAGTGTGTAACAGGTAAACTCAGCGTTGCCAAATTTACAATGTACTTATTTATGGTTAATAAGCATTAGATAGCCGAAATCTAGTAGTTAACACATCTAAAAGGTTACAGTTTGATTCAGTAACATTATTGTATCTGTTACATCTAAAAGTGTTTTTCTATTGAAACTGTTTTAAAAACAGTGCTAAAATCACATTATTACGGTTACAGTTTCAGCCCCTGCCTGTGGTTACAGATGTTATGAAAAATATTTTTTTATCATGCATTTTTCATACCTGCAAAATACTTGTATCAGGAGTACAGTGTACTTTTTGCCTCCTTCCGTTTGGCGTCATAACAGTTATATCTTTAGACATAATTAAAATAAATACTAACGAAATTGCACTGTTCGCGAATACAAGATGTTAAATTATTAGCAAATTCGGAATTTCGGATAGTCATTGAACAATTAGGTACGCCGGTGTACGTCATGTCAGTGTCATTCTGTCATCGGTCAATTTCTGACATTGAGTTGCCGCGTTCCGAATTAAGCTGTAATCGTATTGAGCGACCATAAACCCGTTCCGCATTAACGCGAGCGCGATAAAGATGTCCCTTGAATCGTGCACCATCTTGCGTTTACACCGACAATTCCCCAAATAAATCGCGCCTTGTTCCCCGTTCAGTGTCGGTATTTGCACCCGCTCCAAAGGGTTTGCGAAGCGCGAACCTCCCGTGAAAGTAATCGCATCCACATTCGCGCGTGAATTTTAAAATATATTTTTAAGTTTTTGTTTACGTTTGCGTCAAAATGAGCGTCAGCTGGACGAATGAGCTGGAACTGGTATTGATCGAATGCTACCATGTCGAACCCATTTTATGGGATCCTAAACGCGAAGAACGTGGAGAAAAAACGAAGGTACGTAGGTACATGATACATGGATGCGAATGCAGGAACTTATAAATATCTGTAGAAATTACTGAGTTAAAAAAATACTTAAAGAAAATCTAATGTCCAGTTACAGGACTTATAATTAAAGGTGAAAGATTCTTTAAACGCACCTTATTGTAGTGAGCCAAACAAAGTGCATAGTGCCACCTAATTCAGCACCCATTCTCGACGAGCGCGCGAACTAAACTAAACGGTTGTGAATGTGGGACATGTTTTTGCGAAGATTCCCGCAAAATTACGGGCGCCAACTTAACAGTTGTTTGCGGCGCGAATGTGGCCCCTTATGAAATCTAAATCGGAAGGCAAAATATTGTTGTGATTACTGTGAGCGATTATTTATTTTCAAAGTTGCCAACTTAAAGAAATATAAAGCTAGGTGTAGACGAAAAACCGAATAACAGTGTTAAGTTGCAGTACAAATAAAAGCACACTATTTGTGCAGGCATCTACTAGCAAACACCTACTATTTACTATTCGGTCGATTTTATCGCTGATAAAAATGCTTGGCCCAATGTTGATAGCAATATGGCGATTAGTCGAGCTAAATTAGCAACTCTATTTGTGGTGGTTCAAACTTCGTTTAAAATGCTGTTAGAATAAAGTTCTAATCTGCTTGCACTACAAAGTCGTTGTTACATCAGTCACTGCGGGCCAAATAGGGCGAGCGCGAAATGAGTGGTTTTGATACGCGTTTAGCTCATGTAATCGCCTTAAATGATATTGTTGGAGATGAGCTGATATTGTATGATTATGTTTATATTGTATAGATTCAATCTCCCTAGGGGCCGCCTGCACGATTGAGAGAATGACGGTGATATTATCGTCCTTGCCACGTTTTCTTTACACTCTCTTTTTTACGAGCGAGAGAATCGATATTTTCACATTCTCTTTTTTAGATTCTCTCGCTCATGGAGGCGGTCCCTTATAATATTATAATCGCATACCCCACATTGTTTTTTTGATTTGAATGTACCCTAGTACCTATTGTCACCCGGACAATATGTCATGCTCACTTAAATGTCTCACTGATGGTGGCGGATATGTCTGATCATTTAGTTACCTTCATAATGGTTGAGATAAATTGAGATTGTAAATAAATAAATATCGTGTGGCACTAGATGGCGCTGTGTGTAATGTCCAGACATTACACACAGCGCCATCTAGTGCCACACCAAGCAACGAGCCTTGTGTCGTGGACTGATTGTTGATATACTTCTTTTTGTAAATACATACTATACATATAAATATCCATGCTCATCACACGAACATTTGTTCTTATTGGGACTGGATTCGAACCCGGGGTCGTCACTTGAATGGTGCTTAGGCTTAGCCATGCGTCATGTTCGTGAGCGGGTGTTGCTGTTGTCAGTTGTGACTGTTCTTCTCTTTAGTCTCTTACTTCGATTAATCGTTGTGGAATGATACAAATTAAAACAATTTATATTGTCCAAAAAATATATTTTATTGTAGTAGACAACACGGGGGCGCGCGCCCGGCGCCCAGCCTGCACCGCGCGCGAGTCCCACAACAACGCTTCGCTATCTACATCCAGCCCTCTGTTTTAATAATTGTAATAGTTTATTTAATAATTACAACGTTTTTTTATGTGTCAGTATTTTAACATTAGGTATAACTAAGTTCGTTTTGTATAACTTGGTGTAAGAACAGCCTTCAGGAATTGAAATAGGGTGGCGCTATACACGCCTCACAGCACTGTTTCCATTTCTACTCGCGTCCGCTCTCTGAAAAGAATAAATTGTTTTTTTACGTAGGTACATTTTACACTTTTAAACGACTGCTGAGCAGAAGGTCCTGGGTCTAATTCCCAGGTCGGGCACAGTGCTATTGATTTTTCCATCAAGAATTTCTCGGTAGCAGCCATCAAGAAGGCTGGAGTTGAATGGCAACAGGCCCGTTATCATGAGACTAAAACTTTTATGCAAAAAATAAAACCGACTTCAAAAAAAAAAAAGTGAAAAATAACTTTAGCTTCTGAAGTCGGTGACAAAAAAATTAATCAATCAAACAAAGGTCACCGACTTTTTTTTTATGAAGTCTGTTTTCTTTTTTGCAAAAAAGTTTTTATTTTTCACTTTTTAGTGGTTCACATGTGCTTAATAGGTACATATGGAAAATGCATACCGTTACAATTACAACAAGCCCAAACACGACTAGGATACATTGTCTCATTATGGAGTTCCGTGAATCTTGGCGTCATCATCAAATCTGATGGTAGAGTGGTTCTTATCGAACGCAAATGCTTCACTTGTTGTAGAAAATACCAAATTCGCTGTACATTATCCTATAAAATTTGAAGAATTCCCTCGATTTCGCTAAGATTCCATCATCAGATCCCGACTTGGGCTATGGGACCATTTTGAAAGTATACCTTTTCCAGCAAGAATAGTAGATTATACACCGAGGGGCTAAAGTTGTGTCTTCTGTCACGGGCGTCATATTGAATGATGAGCGCAAAGAAGGATTCGGGATTTAACTCCCGAGCGCAGCGAGGGAGTTAAGAGTTTAACTCAAGAGCGTAGCGAGGGAGTTAATACAAGAATCATGAATGCACCGAGGGATTCAAGCTAGCCCAAGGCAAAGACACCTTTAGCCTAGAGGAGGATACTCTACTTTTTAAACCTACTGTGAGAAAATAATAGCCATCGTACGAAAAACCAAGTATTTATTAAATAAACAAACAGTAACACTAAATAAATTAACCAATTTATAAATAAATAAATTGCCAATTACTATTTCGGTATTACGGTGCGGTACGGTATTTTTTATTATTAATGCCAGTTATAATGTTATTCCATTCCTTTTAAAAAATGTTTCGTAGTTGTCTAATTATTCTTACAATATTTTGTCTTCGAAAACATAGCAACGGTAGGAAGAAGCAGTCGTTATGATTTTGTAGGAAATCGAGAATATCATGGTATCGTAGTTAGGGTATCGAGAATAGGTTGCCTCTTTCTGGCATCAAAGGCTGTTACATACATAGATACAGACACATACATTATATACATACATACATATATACCTACATACAAAAATTCATACATACATAGATACATATTACTTACCTACATAGACTGCCAAAATCATTACCACGATACAACTAGGTAGTAGAAGATGTATAATAAATGTATCATTAGGGGAGGTCTGTATTCGGTAATGTACGTCTACAGGCTGAGATGACAGTAATAAGACCCTAAGTTCAGGTCTTCAGTTCGAATTCACCCTTTTTTTTTTTTTTTGGTCTGGGAAATCATCAAATGACTTCTCCCACTCTGGGTGGAGCGGGAGGGAGTGTCAGACTCTTACTGACTAAAACCCATCCATGTTCCTTCCTCGCCCTCCATGTTCCGGGGCCGCGGTATCTCTTTCGAACAGGCCCGCAACCCCGGCAGGCTTCGGCCCTTGCGGGTCTTCAGTTCTAAGTCACCCTTGGATGTAAAAATATATAGGTACCTACTAACTATTTCCATATTGATGTTCAAAGGTGGATAGGTACATCATTTCGGTGGATAAACTTATCATATCGGTGTACTGAAAAAATAAATCCAATATCACTGCTTAAATCAGGAGTAGATATTTTGGCTCTGCCCATAGCTACGATATGTAATCAATGCATGGCAATGGGCGTTTTTCCAGAAGTCCTCAAGAAGGCTTTAATTGTACCTAAACATAAGGCGGGGGATAAAGATCGTGTTTTTAACTATAGGTCAATATCGCTACTCCCCTCCTTATCTAAGGTATTTGAGAAAGTTATTAACAAAAGACTGACTCGTTACCTTGAATCTCAGAAGATCTTCGGAGATATACAATGGAACTCTTCAAAAATAGACGGCAAATCTGCAGTGATTGCTGCAATCGCTTTTATGTTTATTGTTTATACAACATCATGACGTAACATCACGCCTGTATGCTCTGAGGGGGTACGCAGAGGTGTACGATATGTACACCCAGATTTCAAAAGTTAGGTATGATAAGTTACATATTATTGGGGATAAGCCTATTATCATGCCATGTTTTTTTTTATTGGAAAGGATGTAATTAAAGGGTAGTTTAATGAGAGTTTGGTTAGTTCCTGATTATGGGATCCATGACAAAGTAACAAAGGAACTCTTCAATTCTTAGGAGCAAGTTAACGATACTTTTTTTCAGCCTCTCCGGATAATTGAATCACCTACCGTCACATCACTATTTTCAAGTAATTGTCGTAGTTGAATATGATGATCAATGGAACTCCTTGAATCAATGAACCTCCTACTCCGTCGGCTTACAGTAAAGGTGAACGCACACTTATCCGCCCCGAAAGAAACATTTTCTCACCTGTATATCGTTATTTATTCGTCCGATTCGACGCAGATAAGGCCCCGTTCCCACTATATGTCGTCACGACAGATAATCAGGTAGTTTTTAAGTGTCGTGGCTTGTGTATTTAAATGGAAGTGTCCAAATATAGGACGACACGATGAACTGTCGTCTACGACTTTTTTTGTGGTGACAACAGATAGTCGTGACAGTGCGAACGACTAGCACGACAGTTGTAAAACGATAAAAAAATGTCATAACAAACAAACGACATAGCGGCGTCCGTGAAATGTTAAGTCCACCTATGTACCACTCTTGTACATGAAGTTTAAATACACACGTCAGTTGTCCGACGATAAAAAATGTTGACGACAAATACTCGTAATAATGGGATTGGGAATAGCTAGAGACGACAGTCGTCGGATGACAAATGAATTATCACGACATAGTGGAAACAGGGTGTGAGGTTTTATATATTCTAAAATTGGATTTTTTCGCTTCCTTCGGCTTTGATAAGTGTGCGTTCACCTTAAGGATGCGATCTATGGCAGAATTTTGAACTGTCTTAAATTGCAATTCACTTACGTTCATTGTGCATTGCAACATGACGCAAGCGTTCTTGTCGGAAGACAGATTTCGTAGTCTCGTTATTTTCGTCAACGATCTATCGTCGTGAGATCTATTTAATAGGTAATTTGTTTGTTGGCGTCCAAAATTTTTGACACGTCTTAGTGCAACATATATTTGCCCTTTTGCAAAGTCTTTCGAGTAACAGCAAGTACTTCGAAAAATCAAGAAATTTACTAATGTTGAAAATTCGAATCTGAATGTGAATAAATTTGGTAGTTAATAATTATTTCTCTAATAGGTAGGTATTCTGAACCTACAGAATGATTTAACCAAGATAATATTCGGTTTGAGCATCGTACCTTGGTCCCGTAGCATTAATTTACATTTCATATTTATTAACATATAATGTAAAATAAATTTATGGCAAATATTAGTTTGGGAACAACTAAATATTTGAATTTTTTACTTTTTTTTGAGAAAAGTATAACCGACTTCAAAAACACAAAAAAGTTAAAAATAACTTTAGCTTCAGAAGTTAAATAAATCAAACTAAGGTGACCGACTTCTGAAGCTAAATATTAGTATTTTTCACTTAATGTTTTTTAAGTTGTATTTTTTTTCAATTTTTTTTTTAATGTAATTCCTATGTTGAAATATATTTGTAGTACTGAGGTAGTAGGTACTATAATTTAAAACGAAACTTTGATTAGTCATGGATGTTGCGAATGCAAAACTGTACAATACGTGGCTGTAAGTAGCCGAGCTTTAAGTATGATCTAGATCTTGATTCTAGCTAGATTTTTCTTCCTTTGTCCTATGTTACTTGGGGTCGACGTAGCATGTTTTTTCTTCACGCAATCATTTGTAACTTCTTTTCTCTTTCATATAATTCCTCACAATTCACACATATTTTCTATGGTTTTCGTCTCTCTCTCTCTCTCCATCTATCAACATTTATAATCATTACCAAAATGGTTTTTATGAATGATTTAGAGTAAAACGAATACCTTGAGCGTAAATCGCCGCAAGAGAGCGGCCTGTCGAGATCGGGCAGTAAATCGGCCGGCGGGCGCAGCGTGCGCACGTGCGTGGCGTCGTGCCGGCCCGCTAGCAGCGCGCCCGCGGACGCCAGGCGGCGTGGCGGCGCGGCCAGCCCGTGCGCCGCCAGCGCCGCCGCCAGCTGCCGCGCGCGCGCCACGGCGATGTCGCGCTCGTGCCGCGCGCGCCAAATCTAAGAAAACGCCCAAGACCGTAAGTACAGTCAAGAGTACCAACACTTACCTGAATTCAAAAGCGGTTTTTTAATTAAATAACTTTGAACTTGAAATATAATGTGGGCTCCATAGTACTATCATACTAAGCTTGTTACAACAAGAAATAGCAATCGATACAGTTGGCGAAAATCACTTTTACAAGTTGTTAGGTGTCCTACATACCTATTGGTGCTCGTGTATATAGGTACCTACCGTCGCTCTTCTGATATCCGCTTATACTAGTACCTACTCTGATAGTAAGGTGGTGTGGCACTTGATACTGTGCAGCGACCTTATACCTATCTAGGTCAGTCAATTCGTGTGACAATATATATGTGACCGTAAAATTGTCAAATACGTTATATTGTAATATCTCTAGCGAAATTGTAAAATCTCGAAATATTGTCAAATGAACATACTGCTTACAACAAAACGCATTATTTTTCGTGATATGCATGCGATGGTAGTCAACTTACGCGGTGTGGAGGGAAGGGGGGGTCCCCCTTGCCCAGCCAACAAGTCTCATGAAAAGATATTGTACCATTCCTGAGAAATACCGATTATTATAACCTAACCTTAAAACACTTTATATTCCACTAAAAAGCGTAGTCGACGGAGCCCCGCTTCGCGAGGCCCGTATTTCCGAGTGCACGGTTTAAAGGAACCTAACAAACCTAACGGGGGGGTGCCCCAAGTCCCGATTATGGGGGCAGAGCATACTTCTGTATGTTCAGTTGACAATAATTCCAGAGTTTACAATGTCGCTAGAGAGAAACACGTTATATTGTAATATAACGTGTTTGACAATTTTACGGTGACATATATAATGAGACGTGGCAGTAAACCAGAATTGTTAATTTTATATTAAACCTTTAAAAAGAGGAACCTTGGTAACATTGGCCATAGCCACACCAAAGAAACTATTTTTTATTTCATAACTATTCATAAGTCTATATTATACATGATTAAGACATCACATGGAACTTCTGTAACTTTGAGAACAAATCACAAGGAAGATATCGTGTTCATTTAGTAATCGCCTTTCAAACTCAGAGATTTACCGAACATACCTGAGCAGCACAAACTGCGGAGCGACAATGACTCCGTTCTCCAAACCCACGCGCCGCCGCCTCTACGACGGCGCCGTGGAACGTAAGGGATTGACCTGTCAATAATATTTAACTTTTATTTATCTATTCAAAGATTTTTTAACATCATTTATTGCCTAGCCTTTTCTCAACTATGTTGGGCTCGGCTTCTGCTGGCTACCAGTATTTTATTTGGGAAATGGAGGTCAGATATCTCCACCATATCCATATCCATATCTGACCTCCATTTCCCAACCCTAGTTATTGGGTAAACTGATTGTTAGACTTTCAAGCTTCTCTTGAGCCATTACCGTAAAGAAATAACACGTCATTCTCGTGTTACACCTCACTCTCACCGTTCCTGTTTGACACAGTTTAACAAACAAAGTATTGACAGGGTGGAATGTGTCAATTCCACCTGGAGGGAAAGCACTTACTCTAAATACTGGAGGCAGCATATTTTAACTCAAAGGAAACATATCTTTATTTTTATAAAGAAACACTTCTGAATTCACAGATTTGCGAAAATTGTTTTGACATAAGTACTCGAGAAATGAACAGACTTAAACAAACAATCAGTATATTTATACCCATAGATAAAGACACCAGCGCGCAACAGGAGCCCACTTTGGACTCGGCGAGGTGTGAACGCAGGTATCGGAAGTAGACGTGCTCCAGCGCCAGCAGCAGTGCCGCTAGCAAGATGCCCGCCATCAGCAAAAGGAAAGCTGATAAGAATTGTTCCAATGCCAGGGGGTCGGATGACTTGTGTTCTTGTTTGTTAGGCTTACAAGTCCCTGTCATCCAATATCTGTAATGAAGAACATGATTGTTTCCTCAAAGCAGGTGTAGGTAAATGATTGATGACTCATTAGCACATCATATATATCTTCAGCTAGGTACCTAACTAAACTACAACTTGGGTACATACGGGTACAAAACTAACGAAGGTATAAAAAGACTAGACTCTTCTATGCCTTCGTTAGTTCTCAAACTTTTAAGGGGATGATCACATTTAGGATATGATTTCATAAAAATATTACCTGAATACAAAGACATTCAAATATCTAGGAGTAAAATCTCTTTGCCTGAATATTAGTATTAATTGGAATTAGATTTTGACTATCTAATTTTGTAAGCGCTCGCAAAACGGAAACAAAATGCATCATTATTCTCGTCTCTTCGTTCTCTGCGATAGGAACACGAGTACAAGCGGTTTACTTTATTCATCTGGGTTAATTCACCCAGGTGCATTAAGTATACTAAGAGTAAACTTTTTTCGCCTAATTCACCTGGGTGCACTAAGTATACAGAAAGTGAATTTTATTCACTTATTTATGTGGCACAAACTTTTTCATCTAGTTCACAAGTTAGCCACATTTCTTATTTTCATTCTCAGAGAGCGCATTCGAAAACTTGGCCACGTCGCAAATAACTGTCGAATATTTATTAAATAATTTTGCAATAATAATGGAAATGAGAAGTGTAGCTAACTAGTGAACTAGTTTAAAAAAGTTTATACCACATTAATAATTGAATAAAGTTTAATGCACCTAGGTGAATTGACCCAAGTGAATTAAGAAAACTCCACCTGGCGCAACGTTTAGCTATAGCACGTGGTTCAGTTACGTTTTAAATACATAGTTCTTGACCTCAGCAGTCTAACACCAGAAGCGCGTACATGAGACATAATTCTGTGCTATTTAGACTTTAAATTTAGTTAAACCATGCTTTATAAAACGATCGACTTACCTTCTTAATCTTTCTAGATCTCCATTGGCTCTTAAGTCGAGTAATCTTTTATTAAACATACTGACATATTTAGAATTACGAGTAAACGCTAATCCATAACCGGACATTGCGTACCACGCACCTACAGTTAAAAGCCTGCAGTCTTCATCCTGAAAATAAAAAAAAATGAGAAACTGTTAGTAAAGAAAATGGATCAACATAAACAGACCCTTTTGGATATAAGTGTGAATGATTCTGGTAGTTTTCATAACCTGTGATCCCCGCAGAGATGCATCTATCTATGTATGTATAGTACACCACCCTCATGTTGCCGGTTATATTTAAGTCGCATATCAGTAGGCTCGCCCTCGAGAGCCTATTTCCATCAATCGGGTACAAATTCAGACTCAGTGGCTGCTGCATAAAAAATTCTGAAGGAAAAACGAGACTATTTTTGCCCTAACGCTTGCTCAGCAGTCAGTAGATAAAAAACGAGGTATTTTTATCTTGTATGAAATTATGCATGCATGTTAGGTAGAGGTGTATCTGTCAACGTAAAATTGTCAAACACGTTATATTATTACAACATAACGTGTTTATTCTCGCGATATTGTAATGTCTCGAATTATTGTCAACTGAACATACGGAAGTATCTCTGCCCCCGTAATCGGGACTTGGGGCACCCCCCCGTTAGGTTAGTTAGGTTCCTTTAAACCCTGCACTCGGAAATACCCGCGAAGCGGGGCTCCGTCGACCACGCTTTTTAGGGGGAATATAAAGTGTTTTAAGGTTATGTTATATTAATCGGTATTTCTCAGGAATGGTGCATTATCTTTTCATGAGAGTTATGCCACTGGGCAAGGGGGATCCCTCCTTCCCTCCACACCGCGTAAGTTGACTACCATCGCGTGCATTTCACGAAAAATAATGCGTTTTGTTGTAAGCAGTATGTTCATTTGACAATAATTCGAGACTTTACAATGTCGCTAGAGATATTACAATATAACGTATTTGACAATTTTACGGTGACATATGCGCAGACATTTAATATTTGAGTTAAACTTACTTGAGACACTAAATAGTCTAGTACAGTGCCGTCGTAGATGAAGGCGTCGAGCTCACCCGTGAGTACACTTGTGACGCCCGCACTGACAGTACTGCGATTATACCTAGAAATAATTTAATCATGCAAATAGAAGAAAACATTTAAAACATCTCGTCACGGAAAATGTGATTCCTTGGTCCAATCTACTTCAAATTTTGCTATCAACAATATTAACCGAATTGATGGACGTGTTTCGTATTGCACGTAAATTGATTTCAATGCATATCTTAGGAGATACACCGCTTTTGAATAACTCCGCAGCAAAATAATGATCATGTACCGGGCGTGCATTTTCATTATGCGGAAGGATGTGTGTGATGTGCTCTTTGAAAATTGTTTTATAGGATCTTACGACCCACTCTCTGTAACCCTCTCTTTCTCTTATGTGACGCAGACGAAGTTGCGCGGGTCAGCTAGTATTATATAAATGCTATCAGGTGAGGCCAGTAACGGTAGTGCATTTGTGCAAGTTTTGAAGTGAAGTAAGATTAAAATAGTAAGAAAATATTTAAACTTACCGAGCCATATAAGCATGCGGCTCTGTGAAGTATTTTGCAAGAGTTGCATCTGTGTGCGACCATGGTACTGTTCCAAACTTCAGCGGCGGCCGCTGAGTCAAAGGCCTCGCTATCCGAGGATCGTCTAACCCGCTCAACTCATGGTACTCCTCGCGCGTGATCATGAACGCAGCTAAGTTGGCAGTGTAGATGGCAAGAAACACTACTGCAAACATAGCCCACATATTGGTCATAAATCGGGCGGTGAAGCCTCGAGGTGAGTCTACGTGCACTGACGCCTGCAAGTTCAAACAAACAAAGTTAGTTTGTGGTTTGTTTGGTTGTGTAACCACTAGTACATACGTACTAGTGGTTGCACTACCAAACAAATATATTTAATTCACTAAGCTAATAGGAGACATCAAATAATCGGATTGTTCTCTAGATATTTCTATCAAGTAATAAATTACTTACTTGAAACAGTACTGCCCAAACAATCCAATATGTTCGACAAAGCGAAAATCGATTCTGTGGCACACGTTTCGAATTATTGCCAGTTGAACAGTCGAATCCACTGGGAGATAACCACTCGAAGAAAAATATGGAGAAGGTAGCCGCTTGAATTGCTACGGCTCCCACAAGCATCCAAGAGGCTGTATCGAACGGCTCCAAGAAAGCTGTTGGGGATATGATACCAGTTCGCTTGGCCACTACGATCGCAACTCCCGTTTCCATAAAAGGTACACTGAAGTCCACTACAGCCTCTCTGTCTGAATTTATTATTAGTGATGTTAGTACCTGAAATTCAATTAAACATATAAGAAAAAAAATCTAGCATGTATTCATAAATATGGGTGATATTGTGTTTGCCGCAATTTGAACCAAATGCTATAGAATTATTGAGCGTTCTGATAGGTCACGGTGGCCAAGACGGAGATTATCTAAAGGGTGTATAAGACCTCTTAACGAAGCCGAAAGGCACTTGGTCTCCCCAGCATTGTGATCATTTTTTGTTCTACACCATAGTCGCACAAAAGTCCAGTCGCGAAAGTGTCCTTTCGCGCAAAAAATATTGTTATTACTTGTCTTAATAACTGTACCAAACTTTGATAAAGTTTAAAGTTCCACACAAAAAGAAACGTGGGACAAGTTACACAATGAAAATATTATTTATTTTGACTTTCATCAACTCGTCCCAAATGGGCCGTGGACATGTGGGACGAGTTGCTGAATTACTCATACCTGGGAACCTTCTATGAGGAGATTTTGGGGGTCAAATTCCAAATTATTGACAAGTTTTTTTTTTATTAAATACAAGTTTTTAATGTAAGATTTTACTTTAAACACCTCCACTGCCTCCGTAATATTCAATCCATCCACCAGCACAATGTTTTGAGTGCGTTCAATTGAGTTCTACCACGAAACATGATTTATCACGCCATGTTTGCGTTAAGTTACGTAGTTGGGTGTACAGAATGCTTGGTTGATGGCTTCGTGATGAGTCTGTTTACACCCTGTATATACCTAAGCAAGAGGTTTTAGTGAGCAAGGATGTGCGCAGACACAGGTGCACTATTAGCGCTCTATTTACTCACGACTAATCCGACACGACCGGGAAGAGCGCTTTTTCAAGGCCGACCTGGAAATCGGTTTCTCACATTCTAACCCTTTTTTTTAACCCTGGACTAACAATAAATTAACATTTATGTAAGCGCGGCCATCTGCATTAGATAGGCGCAGAATTTGGTGACAATAGGGTAGACGACAAAATAAATCTAATTAGTCCGTCAGGTAGTTTATTAATAAATATTTGACCCGTATTTTTTCTTTTGTTACGTATATCAAAATTGACGAAGTTACGACGCTTCTAAAATTTTCAATACATCATGCTTAGGTATAATTTTTAGCTAGTTCTGACATCACGAGCCCCCACTCCCAAGTTTTGATGCGTTTTGTCTTTGTCAATATTCATTTATTTACAAAAACAAAAAAATACGTATCCATTATTTTTCAACACTAACTAACGGACTTAACAGATTTGTAATTTTTTGATACTGTCGTCTTGCCTATTTTGGCATCTTCAGTACCAAATAATATACTTACCATATCGGTTTTCTTATTGACAAGATCTGCGATGAGTCCGTTCCACTTGCCGTGGTGGAGCGTGCCCCAGCGGCCGTCCTCGACGCGCACCAGCTCGTACGTGAAGCCCAGCTGCTCTGCTAGCTGCTGCAGCAGGTCAATACAGAATCCACTGCAGCACTGGTACAGCGAGCTGTTCCCGTGTGCGGCGCCCGCTTCCAACCTGCGCACAACAGCTAATTGAATTAACTGGCCAAACTTCACTCTTCGTCACGAATATGTGGAGAGTAAGTACCATAAAGTAACAAATAATATAAACCGAAATTAACATATACATTTTTTAAAGTAAGTATGAAAAACTGCAATTATTTCGATTAGTTTTTTAGTTTACCTGCTCCCGGAGATTGAACCGACACAAGTGCCAAAATAGAACACACAAGCACCTGTACATCAAATAATGTTATAACAAAAAATACTCCGAAACCACTCAGATACCCCTAGTTATCTGGTTAAATTTGTTGCTAATGAGCTCTAGTATACAATTTACCATTTAATTATTTTAAGTTTGTGTGATTTGCTTTTGACCCCGAATAGCTGTTTTGTTTAAAGCTAATTAGATATTAGATTTAATTAGAGAGCACCTACTAGTGCTACGACGAGTTGGGCCGCTACGATCGTAGGAGCTCGTTCCGTCGTAGCACTCGCAGCGGTTCCCTACGTCGTAGTCCTCGTAGAGGTCCGTTCCTTCGTAGCACTCGTAGCGGGTTTCTAAGTCGTAGACCTCGTAGCTGTTGCCTACGTCGTAGACCTCGTAGCTGTTGCCTACGTCGTAGACCTCGTAGCTGCTGCCTATGTCGTAGACGTCGTAGCGGTTCCCTACGTCGTAGCCCCGTAGCGGTAATCTACGTCGTAGCCCCGTAGCGGTACTCTACATCGTAGCCCCGTAGTGGTACTCTACGTAGTAGTCCCGTAGCGGTACTCTACGTCGTAGACCTCGTAGCCGTTTCTACCTCTTAGCCCTGAACATAGAGCGGTGCGGGTGCCCGGTATTCTCCACTTTGCTGCTTCATACGTCGTAGAGGCTCTCGTAGGAGTAGCTGTTCTCTACGTCGCGTCGTAGCACTCATAGCAGGTCGATGTAGAGAGTAACTACAAGTGCTACGGCTACGAGTCTACGACGAAGTGTGCCGCTACGACGTAGGGAGTATCTACGAGTGCTACGATGTCGGGTACAGCTACGAGTGCTACGATGATGGAGCGAGCTCCTAGGACGCTGTAGGGAACAGCTACGAGTCGAGTCTACGACGAGGTGAGTCACTAGCAGTTCTCTACGTCGTAGCCCTCGTAGCGGTCGCACTACTTGTAGATACTCCCTACGTCGTAGCGACACATTTCGTCGTAGACCTCGTAGCCGTTTCTACCTCTTAGCCCTGAACATAGAGCGGTGCGGGTGCCCGGTATTCTCCACTTTGCTGCTTCATACGTCGTAGAGGCTCTCGTAGGAGTAGCTGTTCTCTACTTCGCGTCGTAGCACTCATAGCAGGTCGATGTAGAGAGTAACTACAAGTGCTACGGCTACGAGTCTACGACGAAGTGTGCCGCTACGACGTAGGGAGTATCTACGAGTGCTACGATGTCGGGTACAGCTACGAGTGCTACGATGATGGAGCGAGCTCCTAGGACGCTGTAGGGAACAGCTACGAGTCGAGTCTACGACGAGGTGAGTCACTAGCAGTTCTCTACGTCGTAGCCCTCGTAGCGGTCGCACTACTTGTAGCTACTCACTACGTCGAACTGCTACGAGTGCTACGACATAGAGAATTGCTTCTGCTACGAGCGCTGCGATGGAACGAACCTCTACGACGTAGGGAGCAGCAAAGAGGAGAATACCGCGCACACGCGCCGCTCTACCTATGTTCATACGCAGAAGCAGCCCGTTTGCGGATTTCACTGTATTTGAACACTAGGGACTACTCACACTTATTCAGCTCTATTCAGCTTATGCCCGCGCGTTCATCTGAACGCGCGCGTACGCGTCTCATACAAAATCGCACAAAATGGGCATAAGCTGAATAGATGTGAGTAGTCCCGATAACATTTGGAAGAAGCTGGCACTTTCGTCGCAACGGTGTTTAATGTATTCCTCATTGTTTGTCTTTTTATTTTAGTAATATCCGAGTAAATGTCTATTTACATGATTTACATTGATTTTAATATCTTCTATAAGATAAAAATTAATCGCAAAATGTGTTGGTAAGCGCATAACTCAACAACACCTGGACCGATTTCACTCATTCTTTTTTTGTTGTGTTTGATATTGTCAGGAGAACATTCTTATGAAAAAAAAAAATAGTAGTAGGTAGGTAGTAGTAAGTAGGTAGTAGTAGGTAGGTAGTAGTAGGTAGTACTTTTGACGCAGACAAAGTTGCGTGGGTCAGCTAGTATATTTATAGTATTTGATATATCCTTGTAGTATAGCGTAGTCTACTCGTATATATACATAAAATAAAAGAGTAAAAAAACTGTGTCTGTACATTGAATATATTAAGGGGAATATATAAGAGGGGGGTTTAGAAATAGAAATAGAGCAGGAATCCAAAAAAAAAAATCTGTCTTTTTGTCTGTTTTTTTGTACATGCTAATCTTCGGAACTACTGGACGGATTTGAATGCTTTTGTTTTTGTATAGATATTAAGTCTAGGCAACATATAGGCTATTTTTTTTTTACGAAACTTGATCACCTGATGCAGAACCGCAACAGACCAGCTAAACTATAAGAGATACAAAAATGACACTATAGCAAAAATTGTTCCACGTTATGAGCATTTTCTGTTGAGAGAATTAATTTGAAGATCTGGGACACCTGTTGTGGAACTCCAAGAGCCCAGCTACACCATAACACATATAGGAATGACGTCTTAGCAAAAGTTGTTCGGTCTGATGAGCATTTCCTGTTGACTTATAAAAATTGAAGATCAGAAACATCTGATGTGAAAATATATAGAATAGAATATTGAAAAGTTATCACTAATTTCACTGTATAATTATTATAAAATAACATAAGCTGGGAGTACCTCCACGCGGTGAAGGCGGTAACAGTTTAGGACTGATTTTCGAACGATGGTTTATCATTGAAAATTTGACTCTACTGCAGGCTAAAACTCCCACTCATTATTTTATTTGATCGAGTAAATATGTCTTCGGGCTTATGTAATTTGAGTGTTTAATTTGCTTTTCCATTTATCTTCGTGACTCGGTAGCCTACCCGGTAACGCAGGGGAGCAGTCACTTAGATTTTAATTGATCAGGTATCTTCACAACAAAACTATAATCATCCCTAGAAAGAGGTCAAATCTTTCCCAATGTTCCAAAGGAGCTAAAAGATTGAGGACCATAAGATCCCATGAATTTACCGAAAAGCGTCAGAAGAGACTTGATGCTGTTCGAAAACATCAGGCTGCAACTTGCTCCGGAAACCTTTACAGATCGCGAAGCACGCCTGCGTTCTCAGCGTATTTACGCATTTACATCCAGGTCTCTAGAGACCAGTGAAGAATAGATGCGCGACTGATCGTGAACGTCACGCATTGTCTCGTGAGTCGGAGCCGTTCACGGATAGAGAATTGCGCTTGAGTTCTCAGCGTTTCTACGCATCTGCTTCTAGGTCTCAAGAGACAAGTGCGGAACGTGATGCGCGACTGTCCGCTGATCGTGAGCGACATGCATTGTCTCGCGAATCAGAAACGTTTACCGATACAGAATCACGCTTGAGTTCTCAGCGTATTCGCACATCTACTTCCAGGTCCTTTGGAACGAGTGATGAACGTGATGCGCGACTAACTGCTGCTCGAGATTATCATACATTGCCACAAACACGCACACAACAAAATATTCATAATCAGTTAGAAAGTGAGAGAGAAATAATTGCTGGAATACGGCATGAACAGACAGAAAAAGAGCGCGAGGGCTTCGACATTCTCTGAACAGAATGTCGACATCATCTGTAGAATCGGATGTGTCTCAAGATATAGCCGTAGGGCATTGCGACCTCCCTTGGGTTGATAAGGACCGGAGTGCATTTACGTATACTCTTATGATTAAATTCACCATATATTCTGCCATCGGAGGTATGGTTCAAAATTGTACTTTTTAATGGGTCAGGTGGGAAAGATCCGTTATTTTTCCTTCTGCGGGATCTTATAATTCGACATCAGACGTTTCAGATCTTCGATTTTGTCGACCCCGTTGTCGCTGGCATAAGCAACAGGATCCGCGTACGAAGTCGCGGGCAGAAGCTAGTATTAAATAAAATTATTCTAAAGACACCTACCACTGCTTGTCTCTGCTTTACCTAAAAGGTTGACTGGTAAAAAATGCCTTTGGCATTTAGTCCGCCTCTGTACTTTTGTGCTTGAAGTGTTAAATAAATAAATAAATAAGAGTGCTACAACGGAACGAGCCCCTAGGCTACGAAGTAGGGAGCAGCTACGAGTCTACGACGATGGTAAGCCACTACGACGTAGGGAACTACTACGAGTCTACGACGAGGTGAGCCACTGCGACGTAGGGCGCAGCTACGGTTGCTACGACGGAACGACCCCTACGACGCGGCGACGTAGGGAACAGGTACGAGTCTACGACGAGGTGAGCCACTGCGACGTAGGGAACGGCTACGAGGGATAAGGGCATCCTGGTAGGCGAGAGAAAACTAACCCATCTCCGCTTCGCAGACGATATTGTTTTTCTTCTCCGCGGCAGCTGAGACAGGCCTAATACTCAACCAAATGAGCAGCGCCAGTCTCAAGGTCGGACTCGCGATGAATATGGCGAAAACCAAGGTGTCTTGTACGAACAGCCAAGCGATTAATTGGGGGTTATCCATGAGATATTTACGTCGGCCAAATAGTCTCCTTCCAGTAGAGACTGGATAAAGAAAATGCTCGGTGGGACACGAGTGGCTGATTATAATATTAATCTAAAAAAAGGTTTAATAATAAAATAGTTATAATCAGTCACCCAGCGACTTCCACTTCGGGCGCGACGCGACAGATGACGCCGCGGTCGAGCGAGCAGCGCCCGCTCACTGGGTCTGGCGGCGCCAGGTTGATATACGGCGGCTCCTCCAGGAACGTTATCCGCATGTGGAACTTCTCCGGCACGCCCTGAGGCGGCGTGTGCAAGCCACCCGGCCACACTATGTCTTTGATAATCAGCCTTTCTCTTGGATAAGAATTCCACGTACCGATTTCCTCCCACACCAACTGTGAAATTGAATATAAAAAGTTAAATCAAGTCAAAAATCTGAAAAAACTCTTAAGATTTTGATGTTGCAAGTTTCACCTGTTCGCCAAGGGCCGGTCGCAAGTTCATTATTTTTAATTCGGCCGCTTTCAGTTCTCCGTCTGGCGTGAACTCGATGCTGGGGCGTCCTGTCTCGCCCTCGACGCTGACGTTACGCAGGTGGCGGTAGAAGCGCTCGCCGGTGGACCAGCGCGCCTCCCCCGCCCCCGCACCGCTGCACGATAGCCGCGTCCCCAGAGGATACCTTATATTCTCAGGTTCCGAGATATATGACTCGACTCCGTAGGCGAATACTTTTACAGCTGTGGCTATCTCGGCGATCAACGACGAACTTGATGTATCAAAATGTACGCCTATAACAATGAAGTAAGATTATTTATTATACCTACCACCAATTATAATATACCGCTAATTATACGAAAATAAAAGTTGTTTCCGAAAGAGTAATTTTTACGTAGAGTAGTTACAGTTAGAGTTAATTAGTTTGATTTCCAGAACGCTTGGTTGACGGGTTCGTAAAGGAACCGTTTACACCCCGTAAACGTTATGACAAACTTACAATTTTTTTTGTCAGTCTATTTGTTCCGGCTAATCTCTGAAACGACTCGACCGATTTACACAAGTATTTCCCGAAGCAGGCAAACCCCGAGAGAGACGCAAAAATTGGCCTATTTTAAGTAACGGTACCTTTGTTATTTTTGTCTAAAACAATTCATTCTAATAACCTGAAAAAGATGGTACTGTATATCGAAAATTAATGATGTAACATACCGAGCATTCCAACAGGAAACTTGTTAGGTTGTTGCATGGAGCCGAGCACACTCTGCGTGACGATCCACACGAAGTTCTCGTTGGTGAGGTGCAGGTCGCCGGCGGCCGACAGGATCTCCGCCGCCTCCTCGCGCGTCGCGTACAGCAGCATCACGCGCGCCTCACTCGTCACCAGCTCGTTCAGGTCCGAGGACCGTTTCACTACGATTGCGTTTAGTATCGTGAACTTAAAT
This sequence comes from Xestia c-nigrum, assembly GCA_916618015.1. Classification (NCBI taxonomy): domain Eukaryota; kingdom Metazoa; phylum Arthropoda; class Insecta; order Lepidoptera; family Noctuidae; genus Xestia; species Xestia c-nigrum. Next base: position 13,940,033 of record OU745260.1, read on the forward strand.
CGATCCTGTGGATAAAAACGGTGTTTGAATGTTTAACCTAATCGAAGTGGACTCCAAAATGATTTATGGAGAATACGGAAAACATTATTACTAGAGAATATCCCTCGTACTGTTCTTCTATGGACTACAGAGAGGTACGTGCCACTAACTATTTATCATTTCATCTACGCTTTGCAAATGACTTTTACAAAATACATACTTGCAGGGCTGTAACTCTTTCACGCACAGCCTGTATAAAATCGTCATGGCCTGCTATCGCTGAAGTAACGACACTAAATTGATGCCACTTGTATCGTTCTAATATCGACAGCATGGCCGACGTCTGATGTTCTATTGAAGGAGCGAGCTGCAGCCGCAATGACGCATGTGACGCTCGCTTTTCAAGACCACTGTTGTCTGCGTTCCACGCAATTACCTATAGACACAAGGAACAGCTCATCTGAATTTATCCTATTTTTCATAAAAATAAATATATTTAATTTATAAGCATGATTTATTTCAAAGTATGCATAGATAAAATGTTTTACCGGTATGCCAAGATAGCCGGCGAGTTGTAGAAAATACTGTGCAGAGGCAGTAGAGCGCCCATATTGTTCATGATTCATAAGATAGAGGATAGCAGACACATTGACTGCTAGAAATTCTTTACATAGCGAATCCAGGATAGCTGAAAGCGTTCAGAAATTAGTAAACTAGAAATGACAGCGTTTGTAATGACGTGTTTTAAGAAAGTTATGAAGTTATCTAGGCTTTAGGAGTACTTCAAAATACTATCACTTACACATAGGACTAGGCGTCAAGCCTTGCGTAGAAAGCGTAATATTTAGGCGCACGTGCGAGAAGAGTTTTAGTTTACGCGGCAATTTCGACAGCGCTGCCTTCTCGGCCTTAGTGTAATCACGAGTGCCAAAGGCCTTATGTGGCACGACAAGCGCTGCTGTGATGGACGAAGGAGCACGCGGCGGGGGCGGGGCGGGTGAGGTGCGCGGGCGCCGCAGCCCGTCGCCACCGACGCGCACGCCACCGCCGCGCCCGGCGTCGCGCGCGCCCCCGCCTGCGCCCCCGACGCCCACCTTGATGCCGCTGCCCCGCTCTGCTGCCGCCGCCGTTGCCGCCGCCGCCGCCAGCGCTCCCAGCGCCGCTAGCGCCATCAGCGCTGTGCGCGTCTGCATCTCCACTCTTGATGCTAAAATAAAATTATAAATGTGACTCCGCTCGTTCTATCTTCAATCTTGACGTTACTGTACAGGCTACCAGTTCCACAAAATACTTAGGTTCCAACTTCTTAAGTTAAGCGGAAATGCAATTCGTTTGTATGTACGGCACCTACCATGCAAATCATATCAAACCGTACCAATATCATTTTTGCTAGTTCATAGTATTAAACTGGAAAGACTATAATGGTCTAATAAGTTAACAGGATTTACTCAATCATAAAAAATTGGTTGCCTGTAAAGTCGGTATACGGGCGAAAGTTTTACGTGACAACGACTTTGAGTGCTAAAATAATTTTAATGTGAATATTCATTCGTATAGTAGGAAGAAGGATGAAATGAACCGGTGTGTATGCCTATCTCTCTCACTCTCTCTCTCTCGCTCTGTCTCTCTCGCTCTTAGGCGGGCTAACTGTGCTCGAGTGGAAGGGACGCGTGCCTTTCACTTTTTATGTCTGTCTCTCTCGCTCTTAGGCGGGCTAACCGTGCCTCTCACTCGCTCTCATTGTGAGCGCATAACGTGAGCGGAGCGTAACGCAGTTTCTTGAAGTGTCACCCGGCAAACCAATTTATAAGACGTTGTCACGTCAAAAACACTTCTCAATAAGCAATGAATTAAATCTCGGCTTGATTTGAATAAAGAAGCAAATAATTAGTGAAATAAGAATGTACTACACTAATGACTGAGGACAAAACTTCCTTTACTAACTTTTTAAATTCATTTGCCAGCGTATGCCCGCGACTCCGCCCGCGTGGTTATATGTATTTATCACACGGGATTATACTACCAGGATAAAAAGTTTCCTATGTCAAAATTCTGGTTTAAAATATCTCATGTGTGCAAAATTTAATTCACATCCGTCAGTATAGTATTTGCGTGAAAGAGTAAAATTAAAACATCCATCCATTCATCCTCACAAACATTCGCATTTATTATAATAATATTAGTAGTATTTAGTTTAGCTTAATCGAATCCCTTATCTCTATACTAATATTATTTCTAGTAATGTACTTATTTATTTGTTAGTACCTAATGTTAGTTTTTGTGCTTAAGGCGACTACATGAGCTAAATTAGCAACTCTATTTGTGGTGGTTCAAGCTTCGTTTGAAATACTGTTAGAATAAAGTTCTAAATCAGCTTGCACTACAAAGTGGTTTTTACGTCAGTCACTGCGGGTGGAATAGTGCGAAATGAGTGGTGTCGATCGATTTACAAAAAATCTACTGATTGGACTAAAAAATTAAACACTATAATGCTAATAAGTTGCTTGTAGGATTATTTGCCAAAAAAAACAGAATTTTCGCATGTATTTTAATATGGTTTTTGGGCACGTATTGCAATATTAAAAATAAATAACTAAATATCTAATGTTTAAAATTTCAACAGTTATTACACCTAAGTTTTATATACCCCTAATAAGCGGAGTCGATGGAGCCCCTATTTCTGTCTGCAGGGTTTAAAGCAGGGATTAAAGGGGTCGATATCGGTTTCCTAGGGGTCGACATAAACGAAAACTGATTTAGGGGTCGACCAGGTCTAAAAATCGACCCCTATTAAATTAACACAAGAAAACTTTCAAGATAGGTAGGTAGGTACTGTATTGCTTATGTTGTGTTACGTCTACTAAGAATAATTAATATTTTTGTAGGAAATAGCATTATTGTAGTAATGTAAAGTCTCAAGTTCGTACAAGATGAAAAACTCGGCAAGACAGTCAATGACAATGATGTGTTCCAATGACATGCCACTTACTTTAAATTATAATTCTATTGTAAACCAATTATTTGCATGCCTATGTGACGGCAAAATGTGGAGAATTCTATTCTAAAAGAACACCATGTACCTATAACCCATGTTTGCAAAGATTAAATGATTTGATTTGATTTGATTTGATTTGACAGTGTGGACAAGTCTGTGCCAGATAATGAGTTCGAGCGTACCTACTTCTTACAGGCGCGTTTTGATTTGCTCTCTATTCGACGCTTACGCGATTTAACACGAACGAATTCATGATCAAGTGGCAAGTCCAAACATATTCCTGATATTACACTAATTGACGAGCTTGCACTTAGGTTGAAAGTTCATTTACGTTTTGAAATTCGTTGGAGCTTGAACGATAATAACTCATATAAAGGGGGTTGATCTTAAAAGTAGGTAATTTGGCCATGGGGGTCTGAGGTAACAGTTCATTTTGGAAAAGGGGTCACTTGTCCAAAATAGTTTGGGGATTCCTGGTTTGAATACTCAATACTTTATTGCGTTCCATAATGTGTACATGTAACAGATGGTATGTTAAAATATCGAAGCAATTATGGACCCTGTCGGGCACAGCAAAGTTAATTTTTAAATAGGCGAGAGGATGAAGGCGCTGTTTGTTAAGAAACAAATTAAATTTTAAAAAAATGTTTGAAATTGTCCCACGGGATCTTACTACCGGGATAAAAAGTATCCTATGTGTTAATCCAGGTTATAAACCATCTGTGTGCAAAATTTCATCCAAATCCGTTCAGTAGTTTTTGCGTGAAAGAGTAACAAACATCCATACATACATCCATACTTACAAACAAAATATTAGTAGGATATATGGAAAATAGTATTTGCTTTGATGGTATTTAAATAAGTATTTATATATTTGGTTTTTAGTTCCATTTTTCATATTATTTATTGCGCGAATTACATTATTTTCAATTATAATAAATTAAAAATGCTATATTGTTGCATTACGTAAAAACAGTTTTCATTGTTGTTGAAATTTATCGCTAAAATATTCGTCAATTGTATAATAGGTTTTGGTTAATAGAAATTGTTTTAATTTGATGATGAAGATATTATTTTTATTTATATTTTTGATATATGTATTCCGGTAACTTATTGTATATTTTAATGGACATAACAAATGTACTAGAAGAGTGCATTTTTAATCGTGAAGTGGGTATGTTTAATCTGCTTTCATGTCTAAGTGCAATTTTAGTTTGGATATCTCCTCTTTTGGTATAAAATTGCGGAAAATTGCGTACAAATTTACAAATTTCAAATATGTAGTGGCGGGGCAGGGTCAATAATTTTAGGTATTTAAAGTGAGGTTTACAGGAGTCTGTATCTTCGATATTCGTTAAAATCCTAAGCAACTTTTTCTGTAGAGTGAACAATGTAGATGCGTCTGTACTATTTCCCCATAAGATAACTCCATAATTAAGCCATGCAAATGCGTACGCGTAATACGTTATAAGTGCTGTTTTGAGATCTAAATTTAGAAAATTAGATCTAGATTTTGTATTTTGTTGTCTTTTTTCTTTCTCGGAGAGCGTATGAAAACTTGGATAATTTTGTTCTTACATTTTGAATATGTGATTTCCAATCTATGTGTGAGTCTATGTCTAGGCCTAAAAGGGAGAATTTATTTACTCTATTAATTGATTCTAATTTGGTTCCATTGTATTTGAAACTTATTCTTAATGGTTTTTTTTTGTCGGGGGTGGAAAGTTATTTTATTTATTTATTTATTTATACTTCATGTACAATAGTGGTACATAGGCGAACTTAGTGCCACAAGGCATTCTCTACCAGTCAACCATTGGGTCAAATAAGACAGCATCACCAATAACCATTTTTTTTTTTTTTTTATTATAGTTAATTTCAAGATTGTGTTCGTTTATCCAGTTTGTTACAGTGTCAAGTATAGAACACAATCTTTGGTTTAAATTTATATTATTATCACATGGTGTGTTAGGATCGAGATATCATCGGCAAACAATACGCATGACTCATTTATGTTGTTAGGGAGATCGTTTATGTAGACAAGGAATAGCAGGCACCCTATCACAGTTCCTTGTGGAATAGAAGCAGTTACGGGATTATGTTTTGGGATCGAATTAATTATATTTCTTTTGTTTGATAATTGTAATGTTTTATTTCTACAAATTGTTCTCTGTTTTTTAGAAAAGATGTAAACCACTCGTAACTTTTTCCGCGGAAAAAGGAACCTAATTAACCTAACGTGGGGGTGTGCCCCAAATCCCAATTATGGGGGCAGAGGTACTTCCGTCGCATGCATTTACAATTATTGTACTTATTCATTTTTTATTAAAAATTTAAAACAATTATTGTATTTTTATTTGGATTTTGTACACATAGATAGGTATTTTTCATTTTGGTCAATCAACGGTGAGGTAAACAAATTTAAGGAACTTTGAACATAGGAATTTCAAGTTTTAGCGTTATGAACTTCAGTAATATATCCATTTGACATTTTAAGCTTTCGGTATTTTGAATCAAAGTGAAACAATTATTAGGTACTAGCTTCTGCCAGCGGCTTCGCCCGCGTGAAGTTTGATTATTGTCCCATGGGATCTTACTACCGGAATAAAATGTATCCTATGTTTTATGTGGGTCATAGCGTGATGATATAAACGTAAGAGTAAACAAATATAATAATAACAAATCTCCGAACTGCTAAGCTATCGGGAGTTACACGTGTTATTGTGAGTCAACTATAAAAGATAGACATATGCTGTCTTGGGATATTTTTTATATAATTTTATGTGGAATATCCGTTATACATGATTTCTATGTAGCTTTAACCATTAAGGCTGCACACGCGACGGAAGCTAAAAAATCCAAGTAACTTCTCCCGTTTTCCCAACATTTCCTTTCACTGCTCTGCTCCTATTAATGGTAGCGTGATGAAAAGTATACTATTACCTGCTCAGGAGTATGTAGAATAATTGTACCAAGTTTCGTTAAAATCCGTCGAGTAGTTTTTTTTTCTATAAATAACATACAGACAGACAGACAGACAGACAGACAGACAGACAAAAATTTTACTGATTGCATTTTTGGCATCAGTATCGATCACTAATCACCCCCCGATAGTTATTTTGTAAATATATTTCATGTACAGAATTGACCTCTCTACAGATTTATTATAAGTATAGATAGAAGATTTAGATTTAAGGGATTTTGAACGTAGGTTATTTTAAGTTACTCGTAGTTCTTTTAATTTTCAGATATTTCAATATCATGGTTATTACCCATGGTTTTTACTCGTTAAGGCTATTACGAGTACATTGTTCAATGACCTTGACGATTTGACCTCTGTACTGGGTTTTGTTTTTTTGGCGCCCCTACCGGCAAGCGACCAATGAAGATAAACAAGAACACAGATGTGTCACAGTTTGGTCTTTTTGCCTAATTTTTTCGCACTCTGAAGAAACTCAAAACACTCTGCACTTATATTTATTTTGAAATAAATTATATTCTGTGACTAATGACCTAGCTATCGTCAGTTATTTTTTTGAGCGCAGGTACTCTACATGATACATTCTAAAGGTCTGCTATTTTTATAAAGTCGTCACTCTAACACGATTCCATTCCCATCATATTGTCATTTTGCTCAAAGTTCATAATCTGCAACATTCATAATGGTCGATCATTGGTCGGTCAGTGGTCTAGTAATAAAATTGTGTTTTAATGGCATTTTCGTAGTGCTATTATTATAAAACTCTTAGCACAAATAGTTTTCGAAATCTACTAGTAATCTACTAGTGTTAGTTACTTTCCCACACAATAATAGTACATTTTGATGCAAGTGGAGAAAGTTTGTTAGTATAGTTCAAGGCGCGTGTGTTTTTGAGCCGAGAACTGCAATAACAAATTACCACGTATATCAAACGACGTTTTACAATACACTTTTGAAGAAATAAAATAAAAGAATGTAAAATATTTGTGTCATCAATTATTACGAGACTATGATTTAAACTTCTTTTTTTTTCCGTGCCCTGCTTTCGCTAGGTTGAAGGAGAGGCAAATGTATGAAGCCGTTATACAGCCTAAAACAAATAGTTGTTTTTTTTTACATATTTTTAAATTTAGAACACAAATGAATGTTAATTTGTGTATAAAAGTAACATTTACTTTTATACACAAATTAACATTTATTTGTGTAGTTTTAAAAATCATGTTTATCTATGATATGGAATTTATAAACACAATTTGAATATTCAAAAAAATGTTTACGCTGTAAAGACGTAGATCGCTTTGCTGAAATTTAAAAAAAAACATTCACCTCTGACCCTATAGTCAGAGGTGAATGTTTTTTTTTTTAAATTATGCGTTGAACCAATTTGGACTAAGTATAGGTATAAGGCTTTCTGCACATGTGTGGAAATAGTATCCAAAACGCACGTGTCTGAAATACACTGCATTTTGAACCTAACCGTAGTGCGAAAAGAACCAATTTTTGAGGAAGTGTATTGAAAAATACTTATTTCTTATTTTTTTTTTATAAACACAATTTGAATATTCAAAAGAAAAACGTAGATCGCTTTTCCGAAATAAAAAAAAATCACCTCTGCTGGTTGGTTTTATTGGATGCCTCAAGTTGGGTTGCGCAATCCGTGCACAGTAACCGAATGTATGGTGATGCTGATGACGTATCTGGGACGCACTCACGGATATAACACACACAATAATATAAAAAAGATACAAAACAATGAGTAAAACATAGTAGAAATGTGCTGTGTGCCTCACGGGTGCGCCAAAAAGGTGCATTTCAGCATTCATGCCAGACAGGTGATGATGCTGTCTGACGCTGGTCTTCTAGTGAACCTTGAGAGGGTACGTTACGGAAAAAACGGTTTCAAACAATATGTAAACAAATGAACTAATGGTTAATAAAAATAAATACATTTACGAGTAAATTAATTAAATGTATAGATAATAACGAATACGGCTGGAGAAAAAAACCATTCACCTCCGACTATAGAGTCGGAGGTGAATGGTTTTTTTTATAAATTATGCATTGAACCAATTTGGACTAAATAGGTATATGTACTTACTGATTCCAGCTACAGAAGAAATAAAAAAAGGCATTGGCGCGAAATTTTATGATTTTTTCTGTATTATTTATTTGATTCCTTTTTATCTCCTACGTTTACCCCACAGACGACACAATATTATAAATATTCGTCTTCACAGAGAACTGAAGTTATGTTGCCGGGAAAAAATATCTCATTAGAACAACAGTACAAGTTGTGCATTTAATTTTTAATAAAATAAGCTATCATATTAAATATGGTTATTATATTTTCTCGTAATCGTAGTGAAAAGTACGGTGTAACACACGGCGCTAAAATCCCATTATAACTGGGTTCCTATTTACTACCTCGTCTATAATGGGCCATTTTCGCCCCTTGTATTACAATGTACTATTAAAAGTAACAACGTTCCACGCGCCAGTCCAAACTGTTGTCCAAACTCTTGAAAATCAATTTACACGCACAGTTCGGAACGTTTGTCTAGAACTAGATTATGTAAGTTCCGTCCGCAATCCAAACCGTGAATGCATTTTTAATCGTAATTAGCACAGCAGTTTGATCCGCAGTCCAAACTGTACAGATCTAACTGCGGTTTGAAACGCAGTCCAAGATATGCGCGGTCCGAACTGTACGTCTGGAGGGCGCTTTACATCGGTCGTTAGGACACCCACTTAGTACCTACTCATCTAATATTAAGAATTAATTGTAATTACTTTATTAAATTAATTTAGTGGGAATTTTGGTGTTTTTTGGATTTTTTTCTCCGCTGCCCATCACATAATTTGTGTGTGCTTTAGTAATTGACTTCAAATAAATGCTTTTCTTTCTTTCTTTACTAAATGGGAACATTTATTCATGCCAGATTTCATTTAATAATATATTTTTTCATCCCCCCATCTCGGAAAGAGTATTTTTGCTCTTCGATATCTGACTGCAAAAGCCGTTTTTTATCGTCTAGAGGGTAAAGTAAATTTGAATTTAGAACATCGTGTGCACTAAGCATGTGAATTCAAAACATCATTAAACCTATTTACTTCTACCTCTATGGTGCCGAATTTATCATACATTTTTTATTTATTTGTTAAGAACTCAGACTCGGAACCTTCTTGGTGTACTTTTTTAATGTGTTTCGCGCGCGCATTTTCTTTTCACGTTATATTGTTAAGAGGCCTGCGGAGCATGCGTCGTTCATACAAACGTCATCCCAAAATAATTTGTAAATAAAACATATTCTTAAAGTAGTGTCTATTTATTTCGATTGGATCACAGAATATCTAGGTTCCCAAATATACATTTTGAATGGACACTGATTTAAACAAGAGTTATGAGAAAAACAAGTTTTCTGTAGAAATTTTAAATTCCTCATATCTCGTCTTTATGTCATTATCCTTTCAAAATATATATTTGGCTGAACTTGACCCAATATGATGAAATCAATTATCAATTCTGACATTACAATAGTATAGCAGAATCGAGGCAGTTTTTTTTCGGATGGGAAATTATCAAATGACCCCTCCCACTTTGGGCGGAGCGGGCGGACAGTCAGACTTTTACTGACTAAAAACCATTCATGTTCCTTCCTCACCCTTTACGTTCCGTATCTCTTTCGAACAATCCCGCAGCCTCAGCAGGCTTCGGCCCTTGAGGGCCCTTCCCTTTATGCTCATCTCTTTGAGGCGCGCGTGGAACACATACGCGGGGTCGACACGGCCTGCCGTCATTAGACGGACTGACGGATAGCTAGCCCATAGCTCTCCGTCCACAGACGCGCATCTTCGGTGGCCGGTAGCCACCACGTGCCCCCGACGCCCGGTGCGTCTCCCGGGGCGGCTGGAGCGAGAGGCTCTCTCCCTCTCGCGTTCCGCCACCTCCTTCGCTAGCATCACTGCTTCGCAGAAGGAGGTGGCGGCTGGAATTGAGGCCCTGGTAAGTGTATAGATCGGTTCTCAGTAACGGAAATAGTTAATGTGAAAAATAACTTTAGCTTCAGAAGTCGGTGACTTGATTGATTTTGTTTTTTGTCACCGACTTCTGAAGCTAAAGTAATTTTTCACTTTTTTATGTTTTTTTGAAGTATCTTTTATTTTTTTGCAAAAAAGTTCACAGCGTACCAACCGGCGCGGCGTGATGTTATATTATAAATTGGTGTAAACTGTAGACAGACATGATATTTCAGCAATCCTAGTCTATTTGCTATCATTTATTGAGAAGTTCAGTTATTCAGTTATTTTTAACACCCCGTATTACATAAAGGCGCGCCGGATTGAAAAGCGTCGCCGTGATGTATTGCTGCGTCTTCATGTCCGCCGGATTACAATTCGGCTGAAATAAAGTACGCCGCATTGAATAAGCACTTTGCGTTAGTCAAAGTGACGTCGTGGTGCAAAAACGTGCCGCCGAATACAACCGGGCGCATCGTCCATACGCCGACTTAGGGCACCTGTATTGTATACTGTCGATACAGCGTACTATCGATTTGGTGTATTGTCGATGTAGAGTACCGTCGATTTAGTGTACTTTCGATATACCGTATTATCGATTTGGTGTATTGTCGATGTAGCGTACCATCGATTTAGTGTACTGTCGATTCATTAATCCGTCGATGGAATGTTGTCGATACAGTGACTGTCGATGTAGATACTGTCGATATTATGGAGGTAACCCGACGATTTTTCGAGTTTAGTTAGGTTCCTCTAATCCCTGCAGACAGGCTCGCGTAGCGGCGCTAAGTCTACTATGCCTTATTAATTTTTGTTTTGAAGTTGTTTTTATTCCTGGTTTATTTATTTAACAGGTTAGGTAGAACGCAATCTAACCTAGTGGAAAAGTGTATTTGTATTGATTTTTGGAATTTTCTGACTTTTACTCGGCCGTTTCTTCTTGCTGACAATATAGCTAAACGTTGGACGCCGCTCTGTTGAACGTATCGCTACCACAATCTGGCTGAACGTGAAGACGCCGCATTACATAACAGCGACGTTTTTCAATACGGCGCATTTTGGGTATGGGTACACGAATTGGCTGCGACTTAGAGGTATATCACCTGGGAGTCTTTTAGGACTAGGTTTGGTATCATCGCGCGTCAGCTCGACTTTAAAAGAAAAGAAAAAGTATTGTCCAACAAATACCTACTTTTCCTTTTCTTTTAAAGTCGTGCCACACACTCGCACAGAACAAAACAATAAAACTAAATTAAACGTCACCTGCCCAGCCTTTTCCCAACTATGTTGGGGTTGGCTTCCAGTCCAACCGGATGACCAGTATTTTACATGGAGCGACTGCCTATCTGACCTCTACAACACAGTACTGGGTAGGGAATGCAATCCGTTCTGTTTAAAAATCCAGATGTTTAGGAACAGATTTTCGGTCCAATCCGGATTTTACGAATTTTTCATGAAGATAAACAAATCTGCCCATATTCGTTTATTAATTAATAACACGCCGCCGCAAGCGAGCGGACCGCGTCCTTGCGCACCGTCCACGCAGCCCGACGCAAAAACGACGGGGTGTTATAAGTTTGACGTATCTGTGTATGTGTGTGTGGAACCATCATTATAAAATTCATAATTTCATCGTGATGGGAAGCCGAGCCTGAACATTCAGTCTGCGTTTGGTCCTCGAGCCGGCAACAAGCGGAAAAATAAAATAAATAAATAATTATAATTGCATAAGTTGATAAAAATGCTATGCAATAGCTTTACCGCGGCAGTCCCCGAGTGCCACACGTCTTTTTTGATATTATTTAAATACGATATCTTGGTTAGTTTGGTTTTAAAGCCATTATATTCTTTGTACATATATATATTTATATTTTTGAAATATTTCTTAAATTAAAAAAAACCATCAAACTCTGGCCCGCCGGTGTCTGGAGCTCCGGAAGGAGCTCTGGAGGACAGGAACCTCCTCACAATGCGGGCCATATCGAGGAGTAATGCCACCTGAATCAGGTCCTTGATCCAACCGCTTAAAGAAAGCCTCGAAAAAAATATTTTTAACCGACTTCTAAAAAAGGAGGAGATTCTCAATTCGGATGTTTCTATTATTTTTAACCGACTTCCAAAAAGGAGGAGGTTCTCTATTCGACTGTATGTTTTTTTTTTTTTTATGTATGTTCACCGATTACTCGAAGACGCCTGAACCGATTTGAAAAATTCTTTTTTTGTTTGAAAGGGTATACTTCCAAGTTGGTCCCATAGAAATATTGTCATGATCTGATCACGAACTTCGGAGATATGGAACGGAACTCTTCAATAATAGACAGCAAATCTGTCGTGATTGCTGCAATCGCTTGGATGTTTATTGTTTACACAACATCATAACATAACATCACGCCTGTATGCTCTGAGGGGGTACGCAGATGTGTACAGTATACCCATATTTCGACAGTTAGGTATGTTAACTCTTCAAATTTTATATGAAAACGTGTTGCGATTTTGGTATTTTCTACAACAAGTGAAGCATTTGCGTTTGATAAGAACCATTCTACCATCAGATCTGATGATGAAGCCAAGAGTCACGGAACTCCATAATGAAACAATGTACCCTAGTCGTGTTTGGGCTTGTTAACGGGCATAACTCCGTCGCTTGCCAACCGATTTGGATTTTTTTTTTTTTGTTGGAAAGGATATTCTTCCCAAATGGTCCCATAGCCACCAAGTCGGGATCTGATGATGGAATCTTGGCGAAATCGAGGGAACTCTTCAAATTTTATATGAAAACGTGTTGCGATTTTGGTATTTTCTACAACAAGTGAAGCATTTGCGTTTGATAAGAACCATTCTACCATCAGATCTGATGATGAAGCCAAGAGTCACGGAACTCCATAATGAAACAATGTACCCTAGTCGTGTTTGGGCTTGTTGTAATTGTAACGGTATGCACTTTTCATGTATGTCAAGCACATGTGAACCACTAAAAGGTGAAAAATAAAAACTTTTTTGCAAAAAATAAAACCGACTTCAAAAAAAAAACAAAAAAGTGAAAAATAACTTTAGCTTCTGAAGTCGGTGACAAAAAAACTAAAGCAATGAAACAAAGGTCACCGACTTCAGAAGCTAAAGTTATTTTTCACTTTTTTGTTTTTTTTTTGAAGTCGGTTTTATTTTTTGCAAAAAAGTTTTTTAATATTTGTTCGCGCCTAACTCCGTCGCTTGCCAGCCGATTTGAAAAAATCTTTTTTTTGTTGGAAAGAGTATACCTTCCAAATGGACCCATAGTCACCAAGTCGGGATCTGATGATGGAATCTTGGCGAAATCGAGGGAACTCTTATTTTTTTTTTAGAATATTGTACAACGATTTTGTTATTTTCTACAACAAGTGAAGCATTTGCGTTCAATAATAACCATTCTACCATCAGATCTGATAATGAAGCCAAGATTCAGCCACCGGAACTCCGTAATGGGACAATCTATCTTAGTCGTGTTTGGGCTTGTTGTAATTGTAACTAGCTAGCTACTAATATCTAATCTGTGATTGTAACGGTGTGCACTTTCCATGTGTATCAAGTAGACGTGAACCACTAAAAGGTGAAAACGAAAAACTATTTTGCAAAAAATAAAACCGACTTAAAAAAAAAACAAAAAAGTGAAAAATACCATTAGCTTCTGAAGTCGGTGACAAAACAATTAAATCAATCAAACAAAGGTCACCGACTAGACCATCACGCCATTGTCCGTCACAACAATCGGGACATTTCTTGTCACAAATGAGTTGGTTGACAAAGTAGACTTGCTGACTCTCAGCAACACTCATTGTACTTGTCGGAGTGAACCCAGTCTTGATGCCCTCCAGCCTGAGGCAACGGAGGACCCGTCCCAAGCTGTGAGTGCTCAGAACTTCATCATCCATCAAAACCTTGATTCACAAGTAGTACAGCCTGAGATTAGTCATTTTGTATCACCTGATTGTAATGATTGTCATCATTCAGTTATGTTTTCTGATAGTATGGGTAGAGGGCTAGGTAAATTGATCAGTAATAACCTGAGTTACTGTACCCAAAATTATTGCATGCCAGGCTCAAGCTACAAACAAGTAATGGCATCAGTAGTAAAAAATGATTGTTATCTTAACACTACCATTACTCTATGTGTTGGTAATAGTTTTAATGTAAAAAAGGAAGATATCACCGACTGTGTTTCTGAGTTGCTTAAGTTAAGTTGTAATAAAATCATATTGTGTGCTTTTCCATATTTTGAAAATTTAAGTAGTAGGAAAAACGATTATATACATATGTTGAATAAACATGTACATTTTTTAGTAGGTCACTATAGTGACAGGCTTATGTATCTGGATATCAACACTATAGTTGGTAATCTTAAGTCATCACGGGGTAAGGTGTATCTACCTATTGTATGTAGACACAAAATAGCTCGGCTATTAGCTTATAGTATTCACACAGACATAAATAGTATGTCTAAGTTTAGTTATATTATTAACACTGCGACAATTAGTAATTCTACTAATGTACAGGTGACTGGCACAAATGTATATAGCACTAGTGCTATAAATGTTTACACACATTTTACTGGGGAGGATCCATCTGTCACCATGGAAAATTCTCAATTAGGGTTTATTAGTGATAGGGTCTTGTTGTCTGAGGATGGCACGGGTGTCTCCGGCCTCACTCCAAATTTTAATATGAATTTAAACTAGTAAGTGAGACAACAGAAGATACCATTAACAATATTTTTGTTAATCCTACCAACAGCAAGGTATCTTCTTGCACTCCATTAGTTAGTAAAAAAGGGCCTCAGCAGAACACCTTAAAATTATTCCACCAAAATATCCAAGGCATTTCTTCCAAATTATTAGAAATTGAATTGTTTTTAGAAAATAGTAAGTTTGACATTATTTGTTTTACTGAACATTGGCTAAAGGATTACCAAATGCTTATTAATTATGAAAACTATATGGTGGGTAGCTGCTTTAACCGTAAAACTATGCTTCGTGGAGGTTCCCTAATATTAATAAAAAATAGTTTTAAATATAAGCAACGTAATGACATAGTAGGTCTCTCGGTTGAACATTGTGTCGAACTGTCCTGTGTTGAGCTAGATAAGCATATAATTGTGTGTGTGTACAGACCCCCAAACTATCAAAACTTTTCCATATTTGAATCTATAATGGAAGATGTCCTGGCAAAACTTGCAGCCAGTAATAAATATAAAATAATTTGTGGTGATTTCAATATCAATATTTTAGAAGAAAATTCAAATAGCAGTCGGTTATTAAATCTTTTTAAGTCATTTGACTTGACTAACGTGTTTATTGAACCCACTAGAATCACAACTTCTTCTGCTACTTGTATAGATAATGTTTTCTGCGATTGTGATTACTTAGATAAAGCCATAATAAATTGTTTGCCGTCTGACCATAGCGGACAAACTGTAACTTTTAGGTGTAAAACTCCAATGCAAAAAGTTCAGATTAAATTTAGACCTATAACTTCTTGCAAATTAAAGAGGTATAATACTTCCCTACAGAACAAGTTAAGTGTAATGAGCCAAGAGGATATTAATATAAATCAATTGTATGATCGTTTCTTTTCATTAGTTCACACGGAATTCAACAAAACTTTTGAAAAGAAGACAAAGAGTATTTGCCCTAAGTTTATATTTAGTGATTGGGCAACTAGAGGTATCAGAAAAAGTAGGGAAAGGCTATTTGAGCTTTACAGCCTTAAGCCTTTTATAAACACTGAAACTTTTAGCAAGTATGTTGCTACGTATTCAAAGATTTTTAGAAATACTTGCAAGGTTGCTAAAGCCCTGCACATTAGCAACAAGATCAAAACAGCGGAAAATAAAATAAAGACCGTTTGGAAAGTTATAAATAACGAGACCAACAGAAAGAAAATACGTAATAATACTTTTACATTAGATACAGCATGTGGTCTTAAAAGCTCTAATCAGGAAGTAGCTCAAGAATTTGTTAATTTTTTTACCGAAATACCAATAAAAACTACGGAGGCTCTTAATTCCTCACCTGAAGCCTCAATTGGCTTATTAAAGGCGAATGTGTCTGGCTGCCTGGCTGAATTTAAATTTAAACACATTAACCCCATGACAGTTATTAAAGCTTTCCGGCAAATTAAAATCAAACTGACTGAAGATTTATGGGGAATGTCTATCAAAGTTTGCACATCTATACTTGAGACCATAGCCCCGTACTTAGCTTTAATTTTTAATTTATGTGTAGACCAAGGAGTTTTCCCTGATTTAATGAAATACAGTAAAGTCATACCTCTTTTCAAATCCGGGGACAGTAAAGATGCCAATAATTATAGACCTGTATCTGTGTTACCAGTTTTTAGCAAGGTTTTTGAAAAAGTAATGCTTAATCAAATGCTCTATCATTTTAACACCAACAGAATCTTCCATGATCAACAGTATGGTTTCACCAAGGGACGTTGTACAACTGACGCCGGTGTAACCCTATTAAAGCACATATTTGCTGCGTGGGAAGAGTCCCAAGACGCATTAGGAATTTTCTGTGACCTCTCCAAAGCTTTCGATTGCGTAAATCACGACACATTGCTTTTGAAACTGGAGCATTACGGACTGGGTAAACTTGCACTTAGCCTGCTAAAATCTTATTTGAGCGATAGAAAACAACATGTTCAAATAAACGGTGTTAATTCAAAGGGTTTGAATGTAAAAATGGGGGTTCCGCAAGGCTCAATATTGGGTCCTTTCCTTTTTCTAGTCTATATAAATGATCTACCCTATTTGTTGAAACACCAATCTCAAAATATGGTGTTGTTTGCTGATGACACTTCTCTAATTTTTAAGATAAATAGACGGGCCAACAATCTAGATGACGTGAATGATGCCCTACTTCAGGTCCAAAATTGGTTCACAGCAAACAATTTGGTATTAAATGAAAAAAAAACTAAATGCATAAGATTTTCATTACCGAATGTTAAAAGTAGTGATTGTGAGATAATATTGAATAAAGAGAAACTCGAATTCGTAGATAAAACGGTTTTCCTGGGGCTTACGCTTGATTCAAGGCTACAATGGGGTTCTCATTTAACATCTCTTGCGGGGCGCTTAAGTTCAGCAGCATATGCCATTAGAAAAATCCGTCAATTCACTGATGTGGATACCGCTAGACTGGTCTATTTTAGTTACTTCCATAGTATAATGTCTTACGGTATTTTGCTATGGGGACGGGCTGCTGATATTGAGTCTATATTTATTCTGCAGAAAAGAGCCATCAGAGCCATATACAATCTTCGTAGGCGCGATTCTCTAAGGGAACTATTTAAGGATATTGGCATCATGACGGTTCATTGCCAATACATCTACGAAAACATAATGTACGTCAGAAAAAATCTGCATCTTTTCGGTAAAAGAGGCGACAGACACAATTACAGTACTAGAAATAGGGACCAACTAGTTCAGCCAGGCTTTAGACTCGCTAAAGTAGACTCATCTTTCATGGGGTACTGTTTGAGATGCTATAATAAAATTCCACAAAGTATTCTTGAACTGAATGAGACGAAATTTAAAACATGTATTAAACGCACATTATGTAAGCAAGCATATTACAAGTTGAGCGATTATATCGCTGATAAAAATGCTTGGCTCAATGCTGGTCCTGCTCCACAAGGACAGGGGCGCAAAACTTGATAGCATTAAATGGTATTGTTGGAGCTGCTGAAGATTGTACAACTATCTTTGCATTGTATAGATTCAATGTTAGTATTATATAATAGCATAGCCCATATTGTGTGAGTACTATGTACTAGAAAGCTATCATTCACTGGAAACCTACTTTAGTTTTGACTTGAATGTGCCCTGGCGGTTGAGAGTATGTCATGCTCACTCAAATGTCTCGCTGATGGTGGCGCGTGTGTCGGATCATTTAGCTCCCTTCAAAGTGGTTGAGCTGAATGGTGCTGATCCATGCGTCATGTTCGTGAACGGGTGCTGTCAGTTGTGACTGGTCATCTCTTAGTTGCCATGGCTTATTTGAATGAATTATTTTGTTTTTACTATGGACACTTTTAACATGCACATCTTGCTACATTGTTCTCACATAATCTACCATCTCAAAATGAATGATGTAACCAAGATTTTTGTAACAATATTTTGATTTAAAAGAGTGTCCATGGAGTTTCTTGCCCGTTCTTCTCCATAGAGATCTACGCTAGGGAATGGGCAACTACAGTACTTTCACAGTTTTTATGTCTTAAATTGTGACTGGGACTGTAGCTACTTTAAATGTTCATCTTTGTTTCGACAATTCAAAAGTGCCTGTTATTGGCCTACTTGAAATAAATGCTTTGATTTTGATTTTTGATTTTGACAACGTTAGCAGAGTCTACATTCCACATGTCGCGAACCTTGTGCGCCTTATCAAGATTGTTTATTTGTTTCTCGTTCTCAGCTTTCACGAGGTTCTCGTCATGCGGGATGGTAACATCCACAGAAATATTAAACATCGATTATCATTCTGCGACGTGTTGATCGGTCTATCCGCTATGTCAGGCTTATTGGCGAGTGGCGACAATAATAGTCCTGTCAATTATTAATAATAGGTGATCCTAGTACAACGTGACATGGTTTTTCTCGAGAACTGGGTGGGGCACATACTTGTAGTATATATGTATGTCACCGTAAAATTGTCAAACACGTTATATTCTATATATAAATTGTCAAACACGTAATAATGCGTTTTATTGTAACCAGTATGTTCAGTTGACAATAATTCGAGAGTTTACAGTCTCGCTAGAGAGAAACGCGTTATATTGTAATATAACGTGTTTGACAATTTTACCCGTGACATATACATACCTCAAATCCCACATGTTTACATTTCAAGGCAAGTTGCTGGTTGTGCCTGTGCGAGTGCCTGCCGTTAGTCAAACGAGTAGAACCGGAATTAATATATGTGATGGACTCACCCGGACGGTGGCAATGTGGCATACCCGACATACGACAACCGTCCCGTTCTTCATAATATGTTTCCGGTAGTTGTCCGTCAACATAACTTCGTCTATAATCGCACTGACAACACCTTTAGCTTCCCCAAAGACGTCGCCGAAATATAGCCAGGACACGGACGCTAGAAAGATTACATCGGACCAATGAAGAGCCTGGTAGAAGTGCTCGTGACCTTGTCATATTTCCTTGCAGTCATCGATAGTACTCCTCGTTGGCACCAGTTCTTTTTAGCCGTAAGCTGCGGAATGAGTTCCTTGTCCACAGGACTGCGACCACATCTCAATGCATACCCCTCTTTTTTTTCGGATGGGAAATCATCAAATTAATTATTTCTCCTCTCCGAGGGAGTGTCGGACTTTTACTGACTAAAACCCATTTATGTTCTTTCCTCGCCCTTTATGTTCCGGGCCACGGTATCTCTTTCGAACAGTCCCGCAGCCCCCGCAAGCTTCGACCGTTGCGGGCCTCCATTTTGCTGACATCTCTTTGAGGCGCGCGTGGAACACGAACGCACCGTCGACACGGCCTGTCGTCATAAGACGGACGGATGGCGATCCAGCCCACGGCTCACCGTCCACAGGCCCGCGTCTACGGTGGCTGGTAGCCACCACGTGGCCCCCTACGCCCGGTGCATCTCCCGCAGCGGCTGAGCCAAGAGGTTCTCTCTCTCTCTCGCGTTGCGCCACCTGCTTCGCTAGCATGAATGCTTGGCAGGAGGTGGTGACGGCTTCCCATTCCGTCTCGCTCCGGACCGGATTGAACCAGGGCCGGACGCGAGAGGTCACCGCCGCCGATCGCCGCTACAAAGACACGGCGCGGCATTGCTCTGCCCACACGGGGCAGACCGCCACCATGTGCTCCACCGTGTCTTAGTGCATACCTACCTCGGCTTTGAAAAATATTCTCTGAGACTGCACATGTCGCGGTTGTGGAGCCTTGACCTCCGTACTTCCGCGACATGAACAGCCTCATCACCGATGATCGTGGGTGATGCACCCGTTTTACAGTAATTGGCAGTGTACGGACTCTCCTGTCCAGGACATCGAGTTCCACCTGAGTCCTTTTGAGTATGTCAAATGAGTATATTAAAACCGACATGTCCCAACCGTTGAAAGCAGTACGCTTGTTTCCCGCCTGGAAGAAAGCTATTTAGTACTTTCTTCAGAGGACCAAGGAAGCGCTCCTTCAACTTCATTTCAGTTACGTTATTGCTTTCGACATACCCAAATACTTATAGTTTTCGGATGAGGAGAGGGATTTCAGGAGCACGGAATCTGAGAGCTGAATTCCCTTGGATACCATATTCTCCTCTCGCTTTACATACATGACTGCACATTTGTCCGCACCAAATTCCATCCTGATGGCGCTACTAAATGTTTCAGTTACTTTCAATATTTCTATTAGTCGCAATTTGTAGGGAGAAGAGTTTCAGATCATCCATGTAATGAAGGTTACAAGCTCCTCAACCGGCAGCCTAGACCTGAATCCTCCAGCAATGTGCTAAGAAGATTCAGGGCTAGACAGAACTAAAGTGGATTTAGACTGTTGCCCTGGAATAAACAAAAACAAAACTATGTAATTATTGTTTTAGACATAAAATGTGACCTAAAAATGATAAGGCATCTAAAGTGATATCGTTTAACCTGCTACGAATTCGGTAACAATCAATTCCTGCTGCGGAAAAAGCTCGGTCTGAATTGACGTTGTTAATGCACTGAATATGCTTTAAGCGGCCTCCAAGTGAAATATCAGTTTCAAACTTTCGCCTGATGAGCACATTTTCGAATATTCGCGTAAAAATGTAGTCCACGTATAACAAAAAATTCGTTCAATTCAATTCACAAAATCCGGATTCGATATTCAAATCCGGATTTAGAAATCGAGTAATTTATGGAAAGCGAATTTTTTGGATTACGGATAGTCCGCATTGCATTCTCTAGTACTGGGTAATACGATACCCCGTGGTAAGACTGGTTGTTAGACTTTGACTTTTAGAGCTACTGACTAACAGTCTGTAACCACTGTCAAAGATCTACAAATGACAGCCGGGAGCAGCCGCTTGTGTTTTCCGAGACACGGAGGAAACTCGGTGTGATTGAGTCACCCATCCACAAACTAACCTAGGCAAGCCGCTCAGTTCGTTATTTAGGTGAAACCGTAACCTAAAGATCGAACCGAGCGGCTGTTATTATTTAGCCACGAGCTCCTACTCCAAAAATGAAAAAAAAAGACCGAAACAACCAAAAAAAAGAAAGACATACAAAAAATCTTCTACGAGGCCAAAGGACACATTGAAAAAAAAACAAACGATTATCTTATCAACCATTTAAGAAAACAAGGAATTATTATTATCTATCTATCTATACATATAATAAAATTGTTGAAATCAAAAAATCTGTACATTGAAGATTTAAAAAAAAGCCGACCCGGGTGACTTAAAATAAGTAACTGAACATATTAAAACCATTTTTAAAATTTTTGTTTGTTTGTTTGACCGCGCATCACGTAATAACTGCTGGACGGTTTTGATGAAAACATAATTTCTGAATTTTCTTGAAATTTGATTTTTGAAATGAATACGCCCAAAATAGCGGAACTCAAGAAAATCGGCTTTCCTCGGTATTATAGGTAGTTGGTAATACAGGGTGGAAACGGTAAACGGGCCAGTAAGAGCAGCTACAGCTACACGAAAATGGTCTTAGAAACAATCCATAATATTTTCGCTAAATTTTGATCCCCATTCACAGATTTAATTAAAAAATAAAATGCAGTTAAGCAGCAAGAAAATTGCCATTTTACGTAAAACAATTTTTTTGATGCCAATAATGATAAACCTTAACCGCTGCAGTTACATGAAAATGAGCTACATGAAAATGGTCTGAGGAAACCATCCGTAATTATTCGTGAAATTTTAATCCCCATTCACAGATTTAAAAAAAAGTACAGTTAGCAAGAAAATTGCTATTTTACACAAAACATTTTTTGATGCCAATCGATCCTGTTTCTAATACTCAACGGTTAAAGAAGATCCCCTTTCTGCCCCGTTAATCGTTTCCACCCTGTATTTACAAATAAAATAATACTACGAAGAAAATGTAGACTATACGAATGTACAACAGACATAAAGCCGAAAAAGTTACAAATACAAACGAGTACAAATCCTACTATCTACAAATAAAAAAAAGCTTTGTCCTGAAGGACTGTCTGATGGATATCAACGCACAGCCCTAACCGCAGATTGTAGAAACCTGAAACTTGGAAGGTGAATTTTTTATATGACGTAGGCATACGATAAGAAAGGATTTTCAGAAATTATAAGGGGGTGAAAAGAGAGCAAAGTTTGTATGGGAAAATGTGATTTGTTGGTCCAGTCTACTTGAAATTTTGCAATCAACAATATTAACAGAATTTTATTGATGGACGCGTTTCGTATTGCACGTAAATTGATTTAAATGCATATCTCCAAAGATACACCCTTTTAAATAACTCCGCAGCAAAATATGATTGTTTGAATTTGTGATTTTGATGATTTTAGTTTTAGTTTGATTTATTGAATGAATTTATGATTTTAATGTTTTTAGTTTAATTTTGATTTATTGAATGAATTTATGATTTTCATGTATTTTTTTTTTCCGAGTGATGAATTTTAATTTGAATTAATAATGGTGATTGAATTTATGACTTTAGACCGTTTTGTATGTTCATCTTCGCTTTTATTTTATTTTATATTCATTTATTTATTTAGATAGGTTGATATTATAAAATTGTAAGATTGTTATTTTTAGGTAGGTACAGTGCCGACCAAAAGTCGATAAGCAATCTCACAAAGCAATAGCTTGACGTTTAGTTTGACTTACGACCTTCTACTTTCAACAAAATAGATATTGTCAGCAACTAGTTGTAGTTCATAATTTCAATGCCAATATCTAAGACATGATGGCCTAGCGGTTGGGCCCGTCCAGAATTAAGAGCGAATCAGTAAGCCGTGAGTTCAAATCCCGCACAGTTACTTTTAGTCTTTTTGTAAGTTTTTACTCTACAGAAATATTATATTATTTAACTTGTTTGCTTTGTTCACACATTTCGTAAAGTTAGGGAGGTAGATAGAAAAATAAGTCAAGAATTTTGTTAGATTTCTGTGAGGTAGACATGAGTTTTATGAATATTTTAACTTGATCGGAATGAACTTTGTCGTTTGGTTGTAGTCATACAGAATACACTATATAATGTGGTATTTGATGGTCAGTGACGTGTGGTTTAATAGATAGCGGTATTGTTGTTGGTGTGATTCTTAAAATGCGGGCAAATATTAATATTAAGGCGAGGGCGACTATTATCGCGAATTATCCGCGCTTCATAAAAGTGGCCTTAATAGGACTAAATGTGAGTATTATAATTATTTATGAATTGTAACTTAAACATTAAAAATTTAAAAACGAATGGGTATTATAAATTGTTCATTTATTTGGTGACCTGTGGTTTACTTAATTCGTTTTTTTTTTTTTCAATCTATCATGCAAGATAAATAATTAGTGTTTATTATTGGATTTATAAATGCAGAGTGAATGAAGTCACTTTAGTATTTATTACAGCTGCCTAACATCATTTTTTTTGTTTAGAGAAATGCAGTAAGTCTCTGGATCAAAAGGTATGAGGAAGAAGGGAGCCTTGCAAGTAGACAGCGAAGTGGAAGGTCGTCGCTTATTAGCGAAGCGCAGCGACAACATATCGTGGGCGAGTATGAAACCAATGGTTTCACACCTACGACACACTCGGAGTCACCGCAAACTGTTCGCCGTGCCCTCCACGCTGAAGGCTGCATCACAGAAGATCAGCTAAAATGCCCTTCTTGACAGAAAGACATAAAGAAGAACGATTACATTTCGCACGGGAATATTTAGACTTTCACTGGATTACTTCCATTTTGTTCCGGTTCGCGGTCGCCACTCCAGAACTTTTCGACCCCATCGGCCATCCGTTCTGCGAGCAATGTGCCCTGCCCACTGCCACTTAAGTTTAGCAATTCTTCGGGCTACATCGGTGACCTTGGTTCTCTTGCGGATGTCTTCATTTCTGATGCGATCACGCAAGTAAACTCCGAGCATAGCCCTCTCCATTGCCCTTTGGGTGACTTTAAGCCGCATACGTCTACTTGACTGCATTGAAAATAATGGGGGTTATCCTAATGTTCTAGTTTTAATTAGACGTGTTACAAAATATTTAGCGATATTAATAATTCCTAAATTGAGGTTTAGTTTCAATTTTCTTTTCTTCAGGAAAATAAACACTTAAACTATAACCTCAATATGAGTTACATTTATTGTGACGTCACATAAAAAACATATTCACGAAGTATAAATTATGTGTTAGTTTTCAGTAAGCTCTGTTGAATACCGATAGATAGAAGTGGGTATCAACAATTATATTTGTGTTATTAGAATATCCTTGTTATGTTAATAAAAAATAACTTCAAAGTGGGTATATAGACACACAAAAAAATCTTATGAACGGTAACAAGAGAACTTCTTATATCTAGGTAGGAATGTGACGTTACAAATCTTATTAAAGTTGTTAATTATATGAATAAATGAAACGAATAAAACAATTTTTGTTATCTGTCAGCACGACTTTTTTTCCACCTTCCAACACCGAAAAAATATTACACAATCTCATAAATAGTTATGATGGGTTATTAACTTATATTTAAATCTTTATAAAAAATAAATAATGAGCATGAACCCATTTCAAAATAAATACCTAAGTAAATAGTTTTTGTATAAAATACAAATATAAATTAAAGTGGTTACAAAAAAAAACCCGTATGTAAACGGGATTTGAACTCAAGACACGTTGATCGTGAATCCACTGCTTAACCTAAACAGCTATCAACACCTGGTAGATATGGTCGAAGTTTACCTATCCAATGCAAATACGATCATGCGTTTGCTGCGTGTATAACAAAAGAGACGGTAATATATATCTTTTTGTTTCGTGGAGAGCGACGCGACAACTTGCGACAGTAGGCGACTCTGTGGCTGTGGTGTGCGTAGGTACTGTATTGAGACAGCTTACACATACAGCCGCACGGACGCTCGGCCGTGCGTTCACAGCAATATGATCCTTCGCGTGCCTGTGCGCTTATGAACGCTTACTGTACTTATACATATATTTTTTTATTTATTTATAATTTTTTATTTAACTGTTACCTGTGTCCTGTTGTGCTACGTCACGCTGAAGAGTCACTTATAGAATCTGCCTTGACTGTCTGAATTGGGCCACCAAGATACAGGCTGTGCTTAGTTTGGGGCCCACGGTTTCTTCTAGTAACCCCTTTTAGTATACTCATTGTTTTGGTTTTCTTGCTTGTACATATAATTTGTAACTTGTGTGTGTCAATAAATTGATTTATTTATTTATTATTAAAATAATGATCATGTACCGGGCGCGCATTTTCATTATGCGGAAGGACGTGTGTGATGTGCTCTTTGAAAATTGTAATATAGGTGCTTTCGACCCACTCTCTGTAACCCTCTCTTTCTCTTAAGTGACGCAGACGAAGTAGTGCGGATCAGCTAGTACTATATAAAGCACGGTTACCCTTACCACTGACTGACTGACATAATTGTTCTCCCAGATGGTGAAGGGGAAGGTGGGTATATTTTGACAGATTGGTAAACAAGTAACTCTCGCGAGTATGGGAAAAGTGCCAAACCTCCCCTTTTCCTCCTCCTACCTATCGTATCTCGGAAACTAAGAAACCCATATTGTTTTTTTTACCGGATTCGTATAGAGGAGGCTCGGGGAAGTATAAACCATTTTTTAAAGTTGGTCCTCTTTTCCCCCTCTTCAGGCAGATCTCGGAAGTTAAGAGACTCGGAACATTTTTTTTTCAGATTCTTACTAAGGGGCTCCGAATCAGTCAAAATCATTTTCAAAACTCCCCCTTCTCCCTCCCCCCCATCGTATCTCGGAAATTAGGACACATAGAGGCTTTTTTATTTTGATTTGACTATATACTTTACTATTGAGGGGCCTTGAAATTTGTATACGCTCCCCTCCCCTCCCCAACCTCCCCTAAAATTGAAAGGGGTGTAACTTTGTTACGGTTAGGGATAGCCATTGGGTGTTTGAAGAAATGTTATATTAGGCGTCAAAACCTGTCCGATGGTGGTAAGGGGGTGGCGAGCGAAGCGAGCCGGCGACCCCCGTAGCGTAGGGATAGAGTCAAGATAGCTTTCCAGTGGTAGGCAGGTCCTGAGTGGAGTGAAGGGGGAGGTGGCGAGCGGAGCGAGCCGGCGACCTCCAGAACGCAACGAAGGTTGAGTGGGTGAAGCGTAACTTGGAAAAGAAAAAAGGCGTTGTCAAAGTCGCCCCTCTTGTCCGCCCCCTCCTTTTAGCGGATCTCGGAACTTAAGAGAATTGAAACACTTATTTTTCAGATTCATACTAAGGGGCCCCGAATCAGTCAAAATCATTTTTCAAAACTCCCCCTTTCACACCTCCCCCTTTCACACCTCCCCCATCGTATCTCGGAAAGTAGGACACGTAGAGGCTTTTTATTGGAATATACTTTATTGTTGAGGAGCGTTGAAATTTGTTTACCCTCCCCTCCCCTTCCCTCCTCAACCTCTCCTAAAATTGAAAGGGCTCTAGCTTCTTAACGGTTAGGGATAGCCATTAAGTGTTTGAACAAATATTAAAGTAGGCGTCGAAACCCCACCGGTGGTGGTAAGGTGGCGAGTGGTGCCATAGCGTAGGGATAAGGTCACGATAGCTGTCGGTGGTAGGTAGGTCCTGAGTGAAGCGTAACTCGGAAAAGAAAAAAGCCATTATCAAAGTCGCCCCAATTGCCCCCCTCTTTAGGCGGATCTCGGAAGTTACGAGACTTGGAACATTTTTTTGCTGATTCAAACTAAGGGGCCCCGAGTCAGTTCAATACTCCCCTTTTCCCCCCCTTCACGCCTCCCCCCATCGCATCTCGAAAACTGAGACACGTAGCGGTTTTTTTATTCTTACGCTTATCTATTGAGGGGCGTTAAAATTGGAATATCCTCTCCTCCCCAACCTCCCCTAAAATTGAAAGGGCTGTAACTTCGTAACGGTTAGAGATAGCCATTAGGTGTTCAAACTAATATTATAGTAGGCGTCGAAACCTGTTCGGTGGTAGTACCGGTAACCGTAGCGCTGGGATAAGGTCGCGATGGCTTTCCGGTGGTAGGTCCTGAGTGAAGCGTAACGAAGGTTGAGTGGGTGAAGCGTAACGAAGGTTGAGTGGGTGAAGCGTAACGGAGGTTGAGTGGCTGAAGCGTAACTCAGGGGCGACGAGAACTAAACTTTATGGTAAGGTTTTTTAATGGGAAAATGTCTGTTAGAGGTTTTTAAGGGGTTTCAAAATCTTTAAAGTGCTCTAATGGATTTAAATTATTTTAACGATTTAACTGAATTCTCAAAACTTTGTGAGGGTATACGGCGACCCTCGTAGCGTAGGTATAAGGCCACGATAGTTTTCCGGTGGTAGGTAGGTCGGCGAGCTCCGTAGCGTGACGAAGGTTGAGTGGATGAAGCGTAATTCAGGGGCGACGACAAGCAAACTTTAGGGGTTTTTTAAATGTGAAATGGTTGAGTTTTTAAATACTGCTTTGGATTGTTAAAGATATGTTTTAGGGTTCTACTGTTGAAAGGGCTGACTGACTGTTTAAAGGGCTCTGGAGTTTTTTCATAATGCGTTCCAAATCCTTAAAGTGCTGTAATGCATTTTAAAAATCTTTCAACGATTCTAATGAATTCAACTTTTATGAGGGTGGACACTTCCCAAAAACACGAAACCTAAAACGCGAGCTGCGCGCAGCTCGCGCACCACGCAATAACTAGTCTCTTTATAATCTTACAATAGATGTCGATAGACATCCCAAACAGTTATACAAAGTGGAGACGATAATACGACAATAAGTGAAAACACTAGGATTCATAAGAATATTTAAACGATCCAAGGAGATAATTTTTATGGGCCCACTTCTGGTCGTTGCATTTATTATTCATAATAACACCATAAAAAAGTAACCATTTTACTATGGTATTAAACGAAATATTACGTAGAAATGAAAACGGAATCTTAAAATCATAATAAATAAGCTATGTTATGATATTGTTTCCTGTTGTGGTCAATGTCATTTGACAGCAAACATTTAAGTACGTGAATAGGGGCGTTTTTTTTCCGTTTACTAAAAAAAGTACGATACCGACCCGTTGGTAATCATATTATCTGCTATAATTATTTTCGAATCAGAAAGAATATAAAACAAATACACACATCAAAAGTGTCTAGGGATCAAGCATTTTTATGCGGATTTCTTGAGATTGAGATGTGGACCTACGCTACGAGGGTCGCCGTATACCCTCACAAAGTTTTGAGAATTCAGTTAAATCGTTAAAATAATTTAAATCCATTAGAGCACTTTAAAGATTTTGAAACCCCTTAAAAACCTCTAACAGACATTTTCCCATTAAAAAACCTTACCATAAAGTTTAGTTCTCGTCGCCCCTGAGTTACGCTTCAGCCACTCAACCTCCGTTACGCTTCACCCACTCAACCTTCGTTACGCTTCACCCACTCAACCTTCGTTACGCTTCACTCAGGACCTACCACCGGAAAGCCATCGCGACCTTATCCCAGCGCTACGGTTACCGGTACTACCACCGAACAGGTTTCGACGCCTACTATAATATTAGTTTGAACACCTAATGGCTATCTCTAACCGTTACGAAGTTACAGCCCTTTCAATTTTAGGGGAGGTTGGGGAGGAGAGGATATTCCAATTTTAACGCCCCTCAATAGATAAGCGTAAGAATAAAAAAACCGCTACGTGTCTCAGTTTTCGAGATGCGATGGGGGGAGGCGTGAAGGGGGGGAAAAGGGGAGTATTGAACTGACTCGGGGCCCCTTAGTTTGAATCAGCAAAAAAATGTTCCAAGTCTCGTAACTTCCGAGATCCGCCTAAAGAGGGGGGCAATTGGGGCGACTTTGATAATGGCTTTTTTCTTTTCCGAGTTACGCTTCACTCAGGACCTACCTACCACCGACAGCTATCGTGACCTTATCCCTACGCTATGGCACCACTCGCCACCTTACCACCACCGGTGGGGTTTCGACGCCTACTTTAATATTTGTTCAAACACTTAATGGCTATCCCTAACCGTTAAGAAGCTAGAGCCCTTTCAATTTTAGGAGAGGTTGAGGAGGGAAGGGGAGGGGAGGGTAAACAAATTTCAACGCTCCTCAACAATAAAGTATATTCCAATAAAAAGCCTCTACGTGTCCTACTTTCCGAGATACGATGGGGGAGGTGTGAAAGGGGGAGGTGTGAAAGGGGGAGTTTTGAAAAATGATTTTGACTGATTCGGGGCCCCTTAGTATGAATCTGAAAAATAAGTGTTTCAATTCTCTTAAGTTCCGAGATCCGCTAAAAGGAGGGGGCGGACAAGAGGGGCGACTTTGACAACGCCTTTTTTCTTTTCCAAGTTACGCTTCACCCACTCAACCTTCGTTGCGTTCTGGAGGTCGCCGGCTCGCTCCGCTCGCCACCTCCCCCTTCACTCCACTCAGGACCTGCCTACCACTGGAAAGCTATCTTGACTCTATCCCTACGCTACGGGGGTCGCCGGCTCGCTTCGCTCGCCACCCCCTTACCACCATCGGACAGGTTTTGACGCCTAATATAACATTTCTTCAAACACCCAATGGCTATCCCTAACCGTAACAAAGTTACACCCCTTTCAATTTTAGGGGAGGTTGGGGAGGGGAGGGGAGCGTATACAAATTTCAAGGCCCCTCAATAGTAAAGTATATAGTCAAATCAAAATAAAAAAGCCTCTATGTGTCCTAATTTCCGAGATACGATGGGGGGGAGGGAGAAGGGGGAGTTTTGAAAATGATTTTGACTGATTCGGAGCCCCTTAGTAAGAATCTGAAAAAAAAATGTTCCGAGTCTCTTAACTTCCGAGATCTGCCTGAAGAGGGGGAAAAGAGGACCAACTTTAAAAAATGGTTTATACTTCCCCGAGCCTCCTCTATACGAATCCGGTAAAAAAAGCTCTGCCGAATATGGAGGGTATCCAGTCGCAAGAAGACCTTTTTTTGTTGTTGGAACGAACATGGGCGGCCATTCCACAGCGTGATTTGGATGAACTCATTTTGAGTATGCCAAACCGATGTTCTTGTGTTGTTAGTGTTCGCGGTAGAAACACGGATTATTAATTGTTTAAGTTACCCAATAAAATTTTAAAGAAAACTGTTATTTCAGTCTTTTTTTCGAACTTTTGTGTTAGTGGTTCAAATGTCAAAAATCCCTTTATTAGGAAAATGGCAAATTTCTTTATTAATGCAAAGGTGACTTGGTTTATCGTTACTGTGACAAACGAAAACACTTTATTTGATGAATCCTTAAAGAAAATTTTAATTAATATCAATCAGGAGAAAAGTTATTGCAAAAATATATGTTGATCCCTAGACACTTTTGATGTGTGTATTTTAAAACAGTGAGCAATTTTAATGCTTCTTTTAGAGGTTTACACTAAAATCGCATATGGTTTAAACAATCAACGTGGCACGGAACGTTATAAACCCACTTTTTTAGTGATTGACAGACAGCTTCATTATTTTGACATTTACGTTTTCTGTTTATTTTGGTTTTCGTAAATGTTTTTGCAGATTTTCCACAGTTATTCCGTTTAGACAATGCTTAGCTAATTTAACCACTGGAATCTAGAGGTTATAAGAAAGAAATCCATGTAAGTTTCATTATAAATGCTACAATTTATGTGGTTGGCCTAATCGACGTACAAAAAAAATGTCTCCTTTAAATCATAACATCGAAATAAAATAACATAAAACTGTTATGAAATACTATAACCTGATTCGTTGGTCTAATGGTCGCAATGGCGACTGTTAAGGGTGACGAGGTCCTAGCGGGTTCGATTCCAGCCCTGCTCGTGTAGCATGACCACTTTCTTCGAAGTAACCCGTTTCGACAATTCTTTTGTTCATCTGTCATTCTGTCGATTCAATGACAGATGAACTAAAGAATTTACGATTCTTTCTTCGAAAAAACCCGTTTCTACGGTGGTCATGCTACGTGGGATCGGGCAAATTATTATTGAGATCACACATCGAAACTCCAGCAGTAACTTTATTTTATTAACATGGAATATTACCAGTGGCTGGCGTAGCTATTTCTAGTGGGGGCCCTATTAGAAATCGCTACGCCAGCCACTGGTTTCAATTTTTTTGGGGGCGCTTTAAACTCAGCAAAAAACAACAACAATTACAATTAGTACAGTACTGAAAAAATAGATTTTTGCAAAACTCCGAAAATAGCAACCTGAGTTACATTGCTTTAGCTGCAATTTATTTTACTAAGAGAATGTGTGAGCGAGCAATGAGACAAAATATATTGTAGGTAACTGCGATCACGACTAAAGTGCGGTCGCGGAGCACGAAGAAATTCGTACAATGACCTCTTTACCTACGGACAGTGGTCACAAACATTTTTCTATGAAGTGCGGTTTACATGAAATATTAAAAGGAGAAAGATTTACCATCTAATTAAATAATTTGTAAATTATTTATTTAAATGTTATATTAAGTATAAGTTATAAAAATCGAGTTACAATTACTAATTCGGCAGAAATAAAAATAATTTATGTCTGGATTTTTTGTCGTAACTCAAGGCCAACCAAAAAACCACATGCAAACAAGAACAAACCTTACAGTGTTAGGTAAAAGCCACATCCAGTCACCGTTTATCGGTTCTTCACAGATACTTGTTTACATGTATCGAACGAACATTTTACCCGCATTGTTTTGTCATCTACCTTCAAAATATTTATAAAATCGACGTCTAATTTTACGTTCTTTTGTTCTTTTTAAGTGTCTAGTATTAATATTCTCACAACCTTTTGAGGTTTAAGATCAAGAAATGATCTTTAACCTCAAAAGGTTTACATTTCCTGAGGACGGCGGCCATTGTATCTGTGCGAGCAATACACAATATATTTACGCGGGAGTGACAGAGACAGGTAATTACAGGTCATTGTACGAATTTCTTCGTGCACCGCGACCGGACTTTAGCATAGCTTAAAACTTTAATGAAGGGTTATTGATGAATATTTGAGGTTGTGAGAAGACACTGTTTTTTTTTTACCGGGCTCTTGTTTCTCGGCGAGGGGCTTGTACGTAACATTTTGGTACGATTGATAAAGGCGGTAACTACGCCCCTGAATGCAACAGAGTTAATGTAAATAAACCTCTGTTCAATGTTTTAAACGCTTATTGCGTTTAAAACATTGAACATTGTTTGTCATCGATTCGCACTTGGCTGGTTTTGTTTTAATGATTTTTTTTTGGGAAGGCACTTGATTATTTCGTCAAGCAAGTGTGAGTTGTTCAGTTGTCCATAAAAATGAGTGAAGGTGACCACATTTTCTTTCATGCCCTTCGACTCTGTTTCGTGTACGGTTCATTTCATTTTTAGAAAAAATAAAATAGACAGCAAAATTCCTAAAACCTATATTAGTCGTAGCAAGCATCAATAAAAACAAGTTTTGAGTCTAAGCTTGTATTACCTAAACGAGAATAAATTCATTTAGAAATCAAGATATTTAAGTAAATAATACATATAAATACTTCATATAGGGAAAGAAGACTATTTTTTAGTTTTTGGAGACTAAAAGATTTTATCTCATGAAATAGATGTTTTTATTGATATCAGCTTGCTGTTTGATACGCAGGTTACCTGTACAGGTTTTATGCGTAACTAATCAAACCAAAGTTGTGCTGAAGAAGCTATAATTTTACCTCGGAAACGTAACACATTTGTAACGTTTTGTCTCACACAAAACTTGTTTGTATTGATACCAGCTATCGATTAATATAGGCGAATCCGCAACATTGAGAAAAAAATTAAAATGATGAAAGTTAGGCTGGCTGTTAAACCTATTTACCATTTTTTAAGCCATTCTACATTAATTTGGACAACTTTAAAAAAAAATTTTTTTTTTTTTTAATCAATCAAACAATTATTAAAATGTAAATAGGAGCGCGGACCCCCACGTCTGCGGTAGAAAAATAATTATAAAAATTAAAAAATTAATTCACTGACTTTCGAAAGTCAAATTACTTGCAGTATTTTAACTTGTAGTATTGTAAGTAAACAAACAAATATAAATGTGTATCAGGGTTCCGTACCCAAAGGTTAAAAACGGGCATTCATCAAAATCATTTTTAAAGACCTATCCATAGATACCACACACGTATGGGTTT
This sequence comes from Xestia c-nigrum, assembly GCA_916618015.1. Lineage (NCBI taxonomy): Eukaryota > Metazoa > Arthropoda > Insecta > Lepidoptera > Noctuidae > Xestia > Xestia c-nigrum. Next base: position 13,973,331 of record OU745260.1, read on the forward strand.
GATGTTTTTTTTTTTTTGAGTTTCTGTTTTAAATATGGGGAACCCCCAAAATTTATTGTTTTTTTTTTCTATTTTTGTGTAATAATCTTAATGCGCTTCACAGAATACACCTACTTACCAAGTTTCAACAGCATAGTTCTTATAGTTTCAGAAAAAAGTGGCTGTGACATACGGACTGATCAGATTATTACAATAGTTTTCAAACCATTTTCTCTCATATTTTGCTCAGAATAGTTACAGCACTGATGAAAATATTTGTGTCACTTGTTTAATTTAGTTCTTTAATATCTTTAAATTTCAATTCTATTTAATTTAATTTATTATTTGTTTATTATTCAATTTAATTTACTGTATCAAGTTATAATAATTTTATTTTTTGTGATGAATTTTTCGTACCTATATCTAAACTACCTACATACATTCCTACTAACTTAGTCTTAAGATATTTAATTTGTATGCTACTAACAAAGTATGGACATCACTTAGTCTGAAATAAACATTTTTATTTATTTATTATTTATTAATATTTTTTTTTATAATATTCTATTTTTTTTTTTTTTATTTACTTACCTTTGTATAGATGCTTTTTTACCTATTATTTGTGAATGAGTGAACATTGAAGGCCTTTTAGATTCCCGGATCCTGTTTAACTTTTGTTAAATATTTCTTTTGTTTTACATTTTTTTTGTATAGCAAGCAACGACCTATTGTCGGGCCTACGCTGTCCCCCCATACTTAGTACAAATACTGTAATGAAACAATAATATTGTAATACCAAATGATTTGAAAAGAGTAACCATGGAGTTTCTTGCCGGTTCTTCTCCATGGAATCGACCAACGCGAACCGTGCACCTTTTTCGACGTTTTATAAGTGCCCATCCAGGCCTATGTGAAATAAAATATTTTGATTTTGATTTTGATTTTGATTTTGGACGGACCGACAGACAGACATGACGAATCTATAAGGGTTCCCTTTTTGCCATTTGGCTACCGAACCCTAAAAACACGACCCTATTATAAAGATTCCACTGTCCGTCTAGGCTGCCTGTCTGTTGGCCACCAGGCTGATAACATGAACCGTTATAGCTATTTGACAGTTGAAATTTTGACAGATGATGTGAATTAGCTCCCATACTACAAACGTGATTTTTTTGCGAATGATAGGGATTCTTTTTTAAGGGCGCACAGAATGACAGCTAAAATTCAAATTTTGCCTCCGCTTCCTCAGGCTAGATAGTTCTTTCTCGCTCACACTATCAAGAAGATTTATTTTAGGGTGAACTACACTATTAATGGAACGATGGCAAATATAATAATGTGTGTGTTTTATGTATGAACAATAAAAATTGTAATGTTTTAAACAGAGTTGGGCGTAATCAACTACTTTTGTAATCGGATTAATAATCTGATTGAAAGTAATCATAATTACATCAATCATGATTACTTTTAATCTTGATTACTTTCAATCATGACTACATTTGTAATCATTAGTTTTGATTACAATAGTCAGTAATCTTAATTACGTGGGTAGATTTGATTAATTTTTTAAGCATATTTTTAATAAATGCGGTTCTATATTCAATCAGTATGTCTATCTTGTAAGTCTGCGTTTTTCTAAAAACTTCTGATCCAATTTGGATGTCATGGACGTTTTGTACTCTTTCGTTATTTAAATCCTTAAGTAAATTCGAAAAAGAATTTCTGCGTTCTCAATTGCATTTCGAAGATACGGCACGCGGGGTGCGGGAGTTGGGTGGGGTACGGGGTACGGCCGGTAAGCCAATCGTCCGCCGCCTGCGCCCCGCTTCTTGCCATAGCGCAAGCAGTCAGTCTGTATAATAGTGCGCAAGGATATAAACGTAAATTGATTCACGAGTCTAAACCGTGACGTATTGGCCGATGTGTTTTGGTGTTTAAACATTATTATTGTAAAATCAGTATTTATTGTAAAATGGCGTCAAGTTCTTTTTCGTCTTTATCTACTAATTCAGAATCTGAAACCGTGCACCATTAACAACTTGAGACATTACCATGCATTCTTGATTTTTTACGTATTCAGAATCGGAGTCTACGAGCAAAAAGAAAGTGGCAATTTGTACATTATGTCGGCCAAAACTAGTTAAAATTAGTGGTTTTAATAATTCTACATCAAATTTTGTAACTCATCTCATGATTTTATTTTTCGAATTCCTAAATGTAGTTAGTATGCATCAATCAAAAAAGTAATCAAAATAATGATTACAAACTAATAATCATTAATCACCGATATGATTACTTTCTTGATTAATTTCCGTAATCTTGATTGATGATTACAAAATGTAATCGTAATCCTTAATCATTAATCTGATTACAATTTGCCCAACTCTGGTTTTAAATATGGACTCGATGGTCTAAAATAATTTTTATTATTATCTCCTTTATTCATTTATCATCTTACTTTATACATTTTTAAGTATTTCTTAAAAAACATATAAAAACATTTAAAAATATAAAAAATAGGGCTCCGCCGGTGTCGGGAGCAGGGTCCAAGTCACCGGTGGTTAGGGTTGCAGAGACAGGAACCTCCTCACAATGCGAGACGTATCGAGAAGTACTGCCTTCTGAATCAGGCCCTTGATCCAACCGCCTAAAGAAAGCTTCGACAGATGTTCGTCGAGGCTATCAAGCCATTGGCCGACACGACAATCGGCACAATGGTAACCGAGTCCATATTCCACATGTCGCGAACCTCGTGCGCCAAGTCGAGATATTTTATTTGTTTCTCTTTCTCAGTTGCGGAATGGTAACATCGATTATCATTACGCGGCACGCTGATCGGTCTATCACCCCTATGTCAGGCTTATTGGCGACAATAGTCCCGTCAGTAATGATAGACTGATCCCAGTACAACGTAACATGGTCTTTCACGAGAACTGGGTCGGGCACATACTTGTAGTACGGTACCTCTAATTCCACAAGATTAAATTTCAAGGCAAGTTGCTGGTGAATAATCCTGGCTACTTGATTGTGCCTGTGCAAATACTCGCCGTTAGCCAGACGAGAACAACCAGAAATAATATGTCTGAGGGACTCACCCGGAAGGTGACATGCCCGACACACGTCAACCGTCCCGTCCTTCATAATATATATTTATTTTGGTTTAACGGACGATAATTTTACGTAGAAGATTTTATCTCAGAAAAAACTTGTTTGTTGTGATGTAGTATCGCACTTAAATATTGTGCTGATCGATGAATTGAACGGGAGTCGTCGAGGTGGTTAAAGTACATAAATATTACATTGAAAACTTGTATTTAATAAAAAAAACGTCAAAAAGTTGGAACTTTCACCCCCAATATCTCCGTAACTAGAAGGTTCCCAGGTATGGTTTAGGACAAAAATATTATCGTAATGACGGGGAAAACAAGTGCCTTCCGGCTTCGTTATGAAGTGTTTTACACCCTATATTATTACAAAAGGATTTACGATATTCCATTTTTGGCAAAGAACCTACAAGAAACATTGACATACATACTACAACTATCGATTAATAAATGCTTTATGGGTTTCTGATCAAATCAAAGTTGATCAGAAGATGTTTTCAGTGATTGTATTTTAACTTCGATAGCTCTCATCTCGGAAATATGACAGTTAAGAACGTTTTAATTTGTGCAAAATTTGTTTGCATTGATGCTAGCTGTCGATTGATAGACGTTTTATGCGTGTTTGATCAAATCAAAGTTACGCTGAAGATTCCATCGGTGAATGCACTTAAACTTTGATAGCTCATTATCACGGAAACTTGACACTTTAGAAGATTTTACCTAATACAAAGTTATTTAGTTGTTTTATACCAGCTATCGATTCATAAAAATCCTAAACATGGCTGTTACTATTAAAAAATCCGGCCAAAAAAATCTAAATTAATCTGTGTTTACAGTTTGGTATTTCAGTTTCATATCTATCATCTTCATCTTAAATTAATTTACAACATTGGATACATAAGGGTTCAAAAAATTCATTACACCAAGTGAGGACTGTGGTGCACCACGCGGGATGTGGAGGGGTGTGAGTGTGACTACAATTTGGACGAAAAATGTAATTCCTTCGATTTATAAACTTGACTAAAACCATTCGGGTTAGTGATAAAGATCATAATGGTAAATTTTTCTAAAGTTTAAGTTCTCAGGCAAAAGTGCGAAAGGGCTTGGAACATTTTTCCGCCATTTTGTTTTTTTTTTCAAAGTAGCGGGCACACATACGACCTATATTAATCGATAGCTAGTGTCAATACAAACAAGTTTTGCGTCAGACAGGATGTCCTAAAGTGTCATGTTTCCGAGATATGAGCTATCAGAGTTAAAGTCAATTCACTGATGGAATCTTCAGCACAACTTTGGTTTGATTAGGCACGCATAAAACACGTAATAAATCGATAGCTGGCTTCAATACAAACAAGTATTGTCGAGACAAAATGTTCTAAAACGTCAAGTTTCCGAAATATATGGCATTGTGATCGCCACCAGCACACCTTTGATAGCTTAAATCTCGGAAACGTGACGATTTAGAAGTTTTTGTCTCGTACATAACTTATTTGTATTGGTTAGGTGGTACTTAATAGGTTTTGTGCGTAGCCGCTACTTTAAAAAAAAACAAAATGGCAAAAGAAAATCCCGCCCAATAGTTCAAACCCCTTTGCACGGATAAGTCACGTGCTACTTTATTATAATTTTTAATAAAATGATTTTCTTGTGAAAAATAAATTTGTTGATACGAATATCTCTCTCGATAACAGGCACGTTTACCTAGCGACATTTTTGACGTTGACATAAGATATCGATTTCAAACCATTTCAAAAATTATTTTATCAATGAAAACTACAATATTTTGGAAAAATAAAAACACGGGTGCTTTATTTTTTTATCTAAATTTCATGTTTCAGAAATAAGTAATTTCTTTAGAACATAAATCGATGTCCATCGGGTTTTCTGCGCGAAAACAAAGAAATACAGCCCCCACGTCTGAAGGCCGAAGCCGCACTGACAATTGGTGCATCGGGGTCCTAGCGAGGGCCGGGGGGCAGGGCGGTCCTAGCTGTGACTGGTTAAAAAGCTTGAAATTTTAGAAAAGAGGCTATTACGATGGAAATAAATCGTTTAAAAAAAAAAGAAAACGTATGAACACTGCGTTATATAGTTTTCGACTATCATGTAAAGTTTCACGACCTAATTTAACGTTTTTAATTGAATACTTGGTTTTGAAATTTATTTTAGAGGTAACTTTGAGGTAGTTTTCTATCGAGAAAATTTTATGGAATCGTGTTTCCGAAACGTATGAACCTTAGAAGCAGTCCTCAACTTTGCCATATATTAATCCCAAGGTGAATGCTTTAGTTATATTAACACGAGACGGGTTTAAAAATCACGATTTTGGGTTATACGGGCCCTTAATGGTAGTTACGGTACCCTTCGTGCGCGAGTACAACTTGTAGGTACATGACCGGGTTTTTAAGTAGGAAATCAGAAGAATGTTTTTATTTCTTGAAAGTTTTCTTAAAGAATAGGCAAAACTTTTATAGTAGGAGTGTTGTGATGGTTAGATTTAAGTACTTACAGAGCAAAGACTCGAAAATTGAATCATCGTTCACCGTGATATTCTTTTATAAATTAATGCAACTAAAAATATTAATGTTTTAGTTGTAGGAGTTAATAGGTATGTAGGTAAGGATCGTAATTAACTAGGGTTTAGTAGGCCCTTTTTAATTCAATTGATTAACAGTATTATTGCTTATGCCCGCCACTTCGCCCGCGTGAAGTTCGATAACTGTAACTCGGGATCATACTACCGGGACAAAAAGTATATACCTATGTTAATCAAGGTTATAAACTGTCTATGTGCCAAATTTTATCCTAATCAGTTCAGTAGTTTTCGCGTGAAAGAGTATCAAACCGCCATCTTCAGAAACTTAAACATTTATAATATTAAAGCAAGCCAATATTGTCCCATTGCCATGGCAAATATCTCTTCCCTCCTTCCAGTTTTCGCGATTATGGAAGTTGTTCATAATTATGAATACAATGATCCTTTAAGAAATTTCGTGTATGAACAGATACACCTTACGTATTTGATTAACATAAAACTTGATTAAGTAACAAACAGCTATCCATCCAAACATTCTTTCAAACGTTTGCGTTTCTACGTGCAGTAGGTAGGAATTTAAATTTTTGAATGTCAACAATATTAGTCTTTAGCGTAAAATTGAGCGTAACATTTAACTTTCTCAAGATGGAACTCATTTTGAAGTGTTGGTACAATATGTTCAATATTATAGGTACTAAATGTAAAGTAGATTAGCACTTCAGCAGGTACGTAGGTAATTGATCAGATTTGATAATTTTTGGGAAGAGCTGAAAACAAAAATGGCATAGTTACGTTACGTAGGTACCTCTTATTTCGTATTGCGGACAATCATGCCATGATTATCTGAAATATGAAATAATAATATAGCTCTTGTAGTATTAGGCGAGTTTATACCTAGGTACCTACACAATGAACGAAATTACCTACAATGGTAGGTAAATAAATAAATAATATAAGTTTTTCAAGTATAGGTATTTTTTATAAATAATTATTTCACGTACAACGTATAAATAGTAGATAACAAACTTAACAATCTAAAATACGTAAGCATTGTTCCTGCTATCATACATACACATCTAGGTATACCTATAATATAGATGAACGAAAGCTGGAGGTGACCAAAATCAAAACAGTAGTATTATTATATTATTTTTAAGCAGATAATGCACAATTAGTTACACCCTTTTGACTGAAAGTATTGAGTGCACCATGGAACTAAATAAAACATATAAGTAAGTACTTAAGTTTCATTTACTTTCGTTAAACATTTAAAAAAAGAAGTGCAATAGGTTTCCACGATTATATCTTGAGCAGAAAGAAGCTGATACTAGAAGATAATATAACACAAATTAACACGATGGATGAAGCGGCCACGAGCCCTCATCGTATCTATAGCTCAATACGAATGAAGCGGCTCTTTGTAGACAGCCATTTACAACGACGCGCATTCGTTTACAACCTTACAAATTACACAATTTGTAAGTAAATAAGTTGTTAAATGTGATTTGATTCTTGGCCACCCAGTCTCAAAAAGAGTTCTGGATTATATTTTATGTTATAAAATGAGTACCTATAAGCGCGTTAATCGGCGGTGGTGACAGTGGCAGCGGCGGCCGCGCGGCAGTCTGCGCGCTACTATCCACATAAACTTAGGTGGCGGCGCGGGCCAACATGGGGTCGTTCGAGGACGGACAGTGGCGCGGCACCGCGCCGCCTGCGACACGAGCTGTGTGGCACGCGTGTTTACGTAAGCGCCACGCCCCGAGCCACGCTCCGGCTGTTTGGGGCGCGGCGCGAAGCGCGAAGCACCTCCAGACGCCGAGGGCCGACTGACGCGCCCTCACCCCCGCGCGCCATCCGGACTCGCGCCTGCGCTAGCTACTTACAAATCCACGAGCCTCCCATGTCCTGTTACATAATAGGACTAAACATTCACGGATCCCTGATATCGAGAGTAGAGAGCACACATTAACAATGAACAACTTGACATGATCTCTAATTATTACAACCTTTATTATTTTCTGTGTTGTATATTTGATACAATTGTTTTTATACACACTTTGAAACAAACTTATTAGCTTAGGCTAATCGTTCGGCATGCCCAATACATATAAAAATAATATCTACTTCTGCCTACCAACTGAAAATTATAATTTGGAATTAGTATAGAGTGAACCTTTTTCAAGAGAGCGGACCGTAAGCGTAACCTACCTACCTTTATCAATACGTGGGTAACTTTACATCGTTTTACTTTTAAAACAGGAACCCTATAACAAGCTAAAGCGTTTGTAGTCAGGCCGGAGGCCACTCACCCCTAGCATCTGCCTAAGCTTATTTGTGAGAGTAAGGATTCTGCCCACTACATCACACCATACGATGGCCTTAAGTCTGCAATTAAAATAGTGTCAGAATAGTCTATAAGTTTTGACAAGTTTGGTTATCTATTAATATAATGGCGTCATTATGACTTCCAATGGTCAGTCACTGACATTCCAATGAAAGAAATGTCATAGAATGGTAATCTCGCACATATTGACAAATGTGTAAAAGTATACAATCATATAAATCTGGCATGATTAAAAATGTTCTTTAGTAGTAGAATTCGAGACCATTTGTACTAACGGGTTTTATAATAATGTCATTAAAACACAATTGACCGACCATTATGAATTTAGCAGATTACGAAGTTTTAGTATTATGACCATGGGGTGACGAATTTATAAACATAGCAGACTTGAATAACAGCAACCAAAAAGGCTTTTGTAGCCATTACTTTATCACATTTTGTTCAGGCAATATCTCACACATAACGTAATATCCAAACATAACATCACGCCTGTAATCTCTGAAGGGTTAGGTAGAGGTGCATCTAATCGCACACCCACATTTCGCCAGTGACACTGAAGTCCCATGTAATAGGGGGAGAGCCTATTGGCACCGACCGGGCACAAAACCAGACTCCGTGGTTGCTACTGAGAAATAACCCAATAACACTTTGCCCGTCCCGGGAATCGAACCAAGGACCTCCATGCCCAGTAGCGCTTGCGACCAGTCGACCAACGAGGCAGTCTCACTTATGACCCATCAATATTTTCACGCGGACGATGTGTCGGGTAACAGCTAGTACACAGATAAACATTCAGGTTTTATAAAAACACTAGCCGATTACCGCGACTTCGCCCGCGTAATTAATAAGAGTGTCCATGGAGTTTCTTGCCCGTTCTTCTCCATAGAGATCTACGCTAGGGAATGGGCATCTACAGTACTTTCTCAAGTTATTATGCCTTAAGACTGTGACTGTAGCTTTGATTTAATTTGTAATTTGACATTCAAAAGTGCCGTAATGGTCTAGTTGAAATAAATGCTTTGAGTTTGAGTTTGAGTTTGTAAAAATATATACAAAAACCTTCTTCTTGAATCACTCAATCTACACTGGACAGCAAATAAACCGAGCCACCCGCTACCTAGGCACTCTAATTCGATTTTCTAAAAAACTAAAAAACCTACAATTATCAAAGTTGTACCTACAGAAAGTGCGTTTCATGGTGATTAAAATGAAAGGAAACTCATTGGGTTTAATCAATATTTCTGTGTTTATTAAGGATTTTACAAAGAAGAGTCGTTTTCCAGTCGTGACACTCGTTAGTAATGATAAAGTGAAAAAAAATATTAAGCCAAAAACAAAGATAAAATCAAAAAAAAAGTTTTTGATCAATATTCTGTATTCCCTCCCCTTGCTCGGATAACTGCCAGCATCCTTGTATTCATCGACCTTACGAGCCTGACGATAAAATCTTGAGGAATTGTATTCCACTCCTCTTCAATTGCGATTCGCAGCTCTGGAAGCCTTGTTGGAGCAGGTACCCGGGCTCGAACCCGACGTTTCAGCTCATCCCATAAGTGTTCTATCGGATTCAAGTCCGGGCTTCGAGCTGGCCAGTTCATCGTACGAATGCTGACGTCGCGTAGATACTGGGTCACCACATGAGCAACATGAGGCCGTGCATTATCATGCATCAATTGCATATCCTGTCCGATATATCGTGCGTAAGGTACCACATGGTCTGCGAGGATTTCAGTAATGTAGCGATGAGAAGTCAGTCCACGTGTACGGCCCGGCGTCGGTTCGATGAAAACTAACGCTGTATGTGCTGTTAACGAGATGCCGCCCCAGACCATTACAGATCCTCCTCCATAAGCAACAGTTTCCTCGATGCAACACTGAGAATAACGTTCTCCAGGGCGACGATATACTCTGACGTCGATCACTTCCTTGTAGACTCACCCTGGTCTCATCAGTGAAGAGTACATTACTCCACTGCTCTAATGTCCAATCCCTATGCTCTCGAGCAAATTCAAGTCGTGCTCGACGGTGTGCTACCATTAATGCTGGGCCTGTTGCAGCTCTTTTTGGGGTCAGGTTCCGTTCAGCAAGTCTCCTTCTGACGGTATCTGAACTTATGACCACTTGGCGTTCGTCACGCAGACTTTGTTGGACTTGAAATGCGTTGAGGTGGCGATTTCGCAGAACAGTATGGTCGATCATCTGCTGCTGATGTAGCCCTAGGTCTGCCCGTACCTGGACGGCGATCGAATGCTCCAGTCTCTAGGTATCGTCTGTAAACTCGTTGCACTTGTTGTAACTTGTCTGTGCATTGATAACTACTGCGATGAGATATAACCTTAACCTCTCTCTCTAATATTCATTGGATTCCTCATTATGACAATACTGACGATGATCAATAAATTTCGACCAGGAAGTTCTTCAACATCTTTAATTGCATTAAACACTTGGCAAATTTTGCTGTGGGATTTGACAGATTTTCATCCAGGAAATCTTATTGTAAAACATACTAGGTTCTTACATCGATAACTATTGACTATACAACATCATCTGCCTAGCCTTTTCCCCAATTTATTGGGGTCAGCTTCCAGTCTTAACGGAAGCAGGAATATTTTACATGTAGCGACAGCTTATGTGTTTACCTGACCTCGAAAATTCAGTTAGCTAAAGCGGGGTAAAGCGGTACCCATCGGTAAGACTGGTTGTCAGACTCAAACTCAAAGCATTTATTCCAATTAGACCATTACGGCACTTTTGAACGTCAAAAATACAAAGAAAAATCAAAGCTATAGTCACAGACATAAGGCATAATAACTTGCGAAAGTACTGTAGTTGCCCATTCCCTTTCACGACACTGAGTACCTGTAACGACCATCCTTTGATGGTCTACAAATCACAGCCGCGCCGGGACCAACGGCTTTAGGTGATTGAAACTCGGTATGTAATGATGGTCACCGATCTACAGACCCACCTTGGCCAGCGCGTCTTAACCTGGGCCTCAATTCTGCTATTACAATAGTGTCAGAATAGTCGATCACTGATTTCATAATGATCAAGTTCTGTCAAGTTTTGACAAGTTTGGTAATCTACTAATATAATGGCGTCATTATGACTTTTCAATGGTCAACCACTGACAGTCCGTTGAAAGAAATGTCATAGAATGGTAATCTCATACATTAATAAAATCTATTATAAATGAAATCTGGCATAAATATAAAGGGTGTAAAACACCTCTTAACGAATACGAAAACCACTTGTTCTCTCTGCCATTGTGATCATTTATTTGTTCTACTCCATACCTGGGAACCTTCTAGTTACGGAGATATGGGGGTTCAAAGTTACAACTTTTTGACAACTTTTTTTTTAAATACAAGTTTTTTTTGTAAAATTTTGACTTGAAGATCTGCTGATTCGAAGCCTTCGAGCGACTTCACGTTGCGCAATGCCTGCTTGAAGTAATGCTACAGCTTGAGCTGCTTCCTGAGGTGTTGTATCCATTATTAATCGAAAAAAGTAGCAAAAACACACGCGTCTGAGCAAACGATGGACAAAAACTAAAGAAATGTTAAGAAATATCCGACTGCCCTCATTGTAGAGAAAAATAACGCTAGTTTCAAACTCTGGTGAAAACAGAGCAAATCGTTAGCATTGTGTTTGTTGCTTCATTACAATGTGAGTTGACGGTACTTTCGAATTAATTTGTAATCATTTTAATCACCATGAAACGCACTTTTTGTAGGTATGACTTTGATAGTTGTAAGTTTTATACTTTTTGAGAAAATCGAATCAGAGTTCCTAGGTAGCGGGTGGCTCGGTTTATTTGCTGACCAGTGTATTATAAAAACCTGCATCAAAATCCGTTGCGTAGTTTAAAAGATCTAAGCATACATAGGGACAGACAGACGCAGCGGGAGACTTTGTTGTATAATAATATAGTGAAGTAAAATTAAATTAAACATTTAAAAAACCCCCGACACAATGTACGCGGGGCCAAGCTATTTAGTTTACATCACTCACACATCTGTAACGTTTAAAGGAACTTAACTAATCTAACGTGGGGGTGCCCCTAGTCCCGATTATGAGGATACAGAGATACTTCCGTATGTTCAGTTGACAATATTTCGAGAGTTTACAATCTCGCTAGATAACACATAACAATTGTTATGTAGGTGCGTAGGAGACAAGTGAAACTACTCACGGCTAATAGCACACTGGTTTAATCCTGCATTCGAGGTTTGGGTAGGGACACAGCCCACGCTCACATACGCACTGCTCACACATACATATATAACACTTCCCCCTTATTTTACCAAAATTATATAAACTTGTGCAAAATACTATATTCATTAACAATAGAAACATACAAAAGTTACAGGAAAGGTTTATAATCGACCCTGGGAATGTTTCTCAACAGTCTTTCTGGATTCCTTGAAATTGGTTCCGAGACTGTAATTGTGTCTGCAGACGGTGGTGATTGCAGATCTACCTCGTCAGTTCCCTCCCCCACGGGACTCTGTACCCGATGGTCGCCAGGCAATGGCTCGGTACGACTGTTGTTAAAATCATTAAAGTCATAATGATGTTGCGCCTCCACCTGTTGTGAAACATTACCGTTGTCATTTTTAAATAACATTATTTGATTTTTATGCTTTTTCACATCACACGTCGAAATCAAGTCTTGAATGAGGTAAAGTACTTTACCCAGTCTCTTTTTAATGATACCTTTGCACCAACGGAATGTAACATTATTTAAAAACTTTTTGTACATTATCTGATCCCCTGGCTTAAACACTTGTTTATTACAACCTCCACGTGCTTTAATTTGCGAACACTGTTGACGGTAAACATTAGTGGTGAGGGATGTGGGCGAGGCCGAAGGAGTTTCCGGATTGATCAGATCTAAGCGTGACCTCAACTTGCGGCCAAACACTAGCTCAGCCGGTGAGAACCCCGTGACAGAATGGACAGAATTACGATAGTCAAAAAGATATTTTAATATATTTAACTTGCAATCTTTTTTATTGCGCGATTGAATTGCGCATGATTTAATACCTTTTTTAACGATTTTAACGTAACTTTCCGCTTGTCCGTTACTTTCCGGGTTGTAGGCCGGTGACGTCATATGGTCGATGCCGTTTCTTAGACAAAAATTTCTAAACTCAAATGACGTAAACGCGGTGCCGTTATCACTTACAATTGTATGTGGCAAGCCGTACTTGGACATAAAATCGTATAGTTTCCCTATGACGTTTGTGGAAGTTGTAGACATAGTAACATTGTACAACTCCACCCATTTGGTGTATGCGTCTACAACTACGAAAAACATCTGATTATTTAACGGGCCTAGAAAATCGATATGTATTCTATGGAATGGCTTTGGTGGGTACCGCCACGGAATTATCGGCGTTCGCGGTGGGGACGGCCGTAACTGTTGGCAGATATCGCACGAGTTGATCATTGCCTCCAGGGCCGCATCTACCCCTGGGAACCAAAATCGTGATCTAGCCTCGGCTTTCGTTTTCACAATGCCCAAATGCGAATTATGCAACTCGTGTAAAATTTTAGAGCGTAACGTTTCCGGGATAACCACTTTATGTCCTCTCATGAGGCAACCATTTTCATATGATAATTGTGTCCTACACAAATAATAAGGCTTAATATTTAAATCCGACAACAATTGTCTAGGCCACCCCTGATGAATGTAATTAATTATCATTGCTAAAATAACATCTTTGGCAGTTTCTTTGCGTAATTCGTCCAATGTTACTGGTATGCTGCCTTCAACAACAAAATTAACATAAGTCGCCCGGTCGATAGGAGCCGCGGATGCGGCCGCGTGAGCGCCGCTGTCCCCCCGCTCCTCTATCTGTTTTGGATCGTGACTTAAACTCGCTCGTGACAAATAGTCGGCGTTGTTGTCGGCACTTCTTACGTACTCAATTGTGTAATTATACGCGCTTAAGAACATTGCGTATCTTTGTAGCCTATTAGCCGATACTTCAGGTATGCCCTTATAGGGACCAAAAATAGTGATTAAGGGTTTGTGGTCGGTACGTAATACAAACGGTATTGATCTGCCATATAAATATTGATGATAACGTTTAATGCCAAATATAATCGCTGTGGCTTCCTTCTGTATTTGCGAGTATCGTTTTTCGGCTGACGTGAGCGTGCGGGACGCAAATGATATGGGACGTTCTAACATATCGCTACCTACTTGTGATAAAATAGCGCCTAACCCAAATGGAGACGCATCTACCGTCAGTATTACTTTTGAATTTGGGTCAAAATGTGTTAACACTTGTTCCGACGTTAAGCATTTCTTTATTTCATTGAATGCATTCTGATGGATTGCTGTCCAATGCCACTTAACTCCTTTTTTTAATAAGTCGTACAGGGGACTGAGAATGCTTGATGCTCGAGGGACGAAATTTCGATAGTAGTTAACAAGCCCTAAAAATGATTGCAAGGTGGCAATATTAGTTGGAACAGGTGCGTCTACAATTGCCTTTACTTTAGCCGAATCTTTCTTTAGTCCGTTCTTGTTAATGATATATCCTAAATATTTTATTTCGTCTTTAAAAAAATCGCATTTATCCTTTCGCAAAGTTAGTCCCGCGTCCTGAAGTCTCTTGAGAACTATGTGTAGCTTTTCTACATGCAAATCTTCAGTGCTTGCTGTTACCAACACGTCATCCAATAGGCATAACACTCCGTCTAACCCGGACAACAAGGTTTCCATCGCGCGCTGGAAAATAGACGGCGCGCTCGACAAGCCGAATACTAGACGCGTATATTTAAACAAACCTCGGTGAGTGTTAATGCAGGTTATGTTTTGTGACTCGTCATCGAGTAGGAATTGATTATAGGCCATGGATAAATCAATTTTAGAGAACCGCTGGCCTCCGTGTAATTTAGAAAATAATTCGTGAACCGTCGGTAAAGGATATTGTTCTATTACTAATTGTTTGTTAATGGTCACCGAATAATCTGCACATAATCTCACGGAACCGTCACGTTTGAGTACCGGCACAATAGGTGATGCATAGTCCGCATGTTTAACCGGTTTTAACACTCCGAGGCTTAACAAGCGTTCTAATTCGTTATCGACTTTGTCGCGCAACGCAAACGCAATGGGACGCGCTTTAAAAAAAATCGGTTTTGCATCATTACGTAGTTGCAACTTAACTTTATAATTTTTAAAAGCGCCCAGCTTGTCTGAAAATACTTCAGGGAACTGTATTTGCAACCGGTCAATTGCGCTTTGAGCATGGGTGAAAAAATGTACAGGTGTTAACTTTAATTTAAATATTGATATGAAGTCACGACCTAGCAACGGTGGGCCGCCGTGTCGTATGACGAACACGTCAAGTGTGTGGGTGTGCTTCATATGTGTTATAGGTAAACGCACATAACCTACACACTGCATATCGGCTCCTGTGTAACCATAAAATCTTTTGTTAGAAATATGCAATGGTATACCCGAAAACAATTTTTTATATGTACCTTCAGATATGACCGTCACCGCCGATCCGCTATCTAATTGAAATTTTAAATTCCGACCGTTTATCGTCACCGTTTCTGTCATAGGTTCTCCCCGAGCCGAACAAATGTTATAAAGCGACTTACCATCATCGTCCTCGCTCACATCGCTCGTTAACACATAGTTTAGTTTATTGCACATTCTTCGCAAATGCCCTACTGTGTTGCACTTTTTACACTTATACTTGGCAAACCGACACTGAGACGATTCGTGATTAGCGCGACCGCACACTGAACACTTTTTTTTCTCGGCACTATTGGTCGTGTTGACACTGTTTTGCCCTTTAGCGATCTTGAACACCTGTGCTTGATCTGTCGATGCAGGAGCAGCAGCGGCAGCGCCTGCCCGCGCGCATCTAATGCTCTCTGCTAGCTCCACCGCTTTCGCCAAGGTTAAGGTCTCCAAGTCCAGCGCAAATAGTTTCTCCCGTTCAGGACCTGCTAGCATCCCCATCACAAAACGATCACGCAACGCCTCCTCAACATTGCTGAATCCGCAATGCGCCGTAAGTCCACGTAACCTCGCTGCCCATTGCGTAGGTGTCTCGCCAGGCTGCTGCGAAGCTGCGTAAAAGTTGTGTCGTTCGCTGAACCCGCAACGTTTTGGTGTGAAGTGGTTATCTAACAACGTCACCAGATCTTCGTATGGTACCTCTTGTACGTCTTTGGGCAGGGCTAAATCTGCTGCCAACTTGTATGTACCATCGTTGAGTGCGCTGAGTAGTATGGCTCGCCTCCTGGTTCCCGCCTCGTCGTTTTTTGCATCGATATTATTTGCGATGAACCATTGTGTCACGCGACCTTTGTAGGTCTTCCAATCATTGACATTATGATCGAAAATTGACAATATTCCACAGAATGACTGTGCCATTTTTCAACAAAGACTTTTTTTTTTTTATTACTTTTTGCTATTGTGGGTAACTCGTCGCCACTGTTATGTAGGTGCGTAGGAGACAAGTGAAACTACTCACGGCTAATAGCACACTGGTTTAATCCTGCATTCGAGGTTTGGGTAGGGACACAGCCCACGCTCACATACGCGCTGCTCACACATACATATATAACAACAATATAACGTGTTTGACAATTTTACGGTGACACATATACGTAGTCTTCACACACGGGTAAAGATAAAACTAACGGGTACAATATACTAGCTGACCCGCGCAACTTCGTCTGCGTCACATTAGAGAGAGAGAGGGTAACAGAGAGTGGGTCGTAAGCACCTATAATACAATTTTCAAAGAGCACATCACACACATCCTTCCGCATAATGAAAATGCGCGCCCGGTACATGATCATTATTTTGCTGCAGAGTTATTTAAAACGGTGTATCTCCTAAGATATGCATTGAAGTCAATTTACGTACCCAACGGCAATTTTGTTCAAAATCAAATACTTGTAATTAACTACGTATTTATTTGAATAAGAATAAATTACCATGTTTACAAAACAGCTTTCATCTTCATACTTAGACACTGGATGACAGTCATACTCCAGCTAGGTCTGCAGTTCTCATCAAGGTGCATTAAATGAGCCGCAACACGATATAGCTGCTGTAAACCGTTGCGGACCTACAACTGCTCACCATTTAAAATTTCAAAATCTACGTCCCTACGCTATGACGCCGTCTCTTAAAGTGCACAACCTCTTCAAAGCTTAGAAACCTTCAAATGCGGTATTAATATTTTACGGTGACTTTCGAGACATTCCAATTTTAAAGAGTATTTGCAATTTTGCACCAAATTTTTATGTTGGTTGAACCTTTTTGGAATAAAATCGGATTGGGTTTTGAAACATGTATCAAAATAACTTGTAGTTTATATCAAAATCCCGAAGGAGTATTGATATCAAATTCGAAACAAATCACCGCCAAAATAACTTTCTACCCGTCCATCAATTCTGTTAATATTGTTGATTGCAAAGTTTGAAGTAGATTGACCAAGGAATCACATTTTCCCATACAATCTTTGCCCCCCCTTTTCACCCCCCTTTTTTTTTAGGATGGGAAATCATCAAATGCCTTCTCCCACTCTGGGCGGAGCAGGAGGGAGTGTCAGACTCTTACTGACTAAAACCCATCCATGTTCCATCCTCGCCCTTTAATGTTCCGGGGCCGTGGTATCTCTTTCGAACAGGCCCGTAACCCCGGCAGGCTTCGGCCCTTGCGGGCCCCTCCCATCTCTTTGAGGCGCGCGTGGAACACGAACGCGCCGTCGACACGGCCTGTCGTCGTCGTTAGACGGACGGACGGCTAGCTAGCCCATAGCCAACCGTCCACAGGCCTGCATCTACGGTGGCCGGTAGCCACCACGTGGCCCCCGACGCCCGGTGCGTCTCCCGCGGCGGCCGGGAAGAGAGGATCTCTCCCTCTCTCGTTCCGCCACCTCCTTCGCCAGCATGACTGCTTCGCAGAAGGAGGTCGGCTTCCCATTCCGTTTCGCTCCGGACCATGGATTGAACCAGGGCCGGACGCGAGAGGTCGCCGCCGCCGATCGCCGCTACGAGGACACGGCGGTGCTCCGCCCACGCAGGGCAGACTTCTACCGTGTGCTCCACCGTGTCCTCCGGTCGATCCTCGCAGTGGAAACACCCGGGCGTTTCCTCCCGCCCGATTCGGTGCAGGTACCTCCCGAAACATCCGTGTCCGGTGAGGACCTGCGTCAGGCGGAAGGTGAGGACGCTGTGGCGCCTCTCCAACCACTCCCCAAAGAGGGGACTAACCGCCACTATCGTGGCGTGCCCTCCTTTTCACCCCCTTAGGTGTATAATTTCAAAATTCTTTCTTATCGTATGCCTACGTTATACAGAAAATACACCCTTCAAGTTTCAGGTTTCTACAATCTGCGGTTTAGGCTGTGCGTTGATCCATCAAACAGTCCTTCAGGACAAAGCATTTTTATTTGTAGATAGTAGGATTTGTACTCGTTTGTAATGTTTTGTAACTTTTCCGGCTTTATGTCATAAGTAAAATAAAAAATAATGATTGGCATCAAAAAAATGTTTTGTGAAAAATAGCAATTTTCTGGCTAACTATTTCCCCTACACTGCCCCGCTGAGAGTTATATTTTTGCGATTTCTGACTTTTTGAGTACTCTAACCTGGGTTGTTTTGGAAGAACTTCTTGATTAGTGTCGGAAAGAAGATCGATTGGCATAAAAAAAATGTTTTATGTGAAATGGCAATTTTCTTGTTAACTGTACTTTATTTTTTAATTAAATCTGTGAATGGGGATAAACATTTTGTGAGAAAATTACGGATTGTTACCTAAGACCATTTTTGTGTAGCTGTAGCTTCCCTTACTGCCCCGTTTACCGTTTCCACCCTGTTTTACCAAATACTTATACGGAGGGGAGCCGATTTTCTTGAGTTCCGCTATTTTGGGCGTATTCACTTCAAAAAACAAATTTCAAGAAAATTGAGAAATTACATTCACCTGTATTAGATTTGAAGTATTTACAGCAACTTTTAAAGGTTTCCACTTCAATGGATTTTATTCTATAGGTGTATGAAGTTAATTAATTTGAAACACAAAACCCTCTTTTCAACCGACTTCCAAAAAGAGGAGGTTATCAATTCGTCTGTATGTATTTTTTTTTTTTTTTTTGTGTTTGTTACCTCAGAACTTTCGACTGGGTGAACCGATTTGGATGATTCTTTTTTTGTTTGAAAGCTGGTGCTTCCCGTGTGGTCCCATTTTAATTTTCTGAAGATCTGAAGCTGATCTTTGGAGATACACAATGGAACTCTTCAAAAATGTACGGCAAATCTGCAGTGATTGCTGTTATCGCTTGTAGGTTCATTGTTTATACTACATCATGACGTAACATCACGCCTGTATGCTCTGAGGGGGTACGCAGATGTGTAAAATACACCCAGATTTCGAAAGTGTTTGTTACCTCAGAACTTTCAACTGGGTGAACCGATTATGATGGTTCTTTTTTTATTTGAAAGCTGGTACTTCTCATGTGGTCTCATAATCATGAAATCAGGATCTGATGATGGGATTCTGGAGAAATAGAGAGAATTCTTCACATTTTATAGGCACACTAGAAGCGGTTTGGGTAGTTTTAGGAATTGTACTTTCTCGAAGTGATCCCAATTCAATTTGATGAAGATCTGATGAAGAACTTCGGAGATATGCAACGGAACTCCTCAATAAATGATAGCAAATGTACTGGGATTGCCGAAATCTCATATCTGTCTATTGTTTACACCAGTTCATAACCTAAAATCACGCCGGTACGCTGTGAAGGGGTAAGCACATATGAACCACTAAAAAGTGAAAAATAAAAACTTTTTTACAAAAAATAAAACCGACTTCAGAGAAAACAAAAAAGTGAAAAATAACTTCAGAAAAAACGCTTTAGAAGTCGGTGACAAAAAAACTAAATCAATCAAAAAAAGGTCACCGACTTCTGAAGCGTTTTTTCTGAAGTTATTTTTCACTTTTTTGTTTTCTCTGAAGTCGGTTTTATTTTTTGTAAAAAAGTTTTTATAGGCACACAAGAAGTGATTTGGGTAGTTTTAGGAAGTGTACTTTCTCGAAGTGATCCCATTTTAATTTGATGAAGATCTTGTAATTGGACTTCTGCTTCTTTTTCCTGTTTGGACTGTATGTGAACTGGATCTTGAATACCTAAAATCTCAAGATTCCAGAAATCTGGCACACTCTGTAAACAGAATAAAGATGTAACAACATTGGTGTTTATTATTGCATCCTGAACTTTACCTTGTAATGTCCATCCCAGCTTTGTTTTAATTGCAGTAAGACTGTCACTCAACTGAAGGAAAGCATTGGTTAGTAGTAACCCTGAATAATCAGCACCTATCAAGAGACCTATATCTGTACATTTGTTTGTGTCTGTCAGCTTAATTTGGTTTTTGTTTAACAATTCAGAGATATACTTATTACTCATATTAACTTTGGGTACATTATTGCAAATAGTTGTTTGGCCTAAGGCCGTCATATCAAATTTGAATAATTTATCTGAACTTTGAACTTGTAGATCATAGACATTATACGTTTTAAAAGATACAGTATTACCTCCAAACAGTGAGTGTGTAAGGCCTTCAGTACTCGCTGGTGTCACATTGAGTTTCTTCATGATATCTTCCTTAACATATGAGCGTTGTGAGCCACTATCGAATAGTGCTCTGACTGTCAAAGCTTTGTTTCCATGGCAGATATTCACGGTGACAGTTTGTAGCAGGGTGGTTGCAGGTGTAGCAGACTGACTTGCATAATTTTGTACTGCATTTGTGGGGTTTTCAGGTTTTGCTTCATTTGATTTCTGTCCACAGGTACATAGCACAGGTGAGTGTTTTTGGCCACATATGTAACATTTTATATAACTTCTGCATGTTTTTGCATGATGGCCGATCTTTAGGCATAAAGCAC
Source organism: Xestia c-nigrum (assembly GCA_916618015.1). Lineage (NCBI taxonomy): Eukaryota > Metazoa > Arthropoda > Insecta > Lepidoptera > Noctuidae > Xestia > Xestia c-nigrum. Next base: position 13,994,237 of record OU745260.1, read on the forward strand.
ATGCTTTTTTCTTTTTCAAATATTCTCGCCTATCCTCTATGGTCATCTTTGCAATTTTGAAACATTCGATGCTTGAGTGTCCCTTATCGCACCAAATGCATTTTATCTCTTTTTGTTTTTTCATTTCTGTATTCACTGTGAGACATGCAGCTGTCGGTTCAGGATTTTTTGAGTTGACACTAAAATCGTTTGCGAGTGCGATTCTTTGATTTGCTTCGACTTCTTTCTTTAAAAATTGTAATAAGTTTGATAGTTCATCGCCATCTTCTGATTTTTGTCTCTCCCAGATTTGTAAGATGTCTGTTGGTAGGGCTGACTCAACAATAGGCAGAAGGAATGGTGAAAACTTATCACTTGTCACTTTTAGTATCTCTAATGATCTAAGATGACTGGAAATGTTGTCATAAAGTGACATTAAATCAAAGTTGTCTTTTTTGAGTATCAGTGTGAGCAGTTCGCGTACATAAACTTGTATCAACAAATCTTCTCTAGCATATCTGGCCTTCAATTCTTTTACACATGTGTTATAACTCTGGCTTGCTACGGGGAAATTTTCAACAAACTTTTTCACATCGGTGCCCTCTAACATGCTTTGGCTTAAGAATTGTAATTTGTCGCACTCCTCGATGTATGGATCGCTGTCTATTTTCTTAAATTGCCCCCAGAAGGTTAACCAATTCTTAATGCTCCCGTCAAACTTTTTAATTTCAAGTGTCGGCAGTTTGACTTTATTGGTCTTTGTAGTGTCGTCGTTCGTATTTAGAAATGATGTGTACATTGTGTTGAGAAGACTCCATCGAGCATGATATTTTGATGTATCATTCAGCTCTTTTTCGAGCATGTCCTCGTCAAAGGGGTCCATCGAGATTATAACCTCTTTTATGTCGTTATCATATATTGTGAGTTGATCGTATATGTCTTTAACGACTTTATGGCCTGCCCGGAGCTCATCAAGTTTATTTATGTCCTTTTTACATTCATTTAATAATGACTCCATCACATTAGCGGACTTGGTAAAATGTCGGCGCGTGACCGTTCTCACCTTGCATTTTGTGTCCAATTTTTCACCGCCCATCTTTAAAATTTATGCAGGGTCGCCACGTTGTAAATATTTGGGCTCGGTATTCACTTGGTTTTAGTAGGTAAATGCAGGGATTATAGAGATTTATAATAAAAACATTTTGTATCGTCCAATTCGTGTATTTTTATTCTTGGAGAGTGACGTTGACAGCTGACATTGACATTTGTCCAGATAAAGAAAAATATAATGTTACGTTCCGTTTCTTAACAGATCTGATGAAGAACTTCGGAGATATGCATCGGAACTCCTCAATAAATGATAGCAAATGTACTGGGATTGCTGAAATCTCATATCTTTCTATTGCTTATACCAGTTCATAACATAAAATCACGCCGGTACGCTGTGAAGGGGTAAGCACATGTGAACTACTAAAAAGTGAAAAATAAAATCTTTTTTACAAACAACAAAACCGACTTCAGAGAAAACAAAAAAGTGGAAAATAACTTCAGGAAAAACGCTTCAGAAGTCGGTGACAAAAAAAAAACTAAATCAATCAAACAAAGGTCAACGACTTCTGAAGCGTTTTTCCTGAAGTTATTTTTCACTTTTTTGTTTTTTAATGTCTCTGGATGATTTTTAAAAAAATTGCTGAAACAGGTATTTCTTTATTTTTAATAATAAGTATTTACTCTGAGTTTCATGAATCTAGAACAATCAAAATTTTTTTTTCATACAAACTTTACCCCCCCTTTTTCCAAAAAAAAACATAATTTCTATAGCTTAAATGTTATTCTGAGTTTATTTAAATAGATTAGTGAAGTTTTCATCAAAATCCGTCCAGCAGTTTTTACGTGATGCGCGGTCAAACAAACAAACAAACAAACACGAATTTTAAAAATGGCTTTAATATGTTCAGTTACTTATTTTAAGTCACCCTGATCGGTTTTTTTTTAATCTTCAATGTACAGATTTTTTGGTCTCAACGATTTTATTATATGTATAGATTACTGGTAATTCGACGTATTCCTTGCAGGACGTTATAGTAGGGTTATAATGCAAGAAATTAAGCAACCAAATGTTCTACCGAAATTCAGTGGTTTTAGAGTTAGCTCGATTTTTAGTTTTTTTTTTTAATGAAAAACACCCAGAGTAAATCAAAATAGCAGAATTAGGCCCCAGGGACTAAAACTGTCCCCGTAATAATGGGTTAATGGAGTGGAAATGGAAATGGAACAATGTTTTTAAAACAGTTTCAACAGAAAACACTTATAAATGTAACAGATACAATAATGTTACCGAATCAAACTGCAACCATTTTGTGTTAATAAGTGTAAATATGTGTAACTGAAATAATTAGTTTTACAACAGACTGCGACTAGAATTGATGGACGCGTTTCATATTGCATTGAAATTCATCCCCTAACGTTCAAAATCAAATACTTGTGATTAACAACGTATTTATTTGAATAAGAATAAATTACCATGTTTACAAAAACGGCTTTAAAGGCTTCTATTGACAGCTTTACATCTTCAAACTTAGACACTCGATGACAGTCATACTCCAGCTAGGTCTGCAGTTCTCATCAAGGTGCATTCAATGAGCCGCAACACGATATAGCTGCTGTAAACCATTGCCGACCTTTTACAACTGCTTACCATTTAAAATTTCAAACACTACGTCCCTACGCTAAGACGCGAGACGCCGTGTCTTAAAGTGCACAACCTCTTCAATGCTTAGAAACCTTCAAATGCGGTGTTAATATTTTACGGTGACTTTCGAGACATTCCAATTTTAAAGAGTATTTGCAATTTTGCACCAAATTTTTATGTGAGTTCAACCTTTTTGGAATAAAATCGGATTGGGTTTTAAAACATGTATTAAAATAACTTGTAGTTTATATCAAAATCTCGAAGGAGTATTGATATCAAATTCGAAACAAATCACCGCCAAAATAACTTTCTACCCCTTTTTAACCCCGTTAGGGGATGAATTTCAATGCAATATGAAACGCGTCCATCAATTCTGTTAATATTGTTGATTGCAAAGTTTGAAGTAGATTGGACCAAGGAATCACATTTTCCCATACAATCTTTGCCCCCCCTTTCCACCCCCTTAGGGGTATAATTTCAAAATTCTTTCTTATCGTATGCCTACGTTATACAGAAAATACACCCTCCAAGTTTCAGGTTTCTACAATCTGCGGTTTAGGCTGTGCGTTAATCCATCAGATAGTCCTTCAGGACAAAGCATTTTTTATTTGTAGATAGGCAGTAGGATTTGTACTCGTTTGTATTGTTTTTGTAAATTTTCCGGCTGTATGTCTTATGTAAAATAAAAAATAATGATTGGCATCAAAAAGTGTTTTGTGTAAAATGGCAATTTTCTTGCTAACTGTACTTTATTTTTTTATTAAATCTTTGAATGGGGATAAACATTTTGTGAAAAAATTACGGATTGTTTGTTACCTAAGACCATTTCAACCCCTTTTTCCAAAATTTTCCACAATTTCTATAGCCTAAGTGTTATTCTGAGTTTATTTAAATATGTATAATAAATATGTAGATTAGTGAAGTTTTCATCAAAATCCGTCCAGCAGTTTTTACGTGATGTGCGGTCAAACAAACAAACAAACACGAATTTAAAAAATGGTTTTAATATGTTCAGTTACTTATTTTAAGTCACCCTGGTCGGTTTTTTTTTTAATCTTCAATGTACAGATTTTTTGGTCTCAACTTTTTTTTTATATGTATATGTCACCGTAAAATTGTCAAATACGTTATATTGTAATATCTCTAGCGATATTGTAAAGTCTCGAATTATTGTCAAATGAACATACTGCTTACAACAAAACGCATTATTTTTCGTGAAATGCATGCGTTGGTAGTCAACTTACGCAGTGTGGAGGGAAGGAGGGGTCCGCCTTGCCCAGTGGCACAACTCTCATGAAAAGATAATGCACCATTCCTGAGAAATACCGATGAATATAAGATAACCTTAAAACACTTTATATTCCTCCTAAAAAGCGTAGACGACGGAGCCCCGCTTCGCGGGGCCCCTATTTCCGAGTGCAGGGTTTAAAGGAACCTAACTAACCTAACGGGGGGGTGCCCCAAGTCCCGATTATGGGGGCAGAGATACTTCCGTATGTTCAGTTGATAATAATTCGAGACATTACAATATCGCGAGAAAAAACAATTTTACGGTGACATATAGATTTGGTAATAAAGAAACAGATAGTTTTAAAATATCTTTGTACTAATTAAATGTTAGCTGATGTTTTAACTAAACCTTTAACTACTGAAAAACATTTGAAGTTTGGGTCTCAAATATTAAAATGTTGACTTTGTGCATTGACGATAATTATGTTTCTTTCAGATACAATAATTGTATCTGAAAGAAACAATAAAAACATAAGCCAATACTAGGCCTTAAACTAACACAATATTTAATTATTAAATATTGTGTTAGTTTAAGGCCTAGTATTGGAACGATTTTAAACGGCCACAACATTGTCTATGTATGTGTAGTGTGTTTGACGTTTTCTGACTGTGTAACATGTTTTTTCAACCGACTTCCAAAAAGAGGAGGTTATCAATTCGTCTGTATTTTTTTTTATTTTATTTTTTTTGTGTTTGTTACCTCAGTACTCTCGACTGGGTGAACCGATTTTGATGGTTCTTTTTTTGTTTGAAAGCTGGTGCTTCCCGTTTGGTCCCATTTTAGTTTGCTGAAGACCTGGTGCTGATCTTCGGAGATATACAACGGAACTCTTCAAAAATACACAGCAAATCTGCAGTGATTGTTGCCATCGCTTGTAGGTTCATTGTTTATACTATATTATGACGTAACATCACGCCTGTATGCTCTGAGGGGGTACGCACATGTGTAAAATACACCCGATTTCGAAAATATTTGTTACCTCAGTACGGTCTCATAATCATCAAATCAGAAGCTGATGATGGGATTCTGGAGAAATAGAGAGAATTCTTCACATTTTATAGGCACACTAGCAGCGGTTTGGGTAATTTTAGGAATTGTACTTTCTCGAAGTGATCCCAATTCAATTTGATGAAGATCTGATGAAGAACTTCGGAGATATGCAACGGAACTCCTCAATAATTGATAGCAAATGTACTGGGATTGCCGAAATCTCATATCTGTCTATTGTTTACACCAGTTCATAACCTAAAATCACGCTGGTACGCTGTGAAGGGGTAAACACATGTGAACCACTAAAAAGTGAAAAATAAAAAACTTTTTTACAAAAAAAAAACCGACTTCAGAGAAAACAAAAAAATGAAAAATAACTTCAGAAAAAACGCTTCAGACTTCGACAGAGTCGGTGACAAAAAAGTTAAATCAATCAAACAAAGGTCACCGACTTCTGAAGCGTTTTTTCTGAAGTTATTTTTCATTTTTTTGTTTTCTCTGAAGTCGGTTTTATTTTTTGTAAAAAAGTTTTTTTTGTATCCGTGCCCCTCTTAAATTAAATCTGATTTATTCTCACTCTTCTATAACTGAATCGCCCCAAAAAACCATTAAGCACATGTGAACCACTAAAAAGTTATTTTTCACTTTTTTGTTTTCTCTGAAGTCGGTTTTATTTTCTGTAAAAAAGTTTTGTTTTCTCTGAAGTGGGTTTAATTTATTGTAAAAAAGTTTTTATTTTACACTTTTTAGTGGTTCACATGTGCTTGATGGTCTTTTGGGGCGATTCAGTTTTTCAGTTTTCTCTGAAGTCTTTTTATTTTTCACTTTTTAGTGGTTCACATGTGCTTATATACCCCTTCACAGCGTACCGGCGTGATTTTAGGTACCGTAAAACTACACAACTATGGTCCGGATATTTCAGATCATAAGTTTGTACTCTCCCCTCTAATTCATTGAATTACATATGTCACATGCGATTGAAGTAAGATGTGATAATTTAACTAATCGATGTTAAATATAAAACAATATAAGTTCAAATAACTTTTTTTTTTTTATCAAAATTTGGACCATTGTTTCCTGCTAAATTGGCAACTTTAGACCGGATTATTATTTGTACTAAAAATGCGTATTGTGGCGTTCTGGATCATAGTTGAAAGCATAAAATTAAACAACTGTTATTAGTAAGAATTGAAATATGTTTATTTATCAAAATTTTTATACAAAAGTCGTAAAAATTCGTTAAAATATAACTTTAAGTAATAGAATTATTATTATTTTCGGAATATTAAAGACAATTAAAATTTTTCGTATAAAAGAAACAATAATGAAATGAAATCAATCATATTTTTATTTTTCTTTTCTTATTTTTCTTTTTTTACATTTTTACAATGCACCTTAAATCGAAAACGGTAATAGGGAAACCGTAATTACACATTTCGATTGCATGCTGGATGAAAGCAGTTTCTTCGGTATCAGAAAAGATACGCTGACGACCTGGTTGTCTAACTTTATTTGTTCGTATTGCTTTTAATTTTAAAATAATTGAACTTCGAGGAATTTTATATTTTTCAGCAGCTTCGCGTTGAGTTAGAATTTTATTTGTTATATCTGCTAAACATAGTTCCATCTGCCGTTCACTATAACACTTATACGCCCTTCCTCCAACTTTTCTTCTCATCAACTTATCTCGTGACAACATTTTCTGTAACAAAATAAGTTAGTTTTTAATTATGGTCCAAAAAACCAGTAGGACCATATTTGAGATCCAAGAGGGTACTTACGAGAAAAAAATATTTTTTTTTATATAGGTGTATTTATACAATAAACAATACGTAAAATGAATGCCAGAATCATAACTTACCGTATGAATCCAATTCTGAAACTTTGTTTTCACTTTAACCAATATTTTTAAATTATCAGTTAACGCGTTCAAACAGGTTTTTATCGGAGAAGGTCTACTAATTGGTATTTGAGAGACATCTGTTTTCCTTGAGTATAATTACAACGAACAGACGTCAATAAACGAAAATTGTATTTTATAATAAACTAGATGTCGCCACACGTCCATACAGCTTCAATTTTGTCGGATAGTTCCCTTGGACTATAGTTGGGACACTGCACTATAGTTGTGTAGTTTTACGGTAATTAACTGGTGTAAACAATACACAGATATGAGATTTCGGCAATCCCGGTACATTTCCTATCATTTATTGAGGAGTTCCGTTGCATATCTCCGAAGTTCTTCATCAGATCTTCATCAAATTGAAACGGAATCACTTCGAGAAAGTACACTTAAAAAACTACCCAAATCGCTTCTAGTGTGCCTATAAAATGTGAAGAGCTCTCTCTATTTCTCCAGAATCCCACCATCAGGTACTGATTTGATGATTATGAGACCACACAGGAAGCACCAGCTTTCAAATAAAAAAGGAACCATCAAAATCGGTTCACCCAGTCGAAAGTTCTGAGGTAATAAACACTTTCGAAATCTGGGTGTATTTTACACATCTGCGTACCCTCAGAGCATACAGGCGTGATGTTACGTCATGATATAGTATAAGCAATGAATGAACCTACAAGCGATTGCAGCAATACCTGCAGTTTTGCTGTTTATTTTTGAAGAGTTCCGTTGTATATCTTCGAAGATCAGCATCAGGTCTTCAGCAAATTAAAATGGGACCACACGAGAAGCACCAGCTTTCAAACAAAAAAAGAACCATCAAAATCGGTTCACCCAGTCGAAAGTACTGAGGTAACAAACATTAAAAAAAAATACAGACGAATTGAAAACCTCCTCTTTTTGGAAGTCGGTTGAAAACAGTGAAAAATAACTTCAGAAAAAACGCTTCAGCAGTCGGTGACCTTTGTTTGATTGATTAAGCTTTTTGTCACCGACTTCTGAAGCGTTTTTTTCTGAAGTTATTTTTCACTGTTTTCTCTGAAGTCGGTTTTATTTATTGTAAAAAGTTTTTTGTTAATGTTTTATTGTTGATGTTTTTTTATGAAGCAGTTACATACGCCGCTAGAATAGTCGTGAATATTTTTTGTATGACTGTTGATGGAAAATCTTCCGTACAGCTTATAATACGGCCAGATACGGCGACGCGCACCTGGAACACGTATTTCGTGCTAAGTAATTATAGGACCGTGTTCAACGTAGTGCCGAGAAACTACAGCAGTGGGCTCTGGAAGTTGAAAAACTCGTTCGGAAAGCTTACGAGTCTGCCCCTGCACTAAGCGATAGAAATCTGGTACAGGTGTTCGTTAATGGAATACATGACTTTGACATGAAGTTAGAGCTGCCGTGAGGCAAGACCACCGAACGCACCGCGTCAGGAAGGTTTTAGCATCACCTGAACGGGACCGCTCGCAAGGATGCGCCCCCAAGGATGACCCCTTTCTCCACTTGAGAAAGGGGTCATCTTCGGTGAAACTGTCCTAAGCGCAGCACCCCGAGTGAAGATCAGCAGGGAAGAGTGGCCGAAGTGACTGCCCAGCCACAGCAGGGAAACGAGTAGATGCCAGGACTGGGGGGCGGGAGCTGGCTGGTATTGAAAGAGCCCCGAGAATCTTGATCTCACAAGCACATGACGGGAACAGCCTGACAATCAAAGGCGAAGACAAAGGAACACCATGCAAACTGACGTTGTATACTGGAGCTTCTCACACGGTCGTCAATTCCCAACTAGTAAGTCGGTTTTGTGGAGACTACTTCAATAACAAATCCGAATACAGTTACTAACAGCTGCTGGTCAGCACAGCACATAATCGTCCGAGGCAAGAAGGAGGTAGAGGTCAAATTGGGTGACAGATTTTACAAGCACAATGTCATTGTGGCCGATATAGTGGACGATTGCATCTTGGGCTCGGACTTCATGCGGAAATATTGTTGTGATATCGACGTTGATCAATGAGTATTGAAATGCCGTTCAGAGGAAGTCTTCGTGGAAGGTGCACCATCAGGAAAAGTGTACTGGCTGATGAAGATTCTTCTTCCTCGCAGATCAGAAATAATGGTGCCAATTACTTTACCACAGAATTCTGGAAACAAAGGTCGAAGTTTTATGTTCTGATAGATAGGGTGAACAATGACTTTCCATGGAAGACGGCACGGACTCTGGTCAAGGCCACCAACGTCTCAGCAATACGCATACTGAATCCAAGTGACCAGGAGCAAGTGATTAAGAAGGGCACCTTGATCACCACTTGCGAGGAAGTAGCTTGAATGCGTCCATTGCAAAATGCACATCTTGCAATGGACGCCTACCGGAAATAAAATTCGTAGTACAAAGCTCGAAGTGTAGTTTTGAAAAACTGTGATTTAACTGAAGCAGAAATGGACAATGCTATGAAAATAACATTTTCTCTTCAAATGACGTTGACATGGAAGACTAGACTTGTTCAGCACCGGATTAATACAGGTACACCTTTACCCATTACCTATCCGTCAGCGACCAAGAAGACTGCCAGTTGCACGAGAAAAAGAGATAGAAACCATAATTGAGGGAATGGTGAAGGACAGTGTTATAGAGCCTTCATTGAGTTCATTGTGTTCTCCTCCGTGTGTCCTGGTAAAGAAAAAGGACGGCAGTATGTGCTTTAATGTGGACTATCGACAACTGAACGACGGATGTCACGAAAATGGATAGCTACCCGCTGCTTAGGATCGATGACACACTGGATACGCTGACTGGTATGAATTGGTATACCACACTTAATCTGAAAAGTGACTACTGGCAAGTAGAAATAGACCCCAAGGACAAGGAGAACAGGACGGTGGCCATGGAAGTCGGAATCCACTAAGGAGTATGCAACGACTAACCTGCTGAAGCAACCAGCCCTGAAAATGGATGGCGCTGAATCGTTTTGCCTATACACTACCGTTACGGGCATGTGCGACGTTCTTTGTGACGTCATTAAGCCCTAATGGAGCAAGTACTCGCCGGATTGATTGGAGACGCATGTCTTGTCTTTGGCACCGTGGACCACATACCTACATACACTGCAGGAGTTTATATATAAGACAAAGAGGGTTGTAACCTGCCTCTCTGTTAATCGTTTGTGGACTACGAGAAGGCCTTCGATTCGATCGAGACCTGGGCTGTACTGCAGTCTCCAACGGTTCCAAATCGACTACCGATACATCGAGGTGTTGAAGTGTTTGTACAAGCCACAATGTTAGTCCGACTTCAAGACCAAGCATCAGAACCTATTCTTCTGGAGCGAGGTGTAAGACAGGACGTCATTTCTCCGAAACTGTTCACCGCTGCACTGGAGGATGTCTTCAATGTTCTGGACTGAAAAGGGCCTAGGCATCAACGTCAATGGCGAGTACATCACTCACCTTCGGTTTGCCGACAATATAGTGGTCATGGCTGAGACCATGGAATACCTCATAGTACAATGCTCGACGACCTCAGTAGAGCTTCCGAAAGAGTGGGTCTTAAAATGAACATACACAAGACCAAGGTCATGTTGAATACCCATGTTACACCCACTCCTATAAAGATCGGAGACTCTACACTCGAACTTGTGGACGATTATTTGTAACTGGATCATTTTATTTTTTAGTGCGGGTATCCGTTGGATGCGAGTCGCACGGGACCGGTCAATGTGGCGACACTTGGGGGAGGCCAATGTCCAGCAGTGGACATCTTTCGGCTGAAAATGATAATGATGGGTGATGATTAATTAAAAATTCTCTAAAACAGTATACACATAAGACAAAGCAATTTACACATTCTGGTACCTACAGATGCAATAATTATGTAACTATTCGTCTGATATTTTGTTTTAAACCTACCGCTGCTGTTATGATAAAAAAAATATATATATGTAAGTATGTGTAAGATAACACGAGAAATTGCTTTATTGTAAGAATTGCAAGGAGATCACCCAGCCTCCACACATTTTTGGGCTATTTTCAAAAGCGCCAACCAAAAAAAAACTATTTTTAATTTTTAAATTCAAGAAGTAAATTAGATAGCATAAAATATTTCTAAAACCGATTACGCGATTGTATGAGGTCCAAACGTTTTAAGCTCTTTAACAAATTGTAAGAGCCATATCTACTTGGCATAAAATAAAACTTTTTCTTGAGACGCTAAATATAAGAAAAACCATCTAGGTATTTATTGAAATTACCGTTTTAAAAGTAAAATAACGACTCAAACGTAGTCGTACTATTTCGTGTGGAAATTTTGTGTTCAGTTATACCTAGATCATACCATGTGTTTTCATCAAATGAATAGTGGCCCTGTCATTTTAATAACAAAACTAGTTTTTGCGTGCTGCGCGAGCTGCAAGCAGCTCGCGTGCTTGTGGTGGTAGCTTTTTTTTCATTTTTAAAACCCTTAAATGTTAATTCTCAAACACTACCCTAAAAGAGGTGTTTCACTGGTCAAACTTTAGTGAAATGCCAAATAAAGCCCAAAAGGACTAAAAGTGTCCACTTGATAAAGCTCTAATCATTCTAAATCAGCATCTTCAAATCACTCGAATAACGATACCAACCCATATTTTAATTGTTTTCCTTAACCTTATGAAATTTTGAGAATCAAAAGGAATCCTTAAAACAGTATGAAAACACTTAAGAACCCTTAACACATTCTGAATACTAATTCAATAAAAATAAGATATTAAAATAAAATTAAACTTGAGAATGTATTAATTTAAAGATTTTGAAACCCCATAAGAACCCCTAATATAATCTATAAACATATTTAACACTCAGACCTCTCATTAAAAAAACATTTCCTTACAATTGACTTGTCGACCTACCGGAAAGATATCGTGACCTTATCTCTACCACCAGACAGGTTTCGACGCCTATGATAATATTTGTTCAAACACCTAAAGACTATCCCTAACCGTTATGAAGTTACAGTCCTTTCAAGTTAAACAACCTCCCCGGTTGGGGAGGGGAGGAGAGGGTAATTCATAAAAATTTCAACGCCCCTCAATAGTATTAAGTGAGAATTAAAAACAACCACTATGTGTGCCAGTTTTCGAGATACTATGGGGGGCGGGGTGAAGGGGAGGGAAAAGAGATTTTGAAAAATGATTTTTGCCACCTCTCTGTCGCTGTTTATGAATGTGAAAAAGTAAGTTCCAAGTCTCTCAAGTTACACTCCTTCCCGCTCCGCCCAGAGTGGGAGAAGTTATTTGATGATTTCCCATTAAAAACCTATTTCATACGAAAAACATTACAATACAATTTGCTTGTCGACCTACCTGCTACCGGAAAGCTATCATGACCATATCTCTACCACCGGACAGGTTTCGACGCCTACGATAAAATTTATTCAAACACCTAATGGCTAACCTGAATCGTTATAAAGTTGGGGAGGGGAGAGTATAAGACATCCTCCAGCGCAAGAACAGTTTCGTAAATATGATATTTCCCTATCTCATACCTCGCTGATGTAGGATAGGTTCCGAGGTTTGATCATGAAGTCGGAATGACATGTGGTGTTTTTGTACAAACACTTTAAAACGTCGATGTACCCGCCAATTTGGCAGCGTTGGAGAGACTGCAGTACAGCCCACGTCTCGATCAAATCAAAAGATATCTCGTAGTCTACAAAGGCTAAACAACAACGCCGGTTATACTTTTCGGTCTTCTGTATACCGCAGTGTATGTATCTGTCACCGTAAAATTGTAAAACGCGTTATATTGTAATCTCTCTAGCGATATTGTAAACTTTCGAATTATTGTCCAACGAACATAGTACTGCTTACAATAAAACGCATTATTTTTCGTGAAATGCATGCGATGGTAGTCAACTGACGTGATGTGTAGGGAAGGACGTCCCCATTGCCCAGTGGGTACCACTCTCATGAAAAAATACTGTACCGTTCCTGAGAAATATCGATTAATGTAACCTAACCTTAAACCACTTTATACGTATTCCCCTAAAAAGCGTAGTCGACGGAACCCCGCTTCGCGGGGGCCCTGTTTCCGAGTGCAGGGTTTAAAGGAACCTAACTAACCTAACGGGGGGGTGCCCCAAGTTCAGACTATGGGGGCAAAGATACCTCCGTATATTCAGTTGACAATAATTCGATAGTTTACAATATCGCTAGAGAGAAACACGTTATATTGTAATATAACGTGTGATGTGACTTTCATTATTTTTGCGATAGGACGCACTGTTTTCGAGATATAAGCAAATTTAGAATTATAACCAGCTAAGACTCTATGACGCGCGCTCGCTACGCTCGCATATTACATTACACACCCACTTTCTGTCACAAATGTCGTCGTCGCTCCGCCGGCCTTCGGCCTACGCTCCTCATGCCAGCTAGCAAGACTTTTAAGACAATTATTTTTCAAACAACTGCAGTCTGTGAGGATAACAAATGATGATTAACGCTGAGGGCTGACAGACAGATGGGTTGGCGTGCTTTTTTGTGTGTAATGACAGTTTTGGTACATTTTGTATACTGCGTAATGTTTCTCAATTATTAAGTCACGCGACCGAACTTGAGACGCCGTAAGGTTGCCAATACGGGAAGATGAGTAAAACAAGTGCCTCCATTTGAATCTCATATATTACTGCCTTTTATAGTACGTAAACAATCGTTAATATGTATTACTTAATATTACAGATGAACACACCTAAATAAGGCTTACACACTACATAAATACCATATCTACCTACTATTGCTCCATGTCATAAAAATGTCCTAAAAGAATAACCACGTTTCAACAATAAATCTTCATAGATCTTGAGCACAGACATAATTATCACAACACACAGAAGTACAATTAAATGGTATAGTTATTATTGTCTCTGTTGTATTTATTATGTTTGAGAAGCACATAACGTACTTACCTAAAACATTTTTTTTTAAATAATTAGCTAAGACATCATATTCCAGAATCTAACATCTTGTATAAGTTAAGGAGATCTGCAGTATAGGTATAATATTATGCTAGTTCTTAAACATGACCCTAAAAGAGGTGTTTCACTTATCAGACTCTATTGAAATGCCAAATAAAGCCCAAAAGGACGAAAGGTTTCCACTTGATTAAGCTCTAATTATTCTAAATCAGCACCTTCAAATCACTCGAATAACGATACCTACACACATTTTAATTGTTTTCCTTACCCTTATGACATTTCGAGAACTAATGGGAATTCTTAAATCAGTATGAAAATACTTAAGAACCCCTAACACAGCCGGAAAACTAATACAATAAAAATAAGATATTAAAATAAAATTGATTAATTTAAAGATTTTGAAATCCCATAAGAACCCCTAATATATCATCTATAATCTTATTTAAAACTCAGACTACTTATTTAAAAAAAACATGACACTACAATTTGCTGATGTAGGATAGGTTCCGAGGTCTAATCATGAAGTCGGAATGACATGTGGTATTTTTGTACAAACACTTTAAAACCTCGATGTACCCGCCAATTTGGCAGCGTTGGAGAGACTGCAGTACAGCCCACGTCTCGATCAAATCAAAAGATATCTCGTAGTCCACAAAGGCTAAACAACAACGCCGGTTATACTTTTCGGTCTTCTGTATACCGCAGTGTATGTATCTGTCACCGTAAAATTGTAAAACACATTATATTGTAATCTCTCTAGCGATATTGTAAACTGTCGAATTATTGTCAAACGAACATACTGCTTACAATAAAAACGCATTATTTTTCATGAAATGCATGCGATGGTAGTCAACTCACTGGTGTGTAGGGAAGGACGTCCCTATTGCCCAGTGGGTACCACTCTCATGAAAAAATACTGTACCGTTCCTGAGAAATATCGATGAATGTAACCTAAACTTAAACCACTTTATACGTATTCTCCTAAAAAGCGTAGTCGACGGAACCCCTATTTCCGAGTGCAGGGTTTAAAGGAACCTAACTAACCTAACGGGGGGGTGCCCCAAGTCCCGATTATGGGGGCAAAGATACTTCCGTATGTTTAGTTGACAATAATTCGAGAGTTTACAATATCGCTAGAGAGAAACACGTTATAAATTGTAATATAACGTGTTTGACAATTTTACAGTGACATATCTATGTGGTCAGCCTTTTCGGAATCCGGCTTGTTCGGGAGGCTGAAAATAATCCATATGTAATTTGAAAAGTGCTGCAAGACACATTCGCGACCTTTTCTCAAAATAGGTAATTGTTTCGCTTCTTTTAAAGATGGGCAAGTCTCAGGTTTGAATCCTTAGTTCCCAGCTTTATCAAAAGAGCAGCTAAAGTGGTTTGTAAAATCCTTGACCAAAATCATCATCTCAAAGATTTCATATCACTTATTCGCCAGCCGGGCTAGCATGGGCAGGGGATAAAATTTTCTCCACCTGTAATTTCTACTGACTTGTCCCTTGTCAGTGGATATAACCGGTGGAGAAAAGTTTTATCCCCTGCCCATGCTAGCCCGGCAGCAGAAGAAAAGATTACAGTCAAATAAAACTTACGAAAAACCAGATTTTTCAACCCAAAAAATCAGCTGAACGAATGGTTGTAAAGAATTGGGGCGTAAAAAATACTCAGACTGACCTCCCAAACACTGGTGTAACGTTACCTACCACTGGAAATCTATCTTGAACTTGTCCCTACGATACAGGGGTCGCCGCCGGCTCGCTTCGCTGGCAACCTCCCCATCACCAGATTTCAACGCATTGTATAGTGTTTGTTGAAACATCTTACGGCTATGTCTAACCGTAATGAAGTTGTAGCCCTTTCAATTTTTGGGGAGTTTGGGGAGAGGCGATTCGAATACACTTCGGTATACAAACTTTGAACCTCTCGCTTCGCTTTACCGATATCACAACCGGGCAGTTTTTCGGTCTACGGCTCGCTACGCTCGCGACTTACGTTTTTCACTCCACTCAGGACGTGCCGATCACCGGAATGCTACCATGACCATATCCTCACGCTACGGGGTCACCGGCTCGCTTCGCTCGCCACCTCCCCTCTTCGCTTTACCGGTATCACCACCGGATAGGTTTTCAGTCGACGGCTCGCTACGCTTGCCACCTCCCCACTTCGATCCACTCAGGACCTGCCTACCACCGGAAAACTACCATGACCTCATCCCCACGCCAGGGGGTCGCCATGTCGCTTCGCTCGCCAACTACCGCTTCGCTTTCTCGATATCACCACCGGGCAGGTTTTCGGTCCACGGCTCGCTACGCTCGCGACTTCCTTTCTTCACACCACTCAGAACCTGCCAACCACCGGAATGCTATCGTGACCTTATCCTCACGCTGTGGGTTCACCGGCTCGCTTCGTTCGCCACCTCCCCCCTTCGTTTTTTCGGTACCACCACCGGACAGGTTTTCAGTCGACGGCTCGCTACGCTCGCCACCTCCCCACTTCGCTCCACCCAGGACCTGCCTACCACCAGAAAGCAACTGTGATCTTATCCCCACAAACTTTGAACCTCTCGCTTCGCTTTACCGATATCACCATCGGGCAGGTTTTCGGTCCACGGCTCGCTACGCTTGCGACTTCCTTTCTTCACACAACTCAGGACCTGCCAACCACCGGAATGCTATCGAGACCTTATCCTCACGCTGTGGGGTCACCGGCTCGCTTCGCTCGCCACAACCCCCCTTCGCTTTACCGGTACCACCACCGGACAGGTTTTCAGTCGACGGCTCGCTGCGCTCGCCATTTCCCCACTTTCCTCCACTCAAGACCTGTCTACCACCGGAAAGCTACCGTCACCTAATCCTCACGCTATGGGGTCACCGGCTCGCTTTGCTCGCCACCTCCCCCCTTCGCTTTAGCGGTACCACCACCGGACAGGTTTTCAGTCGACGGCTCGCTACGCTCGCCATTTCCCCACTTTCCTCCATTCAAGACCTGTCTACCACCGGAAAGCTACCGTGACCTCATTCTCACGCCATGGGGTCACTGGCTCGCTTCGCTCGCCACCTCCCCACTTCGCTTTACCGGTACCGCCACCGGACAGGTTTTCAGATGACGGCTCGCTACGCTCGCGACTTCCTCTCTTCACACCACTCAGGACCTGCCAACCACCGGAATGCTATCGTGACCTTATCCTCACGCTGTGGGGTCACCGGCTCGCTTCGCTCGCCACCTCCCCCCTTCGCTTTAGCGGTACCACCACCGGACAGGTTTTCAGTCGCCATTTCCCCACTTTCCTCCACTCAAGACCTGTCTACCACCGGAAAGCTACCGTGACCTCATCCTTATGCAACGGGGTCGCCGGCTCGCTTCCCTCGCCACCACCACCGGACGGGTTTCAACGCCTACTATAATATTTGTTCAAACACCTATCGGCTATCTCTAACCGTAATGAAGTTACAGCCCTTTCTATTTGAGGGGAGGTTGGGGAGAGATGGGAAGGATACATAAGTCATATGTCAAGTCATAAGTCATTTAATCATTTGTTAACATAGGTACAATAGATAGTGGTTTTAAAAGATAACAAGCGCGCTATGTAATTTCACCACCAAATGAACCTTAAAATCGACCATATTAATAAACCCCTCTATGTACAAAATCAATCCTCATTCGTTCGGATCCGTTCGAAGGAACCCAATCATAAATTGGTAGAACAAACGAATTTGCCAAAGTCGGGTCTGACCTGAAAATTCAATCACCAATGACTCTCGGGGCTGCCAGCTGAAAGTGATGGAAATGGTCAAATGTCATTTGAGGTACCCCACTCTTAGTGATTACGCACCATTTCTGTTCAAAATGACGTTATTTCTACATATCAGGTTTTTTGGGAAAATCTGGAAAAAAACCCTAAAACAACACAACACACCCAACACCAACACCAACCACCAACACTCCTTGATAAAACACACAACCAGTTCATACAACATAATCCAGTTGGGGGATGCTAACTGACCCATTTATCGTACTACGTATTTATCGTCGAACGTTTTGGATATTTCGTAATTTTTATAAGATGGCCACACTGTTCGCCATTTTGTTTTTCTAAAAAGTCATAATTTGTCTGAAATGTCAAGGATATAGGCTATAAACCGGTGTACTTAGTGCTGCCAACTTTTGAGTTTGGTAGAACAAAACAATTCGCCAAAGTAGGGTCTGACCCATAAATTCAAGCCCCAGTAGCTCTCGGGGTTGCCAGCTGAAAGTGATGAAAATGGTCAAATGTCGTTTGCGGCGTTCCATTCTTGGTGATTATGTAAAAGTTCCATTCAAAATGTCGTTATTTCTACTTTTCATGTTTTTGGGTAAAATCTGGAAAATTACCCTAAAAATGGGGAATTTTTTTGCACCAGGTAACACTACTCAGTAAACACACACAACCGCTCGGTACAACTCAAACCCGTCAGATGTTGCTAACTACCCGAAAATTCCTCTCGAAAATTGAGAATTTTCGTCGATTTTACAAAATGGCCGCCATTTTGTTTTTCTGAAAAGTCATAATTTTCTGGAAATCTCAAGAATACAAGCCACCGACGGGTGTACTTGGTGTAGCCAACTTTTGTGTTTGGTAGAACAAAGTAATTCGCCAAAGTCAGGTCTGACCCGAAAATTCAAACCCCAATGTCTTTCGGGGTTGCCAGCTGCAAGTGTTGAAAATGGTCAGATGTCATTTGGGGCATCTCATTCTTGGTGATTATATAAAATTTCCATTCAAAATGTCGTTATTTCTACTTTTCATGATTTCGGGGAAAATCTTGGAAAATACCCTAAAAATGGGGTAAATTTTTGCATCAGGCAACACTCCTCAACAAAACACAAAACCGCTCGGTACAACTCAAACCCGTCAGATGTTGCCAACTACCCGTAAAATCGTCTCGAAAGTTGTGAATTTTCATCGATTTCACAAGATGGCCGCCACACCAGCCGCCATTTTGTTTTTCCAAAAAGTCATAATTTTCTGGTAATTTCAAGGATACTGGCCATCGATCGGAGTACTCGGTGCTGCCAACTTTTGAGTTTGGTAGAACAAAGTAATTCGCCAAAGTCAGGTCTGACCCGAAAATTCAAACCCCAATGGCTCTCGGGGTTGCCAGTTGAAAGTGATGAAAATAGTCAAATGTCATTTGGGGCATCCCATTCTTGGTGATTATGTACAATTTCCATTCGAAATATCGTTATTTCTACTTTTCATGTTTTCGGGGAAAATCTTGGAAAATACCCTAAAAATGGGGTAAAATTTGGCATCAGGCAACACTCATCTACAAAACACACCACCGCTTCATACAACTCGAACCCATCAGATGTTGCCAACTACCCGAAATATCGTGTTGAAAATAAGGATTTTTCGTCAGTTTTACAAGATGGCCGCCACACCAGCCGCCATTTTGTTTTTCTGAAAAGTCATAATTTTCTGGAAATCTCAAGGATACAGGCCAACGACAGGTGTACTCGGTGTTGTCAACTTTTGAGTTTGGTAGAACAAAGTAATTCGCCAAAGTCAGGTCTGACCAGAAAATTCAAACCCCAATGTCTTTCGGGGTTGCCAGCTGAACGTGATGAAAATGGTCAAATGTCATTTGGGGCGTCCCATTCTTGGTGATTATGTAAAAGTTTCATTAAAAATGTCGTTATTTCTACTTTTCATGTTTTTGGCAAAAATCTGGGAAATTACCCTAAAAATGGGGAAATGTTTAAATCCAGGCAACACTACTCAACAAAACACACAACCGCTCGGTACAACTCGAACCCGTCAGATGTTGCCAACTACCCGAAAAATCGCCTCGAAAATTGTGAATTTTCGTCGATTTTACAAGATGGCCGCCACACCAGCCGCCATTTTGTTTTTCTAAAAAGTCATAATTTTCTGGAAATCTCAAGGATACAGGCCACCGACCGGTGTACTCGGTGCTGCCAACTTTAGAGTTTGGTAGAACAAAGTAATTCGCCAAAGTGAAAAAGTCCCAAAAATGAAAAAGTTCAATATTTTTTGGGGCTGCCAGTTGAAAGTGACGAAAATGGTCAAATGTCATTTGGGGCTCCCCAAAGTTGCCAGCTAGACAAAGTCTCCATTCAAAATGTCGTTATTTCTACTTTTCATGTTTTCGGGGAAAATCTGGGAAAATACCCAAAAAATGGGGAATTTTTTTGCACCAGGCAACACTCATCAACAATACACACAACCGCTTGGTACAACTCGAACCCGTCAGATGTTGCCAACTACACGAAAAATGCATTTAAAAAAAGTCGAAAATTCCACCATTTTACAAAATGGCCGCCGCAGCGTCCGCCATGTTGGATTTTCAAAATGTCATTATTTTTCACAGTTGCCATTGAAATTACCTACAAATTGGCGAGGTCAATGTTGCCGACTTTAAAAATCATTAGAACAAAACAATTCGTCAAAGTGGAGTGAAAAAAGTCGCCAATTTCAAAACGTCCCAGCGCGGCCGCCATCTTGTTTTTTTTTTTTTTTTTTACTTTTTTTTTAAATCATTTTGAACCTTTTACAAAACCTACGAGTCGAAATCGGTCCAAGTCGTTTCCTCGCCGAAACCGGAAATGGACTCGGCCGCCATCTTGGATTTCAATCTCCTCTATAATTTTCCTCTACTCGACCGGAAGTACTGTACATTTTTCCAAAACATACCCCTAACCCATCTCTCACCCATTCCGAGAACAGGCATGTCAATGAGTCAGTGAGTCAGTGGTCTTGTAGTTTTATATAATATAAAAAAAAATAAATAAATAAATAAATAGCGGGACCAGTTTCTTTGTTATTTGAAATGGTTTAAAATTTTGTATTATATCCTATTGACATGTGTGCCCGTTACACTACGCGGAAGATCGGTAGCTCCGTCGTGGACTGCTCGCACTGTGTCTGTAAAGGCGCTTTAGGGGGGGGGGGGGGGGGGGTTGGTCGAGCTGAATCTCACCCAATCTCACATGGGAGAGAGGAGGCTATTTCTTTTCCATACATACATACTTAAGTAAACATGTTTCGCCACTAAAATATGCCTAAATCCTACACGAACATTAGGTAATATTAAATATTTAAAAAAAAATTAAGCAGATACCACGTGACATTTAGAGGGTGGGTGAGGGGGCCGTCTCACGATATATCTCACGAAGGGAGGCCGGGGTTAAAAAAATTGCTAAAATTGTCTCACGTTATTATGGACGCCCGAAACGGAAGTTCGGTGACGGAATTTCCGTCAAGTATTATATGTAGAGGCCTAAGTGAATTTACAGCAGGCAGTGACGGATTAAGACTACTTGATGCCCTAAGCAATCCATGCCTGTGGGGCCCCCTATCCGAATGTAAAAAAGAATAGAAACAAAAGGTCTAGAAGTAGACCAGACTCTATGTCAACTTAATACGCGCGATTTTTCAGTTGGCTAGTAGGAAATCGTTATAACTTCTCCCACTCTGTGCGGAGCGGGAGGGAGTGTCAGAATTTTACTGACTAAATCTCGTCCATATTCCTTCCTCAATTCGTCAATGTAGTAGGTTAAGGGGCCGGCGGAGCATGCGAATTTCATACAAACGTAATACCAAAACCTCCGTCAGGCGGAAGGTGAGGACGCCGTGGCGCCTCTCAAGCCACTCCTCAAAGAGGGGACTTATCGCCACTATCGTGGCGTGCCCTGCACGGGGTTGCGACAATCACTCTCTCCATGTCGCCATGAGATCGCGCTGGAGGTCTGTCCGCTGAGCGGCGATTTGCCACGGCAGCGGAGTTTCCCCCGGCGTAGTACCTCCGCGCGCCACTCATGCAGGCGCGCGAGGACTATCGCCTCCAGATCCCATGGCGGCAATCCGGTAAGCAGGCCCGCCGCCTCGCGGGCTATCGTGCGGTACCCACGGACCATCTGACGACCCAAATGGCGCAGCGGTAGTGAGGCTGCCTTACGTTTTTAGGGTCCCGGGTTCGAATCCCGGTAGGAGCAAATGTTTATGTGATGAGCATGGACATTTGTTTCCGAGTCATGGATGTTTATATGTATTATAAGTACGTATTTACAAACAAAAAGTATATATGTAGTATATCAACTGTCTGGTGACCACGACACAAGCCTTGCTTAGTGTGGCACTAGACGGCGCTGTATGTAATGTCCAGCGATATTTATATTTATATATATTATATTTATCTTCACGGCTACCACCTTTTGGGGCGCGTTTAGATAATGGGCGGCTCGCCGCCTCAAGGAACGCGAAAAATGTGGAACGCTTCACTATTTTGCGTGTCATCCTTGCGCAGGGGCCATGCTAATCTTCTCTATATGAGACGTGATGCCCTAAGCACGGATTTTTTTCTGTGCTTCTTCTGGTGCCCCCCCCAGATGTGATGCCCTAGGCAATTGCTTAATTTGATTAAGGGTTAATCCATCACTGACAGCAGGTACTCACTTCGAGTAACCAAGGCTTAAGTTGAGTATATCTTTTTTGTTAGGTACTGTAAGCATATACTTTCCAAGTTCCAAACAACCTTAAAACTGTGGGGCTGGCCACCATAAGACACTGGAGAATATTCCATTTTTGTTTTTTAAAAGATATCAATTCTGTCTGAAAATGAAGAAGTGAAGTACCTACTTTCTTTATTATAGTTTAAAATTTCTGCAATGCTTTTCATTCAATTGAATTGTAACATGCCTGATAATCCTCAGGTATGTTACAGTAACTACAACAGACAATCTCTTAAAAAAATGAGAAAGCAAAACTCAAACCAAATAGTTTTGAATTAGTAAAAGCCAATCATATTAAACAATATGTTTGATTCAAATAAAAATAAATAGGTATGAAGTTATATGATGCTGGAAAAACTCAAAATATAAGAATAATACATCCTTTAAATATATTAAAATGCAAATTTGGATCTGATTCTTTGGTTCATATGTATTTTCCAAAGCAGGCACATCATAATTGTTTAAAGTCTAACAGATAAATAGGTGGAAATATCATATCACAGTTAAGTATTTACACAACCATTTCAAGTTGTACAAAATTAGTCATTATTATTACGATGCTTAATTTCTTAATCTGTAACATCACCCAAGTGTAAATGTAGTTCATAGCTACATTATAATTTTTAATGTTTTTATTTGGCTTAAGATACACTAAACTTTCACTAAATCAGTAAGAGAAAAATAGCCAAGATTTGTAATACAACACTTCCATAACTATTTTTCATCATAATACCCTGTAAATAGATTATTCACATTAAATATGTATAACTCCACTGATAGTACCTAGTTTTCATTAGTTCCATTTGTTTTACCTATAACGATTGAAAGTGTCCAAACTTGTACCAGTAAAGTTCAAGATCATTATTATCATAGTTCACCACAACACTCAAGATTATTTTGCTCATCAATAAAGTTCAAAGTTCAAACACAATTATTTTATTAGCATTTATCAGATATTATATCAATACATTAGGGGTTCTTATGGTTTCATCGTCGATCACGGTATGATCTGTGTGATTCACGTTCACGACTACGAGCACGAGAACGATCTGAAGTACGCCACAAAAACTCATCCACTGAACGTTCATAAGACCGTTTATCATATACCAACACTGAACGAGGATAGTCAGCTATCTCATAGTATCGCGGAGGAGGTGGCGGTGGTGGTGGTGGTATGCCATCATAGGTGGCAAGTGCACCACTAAATCCTGGTGGGGGCACATAAGGCAATGGTGGCAACTGATGATGCATTGATCGCATATATTCAGCCACATAGGCTTCAGCTGCAGAGCTGCCGCTGTTATAACTCTCACGGTTCCGACCAAACCAAATTGGTAAGCGTTCTCTCATGTATGGTGATGGAGACCGACGCTTATATGAACTTGATGAAATTCGATTCCTTGGAGACATAAACATCTTTCTCCTACTTCTAGATGAAGTGTTCAAGCGGTTTCTAAAGTTTGATCCTCTTGATGACAATGGAGCTCTATATGTCCTGTAATTGCCACCACTTTTTAAGTAGCCCTTTTTTGATGCTTCCTTGGATTTTCTAAGTATTGGTGTCATTTCCATCCCTTCATCTTCTGGGAAGAGCCTACATAATTCTTCAGCCACTTTAGGCTCAATTTCTTGACCATCTCTTCCAATTTTGACTGGCTTTCCTTCATTCCATGGATTATATAAGTGAAGGGTACTACTGAAAGGCAGCTCTTTTCTACAAATCCAATCCACTTTGAAGACACCATCTAGAACCTTCGCAGACAACCCAGGTGGTAGCACCCATGATATTGGGGCAACATCTCGTCGTGATTCACTGCCTAAACGAGCGAAACCAGCAAACTTGCCACTTTCTTTAACCGAAAATATTAATAGCACATTTCTGGATTCCCTGTAAGCTTGGTTTAAATTAGCTTCATTTTGTGGCAGTGTAGACCACACACCTTTCGCTTTCGACAATGTTATGTTTTCTGCATTGTTCGATTTTATCAAAAAGAAACGGGTGTCTCTGAATAGATAGTTCAACTTGGTCAAATAATCATATGTCTTTACTTTGCTGCTGCTGGATGTTAGGCATCGTCGTTTATTTTGTACGGGTGAATGGCTCGCTGACTTGGTTCGTTTCCGATTTGCGCGTCTCTCTTTGGATTTAGTGCTGACTGAACTAATACTTGGTGTGCTCGAATCGCTTGAAGATGTACTAGTTACTTCACTCCGTGTATCAAAATCTTTTCCTTCCTCCAATTGTTTTAATTCCTCGCCAATTTCTGCTTCTACTTCACCAACGCCAAGGTTGACGGCGTCGGTGTTGTTGGAGACCTCCATTTTCAGTTCAATTTATTTTGTTGTTAGAAAAATATCTCGGGAACAGAATCGATTACTATGCCAACACTTAATCATACGCATAGTATTTTATCTAAAGATGCTACATGTATGTATTAAATAATAACATTATTCAAAATTAATAAAAATAACAAGAAACAATCAAATTGTCTGTTCACAATTTCACATGAAGTTCAAGCTTCAGAATCAAGCAAAGCAGCAATGGATACTGTCAGTGACCACAGATTCTGAATACTTGCTAGGTACTCTGTAGTATACGCTGTGATGAATACCCTGCCTATAAAGACGTGTGATTGATTGATTAGTCATGTAGGTACCGATATTTGGTCGAGTCATCGAGTGCACTATATTCTATATTTGTTCTGTTTTTTCACCTTCTCGCAACTGCATTCGAATCAAAGCATAACCGTCTAAGTTTTAAGTTAGTGCTTAGTACAAAATAGATCCATGGTAGCCCATCCAATGGTATTTAAAATCACTGTGTTGTCAACAGAAAACTTGTGCCTTAAGCGGCGTCCCCACTAGGACCGCGCGTCTCCGTGAGGCCGAGCCGCTGAGAAGCCCTTTACGAACTTGGAGGATTTCAACTATTATAATTTGGTTACTAATATTTTAATCAGCATACGACCTTGCACTGGCCAGCAAATTGCAAAAAAACGTAATGCGGGCTCCACATTCGCTGTAAAATTATTTTGATTTATAAACTGTGTCCATGGAGTTCGGCGCGGTCGATTCTTTCGGCGCGTTCGGCGCGTTCGGCTCGGATATGTGTGCGAGGCCTCCTTGACTTCGATTCGTTCGGCGCGGATAGGTGTGCGTCCACCTTTAACCAGCTACTAATATCTAATCTGTGGTGTCTTCCGGCGGATGCTTTCCGCCTGGCTACTGTCAGTCAGCTGATTTTTATATTGTGGTGTTGGTAGTATTTCTTGAAGGCGAAAAAACCGCGTAGAAGTTTGAAGAATTGTATTGTTAAATGTAGCATTACTAAATTTATTTGGTTTAGATTAGTGTTCTTTTTGGAGACTTTATCCGTAAAAATGCATTATGTTCAAAAATATTTGGAGAAATTACCAATACCGTCATTTAATGCTACTACAAATGCCGGTAAAAAGTCATCAAACATTTCGCTCTACTGTAATTATTACAGCTTTTATTCACAAAAGGTAAGACTACTTCGTAATCGTTGCCGCTTATTTACTTAGCCTATCTCGGTATTGTACCTATTGTGGTTCACAAAACATGTTCTAAGTCTGAGTAATTCTGACTCACACCCCTCTACAACTTTTTATTGTGAGCAACGAAATTGTTGAGGATCTAGTCGAGGTCTATTTGTTAAGAGCGGGCGCAGGTCTATTCTCTATTGTTGTTGTTGTTTGTCTGTCCTCTCCAATCGAGGTTTGTTAATCTAGATTTATGTAATTTTACAGGTCCTGATGACTCTTTATGAAAAAAATATAGATTTTGAGCCTTTAATTGTGGACATAACAAAAGGCGAGCAGTATTCGTCATGGTTCCTGGATATAAACCCTCGTGGTGAAATACCAGTATTAAAAGTAAAAAATGAAGTGATACCGGACTCAACAAGAATTATGGATTACTTGGAATTGTATTTAGATCCAGGTTTGTTATTGAGGAATACAATAATAATTATTAATGTAAAAAACATGAAGAAGTATTTAATTAACTTTTATTATTTTTAGAATTACCATCATTGATAAATGTATCAGCGGATACTAAAGTGCTAGATGATATCAATAGATTCCGTGAGATGTTTGAGGCACTACCGGCTGGCTTAATAACAGTGGGCTCATTTTTTCACCCCAATTTGAGTGGTACACCTAAGTTACCATTTGTTTTGCCAGTTCGAGAAATGCTTAAAAGTAAGTAGGTAGGTGTGTAATCTGCTTTTTATTATAGGGGTTGCCTTTGGTTTTTTATTTTATGTCAAAATTTAATTATATCAATAAAATTGTTGAGTTATTTCCTTCCTTTTTTTATTTTTTTTGATTTATATGATAGTCTAAGCCAACTGAATGTTATGACTTTTTTGTTTGTAGATGGAGACTTAGGTAATTCCTCAAATTTAAGAAAACTGGCTGAAGAGCACCCTAAAGCTAAAAGCATATTACTTTACAAAGCTGAGATACAAGACCGCAAACATGAAATAATAGCCAATGAAGAGGAGTATGTTAAAGTGCTTAACATTATTGACCAAGTCTTGACTCATGTTGAAGAGCAGTTGAAAAAGCAGCCTGAAGGTAATAAATACCTTATATCTGTCTATTGTAACATAGATTTTTTTAGGGTTTTAATTAATAGAAATGAAACCAACGCAACCGTCCAAACGATTTTAATTCTGAATTCTGTGAAAACCTGTTGCTTTCTTTTTAACATACTATTTTCTGCATTTTTGTAAAGTTTTTGACACTACTTCTTAGAAGCTTTCGAGCTTCTACAGCATTAGTACTTTAATATGGGGGGACAGCATAGGCCCGATAATAATACAGCCACATTTCGCCAGTTATGTTTAAGTCCCATGTAATAGGGTGCGAGCCTATTGCCATCAACCGGGCACAAATTTAGACTCCACGGCTGCTACTGAGCAATTCCTGATCGAAAAACCCAATAACACTATGCCCAACCCAGGAATCCAACCTAGGATCTCATCATGATCGGTAGTCGCGCTTGCGGCCACTTGACCAACTAGCTTAGCAGGCACAGGTGCAAGTGTAATATTATTTACATACTTATTCAAATAATGGAAACGCGATAAAGAATTTGTCGAAGCTGAACTCGCTCCCCTATCTGAGTTAAACAAATTACATTAAATTAAAAATTGAAAAAACCCCTGACACATGGGTAAACAATTTCAAAGTATTCAAGCCCTTTCATTTCATACCTATATAAGGGAGTTGTGAAAAACTGTAATTCCTTGTGGTGGCGGCCATCTTGGATTTTAAATTTATTATAGCGTATAATATTTTACTAGTCAAGCTCTTTCATTTGATGCCAATATTGAGGGAGTTGTTTGATAAAAATTAAATCCGCCATTTTGTGGCGGCGGCCATCATAGACTGATTTTTACCAAACATGCAACAGCACTCCCTTTTAAATCAACTTTCAGACAAAAAAAAAAACAAAATCAAAATCGGTTCATCCGTTCGGGAGCTACGATGCCACAAACAGACACACAGAAACTTATAACACCCCGTCGTTCTTGCGTCGGGGGTTAAAAACAAATTCCATGATGATGGAAAGATTTTCCGTGCCAATGCGTGTGGGAATAAGTATATCGTTAGCTTCTACAATTATTAATGAGCTAAATTAGCAACTCTATTTGTGGTGGTTCTAACTTCGTTTGAAATGCTGTTAGAGTAAAGTTCTAATCGCCTTGCACTACAAAGTGGTTGTTACGTCAGTCACTGCGGGCCAAATAGTGCGAAATTAGTGATTTAGATCGATTTACAAAAAAAACTATTGGTTGGACTAAAAAACTAAAATATTGCTTGTAGAATTATTTGCCAAAAAATCAGAATGATCGCATGTATATTAGTATGTTTTTCTTTGGTTGAAAGAAATTTTTAGAGGTAAGTTCGTGATTTTTTTTATCGAGTCAAATTAATTGTACTATGTTTTCAAAACACTATCATGCTAGCATATATCCTGAAGAATATCATATATTTTTTTGGTTTTGTTTATAGCAGGGAATCATATACTTTTAGTCATTATAAAACTCGCGATTAGCTCATGTAATCGCCTTAATAAAATATTTCTAATTTCCTATTACACTACTATTATAGGACACCAAGAACGTTCGGCTCCGATCGCCGAAAATCCAAACAGTGCGCTTTTATGCAAAAATCCTCCTGCATGTATCTTGTAAAAAAACAGGGTTGTTCAACTTACTTCGAACTTTGGCTGGGGTGCTGGAACTGGAACACTTCCGCAGTCCAACTACCCCGTGTTATAAAGGGTGTACTCACAACGAAGCCGAAAGGCACATTTAGTTCGTCCCGTCTTTGCGATAATTTTTTTGTTCTAGACATATGTATACCTGGGAACCTCATAGTTTTGAAGATATTGGGGTTCAAGTTCCAACTTTTCAACAAGTTTCTCTAATAGGTACTTACTAGTTGTAAATGCGTCAGGGCGACAGTATTAATTTCAAGTACCTAATCAAAATAATCAAATAAAGACAAAAGTCAAAAACAGCTGAAACAATAGTATCGCTGGACATTACACACAGCGCCATCTAGTGCCACACTAAGCAAGGCTTGTGTCGTGGACACCAGATAGCTGATATACTACATAATATATACTTTTTTGTTTGTAAGTAAATACTTAATATACATATAAACATGCATGACTCGGGAACAAATGTCCATGCTCATCACACAAAACAATTATTGATCCCACCGGTATTCGAACCCGGGACCCTATGAACGTAAGCCTTTGTTTTTTTTCGGATGAGAAATCATCAAATAACTTCTCCCACTCTGGGCGGAGCGGGCGGGAATTTCAGTCTTTTACCGACTAAAACCCATCCATGTTCCTTCCTCGCCCTTTATGTTCCGGGGCCGCGGTATCTCTTTCGAACAGTCCCGCAACCCCGGCAGTCGGCCCTTGCGGGCCCCTTCACTGTATTGACATCTCTTTGAGGCGCGCGTGGAACACGAACGCGACGTCAACACGGCCTGTCGTCATTAGACGGACGGACGCTAGCCCATAGCCAACCGTCCACAGGCCCGCGTCTACGGTGGCCGGTAGCCACCACGTGGCCCCCGACGCCCGGTGCGTCTCCCGCGGCGGCTGGAGCGAGAGGCTCTCTCCCTCTCGCGTTCCGCCACCTCCCTCGCCAGCATTACTGCTTCGTAGAAAGAGGTGACGGCTTCCCATTCCGTCTCCCTCCGGACCATGGATTGAAACAGGGCCGGACGCGAGAGGTCGCCGCCGCCGATCGCCGCTACAAAGACACGGCGGTGCTCCGCCCACGCATGGCAGACCTCCACCGTGTCCTCCGGTCAATCCTTGCTGTCGAAATACCCGGGCGTTTCCTCCCGCCCGATTCGGTGCAGGAACCTCCCGAAACATCCGTGTCCGGTGAGGATCTGCGTCAGGCGGGAGGTGAGGACGCCGTGGTGCCTCTCAACCCACAAAGAGGGGACTTACCGCCACTATTGTGGCGTGCCCTAACGTAAAGGCAACCTCACTTCCGCTGCGCCATTCGGATCGTCAATCGTCATAAATAAAATGAAATGAAACAATTTTAAGTAAAAACCCGGTTGAAACTGTATCATAATTTAGATGGATGAGTACCTAGTCCAAATTAACCACACGTTTATAATTCTACCTTTCTATTTTTAGGCAACTGGCTGTGCTGTGAAAATTTCAGTATTGCTGATATCAATCTAGCTATTCTCCTTCAACGTCTTTGGGAACTTGGATATGAAGGTAGATATTGGGAAGAAGGAAAACGTCCTTTATTAGAAAATTATTACTATCGTGTGAAACAACGAGAATCCTTCAAAAAAACAATACCCAGTTTACCAGTTCATCTAAAAATGATTGTAAGTTCTCAACCACCAGAATATTTATGTGCTGCCGGTGCTGCATCTATTGGTGTTGTATTTGCCATTGTATACATCTTTAAAAAAATTATACACTAATTGAACCTACTGCCTACACAATATGAACCAAATGGAAACAAAGATTTTAAAATACTTATAACGTTAAACGTTTTACTAAAATATGCGCTGTGGACGTGGAGTTGCGGACACCAGCCCGTTACAATACCTATTTAACATGCTTAGCATTGTTTATTGTTATGTATTTAGTTTTAATTATTATCTGTTTGGTAACTATCAAATTGAAAATGGAATGTCATGGTCCCCGATTTTCAAAATTTGTTCTGCGTCCGAATCTGTTACGTCGTTAGTACTTATCAATGTTACAGCTTGTGGTTGTTGTAGAATAATGAATCCATAATGTAATTCAGTATACATCGGCAGGTTGAGTTCATGTGTTAATGTTTAAAATTGAGATAGCCAGTTTTTCCTATTTATCGATTTGTAGGAGAAAATTATACTAGGGCTGGCAATAAAAACTATTCATCATGTAATAAATCGATTCTAGTATGTAAGTGCCAGTTCAGATCGCAATAGCTGCCATTCACCCACCTACATTTATTAAAGTTCTTAACTTTGAAATAAAAAAATAAGCCTGTTCAAGTCTTGGATCGTCATCTATCGTGAACTTCAATATTTTTTCTAATGAGATACGAAACATGGTTTATTTGTTTTGGTTCGTACGAAGAGTTATTAGGGAAAGGGCAATGACCGCTATTGCGATCTTAAGAGCCCTCTTACAGTCCACTAGCGCCGCCAATCGAAAAAATGTCATAACTCGTAAATAGAATCAAAAATACAAAATGTGGTCTATTATTACTGTAGAAAAGGCAATAACGTAATTTCTTAACACATTGTCA
This sequence comes from Xestia c-nigrum, assembly GCA_916618015.1. NCBI lineage: Eukaryota > Metazoa > Arthropoda > Insecta > Lepidoptera > Noctuidae > Xestia > Xestia c-nigrum. Next base: position 14,025,382 of record OU745260.1, read on the forward strand.
ACACTTGAAATATAGCTGTTTAGCTAAATCGTGCATTTGTAACAAAAACGGCCGTTTATGTTTTGAATGCACGATTTAGCTAAACAGCTATATTTCAAGTGTTGATAAGGTGTTATAAAATTACGTTATTGCCTTTTCTACAGTAATAATAGACCACATTTCGTATTTTTGATTCTATTTACGAGTTATGACATTTTTTCGATTGGCGGCGCTAGTGGACTGTAAGAGGGCTCTTAAGGGACTACGCACACTTATCCAGCTCATGATCGAAAACACGATTTTGTGAAAATCGTGTTTTCTATGGGCATAAGCTGAATAGAGCTGAATAAGTGTGCATAGTCCCTAAGGCTGTGGTTCCACTGAGGCGGAGTAGAGCAGAGCAGAGACGAGCTGTGCCGCGATTTACCAATCACATGGCTTGATTTCAAATCCATGTGATTGGTGAATCTAAGTGGCACTTACTATACTGCAGGTACATTTAACTTTTTACCCTGCTTTGTACTGTGGGACCGTTCAAGAATTACGTGCTTACGTAATACAAGCTCTGTTCCGTCCAAGTATTACGTAAGCACGTAATACTTGAACGGAACAGAGCCTGTTGAAAAATTAAAAAAATAATTGCAAGAATTGAAAAGATAACCTACTTTTTACCACAGAAGATAACAAACACACGGACGTAGACACGCCGGACACAGCACGCTGCCGGCAATATTATGATCTGTTTCTGACCACATGTATTTGTATAGTTAATATATGAAAATAATATGATATGCAGTAGGTGTAACTATGTAGAGATATGCAATAAAACAGTATTATTTACCCTTGTTATTAGATATGTTTATTAAACTGATAACACACATTTTCTTTCGTTTTCTTTACAAGCTTTAACATGAACAAATTACAATACAATATAATATTTCAAAATAGTATCATGTATTATGAAACTTCAACTAAAATGGTATAAATAAAATGAGACAAAAAAACATATAAAACACACAAATATTTTACTTGTATATGTATGACACACAGAAACAAAGAAATGCAAAATAGGTTTCCACTACTGTTTTGTTATAACTTGGACAGAATGGGGAATATTATGAAACTACCTTAAGTTAACATTAGCTCTTTTTTCACTGCTTTTATAAAAGTAAAACTGACCTGAAAGAAGGCATATTGGTTCCTTACAGTTTCCCTGTATCACTTGCAGTTACACAATATCTTTTAGTGTCAGCTCAAAATATTGTATTGTTAAATTAGATGCAAAAGACTCAACTTCACTTAAATAATAATAATAAAGATTTATAAAATTATCAACCATTAACCTTACCTAGACCCAAAGATTCAAAATCTTTTGTTCCAAACAGATTTATCCCCAAACTAAAAAACTAATACCCATACCTCAATATAAACTATCTCGCTTCTTCTTTAGGTTTTTCTGAATCTTGGTTGGCATTAATAGGCATACCCATAAAATGTTTGCCATTTGTAGAACTTCTCTTTCGATAAGGTGTAGCAGGTACTGGTTTATTCTTATTATTGTATCTGAATATACCTTCACCTGGTAAGTTAGGCACAATACTTGGTATGGTGTACCATACTCTATAAGTAACAAACCAAGTCAATATTGCTATAACACCACTGATAAATTTTTCCACCATAATATGGTAGTATATTATTGTCGAAACCAGCATTACATCCCATAATAACTGCAGTAAAGCAATGGCTATAAAAAATCCTCTCACATATGGTGTATAATTCTCATAAGAAACCTTTAAAATATTTAATTCATCTGTAGTAATATTCTTTAGAGGATTTACACTGGCAGACCTGTCATCAATACTGCGAGCATACTTTTCATCTCTAATATGGTCTTTTATTCTTTCCCAGCCATTGATTGCTTTTGCCTCTTCTATCAGCACCAAACTTGAGTAAATAAGAATAAAACAGTGGCCAGATATGTCAAACCCATTCCAAAAATGCCCATTCTGTAAGCATGATATTTTGCTGTCAAATAATTTAGTATTACAGCGCCCATAACTAGTTTCTATCATGTTGAAAACAGTTGTCCACAAATACCAAAACACAGTGGCAACAAAAAGTCTTGATAAATGAGCCATTGCTATTGTTCTTCTCTTTCCACAGCATGTTGTGTAGGATGTTAATAAAACATAAGGCACAGTCATAAACAGAGTCCAAAACCATCCAATTTTCACGAAATACTGATTAAATATGTTGTCACTCCTTGAAAAGTATGTTTTGGGAAACGTCAGTACGTCCGCAACAATAGATAGTAGAAAGAGAGCTCCTAAATATACAGCTATTTTTAAATTGGTGTCGAAGAACAAAATCTTTTTACAAATGTGCACAATCATTAAGACAAAAACTTCTAATATTGACGATTCTTCACGGGTTGGCTTGGTACCTTTACTTTCCAGTTGTTCATTTTGCACTTTAAAGTTCATTCGGGCGCCTTTAAAATTTCCTCGGCTTGTCATGATTTGAAGATTTTCATTTGCAATGGGCACATGCGAGTTTTACTAACGAACATATAAATAATGCTACAAGTTAGATCAGCAAACATAAGTTTCTTCTGCTCAATGATCGGTCTGACATGGGTATATATTTTTAGAAAATCTTTGCTGCGATAAATATCGGCAGAGTAAAGTATGAACTCGAAGAAGTAAAAGTCACTACAAAGAGAATAACTTTCACATTTGTCGTGATGCTGTCAGTGTCATGTCAATGTCAAATAAAATGTAGTGCTGCACAGGGGTGCGTTTAAGTAAGCCAACGTTTTCGCCGGATAAAAATTAAACTAGCGAGGGTTCTCTGAACGGAGTCATGATCTAGATCACTGATGACTCAGGTAACTGTCAAATTATTGACAGCTCAGCTTGTCAAAAAAGTAACAACCATCAATTTAACATTTGTTTACAACGATGCATCAATGCATCGTATCTTCTTCCATCTTAGAGTATATAATAACAGTAGTAACTACTGTAATTATATACTCTAAGTCTTCCATGTTCCACTAATAAAATTCACGGTGACAATAAATTAAGTACTCGTTGGAAATATTCATTTCTAGGGCGCAAATAAAACAAAAAGTTCAATCTCAATGTCAATCTGATAGCAGGGTAAAAAGTTCGCTAAAATGTATCTGTTTTAAACTGCATAATTAAACGCACCCCAGGTCCGTCACCACCGCGAGGTGAAAAATTAAACTAACTAAAATTTTATCTGTCCCGTTCACGGCCGTCCGCTGTTATAACGGCTCGGATACACCGAATCCGTCATCGGCCGAAGTATGCTCGGGCGTCATCGGCCGAACTGGGCCGATCAAATCAAACGTAAGTAAATGAGAGTGCATACACTGCTACTACCGACGTCGTCCGATGACGCCCGAAAACGGACGATCAACTGACGAGTCCGAACGTGTTTGGATTTTCTGTAGTTGCACAGTTTAGACTTTATAAGTTCCACCGACAACGGCCGTTATAGTCTGCAGTGTATTCTGTTGAACGTCCGAGTTACTCGTCCGAGTAGTTCTGTCCGCCATCGGCCGACAAAATCGGTTTTAGTGTACGCTTACCGTAAGTTTTCGCCTGACTAGGATAAATTTAACATTGACTTAGACCTAAACCCTCGCACTCTTCTGCCTAAGGAGGCCTGTGTGGTCAGGTCATACATCCCTAAGTCTAGGCAGTTGATTAGGTTACCATCGACGTACCATCTCGGCTTTCGTAAGTCAGTCTTGCCGGGCCGTCACGTGCCACCCACGAGGCCGGCTCGGACAGACTCTATTAGTACAGCGTTTTTTGTTCTACATCTTATCTAACATAGATCGGAATAGGTAGAGCTATTTAGGTTTATTGACCGCAAACATTGATATTAATATGGATGTTCCACGGGATTTCATTATTATATTATTTGTTTAATTGAGTGAATTAATGAAGCGTGTTGATTATTTTAATTAAGATGTTATTGTAAATACAAATTGTTCTATTTGATAATGTTTTTATTTTCTGAGGAACAAATAGTTTGTAAGTATGGTAAATTATATTTTTGACAACTTCAGAATAAAAATGTTTAAATGATTGTTGATTCTTGAATAAGAAATTGATACGTAAAAAACATTTTTGTGGTTTAATGAATCAAGTTTATCTATTTATTACACCATCATTAAAATGAATCACATTTTTAAGCAAATAATTTAATATGACAGGAATCGCAAGTCACATTTTACAAAACAAGTTCATAGATATTTCATTCCTCCCCATTTATGGTTGATTCACATCTCTTCAATCAAACGCCGTGGAGGTCGCACCTCACGCTGGCTCCGTCGAAGAGGTGCTGCAGCCGTCGCAGTCGGTGTCTCAAATGCTGGAGATGAGGATGATGATGTGGATGCAGATGCAGATGATGTGGATGCAGATGGGTCTGATGTAGATGGAATGTGAGAGGACGGAGTAGATGGAGAAGGAATTGACAAAGGTGATGGTGCCAAGCATGTGGATGGTGAGGACGAAGAGGCTGTTGCAACACCTTCAGGTGACGCGGCTGCAGGAGCAAGTCGCGGCCTCATGTGATCTGCATGTTTCCTTTGCTCCACCCCATTAGATGTAGTGACCACGTAGGAGTACCGGTGTTTACGGGTCGTTACTGTAGCAGGCTGCCACTTTTTTTCCAGTTTTGTTTTTATGAAGACCTTATCGCCTGTCTGGTATGTAGGTGTTGATGACGCGATGTCTGCCTTCACATGTTGGTATTGTAAATTTCTTCTCTTGCTCGGTCGGATATTTGATAGAACACAGTTCAACTGCCTACCGAACATCATTTGAGCTGGTGATTTGCCGGTAGTGGAATGCGGAGTATTCCGGTAAGTAAATAAAAACTCCGACAGTCGGCGCTTAAGTGGGCTTCCGTCACTGGAGGTCATTCTGTTCTTAAAAGTTCTCACAAACCGTTCAGCTAACCCATTTGTTCGGGGATGATACGGAGATGAGGTGACATGTAGAATGCCTTGATTTTCACAGTAGTCCTTGAATTCCTGTGATGTTAGTTGGGGGCCGTTGTCAGATACAATCATTTGTGGGAGTCCAAAGGTGTTGAAAATCTCATCCAGAACAGTGCATAGACTTTTTGAAGTTATGTTTTTCATTGTAATTGGGGACATCAAACACGATTGTAATTGGGGACATTAACATCAATATTCTTCCAGGAAGTACTGATGCCTCTGCTCAGGACTACCTTAACCTATGCGCCTTTCATGGCCTGCTCCCAGCGCACAGCTTTCCTACACATCACAGTGGCTCCTGTTTGGATCATATTATGCTTAAAACAAATTTCCCTTCGCTTGCACTAGTTGTCAACTCAACAATAACCGATCACAATGCTGCCCTACTAACCCTAAATTGTAAATTACCTAAACAAGGCACTCGCAAAATTTCAAAATTAAATATAAATAGACTTGATGAAGATTTACGCGTCATCGATTTTGATCCAGTTTATAATTCCGCTGATCCGCAGTTTTGTATGTTGTTTGTTATTGAAAACTTACGTAATGCAATTCAGAAAAACACAGTTGTATCGCAGTTGAGCAACAAAAATCACAACATAAAACCATGGATCACGTCAGGTCTTATTCGCTGTATGAAACATAGGGATAAACTGCATATGAAAGCTAAATCAAATCCAGAAAACGGTTTATTGCAACTTTCGTACAAAAGATATCGAAATTTCTGTAACGATCTTCTTAGAAAAATTAAAAGCAACTACGACAAAATGGTTTTGGAAAAGGCGGGAACAAATAGTAAAAAGATCTGGAAATATATAAAAGACGTAACGTATACTACAAAACAATATGAGTCATCTTCAAGTTTATTACAAGCACACTCGTCACCAGTGGAATCCGCTAACATAGCAAATAATTTCTTTGTTAATGTGGGTAAGTGCCTGGCGGAAAAAAATCTGGGTCAATCCCAAAACCTGACGAGCACTCCATTAACTTCTAACGCTGCTTTATCATCCTTCGTGCTACTAGATACTGACGAGACTGAGGTAGAAAGCATAATCATGACCTTGAAAGAAGACTGTGCAGTTGGCTGGGACAACATTTCGAATAAAATTATTAAAAGATTCAAGGACATTTTGATACCACCGCTGACTTATATTTTCCGCATTTGTTTGTCTTCAGGTCAATTCCCAGAGTGTCTCAAAAAAGCTGTAATTATCCCTGTCTATAAATCAGGTAGCAAAGAGCAAGTGACAAATTATAGACCTATTTCTTTACTACCTTCTTTGTCGAAAATATTGGAGAAAATAATAAACAAATGGTTGTTGAAATATTTGGAAGATAAATCTATTCTGTCTGAAAGGCAGTTTGGATTTAGACCTAAAGTTTCAACCACCGATGCAGTACATCATCTGACTGACTATCTAGCGCATGAACTTGACAAGGGCAACCACACAGTAGGAATTTTCCTGGACCTCGCCAAAGCTTTTGACACAGTTTCCATTCCAACCCTATTGCGCAAGCTTGAGATCATGGGTGTAAGAGGCGCCCAACTGAAAATATTCCAAAGTTATTTAGAAGATCGTTCCCAGTGCGTAAAGATTGGCGATGTCCTCAGCGCTGTTAAAAAAAACACATGTTTTGGTGTTCCCCAGGGAAGTATTCTAGGGCCTACCTTGTTTTTGATCTACATAAATGACCTTTGCAATCTAAAGCTAGAGCATGGCACTATCATAACTTACGCTGACGACACTGCCTTACTTTTTTCTGCTGAATCAGAAAATGAAGTCTACAAGCTTGCGCAACACGGATTTAATATTGTTAATAAATGGCTTCAAAATAACTCACTAACTTTAAATGCAGAGAAGACAAATTACATTAAGTTTTCGATGCGCAAGCAGATACCCAATATCCCCTCAGAGTTGCATGCTCATTGTTGCCCAGTCCCGGCTGATAGCCAGTGTATGTGTCCTAATATTAAGAAAACTAATAAAATAAAATACCTGGGTATTATAAAAGATGAAACCCTTTCCTTCAAACAACATATGGAAGCTCTTAATAATAGAATTCGTAAGCTAATATTCGTATTCAAAAAGCTGCGATTTATTACAGATCCAAAAATAATTAGGCAAGTATATTTTGCTCTTTGTCAGTCAATTCTGACCTATTGCATTACCTCATGGGGTGGGGCGAATAAAACTTTGTTATTGTCCATTGAAAGAGCTCAAAGAGCTATTCTCAAGGTGGCTTTTTGCCGCCCTTTCCTTTTCCCCACTAACCTCCTGTATAAATCTTGCGAAGTACTAACAGTTCGACAGTTATTTATTATGAGCACTGTACTAAAACAACACGCAGCACTTCCATACAGCACTGAATTTACTAAAAAAAGACGGAAAGATATAGTTTGCCCTCAAAAAAGTACAAAACATGCTTTCACGGGCAAGTTTTATATGTTCCTCGGACCGCTACTCTATAACAGGCTAAATGAAAAAGTAAACATCTATTCTTTAAATGGCAATAATTGCAAGAAAATCCTTAAGGAAGCTCTTCAAACTATGTCCTATGAAGATACAGAGAATTTATTACTTGTGCTAAAGTAAACATTGTTCTTAGAATTGTTGTTTTTTAAACTAGTTAAATAAGTTAAGATAGTATTATTCTATATACCTTTTCATATTAGTACCGATAATCTTATTATCATACTAGCTTCTGCCAGCGGCTTCGCCCGCGTGAAGTTTCAAAATTGTTCCATGGGATCTTACTACCGGGATAAAAAGTATCCTATGTGTTAATCCAGGTTATAAACCATCTGTGTGCAAAATTTCAAATCCGTTCAGTAGTTTTTTCGTGAAAGAGTAACAAACATACATCCACGCGACGGAAGCTTAAAAAATCAAGTAATTTCTCCCGTTTTCCCAACATTTCCTTACACTGCTCTGCTCCTATTCATTGTAGTGTGATGAAAAGTATACTATAACCTGCCCAGGAGTTCGAAGAATAACTGATGTTATTTTTTTTAATTGGGGTTGAGTGAGAATGTTATAAACGTAAGAGTAAACAAATATAATAATAACAAATCTCCGAACTGCTAAGCTATCGGGAGTTACACGTGTTATTGTGAGTCAACTATAAAAGATAGACATATGCTGTCTTGGGATATTTTTTATATAATTTTATGTGGAATATTTCCGTTTTACATGATTTCTATGTAGCTTTAACCATTAAGGCTGCACACGCGACGGAAGCTAAAAAAACCAAGTAACTTCTCCCGTTTTCCCAACATTTCCTTTCACTGCTCTGCTCCTATTAATGGTAGCGTGATGAAAAGTATACTATTACCTGCTCAGGAGTATGTAGAATAATTGTACCAAGTTTCGTTAAAATCCGTCGAGTAGTTTTTTTTTCTATAAATAACATACAGACAGACAGACAGACAGACAGACAGAAAGACAGACAGACAGACAAAAATTTTACTGATTGCATTTTTGGCATCAGTATCGATCACTAATCACCCCCCGATAGTTATTTTGTAAATATATTTCATGTACAGAATTGACCTCTCTACAGATTTATTATAAGTATAGATAGATAGATAGATGTGATTATTAAATCAATTAATTTTACCTCAAATTGCCTGAAACACAGGATTACCTAGTTCAGGCTCAAAACATAGTGTGAACTTGACATAGATTTAAGAAAAACTGTAAACGTTTACCTTATATTTTTTGAATAAATTTTATTATTATTATTTTCGGAAAGTGTTTTTCTTCTCAGCCCTTGGACTGGATTTTAACTACATTTACGGGCCGAAGCCAAAGCAAATGTAGCGTGTGGTGTGTTTATGTGTGATGAGGTCCTATTTCACTCTCTTCTATCTGCATAAACTTTCTTACAATTCTACACGTATTTAAAATTGCTGCTTTTTGCATTGTAATGTAAAGGGTTTCATTCAGGTCTAATAATTTTAAACTGTGAAGGAGATGATTTGGGATTACCCCTGTTGAGGAAAGGACTATTGGGACAACGTATACTTTTTCTTGGCGCCAGATTCTAGTAACTTCTTCTTTGAGTTCTGCGTATTTGCTAATTTTTTCAGTTATAGTTTTTTGTATGTTGTGCGTATTAGGAACTGCTATATCAATTAGGTATGCAACTTTATTTATTTTGTCCTGTAAAATTATATCCGGTCTGTTGTAGTGGATCGTCCTATCAGTTAGAATAGCGCGATCGTAATAGAGCTTGTGTGTTGTATTTTCTAGAGTAGTTTCTGGTTTATAATTGTAGTATGGAGTGCTGGTGTTTTGAATTAGTGAGTGTTTGAGTGCTAGTTTTTGGTGAATGACATTTGCCACCTGATTGTGCCTGTGAGTGTAGTCTATCTGCGTGAGGGTTGTGCATGCTCCTGTTATATGTTGGATGGTTTCTGGATGGACGTGGCATTTGCGACATTTGTCATTAGTTACTGTAGGATCTTTGATTATGTATTTTCTGTAGTTTTTTGTGTTATTATTATTATTATTATTGGTCTTAGTTCACACCATTTCGACAACGCATCACACAAAACCAGCCAGTAGCTGCCCTCGAATGGACCTGCAAAGTCTATGTGGACTCTTTCCCACACTTGCTCGGGTATAGACCAGGAGAAAACTGGTAGTTCGGAATTAGACGGTCTGTTTTCTTGACACCTGGTGCATCTCTTGATAAAATTCTCGATGTCCTCGTCAAGTGATGGCCACCACACATAGAAACGTGAAAGTGCTTTCATGGCCGATATCCCTGGGTGCCCTCGGTGCAAATAGTCTAAGACTGTCTTTCTTAGAACCTCAGGTATGACCATCCTGCCTTGCCATAGTACAATTTTACCTTCTACAGACAGTTCGAAACGTTTCTTGTAGTATTGTTTCATCCCTTGCCTGTAATCCAGGTCTCTCCACCTGGTCCTTAGGTACTGGCAAACGAGTGACAAATTTGGGTCTCTAGATGTTTCCAGACTTATTTTTTTTTCTGTCAATTCTAGGTCAACAATTTTGTTTTCCTGGAGGCGTGACACTACTCTACGTACAACGTTTTCCACATGTGAGGGTTTGGTCTTGGGATTTGGTAATCTGGACAGGCAATCGGCCAGTATATTGTTTTCGCCCTTCTGGTAGCAAATTTCATAATGGTAGCTTCCAATCAAAAGAGCCCATCTTACAAGTCTATTATTTACAAGCTTCGGCAGGTTACGTTGAGGTCCCAAAATGTGCATCAGAGGCTTGTGGTCAGTTACCAAGGTAAATTTCGTTCCTCTTAGATATTGGTCGAATTTCTGTATTCCGAATAATATGGCTAGTGCTTCACGGTCAATAACAGAATATTTGCTCTCAGCTGAACGAAGTTTTCTTGACGCAAATGCTATCGGTTGTTCGATATCTTTGTGTTTGTGATATAGAACTGCTCCAACTCCTTTCTCTGACGCATCACACGCTAGGAAAAGGGAACGCTTTTCATCGAACGCTATCAATGAATTTGCATTAGCAATGTTACTTTTAGCATTCTCGAAAACTTGTTCTTCGTGTTCGGACCATTGCCATTTTTTTTTGCCACTTGTTAGCTCATACAGGTCTGCGCATGATCCATGAAGATGTGGAATGAATATTTCGTAAAAATGTATAAGGCCCAGGAAAGAGCGTAATTCTTTTGCGTTCGTAGGTTGTGTTGCGTTAGTTATAGCGCTAATCTTCGCTTTTGTTGGCCGTATTCCGTTTTGATCAATTATGTGACCCAGATACTCAATCTCTTTACTCAAGAAACTACACTTTTTCAAATTAACTTTCAAACCAGCCTGTTTCAGCCGGCTTAACACTGTGCAAAGTGTTCGTAAGTGTCCATTCACGCTTTCTCCTGTCAATGCAATGTCATCAAAGTACACTGCTACGTTTGGTATCTCTCCGAGTAGTTGATCAAGAAAATTTTGAAATATTGATGGTGCTGTAGAAATACCGAAAGGCATCCTGTTGTACTGGTAGTACCCTCTGTGTGTGGATATTGTTAAATACTTTTTTTGAGTCCGGAGCTATTTGAAATTGTAAATACGCGTCTTTAAGATCAATTTTAGAATAGACTATGCCGTTTGCTAGTTTCTGTCGTAATTGATCAAACACAGGCACTGGATGTAAATGTTTTGTTAAAACAGGATTAAGTGTAGTGCTGTAGTCTCCGCAAATTCTGATGTTACCAGTTGGTTTCAAGACGTTAACAGTTGGTGTGGCCCATTCCAAAGCAGTTAGGTTTGGATCTACTCTGTTAATGATACCTGTATCGACAAGGCGATCCAACTCCCGTTCGACGTTTTTCTTCATGCTGAATTTGATTGGACGTGCAGGTAAGTGTACTGGTTCTGCGCCAGGTTTAACATGTATGTTAACTTGGTAGTTATTGACTTTGCCTAGTTTGCCTTCAAAAAGTTCGCTGTATTGCTTGAGTATATGTTTTAATGTCGTTGGAGTAACAGGCCTCTCTTGGACTGAATAAACTGGTTTTGGAAATTCCATTCCAAACTTCTCGCTCCATCTCAATCCAAAAAGTAATGGGTTTGCGTTTTTCATTACTACGACAGGTAAGGTTTCGTATCGTCCGTTCACTTCCACATTTACGTTTGCGATTCCTTTGGTTTTCAACTTGGTATTTCCGTATGCTTTTAGTTTGGGCCCCTTTGTTAATGTTGGTGATCCAACCTTTTTCCAAAATTCGGAACTAATGATAGAGTGGGCAGAGCCAGGGTCCCAATCCATTGTGCAGTGAACTCCATTTATGAGAATGTCGATTTGTTTGCAATCCTTGACTCGAGTGTTCGTAACGTTGTGGACTGACTCATCGTCATCTTCACTATTTTCCGTTGAAGCGCTTGTGAAGCTTGACGTGGAAGCTTGATTATCGCTTATCCGCTGTAGTCTACGTTTGGAAGTGTTTTTTACCTTGGCTGGTGATATGTAAGCACGACCAGTTTTAATACAGCAGTTCTCAAAGTGTCCCTTCAAATTGCACTCGTCGCATGTGTGGTTTTTTGCTGCGCAATTTGAGAGGTCATGCTTCTCGAATTTCCCACATCTAAGGCATTCAGGCATCAGTGGAGTGCAACTTGCGTTGTCTATTGTAATGAGATGTCGGTGTTGTTGTTTTTTGAGTACTTTTCCTTTTGACTTTGTTTACATTTGCAGTTGTGTTTGGTGTGTCATGTTCTGCCTGTTCTCGTCATTGTGCAACTGAAAAAATGTCTCTAAAAGAAACCTCTCTTCCTGACTCCTGCAAATCGGTCCACTTTTGCTTGAGGTCTATCTCTAAATCTGTATGATTCAACCCTGTAGCAAAACGATCGCGTAGCTGTCGTTCCAACATCAACATCTCTTCTTTGTAGCCGCAATCCCGGCGTAGACTCCTGAGTCTGTTAGCGTACTGTTCCATAGATTCTGAAGACTCTCTGGTGGAGTTCCAGAACTCAGTTAAAGCGCGGTACCTGGTTTTCTTAACTCTATACAAGTCAAGAAGTTTGAAGCAAATTTCGTTATAAGTACTGGTGTCAAAATTCGGTGTTAGTGCTATTTTTAACTCACGGAAAATCTCTGGTGTTAAGTTATTCAACAGGATGTCCTTTCGTAGGTTTGGTTCCGTAACGTTCATGATTTGACATTTGTTTGAAAAGAAGTCTAAAAAATCTTCAATCCTGCAGTTGTCGGGGTTGTATTTGTCCATGTTAAAATTTTTAATCACCATCATCTTGTCTGACGATGTGATCGCCGTTGATGAAACGCTCGTTGAGCTTTTTATTTCTTTGTTGTGCATTGTTTGTACCAACAATGCAAGGATTTTTGTCGTCTGTTCTTGCTGCGCCTGTTGAGCTCGCAAGAACAGTTCGAATTGTTCTTTGTCCATTTTTTTTTTAAATATTTTAAATCCTCGTCGCCAATAAAATGAATCACATTTTTAAGCAAATAATTTAATATGACAGGAATCGCAAGTCACATTTTACAAAACAAGTTCATAGATATTTCAATCATTAATCCCGTTCTTCTTATATTTACCGTCAGAAAGGAAGTGAAACCTTACATTAGTCTCGAATAGATTATATGATTTTACTACCTACTTTTTTATTGATATTAATAAACCAAATCCCGAGACTCGGGGAATATCTATTTTTTTCGTAACCCATATATAGCTTTTATGTTTTAATAGAGCCCGTTTTGAATACATATTTTTAATAAAAATATAAAGATTTAATTTTAAGTGATGGCGTGACAAATTTCATGGGACCTACCAGGAGCCCTCACACTGCTAAGAATATTTTCTGAGGGTGCCACAGTGGCGGGAATTTCCTAAATTAGATTAAAATAAAACATTAGAAGTAAATCTATATCCAATGGTTTTGTGGGGCTTAGTTTTTAAGTATACTTAACATGTTGATAAATATATAATAATACCTGACGGTCCAATAAAAACTGATGATGTTATGACACTGTCATCTTGACGGGTGGGCGAGTTGTACTCATACTTATAGTAAAATGAGACTGATAAATGGGACTATATTAAGATTACCATACACAACAGTTGTAGTATGTGTCATCACCCCTGTTGATGTTTTAGTGACATCCTCCTCATCATGTTCCTTGAAATAATTATGTTCAAGTATAACATCCCACCCTGGAACCATAACAGTAATTTTTAGTATTTTGAAGTTGATTTATGTTTTCCCAAACTTCGCTTTATTATATATTCTGTTTCTATTTTCTGTATGTTCTGTTCTGTTTGTTTCTAGTTGATTGAAATTTTAAGCAAAAAAACTTATAACAACTCAAATCAAGTAATCAAACACTAGTCCTTTTTACTTGATTTGAGTATAACAAAACGACTTTTACATAACATACAAAGTTTAACAAAACTCACCAGCTACACTAATGCTACGGCCAGACTTGTAGGCGAAGAGTCGTGTTCGCGTTGTCGTGATAAAAGTTCGTGTTCGATCTATGACGAAGTCCTTGGCCACACTTGAAAAAACCTTTCTACTGTCGCGATAATCTAAAACGTCGCGACAATTCATTTGCGGGAAAACATGGAAGAGGCGGTTGCGCTGTGTCATATGGCGGCTAATAATTATTTACTGCTTCTTTATTACTTGAACAAAAATAAAAAGGTCAAAAAGAGGAATAAAAGGCGATGGTGGATGTTATCTATACACAACAATCGGACTCATTATTCCAATCCATGATTTTGATTTTCATTGATTTTGTATTTGAAACACGTCTAAACTGCTCGGCGTCTCGCAGTAAACTAAAGCGCGCGAAGTGTAGCCAACCGCACGAACTTTGTCGCGACAAAACCCTTTGATGTGCGACAATTTACGACAGCGGCGTGAAGGGCTTTCGTATTCGCGAAGTTTATCGCGATAGGACGAATTCTTTGGCCAGACGTGTCGCGACAACGCAAATCTTCGCGTTATCGCGATAGTGTAGCCCCAGCATAACTTCTTCATTGCCATGGGCAATTTCTTCTGTTTTACACAGACACGTTTCCTAAATAATTGCTCTTTAGTGAGTCCAATGAGGAGGGAATTTGTTGGCACTAGGAAGGCATCCACAGATTTCTAAGTTCATTATTCTTGGGAAAACTAAAAAGGCGGGTCTCATTTGTTGCATTGCCACCACCTACACAGCACTTTCGGATTCCCGTGACCAATAATCGCACATAAAACATGCACAATCAGTATTGTCTCAAACTACAGAGGAAATTGTGTATCTCAACTCAGTAAAATACGAGGAAAATTAAGGAAAATACACTCAGACGCAAACCTTTTCCTGAAGATTTTTGGCAAGGAGCGCATTATATCGCAGAGTATATAATCACTCTACGTTTAATTATATACTCAAGTGTCATTTAATTATGACACTTGAGTATATCATGGTACAATATATATACTTCGCCATGGAGTATATAATGTTATGTGCTTGACAGACAATAACCAAGATGGCGGCACGGCGCCTGCGATGCTACGCCAGCGCCAAAACGGAACATTTGGAACTAAAGCTGTCACAGCCGTGCAATAAATTGTTGCCTCCACGCCTGCCACGACGCTTCCTTTTAGGCGGGAACTTACCAAAGACAAACATTCTGCCTTCATCATAGAGTAGCGATGCGTTGCTCAATCGAGTTGGTATTGCCATGTCATTTCTATTATTTACAATTATTTTATTTACATTCGCGTCACGACGCGACAAGGGTACGGAGAACCTGGGAAAACAGTAAGCGCGGGAACCGCATCTCGACCACGCACCGTACCGTGGTTCGTGAGCTGTCCTGACTCCTGAGCGATTCCTATTTTAGTGTGCGTTGCAGTAGGGAGTTTCAAGTAAATAATAGTGACCGGCTCGAGTTAATACGGTGACGATCGCTTTCCGAGTTGATACGTGTGTGCTACGAACTTAATTAGCATCTACTCAAAAGCTACTTAGCGCCACTCAGGGGCTACTTAACTTTGTAACAATCCGTCGACAAGCAACTCGTCAGGTCACCGAAGAGTGCGCCGGCAAATTTAGTCGCCTCCACGTTTAGGCGCGAAATTACCATAAACAAACATTCTACCTTCATAATAGAGTAGCGATGCGGTGTCATTTCTATCAGTTACAATCAATATTATCTCATTTACATTCACGTATTTCACGTCAGTGCTACGCGACAATCAGTTCTGCGAGCAATGTGTAATTATTTTACGGTGAACCGCCGTTATGCATTTTTTCCCAATCATCCTTGAACATATTGTTTCAGCGATAAAGTCGACAATCAATTAACTTTTTGGTTACCAGAGCATAAACGCACGCGCGTGCCCTCCACGTCAACCACAAAGCCACAATTTCACTAAACATTTTTCAAATGTTTGTCTATACTTTGGCCGAGGCGTGAATCTAGAAAATGACAATTCTAGAGCTTATTCCTGTATGACTTACGAGTTCTTTTGATATAATAATGCAGGCAACATTTTCTGGGCATAGAGTTTTTGCAAGCAAGCAATCAAAGCAAAGCCAAAGCAAGCGTAGCGACAGCGTACCTACCCAATCACTGTCTGACTGGAAGTACCAAGTATTTTCCCTCCTTTCCTGTAGCATCAATCGGATCGTTTATTGTTTACGTGTAATTGATAGATAACAATTTGTCGTCAAAATGCGTAAGATTTCAAAGAGTCGCAAAGAGGATGATGAAGTGATATCTTCCACCAATGGTTCTGTAATTCATGACGAGCATGCCGCCGACGCTACTGAAGAACGCCAAGCTGATCCGGAAGAGAAAGAGCCCGAGTCAGAATCGGCTGAAAATGTCGAATTAAATGAGAGTGTTTCGACGAGTTCTACCAAAGAATCTCCGAAAAAAGGAAAATCCAAAAGCAAGTCTAAAAAAAGGAAATCGGAGAAAAATGTCGCCGAAGAGGAGTATGAGGTTTGTATTATATATTGTTTGTAAATATCTATATTTTATTTAATCATTTCATATAGACAATAAAATGTCCGGTAAGTAGCTTTTGGTCAATCTATAATGTGCTAACAGTACCTTTTAGGGTTCGGTAGCATAAATCGTAGCGAAAACCGTATTTTAATTTTATTCGTAACTAGCTGATGCCCGCGGCTTCACCCGCATAAAAA
Organism: Xestia c-nigrum; assembly: GCA_916618015.1. NCBI lineage: Eukaryota > Metazoa > Arthropoda > Insecta > Lepidoptera > Noctuidae > Xestia > Xestia c-nigrum. The sequence goes on from OU745260.1 coordinate 14,042,059, forward strand.
TTACATACTAAACATTCCTCGAGAACCACTCTATCCATTGGTCATACATAACAGCATGAAAATCCATGCACTAGTTTTTAAGTTTATCGTGAATAGATAGACAGACAGACGCGGCGTAGGACGTTTTTAATAATATTATTGTTTAGTGTTAGTGATTGATTGATTCAAAGTGAAAAATCTGCACTTTTTCTCTACGATTCACGAATTTTACCTAAAGTCGGGCCGAGATTCTATAATCCAGTGGCTCTCAACCTTTCTTGGACTTGTGACTGCTTTGGTGTCTTCACTGTTAGCAGGGGGCGGAGCCATAAGGTCTTAGATAAACATGAACACTGACAGGCGTTAAACAGGAATAAGATACTAGATTCTCTAAAATTAAGCACCTCGCCTTTGATAGGTTCAATTAGGTAGCGTTAAGCTTACATCTTACAAGTTAAAAAGGTGAAAAGAAAAAGTGCAAGTTACAACATTTGAACCTTCTGCAGATCATAGGTTGAAAACCACTGCTCTTATCAGAAAAGACACAAATAAAATGTTTATTTTGGAGTAGATAATTCAATGTAAACCAATCTATAGTGCCCATGCACTATAGATTGGTTTACATTGAATTATCTATAGCTAGTTCGGTTTAGTTTGAACTCGGTGAAGGCATGGGCCTTCACCGAGTTCAAACTAAACCGAACTAGCTGTAAACGTGTTTAATATAAAATTAGGTTTTAAATTAAACATTAAATATGACATTTAAAAATCTGTTGTTAGCTCTTATTCAAAATTTCTTCATTTGCTAATAATAATTTTTTACTCCATATTCAAACAATAACTTCACCAAATATTGTCTCCTAAAGAAAAACAAATTTATATTGCCCATGAAAGCAAGCTTCAATTGGTTTAATATATTTTCTCATATAAGTGAACTTAATCTGTCATTATTAATTTTAAAATCAATTCATTTTATTTGCATACAAACATTTAAGGTTGAAAAAGTGGTTGACTCAAAGAAGATCAAAGGAAAACTTCATTACTTAATTCGTTGGAAGGGTTATTCTGCTGATAATGACACCTGGGAACCTGAGAACACACTTTCATGCCCTGAACTAATTAACAAGTATAATGATGAGGTAAGAGAATCTTTAAAAAAAGTAATGCTCCCTTTTGGCTGGCTTTTTTATGCAACAATACTCTAAAATGCCAGCCAAAAGTTATATTAAAATAGTTTAGTATTAAATTACATTTTATTTTGTGTAAAACTTCACAACAATCCATAATTTAGTTACTGCAATTAAGTTATACTAAACAAATGAATTGAATTGAATTTTTACTTTTGTTATTTTAGAAAGAAAATTCTAAAAACAAAGAAAGTAAAACAGAGAAGAAGAATAACAAGAGAAAAGCAAAAAAAGACACCAAAGTACCTGCTAAGAGGGCAAAGAACGATTGGGATGGTAGTAATGCTGATGAAAATGCTGAGTATGAAGTAAGTAAACAATCAATTAACCAATTAACAGGTTTCAAAGATTTACATTTGATTCAGTTTCATTTCATTATGTCTGATCTATATCTGTATTAAATAGACACTAGCTGACCCACGCAACTGCGTCACATAAGAGAGAGAAAAACGAAAGGAAAAAATATCCCCGTTCTTGCAACATTTTTCATTCCTGCTCCGCTTCCGCCAAATGGACTATCCAACACAACAATAATTTTCAATTCGAACCAGCAGTTCCTGATATTAGCGCGTTCAACCAAACAAAAAAACTCTTCTGCTTTATAATATTAGTATAGATAAAACAAAGTCTTTACCTGACTATATGTCAGTTTTTTTTACATACATCTTGGTATCTATTTGGTATTCTTTGTTCCCGAAGCAAACAAGTCATTTAAATTCCATGAAATCAATTATTAATAATTTTTAGGTTGAACGCATATTAGAAGTTCGTCATAAGAAAAATGGAAAGAGGGAGTTCTTTATTCATTGGAAAGGATGGTCAAGTAAATTTGATTCTTGGGAACCAGAGAACAACTTAAATTGCCCTGAGCTGATAAAGAAATTTATGGATAAGGTAAGTCTGTATCTAAAGAAAACATTGAGGGGTCAACAGTTAAAAATATCTAATAATTTTTGTTGTATACAGGTGAGCAAGGCTCGGTCTGTAGATTCTCGGAACTTGAGAATTGCTCCAGAAACTACAAATCGCTTCACACTGCAGGACCCTTCATCTGGACGTCGTTTGAGTAAAAGACGTGGTCAGCGCCAGAGGTGAGCTCCTTGCATTTCTACAATTTCGGCACAGCGAATACAAACTAAATTGTTCTTTGCGTAACATTACGTCGTCCAAATATACACACATCAACACGGTCTAGGGATATTTAAAAAAAAGCGAATTACTATCAATGTGTTAATTATTTATATGAAATGTATACATATATTTAAAAGATACGTTATTTAAAATTCTACCATTTTTTAATAATGGTTAAGGTAATATTTCAGGATTTTATGGAAAAAAAATGAAGCATAGACCGAAACCGTATATGAATTAACTTTTAATTTGTGAGTAAAAACTGAAAAAAATAGAAAAATCATTTAACTTGTGTTTATAAACTTGAAGTTAGTAGTCTGAAAAAGCGCCCATGATGTTCATAACACATCGGCAACGATTCGGCATGCTCAGAACTAGGTTGTCAATGTCTTGCTGCGGAATATTGTCCCATGTCCTTCTGAGGTGCGCAAAAAGTTGATCTTCTGTAGCCAGATTTTCAGGAACTTCCTTCAGAGCTATTCTTTGCAGCATATCCCACGCATGCTCAATGGGATTTAAATCTGGCGATTGAGCAGGCCAGTCCAAGGCCCTAACATTATGTGTATGTAACCAAGCTGCTACCGTTCTCGCCGTGTGTGCCCGGGCATTGTCGTGCATGAGCAGGAAATCTTGCCCCATTTGTGTTCTGTGGGGCAAGATTACGGGCCCCAGCACCTGTTGGACGTATCGTTCTGCCGTCATATTGCCCCGCACCCAAATGAGATCCGTCCGTCCTCCAAGACGAATTCCTGCCCAAACCATAATTGTTCCTCCTTGGTATGGGTGAACTTCCTGAGGGTTCTAGCGACGGCTCTATCGTCCAGAAACTCGCCAACACGCGTCCTTCGTGAATCTGGATGGAAGCCGAACCTGGATTCATCCGTGAACAGCATATTGGACGATTGGTCACGGCCCCAGTCCACGTGGTTCCGAACCCATTCTAATCGTCGTCCACGATTGCCTCTCCGTAAAGGTGGGACCCGGAGTGGTCTACGAGAGCGTAGATTGCTTTCATGCAGTCGCCTTCTTACAGTCACTCACAAGCACTTGGTGTTCCACTCGCAGCCTTTGGACCAATTGAGTCGCCCTTGCATTTGGTTGAGCTCGCGCAGTAATTTGCAAAAATCGGTCTTGTCTGGGGGTAGTGATGCGACTTGGCCCCCGGTGCCTCTCCGCTACTTCACCTGTGGCACGATAGCGTGTCCACAATCTTGAAATTACATTTTGATGGGTCCCTATGGCCTCAGCAACATTACGCTGAACAGATCCAGCTTCCAGCATTCCCACAGCTCGTAACATCTCCGCCCTCGTCAAATGTCGGCGTTGCATGGCTACAATACCTCAATTTTAACTTTATCTTTCATTTAAAAATGAAAAAAAAACTGTAATTCTAATGTTTTCTAAATTTCGCACAAATGAAAATTCCCTCTCCTATACATAAAAACTTTTTATGCCACCGAAACAAAAGAATTTTCAAAAAATTTAATTTGGAATTGGTCTGAGATAAATTACTAACAAATCGGTGTATAAAAGATTCCAATGCGGCCAGTACTTTTCGAGTTATTTAATTGAGTATGAAATATCCCTAGACCGTGTTGATGTGTGTACTTAAAGAATTCGGGAATCCAAGGGAAAAGTTTATATTTAATGCTCTAACAGACTCGAATTTTTATTCTGATCTAACGGAACACATACCACCACCTAAATGCACTCCTCTTCGCGGGTTCTGGAAAGATGTCTGTGTCCGTGAAGTCAATATTATTTTACAAGCTGCCCAGCACCAGCTCCAGTTGACAAATTTTCATTTCAACCTGCTTAGAAATTAAATTTCCATTGAATTTCCGAAAATCCTTTCTTGGCGGATGCCTACGTCATAATAGTTATCTGGACGCCAAATTTTTGCACAATCCGTCCAGTAATTTGAGCTGTGTGTAAGTCAGGACATACGATTTTATTAGTATAAATTATGACCAATTTGGCAATACCGATGGGGATCACCGGTTCCTGGTATAAAACAGTTTAAAACAATACTATCTAACCCTCTGTCCCAATATACAGCTCAGAGAGGTTTGAATGAAATGGTGGGTTTAACTCTTGTGGCCACACCTAAACCCTATATTAATCGATAGATTGTATCAATACATACAAGTTTTGTGTGAGACAAAATGTTCTAAAGTGTCACGTTTCTGAGATGTTTGTATTGATACCAGGGGCCTATTTCATAAACGTGACAAGTTGACGATTTGTCAGTTTTTGACAAAATTGTCGAATTCTAGCTAATTCTGTTTCATAAACGTGACAAATATGTCCGATTGCGACAGGTAAATAGTTGACAAAATTGTCAGTGTCAATCGCGTTTCATAAAGGTCTACAATTGTCAGTTTTACAATGTAAAACATAACGCACATGCACATGTATGTATGTGCATTTAAGAAAATTGTCGAAGACTTTTTTGTCATCGTAATCGACATAATTTTCGTAAATTGCGACAAAAATGACACAGCATGCGTTTTTGTTAAAATGATATGGGTCATTTTCAGTGTACACTGTTTTATTTAAATGAAATGTGTTGAAATTTAATATTTTGTTGTAATTCGTTTATTTTCATTATATTTACAACAGTTATTCTTTTCAATATATGAAATAAAAATAAAACATCTTATTCTTTATTAATTAATGAAATATAGAAATATGATTGGGGGACCAACATTATTTCCATTCCGCAACCATAAACTTTCGGTGATAGAAATAAAATAAACCACACATGCATTTAATCAACTAGTATTACTTATTGATAATGTTTGTACTTGAATACAAAAAATAAAAAATTAAATCAATCATAAAAAACATACCTTTTTATCAATTGAATGTCCATTCCGTTACTCTTTGGACAAAATTAGTTCAATACTTTTTGGTATGTTACTCAATAAGGACATAATATAGAAATTCCTTTTTAATTTATAATCATCAAGTTATTAGCTTCTAAATTATCAAAATTTCATGACAATCCGATGGCATTTTGCTCTAAAAAAACATTTAAATCAAAATGTAAAATAGGACAGTAACGGAATAGAATTCTTAAGACTATTGTACATTAACAAGAAAACTTTGAAATATTGTTTTCAAATTCGGTTTTCGTAAGGGGAAGTCTTGTGAAGACGCATCTGCGACCCTGATTGACGATGTTGTTGAGGTAGTGGATAAAAAGTCCAAGTGTCTAGGCTTATTTTTGGACCTTTCCAAGGCATTTGACACTGTCTGTGTTCCTATTCTTCTAAAAAAAAACTTGAGCAAATAGGAGTTAGAGGTCCTGTTCTTGCAGTCTTCGCAAGTTACCTTTCCGAGCGAACGCAGTGCGTTAAAATCGACACATATGTTAGTGACGAGTGTACATTGTCCTTCGGTGTGCCTCAAGGCTCCATCCTGGGGCCTACACTTTTTCTAGTGTATGTAAATGGCCTATGTGAATTAGCACTCCCATATTGTTCCATTTATACTTATGCAGACGATACAGCCCTTCTGGTGCACGCCGAAAATTGGGACGAAGCCAAGAGGAGAGCTGAAACTGTCCTTAGCATTGTTATGTCTTGGCTAGCGGCGAATAGTTTGACCCGACCCTAAATGTAGAAAAAACGAATTTCATCACTTTTTCACTGAAATCTTCCTCGCAACCAGACACCTCATTTACAGTTAAGGCGCACACTTGCAATGCACTACCGAATCAATGCGCGTGTCTTCCCCTGACAAGAGCCACCAGTGTAAGATACTTGGGTGTACTTATAGACAATCTTGTTACGTGGAATGCTCAGGTCAAGATGTTGTCTGGCCGAGTTAGAAAAGTAATTACCGTTTTTAAAAGCCTGCGATATAGTGCTGATGCGGATACTTTACGTATGGTTTATTTTTCTTTTTTCCAGTCAATATTAACCTTTGGCATTACGGTCTGGGGTGGTGCTCCTAAAACAACCATGATACAACTGGAAAGGGCACAGAGGGCTGTCCTCAAGGTCATGACTTTCAAACACTACCGTAATAGTACCGCACTACTGAACGAGGAATGTAAGGTCCTGACCGTGAGACAGCTCTTTGTTGCTGAACTCCACGTTGCGAAAGCATACCAGCCTGCCGTTGGATCCCGCTCGTCCGGCAAGACGTCGGACTGCTAACGTCTGTCCCTCCGTTAGACATAGAACTATGCTGGCTCAGCGTCATTACGCGGTACTTAGTGGTCGTATATACAACTTGGTCAACAAACAGTGCAATATTTATAATTATTATAATATATACGACTGCAAAGCTCTAGTCACGAAATGGATCAGCACTCTTTCTTATGATGAGGTCGAAAGAATTTTGCATTCTAATTCTTATTCATGACCATATCAATACCCTCCCCTTTTCCCTAACGCTCCTCCATCCCACAATTCAATCCTCAATCACACACGCACATACACACATTCCACCACAAAACATAAACACAAAAGACATAATTATGCTTTGTGTTCTAATTAATCTATACTAATATTATAAAGCAGATTTGTTTGTTAATTTGGTTCAACGCGCTAATTTCAGGAACTACCGGGTCGAATTGAAAAATTCTTTTTGCGTTGGATAGTCCATTTATCGAGGAAGGCTATATAACATCACACTACGACTATTAGGAGCGGAGCAGGAATGAAAAAGATGCGAAAGCGGGGTTTCCTTTTTTCTTTTGTTTTTCTGTCTTATGTGACGCAGACGAAGTTGCGTGGGTCAGCTAGTTAACTCATATTAACTTGCATATTTTCTTTTCTTTATCTTGTTTCCCATTTGACGTGTTCCAAATTCCGAACTATGATGTCTGTGTCAACTTAAATGATAATTATATTGTAGAAAGAATGTAGTGACATTGGAATTGTAAGCTGGAAATTAAGATTATTATTAATATTATTTATTATTGTATATTCTAAATATTGCAAATTGTACACTTCTTATACAGTATGAACAATTTGTACTACGTAATCATTATCAACATTATTATTAAAATACTATACACAAAAAAACATTATTATTAGGTTAGGTTAGGTTTACCTATTCTAAAGCTGCACATTGTCAAGAAAATGAGATCAAAAATTACAAAAGATATATTTTGTAGGGATATTTCAACACCTCTCGGGACAGAGGACACAACCTAGCGGAAACCCCAAATATCCCTAACATCCTTCAGACTGAAGTAATAAAAGCTATAGATAGTCAAAAGAGAGATAAAGCACCAGGACCCGATGGTATAAACAACGAAATCCTAAAAGAAAGCAAAGAAGTTATAACACCAGCCCTCACTGACATGTTTAGCCAGATATTAAATACAGAAATTATCCCACAGCAATGGACAGAATCAAACATTATTCTTTTGTATAAGAAAGGAGACAAATATGACATCGGGAACTACCGCCCTATCAGCCTTATGTCGAACATATACAAGGTATTTGCCAAGATCATACTAAATCGGATTGAGAAAATATTAGACGAACACCAACCCATTGAGCAGGCGGGTTTTCATAAAGACTATTCAGCGATCGACCACATTCACGTAGTACGCCAAGTTATGGAAAAGTATAAAGAATACCAATGTACCTACTACATCGCATTTATCGATTATAGCAAAGCATTCGATTCTTTGTTTCATGAAAAAATTTGGGAGTCATTAAAAGAACAAGGAATTGAACACAAATACATCCGCTTAATAAAGAATGTTTACAGCCAAAGTACAGCGAGAATCCAATTAGAAAAGAAAGGCGATCCTTTCAGAATTGGCAAAGGCGTACGACAAGGAGATCCCCTGTCACCGAAATTATTCTCGGCGGTACTAGAATCAATATTCAGAGGTCTTGATTGGGAAAGTCTCGGTATCAATGTAGACGGTGTCGCATTAACTCATTTGAGATTTGCAGACGATATTGTGTTGTTTGCAAAATCGCCGGAAGACATAACGAAAATGATAGGCGAACTGGCAACGGAAAGCGAGAAGGTAGGGTTAAAACTAAACCCAGAAAAAACAAGAGTGATGACAAACGGCGAGTGTGTGTTCGTTCTCCGCTAGTCGCCGTAAAAATGAACGAATATTGTGGAAATTCAAAGACAGCTTAACAAATGGAGCTGCTTTTCAAAAATATGCATAAATGGTAGTTTTTTTTTGCGATTTCCGTAAAAACTGTGGTTTCGGAAGGGAATTGTCCACTTTAGCTAATTTATGTCCTCACAGATATTTAAATATTGTGTGTAATGTTACACTGTTTCTGCGATTATAAAACAAATCTTAAATAACTATTATTTTCGAAAAATCAATCACTTTAGTATAATCAAGAAAGTAATGTTATTTTAATGAAATTGGTCGTAGGACAGCGCTAAAACAGACATCTTCTACAATATTTTTAGAAAATTATGGTTTTAAGAGGCCTGCGGAGCATGCGTTTTTCATACAAACGTAATACCAAAATAATTTGTAAATCGTTTAATTTACAAATTATTTTGGTATGGTATGACGTTTGTATATTCTTAAGGTAGTGTGTATTTATTTCGATTGTATTACAGAATATGTAGGTTCCCAAACACAAATTTTGAATGAACACTGATTTTAACAAGAGTTATGAGAAAAATAAATTTTCCATAGAAATTTTAAATTCCTCATATCTCGTCTTTACATCATTGTCCTTTCGAAATATTTATTTGGGAACATAGATCTTCTGTAATCAAATCGAAATATATACACACTACCTTAAGAATATGTTGCATTTTCATATTATTTTGGTATTACGTTTGTATGAAAAACGCATGCTCCGCGGGCTTCTTAAGACTGTGTTTTTAAGTAGTAACAATACGTAATATTGTTAAAAACTAACCACGGATTCTTAGTGTAGTTTTTCTTAAACATTTATTAAATTATTTGTAAAATATTTAACCAAAGTTGTGGGACACCCCGAAAACGCGATGTAGTTTTTGTGAAAATGAGCCATATAGCAGTATGAGGAGTACGAGCAATAACAATGTTTGTCTTACATTATAATTTTGACTAGCATTCTAGGGTTTTTTTTAGTATTAGTACTTGCAACAAGTAAAATGAACACACAATATTTTTTTGGGCCTTATACACGACAACCGAGAAATATTGTGTCCTAAATGCTCGAGGTTGCTACTATTGTATGTCGATGTTAGCACCATTTCACTGGTTAATAAGTAATTAGTTAGTGAGAAGTAGGTAGCCGCTAACATTGGGTGAGGACGCCTGTCAGAAATCTTCGACAAGTCTACAAATTTGTCAACTTGTAATTACAATTTTGTGTTTCATAAAACAAATAATATGTCAAGTTTTTCGCGATGAAACAGAAATATGTCAAAATGTCGCGACAATTTGACAATATTTCCACCATGACTTATTTGTCATAGGTAATGTTTATGAAACGAAAAATTGTCAAAATGTCGAATTGTCACCTGTCACCAGTCGCCTGCCATTGTCACGTATAATAGAGCTCTGCTATCGATCAATGTAGGTCTTATGCGTGGCCGCTACTTCAAAATAGGAAACAAAATGGCGGAGGAAAAGCCGGCCACGCTTTATACAAAAATGTTCCAAGCCCTTTGGAGGTCATATAATATCATCATGCCATGCCATCATTTAATGGATTTATTTTTTTTTTTGCTCATTACATTATTAAAAATCCTATTCAAATTGCACGCGGACGTATTTTTATCTTTTTGCGAATGGGATCTAGCAGTTCAACCTAGAGAGGTTGTCGTCTGCTTAACCGAACGAGTGCCTTGAGTGTAAGGTCTCTCTCCACCTAGAGCTAAAACTTAGAAACTGCGTTACTACACGCTAAGGGCACTTCCTGCGGGTATACGAGCCTGGACTTAGGGCGTCTCTGGGGGAGGGCAGGAAAGGGACAGGCTAGATATCTGAGTGGAACGCGGACGTAGTGTTATTGTAAGTTTGTGCAATAGATTGTATAATCGTGGTAAATAATGTCATTTTCATATTTTTGCAGAGTGCGTTACGATGATGCTGAATAATGAAGAGGAACTCCTATTTTCGGGAATGGTATGTTTTGGTCCAGTCTGCATTAATTCCCAACAAATTGTGCATAGGTCTTAAATACATCATTACGAACGCTATGTCAAAAGTCGCAATCGATCCCGCCTGTGCGTTGTTTTTTATCCAAGTTCGAAGTTCACGAATTTTGTTTTATGCTCATATCTCTGGAGCGGTGGGAGCTACCGGAAAAACGGGAGAAAGTTTGTAGATCGTAATTTTTTTTCTTCTGCGAAGCTCCTTTCTCAAGTTATCGCGATTTCAGACCGTAGAAAAGTTGTACGAAAGATCGATGATTCTTCGCAAATATCTTTATTATAGTACTTATTGAAAATTGACAATCATCATGATTTTCAATAAAAGCCAATATATTTCTTTCATCGGTTAAGTGATATAATCACTTTCAGGACGACCGATCTTACCTCGGTAGTAGGTTTCAGAAAGGAATAGTAACAATCACTGTTTAGCCTCACCTGCAACTAAATCTTATTCATATTGAATGCGTGCAATGCGATGGCGTTTTTAAATGCAAGTGACGCCGAATATGCTATGTTTTCTTCATTTCAGCCGCTTCATCCGCTTCGACGGCCAAGGAAGGGTTATGTTTTTCCGGTAAAAAGCAAAAAATTGTGACCTTTGACCTCGTATAAACACAGCTCACAAGCGGGATCGAAGAGGACTTTTGACATTGTATTTGTAATGACGTATTCAAGACCTGTAAAAAATCTAGCTTGTTGGGTATTAATGTAAACTCAGCACGTTTTTTCGTCTATTTTATCTGGACTACCTACCAAATTAATCATTTATGTAAGGGTTTTTCAGTGTTAAATTTCATTAAAATAGTAGAAATTATTTTATGAAAAATGTATGTCTTTTTTCACATTGTTATATGATTCGTGTATGTAAGTGTGTACAGTCGCGCAGGGTCTATGCCCAATATGTCCATGTTCGTATCTGTTGGTAATGACTGTCCCAGCCTTAAGTTACCCTGCTTTCACACCATAATGTTAAAGATAAATATGCCACATGTTGTCAACTGTTTCCGTATATAATTCACACATAAAACAAGTTGTACAGTCTAGTTGTTTAAAATCTTAAAAAAGGCAAAGTGAACAAAATAGTCAACATGACATCCGTCAATACATGTTTTATGCACCACAGATTTTTATTGTACTTCTTAGAAACTAGACGTGTCGCAAATGGGTGTAAACGCAGGGTTAAAATACATGTTATTGTTACGAGGCTCAATTCGGACATCATTTTTAGTTATGGTCTTTTATGTATGTATATACGGGGTGTTAACGGACCCTTTACGAAGCCGTCAACGAAGCATTTTGTACATCAAACTAAGTAACTCGACGCTAAACATTATGCTCCACGATGCATTGCATGTACCAGTCGTGGTACGTTCGTACATTAAATACATTACGTACATTAAATAAAAATTGGATAATTAAACGACTTGTGAAAAAGTTAGAACTCCGACCCACAATACCTCCGGAAGTAGAAGTTGTGGGTCCCAGCAACATGGTCTAGACCAAAAAAAAAATTGCGATGACGGGGACAACTGCCTTCCGGCTTCGTTAGGGGAATTTTTTCACTCATTAGGTAGACATAATATTTATATTATGTCCAATTATTTTATTGTGACGTAGTCTGCAGCAAATACTAATAAGTATAATTAATATAGGTCAGAAAAGGGCTTGCTATTGGATGGAAATTACGATACACCCATACTGAAATGGTAACTGTTCTATGAACGCAGGTTAATGGGCCTATATCAGTACAATCTTGTCATGATTCTACTTCTGATACTGATAAAAATTTCCGCAAACAGTGAATTTAGTAACATTTCTAGAAATGTATTCTGCACTAGTGCCTCTAGCGGCAAATACAATATATACTACACGATTTAATCTAGAAATGGCGTCAGTAAGTTGGATTTCACAATGTGTTGCGTCTCGTGTCGGGCGAATTTCTCGCTCGCCTGACATGCTCGTGGCTCCTGATGATCAATCATGGTCAAGGCGAGTGTGACATGTCGCAGTGTGTGATCCGCCTTAGCTGCACGTTAGTGTGCAATCTTAAACACAAACATTTATTTTAATAATAGACAAGCAAAATTATACATTTTTATTTGCAATAAGTACACATTTTAATATATTTAAGGTAGTAAGATAAGATGTCAATCTCTGTATAAAAATAAATAATGTTAATTTATGAAGATACCAACTTGTTTGTGACTAAACAACATTGATTTATTCTTATACGCGAGCAATAAGTCTGAAATGCACATCTATTTTAAAAACATAATTGTTTGCAATTTAGTTATATTGCATTATACGCTCATTTGCAAAAACATCTGTCTTTTGCTACATTGTTTGGTTTTATGCTACTAAATAGCATGTGTATTCCAGGCCGAACTTGCATTGTAGGTATTGATAAGTTTTGTTTTTGTTTTGCGTAATATAAATAGTATACAGCCTTTATTATAAAAAAAAATATCGAGGTTTTCGGTATGGTCTCAGTGTAAAAGTGTTCACCATCCTTAAACCGTTAGTCAGCATTTTTTTCGCAATTATACAGGAGCGTTTTACAGATAGTAATTCAGGAGTAACCATAAGTTTCTAATAAATAACATTGTATTTAAATTTGTTAATGTACAATACGAATCATCTGTCTACCTACACCTTGGATTAACGACTTTTCTTATTTCGGTCAGTACCTACTATCGAACGGATTCTGTACATTGGCGCCTAGATAGTTTTAATGTGTAGCTTTTTTTTTTTCTAGGTTTACTGACCAGCAACTATTATTGCGCAAACTCACGTCTGTAATTTGAACTGTTTTTAACCACTCACATTTGGTGTGATTAATGTTTCTGAGTTAAACCGCGGGAGACAGGCGAAGTTGATGAAACTAGAAGTAGGAATCATAGTTGTACTCGAAATATTGGATCTAACTTCTCCTTAGTAGTGGTACAAAAAGAGGCGTCGTACCTCGTAGCGGACGATTTGGCTCGATTTTCGAGTTGACTCGCGTGTCTCTACATTATAAGTTTGAAAAAGTCCGCTATTATGGGTCGCGGTTAGCGCTATTCTTTATTCTCATTTCACTAGCTTACTTTAATAGGTTCAGGAAATCCTATAAGAGCTCTCGATTTAACATAACAAGACCTTTACAGTGATTCTGTAGGTGAATCCAAAACATGCGGATAACGCAATGTGCGTATTTAGGTATTTATGGCACATTACAGACTGTAACGCCGAAGGGTTTTGGCAGTAATATTAAAACTTTCAAGTACGTTTTCCTAATCATGATAATAGTTCTTGTTTATGTTTGAATTATGGCCTGCGTCACTCAAGTACAAACTTGAGCGGCCCCCATAGCTCTAGAAGGAATCTGTCTTTAAGTAAATAAAAGTATACAAAAATATTCTGAAATAATAAAGAAGTAAATAGAGCATATTGTCATAGGAATGTTAAAATTTAGTAAATTTAAATTCTATGCGTTTATAAAGTTATTATAGCGCTGCCTCACCGGGACCATTTGCCTGTAATGTCAAAATTTGAACTGTTACACTTTATAGATCCTCTATCGCCTTATGTTGAGTCGTCGCGACTAACAGAAATGAGGCTTTAATTAATCTGAAATCAGCTGCCTCAACGCACGTCGCCTTTGACGAAACGAAAACGATATTCATACAAAAGCTAGTTTTTTTACAAGTTTTAATTCACTCGCAAAATAAACTATTAACGTGGTAAACTTTTTCTAATAATTTATACAGCAATATTTAATCGTAATTAAAATATCTTGGATGGTAAGTGAGATAATTAAACCTCAAATAAAAAACAGACCCGATAACAATATTTTTGCCTTAATTTAGCAAGAGTTAGTATTTTCTTAGGATCATTTTGCTACATAAAGAAGAACAGGGAAAAAAAACCCAGACCAGACAGAAAAGTAACATACCTCAGTTTTTTTGTTATTATTTATATAATCATATTATATAGTTTTTATATTCGAAATCAATGGCTAACACCAAAATATTGCCTTATGTTTTTGTTCAGGCTTTACACTAAAAAAGTACAAAATGCCTACGTATCTACACAATTCGTAAATATATGTAACTAAATGACGTAGAAAAGTAAGTAGTTATGGGATGTATTAAAAAAAAAAATAATAATGTTCGTATAGGAAGTTATTTGTGTGTATGTATAAAAACGGTCACGTACTGTGTGCATACCTACTACGGCTCAGGTGGTTTTCTGGCGTCAACGAATTAGTGGAATAATCCGATCTGAATCATCGAATATGACGATTTTAATTAATCCTAAGTGGAGGGCGAATCCAGAAGGGCATGCTCTGACCCCAGTACCAGAGGCAAAAAGGAACGGGGTGGATTTTTTTAGTCAGTAAGAGTCTGACACGCCCTCTCGCTCCACCCAAGGGCGAGAGATGTCATTAGATGATTTTAAACCACCTTAAAAAAAAAATCCTAAGTTGAATGTTGTACTAGGAGTTCAAAAATTATATAATACAGCTGTATCTCCAGGTCTCCTGGATACATTCCATAACTATTTATCGTCATTTAGTTACATACATTACGAATTGTGTAGATAAGTGGGCATTTTGTATTTTTTTAGTGTAAACCCTGAACAAAAACATAAGGCATTATTTTGGTGTTAGCCATTGATTTCGAATATAAAAACTATATAATATGATTATATAAATAATAACAAAAAAACTGAGATATGTCACTTTTCTGTCGGATCTGGGTTTTTTTTATATGGGATGTGACCGTTCTTTGTAATTACGGTAATTTATTTAATATGATTTCAGAATAAAATCATTAAAAGTATTAAATTTTGCATGCCTACTACGATTTGTTGACATTCGTATCATTGGATTAAGGTTAACTTACAACAAAGTGATCTAGCCGGGTTGAACTTTCAGCCTATGAATTAAGCAGAACTTAAAAAAATGTTTAGAAAGTCGTACTGGTATTATGTCGTATTTTTATCTATCTAGTGGGGTAATGATTCCTCTCTTGTCTGTTTTTACTAACGCTGTAATTGAGATTTAAATAATATTGCAGTTTCAATTTGATATCTCGCCGCTGGGCCGATTTGATATTCATAGGCGTGCCAGGAAAAATAAACTGTGTTCCGGTTATGTCAAAATCAGCAGTATTGTGTGGATGTTATATTTCGCAAAATAATATGGTTAACATTTTTATTCTGACACTGTATATATGTTACATTTTCGAAGTGGTTTAATGTGTGCATTTAATTTTAAAATAACTATTATAATATTATTATGTAGTACTAACTAAAATTACGTACTACTAAAAGACGTAACTTCAAATGAATCAATCAATGACATAAATTGTTATTCATTGGAACACTCATGTCAATCAAAAATTTGTCAGTACAAACATATCAAATAATGTAGGTACTCGTAACAGCACATTATTTGTAATGATTGTTCTGTTTCTTTTTTGTCATGCGCTAAGATTTGTGTTGGTTGGATTTGTTTATTTTAAGTTACGGCAGTAGGTAAGATAGATAACTATAATGGAAGATTAAAAATATGCAAAAATATATCTATCTTTTTTTTATTTACCAACTGTGATGTTTTATCTTGCACTGCTTGGGTGAAATGAGATCACACCTACTTGTTATGCACGGATCAGTATCGTTCTATCTCTGTCAGGTATTTTCGCTGTAAAAATACAGAAGTATTTCCATAATTACCTACACACAAAAGTACATTTTGATACAAGTGAAGAAAATTTGTTGTGTTGACCTTAGATTTTGGGGGGGTCATGTCCCCTGTGACACCCCCCCCCCCCTTCGGACCGCGCCTGCTATTATTTAACACGTATACCTATACTTAGTCAAACTGAATGTTTTTTAAACACTGTTTTAGGCTTTCACGGTTTAAAACTAAACTTATATTGTCACTTACGGGATATCTTCCGTGATTATTTTTAATGTCGAGCACCCGATATTTATCGCAGCCACCAAAGATTTATGGATTACCTAAAATTCATAAGAAGGATGTCCCATTGCGCCCAATCGTGAGTCAGATTGATTCGCCATCTAGTCAATTAGCGAGACACGTTTCAGACACGCTTCAGAAACTGGTGGGCCACACTACATCATTTGTCAAGGACTCCCGACATTTTGTGAGTATTTTGAAACATACCAGGGTTGAGGAGGATGAGATTATGGTCAGTTTTGACGTCGAATCCCTCTTCACTAATGTTCCAGTACTGGAATGTGTAGATGTCATAGGAAAAAAGCTCCCAGACAACGATATCCCGATGGATTATGCTAAATTGCTGGAGCACTGCTTGTCCACCAATTTCTTCCTATACAATGGCCAGTTTTATCAACAGATTGATGGTGTAGCCATGGGTAGTCCAGTGGCACCAGTGGTTGCTAATTTGTGGATGGAACACTTTGAAGACCTGGCTATTTCGACATGTCCTGTGCCTATCAAGGTCTGGAAGCGGTATGTGGATGACGTTTTCTGCATCCTCAGAGGTGGATTACCGGAAGTTAAGAGATGTTTGAACCATCTAAACAATATCCATACCGCCATGCGTTTCACAGCGGAAGTAGAGAAAGGTCTGACATTGGCTTTCCTTGACGTTCAAGTCATGGTAAAGAGTGATGGGACCCTTGGCCATTCAGTGTTCAGGAAGCCAACTCACACTGACCGCTACTTGCACGCTACCTCGCATCATCACCCATGTCACCTCAAGTCGGTAGTCACCTCACTCACTAATCGCGCATTTGATCTGTGTGATTCCCAACATCTCACTGGTGAATTATCCCACGTGAAAATGGTTTTAAATAGGAATGGCTACAATACCAATACTGGAGCAGGAAGACCAAATAAGAACCGATCCAGCAGATCTACAGTGGAACGTCAACCAACTTTCTTGCCATATCTGAGAGGGGTAACGGACAAGATAGGTCGTTTACTGAGTAAATACTCAATTAAGACCGTGTTTACTCCTCATGAGAAAATTGCGCAAAGTCTGCGTTCCCCGAAGGACAAGATCCCTTTTGAACATCCTGGTGTGTATAAAATTGACTGCAGTTGCGGCAGTTCATATATCGGTCAAACTAAGCGAACCATTTCATGCCGCATCAAGGAACACATAAAGGCTGTGAAAAATAAGGATGAGCAAAAGTCGGCCATAGCGGAGCATCTACTGCAGTCAGGGCCCAATCACTGGATCGAATTTCACAAGCCACGTATTTTGTCTAAGGACAAACATTACCTACCAAGGCTGACAAGAGAAGCAATTGAAATAAGGAAGTACAAAAATTTCAATCGAGAGGATGGCTTCAAATTGTCGAGTACGTGGAATCCAGTGTTGAGTATGCTCAAAAGTAGCAGCCGGCATCATACAAAAAACTCCACAAAACTTGGTGATACTGTGAGTGCGTTTTGTCGTGACTTAGTGTCGAGTTCCAATAGTGCGCGTAGCAAAAGACAAAGAAAGAGGGTAGACAGATTTGTCTGCTCGTAACAATTTATTATCCTTCCACCCGCATACTCCAGTCAACCCGCGATCATGGCGCTTGCAACAGCGTCGAAATATCGGGTGCTCAACATTAAAAATAATCACGGAAGATATCCCGTAAGTGACAATATAAGTTTTGAATGTTTTTTTTTTTTTTTTTTTTAATTTCGGCAAAGCTATCTACGTCTTTACGGCGAAAACATTTTATTAATTCAATTTGTGTTTATAAATCCAATATCATAGATAAACATGATTATTTAAAACTAATATTTACTTTTATAAACAAATTAACATTTATTTCTATTCTAAATTCAAAAGTATACAAAAAAAAATTAAATTAGGCTGTATAACGGCTTCATACCTTTGCTTTTTGTTCAACGTGGCGAAATCAAAGCGGGGAAAAAATAAGATTAAATCATAGTCTCGTTATAATTCATGTCATGACACAGATATTTTCCATTATTTTATTTTATTTCTTCAAAAGTGTATTGAAATACGTCGTTTGATACACGTGGACATTTTTTATTGCAGTTCTCGGTTCAGAAACACTACTCGCCTGCGGCTCGTGTGTTAATACCGCCTTGAACGGCAATAACAAACTTTCTCCACTTGTATCAAAATTACTATTATAGTTGATAACTTGTCGCGTCGTAACGCGAATGTAAATAAAATAATTATAAATAATAGAAATTACATGGCAATACCAAATCATCGTTACTCTGTAATGAAGACGGAATGTTTGTCTATGGTAAGGTCCACAGGGAAAGAGGTTATAGTAAGATCCCGCCAAAAGGCAAGTGCTGTTGCGTGTGATGCGATGATCTTTGCCGGCGTCCCAAGTAACACGGGAAGCATTTTAAACAACTACTAGTATGATATAGGAAAAAAGCGCGGGAAACGTTCAACTTGGCGGACGCGTCCTTTTCGAATTTGTGATAAATTACTTTTAAAATACGGTAACATAGGATCAGTAGTCTTAGTTTTAGTGCTCTTTTTTCTTTAATTTATAATTTTGTAGATTTTTTCTTCGGTAGTGGTAAGTTTTTTCTCATTTTATTGTTGAAGCCGTGCAATGAACGACCCGCCAGACCCGGGGGACTTTGTTCCCCCGGCAGGCAATTTTGTCACTATTAGCAATGAGTCAGGCATGGACACTGATGGGTCGTCATCGGCTCGTCACCGAAAAAGAAGCCGCGTACATGTGTGCAAGCACTGTAATAAACGCCGTCGCACCCGAAATAACCGCGGTTCCGAGTCGCCGGGTTGTGGTTGCACGGATCCTACAAGTCCTACAACTACTATTACAATTACAGAACCTATTAGCTCCGTCGTAACACCAACCATTGCTGCTGATGTTCATGCTCCATCCATAGCTGTTCCCGCTCAAATCGGTCGTAAAACATACGACAAAACTGACAGTGCACCATACATTGTTCATTTACAGAGGAAAACTATTTCCCCTGATGATGGTACTACATTGCACCCAATCACGTTTGGTAAATTCCTCAAACACAACGCCTTTCAAAATGTTATAAATGGTAGCGTCAAAAAAATTGGGCGCAATAAAGTTTCTCTTTCATTTTCTAATTTTCTGGATGCAAATTCTTTTATCTCACATAATAGTCTGGAAACATATAACTACAAAGCTTTTATACCCACTTTTAACGTAACTAGAATGGGCCTAGTGCGTGGTGTTCCTGCAGAATGGTCCCCAGAGGAAGTTATAGATAATATTACTGTTCCAATTGGTTGCGGTCCAATTCTAAAAGTCAGACGCCTTAATTTTAAATCTGTTGTTGATGGTACAACCATTTGGAAGCCATCCCAATCCATTGTTCTTACTTTTGATGGTCAGGTTCTACCTAAAAGAATCTTTATGTGTTACAATGCATTACCTGTGGATTTATATATTTTTCCTACTGTACAATGCTATAATTGCTGTCGTTTTGGGCACACTAAAGTTCAGTGCAGATCTAAACCTCGCTGTTTTAAATGTGGTCATGGCCATACTGGAGATAGTTGTGAAAGGGAAATAGAAAATGCATCTTGTTGTCTGTGCTCTGGATATCACTATGCAATTAATAAATCTTGTCCTGAATTCTCTCGACAAAAACAGATCAAATCTTACATGGCACATAGCTCAGTTTCTTATGCTGAAGCAGCAAAAGTATATCCCCCCGTATCTAAATCATATGCTGACACACTTTTATCTTCTCCTACTAAAAACTTTGCAGATACTCCATCAATCTCTTCACCTAATAGAATGCAGGCTTCAAGTAGTTATAAAAAGACTGTCTTCCTGAAACCACGCTCCCCACCCAAATCTACACAAGGTTACAATAAAGAGGCCCATAATGCTATTATTAATGATTTTAAAATTCCCCAGCCATCTAATGGATGTGCTTTTTCTAATAATCAAAATAATGATAAAAATGACGTAAACTTTTCTATAAATGATTTTCTCTCTGCATTACACAATCTTCTTTCTCAATTCAACATCTCACCGTCCAACGTTGCCTCAACTTTCAATATACCTCAACCCATTCATCATGGACAACACATCCAGTATAATCCAGTGGAACTGTCGCAGTCTAGTAAACAAAAAGAGTGATGTTATATACCTTTTAAACAAATATGAGCCATTTGTCTTTGCATTAGCAGAGACTTGGCTCAAATCAAATCATATTTTTAAAATTAATGGTTATTCAACCATTAGAGAGGATAGATCTGATGGGTATGGTGGTGTAGCTATACTTATCAAGAACTCTATTCCTTTCTCTATTGTTTCATTACCTCCTCATAGTGAGGAAATTTCTATTGTAGCTATTAAGGTGCACCAAACTTGTTTTGTTTCTATATACATTCCTCACCCTTCTTCTTCTATTCTTCAAGAGATGAACAATCTCTTTTCTTTCCTTCCTAAGCCTTTCTTAATATTGGGGGACTTTAATTGCCATCACCAATCATGGGGTTGTTCCATTTCCAATTGTCATGGAGAGGAATTACTAGATATAATAGACTCACATAACTTATGCATCTTGAACTCGGGAGCTGCTACTCGCCGTTCAGATCCCAATCAAAACCAAAGTGCAATTGACCTTTCTATCTGTTCCCCAAACTTAGCCTCTTCATTAACTTGGCACACTCTATCCTCTACTCATGGTAGTGACCATTTCCCAATAGTTATTTCTTACCCTCTTACCAAATCAAAGACATCATCAAGGAGGTCTAATTTAAGACATAAGTTACCTAGTAGAAATAATAATGACTGGGACAAATTTAGAAGCATTGTTGACAGTAAGCTTTGCTCCTTGCCTGTAATTTCTGATGGCAATGAAAACAGCTGTGCTGAAGCTTTAGCACATTTGTTAATTGAATCTGCAGATGCAGTTTTTCCTAAAAAAAATAACAATAATAGTACAATTCCCTCGCCTCCATGGTGGGACTCTGAGTGTACAGAATTAGTTAACAAACGTAAAGAGGCGGAATTCAATTATAACCTCAATATGTCTGATATTAATTTTGAAAATTTAACTAACTTAATTAACGAAACTTATAAACTTTTTAAGAAGAAAAAATTCGAATCTTGGCGTAACTTCTGCTCATCAATTTCACCGAACACTCACCCAACGATTGTCTGGCGGAATATCCGTAGATTTAGATCCGTTTATAAGAACCCTTCCCCTATACCTAATTCTTTAGCCAACGAATTCTTAGATAATTTAGCGCCACCTTGGGTTCCTGAGGCTATTACACAGGCTATTAACCCTAACTTGTCCTTACCAATAATATCAATAACCAACGGATCCCATAATCAAGACATCCCTAGGACTCTAGATGGCCCATTCACTCTTACTGAATTAAAGGGTGTTATTCATAAAACTAAGGATTCTGCACCAGGCAGTGATGGCATCCCATATTCCTTTTTTGCTAATTTAAATGAAGACGTCCTCAGTTATTATTTACATCTTATCAATTCTATTATGATCACTGGAAACATCCCGGCTGAATGGAAACGTCAAATGGTGTTGCCATTCCTTAAACCAAATAAAATTCCATCTGACGCTTCGTCTTACCGTCCCATAGTTTTGTCTTCAGTTCTGATGAAATTAGCTGAACACTTAATTAAAAATCGTCTAGAATGGTTTGTTGAAAGTAAAGGTCTCTTGGCAGAATCACAATATGGCTTTAGAAAAAGTAGAAGTACCAGTGACTGTTTAAGTATTTTAACATCGGATATTCGGATTTCATTTTCTAATAATCAATCCACGGTCGCGGTTTTCCTCGACATTAATTCAGCTTATGATAATGTTGTATTATCAGTTTTACAAAATAAATTAAGAGCCTTACGGGTTCCATTGAATTTGTCTAATTTTATTATCAATATCCTGACTGAACGCTCTATTAGTATGTTAATTGGAGATCATGAGGTATCTCACCTTGTGTGGAAAGGCCTCCCACAGGGTTCCGTGCTCAGTCCCCTTCTATACAATATTTACACGTTTGATTTAGACTCGTCCTTAGCTGACCATGTTAGGGTTCTTCAATATGCCGACGATTTGTTGTTATATTCCTCTAGCCAATCCGTCGAACAAGCTAGCCAGGCTATCAATTCCGCTTTATCTAATTTGGAATCATGGTTACATCTTAATGGCTTGGATATATCCACGTCTAAAAGTGCGGCTGTTTTATTCACCCGAAAGAGAAATATTCCCACAATAAATCTCTTTTATAAAGAAACTCCTATCCCGATTAAAGATCATTTCAGATATCTTGGTGTAATACTTGACAGTAAACTAAATAGTGTTCCTCATTGTGAATATATTATTAACAAATGTGAAAATCACCTTAACATGCTTAGATGCCTCTCTGGTGTATGGTGGGGTGCGCACCCCTTCTCATTAAAACTTATTTACAACGCAATCATTAGAAGCACTCTGGATTACGGATTGTTTCTACTGGAACCTGGTAACGTTGTGGCTTTTAAAAAGTTGGATCGCATCCAATCCAAAGCTCTACGCATTGTTTCGGGTGCCATGAAGTCCAGTCCCATTAATGCTCTCCAAATTGAATGTGGGGAAGCACCTTTACATCTGAGACGACAATTTCTGTCTGACAATTATTTGTTCCGGATTCTTCAGTCATCAACTCATCCTCTCATTCCTAAACTAGACTCTTTAATGTTACAAATAGAATCTTCAGACTACTGGTCCCATAAACGTGCTCCCTGTCTAGTTATAAGCTATAAAAAATTCCTTTCACTTTCCTCTCCAATTCACCGTTCCAATAAACTTCCCATGTTTAACTGTAGTTATGAAAGTTTACTGTTCAGCCCCACCCTAAATTTTACCTGTGTTAAAAAATCAGACCCTGATAGAAATTCAAGTTTAAATTCTTATTTGGCCGAACACTTCGAATATCACCATGTATTTACGGATGCTGCCAAGTTTTCTCCAACGGGTTGTGTTGGCATAGGAACGTATCACTCTCAATACAACATCGTCCAAAAAATAAAACTGCACTGAACTGAACTGAACTGTTTTGGCATTTTAAAAGCATTAGAATATTCTCGCGTTTTTAAACTTAAAAAAACGATTATTTTTACTGACTCTCAAAGTGCTCTTCTAGCCATCAAGAAATCCCCTTTTGAGCATAAATCGCAGTTTCCTATCATTTATTTAATAAGAGAATTTGCGTTCAGAACCATCTCTGAGGGCAATTCAATACAGTTTGCGTGGATTCCGGCCCATGCTGGAATCCACGGCAATGAAGTGGCGGATACACTTGCCGGTGATGCGGTGCAGTGTGGAGACTTAGTGCCCTATGTAAATTTTAGCATTGATCTTGTGACTCTACCAAAAACTTTTCTTCGGGACACTTGGAAGATAGCTTGGGATATCAGTAGCAAATTGAAAGGCTGTTATTTTTCTTTAATTCAACCTGACGTTCCGGAAAAACCGTGGTTTGGTAGGGCTAAGTTTGGTAAGATGGAGACATCCATTCTTATACGGATGAGACTGGGTCATGTTTGCACTCCAGCCCATCTTGCCAAACTACATATCGTTGACGACCCCACTTGTTCGTGTGGCACAGACGTAGGCGACTTAAATCACATCTTTTTCTCCTGTCCCCTATATGACCATTCTTCTTTTCTTAGTTACCTTGTGTCTCTCCGCATACCTTTTCCTACCTCTATACTTTGTTTACTTTGTACCAATAGTTTTCCTGTTTATAAATGTATAGTCTCATTTATTATTCTGAATAATATTAAATTGTAATTTTTCGTCATCGTAATTTGCTCATTTGTACATACCTACTCATTCACCTTTCCGATTGTTGATCCTATATTTCTGTTTTATCCTAAATCCCGATAAATTATTATTTTTATTTCCATAAAGTTTCCCTACCTTTGTTTTTTTAATAAATAAATTCATAAACTTATTAAACGTGACATTGGCTAATGCACAAACCGTGCGAAGCCATTAAAAAAAAAAAAAAAAAAAAAAAAAAAACTACTAGTATCCTTATGTAAAACTTAAGGCCCGTATAAACTCTTATAAAAGTTCACCGAGCATCTTGACGCTTTATATTGGCATTTCAAAACCATTATGATGCTTTACGATGTATAATGGTTGGATAAAGGCATAAAAAAATGCTTTTGTAAAGCCTTTAGTTTGAGTGCATCAAACCACAATGCAGCTGTCCTGCTTTCAGCTGTTTTCACTGCATTTGGCACTACAATAGCATATTAAGTAGTCAAATAAATGCTACAGACTGTTTGAGAGCATAAACGTGACCCATTATAATGCCACGTAAATCCAGCATCCAGCTTTCAGCTGTTCTTAGTGCCTTAGGGTTTACAATAGCATTTAAGCAGTAAGATAATGCCTATGGCCGCTTAATAGCATAAACGTGTACCATTATAATGCCACGTAAATCAGGTATACTGCTTAGGGCTGTGTTTAGTGCCCTTTGCACTTTTTTTGCACTTTTAAGTGCCAAGTAAAAGCCTAATGCTGGTGAACAGCATAAACGTGAACCAATGTAATGCTGGCATTTGTGAAGATCACCTGTGAGCTATTGTAATGCGTAAAGCTTTATATACGTTCACTTTAATGTTTTTGTAAAACCATTTATCGGCCATATCGGGGAGAAGTACAGTCAGCAAATCAGTTAGGTTTACAGCCTAGCAAACTTCTTACTACTATTATAAATGGAAAAGGGTTATAATCAATCTGTTTGCAATTTCATCCAAATCCTTTCAGTAGTTTCTGCGTGTAAGAACAACAAAAATCGATCTTTACAGACTTTAACATTTATAATAGTCGTAAGAAGGTTGTTAGCCTGCATACCTAACTGTTTTGCTGACTGTACATATTGTATAATCAACAAAACAACAATATTTATGGTAGATTTTTTATTTTCATGACTTCTTGATTTTGAACTATGGTTGTCCGTGGTGCTACTTTTACTGTGTGTGTCATTCGCGTAATTCTGTTTTTTTTTTTAATTATGGACAATTTAAATCATCTGGTATACCGGTGAACCCATATAAAACAACCCTATAGCCAATGGCACTACAGTGGTTCATCAAAAGTCTTCTCTCTGGCCTCTGGCTTAATAATTGTTCACGTGTGAGAGTTTATACTGCTGGCGGCATTAATTAGGGTATCACCGAGCTATTATGGACCGACACCATTTTGTAAATATTTTATAACCAAAAAATATTATCATTCCGACCTATTTATAAAAGCAATAGGCCCATATTATAATGATATAGCTTAAATGTATACTGCCCAACCAATACTATTACGTTAATTATGGAAAATTTGTTCTATACTAAGAATAAACAATTGTTTTGGTTATTTGACACATATCTTTATACTACATTTTATATCAAAACCACAAAATATTGAGGGCGCTTGAAAATTTTGAATGAAAGTTGTGTATACATTTACAGTAAACTACATTGCGTTTAATATTTGAAGGCGTTAAATAAGAAAGGAGTAAAAAACGTATTCAGTATAATACATTTTGTTTTGATGCAAACAAGTATGATGTCATTCACTCAGTTTTGACCGTCTCCGTCCATATTATATTGCTAGGCAAAATACTTAAGTTACAACGTTATTGTATTATAACATTTGTGTCATGGTATTACAGATGTATTTGCAATGATGTAGGGTTTATTTATGGTCTAACTGTGAACACTTAAATAGCCTCAATCATTCTTTTAGAACAATCTAATGCTAGTCTCATGCTTCAGTAATGCCATTGGCAACTTACTTGACCACAATAATGCTTCTTTAATGCGATTCGCAACTTATTTGGTCACAATTATGCTAATATAATGCGACTGTAGTGCAATTAAACAACTAAGTGTGAACTTATTTATGACCTAAAGCCATACAATTTGTGCCCAAATAAGCATTAAAGTAGCCGTATAAACGTCTGTAATGCTATCATAGTGCTAACTCAAAATGCTAAAACAACACAGAAATGCTGTAAGCGGGCCGATATACTGCTTTGATGTGTTACTTGGGGTGTTCTGCGGTTTACAAGTAATAGTGGAACTGACGAGTCGCTCGTGAACAGAGTGCTGTGTGAAAGCTAAGTAGCCTCCTAAGTTCCCCTTGAGTTGCGCTAAGTAGAGCTAAGCTAAGTAGCCATAAGTAGCTTTTGAGTAGTTGCTATTATGAGAGTAATATTGCATGAGGCTAAAGTTGTTAGCTGGTGGCGGTGCTTGTAGATCATTAGATATGATTTAGAACAAGTAACGTTGTACTGATCGAGCCTGTGTCGAGCTGGCCTCATGGGTAGCATGTGGCAGATCGACAAGGCAGGCTGATGAAAGCCACCTGCTATAAGAGCCTGTGTCAAGCTGGCCTCGTGGGTGGCACGTGGCAGATTGACAAGGCTGGTTTATGAAAGGCCCCCTGAAGAGATATTCTGGTACGTACCTACTGATAATCTACCGAGCGTGCAGCTTGGCAAGTCTGGCTTATGAAAGCTTAAAGGCCTAGAGTTGGAATAATAATAACTGGCAACACACGAGTCAACAAGTCAATAAAATTTCACTAATTTTTTTTAAACAATTTACTAAATATAATTATAATTTCAAAGAACCTGCTACCAGCCCCCTTTTTATAAATACAACAGTTACGGAATAAACATATAAACAATGAAATGAAATGAAATGAAATGAAATGAAATGAAATGAAATGAAATGATTTATTTTGCAAATAGGATACTCAATCACTTTTACACGTCAAGAGAACGTTGGCGCCGGCATTTCCTAACTGACTACCCTGGAGAAGAAATGCCGAAACAAACTCAGGGATCGTGGTCTCTTTTAAGTCCAGACACTATTATTTGCAAATTATAAAATAAAATGAAAAATAATTAATAATACAAATACAATATTTGAGGAAATAAATTCAATGTCAAAAAATTAAATTAATATTAAAAAATCATAAATGAAAATAATTAATAATACAAATACAATATTTGAGGAAATAAATTCAATGTCAAAAAAAATTAAATTAATATTAAAAAATAATAAATGAAAATAATTAATAATTCAAATACAATATTTGAGGAAATAAATTCAATGTCAAAAAATAAAATAATATTTAAAAAAAAATAATAAATGTAGGTACCTAGTTTAATATATGAATAAGATATTTCGGCCCAAGCGAGCAGCTCATTCCCAAGCGCATTTATCATTTAGGTAATCTGATATTTTGTAATAACCTTTTTTTAAAAGTTTAGTTTTAATAAAAAATTTAAATTTCTTGATGAAACAGCAGTATACTATCCATTTTTACACCATGAAACGAAAAAAACTGTGACACGGAATGACATGTGTCATGAGTGAGTGAAAACGAAATGATCAAAATATTATGTAAAATTAAATTACGACTATGTTGACCCAAGCCGCTGCTCGACGCGCACGCCTACCGCCTCCGGACCCGTCGCTCAGCTCCGCCTCGCCGCCGCCGGAACCCAGCCCCATCGTGAGTGCTGTGACACCGGCCGTGGCAGTTGCGTCGAGCTCAAGCGACGAGTATTTCTCTCCGCCCACGACGCCACCACCTGCTCGTCGACGGGGAGGACGCCGGCCGCCGGACGGCTTAGGACCTCGAGGCCCACCGGCTTCTGATAGGGTCCCAGCTCACGGCGGAAGTGTGCAGCGCATGCGATGGACGCAATCGAATAACGAAAACGTCATGCGCGCATAGTATGGGGCTACAGAGGGGGGAAACAACCTGACCGCGTACCGTGTTAGGATGCTCTCTCTGTTTCAGGTGCTTGAGCCAGCTGTCAACGTGTCGGCACAACGACTGTCGGATCAGGTGCGAGTCATCCAGCGTAATCGTATGTTGGATGACACCGTACTTGATCGCTTGCGAACTGAAATGCAGAGTAGCCGTGTCACGGCCACGGCGCCGTCGCAGGCTGTGGTTCCACCACAGTCAACCGTAACAACACCATATTGCGATGATGACGTGAGTAGTGACATGGTTACTAATGTAAGTACCCAGTGTAGTGAGGATATGAGGAGTGCTTTGGAGGGTGCGATTCGGGAATATCGGTTCATGACACCCGAACTTAGACCACGCTTACCTCGTTTGCCCATGCACAACAAAAATAAGATGCTGGTGGCTGTTCTGGATTCGCAGTTGTCAAATTATTTTGATAGCTGTGAAGACCTCACCGATATTCACTCGATCCTGTATTGTGCGGCCGTAGCAGCATGTCGTGTAGCTCATGTTAAATTTTCTGATGACAGAGCTACACGACCGAATCCAGCCGTACCGGCATGGCAGTACAGGATTGAACAACGTATTGGTGGGGCCAGAGCACTCATCGGCAAATTGATCTGCTTCAGGGAGGGTAATACTCGCCCTAGGGTGATGCGTTTTGTGAGGCGGGCGTTCTCGGGGACTGATATCAGTCCTCGAGACTATATGTCTCGTGTCACAGAGCGCATCGACTTCCTGAAGCAGAAAGTGTATGCATGGGCAAGCCGTATTCGTAGGTATAAGCGGCGGGTGGACCGATACACTCAGAATCGCACATTCCAAAGAGATGAAAGGTGGGTTTACAGGGCTTGGGAGCGACCGGACCAAGGTGTGGCTGACACGCGCCTGCCTGATGATGATGCAATGTGTTCATTCTGGCGCAGCATCTGGTCGGTGCCTGTCAGCCATGCTGAGGGTGAATGGACTCGGGTGGTTGAGCGAGCGTGCGATCCAGTACCAGAAATGGGGGCAATTACTATCAGCCCCCAAGACGTAGCTTGTGCAGTCCGTCCGTTGCCTAATTGGAAATCTCCAGGGCCGGATGGGCTGCACAATTACTGGATAAAATGGTTCATAAGGTCGCACGCTCGCCTGGCGACCCTGTTCCAGTCAGCCTTAGAGTCGGGGTCGCTGCCAGAGTTCCTGACAACAGGTATAACCCATCTGCTCCATAAATCGGGTAGTACTGCGGAACCCAAAAATTATAGACCGATTACCTGTCTCCCGACGGTCTATAAAGTTCTTACATCTATTTTGAGAGCTAAAATCACTAAACATATTGACGAAAATTCTGTTATGTCAGCTTCTCAGAATGGATGTAGGAACGGGTCCCGCGGTACTAAGGAGCTACTCCTCATTGATATGGCCATAAGCCAACAGGTTCGCCGTTCCCGAAAGGATCTGTCGACATGCTGGATAGACTATAAGAAGGCCTACGATTCGGTGCCACATACATGGCTTAGGAGGGTGCTAGAGTTGTATAAAGTTGATGCAACTCTGCGCACTTTCCTAATGTCGTGTATGGGGCAATGGAGGACAGTCCTTCGCTATCCAGGATGTCGTCAAATTCAGAGGAATAGCGAGCCGATAAGGATAGAGAGAGGTATATTTCAGGGCGATAGTTTGAGTCCACTTTGGTTCTGCTTAGCCTTGAATCCTCTGAGCACACTGCTGGAGGATTCAGGTCTAGGCTATCAGTTGCGGAAAGATGGTCGGGTTATATCTCACCTCCTTTACATGGATGACTTGAAACTCTTTGCCCCCAACGATTTGCAACTGATGGAGCTACTGAAGGTAACTGAAACCTTCAGTAGCGCCATCAGGATGGAATTTGGTGTGGACAAATGTGCGGTCATGCATGTAAAGCGAGGGGGGATTGTGGAATCTGTGGGAACCCAGCTCTCAGATTCCATAAATCTTAGATCCCTCTCAGCAACTGAAACCTATAAGTATTTGGGTATGTCGGAAGCGCTGGGCATCAGTGTGGCTGACATGAAGCAATCGTTGAAGGAGCGCTTCTTTGGCCGCCTGAAAAAAGTATTTAATAGTCTTTTATCGGGCGGAAATAAGGTGCGTGCCTTCAACGGTTGGGTCATGCCAGTTTTGATGTACTCTTTCGGCATACTCAAATGGACTCAAACCGAACTAGACGCCCTGGATACTAAGGTCCGTAAATTGTTGACGGCATCTCGAATGCATCACCCGCGTTCTTCAGTTATGAGACTGTATATCCCGCGAAAGTGTGGGGGTCGTGGCTTTTTAAACGCTAAGACTCTCCACAATCGCGAGATATGCAGTCTCAGGGAATATTTCCTGGAAGCTGACGTGGAGATGCATCGAGATGTGGTTGCGATGGACAAGGGCCTCACCCCGCTCTCCTTGGCTAAAGAGAACTGGCGCAAACCTGTAGTACTTACTACTGATGATCGCAGGAAAGAATGGCAGGGCAAGGAGCTTCACGGGCGCTTTTACCGGGCTCTTCATGGGCCCGATGTAGATTTTCTAGCGTCCGTGTCCTGGCTACGTTCCGGGGACCTCTTCGGAGAAACCGAAGGTTTTGTCTGTGCAATTATGGATGAAGTAATGATGACGAATAACTACCGGAGATTTATTGTGAAGGACGGTACGGTTGACATATGTCGGGCATGCCACCGTCCAGGCGAATCAATCCGTCACATTATCTCCGGGTGTTCTCGTCTAGCTAACGGAGAGTACTTGCATAGACACAACCTTGTAGCCAGGATTATCCATCAGCAACTTGCTCTAAAATACAATCTTGTGGAATCGGAAGTGCCCTACTATAGGTATGTGCCCGACCCAGTTCTCGTTAATGGCAGTATCACACTGTACTGGGATCAATCCATCATCACTGACAGGACTGTTATAGCCAATAGGCCTGATATAGTGGTGATGGATCGATCAGAGCGGCGCGCAATGATTGTTGACATAACGGTCCCGCATGATTCAAGATTCAAGATTCTTTATTTGCATGAAATATGGTGCGTTACATGATGGTCTTATAAATTAAAAAGGTTTCACATATTTCGCTGACTTCATCAGCATGCAAACTTAAAAATTAAAGTAGGTATCTAACACATTTTACTCTTAATGTAGTTCTAAATATAACAAAACATCTAAGAAGCATTAGAATGTCAATTTATCTTTGACAACAGTATTATTTTAGAATAAAAAATACTAATGTGTAGAATAAAATAAAATAAAAAAAAAACAATACAAGGCAAGAAAAAATAATAAAGTTAAAATATTAACATCAGTAAAATACGAATATAAGCTATTTACCCATTACAAATGGGTTTGACAAAAACTCGTTTATTGTGTAGAACACGTTATTACAGAGCCACTTCTTCAGTTTCCTTTTGAAATAATTTATTGGTAATTCTCTGATTTGTTTCGGTATTTTATTGAAAATTTTGACCGACATGCTATAGCAATTGTTCTGGAAGAGAGTGCTTCTACATCTTGTTATGGCCAGTTTAGTGGGATCTCTAGAGATAAACTTTTTATTTTCTGTTACTTTAGTAAACAGGTTCGGGTGCTTTTTAACAAACATCCCTACTTCTAAAATGTATAAGCTAGCAAGTGTAAGTAGGCCCAACTTTTTGAAAAGAGGTCTGCATGAATCGAGAGGTCCAACGCCGCAAATGGCGCGGATACATTTCTTTTGGGTTATAAATACTTTTTTAACGAAGGTAGAGTTACCCCATACAAGCAGACCGTACCTGAGTAGTGAGCCAACGTAGCCATGATAAGCAGCCATGGCAGTTTTTAAACTTGACAATTTTCTAAGTCTTCTTAGTGCAAAAACAAACTTGTTTAGACTAGAGCAGATGCGGGTTGTATGTGCTTTCCAATTGCAGTATCTATCCAAGGTAAGGCCTAAAAATTTTGTTTCGGAGACATCTTCGATTTTTACGTTATTATAATATAAGCCTAAAGATTGTAATTTACTTTTATTATAATTCGAGAATTGTAGAATTTTGGTTTTAGAAACATTGGCTGTTAGGTTGTTGTCCTTTAGCCAACTCATAATTGAGTCAATGGTATTGTTCAATGAATTTTCATATTTTATATCAGGTTGGTCTGGTACTATAACCGATATGTCATCTGCAAAGAGGATACATTCATGTGCTGTTATTTGAGGAACATCATTGATGTAGATTAAGAAAAGGAGTGGACCCAGAACGCTACCCTGGGGTACTCCAAATTTATTTATTTCAAAAGTTGATCTGAATGGGGTAGACACGAGTTTATCATTTATGTGGTTAATTTCAACGCATTGTTTTCTATTGGTTAGGTAGCTTTTAATCCATTCCAGTGCTTTGCCACGAATTCCATATAGCTCGCATTTATTAAGTAATATGTTGTGATCTACAAAATCAAAGGCTTTACTCATATCAAAGAATATGGCAGCCACTTTATTACGTTTATCGATGTGTTCTGTAATTTTGTGGATTAGTGAGAATGCGGCCAGTGTTGTGGACTTATTTTTTTGAAAGCCATTTTGATTTTTTAATATAACGTCAAATTTATTCAAGAAATTTGTAATCCTAGAGTGCATGATTTTTTCAAAGATTTTTGAAAGTATCGGGATCAAAGTAATGGGCCTATAGTTATTCATATCTAGTTTGGAGTTTTTCTTATGAAATGGTTTTACTATTGAGAATTTTAAATTTTCTGGAAAGGTTCCTTGGTTAAAAGACAAATTTATTAGATGACTTAAACAAAAAATGATGACAACCTCGTGAAAGCCGAGAAAGATAAACAAATCAAGTATCTTGACTTGGCTCGCGA
Organism: Xestia c-nigrum; assembly: GCA_916618015.1. Taxonomy (NCBI): domain Eukaryota; kingdom Metazoa; phylum Arthropoda; class Insecta; order Lepidoptera; family Noctuidae; genus Xestia; species Xestia c-nigrum. The sequence continues at coordinate 14,075,077 of OU745260.1, forward strand.
GGTTGTCGACATGTGGGAAGTGGACTCGGCGATCATTGTGCCGATAGTCGTTTCGGCCCATGGCTTAATTGCCAAGAGCCTCGACCAATACCTGAGGAGGCTCTCGTTAGACAGCTGGATCAAGGGCTTGATTCAGAAAGCGGTACTCCTTGACACGGCTCGTATTGTTAGGAGGTTCCTCTCTCTGGAGCCCTGACCGCCGGTAGCTTGGACCCTGTTCCCGATACCGGTGGGCTACAATTTTTTATATTTTTAAATGTTTTTTATATAAATGTTTTATATTAATATTTAAAAATGTAAAGAGTTTGTTTAAAAATGAATAAAGGGAATAATAATAATAATAATAAGCTGGCAACACCCGTGTCGACAAGTCGTTGTCATTCCAAAATAATTTTTATTTGCAATTTACCAATTACATACATAATTTTAGAAAACCAGATACAAGCTCCCTTTATAAAAATATAATAGTTGTAATAAATCCAAAAACTACAAAATGAAACGCTTTTTTTACATCAAGAAACGAAAAATAAAATATCTATAACCCGGAATGACATACGTCATGTCATCAATTTCATCGGACAAATTATGTAAAATGTAACGACTATGTTGACTAGATCAGCAGCTCGTCGCGCACTCTTACCGCCTCCGGACCCGTCGCTCAGCTCCGCCTCGCCGCCGCCGGAACCCAGCCCCATCGTGAGTGCTGTGACACCGGCCGTGGCAGTTGCGTCGAGCTCGAGTGACGAGTATTTCTCTCCGCCCACGACGCCACCACCTGCTCGTCGACGGGGAGGACGCCGGCCGCCGGACGGCTTAGGACCTCGAGGCCCACCGGCTTCTGATAGGGTCCCAGCTACCGGCGGAAGTGTGCAGCGCATGCGATGGACGCAATCAAACAATGAAAACGTCATGCGCGCATACTATGGGGCTACAGAGGGGGGAAACAACCTGACTGCGTACCGTGTTAGGATGCTCTCTCTGTTTCAGGTGCTTGAGCTAGCTGTCAACGTGTCGGCACAACGACTTTCGGATCAGGTGCGAGTCATCCAGCGTAATCGTATGTTGGATGACACCGTACTTGATCGCTTGCGGACTGAAGTGCAGAGTAGCCATGTCACTGCCACGCCGCCGTCACAGGCTGTGGTTCCACCACAGTCAACCATAATAACAGATCGTGATGACGACGTGTGTAGTGACATGATTACTAATGTAGCTACCCAGTGTAGTGAGGATATGAGGAGTGCTTTGGAGGGTGCGATTCGAGAATATCGGTTCGTGACACCAGAGCTTAGACCGCGTTTACCTCGTTTGCCCATGAATAACAAAAATAGGATGCTGGTGGCTGTTCTGGATTCGCAGTTGTCAAATTATTTTGATGACTGCGAAGACCTCACCGATGTTCATTCAGTCCTGTATTGTGCGGCCGTAGCGGCATGTCGTGTAGCTCGTGTCAAATTTTCTGATGACAGAGTTACACGGCCAAAACCAGCCGTACCGGCATGGCAGTACAGGATTGAACAACGTATTGGTGGGGCCAGAGCACTCATCGGCAAATTGATCTGCTTCAGGAAGGGCAATACTCGCCCTAGGGTGATGCGTTTTGTGAGGCGGGCGTTCTCGGGGACTGATATCAGTCCTCGAGACTACATGTCCCGTGTCACAGAGCGCATCGACTTCCTGAAGCAGAAAGTGTATGCATGGGCAAGCCGTATACGTAGGTATAAGCGGCGGGTGGATCGATACACTCAGAATCGCACATTCCAAAGAGATGAAAGGTGGGTTTATAGGGCTTGGGAACGACCGGACCAAGGCGTGGCTGACACGCACCTGCCGGATGATGATGCAATGTGTTCGTTCTGGCGCAGCATCTGGTCGGTGCCTGTCAGCCATGCTGAGGGTGAATGGACTCGGGTTATTGAGCGAGCGTGCGATCCTGTACCAGAAATGGGGGCAGTTACCATCAGCCCCCAAGACGTAGCTTGTGCAGTCCGTCCGTTGCCTAATTGGAAATCTCCAGGGCCGGATGGGCTGCACAATTTCTGGATTAAATGGTTCACAGGGTCGCATGCTCGCTTGGCGACCCTATTCCAGTCAGCCTTAGAGTCGGGGTCGCTGCCGGAGTTCCTGACAACAGGTTTAACCCACCTGCTCCATAAATCGGGTAGTACTGCGGAACCCAAAAATTATAGACCAATCACCTGTCTCCCGACAGTCTATAAAGTTCTTACATTCATTTTGAGAACAAAAATTTGTAAACATATAGATGACAATTCTGTCATGTCCGCTTCCCAAAATGGGAATAAAACAAAGGGGAAGGGGTTGGGTAGGAATGGGTCCCGTGGTACTAAGGAGCTACTCCTCATTGATATGGCCATTAGTCAACAGGTTCGTCGTTCCCGAAAGGATCTGTCGACATGTTGGATAGACTATAAGAAGGCCTATGACTCAGTGCCACATACATGGCTCATGAGGGTGCTAGAGTTGTATAAAGTTGATGCAACTCTGCGCACCTTCCTGATGTCGTGTATGCGGCAATGGAGGACAGTCCTTCGCTATCCAGGATGTCGGCAAATTCAGAGGAATAGCGAGCCGATAAGGATAGAGCGAGGAATATTTCAGGGCGATAGTTTGAGTCCACTTTGGTTCTGCTTAGCCTTGAATCCTCTGAGCACATTGCTGGAGGATTCAGGTCTAGGCTATCAGTTGCGGAAAGATGGTCGGGTTATATCTCACCTCCTTTACATGGATGACTTGAAACTCTTTGCCCCCAACGATTTGCAACTGATGGAGCTACTGAAGGTAACTGAAACCTTCAGTAGCGCCATCAGGATGGAATTTGGTGTGGATAATTGTGCGGTCATGCATGTAAAGCGAGGGGAGATTGTGGAATCTGTGGGAACCCAGCTCTCAGATTCCATAAATCTTAGATCCCTCTCAGCAACCGAAACCTACAAGTATTTGGGTATGTCGGAAGCGCTGGGCATCAATGTGGCTGACATGAAGCAATCGTTGAAGGAGCGCTTCTTTGGCCGCCTGAAAAAAGTATTTAATAGTCTTTTATCGGGCGGAAATAAGGTGCGTGCCTTCAACGGTTGGGTCATGCCAGTTTTGATGTACTCTTTCGGCATACTCAAATGGACTCAAACTGAACTAGACGCCCTGGATACGAAGGTCCGTAAATTGTTGACGGCATTTCGAATGCATCACCCACGTTCTTCAGTTATGAGACTGTATATCCCGCGGAAGTGTGGGGGCCGTGGCTTTTTAAACGCTAAGACTCTCCACAATCGCGAGATATGCAGTCTCAGGGAATATTTCCAAGAAGCGGACGTGGAGATGCATCGAGATGTGGTCGCGATGGACAAGGGCCTCACCCCGCTCTCCTTGGCTAAAGAGAACTGGCGCAAACCTATAGTACTAACTACTGATGACCGCAGGAAAGAATGGCAGGGCAAGGAGCTTCACGCGCTTTTACCGGGCTCTTCATGGGCCCGATGTAGATTTTCTAGCGTCCGTGTCCTGGCTACGTTCCGGGGACCTCTTCGGAGAAACCGAAGGTTTTGTCTGTGCAATTATGGATGAAGTAATGATGACGAATAACTACCGGAGATTTATTGTGAAGGACGGTACGGTTGACATATGTCGGGCATGCCACCGTCCAGGCGAATCAATCCGTCACATTATCTCCGGGTGTTCTCGTCTAGCTAACGGAGAGTACTTGCACAGACACAACCTTGTAGCCAGGATAATCCATCAGCAACTTGCTCTAAAATACAATCTTGTGGAACCGGAAGTGCCCTACTATAGGTATGTGCCCGACCCAGTTCTCGTTAACGGCAATATCACACTGTACTGGGATCAATCCATCATCACTGACAGGACTGTTATAGCCAATAGGCCTGATATAGTGGTGATGGATCGATCAGAGCGGCGCGCAATGATTGTTGACATAACGGTCCCGCATGATGAGAACCTCGTGAAAGCCGAGAAAGATAAGCAAATAAAGTATCTTGACTTGGCTCGCGAGGTTGTCGACATGTGGGAAGTGGACTCAGCGATCATTGTGCCGATAGTTGTGTCAGCGCATGGCTTAATTGCCAAGAGCCTCGACCAACACCTGAGGAGGCTCTCGTTAGGCAGCTGGATCAAGGGCTTGATTCAGAAAGCGGTACTCTTGGACACGGCCCGTATTGTTAGGAGGTTCTTCTCTCTGGAGCCCTGACTGCCGGTAGCTTGGACCCTGTTCCCGATACCGGTGGGCTACAATTTTTTATATTTTTAAATGTTTTTTATATATAGTTTTATAATAATATTTAAAAACTAGCTTCTGCCAGCGGCTTCGCCCGCGTGAAGTTTCAAAATTGGGGTTGAGTGAGAATATTATAAACGTAAGAGTAAACAAATATAATAATAACAAATCTCCGAACTGCTAAGCTATCGGGAGTTGCACGTGTTATTGTGAGTCAACTATAAAAGATAGACATATGCTGTCTTGGGATATTTTTTATATAATTTTATGTGGAATATTTCCGTTATACATGATTTCTATGTAGCTTTAACCATTAAGGCTGCACACGCGACGGAAGCTAAAAAAACCAAGTAACTTCTCCCGTTTTCCCAACATTTCCTTTCACTGCTCTATTAATGGTAGCGTGATGAAAAGTATACTATTACCTGCTCAGGAGTATGTAGAATAATTGTACCAAGTTTCGTTAAAATCCGTCGAGTAGTTTTTTTTTCTATAAATAACATACAGACAGACAGACAGACAAAAATTTTACTGATTGCATTTTTGGCATCAGTATCGATCACTAATCACCCCCCGATAGTTATTTTGTAAATATATTTCATGTACAGAATTGACCTCTCTACAGATTTATTATAAGTATAGATATAGATGTAAAAGATTTGTATATAATTAAATAAAGGAAAATAATAATAAAAATCTTTATTTATCTCCACAAATTACATAATATTAACGTGAGTATAGATTACAGTCAGATACAGAAATTTTGACAAAGCTTGTAATTTGTGGGAGATCTGGAGTCTAAACTAAGCCTAGACCTGTATTTTAGAACTCCAGGCCCCCCAATTCAATCATGTTGTTCAGACTGTCGAGATCGTGAGTAAGCAGATATGAGAGTGGATGAATGAAATAAAATGTGCATGCGTGCGCGAATGCGCGCTAGAGGGTGCGTGGGTGTGTACGTGCGCATGTGTGTATATGCGTGCATGTATGTTAGTGTGCGTATATGTGTGTGTGAGTGTACGTATATATGTATGTGTGTGTGCGTGTGTGTGCGTATGTGTGTCAGTTTAAATACAATACTATATTATAACTGTATAATCTGTATATAAAGTAAATAATAACTTAAATGCAAAAATCAAGAAATCATCTCAATCAATTTTTCAGTGTTAATGTAGCTTAATTCAAGTAACCTTTTTTTAAGTCTATTCTTGCATTCAGTGTTGCGACAGTCAGATATATTAATTTCTTTGTTGAGTTTATTAAATAATTCTCCTCCACGGAATGAAAAGAATCTTTGAGCGAAAGAGGTGCGTACAGCTGTTGACTCGCAAAGTGCATGACGTCTTCGAGTCAAGGCTTTGCGTTTTCGTAGTTCTTCGGATAAATAGGACCGTTACCGAAGTATCGTTAGCATTATGTACAGCTGACGGACGGCCATGAGGGTCAGATCCTAAAGAACTGTTAGAGTTAAAGTAAAGTAAAGAAATGTTAGAGTTGGGGATTCCTAGGGCAGAACAGTGCAAAGGTGGGCTAAGAGGGTCTGAACCTAAGCAACTGCTAGAGTCGGGGATGTATGAACTAATCAACCCCTAATATCCTTAAAGGTGCATGAGTGTGGCGCTAACGCTTTTTTTCTATTTACAGCTTGAGAAGAGGTGGCATAGTCATGGGCAGGATTGACCGCCCTGATGATGCTTCCTTCTCCCCGCCCATGGTACAGAAGTAGTTAGTATCAATGGGCATAAACACCTACAGATGGTGAACAGCAGCGGCTAGCAGCTCGCTGAAGGGTGCGGCTAGAGACGGTGAACAAGCTGTGAAAGGAAGGTGAAATAAGGACGAGAACAATAAAGCGAGGTACGATACTCAAAGTATTTATTACCATGATGAGATCATTATATTATTCGTGCGCCTGCTAATGTAAGCGAACCCAAGGCACGATTATATTACATACCCCATATGGCTTACATAATAGAGCAGGGGCGTCACGACATAACTATTATAAAATCGTCGTAGTCATTAGGTCGACTTCCGCCTTTAGTAACTTTTAGGTTGAAACGTTTATTCTAATATAACTTATATAGGTCAATTGGTTATTTAAACATTAATTTGCATCTTTTATATAACTCAGTCGCCAAACTTATCAACGCCAAAACAGATTACTATGAAGTCCCTGTAGAAAATGCAGAAGTATTTCCATAATTACACACAATAGTACATTGTGATACAAGTGGAGAAAGTTTGTTATTGTAGTTCAAGGCGAAACATGAAAAACGCACGTGTGTGAAATATTGTGTGTTGTGTTCTTTTCGCACTACGATTAGGTTTAAAATGCAGTGTATTTCACACGGGTGCGTTTTTCATGTTTTTTCCACACATGTGCAGAAAGCAAAATTGTCACAGATAACTATACCTACATATACCTACCTACTTAGTCCAAATTGATTCATTATAGAAAAAAAAAAGATGGATGGATTGTGTAAACACTGATATGAAAGAGAAAGGAGTAAATGATGCCGTGACATCTGACAGGGGAGAATGGAATAAGAAAACGTGTTGCGCCGACCCCAAATAAAATGGGACAAGGGCAGGAAGATGATGATGACATAATTAAAAAAAACATTCACCTCTGACTATAGAGTCAGAGGTGAATGTTTTTAGGGTTCCGTAGTCAACTAGGAACCTTTTATTAAAAAATTAACTATATTATCACACAATTGCAATGCGTTGATATGAATATATTCAAGGTAAAACACTGTAACTATTATTGAGCAAATAAATTAAACTATTAGGTTATTTCTTAGCAAATATTTATATTTAAACAAATTAATCAAGGGTACGAACTGATTAATCTAGTAAATCTAACAAAATAAATAATAATAATTAGTCCCCAAATATTCAAGGTAACGATCACTGTTCCGTCGCACGGTCCATCAGCAAAAGAGGCCGAGCGCACCGCCGAGCGAACCGTCAGCCCGTCTCCTCCCCACCACGTGCAGTCGTGGTGGTGCGATGCCGACGTCACGGCTCGCTAGGCGGCGCGCGTAGTTCCGCCCGCCAAAAACAGATGGCGCTCGCTCCACAAAGTTGCCAACACGGCCATTCTGCAAGGCGCATGTCCCAGGCGCCCCACGATGCTAGGTAAAACACTGAAACAAAACCATCATTAGAATTAGTTTTCACAATCTACAAGAATGAGTTCCAAGCCATAATTCGCTTTTGAACCATCAGCAAATGCCTACTCTATTGCTGCTAGGTCAACCGTACTTAAAGGGACTATGCCACACTTAAGAGTCCTGATTTTCCTAGAGCTTACCACTTGGAATCACTTGCATTCAAAGAGCTTTTCGCTACACTTAAACGTACCAAGTTGTTTTCCAAGCTTTATTCGCATTTGCTGGTGTTTCTATCCTGGCAAGGGTTTGGGTAAAAGTGTTTTATCTAGCCTCGCGAGTAAAATATAAGCAATAGCAATACTGTGTATGAGACTGTGTAGCCACTGAATTTTGTTTGCGATAAAATCATAAAGCGGTGAATTTATTAATCATTTACAGCAGACAAGAAAGTGCAGTACATACCTTTAAAACTATGACTTGCCAACACGGACCCTATTCCAATTTCCAGTCATCGATTTGTATCCAAAACTTCATATTCTCAGCCGCTGTAACCCCATTGTATGGTTTACTGCTTCTTTCAGAACCCCTTAGGTCTGTTACCTCATATCTGTCGTTACCCAGAACCTTTTTAACTCGAAATGGTCCTTTGAAGGTAGGCAGGAGTTTTCTACTTCGACCATCATTACTCTGGCTTTGTATTCTGATCAATACTAAATCTCCTTCTTCGTAAATCTTGGCTTTTGACCGAGTTTTATCAAACCTTTGTTTTTGTGATATTGCACTGGCTTTAATATTTTTATCTACCTTTGCTCGCAACTCCGTTACGTCCACTAGCGATTCATCATCAAGCTCTGGCTCTACATTGTCATTGTCAACGCGCAAACGATATCCTAATAAAACCTCACTAGGAACGGCATTAATTGTTCTATGGATTGTACTGTTTAAACCTTGCTGTATTATTTTTATATATTGATCCCACCTATCTTCAGTAGTATCTGCCCCAATAGTTTTTAATGATTCTAGAATTGTCTTATTAAATCTTTCTACCTGTCCATTTGAGCGAGGCATACCTGTTGCCACAATATGTGCCCGTATATTTTTGCTCTTACAGTATTCTTTATACATGTTGGAAGTAAAACACGACCCTGAGTCAGAAATAATTCGTTTTGGATTACCGAATATTTTAGTTATATTATCTAATTCATTTATGAGATCGGATGTTTTTGTAGATTTTACTGCACAGATAAACACAAACTTAGTAAATGCATCTACTAGAACTAGTAAGTAGAGATTGTCGTTACGTGTTTTAACGAACGGGCCTAAGTGGTCTGCATGCAAAGTATGAAAAGGCTGCGCGTATTTTGGTAACGGGTATAACTCTCCTTCCTTAGCACCACCCTTATTTTTATAATAAATACAATTCAAACAGTTTTTTATGTATTTTTTTATTATGTGACGCATACGAGAAAACCAATATTTGTGCCCTATTCGCTCAAACGTTTTATCAACAGAAAAATGGCCAACGTCATCATGGTTGTATCTTATTATTTGCCATATACAACTCTTTGGTACGACCCAACGTCGCCCTTGAGCTGTTCTTCTATACACTTTTCCGCCTAACAGTTCATACGTGTCAAAGATGTTTTTATTTTCATCTATTTCACCAGATTCTAAAACAGTTTTAATTTTCACGATGCCAGGGTCTTGCATTTGGACAGAAAGTAACCAGTCTCCTTCGGTTATTGATAATATTATTTCCCTTTCCGACCTCTCACCTGAGGGAATGGGATTTCGACTCAAGGCGTCCACATGTTGCATACGTGTACCTTCTCTATGCTTTATTTCGTACATGAACTCTTGAGTCGAAAGAACCCATCGTGCGATCCGGGGAATAATATTCTTTTTAGTCAACGCGTACCTGACCGCGTTACAGTCTGTGATAACGGTAAAAGGTGAACCAATTAAATAAAGACGAAATTTTTGCAGTGAACTTACGATTGCTAGGAGTTCCAACTCAAATGAGTGGTATTTCTTTTCGTCCTCAGTTGTCTGACGGCTATAGTAATACACAGGTTTTTCACCCTCATCAGCAACTTGAACAAGAATACCCGCAACGCCATCTCGACTAGCGTCCGTATACAAAACGGTTTCTTTATTTGGATCAAAAATAGATAATACACTATCTGATGTTAGTTTTGTTTTTAATGTTTGAAACGCTTGATCATGCACGGAATCCCAATACCAAGAGGCATCTTTTTTCAATAATTTAGTAAGAGGGGCAGAAATAATAGCGCAGTTTTTAATGAATTTGCGAAAATAATTAATTAATCCTAGAAATTGTCGCAACTGATGGACAGTTTTCGGTACGGGAAATTTCTTAACGGCTTCTACTTTGGTTTCATTTGGCATTACGCAGTTTTGTTTTATCCTGTATCCGAGAAACTCTATTTCAGTTTTAAGGAAATGACATTTTCTTAGATTTAAAGTTAAACCATTGTTTTTAAATATTTGTAAAATGTTTTCCAATAGTTTTAAATTTTCCTCAATTGTTTGTGTCATTAAATAAACGTCATCTAAATATACAATGACGTTCTCAAACCTTAAGTTACCTAATACCTTATTCATCATATGTTGAAAACAAGATGGTGCATTCGCCAAACCAAATGGGAGCCGCAGAAATTCATAATGGCCATCTTCAGTAATGAATGCCGTTTTCTCTATGGACTGTGAACTCATAATAATTTGGTAGTACCCACTTTTCAAATCAAGACTTGTGAAATATTTATAACCCTGTAGTCTATCTATAAGATCCTCTATTCGGGGCATTGGGTACTTGTCCTTTACTGTTATTTTATTCAATGCGCGGTAATCAATGCACAGTCTTTTCTCGCCATTCTTTTTGTTTACAAGCAGGGCGGGACTCGCGTAAGGAGATTTACTTTCTTGAATTATTTTATTATCGACTAGCTTCTGCCAGCGGCTTCGCCCGCGTGAAGTTTGATTATTGTCCCATGGGATCTTACTACCGGAATAAAATGTATCCTATGTTTTATGTGGGTCATAGCGTGATGATATAAACGTAAGAGTAAACAAATATAATAATAACAAATCTCCGAACTGCTAAGCTATCGGGAGTTACACGTGTTATTGTGAGTCAACTATAAAAGATAGACATATGCTGTCTTGGGATATTTTTTATATAATTTTATGTGGAATATTTCCGTTATACATGATTTCTATGTAGCTTTAACCATTAAGGCTGCACACGCGACGGAAGCTAAAAAAACCAAGTAACTTCTCCCGTTTTCCCAACATTTCCTTTCACTGCTCTGCTCCTATTAATGGTAGCGTGATGAAAAGTATACTATTACCTGCTCAGGAGTATGTAGAATAATTGTACCAAGTTTCGTTAAAATCCGTCGAGTAGTTTTTTTTTCTATAAATAACATACAGACAGACAGACAGACAGACAGACAGACAGACAGACAAAAATTTTACTGATTGCATTTTTGGCATCAGTATCGATCACTAATCACCCCCCGATAGTTATTTTGTAAATATATTTCATGTACAGAATTGACCTCTCTACAGATTTATTATAAGTATAGATTAATTCCTGCACCATATCTCGAATAATCTTTCTATCTGAATGAGAGGCTCGATAAGGTCTGCACTGCACCGGTCGTGGGTCTGTCAGTGTAATAACCATCTCGTGGTTATTCACTTTACCTAACTCTTTTATGTCTGACGCGATACACTGCTTATATTGTTGAAATAAATAAATCAATTCATTTAAGTGAGTATCAGTATCGATCTTAGTCTCATGTATAGCGTCACAAAATTCACTAAGTGATTGTGCGTAGTCAAACTTGAATGAATTACCTACGCGTGAATAAATCAAATCATTTCGCTCCGTAATGTTACGGCCAATTAGTATGTCACAGCCTACTAAGTCATCAATGATGTAAAAGTTCACACCAGTTAAAGACACGCAGTCAAGTTTTAAATCTAGAGTGACCTTTCGATTAACCGGTTTAGAATTGTGCCTAGAAAACCCTTGTAACAAAACAGGCGAGGGTAATTCACTGGTTTGAAGCGAATATTTTTCCACCACCGATTCGGAAATTAAGGAACAACTGCTTCCCGTATCAATAAATGCCTCGTGGATAAAATTATTAATGTTAACCGTTTTTACAAATTTATTTCGCGGATCGGAGGTGTGGATCAATTTAGTTTCCTCAGTTTCTGGTTTGATTAATCCTGTACTTTTCTTACTACGGCACACGGCCTCAACATGGCCTTTTTTTTACAATAATTACATTTAATGAGATCACACTGATTTCTTTTATGATTTCCACCGCAAGTGTAACATTTAATAGGTTTTTGTATAGGTGTTGAACCGGTTTGGTTACTTTCATGCGCGCTACGAGAAGTGGCATTATTATTTGAGGGGATAACGTTTGTTGACGGCTGGCTAGAATTATTCGTTTGATCCATTGTCTTATGTTGGTTTTCGCGTGAACTGCCCGAACTAGTTTGTTTTGTGTTTTTGAATTTGTAGGTACGACCATGAAGGTAACTAGCTAGATCATGGCAAGATTTAAAATTGCTTGCCTCAATTGATGCTCCTATATTGCTGTCGCCTATGCTCCCGACAATTATAGATATAATATCTTGTTCAGTAAAGTTTAAAGATAATCGATCAACTTTACATTTAATATCAAAATAAAATTCGTATAGTGATTGGTTTTCTACTGGTTTTTTATTAATTATTTCTTTCAATAATTCAAACATATTACGGCGCGTTTGAAAACTATTAGCCAGACGCCGATTCCAATCACTCCATTTCCATGTAGGCCACTGAGTATCAGTGCGCAACAATGAGTCATACCAGACTTTGCCAGAGCCTTTCAACTTATTCAGAGCTTGATAACGTATCGTTTCGTCGGTCCAATCAAACGTTGTCGCATAGGATTGTATAATATTAAGCCATGCATTTATATCATCATGTAAAGGGTCAAACTCCGGTATAATATTGTTTAAGGTACTCACAGTTTTGGTATCTTTATGACGTGATACCTTTGACTTTCTTCTGGGCGGAGGTGACGGCGTTCTGGAGCTTGTACTCGTTGTGCTACTGCTACTTGACGATTGTGCTCGCTTGCGATATCGCCTACGTTTGCCCATGACGCGTGGGTGTCACTTCTGATATTAAAAAATTAACTATATTATCACACAATTGCAATGCGTTGATATGAATATATTCAAGGTAAAACACTGTAACTATTATTGAGCAAATAAATTAAACTATTAGGTTATTTCTTAGCAAATATTTATATTTAAACAAATTAATCAAGGGTACGAACTGATTAATCTAGTAAATCTAACAAAATAAATAATAATAATTAGTCCCCAAATATTCAAGGTAACGATCACTGTTCCGTCGCACGGTCCATCAGCAAAAGAGGCCGAGCGCACCGCCGAGCGAACCGTCAGCCCGTCTCCTCCCCACCACGTGCAGTCGTGGTGGTGCGATGCCGACGTCACGGCTCGCTAGGCGGCGCGCGTAGTTCCGCCCGCCAAAAACAGATGGCGCTCGCTCCACAAAGTTGCCAACACTTTATAGTTTCGCCATGTCTGTGCACACTTGAAAGCTCAAATTTGGTACCAATATGTGTATCAATCAAGCCAACAAAGTGATAAAATAAAAATTTTATAAAGTGTTATTAGGGTAGCCCCCCTATATACTTATGTAAAGTGGGAAGTGATTTTTTTTTAATTTCAACCCTAACGTGTGATATTTAAAATATATATAGATATACTAAAATAATTTTTTGATAATGTCAATAATAATATATATGTCACCGTAAAATTGTCAAACACGTTATATTACAATATAACGTGTTTTTTCTCGCGATATTGTAATGTCTCGAATTATTGTCAACTGAACATACGGAAGTATCTCTGCCCCCATAATCGGGACTTGGGGCACCCCCTCGTTAGGTTAGTTAGGTTCCTTTAAACCCTGCACTCGGAATTAGGGGCCCCGCGAAGCGGGGCTCCGTCGACTACGCTTTTTACGGGGAATATAAAGTGTTTTAAGGTTATGTTATATTAATCGGTATTTCTCAGGAATGGTGCATTATCTTTTCACGAGAGTTGTGCCAAACCGTTTATAAACTCGAATTCGTAGATAAAACGGTTTTCCTGGGGCTCTCATTCATGGCGTACTGTTTGAGATGCTATAATAAAATTCCACAAAGTATTCTTGAACTGAATGAGACGAAATTTAAAACATGCATTAAACGCACACAAAGTATGTAAGCAAGCAGATTACAAGTTGAGCAATTATATCGCTGATAAAAATGTTTGGCTCAATGCTGGTCCTGCTCAACAATGACAGGGGCGCAAAAATTGATAGCATTAAATGGTATTGTTGAAGCTGCTGAAGATTGTACAACTATCTTTGCTTTGTATAGATTCAATCTATTTAGTATTCTATAAACGCATAGGCCATATTGTGTGATTACTATGTACTAGAAAGCTATCATTCACTGGAAACCTACTTTAGTTTTTGACTTGAATGTGCCCTGGCGGTTGAGAGTATGTCATGCTCACTCAAATGTCTCGCTGATGATGGCACGTGTGTCGGACCATTTAGTTCCCTTCAAAATGGTTGAGCTGAATGGTGCTGATCCATGCGTCATGTTCGTGAACGGACGCTGTCAGTTGTGACTGGTCATCTCTTAGTTGCCATGGCTTATTTAAATGAATTATTTTGTTTTTACTATGGACACTTTTAACGTGCACATCTTGCTACATTGTTCTCACATAATATACCATCTCAACATGAATGATGTAACCAAGATTTTGTAACAATAATTTGATTTAAAAGAATTAAAAAAACGTAGTTTCCAAGAACTCGGTAGATGGCGTTGATCTGACCACGTTACTAGGTGTCAAAGCCAACACGCTAGAAAAAAAAACACGTCAAATACGCTTGTTGACTGTCCCTCTCGTTTGCATAAGCTTCCGAGTATAACCATTAGGTCCAAGTGAATTTATGTGACGTTCTGTTCCTTGCAGTAAAATACCGAGACCAGCGCCATCTATCCAGTGACTAGGGAAGAGTTTAAAAAGAAAATCTCTCATTGCAATTGAATTTTGTAGTGTTTAATTGTAACTTGTTTATTAATCGAATTAAAACAGTTTTAAGTTCAAGAAGTAAACTAAATTGTTTAAATTTTTCTTAAACCAATTGGATGCCGTCCAAACGTGAGCCATAAAAATACTTCATGGCATAAAATAATACTTTTCTTCAGGCGCTCTGATGTCAATTTAGTATACCTTTTTATCGGCATTACAGTTAAAAATGTGTAATAACGATTCTAACGTAGTCGTACTACTTCGTATTAAAATATTATGTGTTCAGTTTAAGATCGCATCGTGTATTTTTCATCAAATGAATGTCTGTATAAATGTCTGTATGGAATGTTTTCAAATTTTATTCGTGTAGAATTTTGCTATGAAAGTATGAAATAGTAGAAATATTTTACTATATGCTATTCACATGATGTTCGCAAAACGTGGCGTGGTCCCGTCATTATGACGTTCGCAAAAAGACTGGCCCTGATTTTCTCCCATACTACAGCGGTTCCAATTAAGATCGAAATGAGGTCATTCACACCTACCTACCACGTAACTCATCATTAAACGATAATGACACTCACGAATTATCCACCCACGTCGACCAATAAGCGATACTTGCTTATATCGCTAGAGTATCATAGTACCAGTCGGCTAGACATACAGGGGCTGAGAATCTTGTGTTGTTCCAACTAGAATTTATTAAACTAATACAATTAGTTTTTTAGCCAAAAAAAATATTACATTCGAATGTATAAAATGTGTGCATAGTCGACGTTGGCATGAAGGCTGCTAGGCTAAAATGGGATTGGGCGGGTCACGTCAGTCGCATGCACGATGACCGCTGGGCAAAGGTCTCCACGCGATGGTTGCCGGATGACGGACGGCGCCGCTGAGGCCAACCCTGAAAAAGGTGGCCAGACGATTTGGACGCGCATCGCGAGGGTTGGTTCGAGGCGGCACAGGAAAATAGCACATGGAAGGAATTGGAGGACAGAAAAGGCTATAAAAAAAGGAATATGTGACGTAAAAAAATGCTTCAATGTGGGATTTTATCAACATGAATGAATGTAGACTTAGCGTTAGTTCACACCGAGACGCGACCGTACTGGAAGAGGACAGTGCTTTCGCGCTGCGCCGCGCAAGATGCATCGCAACATGCGCAACATCGCTAGGCACATCGTGAAAACAAAGAAATAATTGCACTCGGAAACACGATTGGACTACGACACGGAATGATTAATCAAAATGGCGGCCCATGCAAGTTGACCATAATGTGCTGCACACCTGACGCGATGACCTCGTAAAACAAAAACGGCTAAACAGAATTATTTTGTTTTTGAATTATTGTATTTTGTGATGAGATAGTTATGTCATAAGAATATTTCATTACTTACAATGTGCACTGACTTTATATTTACTCAGTATTTTATTAAAGAATAATGCATAATTTTATGGTATCAGAACACTTGCACGAATGGACAATTGCGCGAATGGACTTTAGCGCGACTTAATGGTCACTGAGGTTCACTCTGTAGTAAATATAACATCACGCCTGTTATTACTTGAAGGTGGATTGTTTTCGTGGTCGTTGGTTACGAAAATGAGTTCAGATTGATAATCCAAGATGGCGTCCAGGTTTCTTTTTGATTTTCCGTCATGGGTGTCGTTTTCATAGTTTTCAGGGTCGCTTCCTCGGCGCCATCTTGGATTTTGATTTTGTCCTCATTTTCGTTATCTACGATCCTAAAATCCATGAAAACGATACCCATGACGAAAAACCAAAAATTTTCTTTGATGCCATCTTCGATGTTTTATTTGATCTCATTTCGTAATAAGCGAACTCGAATACCATTAAACGACACGCATGACGGAAAAATAAAAAAAAAAACACCTTCAAGTAGGTAATAACAGGCGTGATGTTTTGTTTACTCTACAGGGTAAACCTTAGTAGCCATTAAGATGGGCAAAACTCCAGTCGCGCAAGTGTCAATTTGCGCAAGGTTCCTTTCGCACAAAAGTCCATTCGGGCTGAACTCCATGCGCGCATATTATGTCTTTTCGCGTAGGTAGGTGCGCACAAGAAGTGTCCTTCGCGAGAAAGTCCTAGATAATAGTTTTTGAATGCATCTACATTATGAAACTCAAGCGATACCAGATTTGCGACAGGTTTGTACGGATGGAGGGACAGTATCGCTAATATTTCGATATCGATGAATCGGAGCAATGTTCTCTATTTCGATCTTAACTGGCACCAACTATAATAATAGATAACTTTTAATTTTGCTCTCTTCATGTTTGGTGTAAGTTGTAGAGACACTCATGTTTGCGAACTATGTATTTATATTCGTTTTTCCTTTAAAATTGTCTCTATTGTTTAAAAAACACTCTTAAATTATATCCTGTTTGTAAATAATGGACGTTTCTATTCAAAAATAAAAACAAAAATATAAATATAAGTTTCCAACTTATATTAACTTGTATGGTTAGTACGGTTTATATTATTTATTTGCATAAATTATTACATGAATGTTCTAAAACAATTAACATCAAATTAACTATCTACTTTATGATTAAATTACGAATACAACTAGCCATAATCGGCCCGTTTAACATTTACCTACTCAGGTGCGTAAAAACTGATCGAGGATAGTTTGGCAACGTACGTACATTGATCGTACTTTTAGTACGTTTTGCCCGCTCCCACTACGCACCCTGGATATCAGGTCTAGGTGGAGCCAAAAGGAATAGCTCGAAGTCGTGCGGCGGCAACGACCGACAAGTAGACGCGCGCGGCGCCAGCGTCACATCCGCCGCGCTCATGCGGCGCCCACACAGTCCGCAGCACGCCTCCGCCTCGCAGTCCGCGTGCGTAGCCCGCGCGCAGTGCCCCGTGCGCACCGCGCGGTCCGCCAGACGTCGCGTGCAGCGCACGCAGCGCCCGCGCACTGCCAGCCCGCGCCGCGCCGACAGCAGCGCGCGCGCCAGCCCCGTGTGCGCCTCGCGCGCCGCCGCCCGCGCCGCGCACTGCCACGCCGCTCGCCGCGCCGCCGCCGCCGCTAGCAGTGCCCGCGCCGCGCGTGCACTCGCTCCCGCGCCCTCCAGTGCGGCGGCCGCCGGCAAGTAGGCCGCCGCCTCTAGCAGTAGCGCAGGCGGCGGAGCGCGGGCGCAGCGCAGCAGGCGCGCCCACAGGTCGGCGGCGGCACCGGGCGGTAGGCCGGGCGAGGCACGCGCGCACAGCGCCCCGCCCGCCGCCACCCAGTGCGAGGAGACCAGCTCGTCTTCGTCCGCGGCCAGTCGCAGTATCGCATCGAGAGCGGCACTCGGGTCGCCGACCGCTTCGAGACAAAACGGCTCGGCTTCGAGCGAGCCTTCCGCGCGGACTATAGACAGCGCCTCTTCTGGGCGTACGAGACCGGCGTTATCGGCCAGAAACGATCTAACATCGCTGGGACGGTGGCGACAAAGGTTTCGCAAGTGTGCAGCGGCTGAGTCACCTCGCAAGTGACCCGCCTCGAGGAGACTCTGGCCGAAATCTATGACCTGCTCGTTAGATATCGACTGTAGGATCGATGAACCCGCGTCTGAAAGGTGATCTCCCGCAAGCCGAGCCGCAGCCCGCGGTCGGAGATTGACGAGCGCCGGAAGGTACGATTCGAGTAATTTTTTCACGTCGTCGTTTGCTTCCACAAGAGGGCGAAGGTACTCAAAGAGTTCATCTATGTCGGCATTGGACGGTGTAATTATATTAAAGAACTCTGTAAGTGCGCGTTCATGTCGACCTAACGTCGCATCAATCCGCCATAAAACGCGCGGACGTTGGTCGGCTGCGCTGTACTGCTCTTCCAGAAGTTCGACCTGCATACGACCTCTGGTAAGTAGCGCGAGCCAGGCACGATCGGCCCGCTCGCAATTGGTGATTGCGGCCAGTTCTCGTAGGCTGTTTAGAACTTCTTGATCGCTCGGCAGAGCACCTGAATTCAATTGCCCTGTCAAAAACTCCAGAATCTCTATGCGATCGTCGAGTTCCTGAAAAGAATTGACTATTACTTAAAATTAAAATTGATTGAATACACAAAAGCAAATTGCGTGGATTTTTATGTAGTTAAAGACGAATCTGTAACATGCATGCCAGCGGCACAGGTTAGGGTTAGCATAAAAATAAGTAATAATTATTGTTTATAAGTATTATTGTGTAACCATATTATACAGGATGTAGAAAGACCTATTACGTAGCCGCCGACATTGAATCTAATCATTCGCAGGCATATGAAACTAAGTTACATTGAGCGAAAAACGTTTGCTGGGAAACTTGTTTAAGTTTTGGTGTCAAAAATTGCAAAAATGACATTGTCCAATTTAACATACGCCAAAACCTTTTGGTTTGGGAATGGGGGTTTCAAATTAAGAACCACATTTAAAACTTAAATTATTTTCGACATTGTAATCATTGAAAGAATACCTAAAATCAATGAATGCGCGCATTCGCGGGCTGTCTGTTAATTTATTTGAGATACTCGTATTATTTCAATGGGGACAATTCGATAATAGTATTAATAGTTAGACAATGACAAATGCTCTGCGCTGCGCTCCGCCATACCATATGTGCGCCGACCCAATGTACGGCTAGAGTACGCCCAGTGGGCGGCAATTGCAGCGTTCATGTAAAACACAAATGCATTTATGCGTGAGTGGCCTGCGGCAGTACATACATCGGTCAAATGAAGCGAACCATCTCATGCCGCATCAGAGAGCACATAAAGGCTGTGAAAATAAGGACAAGCACAAATCTACCATAGAGACCATAGAGCATCTACTGCCGTCCGTCCGTCTCATGACGACAGGCCGTATCGACGGCGCGTTCGTGCACGCGAGCCTCAAAGAGATGTCAGCACAGTGAAGGGGCCCGAAAGGGCCGAATCCTGTCGGGGCTGCGGGACTGTTCGAAAGAGATACCGTAGCCCCGGAACATAAAGGGCGAAGAAGGAACATGGATGGGTTTTAGTCAGTAAAAGTCTGACACTCCCTCCCGCTCCGCCCAGAGTGGGAGAAGTCATTTGATGATTTCCCATCCAAAAAAAAACCCAAAGTGGGAGAAGTAATTAAGTATCCAAAAAAAAAGAAGACTAATTTAACTTGGGCCGACGTACCTACATTTTTATTTAAGGCCGTTTTCTGGCTACACTGCTGTGTTTCGCGAGTTTTTGGTTTTACCTGGAAAATAAATCTTCTATGACTGCCGAAAAGGTTTCCCAGAAGGGTACAGCACAACATTAAATCGCAACTACGGAAATAACAAGTGGCTCTCTGCTCCGTTATGTGTCTTTTTACATCCCTCAAACACGCCACGTTATTAGAATTAAAACACGTACCGGTAAATCACGTGCAAATGTGAGCAATGCCCGGGCGACCCTGAGCCTGTTCTGTTTGCCGAGCGGCCCCACGAATGGAGGGTCGCGAGTACTCTGCTCCAGGAGCCGCACTGCTGCGGCCGCGTCGTGCTCGACCATTACCTTTAAAGGTGATCGTCCCCCGTTCTCGTTCTGTAACATAAAACGATATATTTTCAAGACAATCCTTTCGATGGCTTTCAAGAGTGGTTGTTGAGAGGTTTGGTGTGCTTCTGTTTCAAGAACTCTCCAGTGGCTAGCAAGTCCAACTTTTGCCGAAAAAAATCGAACAAAAAGACAGACGGACAAATTAATCCATGAGGGTTCCGTTTTTGCTTGCCATAAAGCAATATAAATTCTAACTTTTTAATTTTAATTAAAAAACGTATGTGTGTGAAGGAGTGGTCGTCAATTATAGCAGTAGGAGCATAGTTTGCTCTTACCTCTTGGGTAGCGAGCAGCGCGTGCAGCGCGTCGTGCCGGGCGGAGGGGCGCGCGTGTGCCGGCAGCGGGCGGCCCGCCGCGCCGCGCCCCGCCAGCGCGTCCGCGGCCGCCAGCACCAGCGCCGCGCCCGCGCACCTGCACGCGCCGCGCGAGCACGAACCTGACACGTGCGCCGCAAGCGACCGCATCGCGCCGCCGCCGCCGCCTGCACACACGTGCGCCCATTCAAATGAGAAGTTCTCTTTTTGATTTTAATAAAAACACACGTCACATACGCTCGATGACTGACACTTTCGTCTGCATAAGCTTCCGAATATAATCATTAGGTCCAAGTGATATTATGTGACGTTCTGTTCCTTGCAGTAACGTAGTCAGACCAACGCCATCTATCCAGCGAGTAGGGAAGAGTTGAAAAAGAAAATCCCTCATTACAATATTTGATAGCTTATATTTTGGAATCGCGTTTTAAAGAAGTTCATTTCACTCGTTTTATGACAGAAAATATTGTTTATGAATTGTTTTTAGGCTCATAGTTACCGAGTGCTGCTGCGACGGCGCCAACTGCTCGCCACAGGCCTTTCTCTCTCGTGAGGACGCTTGCCCGGTGAGGATCAAGCGATGTTAACGGCAACGACGCTATGACGCGCTCCACCAAAGCCGGCTCAAAATCAGCTAGTTTCTCAATCAGTGCCTGAAAAATATGAAATGGTATTAATTATTCAGGTAAGTAATAATAATTATGCAATTGTAAGACGAAATAATTGTATATAGTTGCCGCCAGTTAAGATCGCAATAGCGGTCATTGCCTTTCCCCTAATACCTCTTTGCACGAACCAAAACAAATGAACCATGGTCTTAGGGTGTTGGGTTCAAATCCCGGTAGGAGCAAATGTTTGTGTGATGAGCATGAACATTTGTTTCCGAGTCATGGATGTTTATATGTATAATAAGTATGTGTAAATTACAAACAAAAAATATATAGTGTGTCCGGACATGGACTAGCGATATTCTAAATACTTAAATATAAACTATTTTAAAGTGTACTTTAGGCTTGGGTACAATACACTTACCCGCTATGTGGCAGCCATTTTGTTTTTTGTTGAAATATGCTCTACGTGAGTACAAATAAAAAACATATCTCTCAAAGATTTAGTCACACTGAGATAAAAAAAATAAGCATATTTGAAAGGCAATAATATTGTCTACCGTCTGCATTATAAAGCTTTGAGTTCACAATTCCACAACGTTCGAAAAAAGAACGAAAAATTATGCGATTCAACCAATAATTGTTAATTACTACAAAAACACCCCAGACAACTTTTTAATTTTTGTTACTGGATCGACAGATTTTGAGCTAAGCTACAATACAACATGAGACCACCATCGAAATCGCCAAAAAATAATCAATGGCCCCATACTAAATTCCAATACCTACTCGACCAAATGCACAGCTGATAATTTTTTCACGATTTCGATGGTGGTCCCAAAGAAAAAGTTGTTCAGTTGGATGGTCTGTAGCACACCCTTTCATATGACTATACCCTTTCTGTTACACGTTGTATATTGTCTAAAACTCACCTAGCAATGTAATAATAAAATATTGCGAGGTTTTCAGCTTTTTTTTCAATTACCCTGTATAAAATGAACAAATACAAACAAAAAGGTACTTGATTTACATGCAAATAAATACACTTTTTACTACGATTAAAATTGCCCAACGATATATTAATTTCATTATTTTAATACTATGACACTATCGCATACAATACCTTTTTTGCATTATATTGTTTTAGATAAGTTTTCATACTATCGATATTATTTCGATCGAATTAGGTTACATCACTATTTGAGTAGCAACCTGCATTCGTGTCAGTGACAAGCCATTCAAATACCACCCTTATTTTTACGTTGTTACAGTTCATATTGAACACAATACACAATGCCATCTAGCGACGAGTAGCGGTACTTGGTAGTCTAAGATGTATATAATTATTGTTTTTATTAATTTGATTTATAGACTGTTGATCTTAAAGTTGCATTTCGTATAATATTTTTTTTTGCATTTCGTTTACGCCCTGATTTTATTTTTAGCCAATCCTATTTTTGGGTTTGTAGTAAGAGTAAATCCAAATGGTATGAGTTTGGCGACATCGGTTCTGGTACAATGTTTATTCTCAAGCTACTTCCACTGTTTTTACTGTTCCGTGGTGTAATTGTACTTTAAAACAGTTTCTATTTAAGTATTTAGAATATCGCTAGTCCATGTCCGGACACACTGTTTATGTAGTATATCAACTATCTGGTGTCCGCGACACAAGCCTTGCTTAGTGTGGCACTAGATGGCGCTGCGTGTAATGTCCAGCGATAGTATTATGTATCGTTTTTCATGAGACACATGTTCAAAATCACGATACATGACGATTCAAGACTTGAACAGTAATTATATGTATATCATCATGATTCATGCCATCTCATTTAGTATTAACTTAATTTTATATTGTATTGAAATTTTATCAATAACATTTGGTAAATTATAATTATATTTTTGTCCTATGGTGAATAGACATACCAGCACTTATATGTTATTTTCATAGTTTCACATTAATTCTTCGTATGTATTGCTGTTGGTGTACCAAATAAATAATAAACAGGCTTATTTTTGGTTTCAATAGTTAAGGACTTCAATAAATGTAGGTAGGTCACCGCTATTACGATTTTAAGTGACAGCAACTATAATTATGTATAAATTACCTGTGTGGAGTCAGGTGAGGGAGCCAACTCAGCCGTAGTTAACTCTCCGCGGGCTGCCGCGTCGCCTAGTGCTTCTATGAAGGCTTTTTCATCAGAACACTGTTCCCATAAGCGAGTCCACAGCTCCTCCCTAATCGTTTATAAATTACTTGTTTAGTATAATAACTGAGAAAGCATAACAAAATTTCGATAGAGAGCAATACGTATAAGCCTAAATTGTGCGAACCTTAGATTATACTTTAAACACAACTTGACAGTTTGATCAGCAACTTGCTTATTACTCAAGATGTGTGGTCTGTCAGAAATGTCGTCTATAAATTGATAAGCTAATGTCTTCGCCTCAGTTCCCTGGGAAGAACAGAGTAAGCGTAAAGCATTCAAATGCCGGCCCGAAGACAAGAACGCTTGTGCCCTCGCTAGGAGGTGCCGAGGTCGCACTCGGACGATGCCGCGCCGGCCCAGTACGGACAGCGCGCCGGCTGAGACGCATGCGCCTCCTAAGGCACTCACGCCGGCCGTACACATCGCTCGCGACACGCGTCCATCAGTCCAATGCCCCTAAAACAATACATTGCCAGGCTCAAATATTGGATGGTCTAGGAAATGACCAGTCAGTTATCATGAATTCATGACCGGATGGTTTGAAGGCTTGGCTGTTATAACGCCATTAAAGGTAAACAGGGAGCTTGAACGTCTCGACTGCGAACACAGGGCAAACATGGCGTGGATTTCGCCCAGGATATTAACCTAAGCATCACCTACATTTTTTATCATTGTCTAATTCTTTTTAAATCGGCTCAGATTATATTTAAATGCATTAGGATTTTGAGATTTGTTGCGAATGATAGACATTATACATAAATATATTATTGGTCAGGGTATTGACTATTTGTCCTCAGATCCCCTCATGAATAGTCAGTAACTAGGTTCATACCTTGAAAAACGCAGACGCGTAGACTGGTTCCATATGTGAAAGATCCAAGGGTTTATCGTAGTCATCTCCCCACAGTCTTAGATTTTCATCGGCGTCGAAAATAGCGAGATTACCTCCAAGCCAGCCAAGCCATAGGGGACTTGACACCAATTCTACTCTCTGGATTGGTTTCAAAGATATAGATGAACCGGTTATGGTCAATGACAGCCATTGCAACATTTTAGAACGACCACATACTAGTATACGCTCGTCTGTTTCGCTCCACTCTAGGACAGGGAGTGTGTCTGGAGGGCCAGTGAGACGTAATCCCGCAGCTCTCCCTCCAGCTACTATAATGACGCGCGACAACGTCGCTAGTGCCAAAATGCGAGCGTCCCGGGCCGCCATCGCTACTACCTCTCCTCGAGCTCCAGAGAATAGGCAAGAGGAACGTGCAGACCGCACTCCTAAAGGTCGGGAAAACTTGATCAACCAGACAGATCCACCCGTGTCCAGGGCCAGTCCAGATGTGCCAGCCCACGTGACACGTAATGTCCCCCATAACTCGCCACCCAGAGTAACACGTCTCAATATAATTCCACGTACACTTTCGTACTGACATATAAGCCCTCTCGCGTATCCAGCGAGGAGTCGAGTGCAATCTTGATTGTATGCCAAACAAGAGACTGCTCCTCGGTCAGTATTTAAATCACAGACCCATCTCAAAGTTTGTTCATGAAATGAGAGTAAGTGACCATGTGCAGTTCCTACTGTTAATTTTGTCTCGGTTCCTACGCTCAGCGCTGTTGCAGTACCTGCTGATGATCTCTCCTACAAAACAACAAAAAAAAAAAAAATTGACATACAAAATAGTATTAGGGCGTTTTAAATATTTTTTTTTACCAAATAAGCAATTACACTCAAGGTGCGTTGAAGAGTTCAAAATCGATACTGAAAAGCGCTGTATCAAATACACTCGTGGAAAAAGAATACGGGTCAGTGCGAAAAACCGGCCAACTGCGAGTCGGACTGGTGCATCAAGGGTTGCATCGTAGTAAGGGAGCGCTCTTTAATTTATTGCTTGTCGTTATAGCGGCGACAGAAACACACATTCTGTGAAAATTTCAATTGCGGATCTTGAGATTGAGACGGACAGGACAGCGGAGACTATCCCTTTTGGTATACGGAACTATAAAAACTAAAACTACTCTTAAAATAATAGAGCTACTCGAAGCGGCATGGATAATGTACCAGTTAAACCCCAATGCATTAAAAAAAGTCTACAACCCACCATTATTAAAAAAAAAACAATTGCGTATTGAATTTATTTCCAAATTCGAGGTTTAACTTTTCTTTGAGAAGAAGCCGTGTCCCAGCATTGGGAACATTATAGGCTGATATGATGATGAATCTAAAGTTAGTCTTTCTTTCTAACCGGTGCACGGTGATAGGCTAGTGACGACCGGCGGATTGTCAAGTCATAGCTCTCAAGTTCGAACCAGACACATGCACCTCGGATTTTTCATATATGACTGCGTATTTTATAATATTATCACTTGCTTCGGCGAGGAAAACATCGTGAGGAAACCAGCATATCTGAGAAATATTTCTCGAAGGCATGCCAACGGTTAGGCACGTAGGTAACTAAACATACGACAAAGATGATGTTAGTTTCACGCATGTCCCATTATTAATTTACAAGTTACAGGGATTTTCGTCACCGACCCGTATTATTTTACAATTTACAGAAAATGAAAAAGAGAATAAACATACTTGTGCCTGTGAAAGCTGTTGCGATACACCCTGTAGAAATTCGACTTGTAATGCAGAGCACGCTGCTGGATCCTCAATGTATTTGGTTTCTTTGTTTTTAACATTTTCCTCTTCTGTAGATAATACCTCAGCTAGTGTTGGCGCTTCACTTGCCGGCAATGCATATTCAATCTCATCTAACTAAAAAGTACATCTTGGATGGTTAACACAGATACCTACAGCACTATTCATTTAAGATTAAAATAACATGCTATTTATAAATGGATAAATAGGTACAGAGCTAGCTAGGTAGACAAGTATTACACCACAGTTATATTTTCACCAATTAGTCGAAGGCTCAACGCCATTGTGTAACTTTGTAAAGGTATAAATATAGTAACCTTTACATAGTTACCATAACATTCACACAAAAACTAACCAATAAAAAAACCATTACACGGTTTCTAGCCGTTCCGGTCGACAATATGAAACCCTACGAAGGCTTGTTTAAGACGGCGGCGGCGCGACGGACGGCGCGGCGCGGCGGCGCTGGCGCGCGTAGGCGTTAGCGCGTGTAGGCACGAGCTTAAGAGGGATCAGGGCCTGTGATGAATTTGAAAAATAAGTATTTGAAGAAATAATTGCGGTCGCAGTCCGTCAAGCCTGCCCCCGTAGAGCTGTAGCTCAGACTCAATTATATCACAAACATTAAGGCGATTACATGAGCTAAACGCGAGTTTTATAATTACTAAAAGTATATGATTCACTGCAATAAACAAGACCAGAATAATATATGATAATCTTCAGGATATATGCTAGCATGATACTGTTTTGAAAACATAATACAACTAATTTGGCTCAATAAAAATAAATCACGAACTTATCTCTAAAAATATCTTTCAAACAATAAAAAGCATACTAATATGCATGCGATCATTCTGATTTTTGGCAAATAATTCTACAAGCAATATATTAGCATGATACTGTTTCCGTTTTTTAATCCAATCAATAGTTTTTCTAAATCTATCGAAACCACTCATTTCGCGCTATTTGGCCCGCAGTGGCTGGCAACCACTAAGAAAAACCTTGTTAAAGGTTCCTATCAATTTCTTTCATGATAAAAACTGTGATTGTATTGTTGGTGTGCAATCTTATGATGGTATTTCTAATCTTATCTCATCTTACTATTGAATACGAAAGTTCCTGAGGATAGATGGATATTTGTTACTTATTTCCTGCTTACTTAGAGATACTTTTCTGCCCCCATAATCGGGACTTGGGGCACCCTCACGTTAAGTTCCTTTAAACCCTGCACTCAGAAATACTTCGCGTAGCGTGGCTCCGTCGACTATGCTTTTTCGGGGTATTTAAAGTGTTTTGAGGTTAGGTTATATCGCTGGACATTACACCACAGCCCCATCTAGTGGCACGCTAAGCAAGGCTTGTGTCGTGATCACCAGACAGTTGATATACTACAAATATTGTATACTCTTTGTTTGTAAATACATACTTATTATACATATAAACATCCATGACTCGGGAACAAATGTCCATGCTCATCACTCAATCATTTGCTCCTACCTGGATTCGAATCCGAGACCCTAAGAACGTAAGGCAGCCTCACTACCGCTGCACCATACGGGTCGTCAAATTTGTATATTAATCAGTATTTCTCAGGAATGATACATTATCTATTCATGAGAGTGGTACCCTTGGTCATGGGCAGGATTGGCATGTTTAAAACAAGCTGTTTAAAACATGTTTTGTGTTTTAAACTGTTTAAAATAAAACATCGTTTTTTATTAAGTGTTTGAAAACATTGTTTAAAACATGTTTTAAACAATGAAATAAACAAATTTTTATAAATTAATTAAAGTGGCTTTTTAACAATTTAAAAAGCCACTTTAATTCGATATGAATTGTTCCCATATTGGATGCTTTTTACGCCCTGGACTTGACATTTTTATTATTTTGAATGTGGTAGAGGTGTTATCTTTATCTATCACACAACCGTTAATAACAACTGTCGAAAGTGAAATTAAAAATCAGAAAGAAAGTCCGCTCACACTCCATCGGTAAAATCCCCCGGGGAATTTCCGGAACTTTCCCGTAATTCGTGATTGTTAAATACTAGCTGACCCACGCAACTTCGTCTGCATCACATAAGAGAGAAAAACGAAAGGAAAAAAATCCCCGTTTTTGGAATATTTTTCATTACTGCTCTGCTCCTTATAATTGTAGCGTGATGTTATATAGCCTAAAGCCTTCCTCGATAAATGGACTATCCAACACAAAAATAATTTTTCAATTCGAACCAGTACTTCCTGAGATTAGCGCGTTCAACCAAACAAACAAACAAACTCTTCTGCTTTATAATACCTATTAATATAGATATGTTTTGGGTATTCCACTTATTTTAGATAAGTTTATGTGATTTCCCTACTAAAAATGAATGTCGGACAGGACGTATTGAATTTAGATCAATTTTTGTCACGCAGTTTTTAAAATAGTATAAAAATGAAGTCATAAAAGCGATGCTTCCATAAATGCTCCAAGCTAATATTAGCAAAAAACAAGAGTATCTTTGGTAGATCATGAACAATAATGATGAACTATGAACACTTATTGGTCTGAACCAGGGATGTAACGGATGTGATGATATCGGTACCGGAATCGGAATCGGAGGTTTCGGATTTGATATATCGGAATCGGAATCAGAACCGGAATCGTAGGCGGGTGCTGAAGAAGAGAATGTATGAGAAAGTAGGATTCATTAATGAAATAACGAACGATTGGCTCCAATTGAAAAATTATTTTTGTGTTGGATAGTCCATATATCGAGGAAGGCTTTAGGCTATATAACATCACGCTACGATTATTAGGAGCGGAGCAGAAATGAAAAATGGGGTCTTTTTTTTCCTATCTTTTTTCTCTCTTATGTGACGCAGACGAAGTTGCGTGGGTCAGCTAATCTACACTAATATTATACAGAGGAAAACTTTATTTGTTTGGTTGTATTGAATAAACTCGAAAACTACTGTGCCGATTTAAAAAAATCTTTCACCACTAGAAAGCTACATTCACCCTGAGTAACATAGGCTACATTTTATCCCCGTACTCCCACGTGAACGGGAACTGCGCGAGTGAAACCGCATCACGTCCGCTTGTAATGCATATGTCACCGTAAAATTGTCAAATACGTTATATTGTAATATCTCTAGCGATATTGTAAAGTCTCGAATTATTGTCAAATGAACATACTGCTTACAACAAAACGCATTATTTTTCGTGAA
Source organism: Xestia c-nigrum (assembly GCA_916618015.1). Classification (NCBI taxonomy): domain Eukaryota; kingdom Metazoa; phylum Arthropoda; class Insecta; order Lepidoptera; family Noctuidae; genus Xestia; species Xestia c-nigrum. The sequence continues at coordinate 14,104,131 of OU745260.1, forward strand.
ATGCATGCGATGGTAGTCAACTTACGCGGTGTGGAGGGAAGGAGGGGTCCCTCTTGCCCAGTGGCACACCTCTCATGAAAAGATAATGCACCATTCCTGAGAAATACCGATTAATATAACATAACCTTAAAACACTTTATATTCCCCCTAAAAAGCGTAGTAGACGGAGCCCCGCTTCGCGGGGCCCCTATTTCCGAGTGCAGGGTGTAAAGGAACCTAACTAACCTAACGGGGGGGTGCCCCAAGTCCCGATTATGGGGGCAGAGATACTTCCGTATGTTCAGTTGACAATAATTCAAGACATTACAATATCGCGAGAAAAAACACGTTATATTGTAATATAACGTGTTTGACAATTTTACGGTGACACATACATTAGTAATCAGTCTTTTTAATTTCCAATACAAACAATAGAACGCCTGACGAGGCATTGAAAAAAAATCAATCATTATTAATAATTATGCATTGTATGTAGGTACTTGTAAGTATGCTGGCGACTCGAATGGCGTAGTGGTAGTGACGCTGCCTTACGTTCTTAGGGTCCTGGGTTCGAATCCCGGTAGGAGCAAATGTTTGTGTGATGAGCATGGACATTTGTTTCCGAGTCATGGATGTTTATATGTATAATAAGTATGTATTTACAAACAAAAAAAAGTATATATGTAGTATATCAACTATCTAGTGACCACGACACAAGCTTTGCTTAGTGTGGCGCTAGGTGGCGCTGTGTGTTAATGTCCAGCGATATTTATTTATTTTTTATTTTATTTAATTGAAATCGACAGAAAGCACGTTACGAGGGGCTAACCCCGTGGGACAAGTATAAACAGGTTTATACGCGTTGACCGTGCCGGCCGCAAGGCATCGACCTCCGATTACCTCCGATTGAAAAGTTTCGGAACAGGTATCGGAATCGGAGGTTCAAAATCAATTGGAAGTTCCGACTAATCGGAATCGGAATCGGAGCTCCGTAACATCCCTGGTTCACACCCGTTCCATCCCAGGTGTGAACCAGGGACGTAACGGATGTGATGCTATCGGAACCGGAATCGGAATCGGAGGTTTTGGATTTGATATATTGGAATCGGAATCGGAGGCGGATGCTGAAGAAGAGAATGTGTGAGAAAGTAGGGTTAATTATGTCACCGTAAAACTGTCAAACACGTTAGATTGTAATCTCTCTAGCGAGGTTGTAAACTCTCGAAATATTGTCAACTGAACATACGGAAGTATCTCTGCCCCCATAATCAGGACTTGGGGCACCCTGACGTTAGCTTAGTTAAGTTCCTTTAAACCCTGCACTCGGAAATAGTTAACAAAATAATTAAGCATTGTACAGACGCTACTCGCCAGCACATCAAGTAATTACCACAATCTGTCAAATATCTGCAAAAGATTTACAACTTTATCACAAAGTTGGAAGAATCACATTCAATTGGAAAAAATTGACAGATTCGGATAGGTTGACCTGCTGTAATCCACAGAAAGCACGTTACGAGGGGCTATCCCCGTGGGACAAGTATAAACAGGTTTATACGCGATGACCGCGACCGTATGCCGCCGCCCGCCGCAATGCATCGACCTCCGAATCGGAGTAATCAGAGTAATCGGAGTAATCGGGTCGGAGGTAATCTGAGGCTCCGATTACCTCCGATTGAGAAGTTTCGGAACAGGTATCGGAATCGGATGTTCAAAAACAATCGGAAGTTCTGACTAATTGGAATCGGAATCGGAGCTCCATAACATCTCTGGTGTCAATCAATCAATCAAAGCATTTATTTCAAGTAGGCCAGTAACAGGCACTTTTGAATTGTCGAAACAAAGATGACATTTAAATATAGCTACAGTCCCAGTCACAAGACATAAAAACTGTGAAAGTACTGTAGTTGTGTGAACATGTTATAAACATAATGCACTGATGGAAGTGCTGACTGGTTAGCAGCTACATTCAAGCCATGTTTTGACCATCTATCTACACAAATAATGAAATAGAAGTGTTAGTTTGTAATTTCAAAATACCAGCTTTTTAATAAATGTGATAATAATTATGAGAATTCAAAAATATCAAAAACATGGACACATTTAACACAACTCACAGGTAAAAAAAATGCTATCTTTCTTGTGTAACTGAGGCCAACAGTTACACAAAAAAGATAGGTAACTAAAATTCTAATGCTGACATTTGAAATTCATTTTCTAAATGTCACGTCTTAAGTATATCCTAATTGAATAAGTCAATGTAGATACGAACATATAATCTACGTTTGTAATACAAATAACAAACAAAGAACATTAGCATTAAGGTAATTTGTCATGTTACCCAGCCACATTTGTATTTTTATTACATTCTTTATATATTTACAATATCCAAATGAATAATTTGAAATAAGTAGTAGAGTCCTCAATAACTAGAGGTGGGCGTATCACAGGCAATATCTTTATAAACTGTCATTGTAAAAGTGAGTGGTCAAATGCAAAATAAGTATGTGTTCTAAATTAAATTTGATTCGAAGCCTACTAGATTTTCATAGAAAACTGAATGAAGGCAATGTAAGTGTGGTATTAATAAGTATACAATTCGTATTACCTCTTCAATATCCAAATCCAAATATTGAAGACTTTCAACTGATTCCAAGTCAGAGTCCAACAAAGACTGAACAGACGGAGTTTTTAATAAATCCATCACCTGGTAGACGAAGTAATCATGAAATATCTGTAAAAAAGAACGTCTGTTAATTAATATTAATGAATTTGTGTAAGTAATAGAAACACACGAAGGAGTTCCCTTACTAACATTAGCTAATTTTAATATGAAAAGGATAACAAATTCTGTACACTGAAGAGATCCTCAAGACTAATGCAACAACGAGTAACTCATTTATTTATTTGGGATTTAATTAATTTGCCGGTACTCGGCGCACTTAAACAATCTAAAATTATTAAAATAATGTCGATGTCGTCACAGTCATATCAATCAATCGTGACAGTATTGACATAACATTTGACATTGACAATTTGACATCGATAGACGTCAACGAGTCCCTATAATGCACGTCACTGTAATGCACACACCAGCAATGCGCGACACTGGATTGTACAACACGAGTGTGTACGCCCATGTAAAAGAAACCATCACAATGTTTCCAATTACTCGGCTGTACCTTGCTTGTCCGACCCAACAATGCACGGCATGATAATTGGCGACATCACGTGACTGTTTTGAATTCCAATGACGTGCATTGTCATGTCGCGCATTCTCGGCCTGTACCAGGATTGGCCGGCCTGATAATGCACAGCACATCAATTGGAATCAAAACAAACAGTGACGTCACATTAAAAAAGTAAAACGCCATGTGACACTAGGGATGGGAGGTATCACAAATATGATTGATTCATGATTGATTTTGTTTCGGTTGACGTTCAATCAATATAATAATCTGTGAATTATTTGTGTACCAGTGTTTTTAGAAAAGTTTAAAAACGCTGTTTGGGTTTTCTTGTTGAGTTCTGGTTGTAAGGCACCCTCCTACAGCTAAATCCGGAAGAGAAAATGGTCCTGAGATGGAAGAAAGGAAAAGATAATGACAACAAACATGATTAACATCAGCAACGTGCAAGCGTTTTCAACAAGAAATTATATTTCATTGATCAAGTTAGTACCTACCTATGCTATTATACTAAATATAAGGCTAAAAGTGTCTTGTTTGTCTCCGACTTACCGTTTGTCGTAAAAACGATGTCAAAGGGATCTATAGGTTAAGTTAGAACTGTGACCAACTACCTCGAAATTTGTCGCGAATGTTTTCTAAGTATTTTTTTCATAGTGCCCATAAGACGACACTGACCCATTATTCTCTGATTCTTTCCGTAACTTACAAATCGTCTCAATTATTATGATACCCTATGATTATCAGTGTGTAAATTATTAGAGCTCTTTATCTGGGGGCTGTCAGTTTGATCCCTATGGCTTTGTTTGTGATGTAATTAATCAATCCTTGTAGGTACTCTATATTATTTACTAATATGTAGGTCCTTACTATCTGATAAATAAATACCTATCCACAAAATATTCCTACATAATTACCCACAAACACCAGCTGTGGAGACAGTGACAAGATCTACAACATAGCACATAGCTTTAATACAGAATAAAAATAGCAATATATAAGTAGGTACGTACTATATCTATACCTAAGTGCTAGCAGTCGAGCTATGAAAAAATTTCATCAGTGTTTATTTTATTAAACCTAGGAATTTTGTAGAAGGTTACCTTTAGCTGCCATCATAATAACTTTCTAATGAATCTTATTTATTTTAGATTTTCACTGCAATCGTAAGATGTGTTCGACTCAAACTTGATGGAGATAATTATAAAAGCAATGAAATATTTGCCCCGAACATAGTCCATACCATGATTGTGTCGCTGCTTGCTGCTCAAGGGGACCGCAAGCCTGGAATTCCATTACAATATATATATTATATGGTTTCATCGCAGAAGGAAAGAACACTTTAGTAAAAAGTTAATTGGTTATACAACAACCCGACCTGTCAGTCGACTTGTCAAGTAACGAAAATAAAATTATTGAAAAAACTCTTAGAATTATTATTGGATTGGTATGTAGTGTCAAAAGTGTAAGAAGAAACTGGCGAGTAATGGATCTCCTTTTCTATGCCAAGGTATTTGCCTAGGAACATTCCATAGGAATTGTGTAAAAGGCTTGGCAGCAGACATGAAAGCAGGTACAACACGAATTTTTTGTAATAATTGTGAAGATGAAGAGCCCGAGGAAGAGGAGCAGTTAGTAGAGGGACAAGGGTTCGAAAAAATCCTAAAGGATATACAGAACAAAATCAATTCCCTTCGGGGATTTCAAAAACAGCTAAATTCCATTATGATTAGCGTGGCGGTTCTATGAATGCTTATCTCTCCATCTAAAATACTCTTAAAAACCAACTAGTTTTATTTTTGATACAGACAATAATAATATATTTTATTTTTGTTACTGTAGGTTCATATCTGATCACATTTTAGAAATCCATGACAGATAAATAGCCTTTAAAATAGTAGGTACCACCTACTAATTGAATGTTACATAATTTTATTTGTAATTAAAATTAGGAAATAGGTAGGTACTTAATATGTGTAAGAAAATGTAGTAAGGAAAGTTTTGAGTATGAATGTAGATGGGTAGGTATGTGAGTATAGGAAGACCAAGACGAGAAGAAGAAGACATGCTGCGCCGACCCCAAATTAATTGGGATAAGGGCAAGAGAATGATGAAATTTAATTAAATTATTTAATTTCATTATCTTTTTTTCACTCTTCCTCGTCCGTAGTAGGTATGTCCTGCAGGATACTCCTTTCCCTTGTGCTCCACACAGATTCCGTGACCATACATACATCATCTCTTGATCTCTATTCGTACCTAGCTTGCTTCTTTCCATAAAAGTATCATTAAATAAACAAAAATGCAGTTTATATATTATCATCATATCAGCCATAGGAAGTCCACTACTGAACATAGGCCTCCTAAATAATATAGTGTATAATGAAGTACCTAGGTAAGTTAATTTAAAATGAACGTCAATATGGCGGGACCACGCCAGGTTTTGCGAATATCATGTGAATAGGATATAATACAATATTTCTACTATTTCATACTTTCGTAGAAAAATTCTACATCCATATTATTTTCAAATATGCTGCAAAGAAAGTGGTCTAGCTATTTTTATATCAAAATGACGGGACCACTATTCATTTGATGAGGAACACATGGCGACATTTTGTGTATTCAGTTTAAAATCCTTTAAACTGAACACACAAAAACTCAATACGAAATAGTAAGTTTTAAAACTATAATTACATATAATAAATTATACTTTTAAATAGTTTCAATAAATAAATGTTTATTAAATTTACATAGGAAAAGCGCCTGAAGAAAAAGTATAATTTTATGCGTTGTTGTACCTATCATTTTATGGCTCATACAATTGAATAGAGGCTTTACTTTTTCTTTAGGCTCTTTTCTGATGTAAATATAAGAAACATTTATTTATTTAAATTACATTCTTAAAAGCATTATAATGATTCAAACGTAGTCGTACCATTTCGTATTGAAATTTTGTGTCATCAAATGAATTGAAGCATTGCGTGCAACTAGGGCGTTACACCAAAAAGTAACTTTTGAGATAATTGAAGTTAAAATTTTTGGTATGTTATAAATTCTAAATGAATTAAGATAAATCCCTAGAACTTTGAAAATTACGGGTAACAATGAGTAAGTGTAAGATTATTATATTATTATTATTTTCAAATAGAAACTTCAAAATAACATATTTTTAGGTATGTTATCCGCCCTTGTTTCATCCTACCCATAAATTAATTGGGCGTTCATATTTTAAATGGTTTTGAAGGCATAAATGATGGCTTTAGGTGCTTTAAACAGTCATCTTTTTATAAAAGTAAATCACAACACTCATTTGCTTTAATTATTTAAAAGTTTAAATAATATCTGTGGGCTTGTTTTCTTCCATAACTTTATATTCTTAAACTTCTTCTTTCCTTTCTTTTTTGGAGGAACCTAATCAGTCTGGTCGTCATCTGCACAAAATCACTGATTTCAATAATTTCAGCCATGTTTTTACATTAAAATAAACTTTCGCATACTACAGGTCAGCGTAGCAAAATCCTCTCAATTATTATCTATCACACCATCTAGAATCACTGCATCAAAATGAGTTGTTGCCATACAATATTAGATAGCGCAATGTTTAATTTGGTGCAATAATATTAAAATGGGCTTTGGGTGCCGAACGCCCTTGTTGCTCCCATTGCTTCAATTAGTGGTCCCGTCATTTTGATATCAAATTAGCGGGGCCACTGTCTTTGCAGAATAATTTAAAACTAGTTTCTGCCCGCGTGAAGTTCGATAACTGTCCCACGCGATCATACTACGGGGATAAAAAGTATCATATGTTAATCCAGGTTATAAACTATTTATGTGCCAAATTTCGTGAAGGAGTAACAAACATACACCCTCACAAACTTTCGCCCTTATAATATTAGTGTGATTCTTTTTATTGACTAAATTACAACCGTTCTATCACACAACATAGGTACTATTCAACCATTCTATCTCCAGTACTACTGGACTGGACAGAATTGAATGAAGTTAGTAGATAGTGATACCGTCAGCAAAACGTCATCAAATGAAATCTGCTTTTGACTTCAGCGAGATCATAACATGCATTAAAACTCTAGCGTATACTGTGTCTCTGTTACGTCTACATCGCGTAGAAAATAACCAGGATCAACAGTAACGTGCCGTCCGCATCCGAAGCACGGAATCATCTTACTTTCTAAACAATCAGGTTATTTATTTAACCTGCAATGGCCTAACTAAACTTGGAACAGTCCCATAAGATATTTTTCCGTGTTGAGACAGTGTCCCCACCGGTAATCGAACCCAGAACCTCGGATCGCGAGCCAAACACTCGGATCACTAGACAATAGAGGCTGTTAATTTGTTGATGATCTAATAAAAATAGCTAATTGTTCATCATCATCATAATTGCAGTCCACTGCTAGACATAGGCCTCCGCCAATCGCCAAGGTGCACCACAAGGTCTAGTAATTAAATTGGTCTTTGAAATTTTGTTTATTCAACTGAAGACCGCTTTCACATTAAGGCGACTTTGGCAGCGCGACGGTTGCGCTGTCAGAATTTCATATTAAAACATATGCTGCGGCGCGGCTGTCCTTATAATGTGAAGGCATTTGTGCTTCTGCCGCGCTACTGTCGCGCTGCTAACGTCCTAGTGTGAAAGCGGCCTAAGATCCCGCCATTAGACATGGGAAAAATGTATCATTGAAAAGAAAAGATTGATATGTATCTTTCGATCACTGGGATATGTATCACTCTTTTATATCTTTGTATCATTTTGAATCCGCGCATGACACGTAGCGATATTGTACTGTTGCTCACTTGCTCAGCGCGGCTCGCTTCGCACAATTCAATCCAATGAATCAGTACGAACTACGAGCAATAGATTGGTTTAGGTACGTTATGTATCTTTCTGTTCTGATTTATTGAATAAAATATTCACTCCTGATCCCGAGTTTAAACTAAAGTACATAAATCAAACTGATTACCTATTTTGTTTAATTTTGTAAATTGCATAACCCTTTTTTTCCATCTTGATGTCAAAAACGATAGATTTATGACTTAAATTAGTTTGCCTATTTAAATAAAACTTTAGGCACTTGAAGGAAAGTGCACGACAAAATCAAACCAGTATAATAATTAAAATTTTGTGCTGACGTATATCAGTTTCTAATGGTCAGTCAACTCATTATCTCGGTCTAGCGAAAGCGAGACAGATCATTCTAAACAGGGAGGTGCGAAAGAGACGTCTAGCTAGACTTTTCGAAGAGAGCCGAGTCGCCGGCCACTAGGTAGGTGTGCGTGTGCGACACACAATACACATCACTCAGATACAAAAAGACGACGATTGAACAAGTTGTAAAAGATACACTGATACATTCGGATTCCAAGAGATATAAAGAGTGATTGAGTGAAACGGAATGATACATATCTTTTGTATCTATCTCTCCTGAGTTACCCATCTCTACCCGCCATGTGTTTCTCATCAAATGAATAGTGGTCCCGTCATTTTGATATAAAAATAGCGGGACCACTTTCTTTGCAGAATATTTTAAAATGTTATGGGTGTAGATTTTTTTATGAAAGTACTAGCTTCTGCCAGCGGCTTCGCCCGCGTGAAGTTTCAAAATTGTCCCATGGGATCTTACTTTCGGGATCAAAAGTATCCTATGTGTTAATCCAGGTTGTAAACCATCTGTGTGCAAAATTTCATCCAAATCCGTTCAGTAGTTTTTGCGTGAAAGAGTAACAAACATACATCCATCCTCACAAACTTTCGCATTTATAATATTAGTAGGATGAAATAGTAGAGTATTATATCCTATTCACATGATATTCGCAAAAACTGGCGTGGTCCCGCCATATAACGTTCAGCAGTTCTCTCCTTTCTCTTTCTAGCAACAGCCAATCCAGTGCATAGTATATGGTCCAGTCATCCAGTGTACTGTACATAGTAGAGTTCAGCGTGCCGGCTCACTCGTCCGGTGATTTATGCAACCGAATAGGAACACCCATCTTCTAAACATTGTCGAATAGCACAGGCTCCATAATTTTGTATATTGCCAGATTAATAGCCGCCAAATTGTGCCTTTTTATGGTCGGGTGGTTAGTTGGGTGGGTGAGGCCCCTTTGCGCCCCTAGGTCCGGGCCAAGGTTAATCCGGGCAAGAGGCTTACCAACATTACATAATATGTTGATTACTGGACTGTTCATATCCTAAAAACATCCCATTGGATGATAGCAGGTTCCCCTGATGGATAAGTAACAAAACTTAACTCAATTACTTACATAAAAAATGGGAAACCCAACAAGTAATTATTTGCCCAGTTTCGAATGCAAATGTACCTGAGTGGTCTAAATAAGTGTTACTTTGGCGTTGTAGACCCAAATTTTTCTGCTAATATAAAAGTAGAAATTATAATAATTATGTATACCTACCTGACTTTTGGAGAGCAGCGGTGGCCCAGTGGTGGCGGCCCCGACTTACGAACAGTAAGTCGTGGGTTCGAACCCAGACAGGCGCATTACTTAGTGTAATTTATTTCATCACCGCTGCTCTCAAAAACGGTGAAGGAAAACATCGTGAGGAAACCGGCATGTCCTAGAACCAAAAATTCGAAGACATGTGACATCTACCAATCCGCACTGGGCCCGCGTGGTAGATTATAGCCCTTTCCCTCTCATTGAGAGGAGGCCGTGTCCCAGCAGTGGGAACATTATAGGCTGATGATGATGATGATGATGATGACCTAACTTTTGATGCGCAATATATGTTAGGCCTTCCTGAAAGTGTTTACTTATTAAATTTTGGAAAACCCATGTATTTTGATATATAAAAGTATAGAATAGAAAATAAAAATGCTGATATTTTTTTTGTGTTTTATTTAATAAGAGAATCTTGTGTATTAATCAAACCACAAGTTTAAGACAGTAAAATATGGTTAAATGGTATATTTGTCTGTTCTTGAATCAAGTTAACTAAATAATAACAAGATATAAGAACGGGGACTGTTTTGAATTTTCTTCAAGACTCTAAAGCGTTTAAATCTTCTCTCCTTTTGTCATCCTCTATCATCTCGCTACAGTCCAATGTAGACTCTATTTAAGAGATTTTACAGATATTGATTCTGCATGAGTTGCACTGGGAGTATAAGTCGTATCGCTATCTGATTGTTCCAATTTTATAAATATTTTACTCAAATAATTTTTACTTGGTATTGATGGGTTTATAATTAACACCACAATGCTTGATTTTAATTGGTGATGTAGATACAGAATGTAGCGCTTTGATGGTGATGTCATCTGATTTACCAAACTGACTTTTGTTTGGTAAGCTTTACTTCTAAACATTTTCCATATATTATGTACTTGAATTGATTTATCCAATACTCTTGGTGATATATGTACTTGAACTGATCAATCCAATACTCTTGGTGTTAATTGGGGAACTTCTGCTACATTCTGCTGAACTGTAAAACAAATATTTTGTTATTTAAGTGTTTTAAGAAGAGGTTTGCAAGTGTTATTCAGACTGGCTGGTATGAGAGATAACGGATGTTTGGATTATGTTTGTTAGGAACACTATGTGTCATTTTTCTATTATTCTGTACTCAGTGTCATGAGAAATAAAACCAACTAAATTCTATGTGCTTGTTATTTACTCTTGGCTCTCACCAAAGTGCAATGTTAGAATTATTATCAACACAAGTAGGAAATTACTAGGTCACAGAAAACTCTATGTAGTTTTGAGTGTACCTACAATGTACATAAGTAATAAACACTGAGAATAAATTACTTTTATCAATGCTATATTCTAATTGATTTGTATTGCGAGAGATTAAATGGACTGTATTAAAATTGGGGGCGGCAACGACAAAGCCCGAACGAAAAAGTCGACAAAATGTTGGTACGATAAAAGGGTGTGCTTCGAATAGGCACTCACCTGATTGCTCCCTGGACGATGTCTTCGACACCAGAACCTTCACGAAGGAACCCTTCCAGCTACCCAGTACTGACGCCAGACTTACCCAGTCGCTGTACAAGTTACCTTCCTTATTGTCGGTCCGGCTGACTCCAGGTATCATGCAAGCTTGAGCACCGATTCAATAGCACACTCACGATTAGACGAAGAAATTGATGTTATAATGTTGAAATATCATGACGGTTTCAATATGACGAAGAAACTTATATTTTCTTGCCCACGCGCTTCAACCCGCCAAACGAGAGAGAGAAAAAAGCAGAGACAAACTCTAGGAATGTTGCTAAACCCAAAATTGATTTCAGGGTTGCCATTACAAACCGCTTTAATTAATAATTTTAGTTACTAAAGTGAACATTCCGCCCACCTAAATACAACGTATTTATGAAATATAAACAACAAACTTAAAATAATCTTAAATACTAACGACAGCGAAGGGTTATTTCATCGATAGACGGTTATTTAACTAAGGATAGGTAGTGGACACAATTTTACGACTGGCCTTTTGAATTGACCAGCAGCAGTCCTCACAGTCACCACTCTACAGACCCCATCAGCACCGGGATGTAGGGCTGTGATACGACCCATGCTCCACTTCAACGGACTGACTTGCTCGTTTATGATCAAGACCAACATACCTACAGTCACGTTTGTGTGATTCTTATTCCACTTAGCTCTCTGTTGTAGTGTGTGAAGGTATTCTTTTTGCCACCTACGCCAGAAATCTTGGTGAATCTTTTGAATCAACTTCCAACGGTGGAGGACGCTTATGTTCTGATCCACGAAATTCTCTTCAGCAACAATAGACAACGGTTCCAGAGTTAGAAAATGACCTGGAGTTAGGACAGACAGGTCATTAGCGTCTGAGCTAAGAGGGGTGAGGGGACGAGAGTTCAACATAGATTCTACCTGTGTCAGGACCGTATAAAATTCTTCATACGTCAATCGCTGCGTACCAACGACACGAGAAAGGTGCGTTTTAACCGACTTAATACCAGCTTCGGCAAGTCCGTTAAAATGAGGACTTCCAGGAGGATTGAACGAAAACTCGATTTCTTGGGACTCAGCAGCATTCTGCATGAGCTTGTCAAGGTAGTTACTGGCACCAACGAAGTTTCGCCCTTGATCGCAGACAACGCGATTACATTGACCACGGCGTGCCATAAACCGCTTTAACGCAGCCAAGAAAGCCTCCGTTGACAGTTCCGAAGCGACTTCTATGTGGATCGCCTTAGTAGAGGTACAAACGAAAACACAGATATAACCTTTATAGGTTTTTAATCCACGACCACGACCCAGAGAGATATCAAAAGGTCCACCATAATCGACAGCGACAACCGAGAAAGGCTTTATTTGGTTTATTCTATATGACGGCAAGTTTCCCATCATAGGAGCTGAAGCTTGTGTAGGGTTTACACGAAAACATTTTAAGCAGCCCAAAATCACAGAACGAATAGCTCGTTTCGGCGACAAGATCCAAAAGGATTGCGCAAGCAAGTTTTGCAATGTTTGCGCGCCAGGATGCATGAATTTTTTATGATATTCATCGATAATGAGAACGGTTAGGCGGTGACTGCGCGGCAATAACAGAGGATACTTGACGTTGAACTCGGCGTCAGCATGGGCCAAGCGACCGCCCACCCTCAAAAGACCCGCTTCATCGAGAAAAGGCGACAATTTGCGCAACCCCTTTGGAAGAGAGTTAGGGGAACTCCTTTGAAGGTTTTCAATCTCATGCGAGAATGCACCTTGCTGCACATATTTTATTAGAAACAGGAAAGCTCTACTAGTTTCATGGACTTGCAAAGGCCCGACAAGTTTATTTTTAGGAACAGAATTCTTCGAGTTCTGTACAAAACGGAAGCAGTACGATAGGACGTGTTTAAGCTTTGAAAGCGACGAGAATTTGTTTATCAATTTGTCAACGCAATTGAAATCAATGTCAGTCAGAAGGCTGAAAATCCTTTGTTCGTCTTGCAAGGTGTCCTCTTTGTCAAACGATAGTGACGACTCCGGCCAGTTTTTCTCGGGGTCTGCAAGGAACGAGGGACCATTCCACCAGACTTCATTAGCAGCAAGATCTGCAGGAAGCATTCCACGAGAACCACTGTCAGCAGGATTGATAGAGGTACTCACATGACGCCAACAATCAGGCGCGATAATTTCTTGGATGTGGCTGACCCTGTTGGCCACGAAGGTCTTCCATTTGGAGGGACACGACTTAATCCAAGTCAGAGTGACGCTGGAGTCAGACCAGGCGAAGAGTTCAGTGACATTGTGAAATGGCTTGAGAGCCTCCACTACAGATTGTAACAAGTCTGACAGCAACACTGCAGCCTGGAGCTCTAGTCTAGGAATAGACAGCTTGCGAAGAGGTGCAACTCTAGACTTTGCACAACAAAGACGAACAGAGACGAAGCCTTCCGCGTCAACGACACGACAATACACCACAGCACAGTAACCACGCTCGGAAGCATCACCGAAACCGTGAAGCTGCATTGTGATGAAAGACTGAACCATGCGACGAGGAATCGAAACTGATGCCAATAAAGGCAGCTGAGATTTGAAGCGCGACCACTCAGACTGAATAGCTTCCGGCAAATCATCGTCCCAAGAGACCCCAGAAGTCCAAAGAAGCTGCATAAGATATTTAGCATGAAACGTAACAGGGCCGAGGAATCCTAAAGGATCGTATATACGAGCTATACAGGATAGGATCGTTCGTTTCGTACATCTTTGGTCTACGTTGTCGGTAACCTTGAACTGAAAGCTATCAGACTGAGGCATCCATAAAAGCCCCAAGATTTTGAGAGAAACATCAGAGATGTCCTCAAAGCATCTGAAACTCTCCGAATAGAGTTCCGAAGAAGCAAGATCAGCAAAGAAATCTTTATGATTGGAGGTCCATTTCCTCAAATGGAAACCACCCGACGACAATATTTTTATAAGTTCGGATCTCACAAGTAGAGCCGATTCGATAGAGTCTGCGCCTGAAACCACGTCATCAACGTAGATGTCACGGCTGAGCACCGAAGACCCACGAGAATAATCAGCAGCAGAGTCCTTGGCCAGTTGGGCAATAGTGCGTAGAGCTTGGAATGGAGCCGACGACACTCCATACGTGACGGTACGAAGCCTGTAATCACGGACAGGGTCTTCAGGAGTGGAGCGCCACAAAATGCGTTGGTACTCCATGTCCTCGTCGGGCTCTAAAATATTCCTATACATCTGCTTTACATCACCAGTGAACACAACTTCATGCCAACGAAAGCGAATTAACAAATCAAAAATATTTGTCTGCAGCTTTGGCCCAGACAACAAAGTGTCATTTAGCGATACTCCACGTGCGTCCCTGGCGCCAGCGTCAAATACAACACGAAGAGGAGTGGTCACAGACCCAGGCCGCAGAATACCATGGTGAGGCATGTAATAAAATTTACCATCTTTACATGTCGGAGGCTCTACCTCTTCCATGTGGCCACTAGTTTCATAATCTTCCATGAAAGAGGCATAAGCCTTTCGAAAATTAGGGTTACAGTTTAATTTCTTTTCTAACGAGAGTAATCTTTTGAGAGCAATCTCACGAGAATTTGAAAATGTAGGCTTGTTCGTAGGATCGACGAAAGGTAAGGGCACTACGAATCGACCTTTACTATCACGAGAATAGCTTTTGACAAAATAGTCTTCGCATAATTGATCCTCCTTCGACAAGAAATGATTGGCAGGAGAATTAACATTTTCTAATTCCCAAAATTTTTTAAGGGAATTATCTAACGACAAATTTGACAAAGATTGCGACACGATAAGGCAATCATTGCTACGACAACGAGAACGAGAAATTTTATTGTGAGTGGGGATCGCACGAACATCACAACAACCACCCATCACAATCCAACCAAAGACGGTGTTCAATGCCCTTGGTTGACCAGGCTTACCCCGTCTAAGACCAGGCAAGAGCGCCGAAGCGAAAACGTCTGCACTGAGCAGCATATCTATAGGTCCTGGATTTGCAAACCCAGGATCAGCGAGATCCAATTTATTTATGTGAGACCAACCCGATAAATCAACAGGCTGAGATGGTTGATCAGCACAAATCGAAGGAAGAACAAGTGCTTCTAATCTGAAATTTGATATCTGACTTTTATTAAGAGTCTTGACCTCACAAGATAACAATCCAAGAGGTGAGGCAACCGAGTGACCAATTCCACTGACTGACTGCTGACTGCAGGTTATGTTTAATCCTAGTCTTTTTGCACAAGGCTCTGAGATAAAATTGCATGCACTGGCACAATCCAATAAGGCCCTAATCGGTTGGAATTGACCAGTGTTATCCTTTATCAGAACTTTAGCAGTTGAAAATAAAACAGTAGAATTTTCAGCCCCCGCAATGGAAGTTAAAACTGTATTATTACTTTTATTATCAGTTTCTGTCACCACGGGGGGAGGCACAGGCTCTTTACTAAGATGTAGTAATGTGTTATGAGAGTAGTTACACTCTTTACAACGAGAAGTTACACTACATTTTTTCACTCTGTGACTACTTGAGAAACACAAAATACAAAGGTTTTTTTCTTTCACAAAATTAAAACGAGAACGAGCATCCAATTTTAAAAACCCTTCACATGTGGTGAGACTGTGCTGGCCAGAACAAAAGGCACAAGTCGAGTTTGATACGACAAGAACAGCCTTCGATTTGGTTTTATTATTATTTTGACTTGCAGGTTTGGAAGTAACAGAATTACTACTGGTCAAGGTCCTAACATTGGCCATTTCCAATGCCTTGAAATGTTTCTCAATAAATGATCCAAGATCCTCATACTTTGGAATATCAGATGAATTATGTTCCAGCTGAAACAATTCTCGGGTAGACTTATCCAGCTTTGACCATAGTAAATAGAACAACATAAAGTTTTTGTCTGGCAAATTATACTTTTCCAAAACTGACAAGTTCTCTGAAAATGTCCGATAAACCCGTTCCAATTCAGGACCAGCTTTAGTTTTAATTGGCTCACAAAACATTAATTTGTCATAATACATCATTGCAACTTGGCATTTCTTATTGTAATGCTTCAACAAAATATTATAGGAGTCAACATAACTGTCATCTGTGAGAGGGAAATTCTTTATCAAATCATATGCTGTCCCTTGAACACTTGACAACAAATAATGTAACTTTTCAACATTTGATATATTTGTACGCTTATGAATGAGTGAGTCATACAACTGTATAAACGATATCCAATTTTCAAACTTGCCATCAAAGGGTTTTATGTTAATTTTAGGCAATTTAGCTGACATTGGTTCACTACTTACAGTCATAGAAGGCTTCAAATCAACTTGCGATAACTTCGCTCGAACGCGAGTTTTAACTGATTTTAATTTATTTTCGAATGTTGCCATAACCTGCAATTCAGTATTCCGTAACGACGGACTCAACGATGAAAGAAGCTTTCGCTGTGCATTATGGAAATCGTTTGCTAGGTCGTTTAAATCCTGATCTACGTAACCTACTAAATCAGTACTATCCATAAACTCTAATCGCATCATAGCGTAATCGCGCGCGATTCTGTTGACATCTGCACCTTCATTGCCCTTTTCCGACATATCCTGATCACTATTATGACTATCACTCGGCATTGTTGTAAACAGTAACGAAACAAAATAAAATAAAAGACAAGAAATTAATAATAAAAACAAAGTTTTCACAATGACAAATGACAGCCAGCTACGAATCTGTCACTTTTGACAGTCTTGTAAAGCTGCCAACATAAAGTACAGAAAAGGCAATGTCTACGGCCGACCGCGACGCGGCGACGCGACCAAAGCTACCAACTTAAAAAACCTTACGATAAAAATCTCACCAAACCGTCATGGTACCTCAATAATTATTTTCGATGTACCTTCGAAAGTAACTAAAATTAGATTATGATTTAACAAAATACGAAAATACGATAATTATAACTACTTCGATAAAGGATGCTTTTCACAAAGATCCGGCCGAAGGACCAATGTTTTGTATTGCGAGAGATTAAATGGACTGTATTAAAATTGGGGGCGGCAACGACAAAGCCCGAACGAAAAAGTCGACAAAATGTTGGTACGATAAAAGGGTGTGCTTCGAATAGGCACTCACCTGATTGCTCCCTGGACGATGTCTTCGACACCAGAACCTTCACGAAGGAACCCTTCCAGCTACCCAGTACTGACGCCAGACTTACCCAGTCGCTGTACAAGTTACCTTCCTTATTGTCGGTCCGGCTGACTCCAGGTATCATGCAAGCTTGAGCACCGATTCAATAGCACACTCACGATTAGACGAAGAAATTGATGTTATAATGTTGAAATATCATGACGGTTTCAATATGACGAAGAAACTTATATTTTCTTGCCCACGCGCTTCAACCCGCCAAACGAGAGAGAGAAAAAAGCAGAGACAAACTCTAGGAATGTTGCTAAACCCAAAATTGATTTCAGGGTTGCCATTACAAACCGCTTTAATTAATAATTTTAGTTACTAAAGTGAACACTAATAAACATGTTAATAATAAATACCTGAACTACTGGATGCAATTTCTTTGAAACTTGATTGTTTTGTAACTGTTCATTTTTCTTCTAATTCCTTTTTACACTTCAATAATCATCATTCTTCGTTTCTTAGCTACCGTACATAGGGTCGCTCTGTTGTATCAGATGGTCGGTTTTCCTGTCTGGTTGGCACATAAATATTATGGGGCATATATCCTGGTTTCATACGTACTTGTGACCCCATCACATGATTCTTCATATAGCTTTCCATATCATTTGGCAACTGAAAAAAGACAAGTTAACGATTATGATCGTTAGTAAGAATGACATCCAAGACCAAAACAAACATAACCTCAAATTTGCATAGCCTCAATATTTTCAACTATTTCACGTCCAACAAACATTTTAAGTTTAGGACCTATCAATATATGTTAACATACTCACATCAAAGTGGTCTTCACAGAAATAAAGTGGCGAATTCGTGACTAAGTCGTTCGAGTTTCGCCGTGCAAGCTTTAACCACTTATCTCTTATTATTTCCTTGTTTGGTACATACACAAACACTTTGTTGGGTGTTGTTATTGATACTGCACACCACTTAAAAACTTTGGAATTCGTTTTAAATTTAATATTTTGTTAACTCTCTTCGCTACGTATAGACACAAAGGCATTGTTTACCTAGGTGTGACCACAGAGTATATAATCACTACATGATCACTACTAGATACGTTTAGGTGTGACGTCAGAGCCGACGCCATGACACCTGAGAGCTGTTTTCGCGCACTATTGAAAAAATACACTTCTGGACACATCTATTGGCCCACCTTAGAGTTAAGGTTTCGAGTTTCGATGGCCCCTACCGAAATATGATTGCTAGATTGAAAAAAAAACTGTTGATGCAGTTTTAAACCTGATACATTTTACCATCTTTTTCGATCGTATTGTTTTAAATTTGAATTCAGAATACCATACGACATGGAGCTACGCCTAACAAGTCGGATATGCGCCTTGTTAAAGGCAATTGATTTTTGAATAAAAAAAATTGGTTGCCTGTAAAGTCGGTATACGGGCGAAAGTTTTACGTGACAACGACTTTGAGTGGTAAAATAATTTTAATGTGAATATTCATTCGTAGAGTAGGAAGAAGGATGAAATGAACCGGTGTGTATGCCTATCTCTCTCACTCTCTCTCTCTCGCTCTGTCTCTCTCGCTCTTAGGCGGGCTAACTGTGCTCGAGTGGAAGGGACGCGTGCCTTTCACTATTTATGTCTGTCTCTCTCGCTGTTAGGCGGGCTAACCATGCCCGAGTGGAAGGGACGCGTGCCTCTCACTCGCTCTCATTGTGAGCGCATAACGTGAGCGGAGCGTAACGCAGTTTCTTGAAGTGTCACCCGGCAAACCAATTTATAAGACGTTGTCACGTCAAAACATGTTTTATCAAATAAAGGTTTAATTTAATAACGCGTGTTGCCTCCATGGGCATCTACCACAGCTCTCATACGATTAGGCATAGGTAGAGTTTATCAACCGCTCTATGAAATTTTGAGGGATCATCTCCCAGTCCTCTTCTATGGCAGTTTTCAACTCCTGCATCGTCTGGGCAACTGGCTGACGAGCCCTAACACGTCTTTTTAGCTCGTCCCACATATGCTCAATGGGTTTCATGTCTGGGCTTCTGGCTGGCCAGTCCATAACTGTGATATTCACATCCCGAAGATATTCCCAGACGTTGCCGGCCGCATGGGCTCTTGCATTATCATGCATAAAAAGGAAATTTGGGCCCACATAGTCCGCGTATGGTATTTTCAGCATTTAATGTTGGCAGCCGTGGTCCTGTAACAATCTCAAGTTGAGTTTTGCCGCTCGCGGATATACCGCCCCAGACAGTCCATGAGCCACCGCAATAAGCAACCCTCTCTTCAAAGCAGCATTGAGCGAAACGCTCTCCCTTACGTCGGTAGACCTTATTCCTTCCATCATTGCCATGTAACACAATTTTAGACTCATCAGAAAAGAGTACACGGCTCCAATCTTGCTGTGTCCAATTTAAATGACTGCGTGTGAAATGAAGGCGCGCTGTTCGGTGGGCTCGCGTTAGTTTGGGCCCATTATAGCTGGCTTGTGTGGTACCATATCGCGTTCTTTTAACCTTCTCCGAACAGTTCGAGCGCTCACAGATACTCCGTGGAAGTCGCGAAGTTGGTTTTGTATCTCAATGGAGGTAAGGTGACGATTTCTCAAGCTGGTCGTCACGATGAATCGATCCTGCCTTTCAGTTGTGACCCGAGATCGTGGCCTTCCTTGGCGACGAACAAAGCCGTCAGTCTCTAGGTACCTCCGATAAACATTTCGGACCGCAGATCGACTTAAATTAAGTTGAGCACTCACGTTTCTTTGGCTGTGTCCGGCCTGAATAAGTGCCACAGCTTGGGCGGCGACTTCAGGTGAAGTATCCATAGATTATTGATAGAACCTCACCTTCATGTTAAGAATAAGTAATGTTTGATGCAAAACCAAAGATATCAATCACTTTTTCAAGAATTAAATCCAAGTAAATCCAATAAAACCAAGTTTTGATATCAACAAACAGGCTCCAAGTTGTCTTTTGTTTCTTTAAATTCTGTGTTCGAAATTCAAAAAAAGACTATTGAATGAAAATGTGAATGTGCCAGGTTCAAAACTGCATAAAAACTTTTTGCTCGACCTAATATGAAATTTTAGCTAGGACCAAACGAAACTGAAAATACAAGGTGGGCCAATAGATATGTCCAGAAGTGTATTAGAAAAATGGCTTTAAACTTCGTTAAACTTGAGTTAAATACCGAAATAAAGGATTTTTCGTAAATAATAAATGTGTACCCACATTAGGGAAGAGGATTTCAAAACCTTTCGTCACGCCTAATCATCAAAATCATCAAAACAATCCACGGATCAACAATAAGAAAATTTGAATTTCGCGGGCTTACAATATTTTTTTATTTTCAATATTGCGCGGGTTTTTTTTATATCATCTCATGGTTTGCGACTAGAGCCACATTTTCTTTCCTAAAAGCTTTTCATCAGAGCAAACATTTTGGAAAAATAGAGGGTTTTGTTAAAACAAAAAAAAAACTAAAAAGCTCCAACTCGGAAACGGTGCGGCTTAGTTTCATGCTTCTCTGAACCTAAATGGTTTCTGAGGACTTAGTTAATAAGGTGCTGCAATAATATCATTAAATTTCCCGAAAAAGAAAACCCGTGAAAATTTTTCCGCCATACTGCCCTCAACTATACACTCGAACCGCAACCATGCCGGCAGAGGCGCTATCCAGGTCGTCATGAGTGCAGGTGCAGGGACACCTGGGACATTCTAGCAGATGACGACCGCCTCGCACCAGTTATGCTTTTTCATTTGCCTTGGCACTCGATCCCGAACGAGTTTGAGTCGAGGGAGTCCCGGTCGACTTCTGAATGGTTTATAAAAAATAGGTCGGGGTTTCCCAAGTCGGTATAAAAAGTCAATATAAATAACAAACAAACACATAAAGTAAGTCAACATAAGCCTGCGTCATCCCACTACTGAGCAAAGGCCTTTCCCCATGACTTCCAGTTTTTTCTATCCAAGGTTAATGAGGACCACTGGTCGTTGGTTTTATCCAGCTCATCCCGCCATCTGCTACGAGGTCTACCGCGGCGCCTTCAGGCTGTGTCAGGACTCCAGAAAGAGGCTATTTATTGGGCATGCGGCAGACGTGGCCAGTCCAGTCCCACTTCAGCTTAGCGACTTTTTGAGCAACGTCAGTCATTTGTGTTTAAAAATAAAATAAAAACAAAACACAAAAAGAAAACCCATAAGCTGGCTTCGAACGCTCTGTGCCACTCGACCAGACGACTTGTTGAACTCATTGGCCATACTGATTATATACTCTGTGTCTTTGGCGAATATGGTAGATTTTATGCTACTTCAACAGGTCGTTCGTGATTGAAGCAAACGCAAAAGGCGAAAAAGTGTAACTATAAATTTGAATTTCGCGGGATCAGGTTTTTCTTTTTTCAGTATTACGCGGGGTTTTTTTACATCATCTCATGGTTTGCAACTAGAACAACATTTTATTTCCTGTAAAGTTTTTCATCCAAGCCAAGCAAGGTTTTGTTCAAACAGCTCCACTCCAACCTGCTAAAGCTACACTTGTAAACCTAATACGAAAAAAAAAAGTTTGTAAACAAATTTAACAAAAATGTAAAACTTTAATAAAATAAATAACTACTGTTAATACAATATATCAAAATAAATATGTATATTTCTAATGCTGCTACATTGTTTGTTCTATGACTAGAGTGTTTACCTCTATGCCTTTGTCTGTGGTAGGAGATATTAAGAAATAAAAAACA
Source organism: Xestia c-nigrum (assembly GCA_916618015.1). NCBI lineage: Eukaryota > Metazoa > Arthropoda > Insecta > Lepidoptera > Noctuidae > Xestia > Xestia c-nigrum. The sequence continues at coordinate 14,126,170 of OU745260.1, forward strand.
TTTCTCTCTGGTATCGTAAAACAGCAATGTGTATTTTATTTAATAATAATACTATGCTACTAAAAACCCCTAAAACCTATAAAATAAAATAATAACAATGAAATATCACTATCAAGATATTTTAAGAGTTTTCAATCACGCAATCAATCTATCAATCGTCTTTCGGAACAGCACTACCTAGTTCAAAATTCCCAGTCACCTGATTGGTCAACCAATCGGCCAATCACGCGATGTCGCCAATTATCATGCTGTACACTCTTGGGTCGGACAAGCAAGGTACACCCCAACAATTGGAGACATTGCGTGTTGTACAATCCTGTGTCGTGCGTTGCTGGTGTGTGCATTGTCATGGTGTACAATATCAAGCCGGGCAATCTTGGTCCAGGCCGAGAATCCGCGACATAACCGCGTACGTGTTTTGAATTCCAATGACGTACATTCCAATGTCGCGCATTCTCGTGCCGTGCATTGTTGATGTTGTACATTGCTGGCTCCCACGTCAACAATAGACTGATAGTGTCGTGATGGAACTGGGGTGCGTTTAAGTCAATTATCCAGTTTAAAAAACTTTTTTGCAAAAAATAAAACCGACTTCAAAAAAAAAAACAAAAAAGTGAAAAATAACTTTAGCTTCTGAATTCGGTGACCTTTGTTTCATTGCTTTATTTTTTTTGTCACCGACTTCAGAAGCTAAAGTTATTTTTCACTTTTTTGTTTTTTTTTTTGAAGTCGGTTTTATTTTTTGCAAAAACGTTTTTATTTTTCACTTTTTAGTGGTTCACATGTGCTTGATATACATGGAAAGTGCATACCGTTACAATTACAACAAGCCCAAACACGACTAGGGTACATTGTTTCATTATGGAGTTCCGTGACTCTTGGTTTCATCATCAGATCTGATGGTAGAATGGTTCTTATCAAACGCAAATGCTTCACTTGTTGTAGAAAATACCAAAATCGCAACACGTTTTCATATAAAATTTGAAGAGTTCCCTCGATTTCTCTAAGATTTCATCATCAGATCCCGACTTGGTGGCTATGGGACCAACTTGGAAGTATACCCTTTCAAACAAAAAAAGAATTTTTCAAATCGGTTCAGGCGTCTTCGAGTAATCGGTGAACATACATAAAAAAAAAATACATACAGTCGAATAGAGAACCTCCTCCTTTTTGGAAGTCGGTTAAAAATGCACTGACTTAGAAAGGACCTGCCGTACCCACAGCCATACCTACGAAATTAGCGTGCATACCTACAAAAATCGAGCAAATAAAATGGCTGCCAAGTGCCATTCGTAGGGCTGCAACTGCCAGCAACATGCGCAGCCGATATCGATTTCGAACTTTTTTATGTTTTTAATATTATTAGAACTCGTTTATGTAAAGCAGCTATAATGATAATTTTAGAAGTTCTGAGTATTTTATGTTTCATCATAGCCTGTTCTTATACTGGCTCTTTCGCTTCAAACCAAAAGACAACAGTGAATTCTTTATGTCGGAAAGACAGACTGTCTAAGTAGAAAAGAAGATTACTTTTAGGATGCTTTTAAAATTTTAGGGTAATTTATAGCATTTTAATTAAGGTTAGGTTATATTAATCGGTATTTCAATCTTTTCACGAGAATGTTACCATTGGGCTAAGGGGACCCTTCCTTCCCTCCATACCGCGTGAGTTGAGTGTTGAAAAATAACGCGTTTTAAAAAAAATGTTTGTACTTAATTTTTGTGACCGTGTATAAAATGTGCTCTGTGGTTTAAACATAGTGATTATATACTCTGTGGTGACTAGCTAGCTACTAATATCTAATCTGTGGTGGTGACTACTCGTCAGTGTAACCAAATGTGGCAGGATCCTGCCTTTTTGGCAGGTTTAGCCCTTTATTTTACACTCTGGCACTTTTGTTTGACGTTTTAGAAATCTGGCAGTATTTGGCAATATTAGCAATATAAGCTGACAGATTTGTCAGTATAGCCGCTACAGCCCACAAAAAGAGTAGGATGCAGTATCGAGGAAGGAAAAAAAAAGTAAGTAGGAATTTTATTACAGTTCTTAGCTCTTCAAGACGTCGTATACAAGGAGTTTTCTTCGAAAGCATATTAATGTTATTACGCAATTCCCTAATCTTGTTGATGAACATACAATTAAAAAAGTTGACGATGAATACAGACAATTAAAACTTGACAAAGATGTTAGTGATTTATAAGAATCTGGCGGAAGTAACGCTAAGCCAACTCTAAATATTGATAAATTTTGGGGTGCCATTGGTAAAAATCGAAATTCAAATGGAGACTTTAAATTCGTTAATGTTTATAATTTTGTAAAAGGTTTGTTGTGTTTGCCGTCGAATGCTGCTTGTGAAAGGATATTCTCGCAAATGAACCTCATAAAAACAAAACCCCTAATAGATTAAGATCAATTATTTTAAATAAAACTCCAAAAATAATGTGTCTATTTAATTTAATTTTTTAAATTATATTGGCAATATTTTGGCATTTTGTGCTTTCGATTTTGGCAGGATTTGTTAGTTTTCATGCCTAAGTGGGGCAGGATCTCTAATTTAAAGTTGGTCACACTGCTACTCGTGAGTCGTGACATTTTGCCTCGTTTAATCACGTCTTTTATTGATTGATAATTTCGTTCGTTGTTTCTCGAAGTCGCTGCTGAATACACAGGAGTAAAAACCGTGGAGTAAAGATACGGATTTTAATGGGAAAGTATTGCTGTTTGAACCAAACCTACGATTAAATGTTAGCGGGCCTAGGGTAATATAAATGTCGTCGCCATTTTGTTTAAGGTCCATCAGTTAAAATATTAACATTCTATCAGTGAATAGTTTTTATCTACAGTGAATAATAGCTATTGCTATTCATCATGGCTGACAATAACTCAAAAGAACCTCCGATTCAAACTGTAAGTGGTCTGCCACCTAATCATAATCCCTGGCTCTATAATATGTACCACCAATACAATGGATATCACGGGGGTATGTATCCACCGTATTATAACCAGTATTTCAACCAAATGGCAAACAATAACGGAGGGTTTCCGAATAATCCTAATCAATTTCACCAAAACAAGGATCAGAAGCTGGATCTTAATCATCCTCAATTCCTGAAGCCGCCGCCAAGCACTCCCTTGCTGGGAATGTCCCCCCTTGACACTAATCGTCCCTTTTTTAATCAACCACCTATCAGATTTAATCTCAATAACATAAGGAAACCTGCACCCATACCTCTGAATGAAAATCCACTCCTTTCAAACAACAATGGCCCAAATAAAAAGAAACGTAAGAAGCCCAACAACAGGTTCAACGAAGACCTAACAGAAGGAGGCACAAGTGATGTTCAACCTCCACTGCCAGATCATCCTCCTCCACTGCCACCACTTCCCCCTCCAGACATTCCCAAGCCGCCACCCCCGCCTCTTGATGTGCCATTGCCACCTCCATTGGCAACAGAAGATATACCTCAACCACCAGAACCAGAAAAGCTCAATTTAACTAATATTGAAAATGTTGGAGATGAAGAAAGTATTAAAAATATATATTCTTCAAATTTTTTAAAACTCTCTGCATTAGGCCAATTTCCTAAAAGTTTGGAGAGATATATCAGACGGTGCTATGAAAAATGTAAATCTCATTTTGATCGTGATCAAATTGATATCTGTCTGAAAGGGAGAATAACAGCTGCTGCCACTAGAGAAGAAATGTGGACCAGAAATTGGGATGAGGAACCAATTCCAAGTGTTCATAGTGAACGCAATAATTTGGCAGTTAAGCCTGTTCGTGGTACTTTAAGTTTGTATCAAAAGTTAGAAAATTCTCAGGATATCCCTAAAAACAGGGGTCTGTTAAGTGCTCGAGGTTTTAATGGTCATAAAAACTCTCCACAACGCAGAAGACGCCCAAGCACTAGGAGCAGATCTAGGTCTAGGAGTCCTAGAAAAAGGCTTAGGTATGTTTATTTTGATACCCTAACTAACATAATTTAAGAAGAAATAACACAATCACATCTTGTTTAATATTTGGATGGCTTACACATTAACATATTTGGTTTTCATTTCAGTGCTTCTTCTAATTCTGGTGATGAGGTTGAAGAAAAAAAGAGTACCAAGGGAAAGGCACGTCAGAAAGTTAAAGATAGACTGTCTTTAGATCAAAAAAAAGTATATCAGAAAAATACAAACAAAAAGAAACCTTCGTTTGACCAATTTGTTGTTGAAGATTTCCAGGGTAATGCAGAGAAAATGCAAAAACGAGCTGAGAGATTTGGTAGTAATGTTGTTGTAAGTAATGTTCCTTCCATAGCAAGCTCTTTGCAGGGTGGAATCAAGAAAGAGGAACCTACAGCAAGAAGGTCCATCATCCAGGATTGTGAAGGGGATTATGAAGTCAATAATATGCACATAGTAGGGACTTGCACAGACATTGAAAAGTCATTCCTACGGCTAACTAAAGCGCCAGAGCCTTGTGAGGTCCGGCCTGTGCCAGTTCTGAGAAATTCCCTCAAAAATGTCAAAGAGAGATGGATAGACAAGCAAGATTATAGGTATGCTTGTGATCAATTGAAATCTATCAGGCAAGATTTAACAGTAAGTACATTTGCATCTTAAACATCTTTCTGATATATTTATAACTATTTACTTATTCCATGTGTTTACTATGACTGCAATGATAATACAGGTTTACATGATATTTGTTATATGTTTCCATACAAAAATGTGTTTTAAACAGCTGTTTTAGATAATCAGACTGTCATCTTTTTGGTGAACAAGCGATTCTTAATTTCCATTTGTCCTTAACTAAATTTTTCCAATAATCCTGTCATATAAATTGTATATGTATCGTAACATAGGGGTCCTAAAACACTTACATTGATATAGTAAATCTCTATAAAAATGAATGCTATAACATTATCTTTTCTCCAGGTACAAGGAATACGAGACAATTTCACAGTGGAAGTTTATGAGACCCATGCACGAATTGCTTTAGAGAAAGGTGATCATGAAGAGTTCAATCAATGCCAGACACAACTTAAAATGCTATACAGTGAATTGCCTGAAAGCAAATCCAATGCGCCAGAATTTACTGCATACAGGATACTGTATTATATTTTTACTAAAAATACATTAGGTATGTTGTATTTATTTTTGCAGCATGTTCTGAAAAAGAAATGTAGATTTTTCTTGTTATACTAGCACCTACCTCTAAAGAAAGGCTTTTTTTGGTTGATAAAACAATGATTAAGGGGTACAATAATGACTTCAAAAAGGGTACTTGAAAATAACATTAAGTTATTCTGAGGCCTTGTTATGTGCCATTTATATAATAAACTAGCTGACCCACGCAACTTCGTCTGCGTCACATAAAAGAGAAAAAGCCCACAAAAGGAGTAAATATTCCCCGTTTTTGCAACAATTTTTATTTATGCTCCGCTCCTATTGGTTGTAGCGTGATGTTATATAGCCTATAACCTTCCGCGATAGATGAACTATAAATACCACACAAAAATATTTTTTCAATTTAAATTAGTAGTTCCTGAGATTAGCGCGTTCAAACAAACAAACTCTTGAGCTTTATAATGTTAGTATCAAGATTAAATTACATGCTATTTTTCAGTCCAATATTTGGGTACAAAAATTTAAATTAGTTACGGTAAAACCGGTAGGATATGGTCTTCAATATTATTTCGAGACAGACTTAAAACCAGAAGGATATAATCTTCAATATTATTTCGAGACAGACTTGCTAATTGAAAAAAACTTTAAAGAAGCTGTATTTTGTGGGCTGCATTGGCACATTTTTTTATTTATTGCATTTGTATTTAAAGCATTTTTTGTTTCTTTTCAGATTTAACTACAATTTTTCAGTTTCTTTCAAAAGAAGATAGACAAAACGAGTGCATTAAACATGCACTCCAAACAAGATGTGCTTGGTCCACAGGCAATCTGCACAAATTTTTCTTGCTATATAAAACAGCTCCTTTGATGGCAGGATATCTCATGGACTGGTTTGTTGATCGAGAACGCAAGCTATACCTGAGATACATCACTAAGTCGTACGTCCTTTATTTTTATCATTTTACATTTAAATTTTGGTCTGGTGTTAAGTTTTTAGGTTATGAGGCATTGCGACGTTGGGTTAACGGCGTGTTTCCAAAAGTAGTGAGCAGCGTTGCGTATGTAGGAATAGGCAACGCGGCGCTATTACGTACAAAGGAGCTATATAAAACAACAAATAACTAGGGACAACTTTATAATGGCTGGTCCAAGAAGTGACGTCATTTAAAAAAATAGATTTTGACGCACAGGTTTATCCGAAAATAACCCATGTATCCACCTCTCATAGAGAGGAAGCCTGTGTCCCAGCAGTGGGGACATTAATAAGCTGATGATGATTATGATGATGATGAACCCATGTATGTTACGCGATTCTTGATAGTTTTCGAGTTACAGCTTCTTGAAAACTGTTGTATGGGCCGCTAAAAAACTACATATTTTTATTTTTGTTGGCTTTTTTTACGCTATGAAATATGCCTCTAGTTAGCGTTATAGAATTAGAAAAAGCTCTAAAAATAAAGATAGTTTTTTTTTAACGGTTCCCATACAATTTCCAAAAAGTTTTAACTGGAGAACTATCGAGAATCGCTGAACATAAATGAGGTATTTTTGGATACGCCTGGGCGTGAGGAATCTAATATTTTTTGAAGACTTCACTATCTGGACCACCCTGTTTATGCAGCTCGAGAAACTTCGAAAATTCAGAGAAATACTGGTACCTTTATATTTTATTGAATCCTTTAAAACAGTTTCATAATTGGAAATAAAGTTATTAATTAATAATGCATGAATAGCAGGAAGACAAGCCGCGTTATGCAGAAGAATAGCAAGCAAGTTACTCAATTTTAAAAATATTCTTCCATTTGCCAATGGCGCTTTTTTTACTAGGGGGCGGTTAGTACGACAAAATAATCGTCGCGTCCGAATCAAATTAGGAAGCAATCTCATTTTGCACATTTCACATTTTGGTCATTGGCTTTTTACTCTAGTCCTGAACCTACATTTCTAATACAAGATGTAAGGGACATCGATGCGCAAATTGATACCAGGAATGCCTGATTCTAAACCTCCCGTCGTAGAAATTTGCCATCAGTAACTAAAAAAATCAAGTAGTCAAACTGTAAGCTGGCAGGCCTAAAATCGTGTAATGAATTCATGGTAACAGTTAGCATTTTGTCGATATCTCTTCAGGTGCTCCCGCACCGAGAGCATTCGCCTGTAACTTAATAATCCAAGATTCGATGTTGCACAGAAAACTCAGAAACTAGTGATTCTGAACTGTAACATTACAGACGAAGTCTCCCGGTGAGAGAATGCCATTAGTACCACCACTTTCTACGCGTGTCATAGTTCCTCCATGCGGCTGCGGCCGTGGGCGAGGCCTTTGCCCTGCAGTGGGCAATAATAAACTGATATTGTAATTCGAGGTAAACTGGGTGTAAGGAATGGTGTGCCAAAATACGTTATAGGTACTTGTTTTAAGCTTTCACGGTATGTAACTAAACTTATATTGTCACTTACGGGATATCTTCCGTGTTTATTATTTTGAATTATCACGGAAAGTATCCCGTAAGTAACAATATAAGTTTTTATTATACTTGATTGATATTTAGAATTGAGGCCGACCGCGATAACGCTTCGATCGCATCCGATAAATTAATCGCCCATGTTATTCTGATGACGTTTATAAGCTGTATGAAGAAGAAGATTTATTCAAATCAGCACAGTAGTTTTTGCCTGAAAGAGCAACAAACATCCATCCATACATCGTCACAAACTTTCGTATTTTACGGCCGGTTGACACAAAGAAATTTGTACCTGATGGTAACCGGACGGTAGAGGCGAGGATAGCTACTGTCTGTATTGCGAGTACAAAGTAGTAGTAGCAGTCCAATGTTAAATCAGAAGCTCGTTCTGCGTATTAAGACCTTATAGCTGATTTGGGAATCTTCCAGATGGATATTTTTCCTTTATCACAGCATGCCTTACACCCAATTTTATTTTTTATTATACCTGGCATACAAATGGAATTCATGATCTTGTACAATAAGATGTATATACTTACCAGTTATATACCATCTTACCAGCAGTGCTGGTCGTGTTTTATTAATTTTTACTTTATATGTGCAGCTACAGACAAAGTGTTCCTGTGGACTTCATCATTCGAGAGTTGGCGTTCGATTCAAGCTCTAAAGCAATTGAATTCTTAAGTCAACAACCGCTTTGTTATACTGACAGCGATCAGTCAATGTTAGATTGCAAGGCCAGTTTTTCAGCTCTTGCGGCCATGTAACATAACCTTTTTAATGAGCGTCCTAGATTATTACCGTGTCGTGCGTATAGTTGCGTGCTGATGTAACACGCTGGCGCCTTCCGTTTGCTGCGCTGCGTGCCTGTCTGGCAGTCGTTTTCATCGCTCAACATAATTAACATCTTAATTTTAAGCGCTTTGCTAGGATGAGGAGGCTCAATGAAAAACCGCATACTCAACGAAAAACCGCATATTCAGTTGTACAGCAAAAATGGATTTAACATTGAAGATATTGCCGAGAAGAATAACTACAGGAAATGAATGCGTGAAATAAAGTGGAATTTTCTGAAACAAACATTTTTAGTGAGAAGTGATCAAGGACTTGCAGAAGACTTTATATGTGTAACTACTCAATGGACTTAAGTGTTAACACTACATAGTTTTTGTAAATATCGTAATTTTATGATTGTCTATTTCAAGTTTCATCTGTAGATATGAATAATTATGAAGTATTTTTAAACGCACGCTAAACGTCAGGACCGGTACTGGCAAAATATTTTATTTTAGAAAATAAATGATTCTGTTTTTACTAAAAGTTTCAATTTCTAATTTACCCACCTAGTTAAAGTTGTCTTAGGAACTCTCAGGGGTCTACACATACATGCAAGGGGTCTTTGACAGAAATAATAGAACGGGATGCACTATACAGGAATGGTAAATGGGGGGTAGGGGTGCATGACAATTCCATTACTGCGTTTCCACCAGAGACGCGTTGCGAGGGATATTTGTTAGGAACGAATAGAATCACTTCATCACCCCTTCAGTCTCATAACGTTCAAGTTGCAAAATAACATATGGTAGCAAAAAGTTCAAATCTCATTATTTTTAAGTGTTTCACATGTGCTTCCAAAGGGTATAAGCACATGTGAAACACTAAAACACAGCGCACCATCGTGATTTTCTAACATGAACTGGTGTAAACACTACACAGATATGAGATTTTAGCAATCTCAGTACCTACATTTGCTATCATTTATTGAGGAGGTGCGTTGCCTATCTCCGAAGTTCTTCATCAAATTGAAATGGGATCGCTTCGAGAAAGTACACTTCCTTTAACTACCCAAATCGCGTCTAGTGTGCCTATAAAATGTGAAGAGTTCTCTTTATTTCTCCAGGATTCCATCATCAGATCCTGATTTGATGATTATGGGACAACCTGGGAAGTATACCCTTTCAAACAATTTAAAAAAAAACAAACACGGTCCAGCCATCTTCGAGTAATCGGAGAACATTGAATTGAGAACTTCCTTATTTTCAACCGACTTCAAAAAGAGGAGGTTATCAATTCGTCTGTATTTTTTTTTTTTTTTTTTTGTGTTTGTTACCTCTACTCTCGACTGGGTGAACCGATTTTGATGGTTCTTTTTTTGTTTGAAAGCTGGTGCTTCCCGTTTGGTCCCATTTTAGTTTGCTGAAGACCTGATGCTGATCTTCGGAGATATACAACGGAACTCTTCAAAAATACACAGCAAATCTGCAGTGATTGCTACCATCGCTTGTAGGTTCATTGTTTATACTGTATTATGACGTAACATCACGCCTGTATGCTCTGAGGGGGTACGCACATGTGTAAAATACACCCGATTTCGAAAATATTTGTTACCTCAGTACTTTCTACTGGGTGAACCGATTTTGATCGTTTTTATTTTATTTGAAAGCTGGTGCTTCCTGTGTGGTCTTATAATCATCAAATCAGTAGCTGATGATGGGATTCTGGAGAAATAGAGAGAATTCTTCACATTTTATAGGCACACTAGAAGCGGTTTGGGTAGTTTTAGGAATTGTACTTTCTCGAAGTGATCCCAATTTAATTTGATGAAGATCTGATGAAGAACTTCGGAGATATGCAACGGAACTCCTCAATAAATGATAGCAAATGTACTGGGATTGCCGAAATCTCATATCTGTCTATTGTTTACACCAGTTCATAACCTAAAATCACGCTGTTAAGGGGTAAGCACATGTAGGGTTACCATTTAGAAATTTGAAAAGTCCTGACTAAAAGCCTGGCATTTCAATTAAAGTCCGGACATTTTAGTCACAAAATCCAAATATTACCCACTAACTTACAGTGGTATGGTAGGCACGATAGCAGACGCTCGCGAGGGGTGTTTAAAGAAGATTTATATTTTGATTTTTGATTGATAGTTTGAAGTTAATAACTAATAAAGACTTATTTGGTATTACTTCTACAAGTTTTATTATTCGTATTCCATCTAAGCCAGAAAATCCGGACAAAGTCTGGACAAAAGTCTAGAAGTCCGGACAAATCCGGACGGATGGTATCCCTAAGCACATGTGAACCACTAAAAAGTGAAAAATAAAAACTTTTATACAAAAAATAAAACCGACTTCAGAGAAAACAAAAAAGTGAAAAATAACTTCAGAAAAAACGCTTCAGAAGTCGGTGACCTTTTTTTGATTGATTTAGTTTTTTTGTCACTCGATTTTTTGTATAAAAGTTTTTATTGAAGTCTGTTAATAACGACGTTATCAATCAATCAATAATTTTATTATCAGGCATCTTAAGGCCCATAGATAAAATACACAAAATAACAACATAAAAATATACTATTTTAACACATAACATAAGTAGCGGCGCCGTCTTACGCTGCTTGGTTAGGTCCGCTACAACACACTCAATTCACTGGATAACCACTGCAATTCAACGACATTCTCGAAAGTAATAATTTTTCGGCAACGAACACACAAGACGTCCGCTCGGTACGTGCGCGCACGAACAGCCGTTAGTGAATAAATTATACGAGGGCGGCACTGAAAATTTCAGGAATCAAGGAAGTGACACAACATCTACTTATACAATAATAAAAAATCGTTGAGACCAAAAAATCTGTACAATGAAGATTAAAAAAAACCGACCAGGGTGACTTGAAATAATTAACTGAACATATTAAAACCATTTTTAAATTTGTTTGTTTGACCGCGCATCACGTAAAAACTGCCGAACGGATTTTGATGAAAACTTCACTAATCTATTGAAATAAACTCAGAATAATAACATTTAGGCTATAGAAATTATGGAAAATTTTGGAAAAAGGGGGGGTAAAGTTTGTATGTTTTTTTTTTATTGTTCTAGAATCATGAAACTTAAAGTAAATACTAATTATTAAACATAAAGAAACACCTGTTTCAGCATTTTTAAAAACATTCATCCAGAGACGTAAGAAAGAGGGTTTTGTGTTTAAAATTAATTAACTTCATACACTTATAGAACTAAATCCAATGAGGTGTAAACCTTTAAAAGTTGCTGTAAATACTTCAAATCTAATACAGGTAAATATAATTTCTCAATTTTCTTGAAATTTGATTTTTTAAGTGAATACGCCCAAAAAAGGGGAACTCAAGAAAATCGACTTTCCTCGGTATAAGTAGTTGGTAATACAGGGTGGAAACGGTAAACGGGGCAGTAAGGGGAACTACAGTTACACGCAAATGGTCTTAGAAACAATCCCTAATTTTTTTCGCAAAATGTTGATCCCCAGAGCGCATGAAAATGGTCTGAGAAAACATCCGTAATTTTTTGTGAAATTTTGATCCCCATTCACATAAGTATTTTAAAAAAGTACAGTTAGCAAGAAAATTGCTATTTTACACAAAACATTTTTTAATGCCAATCGATCCTGTTTCATACTCAACGGTTAAGGAAGCTCCCCTTTCTGTCCCGTTAACCCTGTATTTACAAATAAAATAATACTACGAAGAAAATGTTGACTATACGAATGTACGTCAAACATAAAGCCGGAAAAGTTAGGTACAAATACAAACGAGTACAAATCCTACTATCTACAAATAAAAATAGCTTTGTCCTGAAGGACGGTCTGATGAATCAACGCACAGTCTAAACCGCAGATTGTAGAAACCTGAAACTTAGAGGGTGAATTTGGTGTGTGACGTAGCCATACGAGAAGAAAGGATTTTCTGAAATTACGAACTTTTTTTTGCTTTTCGAAGTATTCTCCGCGAAATTTGACACATTTTTCCATACGATGGAACAGATCATTGAAACAACCATTCCATTCGGAAGTTGGGGTCTCCAAAATGGCCGTTTTGTAGGTGTCCACAGCTTCTTCAGGTGATGAAAATCTCTGTCCACGCAATTTATTCTTTATTTTAGGGAAATTATAGAAATCATTAGGGCTTAGGTCGGGGCTGTATGGCGGATGGTCGAACAATTTTTGTTGGATTTAACTCCTTTTCGAACACCCAAACTCGTCAATGGTTTTTTGTTTCGGGTTCGTACGAATATCCAGGATTCGTCACCTGATACGATGTTTATACAGCATTTGAGGATCCTGCGTGGAATCTTTCGAGAGTTCTGACGCACCAAGTAACGCGAGCCGCTTTTTGCTCTTCACAGAGCGAATGCGGTATCCATCGGGAACACAACTTTTTTACACCTAATTGTTCATGCAAGATTATTTGTATTTGACTCATGCCAATGTCTGAAGTTGCCTGAATTTCGCGGTATGTCACATGCCGATCTTCCTCAATCAGCTTACGCACCGTATCAACGTTTTCTTGGGTGACTGCAGTTTTTGGACGACCTTGACGGGGATCATCACTGAGCTTGAGATGCAAAAATTTTCAAGCTCGCTGCCTCGCTTTTCGAATCCTACTCCTTAAATCTAACATAATTATCCTATTTGGAGTGCGAAAAATTTCGAGCTGTTTTCATGGAATTGAAGGTGCACCTCCCTGGAAAAAAATGCGCCGGCGCTCATGCCCCGTTCTCATGTTTGTCCCCCCCGAACCAAAAGTTCTGGATACGTCCTTGCTTGTGCCCTTTCCAATACAATAAAAAATACAATACATGTCACGGTAATAGGGTTTATCCCCAATAAATCTAAATTAACACACCTAAGGGCCCTCGCCCACGGCGACTTTTTGTAGCGATGCAAACGCGCGACAGCATCACTTCTAACGCGTGTTAGTCGCATTTGCAACGCGCTACTGCATCGCGATTGTATCGATGCAAACGCGCGACCGTGTCGGACGATACCGGGGAGAGAATGGAGGGAGGGTGGCGTGTCAGTGAAGAACCGAGCATTAGTGCAACACAGAATCGCGTTTGCATCGCGACGGGATCGCGTTTGCATCGCGACTGAATCTGGTCCCGTGGGCGCGGGCACACAGCTAGCGACTGCTTCGCGTCTGTTTCGATGCTACGCGAGAGAGCATCGCGACTGCATCGCTACAAAAAGTCGCCCGTGGGCGAGGGCCCTAACTGTCGAAATCATACAGCCGCCATTTTGATATCAAAATGACGGGACCACTGTTCATTTGATGAAAAACGATACGACTACATTTGAATACATTTAATGTACATAATGAACTGTGATTTCAATTTAAAAAAAAGGTTTACTAAATTGACATCAGAGCGCCTGAAGAAAAGGTATAATTTTTATGCCATGAAGTATTTTAGGCTCATAAAATTTATTAAGGCGTTTAAAACGTAGACCGAATTTTTCACGGTCAAAGTCTTTCTTCGGCTCGTATAAACTTGGGCTGTATTGATGATTTTGATGATTATAATTCTGTAACTTAATACCTCGCGTTTTATGTTCTAGTGTATTTTATGTCATACTTATAATCTAGCTAAGTCCGTTTTACCTCATGTGGGTATGACTTTCTTATTCTACTGATTTTTACACCGATGTACTGCTAAAACTTTAATTTATTTTTTCAGATTCTATCTGGCAACACTGACCTCTCATTGTAATGCAATTCATATTATGTTCCCATTATGATTCTGCTAAAGTGGGGATATAAGACGGGGGACCTGCTTTTTTTAAATTATAACAATTGCAAGATAAATTATATACTAGTAAGTAGCACATTTCACATAATATACACAATTTGCAAGATATGATTACCGAGCGGATGTGAAGGAAAGCTTTAAAACAAAGTTAAGTTTCGCAAACTTGCATTCCATTTTATACTATGTAAAATAGTATGGCAGTTTAGTATGGTACACGTACAGCATGTAACAGAACAACACCTTTCTGATACATCATACTTATGAGAATTCGAGAGTAAATCAAATACTAATTAAATATTTCTAATTTTATTTTACACAGCAAATACATATATCTCTAATCTTTACGGAATGTATATCTTACAATTAAATTAACCATTATACCATACCATTATCAATAATAATTTATGATCTATACTAAAAATGGGGCAGGCACACTTTGCCCGCAAATAATTCTGATATCACAGTAATCCAGAGAGAGAGAACAAATAAGATGTATGATATGCCAACTTGGTGGCTGTTTGGTAGCTGGTATGGTTGGCCTCCAATTTCATCCACATGGAATCCCATTGGGAATATGACAGCTGCTAGGCAAAAAACTACCACTGAAAACGAAAAAATACTGTTATTTACGGAACAAAACTTTGTATTGATTAAAGTAGATAAAATAATTGTATAACTTACTTGCTGCAAACCCAACCCATCTTGCATATGGTATCACATTTCTGTCAAAATGGCTGGATGCTAGTAGTATTACAGTAGTGGTTATGCATATGCATCCAATGAATATGCAAATCAAAGCAAGCAACCATTCAGGCTGAAGGTCAGGAGTGTAACAGACTTGCGGTCGGTTGTACAGTGTTATGCAGGACCACATCAAACCAAGCCTTGTGTCACCTGAAAATAAGAAAAAGCATTTGAAAATCCACTAATTGTAGGTGCCCTATACAAAGGTAATATACACAAATAAAATAGAAGTATTCTTTTTTGTAATATCAAAAAAACACTTTTTATTGAATGTATATGAAAGGCAACGTAACCTTTCATATACATTCAATAACGCGTAATTTAACCTACTTCTATTTTAGAAAAAAGATTAGGGTGATTCCTTGCAAATAATGAAAATCCTTGAAATTGAAAACAAAATGCGATTCAAATAGGGAAGCAATATTGTAGGTAGTGATTATAATTTTACACGAACAAAGGTCACAGGGCACAGCTAGTTAAAGTTTGAGTATTCTTGAAACCATATTGACTTTAGCTTAGCTTTATAGTGGCTGAATTATCTAACTACCACAATTTTCTTTATTTTCAAAATAGCATCCTTGCATAAAATCATTATTAATCACGCTGATTTGAACACCAACAAGTTTAGTATGAGACTCAATCTTCATAATATGTCACGTTTCTGAGATATAAACTATCAAAGTTGGGATAAATTCCAGATTTCACCATTAGGACAACTTTAATATCTTATTACTTGCATACATCTTATTTAGGTTTATGCAATCAATGTTACAATCTTCGCCAGTACAACTTTGATAGCTAATATTTTGATGTAACTTTAAACGTAGACGTAGAGACGTAACCATAAGTAGAATCGTTTACGTTAAGGACAGACCTGTTATTTACAACAATATTAACAACCAAGGTCGTAATGTATGCATGTATTCAAGATGATTATAATGCCAAGTTGATTGTAGTAGTACTTACCTCCAACTTCAGTAATTATCCAGTCGGGCATAGCAAGACTTACTATGGCAAAAACATCAGCTGCCATAAATAATGTTCCTGATATTACAGTGAGTTTATCCATGACGGAAATTGAATAGATTCTTATCAATTGATTTTATTCACTGTTTTTCATATTGATTGAGGTTATATTACTAAGGTACTATAGATTGTACTTATTCCAAACAAATCGCTCTCGTATTAACTAAAACACAACTTCACAATAATGTTCTGTGTGTGTTCATGACACTCATGACAATGACAATCAGTCAGTGCTGCCATATGGCTATATGCATGCTCTATGCATGGCATAATTACGTACGCGAAACTGTATTTTGCCCTTATAGAAATATAGATGCTCTGTGGCTCGATGTGCTTGCATCTGCGGAGAGCTCGAGGCGAATCTGATTTTGCTCATTTTTTAAATAAAATCCCGTGCACACGTTGACCACCCTTACTTCTATTGACCCGCACACTCTTTATGCGGACCGAATAAAACAAAAAAATCCCTCCGATAAGCCGCAGGAGGAGGTTGATTTCGGAGAAGGATTCACACATCATCATCATCATCTCAGCCGAAAGACGTCCACTGCTGGACATAGGCCTCCCCCAAGTGTCGCCACATTGACCGGTCCCTTGCTACTCGCATCCACCGGATTCCCGCAACCTTCACCAGGTCATCGGTCCACCTAGTGGGAGGTCTTCCAACGCATCGTCTTCCGGTTCGCGGTCGCCACTCCAGAACTTTTCGGCCCCATCGGCCATCCGTTCTGCGAGCAATGTGCCCTGCCCACTGCCACTTAAGTTTAGCAATTCTTCGGGCTACGTCGGTGACCTTGGTTCTCTTGCGGATGTCTTCATTTCTGCGATAGAACGGATCGTTTTCGAGATATAAGCAAATTAAGAATAAGAACCAGCAATAGTTTTTATTTAGTATAACAATAGTACATTATTTACAATTTGCTAAAATAACTAAACTAACTAACTTAACTAAAAACTTCAAAAATATCGTCAAAAAACTCCTATAAGCTGTCAACTGGTAATGTCCCCAAGAGACTGGCAGAGTTCCACGCTGAATGGCAACGCTAAGCCTTTGACCAAGGTAAAAGCCAGCCCTAGGGTCACGGGAAGTGTCAACCGATGTCAACTAAGCGTTTTGAAATTTCCTTGAAAAGGCTGTGAGCACTCGGATCCCTCGGTCCTCAAGTTTCAACCCCAAACGGCTCGAAAATATAGTTACCAATAAGGTTACTATATTTACGCCGCTTGAGGTTCTCCGCAGCCGCAGCGGCAGCCCCTGCACAGCACGATGAACTAGGAAGATGGGAAGGCGCAAGATAACGACACATGTAGCGTCGACCACACTAGAAACCTACCCATCTTTCATGGAAACAAAGACATACCGTCCGGTCTCTTGCCATCGTCGCGTGCCAAACCGTTGGGTTCTAATAAACCTGGAACACCGACGGAAACAAGAGATCGGCGGACGGGATGACGTCATTCAAGTTCGCGTACCGCGCAAATCGGCCCGCACTTCGGCTGCATGACAGGCCGTGGTGCCCGAGGCTGTTGACAAATTCACCACAGTGACAGCGGTGAGGAGAACAACATGGAGCGCCTAGGCGTAGAGCAACAGCGAGGCTGAAAGTGGTGTCGTCGAGCAGCGTGCCTGTGTTCGACGAAGGTAGTGCGTAAAGCCAAGACCCGACTCCCATTCACCCATAGCCAGCAGGCGCGCACGCTTAGCAGTAGTAGCAGACGTGTTCAGTAGATTGATCTGGCCCCTTATTCACATCCTTTCGATACGTTTCCGTGTCGGTAAGGAATCGTATTCGACTATCTCATTTCTGAACCGAAGAACTGCCAAAACGCTATTCACAGATCCGAACGGATGCGTTTTTTTTCTATCCGATTGAGATTGTGTCTATGGGGATCGCTACAAAATGGTAGTAAATAGATGATCGTGGTAGAAAATAAAAAGTAGTAAATAAAATTGGTTCATTTGAATATTTCGTTCTGTTTATATAAGTAAATATACAGGTAGTAACTAAATAGACAGCAAACGAAACAAAATGATTTTATTGAAATAAAATAATATTAGTTTTTAAATAAACTTTATTTCGAATAATACCAGCTTTGTAAACAGCCGTCTGTCAAACTGGCAAAGCGGAAACGGTGCTTTTTATTTAAGTTAAGTTTTCTTTTTTCTTAGAAGGAAAAATGACTGAAAAAGTGTTTAATATCAGTGGTATACAATTCTTGCTTGTTAACTAAAATCTAGAACGAATTACACATTTTTGTAAACACATTGAATTTATGTAAATGCGGATACATCAATGAAATACGGTCAACAAAACAACTAATAACACACAAACATCACCGGACTATAATATATATGTAACGCGGGAAATATATTTTTGATTAGTCTGTGGCATTGCTACACTGTGGTCGTTGCGCGGCGCACGGCGCGTGCGCGATACATCGCGCAACCCCTCCTCCACCGCCGCCCGCGCACCTCATATTAACGCGGGGGATGTGTCGCCGGTGCGACAGAGAGAGAGCCCCGATCGCCGTTGCGCTCAGACGTGTGTATCGATCCTCCGCGACCCGCAGTCGCTTGATCCTAGTCCGATTGAGATTGTGTCTATGGGGATCGCTACAAAATGGTAGTAAATAGATGATCGTGGTAGAAAATAAAAAGTAGTAAATAAAATTGGTTCATTTGAATATTTCGTTCTGTTTATATAAGTAAATATACAGGTAGTAACTAAATAGACAGCAAACGAAACAAAATGATTTTATTGAAATAAAATAATATTAGTTTTTAAATAAACTTTATTTCGAATAATACCAGCTTTGTAAACAGCCGTCTGTCAAACTGGCAAAGCGGAAACGGTGCTTTTTATTTAAGTTAAGTTTTCTTTTTTCTTAGAAGGAAAAATGACTGAAAAAGTGTTTAATATCAGTGGTATACAATTCTTGCTTGTTAACTAAAATCTAGAACGAATTACACATTTTTGTAAACACATTGAATTTATGTAAATGCGGATACATCAATGAAATACGGTCAACAAAACAACTAATAACACACAAACATCACCGGACTATAATATATATGTAACGCGGGAAATATATTTTTGATTAGTCTGTGGCATTGCTACACTGTGGTCGTTGCGCGGCGCACGGCGCGTGCGCGATACATCGCGCAACCCCTCCTCCACCGCCGCCCGCGCACCTCATATTAACGCGGGGGATGTGTCGCCGGTGCGACAGAGAGAGAGCCCCGATCGCCGTTGCGCTCAGACGTGTGTATCGATCCTCCGCGACCCGCAGTCGCGACGCCATATTTGTATGATCGTAATAAAATTCTAATAGTATTGTCTAAGTTTTATGTTGTGTACGTGTGTAACGATTTGTGTTATCCAAATAAAAATCAAAATCTGGCGCCCCACGTTGGGCGCCAGATTTAAGGGCGCTTATTTAATTAAAAGTCAACGCCTCTTAAAAGTATAAAGTTTATTTGGATAACACAAATCGTTACACACGTACACAACATAAAACTTAGACAATACTATTAGAATTTTATTACGATCATACAAATATGGCGTCGCGACTGCGGGTCGCGGAGGATCGATACACACGTCTGAGCGCAACGGCGATCGGGGCTCTCTCTCCGTCGCACCGGCGACACATCCCCCGCGTTAATATGAGGTGCGCGGGCGGCGGTGGAGGAGGGGTTGCGCGATGTATCGCGCACGCGCCGTGCGCCGCGCAACGACCACAGTGTAGCAATGCCACAGACTAATCAAAAATATATTTCCCGCGTTACATTAAATATATAATATAAAATAATTTTTTATTTTACTGAAATAATCTGGAAATATGGTTTATTTCTTCGTTTAAATTTTGTTCGATAAGACTCCCGACAGCAAACAGCTGTCGGAAAGATTCGAGTCTTCATATCGAATTGAACTGTCAAAATTATTCGGTTTAGGATTTGTGAATAGCGTTTGGAGGACATCTTCGATATCTTAGACGTTCGATTCGGTTTGGAATCTAGTCGAATGGTTGTGAATAAGGGGCCTGAACTACTCTGCAGAGTGGATCGTCACACCGTCTCTGGGAAAATGGGTAATCGGGTTCTTCAGAGTTCGGGCAAGCGAGTTTCCAAGCGTTTATAGCCTCGGCGGAGCACGGCACATCAAAATCAACCAGTGTGGAAACCAGGATTTTCCTGATTAATTTCTCAGTACCATGAACCGAGGATATATAAACCGGTAAACTAATACTAGAAATTTTGCGGACGCCGAGCCCTCCCATACGAATGGGTAGAGTAGTTTGGGTCCAGGCCCGGTCGTCCAAGGCCACATTTAAAATGGATGATAAAGAATTTCTGATGATTAGATCGATTTTGCCTAAAAGATGAATGTGCTTCCATAAAGGAGAAGCACGAAATAAATATGTTAATTTAGGGCCAAAACAGCAATAACGGATAATGGTGATGGCCGAATGCATGTTAATTTGGAGCAGCAACCTTTCCGAAATATCATTGTAATTTTGAATTTTTTCCTCGATGAAATCGGGAAAGGAATTTTCGAAAATTCGAGACCCAAGGAGACGAAGAGAACTTTTGTCAATAATTTTGATGTTAGGAGCTACTGCGTTAAATTATTTATGAATTGTCAATAAAATTGTCGGTCGGTATGGTCCGCTAAAAACAGTTCACATTTTGCAAGGTTTAGGTCAAAGCCAATGAAAAGAAGATTATTTTTTAAGAAAATTAAATCATTTAAAACTGTACCTACATCGCCGCCCAAGGTTCCATCATCAAGATACCAAACGATAAATTTTGAATTTAGCTGCTGAACAATAGGGTGAATAGCTAAGCTAAAAATCACTGACACCTTGTTGACAGCAGATTCCAGAAGGTTGTGACGAAAAAGTAATTTAGACGGGTGTCTGTAGCACTGCCAAAGAAAACTATAGAGGTAATTCTTTTTTAATTTCTGTTAACAAGGTGTCCCTATAAACTGAATTGAAGGCATTCTTAATATCAACCTTCAGGATGACCTCACCTTTGCCAGAATTTAGGTAGGTCGACAAAGCGTGTAAGGCAGCCTCGCAGCCCCCTTTGAAACCATAACCTAGCAGAGGGCATGAATTTTTTCCGAAACAGCCTCACCATAAAATTTACAGCATATCTTGGCTGCCATACGACGGTAAGTAGTACCCACGGCAATGGGACGAATGCCGCCATCCCTCTTGCGCAGGGCACATAAATTGGCCCCATACAAGACGTCGATGACGGCCTCGTTCACCTTGCCGGAGAGTATAATGTTAAACAGAGCCGTAGGCTCCTTCAAGACCAACTCACCGGCTTCCCCCGCCTGAACAAATTAGGTCCTTTAAGTGCTGAGGACTTAGGCCGTCAAGGCCACCGGCAGAGCCACTCCGGAAGGAGCAAACGGCTGTGACCACCTCTCGACCTGTAATATTGAGGGAGTGAATATCCGAATCAGGAGGGTCGGGAAAAGAAAGGCCATCCGCGGGGGCAGGGTGTTTGGTCTCCAGACCTGCGAGTGTTTCTGGAGAACACGGTGCCACCACATCGCTACTGAAGAAAATCCTGGCTGCACCGCTAATATCAACTTCCCCTAACTTAGATTCAACCAGATGGGATATACCTCTCGAAGAGGTATATCTGTGCTGATAAATTAGGAACAAAATTTTGAGCCGAAATATTACAGTTATCTTTGATAAGAGCGGTTAAAGATTTTTTTGTGGCCAAATTTTTTTTCACATGTAGAAAACGATAAGGGAAGGTAAGCAACTAGGTAACAACAACAAGCAAAAGGCGAACGCAACCAGCTAAATTTTGGGCTACAAGCGGTCCAGCGCCTCGAGGAACTCGCTTTAGTACTGGAACAGAGTTTTTGAATGTTGACGGAGTTGTAGGTATGGCAATTGAGACAGGGTCTCAGGTGGATGCATTGGAAAGTTTGTGTACTTTCCCAATATGCACGTTCAGACCCCGCTTACCTTTAAAAAACCGTGCCTGAGTACAAAGCGGGATTCTCTCCAGGGTGTTTAGCGATGTTGAAGGTTGATTTGCACTGTTGTCCACCACATCGCTACTGCCGATACTCATACACGCCAGTTACAAAATATACTAAACTTTAAAAAAAAAAAAATGACAAATTAAAAACCGCTTAAAAGTCTATTAAAACACTGGAATCGTCGTGCTCCGGGCCTCGGGCGCCGTGATGAATGCAGATCACAAAACGCAGCCCCGGCGACCGTTGCTGGTACACGGGGCCTGCCTCTTCACGAGTTGTATCTTGTAATCTTCGTACAGATGTCTACGAGCTCCCAGTAGTAGCTGCGCACAATCGCACTGCCACCCCGGGGCGCCGCTGCGCCGGCCAAGCTGGCATTTTGCTCAGCTCTGGCCAGCCCCGGCAACCGATGTCGGGAGACGGGCGTCCCGTTGAGATTTTTAGATCAATGACAACACACGAATTTGGCATTTCAATCGAAAGAATTTTATTTATGAGGATTATAATTTATATGATCTCTATGGTATATTATGGTCTTAAATATTGTACAATTTGGCTGTTATTATTAAATTAAAAATTGACACCGGAAAAATTTGTCTCGTCAGTTTGAATCAGGAATGCCATGGTACTATAATATATTTAACCAACCTAGGAATCGAACCCAGGACCTTTTGTTCAGCAGTCACGTTTGCGACCATTAGTCTTACGACTACGAGGCAGTCATTAGTCTTAGTTTTATATAGGGACTAGCTGACCCACGCAACTTCGTCTGCGTCACATAAGAGAGTAATTTAGCAATGGCTTCATGACGCATGACAGTTGGCTTGGCGCGGTTTTTGGTGTAGCTTCACGTTCGGTTCCACAAAAAAAATCGTTGTTTATGTAAAAATGTCAATGTATTCATTTGCATATTAATCAGCAATCAATTATTGTGCACATTTATTACCTACACACCAAAAGTATGTGAATATGCGAAAATAAAATGATATTTATGAAAAAACATGAACTAAATACACTTCTACTGTCAACGGCACGTGAATTGTCAACTTTGACTTCTACCATGGCAAATGGTGTCCTTTTTTCCATTTAGTATAGAAATTTTAAATAGTTAAATCTCGTAAACCGTGGGCGTCCGACTATTGAAAATTTTTATAATAAAGAGTTGTACTAAGTGTTACCTACACATAGTACAACTCTTTATTATAAAAATTTCTATACTCTTCTTACAACCAACAAATAAAAAAATGATTTCAAAATCATTGTCCTGTAATGGAAAGTTTACCCTTTTTAAATCCTCTCGTAAAAGTTTAGCATGGAGACAATTTTTTAGTTATAATTTTTTATTTAGAAAACTATAAGTTTTATCGCTATACTTTAAAGGTATTGATTGTAAAGTAAACAATTTTCTTTCAAATAAAAAATATTTGCGACGCTCAAAATGGTTACTGTTTTGGAGATACGATTTTTTTTCGAAACAATTTTGGAAATTTCAACCTCCTCCCCAATTTAGGAGTTGCATCATTTTTTTTTAAATTTAAAGTTGTCCGTATTCTTACTCAGAATGATAAAAAGGAAAAACGGTTCAAAAATTTTCCATAGAAAAAAGTTATGGCCAAAAATCTGATTTAAGAAAAACCGCACCTCGCCGCCCCCCATGGACGAATTCCGCCCATTCACGAACCTAGCCTAATTTTGACACATATATATCCCCGTAGGTGAGAGACCAACAAGCTGATTTTTTTAAAAAAAAAGGAACCTTCCTTAAAGAAAGCCATTTGAATGACCTACTAGATAGCATATTCTTTTTTTTTCTCTAAAAGGGGCCTACATCTTAAACGATTGGGAGGATCTGATCTAGACGATTGACGACGAGACTATTCGCCAGACCACATACTTAAATTCATTGAATGCATCAATAATCTCTCTTATACAGAGGTATATGATCAACCTGATCTAAACAGTGGCTTTCAAATATTTCATGACATCTTCACACTGTTCATCAATCTATGTTTTCCAGTAAAAAAAAAACAAAGTTAATAAGAATCTAAAGAATCAACCTTGGATAACCAAATCAATACTAAACGAAAGCTCAGGTATCTATATAGTTGTAAATCTTAACGTCAGTCTTATAAAACCAAATATCACACATATAGCAAAATATTAAAAAAAAGTATAAACCTAGCACAGAAACTCAATAATGATCGATTATTGATGAGGTCTAAGAACATTTGTCGGGATTCCTGGAAAATAATAAAGAGTCAAGAAAGCAATCAATATAATACGCAACAAATAAACAATAGTAGTTTATGCGACTGTGCATAATGAAGGGCATTACAACACAAGTGTGGGTTTAAGAAACGAGCCGAAGGCGAGTTTCTTAATAGCATCACACGAGTGTTGTAATGCCTAATTATGTATAGTTGCATACACTACTATCTACCCAAATATCATAAGGGTTCTATGATGGGTTCAGGAACCATAGGGAAATGACCAGCATTGTTACCAGTGTAATGCAATAAAATAGTTATTTGTTATACAAGATTGTTTTTTAACCACGTGCTCAATTTTGATGACCGAGCAAGCGAAAGATTCTAAAATTGAGTCACGAGCGCAGCGAGTGATTCAAAACTTAGAATCTTGAGCGTTAGCGAGGGAATCAAAAGAGCACGAGGTGAAAAATCTTTGCACTCGAGTGCAACACGTAATTTTTCATCCCACCTCAGCGAGGAAATGAACAAACGCAAAAAAATATTGCGCATTATTAACAAATTCAGTTAATCCTGTTGGCGTCAAATAAACTTCCTCATCGCTAAATAATGAATGGTCATTTTACTGTTTTCACGTTGTATTTTTAACAATATGACGTGAAAAGAAAATGGCGCGCGCAAAACATACTAAAAAAGTACACCAAGAAGGTTCCGAGTCTGAGTTCTTGGCAAATTAAAAAAAATATATATAAATTCGGCACCATAGAGGTAGAAGCAAATAGGTTTAATGATGTTTTGAATTCACATGCTTACTGCACACGATGTTCTAAATTCAAATTTACATTACCCTCAAGACGATAAAAACGGCTTTTGCACTCAGATATCGAAGAGCAAAAATACTCTTTCCGAGATGGGGGGATGAAAAATAAATTAAACATAACAGAAGCAAATAGTTGCATTCGTCGCTGCATTTACGATATCTGCCGGAGTGTTCATGTCAATTTTTGAGTCACTATCACTCATTTTCGACAGAAATAAAGAACTTATCAGAAAATTTGTCTACTCGTAACTGGAAATAAAAGGCTAACGAACAAATGACAACTCGAATGGCGGCTTTTCGGATATCTGTAATTTTTTTTTAAATCATAGGTAAACGAACAAAGTCACTATTCTTGTGTCACTCGAGATCAAAATGTCGTGCGATTTATAATTAAAATCATACTGAATTGGGGTTTCCTATCGATATCTGATTTAATGTAGATAGGTAACTAGAATAGCACACTCACTTGAATTTGACACCTGTTCCAAATTTAAACTCATAACCTACTGTTTTCAGTAGGTTATGAGTACATAACAGTTCCGCTTATTTCTGCTGGTTGGTAATGCTGGTCATTGCCTATGGTTTTTGAACGCATTAGAGAGGGCTTATGATATTTGGGTAGATAAAATAAATTTAAACAATGAAACCATCAGATCCTGAACTTATATCCTACCTTATACCTTTAATAATTATTTCATAGGGCTGGCAAAAAGTCAACCGCCTCATATTAAAAAAAATATAGAACCTAGAAGAACAATAGAACCCTTGAATGCAAGCATATTCTTAACACCAGTTACAACATACGAAATCTACCAAATCATAACGTCTTTAAAAAACATCAAATCGGTAGGTTATGATAACTTACCTACTAAAATTCTAAAACAAACTGCGCATTTAATAGCACCATACTATGTCATCTCATAAACCTATCATTATCACAAGATACTTTTCCAGACAAACTAAAAGTATCAGTTGTAAAACCGATTTATAAAAAGGGAGATAAAACAGAACCAAACAACTATAGGCCTATTGCTCTCATACCCATACTAGCCAAAATTATAGAAAAAGTTGTGTTTAAACGGTTAACATCTTTCCTTAATAAATTCAATATACTGAAATCTGAACAAAATGGCTTTCAGAAAGGAAAGTCTACTACACTAGCCGCCTTTAAACTAATAAAAAAAGTTTCGGAAAATGTTGATAAAGAAATTAACACCTGTGCAGTGTTCTTCGATATTCAATGAACAAAGCTTTCGATTTTATTGATCATGAAATTTTGCTCCAAAAAGCTTACGCATACGGTATTCGAGGTATAGCACATAAATGGTTACAAAGTTACCTTTCAAACAGACAACAATATGTAGAAATAAACAAAATAAATGACGAGAATATAGAATTCGCGTATAAATCTCATCTCGCGTATAACAGAGTCGGTGTCCCACAAGGTAGCATATTAGGCCCACTTCTTTTTCTACTCTACATCAACGATTTACCTAACGTGACTAATCATCACTGTACCATTTTGAAGATGATATCATTAGTAATTTCACAAAACCCTAATACTACATTTGATGACTACAATAAAGAAGTTAACGAAGCTGTTCAAAGCATTATAAAATGGCTTGAGTCCAATAATTTAAAAGTTAATATAGACAAGACCAGAATAATTCAATTTTACAATAGAAAACAAAATAATCACAAACTAACAATATCATACAAAAACAATATCATAGCACAATCCAATAGTATAGTTTTCCTAGGGATGTCATTAGATAGTCAGATCTCATGGAAATTACACATAGACAAAATCTGTAAAAAAATAAACGGTATGTTTACGCTCTTTGGCGTCTTACACGTATATCCAGTCAAAAAACAGCTTTACAAGCTTATCATGGATATGTAGCCTCCAACCTACGATATGGTATTATATTTTGGGGTGGCTCAGTAGAATTTAATAGAGTATTCTTGGCACAAAAACAGTGCATTCGTGCACTTTGTAATGTGGATTCACTAACGTAATGCAAACCATTGTTCCAAAAGCTAAATTTATTAACAGCACCGTCCATGTACATATTTGAGTCTTGTATTTACGTCAAAACACATCAGTACCTATACAAATCGTTTGGTGAATATTGTAATTTTAATACCCGTTATCCCAATAGCTTCCCTTTGCCAAACATAAAAACTGATCTGTATAGAAGAAACTGTTACCCCATGACTATTAAATTATTTAACAAATTACCTAATGAACTAAAAGACCAACCCCTTAGTTTATTCCGAAAAAAATTGTACTCTTGGCTGGTCACAAAATGTTTCTACACTACCCAGGAATACCTTAGTTATAAGAATAGAAAATTATTATTACACCTCACTAAGTTCCTATTCTAGTGCAATAATAGTTAGATATTTAATTTAGTATGTTTAGTCATATCACCCATTTGGTTTTGTTTGTTATTTTAGGCTTTATTTTATATTTCGTATACCAGAAATGGTTTATATGAGGATCCTTATTGTTAGATTTTAAATGTAACAATTATTTACCATCGATTTACCCATATTATGCGAATAAATTATTTGATTTTGATTTAGAACCGAGTTTGGGACTTCTAAATCAACGCAAAAGATCATCATCAGTTGGGAGACCTCCATTGGTGGAAATAGGCCTCGGGACCAAGCTCACTTTTTCTTTATAGATAACTAGCTTCTGCCAGCGGCTTCGCCCGCGTGAAGGTTCAAAATTGTCCCATGGGATCTTACTACCGGGATAAAAAGTATCCTATGTGTTAATCCAGGTTATAAACCATCTGTGTGCAATATTTCATCCAAATCCGTTCAGTAGTTTTTTCGTGAAAGAGTAACAAACATACATCCATCCTCACAAACTTTCGCATTTATAATATTAGTAGGATTAGTAGGATAAACAATAACTTTGACTTCATCATTTTTATTGCATGTATACAATTAAGTTACATATTTAAGTTACATAGAATAATGCTAATATCTCAGTCCGTTAAACATGCCGTTGTCGTTGTATAGAAGAAGTATCCATGATTGTATATGGTTCCTACAAGGTACAACTAGGCAAAAAGAGTGGTTTAAATTATTTTATTATAATTAATGGGTGTTTGTCATAGATTTGTATATCCAGCGAAATTTATTTATTTGTTTTTATTTCCAGCTTGAAATCTCCATGCATTGATCTGGTGCCCAAAAAAATTATAATAATAAAAAACGAAAGAGTACCTACTTAGTAAATAGTTCTCTTTTTGCCTAGAAGCTGTTTCTCATTTTGAGCTTAAATTAAAACATTGGTATAATTAGCAGTGTTTAGGCAGGTGCTGCGGCTGGAGTGCTGGACACAGTGTTGCTGGTCGCAGTCGAGACGGTATCGTCTGGCTCTTGGATCTGCAACCACGGCATGCGACGTTGAAGTTCTTGCCTGTAAAAATGTGAATCGGATTATATTATTTCAAAATAGTGTGAGTTTTTGAGGCAGGATATTCGGCCTTTAAGGCGTAGGTAATCCGAAACTTTGATAATTAGCTATTAATTAGTAGGTAACTAACAATGAGCTCGGTTTTGGAGACATCTAAAATTGAGTTAGATGTGTTATGCTTCTAATTTACTTTTTGTAAAATAATACCAACTTGTATTATTTTGGGTCCTGCAAAGGAATATTACCTGTCAAGCACGGTTTTTTTTTGCATTTTTCTTGTAATCATTATTGTTAATTTATAATAAGACGAGGCGTCCGCCACTAACTCCGTGTGAATTTTATTCCATCCCTACGAACCAAAACACCAGAGAATACTATTTTTTGGAAATTAATAATCATCATTCATTATCAATGAAGTTTCAATTATGAACTTTTTTATAAACTGTATTAGCCGCTTGCGGCTTGTAGGGTGTTTCCCTAACATAAGTAATGCCAATGCAGATGTAAATGTCAAACTTAAACTTAAATGCAGAAAATGTCATTGAATACTCAACGGGATGAATCTAAATAAAAATGCAAGTTGTCCGACTTAAACCACGTCTAATTAAACACAGAATAGATATAAGATACTAGTGCGGTAAGTTGGTTTTTACAAACGAGTAGATGAATGTAAGCCTGAGACGAAGTCGAAGGCTTTCCATAGCCACGAGTTTGTAAATACCAATTTCTGTACAGTGTGTCATACAACGTTTTACATAACACATTTGCGAGAATAGTACATTATGGTACAAGTGTGTAATGTTGGTGATTACCGCTGAGGCGCCATTGAGACCCGAGCCGTTAGGCGAGGGTCTTAAGAGAGCCGAGGACGGTAATCATCAACACACACGTGTATCATACGACGTTTTTCAACACACTTGAGAATAAAATAATACTAAAATAGATATTTGTCCTTGGAGTTTTCAGGTAGTAAACTTTCCATAATGTTAAGGGCTGCACATCTTATATCGGGCGGTGTACAAAATAAATCATTTTCTTCATAACTAGTACCTACTTGTAGACATTTGAATTAATAAATAACTATAATTTCAACAGTGAAAACGAGTTGTGAATTTTTTTCGCATTGGCGGGAATAATTAATCAGTTTTCCTATGCGCGCGCATCTAACAATGGCGATCGGCCATAGACTAAAAGAATGAGGTTTCTTTTTTTTGGCTTTTCGCGGATAGCGTTTTATCCACGTACGAAATAGGGAATTCAAAGTTTTATTTAATACAGAGAAAACAAAAGTTGTATTTGAGTGAAAGTTTTATTTATTAAAAACTTACAAGTTGAAATTATCTATGTAGATACGAAGTTGCATGAAATGAGCAAGCAATTAGTACATTAATTTATTTGTACTATTGAACACGATCTTTTTTGTATCGAAACTTTTTAAGAACAAAGCAATTCAACCAATAAATTAAAAAAAAAACCCTATAACTCACTTGTGAATAATAGCCATAATAATAGCAATGAAAAAGTCACAGTTTGACTTTATGAGCAAGTGTGTTGAAAAATTATTTTCAACACACTTGCTCATAAAGTGGCTCTAATTTCACCGCAATTAGGCACATAATGACACCTGTAATCAAACTGTGACTTTTTTTTGTTTTTTTTTTTGTTTTGGCGTTGCACTATTCGTGCTTATTGCCACTGACAATACTTTATTTGGTAACAAAACGTAAGAATCAAGTACTCGCGAAATTATAAAATATTACAACGGGAAATTTGGAAATGGAAAGGAGATTAGTTGTTATGTATAAAAATAATAAAAAAATTAAAACAAGGTAATAGTAAAGAACTATAATACAACAGAAAACTAACCATTTAACGCCACCATGAGCCTAACAAAAAGGCCGACTTGGTGCGTAAACTAAAAACTACATGGTAAATTAAGTACTTATTTACAGTTTATATTGTTTAAATAGTTATATCATTCTTTACAAGGAATAGAGCTAAGGTTTTATAAATATCTACATTAAAATTAGATAAAATACATGAGATAGAAGTGGGTAAAGGGACTCGGAGGGAAACAAGACTTTGAAAAAGTGAGGAGTGGTCATAAAGGAGGCAGGAAAAAATAAGGTGGTTCAGATCTCCCACTTCAGCGCCACATTCACACGCAGGGCTTTGCACAATACCAAGCCTGGCAAGATGAGCAGGAGTGCATACGTGACCCAATCGCATACGTATTAATATTGAACTAATTTTTTTGCTTAGCTTGTACTTACTAAACCAAGGTTTAACAAAAATGGATGGTTGAATAGTACGATAAAATTTCCCTTTCACTGATTGCTCGGACCAAAGCTGACCCCATGATTCCTGTAGATAAACCTTGGGCAGAGCTGCCAGATCTTGGGAGTTATTTTTGTACGGAAAAACGTCTCCACAAAATACGGCATCATTAGCTAACTGATCAGCTCTCTCATTACCTAGAATGCCACAATGCGAGGGTATCCATGCAAAATGTACTGAATACTCCTTAATAGAACACCTATAAAGGAGTTCACGAGTTTCAAATATAATATAAGGATTATGAGAATAAAAAGGGAATTTGGCCAAAGATTGTAAGGCACTCCTTGCATCAGTCAAAATGAGTGAATTCCGTAAGCCCATCATAAGTATATATTCGACAGCTTTGAATAGACCGTAACATTCTCCCGTAAATACAGATGATTCGGGCGGGAGTTTTATTTTTTGGACGATATTAAATTGGGAGTGGTACACACCTACTCCCACACATGAGTCTCTTCCATGCTTCGAAGCATCTGTAAACAAGAGCTGACAGCCCTTCCGGTCTCTATCCATAGTAAAGTTGAAGTTAAGGTTATGACATACGTCATCTCGATAAATGTTAAGGTTATAATGTATATTCGGTGACATAATTAATGAACTGTAATTACAGTGAAATATTGAAAGGAATTGAGATTGGTGACAGGGAGCTTCAATTAAATTGTATTTTCTGAAGCTTTTAACTAAACACGGAGTATCTTTTTTGTGCCTCCAGTAACTGGATGAAATAACTTCTTCAGAGAGAATGGAAAGTTTATTCCGCAAAGGATGATGCGTAAATTGTAAACACCGAGCTATAAATCTATCAGATAGAAATTGACGTCGTAAATGTAGTGGAGGGTCTCCACATTCCACCTGAAGACAATTAATAGGACTACTTTTCATTGCACCTGAAACCACTCTAAGTGCTTTAGACTGAACATTGTCCAGTTTTTTAAGACCAGCAACATTTGCAGGTTCAAGCAAAAAAGTCCCATAGTCCAATACGCTTCTTATCAAGGTGTTGTAAAGTAGTTTCAATGAAAAAGGATGTGCTCCCCACCAAACACCAGCAAGACATCTAATTATGTTAATATGACGTTCACATTTAGCAGCTATATAATCACAGTGTGGTATACCAGTAAGATGTGAATCCAAAATAAGGCCTAAGAATTTAACCTGGTTTTTTACGGGCATGGGAATGTCATTATAACTTACTGTGACATTAGGAGGCTTACGCATTCTAGTAAACAATACAATGTTGCTTTTATCAATTGACAGGTGTAGACCATTGGTTTCCAGCCAAGTCTTCAGTAAGCTTAAAGAAGAGGTTAAGGAAGTACAAATATTTTCAACAGAATGACCAGATAAATAAAGAAGTAAATCATCTGCATATTGAAGGACTTGTACTGACTTATTTAGAGAGGGTTCCAAATCATAAGTGTAAATATTGTAAAGAATCGGACTTAGTACTGAACCTTGAGGGAGACCTTTCCATACTAACCGGGTAAATGTACACCCTTCCATATGAAGATTTAAAGATCTCTCTGAAAGCATATTAATTATGAAATTAGACAGCATTTTTGGAACTTGTAATAAATTCAGCTTTTGTTCTAGGATTGATACCAGGACATTATCGTAAGCTGAGCTAATATCGAGGAAAGCAGCAATTACTGAATTATTAGAAGAGAAGGCTAAGCGAATATCAGTTGTGAACACACTAAGGCTGTCCATCGTACTTTTACCCTTCCTAAAACCAAACTGTGATGTGGCTAGCAAGTTTTTGCTTTCCAAATACCACTCCAAACGATTCTTAATAAGATGTTCAACAATTTTAACCAACACTGTAGAAAGTGCGATTGGTCGATAAGAAGTAACATTAGAAGAAGGTTTGTTTGGTTTCAGAATGGGAATAATTATTTGAGACTTCCAACTTGATGGAATGTTACCAGATATCAAAGCTGTATTGATGAGGTTTAAATATATTAAAAGAACAGAGTCAGACAGATTAGCTATAAATGAATATGGTATACCATCTTCACCAGGAGCTGAATCCTTAACATGTGAAAGGACTCCTTTCAATTCACTTAGTGTGAAGAGAGAATTCATTTCAGAATTGGGAATAGGGACATAGGGGAAATGTAAAGATCTCTGTTCTGGGGCTGAAGGAGGGGCTAAATGATCCATAAACTGATTGGCTAATTCTAGTGGTAGTTTTGAGGCTGTTGTGTCACTGAATGCTGACCTGAATCGCCTAATATTTTGCCATACTAGGGATGCGTTAACTTCTGGCGAGATGGATGCACAGAATCTTTGCCAGCCTTCGAATTTCTTTTTTCTAAGGAGTTTGCGAGTTGTACGTGCAGCTTCTTGGTAGATTTCAAAATTGTGACGAGTCATAGCATGACTATAATTTTTCTCTGCTTCTTTTCTTTTTTTAATGGCCTGAGTGCACTCAGCATCCCACCAAGGTGGTGAAGGAATTTTGCCTGAAGCACCATTCTTAATAGGGAAAGTATTATCTGCCACCTCTATTAAAATGTTTGTTATTTGATTAGATAATAATTGAGGATCATGTATTTGTAAGGAATTAGATATAGCAAGGATTCTTTCTTCTACACAATTTTTGTATGTATCCCAATCTGCATTTTGAAGTCTATACTTTAAACGTGGAGTTGGATTACAAACAGCCGGTTTTTTATGTGGAAAAGAAATTATTAAAGGGTAATGATCACTACCATAAGAAGACTGTAAAGGAGACCATGCAGGACAATGTCGATGCTAAATCAGGTGTGCAGATTGAGAGGTCAGGGGCACTTACTCCCTCATCTGGATTCGTTTGGCGTGTTGGGAGACATGTATTTAAAATACACAAATTATTAGAGTCTAGGATTTCCAATAACTTTTCCCCATAGTAATTGGAACTAGAACTACCCCAGGACTGATGTTGAGTATTAAAGTCGCCCATTACCAAAAATGGTTTAGGTAAAACTGAAAGGAGATTACTTATTTCAGAAAGAATATTTACAGTGGGACGAGAATAATATATACATACTAAACAGATTTTATTTACAATAGCAGCGACAGCAGAAATATCGTCGCTGAGGCTTGGAAGAGGAAAACTATGAAAAGACAAGTTATTTTTAATAAGTATGGCGACACCGCCATACCCATCGCTTCTGTCTGTTCTTAGACACGCATAACCAGGAATTCTAAAAGAGAACCCTGGTTTAAGCCATGTCTCACAGAGAGCGACTGCAAAGGGATCGTATTTGTTCAATATGTAGGACAGATCAGATTTTTTATTCATTATACTGCGACTGTTCCACTGAACAATCTTGGGTAGATTTGGATCCATTATGATTAAGGTTAAATAAGTTAGACAGAGTGTCAATTACAGTGGCAACGTTGGACGGTTCAATATTATTATTTTTAGACAAGGTATTAATTAACAGGATTATTAAATTTAAAATTTGAGTCTCATTATTATTTGTTGTTTTATTTTGGAATGCAACACCATTCCCTGATACAGAAACTTCATTACTGATCAATGCCTGATGAGCTGCCCGGTCATACCCCTTAGTTGTTTTTGGGGGATCCCGAGGTTTGAGGAATACCGTTTTTCTTTGAGAGGAGACAATTGATGTGTTACGCGACTGAGGCGAAGATTGTGTATAAAAAGGATTTTTAGTGGTATGTGATGGGGCAGATGTTACCACATCTGCATACAATTTTGAGATTGGTGGATGTAGTTGCGACGCTTCAGCATACGACACGCAGCTATGGGACATGTAATGTTTAATTGATTTCTGTCTCTCAAATTCTGGGCATTTTTTATTGATGGCGTAATGAATGCCACCGCAATGACAGCATTTACTATTGCTCTCGTCTTCAATGCTGCAAGTGTCAGCAGAATGTTTCTCCCCACACTTGAAGCACTGAGGGTTCGACCTACATTGTACCTTTGTATGGCCAAATCGACAACAATTGAAACATTGAATTGTAGGGAATGTATACAATTCCACTGGCATGGAATTGTAACAACAAAACACACGTTTTGGTAGAATTTGTCCATCAAAGGTGAGCACGACTGTTTGGGATGGTTTCCACACAGGGGTCGGTTCGTGTACTTTATAATTAAGACGTCTAGCCTTTATTACTTTCCCGCATCCAGCGGGGACGGATATATTTTCAATGATTTCCTCCGGAGACCATTCGGTAGGTACGCCTTTTATTATTCCAATTCGACACACATTAAAAGATGGAACAAATGCCCTCAAGTTTTCTTTGGCCAAACTTGGGTCATTTATAAAAGAGTTTGCATCTGTGTAACGGGAGAAGCTTAGTGAAATTCGGTTGCGACCAATGCGTTTTAGTGAACCGTTAATTATGTGGTTAAATCTACGTTTTTTTAAAAAGTGCCCTAAAGTTATTGGGTGTAATGTTTGAGCCGAGTTATTTGTATCAACATTTTTACAACGTATGGCGACAGGTCTGTGGCTTCGTACAAAGCCCTAGCAACCTGTGGCGCCTTCTGGGGAAGATCTGAGTTCTGGATCAGCACAGTTTGGGGACCATCCACAGAACGTGGAGTGGCTTCTTGATGAAATAAAATTGCCTGAACCGGTACGTTAGTCGTTATTTTTGGACTATGAAGTTGAAGTCGAACTGAGTCATTATCACAATGACAATTTGATTCATTATTTGTTCCTGTTGTTCCTGATGAGCGCCCATTTCGCCTTCTTTTATTACAATTTTTACATATTTTACGAGGCGCTCTAGCCCTTTTCCGCTCCGATCGGTTTATAGACGAGTCCGTATCCATACTGGATTCGTAAATAGTGATATTATGCCCTACCGAGGGGACTGTGCCCCCCGGATCAGGCGGTTCATTGTCCATTGTGGCCACTGGCCAGAAAAATAAAATAGAAAAAACTTACCCTAAATGAAGAACTATATCTATAAACAATTATATCAACTAATCTAATGAATATTTACATATATCTACACAACTTATCTCCAATAGCCAACGTTTTTTAATATTTTTGTGAAAAGGAAAGAAAAATCACGCCCGCCAAATTCGATGATTCCCGCGCTTTTTTCAACTGTGACTTTTTCATTGCTATTATTCACAAGTGAGTTATAGGGTTTTTTTTTTAAATTTTATTGGTTGAAATGCTTTGTTCTTAAAAAAGTTTCGATACAAAAAAGATCGTGTTCAATAGTACAAATAAATCAATGTACCTATTGCTTGCTCAATTTATGCAACTTCGTATCTACATAGATAATTTCAACTTATAAGTTTTTAATAAATAAAACTTTCACTCAAATGTAACTTTTGTTTTCTCTGTATTAAATAAAACTTTGAATTCCTCATTTCGTACGTGACTAAAACGCTATCCGCGAAAAGTCAAAAAAAAGAAACCTCATTCTTTTAGTCTATGGCCGATCGCCATTGTTAGATGCGCGCGCATAGGAAAACTGATTAATTATTCCCGCCATTGCGAAAAATGTTTTTTTTAGTATTATTTTATTCTCAAGTGTGTTGAAAAACGTCGTATGATACACGTGTGTGTTGATGATTACCGTCCTCGGCTCTCTTAAGACCCTCGCCTAACAGCTCGGGTCTCAATGGCGCCTCAGCGGTAATCACCAACATTACACACTTGTACCATAATGTACTATAATTATATACATTACAAAAATTTTCTAGCGTGGCTAGCTAGATTTTTTTTTGTAAATCATTAAATAGCGCGCTCGCGATTTTGGCGTCATGCAACTGTTTTCTGCAATTTGCACCTCATTCAAAATATCAGCTGGAGTAGATTCCATATTGAAATCTGATTCCTCGCTTGAACTCATATTATTATTTTGTTTATCATTCGGAAAGTCGCAACAATCTTTGACGTTTTGAAAATAGCGCGAATTTGCAAATGGCGCCATGTGGCGCCATTGCAAATTGCAAATTGCAAATTGTGCATGTGCACATGGTGAAAATTAGAACTACCTCTTTCGTCTCACTTACTTTTTTGTATTATAGTGAGACAAACGTATTGAGCAAAAGCACTTGCAAGGAGGTTCGATCAGTCTGCCTATTTATTCTCGTAATGTGAAACTCCTGGGTGGAATCCATTTCTTTTTTTTTGGAAATTAAAAAAATCCGTAAAGAATACGCACGGTGCTATACAAGGGGGAGTTCGGTAATAGTACATTTTGATACAAGTGGAGAATGTTTGTTATTGTAGTACAAGGCGGTATTAACACACGAGCCGTAAGGCGAGTGTGTAATTGAGCCGAGAACTGCAATAACAAATGTCCGCGTATATCAAACGACGTTTTTCAATACACTTTTGTAGAAATAAAATAAAGTAATGTAAAATATTTGTGTCATGAATGTCACGAGACTATGATTTAAATTTTTATTTTTTTCCGCGCTTTGATTTCACCATGTCCAATGAGAGGCAAAGGTATGAAGCCATTATACAGCCTAATATAAAAAAATAATTTTAATTTGTGTGTTGAATTTAGAGCACAAATAAAATGTTAATTTGTTTATAAAAGTAAATATTCGTTATAAATAAACATGTTTATCACCGATATTGAATTTATAAACACAACTTGAATATTCAAAAAATGTTATAAAGAAAGACGTAGATCGCTTTTCCGAAAAAAAAAAACATTCGCCTCTGACTCTATAGTTTTAAATTATACAATGAACCAATTCGAACTAAGTATATGTATCAATTACCTGTGGCAATTTTACTTTCTGCACGTGTGTGGAAAAAACATGGAAAATGCACACGTGTGAAATACACTGCATTTTTAAACTAATAGTAGTGCGAAAAGAACCAGTTTTCGAGGAAGTGTATTGAAAAATAAGTACTTAGGTGAGAGTACCTATTTTACCGCACGCTCCGTTGTGTGGTGCGTAATTTTTAACTTTCGAACAATGTATACAGGCTTCGTAAATGCACGTTTTGAGCAAGTGTGTTGAAAATGTATTATACTCTGCTTACATAAAATGGACAGAACAATGCAATATGTCAGTGTCAATGCACTGCCAAATGTAGGTTGCGTCCAAAGTGTAAATACGCGAGCCTACTTGCTAACTTATCTATCGTAATAATAAATATATTTTAAAACTCATGTACGTGCACCGTACACGGCTATTAAAAAGTTCGTATTCTTTTTCTGCGCATCCCTGTATGCATGTATACTTAATTATTAGTAATGTACTTATAGGTAGTTAATATCTTCAAATGTAAGCATTTTTAGTGGTACCTGTACTTTGGATGACTGATGGCATAAACCCAAGGATCTATGCAAGCAACAGCTTTGCATGCCACAGCCGGAATCATTGTAACCTGTGGACAAGAATCATTCCTTTTATGATTTTAAACAAAAATAGGCCAAATACGTACGTGCTGGGTAGCACGTAGGTACGTATGTGGTTCAAGCTTTGAATGCCCCAATCAAAGGTACATGATACAAAATAGAGAAGAAAAGACTTAAAAGTACATACAGTCGAACATAGAACCTCTTCCTTTTTTTAAGTCGGCTAATAAAACAGTGAGTTCTTAGTATTTAACGTACTTATTTCAAACTATTTACCCCAGGCGTGAGAAGTTGTTGGTCTCCAAAAGCTCCTATAAGCGACATGATTCCATATGGCGTCCATGACGCTACGAACAAAAAGCACACGGTGAGAGCAGCTTTAGCTATTCGGATTTCGGCTGATTCTGCGTTTGCGTTCTGGTTCGATCGAAGTGATTCCACGTTCATCTTTTTGGCTTGTTCTCTAGAAAGCACATTCGTTTCGTTTAATAACGTTTCCATTATGTTATTTATCCATCACACAGTTTAATTTTAATTTGACTTTCAAAACAGTAGATAAGTACCTTAAAGCAGCTTCATGTGCAAACACTTGCTTGACGATTCCACTGTAGAAATATATGATCATCGACATCGGAAAGACGTAACTGCAGACGAAAATGCACCCGACGAATAATTTTGTGTCGAAAGTATTCGTCAGGTAATCGAATGAACAAGATGTCAAATAACCCTCTGAAATAAAAAATTAAGCAAAAATCTGGAAAATATTGTATGAAAGCAGACAATACAAAAACAAATGACACGGAACACACCTGGAACATATCTGCCCCAGATTTTGAAAAGTGGTAGTAAAGCCCATGGTGTACTGTATATCCAGATACATGCAATCATCAGTAGAACTTTGCCGCGTGATAGTCGTCCATCTAAGGGGCGAGTGATTGTGGAATGCCTGAAATGTTTGATTTTAACACAGGTAGGTACTTATATTATCAGACGTTACAAACTCTGCAAAAAATAATGCCTACCTACATGCGTGACCTATATCTCTGTAATATGTTACGCAGAAAATTATGCATGTGTGTATAATCTACAGAAAATCACAAGATCGCAATCATCAAGTACGTGTCATTGTATTTACCTGTCATAAGCGATGCAAGCATTGGTCATGCCTGCGCCAATGCCACTATACGACCCCATCAACGCGAATAGTTGACAGCCTACGGTTCCAGTGGCGAAGCCTCGCATTGCACTATTATATATGAATATTGGAGCTTTCGCCATCATTATAAAGTCTAAAATTGCTAGTTGCAGAATTAGAAGGTTGCTCGAGGTTCTTAAGCTTTTTGTACTGAAAATAAAAAATATAAATAAGTAGTAGTCGAAAAGTCTAATTTGAAAACAAAACATAATCATGAAACTAACGTGGAAAATATGAAAATAACTAATCCATTTCCTATTAAAGCAGCCGCAGTAAAGAATATGTAAAGCAGCGCAAGCGCAGTGTGCGCGCTGGCCGGTGGCGCTGGGAAGGACAGCCAGTGCTCCGGGACCATGGCCAGGTCGTCCCCCGTCAGGCCATCGGCCAACATCTCCACGCCACTCGGCCCTCCAGACCTGGACAGTCATCGTCATTCAAAATTAATAAACGTTTATAATACAAAATAATCAAAATACATAATATCAAATGTTACTTACTTGAAAGGCGCAAAGTGTGCATCATAGTAGGAATTGTCTGTTTGATTATACATTTTTATTGAATGTTGGGCAGGAGTGAGCAGTCCTCGGTAGTGTGCCTGACTGCCCACTGCACTGACTGACTGCTGTCGGTTCTAGTTCGCCCTTTGCTTTTATATCACATATTACTAACCAGATTCAATGGATTATCCGCTGTGACACCTTTTATAGGATTAGTAGAGATTTGGCTCACATGGGTAGAGATTTCTGTTGATATAGTTCGTAATGTGTTTAAAGCTAATGTGTATGTAATGTATTTATATAGCGCATACTCGTAGTAGGAAGCCCCACAGCTTTAGTTATATTAAATGAACTATCTAGTTACAGGTGTCTACTGGGAATGTTTGGTTAAACGCTGCTGTTAATCTGTTATGTGTCAGGATCACAAGGATACTCCAAAATACAATGTATGTTTTTTGGAATTTGTTCGCTTATGTGAGGTTGCGAATCGTCTAGGAGATCGAGGATGGAGCAAGAATATTTTATTACAGTTAGCTATGCTTTCTTATAGTTTCGTCATGTCCGTCTGTTCGTCCGTCCGAGGTTTTACTCACAGACTGTTAGTACAAGAAAGCTGTTATTTTGTAGAGGTCTGTATTTCAATTATGCCGACAAAATGGTAAAATAATATTTAACAAACTATTTTTAATATGGTAACTCGTAGCTAAGACATAAAAACTGTGAAAGTACTGTATTTGCTCATTCCCTAGCGTAGATATCTATGGAGAAGAACGGGCAAGAAACTCCATGGACACTCTTTTAAATCAAATTATTATTACAAAAATCTTGGTTACATCATTCATGTTGAGATGGTAAATTATGTGAGAACAATGTAGCAAGATGTGCACGTTAAAAGTGTCCATAGTAACAACAAAATAATTCATTCAATAAGTCATGGCAACTAAGAGATGACCAGTCGCAACTGACAGCGCCCGTTCACGAACATGACGCATGGATCAGCACCATTCAGCTCAACAATTTTGAAGGGAGCTAAATGGTCCGACACACCTGCCATCATCAGCGAGACATTTGAGTGAGCATGACATACTCTCAACCGCCAGGGCACATTCAAGTCAAAAACTTAAGTAGGTTTCCAGTGAATGATAGCTTTCTAGTACATAGTACTCACACAGTATGGGCTACGCGTTTATATAATACTAAATAGATTGAATCTATATAATGCAAAGATAGTTGTACAATCTTCAGCAGCTCCTACAATACCATTTAATGCTATCAATTTTTGCGCCCCTGTCCTTGTGGAGCAGGACCAGCATTGAGCCAAGCATTTTTATCAGCGATATAATCGCTCAACTTGTAATATGCTTGCTTACATAGTGTGCGTTTAATGCATGTTTTAAATTTCGTCTCATTCAGTTCAAGAATACTTTGTGGAATTTTATTATAGCATCTCAAACAGTACCCCATGAAAGATGAATCTACTTTAGCGAGTCTAAACCCTAGCTGAACTAGTTGGTCCCTATTTCTAGTACTGTAATTGTGTCTGTCACCTCTTTTACCGAAAAGACGCGGATTTTTTCTGACGTATATTATGTTTTCGTAGATGTATTGGCAATGAACCGTCATGATGCCAATATCCTTAAATAGTTCCCTTAGAGAATCGCGCCTACGTAGATTGTATATGGCTCTGATGGCTCTTTTCTGCAGAATAAATCTAGACTCAATATGCAGCCCGTCCCCATAGCAAAATACCGTAAGACATTATACTATGGAAGTAAAATAGACCAGTCTAACGGTATCTACATCAGTGAATTGACGGATTTTTCTAATGGCATATGCTGCTGAACTTAAGCGCCCCGCAAGAGATGTTAAATGAGAACCCCATTGTAGCCTTGAATCAAGTGTAAGCCCCAGGAAAACCGTTTTATCTACGAATTCGAGTTTCTCTTCAATATTTTCTCACAATCACTACTTTTAACATTCGGTAATGAAAATCTTATGCGTTTAGTTTTTTTTCATTGAATACCAAATTGTTTGCTGTGAACCAATTTTGGACCTGCAGTAGGGCATCATTCACGTCATCTAAATCTTGGGCCCGTCTATTTATCTTAATAATTAGAGAAGTGTCATCAGCAAACAACACCATATTTTGAGGTTGGTGTTTCAACAAATAGGGTAGATCATTTATATTTCAAACTCAAACTCAAATAATTTATTTCAACTAGACCATTACGGCACTTTTGAATGTCGATAAAACGAAAAAAAGGCTACAGTCACAGACACAAGGCATAATAACGCAAGAAACTCCATGGACACTCTTTTCAATCAAAAATGTTGTTAGATAATCTTGGTTACATCTTTCATGTTGAGATTATACATATATGTGAGAACGACGTAGAAAGACGTGCACAATAAGAGCAAAAAAGAAATAAATCAACAATATAAAAAAAAAAAGTAATTCAAATGATCCATGGCAGCTAAGAGATGACCAGTCCCAACTGACAGCGCCCGTTCACGAACATGACGCATGGATCAGCGCCATTCAATTCAACCATATTGAAGGGAACTAAATGACCCGACCCACCCGCCACCATCAGCAAGACACTTAAGCAAGCATGACATTCTCTCAGCCACCAAGGCATATTCAAGTCAATGAAAGATAACTAAATGCAAATGGTAGCTTTACAGTACTATATACAGTATAATTGCATAGCACATGTGTGAGTACCATGTACTCACACATGTGCTATGCAATTATACAATACCAAGATTTTTACAATCTTCTGCAGCTACCACAATAATATTGTCCAATAAAAAAAATGTAAAAATGTAAATGTAATTGTTAAAATATTTTTTGAACGAATTCTTATTGTGCTACTGTTTGTTTTTCCTTAAATAAATAAAATAAATAAATAAGTTTGCACTTATGGTTGCGGAGCAGGACCAGCATTTAGCCAAGCATTTTTATCCTCAATGTAATCTCCCAGCTTATAATATGCTTGTCTACATAGTGTGCGTTTTACACAAGATTTAAATTTCGTCTCATTCAGTTGTAGAATGTGGGCAGGTATTTTATTGTAACATTTTAAACAGTACCCCATGGAAGATGAATCAACTTGAGCAAGCCTGAAACCTGGCTGAACTAGTTGGTCCCTATTTCTAGTATTATAGTGGTGTCTGTCACCTCTTTTACTGAATAAATGCAGATTTTTCCTAACATACATGATGTTTTCACATATGTATTGACATATATGAAAACATCATGTGCGCGTAGACATTTAAACAAGCTTAAAAAACAAAAAGTCACCGGAGACCCATTTACCATTGCTTTAAATGCGTTTAGAGTTGCCAGGTCCCGCTACAGAGCATCGACGGAAAAATCTAAGGGTAATTTACTGCGAAAAATTATAGAAAAATTAGATAAAGAAGGTCCGTGGTCTCCTTTGTATCACGAGTTCAAAGCTATTCGATCGGTTGACCTAGCGTTTATCCAAAACATTAAAGTAAATAATAAGTTCTATTAAATACTCTGACACCTGATGATTCGCCGGTAAATGACAATGACTACCATCAACAGATCAGAGCGTGGGCTGCTGTGCCACCTGAATCACCAGCGTCAGACCTTCCATCCATAGACGAATTCATTAATTCCTCTTAAAAAATCAGCAGGTGAAGATAAAATATCTAATCGGATGATAATAGAAGCGTGTAAAACAGCGGGCGACGCCATTCTATCTGTTTTCAATCGATGTATTGCGGAAGGCGTTTTTCCTCACGTATGGCGACGTGGCTTTATACGAATAATTCCAAAAAGTGGTGATAAGCCACCGGAC
The DNA here is from genome assembly GCA_916618015.1 of Xestia c-nigrum. NCBI lineage: Eukaryota > Metazoa > Arthropoda > Insecta > Lepidoptera > Noctuidae > Xestia > Xestia c-nigrum. The sequence goes on from OU745260.1 coordinate 14,169,732, forward strand.
GACCCTAAGTCGTACAGGCCCTTAACCCTACTACCAAATTTGGGAAAACTCCTGGAGCGCCTTATCGTTCCGCGTTTGCTACCGGACGGACCAAAGTTTCATAACAACCAATTCGGATTCACCGTGGGTAAATCTACTGTTGACGCGGCACTTTCTGTTAGAAAAATTGTTAATAACTCTGAACACAAGTACGTGGTTGGAATCTTTTTAGATATTTCCGGGGCTTTTGATAACGCTTGGTGGCCGATGCTACTACTTAAAATGAAAAATCGTGGCTGCTACAAAAACATATATAATCTTGTTCATTCATTCTTTTTAAATGATACCGCGCAACTAAAACTCGGACATCATTCTATGTCAAAGTGCCTTACCATGGGATGTCCACAGGGCTCGGTATTCTCTCCGTATGTATGGAATATAGGTTTTGATGATTTCCTCGCGATCCCACTTCCACCGGGCTGTTCATTAACCGGTTACGCGGACGACGGCCTGCTGCTCATTCAGTCAAGTACCCGGGCTGGACTCGAGAATTTAGCTGACACTTGCCTACGATTAATATCTCAGTGGGGCGATCGGAACCGTCTGACCTTTGCACCGCATAAAACTTTTCAACTAATTTTAAAAGGTGATCTTAAATCGTGGCCGAGTATTAAATTTAATAACGTTCCTGTGAAAAGAAAGCAGTCCGTGTGCTACCTTGGACTGGTCTTAGAGAGGAATTTTTCATTCGTAGATCACATAAAAAATGTCGGTGAAAAAGCTAAAAAGAACTTTTATTCCTTAACGAGGATATCCAAATCTACGTGGGGATTGTCATTTTTAACTTTAAGGACCATCTACGTGGCTACTTACTTGGGTTGTTTGTGCTACGGGGCACCTGTTTGGGCCGATAGGGCCACCATAGGAGCGGTGCGACGTAAATTGCTTCAAAGCCAGCGTTTGTCGTTGATATTCTTATGCAAAGCGTATAGGACGGTTAGTACCGAAGTTCATCCGGTGCTTGCGGGTGTACTTCCAGTCGATCTTGAGGTGCAGCGGCGGGCTGCAATGTACTATAACGCGCGTGAGACCACGGACGCAGACTTTTTAACCATACGTGATCGTGCTAAGATTTCTAGATTATTCAAACCACAGACCGACGTCTGGGAGGAACTTTTATCTGAATGGCAATGTAGGTGGGACATTTCCATCAAGGGCAGACACCTCCACCAGTTCTTTCCATCCGTTCGTGAGCGGCTGGATGGGATGGCTGGAGGTTGATCACTGTGTTGCCCAATTTCTCACGGGCCATGGCAACTTTAAGAGTAAATTATTTTCCTTCAAGCTTGTTGACTCGCCTTTTTGTCAGTGTTCAACATCTGACTGCAAATATGAACAATCTGCTCATCACATTTTGTGGGAGTGTAGTCTTTGGCAAAATGAACGCAATATTATGTTGGATAGTGTACAGGTTACATCCGGAGTTATTTACTATACGGACCTTGTAGAAACTAGAGCAAATTTCCGTGCGTTCAATCAAGCGTTTTTGCCATACCTATTATTGGAATCAAATATAACAGCTCTCTACTTAGGATCCATTAATATTTATCCGTGGTGCTAGGCAACTGGGCCTATCCCAGTTGTAAACGTCCCTTTGTGCCTATTGGCCTTGTTTCGTTCTGTCTCCTGCTGATATGGAGGGAAGTGGAAAAATAGAAAAATAAATAAAATAGACTATCCTCGCCATATCAACATCAGTAAATTGACGGATTTTCCTAACAGCATACGCTGCTCAGCTCAGCCGGCCTGCAAGAGATGTTAAATGAGGACCCCATTGTAGCCTGTGGTTGAGCGTAATTCCCAAGAAAACCGTTTTATTGACAAATTCAAGTTTCTCTTGATTCCATACTATGTCACAATCACTACTTTTGACATTTGGTAAAGCAATCTTATGCACTTAGTTTTATTCCCATTTAGTACTAAATTATTAGCGGTAAACCAATTACGAACCTGCAGTAGGGCGAAATTTACGTCGTCAAGATTTGTGGCACGTCTGTTTATCCTAAATATTAAAGAAGTATCATCAGCAAACAACACCATTTGCGGATGGTTGTTAAATAAATGGGGTAGGTCATTAATGTATACTAAAAAGAGGAAGGGACCCAATATCGAACCTTGTGGTACACCCATTTTTACTTTTAAACCCATCGAATTTACACCCTTTACTTGTACATGCTGCTGTCTATAATTCAGATAAGTTAAATTAAATTTTACTAAACGGAGCGCAAGTTTACCTAAACCGTAATGCTCAAGCTTCAAAATAAGGGTTTCGTGATTTACGCAATCAAATGCCTTCGAGAGATCACAGAAGATTCCTATGGCATCTTGTGCCTCTTCCCACGCAGTAAAATAATGTGTTTTAATAAAGTGACACCGGCGTCAGTCGTACAACGTCCTTTGGTGAAACCATACTGCTGTTCGTGTAAGATTTTATTGGTGTTAAAATGGTTAAGCATTTGATTGAGCATTATCTTTTCGAACACCTTGCTGAAAACCGGCAACACGAATACGGGCCTATAATCGTTGGCGTCTTTACTGTCCCGGATTTAAAAAGCGGTATTACATTACTGAATTTCATTAGATCCGGGAAGACCCCTTGATCCACGCACAAATACACACATTAAATATTGAGGCTAAATACGGCGCTACAGTCTCAACAATTGAGGTACAAGCTTTGATAGACATACCCCATAGATCTTCGGTTAATTTGATCTTGATTTGCTTAAAAGCTTTTATGATTGTTATGGGGTTTACATGATGAAATTTAAATTCATTTGAACAGGCTGAAACGTTCGCCTTCAATAAATCCATAGAGAGCAAGGGAGAGAAATTTAAGGTTTCAGTAGTTTTAAGTGGGATACTGGTAAAGAAATTTACAAATTCTTGAGCGACTTCATTATTAGAGCTCACGAGACCATGTGAGGTCTCTAGTGTTATGTCATTACTTGGTTTCTTAGATCTACATGGTCTCACTATTGATAATTTTCCAAACCGTCTTTATTTTGTTATCGGCTGATTTTATCTTGTTGCTAATGAAAAGAGACTTGGCTATCTTGCAAGAGTTTCAAAAAAAAACGAGTAAGTAGTCACATATTTACTTAACGTTTCTGTGTTGATATAAGGCTTAAGGCCGTATAGGTCAAACAATCGTTCCCTACTTTTCCTAATACCCTGTGTTGCCCAATCACTGAAAATAAACTTTGGGGCAATAGTTTTAGTTTTCTGTTTTAAAGTATTATTGAACTCGGTGTGAACTACCGAAAAGAATTCTTCATACAATTCATTTACATTGTTTCCAATATGGCCTGGTATATTTAACTTGCTAATTAAATTATGATTAAACTTTTCTAAATTTATTTGTCTACTTTGAATCTGAATTCTTTGTAATTGTTTATTAGACGCGAAAGCAACAGTCTGTCCGCTGTGATCTGAAGGAAGGTAATTAACGATGGATTTATCTAAGTAGTCGCAGCAACAAAAAACATTATCAATACATGTAGCAGTATTTGTAGTAATTCGGGTTGGTTCTGAAAAAAACATTTGACAAATTAAATGATTTAAAGAGATTTAAAAATCTACTGCTGTTAACATTATTCTCTAAAATATTGATATTAAAGTCAGCACAGATAATTATTAATTTACTACCAGTTACAAGTTTTGCTAAAGCATCTTCCATTACTGACTCAAAGATGGAGTAGTTCAGATAATTAGGGTTCAATTCAATTAATTATATATACTAGAAAAAGGAAAGGACCCAAAATTGAGCCTTGCGGAACCCCAATTTTTACATTCAAACCCTGTGAATTAACACCATTTATTTGAACATGTTGTTTTCTATCACTCAAATAAGATTTTAGCAGGCTAAGTGCAAGTTTACCCAATCCGTAATGCTCCAGTTTCAAAAGTAATGTGTCGTGATTTACGCAATCGAAAGCTTTGGAGAGGTCACAGAAAATTCCTATTGCGTTTTGGGACTCGTCCCACGCAGCAAATATGTGCTTTAATAGGGTCACACCGGCGTCAGTTGTACAACGTACCTTGGCGAAACCATACTGTTGATTATGTAAGATTCTGTTGGTGTTAAAATGATAGACCATTTGATTAAGCATTTCTTTTGCAGAAACCTTGCTAAAAACTGGTAACATTTGCATTTATTGAGGAGTTCCGTTGCCTATCTCCGAAGTTCTTCATCAGATCTTCATCAAATTGAAATGGGATCACTTCGAGAAAATACACTTCCTAAAACTACCCAAATCGCTTCTAGTGTGCCAATAAAATGTGAAGAGTTCTCTCTATTTCTCCACGATTCCCATAAAAAAATGCAAAATAGGTCCAGCCATCTTCGAGTATTTGGGGAACATTGATATGAGAACCTACTTATTTTTGAAGTCGGTTAATAACGACGTTATGGTAGGTGACTCAAATATCCGGATAGCCTATATAAGATTTGGCCGAGGATCGTTAATTTGCTCTAATGAATTTTTTTATCGGAATCGTGGAGAAAAAGAGAGAACTTTTCACATTTTATTGGCACACTAGAAGCGATTTGGGTAGTTTTAGGAAGTGTATTTTCTCGAAGTGATCCCATATGAATTTGATGAAGATCTGATGAAGAACTTCGAAGATAGGCAACGGAACTCCTTAATAAATGCAAATGTTTACATAGCAAATGTAATGGGATTACTGAAATTTCAAATCTGTCTATTGTTTCCACCAGTTCATAACACAGCACATGTGAACCACTAAAAAGTGAAAAATAAACACTTTTTCACTTCTCATGCTCTAAAAGTACGCCGTTATAGCCCTACGAAGCGGGATTAAAGTGATCGTTTATTCCCTAGGGAGTAAAAAGTAATTTAAAAATGGAACGATCTTTTACTCTGAAACATGGTCACATAAGAGTAACTTGTCAAAGGTTTTATTTAAATTTCGAATTGTTATACCAATAGAAAACGGTTTATTGAAAAAAAAAACAAATGAACTCTGCAACGCGAGAAAAATGTATGGTTGTTTGTGTGCATCGTTGATTTTGAAAAGCAATGCCTCTGTTGCTATAAAGCCGCTGCAGTAATGTAGGTACTAATTATCTGTGGAGTGTGGATCATCTTCATTGTGAAAATGTTGAGAGTTTGTGTTGTGTTTTCAATGGTTAATCTGCGACTGACCTGATAGAAGAAAAAACTGACCAATCAGTTCAGAATTTTTTGTCGAGTGTAAATTTGTTCAGTTGACTATTTTTCTCGCACTCGAAGTGAAAAGTACAGTTAGCACCTCGAGACTAAACGCCAATATGATATACCCTCGCTTTCATTGCCTCCCTCGCAAGCTCGGGAATCAAACCATCTCGGGTATATAATGGCTTCGTTTAGTCCCTCGTTATAAAATGTACTATTTTACAAAAAATAAAATCGACTTCAAAAAAAAAGTGAAAAATAACTTTAGCTTCAAAAGTCGGTGACAAAAAAACTAAATCAATCAAACAAAGGTCACCGACTTCTGAAGCTAAAGTTATTTTTCACTTTTTTGTTTTCTCTGAAGTAGGTTTTATTTTTTGTAAAAAAGTTTTTCGTATCTAATTTTCTAGTTGTAACATCCGTGGTTATACTGCGTCTTCACAAGTAAAAGTTTAGGTAGTTTGGTTTGCAGGAAGGAGAACCTGAAGTGGCTTACATACTCGTATTAGTAACCCAATTGGTAACTGTATAGGGTGTAAAACACCTCTTAACGAATACGAAGGTACTTGTTCTCCTCGTCATTCTGATCATTTTTTTGTTCTACACTATACCCTTTTAGTTACGGAGATATTGGGGGTCAAAGTTGCAAGATTTTGATAAGTTTTTTTTTAAATACCACTTTTTACTGCATTATTTTTACTTAAAATATGTCTACGACCCCCGTACTATTCAATCCATCCATTCGCACAAAGTTTTGAGTGCGTTACATTGAGTTATACCACAAAACATGATTTATAACCTCAAAAAAAAAATTGTTTCCCAGGAATATTTTTTGCGTAAAGTTACTTAGTTTGATGTACAGAATGCTTGGTTAACGGCTTTGTGATGAGGTGAAAAATACACCCTGTATTTTTAAGCCGTTTAAAATCGTGGGGCACGAGTCCTCACTCCCTTTCCATTTTTTATTGGGTTAGGTTGATGAGGATTGAGAATTTGGTGCTATATTCTACAATAACAATTCCAATCAACTTGTCCAAAAAACAGGGTTCCATAAAAACTTTTTTAAAGGACAAACGTAACTTTGTTGTTTGATCCCATGAAACGGCTATTACAAAAACCGAAAATAATAAGTTAGTAATAGTTAAATCGCTTTTTTTTTATTCAAAATTATTTAATTTTATTAAATATTTACGGTTTTCAGATTTTTTCTTTACATGTGCTGTAAGACATGGCTTCTTTTTAGGTTAACGGGAACTACCATGTAGGTTTTCGACCCAAAACCTATAGGGTACTTCCGGTTCATCTAGGATTGTCAATTTTGGTAAAAAGTAAGGTTTAAAAGCATAAGTATGAGGCAAATTCCGAAAAATAAAATAAGTTGGAAATTGAGGTACATTTTGGTTTTGCCAAAATCTTTTTCGTTTTAACTCAAGACCTTGATATTGATACACCTAATAGGGAAATAGACTTCAGTAGGTATTTGGTAAAAATTTCAACTTGCTAGGTCTACTTGTTCCTGAGAAAATTGGTGGTGACAGACTGACAGACGAACAAGAAAGTGATCTTATAAGGGTTCCCTTTTTTACCTTTTGAGGTACGGGACCCTTAAAAAACTCGCCTGCACCTAATTGAATTTAATCTGAAAATCTGGCCTCCTAGTCTATCCAGCATTTAGGAATAGTAGTCATTAAAATACCGTCGACTATGGAGACACAATTAATTACCCATTGTTACGTCACATGCGGGTACCTTTTGTCGCTTTTTGAATTCATTCTGATTGCTTAGTATGGAATGCTCCCTTGCTGGAATCTGTGACTGGGATATTATTATAGATCTCTATGTAAGAGGAGGCTGTAGGTATTCGTTCGGTAGTAGGAACGCTGATCTGGGTCGTATTCGATATTTTGGTCCTGGGACATGCCCGGTTCCCCACGAAGTTTTCCTCCACAGTGTTGAGAGCAGTAGTGAAAAAAATAAATCCACTAACGGCTATTTCAATAACTTACTAACAGGTATCGATAGGTTGCTGCATTTATTTCACGGACCGATAGGAAACAAACGTCACAAAAAAGCTTTCTTTGATTTTTCCATAAATCAAATGACTGGTAGCTACGAGACTTATGCATATAACTGACAGTTACACGTAAGTAAGTTATAGAAAACGGCCTTAAGTAAAGGCTCTACTTGGCTTCGAATCTTTATGTCGGGGTCGTTTTACCATTGGGCCACCACTGCCCAGTCTGTTTTCAGTATAGGGTAATGGCGGGATCTAATGAAACGAAAAAATTAATCAACAATTTTAATAGACATCACAACAACCATTTGGATTGAGTACACATTGCTAATTATACAAAATATTACTAATATATTTACAAGAATTCTATACCCAGACCGTATAAAACGCTTTATAAGTTTTCGTATTATAAAAGTACAATTAATATTTCAGGATCAGTCAGAACGCGACTGCATCGTCCATTCTTATAAGATACACACCAGATTTTCGCAAGAGTTGGTTAGAGATGGAAAAACCTATTTTCCTCATAGTTTTGTTAGAAACGGGTTAGAAGAGTACCGTACAGAATAACTAGTCGATTTTAAGACCTATTAATTAGGCCTACTCCTGCTGCTTCACTCCCTAAACCTCAATGAAACGTATTGTATTAAGTACTGTCGTGCTTATGATATGAAGTGTTGATGGTAATACTAAATGACTGTGAAATCATATGACTTGTATTATATGTACCTAAAAAAAATCAGAAAGTCAGAAAAGTAAAATTTCAAAATGTGCGTAATTGATATATATCGCACAAGTTAAGACTTCATTTCAGTTAAAATTAAAATGAAACAGTGATAAGCACTTATACAGTGTGGCAGTATTTAGAAATGGTTGAATAATCATGATATTTAATTCCGGAAGAATGTTAGCTCTATTATGGGACTATCGAACGTGGTTTAATTTTGAACAAATGACGAATTAATATTTAAAGATAACGTTTTGTGGAATAGCTGTTTTTGTTGTGTAAATAGCATTAAAAATCTAAATTGCCTTTCATAGGGTTTTTTAATAAAAGGTGCATGAAAAAAATATCCGCGTATCGCGCGTTTATTTTGCACCTGACTCGAAATCCAAAACCGGTCGCGGGTTAGGTTAGGAAATTAAAAAACATATATATTGTTCCGTACAGTCACATCTAATAATATGTATACACTTTCCTTAATATTATAGCTAATTTCGCGAAAAATAACGATTGTAACTAAGAGATTGGATCTTTTTTATAAAAATACTAGCTGGCCCACGCCACTTCGTCTGCGTCACATAAGAGAGAAAAAGCTCACAAAGGGAATAAAATTTCCCCCGATTTTGTAACATTTTTCATTGCTGCTCCGCTCCTATTAGTCATAGCGTGATGTTATAGCCTTCCTCGATAAATAGACTATCCAACACAAAAATATTTGTTCAATTTGAACCAGTACCTCCTGCGATTAGCGCGTTCAACCAAACAAACAAACAAAGAAACTCTTCTGCTTTATAATATTAGTATAGATGAGTTCCAGAGTTATCAGTTCCAGTACGTAATAACATTCAATTTTAATATGTACATTAGGAGAAACACTATTTAAAAAATTCTAAAGTGTTTACATATTATTAGACGTGACTGTACGTAACGTAACCCTCTTCCTAACCTGGAGGTCTACTCTAAGCACGAAATCCGTATACGTGTCGGCCGAAGTTACGGTCGTTTCCTACTCCGTATCAGTTACGGACACAAGATTCGTTAGGAGACCGAACTAAAAATAGCAACATGGTTGGTCATTTGTCCTATATAATTCCCAATGTGTTTTCAAAACTCATGAATCCGAAAATATTAGGGAGTAGGGTTCATTTCAAAGTATAAACTTCTTTCAGACGGGCCCCGTGTCTTCGTTGTCAGACTTAGAGACTAGAGCTCCTGACCCGATGTATCGTTCCTATCATAACCCAAATTGCGATATAGATATCCTAGGTTTTTAACCGACTTCTAAAAAAGGAGGAGGTTCTCAATTCGGATGTTTCAATTTTTTTTTTCATGTTTGTTTGGGCTTAACTCCGTCGCTTGCCAACCGATTTGGAAAATTCTTTTTTTGTTGGAAAGGGTATTCTTTCCAAATGGTCCCATAGCCACCAAGTCGGGATCTGATGATGGAATCTTGGCGAAATTGAGGGAACTCTTCAAATTTTATATGAAAACGTGTTGCGATTTTGGTATTTTCTACAACAAGTGAAGCATTTGCGTTTGATAAAAACCATTCTACTATCAGATCTGATGATGAAGCCAAGAGTCACGGAACTCCATAATGAGACAATGTACCCTAGTCGTGTTTGGGCTTGTTGTAATTGTAACGGTATGCACTTTTCATTTATATCAAGCACATGTGAACCACTAAAAAGTGAAAAATAAAAACTTTTTTGCAAAAAATAAAACCGACTGAAGTCGGTGATCTTTGTTTGATTGCTTTCATTTTTTTGTCACCGACTTCAGAAGCTAAAGTTATTTTTCACTTTTTTGTGTTTTTTTTTAAGTCGGTTTTATTTTTTGCAAAAAAGTTTTTTAATATGAACTATACGTAATCAATTAAAATAAAACACATTTAAAAATATAAAAAAAAACAGTAGCCCACTAGCGCTGGGGACAGGGTCCGAGCTGCCGGTGGTCAGGGCTCTTGGGAGAGGAACCTCCTAACAATACGTGCCGTGTCAAGAAGTACTGCTTTCTGAATCAAGCCTTTGATCCAGAAAGCAGTACTAATAAATCAATTATTTTTAATGGTCATTGAAATTTAAGCCAAGTCAGATATTTTAGTAAATAATAATTATAACCTATCGCAGTTTGGGTTACGTTAGGCGATACGTCATTAGTAGTAAAAGGTCATTTTTTTTACAAGATCACAATTTTTTTTCAGGATTTCGGGTCAGTTTCTTTTCTTTTATTTACATTTTTTTTCCTAGACAGTGCTAGTATCCAAAGGTTTTTGATAAAACCGACCACCACATATATATCTTATTGTATCATTAGCTTGACTAATGACGATACATATTCTACCTTTGCAATTTGATTATTATTACCAGAAAAACATTAACATGTATTAACTTTTTGCCCGCAAGGAGACCTTTCTGATTTGGTACTACTTCCTCAGAGTAATATGGCGTCATCGAAATATGGTACTTTGTAGTACCTCTACATGATACATATGAACTTGTATGAGATGTACTGGGTTTGATGCTTCACGCTGCATTTTAATCTTACATACAATAACAATCACGTCAAAATACTAACGCTACTCTTTTCATGTAATTACGTTTCCATAAATTAAAAAAAAATACTTCAGGTTAGGCCTTCAGCGAGTTTTCATAACACGTAATCGTTATATTATTATTATCTTCACATTACATTTTGTTACAAATTTTTCACAGTTCGTCAAACATTGATTACGTAAAATACCTGTATATATAATCATTTAGGTATAGACTTAGGACGTAACAATCAAGATTCATTGTAAACCCCCCCCCCCCCCGACTCTTACTATCCTACCTACATAATATCGTTTTCCATCAGCATATCGAATGTTATGTTATGTTCCAACCCAACCAATCATTTATCGAAATGTGTACCATAGATATAATATTTGTTTTTTATTACAAATGCGTGTCAAATATATATGTTATGGACCAAGTGATGAATTGGGCATTATACACAATGCCCGGTCATTATGAAAAACGGCCAATGTAAGAGTGCAATTTGATAAGAATTATTCAAATAATCAAATTGACCGGGCATTACACATGTCATATTGTCCATCACCTTTTGGGCAGAGTAATACAAACATATTTAATTACTACTTTTTATTGTTATTGTCATTGAACTTAAAATAAACTAAATATTGAACCATTTAAATAATCAGACTCATTATTCGGATTGATCATTAAGGACTTTTAAGAAGTCATATTAAAAACACAGCATAAAAATGTCTAATATTGTTTTATAGAAATTACTTATTATTATACTACTATATAATTTATATCCTACCTAACCTACTCGTCATCATCATCTACCTAGCCTTTTCCCAACTATGTTGGGGTCAGCTTCCAGTCTAACTGAATGCAGCTGAATACCAGTATTTTACATGGAGCGACTGTCTATCTGACCTCCACAACCCAGTTAATTCTAGGAAAACGATACCACTTGGTAAGACTGGTGTCAGACTTTTGGGGCCACTGACTACCTGAAACGACGGTCAAAGATGGACAAAAGACAGTCAGGACCAACGGCTTAACGTACTTTCCGAGGCACGGAGGAAACACGGTATGTAAGGGTGGTCACCCATCCCCAGACCAACCTAGGCAAGCACGGCTTAACCTAAAGATCGACCCGAGCGGCTGACATTATTTAGCCAAGAGCCTTTACCTTTGCCCTTTTGGCTTGGCGACAACTACATTATCAGACTTCCAACCATTTTTACAACCACATCTACTATAACCTTGCCCTCCGCTGTTTAGAGGACATTCTGCATCATTTTCTCAGTGAAATCTCTGTCTCTGAGCGGGAGGGAGTGTCAGACTCTTACTGACTAAAACCCATCCATGTTCCATCCTCGCCCTTTATGTTCCGGGGCCACGGTATCTCTTTCGAACAGGCCCGCAACCCCGGCAGGCTTCGGCCCTTGCGGGCCCCACCCCTTATGCTGACATCTCTTTGGGGCGCGCGTGGAACACAAACGCGCCGTCGACACGGCCTGTCGTTTTTAGACGGACGGACGGCTAGCTAGCCCATAGCCAACCGTCCACAGACCCGCATCTACGGTGGCCGGTAGCCACCACGTGGCCCCCGACGCCCGGTGCGTCGGGGGAGCTCCCCGCCCTTACACCGCGTCAAATTTAGCTTTATTATCAAATTGCCCAATTATCATGTAGCAATATAATAATGACCGTGCAATGTAATAAATAATGAAGTTAAGATAGTATTAATCACTTAGCCCGATAGATATAGCCATTATTTATAATGTTCGAACATTATGTATAATGCCCGCATTAATCACCTGGTCCATAACATATATACATTTACAGTAACGGGTTCTTTGGAGACAGAACGTAAATTGAAATAAAACTTAGTTTTTTTTTAAATATGCATGAACTGGCTTTAATTGACTGATAATTTTATGCGATTTTTATGTTTGAATATGATTTCGGGCGTGTTGTGGCCACCGCGGCTGGTTTCCTGGAGTAAATTAATCGTAAATATCGCGCTTGTTTTAAGAGGAACTCGTGGCTCGGGTCGATCTTTAGGTTAAGCCGTGCTTGGTTAAGTATGTCTGTGGATGGGTGACCATTGCACCTGTTACATACTGAGTTACCTCCGTGCTTTGGAACGCACGTCAAGCAGTTGATCCCGGCTGTTATAATTTTTTTTGATCTTTGACAGTCGTTACAGGTAGTCAGTGGCCGAAAAAATCTGACAACCAGTCTTATTAAGGGGTATCATTACTCAGTAATAAGCTGGATGGTTGAGGTCAGATAGGCAGTCGCTCCATACCAAAATACTGGTATTCAGCTGCATCCGGTTAGACTGTTGGCCGACCCCAACATAGTTAGAAAAAGGCTAGGCAGGTGATGGTGACTTGTTGAAACCACTTGTCTGCAACAATTGAACCGTACAATTGAGGCATGAAAAGTAAGTAATCAGGTCTCTATCCGCCACGCCACAAAGTTGCGCGTAGTTACGCGCAGTTCATAGGTACCTAAAATCATAAAAACATAAATGGCATAAAATGATCAGTGAAATGAAGCTGGTTTTACGGATATTAAAACCATTTTTTGTATTTTATTTCAATTCGAAGTTCCTTTAAAAAAAACACCCTTTAATTTTGTCGAAGTGAGTATAAGGTCCAATTTTGTATCAGACATGATGTACTTAATACGATAGGTTCTCAAGTATGTATAATTCTGATGCAAATATAAACATACTATGTACACCTAGATCATAGTTACCTAAACTACGTATTATGTCACGAATTCTTAAACAATAAACAGATCTATGGTGGATCATATTTTACAAAGATTCGTCAATTAACTTAACTGTGCACTGTGTTGCAGGATCACCTAGATACATGGGAAGCCAACGAATACATAGCGAGACGCACAGCGGAGTGGGTAAGTGCACAGATATATAAGGCAATCAGACCCTTTACGAAGCTAAATCCACAAAAATGATTGCTGGGCAACTACTTTTTGCGGTAGAATTCAATGTATCGCGATCAAAAACATTGTGCTGATGAATGTTTGAAATAGTGGATCATGAAGGTATTTGAAGTAAAGTTATAAGTACCTAAGTTGTATTTAAAAATAAAACTAGTGAAAGAGTTGGAACTTTTAAAACCTCCAATATCTCGGTATCATGGAGAGGGCTATGCTCGGAGTTTTCTTGCGTGATCGAATCAGAAATGAAGTCGCAAGAGAACCAAAGTAACCGAAGAATTGCCAAACTTAAGAGGCGATGAGCAGGGGACATTGCTCGCAGAACGGATGGCCGATGTGGCCGAAAAGTTCTAGAATGGCGACCGCGAACTGGAAGACGTTGTGTTAGGAGTCCTCCCAATAGGTGGACTGACGAGCTGGGTCTGGGGGAATGTGGTGACACTTGGGGGAGGCCTATGTCCAGTAGTGGACGTCTTTCGGCTGAAATGATGATCTCGCCGGTAGCTAGTAGGTTTCCAGGTATTGTACAGGGCAAAAATAAATGACGGGGAGAACAAGTACCTTTCGGCGTCGTTCTTTTAAGTAGGTATTAGCATAGTAAGCGTAGCTTTTTTATTGTTTCCACCTATCCCACTCCGCTGTATCACTATAGAGTAGCTAGCCCATTACCAAAAAAATAATAGTGTGAAGATCCCAATTAGGGTTCCGCAGCCAAAGGTAATAACGGAACGCTTTTATTTCTTTAAACCTTGTCATTCTCATACTTAAATATATAAAAAGAAACTACATCATTGGCCAATATACTCGTGTATGTTACATATTGTGTTGTATGTACAAACTTTTAATTTTACCAGTTATAATAATGATTTAATGTTTATTATATTAATAAGTGGAATATTGTGCTTGCGATATAATAAGAATATACGTACCACATTCATCTAAAACGTTTTTAATGGGATTTATATTGTAAAATTATGTGATTTTTTTATGAAATTCGCTTTTATCAGTCTTTTAATTTAACAACGGATGATAAATTATTCATGGATTAAATGGTTTTAATTATTCAGTTGATTATTGTTTTATAATCTTATTTTTTTATTAGAACAGCAGTGTTGATATTACAAGTGAGACTATTATGTAAAATTTTGTAGGTTAAAATAGAGAAATATCATAACACTTATCACACGATGTCTCTTCAACAAACTGACATTTGATCATTCGCATTGTCTGCGCATAGAGAAGACGTCGTGTGTAAGGCTCTTAGCAACATCACACATTCATAACACCTTACCCCATTCAAAAACTACGACAGTCAACACTTGGGTCCACGACGCTACGCGATGCTACGCGACGCTACGCGGTGCTATGCGACGCTACGCGGTGCTACGCGACGCTACGCGGTGCTACGAACGGGTACTGACTACGGTAAGTGTGCATGCAGCATTTGTTTGAGAAAATCGTTAATGACTCACATGCGTATTTAATTATTTTGTGATGATCTTAACACAATATGGTAAAAATCCCTGTCCAATCAGAAAGCCGCAAATAGGTACTACAATTACATTACCAAAGAAAAATAAGTGGTTCTGTTTAAAACACACCTTTTACGAATATTATAAGGTATTATTTTTCTTTTGTTGCTGAAACTCACGGATAAACCCTTTTAGCCTACTTAACAACACCCTCACGATTCGGGCTGGTTTTTTCAACATATTATAATTTTCTCCTTTCTCACACTCTTATTGGTTACCAGTTCAAACTGTAACAAATTCAAACATCTACACATATATCACTTTAAACATTCTATATCCTTCTTTTGCTACGGCACCATAATATTTAGATTGAAAGATATAATATAGTTTGCCAATGGTTAGGCCTACATCTTTCTGCCTTCTTAGTTAATGTAGAGGTCCTTATCCTAGGTAGGTACACCAATTATTATACTTTACAATAGTAGGGTCTAAAAAATAGATAATAACTGTCGTCGATTTTATGAAGACACATCGAAAACTCGGTAAGTAATTAATGTACATATTTTTGTACACTGCTTTTTTAAAGCAACTGAAAAATTGTATAATTCATACAAAAGTGTATCAACAAGAGTCGTCTGGTCTTGCAGCATGTTGGAGTGTCTCGTCGATGCGAGACTGAGCTAGTCCTCATTGGTCAGGGGTGGGGGGGTCATCTGGGGCCTCATGCGCCGGCTCGATGGTGATGCAGGTCTCCGGCGGGGTCGCGGGCGAGTCCGGGAAGGGTGACGTCACGACGAGGCGCGGCGAGGGCGGCGGAGAGGGCTGCACAGGGGGAGCGGGCGGCGCGCTGCTCGCGCGCTCCTCTTGCTCCGCACTCAATTGCAACGCTTCTATATTGCTTTTACTTACTTCTCCCTCATCCAGTCTAAAATGATGCATAATATATAGCTGTATCTGTGACTGTTTCATCATGGTTTTGACTTTTTTAATCTTTCACGACCAGAACGGTTCTTTATCGCGAATTTTATATACTTACTCGCCTTTAATATACTTAAGCCTGACGTATCGACCAAATTGCACCAGCCGTGTTCGCGGGAAGACTGGAGTATCGGAACTACCGGCACAGCAGATTGAGATAAAGAAGTTTCCTAATTTCAATCGCGAAGATACGGCTTCAGGCTCTCTTCAGCTTGAAACCCAGTGATCACTAAGTGTACTCGTCAGGTGAAATCATCTCAGTATGCGGGCACTGTTGCTGTCCTAGTGTCAACTAGCTCGTACCTTTAGTTGGTTTAGATTGTCAAGATCAAATAATAAGTGCGATTTCATTAAAAATATTTACCTGAACGTGGATCCTTCCATATTATTTATGTTGTTGACACTTGTCACAGGTGTGGCTGTAAAAGTACAAGTATTTAGTAGTGAGGACGAAACCGAAGCTAGAGACATTTTGCATACTCATTTATAAATCGATGAAAGCACAGAGCGGCAAGGCCCCGCTGCCGCGCTGGTTGAAAAATAATGTTTCCTCCGTAAGCACGGTGAGGTTGGATTTCGCAGTTCGACCGAAGAAATTATTCGAAATGACGAGAACTATGGTTTGCAGGCACACTTACATATTTATTTGCGAATTTTTGAGAGACAGTAGATGCACGGAGACCTCAGGAAACTTGATTTTTGAGTAGATTTACAATTTTCCAAGCCTGTTTACTGTGCAGCTTACCATTGTATGCCTAAACTTTTGCTTTGTATTTGATATTTTGAAAGGAATGATCGATTTTATATTCAATGTGTGTAGACCTAAGGTACAGTGATCTCAGTTCAATACTCACGATGCACGGTGTCGTCTCTGAGGCGCTGCTGGCGGGCGAGCGGGCGGCGGCGCGTGTTGTCGCGCACGCGCAGCGTAATGCCGGCGCAAGCGCCGCTGCCGTGCAGGTCGAGCGCCAGCGACGACTGAGAGCCGCACTCCGACTCTGCCGCGCTCGCGCTAACAATCCCACAAACAACTTCATAAATACTAGATAATATTTTATTTATTACTAATTTGAATCTCACACTGCAACGCACGCACGCGACGGTGGGCTGTCATTTGCGTCGTTTGCAAGTAGCTCCGCGTTAGAATAAAACATCTCGTTTCTGCACTACTACTTGTGATGAAACCATGCCGCGCGTTGTAGTGTTCAATCCGCTTAATTTCTTTGCCGTTCATTTAAAAGAAAAATATAAGAAATATAATACGAAACTTAAGAAATCATTTAAAATTGGAAGTAAACGATAGGAAAAACATATATAAGCAAGGTTTTAAAGGGAAGAAGTACTAAGCGGAAATGGTCAAATACCTAAATGAAGATTATGAAGAATAGCATCGGTGATGTTTGAGAACATTACCTAACGGCTGAGTGCGGTGGCTCGTCTACGGAGAGCGCGTAGCGGCGCAGCGGCCGGCGCAGCGCACTCACCGGCATGGCGGCGCGCACGCTCGCGCTATGCAGGTCGGGCGCCGACCCGAATCGAGCGCGGATCTTCCCTCTCTCTTCAGCAATTCTGTGTCACATACACTGACTGCCCTCATGATCGTCCTAGTTAGTCATGTGTGTTCGAGTAACCGGCGGCGGCTGTGTATAAATATTTCAAAACGTGCATACCACCTGACTGTCGGTACCAATAGCCAACACGTCAGTATATCCATCCTAATCGGCCGCTCCTATGACGTGACCTGCTCACAACTGGTAGATTTATATTCTTGTAACGTGAAACACGTTGTGTTATATAACACGACTACACGAGTGAAGGAGCTCGCTCCGCCGCCGATTGGTAAGCAATGACATGAATACTTTAGTGAACATGGCTGAGGCGTTATGGCGCGACAACTAGCTTAGCTACGGGGCTGGGTACCTACAGTCCGACTTATTGTTGGTCTTACAAACGACGCGTGCTTACTATTATTTATTTATGTTTAAAAAAATATATACATTTTATAACTCTTCTTATTGTATAATTAAATTATGATAGATAGAGTAAGCACACGTCCCATTTGATTGAGCGTGTACAATTAAAACATGGAGCAACGATAATAGTTGGTGCAGTTTAGCATGACAATAGTGGTTGTTAACCCTCAACATTTATTCATGGTCTGAAAACTGAAAACTTTAACTCTGAACTACTTTTTTTCGTTTATGAAAAACAATACACTCGACGATCAGACCTTCGTTATTTTATAAAATCTGAGAGTTTCTCTGTGCACGTCGTATGTCCATAATATAGGTATGAACGATCCCCGGGTATGTTTGGATCACAGTTGTTTTGTGTGTGTCTGACAATGAACGAGGTGGTTTATAATATTGTTCCAAATCTACAAATATAAAATACTTTGTCCTGAATGATGAATCAAAGTATAGCCTAAACCACTGATCGTAGAAACCTAAAACTTGGAGGATGTGTTCTATATTATGACGTTGGTATTCGATAAGAAAGTATTAGAATTTTCTGAAATTTTCTCCCTCTACGAGGGTGAAAAAGCGGGTCAAAGTTTGTAAGGACAACGTGATTTCTTGGTCCAATCTACTTCAAACTTTTCGTTAGCCTTTTTAGAGAGAATTGATGGAAGATGTGTTTCGTATTTTATTAAAATTCATCCCCTAACGGGGTTAAAAAGGGTAGACTGTTATTTTGGCGGTGATTTGCTTCGAATTTGATATCAATACTCCTTAATTAGTTTTTTTGAGTTAAACTATAGTTATACATGTTTGAAAACTTACATAAAACCTTGGTGCAAATATTTTAAAATTGAAATATCTCGGAGGTCATCGTTTTGTATTTGAAGGTTACTAAGCTTTAGAGAGGTTGTCTATGCACTTTTAGGACAAGGCCTCTTATGGATGTAGAGTTATAAATTAGTACATTTTGGTTATACGATTGTCACCATAGGTCTGACGATGGAGTTGAAAAACAGTAGCAAGAGGTCCCCAAAAGTTTACAGCAGCCATATCGTGTTTGAACTCATTTCATGCACCTCGATGAGAACGTATGACTATCATTGACGTTCTAAAGATGACACGACGAGACGACAGGCACGATTTATAGCAGCTTTATGTCTATGTGTCCCGGGTTATTTCATGCACCTTGATGAGAACTTTCAACATAGCTGAAGTATGACTGTCCTCGAGTGTCTAAGGATGCAAACGTAAAGCAGTCGAGGGAAACCCTTATTTGGAAAACAATAAGTAGATTATATGAGCTAATCGTTCATATGTAAAGATTTCCGAGATTAAAGTGTTACCTACTTGAATCTATACTAATATTATCAAGCTGAAAAGTGTGTTTAAGTTAAAAACCTATTTTAGTGTTGGACAGCCCGTTTATCTAGAAAGGCTGTATGTTATATCACATCACGCAATACCAGCAGAGCATCAATGAAATATGTTGTAAAAACAGGGGTTTATTCCTTTTGAGAGCTTCCGTTGCGAGCACTGCATACACGGTTAAAATGACAAAAACGGCAATAATGTACGACGGAATAGTTCCTCGTATAAAAAAAATAAAGTCCGCGATAGCTCACACTCTCTGTAATCCTCTCTCTCTCTCTCTTATGTGATGCAGACGAAGATGTCAGCTAGTAAAATAATATAAAAACTGAGGGGCCTTTACATTTTATCGATAGTGATGAGTAATTTTATACACCTTTGCTACCTAATATTTGCAAAGCAACCATGATGCAAACTTCATTTTCGGGGATTGTTTGTATTACATACATAGATACATACACAGAGAAACTTTCAGGTTTTATAAAATAACGAAGGTCAGTCGAAGGTAGTCGCGGGGTCTTCCTCTAATACATTATTTATTTAGTACGGATTCTTAAAAGTAGAAAAGGGCGACGACCACTATTGACATATAATTTTTCACCAACACGTTTTAGAGTTGTGTGTGGCGTGGTACCTGTGATGGCTGGGCCGGTGGTGTGAATGATGCGGGTGGTGGCGGTGCGGCAGCGGCGCTAGCGGCAGCGTGTGCGGCAGCGGCAGCGCATGCGGCAGCCGGTACACGCCCAGTGTGTCCAACCGTGCCGCCGCGCACGCCGGCCCGCGCCGGGGCAGCGGCCGCGGTAGCGCCTGGGGATACGGTTCTCCTATTAAGCTGGATATTTGCTGAAAAGAAAAAATACAGTTTTGGTAATGTGAAATGTTATTCGACCACATAATTGAAAAGGGATTTTTAGATAAATTTTATATGTAGGAACCTGCTTGAAGGTTCAGTCAAACCTTAGACCCTTACCTTACCTTGAGAAGGACAGAATAGTAGATTGTATCATAAGGGAGCAAAATAATATTTTTACGGCGAGGGCGCTTTTTTGAATCCAGAGCGAAGTGAGGGATTCTAGAGTAGAATCCCGAGCGTAGCGAGGGATTCTTTAGTAGAATCCTGAACGTAGCGAGGGATTCAAAGTACGTCGCCCGAGCCAAAAATATATTTTGCGCCCGAGTGATACACTCTACTTTTCATCACCCACTATGAGAAAATAAAAGGCGCCTCATATTTTATTGTAATATTGATATTTAATGAAACAGAGTAACAACTAAATTGAAATTAAGTAGTATCTAATAATAAAACAACTAAAAACTTATATTTACATTTGAGACATTTTCACAATTTTGAAAATTAATTGTTACAGTTTTATTAGGAATAGAGATTGTTGTAGATTTAATTTTATTCTGCGTGTTTGAAATAATTAGAGATTAAACGAACTTACCTGTGAGTGAAGTTCGATCCTAATTATATGAAGGCTTCGTCCGAAGAGATTAGCATTTCATACACTTGTAGTAACGCGTTAGTATACACCATTCCACACTATTTTGAGAATATTTGATTTCTTCTACCTACATTTTTTTTATTTTTTTTATATTTATTTTGCTGAGGGTAGATTAGTCCTCTTGATTCCTGCGCTCGCAATTCGTCTCATTTAGTTTAGAGTCTAGCCCATTCACTTCATATTTTACGATTGATAGGGGTAGACACCGAACGAATGGGTGGGAGGGTTGCTAATCTCTTCGGACGAAGCCTTCATATAATTAGGATCGAACTTCACTCACAGGTAAGTTCGTTTAATCTCTAATTATATTTCAGGCTTCGTCCTCGAGATTAGCATTTCATACACTTGTAGACTTTTAGAGATATGAATCGTAAAATATAACTGAATGAAACCCAGGACTTATTAGTTGCAAGGTATTTAATATTATTGTAAACAAAACAAAAAAACTATTAATTAATAATTACTTAATTTTACAATTGTTCTAATCACTTGAGAAACTAAACAGTTTGTTTGTTAATTGAATCATTCATAATAGCCATACCAAAACAATCATTAGATACATTATCATTAACAGGTCTATTATAAAATTTTGCAAATGCCTGTGAGTTGTGGCTCCAACCAGCAGCTTTCCTAATCTGGTCTATATTGACGCCTAACCTCTGCGCGGCTGAAGTGGCAGCATGCCGAGTACTATGCGCAGTGAACGTGGAAGTATCAATTCCGCTTAAACTTAGAGTATGCTTTATCCATCTAGATAAAGTTTGTGCACCTACCGATTTATGAGGTTTTTTAAAACTGATGAATAAGGTATCAGTATTGATTCTAAGTCCCTCGGTCATTTCGAGGTAAGTGAGTATAACTTGTGCTGGGCAAATCTCTGGTTTTTTTATCAAAAAACGGAATAATTAGCATTGGTTGAGATGCCCCAATTCTAGAGGTTTTAATAAAGTCGGGAATTTTAATTTTAATTTCTTTAGGAAACCTTTCAATATTACAGATTTTAATTTTTGATAAAGTTTGCACTCTATGTGCAGTGACGAGAGCTAGTAGAGTAACTAATTTCTTTGTAAGTTTTTCAAGGCTTAGTTCCTGGTTAGGATAACATTTTTCAAGGTTATTTAATACCAGAGACGTGTCCCAGGTCTCGTTATACTTAGGCAGAGGGGGTCTAGAACGAAATACCCCTTTAAAGAATCTTTTTATATCTTCATTTCCAGAAATGTTTTCTTTAGAAATTAAACTTAAAGCCAACCTATATGAATTTAAAGTTCCATATTGGGCACCACCATTATACGCTAATGTTAAGAAGTTCATAACATTTGGAATTGATACCTCATACATGTTCAATTTATTCTCATTACAATAAATGAACCACTTTTTATAGCACCCTTCATATTGTTTATGAGAGTTCTCCGAGAGTGAATTAAGTAATATATTCATAGATGAAGGTGGGATACCTCTTCTTATCATCGCCTCGCGGATAAGACCCCTGCCACCAAGGTAATGGTGTTGCGCATGTGACGCCGACTGAAATCGGTAGATAAAATTAAGTTTTCATTGGCACTGAATATTACCATTTCAGACACTAAAAGTCTTTTAAATAATGGGTACCACGGCTGTGTTGGCCAGTGTGGGACAACTACTATGCCCTTAGCGTTGTCAGACTGAATTTTCCGTAATAATTTTAATATCATAGTAAACGGTGGAAACGCATAAAAATAAAATTCTGACCAAGAAATTGTAAAAGCATTTACAGCGTACGCATCCGGATCTCTATGCCAGGAGACGTATCTTGGGCATTTGTTATTTAATCGACTGGCGAATAAATCTATGTTTGGCAAACCAAATCTTGTTACAATTTTACTGTAGGCATAGTTTGCAAGTTGCCACTCAATATCTGGATGCGTGCGTCTTGACTCTCGATCTGCTTCAAAGTTTTCAGAAGAGCGAATATATGAAGCGAAAACATATAGATTTCTATGTTCGCACCATTGCCAAAGTTGCCTTGTAATATCTGTCAAATGGGGGAACTGGATGCCTCCCATCCTGTTGACGTAGGAAATCGCGGTGGTATTGTCAATCCGAAGAAGAATCTGAGAGTTAGAAAAATCCTTGGCAAATATTTTTAGGCCAATGTATGCAGCCATAATTTCTAGATAATTGATATGTTGGCTGAGTTCAGCGTCTCACCACAGGCCACTAGCTCTCTGATCACCACACGCAATTCCCCACCCCGTTGTTGAGGCATCCAAGAAAATTTCAAGGTCATATTTATCTACTTTAATTTTACAAACAGAATGGTCGATAGCATGATTCCACCATTCAAAGTCTATTTTTAATGAATTTGGTATATTCATAACTGATTCATAATTATTATTTGTATTTTTTAAACAAAGGTATTTACATCTTTCAAATAGTTTCGTGTACAGCCAGCCATACTCCACAGCTGGGCAGGCAGACACAAAGAGACCAACAAAACTTGCAAACGCTCTGACTTTGCACTGTTTTATATTTTTCATTTTTGTGATTTCGAATTTAATTCTATTAATTTTATCTTTTGGTAATGTGACTTGAAACTTTCTTGTATCCAAAACATATCCTAAATATCTGCAAGTGTGGGAAGGATTGAAATGACTTTTTTCCCGATTTATGATAAAACCAAGGCTCGTGAGGAGATTTGTGGTTTCTTGCAGGTTTTTGTAACAAGCTTGATAATCATGACCAATAAGGCAAATGTCATCTAAATATATTATAGATAAGTATCCACGCATTCTTAATAATTTCATGACTGGTTTCATAACCTTTGTAAATACAAACGGAGCAGTATTTAAGCCGAAAGGTAAAATATTAAATTCATAAATAGAACGCTCAAACTGGAACCGAAGATATTTTCGATCATTTATATCAATCTTAATTAAATAATATGCGTCTTTTAAGTCGATAGTGCATAAGTAACAATCTCTTGATATCAGTTTTAGTACAGTTCTCAAATCTTCTAGTTTAAAGTGATTAGTATCGATAAATTTATTCAAAGATTTTAAATTTAAGATAAAACGCATCTTTCCGTTGGATTTGGGTATTAAAAAGATACTTGACAAATATTGATCAGCCTCGGCTTCACATTCTGAAATAGCTCCTAACGATAACAAATTATCGATGGATTCAATGAAATGTGCTCTCTCTGATTCAGAATACTTCCGAATACTAGGAGAGACTACCTGAATTGGTGTCCGAGAAAAGGGAATTTTATAACCCTTTATATATGATAGGATCATTGGATCATGAGTGATCATTGACCATTCTTTATAAAATAAGGATAATCGACCAGCAGGTTTTACCTCGTTTAGCGACGTCTGTAGTTCTGTCGCTGCTGCGGATGCTGAGACTGCTTGGACGAGCTGGCTGGCTGATTGGTCGATGTCATCGCAGGCTCCTTCATCCTTGGTGGACCCTTCGGCCTGCGCGTCGGACCCGGATTCCTCCAGTTTAAATTCCTTGAAGGATACACTGTGCTCTGCGTAAACTTCTTATTGGGAGGTTTAGGTGCCGGAGGTTTAAGATCTGTACCAGATTTAGTGATGGCTTTCGCAGTTTTAATGGTTTCGGATAAGTTCTCGCCGAAAAGAAGCTTATCAATCTTTGTATTTTGTAGCTGCTCTCTAACTTCTTTCTTTACAGCATTCAATAGGAAGTTTCTCCGTGTCACAGAGTCCGCATGTTGACAGTCGCAGATGATACGCGTAGAGTCCATCAGAAGTTTAAGTAGAGCTGTATTTTTCTCCTTTGCAGATAATATAAGCGTGATGGCTTCTCCTAGGGAAGTAATGGCTAAGGTAAGTTGTTTTTGTTTACTTTCAATAGCTTTATCGCGTTTAGCTATAATATCCGAGACAGCTGCCTTTATTTCTGCATTCAATTCAGGAGGATCAATCAACTTGGCATTTTCAGGAGTTAAATAATTTTCTTTTAGTTCCCTTCGCAGCTCTTTCGTTATCCCCATCGTAGTCCAATGTTGAAATCTTATCGATAAATCTTTTTGAATGTCTTTCCCGTATTTTTTGTCTGTAGTAGGATCTGTGCCTAATATATCCAACAGGTCATTAGCAACAGAAGACTCAGGAGAGTCTTCTGTTGCAGGTAGCATCGGGTCTGCAGCTGGAACAGGCTCTGGGACTACCAGTGGTGAAGGGTCCCTAGGATCCGGCGAAACTATCACAACAGACCGAACCTGGACAGAGTTTTCATCTCGTGATGTGCTGGGGATTGGATCTGGTTCCGGCTCCACCTCAGGCTGCGTTAGGTCTACATCTGTTTGTAGCTCAAGAGAAGGCTGATATAGGTCTGACATGACCGCTTTATTGTTTAAAAACTCCATATATTCTCCGTCTGAAAAGGAGACCGTAAAGTCCCATGTAGCCTGGCAATGCGAGTCAATATTGTATTGTAAGTGACAGTCCCAAGTTATGTTAACACGTACTGTCCACAAACAAATTTATCAAGCACCATGAAACAGTCCCAAAGTACTGCTCGGTGTGCCGGGAAGTGACTGCGATAGATTTTATCATCAACAATAAGATGTTGTGTTCAATAATGTTTGTACTCACAATCTTGTGAGTTATATAATTATAGTCTAAAAGACTGAACTAAATTGTTAGTAGGAAATTAACAGTAAGAAACAGTCCCAATGCAAGCAAGTACTGTCCGCAAACTATTATTCCCTTTCTAAAGAATAGTTAAATATGGCCCATATTAGTGAAAAAACAGTCCCATTGTACTGTCCGTAACACTAGTTTCTTCAACATAAATAAACCTACAAGTTGGTACCTATATTCGTTTAAAAGCTAAACAAGAAGTAAAATATCTCGTCTATATTTATTAAAATAACCTAACAGATCAATAAGCAATCTAAATAAAATAAAATTAGAGCGTAAATAGGTCAAACACTGATTCATATTATATAGCATGAATAAAAAAAAACATACCTTGTAAAGGTGAACGCCGGCGCAAACTTGTTGTTGACGATAACTCCGAATCATCCGAGTTATAACGATCACGCGATCGACGCCGCTTGCGTCTTAATTTTCTTTCTAATCTTCTAATTTTTTGTTTTATACGATCACAATCATCACCTTTTCTTTTAGGCATTATTATAACAATAACACGAGATATGTTTTTAAATAAACTTTTTTCGAGCGAGCGAGTGTGGAACGGCGCGGCACTAAAAAGCGAATGAGACGAATTGCGAGCGCAGGAATCAAGAGGACTAATCTACCCTCAGCAAAATAAATATAAAAAAAATAAAAAAAATGTAGGTAGAAGAAATCAAATATTCTCAAAATAGTGTGGAATGGTGTATACTAACGCGTTACTACAAGTGTATGAAATGCTAATCTCGAGGACGAAGCCTGAAATATAATGTCAGAATGTGGCTCATTTTGAGGAAAATGTGACGGTGAATCTCTTTGTTTGGATGTAGATGGGCGCGGCGACAGTGGCATGGATGGATTAACTGAAGGTTGCAATTTAATGTTTTCCACGATGCGTTCACATGTTTTCGCCTTGTTCTCAATGGAATCTTCTATATATCCCTCTGCTACAGCACTCGACTTCCATCCTCCATGTCGCTTGAGAACAGTTAAGTCCGCTCCAGAATCTGCCAACAGGGTAGCAGAAGTGCGACGAAAACAATGTCCTGTATATAGCTTGATATCTGGTAACTTCAAATAAGTAGCGATTTCTTGTGGCATGTAAGAAATTTTATTTTTTCCCATAACTTGTTTGAAGCACTTGCCATTTTGATAACGGATGAAAAACCGATTGGTCTTTATATCAGCAGGACGCAGGTCCAGGTATTTCTGTACAATAGTTTTGTATTCTCCTCGGATTACGAAGGATCGGTCAATTTTTGTTTTTGTGTCTGTCAGCTTTACTAATAGTAAATTATCCGAGTGATTTTCGACATCATCAACAGTTATTTTTAAAAGTTCATTGCCACAACAAGCTCCATGTACTCCGAAAATTAAAGCCACCTGTAACAAAACCGAATGTGAATAAGACAAGTACCTATCTATCGAAGTACAGGTTACAATAAAATGCGCATTTTAAAACACTGGTTATACTTTACTAATCCACCATATATACATACATAGTTACTTACTTTTACGGCAAGAAAGATGTTGTCGGGTGCCTCATTAAGGAAAGTCTCCACGTTTTTGACTGAGAACACTTTGGATTTTTTAGGTTTAAATCCATCAGACATCCTCTTCAGATACGCTATTAATTTCGAATATGTGTCCAGTTTTACGTCGTTATTAGAACTGACTGTTGATTTTAGCATTGAGTAGGTACTCCAAAGTGTGGAAGGTTGTTTAGTTTTGGCTAAGTACTGGAAGTAGGCCAAAAACACAGATTCTGAAAAATTCTTGGCGCCTCTTGAATTTCTCCATTCAATAAAATTACCATAAGCTTTCATATATTTCTCCCGGGATTTTGCAGGTAGTAGATTATCCATCACATTTCTTGCGTCAGTTCTAATACTATCAGGAGTTAGTTCTATACTTTCACTGTCACTTGAAGAACTCATTTTTCAAAACAAAATCATGAATTTCTATCAATCCGTGAAAATTGACGAAAACGCGGGCTATAGTTCGCGCGTTTTTAATTTTATTTCTTTTTTTTTTGTATTCAGCCGGCGCGCGGCGCTACTATGGGCCGTCGCACCAGCCAGTCTTTATTCAAACAATATTTGCGTTCGATTTCTTGGGCGCTGAACACAAGATGTTCCAAATTCAAAAAGTGCGCGGCAAAGATAATTGCGGCGCACTTATAAAGAGGATTAAAACTCATTACTGCCCGCTAAAAGTTTCTTATAGAAAACACCACCTTTGGGTGCACTTAAAGGCGAACCAAGTCGTCTTTTTCGAATAGATGGGATGAAAACCTTATTTTTGTAAAAAAAATTTTTTTCAGTATATATATTTTTAATAAAAACTCATATCAAATTGAAAAGTCTACACAAACGAGACTGTGAGATAGGCTAGGTTAGTAGCCAAAGATGCTCTGTGTCAGTAGCTTACCTGAGGTCGCGCCGGCGTAACCTTGGCAGCGCTGTCTCGCGCCTCAAACGTCATCACGCACGCTGCTACCACGATGAATCCTTTAAACATTTGAACAAAACTAAGTAAGTTTTAGTACAAATATGTCCTTATTGATAGATTAGTCATATAAACACACATTGAGAACTCAATTGTGAGTTATATTGCTCTAACCCCAAGTTTACACCCGTATATTAATATGAACTATTATTACTTTCAAGCGAGTGTTTCTACTTTAATATTAAAAAAATAATAAGTACAGTCTTTCATTTAATTTATATTACGGAAACCAAACTTTGAGTGGCTTTCTTTAATTAGGTTTAATTAAAAATTTATCTATGTATTTTTTTGGATTATTTTATTCAAGCATCAGAGCAAACAATGATTTAGGTGACACGTGACACGTAGCATCGAAAAGTGCTACGAGAAAGTACTACGCTTCGCTACGCCGTAGCAAGGACGATGGTGCGTAGCTAGTAGCTACTATTCGCGTGGCTTATGATCAGTAATTTATTTATTTATTTACAAAAGTAATACAACAGTATTATGGTGCTCTAAAGAGCACAATGTATACTTGTTCGCGACCGACCGTCAGCGCGACAAGAATTCAGAGCGGAGGTCCACATGTTCCACACAACCTTGAAGTTTAGGCAAATAAACTCTCTCTCTCTCAACTTAAGGATGACACACGCTAGACCGTGCCGGGTCCGAGCTGAGTGGTGTCGCTCGTTCAATTTTGTATGACAATCCATGTCCGTTGCTCGGTAGCGGCTCGGTAGCGTGAGTGTGTCCATACAAAATTGCACGGTCGACACTCAGCTCGGACCCAGCACGGTCTAGCGTGAGTCAAGCTTTATGATGTTGATTAATGCATGAAGTAGGTCTGAAATGTAGGTTTTATTTCAGCCTTCATCCAAATTACATAAAACCTTAATTACCTATAAAAAACGTTGTGAATGGACATAAAGGGTGTAAAACACCTCTTCACGAAGCCGAAAGGCACTTGTTGTCCCCGTTATTGCAATATTTTTTTTGTTCTATACCATACCTGGGAACCTTCTTGTTACGGAGGTATGGGGGGTCAAAGTTACAATTTTTTGACAAGATTTTTTGTAAGATTTCAACTTTTAACACCTCCACGACCCCCGTACTATTCAATCCATCCATCAGCACAATGTTTTAAGTGCGTTACATTGAGTTCTACCACCAAACATGATTGATAACCTCAAAAAAGAAAGTTGATTCCCAGCAATAATTTTTGCGTAAAGTTACTTAGTTTGATGTACAGAATGCTTGATTAACGGCTTTGTGATGAGGAGGTTTACACCCTGTATGTATGTATGTGGTTACCTCCGAAGCCCATGACGATGGGTCCGGCGTAGGACAGGTTGTTGAGATGGAAGCCGCGCGCCTCGTCCTTCACGGACACGGTCGCGTTGCCGCGTATCTCCTCCGCCACCGACAGCGTGTCCGCGTAGTAGCCTGGAACATTACACTCATTATTTCAATATCTAATTTATTGTTTATCGGAAATTAATGAATGCCTTATAGCAGTACTACTGGTTATACTATTGTCGTGTGTCATTTATTTCAGCACTACATTTCCCTCATATCAGTGACGGAAAACATCGTTAAAAAACCGCGGCGGCATGTCCTAGAACCAAGCTGCCTGTTGGTTATCATAGAGAAGTGGCAAGCAAAAGTCCCAGCATTGGGAAAGTTATTGCCTGATTATTACATACTAATAATGCTCATTTTCTCGTTGTCCATCTGTTTGGAAGTGCGACTGAGCGTTGACTCCTGGGTTCGATTCTCGAGTCAGGAGGAAAACGAATTGTTGTTTTTTATAGTTAGGTATGTCAGTGAGTGCGAAGATTAAACTTATAATTGAAAATAACAAAAAACCGGTGAAATTCCAATAATTTTCATATCATTGTCAAAGAGAGACTGCAAGCGTTAAGCAATCAGAAAATGGATCGCAGCAACAACAATAGCCGACACGGTTGTATGGAACTCCATCAATAAGCAGGCACGACGCGAGGGACTGGGGCTCCAGCCGGAAGCGTCAGCCGTCACGTGCGCCACCGGAAGCGCTGCCTACCCGCAACACACACATTGCATCACGTATACGTACAAGTAAACTCATGTACGTACTCGTATGTTTGCAACCCCTGCCGCTTTGTTGCTGACGGGTTGCGCCGCCCGCAGCGGTAAAAGGGTATTGAATACTTGACGTGGCAAATGTGGCAGAGATATACTTAGCTTTTTTATTAAGTGCTACTAATAGGAACATGAATAATATTCGTGCAACATAATTTCTAAAGGGCTCGCCTCCCTGCGCCCTGCGGTCTTGTTCCATGGAGTGAGGTGTCGATAAGTTTTCGTACTACGTAGCCGATTCGAGAGTATATGACATGGATGTATATGGAATTTTATGTATATTTTTAGTCTAGTTCACAAAACGCTATGACATAGGTACCAATTTTGAAAGTAATGTTTTGTTATGATATCACTACATCACATCTCAATCGAAATTCCAGCATTTCTTTATGAAGGTTAACATTATGAATCTTACTTTTGTATCACATTATAACAATTACGTGATACAGCCGCCTATGTGGCAGGGCAATGTAACATTGCATGCATATCCCTGGCTTGCTTGGCTTTGTGACACGGGTTCAATGACATCCCTTTTGCGATTTCGCTACGCGATTAATAAATGTACCGATAGAGGTAAATCATTTCCACTAAAATAGATAACGATCGAGAGTTGCCTCGATTGTTTCATGGAGGAAGCAACAGAATTCAGGGCAATTGGAGAAGATATTCGTTTTTATTTTAAACTAGCTTCTGCCAGCGGCTTCGCCCGCGTGAAGTTTGATTATTGTCCCATGGGATCTTACTACCGGAATAAAATGTATCCTATGTTTTATGTGGGTCATAGCGTGATGATATAAACGTAAGAGTAAACAAATATAATAATAACAAATCTCCGAACTGCTAAGCTATCGGGAGTTACACGTGTTATTGTGAGTCAACTATAAAAGATAGACATATGCTGTCTTGGGATATTTTTTATATAATTTTATGTGGAATATTTCCGTTATACATGATTTCTATGTAGCTTTAACCATTAAGGCTGCACACGCGACGGAAGCTAAAAAAACCAAGTAACTTCTCCCGTTTTCCCAACATTTCCTTTCACTGCTCTGCTCCTATTAATGGTAGCGTGAGGAAAAGTATACTATTACCTGCTCAGGAGTATGTAGAATAATTGTACCAAGTTTCGTTAAAATCCGTCGAGTAGTTTTTTTTTCTATAAATAACATACAGACAGACAGACAGACAGACAGACAGACAGACAGACAGACAGACAGACAGACAGACAGACAGACAGACAGACAAAAATTTTACTGATTGCATTTTTGGCATCAGTATCGATCACTAATCACCCCCCGATAGTTATTTTGTAAATATATTTCATGTACAGAATTGACCTCTCTACAGATTTATTATAAGTATAGATTATATTTTAGCCGTCTAGTAACTCATTATATAAGTATCTGTACAATTTAAGTTTACAAATTAACATACTACATCTAAAACTACATATAATTACAAAAATAAAACTAAACATAAAACTAGTACACAATATATATACAACAATGTCAATAGGACACTTAGCCGTCTTAATATTCATTTAAATAACTGTATAATTAACAATCAATACTACTAAAATAATAAATGTTAAAGTAGCTCTGTTTGTTTGTAACCTTTTCACGACTAAACGGCTGATTCAATCGTAATGAAATTTGGTAAGGAGATGGATTACCTAGATATCCTGGGGAAAGACAGGATCTTTTTTTTCTCACCCGGCAAAAACTAGCCATAAACAATACGAATACAACGCGGGACCCCGAATAGCAAAGTTCTGTTCATTGCCATGGTTTGCATAATAAGTTCAGTCGGAGTTCAACTATTGATTCCAATCAATTCCTTAACTTTTCCGTAATGACAGTTCAGCTCAGTTGTTTGTTTTTGCGCACTTTACTGGAAACAAGTTTGAAATTATGTCTAATTAGGAACTTTATCGCGGCGCAGGAGAACGTTGTTACCTATTACAGCCATCGCGGCTCCCAGCAGCATCAGCAGCAAGCCAGCTGACAGTGCTCGACAGGCATGCCACAAACACGTGGAACTCATCTTGCCCTTCACCACCTGAACAAGAATAATAACGTCTCATAAACTTATCCTTAATAACTGGTACATGAAGATGACGATCTCATTTTGAACGGAAATTAAACCATCGTCATGCTAGCGGTCTTCAGTGGAAGCATATTATAATTTCCATAAAGAGCACATCAATTGCGATTGTTTATTAGTCAAAACATAGAAAAAATGACTGTTTTGGAACATTTCGATTAGATTTTTTGCTTGTTCAATTATGATTGTGAGTGTCATAGGTGTACTTCTTTATTCTAGTTCACTCGTCACAATATAGTCGGTTTCACTTTGAATAAAAGAATTGGCATACTGAAACTGAAAACAATATGTGAGAGCGCGCGGATTTCTCGCTCGGCTGTCACGTACTCGACACACATTCAACGCCGACGTTGTCTCACCATTCACCAAAATAAATATGTATACATATTAGAATATTAACCAAATATAGATTAG
Organism: Xestia c-nigrum; assembly: GCA_916618015.1. Taxonomy (NCBI): domain Eukaryota; kingdom Metazoa; phylum Arthropoda; class Insecta; order Lepidoptera; family Noctuidae; genus Xestia; species Xestia c-nigrum. Next base: position 14,202,230 of record OU745260.1, read on the forward strand.
AGGAATTTGTAATGTTGTGATCAGTGGACATAGTCATAAACGAGCAAATCAACTAACTTTATGACCCAAGCACACATGACTGACTAAGTAATGTTTCTCTCCGTGAACATATTTGCATAATTCGTTTTATATGTGCACACATCGTAGATCATTGTCAACTGATTATTGTATCAATGTTTATTTATATTGTTAGTTTTCTGCAAAAAGATATGTAATTCTAATTGTAAACGATATTTAAGTGGATGGTAATAATTTTAATGTATGCAAAGATCAGAGTTCATCGTGCAACAAGTCCTCGGCCAACTGTTGAGTTCCAGTATCCTCATATCCCGAGGTGATTACAGTACACTGATTCAGAGCCTAGCTGTCCCAGGGGTTAGGGGGTCGGAGGATACATTGATGTAGCACAAGATGTGGTCTGTTAGCAGACGAGGGGACAGGTTATCTGGTGGCGGGTGGCGGGTGGAGGTACCTGGACGTTCCAGGTGGCGCCCGAGGCCGGGTGGGCGCGGCGCAGCGGCCCGGTGACGCTCCGCGCGCGCCTCATGCCGACTAACGCGCGCCCGGCCTGGCCGGCGGCGGCGGCGGTGGCGGGTGGCTGCGCACGCATGCAGCCTCTCAGCTCCAGTCCACCTGCGTCCTAATAAAAATTACGATGCTTGAGAATTGTACAGATGATGCTTCAGTCGAATGGGGTCGCAGGGACGAATGATTAATGATTACGGAGATTACCAATGTAGGTGGGTTGCCATTTACCTATGAGTGTATTGAATTATAATTGTTACTTAACAATTATAAAAGAGCTCCTACACAAGTTTATATTTTGTAATGAAATTGTTTTCTGCAATTTACCGTTATACAGAATCATGCGCTAACTGATATTTTACTTGCCACATTAATTGTACACTGAACTGTTGTTCGACATGTAGGAACGCAACAATATAGGCTAACAAGGCATCGTCACTCGCGCTTACTGTGATTTGCTAACCAGTCACTAATTAAGCTTTGTTTTTAAAAGCGATGACTTGATTGGAGTCATCATATACATATAATATCATAATTATATATTATCATACATAATTTCAATATTTAATTCTTTAAATTGATATAAGAAATTCTGCCGAGTTCCAGTCATTAAGTACCTACCTATGGGTAATATAGAAGGGATCAGTTACCTAGATAAAACCCGAACGAAAGTTCGTATTTTTTACGAACTTTCAGGAAACGGAGTGGGTACCGAATCGCAGATCTGAGATCGAATATAATAAAAATGTGTTATTTGTAAAAGTCAGTTATCACATAGTTATTGTACGAACTCTTATAAATTAATGGTCTTCCTTACCGATTTCGGTAACGATGACCCTTTGAAGCTAGCTATTTCCTTGCGTATGTATGTGGGCCCCTTACATGGCTGGCCAGAAAAAAACAGGATACATTGAAAGAAAAGCGCCAAATACGGAAAGTTAAAAGAACTCATAACAAACGTTCTACCGTAAAACTACTTTCAATTATAAAATTGTGACATAATTAGCGTGAACGTTGAGTTGCGTGCGTCAAATACTTGTGAACTAAACCGCAACACGATATTCACATTTAACTTTAGAACCGCAACCATACGTAAACTGGCAGATAACACTTCTTATACATGTTAGGTAGACATCGCAGGCCAGCGCAGAATGCCATAAAAGAAAGGAGGCCTATAAACAGCAGTTTGTGAAACAAGGCTGCCAGTGATGATGATGAGGTATATAGTTAGTCTTGTCCTAGTATTGTCTGACTTGTCTGTGTATTGCTTTAAGAAAAAGCTTTAAGCTATTAATGTGTTACTATGTTATTTTTACAGCTAGCCTGTTCCGTCCCACCGCTGGGCAAAGACCATTCTTTTTTTGGTAGTTTAATGGCATTGTAACATAAAAAGAGTGTAAAACACCTCTTAACGAAGCCGAAAGGCTCTTGTTCTCCCTATCATTGCGTTGTTCATTGTACATGGATCCTATTTATAATTTAACATCTTATTTTAATGTACCTACATTCTAAGCAAATAAAGACCTATTCTATTCTATTCTATTCTATTTTTTTTTGTTCTACACGATACCTGGGAATCTTCTAGTTACGGAGATATTGGGGGTCAAAGTTCCATTTTTTTTAAATATAAATTTTATTGTAACATTTTTACTTTAAACACCTCCACGACCCCTGTACTGTTCAATCCATCCATTAGCACAATGTTTTGAGTGTGTTACATTGAGTTCTACCACAAAACATGTTTTTACACCCGAAAAAAGAAAATTGTTGACCAGCAATATTTTTTTCATCCCCCCATCTCGGAAAGAGTATTTTAGCTCTTCGATATCTGAGTGCAAAAGCCATTTTTATCGTCATGAGGGTAAAGTAAGTTTGAATTTAGAACATCGTGTGCACAGTGTGCACTAAGCATGTGAATTCAAAACATCATTAAACCTATTTACTTCTACCTCTATGGTGCCGAATTTATCATATTTTTTTTTTAATTTGTTGAGTATTCAGACTCGGAACCTTCTTGGTGTACTTTTTTTAATATGTTTTGCGCGCGCCATTTTCTTTTCACGTCATATTGTTAACACCATAGGTTAAAAACAAGGAATCCAACTTCCTAAAATGACCACTCATAATCTAGCGACGAGGAAGTTTATTTGACACCAACAGAATTAACTAAAGTTAATAATGCGCAATTTTTTTTCAACTCGCTTCGCTCGTGACTCAATTTTAGAATCTTTCGCTTGCTCAGTCATCAAAATTGAGCACGCGGTTAAAAATCAACTTTGCACTCTTGTATAACGAATAACTATTGACACCACGTGTAACCAAAATTATTTTTACTTCTTATTAAGATCAAATTCATGGTCTGGTTCATTCAATGTTACAATAGCATGTCTACCGATTTATTCAGTTAAACGAAAAAAGTAATAATGATTCAAAAGTAATGAGGTGAAAAATGTCTCCAAACTTAGGGTAAGGTTCGAAGATCATAGTTCAATCCAGCATATGATGCAGAAGGATTTTGGTTCATGCTCTCCCTAATCCTCAATTCTTTTTAGAATGAATAATATGGGAATCCCAACGAGGGGACTTTAGCTGCCACCCCCTGGACCTAGACTGCCAACCCTGGGCATTCCTATTTTTCAAACATTCAGCTGGTAAATTAAATACGTACCCAATTCCCAAGTACTTAGGAAATATTTAGACTTAAGTATAAAAGTACGCCGATAGCACGCCATGATTACTTTTCTTACCACCCAATTCTACCAACAAACCCTTTCAATACCATGTGACCCCGACGAATTCGGTCAACGCCAATACTGTGTTATTTTCAACGGTATTGCAATGTTTTGAATATTCTCAAACGCTTTTGAAAACTATTCCGCTAATTCAGTGAATTAGGCTTCCGATGTTCGAGACCGCGAGTCGAGGTTTTCCCTTTAATCTGCAATTCAATTTCCGTGTAATGTATAGGTACATTACTCGGAAATTCGCTTCGCTGAGTTAATTGATGGTTGACGATTGTGCATCTGAGAGACGTGTCCGGCGCGGCGGTAAGAGTCGCAGCGATGGTGGGTTGCGCGGGCGGGGCGGGGCGACGGGGGGGGGGGGGGGGCGGGCTGTCACGTGGAGCTCGGGGCGCCGGCGCGGCCGGGCCGCCCGGGTCTCGCGCCCGGCCGAGCTCGCGGCGCGGCATTTCCCAGCCGGCAGGCGGCCGCCACGCTATGCGCGCCGACACGCGACAGTCCGCGCGAGCCGCGGTTCGCCGCTCTTCGGGGGTAGGGCCCCAAGCTTGCTGCGAGGGCCGCGTCGCCGGCGCCTCAGCGCGCTAGCCGCCGGTGTATGGTGGAGCGCGCCAGGAGGGGGGCGGGGAGGCAGGTGGCGTCGCGCAGGTGCGGCCCGCGCCCGGCCCGGGGCCGCATTCGCAGCGCGCGGAGGCGCGGGCACGCCGCGGCGCGCGCCCGCCCGCCTCGACGCGCTCATGGAGCCGCCGTGGGAGATCGAGCTGGAGTTGCGACGGCACATCGAGACTTGTCAATGCACCTGCGACCACATGGGCTACGGGAACTACATGGACTACCAGGTGGCACCGGCGGCGCACGCCTGCCTGTGCCGCGCGATCACCTCGCCGCACGCCCACGTACGTGTTGTTTGCCCGCGCCCGCTCCCTGCGCGCGCGCTTGCATCCTCCGGCCCTCTCCCGCATGATCTAGCCGCGGTCCGCTAGGGACCGTCTTCACGCTGATTTGTTTGTAGTGCTCGTATTATGTCATTTCAACTGCATAACGTAGTGCTCGGTTTGTACCTGTGATTTATGTAACATTGATGTAGTTATGTTAAAGTGAAATTATCACAATATAATTTACTCATTCATCTCGTTTTATTTTTATTTAGATTTCAAGCTTTAATGACTGTTTTGCCTAGATTCAGACACCAACATACTCGTGCTGTCAACGTGAATAGATACAACTCTCTTGCCATTTAAACAGTGAAAGTCTAACTAAAACAAGGACTAAAAAGAAAATAAAAAGGGAACGTGAGCGCCTCTCCGCTTTCTACTTAATTATGGTATACAGATTGTTGTTTTCCGCGAATTATTACACTCCAGTCACATCATTATTTTGCAATTATGTTCATGTTTTTGTTGTCCATTCCCGCACTTCATGTTAGTTCCAATATCTTACAAAGTAGGTAATACAAACTTTTATAATCGGTTTGCGTGCATGTTTGTTGGTAGTTTTAGACAAGATAAATGTCTTTATTAGTACTTGTGTTGGTCCCTTAACTTTCTCGACATAACATTGGTCTTCTCAGACACAAATGTAGTTAGATATAGTCACCTACCTAGTTAACGTAAGCAATCATAGCGACCAACCAACCTTTATCAACATAACCAATTTTCATGAACTCCTAGAGCTAGATCTCTATAAGCGTCTCTTTCTTTTGCACTGACAAAACATACAGGTTTATTTTCTTTAAGAAATCTTTGCCTTTTCTTTTGTCGGAAGGGAAAGCATCAAATGACTTCTCCTACTCTGGGCTGAGCGAGAAGGAGTGTCAGACTTTTACTGACTAAAACCCATCCATGTTCCTTCCTCGCCCCTTATGTTCCGGGGCCGCGGTATCTCTTTCGAACAGTCTCACAGCCCCGGCAGGCTTCGGCCCTTGCAAGCCCCTTCATTTTGCTGACATCTCTTTGAGGCGCGCGTGGAACAAGAATGCGCCGTTGACACGGCCTCTCGTCATAAGACGGACGGACGTCTAGCTAGCCCATAGCTCACCGTCCACAGGCAGGATTGAACCAGGGCCGGACACGGCGTTTCGCCACCCACGCGGGGCTGACCTCCACCGTGTGCTCCACCGTGTCCTCCGGTGTGGCAGTGGAAACACCCGGACTTTTGCTCCCGCCCTATTCGATGCAGGAACCTCCCGAAAAATCCGTGTCCGGTGAGGACCTGTGTCAGGCGGAAGGTGAGGACGGCGTGGCGCCTCTCAAGCTACTGCTCAAAGAGGGGACTTATCGTTGCGACAGTCGCTCTCTCCATGTCGCCATTGCCTGGGGTGTCGCTCACATTGGATGGTTTTCGTAATTTCCCCTGGAGATGATGTTTTCTTCCGGAGTACATACAGTAGCTCGCCTTCTAACCGGATCTTCAACTTCCGCTGGCATAAATTTAATTATAGTATCAAGAGATTCTTCCGCGTCTTATTCTTTAAAACTGTGTAAATTGTAGCATGGAAACCCTACCGGTTGAATGAAACTAATTGCTTTTGTAAAAGATTTTGCTCCTACGCATTTGAATCAAAGCATCAAATAAAGGTTATTTGTATTGTAATAACACAAAACGTTAAAAAATACGTTGCAAAGTAAGGTTTGCATAATATAAGCGAGCCTTCAAAGGAAAATCCATTTGGTCACTTTGATCTTAACTCAGAATTATATAATTTTCTAATAGGACTTCAAACGGTGCACTTGACGTTTATATTAAACTTTGTGCTGCTCGCAGCCCTACTCACCCCGCTACGAACAAAGAGCGTATAAGTACCAAACCGGTTTAGACGGAAAAAGGCTTGCGATTTATCTAATTTGCTTAAATTACTAAATTGGACGCCGCGTGGTGAATACATAAATTAGCGGTATCAGGGAGGGTTGCCACTGTAGATAGAGTGGTGTATTTATTTTTGTGGCAAATAAAAGATAACCGCTTCACATAATGTCATTCATGCCGAGTTGTTGTTCCTGTTCGTTTGTTTTTTGTTTAAATTTAAGCATTGTTAATTTTAATCGGGTTTTTCAATCGTACCTTTTATGTATGTAAACGGTTCATGTACTCGTTATTCATGAAGCCCGCCTAGAAATTGTTATAGGTATCTTTTTATAATAATGTGATATTCACGCCTAACGCACGAAAGGTGCTACATTCATTTATAGCAGATCTAATTATACGTTGACATAAGATAGGATCTATATAATAATGTATACCGTAAATACCTTAGTATAAATAGGACTCTGTAAAGGTAACACAAACACGTCGCAGCAATGCGTAACGTCAGAGGTACCGCGTGACAGCAGCGCCAACATTCTTCACCGCAATCTGTCTTCGGTTATGCGTTGTTTTTAGTCGGCGCTTCCTCAAAGCGATTAACCTAACTTGGTTTCATTATGTTCATTAATTATCAAATCCGTCGTCTTAACGCCGCACGCAATATCTCTTTGTTTAATTTGTTACATTATTATACATACAGTGAGATATAATACTTGTGGTACTTAAACATAAATATAAATACTATATTTTTTGTTACTACATCTTTAAGCAAAAGTGTTTAGATATTTCTTCAAGATGGCGATGATTGTTTATTTTGAAAATATCTGTAGTATTTCCCTATTTCATTAAACACGTTGTTGTAGGTTTCCATAGCGATAATGCTGCAAAGATGCTTCGCAACGTCACGTAGACGTGACCTTATCGTACACAACATTTAAAAACATGGCGAAAATAACGCAGGAAATGCGTCAAAAGAATGCATACGCTAGATAGGAAGGCTGACTACTGAAAGCGACTAATAACAGTAGGTACTAACGTAGTCATTACGAGTTACATCCCTACGTTGAGCAACAGACGAAGACAAACATGGAATAAGCAAAAGCAGTATAAAAACAACGGCCTATTTGTACTTTTTATTGTAGCACATTAGGTTGTGGGGTCATAAACTGGCACACGTGCGAGTTTGTTTCGCCCCGCCAGGACACTTCTCTACTTTACATCTCAATTCCGTCGGCATTCAATTTTATTGCACTAAAAAGATTTACCGCCACAATTCTTTCCAAGTTCCCCTATTTTATTCCTACGAAATACACGCGAGACGGAGCATAAGCATAAAATTGAATAGATTTCAGGGCGTAATATCTATAGAGTTTGTAAAACAAGTACGTCGCGATTTGATGTTTATCTTCCTCTCATATAAAATCATGTAAATATTTGTGACTAGCAAGTAGTACTTTAGTTATGGACTTTATTCGGCTCCATCGAACTTACTTTTATACTGTACGAACTGAATGTAGTGTAGTAACAATTATTTAAGATAACAGCGTAAAACTTCGAACAGATACAGTTTGGTATTTTCCATTTAAGCTCGGCAGCTTTATTTTTATCTGTTACTCGGTCTCATTTCCGGTGAGCGGGTATCGGAACATCTGATTAAATTGGTCACGGATATTTGGAAATACAGTATTCCAATGTGGATAGATTAACTGGGTTTTAAAACCACGTATAGGTTTGATTTGGTGAATATAATTTAATATGAAAATAATTATTACTAATAAATAATCAAAACACTCAATTTGCTATTTATAGAATAGTGCAACAATGTAATCAAAGAATAAATAAACATTCACTTACACATGTAAAAATAGATTCACATTCATCACCTACCCTACTGAACATTCTGCCGGGGTAACATATCGGATGTCCTAAACCAGGTCATGATATATCTATGTAGGCACCTCTCATGGCGATCTAATGAATAGTCAAGGCGTGCCAAACAAACTCACATTTATAATATTGGTTACGATACTTGGAGTAATTCAGCAACTCGTCCTACACGTCCACGGCCCTCTTGGGACGAGTTGATGAAAATCAAAGTAAATATTATGTTCATTCTTTGAACAGTTTTAGTCCATCTTGTGACGTTTCCTAAATCATAATAGCCCGTTACAGTTTTGGTGCAGTAACGCACAGAATGATACAACGGCTTAACAACTTTAATATGCTAGCTAATAGTTAACGAGTGTGTTCCCTCACACTTGTGCTACTACCATCTTCACACCGGGCCCAAGCGGCCGTCCCATGCACGACACTTCATCCCGAGACCTTTTTAAACGGCAGATGGTTTACTTAGAGACTTCTGCTGAGTTGTTACTTTCATCAGCATAATGTGAGAACACATTAATCGTTGTTAAGCATCATCGTGCTACGTTAGAATCCGATTTATTTCGATATGCTTCCAAACTATCGTAATGGTTCAATCTAGTGTCAGAGTGAACTACTCCAGACTTGTATTTGGCTCGATATTGAACACGCTTACTCCAATGAATACTCCAATTAATGGAAGAATGATGACACATTAATTATTTTTTTCATAAACGATTTGATTCCAAAACAAAACACACGTTCCGGTAACTTCTTATTTAATTAGGTCTATATGTTTATATAGTACAAACATAAACCCAGTTAGCAATTACCAAGTTAGTTTTCAAAAAAGTAGATAGTTTCGGTATGTGTACCCATTTCTAATAAATTATGTTAGTGCGGAGAACCGTTTATGTAGTCGTACAGGTAAGAGGTAGGTCCAGAAAGGAAGGAAAACATCAGATATCTCTTCCTTAATCATGGCGGGTAAACGGCGTACCGCGCGCACCGTTTTTAACAAATATTTTCCTGGAACCTTTTTATGAGTTCCTTTTGGTGTACTTAGGTATTAGGGGAAACTTGACGTTGAAAATATCGCCTTGTTCACGCATCACTGTTTATGTATAGCCGACATCAAAGTGGTCTCGTGGTTTACTTAGAAGTTTTATCTTTCCCCTTGTCAACTCGCTATTTGCACTGTTCGGAACAGACGGGCCATATTGAGATATCGATCTGAGCTATCTTTGTGGAACATTAGAGCAGCCGTGTGCTCATGAGGCTCCGCGTCCACCATCTAATTTTAAGGGATGACCTAGTTGAAAAATTCGGTCATCCAAAAGAGAATTTACTTAAAACAATGACGCCAGCGGCGGATATTTATACAAGAATGTGATGTTATACTTATACCTTATTCACACGTATAGCACGCGCCGGGGATGTATTAAATTTAACGTCGCTTTAGATGTACGGAAGGCGAAAATGTGCGTCGGACAATAAGCAGCTACTTTGTTCTAAAGTATGCTACTTTTAGGAAAATGTTATGGCTGCGAAATACTCATTTTCGTGGAAATTTCTCCTATTTGGTAATGAATTGTGTCTGTGTCTTGATATAGTATATTTCGCTTTTAGCTTCAGTAAGATATTTAAATTATTTACTTATATATAACGATAGAGCCATTCTCTTTCTTGTAAGTTGGAGTTTACATTTTCATTTTTCTTTTCGTGTAACTTACTATACATATTTTACGAACTCAGTCTAAGAAAATCGTCGTGGAAGTTTGGCCACAGTTTAAACGCTCAAATTCACATTGTTGCATTCAATTCTTATATAAAGCTAAAATGACTAAAATACACCGTGACTTTTAGTCGTCTTACAACGGCAGTCCAGTTCATCCATCCAATGACTAGTAAACTTCATAATAAAAGAAATAGGTATTTATGAGATTTGATTAATTTAAAAATGAAAATTGTATTCATTATTATGACGCAAGGCGTAGTTTTGTCTCGTTGAAAATGGTGATGGAATGATCTGCTCGACTCGTGTGCTAGGTAGGTATACTCTACGGTTTGATACGTAAACATTTTTAACAGGGTGCTTCATATTTCTAATATATAGATAATCAGACAGTTATCTCTTCGGTGAACATGGACCTAAGTAGTTTCGATAGTCTGCTCCGATTTAAATAAAATGTCAAATAACTACTGGTTTTTCGTAGTACGTCTACGAAAGTGCTACGACTTCGTAGCACTTCAATGAGAGTGCTACGGTTTCGTAGTACGTCTACGAAAGTTGTTAAGCTTTTGTAGTTGGGCTACGTAAAAGCTACGCCGTAGCACGTCTACGGTAGCGCTACGATTACAAAATGAATGTAGCTCTCATAATTTAATTCGCCTATTGCGTGTTATTAACAATGTTTGTGGTGGTAATTGATTAAATGCGCGTGTAAATTGGCGTTAACCACAATATTGACATCAATGATGTTTGGTGCTGACCACCAATAAATATGAATAGCTATTTTAATAATCTAATAGGCGATTGAATTCGTCGATTAAAACGTGATTATTAAACGGTCATTAAATGGGGTAGTTAACACGTGTTGTTATAGAATTGGGATTTAAAAAATAACTTAAATGCCTAATAAACCGACATTATATTTAGATTAAAGGCCAAAGATGTTTTGTATTATTTTTAGTTATATCTATACTAGTAACGATTTGATGTTCTGTTTGTTTGTGTGTTTGTTACAATTTAACGCAAGAACTACTCGACCAATTTAAAAAAAAACGTTCACCATTTTAAAGCTACATCTTTACCGAATAACATAGGCTAAAATAGACTGTCCTGCAGTTTGGCAGAAGATTTGTGATTTGTGAAATTCTCATATGTAACATTTGTTGAAAATAAATATATATATTGATGTGATGCAAATTAGCCGAGCTCGCACAATTTTCGCGGACGAAGTCGCGAGATATAACCTTAGAGAAATAGAATATAAAAACACGTTGTATAGTATACATCCTACTAATATTATAAATGCGAAAGTTTGTTTGTATGGATGTATGGATGTTTGTTACTCTTTCACGCAAAAACTACTGAACGGATTTGGATGAAATTTTGCACACAGATGGTTTATAACCTGGATTAACACATAGGATACTTTTTATCCCGGTAGTAAGATCCCATGGGACAATTTTGAAACTTCACGCGGGCGAAGCTGCTGGCAGAAGCTAGTATAACATAATTACGATTTTGATAAGTAGATTTCAACGTACAGAGTATTAAACTCATATCTGCCGGCTTCAATCTTACAATTACAACCTACAGTGCTCCAGAAGTACTTTCAAGCAAAGCATATTCAGTTTGATTTAATTGAGGTAATAGGAAAAAATATTTACTCGTACTAGAAGAAAGTGAAGTTCAATTCTCTCATAAGTAATGTAGACATCGGCCGACACTCCATACAACTCGCTCCGACTCTCCGCCACATTTCTTTCGGAAATGTGATTTGTATCAGCGCGGAGTTGTTGAAGCGATCTTGATTGTTTCTTCCTCGGCATCCGATCGTCTTTACATGTTGTGGTGTTATTTAGGCGTATCTGTACCAAAACACGCGTCGTAAGAATGTTGGGGAAATTCAATAGATGTATTGTTTCGAAATTCAAATTGATAAAACTTTATCTACTTTGTGAATTTTCCAGGCCTGGCAGTAGGTACCTGCGGTTACTAAATTATCTAAATATTTGCATGACACTTATAACATCATGAATTTTCGCAATGTCACGCTTGTAATTTGTATCTTCGACAACTTGTGTATGTGTATGTGATACTATCTCGTAACAACAATATTCCTTTTTATTTATTTAAACAATTTTATTGTGCTTCATTTGGAAGAACAAAACTCGATCTAGCCTAAAAGACTTAATAATCAATTAAGCAATTAATTAAGCAATTTAACTTAATAAGTTACGTGATAGAATATGTTAAAACTAGGAATAGTGTGCATTTGCACTTTTACACAAGTCCTATTGCTGTAGGTAGATTATAATTCTTATTCTAGCTCTATTCGATATCAGTTTTAAATTCAGCAATAAATGGCAGAGGTAGCCTAGTGGTGTGATTGTCGTTCTGCTAAATTAAAGCCTCATAGGTCTCGGGTTCAAACACTTCGCACGCATCTCTGATTTTTCAGATTCGTGTGTGTATTGTACAATTATCACTTGCCTGAGTGATATTTCTTAAAGGCATGTTAACCCAAGTCAGAGGTGCATGGGCGGCAAAAAAACTGGGTTGCCACCAAAAAAAAAGATTAATAAATTAAAGATAGATTAATTTATTATTACTACTTATTAACTTTTGAACATGCTTGTAGAGGTTGTGGGGCCAAGGTTCAAATAAATATACCAGTTATCACTGTTTTTGGTCGACATCCTGATACAGTATTTAAACTGAGTGAAGATCAAGTCGCTTACATAGTTATAGTAGATGAAGCTAATATAGTTATAGCAGAAGCCACAAAGCACTTAGTTTGAAACGATTCAACAATTAATGGACTTAATTGAAATTGACTATGTGGATACAGATAGTGTGCGCGAGACTACTAATCAAACATCCGCTATGAGAATGGGAAGACCATGTCAGCCGGGGAACTTTAGACGGTATAATTATCATAGTGATGACGGGTGAAAATTAAGCCTTCCGCTAAATTAGATTAATAGGGTAGAAGACAAACAAATTATATAATTACTAAGTCCGTCAGTTTTATTATCAACAAATGTGGACATTTGTTTCCGAGTCATGGAAACATAAATCATAATCATAAAATCTTTATTTTTCTTGACATCATGAATTACAGGCGCTGGTTAACATTTTTTACTATAAGTATTAGATAGAGAAAGGTGTCTGATGTAGGAAGATCCTGTGGTACAGGTCACCTCGTATGTATTTACAAAAAAAAAAGTATATAATTATGTAGTATATCAACTGTCTGGTGTCCACGACACAAGCCTTGCACAAGCCTTAGTGTGGCACTAGATGGCGCTGGGTGTAATGTCCAGCGATATTTATTTATTTATTTGACCCGTATTTTTTCTTTTTTATTACATAAACCTAAATTGACTAAGATACGACGCTTTTAAAATTCTCTATACGTCACGCCTTGGTCTAATATTAGTGAGTTCTGACGTCACGAGCCCCAAATTTTTATGCGTTTTATCGATGTTAATATTCATCGATTTACAAAAACAGAAAACACGTGTCGATTATTTTCCAATACTGAGGGACAAAATAGATTTGCAATTTTTGATACAGCCGTCATGCCTATTTAATTAAAGGAACGTTTAGAAAAAAAAAAAATGAAATAAAAAGAACACCATCATATTTACCTAAGCTCTCACGAACGTGTTGCGCCTTACCTGACTTAAACAAAACCCATCCACTAAGCTAACTGATTGTCCACAAATATACTTCTGTGTTGAGTACCTGTGCCTCACCACAATAAAACAGTTTTACTTCAATCGCATTACCACTGGCCGCGGCTACTTTTGCGCGAAACAACAAGTCTATTATGAACTTTGCCTTGTGTCTGACTGTCATACGTATACTTTATTAACGGTCAAGGTGCATCATAGAATTTGACTAGACCCAATTTAGATAACCAACATGCCTGTCTGACATGACATGCTTTTATTTTATCGTGAAATTATTCTTAATTAATTTATAATTAAACCCAAAAATCTGAACCCTTTCAACATGATTTAATTAGTATTCAAGTGAATCGCGAAAAAGAACAAACTGACGAAACAGTGTCACTCATATTACTTTCCACCATCATGCAAGTATTTTTCTCATAAACCTAATTCTGAAGTTTTATAAGTGCTCTTGTACAACAAGGTTCATTTATAATTATCTACATTCTAATATGTGACTTGGCTAGTACCGATACGGCCCCATGTTTTATTTCAGAGGTTAATTAAAGCAAGATGAAGTCACATTTAATAGAAGTATGATGATAGGAAACAATAAAATCACCATAAAACGTATTGGATGTGGCACGTCACGTGTGTGATTCACACACGGTCCATATAGCATACAGGTCCGTGCTCCATAAAGGCGTTACGGACGGACGAATAGTTGTAGGTAAGGTTACAATGGGGGCGCAAATTTCACGCAACATTATGTCGTTGCGGGGGCCAGCGGGGCCACAGAGCCGCAGCGGGCCGTGGCCTGTGAGCCATGGCCGCGGCCGGGCCATGCTCCGGGACCCGCGATCCCGCTGTCTGGCATGCAGCGAATCGATGCAGCTCCGCCCCCGCACCTGCTTCGCCCCGCCGACTGTTTTCGTGATTTTCCACACCATGTCACAGTAAACATTACTCTTATCTTGCATAAATTATATGATAGTTAATAAACCCGTATAATTTTAATGTGTTATGACGATTTTATTTGGATTTTCGAACGCTTATCTACTTTGATGACCTTGTCACTCGTCTAACATCGGGGCTCATGAAGCCGGTCAATGACTTTGAATCTCGACATTTAGTACCTACTCATTGTTGTCTGGGCTCTGTATTTTGTCTTGAGATCTAAATTTACTTAGAAAACCAGTTTTGAAGTCATTCTAATTCCTAAGTCAACGCTATTCCCACTCACAGACATACCTACATCATAGAGTGAGAAAATCTGACGAAAGGCATTCGGACAGTTAGTCCAATTAGTGTATTCCCGTATTCATTAACTGCAAGTAAACGTCTAATCCTTTGGGGAGCACAAAACTAAAAGTTAAGTCTTACTTTGAGTCTCGACGATACTCGGAAGCGCTGCGATCCGGGAGCTTTAATATTCAAGTTGAAATTGACTCGCATAACTTTGTGTTTACAAATAAAGCTAATCAATTATGAACCCTGATAGTATCCGCGCCCACTTAGTAATATCCGATAATATGGACAATCGTTAATTGGTTAAATAATCACTGTAGATTGGTAACAGCACTTGGGTAGTTAGTCAGATTTATTGGATTTGGTCATCTGTTTCGCATCCCACCATGCCAGTTACAAAATAAATCTCTAGCCGACAAAGTTTTATGTGAGCTTTACTTATGAAACTGCTGTTCTATAAAAACGGATCCCCATATAGTACAGATAACAGATTTCATTGACCTAACATCTTGAATACAAATAGAGCAATGTACTTTGACGTAGCAATAGCACTTGGCATAGTGCAATGGAGTAATGTGAATGCTGTAAATAATGCCTGAAATTGGCACGTCTTACGTACGAATCACGATGATAGATCGCTATGGCGGACGACTTGTTTACGTAGCAAAAGGGACGGCAAGAGCGCTTCGCTTGGAAGAAGAAGGAGTCTAGTGTAATACACAACATTTGATCTTTATTTCAATTAAAATTAAAGAGTCCTGGAGTCTCAGCATTTGTATTGTATTGTTTTGTATAAGGTGAAACGAAACTTTCATTGGTAGATTTACTCAATACAAAATCAAAAGGATATTGTAGTACAGTAACAGATTTTAAATGGCCAACTCAATAAAAAAATCCACTAACACAATAATACGCTTATTACGTTTAAAAAATCCTCACTCACAAATTCAAACAATATCTAACCCTAATTACGAGTACAAGATAGAATGCAAAATATGAGCATCGTAATTAGAAAGGAGGTTTTCAGTTAAGACTGAAATCCAGGCGACTTCGCGCCAGCTCTCTCTGTAAATGGGTCAGAAGCTATTCAGGCTCACCCTGCGCCCCTTCCCACAGCCCCGTCCCCTAACTGTGTGTGCCCCTTGCATAATTGAACACGCGGCAAATTATTGTCACTCCTGAATCGACTGATATGAACGCTTACAATATTCTCCTTTCAAATCGCGTTGAAAAGTTGGTGGGAAAATTGTGATCGGATTTCTTTTTATTGTATATTGCGTACGGTCTACGTTTATTTTCGACTATTGTAGATATAAACGAATAATATAAACAAACAGTCACGTAAATGCGAGTAACGTCTCTTTCAGCAGTTCGCTATAAATTAATTACGGCATTCATGAACATACACCGTGTATATGTTAACGCTTAGTTAAGTCGTGTGCCGTAGCAACGTAAATGTGTCAGTCATTTAAATCCATTGTACTTTAACCGCCTCGCGTCTGCAAGATTATATTTAATCAGGAAACATGATGTGGGATAAGGCAGACGGCCGGCGCGGCGTCGCAATAAGTCACCTATGTAAGGTATTTTCTTGCATACCCAACGGGATTTACCTACTTGTTGAATTTGCCTAGGTTTGTTAGCCGTAGGTGTATGTAATTTATGGAACAACCGTCGCCGTCTATGTCTATGTCGTATATATGAATGAACGTAATTCCTATAGCTAGCCAAATATAAACATTTACAAAACTAATTCCATGGTTCGCTCTGTCACATGTTTGAAGAAATATTGAAAAAAAAGCGCATGCATTTTTACTCATGTAAATCTTGAAGGTCGGACTGTCGGCTGTCATGCATGCTTGGGTATAAAGACAAACTAAGCGTTATTGTTTTCATGAACTGTGCACAGAATTAAAAAAAAAAAATTGCATCCCCAGAATTGCATGTATCTGGTAAGCAACCGAGTGCCAATGAGTGACCTGCCATTTGCTGCATTTTAAATTAATTAGTAGGTATATCACATTCGAAGTAGAAAAATACAGTTAACATACATACCTAATAGGTTCTTGACAGAGTCCCACAATTAGGTCAAAGTGGGTCAAAGTTAAATGAGATGCCTATGTACCTACATAATAGCCAATGTTGGCGCAGTTTCGACGTTGCTACATATGTATGTACCTAGATTCACTATAGGTACAGTCAACAATAATATAATATGAGGGCTTAAGTTCATAAAATATGAACATACTTACCTCTTTTTCGTAATTCGTAACATTATGATTTTCTCGTTACAGGCCGCAGTACCAGAAGGTATGACGTTTCCGGGCCCGTTGCCGGACGTAGCCGAGCGGTGTGGGCGCTGGGCGCCTGACTCGCTGTCTGCGTCGGCATCGGGCAGTTCGGACGAGAAGACAGTACCGCGCCGGCCGCGCTGGCGCATCGCCCTCGCGGCGCTGGTCGTGCTGGCCGCGCTCGGCGCCGCGCTGGCCCTGCCCCTCGCGCTCGGTGGCGGCGGACGCGCTACTCCGGAACAACGACTCACCACTATTCGTCGAATGCTACGAGACTCGCCTCTGGTTGACGGTCATAATGACTTAGCGTGGAACGTTCGAAAGTTTTTACATAATAAAATTGGTGACTTCAATTTGAGTGCCGGCCTCGACGGAATTGAACCTTGGGCGCGGTCGCGCTGGTCGCACACGGATATCCCGCGCCTGAGACTCGGCCAGGTCGGTGCTCAATTTTGGTCAGCATACGTGCCATGTGGTGCGAGAGATCGTGACGCTGTTCAGTTGGCTCTCGAACAGATGGACGTTATCAAGCGTATAGTAGAATTGAATGCAGCGCACTTGGCGCTAGTGACCGATGCAGGCGAACTTCTGGATGCGCATCGTGACGGGCGCATCGCTTCCCTCATTGGCGTGGAGGGTGGGCACGCTCTTGGAGATTCGCTTGCAGTGCTTCGGGCGTTCTACCAGCTTGGTGCTCGATACTTAACAGTTACACATACGTGTGATACAAGATGGGCACGAGCTGCGGGAACTGCAGGAGGACTCAGCGAATTTGGAAGAGCGGTCGTCCGTGAAATGAATCGGCTCGGCATGATTGTAGATCTGTCGCATGCGGGAGAAGAGACCGCACGCGACGCTTTAGAAATGTCACAGGCGCCTGTAGTATTTTCGCATTCAGGAGCTGCAGCCCTATGCAACTCGAGTAGGAACGTTCCTGACGACTTACTTCGCATGATTGCAGCGAACGGTGGCGTCGTCATGATAAATTTCTATGCAAAATTAGTAACGTGTGGAGAGCGTGCCACTCTAGAAGACGTGGTGGCGCACATAAACCACGTGAGGAGGGTGGCGGGCGTGGAGCACGTAGGGCTGGGTGCGGGCTACGACGGCATCGACGCGCCTCCCGAGGGGCTGGAGGACGTGTCGCGCTATCCGCACCTGCTGGCCGAGTTGCTGCGCGACCCCGACTGGAGCGAGGAGGACGTGCGCAAGCTGGCCGGCATGAACGTAGTGCGCGTGCTGCAGCACGTGGAGCGTGTGCGCGACCAGTGGCGGCGCGCCGCCGTGCTGCCGGGCGAGGAAACGGCGGGTGCGCGTCGCGGCGACTGCGTGTACGGGCCGGCGTGACGCAGGCTACGAGCCGCGTGCTCCCGCGGCCCCCCTCGTACTGCTCAATATTGACACTTGTTGAACGTAGTTATACATGTATATTAGTGTCCAAATGTGATTTAGCGATTAAAGTAATCTCTACCTGAACCTCGATGCACAAATTGTTTAGCTAAGGAGCCGCGCGCGCTGGGCGCTTCGTCTCGGCGTCGCGCGTCGGCCGCGGATAGTCCGCTGAACTCTTCTCCATCCATGCACTCGACTTCGTTGACGAAAGCCCAATGCGATCCGCGATTTATAAATGATGTCAACAATTGATGATATAAAAGGAAAATGTGTTTATAGAAAAATAAATATTCTTTATTTATAATATACGTGATTTTTATTAAAAACATGCATTTATATTTACGTATTATACTTGTAAATACTAGGTAGTAGGTGACCACGCGTAATTAAAATTGCCACTACTATGGGGTAGATAGGAACTGCTGGGTTCGATCCCCAGGCAGAGCAAGACGAAATTGGACTTTTCCATTAGGATAGAAAATCCTGGATACTAGTGCCTGGTTGATGCCAATGTCACCGTAAATGTGTAAAACCCGTTAGATTGTAATCTATCTAGCGAGATTGTAAACTGTCGAAATATTGGCAACGGAACACACCTATTATAGGTACTGCTTATAATATCACGCATTATTTTTCGGTAGATTATAATATCTGTCGAAGTGAAACCGTAAAATTATGAAATAGGTGCGATCAAATTATCTCTGCCCCCATAATCGTAACTTGGGGACTCCATAATCGGGACTTGGGACACCCCGGCGCACAGTGGGACGAAAATCGAGTTACACAGACAGAGTTCACTTACGATTTTTTCCCCCGTTACTGGAAACCAATGCAGAGCAGTTTAAGAAGCCCCAGCGCACTACGATTAGGTTTAAAATGCAATGTATTTCACACACGTGCATTTTTGATATTTTTTACACACGTGTGCGGAAAACAAAATGGCACACAACAGATGTCAGCATAAGGCTCATCTCACTTCTAAGCTGTGTCTATAAGTTATTTTCAAGAGTCATTACGAATCGTCTTGCGCACAGTTTTGACGATTTGCAGCTTCCCGAACAACACAACACAACAAAACCTATATCCCTCTTGGTGTAGCGTTTGCCTTCGATGACATAGCCCGTGCTGCAGTTTCTCCAACGGTGCCAAATCGACTATCATTACATCGAGGTCTTGAAATGTTTTCAGGGCAAGATTTTGGAACCTATTCTTCTGCAGCGAGGTGTGAGACAGGGAGACGTCATAATATTATCTCCGAAACTGTTCACCGGAGGATGTCTTCAAGGCTTCAGGACTAGGCATCAACGTAAATGGCGAGTGCATCACTCATCGTTGCTTTGCCGACGATGTAGTGAGTGGCCAGTACTGAGGCCGTGGAAGATAAATTAAAGCCCTTCTAAGTGATCTCTATCATGGGGTTTAGGTTTCCGCACTTAGTCCTTGAAGTGGAATATTGTGCGTGAGCCATGGTGGCCGATTACTCCAACTAGCCCACCCTCTCCAGAAGCAGATCAATCTTCCAGTCTAATCGGGGTACCCGCAAGTGATATTATTGTTCCCAGGGTCTCCTCACGAATTTTAGTTACGCATGTGCACTCAAGGAGCACATGCGCCACCGTTTCCTACGCCTCCATGCACGCTCTGCACAGGGAACTGTCAGTGATTCCTAGGGTGTGGAAGTATTTATTCAGTGAGCAGGGTCCAGTGATGGTCCCCGCCACCAGACGCAGGCTATCTCTGTCCAGACGCAGAAGGCGCCTGGTCAGTTTTGTATCCAGGGATGGCATAGCTTCCTTGAATCCAAGGCAATCGCCTACATCCTGGTGTCGAGGTCCACCATTTCTCCGCTTGTATTCAGGTGTGATCAAAGGATCACACCTAAGAAGCTGGTTAAAGAACCAGCTTCTTAGCTGCTTGAAGGGAATGGGCACAATGGGTTCGGGTAAGTAGGGTTTTTGAATCCTCTTATGGCCAGTTCGTCAGAAGCTTCGTTACCAAGTGATCCACTGTGACCTCTAATCCATTGCAGCGTTACCGTGTTGTGATTTAGCACCGTGATTCGTTCTAGGGCCTTGTGGCATTCTAGTGTTAGTCTCAACGTGATCTGAATACTCTTTAGGGATTAAAGAACTGAGGCACTGTCGGAGAGTTTTCAAATGTTGGTATCCGTAACCTCCCTGGTCTCTTTAGCATGTGCTGCTTGGATAATACATACACACTCTGCTTGGTAAACAGATTTGAACATTTCAAGAGGTTTGGATATCCTCTTCTATATATTTCTTAGTGATATTCTGTATTTAAATTTTTAAGACCTCCTCCACATTCCGCCAAGCCACCGGCGGCGTCACGCCGCCGCCGGACTAAATTCAGTAGCACGCCATCGCCGTCTAATTTGGAGCCGGTGCCCATGTCTAGTTCTGATAAAATCGTGGGTTTGAGTTTTTCCGGTGTCGAAATTATTCCAATCATAATTTCTCCGCACGCTAACGCTAGGCTACGTTATAACAATTGTCGCTTGGTTACGGTTATTATACCTGCAATTAGTCGACTTTGAGTGGTCACTCCGTACCTACTTATATAACCGACTAAAACCGAATTGTATTACACGGCTAAAATACGAATGGTGGCAAGGGGCTCATCGTGTAAAGTCCTCGACTGTACATCGCCGTATGTTTGAATTTATTTAGTACGCGCTGCGTTTCCGTAAATGAGCCCTTAGCGTTCGAATTTTGTCACCATGCGCTATAGCTAGAATGGTACCAGCAATACCGCCTACCAGAAATTCTGCCAACCTTATGACATTAGAGTGGCCAGAAATTGGCACTCCTGATTCAGACAGTACATATTAAGTCCATGGCTTATTCTTTTATTTTTTGACATGGTAACCCAAAATTATCATCGCCAGTGCGTCACTGTCAGTGTCTTTAAAGTGTCAGAAACCAATTGATAAATTAATGTCATGTCAGTCAGATTTAATCCACTGCTGCTATCAGTGGGCTGTAAATACGTATTTTTTTAATAAATTGATTAAATCAGACGTAAATTAATAGGATATATGTGTTTTCTGTGAAACTATTGTTGGAAGTGTTGATTTTTTTGTAACCTGTGCGTGAAGAATTTAAAAACACATTTGCCTAATTCAAGGTAAGTCATGATCATGTATTTGTTGTAGTATTTTCGTTTCTGGAAAATTGTAGGTATTATAAGAGTATTTGTAACCATCGAACGCATCATGCACGTTAATTCATAAACTTCCTCGTATTGCATGCAGCGTTACCTTTACTGGGGATGGATCCTAAACAAGGTTGGTTTCATCAGCTACATTATCGTAGTGTATTTCTTGTTTTAGATGTCATAAACAAACACAAATGTTCATTTCCAAATATTAAATCCAACTGTAACGTAAATCACTGCTTTTTGCTATTTCTATGTACTTACTTTGGTGTGTAAGTAATAAATGCTATGGCATGAATATTGTATA
The DNA here is from genome assembly GCA_916618015.1 of Xestia c-nigrum. Classification (NCBI taxonomy): domain Eukaryota; kingdom Metazoa; phylum Arthropoda; class Insecta; order Lepidoptera; family Noctuidae; genus Xestia; species Xestia c-nigrum. The sequence continues at coordinate 14,223,976 of OU745260.1, forward strand.
CAATGTTCTAAAAGGTAGGTACTTTCCCTAAATCTAAGGAGCAACAGTCAGCTTTTGTGATAAGAATGAATAAAGATATAGAGCTTTATTTTCATAAAACAGCTGTTTTTATAAAGCTGAGTTGCGTATTTATTTTAAACTGTTGTTTGATAAATATTTATGGAGTATTCAAGGTTCAAGTTAATTTACTAATTTCTTTAGTGTCTACTATTTATTTTATTATGTCATTTTTAGATAAAGATAATTTTATTTGTTAAAACTTGCATATACAGGGTGTCTCATTCAAATCGGTCAGTATGGGAAAGTCTGAAACTATAAGACCTACGAAGATCTGTTCTGAGGAACCATGTCATCGATTTTAATAACAAGAAACACTGCATTCACACATATAATAAATTTGAAAAAAAAACCTACACTATTTCTATTATATGCTCGAAGTGACCACCGCCTTTTTTAATATTCAAAATAACCGGGTTCGATTCCCGAACGGAGTACAGATGTTTTTAAAAATGTATGAATGCAGTTTTTCTTGTTATTAAAATCGATGACATGGTTCCTTAGAACAGATCTTCGTATGTCTTATAGTTTCAGACTTTCCCATACTGACCGATTTGAATGAGACACCCTGTATATAATAATGCAATTAGTAGCTCAGATGCCTAATTTTTTAAACAAGTGTGCAAATATTTTCAGTAAGAAGTAAATGTTTGGTTTTATAATAAAGTTATTATTTTGTAGATACATTTAATGAGTCTGTGTCAACAATAATAGAAAGGAAAGTTAGAGGTTGGTTAAGTGGAGTGATAGACGACATGCGGCGCAGTAGTCCAGTACAACAGTGGCTGGATTCCTTGCCAGCTGACGCAGCAGTTGAGACTGAGAACACTAGTGAGGAGGTGAAGATCACTGAACCCAAGTCTGATGATAGCAAACCAGATGAATCAGTGACTGAAAACACAGTCATAGAACCTATCAAAGACAAGGTTGAAGATGACCAAAACTTAGAAGTTCCTGTAAAAGAAGCATGGAAGAGGAAATCACTTGATAGTGCACTACTGACTAGCACTCCTCAGAGAGCTAATGTTAAGAGACTGCAGCGGGACCACTCAATACAATCTGAGGGATATTCTCCCAAGTTTAAAAACCCATTACTTAGAGATCATTCCCTTCAGGTAACTATTATGCCAATTGCAAATATTAATGGTAATGTGTTACAAAATGTATTTATTGTATACCTTTTTTTCAGTCTGATAACAGTGGATCAAGTGGCAGCTCAGTTTTAAATGTGTTGGGCGCTCGAAAAGTAGATGCTGAATCAGTTCTGCTTGCCCTGGGCTTTGGGCCAAGTGAAAAGCAGCAGAAATTGCAAAGAATACCTGACAGATTTTTAGCTCCATCTAAAGTTAGTACTCTATTTTCCTTAAATTGCAATGAGCTGTTGTTACTTATTTTTTGAATACTTAATATGATTTTTTTTTCCAGCTCAAAGGAATAAGCACGGAAGATTTCATTAAAAAAGAGCAGCACTCAATGCGTATGCACGACTGTGGTATATTTGGTTACAGAGGTCTTACAGGTAAGGGATATCTATTATGGTTACACATTGGGAAAATTGGTTGGTAATAACATGCCATTGCATTGAAGTCTGAACATTGAGAATTTTTAACAAATATAAAACAATTTAATATTTTAATCAACATGGAATTAATTTGACTCACTTAGTCTTAGTTAAATACAACCATAAGGCGACTACATGAGCTAAATGCGAGTTTTATAATGATTAAAAGTATATGATTCACTGCATTAAACAAAACCAGAAAAATATATGATATTCTTCAGGATTTATGCTAGTATGATAGTGTTTTGAAAACATAATACAAATAATTTGACTAAAATAAAAACGTATTAATACACAAATGCAATCATTCTGATTTTTTGTAAATCGATCTAAACCACTCATTTCGCTTTATTTGGGCTGCAGTGACTGACGTAAAAACCACTTTGTAGTGCAAGCTGATTAAAACTTTATTGTAATAGCATTTCAAACGAAGATTGAATCACCACAAATTGAGTTGCTAATTTACTTAGCTCATCTAGTCGCCTTAAAACAGTCGTCCTTCGTATTTCTACTATAATACAATGTCTCTGGTAGGTAGGTACTGCTAAAATAAAATAGCAAAAAAACCTGCTACAAATGCCAAGTGACGTAGTGTCGCGAGTCTAAAAACTACCATATGGGTCTAATAGCCTAATTCTGACTACAAGCTGTCATTATAAGCGTAAAATATTGCTAATAAAAATTCTCCATCGAATGACGTACGCTAACAACACATTTTAATAGTTTATAATCAGATTGTCAAGATTTATTTTTAGACTTCAGTAATTCACGGGAAAAACATTATTTAACCTTAGTGACTTTGGAACACCGGGCATTGTGTTTCGAAATACCTATCAACATGTTTTATTTATGAATAATTATATTATTAATACCTGTTCGGATTATGCGAGCTATTTAATGAACGAAATATACGTAACTATACGTCTATACACAATTATCAAGATACATAAGAACTTAGTGTCTCATTATTGTTTTCTCAAACTATAATAAGCTCGTAATCGATTGCATTGAGTCCCAATGACCATAAATGGTAATAATTAAATAATACAGTCTGGTCTACGGGGTATTAATAAAATATACCGATGCCTATTATTAGGGGTAGCCCTAGAAGGGATTTCGGGATTTACAAAAGCGCAACGGATTCATAAACGGGGGGATACCTTGCACGCTGATAAGTAGGTACCTCTACCGTATATGAGCCCCATATGTATGTTCGCTTGACTACGATAAAGGATCAGAATAGTAAAAAACTGGCCAAGAGCGTGTCGGGCCACGCTCAGTGTAGGGTTCCGTATGGTTCAAAAGTTATAGGGTTACACATTGTTTTTTACTTTTGGAGCGATTATTTCCGAAATTATTGACATAATCAAAAAATGATTTAAGTAAACCCCTATTCATTTTTAAATACCTTTCCAACAATAAATCACACGTTAGGGTTGAAATTAAAAAAAAAAAAAAAAGAAACAATTTTTATTTTACCACTTTGTCGGCGTGATTGATAAACATATTGGTACCAAATTTCAGCTTTCTAGTGCTAACGGTCACAGAGATTAAGCGAGAACGGACAGACAGATATGGCGAAACTATAAATAAATGTTGATCACAAGAAATTCTGGAGCGCCATTATTACGGTTTCACTTCGTTAGATTATAATCTACCGAAAAATAATGCGTAATATTGTAAGCAGCATGTTCGTTTGACAATCTTTCGAGAGTTTAGAATCTCTCTAGTTACATTACAATCTAACGGCTTTTACAATGTGACGCTGATACATTAATAACATTTTTATCATTTAAGCTTCGAAATTAGGTCTCCACGAACGCTCGAGTAAATCCACATTTAGCATCATGGCCTCCCTAACTATAGTAGTCGTCTAATCATAAATATACAGTGACTGATTAAAATCAATGTCCCAAAATAGCTCACATAATTCGCTCATTGATATATTAACCTTGTATTTTATTATTTTTTCCTGGTTTATTTGGTGAAGGAGTTTATTACTAACAACAGTAACCATTTTAATAAACTTACTAACAGACCACTGCACGCCTGTATGCCGCTTTATGAAACCCGTTTCTTCGAGTTGTCATAGGTCATATCAAGTTCCTGAGATTGCAGTGCAGTAAGTACCTGACTAACATTATTGTGGTTTGTGTTGTGTTGTGTGGGTAGTTTAGAACAAAAGATGAAGAATGTTTTTCATTCGCCAAGACATCGTTCTTCACCTTTTGTTACACAAAAATAGGGTACTTGAAGTTTTTTTTTATATGGACATAAAAACTTTGTCGCTTGTGTTTGGATAAAAACTTGCAACGCTAACATGATGACTAGCCGCCATGCTTAAAAAAAATCGAATAGCATTTGGGTGCTACATTAAATCCGACCAGGATCACCAAGTTAAATCCCTCCAACTGCCTTATTATACGTGATTAAACCGTGTTACTTAGTGAATACTTCCCTCAGTCAAATTATGTTCTGGCAGGAAAATGTTCTAATTACCCGCCTATTCTCTGAGAGGAAGTTACGATTGTGTTGTGGCCAGATTTAAATGTTTTTACTCTAAAGTATGAACAGACAGCATAAGCAAATACATTTTGCTTTAAATTACATTCACAAACAAGAATATCGTACCTCTTATTTGTTCTCATTATGTTTACATTACCTACACTGTCATAAGATCGTAGATATTTAGATCAGCTTGTACGATTTCAGGGAATCCTCATGTTCCACCGTCGACAATTGTAGCTAAAATAATTGGTTGCATTCTTCAAGATGAAGTAATTCGCGAAGAGGCGTTCATAAAAGCCAGACATTCTATAGCGGACATGCGAACTCAGCCTAACCTCAATGCAATCCTCGCGGCGCGCACGCGCACCAACTACTAAAGTGTGACCTCATCTAAGTGTAAACAACACTTGTGAGCATATCCCAATTATATGCTCGTTATTTAATTCGCGGACCGTGTAAATATGATTTGTTATATTTTGTTTTTGTATAAGCAATGTAATGTTATTTCCAAGTTAGCTCAAAATTCTACGCTCAAATGAAACTAATTGGTGAAGGGATTGTTAATTTGTACATTATTATAATAAAAGACTATATTGCCATGAAATGGATAAATTGAATAGTAATAATTATGGATTATTAATCACAAAACAAAATCACATTATGTAATCTCCAGATCAAGACAAAGAATTTTAACCGAAAATGTTATAATTCTGAAATTTTCTTATAATAATCAGAGATTCTTATATATTTCTTGTTATTCATAATTATTTAGGATTAAGAATGATAATTTCTGACACGTTTTAAATACCTAGCTACATGGAAGCAATTTAATTACTGAGGTTGCGTCCTCCATTGTTTTAAAATCTATAAGTAGTCACTAAAATCTTAAAAGGCAGTAAATTCTCTTTATGTAGGACTATTGTAAATGTTTGAGGTATTTCATTCGTAAATCTTATATTTATTTTTTTCTATGGGTAGGTATGTAGGTATCGGAACTTATTGTACACAATTTTTTAATTCTACTTACAACTTTTAAACTTTTAGAAAATAATATGGAATATTGAGCCAAATCGTGTTATGTGTAGGACCTACGTGTGATTGTGGACTAAGTACTTATAGTTTGAAATAATTTATAGTTCAAAGACTATTATTATAATAAAAGTATATTGCTTGTTTATATCTTAAATATTTCAATGGGTCATATCAAACTTGCCTGACATTAAGAATAGAAAGCAAAACGTTTGTCTAAGTGTTAATACTAAGATAGTAATGTAAATAGGTGTTATATTTTCATATTATATTGATATTTATTGGTAATCTACTCTCCATATTCTAATTACGACGCAAATGAGTTATTAATAATGCGTTTTTGCGTTAATTCAATTAATTAAATTATATGTTTATTCATTTTGTTGTCTGCAGTCAAGTTTTTCATAAAAACACGATTTGTTGTGTGTTTAGAAGGGATTCTATTTCACTGGAGTTTGTATTTGTAGAGCCAACTATCAATTGATTCGTACGTAAAATATTAGACAAGGGAAGCAGTGCGTACCTAGAAACTTCAAATAGTAGTGTATCGAGAGCTTTCATACAAAAAGCTTTTGTTTGTATTGGTCTAGCTTTTTTGTCACCGACTTCTAAAACTAAAGTTATTATTCACTTTTTTGTGTTTTTAGAATTCTGTTTTTTTTTTTGAAAAATAGTTTTTATTTTTCACTTTTTAGTTGTTCACATACGTTTACCCCTTCACAGCGCACTGGCGTGATGTTATGTTATAAACTGGTGTAAACAACAGACAGACATGACATTTCAGCAATTCCAGTCCATTTGCTATCATTTATTGAGGAATTCGGTTGCCCATCTCCGAAGTTCTTCATCAGATCTTCCCCAAATTGAAGTCACCCAAATCGCTTCATTTGTGCCTTTAAAATTTGAAAAGTTATTTATTTCTCCGGAAATCCATCATCAGATCCTGACTTGATGATTGGACCACCTGTGAAGTACCCTTTCAAACAAAATAAAAATAATCCAAATCGATGTAGCCATCTTTGAGTAATCGGAGAACCTCCTCCTTTTGGAAGTCGGTTAAAAAGGATTGCAGACATTATTTTCCTTCATAACTTTGTAGCTCATCACGTGAATAGTTCAAAGATCTGTTTACATTTATGATCAAAGAAACATCTATTTGAAGTAAATAGTTACGCTGTGGTAGGTTTAAGTTAAGTCGCCGCCATTTTAGTTATTGCTTAGCCAAACAAAGCAGCAAGTAATTCAAGAATGACGACAGACGTTTTGAACAAAATTTTCTTAAACTATGTATATAATTTTAATCATTGATCTGTTACTCTTTATTTATAAATAATTATTAATTATGGACTATATGCTTACTGTTATTAGTTTATATTCATGGATTATATAGGGGAAATTCAAATAGCTTTTATTTGCTCGTGCCTTATCTAAATGGGTACTTTCATAATTTAAGAAAAATCAAATCATTCCGATGTCTACAAGCGCATTTTATATCGATCGTAAATATTATTGATGACCTATCTGCAAAACAACTCATAACTGATAATTTTGCTGTGTGATTGTATCAAACTAAATTAAACTCTGAAAGAGATTGATTGGTATTTTCCTACTTACTGACTCAGACCAATCACTCGTTTTTAGATAAATTAAAAACAACATTCCTATTCGGGAAGTGAAAAAGCGGCACAAATACTTTGCAGGCACGTTTTAACGAGATATAAATCTTAAGTTATATGCGAAGAGGACTTAAAGGAACAATTTGTTTATTTTATTGTTTTTATGATTAGGTAACCTAAGAGCTTATGGTAGCGTCCGCTCACTTCCTGAAACCAAGGTCCGTAGACGTGCTGACTGCTGACCTTAAACTATTGTGATGTTGTTCATGTGACCTGATCCTGATAAATATGTCATATTAATTTTGCTCATTAAATTAGGTACTTAACTGTTTAAATTGTATTATTTGGAGATCTGAGTATGTGTGGGATCAAATGTCAAATGAAAATCCAGTAAACTCCTATTATCTGGATGCTTTTGTTTTATTTAGAATTTCCTTATATATATTTACTTATATATTATATCCTTTTATATTGTCCCGATTCAATTACAAATAAACTATTAATGCCAATATAATACCAGTACCTAAGTATAATAATTATCTATCAACTAAAAATATAACAGTTATCAACGGATGCAGCGTAGTATTGTGTTTTTGTTCCTTAAATTAGAACAGGAAACTTTATCATTAGGTATTTAATATTCTGAAGGTTTAGCAATATTAATAATACGTTAACTTATTAAACCATCCTCCAAAAAGTCTTCTTCTAATACAATATTTTCTAAACTCGTCGAAAGCAAACATGAAGCAGCAGAACGGAAGAGCCAGGAACCACCTGTAGGTAAGCGAACTCTGTTTTTATAACAATGTTAAAGGTAAAACCGGAGTACCTATAGTCATAATAAAAATTCAAATAACAGTACCATCTTAGTCGAAGAGGATAAGTTTGAAAAAAATCATTTAATCCAGGTATGTAACAGATAGCGATGCAAAGTACCAACTCAAACACAAGTCCCATATTTAAAACTTGATTCTTCATTCCTAGAAATCACAGACAGATATTCATTTTTAATTGGTTTATTAAAGAATTATTGAGATTTAACATTGGCAGGAACCCAACATTTAATAATAGAAGTTCCATTACTCTTACCGACATGAAACAAAGAGTTATATCTGGTCTTGCAAATGACGCAATTCGTCATTTGCGTGAGTACCACGGCTACGAAGTACGCCGCTTGGGAAGCTCGCTGTATCTCTTTACGTTCCCCGTAAGTCAACTCTTGACCGAAAGAATCCTGAAAGTCTGTCACTGCTTCGTTGTCCCACCTTTGCCTTACACCTGCACCACAAAAACAGAATTAATTCTGTATATCGTAGGTAAACGGAAGATATCCCGTAACTGAAATTTTAAGTTCAGTGATGTTATGAACCGGGATACTCTTAAAACTCGTATTGTTTATTCCAATAAGTCTATAATAGCTATTCGCACGACTTACCAAATAAGTTTTCTGGATAGAAGCCGTGTTCAGCCATGACAATGAAGTAGGCGTACATACCAGCAGCGAATTCAACGACACCCAAGTGTCCGTACACTAATCGTAACATTTGTGCAGACACGAGGGAGCCGCGGGTGCGAACTTGTCGCACCATGACGTCAGATTCGGCGTGTTCGTATGAGAGCGCCACTGCCGGCCACATGTCCGTGCCCAAGTCTATGCACAATATGGTCATTACACCTTTAACAAAATATCATTTTTATGACTCATTTGTACTTAACGATAAAAACAGATCATCACGAACACATAGATATAATTACCCAACGGTAAAGGAATCGAAAACAAGATAAACATTAAAACAGGAGCGATTTCAGGTACATTAGAAATGAGTATGTAGCAAATTGATTTTTTAAGGTTGTCGAAGATCCTCCTTCCTTCTTCGATGCCTACCACGATGGTAGCGAAATTATCGTCCATCAAAATGATGTCTGCTGTTTGCTTCGACACCTGTAAAGAAAGATGATGTCCGTGAATTAGCTAAACTATTAACATATTTCACTAAACTAGAAGGCAACTAAATGCATGCCTATCTAGGACTTTGAAAAACGGTGTGAAGTTCTTCTTTCCCCCTAAGCAAAGGAGGATCCTCCGAGCAAAGGGTGTTATGTCATGTCTGGTGGGCCTGACAGTTATCGGGTAATTCTATATGTATATGGTCTTAGTCGCGGATAACTTTAATAGGTAACGCGATTCAGAATATTGATGTTAGTTCCTTTTTAGGGTTCCGTACCTCAAAAGGTAAAAAAGGAACCCTTATAGAATCACTTTCTTGTCGTTCTGTCTGTCTGTCCGTCTGTCACCACCGATTTCTCAGGAATGGGTGGGCCTGACAAGTTGAAAATACCAGATACTGAGGGACATCTAATAGGGACTATAGAGCCCTATTAGGTGTATATGTCGTAGGATAATTTGATACTTCGAATCTTCGCGGAAATCCTAGGGGTTTTGCGAAAACGCGGATAATTAGACATAGGCGAAAAATTATCAAATCTTACTGGACAAAGTCAGGATTTTTGCGAAAATACTCGTTACTATAGTAAGATTTGATGTGCTCAACACTGATTGGCTACAATTTTGCTGGCTGACTTCTAATTGGTTCCTAAATGATTGACATTTAAGACGTCAACCAATCAGAGACGATCTCTTATTGAACGCGCTGACCGACCAATCAGAGTTCTTATTTCATAACAGCCAGCGTTTCGTTTCGCAATATTGCTATAATAACGAGTATTTTCGCAAAAATCCTGACTTTGTCCAGTAAGATTTGATAATTTTTCGCCTATGTCTAATTATCCGCGTTTTCGCAAAACCCCTAGGATTTCCGCGAAGATTCGAAGTAGCAAATTATCCTACGACATATACAAATCAAGGTCCTGAGTCTCATTAAAAAGATACCTATGGGCAAATTTAGATTTTCGCGAAAACTTCTAAGTACCAAAATTGAGCTTATTTTTTTCCGAATTTTCCCTTTAATTGTGTTGTAAGACCTTGCTTTTAACCAACATTGACAATTTTAGGTCAACCGGAAGTGCCTCATAGGTTTTGGGCCGAAAACCTATAATAGTAGTTCCTGTTGACTTAGAATCACGAAATTTGACGGGAAGAAATGTCTAACAGCACACAAAGGGAAGAAATGTGAAAACCGTGAATATGTAGTTTAATAAAAAATTAAAAAACGAATTTACCAACTTACCTATTACAAACTTATTATTTTCGTTTGGTGCAGCCGTTTTATGAGATCGAACAGCACAGTTAAGTTTGTCCTTTAAAAACTTTATACGGAACCCTCGCGGCCTCGGTGCGCGAGTCCGACTCGCGCTTGGCCGGTTTTTGATGGTATAGTTTCATTTACGGATAGTGTGTTTTTGTAATATCGCTACATTCGCTACACCTAAATCAAGCACGATGTTGACTTCATATAGCGAACATTAATTTAGGTTTCACGTAGTCTTAGTGAAAATGGGCGGGTGTGTTGGCAGTTGATTTTAAGTTACCTGAGATCCAGTGATGCCCATCGAGATGCCGATGTCTGCTTGTTTAAGAGCAGGTGCATCGTTGACGCCGTCGCCGGTCACCGCCACCACAACGCGCTCCCGCTGACAAGCCTCCACTATCTGCAGCTTTTGTGTCGGAGAAGTCCTTGCAAACACTTTATAGCACAGATGATTTGAAGATTGAGAATATTTTGCGTAAGTATCTACTTACTTATTTATTTGAGTAATTAAGAGCTGGTTTCACCAACGAAACTATACACGATCAGCTAAAAACGGCGTTTATAAGCTACCAGTGTCCATATTCTGTAACAGTTGACACGACTTGTACGAAGTTTAGACATGTTTTCACGTTCTGTTTCAGTGATGAAATTTGCCCTATGCACCGATTTAATATGTAACAAACCAATTTCATAATGTTTTTCAAGCGTCCAATGTAATAATTCAGGAGTCATGCTTCTTAGTTCGCTGCCTGTGACCACATGACATTTATCGCTAGTGGCGATGCCGACCTTCACAGCCACAGCGCGCGCGGTGGCAGGATGGTCACCGGTGACCATCATCACCCGCACCCCGGCCGCGCGCACGCGCCTTATTGCTGTACGCACCTAAGACAAAGTCTCATATATAGCGTTTTATCCACGAACGAAATGGGGAATTCAAAGTTTTATTTAATACTTACAAAGAAAACAAAAGTTACATTTGAGTGAAAGTTTTATTTATTAGAAACTTATAAGTTGAAATTATCTATGTAGATACGAAGTTGCATAAAATGAGCAAGCAAAAGGTACATTCATTTATTTTTACTATTGAACGCGATCTTTTTTGTATCGAAACTTTTTTTAAGAATAAAGCAATTCAACCAATAAAATAAAAAAAAAAACCCTATAACTCACTTGTGAATAATAGCAATGAAAAAGTCACAGTTTGATTACAGGTGTCATTATGTGCCTAATTGCGGTGAAATTAGAGCCACTTTATGAGCAAGTGTGTTGAAAATGTATAAATATCAAAAGTAAAATTAAAAAAATATTGATCAGTGTTACGAAAACCGTTACAATAATAAAAGTATCAAAAAATCTCGTCCAACTCATCGCAGTGCTCAATATAGCGGTAATTTACCTAATGTTGCATTAATTTTTCTTATTTATTTTGCATATTACTGGAATACCGATAATTCGTACTTAAATAAAGATAATAACATCAATGGACCTTTTGAAAACGATAATCGCGTAATTTTTTTTAACGATTTAGATTGCAGAAAAACAGTTTATAATTACTATGTTACTGTAACTGAAGCTCCAATTTCATTTTGTCGCATTAATTAAAATTCACCCTGTATTAGCTTTAGATGCCAAATGTTAAAACTTATTCGTGCCTTACCGCTTCGGAATGGTTATGTTCGTTAGGATAATAATCTGGTGTTGACAAACTCGCTACTAATTAACCCCGGTAGTAGCGAGTCTTGAATTGGTAGTTGATTCGAACAGAGTTAAACAACTCTAACCGACAAGCTAAGAAATCCTCAGTAATATCTTGAGCTCTACACTCGCTAGGTACATATCTACTAAGTTACCTATAAAAGCGCGAGCGGCACAAGCTAAACTCAAGTTCGACTAACCTCCTCTCGAGGTGGATCCATGATACCCATTATTCCAAGCAGCCGTAAGTCTTTCACAGGAAAATTAATGTTATCCGTATCAAATAAAAAGTTTAATGGAAACTGCTTCGAATCCAAGATCAGATCAGCAAAAGCCAAAATTCTTTCACCTTAAAATTAAGCATGGAATGTTAAAACATGAGATTTTTTTTGGTTGTGTAGGTAAACTGAGTAGTTCTTTTGTATCTCTATTGGTTGAGACAGTTTGTTATGGCTTATGGCTCAACTACAACTACGGGCCTCAAGTCTGCTATTACAATAGTGTCAGAATAGTCAAAGTCAAAGTAAAATAATTTATTTGCAGTAAATGTGGTACAAAAGGTGGTAAAAAAGCTTTTAGTGCGATGACACATTTCGCCATAAAATAGCATGCAAATATTAATAAACACAAACTATTAGGTATACCTGTTTCTAATTTTAATTATCTAGACACAAAACAAAACAACAAAAATAACAATTATAATTATTGTAGTAATTATAATTGTAGATAGTCAATCATTGATTTCATCAAGGTAAAGTTCTGTCAAGTTTTGTCAAGTTTGGTAATCACTGTCACTAATATAATGGCGTCATTATGACTTTCCAATGGTAAACTACTGACACTCCATCGAAATAGATGTCAGAATGGCAATCTCGGCAATGTGTAAAAATATATCATACCTAAGTATATGAAATCTGGCATGAATAAATGTTCGCCTTTAGTAGTAGATTTCGAAGACCATTTAATTTTATAGTAAGGGTTTTATAATTATGCAATTATATCTCCATTCAATTGTATAGTACAACTGTAGCGGTGTCAGGTGTGACCATTTTGGCTTATTACAGTTGATGTAACACTTACGCTAACTCTATTTGTCTGTTTGTTTGTTTTAGTACTGTAAAAGAGTTCATGATTCCATTACTTCACTGATATCCATCATTCATTCAATTTACATTCGTTCACACCGCTGCAGTGTCTTCAGTGTTTTTGAAGAGCATAAGATATATAAGGTGTTAAAAAATTAACTGCACGAAACTTGAGGAGTTGTTTGGAATCACAAATAAAAAATAATCACGAAAATATTTTATATAAGTAACGATCCGTTTCAAAGATATGCATATTTTCACTGCGCACAAAATGATTGAATATGCGCACTTGACTGTACTGTGACTGCGCCGTGAAGGGTGCCGTGCGCGTAGTCGTTCAAACCTGCGACAGCGCAAACGTAGACAGCTGATTCTAACTTTCCCATCTCATTTTTCAGACTTTGGATTGGCAATGTTTTTTTTTTATGTAAAAACTAAAAATGCATGAAAAAACATTTTTTTTTTTGGAATACGTTTGTTTATTGATACCGAGTACGTACACGAAATTCTTGCAGTAAATTTTTTAACACCTTATAGAATACAAGGAAATCAGAAATTGGAATCGGAGTTAGATATTATTTTATTTTGTAATTAAATTATTCATCTGATAGGGAGAAAATGATGTGCGACTGTTATTTTACTGATAAACTGTGTATGGGTTTATGGCAATATTTGAACGCCCCCCTCGAATTATTGAGCTTTTACTTAAATAATTACGAATTTTAAGTCATAAACATACTTCCAGCTTCCTGAACTCTACTATAGCACTCGTTACGACAGATGTCAACCACCATTACATGAAATTAGGGTTCCTTTTGCTCGTCCGTGTGCCATAAATGTAATGTTTTTTTTTATCGATCTTTGTCGTTTTTTATTTAACACGTCAGAAAACATGAGTTTCTAAATCAGCACTACTACGAAGTCAGAGTCATACTTATTAGTTATTATTTAGTCATACTCTGACTTTTTGTGATAAAGTTGCTGATTTTCCTGAATAGAATAATTGAGCTTCGGGAACCAAACCACTACTGGAATCATTGTCCATATTTAAATAATTCTCAATTTCTTTGGCTACGTACGTTAAATGTATTTTGTACGGAACCATTTTCTATATTTGGGTCAATTTTCAACCGACTTCCAAAAAGAGGAGTATCTCATTTTTTTTTTGTGTTTGTTACCTCAGAACTTTCGACTGGGTGAACCGATTTGATGATTCTTTTTTTATTTGAAAGCTGGTGCTTGTCGTTTGGTCCCATTTTAATTTGCTGAAGATTTGACCTTTGTTTGATTGATTTAGTTTTTTTGTCACCGACTTCTGAAGCTAAAGTTATTTTTCACTTTTTTGTGTGAAGTCGGTTATATTTTTTGCAAAAAAGTTTTTATCTATAATGGGAATCAAAATGTCATTTTTGTAGAAGCGCGGTAGAATACCTTTACACACAGTGATATGTTTTAAACGCGTAAGGATCACCGTTATTGTGGAAAAGAGGAACTATTACAGCTATAAAAAAATATCCTGTTCTTGAAAAGTATCCTTGTGATAAGTTTATCACTACGACTATAACTAGCTTTAGAAAACCTTTTTATGACAAGTTGGGCAACATAAATGTAATTTGAAACTCAGCTATATCACCAAATCACTCTGTCGTAGATTTGTTGTGCCCACTATAGTACTATGTACTATAACGACGATCTAATAATCGACAATATCACAATATCGCCCTATTTTTGAGTTTTCATCTCTTCTATAACGAAAGACCCATTATAGTACGTTCAGAACCTTTTATTGCGTTTATCAGGCGCATTAAGGCGACAGTAAACACTGTAATAAAGTTCTATCGTTGTATACTAGTCACATTGGTGGTTGCAATAACTCCATACAAAGTCACGAAGTAAACCTTTACATCAATACCTAATAGGTCGTTTTTGCTGTATAAACTTATAGAGCCAATTTGTATTGGTAAACGCTTTTACACAACAATCAATCACCGCCAAAACCTTTAATCAACTTTTACCCAGCTTTTTGGAGATAAAAGGTTTGGTTATAGGGCAAAATTGTTAGTTGGGGTTGACCGACCAATGATCGACCACTGTGAATTTAGCAGATACGAACTTTGAGCAAAAGGACAATGGGATGGGAATGGAATCGTGTTGGAGTGAAGAATTTATTTAAATAGCTGAATTGGGCCCCTGGTTCCATAATACCATATCTGCGTATAATACATATATATAGCCTGCAACATAATAACCTAAATACGTACGAGTATATCGCATCTTTCATTGCAAATACGCTCTCTAATGTGAGATTAACCACAACAGCGCAAACTTATTTGAATCTGTTGTAAATAAATAGCGACAAGAAAGATTCATAGCGGGAATCAATTCGTTACGGTAGGCAGCACATTTATTTATCCGGAAATCAACGGGCTGAGCATTTGGTCTTGGGATCGATTCCCAGGTCAGGCAATGTTATTGGGTTTGTCTATCAGGAATATCTCAATAGCAGCCACAGAATCTGGAGTAGCGCCCGTTTGACGGAAATAGGCTCGCCCCCTATTATGTGGGAGTTAAACATAAATGGCGAGATGTGGGTGTACTATTAGAAAGGTACACCACTGCCTAACCTTTCGGTGATTACAGACGTGATGTTATATTTAATCAACAGACAAACTCGGATCTACAGGGTGAAAAAAAATCTCTTAACGAAGTCGAAAGGCACTTGTTCTCTCCGTCATGTCATTGCGATATTTTTTTGTCCTACACCATACTTGGGATCTTGTTATGGTGATGTTGGGGGGTAGAAATTCCAACTTTATGACAAGTTTTTTTGTAAGACTTCAACTTTTTTAGGCTTTACGACACCCGTACTGTTGTAATCCATCCATCAGCACAATGTTTTAAGTGCGTTTACATTGAGTTCTACTACAAAACATGACTTTACACCCAAAAAAAGTCGTTTCCCAGCAATCATTTTAGCGTAGTTTGATGTACAGAATGCTTGGTTACCGGCTTCGTGATGAAGTTGTTTACACCCCGTAGATAGGTAACTCACCAGTATTGGCTAAATTTTCAGTGACTACGTCTGCAGTTTTTTTCATATCGTTTGTTAGCTTAATATCTTTAGTCTCTGTTGCCACGGTGAGACATCGAGCGAATATAATCTCCGGCGCACCTTTCATCACCACTCTAAATTGCGCCGACGAAATATCGAGGTGCACACTGACCTATATTCATAAAAATAAATGCGTCATCAAAAATTAGGTCATTTTTATCTACATTATCGCCAACTAGATACATGTCAGTATTCATCGTAGGATGGAAATAAGTAGAACTATCTAAATAACTAGCTGACCCACGCAACTTCGTCTACGTCACATAAGAGAGAAAAACGAAAGGAAAAAAATATCCCCTTTTTTGCAACATTTTTCATTCCTGCTCCGCTCCTAATGGTCGTAGCGTGATGATTTATAGCCTATAGCCTTCCTCAATATATATCCAACACAAAAAAAAACAATTTGAACCAGTAGTTCCTGAGATTAGCGCGTTCAACTAAACAAACAAACTCTTCTGCTTTATAGAATTAGTATAGATATAAAATATATAATTATATTTAATATATAAGTAGGTATAGATAAGAAAAACCGCAGTAAATTCTAGATTCTTTTAGAAGCAGGTCTTTCCGGGTTTTCCTAACAGGGGAAGTCTTAGATAAATCTTACTATGTTGTCATTGAGGGATTGGGATGATATACATGTATTTAGAATAATTGCAAGACTGACTAACTGACTGTGCTGTACCACACCTATATCACAGTTTTGTACTTCCCCTGAAGAGATTGATAGTTGGATTTTCTTAACGTATAAAGGTATGATCGGTATCTCTTACTTGATATTTACTAACAGAATTAAATGGAACTTCAGCTACTTTGGGAAAATTTCTTCTAATACCCATTGGGTCGTTGTATTTGACAAGGAAGTTTAAAATGGCGGCCTCAGACGCGTCCCCGCGAATTCCACCGCCAATCTTAAAATCTGCGTTACTGCACAACGCACCACATATTTTCAAATAGTTGTAGGCTGCAAAGAGAAATCATTTTCACCTGTACCTACTTTTGGATTAACGGAGTGTTAAGAGTTTGGCAAAGGTGATCCAAATATAGGAGGAAACACGGTACAATCAACCGGTTCATATTCCTATTACGGTGCGCGCCGTATCGAGCAGCACGGTATCGCACTTTTCCATGCTCTTATCTTTTTCTGTCACTCGGAACCGTCATTTGCTAGAGCGAGAAACAGAGCTATGCACGCCACAGCATCGACGATGCGGTCGGTAGCACACTTTCAACACACGCATTAACTTCAACTTCAACCCTAAGTCCTTCTTAGTCCCTAATAATTGTTATTTCAACCAATTTTCTCTCACCGTTATTATTATTTTGCTCTGCACCTGCAAGCAATAAGTAAATATTAACACTATCAGTAGCATAATTTTAGGTAGTTAAGTATATAGGTACTTATACCTACTTATCTGCTAACTGTGTGGGGTTAATTAACGGAACTCTAATGAATCCACAGATAAACTTATCAACGCGGCATTCGGATAGTTCTTTATAATTAATTTTAATAAACATGTATTAAAATATTATAAAATGCCTACTAAATACAGGAATATACCAAATTTTCTTTTCCCAAAAATACGACTAAAGTCTTGATGACTTTAGTCGATCAATCAATCCGTAAAATAATGAAAGTCTTTTACTATTGAAAACAGAGTCTTGCACAAAGAAAATTTTGTTCCATGTCCATATGTGTTGCACGGTCATTTTATTCTCAGTCAGTGTGCCAGTCTTGTCGGAGCAGATAATGCTGCAAGCGCCCAAAGCTTCTATGGCCTCTAAATTCTTTATCAGGCAGTTCTTTTTCACCATACGCTGAGCAGTCATCGTTAAAGATGCTGTTACAGTTGGTTGCAAACCTACAACATCATGAACAGCAATAAGATCCCGTAAAGTGAGGCACCTACTAGCTGGGTTTTCTGACAAACGCAAAAACTAGTATCTACCTTCAGGTATATTGGCGACGACTATACCGATCACGAATATCATGACTTCCGTGAAAGGATAACCGAGAGCTAAGGACGCCGCAGCTATGAACAAGCCGAGCCCTAGGGCCCATATAGACATGTACTTCATGAAGCGGCGTATCTCTCGGGCTAGAGGAGATGGGGCCGGGGTCAGTCTCGCTGCCAAGCCGACCACGCGACCCAGCACCGTCAGGTCTCCGCAGCATAATACGATACCTGCAACATCATTCAACTACTTCAAGGTTCTTCTCTTCCTGGAGCAAAGATTTACAATGATTCTAGACGCTCGAGGTAGTTATGGAACCAAGTAGATACCCATTAATGCGATTTCATTCCATTTGTTGTCAGTATCTACGGGTAGTACCTACATATATAGAACTCCTATATTTAATTATTTGGAATAAAAAAGTTTACCCGAAGCCCAGCCTTCCACACATCGGGTCGAAAAGAAAGCAACATTGGTCGATTCATGGATGTTCTGATGTCCATCGGTATTACTTCGAGTTACTGCCACAGACTCACCAGTCAACGAGGAGTTATCAACCTGCGAATAGATAACCTATACAAAACTATGAACCTGACACGTGCATCTTGCATCCTCGGAATGTGCACGTGTTAGTTACAGAGATAATACTATGATGATGCGTTGTTACTTTGAATCCCTTGCTGTCGATAATGCGCATGTCTGCCGGCACAATATCTCCGGCTTGGATGTGCACGAGATCACCTTTTACGATGTCACGAACTGGTATCTCAGAGTAGAGCACTCCGTCTCGAACACAGCTCGTGTAAGTTGGTATCATACTGTTGAACGTCTTCATTATCTAAAATGGGCGGTAGAATATTGTAGGCGCATGATTATGATTCGTTACACTTGCAGACATGGTTACAGGATATGGAACTACCGCTCAATTATTTTCCGAGACTAACGTGGGCGGCGACAAATGGTGTTCTCTATTTACAAACTGCGATCTAACTACTATAGTAGGGAGTTTCTATTACAAAGGTAATCTTTACTGATACTATAAATAGAGGACTGGTTATTTATTTGTTGTTCCTACTGGAGGAAGACGTAAGATTTTTATGGACTTCGTGCCTAAGTAGCCAATATGTAGGTACCTACTTAGTAGTAAGTAGGAACATCATCATCATCATCTGCCTAGCCTTTTCCAAACTATATAATTAGGGTCGGCATCCACCTTAACCGGATGGAGCTGAATATCAGTATTTTAAAGGAAACACTACTTATCTAACCCCCACACCCCAGTTTGTGCTGGTACGATGCCCTTCCTTACTGAGACTGGTTGTCAGATTTTTGGGCCACTGACTACTTAGATCACTCCACTATACAATTGAGGAAGTGGTGCAGTACTTGAAAGTGAAGACCAACTTCATTCTGCGGGTCGAAAGGTTGAAATCGCGCCACAACATCAAATTTAGGTCATTTGTGATTCGAGTTCCAAATCAACATCTACAGACCTGCTTGAAAGAGGACTTTTGGCCGAAGGGTGTATATCGTCGCACCACGCAGCGAAACACAACGCCGACTACGCTGCGTGTATAGTTTTAGTATAAGGTTGTATTAGTTTATTATTGTTGTTTAATGTTATTTTATCTATGGGCCTTAGTTCCTTGATAATAAAATGATTATTATTATTAATAATACTTGATAACCTGAATACGTAGGTATAAGAAAAGTGCCTTCCTAAAGATTGTAGGACTCTGAACAGGCAAACAGCGGGTAGGTACCTTCCATATCTTTCTTCTAGCCATGGCATAAGGTCTGTCCTATTCTCATGTTTAACGCATTGTACAGTTATTGTTTTCAGTAGATTACAATAAAGCAGAGTGCGTATTTAACACACCAAAGTTATAAAAGTAATATCAAACCTTGGAACTTCTAAAGTTGTGATAGAAACTGAAGAGCCCACATATGACGTCGACAGCAATTAACACGCAGCCGAGATAAAGGTTATCAACAGAAGGATCCGCTCTTGTTGACGATTCTATGACGTACGCCAGCAAACACAACAGGGCGCCCAACCAGATTAGTATAGAGAAGCCTAGACATAAAAGAAAATATAACTAAGAGCATATTAACCGGTCATGGTCGTAACGATTCGATATTTTTAGCGTAGCGTTAGCTTTGTTTCGTAGCAATAGGGGCGGTTTTCGTTAGATCAAATTATTATGTGATACCATACCACTGCACTGAGTTCACGTGACGTACCTACGAGCCTTAGCTAAAGCCGGATCATATTTTTGTTTGAAGTACTTAGTCCAAAAAGGTAAACGCAAACTTAACCGCGCCGAAAGAAAAAAAATATAATCTGTATAACGCTATCGAGTCCGAATAAATGTGCGAGGTATCATAGGATTTCATACAAGTCATTCTAAAATACGATTCTTTCGGCTCTGCTACGTCGTGTAGGTACGCTCCCTTATAACAATGAATTTCTTACAAATTAGCGAGCGTCCTAAATAATTGAACAAACAAAACACGTGCGATGATTTAAGTATATTATTCGAATATCTTGTTCTACCTCTGCCAAAGACGTTTACCCACCTGTACACATCGATCTCAATAATACTATGATCCATCCATTTTCTGTCGGAGGGGTGAGAGTGTTTGGGCCATAGTATGCTAGTAGATCTTGCGCCTTTTCCGTCGTCAACCCATTTACAGGGTCTGTCCCCAGCAAGTCGTATAATTCATCTACATCATAAAGTCTGATAATAGGTGCGCAAATAATATAATGTGCTCGAGACCAGCTATTCAGTGATTAAAATGCAACACAAAGAAGTAGCCATATGAACCAGCCATATTTAGAGATCCGAGCTATTATCTTTCTGTCTTTCGAGTCAGCCAGCTTTGCCTTTACCCTGGTCAACTGGACTCCTCGACTGTATGAATGAGGAATTTTGTTCCAGAATAATTTGGGGAAACGAAGTCAATTTTCAGTTACTAATCTGTAACTCGTGGGTATGTAGGTAGGTACTTACTTAACGGTATCAGATGCAAGTCTGTCTTTATTTCTTTCTTCAATAGATTTAGCCGCGTGCTACTCAGATCCCTCGATCGCAAACCTTTCGGCCTGATAGGTCGAAAGAATTCGGACAACGAAGCGCTACTCGAACTCGACATTTTAGGAATGTATCATAAGCTAATTTTTAATAATAAATCTGCACTTGCGAGTAAGTTATCAAAACCTTACCTACATCAATATTTTTCCGACTAATCTAGTTGGTTCAGCTGACAAATACTATGGATTAGCCCTCTTGTAATCTATCTATACTTATAATAAATCTGTAGAGAGGTCAATTCTGTACATGAAATATATTTACAAAATAACTATCGGGGGGTGATTAGTGATCGATACTGATGCCAAAAATGCAATCAGTAAAATTTTTGTCTGTCTGTCTGTCTTTCTGTCTGTCTGTCTGTCTGTATGTTATTTATAGAAAAAAAAACTACTCGACGGATTTTAACGAAACTTGGTACAATTATTCTACATACTCCTGAGCAGGTAATAGTATACTTTTCATCACGCTACCATTAATAGGAGCAGAGCAGTGAAAGGAAATGTTGGGAAAACGGGAGAAGTTACTTGGTTTTTTTAGCTTCCGTCGCGTGTGCAGCCTTAATGGTTAAAGCTACATAGAAATCATGTATAACGGAAATATTCCACATAAAATTATATAAAAAATATCCCAAGACAGCATATGTCTATCTTTTATAGTTGACTCACAATAACACGTGTAACTCCCGATAGCTTAGCAGTTCGGAGATTTGTTATTATTATATTTGTTTACTCTTACGTTTATATCTAATATTCTCACTCAACCCCAATTTTGAAACTTCACGCGGGCGAAGCCGCTGGCAGAAGCTAGTCCCTAAATATGTAAGAATTGTGTTATTTAGGTAACTAATAACAGGCGTATTGTAAATTAAAGTATGATTTCTTGAAGTCCATATTCCACCCTTACCTACTTCTACGAAATAGGACTAGGTAATTAACAGTAGGTACTCACACTTATTTAGCTCTATTCGCGAATTACGCGTGTAGGACTCGTACCTACGCGTTTACCGTTTCCATCCTGTGGGCTGACAAACACATTATCCCCCTCAGTAGGGTAATAGTTATATGATATTAGTGCGGTAAGTTGGTTTTTGCAAACGATTAGACGAATGTAAGCCTGAGACGAAGTCGTAGGCTTACCATAGTCACGAGTTTGTAAGTACCAATTTCTGCACGTGTGTCATACTTACAACGTTTATTCAACACATTTGCGAGAAAATTATTAATTAATTAACAACGCTATAATTTTTTTTGTAAATCATTAAATAGCGCTTGCGCGATTTTGGCAGCAAGAAACTATTTTTTGCTATTTGCACCTCATTCAAAATATCAGTTGGAGTAGATTCCATATTAAGTATCTGATTCCTCGATTTTGTTTATCAGTCGGAAAGTCAACAACAATCAACAACAAAAAACAACAACAAACAACAACAACAACAACCAACGGCAACAATCTTAGACGTTCCTATGAAAATGGCGCGAATTTTCAAATGGCGCCACATGCCGTAGTGAAAATTAGAACTACATCTTTCGTCTCACTTACTCTTTTGTATTAAAATGAGACTTTATTGAGCAAAAGCACTTCCAAGGAGGTTCGATCAGTCAGCCTATTTATTCTCGTAATGTGAAACTCCTTGGTGGCATCCTTTTCTTATTTTTAAGGCTCAACACACACCGAAAGAGCGGTGAAGGGCGGCGAAGCGCAGAGCCACGAAGTCCCGCGCCTTCTCGAGCATTCCAGCGACTTCTCGAGCATTCCAGCGACTTCTCGAGCAGTCGCAGGAATCCGCGCGCGCCTTCCTGAGCCCACCCGCGAATTCATGGGTCGCTCTCCTATGCGCAGTGCAGTTTCAACAAAACTTGAGGAAGCTTGTGTTTAAGCAGTGAATATCATGGGTATTTTGGATTTAATTATTATTGCACATATAATCGAAGAAGAAGAGGAAGAGGCTGAAGTGAAAAGGAGGGAAAGATTTAAAAGAAAAAAAAACTTTTGGGTACACGACCTGTCGAAGAAAAGACGTTTGTTTGGCCAATTTCAAACATTT
Organism: Xestia c-nigrum; assembly: GCA_916618015.1. Taxonomy (NCBI): domain Eukaryota; kingdom Metazoa; phylum Arthropoda; class Insecta; order Lepidoptera; family Noctuidae; genus Xestia; species Xestia c-nigrum. The sequence goes on from OU745260.1 coordinate 14,246,949, forward strand.
TTCACAAATTTACATCTGTATCCTAGCATTCATTATGACTATTAAAAAATGAACTATGACAAGTCCTCCATCACTTCTGTGTTCGTTGCACTGAAAGGAATGAATGCGAATGCTCGCCTGCAACAAATGCTCAGCGTGCAACAGACGCGCGCGGGGAGCGGACGCGAGGGGCGGGATATTGTCAGCGGCCGCTCGCGAATGCTCGAACTTTCTCGGGAATTCCCGCGACTTCCCACGCAGTCGTATGGCTTCGTTTATGGAATTCCCCGGAATTCCTGCGGCGCCGCGGGCATCCGCACGACTCGTCGAGTTTCTCATGCGATAATAAGTATTATGGTAATGGAAATAAAGTTAAAAATCATATGACACTGAAACTGCGTTCCGCTTCGTTGCCCTTCGCCGCTCTTTTGGTGTGTGTTGAGCCTAAGAAATTAAAAAAAAACCGTAAAGAATACGCACGGTGCTATACAAAGGGGAGTGCGGTTGAGTAGGTAGGTACCTATTTTACCGCACGGTCCGTTGTATGGTGCGTAATTTTATTTTACCGCACGATCCGTTGTATGGTGCGTAATTTTTAACTTTCGACCAATGTATACAGGCTTCGTAAATGCACTTTTTGAGCAAGAGTGTTGAAAAATTATTGATTTGACAAAATGAATTTTAAGAATTTTGTTCAATAAAATGTATCACGAAAATTAAAAATTCTTAAAATGGACTTTATGACATTAGTTACAAAGACCATTTTAAGTTTATTTTTATTTTTTATTGTTGATTCCTTTATTTTATACACTGTGACATTGAATGATTTGACATGAATACTTAGTTCAGTATTTTTTTGTGTGTGTATTTGACATGAATATTTACTTGTGACTGTCATGACATTTAATTATTTGACATGAATACTTAGTTAGATTTCGGGAGCGATGCGACGGCGTAAATAAAACGTTAGGGCCCGTTATACTAAGAGTTTTATTAGAAAACCACCCGAGCTTACAGAGTTTGATGCAAGACTGCTTATTCTACCTAGCCTAATACATACTTAGAACTTAACCCTTTTTAAAAGGCAGTGGCCACTATATTGCCACCAATATTAGATTTTTTTTTCGGGCAACCTTTTATCTTTTTGGTATTTATGTTTTACTTACTGGCAAGCTTGAGATGTCCTGTCAACGTATATTTTTAGTTCTGTGGGAATTGTCAAATTCAATTGACACTTTTCAAACTTTGAAGGGTAAAAACCGGTGATTTTGTGTAACGTGTAACAAATCTAGCTCAATCTATAAAATCTTGTGGGAAACTGGCAAGAGTTTGAATTTATTTAAATAAATACGTATGTTACTTACACGATCGAGTAATATTTTGTTAAATTACGTTTATTGTTTTGATAAAATTTTGTATTTAACTGGTGGCAATAAATTTGCCACTGCCCGTGCAGGTAATAATATTACATGTTTACTTCAGCTGAAAATGCCGAAAATATTGTCTGATGACGACATAGAAAATGCACTAGATGATCCAGATGCAAGGTTCCACTCTGTGTGGTCCCTTGTTTTGAAATTTACCATGAAAAGAAATAAAAAGTTGCAGTAAAAATAAAGCTTATTTTAATTTTCATAGTCTTTTACAGGCAGCGGCAACTATATTGCCACCAAATTTTCCAAAAATTTCCCTTCGAAAAAAATACTTAGGGCATTCATAACATATTGGCTTACAAAATCCGTTTAGTTTAAATTTGTAACTGTCCTAGTTCCCTCTGCCTTATAAAGGGTTAAAACTAAGCTGGTGGTCGCTGGCGCCTGCACATCCCGTCTTGTCTGGCTGATAAAGACAAAAGTGCAGCGTACGAGCTTATAGCTCTACGACAGCGTTCGTTCGTTCAGTATTTTATTATTTTTTACTTTAGTTTTGTTTATTTTATGTGTGTGTATTTGACTTATCGTATTTTTATTGACATTCGAATTTGAATTGTAAATTATTACCTATTTATTTTATTTACTTAATTATTGTGAATGTGAGGACCTTGTAACTATTTTGTGTTTTTTTTTCCACGACTTTCTGGCAGTTTGAGTACTAATAATAGGCGACCTACCCAAAAGTCCTTTCTTTGGTATTGTTCGTCGTTTCGTTGAGCTCCTTAGGTTGTAAGTCGAGCTACACGATAACTGACAAATGCTTGCACTGACTGGACAGGTCCACTCAAATCTGTGTGTGTCTTCAAAAGACCATCTCAGACACTAATCTGCATAGTCTTCATGTGAATTAAATAAGATTGTCTGGACTTCAAAAGAGTTCTGAGTTTGTTTCGGCTGTTTCTTCTCAGAGTAGTCAGGTACGAAACACCGGCCCCATCTAGTTTAAAAAAAATGACGTGTAAAAGTGTTTGAGAAAATCTACTTGCTGAATAAATTAGCAATTGCGTTTATCATTTATTTAACGTGAATCATTTACGATTCTGCTAAAGCGGCCATTTTAGGCCACCAGTTGGTTTATTAATCACATTCCAAACTAAAATATTTATGTAACAACTCCACATTCATAAAAATAAAAGGCAAATAATATTTTAAAACTTACAATAAAATTATGCAAGTACATAATTTATTATTTTCATATGATAGTTTATCCATCCATAGACAATACAATAGGTAAAAAAACAAACAAAAAAAAATACATGTCGCAGCCAATTCGTATAACGCGGCGCGTCTTCACGTTCAGCCGGATTGTGGTGGCAATAAGTTCGACAAAGCGGCATCCAGCGTTTATCAAAAAATATTGCCAAACGAACATACTGCTTACAATATAACACACTAATTTTCGGTAGATTATAATCTATCGAAGTGAAACCGTAATATTGTACATATCGCTTTTAACTATGGGTTTAGACATTAGACTACAGAAGCCAGCTATGCTGTTGATGTTTAATTATAAAGTATATAATAATTCTACTTATGGTATAGGTACATATTAAAGTGACTTCTCACTTTTACAAAAAAAAACTTTTTACTTAAACTTTATGTAAATACATAATCTGATTCTTAATACTTATTGTAAATAGTTACAAAAATAATACAGTTGGAGCATAATTATTATTAGATATTTTACTTCATTTTGTTTTGTTTAGCAGCAACAGTTAACAATACAAACATTTATAATGAGGTAATCAATGAAAAGCCATTTACAAGCCTCCACAGTTTGCACACCACACACAGTTAAATCTAATAATTAATCAATTACTATAGTTCCATAGACACACGCCATGTGACTGCTATGTCGTTGTAATAAGGCATAATATGGAATGATTGACAAGCATTCCCAAAATGCAACATCTGTTAAGTTAAAATCACAATAGTTCAGTTTTTTTATGAGAAGTCAAATTATTATTGTGTATGTTTTCTGCATAAATCCAATGTACTTAAATACAAGTTTAGAAAAGGTATAAAATCACAACAAATTTAAAATGTTTACATAAATGCTTCAAGAATAAACCTCATATTGGATGTAATAATTCTTAAAGACTATTTGATATTTCTGTTAAATATTGTTTGTTAAACTTACGGCCGAATGCTGAAACGTCACTCAAAAATTTAACAGATACTTAAAATTGATATTGGGCCATACAAATTTTAAAGTTTAAAAGCTGCTCAAATGTTAAGCAGCCCTTAAATTTTGAGTGATGTTTCAGTGTTTGGGGGTTATATTTAATCTATATTTTACTTTTGTTCATGTTTCTCAACCAGATAGCATTCAGTTCATCCATTTCTTTATCATTGGCTTTCAATAGTTCCCCTCTCACAGCATCCCTCAAGAGCTTTTTAGTGGCTGTGACACAGTAGTTGGGAAGCTTGGACACCTCCACTATTTTATCCCAAACCTTACTTTGAAGCTCCTCAGGTTTGTAAATGTAATTCACAAAGCCATACTCCAGTGCTTCTTTGGCTGGCATCCTGTAGTTACATAGTAACATTTCTAGGGCCTGGAATTTGAAACACAATGTTACTTAGTAGGTGTGAGATTGTGTAAAATACATTGTTGACTGCAGTTAACAGCTGATGAGGTGTGAGATAGTAGTCTGACACAAATACAGCCTGTAGATGACTACAAAATATTCAAGTACTTGTTTGTATAGTCACCTTTTTTTCTCCAAGGATTCTTGGAAATGTAAAAGTTGAACACCCTTCAGCTACAATGCCCAGCTTTGAGAATGGCGTGTAGAAGTATGACTGAAACAACATAATTATTAATAAGTGCTCAAAGGTGTATCTGTGTACTATCAAGAACATTTTGTTGATTAAACTTACATTCTCTGATGCAAACACTAGGTCACACAAAGGTAATGTGGTGGCAGCTATACCAATTGCTGGACCATTTACAATTGCAACCAGTATTTTCGGAAACATTATAAAGGCATTGATGTAGTCTTTGAGAACACTCAAGTGGTTGCCTGTACTTGAGTCTGTTGGAGTGGAGAAATCATTTCCACTGCTGTAAAAATCTCCAGTACCCGTAAGTACCATCACAGAAATGTTATCATCATTGGCTGCTTCATTCAGTATGCTTATCACCCGCTTGTACATCATTCCATCTATGGCATTTTTCTTGTTAGGCTTATTGTATTGAACAACTTTAATACCTCCTTGGTGAGTTTCAATAATAGTCTCTTTTAAATCCATCTTGATTAGAAGTAGGTTCAAAGTCCACCGTGTTCAAAGTCCAAACAGTTATATTTTTATCAAATTCTAACTTTTTAACAAGGTTAATCTGATTTATAACTTTTAAATATTCACTGTATTTTCGTGGCCTTTTAGCAACCCAATTGTTCTGAAACTTTAAATTTGATACGCAATTAAGTGTAGTTTTTAATAACTTTACTTTTATTTAATTTACAAATGCAAAGCACTGTTTAAAAAAGACAATAAACAAAACCTGATTTTAGCGGCTACCTATCTCATTATCTCGCTAGTAGGTACTTAATTTGTATCTGACAATGACATGACATTGACAGAACAGATGATATTGACAAACAGTGCATTCCGAGATACGATATAATTACTCACAGTGCTCACAGCAATATTTTGCGTTCCGTTTTAAATTTCACGATTATGACAGCTAAGATCTGTCATTAGGTCATTTCACAGCGTTCACGGTGATATTTCTTTGGGGCATGGTCGGTGTAATCGCAAGATGGCGCGTGTCATGACGTCATCTATGACGACTCAAGGAACATCGATATCGCGCTCACGGTTACTCGAAACGGGTTTATGGACGCTCATTAGCGTTTACAGTCTATCTCCGACCTGCAGTACAAGTAGGTAGGAATCGATAGGACTCGATAAGATAAATTTGACAGTTATTCTCGATTAAATGAGTTTTTGACTACATAAAAACTCATTTTATCGAGAATAACTGTCAAATTTATCTTATCGAGTCCTATCGACTCCTTCGTACTTGTACTGCTGTTCCGACTATCACCGTGAGCGCTGTCAAATGACCTGATGACAACTCTTAGAAATCTTAATCGTGAAATCTTAATCGGAACGCAAAATATTGATATGAGCGCTGTGCGCTGTGAGTGATTATTTTGTAAAACGGAATGCACCCTAAATATCATATCAGTTAAACGTCAATGATGAAAATGATAAAGGTTGACGTATTTGACCTAGCCTAGCCCTCTGTCTGCTGTAGACTTATGCGAACAGGAATGCATAAATTGCTTACTCAAATCCTTAAAATTAACAGCTTGCATTGTTCAAAACTATATGGTAAAGTTATAGCGCCTCAACATAGTAGTTTGAGTACAAGTGGCACCATGTTTAAGTCAGCGGTATTCAACCTTCAAGAAGCATCGAAAGATCAAGTTCAAGAGTTCTTAGACTCTTTCGATACAGTTCTAACTGATTGTGATGGTAAGATCAAGAAGATGGCAAGACATCGTACATATTTATTACAAGTTTTCATATGGTGTGTCACAGCTTTTTGGTAATTTCCCTCCAAACGAATGTTTGGAAAAGGTGAATTTGCCATTTCCGTGAGAAACATGTGATTGATGCATGAGTGCATACAGTGCAAAATGTTTAGGACAAGAGATTCTTTCTATCAACTCAGTTCATAATGAATTCCACTGTAAGCATGTAATATTGACTTGTTTATTTCGAATCAATCATTAATATTCTAGGTGTGCTGTGGATCGATAACAATGCTATCGCCGGTGCCGCAGATGCAATGAACCATTTCAGAAAGTTAGGAAAGAAAATATTTTTTGTGACAAACAATTCAACTAAAATCCGCAGTGAGTTTGCTGCCAAAGCTACTCAATTGGGCTTTATTGCTAGTCAGGTAAGGTTTTCAATTTATCAATGCCAGCTTTTTAATCATAAGGATTGAAAAATTTACACACAATTCCTTTCACTATTACTATAAATTAGCTAGAGATTGTACTTGTTGAATAAAAAATCTTCGGTTTAAATTCTTTAAAAAAATAATTGTTTCTAAACAAGTCTTTTGCACCCACAAAAAGGGACAGGAAGACTAAAGAAATCATAGATATAATTGTGTGAGAAATAATATGAAGGGAAAGGAAGTGAACAATAGCATGATAGTTGATAGTGGAGAATGGAAAAAGAAAAAATAGATGATGATGTAAATGCTGCCGATAATCAGCAATGAGCATTAATTTATAAGATAAGAAAACATTGTTTTATTGCAGGAAGAAATCCTCTCGACTGCATATTTAGTAGCTCATTACCTAAAAGGTATTGGGTTCACCAAGAAGGTGTATTTACTGGGATCCAATGGAATCGGAGAAGAATTGAAAGCCGTTGGTATTAGACATATTGGTGTTGGGGTGAGTGAACTTTTTATTACTTCTAAAGGCCGGGAGACACTACACAAGCACGGCACCAACACAGCTGTTCCCCGGCGTTGCTTTGAATTTAGGCTATGGTTAGGCTCCAGCGCGCTTACCACGTGTCGTCAGCCAGCTGTAAGCACGCGGTCCGGGCGCCGTCCGCGAGGTGTAAGCTCGCAGTCCGTGCGCTGGCCGTGACGCAGTCTGTTCGCTTGCGACGCGCGGAAGGCGCGCAGACGCCGAATCGCCCGTCGTGAGTCGAGTCCTATGGTAGCGGCAACCGCGTTGACCGCCCGCCGTAAACTTTTTCACATGGATATTATAAAATATGTTATACGAGACACGTTAGAGCATTAATGCTCTAATTTGAATGGTAAGTTAATTGCTGGGATGGAGCAGTGCCGGTGGGGTGCTTGTGTGTGTAGTGACCTTAATGCATCGACAATATCCATAATTATGGACTTTAAATTTATATTATACTTCTGAAACATTAAAATAAAGCCAGAATAAATTCTTGTACATTGCAGCCTGACCATGTGACACCCGATTTCAAATCAATGCAGCCATCAGAACTAGACCCAGAGGTTGGTGCCGTAGTTGTGGGCTTCGACGAACATGTCAGCTACCCAAAATTCATGAAAGCTGCCTCCTACCTTGCGTCTGAAGAATGTTTGTTTATAGCCACAAATACTGATGAAAGGTTTCCTAGAGGTGGTTCCATTGTAGTGCCCGGTACTGGCACGTTAGTCAGAGCTGTTGAGACTTGTTCAGAGAGAAAAGCTCTGGTGCTTGGGAAGCCTCACAGCTATGTGAGGAAGTTTCTGGAATCTTGTGGACTGAATCCAGCAAGGACTTTGATGATTGGAGACAGGTATGATTTTTTAATTTCTACAATATAATTATTATTCTTGGACCACAATAATTTATTACCTATTAAAAGTCGCAATTAGTTTATACGATATTCCATGAAATCATTTTGTAATAATAATGATGGAGGCATAAAAATAAAAGGCAATTTTCTCAAGTAGCTATAATCTCGCGAACGCCTGTGCTGTCGCGAGAATTTACATTGTAGCTTTACTTGCCATTATTGGTATGTTATTGGCCTTAAACATGCAAACTAATTACTAATTACATGAACTCTGAAAAAAGGATACAGTTTAATAAGTAGGAGTCTTTTTTTTTATTATTTATTATTATAGCTTCACACTTTACTGTTTCAGATGTAACACTGACATTGAGCTGGGTGTACGCTGCGGTTTCCAGACACTGCTGGTCATGTCAGGCGTCACCAACACCAACGAGTTGGAGAAACTGCGCACGGACAAGACCCCGCCGCTACCTGACGTGGTCCTACCCAAGCTAGGCGACCTCCTCCCTCTTATACCATAGTTCAACACATAGACAAAACCGTAGACAATTTTAGTAGAATGTTCAAAGCATAATTAGGTCAATTCTAAAGCAAGGGTAAGCAGTGTACTCACACATGTATTATTAAGTTACAATATACTATTCAAAATAGAAAATGCATTATATAAGTACAATGTTTAACCAGCACAAGCTGATAAGATTTATATTTTTATTATCTAGCTTAATTTAACTCATGTCGTTACCAGCGCGCTTACTGTGTTTTATTAATCTGTGATTTTTTTACATAGCTATAGGTTAACTAACACCCGGTTTCTGAACATAAATTATCATGTCAAGTGATGCATTTGACCAATCATGTTTATTTTCGTAGCAGAAACCGGGCGTGAGCAGAGCAATATTAAGGTGAAAACGTCTGGGTAACCCGCAAAATTCCAATTTTCTTACGTTTTTTGCAATTTGCAGGCCACTCCTAGGTTGTATGTTGATGAAAATATCGTTCGCTAGCTTCGACGGCTGTATTGATGATTTTGATGATTATAATTCTGTGACTACACATGTCTTACAGTCGCGAAGAACATTTTAATCCACATTCAACTTAGGACTGGCCAGTAAATTGCAAAAAAAATAAGAACATTTGAATTTCGCGGGCTATACTGGAGCAACAGATTTATTCGGTTGGGAAGCTACGCCGATCTATGTGTGTCTGTTATAAAGTATGTAGTGTATAAGAACATCATTATCATCTATTACGTACACCTAACAATCCACCGCCTGCTGAATGTAGCTTCATTTTAGCAGCACCTTAGCTTTTAGAGACCAACACCTATACTGTATATTACTATACAATACAAGTATATATAACTCAACTCCCGAATTCTGCAATTATTTTTGGTTTAGTTCGCATTACACGTAAGGCACGTGGCCATTCTTGCCTTCAATCGAAATCGTTTCATATTTGACATTTCTGGCTCTGTATTAATTGTTTATAGCTTTTCCATTGGCCAAGATTACATTTTTAACTATATTTCAACACGCTAAAATACCTATTCAGGAATATCTCAAAATTTTGGGTTTAAAAAAAAACATGCAGGGTAGAAAAAAAACATCGGCAAAAACATGCCCAAAGACTTTTGGGGACTGATGCCTATAGAAGTGAAAATTTAGTCGTATTATCTGCTATGGGTTGTGCCCCGTGCACGCCTAAGTGGTGCTACGCCGTAGCGGCTCGGCTACGAGGGCTATGAAGCGTTATGTGACGGTCACGCAAGTTCCATGATTTTTGTTAATCCAAAAAGTGCTTACACATTCACTGTCCACGAAAAGAGACAATATTTAAACAATCGCTCTGAACCATATGTGGCTCATGGATGGGACAAGAAAAGGGTTAACGCGCCCAATGAAGTTTATCACTTCAAAAAACGTACCTAGCGATTGCAATCTCAAGTAAGGGTATATGTTATTACGAGATCCGTTCTAACTGTCGATATTCGTCTTGCCATTTATCAGATTACTAGCTGACCCACGCAACTTCGTCTGCGTCACATAAGAGAGAAAGCGAAAGGAAAAAAAATCCCCGTTTTTGCAACATTTTTCGTTCCTGCTCCGCTCCTAATAGTCGTAGCGTGATGTTATATGGCCTAAAGCCTTCCTCGATAAATGGACTATCCAACACAAAAATATTTATTCAATTTGAACCAGTAGTTTCTGAGATTAGCGCGTTCAACCAAACAAACAAACTCTTCTGCTTTATAATATCTATACTAATATTATAAAGCAGAAGAGTTTGTTTGTTTGATTGTTTGTTTGTTTGTTTGGTTGAACGCGCTGATCTCAGGAACTACTGGCTCGAATTGAAAAATTATTTTTGTGTTGGATACCTAGTCCGTTTATCGAGGAAGGCTTTAGGCTATATAACATCACGCTACGATTATTAGGAGCGGAGCAAGAATGAAAAATGTTGCAACAAAGGGTTTTTTATTCCTTTCGTTTTTCTCTCTTATGTGACGCAGACGAAGTTGCGTGAGTCAGCTAGTTAGTATAGATTCTCTCTAACTCCTTCAGAGTAAAAAAATAATAATTGGCTAAATATGCTTCTACTGTAGGTATATCTCTGCTGACCCCTTAAGACAATACAGATGCGATGTTATTTTATGTTCCACCAGAGTTATTTCCAAATGATTAAATCTGAAACTGACGCCTCCACGTTTCTATATTCAAAATAATTTGTGAGAAGTCTTGTAACTCTACTGCAACTTCCAAGTCGCATCACATGTCATTTTAAATCCAATAATCTGGATTGCGACATCGGTCATTTATGTTTCGGCTCCTATCACTTCTTTATCTTGATTGTTGTATGTACTAACAACATTAATTTACCCACTGCACACGTCTAATATTAGCGTTATCTATAAGATATGTCAAAGTATACGTACATTAATACTATATATTTAAATAACGTATTAGACAGTTATTGCACCCTTATTTATGTTTCCCCATTCATCGTCGTAGTCTCAATGACATTATAATAATAATTATTTAATTTTTCATCCTGTTTTTTCCTATCCTTGAGGAAGATAAAGATTGTGAGAACTTATAAAATCGAATATGAAGGGATCCTTTAATGCCTAACTGTAGAACAATAATATGTGAAGGGATTTATTAATATGTAAATATTTATTGTAATAACGATTTTTACGTAATTAACGAAAGTTAATTTATTACTTATTAAGAAGTTTTATATTATTCGAAACGGCTTTGTTGACCCATCACTGTATGTGTTCATTCGTATACAGATAAATTTATATTTTATTACAGTTGTGGAATATTTATTGTACAATGTTGCTTTTAATAAAATATTTACATCGTTCGTCAAAGTTTTATTGAGCTGACCAAGAATTTAGGTTTCAGGCGCAAAATTTCTACCTACTGGTAGTAAATTGTCTCTTTCTTGTCCTTTCCCATGTTGTCTCTTTAAATACAGAATATCTCTTCCGCAAAAAGTCGCGTCCGATACTTAGAAAAAAAAAATGACAGGTTTAAAAATGGTTGTTTTTTTTCCAATTTCTTTTAAAATGTTTACAACATATTCCATCGTCGAATCTGACTCGACTGTACCTACAGCGTTCGAAAAGTTGCGCGTATCTTCTCGCCCAACATAACGCAGTATCTCTTGGCGAAAGTCTACGACCACTTTGTTTTATATACGAGACCGGAACGTGGTCGCTCACAATGGGCCTCATCAGCAAAGTGCTATGTTTAGAGAGTTTCCTTGGGTGATCGAATCACAAATAATCCAACACTGTTTTACGAGTAGGCTTTCACGGTTTAAAACTCAACCAAACTTATACCACGGATCACGGAAGATATCCCGTTAGTGACAATTTAAGTTCACAAATGATCAATCTCAGAACGGATGGCCGATGCCCGATGGGGTCGAAAAGTTCTGGAGTGGCGACCGCGAACCGAAAGGTGCTGCGTTGGAAGGCCTTCCGGTAAGTGGACCGATGACCTGGTGAAGATTGTGATGATTGAATATGTTGTAAAAAAAGAAAATGGAAAAAAGCAACCAGAAAAAGTTTTTTTTAAACTGGCAATTTTTTTTTCTAAGTTACTAACGCGTCATTTTGCGAAAGAGGCATTTTACTGCCAGTAGACATTTTGCGAAAGAGACATTTTGCGCCTGAGCCTTTCAATCATACTCATGTTCAGTTTTTTCTATAATTCTTGCTACTTAAGTACAGTCAGCAACAAAGGTTGAGGCAGGTCAGAAGTAAGTAAAACTTATCCTACTTATATATATAGTAGCTAGTTTTATAATATACTAGCTTCTGCCAGCGGCTTCGCCCGCGTGAAGTTTGAAATTATCCCACGGGATCTTATTACCGGGATAAAAAGTATCCTATGTGTTAATCCAGGTAATAAACTATCTGTGTGCTAAATTTGATCCAAATCCGTTCAGTAGTTTTTGCGTGAAAGAGTAACAAACATACATCCTCACAAACTTTCGCATTTATAATATTAGTAGGACTAGCTTCTGCCAGCGGCTTCGCCCGCGTGAAGTTTGATAATTGTCCCATGGGATATTCATGGGATAAAAAGTACCCTATGTGTTAATCCAGGTTATAAACTATCCTTGTGCAAAATTTCATCCAAATCCGTTCAGTAGATTTTGCGTGAAAGAGTAACAAACATACATCCATCCTCACAAACTTTCGCATTTATAATATTAGTAGGAAGTAGGATAGGATTTTACTAAATAATTATCCTGCTCAAAAATATCGTAATAGGTAGTATGTATTAATTTATTATTCATAAAATCTTATGAATTAAAAAACAACTGCCTTCTTCCTTAGGTACCTATGCATGAGCAGTATCTACTTGCTTAACTCTAAAGCTCATAACATAAGATATCCAGCTTTAATTAGAATGCCAGCCCACAAATGAATTTGGGGCAAGATAACTCCATGTGGTAAAGTCTGCTCACTATTCCGGATTATAAGATTGCGTTCGTTTGCTTCGTGGGGCGTATTCGGCCCGAAGCCATTGAGACGGCAGACGCGGTGTGTTGGTACGTTGTGCAGCGCATGCGTAGTATCGTATCGCAATTCACCGCGCATCTCTGGGCTTGTCAACATTCGGTCCCCTCTGTTTCGCGCCAGACCGCCAGTATCGGTGCAACCGCGATAGATACGCGCCGCCACGAATAGCGCTCGCTCCGCACACGCTAGTTCATTTGTGATCTCATTTATTCCACTCATATCCTGAAACATTGATGTGAGTCTATATTTATTTTTATTATTAATAGAATATCTCATAGATTGTAACGGTTTGTTACTGTTATGCATATGAAAGGGGAACAGCCTGTAAAGAGAAGATTTCCTCTCGGAGAAGATGTATGGAAAACCGAAACAATCCCTGTTAATTTTACGACATTTTTATGGACCTTATTTATAGCGCCATAAATATTTACCTATCGATCACCAAGAGGGTTTATAGGTATCTCGGTCTAGTACAAGGTTCAGTGTCAACGAGAGTCCATCTCAGGCTCCCCCTGATTGTTTTAGGAAACAAAGAAAGCGTTAGGGGTGACATATTTCGGCTACATTGAGGGGTGTTAAATCTATCCCCTTTCGCGTGTAACTCTTCCATCCAACTACGGTTTTGGAAAATCTGTTTCATATCAATTAGTTCTAGCTTTCCTACACAATTTTCTGCTCAAGCTCCTATTTTTAGCTTCACAATCGCGGAAATGTATTCAGCTACATCCATCAATCAGAACTAAAAACGGCTCTTGCATCACATTCATAAATATTTGTATGTATTTAATACAGCTGCGATAACCGTAAATAAGTGATTAAACGCTGAAAAGTTTCCTGACGATAAACACTTTATCTGGAGTAGGTAGTAACGCTGCGCACTCAAAATTCATCATGCAATTATGTGATAACAAGTTATAGTCACGGTAGTTGGTACAACCTTCATCAACACTAAACAACGCAAACATTTTGATAATCACTCAATAAGCTGCTAGTTTCCGTAACAAACATTGTCACAAGTGCGTGTCTCACACTATCTATCCCATCCATTAAATCCATAGTCTGCTGGATTAACCAGGTGCCTGCCTGCGCACTTTTTCGATGAATTGATTGCATTAATTGGCGATCTATTTCAGTAATAAATAAACTTATTAATATCGATGATAAAATAATGTACGTAAGTAGATAAATATAATTCTACATCGAATTATTATTCCTACTCCTTTCTATGACATCAACACACAAAATACCTACCTGTAAAATACCTATTTATGTAAAGTACCTATTATTATTTATGTACGAAACTATATAAATGGCACAAGATTTCTAAATGCAAATAGCTCGGGCTATGGTCTACTAAGTTGCTATGGGTATATTGCTGACTTTACAACACGAGTCACGACCAAGTCGTATTGAAAGCCTGTTTGAAGTTTATGTTAGGAGGTGATATCATCTAACTGCCAATACGATATTGCTGTAGAAAACGTGCATAAATGTCTATGAGACTTTTTTGTCAACATTTTATTTATCCAATTAATAACAATGTGGATAAAATAGGTAATGTTATACGTAAGTTAGGGTTGAATTTTTCAATGCCACCTGGAGGGAAAGTACCTACCTAGGTACTCGAATTAATGAAGATAGCTTTTACTCAATGGAAAAAATCCTTTATTTAAAAAAAGAAATAAACCTGCATTCGAACATCAATCATTCCATGATCAATGACCACCACTTACACCTATCTACTTACAATAAAATAATTCTCGGAATGGAAGTTCCATAAATTATATTTTTTTGCGTCTGTTGATGATTTCAGGGTAACTGCGTGATGTAATTTTCACCTTCAGATAATACCTCTAGGTCCTACTCGAATACTAGGTAACGAATGAGTATGGCATGCACTTACTTACCTAGTAAATATGTAAGCAACGTCAGTAAAACAGAATACAAGGTAGGTTCCCAACAATCATGACCTATCTAACAATAGAATCGCTCTTCAATATGAATTTACCGTGTTTTCAGGAATTGGGACACCCACGTCATTGTTGTGTTCACTAATAATTTGAAAACAATAAGTACATGCCAATTTTAAGGCTACCGAAGTGACAATATGTTATTTACATTTCTTGTAATTTCTTAAATGTCGTGTTAAGCTCGTTTCAGCTACCGAGCAAACAAAGAGCGCTAACGTTAGTACTTGGTTACATACATTGGATACCTACCAACTATGTACATACTTACCTAACAAAATGTTTAACATGTTACATTTATGGGAACAATGGATAGGTAGAAGCGTTAGTGTCTATTGTGTTAAATACCTTAACGATTATACAGTTTATATTTTGTGATCAGTGAATCTCACTAGACTAGCTTGATTAATTAGACGCAAATTTTGAAAATGTTTTAATGCGGTTTTTAGTTGCAAGCACAGCGTGAGCTTTTAAATCATTAGTATTGAGATGGGCAAATTGATAGTAGGTACGTAGTAAATAGGTACGGTAAGGGTCTAACTAAGGAATGCAAGCCTAGTCACCGGCGGCGACCTCTCGCGTCCGGCCCTGGTTCAATCCATGGTCCGAGCGAGACGGAATGGGAAGCCGTCACCTCCTGCGAAGCAGTCATGCTAGCTAAGGAGGTGGCGGAACGAGAGAGAGAGAGATCCTCTCTTCCCGGCTGCCGCGGGAGACGCACCGGGCGTCGGGGGCCACGTGGTGGCTACCGGCCACCGTAGACGGGCCTGTGGACGGTTGGCTATGGGCTAGCTAGCCGTCCGTCCGTCTAACGACGACGACAGGCCGTGTCGACGGCGCGTTCGTGTTCCACGCGCGCCTCAAAGAGATGTCAGCATAAGGGGAGGGGCCCGCAAGGGCCGAAGCCTGCCGGGGTTGCGGGCCTGTTCGAAAGAGATACCGCGGCCCCGGAACATAAAGGGCGAGGAAGGAACATGGATGGGTGTTAATCAGTAAGAGTCTGACACTCCCTCCCGCTCCGCCTGATGATTTTCCATCCTAATAAAAAAAAAGGTGAAAAATCATTTGAGCTGCGCTTCGGGCCGCATTTATTTATATTCATCCGCCGTAGTATGATGATATGATAATTTGTATGATAGAGGCTTTATTTTGTAGTGCAGCTGTTAATTACATTTTCAACACACTTGCTCATAAAGTAGCTCTAATTTCACCGCAATTAGGCACATAATGACACCTGTAATCAAACTGTGACTTTTTCATTGCTATTATTCACAAGTGAGTTATAGGGTTTTTTTTTTTATTTTATTGGTTGAATTGCTTTGTTCTTAAAAAGTTTCGATACAAAAAAGATCGTGTTCAATAGTACAAATAAATTAATGTACCTATTGCTTGCTCATTTCATGAAACTTCGTATCTACATAGATAATTTCAACTTATAAGTTTTTAATAAATTTATTTATTTATTTTAACAACACATACAACTATTATTACAGGTTTAGGTACCACAAACTAAAACTTTCACTCAAATGTAACTTTTGTTTTCTCTGTAATAAATAAAACTTTAAATTCCCCATTTCGTACGTGGCTAAAAATCCGCGAAAAGCCAAAAAAAAAGTAACCTCATTCTTTTAGTCTATGGCCGATCGCCATTGTTAGATGCGCGCGCATAGGAAAACTGATTAATTATTCCCGCCATTGCGAAAAAAAATTCACAACTCGTTTTCACTGTTGAAATTATAGTTATTTATTAATTCAAATGTCTACAAGCACTAGTTATGAAGAAAATGATTTATTTTGTACACCGCCCGATATAAGACGTGCAGCCCTTAACGTTATGGAAAGTTTACTACCTGAAAACTCCAAGGACAAATATCTATTTTAGTATTATTTTATTCTCAAGTGTGTTGAAAAACGTCGTATGATACACGTGTGTGTTGATGATTACCGTCCTCGGCTCTCTTAAAACCCTCGCCTAACGGCTCGGGTCTCAATGGCGCCTCAGCGGTAATCACCAACATTACACACTTGTACCATAATGTACTATTAAATAGCAAGTATGAAATAAGTAACTTGGTATGTAAGTACATAACTAGACTGAAGACTAACCATAATACGAATTACCCGCGTACCTACCCGTCTTAACTTCAAATAATTATCAGCTGGACATAGGTGAATATAAAATAATTATAACCACATTTATTTACCTAGCCTTACCAACTTTGTTTGACAAAGCATGAGTAATGCTGTGAGTGGTTCTTTAATATTCCTTTTGTCTTTCTGTGTTTACATCTGGCGTAGACATTGCACGTGTTATTTCCTTTGCTTTTGGTTCAGTAGGTATATAGACTCTAGACATAGGTACCTACTTATTCCCTTAATATCGCATATACTTAAGGCTGGTGCTCCAAAGTAGAATGCGAAATTCAAATTTTCTTACGTTTCATGCAATTTGCAGGTCAGTAAGAGGTTGTATGCTGATGAAAATATCGTTCGCGACTGTAAAACGTATGAGTTACAGAATTATAATCATTAAAATCATCTATACAACCCTCCTACTTCATATAAGTCGAGTTATGATTTTTTCAAAGCCAAAGTCGTTCCTTGACTTATAAGTATGTAAAGTTAAGTAAGTTAAGTTGCAAAAACGTAAGACAATTTGAATTTCGCGGGCTACCCTGACGCTTGTCTTACAGGTATTCACACTTTCGGAAAATATCTGTTCTTCTGTCCCGGTCCCATGAACTGCCTAGCGTTGTATCATGGTGACTGTTTAACATTGTGTCTGCTTTGTGAACAGTGAAAGTATTACGAGACAATAGGTGTACCTTCACGAGTACATAAGTGATATAAAGTAGGCAGCTATATATGTACTTATTACCACTTACTTACATGCGTACTAATTGTAGGTACTTACGGAGGCACCTACTTAGACTTACATACATATTATAGGTGCAAAATATGTAGTATAGGTCCTTACGTGGTCCTTACTATGTCATAAATTTGACACAGGTACCTGGATGTTGCCCACATCAAAGTTGTGCTGTTTCTGAAAGATGTACCTAAGATGTCTGACCAAAACTTTATTTAGATAGGTACATGATACATTCACAAAAGTTCTAACATGATGTAAAAGCACCGTATAGGTATATCACTGATGAAACAGGCTTGCTTAGCATTGTAGGCAACAGGGAAAGTTTATGCAGAACATTTAGCTATCAACTCCAATATAGAAACTTGCAAGGCCGTTCACATTCTGTCTAGTTTTTCGCACGCTACCTCACTTTCCCGATTTCCCCCCATTTGTAGTTAATGTGAAGGTAGTTCGCTATAAAGTTGTCGAAACTATGCGTTCAACGAGTTTTTATCAATTCCATATTAATTGCACTTGTTGATAGGTACCTACTTACATGGAATTCTTTCTATTTAAGTAGGTAGGTTTACATTGATGAGGCAGTTTCTGCCTCATCATCAATGTATTAAGCCTCTTCAACCAATAACTTCTATTCATGGTTTATCACAACAATGTCAATTTAACTGTTCTTTGAAAAACTCTAAATCCCTATTAGAGAATCATTATTTTTGGTTCGTTCGATGGTTCGTTCCGAATTGCTACGGACCGCCACGCCATCGCCAGACAGGGCTTCCTTGCTATTAACAGGGGGGCGATATCTGATTTGCCGCACTCCGTGTGGAATTTAGAAAGGTCACGACAAGTCACGCCTGAACGATACCCTTTTCCAGTTTTACATTGCTTTATTTTACAGCTTTCGATTGTTTTTCTCTTGCATAGTATCGCTATCGTGTAACTATCGTGTCTACGAAAGTAGACTAGGTAGGTACCTACCTACTTATTTGCTTTTAGATATCCTGGAAACCTATGATCCTGAATATCTAGTCTGACTGTTTGGCATCAAACAAATTAACACCTAGTAGCAGCAAGGCCGGCCTTGCCATTTCAGTGCCACCCGCCCCTTGCACCATCGCCTTATGTGTTTATTATATTCTAGAAACGAGTTTTTTCAAAGAACTACCTACTAAATTATTGAGTCAAAGAAAGCCTTGAAGCTTTCAACTTTATAAATGTTTTAGTTGTAAAACCTGACACACAACAAACACTAAAAGTTCATGGCTAAAAGCTCAAGGTATCAGATATCCGTTAGCGGGTGTGGCCAAAGTGACAGTTTTCAAATTATGCGAACCACGTTTGGGGAGAAAACTTAACCCGTAAACAAATAAGATAACTTTATCCGATCAATTCCCATTTGGGCCATGGTTTTAATCTGGATATCACGCACGAGTACCTACTCACCTAATGGGGAACCCAAGAAACTCAAAATTCTCAAATTAGGTAAAGTATCAAGGTTGAGAGATCATCAAAGAGAGGGACATCGTTTGCAGTTTGCTTACAAAACTTGACCACTAGACCGTCTGTCATCTTAAACATGACATCATTCTCAAGTAAATATAGCTTCATCATGTTATAAGTGTGAGTCTTAACTCATTAGACACACAAATCACGTCCGAAGATGAACGTAGCGCAATGAGTTGCCTTCTATTGTGCCGTTTTCGACTGAAGTAGGTAGGTATATTATGTTAAGGACGTTGTCTTTGAACAATCTTCTATACTTATAATAAATCTGTAGAGAGGTCAATTCTGTACATGAAATATATTTACAAAATAACTATCGGGGGGTGATTAGTGATCGATACTGATGCCAAAAATGCAATCAGTAAAATTTTTGTCTGTCTGTCTGTCTGTCTGTCTGTCTGTCTGTCTGTCTGTCTGTATGTTATTTATAGAAAAAAAAACTACTCGACGGATTTTAACGAAACTTGGTACAATTATTCTACATACTCCTGAGCAGGTAATAGTATACTTTTCATCACGCTACCATTAATAGGAGCAGAGCAGTGAAAGGAAATGTTGGGAAAACGGGAGAAGTTACTTGGTTTTTTTAGCTTCCGTCGCGTGTGCAGCCTTAATGGTTAAAGCTACATAGAAATCATGTGTAACGGAAATATTCCACATAAAATTATATAAAAAATATCCCACGACAGCATATGTCTATCTTTTATAGTTGACTCACAATAACACGTGTAACTCCCGATAGCTTAGCAGTTCGGAGATTTGTTATTATTATATTTGTTTACTCTTACGTTTATAATATTCTCACTCAACCCCAATTTTGAAACTTCACGCGGGCGAAGCCGCTGGCAGAAGCTAGTATTGAATAAGTGTTTCCTACAATCCTTCTTGTAGGTTGTACAAGTATATAGGAACCAAGAGCTTATCTCTTAGACTCTAATGAGAATAGCAAAGTCTCTAAAACCCGTTTCCACAATTTTCCAGCTTGATTTGTTTTAGTCACGCGAAGGAAGCCCACATAAACCGTAGAATGTCTAAGGGGAAAGTTAAATAATGCGAGTTAATAATAGATATAGGGGCGTATGCGTTATATTTTTATAAGAATGACTCATTGCTGGAGGGTATTTATTGCGAATGGTGATGGGGGTGACGTCAGCCTCGGTCACTAGGACACATGCTAACTCGTACGGGAACATAATTAACATGTACGAGAGAGTCTAGGTAGGTACATACTTACGTAACGAATTAATTTCAAAGTTATCGTGTTCCTGTTCCTGGATTCACCATTTATATACCTATAGGGTTAGAGAAGGCTAGAAGTTTACCTATTCGTACCTCCGTACGAAATTCTGGATGTCCCTATGTAAATTTCTAGAAAATGTAGGTATAGACATCGTTGCACCTAAATACTCAAAAACATGTGGAAGTCAAATAACTCATAATTTTGATGTCCTTTCTTTTCGGCTTGATAAGATTAGATAAAATTCACAACATGTGTTGTAAATTTTATCAGCATTTGATTATGGTATTATGACGGATTTCCTAGATACCTAGTGTATGCAGCAGTTGCAGTTTCAAAAGGCACGTGTCTGTTTTGTGTATGAATAGGGCGGTGCAGCTACCTACGAGCTCAGTGTAAACAGACCGCGCGCAGACTAGAGCTATGACCGGAACTGTATAAATATGGGTTAAAGCAAGAAGTAGGTCGGAGAGGTGCCACCAAGCCGTCGACCTCCATTGCTCCATTGTATGTACGGCTGACATAAATGCACTTACCTACCGTGCGTATAAAGCTGATGTGCGTATTTTGTTCTTTATCTATGGAATAAAATGGGTAACTGCCATAAGCAGAGAAAACAACCATCTTTGCTTCTCTGCTCTGCTCCAATGGTTTAACAACATATTGCCATACCATTAAAATCTAAAAATAGACTCGTCTTGTCCTTGTACTAGGTATTGGAATACGCAATTACGCACTGCGACTTTTTACTTTCAATAAAATCAACAAAGGCGTTACAACTAATATCAGTCAAGGGCGCTCCTTTGTGTTTATGCAAATTTTGGAACCCCTATCTACCCTGAGTACCTAAGTAGGTTAATATTTTATTTGTTCATAGTTATTTTTGGTATTTCGTATGCTCAATGTAGGTATAGATTGGGTATACGGTCTATCTAATAGGAATCATTTAGTAATCGACCCAGATCGACCTATGACATTCACTATGATAGGTTTTCGTGGGTCGCAGAGATCTATTTCAATTTTGAATGATTCATCTAGTCCTGGAACAAATCAAGCCGCATTTATGTTCAGCCTTGATCTCCAGCTTGTGTAGGTCAGATCATTTAGTCTAGATATAATATGCGAGCACCCACAATGACAAATCAGCGGAGGTGTAATAGCATATTGTTCCTCTTGAGCCCCCACAAGCTTGTCAAGGAGTGATTAATGAATTTGTGTGTTTATATCCACATTGTCTTCAGGATTAGACGAGCCACCGAGGTCAGACTGCCAAATCAGGCATTAAGTCATTTCCTTATTTGAATAAAAGCGGCTGGGTAATATAGTTTTATTTCTGTTACCGACAAACCTGAAGAGACGTAGGAGGCAACTAGTTTATTTAAGCACTTACATACCTAAGTAGGTACGAGTACCTAATGCAAGTTTGGAATCTCAGCTGATGTTTACAGCAAGTTGCGGGCAAATCGTTTGGTCGGCAAGGTCAGTGATGTAATTGCCGCTTTTAGCACTGGAACGTGAGCCACTACGAGTCGCGTTATCCTACGATATGCTGCGGTAGATATAGACAACTATTATGTTTGGATGTTTATGTATGACATCATCCTCATCCGTCATCAACTGCAATACCTAGTGTAAATTGGCCATCATAATTATTCGAAGATTTAATTAATGTATTTTTTTCGTTCCATTAGATAGGTAGGTAGGTACGAATTCATTCGGAGTTGCGTGACTAGATGTGTTTGATACTTGGGGACCTGACATGATTTGCATAATTCACCCTTTTTAGGGTTCCGTACCTCAAAAGGTAAAAACGGAACCCTTATAGGATCACTTTGTTGTCCGTCTGTCTGTCTGTCTGTCAAGACCTTTTTTCTCAGGAACGCGTGGAGGTATCAAGCTGAAATTCATATCAAATACTCAAGTCTATGGTCTCTTGGAGCTGTGAAAAAATCAAACTTCTAAGTCAACGCGATCAAAAGATACTCCCGTTTATGCCGCAAATTTTCGACACTCGCAAGGGAATCAAAACCTACAGGGTACTTCCCGTGAACTCAGAATCTTGAAATTTGGTACGAAGCAACGTCTTATAACACAGATAAAGGAAAAATTGCGAAAAGCATAAATTTTTAGTTACATCATATAATAAAAATATTTTTAATAATTTTAAACTTATTACCCTTTTACTCATGAACGCGTAGTGGTATTATATTGAAATTCTTAACAAATACTCAAGTCTATAATATCTTTAAGCTGTAACAAAATCAAACTTCTACGTCAACGCAATCAAAAGATACAGCAATTAAAGCCGCATATTTTGAAACTCGCAACTACTCGCAAGGGAATCAAAACCTAAAGGATACTTCCAGACGACCTGGAATCTTGAAATTTGGCATGAAGCAACGTTATAAAGTACACATATAGGAAAAATTCCGAAAATCTTAAATTTTTAGTTACATCACATAGTATATTTTTTTTAATAATCATAAACTTACTAACTTTTACTTATATACCTACAGGTTTGTACGGAACCCTCGGTGCGCGAGTCTGACTCGCACTTGGCCGGTTTTTTTACCTACCTACTTCTTACTGAAGGAGTAGTTACCTAGAGTTTTAACGGCACATACCCCGCTTTGATAATAACTCTTAAAAAAGTGATGTGGTAAGTAGGTAGGTACTTTCTATTTCTACAACGTGTAACAGAAAGGGTATAGTCATACAGAAGGATTGAGCTACAGACCATCAAACAGAACAACTTTCTCCACGGGACCACCATCGTATTTGTAAAAAAATAATCAGCTGTCTCATACATTTGGTCGAGAATTGGAATTCTGTATGAGGGGGCCGTTGATTATTTGTTCGCGATTATGATGGTGGTCGTGGCTAAATAGTCTGGAAAATAAAAGTAGAGTACTCGAATTATCTGCAAACTTTTCATATGGCAATGTTTTATTTATGTCAATCCATTATCAATCTCAATTTGTCAAAATAAGATTGTGTGTTCTTGTCTGAGTGGTGTTGTTGATATAGTGGGACTTATTAGAAGAGCATATTTCCAACTTGACGCTTTGATGTTGTTTGTTTGTATTCGTAATTATAAAATATTATAAAATAGGTACCTATTGCTTTTTTATTTAGACAATATCAATATTTATTACCTTTAAAGTCCTATCTTGTTCCAACGAAATTAGAGTCTGGCCAGCGAAAGCTTTCCAAGAAAAAAGGCGGGAATTCAGAAACAAATAACTGTAAAGTATCAAGTCAGGTTACGGGTATTTCATACAAGTTTTGGGGTTACTAAACTAAGATTTTTTTAAATTTGCCGCGCTTTTTCAGTCTCTACTTTCGTTTGCCAGACAATTACAGCCGCTCGGGCCGATCTTTATGTTAAGCCGTTCTTGCCACGGATGGTCTGCGGATGGGTGACCGCTTAGGTACATACCGAGCGTCCTCCGTGCCTCGGAAAGCACGGTAAGCTGTTGGTCCCGGCTGTCATTTGTCCATCTTTGGCAGTCGTTTATACAGGTAGTATCGTATTATCCAGCTGGGTTGTGGAGGTCAGATAAGCAGACGCTCCATGTAAAATACTGGTACCTATGCACCCGGTTAGACTGGAAGCCGACCCCAACATAGTTGGGAAAAGACTAGGCAGCTTGATGGTCTGTGGCACACCCTTACATATGACTACCTATAGGTACCCTTTTTGTTACACGTTGTATGTTCTTACATCAGAGAGAAGTATCAAGAGGATGAACAGCATAGGTACCTAAGTACCTTCCAACATCCTGTGCGTTGATTTACTTACAGGAAAAACTGTAGGTAACCTACGAGTACGTAGACATGACGTGAATCATGATCATATGTTAGAAATGGGAACCCATCTTATTGCATTAGGAACTCTTAGTTCAGTTCAAGAGACCGTAGGGTTGTCGACTGTTCCTAAATTACCCTAGGCTGATAAATTTTCGTTTTTCATAATAATTCATGATCGGTTTCCCCCGAATAGGTTAATCCCTATCCCTACTATTATATAAATGTGAATCTAAGTTTGTTTGTTACGCTTTCACGCGAAAACTACTCAACCGATCATCATGAAACTTTGTACACATATTCTTGGAGGTATTAGAAGTAACATAGGATACTTTTTATTAAAAAAAAAACTAACCCTCACTCGCAGACGAAGTTGCGCGGGTCGGCTAGTATTGCATAACTGGTGCCCAGTATCATACTTTATATATGGCATACAAATACTTTTCTGACTTTACCTTTGGAATCTAGTTGGCCTATAGCCATCTATTTTTTTCACCGAAAACCCTCCACAACTCCCCAACCCACTTCTAAATCCCTAGTAAAAATGAATTAACATTTTATCTTTTATTTTTTAAATTCTAGTATAAATAAAACATACACAAGATGTCGGAGTCAGCACAGGCAGACGCCGCGGTGGAGCAGGTGACGCAGGAAGTGAAGGACGTCAAGCTAGAGAACGGGACTGCTCCGGGCGCAACCAACGGAACGGCCAAAGCTGCCGAAGCAATCTCGCTGAAGGTAATTAGAAGAAATTTTACAAAAGTACCTACACTAGTATTTCAACTGTGAAGGCTAAGGCTACGGACCTTAAAGTTTTCAAGTTACAGTTATAACTAGCACTTTGTGCTTATCGGTGCAAAAAGGTGAAAAAGATAGTGCTTGGTTGTGTTCTTGCATTTTGCCTGTAGGTATTCTTTTTGTGGCGCCACTTCCTCGCCCTCCGCGCCACCGGCATTTGCCATACGCCACTCGTACCGTGTTTGACCCGCGCGCTTATGGAATCAATTGGGTCACTACAGACAGAACAGAAAATCCTACTGAAATGTGCTGGCTGCATTGAATAGAAATTAATTTAAGTATAGAAATCTACTATAATTAATTAAAAGGCGTGCGATCGTATTCGCATAGGTACTTTAAAAAATAGTATTACGGTCCTATTTTCAATGCAGCCAGTGATGCCAGGACAAAAGCACACTATTTTAATCATCTTTCGGCTGCAGCGCCGAGAATAAAGAATAGAATGTACCTTAATATTTCGCCAACTTTTTCATCAATAAATAATGCAGTCAGCAAAGCAAACGTATTTTGCATTACTCGTACTCAGAAAGTAGGTCTGAAGTTGCCTGAGGAGCGGGCTGAAAGTAATACTTTTCAGCCCAAGGGAGGATCGCCTTCACACTATTAAAAAAATAAAATAAATAAATAAATTTTTACTTACTTACTTACTAATAGTATACCTATTTTGTAACGAGGGACTAAACGAGGCCATTATATGCCCGAGGTGGTTTGACTCCCGAGCTTGCGAGGGAGGCAATGAAAGCGAGGGTATATTATATTATTGGCGTTTAGTCTCGAGCTGCAAACTGTACTTTTCACTTCGAGTGCGAAAAAAATAGTCATATAAAACTGAACAAATTTACACTCCACAAAAATTCTGAACTGAGCGATCAGTTTTTTCTTCTATCAGGTCAGTCACAGATTAACAATTTAAAACACAGCACAAACTCTCAACATTTTCGCAATGAAGATGATCCACACTCCACAGATAATTAGTACCTACGTTACTGCAGCGGCTAGCAACAGAGGCATTGCTTTTAAAAATCAACGATGCACACAAACAACCATAATTTTTTCTCGCGTTGAAGAGTTCATTTGTTTTTTTTTTTTTCAATAAACCGCTTTCTATTTGCATGCCAATTCGAAATCTAAATAAAAGCTTTGACAAGTTACTCTTTTGTGACCATGTTTCAGAGTAAAAGATCGTTCCATTTTTAAATTACTTTTTACTCCCTAGGGAATAAACGGTCACTTTAACCCCGCTTCGTAGGGCTATAACGGCGTACTTTTAGAGCATGAGAAGTGAAAAAACTAGTTATATTTTCACATTTCTATTGAACCATGTTCCGACTTCTACAGGGTGTTTGGCAGACCGGGTATTTAAAAAGATTTTTTTCTTTTTTGTTGGTTCACCACTTTCTTAACTTTAAAGTGTATTTTTGATTAAAAATTGGTAAAACAGGCAATATTTTGTTTTTTTTTTTAATCTTTTACACTTTATAGTTAAGAAAGTGGTGAAACAACAAAAAAGAAAAAAAATCTTTTTAAATACCCGGTGGGCCAGGGCCAAATAAATTAGGGCTGAGTAAGTAGCAGATGACCCCACCTATCCACCATTTTCGTATGTTCAACGTTCTGCCAAACACCCTGTATACAGTCTGTAAATTACAGCGCGGTGTAAAATTTAAATAACATAAAATTCAGTACCTATTAATTAAATATTTTTTTTAAATGACTTTGTACTCTTTGGTAGACAACTTTCAAAATTATCTTGTTTCGGTGGTTCACAGCGATACGACTGCAACATTAGCATTTACCCATTTCTGTTAAGCCACATTTAGTGCACGCAATTATTTCAGACGGTACGTATTTCCATAACCCTAGTCACTTACCTGCCTGATACATTTCTTTGTTCTCCCCAGGACGCGTTCAAAGCATTCTCCAAATTCGGAGATATCAAATCAGATGGCAAAACTATAACTCTGTCACAAAGCGACAAATGGATGAAGCAGGCAAAAGTGATCGACGGAAAGAAGATCACTACGACAGACACTGCGATTCACTTCAAGAAGCTGAAGACACTGAAACTTGGCATCGATGATTATCAGAAATTCCTGGAAGACCTCGCTAAAAGTAAAAAGGTTGAGCTGGAAGACATTAAAAAGAAGCTCACAAGCTGTGGACAGCCAGGCTTGACGTCACACGTAAGTTTTTATCCAAGCGTTCATTTAAATTTAAACCGAAGTCTGCATCATAGGGAACGTTTTAGTCCTTGAGCTTTATCGTCAGGCAATACGTTAGGTAAAGACGTGCTGTATATGATTTAAATTATGTAACATAAATGTTTTTCCTCTACGTCACATTACCTACAACGATGTCGTATTTTAGTAATTTAATGTTCTTGAATAATGAAGTACCTATTTATGATTTTTACCCGACTACTCGACGTAAAGAGGGTAATGTGTTTATTTATAAAAATAACACCTATTGTCATAGAACTGCGACCGTATTCACAAACGCTTCGATTCGACAAGACGTATGTGTCGTATTACGTAACCTTGCATATTCGGTAAAAAGATTACTCTTTGCAATTCCAGGTGACCAAATCTCCAGCAGCTGCCGCAGCCGTGGATCGTCTGACTGACACCAGCAAGTACACAGGGTCGCACAAGCAACGGTTCGACGAGACGGGCAAGGGCAAGGGCATCGCGGGCAGGAAGGATCTCGTGGACGGCTCGGGCTACGTCTCAGGCTATCAGCACAAGGATTCCTACAACAAGTCCCATTAATCACCAACATGTTCACACGGCTAACAGTTACAACTTTTTAATATACCCAGGAGCCCGAATCCTCAAACCTGGACACACTGACCTGGACACCTGGCCTCACTTTTGACCAGGATAGTCAGGTGCAACTGTATGAGACAAGGATAGAGTAAAGCCTCGTTCACACTAGAATTTCTTGAGCATGGAGAGATGAGAATTTCCAGTCTCTTGACGATCGAGAACTCCTGTTGTAAAAGAGGTTTGATTATTTATGGCATCTAAGAACATTATCAAACGCTAATCCTCAGAAAAACGATTTCAAAGCTTCTACATATAAGCATGAATATAACTTTTTTACAATAAGTACAAAAAATCTATTGTACCTACATTTTTCTTAAGTACATGGTACTAAATTTAATGCATTTAAAAATTTAATGCTTTGTATGTTGTGCGAAAGACATTCCTTCCTTAGAGAGTACGTACCTACCTATACGTTAATTAGAGTAAGTTGGAACGTTTCCCCCATATTAATCAATTATCTATTTTTGTCTAATCTGCTCGTCTAGTCGTGTGTAGAGTTAGATTCTTTACAAACTATTTAAAAATTTCAATGTATTTTTTAAATTGAAATGGTCATGAAATGATGTTATTTTTTGCATTGTATCTCTCATATTCCTGAAGTACAACAAGTACTAAAAATGTTATGCAAAATATAGTACAAAACATCTACTGTACAATGTTCAAAGTACGTACCAGCATATGTAACATACCCACTTTTAATTGAGGTATTTTTAAATGTTTCCTTTTTATTAAATTTTCGAAAGAATATCAATGTGTCATAATTATATCCTAAGTGCACGGTTATTTATAAGGTCTTAGATTCTTATTGATTCTCAATATTAATATTGGTAAAAACGCCTACTTTTAATTATAAATTACCAATGGTAAATGTGTATCTACCTTACATTTATTTTGTTATCATTATTAATAAAATACATAAGTACATTATTCTATTGTAGTTTTCTTCAAAAGTGGTGGTGTGGAGGTATAAAATGAAAAGTAAGTTCAAATGAGATGTCGATTGGTACAGTTTATTTGACTTATAACTACAAATACATGTGTAAAGCACTAACATTTCATGAAATAATTGTCAATTATACATGGTTTTATTATAATATGGTGGTACTATTAATTTTATTTACTGAAAGCAAATAACGCAAGACTTAATTAATTCACATATTGTTCGATTATTATAGTTAAACTATATGTAATTATAATAACACAAACATTGACTGCTAGCCCTTACTACCTTTCGATATAATAATATATTGTTTAAATAAAAATTAACAAAACAAAGAATAGAATGCAAAAGATTAAATAATAGGTACAGATACTTGTGCACGTCATAATACAGCCTGTAAACGATAACCCGACTTTCCTGTTAATCGTGTTCAATATTCACATAATTATACCTAAACAAATTAACATCGCAAATATTTAGGGTCAACAATTATTTTATAGTTTAACGCACGCAATAGCCAAAAGAATGGATAGGCATAACTGGATAAATCAATGCCAAAGTTTATTATTTTATAAACCCATTTCCGAACTTGATAATACCAATTCAAGCCGCTTGCAATGCGGTATTCAAATGATGTGGTAGGCAGACCACCTCGCAAAAACTCCATTGAATTCTTATCTAGGTATGCATAACGCATTAACGAAAAAGTAATATTTTTAGTTAAAGATAAAATGAAATGAATCATAAAAATTGCCATGAACATAATAAGTATTATATTTGAATATTTCGAATCAAATGTTTCAAAATTATCGTTTTTACTTATGCATCAATGGTGGCTAGAGAATCAACTTTCCAGAAAAAAAACAGCAAAGTCGCGGTATTCGTGTACACTATAAAATCTTTGTTTGTTTCACCCGACTATAAAGAAGAGTTATTATCTTTATTTAGAAGACACGCCATGTACTATCAACACGAGGAATGCTGTAGCAAATGTAAGGCTTCACCGTCACTCATCTAACCTTTTTAAAATTCAGCACCAAATTATTTTTTTGTGGATTTTAATTATGTACTCGAAACGTTTATCTTACCTTATTATTTTGTTAATGAGTGATATAGTTAGTAACTATAAATCGCTGGTTCCGACTTCATGCATACTCTTTGTTCACTGTGTTTTTTGCCCTTGAACTTCCATTTACCACCGACTAACGTTGGTCAACGTCAACAGCATTGACTAGTCGATGACGCGATGTAACCAACAATGTATGAGTGACGACGAATATTTGATAGCTATTCATAATTATTTTAATATATCAATGAAATCAGTCTACAATTCTAAGGGCCAGTTTCACCAGTTCCGGATAAAGTGTTGGTTAGTTATCTGATAGTTGATACTATCTATCACTTAAAGGCTGGTTATAACTAATACTTTATCTACCAGATATCGCTATCCGACACCTGTGAAACCAAAAGTGTTAGTTTATCTGGCAGATAAGTTCCTAATAGGCTAACCAACACTTTATCTGCAACCGGTGAAACTGGCCCTAAAAGTTAGGCAATATATTTGCATTTATTTAAATGACATACTTTTTATACGATTCGGTACAATTAGCCTTGGGAAGTCTTTACTATCTTTAAACTTGGCTCATTTAAATATGGTAATATCTTAAACGAGTTTTCAAACCATGATTTTATGTCATAGGTATTTATTCCAAGTTAGGTATTACAAAGGCTTGCTATGAGTAAAAACCCGTTGAGACGAATTGGCTGTTTAGATGTGTATCTACAGTCTGATATTTCGCATTATAAAATTCAAACTGACATAAATACTGATATATCATTATTTTGAAATCCAATTTGTCGAAGGTTTATAGAAAATATTTACAATTTGCAACATATTTAGTAGTTACATATTTGTAGACAGAATTGCAAGCTGAATATCATGACAACTTCAATTATTATAATAAATCTGCAAATAAATAACCTAGACGGCAAATAATATCACCCTGCATAAATAATACCCTTTTCTAAATTTTGAACATTCAATATAAAGTGCTAAATACAAATTATAATAATCTCATAGCTTTTTATATTGTGAATTAAATTAATAATTGCCATTAAAGAGCAATGCTAGAGTTGATGAGTAACTAGTAAGAAACAAACTGATAAGTGATAATAGTTTAAAGCACATGCATGACTGCAACGTGTGGATCAATATATTTTTTTATTGGATTTGAGATTCCTTACGAATATAAGGCTTATCCATTGCAGTATAAATACATATCAACAAACTATTATAACGCATAATCGGAAGAGATGAACTAGAATCCCAGATACAACACTGTTTGTCAAATATGTATCTTACAAGATTAAATTATTCATATACAATGGCATTGTCCACTGCTAAGAATAGGGCATAACTTACCTACACTTTATTCGATTTAATAACATGATTTTTTCCCCAAGATTACTTTAGGTTCACACTATAACGCAATATCAACGCCAACGAATCATCAAATAGAACAATCTCGGCTCTATATTGAGAGATGGTTTAAATATACTTGGCCAACCAAGCTCTTATAACAATGCTATATGGAATTGAGAATTTTCTATATAATATATTTTCTAGTCATACAAATTTTATCACAAAGTCGAGTGACTTGACGACTATTACATTGGGCCCTCAATGGTGCTTACTTTCATGGCGAAGTAGTAGACGGCTCGACTGCCAAGGATGAAGGCGAGCAGAAAGCCTCCGACGTAGGCGACATAGATGCCGCCACCGTGGCTCTTGGCAGCCGCCATAGTGCCCAGCGTGACGCCCAGCGCGATGGCCAGGAACACCAGCGACAGCACCGCAAAGATGGCGCCGCGCACGAGAGCCATGCGCGCGCCCACCGACGACACTTTGCGGCAGTGCGGACACCTCACGGGCGCATTCTTCAGCATCTGATACTGGAACACAACCATCAAATAAATAAATATTAATTACATAATTAATATTTATCTTAGGTCAATGACCTTAACGATCTCTGTATGTTTATGTATCTACATCTAATACATATGATACGTATGTCATAGCAATGGCGATAAAACGTATCGTCATTTTCAAACTAGGAACATAAATAAAGACGACGCATTCATACTCACACTAATGAAGACAAGAAACTTTGTTATAAACAAAAAAAATGAGAATGCTGTATCTTTTTGTAAACATGTTAAGGATGTCCGTTTTATATTTCTAAACCAATTTTATGATGCCATAGAAATGCTAAGGACATTGTAGTTCAATGTAATTATCAACAACAAGTAGGTTAATTGATGCACTTAATACAGTGCCAATGACTCAATGAGATTGGTTCATTATTTTATTTAGTTTAACATAAATGGTAGGAAAAGGAAATTGGTTTTTACTAAAACAGAATAGATAAATCAAGTCTTAGGAAAGATAAATAAATCAAGTCTTACACAAAATCTGTACTGAATTGCTAAAATCTAATGAAATATGCTCAATAGAAATCAATTTGGATTTTTTATGAATAAACATTGAGAAAAGTGTTAAATATTTACCAACCTGAAGAGTGCAAAACAGTTGTGTAGGTAATATGAATCTATTTGCTACTACACTAAATTCACAACAAGAGTACTACACCTGTATTTGTGTCAATAAACAGATAAAGAAAATACCTATTAGTGAATAGTCATTGTCATTAGTCAAGTAATTTTTTTAATTAAAATATTACTATACCTACTTCAATCTGGATAACTTTTAAAATTGAATTTTCACAAGTCTTAGATGGCTTATTTTATGCATGAAAATAATAATTTATTGCTTTTTCTGCAACTATGCAATTGTTCCTTTTGTTGCAGTAAAACAATATTACAGACAATAAGGCATACAGGTATTGCAAAAAACATGTCAGTGCAATGCTAAGGAGGTGACTTTCTTACTTATTAAATGTATGAACTTGTTTGTCATTCATTATGGTAATATACAATATTTTCTAACAATGGTAACACATTATAATAGTTCACACTATTTATTTATTTAACACTAAAGTTAAGACAATGCCACAGGCATTTCTTACCGGTTAACCTTTTGGTGAAGCCATGTTAATAGAAGGTGAAAATCTGGTAACTAAAGCGGCTGTCCATATATTTTGACCATGTAGGTATTGGATTTTTGTAAGAAACCGCAGATTTTTTTTTTTAATTGCTGATGAGTCATTTTTCTAAGAGGGATTTGAAACCATTTAATGATTTTGATGAATGTAGCAATGTCGGTGATTCAGAGGCAAAAAATCAATTTAGCTAGGTAGGTTTCATATTTTGGAAAATTTGTTTTCTCTATTTTCATCCAAGGAAGCAGTGCTCAGTCACCCAGCTACTGAAGTCTGATATAGGTCAATATAATAATCATAAGCTAGAATAATATGCTTAATAAATTTTCTCTTCATAAATTAACTCTATGTGTAATGACATATGCACACACTCACTGTGTTTGATAGTCAGCATTGTAATTAATTGAAATGTAGGCAGAATGTTTTAATACAACTACACAATAGTATGGTGTGATTGTATAATATATTGAAGCTTCATTCTAAAACAAAATTGCTTTTAAAATTTATCAAAGGCTGCAGATATTGATGCTGGTTAGTGTGCTTACCAAAAAAGTGTCCTGACAGTGAGCACAGATGACCCTGCACATTCCAGGCAATGTTGGCACAGGTGGAGTGACAGGCGATGGTGCCAAATTGATGATCCTCTTGCAGTCTGCACGGGGGCATGCAATACGCTGTGATGATGACTTGCAAATTAACAAGCAGTTGCAAGGGCAGCGCACATATTTCTTGCCAGGAGGAGCGTTCCTTATGGGCTGGAAAAAGAAAACATATCGAATAAAACATCAACAAACCAAGTAAAGTATAATCTGCAGTGCTATGAGTCAGTGAACTGAATAAAAATAAGAACAAACAAAACAGAAAGATAAGCAAAGAAAGGAATTACAATATAATCAACAATAAGATAGTCATGATAGGTAGCCACTTTAACCTAAACTTTATTGTAGATTTTGTTTTCTGAGCTAAAAAAAACCTAAAAAGTTGACTACAGCTACTTACTGTGGCTTCATTGCATTCTGAACATTTGACGACATGTTGTTCTCGCTTCCCAGATATGTCGATCATAGCCTGGCACACGCGACATGTTACCATCGGCATTCCCGTTTGCGTGTACGGTGGAGGCAGCTCGTCAGGTCCGATGGGAGATATTGTGCTGACATTTACCTCCTCTGTCACAGAAAAACATTACATTCGCGTGTGAGCTACGAAGTTAGAAATACGTAACTAATCATGTAATAACTGGTAAATCTATTGCACAACACAGGCAGTTTGATTATCTACGTAGCGGCTGCTTAGTTCAATCTTTCTCCATTGTTTAGCAACAAAAATCACAAGAACTATTTAGTTGAATCATCAGCTGTCAAAACAATAAAAGCAATTAATACTTACCATCCCTTAGTAACGGTTTAGTTTCATTTTGACCATCCCCCATTGTACTAAAAAATAACTTTTGACACTGTAGTATGCAAATATCCAATAATTAAATCACGATTTTTTACGAAAATATGTACTTGTACTCGTACTGCAATCCCACAAACTTGATTTTTACTTTTTTTTTTTATCCAACTGACTGATTCTTGGATTTGGATACAAAGTAAAATAGCCCAAGTTGGTCAGTTGTTACGCCACAAAAAATGTAAATCGTTTTTTGTTTTGACGGTGAATTCGTCCGTATTGTAAACTGTTAATATGTTTTAGGGTAATACAATTTAGATTTACTAAACTTAAAAAAAAGGAAAGGCCAGTCTACCTAGGCCCTGCTTTCCATTTTGTCCTTGATGTCGGTCAGTCAGTCTTTATCTGCCTCTTCCGTTGATCCGCAAACGTATTTCTTCACTTCTCTTCTGGGTATATATTTTTAGAATATGATATAGCCAAGAAGTGTAAAAATCATCATCACGGGATAGCTGCTGCTAAACATTGAATGTGTTTTTTTCAGGCCTTTGGTGAATTGGACCAATAGAAACTAATAGTTCCATACATTAAAAAAAAAATAGAAATTACTTGTCACTTCACACTTGTCAATGTCACTGATTGTCATGCATGTGTGACTGGAATGTTGGTTGGAGGTTATGTTGTGTATTCTGCATGTGATTTTAAAGTTCCAAACACTATTTTATTTAATACATACTCGTTGCAATGGCTAGCAAGGTGCACAGAGTTCGTTACTATAATGCGAAACCGCAACCAATCAACTGTGTTTCATTTAATAAAACTAGCAAACAGATAGCCGTAGCGCGGTACGTTTTCGACCAAAATAAAACAATGTTTATGTTGTCTTTTCTAAATCATTAATTTGAATTTTTGTTTGTTGTTATAGAGGAGATGCTTCTATTGAGATATGGGACTTAAACTATGCGCCGTATCTCGTCAAGTTCATTCCTGGTGTGAAGAATGGTTCTGTGGAAGCACTTGGATGGGTGAAGGACAGACTACTGTCAACAGGTCTCGGGGGAGCCTTGATTGAATGGGACCTAGAGAAACTATGCCTGAAGACGACAGTTTTGCTGACAGGTTATGCAGCTTGGTGCCTAGATGTGAATTCAGACCACAATTTAGCAGCAGTAGGCACTGAGCAAGGATATGTGAATCTATACAGTGTAGATAATGATGAAATCATTTACAACAAGTTATTTGATAAACAGGAAGGCAGAATATTGTGTTGTAAATTTAACAACACAGGAAATGTACTTGTTACAGGTATGGATTTATGGAATCATTGTTCAAATATTTATTTTTGTATTGGAATATGTTTGTTTTTAACTTCCAAAAAACAAATCCAATTAATTTTCATTGAAAGTTATCTACAAGATAAGAATTGAATATTTCAGGCTCAATAAACACCATACGGGTGTGGAATGTGGAGACGGGACATGCCATAACCCGCATGTCTGTGAGCCGGCGAGGCAGAGAGGTTATAGTGTGGTGTCTGGGAATACTCTCAGATAACACCATTGTGTCTGGAGACAGTCTGGGCAGACTTATATTTTGGGATGGTACTCTTGGTGATCAGGTAAGACTCTTATGTTTTGCACAATGATATACATTTCTCTATTTATAAAGTGAATAGAATGTATAGTGCGATGAACACTAGTAAACATGTAGTTTTTGATAAAATGTTCTTGTACATTTATGAGTGAAGAAGATATTGAAAAAACATTCAAACACATTATTTTGCATTAGTATTGAAATTACCCTTTACTTTTTTTTGCTCACACGCTATTCCCCAATTAGAGTGGATTATTATCCACTCTAACTGGGGAAACCTAAACCCCATATTAGATAGAATAGATACCCTTTACTTTACAAATGAGGTTAGGCCTATGCAAATTCACAATGGTGATCTTGACAAATATAACTGGTGTTATAAATTTTAGCTTGAATCATACTCCACTCACAAAGCGGATATACTGTCAATAGCTGTTTCTGATGACGAGAAGAGTTTGTTCTGCAGTGGAGTGGACCCCGTAATCATGAACTTCATCAAAGTCAACAAAAACACCGGCAAACAGACAGAGGCTCAGTGGGTCAAGAATGTGCAGAGAAATATTCATGAACATGATGTCAGGTGAGATTGACATGTAAAATTATAATTTTGTTTTAATAGAGGGAGAATTAATTAGTTTTATTATGGTAGAAGGATACCATTGCTATAATCTTATTGTTCTTATTCTAAATATACACAACATTAAAATATATAACTTATGTACAACATCAAGCATAACCCAGAATTGGGTTCTTTTATAGCAAATCTTACTTCTGTTGCGAGATTTGCAGGAGAGGATAAAATTTCCGAGTAAAGGGTTTAAAGGAACCTAACTAACGTAACGGGGGGGGTGCCCCAAGTCCCGATTATGGGGGCAGAGATACTTCCGTATGTTCAGTTGACAATATTTCGAGCGTTTACAATATTGCTAGAGCGTGTGTTTGACAATTTTACGGTGACATACTTACATATAAAACACCGTAGTCCCTATCGACAGAACACATACACTTGCCATTTCTCTCCTGAATTAAATATTACATTAATTTTAACTATTTTCAGAGGACTTGTAATTCATGGTGAGAAATTAATCTCAATTGGTGTTGATGGCTACCTCACGTTCTCAAGCTATCCTCCTAAGTGGGTGATGAGGCTGCCTCCCATGATACCGGCACCGAGGTCAACAGTCTGCAGTCGAAAGAAATTACTACTTTTAAGGTAAACTTATATTTTCAGAGCATAGCTCCAGAAGATTTATTAGAAAAGTAACAATATGTTCAATGTATTGAATATTATTTAGTAGAATGTAGCCACATTTTGTTTGGAAAGCATGTTTACTTAATTCAATCCAGGTTCTCGCAATTTTGAACTGTTTTGTTGCTGAATCAGTCATATTTTCCGAATCTGACCCAATCTCATTAGAGAGAAAGCCCCCTCTCTGAGATTCAGTTAGACCCCCTCCCCCTTAACCGCTTTACATAATTAATTTACGGCCCCAAACAGATCCAAAAAGATTCACTTTGTCATGTTTATTTCATTCTCAGGTACAGCAGTCATCTAGAAGTATGGAAACTAGGCTCTTACGCAACCCACAATAATGGCAATGTATTAGTGTCCAACTTTAATACTAAACTAGATATCAGTCAAACGGAAAACAATGAACTGGAACAAGATTCAACAATTGACATAATCAACAAAGCAAAGATAGAAAACACACAGCAACAGAGTTTGAAACTCACAGAGAAGCCAGTCAAGTTAGTGTCTATTCAGACTAAAGAGAAGAAGCAAATACGATGCTGTGCACTGTCGCCTAATGGAGAACTAGTCGTTTATTCCACAGCCAGTGATGTCAGGATGCTCAAATTGGATGCTGTAAGTATGGATGGGTCCATCAAATGTTTGTTACTGCTTTAAGGTGAAAGCGTCAGGATAGCCCGCGATATTCAAATTTTCTTACGTTTTTTGCAATTTGTAGGCCAGTAGCAGAACGAAGTTAAAAAGATCGCTCGCGACTGTAAAATGTAAGTAGTTACAGAATTATAACCATCAAAATCATCAGTACAACCCTTTAAGTACATACAAGTCGATGAACGAATTTTGCAAAGTCAAAGTCGTTCATACTTATGCGAGCTTGAGGGTGGTATTGATGATATCGATGATCATAATTCTGTAACTACATACGTCTTACAGTCGCGAATGATATTTTCAACTTTATACAACCTGCCACTGGCCTGCAAATTGCAAAAAACGTAAGAACATTTGAATTTCGCGGGCTACTTAGACGCTTTTCCCTTAAGCTATTCATACAAAAAACAAAGACTAAGGGAATACTACTAGCGGTGCCGGAAGAGGACCCAAATGACGACGACGACACTCCTGAAGTGACTGGGGTAGACTGAGAGTGGCGATAGGTAGGCTTAAGGCCAAAAATACCGAACGGGACCCGATGGCTTGCCTGGTAAAGACTGGGTCCTGGCCTCGGATGCGGAGGCTCTCGGGCCCCGACTGAGAGGCCTCCTAAGCGCATGCTTGGAGAGAGGCCAGTTCCCGCTTCGTTGGAAGACGGGGAAACTGGTTCTCATCCAGAAGCGCGGGGCGCCCTGCGGACTCTACGTCCGCATTTCGGCCCATCGTGCTGCTCGACGAGGTGGGCAAGCTCTTTGAGAGAGTGATTGCAAACCGACTCGCCGAGCACCTTGAGGGGATAGGACCGAATCTTGCGGAGAACCAGTTTGGTTTCCGCAAGACTCGCTCTACAGTGGACGCAATCATGCGCGTGAGAGCCCACACGACGGGGGATGCAATATCCCGGGCCGGGGTTGTCTTGGCGGTGTCTCTCGACATCGCTAACGCCTTCAACTCCCTGCCCTGGAGCTGTATCAGGGAGGCACTCCGGTATCACCGGGTGCTGACCTACCTCCGTCGTGTGGTCGGGGAGTACCTGACGGACAGGGCCGTCATCTACCCCAGTCGCTGCGGAGAATGGAACCGGCGAGAGATGTCGTGCGGTGTCCCACAGGGATCGGTTCTGGGACCGCCCCTGTGGAACATCGGTTACGACTGAGTGCTGCGTGCCGACCTCCCTAGTGCCGCAGCGTCGTCTGTTACGCAGACGACACCCTGGTGCTGGCACAGGGGAGGTCGCACGAGGCGGCGGCCGAAACTATGACACGCGGGGTTGCGATAGTTTCTGAGGGGATCCGGCAACTGGGTCTCGAGGTGGCACTGCACAAGTCCGAAGCCATGTGCTTTCATGGGCCTCGGAATGCGCCACCGTCGGGATTCACACTGACGGTAGAAGGGGTATCCATCGGCGTCGAGTCGACGTTGAAGTACCGGGGACTCGTACTCGACAGCCAATGGAACTTCGTGGAGCATTTCCGACATTTGGCCCCCAGGCTGGAACGGACCGGGGCTGCCTTCAGGCGGCTCCTTCCCAACCTGGGAGGGCCAAACGCCTCCTGCCGCAGACTCTACGCGGGGCTCGTGCGGTCCATGGCCCTTTACGGGGCCCCAGTGTGGGCGCGTTCCTTGAGGCGTTCATTATCTGAACGCGCCACAAAAAGTGGTGGCCGTGAAAATGGTCCGTGGGCACGATCTTCTGCGAGGCGGCGGGCCTGCTTGCCGGATTGCCGCCATGGGATCTGGAGGCGATTGTCCTCGCGCGCCTGCACGAATGGCGCGCGGAGGCACGACGCCGGGGGGAAACTCCGCTGCCGCGGCAAATCGCCGCTCAGCGCACAGACCTCCGGCGCGATCTCATGGCGACATGGAGAGATGTCTGTCGCAACCCCGTGCTGGGCACGCCACGATAGTGGCGGTAAGTCCCCTCTTTGAGGAGTGGCTGGAGAGGCGCCACGGCGTCCTCACCTTCCGCCTGACGCAGGTCCTCACCGGACACGGATGTTTCGGGAGGTTCCTGCATCGAATCGAGCGGGAGGATACGCCCGAGTGTTTCCACTGCGAGGATCGACCCGAGGACACGGTGGAGGTCTGCCCCGCGTGGGCGGAGCAACGCCGTGTCCTCGTAGCGGCGATCGGCGGCGGCGACCTCTCGCGTCCGGCCCTGTTTCAAACTATGGTCCGGAGCGAGACGGAATGGGAAGCCGTCACCTCCTTCTGCGAAGCAGTCATGCTAGCGAAGGAGGTGGCGGAACGCGAGAGGGAGAGAGCCTCTCTTTCCAGCCGCCGCGTGAGAAGCACCGTGCGTCGGGGGCAACGTGGTGGCTACCGGCCACCATAGACGCGGGCCTGTGTACGGTTAGCTATGGGCTAGCTAGCCGTCCGTCCGTCTAACGACGACAGGCCGTGTCGTCGGCGCGTTTGTGTTCCACGTGCGCCTCAAAGAGATGTCAGCATAAAGGGAGGGGCCCGCAAGGGCCGAAGCCTGCCGGGGTTGCGGGCCTGTTCGAAAGAGATACCGCGGCCCCGGAACATAAAGGGCTAGGAAGGAACATGGATGGGTTTTAGTCAGTAAAAGTCTGACACTCCCTTTTCACGTTGCTTGTGACGTCACTTTCCGGTAAAAGCTGTCTTTAATTTTTGTTTACGTGAAAAAGAAAAAAAATGTGTGTGAAATCTATCTGATGGACTGATTAGATTTTGTTTGTTGTTTACCTTATTATGAATATTCAGTAGTCTAGTGTAGATGTCCTTGTTTAGGGTCATGGTGCCTATTTCATTTCATTGGTATACAGTTACAAGAGAAGGAAAGAAGAGGAAGGAGTAAAAGTTCAGGTAACGCAAGGCAATGCAGGTTCATTGTTCTGTGTTGATAAATCGAAACTCTATTATCAAAATTGTACACATTATATTGTAATATTAGCTGACCCACGCAACTTCGTCTGCGTCACATAAGAGGGAAAAAGCTACCTACTACTACCTACCTACTACTCCTTACCTACTACTACCTACCTTCTACTACCTACCTACCTACTACTCCTTACCTACTACTACCTACCTTCTACTACCTACCTACCTACTACTACCTACCTACCTACTACCTACCTACCTACTACCTACCTACCTACTACTACCTACCTACCTACCTACCTACCTACTACTACCTACCTACTACTACTAACTTTTTTTTTCATAAGAACCTTCCCCTGACAATAACAAACACAACAAAAAAAGAATCAGCCAAATCGGTCAAGCCGTTTTCATGCTATGTCGTGACAACGGAAAACATGTTTCATTTTTATAATATAGAAGAAGAAGATAGAAGATAGAAGATAACGTGTTTGACAATTTTACGGCGACATATAGTACAGTCATGTTATTGTTGCCAGTTACGCGTGTCACTAAATCGCTATCACTACATATATGACAAAAAATTCTTCACCGATTTTCATACTGTTTCCACCAATGAATACTAGTTTGTTAGTTTGAATAATAGTGGTTCTCGAGGAAGGTTTTAGTATAAAGTAAGACCCCATGGGTCAATTATCGAACTTTATACTGGCGAAGCCGCGGGCAGAAGATAGTCATAGATAAAAATGACGCCTGTAATTCCAGGATGAAGAGCAGTCCAACATATCTGTATCAAAAGTGCTGATCAACGGCCTACCAGCAGGCGGGTGCGACCGCGTGGCGTTCAGCGACGACTCGAGCACAATGGTGGCACACGTCGCCGGCACGATGCATGTGCTACAAGTGGACCCAGAAGCCGGCGCCACGCCTGTGCAGACTATCTCATTAGAAAAATGTGAGTTATCATTAGTGTCCGACCGAAGGTGCAATTCTGGCCGATGCCGAAGCCGAAGCCGATTAATCGGTGTTCACCAAAACCTTCGGCCGAAGCCGAAGCCGAAGCCGAAAGTGATGGATGACCTTGAGAAATGCCATAGTTATTATAATCTCAGAATATACTACATATTCTGAGAGCTTTAGAGATTTAGCCCAATTACGAGCCGAGTGATAAATGATAAATGATGTTTATTTTGCAAATTGGTTTTCACAAACACTTTTACACGTCCTTATTTGTTAAACTAGATGGGGCCGGTGTTTCGTACCTGACTACTCTGAGAAGAAACAGCCGAAACAAACTCAGAGGTCATAGTCTCTTTTAAAGTCCAGAC
Source organism: Xestia c-nigrum (assembly GCA_916618015.1). Lineage (NCBI taxonomy): Eukaryota > Metazoa > Arthropoda > Insecta > Lepidoptera > Noctuidae > Xestia > Xestia c-nigrum. The sequence continues at coordinate 14,288,823 of OU745260.1, forward strand.
AATCTTGTTCAACTTACATGAGAACTATGCAGATTAGTGTCTGAGATGGTCTTTTGAAGAAATAACCATACAGATTTGAGTGGACCTGTCCAGTCAGTGCAAGCATTTGTCAGTTATCGTGTAGCTCGACTTTTAACTCAAGGAGCTCAACGAAACGACGAACAATACGAAAGAAAGGACATTTGGGTAGGTCGCTTATAGTACTCAAACTGCCAGACAGTCGTGGGAAAAAAACAACATAAAGTGACCCACAAGGTCCTCACATTCACAATTATTAAATAAAATAAATAATAATTTACCAAAACTAATGTCAATAAAAATACGAAATGTCAAATACAACACATAAAATAAAGTAAAAAATAATAAAATACTGAACTAAGTATTCATGTCAAATCATTAAATGTCATGACAGTCACAAGTAAATATTCATGTCAAATAAACACACACATAAAAAATAAAAATAAGTAAAGTATAAAAAATAAAATAAAAATAAAATACTGAACTAAGTATTCATGTCAAATCATTCAATGTCACAGTGTATAAAGTTAAAGGAATCAATAATAAACAAGCGAAGTCCGAAATCTCAACATTCACAGAGCAAATTGGAGCAGCTTAATCCCAAGCCTTTTTATCTTCGAGATAGTGATTAACATGATAGAAGGCTTTCAGGCAGAGCTTTCGTTTTATAAACAATTTGAATTTATTTAGGCTTAGTGCCTGAATATGGGTCGGAAGTTTATTGTAGAAACGTATACATTGGCATCTGAACGTACCCCCTATTTTTTTGAGCCTCGTTGCAGGAACAACAAATTTATGTAAAGTGACCAACGTATATAAGTAAGTAATAAATTATTAGATGCGTTCGGGCCGGCGCCGTGGTGCGGCGAAACGCTGCTCTGCTCTGCGCACTCTCCGTCTTGCTCTAGCATTGTTCAGTATATTTCAAATTTTGACAACTTGCAAACCTTCGGCTTCGGCCAAAGCTTCGGCTAATTTTTGGCCGAAGCCGAAGGTTTGGCCGAAGGTGCTTTTTTTGGCCGAAGGTGGCCGAAGCCGAAGCCGAAGCATCGGTCGGACACTAGTTATCATTGATTTTTGTATCAAAGTCTTCTTGGGTGTTCAAATAGCAGCATAAAAATAGCGCCGTTTTAAATGCAGCCGTTCTAGTAAAGCCCTTTTTACGATCAAATCTCGGTAGTGTCATGTAATGTTTTAGTCATATTAATGTTAGACAGAATTGATATCTTGCTTTGTCTGTTTAAAAGTCTTGATGTCTTCACCAGCTTTTATTTTCTAAAATATTTTCTAATTAACCTATTGTTGCATTGCAGATTTGAAAGCTAAGTCAATATTACATCTCCATATTTCCAAGAGAAGTCCGTCCGGGGTAACATATTTAGTAGTAGCAGATACTCTGGGCTCAATAGCCGTTTGGACACAGAATAACAAGAAGTTTGACTTTCACGTCAGCTTACCGAAATATCAGTGCGTTCCGTCAGCACTCACTGTTGATAGTCAAAGCGAAAACCTCATCGTGACATACGTTGATCAGAAGGTGAGTTATCTAACTTCAGAATCAGCATAAGTATAAAAGGTTATAATCAATCAGTTTGCAATTTCATACAAATCCGTTCAGTAGTTTCTGTGTGAAAGCATTTATAATAGTAAATAATAAGAAGAATGCTAACCTGCATACCTCGTTTGTTGACCCTATAATTGACATTGATGATCTGATAGTGCATCTAACACTGTAACATTATTTTTTGTCCAATGCCTAAGCAACAAAAAAAAATGTTGTGTTTGCTGGCTTTGGATAGAATAATGCAGAATCTCCACTTTTTAATTCCTGGAGCACACACAATTCTGATATAATTTACTTGTGCATTTGACTGTACAAAATTAAATAAGCTAAGGAAGTTTAGTAGTAGAAATAAAATCATTGCAGTATACTTAATACAGTAATTAAGGTCCTCGTACAAATACTCTTTTTATATCCATCTCTCAGATAGTAGAATACGAGCTAAAAGAGAAGCGCTTCACAAAATGGCCGGGCGCGGCGTTGCCTCCCGAGTGGCTGTCGCGTCGCTCGGCCGTGTCGTCCGTGTGCGCGCACCCCACGCGCGACGCTGTCGTGTTCCAAGACGAAACCTCGCTTTGGATCATGGAGAAAACTGCCAGACAGGTCCGTTTTGTTCATTATTATTGGTTTGGTTGATATGTTTTTTAAGTTAATTGTATGTTACATTAGACTGCCTCGTCAGTCTATAGTAAGTGCCGTAAGTAAATAAGTGTATAGTAAGTGATCGCAGTAGCGGTCATTGACCCACCTTTATCTATTAAAGTTCTTAATTTTGAAATCCAAAAATAAGCCTGTTCAGGTCTTGAATCATCATGTCATCATTTTTTCAACATTTTCTCTAATGAAAAACGAAACATGGTTCATTTGTTTTGGTTCATGCGAAGAGATATTGGGCAATGGCCTCTATTGCTGTTTTAAGTGGCACTTATTATAGTGCTCGAAATTTAAAAAAAAATTGTCTTTGGTGCGATTATCAGTTAGTTTCAGGCTTACACTGCTACCTAACCTAACCTCGGTGATTACAGGCGTGAAGTATGTTACATTAGGAATCTACTGTTATTATTCCCCTGAGAATCTTGTGCCGTTTTTTACCCTAACAATCACGAAAAGACCACAATGCAATTAGTCAGGCTACATATTTTAATGTCACAAGTGACGACCTATCGAATAAGTACAAAAAAGCAAAATCATTTTAAGCGGGACGGTGCTCTTCTGTTAGTGATTGCAATCCTCTTAGTTCACACGTTTATTCCGCCTTTAGGCGCCTGTTTGTACCTATAAATTTATTTCAATGTGTTTAGGTTAGCTATAATAATAATTTGTTAACTTCCAGGAGGTAGCTGAACCAGTCTCTAAAAGAAAATCAAAACCTGGCAGTCAGAACGTCGCTCTAAAAATTGTACCCATTAAGGTAAGCAAAATTACTTATAACTTGGTTTTCTACGCGTACCTATATTCATGACGTTTCTGATCGTTGATATTTCCAATAAGACTTAAACGGGTTTACTAACTTATTTTTCTCAATTTCTGTCATTGCACTACAACTTTTATTGTTTGGTACCGAAATATCAAAAACTAGGCTAATCGTGTCAATGAAACAAGTCGCTGATCGCAAAAGTACGGTACAACACGCCATAAAACTGACAGAGGTAGGTCCTTTGCGGTACGGCCCTGAACCATGACTGAAACTAGGCATGCAGGATATCCGGAAAAAAATACCTACTTCGCACCCCCGACCCCCGTGCAACACTATCACTTTTGCATAAATTCCGCTTTTCGGGAGAAGCATTTGAATATTAGTGATGTCCGCTCGATTTGCGACAGTGCCACAATGAAACTTCAACAAAACTGTACGTAATATATCCGTGGCATTACTACATTAAATGCGGAGGGACCTAAGCTTACTTAATACAATGTATAACTCATTTTTCAAAATATTGCAATGTTGGCAGTATTGCACCAGAGTTGAGATTTGCAAGTTTCCTTAAAATCAAAGGTCCTAATCCAAACACATGTTCCTTCGTAGCGGCAGAAACTCTGCTTACAATTAATATTATTATTGCTACCATTAGGTACCATGTATGTACTGCCCACTGAACAAAAGCCTACTCCCTAACCCTTTCATCGGTCCCGGTTCTGCGGAACTTGTTACCAATTCTTAGGAAAGACATCCAAGGAGGCTTGTCAAATAATTACCGTAATAAATAGTTTTAGCATTTTCTTATTTATTTTTTATTTTATTTGTTAGGGACAAAAAACAGTTACACGCCAAGCTTAACTAGAGATTCTTAAATTAGTACAAAACTTAGAAATACATTTATACACAATCTATACCATATTTATATTATTATACATGTAACCCACAACTTTGTCCACGAATTCACAAAAAAATAAAAGTTAAAAGAAAACAGACAAAATAGTGTGCATCGTAAAAACCTAATAAGAAAAAGGAAAAATAAAAATAAAAACGTATTAATTCAGTAACTCGATTGCTCTCGCCTTGAAACGATCTTTGGAAAGAGTAAATATGTCAAGCTCCATGAAGTGAGTGTTGTACGCATCAACAAGGCGACGAAGAGGCACGCGCTCCCCAGCGTTAGTCCTACAAGAGCTCGTGTGAAATAGTCGAGGCACACGAACCCCACGAAGCATGACAGATCTGGGTACTATGTAATGTAGACTATTTGTTAAAGGAATGCAGTCGAATCTGTTATTGCATATACCATGCAGCATCATTACACCCAGAAGACATCGTCTAGACTGCAAACTAAGAACATTGTAACGTTTCAGCAATTGTTTATAAGAGACTTTAGGACGATTACATTTATAATTCATAGAACGTAAATATTTTTTCTGCACAATTTCCAGCCTATCTTTGTACTTATCATATAGAGGATCCCAAATTTGGACGGCGTATTCCAATTGCGACCGAATCAGGGTTTTATATAATATTAAGAATGTAGAGGGTCGCACAAAGCTACCTGAAAATCTCATGACCAGTCCGTACATCTGAAAGGCTTTTTTCACTATATTGTCAATATGAGTATCAAAATACAGACAAGTGTCAAGCGTAACACCCAAGTCTCGGACAGACTGAACTTCATTAAGACTTGTACTGTTTATTGTGTAACTAAATTTAATTTGATTTTTGTTTTTAGTAAATGAAATTGTGCAACATTTAGGAAGGCTTAGAAAGAGTTTATTTTTGAGGCAGTATTCATAAAATCTATCAAGGTCCTGTTGTAAATATTGACAGTCGCGAATATTCTTACAGGTGGTATAAATTTTCATATCGTCTGCATACATCAAAAATTTTGAGTTGATAAAACAATGTTTAATATCATTAATAAACAATATGAATAGGAAAGGACCCAATACTGATCCCTGTGGAACCCCGGATTTAACAACTATAGAGTCAGATTCATGCCCATTAATAACGATCTTCTGAGTTCTATTGAAAACGTATGAAGCAAACCATCTGAGTAAATTGCCGCGTATACCATTAAATGCAATTTTTTCCATGAGCAGGGTGTGATCCACCTTGTCAAAGGCCTTCTGAAAATCCGTGTAAACAGCGTCAACCTGTACCCGGCGGTCCATATTTTCAAAAAGATAGTTCACAAAGGTCATGAGGTTAGTGGTGGTAGAGCGACTTTTGACAAAACCATGTTGTTCGGGAATGATAAGATGACGGATATGAGGATATAAGGCACTGTGCACAAGTCGTTCAAAAACCTTTGACAAAGTGGATAGAATGGAAATGGGCCGATAATTCTCCACATTATTTTTATCGCCGCTCTTGTACACAGGGGTGATAGAGGCTCGTTTCCAAACTGCGGGAAAGACCCCTTCCTTCAAACATTTATTAAAAATTATATATAAAGCAGAAGACAAGTGGTCAGCTGTATTTATGAAGATGGGGGGTGGTATGCCATCGGGTCCAGCTCCTTTGGAAGAATCAAGTGACTTCAATGCTGTGTGTATTGAATCCTTTGACAAGTAGATGTTGGAGATACATGGCGAATTGTCTTCATAGCAATTAGACGGTTGCCATATGTCTGGGTCAAAGGTAGAGGGTTCATATACCGAACAAAAGAAAGTGGAGAACAAATTGCATATTTCCTTGGGGTCATCGGAAGAAACATTCTTGTAAAACATATTTGCAGGGTACTTGGCTTTGCCATTCTTGGAAGAGACATACGACCAAAAATACTTAATTGATTTTGGAATACTGTCCTCAACTGATGTCATATATCTCTTATAACATTTAGCGGTCTCAGTATGAAACAATTTGCGATAATCTGAGAAACGCACATAATCAGAGTGATTACCATATTTCTTCCGTTTAATCCAAGTATGTTCTTTACTTTTGAATGTTTTTATTAGAGAAGGTGAAAACCAGATCGGAAATTTTGAGTTTTTAGTATGAGTTAATGGAGTATGCGACCTGATTACTTTATATATAGTTTCATAAAAAAAATCAACAGCCATCTCAGAAGAAAGATGAGAGAGTGACTCTTCCCAATCTATTTCACCTAAGTCGTGTTTAATGCAATCATAGTTTGCTTTGTAAAAATTATACCTGCGAACAGGATGGCATTTCATTGGTTTGAAACGTACATCTAGGTGAGTTAATATTGAAAAGGGGGGGTGGAGGCTATCAGGATTCACCAGGATATTGCAGGGCATCGTTTGAGGGTCCGCGTTAGAGATTATCAAGTCTAGCACACGACCTGAACTGTTTTTTGTGTAATGAAATTGTGAACCATTTATTATATTTATAAAATTTAGTAATATACGACCCGTAGAGTCAGTGTGACGCGCAGTAGCACGGTTCCCCTGCTGCACCCAGTCAATCTCAGGCAAGTTATAGTCACCAAAGAAATGATATGAATTGCAATTGGGATTGTTAGCTAAGCCTTGCAGCATGTCTAAGTATTGTTCATATACCTCTGCACGAGACGCTGGTGGTATATACACGACACCAATAATATGACGTGTATGCTGTTGTGTGGCAGGTAACTGTACTAATACTTGTTCAATTTCAGCGTTAAATAATTGAGTTGTCAGTATTGTCGCCCGCAATTCACGAAGCACAGCAATTAGAACACCACCTCCATCTTTTTTGTTCGTCGCGACACGGTCACGGTCACACCTAAAGACAACATATCGTTCATCAATAAATTCACTATCACGGATATCAGGAATAAGCCAAGTTTCGGTCAGAACGATAACGTCATAAGAATTACTCAATATGTTCATGTAGAGCGTTTGCAGCTTTGTACGAGTACCTCTACAATTCTGGTAGTAAAAAGTAATGTTGTTAGTAGCCATAAATTACAGTAATAAAATACATTTGTATAACGTAAATCTTACCACTCAATTGATAATACTTAAGCCCGTAGTCTACAGTAATTATATGAAAAGTTAGGGATAAGCCAGAATTACAAAATAGTTGAAATATGTGTTTGTACTGCACGGTAGGTTTGCCGCAGTGTTTGTACTGCAAGGTAGTCTCTAATATTATACATAACTGTTTAAATGGCATGAAAAGATACGATCGCATGTAACATAGAAAGCCTAGGAAAAAATGTAGAATTTTTTGTAAAACAAGCACTGACAACAAAAGTTGTGAGCTAAGATAGGTATAAAATTTGAAACTTACATGTACATTAACGAAACTTATAAACCTGCAAAACGAACATATTATGGAAAAGGAAAAACGACAAATCTTAATATAATTATACAAACAGTCTCTAAAAGAAAATCAAAACCTGGCAGTCAGAACGTCGCTCTAAAAATTGTACCCATTAAGGTAAGCAAAATTACTTATAACTTGGTTTTCTACACGTACCTATATTCATGACGTTTCTGATCGTTGATATTTCCAATAAGACTTAAACGGGTTTACTAACTTATTTTTCTCAATTTCTGTCATTGCACTACAACTTTTATTGTTTGGTACCGAAATATCAAAAACTAGGCTAATCGTGTCAATGAAACAAGTCGCTGATCGCAAAAGTACGGTACAACACGCCATAAAACTGACAGAGGTAGGTCCTTTGCGGTACGGCCCTGAACCATGACTGAAACTAGGCATGCAGGATATCCGGAAAAAAATACCTACTTCGCACCCCCGACCCCCGTGCAACACTATCACTTTTGCATAAATTCCGCTTTTCGGGAGAAGCATTTGAATATTAGTGATGTCCGCTCGATTTGCGACAGTGCCACAATGAAACTTCAACAAAACTGTACGTAATATATCCGTGGCATTACTACATTAAATGCGGAGGGACCTAAGCTTACTTAATACAATGTATAACTCATTTTTCAAAATATTGCAATGTTGGCAGTATTGCACCAGAGTTGAGATTTGCAAGTTTCCTTAAAATCAAAGGTCCTAATCCAAACACATGTTCCTTCGTAGCGGCAGAAACTCTGCTTACAATTAATATTATTATTGCTACCATTAGGTACCATGTATGTACTGCCCACTGAACAAAAGCCTACTCCCTAACCCTTTCATCGGTCCCGGTTCTGCGGAACTTGTTACCAATTCTTAGGAAAGACATCCAAGGAGGCTTGTCAAATAATTACCGTAATAAATAGTTTTAGCATTTTCTTATTGTTCCTTATGACCTGCATGTACCATCCAAGGTTATACAACTACTGCATGTTATTTTATTTTCTAGTACTTGGCTGATTTCCATTGGCTCGACAAAGATGAAGCCGTCACGCTAGAAGTGTTACCAGAAAACATCGTCTCACAGTTGCCGCCCATCGCCGCCACAAAACGACATGGACACATATAATGTAAATAAATTACTTTTATTACGTTAAACTTTGTGTTTATTTTTAAATTGTTCTCAGATACATACGGCTGCCCCATTTCAAAACCTAGTAAGGACCTAAAACAAAATTTTACAGGAGAGCGCATAAACGTAATACTAGGTCAGCCTTTAAAAAGTATTTATGTTAAGTAAAAAAAATACTATTGGTAAAAACCTAGTAAGTCTAGAGACTTACTAGGTTTTGAATTTTGAGGGAGTGGATAGGGCACTTACTAGGTATCGATGCTTAAACAAATCTGCTTTTAAGTGAGTTTTTAACGCTGGTGTTTTTGTATTCGGTAGGGACTTACTAGGTAAGGAAGTTTATGCAATAAAACGATTTTTGGAAAAATTGTCCTTTACTAGGTTTTGAAATGGGGCAGCCGCATAGTTCAGAAATCCTATTCTTATCAATCTTGAAACAGGTAACCCCTCAAATATCTCTCAATTTTCGAGATTAAAATCAACTTTTAAAACAAAACGAAAACATCCTGCCCGAATACTAGTTGAAAAAATCATTTCAAGTTCAATAGTTTCAATAAAAGATTGTTAGAATAAGAGACAATCGAAATATCAAGTTGCAAACAATGTGTTCAAAAAGAGCCCCATATAAAAGTGTGCAAGAAGTTTGGAGTGAGATATTACACTGACTTTGCTTGAAGAAGATTGTTTACTTATTAAATAAAAGTAAAAGTAGACAATTTAAAAAAGTTGTGTGTTGTGTGCTTCACAAAAGGGAATATTACACAGGTATTTATTGAGTCTCATCCGTTTCATTCATGATTCTCTCCAAGTTTTCCCACCCGAGGGGCGACACTGTCATCTGTAGCGGGCCCGCCAACATTTCTTCCGGTATTTCGCATCGTGCCGGCGGCAACTTGTACGATATTGGGTCACCGTCCACGCTCCTGGGAAAAGTCGAACAAAAATCACTATTATGTACAATTAAACAGGCCCGCGAAGTCAATACATCAGGACATGGTAGGTCTTCCGTCTTTCCACTATACGCACAAACTCAAACTTGGTACTTACGTTGTTTTCGAAAAATGGATCACGTTATATTGTAATCTCTCTAGCGATATTGTAAACTCTCTAAATATTGTCAAACGAACATACTGCTTACAATAAAACGCATTACTTTTCGTGAAATGCATGCCATGGTAGTCAACTCACGCGGTGTGGAGGGAAGGAGGGGTCCCCCTTGCCCAGTGGTACCACTCTCATGAAAAGATAATGTACCATTCCTGAGAAATACCGATTAATATAACCTAACCTTAAAACACTTAACATTCCCATAAAAAGCGTAGTCGAAGTAATCCCGCTTCACGATGGTGCAGGGTTTAAAGGAACCTAACTAACCTAACGGGGGGGTGCCCCAAGTTCCGATTATGGGGGCAGAGAATAGAGATAATTCCGATGTTCAGTTGACAATATTTCGAGAGTTTACAAAATCCCTAGAGAGAAACACGTTATATTGTAATATATCGTGTTTGTCAATTTTACGGTGAGATCTAAATCTCTCCTTTTTAATAATTTTCCATCGAAAACAAAGTTTTCCAAGAGAAGCAATTTGCAGTAAGTCCTCATTATCGAAAGACAGCTGGAGACAAGTCTCCTCCAAGCGTAACCACGTGTACCTAATTATCTTGTGCTTCTCTCATCCAGCTATTTTCCGCGACCTACATGATTCACCATGTCATTGATACATCTAATTCCGCTTCCGGCACGAAGTTGCGGTTCGGTCCTATCGCCTATCCAAGCTTTCGAGCATTTGTCCAATTATACCATAAAATAAGTACTTAATGGTGGAAAGGAAACTGTGGACCAGTGAAACAGTGAAGGAAAACATCGTGAGGAAACGTGGAGTGGCGGATACCAGCCTGTTGTAATACAATACAATACTTTAGTATAATAAAAAATACTATGGACCCTTTTGTGAGATGTTCTGTTAGCTATTTCAAAACATCTGACTATGCCAAAACAGGATTTAGATCCTATAAAGCAAATAGGTAATAACGAAAGATCCGAAGACAGTGAGCGAGAGAAACATTCTAGCACGTGTAATTTACGAGTTCTAAGCCTTGAAGTCGTTAAAATAGACAATGTTGGTGAAGTAATACTTACCCTAAGAATACAACTGTCTGCTTGTAAGGGTCGTAAATTTGTCCGGGCCTTAATGGTGGGCGGTGTGGATAATCTCGGTCGGTTTTCACCAGACGACCGAAACGCTCCAGAGGGCACGTCGCGCGCCGCCCGATCATAGCTGGAAAAAACTTTTTAAACTTACTATACTTGGCTTAATAAAAATATTTTTCAATTGGAAAGTTATATCTTTTTTCTTCTTAAATATCTTGTGGACTTTGAAATTTTTTATATCGTGGTCTTTTAACTTTTTGCGTTTAGCGACTAAGCTTTATTCGGTCACCTTACTTATACTCAAGGACTTTGGATCTCGTTAAGACCCAGATACTTTAAAAGTTCTAATTAACTTTCTCAATAATGATGTCTGTGATAAGTTTATGCATCAGAGATATCGTATATATATATTGTATCAATAGAATTGAACTCTTCTCAGTCTATTTGTACTCGTATTATCCCTATTTTACAATTGGACAACTTTGAGGACTTACATTGAGTTGATGTAGTACGGGTATCTGCTTTACTGGCATACAGTAGATAACTGGTTTATACTCTGAAACAATGGCTATGGACTCAAAGGTCAAAAAGTCACAGTTACCTACTGCCCCGAAGACATAAGGCAGTGGTGTAGGTGTAAACCGTCACTAATGTCCCATAACCTCAAGTCCTATTGAATTTATACTATAAGGGGCGCTTTGCATCGCTTTTCTTTGGGCTCTTTAGGTCACCGTAAAATGAACACGTGAGATTGCATTAATCTCTCTAGCGAGATTGAAATCTCTCGAAATATTGTTAACTTAACATACGGACGTATTTCTGCCCCCATAATCGGGACTTGGGGCACCCCCTCGTTAGGTTCCTTAATTGAAACCCTGCACCATCGTGAAGCGGGATTACGTCGACTACGCTTTTTAACCGACTTCTAAAAAATACTAAAATTGCTGTACGTTTTCCTACAAAACTTGAAGAGTTCCCTCGATTTTGCCAAGATTCCATCATCAGATCCCAACTTGGTCACTATGGGACCATGTTGCGCAGTTATGCGCGAACAAACATAAAAAAAAAAATAGAAACATCCGAATTGAGAACCTTCTAAAAAAAAAGGAGGAGGTTCTCAATTCGGATGTTTCTATTTTTTTTTTATGTTTGTTCGCGCATAACTCCGTCCCTTGCCAACCGATTTGAAAAATTCTTTTTTTGTTGGATAGGGTATACTTCCCAAATGGTCCCATAGTGACCAAGTTGGGATCTGATGATGGAATCTTGGCAAAATCGAGGGAACTCTTCAAGTTTTGTAGGAAAACGTACAGCAATTTTAGTATTTTCTGCAACAAGTAAAGCATTTGCGTTTGAAAAGAACCATTTTACCATCAGGTCTGATGATGAAGCCAAGAGTCACGGAACTCCATAATGAGAGAATGTATCCTAGTCGTGATTGGGCTTGTTGTAATTGTTACGATATGCACTTTCCATGTGTACCAAGCACATGTGAACCACTAAAAAGTGAGAAATAAAAACTTTTTTGCAAAAAATAAAACCGACTTCAAAAAAGTGAAAAATAACTTTAGCTTCTGAAGTCGGTGACAAAAAAAATAAATCAATCAAACAAAGGTCACCTACTTCAGAAGCTAAAGTTATTTTTCACTTTTTTGAAGTCGGTTTTATTTTTTGTTAGGGGAATATAAAGTGTTTTAAGGTTAGGTTATATTAATCGGTATTTCTCAGGAATGGTACATTATCTTTTCATGACAGTGGTACCTTTGGTCAAGGGGGACCCCTCCTTCCCTTCACACGGCGTGAGTTGACTACCTACCATCGCATGCATTTCACGAAAAATGATGCGTTTTATTGTAAGCAGTATGTTCGTTTGACAATATTTCGAGAATTAGCAATCTCTCTAGTTATTTTACAATCTAACGTGTTTGACAATTTTACGGTGACATATACATACCTGCTGAAGTGGGTGGTAAAGGGAATGGAGACGGGTCCACAATCACCGGGTATTTCTGGGGTTCAAGTGTATTGTTGTGTGATTGTAAGGCTGCGCGATATTCTTCAACTGTCATACCTGCCACGTTACAAAAAAAAAAAGTTGGTAAGTAAAACAAAATAATGTGGAAGATCTACTTCGTAAATGAAAAAAAAAATGCGCAATCTGTAATCCAGAATTGTAGTTATCTTTTTGTTTTTGTCCCCTATTGTTCCATTGTGCTGGACTTCAGTCTCATTTTTCCGCGCACGTCTATTCTCTGCCATTGCGCAACAGTCCACCCTCAGTCTTCGTCTGAATCGGCCACAATGTGGCCTAACGCAATAAATTTAACGGACTATAAGCCGGCAGTTCATCTAACATTTGTTCTACTTCATCCAGTATTCAATATTCTTAAATACCAATGGTACCTTGCTCAGGTATACTTTGTAAGGGTTTGATATCTGATGTTCCTCCTATATGTCTATGTAGGTAAGTGAAGAAGGAAGTTAGTTCGCTACTCACCGCATTTCAATGCTTCTTCTTCCTGTATTTCTCTAATTTTGCTATAAAAATACCATCTTTGCGGCCAGAGCTTCGCAGCAGTTTTCGACTTTTTCATGACTGAATTCCTGAAATTGTATTGAAGAACCTTAACTTGTCGTAAATAAATTACGATCAACTTTGCTGGGGAGTTCTATTCGCTATCCTCAAGTTTCTTTATCTTTGCATGGCAAGAAACCTACGACTAACTAGGAGGCCTTTTTTTTTCGGTTGGCATCAAATGACTCCTCACACTCTGGGCGGAACGGAAGGGAGTGTCAAACTTTGTGTGCGTACGCGCAGCGGAATGTTGTTGAATTTAAAGATTTTAATTATGCAGATACTTAGTGTATGACGTCGTATAATTGTGTATGGTAAAAAAAAATTTGTGCACGCAACCATTGTGGACAAATTCACCAAAAACTGATTCCGCTGGGCGAACGTTGTCCTGGCGGAACTTTTTTTAATCCATAGACTTTAGAAGAAAAGAGATGTGTCCAAAAATTAGTGTGTATTTGTGTGTAATTGTGTATGTATGAATAAAACTAGTGCATCCACAAACTTCGGAGAAATTCAAGTTTCCGCTACGCGAACGTTTGGCCATTAGCTAGTTTTCATATAAAGCGCTTACATAGAGAACTGTAGATTTTTACATACGTAGTTTTGAATTTGTTTATATTATATTAAAAAACAGATTTAGAAAAAATCGTAGGGCTTAAAAGATAAAAATATAAACGTAAAATACGCTTATTAGGTCTTAGTTCTTAAAGTATGCACTTTGGGGTCTAGATTTTCACGTTTATACAAACCTTGTAAGTGTCTGCAACATGTTGCCAAGTATCAATGATGTTCCGTTAGTAATTAAAGAGTTATAGGACAAATTTACCATGAATAGATCACTGTTTACAAAGCAGTCAAATATCACGACGTTCTAAATGAATTGCATGGTAAAATGTATGCCAATAATAATTAGTGTATTCCTTCAACTATTCACATGCAAAATTTCATGTCATTAAATTCAGTAATTAAAGAAAAACAATAATAATACTGACGAAGCATCGAAAACCTACATAACCCGACCAAGTTCGGATGGCTACAAAAAAGCGGCCGTGCAATATATTTAGGTAACATCCCAAAATTTACAGTATAATACCGGTATTGAATTGGTATAGGTGATAACACAATTGTTGTTTCGATTATAGGTCATTTATTTTTGTACACCTTCTTTTTTAAATGTATTTGACTATGACAGAAAGTAGGTACTGTTTACGTAGGTACTGTATTTAAGAATGCGCTTGAGACTTGAGATATAATCTAAATACATTATTTAAGACAAACAAAATTCATACAGCTAATTTCTATTGAAGATTTCACGGATCAGGATTAAAAAAAAATCGGAGATCGGGGATTAATTAAATATTTACCACATGTATGTACTACTGTTTAGGTAAATATTTATCATATTGTAGCTTATTACACTATTTAACCAATAGACTAGGCATGCACGAGCGTTCCCCTTTGCAACTTTAGTGGATCATGTAGATAGTGGCGTTATTATTAAAAAAATATTTTTCATTCAAGAAAAGCAATTGTATTATTTTTTCCTAACGCTTGTGTATGCAACTGTACCATATTAATATATACTATATTGGAAGTAGTGGTTGCAAAAATTCGATAGTTTTGATTTTCGAATATTCGAATATTTTTTCAGTGCTATTCGAATATTATTCGAATATTTTCCAAAAAAATAAAAAGTACTTAAAATACAGCTTTAATTGCTTTAGGAACTATATTTCCATGTAGATAAGTAAACCTGGCGTAATAATTACTTACAAAATCAACAAAAGAAGTCACAAGTTCGTCTATTATAATACAAAAAATTGTCGATGAAAACTATTTTTTTAAAATTAACTAATGTGTTGCATTCCAATGTACCTATACACTGCAACTTTGCAAGTCATCATCATCATCATCTCAGCCGAAAGACGTCCACTGCTGGACATAGGCCTACCCCAAGTGTCGCCACATTGACCGGTCCCTTGCTACTCGCATCCACCGGATTCCCGCAACCTTCACCAGGTCATCGGTCCACCTAGTGGGAGGTCTTCCAACGCGTCGTCTTCCGGTTCGCGGTCGCCACTCCAGAACTTTTCGGCCCCATCGGTCATCCGTTCTGCGAGCAATGTGCCGTGCCCACTGCCACTTAAGTTAAGCAATTCTTCGGACTACGTCGGTGACCTTGGTTCTCTTGCGGAGGTCTTCATTTCTGATTCGATCACGCAAGGAAACTCCGAGCATAGCCCTCTCCATTGCCCTTTGGGTGACTTTAAGCCTTTTGATAAGGCCCATTGTGAGCGACCACGTTTCGGTCCCGTATGTAATCACTGGCAACACACACTGGTCATAGACTTTCGTCTTGAGACATTGCGGTAAGTTGGACGAGAAGATACCGCGCAGCTTCCCGAACGCTGCCCAGCCGAGTCGGATTCGACGATTGACCTCTTTCTCGAAGTTAGACCTACCTAACTGGACCGTTTGTCCTAGGTATACATAATCGTCTACAATGTCGAGTGTAGTCTCCGATCTTGATGGGAATGGATGTGACATGGGCATTCAACATGACCTTCGTCTTGTCCATGTTCATTTTTAGACCCACTCTTTTGGAGGTTCTACTGAGGTCATCGAGCATTGTACTGAGGTCCTCCATGGTCTCAGCCATGACCACGATATCGTCGGCAATCCGAAGGTGAGTGATGTACTCGCCATTGACGTTGATGCCTTGCCCTCTCCAGTCCAGAACCTTGAAGACATCCTCCAGTGCAGCGGTGAACAGTTTCGGAGATATGCCGTCTCTCTGTCTTACACCTCGCTGCAGAAGGATAGGTTCCGAGGTTTGGTCCTGAAGTCGGACTGACATGGTGGCGTTTTTGTACAAACACTTCAACACCTCGATGTACCGATAGTCAATTTGGCACCGTTGGAGAGACTGCAGTGCAGCCCAGGTTTCGACCGAATCAAAGGCTTTTTCGTAGTCCACAAACGCTAAGCAGAGAGGCAAGTTATATTCTTCGGTCTTCTGTATAACCTGCCGAAGCGTATGTTTGTGGTCCACGGTGCTAAAGCCTTTTCGGAAACAGGCTTGTTCGGGTGGCTGGAAATCGTCAAACCTGCATGCGAGACGATTCGTGATGACTCTTGATAACAACTTGTAGACATGGCTTAGAAGTGAGATGGGTCTGTAATTCTTCAACCGGGCATTGTCACCCTTCTTGAAGAAGAGCACCACCACACCCCAGCACCATGCCTGTGGCGTTTTCCCCTCGAGTTTGACAGAATTGAACAGCTTCTGAAGGGCCTTAAGTACCGGTTTTTCACCCGCCTTCAGGAGTTCGGCAGTAATTCCGTCATCCCCCGGTCAGAGCCATCCTAATCTCGTACAGGCTGACGTACGGGATGTCTTCGGTATAGTGTCGAGTTAGTCTAGCTCTTGGGTCGTTTGCTAGGTCGACTATGGGTTTGCTGGTTGACGTGTACAACTGTCCATAGAAGCTCTCGATCTCCTTCAGCAGCTCCGGTTTGGCGGATAAGATCCTGCCATCGTCGGTCTTCAGTTTCGTGAGCTGGCTCTGCCCAATAGCCAGATTTCTTGAAAATACTTTGGAGCCTTTGTTCCGCTCGATCGCGTCTTTAATATGCTCGGTATTAAAACGGCGGAGGTCGCTCTTTAAGGATATACAGATCCGTCTATTGAGCTGCCGGAACTTCGACGCCTCATCTGATTACTGCAGGATCATCTCACGCCGCTCCTTCATGAGCTCGAAGAGTTTGATCGGAAACCTTTGCAAGTAATGTAACATAGTGGGAAACTTATGTTCTTATACATGAATAAACATGTTAATCAAAACAATTATAACATTCTCAAACAAATTAAAAAGTCTTAACTCGTAATAAGTAAAACAAAAGCATCACAAATGTAAAGGTGTCGTAAAGATATTGCAGTCAAAACTCATAGTACGCCGGCTGAAACTGGCTGAAATCGTCAGCTGCATAGCTGTGGGGGGCGTCAGCCGCTTGCATGAATTTGCTACGATACCTCCCGGACTATTTCCGTAACTCAAAATAATGGCGTCATCAAAGTCATACCGTCTAGAAGTGTTGCCAACAACAATTTTTAAGTTCTACCAACATAGACTTTGGACAAGTAACATTTTTGCTAGTATTCGAATATTCGAATTTATTTTTCTTTATTATTCGAATATAAATTTGGAAAGGAAATTCGAATAATTCGAATATTCGAATATTCGATTGCAACCTCTAATTGGAAGGTTAAGAACGTTTCTTAGATATATGGCACGGCCGCTTTTTTGTAGCCATCCGAACTTGGTCGGGTTATGTAGGTTTTCGATGCTTCGTCAGTATTATTATTGTTTTTCTTTAATTACTGAATTTAATGACATGAAATTTTGCATGTGAATAGTTGAATGAATACACTAATTATTAGCATACATTTTACCATGCAATTCATTTAGAACGTCGTGATATTTGACTGCTTTGTAAACAGTGATCTATTCATGGTAAATTTGTCCTATAACTCTTTAATTACTAACGGAACATCATTGATACTTGGCAACATGTTGCAGACACTTACAAGGTTTGTATAAACGTGAAAATCTAGACCCCAAAGTGCATACTTTAAGAACTAAGACCTAATAAGCGTATTTTACGTTTATATTTTTACCTTTTAAGCCCTACGATTTTTTCTAAATCTGTTTTTTAATATAATATAAACAAATTCAAAACAACGTATGTAAAAATCTACAGTTCTCTATGTAAGCGCTTTATATGAAAACTAGCTAATGGCCAAACGTTCGCGTAGCGGAAACTTGAATTTCTCCGAAGTTTATGGATGCACTAGTTTTATTCATACATACACAATTACACACAAATACACACTAATTTTTGGACACATCTCTTTTCTTCTAAAGTCTATGGATTAAAAAAAGTTCCGCCAGGACAACGTTCGCCCAGCGGAATCAGTTTTTGGTGAATTTCTCCACAATGGCTGCGTGCACAATTTTTTTTTTACCATACACAATTATACGACGTCATACACTAAATATCTGCATAATTAAAATCTTTAAATTCAACAACATTCCGCTGCGCGTACGCACACTCAAACTTTTACTGACTAAAAACCATCCATGTTCCTTCCTCGCCCTTTACGTTCCGGGGTCGCGGTATCTATTTCGAACAGTCCCGCAGCCCCGTCAGGCTTCGGCCCTTGCGGGCCCCTTCCTTTATGCTGAAATGTCTTTGAGGCGCGTGCGGAACACGAACGCCCCGTCGACACGGCCTGTCGTCATCACCGTCCACAGGCCCGCGTCTACGGTGACCGGTAGCCACCACGTGCCCGCCGACGCCCGGTGCGTCTCCCGCGGCGGCTGGGGCGAGAGGCTCTCTTCCTCTCACGTTCCGCCACCTCCTTCGCTAGCATGACTGCTTCGCAGAAGGAGGTGACAGCTTCCCATTTCGTCTCGCTCCACACCATGGATTGAACCAGGGCTGGACGCGAGATGTCGCCGCAGCCGATCGCCGCTACGAGGACACGGCGTTGCTCCGCAAACGCGGGGCAAACCTCCACCGTGTCCTCCGGTCGATCCTCGCAGTGGAAACACCCGGGCGTTTCCTCCCGCCCGATTCGATGCAGGAACCTCCCGAAACATCCGTGTCCGATGAGGACTTGCGTCAGGCGGAAGGAGAGGACGCCGTGGCGCCAGTCAAGTCACTCCTCAAAGAGGGGACTTATCGCCACTATCGTGGCGTGCCCTACACGGGGTTGAGACAGTCACTATCGCCTCCAGATCCCATGGCGGCAATCCGGCAAGCAGGCCCGCCGCCTCGCGGGAGATCGTGCTGTACCCACGGACCATCTTCACGGCTACCACCTTTTGGGGCGCGTTCAGATAATAGTCAGCTCGCCGCATCAAGGAACGCGCCCACACTGGGACCCCGTACAGAGCCATGGACCGCACGACGCTCGCGTAGAGCCTGCGGCAGAGGGCGGTTGGCCCCCCCAGGTTGGGCAGGAGTCGCCTGAAGACAGCCCCGGTCCGTTCCAGCCTGGGGTCCAAACGTCAGAAGTGCTCCACGAAGTTCCACCGGCTGCCAAGGGATACCCTTCCTACGCCGATGTTCTACAGGGGCGGCCCCAGAACAGATCCCTGTGGGACACCGCACGACATCTCTCGCCGGTTCCATTCTCCGCTATGACTGGGGTAAATGTATGTGTATGGGGTGTGTGTGGGGGGCGGCAGCACCAATAGTATTCTCAGTGTGTTCGCAGATCTGTGGGATTCCCCGATGATTTGGAGATGAATACAACTCCATGCTGAATATTGATTGTATGTATATTTTTATCTGTGTGTGTAACTTACTAACACTAGAACTAAGTAAAATTGTTACTAACCCTATGGACTCCGGTCTGAAACAAAAAGTTTCTATTCTAAATGACGACCCGGTCCGTCAAGTAGTCCCCGACCACACGACGGAGGTAGGTCGGCACCCGATGGTACCTCCCGAATGCAGCTCCAGGGCATCGAGTTGAAGGCGTTGGCGATGTCGAGAGACACCGCCAAGACAACCCCACCCCGGGACACCGCATTCCCCGTCGTGAGGGCTCTCACGCGTATGATGGCGTCCACCGTCGATCGCCCCTTGCGGAAACTGAACTGGTAGTCCGCAAGGTCCGGCCACATCCCCTCAAAGTGCTCGGCGAGGCAGTCTGCAAACACTCTTTCAAAGAGCTTGCCCACCTCATCGAGCAGCACGATGGGCCGGTATGCAGACTCCCCGTCTTCCAGCGTAGCGGAAACTGGCCCCCTAGTAGCATTTTTTGTTGGCATTTAGTTGGGCCACATACCTCTGGTTAGTTGGCAAATGCATACAATTGGCGGGCAGTTTGCGGGTTGGGCCCAAAACTGATGGCCTACGTGGATTTGCCAACGAAGGCCCAACTTGCGATGGGGCCAACGTGGATTTGCCTTCGAACAACCTGCAACTACTACCAATGTTTACCACCAAGCTGGTAGTGTTGAACTAAAAACAACCTTGTGTGAACAGTGTTCAAAGTGTGAACACTAATAGGGTTGAAAAAAAGATACAGTAGAGTTGAGAAGGAGAAGGTTCTCCTTCTCAACTCTATGTTTCTCTATGTTTCTTGTTTTAATTAACAACCGACTCCCAAAAAGAGGAGGTCCTCTTTTTGGGAGTCGGTTGTTAAAACATAAAGTCGTTCTGATCTATGCTGGTGATATATTTTTTAAAATTCACTTGAACCCAACCAAATCGTAGTAATACAACGATAGCGACTTCTAATTGGACTACAACGCCATCTATCGAGGTTGGGGTACAACTTTTGAACCTTTACGATACTATCATCACGGAACAGAAAAAACAGTGGAAGTGCAATGCACCAAAATTACCAGGAACCGCTGTGACCAAACTCACACATATAAACCGATAATCTTATATTGCACTACAAAAAAAAAATTCGTTTGATTCGTTGTTCAAAGTTTAGCCAAAATTAGATTACATCACAGATAAACCCTGACGTTCTACAAATAAGATTTATTTTGCTTCAGCGGCAAAACGTGTTTACGATCCATAGTCACACTAGATTTGATTGACGAGTCAATTCCGCTACTTGACCATAGATGGTGGTATTCTCAGAGGTCGCAATTATGAACTTAAATGCGTTAGACATATGGTTGACATTTGCGTGATCGGTCGGTTTCTGCTGCTACTCGGTCAAGGCCGGACCACGTAGCATATTAAATTTATTTATCGATATCGATAGATACCCCATATTTTCTTCAATTCGCAAAAATAAGAGTTGTTGGGAGTACATTTATTTATTTGGTACACAAGCAGCTGCTCATTTAAATTATAAATAAATAGACACAGACAGACAGGTAAATTTAAAATTATGCATGCATGCCTTTTACAAGTGTTCAAAGGAGACAATTTTTTTTGGGCCCACCCGGCATTTATTATTCACACTACACCAAAAAAAGTAACCATGTTACAATAGTATATAAACGAAATATTACATAAAAATGAAAACGGAATCTTAAAATCACAATAAATAAGCTATGTTATGATAATTATTTGCCAGTCAAATCATTCCTGTTGTGGTCAGTGTCATTTGACAGAAAATACTTACGTGAATAGGGGCGTTTTTTCCGTTTACTGAAAAATTTTTGGTATATCCATATCCTTTATTTGATATTATAAAATCGACTTCTAAAAAATGTTCACAGCATATTGTGCTTGATTTTGTTGGCATCCAATTAACTCTGCCCGTTGCATCTATCCATTTCTCTTTGATGCTTGCGTCTTTGGGAAACCTAAAAGTATTTTAAATGAAGGTTATAGGACCTGCTGATGTCTATTTAGTGATCAATGCAAGGTCTCAATCATTAATAAATTATAATAATTACGTTACTATTTAAAACATTGATTATATATATTTTTGCTTTTAAGCGTTTATGCAATCTATGAAGAATAAAGGCGACCTTATACTTGTATTGTAATGTAAAACTAAATAAATAATGAATTTAAAA
This sequence comes from Xestia c-nigrum, assembly GCA_916618015.1. Classification (NCBI taxonomy): domain Eukaryota; kingdom Metazoa; phylum Arthropoda; class Insecta; order Lepidoptera; family Noctuidae; genus Xestia; species Xestia c-nigrum. The sequence continues at coordinate 14,310,507 of OU745260.1, forward strand.
ATTGTTTATTCCTTGTATCGATATCCATCTATAAATTCAATATTCGACTTGACCACATCACTACTTGAGTAGCGAAGTGCTTTCAAGGGTGTTCTATTGAATAGAATCGATCCAAATTAAACTTTATCTTAATTGTGTAAGGTTGATTTTGCCCAACCGTTCTATTAAATATTAATAAATATTAACAAAATAAGGTTTTTATTAGAAAATAATAAAAATTGTACTTACAAATGATACGAAATACCTCCATTTTTAAGATTTTTCCTCCTACTATTATTTTTACACTCTAAAATGGAACAATACGGCATAGCTAGGGAAATATGAATTTGTCGCGAGACTAGCAACTCGGCGCGATGTTAGAACGCGACTGGGATTAGTTAAGCGGACTTAAGCGTAACAACTCTTAAGGCTGCGTTTCCACCAGAGATGTGCGATGGAAATGTGTCGTGCGAGGATGTCTAGCTGTGCTGTGAAAATGTGTGGGTGTTTCCACCAAAGCTGTGCGATGATAATGTGCCTACGAGGATGTGTAGCGGAGCTGTGAAAATGCGCATTAATGTGTGGCGCGAGGATGCGTTGCGAAGCTGTGAAATGTGTCGACGGGGGTGCGGTGTAGTGGGAGCGGAGTAACGCGAACGCCTGCCTGCCGCTCACCGCGCTGCGCTCACGTCTCACTTTGCTGTCGTAAGCGCTTGTAGTCGTACGCATGTCGTACGGTTGCGTGGCATAATGGACGAAAAATTAATTGATGCCGTTCAAAAGTTTCCGTGTTTGTGGAACACTTCTTTGTCATTTTACAAATGTAATGAAACTAAGGACGCTGCGTGGGAGGAAATAGTCAAAGAAATACAATATAAAGATGGTAAGTAATAATCATGTATTAAAATCAGGTATATTAAAATACAAGTTACAATATTTGGGTATTTATTGTGTGCGATGAATTCGTGACGAAATACGAGTATCTTGCCATGACACTTTTCCTTGATTATTGAAATAAGAGCAGTATTTCTCTCTTACATCATAACTATCACTTGACACGACGACGGAAATGCTAGGAACCGATACAAGAGTACTTGTATTTGTGTTATCAATGCAATCCAAATAATTACTTTGTCTTTCAATTAAAAAATTATGCATTACACATGTGGCTTTTACGATTTTGTCAACCGTTTCCACTCTGCATTCAAAGTCTTTACGATACACATACCACTTTCGTGCCAATACACCGAATGTAGCTTCTACAATGCGACGTGCCCTCGAAAGTCTATAGTTAAATATACGTTTCTGTTGGTCTAACTGGTCCCGCGGATATGGGCGCATGAAATTTTCCATCAAAGGAAAAGCCTCATCTCCAATGAATACAAATGGTACTGGTTCACCTCCTTCATATAATGGTTCAGGTTCTGGAAGATTCAATCTTTTTTCTTTCAAATATTTTCCAAAAACACTATCATCAAATATTCCAGCATCACTAAATCTTCCCATGGATCCCACATCAACCATTATAATCTTTCTCCTAGCGTCAGCTAAGCACATAAGCACTATAGAAAATCTTTGTTTGTAATTAAAAAAAGAGGACCCAGTGTTTGCAGGACACATTATATAAACATGTTTACCGTCTAGAGCCCCCAAACAATTTTTAAACTGCCATAGCTCTTGAAAATCCTTTGCTATTCGCTTCCAGTCGTCTTTGGTAGGTTTTGGAATAACAAGAGGTTGTAAAACAAGCCAAAGAGCATTACAAACTTCTGCCACAATTCTCGACACACTTGCTACTCCAATCCTAAAATTTTCTGCCAATCGTGTGAACGACGAGCCCGTGGATAAATACCTGCAAAAAAAGGAATGTTTATAATAATAGTAAGAAAAATAATTAACAAATAAAAAAGTACTCTTTACCTGTTACTGATTTTTTGCGATCTGTAAGACAACATGCTTGGTATAAAAATGTTATATTCCTAATCATAATTTTCTATTATTTCAGTGAAAAGCGCTAAGTATCGTTGGAAACAACTACGGGATAGCCATCGGGACGCGCTAAAGAGGCAGAAATCTAAAAAAAGCGGACAGGCTACAACCAAAACACGTGAATGGAAATACCAAAAATTGATGGAATTTCTTTTACCGTACATGGCCAACAGAGATAGAGAGTCAAGTTATAAAGAGGATATTTCGTCACCAAATAATGAAAATGACTCTTCGCAAAGCACTCAATATTCATTAAACCAAGATGACTCTTCGCAGAGCACTCAATATTCATTAAACCAAGATGACTCTTCGCAGAGCACTGAACATACACCAAATCAAGCTGACAATCCCAACAATCTTTACGAAATAGCCTCAACTTCAGGCATTTCAACAGATTCGGTCACCCCGTCATCATCAAAGAAGAAAAAAGGCGATGAATTATCAATTTTAATACAAAAACATATGAAAAATCAAGAAGATTTTCGAAAAGAAAGGCAAGAATTAAGAGAACTTTTAAAACCAACGGACTGCGATGATACTGATAATTTTTTTCTTTCAATGGCGAAAACATTTAAAAAATTACCAGATTACATGCAAGTTCCTTTAAAAAGGAAACTTTTTAATATGATTAGCGAAGCCGAAGAATCTTACGTGCTGTCGTGGTATAATCAAAATATTGGTTATTCTTCAAGCTCTGGTAGCAGTATAGCAGTAGGTAGTAATATAGCAGGCCAGATGGATTTGCCGCCTCAGCTGGATCCTGAACAACTTGGTTATTCTTCAAGCTCTGGTAGAAATACAAATAAAACAGTGGGCCAGATGGATTCATCTTTCCAACTGGAAGCTGTACAACCAGCATCTCCGGGAACACAACATTCAGACCTACAAACGCCAAATACTTCAAACAAAGTAGGAACAGAGCCTAATTTGCCATGAAAAAGAGGAACTTGTTGTCTACTTATTTTGCAGATTATGATTACTTTTCAATTAATATGTTTAATAAAGACAAAATTGATTCAAACTATTTTACTTACTTTAAACATACCGCCAATTTTTCCTTGGTGCTGATGCATTCTCTGTAGTGAGTGTCTTCTTTCTTGATAATGTTCTCAATCAAATTGTGTAACTCATAAAAGTTACTTCTAGATACTCGATAAGAATTTTCGAATATTTCATCATCAGCCGTATGAAAAAAGGTAAAGAATTCTCCATGTAATCGATGATATTTAATATGGTTACGTATCCAAAACCTGTGTGTTCTTGTATTGCTCAAAATTATAGAACTAATAAACTCCGTATCTTCTGCTTCCATTTCTTCATCACAAATTGTTAAATATAAAAGTATTTTCTTTTTCCAATTATCCATATTATTATCTATTTTGCGCACTTCTACTTCCAACAAACTCCGTCTATGGACTGGCTGGTACAGTATGCGCAAACCTCGCAACACATCTTTCTCAACACACATTCCTCGCACACTTCCCTCGTACACATCCCTCGCACACATCCCTCGCACACATCCCGCGCTTGTTTTGTATGCGCAAAAATCTAGCTCCGCTGAGCCGTTTCCACCAGAGCTGTGCTGACCGAGGCAAGGTAAATGAAGCGATCCTATTGGTTCTTTACAAACACATCCCTCGCTATGCATCCTCGCACATCTCTGGTGGAAACGCAGCCTAATTGTGGCACGCGTGCCACGCCTATTTTGACGACTCAAATGGCGTAGTGGTAGTGAAGCTGCCTTGCGTTCATAGGGTCCTGGGTTCGAATCCCGGTAGGAGCAAATGTTTGTGTGATGAGCATGGACATCTGTTTCCGAGTCATGGATGTTTGTATGTATAATAAGTATGTATTTACAAACAAAAAAGTATATATGTAGTATAATATCAACTATCTGGTGTCCACGACACAAGCCTTGCTTAGTGTGGCACTAGATGGCGCTGTGTGTTTAATGTTAAAAAAAAAATGCACTTCCACTGTTTTCTCTGTTCCGTGGCTATCATTGTGACGGAATGTCCTTAAATTATCCTTAATTTTCAATTTTGCACTTTGTTTACAGTATAAACCATAAATCTTAAATATAAACTAAAATGTAAAAAATATGTTTCGTAAATCTAAGAGTTACTAAGAGTTAAGAGAGTACTAGTAAGCTCATACTGGGTACCTGTACCAGTATATACGTATCATCCCTAATATACCTATTGAAAGGTTTAAGTTTGACAGATGTAAGTTGTTATCATAATTTAAATCCCTACAAGAAACTCCCAACAGTAGGAATAGACCCAGCAGGCCCGTCGTTAGTTGGCCCAATGTTGTTATAATAACTGAAATCCCTGCAAAAATCACCCATCAGTAGGAATAGTAACAGAAGGTCCTTCGTTGGCTATTCGTTGGGCAAATAGTGCATGTTTATGACAATGGGCCTATTTTAAGTTTAGGTTGGCGGAACAACTAACCGTCTGCCAATACATTCCCAACTGTTGGCATAAGGAAGCCAACGGCAATTGCTACTAGGGCCTCTCTCCAAGCATGCGCTTAGGAGCCCTTCAGGGCCCGAGAGCCTCCGAGGTCAGGACCGAGGCATTGCCAAGCAATTAAGCCATCGGGTCCCGGAGCGGTATTTATTGGCCTTGAGCTTACCTACCGCCACTCTCAAGTTTACCCCAGTCACTTCCGGAGTGTCATCGTCGTCGCTTAGTTCCGCTTCCGGCCCCACAGGTGGCGGAGCCATTGGCGGGGGTGAGAGTTCCCCTCGCAAAAGGAACAGAGCGCTCACCACGTCCTCCACGAGCTCAGGCCGGCTCTGCGTTACCGGTAGGGCCCGAGTGCGGAGTTTATCCCGCACCATCTTGTAAGGGCCCCCACGGATCTCTATCGAGAGTCTCCAGCATCTCCAAGCGGGCCAGTACCCTGGCCCGCAGGACAGCCTCCCGGAGGGCAGTCTTCGCCGTTCTGTATCCCTCGTACAGCTCCGCCTCAATGGCTGCTGCATCCGGCGGGCGGATGCGGAGCCTGCGATGCCTGGTGTACAGGCGCCGCGCAGCAACACACGCCTCGACTCGTGCAGAGACGTTATTTACCGCGACCATCAGTACACCTGACGCCGGGCGCTTCCTGGCCGGACTCGCGGCATTGCCACGTCGCGTCGCATATGTCGGACATGGCCTCCTGGAACCACCCTGTCTCATTGTTAACGTCGGCAGGCCTGTACGGTGTTGTCACCCAGGCCTGCACGATCGAGGCTTCCAGGAGGAGCTCCCGGTACAGCTCCTTCAGCCAAATAGCAGGCCTTAAACCCTTCTCCTTCCTTAAATACTCATTATAATCGGCGCATGAAAACCTAACGCAGACGAGGTTCCTAGGAAACCTACACGACGGGATTTTATGACGGGAATCGAGTTATTCGTACCTAGGTTTTTAGGCTTCTTGCAACTATTTTTAAGTTAGTTCAAACGTTATAAGGAAAACAACTGGAGGCGGTCTAGAATTACACTGCGTATTTCATTGCATTTGCAGCTTCGCTAAGTATTTCTCGCATCTAGTTTTTGTGCAGCTTTCAGTCTGACTACCCTGCCCAACGTCCAGTGTCACCCGGAAATTAATGACTACCAACTACCCTCCGAAGTTCCGATGTCCGGTATCTGGTTCAACCGGAAAATGGCACAAGGGTTTTCGATGTATTCGATGATTTGATGAACGTTATCTGTGCCATATATCTCCAAAGCACAGAGGAGTTGCAAGGCTGGTATTTCGGATGATGGTCAGATTTGATACTGACCCTAATACATATATGGACCCAGTACCCTTCTTTACCGGCGGCGTACTCTTCTCTCTTTTTATCTGACTACGGCAAATTTTATTTCAGAGGAGACCTACCTATACTGTGTCTACGTCTGTCAACCCTCCTAGTTTATATCATGAAATAAGTACTTTTGTGCTATTCTATCTTTGTCATTTTCTACGTTGTGTGTGCACATGAATAACTTTACGGCTACGGTTATACTTAGCGCCTGCAAAAACTTATATAATGAGTAATTTTCCACTCTAGAAAGTTTGACGTCTCAAGGAACAGCCCGGTATAACTTTTCACAATATGAATTGTATTTACTCCAGACAGTCACCAGCGGTGTTTACAAAAACAAAGGAACACTTACAATATTCCCTGAGCTTTGACAGGATCAGTCGAAGGCTCCCGGCGACCGCCTATATTAGCAGGGGCAGGTGCTGATGCGCCCTCCATTTTATATTAATTTCAGAGCACAAATGGCAGCTGTTGTAGGAACTAAACTGTATTCTTGCAGGTATTCGAAACTACTAGATAAAACTTCCGACCCCTCGGTTCCCTATGCAGAATGTTGCTCGGGTGATGAATGGAATCGATCAAGCAATAAAAAGGAATTATTAATGCCTATTTAACAATCAAAAGTCACGGTGAAGGAAGTTTATTCAATCCTTTGATGTCATGCAATCGGAGACATTAGTCAGGTAACTGTTTTTAGAGTTTTGACGTTTGTAGGTACCTAGGTACGCAGTAGCTTACTAGCAAAATCGACCGGGTTTCGTGCATTCAGTAACTAAGAAGGGGAAATACCACAACCAATGCTTGTTGAAAATCAAACATTTTATAGAATCTTCGAAAAAGTATTTTGATTTAGTAGTTACCTAGTACTAAAACAAATGTTTAATTATAACAATGAAATTATAATAACAAATGTATGAACGTGAAAAGTCATTTCAAAAATAAATCCTTTCTTGTATACCCATGTAGAAAATGAACAAACAATGAAAACATTTGACTTTCACGAGTTGGAAAACTTTCCCTTGTTTTGTGGACTTTATAATTAGGTTAGGTTAACGAATGACATTTAACAACAATAAACATAGTATTATCTTTTTAACCGACTTCCCAAAAGAGGAGGTTCTCAATTCGTCGGTATCTTTTTTTTATGTTAGTTCCTCGATTACTCGAAGATGGCTGGACCGATTTGGATTATTTTTATTTCGTTTGAAAGGGTATGCTTTACAGGTGATCCTATAATCATCAAGTCAGGATCTGATTATGGGATCCCGGAGAAATAGAGAGAACTCTTCAAACTTAATAGGCACATATGAAGCGATTTGGATAGTTTTCGGAAGGGTACCTTCTCGGAAGGGTAGGTACCTTCTCCCCTTCAATTTGGTGAAGATTTGATGAAGAACTTCAGAGATAGGTAACAAAACTCCTAAATTAGGATTGCTGAAATTTCATCTCTGTCTATCTCTATTGTTTACACCAGTTCATGACATAACATCACGCCAGTACGCTGTAAAGGGGTAAGCGCATGTGAAACACAAAAAAGTGAAAAATAAAAACAAAGTTACAAAAAAAAACCGACTTCTAAAAACACAAAAAAGTGAAAAAATAACATTAGCTCCAGAAGACGGTGACCTTTGTTTGTTTTTTGCCACCGACTTCTGAAGCTAAAGTTATTTTTTCACTTTTTTGTGTTTTTAGAAGTCGGTTTTACCTATGACTATATGTATAAATAGTATAGTAACTTAGGAACGGTCAGTAACTAAGTACTTAACAAAATTAAAAATGTCCACTAACTTTGCCACTCTGACAAACCTATAAATAATTACCTATGCATCATCGACGCAAAATGATACCATACATTGATTTTCAACAGAATTTTAATAACTGAGAGTTAATTTCCCACAATTATGTTCCGATAAAATTAATTTTCACTTCTCATGCTCTAAAAGTACACCAATATAGCCCTACGAAGCGGGATTAAAGTGACTATTTATTCCCTAGGGAGTAAAAGGTAATTTAAAATGGAACGATCTTTTACTCTGCAACATGGTAACAAAAGGGTAACTTATCAAAGGTCTTATTTAAATTTCGAATTGGCTTGCAAATAGAAAGTGGTTTAATTAAAAAAAAAACAAATGAACTCTTCAACGCGAGAATAGTTATTTGTTATACAAGAGAGAAAATTGTTTTTCACTTCTCATGCTCTAAAAGTACGCCGTTATAGCCCTACAAAGCGGGATTAAAGTGACCGTTTATTCCCTAGGGAGTAAAAAGTAATTTAAAAATGGAACGATCTTTTACTCTGAAACATGGTCACAAAAGAGTAACTTGTCAAAGGTTTTATTTAAATTTAATTGCCATGCAAATATAAAGCGGAAAATGTATGGTTGTTTGTGTATCTTTGATTTTTAAAAAGCAATGCTTCTGTTGCTAGCCGCTGCAGTAATGTAGGTACTAATTATCTGTGGAGTGTTAATCATCTTCATTGCGAAAATGTTGAGAGTTTGTGTTGTGTTTTCAATGGTTAATCTGTGAATGACCTGATAGAAGAAAAAACTGACAGCTCAGTTCAGAATTTTTGTCGAGTGTAAAGTTCAGTTTTAAATGACTATTTTTCTCGCACTCGTAGTGAAAAGTACAGTTTGCACCTCGAGACTAAACACCAATATAATATACCCTCGCTATCATTGCCTCCCTCGCAAGCTCGGGAGTCAAACCACCTCGGGTATATAATGGCTTCGTTTAGTCCCTCGTTATAAAATATACTATTTTATATTGGAATTTTGAGCGTTAGCGAGGGAATCAAAAGAGCACGAGGTGAAAAATCTCTGCACTCGAGTGCAACACGTAACTTTTCATCCCACCTCAGCAAATGAATAAACGCAAAAAAATGCGCATTATTAACAAGTTAATTCTGTTGGCGTCAAATAAACTTGCTCGTCGCTAGATAATGAGTGGTCATTTTAGGTTTTTCACTTGTTTTCAAGTTGGATTCCGTGTTTTTAAACTAAGGTGTTAACAATATGACGTGAAAAGAAAATGGCGCGCGCAAAACATATTAAAAAAGTACACCAAGAAGTTTCCGAGTCTGAGTTTTTAACAAATTAAAAAATTGGTTGTCTGTAAAGTCGGTTTACGGACGATAGATTTACGTGATAACGTCATAATCATTATTTTATGTAATACAAAAAAGGAGATGGAACGTTACTATGGAACGTTACTATGGAACGTTACTATTTTTCATGAGTGTTGCTGGTATTATCAATTTATAAGACGTTATCACGTCAAAAAGAAATGTATGTTAAATTCGGCACCATAGAGGTAGAAGTAAAGGTTTAATGATGTTTTGAATTGACATGCTAGTGCTCACGATGTTCTAAATTCAAATTTACTTCAACCTCAAGACGATAAAAACGGCTTTTGCACTCAGATATCGAAGAGCAAAAATACTCTTTCCGAGATGGGGGTATGAAAAAAATAGACGTATGCCATATTGTTGGTTGTGTGTATCGTTGATTTTGAGAAGTACCTATGTATGTGCATTGCCTCTGTTAATAGCCGCTGCAGTAATGTATTTACTAATTATCTGTGGAGTGTAGATCATCTTCATTGCGAAAACGTTGAGAGTTTGTGTTGTGTTTTAAATTGTTAATCTGTGACTGACTTGATTGAAGAAAAAACTGAATATTTGTGAAGTGTAAATTTCTCGCACTCGAAGTGAAAACTACAGTTTGCACCTCGAGACTAAACGCCAATTTAATATACCGTCGCTATAATTGACTCCCTCGCAAGCTCGGGAGTCAAACTACCTCGGGTATATTATGGCTTTGTTTAGTCCCTCGTTATAAAATATAATAGGTATATTTTGCTGGAATTTCGTTGCTCACCATACAATAGGTAGGTACACCCGTACAAAAACTCGCAAATATCTTGTAAAATCTTAGTCTTCAGTTAAATCTTCAGTCTACATTCCTCAGTAATTAAACTGTAAGTAGTGCTATGCCTCGATCCTTCGCTTTATTTCGCAAGAGCGACGTCAATTTCAAATTCAAAGTTTTGTTAGCGACGTGTTCGGTGTTGTGTCAAGCGAGACGTTCGGCGGGACGTCTAGACCAGACAGCCTATAAACTTTCTCAAGCATATTACTTTTATTTACCTACGGCATTTACGCGAATGGAAAAGCTGGGTCTTTTCTGAAAGGTCAAAAGATGTGACCTACGCCGCCCTAAACTAACGCTTAGTAACCTTATTGTTATGCTGGTTCGACTTTAATTTAAACGTCCTTTCCTTTCTACTTACCTTTAATTTATTAAAATTGGGGACCCGATGTGTGGGTTCTATTTGCGGTGGAATTCATACTTGTTATTTGTTAATGTGTATTGTTTTTTTCGCAGTTTTCTATAGGTCTTACCTACGTAGTGGCTGCACGTTTACCAAATTGCCATAGGTACTTAATATGGTTAACTCACCTATCGGCTATTTTCATAGCCCGTTTTTCAAAGCAACTCGTATTTTATTTGTAAATCATTTTATTAGTAGTATTTGTACATTAGGCACTATCATCCGTATTATTTTTTTTGACTTCATTAGTTATGAATTCACAATTTTGTTTAAAACACAATTTAGTTCAGTGTGTCTGTGGGCTTAAAATGTAGCGGTGTGCAAGTGTGCGTATACCAGACTATCGCGATAGCCTAGAAAGGCAGACAAAGGGCGACGGAAGGGCAGACAGTTTGCACTGCGATAGACTTACTTTATTCGCACTGTTTTGCTTCAAAAAAGTAAACAATGTCTACGGCACAGCGCGTTATTGTTTACAATTTATGTTTTGTCTGCTGTAACATGTATGAAGACTGACACCAAAATATTGTCATCAGAAATGATTGTTTTTGAATCGCCTCTTACAATGTTTACACTATACACATGTAGTATTCAGAACCATTTGTTTTTTTTTCTAGGGATGAGAAATTATCAAATAACTTCTCCCACTCTGGGCAGAGCGAAAGGGAGTGTCAGGCTTTTACTAGCTAAAACCCATTCATGTTCCTTCCTCGCCCTGTATGTTCCGGGGCCACGGGCCCACGGTATCTCTTTCGAACAGTCGCGCAGCCCCGGCAGGCTTGGGCCCATGCATTATGCTGACATCTCTTTGAGGCGCGTGATAGATTATTTTTAAAATGTTAACTGTTTTTGTTGAATATTTGATGTATTTCAGTTAATAAAACATCCAAATTGATATAATAACTATTTTTGTAGAATAAGAAATAACAGGAACTTAAAATCTGATTAGATAAGTAAATATTTTATTGTGATTTTTAAGAGCAATTAGATACAAAAGCTATTACTATTATTTAGATACCATTAAATAGTTTAATTACGTAATTTAAGAATTATTTAATAGCATTTTGTTAAAATTAAAGTGTTTTAACATTTATTTAGTACGATTGTTGAGCTTTGTCGTCACCTGCTCACCCCACCTTGTTTACAAAAACCGATGCTTTAAAACGGGTGCCGGCCCAGTGTGGCGGCACTTCTTCATTCGACGTTCGGACGCCGCAGCGTGCACACGTACGCTCCGCTCCCCACCGCCGACTCTCCGCGCACCCCGCGCCCCCCGTCTGTTCGCCGCAGCTTCGCCGCTACGCCGAGCATCGAAGGCCCAGTGCCTGCCGTCCAGTAGTGCGTCGTTAGTTTGTGTCTAATACTTGTATTAGTACACATACTCAACGGTGTCACTCAGTGGCAAAAAAACAGCCTCTTTCGAGGCTATATTTCCTTTATCGTCGAATCGTCCGCGTTTTTGTTGCCCCTTCAGGGAAAAGCCACGGTTTTGTGGTTCTTGACGGGAAACCTAACGGTGTTAACGAAGTCAAGAGGGTGGTGACCCAATCCTACCCGCCAGACCCCTTCAGGGCGAGGCATTCCATTGGCATCGGGAGCTAGGACCTTGGCCTTGGGGGCTTCCCTCGTCAAACCTAGTCTTCGACTTCGTTCACAGCTACACACCTAGTGTCGGTTGGGAGTGTCTACCCCTTCGCACTAGAGCCCCTTGTGGGACTAGGGCCCTGTCGCACAATAAGACTGGCGACAGGTTTACAAGCTTAGGGCACACCTTAGGTACTCACCTCCCTGTTCGCACAAGTTCAGGAGAGGCCACACATCCCCGGGCGCACCTACCCGGGGAGCTAGGTGTTAGGTGATAGGCTTTTAGCTAATTTTCAGGCCCCTCTGGCCAATCAGACAGTAGTGTAGCTGGCGAGTTTGTTTGTGTTTTTCTTCTCGCACAGCATAGCACTAGGAAAAACACTGGGTGGGTTCGTTTTTCGGGGAACTGTCTTCCCGAGGGGTTCACGTTTCGACGTACCTCCTCGGGACTAGGTTTTCTTAGGCATGAGCTTAACTCGAATCTAGTCCCCGCCAACAATGGCGCAGTCCAATAAGTGGGCTGTCTTGTTCGACGCGCTCATTGAAGTCCTCCTCAAGGACAACAATGAAAAATACTCGAAGATTCTCGCTCCCTTCCGCGAGGAAAGCGACCGCCTCAAAGAAGCGGAAACCGTCGTCGATGAGATACCATCGACTATTATGGATTTCAGCGACGCGCTGAATTCCCCCGCCGACCCCGCGTCCGCGTCCCAGGCCTTAATTGAGGCCCCTCCCAGCGAGGAAACTCCCTACCCGATAGAAGAGATGGAAGTAAACATCTCGGATAACGAGGCGACCTCAGCCTCTAATGATTCAGATTGCTCCGATGCATCATCGCCCACCTCATCCTCCGAGGACGACTACCAAATCGTCGGTAAGGGGAAGAGGAAGAAGGGCAAAGCCCCCGCCAGCAGCTCCGCCAAGAAGCCGGCAACTCAGGGCTCACGCTCCCCCAAATTGGCTGTAGACTCTACACAGAGCCGTCCGCACAGCCCCTTGGCCTCAGCCACCCCGGCTGCCTCCTCGTCACAATCCGCCACCCCGGCGAATAACGCCCCTAAATCGGTCCGTCCCCCTCCCATCTACATACATGAGAAGGGAAAATGGACAGAATTGTCCAAGTCACTCAACGAGCGTAAAATCAACTACACAAACGCTCGTGCGGTAGAGGTCGGCATTAAGGTACAATGCCCAACCTCAGGTGATTACCGCTCCCTCACAAAGCTCCTCCGGGATAGGAGCATTTTATACCACACCCACGCACTGCAAGAGGACATCCCTGTCCGCGTAGTTGTTAAGAATGTCCCCTTAGAAATCTCCACTCAGGAGATTAAAGACGATCTAGTCGCGCAAAGCATCCCAGTTAGGGAAGTGCACCGCATGCACCGTAAGGTTGGCGGTCGCACTAGCTCGGCACCATATAATATGGTGCTCGTAATTTGCGACCGCGTGGATGGGCATCACCCAATCCACAAACTTTCGAAAGTTTGTAGCCTCTCAGGTATCCGGATTGAGAAGCCCGCTAAACTCGGCGAGCTTTCTCAGTGCCATCGCTGCCAACTATATGGCCACGCTCAAAGGAATTGCTTCGGCAAACCTCGCTGCGTCAAGTGCCTGGGCGACCACGGCACCGCTGACTGCCCTCGCCCTAAGGACCGCACACAGTGCACCGAACCCCCCAGCTGCGTTCTATGCGGCGAGTCCGGCCATCCCGCTAACTACCGCGGATGCCCTAAGGCCCCCAAATCGTCGGCCCCCAAACTGGCGAAACGGGCCAACAACAAACAACAGCGAGAGAGCCCATCTCTCACTGCTGACCCCCCTGCCTCACTCCGACCCCAGCGCCCCAGTCCCTGGAATGCGCTTAATCACCAAGCGCACTTCCCGGCTCTGAGGCCTACCCAAACTCCTGCTTCACAGGAAATCCCGCCACTGATGGCATTGCCTGCCATGCCTTCACCCCCTATACCCGCATCTCAGAACGCCGCACCGCCAGCGCCCCGCAGAGCGCTCTCAGGCCGCCCTCACCCCCGCGATCCCAGGTGCCCGCCCATGCCAGCCAGCGCGCACCCTATCCCCCCCGCGTGTTTTAATTTTACGGCCACCCCTCCACCTTCAGTGGCAAAACCCCCGTTGCCCCCGAACTTTGACCCCACCGACCCCGTATATGTGTTAGGTAGTACCTTTGCCGTTTTCCATAGCCCGCGTGCTCTACAAATGCGGGATGAAACGATGGCCTGTCGAGGTGACTGGCAACAGCTTTTTCAAGTCTGGGCCAAATACCAAGACATCCAGCAAGACATTAAGAACCTCCCCTACTTGAAATATATATAATGGATAGGTCACCCCACAGTAGGTTCAAACCGACTTCCCTTAGGATAGGGACCTTCAACGCCGAGAGCCTAAATGGCCAACGAGATGAGATCGCCACATTCCTCCGCGACCATCGCCTAGATATCCTTTTAGTTCAAGAGACGTTCTTGAAACCTTACAACCGGGACCCGAAAATTGCCAACTATCGGTTAGTTCGCAATGACAGAACTCGCTGTCACAGAGGAGGTACTCTGATTTACTACAAAGCTAGCTTGTACTGCATCCCCTTAGACCCCCCCTCTCTTTCCAAGTTAGAAGTCTCTGTCTGCAGGCTGGGCATGACAGGACACCAACCCCTCACGATCGTATCGGCTTACATCCCGCCCTCAGGAGCCGGCTCCTCGGTCGCGAATAACGATATGAGCGATGACCTCAAAGTTCTTTTCGATCTAAGTGACTCCGTCCTTCTGGCGGGAGATCTTAATGCTAAACACCCCGCGTGGAATAGTAATGTTTCAAACAGCAGAGGTAATGCCCTATATAATCTCTGCTGTTCTCTCAACTTCGATGTCATCGCTCCGATGAGTCCCACCCACTATCCTAATAACCCGGATCACAGACCCGACGTGCTAGATGTCGCGCTTCTGAAGAATGTAAACTTGCGATTACATTCTATAGAGACGATCGACGAGCTTAATTCGGATCACAGACCCGTCGTAATAGAGTTTACCCCGAGAAACGGTCACTCTGACCCTTCTCAGCCCCCTCCCACCAAAGTGATCACGGATTGGAAGAAAGTAAGCGAATTGCTGAAATCCACCGAATCCCCTCACTTGGACAAAATCCCCGACAACATCGCGACTGTAGCTGACACGGAGGCCGCGATCAACTCGTTCACAGAGCACGTACAGTCAGTCCTGAACGTTTGTTCAAGGGAAGTTCCAGCGGATGACCACCGCTGGAAACTCCCGGACGATGTACGTGACCTGCTGACCGAGAAGAACGCGGCCATCCGTGCTTATACCTCTTTTCCCTGTGCGAGTAACAAAGTTTTTATGCGCCGTTTACAACGCAAAGTAAGCAGAAGCATCAAAAAACTTCGTGACGAGCAATGGGACAAGATGCTCAGCGAACTCGAACCGACCCACCAGGCATTCTGGGAACTTCAAAGGAAAATGCAATCTTCCTCTAAAGTTGCCTCCATGCCTCCCCTCACGCGCCCTGATAATACCGTCGCATTCGACGACGTCGACAAAGCTGAATGCCTAGCCGACAGTCTTGAAGAGCAATGCTCTCCCAGTACCCAGCCAGTAGACCCAGCCCACCTCGCCGAGGTGGATGCTGAAGTCGAACGCAGGACCTCTCTACCCCCCGTAGAAGACCCCGATAATCCCCTACCCTCAGTCACCCCTGAAGAGGTAGAGGATATAATCAAGGGCCTTAGACATAGGAAAGCCCCCGGCTCAGACGGAATCACCAATAGGGTATTCAAACTCTTCTCCCCAGCCCTTATAGTGCTAATGACCGCTATCTTCAATAGCGCCATGGCCAATAACGTGTTCCCGCAAGCATGGAAACAGGCCACAGTAATAGGCATTCCCAAACCGGGTAAGCCCAAATCCTCGCCGAGTAGTTACCGGCCTATTAGTTTGCTCAACGTGTTAGGAAAAATCTATGAGAGACTTATTTATAAGCGACTCAAAGATTTCGCCGAAGCAAAGAGCTTAATTCCGACAGAGCAGTTTGGTTTTAGACCTCAACACTCTTGCGTTCAACAAGTGCACCGCATAGTCGAGCACATCGGTGCCCGCTTCCAGCGGGGACTGATGACCGGTGCCTTATTCTTCGATATCGCGAAAGCTTTCGACAAGGTCTGGCACAACGGGCTGATATACAAGCTATATCAGCTCGGTGTACCGGATCGTCTCGTACTAATACTACGAGACTTCTTGTCGAACCGCACATTCCAATACCGTATTGATGGTGCACTCTCATCCCCTCATCCGATACGTGCAGGCGTCCCACAGGGATCGGTGATATCCCCACTAGCCTTCACGCTTTACACCAGCGATATCCCTAAGAGTAGATCAGCCCAGCTAGCCTTGTTCGCCGACGACACGGCCATCTACTACTCAGGTAGGAGTCCATCTAACATCTGCCGTATTCTCCAAAATTCCGCCAAAGCATTAGGCGATTGGTTCCGGAAATGGAGAATCGAGGTCAACCCCGATAAGAGTCAGGCGGTTCTGTTCTCTAGCCCCCGCGTAAGATTCCCCCCCTCCCCTAGTCCGATAACCATGTTCGGCAAGCCGATCCCCTGGGAGAAGCATGCCCGATACTTAGGAGTCATTCTCGATAGGCGGTTAAGATTCGGTGAGCACATCAAGACGGTACGTTCGCGTGCCGCCTTCGCTCTCGGTAGGCTCCACTGCTTGCTGAATGCGCGTAGCAAATTGTCACTTAAGTGCAAATTGCGCATTTACATCGCGTGCATTCGGCCCATCATGACGTACGCGTGCCCCGTGTTCGCGCACGCCAAACCCCATCTCCTTCATAGGATGCAGACCCTCCAAAACCGATTTTTACGTAAGGCCACGGGAGCCCCATGGTACGTTAGGAATGAGCAACTTCACGTTGACCTCAAGATCCCCACCATCCAGCAGTGTATGAAGCGACTCACTAAGGGTTTTTTCGATAGGGCCGAAAAACACCCTAACCCGTTAGTCGTTTCAGCAGCTAGTTATGTTCCCTCCGCGATATCTAGGATCCGACGCCCGAGGTCCACCCTCCTCCAGCCCGATGACCCCATCACTCTCTTGCAGGAAAGTCGTAGGGAAACCAGCACTCTCAGAAAGCACACAAGACGACACACATACAAACCCCGAATCCGGTCTCGCCGCCGAGGCACGCCGCGACCCCCCAGTAATATCATTACTCCCCGACCCTTGCTCGACGAGCCAGCCCGCGACGCTGAGCATGTAACGATGATAAACTCCCCAATTAATAATCCGACCCAGCCTGTCCCTTGCTGCCCTCCCGATAATGACGCACTAAGTCGAGGCCCGAACCCCACAGGGGGTGCCCTTAGTGATCGTCATTTAAATGTAAATATTTTTAGTTTGTAAGCCCTGGCTGGGGGCCTTAAAGTAATTTTTGGCCACCCACAGGATAGTTCGGTTAAGTAGTTAAGCAACCTTATCGAGTTGCAACTACGAGTGGTCATTCCTAAAAAAAAAAAAAAAAAAAAAAAAAAAAAAAAAAAAAAAAAAAAAAAAAAAAAGGCGGCACTTCTTGTTCAACTTTCGCTCTGTGCGGAGCTCGGAATATAATCGTGGTGGATCGAGTGATCGATAGTGTGTTGCAGAATATTGTGTATTATACTTCATAAAAGTTAAGTACTTATGTTTTTATTTGGTTTTGTTATTCTTTTAAATGTGTTATAATTACATACACAATTACATAGACAATTGTTTGAACTACAAATAAATATTATGATTCTTATTATGTAGTGTCTTATTCTTTATGAACCATACCCACCTATTTTATGTGAAACTTAACATAAATGAAATAGTGTTTTGGAAAGATATTTAATAAGATAGAATAGTAGTTTCTTTAAAAGTCAAGTTACTTATACTTATTATACATCTATTTATATACATACCTATATACATACATACCTATATACATACTTACCTATATAATACATACCTATATATACATACCTATATATGTATACGAAGATTTTTTTAACATCAGAAGTGGGATTAGAACCTGACATACCACCTATTAATATGTTTCAGGAGTTGTGAGCGTGGTTTGAGATGGATCCAGCAACGTTAGAAGGCTTGCTAAAAGCCATACGCGATGCAGTAGCCGTGAAACAACGAGGAGACGATGTCGTGTTGCCACCATTTGATCCTGCAAAGAATGACAACGGTGCCGAAAACTGGTGCACCACCATCGATTCAATCGCGAAGGACCTTGAATGGAGCAGCATTACGACAGTTGCAAAAGCAGGTAAGGCCCTAAAGGGCTCTGCTTTATTGTGGTACGAGACTTGGGAACCCGAGGAAGGAAGATCGTGGGAAAATTTTCGAACGACCCTTAAGGATCTGTATCCGGAAAAACGAAATTTGACCGACAAACTTTCAAGGGCTGTGCTACTTACCTCAGAATCATCAGATTCTTATTGTGAATACGCCAGAGAAAAACTAAGGTTACTTAAAAATACTAAAATTTCTTTCACCGAACAACAATTACTCGAGCTTGTTTGTGGGGGTATACACGATGTTAGCGTTAAAATGGCTTCTTACAATAGTTGTGTGAAAACTACTGCCGAACTAATCTCTCTTTTTACTACGTATGTAAAAATTTCAAGAAAGCGTCCAATCGATACAGCTGGTAAATCTACTGACAAACGAGAGGGTGAACCTCCTAGCAAAAATTTCAAACCTGACTACTCTGAGGAAAAATGTTGTTTATTCTGTAAAAGACCGGGTCACATTAAAAGTCAGTGCTACAAATTTAAGAATCTTGAAGCTCGTCAAGGTCCCGCGACCGTAGATGCAACTACTAGCGCTACTCCTCCAACCAAGCCTATTCAGTGTACGTACTGTAAGAAGGTCGGTCATGTTGAGTCGGCTTGTTACTCTAAACAGCGGGCTGTCAATAAACCTACCACTAAAGAAAATGGTTTAAATTTGTTACAATAAGACAAATCTGAAGTTAACCGAAATCGATATTAAAGGCAATATTCAATTAAGGCACTTATCGATACCGGTGCAAGCAGTAGCGTCATTCTATTGCTAGACACTTATGTTGCAATTTAGTACCATATTCGTCTGTTCTTGAAGGGATAGATAACTGCACATTACATGTAACTGCTTTGGTAACTGTCCCTGTAAAATTCGATGATATCCGTCTTGAAATTGAATTTCATGTAGCTAGAGATAGGGACTTTTACTATGACTGTCTAATTGTGAGAAATGCTGTTCAATATCCAGATATCGCGGTATTTTTAGACTCTAATGGCTGCAAACTGACTCGTATATCTTCTTCAGGTGTGTCCTCAAATGTTAATAATCATGTCTCAAATAGTTTAGTTACTGAAATAGCTCAGTTGAAAGGAGCAATAAGTCATTTAGATAGCAATTTATAAAAAAATAAAATAAAAAATATATTTGCCAAGTTCTCGTCTATTCTACCGTATACCGTTGCCAGACAATTAGAACAAACTCTCCAGGTCCTTAGTTCTGCTGGTTTCACAGTCAACTTAAAGAAATGTAAATTATTTGTAAAACAAATTGAGTATTTGGGTAGGCACATTTCTGAGGAAGGTATCTGAGGCAGGTATCGGCCGAGCGGTAGTAAACAAACGTTGCAAATAAAAAAGGAACGTTTTGATACTACCAGAAGAACCAACAAAACATACAATTTTGGAGACACAGTTTATATTAGTCAAGAACATAGACGCCATGACAAGTTAGGTTCTAAAATCGCCAAAGAGGTATTGGCCTGGTGAATGGATAGATCAAAACGTTGCTTTCGAATGAGTCTGTGTAAGCAACGGTGGTTGACCGTGATAGATTAATTTTAGTACTTTTTTTGTTATTTTTGTTCTTCTTAACTTATCCATTTATCTATTAAGTATAATCTAGCATGAGAGGTATTTACCTAATTCAACATCAAATACAACATTGATTGTTATTGATATTTATAAGAGACTTTGTTTTTAAAAGAAAACTGGTTGTTGTATGATTTGTCTATGATTTTGAATGAAATAAGAATTATGTAAGGATTTCTTTTTAATTATTATTTTGTAGTTTTGCTCAAATGGGTTGGAGTGAACCAAATACATTCAAATAATACAAACTCACTATTGAGTAGTTACTCTTAAGAGTATTTATAATGACTTTTAAATGAGATTTAAAACATGTGATTAATAAAAACAATGACTTGTGACTTAGGGTTATCTATTTCTGACTGTTGACATGACTTGACTTACTGCTGGACAGTCCTGGCGCTAGGTGTTAGTCTGGATCTCACGTACAGCAGGTGGGAGCCCTAACATGCAAAGGTCAGAGACATATTACTTACGACTTGTTTATTAACTTAGGGTTATCTATTTCTGACTGTTGACATGACTTGACTTACTGCTGGACAGTCCTGGCGCTAGGTGTTAGTCTGGATCTCACGTACAGCAGGTGGGAGCCCTAACATGCAAAGGTCAGAGACATATTACTTACGACTTGTTTATTAACTTAGGGTTATCTATTTCTGACTGTTGACATGACATGACTTGCTGCTGGACAGTCCTGGCGCTAGGTGTTAGTCTGGATCCCACGTTCAGCAGGTGGGAGCCCTAACATGCAAAGGTCAGAGACATAATTATATTATTACTAACTGCTGGACGGTCACTGATGCTGGTGTTAGTCTGGATCTCACGTACAGCAGGTGGGAGCCCTAACATGTGACGGTCAGAGGCTATAACCGACTTATCATTATGGAACTATAACTTGATCTTTTTTTTCTTTCTTTGAGGCTTGTACTTCGAGAGCGAAGCACAGTTCAGTATGGCCGTGATAGATTATTTTTAAAATGTTAACTGTTTTTGTTGAATATTTGATGTATTTCAGTTAATAAAACATCCAAATTGATATAATAACTATTTTTGTAGAATAAGAAATAACAGGAACTTAAAATCTGATTAGATAAGTAAATATTTTATTGTGATTTTTAAGAGCAATTAGATACAAAAGCTATTACTATTATTTAGATACCATTAAATAGTTTAATTACGTAATTTAAGAATTATTTAATAGCATTTTGTTAAAATTAAAGTGTTTTAACATTTATTTAGTACGATTGTTGAGCTTTGTCGTCACCTGCTCACCCCACCTTGTTTACAAAAACCGATGCTTTAAAACGGGTGCCGGCCCAGTGTGGCGGCACTTCTTGTTCAACTTTCGCTCTGTGCGGAGCTCGGAATATAATCGTGGTGGATCGAGTGATCGATAGTGTGTTGCAGAATATTGTGTATTATACTTCATAAAAGTTAAGTACTTATGTTTTTATTTGGTTTTGTTATTCTTTTAAATGTGTTATAATTACATACACAATTACATAGACAATTGTTTGAACTACAAATAAATATTATGATTCTTATTATGTAGTGTCTTATTCTTTATGAACCATACCCACCTATTTTATGTGAAACTTAACATAAATGAAATAGTGTTTTGGAAAGATATTTAATAAGATAGAATAGTAGTTTCTTTAAAAGTCAAGTTACTTATACTTATTATACATCTATTTATATACATACCTATATACATACATACCTATATACATACTTACCTATATAATACATACCTATATATACATACCTATATATGTATACGAAGATTTTTTAACACGCGCGTGGAACACGAACGCGCCGTCGACACGGCCTGTCGTCATAAGACTGACGGACAGCAAGCTATGGGCAGCTCACCGTCCACGGTGGCCGGGGGCCACCAAGTGATCCCGCCGCCAGGTGCGTCTTCCGCGGCTGCTGGGGCGAGAGGTCCTCTCCCTCTCGCGTTCCGCCACCTCTTTCGCTAGCATGACTGCTTCGCAGAAGGAGGTGGCGGCTTCCTATTCCCTCTCGCTCCGGAACATGGATTGAGCACGATTAACCCTTATATTTCACACTAGCTTCTGCCAGCGGCTTCGCCCGCGTTAAGTTTCAAAATTGGGGTTGAGTGAGAATATTATAAACGTAAGAGTAAACAAATATAATAATAACAAATCTCCGAACTGCTAAGCTATCGGGAGTTACACGTGTTATTGTGAGTCAACTATAAAAGATAGACATATGCTGTCTTGGGATATTTTTTATATAATTTTATGTGGAATATTTCCGTTATACATGATTTCTATGTAGCTTTAACCATTAAGGCTGCACACGCGACGGAAGCTAAAAAAACCAAGTAACTTCTCCCGTTTTCCCAACATTTCCTTTCACTGCTCTGCTCCTATTAATGGTAGCGTGATGAAAAGTATACTATTACCTGCTCAGGAGTATGTAGAATAATTGTACCAAGTTTCGTTAAAATCCGTCGAGTAGTTTTTTTTTCTATAAATAACATACAGACAGACAGACAGACAGACAGACAGAAAGACAGACAGACAGACAAAAATTTTACTGATTGCATTTTTGGCATCAGTATCGATCACTAATCACCCCCCGATAGTTATTTTGTAAATATATTTCATGTACAGAATTGACCTCTCTACAGATTTATTATAAGTATAGATAGAAGATAAGGGTTAATCGTGACTTTGCCGAATTATTTTGTATGAAAAATGAAAAAAAAAGGATGTTTGAAACATAATTCATATGCCACTTCATTCTTTGATATGATCTCACTCAATCAAACAGGTTGAATTATAACTTCGTTAACTCCTAGTTTACATAAGCAAGCATAAGCCGAAGACCTATGCGTGTAGAGAGAGTACGAGTATGTCAGTTATGTAGTAAATGCCGCAGACTTGTTGCGTATAGTATGTAGTAGGTCGGTACTTCGTAAAGTCTAGACACTCGCAGTGATAACGTTATCGTCCGCTCTCAAAGATTTTACGTTATTATCAGTCACAAATATTTAATCTTTTCTTTTCATAATATTGAACTAGTTCATGTAATACCTATTTGGCTCAAAGCATTGCACTGTAAATGCAGCAGCAGTGTTTTCTTTAATTATCTTGAGGTTCGAATTACTACTTGGAAACAATGTAATATGTTTTCTCATTTTTGAGAGCATCGTTATGATCATGCTCTAATAAATGTTTATGTTGTGTAAGGTTCTGGGTTTGATTCCCCGGGCGGGGCAAAACGGTTATAATATCTTTCTATATTGGGAATGTTTCTATACCACCATAGAGTTCGGATTTGTGCTCGGTTGTTAGTAATAAGCTCGCCATCTATTACGCGGCACTTATATCTTACATTTGACGAGACTACCACTATAATACTAGAAATAGGGACCAACTCGTTCAGCCAGGTTTCAGGCTTGCTAAAGTAGATTCATCTTGCATGGGGTACAGTTTAAAATGTTACAATAAAATACCTCCTCACATTCTACAACTGAATGAGACAAAATTTAAATCATGTATAAAACGCCGCTCATGTATAATTTGGGGGATTACATTAATGATAAAAATGCTTGGCTTAATGCTGGTCCTGCTCCACAACCATAGGCAAACTAATTGATTCCCATGTTACGTTATTGTGGAAGCTGCAGAAGAGTGTAAAATATTCTTGCATAGTATAGATTCCATCTCGAGTTCTATGTACCGTAAAGCCACCATCTACATTTAGTTATCTTTTGTTTTTGACTTGAATATGCCTTGGCGGCTGAGAGAATGTCATGCTCACTCAAAATATGTCTCGGTGATGGTGGCGTGTGTGTCGTGTCATTTAACTCCCTTCAATATGGTCGAGTTGAATGGCGCCGATACATGCGTCATGTTCGTGAACGGGCGCTGTCAGTTGGGACTGGTCATCTCTTAGCTGCCACGTTTTTATTATGTCGATTTAATATTTTCTCTGGACGCTCTTAATGCGCACGTCTTTCTACATCGTTCTCACATATGTATAATCACACATTAATGATGTAACCAAGATTTTGTAACAATATATTGATTTAAAAGAGTGTCCACGGATGTTTCTGGCCCGATTTTCTCCATAGAGATCTATACGCTAGGGAATGGGCAACTGCAGTACTTTCTCAAGTTATTATGCCTTGTGACTGTAACGCTTTGATTATATTTGTATTTTTGACATTCAAAAGTGCCGTAATGGTCTAGTTGAAATAAATGGTTTGAGTTTACCTCTGCCTAGCTTGCTGCCAGTTAAGATAACAATAGCGGTCTTAAAAACTCATCGTCATCTCTCCGTGATCTTCAACATTTTATTCTAATGAAATTAATATGATACATGGTTCATTTGTTTTGATTCGTGCGCAATGACTGCGGCAGTAACAAAAATAATGTTAATTCATCACTTGTTTCAGGATATGTTTCAGATGCGCGTGTAGATATGATCAGCTCGTATTTACAAACGATTCTATTTAGATCCGACAAGGCATTGGGCATTGGGGTTTATCTTTTTTTGGCACAACGAAAGCAAGCGAGATAGACATCAGTATTTGACTTTCAGAATCGAATCGAAGCTTTTGTGAATGTGTGTGGAAGAGATGCAAGGAGTACGTAAGCATCGTAACAGCAGGTGGCGTTCTGTTATTTCTGCCTACATTACTAATGCCTTCTCCTATGGGGTCCATGGGAGAAAGCCATGGAGCCCTTGTCCCATGGGGTCCATAGGAGTAGGCGTTAGTTTATGTGTGTAGTATGTTTAAGGAATCTAGAAGGTTCAGTAAAGAAACAATTTCTACAATCAGAAGAAAATACTCATGAAGTCATGACGAATCTGTTTACGCCACCAGCGTGGAATACTCCAATTAACTGTACCTAACAAACAAGTGGCTACTTAGTTATTAGACCCAAATCAAGTGCTAGACTTAACATTAAATCCTAGAGTCGATAAAATTGCATCGAAGGCAATCGATAATAAGTATAAAGATAACAATCGTCCGTCACAGCTTCGTAACGACAGTAGAGGTGTAGTGGCCCATGATAACGTTACCGAATAAGGCCCGCTTTCCACCTAAGCGGATAGGAGCGGAGACGAGAGGAGATGTTCTCGACCAAAGCGGAGAGATGTGTAGCGAAGATGTGCGCTCTAGTGACTCTGAGAGCGCTTTCAGGTTATCGAGGCGCTACACGAATGGCGCGCGGAGGCACTACGCCCGGGGGGAAACTCCGCTGCCGCGGCAAATCGCCACTCAGCGGACAGACCTCCGGCACGATCTCATGGTGACATGGAGAGAGCGACTGTCGTAACCCCGTGCAGCCTCTTTGAGGAGTGGCTTAAGAGGCGCCACGGCGTCCTCACCTTCCGCCTGACGCAGGTCCTTACCGGACACGGGTGTTTCGGGAGGTACCTGCACCGAATCGGGCGGGAGGAAACGCCCGGGTGTTTCCACTGCGAGGATCGATCGGAGGATACGGTGGAGCGCACGGTGGAAGTCCTCGTAGCGGCGATCGGCGGCGGCGACTACTCGCGTCCGGCCCTGGTTCAATCCATGGTCCGGAGCGAGACGGAATGGGAAGCCATCACCTCCTGCTGAGAAGCAGTCATGCTAGCGAAGGAGGTGGCGGAACGCGAGAGGGAGAGAGCCTCTCTTCCCAGCCGCCACGAGAGACGCACCGGGCGTCGGGGGCCACGTGGTGGCTACCGGCCATCGTGGACGCGGGCCTATGGGCTAGCTAGCCGTCCGTCCGTCTAATGACGACAGGCCGTGTCGACGGCGCGTTCGTGTTCCACGCGCGCCTCAAAGAGATGTCAGCACATTGAAGGGCCGAAACCTGCCGGGGTTGCGGGCCTATTCGAAAGAAATACCGCGGCCCCGGACCATAAAGGGTGAGGAAGGAACATGGATGGGTTTTAGGGAGTAAAAGTCTGACACTCCCTCCAGCTCTGCCCAGAGTGGGAGAAGTTATTTGATGATTTCCCATCCCAAAAAAAAGCGAGGCGCCCTGCCGTCCGACTACACACATAGACTCCGCTCTGCCGCGCCGCTTGCTAGCTCACGGCACAAAATTCAACAGAAAGATGAGACATCTCTTCTCTCCGCTTGATCCAATTCCACCAAACCTTAGCGGAGAGGAGATTTGAATATAACTAAATTTGATTGGTTATTAAAAACACATCTCTCGTCTCTGCTCCTATCCGCTTTGGTGGAAACCGGGCCTTATAAGTATCGTGGATTCGAAGCCAGACGTGTTTATTCACTAATCCGTACGGGGCTCACGTAGTGGATTATGGTCCACTCCATGTCACAGAGAGCAGTCATGTGTCCCAGCAGTGGCAATATTACAGGCAGCTGCGTAGCTTTATGTAGAAAACTCGAACTAATTTGATTTTCAAACAAAACCCAATGTACTCATAAGTTATTTGAGAGCAGCGGTGGCTCAGTGGTGGTGGCCAATACTTACGATCAGTAAGTCGTGGGTTCGAACCCAGACAGGCGCATTACTTTGTGTAATTTATTTCATCACCACTACTCTCAAAACGGTGAAGGAAAACATCGTGAAGAAACCGGCATGTTCTAGAACCGAAAATTCGAAGACATGTGACATCCACCAAACCGCACTGGGCCGCGTGGTGGCCCATACGCAAAAATACGAGCTTTGACGTGGAGTTGCGGACACCAGCCCGTTGTACAATACAATACAATACAAGTTATTTGTAAATACCTAGTATCGATACTATAAATAAATCTATAATCAATAAATAAATAAAAACTATCGATCGATACACAGGTTAGTTATTAATAACGAGAATGGCTCTAATTTCACCTAATATTATGTATTGAATTGGTTTGAAAACAGATTTTGCGGCCTGACCTGAGCGACCTTCTGGCAAAGTTAACACAACACTGTATATGTTACCGTAAAATAGTAAAAGCCTTTACATTGTAATCTATCTAGCGAGATTGTAAACTGTCGAAAGATTGTCAACTGAACATACTGCTTACAATTTAACGCATTCTTTTTCACCAGATTGTAATATATCGAAGTGAAACCGTAAAATTGTGAAATACATGCGACGGAACTCACCTCGCCCTGTGGAGGTGGAGGAGGGAGACCAGGTCCTTCTTGCCCTTTGGTACAACTCAAATTCAAATTAAAATAATTATTTATTTTTAATCAATTAAGTACATATTTATAAGATTTAACGGTGATCCCCAAACTAGACGTTAGTCTGTATCTTGGGGATCAGAGTTCAGAGTAAACATCAAATTTGTAAATTAATGTAAGAACAAGGAAAATATAATTAAAACGATTTAAAAACAAAAACATGCACATTCAAACAAGAAAAGGTAGTGCACGATTTCTGAGATGAAACGCTTAAAGTAACCTAACCTCAAAACATATTATATTCGCCTATAAAGCGTAGTCGACGGAACCCCGCTATGCGGGGCTCTTGATTCGGTCTACAGGGTTTAAAGGAACCTAACTAACCTAACGTCGTCGTGGTGCCCCAAGTCCCGATTATGGGGGCACAGATACTTGCGTCGCATGCATTTCACAATATTACGGTTTCACTTCGATATATTACAATGTACCGAAACATAATGCGTTAAATTGTAAGCAGTATGTTGTGACAATGTTTCGAGACTTCGAGAGTGTACAATCTCGCTAGATAGATTACAATCTCACGGGTTTTACAATTTTACGGTGACATATACATAACTGTGTGAATATCTACAGAATCAAGCTCGTGTTAAACGAAGTCTAGACACTATTAGTAACACATATTAGACCTATACATACAAGTAGATATACACACACATCAGATACATGATACACGTCTGCACATATTTTTCAGTGAGCGTCTCGCATAATATTATACTTACATAGGTATTATAGACAATAAAACTCGCTAGACAAAACATTAAGTTCAGTCTATAAATAATTTGTTAATCATGAGTTCATGACTTGAACTTTACGGATATAAAATTATTTACCTACAATAATATTATCCTCATTAGTAAGTTAGATGTTGCTAGCATAAAAACTACAGTTAGGCACACCATTTTGTACTTGTATTGGTGTTAAGAATACACGTGGAACTATCGTTTTACGATTGTGCGCCTGAAAAATATAGGGGTATTCCGTTCAATTCGCTCGAATGGGGCGGCTGTAAAAAGCTAGACATTTATATGTCAGTTTTATTGGGCTGATATCAAGAACAAGTCAATGGTAGTGACCTATAAGCAACCGTATTCAGGTTTTATTTTCCAACAAGTCAATAAAATCGTAAGCGGAAACAACCGTCTGAGCGGCTGTCGGGTCAGACTCCGGACGTGTCAGACGATGTCTGTTCATTGTACTACTTATCTTCACCAACCCGACTTATTGTTATTTTAGTATCGATCTGTATTTATGTTTATAAACATAATTTATTTTATCTGTGCATTCATTCAGTTAAAATAACAATAAATTACTTACAGCAGATTTTCCTGAAGAATTAATCACAAGATTAAGAAAGCGTCTATGAAAACTGCTTTACATTTTCAACAGATCTTATACGTTGTGTCTTGTAAAAATGTAGGTTTGTGTGTGTGACCTAATTCCGCATACAACGGCACTGAAGGGTCGTGGAGGAAAAGGGTCGTGGCGCGTACCTATCTAACCTCTGCGCACGTCCGCCGTCCGCCCCCGCGTCTAGACGCCAGCCCGTACAAACATAGCCTGTATAGTAACTGCACGCAATTCACTGATACCTCTGAATACTAAAATGTACACACAACAAATTAGTTAAGTTTGCAGGGCACACTAACATAGTTATTGGTGTGCGTAAAATCAACGGCTGTCTGGCATCGCCTATTTATTAGTGTTTGCGCTTCACAATAACCCGTTGTCCACCCACACACTTGCAATTTCTTGTCACTTGATGGTGCATGGAACATGAATCATAAATTTGGCCACGGCGTTAATGTTGTCCGTGGCGCAATGGTCGAGCGTGCGCTTTACAATTTCCATCGTCACCGCCGCGCTTAGCGCCGCAAGTTCGAATCCGGCTTCCGACGATTTTATGATTTTGTATACTTTAAAAAACATTTTACATTTTGTTTGTTCAATTCATTGCTTAACTATTGGCAAGTCTTATCATATTTGAGTTCGAATATATTAGAGGTATACCCTCTAAAAATGACAAATCATGTGTAAGTTAGTAGTTTAAGTTTATCGTCATAATGCTATTGACTATCATTCTTTCGTTACGTTTTTAGACATTATACCCTGCGTGTTTTGAGAAGTGCTTTTATTTTGTAAAACATTATGAATCACTTAACTACACTTTTAAGAGCTGAGATTATTATTTTGCATGAGCAAAACGTTTCAATTAGTGAAATTGCGAGGCGTTTAAAGATATCGGTAAGTAACAAAATGTTATTAATATGTTTGTAAGATAATAATAATAACGTTTATATAATCCACATGATATTGATTGTTGTTTTTTGTAACAATGTTTAATTATTGTTCACAGAGAAGGACTGTGCAATTGTGGGTCCATCGTTATGCAGATTTGGGAAGCATTGATCGTTGCCGACCGGGACCAAAGGCTGGATTAGCATACACAGATGCCAATGCGCGGCACCGTGATATAGTTGCTACGCATATCGCTGAGCCCTTCCTCACAACTCGTTCAACGGCGACTAAATATGACGTGACATTACAAACTGTACGGAACCACTTGCGTGCAGCTGGTGTGAAGTGTCGTAGGCCAGCCAAGAAAATATTACTGTCAGATATTCACAGACAAAACCGAGTACGCTTCGCAAGAGAATATTTGGATTTCGATTGGTGCAATAATGTGGTTATATTTAGCGATGAAAAATGTTTTAAGTCAGACAGAGACGGTCGCAAAATATTGTGGCGAAAAGATGGTGAACGCTATGATAAAAAAAATATTCTTCCATGCAGGTCTAGTGGCCGCATTACTTTGGGATATTGGCAAAGACTACAATATATATAATGAGAGATATTGGGGATGGATGTCATCAATGGGTCCCGGTGAATTAGTGCAGGTAGGGGGTCGCAATACCAGTGAAGGTTACTTGGACGTTTTACAAAACCTGATGCTACCAAGTGTGCGCGTTCCATACCCGCAAGAACACATTTACTTCGTGCATGATAACTGCGCAGTGCATCGCGCGCGACTTGTGCAAAGTTGGTTAAACGTTCAAGAAAACTTTACTGTCATTGAATGGCCATCAAAAAGTCCTGACCTGAACCCCATTGAAAACCTATGGGGTCATATGGTGCTAAATTGGGACTCATCTGAGGTCAGGTCCAAATCAAATTTAGATGATGTCGTTATGTCGTCATGGGAATCATTTCGTGGATCTAACTTATGTAAAAATATGGTTGCTAGCATGAGGACACGATTGCAACAAGTAATAGATAGTGAAGGCGCACCAATCGGCTATTAATAAAAATATTAGGGGGTAATTTGTTTTATGTGAGTGATGTTATTGTTAGTGAGGTAACATTTTGGATACCTACCTGTATCTTAATATCTTTCTTACTAACATGTTTATTCATATCACTAATATATAAATTACCCACTTGAATATGAAAAATAACATTATATTCTGTCCGACTTAGAATATTTGTCATGCACAATACCTTATAATTTGTAATTATTATTATAAAAACCAACTCAATAAATATTGTTGATTTACAAATTGTTTAATTTTCACTTCCATATTTTTTTCTAATTATCAGATAAAACACAAAAATAAAAATTCAACAAAATTACAACAAATGTTTTTAAAATGCAAAAAGTAAAAGTCAGCGGCGGGGTTCGATCCTACGCCATTTGTGTTACAAGCCAACCGCTTAAATACTTATGCCACGAAACTAGTTAACTACATAGTGAAATTTTGCTTCATATTCGTTGCCCACAAAATAGTCCTAACTGTTTTCAAACACGGCGGCCAATCTTAAAGAAGATTAGCCGCACACACACACACACGTGTCATATTGCGAGGAGATGTAATACACCAGTTGATTTTACGCACACCAACATTATGTTGGTGTGCTCTGCAAACCTAACTAATTTGTTGTGTGTACCAATCATTCACTATTCATGTTCTTTCATTTTGTTCAAAAATTGGGGATTTGATTTTCAATGGAACATATCTATCGATTAGATCTTAAATACCAAATGAATAGTATCTCGAGCAAGGTTAAATAGTATATTTTATATCGAGGGGCTAAACGAAGCCAATACAGGGTGTCTCATTCAAATCGGTCAGTATGGGAAAGTCTGAAACTATAAGACATACGAAGATCTGTTCTGAGGAACTATGTCATCGATTTTAATAACAAGAAAAACTGGATTCGTACATTTTTAAAAAACAGAGCACCTACTAAAATAAATTAAATTATGTGGAAACAATGCATTTTATTAATTTCTGACATCATGTTTCATACAGACATTTACTGCTTAAGACCTACACAATCGATATCTAAATAGAAATAGTGTAGGTTTTCTTTTTCAAAATAGCTGGGTTCGATTCCCGAACGGAGTACAGATGTTTTTTAAAATGTATGAATGCAGTTTTTCTTGTTATTAAAATCGATGACATAGTTCCTCAGAACAGATCTTCGTATGTCTTATAGTTTCAGACTTTCCCATACTGACCGATTTGAATGAGACACCCTGTATACCAGAGGTGTTCTGACTGAGGGAATATTAAATTGGCGTTTAGTTTCGAGGTGCAAACTGTATTTTTCACTTTCAATGCAAGAAAATAGTCAATTTAGTACAAAAACATTTGTTTGTTATTCCTCCAGTGCACAAAACTTTCAAGTTTTTAGGTAAATCTTCCGCGATTTTGGCGGTAAAAGATTATCTATTATGTATTTTGCTGTTTGCTCGACGTCAAACTCTTCACTGTCGCTGAAAATACATATTTGATTAAAAACGAAAAGAATTCTGAAATTTCGCGGTCAGTTTTTTGTTCTAAACCAATCACAGATTAACAATTAAAACAAATGGCGCCACATTTTTTGTGGGAAAACCATGGAACTAAAACTCCCAAAATTTTCGCAATGAATATGGCCCACACTCCACGGATTATAGTATATTTACTGGTTGTTTGAGTTTGTCTATGTAACATGAAGGAAATTAATAAACGAATTACTTTTACTCCCTAGGGAGTAAAGTGGTCACTTTAGTCCCGCTTCGTAGGGCTATAGCGGCGTACTTTTAGAGCGTGATTAAATGATTGCAATACAATTTAAAACGTATTTGCCGAATTATATCCATATCTACTTTCGATGAGTCATACATACCAGACATGAACATTAAGCTGCTCACAAATGTTTGCATTTGCACTCAGTTTTTATAGCGAGAAGTCTAGGCTAATTTGTTTTTGTAGCTAAATGCAGCAACTTTTATGGACTTGGTGTGCTATGATACAGTTATTTTGTCTGGCGATTGAACTATGCAGTTTGCTTGAAAATATTCAGGTATCATAATATCTTCTGATTTCATATTTCTAATTCAGATTCAACATTCTAAAAAGCCTTTATATTAAGTACTGAGTTCTGATGTTTAAGGTACTCATACATAATCCATCCTTATCGTATGCTTAGTTGCCTAACCTGGTGTCCAGAGTTTGTATGCCGCCCATTGGTACGTATGCTGCTGTTCTCATAATAACACGATCTTTATTCGAAAACGCATTAGTCGCAGTCACAGGATGTGGATGCAAGTTAGGGTCATTTTACGATGTTATTTGTAAAACGCACCCTATAAAGGGTGTAAAACACCTCTTCACGAAGGCGCAAGGCACTTTTTCTCCCCATCATTGCGATCATTTTTTTTTGTTCTACACCATACCTGGGAACCTTCTAGTTACGGAGATATGGGGGGTCAAAGTTACAACTTTTTGACCAGTTCTTTTTTAAATACTTGTTTTTTTTTAAGATTTTTTATTAAGATATTTATTTTTAACACCTCCACGACTCAGTACTGTTCAATACATTCATCAGCACAATGTTTTAAGTGCGTCACATTGATTTCTACCACAAAACATGATTTATAAACCCAAAAAAAAAAAGTTGTTTCCTAGCAATAATTTTTGCGTAAAGTTACTTAGTTTGATGTACAGAATGCTTGGTTAACGGCCTTGTGATGAAGTAGTTTACACCCTGTATGTATGGTCAGACATCAACTATTTTATTCAAGCGGCCCGTCTCGGTTTTGCTCGGCATTTTGAAAATCAAACTAAGTAACCCTACGCAAACATTATTGCCTATGCCACTTTCAAATAACGGGGCTTACTTGGCTTTAAAAGAATTTTCAAATTTTTAAAATATTGATAAAGAAAGAATAACATTAGTAAAATAGTCGCCTGTAAAACGTACTGGGTAACCTGTAACGTACCATGTTACTACACTTACCAGAGTCAATTCAATTCAATTCTTTAGTGCATATCACATGTGTTTAACAAGATCTTATCATTTGAATAAAGTTCACATGGACCCTGTCGGGCACAACAATTTATAGTATTTGACAGTAAGTAGCATTTAAAAAACATAAATATTTAAAAATTTGTAAGTCCGAATATGTAAATAATGTTAATGGATAAAATAAAAGACGAAATTGAGAATAAAAATCGAATAAAAAATAAAATAAAATAAAAAATTATAGTCGAATAAGTACATCTTGTCATAAAAATAATAATCGAAAATACAATCATGTTAATAAGATGATAACCAAGATAAAATGTCAATCAAATAATATTAAATTCAAATCAAATCTTGTCAATAAAATAAAATTAAAGTCAAATCCAGTCATGACACTAAAAATAATGATAATCAAAATACAGTTTTGTCAAAACGCTAATAAACAAAAACAAAATGTCAATAAAATAGAATAAAATTAAAATCAAATACATCATGTCATTAAAATAATAATCAGAATAAAATCATATTAAAAAGATGAGAGGTCAAATAAGAAATGTCAATAATATAAAAAGCAAAAATCAATAAATAAGTAAAAGGTATTAAAGGTCAATTCATTTTGAAGTCGTCATTAAAAAAATCATTCAATGAGTAAGTGTAGTAACATGGTAGCTAGTAACCTAATTAAACTGTTTGGGAATTGAGCATTTTTCTTTGTTTTTTTTTCATGATACTTTATCAAACTCGTAGCAGATACAATACATTGTCGTGATTAGTCATTTACACTAAGGACGTCAAGGAAAATCACGTCACAATAAGCCAATTTGCGTATTTTAAACAAAGTATGCGTCGTCATGCTTTAAACAAAGCTAAATATTTGAGTTAGGTTCGACTATAGGTACGCTAACTGAAGTCTGTGACAAAGGGGTGCGTTCGCGGTGCACGGCGTGGGAGGCGGGTGTAGGCTGTCTAGACGCTCGCGCTGGCCGCGCCGCCGCCCGCGCCCTCTGTACTCCGTACACGCCACTAATTAATATTACCGTCCGTCTGTTGCACGAGTATGTACTGTGCTCGCTAATTGCCCCTAAGCCTTCGATTAACTTAAACGATGCCTCGCTTCAAGTTATCAGACAGGGAACTGGTTAATGAGCGGGTTTATGGTATTACTGTGGAGGTTTGTAAATTCAAACCTTTACAGTAGCCATCAAGTTTGACATCCTTGAGTTCTATTTTATACTGTTTTTTTAGTCACACTAATGATTTATTAGGCTGTGTAAACAGTAAACAACTGTAAAATATATCATCACACTTTTTGTAAAGGAGGCGAACACATAGAATCCTGCAATTTCAAGCAGATAAAAACAGACGACGATAAGTACGAATGGCAAATATAACATTGTTGAATTGTCAGTCGTCTAGGATCTAGGCGGCCAGACGGTCCAGAATGCATTTAGTCGTAAAAGGCAATGGAGAGGCCTTCGCTTCACCTCCAGACGCTCGGCACGGTTCGTGTGTTCTCCTCCACTCCGCCTGCTCCGTCTAGACTAGACAAACAGCTATCGCCACCGACTTGACGTCACCTAATCTAAAGCTAAGAATACAAATAGGTACATTGACGGATATTGCTGTAGACAGCCAGGGCTAAACAGCCCGATATTAATGGAGATTGTAAAGCTTTTCACCTGCACTTCAAAACAATACCTTATCTTCACCTACGTCATTATATCTGAGAGCTTGTTTACAATAGAAGTGGGACTGACAAGTGTACGCGTAAACCTAGTTTAATTGGCAACTAGGTTAATCGTTTATTAGACGGCATTCATTGAAAAGACAGGCAATTCAAATAAATGTATGTTTTTGTGAAATTGTCATTGAACTTTAGGGCTTGATTAGGTACTTGTCTCGTGTTCTTAATTAATTAAGAGTCTGACTACCTGTGTTTAGGAGATTTAACGATATCTGTTATCTGTCGAGACTGTAGACAAATAATGGAAACAAACTAAACATACCGCAGACGTAACGAAACTTTATAAAAATAAACAATTGAAATCGTATTCGTTTATCTACATAGTTGGTAGATGATTGTTATTAGGCGTGCGACATTGGTGCGTGTGTAAAAGAGCTAAGTTGATCGTGGTAGGTCGTCGCTGCGTTCTCTCAATAAGTGCACTTGCATTACGACTCGGTTCACCTCTAGACGGTCTCCTTTCGGCACGCGCCCGGCGAGCGCACTTCGTCTAGTCTAGACGAATTGCATTATGTAAATTTATATACCTAGACGCCTATTTTCAAGACTTGAAAATTATGCTCTTGCTATCAATTGCTTTCATTATACATATCTGATCACGTCAATTGCTTTATTATTTAGGTACCTACTTTGTGCGTCTATCATATCGATGTTGTTGATCCAAGCGTTTTCTTTTTATTGGTCTGTCATCGGACGCTGCATAATATACAAGGATCTACAAAGTTTCTTTTTATATAAGACAGTAGAATGGCGTTCTTGAATTTTTTGGTTTTGAGCTAGACAGATGATGAGAAAATTGCTTAGAACAGATTGATCACCTGAAAAGCCGTTCATTACTTTCAGACATCAGCAATGTTTTGGCTATAAATCTAAGTTGGTAGTATCCAAACCAATTAACTAATTTCATTCATAGTGCCTAACTGCGACAATCCGTTTTTGGCAAAAACAACCGTAAAAATGACCCGATAATCTGGTTGTTGTGCCAGACAACCGTAATTGAAAACTCGCTTACTGCTTAATGTTCCGAAGTGTCTGGTGTCTGGCTAGGTGCGTGCCGATATAAACTACCTAATCTGTTGTTCGCTACACGTGTTTTACTTTCATAAAATTGTTAGTGCCGCATTTTTCTGTTAGGAATGTTAAGGCTGTTTTTATGACTATTTTTTATTTATCTTTCTGAAGCGTACGTTTTATTCTACCTACTTACTTACTATTTGTGTTCACGTGTTATGCTATTTCACTCGATCTAATTCCATGCAGGTGAAAGCGTCAGGATAGGCAAAATGCAAATTTTCTTACGATTTTTTGCAATTTGCAGGCCTTGACAAGTTTGACCTTGAAAAAATCGTTCCTCGACCTTTATGAACTTGGAGGGTTGTCAGGTATTGATGATTTTGATGATTATAATTCTGTATTATAATTCCGCAACGAAAACGATACCGTACTTTTCATCCCCCAGTAGGTACCTATAACTTAATTCTGTTGTATTTTTAAACGTTCAGTGTTGAAATGCGAGTTGCTCTACCTAAAAAGACCGAAAAAGGTTTTTCGTTACTCATACTCGGAAAGTAGGTCGGAAGTTGCCTGACGAGCGGGTTGAAAGTAACACTTTTCAGCCCTAGGGAGAATCACTTTCAAGTGACAGCTGTCAAATTATTAAAAAAAAACCAGTTCTATTTTCACATTTCTATTGAACCATGTTCCGACTTCTATACAGCCTCTAAATTACAGCGCGGTGAAGTAAAATTGAAATAACATAAAATTCAATATTAATTAAAGAACATTCTTTTACAATTAATTATTTACAAATATTTCTTTGAAATAACATAGATTTGGGCAAAATGTTTACTATTTTTTCAGAGACGAAAGTGAAAAATAAAGGCTGAATAGCCGGCCACAGATAAAAAAAATACAAAATAAAGAAAGCGGCAATCCGATCTTATTTTTTTTCGAGTTGTATCGTGTTTTTATTTTTGTTGTCCTTGTATTCGTAATGAAAAGCACAGTGTTTACCTCGGATTAAAGAATTATTTAGTCCCTCGAACTATTAGCGCCCGCGCTACGCTTGGGTGCCAAACTCCGTCTCGGGACTAAATAAGTTACTTTCACCCCTAGGGTCACATGTACTATTGCACGCGGGGGTCGTTCGTTTAACCAGGGTGACTGATTGAGGACTGATCTTCCTGCAAGTAGGACGCTCAAATATAAGAAAATTACTGTTTTGATGGTCTGGATGGGTTTGTATACAGCTGCAAGTAGAGACAGATCTTGCCCGATCAGGATCGACACTGAAATTGGCACATAATCATATCTATCTTGTCTCTTGAACGATGTCTACAAGCTGCTTTAAAATACAATAGTACATTGTTTTTGGCGCACGAACGTAGTGAGGGCGCCAATAGTTCTAGGGACTAAATAATATTAAATTGCGCTTCAAATTGAGTGGCTGTATAGAAAATTGGAACATGATTCAATAGAAATCTGAAAGTAGAACGTGTTTTTTTTTAATAATTTGACAGCTGTCAGTTGAAAGTGATTCTCCCTAGGGATGAAAAGTGTTACTTTCAACCCGCTCGTCAGGAAACTTCAGAATTATTTTCCGAGTATGAGTACTTAATGAAAAATCCAATGCAAACAATACTTGTTTTCTTTTCTAAACGAAATTGATTTAAGTGCCTCACTAATAAAAAAACCTCTTCATAAAAGCAAGTAAGGATCTGATGAGGTAATTGTTTACAGTGGAGCTTGTAACGCAACAACAGCAAAGCCAAAAGGAAGGGTTACGAGTTTAGCGGTCAATATAATATATGTTTGTAATACTTATTTGAAATGTTATCTTCGGTACCGATTTGAAGTGGCAAACTTAACCACAAGAGATTTGGCTGTAGATATTCCTTATTAGTATGGAGTCAGGTTGAGTGAGGAGGCGAAGGAGCGCGACCCCACGCGTTGTGGCCGGCAGCCGGGCGGCGCGGCGGCGACAGTGGCGCGTCCTATTTCCTACCGCGTCCGCGTGGCAGATTGTCGCAATCGTGCACAGACGTCGCCGCGCCAACCGTTAGTTACGACCGCTCCACTTTAAACCTCATCCATTTTAATTTAACAAAAGTGCCGGCCGATAGCGCGGAGGAAGGACTCATATCCGTCGACCGGCGGCGGCGGTTCACAACTGACTCATGACTCTCTAAAATCATGGAACAGTTCCTCCTTACCGAAAACTGCCATGATTGCGCCGCTCGTTGAGTTGTGTAAATGGTTGCTACCATTTTCACAAATACCTATAATTCAATCAATTTAAATAAATCTTGATTGGAGAAACGTTAAACACCAAAAACAAATTCCTATGTTTTTTAACAATACCTACTTCCAACCCCATACTTATTTCGTTCAATAAGTGTAAAAGAAAAGAAATAAAATAAAATAAAATGAAATGAAATGAAATATGATATGAAATGAAATGAAATGAAATGAAATGAAATGAAATGAAATGAAATGAAATATGAAATGAAATGAAATGAAATGAAATGAAATGAAATGAAATGAAATGAAATAAAATAAAATAAACAAAATAAAATATAAATAAGCCTACCTATAATGCTGAAACTTAATTTTATTCATCTCTCTTTAGGCGGTTGGATCCAAGGGCCTGATTCAGAAGGTAGTACACCTCGATACGGCTCGCATTGTGAGGAGGTTCCTGTATCTGCAACCCTAACCACCGGTGACTTGGACCCTGCTCCCGACACCGGCGGATCCCTATTTTTTATATTTTAAATGTTTTTTAATGAATATTTAAAAATGTATAAAGTAAGATATTTAATGAATACAGGATATAATAATAAATATCGCTGGACACTAACACACAGCGCCACCTAGCGCCACACTAAGCACTAAAGCTTGTGTCGTGGTCACTAGATAGTTGATATACTACA
This sequence comes from Xestia c-nigrum, assembly GCA_916618015.1. Taxonomy (NCBI): domain Eukaryota; kingdom Metazoa; phylum Arthropoda; class Insecta; order Lepidoptera; family Noctuidae; genus Xestia; species Xestia c-nigrum. The sequence continues at coordinate 14,349,274 of OU745260.1, forward strand.
TAATTTATATACATGTTGTCCTATCTTTAGCAATACGTGTCCATTCTGGGCCAGCTCTCTTTTTCAGGTCGTCTTCCCATCGTTTAGTTTGTCTTCCTTTGCTCCTCTTACTATCGCGCGGGTACCGACCAGTTAGGATACGATGTCCGAAACATTCTCCAGGACTATCTTGGACAAAGGTTTGCCGTGACATCCTTTGTTAAACCTAATGCAACTACTAAAGAAGTATTAAAAGAATGCGCAACCATGTGTAAAGACTTTAATAAATCTGATTTTGTTATAATTCTAACAGGTTCAAATGATGTAAATCCTATGGATATTCAAACGTATTTATATCACACTCTACGTCAATTAGATTTAACCAATGTGTTGGTAGGCCAAATTTACAAACATAGTTATCTAAATGAAAAAAATGTTAATAATTTATTGAAATTTGTATGCTATAAGTAATTGTAAAAAATCGAGTTTTGTACCATTGCATAGTGATTTCAAAATGTTATCAAATTACGTAAACAAACTGCATGCCTGTAGATTAATTCACAGACAAATTCTACATGTAAATTACAAAAATAACTATCAATGTTATACTGAGAGATTAGCTACTGGGATAAGTCAACCATGTACAAGGGACATAGGTGTACAAACTGATAGTTTGGGTGATGTAGGTGTACAGACTGACAATATTGATACGGCGGCACAGGAGAATGATGATTTTTTTCGAGACTAATCATGAGTCTACCTTAACACTTATACATCAAAATATAGCCGGAGCGTTAAACAAGCGTGACCTAATTTCGTTTGCCTTATTAGACTTAGGAAATAATGGTATTAACGTAGATCTAATGTGCTTTTCCGAAACGTTTTTGTTGGAAGGAACTGAAAAAAACTTTCGTCTTAAAGGCTTCATGACGGCAGCATATTATTCGAGAAAAACTTCCAAAAGAGGGGGCGTTATTATTCTTATAAAAAACGATATTGAATTTAAAATTTTAAAGGAAACGCAAAAAATAAGTGAAACATGTGTATTCGAATGCTGTGGTTTGGAACTCATTAAATATGGTATAATAATAATATGTCTCTATAGAACGGCGTCGTCGAATTTGAATATTTTTCTTAATAAACTGGACACTCTTTTGAGAACGCTTTGCCGTAATATAAGAAAGAAAATTATTCTGTGTGTGTACAAATATAGATCCTTTAAAACAATCTAAGGAAAGTAGAGATTATACAAACTTGTTAAATACGTACAACATAAAACATGTTATATTAACGCCTACTCGAGTAACAGAAAACACACAAACTTGTATTGATCACATCGCAACCACTATCGAGAAAGGTGATGCAGTAGTGCACGATCTGGGTTTATCGGATCACTCAGCCCAGTATTATACCTGGCCTGTTACAAAGAGGAAGCAGCCAGTTCTGAAATGGTGGTATGAACTCAAACGAGATTTTAGTGATAAAAATAAGATTAAGTTTTTAAAATCAATTTCGTGCTTGTCTTTTAACGATGTATTTGAGGAAACCACAACGAACAAAGCATTCGGTAATTTTTTCGACACATTCGTATTATTTTATAAGTTATGTTTTCCTATTGTTCGCGTAAAAGTTACTAATAAAGCACTAAGTAAATTAAACTGGCTTACTAAAGGAATAAAAGTAAGCTGTAAAACTAAAAGTAAATTACACTATAAATTAAAACATAAAAATAATGAACCTCACAAAAACACGTACAGAAACTATTGTAATATATTAAAAACATGCATATCGACGTCACGGAAATATAATAATACAAAGTACATGAATAAAGCTCAAAATAAATGTAAAGCAGCATAGAATCTGATAAAACGACATACTGACACTGATTTGACAAACACATGTATCTCGAAAATTACTGTTAATAACGAAGATTATGTAAGTCCTGACTCTATTGCAAATCATTTTAATAATTTTTGACGTGATAACGTCTTATAAATTGATAATACCAGCAACACTCATGAAAAATAGTAACGTTCCATGCCATAGTAACGTTCCATAGTAACGTTCCACCTCCTTTTTTTTTAAACACAAATGATAAATGATAAATGATAAATGATAAATGATATTTATTCAGCAAGTAGGTTTTCTCAAACACTTTTACACGTCATTTTGACGTGATAACGTCTTTTAAATTGATAATACCAGCAACACTCATGAAAAATAGTAACGTTCCATAGTAACGTTCCACCCCCTTTTTTGTATTACATAAAATAATGATTATGACGTTATCACGTAAATCTATCGTCCGTAAACCGACTTTACAGACAACCAATTTTTTTTATTAACTCGGTAACTAAAAATAGCCCAGTGATTACACATGATTCTAGCATAAATCAAAAATCCATTGAATCAATCGGCAATTCTATATTTCTCTACCCTTTGGATACCAGTGATTTAATAGTATATTTTATAACAAGGGACTAAACAAAGCCATTATATACCCGAGGTGGTTTGGCTCCCGAGCTTGCGAGGGAGGCAATGAAAGCGAGGGTATATTAAATTGGCGTTTAGTCTCGAGGTGCAAACTGTACTTTTCACTTCGAGTGCGAGAAAAATAGTCATTTGAAACCGAACAAATTTACACTCGACTAAAATTCTGAACTGAGCTGTCAGATTTTCTTCTATCAGGTCAGTCACAGATTAACAATTTAAAACACAACACAAACTCTCAACATTCTCGCAAAGAAGATGATCCACACTCCACAGATAATTATAGTACCTACATTTCTGCAGCGGCTAGCAACAGAGGCATTCCACGTACTTTTTCAAAATCAACGATGCACACAAACAACCATAAATTTTCCCGCGTTGAAGAGTTCATTTGTTTTTTTTTTCAATATACAGCTTTCTATTTGCAAGCCAATTCGAAATTTAAATAAAACCTTTGACAAGTTACTCTTTTGTGACCATTTTTCAGAGTAAAAGATCGTTCCATTTTTAAATTACTTTTTACTCCCTAGGGAATAAACGGTTATTTTAATCCCGCTTTGTAGGGCTGTAATGGCGTACTTTTAGAGCATGAGAAGTGAAAAAAAAGTTGTGATGTCTCTAAATGATTCGAAAGCAAGTGGCTATGATGGAATTCGCACTGACATTGTAAAATTATCAGCAAATGTGATTCTGGAACCTCTTTTATATGTTATTAACCTCTCACTAGAACAGGGAATATTTCCGGATATATTAAAGAGATCAGTAGTGAAACCATTGTATAAAAAAAGAGATAAAACACAAATGGACAAATACAGACCCGTTGCACTAATACCTATATTTTCGAAAATTTTTGAGAAAGTATTTCATAATAAATTATCTAACTTTATTGAAAAATACCAAATTATAAAAGAAGAACAAAATGGTTTTCGCAAGAATAAAAGCACATCTTTAGCAGCCTTTCAATTAATTAAATTAATTACGGAGTCAATTGACAGTAAAATTCCTGTTTCAGTGCTTTTTATGGATATGAGTAAAGCGTTCGATCATGTCAGTCATGAACGGTTATTAGAAAAAGTTTCTAAATACGGAGTAAGAGGAAAAGCATACGACTGGCTGAAGTCATATTTGACTGATCGAGTACAGGCAGTAGAAATATCTAGTTATAATGATCAATCGAAAATGCGAGAGTCATGTCAGTCTTCGTTTTTGTTAAATAGTTTCGGCGTGCCTCAAGGCAGTATCTTGGGTCCGCCACTGTTCTTGCTCTACATTAATGATTTTGTAAATATCTTGAATCATAAATGTGTATTATTTGCGGACGATACCAGTATTATATTAAAAGGCACCTATAAAAATACTTATGAACAGGAAATAAACACGGCTCTCCAAACGTCCATAGAGTGGCTTGAAGCTAATAACTTAAAGGTCAATATTAGCAAAACAAAATTTATGCAATTTCATACTTACCGAACGAAACCGTTGAATCTAAATATAATGTATAAAGGGAACGCCTTGACAGAAACTGACACAGTTAAATTCCTTGGAATATCCTTGGATAAATTTTGCGCTTGGAAGCGCCATGTCAATGACATTTGCGGTAGGATGAATAGGTTTGTCTACCCTCTGAGGCGTATTAGCTGCGAGATATCTAGAAACGCTGCAATTACCGCATATCACGGCTATATATCCTCCATTTTGCGATATGGTATCATTCTCTGGGGTCGCTGTGTGGAAATTGAGCAGGCATTTATAATGCAAAAAAAGTGTTTAAGGACTATATTTGGGTTGAAACAAATAGATTTTTGTCGCCCATTCTTTAGGAAATATAAGATACTTACTTTACCGTGCATCGTACACGTATATCTTGGAATCCTGTATATTTGTTTACAAGCATAAGAATCTTTTTCAACAAGCGACAAGCTACTATGCCCCTCGATCTCATAATACCAACAAGTTATATAAACCCAAGACGAATCTCACACTAACATCGAACAACAGTTATATAATGTGTATAAAATTGTATAACAAAATTCCAAGCTCCATAACGACTCTCCCATTTTTTAAATATAAGCGTATTCTTACAAAAATCTTAATAGATAAATGTTTTTATAGTGTACTTGAATTCCTCGATTATAAATTGTAAATCCTGAATTATTATTCATTTTTAATTTAATACAATTACAATTGAATTTTTGACATTGGGTGTAGTCTGAATTAGATTTTATATTAAGTATCTTTGTTTCGTGTAATTTTTATTACGAATTTGCTTTTATGAAATTTAAATTGACAATTTGATTGTGTATGGTATTATTTTGATTGTGCGTTTAATTCTAAATTGTATTTAAACTTGACTCTGTTTTTAATTTTGATTTTGTAGTTAATTTTTTTTCGGTATTTAATTTTGATTTGCATTTAATTTTGATTTTGTATTTTATTATTTGATTTGTTTTGTTTTGATGATTTTAAGTCTAATTAATCTGGATTCAACTTCAATTAATCTAGTTACATCTATTATTTTATGGGGCATGCGGTGCTAACCTGTAAAAAATTGTTATACTAACCTCTGATTTAAGAATCTTATTTTAAAACGTAACAGTATAAACAGTTGTTGGTTGGCCTGAAGTATATAAATAAAATAAGTAATTTCTATTGTTAATAATTATGTATGTAAAATTTGCACGCCGAAATTAATGGCAGAATAAGAGAAAAATACTTTTATCTGTAAGACCCTCCTGTACCTTATTTACGCAAATAAATGATTTTGATTTTGATTTGATTTGATACCATCCGTGATTAAACTTGTCCACTTCTCTATGCTTTCCCTTAGCATGTGTCCCGTCCATCAACATTCAGGGTTTTGTAAACTGTGAGTAATTTTTTTTTTTTACGCTTGATACTTTCTAATCTCACCTTATCCCTTCTTTTCACTCCAATGACTCTTCTTTCCATTCCATTTTGGGAAACTTGCCATGTTTGACATCCGTACGACAAACATGGAAGGATCCATGTGTTGTATATTTTCCTTTTTTATTTGATAGGCATATCTTTGTCCTTCATGACCTCGCTCAGCGCCCAAAACCGTTTCCAACTGTTTGATATCCTTCTATCTATTTCTTTTTGCATTGTGTTTTTTGTAGATATTAGTTGACCCAGATAAATATATTCGTTAACATACTTAATTACTCTATTTTCATCTGACCACCATTTATTCTAATGTATTTTTTAGTTGAGTTTGTCATTACCTTCGTTTTTGATAATTATGTTAATTGATAAGCCTACCTTAGCACTTTCATCAGATAGTTGTTGTAGCATGTTCTCCAAACTCTCTGGGGTATCTGAAAATAGAATGACATCGTCTGCGAAGCGTACATGATTCTGTTTATCTCCATTAATGTTGAGTCCATTTTCTTCCCATTGTAGGTTTCTAAAAATCATTTCTAGAACCGCAGAGAACACTTTCGATGAAATGGGGTCACCTTTTCTGACACCTCTCTCGATAGGAAATTCTTCTCCTGTTCTTTTTAGCTTGACTTGGACCGTACACCTTGAGTATATTCTCTAGTATTCGAATGTATTTAGCCTCCACTCCCTGGCTTTCTAATGCCCTCCAGATACTATATCCACTAACCCCAAGTACTAAGTTTTTGTTGTATTCCTTATACTTTTGAAGCGCCTGCCACCGACATGGATGTGGTCTAAGGTGGAAAACTTGCTTCGGAAGCCAGCCTGTTCTTTGGGTTGGTTTTCGTCGAGCGTGCCAGCAATTCTTGATAGTACTATTATCTTTGAATTTTTTTTCTACATATTTGACATTAAACTTATTGGTCTGTAATTATTCATATTTCCCTTATTTTCTTTCTTGTGTAACAATATTAAAGTTGATTTTGTCCAATCCTCAGGGATGCTCTCGGTTGTTAGGATATCGTTAAATAGATCTGTTAGGCTAGGAGCAAGTAATGATATTGTGTATTTTATTATTTTCAACCGACTTCCAAAAAGAGGAGGTTATCAATTCGTCTGTATTTTTTTTTTTTTTTTTTTTTGTTTTTTTGTGTTTGTTACCTCAGTACTCTCGACGGGGTGAACCGATTTTGATGGTTCTTTTTTTATTTGAAAGCTGGTGCTTCCCGTTTGGTCCCATTTTAGTTTGCTGAAGACCTGATGCTGATCTTCGGAGATATACAACGGAACTCTTCAAAAATACACAGCAAATCTGCAGTGATTGCTGCCATCGCTTGTAGGTTCATTGTTTATACTATATTATGACGTAACATCACGCCTGTATGATCTGAGGGGGTACGCACATGTGTAAAATACACCCCATTTCGAAAATATTTGTTACCTCAGTACTTTCTACTGGGTGAACCGATTTTGATCGTTTTTATTTTATTTGAAAGCTGGTGCTTCCTGTGTGGTCTTATAATCATCAAATCAGTAGCTGATGATGGGATTCTGGAGAAATAGAGAGAATTCTTCACATTTTATAGGCACACTAGAAGCGGTTTGCGTAGTTTTAGGAATTGTACTTTCTCGAAGTGATCCCAATTCAATTTGATGAAGATCTGATGAAGAACTTCGGAGATATGTAACGGAGCTCCTCAATAAATGATAGCAAATGTACTGGGATTGCCGAAATCTCATATCTGTCTATTGTTTACACCGATTTGCGAAATCTCATATCTGTCTATTGTTCATAACCTAAAATCACGCCGGTACGCTGTGAAGGGGTAAGCACATGTGAACCACTAAAAAGTGAAAAATAAAAACTTTTTTACAAAAAATTAAACCGACTACAGAGAAAACAAAAAAGTGAAAAATAACTTCAGAAAAAACGCTTCAGAAGTCGGTGACAAAAAAACTAAATCAATCAAAAAAAGATCACCGGTTTATGACGTGTTCGCTTAATTTTTCCTTCCTGTATAAGTACCTTCCTCTCATTGATCAATTCCTTGGTTTCTGAAGATAGTATGCTTTCAGTTGTTTGTTTGTTTGTTTATTGACTTCTGATTTAAGTGAGTATATTCAATATATTGTTGTATCGTTCCTGGATTGGTTTATAGATTATTTTTGTGTTCAAGTTCATGGCAATTTTTTGGTTTTCAAGGAGTAAGTCATTTCCTGTAAGTAAGTATGGGTGCACTTCTGTCCTTATTGATATGAACATGTCTCCTCTGTTCAACTTGTCTTCTTGATAATATTGCTCTTATCATTCTATGGTCTGTGTGGAAATAAAGCTGGCTCACAGTAGACGCATCTATAAATACTTTACAGTTATTGGCCAAGATAAAGGCGATTTCATTCTTGTGCTTGCCATTGGGTGACATGCATGTCCATTTTCTCGATCTTTTTTTCTTATAGAAACTGTTCAAGATGCTCAATTTGTTTTCCACTACGAAGGTGACTATTTTTTCCGTTTTTACTTCTTTGACCATAATATGACCATGTTGCCCTATTGTATATTCTTCTTCTTTGTTAGAAATCCCTATTTGACCATTGAGATTTTTATATGAAGATTGTAGGGCTGATTGCAGACCTTCGTAAAATTTATCAGATTTTAAGATATCTTCTTTTCTGTCTGATTCAGTCGGTTAACATGCTTGAATGATGGTCCACATTTCTTCTTTATCCTTGTGGGAAGGCAATATGATGTTAAGAACTGCTATTCTTTCACTGGTTCCTCTTATTTCCTCTATATGGTTGGCTAATTTATTTCTTATAAGAAATCCTAGACCGTGTAGCCCGGTGTCTCACCAATGTAGTGTTTTGATGTATTTGCCATTATGGTCCTCCATTCCTTTAACAAACCGTCTCATTTCACTAATTCCAATTATATCCCAACTAATATTGTCTACAGCCAGCTCTAGTTTCTGCATGTTCTTTCATTTTTTCTGCTTAGAGGGTTTTGGTCGTTTTCCCCCACGAGGACCAGTCGGATTGGGGGAGGGTTTTATTGATCTATTGTACAGATACACATATCACATTTCAGAAAAAAGCCGAACAATAGGTAAGTACATTGCATTAACAACGTGTCTTAAATGGAAAACATTTATAGTCATCAGTTTATTTTGATGTGCCAATGCGTTGTAAACTGTTAAGCTTTTCGTAACTATCTGAAAACGCATAAGCGTCGTAATAATGTATTGTGAAACAAAAGAGACAATGGTGCCGATTCTCTTGTACACCGAACTAACTTAAACTAAAACTAAAATTTCTTAATTTTAGTTAGTTGGTTTCGGTAAGTTATTCTGAAAACAATATTCTCTAATTTTAGTTTTAGATTTGACACAATTAAAATCGAGTTTGACAATCGCCAAATTGAATAGACCATAGATTAAGATTTGTCGGAGATTAAAATAAAAACTGAATGAAAGTGAACGAAATGATCTGAATTGCAAAAAAAAACCCTAGTGAAATCAAATTATTTATCAATAATTATTTAAAATTGTTTATCAATAATCATTAATGAAATACAGGGAGTATTATAACGGCGTAAAACATTATAGTTGTTAAATATTTTTTTTTCAGTTTTTATTATCTGTGACCATAGTAATCCTGCTAGGGTTGGAAATCGAAAATGACTTTAAATTTTGGCGAAACTTTTCGGTTTTCATTATGATTAAAACCTATAATTTTATTATAATCGACAAAACTGCCGTATTTAAAAATCTTTGAGGTAGCTTGATTTGTCCTGGTATTTATTTCAGTCTAGTTTCAGTTTATTAAAGCTTTTTAATAAATGAAAATTGGATCTTAAAAAATTATGTTCGGTTTTGTAGTTGAAAATAACCGGTATTTTCGTCGGCGCTTGGAAGGAAAGCCCTATCTTTGTTTTGATTGTCATGTCAGATGTCACATGTCAATAATATTATTAATTTGGTGGTCGGTTAACATAATTAATTATCAAATAAATAATCTTTGATGTTCGATTCGTTTAACTAATCTCTGTATTCACGAGTAGTAGTAAAGTAACGTATACTTGTGTACACTATACTAGTATTACTCTAAAAGGAAAAAGTAGTAGTAGTAGTACTCTAAAAGGAAAAACAAGAAGAAAATCAAGCTGATCCCAAAGAATTGGATTTAAGGCCAATTTCAGTAGCGAGCTGAACAAATTGGGCTGCAGCAGGAGCAGTGGCAACAATGTAAGTTGTTTCAGTGAGATGAAATGTTATACTGGAGTGGATAAGTACATGCATAATTTTCATGTATTCTAAACTTATTTAATTTCAACAGATTTGGAGTGTGTGGGTGACAATGACAAAAGTGAAAACAAAGGCAAGAAAGGCGAGGGATTCCATCAGGGCTACTAGTGGAGGACCAGCAGGGGCAGATCTCAATGACATTCAACACATGTTATCCAGAAACATGTATTAAATATGCAGTTTCAATTTGGTGATTCATAATCGCTACTCTTTTTTGTTAAGGTTTAAGGAGAAAATAAATATTTTAACATTAAAGAAATAAAATGTTTCATTTAATTAAAAGAAATGACAAGTGATTGCTGAATTTTCCTCGCTTCAGCAAGGAAATCTATGCAGGTATCCTCCGCAATAGCACTCTCCTCGCTATGCTCGGTGACATTGATATCTTCATCTGCAAAGATACACTTAATTAGGTTTCTTATTTTGCAAACAAGTAAAACAGAATTACATATAAATCAATTCAAACACTTACAATCAAATGTTAACAATTGTACAGGGTGCAACATGCCAGAATAATTTTTGTAGCATTTTCTGGTTCTGTTCATTAGGCGCCCATTACACATTTCCACCACATTTCTTACCCTTGAGTGACACTCAATATTTGGCACCACGATGGGAATCATGAGCCATGACTGTAGTGGGTATCCGTTCCTAAAATAAATAAAACTTTAAATGTACTTAGTTAATAGATATACCCAATAGGTATAAAGTTTACTAGTGACCTACGGAGAAGCCACTGAGACCTTTCCTCACATACTATTTACTAACTCATTTCTTTAATAAGTAATGACTAGGTATAATGTATCACGTAATAAAAGTCACTATGACAAAAAACAAAATCCAGGAACTGTAATTCTTACTGAATTACAGTTCCTGGATTTTGTTTTTTGTATGTATGCAGTAATTAACTTGTTTTAGCAAGTGAATTACTGCATACATATAATAATATATATAGGACACAAAACCGTTCTAACCTTTAGGTGTTTGGGGATAAATCCTTCATCCAAGCAAGGATTCACCAAATAAAGTGCCCCCGATCTAGGTGTCTTTTTATTGAATTTCTTCTCTGCCATTTGGAATGGGTTGGATTGCTCTTATTATCTTTCCAATTGAGTCCTCTTGATAGTTTCTATAACATAGTTATTTTTTATTAGACACATTTATTACACAAAACCTGGTTTGGTTATGAGAAGTGTATGTAATGTAGCATGTGCATTAGATGTTTAGTACGCAAATCCCGGTCAGTGGGTCGTCTTAGGGGCGGATTTCCCTAGTAAGTTTTCATGAATGTATTTCGTATTGTATCATAATAAAATAACACTAAATTTACCTTTCTGACGAATCGACAACGGCTGCAATCACATAATCTTCCATTCTGAACTCAAACACATCCAAACTTTCAAGAAAAACGAGAGAAATCTGCTTTGTAAATTTTAGTTCATGACAACTAATTTTATTACACACATTTTTAGTCTCGATTAAAAATAGTCTGATTTAGTTTGACAATCAAAGTTTTAGATGAAAAACGTCAATTTCAGAATAGCGAAATTGCCGTTTTCACTAAATTGAATAACTTAGTGCTGTCAAACTATAATTGATTTAAGATATGTCATTTTAATCAATTTCAGAATAGGAAACGTCGTTTGACAGGAATAAACTAAATTTTAGTGATTTTTAGTCTAGTTTAGAGAAATTTGTGACAAGAGAATCGGCACCATTAGCGATAAATGAATGTGTTATTGAATTCGTGCTTACATAACGAGCTTGGTCGCACCGCACCTCACCGCGCACAGAGGGCGCGCGGCTCTTAGTCGTCAGGCGGCAGCGCGCCATTACACCGCACAGTGGGTTGAAAATCGCCTTTCAAAAACATAGGGACTTGAATTTTAAGGGAATTTCTGAAGTGAAAAATTCTTTAGCGGCATTGTGCACTTTTTGGGATGGGTAAAAAATGTTAGACTAGGGTCAAGACACGTGACCTGATCGAAAATTCGTAAGATTGTGCGTTTGTTTTTGTTTTGTTCAGTTTTAGAGATTGGCGATGAGGATTCTGTTAATGATGATGGTGAAAGAGTCGTAGAAATTATGGGTGGAAGTTGATTTTTCTGAGATATACGAGTATATAACTTTTTAATGTAAAATGATTGTAATAGTTAAAGTGACATAAATTGTCACGTTTGTGTACGATAGCGCAATAAATAAATTTTATATTTTACCACATAAGTGATGGTACTTGTAGACTGATATATTAAAGCAATTCGTGTGAAATTATTCCCTAACCATTCCAAAATATCAAAAATGTACATCGTCAATGTTCAAGTTTGCCCTTCTGCCGGCACTCCAGGAGTGCAACCCGTTTTTTTTTGCTAGATATGGATTCTGCTGATCATCACTAACAAATAGTAGTATATCTGTTTGTAAGTAAAAGTATATAATGGCCCACAGCTCATGATTCCAGAGATATCCTCATTTTTCATGTCAATCACAACTAGCACAAATATAGCTGGTTAAAGACTAGAATTTTTGAACATTCGAGGCTGTTAGTTTTGTTGTACAAGGGCTGGATAGCCTGCTACGCAGGTAATCCAAAATTGGGCCCAAATTAACCAGCCATGAGCAATACAGTAGCTTGTTAGCAGCACTTTAGAGCACTGGATGAGCTGGACAGTGGCTGTACAATGGCTGGACTAGCTATCTTCCTAGCCTGTGTCTAGCTCCATTAATCCTCTTAGACAGCCAGGAGATGGTTTATGGCTTACTAACGGCTATTGTTAAATCTACAAAGAAATATAGCAACAAAAAACTACGTACCTACGTCAAAGTCTCTAAACTGGACATTGCATTAATTTAAGTTTTACCTTTGCGAGTGAATTAAAAAAAAACTAGGTGACTAATGTCACTAATTTTGTATTTAAAAGTACTCTTAAACAATACACATCGAAATAAAATTAAAATTCAGAGTCCACGCCTTACACATTTTTTTTAATTTGTATTTGAAAGTAAAATTTGGGTCTTTTTTTAGTAATAGTACATGCAACCTCAAAATAAATTTTATAGCTTAATAATGATCAGCAGAATCCATTTCTAGCAAAAAAAGATCCTTGAAAATTCAAGTCTCTATGTCTATGAAAGGCGATTTTCAGCCCACTGTGCGCCACGTCCCCTTACACAAGGTAGCCTGTGACGTCACTTAATAGCATTTCGTCTGCGACGTCGGACAGTCTGCCAGAGCAAACTTGTGCACTCTCTGTAGGCACGGCCTAGACATGTCTTCCTATATCTCAACGGAATCGATAATGACAACTTCTCACACTAATAGGAGAGAGCACAGGTAATGGTGAGAGAACAGCTGTTGCACTCGACATTACTGAACGTTTCGGTATCGAAGATTGATAATATGCCAACGTTGCCGTCGCTCCTCCGACGCAACGTCATTTTTGTTCGCCCTTTACATTTTAGTACATCGTCTGTTTGCAATTTTACTGCAATGATTACCTATTTCTCCAATTTACTTCTTTCTACGGCAAAAGCTCATATAAAGGTAAGCACCATTGTACGAGTATGTCCATAATAGATGAACGCTTATGTTTAGTAAATCAACAAACAACCCAACATTGAGCTTTCCAGTGCATTAACAGGGTTCATGTACAAAAACCGACTTTGATATTGTAAAATGTTATGAGAGTAAATAAATAAATAAATCCCATGGACTATCAAAGCATGTGCACAATGTCGTTATACGTTATTTAAACAAAACCATTGTCACAAGATAGCAGAAGTTTTAAACTAGGAACAATTAGGTGTGGAAAGAGTATACTCTCTTCACAACGAGCATCAGTTTTCTTCAGTAAAGAGTTGATTCAATTTTTTTAACATGAAATGTAATGCAAACGTTAACCAAATTTTAACCAACACATGAAGCCTTATCAATGCAAAGGAAATAGCTTCGTAATATAAATGCATTGTCGTTCCTAACAAGTGACGATGACAAAACAATTCACTGCTAACTTAGAACATAACGCTATGGAACAAAATTATGGCGCGAACGCTAATATGATAGATAGGTGATCCTACATAATAGGAATAGCTATGAACTATACCTGTAAATGAAACGGTGACGGCTTCCAAGTATAAGGAGACATGATGTCACCAGTCAACTTATTAAGGATACAGGATGAATTTTTGTAATGTATAGCGATGATGGAATGAATAGAACACAAAAAAAGTGTTCATTGGGGATAAAGTGAAATACATTTGTAAACTTGTGAATAAAGCTTTTGGTCATGAAGTTAGCTTTAAGTTAGTTATTTTCAAACATTTTATAAATTCTCCAAAATTCTTATTTATTTGTGTAACAGCCGAAGTTACTAATGACGATGACACAACAAAACACTTAGGTTTAAGTTTAGTGCACGCAGAGGGTTGAGTGCAGGGTGCAGGTGCGTCAGTGGGTTGTGTATAAGTATCATTAGGGCGTGCGTGCGGCTGGAGGGGAGGCGGAGGGTGGCCTTAACCTTGAACGCCGCCGTCTGACCCCCGGCGGCGTCATCGCGACCCCCTGCCACCCTCGCGACCCCTTCCTTTCTCGTCTCGACACTCGATAAATGAAGCTGAAAGTCGTGTTAAATACACGCAACAACGTCTAGTCACATTGTATTGATTTGAAAAGTTGTATTGTTTTATGTATTAAGTATTCAATATATCTATTACTTATCAAGCAGGTATACGATATAATTTGTAGAATATTTCGGTAGCTTGCAACTTGCATGTTAGATTTTCAATACACTTCCTCGAAAACTACACACCGTTTATCAAACGACGTTTTTTAATACACTTTTGAAGAAATAAAATAAAAGAATGAAAAATGTTTTTGTGATGAATTATTATGAAACTAAGATAATTTCCCCTTTTTTTGCGCTTTGCTTTCGCCAGGCTTAAGAAGAAGCAAAGGTATGAAGCTATTATACAGCCTTATATAATAGTATATTTTATAACGAGGGACTAAACGAAGCCAATATATACACGAGGTGGTTTGACTCCCGAGCTTGCGAAGGAGGCAATGAAAGCGAGGGTATATTATATTGGCGTTTAGTCTCGAGGTGCAAACTGTACTTTTCACTTCGAGTGCGAGAAAAATAGTCATTTAAAACCGAAAAAATTAACACTCGACTAAAATTCTGAACTGAGCAGTCAGATTTTCTAATATAAGGGCAGTCACAGATTAACAATTTAAAACACAACACAAACTCTCAACATTCTCGCATTGAAGATGATCCACACTCCACAGATAATTATAGTACCTACATTACTGCTGCGGCTAGTAACAGAGGCATTCCACATACTTTTTCAAAATCAACGATGCACACAAACAACCATACATTTTCCCGCGTTGAAGAATTCATTTGTTTTTTTTTTTCAATATACCGCTTTCTATTTGCAAGCCAATTCGAAATTTAAATAAAACCTTTGACAAGTTACTCTTTTGTGACCATGTTTCCGAGTAAAAGATCGTTCCATTTTTAAATTAATTTTTACTCCCTAGGGAATAAACGGTCACTTTAATCCCGCTTCGTAGGGCTATTACGGCGTACTTTTAGAGCATGAGAAGTGAAAAAATAATTTTCTATCATATTTTTTTAATTTTTAACACAAATAAATGTTAATTTGTTTATTAAAAGTAAATATTAGACTGAAATAATCATGTTTAAATATGATATTATATTTATAAACACAATATGAATATTCAAAAAATGTTTAACGCTTTATAGACGCATATTGCTCTGCCGAAATTAAAAAAAAAAACATTCATTGACTTTAGGCATTGAACCAATTTGGACTAAGTATATGTTATAATATGTTTAGACAATCTCAATCAATCAATCAATCAATCAATCTGTATCTATGACAATTTTGCATTTCGCACACGTGTGGAAAAAATAGCAAAAACGCACGTGTGTGAAATACACAGCATTTTGAACCTAATCGCAGTGCGAAAAGAACCAGTTTTTGAGGAAGTGTATTGAAATAGTAGATTTTGATACAAGTGGAGAAAAAACAAAAACAAAGCTCAAAAACACCCTCGCCTTACGGCTCGTGTGTTAAAATCGTCTTGAACTGCAATAACAAATGTCCGCGTGTATCAACCAACGTTTTTCAATACACTTTTGAAGAAATAAAATAAAGTAATGTAAAACATTTGTGTCACAAGACTATGATTTAAATTTTTTTTTTTCGCGCTTTTCTTTCGTCAGGTTGAAGGAGAGGCAAAGGTATGAAGCCGTTAATTTTCGTTCTCATTTCCTAAAAATATCACATTTTTATACGTACTAAAAATGATGAAGTAATTAGGAGTTACGCTAATATATGTACAGTTCAAAGAACATGTATTGAGTAAGTACTTAATAATGTAGTGTTTACTGTCTGCGTCTCGATTTCTTAAGGCAGTCCAGACGGGGAAGTATTTACGTGCTTTCTTGTTTATTTAGTCTTTAACCCACCGTTCTCAGCCGTTCATTGAAACAGAGTCACTCAATGAGATGTTTCAATCTCTATGTAACATTAAATTGGTTGTTTCATTTGTGAGCCGAATGATTCTTTGTTAGTTTCGGATTCATTTGATTCTAGTAGTAATTATTATATCAGATGATGCAAACATAAGAAAACGCCTGTATTACCTGAACTGATTGACAGTTAGAGATAGATGTAAGTACTTGTAGAGGCATGATGCAATCAAATATTGTGATAATATCATTACCTACAGCCTGTAAGTTGCATATAATAATGCCGGTGACTAGTAGGAAGAGGCCATAATAACCTCGAACATGTAACAGCCACCAGTCGTTACCCGTAGTTCCATGGCATTTGGGATTGTTTCCTGGAATTCTGAATACAAATCCATAATAACAGCATATCATATCCCACCGGACCACGGGTAACGAGTGATTTTTATTTATAATAGGAATCTCAAAATCAATCCATGTACATTTCGATTATCATGCAGTATGCGATGTAGAAAATACTTCTTCATGATTCTGGCGTCCTGGTAGTTTGATAACTTCACTATCCTTGTTTCTCACCTCATACTTGTCTGTTTTCTTTAAGAGATACGCGATGAAAGAAAATAAAAATAAAAAAACAATCCCGTAGTCAAATTATGCTATCATCACTCGTTACCCGTGGTCCGGTGGGATATGATTTGCTGTTATTATGGATTTGTATTTTCTATCGATATATTCAGAAGTCATCATCATCATCGTCTCAGCCGAAAGACGTCCACTGCTGGACATAGGCCTCCCCCAAGTGTCGCCACATTGACCGGTCCCTTGCTACTCGCATCCACCGGATTCCCGCAACCTTCACCAGGTCATCGGTCCACCTAGTGGGAGGTCTTCCAACGCATCGTGTTCCGGTTCGCGGTCGCCACTTCAGAACTTTTCGGCCCCATCGGACATCCGTTCTGCGAGCAATTTGCCCTGCCCACTGCCACTTAAGTTTAGCAATTCTTCGGGCTACGTCGGTGACTTTGGTTCTCTTGCGGATGTCTTCATTTCTGATTCGATCACGCAAGGAAACTCCGAGCATAGCCCTCTCCATTGCCCTTTAGGTGACGTTTCGGTCCCGTATGTAATCACTGGCAACACACACTGGTCATAGACTTTCGTCTTGAGACACTGCGGTAAGTTGGACGAGAAGACACCGCGCAGCCTCCCGAACGCTGCCCAGCCGAGTCGGATTCGACGATTGACCTTAGTCAGACCGTATTCAGAAGTCCCAGGAAACAATCCCTTATGCCATGAAACTTCGGTTAATTAAATTTACCCATGGAACCGGTAATGGGTCAACCCACCGGGACCACGGGTAACGACTCACAGCCACAGCATGTGCCACAAGAAAATGCAGTAGATAAATAAATAAATATCGCCACACTAAGTAACGAGGCTTGTGTCATGGACACCAGATAGTTGATATACTATATAGATACTTTTGTATAAGTTTAAGTATAAACATCCATGACTCGGAAACAAATGTACATGCTCATCACACAAACATTTGCTCCTACTGGGAATCGAACCCAAGACTGTAAGACAGCTTCACTACCACTGCAGCATTCGGGTCGTCAAAGATAGATATTATTGATCTAAAAAGCGATATTGATTAATTTCAACATTCTTATGAAATTGCAAACAATTTGTGAACTAACGGCATTTTACCGACTCGTAGTTTTCAGTGTCGAATTCAGTGACGTCTAATGTGAATTGATGGTCGACCTGACCGCGTGTCCTCTAGACAGCAGACGGTATGGCGACCATGCGAGGTCGGTTGCACCTGAAACGAGCGACGTACTATTATGACGTGGTATGACCGAGCCCCGCGACTATGCATTCGCGTTTGACTTACAAACCTTTATCCAAGGGTCATGTAGACTATGACTTTAGACTGTTGTTTTCAAAGGCATATAATTATATATGTTTTAATTTTACTTTTATATAATAATGTTACATCGGACCTACTAGAACATTCGAGAAAGCCAGTGATTACAGTGTGTGTACGTTAGAAGTTCGAGGACATTCCATTATTATTAGTTTTAAAGTTAGGTAGGTACAAACTCGCGACCTATTTATAAAAAGACATTAGAATTTCGACCGTACGCCTAGGGCATAAGGTTCATATTTGCTTCTTTTGTACAAGTAGGTTATACCTACTTGTTTCTAGTAGGTACCTCTATTTTTTGTATCAACCTGCTATTTTTTGTTAGTGTTTTTTTATGACCCTCTCGAATGTTCGTGGTTATTCTGGTGTGTCTGTTGGCGAGTATAAATAGAGCGCTCAGGGCCGCGACCGGCAGTCTTGTTTTAGCGACACAACGAAGCGAATCCAAGTGAACTACAAGTGCGATATCTAAGTGAATAGTAAACAGTAGTGTATTTGTGATTGAGTTTTGATTGTTTTGTGATTAATAAAGTTATTGTGTTGTTTAATCGGTAGTAATTAATTTATCTCATACCCAGCTCGTAACAAATTGGTGTCAGAAGTGGGATATAAATTATGCCAATCCTACCAAAGGACGACACGGACGGTATCCGTACCAGAAGTCAGCGACAGCAGGATATGGACCAAAGGCGGTTTGGGGATTCTCCGACACAGACACCGGGTGGTGTCCAGCCTACGTCACAGCCAGTCGCTGGCCCATCCGGAGTTTCTCCAGCATCAGTGGCACCAGACTTGTCAGCTTTAATGGCACTGCTGCAGGATCAAGCTCGCCGTCAAGAGGAGCAGGCTCGCCAGTTACAGGAGCAATTGCAACGAGACAAAGAGGAGCAGGCTCGCCGTCAAGAGGAGCAGGCTCGCCAGCTACAGGAGCAATTGCAACGAGACAAAGAGGAGCAGGCTCGCCGTCAAGAGGAACAGGCTCGCCGGTTGGAAGAGCAGTTGCAGCAAGACAAAGAGGAACAAGCCCGCCGCCAAGACGAGCAGATGATCCTCATAAAGGATCTTCATGCAACTTTCGGCAAGGACCTGAAAGTGATGAAAGATCAGGTCCACCAGCACGAGAATCGCATCTCGGAGGCCGAAGTTAAGATTGCTGGGGTGCAGAAGGCTTTGAGCGAACTGAAGACTGAAGGTGGAACTGTAGCTTCGGTGGTTGCTGCACCTTCTTCGCGTGGTTTTAAGGTGCCTCCGTTCGACGGCACATCTTCGTGGTCGGCTTACAAAATACAGTTTGAGGCCGTCATGAAGGCGAATGGATGGACAAAACCACAAGCCATGACCGCGCTCACCTTGGGCCTCCGAGACCAGGCCCTAACTATTCTGGAGGCGCTCGGCAAGGACGTTACCTACGAGCAGCTTCTGGAGGCGTTGGAGTCCAGATACGGCGACGCGCACCTGGAGCACGTATTCCGTGCCAAGTTGAAGGACCGTTTTCAACGAAGTGCCGAGAACCTACAGCAGTGGGCTCTGGAAGTTGAAAAACTCGTTCGGAAAGCCTACCAGTCTGCCCCTGCACTGATTGATGGAAATCTGGTACAGGCGTTCGTTGATGGAATACGTGACTTGGAAGTTAGAGCTGCCGTGAGACTTGGGCATCATGAGACCTTGAAGGACGCCTTGGCCCATGCCTTAGAAGTAGAGGCAGTGAGGCAAGACCACCGAACGCACCGTGTCAGGGAGGTTGTTGCATCACCTGGACGCGACCGCCCACAGGGGTATAGTCCTAGGTGCTACACATGTGGAGAAAGGGGTCATCTTCGGTCCAGCTGTCCTAAGCGCAGCACCCCGAGAGAAGATCAGCAGGGAAGAGTGGCTGAAGTGACTGCCCAGCCACAGCAGGGAAACGAGTAAATGCCAGGACTGGGGGGTGGGTGCTGGCTGGTATTGAAAGAGCCCCGAGAATCTTGATCTCGCAAGCACATGACGGGAACAGCCTGACCATCAAAGGCGAAGTCAATGGAACACCATGCAAACTGACGTTGGATACTGGAGCTTCTCACACGGTCGTCAATTCTAAAGTAGCAAGTCGGTTTCTTGGGGACTACTTCAATAAGCACGACCGTATACATTTACTAACAGCTACTGGTCAGCACATTACCGTCCGAGGCAAGAAGGAGGTGGACTTAAAATTGGGTGACAGATTTTACAAGCAGAATGTCATCGTGGCTGACATAGTGGACGATTGCATCTTGGGCTTGGACTTCATGCGGAAATATCGTTGTGAGATCGACGTTGATCAAGGAGTACTGAAATGTGGTTCAGAGGAAGTCTTCATGGAAGGTGCACCGTCAGGGAAAGTGTACTGCTTGAAGAAGATTGTTCTTCCTCGCAGATCAGAAACGATTGTGCCAATTTGTTTGCCACGGAATTCTGGACAAAGAGATCGAAGTGTACTGATAGAAAGGGTGAACAATGACTTCCCATGGAAGATGGCACGAACTCTGGTCAAGGCCACCAACGTCTCAGCAGTACGTATACTGAATCCAAGTGACCAGGAGCAAGTGATTAAGAAGGGCACCTTGATCGGCACTTGCGAGGAAGTAGCTTGGATGCGTCAATTGCAAGATGTCCCTGCCGGAAATGAAATTCGCAGTTCAAAATTTGACGTGTCAACGCTTTTGGAAAACTGCGATTTAGCTAAAGGAGAAATGGACAAGGCTAAGAAGATGTTACTTCAGTACGCCAACATTTTCTCTTCGAATGATGTTGACATAGGGAGAACTGGACTTGTTCAGCACCAGATTAATACAGGTAACGAGTTACCTATCCGTCAGCGACCAAGAAGACTGCCAGTTGCACGAGAAAAAGAGGTAGAAACCATGATTGAGGGAATGGTGAAGGACGGTGTTATAGAGCCTTCATCGAGTCCATGGTGTTCTCCTGTGGTCCTGGTAAAGAAAAAGGACGGCAGTATGCGCTTCTGTGTGGACTATCGACGACTGAACGACGTCACGAAAAAGGACAGCTACCCGCTGCCTAGGATCGATGACACACTGGACACGCTGACTGGTATGAAGTGGTTTACCACACTTGATCTGAAGAGTGGCTACTGGCAAGTAGAAATAGACCCCAAGGACAAGGAGAAAACTGCATTCTCAACAGGAAAAGGGCTATGGCAGTTTAAAGTTATGCCATTCGGTTTGTGCAACGCTCCTGCGACGTTTGAAAGGCTGATGGAGCAAGTACTCGCCGGATTGATTGGAGACGCATGTCTTGTCTATCTAGACGACATAATCATCGTGGGCCGTACATTTGAAGATCACCTTAAAAACCTCAACCGAGTGCTGTCGAAAATCCAAACAGCAAATCTCAAGTTAAGTCCGAAAAAGTGTTCGTTTTTCAGACAGCAAGTGAACTTCTTAGGACACATAGTTTCGGGGGAAGGTGTTCAAACAGACCCAGAAAAAGTAGTCGCCGTCAAAGATTGGCCAGTTCCGAAAGACAAGACGCAGGTCAGAGCATTCCTGGGTTTGTGCTCCTACTATCGAAGGTTTGTCAAGAATTTTGCCGACATTGCAAAACCTCTGCACAAACTCACTGAGGAAAAGAGACAATTCTGTTGGGACGAGGACTGCGACGTCGCATTTCAGGTATTAAAGAAACGTCTGTGCAACACACCTATTTTGGGATATCCTGACACTGAAAACGACTTCATAGTTGACACGGATGCCAGTAATACTGGAATTGGGGGCGTGCTGTCTCAACGGAAAGGAGACCGGGAGGTTGTAATAGCTTACTTCAGCAAGTCTTTATCTAAGCCAGAAAGAAATTACTGCGTTACAAGACGGGAGCTACTCGCTGTAGTAAAGACAGTGCAGCACTTCAGTAAATATTTGCTGGGACGTAAATTCCAATTACGAACTGACCATGCTGCACTGAAGTGGCTATTACAGTTCAAGAATCCAGAGGGGCAAGTGGCGAGATGGCTAGAACTGCTCCAAGAGTTTGATTTCGTAACTGAACATCGCAGTGGGAGAACTCACGGTAACGCAGACGCCTTGTCAAGAAGACCTTGTCCTGAAGACTGTAAGCACTGTGCCAGGCAAGAGACTAAGGAAGTAGTGCCCGTGAGGATGCTTAGAACGGATCTCAGCGATGAATGGAAGGAGACCCTACAGCAGGCTCAGCACAATGACTCGGATATCAAACCGATCTTCGAGTGGATCAAAGCTGGTGTTCCTAAACCCAAGTGGAGTGATGTGGCTGCGATGAGTTCCATCACGAAGAGTTATTGGGCGCAATGGAACAGCTTGGTGATCCAGGATGGAGTCTTGTGCCGTAAATGGGAAAACGCTAAAGGGGACAGTTGTCATCTACAAATGGTTGTCCCTAAAGCTAAGGTACCGGATGTTCTACGGCTCTACCACGATGGATGTTCTGGAGGACATATGGGGGTTAAAAGGACTCTCCTAAAAATTCGAGAACGCTTCTACTGGATCCACTGTCGAGATGATGTGGAGGACTGGTGCCGCAAATGTACCAGTTGTGCGGCCGTGAAAGGACCCCAGACACGCAGCAGAGGTGCATTAAAAGTGTACAACGTTGGAGCCCCTTGGGAACGGATAGCACTAGACGTTGCGGGACCATTTCCAGTAAGTGAGAGTGGAAACAGGTACTTCCTGGTGGTCATGGATTACTTCACAAAGTAGCCGGAAGTCTTCGCCATTCCTAACCAAGAAGCAACAACTGTCGCAGATAAATTAGTTCAAGAAGTCTTCTGTCGTTTTGGAGTACCCTTAGAAATACACAGCGATCAAGGAAGAAATTTTGAATCGCAAGTATTTCAAGAGACTTGTCGATTGATGGGTACCTATAAAACCAGAACCACCTCTTACCACCCACAATCCGATGGAATGGTGGAACGATTCAACCAAACGTTGGAAAGATATCTGGCGAAAGTTGTGGAAAGCCGGCAAAGGGATTGGGACAAGCACATACAGCCGTTTCTTCTGTCTTACCGAAGTGCAGTCCACGAAAGTACGACTGTGACACCAGCCTTCGCGAACTTTGGAAGGGAATTACGGTTACCTGCTGATTTAATCACTGGAACTCCCCCTGATGCTCCATGTAGCGTAACAGATTACGCGAATGACTTGCGTAATAAGTTGAACGATGTTTATGAGCATATCCGACAGTCCGGTCAACAGATGTCTGAGAAGATGAAGACCCGTTATGACCGGAAAGCAAACGGTAGGGGTTTCGACGAGGGTTCACTGGTGTCGTTGCATAACCCAGTGCGGAGCAAGGGGAAGTCTCCGAAGTTACAAGCAAAATGGGATGGACCATACCGAGTCGTGACTAGGATCAACGATGTCACCTACCGAATACAGAAGGGTCCACGAGGTGCGCCTAAAATTGTGCATGTAGACCGGTTGGCGCGATACTACGGGACTAATGATGCTCGGGACGAGCATGTCTAAGGAGGGGGCAGTGTTACATCGGACCTACTAGAACATTCGAGAAAGCCATTGATTACAGTGTGTACGTTAGAAGTTCGAGGACATTCCATTATTATTAGTTTTAAAGTTAGGTAGGTACAAACTCGCGACCTATTTATAAAAAGACATTAGAATTTCGACCGTACGCCTAGGGCATAAGGTTCATATTTGCTTGTTTTGTACAAGTAGGTTATACCTACTTGTTTCTAGTAGGTACCTCTATTTTTTGTATCTACCTGCTATTTTTTGTTAGTGTTTTTTATGACCCTCTCGAATGTTCGTGGTTATTCTGGTGTGTCTGTTGGCGAGTATAAATAGAGCGCTCAGGGCCGCGACCGGCAGTCTTGTTTTAGCGACACAACGAAGCGAATCCAAGTGAACTACAAGTGCGATATCTAAGTGAATAGTAAACAGTAGTGTATTTGTGATTGAGTTTTGATTGTTTTGTGATTAATAAAGTTATTGTGTTGTTTAATCGGTAGTAATTAATTTATCTCATACCCAGCTCGTAACAATAATAACGCTTACCCGCAGTTTTGTTTTCATGGAGGTCGAAAATTATCTTACGGGATGAATTTTCCGGGAAAAGTATCCTTATGTAATTTGGGACATTTCATCTAAATCCCGTCTTCTCGTCAAGGTGACAGACATGGCTACTTTCGCAGATAAAATAATATTTATTTGTTTATCGCCATCGAGATATAAGTACTAACGTACTAGAGAAGATACGTCAAATAACTGCACTGTCCTATTCTTCGTAATTTGAATCTCTAGTTCGCTGCAGCGCTAAAATAATAACAATTCGTCTAAACCGTTACGAATTTACCACAGCGCTAGATTTGCTGCGGAAGTGTATTTGTATGCTGAGTGAGGTGGGCCGGATCGCCGCAGTTGAACGAGACAAAGTAGTAATTTACGGTGTCTTCTCTAGTACGTTAGTACTTATATCTCAATGTTTATCGCTAATTATTTAGCAACATAAAATAAGTAAAATTACACCGAGTAATAATATTAATAGTAATACATATTGATTAAACATGATCAAAATCAAAATCAAAGTATGTATTTCAAGTAGGGTATTGTCGAAACAAAGATAAAAATGAAATGTAGCTACAGTCCCAGTCCCAAGACATAAAAACTGTGAAAGTATTGTAGTCGCCCATTCCCTAGCGTAGATCTCAATGGATTTTAAATCATAATGTTGTTACAAAATCTTGGTTACATCATTCATGTTGAGATGGTGCATTATGTGAGAACAATGTAGCAAGATGTTCACGATAAAAGTGTCCATAGTAAAAACAAACAAAATCAATTAAAAAATAAAATAATGAATTAAAAAAAAAAATAAGCCGTGGCAACCAAGAGCTGACCAGTCCTAACCGACAGCGCCTGTTCACGAACATGACGCATGCATCAGCACCATTCAACTCAACCATTTTGAAGTGAATTAAATGACCCGACACATGCACCACCATCAGCGGGACATTTGAGTGAGCATGACATACTCTTACCCGCCAGGGCACATTCAAGTCAACAATAAAAACGTAGGTTTCCAGCGAAAGAAGTGATGAAGAAAAAAGAAGAAGTTAAATATAAAAAATGTTAAATATCTTTATTTCAGACCTTTATCAGTCCATACGTTGTTTTGTGAGTTACAGATTGTGCTAATAAGTTATGTTAGTGTTATTAGTATTACTCGATTTAATTTAAATCAATACTTATTTTGACCTAGTGTCTTTGG
Source organism: Xestia c-nigrum (assembly GCA_916618015.1). NCBI lineage: Eukaryota > Metazoa > Arthropoda > Insecta > Lepidoptera > Noctuidae > Xestia > Xestia c-nigrum. The sequence goes on from OU745260.1 coordinate 14,374,614, forward strand.
ATGGGGCAGTCCACTCTGCTAACAATTATTTTCAGAGGGCTGTTCCGAGACCTACGCAAGCGTTGCTTATAGGTTACAGAAATATAAGTGTTACATGTTAAATTGGTAACAGAATCTAATATGTAACACTTATAAATTTGTTTTCAATGTGTTAACCCAAAACACTTACAAAAGTGTAACCGTAACATATCTGTAACAGATATAAAAGGTTTAACACTGTTAATAAGTGTTTAACAGGTAAACTCAGCGTTGCCAAATTTACAATGTACTTATTTATAGTTAATAAGCATTAGATAGCCGAAATCTGGTCGCAGTCTGTTGTAAAACTGATTATATCAGTAACACATATTAACACATATAAGAATTCGGTAATATTAATGTATCTGTTACATCTGAAAGTGTTTTTCTGTTGAAACTGTTTTAAAACTGTGTTTAAAACACATTATTACGATTACAGTTTGAGTCCCTGGCTGTAAGTAAGCCGCTCTCTTACGCAAGAAAGCATGAAGGTCACCCGTATGAGCGGCAGCAAACATTCCCGATGCACTGCAACGTCCCGGAAACCGAAAAGGCCCTACTCCCTAACGTTTCGTCCATACGGACGGATCTATCCGCGTCTCTCGCTCGTACTCGTCTGCAGACGTGCGCGATAGAGACGGATAGATCCGTCCGTATGGACGAAACGTTAGGGAGTATAGCGCCTTAGCATCCTGAAAGCGTTGTTGTGTCTGATGAGATGACGAGTAATAGACAAGTATGGAAGAAGAAGACACGCTGCAATGAACCCAATGAATTGGGATAAGGTCAGGAGAATGATATTGATTAGTTAAACTATAGTTGTACAGCTTTCCAAATTATCCTCTAGACAAATCAATCAATTTTTTCAATTAGTTTGGTTCTTCGCGGTGTACTCGTTTTGCGTCTTATTCTTGTTAGTGAGGTTTTAACATTCCTTTAATTTTATCATTATTTTCAACTAGCTTCTGCCAGCGGCTTCGCCCGCGTGAAGTTTGAAATTATCCCACGGGATCTTATTACCGGGATAAAAAGTATCCTATGTGTTAATCCAGGTAATAAACTATCTGTGTGCTAAATTTGATCGAAATCCGTTCGGTAGTTTTTGCGTGAAAGAGTAACAAACATACATCCTCACAAACTTTCGCATTTATAATATTTAGGATCTACGACGTTGTGTTTTCTTTGTCGGACATACCTATATGGCACGTGTAGGAATCGTAAAAGTAAATATTTTATCTGTAACTGCATGTATGCAATTCTGGAATTCTCTACTTTTAATGAATACCGTAGATCGAATATAAAAGATTGGGCTTATACGTTACACATCAAAGTATTACAAGTGTTCCTTAACATGTTTACTCTCAAACATGTTGTTGTCTTTTTTATTCTGCAAAATACAGTATCTCCAGAACGCTTTACCGAAGAAAACTCTGATGACCAATACTATTCAGACTGGCCATCACCCCCAACCAGTGACGAATCAATCCATTCTGAATGTACGGTGGAAGTAATTAAATATTATTTCATAAACATCATTAATGTTTACCTATTTAATTATTTTTTTTTCTTAATTTCCAGGTGATGGGTATGATTATAATAAGCATGCATTTAATTACACCTGTTGGCTGCTGAAATATTTTTTTTATAATAATAGTATAACAGAAACTCGACAGGATAGTTCAACTGAAAACTCCGACAATAGTTCATCAAAAACTCCAGAGATTAGTACAACAGAATCTTCAGAGGATAGTTCAATAGAAACTCCAGATAATACTATAACAGAAAATCAGAAGAATTATGTGACAGATTTGTGTCCTGAAGATTACAGTTATGTAAGTCATAATGATATAAATTATTTAATTGACGAAAACGCAGAAATGTTAAAAATTATACAACAATTTGAAAACAGTTCTTACCCAGACTCGGAAAAATTAATTCAACATTTTATGGGTGAATTGGAAATTTTCTTAAAAAAGTTTATTGACCGTCCGGATCATATGAAAGATATACTGAATGATATGGCTGATTTACGGAAAAATCTATATCCAGACGTAATGAAGATTGCTACAGAGTTAGAACTAATTAACACCTTTGAAGATAACTTGAATAGTGTTGTAGCTAGCTCCGATAACAAGATAATGCAATTAGAAAGGTTTAAACACTTATGTCAATTAAACTGCGAAGATATCAGCAACAGTACGTACATTTTTGTATTATTATAATTAGAGACCAACCGGTTTCGGCTTTTGGGCGAAAAATCTAGTTTCGGCTACAGTTTCGGTTTCGGCCAATCATTTGCCAATACTCGATGTTAAGTGAATTGTCGTGGGTCGTTCTTGGTTTTAAATTGTAATACAACTTATGTACTCAAATAACTATTTTCGTTACATGTTTTTGACACGCTAGTTTTTTACGTCTTGTGTTTCTTGTGATAGTTGTCTAGTTCGATGGCCTGAACACCACTGTTTTGTTACAGCCAGCCTGTATATTACTGATTTTTTTTAAATTTTAGTATCCCATCTATTTTTAAACTTATACGACACGTGTTAAAAAAAAAAAAAGTAAGTAATAATTGTATGTTTAAAGGTTTCGGCTGAAATTAAGGGCCGAAAGTTCGGTTTCGGTTTTGACTGATTATTCGTTTTCCATCGGACACTAATTATTATGATGTGTAAAATAATTAATAACACGTGTTTTTTCAGGGTTTGGACAAGATAATAATAACAATGTCGTAGTTTTACAATCTGCCGGCATGTATTGCATTAAACTTGGAGATCTCAATAATATAATTAGCGAGAAGTTGAGGGAGGTGCATGCGCAACATAACGACAGTTTTTATGTGGTGATCGAGGTCAGCGAAAAGATGTACGCACAAAAAATGGCAGAATTTAAAACGAATTTAAAAAAATCTGCAGTAAAACTGTTTGGTATGACGATGTACGATATTTTAAGTCTTCAAGACGATTATCATCATTTCTCCAAATATTTAAAACAGGTTAATATTTCCTCTGAAACATTTATTATACGAAAAAATACAGCTGAAATTGACCTCAGGCTCATTGGACTCGAAGGCGACTTGCAGAAATACCGGCAATATTGTATGAACTGCTTTATAAGCCAAAGAATGAAGTACGGTAAGTACCTACCCATATTTGAAAAATATTTCAAGTATTTTTACCCGACTGCACCGCAGCCCATAAGGAGGGTTATATTTTGGACCTGTATGTAAATATGTCTGTTTCTTTGTTTCCTCATAACTCCTAAACGGATGAACAGAATTGGATAAATTATAGGTATGTCGTCATATCTATTTCAAACCCGTGGCGGAGTGTGATATCAAAATGAAGGATTTTAAAAAGGTGTTAACAAATAAATATAGAAAATTTAGGAAGGTAGGTGTATCAGTAGCATACACCTAGTATCAGCCTTTAATGTTCGCACTGCTGGGACACGGCCTCCACCACGCGGGCCCACGGTGCGGATTAGTAGATGTCACATGTCTTCGAATTTTTGGTTCTAGGACATGCCGGTTTCCTCACGATGTTTTCCTCCACCGTTTTGAGAGCAGTGGTGATGAAATGAACTACACAAACTAATATTACTTTGTGTATGCGCCTGTCTGGGTTCGAACCCACGACTTACTGTTCGCAAGTCGGGGCCGCCACCACTGTGCCACCGCTGCTCACAGGGGGCAATATTACCTCAACGAAGCCGAAAGGCACTTATTCTCCCCGTCGTTGTGATCATTTTTTGTTCTAGACCATACCGGGAACCTTCTACATACGGAGATATTGGTGGGCAAAGTTCCAACTTTTTGGCAATTTTGTTTTTAAACAATGGTTGTCATAAGATTTTACTTTTAACACCTCGATGACCGTAATATTCAGTTCATCCTTCAGCACAATGTTTTAAGCTCGTTTGAGTTTGAATTCTGACCGCAAAACATGAAATTTCACCCCAAAAAAACCTTTCCCCGCAATAATTTTATCGTAAAGATACTTAGTTTTATGAAGACAATGCCTGGTTGACGTCTTTGTGATGAGGCTGTTTACACCCTGTATGTTTAAAAGTAATTCAAAATGACAAATAGTATAAAAAGTGAGCAAATCGGAAATAGTTTAATCCTCGGGAAAATAGTACACGGACATTTTCAAAAACAGTAAAAAAAACTAAACAATCGAAAAATCTCGTTCGGAAACCTTCCATTTTTGTGTGTGGCCTTAATTTGTTTCTAACGACTTCTAATATAACCCATTTCAAGGATTGGTAGGCAGAGTTTCCCAGTCACCCTGTTTATGAGTAAATGATTATGTACTATATCATTGCTGTGTGTGTGACTTTTGGTTTGCTTTTTTGTATTTTTCATATTTTTGTATGTAACGAATAAACTTAAAATGTACAGGACAGATTCGAAAAATTAAATAAATAATAAATATCGCTGGAAATTAACACACAGCGCCTTCTAGTGCCACACGAAGCAAAGCTTGTGACGTGGACACCAGATAGTTGATAAACTACATATATATAGTTTTTTGATTGTAAATACATACTTATAATACATAAGTATAAACATCCATGCTCATCACACAAACATAGCTTTTACCGGGATTCGAACCCAGAACGTAAGGCAACGTCACTACCACTACGCCATTCGAGTCGTCAAATTCTTTAAGCAGTTGGTAGCTTCACAGCGAGTAACATAGGCTATATTTTATCCCCGTACTCCCACGGGAACGGGAACTAGATGGGTGAAACCGCGTGACGTTCGCTAGTTTAGTATAAAAGGATTTTCAGGTGCCTCCTACATAACTATCTAATTGTGACCAGCGGAGTTAGTTATAAAGGTGTGCGTACGCGCAGCGGAATGTTGTTGAATTTACAGATTTTAATTATGCAGATATTTAGTGTATGACGTCGTATAATTGTGTATGGTAAATTAAAATTTGTGTACGCAACCATTGTGGAGAAATTTACCAAAAACTGATTCCGCTGGGCGAACGTTGTCCTGGCGGAACTTTTTTAATCCATAGACTAGAAGAAAAGAGATGTGTCCAAAAATTAGTGTGTATTTGTGTGTAATTGTGTATGTATGAATAAAACTAGTGCATGCATAAACTTCTGAGAAATTCAAGTTTCCGCTACGCGAACGTTTGGCCATTAGCTAGTTTTCATATAAAGCGCTTACATAGAGAACTGTAGATTTTTACATACGTTGTTTTGAATTTGTTTATATTTGTTTAAAAAACAGATTTAGAAAAAAACGTAGGGCTTAAACGATAAAAATATAAACGTAAAATACGCTTATTAGGTCTTAGTTCTTAAAGTATGCACTTTGGGGTCTAGATTTTCACGTTTATACAAACCTTGTAAGTGTCTGCAACATGTTGCCAAGTATCAATGATTTTCCGTTAGTAATTAAAGAGTTATAGGACAAATTTACCATGAATAGATCACTGTTTACAAAGCAGTCAAATATCACGACGTTCTAAATTAATTGCATGGTAAAATGTATGCCAATAATTAGTGTATTCATTCAACTATTCATATGCAAAATTTCATGTCATTAAATTCAGTTATTAAAGAAAAACAATTATAATACTGACGAAGCATCGAAAACCTACATATCCCGACCAAGTTCGGATGGCTACAAAAAAGCGGCCGTGCCATATATCTAAGAAACGTTCTTAACCTTCCAATATAGTATTTATTAATATGGTACAGTTGCGTACACAAGCGTTAGGAAAAAATAAAACAATTGCATTTCTTGAATGAAAAATATTTTTTTAATAATAACGCCACTATCTACGATAAAAACAAATCTTCAATTAACAAGTACTTCTCTATTTAAATATCCGCGTACAAAAATATTTTTAATTACCTATAATACTTAATTATGTAATTATAATAACGTTAACAAACGCTTGCAATGACAGCAATAGACTTAAATGTGTTTTAACTAAAATAGATTATGAACTAGCTTTTGCCCACGACTTCGTTCGCATGGATGACGAAACTTCGGGTAAGTATAATATTTCGAGCTTCAATAAAAATTAAAATCACATCACATAACTAACCTATTCAGTTGTTTAGATTTGATCAACATTAAAAAAGTGCTTATAAACTAAAACATTGGTATAAAAATACATTTAAAAAAGTAGGTGTACGAAAATAAATTACCTATAAATTATATCGAAACAACAATTGTGTTATCACCTATACCAATTCAATACCGGTATTATACTGTAAATTTTGGGATGTTACCTAAATATATTGCACGGCCGCTTTTTTGTAGCCATCCGAACTTGGTCGGGTTATGTAGGTTTTCGATGCTTCGTCAGTATTATAATTGTTTTTCTTTAATGACTGAATTTAATGACATGAAATTTTGCATGTGAATAGTTGAATGAATACACTAATTATTGGCATACATTTACCATGCAATTAATTTAGAACGTCGTGATATTTGACTGCTTTGTAAACAGTGATCTATTCATGGTAAATTTGTCATATAACTCTTTAATTACTAACGGAACATCATTGATACTTGGCAACATGTTGCAGACACTTACAAGGTTTGTATAAACGTGAAAATCTAGACCCCAAAGTGCATACTTTAAGAACTAAGACCTAATAAGCGTATTTTACGTTTATATTTTTATCTTTTAAGCCCTACGATTTTTTCTAAATTTGTTTTTTTTTTAATATAAACAAATTCAAAACAACGTATGTAAAAATCTACAGCTCTCTATGTAAGCGCTTTATATGAAAACTAGCTAATGGCCAAACGTTCGCGTAGCGGAAACTTGAATATCTCCGAAGTTTATGCATGCACTAGTTTTATTCATACATACACAATTACACACAAATACACACTAATTTTTGGACACATCTCTTTTCTTCTAAAGTCTACGGATTAAGAAAAGTTCCGCCAGGACAACGTTCGCCCAGCGGAATCAGTTTTTGGTGAATTTCTCCACAATGGTTGCGTGCACAAATTTTTTTTTACCATACACAATTATACGACGTCATACACTAAATATCTGCATAATTAAAATCTGTAAATTCAAAAACATTCCGCTGCGCGTACGCACACGTTATAAAGGGTGTAAACCACTTCACCAAACCAAGCATTCTGTACATCAAACTAAGAATTTGCCGCAAAAATTATTGCTGGGAAATAACTACTTATAAAAGTATCTACATATTGATACAAGTGGAGAAAGTTTGTTATTGTAGTTATGCAATATAACAATTTTTTTTTTTTTAATTTAGAACACAAATAAATGTTGATTTGTTTATAAAAGTAAATATTACTATTAAATAATCTTGTCTATCTACGATATTGTATTTACAAACACTATTTGAATATTCAAGAAATGTTGTAAAGAAAGACGTAGATCGCTTTTCCAAAATTTAAAAAAATACAATAATATATAAAACTATAGATACGTTGCCCGCGCTCTGTAGTGGCAACATGAATGCAAGGCAACTGCCGGACTTTCATTTAGTCGCGTACCAACCAGTGCCGCGGCAGTACGTGACATTAAAATAACTTTAGTGTATAACTTCCACAAACAACGAAATAAAAATGCCGTCCTGTGTTTTTAGGACATTTCAAAACTATACTTTAACTGTGAAAGATAGAAAAGTATCATTTCATGCGTAAGTCTCAAGAAAAAAATATTTTATTTTATTTTTTTCGATGCCTTCTAATGGCGGCTGACGCCTGAGGTAAGTCACGTGCCGTTAAGGGAAGATGACAACGGAATTTAATAAATATATTTATCTCTCTCTAACAACAAAAATTCCGTAGATGACGTTTAATTTTCTTTCCCTTTCTTCGTGCGTCTAAGTAGCTATCTAGCTACCGACAGTATTTACGCTGTTTTCGACAGCCGTGATGTTCATGCATGACGCGTCTATTTATAATACGTCATTAGAGGTGAATGTTTTTTTTTAAATATGGTAATGAACCAATTTGGACTAAGTATAGTGCATTTTTCATGTTTTTTCTGCACATGTGTAGAAAAAACATGAATAATACACGCGTTTGAAATACACTGGATTTTGAACCTAATCGTAGTGCGAAAAGAACCAGTTTTCGAGGAAGTGTATTGAAAATCATGTTTTGTGGTAGAACTCAATGTAACGCACTGAACACATTGTGCTGATGGATGGATTTAATAGTACGGGGGTCGTGGAGGTGTTAAAAAAATATATATATCCCATATCTCCGTAACTAGATGGTTCCCAGGTATTGTGTAGAACAAAAAAAAATATCGCAATGTTGGGAAGAACAAGTGCCTTTTGGCTTCGTGAGGAGGTGTTTTACAGCCTTTATACCTACACTGACTTCATCTTAGTTTCTTTACCATTACAGATGTCATTGACTTACCAGATGGCAGCGCATTGAACGGCATAGAAGAACGGTCTAATATACTAGTAGACCACATAGCAGAGATTGAAACAGCCGTAGATGAGTTAATAAATGTTAAAATAGATGCAATCAGGGGAGTTATCAAAAGTAATTTTACTGCTATGTTTGAGAAGCTGGACAGACAACTAAATAATTCTGAAGTTGTCGACGAGTACCTGATGAAACTACGTCCGATACAAGAGGAAATTGAGGAGGATGTAAAAGCGGAGCAGGACGCTTTGCTCGACTTGAAGAGCCGTATCCCAGAAGCGTCAGTAGACAAAATACTCGAGTTATCGAAGAAGTCTAAAGAAACTATACAGACTCTGGAGTCTGCTAAACAATTTATTGATCAGTTTATTTCTTGAAAATCAATCTGATTGTAAATTATATACATAGTGTGTAATAATAGTTTAAGTAATATAATATAGTATTTCCGTATATAATATCTCATACTTAATTGTTTCATTACGTCAAATATTTATAAGTAACAAATGTTGTATAATATTATTTTAATAAAATATATAGGTAATATATAGTATTTAATATGGTATAAATAAGTATTATATCTCAAATACAAATTGGATCGTCTTCTGAACAACTGTATTCGTTTCATTTTTGGCCTTCGTAAATACGATCACATCTCTTCTTATCGCTCTCAGCTTAAATGGCTGCCTATCAGACTCAGGAGGTCCCTCAGATCTCTCTGCTTACTTTTCACCACTATGAATGATCCATGTGCTCCTGAATACTTAAATACTTACTTATTTTAAGGTGTTGGGTAGTTCTCATAGTCGGAACCTTCGAGCTTCCAAAAACCTAATCCTTCAAATTCCCTCTCACCGTACAGGTTTTATGTCCTCTTCTTATGCTGTCTCCACTATTAAGCTCTGGAACGCGTTACCCCTTGGCATTAAAAAAACCGAAAGCAAATTGGCTTTCAAAAGAGCAATTCGGAAGTTTTATTTAAGTCTGTCTAAATTGTTTACCAACTAGCCTATATTAGAGTTGTAATAATTATCATAAGGTTTCTCGTATTTCGGACTATTTGTATGTATTTTAATATAAGTATATTAGTTTATTTTATATGCTTATTTATGTATTAGTATGTAGGTACCCATTTATGTGTTTGATTTTATTCTTGCAAAATCGCATGTTTATTTTTATTTTTATTGTACTTTATCACAATGCTGTCTTATTTGACCCAATGGTTGACTGGTAGAGAATGCCTTGTGGCATTAAGTCCGCCTGTGTACCACTATTGTACATGAAGTTTAAATAAATAAATAAATAATTGTTTCATTGCGTTAGCAAATGTACTTAAATATTTAGTGTCAGCTACTTATGTTCAAAAACATCAAAGATTCCAAAAAGTTTGAATAGAACGAAGGCAAGTTCAAGAATAAAGAGTTTTTTGTACATTTCATAATACCTACGATCGTTTGGCAGCGCATTGATAATGAAGGGTTACCGACCGGCCGGATAGTCGATTACCGATTCAGCTCTTCAATAAATCTGAATAGGTATTGTGCGCGGACGCATATAAAAGTGTTGTACTTATCGTGAATTAAATTTGTGAAGCGAGGGTTCAAAGAGGCGTTGACATCAATTTGCAGAACGTGTCATGATTGCCACACGACCAAGTGTGCCGACCGCACGCGCCGTATACACTATTCACTCAACCTGGGATAACTTATTTGATTACACTGGAAGTAAAGTCAAATAATTCGTATATAAACACACAACATAACATCACGACTATAATAAATGTCGCTAGAAATTAACACACAACGCCATCTAGTGCCACACTAAGCAAGGCTTGTGTCGTGGATACCAGATAGTTAATAAACTACATATTTACTTTTTTGTTTGTAAATACTTACTTATTATACGTATAAACATCCATGACTCGGAAACAAAATGTCCATGCTCATCACATAAACATTTGCTCCTATCGGGATTCGAACCCAGGACCCAGGACCACCATTCGGGTCGTCAAAATAATCCCCGATGGCTTAGGCAGAGATGTGCCCATTAGACACACATATTTCGCCAATAACGTCTCACTCCCATGTATGGGGACGTGCTCCTATTGCCATCAACTGGGCACATATTCAGACTCGGAAATTCCTGACGGAAAAACCTACACTTTGCACGACCTGGGATTCAAACCCAGGAGATCATGCTCAGCAGTCGCGCTGGCGAGCACTACACCAACGTGGCAGTATATTTATAGTAATATTTAGTAAACACATACAGGGTGTAAACCACCTCATCACAAAGTCGTTAACCAAGCATTCTGTACATCAAATTAAGTAACTTTACGCAAAAATTATTGCTGGGATTTTTTTTTTGAGGTTATAAATCATGTTTTGTGGTAAAACTCAATGTGTTCTGATGGATGGATTGAATACTGCGGGGGTCGTAGTGTTAAAAATTAAAATCTTCCAAAAATTTTTGTTAAAAAGTTGTAATTTTGACCCCCCATATCTCCGCAACTAGAAGGTTCCAGGTAAGGTGTAGAACAAAAAACATGATCGCAATGATGGGGAGAACAAGTGCCTTTCGGCTTTGTGAAGAGGTGTTTTTTCTTTAGATAAAACTAGGAGTTTGTTTCGGCTGTTTCTTCTCAGAGTAGTCAGGTACGAAACACCGGCCCCATCTAGTTAAAAAAAAAAGACGTGATTAAAGTTTTTTGTGAAAACCTAATTACAAAATAAACATCATTTTCATCCCCCCATTTCGGAAAGAGTATTTTTATCGTTTTTATCGTCTTGAGGGTAAAGTAAATTTGAATTTAGAACATCGTGTGCACTAAGCATGTGAATTCAAAACATCATGAAACCTATTTACTTCTACCTCTATGGTGCCGAATTTATCTTTTTTTTTTTTTAACTTGGTAAGAACTCAGACTTGGCGTACTTTTATAAAAAAACTTAGAATCTTGAGCGTTAGCGAGGGAATCAAAAGAGCACGAGGTGTAAAATCTTTGCACTCGAGTGCAACACGTAACTTTTCATCCCACCTCAGCAAGGAAATGAAGAAACGCAAAAAAAAATTGCGCATTATTAAGAAATTCAGTTAATTCTGTTGGCGTCAAATAAACCTCCTCGTCGCTAGATAATGAGTGGTCATTTTAGGTTTTTCACTTGTTTTTAAGTTGGATTCCTTGTTTTTAACCTAAGGTACAATATGACATGAAAAGAAAATGGCGCGCGCAAACCAAATTAAAAAAAGTAGTGAGTTCCTAACAAATTCAAAAAAAAATTACGATAAATTCGGCATAATAGAGGTAGAAGTAAATAGGTTTAATGACGTTTTGAATTCACATGCTTAGTGGACACGATGTTCTAAATTCAAATTTACTTTACCCTCAAGACGATAAAAACGGCTTTTGCACTCAGATATCGAAGAGCAAAAATACTCTCCGAAGTAGGGGGATGAAAAATATAAATCTCCCCACAAGACTTGTGTATCGGAGTGAAAGACAACTGCCAAGGGTCTTTACGGTTGGCAGTTGTCTTTCACTCCTTTCCATAGAAGTAACATGTGCTACGTAAAACCTCATTTCTTCCTAACAATATTATAAAGAGGAGAGATTTGTTTTTTTTTTTAATTTTTGTATTAAACGAATAAACTTAAACACTACTCAATCAATCATTTATCCCCTCTTCACATGAAATAAAGTTAATGTGTACAAAATAATGTCATAAGCTATATAAGAGAGCACAACTGTTGTGAGAGACTGGTGCCTGATGTAGGTTTTTGGGAAAAACCTCTATTACAGGTCACCAGAGCCCTTCCAGGATAGAATAAGCTTTAACAGAGATAACGTGTGAGAGTATGAATCAAACAATATGATTACCCAAATTAAAAGCAAATTAAAAACAAAGGATAACTAAAATGCCTACCTATAATATTGCAGGAGTTGTAGAGTCATGTGTACGAGTGAGTATGTTTCTTGAGTGAAGTGTGAGTCGTAGACGCAGATGTATGAGTGAGGGTGAGTTTGAGTTTGTTGCGAAGGTAGCGAGAGTTACTTGTTGTAGATTGTGAAGCGAGTAGAAGGAGGGAAACAATTAGAATGTGTGGGGATGGTCAAAATAGGGTTATTTCAGAACAGTCAAGAGATTTTCGGTTTTTTGATAATCTCGGGTTTTTAAGTATTTTTTTACAGATATATGTAGTTTTTGGATATAGGTTTAGGGATTTATTCAGCTTATTGTGAAGATAATGCCCAAAAAAGCAAAAGAATCTTTTACTGCTGGACCGATTTAAAAAAATCTTAAACCAATGGATGGCTTCATTATCAGCAAGTAACATAGGGTATATTTTATCCCCGTACTCCCACGGGAACGGGAACTAGGTGGGTGAAACCGCGTGACGTCCGCTAGTGTTAGATAAACTTGTCATGATCGCTTAAATTAAGTGGGGCTTTGGCTATCTGGCAGCATTAATTAAATCTGTAGGACTGTGTCTGCCAGTATCTCTTTTTAATAAGGCAAACGGCTTGCTGTCCTAGTACACCTGCAAACTACTAACAGTATGTGTAAGGATGGGATGTTAAAGGATGTAAGTATATATGTCACCGTAAAATTGTCAAACACGTTAAAATACTGTTACGAGCTGGGTATGAGATAAATGAATTACTACCGATTAAACAACTCAATAACTTTATTAATCACAAAACAACTTAAGCTTAATCACAAATACACTACTGATCACTATTCTCTTAGAGATCGCACTTCAAGTTCACTTCGATTCGCTTCGCTGAGCCAAAACAAGACTGACTGTCGAGTTTTTTTTTTTTTTTGGAATGGGCATCTCGCAGTTCAGTCTGTGAAGACTGGCTTCTGCTTAACCGGGCAAGCTGGGGGCAGCAAAGGGACAGGCTGGATCTGGTTGTCTTTATTTAGGGACTGTTTAATTACTACAGGCACAGCATCGCGGGCTGGCTCGAGCACGGGTCGGGGAGGGATTGACTGGGGATTACGCGCCGGACCTCTGCGGCGAGGTCGGTATGTCTTCGGTTTGTATTTGTACACTCTACGAACTGTACTGGTATCTTTCCTACTCTCTTGCAAGATAGTGATCGGATCGTCGGGGGCGACTAGGGTGTGACGCGGTCGTTGGACGGAGCTAATACGCGATGGGTCGTACCGGGCGGCCGATGCGATTAGGGGATTCCTATGCTTAATAGCAGTGTCGAAGTAACGCTTGGAAAGGCGTTTCATGAACTGCTTAACGGTGGGGATTCTGAGGTCTACGTGAAGACTATCGTTACGGACGTAAGGGGGGGCACCGGTGATTTTGCGGAGAAATCGGTTCTGCAAGGTCTGCATCGTGTGGATATGACGCGGGTGGGCATGAGCGAATACTATGCAAGCATAGGTCATGATGGGACGGATGACTGCAGTGTAAAGACGCAATTTGCACTTGAGTGACAATTTGCTCTTCCTAGTGATCATGAAGTGGAGCCGGCCCATAGCGAAGGCAGCCCGGTCACGAGCTGCTTTGATGTGGGCCTTGAATGACAGATGGTCGTCAAAAATAACTCCAAGATACTTGGCTTGCTTCTCCCAGGGGATAGGCTTACCGAACATAGTGATGGGGGGACCTGTCGAACGCTTAAGGCGTGCTTTATAGTATAAAACTGCCTGGCTCTTTTCAGGATTAACTTCTATTCTCCACTTACGGAACCAAGCGCCGAGCGAGTCGGCAGCTTTCTGGAGAATGCGGCGGATGTTAGCCTGAGAACGGCCAGTGTAGTAGATCGCGATGTCGTCAGCAAATAGGCTGTTTGAACCTTCTTGTTTATCGGAATGTCGCTGGTGTACAGCGTGAACGCGAGGGGAGAGATAACGGAGCCCTGAGGGACTCCGACGCGGATCGGATGAGGAGAGGATAACGTCTTACCCACACGGTAGCGGAAGGTAGGGTTTGACAAAAAGGCTCGTAAGATGAGCACGAGACGGTCAGGCACACCGAGTTGGTATAGCTTGTATAATAAGCCATTGTGCCAGACCTTGTCAAAGGCTTTCGCGATATCGAAATACATCACCCCCATCATCACTTCACGCTGGAAACGAGCGCTAACGTGTTCGACGATGCGGTGGACTTGGTGTATACAAGAATGTTCGGTCCTGAAGCCGAACTGTTCTTTCGGGATGAGGCCCTTTGTCTCGGCATAATCTCTGAGACGCTTATAAATAAGCCTTTCATAGATTTTGCCGAGAGCACTCAGGAGACTGATCGGCCTGTAGCTAGAAGGCTGGGCTTTCGGTTTCCCAGGTTTGGGAATACCTATAACAGTGGCCTCTTTCCACGTTTGGGGGAACATATTATTGCTCAGGGCGCCATTGAAGTTGGCAGCCAAAAGGACTATGAGCCGGGCGGGGAGGGCTTTAAAAACTCTATTTGTGAAACCGTCGGCGCCTGGGGCTTTCCGAGGCTGTAATTTATCTATAATATCCTTGACCTCTTCCGGGGTGAAGGCGGGGAGGGGTCATCGGGATCTTCAACAGGGGGAAGCGATGCTCTACGTTCAACTTCTGCATCCACCTCATCGAGGTGCTGCTTGTCTACTGGTAGAGTGCTTGGTGAACATTGGACTGACTGTCGCGGGCCTGAGCGGTGTATTTATACTCGTCAACAGACACACCAGAATAACCACGAATATTCTAGAGGCTCATAAAAAACACTAACAATACAATAGTAGGTAGGTAATTATTATTACTAGCTACTTGTACAAACAAATATGAACCGTATGCCCAAGGCGTACGGTCGAAATTCTAATGTCTTTTTATAAATTGGTCGCGAGTTTGTACCTACCTAACTTTAAAACTAATAGTAATAGAATGCTCTCGAACTTCTAACGTACACACACTGTAATCACTTGCTTTCTCGAATGTTCTAGTAGGTCTGATGTAACAATACAATTTAACGTGTTTCTCTCTAGCGATATTGTAAACTTTTCAATTATTGTCAACTGGACATACGGAAGTCTCTGCCCCCTTAATCGGGACTTGGGGCACCCCCCCCGTTAGGTTAGATAGGTTCCTTTAAACCCTGCACTCGGAAATAGGGGCCCCGCGAAGCGGGGCTCCGTTGACTATGCTTTTTAGGGGAATATAAAGTGTTTTAAGGTTAGGTTAGATTAATCGATATTTCTCAGGAATGGTACAGTATCTTTTCATGAGAGTGATACCACTGGACAAGGGGGACCCCTCCTGCCCCTTCCCTCCACACCGCGTGGGTTGACTACCATCGCATGCATTTCACGAAAAATAATGCCTTTTATTGTAAGCAGTATGTTCGTTTGACAATAATTCGAGAGTTTACAATATCGCTAGTGTTTGACAATTTTACGGTGACATATATAATGCGTAAGAAAGAACATTTGCTAAATGTAATGTATCGCTCGTGTAGGTAAAGCTGGTATTCAGAATTTAACAGATCCATATTTTTGTCAAAATCCCCATGAAAAAGATAACGCAATTCTTCTCCATTTTCTTGAATAGGTAAATATGAGAAAAGTCGCTTTCTATGAAATAATAATGGACTTTCCGATGTTAATGCAGAATGAGACCACAACTTAGTCGTGGTGGTCTATTTAAGTCATAGTCAAATTAAAACTCCCACCCGTTGTCTATTAAATTAGAACTATAACCCTGTGTCCTACTCAGTATCGAAGCAAAATGCAGCTTCCAATAATAAATCAGTGCAGTTTTATGTAAAAAGAATGGCATGAATTATGAAAAATACCGGTTTTCCCGGCCCGGCTGGACATGTAAGTCAAAAACGTTATTAAACTGCAGCATCACGACGAGCGAGCGTACCGGAGCCGGGCGGGAGGGGGGCACGGTACGGGGGAGGGAATCGAGGGCCGATGCATGGCCACAGACAAGGAGAACTAGTAAGACAACTACGCGATTTCTTCATTAACCATCCTTATCTTTGAGAAGGAATGGAGGTAAATGGCCTTTAAACACAAAACAAAACGAAGAAAAGCGTTATTGTTGCGTACATTGGAGTTGAAACTATCCTTAATTGAGGAAATCCTTGCGGAGCGTGGCTGAACTTTACTCACAACAGGTGGATTATATCAACTTCGAACACCGAGAAACCGAACGACTTTTTTAATGAATTTTATGCAAAGTTTGGAAAACAAAACGGATGACTGGAATACAATTGTTATTAATGAACTCTAAACACTACAAGCCATAATTTACCCAAAAACCGCTACTTATATTTTAATCGGAATAGCATAGTCAACGGGGAAGAAAACTCATCAAAAGTATGTAAAACTACAACTATTTTGCACAAACTCGTCAATGTTGAAGTTATTTTTTTAAACGCATTTTGTTAACATCTAAAATCATTGGTATGTATTTTGTATCACTGGAATTACAAATGACAAAAAAAAATTACATACCAAAGTAACACTATAAATCGGAGTTGTCCCACTGTTGGCTGCTGTGCTGTCAGGCCGTCAGTACACAGGGTGCATGCACCGTGCGTCCGCAAGGACACAGAGGGCGCTGCAAGCGATGCGCCCTCGCCCACGACCCGCCGACCTGCGCGCCCCCTACTGCTGCAAGTCTGCAACCCGATGCTTACTGTCAGCCAGTCACACGCTCGACACAGCCATACATTTTCACAGGTAGATGAAATTAAAAGCTCGTGTTACTCAGTAATTATCTCACTGAGACCGGTTAAGCTGAGCTTTCGATATGTTTCATATATCATGATTATCTCGCAAGAGCATGCTCGTGCCATATTTTTTTAATATTGGAATATTTAGAACGCCGTTCGACGACGACGTTTAAAATGGTTTAAAATGATAGCTTCAGCCATTACTTATGCTTCTGTATGAATACATAGTCTATCTAATGCCATTTATTGTTCGCCATACCTATGGGTGATTGCAGCATCGATACACTTAATATGTATCGATGTGGTGAGATGTATTAAACACTTGGGTAAAAAAAAAGGAATAAATAGGTACAAAATCATCTAAAGAAAACATAATGTTTTTCTACAGGTGGAAAATCGAACAATGTGTGACCAATATCGACTGGCAAGGAGCCGTCTGCCACTTTGAGACTTAAAAACGTTTCAGATTCTATAATATCCTAAGGAAAATGGTTTAAAATGCTGCGCTTCGTACCTAAATATAAGTATTATTTTCTAATGTCTGGAGCAAGAGAATTAACTTTTCAAATACAAGACGACATTCATGATCCAAACTCTGAAACATGAATGTGACTTTCTCAGTTTTGTACTAAGTGCAGGTTTCGAGACAAGTTAGGAGTAATCAAAAGTACGTGGCTGGTGTCACCGCAAGGACGCGCGGACGGCTGCCGTCGTGCGTCGCGTCGCCTCAGTGCCGAGGACGTCACCACGTGACCACGACCGACTCAATAACATTGACCACTTTTTGCAGCCAGACTGCAGCCGACATTCAATTTTTAATTATGTTTATCGAGCCATCCCGCAGTTTCATTCATTGTGAGTGCGCCGTTGAATTCATTTGTTTGTAGATGTAGAGATAACACAAAGTCCCCTACAGCACCTGTCTGACTGTCTGGAACGTTAACTGATTTGGTTACTATTTATTTTTAGACAGCAGTAAATTAGCGGACGCTCGAGTTATTTAATTTATTTATAAGAACGACGATAACGATGCGTTATATTAAATAATTATATTATAACAAGCTTATGCCCGCGTTTAGTTCGGAAGTATATACTACCGTGATAAAAGTATCTTACTTGTTAATCCAGATTAATAACTATATGTATGCAAAATTTGATCCAAATCCGTTCATTAGTTTGTGTGTTAAAGAGTAACAAACAAACAACCGTCCATCCATCCATCCATCCTCATAAGCTTGCGCATTTATAATATTGGAACTTGAAAGTAGGATAAGTCATTAAAATCGCCTAGTAGAATTATAGTAAGTGCAATTTATCTGAAATTATTAATCCGTAATTTTCATAAGTAAACAACGTAATCAATGATTAAAGTAAGAATTTACTCATTATAGCGCTACCGAAACACCAGCCCTGTGCGGCAACGACGCGGCTACGACGCTACGTCTGCGGGACTATGACGCTACGCCTACGCGGCTACTGCACTACGCCTACGCGGCTACAGTACTACGCCTACGAGGCCACGCTGCCGGCGCTACGCCTACCGCGCGGCTACGCTTACGCTACTCCACTGCAACGGCTCCAGTGCCTATACGCTTTCTTCGCTGAGCCTACCTCTTTCCTTCACTGCATTCACGTTTACGATGCAGAACATCGAACGTAAGATGTTTATCTAACTAATGCGACTGTTTAAAGGCATCCCGTTTCTTTAAACAATTACTCTCTAGTCATAACAACAGATACCGTAGATTGTTGTTCTCATTCAATTTATGATAAGTGAATGTAGGTATCTTTAGCGGACCGTATTTTACGGGCCAAGTCAATCAGACGTACACAACATATCAGACAAAAGAGAATTGTAATATTCGGCATTTAGCTTCAATGACAGACTGTAGGACGTAACAAAGTCGTACGTTATTTTTTATCATTTAAAGTAATTCCATATTGAATTCTGACTCAGTTTTATGAAACAACATGGTTTCTGTGTAAGTACTTAGAATTGTAGAAGATAAAGTAATTGAAAGTCAAATACGCTATATTTGAAGGAATAGAGTCACGATATTAAAAACATCCCTTTTTTACTTTTAATTACTGCAAAGAGGTGACGAATATACTTAAGTCGGAGCATATATTTAAGAGGTCTATAAAATATATCTTAAATCTAAAAGATATGGGTACTTCACTCCGATTACTGACAAGAACTCATTTAAAGGGCCGTAGCAGTCTTGTTGTGTAAATGACTGGCGTATTGAATCCTTTGTAAATCAGATACAGGACAGGACACATGAATGTGACTTTGACGCACGAAAATATACCTCGTAATATTTTTCATCCAAGACATAAGGTACTTATACTTTTTAAATTAATGTTTGTTATTCCTTAAGGCGACTACATGAGCTAAACACGTGTTTTATATATTCACGGCAATAAAGAAAACCAGAAAATGTTTGATATTCTTCAGGATATATGCTAGTATGATAGTGTTTTGAAAACATAATACAATTAATTTGACTCCAGAAAAAATATCACGAACTAATCTTTAAAAAAACATACTAAAATACATGCGATCATTCTGAATATTTGGCAAATTATTTGCCGTGTTTTAGTTTTTTAGTCAAATCAATAGATTTTTTGTAAATCGATCGAAACCACTCATTTCGCACTATTTGGCCCGCAGTGACTGACGTCACAACCACTTTGTAGTGCAAGCTGATTTGAACTTTATTCTAACAGCCTTTCAAACGAAGTTTGAACCACCACAAATAGAGTTGCTAATTTAACTCGTCTAAGCGCCTTCACGGACAGCTTGTAGACATCACACATCAGCACATTCCTGTAAGACTCGGGTTTTCGGAGCCGTAAACCTTCAGTCAAACTACCGAATTCGCTTGCACATTCTCTCCCCGTAACCTGTCCTGAAAATGATTCTGTCCAAAAGCGAATTAGGGAAACGAATAACTCTGTTAAAGCGCACATATTTAACATTCAGAGCGCAGTCTAAAAAATATTTTTACTAACGTCAGAACAAATGCAATAAAATCAAGGACGTCAGAGGGGGGAAGGTGTTGTGCAGGTGCGGGGGTAGGTACTCACCTACCGATGGAACTACATGGTTGGTGTTTTAGCGCGCATCCGGCGCCGCGCGAGGATTTTCACGCGGCGCTGCCCGAACAGGGCTTCCATCTTAACGCTCCGACGACACATTTCCGGTGTCATGTAGTCTTTGCTCATTTGTTATGGCCTGTTTTGTTTTCTTTTACTTTTTAATCAGAACACTGCTTACGTACAGGAAATACCTTAAAAGGCATTGTCACCTTCGTCCGTTGTTGATACGAATTAGTATCCTAACATCAGGGTAATTTAAGGACCGCTAGCATAATAAGCATTATAACGCATCCACTTCAGAGACAAGTAGGTATTTTCTCTTTGAGAGAAAGTGCGTCATAATCTGCGACGCGGGTTCATTTTGGGTTGGTGGAACTCACACATCTTCTTGGTTCTAGGACATTCTGCTTTTCTCTCTCCTTGAGCATTGATAAATTGAAGCCACTAATAACACAGAAATTATACATACAACGTGTCCCGAAATTGAATTGAAAGTGGACTGAAAGTAAAAAAAAATCTTTCAACACTTTAGAGCAAGAAATATGTTTGATTGATCTTTGTGTCAAAACGGGATTTTCAGTGCAGGTGGTACTTCTAAAGTGTTCCCATGGAGGAAGTTAATCAGTATGATGGTCTGAATAGGGACCACAACCTGAAATTTGAACCCACTCCATTCTGTTATACGCCAGGTAAATTGTTTATAACAAATAAATAAACAGTGCCTATTTCTTCTTCGTCTCTGAGAACATAAAAAGACTCATTTTTTAAACTTATTCCCAAGCTCTGTTTTTATATCTCGAATATATGTGCCAGTAAAGCGGATTACACTGTCCCATACATTGTAAGATTGCTTAATTCATTTGGAAATAAATTCAGTATAAAATGTTATGTGTGCCTGAGACAGCAAACACGTAATTTATTTACCTTCAAATATTTTATGTGTCGGCCGTAACGACAGGGCGCGATAAATCGAGCCTTTTATTGCTGCACATATTCGAGAACGAAGTGCATCGCAACTTCGTAAGATTTGTCAAATATGTACCGAAATGTTTTAAAATCGTCTTAATAATTTTCTGAGACCCTGGCCACGGGGCGTTGACCTCGAGTTTCACAATTTGTCCACACCATTCACCGACATGAAAGGAACTTATTATAATAAGCTTGTCATATTACCATTACCTTATACAGAAATAAATGATATTATGCGCGAACCTAGAAGTTTCATTTTGATGTCAAAATATTCCGTCGACGAACGACGACGTCCTTTTGAAAACAGCTGTATGAGACAAGGTTCGTATTCTTTTGTTTTTCCATAATGAGGATAATATAAGGACTTGGATAGGTACTTAAAGTGTCCATACATTATTCTAGTACCGTAATTAAAGCCTCCACGGCGGAGTGCAGCATTAGGAGCTCCATTTAGAAGCGGTCTATAAATCAGGCGGACAGGAACGTTACAGGTACTAGTTGCTTTTATTTGGTCTATCTTCTGGTTTAGCAAATTGTTCTCCAGTAGGGATCGTTTCAGCTAAGATATATACAGTGAGTCCGGACATAGACTAACCCATGTCCGGACACACTGTATATTACCGTGAGAGCTATAAATTATAATATAGCTAAGTTTTTCAAAGTACGTATAGGTATTTCTGAAACTATTTGAGAAACATTTGATGTTCGTTTGCCAAAATAGTTTACCACTAGTCGTTCTTTCAAAATTGATGCACAATTTTAAATGTAACGAAGAGAGATCTTCTTCTAGCTTGTAATAGATTTACATATGTTAAGTTAAAGATGAAAATAAACTTAAGATTAACTTGCTAACTTAAGCGTATAAAGCATTTGCAGTATCAACCTTTTTAGTATTCCGCTCTGTTTTTTACAAAAATAGGGGACAGTAAAATATAGATGAGGTACTTTTAATAGAAACAGTACCAGAGCACTGGAAACAATGTGACTGGTACCTAATTAATGTTAAAGATACTACAAGGAGATTGCGAGGTTGTTGTCTTACGAGTGGGGGTATCATCGTCACGATCATGGCATATTTTTATATATAATTTGGCTAATAAAACTCTTATTCCCCATAATCCCAAAAGATCAACTGTTAATCATAACTGCATTTGAAAAGCTGTGCTCGACATTTAATTTTAATAATCTTTCACGAATACACTAAGGTGCAATACAAACAGTTAAATGGTCATCGTTTGCAGATTTCTCTTCACATGTCCATCGGATAACGTAATGCAAAGACTTCGTAAGAGCTGGTGAAATCGGTGGCAATGGCCAGCGGGGGCGCCGGGCGACGCCCCGCGGTCCGGGGGCCCGGGTGCATTGTACACCGTGGTGCATCGAATGCAGCGTGCACCGCCCCCCCGTCCCACCCCTCACCCCACACTTAAGTACATCAATTCACTCTTCTCGAATAATCCGTGCATTGACGTCGCACTCGTAATCTCAAAGTTTGTACATCGACGTGCAATGTGCATTCACTCGCAATATGCAACCGACGCTGACCATCTCATTTAAACATTTTACGACCTTTAAAACGAAACGAGGAGACATAACTAGATACATTTAAAAAAATAAAAGCCAGACGGACTCTGACAAGTGCGAGTGCATGATCTAATGTTTTATGTACTTCCATTATGTCCCAACGTGTACATCAATGCTAGTAAGAAGAACGACGAGAGCAGCGGTGGCAAAGTGGTGGCAGCCCCGACTTACGAACTGTGCAACAGGCAGGCGCATTACATTATGTAATTTGTTTCATCACCACTGTTCTCAAAAACTTTGAAGGAAAAAAACATCGTGAGTAATCCGGCATGTCCTAGAACCAAAAATTCCGACATCCATCATTAACCCGTACTGGGCCCGCTTAGTGGATTATAACCCATACGCAAAATACGCGCTTTGACGTGGAGTTGCGGACACCAGCCCGTTTATAATACCTTATTTAAAACTTACCTGCGGTAATTCAGGTGTGGATGTAAAAACTCCTAGGAAGAAATTCGTCAGAACCGAAATTCGAATGAATGAAAACTATACTAAGTCTAGGCTGCTAACAACAAAACTTGTTGTTGGAAATATATGTGAAACACAAATTAAAAAATAAAACGCAACCTTCTAAGATTTTCTCTAATATCTGAGGAGCTGCTTTTCAGAGTAACTATCAGTAAAATGCTTCAATATACTTACTTAAAATTAAAATAGCAACACAAGTTCATGTTCAACTTGAGTTCTAACAACACTTAGGGGAAATCCTAAGCTAAAATAGTGGCGTGTAGTGCATGTTTAGTTGAATAGCTCACCTTCGTAGAACATCAAAATGTTTGTAGGTACGTAACACATAGGCCTCAATCGAATAGAATCAGAATAGGGCCAAGTTCAAAAAGGTTGCATACTGAATTGGCATCAACCTGCACTGAAGCAATAACGTTTTACTGCGATTAAGGCAATAAAACAGTGACCCGTGAGGGTAACTTTTGTTGAGGTTTATGGAGTGACTCTTGGGCCATGGCAGCCACCATGCTATACGTATATAATTATGACGTGTTCAGCTAAACCTTGAGGCACAATGTACTCTGTGAACAGCCGTATTTTATTCATTTTAATACCATGATTCAGTCCTACGATATATAATTATACGGTAAATAATTAAATCAACAATTTGGAGCAAATATTCGTTTTCGTATTCGTTTATTTGCATTCCACAAGGTAAAAACATGGTGTTAACAAAAGGTTTAGAGCTAAGAACCCTTGTAGACCCTGTCAGGGCACAGCAAAATCTAATTCTTACATGCTAAAATTAAAATACAAGTACATGAAAACGAATAATTAGATGAACAAAACAAGAAAAATAAGATAAAAATAATGGAATATAAATGTCAAAATACTTAAAGTTTGAAGTTAAAATGTCAGTCGTAACAGTATAACAGCCAAAAATTAAAATGAAATTACACATAAAAAAAAACAAAATAATTATTTAAATATTGCTTGACCAAGAAAAAAATATTGTGTTGTTTTTGTTTGGAGAACACCGAAACTAAATCGCAATCGAATTTATCGAACCGTGTTTTAATACAGGTACAGTCAGCAAAACAGTTAGGTTTACAGGCTAGCAATCTTCTTATTACTATTATAAATGGAAAAGGGTTATAATCAATCTGTTTGCAATTTCATCCAAATCCTTTCAGTAGTTTCTGCGTGAAAGATTAACAAAAATCGATCTTTACATACTTTTACATTTATAATAGTCGTAAGAAGATTGCTTGCCTGCATACCTAACTCTTTTGCTGACTGTACCTACCTATGTACATCTCAAACTACTGTATTTTCTCCATTTTCATTAAACAATGCTACATACAGACAAAATAGAAACCACTATTATATCATCGCGCTACGCTACTACCGAGTGCGGACTACCGACACTATATGGTTATGGGCCATTAAATCCGCGAGTAGTAGCCGTGTGCGTATCCTAGTCCGTAGACAGTAGTACTATATCATACGCTCCGTAAAAGGCGTGCCGCGGTACTTTCCGGTTACGTCTGCCTTTATTTTCTCGTCCAGGCTTTAGTAGAGTGCATGACTACTGTTTATATGAATAGAATAACCTCAACTTGACCTGGAAGCAGAATTTAATAAGATTTTTAATGGACAACTACTGAAAGATAACGCTCTTACTAAATTCGAGGTAGGTATACAATGTAAAATCGACTCCTACTATTGATGAAAACTGTTGAAATATCGTAATATTCCCTGGGCCAATATAATGAATCGATTGATACATCATCAAAATTGGTTGAATCGTTTAGGCGGTACGGAGGACCATACGTAAATATAAACATACACAAACAGCTAAAATCATAACCCTTCCTTTTGGTTTCGCCGTAGTCGGGTAAAAAGATCAGTCATAACAATATTAATTAATCGTCTGAATTACAGGCATAACAGGTAATCAACGTTTATTTGTAAACATTGTCTAAAGTTACCTAATTAGCAGACGTACAGGTTTATAAATAAAGCCTTTGGCACTCGTGTAACAGGGTTGCAGGCAGAACTGTGATTAAAATATCTATTAATCTGTTTACATTAAATATTTAAAAAAAAACGGTGTATTTATGTTTTAAAAGACAGTGTAAAACTTCTTTGAAGATCACTGAAACCTGTATTTTCTTAATTTTCTCCGAGTACTTATAAAATCTCCGTGTAAATCATCAAATAGACTTACAATTTACCAAAGCTCGACGTATATTTGGACTTTCTTAGAACGGGGTTGTTAGCGGCGCCGGCCATCCTGAAACCCTTCAATTCACCGTGCATCCGACATCATGCTTTCGACGTGACGTCATGCTTGCCATGGCGTAATCATCGCGTCCGCGTCAGTCACCTGCCTACTGAAATCACAGACTGGTTGTGGTTTCGTATGTTCCGATGCAACTGTTATTTTCCAGAACAACATTTTGTTTAAATTACCAGTTCAACTTTTACTTAATTATTAGTGGGTATATATTATTAGGTATAGGCATGTATTGTAGGAATATGTCTGAGAGTTAAATAACTCTTGAGTGCAATAAGCTTTTACATCATTTAGGTATATCTAAATGATGTAAAATTATTTCAGAATTGAGTTACGACCTAGACCTAATAATGAAAAATGTTTATTTCCATAAGTTCTGTTTCATTATTGCATTTATTTTAGTAGGCCGGCAATTAAATACCCCAATCTGGGTGACCTCAGATATTTTGTGGTTGAATAACTTCTCGGTGAATTGAGTTACGACTTAGGCGTAATAGTAAAAAAAAAAATATTATGTTATGCTTTATCCAAATTGTAAGTTGATTTTGCTTGGCCGGCACTTTTGAAAATAGCCCAAGATGGGTGATCTCCTTAATCTGTAGAAGGAATTGAAGTGAACAGACTATATTGCCTAGGAAAAAATAAAGTCGAGAACAAACATTGACCTGTACTACTATCATTGATACAAACGGGTGCAAAAAGACCAGATTATAAAATCTAAAAAAAGGAAGGAAAGAAGTCATAGAAAAGAGAAAGGCTTTGCTACCACAGCTACTAAAGTTGGCCTAAGTGAGGGCAGGGAATGGGAGAAAGAATTATTGCCCATCAGGACTTCCGTCTATGCCATATAGGAACGACCTCAGGTCTGTATGGAGTTGGTTGTATTATCAAAAAACATCACACAAATTATGTGGAGAGCTTCATGGGAGAATCAGAGCGCATAGCAGTTATAAATCTTAAGCTACCGGGGTACAAAGATCCTTGGTCCATCATGCAAGTATACTCACCCACGGAACAATCCGACACAAGATCAATGGACTCATTCTACCTAGAACTAAATAAAACAATTAAAACTCAAACTCAAATCATTTATCAATCCAAAAGTATGCTCACAAAAACTTTGTTGTAATGGGAGAGTTCAATGGCCAAATTGGAGAACGACAAGCAGAAGAAGAAGCAGTCCTCGGACCATTTGTATATGGAAAAAAAGCCAGACACATAAACGGAGAAAGAAACTTGTAATCTTTGCACAGGAGAATACCTTGAAAATTTTAAACGCAATTTTCAAGAAGCTGGATATCACCGGACAGGGAAACAAAAAATCCAAATAGATTTTATAATGACTAGTAAGAGCAGATACGTCTTAAACATTTTCAACTTAAATGAATTATTCGAGAAGAACTACTGATAACCCCGCCAAAAAACCCAAGACCAAGAACCAATATAATGAACACAAAATACCAAACAGCACAATCAGTCAATTATATAACGACAAAAATTATAGATTACAATAAAGAGACAGCACTCATGGAGGTGCAAGAAAAATACTACTTCCGCGAAATGTATACAAAAACAGCTCAGTGTGCATTCAGATAGAAAAGAAGGGAGATTCGTTTAAAATACAAGGATACCCTTTCTCTCCAAAACTTTTCTCGGCTGTTTTGGAAATGATCTTCAGAAACCTTGATTGGGAAAATCTGGCTTTAAATATAGACGGCCGCACTAACACAGTTGAGATTTTCCGATGATATTGAGTTATTCGCAAAAACGCCAGAAAACCTTATATAAATAAAAATAGGTAAAAAAACTTTTTAAGTTAAACGGTTTTATGTTAAACATACATTGCAATGTTTAAGATAAATGTACTAAAAACCAAAAAATAATAAAATAGATACAGTCGTGGGAATTATAAACATATGCATAGACTAGACTAAAATAAAACCGTGGGGCACGTCAATTGTCTACAAATTATCGACTCAATGTGCGATAGAAGAATCGTTTAATTCGTCGTTAGGCAGTTGGCCCGCAGACGGTGAGGAAATTACTTACTATTTTCTTGCTCATGGAAATTCCAATAGTTATACACTCCATGTAAATAAAAGAGATGTTTCAACTAGTTTATCGTTGGACATTCACACTGCTGGCTGGCGAGGAATCGTTTCACTGCTCGTAGTTTGTCTTTAATCGACAAAACATATGATAAAAGTACTACTCGCTCACCACTATGAAACCCTAAAACTCGCTTATAATCGAGCTTGCTAGCTTGTTTCCACATCCTAGCCCTTCTTATCACACGTCCATCGTTGTCGGTTGAACAACTGCCTAATTATAGTGTAACATTACAAAACAAACATTTTAATCAACGATTGTAGACAATTGACGTGCCCCACGGTTTTATTTTAGTCTAGTCTATGCATATGTTTATAATTCCCACGACTGTATCTATTTTATTATTTTTTGGTTTTTAGTACATTTATCTTAAACATTGCAATGTATGTTTAACATAAAACCGTTTAACTTAAAAAGTTTTTTTACCTATTTTTATTTTCTAGTTTTTAGTTTTTATTTCGCATTCTGTTTAATTCATTTAGTGCTTCATTATTGCAAGGTTTCTTTAACTTAGGTGGTGTACCGCTAACGACGTATCATTTTTAGCCACCCTAACGCCACACAGTCCTCAATATGATACAAAATCTTGACTTGGGTGGTGGATTCAGGCTGGATTAATCAGATACCTAAATTACAGATTCAATTTCTAAATTTAAATCTTATTATTATACGCCATTTAGTGGCTGCGCCCATCTTAAATATTGAGGTTGTATAGTGCACTGTATTCTTCTTGTCAAGCCCTTTTATTTGATACCCATATTGGTGGGATTGATAAAAAATTGTTATCAGCCATTTGGTAGCGGCGGCCATCTTAGATTTCAATTTTGCATAGTAAATTGTATTCTACTGGTTGAGCACTTTCATTTAATACCCATATTGATGGGATTGATAAAACCTACGTTATCCGCCATTTTGTAGCGGCCGCCATCTTGGATTTCAATTTTTTATAGTATATTGTATTCTGCTTGTTGAGTCCTTTCATTTGATACCCATATTGATGGGATTAATAAATCATAAATTATCCGCCATTTTGTAGCGGCGGCCATCTTGAATTTATAATGATAATGAATAAACATAATTGTATTGTCACCAAAATCCAAAGTGTATACAAAATTTCAGATTAATCGGTTGACAGGAAGAAATCGGGTGAAATTTGAATTACTAAATTTGACCCAAGAATAAAACAAACGGGGTGAGCTAAATAAAACCGTTTAATAATAATAATAATAAAAGTAACGACCAATGGCAATAAAAGCAACATAAATGTAGACAAGTCACAAATTAGCTATGTTGAAGAATAAATAAATATATACCTTGCACAGCTGATATCACTCAAAGATAACATAAACAAAAGATCGAGAAAACAAGAAATCGAAAGAAGAATAGCAAACAGTTGGAAAAGATATTGGGACCTAAAGGAAGTAATGAAAGTCAAAAAGCAACATGAAGCAACAAAGAGCAACCTATTCAATGTTTGCATTCTACCAATCTTAATGCCGTTTGGCTTTCATACACAAAAAAACATGGGCCATAACAAAAAACACAACCAGTAAAATTGCTGGAGGCCTTATTACCAGGAGTAAGAGGGGGGCTAGAATGAGAAACATCAACATTAGGAAAATGACCAAGATACAGGACATAACCCTAAAAATAAAAAGGCTAAAATGTAAATGGTAGGGACACATGGTCAGAGGAAAGGACAAATGGAGTAAAATAATTACACATTGGTACCCAAGGGAAGGTAAAAGGAAACGAGACAGACAACAAAAAAGATGGGAAGATGATATCAGGCAGGTTGCAGGGCCTGCCGGGGTTGCGGAACTGTTCGAAAGAGATACCGGGCGAGGAACGAACATGGTTGGGATATAGACAGTAAAAATCGGACACTCCTTCCCGCTCCGCCCAATGGGATAAGTCATTTGATGATTTCCCATTCGAAAAAAAAGGCAGGTTGCAGGCATAACTCTGAGTAGAGTAGCCAGAGAGAAATCAGAATGGAGTAGGTTGGAGGAGGTCTTTGCCAATTGGCAAACGGACATACAGAAAGTAAAGCGAATAATTTTTAATTGTGTCAAATATGTTATGTTTATCAATGCAGTAGTGTAAGAATAGTATAATTGATAACGAGGGACTAAACGAAGCAATAATATACCTGAGGTGGTGTGACTCCCGAGCTTGCGAGGGAGTCGAACCAGTAGAGTTTGTGTTGTATTTTCAATGTTTAATCTATGACTGACCTGATTGAAGAAAAAACTGACCGATCAGTTAAGAATTTTTGTCGACTGTAAATTGGTTCAGATTTAAATGACTATTTTTCTCGCATTCGAAGTGAAAAGTATAGTTTGCACCTCGAGACTAAACGCCACTTTAATATACCCTCGCTTTCATTGACTCCCTCGCAAGCTCGGGAGTCAAACTACCCCGGGTATATCATGGCTTCGTTTAGTCCCTCGTTATTAAATATACTAGTATATTGTTTTTCCGAATAAAAAGGCTTTTTCTTTTCCGATTTTGATGATACTTTTTTTATTTGAAAGCTGGTGCTTTCCATGTGGTCCCATTTCAATTTGGTTAAGACCTAACGCTGATCTTCGGAGATACAAATGGAACTCTTCAAAAATACACGGCAAAGCTGCAGTAATTGCTGCAATCGCTTGGTTGTTTATTGTTTAAATAACATAGTGACGTAACATCACGCCTGTGTGCTCTGAGGTAGTACGCAGAAGTATACAATACACCCAGATTTCGACAGTTAGATGTGTTAAGTTCCATTTAATGGGATCCTGGAGAAATAGAGGGAATTCCTTAATTTTATAGGCACACCAAAAGCGATTTGGGTAGTTTTAGGAAGAGTACGTTCTTGGAGTGATCCCATTTCAATTTGGTAAAGATCTGATGAAGAACTTCGGAAGATAGGCGACGAGAACTCCTTAATAAATATACTGGGAAATAGCAAATGTACTGGGATCGCTGAAATCTCATGTCTCTCTTTTGTTTACACCAGTTCATAACAAAAAAATCACACCGTTACGCTGTGAAAGGGTAAGCACATATGAACTACTAAAAAGTGAAAAATAAAAACTTTTTTGCAAAAAATATAACCGATGGTGATAAAATATAATCGGTGACAAAAAAACTATATCAATCAAACAAAGGTCACCGACTTCTGAAGCTAAAGTTATTTTTCACTTTTTTGTGTGAAGTCGGTTATATTTTTTCAAAAAAGTTTTTTATTTTATTAACAAAGTAAAAGGTAAAACTTTTTGCTTTATTGTAGGTAAGTATATTGAGTACGAAAAGTTACAAACATAGTTATACTTAATTATACATTATTCATACCTATTATTGAATATACAAGAGTGATAGGTACTTGAGTTCAAGGCTGTAGCTATTATTTTGAGACAAAACTGTAAATTTCAAAATAATAAATGTATCATGTGATTGATAAGGCGTAAAGGTGCTGTCTGCGAAATAAAAACATTGCAAGCGATTGAGAAAAATTCCGTAGTTTTATTTTTATACTAAGATATTCATTAATTTAATCTATACTATCTATACTATATATCATCATTCTCTTGCCCTTATCCCAATTTATTTGGGGTCGGCGCAGCATGTCTTCTTCTTCCATACTCCTCTATTTTTCGTCATCTCATCAGAAACTTCTTTTCTTACCATATCCTTCTTAACGCAGTCCATCCATCGTTTCTTTGGTCTTCCTCTACTCAAATACCCATCCACATTCATACTCAAAACTTTTTTCACGACATTTTCCTCATTCCTCCGCATCACATGCCCATACCACGACAACCGATTACCACACAATATTTCAGTCACCGGCGCTACTTTCAGACTTCCTCTAATATACTCATTCCTTACTTTATCCATTCGCGTAACACCACACATCCCCCTTAGCATTCTCATCTCCGCGACATGCAGATGCCTTTCATTCATCCCTTTTGTGGCCCAACATTCTGATCCATACAACACAGCAGGTCTAACCATTGTTTTATAAATCTTCCCCTTAAGTTTTAGGGGAATGCGGGAGTCGCAGATCGTTCCCGTGACCTGCCGCCATTTCATCCATCCTGTGTTAATTCTGTGCTTTACACTACGATCTATTTCGCCATCGCTTTGCATGAGTGAACCAAGATACCGAAAGTCGGAGCAGACAGGAAGAGACGCGCCATCTAGCGCTATGGCTCCAGAGCTGGAGAGACCGCCGAAATCGCAGAACATGTATTCCGTTTTACTTCTGCTGATTTTCAAGCCAACATTCTCCAGTTTCTGTTGCCATTTCTCCAGTCTGCACTGGATCTCAGGTCCATTTTCACCGACAAGAACAATGTCATCGGCAAACAGCATGCACCAGGGTGCCTCTTCTTGGATGTCCGACGTCAAAGCGTCCATGATCAACAAGAAGAGGTAAGGACTTAAAGCCGACCCTTGATGCAAACCTACAGCCACACTGAACTCACCGGTGTTGCCAGCAGCTGACCGGACGTAGGTACAAGATTGACTGTACATAGCACGAATTAACTCTGCATACTTCCCAGGTATACCTTTCTCTTTCAAGGCCCACCACAACACATCCCGAGGTACCCTACTATACATATAATATAATAATATTATAAAGCAGAAGAGTTTGTTTGTTTGTTTGTTTGGTTGAACGCGCTAATCTCAGGAACTACCAGCTCGAATTGAAAAAATCTTTTTGCGTTGGATAGTCCATTTAATGAGGAAGGCTATAACATCACGCTATGACCCGCAGGAGCCGAGCAGCAATAAGAAATGTTGCAAGCGGGAAATTCACGCGAACGAAGTCGCGGGCAGAAGCTAGTCTATTTATATTTATATATTACATAAATATTCAAACCTGTATATTTCTTTATAATCGTAGAACATCCACAAGTGGGTCATGCCAATTCTGACAAGATAATCTCTGTCATTATATAAATGATCTCACGAATTGCGTCGCCCATTGTCAACGCCACAATTATGTCTACTGTAACAAGATAACGCAATTCAAACAATCACGAATGTTTCTATAGTTATAATCCTATGTGGAACAAATTGGTGAACCGCTACTTCAATCGGTTCCGCTGAACAAACTCGCACGTAACTCGGCAAGTCGGCACGTAAGTCGAGTCGCACCGCGCGACGCGTCGTCAGCCCGTCAAGCGGCATGCGTCGTGTCTCGTGGTGACGCATCAATAAATCCGTGTCGAGGCAAGGTCGGGGCGAGGGCGCGCGGCTAGTTTGCGCCGCGGCCGCCGCCCGCAGCGCCAAACATCGGGCAGACAGCGGGCGCGTGAGTCAGCCTCGTCGTTGTGCCCGCAGCCCGCCATCGTCTATCGCCGCGTGCCGCCCGCTCCGCTGACCACGCACCGACGTGTTTACGTGGCCTGTGACACCTCGTAATCACCTGACTGTAACTGCACACCACGACGATCTACATGTAATATACATAATTAAAACGCAGTGTGCATGAAGCGAGAAATTAATGTCAGTTACACTTAACACATCGGCTGCGAAAATTCGATCAAATAGTTGTAGAGCCATTGTGTGATGGCCGTAACGCTGACATTTTCAGGGTAGGTTTTGTAAAAATATCAGTTTTGCATTATTTTGTTTTCAAAACTAAAACCATTGGACGCCACGACGACGCGTAACACCAGGCTTGTTTAGTTGTCGAAATGGTAAAGTTACGAGATGGGACGTACTCGCTTTACCTATAGGTATTGTATGTTTTGGCAAAACGATCGGATCGGTTGTTTATCTGTTGTGTAAAAGTTTCCTTCATCATCCAGCAAAGCATAATAACATAGCACATAACTTTGATCAAAGCTCATTTTCGTTGTGAGTTCGTCTCTTTATTATTATTCATCGGGTCAACCTGCAAATGTATCCAATAAAGCAGATAACAATGTCTAGGTTTACCGGAAGACGAGAAAACATCGATAAACTTGTCTGACTATTACTAGATTCTTTTATACGTTAATCGTCCGGAAATTAGTCCCGCAAGTCTGGCTAGACTAGTCACGCTATATACAGACAGAAATGTAACTATAGGCTAACACCTCACTGACTGGCTCGCTCTGTGGTATTATACTATGTTACATTTTACGAAAATATATAGATCTAAGTAATTTAATCATTTCAACTAATTAGGCCCGCTTGCACCACACATCACTAAATGTTTAAAACTAAACGTATATTTATTTTAACATTATTTCATTCTCGTTAATCATTTGAAATTTACAGACACGTAAATGATGTTTTTATTACGTTGAGTGCCAAATATGTATTGATTAGTGGTTCATGCTAACTTAAGTTATTTGCTCCAGATAGGAATCAATATATCGTATATGTTTTTCTGTCCCACAACAATATCTGCGAGTTGATTTCAGACAAAACAAAAACTTTCTACCTTCCGACCATGAACGGAAGGTAAACTATTAATAATGTTGTGAATAATAGTAAATCTATGTACTAATTACTATATCTAAAGCAATCTCTAAACATCGTTAGGAGATAAGTTAAAAAACCGGAAAACACCGGTTTGTTGTTCAACAACATAATTCAAATTGTGTGCTTATGTTCTTTTAAAGTTGTAAGTCTTTATAATTATTTATATTTATTAGTGTAGTTTTAATTAACAACGAAAGTGAAATCTATGTTTTAATATTATGTGCTTCAATTTGAATTTAGATACCTATTACCAAAATGGAATGTTGTGAATGTTAGAGCCTCTATTTCATGTATGTAAATTATTTTAGATTAGGTAATTGATTACTTCATAGAAATTGTTTCACTAACTAAATTGTTTTGTTTAGACAATTTAATTTACTATCTAGCTGTCATTTATTACATAGGTTTGTACTTATCTTTACGCTTGATTAGCTAAGTACCCGCTTAAATGTTTTTAATTTTCAACTTTTTCGTAGGACTAAAAAAACTTTTTTACAAAAAATAAAACCGACTTCAGAAAAAGTGAAAAATAACTTTAGAAAAAACGCTTCAGAAGTCGTTTTTGTTTTCTCTGAAGTCGGTTTTTATTTTTTGTAAAAAAGTTTTTATTTTTCGCTTTTTAGTGGTTCACTTGTGCTTACCCCTTCAAAGCGTACCGGCGTGATTTTAAATTATGAACTGATGTAAACAATAGACAGATATGAGATTTCGGCAATCCCAGTACATTTGCTATCATTTATTGAGGAGTTCCGTTGCATATCTCCGAAGTTCTTCATCAGATCTTCATCAAATTGAAATGGGATCACTTCGAGAAAGTACACTTCCTAAAACTACCCAAATCCCTTCTAGTGTGCCTATAAAATGTGAAGAATTCTCTCTATTTCTCCAGAATCCCATCATCAGATACTGATTTGATGATTATGAGACCACACAGGAAGCACCAGCTTTCAAATAAAAAAAGAACCATCATGAAAATCGGTCAAAAATTGACTGAGAATACATACCTACAGTCGAACATAGACTTACTTCTGTCGGTTTTATTTTTTGCAAAAAAGTTTTTTTATTTTTCAATTCTTTTTATTAGTTGTAATATCCTATACAAATATTTGCTATGCATTTATTTTACATTGTTATTATTAACAATATTTTTCATGGTAATAAGCTTATCCCCAATAAAATGGAACTTAACATACCTAACTGTCGAAATATGGGTATACTGTACACATCTGCGTACCCCCTCAGAGCATACAGGCGTGATGTTATGTTATGATGTTGTGTAAACAATAAACATCCAAGCGATTGCAGCAATCACGACAGATTTGCTGTCTATTATTGAAGAGTTCCGTTCCATATCTCCGAAGTTCGTGATCAGATCATGACAATATTTCTATGGGACCAACTTGGAAGTATACCCTTTCAAACAAAACATCAAAGAATATTTCAAATCGGTTCAGGCGTCTTCGAGTAATCGGTGAACATACATAAAAAAAAATACATACAGTCGAATAGAGAACCTCCTCCTTTTTGGAAGTCGGTTAAAAATAACTCGGTAATTTGTGCAATGATACAGTATACAGCAGCAACGAAAGGTAATTTTTTGTAAAAGGTAAGCTGGAGTACATGTCTTTAATGTGATTATATTATTTGTATTACAGTTTATATTATAAAGTACATTTTTGATAGAATTCTGACAGCGCCATTTTTCAAAGGGAAGCCGTTAGGAATCGGGTTGTATGGAAGCTTCGGCACTGTATACAGACTAGATTAAAGTAATAAATTAATTCGAATTTAACATAAGTAATAGGTACATATTATAAGTATAATAATAACAAGTTTTCACAAGTGGGAACTTAAGATTCGTATAGACTGTAAAGTACCTAGCCTGGATGTTTATCAGCGCGCCGTGACAGTAATACTGCTGTCACTGATATGATACGAGTCGCTGAGATTGACTAGGAAACGAGGTAACCTAGCTATGGCGAGATTCTTAGATAGCATTGTAAGGTTGTCTGGTGCGTGACGACACATACATAATGTGCTGCATATTTACTGTTGCAATTTTGATGCAAGGTTTTATTTGACGTGTTCAATTTTAGTTGTTCAATGTACCTAGATGTGGCATTTTCTGTCAAAATGAGTTTTGGTTTAAAAAAAAAAAACAATTTTTATTTTTATAAATATTTACCTAACTAATGAACAAATCTGAAATAAAAA
Source organism: Xestia c-nigrum (assembly GCA_916618015.1). Lineage (NCBI taxonomy): Eukaryota > Metazoa > Arthropoda > Insecta > Lepidoptera > Noctuidae > Xestia > Xestia c-nigrum. The sequence continues at coordinate 14,410,895 of OU745260.1, forward strand.
TAATAAAAATATGTGTTTAGAAAAGGAGGAAAGCATTTTAAAAATTCCCCACATCACTGTCAACAGAAATAGTGCCCAGAAGGCTGGCAGCATTGCCACGTTAGATGGCAATGCTGCATTCAAAAGATGATTCGATTTCATTTCTCTTTTTCTTAAATCTTTTTAAGTCCTTTGACTTGACTAACGTTTTTATAGAACCCACTCGAGTCACGCCTTCTTCTGCTACTTGTATAGATAATGTTTTCTGCGATTGTGAATACTTAGATAGAGCCGTAGTAAATAGTCTGCCGTCTGACCATAGCGGACAAACTGTAACTTTCAGGTGTAATACACCATTGCAAAAAGTTGATATTAAATTTAGACCTATAACTTCTAGTAAATTAAATAGGTACAATATTTCCCTACAGAACAAGTTAAGTGTTATGAGCCATGACGATATTAATATAAATCAATTCTATGATCATTTCTTTTCAATTGTTCACACTGAATTCAATAAAAATTTTGAAAAGAAGACTAAAAGCATTTGCCCTAAATTTATATTTAGTGATTGGGCAACTAGAGGTATCAGAAAAAGTAGGGAAACACTATTTGAGCTTTATGGCCTTAAGCCTTATGTAAACACTGAAACTTTTAACAACTATGTTGCTCGGTATTCAAAAATTTTTAGAAATTCATGCAAGGTTGCCAAAGCCCTGCACATTAGCAACAAGATTAAAACAGCAGATAATAAAATTAAGACAGTTTGGAAAGTCATAAATAACGAGACCAACAGGAAGAAAGTACGTAATACTAGCTATACATTAGATACAGTATGTGGTCCTAAAAGCTCCAATCAGGAAGTAGCTCAGGAATTTGTAAATTTCTTTACCAATATACCGTTAAAAACTACGGAGGCTCTAAATTCCTCTTCTGAAGTCTCAATTGGTTTATTAAAAGCGAATGTATCTGGATGCCAGGCTGAATTTAAATTTAAACATATAAACCCGATGACGGTTATTAAAGCTTTCCGGCAAATAAAAATCAAACTGACCGAAGATCTATGGGGAATGTCTATCAAAGTTTGTACTTCCATACTTGAGACGATAGCTCCATACTTAGCTTTAATTTTTAATTTGTGCGTAGACCAAGGAGTTTTCCCTGATTTAATGAAATACAGTAAAGTCATACCACTTTTCAAATCCGGGGATAGTAAAGATACTAATAATTATAGACCTGTTTCCGTGTTGCCAGTTTTTAGTAAGGTGTTCGAAAAGGTAATGCTTAATCAAATGCTCAATCATTTCAACACCAACAGAATCTTACACGATCAACAGTATGGCTTCACCAAGGGACGTTGTACAACTGACGCCGGTGTAACCTTATTAAAGCACATATTCATGGCGTGGGAAGAGTCCCAAGACGCTGTAGGAATATTTTGTGACCTCTCCAAAGCATTTGATGGTGTAAATCACGACACATTGCTTTTGAAACTTGAGCATTACGGACTAGGTAAACTTGCACTTAGTTTGGTAAAATCTTATTTAAGTGATAGACTGCAATATGTTCAAATAAATGGTGTTAATTCACAGGGCTTGAAAGTAAAAATGGGGGTTCCGCAAGGCTCAATATTGGGTCCTTTCCTCTTTTTAGTATATATAAATGATCTACCCTATTTACTGAAAAACCAACCTCAAAATATGGTATTATTTGCCGATGACACTTCCTTAATTTTTAAGATAAATAGACGAGCCCAAAATCTAAATGACGTGAATAATGCCTTACTTGAAGTCCATAATTGGTTCACAGCAAACAACTTGGTATTAAATGAAAAAAAAACGAAATGCATAAGATTTGCTTTACCGAATGTTAAAAGTAGTGATTGTGAGATAATATTGAATAAAGAGAAACTCGAATTCGTAGATAAAACGGTTTTCCTGGGGCTTACGCTTGATTCAAGGCTTCAATGGGGTTCTCATTTAACATCTCTTGCGGGGCGCTTAAGTTCAGCAGCATATGCTATTAGAAAAATCCGTCAATTTACTGATGTAGATACCGCTAGACTAGTCTATTTTAGTTACTTCCACAGCATAATGTCTTACGGCATTTTGCTGTGGGGACGGGCTGCTGATATTGAGTCTATATTTATTCTGCAGAAAAGAGCCATCAGAGCCATATATAATCTTCGTAGGCGCGATTCTCTAAGGGAACTGTTTAAGGAAATTAACATCATGACTGTATATTGTCAATACATCTACGAAAACATAATGTATGTCAGAAAAAATCTGCATCTTTTTGGTAAAAGAGGGGACAGACACAATTACAGTACTAGAAATAGAGACCAATTAGTTCAGCCTGGCTTCAGACTCGCTAAAGTAGACTCGTCTTTCATGGGGTACTGTTTGAAATGCTATAATAAAATTCCACAAAGCATTCTTGAACTAAATGAAACCAAATTTAAAACTTGCATTAAACGCACACTGTGTAAGCAAGCATATTACAAATTGGACGATTATATCGCTGATAAAAATGCTTGGCTCAATGCTGGTCCTGCTCCACAAGGACAGGGGCGCATAAATGGATAGCATTAAATGGTATTGTTGGAGCTGCTGAAGATTGTACAACTATCTTTGCATTGTATAAATTCAATATCTTTAGTATTATATAACCTCATATCCCATATTGTGTGAGTGCCATGTACTAGAATGCTATCATTCGCTGGAAACCTACGTTTTTTTAATCTTTTAATTTTTTGACTTGAATGTGCCCTGGCGGTTAAGAGTATGTCATGCTCACTCAAATGTCCCGCTGATGGTGGCGCGTGTGTCGGGTCATTTAGTTCCCTTCAAAATGGTTGAGTTGAATGGTGCTGATACATGCGTCATGTTCGTGAACGGGCGCTGTCGGTTGGGACTGCTAGCTCTTGGTTGCCACGGCTTTTGTTTTTATTTTTTAATTAATTATTTTATTTTTGAATTGTTTTTGTTAGTTTTAACTATGGACACTTTTATCGTGCACGTCTTGCTACATTGTTCTCACATAATGCACCATCTCAACAGGAATGATGTAACCAAGATTTTGTAACAACATTATGGTTTAAAAGAGTGTCCATGGAGTTTCTTGCCCGTTCTTCTCCATAGAGATCTACGCTAGGGAATGGGCAACTACAGTACTTTCACAGTTTTTATGTCTTGTGACTGGGACTGTAGCTACATTTAATTATCATCTTTGTTTCGACAATTCAAAAGCGCCTGTAACTGGCCTACTTGAAATAAATGCTTTGATTTTGATTTTGATTTTGATTTTGATTGATTTCATTTTGCGGCAGCTGGATACATGGATGCTTTACGCGGAAATATGAATATCGATAGAAATATGCCATTTATTTTAGCAAAGCACCTCATCTTCAACTTCAGCCGACGACTTGTGTAATAAACATCATCTGTTTGGCTAGACATGTTGAACCTTTCCATGAATACATCGCGAACATACACACCGACATTTTACTGTTCAGCAAAAACTTAAATTTAACATTAAAGATAAAGACATCGTTTCTAGTTGTGTTGAGAACGGTCGTCGTCGCCGTGTGTTATTTAAATAAAACGTGTCCGCCAAGACCACCGATGCAAATTCCTAATTATGTTCGGTTATTCGTAGACTAAAAATAGCCATATTTACATAAATGCAATTATATGCTCATTAAAGAAATAAAAAACTCCGTACTCTACGTATATACATGCATAATTATGTATAAGTTACAGTAGCTTGCCTACATGCACTAGTACCAGTACCAGATTGTAAACTTTCATAAATACTATGCGTGGTAATGACACTAATTACCATGCAAAACAGGGCCTACAGGAGTTTTCGCAGGTTTATTGCTCCCACTTAGGGCATCTGCCGTATTTACATGTGCAGCAAAATTGCAAAACGCATAGTTTTTTTTACTAAATGGGCTTGCGGTTGACCACAACTCGCCTGATGTGAAGCCTTGAATCTAGGGACCTAGAGAGAAGGTGTGTTTTATCGGACTCTATCTATCCAGCCTGCTTAATAATCGTCATTTTGTGAACGCGATATGACATACCACGATCCTCTCCTCGATTACCGCCTAATAACCTAAGAAAAGATTTAATTTTAAATACAATTCCGTAAAAAACTCATTGCAAATATTAAATTTAATTCATTGCAAATATTAAGTTTAACATGATTCATCGACTAGATTCAAAACGCACGCGTGTATAGTTACTTCCACATTGCTTCCACACAAGTGGAAAAAATAGATATTCATGAGTTCTTGTTAACGTTAAATTCATCTAGAATGTTTCACAAAACTGGCAAACTCAAGTTTTCACAATAAAAATAACTCGAAGGTTTTCCAGACGTTGTTTATTAGAAATTGCAGCGAATGATGCGCTAATGATGTGCTATTTATGCTGAAATGATTATTGAAAAAAATATATTCTTATTATAAAAGTGCAAGTTACACAATTTAACTGTGCTTAGATAAATAATGGCAATCCTTAGGAGTGGTGTCGTCACAAAACATTTGTCTGCCGACAATATCTTCTTCGGCGCGTTCGTTATCAGCGCCGGTAGCACTTGACACCTCTGATACCGATACGCTCCGTTTGCACTGTTTCACTTGTCTGGGGTATGTTTGTTTAGCTATGCTCTTGTCTATTCACTAATCAGGTCAACATCACCTTTTGAAACTGCAGTGGAAAAATTCAGTCTGGAAACACTTATCTTTAATGTTTACATTATAGCCTGATTACCGTTTTGTCATCAATGAGCGTGGTGTTCATGTAACAAAAGCTACTGAAGATTTGAGTGATTAGCCAAGTGGATACATGAAGTGGAAACATACACTTATAAAATGTCAGCATTTTGTGAAACTCTTGTCGATGCTTTCAATTAGGTATACCTACAAGTCATATTTTCTCATAAAATTCATAAAACCAAATGAAAAAAATTTATATTACATTTTTTTTTTACATATTTAAGAATCCTGCAGTCAAATATTACTCAAAAACATTTAGCCCCTATGTACATGTGAAACCGTATTTGTTGATCTTTGACAGTCGTTACAGGTAGTCATGCAGTAGCCAAAAACTCTGAAAACCAGTCTTTCCAAGGGTTATCGTATTATCCAGTACTAACTGGGTTGTGTTAACTTGTGTTTGAGTCGTTCCATGTAAAATACTGGTATTCAGCTACATTCGGTTAGACTGTACCAACACCAAATCGTAATCAAGTTGAAATTGACATTCAAAGGTATTTATACTTATAGAAACCAATTCCATTTAATAATACACAAACATTTCCCTCCAATTACTTCAGAAACCCACTAATAAAAATAGGTAAAGACAGAGATATCATTTTTTCTATAACTATTACCTAATGGCCAGTGAAAAATAATGAGGTTATCTGGAGTTCAAACGTCAAGAGCCAAATTATAGATTCAAGTCCCTTTTAATATTATTCAGAGGAATAGATCAAATTTAAATATAAGATTAATTTTCTTTTTTTCGAAATAAGTATGAAGAGTTTAGATCTAATGTTGTCGTTCAATGTCAACAGATACTGTGCTGTTGGCAAAATACAACAGATGGTTTCAATTTAAAAAAAAAAAACAGGTTTAATCTAGGTACAATTTAACTTATATAGAACTCGGCCAATAAACCTGAAAAAAAAGCTTTGGTACCTCATTGATAGGAAAGAGGCTTGCGTACTGAAGCTACTTGCTTGATTTTGATATTTCTTTTCCAATCCCTAATTCCTAAATTTCTCGCAAAGCTTTTTTAAAAGTCCACGTCTTTGTTTCCTTGGAAGAGAGGTAATCCTTTTGTGTGGGACACAAGTTGTGTCGATAGATACTCTTGCGCCATCTCATCGTTCAAGCTCTTCGTGCCGTGCTGGAGGCGCTGGAGCTGCCGCTGGTGCTGCGGAGAACACTAACCGGCTATTAATACTTTATTTTAATTCATCATCTGCCTAGCCTTTTTCCAACTATTTTAAGTTCGGCTTCCAGTCTAACCGGGTGCAGCTGAATACCAGTATTTTACATGGAGCGACTGCCAATCAGACCTCCACAACCCAGTTAATACTGGGTAATACGATACCACTTGTAAAGACTGGTGTCAGACTTTTAGGACCACTGACTACCTGTAACGAATGTCAAAGATGCACAAATGACAGCCGGGACCAATAGCTTAACGTGACTTCCGAGGCACGGAGGAAACTCAGTATGTAAGGGTAGTCACCCATCCACAGACCAACCTAGGCAAGCACGGTTTAACCTAAAGATCGATCCGAGCGGCTGATATTATTTAGCCACGAGCTCCTCATACTTTTATTATATCTACATATTCATATTATTATACCTATATCTAATGTTATACTGTTCAGACTGCCTCGTTGGTCTTTTTTTTTTTTTTTTTTTTTTAGGATGGGAAATCATCAAATGACTTCTCCCACTCTGGGCGGAGCGGGAGGGAGTGTCAGACTCTTACTGACTAAAACCCATCCATGTTCCTTCCTCGCCCTTTACGTTCCGGGGCCGCGGTATCTCTTTCGAACAGGCCCGCAACCCCGGCAGGCTTCGGCCCTTGCGGGCCCCTCCCCTTATGCTGACATCTCTTTGAGGCGCGCGTGGAACACGAACGCGCCGTCGACACGGCCTGTCGTCGTCGTCGTTAGACGGCCGGACGGCTAGCTAGCCCATAGCCAGCCGTCCACAGGCCCGCATCTACGGTGGCCGGTAGCCACCACGTGGCCCCCGACGCCCGTTGCGTCTCCCGCGGCGGCCGGAAAGAGAGGATCTCTCCCTCTCTCGTTCCGCCACCTCCTTCGCTAGCATGACTGCTTCGCAGAAGGAGGCGACGGCTTCCCATTCCGTCTCGCTCCGGACCATGGATTGAACCAGGGCCGGACGCGAGAGGTCGCCGCCGCCGATCGCCGCCACGAGGACACGGCGGAGCTCGGCCCACGCAGGGCAGACTTCCACCGTGTGCTCCACCGTGTCCTCCGGTCGATCCTCGCAGTGGAGACACCCGGGCGATTCCTCCCGCCCGATTCGGTGCAGGTACCTCCCGAAACATCCGTGTCCGGCGAGGACCTGCGTCAGGCGGAAGGTGAGGACGCCGTGGCGCCTCTCTAGCCACTCCTCAAAGAGGGGACTTACCGCCACTATCGTGGCGTGCCCTGCACGGGGTTGCGACAGTCGCTCTCTCCATGTCGCCATGAGATCGCGCCGGAGGTCAGTCCGCTGAGCGGCAATTTTCGCTGGGCGCCTGCATGAGTGGCGGCGTAGTACCTCCGCGCGCCACTCATGCAGGCGCGCGAGGACTATCGCCTCCAGATCCCACGGCGGCAATCCGGCAAGCAGGCCCGCCGCCTCGCGAGAGATCGTGCGGTACCCACGGATCATCTTTACGGCCACCACTTTTTGGGGCGCGTTCAGATAGTGAGCGGCACGCCGCTTCAGGGAACGCGCCCACACTGGGGCCCCGTAAAGGGCCATGGACCGCACGACCCCCGCGTAGAGCCTGCGGCAGGAGGCGTTTGGCCCCCCAAGGTTGGACAGGAGCCGCCTGAAGGCAGCCCCGGTCCGTTCTAGCCTGGGGGCCAAACGTCGGAAGTGCTCCACGAAGTTCCACCGGCTGTCGAGGACGAGTCCTAGGTACTTCAACGTCGACTCGACGCCGATGGATACCCCTCCTACCGTCAGTGTGGATCCCGACGGTGGCGCATTCCGAGGCCCATGAAAGCACATGGCCTCGGACTTGTGCAATGCCACCTCGAGACCCAGTTGCCGGATCCTCTCAACGACTATCGCAACCCCGCGTGTCATAGTTTCGGCCGCCGCCTCGTGCGACCTCCCCTGTGCCAGCACCAGGGTGTCGTCTGCGTAGCAGACGACGCTGACACCACTAGGGAGGTCCGCGCGCAGCACCCAGTCGTAACCGATGTTCCACAGGGGCGGTCCCAGAACCGATCCCTGTGGGACACCGCACGACATCTCTCGCCGGTTCCAATTTCCGCAGCGACTGGGGTAGATGACGGCCCTGTCCGTCAAATAGTCCCCGACCACACGACGGAGGTAGGTCGGCACCCGGTGATACCGGAGTGCCTCCCTGATGCAGCTCCAGGGCAGGGAGTTGAAGGCGTTGGCGATGTCGAGAGACACCGCCAAAACAACCCCGCCCCGGGATATCGCATCCCCCGTCGTGAGGGCTCTCACGCGCATGATGGCGTCCACTGTAGAGCGCCCCTTGCGGAAACCAAACTGGTTCTCCGCAAGATTCGGCCCCATCCCCTCTAGGTGCTCGGCGAGGCGGTTTGCAATTACTCTCTCAAAGAGCTTGCCCGCCTCGTCGAGCAGCACGATGGGCCGAAATGCGGATGGAGAGTCCGCAGGGCGCCCCGGCTTTTGGATGAGGACCAGTTTCCCCGTCTTCCAACGAAGCGGGAACTGGCCTCTCTCCAAGCATGCGCTTAAGAGCCCTTTCAGTCGGGGCCCGAGAGCCTCCGCATCCGAGGCCAGGACCCAGGCTTTGCCAGGCAAGCCATCGGGTCCCGGGGCGGTGTTTTTGGCCTTGAGCCTTCCTACCGCCACTCTCAGGTCTACCCCAGTCACTTCCGGAGTGTCGTCGTCGTCGCTTGGGTCCTCTTCCGGCACCGCAGGTGGCGGAGCCATAGGCGGGGGCGGATGTTCCCCCCGCGAGGGGAACAGAGCGCTCACCACGTCCTCCACGAGCTCTGGCCGGAGACTCTGCGTCAGCGGGGGAGCCCAGGTGCGGAGTTTATTCCGCACCATCTTGTAAGGGCGCCCCCACGGATCTCTGTCGAGAGTCTCCAGCATCTCCGAGCGGGCCAGTTCCCTGGCCCGCAGGACAGCGTCCCGGAGGGCGGTCTTCGCCGCTCTGTATCCCTCGTACAGCTCCGCCTCAATGGCTGCCGCATCCGGCGGGCGGATGCGGAGCCTGCGATGCCTGGCGTACAGGCGCCGCGCTTCAACGCACGCCTCGCGTAGAGACGTTATTTCGCGCGACCACCAGTACACCTGACGTCGGGCGCTTCCTGGCCGTACTCGGGGCATTGCCACGTCACAAATGTCGGACATGGCCTCCTGGAACCACTCTGCCTCGCTATTAACGTCGGCAGGCCTGTCCGGTGATGTCACCCAGGCCTGCACGATCGAGGCTTCCAGGAGAAGCTCCCGGTCCAGCTGCTTCAGCGCCCAACGCGGACCACTCGGGGCCTGTTGGACCGGCGCGCTCGAGGACTGGGTGGAGACGTCAAACCGGATGTACCGGTGGTCGGAATATGTCTCCACCCCCTCCATGACACGCCAGTCAACGACACGCGGCGACAGAGCGGGGCTAGCGAACGAGATGTCCACCACCGACTCGCCCCGCATCCGCACACACGTGGGAACAGAACCCCGATTAAGGACGTCCAGGCCCTTCTCCAGGGCCCAGTCCTCCACCATCCTTCCCCGCACATCTGTACAGCGAGAACCCCAAGCCAAGTTCTTGGCATTGCAGTCCCCGAGGACAAGCACGGGGAGGGACTGGTTTCCGACGACGACACTCAACTCTGCGAGAGAGTTGTGGAACTCGGCGAGAGTTCGGCTCGGGGAGAAGTATACTCCCACCACTTCGATCTCCCCGAACCGTGCTGCTACGCACCCCCGACCCCTCCTGACATTTTCAAGGGTCGGGGTACCGGCGGCGGCCGATGATACTATGGTCACTGAGCCGTCAAGGTCCGCCACCCAGTCTTCTCTGGGCAGGACAAAGTACGGCTCAGCGACCACAGCGATGTGAATCGACCACTGCGCCATGCTCTGAAGCAACAGATTCTGAGCACAGGCGCAGTGGTTGATGTTCGCCTGGAGGAAGCGTAATGGCGCCGTTATTGGCATTCCATTATCGCCTCCTCCCCACGGGCCCCCTGTGAGGGCCCCTCCGCAGGCGAACTTGCCGTGCTCGGGGCGACGGCGGTGGCGACAGCGGCAGCGGCTGTGTCAGTCGCAGAAGCGGCAGCGGCGGTCGCGACGGTGACGTTGGCGGAGGCGGCGGAGGGCCTTCCTCTCCCTCTGGCTCTGGTCCTGGCGGGCGCTGTGCAGGCCTTGCCCCCGGCGCTGTGATCGGCCGGTTTGCGAGCCGCCGCACATGCAGGACAGTGCGGCGCAGCGCTGCAGGTCGCCGACACGTGGCCGGGCTGACCGCAGCGGAAGCAGAGACCGCTGCGGTCAACCTCCGAAGCGCACCGCACTGACACGTGGTGCCCCACGTGGCAGCGGTAGCACCTCAGAGGCCTGGGTTCCAGCAGCTTAACCTGCACCGAAACCCAGCCCACCAGAAGCCTTCGGCCCTCCACGATAGATTTTGCCGCCGTCACAGGGCAGCTCACCGTTACGGTTCGCATGCCCGTAGGATCCGGACGTTGGGTGCCCGCCCTGACCTGCTCGGCAGAGCACCCCCCGGACCTGGCGACGGCGGCCACAACGTCCTCCACGGTGATCGTGTCGTCCAGACCCATGATGCGCAGGTCCGCGCATCTGACGGGCCTGGACACTCGAGCCTCGTCCGCGTTTAGGGACGCTCTCAGCTTTTCAGCCAGAGCGTCAGCGGACGAGCCGCTAGTTTCACCGGGGATCTCCAGCATCCGCGCACCCGTCGCGGTGACTTTCATACGGAGGCCCCCGGTGATCCCGAGCTCACCGAGATTCACCGTCTCTTTTGCCTTCAGCAGCAGGTCGCGGTAGGAAACGCCCCTCTTTTCCGCCTCCGGCTGTAGTGTTATCACTACAGCTGCGATCTTTGGGGCGCAAAGCCTAGCCGCGGCCTTTTTTGCCCTATTCTGGCGCTGCCGCTCCTGCTTACGGGCCTTTTTGGCCGCCTTCCGCCTCCTTTTCTTGTCCCCGGACACCTGCCATCCGGCTTCAGCCGTGGGAGGTGCAGGGGGCTGGGGAGGCGATGGTGTTGGCTGCGGCTGACGTGCCGCAAGCGCTGGCGCTGGCCCACTCGCCGTTGGCGGAGGCAGTGGCACTGTTGCAACCTGTGCCGCTGCCTTGCCCTTGCCTTTCTTCCGGCCTCCTGTTTTCTTAGCCGGCGCCGCCGTCTGCTCGGCCGGCGCCACCACCTGTTTGTCCGGCACCGGCACATGTTTGGTCGGCTTCACGGATGGTGATGGGGGAGGCAACGCAGCTCCGCCAGAGGGCCGGCTGGACGGTCCCGGTCCGTATGCAGCAGCAGCAGCCGCCGCATAAGAGACCGTCGGTCCCGTATTTGCACCAAGGGGGGGGCGCAGGACAATCCCCTCCAGGACGGAGAACCGCGCCTGGAAGGCAGCCAGTTCTTTTCGCACCAGGTTCAGGACCTGGTTCTCCACTGGTACGGGCTGGCTTGGCGTCTGGGCCCCCCCACTTTCAGGTGCCACGCGATGGCTGGGCTGGCGTAGGCTGGCTAGGTCCGCCTGGAGCTTCGCATTCTCCTTTTGGAGAAGCTCCATGGCGGCCGTCAGGCGGGCCATATCGGCCCGCAGTTTGGCCAACTCGTCTCCCTCTGCCGAGGGAGGGGGAGGCCCCGAAAAATTGGCCTCCGCTGCCGCCATGATGGAGGCGGAAGCCGCAGGTATGGCCCTGAGTTTCGACGATGTCTTTACTTTCAGGGCCACCGTCTTTATGGCGGCTTCCACCTCCTTGATGAACCTGGCCTTACGCTCCGCCTCGGAGCCGCCAGGTGCACCCGCCTCGCTGCCAGACCCTTGGGCTGCTGTCATGCCCGGCTGGCGCCCCTCCTCGGCCGGTCTTGCCGACCTCTCGGAGGCAGAGGGCCCCCCCCTCTTGCCTCGGATTCCCCCGCGCTTGCTGGTGGGGATCTTGCGAGCAGAGGCCATCTGCTCCTCCTCCGAGGACGACGATCGGTCGCCATCCTGCCTGGGCCGCTTGCGGAAGAACTTACTGTTCTCCGCAGCAGCCCCGGCACCCTCGCGGCGGGAGCTCCCTGAGCCTCCCGCAGCACTCACCTCACTCAACGCGGCGTCGGACTCCGACACCACGTTCCTCCTCTCTTTCTCTCCTCCTCCGTTTTTGCCGTTGCCGGCGGTTTGTTTTGGTTGTGTTAAATTTTTCTCCATATTTGTTCCCACGAGTAATAAAGGAATGGTTCGTCCACCCAGGCAGAGCCTTGTACCTGGGTAAGCCCAATACTGTAGGGTGTGGCCGGTGCCCTACAGGGGAGGTGCTAACGACTGGACACCCTCCAGCCATTCATCCTCTCGCCGCGCCTCAGAACTTAGGATTGGGTGGTTTTTTATCTTAGAGGTAGCCTTCCTTTGGGCCAGGCGGTTAAGCCAAGCCCTCGACGGTGGCATTAGGCATGCCTCCGTTCGCTGTCCGGCCAACCCGGCTCAGCGAACCCGCCGAAAGTTGTCACTTCTGGGAATGCTCCCAGAGGAGAGACAACGAATGCCGCGTTGGTGCGCCTGCACCTCGGCGGCATGGTCACGTCCTCCGCTGTGCCCTCTGCTTAACAGAGGGTCACGCGGAGGATTGGTCCAAATTGGACCCCGCTCGTGATGCCAGACTCATTAGCCGCGGCAGTGCCAATCCCAAGGAATGAGAATTTCTACTCATTCCAAGAGGAGGGACACTGCCGCGCCCGGGGTGCACCGGCCCAGCGGCTGCTGTTTCCTCCAGACGTATCGAGAGGAACCAGCAGCCGCCAGGCACACGTGGAGGACTTCTGGCATCGCACCCCGCCTCGTTGGTCTTGAGGTCGCAAGCGTGACTGCTAAGCATGTCCTGAATTCGATTCCCAGGTTGGGGAAAGTGTTATTGAGTTTTCCCATCAGGAATTTGTCAGTAAAATTATTACATGGAACTTAAACGTAACTGGGGAAATGTGGATGTAGTATTAGGTACCCCCGTGCCTGCCTAACTCTTCGGGGATTACAGGCGTGATGTTATGTTATGTTAATTATTATAAAGTTAGTTTATAAAATAAAAATAAATAAAACAAATGTTTGTATATGTGATTTGAAACGCACACAAGAATAACATAATTTAAAAGTCCTCTTAATGTGTAAAGAGAAGTATGATAATGAGGTTACATAATACATATGTCCGTTATGACAGTCTTCATTTAGAACTCAGGATTCCCACCGTCCAGCAGTTCATGAAACGTCTTTACAAGCGTTACTTTGACACTGCTATTAAGCATAGGAATTCCCTGATCGCATCGGCCGCCCGGTACGACCCATCACGAATTAGTTCAGTCCGACGTCCACGTCACACTCTATTTACCACCGACGACCCTATCACTATCTTGCAAGAGAGTAGGAAAGATACCAGTACAGTTCGTAGAATATATAATACAAATACAAACCGAAAACATTCCGACTTCGCAGTCGAGGTCCGGCGCGTAACCCCCGTTAAATCCCCCCCCCCCCCCCGACCCCTGCCAGCCCGCAAAGCTGAGCCAGTAGAGATAAATCAGCCCCTAAATAATTCAACTCAGATCCAGCCTGTCCCTTTGCTGCCCCCCCAGCGACGCCCTAAGCCGAGGTTCGTACCCCACAGGAAGTGCCCTTAGTGCGTGGTCGCTTAGTTCATAGTTATTTTTGCCCCTGACTGGAGGCCTTAAATTCAAGGCATCCACAGGTCTTGCCCGAACTGCGAGATGCCCTAACCAAAAAAAAAACTCTCCGGCAAGTCGCGGGAGGAGGAGGTAGATTTCGAAGAAGGTACTGGAGCGTCCGACTATTGAAAATTTGTAAAAATGAAAAACGGTTCAAAAATTTTCCATAGGAAAAAAGTTCTGGCCAAAATCTGATTTTAGAATTCCCCCCGCCGCGCCGCCCCCATGGACGAATTCCGCCCATTCACGAACTTAGCCTAAGTTTTGACCTTCTCGTTTGTTTGGCCAAGTTTGAAAGCAATCGGTTCATAATTGCGACCTGTTGTAGAGTGTGGCTAAATTTTGCTTGTCACCCATATACATACGTATGCATATACATAATATATCCCCATAGGTGAGAGACCAATAGGTAGATTTAAAAAAAAAAAAAAAAATGAAATCTACTGAAAAAGAGGTTACATTATTATCTTCGATCCTTTTCAATGAGCCAATAATGAAAAAGCTACGATTCTGTTGAGTCCTTAGGAACAACGCGAAAGTGGTTGGGACATTAAATACACACAAGTGCTTCAATGTATGGTACAAGACAGAATCGTAAAACCCTGCGTTTTAATAAAGCAGCCAGATACAACTCTCACAGCTTTAATGACGCAACATTGTAAAATGTCAGCTCAGCAGACGGATTTAATCAGACCGCGTCGTTTTATTATCAGACAATAAATTATTATCATTAAGCATGTTTCAAATTTAAATTTTCGCATTATTACATCACACCAATTAACAGTAGTTATCAAATAATTTGAAACTGCGGGAATGTTAATGTGTGAATTTGGAGCTTGAATTAAAAAAGCCCTTCAACCACCCTTGGGAAGGCCTTCGTTCGTAAGAAGGTCTTATAATGAAATTCGTTATTTAAATTGTGCTAGCAATTACGCACAACTTTGCTAGGTTTGACCTTATTTAAAATTGTTAATTTTCGTTTAATATTACTCAACTAAATATGTCTGCAATTTTAAAATGTAATTACAGGAATTCATCGTAGACAAGTATGACGTAGCGAAATATAGCTCTGATAACAAAACTTCCGTGTTTACAAGGGCTCGAGTGGAGCATGGTTTTTCCAATGCGTAACCAAACACATTAGATAACTGATAACAAACTATTTACCGGAATTTCGAAAATACAAGCTACGTGGCTATTTATTTTATTAAAGTAAGTACCAGCCTACAACATTTAACCTAAATACAAGAATCACGAACGGCTTTCAGGATTAAAAGTGGTCTGAGCAATCAACAGAAAACCATTAAAGCCACGGATTACAGTAATGTTTTTTGTATAGTTTACCTAGTTGATTTGTGTGAACTGTACCGTATATAGGTAAGTAGAGGCCGCTTGCCGCCTGCCGTCGACGAGGCGCGGGCGGCGGTGGCGGCGGCGGCGCTAGGGAGAGGAATTTTGGCGGCCTTCCTGAAGAGCCTTCAGGTGACGCGACGGGCCGTCTAGACGTCTGGCGCCTACCATGTGTCGCAAGCCTCACGTGACTTCATTGTCACGTCACTTTAGATGTCGAACGAATCGAATGCAAACAATCGAAACTCGACTGTCTACGTGATGTAGCATTCGAAAGGAGTTCGGGTTTTCTAAAGTCGATTAGATAATGCAGTTTGTTTTACCTGTTCAAACCAATTTTGTCAAATATACGTAATTACATCACTATTTTATGGTGTTGTAAAATCATTAGTCATCGTGTAATACAATAGAAATCGTCTGAGTTGGGGAAATTATATCAAATGATAAATATGATACGCACGGATAAGACTTTCGTTGTGAGTCTCATTATTAATCATATCAATTATCCATAGATACAAAAATACTAATTATTCTCGAAGAGCAATAAATATGTCGCACACAGTGTCTTGGGGGGAAGCCGTGAAAACAGTGGGATCTGAAGATAGTCTGCATATTATTTATACAAGTTTTTACTAAATAATTATAAAAAAATGTAGGCAGTATAACTGTAGATCTTGTATTGTAACGGTACGTCACCCATTTGCAATGTGATTTATTAAGGAAGACATCAACAAAGTAGAAAATAAAATACACCTAGCGATTTTGAAGATCCATCAAAATGTAAGTTGACAAAGGCACAATTATTTTAATAACCGAACGATTTACAAAGGAAAATGACTCTTGCGGTATTTTTTATAGAAACGTGTATATTACGCACGAGTGTTACATAATAATGACAAATGTAGACATCAATCAAAGTGATTATTTCTCAAATTTAGTTCGTCATAAAGCTATTAACTGAATGTGATTCTAGAACTATTTCTATTGAAACTATTATGCTGGTAGACACATTTTTCTCAGGCAGCGGAGCGTGGCGTCTGGTCTGGCTAGATTCCATACACTGAGGGCGAAAGCGGACGCGCTGGATACTCAACAGGAAGTAGATTATTAAGACAAAGGTGCGACTAAACTACAGTTTTATTGCTGTCTACTAATTCAGGGCACACACCGATGCGACATTCGATAACGGCTTGTTAGGATTTAAGTTTATGTCATTACGTAATTGGACAACACTGCATATTTACATAGTTTTAATTAAAGAGTACTTTAATTATAGTACCTACCGTCAATTAATATAGATAAGACTCGGTCATCAAATATAACAAATAACTATTTTTAAATATCGAGATTCGAATAATCGAATTATATTTTTACAATTAAATCAAGATGAAGAATGTCGAAAAAAAAATACGAAGTTATTACGACTTATTTATTTATAGTTTTAAAAAGCTTAAATATTAAGACAGAATACCGCAAGTGTAGTTTCAGAACGCATTTTAAAAAAATCGCGTGATTTAATTTTTTTTGTTTTATTCTCTGTTACGCTAGCAATGATTAGGTCAATGTACGCTAGCTACAAAGTACAATAAAATTTGGATTTAACACCCAAAAAACTGAAGCATATTGTTAAAAATGCAGAATTAAATTTCCTGCCTGAAAAGTCAAATCAAATCAAATCGTTTATTTGTGATACATGGGTTAAATGCAGGTGTTCATTACATAATTATAAACTAATAATGTACATACCATAATCAGCCACTTGGGCATACAAATTATTAAATTATTAATTATTAGTCTTGTGAAAAATATTTGTAAATTATTCATATATCAGTATGTTGTATGTAGTACGTTGTAGTTGTATGTATGTTGTTGTATGTACGGATTTATATGTATGTTTGTATTGTTTAAGTATATGTTCTCGCTGCTGAGGTGAAAAGTTGTATGTGATATACGAGACTAAAGTTATTTGCACCTCGTGTCTTTGAAGCCCTCGCTACGCTCCGGATTAAAACATAGAATCACTCGCTACGCTCGTGATTCAACTATAGTATCCTTTGCTCATTCGGGATTCAAAATTAACACTCACAGCAAAAACCCATTTCGCTCTCTTGTTGCACAAATAACTATTCCGAGATGGGGGGATGAAAATTTTATTTACAAAGCATTTTTCTTTTTTTTTAATATAGGACACAAATAAATGTTAATCTGTTTATAAAAGTAAATATTAGTTTTAATAATCATGTTAATCTATGATACTTTTTGGATTTAAAACACAATTTGAATGTTCAAAATATGTTTACGCCGTTATGCATCTTTACGGCGTATCTTTGCTTTGCCGAAAAAAAAAACGTTCACCTTTGATCATAGGCATTGAACCAATTTGGACTAAGTGTAGGTCTGTGGCAATTTTCATTCCCGCACACGTGTGGAAAAATGACAAAAAAACTGCATTTTGAACCTAATAGCAGTGCGAAAAGAACCAGTTTTGGAGAAAGTGTATTGAAAAGACTTTTCTTTTGGTTTCTTTAATTGTTTACGTAATTTAAATGAATTTTAAAAATTACAGTAAAGTTACAACTTAACTGTAAATATCTGTTTGTGTAACATTTTTATAAGATCACGCTCGTGCAGTAAAGTTTTGTATTGATTGTTTTTTGGTGAGTGAATGCGAATGAATGAACGCGTGTGTATCGCGGCCAGGGTCGGCTGCCGCTTCCTTGACTACTCGCACTGTTCACACTGTTCACTGGTCACAGTGTGACCATGACACTAAACAATGAAACAACGGTTACTAACTCGAGTGAATCTGCAGCCGTTCGCGCGTAAACTATTCTATTTTTAAAATATTGTTACGAACAATGTTATGCTTCTTAATTTTACGCGTCTTTCATCATTATTTTATTATTATATGAAGAAGGTTTTGTAATAGTCAACTTTGTTGGTTGGGGTCGAAATTGGGAACTGGGAACGTTACATCAGCAGGTTCAAATTCATATTATTTTGCGTTTTCGTAGCCAGTCGTAGCACTCGTAACCCTCCTAATCTCCGGAGACGTTATTTAATAAAATAAGTACTTTGTCATAACAGTCGCTAAAGTAGGTTATCAAAATTGAGATTACCTGCCTACTTCAGTTTATATATCTCGTCTTAGAACTCGGGAGTCCCGGCGAATGATTGTCAAGACTTGGGACCAAGTTTTATTACATGTGTCACCTATAATATTGTTACGACCTCACGCTTTAACTTTTATGTAAGAACATGGAGGCGTGTAATCATTGTTTACCAGTCCAAAACTTTTGACAAGCTAACATTTTGACATTTATTTAGCTCTGAGGAAATGGATTTTGATTTACATACTACGTAGCTCAGTAATTAATGCTAGACAAGAAAGTGCTAGTAAAGAAAACGGCGAATAACGTTAGATTTGTTAACAATTAACCACGTTCCGATGATATTTTTTGTGCAGAATATTTCTAAATAGGTACATATAGTCAGGTTGTTTTATCTCGATTGTTGTGCGGTTGAAGATGCGTTGTGGTCAGCCTTGTATCATTAACTAAGTGTCGAAGTGTGCGCGTCTACTCGTCTAGACAGGTGTGCCCGTTTCTTTGGCCACCCGTCCGCGTCGTATACGTATAGTATCGCAAGGTAATGTGAATGTTAAATTGACCGCAACGCATTATTAATGTGAAGAGCGCCTCGTTTGCCTCTAATTGTGCAATCATTTATTCTAACTGCCTACAAATGTGTTATGGTAAGCACATGAAAGTAAGTTAGCGTAACGACAGTAATGTACCTACATGATACGTACATAATCGAGTGGGTATTTTTTTCTATTCTGATGCAATAGTCTTGAAATTGTCTACTATCGTTTTCAAGATTATAATAATGGTAGGTTAGGTATCGATAAAGATAAACCATACTGTTAAGTCATAAAACTAATTGCTCGTTATGACTAGATATAATTCTAATTATATGATTTAATTTATAATTAGGTGATTGAGTTGATGCTGATGCAGTGATGCGACCGTGGGCAAATTGATAAAACACTACATAGGCACCTACACAGGTACCTACAGATAATCTAGCTTTTCTGTGAATATATAAAACTAGAAATCTTAATAGCAGATAAAACTTTTAGGAATATTTATTAGAACAGGTAATTGAAAGATGGACTAGTTTGCTAGCACGCCAAATCGTAATACCTACCTACCTCGAAATAGTAATCACTATCTGACAGATTTTGAAGGAAATTCCAAACACTTCTTCTTATGTTAGAAAAATTCACCTGCTAATAACGCTTTAAGTGGGTAATGTTGATCTGTCAGAATGAATAGCAGTACGCGATAGGCTTGTTAACTAAAAAAATCTAATTAGTCCGTCACTTAGATTATCAAAAAATATTTGACCCGTATTTTTTCTTTTCTCAAATAAACCAAAATTGACGAGAATACGACGCTTTTAAAATTCCCAATACGTCACTGTTTGGTATCATTCTTTGCGAGTTCTGACGTAACGAGCCCCCACTCCCGAGTTTTGATGCGTTTTATCTTTGTCAATATTCGTTGATTTACAAAAACAAAAAATACGTGTCCATTATTTTCCAATACTCTAAGACTGACGGACTAAATAGATTTGCAATTGATTGATGGTGGAAACTAGCCTATTATCTCTCTTTTATCATAATAATAGAAGCATGTAGCACGATAGACGGTTAGGTAATAATAAATACCCATTATTACCTATAGGTCTATCGTGCTACATCCTTCTCTAAAAAAAGATATAGCACGTGAAGAAATTACTTAGGTTTGTATTGTATGACAAATCTTTACGGAAATAAGATTGTTTATCACAGCATGACTTTGTCATTGTTGCGTCATGTAATTTATATCAGCATTTGCGACGAGGAAACGTTTTTGCGTAATTAGTTAAACCATTTTTCTTGCTTGATAGTCTAAACTTTTACAGACACAATCGATAATCTGTTTTCGGATTGCCGTATTAGCTAGTCATAACATCGGCACTTGGAATGAAAGCAAATAACTTCTACAAAACTGAACGGAAGTATAAATTCTTCACGTCCAATTGTTTACAAGAGGTTATTACCAACAAATACTTTGAATACCAAGTGGTATTCAAAGAAAACGAAACGGTATAGGTAGATACGTTTCTTTAATACCATTGATTGGGAGATCGTTTTGCGAAAGTATTGTCCTAATATTTGTAGACCAAAATAGTGTAGACTTGCACTTACTTGCACTTACTTTTAATTTTTTTAAATTATTTAATTCTAAATAATAATAATATAACTTCACTGACCTATCCCTCTTCTGATGTATTTTTTTTACGAATTTAACGTAGTTATTCAGTATACCAACTTATATCAAACTACACTTAACAGTGTTTTTCTGTGGTTTGATTGAAACATGACGTGCTTTATTAATAGAAGTATTTGCCATAATATAATATATTAATAGGTACGTCTGACCCGTACACAATATTTACAGAATATTTATTTGTTGGAAAATTCTGGCCTTTTAAGTTTCTCATTCCGTGGCGTGGCTAATAAGATGCACATAAATACAACTATTATTAACTTGTATTGAAGAGTTTTATTTTTGTACTTGTATTAGTTTGCATTTACATTTGCTTAGTATATAGGTATTTAGGCACGAAAAATAGTTAGTATTCACAAATTACCACATTTTCTTTGGTTGAAAGCGGCTAATTTTAGCTAATAGGTCAAAACCTATACACCTACCTTGGCTTAAATTAGACACTTTTACGCGATAGTATAGGTATACCTATGTAAATGACACGCTATTGTGTTTCCAACGTAGGTGCCGATAGTTTGGCTAGGTAGCACCTACTATGTAAACTATATTACTTATAACAGATGTGTTTATTATTTGACATTATCTGCACTTTGTTTGGTATTTATAATGGGAATGGTCCCTATGACGTTAACAATTTATCATTAATTTATTAAATACGTGCCTATACAAAGTTTATAAGACGCAATATAAAGCAAAGGTTTGCTTGCCACTTTTGCCTATGAATACGATGCGAGTGAAGGAAAACATCGTGAGGAAACCGGCATGTCTTAGAACCAAAAATTCGAAGACATGTGACATCTACCAATCCGCACTGGGCCCGCGTGGTAGATTATAGCCCATTCCCTCTCATTGAGAGGAGGCCGTGTCCCAGCAGTGGGAACATTATAGGCTGATGATGATGATAATGATGACGATGCGAGTAGGTTTCCATTGTTGCTTTTGTTTTCAGGCCTACAATTTACCCTGGGGCTGGGCACAGATATTATGATACTGGGTTTTCTAAAATTACTAAAGATAAATAGGAAGTAAGCTACTTTGATTGTGTTAAAGTATGTTAAGTATATTGGCTGCAGATCTAAGGTCGACGACCTAAGAAGATATTACTATCAGGTACCTACATAAATCTGTGTTATTCATCTAAACCTAGACTATTTTCTAGGGGCTACGTCTCCAGGGTTAGCAGACACCTCAATTATCTCTATATTTTTTTACTCGGTCGTCTGCCAAACCGGTTGCTAGAGAAGGGAGCCACCCTTCTTAATTAACATTGTCCCAATTTATGAGCGCGTGCCCCATTTTTACTTCCAAGCTACTGTAAAGAAGGTCTTTTGATCTTTTTTTAGATCGGAAACCCTTATGTTGTCTTCTACTTAGATTGCATTATTTGATTTCGTTCCGACTACTAAGCATTTTATTTAAAAACGAAATTTATTTAAAGACGTCGGGACTTCGGAAATCAAAAATAAAAATATACCACGATATAGATTGTAGGTAGGTTGGGACTTACTAATAATGCTATTGTTTGTGATGAGATTACAAAATACAAACTGAAATCCTAACTTTTTGCACAGTCACTTAGTTCTGCATAAATTACCAAGATTGTAATCTACCTACCTGTGTATGTATATGTCACCGTAAAATTGTCAAATACGTAATATTGTAATATCTCTAGCGATATTGTAAAATCTCGAAATATGGTCAAATGAACATACTGCTTACAACAAAACGCATGCGATCGTACCCACGCGTTGTGGAGGGAAGAAGGGGTCCCCCTTGCCCAGTGGTACAACTGTCATGAAAAGATATTGTACCATTCCTGAGAAATACCGATTATTATAACCTAACCTTAAAACACTTTATATTCCCCTAAAAGCGTAGTTGACGGAGCCCCGCTTCGCGGGGCCCCTATTTCCGAGTGCAGGGTTTAAAGGAACCTAACTAACCTAACGGGGGGTGCCCCAAGTCTCGATTATGGGGGCAGAGATACTTCCGTATTTTCAGTTGACAATAATTCGAGAGTTTACAATGTCGCTAGAGAGAAACACGTTATATTGTAATATAACGTGCTATGTTTCACAATTTTACGGTGACATATACATACTATTTATTGCAAGTAGGTAAATACCGTCTTGACAACCGTTGCAAATCTTTATAGTTTGCAGCAAACATAGGATATTGAACAAATATGCTAATAATGTATTCGTATGGAGCCTAGAAATACAAAATAGTTGGATCGTAATTTTGTCCTATCATGCTGAATATTACGATGTATTTCCTGCTAAGCCAGACACGCAGCAGACAGGTGAACTGTTGAGACAGTCTACAATAACAGTTTGCCAGACAATGTGAAAGTTGAAAGAAAGCCGTAAGGATCACATGAAGCTAAACTAACACCTAATTGGTATAGCAGATTTAACAATTTATTGTTACGAGAGTTGGTTATTTGACTCATTTGGTATTTCATTCTTAGAATTAAGCGGATTAACATGCAAATGCCAAGTAGATGATTGACTAAACTTGAGGAACACAAGAAGATTCAAACAAAGAAATAGCTCCAGACGATTAGGTCACTATGGCGACACCACCAGATATATTAGCAGTTAGCGCTCTCCACGATTGCAAAAACAAAAAGCGCTCCAACCTTGAACTAACACCTATTACTAATTTAGCTCAAGTCTGTGTATGCACTAGGGGACTATTCCACTAGTCAACAACATTGGGGGGACTATTCTAAACCAGATCTGGTACACGTCCCATGTCGGACACCGCATTTGTAAAGTAATTTACGAGCGGTGGTTAAGCTGTGAGAGCAAAATGAATCCTTTGTCACACATAAATAATATATCTGTACGGCCTACATTCCGGCACAATTCTGCATTGTTACATAAAACTGACGAACATTAGCGTTGGTTGTGCTGGAATTTGTTCAGGTTTCAATGAACGTACATGAAGATCTTACTTTATTATTCATCAGGGTAACGCGACGCAGGGTTACAACACCATGAGTTATTACCAGACCACGTACGAACATAAAGCGCATAATGTAGTACGCAATAGTGGTGCATGAGCGGACGTTGTCTCTCCGCCTACAAATACCATGATTACGAGTTTTCTCCCTGGCAAGTCTGACAAAAAATAGTCATTAACAAACTCAACATGATTCCGAATCTCGTTTCCGTAAAGAAAAAGTATCAATTAACCGCGACACTCGTACTCGACTAACCTTATTCGATCCAAAAATAGCAAATTGACACGCATTGTTTCGTTCTTCTGCGTATGCGGTATGTGTGTCTATGTACTTGATGTCTGCTAACTAGGTGTGTCAGAGATAACGTATAAACAAGATAAGCAGCTAACATGTTCTGAACGCTATCGTCGTTTTGTACAAACAGTTGTAGACGAACCTATACAACAATAAGAATGTTTACCTGGACTGAAAGCGATGTTACACGGCGAATCGGCTAACGCGGCCAGTCCTTAGATGTTTACAAAACGTTCAAAGTGAACAGCTCACTGGATTTACATCCCGTTACCTGCTCAATGTAAATGGAAATTCATTGAGCATTCTATGAAAGGAATTGCGTACCAATACGATGCATCCGTGTTGCGTGTTTAATGCTCAATAAAGTGTAGCATGCGTGGACTTTCACAAGCTAATTAACGTAATTTTTGTTCGCTTTGATGCCATCATGCCGATATTCTATTTGGGGATAGATACGCACTGTCGCAGTGGGCATCACTGACACATGAATAGGTACCTCCTATTTATCGTCTATGAAAAAAATTCTGGACATAAATGTAAACACTGATAGAAATGTAAAGGTGGTCTCTGCTATTCCATATTACAATAATTATTGAACATTATCGAAATCAGTCGCTATTGTTGGAGCGGTCACCTGAATTACAGATGGACATCTCAACGACCTCCACGTTTATCGCGCGAGTAGCAACTCCACTCATTAGCAATTCGTCTATTGACACTCCAATGACTTCCAGTACCTACACACGTACGGGTTCATTCATTAATGCACCATCAAATTGTTGTTTGTTTTACTAACAGGCACAAATAACGGAGAAGTCGAAACAAAGTTAAGTAGGTATAAGAATAAATACGCATAATACACTATTGACTTGGCTTGTTACATTCGTGTGTACGAGAACTTTCATAAAGAGTTCTTATGAATGAATGTTTTTTTTTACTCTGGTGGGCATTATCAAACCACAGCTGTTTGTTACAGGCAGCTTAAGCTTACATGACATGTGTGACGAGTAGGCGTGAGGGTCGATGGACATGTGTGCTTCGGGGTGCGTCACAACCACGTGCTCTCTGGGGTGCTGAGGTGCATGTGCAGCACGGGAGGTGCAGCGGCGTCGGCAGTGGGCCGAAGCAGGGTGACCGGTGACCGCTCCGGCGTGCCGGCTGCCATATTCGGTCAGTGCACATTGTTGTTTACCGGCGCGGTATCGCGAGGCCGCGTGACGTAGCGTCTAGACGGGCGCCTGCCCCGCGCCCTCCGCTCCGCGGCGCGCCCCCCCCCCCCCCGCGCCCCACGTCTGCCACCCGACAGCTATGCACTGACTGTTTCGATCAGCAGCTTATCTTTTCAAACGGTATTGCTGCGCTGTACCGATGCAGTCTACGATAACGATCGACGGTGACCATAGACGACACATGACACCCCTGCCTCACGACACGCTCGGTGTTGTGACGTGACGCGCCGCGGAGGGACCATGAGACATCACGTATTTAAATAGATACATGCAATGAAAGGTCAAGAGTGAACCAAAAATAGATTTACTTTTACTGTTTACCATCACTCGTCCAACCATCTGCTATTAGCGACAACAATAGATGGTCCTCTTCACGAACACTCACAGTAATGAGACACAATTCGTTGTTTACAACGCACACTATTATTCAGTGAATGTACCAAAACCCGTGAACTGACTACTAAGTTGTACCTATTAAGGAAGCAATATTTCGTCCAAATCACCACCATTCATTATGAAAAGTTTAATTATATTCTCGTTGGAACGTTTCGTCGTTGATCGAGCAGCCAAAATCAAGTCACATTTAGGTCTAGGTAGTAGGTAAGTACCTACTACAATCGGTTTCAGTTTCATTTGGCATCGAATATTTGAGAAAGAGACATTATAGCATTTTCGTACATATATCATAAATAGGTCTAGATAGTTAATTTAGTTTTAAACCTTACGTCAAAGTAGAGGATAATAAAGTGATATGCCATTAAAGTAACATTTAGTGTAACCTAAAGACATAATATTTAAAGTCTGAAGACGGACACAGCTTGTAAAATGCCTATGCAGTGCATGAAGTCGTTATGATCACACGACGTAGCAGGAGGCCTTTTCCAATTCCAAAGTGACTTTTACGGGGAAAATATAAAGGGGGTTACCTATAAATACAGTCGGTAATAACTAATAACCGATAATTCCAAAAAGGTTTCGTAGATCAGTTTGTATTTGCAATTACACGCCCTCTTTATAAATTATCAAAGTGTATTATGATATGCATACGCCACAGCACCGAACGTATAATAAAATTTTCAACAACGGTATCTTAATAAAACCTACAGGTGCAGTGCAGCATTGCCGATACAAGTAAACTTGTATAGATTCACCAAAAAAAGAAGCAAAGAAACCAGACGAAGTTTTTATTAAAAACAGTAGCGGACGCTGTATCATGTGTTGGACACAGTATACATAACTTATAAGTATAACACAGCAATTAACAAGTCATATGATTAGGATCCGACTCAAACGGGCAAAAAATAACCACTTGCTGTGTTTAAACTGATTCATAGTGTGATAAAGAGGAAACTAGTGATTATTGAAGATAGGAATCAATGAAGCCAGACAGTATCATAGATATGTAGGTGTATCCGTATGAAATTGTCCATGAGGAGTTAATAGTTTATGATATCGGTTCACAATGACTATTACAAAGCACTTAAACAAGCATGAAAGAGTCAAAATTGGCGAATTTTATTACATTACACCATTATGTTGGTCGGAAGTGCGGCAGACGATCGTAGCGTGTTCGATGTCAAGGTAAAACGTTGTTAGGGTTTCCATTTAGAATTTAGATAATTCACACTTGCAGTTATGAGTTTGGAATTGTACCTGTAAAAGGCTCATCTGTGGCTTTTTATTTAACACATAACATTTCGCCAGTTATGTTTAAGTCTCATGTAATAGGGTGTGAACCTATTGCCACTACTGTTTATTCTGCAAATTCCTGATGGGAAAACCCAATAACATTTTGCCCGACCCGGAAATCGAACCCGGGACTAGATGCTCAGCAGTCGGGATCGCGTTCACAAGTCCAACGAGGCATCAGTCAGGCTTGATAGAAAAATGAATGTGAAATCTTTTACAACTCTATCCGCCCCTAGAATATAAAAGCTATGAATCTACATGTAATTACGCCATGGATAAGATGGACGACGTATGTTTTTCACATATCAATAGGTTATTTTATGTTACACGTGTACAGTTAGTCTTACATCTTTAAATCGAGGTCTTTGATCTGTTATATTTTATGACGCCAAGATGTTATGTGAAGTCTAGACACGTTACAAAGTCTAGGACATAGACAAGCGACGTAATTGAATAAATACTAAGCGACTTTGTGCTTTGAGTCTGAACTTCGTCAATAGATACTCAGGGTAATGCCCTTGAAAGGTCACCAAAATAATGTGGGTAGTATTATAATTTATAGTAAGTGGAAAGATAGGCTGACTACTGGGATTACGAGTGAAATAAAGAAATATGAAAAGGAAAGACTTGTTTTCTGAAGTGAAAACTTCTTTAGCGGCGTTTTGCACTTTTTGGGATGGGTAAAAAATGTTAAACTCGCGTCAGGACACGTGACCTGATCGAAAATTCGTAAGACAGAAGGAGAACGGTTAGTCAAAACCAACCTTACGCAATTAAGACAAAGTTTATTTTGGATTACTTAGTTTTCACTTCTATCGCCAGTCTGAAAGACTGCCCTGCATGTTTTTTTTTAATATATGGGAACATTCGCTGGTCTTAGCGAATGTTACATAAATAAGGTAGGACATCATTTGATAGTTAATAAAGGACTACAATTGTGTACGTAAATCACAGGCTTCTAAAGTGGAAGTGAACTCTCAACGCTCATTTGTACCCATGAGGAGAAAGAAGCTCCAACGGGAAACAGAGGAGGGGTGGTCGGATTTAAAAACTGAATGATAAATTTACAACGCCTAGAGAGGTGGTTCATTCGGAAATGACATTAGTCCCATTCCACCGTAACGTATTTAACAAAGTTCTGTGGAGATCATTATTTTTATAAACAATGCAATGAATTGCAAATTATTATTCCACTACTTTAGTCATTTTTTCAGTACTAGATCGAGATCAATAAAACAAAAATAATATAATTATATATTCCAAAGTTTGCAGTCGTTCTCCGTATAAAGATTTTCAGAGCTTAACTTTATATTATCTGATAACTTACTCTCTGCTAACTTTCTAGACTTTTACAAAAACAATACACGATCAAAGTGAAAAGGACGTGAATTACTTTGTGTGGAGTAGTTCTCCTTGCTTATCTCAGTCGCTTTCACAGAGCAAGACTTTTCAAGCTTTTGAAAGTCGACACAGTTGATATCTATTCGTCGTCGCACCCTTGATTTTTTTAATTCATGTGCGTATTGTATAATTATCACGTCGTAAAGGAAAACGTCGGAGGAAAACAGCATGCCTGACGGTGTTTTTATTTTTTGACGGCGGGTAAGCCTACAAGTCAGAGGCTCATGGGCGGAATAAAAACTCTGTCACCCGATTTAGCACCAACCAGTTAACCACACGATATAGAAGAAGAACTCGTCAAAATGTTGTGCTGAGAACAGTGCCAGTTTTGCTGACTTTTTATATCGGACACGAGCTGTCAAAAACATTCATCCCTATCCACCACGACGTCTCCACAACAGAAATGGTCAACATTTTGTTACGTAGGTGTCCATGGCCTCGTCTACAGTTTTCATTAAATTATAACCTAGGTACTTCAATATAAACCAGGACGTTCACCAAGACTAACGATTTTCATATTCATGTCATACATGTTCTATCATTCATTAAGCAAAATAATAAATTGTAGAGACTATAATAAAATTGTCTCTCCTCTTATTACCTTCCATTTGGTTCATTGAACCGTGCCACGTAGGTATGTGTAGGTTAGTAGGTATTTCAAATGAAATTTATTACGTAATGTATAATTTGATTTACATGTTCGTGATAAGGGCCTGAGGGACATAATTTAAAACTTTTATAATCTGTTGTAAAACCAATTAATAGTTACTAGAGCTCTGCCCTGAAAATGCGTCGACCAGAGCCGGTTTATCACCAATTCATATCATCAGGTTTCTGCCCTAGCCCCATTCTACCTGGATTCGGCGCAACACCATTTTCTTCTTCCAGTCTCCCGTCAGATATCACGGTAACATTTACTCGTTTCGATTTCATATACTTCCTCAAACAAACCTACTTTTCTGTAGCCAATCTGTCACCAATTCACAAATGGTTTCTAGAACCTAATGCATCATGGGGTCGCTATGCCGCCTTTAATTACAGAAAATATAAAACATTACATCCCGCCTAACTGAATTCTTGAAGGATTAGAAAGATGTTTACTACGCCTTGTAGTACCCCAACATTTCGACAATGCTAGTACGGTTCGGGCGGTAAGTTCATACTTTGGGCTTCTTCTAAGAATTTCCTCGTGGAAAAACCCAAAAGCAAAATAAATTAATTAACTTCTAAAATAAAAATAATAAACTTCTAGGAAAATTAATATGTTTTTAACTTTGACTCACTTTGTTAAAACTGTGAGAAGCTAAGGACTTTTCCTAATAATAAGTTTAGGCTGTAGATGTTTTTGTTAAGTCTCTTTTCAAACAGCGCGTTAGAAAATCTGGTTATAAGTCTGTCAATGTGATTCTTGAGGTTGAAAAGGCTACGTGTACTAGAAAGCAGAACAATTTAAAACAAGAAAAAATAAATTGTAATCACAGGCAAATTCTTCACATTATCACTTCCTGTAAACACTACAACAAAGGAATATAAGATAATGAAGATAATTTTGCAGCTTAATTTACATAATCATGATTCACGACATTTTAGATATATTATTGTGAATCATACGTTGGCTTTACTTGTGTGAGAACCACACACGAAAGTCACATGAGCAGTATCTAATTAGAAAATAGGAAATCATTTTCTATCCAGGTAAAACAGTAACCAGATATAATAAAATTATTTTTCACTTCTCATGCTCTAAAAGTACTCAAAGTCAAACTTTTCACTCTCACTGAAAAAACTTAATTTATTTATTAAATACTCGTACCAAAAAAAATACACTCTACAAACATTCTGAAGTCAGATTAACAATTTAATTAAAA
The DNA here is from genome assembly GCA_916618015.1 of Xestia c-nigrum. Taxonomy (NCBI): domain Eukaryota; kingdom Metazoa; phylum Arthropoda; class Insecta; order Lepidoptera; family Noctuidae; genus Xestia; species Xestia c-nigrum. Next base: position 14,440,658 of record OU745260.1, read on the forward strand.
CACGTGGCGCCACCTTCTTTGCGGAAAAAATCATGGACTTAAAACTCCCAACACTTTCGCAATCAAGACGTATAGTCTATACTCCACAGATAATAGTATATTTACTGGCTGTTTGAGTTTGTCTACGACACATGAAGAAAATTAAAAAACGAATTACTTTTAATCCCTAGAGACTAATGTGGACACTTTAGTCCCGCTTCGTAGGGCTATATTGGCGTACTTTTAGTTAGAGCATGAAAAGTGAAATAACTATTTAGACAAATTGCAGACTGTCATGACTTCGTAGTTTTATCTTACCCATTTGTGTCGCTTTCAAAAGAAATAAACTACGTTTTTTTCAGTACACGCAGGGCTCAATCTAAGCGGGTAGCACGAAGCTACAAAACTTTTCAAATCTGCGTATCGGAGTCCAAGTAATAAACTATATGTACTAACCTCCTGTATGAATATGTAGTACATATAGCTCTGGTCAAGACGTACAATACAATGATCTTGCTTTAGTGATAAAATGCATATTGTTCTGGAATGTTCACGAGCATTGTATAAGTTCGTGCGTCATACAAATCAGTGCAATATCCTGTTATTTGTAAAGCACTTCTTGAAATGACTGTACAATAAGTAACAACAGTCAACGTATAGTATTGTCATTTTCATCTGATCGTCGATTTTCTCTGAAGTTTTCTCTCTATTCAACATGCGTATAATAAGTGCGATAAAAACGTTTCTCACGTAAGTAAATGTACCTACTCGTACAACGCTCAAATTATTTTAGCTCCCATTGTTGAAATGACCTAGACAGAGTTATCACGTCTGTCTGGCGCATAATTGTCTGCTATGTAATTAAACTCTGTCTATGAAGCTGTACCTAGTTAAAACTGAACTGAATCCGGGAGCTGCCGCTTGTCGTCGCCACCGTCGCTCCGGGAAATTCCGATTCATTCATTTAAAGTTAAGATAAGTTATGTAAAATTCGCAGACAGACCCAGAGGAATTTTAATGGACATAATTATAGGTAAGCAATGTGCAACCTATAATTTCAACGCAAATTCTCTACGGAACGTAAGGAACGTAAAAAAATCGCTTAATTGGATGGTAAGCGTTAATTGTTACGAATTTTCCACCACTTCGGTTTTTATGAAGCATTAATGTCATAATTTCAAATTCGACTAAGTGGAAATAATGATAGGTGATGGCAATATAATTCACGCTACCGGTTGAAATATGGAGGCAAACTGTAACTAATATACAATCATGAAAATGGAAGAAACAAAGTGCTTAAAATTAACAGACACCTAATCGTCAATGTTATATTTCTACAAAATATAATTTCTTGTAATGATCACACTTATAAGATTTAATTAGTTGAATCAATACATCAAAATTAATTGTTCCAAATCGATAATAGGTAGGTACCTGTGACTTGCGGAGCGGGAGGGAGTGTCAGACTTTTACTGACTAAAACCCATCCCAGCAGTTAGCTGTTTTAGTTCGATGAACAAATACATATAGAACAAAACATGCCTGCTGCAAACCTGACATTATACTCACTTCTTTGGCATATTTGATGACATTGTATCAAAATGTTTAGAAGGATCTATGTTACTATATCCTTATTTAAACAATGATGCAGGTTGGTTTCAACCTTATCTCATATCAGAAGATAAGTAAATTGAAAATAGTGCCAACATACGGCTACAGACTACAGTACTGCAGCATGTGAGAACGCTATATGACGCAAACAACAGCAACATGTTCAATTCATTTCAGACAATAATGATGTATAGGTACATTGTGCGGTCATGATGGTCCTGTGAATACGTTGCACTCGGTGCCCGGATTATCGATTTTGTCTCGAACGAGTGCAGGTACAACCCCAAATACGAAAGCTATGGGCAGGTGTTTATCGAAATGTACTGCAAAGAATTTTATATTTGATTTGGTTACTAAAGTACATGTAGATTTGTTGAATGTTAAAAATTCATCCTTTGCGCAACATATTGTAATAGTAGCTGGTCGCTCATTCATAGATTATCAGGAACAAGAATGTAGATGTTGCCTCTTGAGTTTTTCGTCTTGTCAATCTGTAAATAAATTCACATTAGAACAAGAGAAACCATTTAAATGATTTAGCTAGATGGGTTGCCGCTCCAAAATATAATTTCTCTCGTGTAAGTTAGCACTGGCAGAGATGTCGATGTGGAAGGTAGTTTCTATTAGTATTATATATAGAAGAACGCTCTGTTACCGATCCCACGAGGGAGCCAATCGCTTTTTTACAGCGATGACGTGACAACCACCTAAGTCTCCCACCAACCTAGACTTCGGGCCATACGCCATATCTATGTGGCGACCACTGCAAAAGTCTTGAGAGGCATGTCAGGTATATGTATGTGGGTGTAAACGTCCATTGTGAGGACTTCTGAAAACCCTTGCGAAATGGTTACGTCTGGTCACATCACATCATTGCCCTGGTGAGAAACTGTCCAGATGAGAATCGGTACAGTTTCGAAACTGTCCAGTTGCTACGGTGGCCAGCTAACGATGGTAACGAGATAAACGAAAATTGGTCCTATATGATTTCACCACGTAAGAATAACGGTCTATCTTGATTTCAATTTTTTCGTTAGATCGGACAAAAAGATTACTCGAAGAAAAATAAACATTTCAGCGAAGTTGATGTGATAGAATTATCTCTACGTTCCATTCTGAAAGACAGCCTTATCTGTAATCAATACATCAAGTTGGTAAATATGAAACCAGAGGCGCTACGAATGTTTGGAAATGTAATCTTGACTCACCCTACTCGAGCCTCTACGAAGTTTTGAGGGACCTTCAGAATATTAACGGAGCCGCCAGGAATTTCGACTTATGTGAACCATTTTCTGTGTTCAGACTCAGTTTTGGTGTCCATTATTATCATGTTAGAACATCATCCAAATAACTTGATGAACAAGGAATGAGTACATGTCATGTTAAATCGATAAATTCGTTCATATCGCTGTCAACAGGAGAAGTGCCGAGAAGACTGGCAGAATTGCCAAATTGGATGGCAATCCTGATTCTGTGGCCAAAACATAGGGCCCTCTAGGTCACGTGAAGAGTGAAACCGCTTGGCGATTTCGCAAAATACTAGGTGGGCACTCGGACCCCATGGCCCTAGTGTTTCAACCCCAAACGGCTCAACACATAGCTACCAATTAAATAATTGTATTTGCACCGTATAAGGTTTTCAGCAGCTGCAGCAGCCGCCCCAGCGCAGCCTATTGTGCCACACCAAAGGTCTATACCCAACTTAAATCAGTGAATCATAAAAGAGAGCAACTTACCGAGTATAATGCTGTGTATGCTGATTCTCAGACTGTATGGTATAAAACTAGTGAGCATTATGTTCTTAAGCCCCTTTTTGGAAATATACGAGTTCTCTTTAGACATCAAGTGTGTAAATGATTTTAATCTGAGACAAATGCTTCCAAAATAATACGTGCTTATAAGTTGGATACGTGCTTAAAATACATAATATATCGGCGTAGACGCAATCGCTTACATAATAAAGATAATTTGTTATTTGTTCTAATGCGTTAATTCCTCTCTAAAGATTATAGATAGAAAACTCTTTATTACAAAGTATTCTATGCATCAACAGCAGATTTACAAAACTGAAAAATTATGTATCTGTCTACAACAATTACAGCGATCGTTAGTGTTTTAACTTCACATACACACAAAATATATGTAGGTGCACATATATGTATACACGTATGTACATGTAAGTGCTCGTACATGTGTGTGTTATCATATCAGCAACATCGGCACCGTCTACTCTACACACTTACTATGTGATACGTGCATTGTTATCAGCTTCTACTTACCTGTCTAGTCCGTGTAATTGTGTCGCTGATGCGTAACAGTAATTGTGTTGGCATAGCGAAGTCTTATTACGATACACAAAGGTGCCATTTATCATTATTCGGGTATTTCCAAGCCTGCATGTAATGTATGCAACCAAAACCACTACAAAGGTTATCAACATTAGGAAAAGGATAAATTTTCCGCTGCCCGTTTGTTGTTGAATAATTCCCTGATTCATCGGTGCCTTTACGGGTTGTGAAGTATTAGTTTACACCATAATCTAGGTGTGTAATTTTTAACTTTCAAACAATGTATACAGGCTTCGTAAATGCACTTTTTGAGCAAGTGTGTTGAAAATAACAATTATCATTGGCAAATGAGCTTGCATACATTATACACACTTTACATACATGATCGGAGTTAAACAGGCGAAATATGGATACACCCCAGTCATTATACCAACTACCCTACATACTGTCAGTTTACCTTCGGAACCTTCTGATTTGACCTAAATCCATGTGTGCGGCAGTTACGGCAAGATCGATGTATACCTACGCAAGTGCACGCATCCGGTCAGCGAACTTGCGCAGATTCGTTCGTTCAGATTGACCTTTCAATGGAAAAACGTTAAATCATTCAGATACCAACTACTTCCGCATTGTTTTTACAACTTTCCATTTGATCATCATAGAGTCAGCCTTTTCCTTTGTTGAGGGCGATATCAGTCGAATCAACAGAGCTGCTGAAAACCCATAATTATATAACGTCGTTCCTTTCATGCCTATTTTACATCCAAAGAACCGCACGTGCAGAGAGCAATATAACACGACGAATTTCGATATTATAAAGTATTTGGGAAAGTCAAATTACGAGTTGATATCTGAAATATACAGTCGCGGTTAAGAACTACAATAGAATAACTTTCTTATTCATATCCGGACTTACGTATTCTTCGAACTTTACAATATGCTTCGGGAACTTAATTCTGAAAACATACTGTGTGCTAATGCGGTTTTACAAAAGTTAAGAGAGGTAACAGTTAGTCCTTTCGCAGTACAAAAATACAGACAGTTAAATACCTAAACTATTCGATTAAAACCCATGAAAAATTATTTACCATTAATATGAAACGTTACTAAATAGTAATTTGCAGTCATTGATTTTTACGAATTGAAAGAAAACTCGATTAATTTCGTTCATTACCAAAATGTAGGGCCAAAAAACTAGCTCACAAAGTCTTGATTAATAAAAGATATTGCATATCTATTATCAATCACAAACGTCTAGATAGGCACTTAGAGATAAATGATAACGCTTGGCTTCCTCGTATAGTTAATGTACGAAGAGTAAATCGTTCGTTAGTCAAGGGATCACAGAGGAAATGCCTGGTAAAGGTATGAGAGTCACGCTGTATCTGGCTGTCGAATATCACGCTATTTCGTGGTAGTGATAACGTATCAATTAGGTATCTAATTGTTATCGAATGCCACGCGTGAGTTGAAGGACGCGGAAGCTTATACGTCACATGCTTATAAATAAAACAATGTTTTAAAAACAGCTGGCACTGTTTAATAACGTAATAATTAAAATTGAATTTCAGTTCACTTGTTTCAGTAATTAAGATGGATGATGTAACGCGTCTGGCAGGCAAACCTTATTATTTTTTGTGGAATATTAATTTTATGCCTATATCATGTTTTTTTTAACATACAGAGGGTTATTTCTTTTAGATACTTCTAATTTCACTGAAAGAAGGGATAAATGGGTTCTTAACTCAAAGTAATCAATATTATTAACTGAATCACTAACTAATATACATACGTACGTAGTTAGCGATTCACAACTCAATTTTGATAATACAAAACACGATTTTATATTAATAATTTACATGTTGGAAGGGACACCGGCACACAAATGATGACCACATTCTCAGTACATCATTGGTTTTCGACTGAAGATATACCCACAACGTTCTCGTAGATAATAGTTATTTAATTTTGTGTAACAAGAGAGCAAAGTGATTTCTTCCTGCGAGTGTTGATTTTGAATCACGAGTAAGCGAAGGATTCTATATGAACAAATAAGTAAGTAGGTTGTCGCTGCGAGTGTTGATTTTGAATCCCGAGTAAGTGAAGGATGCTATAGTTGATTCTAGGTTGGAATCCTGAGCGTAGCGAGGAATTCAAAGACACGAGATGCAAAATAACTTTGATCTCGTGTAATACAACTTTTCACCTCAGCAGCGAGAACATATATCTAAACAATACAAAGCATACATGCAAAACAGTACATTCAACAAAATACATACAACTACAACATACTACAAACAACATAGTGAGTTATAAATAATGAACAGAAATTAAATAATGTTCAGATATTTACCGCGAGACTTTCCAGGCAGAAAGTTTTATTCTGCATTTTTACATTATGGTTCCATTCTCCGGGTGTTAAATAGCAGACTTCGTCACTGGACTCACTCATATCTAAAGGGTGTAAAACACCTCTTCACGAAGCCGAAAGGCAATTGTTCTCCCCATCGGTGCGATATTTTTTTGTTCTACACCATACCTGGAGGTTCTACACCATACTGGTCAAAAACAATCAAAATTCGCATTTTTTTTAATGCGTTCTGAAACTACTACTCGCGGTATTCTCACGATTTTGCTGCGAGCGTCAGACAAAGTAACTTATTAATATTTTTTTTAAACACCGAGAACTGTGCAGGTCTACTCACAAAAGTCGAAAGATATCAACTTCACTTTCTTCTGTCACTTTCGCTTCGATACGAAGAAAGCGAGAGATAGAAACAAGTCGATTCGAAATTCAATTAACAAATTCCATATTTAGTAGGCCCAATTTTTTTTTTTTTATTTATTTCGAAGGGAAGGTCTTTCGATCATATTGTCTAGTAGGCTCAAAAAAGAAACAAACAATAAAACGTTCGGATACCGATATTGTAAATCTATAACGGTAAAATTCTCTATTACGCTAGCAATCATTCGGTGTACAATGTACGCTAGCTACAAAATACAATAAAAATTGGATAATAAAGTAATAATAATAAATAAATTTGAGTGAGTCCAGTGACGAAGTCTGATAATAAACACCCGAATAATTGAAGCATGTAAATGGTGAGTGAATATAAAGATGCAGCATTCAATTTCCTGCCTAAGCAGTCTTGCGAAAAATATCCGTACATTATTTATCTCTGTACGTTATTTATATCTCAGTATGTTGTTGCTGTATGTACTGTTTTGTATGTGTATTTTGTATTGTTTAGGTATACTATGTTTGTACTGAGGTGAAAAGTTGTATGTGTTACACGTTATTTGCATCTCGTGTCTTTGAATCCCTCGCTACGCTCAGAATTCTAAACTAGAATCACTCGCTACGCTCGTGATTCAACTATAGCATCCTTCACTTACTCGGCATTCAAACTCAACACTCGCAGTGAAAACCTACTTTTGTGCTGTTACTGTTATATACTGGCCACCTAGGATCCTCACCTGTCATGTTGACGACTTGTGACGTAGTTCATTGATTGTCTAATTTAGCAAGTTATATCTTTGTACATAATGAAAATGTGTATTTAATAAGCAAAGTAGGTTTTCGCTGCGAGTGTTGAGTTTGAATCACAGATAACTATCTCAACTATCTATTGTGTCTTGTTAGAGACACAGATAACTATTCCACAATCTTCACTCTGCAAATAGCTTTGATGATGAAGACTTCAAATGGCAGAAGTTGCGGCTGACACATTATGCGCTTACATTGGTCACCCAGAAAAATAAAATCTAATTTATTACCTATATATCTATGTGATCGTTAACTACGTTGTGAGATTTGGATCGGGGATTTGTAATTAAAAGTTATGGATAGCCTGTTTGTTTTCTTTGGTGGCACAACAATTGTAGATAAAGAAAAGTGTGACACGACCATGACTATCCGCTCGATTAAAGCCGCTGCAGTCGCGCGCACGCGTGCTGATTACATACAGCCGAATTGCTGCGCCCGCGACCCACCCAATACGACGGTCGTCATCGGGAGAGATCGTGCATTCGTGCCAGACGGCTACCGAAATTTGGGTTAGGCGCTTTTTTGCGAGACGCGGGCGCCGCCGTGGAAGCGCTCGCGCGAGTTCGATGAGCCCCGAGCTGCCCCGCGCCCCGCTCACCCCCACCGACCAGTTCCACCACAAGGTGCAGCGGCCGCTGCGACCAACCGACCAACCCTACATACCTACCACCTGCCAGACACTAAGCAAGTATAACATAATGAACCAGCCTGAACACTACGTACGTCCACTTTCAAGATAAACTGGAAAACTGGACGCGATGCAACACAGCTCCTTTTAAGATGCAGGTTTAAACATACTTTTAAAATTCTTTTAAATTTCAATGTTGTAGTAAAGAAACAAATAATATAATTATACAGGTTAGCTTTTTGGGTGTTCATCTACTTAGATTTCTTACAGCACTATCAAAGGTAGAGGCTTTGGTGTAAATTACGACAGGTACTCAATGAAAAACAATTTATAAATTAAATTGTTAAGCCCCAGGCTTTGGTGTAAATTACGACAGGTACTCAATGAAAAACAATTTATAAATTAAATTGTTAAGCCCCTCCCTTACCTAATTTCATTGTGATTGAGACCAACGACAACAAGGCTTTATATTTTTTTCAAAAAAAGAAAATTAATCTCTCAAACATAAGTTTTATTTATTAAGGATTCCTGTGGATTATATCACCGAGGATCTTGATTAGTTTTCTTACTGGAAACCTTAATAAGGCCTTTTCGAGTCATGATGAATTTAACGAGGTGAAGGTGCGTCTGTCGCACCCTGGACAATCAGCCCTGGTTCTTGCTGACATCGCAAATATTACCAAAGCAAGTCTTCAACTTTTCATATTATTCGACATTAGGGGAAAACATTGGGTTAAGATAGTCATCATGTCATGTCATTCATTATCCTTGCTAATCCGGCTCTACCTACATGTTAAGAGTCTATAACAATACTTAAATGAATCACTGTGAATGAATCATTTACAAGTCACATCAAAGGGATCTCTAAAGTCTAACGAAGACAAAACGGTTATGAAAATATCAAGTTTTGTAAACATACTGAATTGTGTACACAGCGGTAGAAGACAATTCGCAATCAAGCAAGTAAAGTTGTTTAGTGTCTGCCTGTCTGGCTACAAAGTGTCCAACAACTTACAGCTGTTAATTGACGTCTGTGTTTTCCGTAGCTCCGCGAGACTGATATTTTTTACGGTCGCCGATCAAGATCGGTCTGGGGATAGACGAATATGAATTGTGTGTCTAGACGAACCATCCGCCTCGGTTAAGCCGCATATGCTCTTGTTATTTGTCTACCGCGCAAAAACCGAACTGCCAAATGTGCATTGAATATTATAATGATTGACACACCATATATTTTGCACCAAATGCCATTGGCTTTTTACAATCGTCGTCTCTGCACGACGCTATGAATAAAAATGAATGTAATCATGTCTGGAGATTCATATCAGACACAAGCCATAACGATTTCAAATTAGATTTTAATAGGCGATGCACTGCATCCATGTCTATGAACATGTTTACGTCATAATATAAACAATAAATGTTAGCAGTGGGTACATATTTGTGTATTCGAATGTTTTTACGGTAATGGAATTTAAAATGAAGACACTTTAGGCACATCTCGAATTCCGTGCCCCGGTACAGTCTCCTTATAGTTTAACTTGATGTTTGTGAATTTCACGATTTGTAGAATTGACTTTAGTTACGGCTATTTCTTTAGGTTTCGAACGAGACTGTTTGTTATTTTCGATGCTATCTAATTTTCTCATAAAAACTCGTCTCGGTTTCTTCTTCACCTGAGGCTCCGCAATTAGTGCGACGATTGTGTCTGTAATCACTACCTATTAGGTTTTCGTAGACTGAACCTTCATAAAAGTCATCATTTATTTTATTATTTGATGCTCTTTCTTTTTTCTCTTTCTTTTCTTTATTTCGTAATGGCCATAAAAAGTAACAAAACGTCGCTACGTCTGTAGGTACGTCTGTAGACACAACACTAACAAGAGAGCTGGGTATTAGCAAACAGTGCAGTGTGCACAGAGGTGCAGCGACTTCACCAGGATTCAACTCGGAGAGAGCGTCGACTCGTAGACGAGAGGTGTCTAGAGAGTTTAAATTATCAAGCGACTTACCACGACTTGTAAACTAGACATGGCTGTACTTTATACACGTGAACAATGTTCATCATGCAAGCAAAGTGCTTTGTTGGCGAATTCAAATCAAAATACTAGTTTATGACGCTCCAAACCAGCCAGTCTGACGTCCATTTACATTTTAGATACGAAATAGTCTTGCTGTCGTATTCAGTTGAGGTACTAGGTAAACTTTAATGGAAAAGTTAACAAAGTACATGGACCCTATATTCGAGTTATTTCGCTGTTGAAAATGTTCGTTTGAACATTATTTTTCATGTTACCTGTCGGAAGCTGTTCATGAATAGGAATTTTCATTTAATTACTTCAATAACGAAGATATTTGAGTCAGATGCTCTATGCTTTCATTTCTGAGAATCTTCGTTACCGGTATCTCGGTTTTGTCGGATCAGTACACTTTCGTAGTTGGTGATTTATGACAGCAGGTCACTAGAGTTATAATAAAATAAATTTAATCTAACCATCCAGCTAACAAGCAAGCTAAGCATTGACGATTTAGTACAATTCATTTTATTAGCGTATAGGTATCATACGAAATTTCTTCGAACTGTATTTCATCATCCATGCACCAGGCGAAAATTACAATAGTACACAAAACACTAGTCTAGACACCGGCCACTCGGAATGTATTAAGCGGACTTTATAATAACAAACGGATACATAATACATAGGTACATTATTCTCAGACGCCGAAATCAATCCCTAATTCTAAACGAGCTAGATGCATAAGTTGAGTGGATGTTTGTGGTGGGCCGGTGGGCCGGTGGGCCGCGTGATGACGACACAGTGTAAACGGAGCGCGTCTAGACGGGCCGCAGACGAATTTTTAATACAGGCACGAGCGGGCTCGGCTCGCGTCTGCCTACTGCAACCACTCAGCCAGTACCTACGTGACACGTGATCCATGCCCGCACTAACTACCCATACGTATACATATAGATAGATCCAGCCACACTTATTTCATTTTAAAACTCTACTTAACAAACAACTAAAAAACAACAACAATAAATTCTATATTACGAAGAAGTATTATAATATTAATCTGTGATATTATTAAGCCCACAACCGGCAAGTACAATTTTTTAGGAGCAGTGATCTTATTGAAATCTGAGTGCATATTTAACTGAGCTATTAAAATAATCTTGCAAGTTAGTTATTCAATATAGGGTGGTGGCACCAATTATCGGCCATGTCAACTTTTTTTGAACTTTGACTGCTTATAATTTTTACGTTAATTGTTTTTGCTTTCTTGCAATGTCTTTTTTGGGTAAAGGGATACTGAAACTCCATTACTACATTCGCCAAATTATGAATATTTTGTTATTTTTTAAAATATTTATGTTTATTTCCGAATATGGTGATTTCCCTTAATATCGGCCTCTAACACCCTTATATCCGCCACCTGTAACCCTAATATCGGCCATACGTGTTCTAAGGCGAAGTAAGGTCAATAAACTCCTAAAATAAAAAATGATAACTTTTTATATTTCAACTCAGGTACAAATCACTTTTTTTAACTCTTTTCTATAATTACATTCATTTTCATTAAGTTTTTTTTTTCTTTAATGCACTATTTATCCCTTAAAGTTAAGATTTCTTATTTGATTCACTTTATTTGGAAATAATTTTTATTTATAATAATTTGTTTTTGGAGTTTCTTTCTCTATTTTTTTTAGGAATGTTAGAATTGCGATCTTTAGTTTATACGAGTAATAACAGAAATTATTTTAATTTTTAAGACTCGGATGTAAGTACAAAAAAAAACTTCTTTAGCCACATCAATATAATTTGCCCGCGGTGGACTGTGTAAGTGGCATATATCGCATCCATTATTTTTGTCTTCATCTTCTTCAACATCACTAATTAGTTCTTCTTCACAGCCAGCACAAAGAACTTTCTCTTTTTCCAAACTTGTCTTGAGAAGCTAAACCAGTGAGGTCAGTTTCGCGATTTCTGTCCTTTAAATAAACTCTACTACTTTTGTTTTCTTTGGCTGGTTTATTTTTTATACTCATTTCCAGTTTTTGTCTCTCTTTCTCCGCTTTACTCTCTTCAATTCTTTTTCGTCTTCCCTAACGTTGTTTGTTCCCAATATTAAGGTGGCCGTTATTACGCATCGATTTCCTTTATATCGGCCGTAGTAAATAAAATCGTTTTAAGGCGGCCGACGTTAGGATCTAGTTATCAAACTGAGCTGTTGTTTCATTTTTAACCTTATTGACGTTACTGCTAACATATAAAATAGCTAAACATGTTGATTAACATTTTCATGCATTTCCCCAATATCGGCCACCCGGCCGATATTGAGATTTGTCAATAATATCGATCCCTAATCTCGGCCCCGCGATTATTTCATTAAATAGACAAAAAAATGTAAAATCATGCTATCTAAAAGGTACTTTGGCTGTTATTCTTCATGAAAAAATAAAATGTAATACCATAGGTATGTTTAGTTCCCTTCAAATACTTATCCTCGCAATGCGTCCACTCAGGGATTTGACTCGGCAATGATACCAAACGACGCATGTCCGCACCTGCGCGTGCTCTTTTGCCTACTGAACGTTCAAATATTGATGCACCCGCATCAAAATATGGGAGGTTATGCGGAGGGATATAGAATCACTTTTTGCATTAAAACTATTATGATTTAAGGGATATTTTTATAGTTATGTTCCATTTTCTCGAAACGGCCGATATTAGGAGGCGGCCGATATTAGGAGACTCCACCTAATCATGTTTCTTTTAACTATACATTCTGTACAGTACAATAACCCCTATCTATATGTCATGACATGGCATTGAAAGACGTTTCAACTGTAATGTATATTGATTAAAAACATCATTGTCTTATGCCCAAAGTTGTTTCAAGGTATTCTCTTGTAATTAATTGCGAACTTGTGGAACAATTTACACCAAGCTATCAAAAAAGAAAAGAAACAATGACATTGACCGTGCCCTCACGAATATCGCAGTTGTTAAAAGCTCGAGAATAAGGACAAAAATAAATGTAGGTACGCATATTAGTAATGGTGGAGTTGTGCGCGTCAGGCCAAGGTCGTGATTACGACACGTCTGGAGGATAATCATTAGTCCGCCACTTAGCACTAATCCAAAACAATGGGCCACGCCACGTAATATTTCGTAGACCGCTGTAGACGACATCAATTCGGCAACAAAATTATTTTTTCAAAATATTTAATAAATAAACAAGGTTTTCCACCTTTTCTGTTAAACTCGTGTAGAATTAGGTAATTCATGCTACAGTGGATTATATCTGTTATTTAAGATAAAACCTCCACATCCAATTCCACACACAAGATGTTTAAAATGCAAAATTTTATTTGCAGTTTCAGTTAGCCAAGTTTGATGCCCCAACAAGACCAACGCAACGTCAGACTGTTATTAACGACGTCATTATTTTGCTTCAATGCATGTGTGGGATGTAAAAAGCAAAGAGTAAAAGATTATAGGTGTGCTGTAAAGTGTTATATGCTGTAAATGTTACTTAAGAAGAAAACAATTAATTTCTACAAAGATTGCTTATGGCCTGAAGATCTCTTTTGGTGTGCACCATTTCATGAAACAAATTAAGCCAACCCGTCTCGCATTTGACCGGGTTTTGGGTCACCTGAAACTCAACAAGTATAAATACATAATATATGAAGTGTCGTTTGTATGTGTCAGCATTCACGCTCAGGTAGACGAGGTAAACAGGTTCATGAGTTCGACCCGGACTTTAAGCGCCAACTGAGAAGTTAACTTCATTAAATCTGTAATTTATTAGGGATATAAAGTTGCCAAAATAGACTGCCTGCAACACTGTTGTAGGTGCGAATTTTTTGATCAGCCAAATCAAGCGTCACATTGCAAATCAAATATGGATCCGCTTTGGCCTGCCACACAAACAACTACAAACCACTTTGGTAATAAAAACACTTATTTAATTTTAGTCTGCTCAGTGTAACGTTTTGTTTTTTCCAGTGGTGTAGCGATCCGTCTAGACGGGATTCCTGTATCCACGGACACCATTACGCAATCACTCCAATTGGATTTGGTTACAACTAGGTTGTGTTATGAGTTGTTGCAATGCAGTGACGCACGCGGGCGACCATCATCGTTTTTGCGGCGAGGGGAAAGCCCGCCTATTTAGCAGCACGTATCTAGACTGAGTATGTGTCTAGACGTCTGTTCCAGGAGGTCGTGAGCTAACCAACCGCTTTCACATATTTATTCAGACACCGAAACGGGGCTCCCGACACAATCGACGATTACGTGACGTAATTTAGAATTAATAGTCGTCTGCGACTATTTTCACTGAATCACCCGCACCGCAGGTATTTCACGTTTAGTCTAGGTCCACGGTGAAGTGTCTTTTATTTTAAACTTCCCAGAAATTGATGTCAGACGGCTCGGCTTGTTCTTTTGGGAGCTATAAATTTGTCTAGCTGTTCGCTTTTCCGCGAAAGAATTACAATGGGAGGCCGAACTTCAGTAAAAGATATTTCCTCCCGGTACGAAATTCTGTTAAATTTATTACAATATTTTCCTTATGCTGACGAACACGAGCAATGTGCATGTTATCTGTCCGCTTCGATAAAAGTGATTGACGTGAGTACACTAAACATGTCTGTCGTCTGGTGACTAACACCAGACAACAATTAATTATCGTATTATTTGCTTAGTGGAAAAGAGCTGTACCAACTACAAAAGCCAATTTATTACAGGTTACTATGATTCATGTATTTCTTGGAGAATCAAAGCGGTAAATCATCATCATACTGTGTGAAATCACCACAGAATCTGCTACCTGCTATCATCATCATCGTACATCGTCATCTTCTGAATGTGGTGCCCGTTCATTACTGCCCATCTTCATATCTGACTTGGTAAGGCTCATTGATAAACTACTATAAACCATTTTGGTTTTCATAGACCAACAAGTGACGTGCACGTGATACCTTTCTACGTGTCACTTGAAGTCCCGAAGTGTGCTCCAAAGTCCAGTCTCATGTGTCGTGATAACAAGTGTAAACAGATTAAACATTGACAATAATTATTTAGTAGAATGCCTGTATTTCCAATATTCACTCCCAAGTCCCTGGGGTACGATACCAACTAATCATGATGCGTACGTGTAGCATGCCATCGTCGGTTACGTCCGCGTGCAGTACACACGGCAGCCACGGCAGGTGGTCACACCACACGTACCTCCACATCTATTTATAGCTACCTGGCTACATAGTTATAGGTACAGAGTACACTGCAACGTTGTATCGACTCCTCTTATTTATTATGTTGCTCGGAGCGGGTGCCGGGCGGTGGTCGGCGCAGCTTGCAACTCGCAAAGCTGGCCCGAGACTAATCTCATTCTACGCTCACTTCAACCTTTTTGCCCGTCTGCACCCTGCAGAGCTTGCAAATAAAGAATTAAACACACAAAGGTAGATGTGTACTTAAAATTGAGTATCAGAGTTACGTAGATACTCCATTTTTTTACTTGAATTAATTGCTTCTTTGACTTCTATGTAAAGTTCACATTCTCGTCTTAAAATAGAATCAGACTTCTAAAGATGTTCATAATTATTTGTTATACAAGAGTGCAAAGTTGTTTTTTAACCGCGTGCTCAATTTTGATGACCGGGCAAGCGAAAGATTCTAAAATTGAGTCACGAGCGAAGCGAGTGATTCAAAACTTAGAATCTTGAGCGTTAGCGAGGGAATCAAAAGAGCACGAGGTGAAAAATCTTTGCACTCGAGTGCAACACGTAACTTTTCATCCCACCTCAGCGAGGAAATGGATAAACGCAAAAAAAAATGCGCATTATTAACAAATTCAGTTAATTCTGTTGGCGTCAAATAAACTTCCTCGTCGCTAGATAATGAGTGGTCATTTTAGGTTTTTCACTTGTTTTCAAGTTGGATTCCTTGTTTTTAACCTAAGGTGTTAACAATATGACGCGAAAAGAAAATGGCGCGCGCAAAACATGCCTATTAAAAAAGTACCTACACCAAGAAGGTTCCGAGTCTGAGTTCTTAACAAATTAAAAAAAAATTGTATGATAAATGCGGCACCATAGAGGTAGAAGTAAATAGGTTTAATGATGTTTTAAATTCACATGCTTAGTGCACACGATGTTCTAAATTCAAATTTACTTTACCCTCATGACGATAAAAACGGTTTTTGCACTCGGATGTCGAAGAGCAAAAATACTCTTTCCGAGATGGGGGGATGAAAATGTTATTTTACATGCCTATTACGCGTCTATGTTATGTTAATACGAAGTATACTTTACATAGGTGTTATATAGAAAAAAAAATGGGTTTAGCCAGCTGACTTTCAGATTAGATGCGAAAGAAAACGTAAATGAAATAAGCAGACTTTTTGTAATAATTTCTACCTAACATTAATGCTGTCTGCTTATATTTCTGAGCACACAACTGTGTTATCGCCGCCTCTTTTCCGCTAAGTCCCGAACGATAAAGCAACATATCTCGAAGTCACGCATGTGTGAACTTTACAGCTTTCAGGAATGCTTATAATGACGTGTTTACGATCCACTGCTAATAACGACAACACTTGTACATGTATATACTCGGATTCTTACACAGATTACCAGCTAGCTCATTACCTGTTGCTATCATAAATTGTATCGAAAATGAACACAAAAAAATTAATTCTAGTATTTATGTTCAGATCTCGGTAATTATAGTCGGTAACAGGAATAAGATATAAATCTCTGGAATAATAAAGAACTAGTTGTCCGTTACGGCTTTTTGGATACTACGTTTTTGTGAAAGCTGTAATGTATAATTTTATAAGCGGTAAGTGCACCACGATTCTGATTGATTGTTTTCATTGGGTCTGAAACTCGGAACTATATTTCGTTTTGTAGATCTACGTGTGAAATATTTTGTACGTTATTAACCTATACGTCTTTCGTTATCTACAAAAAGATTACGTTTTAGAGTTAAAAGAGAAGATAGGTAAACTGTGAAGCTTTCAACCGTTTCATAACAATTCTTAGTGGACATTTGATGTCATCAGTCATCACATACTCGTAATATTGTAAACTATAATTGGCGTGATTACAACAGAACCACATAGGTTTACATTAAAGCCTGACCAAATGAAATTGTTAGCTAGTAGTGTTAACCACAGCAGAGCGGGGCGGGGTGGTGCGCGAGCGGCGCGGGTGGCGCGGCAGGGGAGGGGGGGTGTCTAGACAGGCCGCAGACGCATGGAGGCTGCGCCGCGCGGCTGCCACTCACGCACACCGCCGCGCGGTGCATCGCCCGATTTCACTCGACACACACAGGCGCCCGGTGCAGTCTGACGCTGACCTCTGCCTCTCAGACGGACATTGCATTACCTACGTGTTTCTAATGCATCCTTTTGGAAATATGCATTTAATGACTCGAGGGTTTTAGTCGACGGTCGGCAAAAAAATAACTGCGCTGCTGTTGTTGGTTTGCAAATTCTTGTACCCTTTCATGCGGGTGGGGTCGATACCCTACTGTATGTACCTATACTTTTAACGAACTAAATTCAGGGTATTATTTTTGATGTGAAGTGCTTTAATTCACCGATGTTTACTGACAAGTCTGCTGAACATAAAAACGAATAGGTACGACACGTGTTAAATTAAATATGAACGTTTTAAATTACCAAATGGACACACACTCACAATAAAGGTCGGTAATCTTGTAAAATAAGCACAAAAAACGTTCATGTACAGATGTGTATAAAGTACATACATTGTATCATGTTGCGAAGTCGGATGGTCGAGACGGAGCAGGAAGTCGGTTGGTTTTTTTCTCGGCGCTCGCGGTCGCCGCCGCGGGAAGGCGTCGTGCGTCGGGTTGCTAAACTTGCAATGCAATGCGACCCTCAAGGTGTACGTCACTCTACTTATACATAGGTACATAGCTATTTCACATCCTCGAAAGTTGAAACGCACTTCGTTTTTTCCTAAAGACCACATTTTACATGGTGTGTCTTTTTTTGTGAGGGGCATAACTTTCAGTACCTACCTATGGTAATTAATGAACAAATAACTTTTGATTATCGGTTAAATGTTTTAAGAGTTTCATAAGGGCCAAGGTTTCAAGACGAAGCTTAACAATCATGTGGATAATTGACGAATACGGAGGAGAGATTGAGTCCATTCATTTAAGATGAAACTTTCGCTTAAAGACATGAAAGGTATTTCTACAAGATCGTAAATGAGAAGATTATAAAGTAGGTAACGACAATGGATGGAGTATTGGCACATCAAATGAACAAGAATTCGAAGTCACATGTTGAAATAAATACCACGACATTAATTTAATTGGCTGCTCCAATCACTTTGTTATTAACATTTCATATTGTCTAGACATTGTGGGGGCATCACAACACCGGTCGGTCAATGTATCTCTTTTGAATAGAGCTGTGAAGATGATCGCTTTGACTTATCTATAGCTAAAGTGGTTTGTTTGTTCGCACAAGATGATATCTGGAAATACTTGCTACTACTTACTACATTATATCAATGATAGACTACATTTTTAAGAATGACTTTAGCTTGTCCCAGAAATATACACGTTGTCTTTCGGATAGATCACGCGAGAGAACCCGTGGGTAAAAGCCAGTTCTAAAATAATTCGCCAACCACGATTACTATTTAGTAGATGAGTCGTATATCTAGTAATCTAGACTAGACAAACTAGACGTCACCAATAAAACTTCAACACAGACAGTCGGAGACGAAATACCTACCAACATCATTTCATAAGTGTCATGTAAACTTTCGAGATAGTAGGTACACCTATAAGATATAATAATATTATAAAGTTATGCATAAAATAATAAAATTCGTCTGGAAGGACGAGACGAGAGAGACTGATGGCATTTACTAGACATAAATCTTGATCAGAGCTCTTTTTATTGCGAGAGATAATGTTGGAGCATAGACTTGTGTTGAAATGAAATATCTACCAAAAGTGATTAAAAAACGGGGCAAATATTACGTGACCGTCAGCAGTCTTTGACTATTTTACTGAACATTGTTTGTATATTCGGTTTAGTAATTTCATAGGGTTATTTAAATTCCGAACGCACATAAGTAGTGTAATGTCGGGTGTGTAAGTGCTAACTAAGGTAACCTTTGTCCCCGTATCGAACTTTGTGCATCAGGTAACTGTATTATATTATCACACCATAACCCCACGGGAGAGAAGGAGTATAGAGAAGTCTCTCCTGCTCTACCTACGTTCTACCGAATAAGAAACCTGTCATTAAAGGTAGTCTCTTCTTCCTAGCAGTACGATACGTTTGGACCCTTTGAAGAATCACGCTGAAGATGCTAATTATTGGTACTTATTAAATAGTATCTTCAGCTCAATATTTGAAAAGCCCAATTATGAATAGCTACTACCCTTATACTCAGACGGCATCCAGACTATAACAAAATATGTTATTAGCATACAATTAATTGTGTTCATGTGTGAGTACAAAGTCAGCGTGGAATTGAGAACAAAGCGGAACACCGGGTGCACAGCGAGCGATAAGCGCGGCCGCGGTGGCGCCCGGGCCGCGGGACGCGGGGCCGGGGGCGCAGGGGCGAGGGCGCAGGGTCGCGGGGGTGCGAGGTCGACGCTCCACACGTAAACAGATAACTCCGATTGATTACACGACACTGCCCACTCTTTAATGCAACTCGCTCGATACGGCTCAAACAAAAGGCTACGCTTCCTTTTAGGTCTGCGCCATTCTCACGCACCTAATATTTACATGCATTAACGGATAGGGAACGGATCGAACACATGATACGATTGGGAAACAATTGACTTTAAAGTACGTTTATTCGGTAAAACATTTTAACGCTGAATATACAGATGAAACAAGTTTTCGTTAGCGGTTAAATTGCGTCTGCAGGCAGTTGCATCGGTGAATTCGTAAAATATGAACATTCGAGAGGGCCAGCTTGCATCAGTCTCGGCAATGCTCTCGTGAACTCTTACACTATAGATTGTTGCCATGAGCTGCAACAAATTGGTTCTGTTAAATACTTGTAGCATAGCAGACATTTCTTGTGTATCCGTTCTCACACAAACAACTTACAAGATTCGTATTGAATTATTCCGTACAAATACATTTAATCATATATTAATACTTAATATTAATACGATTTAATAAAAACTGTCAGGGTAATTTAAGAACAGTCGCATTTACCTTTATTACTTCGAAATTAAACATCCATGACTCGGAAACAACTGTCCATGCTCATCACACAAACATTTGCTCCTACCGGGATTCAAACCCGGGACCTTAAGAACGTAAGGCAGCCTCACTACCGCTGCGCCATTCATCAATGATAATAAAAATTCTCCAGGATTTTACTACTCTATTAGCCATTATTGGATTCCGCTACCGTTTGTTATTTGAGCATTCATAAAGCGCGTATTAATTATCAACACAGTTTGAAATAATAAGATTTGATACAACATAATGACAGTCATATTTCCACTATGCCTCAAAAAATACTCATATTTTGGCAAATGCAAAGCAAAGCCACGTTAGAAAATTTAGATTGTACTTCACAAAATGATGCTATGGACAAAGGCGGTTGAAAAGTTCACGAGCGCAGCCCGACTGTCAACTGCCATGAAACTTACGTACACCTACAACTGAACAATACAAAGGTGCTTGATTTTCGTTCTCTCGCTCAGCGCGTAAACAATAGAAAAGGGAAAATTTCCCAAAAAGGACATCTGAGAACGCGGTATCTGACAATTTAGAATCACGTACCTACTATAAGGCTTTAATTTTTGTCGCGCTGAGCAGTCGGTCGCGCACGGTCGGTCGCGTACGAGTATACATTGTGGTCTGTATAGCTCCCTGCAGCGACGCTGAAGTCAGCGGCGACCGACAGCCGTATTTTGTTCTCGCTGACGTTACGACCGACCGTACGCGACCGACATCAGCACAACAAGAATTCAGGCTTAAGGGTAAACAGCATATAATATTGTGTTTAATCTGACTCTTCATAAAATAATAGTCGTCATTTAGTCCAGTCGAACAAAAACTGGCTGTTAAGGGCTAAAAGTCATCCGGGGTTGCAGGCCTGTTCGAAAGAGATACGAGATACCGCGGAATACCGAAACATAAAGGGCGAGGAAGGAACATGGATGGGTTTTAGTCAGTAAAAGTCTTACACTCTCTCCCGCTCCGCCCAGAGTGGGAGAAGGTATTTGATGATTTCCCATACTAAAAAAATAAATGAAAGGGCTGTAAGTCATCGTAAACTGTAAGTGATGATAGCAATTTATCAGTATCAAAAGACGATGGCAAAAAACGTTAAAAATATATTGGTAGTACTGCAAAAGATATGAGGTTGAAATAAACAGCTGTGAGTTTTTATTATCCCGAACAATTTTGGCGACAATGTTACTGATACAGCAACCGTGAAGACAATACAGCGACCGTGTCATTGGTATAGTGCTCCTGTTGAGCATGAGCTCCTGTATTTAATTCCTTGGTCGACAATAGAATCAAAGGATAAAATTCTCAATCTAGAATTTCTCTGTTGCAGCTCGCTGTCTGGACTTATTTCAGGTTCGCCTCCTATTTCTGGAGACTAATACATCACTGGTGAAATATGTGAATACCCGCCTATTTATACCTTTGTGTAACCTTTTTTAGAGGATAAGGCACGATAATGTTGGATAATGTTTTCAAATTATTGAACAAAAAATACTACGAGTATCTATCACTTGACAGATAGTACTTCGTCTCTAATTTTACGTCGTAAGCAACATTTCACAAAATGTTGCTTAACTTCCGTATCCCGAACAAAGGCAGGCGGACTTTGTTCAGTGGTGTCGGAGAACCTCGACACCACTGTGTGGGAAGAGCGAAGCTGCCACCAACAACCATGAAAGTTTCACGGTTACGGCCAGAACTGTGAAACTTACAAGCGAGGAACTATTTACGTCATAAAAATTATACTTGCAAAATATTCACACTTCATAATTTTTGAGTCACATCTACATAATTATATAAACAGACCAATTAAAATGAAGCTTTACTTAGTTATAAACATCTCTGATGAAATCTTTCGAGAAATGCATTAGAAAATTGCAGTTGTAGACCTTTTAAGAACGCAAGCAACATTTTATTTTATTTTATTTTATTTTATTTATTTGGGACAAAAAACAGTTACACGTTACAATATTAACAAATAGCTTAGGTCTAAAAAGTTAACAAACGCATAACCCACACTATTGTCCACGGAACATGTTATTATTAACATTAAAAGTTATGCGAAATGAAACGGAAAAAACTAAAACGTGGATTGGATTGATATTGAAATGATACTAATCATTAAATAAATACTGTTTTTATTACTGATACTCGGAAAGTTGGTCGGAACTTGGCCGAGGAGCGGGTTGAAAGTAACACTTTTCAGCCCTAGGGAGAATCGCTTTCAACTGACGCTGCCAAATTATTTAAAAAAAACTAGTTCTATTTTCACATTTCTATTGAACCATGTTCCGACTTCTTTACAGCCTCTAAATTACAGCGTGATTTAAAATTGAAATAACATAAAATTGAGTATTAATTAAAGATTTTTTTTTTTAAATAACTTAGTTATACAATTATTTCTTTAAAATAACATAGGTTTGGGCAAAATATTTTCTATTTTTCCAGAGACGAAAGTGAAAAATAAAGTCTGAATAACCAGCCACAGAAAAAAAAACAAAATAGGTGGGAAAGCGGCAACCCGACCTTATTTTTTTTTCGAGTTGTTTCGTGTTTTTGTTTTTATTTTCCTTGTATTCGTAATGAAAAGCACAGTGGTTACCTCGGGTTAAAGACTTATTTAGTCCCTCGAACTATTGGCGCCCACGCTACGCTTGGGCGCCAAACACCGTTTCTGGCCTAAATACGTTACTTTCACCCCTAAGGTAGCAATGTACTATTTAATTTCACAATCACGTGCAAATGCGTTCACAGCCCGGTGTCAGTGGTTACAAACCGGCCGCGTCTCCTGCAAGTCCATCACATATTGTTGAGAGGTAAGTAGCAGACTTGCTTATTATGTCCGATCATAGTCTCGTCTACGCTACGCAGCTACTTTACAAGCTTGTGGTTTTCGAAAAGCCTTTCAATACGACAACACGCATTTAGAATACCAAGAAAAACACAACTTTCTTCCTACATTGCAAAGTTACGTCGTAAAACTTGAGTCAATGTTCCTACAGATGCCACCACATTAGAAAAAAAATCACATATTTTCATATAATGCCCAAAACAATGATACAATGAAAAGATTTTGATTAGCTATGCTTTTATTTTCAATCGATTAAGTTACTGAAATCGTCAATAGAACAAAAGACATCAACGCGCTAGACTCAACGACAAATTCTAAATGATCAAATTTCAATTTCTTCTTATCCAACAAAACAATTAAGCTGGGATTGTCATTATTCATAGAATAACCACAAAAAAAATCGTATTTCAATTATTTTTACGCAATTAAAAGAAGTAGAATTAAGTGTTTTGCGACACCCGAAAAATATAATTTCCAAAATTTCAAATTGTTAATTTGCATTTAATAAAACAAAGAAGCAATTAAAGCAAGTTGAGGATGCAGCAAGTGTTCACGAAAGTATACATCGTAAATAAAAAGACAATTTGTAAATTGCGAAATGTAATTGCAGACGTCGTCGGCGCCCGGGCAGCGAGAGGCGGGCGGCGATCCGCCGTGCTAATGAAAATTTAAAGTAACCGGTGCGAGCAGACCAAGGGGTCTGAACATACAAGCATAGCGGATACCTGTAAAAAGGTTTTAGAGGTAGATGTTTTCTGGGAATCATTTAATTAACATTATAACATTTAACTAATTAAAGTGAAATTATTGAAAATTTGCCACCGTTCAGGCTGCCTTTTTTACCTTCGTATTTAATGGTCAGTTTTCTGTTCTTGCTTGTGTTAGCTTTTAAACTATTCTAATTGATATAAAAAAATCTAAACTCAAGCTTTATCGGAAAGGTAGTCGTCCAGCTCCAACTGCAGTATTAACAATTTTCACGATGGTTTGCGTAACTATTGAATATAGGACCCTGAGTTAATGTCAGGAAAATATAATTTTCTATCAGGGCTTTTTCTACGGCCTGAATTCTGGATGTGTGCTCGGATAATCTACTACGTTTAATTGTCTAAAGTGTAGGGAATACAGGCGTTATGTTTATGATTCTTCAGAGTCTTCGTCTCACGTCATCGGTGATATTGATATCAGGTTTTTCCATTAGGATTTTTTTAGTAGCAACCCGGAGTCTGCATCCCTTCTTTATTGATGACAATAAGCTCGCATATGGCACTTAAATATAACTGTTGAAATATGTCTGTACAATATGCAAAGCTCTGGCTGCTTAATCCATCGTGGATTTCAGACGTGGTATTCTGTTAGGCTGCTGCGTGAGTTATATAAAGCGCTTTATTTGGACTTTATTTGAGGGATCGAAACCGAAACAAGGAACACAGAGAACCAAACTTATGTTAGGATTCTTTAGAGTAATTCGCTGTTCTCCCATGTCTTATTCGCAAGGCTATGTTGGCGCGGGGGTGCAGGGTGTGGGGGGCGCGAAGTAGCCACATGCTCCGGTGCATCGCGACCTCAGAGCAGTGACCGCGCGCCGCCGCGCCACCGCGCCCCGCCTAGCACAGCCTGCGATGTCACATGGGCACATTGCACCTACTACTATCTCAACTATTTTAAAAGTCAAACATAGAGAATACCTAACATAAGAAAGCAAGCCTACCTGCACATCTTTGCCTACCTTTTCGGGAATAGAACAATTAGGCAAAGGTATGCAGGTCAAACCCTACTAAAAATACCTAAAAACGTCTAAAAGATCTGCTTTTCCCAACTATGCACTATGGTGGGATCGGCTCCCTGTCTAATTGAAAGCAGCTGGGTACCAGTATTTTACAAAGGAGTAACTGCCTATCTGACCTCCACAACCAAATTAGTACTGGATAGACCTTTGACCCTTGGTAAAACTGACAGATTTTGGCGTCACTGACTACATATTAAGATAATAAATAATAATTGATTTTTAGTTGACAATATTTCGAGACTTTACAATCTCTCTAGTTAGATTACAATCTAACGTGTCTGACAATTGTACGGTGACATATACAAATGACAACCGGGGCATAGTGCGCTTACTGATGCACGGAGGAAACTCGGTATGTAATGGATTGTTACTCGTCTACGGACCAACAACGTAAGCAAGCCCTGATTAACCTTGAAAAACCCACACGACGATCACATCAACACCTATTCCATAATCAGTTTAGGGCCAGGGGGTTCAGGGGTTCAGGGACTCTAGCGATTCCTGTTATAAATTTACTTCTTCCTATTTTGTGTCGACGAAAAGTAGGTACTATAAAGGGTGTAAAAAATCTCTTAACGAAGCCGTGCTTGCTTGCGAAGTTACTTAGGTCCATGTTCACCGAGAAAATAACAGTCTAAAAATCAAAAAACAGCTTTCAATGTGATATGTTCCCATACAAAAATGTGTTTTGAACAGCTGTTTTTAGATAAACGTCCGTCATGTTTTTGGTGAACATAGACCTTAGTTAGCTTCACAGAACGCTTGGTTTGACGGCTTCCTGATGAGGTTGTTTACAGCCTGTATGTGGGAAATGAGGCACGCTATGAGGTGCTTAAAATTCAGTCCTTACGGTAGAGGCCTGAATTCCCATTGTACGTATCTTTATTATTTAAGATCATATCACACTTATAAGCACTGCACCGGATTGATATTGCCTCCCCTCATTTCTTATTGCACTGACTATAAACTTTCCGCTAAACAGCTCTGGAGCTAGAGCCTCAAAATTGTCTGTAACCTGTTTTTATGCTAATAAAGAAATGTATTTTTCGATACACTTCCTTGAAAACTTGTTGTTTTCGCACTACAATTAGGTTTAAAATGCAATGTATTTCACGCACGTACGTTTTTCATGTTTTTTCCACACACGTGCGGAAAGCAAAATTGCCACCGACAACTATACCTATACGTAGTCCAAACTGGTTCAATGCATAATTTAAAAAAACATTCATTTCTGACCATTGAGTCAGAGGTGAACTTTTTTTTTTAAGTTCGACAAAGGGATCTACGTCTTTAAGGCGGAAACATTTTTTGAATTTTCAAATTGTGTTTATGAATATCATAGATAAACATGATTATTTTCTTTTATAATCAATATTTGTGTTCTAAATTCAAAAATACATTAAAAAAAAACTTTTTGGGGGACGTGCTGCTCTGTAGTATTGTACGGAATACCCTTTTATATATGTCAATCAATACTGTGGAATGTGCCCGTCTACTGAACGTGGGGGAAAGGGAGTCGGGCTTGTGGCTTTAGGCACTTCCGTCATTCACCATTGGCACTATGATGGATCACGCATCGTTCCGGGTCACTACGAGTCTACGCTTAGGCGCACCTTCGGTTGCTCCGCATCGTTATCACTGAGGCTGTCGACAGCCTCGGACACTATGGCCCGTCCTGTTACAGGAGCGCAGGTCGTGCGGATTTAGAACCAAACGGGTGACGATGGCAAGAGACCGGACGGCATGACGTTGGCCTTGGATCGTGGATAGGCCTTTAGTGTGGGACGCAACTTGTGTCGACAACCTTGCGCCATCTCACGTTGCAAGCACGGCGGGGTGTGCAGGCGCTGCTTTTGCGGCTGTTAAGATCCTCAAACGGCGCAAATACTGTAACCTTATTACAGCTTTGAGCCGTTTAGGGTCGAAACGCTTGGGTCATAGGGTTCGAGTGCGCGTCTCCTTTTTAAGAAAATCACCCACCGACTGGTTGACATTTCGCGTGATCGTAGGGCTGGCTGTTTCTTTGGTCAAAGAATTAGTATTGCCAGTCAACGTGGCAATGCTGTCAGTCATCTTGTCACGTTTCCGGATGACAGCGATGCGGAGGAGTACTTTGACGCCTAATCCTCTTGACAGCGTTGTAGGTATATTTGTAGACTAGCTGACCCGCGCAACTTCGTCTGCGTCATATAAGAGAAAGAGAGGGTTACCTACAGAGAGTGGGTCGTAAGCACCTATTATAATACAATTTTCAAAGAGCACATTACACACATCCTTCCGCATAATGAAAATGCGCGCCCGGTACATTATCATTATTTTGCTGCGGAGTTATTTAAAACGGTGTATCTCCTAAGATATGCATTGAAGTCAATTTACGTACCCAAGGGCAATTTTGTTCAAAATCAAATACTTACTTGTGATTAACAACGTATTTATTTGAATAAGAATAAATTACTATGTTTACAAAAACAGCTTTAAAGGCTTCTATTGACAGCTTTACATCTTCATACTTAGACACTCGATGACAGTCATACTCCAGCTAGGTCTGCAGTTCTCATCAAGGTGCATTAAATGAGCCGCAACACGATATAGCTGCTGTAAACTGTTGCGGACCTCTTACAGCTGCTTACCATTTAAAATTTCATACTCTACGTCCCTACGCTATGACACCGTGTCTTAAAGTGCACAACCTCTTCATAGCTTAGAAACCTTCAAATGCGGTATTAATATTTTACGGTGACTTTCGAGACATTCCAATTTTAAAGAGTATTTGCAATTTTGCACCAAATTTTTATGTGAGTTCAACCTTTTTGGAATAAAATCGGATTGGGTTTTGAAACATGTATCAAAATAACTTATCAAACTCTCGAAGGAGTATTGATATCAAATTCGAAACAAATCACCGCCATAATAACTTTCTACCCCTTTTTAACCCCGTTAGGGTATGAATTTCAATGCAATATGAAACGCGTCCATCAATTCTGTTAATATTGTTGATTGCAAAGTTTGAAGTAGATTGAACCAAGGAATCACATTTTCCCATACAATATTTGCCTCCCCTTTTCACTCCCTTAGGGGTGTAATTTCAAAATTCTTTCTTATCGTATGCTGTACGTTATACAGAAAATACACCCTCCAAGTTTCAGGTTTCTACAATCTGCGGTTTAGGCTGTGCGTTGATCCATCAGACAGTCCTTCAGGACAAAGCATTTTTATTAGTAGATAGTAGGATTTGTACTCGTTTGTAATGTATTTGTAACTTTTCCGGCTTTATGTCTTATGTAAAATAAAAAATAATGATTGGCATCAAAAAAATGTTTTGTGTAAAATAGCAATTTTCTGGCTAACTATTTCCCCTACACTGCTCCGCTGAAAGTTATTTTTTTGCGATTTCTGACTTTTTGAGTACTCTTCCCTGGGTTGGATTGGAAGAACTTCTTGATTAGTGTCGGAAAGAGGATCTATTGGCATCAAAAAAAATGTTTTATGTAAAATGGCAATTTTCTTGCTAACTGTACTTTATTTTTTAATTAAATCTGTGAATGGGGATAAACATTTTGTGAAAAAATTGCGGATTTTTACCTAAGACCATTTTTGTGTAGCTGCAGCTCCCCTCACTGCCCCGTTTACCGTTTCCACCCTGTATTACCAACTACTTATACCGAGGAAAGCCGATATTTTCTTGAGTTCCACTATTTTGGGCGTATTCACTTCAAAAATCAAATTTCAAGAAAATTGAGAAATTACAATTACCTGTACTATATTTGAAGTATTTACAGCAACTTTTAAAGGTTTCAACTTCAATGGATTTTATTCTATAGGTAGGTGTATGAAGTTAATTAATTTTAAACACAAAACCCTTTTTTTACGTCTCTGGGTGAATTTTTCAAAAAATGCTGAAACAGGTATTTCTTTATCTTTAATAATAAGTATTTACTCTGAGTTTCATGAATCTAGAACAATCTAAATTTATTTTTTCATACAAACTTTACCCCCCCCCTTTACACCCCCTTTTCCAAAAAAAATCCATAATTTCTATAGCTTAAATGTTATTCTGAGTTTATTGAAATAGATTAGTGAAGATTTCATCAAAATCCGTCCAGCAGTTTTCACGTGATGCGCGGTCAAACAAACAAACAAACAAACACGAATTTTAAAAATGGTTTTAATATGTTCAGTTACTTATTTTAAGTCACCCTGATCGGTTTTTTTTTAAATCTTCAATGTACAGAATTTTTGGTCTCAACGATTAATGTCAATTAATAATAACAATAAGTACATTAAGTTAAAAATTTGCATGAAAATATGTAAGTGCATGAAGAAATTAATATAATATGTAATTTCAAATCATTTTAATTGTAAATAAAATAATATTTAATTCTATTGTAATAATTGTGTAGTGAAAAAATAATACACTTAAAGTACTTACGGGATTATATCCGTGATTTTCTTTTATTTTAAAACAGTGCGTGAAAATATAATAATAATAAATTAATGCAAATTATTAACAGCCAAATGGGTATAACAATAATAATATGGTTGTTGCTAAAAACAATTAATGTAAATTATTGATGGATGTCTAAATAGTGTAAGGAATCAATATAGTATATTTTATAACGAGGGACTAAACGAAGCCATTATTATACCCGAGGTGGTTTGACTCCCGAGCTTGCGAGGGAGGCAATGAAATCGAGGGTATATTAAATTGGCGTTTAGTCTCGAGGTGCAAACTGTACTTTTCACTTCGAGTGCGAGAAAAATAGTCATTTAAAACCGAACAAATTTACACTCGACTAAAATTCTGAACTGAGCAGTCAGATTTTCTTCTAGTAGGTCAGTCACAGATTAACAATTTAAAACACAACACAAACTCTCAACATTCTCGCAATGAAGATGATCCACACTCCACAGATAATTATAGTACCTACATTACTGCAGCGGCTAGCAACAGAGGCATTCCACATACTTTTTCAAAATCAACGATGCACACAAACAACCATAAATTTTCCCGCGTTGAAGAGTTCATTTGTTTCTTTTTTTCAATATACCGCTTTCTATTTGCAAGCCAATTCGAAATTTAAATAAAACCTTTGACAAGTTACTCTTTTGTGACCGTGTTGTGTAGAGTAAAAGATCGATCCATTTTTAAATTACTTTTTACTCCCTAGGGAATAAACGGTCACTTTAATCCCGCTTCGTAGGGCTATAATGGCGTACTTTTAGAGCATGAGAAGTGAAAAAGCTATTTTTATTTTATTTTATTTTATTATTTACTCTGAGTTTCATTATTGTAGAACAATCTAATAAAAAAAAATCATACAAACTTTACCCCCCCTTTTCACTCCCTTTCTCCTAAATTTTCCATAATTTCTATAGCTTAAGTTATTTTGAGTTTATTTAAATAGATTAGTGAAGTTTTCATCAAAATCCGTCCAGCAGTTTTTACGTGATGCGCGGTCAAACAAACAAACAAAAATTTTAAAAATGGATTTAATATGTTCAGTTACTTTTTTTGAATCACCCGAGAAGTTTTACCCGGCAACATAATTTCAGTTCTCTGTGAAGACGAATATAATATTGTCTCGTCTGAGGGGTAAACGTAGGAGATAAAAAGGAATCCTACTTATAATTCAAATAAATAATACAGAAAAAATCATAAAATGTCGCGCCTATGCCTTTTTTATTTCTTCTGTATAGCTGGAATGCAACGTACACATTCTGCCAAAGAGTTCGGCATTCGGCGCGTTTGGTTCCTTTTTTAAAATAAAATGTTTTTTTTTTCTAATGGAACAGTAATCAAAATCAAAATCAAAATATTTTATTTCACATTGGCCTGGATGGAGCACTTATAAAACGTCGAAAAAGGTTCACGATTCGCGTTGGTCGATTCCATGGAGAAGAACCGGCAAGAATCTCCATGGTTACTCTTTTCAAATCATTTGGTTATTACAATATTATTATGTTTCATTACAGCATTAGTACTAAAGTATGGGGGGACAGCGTAGGCCCGACAATAGGTCGTTGCTTGCTATTCAAAAAATGTAAAACAAAAGGAATATTTAACAAAAGTTAATCAGCATCCGGGAATCTAAAAGGCCTTCAATGTTCACTCATTCACAAATAATAGGTATAAAAGCATCTATACAAAGGTAAGTAAATTAAAAAAAAGAATATTTAATTAAAGAGCTAAATTAAACAAGTGACACAAATATTGTAATCACTGCTGTAACTATTCTGAGCAAAATATGAGAAAAAGTGATTTGAAAACTACTGTAATAATCTGAATCAAAAGAAAAAGAATAATGAGATTGAGAATAGTTAGAGACATCCACATATCTGTGCCGTTTATGAGCTACCAGGGAAGCCGCATGCGCAGAAGGAATCATAGCCAAACTTCTTTGTCATCAACATAGTCCTTGATTTTTAAATAAGTCGATTCTTTACGAATTATGAATAAAGAATTATGCGTTTTCGAACACCGACGGCGAAAATTAAAAAAACAAGACGTGTGGCACTCGGGGACTGCCGCGGTAAAGCTATTGCATAGCATTTTTTATCAACTTATGCAATTATAATTATTTATTTATTTTATTTTTCCGCTTGTTGCCGGCCTGAGGACCAAACGCAGACTAAATGTTCAGGCTCGGCTTCCCATCACGATGAAATTATGAATTTTATGATGAACGTGTCTGTGTGTGTATGTGGAACACACACAGACACGTCAAACTTATAACACCCCGTCGTTTTTGCGGCGTCCGAGCGCGGTCCCGCACTCTATGTGAAAAGTACAGTTTGCACCTCGAGACTAAACACCAATTTAATATACCCTCGCTTTCATTGACTCCCTCGCAAGCTCGGGAGTCAAACCACCTCGGGTATATTATGGCTTCGTTTAGTCCGTCGTTAAAAATACTATTATTTCATGCCATATTAAAATTCTCTATAAAAATGTTTCATGCAAGTACTATTATTAAGCAAGGTAAAGGGATTTTTATCATCGACTTTTCTTTTTGACCGCGAGTGTATTTTATTAGAGAATTAATATTTACGTTACCTTCTAACCGAGAGTATTTTATTTTATTTGTATTACGTGTATTAAACTATTAATATAAGTTATAAGGTAGTAATTAAGTTATAAAATAGTAAACAAGTTTTTTTTAGGATTCTGGGTTAAATAGCCCAACATTGTGATAGGGTATCACAATGTTGGGCTATTTAACCCAAAAGTTGACAGTACTTTGGCGCATTAAGTCCGCCTATGTACTCCAATGAACACAAATTTAAATAAATAAATAGAAGTATTTTAAAATACGCTCGCCAAGTTAAACACCAAGCAAAGTTGGCTGTGGTTTCTTTTGAAGGGTATAAAGCATTAAGGTGATGGTATTTAATTAGCAAATAAGATACTTCAACTTTATGTCCGGGATAGTAAATCACCAACTGCAACGCCTCTTGTCCTATAGTCCAATCTGGCCTTTGTTTGGAGTCTCTCCGAGATGATTCTGGGAATCAAGTTCCATCAGTCACAGAGGTGGCAATTCACCGGAAGGCAGCAGCATGCAGTGAGCAGTGCACTGCAGTCCGCTGCTTACTGCCATTGCACTAAAGACTGATGGTGGTGGCTCTTGTGTTAAAGTAGCTAATATGCTATGGGACATGGGACATATATTAAAGCCCCTCTTTAAAAATAAACGCTGAAAATAGATGGATCCAATTTTTTCTTAAATTAATTAAACTCAAACATCATAAATTATATGTTTTTTAAACTCTTTATAAACAATTTAAATACAAATACTTATTTCTGATTCAAATCACTGATTACGTAGACATATTATATTTAGAGATGTCCCGACTAGTCGGCGACTAGTCGGTAAAGCCGACTATCCGGCCACTATTGTAGTCGTCGATTAGTCGGCGACTAATCGGCAAAGAGCGCCGACTATCCGGCTTCTTACGTTGTAGGTATGTATTTCTCAATAATATGCATGCGGGGGAACTACATGAAATAAAAACCTTGATTATATATTTTTTATTTTATTTTATAATCACTGAAGTTGACGGAGTAGGCACTGCTTTAGGTAATTCTTCTGCTGAGATTTGAGACTTGGTGGAATCGTCTGTGCTTGAACATTTGATAGCAGAACCTAACTGAGGTATCAGGGTTGGATGTTTGTATTTAATATGGTTGTTCATGCTTAGTGTTAGCTGTTTTTCCTTGCCCACCACGAGAAATTATAACTTGGCATTGTTTACACTTAACTTTACGGGAATCATTGTCCAATTGTTCAAAATACATCCATACACGAGATTTTCTTTTTGACATGATTAAATTTTAATTCTACTTGTTCATTTCAATGAATAATAACAGTATTATCTTTAATTATGCACAAAAAAAATATTTTTTTACACTAAAACACCGCTCTCGACCATACCGTAATCGGCTTAGCCGACTAGTCGGCCGACTAGTCGGTCTTATTACAACCGACTAATCGGCTAGTCGGCTAGTCGGCGAAAGTCATAATCGGCACATCACTAATTATATTATGATAGGACCCTATTAATATTAACGTTGCACTTATTTCCTAATATTTATATACTCGTATAGGTAATGAAACGTACTTTTGATAAAACAATAACATATTTTGCAATTGCTCATTAGAGAAGCAATGAATATAGTTGTTTCACGTCGTTTCGCCATGTTGTAGTTATTTACTGGTAAGATTCGCTAACTAACATTTCAAAGATTACGCTCCTGTGGCACAGAATATTTATACAGGTGGAGCTTCCCGACGTATGAGAGTTCAACGTAATGTCAAACACCTATCTATATCAGAAATAATTTTACGTCTAAATATAAACCGTGCATAAGAATTCACAACACAGAGAGCGCGAGACAGTGAGATAGTGCGAGTCTCTGTTTCCTTGCCAATAGCTGCGACATTGTATCTATTGACACGGGCAGCAGCACGTTCGCCGCCGACTATTTATGTAGACGGGTGGCGCACGTGTGAGCGGCGGCGGCGAGCGGCGGCGCGGCGTGCGCGCGGCGTGCGGGTCCGCGCCCTCAACACCTCCTCGCAAAAAAACCCTCTCAATGAAAAAGGCAAATCCTCGCAGAATGTTATTGAGCAGCGCACCGGTGGCGCAGATGCAGGTGGCCGCGGCGTGGTACATATCGCATCACCGCCCGCCCGCAATTTCGCGTAAAATTGGCAGCGTGCGGCGGGCGGGCGGCGGCAGCGGCGCGGAGCGTCGCTCCCGAAATAGTGTTCGGGCGCGGTCGTACGCTCTCGGGAACGGCGCCCCAGTCGCCGTGTGGCCGCGCGCGCGCACCCGCGTCGCCTCGCCAGCCGTCCCGACGCCGCACGAATACCCGGGTGAGGGAGCGAGCTCGCCGGTGCACGAGTCAACGGTGCGCGTATTTCGGTCGCGAGAGGGCCCCGGGCCGCGTCGGGCGCGCTGCCCGCGCGCTGGCCGCCGTGCTCTGGTGGTGGTGCGTGGCGCTGCTGCGGCTGGTCGCGCTCTGCGCGCCTCCCCCCGGCCCGTCGCCGCCGCCCCCCGCCCGCGCCGCGGAAGATGCGCCGTCGGCGGCCGCCTGCGCGAGCGCGCCGACCAACACCACCGAGCCGTCGCCGCCACCCGAGCCGCCCGCGCCGCCCGTGCACACCGGTCAGTACACCTGCGCTCTCACACACACGCCCATCACGCGCCGCCCGCCGCGCCGCCACCCTTACGCACGTTGCTCGACCGGTGTATACTGTACAGCCTATGGTTTTACTCCGGTTACTCTTAAACGTATTAGGAGGAAAACACGTGGCCTGGCGCCTAATTAAAAAACAAAAACATTTAGTTTAATTTTTACTTTAAAAATTTAAGGAATTTTATGGGGACTGCGTTATTATATTGTTGCTTAGATAAAGGTAAAATGAATAGCAAACAATCCAAGTAAAAGATGTGCCATTATAAAAATGATGTAGTATGACACAAAACATAGAACAGGAATGTACCTACGTACACAACATACCCTGCAGACATGAAACTGAAGTTACTAAGTAGGTGTGTTGAACTGATAACAGTGATAACATTGTTATCAGTTGGTAGAAAACAAACAATGCTATGGATGTGGCTAACATAAATATTTACCAAACGATATTTTTCATTAGGTAAGTGCTGGTGACAACGACTTCCAAGATTCTTTTAAAATCAAGGTTCTCTTAATTTGTTGATTTTATATAAATTCCAGTAACATAATTCGGTTCAAGTTTATTCACTATGCTTATTTCTTGTAGTTTGTTATCTCATTCCACACAGTATTCATTGATTTATTAATAAATAAGGTAAGTTTAAGAGTGCTCACATCACTTTGCCATCACATTATACTACCACTGTGTGACTTCCCTCATTCTCTATACTCCTACAGTAACAAAGCTTCAATTGCATGTGTTTTCTTTAGTAAAATCAAGAGTAATGAGGTTGGAAAAGTTCTGATGGTAATGACCGTTTGCATTGAGACATAGAGTATATACATTGAGACGCTGAATGTAGAAAGAAATGCGTTAGAGGGCGGCGGCGGCGGCGGCGCCGCGGCGGGGCGCGCGGATGTGGGTCATCAGGGCGAAGGTTCCGTCTGCCAGCCCTCGCCCTCAGTCACCCTGCGCGCCTGCCCCAGCCGGCTGCCTCCCCGGCTCTCACGCCGAGCCCAATCCGACACGCACTGCGCAACCGACCCCTCTCGACACAACACTTATTGTTTCTGTAGGTACTGAACGACACAAGATATCGACAAAGACAAAACAATTGAACCACGTTTCTCGGAATCGTAACCATAAAATGAAGATATATCGAACAGACAGG
Organism: Xestia c-nigrum; assembly: GCA_916618015.1. Classification (NCBI taxonomy): domain Eukaryota; kingdom Metazoa; phylum Arthropoda; class Insecta; order Lepidoptera; family Noctuidae; genus Xestia; species Xestia c-nigrum. The sequence continues at coordinate 14,476,481 of OU745260.1, forward strand.
TCACAGAGGCAAGTAACTGACGATAAGTGTACAATACAAGTTAACACACATGCAAATAACACCGATAGGCATAGTGAAGCGTGATTCAATTTGCTAATTAGGCCGCTCACTAATAAGACCATGTCTAAGGTCTTGTAACTGCGATAAATTTATCTATTTAATTGACTACTATTTAACATAATGAGGTATAATAAATAACGGTAAAAGTATAACTGACCGATGAATAGTTATTTCAATCAATCATGAGCACAAAACAATGATGTATTTTGAAATAATATTGCATTCTTCCTTCTTACAAAACATGTGACGTAACAATCCTACAACTGTACGTACGCTCAGTTTATGTTTTAGGAATTTTCAATTGCTTGCTATAACTGTCGCGACCAAAGTCCCGAATATACATTAATTAACAAGAAAGGCGAAACATACGCAAATGACTTAATTAGAATGACCAATGTCCACGTAATGTTATTATGTACATATGTACGTCAATAGCTCCAACAATGTCAACAAAGCAATATCGATATTCTGAAATTGCCGACGTATTCACTCCTATCCGAGATCAAATATTATCCAATTATCATTTCCACTTCAGTCAGTAAGTAGGTACGTCGGTACCAGTAGATACTAATATTGTCAGACATTTTCCTCTTTAGCAGATCTTTATGCTTGATTGAATATGCTTAAATAACTTTCTAGTTCTAATCTACTGTTTCAGGAACTTTCCCTTTCTCGTACAGTTTCTATCCACAAAAAAAAATAGAATAAAGTTAAATTCTGTTTTTGTGCTATGCAGTGACCAGAAACTTCTTGGATTCAACAGAACACTCCATAGGTAGTCCAACCCACGACACAATAACCAATTTCATAAAAAACATTGTATGGCAAAGGTTTTATCATAAAGGGCACAATTCCAAAGTCACTTCAACCACACGGAAGAAAAACAATGCATCTAAGACCTATCTTTCTTTCAAATGTCAGAAAGCACAGATATACTCGTATAAATGATTAATATGCAATAATCAAACAGGATATTGTAATTACAATGACACTCTTGACTCATATCAGCTTCATTGCCTCGTCATAACTCCTAAACCGATTAAGATAATCTCTTTGTAAAGCAAATACATAATAATAGACGAACGACATTTGCATGAGGTATGTTTAGAGGCTTATGTGACGACTAGTATTTGGGTAGATGGTATCTCTTCATGAGTAAAATAAATGTCAGTCGCCAGTTCCTGTTTCAAAGACACTGATCTGAAACACACCTGATTCGCTAGTCACACAAAATAAGATATATAAATATTTTAATAATTTTCAGTTTTAGTTAGTCTGAGCTCCTGGCCAACGGCCTCCCCCCATTTATTACACTTTTCTCGGTGTTGTGCCTCTTCTCGCCTATTAACGAGAAAGCCGTCCAAGGCCTTCCGCTATCTTCTCCTCGGTCTGCCGCGACCCCATGTAACTGTCTAAGGGCTCCAGTTTTATGGTCGAGCCCACAGCTTTAAGGCATCCGGCAGACATGGCCTGCCCAGTCCCATTTTAGTTTAGCGACTTTTCGAGCTACGTAAGGAATTTGAGTTTTAATATCCTTACTACAAGTTTAAAACATATTTATTCTGCCAATAATCCCTAACATTAAAATTATTGAATCATTTTATCATCCATTTTAAATGTGGCCTTGGACGACCGAGCTTGGACACAAGCTACTCTTCCCATTCGTATGGGAGGGCTCGGCGTCCGCAAAATTCGGCTTATTGCAAAATTCTACCTAGTATTAGTTTACCGGGTTATATATCCTCGGTCCACGGCACTGAGATATAAATTAGGAATATCCTGGCTTCCACACTGATTGATTTTTATGTGCCGTGCTTCTCCGAGGCCATCAATGCCTGAAAACTTGAAAAACCGAATTCTGAGGAACCCGACCATCCATTTTCCCAGAGACGGTGGGACGAGCCGCTCCAGAGTAGTTCAGTTCAATCTACTGAACACGTCTGCTACTACTGCTGAGCGTGCGCGCCTGCTGGCTGTGGGTGAGTGGGAAATCGGGAGCTTCACACTACCGTCGCCGAGCACAGGCACGTTGCTCGACGACACCAGTTTTCGCCTCGCTGTTGCTCTACGTCTAGGCGCCCCATATTGTTTTCCTCACCGCTGTCACTGTGGTGAAGTTGTCAACAGCCTCGAAAACCACGGCCTTTCATGCATCCGAAGTGCCGTTTTGCACGGCACGCGAACTTGAATGACATCATCCGTCGATGTCTTGGCACGCGAAGATGGGAAGAGACCGGACGGCATGTCTTTGTTTTCTTGGAAGATGGAGAGGCCTCTAGTGTGGGACGCAACATGTGTCGATACTCTTATGCCTTCCCATCATCCTAGTTCATCGTGCTGTGCAGGGGCTGCCGCTGCGACTACGGAGAACCTCAAGCGGCGTAAAAATAGTAACTTTATTGGTAACTAGCTGACCCGCGCAACTTCGTCTGCGAGTGAGGGTTAGAGAAAGTGTGAGTCAACCTTAAAAAAGCGGCCAAGTGCGAGTCGGACTCGCCCATGAAGGGTTCCGTAAAAGCAAATAACATAGTACAAAAGTTCTTGCAGTTCGTTGTAAATGAAAGGTAAATTGCGGTTTACGATTTATGACGTATTAAAAAAAAACTACCTTACTAAATCTGGTTCAAACCAATTTTCGGTGGTAGTTTACATGGCAATGTACATCATATATTTTTTTTAGTTTTATCATTCTCTTATTTTAGAAGTTACAGGGGGGGGGGCACATTTTACCACTTTGGATGTGTCTCTCGCGCAAACTGTACAGTTTAGAAAAAAATGATATTAGAAACCTCAATATCATTTTTAAAGACCTATCCATAGATACTCACGTATCGGTTAGAAGAAAAAAAAAAATTGTTTCAGTTCTATGTATGGAGAACCCCCTAAATTTATTGTCTTTTTTCAATTGTTGTGTGAAAATCTTAATGCGGTTCACAGAAGACACCTACTTACCAAGTTTCAACAGCGTAGTTCTTATAGTTTCGGAAAAAAGTGGCTGTGACATACGGACGGACAGACAGACAGACAGACATGACTGTTGTACCCATCGTTGGACCGCCAATGACAGTCACTCCAGCCAGGTCTAAAGTTCTCATCGGAATGCATTAAATGAGCCGATACACGATATAGCTGCTGTAAACTTTTGGGGACTTCTCGCTACTGTCTTTCATCTCCATCGTCAGATCATCGATGAAAGTCGTACTCTAGTTAGGTTAAAGGTTCTCATCAAGTTGCATGAAATGATCCTTAGGGCGCTTTCAATGTACACGTTTCGAGTCGCACAACAAACGCCCTGCATTGGTGCCGCAGCGGCGCAACACGAAACGTCTAAACTGAAAGCGCCCTAACTGCCTTCCATCTTCATTGGCATATCTTTGGTGACAATTTTGAAACCAAAATGTTAATCTTCCATTTCAAATTTCTAACTCTACGTCCTATGAGGCCGTGTCTTAAAAGTGCATAACCTTTAAAGCTTAGAAACCCTTAAATATAATACGGTAGCATTCGAGACATTCCAATTTTAGAGAATTAGCACCAACGATTTTATTGTATAGAAGACTATATTTTTGATCCGTTTGGGGTTGAAAGTCTAGGACCGAGTGCTTATAGCCTTTTCAAAGAAATTTCTAAACGCTAGTTGACACTTCCCGTGACCCTAGGGCTGGCTTTTACCTTGGCCAAAGGCTTATTATTACATTGCCATACAGCGCGGTAACACCGCCAGTCTCATGGAGACTTTACCAGTTGACAACGTTGAGGAGGAGTTTTTGACGGCATTTTTAAGTTAGTTTATTCTAATTTATAATTGTGTGTAAAAGTTAGATTAATAAAAAAAAATTATACAGCGTGAAATTTTAATGGTTGTTTTCCCGCGGCAGGACGATTACCCATCAATAGCACTATAGAATACAAGTTTATTTTGTAAGATTTTGACTTTTAGCACCTCCACGACCCCCGAGTGCGTTACATTAAGTTCTACCACAAAATAAGACTTAAACCTCAAAAAAAAAGTTGTTTCCCAGCAATAATTTTTGCGTAAAGTTACTTAGATTGATGTACAGAATGCTTGGTTAACGGCTTTGTGATGAGGTGGTTTACACCCTGTATATATGTATATATCTTAGGTACTTATTAAAAAATGTCATAAATTAAAAAGAAAAATAATAATGTTCTGTTCTTCTTTATTTTTAGTTCCGTTTAATCTACACTAATATTATAAAGAGGAAAACTTTGTTTGTTTGTTTGTTTGGTTGTAATGAATAGGCTTAAAAACTACTGGACCGTTTTTAAAAATTCTTCCACCATTCGAAAGCTACATTATCCACGAGTAACATAGGATATATTTTATCCCCGTACTCCCACGGGAACGGGAATTACGCGTGTGAAACCGCGTGACGTCCGCTAGTACTTTATAAATACACGCAAGTTATACGACTACGAATGAGTAAAATAAATAGGTATTCTATACGAATAGATAAGTTATCTATCATTTATGTAATAGTCATTTAAATAATCTACCAAGCGCCGTATCTAGTAAGTTCTATATTATCATCGGAACAAATCGCTATATTTTCATAACGTAATGCTTTTATAGGATTACTGTATCATCTCAATCCTTTGAGATCGATTTGATAATAGTGAGTTTGATGTTTGCGTCATTCAGGTAAACTACTGTATGCGCTCTTCATTTTAATTCGTTTGACCGTTATTTTCTTTTCGGGCTGGAAAATGATGGAGCAACAAATGTTTGAGAAGGTAACCATTTTCACCCCAAAATATAATCATACTGTAGCGCCTTCTAATGTACGCAGGTTTTTCCGTTTATTGCCTGCGGTACCACCGGTAAGAAAAAACCCGTAGTACTACCAAGCGATCCAGTGGTTCCCCGGGAAGTTTTTTTATTATCCGTGGTACCACTGGGATTGTATCATCTCAACATCCTAAATTGTAATGTAAACAATTTTTTGAGAGTCATTGTTGCACCATTTTATACGCAATGTCTATTAGGCGACCGAAACAGAGCATGGGACGATTTCGTCCTTTAATTTTACAAAGAACACACCACACCGGGACTCAACTTTTACAACTATCACGACATTATTTTACACCGTAAACACTATAAAACAAAGCAAAACAATGCAACGAGATCGTTCTTTTCTCTCAAGAATACTTGGGCATGTAGCAGGCACTTCACTTCAACGCATGTGTACTACAAAGTCTCGAACGATCCCAAAATTAGCGTGTATCTACTCGCAGCCTCTTTGAAGTATGTTCTTCGAATGTATTCACTCACGTTATGCGTATGCGCTTGATTGATGTGTCTACTACCTACTTACGACTAACAAAGCGATACGTCTAACGCAAGCATGCGATACCAAGTTTTGAAGTTTGTAAATATACTGTTTCCTGCAACGAGTAAATGTTTTTGCATTCGCAAAAAACGTGTCCCTGAGTACATTTAAGTTTCTGTTGTGTTTTTTTTTTCACTTTTAAGTTGACACTTGAATGCTCCAGATACAGAGGCATCTAGTACCTAGAAAATCACTATACATATTATAAAACAAAGTCTCCCGCCGCTTCTGTCTGTCCCTATGACGTATGCTTAGATCTTTAAAACTACGCAACGGATTTTGATACGGGTTTTTTTAATAGATAGAGTGATTCAAGAGAAAGGTTTTTGTATATAATTCTACGCGGGCGATGCCGCGGGCATCGGCTAGTTACAAATAACAACGGGCATAGCTAAATCTCAATTATTATTTCTAATTACTTTGTAACATTACTTACACTTCACGAACGGGCCCTGTGATCGTGACAGGCCGTAGCTCGTAGCCGTAGCATGTGCCCGTAGCACGTAGTACGCTACGGTGCTACGACGGTTCGTTGCAACGTGCAACTATGTATGTAGCAGAGTCATAATCGTTAAATTCGTCCAGGAGCTGTAAGGGCTGGCCCTTCAAATGTAAAAACTAATAAAACCTGCAGATAATTCTTAATAGCAACCGAATTTATGAGATTATTTTAATCTTTGCTCGTCATGTAGTGATGTAGAGGTTCTTTAAAGTATTATGATACTCCTGGCAAGTAGTATTTACCAGTATTTAAGACGGTTTTATTGTGCAATTTAGGGTGAGTTCAAACCGAGACCCAATGCGATGTGACGCTAATATGCGCACATTTAGATAGAGCGACTCAAAATATTACTTCATTTACTACACGAAAAAATACACATTTCATTGTGAGAATTCAGAAAACGTGGCACCATGCAGCGCTACGCCTTGAGCTGCCTCGCGGCGTAGAGCTCTTCCAGTATCGTCGCGTCGCGTCTCGATGACAACCCTGAAGAAGCTCTATTACTCTCAGAGCATTTACTAGAGTGTCTTCAATTGTGAAGTAACTTACGGTCAGTTACTCAGTGATATTGAAACCTCTAATATTATTACAACAAGCGCAAATTAAACCTGTTTTGCGACGTAGCTTTCTTCAGTTTTTGCGCTCTATCAATATTTTTTGTGTATGGTGAGATGCTATTTCTGTTCTTCTTTAAAATAAATATCGTTTAATGTGGTTCTTAATAACATAAATATACACTCGTAGTCACTATTGGGTTTTTCAGCATAACAATATATAGCCATGCAAACATTCATGTTCGAAGATAACGCCCGTTTAACAAAGCAAAATGGGCATAATTCATTACTTTTCCAATTAAAAAACACCAATGGCAACACTAACTGTAATGAATCAGGGAGATCGATCATGAGTCAAACATTTTCCTTTTTTCAAGTGTAACTTTTGTTCTCTTCTTATTTTTCTCAGCAGCGTATACCTATATTTACGCAATGACACTCATCTTGAGGCCGAGTGACCTACAATAGGTAATGTCGAGAAGTGACTATGGTTCGGTCTCATCAGCTAAGTATATGGGTGTGCACCTGTTTACCTACATGTTCTAAGAATTCTGTCATCGTGTGGGCGGTGCGAGGGTGTTTATAGGTTTAACCTTCTTCCACATTTTATTATTAGGTAACTACGTTATTATCATTACCAAGTTTTATTACTTTTAATGTTTTCGTGCTCAAATTGACAAATCAAAGCATGAACGAGCATGAGGAAAGCCGAGTTCTGTACCGTGACAAACATGTTAAGAGTTCAGAGTCAAAAGTAAGTAGTGTAAATTCATAACAAAATAGCTTCTCAAGTGACCTATGATCTTGTATTCTAACTGTAGATACTTCTTGGTCTTGGTAATACTATACCTAGTATCTAATATCGCGCTCCTACGCGACGTAACACAAATAAGTTCTCAGATAATTAGGTACGCAAACCCCGTCGCCGGTCGAACATATACTAAATTGAATAAAAAGCCATCTAGCTGTTCGATTCTTGCGTAATTTATACTACCACAGCGTCCACTGTTTTACATTCAGGCACAGGTGGATTATGTTTTGTTATTCGCACAAAACATAATATTTTATTAATTTAATTATATAGGTAACACCGCTTTAACCTCCTGTACATTGTGTAACTTTCATTTCACGTCACAGTCAAAACAAATCCCATTCCGTGAGAATTTTGACCAAGAATCAGAGAACTATTAGTTTATTATGTCGGAGACCCAATTCTGAACCATCTTAAATCATATTAAATGTATTGGATGATTGGTTTGGAGAAGGACCTCTTCAAAGAATCAACGATTTAGTAAGTATGATGCGTGCACGGTAGTAGCCTAGGATCTGGTCGGGAAGGATGGGCTGGGCGCGAGGGTGTGGGGCGGGGAGAGATTTGTTATGGCGGCGGCAGGAAGCGCCCGGTGGCACGGCTGGCACGTGTAAGAGCGGCCTTGAGACGGTAGGTCGTCGAACGCGCCGCGCCGCCGCCGCAGATACTGCCGCCTGTCGCCCTCTGGCCAAGCGCGACACCATAGCCTTTGTCGCATCGCGCGAGCGCCAGCGCCTCTCCACACCTTGCCCAATATTTACATCAACAACACACGCGCCACCACCTTTGCTACTCCTCGAACCGATCGATTAGATACACTCCGATCGATTGTAAATATTCGAATGTCGCGACGCGAGATTTCAGATTCACGAAAAGGTCAGCCATGTTGCACTATTACGTCGTTCAAATGTGAATTATGCATTTCGAATATCGTTTGAATCCGATTAACCAAGACAGGTTTTAAAGTAGCTTAGATAAATCTCAGCTTGTGTTAGACACGAGTAAAAAATCTGGTAACCCCGCTTTTGAGTTGGGTCATCGCAACAATACGCGAGATATTTTAAATGACGTCATTGTATTCGCGATATGAATGCTGTGCTAACTCTTCTTAGTATAGCATCAGCTTTTTGTAGCGTGCAGTTGTTTTTGTGTTTAACTAAGTTAATAGGCAAAGTGACTAACAAAGTTAATACTAAATAGTAACAAGTACGAGCAGTTGATAACGATTGGTGCTTGCGCACCGAGTCGTTGCGGGCTAGTGCAGGAGCAGGCCGACTTCTTGTTATCACTGAGATAAAGGAGTGTGGGACAGAGGAGGGCTCTCTCGCGGGGGGCAGGGGGTTAGGGAGGAAGTGGGTCGCGGGGCCGACGCCCGAGCCCGGCCTCTGCCGACGACCTACGACGGCCGCTACCCCTGAGCTCAACGTTTCGCACTCAGACTTAGAGATGTTCATAGGTATAATAATAAATTCAGCTCCAAAATATGTTGAATCCGGTTAACAGTTACATAAGGCGTAGTCAGGTAATCCTCAATTCTAGTGATGAAACGTTTTAGATTACCATACTTAAAGGATTACGTATTCCTAGCAAAAGTGTCACAACTCTTGATTGTGCGTATTGTGACCTCTCCTTACCGTCTAAAGAGGAATAGAAATGAAATAAGATCAGATTTCGAGAAGGATGACTTCAATAATATCCTAGTTTTCGATTTTCCTACGTACTAATAGGCATTGCAATAACATTGATACAAAAAGAGATAGAGATAGTACACAACAAATAGTACAATTGTAAATGAATAGAGCAAATGTAAGCCACTTTTACGATTACATACTCAACTTGATAATATCATCTTAACCACAAAGCTAGCTCTCTTTGCTCGAACCCAAACTTTCTTAGTAATTTAAAACAAAAGAGTTGATTGCGCTTTTACTAATAATTTAACAAAATGTCTTCATTTTCCATCACCTGTTAACTAAATCTTGCATATAGGTCAAACATTATCAAGCCTGCGTAAGATCTTCGAAGATAAAAAATTAACATAAATCAATGTTATAATAGAATGTCCCTAAATATTTTCAACACGAATACCTATGCTTGTTGATTTACAGCTCTATCAAAATATACTATAACGACGATCGAATATCAAGTGTTGTAGTGGTAGCGTTGTGGACAGTCCGACGTGCGCGAGTGGCTTGCACTGCCACGGCGCACACGCCCGAAATAACCCGCGAAACACGACGAAAACAATCGAGACCGCGCTTGCGGCCTCATGCGCGCGCAAAAATGACGGGGAAATATGCACGCCACTGTCCAGCTCACCGGCTTACCGGCCCTGATGCACGGAGAAAGTGCCACCGAGTGGAATCGAGGGGCGCGCCCACCACACGCATACTCGTAGGACGAGCACCGGCGCCGCCGCACTGACAGCGCCGCGTAGCTCATCGTTCACGCAATGTGCAGCGTTCAGAGCCCGCGACCTCTTCATCATATTATCGCATCCAAAATAGAAACATCATGACGCACACGTGCAAATATAGGATTTCTTCTTAATTCAATAATAATCCGTATGCCTTTTCCGTGGAACTGGCTAGCCAACAACAAAGTCGAGTACAAGTTCGTCAATTAGTAGTGTTGTGCCAAACTATGCGGCTTTCCAGTTTCCAGTTATACTAGTAAGTTTCGCGGGCATCGTCCTAGAACGGCGCGGCGCGGCGCGTACCGGCCGTGTCGCATTCTTGCTGCATCCCTACGTGGCCGCTACGCGCCGCCCGCGCTACGCTGCCGCCGCGCCGCGGTCTCGCCCATGTCCCGCACCTCACGGCACAAAATCGATATTGCATACTCGACCTCAAATTGATTTTGTAAAAGTACGCGCACACACGTACGTACGTAGATATGGAATTAGGGACACGCAACAATACGAGTTGAAATGATTTCCACCTGAAAAGTCAACTATATTTTGGTTACGGGAATTATAACTGATGTACTGTTAAATGCCTTAACCTTGACATCTGTTTAGTAAATGTGTGCATACGTATACAGATGCACATACCTGCCTATTGTGTAGGTAACATACAATATGCAGGTCCTCGGTAACAGAAGAGCTAACCTGATTTCTCCTACCACGGCGGGCTATCTGTAAACGACTGAAAATTTAGATTATGATTTGGTACAGCAATGCACACCATGATGAACATAAAACTACGAATAATGGAATTATGAATTAATGTAGGTTAGATATAGTATTCAACTATTCATAGTAGTTCATAGTAGTAAACTGTTGAGTTATTTACCATTACAATGGTCCAAAGATAATATGTATCATAAGAAAGAAGCTAAGAAAATGTACAAAAACGTATTGAGAAAACATAGGACTAGCTTCTAGAGAGAGACCTAAAAAAGCCTAGTAAATAATACAGGGAGCTATGCGCTAGCTCCTTTCCATGTTAATACAAAGATTCGTCCTGACATTGTGTCCATGTACACCAAATCGTATTCGTAGTAAGAAGTCACTCCTCACAACAATGTTGTCGTAAGGATTTAGTTGGAGGGCCGCGGTATCGATAGAAATAACTGGCTATTTACCGCCACCAGGCGCGGCTCCCGACTACACACTTACTTGCCTGCAAATATACTGTCTTCCAGATGGTCATTTCTGTTTCGCGCAGCAAAATTCTACCGTGTATGTCTGATTATTGTACATTAAATAACATAAAACACATCTACAGAGTCAACCCAATTATTAACTTGTCTGCGAGACAATGTAGTTGTAAGTCTGTCACCTGCTGTCTATAAACACAACAAATGAAAACTCATAAACTCGCAGTTATTTCGTCAAAGACAGACAGACGACACAAACGTAGATCAACAACGTAACAAAACGTTACGACTCTTACGACACACTCCATTCATCCTAAATGCATTAACGTCCGTGAATAACATCGGCTTTTCGTTGCATTCACATAGACAATGGCGATTGTTTGCGCGACCGTATTTCGCGCGAAGTGACGGCGATGACGCGGCGCGCTGCTTATGTTATTTATTTATAGCTAGCGACCGGCGAGCGGCGGCCGGCGGCACCAGTCCACGGCGACGTTGACAAACAACTCGCATTAGCAGCATCTCCGCGGCTGTCGCTCGCTCCGCAGAGGAACACGACCATTACTCCGCACATCCTCTCTTGTAATGACCTTCAGCAGTGTCATTCGCAGCGTCCCGAATGACAATGACACGCGCGTGTATCATCTATGTAGGCAGAGTAACAACAACATTATGTCTTATTCTACATTATGTACACTGTAGTGTGTAGCCACACCGTTTGTGGCGTGTGTTTCGGCATGTTGCTACGTGGTTTTGTTGGTTAGTTTAGTTCGCGGTTATTGTTTCGTAACAAGGTTGCTGAAACAATAAAATACCTAAATTCCTAGAGCTGACCTAACCCAACCGATCATTATTTAGGTGAAGCCCAACCCCCAACAATAAACTCGAAGTAAAGTTATGATAAAGCCAACAACTCTAACTTGATTCAATGTTAACATCCTTAGCCATTTTCAATAACCTAGCTTGATCGAAAAGGTGTGAAGTCATAATTTTGGTTCGAACAGGTACGTGTCACAACATACTCGTAGTTACACTTACATCGATTAATCCTAAAATCAAGCGACTGGAACTCAGCCAGATAGAGTAATATTTAAACAGCGTCATTCCAGTACCAAACACGCCTCTTGGTAATTCGCGTCCGCTACACACACTTTGTAGTCGTCACTTATTTTCTACCCCACCAGGTGTAGTAGATAGATAGGCTCTAACTACGTAGATCTTCCACCGACCGCCACTTCAGCTTGCGTAGGTACCTATATCTTCATTTGAAATTAATCTTCTTTCCCAAAGAAATTCTGATTCTACAATCTGTCTGTCTTCATCATCTCATCGTTTTATAACTGCGTAACAAAGAAGCAGACAGTAAATATTCTTAGAATAGAATGTCTCTTGTGAGTGTCAATAATCTTTTAATTAGTGATATGAAACGTCACCTGAGACACAATACGACATTAATGAACAGATAAAATACCTGGTAGCACAGATCTAGAACAAAAATAGAGATAATTGTTGTTTTCAATATAATTACAACCTTTACTGTGCATGTACGTACGTAGCAGTTCTTTTGTTTATTTTTAGATTACGAGCAACTTCTGTCAAACAATTTTAACAACTTTGCTATACTTAAAATGACATCCACTTTGAATGCATCCTGTTCGACATTCTCATCACCGCAACGTCAAGAAGATTGATTACATAAAGTTTATTTACACATGAATAGGTACAGCACAGAGATATGCCAGAGAAATAGTGAGATAAACAAGTCGAAATCCACGAGACACGTCATTGAACCGTTTTGGGGACACAGACCGATATAACAAGTACAGACAAATAAAATTTCCTTCATGCTGCTACGATGCTCTAGAATTCAGTCGATACCCCATTACCGCAAGTTAATACGAACTTTTTCATCCAGTTATGTTGTTACATTTCTGCCTCCACAATTCAGAACCGTCTACCTCGTTGAAGCGACATTATACTAAGAATCAAGGTTTAAAACTGGCAGGCAATGGGAAGCCCCTAGGACCGCCCTTAGTTCGTATGGCTGGTTGAATTTAAAACCAGTGTTGTTGGCACCCAGAATGCGTAATTTACCTGTTATATTAATTAGAGGTGACGCAAGGTTCGGGGCGGGCTGGGTTCGTCCGCGTCTGCCTACGCTCACCTTCCTAATTACGCCGCGTCTAGACGAGCCGCCAGCCTCCTCCCACACCCCAGGCCACCCCCTTATCAAATACGGCTTAGAATTTTGCACATATTTGTACTTATTCGGCGCGCTCTTTACGTTCTTTTTCTGGGGCGCTACGAGAATATTGTTTTATATATGGGAACACATACAATCTTGGTAGTTTATAGTTTTATAGGAACTATTCTCAGTATGCATACTGCGCAAAAGATTTCACTTATCGTTGTGAAACTGCGACATATTTGATATTATTATACAATTTAGAAGCTTATGTAGGTCAGCATTGTTCTATATTTAAAGATTTGGGTTTGTTCATTAAGATAAAACAAGATAAATATAAGCCGCATGCGTGATAATGACACTAAAAACGCGGCAGTACATCAGCTGGTTGCTGGTTATCGTCTAGGAGCAGACAATGGACGCAAAGCGTTCTCATAGTTTTTGTAACACAGATAAAATTATTACTATCTTCGTCCTAGTGTCGTAAGATAACCAAGAAGTCACGCAATGATTGAACAACGTACATAAAACTGAATGAAATGTTTCAGTATTATGGTAAAACACATATACTTAGGGACGTACTGCTATAAACTAAAGGGCCACCGATAATTTGGCACAATGCACTACAATTTGCTAAAACTTATATTCTTTGTGTAGGAGCTGTGGTAGGAGACAACAAAACACTATATATACACTATAAGTATGTTAAAAGTACAATATACTTATACTTTTAGATAAACGGAAGAGACAAATAAGAATGTCTATTAGAATATAAAAGATAGCACCCGTGAGTGAAAGTCGGTTGGTTATGTCTAATCCCAAAAGCCACAGGGATTTCGTATTTTAATACGTCTGAATACAAAAGATTTCTTCGGTATTATAACATTTGTTCCACACGTGCGAATCCACTAGCTGATTCATGCATATTTCAACGGTTTGATTGAACGCTATCGAACATACTGATAAGTTATTTAAAAATCCTCGTAATTTACGACCGATACTAGTAGGTACATTATCTAAACTGTATGATCATTATTTTAAATTAATATTTGGATGGTCTCAAATAGACAAGGGTCGCGCTTTGTGTGCGTTGGACGTGATTGCTTCGCTCCGTTACTTATTATTACCAGATACTACGTAGGTTTTTATTAGTATAAATATTCCAAACCTGATGGATAGGTTTGTACCTATATGTCAGCGTCATATTGTAAAAACCTATAGATTTTAAATAACTAGAAAGATTGTAAACTCTGTCAAACGAACATACTGCTTACAATATGAGGCATAATTTTTCGTAAGATTATAATCTAACGAAATGTAACCGTAATATTGTGAAATGTATGTATATTTACAATCTCGCTAGAAAGATTACAATCTAACGTGTTTAGCAATTTTACGGTGACATATATGAAGTAGCTAAATAGGTACTTGACATAATTATATATGTCAAGGTATATGTAGGTATTCCGATCGATTCACCTTTAATCATGACTGCAACAATGAACTGACTCACATAATATTATTAGTTATGAACTTATGACTCAAGACGTCGGAAAACACGCAGAACTCGATAAGAAGCACAGCTAGATACGCAAAAGAATAATCTAGCTCGCAGGCCCAGATGTACGATGTAGTCTGCCCTAATTCCCTAAGAGAGCCGCCTACCTTAAAATTACAGCGTCTCGCGAATATCGCGTTTTAATTCACTGTTCTCGCACAGGTTCATTGTGCGAGAAGAGTGTTAGTTATACCATACCGTATTTTTAAACTTCTATGTAAGAAACGCTTAGGTAACTTTTATCAGTTTGTGGTCTACGAGACGATGAAGAAATATTTAATAACAGACTCGAGGCAGACGAGAAACTAACATCACGTACTCGTTCACGTAGTTCCATAACGTTAAGCTTCTTGCGGCAAGAACATACACGGGTATAAGACAGGTGTGATATTGAACGTAGGTATAGAGCACAAGTCGTCTGCGACGCACAGATACTTGATGCCCAACGTGATAATTGGCACTCTACTCCTAGCCGTCAGGGCACTAAACGCGTCAAACTTTAAAAAATGTGTTTTCGTTTCTCCACCACGTTTTCAGTCACCGTCTGGTACTGATAAGAATTGTATTTATGTACCTACATAATGATTAATGATATTCGAATGCTACGCTTGCATTATTAAACTGGTTTCATGGATTATATCGCGATTACGCAGGCGGTTACAATCGCGATGGTGGTTTTAACACAGTTTTATAATTCCTATCTTTACAATTTCAATCGAACTCCAGACTAACTGCTATCACCTCGGTTATTTTGCGCTACAAAATAGATAATATTATTTTTATTAGGTCTACTGGACCTATCTGCAACACCTCTTATCATGTACAATCAGGGCTTAAGAAACGATCAAGTTCTGGTCGAACAAGTTCAGCACGAGCAGCCGACCACGCTTATAATATGATTGAGGCTGCGATACCGTCGGATTGTCTACAAATTACAATATTACACAATTAGCACCACAACGCAGTCTAGTCAATCGTCAGCGTGGGCCCTTCTCGTTTATGTGCTTCATATTCCACATCGTCAGGATGTAGTATACTAGAAATGTCGGCTACTAGTACTGGGTGGTGGCGCGGTGCGTTTACGAGTGTAGTTCGAACGTGGCGTGGAGTGGTCGCTGACAAGGCTCAGGCAGGTAAGCCAGCACTCGACGAGCGAGTTCGCGCCACGTGGCCAGGTACCGCCAGCTGGAGAAGCTATTTCGGTGATCGGCGGCAGGCCCCGGCAGACCGACACCAGACGTCGCCGCCGCCCCCGCGCTCCTCCCAACCTCTATAAATAACCGCACTGTGCATTCTTGGGCGAACGATGTCGAATTTTTGTCGAGTACGCGCGACCACATGCCGTTTGTTTTGGCCTCAACCGCCGACGGTAACCCGCGGCCGCTAACTCCTGCTGAACGAGATCTGGCTCACGGTCCGCGGGGGCTGGTCACTGGACGTGAACCGACTGACGCACCCTTCGTGTCATTGATACTAGATATTACGTTATAGACGGCATCTATAATGTCTCAAAGGATTACGGGAAAACACACTTCAGTAAAATTACTCATCGAACCAGAATAATTGCAATGACAGTCACAGCTACCATTTGATGTTACGCGATGTGCTATTTGTTAACCCTTTTTTTTTTTTTTTTTTAAGGATGGGAAATCATCAAATGACCCCCCCCCCACTTTGGGCGGAGCGGGAGGGAGTGTCAGACTCATACTGACTAAAAACCATCCATGTTCCTTCCTCGCCTTTTACGTTCCGGGGCCGCGGTATCTCTTTCGAACAGGCCCGCAACCCCGGCGAACAGGCCCGCAACCCATATATATAACATATTTGTTAACCCTTACAATGATAAATACCTCAATAGCAGTATGCATTATAAAAATTAGAAAACACTTTTTAAATTATTATTACGTTTGCATGGAGTTATTTTTACTTGCTGCGCCATTCTACAAATATGCACCATAATTATATTATTGCTCATACAAAATATTCTGGTACATACCACACAATTAAGTTATGAAAACGTGCGCTCGGTTTTACTCCGGTCGACCGTCAAGAGAGATATTCTGATTAAGCTTTTCTAAATTTAGCTCAACCACGCAAACAAACTCTCCAGCAAAAATAGAATGGCACATAATGCGAAACTGCATTTACCTAAGAATTTATAACGAATGTTTTGACATTGATTACGAAAATAAAGCATCGTTATTCACATAAAATGGATAATACATTTTTGTTTGACTACGTTTCTGAGCCTTGAAGCATGCCACGTATGTACGTGCAGTGTACTGTTTAGATCTACGTTGCTACGACACGTCTACGCACACGCTACGTAACGCTACGAAAAAATTAAGCATCAATGTTACAAACTTTTCCACTGGGACTGTCTGCTATGATGTTTTATGTTATATATAATATATATTATTACATATTAGCATTTTTGCTTGTTTTTGTTATTTTTGTGTCGTGTTATTTACTTGTACTTACTTTGTTTTTTTTTGTGGAATTTCATATGACGCCAATTAAGAGCCAATTATGGCATTTTAGAAAATCTGACTCACTGATTTATTCAAGAATAGACAGACTCTTGTAAATAAAATAATTATTAAAACTTCCATGTTATACAACGGTTTCCGAAAATTGAAGCCCCACGTAGACTCCCCCATTCAATTAAAGCTCAACTTTATTTTCGTGCTGCGAAAGGGAAACTTTCAATGTAAACGACTTCCTTTTTGAAGAAATTTTAGGTGGATTTTTCACAACAAAAAACAACCTATACAATGAATGAAAAAAAAAATACATAATGCGTCCCGACTTCCCGAGGACAGACAGTGCTGTGTGAAGATGAAACTAGCTTTTGATCGCGGTTTCGCTGCAGTTATGTAAAGGTAATTACACACGGGATGGTTCAAATGTAGCCTTTAACACTGGGGGCTAATAGGTTCCCGTCGGTCAGAATTTTCAGAATCCGATCAGAAGTTTAGAACATTAACCCCTACAAACAAATAGGTACCTCTTAATAAAATAAGTTAAGATGATTGACCAATTAAACGGGATGGTCTAGTTCTCGTGATGGATATTGCGTAGGTCTTTTCGAAAATTAATCAATCTTAGTAGTGGATTTTCCAGAGTTAACTCACTCATTGCTGCTGAGTAGCAGGCCTTAATTGTGAGGTGACGCAAACCGCCCTAATTTTAAATGTGGCTCCTAAATACCTCTCGGTACTTGAGCCAATTTCTTACAAATGAAGCGGCTGATATTTACAACGATGCATTCTTTGTCTTTGTTAAACCTCTTAATTATTCAGGGCGATATATTTCCGGTTCTCCGTCATTGCTTGAAAACTTTAAATCGTATTGTACACATTTACAATATTGTAATCTTCATTTGAACTGTACTTGTGAAGAGAGCGCATTTTCCGTAAGTTTTAGGTCGTCGTAATTTTACCCGTCTCCATCCTCAATTTGTTAACTTTCTTACTTATTGGTGGTAAGAGGAATACGTGTTGTCGATCTTATCAGATTGTTGTTGTAGACACAACAGAACAAGATGACTTTCTACAGCGACCAACAGTGACTTTGAATTTTAAGTTGTCCATGATAGGAAACTGTGCATAGCTACCGATGCTGATAAAAGTTTATTACTTTAATCGGACGCGTTCTATCTATCACTACACAAGTCGACAACGTAAGATTATGTTCAGTCATCATGATATTTCAGCTAACTCCTGGAATATTAGGTGTACGATTGAATTGCATTTTCATAACTTGTAATGAATATTGCAATTATTTTAGTCAATAATTCCCTCGTTTTCAAAGTTCCACTTTAGTTTCAATGTTGAACAGAATTGTAGAGTTGAAGCTACTGAAATATAAGTACACTATAAGCGCCTTAAGATTGAATAATGCCCATCCCAAAAAGTAGAAATTCAAGCATACAAGATACGAGAAACTAGGACTATATGCTGACCACTGCGATATCTCAGCGTACAGATTAAACAAAAATCTACTTAGTGAAAATGAATCCCTAAATTTTTATAATACGGATACCACCTTTTCACAAATTTTTCATGACTCCTCAAGCCCGTTATTTATAGTGACAGGTTTCATAACTTACGCACTCCGATATTGTGTTAATTGTGTCATAATCATAGCACTACAATCTTGCTGAGCATTTATCACAAAACATTATCATATTTAATAGCTTAGCTTGGCAACTTCGCAAGTTAAATTACCCCTTCTGTGTACCTACCAGCAGGCCACGAAAAGCTCCCCAGTAGCTCTGCGTTACACAATAAACGTCAACGACTTGCGTGACCAAGTGATTCAAATAACACTTCAATTAAATAACACGTAGCAAATGCAATAAGTTCATGCTAATGTACAAAAATAACGTAAAAGTATTTTAGCAAGGAGAGAAGTATATTAGAGGAAGCCTTGCGCCAGTTTCTGACAAGTTGAAAGGGAATCGAATATCGTGGTGTGGACATGTGATGGGGAGGGATGAATCGTATGTGACTAAAAGAGTGATGAATATAAATGTTGATGGATGGAGAGGGAAAGGAAGACCAAAGAAACGATGGATGGATTGTTTCAGGAATGATATGAAAGATAAAGGAGTGGAGCGTGACTGTTGACAGAGGAGAATTTGAAAAAAACGTGTTTCCCCAATCCCAAGTAACAGGGGCAAGGGCAGGAAGATGATGATCATTAGCATTTATATGTATCATGTGTCATTTATGTGTGTTTTTGTGTGTGTCATGGATGTTTATATAAGTATTTATTTATTTATTATTTATATGTATAATAAGTATGTATTTACAAACAAAAAGTATATAATATGTAGTATATCAACTGTCTGGTGCTTAGTGTGGCACTAGATGGTGCTGTGTGTAATTTCCAGCCATATTTATTTCTTTTATTTTATTTTTTTAGCTTGCGGACCGACAGAAACAAAACAATACAGAAAAGCTTTCTTTGATTTTTCTATGAATCAAGTGACAGTTAGGTGACGCTGATTGGATATTTCAAGCTTACATTGTTCTTGGAAACACCTATAGCTTCGGAGCATATGAATGACATATATATATATACTAGCTGACCCGCGCAACTTCGTCTGCGTCACATAAGAGAAAGAGAGGGTTACAGAGAGTGGATCGTAAGCACCTATAATACAATTTTCAAAGAGCACATCACACACATCCTTCCGCATTATGAAAATGCGCGCCCGGTACATGATCATTATTTTGCTGCGGAGTTATTTAAAACGGTGTATCTTAGGAGATAAGTATGCATTGAAATCAATTTACGTGCAATACGAAACGCGTCCATCAATTCTGTTAATATTGTTGATAGCAAAATTTGAAGTAGATTGGACCAAGGAATCACGTTTTCCCATACAAACTTTGCCCCCTCTTTTGACCCCCCTATGGGTACAATTTCAGAAAATCCTTTCTTATCGTACGCCTACGTCATATAAAAAAATCACCCTCCACGTTTCAGGTTTCTACAATATGCGGTTTAGGCTGTGCATTGATCCATCAGACAGTCCTTCAGGACAAAGCATTTTTTATTTGTAGATAGTAGGATTTGTACTCGTTTGTACTTGTAACTTTTCCGGCTTAAGGCTGACCCCACATTTGGCGTGCGCGATCCGCGCTACTCGCGCTACTCGCACGCCCGAGGATCGCGCACGCCAAATGTGGGGTCAGCCTTATGTCTGATGTATATTCGTATAGTCTACATTTTCTTCGTAGTATTATTTTATTTGTAAATACAGGGTGGAAACGATTAACGGGGCAGAAAGGGGAGCTTCCTTAACCGTTGAGTATTAGAAACAGGATCGATTGGCATCAAAAAATCTTTTGTGTAAAATAGCAATTTTCTTGCTAACTGTACTGTGTTTTTTAAACTGTGAATGGGGATCAAATTTTCACGAAAACTTACGGATGGTTTGCTAAGGCCATTTTCATGTAACTGCAGCGGTTAAGGTTTATCATTATTGGCATGAAAAAAATTGTATTATGTGAAAATGGAAATTTTCTTGCTAACTGCATTTTTTTTTTAAATTAAATCTGTGAATGGGGATCAAAATTTAGCGTAAAAATTATGGATTGTTTCTAAGACCATTTTCGTGTAGCTGTAGGTCCCCTTACTGCCCCTTTTTACCATTTCCACCCTGTATTACCAACTACTTATACCGAGGAAAGCCGATTTTCTAGAGTCCCGCTATTTTGGGCGTATTCACTTCAAAAATCAAATTTCAAGAAAATTGTGAAATTACATTTATCTGTATTAGATTTGAAGTATTTACAGCAACTTTTAAAGTTTTACACTTAATTCATTTTGTTCTATAGGTGTATGAAGTTAATTAATTTTAAACACAAAACCCTCTTGTTTACGTCTCTGGATAAAATTTCATAAAAACGCTGAAACAGGTATTTCTTTATTTTTAATAATAAGTATTTACTCTGAGTTTCATGATTCTAGAACAATCTAAAAAAATTTTTTCATACAAACTTTACCCCCCCTTTTCACCCCCATTTTCCATAATTTCTATAGCCTAAATGTTATTCTGAGTATATTTAAATAGATTAGTGAAATTTTCATCAAAATCCGTCCAGCAGTTTTGACGTGATGCGCGGTCAAACAAACAAACAAACAAACAAACAAACACGAATTTTAAAAATGGTTTTAATATGTTCAGTTACTTATTTTAAGCCACCCTGATCGGTTTTTTTTTTAATCTGCAATGTACAGATTTTTTGGTCTCAACGATTTTATTATATGTATAGATGTACGTAAGTTATAAAAAACGGTTGGTGCTTGCCTAAATATCGCGAACTCAATATCAAAACATACAAATAAATAAAATAGTCAGTTTGTAATTACAAAATTACCGTTTTTTTTAAATCTATAAGTTAAAAATAAAAATAAAATTGTCTCTTGCGACTAATCTCGGGACTTTAACTGGAGTTGATATTATAATAGGAGTAATGTGACTTTTATTTTAGAAAGCGAATTAGGATCCGAAAATCCGATTCAAACAGGGAAGTAGTATTTTTTTTATAATCATTTCACGCAGACAACAGTCGCAAGCAACACCTAGTGTTTTATAAAGTCATCACAGGCATGAGTTCATGACATTATTTTCCGTAGAGTCACCTTTGATCAGCAGGATATAACCGCTCTGACCTTTAAAAATCGACAGATTCTTGGATGTTTTCGACCGCACGTCCGAGCCCAGACATAAACACTTAATATTCACTCAACCTATCGATTTAATTTAGGTTTTAGTACCTACCTATCTCTACTTCATGTTGATTGAGTTCAAATCAAACAATTTATTTGTTTATAGATAATTATTTTAATATATTTAAGTATAGCTAATCAACGGATTATTTCTTGGGTACCTACTTTTTAATCGCGTTTGCAATATCAGATACGACTGAAATTATTTCCCTATTCATTTTATATCATATAAACATTATTTACATAAGTTATAAGTAGTACCTACTGGAATTCGCACTTTTCAGACTACAGACTCAAGACCGCCTCGTGTTTCGTATTATTAGGCTGTTTCTTTTACACATTTTGTTTTACTTAAAGTACGCAGGTACTACATCAACTAAATAAGAATATACGCTTATACGGCTAAATATTGCACTCGGCTAAGCTTTGAAGCATAACAGCGAAAGCTGCTGGTGGTTTTGACAAAGTAGGTATGTTGGCGTGTTTCTTTCTAACAAGAACTGTAGCTACCGAATTTACACAAAACACTAAAAATGAATAGTACATTAGGGGTGAAAGAAACTTATTTAGCCCTGAGACGGGGTTTGGTGCACGACCGTAGTAAGGGCCAATAGTTCGAGGGAATAAATAAGTATTTAACCCGAGGTAAACACTGTGTTTTCCATTAGGTACGAATAGGTACCAGGAAAATTAAAAACATTAATGAATTAAAAAAATCCCTCCGGCAAGCCGCAGAAGGAGGTAGATTTCGGAGAAGGTGCTGGAGCGTCCGACTATTGAAAAGTTGAGTTGTACTTATGTGTACAATCTACAAAAAAAATATGATTTCAAAGTCGTTGTCCTGTAATGGAAAGTTTACCCTTTTTAAATCCTCTCATAAGAGTTTAGCATGGAAACGCCCCGTATTTTTTAGTTATAATTTTTTATTTCGAAAACTATAAGTTTTATCGCTAAACTTCAAAGGTAACAATTGTAGAGTAAACAATTTGCTTTCAAATAAAATATTTGCGACTATCAAAATGTTCACTGTTTCGGAGATATGATTTTTTTTCGCAAACAATTTGGAAATTTCAACCCCCTCTCCAATGTAGGGGTTGCATCAAAAAGTTTTAATTTAAAGTTGTCCGTATCCTTACTCAGAACGATAAAAATTAAAAACGGTTAAAAATTTCCCCGCCACCGCCCCCCATGGACGAATTTCACCCATTCACGAACTTAGCCTAAGTTTTGATCTTTTCGATTTTTTGCCCAAGTTTGAAAGCAATCGGTTCATAATTGCGACCTGTGGAGTGTGGCTAAATTTTGCTTGTCACCGTTATACATACGTAAACATATATTATTATATCGCCGTAGGTGAGAGACCAATAGGTAGTTTTTTTTTTTTTTTAAATGAAATCTACATTTAACAAATCAAGATCTGACAGCCGCTTTCCTAGTTTGTTTTTTTTTTCCGTAGCCGGTCAGCTATTCAGCCATTACCTATTTTCCAAACTCGCGTTTAGATCCTGTAGTCGCCTTAACTAAAAAATATATATTTTTAAAATAACTTCATTATAATTTAGTTTCAACTATTTTTTAAAAAAACATAGTTTTGTGTAAAATATTTACCATTTTTTCAATGATGAAATAGTTGTTTATGCAACAAGAGAGCAAAGTAAGTTTTTGCTGCGAGTGTTGATTTTGAATCCCGAGTAAGCGAAGGACGCTATAGTTGAATCAGAGCGTAGCAAGTGATTCTAGGTTAGAATCCTGATCGTAACGAGGGATTCAAAGACACGATGCAAACAACTTTGGTCTCGTGTAACACATGCAACTGTTCACCTCAACAGCGAGAACATCATCATCATCACCATCATCAGCCTATAATGTTCCCACTGCTGGGACACGGCCCCCTCTCAATGAGAGGGAATGGGCCATAATCTACCACGTGGGCCCAGTGCGGATTGGAAGATGTCTTCGAAGTTTTGGTTCTACAACATGCCGGTTTCCTTACGTTGTTTTCCTTCACCGTTTTGAGAGCAACGGTGATGAAATAAATTACACAAAGTAATGCGCCTGTCTGGGTTCCAACCCACGACTGGGCCACCGCTGCCCACCACAGGGCCACCGCACCGCTGCCCACCACTGGGCCACCGCTGCCAAGAGAACATATGCCTTAGCAATACAAAACAGTACATACAACAACATACATACGACCACAACATACTACATACACAAACATAGTGAGATATAAGTAATGTAAGTACAGATACTTGCCGCGAGACTTTTCAGACAGAAAATTAATTATGCTTCAATTCTGGTATTCAATAGCAGACTTCGTCACTGGACTCACCCATATTTATTTATTACTATTACTTTATTATCCAAATTGTATTGTACTTTGTAGCTAGCGAACATTGACATAATCATTGCTAGCGTAACAGAGAATTCAAACAATAAAAAAATCAAAATCAACAATAAATTTCGTATTTGTTTCTTCAACTTTCCTTATCTTGATTTAACTACAAAAAATGAAATGAAAAATTTTTGTATTTCAAATAATTGAATTATTTGAAATGCAACAATTTTACATTTAAAACCTAAACACGTCATAAAATATTACGGTAATCTATTTACAATATCGGTATTCGAACGTTTTATTGTTTTATTTCTTTTTTGGGCCTACTAGATATGGAATTTGAAGATCGAATTTCGAATCGACTTGTTTCTATCTCTCGCTTTTTTCGTATCGAAGTGAAAGTAACAGAACAAAGTGAAGTTGAAATCTGACTTTTGTGAGTAGACAACAAACAACAAAACATACTAGTTTGAGGTGCTAAGGTAAAAAAATAAAATAATGGCTGAATAGCTGGCAGACGGCTACAGAAAAAAAAACTAAATAGGCGGGAAAGCGGCAATAGGATCTTGATTTGCTTTTTCGATGTTTTATGTTTTTGTGTTTACTTTCCTTGTACTTATTCGTAATGAAAAGCACAGTGTTTACCTCTGGTTAAAGACTTATTTAGTCCCTTGAACTATTAGCGCCCTCGCTTCGTTCGTGCGCCAAATCTGGTCTCGGGACTAAATAAGTTACTTCACCCCTACTGTACTAGGTATTCATTTATTAGTGTTTTGTGTAAATTCGGTAGGCTCTACAGTTCTTGTTAGAAAGAAACACGCCACAACATAACATACCTACTTTGTCAAAACCAACTGCACCTTTCGCTGATAAGCTTTCATTTAACACTTATACACACTTATTCATTAGAGAAGTCTGAAAGTGGTGCCGGTGACTGAAAAGTTGTGTGGTAATCGGTTGTCGTGGTATGGGCATGTGATGCGGAGGAATGAGGAAAATGTCGTGAAAAAAGTTTTGAGTATGAATGTGGATGGGTATTTGAGTAGAGGAAGACCAAAGAAACGATGGATGGACTGTGTTAAGAAGGATATGGTAAGAAAAGAAGTGTCTGATGAGATGACGAAAAATAGAGGAGTATGGAAGTAGAAGACATGCTGCGCCGACCCCAAATAAATTGGGATAAGGGCAAGAGAATGATGACACACTTATTCTACGGTGCCGAGACCTAAACTAAAGGCTTTAAGTGTATTCCTACCTACAATATCTCTCTCGTTACCATTGATGGTTTGGTAAACCAATATGTTAGTTTTTTTAAGTGGACTATGCGTTTTATGTAAGCAGTATGTTCATTTGACAATAATTCGAGAGTTTGCAATAACGCTAGAGAGATTACAATATAACGTGTTTGATAATTTTACGGTGACATATACCTACAAGTGGAAAAAGTTTGTTAAATTATAGTTCGAGGAGTTAAGCCGTATAGGCGAGGGTGTTTTTGAACCGAGAACTGCAATAACAAATGTCCACGTGTCTATAACGACGTTTTTTTATAGAATTTTGAAGAAATAAAATAAAAGTAATGTACTTAAAGTATTTGTCAAAGTCAAAGTCAAAGTCATGAATTATTACGAGACTGTGATTCAATTTTTATTTTTCTCCCGCACTTTGTTTTCGCCAGGTAGAAGGAGAAGCAAAGTTATGAAGCCGCTATACAGCCTAATATAATAATAGTTTTTAATATATTTTTGAATTTAGGACACAATTATATGTTAATTTGTTTATAAAAGAAAATATTAGTTTTAAATCATCATGTTTATCTATGATATTAAAATAAGTAAAAATAATTTGAATAATTATTATACTAATGTTTACGCCGTAAGACGTGGATTGCTTTGCCGAAATTTAAAAAAAAAACATTCACCTCAGACTGTAGGCATTGAACCAATTTTCACTAAGTACCGCACAGGTGTTGAAAAAATATCAAAAACACACGAGTGTGGAATACACTGCATTTTCAACCGTGCGAAAAAAAACAGTTTGCAAGGAAGTTGAAAATGTAATTATAATTATTGTATGTGCGCATAATGGAATGCATCCCATGACATCTAAGGAAAAAAAAAAATAGTGTCAAAAACATGACGTTTTACTTCCACAGACAGTAGTGATGTCTACTTTAAAAATCGATATCGATTGTACAAATTAAAGTGCATTTTTTTACTTTTGTTTAATTTGAAACACGTGTTTTTTCAGAGTGGTGGTGGGCGGGCGCATGCGTTGGCGCCGCTGTGCTGGTGTGTGCGGCCGCGGGCGCGCTGGCCCGCCCGCACCTGCGCCGCCGACACGCTGCCGCCGCAGCCGCCGCCGCCAACCCCGTGAGTCGTTGTCATCACTATTTTACACATGGGTATTTAATATAGACTGCGGTCTTCATGTTAACTAAAATATACGAGTACTACATTTTATTACAAAAAAACGTCAATAACTTTTGACTAGATCTTGGACCCGATTCGTCTGTGCCTGGTCTATTTGTCACGGAGAAGTAGGTACTAACTCTCGAGGCGGAGGTTTAAAAAGACATTTGGTTTTATTTGGTTCCTAAAGTTTTCTGGTTTCTTATACAAAGGCAACCAAAAATAACTTCTTGATGTTTGAAACTACCTTTTGGGACGGGAAATTATTTTTTGATTCTTATTGCTCGTAAAAAGAAGTTGCTTTAAGAAATGTGTTTTTATTAGAATGGCATAAATTATTGAACTTTGATGTTACCACTAAAGTCACTTCCAGCTTGTGAATGGTGGATACTCCATGATTTGCAAATACATTGGAACATCCATTACATACTGAGGAGGAGGGCCATCGGTCCCTGTTGTAGGTAATTCGTAGAAATTTACAGTAAGTAGGTACCCACCATACCATACCTTGTACTTCCATGAAGTATATAACAGGAAGGATTCGTGTTTGCCAATAACTGGGTTGTAGAGATCAGATACAGAGATGCTCCTGCTGATGCTAAAATACTTGTATTCAACTGCATCTGGTTTGACTGAAAGCCAGTTCCAAAACGTCAGACGTCAATTTTATTAAACGTGGGTAGGTACAAAAAGTTTCCGGCGTTGGTAAAACCTGATCCATTTCATTGGAAATATCCACCAACAGACTCACTTTTTTTTAAACTTCTGTACGAATGAAACGAGTTTCTAGGAAATCTAAATTCGTCATTTTATAATGATAGACCTTATAAATCGTTAGGAAAACTACTTAACACCATCACCAGCAGGACGAAAAAGGTGATTCGTCCTACTAAACCAAAATAAGTACCTATTATCCGTTCAGACCATTGGCGTCAATTAGGGTAGGTAGGTATAACCATTATTAATCAAGTAACTAAATGACGTGAGAAGAAATAGATAATTATATAGAATAGAAAACTATTTATTTTATTTTATGACAAACGCAAAACGACAAATGGCAAACAAGTAATCAACAAAAAACAAATCTAAGCATGACTTACGCAGGTGTGTAAGTCATAAAAAAAAATATTTATTAAATTTTATAGTATTACTTTTCTGTAATAGTTATAAAACATGTATCAACTAAGTGTATAAACTACATTTTAATTATAGAAAAAAAAATCGTGTACCTATGATTATTGGTTACGTACATTCTATGACTACAACTCGATCATTGAGCAATGCCAACCGTCTCGTCTCGCGAGCCGACAAACGCGTCATCGCTCACTATTACAGTTATAGGTGCGCATATATAACAACTACGACGGTAGCAGCAATCGAGCTTCTTTTACATGTGTGCCAGCTCATATGCACACACACGGTACGCTCACTATAATCTACAAACACACTCACTCGCACTAGCTACATCGTAATCATCGCACCTACCGAAGTACCGATTGAGCACACAAAGTGAACTAGACAGATTATTTGTATGTGTGAGAGAGCAATGTTACACACTACAAACTGTGTAGTGTGCGGCGACATCGGGGCAGCCGGTGCACCGCCCGCCCGCCCGTCCTCCCCGCTACGCGACTGCGAACACCGCGCCGCGTCCGTCCGCGTCATTGAACAACAAGACTCGCTCGATGGCAGGCGTCTTTCTGCCAATATGAAAAAAGGAGTTAAGAAACTCCATCACAAAACACGCGATAGTGGAATTTATACGTTATTCTTAGTTCATAAATAATTTTATATTTATAGTGTTAATGCCTTGAATAACATATTTTTATTTATTAGTGAATGATAGTTAATTATTGTAAACGCGCTAATCTCTCTATAGTGCCCTGTGATTGTTTTGTTTAAAATATTTACAGCTTCAACAAAACAAATGCAAATGTCAGTGACTGTGTAGTGTAATTATCAAACAGAACATTTATGTTCGTGATCGATTCACTTATTTGTGTCTCGATAAGTGTACCATCGAATTTGGATTTAAGCACATCACTAACTGTCATCCATAGGTGGAAAACCTACAAAAATTGTGGACGACACTGTTTCAAATAGTAAGTAGTGTTGTTATAGTCGTAATGTATTTTGATTGCAAAAAAAATATTAAGTGCAAATTCAATAAATATAGACATACGTTACCATTATTTTTGATTTGATAGCAGTGCGAAATTTTCAAGCGTTACCTAGTAAATATGATGTGGAATAAGGACAGAATAGAAGAATGTTTGTACTGGAGTCGAGTGAGGCCCGAGGCGACTCGGATGGCCGCGAGACGGCGGGAGCGTGCCAAGTGATAAGAGGCGCGCCGATAGCGACGTCACACCCAGACGTTGTTTGTGTGAATTTAAATAAATTTTCATGACAGACAGTTCCGTAATCACCTCTTGCTGTATCATAGTCGTGACATGCCAACTCGATAATATGTGCACAACTTGAAAATATGCTCATCAAAAACAGTGGGTATACTCAAAGCTTTCATAAATTACGATAATCTTAATGTTTTTCATTCATGCATTAAATAATCTATAGATAGTAAAGTATTCAGAAAAGAGAATGTGTCAATATTGAGTGTAAAAGGAAACACTGATTCTAATCTTATCACAACAAATAGGTTAGGAATTGAATTGTAAGACAATATTGGCTTAGAATAGTAGTAATCTTAATCTACAATAATAAATAAGTACTGAATCATTTATCATTTCACAGTAATAAACTCATTAAAATTGCACTTTCTATATTAACAACATAACTTGCTTCTAAGACAGCCTGTCGATTAAAAGTGTTAATTCTGAATGTTGTACTTTGGTTATGGACATTTCCAAGTTTGATTACCTTGGGTAATGTTTTAAAACCACTCTCCTACACATATGTTTGTATCTTGATAAGGAAAGTGGAAACAAAAAGATAAAAAGTTGATTATCTTTAAAAATGGTTGGTGGCCAAATGACATTTCAATAGGCTTGTGTTATCAGAGCACAGAATCAAAAGAGAAACGGAGTAGCACTGTGTAAGAGCATGATTTAAGTTAAATTGTCACATAAATACAGTGGATAAACTGTACAAAGTTCTGTACAATCATGTTTTTAGGTTATTTCTTATGCAGGGATATTATTTGAGAACATGTTGAGTGCATTTTGTGATCTATTTGTAAACACTGAGACCGTACACAATGAGAATGTTTGATAGAGAATGAGAACATTGGAATGTGTATTTTTTTGCAGAAAGACAAAAATGCACACAGAATACTGTAGTTCTTTAGATATCATAACAAGTTTGAGATGATTCTATCTTTTATTATTCTTACCATTTACAAACCTGATTATTAGCAGTGTTATCTACATAAATATTATGTAAAAGAAACAAGATGAGACAATCTTTAAATGAGAGATCTTTACTAAAGAGCTCCAAAATTTAAAAATATTAATAATGTCATTGCCTCATTCCTCTGTTTAGAATTCTTACTAAGATCTATGTGTAACTGCCGAAAACTAACTGATTTCAGTTGAATATAATCATATTTACAGGATGTTCAATATCACACTTTCTTTTTACTAATAAGGAAAACCAAACACTGACCTGCAATATTCTTAAACACAAAATATTTGTAAGGACATTGCCCTTTTCAAGTTATATTTTATTTTAGATAAGTATAATCATTTGAATGATGTTTTTTTAGGTTTATTCTTATCAAAATATTAGTTTGTATTTGTGAAACACAATGTGATACAAATACACCTTTCTTGCTTGATAACTGATTATTCATCCAAACAAAAGAATGTGTTAGTGCATTGACCTTTCATTCTATACCTAAATACTTGTTTACTATTTCAAAGATATCAAGAATTATCAATGCAGAGTCAAAACATATGATATACCTAACAAGTACTGCTATATGAGTCTTAGTCTTAGCCTTATCATGCGTAAATTATAATAAAAAATCAAATAAAATAGTGTTGATCAACAGTAAAAATAGCTAACAGCAAAATAAAAAACAAGGTATTTTATTGTTACTAGTCAATTATCACAAATTAAATACACATTATTTATGTTACATATGTTTCCAATGGTGCAGTAAAGGCAACTCACAAAAAGTAAATATTATTTTAAGATGGTCACCATTTGCTGTCTCTCTCTCTCTCTCTTTGGGAAAATATTACAATCCCTAAAAAAACACAATTCTGACACCAATACTCCTATATACGTTAAAAAAAAGAATGAAATTTAAAGAGAATATGATGATTGATACTGGCAATAAGCTGTTCCTGACTGAGTACAGTCCACTGAAACCTCAAAATGATACATAACATGGCTGGCACTGGCTATCTGGCACTACTATAAATCTTAAAAAAAGTGGTATTATAGACCTCTGGACTTCTTATAGATGCCCAGGTTGTAGTCTCAATGTTTCTCTAGAATAGGAAAAATTATAGTAAGTAATAATGTTTGTCACTAAGAGCATTGCTAAACTTTAAGCCCTGTAATTAACTCTTTCTTAGCTAAATCAAAAACAAAGATATTTTCTGAGAACCAAAACCTAAAATTCACCTCATTCAGCTTCTTCTTACAAACAGATACTGTTGTCAAATATTGCTATCCTTAACTATCCTCTGATATTTAAGTTTATTTTTTATAAAAAACGATCCTCAGTGTGTTTAGCTGTAAGTACCTACTAATGTACTCATGAAGCACAATGTTCGAAGATTATAAATAAAAATTCTCTATCTCAAATTGTCTGTATTTCTAGATTTTCATGAATTAAGGACCATTAAAACATTTATAGTCAATTTAGAATAATTGATTCAATTAATAATAGCGCATATTAATTGCAAATTGGCTGATAAGTTGTTTGATTTAAAATTGTATTATAACTTGAGGTAAAATTACTCCAATTAATATTATACAATATCCTGTTTAGATAAAATATAATCCTCTTTAATGAGAGTAGGTATTATTTGAACTTCGTGTTCTAAATCTAAATGCTGATTGGAATAAATAAACATATTTTCTGCATAAGGATAAAATATAATATAAACATACCATCTCATATGTTCTCTGTACACCGTTCAAAGTGCAACAGAAAGTTTGTTGACTTAACAAAAGGTAATAACAAATCAATGATTATATTATATAAATGATTATACAACTATGATAGGTACTAACAATCAATTTTGTTAAATAAATAATTTAACAGCACTAAATAGGTCAATACTAGACATTAAGTGAACAATGGCTTTGTCCCATTAACTATGCCCTAGCTGTGACCAAACACATAGCCGTCACGGCTGTAATCCTTGTAACATGAGGGTTAGCCAGTTATTTACTGCAGCACACCAACAACTGTTTTCTGATCATGGCATTAGGTCCAAAGTAATTTGCTATTTACAGACTAATATACAATTTTGCAGCGGAGAGGAATGTCTTAAAATAACTATTAACCTGGGTTGGATTTCCAGGATTGACTATTTGTTCTGTAAATCCTAGTCTGGAACTAACCAACTAACCCTTAGTAATTATGCTGGCGACTTGACGCATAAACAGCGTCTCAATATGAAAGTAGTTCTTTTAGTGATAGATTATTAACCCCGAGGATAACCACATAAGTGAGAGTAGTGTGTTGTGATTTGCAGATGCTCTCGGTACAAGTGCCGGGGTGCGCGGGCATGGAGCGGCTGGGCGCGCCGGGGGGACCGCGCCTACGGCACGATCACAGACATCACCATTCCACATTGTGAGTATACCTTCACCCTAATCTTGACGATCTTCTGGTTTTCGTAATTGCCACTTTAGTTTCTGGCTCCCAACTATTGCAGAAGTTTGGAAAGGTATAGTGCGATTGTCTCAAAACTAGAAATACTTGTACCTTCCTTCCTACCTACAAAGTAACTAGTGTGTGTAGTTCTTCTGTCTAACCCAGTGGTTCTCAACCTTTCATGGACCACTTTGACGTATATATTGTTAGCAGGGACCATAAGGTCCTAGAAGAATACACACAGGATTATATCTAAGAGGGGTGTGAATATTTAGCTCACAAAATGCAAAAACTGAAAAATAACATAAAAACCTTTAGAATTTATTAAAATAGTGAGAAGAACAAGAGCGATCGAAAGAGTTCAAAAACGGAGTAGGAATAAGTCAGCGGAATTTTGCAGGAACACTTATGGATAATCCTGCAAGAGCAAGCAAGCTCGGAAATCTTAACACCCTGCCCCTAGGTTAGCTTGCACCTTCCGTGCAGGATAAAAATTACGAATAAATATTGTATCGTTTGGGATCATATTTTAAGCTCTTGGGGACCACCGGTGGTTCGCGGACCATAGGTTGGGAACCACTTGTCTAACCCTTCAGAAAAATCCAATAGGCGACACAGGCGTAATCAGCTGTTGCTTTAACTCTTCTAACACGTGACAATATTAATACCACTCCATACTACTATTTGTAGCCTATATGTTAAGATAACGAGCGTACACCACACTTTACGTTTTTATGTCGCTCATTAAGAACATGTCATCAAAAAAATAACTTGAAAATGTGAAAATATATAACTGGAAAGTACGCTGCTCGTAAAGTATCCTGATATCTTCCGAAATTTTCTCAGAATAATTAATCATTATAAATATCGGACATTTATAATTAAGTATTCATTTTTCTGAGGAAATTTATTCTGCTCTGTCATCTACAATTGAAATTCCACAAAAAGAGCAGACAGGCTATCGCAATGAAATATAAATTGTTTTAAAAATCTATTGATGATTCACTACTAGCCAATGTATTGTGAACCAATTTCTCATGAAACATGCTCCATACGCTCTCCATACATGGTTTGATCAAAATGTCTCATCTGCCTAGGTGCCCCAA
Organism: Xestia c-nigrum; assembly: GCA_916618015.1. Classification (NCBI taxonomy): domain Eukaryota; kingdom Metazoa; phylum Arthropoda; class Insecta; order Lepidoptera; family Noctuidae; genus Xestia; species Xestia c-nigrum. The sequence goes on from OU745260.1 coordinate 14,509,999, forward strand.
ATGACCGTTTACCTGCACTCTTGACAATCTGAACAATGCCTCTGTCTGACTCTGCAATAAATATGGCCACCTATGAGGGCCCAAACTAGCAATATAACTAAGAGAAGAGTCTTTTGCACTGCTTTTATTGCGCCTGAGTATGAAGACGCGGTACTAATAGACGATTTGTCACTTTCCAGGGAATGGGAGAAGCAGCAGAGGTTGCAGGCGATGGTGGGGCGTCTGCAAGAGATGGTGGAGCAAGAGACGCGCGCGCGATCTGCGGCCGCGGCCGAGCGCCTCGGCCTGCCGCCCAGCATACAGTTGCCCGACGGCGAGTACGGACAGGACGTGCATCTACAATTACGAGTCCCTTATCAGGTAACCACTATACCACCTTTTTAGGGTTCCGTAGTCAACTAGGAACCCTTATAGTTTCGCCATGTCTGTCTGTCCGTCCGTCCACGCTTAATCTCTGTGACCGTTAGCACTAGAAAGCTGAAATTTGGTACCAATATGTGTATCAATCACGCCGACAAAGTGGTAAAATAAAAATTGGAAAAAAATGTTTTATTAGGGTAGCCCCTATATGTAAAGTGGGAAGTGTTTTTTTTGTTAATATATTGTTGGAAAGGTATTTAAAAATGAATAGGGGTTTACTAAAATCATTTTTTGATAATGTCAATAATTTGGCAAGACACGCTCTTGGCCGGTTTTTTTTTAAACTAACTCCCTCTCCTTGATTTCGGTTGTACAAGACCAACTGTGGTATTAGAGGTATGAAGGTGCTCAATTGAGAAATATCACCACCATACCTATTTCTGCTGCCAAGCTTGTTTGCTATTGCTGTGTTTCAGTTTTAATGCTTTGGGCACAGTGTAGTTACGATCTGTTTAATCTATCAAGAGAGCTTGTTTGTACTAATAACATAATCAAAACCCATTGTAAAGGCGGCCTATCATGACCAGGTCCATCATCAGCTATATACCTCATCTCTTAAAAATCCCGTAGTTCTCAGTTTCGAGATGAACACGCCACCGATCTCATACCACGATCTTGCGACTGATCCTGACCTTTGACTTTGCAGCAAGCCGAGCTGACGAGAAGCAGCTTCCAGCCTCCACCGAACAAGTGCGTGAGCGACGTGCCGGAGTGGGCGGGCGGCGCGGACGCGGGCGCGGCGCGGCGCAAGAAGGACGGGCTGCTGCAGAAGGCCACGCGCTGGTGGGTGCGCATGGGCGCGCGCGCACAGCCGCCCGGGCCCGTGCCGTGCGTGGTGCCGTGCGTGGCGCCGTGCTCGCCGTGCGTGGCGCCGTGCACGCCGTGCGTCATGGTGCCGCGCGCCGGCCCGCCGCCCGACGCGTGACGCGCCGCGCACACATATCACGCTTACATTCCATTATCGGGACGGTCGGCCGAGTGCGTCCCGGAGTATTATAGACTTGGTATTTATTTATTCGGGAGCGCGGCCGCGCCCGCCGCGCGTCGGGCCGCTCCGCCGGGCCGCTCGGGTCGCTCCGCCGGGCCGCTCGGGCCGCTCCGCCGGGCGGGCCCATGTTCCGAGCGCCGTCTAAGAGTTTCGCGAAAACTAAGACTGAGATAAAGTAAAAAGATATAACGTTATAAAGTCTACGTTGAAGTATGTTGTCTTAGGTGAAATTGATTCAGATAGAAACGATTAAAGGTATATTATAATATTTAATGAATCTTTCGACGGCCGCCCTCGATGATATCGTGTATTAGCCGGGGGCCCGTCGACGGTGAGCTGATGTCTTGCAGTGTACAGTTTCATGTTTAAGTGACCTATTTTAAAGTTTAATTTCTATCCAGCAGCTATAAATCTGTGTTTAAACAACTTTTATATTTATTTATAATTGTATGTAAAGGATGCATATCAGTACAGTAAACGCAAGGAATATTAATTTACGTTGCATAGTTACTATTTTATTGTAAATATTGTCTCTAATTTAATATTATTAGATTAATTATGGCCGAACGCCAGAACCCGGGGGTCTTTTCAATTGAGTGTTTGCTACATTCCATATTTATGTTGAAATATTCTCGATAATACTTACTGTACTAGTTGCTTCCACCGGTCTACCTGTAGTCCTTGTATGTCTGTATCCAGCACCACGACTGTCTGTGGGCGAGAGTGCGTCGCCTGGCGATACCTAGTCATGCTGACAATAATTGACAATCGATTAGTGACTGATATTTAAAATGCAGATGAATAGAAATCTCATTAGAAAATAGACATAAAAAGAAAAATATTAAAAGAATTAGTTATAAATTAGCTGTTTATTATTTATATTAATCGGTCGGCAGTACATGTCCTGCAAGCGGTGACCACAGTCCTACCCGATGTTTGTACGACATGTTAGTACTGCTTGGTCACCGCTGTATGCAGAATATGTTCTGCGCGTCGTTATTAAAGTGTCACGACAGTCATTAACTTGTTTACTATCCATGATATCATCAACCGATCAAGTTAAATGGTGTTTTGTCATTACCATTGTATTACACACACATGCTAAGAGAAACACCGTTTGTCGTAGTCCATTGCATAGTAATGGGCGCTCGCCTATCATCTATACTTAAAATCGATAGTTTGCAGTGAACACTTGTATTTTTTTCCTGTACATAATAATAATGTCAAAAAGTGTTTTGATTTTTAATACAATTACGGGTCTTAAGCCTAACACTTGCCGTTAGTTAGCTACAATGCTGGACGCTAAGTATTTTACAATAAAATGGCGCAATAGATTAACTTTTAACTGTTATAAATATAGCAATTTTCACAAGCTTCTATATATGATGAGGAACACTTAAAGATATTATATTAATTTAGATGTTAAATTCTAGTCGCTACCACATGTAGTTTGATTCTATCCCAAAAATGTTGTATAACTTATTTATGAAAGCTTGAGGATGTTCGTATTTATAACGTTGTCTGGAATTGTATGCAGCACAATACAAACAAAGGAAGTAAATTGAAACGTGCCCTATTTTCCAAATACCTATAACATAAGTACGTTGTTGTTACTTAACAGATAGTGTAGTGCATTATTATCGCGAGTGTGGACGTGTGTGCATGTCGCCTGTGCGCCTGCGCGTTTTCTCGTTGTGTGTATGACGCGAAACAATCCTTTGTCTGTATCGTTAGTAAAATGGCACAAAAATTTGCGCATTTTATTGAATCTATTACATTGACAGCATTGGAGTGCTACACGCGGCCATTTTTACGGACTGAAACATAATGTAATGTTCAAAATATTAAAAGAAATAAGTAATTATAATTACTTAAAACTGATTTGTTTTGTATATTTATTGTTTGTCTTCGATGTTTAAATATGGCGATTGATAAATAGTTCATTGAAAGACAATTTAGTATTTATTTTAAACTATTTGTATATACTTAAATATAAATATATAAGAAAAAACTATTGTTGTGGCCTACACCTTAAAATAGAGGGGTCTGTTCATCACGTAAACAGATGGTGACATTGAAGTGTACAATGTGCATGAAACGAATCTCTCTATTGCGTTTCCTCAGCACTGTAGTGCTATGAGAAACGAATTGAACATCATCCCTATGATCGAGTTGTACAGTATTCTGCATAACAGGACAAAAGTATAGAAATTCACTTTCTTATTTCTATATTTTTGTTTTTTATTTTACGGTCACAAGTATTCTAATACTTAAAGCAGCTTATCATTTTATTATATCCCGCCATGTCTTTTTGTTGCCTTAAAATTATAAGTGTCGAAAATGCTATTTTAGCAGTCATTGTACAAAATGCTGATGGAAATATAAAAGTTGTTTAAATAGTCTCACAGAATAGATATTTAATCTAGATATCAAACAATATTCCATTTGTCATATTAATAAGTAAAAGCAGAAGCAAATGTTTAATAATAAAAGAAAACTGCATTAAATTATGACCTACCAATAATGAACAACGATTTTTATTTCCACATTCTATAAAAGAAATAAAATAATAGGCTCCGTCGATTGGCCAGTCAGCAAAGTTAATGGCGGAGCGGACTACGCAAGATGTGCACTATGCAGGTCAGTATCGTTACTGCATGATACCACTGTACCCGGTTGGTCACACCCACTCACCAAAAAGAGAGACTCCTGGAGGCAACCTATTCCATCCTGTATTCTACTAACCTATCTCGAAGTATGAGTTGACAGGTTGTTTGCATGGAAGCGCACATTTATGAGAACAAGGCCTCAACACAACTTTTATCAAGCGATATACGTTTTCGAGCTCTGCTCGCTCTTGCATCCTACGTGCCATGAGTATTATAGGCATGGCGACAGTTATCAAAAATAGCAAATCTATTTATTCCGTCAGTTAGAGAGTATTGAAAAATAATGGACACGTATTTTTTATTTTTGTAAATCAATGAATATTGAGATAGATAAATCGTATCAATACTCGGGAGTGGTGGCTCGTGATGTTAGAACTCGCTAAAAGTTTTACCTAGGCGTGACGTAGGTACTGAGAATTTTAAAAGCGTAAGGCAGCGTAAGGTATCGTCGTTTATTTTTTTTAAAGCGCCGAATACACTAGGGAACATTTTGTCCCGCAACATGACGCGCGACACTAAATATACGTGACGCTGCAACGTTGCATAGTGTCCCGCAACATGACCCACAACATTGTACGTGACGCGGGGCATGTTGCTTGCTCCCGCCTCGAGAGCGAGCGCACGTGTCCCGCGTCAGTGTTGCGCCATTTGTCACCGAGTGTAGTCGCGTACGCAACGTGCCTTTAAAATGTCTGTAGTGTGGGGAAATAATACCGTGCTTATGCTTATAGAGCTTTACGAAAGTCGTGACTTGTTGTGGGATACTTAGATCAGATCACTTAGAATATTAACTCTTCTTTCTCGTTGTAATAAGAAATTCCGCATCCACCACCTTCTCTTTCTCTTACGTTTCAACACACTCAATATAATTACTATGTACGCAGCACTAATAGCCACAACCTCCTCCTCGGGCGACATTTCTATAAACACTGAGAAGTGTGGTCGACAAAATGTTCCGCGACATGTATGTCGGCACATTCCACGTAGTTGTTGAGGAACATGTTCCGCAACATGTTGCTCCAATTGTCCCCTAGTGTATCCGTGGCTTAAATATTACAAAAGAAAAAATACGGGTCAAATATTTGTCTAATTTGTTTTTTTTTGTCGTCTACCCTATTCTTAAAAAAAATCCTATAGACTTCAAATCGATACATTAATTAAATGTGTAATTCTGTTTGAAAGATCAATAAAAAATAGTTATCTGTTATTTGGTGCAAACTAAGAAAAGCCAACTGGTGCTGCTAAATAACCGATGACTGAATGCCTATCACCGCGCCCTAAGTTCTTCGGATTGACGCACTTACTGTAACCATACTGATCATTTAGTTGGGGTGTCCGTAAAGTGTTATTGGGTTTTTCCATCAGGAACTTATCGTCAGTTTAGGTTTGCTTTACCTTCTCTCTCGCTCTGACTGATAAGAGTAGAAGTGGTCATCCAAGACGTAACAGGGTGTAACAGATTGTGCTATACCTCCTATGTGGTGATTCACACCAGCAAATTGGAATTTGGTGGGGTAAAGTGAATGGCTACAGGGAAACGAAAGAAAGTGAGAAGGTCTAGGAATGACTTTGACCTTGGAAAAGTAATTCCTACCTAGACCTGACCTGCACTGGCTTGCAAATTGCAAAAAACGTTAGAATATTTGTATTTCGCGGGCGACCCTGGAGCATAAGGCTGCAGTTCCACTAGTGATGTGCGAAGATGGATGCTAGGGAGGGCGCGATTGAAAAAATAGTAGTCTCTGAATGGAGTGATGGTGACCACTCGCATCACTTTTTTTAAAGATTTCTGCAGAATATGTTTCAGGACCGTAACACGGTATGTTATCATCTGCCTAGCCTTTTTCCCAGCTAGGTTGGGGTCGGCTTCCAGTCTAACCGGATGCAGCTGAATACCAGTAAACAGAGTATGTTTTTGTAGGTAAATAAGCATTAAAATCATTAATAATTATTATCCTTTAAGTTCATTTAATCCCATACAATGATTTTTTATATGAAAAAGTCTTACTTTACCTAGTCTAGAGCTTATTCTTCTATCGCACGATGTCGTTTCGTGGGTATCTATAAAAACAAGTACCAACAAATCTGCAGCGTTCACTGAAAATAGGTCGTATTTCCCTGTATTTCAAACGTAGATTCCCACGAAACGTCTCGCATCGTGAAAAGATGCCGCGTCGTATAAGATTATTAAAATCTATGGTCATACCTATAGAGTTATATGTACAAGCCGTAAGGTCTAAGTACTTTCTTGGAGCTGAGATAGTACCTACATAATGATTCCATGATTTACGTTTTTCGACTTTTGGCAACACAGACTGACTGGTTGTCAGTGGTTGTCCTAAACGTACCCTATGTTCCGAATTGCAAAAAAAGTGATAATATCGCGAATCCGACCGAATTTAGTAGTCACAAAATATGAGGCTACTGAGTAATAATTGTGACATTGCGCGTTGGTCGGATTCGCGATATTATCACTTTTATCGCAATTCGGAATGCAGGGGTAGTGATTATATCCTAATATCTAATCTGTGATTGATTATATCTCTGTGGGTTGTCCTGTCACTCCTGTCAGTCAGTGTCAAACCAAAAATAACTTTCTGACCATCACAGTTGATAATCTACAAAAAGGAAAGTAAAAAGTAGAATACATCTGAGATAAAAGTTTACTAAGAAGTGTGTTTATATTTGTAGTTCAATTGGAAATATAGGATCATGCAAATATACGTTGACTGGTTGGTACTCAATAAAGTTTCTAACCTTAAAAACAAAATAATTTGTAAACAGAAACAAACGTGACTCGTTTTCAAGACCAAAGTATTTGTAATGTTCAAATCTTAAATCACCTCTGTGATTTATCTTTTTAACAAAACCTAGTTGCGCTGCGGTTAGTAGCTCTCTACCTAGACGGTGAGCGTCTATCGGGTGGTAATAGCTTAATCGGTCTCCGGTCGGTCAATTTTCAACAACGATTGGGTGATAAAACACCAATGCAGTCACAGAACTCATTGCAGCTGCCAATTCTGTAATGGGGAGAAAATATAGTCCATCGTCTGCTCCTGGACCCACAAAGATATTCTGTGAATCTGTGATAGAGTTTGGCCAACGAAAGCTGTCCAAAGAAAATAACGGCAATTAAAAAAAAAACATGAGCTGTTAGCCCTGGCTATAAACTGGTTAAACGGTGTTGATACTATATATTATAAATTTTTTTTTCATGTTAAATGACCTGTAATTTTCGAGTGTACTATTTTCGGCGACGAGACTCTGACCCTTATTGACAACCATTCGACTCGATTTCGAACCGAATCGAACGTATAAGATATCGAAAATGTTTTCGAAACGCCATTCACAAATCCGAAACCGAATAATTTTGACAGTTAAATTCGTTAAGAAGACTCGAATCTTTCAGACAGCTGTTTGCTATCGGGAGTCATTTTGAACAAAATTTAAACAAAGAAATAAACCATATTTACAGATTATTTCAGTAAAATAAAAATACCTAACTTTTTAAACACTGCCTGAAGTAAGTAAATTAAGTTTAATTATTGTCCAGTGTCGTTTGTGTGTTATTAGTTGTTTTATTGACATTTACATAAATTAAATGTATTTACAAAAATGTGTTATTCATCTAGATTTTAGTTAACAAGCAAGAATTGTATACCACTGATATCAAATACTTTTTCAGTCATTTTTCCTTCTAAGAAAAAAGAAAACATTACTTTAAAAATTACACCGTTTCCGCTTTGCCAGTTTGACAGACGGCTGTTTACAAAGCTGGTACTATTCGAAATAAAGTTTATTTTTAAATTATTATTTTGTTTCAATAAAATCATTTTGTTTCGTTTGCTGTTAAAGTTACTAGCTGTATATTTCCTTATATAAGTCATTTAATCATTTGTTAACATAGGTACAATAAATAGTTGTTATAAAAGATTACAAGCGCGCTATGTTATGCCCGAAGGCGTACAAATATGTATAGAGTTCGTTGACATGAAAAATTGAAAAACCTTTTAAGTTATACTACTTGAATGCAAAAAGTATTAATTGATTTTGACAAAAAAAATAAAAAAAAACATTAATAAAAAAATAAAAACAAAGAAAAAATATATAAATGTTAAAACTAAGGGTCACTTTACAACGTCAAAATTCAAATCAAGTACTTATAATACAAAATAAAAAGATACAATTATCATTAAAATAATACAAATGTCATGTGCAACAATGTCATAAAATGTATAAATGTCAAAACTGAGTGTCACTTACTACGTCAAAATTCAAATCAAGTACTTATAATACAAAATAAATAGATACAATTATCATAATAATACAAATGTCATGTGCAACAATGTCATAAAATATATAAATGTCAAAACTGAGTGTCACTTACTACGTCAAAATTCAACTAAAGCATAATAAAAAAAAGACATTAAAATAATCCAAAAATGTCACGTGCAGCAATGTCAATAAATGGAAAAAGGACTTGAATTTAAAGATATACTATGTCAATGAGTACAAAACAGTCATTACATTTTGTCTGTTAAAAAATCTGAAATGCTTTAATATGGTTTATTTAACAGCAAAGATTTAAGCCGTTTTTTAAATAAGTGTATGTTCAAATCCTTAATTGAACTAGGTATGTGGTTGTATATGATTGGTGCCATACAAAAAACACTTTAATGCATCAACGCTGTGTGAGACCTTTTTACGCACAAGTTATTGTTCTGTGGTCGAGTTCGCTTCGTGTGTTTTAATTAAAATGATATTTTGTCAAACCGGTCTAAATTGGTCTTAACAAATACAGCTACCTCAAAAATGTATATAAACACGGCAATGTCAACAATTTGTAATTAATAAAGAATGGCTTACACGAGTCTAAATTGTGGAGTCTGAACATTGATCTAACTAAATAAACAGAACGAAATAATCGAATAAACCAATTTTATTTACTACTTATCATTTTCTACCTCGATCTATTTACTACCGTTTTGTAGCGTTCCCCATAAACACAATCTCAATCGGATAGAAAAAAGCGCATCCGTTCGGATCTGTGAATAGCGTCTTGACAGTTCTTCGGTTCGGAAATGAGATAGTCGAATACGGTTCCTTACCGACACGGAAACGTATCGAATGGTTGTGAATAAGGGGCCCTATCTCCACACCAGGGTGCAAGTAGTGGCCATACATAGAGTATGAATTAGGCCGCGTTTCGAGATAGGATGTAAACGATATGAGCGTCCATAAACCCGTTCCGAATTACCGTGACCGCGATCACAAGCGATCAGTCCAGTAGTTAAGGAAATATCAGACAAAAAAAAAAGAAATAGAGGTAAATAAAAAATAAATAAATAAACATTGTAAACAGTAAACAAAAAAAATAATAAATAAAACATTGAAATAAAAACATAAATAGTAAACATTGTGTACATCGTAAATTTCACACTCATTCTGATTCAAATCACTTTTTATGTCTTTATTTGTCAATTATAGTAAATAAAAGCTTCCTCGTCAAACTTTTGATTGTTTTCGGGATCACTTTAAACAAAACCAATGTAAATATGATATACGTAAACACAAGATCAAGATGACTCAATTACGAAACCGAAACCGTCGAAACGTGTCAATTTTGACAGTCTTAAATTATTGCCATATTTAAACTTTTGAAAATAATTCGTGGATAGCTTCGTTGGCCAAACTCTACATTGTAATTTTATCGATTTAGTTACTTTATTTTATATGGCAATAAGTAATGGTGTGTAGCAAGCATCAAACTTTTCCTCTATGGCATCAAGGGTGCATTCCATTTAGATTTCACGATTATGACAGCTAAGGGCTGTCATCAGATCATTTGACAGCGCTCACGGTGTCATGTCATGACGTCATCTATGACGATTCAAAGAACATCGATATCGCGCTCACGCTAATTTGGAACGGGTTTATGGACGCTCAAATCGTTACAACCTAACTCGGAACGCGGCCCATGTTGACAAGAGCTGTCAACACAGTGACAGACACCACCACATGACACATCACGTCAGTGTATGTTTGTGTAAATGACTGAATGTGTCTGCTGTCACAAAACAAATCTGCCTGCTGGCAAGCTGTGTGGTAAACACATTTAGCACCTCTGAGAAACCAAAATATTATTAGGATATTATTATCCATTTAACATAGCAGATTTCGTATATTTGGCTCCTAATTTATTGCTGCGTATTATATAATAAGTTGAAGAGAACCGGTATCTACCAAGAAACTAAAATTTTATTGTGAAGTGATTTTTGTTTCACTATTGGTAAGTTATTTAATTTTTTTCTTGCTGTTTTGTCTTGAGACACCATTAGGTTCTGTACAACTATATTATAATTAAATTAAAATGAAAACTAAGTTAGGGTAAGGTGTCATCAACTAATTCTTAATTTTAGGTGTGGGTGCTAATTTATGCCAAAGGGAAACAAAAACATAAAAATTAAAAAATAATAATTAAGGCCACAATATGGGACCTCCAAAGAAGTTTAAAAAATATGATTCAAGGACAGGAAGCGATAGATCAGGTGAGCTATGATTTTATTATTAATAAATTGTGTAACATTGGAATTGTACTACACTACAACTTATAAAAAACAATTTTGGAGTATATCAATGGATGGTGGTGTTCCCTCATATATTATAACTTAAGAGAAGCACTATTTTTAATTGTAGACATCAACTATAGCTTAAAATTTACCATAAAATTGCACAATGATTTTCATGTCAACAAGTATGGACTTGTTTTTTTTTTTCATTTCATCGAGTTGGAATAATATTAAAATTTCTCTCAACAGGCAAGAAGAAGAAAGTAGAAGAAGAAATGACCATAGACCTAGTAGATGATGAAAACACAGAGAATGTTGGAGTGCCTGGTGCTGCCATGCAGGATGCAGAAAAAAATGATCAAGTGCCTGAGGATGAATTTGGTGCCAAAGATTATAGGTTTAAAATTGATTCTATATTTTGATTATTTGTTTCATGCCTGCTTAGTATGACTGCCTCATAAACAGGTATTGTTCATGAAAAATCAACAAACTGACAAATTTATTTTGATCATTGATCAAAATAAACCCGTTTCTACGGAGCCACAAAATATTAGCAGAAATATCCAATGGCCTAGTGAGAGTCGGGTGATACCCCACTTCTCATCTCAGTTTCTCTGCAGGGATAAAGTTATGCCACAACAGAAATAGCCTGTACTGTGGTAAAGTACATTCAAGAAGGTACAACAGCCACAGCTGACTGCAGATGCATGAGGCCTAAATTGACCTTAATTATTTGATGACTCGAATGGAACAGCGGTAGTGAGGCCACCTTAAGTTCTTAGGATCCCAGGTTCGAATCCTGGTAGGGGCAAAAATTGTAACTGAGTCATACATGTATATAATATGTATAATAAGTAGGTATGTTTTACAAACAAAAATGTATCTATGTAGTATATCAACTATCTTGTGTCCACGACACAAGCCTCGTTGCAAAGTGTGGCTCTAGCTAGATGGAGCTGTGTGTAATGTGTGTTTGTATTCTTTGATTAGTTCTCCATTTTATTTACAAGTATACCAACTTTGTTCTACAAATATGAAAGGTGAGTTCACTAATCTTGAAAATTTTCTCATTGTAGAAGTCAAATGGCATTGAAGGCTGACAACACCAGTCGCCCATTGTGGGTGGCACCAAATGGTCACATATTCTTGGAAGCATTCTCACCTGTGTACAAACATGCTCACGATTTTCTCATTGCTATAGCAGAGCCTGTGTGTCGGTATGTATTTTATCAAAATTAATAAATTATGTAACTTTTTGTTTCTACTGGCACAAAACATGTACATAAAACATGTTAAAATCTCTTGTTTTCTTTCTGCTCTCTTAGTTTAATTCTTTTACTTACAACATGTTTTTGTGTAAATGTTTCTCCAGTAGGAAAGTATATATTAATAAGCATGTTTAAGGTAGTCTTTTATCTAAAAGTAATAAGAATCATTGATGGATGCTTTCTTTTCAGGCCACAACACATTCATGAGTACAAGCTGACGGCATACAGTCTATATGCTGCTGTGTCTGTGGGATTACAGACTAATGACATTGTTGAGTACCTACAGAGGCTCAGCAAGTGTGCAGTACCGGCCGGCATTATTGAGTTCATACAGCTTTGTACACTGTCCTATGGCAAGGTGAAGCTTGTGCTCAAACACAATAGGTCAGTAATAGTATATTTTATAACGAGGGACTAAACAATCAATGAAAGCGAGGGTATATTAAATTGGCGTTTAGTCTCCAGGTGCAAACTGTACTTTTCACTTAGAGTGCGAGAAAAATAGTCATTTAATACCGAACAAATTTTCACTCGACAAAAATTCTGAACTGAGCGGTTTTTCCTTCAATCAGATCAGTCACAGATTAACAATTTAAAACACAACACTAACTTTCAACATTTTCGCAATGAAAATGATCCACACTCCACTGATAATTAGTACCTACATTACTACAACGGCTAGCAACAGAGGCATTGCACATACTTTTCAAAATCAATGATGCACACAAACAACAATAATTTTTCTCGCGTTGAAGAGTTCATTTGTTTTTTTTTTTTTCAATAAACCTCTTTCGATTTGCAAGCCAATTCGAAATTTAAATAAAACCTTTGATAAGTAACTCTTTTGTTACCATGTTTCAGAGTAAAAGATCGTTCCATTTTTAAATTACTTTTTACTCCCTAGGGAATAAATGGTCTCTCTAATCCCGCTTCGTAGGGCTATACTTTTAGTGCATGAGAAGTATAAAAATATTTTTAGGGTTCTGTATCTGTACCCAAAGGGTAAAAATTAGACCCAATTACTAAGACTCCATTGTCCGTCTGTCTGTCACCAGGCTGTATCTCATGAACCGTGATAGCTAGACAGTTGAAATTTTAACAGATGATGTATTTCTCTTGCCGCAACAACTAATACATACCCAAGTAGCACAAAACTGCATTATAAGTTGTCACAAGAGGGTAACATCGGTAACTTTAGCACTTATGAAGAGTTATTACAGTACACTCGACCTGCAATAGGTGAAAAGTGAGCTTTCACCTGAATAAGAACGTTATTATGCGTCATGGAGACCACACTGTAACGCTTCCAGCGTTAGTATACGTAACCAGTTCAGTATTATGCAGCTTTAAGCAATTTAAAGGCTTTTTGTGGACTTTAACTAAGCTACATTCTGAATTGAAGACCACGAGTGTACCCTTAGACCACTTGCATTTTAAGAAAGAACACGTGAGCTACTATAATGTAATCAGTTATTCTGTGGCTTCAAATAACAAAGATATAATGCCTTTTGCTGCACAAAGTGAAATTTGTGTAATGTGAATCAGCTTGTTACTCGCAATCGTATAACAGCTCTTATAAAGCCCACATGACCACTATGGGTGAACATTATATGATGCTAAGTTATAGCAAACTGCTCTATATTAGTTCACATGTTACCCATAATCTCCGTGAGAGCTGAATACTTGTACTATCGTTGACAATTAATCTACTAGTGCCGTTAAATAAGACCTTGAAGACTTCTTACGTGAATCTGTAGCTGACTTGTGTAACACAAGAACCACTCGTAACAGCTCGTTACTGATTCATGTATCACGAGTGGACACTTAAACAGCTCATGCCGTTTGATTGTGGTTCTTACGGTACACATTGCTTGTCTGCCATTTTTTAGATTCTAACCTAAGTATACAATATAATAACAATTTGTTTTTGTTTAGTCAACGAAAATAACAACAGAATTTGAATAGAAAATGTAATGATTTTATACGTAAACCTTATTGTCAAATTAAAAAGGAAAAATAAAAAGACTTAATTTTTTATAATAATATCATCAACCTATTTTATACTATAATTTTCAAGTAAACAGTGATATTTTGAGAGCGCGTGAAAATTTTCGTCTATAATTATATAGTATTTGACAATAAACTCTCTTTCCCATTCGAATTTCATGGACATGGAGAAAAAACAAAGTTTTACCGATAACATATATTTGCCTATATTTCCTACAAACACTTTACGAAATGGTTCACACAAAACATATCAAAATAATAAGGAGTAGGGTGAAAATTATTCACAATTTTGCCACTTGTAAATTGTCAACTCCATAAAAGAATTACTGATATCCTGGAGTGTATTTTGTGCTGAAAAATAGGTAATAAGTACTCTATTATTCAGCCCTTGTGGTGTATAAAAGGTAACACATACCCTGATAATCAGTCATTATTCAGCTCTTGGCGACTGTTACCTTTAATAATGCTGATTAAGTGCAACCAACTACATTATGCTTATTATAGCTGATTAATTTGTGCCCAAATCAGAGTTATATCAGCTGAGTAGGCGCCTCTAACGCACTTATTCAGCAGGTTTATTCAGTTGAACAGTGATTCAGCTACTATTCAGCGCTTCTGTGCTACTTGGGTAATACTCTTAGCCGGTTTTTTTTATTTGGGCAACCCCGCCGTCTTCAACTTGTAAGCCTACATGCCTGTTTTTATGATGAATAATATAACAATCTATGAGCTCGTGCTCACGAGGCCGGACGTACGCAGGGCGTAATCGTTCGTGAACCAGCGCCTTTGATGATGATCATTCCATGTTTTTTTTTTAAATCTCCTTAACCTAAGGCATCTAACTAATACGTCAATTATTACTTTTTTACTATTATTTTTACATTTTTATGTTAATTTGTGATTTGTATTTATCTCGTGTCTCTAAATGTGTAATTTTCAATATGGGGAAACCTGAAATAAATGGATTTTAATTAGTGTGTGTTTGCTGTAGATATCTTGTGGAGAGCAAGCACGTGGAGGTGCTACAGAAGCTGCTCAAGGACCCAGTGATCCAGCAGTGCCGGCTGCGACGTGACGGAGATGACGACTTCTTGTCCTCCGCGCTGCCTGACAAAGCAGCTGCTTCTCTTAAACCAGGTGAGTTCAATACGATCAACTTTAATAGGGTGTGCAGACCAGGTGTGAGCAGGAGACGGTGTGGATGACAAAAGGAATCTAATTAGTCCGTCACATAGATTTCCAAAACAAATTGGACACATGTGTGTCCATGGTGTCCTAAAATACAGGCCTCGGCTTAGTTTAGGCGCCAGTCTCCCACAAATAGAACATTCTTTTCCTGTATATGTTTAAACAAAAGTACTGTATGTTCTTTATTTGTAGAAGAGAAATAAATAATTTTCGTTTTTGTATTTTAAACGTAACAAAAAAAGAAGAAAACCCCAACCTGGGTTGGTCCAATAGAACTTTTTGAGCAGTATTACAAACAGAATCGAATAACATAAAAAAAAAACAAACAAAATGTGTGGGAAAAGTTTTTTGCAATTTTTGACTTTTTGAGTACTCTAACCTGGGTTGATGTAGAAAAACTTTTTGATCAGTATTAGAAACAGGATCGATTGGCATTAAAAAAATGTTTTGAATAAAATAGCAATTTTCTTGCTAACTGTAAGTACATATTTTTTTTAATCTGTGAATGGGTATCAAAATTTTACGAAAAATTATAGATAGTTTCCTAAGATTTTTATCATGTAGCTGCCTCGTTTACCTTTCCACCCTGTATAATAGTATAAAGGGCAATGTCGCGCGCCTTAACATTCCATAAAAATGCATCACTCTTTGAAACATTTTAATAAACATAGATATGGTTTATTTTAACAAACCTGCCTTAAATGAGAGTTTGGTAAGCAGCATTTAACATTACTATTAACCAGCGCGGTAACTGCGTAACATACTAGCAATGCATTCATTTTGACAATTGAACAATACTGCACTTTCTTTGTTCCTTGAGATTTTTCCAAACATAAGACGTTTGAAGAAGGAATATTCCGTACCAATAACGTTGTATATTCTTAGGCGAGACTAGCGACAAGCCGCCTGTGGCTAACGGCGCGGTGCCGGACGACATCAGCCAGTTCTACCAGCAGTTGGACAAGGAAGACGATGACGACGAGGTTACGGACATCACCGCTAACACCGCTGTTGCTTTCGAAGTGGATCCAGAAAAAATTGAGGTATAGTATGGTCGCGGCCAGTTAAGATCGCAATTGAGGTATAGTATAGTCGTGGCCAGTTAAGATCGCAATTGCGGTCATTGCCCTTTCCCTTTATTAACCTTACTCTTCGCACGAACCAAAGTAAATGAGCCATGTATCGTTTTTCATTAGAAAACAGTATGAAGTTCACGAGTCGATTGAAGGCTTGAACCGTCTTATTTTTGGATTTCCAAATTAAGACCTTTATCGGGGTTTGAATTATACTATATATACCAGCTATCGATTAATAAAGGTCTCATGCGCGGCCAAGAGCGTGTCGGGCCACGCTCAGTGTAGGGTTCCGTAGTTTCCCGTCCGTCACAATAAGTGTTCAATCCAATCAGATTTTAATAATTCTTTTTGTGTTTGAAACAAGTTCAAAATGATTTTCCCAGAAAGTCCTTATAAAGTTCTACTTTTCAGATTGTTTTTTTACTTTTGGAGCGATTATTTCCGAAATTATTGACATTATCAAAAAATGATTTTAGTAAACCCCTATTCATTTTAAATACCTCTCCAACACACACACGTATCACACGTTAGGGTTGAAATTAAAAAAAAAACACTTCCCACTTCACATATAGGGGGGCTACCCTAATAATTTTTTTCCAATTTTTATTTACCATTTTGTCGGCGTGATGGATACACATATTGGTACCAAAAACTTTCTAGTGCCAACGGTCACAGAGATTAAGCGAGGACAGACAGACAGACATGGCGAAACTATAAGGGTTCTTAGTCGACTACGGAACCCTAAAAAAATGGCGGAAAAAAGTTCGTCCACGCTTCATACAAAAATGTTCCAAGCCCTTTAAGACCCAAGTCAACTTTTTAAAGATTTAGTTAATGTGGTGTTTGGTGGGACTGGTGATTTGTACGACTATGTTACTGTACACTGTACAGTGACTAGTGGTCTAAAGTGTCAAGTTTCCGAGATTATGAGCTATCAAAGTTTAAGTAAATTCATTGAGCGTCATCAGCACAACTTTGATTTGATGATGATGGCAGCTATTGATGCATGTCTGATCAAATCAAAGATGTGTTGAAGTTGCTATCAGTGATTAGATTTTAACTTTGATAGGTCATATATCGGAAACTTGACACCTTAGAACGTTTTGAAAACTTGTTTGTATTGATACTTCGAAAAAAAATCTAAATGTTGGAAAAAAATCCGACCAAAAAGTTCAAACCCCCTTTTGTGGCCATATCTATAACGTAATCACACATCAAAACTGAAAATTTTAGATGTGCTATTATAGTCCAGATATGGCCAAAAAATAAAAAAAATATAAGAAGCCAGTGAAAGCTTGATCATTTCTCTCGGGAGTAGTCTAAATAAATATTTTTTTTTTCTAGAGCGCTATTCAACTCTTAAACCACTCAAATAGAAGAAAAATTGTGAAATCCCTCTTAAACTCACCCACCATTTTTTTAATAACTAACCTTGTAACCAACATTTTATGAATGAAAACATAAGATTGGATTTCAATACTTACTGGCTTCATTTACTTTTACCCACTTCGATTCAGTAACCCGCTTAATATACTAGTTTGTAGGAGGAACACGCGTAATAATAAATCTCCCAATGTTTGTAGGTAATACAAAAGCGTTGCATCGAGCTAGAACACCCGCTGTTGGCAGAGTATGACTTCCGCAACGACACTATCAACCCTGACATCAACATAGATCTGAAGCCCACCGCCGTGCTGCGCCCCTACCAGGAGAAGAGCCTGCGGAAGATGTTCGGCAATGGTCGGGCGCGGTACGTAAACAAACTGTTATTAATATCCGATATTTTCATACTGAAGCCGATTATTCATGTGACTCAGGTTGGCTAGACAAATCTTCAAAATAGCTCCCATTTTACTAGGTCAATACTTTATGTGACGGCTAAACACCCTTATGTCAGAATTTGTGACGCTACAGAATCTTAGATAATCGATCGAAAACGGGTCCAGCCATCTTGAAAAACCACTTTTCGCTGGTCTCTCAATCTCGGTAACGGAAGTGATTTTGACGACTTTTTGCATATCAACGGGCGTCACATAAGTTTGTGACAGGTATCGAGCTAAAAATTTTGTGACACGTACAGTGGTTTAGTAGAAAAATGCAAAAATCTGTGCCTGCCATCTTGAATTTACGTATAAAACTTTTGGCTGGCACTTCCGAATCTCAATAACGGTAGCGTTTTCGAATATGGTTCCTTTACAAAAACTTGGTGACGCAATGTGTGACAGTAATAACGTTTGATTTATGGCGTCACATGCAAGGGTTTACGAGAAATCAATAAAAACCCTAATGATAACCTGAATTTGTGACGGAGAAACTTTGCGTAGTTTCAAAGATATTGATCATTCAAATTTTCCCATACAAACATCTATTAATATTGTGAGGTGACCATATTTTTTTACATAAATAAAGGATTTCTTTTTAATATACTAATCGGCCGGTAGCAGCTACGCCTGCTTTGTATTTGATTTCTCCGTGGGAATAAAAGGTTTTCCTGCAATAAAAAGCGTAAACTTATTTTTTTATTTTATTTGTTATTTCAAAATTCATCATTTCAAACTCATTATATATATTGTAGTCTTTGGCTGCAAAAGAGAGCCCACTTGTATTTCGCGTTTAGTTCATCATCTTAGGTAACTGAAAATGAGAACTAAACTCGACAGTCTGCAGTGTATGTACTTTTCGAAGTGTTATCACTAATCAGAGGAAGACAACATTAATCTTCGGTAAGACAACAAATTAATAAGAGAAGATTCGACCAGTTGTCCTAGTAGTACCAACTTTAAGCAATAGATGGCGACACTAACATTAGCTATCATGGAAGTATTACATTCCGTTCACAGATATTTTGTACATTTTTTACGCAACTTATTGATTTCAAATTTTGAAATCGATATTGTTTATTTAATTATTATTCTGAAGTGCAAATGGAGTTGATCGTCGTCATTTGAAACGCTGTTTAAGTACAATTGTACAAATAAATAAATGTGATATTATTTACAGCAAACATTATTTTTTCATTTAAATACCTTAGATCATAAGTTATCCTGAAACATTAACTACCTATGTACTTACCTTGAAAAACACCAATACCTACCTACTAAAAAGAGTAGATATCTGCACGTAAATAATCAGTAACATTAAAAATTTGCCTCCATTTCAGCTCACTTCTACACTTTTGTCTTCTATTGATTTAAATATCTACAGTTGTTCTTATTAGTATCACCAGTACACGGATTTTCGTCCATTAAAGAAAACACCATAAAATATATAAGTCCTACATAAAACCTACTATATTGGTAACCCTACTGCAGTGTTAGCATGGGAAAATTTAAATGATCAATATCTTTGAAACCACGTAAAGTTTCTTCGTCACAAATTCAGGTTATCATTATCGTCCCCGTCACAACATTTTGAACATATTTTGAAGGTCGTAGATCATCAGGCAGCGGAGATACAGGTGTCCAGCCAGCTTGAACTCAGGTTGGCTGGACATTAGGTTTTTATTGATTTCTCGTAAACCCTTGCATGTGACGCCATAAATCAAACGTTATTACTGTCACACATTGCGTCACCAAGTTTTAGTAAAGGAACCACATTATTCGAAAACGCTACCGTTATTGAGATTCGGAAGTGCTAGCCAAAAGTTTTATACGTAAATTCAAGATGGCTGGCACAGATATTTGTATTTTTCTACTAAACCACTGTACGTATCACAAAACTTTTAGCTCGAAGCTTGTCAAAAACTTATGTGAAGCCCGTTGATATGCAAAAAGTCGTCAAAATCACTTCCGTTACCGAGATTGAGAGACCAGCTAAAAGTGGTTATTCAAGATGGCTGGACCCGTTTTCGATTGATTATCTAAGATTCTGTAGCGTCACAAATTCTGACATAAGGGTGTTTAGCCGTCACATAAAGTGCCCTAATGACCTAATAAAATGGGAGCGATTTTGAAGATTTGTCCAGCCAACCTGAGTGACATGATTATTCGGCTATCGCCACAACCTTCGGCCGCATCCGAAACCGAAGGTTAACCCAAGAAATTCAGTTATTGATTGTTTAAATTGCATATTAAAATGACTTATTTTTATTTTTATTAAATTTTAACGTTGAATGCATATAAAAAACATAAGAAGATGATTAAAATGAACAGTACGTTCAATTTCGGCGCTTGCTAAAAATCTTCGGCAAAAAAAAGTTTAAAACTTCCACCGATTTTGGCCTAAGCCGAAGTTGAATTTGATTGATTGCGATTCCCTTTACAAGCATCACCATGAATGATGTTGGTATGTAACAGTTCGGGAGTGATAGTCCTCCCGTGCGGCGCGGGCAAGTCGCTGGTGGGCGTGACTGCGGTGTGTACGGTCCGCAAGCGCGCGCTGGTGCTGTGTAACTCCGGCGTCTCCGTGGAGCAGTGGAAGCAGCAGTTCAAGTGCTGGTCCACCGCGGATGACAGCATGATCTGCAGGTACCTTACAATTTTAATCATTCTACTTCGTCTTACTGGAATCTTATTTAAAACAGGCAGAACTCTATCCGCCCATCCTATGTCGTCACGTGCTGGCGCTAAAACGGCCCTTGGGCAACCCCTTGTCAATGCTCTCCCTGAAGCGCCATCACAGTGCGTGTTTAGAGTTGGTTTTCCAAGACGACGAGAGTTACATTTTTGGTCTGTTGGTGATCATTAGACTGATTTATATTTACTTAAGTCTTATTTAATTCCATACAAAGAACGTAACAATTATTAAAAACTAGCCGATGCCCCCGGCTTCTTAAAAAAAAAAATATCTACTAAAACCTTCCTCTTGAATCACTCTATCTATTAAAAAAACTCGCATCAAAATCCGTTGCGGAGTTTTAAAGATCTAAGCATACATAGGGACAGGGAGACGCGGCGGGAAACTTTTGTTTTTTAATATGTAGTGATAAACACTAGTTAACATTATATCTGAGGTACTGTTATTACTGTGTTAATAATCCTAGATTCCACCAGTCTAGTCTACAAAGGCATAAAGCCTTAGGGTCTTAAATTAGTAAAACAATCATTGATAATGATCTTTTCGTCTTCAGATTCACATCAGAAGCTAAAGACAAGCCTATGGGAGCAGGCATCCTCGTTACGACATACTCTATGATCACTCACGGCCAACGTCGGTCGTGGGAGGCGGAACAGACCATGAAGTGGCTGCAGGCGCAGGAGTGGGGGCTGGTCGTGTTGGACGAGGTGCACACCATTCCCGCCAAGATGTTCCGCCGAGTGCTCACTATAGTGCACTCGCATGCCAAGCTAGGTGCGTTACCTATACACTTACTTAGTCGCTTAATGTTCTGGGAGGCATGATTCACAGCTGAACGACACAATCGAAAAACACTGATAGATGCTTTTAAAAGAAAATCCACTCGTCTTAGCTCGTATTGTCTTAAGCCGACCCTAAGATTCAGCGTTGATAAAGCAACGGTGTACGCTGAACAGCACGAGCCGAATATTTGTATAGAATAAGATGATTCAATTCGGCTTTGTTGTTAAATAAATACTGCCGAATCGAATGTACAAACCCTATGTGTAACACTCCTGACATGACCGATATTATGCATATAGAGCTGGGTTAACGGAGTTACCCTAGCATGTTACAAATAAATATTTTGTCTTCTTTCAGTAGATTTTCAAAATGAATAAAAAAATCTAAAGTATTCACTCCCTGACTTATATTAACTCTTTGTCGTAGGTTTAACCGCGACACTACTCCGAGAAGACGACAAGATCGCCGATCTGAATTTCTTGATCGGTCCGAAGTTGTACGAGGCCAACTGGCTCGAGCTGCAAGCGAACGGGTACATCGCGCGAGTGCAGTGCGCCGAGGTGTGGTGTCCCATGACGCCGGAGTTCTACAGGGAATATCTTATTCAGAAGTGAGTGTCAGTATTTTAAGTAGGCTTATGTTACAAAGAAGCCATGCCCAATTCTTGAGAGAAAAGAAAAATAATACTGTACTGAACCATACTGAGACTTATCTCTGCGATTGTACCTTCCCATCTTATCGAATTATGAGAATGAGGAAAGGATGAAAAAATTGTGCACAATGATATCTCCTGAGATGGCTTTAAGATTAACCATCATAACTCATACTATCTAGAGGATTATTGACTCCTGAAATAAATAACCATACTGATTAACTTCTATTTTCAGGATAAACAAGAAAATGTTGCTTTACGTAATGAATCCATCAAAATTCCGCGCGTGTCAGTTCCTCGTGAGATACCACGAGCGACGCGGCGACAAAACCATAGTATTCTCCGACAACGTATTCGCCCTCCGACACTACGCCGTCAAAATGAACAAACCATACATCTACGGGCCCACCTCACAGAGCGAGAGGATTCAGATATTGCAGAACTTCAAATTTAACCCTAAAGTGAACACGATATTCGTCAGTAAAGTCGCCGATACCAGTTTTGATTTGCCTGAAGCAAACGTTTTGATTCAAATTTCATCTCATGGGGGTTCCCGTCGACAGGAAGCTCAACGTTTAGGTGAGAATGTTACTAACATGATTGCTTATAGTTTCGATCACGCCTCATGGAAAGCGATGGATGAGGGGTTAAATGTGGGTGGGAACACAGATGCAGGCAGAGCGTTCAACAATTTCGCAGTGCGCATGATAAGTGGAGAACGAGAGCGATTTGTCCTTTCATGTAAAGTGACCGGAGAGTGACAAAGGCTACTTTCATCCCTATAAACAACCCTTAAAGGGGTGACATGGGTGTTAAAAAAAAACACCTTCCATTAAAAATATCCTACAAATTCCTTACCGCCTGTGAATGTTTTTTTCATTTTTCAGGTCGTATCTTGAGAGCAAAAAAAGGTGCGTTAGCGGAGGAATACAATGCGTTCTTCTACACGCTGGTGTCACAGGACACGCTGGAAATGGCGTACAGCCGAAAGAGACAACGGTTCCTTGTCAACCAGGGGTACAGTTATAAGGTAAAGGAGATCTCCTACACTAGACCAATATCATATTTTTTTTAGAAACAGCCCTTGGAATCTAAATATAACTTACGAAATCTGAGTGTGTCGTAGGTCTCGACGCGATGTTATACAGGGTGGTGATGACAATACGACAATAAATTAAACTACGCATACCTCAAGACGTTCCTAACAAACAAAATAAAAATCGTTTGAAAATATCAAGTAGTTTAGTCACAGGAAATTATTTTTCACCTTCAACATTTGCTACATGATGTATCTGATTTTAAGGAAGCACTAACAGGTTAACGACCCCTTGCCAACACGCTATTTAAAAACTTTCGCTTAATTTGATTTACTGCAAATTAGACCTTAAATCAGGCCAATAAGAGTCATAAAGAGTATCCTTAGAGTTAGTTTTTGTCTGTTTTTTTTAATTTAAATTTCGGTTTTTTTAATTGTGTAGAATTATTCCTATGAACTAGTATAACGCGTGTTTTCATTTATTGTCGTATTGTCTTCTCCACTCTGTATATCATTAATATTTGTTAAATCATACATAATCAATATGTTTCCAGGTCATCACAGAACTAAAAGGAATGGACACAGAGCCGGACTTATTCTACGGCACACGAGAGGAGCAGGGCTTGCTACTCCAACAGGTTCGAAACTTTCCTCTAAAAATGCGTTCTACGTTCTAGATCTTTCATAATTAGCTAAACTTTACAAAGATATTGGTGCGATCCGAATTACACGTTCTAGTCCTTGACTACACATCCTACAGATATATAAAGGATTATTGGTGGGGGAGTATAAAGAAATATAAAGTCTTCAGTTTTTTTTAATTATGACTTAAACTAAACATAACTGGCGAAATGTGACTGGGTTAGGCGCACTGTTGCCCCTGCGTACCCAATCCTTCTAGGGTTTGTCATGTTTTGTATGTATTCGGAACTACATTTCTGCGAATTTCAAGCACGTTACCTATACACATATCAGACATCTGGTGGACCAGCAAAACAGTACTTTTACAATATTCAAGAATGTTTCTGTACGTGCAGGTGCTAGCGGCATCAGAGACGGAGTGCGAGGAAGAGCGCGAGGGCGGCGTGGGCGGCGCGGGCGTGGCGCGACGTCCGGGCGCGATGTCGTCGCTGGCGGGCGCGGACGACGCGCTGTACTTAGAACATCGCCGCAACGCTAACGCGCAGAAGCACCCGCTTTTCAAGAAGTTCCGATACTAATACCGCTACACTAACGGTACACTAACTGTACGTCGCCGACCTATTCATCTGTGTCGTCGCTCGTCTCACCGGCTACTCTCTAAGTCCGAAGGTACGGGGCCCGTCCGAAAGTAGCTTTATACTTTGAAATGAACCCACTCCATAATATTTTCGAACTTAAACACATCGGGAGTAAGGACGTTTTTAGTTCGGGCCCCTAACGAGTCTTATGTTCGTAATAAAGTGATTGATACGGCGGCGTAGGAAACGCCTGTAACTTCGGTCGAAACTACGGGTTTCGTGCTTGGAGAGTAGAACCCCAGGTCATTATACAGCGAAGTATTGCATTATGTACCGTAGTGAGACGATATTTTAGACAATAGAAATGATTTCTATATTCCAGATGTTCATGAGAAACGGAGCACATCACACCTTGATCTAAAAAACAATCAAATCACCCTGATTACGACAATAAATTCGATTGACACCATTTTATTTTTGTTTTATTTAGTTCCCTGTCCGGTCCTGTTTTTATGGCTGACTTTCATGAAGACTTTCTACCTTTTTCAGTAAAAATGAAAGTGAAGGCGGAGTACCAGAGTGGGCAATAGTTGAGCTTCAGGGCCTCATTCAATCGAAAAAGGAAGGGATCACAGAGGCTACGGTGGTCGGCGACCTGCACTACAGCAATAGAAACAAACAACCAGTTTTAGTTCTCGGTCACCACATCCTCAATGGCAAAGAACAAAAGTTGGAACAACCGATGGCGGTGATCGAAAAAGTCGTTGAAGAAGACAAAACAAGCTATAGAGTGAAGGCTATTGTCAAAAAGAAATTGTTATTTAAATCTAGACCTAAGCCCATCATTTCTAATGTAGCAGAAAAAGTGTAATAATCTGATAGGAAATAAAATAAAATGGAACTAAAACAAATTTATAGTTTTATTTTTACTAAGCTTAGACTTACCAATCACGCTACGATAGGAAATGTCACTAACATGAAACTGAGTCGAACATTAATACAAAATGAGGTTTTTTCTAGGCCAGCTTCAACTAAAAAGCGGTAGATAGCTAGTTCTAGATATGGTTTCCGTACCTAGTCCTTAGAGTGGCATTGTGTGTGAGCCATCGTGGTCGTTATTCCAGTGTGTGTTACCCTGGCACCACCTACCTACCTCCCTCCAGAAGCAGTTTAAACTTTCCGGTCTTCTCTGGACATCCGCAAGGAATCTTGGCGTGATAAGAGTCTTGTATTTTAGAGTGTATTATCTATGGATAATAGTCTCCTCGCGAATCTGAGTGATCGTCCACTCGAGGAGTACTTGCGCCATCGTTTCTTCCGCCTCCAGGGGCTCCAGGTACACTGCACAGGACACAGAGCATCTAAATATACGGGAAAGCACAGGGGTTTGTCAGTGACACCTTTTTGTTTTTTTTCGGTTGGGAAATCATTAAATATGTGACTCAGGTTGGCTGGACCAATCTTCAAAATAGCTCGCATTTTACTAGGTCAATAGGGCACTTTATGTGACGGCTAAACACCCTTATGTCAGAATTTGTGACGCTACACAATCTTAGATAATCGATCGAAAACGGGTCCAGCCATCTTGAAAAACCACTTTTCGCTGGTCTCTCAATCTCGGTAACGGAAGGGATTTTGACGACTTTTTGCATATCAACGGGCGTCACATAAGTTTGTGACAGGCATCGAGCTAAAAGTTTTGTGTACAAGTGGGCTCTCTTTTGCAGCGCTGGTAGTCAAAAGTAAGTTTACGCTTTTTATTGCAGGAAAACCGTTTATTCCCACGGAGAAATCAAATACAAAGCAGGCGTGCCTGCTAACGGCCGATTAGTAGGTATATTAAAAAGAAATCCTTTATTTATGTAAAAAATATGGTCACCTCACAATATTAATGGATGTTTGTATGGGAAATTTTAAATGATCAATATCTTTGAAACTACGCAAAGTTTCTCCGTCACAAATTCAGGTTATCATTATCGTCCCCGTCACAACATTTTGAACTGAAGGTCGTAGATCATCAGGCAGCGGAGATACAGGTGTCCAGCCAGCTTGAACTCAGGTTGGCTGGACATTAGGTTTTTATTGATTTCTCGTAAACCCTTGCATGTGACGCCATAAATCAAACGTTATTACTGTCACACATTGCGTCACCAAGTTTTAGTAAAGGAACCACATTATTCGAAAACGCTACCTTTATTGAGATTCGGAAGTGCCAGCCAAAAGTTTTATACGTAAATTCAAGATGGCTGGCACAGATTACTGCATTTTTCTACTAAACCACTGTACGTATCGCAAAACTTTTAGCTCGATGCCTGTCACAAACTTATGTGACGCCCGTTGATATGCAAAAAGTCGTCAAAATCACTTCCGTCACCGAGATTGAGAGACCAGCGAAAAATGATTTTTCAAGATGGCTGGACTCGTTTTCGATCGATTATCTAAGATTCTGTAGCGTCACAAATTCTGACATAAGGGTGTTTAGCCGCCACCGTAGATGCGGGCCCACCGTAGATGCGGGCCTGTGGACGGCTGGCTATGGGCTAGCTAGCCGTCCGGCCGTCTAACGACGACGACAGGCCGTGTCGACGGCGCGTTCATGTTCCACGCGCGCCTCAAAGAGATGTCAGCAAAAGGAGAGGGGCCCGCCGCAAGGGCCGAAGCCTGCCGGGGTTGCGGGCCTGTTCGAAAGAGATACCGCGGCCCCGGAACGTAAAAGGCGAGGAAGGAACATGGATGGTTTTTAGTCAGTAAGAGTCTGACACTCCCTCCCGCTCCGCCCAGAGTGGGGGGGGTCATTTGATGATTTCCCATCCTTAAAAAAAAAAAAAAAAAAAAAGGGTGTTTAGCCGTCACATAAAGTGCCCTATTGACCTAGTAAAATGGGAGCAATTTTGAAGTTTTGTCCAGCCAACCTGAGCCACATTTAACAGGTGGTCCCATAATCATCAAGTCAGGATCTGATGATGAAATCTTGGAGAAATACAGAGAACTCTTCAAATTTTATAGGTACGCATGAAGCGATTTGGGTAGTTTTCGGAAGAGTACTTTCTCGGAATGGTCCTACTTCAATTTGGTGAAGATCTGAACTTCAGACATAGGCATCGGAACTCCTCAATAAATGGTAGCAAATGGACTGGGATTGCTGAAATCTCATGTCTGTCTATTGCTTACACCAGTTTATAACATAACATCACCACAGTAGGTACGCGTGAAGCGCGTGACGCGTCACGTGATGGGGTAAGCGCATGTGAACCACTAAAAAGTGAAAAATAGAAACTTTTTGCAAAAAATAAAACCGACGTCTAAAAACACAAAAAAAATAAAAATAACTTTAGCTTCAGAAGTCGGTGACAAAAAAACGAATCCAATCAAACAAAGGTCATTTTTCACTTTTTTTGTGTTTTTAGAAGTCGGTTTTATATTCGTGTGTGATCCTTAATTAAACCAGTTTCTTAGTTGCTTGTAAGGAATGGGCTTGTATCCGAAAGCTTTTGTGCTGGTTCCTATTCTGGCGAGTTCATCAGCTGTATCGATCCACTGTGTCCTTTGATCCATTGTAGTGCCACCGGCACCGTATTGTGGTTTAGTACCGTAACTTATTCTACAACTTGCAATTCTAGGGCGTTATTCCGGTATACCTATTAATCTCGACGTGATCTGATTACTTTTTAGGGATTGAGGAACTGAGGCGCTGTCGAAGAGTATTCGAATAGGGGTATCCGTAACTTCCCTGGCCTCAGCATGTGCCGCTTGAATAATACATACACACTGCTTGATAAACTTGAGCATTGCCAAGCCAAGGGGTTTGGATATTTTAATGTTTAGGTCGTCGGAGAAGACCCCGACACCTGTCCCGTCATCAGTTTTTAGATCCTTAGCTCTTTTGAACCTGAGTGGTCACACATCTCTCTGTGAGCTCTTTGTTAGTGGTGTGCGTACGCGCAGCGGAATGTTGTTGAATTTAAAGATTTTAATTATGCAGATATTTAGTGTATGACGTCGTATAATTGTGTATGGTAAAAAAAAATTTGTGCACGCAACCATTGTGGAGAAATTCACCAATAACTGATTCCGCTGGGCGAACGTTGTCCTGGCGGAACTTTTTTTAATCCATAGACTTTAGAAGAAAAGAGATGTGTCCAAAAATTAGTGTGTATTTGTGTGTAATTGTGTATGTATGAATAAAACTAGTGCATGCATAAACTTCGGAGAAATTCAAGTTTCCACTACGCGAACGTTTGGCCATTAGCTAGTTTTCATATAAAGCGCTTACATAGAGAGCTGTAGATTTTTACATACGTTGGTTTGAATTTGTTTATATTTGATTAAAAAACAGATTTAGAAAAAATCGTAGGGCTTAAAAGATAAAAATATAAACGTAAAATACGCTTATTAGGTCTTAGTTCTTAAAGTATGCACTTTGGGGTCTAGATTTTCACGTTTATACAAACCTTGTAAGTGTCTGCAACATGTTGCCAAGTATCAATGATGTTCCGTTAGTAACTAAAGAGTTATAGGACAAAGAAGAACGGTCACGTCCCATACAAAAAAAACCCAGATCCGACAGAAAGGTCACATATCTCAGTTTTTTTGTTATTATTTATATAATCATATTATATAGTTTTTATATTCGAAATCAATGGCTAACACCAAAATATTGCCTTATGTTTTTGTTCAGGGTTAACACTAAAAAAATACAAAATGTCTACTTATCTACACAATTCGTAATGTATGTAACTAAATGACGATAAATAGTTATGGGATGTATCCAGGAGACCTGGAGATACAGCTGTATTATATAATTTTTGAACTCCTAGTACAACATTCAACTTAGGATTTTGTTTTTTAAGGTGGTTTAAAATCATCTAATGACATCTCTCGCCCTTGGGTGGAGCGAGAGGGCGTGTCATACTCTTACTGACTAAAAAAAAAAAAAAATTATTAAAAAAAAAAAAAAAAAAAATTTTTCATTTTTTTTTTTTTTTTAATACGGGATGTATTATAACTACTTACTTTTCTACGTCATTTAGTTACATATATTTACGAATTGTGTAGATACGTAGGCATTTAGTACTTTTTTAGTGTAAAGCCTGAACAAAAACATAAGGCAATATTTTGGTGTTAGCCATTGATTTCGAATATAAAAACTATATAATATGATTATATAAATAATAACAAAAAAACTGAGGTATGTTACTTTTCTGTCGGGTCTGGGTTTTTTTTGCCTGTTCTTCTTTACCATGAACAGATCACTGTTTACAAAGCAGTCAAATATCACGTTCTGAAGGAATTGCATGGTAATATGTATGTCAATAATTAGTATATTCATTCAACTATTCTTATGCAAAATTTCATGTCATTAAATTCAGTAATTAAAGAAAAACAATTATAATACTGACGAAGCATCGAAAACCTACATAACCCGACCAAGTTCGGATGGCTACAAAAAAGCGGCCGTGCAATATATTTAGGTAACATCCCAAAAATTACAGTATAATACCGGTATTGAATTGGTATAGGTGATAACACAATTGTTGTTTCGATATAATTTATAGGTCATTTATTTTTGTACACCTACTTTTTTAAATGTATTTGACTATGACAGAAAGTAGGTACTATTTACTTAGGTACTTTATTTAAGTATGCGCTTGAGACTTGAGATATAATCTAAATATATTATTTAAGACAAATAAAATTCGAAGATTTCAGGGATCAGAATTCTAACTATAGACCCCTAAGGGAAATTAAATATTTACCACAAGTAAGTATGTACTACTGTTTAGGTAAATATTTATCATATTGTAGCTTATTACACTATTTAACCAATAGACTAGGCATGCACGAGCGTTCCCCTTTGCAACTTTAGTGGATCAAACAATCAAGATTTGTTTTTATCGTAGATAGTGGCGTTATTATTAAAAAAATATTTTTCATTCAAGAAATGCAATTGTTTTATTTTTTCCTAACGCTTGTGTACGCAACTGTACCATATTAATAAATACTATATTGGAAGGTTAAGAACGTTTCTTAGATATATGGCACGGCCGCTTTTTTGTAGCCATCCGAACTTGGTCGGGTTATGTAGGTTTTCGATGCTTCGTCAGTATTATAATTGTTTTTCTTTAATTACTGAATTTAATGACATGAAATTTTGCATAAGAATAGTTGAATAAATACACTAATTATTGACATACATATTACCATGCAATTCCTTCAGAACGTCGTGATATTTGACTGCTTTGTAAACAGTGATCTGTTCATGGTAAATTTGCCCTATAACTCTTTAGTTACTAACGGAACATCATTGATACTTGGCAACATGTTGCAGACACTTACAAGGTTTGTATAATCGTGAAATCTAGACCCCAAAGTGCATACTTTAAGAACTAAGACCTAATAAGCGTATTTTACGTTTATATTTTTATCTTTTAAGCCCTACGATTTTTTCTAAATCTGTTTTTTAATCAAATATAAACAAATTCAAACCAACGTATGTAAAAAACTACAGCTCTCTATGTAAGCGCTTTATATGAAAACTAGCTAATGGCCAAACGTTCGCGTAGCGGAAACTTGAATTTCTCCGAAGTTTATGCATGCACTAGTTTTATTCATACATACACAATTACACACAAATACACACAAATACACACTAATTTTTGGACACATCTCTTTTCTTCTAAAGTCTATGGATTAAAAAAAGTTCCGCCAGGACAACGTTCGCCCAGCGGAATCAGTTATTGGTGAATTTCTCCACAATGGTTGCGTGCACAAATTTTTTTTTGCCATACACAATTATACGACGTCATACACTAAATATCTGCATAATTAAAATCTTTAAATTCAACAACATTCCGCTGCGCGTACGCACACTTGTTAGTGTTGTACGATAGATGGCACTGTATATGACTGTGTAAATTGTTTGGCTGCGTGGAGCTAGCGTTCAATGAGCCTTACGAGTGTCATTTTAAAGACCTATTCAACGATACCTCACACGGTGGGGTAAGACAACAAAAAAAAACACCCCCTTTTCACATGTAGGGGAGCTACCCTAAAAAAATATGTCGGCTTTATTGATGTACACACCCCTACAAAATGCCGTATGTAGCAACTAAACTAGACTCCCTCTCGCTCTCTCTCCTCTTGGAGACTAAGCGCATGTCAGGACTACAAAACCCTAAAAAATATTTATTTATTTAACACTTCAAGCACAAAAGTACAGAGGCGGACTTAATGCCATATCCATTTTCTACCAGGCAACCTTTAGGTAATGCAGAGACAAGCAGTGGTTTCCGTGCATTTAATATACAATCGAATTCTCTATTACATAAAGCCTTGACGGGCATAAAAAGATCAAAACAGTGTGTTCATCGGTAGGAGGCGCCACCGGGCCGGGCCTAAAAAAGGGCATGGAGATGTCTTGACAAGTCGGGACGGACCCTAGTAGGTGAAAGTGGTACAGACTAATACATAAGAAATAAAAGACCTGTTATACAGTACTTAATAATTATATTACACTATTCACATGCTCTGATGTGTCATAATTCTGTGACATAAAACTATTTAACCCATAATTTAAATGACCTTATTTAGGGATGTGTTAATTATTTAAAATAAAGGCGTTTTGTCCAGATGAAACGAAAGAGTTATTTATTTTTTAAACATAATTATAATTAAAGTAGCTATGCTTATATCCTGCTTTTAGTAAAATATATATTTATATATTTTGGTAAAACCAAATGAAACAGACTGAATGAAACTTTGGATCTGAGTTGATGGAGGCAAATTTCCTGTTTAAAGCCCCACTAGTGACCACGGTGATCCACAGTAATGAGCGACCGATTGAAGAAGAAATGAAACAGATTTGTCATTACAGTTTTCAAGGAATATCATAAACTAACTTTTTAATGTTTTACAAAGAATTAGAAACGAAACGAAATCGTAGCATACATAATAATATATAAATTTATAAGAACCTTACAAAGAGCAATTCTACCATTAAGTTAAAATTGATAGTGACAACACATTGGTATCACAAATACAACATTTGCGAAAAATGGTGACGGATATCGAAATATTCCAAGCAATTTGCTAATGACACTAAGAGCTGAATATTGTAAAGGGGGATGGGTAGAAATGTATGTGCTCCGTCCCCACCCAGTAACAAAAATGAAATGTAGCGATATTGATAGGTCTTGGCAAGATGTCATTTTATGGCGACATTGCCCAAATGCATGGGGTTCTCATGGTATCTACGTTTAAACAAATATCTCGTTGACGTATTTATTGATGAATTATTCCAAAATACCTACTCATATCTATTCATTAGTGCACAGCGGCGGGCGGCGCATGCACATAAAGATAACCGGTTACAAAATAACCCCCGGGAGCGGGGGCGGGGAGCGCTCCCCAACCCACGCTCTTGTGCAGGTAGTCGCCCGAAACTTAGTCACAGTCAGTTCGCTGCAGTGTACGTTTACGTGTTATTTCTTTCTATGTTCGAGTAAAGATAATTATTGAAAAATATGAAAATGAAATGTACCATAATATAAGTCATTGTCCGGAGAAGGTTCTTATGAAAAAAAAAAAATGTAGTAGGTAGGTAGATATTAGTAGTAAGTAGGTAGGTAGGTTTTAGGTGACAGGACAACGTTTGTCGGGTCGGCTAGTGTAACATAAAAATATACGTTAATTAATAATTACAAATTGTTTTTTTTTAATTATTTTCTCACAGATTTATCTAAAACAAAGGATTGTAATCAAATAGAGAACACTTTGTGAACACTTTGGTATCAGTTCCATGTTTGTTGGTAGGTGAGGAGAGAGCCCATACATCAACAATACGTCAACGAGATATTTGTTTAAACGTAAGATACCATGAGAACCCCATGCATTTGGGCAATATCGCTATAGTAAAAAAATATCATCTTGCCAAGATCTATCAATTGAGCTACATTTCATTTTTGTTGATGGGTGGGGACGATTCCGCCCATGGTCCTTTAAATGATGCACATCAGTGAACCAGCAAGTCTGGTCGAACACAAACTATGTTAATTTTAAACTACGATAAAATAACACATGGCGGAATACTTTCCTATAACATTAAACATTAAGGCGTCAACATGAATTAAAAAGCATTAAATCCGTCAAAATTATATCCATTATGTACACATTTTTACTTCATTTGAATCAACATCTAACCGAAAAATCGAGATACAATATTATTAAACATTATCGCCAAACCCTTTTCACCACGAAGTATTTACACATCCAACATTTCAATCCAAAGTAAACTAACACCTAATCGAGCTTGAATAACATCTTTTAAACTATTTGCGACATTCGCCTTCCATACCATTTAATATTGTTTGTACTATGTGGTGAAAGTGCAACATTACTCGTGCATCTCATGCACATAACCTGCTTGCCTTCCTTTTGATATATAATCAGTACTTATAATCGGTCCTTTCTTCAAAAACTATGCAGCAAATTGGGTGTGTTGACCGTCATTGCGGCCATAACGTTAATTTCATGTGATGTCATTATGCACCAATTATTTTAAATCATTCATTTGGTCGGTACTATTATTTAATATCTTAATAGTATATTTTTAAGTTTTTAATCAAAATATTTTAATAGATTTCGATATCATAAAAGGCACTTTATTTTAACCTAAAAGAAATAAATTACCGCTAGGTATACTTATAAATATATAATATATTGAATTGAGACGAACATGTATCGTAACAATATTCAGTGTAGTTTCCATACCAAAACGGAATGAAGAATACTATGTGTAATCTGTAATTATCATAACAAAGTACAGACGCATTTTTATATGAAATAACATTAACGGCTTTACTTATCAACATTTTTTTTATTTTTCCTTTATACCTATGTGTAAAATGTATTGTAGCAGTACTCGATCAAGTTACACATTTTACTAAAATGTTTGTAAATAAAGCCGTGAATGAGAACTTTGGCTGAAAAAATGGGAAATTATACTAAACCTTAAGTTATAAACTCATAAAACTAAAACAAGGACATAAACAATTTCATCTATAACATAACATAATTTTCTATGACTATAATATAATTAACACCAAGGATCTAATCTGCCGTAACATAAACCAAGCTGTTTTTAATAAACTTTGTATGCATTCACACTCCTGTTTATCTACCCTCTCATTAATAGCAGTCTTTACACAATACCTAATCCCTACACATTCGTAGGCGCACACTAATTAAAGTTTTTACAGTAATTTTGATGTCAGTCTGACAATTCGTCATTAATTTATATGTTCAGCCATTGCATAATTTACGAATATACTCCTTATGTCAAAAGAATACCACGGATATGCAAATATTTTCTTAATGGTGCTATTTACGAACAAAATGTGCTTGCAATAAAAAGCTATTACGGAGGTCAATATTTGACCTGTTAACAGTTAACTTTTAAGACATGAATAAAAGGTTACTGTGAATTTAATATCGTTTTCTGTTGTTAAGTAACAGAAAAGTAAAAGTTTAGGCATTGTAGGACGCGCGTAGGATCTCCTGTCCTTCGACCGAGGTCCAGTACTCGACGAGCAGATCTCGCTCCTTCTCCAAATGCGCTAGGAATGTCGTCTCCGACCCACTCTTCTTCATATTCAGCAGTTGCTTTTTTAACCAGATATTCTGTAAATAAAATATAACAATCATATATAAAATAAAATAAATAAATAAAAAGAGCCTTTATTTTCTCTGACCTTCGTACACAGTATTAAATCATTTGGAGAAAATAAAAATTAAAAATAGGTATATCTAAACTTAAATTACTAATTTATCTAAACTTAAAAAAAAATCTTATTCTATTATAACTATCTAAACTTAAATTATACATTTTTCCTTTTAGTTGTTCTTGTAATCAGCTGCCAGGTCAGGCAGTCCTGCGACATAGGCCTCCTCAAGTTCCCTCCACATTTGTCGATCTCTTGCCTTACTCCTCCAACCCTTGGGTATATCATCCTCCCATCTTTTTATCTGCTTTCCTCTTTGTCTTTTTCCGTCCCTCGGGTACCATTCTGTAACTTTTTGGTCCACTTTTCTTTTTGTGTCCTCATCATATGACCTGTCCATTTCCATTTTAGGGTTCGTTTTATTTTTACTTTCACATCTGCTACTTTTGTGGTGTTCCTAATTGTTGTAGCTTTCCACTTGTCTTTCAACCTTAGACCCATCATGCTCCTTTCCATTCCTCTTTGGCATACACCTAGTTTGTGTTCAATCTTTTGTGTTAATGGTCAGGTCTGACAGCCGTAAGTGAGGCCTGGAAGTATGCAGGTGTTGTAGACGGTTCTCTTTTCCGAGATGGGCACATATTTATTTTTCATGATTTCCCTGAATGACCAGTACCTTTGCCAGGTGTTGTTTACTCGTCTTTCTACTTTTTTTCGTCGATAACTCTTTCACCGATATGACTTGACCCAGATATGCATACATATTCGTTTACGTATTCGATCTCATCTTCGCCCACCTCAATTTTGTTTTCGTTCTTGTTTGTCATTAATTTAGTTTTGCTTGTATTCATCGATAATTCCGCCTTTTTACTCTCTGATGCTAGTTGTTGTAGCATTGTTCGTAGTGTGATGGGATCTTCGGCGAACAAAATGAGATCGTCGACGAACCTTAGGTGGTGCAATTTTTCCCCGTTTATGTTAATGCCAAAGGTATCCCAGTTGAGTTGCCTAAAGATATTTTCCAAAACGGCATTAAATATTTTGGGCGATAACGGGTCACCCTGTCTCAAGCCCTTCTGTATTTTAAATTGTTCTCCTATGTTTTCGAGTTGCACTTTTGCTGTGCTGTTGACATATGTTTTCTTGATGATCCTAATGAATTTAATTTCTACCCCTTGGTTTTTTAATGCATCCCATATGTAATTATGCTTCAAAGAGTCGAATGCTTTATTATAATCGACGAAAGCAGTAGTACGGGCGGTTGTATTCATTGCATTTCTTTTGAGCTTTTTAAAAAGCTAAGATCTGTTGAAAAATCAGAGCGGAATCCTGCTTGTTCTTTGGGTTGATTACTGTCTAGGTTTTTAGTCATGCGGTGTAATAATATTTTGCTGAAGACTGTACAAATTTGGCATCAAACTGATGGGTCTGTAATTGTTAATCTCCTTTTTATCTCCTTTTTTGTATAATAGTATTATTGTTGATGATGTCTATTGGGAAGGAATTTGTTCTGTATTAAAAATTTCATTGCAGATGTGTGTAAATGGTTGTATTATCTCTTATATGGTACTTGTTAGTAGCTCATTAGTTATCTTATCATCTCCAGGTGATTTCCCAGCTTTCTGTGTTTGTATGGCTCTTCTTACTTCGCTTTGCATGATACTTGGGACTGGTTCCGGGTTTGAGTCTTCTTCTGGTATTGTTTTGTCCGTGTATTCGTTTATGTTATCCATATACAGTTCCTTATAACAATCTGTTGCTGTTTGTAAAATATGTCGACGTTTAGTCGCAGTTTGTATTTTGTTATTTTTATCTTTCCTTATCGTCTTCGGTATCCATGTCGAATGTTCTTTAAGTTGTTTTAAGGCACTTTTAATGCCTCCTGTTTTATTTATTTGCTCCCTTATTACATTAAACCGGTTTGTTTTTTCTATGATTTCTAATTGCTTTTGAAATTTCCTTACTTATTTTGCAATTTGTTTACGATTTTCTTTCCTGTTTGATATCATTTCCTTTCTCTCATTTTTAATCTGGCTTCATCTCCGAGCTTGTCGCTTGGATCTCTTATTTTACATTTGTTTATTTTTGAAAGCGCCTTTTCTAAGATATTATATTTTTCTTGAACATTATTCTGTTTCTCAACCATGTCTAAAGATAGTTTTAAGTCTTTACGGTTTTGTTCTGGTATATGTGTTATGGCCCTGCAGTTCGTTCCATAGATTTTTCTTGTGTGTGCTTTTAATTCTTTTCCCACGATAGTTCCTCTTACCATTCTATGGTCAGAATTGAAGTTTAGATTTGACACCACACTGACGTTGTTGAAATTGTTTGGTCTAATCGTTATTATGAAGTCTATTTCGTTTGTATCTCTACCATTTGGAGACATCCAGGTCCATTTCCTTTTACGTTTCTTGGGAAAAAAGGTGTTCATTTATTTATTCATGTACACACAAAATACATAAAAGGACAATATATTAACATAGAAGAGCACAAAGGTACTGCTTATTTCAAAAGAAATTTCTTCCAGCAGACCTGCGAGAGGAAAGTCTGATAAGAAATGTAGACACAGTGTGTAGAAAAGTCAAACAAGAAAATTTAAATTAAAACTTAAAACAAAACTATGACTATTTAATATAAACATATAACATACAAATACATACACATATTATTAAAAAAACAAAATAAACTACTAACTACTTCATTATTTTCAAGTTCTGTTCTAAGCAGAAGTTTATCAGTCGTTGCCCATTGTCGTTCCTCTTTCCCTGGCCATATTTACCAACTATGTATTCTTCTGTGTCTGATTTTGTTCCAATTTGACCATTGAAGTCCCCGATCAATATGGTGTTCTTATTTACTTTTTGCATTGTTTCGTTGAGATTATTATAAAATGTTTCTTTTTCATTGTTGGTTGCTTGATCTGTTGAAGCATATATCTGTATAATTGAGAATGGGTTCTTAAAGCCAGGTAAATTAATGTTTAAAATTCCGATTCTATCCGATATGCCTTTGAACTCTTCTATGTTTTGTTTCAATTCTTTTTTAACAAGGAATCCTATACCATGCTTCCCCTGTATTTCTCCTTTGTAATAGAATATATACTCATTATATTCTTCTATTTCCTCTCCGGATCTTCTTACTTCACAGAGTCCAATTATATCCCATCTAATATCTTTCAGTGCTTCTTCAAGTTCAATAAGCCTTTCTTCTGTTCTTAATGTTCTTGTATTTAAGGTTGCTATATATATTTTGTTTGTCTTCCTTTGGGTAGATAGGGAGGTTTTTGAGGGTAGTGGTCTGTCAACCCCACGGGGACCAGCCGGCAATAATATATACCCACAGGCTAAACATAAACAAATTCTTAGATTCTGAACTACATTAGAAAAAAACATGAATACGAAAATGTAACGAATCACTTTCAACAACTTCAAATAATTAATACTGCTCCGCTCCTATTGGGCATAGCGTGATGTTATATAGCCTATAGCCTTCCTCGATAAATGGACTATGCAACGAAAAAACTTTTTTTCAATTCGAGCCGGCAGTTCCTGAGATTAGCGCGTTCAACCAAACAAACAAACTCTTCTGCTTTATAATATTAGTATAGATATAGTATATATAGTATAGATGCGAAAGTTTATGAGGATATATGGATGTTTGTTTCTCTTTCACGTAAAAACGGTTGAACGGATTTGGGTGAAATTTGGCACACAGATGGATTTCATCAAATTACTTCTCCCACTCTGGGCGGAGCGGGAGGGAATGTCAGACTTTTACTGACTAAAACCCATCCATGTTCCTTTCTCGCCCTTTATGTTCCGTGGCCTCGGTGTCTCTTTCGAACAATCCCGCAGCCTTGAGATACTTTATAACCTGGATTGAATATGGACAGTATCACGGTACTGAGATCCCGTGATACAATTACCGCACTCGTTGAGGGCGAAGCCGCTGTCATAAGCTAGTTGATAATATTGTAAAGGGACCTTGATAAGTAAACAGACCTAGTTTACGCGATACTGCATACAATAGTGAATTGAGTTAGTTGTAAGAGATCTACTTGAGTTAATATCTCGTTACAAGGTTATCTTATCGATATGGGTTGCGACCTATTAGGCAGCTTAGTTAAGTGAGTTAAGTATGCATTACAGTAGTAATTACCATGTGGTTAAACGTACTATTGCTATTGGTGCTAAGTACTTGTGTCGAGCCTAGTGATGATTACGATGAGCCTGTTTTGTACTACTATGGTCTTGTAAGTACTTTACTAATTCACGGTCTTCTAAGAGGAAAGTCAAATTACTGAATATTTAAGTGATAAAAAGTGATTTTGTAGGATATTAAAAGACTTAACAACTCAAATTATATTGAAATATATTGAATTTCATCTATATCTAATCTATGTATTGACCTCAACTAACTCTCTAAATAAATACCTGTGAGAATATAAATTCCTTGTCCTTAGCGTAAGAAGTAGGTTCAGTTACTAAGGTTTTATACACGTATGGGTTCTGTACTCTGTGTATGGGTGCTCTACACTGTCGAGTGCTAAAATAACGATGCTATCCACTTCTTAGGAAGAGAGTGAGCGCAGCCTGCCGTTGTGCAGCCCGCGACAGGCGTGCTCCGCGCTAGTGCTGCGGTACTGGCGCGCGCCTGCGCTGGTGCGCCTGTGTCGGTGCGAGCGGCGCATGCGCTGCGACACCCGCCTCAACAACGATAGCCTCGTCGAACTGAACAACCGAGCTCAGTTACAGGTAAATATTGCCGCAATTGACTGAATAGACGCGTAAATTTGATGCTGAGTTTGGCTCACGGTCATAATGCTAAGTCTGGTTAGCTTGTATTACAAAAGACAGGCGACTGTTCTAGGCTTTTTAATTTATAGCGCGATTATCTCACTTACCTACTGAAACACGTATTTGACCTAAAACAAAATTTCGCTTCCAGTTCTGTCAACCTATCACTGACTGGCCAGAGTGCAGCATAAACGACACCGCCCTGAACGTGACCACGACCTATCAACGTATGAATCCTGATGAACTGGAAGAGATGCATCATGTGAACATGCAGCTTGTCCCACCAAACATAACATTTAGCTGTCGCTGTCGGAGTCCCAACTATTGGAAACTTACTTCTAGTGTAAATAGCACTCGCACATATCGATGTTCGGCACTTTCAATATGTAGGTCTGGAGAGTTTTGTGGAAACGTCAACTACGATCTAAACGCTCTATATCAGTCTTGTCTCTGCCCCAGACACCACATATGTGTGCACAACGGAGGCGTAACTCACACGCACATCTCGGAACTGCTTTACGAAGGGAGAGGGTGGAAAGCTTACTGCCAACGCATAGAAGACGACTACAGTTATGAAGATGATTAACTTACTTGCGCGGGTTGAGCAGCAATATCTTTAGCGATAGTGTGGACTTGTTCGTTGAAGTTTTCAGGCCATAGTGTGCGGCTCACCAAACCGCCTTGCAAAGCTTCAGACGCGGTCAACCGACGGCCAAACACGACCAAGTCGTTTAGCTAAAACAAGAAGTTTAAATTGTAATAAAGTAGAACTGAAAATTAATTGTGTTTATTTACTCAAAGAAAGTACCCAATCAATATGGACATAATTTTATTTTTTCCGTTTTTTTTAATAAAGTCTTATATTATGTGTGATAAAAATGACTGTACTATATAAACTTACTAGAGGTTGAGAAAGAAGTCTATATGTAGTGAATGCTGAGACGCCGGGCTCTATCGGCGCTACCGACGCATGTGACTTAGGGCTGATCGAGAAGCTGGATCGTTCCGAGGCCAGCGCCATGTCGCTTAGGCCGATCAGCGCCAGGCCAATACCGGAACACCGACCACTCATCCCGGAGCATAACAGTTTGCTATGCTGTTCCACTGCTTGTAAGAGAGACCTGAAATTGTTTAGGAGTTTAAAATCTGTTAGGTAATTATGGCTTAACTGGAAATCTTATGTGTGAGACAAAAGTACTCAGGTGAATGTATGAGACTAGCTGCTTATGCCCGCGGCTTCGTCCGCGTTAAGTTCGATAATTGTCCCACAGATCCACAATAACCACAACAATCCATAATCACAAGTTTACCATTTTTTTTTTTTTTTAATTTATGTGTTGTCCTTTCGGGCTAATAAATGCTTTTTCTTTCATTCTTCTTTACTACCAGGATAAAAAGTATCTTATGTGTTAAACCAAGTTAGAAATTATCTGTGTGCAAAATTCCATCCAAATCCGTTTAGTAGTTTTTGCGTGAGAGTATCTAACAAACATCCATCTATCTTCACAAAATTTCATATTAAAAATAATATGTAAGATTTATTGATCAGAGTAACAGTTTAAAACAGAGATCTATAATGTAACTTTATAACTTGAAACATACTTTGGCTGTACTTATTTCTGTCACTGTTGCACAACTGCCAAACTGCAAGTCCAAGACAGAGACAAAGATGTCAAAGTCTAAGCATGTTCTAAGTAACATTTATAGAGATGGTCCTAATACTGTATCTTAAGATGCTCCAATAGAAATAAACTTTCACAGTTATGTGTGAACAGTTATTCATAGCTTGCTTATCTTCAGGGCTTGGTCCTTTGCAACATAGATATAAATAAACAAATGCATTTCAAGATAAGTTACCTTAGTCTTGTTGGAATCATATAATGGAACATTATGTGAAACACAACATAGTCTTAACAATTTTTATAAGAAGGAAAGATTTGTTTGTTTGTACTGATTAATCCCGAAACAACGGGACATATTTTACCCATTTTTTTACCCAATAGAAAAGCAAAATTATTAGGAAGTAACATTGGCTATGAATTACATTTTTATCACACAAATTAGCTGAGCCTATCACAATTGTATTCACAGATGACGTCGCAGGAAAAGTCCTATTAAAGGTGTGAAATTAATCATATCAAATTTATAAAAGTTCAATTTAAAATTAGATGTTTTTACAACATACCTTATAGATTCTGCCATTTCATAAGCAAAGTTTGTTGATTTTTCCATATTATCATCCAACAAAGGTCGTAAGTCTAAATCTGAATATGTAGTCCCA
Organism: Xestia c-nigrum; assembly: GCA_916618015.1. Lineage (NCBI taxonomy): Eukaryota > Metazoa > Arthropoda > Insecta > Lepidoptera > Noctuidae > Xestia > Xestia c-nigrum. The sequence continues at coordinate 14,552,185 of OU745260.1, forward strand.
CATTCAGATGCCAATAGGGTCACAGATATGTCTTTCCTTAATTCAATCAATTGTAGTGCTTTTTCTAACTCCTTTATTATCTGCCGAGGAAAAATAAAGTGTTCTTGTATCATTTACACATATTATTGAAAAGAAAAGACTGTCGTCTTCAAATTACACGTAGATACTACACAACACTTACCTCAATACTACAGTTGAACCCTGGTTTCTGAACACATATTTCAGCTAATCTTTGATCAAAGTTAATGGACAAGTACTTAAAATCTTCACTATTTACAATTGTTTTTTCATCAGTTTTCAGGAGTTTTTTTAGCTTTGCTGGTTTTTCAGGTTTAGAATTTTCCCGCTTCCTCTTATTTAAGGCAAGATTTAACTTAGAATTTAGCTTTTCTTTTATAGACATGCAATCATCTTTATTTATAGTGTCTGTCCTGACAGTATCTGAGTTGTCTGACATGAACATCTCAGCTATTGGACGATTGCTAACGATGGTACCAGACTGGTTCTGAACATCTGCCTGACCAACTTGTGAAGCTTTACCTGAGCCTCCCTGATTGCTTGACTCCACATCACTTAACCGTCGTGGACTCATGCAGGAGCTTGAGTAGGAACTCGAAGAATGCCGTCTATAGATAATGGAGTCATCAGCACTGTGTGCCTCAAAGTCTTCACTAACTGATGGTGATTTGACTGAACTGCTTAGGGAGGACCTGTGCTTGCCACCAAGAATTCTCCTAGCTTCTCCTTCTTCATACTTTGATTCTTTTTTTCTTTCTCGGAATTTCATTTCCTTTGAGTCTGGTGTAGAGCTCTGCAACTTTTTAATAAATTCTGCTTTGGTTTTCATGTTCTTTTTGCCCTTTGGTGCCTCAGGGGTTAGCTGATAAATCATATTCACAGCTCCTTCATCCATCAATAATTTATCAACCTCGGTCAATCGCTTATTTTGTTTGCAGTTTTTAGGAGAAGGTTTTTTCCAGTGCATATTTTTTGGCAAAGGTGCTTTGCCAGCCATCTGGAAACTTGGCTCAGTCTTAATTTTTTTTGAAGGAGTTATCTCTTTCTCAATACTAGGTTCTTTGCTTTTAATAACAGTTTTAGTTTTTGTAATTGTAAAAGTGTCAGGATTATCAGGATCAAATATAACCTTTTTCTTTATAACTCTACCAAGTCTCCTTTGTGGTTGGCTTTCATCACTGCTCTTATTTAAAGCTGGGGTTTTTCCATCACTTGATGAATCAACAGAAGTCCGAGCAGAGGCTTCCTCATCTTCTTTACTGACAGCTTCTTGTGGTTTTACAACTTGATCAATACTTTCTTGGCAGGCTTCACTCTCAACCAACTTGTTAGACTTATCAGTTTCAGAGGCATCTTCATCATCCCACTCTTTAACCAGTACATTAACTATATTTTCCTCAGGTTTGCCTTCTGCTGGTTCTTTAAGATCTTGTTTGACAACTTTTTCAGCTTTATCACTTTTTGCAATTTTTTCACTTTTAGCTACTTTAGGACTCTTTGTTTCTTTTTCAGTTTTTACTATTTTATCACTTTTTTTGTTTCTAGAAAGTCGTTCAACATTGCGTTTTTTTGTAATTCTTTTCAACCTAGAAAGCTGTTGCAAAGCTATTTGTGTTTCTAAAAGCTTTTTTGAGTGTATATCTTTATCAAAGTTTGGTGGTAGTAAGGTTTCAGGCTGTCCCTCATCATTCCCCTCCAAAATATCCAATAGTTCCTCTTTGTTGAAAACTTCCTGCCTTACAGCACAGTTATTATTTTCCACACTATCAGTAATATCCGATGAGCGTAAAGCTTCACTGAATTCAATACTTTGACCAAGTCCACTAAGTAGATTATTGGAGTCATGATCTTCAATAATTGTCTCTTCTGTGATAGTCTCAATCATCTCATTATCATTTGTTTCAATTAAAATTTCAGTTTGAAAAGTTACTCTGTCTGAAGGTGGTTCCAAAATAATTTCTTCTTCAATAGTTGTTTCTACTAATTGGGTTCCTTCTGCGTCTGTACCACTGATTTTCTCCGTGTCATCTACTTCATCTTTGACCGATTCTGCAATGATGGGAGAGGGATCATCAATTGGGTCCTTGTTTTGTATGACGTCGCCAACAGTTGGATCTGTTGTGGTATCAGTTTCAGGCACAACAGATATCGCCGACTCTTCAATGGTTTCTTGTGCATTATTCTTCACTTCTGCTGATGTTTCTATTTCACATTTACTGTCTTCGCTGGGTGCTGTATTACTTTCCACTGCAGCTACTTCTGCAGACTCGGAATCCGCGACACCGTTTGATTTGTGACATACATCCGTTGCTACCGAAGCCACGGAGTTTTCGTCTTTTTCATCAAATACAATCGTTACTTTCATGCCATCCACAGGAGCATTATGAAGTGGAGGCTCTTCTACAGCTTCCATTTTGCCAATACCGTCACTAAAATAATGAAAAGGGTTTATTATTGCTTTTATTACGGATAACCTAAATTATGTTGACGAAAGCAAACGACCGAGCGATGGTGCCATTAGGACATCTAGTTGAAAAAATATTTATTTTCAAGTTGCACTGCAAGATGTTAAAATTATCACCAACAATCACCTAGTTTCAAATAAAGATAAATTCAGTAAAGACAAAGTTTGCTTTGGGTTGCGTCCACAGTTGCGTCTGTACGTCCATTACATTACGCGCACTAGAGAGGAGAGCTGAAGGAGAACACAAATCGAGACATCAAAATATCGATCAGTTTGTGTAAAAATCGACTAATAATTCTTTATTCTCTCCTGAAAGCGACTTGCACCTCGCCTCTCCTCTCCGCCTCCTCTGTCGCAGGCAGCTACTAATATCTAATCTGTGCGGAGGACGCTCCTGTTATGATGCTCTGTGGAACAATGCTAAATTGATATTCTAAAGCGGGCTCCACATTCGCGCCGCGAAACCGTAATTTTGCTAATCGTTCAGTTTAATTCGCGCGCCCGTCGAGTATGGACACTGCAATAAATAGTTTGGTGCATTGGCTCATAACAAATACGTGTATTTTTAAGAACCTTTTACCTTTTTGAAGTGAAACTTGTATTGTGACTTCCAACAAGATTGCGTTAAACGTTGAACGCTACCGTGGAGGGGTTATGAAAGCACTGTGGTTAATGCTACGGCCAGACTTGTAGGCGAACATTCGTGTTCGCGTTGTCGCGATAAAAGTTCGTGTTCGCTCTATGACGAAGTGATTGGCCACACTTGGAAAAACCTTTCTAGTGTCGCGATAATCTAGAACGTCGCGATAATTCATTTGCGGGAAAACATGGGAGAAGCGGTTGCGATGTATCACATGGCGGCTAACTATTTTTTACTACATCTTTCCTTATCCTCTCATTATTCCAATCCGTGATTAAAAAGTTCAATCAAACACGTTCATACCTCTCAGAGTATCGCAGTCAACTAGAGTGCGCGAAGTGTAGCCAACCACACGAACTTTGTCGCGACAAAACCCTTTGATGTGCGGCAATTTACCGACAGCGGCGCGAAGGGCTTTCGTATTCGCGAAGTTTATCGCGATAGGACGAATTCTTTGGCTAGACGTGTCGCGACAACGCAAATCTTCGCGTTATCGCGATAGTGTAGCCCCAGCATAAGAGCCCTCTTACAGTCCACTAGCGCTGCCAATCGAAAAAATGTCATAACTCGTAAATAGAATCAAAAATACAAAATGTGGTCTATTATTACTGTAGAAAAGGCAATAACGTAATTTTATAACACATTGTCATGTCACCACTTGAAATATAGCTGCTTAGCTAAATCGTGCATTTGTAACAAAAACGGCCGTTTATGTTTTGAATGCACGATTTAGCTAAACAGCTATATTTCAAGTGTTATACAATTACGTTATTGCCTTTTCCACAGTAATAATGGAACATATTTTGTATTTTTGATTCTATTTACGAGTTATGACATTTTTTCGATTGGCGGCGCTAGTGGACTGTAAGAGGGCTCTTAAAGAAAGTTCAACGCTCCTGGGGAGGGGCAATAGAAAGAGACAGAGCGAGAGTGATTGCGTGGCACTCGAATGCATGCATGCGCGTTACCCCTTCCTATTTTCATTTCCTCATTACTAAGTTTCACTTTTTCCGAGTTGAGGGACTCCACGTACTTTTTTTTAAGAATTATTTGTCAATAATTCGATCGTAATTTTTCTTTGTTTTTTTTTTTGTTTAGGATCCCATAAAATGCGGCATATGGGAATATAATATGTAGCACTCAATCAATAGGAGGTTTAGCTCATTCGTCCAGCTGACGCTCATTTTGACGCGAACGTAAACAAATAAAACAAAATATTTTTTTTAATTCACACCCGAATGTGGATGGCGCATGCTTTCACGGGACGTTCGCGCTTCGCAAACCCTTTGAAGCGGGCGCAAATACCGACACTGGATGGGGAACAAGGCGCGAACAGGCGAGAAGCTCGTGGACGGGCGCGAAAGCCCGGCCGACATTGACGGTTTTGGCGGTGCGAATGTGGAGCCTGCATAATAAGCTGATCCGAATATTTTTACATGTTAAAGGTGGACGCACACTTGACCGCGCCGAACGCATCGAATTTTAGAATTACTTGTATGAAATCCTATGAAACCTCGCACACATATCCGCGTCGAATCGTCCGTGTTAGGAGGACTGTACTTTCAGTCTCCTTGACAACAGTTTTTCGTTATTTTGTATCTTGTCATTCTACTGTAAAATAAAACATTCGTCACAAGTTCCAACAGTATTTATTTTACTTTAATAGTCCGAATCGAGCAGAACCCCAGAAATCCGAGACAAAATTTCGGATGACGTCATCAGATTCGGTGCGGCTGATGCGCGCGATTCGACCAGTGTTGCCAGATGGAATTTGAAGAAATCAGTGGAAAATTAAAGTTTTAGCAATAGATCGGAGAAAAAATCTGTAGATTAACAAAAGTTATACCCGCATGAGGTAAAATGGACTTGAGCTTGAATTATAAGTGTGATATAATACGTTAGAACATATACATACACGTACATACCTACTGTACTTACCTAACTTAACTGAGTCAATGCTTCTCTCTTATTTGCCATGGCTTATTTTACTTTATTTTAGAATAATTAGTTTTTCTATGGACATTAAAAAAAAAAACTCACATAATGTACCACCAAAACATAAAAATGGTGTTACTATGGTTTCGTAAAATTATTTTGATTTATAAACTGTGTCCATGGAGTTCGGCGCGGTCGATTCTTTCGGCACGTTCGGCTCGGATATGCTTCGATTCGTTCGGCGCGGATAGGTGTGCGTCCACCTTTATAATGACATACCCATGACATACCGATGACATTGACATTTTGCAGTTTTGGGTTTTATTTTTATCATTTTGTGGCTGTGCTTGCATTGTTTTGGAAGGACGTGGATTGATTGAATCAAATTATTGGTTTTAATAATGAATATCCTTCCGAAGAAAAGGTACTTTACACTACTCAATACTCATTTAATCTTGTTATTACACTATTACAGTCAAGTCAAACAAGCAAGACAGTACCAATATCAGTAAATTATTTATTCTTAATTTATGGTGCGTGTAGTCAATTCACAAAATAGTCGGTTTCGACATAGCCTAAAAGATGTAAATTAGCTGCTGGTATACCAATCAGTTTATTTGATTGTACTGATTTTCATTTCGTCCAAGTCCTATTCTATTATTATTAGTTAACTTCTTGTGAAATTTTATGAAAAATGGTGGCTATCACTTGTGCAGACCAGGAAAGAGTTGCACAAAAGGAAGGTCTATACTCAGCAGATATGGCACTAAAGCTTCGAAGCTTTATTAGACACATCACAATCTTATCTTGACCATAAAATGTTATAGGTATTTTAATGCCAAATAAACACAATTTTGTTTCTTTCTTTCAACTTTTCATTTATTAATAAAAATCTACTTATTTATAGATGGCATGTGAGAACAAAAGAGAACATAGCCAGAGTAAGGAAAGATGAAGCTGAAGCTGCAGAAAAAGAGCGACAGGAAAAGTTGCGAGTGGAACAAGCTGACCGTGAGGCACGACTCAGTGTGTTAAAACATAAGAGCAAGCAAAAGTTACAAGAATATGGCATTCAAGAGCCAAAACTAGAGCCTACACAACAAGTAGCTGCTGAACATATTAACTTATTTGCAAATTTTGAGGATGCTGTAAAAACCACTAATAAGGAACATGAGAAAGATGTTAAAGAAAAGAAAGAAGAATATGAGAAAAAAATTGGTTACTTGACATATCTGGGACAAGACACAAATGAGGCTCTTGGTAAAAAGAATTGGTATGAAGTACCACCAGAGACGGCTGGGGCCTCTAGATCAAGTAACATAAAAGATACTTATGATAAGTTGGTTTTGAAAGATCAGGATGGAAAACCTAAAATAAAAGAGCCGGATGAAAAAAATGGAGAAATAAGTTGGAAAAAGAAACAGATGCTTGATCCAATGAATGCATTTAAACATCTTCATGATAATACTTATAAAACCTTTAAGACTGCCAAAGCAAAAACAGATACCCATATTGTTACTATTAATGACAAAAATAAACATAAGAGAAACAAACACAAAAAAGACAAAAGTGCAGATAAAGAAAAAAAAATACAAAAGCTTAGAGAAGCCCGACTAAAACGTGAACAACAAGAAAAATATAGAACTGAATTGTTTCTGACGAGCCTTCATAAACCTCAAAATGTAGAAATTGAAAAAGATGTTGGTGTAAAAGCAAAATACAATTCACAATTCAACCCTGAACTTGCAAGACAAAATTATAGGTAAATAGGTGCCTTATTGTGGCAGCATTATCTTGAAGCTAGCTGTGAAAAATCAGGAGTAAAATAAGTCCAAGAAAAATAAAACCATTTCAGTTTAGAATAAATGAATATAATTATTAAATAATATATTATGTACCTTTATATTATATCAATAACGTTAACCAAGTTGTTTATTTTCATTAAAAGCACCTAATTATACCTAGTGCTACTTTTGAAGAGTATGGGTAAGCAATATTAGAGGAAGTTTATCTTCCAGTTTGTCGAAAGGGTAATTGAATGTCTCTGAAAATAATTGTAGTACCCTCACAATAGCAGCACCGTCACTTGATGATTCTGCATGTTTCATTCTGAAATATAAGAGATAAGCGAGTCTTGATAATACAGTTTAACATTACCCAAACAATTATCTGCTACATTTATTATTAGCACTTCGCCCACTTCGTCCGCAACAATTGTGATAACTCTGCTAATTTGCATGATCTTAATTTAATTTATAGCCTACTAGCTGACTCATGCAACTTTGTCTGTGTCACATAAGACAAAAACTAAAGGAAAAAAAACCCAATTTTTTGCTCTGCTCCTAATGGTCGTAGCCTGATGTTATATTGTCTAAAGCCTTACTCGATAAATGGACTAACCAACACAAAAATATTTTCTCAATTCAAACTCATAGTTCCTGAGATTAGCGCGTTCAAACAAACAAACTCTTCAGCTTTATAATATTATAATTAATAATTATATTATGTTAATTAATAGAAAAGTGAAAGAATTCTTTAAATTGGTTGAGTAGTTCTTGACTTAAAACCGTAACAAACAAAACAAAAATCTAATCTTTCCTCTTTCTACCATTAGTGTAGATTTCCTTGAATGGTTGTTCTATTTAATAGGTGTACGTTACCCTAGCTGGAAAGTGTCTCCTAGAGTTATCTGAGTAGAATGTATTGCCATAGCTGCTGTAAATGTGCCCCCACACAAAGAATTTATGCCCCTTGCAGTTTTGGAGAAAAACTGAAAAAACTATTCCTGATAAGGTAACGTTTTTCCAGCAGGAAAATTCTAAACGAATGATCGGAGAAAAACATTGTGCATGGCCAGAGAGCTTATATTAGTGCCAAAATGTGCCCCCAAAAATAAAATTAGTGCTTCTTCAGGTTTTCGAGATATTACATTTTTCTTGCTGGAGTAACGTTTTACAAAATCGTATTTCTCTAAAACCATTGCATGTGCCCCTGTAAAATAAGCATACACGTGTAGCTCTTAATTTGTGCCCATTAGTGCCCCAATTAGATTTAAGAAAATATTTATAATTTTCAAGTTATCGCGGTTTTATGAAAACCTGAAAAAACCCCTGTCCCTGGAATCGAAACCAGGACGTCATGCTCAGTAGTCGCGCTTGTGAACACAAGACTTCATATTCTCATGCAAATTCAGATGTATTTTTTCGTAAAATAAGTTGATCATTGCCTCCCAGCTTATTCGCAACAAAAGTTGGGGTTGGCTTCCCGTCTAACTGGATGCAGCTGTATTATATCAGCATTTTATATAGAGAGACAGCCTATCTGATCTCCATAACCCAGTTAATAGTTAGTACTGGGTTATAATACGATACCCCTTCCATAGGAAGACCGGTTGTCACACTTTCGGGCCACTGACTACCTGTACCGACTCGACTGTCAAAGATCAAGCAGCAAATTAAGCAGTTGGGCCCAGCTGTCATTTGTACAGCTGGGCCCAACGGCTTAATCTGCTTTCCGAGGCACGGAGGAAACTCGGTTGGTAATGGGTGGTCACCCATCCACGAATCAACCTAGGCAAGCGAGGCTTAACCTGAAGATCGACGCCAAACGGTTGTTATTATTTAGCCACAAGCTCCTCTTGTAGCAAGATGCACGGAACAGTAAAAACAGTGGAAGTAGCTTGAGAATAAACATTGTACCAGAACCGGTGTCGCCAAACTCATACATTTGCGATTTAAGGTGGACGCACAGGCACACTTATCCGCGCCGAAGGAATCGACCGCGCCGAACGCATCGAATTTTAGAATTACTTGTATGAAATCCTATGAAACCTCGCACACCTATCCGCGTCGAATCGTCCGAATCGAGCAGAACCCCAGAAATCCGAGACAAATTCGGATGACGTCATCAGATTCGGCGCGGCTGATACGCGCGATTCGACCGATGCGGTCGCATTCTATCAGTTGCGTACAACAGCGCAACGTCAGACTATTACTGTTTGACCAACGAAAGCTGTCCACGAATTATTTCCAGAAGTTTTAATAAGTATGGCAATAATTTAAGACTGCCAAAATTGACAAGTTTTGTAGTAGTCATGTTGATCTTGTGTTTACGTGTATCACATTTACAGGGGCTTTATTTAAAATAATGCCAAAAACAATCAGAAGTTCGACGAGAAAGTTTATATTTATTATAATTGACAAATAAAGACTTCAAAAGTGATTTTAATCAGAATGAGTGTGAAATGTACGATGTACACAATGTTTACTACTTATTTTGCCTTTTATTGCCTAAAGTACTGGACCGATAGACATGATCCTTGCGTAGAAAATGGTTTTAAGCCAAGTCCAGCGTTTTGACACTAATTTATACGTTATATCTCAATAAATAAAAAATCATCATTTCGAGTTACGTAATTATATGACACAAAAACTTTAATCTACGTTTTTCCTTCTTACTGGACTTTAATACAATCTTGTTGGTTTTATGTTAACTTGGCATCATCTGAGATAATAATAAAATATCACTTAATTACATATCTAAGATAATATCATAAGTTTTCAAAATACTAATTCAACTGATCGAGTCACGTTATACTCTATGTACCCAGGGTACATAGAGTATAACGTGACTCGATCAGTTGTATATGTAGAGATCGGGATTCGGGTCTCGTCGCCGACAATAATACACTCGAAAATTACAGCTCATAAAACGTATTTTTATATTTAAAAAATATTTCCTGAGTAATAAATAGTATCAACACCGTTTAAGCAGTGTCCCGCCTTTTTTCTTGGATAGCTTTTGTTGGCCAAACTCTACTTCTTCATTGTTTTAAAAAAATGAGTGATTCCAATCTTTCGGCGCGGTCGATTCTTTCGGCGCGTTCGGCTTGGATATGTGTGCTAGGCCTCCTTGACTTCGATTCGTTCGGCGCGGATAGGTGTGCGTCCACCTTTACTCTTACTACACACCCAAAAATACGATTGGCTTAAAATAAGATCAGGGCGTAAACGATATGCATAAAAAAATATTATACGACGTGCAACTTCAATATCAACTGTCTATAAATCAAATTGATAAAAACAAAAAAATAATACCTCGTGGACTACCAAGTACCGCTACTCGTCGCTAGATGGCATTGTGTGTTCAGTATGAACTGTAACGACATGAAAATAAGGGTGGTATTTGAATGGCGTATCACTGACACGAATGCAGGTTGCTACTCAAATAGTGATGGAACCTAAATCGATCGAAATAATATCGATAGTATGAAAACTTATCTAAAACATAATAATATAATGCAAAATAATATTGTATGCGATAGTGTGATAGTATTAAAATAATGAAATTAATATATCGTAGGGCAATTTATAATTGTAGTAAAAAGGGTATTTATTTGCATGTAAATCAAGTACCTTTTTGTTTGTATTTGTTCATTTTATACAGGGTAATTGAAAAAAAAGCTGAAAATCTCGCAATATTTTATTATAACATTGCTATGTGAGTTTTAGACAATATAAAGCAGTGAAAAAGTATTAATACAAACATTTACGGGCACTTTTTAAATTGCCAAAGTAGTTGCCCGTTTTAAGTTGAACACTTTTAACACTTTATTTCATAATTATCTGTATTATATTACTCACAAAAACTAGTAAACTAAATATATAAATAAAGTATTTATTTTAAAAAAGGCAATGTAATACATATTGATTGATTTATTGATAATATCAGGCACTATTTGAATAGCGTCAAAAGTATAGGTAGACAAGCGAATATTCCAGAAAAGCTAACTTTTTTTGTTTGTATATGTTGTGCAATGTTTGATGAAATTTTATTATTTCATTTAATTTAAATAAATCCGAAAATAAAACTTACCGGTGGTATGATACCCCTCCATGAGTTAGATTCTTAGTCCGACTATGGTTTTTACAGTCCAGTATGGCACAATAAGGCATTTTAATATTATTTTTCGTTAATATTATGTTGACGCAGTCTAGTTACAGAATGAGAGCGCTTGAACAGCAAGAGCGTCTCGCATGACTTATTAGCGGCGACAGTGTCACGCCTACTTACTTTTTTCACTGTTTTTACTGTTCCGTGGCAAGATGTATGGATGATTTCATAATCTAATTACTTACCTGACATATGTGCATAAGGAATTTACAAAGATATCAACATTTTCACTTTTACTTTGGCGTAAGAGAGAGTAGATTCCGACTAACAGGGGATAGCCATCTATATTGTCTCCAGTTCTTCTCGTTATTAGGTCACCTAAAAGATAAAAGAGAAAACATAATAATGTGATGTTAATTTAAAATAAAAAGAAATCCCTTCGGCAAGCCGCAGGAGTTAGATTTCGAAGAATGATTCACCCATATTTACGTTTGTTAGTTTATATTATTTTTGTGATCATTAGGGGCGGCAATATTTCATTATTTTTGATCTATAGAACGCCCCGTTATCGAGATATAAGCAAGTTTAGAATCAGAACCAGCTACGACCCCATGACGCGCGCTCGCTACGCTCGCATTTTACATTACACACCCACATTCTGTCACAAATGTCGTCGTCGCTCCGCGCCGGCCTTCGTCCTACGCTACGTCCTTTTAAACGCTGACGGCTGACAGACAGATGGCGTTCCACAAAAATAAAAATAAATCGTTATGTTTATGTGAAAATGTCAGTGTTATTGCATATTAATCAGCAATCAATTATTGTGCACATTTATTACACACCATTATTTCCATGGCAAATGGCATGCTTTTTCCAATTTGTATAGAAACTTTAAATAATTAAATCTCGTAAACAGAGGGCGTCCGACTTTTGAAAATTTTGTGCAAAGTTGTACTTATGTATACTATCTACAAAAAAAATCGTTGGAAATCGTTGTCCTGTAATAGAAAATTTACTCTTTTTAAATCCTTTGAGTTTAGCACAGAAACGCCCTCAATGTTTTATCGCTAAACTCTGAAGTAAAAACTTGGAGCAAACAATTTGCGACGGTAAAAATGTTTGCCTTTTCGGAGATATGATTTATTTTCGCAAAAATTTAGAATAATTTCTTTTTGGTTGCATCAAAAGAAAGTTTAAACTTAAAAGCCGTCTGAATTCTTTCTCGGAGTGATAAAAATGTAAAACGGATCAAATCTCAGAACTTTTCCATAAGAAAAAAGTTATGGCCAAAAACTGATTTTAGGAAAACCATTCCCCCGCCACCCCCATGGACGAATTCCACCCATTCACGAACTTAACCTATGTTTTGACTAGAGATGAAACGGATAGCAGTTTAGCCGGATACCGGATACAGGATATTCGGCCTACCATGTGGCCGAATAGCCGAATATGCGGCCACCGGATATTCGGTGGAACTTAGCCGTCTGGTGCATCGCACACACACACACACCACACTTGCGTGACCCTTATTCTTGATGGGAAGCTAATGCCAAGCAATACCCAAAAACAAAGTTAGCCAAAATCTATCTTTCAGCACCTTGCAGCAGTGTGTACAGCGAAAGACTTTTTTCTGAAGCTGGCCTTATTTATGAACAGAAGCGAAACCGGTTACTACCTTTCAATGCAGAAAAATGAGTATATTCACCATAATTTCCCCTTAGTGCAGTATATGAGTACTCATTAATTCATTTTCTTTCTATTACATTCATTTACTATTGTGTGACACTAAGACTAACTAAATAAAGCAAATATTTACATAAAATATTTTTTTTCCAGTTTTTTTTTAATTCGGCGGGATGCCTATCCGGCCGAATAGTAGTTAGTTATCCGGTATTCGGCCGGATAGCATTAATAATAATAATAATCATATTATTATCAGACAACTAAGATCCGTAGATAAAAAACACAAATTACAATACAACAAAAACAATAAACTAATTAAATACATATTACTTATAAAACTATTATTAAACACGTAACGTGATCGGCGTCGTGTTTCGCTGCGTGGTGTCGCGTAACCGTCCACGGAAACGTCGATCGATACACGACACTCATCGGCCAAAAGTCCTCCTTCATGCAGGTCTGTAGATGGTCGGTCGGAACTCGTACCACGAATGATTTAAAGTTGATGTTGTGGCGCGATTCCAACTTTTCGACCCGCAGAATGAAGTTGATCTTCACTTTGAAATACTGCACCACTTCCTCAGTTGTAGTGGAGTGATGCAGACGCGAAATGTACAGCTACGTCGTAGGCACAGCAGGACGCAGCAGCATGTTGGGTCCACTCGGTGCGGTACTGCACAGGTTGCGAGAACAGGGCTTCTTCTTCCTCCTCCTTTCCACTTTCGTGAAGCCCTCCTCATCAACTTGGCTAGTTCTTGGCACGGAGATACGGACCGCAGCCAGGGCAGGTTGAGCCAATTTTTCTGGTTTGTCGCTTAGGCTGCGACGCAACAGATCTTCCGCTAGACATAGTAGACAATAGCAGCGTAGGCACGTTTAGGGGTCGACGTACCTACGCGTGACGTTTCCGCAGCCGGTGTTGTGGCGCGGGCGACGATGGCGGCGGGTGGCGCTTGCTCAGCGTTATCGGCAGCTGGTGACGCCACACTGTGTGTTCGCCGATTCAAAACTGCCGATGGCTGCATTTTGCGCCCCTCGACACGTACGAACCAACGTTGGGCAATAGAGCTATTTCTCAATTCTTGACTGCATCTTGGTCATCTCCATTTTCAAAGAATTGATGTCCTTTAGCAGCCGACTAACGTCGACGTAGTCGAAAGTGACGGGAGGCAGTCGGCTTCGCCACGAAATCTGGCACGTCATCCGGGTCAGTCTTCTTCAGCATATCAATAATGTCCTGAAGACTCTTCTCGGTTCCATCTCTGCGCCGAGAGGGCATCTGGTCCAGTTTTCCAAGGGACTGGAACAGCAAGAGTTTTCCGCTGCTGATGTCGTCCTCCTTGAAATTGGACCGGCATATATGCAGGATGCTCACCTCGTCCATGTAATCGATGGCATGGACTAGGAATGCCAGCAATTCATTTACTATAAGTGGTTTGGAACTCATAGTTATACGGGCAGCGGCTATGGCCGCGCAACACGCGAATAAAATTCGAGTCGTGCACAGTGGAAACACGTCCGTGTTCGAGCGCGCATCGCACTGCACTCCAGTATTAAGGCCGCCGGATAGTCCGGATACCGGATAGTTACCGGATATCCGTTTCATCTCTAGTTTTGACCCTCTCGATTTTTTGGCCGCCGGATAGTCCGGATACCGGATAGTTACCGGATATCCGTTTCATCTCTAGTTTTGACCCTCTCGATTTTTTGGCCAAGTTTGAAAGCAATCGGTGCATTATTGCGACCTGTAGAGTGTGGCTAAATTTTGCTTGTCATACATGCATACGTATACATATATTATAGCCGTCTTTAGGTGCCAGACAGGTAGTTTTTTTTTAGGAAATCTACCTACACTGAAACATATTACGAGTATTAAAACATTGATTATATTTCAGTCGGTAGATAAATTTACAGATGACCTCAGTCAACAAAAACGTGCGCAGTTCGAAATACTTTTCAACAATAGTATTTTATGCCTATTTGTATTTCTTTAAGATACGGACATTCAGAGAAATATCACCAAGCACAAAAACGAAGTATGCGACTTAATAGTGTCAACAAACACAAATGCCACCTACTAATTATCGTATATGACATCATCATAGATCATAGAATTCACATCTTCAACTAGTTAAATGTTTTTTTTAAACAGATAAACAACGAAGATATTACGGACTAGCCACAACGAGACCATGGCAGAAATATCATCACGAGACCGAAAGACACGACGTGACGTTTTGCGGAATTACCATGACAAAGATATGATATAGAATTAACATAAGGTTTTTTTTATACCAGAAAATAAATTTATATAAATATGTTAAGTTGAAACATTGAATTACGTTAGTTAGTTGAAAGGAAACCTGTTCTTTCTTGTTCACTTCAAATATAACATTCCGAACATTAAAGACTTGTGATTTTGGTCTTAGTGTGTTTCATTGGAATGTCTGTCACAGCATTAGGCTCCCCCTGTACAATCGCAGCGCCAGCAGAAAATAAACACTTCTCACAATAATGTAGTGGGTCCAGCGAAGGCTCGGACACCTAAATAGCAACATTTTCCCCCCGTAGGGTAGAAAACGTATATTTAGGTTCCAGCCGAAACTTGACCCACTAGGATTTAACATCCTTGCTGGTTTGTGAGTACTGAAGAAGCGCAAGCGCCTGCACCAGTGGCGTAGCGTAGGGGGGGGGGGGGGCGGCGGGTGCGGCCCGCCCCGGGCGGCACTTTTAAGGGGGCGGCAAAATTTCACAATAAATAGTAAAAATATTTGAACCATTTCATATTTGTATCGCAACTACAAATGTGGACCGATTGAAAAGAGCACGGAATTTTTCATTTACTTATTCTGTGACAAATTCGAGGATCCTCTTGGTTTGAATGGTATTTTGTAGCGACTGCTGGCAACACCGTCTATACTGACTCGCGGAGATTCCCTGTATTTTATAATAGTAAGGAAGTACATGATGTTTGATAATTCAAAGAAAGTTTTATTGATAGATTGTCAGTCATCCATTTTACATGTAGCCGAGTGCAATTAAACAAAAAATACTCATAAGGTGGAACGAAGTTTATAGTAGGCGGATTTTCATGGGACTTTATTGAGTTCCTAGAGGAGAGAAGAAGAAAGTTACAAAAAAATTTCGCTGCTTGCTAATTTTTTTTTTTAATTTAATTTCTTTTGGAATGTTTTTTTTTATAGCGAATAACTACAAATTCGATAAATTCATATTATAGAGTAATAATGAGACCTGCGTGCATCTATTAAACGCTAATTTGGTCTGTGTCTTTGTTCATTGTTTTCGATGTACTGCATTTATTTCAAGTACTTTTTGAAAATTTCCTATTTTTTTCAGTTAAGTATTTTTAACATATCGATTAGTAAGGCTTAGATTTCTTTCCTTTCTTTTGAGAGCTTAAAAAAAACATTGTGGAATTCGATAAATATAGATTTTGCATGACGAAGGTGGAATGAAGCCGCTGGTAAATTAACAACAAATGACATAATTATAACGTAACCATTTCACACGATTTCTATCTAAGATAATTACAAGCATAGGTTTTTGCGCTCAATTTAATATCATATCGATATCCACAGGCCTTTTGTCATGTTTTATGTTTTCACCAGTATCCAATATTGAACAAGTATCCTTAAATATTTTACTAGTTATTTATACCTCATTAAATAGCTAATAAAATAAGGATTTAGACAATAATTTGCATACTGAGTTTTAAACCAGTATTTGTGAAAAAAAAACTTTCATTGATTTCCTATATATCCGTATGAACTTTAACTCACTGCACTTATGAAAGTGCTCTTCATTAATATTTTCTGGTCCAGTTAGTTATCTGAGAAGAAGCATCAATTACCAATTTCTAAAGAAATCTTAGTCTTATTGTTCGATATTTTTGAAATAACTGCAGAAATAAGAAATTTTCAAAAATTACTTGAAATGTGTATTGCATCGACAACAAAACAAAAAACAGGCCAAATTAGCATTTAATGAACGAACGTAGGTTTTTCTATTACGCTATGAACTCGTAGAATTTGAAGTTATTCAGGAACGATAACAAATATGTATTCCAAAGAGAATTAAAAAAAAAGTTGCGAGTGGCGATTTTTTTTTTAATTTTCGTCTTCACTCCTCTAGGAACTCAATAAAAAAAGTTCCATGAATATCCGCCCACTATAGGCTTCGTTCCACCTTATTGTCTAAAATTGCACTCGACTAATTTATGTATCTCATATTTATGTTACATTTTAACGTGAAAACGTCAAGGTGGCCAGCAAAATTCAAATTTTCTTACGTTGTTTGTAATTTGCAGGCCAGTACTAAGTTGTATGTGGAAAAAAATATCGGTCGCGGCTGTAAGACGTGTGTAGTTACAAAATTAATCATCAAAATCATCATTACAACCCTCCACGTTTATAATATTTTTTTGTATTGATACACGTGATTGTTAAACTTCTTTTTTACTAAAAATCTTACCTGTAGGTATAATGCAAAATAATAATGACTATTCTTGCCAAAAAAAATATCTAAGTATGTAATGTATTGTATATGTCACCGTAAAATTGTCAAACACGTTATATTACAATATAACGTGTTTTTTCTCGCGATATTGTAATGTCGCGAGTTATTGTCAACTGAACATACGGAAGTATCTCTGCCCCCATAATCGGGACTTGTGGCATCCCCCCGTTAGATTAGTTCGGTTCCTTTAAACCCTGCACTCGGAAATAGGGGCCCCGCCAAGCGGGGCTCCGTCGACTACGCTGTTTAGGGGGAATATAAAGTGTTTTAAAGTTATGTTATATTAATCGGTATTTCTCAGGAATGGTGCATTATCTTTTCATGAGAGTTGTGCCACTGGGCAAGGGGGACCCCTCCTTCCCTCCGCGTAAGTCGACTACCATCGCATGCATTTCACGAAAAATAATGCGTTTTGTTGTAAGCAGTATTTGACAATAATTAGAGACTTTACAATATCGCTAGAGATATTACAATATAACGTATTTGACAATTTTACGGTGACATATACATCAAATTGAAATACCTAAATAAAAGGGCGGCAAAATTGGTTCCGCCCCGGGCGGCTGACACCCACGCTACGCCACTGGCCTGCACCGCCGCTGCGATCGACCGAGTGGCTAGGAAGTGACGTCACGCACTCGGTATAGTAACGTGCCCAATGGTAAACCAGTGTTGCCACACGTAAAATCCAAGAGGTTCTCTCACAATAATGAAGTGGGTCAAGCTTCGGCTGGAACCTAAATATACGTTTTCTACCCTACTACTACTACGGTGGGAAAACTTGCTATTTTAGTTAATAAATAATTCTTAAACCAGACGTGACATTTTTTTTAAATTATTTTTTTTGGATACCTAAATGAAAAACAAAATAACAACTTTCAGCTGGGGTATGAAAACCATGTAAACTAGTAAATTAGATATGGTAGAATTATCGTGGCATAGATCCATTGTTTCAGAAATCTTCACTTAAGGAGAAGATTTATGAAACAATGGAGATAGACCTGCTGTCTTATATGGTTCCGAATGTTAGGCCACAAAAAGAATTAATGAAAAGCATTGGCTGAGATAAAAATTCTAAAGAGGATGTGTGGTGTTATGGCCGTTTAAGCAGAATCATAATATGAAAAATGGACTTTATAAGCATGACCATAAAGTCTGTTTTAAGAATTTAATTTTTCTAACGTGATTTATATTATGATTCTGTTAAGGCGGCCATTTTAGACCCCTGAGCAGGACATCTGGATAGACGCAGAGATGGCCGATGGAGCGAAGCTTTGACTGAGTGGTGGTCAATGTTAGGTCATAGAAACCAGGGCCGTCCCATAAGCTCATTGGGTCGACGACATTGTCAAATTCGCGGGAACCCCTGGATAAGGACGCACAGAACCGGAAACTGTGGCAAAAAAAGCCGCAGCAGTGGGTGATTCCGGGCTAATATGATGTTGATGAAATATAATAATCATACCTGATGTATAACATAGTTGCATTCTTGGTAATTGCGAGATTAACAGTACAACAAGAATGCGTCCCATATCAGCATTCAACAACTCCTGTGCATGTTTCACGTAAATCTTATCGTATGGTTCATAGATTCCACATCTCACCAGATACTCTTCCAGATTTTGCATTAGTAACGAGGATACTTTTGGCGGTGTTTCAGAATGTGTTGATATCTTAAATTCGTTCATTATAGACCTGAAAATTCAACTTTGATTGGAAATGGTATATTTTTCCTACTGTTGAGTTTTTTCAAAAACACAACCCAACTTGAACAGATAAGTACTAATGGAATATCTTCAGTTTACTTACTCATTCATGGTCCGTAGTGATGCTTCTAACTGCGCCGAGTCAAATTTGCAACTAGTATTCAACTGATAAGCAATATGCCTTCTTATAATCTGCAAGGTTCCTATCAAAACGAGCACATCTGATAGTTGTTGGAATGTTTTATATCCTTTAGTAATAACCTGTTCCATATCTTTCATATCGGCACTCATATTCCCTAGGAGCATCTTGT
This sequence comes from Xestia c-nigrum, assembly GCA_916618015.1. Lineage (NCBI taxonomy): Eukaryota > Metazoa > Arthropoda > Insecta > Lepidoptera > Noctuidae > Xestia > Xestia c-nigrum. Next base: position 14,571,370 of record OU745260.1, read on the forward strand.
CTTGTCTAAATATATCTTGGACATTTTGCATTTGGTTTTTCACCATGAAACCATATAACGTATCTAATCCATGAAGGCCCACTACTCCAACAGCATCATTTAACTTTCCGAAAGTTTTGTTATTTATTATTTCATTTTGAGATCTTACGTCGTACCAGGCAGCGCATATGTTAACGTATGTGCAGATTCTGTAATACAGATGATACTTATATCTTTAGTATTTTATATTTTTACAGGGTTATTTGTAAAACACCAACAACCAGGCAGGAGTAGATTACTAACATCCTAAACAACGATGTTTGTTCTACGACTTTTCCGAAAACAGACAAAAAAATATCGTCAAATACCCAACAACATCTTGGTATTACAAACACCTAGACAGCCATAAAATTGACGTCAACACAGAGTCAGGGCGGCGGTCAAACTAACCCTACTAGGCTACCGTAAGCCTTGACTAAATATCCTCAAAAATAATGGGGGCAGGTCCAGGGGAACAATCTGCTTGAATAATCTCCCGATACAACCATGTTTGCAGAACAAAAGAATGAATTACCCCAGGAGGGTACCGGCCGTGCCGGAGAAACCCTCCCTGAGTCTAACTCAGGCTGCCCCACGTATCCTGGGGCAATGTGCTGCATCATATGGATCCTACGACTCCTAAAACAAATCCAAAGAAACTAGTCCAGCAAGCGTTCCACCCAAGCTTATTTATGTCTAGGCCTAGAAGTCAATCATTTAGCTCCGCCAACAGATAAAACCACCGAAAAACAGACCCACTCCACTAATTCGAACAACCCTCACCCGGAAACAACATGCGCCACGACAGGCGCACAACCCCCTAAAGCCGGAAACACACTTACGTGGTGTGGCGTGTCGCGCCATAACCACATTGCACCACCGCTATGGCCAATCGGTGGTGAGCAGTGAGCGCCACGCCAGAACGCGCTACGACACGACACGACCTACAAATATGTTTCTAACCATACTAAATGTATGAAACCGATATGCTTTTCACGCCACGCCACGTAAGTGTGTAGACAATTTATCCTGTTTTGGCGCCAATCCATCAACTTTCAAAGGCTGTGAGGTTTATATAGGGAAATATATGCCAGGAAATTCAATAGCCACGAATACCATGTACGTATATAAATCAAAAACGATTTTCATTCATTCATTACATTTATACCATTTTAGATAGCTGATAAGACAAGGATGTGTTTCTAGTATTTTGTACATCTGGCGTAGTATTTTTTTTAAGTAGATTTCGCTTTAAAAAAGAAAATCTACCTATTGGTCTCTCACCTATGGGGATATTGTTTACGGTGGCAAGCAAAATTTAGCCACACTCTACAGGTCGCAATTATGAATCGATTGCTTTCAAACTTGGCCAAAAATCGAAAAGGTCAAAACTTAGGCCAAGTTCGTGAATGGCGGCGGTTTTTCTAAAATCAGTTTTTTGGCCATAACTTTTTTCCTATGGAAAATTGAACCGTTTTTCATTTTTATCATTTTGAGCAAAAATACGGACAACTTTAAATTAAAACATTTTTTCTTTGTTTCTTGGGGAGGGGTAAATTCCAAAATTTTTACGAAAAAAAATCATATCTCTGCAACAGTAAACATTTTGAGCGTCGCAAACATTTTTTTTTTGAAAGCAAATTGTTTACTCTATTATTGTTACCTTTGTAGTTTAGCGACAAAACTTATAGTTTTCGAAATAAAAAATTATAACTAAAAATTTGAAGGCGTTTCCATGCCAAACTCTTGAGAGAGGATTTAAATAGGGTTAACTTATATATTATCGTCGGTCGGATTCACGAAGTAAATAGTCGGATTAATTACTGGAACATTTCCGAAATCACGTGTTTTCAGTTAAGTACGAGTTAGTCCGTCAGTTAGAGACTTGGCTCGTGACGTCAGAACTCACTAAAAAATTATACCAAAGCGTGACGTATTGAGAAGTTTAAAAGCGTCGTATCTTCGTCAAGTTTGGTTTTTGTAACAAAAGTACATAGAATGGTAGGGAATAGAATCTTTTTTCAAAATCACTAATGGTACAACTCAAATTTTAGATCTTGTTGACATAAACCCATATGTTCCGATAAAGAAAATTAGATTTAAATCATATTTAAGTCATCTCTCCGTTTTCAGTACTGGTTCATTTAGAAATGTCCCGCTGACACTCTAAATTCTAAAGTGCATCCGTAGTTTATAAATGGAATATTTCAATTTTTTCCAGAATTACTCTGAAATTTTTAACTTGATTATTGTTTATTCGTGCTTTTGTGCCAGTTGCGCTTTGAACGCGCAGTGTAGTGGTCGGAAAGAGTGTATTGCTTTCTTTATGTGACTCAAATGTCATTCCTAGAGTATACCGCGAGTGTTACTCATCTTTGAAGGCTGGAGACAATCATATTGATCCTGATGAACAGAACGAAAACGAATAAGCTGAAGCACCTTAATATTTTAAGAATTGATCTGATATCGTTTTACATTTTGATATATAATAAACCATTAAGATTTCTAATTTGATAGTTTATGTTACATTCATTATTGGCTTATTTAGAACTATTCAATAAATTCTTAGATTTTCAGGAAATAATTAGAATTCATTATTGGAACATTTCACAAAAATACTGATAACTCAAAAACTACATACGACATCCCAAATCTTAGTAACACACAATAAACTTGACTATAATATGCATGTTTTTCAATAAATAAAAAAAAAAACACAGAACAGCACATTTTGAAATGTTCCACTACTGTTTCCGACCGACGTCCATTATAGGACAAAATTTTGAAATCATATTTTTTTGTAGATTGTACACATAAGTACAACTCTTTACACAAATTTTCAATAGTCGGACGCTCCAGCACCTTCTCCAAAATCTACCTCTTCCTGCGGCTTGCCGGAGGGATTTTTACACTATACATCTTTTTCAATTCTCATGCTCTAAAAGTACGCCATTATAACCCTACGAAGCGGGATTAAAGTGACCGTTTATTCCCTAGGGAGTAAAAAGTAATTTAAAATAGGACGATCTTTTACTCTGAAACATGGTCACAAAAGAGACTCATCGGCTTTATTTAAATTTCGAATTGACTTGCAAATAGAAAGCGGTTTATTGAAAAAAAAAAACAAATGAACTCTTCAACGCGAGAAAAAAATATGGCTGCATCGTTGATTTTGAAAAGTATGTGCAATGCCTCTGTTGCTAGCCGCTGCAGTAATGAAGGTAAATACTAATTATCTGTGGAGTGTGGATCATCTTCATTGCGAAAATGTTGAGAGTTTGTGTTGTGTTTTAAATTGTTAATCTGTGACTGACCTGATAGAAGAAATAACTCAGTTCAAAATTTTTGTCGAGTGTAAAATTGTTCGGTTTTAAATGACTATTTTTCTCGCACTCGAAGTGAAAAGTACAGTTTGCACCTCGAGGCTAAACGCCAATCTAATATACCCTCGCTTTCATTGCCTCCCTCGCAAGCTCGGGAGTCAAACCACCTCGGGTATATAATGGCTTCGTTTAGTCCCTCGTAATAAAATATACTATTTATGACGTAGGTAATGGCAAAAAATACAAAAAAAAAGTGTCTTTAGTGATTATTGCTAAAGGTTTAGACATTTTTGAACTTTTAAATTATTAACAAAGGTCTGATGCGTCATCAGCTATGATAATAACTTAAATTTTAGTACATTTGCGCCGTAAATCGTCTTTAAATGATTTTTCATAAAAAAATAAGAAACGACCTAACTCAAAAACCACTGAATTTCGGTAGAGCATTTGGTGGCTTAATTTCTTGCATTATAACCCTGCTATGACGGCCTGCAAGGAATACGTCGAATTACTGGTAACCCTGTATATTCTACGGACCATACTTGGAAGTAGTGTCCGACCGAAACAGGATTTTCAGCCGAAACCGAACCTTCGGTCTCAGTCCCAGTTTCGGCCGAAACCTATTTTATTTTTTATTGCATGTTAAATATTTTGTATTTTTACGCCTGCATGAGTGGCGCGCGGAGGTACTACGCCGGGGGGAAACTCCGCTGCCGCGGCAAATTGCCGCTCAGCGGACGGACCTCCAGGGCGATCTCATGGCAACATGGAGAGAGCGACTGTCGCAACCCCGTGCAGGGCACGCCACGATAGTGGCGGTAAGTCCCCTCTTTGAGGAGTGGCTGGAGAGGCGCCACGGCGTCCTCACCTTCCGCCTGACGCAGGTACTCACCGGACACGGATGTTTTGGGAGGTACCTGCACCGAATCGGGCGGGAGGAAACGCTCGGGTGTCTCTACTGCAAGGATCGACCGGAGGACATGGTGGAGCACACGGTGGAAGTCTGCATGCGTGGGCGGAGCACCGCCGTGTCCTCGTAGCGGCGATCGGCGGCGGCGACCTCTCGCGTCCGGCCCTGGTTCAATCCATGGTCCGGAGCGAGACGGAATGGGAAGCCGTCACCTCCTTCTGCGAAGTAGTCATGCTAGCGAAGGAGGTGGCGGAACGAGAGAGGGAGAGGCTGGAGAGATCCTCTCTTCCCGGCCGCCGCGGGAGACGCACCGGGCGTCGGGGGCCACGTGGTGGCTACCGGCCATCGTAGATGCGGGCCTGTGGACGGTTGGCTATGGGCTAGCTAGCCGTCCGTCCGTCTAACGACGACGACAGGCCGTGTCGACGGCGCGTTCGTGTTCCACGCGCGCCTCGAAGAGATGTCAGCATAAGGGGAGGGGCCCGCAAGGGCCGAAGCCTGCCGGGGTTGCGGGCCTGTTCGAAAGAGATACCGCGGCCCCGGAACATAAAGAGCGAGGAAGGAACATGGATGGGTTTTAGTCAGTAAGAGTAACACTCCCTTTCGCTCCGCCCAGAGTGGGAGAAGTCATTTGATGATTTCCCATCCCAAAAAAAAAAGGTCGGTTCTTGGGCCCGTCTTGTTCTCACTGTATACATCTAAGCTACCAAAAAGCCAAGAAATTACAGTCCCGACTTTTGCAGATGAAACAGCTTTACTCGCCTCGGACCCATGTCCAGCTAAAGCATCTGAAGTCCTACAGTGTGGACTCCATAAAATAGAGAAATTGATGGACAAATGGAGAATTGTAGCTAGTGAGTCCAAATCGGTGCATGTAACCTTTACACTCCGCAAAGAAGACTGCCCCCCCGTAACTCCAAATAATACACAACTGCCTCATCAAAACTCGGTAAAATACCTAGAAATGCCAGTGAGTGTGGCTACTTGGAAGGAACATGTGCAAGCAAAAAGAGATCAGATGGAGCTCAAGAATAAGGGTCTCTACTGGTTCCTGGGTAGAAACTCAAAACTAGTAAACTGACAAAAAGGTTCTCATATACAATGTTGTGCTAAAACCAATATGGACCTGTGGTATTGAACTATGGGGCACAGCATGTAGCACCAATATAACACTACTAGATGGCCCACGCAACTTCGTCTACGTCACATAAGAGAGAAAACGCTTACAAAGGGAATAAAATTTCCCCCGATTTTGTTACATTTTTCATTGCTGCTCCGCTCCTATTGGTCATAGCATAATGTTATATAGCCTATAGCCTTTTCGATAAATGGACAACGCAAAAAACGACGTAGTTCCAGAGATTAGCGCGTTCAACCAAACAATCAAACTAACTCTTCTGCTTTATAATATTAGTATAGATTACAAAGAGCGCAAAACTACATTCTGAGGCAAATTTAAAATGCGCCATGGTTTACAAAAAGAAAGGAGAACAAAGGAGATCCATGAAATCCGTAACCTACCAATGGTTAAAGAAGTGATAGACTACTACGGCTCCAGCTACAAGTCAAGACTACAAAAGCATCCAAAACAGCTTGCAGGACAGCTCACTATCATTTCAATTGTTTCTTGGAGCAATTCGAAGAAACGACGAGATCTCTTTGACGACATAGTTGCTGATGATTGACTATATAAAACGAAGGGTGGGCTCCGCTGGGAGTACTCTAGCACTCTAAACACCATTCAATCTTCATCCCATCCGCTTATAGTCCACACAGACTGATTTCAAGAAATTTATAATAATAGAATCTAAGCCTTTCGTACCTTGCGTCTACTAACTGCGGTATTTGTCGAGCTAGACTGCCCATGAACCCAGCTGAAGGACTGTACAAGGTAACGCCTTTCCGAAAACTAATCTCCTTGGCGACACTCTCATTAATGATCGCTGTTATCTAAAATTTAAATAAATTATTATTTAAACAAGTTCACTCAGGGGCATACATACCAAAACTGACTAAACTAGATTTTTTAGCGTAAAAACGTTCTAACCTGTTTCTGCCAAATTCTTAAACCATGAATATTTATATAGTCCTGAATATATTCTAGAGATCGTCGGTAGCCATCCATACTTTCAGCTAGCTTCTGGAGTCGCGACATCAAATTACTTGCTGTTGGCTGGTACTTTTTCCCTTGAGGTTCTAAAAATTCTACAAACTTCTTGCTGATGTGTCTGTCTAACTCCTTTAATAACCCCTCTTCCAATAATTCCGCTGGGTCTACTCTTATTACACCTACCAATGTAGACCGCATGTCCAAAATTCCTAAAAAGAACAGATATTTATATTGCAGTGGGACACTGGGACATCAATTTACTCATGTTTTAATCCAATGTGGATCCACATACGAACCTGTTGTAAATGTAGATGCAGAATGAGTTAGTCTGGCAACCTCCATCCTGTCTTCTAACTGTGCATAATCCCTTAATCTTTCTTTTTCCAATCTAGTTGGCACTTCCTTTATTGCAAAAGTTTGTAAGTCAATTATTTTCTCCACAATATTAAAAACCATTTCTGGAATTATTTGTAACACTTTTTGAATGTATTTTATAAGTTCATTACTGAAGTATTGTGATACTGACACCAGGTCATTACTATGGGCTTGATTTATCCTGAGTAGAGGTATCTCCATCGCACTGGCTAGCTTTAGGAAAAGTGCTCTAAGCCTACTGGTAACTGCTGGATTTTCCTTAATGCTATCTTGCATATGCTTTGTGTATAAATCTATTGTGCACCAAGCGTAGCTCACGTCTGCGATCGTTTCCAGAGTAACCAACGAGTCTTCTTTCAGGGAAGCAGCTCTCAGGAGATTTTTCAATGCATCTTTGCTATCAGACAGATACTGAACAATTGTCGAAGTGCTTTTTATGCCATGAAATTCTTCAACTTCATCTAAAGCTTGTAGTAGTTGAGTTACCTTTTTAATAGATTTTGTTGAACTAGGTTCACCCAGTGATGCTATTTGTTTAGAAATATTGTCAAACCAAAGTTTCAATTGTTCATTTTCTTGTATTTTAGCAACAGGTTTTGCTCCAGAAAAAAGCTCAGATAAACTGTCCACTGCTTCAATAGCGAGAGATTTATTTGAATTCCATGATGACTCTCTGTTATCAAGCAATTTATTTAAAATCTCTCTGACTTTTAATTCCAGTTCTGCAGTACTTATAAGCAGTTCCAAAATTTTCAATGGCTCATAATTGGATTCTTTCAATACCAGATCTTTAAGTTGTTTACTCTTTTTGTTGTGGTCATAAAATGTGACATCAGTGTTGTGCAGAAGAAGCCACCTTAAAACTAGATTGGAGTTCAACAAGAGGTTTAAGATTTTGCTTATATTGTCTAGAACGAAATCATCAGTTAGAGTTCCTTCTTTTAATAGTTGATGAGTTTTAGAGGTCAGCATTGGCACAGAAGCACCTCTTTTAGCAAATATCTCTTTGATCATTTTGCCATTACATGTATTGACAAGAGCAGATTTAGCTGCCTTGAAATTTTCCCAATAATCAACAATGTTCATGGTAACACCCATGTAAACTGGTATGATCCAGTTACTGGGGAAAAATTTATCAACAATTTCTCTCATCTTGGATGTATCTGTGTTCAGATAATGTGGGGTGAAAAATAAACAGATAGCAAGCATGCTGGCCTGTGTGCCCAATGCTGATGCTTGATGTTCTGGAATTGTATAAACTGCAAGTTGATTGTAAATATCTTCTGATCTTAATTTTCCAACAACTTTTTCAACAAATTCAGGACGAATGGAGACACGGCTGAAAAGTTAATAAATTATAATCGAAGTCTTGTGACCATAAATGATAAAGATTATTTCAAGATCTAAAAACCGAATTCACCTAAAGTACTCCACAGGATAATCAGCAGGTCTTCTTCCATTTTGCTGATCATAGCCGGTATCTCTTAGAAGTTTGCACACATCATCAACGTTGGATTGCGATTGGCTCGTACTGTAGCGATAAAATGCTACAAGCAGTCTCTCCCTCATAGGGCCTGGCATGTATAGGTCACATAACAGAAGCATTGCTCCATACAGGTATAAACTCTCGCACTGAAAATATTGATCATGTACATTTTAAGATCATTATGTTGAATCCTTTTACTACTCTAATTGAATTTCGAATGACCTTACTTGTCTCTTGGTACAGTTATGCTAGACCTAAATAAAATTATGTTTGCTGTACGTTGTTTTTAATAACATTGTATTACTTACCAAAAGCTGTTTACCTTCTACATCTTTTAGAACTGTTTCCATATTTTGTTGGATGAAGGTATTATCACTTAACTGTTCCACAAATGAGTTCAAATCAACAATATATTGATAAATATTTTCAAAAAGCAAATAAAATCTATTTACTATCTCCAAGTATTTTTCTTTTAACTCATCATCCAAATCTTGCAATTTCTGAAAGTAAGTATATTAAATTATTAAAAAAAACCGAATTGAGAACCTCCTCCTTTTTTAGAAGTCGGTTAAAAAAGTATTAGATATTTTAACGATAGCAGTAATCTAAACTATGTATTTCAAAGTGGATTACACTGCAATTTAAAGGAACTAAGGAACACTGTCTGGGAATCAATGTTTTCTTCTTGTTGTACTCTTGATGACATGGTGTCTGTATTTTATGAAACGGTAATGCGACGATAGAGACCAATGTCCCGAAACGCTCACTTAAACAGCAGAAATATCCCCGTTGGTTTTCCTCTTCACTTATTAAATTACTTGCTGAGAAAAAGAAAATCAGAAAACGGTACCGCAAGTTTAACAACCCGTGCGACAAAATACAATTTTCGATATTACGCGAAAGATGTTCTAATTTGTTTGATACCTGTCATATAACTTATAAACACAAAATAGAACAGGCTGTTACTAAAAATGCAAGTGATCCAACAATATATTAAGGAAAATCGCAACAATAACACTTCATATCCTGAATGCATGCATCTTAACGGATTTTTTGGTGAACATGGTACCACTAACGCTAATTTATTTGCTTCACACTTCTCTGTATATCACGACGATTCCCAAACATTAACCTACACATCCACAGCAATTAGCAACGCTTAATCTTGTAATATACAGTTCACCACAAAGAAAATATTTGTTAAGTTGAATCAGCTTGATACTAGCAAAGGCGCGGGTCCTGATTTATTACATCTCCTTTAAAACGGTGTGCCAATGTACTGGCTGCACCGTTAGCCAAAATTTACAACTGCTCTCTTGCCGAAAGAATGTCTCCAGAAGAATGGAAGATATCTCGAATTGTTCCCGTTTACAATAAAGGCGATCAAGACAATATTAAAAACTATAGACCCATTGCTATTCTCTCAACCTTGGCAAAAATTTTCGAATCTCTCATTTATCCTGTTTTATATCGACATGTTAGTAAATTTATCTCAACTCATCAACACGGTTTTAGAAATGGTTGTTCTATTCAGACTAATTGACCTGTTTTATATCCGATCTATCGATTGACATTGATGGAGGACACCAGGTTGATGCAATATACACAGACTTTTCTAGTGCATTTGATAAAGTAAACCATCAACTTTTATTACAGAAACACGAATATTATGGTATACACGGTTCCCTTCTTGCCTGGTTTAAATCATATTTAAGCAGAAGGAAACAAGTCGTTTCAGTGGGAGGTCACGAGTCTAGTTTATATTATGCCAAGTCTGGTATACCGCAGGGTTCACATGTGGGTCCTCTTCTTTTCATAATATTTACTAACGATCTTGCTTCTTGAATAAGCTGCAAATTTTTCCTTTTATGCTGATGACCTCAAAATTTATAAAAGAATAGAGTCAGCAGATGCCAGCCTACTTCAACTCGACCTTGATCAAATCAGTGTTTGGTGTGAAGCTAACGGGATGACTTAAAATGCAGAGAAATGTTTTTGTTGTATATGTAACAGTCGTAAATTAGAGCCATTAATTCCCCCCCTATAAAATTAACAATATTATCTTGCAAGAGGTTACAGAAATCCGTGACCTGGGAGTTATTTTGGACTAAAAATTAAAGTTCACTTTTCATATCTCTGATACGGTGAAGAAAGCAGCTCAAATGTTAGGTTTCATCAAAAGAAATGCAAAATCATTTGGGGTAAAACTAAAATTATCCATTTCAAGGTATAGCATGGAATTCTAGCTTCGTCAAAACGTCTAGCTTTCTTTAAACTTGAGTCACTAAGAAACCGGCGCACTATCCATGATTTAATTTTTCTACACAAGGTTGTGAATTGTCAAATTGAATGTGAACAGTTGCTCAAATGTGTCATATTGTCAGTCCCATATAACCGTCCTAGAAAGCCAATTTCTAGGGTGTTTCAACCACCAACCAGTAGAAGTAACATTGGGAGACACTCACCAATATCAAGAATGTGCATTCAATACAACAAACTCAATTCAAAATTGCCTGACTTGGATGTGTTTGGTGGTTCCCTACCCAGATTCAAAACCCTGTTGAGCTCCCATTTGAACCAACATTTAAATAGTCTTAAGTAATTTTTTTGTTTTTGTTTTTTGTCTGTATATTTAAATTTTGTTATTTTATTTTGGTCTTTAATACTTTATTTTGTAAGTATGTTATTGTGTGTTATTTGATTTCACTTTAGAAGTCATAGTTGCATTATTTTGTTAAGAATGTTGTGTACACCTGTAATTGGTACGTACATTAGAACCATACTAAATGAACCTTTAATTATAAATGTTTCATGTATGTACTGTTGGTGCACCTATTTTATTTTTTTAATTTTTTGTTAGAAAGCATACTTACAAGATTAGCATTAATTTTCTTCTCTTGAGCATCTGATACTTTAAAATAACTGAAATCCATGATGACATCCTGATACTTTTGAAGAGCTTCTCTACTCTCTAATCTGTAAAGTTAACAATATTAGCATCTTAATTTAAGACTTGAAATACAACCCAATTAATTCACTAATATTTTTGATTATTATAAAGTAAACTTCAGTACATTTCTACCAAGAAAATCAGTAATGCACTTACAGATATGCAGTGGGTATATGATCCTTTAACCTTAATATCTCAGCAACTATGGCATTTCCATGAGACACTAGTTTTAATAAGTTCTGAGCACAAAGATTATCTTCCGACATAAACACCTTCATCGTGACTATATCAAAGCTACGTTGAAACAATTGTAGACACAACAGAACACTTAACAACAACTTTGACAGCTGATTATAGTAGCAGTGATAAATATTTAGGTATTTCACAGAAGATGTAATCGTGAATAATTAGTCAACCAAAAAACAACAGTGAGGCGTTTTTTCGCCATTTACAGAACGTGCTTTTGAGCTTTTCTGACAAGAAACGAGTATATCCCAGACCCAAACCGATTAACAAAAACAAATTGGTCGTGGTGGAACGACAACGACTTTAATAAACGTCAGTGTCAAAACTCAAATGTCAATTTACCGATCACTTCGGCCGCATTCCGAATTACAAAATAATCGCTTACAGGCACAGCGCATCTAAATCATCATCATCATCATCATCTCAGCCGAAAGACGTCCACTGCTGGACATAGGCCTCCCCCAAGTGTCGCCACATTGACCGGTCCCTTGCTACTCGCATCCACCGGATTCCCGCAACCTTCACCAGGTCATCGGTCCACCTAGTGGGAGGTCTTCCAACGCATCGTCTTCCGGTTCGCGGTCGCCACTCCAGAACTTTTCGGCCCCATCGGCCATCCGTTCTGCGAGCAATGTGCCCTGCCCACTGCCACTTAAGTTTAGCAATTCTTCGGGCTACGTCGGTGACCTTGGTTCTCTTGCGGATGTCTTCATTTCTGATTCGATCACGCAAGGAAACTCCGAGCATAGCCCTCTCCATTGCCCTTTGGGTGACTTTAAGCCTTTTGATAAGGCCCATTGTGAGCGACCACGTTTCGGTCCCGTATGTAATCACTGGCAACACACACTGGTCATAGACTTTCGTCTTGAGACACTGCGGTAAGTTGGACGAGAAGATACCGCGCAGCTTCCCGAACGCTGCCCAGCCGAGTCGGATTCGACGATTGACCTCTTTCTCGAAGTTAGACCTACCTAACTGGACCGTTTGTCCTAGGTATACATAATCGTCTACAATTTCGAGTGTAGAGTCTCCGATCTTGATAGGAATGGGTGTGACATGGGCATTCAACATGACCTTCGTCTTGTCCATGTTTATTTTTAGACCCACTCTTTTGGAGGCTCTACTGAGGTCATCGAGCATTGTACTGAGGTCCTCCATGGTCTCAGCCATGACCACAATATCGTCGGCAAACCGAAGGTGAGTGATGTACTCGCCATTGACGTTGATGCCTAGCCCTCTCCAGTCCAGAACCTTGAAGACATCCTCCAGTGCAGCGGTGAACAGTTTCGGAGATATGACGTCTCCCTGTCTTACACCTCGCTGCAGAAGGATAGGTTCCGAGGCTTGGTCCTGAAGTCGGACTGACATGGTGGCGTTTTTGTACAAACACTCCAACACCTCGATGTACCGATAGTCAATTTGGCACCGTTGGAGACTGCAGTACAGCCCAGGTTTCGATCGAATCAAAGGCTTTTTCGTAGTCCACAAACGCTAAGCAGAGAGGCAAGTTATACTCTTCGGTCTTCTGTATAACCTGCCGAAGCGTATGTATGTGGTCCACGGTGCTAAAACCTTTTCGGAAACCGGCTTGTTCGGGTGGCTGGAAATCGTCAAACCTGCGCGCGAGACGATTCGCATCGGAATCGGAACTTCCGATTTAGATATCACGATTTTGACAGCCAAGAGCCTCATTAATTCGGAACGGTCGTGAAAGCATTCACAGTGATCATTACCCCAAACAAAACCTTTCTTAAGACCTATTTTTGAAAATGGAAGTTATTTTGGTTCAGCTCGTCGCCTATATTCACTTGAATACTCATGGTTGCAATCTGCACAATATCTAAGTAAGTTGATAACAATATAACACAACAGTCCATTTTAAGAGAGCTCACGGTGATATTTATTTAGGACATGGTCGGCGTAATCGCAAGATGGCGCATGTCATAACGTCATCTATGACGTTTAAAGGCACATCGATATCGCGCTCACGGGAATTCAGAACGGGGTAATAGATGGTCAAATCGATTACAGCGTAATTTGGAATGCAACCAAGGCATTGTTGTCAAAACTTTGACAGTAGAATAATCTGACAGTAGCAAAGACCACAGATTGCCACAAAATTCGCGCAGGTCACAGAAGTCTCATTCATTATTTTGGTTCACATTCTACAAAATAATATTCAGTGATTTTGTCTAGTCTATGACCAGTACAGTGAGACTCGCTGACCGAGGTAGACATGTAATAAAAATTGTATAATAATATATTTTCAAGGAAACCTAACGGGGGCAGGGTCAAAGTGCGATGAATCTCGATTGATGTTTAAATTAATTTGAGTGGTTTCCAGCCCATAGCAAGTAGAAATGGCATCGTCATTATTCAGTTATGAAACTCTAGTGCATGCTATTGCAGGGGCTACGGTACGTACTTATTATCTGATAATTACTAATTATTATAACGCATGACTTGGAAACAATCCATAGGTGCTTACCTAATTTAATTAAAATAATATTCTTTAAAACATGCAGAATACTTAATCCCTTTTTCTGATTATTTCAGGGCAGTGTAGTCGGCATGGCTGTTTTTTATCCATTGGACACTTTGAGATCAAGAATACAAGGTATAACAGAAAATTACAATACAAATGCCTAACCAAAATACATTACCTATGCCTAACCATGACTAACCATGTTCATGTTATACATTAGGTATATTAAAGTAAAACCTATGCAAGTAGGCACTAAAAGTATCTACATACCATGAAACGTCCGTTCACGATTATTGTGGTTTGTTTTCACCGGAAATTCCTTTGAATGAAGGATACGTCTCGTTTTCGCACAAGCTGAACTCTGTTTTAGAAATCCCTGAAAAATAAATCCTTGAAAATGCGTTGCTGTTTTTACCGATCGCTGTTTTTTTTACGATGCCATCTATTGAAGTTAGTAGGTATTTAACTCAGCTACTTTTGTATCCAATTGAATTGTATGCGTCCAATTAAGTTGGATGTGTCCTTATCAAATCGTAAAAAAATAAATTCAAGATATATTGCCAGGAAGAATGAAATACCAAACGTAATGCCTAACGCACCTATGGTAAATAGTAATGGTTCGTACGAATATTTTTGTGTGTTCTTTATATGTGGGCAAGCAATTTATGTTTATTTATGTTTTTTCCCTTTTCTATGCTTCTTTCTGTGTGCCTTACTCCTCGAACTGGTCACCTCAGGGCAAACAAATGATAAATAGTCACTCTAATATACTGTTGTTTCTTGGTTTGTTGATACTAATAACAATAGACATAACAATCTACCCAGTAAATCACCCAGATGGATTTCCGAATATTCGAAATCCTTATCATTCCCTAAAGAAAACCAGCTCTTGCAAAACCGCAGGTAACAGCCGATCCTTTTCTTTTGACCGACATACGTAATTATGTAAGGCAAGACCTTGTTTTTGGGGGTTCTTATTGATTCCGTTTGGTCCTGGATTTACACCAACTAACAAATTGATGTTTTGTTTACAGTTGAAGATTCCAATAAACTACAAGGATCATCATTCGAACTCCTACTGAAACTGGCGACTGAAGAAGGCCCGGAGTCTTTATACCGCGGTTTGGCACCAGTTTTACAATCACTCTCCGTGTCGAACTTTGTATACTTTTATACATTCCATGGTTTGCGAAAAATGTCAACTAAAAATACCTCTGCATTGAAAGACCTGATGTTTGGTTTGATTGCTGGCAGTATTAACGTTCTTCTTACTTCCCCTTTGTGGGTTGTTAACACTAGAATGAAGCTGGAAAAGTCGTCCTACAGCAGTTTAACACAAGGACTTAAAGAGCTTTTTAAAAAAGAAGGAGCCAAGGGGCTGTGGTCTGGAACAGTGCCATCTTTATTGTTGGTCTCCAATCCAGCAATTCAGTTTATGGTTTACGAAGCTTTAAAAAGGCACCTAGTTTCCAAGGGCCAGTTTGATACCTTTTCTGCATTTCTTATAGGCGCTGTTGCAAAAGCAGTAGCCACAACGTTGACTTATCCCCTTCAATTAGTACAATCAAGGCTTCGCGCCGGTGCCAGTTTAAAACCTCTGTTTAGAGATGTGAAATCTAAGCCCCTGCTAGCATTCCGTGGATTAGAAGCTAAATTATTGCAAACTATCATGACAGCTGCCCTAATGTTTATCATTTATGAAAAGCTGGTCCGACTAGTTTTAACTATCATGCGAGTAAGAATGGCGAGACGTTGAAACGTCATCTGAGGTCTAAACATGTGGGAATTTGATTTATCAAACACCATTCAATTTAAAACCAGTTTCGTTAGTTTATTGCAAAGTTACGAAAATACAAGGTCGCGTATTTATTCATCATTGCATAGGATTTAAAGAAACCAATCAAGGTTAATAAACCTTATACTTGAGTATGTTGATTATTTATTAAAAAAGTTACTAGACAACAGGCTAATCGAATGATCAAATTGTGTCAAATTAGAAACATTTGCTTACGCAAATAGCACTAAGGTATAAAATACGTCTTACACAAGCCATTTTACCATTTTGGCGCAAAATTATTCACACTATGTATTACTAGTAGGTACACATAATATTTACCATACAAGTACCTAAGTATTATAAAATACGTAGAACAAGCGACCTTGACTGTCTTAACATAAGTGTGTTAAGTCGAGGTTATTAGGAAAAACGTTTATATGTATAAATTCCAGTTCAGAAAGAACTATCAATATTTGCGAAATCTCTTTGAACGAACGACACAATCAGGGAAAGGTCACAAAAAGGTTTGAAGGAGACTGGTTGAATAATATTTTGTGCTCTCTATCAACTTTATAGCTAAGTAAGTACATATTATTTGTATTTATGAAGCGTCTTTAATTTTTTGTTATAAGGCAGGCCCCAGTGGACTTTGGACAAGTGTGTTATTGTTCTTTCTGAGTCTTATACTACTGCGCGGATGTTCTTTAACGCACCGTTTAGACAATACTACGTTGTTGCACTTTCATGTAGGTATGTATGTACTGCTTGGCTCAATTAAAATAAAATTCTCTTACGAACGTTTGACCATGATGTGTTGCTTGTCCAAATGATGTATTTATATAAGCTATTTCAAGTTTTCCATGTAAGTAAGCATTTGAACAGAGGTGTGAATGATAACATGGCTTTACTGCTTCAGAGGCAATTTCCTAAACCATCTATCACTTACGTCATGGAGTGACGTCATGATGATTTCTGGTCAGTAAATAATAATTTTTAGTGGTGTAACTGTAAGATATTATTATGCTAAGGTGGTTTTAAAGGAGGTGACGGATTAAAACGTTTTTGTATTTATTGTTTTGTTAATAAAACGAGTTTTTGATTAGAAAACTTTTTTTATTTAATTATTAATCATTATATTAGTTTACAGCATTTTCCAATCGAGCTAGCTTCATATCTTCAGAAATCCTTATCACTACTTTGGTGTACTCCTTTACAAGGACATCTAAATCATTGTAAATCTGAAACATAACGATAAAATGTTTGCTGTGAACTGTGAACAAAATTAAAAAAAAAACCACAACACATACGTAATGATGAAAATACAAGGTGTAAACTCTTCACGAAGCCGTTAACCAAGCATTCTTCCTAGGTTTTTTTTTTTTTTTTGATAAATGCAATGATGGGTAATGAAAAATATCGCAATGATGGGGAAAACAAATGCCCCTCGGCTTCGTCAAGGCTATTTTTACACCCATTATGGTCTATGAAAGAGCTACTGCTAGTCGTCAACAGTTCATAAAAAGTTGTGTTATAAATTGCAATACGGGAATTGGTACCAACCATAAAATACTAACACTTGCCGATAAACGTCGGTTGAAAATAATATTGATAGTTATGCAATAAAGGCGAGTCAACACGTTTGAAGAAAAACGGTTTCCTTTATGTGTGATGCGACATTGTTTTGTGGCCGACCAACAATGCATGAAAATTGATAAAGGAGTGCTTGCTTCCGTCATACTTGAGCTAAATCAAGACTCAAATGGCGCGAAACGTTAGAAAATGTAGTCATTGTTTACGAGCTCACGTAAATGACCTACAGTAGTAAATACAGCAGTATCACGTGTACAGTCACGTGCAAAAACATATTATATCTATTTAGAATAAATGATTAGACTTTTTATGACTACTATCAAATGAAATTGCAGTGACCGTCAGGATGGCTGGACCAAACGAGATACACACGAGAACATGAGACCATGTGCACTGTTTACTACCTATAATTAAATATTTGCTTCCTTTGCGTTAAGAGAGATATCAAAGAAATAAAGTGGTCAGCCATTCTGACGGTCACTGCAATTTCATTTGATTTCACCGGGCGTCGGGGGCCACGTGGTGGCTTCCGGCCACCGCAGACGCGGGCCTGTAGATGGTGAGCTATGGGCTAGCTAGCCGTTCGTCCGTCTGATGACGACAGGCCGTGTCGAAGGCGCGTTCGTGTTTCACGCGCGTCTCAGAGATGTCAGTATAAAGGGAGGCGCCTGCAAGGGCCGAAGGCTGCCGGGGCTGCGGGACTGTTCGAAAGAGATACCGCCGCCCCAGAACGTAAAGGGCGAAGAAGGAACATGGATGGTTTTAGTCAGTAAAAGTACTAATACT
This sequence comes from Xestia c-nigrum, assembly GCA_916618015.1. Taxonomy (NCBI): domain Eukaryota; kingdom Metazoa; phylum Arthropoda; class Insecta; order Lepidoptera; family Noctuidae; genus Xestia; species Xestia c-nigrum. The sequence goes on from OU745260.1 coordinate 14,589,426, forward strand.
CCCTCCCACTCCGCCCAAAGTGGGAGGGATCATTCGATGATTCCCATCGGGAAAAAAAAACGAAAAAAATGGTAGCAATGGGTAGTAAATACAACAACGTAGTTAATACAACGCTAAAACTATGAGAACTTGAAAGTGGTCATCCAAGCCTGACGTCAGAATGGATGACCACTTTATTTCTTTGATATCTCTCTTAACGCAAAGGTAGCAAATATTTCATCATAGGTTGTAAATAGTAGCGAATAGGTAGTAAACAGTGCGCATGGTCTCATGTACATATATCTCGTTTGGTTCAGCCTTCCTGACGGTTACAAATTGCGAGAAAAGTCTGAGGAATATCTTGTAATTACTTTTTCTAAGAAAACATTAATTATTTAACCGTGACTGTTGTTGGTTATATTGGTGGAGCTGATAGTAAAATAAATACATATTTTTACAATAAATAGCATTAGTCCAGGGTCAATGATCATGATTATCTACGAAAGGATTAATTTCGCATGTTTGTAGTCACGAGAGTTGTTAGACTTTGGCCTTGTTTATTATCTTATCGATAACATTTAAACAGGATAGAGCACTTTACGCAGCAATTAGTGGAGTTGTTGAATGAACTTTGTACATTAGATAATGCAGGATCCAGTAAAATGAGCTAGTGGAACTTCGCTGATGTGATAGATATCTCTATCTACCCTAGATGTATCTTTGATTTGATGTTTCTTTAAAGGGCCAATGATCACTGACAGTTTAAAGTATTTTTTTAAGTATCTCATCTATCAGTTTAAATTACAAAAAGCTATATTCGTTGACCCAAAAACTTTTATCAGTGTCACGAAAAATAATGCGTTTTATTGCAAGCAGTATGTTTGTTTGACAATATTTCGAGAGCTTACAATATCGCTCGAGAGATTACAATATAACGTGTTTGACAAATTTACGGTGACATATAGACTTCGAGGGCCATCACGCCTGTGGTGTTTCCCTAGCTTATTTAATTTTAACTTACACGCTTAACTTACTAGCACTCAGTCTGATTTGAATACAGAAGTTTTGTCGAAGGGAACAAAGTGAGAGAATTACCTGCTGTACATATGGGTCGGAGGTGTGGTGCGCTAGCTCGGCTCGCAGCAGGTCGGCGAGCGCGAGCGGCGCGGCGCGCGGCGCGGCGGGTGAGTGCGGCAGTAGCACGTGCAGCGCGCGCCGCAGTGCCGCGCAGCACAGCGCGCCCGCCTCGGCCGCGCGCCCGCCGCCCAGCAGCGCGCGCACCAAGCCCGCGCCGTCCGCCTCCTGCACACCTCTTACATGTCATCATCTGCCTAGCCTTTTCCCAACATAGTTGGAGTCGACTTCCAATCTAAATAATGTCTTTATGAAAAGTTATCACTTATTGATAAATCCCGTTGGGGCCCGTCAGATACTCACACCCCAGGCAGGCGCATTACTTTGTGTAATTTATTTCACCATCACTGCTCTCAAAAACGGTGAAGGAAAACATCGTGAGGAAACCGGCATGGCCTAGCACCAAAATTTCGACGACATACGACATCTACCAATCCGCACTGGGCCGCGTGGAGGATTATAGCCCATACGCCAAATTCGCGCTTAGACGTGGAGTTGCGGACACCAGCCCGTTGTACAATACAATATAATACAATACAATTTAAATCGTCTGATTACAAACAAAACCTTGGCACTTAACCTAGTCATCGTCTGTACTTTATGCGTCGTTAGTATTTTTATCAGTTGTATTATGATTAGGCATGACGACAGAATCAAAATATTGCAAATATACTTAGTCCGTCAGCTAGAGTATTGGAAAATAATGGACACATATATTTTCTTTTTGTAAATCAATGAATATTGACAAAGATAAAATGCATCAAAACTCGGGAGTTCGTGACATCAGAACGCACTAAAAATTATACCATGGCTTGTATTGAGAATTTTAAAATCGTTGTCTCTCATCTTCATCAATTTTGGATTACGTAATAAAGAAAAAATACGAGTCAAATATTTTTTTTATAATATAACTGGCGCACTAATTAGATTTCTTGTCGTCTACCCTTTAGATTGTTTTATAAACAATTTCTCAGTAGCCAACAGAAGTCTGATTTTGGGCCAGTTGATGTGTACATAATATTATGTGTCTACACTAATGTTTGGTTATTCAAATAATTCATTATTTAATAAGACTACGTAGTATTCAGGTTAAATCGACTAAATCAGTACTTACCATGTACCTCTGAAGGAACCAGTGTGGTAGGAACTGGTCAGTACTAATAGCTCTTTTAAGCACTGCCAGCAGTGTTTCTGGATCGGCCTCTTTCAGTCTTGGGTATAACGCATCGAAATCTATGTTATCGCCTTCTATAATAAAAATAACATTAAGTATGGTAAAACGGTTTTGATTACCTTATAAAATATCAACAATGTTTTTTAATAATATTTTAATAGCTTAGGAAGCATTAACCTCCTGACCGCCATAGTCACACATACGTCACAAGCAAGTGCGTGCCCTGTCGGCACGAAAAAAATACTTACTAAGTAAAGCTTGCTGTACTGGGTCCAACGAGTCGGGGTCTTCTTCCCGAAGCTCCGCTGCCAATTCCTCTGGTCCGATAACCTGCCAGGGATAAGATAAAGTTACTTTCTGGTCTTTCTTAAGTTGATATTGGTATACAGAATCTCACTGATCTGGTACGAGTAAAGAAAACGAGCTGAAACTTAAAGGGCGTTTGTCTATCGCCACCGTCACCGGGACAACCGCTAGGACTCGACCCGGGTTTGTGACGTAGTGTCTGTTGAGCAGCGGTGGCCCAGTGGTCGCTGTTCGTCGAACCGTAAATAGTAGGTTCGAACGTAGACAGGCGTATTACTTTGTGTAATTTATTTCATCCCCACTGCTCTCAAAACTGTGAGAAAAAATATCGTGGGGAAACCGGCATGTCCTAGAACCAAAAATTCGAAGACATGTGACATCTACCAATACGCACTGGGCCCGCGTGGTGGATTCTAGCCCTCTCATAGAGAGGAGGCCGTGTACCAGCAGTGGGAACAATAATAGGCTGATGATGACGATGTCTGTTGAGAGCGGCTGCCGTGACCGAAGTCCGGTCGGTAGAATATACCTGCAAGTGTTTCCCGGCGGCGGCCGGGCGGGTGAGGAAGGCGTGGTCGGGCTGCGCGAGGCGCAGACACGTGAGCGCCGCGGCCAGGCAGCGCCGCCGCACCGCGCTCGTACATCACCGCGCCCGCTACACAATATACCTGCAAGTGTTTCCCGGCGGCGGCCGGGCGGGCGAGGAAGGCGTGGTCGGGCTGCGCGAGGCGCAGACACGTGAGCGCCGCGGCCAGGCAGCGCCGCCGCACCGCGCTCGTACATCACCGCGCCCGCTACACAATATACCTGCAAGTGTTTCCCGGCGGCGGCCGGGCGGGCGAGGAAGGCGTGGTCGGGCTGCGCGAGGCGCAGACACGTGAGCGCCGCGGCCAGGCAGCGCCGCCGCACCGCGCTCGTACATCACCGCGCCCGCTACACAATATACCTGCAAGTGTTTCCCGGCGGCGGCCGGGCGGGCGAGGAAGGCGTGGTCGGGCTGCGCGAGGCGCAGACACGTGAGCGCCGCGGCCAGGCAGCGCCGCCGCACCGCGCTCGTACATCACCGCGCCCGCTACACAATATACCTGCAAGTGTTTCCCGGCGGCGGCCGGGCGGGCGAGGAAGGCGTGGTCGGGCTGCGCGAGGCGCAGACACGTGAGCGCCGCGGCCAGGCAGCGCCGCCGCACCGCGCTCGTACATCACCGCGCCCGCTACACAATATACCTGCAAGTGTTTCCCGGCGGCGGCCGGGCGGGCGAGGAAGGCGTGGTCGGGCTGCGCGAGGCGCAGACACGTGAGCGCCGCGGCCAGGCAGCGCCGCCGCACCGCGCTCGTACATCACCGCGCCCGCTACACAATATACCTGCAAGTGTTTCCCGGCGGCGGCCGGGCGGGCGAGGAAGGCGTGGTCGGGCTGCGCGAGGCGCAGACACGTGAGCGCCGCGGCCAGGCAGCGCCGCCGCACCGCGCTCGTACATCACCGCGCCCGCTACACAATATACCTGCAAGTGTTTCCCGGCGGCGGCCGGGCGGGCGAGGAAGGCGTGGTCGGGCTGCGCGAGGCGCAGACACGTGAGCGCCGCGGCCAGGCAGCGCCGCCGCACCGCGCTCGTACATCACCGCGCCCGCTACACAATATACCTGCAAGTGTTTCCCGGCGGCGGCCGGGCGGGCGAGGAAGGCGTGGTCGGGCTGCGCGAGGCGCAGACACGTGAGCGCCGCGGCCAGGCAGCGCCGCCGCACCGCGCTCGTACATCACCGCGCCCGCTACACAATATACCTGCAAGTGTTTCCCGGCGGCGGCCGGGCGGGCGAGGAAGGCGTGGTCGGGCTGCGCGAGGCGCAGACACGTGAGCGCCGCGGCCAGGCAGCGCCGCCGCACCGCGCTCGTACATCACCGCGCCCGCTACACAATATACCTGCAAGTGTTTCCCGGCGGCGGCCGGGCGGGCGAGGAAGGCGTGGTCGGGCTGCGCGAGGCGCAGACACGTGAGCGCCGCGGCCAGGCAGCGCCGCCGCACCGCGCTCGTACATCACCGCGCCCGCTACACAATATACCTGCAAGTGTTTCCCGGCGGCGGCCGGGCGGGCGAGGAAGGCGTGGTCGGGCTGCGCGAGGCGCAGACACGTGAGCGCCGCGGCCAGGCAGCGCCGCCGCACCGCGCTCGCGCCGCCCGCGCCACACCGCGCCGCGCGCTCGTACATCACCGCGGCCGCTACACATTACATTATACACGTTTCAATTCCAATGGTGATGAAAGCACTTGATCGAAACTTAAGTTTGTTAAACCTGAAAGTTGCTATTCGCAGCGGCTATAGCGGGGCCCGCTGTTTTGTCGACGCTCATACTGCATTGATGTGACCGTATCTAGTCGAGGGCTGATGACATTACAATTTAATTTCTCGGGGCGCTTAAGGTGATAATGAGGTCAAAATGACAACAGATGTTGGCAGCTGCCAGAAATTTCAAATGTTTCGTCGGGTCCTTATCATAGTGGCCAAATGCGCCGATGGGGATTTATCAGACCTGACAAATGCTAAAAAATTCTAGTGGTGGAGATAGCATGTCGAAAGCAACTTACCCTTTCTGTAATGGTGCCGTGACACGTGCAGCGCGTACAAGAAGTCGTAGTAGGGGTTGTGCGCGTGCGCGTCGTGCAGCTTGGCACGAGCCGCGGCCGCTCGCTCGGCGTCACCTGCCAGCGCTGAGCACGATACTAGCGCGCCTAACTCCTTACGAGATGCTATAAACATTCCAATAACTCTTAGTTAATTTTGAATGATAGTCGACAATGCCATATGTGTGAACATGTCCAGGCAGCAGAGTTACGAGAAAGTGAGTATAAGTAACAGCTTTCGCAAACTGACAGGGTGCATTCAGCTCCTTATTTTGAATCATATTCTACCGGTATTTTTATCCAGATTTTGTTTTCCTTTATTTCAATTTAAAAGAACATTATCTGTACGCAGCACTCCATTTACGTAAATATACAGACAGGGTGGAAACCGTTAACGGGGCAGTAAGGGGAGCTACCTTAACCGTTGTAGCTACACGAAAATGGTCTTAGGAAACCATCCATGATTTTTAGTGAAACGTTGATCCCCATTCAAGGATTTAAAAAAAAAAATGTGCAGTTTGCAAGACAATTGCCTTTTTGCACAAAACATTTTTTTGATGCCAATCGATTCTGTTTCTAATACGGTACAAAAACTTATTTTAGACCAACTCAGGTTGGAGTACTTACTCAAAAAGTCTGAAATTGCAAAAAAAATTACCCACACATTTTGTTTGAAAATTTTAACCATTTTTTTTTATGATAGTCGATACTGTTTCTAATAGTGTTAAAAATTTTTACAGGACCAAACCCGCTTGGAGAACTAAAAAGTCAGAAATAGCAAAAAACTTTTGCAAAATATTTTCTTTGAAACTTTGAACCAATCTTTTTTTAATGTCAATATAATGTGTTAGTCGTAATCATAGCAGCTACCTAGAAAGAATTTAGGAATGTGAAAAACATTAAAATGTATAATTGAAATGATCGCGAAAACGGAATTTACGTATACATAACTTAACGTTTTCTGACTTTTTAGTACTCCAACCTGGGTTGGTCCCATAGAAGTTTTTGATCAGTATTAGAAACATGATCGATTGGCATCAAAAAAATGTTTTGTGCAAAATAACAATTTTCTTGCAAACTGTACATTTTATTTTCAATTGAACGGGGATCAATATTTCACGTAAAATCATGGATGGTTTCCCAAGACCATTTTAGTGTTGTTGCAACGGTTAAGGTAGCTCCCCTTACGTGTTAACCGTTTCCACCCTGTATAAAAAATAAACTTAAAAAAAACCGACTTAAAAAAAAAAGCGGCTAAGTGCGAGTCGGAATCGCCCATGAAGAGTTCCGTAGCAGATTGAATGAAAGGTAACTTGTGTTTACGATTTATGACGTATTAAAAAAAACTACTTACTAGATCTCGTTCAAACCAATTTTCGGTGGAAGTTTACATGGTAATCTACTTCACTATTTTTTTTTAGTTTTATCATTCTCTTATTTTAGAAGTTACAGGGGGGGGGGACACATTTTACCACTTTGGAAGTGTCTCTCGCGCAAACTATTCAGTTTAGAAATAAATGATATTAGAAACCTCAATAGCATTTTTGAAGACTTATGCATAGATACTAAACACGTATAGGTTTGATGAAAAAAAAAACTTTTTAGTGGTTTACATGTGCTTGGTACACATGGAAAGTGCATACCGGTACAATTACAACAAGCCCAAACACGACTAGGATACATTAGCGCCCTCCACACGTACAGTTCAGACCGCGGGAAACAGCACACGCCGTTCCATTCTTCGCTCCGAACTGTACGTGTAGATGTGCGGGTCTAACAGTCCGATCTGGCGTGTCGATACGCGAGCGCATGTCTCACAGTTTTACGCGCGCATCAAGTATTAGCGCCCTCCACACGTAAAGTTCGAACCGCGGGAAACATCACGCGCCGTTCCATTCTTCGCTCCGAACTGTTTTAAAAGTTACAACGTTCCACGCGCCAGTCCAAATTGCAGTCCAAACTCTTGAAAATTAATTTACACGCAGAGTTCGGAACGTTTGTCTAGATTATGTAAGTTCCGTCCGCAATCCAAACCGTGAATGCATTTTTAATCGTAATTAGCACAGCAGTTTGATCAGCAGTCCAAACTGTACAGATCTAACTGCGAACTTGGAACGCAGTCCAAGATGCGCGGTCCGAACTGTACGTGTGGAGAGCGCTAATGTCTCATTATTGAGTTCCGTGACTCTTGGCTTCATCATCAGATGTGATGGTAGAATGGTTCTTATCAAACTCAAATGCTTCACTTGTTGTAGAAAAAACCAAATCGCTGTACGTTTGCCTATAACATTTCAAGAGTTCCCTCGATTTCGCCAAGATTTCATCATCAGATCCTGACTTGGTGACTGCGGGACCATTTGGAAAGGATACCCTTTTCAACAAAAAAGATTTGTCAAATCGGTTGGCAAGCGACGGAGCTATGCGCAAACAAACAAAAAAAAAATAGAAACATCCGAATTGAGAACCTCCTCCTTTTTCGGTTAAAAAACAAAACAAACAATGGATGGTGAAATACTCTAACGAACGAAGCGTAAAATCAGCTACTCACTTCCTGCCCAGCTATAGTTCATCGAAGTGGTCGTCGCGCTTGCAGTTTGCTACGTGCGTTTGCCACGGTAACAATACATTTCGAATAAGGAAATAAAAACAAACAAATTTATTAGATTCGCATAACATTCCTGAAATATTTTTTTGTATCGGTCATCTTAGTATGATATAAGTACTTCAGTCTGCGGAGGACTATCCCACTAACTACACCAGAAAGATAAACATGATGATACAACTTCCCTATTAGCTATTTATGCACAATTGCAATACATTTTGTTTATAAGTATCTGGTGGATCCTGGGTTTTTAACTTGTGTTTTAGTATGCAGCAGCCCTAGCCTCTATGAGCTAACAAATGTATCGAGTAGATGTATACCGGTAGTCCCGCTACGAGAGGCTTTAATTTTTGTAAACCAAGAATTTCTACCAAGTTACCTAGCAACAATTCAAACAAAAACAAATAATCCTAAATTCAATTAACTCAAATTATCATACGTGTAGTACGAAACTAACGAGCAATTACACAGTGTTTTATAGCTTCTAGTGACGGGGACTATAGTGTAATCTATACTAATATTATAATGCAGAAGAGTTTGTTTGTTTGTTTGGTTGAACGCGCTAATCACCAACAGAATCTTACACGATCAACAGTATGGCTTCACCAAGGGACGTTGTACAACTGACGCCGGTGTAACCTTATTAAAGCACATATTCATGGCGTGGGAAGAGTCCCAAGACGCTGTAGGAATATTTTGTGACCTCTCCAAAGCATTTAATTGTGTGTAAATCACGACACATTGCTTTTGAAACTTGAGCATTACGGACTAGGTAAACTTGCACTTAGTTTGGTAAAATCTTATTTAAGTGATAGACTGCAATATGTTCAAATAAATGGTGTTAATTCACAGGGCTTGAAAGTAAAAATGGGGGTTCCGCAAGGATATTGGGTCCTTTCTTCTTTTTAGTATATATAAATGATCTACCCTATTTACTGAAAAACCAACCTCAAAATATGGTATTATTTGCCGATGACACTTCCTTAATTTTTAAGATAAATAGACGAGCCCAAAATCTAAATGACGTGAATAATGCCTTATTTGAAGTCTATAATTGGTTCACAGCAAACAACTTGGTATTAAATGAAAAAAAAAACGAAATGCATAAGATTTGCTTTACCGAATGTTAAAAGTAGTGATTGTGAGATAATATTGAATAAAGAGTCACTCGAATTCGTAGATAAAACGGTTTTCCTGGGGCTTACGCTTGATTCAAGGCTTCAATGGGGTTCTCATTTAACATCTCTTGCGGGGCGCAAGAGATGTTAAATGAGCGATGCGAGAGATGAAATTGCAATGCCATTAGAAAAATCCGTCAATTCACTGATGTAGATACCGCTAGACTAGTCTATTTTAGTTACTTCCACAGCATAATGTCTTACGGCATTTTGCTGTGGGGACGGGCGGCTGATATTGAGTCTATATTTATTCTGCAGAAAAGAGCCATCAGAGCCATATACAATCTTCGTAGGCGCGATTCTCTAAGGGAACTGTTTAAGGAAATTAACATCATGACTGTATATTGTCAATACATCTATGAAAACATAATGTATGTCAGAAAAAATCTGCATCTTTTTGGTAAAAGAGGTGACAGACACAATTACAGTACTAGAAATAGAGACCAATTAGTACAGCCTGGCTTCAGACTCGCTAAAGTAGACTCGTCTTTCATGGGGTACTGTTTGAAATGCTATAATAAAATTCCACAAAGCATTATTGAACTAAATGAAACCAAATTTAAAACTTGCATTAAACGCACACTGCGTAAGCAAGCATATTACAAATTGGACGATTATATCGCTGATAAAAATGCTTGGCCCAATGCTGGTCCTGCTCCACAAGGACAGGGGCGCATAAATGGATAGCATTAAATGGTATTGTTGGAGCTGCTGAAGGTTGTACAACTATCTTTGCATTGTATAAATTCAATATCTTTAGTATTATATAACCTCATATCCCATATTGTGTGAGTGCCATGTACTAGAATGCTATCATTCGCTGGAAACCTACGTTTTTATTTTTTGACTTGAATGTGCCCTGGCGGTTAAGAGCATACTCTTCATCTTCTCACTCAAATGTCCCGCTGATGGTGGCGCGTGTGTCGGGTCATTTAGTTCCCTTCAAAATGGCTGAGTTGAATGGTGCTGATACATGCGTCATGTTCGTGAACGGGCGCTGTCGGTTGGGACTGGTCAGCTCTTGGTTGCCACGGCTTTTGTTTTTATTTTTTAATTAATTATTTTATTTTTGAATTGTTTTTGTAAGTTTTAACTATGGACACTTTTATCGTGCACATCTTGCTACATTGTTCTCACATAATGCACCATCTCAACAGGAATGATGTAACCAAGATTTTGTAACAACATTATGATTTAAAAGAGTGTCCATGGAGTTTCTTGCCCGTTCTTCTCCATAGAGATCTACGCTAGGGAATGGGCAACTACAGTACTTTCACAGTTTTTATGTCTTGTGACTGGGACTGTAGCTACATTTAATTATCATCTTTGTTTCGACAATTCAAAAGCGCCTGTTACTGGCCTACTTGAAATAAATGCTTTGATTTTGAATCTCAGGAAGTACCGGCTCGAATAGAAAAAATATTTTTGCGTTGGATGGTCCATTTATCGAGGAAGGCTATAGGCTATATCACGCTATTATCAATAGGAACGGAGCAGCAATAAGAAATGTTGCAAGCGGGATATTCACGCGAACGAAGTCGCGGGCAGAAGCTAGTCTATACTAATATTATAAAGCAGAAGAGTTTGTTTGTTTGGTTGAACGCGCTAATCTCAGGAACTACCGGCTCGAATTGAAAAAATATTTTTGTGTTGGATAGTCCATTTATCCAGGAAGGCTTTAGGGTATACAGGGTGTAAACCACCTCATCACAAAGCCGTTAACCAAGCATTCTGTACATCAAACCAAGTAACTTTACGCAAAAATGTTTGCTGGGAAACAAGTTTTTTTTTGAGGTTATAAATCACTTTTTGTGGTAGAACTCAATGTAACGCACTTAAAAAATTGTGCTGATGAATGGATGGAATAGTACGGGGGTCGTGGAGGTGTTAAAAATCTTTCATAAAAAAACTTGTAATTAAAAAAAAACTTGTGAAAAAGTTGTAACTTTGACCCCCCATATCTCCTTAACTAGAAGGTTCCCAGGTATGGTGTAGACCTAAAAAACAAGTGGTTTTCGGATACGTTAAGAGGTGTTTTACACCCTTTATAAGGGTAAAGGAAGCACGCACGAATTAAAAGTGTTGTCTCTCATATGTGACGCAGACGAAGTTACGTGGGTCAGCTAGTTGTAATATAGTCGTAGTATGTGGCATACCGAGCGTGGTGAGTAGCGTGGCGGCGGCAGCTTGTCGCGCGTGCGGCGCCGGGTTGGCGGCCGCCGCACTCAGCGCTCTCGCCGTCCGTCCGCCCGCCAGGTGCCACTTGAACACCACCCACTGGAACATCGCCTGCACACACATCACACAACTTACTAACCACCATCTAGTTAAATGATAAATGATAAATGATAAATGATCTTTATTTTGTAAGTAGGTTTTCACAAACACTTTTACACGTCAATTTTTTTTTTAAACTCGATGGGGCCGGTGTTTCGTACCTGACTACTCTGAGAAGAAACAGCCGAAACAAACTCAGAGGTCATAGTCTCTTTTGAAGTCCAGACATAATCTTGCTCAATTCACATGAGGATCATGTAGATATTAGTGTCTGAGATGGTCTTTTGAAGAAAGAACCATACAGATTTGAGTAAACCTGTCCAGTCAGTGCAAGCATTTGTCAGTTATCGTGTAGCTCGACTTATAACACAAGGAGCTCAACGAAACGACGAACAATACCAAAGAAAGGACATTTGGGTAGGTCGCTTATAGAACTCAAACTGTCAGACGGTTGAGGGGTAAAAAAATAAAAAAAAATAAAAAAATGTAACCCACATGGTCCTCACATTCACAAAAAACACACAAAAAATAAAATAAAATTAATAATAATTTACAAAATGAATGTCAATAAAAATACGATATGTCAAATACACATACATAAAACAATAAAAAATAAACTAAGAATGTAAAAAATAATAAAATACTGAACTAAGTATTCATGTCAAGTCATTAAATGTCAAAAGCCACAAGGAAATATTCATGTCAAATACACACACAAAAAAATAAACAATAAAGTAAAAAAAAAAAAAAAAGTTCATTCAACTCCGTTCAGTTCAGACCTTTTGTACTTTGTTGCGCTGTATGCACTATCTTTCCTGCTAATGTACAGGGTGGAATTTTGAGATGGCAGTAAGAGCAGCATAACAGTTGTAGTTACTCGAAAACGGTTTTCGGAGACTACCATTACCTAGATTTCGAGAAGCTTATTCAGTTAACAGGAAAATAGCCAATTTTTACAAAAACTTTATTGATCGACGCTGATCCTGTTTCCGATAAGAATTAAAACACGCTATGGTACCACAGAGGTACTTCACAGTACTGCAACATTCAGAAATGGTAAAAAACTTTTTTCATTCATTTTGTAGGAAATGAGACTCAAACTAACTTTTTATCACTCATAAACTGGCTTGGTATTTTTTTTTAATAGTCCCTTTAACAAGACTACACGTTCTACATTGTACGACTTTTTTTTTGTCAACGAATTTAAGAAATCTTAAAATTCCATACTGTATATTGTCAAGCACATTTCTCATTCCCTACAGTGCGCGATGTCACAACAAAACAGCAGATTTGTATCGGAAATATTTCTTGATCGTTTATCAATTTCACTAAAATAATATGCAAGTCATATCGGTTTCACAATTGCACCTGTTTTTAAAGTAGTTTCAGTCATTATACCTCACTTCCGATTGCTTTGAACAGGTTGGAGAAAGAAGTTAGAATAGTCAACATTACATAAGAAAATGAAATAATTTAGAATTTAGAGTAGGTACTCACTAAGTTTGGATCGTCCTTATCAGCAATGCTAATTGCAGTTTCCGCGAGACGAACTACACATGCGCCCGCATCGTGTATTTCGAACAGTTTTATCACCTGAAAACATTAGTAATCATTAAAATCGACTCAAAGCTAATACCCAGTCAGTCAATCGGATCACAATATACGTTTGACAAAAGCCGTTTATTGTGTTTTACGTCATACAAACCTTCATATAATATAGAACGAGGGCTTGATGCTGCGTGAGTCGTGCGTCCGGTGCAGCCACGAGTTGTCTCAAGAACGGTTCAGTGCTCACGCCCTTAGCTGCTTTACAGAAGGCTGTATATGCGTTCTCAGCGTCATCTTGGTCGAGTAGAGCGAGACCGAGGATAAATTGACCTGTAAGTAAAATGGTTCATTATTTACGGTGAACCGGAAGACGATGCGTTGGAAGACCTCCCACAAGGTGGACCGATGACCTGGTGAAGGTTGCGGGAATCTGTTGGATGCGAGTCGCACGGACCGGTCAATGTGGCGGCACTTTGGGGAGGCCTACGTCTGTTCTGTATCTGTTTTAACTAGAGTTAGAGATAGAGACATAGAGTACTAACGTGAGCAAGCATTCCATTCACACCAGGGCTCCAGCATGTTGACGTAGTTCTGCACGAGACGCGGCTGGTCGATACTGGCCAGCCACCAACTGAACTCGAAGCCTCCGCTTACTGCCCAGCTTTATTTGCATTCAGGAAAATGATAATGTCGTACGAAACGTTAGAATACTCAATACACAATTCGTAAACAAACTGTTATAAATACCGCGTGGATAAGACGTCAACGTCGGATATACTTTTGTCGCCGTTTCGATTTTTTTATACTTTTTCAATTTCCTTTCTTTAACGGGTATCGTTAATTGCTTGCCAATCACAAATACTTTTTTTCATAAATAAGTATGCGGGTTGTAGTAAAAGGATACAGTTGATGCGCAAGATGGTAGGCCAGCAGCGGCAGCGCCTGGTGCCACGTGGTGGGCGCGCGCGCGGCCCGCAGGTGTGTTCGCGCTCGGCGCCCGCCGGCCGCGCGCACGTACGCCCACACGGCGCCCCCCAGCATGGCGCCGCCTAGCTCCGCGCCGCCCGCCTCCGCGCCTAACGCGCTCAGCTTCAGACGGAATGCCTCTGATGATCCTGCCGCCCTGTATAATTACAAATACGTCACTCCAAAATATGTTCTAGTTTTAGTTGTTTCTGATGTGTCCGTATAGGCATTAAAAATGACACTGCTATAACAACCACAGAACAAGTTTTATTTTCATTACCAACAACTAGTGATTACCATTGGTCCTAGCTCAGAGGAACTGCAAGTCATAAGGATAAGGAGGATTAGAGACCTTTGCCCAGTAGAGGATTGACGCACGCTTTCAGTCACAATACTGACTTCAGTATCATAACATTCAGTGTAAATATTTATTATTGAACTAACTGAACCGCGCAACTTCGTCTGCGTCACATAATAGAAAGAGAGGGTTACAAAGAGTGGATCGTTAGCACCTATAATACAATTTTCAAAGAGCATATCACGCACATCCTTCCGCATAATTAAAATGCGCGCCCGGTACATGATCATTATTTTGCTGCGGAGTTATTTAAAACGGTGTATCTCCTAAGATATGCATTGAAATCAATTTACGTGCAATACGAAACGCTTCCATCAATTCTGTTAATATTGTTGGCCAAATTTGAAGTAAATTGGACCAAGGAATCACATTTTCCCATACAAATTTTGCCCTCCCCCCCTTTTCACCCCCTTAGGGGTATAATTTCAGAAAATCCTTTTTTATCGTATGCCTACGTCATACAAAAAATGAATCCTCCAAGTTTCAGGTTTCTACAATCTGTGGTTTAGGATGTGCGTTGATCCATCAGACGCAGCGTTAAGGTTTATCATTATTGGCATAAAAAACAATGATTTATGTAAAATGGCAATTTTCTTCCTAACTGCACTTGATTTTTTAACCAAATCTGTGAGGATCAACATTTAGCAAAAACATTATGGATTGTTTCTAAGACCATTTTCGTGTAGCTGCAGCTCCCCTTACTGCCCCGTTTACCATTTCCACCCTGTATTACCAACTACTTATACCGAGGAAAGCCGATCTTCTTGAGTTCCGCTATTTTGGGCGTATTCACTTCAAAAATCCAATTTCAAGAAAATTGAGAAATTACATTTACCTGTATTAGATTTGAAGTATTTACAGCAACTTTTAAAGGTTTCCACTTTAATGAATTTTATTCTATAGGTGAATGAAGTTAATTAATTTTAAACACAAAAACCGTCTTTTTAACGTCTCCGGGTGTTTTTTTTTAATGCTGAAACAGGTATTTCTTTATTTTTAATAATGAGTATTTACTGTGGGTTTCATGATTCTGGAACAATCTAATTTTTTTTTTCGTACAAACTTTACCGCCTCTTTTCACCCCCTTTTTCCAAAAATTTCCATAATTTCTATAGCCTAAATGTTACTCTGAGTTTATTTAAATATATTAGTGAAGTTTTGATCAGAATCCGTCGAGCAGTTTTTACGTGATGCGCGGTCAAACAAACAAACAAACAAACAAAAATTTAAAAAATGGTTTTAATATGTTCAGTTACTTATTTTAAGTCGCCCTGGTCGTTTTTTTTTTTTAATGTACAGATTTTTTAGTCTCAACGATTTTATTATATGTACAGATATAGATGACTTACTGCGGTTGCAGAGTAGCAGCTCGTAGCCACAGCAGCGCGCGGTAGGCCTGCCAGTGCACGGCGCAGTGGCCCGCGCCCGGCACGCCGCCCGCGCCGCGCCACGCGCCCAGCGCGCACACGGCGCCGCGCACCACGCGCGACCTGGTCGACACATACATACATACATCGGTGTCTGCCCTCATATTACGAACCGAGCGCTACGAACTAGGATGTCCCTTGCGTTTCAAACGTGAAAACCTAACAAACCTTGTGTCTCTACGTGTAATAGACTCGAGCCAACACCCAACATAAATTACATATATTTTTCATCCCCCCATCTCGGAAAGAGTATTTTTGCTCTTCGATATCTGAGTGCAAAAGCCGTTTTTATCGTCTTGAGGGTAAAGTAAATTTGAATTTAGAACATCGTGTGCACTAAGCATGTGAGTTCAAAACATCATTAAACCTATTTACTTCTATAACAAATAACTATTATCCAAGTAGATAAAACAATTACTGCTTGTACAATGAGCTTTGCGTTTCTTTGTGTGTGACTCCGCAGGCATATGCAGTATGAAACGCAGTCGCCTATGCACTAAAACAAAGTTCATAGCTCGGTGTCCAAGCTGTACGGCATCATTCAGCGAAGAACATTGTAAGAACTGATATCATGGTTTTCGTACCTCATCTCTGCCATCTGCCGAATCGCCTCAGTGACAATGGCTACACCGAGATCACTTGCCAACAGACCGTCGTACTCGCCTGTGTCCTCCTCATCATCTGTGAAGACAAACACTTCTATTAATGTTTGTTCTTCTATCATATTCTACAATACTAGTGCGTTCCTTCCCATATCAATCAGCACGCGTAGTATGACCACCGTGGAAACTAACGGATTTGTCGACGGAGGAATTGAGTTAGGTACGCAATTGATAAAATATTTACAAAGAGGTTGTTTGAATGTAGGAAGTCTGAGGAAAAACGTCATTTGATTTAAAAACAATTAATGATAGAACCTTCGCCAAGTACCATAGGAATATTTCATATTTAAACATCTAATGAATCAATAACTCACTTTTAGTTGTATCAATTTCAGGTACGTCCAGCCGGAGTGCGTCGTTCAATTCAAGCACAGCACTCTGAAGGTCTCTGATTGGCTCCAGAATAGACGTGAGGTCATCGATCTGTTGTGGTGTTAACGTCTGAAATGATAACTAATTTTTCATAACTGCTGGAGAAACTAAAAAAACTATCCATTATGTAATGCTGTCGGGATTCCATGGATAACATGGTATCCAACGTTTGGTGGTAGTTAGACATTTAAATTCACCACTCGCGAAGGGCGTCACAGCGAAGATGGGAGGGAGAACCTGGACGGCCGGGAATTGTTGCAAGCGTTAGGCAGGTAAACAGGCGCCGCTCTAGTTCAGCAGTACACTAACACTTACGGGCGCGGGGTTGTCCTGCGACTGCGTGGGGTTGGGCGCGAGCAGTAGGTGCAGCAGCCGAGGCAGCAGACGGTGTTGTGGCGCGGCGCATGCGAACAGGCGCCGCTCTAGTTCAGCAGTACACTAACACTTACGGGCGCGGGGTTGTCCTGCGACTGCGTGGGGTTGGGCGCGAGCAGTAGGTGCAGCAGCCGAGGCAGCAGACGGTGTTGTGGCGCGGCGCATGCGAACAGGCGCCGCTCTAGTTCAGCAGTACACTAACACTTACGGGCGCGGGGTTGTCCTGCGACTGCGTGGGGTTGGGCGCGAGCAGTAGGTGCAGCAGCCGAGGCAGCAGACGGTGTTGTGGCGCGGCGCATGCGAACAGGCGCCGCTCTAGTTCAGCAGTACACTAACACTTACGGGCGCGGGGTTGTCCTGCGACTGCGTGGGGTTGGGCGCGAGCAGTAGGTGCAGCAGCCGAGGCAGCAGACGGTGTTGTGGCGCGGCGCATGCGAACAGGCGCCGCTCTAGTTCAGCAGTACACTAACACTTACGGGCGCGGGGTTGTCCTGCGACTGCTTGGGGTTGGGCGCGAGCAGTAGGTGCAGCAGCCGAGGCAGCAGACGGTGTTGTGGCGCGGCGCATGCGAACAGGCGCCGCTCTAGTTCAGCAGTACACTAACACTTACGGGCGCGGGGTTGTCCTGCGACTGCGTGGGGTTGGGCGCGAGCAGTAGGTGCAGCAGCCGAGGCAGCAGACGGTGTTGTGGCGCGGCGCATGCGAACAGGCGCCGCTCTAGTTCAGCAGTACACTAACACTTACGGGCGCGGGGTTGTCCTGCGACTGCGTGGGGTTGGGCGCGAGCAGTAGGTGCAGCAGCCGAGGCAGCAGACGGTGTTGTGGCGCGGCGCATGCGAACAGGCGCCGCTCTAGTTCAGCAGTACACTAACACTTACGGGCGCGGGGTTGTCCTGCGACTGCGTGGGGTTGGGCGCGAGCAGTAGGTGCAGCAGCCGAGGCAGCAGACGGTGTTGTGGCGCGGCGCATGCGAACAGGCGCCGCTCTAGTTCAGCAGTACACTAACACTTACGGGCGCGGGGTTGTCCTGCGACTGCGTGGGGTTGGGCGCGAGCAGTAGGTGCAGCAGCCGAGGCAGCAGACGGTGTTGTGGCGCGGCGCATGCGAACAGGCGCCGCTCTAGTTCAGCAGTACACTAACACTTACGGGCGCGGGGTTGTCCTGCGACTGCGTGGGGTTGGGCGCGAGCAGTAGGTGCAGCAGCCGAGGCAGCAGACGGTGTTGTGGCGCGGCGCATGCGAACAGGCGCCGCTCTAGTTCAGCAGTACACTAACACTTACGGGCGCGGGGTTGTCCTGCGACTGCGTGGGGTTGGGCGCGAGCAGTAGGTGCAGCAGCCGAGGCAGCAGACGGTGTTGTGGCGCGGCGCATGCGAACAGGCGCCGCTCTAGTTCAGCAGTACACTAACACTTACGGGCGCGGGGTTGTCCTGCGACTGCGTGGGGTTGGGCGCGAGCAGTAGGTGCAGCAGCCGAGGCAGCAGACGGTGTTGTGGCGCGGCGCATGCGAACAGGCGCCGCTCTAGTTCAGCAGTACACTAACACTTACGGGCGCGGGGTTGTCCTGCGACTGCGTGGGGTTGGGCGCGAGCAGTAGGTGCAGCAGCCGAGGCAGCAGACGGTGTTGTGGCGCGGCGCATGCGAACAGGCGCCGCTCTAGTTCAGCAGTACACAAACACTTACGGGCGCGGGGTTGTCCTGCGACTGCGTGGGGTTGGGCGCGAGCAGTAGGTGCAGCAGCCGAGGCAGCAGACGGTGTTGTGGCGCGGCGCATGCGAACAGGCGCCGCTCTAGTTCAGCAGTACACTAACACTTACGGGCGCGGGGTTGTCCTGCGACTGCGTGGGGTTGGGCGCGAGCAGTAGGTGCAGCAGCCGAGGCAGCAGACGGTGTTGTGGCGCGGCGCATGCGAACAGGCGCCGCTCTAGTTCAGCGGCTGCGCCGGCCGCGGCTCGCTCCCAGCGCGCTCCCGCCACTACTATGCGGACTGCATCGGCAGACAGCTCGCCCGTTTCACCACCTAAAACAATCTACCCATGAGCCTCAATGTGCCACTTTTATGAAGGTTTCTTTACATAATTAAAACAACAAATACATGAGTGTATTATTGGTACAAAACTACAAAGTGATTATCGTACCGCCTCCCTCGAGCATAGGTACGTCCGGAGACAGCATCATCCTCTCGAGCGGCTCCAGTTCACAGATGAGCGATATTCCGGCGCGACGGACCACAGCACACCACCAACCGCATTCCACGTCAGATTCCTAAGGTAAATAATAGTTCTAAACAACAGTGTCTGCCTACATGAATTACTAAGATAAATAAATAAAAGTTTCCTTAAGTAGTGTGATATCATAACTAACACATCAAATTTCGTAGTGATGGAAATAAAACAACTAATGTTTGTCTACTTTTAAGAGTATACTTCTTACTTGTTTTGACACCATGAGCCCGAGTGGCTTCTGTAAACCTTCCATATACTGCAAGCACCAGCTATACAACTCTGACCAGCATCTAAAACAATTGCAAAACGTTATTCAAGTTTCTATAGATGATGTGAAATCAAATTGCTTGTTTGCGAGAATCCGCCTTCATCAGATAAAGAAAAAATGACACACTACCAATTCGTTTTGGTGGTCTCGGCGTCCGCAAAATTTCTAGTATAAGCTTACCGGCGTTCCTGTCTTCTGTCCACAGCACTGAAAAGCTAACCAGGAAAATTTTAAGTCTTTCCTTGGTTGACTCGGAAGTGCCGTGCTTGACCGACGCAGAGGACGCCTGGAAAGTGACTTGCCCGGACACGGATCGGCCCGAGAACCCGTTTTCCCAGAGACAGTGGGATGAGCCGCTCTGCAGGTTGGTACGGAATAAACTTATTAATACGTCTACCAATACTGCTGAGCGTGCCCGCCTGCTGGCTGTGGGTGAGTGGGAGTCGGGTCTCTGGCTTCAGGCACTACCGTCACCTAATATAGGCACTTTGTTAGGTGACACGACCTTCCGGCTCGCTACATGTTTGCGTTTGGGCGCTCCTTGTGGGGCTCCACATCGCTGTCAATGTGGTGAAGCAGTCGACTGCCTCGGACACCATGGCCTTTCTTGCATTAAGAGTGCAGGTCGGATAGCGCGACACGCCAGCATTAATGATCTCATCCGTCGTGCTCTTGCCACCGCCGGGGTGCCAGCTGTGTTAGAACCAACTGGCTTGGCGCGCGTCGATGGCAAGAGACCAGATGGTATGACCATAATGCCATGGAAGTTGGGTAGGCCTTTGGTGTGGGACGCAACTTGCGTCGACACCCTTGCGCCATCTCATCTTCCTAGCACGGTGTGCTGCGCTGGGGCGGCTGCTGCAGGTGCTGAAAACCTCAAACGGCGCAAATACAATAATTTAATTGGTAATTATGTCTTTGAGCCGTTTGGGGTCGAAACACTAGGGCCATGGGGTCCGAGTGCCCACCTAGTATTTCGGGAAATCGCCAAACGGTTGGTCGACTCTTCACGTGACCAGAGGGCGGGACTATTTTTTGGCCAAAGAATCAGCATTGCCATCCAACGTGGCAATGCTGCCAGCCTTCTGGGCACTATTCCTGTTGGCAGCGATGTGGACGAATTTTTCGATGCCCTGTAACCCCTTTTTTGATATTTGTACATATTTTTTCTTCCTATTATAATGTTAGTGTGTATATATTGTAAATAATGATTACTATTCCACATAAAGAAGTAGATAATTACTTGTGCATAAGATGCGCGTGGTCGGGAGAGGCGGAGCGCGCGGTGAGATGTCGCAGGCGCGCTTGCACCGCGTTGGTCGCCGCGTCGCCCAGGTCGCCCTCGCCGCCTGTGTCTGTACTGCCCCACGTGCGATTGTAGATCTGTGTACCAATGTATATGCATAATAGACTTGCGTCCTTATCCACTATAAATAAATATGCACTATAGTCTACATAACTTTTTCATTTCTCCCTTCACTGGCTAGTTAAAGATTTTAACGAAATGAGCAGTACTCAAGCACACAAATATTACATGTTATTTTCCTTGTTGTCTACTGTATATACATAAATAGTCCAACAAATAAATATATATTTCCAAAAATTTCCTAAATTGAAAAAAAGAAATTTCAACCCAAAGAAAAACACACACAAGTGGCAGTGGCCCGTTTATATTAACTGCAGAACTGACGAACACTTGTGTGAGAAGTCCTTGATTGGAGGCCGCGAATAGGTACGGTTGAACAAGGTATTTGGTTTACAGTTTAACCCACAAACTACATTGAAAAATGTAAACCAAATAGCTTGTTCGACCGTAAATGATAAAACTAAAATAAATAGTTTCATTTCATTCATTTTCATGTTCCATAGCCGATGCAGTGGCGAAGGTTCGATACAACCAGATTCCAACCGGATTCCCTTTGAAAAATGGCAGTCAGTATTTTATAGACATATACATAATATAATCACATTAATAATAAATGAACTCCAGCTTACGTCTTACAAAAATTGACCTTTCGCTACTGAGCTGGTGTATGTCGTACGATTAGTCATATCAGGGATATCCCTTGACATAGTGTTATGCTGGGGCCACACTAGCGGCTAACGTCAATGACTACTAGCGCGGTAATTATTGCGATAATATTTAACGCGTTAAAGTGGATGGCTACACTTGAAATGCCAACGTGAATGCCAATCATTGGCGATAAAATCGGCGTTAATTTTACTCGAATTGAATCAATCAAGATGGTTGTGGACAGAGTTCTGTATTTTATGCGTTTTATTACTTTCTCGTTACTCCACTCCATCCATAGTCATAGTACGTATTTCAAAGACAAACACGTGCGATCCCGTCGCGCTCTTGACGCACATTGACACTGACGTAGTGTGGCCGCTTCATCGTATTAATTCTTGCGTTCTCTTTGATGTACCGCCACTTGACCTATCGCCTAACGCCAAACGGCCACGTTATGTCAAATTATCGCGTTAAGTGGTGGCTACACCTACGGCATGGGGTCTCATTGCGAAGAAAGAAAAAATAGTTAAAAAAAATCTCAATAGATGGCGTTATATGTATCGATTTGTTTTTGAAGCTTGTTTATTTGTTTAAATTTGTCTGTGGAAAAAGTATTTACTTGTTTTAAAAAATCCCCTTAACACAAAAAAAGGAATAATGGGCTCCTAGTTCCCAATTCCATGATTTTACTAAATAAAATTATTGTGCTGCCTCTGGTGAATAGAATTTGTACTACGTGGTCGATGCTCACTCATGTTATGTTTATTATAGATGGCGCTGTTTTCATTTTCTGAGTTTTACTACACAGCTCAATATCTATACTTAACATATTACCGTTTATCTAGGAATATTTATGAAATGCAAATATATCATATAAAAAAATATATTTAGACGTGTAAAAAATATCTGCCATGCTGCGCTCTCAAATTACAATTTTGGACCTTGAAGCCATTCCAGAAACATTACTTACATAAAAAGAAAATCTATAAAAACTTTTTTGCAAAAAACATAACCAACTTCACACAAAAAAGCGAAAAATAACTTTAGCTTCAGAAGTCGGTGACCTTTGTTTGATTGATTTAGTTTTTTTTGTCACCGACTTCTGAAGCTAAAGTTATTTTTCACTTTTTTGTGTGAAGTCGGTTATATTTTTTGCAAAACAGTTTTTAGTGGTTCATAATGTGCTTACCCTTTCACAGCGTAACGGCGTGATTTTTTGTTATGAACTGGTGTAAACAATAAAGAGACATGAGATTTCAGCGATCCCAGTACATTTGCTATCATTTATTGAGGAGTTCCCGTCGCCTATCTTCCGAAGTTCTTCATCAGATCTTTAAATTGAAATGGGATCACTCCAAGAACGCACTCTTCCTAAAACTACCCAAATCGCTTCTGGTGTGCCTATAAAATTTAAGGAATTCCCTCTATTTCTCCAGGATCCCATTAAATGGAACTTATAACACATCTAACTGTCGAAATCTGGGTGTATTGTACACTTCTGCGTACTCCCTCAGAGCATACAGGATGTTACGTCACTATGTTACATAAACAATAAACAACCAAGCGATTGCAGCAAATACTGCAGCTTTGACATGTATTTTTGAAGAGTTCCATTTATATCTCCGAAGATCAGCGTCAGATCTTAACCAAATTGAAATGGGACCACACGGAAAGCACCAGCTTTCAAATAAAAAGAATCATTAAAATCGGTTTACCCAGTCGAAAGTTCAGAGGCAACAAACATTGTCGAAATCTGGGAGTATTGTACACATCTGCGTACCCCCTCAGAGCATACAGGCGTGATGTTACGTCATGATGTAGTATGAACAATGAACCTACAAACGATTGCAGCAATTACTGCAGATTTGCCGTCTATTTTTGAAGAGTTCCATTGTATATCTCGGAAGATCAGCATCAGATCGTCAGAAAATGAGACCAAACGAGAAGCACCAGCTTTCAAATAAAAAAAGAATCATCTAAATCGGTTCACCCAGTCAAAAGTTCTGAGGTAACAGCACAAAAAAAAAAAACATACAGACGAATTGAAAACCTCCTCTTTTTGGAAGTCGGTTGAAAATTAAATCAACGATAAAATCTTTTCACATCGCTTGATGAAACTGGAATCCCGAGTCGATATAGTCGTTTATAGTGACCTGAGTTGACGAGAGTTGACTACCATCTTACGCATTTTACGAAAAATAATGCGTTTTATAGCACGTATGTTCCTTTGACAACATTTCGACAGTTTACAATCTCTCTAGTTATTTTACAATCTAACGTGTTTGACAATTCAACGGTGACATATACATTGCAAGCCGCGCACACGCGTGTAATGTACTCGTCCAAAAAATCCGATTTCTATTATATTCATTATATATTTTAATAATTATTATTTATAATCGGCACGCTAATCTTCGATTCAGTTTATTGTATGTATTTACACAATCACGACTGAACCGACTCTGAGGTGAGGTGGTCAATTTTGTATTAAGGACTATTGTCATCGGATTTTTGCTCATAATCAAAAAAAAACTGGTTCCATGGTTTAAGCTTGGACTAAGTTAGGGTGCATTCCGGTATACGAAATAATCACTCACAGCGCTCACATTAATATTTTGCGTTCCGATTTAGTTTTCACGATTATGACAGCTAAGATCTATCATTAGGTCATTTGACAGCGCTCATGGTGATATTTATTTGGCGCAGGGTCGGTGTAATCGCATGCATGGTGGCGCGTGTCATGACGTCACCTATGACGATTCAAGGAACATATCGCGATATCGCGCTCACGGTAATACGGAACGGGTTTATGGACGCTCAAATCCATTACAGCCTCTCTCGGAACACGGCCTTAGATGCTTCTTCTTGTAGCACAAAACGCAATTCAAATGAAACTGATAAAAGTAGGTAAATTAAGCGACTCGAAACTTAGGTAGGTACCTACTTACTCATAAAGTAGTTGTTGTCTCTAAGTGGTTGGATAATAGGAGAATGGAAAGACTTTAGGTACTTACCTATCAATCGGCACGGATCTTGAGCGCTTGCTTACGTCCACATGCGCAGAAGATAAATTTTTGGATCTCGTAAGTGTTTTTCTATGAGCGCGAGCGTACAGACGCCAGCAAGTAAACGTAATCAATACTGTAAAGTTGATTTAATGGATTTTCAACTTTATAACAAAAGAAGAAGGTTCATTTTCGATTAGAAAAATTTGACAGATTGGGGTAAGTTGATGTACTGGCGTCTGTGCAATGCGGAAGGTCATCCCCACTCGGTCGTCTAGCGCTCAAGATCCGTGCCGGTAAGTATACTTACTAGAGAATGCAAAATCTCTTGTTTATGAATAACAATACCGCGAGATCTCGCGGTATTGTTATTTGTAGATTTGTTGTAGATTGGCAGTTTTTTGTCTGTTTTTTGCAAATAATCACAATGTTTGAATAAATTAAAAAAAAAAAAACATCATAAGTATTATAAGATAAGACAATCCTACTAAATAATATAAAAGTGAAAGTTAGTTTGGATGGATGTTTATTACTCTGTCACTCAAAAACTACTGAACGGATTTAGATGAAATTTGGTACACAGATAGAGTATAACTTGGATTAACACATAGGATAGTTTTATCCCGATTTTATGTTCCTTTCCAATTTTCGAGTTCTAGCGGGAGAAACCGCTGGCAACAGCTAGTAGACATAATATATGCATCAAGCATTGTTTCACGTCTCTATCTATATTTTTTTAACAAACTTCTAAGGTCCATGTTCACCAAAAAGATGACGCTCTGATTATCTAAAAATATCTAATGTTCAACAGACATTTTAGTATGGGAACATGTCACAGTGACAGCTGTTTTTAGATAATCAGACCGTTATCTTTTCGGTGAACGTGGACCTAAGTAGTAAACTTTGACGTACGTATCTATCAAAATAACAAATGAAAGAAACAACCAGTCTTCTACTAAACCGACAGATCGCAACTCCGTCCGAGTCAGTCCGCGCTTCAAATAAGACGTAAGCTCGAGTGCAATCTCGTTAAACTCGCGAGATTGCATTCCCTAATACTTACCTACTTATGTAGGTACCAACACAACATACAAATATTGCTACTTAGTTATGTAATAACAGCTTGTAATAATTAAAATAAAATGTTTTCTACACACTCAAAACTGATGCTGTTAAAAAATAACTCTCCCTTTAAGTCATCTAATTAAAAAAAAAAAACAAAACATACAAATAAAAAAAAACAAATAATCATTTCAAGAGCTACGTATTTCGATATTATGAATGATTCTAATTGACTGAACGACTTGTTATTTATAATATTTTGCGTTGACGTTTGACGCCGAACATAACAAATAACTAAAGCGGCCGAAAAACATGTACCTAGCTGTACCATTACCATGCACAAGAAATCATGCGCTATCGCAAAGCAGGCATGAAAGAACGTGAATTTATTATTGTCGATTGCCGAGTGACTAACGACGTAAGCTTCAAGGTCACGGGGCTACCTTAAAACATTACAAAATTAGAGTATGGTTTTAACGCCATCTATTGTAAATTTGTGTAAAATAAACTGGTCGCGGCCCACAAGCTGGCGATTCAACGCTGGTAGCTCCATCTAGCGCCGGGGTGAGTGAAACAAGCCGGGCTCGGCCACTTTAGACAATTGCCCGAATAGCCCGTCGAAATGACGTAGTTACGGCGGTCACGTTTCTTTGTATGGGATGGGGTATCTGTACGCTAGTATTATATTATCTGTGCCTACGGTTAACGTCCATTATCGCAATAATTAATGGCATTTGTCGTTAGTGTGGCCCCAGCATTAAAGGATGATGATGATTAAACTTGTTTGTAGCTTTCGGCCTAATTATGTAATCTCCATTTGTCTGTGTCATCAAACTTTGTCCGATCAACTTTGACCACCGCTAAATCTATTGGAAACACTTGCAAAGTTCCCTGTACTTACTCATATCGAATAGTATCATCTATCTTGATGTACTTACGACAAGCGCTTTCCTGATGACCGCGGGCGGGAAGAGTCCGGGCGCCAACAGTCGGTCGCGGTACTGTTGGTGCGAGCCCAGCGCGGGCAGCGCACCCGCCACCTCGCGCCCTGCCACCGCTCGCCACCATGCCTCCGCTCCCACAAACACACCTGGAGAAGATAGACATTTTTTACCTATTTCATATAAAGGGTATCCTTTGGACATCCAAAGGATATTAACAGAACAGGACCAAATTTCATGATAACTAAAAAATTTTTAGTTATGTATTATTGTGTATTTTTAGTAAAAATACACAATAAATACATTTTAAACCATGCAGAATGCGGGTACCAAATTCATAAGGCTTTTCTCGTTTCACCCCTAAAAATAACTACTAATAAAGTTTATTATTCAATGTTATCAAGAAATTCACTACTTTGCACACTGCACTAAGCCTGTGATGGTTCGCACTAACTGACACGAGTTGTTTATACTGTTTGATTGGAGGAAATGTCAGAGTACTCACTTGTTATAATAGTATCGCCATCTGGTTGACTCCACAGCGCCCAAATAACATTACTCCCGTCTCCATAACCAATGGCATAATCGAGGAGGTCCAGCTGCAAATGAAATTAAACTTAGAAGATACTGAAAATTAAACTAAATCGTTAATGTTGAAAAACTAGTGTTTACCTGAGGCCCAAAAATGCGACTAATATGCGAAAACTTCACGCCTCCTGAGCCTCCATCGTGCATTTTCATGACGACGAACTCACATTCATTAGGAAAAGACAAATATGCTACTAATATGACACTTCCATCTGATCCAATTGTTCTTTGCAACATGTGTCCATGGGCTGAAAAAATGTTAACAGAAAATGAAAATAAAAAGGGTTACATAAGCAATTCAAATAAGGTCAACCAAACATGTCTTACGAGGTGGTTTTGGCCTGATTAATGTCTGTGATAGTGGAGTAGACACTGCAATAGGTGCACCACCCTCATCCAACGCCCACGCTCTTAGGCAAGTGTCGCCGCATATTGCTACTGCTAAACCACTAGTCAGCACCACTCCATAGGTTTCCACTCCATCAGTGCTACTTTTGCCCCTAAAATCAAACACAATTTCGGTATTATCTGAATATAAAATCTCAGCAAGAGGTTCTAGGCTGAGAAAAGAAGAACTTTTAGTTATGATTTTTTTGATTACCTCAAAGCTCCAGTGATGCCCGACAAGAACCTTGGTACAGTAGATTCCCTCTTCAACACGGTGGTGACAGCAGATCCAGTCACAGGCAGTTTGACAAGCAGCAGACCTCCTTCACCACCATGGCCAAATGCAAGTGCAAATATTGCTTCCCCGTTGTCCCGTAACAGGGATGAGCAAGTGTGAGCAACACCTGTAGCTGGTGCAACAAAAATAATAGTATGTATTGATCTTGCTGATTTGGCGGCAAAAGTAGAATTTTAATTGTATATGCAGTGAATTGACTGCTAGCTTTTGCAAAATAACTATAGATCCTAAAAAATCACTGCTGGATGAAGTATTTGTAGTGAGTTCCGGATGTGTATGGTTTGGTTTCATCAGTTACAGGGATTTTGATTGATTTACAAAAGAAATTTTAACATTATGAAAGGATGTATCTCTCGTATATCTGGATGAACTATTTGAATTTGAAAATGCTTCAATGCTTTGCTGCTTTAATGCTTACAGAAGATATTCCATAAGTGACAGTATAATTTTATTAATACTTACTTGCATTAGAATATTGGTTAAGAATATAGTAATTGTTTGGATTGTTTATGGAACTTGTATCATGGAATATTGATGGAGATGAACTGCTCAGAGATCCAAAGGTAGACTGAAAATAAAAATATAAAAGAAAATTAACAAAAGCATTTACTAAGCTATAAATCTGAATCAAACCATCACCATCATAATTAACACTATCCCAGCATTGAATGGCAACTCTCATTAGCTTCTAATCTGTCTGACAAAATGTTAACAGTCTTTCCACAAAATGAAATAGGTACCTAACAAACTCATTTATTACCTTTTTATCTAATGTTCCTGGGTGTGGGAAAACAAGTCTGTGTACAGATGAGACAGTGGCGGCTAGTATGACCACATCACGGGATGCACTTCTTTCATACACTGTGATACTGCTCAGCGGAGGGGTGCCTGGAGCTACCTTACATCTCAAGTTAGCTGATGACAGGTTTATGTCTAGGGATGCTTCAGATAGCTCTATTGCATCCGATGTTGTTTGCCTATAATTTAAAAGAAGGATTGCTGATATTTTATTCAGGAGACCATCTTATATTACTGTCATTTAAAATATGCAATCACAGTTCATTTCAAAAAGGTGCAAGCAAGTATCACATTAATAATGGTTGTTAAACTCAAACTCAAAACTCAAATCATTTATTTCAATTAGACCATTACGGCACTTTTGAATGTCAAAAATACAAAACTAAATCAAAGCTACAGTCACATTCACAAGGCATAATAACTTGAGAAAGTACTGTAGTTGCCCATTCCCTAGCGTAGATCTCTATGGAGAAGAACGGGCAAGAAACTCCATGGACACTCATTTCAATCAAAATATTGTTACAAAATCTTGTTTACATCATTCATGTTGTGATTATACATATATGTGAGAACGATGTAGAAAGACGTGCACATTAAGAGCATACAGAGAAAAGATTAAATCAACTTAAAAAATAAATAAATTAAAATTAACAGTGGCAGCCGACAGTTGACCAGTCTCAATTGACAGCGCCTGTTCACAAACATGACACATGTATCAGCACCATTCAACTCGACCATATTGAAGGGAATTAAATGACCCGACACACCCGCCACCATCACCGAGACATTTGAGTGAGCATGACATTCTCTCAGCCGCCAGGGCATATTCAATTCAAAAAAAGAAAAAACAGATAACTAAATGTAAAATGGTGGCTTTACAATACATAAAACTCACACATGTGGTATGCAATTATATAATATTAAGAGATGGAATCTATACAATGCAAGACTATTTTTACAATCTTCTGCAGCTTCCACAATAACTTGACTGAGAATCAATTAGTTTGCTCCTATGGTTGTGGAGCAGGACCGGCATTGAGCCAAGCATTTTTATCATCAATGTAATCCCCCAACTTATAATATGCTTTACTACATAGTGTGCGTTTTACACAAGATTTAAATTTCGTCTCATTCAAATGTACAATGTGGAGAGGTATTTTATTGTCACATTTTAAACAGTACTCCATGAAAGAGGAATCTACTTTAGCAAGCCCGAAACCTGGCTGAACTAGTTCATCCTTATTTCTAGTATTATAGTGGTGTCTGTCTCTTTTACTGAATAAATGCAGATTTTTCCTAATGTACATGATGTTTTTATAGATGTATTGACAAGGTACTGTCATGATATTAATTTCCTTAAACAGCTCTCTTAGAGAATCGCGTCTTCGTAAATCATATATAGCTCTGATGGCTCTTTTCTGCAGAATAAATATAGACATGTCTGCAGGCCGTCCCCATAATAAAATAAGGTATGACATAATACTATGAAAATAACTAAAATTAACTATCCTCGCTGTATTAACATCGGTAAATTGACGGATTTTTCTAACAGCATATGCTGCTGAGCTTAGGCGTCCTGCAACAGATGTTAAATGAGGGCCCCATTGTAGCCTTGAAGCGAGCGCGATTCCCAAGACAATTGTTTTATCAACAAATTCTAGTTTCTCTTGATTTAATACTATGTCACAATCACTACATTTGAAATTTGGAAGAATTAATCTGATGCACTTAGTTTTTATCCCCATTTAGAACTAAACTATTTACAGTAAACCAATTATGAACCTGCAGTAGGGTGTTATTTACGTCTTCAAAATTAGTGGCACATCTGTTTATCCTAAATATTAAAGAAGTATCGTCTGCAAACAACACCATTTCCGGGCGATTGTTAAATAAATGGGGTAAGTCATTAATATAAACTAAAAAGAGGAAGGGACCCAATATCAAACCTTGTGGTACACCCATTTCTACTTTTAAACCCATTAAATTGACATCATTTATATAAGTTATAAGACAACACACAGTACTTTTGATTAAATTACATGTTTGACAAACAAAAACACCAAAACAAACCTATGGTCAATCAAACTAGATTGTTTTTTGTGTTTCTTTTCAAAATTAAGTATAACAAACTCACCAATAAATAAAACGATTTCGAGTGTAGACCTTTTTGGAATCTTTGTACCAATATCCACCTGCTTTTTGAGGCAATTTGATGTCTTGCAAAGTGCTATGGGTACCACCTGTAAGAAGTTTATTTTGAAGCACAGACAAGATAATTTAAAAGTACAGTTTACATACGTTTATAAACCCAAAACCCAAATTGTAGATTATGTAAAAAATACCTGTATTCAAGATTATTTCCTTCCACTTTTCGGGTAAACTGTAATTAGGTGTAATTTCCTTGAAAGTTACTGGCATAGCCTCCAAGAACTCCATGGTTACTTTAGTATAAACAGGCTTAGATCAAGAAACAAATGTTTTAATCGAAAATAAACGTATATTTACAACATTTTACAATTTATATTTCAATAATGGGTATCTTTTTAAAGTATTTCGCAGTCTTGGCGGTCTAAACTTTTATTTATAGGTTACAAATCCAACGGATACGGTACACAAGCAAAGCAACCGCAACAATCAACGAAAATAAAACTGTCAGATTTGACATCTGAAAAGACATAGGAAAAGTCTATGAAAAAAAACACATCTATGGATTTAAGGGTTGATCTTACTATTCTAGTAAACGAGTTATTTTTTTTAATTTTGAAAAGTATCTTCATTCGGTAGTCATCTACCGCAACCATAATTCAGAGAAGAAATTGCCGTCCTTTTTTGGGTCGAAAAGAAAAGCCATTTTTCCCATAATAAAACTCTGGAACCGAAGACAGCCTTTTTTAGTCGATGTCCATCGATTTAGATTAACTTGCATTTGACATCGATTTGTAAATTCAAACTGACACGAAAATGAAATGAATGAGTTTCAATGACGTACGAACTGGACAACACTAGTAGTGAGTGAATTCGTGAGCGTTTTTTGTACATATATTATTTTTCTCGTGCGATTTCTTAATAATTTTGAAAGATCTTGGTATATTTTGAATGTTGAATGATTATTGTTAAAGTTTTACTAAAACTCAAGAGTACAGACACCAAACGATGGTTTTTCTTTATTCAGAAAATAACATACAGGTAAAACTCAAAGCGCATCGATTTTTTATTTATTTTTATATTTTTTAAATAATTTGATAAAATCTGTTATTAGTGATAATAATGATCCACATTGTGACTATTTAGGCAGTGCAGTATTGTTTTAATTAGCCCTACGGGCTTGACTATTATCTTACTCAAACCTTACGATGTTTTCAGCATAATCAAAGCGTAACTAATAAAATGAATACACGATTTAAAATGTGCACTAATTAGTTCTATAAACAAAGTCATAAATGTAAAGATTAAACGTAGAAAAAGTACTTAAATATTTAAAAATCAACACGAATGTGGGCATTGGATCTCTTAGAAATCATTTTCTTACGGTATCATTATAGGCCCCTTATATTGTGATAATAAATAAGCGAGCATACGGAATTTAATTAAAAAATAAACATCTCAAAGAAAACAAAAAATGAAGACACCCGCTGCATCTCAACTAGAGTAAAGTAGAATTGACTTGTTACTATATAGAGACTGTATTTTTATTAATCTTTGCGTAACTAAGTACTAATACATTGTAATCCATCAACCCACACTGGGTTCCGCATGCTGTATTATTGCCAATTGTCTCACCAAGTGCAGCCCAATGTTGAGTTGTAGCAATGGGAATTACAAGCTGTGTATATTATGAACTGTGTATATTAGTTGTCTGAAAAAACCATTTTCATGTTTTAACTCATTAAGAAAATATGAATGCAGTTAAAAGAAATGTCAAGATACTGGGTATAATCATCATCATCAGTCCTTTAATCTCCGCTCATGAGCTCTTAGCTAAATCTGCTATCAAGCTTAACTTGCCTAAAATATTTAGCAGTTTATCTTGACAAATAATGTCTGGAATGGCTCCCTGAATTTATTATGAAAGTTTGGCCCTTCTAAGTACCCTTTTGTCTCAAAATATTCCAAATATTCATTTTTTAAAACAAGTCTATTTGAATATCTGGTCAGTTAATTATATCGTATTGTGTAAACAGTAGCGCGGTGGCGGGTTGTGAGCACGGCGCGGGAGGCGCTGGGTCGGGCGGCGGCCGGCCGGCGGCGGACACCATTCGCCGTGTCAAGGTGAAGATGTCGTCAGTGTCGGCGCAGGGCGTCGTGGAGCGAGCCTCCGCCGAGCTATCGCGCCGCATCACCGGCCTGGGCCTGCGCGGCCGCAAGCGCTCCCCCGGCGTAGTGGAGCGCGTCGCCAACGCGCTGTGCGGCCCGGCCACCGCCGCAGCCGCCGCGCCACGGGTCCCGCGACGGCGCAGACCATCACCCAGACCTCTGACTTGGAACCAATTTGTGGTAGAAGAGAGATTTCTAGAAAAGTTTTTCCTGTACTTCAATGCCAATGATAGAAGATCACTTGCGCAAGTGTGTACCAGATGGCGTGACATACTGTACTCGTCGCCGCGCTGGTGGACCGGGCTTGTGGCGGTGCTCGACTGTCGCGAGCTGCGCTCTGCCACAGTTTGCTGTATGCAGAGGTTCTACAATTCTCTAGTCAGGAGGGGTATTCGCGGAGTAGTCTTAGTTTCAGCTTCTGATGATGATATAAATGAATTTATAAGGCAGTTTCCTTTGTCAGCTCATCATATTCATGCTATTGGTTTAAAAGGATGTACAATAACTGACAGAGGCCTGGAAGCTGTTTTGGATCACCTTCAGGTAATTTTTATTGCATTTTATTTACTAAAAACGATTTTGCTATTGTATTCACAAATGGCATTAAATTATCAACTTTTTTAAAAGAATGACATTTTAAAATAATTTCATTTGCATGCTTGTTGGTTGGATTAAAGTGACTTAACATATCCAATTATTATTGCGGAAATTGAAACTAACTCAGTCTAAGGTCAATTAATTTAGAAAAGCATTATTTTTTAGGTTCTCTTTGAGCTCGAATTAACTGGATGCAATGAAATAACCGAGGCTGGTTTGTGGGCATGCCTAACTCCACGGATTGTCTCTCTCACGCTTACTGATTGCATTAACATTGCTGACGAAGCTGTAAGTATCATTTTTCAATGAAGCACCTACAATATAACATAGGTGATCATTAAATGACGTACCTATAATGACTTCAAAACGTAAGTCTATGTAGAAATATTTACTCCAAATAACAAGTTTGACCAGTTTTCATGCGATTTTCCATGAAGCTAATTAACATAACATTCTAACACTAACACGCATACACAATGCGTGGCGAACTCGACGCGAAGCGTGCCTTATGGCTAAGCACAGTCGAGGCACGTGTTGCGTATTAAGCCTCTCAATAAGCGTACGCTGCGGCTGTTTGCATCTTATCGCTGTTAATTATGGCGCTTGTATACAGAGCATGTAACATGCTGCCATATTCAGGTACCTGTAATGTTTTAATGACCTGTTGTTATTGTTGACTACACTACAGTGTAAATAAGTGTGTGGGTTATCTCTAGGAGCAAAATAACCACTCTCTATAAGTGCCGAAAGAGGAAAATCTGTTGATAGAACATAGTAGCTTCATGCTATATGCAGGTGTGAATCGAGACAAAATTTTGAAAGGGTGAATTATTATGGTAACAAGGTCAATAAGGTAATAAAAGAGTACTTGTTGATATTCAATAATTGGGGGCTTGATTCAGAAAACATACGTGCCGTGTCAAGAATTACTTGACACGGCACGTATTGTTAGGAAGTTCCTCTCTCAAGAGCCCTGACCACTGGCAGCTCGGACCCTGTCTCCAGCGCTGGTGGGCTACTGTTAATTATATTTTATTTTATTAAGAAATATTTAAAATAATTTTAAGTAAAAAAATGAATAAAGGATAATCAATAATAATCATATGTATTCACCGTTAAAATTCCTTTTAGAGTTTTATCTCGATTTACTCCTGCGTCTCTTTTTGCCTCGTTATACCCGATATTCGTCTCTGCCCAACCCCCATTGAAATAAGCGAGGATATGTATGTAACACAATAACTTATTCCTTTTCCCAGGTCGGAGCCGTAGCACAACTGCTGCCGTCCCTATACGAGTTCTCCCTGCAAGCGTATCACGTGACGGACGCGGCGCTGGGGTACTTCTCGCCCAAGCAGAGCGCTTCGCTCAGTGTGCTGCGTCTGCACAGCTGTTGGGAGCTCACCAATCATGGCGTCGTTAATATTGGTAAGAATTACGAGGTTCACCACAGAATCGCAGTTTTCGAGCGAAAAACAGAGCGTGCTGCAGACTAGAGTGCATCGTTGATACAAATTCGTGGGAACTTCCGCTTTGTTTCTCGCTCTTACAGTTCTGATCGACGATTAGGAACATTCGATGAAAGACGCGATTCCGTACTGCTAGACGTAGCACAACCCTGAATTGTTTCAGTATGTATATTAGTAATTTCACCTTAATATAGTTGATGCATATCACGGCGCGGGTCATTTGACTTGTATACCATTGACATAAGGTTTTGGCGAGATGTCTACGGAAGGATTAAAGCTATGGCGAGGTAGTGCATTCTTACCTTAGCCATTCGTGTCACTTACTGAAAATCTCCCACTTGGACATGAGTTACCACAGCTGACACGGGAGTCTTTAAATAAACTCCGAACCCAGATTGGTTGCAGAAAGGAAAACCTGCTCAGGTCATTCAATAACGACACTGCCCTGGAGTGTTATTGTGGTG
Source organism: Xestia c-nigrum (assembly GCA_916618015.1). NCBI lineage: Eukaryota > Metazoa > Arthropoda > Insecta > Lepidoptera > Noctuidae > Xestia > Xestia c-nigrum. The sequence continues at coordinate 14,624,828 of OU745260.1, forward strand.
CTGCTCCACAAAAGCGGTGGACACTACCGCAAACGCCAAACTACTTGTTCAGATTGCCATCGACATGCTAAGAAGATTTTGATTTGCAAATACTGAGGCACGGGTGTACACTACAATAGCCTAATAATACTCCTATTATTACTCTATGTCCAGTAGTTGGCAGTGTTGGCACAAAGATCGTACCTCAGAGATGAATGATAGTATTATGTATTGTTTCTTGCAGATATATTTCAAAGCAAAAAAAACCATTTCAACTGAAATTAAATGAACATTTTGTTTAAATTGAAATATCATCCAGGACTAACTGGGTTGTGGAGGGTAGATAGGCAGTCGCTACTCGTAAAATACTGGTTTTCAGTTGCATCCGGTTAGACTGGAAGCCAAACACATAGTTGGGAAAAGGCTAGGCAGATGGTCATCCTCATCTCATTAAACTATTTTACCTGAGACCTTGAAGTCAGTGGCGAAGGGTGAAAATAGAATGAGGGGAAACTGATGAAAAAAAAGGGGATTGCTAGTTTGTTCTCATGTTAATTTTGACCACATTTTCATTATTAACGACCCTAAAAACCACGAAAACGACACCCATGACGAAAAACCTAAAGAATTTCGTTGGCGCCATTTTGGATTTTTATTTTAACCTTATTTTCATTATCAGCGACCCCAAAAACCACGAGAACGACACCCATGATGAAAAATCCAAGAAATGTCGGTGTCATTTTGGATTTTTATTTTGACCTTAGTTTTACTATCAGCGATGACGCCCAAAAATTGATAGAATGCACAGGAATTATACAAGCTAAAAAAAGTGATTTTATGATGTCAAAAAAAATCTATTTGGTAACTTCTAAATACGATACAGCAACCATTACTCATTCTATCTCGTTCTACTACACATACTTTTTTTTTCTGCCCGGGCTATAAAATGGCTGCCAGCCGCGTGTGCGCGTCCATACGATTTTAGTTCTGAATTCTGACACCCGAGCTCCGGCTTATTTGGCGCTACCTGCTTTCTTTGTGAACATTTGTTTTTTGCATTTCTGTAATTATTTTGACAGTACGTGTAGAATAGCCTGTTCCCGAAGGTAAGCCGATAGGAACGGGCTTCTAAGGTGCCTTCGAAAGCCTGCCTACAAAAAGAGCTGCAAGGGAGGCCTTGTTAATATAATTAACTTTAATGAAATGTAGTTAATGCCTAGCATTAAAATAACGAATGTCCATTATAGCATGATTTCATTCGTAATTAAAAAAATATTAGTTTATTCTATTTTGTGAAACACAATACCCAATTATTTCGAGTCGATCCCGGCTGAGTCGCGTGAGTATTAAGGTCAAGGGTCATCAGCCGAGTTAGCTCGCCTAAAGGGCCCTTAAGAGGGTTTACCTGATGGTAGTATTACAACGCTCTCGAGAAGTGATGAAAATACGAATTTGTATTAAAAACTAGCTGACCCACGCAACTTCGTCTGCGTCACATAAGAGGGAAAAAGCTACCTACTACTACTACATTTTTTTTTCATAAGAACCTTCTCCTGACAATAACAAACACAACAAAAAAAGAATCAGCCAAATCGGTCAAGCCGTTTTCATGCTATGTCGTGACAACGGAAAACGGGTTTCATTTTTATAATATAGAAGATTAAACGTAATTTATTTAAGGTGGCCGGCGGAGCGTCCAAAATAATTTGTAAATCAAAACATATTTTTAAGGTAGTGTTCATTTATTGCGATTGAATTGCAGAATATCGATGTTCCCGAATAAAGAGTGTAAAACACCTCTTAACGAATCCGAAAGGCACTTGTTCTTCCCGACATTGCGTCAATTTTTTGTTCTACCATACCTGAACGAGTTACGGAGATATTAGGGGCCAGAGTTACAACTTTTTGACGAGTTTTTATTTGTAAACAGGTTTTTGTTGTAATATTTTTACTTTAAACACCTTTACGACCCTCGTACTATTCAATCCATCCATCAGTACAATGTTTTAAGTCCGTTTCATTGAGTTCTACCACAAAACAAGATTTTTCAACAAAAAAAAAGTCGCTTCCCAGCAATAATTTTTACATTAAGTTACTTATTTTGATGTACAAAATGCTATAAGGGTGTAAACAAAGTCATCACGAAGCGGTTGACAGCTTCGTGATGACTTTGTTTACACCCTGTATATATAGTTTATTCCAGTGTTTTTCAACCTTTTTCATGACACGGCCTCTTTAGTATGAATAAAAATTTCGCGATCCCCCTACCCTTTGATTTTTCATGTATTTTATTTTATGACAAATTAATATTCAATCCAACATATTTATTCATTTTCATTATTAGGGTTCCGATAAATACGGAATTAAGTACGTCACATTTTTTTACATCGAATGCGAAGCCATTAGATAATTCCATCTATATTTCCACCTTTAGTTTAAAAAATTCCTTATAATTTTTTTTAATCGTTATTGGTTTTTTTCTACTGCAGTAGCTTTATGTACCTTATTAAGCCACAGGTTGAAGAACACTGGTTTATTCTATTTTGTGAAACGTTGGATTCGAGTCGCAAGGGACCGGTCAATATGGCGACACTTGGGGGAGGCCTATGTCCAACAGTGGACGTCTTTCGCCTGAAATGAAGATGATGATGATGATATATTTTGAAAGGACAATGATATGAAAACGACATATAATGAGGAATTTAAAATTTCTACAGAAAACTCATTTCTCTCATAATTCGTGTTTAAATCAGTGTCCATTCAAAATATATATTTGGAAACCTAGATTTTCTGTTATCCAATCGAAATAATACACACTACCTTTAGAATGACTGATTTACAAATGATTTTGGTATTTTGTTTGTATGAACTACGCATGTTCCGCGGGCGTCTTAAAAATTGACGACTAGCTATTTTTTTTCACGTGGAACACTAAGAATTCTCCTGTATCGTAGGTGCGCTATTAACAGTTGTTTGTGAATGTAAGATAAAATTTTAATCTCACATTTACAAATAGACCAGACCTGCAACGCTGCAACAACTACCTGTAGGCCATACAAATATTTGTTCCTTGCGGAAATTGAACCCCCGGCACGCAGCCAATCGCTCATAGCCACTGCTCCAACTGTTTTGGCAAACAATACTGAGTTATTTAATCTGAATTTTCAACATTGCAACGAATTTTGAAATTACCGCTAATCTTTAGGGTTGGGCTGAGGTTGACATTTCTCTTGAAATATCCTCACTAAAAGCCGAAGTAATGGAAAAGAAGTGCGGTGTTTTACTTTTTTATATTTATTTTCTCAGTACTCTAGAACACTACAAATGTAGGTATTATTATACCTTCGCATTTAGAAAAAATTGTCCTCAGTTCATTCTGCTTCGTCACATGGGATATCGCACCTTTACAGGTAGGGTGACGCATACTGAACTTGTCGTAGGCCTCGATTTCGAACTTAGAACGTTACATCGCATAATGTATTTCATAAAGAAATCTCGCAAAACTTCGGAGAAAACCATCGTAAGTAAACTCGCATATCCTAGGCTAAAAAAATCAAAGTCATGTAATTTCCATCACGGCCTCCACGAGCGAGAGAATCGCGGCAATATTATTGTCTTTTAAAATTAAAAAATATTTACTTGACCATAAAGCCTATTTTCTTCTACAGTGCACTCCCTGCCGAACCTCACGGTGCTATCTCTAAGCGGGTGCAGCAAGGTGACAGACGAGGGCGTGGAGCTCCTGGCGGAGAACCTCCCGCGCCTGCGCAGTCTCGACCTCAGCTGGTGCCCGCGCGTCACCGACAACGCGCTCGAGTACATCGCCTGCGATCTCAACCATCTTGAGGAACTTACGTTGGATAGGTAACGAGAATTTAAATTTTCTTTTTTATTTTCTTACTTGACGATGGATGCTGACGATGATGACGCCGGTGTCACTTTATTAAAACAAATATTTACTGCGTGGAAAGAGGCACAAGATGGCATAGGAATCTTCTGTGACCTTTCGAATCAGGACATTTACGCAATTAGGCATTTGATTGCGTAAAAATTTAAAAGTAAAAATGTAAAAAGTAGCACAAGGTTTGATTTTGAGTCCCTTCCTCTTTTTAGTTAATATTAATAACCCAGCCCATTTATTTAAGAACTACCCGAAAATGGTGTTGTTTGCTGACGATACTTCGTTAATATTGGTACGAGCTGGGTATTAGATTAATTAATTACTGCCGGTGAAACAACAGTACAACTTTATTAATCACGAAACAATTAAAACTTAATCACCAATACACTACTGTTCACTATTCGCTTCGATATCGCACTTCTAGTTCACTTCGATTCGCTTCATTGTGTATCCAAAATCAGACTGTTTGTCGCGTTAAAATTAGTTAAAAAAAATCTGGCCTCATTTTCGCAATCACCCCAAAAACCATGTAAATGATACCCTAGACGGAAAATCCTAAATTTTTCCTTGGCGCCATCTTGGATTTTCATTTTGTCCTTATTATCGTAATCAGCGACCCCAAAATCCATGAAACCGACTCCCATGACGGAAAAAACTTAAATTTTCCTGAGCGCCATCTATCGCGCTAAAGTCCCAGATCGAATGCATTGAATGTGCACAAAAAAAAACTCAAAAATAAATTAGGAAAAAATATGATTTTATTTACAGTGTTGCAAATTCTACGCAGCGCACTACCCGCTACATACTTGCTTGATAGCTACGTTCCGCGTATCGCGCATCGTGGCTCTGCCACGTGTTTGTTCATCATTCTCTTGCCCTTATCCCAATAAATTTGTGATCGGCGCAGCATGTCTTTTTCTTCCATACTTCTCTATTTTCAACCGACTAGGACCAAGGCGGAGGTTATCAATTCGTCTGTATTTTTTTTTGTGTTTGTTACCTCAGAACTTTCGACTGGATGAACCGATTTTGATGATTCTTTTTTATTTGAAAGCTGGTGCTTCTCGTTTGGTCCCATTTAAATTTGCTGAAAATCTGATGCTGATCTTCTGAGATATAAATGGAACTCTTCAAAAATACACAGCAAAGCTGCAGTAATTTTATTTGATTTTATTATTTTCGGAAAACTTACAGCTAGGCAATAGTTTCGTTAATAACAAAAATATGGCCAATTACAAGCTTTCACAAATAGCTGTAATTGCTGCAATTGCTTGGTTGTTTATTGTTTATGTAACATAGTGACGTAACATCACGCCTGTATGCTCTGAGGGAGTACGCAGAAGTGTACAATACACCCAGATTTCGACAGTTAGATGTGTTAAGTTCCATTTAATGGGATTCTGGAGAAATAGAGGGAATTCTCCGCGGCACACCGCGCGGTCATGTAGACAATGCTCACTGTTTACTTTGATCTTGTACCGCGCGTAGAGGTTGCAAAAATTCGATAGTTTTGATTTTCGAATATTCGAATATTGTTTCAATGCTATTCGAATGTTATTCGAATATTTTCCAAAAAGTAAAAAGTACTTAAAATACAGCTTTCATTGCTTTAGAAACTATATTTCCATGTAGATAAGTAAACCTGGCGCAATAATTATTTACATAATCAACAAAAGAAGTCACAAGTTCGTCTATTATAAAACAAAAAATTGTCAATGAAAACTATTTTTTTTTTCAAATTAACAAATGTGATGCATTCCAATGTATGTATATGTCACCGTTAAATTGTCAAACACATTATGTTACAATTATAACGTGTTTCTCCCCAGCGATATTGTAAGCTCTCGAATTATTGTCAACTGAACAAACGGAAGCATCTCTGCCTCCATAATCGGGACTTGGGGCACCCCCCCGTTAGTTTAATTAGGTTCATTTAAACCCTGCACTCGGAAATAGGGGCCCGGTCTGTCGACTACGCTTTTTGGGGGAATATAAAGTGATTTCAGGTTAGGTTATATTAATCGGTATATCTCAGGAATGGTACAATATCTTTTCATAAGAGTGGTACCATTGGGCAAGGACGACCCCTCCTTCCCTCCACACCGCGTGACTTGACTACCATCGCGTGCATTTCACGAAAAATAATGCGTTTTATTGTAAGCAGTATGGTCGTTTGACAATAATTCGAGAGTTTACAATATCGCTCGAGATATTACAATATAACGTATTTGACATATACACTGCAACTTTGTGAGTAATTTAACATAGTGGGAAACTTATGTTCTTATAAATCTCACGATTATACATGAACAAAAATGTTAATCAAAACAGTAATAAAATTCTCAAACGAATTAAAAAGTCAACTCGTAATAATTAAAACAAAAGTATCCCAAATGTAAAGGTGTCGTAAAGATATTGCAATATTATTTTCTTAAGCACTATTACCTACACTAGTAAATCAGATTCATAAATAATAATTCAGTATTACTTAAATCAGATTTACCTACCTAACAAAATATCAAAAATCACCGCTTTGCAAATAAATAACAACGCTTTTAGTCCGGGAGGTACCGTTGCAAATAAAAAAGTCATAGTAAGCAGGCTGATATGGTCATCGAAGGTTGATCTTATATTACCAATAAGTAAACCAACCATCAGCTGCTCAAGTAGCGGTGGGTGTGGGATTTGGAGGTTATGAAAGTAGTAAAAAAAAAAAAAAAACAGTACTCCTAACTCATAGTACGCCGGCTGAAACTGGCTAAAATCGTCAGCTGCATAGTTGTGAACTTGCTACGATACCTCACCTTTTTATTTACTATTCGAATATAAATTTGAAAAGAAGATTCGAATAATTCGAATATTCGAATATTCGATTGCAACCTCTAACCGCGCGGTCATGTGAACTTAGCCTTATACAGGAGGAATTTTTAATGCCGTCTGGAGAGTAAGTACTCGAAATACAGAAGATTTTTACTCAAAGGAAACGTGACTTTATTTAAAAAAATAAACAAATTTGCATTAACTCTTTTCAAAAATTCGCTTGCCACACTCAGGAAACGAACAGACTAAATTTCGCTAAAATCACATTCTGTAGTTTTGTGACATCAGTCGATAGGGCCTATCATATGGTTCAAATCTCTAACAAACATGATAAATTAAAAGAAAGGATACCATGATATCTCAAGAACAGTTATAAATTCAATGGGATAAGTTCAACAAGATGAAGCACTTTTATAGACGTTTTTCCTTCCCTATCTTCACTGATCATTAGTACGTTGTCAACAGATGTGTGCACATAACGGACATCGGCGTTGGCTACATAAGCACGATGCAGTCGTTGGTCGCACTGTTCCTACGCTGGTGCTCTCAAGTGCGTGACTTCGGAGTACAACACCTGTGCGGCATGAGATCGCTACAGCTCTTGTCTCTTGCCGGTAAGTTTACTTAATAAAGTGTGCAGGCACCTTAGGCTGGAGAGAGCCTCTCGTCCCAGCCGCCGTGGGAGACGCACCGGGCGTCGGGGGCCACGTGGTGGCTATTGGCTACCGTAGACGCGGGCGTGTGGACTGTTAGCTGTGGGCTAGCTAGCCAACCGTCCGTCCAATGAGGACAGGCCGTGTCGACGGCGCGTTCGTGTTCCACGCGCGCCTCAAAGAGATGTCAGCATAAAGGGAGGGGCCCGCAAGGGCCGAGGCCTGCCGGGGTTGTAGCCCTGTTCGAAAGAGATACCGCGACCCCGGAACATACTCTTACTGACTAAAACCCATCCATGTTCCTTCCTCGCCCTTTATGTTCCGGGGCCGCGGTATCTCTTTCGAACAGGCCCGCAACACCGGAAATAGAAGGCACCTTAGGCTGTGTCCCTGCGTGCGAGAATGCGTAACGTAACTATCCAATAATATCGCTTATTTTTCACAGCTTGAGCTGAGCTAGCTGTTGATTGGCTAATTTCACTCTCGCTACACACTCTTGCACATTCTTCGTGTTAGGGTATACAACACCATGAAACAATAATTCCAAGACACCATGCAATCTCTAAAAAAACGTTATTTTGGGTCTGAAAACCCGATTTATTTTCAATTAATTGCCAAATTACATTTTTTGTTGCTTTGAAATCAATAAATAGTCGAGTCATTGAGTTAACTAAACAGTGACATCACATTGTGCTATTGCCATACAAAATGTATGAGAGAAGCGCGTTTGGACAGCTCTTATGTCAATTGATTGTGTGTCATTTACCCTTTTATGACACGGTAAACAAAATAGTAGTAACACTTTCACAGCAACATCATTTTGTTCTAAAGTCCGGTCGCGGAGCAGGAACAATTTCGTACATCATCATCTTCCTGCCCTTGTCCCATTCTATTTGGGGTCGGCGCAACACGTTTTCTTCCTCCATTCTCCCCTGTCAGACGTCACGGCATCATTTACTCCTTTCTCTTTCATATCAGTGTTCACACAATCCATCCATCTTTTCTTTGGCCTTCCTCTCCCTCTCCATCCATCAATACTAATGTCCATCACTCTTTTAGTCACATGCGTTTCATCCCTCCTCATTACATGTCCATACCAAGCCAAACGACTTCCTTTCAATTTTTCAGTAACAGGTGCCACTTTCAAACTTCCTCTAATATATTCATTCCTTACTTTATCCATTCTTGTCACTCCACACATCCACCTCAACATTCTCATCTCCGCTACATGCAATCGTTTTTCATCCATCTTCTTCACAGCCCAGCATTCTGATCCATACAATACGACAGGTCTAATCACGGACTTGTACATTTTCCCCTTTAACTTGAGGGGCATCCGTGGGTCGCAAGTTATTCCAGTGACCTGTCGCCATTTCATCCATCCTGAGTTGATCCGATGCGTTACGTCCCGGTCTACTTCGCCATTTCCCTGAATAAGCGACCCGAGGTACCGAAAATCGGAGCAGACCGGTATGGGCGTTCCGGCAAGGGTTATGGGCACAGGACTGGAGAGACCGCCGAAATCACAAAACAAGTATTCCGTTTTGGTTCTACTTAATTTCAGGCCAACATTCTCCAGTCTTTGCCACCACACCTCCAATCTGCTCTGGACCTCTAGGCCACTCTCGGCAACTAGCACAATGTCGTCGGCAAACAGCATACACCAGGGAGCCTCTTCCTGGATGTCGAACGTAAGAGCGTCCATTATCACCAGGAAGAGGTAAGGGCTTAGAGCCGACCCTTGGTGCAAGCCGACTACTGCGACTGTATGATCGTTTCTTTTCATTAGTTCACACGGAATTCAACAAAACTTTTGAAAAGAAGACAAAGAGTATTTGCCCTAAATTTATATTTAGTGATTGGGCAACTAGAGGTATCAGAAAAAGTAGGGAAAGGCTATTTGAGCTTTACAGCCTTAAGCCTTTTATAAACACTGAAACTTTTAGCAAGTATGTTGCTACGTATTCAAAGACTTTTAGAAATACTTGCAAGGTTGCTAAAGCCCTGCACATTAGCAACAAGATCAAAACAGCAGAAAATAAAATAAAGACCGTTTGGAAAGTTATAAATAATGAGACCAACAGAAAGAAAATACGTAATAATACTTTTACATTAGATACAGCATGTGGTCTTAAAAGCTCTAATCAGGAAGTAGCTCAAGAATTTGTTAATTTTTTTACCGAAATACCAATAAAAACTACGGAGGCTCTTAATTCCTCACCTGAAGCCTCAATTGGCTTATTAAAGGCGAATGTGTCTGGCTGCCTGGCTGAATTTAAATTTAAACACATTAACCCCATGACAGTTATTAAAGCTTTCCGGCAAATTAAAATCAAACTGACTGAAGATTTATGGGGAATGTCTATCAAAGTTTGCACATCTATACTTGAGACCATAGCCCCGTACTTAGCTTTAATTTTTAATTTATGTGTAGACCAAGGAGTTTTCCCTGATTTAATGAAATACAGTAAAGTCATACCTCTTTTCAAATCCGGGGACAGTAAAGATGCCAATAATTATAGACCTGTATCCGTGTTACCAGTTTTTAGCAAGGTTTTTGAAAAAGTAATGCTTAATCAAATGCTCTATCATTTTAACACCAACAGAATCTTCCATGATCAACAGTATGGTTTCACCAAGGGACGTTGTACAACTGACGCCGGTGTAACCCTATTAAAGCACATATTTGCTGCGTGGGAAGAGTCCCAAGACGCAATAGGAATTTTCTGTGACCTCTCCAAAGCTTTTGATTGCGTAAATCACGACACATTACTTTTGAAACTGGAGCATTACGGACTGGGTAAACTTGCACTTAGCCTGCTAAAATCTTATTTGAGCGATAGAAAACAACATGTTCAAATAAACGGTGTTAATTCACAGGGTTTGAATGTAAAAATGGGGGTTCCGCAAGGCTCAATATTGGGTCCTTTCCTTTTTCTAGTCTATATAAATGATCTACCCTATTTGTTGAAACACCAATCTCAAAATATGGTGTTGTTTGCTGATGACACTTCTCTAATTTTTAAGATAAATAGACGGGTTAAAAATCTAGATGACGTGAATGATGCCCTACTTCAGGTCCAAAATTGGTTCACAGCAAACAATTTGGTATTAAATGAAAAAAAAACTAAATGCATAAGATTTTCATTACCGAATGTTAAAAGTAGTGATTGTGAGATAATATTGAATAAAGAGAAACTCGAATTCGTAGATAAAACGGTTTTCCTGGGGCTTACGCTTGATTCAAGGCTACAATGGGGTTCTCATTTAACATCTCTTGCGGGGCGCTTAAGTTCAGCAGCATATGCCATTAGAAAAATCCGTCAATTCACTGATGTGGATACCGCTAGACTGGTCTATTTTAGTTACTTCCATAGTATAATGTCTTACGGTATTTTGCTATGGGGACGGGCTGCTGATATTGAGTCTATATTTATTCTGCAGAAAAGAGCCATCAGAGCCATATATAATCTTCGTAGGCGCGATTCTCTAAGGGAACTATTTAAGGATATTGGCATCATGACGGTTCATTGCCAATACATCTACGAAAACATAATGTACGTCAGAAAAAATCTGCATCTTTTCGGTAAAAGAGGCGACAGACACAATTACAGTACTAGAAATAGGGACCAACTAGTTCAGCCAGGCTTTAGACTCGCTAAAGTAGACTCATCTTTCATGGGGTACTGTTTGAGATGCTATAATAAAATTCCACAAAGTATTCTTGAACTGAATGAGACGAAATTTAAAACATGTATTAAACGCACACTATGTAAGCAAGCATATTACAAGTTGAGCGATTATATCGCTGATAAAAATGCTTGGCTCAATGCTGGTCCTGCTCCACAAGGACAGGGGCGCAAAACTTGATAGCATTAAATGGTATTGTTGGAGCTGCTGAAGATTGTACAACTATCTTTGCATTGTATAGATTCAATGTTAGTATTATATAATCGCATAGCCCATATTGTGTGAGTACTATGTACTAGAAAGCTATCATTCACTGGAAACCTACTTTAGTTTTTGACTTGAATGTGCCCCTGGCGGTTGAGAGTATGTCATGCTCACTCAAATGTCTCACTGATGGTGGCGCGTGTGTCGGACCATTTAGCTCCCTTCAAAGGGGTTGAGCTGAATGGTGCTGATCCATGCGTCATGTTCGTGAACGGGTGCTGTCAGTTGTGACTGGTCATCGCTTGGTTGCCATGGTTTATTTGAAAGAATTATTTTGTTTTTACTATGGACACTTTTAACGTGCACATCTTGCTACATTGTTCTCACATAATCTACCATCTCAACATGAATGATGTAACCAAGATTTTGTAACAATAATTTGATTTAAAAGAGTGTCCATGGAGTTTCTTGCCCGTTCTTCTCCATAGAGATCTACGTTAGGGAATGGGCAACTACAGTACTTTCACAGTTTTTATGTCTTGTGACTGGGACTGTAGCTACATTTAATTTTCATCTTTGTTTCGACAATTCAAAAGTGCCTGTTATTGGCCTACTTGAAATAAATGCTTTGATTTTGATTTTTGATTTTGACTGAAACATTGAAGCTGCCGGTAGTGCCTGCTGTAGACCGTACTTGGGTTCTACATCGACTATACATAGCACGGATCAACTGCACATACTTCCCAGGCACACTTTTCTCCTTAAAGGCCCACCACAAAACCTCACGTGGTACCCGGTCGTATGCCTTTTCGAGGTCGATAAACACCATGTGCAAGTTTTTATGTGCACCTCTATATTTTTCGCACAGCTGGCGGATAGCGAATATGGCATCCGTCGTTCCCCGACCAGGCATAAAACCGAATTGGTTTTGAGAAATTTCAGTCTCTTCTCTCAGTCGCCTTTCAATAACTTTTTCCCAAACTTTCATACTATGTGACTTTAGCTTTATTCCTCTATAATTGTTACACTCCAGCACATCACCTTTGTTTTTAAAAATGGGGACCAGCGAACTGTTACACCATTCGTCAGGTATGGCTTCTTCCAGCAACAATTTATTGAAGAATAAAGCTAACCACGTCCATCCGTCCATCCGCAATAATTTCCATACTTCAACCGGTATTCCGTCCGGTCCTAATGCTTTACCATTCTTCATTCCATTTACTGCAATCCTTACTTCATCCACGCTAACCTTTCTCACTAATCCCTCATTCACTGGTTTATTTTCGAGTTCCCCACTCCAGTAATTCTCCTCATTCATTAGTCTTTCAAAGTAACCCTTCCATCTATCCTTAATTTTCTCATCATCCGAAATAACCATTCCAGCTTCGTCTTTTATGCATTTGACCTGACAAACATCCTTCGCCTTTCTCTCTCTAGCTCTAGCTAGCCGGTATAGCTGTTTTTGGCCTGCTGGGCTATCCAGTGTGTCATAGAGTTTATTCTGGGCGTTTGCTCTCGCTATAGCCACAGATCTCTTAGCCCTTTTCTTGAGAGCATCATACTCACGCTTCTTTTCAGCTTTCAAACTAGCACTCTCATTTCCAACACTCTGCCATTCTTTGAACTTTTTCTTTTTATCCTTCAGCACATTCTGTATCTCTGGCGACCACCACCATGTATCCCGGTCTATCGTGCCCTTTCCTTTCGTCTCTCCCAAAATACCTTTTGCTGCGCTCCTTATACACCGAGCCATCTCATTCCAACATTCATTTACACTTTGATCATTCATATCACCCATCTCTATCATTTTATCCACCACTCGTTCTATTAATTTCTTCGCACAATCATACTTCTCCAGCATATGCCATTTTATTTTAGAGGGAGGTCGCTCTTTTGGTTTAATAAGCCTTATTTGAACGACTACTTCCATAACCAGGAGTCTATGCTGTGAGACCAAGTCCTCTCCCGGTAGCACTTTGCAGTCTTTGATGTGCTTAAGGTTGTTGCGTCTGACGAGGAAGTAGTCGATTTGTGTGTTATGCAAACCACTTTTATAAGTTACTAGCTGACCCACGCAACTTCGTCTGCGTCACATAAGAGGGAAAAAGCTACCTACTACTACCTACCTACTACTACCGACCTACCTACTACTACATTTTTTTTTCATAAGAACCTTCTCCTGACAATAACAAACACAACAAAAAAAGAATCAGCCAAATCGGTCAAGCCGTTTTCATGCTATGTCGTGACAACGGAAAACGGGTTTCATTTTTATATATATAGATAAGGTGTCCATCGGCTTTTTGGAACCAAGTGTTGGCCACTGCCAGATCAAATGCAGTAGCCGATTGCAGTAGAGTTTCCCCTCATTGTTGAGATTACCATATCCCCATCCCCCGTGTACTCTTTCATAACTTCTTCTCATTTTTCCCACATGGCCATTAAAATCACCTCCAACTATCAATTCTTCATGCACAGGGATGGTCATCAAAACTGTATCAAAATCCTCCCAAAACTTTTCTTTCACCCTTTCTTCGCATCCTACCTGTGGGGCATACACACTAATCACGTTCAGTACAACGTTTTCTAACATTACTTTCACAACTATTAATCTATCATTAATCCTTTTTACATCCATCACACTTTCTTTCAAATTACTATCTAATACTACTCCCACGCCATTCCTCTTTCCGTCACTTCCACTGTAGAAAAACTTGTACCCCTCACCAATTTCTCTCGCTTTTGTACCCTTCCACTTAGTTTCTTGCAAACATGCCACATTTATTTTTCTTCTTTTCAACACATCCGCTAACTCTCTAGCTCTTCCAGTCATTGTCCCAACATTCCAACTGCCATACCTCAATCTCACTTCCCGGGCTCGCTTCTTACGTCGCACCCACCCGGGTTGGTGCAACAACCCTTGTCCATTTCCCGCGGGGGCCGGGTGCTGCCCCTGCGCGTCGCCTGCGGGGTACGCCCTAGTCCTATCGCGCATATCATTTATTCTAAACATGTTGCAAAAGGTTTTAGCTTAGATTTTATAGTCGGCTGCCTACCTGACACCAACCCTCCTTGGGAATGCTTTTGCTGGTGATTTATCCGTCACCACTCGGTTGACCCATGTGCTTGTTACTATGCACTGGGTCGTAAGTTCTCTTAGTCGCCTTTTACGACACCCACGAGATGAGATGGGATGGCCTTATTCTTTAGTTCCGGGACCACACGGCTAAATTCTAAATTCTTCGTGCTCCGCGACCGGACTTTAGCAACATGATCCTTATCCAAACTGGATGAAACGCCGTTAGCAACATGTTTCCCGGAACACATGTTGCTGAAACTATGTTATGCAACTTGACTCGGCTCGTCGTGTCTTGACTCGTCGTTTTAGTTGGACGTTATGTTAGTGGAAAGCACTACACATTTTGTAGCAGGCTTCCATGTTTTACGACCACTAACGTATTAACATTTACTACTGAGTAATGAGATAAAGATAAGTAAAAATTAACCTTGTTTGTAATATCCTAGGGTGTCCATTACTAACGTCGGGCGGTCTATCGAGCCTCATACAGCTACGGCAGTTGCGCGAACTTGAGCTCACGAACTGTCCCGGCGCGTCGCCCGAACTCTTTGACTACCTGCACGAACACTTACCGAGATGCCTCATCATAGAGTAAGCTACTATAGTCCTCTTTTATGTCGACCGCATTTATCCTGAACTGTGTTCTTCTCCACTTGCCTTATTTGGTAAGCAAACATAGCACACTGTGATATCGAATTTGTGAAATGAATGTTGAGCTGAAGCAGTTTTTAATGTTATTTTTTTTGTACAAGATGTGTTTCACTCAAAATAAATAGTGTACATGGTAAATATCCCACTTTTAATGATAAGATGTGTTTCTCAACTATTGAAAACGGCTTATCTGTGCTTTTGATGCAAAACTCGGTATTTTTGTACCGTGTTTGTTTACCAAATATAAGTGTTTGAGAAATACACTAACTGTGACTTTAACACATTACATACCTACATTTTGTGCTATTTAAAATTATAAATTAGCTACACAGTAAGTAGTTTGCACCAAGCACTGATGAGTCAGTGAAGTCTTGTGTACATTGTAGCGTGATTCGTTACAGATGCTTTCTGACTCTGCTACACTAAAGAAGTTCAGAATGTTATGATAACTATTAGTTACGGAATTAAAATGTTAAGCACATTGAGGTAGACATAAACTTGGACATTATTATTCTGCGTTTGAAAATTACTTCGAATTTTCGCTTCTTGACCGTACAAGAGAAAAACGATATGTTGGTTCCAAATCTATTATTAAAAAAAAATACCAAGTTGAGTCGCTCAAAGAAGAGTATGAGTTCATAGTGACCTTGAAAGTTGCGTAAAATATAAATATTATAAAAAGATAGCAGCGTAGTGTGTTTTGTTGCATCTTATCTTCATAGATACGTCTATATTTAGCTCCATGTATGGGGTTAGTAACGCACGTAATAGTTGAACTTGTAATTGCATTACCATTTTTGACTGAAATTGTCAGTAAATTAAAACTTCGCTAGGGCTGGAACTATACACTTATTACAGTGCATGGTCCTAAAGGAGAAATGATCCTTGGAAGTTTCATGACGTAATACAGCCGGTAAGTACAGTGTATTTTTAGGATGGTAAAGCAATTGTGAGCCCGACTGTACATCGAGAGAACTCTCGTGTTATATCCTAGACAATACAGCCAAGAGTTGTATTTTCGTAAAAATAAAGTCTTCACGCTTCTAGTCCTAGTTTCAGACAAATGAGGAACCTGTAGTTAATAAGCGATAACCCCACCAATTAGAAACGCTCTTAAAATTAACAATTACAACTATGCTTGATAGTTTCTATCGCTCCTATATTAGAGGTATTATTAAAAGGTTCGCATCTCTTATAATTTGTCTTAGTGTTTGATCTCCATTTCTTTATAGATAATGTCTTGTTTATGACCTCCTTATTTCTAAACAAGTTTTGCTCAAATTGTGTGATGTCATGTCGAGATGTATTATTTAAAAATTAAAATTAAGATTTTTGGTCACTTTAAATCAACTTGTGACACTATTTCTATGTTGGATGTAGACAAGAATTGAAAAAAAAACAAAGGTTAAGGATACCTAATTTCCATTATTTATCAGCCCAAACTTTATAAGGGTTTATGGCATTTGAGGGCTTGTCTATATCCAACAGTCTTCTTTCATCTTCAAAGATGTGAAAAATATATAACTACTTACTTACCGACGTGACTTCATAATTTACGAGTTAAGATTAAAGCGTATTAAACCTTGTAATAAATTCATTTACTGACATAAATTACAAGATTTATAAACAAATGAATAATTTATATTTCCCGGTAACATATGTAAAAGTACACAACCGTACATTTCTTATATTTTTAGCTCCTGAAAAGTAACAAGGTTTAATACTTAATAGTAGAGGATCCCCTTAAGAACGACTTTCACCCATTTGATAACCAGGCGAAAATTACATTTTAACAAAGAAAATTTGTTTGTGAACGTGTACCAATAGGGTTCCCGCAAAAAAATAGTCATGGCTATGATTAATTAATATTATAAAAAATATTTCTCTTTAAATTGCACCGATTTGATTAAAATTTTGTTTTTGTTCGAAAACCAAATTTTAAATCAAAAGGATGAAAGTGGAAATGTAGTGATGAGAGTGCATTCGTGCAATGCGTGAATAGATGTGTGTGTATGCGAATGCGAGAGTGTAAATGTTTATGTGTGAGTGTTAAGACAGGTTTTCATAGCTTTGATATGTTTATAAAAAGCTATAAATAAATATTTTATTATAATGAATTCATTCATGAAAATAAAGGGTGTAAAAAATCTCTCAACGAAGCCGAAAGGCACTTCTTGTTCTCCCCGTCAATGCGATCACTTTTTTGTTTTACACTATACCTGGGAACCTTCTAGTTGCGAAGATGTTGGGGGTCAAAGTTCCAACTTTTTTTTAAATACAAGTTTTAAATGTAAGATTTTTATTTTAAACAGCTCTACAACCTCCGTTCCATTCAATCTACCATCAGCATAATGTTTTAGATGCGTTACATTGAGGTCTGCCACAAAACATGACTTGTAGTTTCCCAGCAATCTTTTTTGCGTCTCCCCGTCAATGCGATCACTTTTTTGTTTTACACTATACCTGGGAACCTTCTAGTTGCGAAGATGTTGGGGGTCAAAGTTCCAACTTTTTTTTTAAATACAAGTTTTAAATGTAAGATTTTTATTTTAAACAGCTCTACAACCTCCGTTCCATTCAATCTACCATCAGCATAATGTTTTAGATGCGTTACATTGAGGTCTGCCACAAAACATGACTTTCACCCCCAAAAAAAAGTAGTTTCCAGCAATCTTTTTTGCGTCTCCCCGTCAATGCGATCACTTTTTTGTTTTACACTATACCTGGGAACCTTCTAGTTGCGAAGATGTTGGGGGTCAAAGTTCCAACTTTTTTTTTAAATACAAGTTTTAAATGTAAGATTTTTATTTTAAACAGCTCTACAACCTCCGTTCCATGCCACAAAACATGACTTTCATCCCCAAAAAAAAGTAGTTTCCCAGCAATCTTTTTTGCGTAAAGTTACTTATGTTGTTTACAGCCTGTATATAAATAAAATCTTTGTTATGAAAAGCAAAAAAAAAGTGATTAAGTAAATGCAATTAACTTCAAAGCCTGGCTACCCCTTATCTATGACTATGACTATGACAGATTTTGACAAGCAACCCTAATAACCCTATAAATTACCTACATTTTAATATAATATTCATCGTGTTAAGCAGATGAGCGCAATTACTAATAAGTATTTACCTGTTTGACCGCGGCTACCAGGTAATAGGGACCAGAAAAAGGTAACCAACCCATCAACAACATATAGCGAATGTTGTATACTTTCGATTAGACTATGACTCGTTTGGTAACCAAGTCGGTGAAATTTGAAGAAAAAAATATTTTTTATAATTTTAATTAACCTTTAGCCATGACTATTTTTGGCGGCAACCCTATTGGTACACGGTAACAAACATATTTCATTTGTTAAAATGTAATTTTCACCTGGTTTATCACCTTAGACCATATAAATAAAATGTGAAATATATTATTATATTTTAAATATTGTAAGAAAAATCGTTTATTAGATAATTTGTGTGATTTTATGTATAGTGTAATTCATTTGATATCAAATCATACGATTTGGTCATGTCCATTAGTTAAATGTAATTTGTATAGATTGCTAATAAGAATGATTCTCGAAATTAAATTTTCATATAAATCAGTTTTATCATGGTTGTTTAAATAATGTAAATATATGTCTTCATTGTATATTTCAAATCCTACTATTCTGGCATTGTAATTTATCAAAACAGTAAAGTATTCCTGTATCCTGTTTTAATCCTTGTAAAAACTGTAACAATATGACAAGTTAAGTCTGTTACTTTCTATAGTGCGCATTTCAATAAAATTATTATAAGCACTGATTGAACATTGTTGGGGTACACACAATGTTTGAACGATCCTCGTTGTTTGGTGTTATTGTGCAGTGCCTAAAAGTGGCTCTGTGCCAACAATTAATTTCCTGATCAGAATATTCGGCAATTTATTTAAACAAATGCAATATCTTCATTTCTTCTGTTCAGAATATAATAAGAATAATCATATAGGTATATGATTTTTCTTATTATATTCTGAACAGAAGAAATGCCATATATCTTTCCATGTAATTATTTTTATTTGATCATCTCATAATTTTCCATCTATCTGTCTCTAGTCAGTTCTTTATATTTCATTTAAATGTTTGCAAACTACTTCATAAAATATAGATTAGTGGTAGAGTATTCAGTAAGTGTGAAGTTGATTCTTGTTTCTAGGTGAATAGTGTATAGTACAGAAAACGCAGTATATAACCACAAACAAATATTAAATCTTTACCTGTTGTTGTAATTATGTATTCATATTTAGACTGTTACTTGCAAATAGCATACAAATAGTAATTCAATAAAATATTTACTGTAATTCTAATCTTATTCTAATTAAGAATGCTCAGATTCGTTTACAGAATTATGTATGTAAGCATTTATGTACTAACTTGTAATTATAATTTATTTAATGATTGCATGCAATGAACGACTTTTAGCTATGTAGATGTCATACGACAACATGAATCAAAACTCTTTTAATTAATTATTAGAAAAATCTTTTAAATGATTATTTGTTTTGATATTTTAATTTTATACAAGACATTTTGTGTTAAAAATGTATTGCGAACATTGGCTGATACTTGGGTAACGGCAGTAAGTCCCGTGAAAACAACTTTTTATTGGCAAATGTTTGTTTAAAGGCGCACAGCACCAGTGGTTCCAGACTGGAGGCTTTGCTCGCAACACATTATGTTAACTAAGCTGTACCGAATAAATACCGTCCGAAATAATATTAATGTATTTTACTTGTACTGCAAGTGAGTACAGACTTTCGTTCTCTGTACAACATAACTTAGTACAGTCAGCATTAAACGAGATTAATATTCTGGCTGACTCTCCTGTAAGTATATACTGCTTTGCAACCGTTTAAAACGGTAAAATATATTTATATATTTCTGTAAGCTAGAATATTTTATATTTTGAATAAAAGAGAGTTGAATATTTTTGCATGTATTTAATGCTGATGGTACTATACATCTGGTACGAGGAGTAAGAGGTATGAGTGTTTAGTAGATAAAGTCTTACTATTATTAAAATCTGAATTATCATCGACTCCTTTTGAACGTTGACTCGTAATTGCTTCAAAATATTGCGGTTTTTTTTTTCGTTACAACCGTGCAATAGATATAGCTACTAATTTATTTTATAATCAATAATAATAATTATCATTACATTTAAAATTGTGTGGTATTTAACTGAAATTCATAGATAAGATCTGATAATAATAGTACAGTAGAATACTCCTCCGCGTCGTTATCATCTCTTATTTTTAAAGTCATCTTTTTTGTTACGTTATTTCGGTAACTGCCTATTCTTTTTTTTTTCGAGTGGGAAATCGTCAAATGACGCCTCTCGCTCTGGGCGGAGCGGAAGGAAGTGTCAGACTCTTACTGACTTAAACCCATCCATGTTCCCGTAGTCCCGCAGCCCGGCTCCGGCAAGAATCTGCCCTTGAGAACCCCCTTCCAGCTTGTCAGCAAAAGCTGACATGTCTTTGAGGCGCGCGTGGACACGAACGTGCCTTAGACACGGCCTGCCGGATGCACGGCGAGCTAGCCCATAGGTCACCGTCCACAGGCCTGCGCCTCCGCTGGCCCCGTCCGGGACGTCTCCAGCGGCGACTGCGACGTGAGGTTCTCTCCTGTTCCGCCACCTCCTTCGCTAGCATGACTGCTTCGCAGAAGGAGGTGACGGCGTCCTATTCCCTCTCGCTCCGGACCATGGATTGAAGCAAACCACCTTGTCCTCCGGTCGATCCTCGCAGTGGTAACACCCGGGCGTTTCCTCCCGCCCGATTCGGTGCAGGAACACATTAACATTCTTTTGTTTCCAACGACGATGTCGGCCATAATTTATTTTTTCCTTGATTGACTTTGAAAAATGATTTATTTATTTTATTTTTATATTCCTAGGCAGCTAAAATATGGTGTCTAACAAAATAATAAATCATGCTACAAAATTATTTTTTAAGTATAAGAAATGTTATGGCTTTAAATCTATAGTAGTTTATGATTTTACAAACTAAAGTCAATATTTTGAAGCAATTAAGAAACAAGACAGCGTCCATAGTAAGATATTTCTTAAATTATAATTAGGAGTACCTACCTATTATAATGTTTTCAAGTTGCCTTCATTCTTAGGAATATGGTATCTATAGAGATGTTGCTGAATTTGTCAATTTACGCAAAACTACTGCAACTGCAGTAATAATATATTATAATAAAGCAATAAATTTGGGCTAATTACGATTTGGTTAGACAAAATGTTTGGAAAATGACTGCTGAACTGAAATGCTTCTATACACCAGTGGTGACGTAATTATGATGACTCGTTATAAAAGTCAAAAGAATTGAATCTAAGTATTTTCCAAATATGTATATTGCAAATTAAGTTGGTGTATAGTACAATATGAAAAGTAAATAGTATTAAGATAATTTGTGCTGTAGCAAACTATCTGTTGGATGTCAAACCTCCCCCTATAACATCTTTAGATTTGTTTCTATGTGTGTTCCATTCAATGTGTAAATCTGTTGCTTTTTGTACATAATACAAATAATGGGTAAGAAGTCTATTATGTGTAGAAATGAAGTTTAATGTTGTTGAAAGATCCGACTTCTGCATTAATAAAAAAAGGTTGTAATTAAAATGATATGTATATTACGTACAAGCAAACGTAAATGTGTGGGAAGCGACCTGACGCGTTTAATCTTAGCTACTTTGAACTAGTTTACACATAGTTTAACGATTTGCAATAATATACACATTGTGTGACTTAAGAAAACGAATTATTTCAACGTAAATTATAGACTATGTAAAATTCTGAATATTAGAGCACACGCAATGCTTATGTTAATTGCCAGATAGGCTGCCGCCTTTCGTCTTATTTCTACTGTAATGCAATCTCTAAAGTATCGATTCAACCAAAGAATTGATTTATCTGTTTTTGAGACTTGGTAATATTGGTGTGTTACAAAGATTGCTCGTGACCTATGTTCTCGTGTACTTAGTTTGTGTTGTGATAAGCACCCGCTAGCTATTTAATTGGCATCACTGTGTAATGTTTGTTTGTATTTTAGTATAATCCATTTTCGTAATAACGATACACGATTTGTACAATACTCAGTGAGATGTTATAGTGCAATATAGATGTACTGTTTTATATGTTGTTTTAATTTCCTGCTTCGACCCACTATATTAGGGTCAGCGCACATCGAACTGCAAAATGCTCGCGTATGGTCGAGCAAAATTTTGACCGCTCGAAGCGCTCGACCATGCAGGCAGCATGCGAGCCCCTCCGTCGAAAATGTTCTGGGTTGCCAGGCGAGCGTGCATGACCAGTTTGATCTCAAAATCCTATGTTGGCAGATGTGTTCAATATGGTTGATTGGGACTTATCGTATTTATCGCCCTTTCGTCAGAGGAAGAGGAACATGAAGAATCACTACATTATAAAAAAAAGTGAAAAATAACTAGCTTCTGAAGTCGGTGACCTTTGTTTGATTGATTTAATATTTTTGACACCGACTTCAGAAGCTAGTTATTTTTAACGCTTTTGTTTTTTTTTTTTGAAGTCGGTTTTATTTTTTGCCAAAACGTTTTTATTTTTCACTTTTTAGTGGTTCACATGTGCTTGGTACACATGGAAAGTGCATACCGTTACAATTACAACAAGCCCAAACACGACTAGGATACTGTCTCATTATGGAGTTCCGTGACTTGGCTTCATCATCAGATCTAATTGTCGAATGGTTCTTATCAAACACAAATGCTTCACTTGTTGTAGAAAATACCAAAATACGTACGTTATCCTATTAAATTTGAAGAGTCCCCTCGATTTCGCCAAGATTCCATCATCAGATCTCGACTTGGTGACTATGGGACCATTTGGAAAGTATACCCTTCCCAACAAAAAAAAGAATTTTTCAAATCAGTTGGCAAGCGACGGAGTTATGCGCGAACAAACTTAAAAAAACTTTTTTACAAAAAATAAAACCGACTTCAGAGAAAACAAAAAAGTGAAAAATAACTTCAGAAAAAACGCTTCAGAAGTCGGTGACCTTTTTTTGATTGATTTAGTTTTTTTGTCACCGACTCCTGAAGCGTTTTTTCTGAAGTTATTTTTCACTTTTTTGTTTTCTCTGAAGTCGGTTTTATTTTTTGTAAAAAAGTTTTTATTTTTTACTTTTTAGTGGTTCACATGTGCTTACCCCTTCACAGCGTACCGGCGTGATTTTAGGTTATGAACTGGTGTAAACAATAGACAGATATGAGATTTCGGCAATCCCAGTACATTTGCTATCATTTATTGAGGAGTTCCGTTGCATATCCGAAGTTCTTCATCAGATCTTCATCAAATTGAATTGGGATCACTTCGAGAAAGTACAATTCCTAAAACTACCCAAACCGCTTCTAGTGTGCTTATAAAATGTGAAGAATTCTCTCTATTTCTCCAGAATCCCATCATCAGCTACTGATTTGATGATTATAAGACCACACAGGAAGCACCAGCTTTCAAATAAAATAAGAACGATCAAAATCGGTTCACCCAGTAGAAAGTACTGAGGTAACAAATATTTTGGAAATCGGGTGTATTTTACACATGTGCGTACCCCTTCAGAGCATAAAGGCGTGATGTTACGTCATAATATAGTATAAACAATGAACCTACAAGCGATGGCAGCAATCACTGCAGATTTGCTGTGTGTTTTTGAAGAGTTCCGTTGTATATCTCCGAAGATCAGCATCAGGTCTTCAGCAAACTAAAGTGGGACCAAACGGGAAGCACCAGCTTTCAAACAAAAAAAGAACCATCGAAATCGGTTCACCCAGTCGAGAGTACTGAGGTAACAAAAACAAAAAAAAAAAAAAAAAAAAAAAAATACAGACGAATTGATAACCTCCTCTTTTTGGAAGTCGGTTGAAAATAGAAACATCCGAATTGAGAACCTCCTCCTTTTTTAGAAGTCTATTAAAAACAAAGTCCACCGCTGCGTCTGCCTGTTCGCGATAAACTCGGAAAGTACCAAAGTACTGCACCGATTTTCATTTTTTATTTTCATCAATGGATAGTGGTTCCCGAGGAAGGTTTTTAGTATATAAAGTAAGATCTCATGAGCTCGAAACCGCGGGCAGAAGCTAGTACGTAAATAAACTAAGACGTCATAAAATGAAAACAGTATGGGTACAGAAACTTGGTAGGAAAGACGTACCTATATAATATTATACATTGAATTTACCAATAAGAAGTGTTCATTTTTTGCTTAATAAATAATGCGAACGAATTTTTGAGCTGTTATTTAAATATTCAAGACGTTATTAAGATCAGTTGAAAAACATATTGAGCAATTATTTTATTTAATGGCGGTTGATTCATTATTGCGACAGTAATGAAAATCGGAAATTAGTCGGTTATTATACAATGTCAATTCTAAAAATAATTGGGCAGTCCAATAACTGAATAACCGGTAAGTCAACTGAACATACGGAAGTATCTCTGCCCCCATAAACGCGACTTGGGGCATCCCCCGTTAGGTTAGTTAGGTTCCTTTAAACCCTGCACTCGGAAATAGGGGCGTAGTCGAAGGAGCCCCGCAAAGCCGTTCCGTCGACTACGCCTTATTATGCAATAAGTTTATTTTAGCTGCTACTAAGCAAATTAATTGAGATTTCTTACCGACTAATTCCGATTTATTGGGTACATATCATAATCCCGAATTTTAAAATACCGATGGACGAAATCCCGAAAATTGAAACGCCGAATGGTTGTTTGGTCGAAAGTTTAAAATCCCGAAAGTTCATTAGACCGAAAGTTTGAAATCCCGAAGTTCAAAATCCCGTAGTTCAAAATGCCGAAACTTCATTTGTCCGACAGTTTAAAATACCGAAATTCAAAATCCCGAAAGTTTAAAATCCCGTAGTTCAGAATCCCGAAATAGTCACCGTTTCCGAAAAAACGATTTGCAAGCATGCAGCATACAGCAAGCATGCAGTATGCAAGCATGCACCATGCAGCAGGCATGGTTTCTGTCACGGCTCCGACGCTGCGGGGCTCCGGCGGTCACACGAGAGCTTATCGTCGCAGAGGGTTTTAACACTCACCACCGCAGCTTCGGCTTGCTGGCCGGCTGAAGCCGGCCAGCCTTAGTCGCGGCGGCAAGTGTTAAAGCCACCTGCTCCTCAGCTCGCGGCCCGCCTCGCCCCTCCGCGCCTACGCGGGCTTAAATTACACTATCGGGGTAGGGCAGAAAAGACTACGTGGAGTCGGTTCTGCAGCGATTCATTTCTGTCACAAAATTTGTGCTTATAGGAAACCATAATTATTTCTTTTTTTTTTTTTGGAATTCCACAATTAATATCTTTGTTTCAAACGTTGTTTTATGACATAAAACGATAAATAATTAATTGTTTGTCAAATAATACGTTACTAAATAAAAGTTTTCGTCCATTCGAAATTTAGTCCATTCGGGATTTCATCCATCGGTATTTCGTTCATTCGGGATTTCGTCAGTTCGGGATTTCATCCATCGGTATTACAACCATCGGTATTTTGTTCATTCGGGATTTCGTCAATTCGGTATTTCGTCCATTAGGGATTTCGTTCTTTCGGCCATTTGAACATCGGTATTTTGTGTTTCGATATTACGACTATCGGCATTTAAAACTTTCGGTATTTTGAATTACGATGTTTTGGATGTCGGTATTTCAATCATAGGTATTATGAACTTTCGGGATTATGATACGTACCCGATTTATTACTGCCCACACGTAACCGCTCGTTCAATTTTTACCGCCCATTTAATTATTTTCCTGTTCAATTATATATTTGTCACCGTAAAATTGTCAAACACGTTATATTACAATATAACGTGTTTCTCTCTAGCGATATTGTAAACTCTCGAATTATTGTCAACCAAAGACTATAAAACCACTTGACTGCGCATGCAGTGCCCCGACACACGAAATTATTAGTAATTTTGCACCTATAAGTAGGCGACGGTACTAGTAACCATTTTAGTTGTGACCAATTGTTAGACCCATATGCACGCTAAATAATTATAAATTGATGCGATTTATTTATACAATTTAAAACGCATAAAATGCCTAAATGCGCGGTAAACTGGTGTGGGAAATATACCAAGACATCTAGTTACAAAAAGGATAGGCATACCTTTTCATCAGTAAGTAAACACTACGAAATTATTTTTTAATTTAATCAGATTAAGAGCAACCGCAGGGGTCTATTTAAAATGGTCGAGTGTGAAAGAACATACGAAACAGTGACCCGCGTTAGTCTTTTGGAAAAGTCCCTTTCTTACACTAGGAAATTCTAATTCTTTTATCCCTTTCTCTCCCTTTGTATTTTATCGTAAAAATCAGAGCCGTTACCTTTTTAATGGCTGAAGTTGATATCGATAAAAATAAAATTAAACATCATACAATTTTTATATTATTTTAAGAAATACGAAATATAATTCCGACTATTTTATAAGATCGTTATTACAACCTCTATTTGGGTATAATTTATTTCGGGATATTAATTATAATCAATATGAAATAGAATCAACAAATCATTGTATTTTATGAGGAAGATGCATAATACAGAAATAATTATGTAGACGATAGTTTATAATTTTTGACTGAGATCAATCAAGACCCTAAAACTATAATTCGAAAAACATAAATAATACATTTTAAAAATCAATAAGAAACAGTAGTTGTTTTTCTTTTTGATAGAGACTGATGTTGATTAAATTTTATTATGTAATTTTTAATGAGTATTTTTTTTTATTTTAATATTTTACATTTTATCGATATCGACTATTTTCCCTTAGTCAAGTAGTGCAATCCCTAACTAGACATACCTAACTTGATCTTGAAATGACCAACCAGCCGCGCATTCTTCCTCGTCCCCCGGCCTGCGGTGGTGAGTTGTGTTCTTAGAAGAAATCGGCCTATACGCTCTCTAGTGGTTATATACTCTATATCGGCAACCGAACCTACGGAAGTTTCTCTGCCCCTATAATCGGGACTTGGGGCAACCCCCCGTTAGGTTAGTTAGGTTTCTTTTAAACCCTGCACTCGAAAATGCCCTGCGAAGCGGGGCTCCGCAGACTACGCTTTTTAGGGGAATATAAAGTGTTTTAAGGTTAGGTTATATTAATCTATATTTCTCAGGAATGGTACAGTATCTTTTCATAAGGGTGGTACCACTGAGCAAGGGGGTCCCCCTTGCCCAGTGGTACCTACCTCCTTCTCTCCACACCGCGTGAGTTGACTACCATCGCATGCATTTCACGAAAAATAATGCGTTTTATTGTAAGCAGTATGTTCATTTGACAATAATTCGAGAGTTTACAATATCGCTAGAGCGATTACAATAGAACGTGTTTGACAATTTTACGGTGACATATTCACTGATCCATTCCATTATTTTTTATTACTTTACTGCTTAGTTTTAACTGCTGAACTAGTTATTACACGTGCCATTTATAATTTTAACTTACCAAAACCGCTATTTACAACTGCCTCTTTCAGTGCCTTAATTAATCTACGATTTTGATATTTTTGTTAGGTAATTTACTACGATCGCATAAGTATCCAAAAACAATACGGCAACACTGGGATAGAACGCATCTTGCAAGCTCGAGCATGGTCGAGCATCATGTTAACACGTGCCTGTGACCTAAATCGGCTTCGGCCAAAAATTGACCTTCAGTCGGACTCTAGTGTCCGCCACCCTTGCGCCATTCCACCTTAACACGGCGGCCTGTGCTGGGGCCCTGCTGCAGGTGGTAAAAACCTCAAACGGCGCAAAAACTTTAACATAATGGTACTTATTTGTTTGAGCCGTTGGAGTTGAAGCACGGGGCCATAGAGTTAAGAGACGTCAGTCCCAGTACTGCGAGAGCCCACCTAGTATTTCGGGATATCGCCAAGCGAAATCTGCTCGTGACCCGAGGGTTGGCCTTTTTTGGTCAAAGAAATTATAAATTAAATAAAATATTATTTTGTACGATTTATTGCGATAACACAGTCTTACAAAACAAATCAGTGATGACAACAAATGAGACACTAATGGTAACTTTAAATTTGTTATAGCCCCAAAATCACAATTTTGACTAAGCTTGCAATGTCAACAAATAAATAAACTGGGATGATTTGAACACGCATTATTTTACATACCTACAAATTCAACAAGTTTTTAACCATTCCAATTTAAAATACTTAAAATAACGCTACTAGTGTTTATATTTATAAGCAATTTTCTACAAATAAAATAATGCGTCTTGAAATAACTTAATCCCCAAATAAATTACATTAAGTATAATGCAATTTGTTTATATAAAACAATTGCACAAGTTTTAAATGGGTGTCTGAAACAATACACACCAACATTTTACTTGGTCCTACAGAACTGAAACTAAATAAAAATGCACTCAGCACCAGAAGTAAAACACTCAACAAGTGTAACAAAAATTAAATAATATTTTATACAACTTTTAAAAACAATAAAAAGTACATGTAGGCCTGTATGTCGCACTACGTAGATCTCGACGCAAAATTATTTCATTCTGTTTTACCATACCACATTTTGAGTAGTCAATATCTATTGAGGTGATTGATAACCAACTTATACAAGCGACAGGGCTATACTAGCCCGTTAACAATCTATGAGCATTCATTAATTGAAACTAGGCCAAAGACAAAATTTCAATTACTGCTTTATAAAGATAATATTATGTATGTATCTATGAAAGAATACCTCATTCTGTGACAATTTCGAGTGTAAAACGACTACTATGTGCACAAACTTCTTGCAAAAAATGCATACGGTATTGAAAATAAATGCAGCTCTTTAAGGCTTCTAGATATACAAATTTACCAACTTTATATAAATGGTGTACCTATGTTTGACCAATTACTTTACCGCTAACAAAACTACAGTTTTAACTATCAGTTGGTTAATACAATCAATTGAAAGCTGTTGCATCATTATTATGTCTATTGACCAAAAATAAACCAAAACGTCATTCTTCAGTCAGTAACCATATACAATTCAAAGTAAACTATTAAAAAAAATATAGCACAATGAACCAGTTGAACTACACAATGTCAACAGTCTGTTCAATAGACTACATAATTGATAACATTATAACATAATTGAAAATAAATAAAGCTGGATGAAACATTACTGTAGATTTCGTTGTAGTTTTCAGTCTTGTATCATTTGGTCCTGCAAATAATATACTATTGGTAATAACAAAATAGTAATAAAATCGGCGGCAGGTTATGTTTTAATATATAAAATAAGCTTAAAATCGTAAAATGACGGGGATGTACCGGTTGTGGTCAATGGTAGGACTGGAGGTATGTGGTGGTGGAGGCGAGGTCGCGCCGCAGCCACGCCGCGTTGAGGCGCACGGTCTCCAGTGCCTGCTGCACCGAGCGCTCCGTGCCCGGCGAGTGGTGCGTGCGGAAGAACTGCTCGATCTCCTGCGCACTAGTTTCCGAAGCGAAGTTCTCCGTTGTTGACTTTACCAGTCGAGCGAGTAAAAAGCCACCCTGTAATTAACAAGAAAGATGAGTTTACGAACACGCCAAAATGTAGTAAAAGTCAATAGTTGTATAACGTATAGTGATAACTGACCTGGTACCGATCCATGAATTGTTGCCAGTGAGTCTTGAAGAACTGCCACGCGAGGTCGCGGCCATTTTTACTGACTGCTACCGAAACTATTACGAAGACAGTGTCCTGTGATCTTACTTCATCCTGTAAAAGTAATAAAAAAGATGCCTTGTAATATTTTACATATTATATTGTATTGAAATGGTATTTGTAAACATCCGGTATACTATTTTGAATAATTTTAGCTATCAGTGGCTTAGCAACCAGACTTGTGTAATATATTTTCACTTTCACTCTTGAGTGCACGTACACACGTGGTCGTTGCGGTTAGTTTGTGTGTGATACTGATCACGTTTCCGACCGCGGCTTCTACTCCGTTATGGCGATGCTCACCGAGATAGCGAACTCCAGCACTTTGTTGAGCAACACGGGGTCGTTGACCGCGCCGAGCGCGCGACTGATGCGATCCTTCTCCTCGTGCAAGTCGGCCGCGCGGTACAGCGACAGGAAGCGCTGGAACGTGGCCTCGTCCGCGTCCGCCAGCACCGCGCGGTAGCACGCCGAGCGCAGGTCCGCCGGCAGCGTGCACAAGCCCGACAGGTGCTTCTCGAAACTGCAACAATTTACTGTGTCAATGCTGGAAATTGCTTGGTAAGAGCTGATTTAGCAGTTAAAGAGGTTATCAGAATTTTACTTACCGACTCTTTGCTTCTTTAATAGTATCTGGGTCTTCAAAGCTTATCATTTTGTTGAGCACCAAACTTCTGAGCAATGTGTCGAGATGGCTCTCTTTTTCCTCAGCATCCCAACCCAGACGTCGAGAGATATTCGCGAATAGCTTGCGGCCATAGTTTTTCAAGGGCTTGTCAAGAGGAGTATGTGAGAACAGGGCACTCAGTTTCGACATGCAATTAGACACTGAAGACCACACTGTGAAGTTTGTTTCATTGGTGAAAGCTTCAATAAGTTTCAAAGACTGAAAAACAAAAGTGGTGTTTTTAACACAAACTATAAAAAAAAAACAAAAAAATAATTGGCTAGCTATAAAGTTAGGTACCTCTGCAGTTTGCGTGTGTCCAGCCTGCACCAAAGCGAAGCAGTCGTCGAGAAGACCGAGCCGATCGAGCGGGGGCAGCGTACCGTCGCGGATGGCCGTCACCAACTGCGCCAGCATTGATGCAGGGTACCGAGTACGGTAGTATCCAACCTGAAGGTAAATTAAATACTCTTTACACAGCCGCTATTACTCCTGCAAAAAGTATCATGGGAAAAAGTTTATGTATCACATACATGTCGCTCTTGATTATCTAAGTTATTTGTACCATTGCTGTATAACATTACAATTGACTATTTTATGCCAACAACTGGCAATCATTATGTCATCCTTTGCATGATATATTATTTGTTATGTTAAATGAATATGCTATTAGATTAGACTTACTGTGCCAGGGTTGAGCTTGACCCAGGAACCCTCAGAGACATCTTTCAACACAACATCCTGTGTTCTCTTTTCCAATACTGTAGATAAAGCTACCTGAAACACAAACAAGTCAAATACATATAGGAACATATTCACACATGAGCTAATTCATAGAATGCGCATTGAGGGCCATCTTTTTGTATTTTTCACCCTGTTTTGATACATTTTTGGACATTACCAATATTTTTTTCTTGGTATCAGCTCTTGAAACCATTTCATTTTATGTGATTGCAAAGAAAGCAATTACTTACAAACTTTTATTCAATATTTACTTTTCAAGAAGAAAATACATACACTTGCATTTGAGAGACAATGTTTCAAAAATTATAATTAATCATGTAATTATTTTATAGTATGTGAAAGTGTACAGAAAGTATCCCGTAAAAAAGGAGAGCGATTTGCGCAAGCTTGCATTGAGGAAAGAGTAGCATTTGGAGGAGGTTCATGGATAGTTTGGGGCGGTATCTTTTTGGATGAATAAAATCAAACTTGAGTTCGGGACCTGGTCTCGTCTTGGCACTTTGACTGCCCAACGCTACATTCATTGTGCCCAATGCATGTAACAGCATGTTACACCATACGCTGTTTTGTAGGCGAAGGATCCATGCTCATGCAGGATAATGCTTGACCACATGTTGCCGCATCATTTTAAGCTACAATTTCCAATAAGGTTATCAATACCTTACCTTTTCATCTACCACACAGTATTTAAATTAATTATACTTTTTTGAATTATCTTGTTCCAAATGGAAGAGCATGGGGTGGTTCGTTTTTTTTGTATGCCAGTGTAATAATATACAAAATGGACTAAAGTTAAAAGAACCAAGGTAAACTTGAGCTCACTCTGCCAATTAATATTTATAATCATTATTAAATAACACTAGATTCAAATACTATCATTATTTGGATCTATGCTCTGAAATAAAGAATTATACTTATTATTAATCTGTTATTTAGGAACTTTAATTTAACAATTCAATAAAATTATAATAACTTTTGCTTGACAATACACATATCATCATCATCATCATCATTTCAGCCGAAAGACATCCACTGCTGGACACAGGCCTCCCCCAAATGTTGCAATACACAATATATATACACATAATACCTATGTATGTTGATAATTATACTACACAGATACTTCGTTTTTTTTTGGAAATACTTGCTTATTTTAAATATAAACATTAATGACTCACGAATTAAATGTCCATGTACATCATACAAACTCCTACTGGTATTCGAATCCAGGACCCTAGCCTCACTAACGCTGCGCCATTTAGGTTGTCATCTTAAGTTTCAAAGAAAATAGATAGTATAATATAAAACTCACCTTTGAAGGTTGTTCTTGCGTTGAGATAGTGATAGGCACCATCCAAAGCATGTCTCCACCTTGACTGCCATCTGCACAGAACTTCTGCTGTGTCAGTTTCAGAAGTCTGTCGGGCCCTTGCTGCTCTGATTTCACCTGAAAACAATACTTGTAATATTTAAGATCCTTCTATGTCTTCCTCAAGTTTACACATCCTTATTTGACATATAAACATAGTATTAATGTTAAGTTCAAACTGACAGGTATAACAGTGGCTCTCAAACTAGGCACAACGTGTATGGTGGCTCGGATGCTACTCAAGTTTATAATTTACTATGTTCTTCTGGCACAAGAAATTGTAAATAGCTGGCAAATCTATGACTGAAATGAAAATAAATATGGTTCACATTGTGTGTATAGAACTTTATTTGGGTTATAAAATTGCAACACCAACCTCAACAACAGGGAATCCCATCTGTTTGGTCCATGTGGACATGACAGCTCCAACAGGCTTGTTGGAAGCTTCCTCCAATGCAGCCCATAAATCCTCTGTGAATGTGTTTTTGTACTGGAAATGCAAACAGTCATAATAAGTACCCCAATTCAACTTTTATTACATAGGTACATTAAATGATAACATATTTAGATATTCAAGTACACAATAATTGTTTTATGCATGTACAATAATGTTATCATTACAATATTAAACAGAACATAATGCTTTTATCACAACTAGCTTATTATGATACTGAGCAAGCTCATAATGGTTGATATTTTGTTAAAATAGTGGCTCTCTTCTCCAATTAAGTGTTTATCTGCATCATATGTGCATATCACTTCATCTGTGGACCCTGACCAAATCGGTCTGACACCATTGTTTAACTATTGTGTCTACTTTGCTAACAGATGAAGGTCTAAACAACTAATAAGAAAAAAAAAACAAAACATGACAGTGATTTACCTGATGTCTAGTGAGATAAATGTTCATGCCTTTACGGAAGTCATCATCACCAATGTACTTATGCAGCATGCGGATTACAGATGCCCCTTTGTTGTAAGATATATCATCAAATATTTCATCAATTTCTGATGGGTGTCCTACAGGGACTTCTATGGGATGTGAATTCTTCAAACAATCCAATTCTAATGCTCTGAAATTTCAAAATTCAGATGGGTCAATCATACGTAATGAATGTGCAATGAAGTGAGCTGGTTTATTATACAGTTTCTATTGTTCTATTTACAAGGTGAATGACTTTACAACAGGTACACATAGCTGGCAAACATCCAATGAATATGAGATAAACATTTACACAAACAAAGAAATGATAAAATTGTTAGTTTTCAAGTATCTACCAAGTTGTACAGTTACAACTTTGTAGTTTACTCCTCTCTACTTGTAGATAAAGATTACATCATGCAGTTACTTAAAGTATTGTAGTATCATAAGATCAGAATAGGCAGAGCTATATAGGTTCATTGACCGCAAACATTGATGTTAATATGGATATTCCACGGGATTCTGACTGATACTACGGGATTTTATTATTATATTATTTGTTTAAATAAGTGAATTATTGTTGAAGCGTATTGATTATTTTAATTAAGATTTTATTGTAAACACAAATTGTTCTATTTGATAATGTTTTGATTTTCTGAGGAACAAATAATTTGTATGGTAACATGTTTTTGTACCTACAACTTCAGAATAAAAATGTTTAAATGATTGTATTCTTGAATAAGAAATTGTTACATAAAAAAATATTTTTGTGGTTTAATGAATCAAGATTATCAATTTATTAGACTATCCTTAATACCATCCTTCTTATATTTACCTGTCAAAAAGGAAGTGTAATCTTTCATTAGTCCCGAAGGCGAGAATAGTTTTTTTTTATGAGTTTACTAAATACCTAAGTACTTAAAAACCAAATCCCGGGACTCTGGGAATATCCATATTATTCGAACCATTCCGATCTATGTGTATTATTTATACAACTGTTAAATATTGCACTGTACAGTGATTATGACAGTATTCCTAGCAATATTGTGCACATACCTGATATAATTTTCAGTGACAAATTGAGTCCAAATATCATACTCTGGGAAGAGATGGTTCACACAGAGGAATTCAACAAAAGAGGCATAGCCTTCATTTAGCCAAAGATGTGTCCACCACTCCATAGTGACCAGGTTTCCAAACCACTGGTGAGCAAGCTCATGGCCTACTACCAATGCAATCCACTGTCTCCTGACAGCCGATGTGTGTTCCTCATCCACCAGTAGACAAGTCTCTCTGTATGTGACCAAGCCCCAGTTCTCCATAGCTCCAGCAGAGAAATCGGCTATAGCAATCAAATCAATCTTTGGCAGAGGGTAGGCTATATCAAAATACTCCTTATAATAGGGAAGGACCCTAGCTGCCACCTCTAAAGCAAATTCGCCTTGTTTGCTCTTCCCAACAGGTGTGTAAACTCTTACAAGAACACCATCACGGGACTTCTTTTCTACATAGTCATATTCACCCACAACAAAGGCTACAAGATAAGTGGACATTATAGGAGTAGTATCATAATGGATCCTCTTAGTTGGACCATTCAGTTTCTCTTCCTTGACAGGCATATTAGATAAAGCTACTCGGTCAGCAGGCACCTCCAGTGTTATATCAAAAGTAGCTTTGATGGCAGGTTCATCCCAGCACGGGAAGCAGCGCCGGGCATCTGTTGCTTCGAATTGCGTGACTGCGGCGTAGCGCTCTTCACCAGCAGGCGTCAGGTACTTGCTGCGGTACAGACCCTTCATCTTATCGTTGATCTCGCCTTTGAACTCGCAGTGCAATGTCGCGTCACCTTTCTCGAGTGGTTTATCAAACACAATGGTCGCAGTCTCGTCTGCTGCATTGAGCCGGACTTCGGACGGCTTGATGGAGTCTGTGCCTCCATACTGCAACTTGACGTTTTTCAGTTCCAAATCCAAACAATTTAGCACTATTTCACTTGTTGAGCTCAATATCTAAAAGGCAATAGGTACGATCAGATTAGCGAGACACATGGAAACGTTTTTTTTTTGCATCGTCAATGATGAAATTTGCACTTACCGATACTTTCACTCCCGTTTTTCCAGTGAATGAGAATTCCTGTAGATTCGGCACCAATTCTAAATCATAATGTTTGGGCACCACCGATCTAGGAAGACGCTGAAACTGTTTGTTTTCGGGCATTGTCACTTTTTCTTTCACGATCGTGAATGTAGGACGCGCTGTACAGAAATACCGTAATGACCGAGTGACAGAGTGAACTCGCGCTCCAACGGCGCTGCTGATACGTACCCCCCTCGCGCGTCTCAAACCCCCCTCCGAATAACGGTATTCGCTACGTAAGAAACTACAATGGCGGCCAAAATGATGTGAATAATTTTCTGTTGGTAATAGAAATGAATTACGTATGACGCGTAGTATTTGCAGCGTCATGGAAAACAGTTAACTAAAGCTTTGAATAAGTGAAAGTTCTAAATAGGTATTTTACTTCATGCAACAAATAAAATTGAACAAAAATTTGAGGTTATACAAATGTCACTTTTAGAATAATGTTACCAATTTATAAAAAAAAGTGTCATGAGAAAACTAGAAATGATTTAGTATCTAATAACTCCATGCTTGAAACGTACTAAGCGGACACGATTTATGGAATTATTGTACAATATTGTAAGTATAAATCAAATGTTTTCTTGTAGTGAACTTATGTTAGGTAACACCGTAAAATATCCGAAAAAACCCATGAATTTATCGGACATTTTCCAGTGCTTGTACGGTGCGTAGACGCGATCAACCTAGGGTAGAAGTATTAATTATTTAGTTTTAAAATAAGAAGAACAAAGCCAAAAAGTAAATCTAATACCCTAAGAGGGACTAATAGCCACGAAGGGTACCGATGATGTCATTATAATGATCTCTGGGCATATACTGGGCATAAGTAATACGAAACTAGCCTTTTGACAGTTAATTATTGATAGTAACTTTGCTCAGTTACTAATTAACTTATAATATTCATTCAAACTGTCAACAGAGTTACGTAATAGCCTGCAGAACGTCCAATGCTGGGGATAATTGCGATTCAAACGAGAATGGGACTGACCATGCGCCATGTTTTGCTAACCATACTTTTCAAATGACAATGAAAAAGATCTAACTACTTTTTTGTAAGTAGTTTATTAACTTCTAATGATTAGAAGCCACGTTTTACATAGCATGAATTACATGGCACGAGGTCAATTCTATTCTCATTTTAAACGCATTGTACATGTAAATTTTATCTCAGTCATTCGTGAATCTCATTTTTTTAATATTTTTATTAAACTTAGGTTAAAATATCAACATCAAGAAACGCCTTGACTGATTTGAGTCGAAATGTATTGATATAAGAGTCTATCTAGCTGAACAATATCAATCGTCAATAAAGATTGATCGATGTCTTCAAAATGATCTCATTAGTTCCACGTTCAGCCACCGCCGCCACTGGTTCAGATTGCCCACACAAGTCAACAACCCACAGGTTCGCTGGTAGCTCCCAAGTTCTATTTAGAACTTTCTATATTACTTTTAAAATCCATCATCAAAGTACTTGAATTGCTTTTGAACAAGAGTCTTTATAAATCGCGCACAATACTTTTTATGCCACCTTTTACAGACAAAAAGTATTAAAGTTAGAGTGGGCCCAAAGTGGACCTCATTTGATAAAACAAAGGTGTTTCTGGCTTGTTCTTGCGATGTTTGTCTATTATGTATCAGAGTTTAGATTTTTTTAAATTCTTTTTTTCATTTCTCAGTTTTATAAAATGTACTCTGTGTTCTGATGATAGGATTACCTACTGAGGATGACTGAGTCAAAAAACTATGAATCCCATAGAGTAGAGAGTAATGACATTTGTCAAAGTCAACAAAAAACTGCTAACCTTCCTTTTTTCTCTTTGAGTGAAAAAATCAAGGAATAAATGGGAATTAACTTCATCATATTATAATTATTAGTTATTGGATGCTCTGCTGCGGAAAGCGAATAAACCATTTGCTTAGTAAATGCCTGCTTACTAAATCTTAAAACAATACACTTTTTTCGCTAGGTAGTGCGCGCCGGTGAAATTGTGATCATGGCGAATCCGTCATCAGGCGTTGGTAAGTTTTTGTTTTATTTGATAGACGAATTTATTTTGTTACAAGCTGTGTATTATTACGCTTTTCGACTGCTTTGTTCTTGCATAATTGTAATCATTCTCTTTTTTGGGCAGTGGTTCCTCGAAACTTTCGTCTTCTAGAAGAACTTGAACAAGGACAAAAGGGAGTGGGCGATGGTACCATATCTTGGGGCCTCGAGAGTGATGATGATATGACTCTCACTCATTGGACTGGCATGATAATTGGCCCCCCTAGGGTAAAAAAATCTATTGTTGTTTGTTATCCTATGTCATTCAATTTTCATGTTGTATTCAATCTAATTAAAAATTGTTTTTCAGACGCCTTATGAAAATAGGATGTATTCACTTAAAATTGAGTGTGGTACCAGATACCCTGATGAACCTCCAACTGCTCGCTTTATTTCTAGAATCAACATGAACTGTGTAAACAGTCAGACTGGGCTTGTAAGTATAAATATTATGAGGTAATAAATACAAATTAATTATACTTGCTACAATTTATTATGTTCTTTGGTACAGGTGGATAACAGACAAGTTCCAATTCTTGCTAGATGGCAACGTGATTACACTATCAAGACAGTTCTGCAGGAACTGAGACGTCTCATGACACTGAAGGAAAACATGAAGCTGTCACAGCCACCAGAGGGAAGCACTTTCTAATTTTTCTTCAGAAAACTTTTCTCAATAGACCCAATCTACCTATTTCTCACCTTAAATCCACACTATACTATAATATTATATGTTTCACTAGTTTTTTTTAAATAAGCAATGATGATGTGCATCAAAATTAATTTTGACTTCAATTTAAGTAATACTATGCTAGTGTGTATGTTAGATTTGTATAATTATTGCATATTGTGCTCTGAGTCAGTCTTTTGTGCAAGATTACTTTGGTTTAATAATTGTAGATTGGGTGAATAAGTAAGACTTCATTTTACATAGCTCTTCAATTACCCATATAGAGGGTATCACCCATTTATTTATCATATTACCTAAATTATTGTGGCCTTTAAAAAGTTAAACTTGCTTTTGGTATTATTAAGGCTAGTTTTACTGATGTCTTGGTTTAGGTAAATGGTCTTATGCCCAAGCTATAATACAACTAATAATTTTATTCTGACCTCTTGTGAAACATCTGCATTTTTGTTGTTTATATTAATGGGCATAATGTATGTTTAAACCTTATATCCTCTGTCTGAAATGTGAAGTTTCAAGTTTTTATTTCTATGTAATTAGTCATATCTGATTTCGTGTGACAGAAAATTGCTTAATTTTTTAATAGTTTAACTTGATCAAGTGTAAAATATTGTAGGAAATTTTTATTTCTTAGGAACATAAGATAAAGTACTACTGGTTCATTTCCAAGCTTTGCATCAGGTTAAATGTTTCTCTCAAACACAACTAAAGCATGTAATGCAAACTCTTAATGGCTACAACCTATCAAGTAGCTTGTCAATTTGGGAACTACATAATTATTACATTAGTTCCCATGCATCTGTTATGCATGAATTTAATGTTACAAACCAAATGCTAAGTCAAATTGTTTCATAGCATTAAATATTTTTACCAATGTATAACTAGCAAAAATAAATAAATCAAATAACACTGTCATAAATCGTCTTTTTAAAAACACGACATTTAAGGACATATTCCATTTGGCGACATTTATTAGATAAAAGGTATTTAATTCAACAAAGGGTAAAAAAAAAACAAAGTTGTACTCGCGCGTGAAGGGTTCACCATCGTAGAAAGGGAGCGCTCTGAATTTTTTATTTTATTTTTTGTTGTAGTGGCAACAAATAGGCACACATTCCATGAAAATCTCAATTATCTAACTTATGGATTGGCTGTAGTTCACTATTGTTACAGAGGAGCCAACCTATTCCAGGCGGAATGAGTACTACAATTTTGGAGCTCACTCATCCTATAGCTTAACCTCAATCTTTCTTTTGTTTCTGGAATCGGGGTGGAATCTGCTCCACTCTGTTTTTTTTAAAATTCAGTGTAACCCCGGCGAACCCAGGGTTGGTCAGGCAAGCCAACGGATCCCGGGGCGGTATTTTTGGCCTAAAGCCTGCCTACCGCCACTCACCTCCGGAGTGTTGTGGTCGAAGTTTGAGTGGTCCGCTTCGAGCATTGCAAGCGGCGGAGCCATAGGGAGATGTTGCACTCGCGAAGGTAACAGAGCGCTCACGACGTCATCTCCTGGGCTCTTCTTAGCCGAACACGGAGCATTGCTGCGTCGCATATATCAGACATGGCCTCTCGGAACCCGTTATTGACGTTGGCAGGTGTGACCGATGGTGTCAACCAGGCCTGCACGATCGACGCCTCCAGGAAGAGCTCCTCGTCCAGCTGCTTCAGCGCCTATCACGCGGACCACTTGGGGCTTGTAGGAGCGGCTGGAGGCGTCAAACAGGATATACCGATGCAGCGGTGGTCGGAATAGGTCTCCACACCCTGCTAACACGCCAGCGGCGTGTGACACATGTGGCGACAGAACAGGGCTAGCGAAAGAAAGTACACTCATGGGGAAGCTCAACTCTGCGAGGGAGTTGTGGAATTTTAGACGACCCGAATGGCGTAGTGGTAGTGACGCTGCCTTACGTTCTTAGGGTCCTGGGTTCGAATCCCGGTAGGAGCAAATGTTTGTGTGATGAGCATGGACATTTGTTTCCGAGTCATGGATGTTTATATGTATAATAAGTATGTATTTACAAACAAAAAAGTATATTTATATAGTACTAGCTTTTGCTCGCGACTTCGTTCGCGTGGAATAGTGAATTCCGGCAGATTTTTGGTTTTACCCACATTGCCGACTCTTGACCAATAGATGGCGCTGTATGTCCGGAATAAATTTTATTTTTTGTAATAAAAACTATCCTATGTCCTTTCTCAAGTTCCAAACTATGTCTGTACCAAATTTCACACAAATCGGTTCAGTAGTTTAGGCGTGAAGCAAAGACAGACAGACAGAGTTACTTTCGCATTTATAATATTAGTTTGGATATCAACTATCTAGTGTCCACGACACAAGCTTTGCCTAGTGCCTAGGCGGCGCTGTGTGTTAATGGCCAGCGATATTTATTTATATTATTTCGGCTCGAGAAGAAGTGGACTCCCACCACGACGACCACCGTGCTGCTACGCACCCCCGACTTCCTGAAGCTTACAAGGGTCAGGGTACCGGCGGCGATCGGAGAAACTATGGTCACTGAGCCACTAAGATCCGTCACCCAATCTTCCCTGGGCGGGTCAAAGTACGGCTCGCTCAGCGACCACGGTGATGTTAGTTGACCACTGCACCATGCTCTGGAGTAACCGATACTGAGCGCAGCCGCAGTGGTTGATGTTCGCCTGGAGGATGCGCAATGGGGCCATTATTGGCACTCTGCTGCGGTGGTGACGGTTATGGCGGTGCGGTCCACCTCCAAGGCGCGGTGCGGTCCACCTCCAAGGCGCATTGCGCTCCCACGTGGTGCCCCAGATGGCAGCGGTAGCACCTCAGAGTTCTGGGCTCTAGCAGCCTTACCTGCGCTGACACCCAGCCCACCAGGAGCACCCTTCGGCCCTCCACAATTGTTCTCGCCGCCGTCACAGGGCAACTTACCGTAACGGTTCGCATGTCCGTGAGGTCTGCCTGCTCGGCAGGGCACCGACCGGTCCTGGTGACGGCGGACACCACCTCCTCGGTTACCGAGTTATTAGGGTATTACGCGTAGTTAGGGTTTTTTTAGGAGTAAATTTATTTAATAAATAAATTATAAAATAAATAAATAAATATCGCTGGACATCATCTGGACATTAACACACAGCGCCACCTAGTGCCACACTAAGCAAAGCTTGTGTCGTGGACACTAGATAGTTGACATACTACATATATACTTTTTGTTTGTAAATACATACTTATTATACATATAAACATCCATGACTCGGAAACAAATGTCCGTGCTCATCACACAAACATTTGCTCCTACCGGGATTCGAACCCAGGACCCTAAGAACGTAAGGCAGCGTCACTACCACTACGCCAATCGGGTCGTCAATTTAATATTAAGCCCTAATTGGTAATTGCGGCCTTCTAGACTAGAATTACGAAAATACTAACAAAAGAAATTAAGGCTTACAGATTAAAAAATCAGAATTAATGTCGTTAAGGCTAAATTTCTTATGGTATCTTTGATCTGATACAAGTTAGGGCTTTGTGAGTAAGACCATAAGATAGCATTATTTTTGCTGATTCCGAATATGGTTATAACTAATTTTTAACAAAATTGTCA
This sequence comes from Xestia c-nigrum, assembly GCA_916618015.1. Classification (NCBI taxonomy): domain Eukaryota; kingdom Metazoa; phylum Arthropoda; class Insecta; order Lepidoptera; family Noctuidae; genus Xestia; species Xestia c-nigrum. The sequence continues at coordinate 14,666,701 of OU745260.1, forward strand.
GTTACGGCCTTCTTTGTTATGACGGCAGAATTACAGAACAATGATTAGAGCGATTTTTACACAGTTCACATGGTTGTTTCAATGTTTGTCCCCCCCGAACCAAACGTCTGGATACGTGCACTTTTTTGGGACTTCACGCATTACGCTACTACGGCCTAGAGAAGCTTCAACCTGGGAACAAAGTTTAAATTAAAATGGCCGCTTTAGCAGAACAAAGGAATCACGTTAAACATTTTAAAGTCTAAAAATGGACTTAATTTCCATAGACGTAAAGTCCATTTTAAGTTTTTTTTTAACTTGCTTCAAATTATATTCTGCGGCCCGTCATGCGACGTCGTGCCGCCGAGTATTGCGCGAGGTCCCGAAAACTGGCTGTCAAGACTTTTGCGCCACTGCTCGAACGGCTACCCAGGGCCGGATTTAAGGGAGGGCAATCGGGACAACTGCCTGGGGCCTTCGCAAGAGGGGGATACATAAATTGAATTTATAAAAAAAACTTAAATGACTGAGAAACCAGCCTCGAAAAACGTGTGCGTACGCGCAGCGGAATGTTGTTGAATTTACAGATTTTAATTAGGAGGAAAACTGACTTTTTATCACGCTAGGTGGCACACGATCGACCGTCCATCTGTCATTGATTTGACATAACGAACGATTGTCAAAATTGTTTGGCTTTGTTTGTTTACACTTTACTTTCACGTGTTATCTAATTTAGATTAAAATGCCTAACTGTTCTGCTTTAAACTGCAAAAATAAAGGGATTCATCTGTTCCCTAAGGATGCTACACGAAGAAAACAATGGGAATCTGCTTTACGCATCCCAAACTTTAAAGCTAGCCATACTGCACGATTGTGTGCAGCACATTTCAAACAAGAAGATTATTTTGGAAAAAGCAAATATACAGGTAAGCTAGCACTGCTAGGGATTTACTATTATATAGAGCCCTATTTTCTGATTCATCCAAAAGGAAGATACTTATAATTTGTATTATAACTTTAGTACTGTACTGTGTGTTTCGATAATATAAATGCCTGTTTACATTTCAGCTTATGAACCATTAGCAAAGTTTCTTAGGAAGTCAGCTGTACCATCTATATTTTGTTTTACTGAGGTGAAACCTGAAAATCCAGCAGCTCTCGAAAGACAGCATCGTTTGGAGAAGAAAAGTCAGAGGAAACTTTTTCAAGAAGAACCACAGCCTTCAACCAGCAAAGCTGTCTCTGAACACGAAATGGACTGTGATTTAACGCCAGAAATTGCTTGTGAAGAAATTGTAACAACAATAGAAGAAGAAGATTCACAAAGTATAACTACATCTTTATCAAAACACACTCAAGTTGACCATGAGCATATGTTTGGATCAATAAGTAAACACAAAGAAGATGATGAAGCCATAAAGTTTTACACAGGCTTTGAAACATACAAAAAGTTTCATTTTGTTTTCTCTACTCTTAGTCCTATGGCTCATAAAATTAAATACTATGGCAGTAATGTCATAAATTTAAGTACAGAAAATCAGTTCTTTTTAACTATGATGAAGCTAAGGCAGAATAAGTGTAATTTTGAACTTAGCAAATTCTTTAATGTAAGTCCTACCACTGTTTCAAATATATTTATAACGTGGGTTAACTTTATTTACCAGCTATGGACAAGAATAAATATTTGGCCAAGTAAAGAAATGGTGCAGTATTATATGCCAGAAAGCTTTAAACATTATGACAACAATGTTAGAGTGATTTTAGATGGCACTGAAATCAATGTTCAAAAACCAAAGAACCCAAAATCACAACAAGCTTCATGGAGTAGTTATAAACATGCTAATACTCTGAAAATATTAGTTGGTGCTACACCTGGTGGACTGCTATCATACTGTTCTGACGCATATGCAGGATCAGTAAGTGATAGACAAATAGTTGAACGAAGTGACCTTATGACCAAATGCCAAAGTGGTGACAGCATCCTTGCCGACAGAGGATTCACAATTCAAGATATGTTTGCAAATAGAAATGTGACAGTCAAAATACCAACTTTTTTGAAAGGCAAATCTCAGTTACCTGGTCTCACCCTAATCAAAGACAGGGAGCTTGCTAATAAGAGGGTCCATATTGAACGCATAATAGGATTAACAAAAACTTATAAAATATTAAAGAATGACCTAGACCATAGCTACATTCCTATCGCAACTAAGATATTCTTCATATGTTTTATGTGTTGTAATTTTAGGGAATGTATTATGAAAAAGTGAAATAAAACAAATTTTACATAATATTATTGTTTTTTAATCAATTCTAAATAGTTTTTATAAACATATTTCGTAAGGATTGCAGGCTCCAAATGATGAAGGTTGAAATTGATTAAATTAATCAACATTTCATTTATGTACACATCATCTTTATTAATAAAAATTACCTTCATGTCTTTAAACGTATAAATAATAAAATTGCAGTACTTTCTCCCTGTACAAAGCAGCTGTCCTTGAACCTGGGCATAGTAAGGATGGGTTTTTCTTAAAAAAAGCTGTCCATTGCATTTTTCAAGGTATGGTACAGTCACTTCATTAATAAGGCTGTTTCGTGATGCGTATGGGCATTTAACCTCCACCAATGTTTCTTGTCCTATTAATCCATCCGGAGAAGCTGCTAAAAAAGGATATTTATTTGATATGAATAAACCACATTTTTCTACCATTATTCCCAAACTCTCTTCATATTGTGATATTGCTATGGGTTCATGAACTTTTCCATGTACTACTGCTCTGGTATGGACAGCTTTAGGTGCTAAAATTCTTTTTATTAAGGAGTCACTGTATGTTTTACTGTGACACACTGTATAAAACATGCTGGCTGTGATTCTGCATGATCTCCTTTCATGCCACTCCGGAGAATCAGCCTGCGCTCTTGTATTTTTTTCAACTTCTTCAGTTTTTGCAGAGGTCACATTTCTTAAAAGTAAATTCTCTAACAGTACATCATGTGGAGACTCTTTCAAACATGGGTAGTGGTCCCATTCAATACCATGAGGATTAGCGGGTTGTAGGGTCTGTAAAATAGGCATAGAACTTTCCCCATAACCGATGGCTAAATTACTTACATAATCTGTGTAATTATTAATTATATCTTCCTCTCGTAAAGGATTATAATTACATGATTTTATTCTCTTGTGGGGTAAATTTTGAGCAGCAATCGGAGAGTTATAAAATAATTTCTTGGGTCTATTAAACATCATAAGAGTTTGAGTACTTGATTGATGTAATTTAATCATTTTGTTCTGCACTATATCATGCACACCACACAAAAGGACAGCTACATGTTTACAACATGCATGAATACCACTCCCTGCTGCACATTCACAATGGCTTTCTTCCACACCTTCACAGCTCAATTTCACATCAACCACATATGCAACTTTTTTCATGCTAGCTTTGCATTCTCCTTTTAAAAATGTGTGCACACTGTCCGAGCAAAAACGGGCAGTTATAAGATGGCGAGATTCATATAAAAGCTCCCCGTTTGGCTTGGCATTGTATCTTTCAAAATATTCTTGTATTTCTTGCTTGGTAATATTTGGAAGTGACGAATCCGCATTTATATCTTTGAATTGATGCGAGGCTGGAGACTGATACATGCTATCATCTTGGATGTCGCAATCCGTACCAAAGTTTTGGTTCCGCTCATACGCCTCTAGTCTGTAAAGATATCATTTAATTAGTCTACAAATCATGATAAATAAGCTAGGAGGGAAAATAACCTCAAATATTTAAAATGCTTACCTTTCAATCAAATCTGCCTTTTTTCCAGCAATTGACGCATTTCTTCTTCGAAGCTCATCTTTAAGTTGAGATACAGTCATCAGAGAAAACATTTTGTATTAATTTACCAGTATTTTGTTAAAATAATCAGGATACAAGTAGCGACATAATATCAACAATGTACATTGCACAGAGTATCTATATGTTCAGTCGTTCAGAGCGCCATCTACAAAAAGCTTTGCGTGTGGCTCCCAATTATGCAGATATTTAGTGTATGACGTCGTATAATGAGGGATTTTCTTTTTCAACTCCCCTAGTCGCTGGATAGATGGCGCTGACTGGAGTACGTTACTGGAAGGAACGGAACGTGACATAATTTTCAGATTATTTCACTTGTATGTTATTTTGAGAACGTAAAATGAAACGTACATTTAAAGTATATAAATAAAGTAATGAGACAATGGTCACATCACATCACATTGATATTTTGAAAATAGCCTCTATATGTAACTAAACAAAAAGGAAAAATAAAACAATACTTACCAATACTTTTTAGTTTTTTCCACGCCAGAAAGAAAATGTCCCAAGAGAAAAAGAAGAGAAGTCGTTTCCTTGTGGATTTATGTACAAATGAAGGCATGCATCTTTTCCCTAATGATGAAAGTCGTAAAGCGCAATGGGTACAAGCCATCGTACATTTCAAACCTGGACGGGCCATAAAAAGAAATTCGCACATATTATGCTCAGCACACTTGCACCAAATGATTTTGTAAGAACAGCATTATCAGTGTTACAACCAAGTAAGTTCATCTATGTTTAGTATTGTAGGTATTTTCTTAGGTTCAAAATTCAACAGAGATTAATTTATTCTATCTCAGATTAGATTCTAATAATAGTTTACGTGTTTGGCCGGAGGAGGCAAAACACCAGAAGAGATGGGAAGAATTGGGTGACGCCTTTGCCCAGCAGTTGGACTGAATAGGCTAACAACAAAAAACAATAGTTTACCTATTTTTAGATGTGGCATCAAAAATATTGAAGCAAACAGCCATTCCATCCATATTTCCATGGAAAAATTCATCTCAACCTCCCACAACATATCATACCATAACATCCAATCATACGCTGCTCCAGAACCTGATGAACATCAAGATTCTCAGGCACTCAACTTCTCTCTCTCACTGATGGCATACCATGGGGAAGGCCTACGACCAGCCGTCTACGTTTATTCTATGCAAAAAACTACAAACACACGCTTTGTTATCAATTTAATAGCTAGTATAGTAAGTACTATTTAAAAAAATGCCAAAAATATTTGAAGCCCCTAAAAATCCCCCTAATCTTGTCCCTAAAAATGTCCCTTTTAACAATTCTATTCCCTGAATTTAGGGGTAAAACCCTTAAGCTGGCAACCATGCCAAGCGTTTTGACTTTGACACTAGTAACGTAGTCGGGTCAACGCCATCTATAGTTGTTGGAAACTTTTTTTTTTTTAAATACTTAAAATGAAAACCTCTCATTGTGTATGGTAAAAAAAAAATTGTGCACGCAACCATTGTGGAGAACGTTTTTTTTTTTTTTTTTTTTTTTTTGTTTTGGCGTTGCACTATTCGTGCTTATTGCCACTGACAATACTTTATTTGATAACAAAACGTAAGAATCAAGTACTCGCGAAATGATAAAATATTACAACGGGAAATTTGGAAATGGTAAGGAGATTAGTTGTTATGTATAAAAATAATCAAAAATTAAAACAAGGTAACAGTAAACAATTATAATACAACAGAAAACTAACCATTTAACGCCACCATGGGCCTAACAAAAAGGCCGACTTGGTGCGTAAACTAAAAACTACATGGTAAATTAAGTACTTATTTAATGCTTATTTACAGTTTATAAATTAATGTTTAAATAGCTATATCATTATTTACAAGGAATAGAGCTAAGGTTTTATAAATATCTACATTAAAATTAGATAAAATACATGAGATAGAAGTGGGTAAAGGGACTCGGAGGGAAACAAGACTTTGAAAAAGTGAGGAGTGGTCATAAAGGGGGCAGGAAAAAATAAGGTGGTTCAGATCTCCCACTTCAGCGCCACATACACACGCAGGGCTTTGCACAATACCAAGCCTGGCAAGATGAGCAGGAGTGCATACGTGACCCAATCGCATACGTATTAATATTGAACTAATTTTTTTGCTTAGCTTGTACTTGCTAAACCAAGGTTTAACAAAAATGGATGGTTGAATAGTACGATAAAACTTCCCTTTCACTGATTGCTCGGACCAAAGCTGACCCCAGGATTCCTGTAGATAAACCTTGGGCAGAGCTGCCAGATCTTGGGAGTTATTTTTGTACGGAAAAACATCTCCACAAAATACGGCATCATTAGCTAACTGATCAGCTCTCTCATTACCTAGAATGCCACAATGCGAGGGTATCCATGCAAAATGTACTGAATACCCCTTAATAGAACACCTATAAAGGAGTTCACGAGTTTCAAATATAATATAAGGATTATGAGAATAAAAAGGGAATTTGGCCAAAGATTGTAAGGCACTCCTTGCATCAGTTAAAATGAGTGAATTCCGTAAGCCCATCATAAGAATATATTCGACAGCTTTGAATAGACCGTAACATTCTCCCGTGAATACAGATGATTCGGGCGGGAGCTTTATTTTTTGGACGATATTAAATTGGGAGTGGTACACACCTACTCCCACACATGAGTCTCTTCCATGCTTCGAAGCATCTGTAAACAAGAGCTGACAGCCCTTCCAGTCTCTATCCATAGTAAAGTTGAAGTTAATGTTATGACATACGTCATCTCGATAAATGTTAAGGTTATAATGTATATTTGGTGACATAATTAATGAACTGTAATTACAGTGAAATATTGAAAGGAATTGAGATTGGTGACAGGGAGCTTCAATTAAATTGTATTTTCTGAAGCTTTTAACTAAACACGGAGTATCTTTATGCCTCCAGTAACTGGATGAAATAACTTCTTCAGAAAGAATGGAAAGTTTATTCCGCAAAGGATGATGTGTAAATTGTAAACACCGAGCTATAAATCTATCAGATAGAAATTGACGTCGTAAATGTAGTGGAGGGTCTCCACATTCCACCTGAAGACAATTAATAGGACTACTTTTCATTGCACCTGAAACCACTCTAAGTGCTTTAGACTGAACACTGTCCAGTTTTTTAAGACCAGCAACATTTGCAGGTTCAAGCAAAAAAGTCCCATAGTCCAATACGCTTCTTATCAAGGTGTTGTAAAGTAGTTTCAATGAAAAAGGATGTGCTCCCCACCAAACACCAGCAAGACATCTAATTATGTTAATATGACGTTCACATTTAGCAGCAATATAATCACAGTGTGGTATACCAGTAAGATGTGAATCCAAAATAAGGCCTAAAAATTTTACCTGGTTTTTTACGGGCATGGGAATATCATTATAACTTACTGTGACATTAGGAGGCTTACGCATTCTAGTAAACAATACAATGTTGCTTTTATCAATTGACAGGTGTAGACCATTGGTGTCCAGCCAAGTCTTCAGTAAGCTTAAAGAAGAGGTTAAGGAAGTACAAATATTTTCAACAGAATGACCAGATAAATAAAGAAGTAAATCATCTGCATATTGAAGGACTTGTACTGACTTATTTAGAGAGGGTTCCAAATCATAAGTGTAAATATTGTAAAGAATCGGACTTAGTACTGAACCTTGAGGGAGACCTTTCCATACTAACCGGGTAAATGTACACCCTTCCATATGAAGATTTAAAGATCTCTCTGAAAGCATATTAATTATGAAGTTAGACAGCATTTTTGGAACTTGTAATAAATTCAGCTTTTGTTCTAGGATTGATACCAGAACATTATCGTAAGCTGAGCTAATATCGAGGAAAGCAGCAATTACAGAATTATTAGAAGAGAAGGCTAAGCGAATATCAGTTGTGAACACACTAAGGCTGTCCATCGTACTTTTACCCTTCCTAAAACCAAACTGTGATGTGGCTAGCAAGTTTTTGCTTTCCAAATACCACTCCAAACGATTCTTAATAAGATGTTCAACGATTTTAACCAGAACTGTAGAAAGTGCGATTGGTCGATAAGAAGTAACATTAGAAGAAGGTTTGTTTGGTTTCAGAATGGGAATAATTATTTGAGACTTCCAACTTGATGGAATGTTGCCAGATATCAAAGCTGTATTGATGAGGTTTAAATATATTAAAAGAACAGAGTCAGACAGATTAGCTATAAATGAATACGGTATACCATCTTCACCAGGAGCTGAATCCTTAACATGTGAAAGGACTCCTTTCAATTCACTTAGTGTGAAGAGAGAATTCATTTCAGAATTAGGAATAGGGACATAGGGGAAATGTAAAGATCTCTGTTCTGGGGCTGAAGGAGGGGCTAAATGATCCATAAACTGATTGGCTAATTCTAGTGGTAGTTTTGAGGCTGTTGTGTCACTGAATGCTGACCTGAATCTCCTAATATTTTGCCATACTAGGGATGCGTTAACTTCTGGCGAGATGGATGCACAGAATCTTTGCCATCCTTCAAATTTCTTTTTCCTAAGGAGTTTGCGAGTTGTTCGTGCAGCTTCTTGGTAGATTTCAAAATTGTGACGAGTCATAGCATGACCATAATTTTTCTCTGCTTCTTTTCTTTTTTTAATGGCCTGAGTGCACTCAGCATCCCACCAAGGTGGTGAAGGAATTTTGCCTGAAGCACCATTCTTAATAGGGAAAGTATTATCTGCAACCTCTATTAAAATGTTTGTTATTTGATTAGATAATAATTGAGGATCATGTATTTGTAAGGAATTAGATATAGCAAGGATTCTTTCTTCTACACAATTTTTGTATGTATCCCAATCTGCATTTTGAAGTCGATACTTCAAACGTGGAGTTGGATTACAAACGGCCGGTTTTTTATGTGGAAAAGAAATTATTAAAGGGTAATGATCACTACCATAAGAAGACTGTAAAGGAGACCAGGACAATGTCGATGCTAAATCGGGTGTGCAGATTGAGAGGTCAGGGGCACTTACTCCCTCATCTGGATTCGTTTGGCGTGTTGGGAGACATGTATTTAAAATACATAAATTATTAGAGTCTAGGATTTCCAATAACTTTTCCCCATAGTAATTGGAACTAGAACTACCCCAGGATTGATGTTGAGTATTAAAGTCGCCCATTACCAAAAATGGTTTAGGTAAAACTGAAAGGAGATTACTTATTTCAGAGAGAATATTTACAGTGGGACGAGAATAATATATACATACTAAACAGATTTTATTTACAATAGCAGCGACAGCAGAAATTTCGTCGCTGAGGCTTGGAAGAGGAAAACTATGAAAAGACAAGTTATTTTTAACAAGTATGGCGACACCGCCATACCCATCGCTTCTGTCTGTTCTTAGACACGCATAACCAGGAATTCTAAAAGAGAACCCTGGTTTAAGCCATGTCTCACAGAGAGCGACTGCAAAGGGATCGTATTTGTTCAATATGTAGGACAGATCAGATTTTTTATTCACTATACTGCGACTGTTCCACTGGACAATCTTGGGTAGATTTGGATCCATTATGATTAAGGTTAAATAAGTTAGACAGAGTGTCAATTACAGTGGCAACGTTGGACGGTTCAATATTATTATTTTTAGATAAGGTATTAATTAACAGGATTATTAAATTTAAAATTTGAGTCTCATTATTATTTGTTGTTTTATTTTGGAATGCAACACCATTCCCTGACACAGAAACTTCATTACTGATCAATGCCTGATGAGCTGCCCGGTCATACCCCTTAGTTGTTTTTGGGGGATCCCGAGGTTTGAGGAATACCGTTTTTCTTTGAGAGGAGACAATTGATGTGTTACGTGACTGGGGCGAAGATTGTGTATAAAAAGTATTTTTAGTGGTATGTGATGGGGCAGATGTTACCACATCTGCATACAATTTTGAGATTGGTGGATGTAGTTGCGACGCTTCAGCATACGACACGCAGCTATGGGACATGTAATGCTTGATTGATTTCTGTCTCTCAAATTCTGGGCATTTTTTATTGATGGCGTAATGAATGCCACCGCAATGACAGCATTTACTATTGCTCTCGTCTTCAATACTGCAAGTGTCAGCAGAATGTTTCTCCCCACACTTGAAGCACTGAGGGTTCGACCTACATTGTACCTTTGTATGGCCAAATCGACAACAGTTAAAACATTGAATAGTAGGGAATGTATACAATTCCACTGGCATGGAATTGTAACAACAAAACACACGTTTTGGAAGAATTTGTCCATCAAAGGTGAGCACGACTGTTTGGGATGGTTTCCACACAGGGGTCGGTTCGTGTACTTTATAATTAAGACGTCTAGCCTTTATGACTTTCCCGCATCCAGTGGGGACGGATATATTTTCAATGATTTCCTCCGGAGACCATTCGGTAGGTACGCCTTTTATAATTCCAATCCGACACACATTAAAAGATGGAACAAATGCCCTCAAGTTTTCTTTGGCCAAACTTGGGTCATTTATAAAAGAGTTTGCATCTACGTAACGGGAGAAGCTTAGTGAAATTCGGTTGCGACCAATGCGTTTTAGTGAACCGTTAATGATGTTGTTAAATCTGCGTTTTTTTAAAAAGTGCCCTAAAGTTATTGGGTGTAATGTTTGAGCCGAGTTATTTGTATCAACATTTTTTTGAATGTGTACAACGTATGGCGACAGGTCTGTGGCTTCGTACAAAGCCCTAGCAACCTGTGGCGCCTTCTGGGGAAGATCTGGGTTCTGGATTTCAGTTTGGGGACCATCCACAGAACGTGGAGTGGCTTCTTGTTGAAATAAAATTGCCTGAACCGGTACGTTAGTCGTTATTTTTGGACTATGAAGTTGAACTGAGTCATTATCACAATGACAATTTGATTCATTATTTGTTCCTGTTGTTCCTGATGAGCGTCCATTTCGCCTTCTTTTATTACAACTTTTACATACTTTACGAGGCGCTCTAGCCCTTTTCCGCTCCGATCGGTTTAAGGACGAGTCCGTATCCATACTGGATTCGTAAATAGTAATATTATGCCCGACCGAGGGAACTGTGCCCCCCGGATCAGGGGGTTCATCGTCCATTGTGGCCACTGGCCAGAAAAATAAAATATAAAAAACTTACCCTAAATGAAGAACTGTATCTACCTATAAACAATTATATCAACTAATCTAATGAATATTTACATATATCTACACAACTTATCTCCAATAGCCAATTTTTTAATATTTTTAAGAAAACGAAAGAAAAATCACGCCCGCCAAATTCGATGATTCCCGCGCTTTTTTTTTTTCTTAGATCTGTGGAGAACGTTGTCCTGGCGGAACTTTTTTAATCCATAGACTTTAGAAGAAAAGAGATGTGTCCAAAAATTAGTGTGTATTTGTGTGTAATTGTGTATGTATGAATAAAACTAGTGCATGCATAAACTTCGGAGATATTCAAGTTTCCGCTACGCGAACGTTTGGCCATTAGCTAGTTTTCATATAAAGCGTTTACATAGAGAGCTGTAGATTTTTACATACGTTGTTTTGAATTTGTTTATATTAAAAAAAAAAAACAAATTTAGAAAAAATCGTAGGGCTTAAAAGATAAAAATATAAACGTAAAATACGCTTATTAGGTCTTAGTTCTTAAAGTATGCACTTTGGGGTCTAGATTTTCACGTTTATACAAACCTTGTAAGTGTCTGCAACATGTTGCCAAGTATCAATGATGTTCCGTTAGTAATTAAAGAGTTATAGGACAAATTTACCATGAATAGATCACTGTTTACAAAGCAGTCAAATATCACGACGTTCTAAATTAATTGCATGGTAAAATGTATGCCAATAATTCGTGTATTCATTCAACTATTCACATGCAAAATTTCATGTCATTAAATTCAGTAATTAAAGAAAAACAATTATAATACTGACGAAGCATCGAAAACCTACATAACCCGACCAAGTTCGGATGGCTACAAAAAAGCGGCCGTGCAATATATTTAGGTAACATCCCAAAATTTACAGTATAATACCGGTATTGAATTGGTATCTAGGTGATAACACAATTGTTGTTTCGATATAATTTATAGGTCATTTATTTTCGTACACCTACTTTTTTAAATGTATTTTTATACCAATGTTTTAGTTTATAAGCACTTTTTTAATGTTGATCAAATCTAAACAACTGAATAGGTTAGTTATGTGATGTGATTTTAATTTTTATTGAAAAAGCTAGCAAAAGCTAGTTCATAATCTATTTTAGTTAAAACACATTTAAGTCTATTGCTGTCATTGCAAGCGTTTGTTAACGTTATTATAATTACATAATTAAGTATTATAGGTAATTAAAAATATTTTTGTACGCGGATATTTAAATAGAGAAGTACTTGTTAATTGAAGATTTGTTTTTATCGTAGATATGCATTTCTTGAATGAAAAAAATATTTTTCATTCAAGAAATGCAATTGTTTTATTTTTTCCTAACGCTTGTGTACGCAACTGTACCATATTAATAAATACTATATTGGAAGGTTAAGAACGTTTCTTAGATATATGGCACGGCCGCTTTTTTGTAGCCATCCGAACTTGGTCCGATGCTTCGTCAGCATTATAATTGTTTTTCTTTAATTACTGAATTTAATGACATGAAATTTTGCACGTGAATAGTTGAATGAATACACTAATTATTGGCATACATTTTACCATGCAATTAATTTAGAACGTCGTGATATTTGACTGCTTTGTAAACAGTGATCTATTCATGGTAAATTTGTTCTATAACTCTTTAATTACTAACGGAACATCATTGATACTTGGCAACATGTTGCAGACACTTACAAGGTTTGTATAAACGTGAAAATCTAGACCCCAAAGTGCATACTTTAAGAACTAAGACCTAATAAGCGTATTTTACGTTTATATTTTTATCTTTTAAGCCCTACGATTTTTTCTAAATTTGTTTTTTTTTTAATATAAACAAATTCAAAACAACGTATGTAAAAATCTACAGCTCTCTATGTAAACGCTTTATATGAAAACTAGCTAATGGCCAAACGTTCGCGTAGCGGAAACTTGAATATCTCCGAAGTTTATGCATGCACTAGTTTTATTCATACATACACAATTACACACAAATACACACTAATTTTTGGACACATCTCTTTTCTTCTAAAGTCTATGGATTAAAAAAAGTTCCGCCAGGACAACGTTCGCCCAGCGGAATCAGTTTTTGGTGAATTTCTCCACAATGGTTGCGTACACAAATTTTAATTTACCATACACAATTATACGACGTCATACACTAAATATCTGCATAATTAAAATCTTTAAATTCAACAACATTCCGCTGCGCGTACGCACACCGAAAAACAAGAAATTTCAGAAGATGACCTTTATGGCGCCTATTTTCCAAAGGCAGATGTAGATGTACTGTTTTGATAAATAAAATTGTTCTCGGAGGATACATTCGTTCATGAGCTATCAGTTTAATATCCTACGTAGATTTCTCACAATCGGCACTTTATGGTGTGAAGGTGGAACATTTCAAGGAAAACTTCGATAACAAGTTTTTCAACTTTTTGAATCGATTTATCTCATAAACGGTGGCTCTTAGGAAACAAATATTTAGACATTCTTATAGGTTATTATCTGATCTACAATTTTTGTATGAGCTAATTTTATGATAAAGCTTATCGTTTTGCTGAAAACCGCGAAAAACTGTTTTTTTTTTACCTTTGAGCTTGAATAAAAAATGTTCCATACACGGGAATGATGGGGAACTTTATCAGCTTGTTGTAAATTTATGTAGCACCAAATGTCTAAATTGACCGGACCAAACTCGAATGTCAATGAAAATGCAAAAAAAATCGCTTGCTCTTGATCACTGCATCAATCAAGAGCTTACAAGAGGCACAAGAAATCTAGTACTTACCTATTGGCGAAAAATTCTCAGAATTTTCGTCAGTACTATTAAATTCCCGCGATATTCTGGAATTGCTAGACGAATATGAACCACTTCTCGGAAACCATTTGAAAGCAAATGCAAAGAAAGGAAGTGGTCACGTTAATTACCTTTTTGTGAAAATTTGGTCAGTTCCCTAGTGATAAAGTCTCAATGAAATAATATCAAGTACTTACCAATTAATAAATCTAAGTATCTATTAATCGGTGTCAATGGACTCCACGTCCGACGAATCTCATATCGATCAACTGAAGTTGTTCGATATATTGAAGGATCGATGCCAAAGGAAAAGATTTATGACCTTCTTACCAAATTGTGGCCCATACCGGTGAACCCACAGCAAACGCTTTACTAAAATTTTTAAGCGACCATCAAATTTACATTCTCGATTGTCATGGACAATCATACGATAATGCTGCGATTAAAGGCGGCAAATACAAAGGTACCTTTGTATTTGCCGCTCATAATCGCTCTGATTTTGGAGAAAAATCCTTGATCAGCGTTTGTAACATGGTGTGATCATTATCTTAATTTAGTTGGAAAGGCTGCTGCTAATGCTTGCAAATAGGCTGTTCAATTATTTAGTTTCGTTCAGAATTTATGTACATTTTTCACAGTAAGTACAGAAAGATACCGAATTCTAATTCTAACTGAAAAATTATCGCACAAAACAAGCAGACAGTTCTACGTGTTAAAATGGCGTAGCGATACACACTGGTCTTGGTCTTGTCGAGCTGAAGCTACAAAAGCTACATACTATCAACGGTTGTTCCGACATCTAAGAAGCTCTTACCAGCATATCTTGTGGTAAGGAGCAAAAAGATTTCGTGAGAATTGAAGCAACACATCTTCTGTAGAAGATGAGTTGTCTCGAAACCGCTCTATTTGCCATCTTTTGGAACGACATTTTAGAGCGATTTAACGCTACAAACAAGATCTTGCAGGACCTGAAGATGATTCTTGAGTCTGCAATGCATGCAATGAAATCACTGACATAATTTGTTGAATCCAAAAGAGACTAGATTGACAAATACGAAGCTGCTAAAGGAATATCAAGTACTAGAAATGTGAGGTTGAGCCGCTCGATTATATGAAAGCACATGATGCTAACTTGTCACCAAAAGATAAATTTAAAGTGTCGGGCTTTATCTCAGTGATCGATGAGCAATGTGTTTCTCTTACTGAAAGATTGCATGCATACGATGCAAATTTTATGATCCAAATTTTGAAAGTAGGTACTGCGATCCCACACACTGAGGCCTTTTGACACTAGAGTTGCGAGCGAATTGAAATCGGGGCGAGTGCACAGCAAGCTCGCCGCGAGTCCGCAACGTATGCGCGGCGAACACGCCGCGGGTGGGCAGCGAGTTCTCGGTGTGCGATCGGTTTTGTTCAATCATTCATTTTGTTTTTCTTCGCGGCGTGTTTGCCGGGCACACGATCTCCCGGCCAGCTTGCTGCGCACTCGCCCCGATTTCAATTCGCCCGCAACTCGCTAGTGTGATAATGATAAGGCTCTGATATACGATAATAACGGAAACGCAAGCGCGTTTCTGCGTCCTACTTCTATTGTGGCGTTGCGGCGTGCAAGCGCGTTTCTGCGTCCTGCGATATTGATATGAGTTCTTAGAATATTTGGTATTGGGACGCATGCGATCCCACACACTGCCGCGAAAATAACGCGGGACGCTTGGTTTTTGTGTCCCGCGATATGAGTAGAATATCCGATTTTAATAATTATTTTTTTGTTTGAAAAAGATACGTTCAGGATGATAAAATATGTAAACGAATTTAAAAATAAATGCTTGCATGATACGATTAGACTACAAAGTTAGTCCAGAAATTATTTTGTACAACTTTTTGTCTTTTTTGTATAAAAACTGTTGTTTCCATCCAAGTTCAAAATGATTTTCCTAGAAAGTCCTTATAAAGTTCTACTTTTCAGATTTTTTTCCTATTTTCTAAACTTATGGTTCAAAAGTTAGAGGGGACACATTGTTTTTTACTTTTGGAGCGATTATATCCGAAGTTATTGACATATCAAAAAAATATTTTAGTAGGTAAACCCCTATTCATTTTTAAATACCTTTCCAACAATATAATTATCACACGTTAGGGTTGAAATTAAAAAACAACACTTCCCACTTTACATATAGGGGGGCTACCATAACTAAATATTTTTTTCCAATTTTTATTTTACCACTTTGTCGGCGTGATTGATACACATATTGGTACCAGTTGACTACGGAACCCTAAAAAGGTTCCGACGAATTGAGTACCTTTTTGAAGTCGGTTAAAAAGAAACAAATCTGCATTCACACATTTTCGAAAATATTATTGTATGCAACAAAGGACCCCGACATTTACACGATGACAATCAAGGCCATCAGTTTCTATTCGTCATTTTGATCTATTACAGCATGTTGATGATACAAAAGGGGATTTCGTAAAGCACTTGAACAGAGTTTTGACCAATCAAGGATTCTCATTCATCCACCTAATAAACTGGAAACGACATAGGCTAAGCCAGAAAACTCTTTAATTCGGACAATTTTAGAGTTAACCACATTGACGGCCTAGCAGCAGGGGAACTACATCAGTTATGACGCTGATTAAGTATTCCATTAACTGCATAGAGATACTAAACAACACGCACTTGGGACGTTTAATCTTTGTATTCTAAAAGGAAAACAATTATGGCATTCATAAGTGCGAATATAAATAAATGTCGTATTAGATTTTACTTTCATACTTTTAATAATATCTCCAAATATTAATCTCGACCATTATTTAAATAACAAAGCACCGACACAAAATATACTAGGGAAACAGTGGTTCACACACGTGTCTGAATTTTACCATAATTATACAATTTATATTTAAGTTGGCACGAAATGCATTAACACACAATTCTTTAAATCTTTGGTCTGGGTATAATTATTGCAAACTTAGAGCACCACTAGAGTGCCAAAATGATCCAACGTTACAGGTGTAATATACGCAATCGTTAATTTTACAACGTCAACCTAGTAACATATTGTATGCGACATTGCTTTATTTATATTAACTAAGTATTTGAGATAGACTATTTATTTACAACAATTTAAATATGTACATAATTTTTAAATACACAACATTAACTTACTTAAAAAAATGTAACCTTTCTAAAGATGAATACAATCTACAAATCAATAAACAATTTTTATTTTCACAATCTAGTATTACTAACATTTATGAAATGCGTCAAACTTCTTGAAAGTCATTACGAGTTAGCGATGTACAGACGCCTACACCGCTACGGTACCCACACGCGTGGATATATCTTAGAAAAAAGGCTAACCAATAAGTGCAGGTTTCTGTACACAAATTATACAAACTTTTAAAACACTGGACACGCTCATATCTATGTGTTAATTTTTTGTGAATGATCAGAATTATAATAATAAATGTTTTGCACAGATTGAGCGCTAGTAGCACTAGAAGAGTTTTACTCTACCATTTGTTTATAACAATCGTAAACACTCAGTACAAACTTATGAATATTTTACAGATATTTAAACAATTTTTAATCATTTGCAATGATAGTATTGATAATAATGCAGTCATAATAGAGGTAGAAAATATGCTAGAAACATGTACCTAATTACCAGTCTGATATATCGGATCTAATCTTACGCTCGATTTATCATGAATACGTAAAAGATGGTAGTAATACGTTTCGTTAATCAATTTCTAGACGATCTTTGAGGTTTTCATATTATGTAGCACTATTAATCCTTTGCAACGATGGAAGCAACAGGTCTAGTACTTTAAATTAATATGGCTACGGTTTGAGATGTCGCACGTTGGGCTGAAAATCGGCTTTCATAGACTAAGGTCCATGTTCACCAAAAAGATGACGCTCTGATTATCTAAAATCAGCTGTTTAAAACACATTTTTGTATTGGAACATGTCAGAGTGACAGCTGTTTTTAGATAATCAGACTGTTATCTTTTCGGTGAACATGGACCTTAGGGATTTCAATTTACAAGCCCCGGTTTTTTTGCCGGATATAGGTTCTATTAGTCATGACTATACACAAAAAAACACCCGATTTCATTCTGCTCAAAAACGAAGGAATTATAATTTTTTACGAAAAATTTGTATGAATCTAGTATGAAAAATCGAATTATCTCTTAAACGGAGAGTTAACACACACAAAACAGATGATTATAGTGCTAATTATTTATGATTTTTTGGTTGCCGAACTTCCGAAATATTTAATGCTGAATTTTTAAACAAAATCATCAAAGTATTTTTATTTTATTTTTACATAATTATGAAACGGTTCCTTTTAGTGTTCAAGTTAAAAAAAACGATATGTTATTAACCCAAATATTAAGAATACTAATTCTTTCCTTCGTTTTTGAGCAGAATGAACTCGGGTGTTTTTTTTTTGTGTATAGTCATGACTAATAGAACCTATGTCCGGCAAAAAAAACCGGGACTTGCAAATTAAAATCCCTAAGTGTAGGTATGAAAGCCGATTTCAGCCCACCGTGCGTCGTCTCCTGCGCGGCGATAGCGACGCACCGTCGCGGTCGTGGACGCGTCCTTCCCAAAGAACATTGATCAAGTCGAGCCGGTGCCGGACTGCAGTGCAGTGCAAGACCAACCGTAGCCTTCAGTTCAGGTTCAACTTATCAGAGATACAGCGAAGACTAACTAAAATTATTTGAAATATACTAAATTGTTCTTCTTTTCTAATACGGACGGGCCATCTTGAAGCAAAATAAAAATGAACTATCTAAAAAGTAAATCTTGTATTATTTATTAAATAACACTAATTCAGATTTTTTATAAAACGATGTAGTACAACATACATACATACATAAACTCACGCCTATTCCCAGAATACAGAATGCCACCTGCTACGATCCTTATTATTACATACTCCTTTATGTAGTGCTAAATTACGAAAAACTGCGTAGAAAGGAGATCGACGCACAAGCGGCTACTACATATTCAGTACATAATACCGTATCCTCCTCCCTCCATAGAAATTTTCCAAGATTCTGTTATAAGTTTTGAACTGTCATGGTCACTAATAAAGATTCTGCTGTTTTTTACATTTCAACCAAGTATTGCACTAATTTTGTAGGAAACAGTTGTTTTTTTTTATATTACTGACTAAATATTTTAACGTGAGAAGTATTCGGTATGATGAACTGAACACGTAGTAATTGTTTTTGCGTCGATGTGCCTTCCACTCTGTACATAAGAGAAAGTAAGTACAATAAATTACTGGAAAATCTTAGGAAAGTAACATTAATCAAGTAAAAGTCGCGTTCGAAACGATCACTGCCCTATTATTATATTATTTGTAAACAATATTTAAAACTGATAATTACAAAAGATGCAGACAATTTTCTTAGAATTAAGAGAAAGATAAAAATATTATTTGGAGTAAAAAAATATCTTGACAATCAAGATACAGCAACGACTCGCTACAGATACAAGCCAGTACATTGCAGACACGACTACACTACCCAAGTAGGTACCATGTTTGTTAACTCAGCGATTCCTAAGATTTATAAGCAGTTTTACAAGAAAAACCGTCATTGATGTTTTAAAATAATGACTGATTTACGTTTATCGTAAATTCTGAAAGAAAACGATCTCGCTTTTCGGTGAAAATGAAAAAAGTAGTGTAGTGAGGAGAGAAAGAGATAGTTATAATATATGTATCTAGCTCAATCTTGAATGCTACATCATATTATGTTTATATTGATATGAGGAAACGATTATTAACCAGGGAGTTTTGAGAGGGATTAATCAGAAATTGACGAGTTTAGCTGTTTAAATACGGGATTCGCCTCAATAATCCGGTGGTTCAAGTCATCCTATTTCGGTTACAAAACAATATTTTTGTGTTTGTGATTGGTCAACTTTTTCTAAAAGAAATGTTTAAAACCCTGTTTAACCTAACGAATGACCAAGAAGACGAGATAATGAATATGCATCAGTCAATAGTTAATGTACAACAAGAAGTAAAATAATTTATTACTCTCCGTCATTGCGTTGTCATTACCACTCATGAATTTGAATTTTACTTTTAAACTGAATCATTAGAAACCCTGTTTACCTGTTGGGATTATCTATAAAAATACAATGAGTAGAAACATTTCAAATAGCAGACAGCATAAAATCGACAGCGGTCTCACGCGTTCAGATCACATTGCAAAATTCCTTTCATCAGCTTTTACTTACGTACTCGATGATAACTCAGACGATAATTCTTTTTTTACGGACGCGATACATGTCTCGACGCCCGGGGTGCAAATATCCATCGACGATACCTTCTACTAAAAAGCCAGAACTCAAACATCGTCGATCACGCGGAGGAGACGTCGCAGGGACCATCAGCGTAATATATAATCTCGAAAACTGCCCCAAAGCGAATCTTCCGGCGAGGTGACGCCGGGCGGGATCGAGAGGCGACGGTCGGCGGGATGACTGGTGCGCGGCTAGCACGGCCCGCGCAGGCGCCGCGCGAGCCAGCAGAGCCCGAGCGGGCGCCTCGCGGCTAGCGTAGCCCACGCAGGCGTCTCGCGGCTAGCACGGCCTACGCAGGCCACGCGCGGCTAGCACAGCCCGTGCAGGCGCCGCGCCGAGGGCGGGGGCCGCGCGGCCGCCAGCAGGCGCAGCAGCGGGCGGCCGCACAGCGCCACCAGCCCGCCGCCCGCCCAGCGCGCCGCGCCGCTCGCCTCCTCCACCTCCGCGATGCGGTTCAGCGAGCGCGACTCGCGCAGCCGGCTCTCCTTGCGCGCCGCGCGCCGCCGCCGCCCGCCCGCCGCGCCCGCGCCCCCCGCGCGACCGTCCCCCGCCGCGCCGCCCGCGCCCCGCTCGGCGGGCGCCGGCGGGGGCGCGGAGGGGCGTGCGGCCCCGCGACTGCCCCCCAGCGCGCCGGCGCCGCCCCCGCGCTCCTGACTGTCGCTGGAGTCGTCGTGTGAGTCCCGGCGCGCGCGCTCCGGCGGTCCGTCGGCGTGCTCGGCCGCACGCTTCTTCTTTTCGGAATCGTCGTCAGACAGATCCGAAGAGGAACAAGAGCCGGCGCGGGCGCGGCGACGCCGGCACTCGAGGCGCTGACGCCGCGCGGGTGGAGGCGCCGGCGGCGGGGCTCCGCGAGCCTTCTGTTCTGCGCTGCCTTCGTCATCCAAGTTCACCTGCGACAAGGTATAAATCGGTCGGTGGCATCTTCCGGTCGCCGGGCGCCAAGGCCGGGGCTCGCGACTGGGTTCTGACCTTGGTGAGGTTGTCGGCGAGGTGCGCGGGACGCTGCGCGGGCGGCGGGGCGGGGTGCGCGGCGCGGGCGGCGAGGTGCAGGCGTCCCTCGGAGCGGGAGCCGCGCCGCGCGTCTGCTACGCGCGTGCCGCAGCCGCCGGCGACGGCTCCCTCCTCGTCATCCTCCTCTTCGCGAACGATACTGCACTTCCGGGAACGCTATGAACACATCGATAGTCGAGAAAAATATTAGAAGCGAACAATTTCGTAGTACTCGGCAAAAATCCGCGCTGCCGAATATTCGGTTTTGGGCTGATACGAATGCCTATCGAAGTGGTGACGTTGAATTTATGTGTATCAAAGGCGTTTGTCATAATCGTTCAACGCTAGCATTTTGATAGAGCACTCGTGCAAAGGGTCCATCTTCCTGCTTTTTTTCCCATATTAATTTATAGGGTCGGCCCAACACGTTATCTTCCTCCATTCTCCCTTGTAAGGCGTCATTAACTTCTTCTTTTTTTTTGTTTCATATCATTCCTCACACAAAACATCCATTTATCCATCGACAGTGTAGTGTGGGATTTCTTATATGTATATGTCACCGTAAAATTATCAAATACGTTATATTGTAATATCTCTAGCGATATTGTAAAGTCTCGAATTATTTTATAACGCATTATTTTTCGTGAAATGCATGCGATGGAAGTCAACTCACACGGTGTGGTCACTCTCATGAAAAGATACTGTACCATTTCTGAGAAATACCAATTAATATAACCTAACCTTAAAACACTTTATATTCCTCTAAAAAGCGTAGTCGACGGAGCTATTTCTGAGTGCAGGGTTTAAAGGAACCTAACTAACCTAACGGGGGGGTGTCTCAAGTCCCGATTATGGGGGCAGAGATACTTCCGTATGTTCAGTTGACAATAATTCGAGAGTTTACAATATCGCTAGAGAGAAACACGTTATATTGTAATATAAGGCTGGTTTTATAGTCACGCCGCTAGACGCGCCGTTGGGCAGAATTCGTATTGGAGTAGTAGGTAGTAGCGTTTCAAATTCTGTCCAACGGCGCGTCTAGCGACGTGACTATAAAACCAGCCTAACGTGTTTGACAATTTTACGGTGACATATACAGGGTTATTTTTTGTTTATACTAAACCCGAAAAGGTCCTTGTACTCATCATTTTCAACAACTTTTTCTATGGGACGAACCCTGAAATCGCGAAAAAAAAATCAGCTGTTCCCTACATTTATGTTCGCATAACTCGTCAAAATGTATGATGAAATGTGTGTATGATGAGTACAATGACCCCTTTTCGGGTTTAGTATAAACAAAAAATAAGGTTGTATAACTAGGAATTTTAAATAACATAACACCTGCAACATTGTTTTTGTGAATTCATTCAGAGAGCAGGTAAATAGATCAATATTTTCAGCAGTGTCATTCATTGCGTGCAAGACGCGTGTCAGTGGAGCTTTGCTGAGCAAGTTGGTTCGTGCGTGAGGCACCGCTAGTAACCGTGGCTTCCGGCGGGTCGCGATACAAAATTGTCAAGCACATTTAGACATAATTATCTCCTTCAAAACACCGGAATTGTATGTCTTACCACGCAATAGTTTAAAAACATATGTGGTTATCGCTAGATCCCTCCTTGTCTCGAATTTGTTATATCCGACCATACCGATAACGAATAAAGTCGGGTACATCAACGGATAGAAGGGATAGACACCGTAGTTTCTTATACAAAAATCTGGTGAATTTGTTCTGTATACGCTCCAGAATGGTACCATATAATATGTGTGACTCACAGGCGGCACGTCCTGCGGGGTGCGCGGCGCGGCCGACAGCGCGGGCGGCGCCAGAAGCGAGCGCGGCTGCGGGGCGGGCGACGCCGCGCCGCGCGCCACGCTTAGCGCCTCAGGCCGGCGCGCGCGCAGTGTGGCTTCCTGCCTGCAGATACCGAACGACATTCAAATATCTCCTACGCCGTAATTATGTTGAGACGCATTCTAATTCAAGCATTCTCTAATAAATCAGAAAGGTTTCAAGAGACTTACTGAAACAAAGATGTACCTTTTGGATCTTAGTTTCCTTTCGGCCAACAGGTAATAAGTGGCAGTTAAGTGATTGTATTCATTTTTCTCTAGAGCCTCCAAGATCTCTTCTTTGGAAGCAATGGGGCCATTAACCATTTTTTGAACTATGGCTGTGCGATCTTCCTCTGAAAGCTGCTCTTTTGCCACTAAAGGTGTGTCAAAATCTTCCACAGTCACCCCTTCACCGGCTGTAACCCACGGGTCAGTGGCTATTTCTGAGAGAGTGGCGCGTTTTTCGGGTTCCCTTACTAGCATTCTTCCTATAAGCCTGTAATTTGAAACAAAAAAAACTGCAACATTCATTTGATTAACTATACACTTGTGCATGTATCAGTTGACCTTCAAGATTAATAATGTCATGAATGTAAACAAGCTTAGAAATATTACTTTGACTTTTAGCCTTCATTATCCAACTGCTGGGCAAAGGCCTCCCATAACCCATGACTATCCACTGTTTTGGTTGAGGTACATGAAATAATTGCTATTGATTTTGTATAGCTTGGTCCCATCATCTTCTGCAGTCTACTACAACGCCTTTTGGCTTTGTCATGGCAGTTCTAGCCTGACTAAACCAGCTTCTATTTTGGCAGTTTTTTGAGCTATGTCAGCAAACTATGTTTTGGAATTCTCTGTTGAGGTAACCTTGTGCCAATAATTTGAAGCCTAGACAACTTGAGTTTGGGCAGCCCAGTTTGAATTCAACTAGATAAATTGTAGAAGTTTACATTGTTCTTTTTATAGTGTCCAATGGATTCCATCATTCACTACATATTATAAAACAAAGTCCTATAATCTCTTAATCTATAAAAGATTGTGCATAAATCATACCTTTTACAAGAGTTTGATATATGTTGAGGAATAGTATATTTGCAATCCATAATCATTGTTAAAGTTTCACTATCATTAGCTTCTTGAAAGGGAGCTTGGCCACAAACAAGCATGTAAAGTATCACTCCGAGAGACCATACATCAACTGCAGGAGCATCATATGAATCACCAAGAAGTATTTCTGGAGCCGAATATGCCAATGAACCACATGAAGTTTCCAATTTCTGACCCGGACAAAATTTATTACTAAATCCAAAGTCTGTCAATTTCACTACACCTAGTTTTTCAAAAAATACTACATTTTCAGGTTTTAGATCACGATGCACAACATGTAACCTGAATAACAGATAAAAACATATTAGAAATTGGTACTCAATAGATATTAACAATAATAAGTATTAAAACACAAATATTACCTATGACAATAAGAAATTGCACGAACAATTTGACGGAAATAATCACGAGCAAGAGATTCAGATAATCCAGATTCATGTCTCATAATGTAATCATACAAGTCGCCACCATCTCCTAATTCCAGTATTAAATACAGTTTAGTTTGAGTGTCTATTACCTCATACAGACGTACTACATTAGGATGCTGTACCAATTTCATACAGCGAACCTGAAAATAGAGCACCATGTTATAGTAATGTGTGGTTTGATGACCACAGGATTAACTTGATCAGGTTCAATGTTAGTGTGCTGTGTAGGTAATAGCTGTGTTTGATTGTCAGCTATTCAAGCAACCATTATAACGGATGCTTTCATTTAATTCTCAAGAAATTAAGTTGCAACAATGGTGAACAGACCTCAACATTGGTAAGTTACTATAATTGTAGCAATTACATAGTGTTCTCATTGTTTATTCATATTTTGTACTGTTAATGTGACAGAATAAATCTCCCCTGAATATCTCTAATTATTAATTATGTCTCTCACTATTCAAATGAAAACATATGATTGTTTTAGTAACTTACCTCTTGAAACAAATGAGATTTAGAGACATCATCCAATTTACTTTTATCTATAACTTTAACTGCTACTTTTTCTCCAGTGAAGACATGGCGGGCTAGTTTGACCACAGCAAAGTGACCAGAGCCCAGGGTGTCCAGCAGATCATACAAGCCTGCTATCTTAGCATCATAAGCACCGCCTCCTCCACCTACAGCACCTGCTCCAACTCCAGCACAGTTGTTATTCATAGTTATATCCTAAAAACATGTTCTTATTACACATTTGGACCATGGGGGACCAAGTTCAACTTCACAAACAAATGTAAAGAAAAAACTGAGTTGTAAAATTTTGTATTACAACTCCCTATGTAGCTTCTGATACATACACATAGAATTGCCATAACTTGGTAAAAGATAGAAGCTGGTTTATTACTTTTTTGTGTAGTATCAGAATAGTAAATATACAGGTCCGACCACACAGTAGGTATATACTTTATTTGTGTATTATTTTCATGACCTACATATGAATTAGAATGAACTTATCTATGTCTTTATTAGAGGCAAACCAAAGGAGGGTCATAAGAAATCAATAATTCAAGCAGATTAAATGAGTACAGCTCAATTTACTAAATAAAATTGAAAACTGCACTTACCAATGTAGTTTTTGTTTCGCGAGGAAACCTAACACTTGACAAAAATGCAATCAACTGGTTTCGTATATCATAATAAGAACAGACTCAATAACCAATAAGCATTTTTTAAATACAATACACACACTCAAATATTTCACAACACTGCATATTTTCCATATAAAAATTATTATTCAAATAAAATAAATTGATCCACAAGAATCACAAATTCGCCATTTCACAAAAATCCGTTCAGAAACAATTGTAGTCTTTGTTCAGAAACTTGATCCACAGAGTATATAATCACTACTTGATCTAGTTTATGCACAGAGTATATAATCACTACGTTTAGTTTACGGCTCACTATCTCACTCTAGAGATAACCCTGTCACAGATGAACAAAAATAGTTTTAAATATTAATCCGAAAGTCAACTGCTGAAAGAAAAGTTACATCTCACTTTTCTTTGTGTTCCTCGTCATCTATCATTCATCATTCTACTAGTAACATGTGATTCATTAAGATTAATTTATCCCTGCTTATTAGTAATTAATGGTGGTGGCGATTTGGTCGGGACTCCAACAATGTAGGGACGAGTGGAGTCGAGAGTGGAGCAGTGAGTCGTCCGCAAGTCGACCAATCACAGTGGATCTACATTGCATCTCTCTCATCATCACGTCTCCGCTTCAGTTAAGTCCCGGCCTTAGAATCAAACTTTTCGAAGGCCATGGACTGTGTTAGAGAATTTTTGAATGAGTGTTTTTGCGCTAAAAATATTGCATAATACTAATCTAATGCAATAATTTCGTGTCACAGTGTTTGTTTTTTTGGACTCTTTCGAAACTGACCGGCTTCACTGATTTTTTAACCGACTTCAAAAAGGAGGAGGTTCAAGTATGTTTGTTCTCTGATTACTCGAAGATGATCATTCCCAGGTGATCATCCAGTCAGGATCTGATGATGGGATCCTGGAGAAATAGAGAGAAATCTTCAAATTTCATAGGCAGCTATTTGGGTAGTTTTTTACATGATTTTTCTTATTTATTTGGTAGGTCTGAGAAAAGGTCGTTGGCTATTTTAAGTTTAAGACTCACACATACAAGTTCAAATTTCCATGCGAACGAAGTTGCGGGCAACAGCTAGTCATCATCTGCCTAACCGTTTCCCGACTATATTTGGCTCGGCTTCCAGTCTAACCGGATGCAGCTGAATACCAGTAGTTTACCAGGTAAGTCTTACATGGTAAAAAAAGGACTCGCTGTTAGACTTTTTGGGGCAATGACTACCTGTAACGTCTCTCAAAGATCTACAAATAACAGGTGGGACCTACTGCTTAAATAGTCTTCCGAGGCACTATGTAATGGGTGGTCACTCATCCACAGAACAACCTAGCCAAGCATGGCATGGCCGAAAGATCGACCTGACTGGCTGTTACTATTTAGCCACGAAGTCCTGCGGGCAACAGCTAGTATTCATATAAATAACAATATTAAGTAATTATACTTTCCAATATATTAAAAAGAAACTGAACTGTTGTGAACACGTGCAGAAAATATTCCGTCTGCATAGGGCTAGGCTCGGTTTACACTATGTGATTAAGATAATCAAGTAGTTTGGTTGTGTGTGAGTGTTTTGGCTTGTGTATTGAAATGGCGGTGTTCACATGAACGACCCGATTAATGTCGTCCACGACTTTTTCCAACTATAAAGGAGAATGGGCGCCAATATATAGGTATTTGCCCTGAAGTCAAATAGACATGATAATGATATACCATCGAAAGAGTATTTAAAGGGGAACCTATGCTCCTTACACTTTTGGTGACGACTCGTAGTCCGTTCGGAGTGTGACGTAGTGGGGCATTGAAGTTAAGACTGTCTTAGACTGTATTGGCAACCAATTAAGTTTTCTCGGTTGCCTATAGATATAAATTAGAATCCGTTACGTAGAACTGTATGCAGAACCTTTATCAGCTACCTACATGACTTTCAGCAATTCGTTATCCGTTAGGAGTTATTGGCCTAAACAGGCGACTATTTGTGCACCGAAGTTAGGATTTTCTGGGTGACCAAGAGCACCATTATAGAGAGCTTCATAATGACAGGTTGCTACTAACATAAATTACGCTAATGCGCAGTCAATAAGTCTGTTCAGAGTTAGATAGAGCTTTTCAAGGAAACCCTTTGCCATGAAACGACTTGCACCAATTAATATTCCGTGCGGTGTTATTTACCTAAATAGCTGACTAGTCTGAAATTAAAATTGTATTTACAACCAATTAAGAGTCTATGGACAACTATTAGCCATAAGATATACACTATTGAAGAGAGATTTAAAAGGAAAACTTTTGCTACTAGCACGTTACCACTTTTGCTAAGTTCGGATAGTGCTAGTATGATCGGAATAATCTACCTAAATATGTATATAATTGGATACTGAAGTTAACATTTTCTGAGGGACCAAAATAGCAATAAGATATACACAAATGAAGAGAGATTTTACTAACATAACTTTTGCTCATTCGTAGACTATTCGGAGCTATGAACCTAAATAAGCTACTTAGATACCAAATGTATGAGTTTCTTTACAACCAAATAAGAGTTTACGGGCACGTAATAGACATAAGATATTTACTATTGGATAGAGCTTTGCAAAGAGAACTTTTGCTACTAGCACCTTTTTTGCTGATTCGTAGTCTGTTCGGAATAATTATTGATCAAAATGTGTGTCTAATCATTGGGCAACCAAGTTGAATTTTTCTAGTAGCAATTAGCTATCTAGCTACTTATATCTAATCTGTGTTAGCTATACACCATTCAAAAGAGCTTTCAATAAGAACGTTTAAGGCGGAGCATACGCTTTTCATACAAACGTTATCTATAAGTATGTACATTTAATAAAATCGTTGAGAACAAAAAATCTGTACATTGAAGATTAAAAAAAAAACCGACCAGGGTGACTTAAAATAAGTAACTAAACATATTAAAACCTTTTTTTAAATTTTCGTTTGTTTGTTTGTTTGTTTGACCGCGCATCACGTAAAAACTATAGAACGGATTTCGACGAAATGTTCACAAATCTATTTAAATAAATTGAGAATAATAGAAATTGTGGAAAGTTTTGGAAAAAGGGGGTGAAAATGAGTTTGTATGAAAAAAAAAAAAATAATTGATTGTTCTATAATCATGAAACTCAGAGTGAATACTTATTATTAAAAATAAAGAAATTAATTAACTTCATGCACCTATAGAATAAAATCCAATGAAGTGTAAACCTTCAAAAGTTGCTACATATACTTCATATGTACTTCAAATCTAATACAGATAAATATAATTTCTCCGTTTTTTTAATTTGATTTTTGAGGTGAATACGCACTCAACTCAAAATCGGCTTTCCTCGGTATATATATTTGGTTATATACTGGGTGGAAACAGCAAATAGGGAAATAAGGGGAGCTACCTTACCCGCTGAAGTTACAAGAAAATGGTCATAGGAAATAATCCGTAATTATTTAAAAAACTTTTGATCCCCATTCACACATTTAGAAAATGAAGTACTTACAGTTAGCAAGAAAATTGCCCTTTTACACAAAACATTTTTTTTGAATGCCAATCGATCCTCTTTCTAATACTGATCAAAAAGTTCTTCCAGACCAACCCAGGTTGGAGTACTCAAAAAGTCAGAAATTGCAAAAAAAATACTTTCAGCGGGGCAGTAAAAAATTCAGAAATAGCAAATAAAATACTTTCAGCGGGGTAGTAAAGGGAACTTATCATTACCCGCTGCAGCTACATGAAAATGGTCTTAGGAAATCAATTTATCGTGAAATTTTTATCCCCATTGACAGATTAAAAAAACAACGTACAGTGAGCAAGAAAATTGCTATCATGCACAAAACATTTTATTGATGCCAATCGATACTGTTTCTAATACTCAACGGTTAAGGGTAGCTCTCCTTACTGCCCCGTTAACCGTTTCCACCCTGTATAATACATTACAAATAAAATAATACTACGAAGAAAATAGGTAGACTGTATGAATGTTGTCGCGTCGTAACGCGAATGTGAATAAAATAATTATAAATAATAGAAATTACATGGCAATACCAACGCATCGTTACTCTGTAAACGACTGAAGGACATGTATCCATGGTCATGAATAAATTAAAAAAAAAAAAAAAAAAAGTTACTCTGTAATGAAGGCTGAATGTTTATCTGTGGTAAGGTCCACGAGAGTTCATTATAGTATGATCCCGCCAAAAGCAAATGTCATGGCTTGGAACCGACAATCTTTCGGTGTTCTGCGGATACAAGTAAAAGTGGAACTGACGAGTCGCTCGTCAAGAGAGTGCTGTGTGAAAGCTAAGTAGCCCCCTAAGTTCCCCCTGAATTGCGCTAAGTAGAGCTAAGTTAAGTAGCCATAAGTAGCTTTTGAGTAGTTGCTATTATGAGAGTAAGCATGAGGCTAAAGTTGTTAGCTGGTGGCGGTGCTTGTAGATCATTAGATATAATGTAGAACAAGTAACGCTGTACTGATCGAGCCTGTGTCGAACTGGCCTCATGGGTAGCATGCGGCAGATCGACAAGGCAGGCTGATGAAAGCCACCTGTTAAAAGAGCCTGTGTCGAGCTGGCCTCGTGGGTGGCACGTGGCAGATTGACAAGGCTAGTTTATGAAAGGCTCCCCCCTGAAGAGATATTATGGTACGTACCTACTGATAATCTACCGAGCGTGCAGCTTGGCAAGTCTGGCTTATGAAAGCTTAAAGGCCTAGAGTTGGAATGGACGGCCATGAGGGTCAGATCCTAAAGAACTGTAGAGTTAAAGTAAAGTAAAGAACTGTAAGAGTTGGGGATTCCTAGAGCAGTAGAGGGCAAGGGTTGGCCAAGAGAGGGTCTGAACGAATGCAACTGCTTAGTGGGGATTCTGGGGCAGGAGAGGGCAAGGGTTGGCTAAGAGAGGGTCTGAACGAATGCCACTGCTTAGTGTTGGGGACGCCTTGGGCAGTAGGGTGCAAGGGTTGGCCAAGAGAGGGTCTGAACTAATGCAACTGCTTAGCGTTAGAGAGCCTTGGGCAAAAGAGTGCGAGGGTTGGCTAAGAGAGTCTGAACCTAAGCAACTTCTAGAGTCGGGGATGTATGAGCTATACAACCCCTTATATCTTTAATGGTGCATGAGTGTGGCGCTAACGCTTATTTCTATTTACAGCTTGAGAAGAAGTTGCATAGTCATGGGCAGGATTGACCGCCCTGATGATGCTTCCTTCTCCCCGCCCATGGTACAGAAGTAGTTAGTATCAATGGGCATAAACACCTACAGATGGTGAACAGCAGCGGCTAGCAGCTCGCTGAAGGGTGCGGCTAGAGATGGTGAACAAGCTGTGGAAGGAAGGTGATATAAGGAAGAGAACAATAAAGCGAGGTACGATACTCAAAGTATTTATTACCATGATGAGATCATTATATTATTCGTGCGCCTACTAATGTAAGCGAACCTAAGGCACGATTATAATATTACATACCCCATATGGCTTACATAATAGAGCAGGGGCGTCACGACAAATGTACATAAGACATAAAGGCGGAAAAGTTACAAGTATACTATTACTAACGAGTAGAAATCATACTATCCATAAATAAAAAGCTTTGTCCTGAGGGACTGTCTGATGGATCAACGCACAGCCTAAGCCGCAGATCGTAGTGACCCGAAACTTGGAGGGTATATTCTTTGTATCACTTAGGCATAGGATAAGAAAGAATTTTCTGAAATTCTACCCCTAAGGGAGTGCAAAGGGGTGGGGGGAGTTTGTATGGGAAAACGTGATTCCTTGGTCCAACCTTCTTCAAATTTTGCAATCAACATTATTAACAGGATTGATGGACGTGTTTCGTATTTCATCGAAATTCATCTCCTAACGGGGTTTAAAAGGGGTAGAAAGTTATTTTGGTGGTCATTTGTTTCGAATTAGATATCAATAGTCCTTAGTGCTTTTGATATAAACTACATGTTATTTTGATACATGTTTGGAAACTCAATACGATTTTATTCAAAAAAGGTTGACTGACATAAAAATTTGGTGCAAAATTGCAAATACTCATTAAAATTGGAATGCCTAGACAGTCACCGTACAATATTATTACCGCATTTGAAGATTTCTGAGCTTTAGAGAGGTTGTGCACTTTAGGACACACTCATAGCGTAGCATAGGGACGTAGAGTTCCAAAACTTGAAATGGTAGGTAAGCAGTTATAGTTTACAGCCGCTACATCGTGTCGCGGCTGATTTCATGCACTTTGATAAGAACTGCAGACCTAACTGGAGTATAACTGTCATCGAGTGCCTAAGGATGAAAACCTAAGGCTATCGAGAGAAGCCCCTTTTTTTTTAGGATGGGAAATCATCAAATGGCTTCTCCCACTCTGGGCGGAGCGGGAGGGAGTGTCAGACTCTTACTGACTTAAACCCATCCATTTTCCTTCCTCGCCCATTATGTTCCGGGGCCGCGGTATCTCTTTCGAACAGACCCGCAACCCCGGCAGGCTTCGGCCCTTGCGGGCCCCTCCCCTTATGCTGACATCTCTTTGAGGAGCGCGTGGAACACGAACGCGCCGTCGACACGGCCTGTCATCGTCGTTAGACGGACGGACGGACGGCTAGCTAGCCCATAGCCAACCGTCCACAGGCCCGCATCTACGGTGGCCGGAAGTCACCACGTGGCCCCCGACGCCTGGTGCGTCAGCCGCGGCGGCCGGGAAGAGAGGATCTCTCTCTCTCTTTTGTTCCACCACTTCCTTCGCTAGCATGACTGCTTCGCAGAAGGAGGTGACGGCTTCCCATTCCGTCTCGCTCCGAACCATGGATTGAACCAGGGCCGGACGCGAGAGGTCGCCGCCGCCGATCGCCGCTACGAGGACACGGCGGTGCTCCGCCCACGCAGCCCACATAATTGCCCTTGGGTACGTCATTTGATTTTAATGCATATCTTAAGAGATACACTGTTTTAAATAACTCCGTTGCAAAATAATAACGTGTGATGTGCTCTTTAAAAATTGTATTTTAGGTGCTTACGACCCACTCTCTGTAACCGTCTCTTTCTCTTATATGACGCAGACGAAGTTGCGCTACTCAGCCAGTACCAAAATAAAATGAATATCAAACAAATTCTTAAGGTTGTGTGTACCTATATATTTCGATTGGACTACAGAATACCTATGTCCCCAAATAAATATTTTGAAAGCACAATGATATAAAGGCTAGATATGAGGAATTTAAAATTTCTATAGAAAAAATATTTTTCTATTAACTCTTGTTTAAATCAGTGTCCATTTTTAAATATATTTGGGAACCTACATACTCTGCAATATAATCGGAATAAATACACACTACCTTAAGAATATGTTTGATTTACAAATTATTGTTACATCGGACCTTCTAGAACATTCGAGAAAGCACGTGATTACAGTGTGTTTACGTTGGAATTTCGTGTTCATTCCGTTATTATTACTTTTAAAGTTAGGTAGGTACAAATTCGCGACATATTTATAAAAAGACATTAGAATTTCGACCGTACGCTTAGGGCATACGGTTTATATTTGTTTGTTTTGTACAAGTAGCTTATACCTACCATTTTTATTACCTACCTACTATTCTTTTGTTAGTGTTTTTTATAACACTCTAGAATATTCGTGGTTATTCTGGTGTGTCTGTTGGCGAGTATAAATACACCGCTCAGGCCCGCGACCTTTTTTTTTTGTTTTTTTTTTGGGATGGGAAATCATCAAATGACTTCTCCCATTCTGGGCGGAGCGAGAGGGAGTGTCAGACTCTTACTGACTAAAACCCATCCATGTTCCTTCCACGCCCTTTATGTTCCGGGGCCGCGGTATCTCTTTCGAACAGGCCCGCAACCCCGGCAGGCCAGGCCCGCGACCTTCAGTCTTGTTTTGGCTACACAACGAAGCGAATCGAAGTGAACTACAAGTGCGATATCTAAGCGAATAGTGAACTGTAGTGGCTTTGTGATTGAGTTTAAATTGTTTTGTGTGTGACAGATGGGGTTTTCGTGGGGAAGGTTAATTAAAACCACGAAACCTTGTCAACATAAAAATATAATTAAAACAATTAACACGGGTGTGGGAAGGTCTATGGTCACTATGTTCTCCAAGCCCGCCTGGGGGGTTAGCGCGGTACTCTCCTGGCTCAGCCCGGTGCGACGAAGACCGTAGCGGTGTGCCACGCTGGTGACGCCAGGAAGGGTGACGGTCGGCAGGTGTTCGCGCCGACCCGAAGATGTCGGTAGCGGCCACGCAGGCAAAAAAAGTACCCGACGCTGGCCCGCTGATAACCGGTAAGCCGGTACTAACGTACAGCTATCCGTATCTGGTTCTCAGCCGGAAGATGTCAGCCGGAACCTTAGATGTCAGCCAGAACTTTGGATGTCTCAGCCGGAACTTTGGACCCCAGTATTGGGGTTATAAAATCACTTATTTTAGGTTATGTCGTAAAAGAAACGAGTTAAACTGCCTGCTTCAAGCCGAATATTCTAGATCACGTATGAGGTCACGGTGGATAAAATGCCGGTGAACGCGTCTGATTTTCGGTAGCAGTAAAAAAAAACTGGTCATCGGGACGATGACCTATATACCCGCGCCCACGCATAGACAAGACCACACTCACTAGTGCGGATACACGGAACGCGGTGCGCATTTCACTGGAACACAGCTAATTTAGTCGTTTAGTAACGAGAAAGCCCTAATGATTTTACATAATCTGTGGCGTTTATTTTGACATTTGACTAGATTGTAAGCGTTGAATCTGTCTATGTAAACAAAGTAACGATAGAAACTTTTTTGAGTTTCTACTACGTTACAATACCCCCTCGCTTGGTTAGGGTTTTTACCTCAGTAAAAATCCTTTACTCCTACTATACCTCTCATCTGATTTACGACCCCTTTTATTCGTCCTCATTCATCCCTCATCTCATCGTATCCTATCAAATCTAACAGACCACCTTTACATGAGGTGAGTCCGCATCCTATCAGGTGTGTGAGAGTATCATGTCCGTAGTTGACGTGATACTCGCGCAAAACAGACGTGCTAGCAGCTGTAACCGCTTACAAGCAAGTACGCAAAAGTCAAAGAAGTCTACTGGGTTATTAAATTTGAAATTGGATTAAGGCTTATTTAAGGAGTATCCACCCGCTCCTGCAAAGGCTTATTTAATGAGTTGCAACCGCTCAGATATATTAAGTTTTAAAATTTACATTAAATAGAAAGATTTCAAATGGAAGTTAACTACTGTGAAGTGAACAGAGTTGAAGTTAAGTTAAAGTTTATTACTATGTATTGAGGCCTACCAATTTTAGGTCTTTTATATGCCAGGATCCTATGTCCTATGCAGTGACGGATTAAGACTACTTGATGCCCTAAGCAATCCACGCCTGTGGGGCCCCCTATCCGAATGTCAACTAGAATCGCCAAAAGGTCTAGTAGTAGTCTAGGTCAGACTCTATGTCAACTTCAAACGCGCGAATTTTCAGTTAGTCCTAGTATTTTTTTTTTGGTGTGGTTTTTGGTGACGTGAGAGTGAGACGTGATGCCTTTTTTTTCCGTATGGGAAATCGTCATATAACTATTCCCACTCTGCGGAGCGGGAGGGATCAGAATTTTATTGACTAAATCCCGTCCATGTTCCTTCCTCAATTCGTCAATGTAGTAGGTTAAGTTCTATGGGGCTGCGGGACTGTTGCGGTTTTTTTTATAGGATGGAATCATCAAATGACTTCTCCCACTCTGGGCGGAGCGAGAGGGAGTGTCAGACTTTTACTGACTAAATAAAATAAATAATAAACAAACGCGCCGTCGACACGGCCTGTCGTTATAAGACGGATGGACGGCAAGCTAGCCATAGCTCACGCGACGGTGACGCCCGGAGCGTCTCCCGCGGCGGCTGGGGCGAGAGGTTCTCTCCCTCTCGCATTCCGCCACCTACTTCGCTAGCATGACTACTCCGCAGAAGGAGGTGACGGCTTCCCATTCCGTCTCGCTCCGGACCTTGGATTGAACCAGGGCCGGACGCGAGAGGTCGCCGCCGCCGATCGCCGCTACGAGGACACGGCATTGTTCAGCCCACGCGGGGCAGACCTACGTGTGCTTCGCCGTGTCCTCCGGTCGATCCTCGCAGTGAAAACACCCGGGCGTTTCCTCCCGCCCGATCCGATACAGGAACCTCCCGAAACATCCGTTTCCGGTGAGGACCTGCGTCAGGCGGACGGTAGGACGCCGTGGCCCCTCTCAAGCCACTACTCAAAGAGGGGACTTATCGCCACTGTCGTGGCGTGCCCTGCACGGGGTTGCGACAGTCGTTCTCTCCATGTCGCCATGAGATCGCGCCGGAGGTCTGTCCGCTGAGCGGCGATTTGCCACGGCAGTAGAGTTTCTCCCCGGCGTAGTGCCTCCGCGCGCCATTCGTGTAGGCGTGCGAGGGCTATCGTCTCCAGATACCAAGGCGACAATCCGGCAAGCAGGCCCGCCGCCTCGCGGGTGATCGTGCGGTACCCACGGACCATCTTCACGGCTACCACCTTTTGGGGCACGTTCAGATAATGAGCGGCTCGCCGCGCCGCCTCAAGGAACGCGAAAAATGTGGAATGCTTCACGGTTTTGGCGTGTCATCCTTGCACAGGGGCCATGCTAATCTTCTCTCATGGACAAGGACGGATTTTTTTTCTGTGCTTCTTCTGGTGCCCCCCCAGACGTGATGCCCTAGGCAATTGCTTAATTTGATTAAGGGTTAATCCGTCACTGGTCCTATGGGCTAGTAAGAATGTCCTCTGAGGGAAACAATGGCCCGCATTTTGCGATCTGTTTCCGCAATTCCTGAACAGTAGCGGCGGGTGTTTCTCCTCTGATAGCTACCTCGTATTCGAGCTCTGCCTTTTGCAGCGACATAAATTTAATTGGGTTATCCATTTGAAAGTGGTGGTTAAAAAAAATAAAAATTAATAATGAATGTTCAATTAAAAAGATAAAGTTAAATTAAAAAGAACTATTAACCGTTAAGTGTTGAACAGTAATCTACACGGTATGAATAGCAAAGAACGAAGAATGACGTCAATACTCCGACTGTTACAAATATAAGCTATAAATAACGCTTTGGTTGTTATCCTAAAGCAATGAGTTGAGAACTAAAAATTATACAAGTTATAAGTAAGCTAAAGTTTAATTTAAAAAATGACTATAAAAAAGGTGCAACTAGTGTGTACGCATTCCCTAAGCAATGTAATCTGGTACTAAATTAAAAAAGAAAACAAAAAAAAAAAAAAAAAAAAAAATTTTTTTTTTTTTTTTGAAAAGTTGAGTAAAGAGAAAAGTCTTGTGATGGTAACAAAAAGAAAAAATTAATGTTTAATGTTTTGATTCTAAATATTAACTTTATAAAGAAAGGTAAGTTTAAAATGTTATAAGTACTATCTATTGGTGGAAGGAAAGGAAAAAAAAAAAAAAAAAATTGACACACAACAAGCAAACTTGTTGGTATATAATGTACTCAACAACCCGCATAAATTGTTGGTGTCAGTTGAGACAAAGTTGTGAAGTCTATAAATTAGCCAGTAATTTATACCCGGCACCCAAACTCTTCAGCCGGCATACAGCAACGCTGATTACCGGAAGAAATAAGTTTGGTGGTAGTACTTCCCCGGGGCGAACCGTTCTAAAAGATTCTACTACTACGTGGAGTGAGAAAAAGAATTGGGTTTTTTTTTTTTTTTCTTCCACCTTCACTAGTTTTGAAAAAAAAGAATAATCAAAGCTAAAACAATTTGATGTTAATAACTTGGTACTGTTGCGTACACCCTAGTTGCTGGCAACCAGGAACGTTTTACACAACGAAGACTACCACACAAAAAAAACCAACATAAAAAAATACCCTCAAGCAAACCTGAAGAAAAGTGACCATAAAACCACGTTTTTGGGCGCCAATGTGACAGGTTTGCTTGAAGGTATTTTTTTATGTTGGTTTTTTTAACGTAGTAGAAACTTACACCGCACTAGTGAGTGTGGACTTGTCTATGCGTGGGCGCGGGTATATAGGTCATCGTCCCGATGACCAGTTTTTTTTTACTGCTACCGAAAATCAGACGCGTTCACCGGCATTTTATCCACCGTGACCTCATACGTGATCTAGAATATTCGGCTTGAAGCAGGCAGTTTAACTCGTTTCTTTTACGACATAACCTAAAATAAGTGATTTTATAACCCCAATACTGGGGTCCAAAGTTCCGGCTGAGACATCCAAAGTTCTGGCTGACATCTAAGGTTCCGGCTGACATCTTCCGGCTGAGAACCAGATACGGATAGCTGTACGTTAGTACCGGCTTACCGGTTATCAGCGGGCCAGCGTCGGGTACTTTTTTTGCCTGCGTGGCCGCTACCGACATCTTCGGGTCGGCGCGAACACCTGCCGACCGTCACCCTTCCTGGCGTCACGACATTTCAATTGGCCCCACGTTGGGCGCCAATGTGACAGATGGGGTTTTCGTGGGGAAGGTTAATTAAAACCACGAAACCTTGTCAACATAAAAATATAATTAAAACAATTAACACGGGTGTGGGAAGGTCTATGGTCACTATGTTCTCCAAGCCCGCCTGGGGGGTTAGCGCGGTACTCTCCTGGCTCAGCCCGGTGCGACGAAGACCGTAGCGGTGTGCCACGCTGGTGACGCCAGGAAGGGTGACGGTCGGCAGGTGTATATACCCGCGCCCACGCATAGACAAGTCCACACTCACTAGTGCGGATACACGGAACGCGGTGCGCATTTCACTGGAACACAGCTAATTTAGTCGTTTAGTAACGAGAAAGCCCTAATGATTTTACATAATCTGTGGCGTTTATTTTGACATTTGACTAGATTGTAAGCGTTGAATCTGTCTATGTAAACAAAGTAACGATAGAAACTTTTTTGAGTTTCTACTACGTTACATGTGATTAATAAAGTTTTTGTGTTGTTTAATCGGTAGTAATAAATTTATCTCATACCCAGCTCGTAACATTATTTTGGTTATTACGTTTGTATGAAAAACGCATGCTCCGCAGGACTTTTGCTAATTCCTAGTCAGTTGAATTTTATTTGAT
This sequence comes from Xestia c-nigrum, assembly GCA_916618015.1. Classification (NCBI taxonomy): domain Eukaryota; kingdom Metazoa; phylum Arthropoda; class Insecta; order Lepidoptera; family Noctuidae; genus Xestia; species Xestia c-nigrum. The sequence continues at coordinate 14,705,373 of OU745260.1, forward strand.
AAAAATAGGTAATTGAATGAATACCGAACTGTAGCTCTTCTCTAATTCTAATTCGGGAAAAGTTATCAAGGCAGGAATTATATTCTTGTTAAGGTGAAAGCGTCAGGGTGACCCGCGAAATTCAAATTGTCTTATGTTTTTTGCAATTTCCAAGGCAGTGCTAAGTTTTGTGTTGATAAACATATCGGTCGCGACTGTAATACGTATTAAGTTACAGAATTATAATCACCAAACTCATCAATCACCAATATCTTCGACTCTTAGGAACTTGGAGGGTTGCGGGTTTAACAATAAAGAGATCTATCCATTGGTGTATATTGACATAGTGGCAATGGGGCCTTAGCGCATCACTAGAATTTGCCGTCTATGCTATTTTCCTTCCCGTCCTGTCATTGTCAGTTGTCACTTGTCACTTACCTTACCATTGAGTTTGACATATGAAACTTGTGTTAATTATTTTTTTAAAGTTATCTGCGTCTAAGAATTTATGATTTTAGTCTTGAAAAGAAACAAACTCAGTGAACACGTTTCAGCAAGTAGTTAACTGTGAATTTCAATCATGGTTCTTGCCCACGATATTAATGAAGGGATAAGAACTCAAGATGTTCAAATATCGGAAGATGTTACGTTTGACACAATGCTGCTTTTACCCGGTACTTTAGAAGGACTAACTAATTGCGGTTTTTACAAACCTTCTCCAATTCAGTTACACGGCATACCTTTAGGAAAATGTGGATTTGGTAAGTTGTACTTAAGTTTTGTTACATCTGCATTTTTTTGTTCTCGGGAGAGTACTTGAGTTTTTAAAGGCTTAAATAATTTGTCAAATAAGCATCTAAGATTATTACTCTTTATGCCTCTACACCAATCGCGAAGTTGAACGATGTTAGACGAATACGATAGTGTAGAGAGGCAGTTCGGCTTACCTCCCCTCGGGCGACTTCCATTTGTTGTCAGTTTTTGCGCCCGAGTCAACGGGCCCGAAGTTGCACGAAGTGCGTTCACGAAGTACCACTTTACACTACTCGACCGACTACAGTACTCATCATGATTTGTAATGGATAATATTTTTGTGTTCACCAAAAATTTAAAGGTACATCTATGTATGCATTTCTAAAATATTGATTTTAAACCCGTTTAATTGTTTTACTATAATTAAACTACTCGGCCAACAAAATATGTAACATCAAACAAATTCCAAATTAACACCAAGATACTTTTTTATTGTAGTGCGCTGCAAATATTCTGTTGTAACAATAACTATTTTATTCTTCCCCGAAAAATTCAGATCGTGCACCAAACATTCCTGGATGTTACACAAAATATTTAGTATGCATCCTAGTACCGTACAACTGAACATACGGAAGTATCTCTGCCCCCATAATCGGGACTTGGGGCACCCCCCCGTTAGGTTAGTTAGGTTCCTTTAAACCCTGCACTCGGAAATAGGGGCCCCGCGAAGCGGGGCTCCGTCGAGTACGCTTTTTAGGGGGAATATAAAGTGTTTTAAGGTTATGTTATATTAATCGGTATTTCTCAGGAATGGTGCATTATCTTTTCATGAGTGTTGTGCCACTGGGCAAGGGTGTTTGACACTTTGTTTAACATTTTGAATTATTATGGTTCGTGCTGATTAGTATTAAAAAAACATTTTTAGTAAGCATTACATTTTATAATGTGTTCATTTTTTATTAATAAAGCTACATTGGACATTAATTGGTGTTTGATTCAAATACATTTTGCAGTGCATTGTCTGAAGTAAAACTAAAAAAATAAATGCTTGTTTTTAAAATTAGGTGTATTACTATTGTTACATCGGACCTACTAGAACATTCGAGAAAGCCAGTGATGACAGTGTGTGTACATTCTATTATTATTAGTTTTAAAGTTAGGTAGGTACAAACTCGCGACCTATTTATACAAAGACATTAGAATTTCGACCGTACGCCTAGGGCATAAGGTTCATATTTGTTTGTTTTGTACAAGTAGGTAATGCCAACCTTGTAAGTAGGTACCTGCTATTTTTTGTTAGTGTTTTTTATGACCCTCTCGAATGTTCGTGGTTATTCTGGTGTATCTGTTGGCGAGTATAAATAGGGCGCTCAGGGCCGCGACCGGCAGTCTTGTTTTAGCGACACAACGAAGCGAATCCAAGTGAACTACAAGTGCGATATCTAAGTGAATAGTAAACAGTAGTGTATTTGTGATTAAGTTTTGATTGTTTTGTGATTAATAAAGTTATTGTGTTGTTTAATCAGTAGTAATTAATTTATCTCATACCCAGCTCGTAACAAATTGGTGTCAGAAGTGGGATATAAATTATGCCAATCCTACCAAAGGACGACACGGACGGTATCCGTACCAGAAGTCAGCGACAGCAGGATATGGACCAAAGGCGGTTTGGGGATTCTCCGACACAGACACCGGGTGGTGTCCAGCCTACGTCACAGCCAGTCGCTGGCCCATCCGGAGTTTCTCCAGCATCAGGGGCGCCAGACTTGTCAGCTTTAATGGCGCTGCTGCAGGATCAAGCTCGCCGTCAAGAGGAGCAGGCTCGCCGTCAAGAGGAGCAGGCTCGCCGTCAAGAGGAGCAGGCTCGCCGATTGGAAGAGCAACTGCAGCGAGACAAGGAGGAGCAGGCTCGCCGTCAAGAGGAGCAGGCTCGCCGATTGGAAGAGCAACTGCAGCGAGACAAGGAGGAGCAGGCTCGCCGTCAAGAGGAGCAGGCTCGCCGGTTGGAAGAGCAGTTGCAGCAAGACAAAGAGGAGCAGGTCCGCCGCCAGGACGAGCAGATGCTCCTCATAAAGGATCTGCATGCAAGTTTTGGCAAGGACATCAAGTTGATGAAAGAACAGGTCCACCAGCATGAGAATCGCATCTCGGAGGCCGAAGTTCAGATTGCTGGGGTAAAGAAGGCTTTGGGCGAACTGAAGACTGAAGGCGGGACTGTAGCTTCGGTGATTGCTGCACCATCTTCGCGTGGTTTTAAAGTGCCTCCATTCGACGGCACATCTTCGTGGTCGGCTTACAAAATACAGTTTGAGGCCGTCATGAAGGCGAATGGATGGACAAAACCACAAGCCATGACCGCGCTCACTTTGGGCCTCCGAGACCAGGCTTTAACTATTCTCGAGGCACTCGGCAAGGATGTAACCTACGAGCAGCTGCTGGAGGCGTTGGAGTCCAGATACGGCGACGCGCATCTGGAGCACGTATTCCGTGCTAAGTTGAAGGACCGTGTTCAACGTAGTGCCGAGAACCTACAGCAGTGGGCCCTGGAAGTTGAAAAACTCGTTCGGAAAGCCTACCAGTCTGCCCCTGCACTGATTGATGGAAATCTGGTACAGGTGTTCGTTGATGGAATACGTGACTTAGAAGTTAGAGCTGCCGTGAGACTGGGGCATCATGAGACCTTGAAGGACGCCTTGGCCCATGCCTTAGAAGTAGAGGCAGTGAGGCAAGACCACCGAACACACTACGTCAGAGAGGTTGTGGCATCACCTGTACACGACCGTGCGCAAGGTTACAGACCTAGCTGCTACACAGCTAGAGAAAGGGATCATCTTCGGCCAAGTTGTCCAAAGCAAGTTGTGACATCACCTGAACGCCAGCGTCCGCGACGATACAGCCCTAGGTGTTACACTTGTGCAGAAAGGGGTCACCTTCGGTCGAACTGTAAAAAGCGAAGCGCACCTAGAGAAGATCAATCTCAGCAGGGAAAAGCGGCTAAGAAGACTGGTCAGCAACAGTGGAGAAACCACAACAACACAGACGAACTATCAAGAAGACCATTGCCTGAAGATTGTAAGCGTAGTTCCAGACAGGAGCCTAAGGAAGTGGTGCCTGTGAGGATGCAAAGAACGGATCTTAGCGATGAATGGAAGGTAACTATACGGGAGGCTCAGCACAATGACTCGGACATCAAACCGATCTTCGAGTGGATCAAAGCTGGTGTTCCTAAACCCAAGTGGAGTGATGTGGCTGCGATGAGTTCCATCACAAAGAGTTATTGGGCGCAATGGAACAGCTTGATGATCCAGGATGGAGTCTTGTGCCGTAAATGGGAAAACGCTAGAGGGGACAGCTGTCATCTACAAATGGTTGTCCCTAAAGCTAAGGTACCGGATATTCTACGGCTCTACCACGATGGATGTTCTGGAGGACATATGGGGGTTAAAAGGACTCTCCTAAAAATTCGAGAACGCTTCTACTGGATCCACTGTCGAGATGATGTGGAGGACTGGTGCCGCAAATGTACCAGTTGTGCGGCCGTGAAAGGACCCCAGACACGCAGCAGAGGTGCATTAAAAGTGTACAACGTTGGAGCCCCTTGGGAACGGATAGCACTAGACGTTGCGGGACCATTTCCAGTAAGTGAGAGTGGAAACAGGTACTTCCTGGTGGTCATGGATTACTTCACAAAGTGGCCGGAAGTCTTCGCCATTCCTAACCAAGAAGCAACAACTGTCGCAGATAAGTTGGTTCAGGAAGTCTTCTGTCGTTTTGGGGTACCCTTAGAAATACACAGCGATCAAGGAAGGAATTTTGAATCCCAAGTATTTCAAGAGACTTGTCGGTTAATGGGTACCCATAAAACCAGAACCACCTCTTACCACCCACAATCCGATGGAATGGTAGAACGATTCAACCAAACGTTGGAGAGATATCTGGCGAAAGTTGTGGAAAGCCGGCAAAGGGATTGGGACAAGCACATACAGCCGTTTCTTCTGTCTTACCGAAGTGCAGTCCACGAAAGTACGACTGTGACACCAGCCTTCGCGAACTTTGGAAGGGAACTACGGTTACCTGCTGATTTAATCACTGGAACTCCCCCTGATGCCCCATGTAGTGTAACAGATTACGCGAATGACTTGCGTAATAAGTTGAACGATGTTTATGAGCATATCCGACAATCCAGCCAACAGATGTCTGAGAAGATGAAGACCCGTTATGATCGGAAGGCAAACGGTAGGGGTTTCGACGAGGGTTCACTGGTGTGGTTGCATAACCCAGTGCGGAGCAAGGGAAAGTCTCCGAAGTTACAAGCAAAATGGGATGGACCATACCGAGTCGTGACTAGGATCAACGATGTCACCTACCGAATACAGAAGGGCCCACGAGGTGCGCCTAAGATTGTGCATGTAGACCGGTTGGCACGATACTACGGGACTAATGATGCTCGGGACGAGCATGTCTAAGGAGGGGGCAGTGTTACATCGGACCTACTAGAACATTCGAGAAAGCCAGTGATGACAGTGTGTGTACATTCTATTATTATTAGTTTTAAAGTTAGGTAGGTACAAACTCGCGACCTATTTATACAAAGACATTAGAATTTCGACCGTACGCCTAGGGCATAAGGTTCATATTTGTTTGTTTTGTACAAGTAGGTAATGCCAACCTTGTAAGTAGGTACCTGCTATTTTTTGTTAGTGTTTTTTATGACCCTCTCGAATGTTCGTGGTTATTCTGGTGTATCTGTTGGCGAGTATAAATAGGGCGCTCAGGGCCGCGACCGGCAGTCTTGTTTTAGCGACACAACGAAGCGAATCCAAGTGAACTACAAGTGCGATATCTAAGTGAATAGTAAACAGTAGTGTATTTGTGATTAAGTTTTGATTGTTTTGTGATTAATAAAGTTATTGTGTTGTTTAATCAGTAGTAATTAATTTATCTCATACCCAGCTCGTAACACTATTTTTAGAAATTTGCAACAGTTGTTAAAAAGATGCTTGTTATGACATATTTTAATGAACATATTTTGGTGCACATTCAGTATATTTGGTGGAACACAGGCAAAATTAGGTAAATGAAATGGGAATAAATTGAAGTACTTTTAAATACCATCCATTTGTAATTAGTGCAAACACAATTAATGAGCAATATTCAGTGGTCACACAAGCAAATTATGTTGTTCCTGAAAACTCTGCAAACAAAGACAATTATTTGGGACCCCAATGGCAAATAACATACTACTTGAGAGTCTATTACAAATGTGTGCAGGCTATCGGCACCACAAGCGAATGAGCTCATCGCGAAGTTGAATGAGTGTGTAGTGTTACACTTCAGACTTTAGCCAAACTTTCTAGAGAACTTTGCCGAGGAACTTTGCAAGCAGTGTAGAGAGGCATTTGAGTATTTTCCAAAAAAAAAATATAATATTTTATGATACCATAAAATATAATCATTCATTTAAATTGTGTGCTTTTATTTTAGACCTATTAATTGAAGCTAAGTCTGGGACTGGTAAAACAGGTGTTTTTACCATTATTGCACTGGAGAAATTGGACTTGAAGAAAGGCTTACAAACTGTTATCTGTGCACCTACTAGAGAAATTGCAACTCAAATATGTGATGTCATTTCTCAAATTGGCTCCAAGTTCAATAGTAAGTAGAGTGAGGGAGTCAAGTATCTTATGCAGTGCAGCTACTAATCACCTTAATCTACACACTAATATTAAAGGGCCGTATTTATTGATACTGGATACTTGTTTTCCATTGTAACAGTGTTTTCTGCAAAAATAAATGATTTGATTTGATTTGGCTTACACTTCCTAGTTTTCACATAATCAAAATACCATGCAAACCCACAAACCAGTGATTTTTTTGTTACAGATTTACATGTTGAAGTTGTAATAGGTGGATTGCCTTACGAAGAAGATGTAAAAAAATTCAAAAATAATGTCCATATAGTGGTTGGCTGTCCTGGGCGGCTCAGACATTTAATTCAGGCAAATGAGATTGATGTAACAGATGTGCGATTATTGGTTCTTGATGAAGCAGATAAATTAATCGATAAAAGTTTTTTGGCAGATATTAACTATATATTTTCAGTTTTACCTAAACAAAAGCAGGTTATTATGAGTAGTGCTACATATCCTGATTTGGTGAAGTCTGGTATGAGTAAATATGTTCAAAATGCTCAACATATTTGCCCTGATAGTACAACTGTTCTCTTAGGAATCAAACAGTTAGTTACTACTGTTAGGAGCAACTCGAATATTGTGATACAAACACAGAACAGATTTAATGAACTACTCAAAATATTATCTAGCAAGAACTTTAAGCAATGTTTAATTTTCTGTAATTATCAAGTAAGAGTGACAGATTTGTGCATGAAGCTTCTACGTGAAAGTTGGCCTACAGAAAAATTACATGGTCAGCAGGGACAGAATGATCGTTTGGATGCATTGAAAATGTTGCAAAATTATAAATGCAGAATATTAGTATCAACAGATTTAGCAGCAAGGGGTATAGATGCCTCAAATATTGATTTAGTGATTAACTTTGAGCCCCCATATGAATGGCAAACATATTTACATAGAATTGGGAGAGCTGGGAGATTTGGCTCTTATGGTGTAGCTGTTACTATACTAAGTGAAGGAAAACAGGAGACAGAGTTTACAACAATGATTAATTCAATTAATGGATTAGTCTTGAAAAACTTTTGGGATGAAGAAAATGTTGATCTTCATGAATGTGATTCAGCCCCAGACACATTACACCAACATATAGAAAATAAGCTAATCGAAAAATTAATAAATGGAGATGCTAAGAGTATTGATGAAACTGAAAGCTTTGAAACATTATGCAATTCATTTGCGAAGGCTAAAGAAAGCGAAATAGATTCTTTTAATGATTTATTAACATGTTTTAAATCCCATAAAGAAAATATCAATGGTTCTTCAAATAATATTACTACAGAATCCCCTACTGAGTGTGTACCAACCTTGAAAATGCTTAACAATGCTCCTCTAAAGTTACCTAAAAACTCTGAAATAGAAGACACCTTAAAACAACTAAAAGACCAGATTAATAATTTAAATAACAATCAGAATCTCAAGAAAAGTGTTATAGAACTTAGTAAACCTGATAAAACAATCGTGAATGGGAGACCTAACCAGAAACAAGAGATTAATATTGACCATGGATTGTGTGATCATGAATTTAATGAATCTGTAACACTTGAAAACAAAGCATTGTTAGATGCAGGGCTTCCAACATCTTTTCGGTCATCAAAATGTAGTAATAATATTAAACTAAAGAAAACGCATTCTACACATTATAACGAAAATAAACAGAATCCACAAAAATCAAACAATATTAAATACAAGGAGGCTGGTAAACCTCCACCAAGGGAAAGAAAAGCATACAATAAGCTAGAAACTGAAAAATATTCAAGTGAAAGTGAAACAGATTTGTCTAGTAACATAATTTATTCCAAAGAAGCAATAAAAAAAGCTAATATCAGAAAATCAATAAAAAACAATAGTAGTAAGAAAAATAATAACACCAATAATCAAGGCAGAAGACATCTACAATCAAGTGATGATGAGGTAGAAAATAATTGGGATAGTCATACAAAATATGCAATTTGGTACACCCAGCTAAAAACTCACATAGAACAAATTCGAATGGCTTTGTATGTAGAGGAACTGTCTAAAATGTAGAATTTTAAATAATATCCTGTAAGCTTGTTATTCCAGGAATAACAAACCTATTTCGATAAGAATAAATAAAAGTAATTAATAAAATAAAACAATTCATTTTATTTGAATCCACAATACAATATTTATTTCATTGAGGTTTATTTTGTTGTACGTCAATATATTTAATTAAATACAGTTAACATAGGATACATTTTACAGCTTAAAGCTTGATTGTTGAGCAGAGTACCTCGTTAATCCGCCATTTTGTGGTGGCGGCCATCTTGGAATTTTATTTTATCATAGTGTATATAGGTAGTATTCTACTAATCAAGCCCTTTCATCTGATATTCATATTGAGGGAGTTGTTGAATAAAAATGTAATCCGCCATTTTGTGGCGGCGGCGGTCATCTTGGACTGATTTTTATCAAACATAGCTAAGCACATTCCCGACTAATTCATCTTTCAAGCAAAAAAAAAAACAATCAAAATAGGTTCATCCGTTCGGGCGCTACGATGTCACAGACAGACACTCACACAGCCACTTCAAACTTATAAGTCGTCGTTTTCTATGTGTTCTATAAACATCTGCCTAGCCCTTTCCCAACTATGTTGGGGTCGGCTTCTAGTTTTACCGGATGCTGCTGAATACCAGTATTTTACATGGAGCGACTGCCTATCTGACTTCCACAACCCAGTTGGCAAGACCACTTGGTAAGACTGGTTGTCTACAAATGACAGCCGGGACCAACAGCTTAACGCGCTTTCCGAAGCACGAAGGAAACTCGGTACCAACCTAGGCAACCGCGGCTTAGTCATGCTAGCGAAGGAGGTGGCGGAACGCGAGAGGGAGAGAACCTCTCCCAGCCGCCGCGGAAGACGCACCGGGCGTCGGGGGCCGCGTGGTGACCCGAGGCCACCGTAGGCGGGGGTCTGTGGACGGTGAGCTATGGGCTAGCTCGCCGTCCATCCGTGTTATGATGACAGGTCGTGTCGATGGTGCGTTTGTGTTCCACGCGCGCCTCAAAGAGATGTTAGCACATTGAAGGGGGCCGCAAGAGCTGTCGGGGTTGCAGGACTGGTCGAAAGCGATACCGAGGCCTCGGACATAAAGGGCGAGGAAGGAACATGGATGGATTTTAGTCAGTAAGTCTGACACTCCCTTCCCGCTTAGCCCAGAGTGGGAGAGATATTTGATTTCCCATCCGAAAAAAAAAGGCAAGCACGGCTTAACCTAAAGATCGGCTCGAGCGGCTGTTATTATTTAGCCACGAGCTCATACACAACATAACTTTCTTCAGTTGGAACTTTGATCCCCAATATCCGTAATAACAAAAAGGTGCCCAGCTATGGTCTAGATTCTAGACCTTAGCTGGCTTTTAGACTCTAGAACAAAATAATGATCGCAATGACGGGGAGAGCAAGTGTGCTTCGTTTTACACCCTTTATAAATTATTAGGTATATACCTATAATTTTCTCTTAGTTTACATGTATCCTCATAATCTTTGGCAAATACTTTGATTGACTCAGACTTCTTTCTAATCTATCTTCTATAAAATAAAAATGAATCATAAAATCGAAATTTTGCTAATTCTTTTTTTTTTGTTGTGTTTGTTATAGTCAGGAGAAGGTTCTTATGAAAAAACAAATGTAGTAGGTGACAGAATAACGTCTGTCGGGTCGGCTAGTTCATAATAAAATAGACTAGCGATTACAAAACAACGTTTATTTATAATAGACATCATGTTATTAAGACATTGGTAATACGTAATAAAAATGCAAAATAAGATCACAAAACAATTCTTAAAAAGCGAGATTTATAAACAAAGATTCACCTAAAGAATTAGGTACTTCCGTAACAAATAAAATCAAGATAAATCCTTGACAAAACTTGATCTTAATTTCTCAATAATGCTGGAGTCACACTACGGGCTAACGCCAATCCCTACTAGAGCGATAATTTTTAACGTGCTAAAGTGGGTGGCTACACTTGAAATGTCAACGTGAATGCCCATCATTGGCGATAAAAACGGCGTTAATGTTAAGTACCTACTTGAGTTGAATCAAGATGGACGTGGACAGAGTTCTGCATTTCAAGAGTTTTATTACATTCTCGTTAATCCACTCCATAGCGACCATAGCCATAGTACGTGTTTCAAAGACAAACACGTGCCATTACGTCGGGCTCACGACGCAGAATGACACTAACGTAGTGTGGCCGGTTCATCGCATTAATTCTTGCGTTCTTGCGTTAATCTTTTTGATGTACCGCCACTTGAGCTATCGCCTAATGCAATGTTTGTCAAATTATCGCGTTAAGTCGTGGCTACACCTACGGTTACCGTCCATTATCGCAATAATTAATGGCCTTTCTCGTTAGTGTGGCCCCAGCATAAGTAAGTACTTACTTTAAAAGAGACGATAATTATAAGAACCGCAAAGAAGTACATGGTATCAAGAGAAAATCAGACAACAAGCAACATACTCAATGTCATGTCGCTAAATTTGCTCCTGGGTACCTATCTAAAAGCTTGGCGGGCGGTGAGCGTGGCTGCAGATGTGAGCAATGTCTATAGATACGGTTCGGTCTAGCTCGGATTAAACAATAAAAGCGGCGTAGTCAACGGACCGCTGCCTGTTGCCACTTGCCATTTTTATTAAGATACTCATATAGTGAGCAATGAACATCCAGATACAATCTCCTCGCCCCCATCTGCTAGTAGCTGAGCGGCCACTGACTTGCTTTGCATCTACTATAAAAACTTTTCAAGTGTAAAATCAAACCTTATAATTCAGGTATGATTAAATACTGTAAGTAATTAACGAATCCCAAAGAATATTGTAAAACAAAATGCCACATCACGGACTAAAGCAATATTATGACAAGCAAAAATTATCATTTTAGCCAAAAAAACCCTTTCGTTTTTTTTTCAGTTGGTATTGATTGTACGAATACTTAAAATGGCCATTTCCGATCTTGATGATTTGGTGTGTCTAGTCCTTCTTTTCGTGTGTTTCTGAAAAGAAAATTTATTCATTAATTAAAGTGCCTATAAACAGCCTGATTGAATGAATGGTTTGAATTTGGCGTGTTTGTAGCGAGATCGAACATTTTTGCACCCACCTTGAATAGGGGAGACGACAAAAATAGTAGATTATTGCATCGAGCACAAAGTAATTTATTACTGCAACGAGTGCCTGATTTAGAGCCCGAGCGTAAGCGAGGGCTCTAATCTAACAGGCACGAGGGCAAAATCACTATTTTAAAAATGATGACAACGTCTTATAAATTGGTTTGCCGGGTGACACTTCAAGAAACTGCGTTACGCTCCGCTCACGTTATGCGCTCACAATGAGAGCGAGTGAGAGGCACGCGTCCCTTCCACTCGGACATGGTTAGCCCGCCTAAGAGCGAGAGAGACAGACATAAAAAGTGAAAGGCACGCGTCCCTTCCACTCGAGCACAGTTAGCCCGCCTAAGAGCGAGAGAGACAGAGTGAGAGAGATAGGCATACACACCGGTTCATTTCATCCTTCTTCCTACTATACGAATGAATATTCACATTAAAATTATTTTACCACTCAAAGTCGTTGTCACGTAAAACTTTCGCCCGTATACCGACTTTACAGGCAACCAATTTTTTTTTATTAATTGGTTAAACAAAAAACACATGTCCATTATTTTACAATAATCTAACTGACGATGACGGACTAAATAGATTTGCAATTTTTTGATACTGTCATCTTGCCTATTTCGGTTGTCGATTAATACAGAAATAGGACTACTTTCGAGTGGCAATTTATAATGAAAAGCTTATTAAAATATCGTAGGATTTCAAAGCGAGCGATAGGAGCTCGAAAAATATAGCACTATAGAGTGCTGAGTGTTTTTATAAGTAGTCCTATTTCTGTATTAATCCACAAAGGAAAATGTTTCAACTATATTACTCTACTAGATTGCCATCTGACTGTTTCTGGCCGCAGAAATTGGACTTATTTAGGTATTTTGCCGACGAAATATTTTTAAGTGAACAAAAATCATGGAAATCGCGTGACCGTCACGTACGGTTTTCATAAGACTCTCTCATTCGGCTACGACGTAGCGGATCGCTACGAGTTTACACTTCTTTAGGCAGTCCCCAAAGACTGCCCGCATTTTTTTGTTTATTTATTCAGAAAAGGGGTCCTTACTTTGGCAACTTTTTGAGAATTGAAAAAGAATCAGAGGCATGAGCAAGCTCAAAAATGTTTATATTCCGCCACAATGTGATGTTTAATTATAAATAGTTGTCCAAGATTATGGGGGTTTTGAACAACAAACTAACAGTAACTAACTGACTAGGGGCTAGGCTGTTAATTGTACATTACACCTCCCCTCTTAAACCTCTAACCCTAGCTCTACACAAGGCTTGCAAATAACACAGGTTCTTAAAACAATGTAGTACGCGCGTATTCGAGTCCGTGCATTTCAGTTTGGCCAGAGTAAAAAATAAATAAATAAAAGTAGCAAATATTTTACCTGCAATTTCGTCTTCTTCAGCATCAAGTATATCGGCGCAGCACACTGAGTAGCATATTAGGGATAAGAAGCCGAGAGGTAGCCCGAACACTAGCGCCGTCAAGACCGGATTCCCACGCCACATACTCGTCAATGTAGTCCTGGCTTCGTAAAAGCTTCTATAGAAACGCATTGGCAAGCTGTAACCTCCATATGTCTGTGGGACCAACAAAAAAGCCTAGTTCAGTCTGACTAAAAGCTTGCAATATCTCTGCGGGCCTAAAATGGCCGCTTGAGCAGAACATAATGTTACGAGCTGGGTATGAGATAAATTAATTACTACCGATTAAACAACACAATAACTTTATTAATCACAAAACAATCAAAACTTAATCACAAATACACTACTGTTTACTATTCACTTAGATATCGCTCTTGTAGTTCACTTGGATTCGCTTCGTTGTGTCGCTAAAACAAGACTGCCGGTCGCGGCCCTGAGCGCTCTATTTATACTCGCCAACAGACACACCAGAGTAACCACGAACATTCGAGAGGGTCATAAAAAACACTAACAAAAGAAATAGTAAGTACCTACCTACAAGGTAGGTATTACCTATAAAAGTTGTAGGTATAAGCTACTTGTACAAAACAAACAAATATGAACCGTATGCCCTCGGTGTACGGTCGAAATTCTAATGTCTTTGTATAAATAGGTCGCGAGTTTGTACCTACCTAACTTTAAAACTAATAATAATGGAATTTTCTCGAACTTCTAACGTACACACACTGTAATCACTGGCTTTCTCGAATGTTCTAGTAGGTCCGATGTAACACTGCCCCCTCCTTAGACATGCTCGTCCCGAGCATCATTAGTCCCGTAGTATCGCGCCAACCGGTCTACATGCACAATTTTAGGCGCACCTCGTGGACCCTTCTGTATTCGGTAGGTGACATCGTTGATCCTAGTCACGACTCGGTATGGTCCATCCCATTTTGCTTGTAACTTTGGAGACTTCCCCTTGCTCCGCACTGGGTTATGCAACCACACCAGTGAACCCTCGTCGAAACCCCTACCGTTGGCTTTCCGGTCATAACGGGTCTTCATCTTCTCAGACATCTGTTGGCCGGACTGTCGGATATGCTCATAAACATCGTTCAACTTATTACGCAAGTCATTCGCGTAATCTGTTACGCTACATGGAGCATCAGGGGGAGTTCCAGTGATTAAATCAGCAGGTAACCGTAATTCCCTTCCAAAGTTCGCGAAGGCTGGTGTCACAGTCGTACTTTCGTGGACTGCACTTCGGTAAGACAGAAGAAACGGCTGTATGTGCTTGTCCCAATCCCTTTGCCGGCTTTCCACAACTTTTGCCAGATATCTTTCCAACGTTTGGTTGAATCGTTCCACCATTCCATCGGATTGTGGGTGGTAAGAGGTGGTTCTGGTTTTATAGGTACCCATCAATCGACAAGTCTCTTGAAATACTTGCGATTCAAAATTTCTTCCTTGATCGCTGTGTATTTCTAAGGGTACTCCAAAACGACAGAAGACTTCTTGAACTAATTTATCAGCGACAGTTGTTGCTTCTTGGTTAGGAATGGCGAAGACTTCCGGCCACTTTGTAAAGTAATCCATGACCACCAGGAAGTACCTGTTTCCGCTCTCACTTACTGGAAATGGTCCCGCAACGTCTAGTGCTATCCGTTCCCAAGGGGCTCCAACGTTGTACACTTTTAATGCACCTCTGCTGCGTGTCTGGGGTCCTTTCACGGCCGCACAACTGGTACATTTGCGGCACCATTCCTCCACATCATCTCGACAGTGGATCCAGTAGAAGCGTTCTCGAATTTTTAGGAGAGTCCTTTTAACCCCCATATGTCCTCCAGAACATCCACCATGGTAGAGCCGTAGAACATCCGGTACCTTAGCTTTAGGGACCACCATTTGTAGATGACAACTGTCCCCTCTAGCGTTTTCCCATTTACGGCACAAGACTCCATCCTGGATCACCAAGCTGTTCCATTGGGCCCAATAACTCTTCGTGATGGAACTCATCGCAGCCACATCACTCCACTTGGGTTTAGGAACACCAGCTTTGATCCACTCGAAAATCGGTTTGATATCCGAGTCGTTTTGCTGAGTCTGCTGTAGGGTCTCCTTCCATTCATCGCTGAGATCCATTCTAAGCATCCTCACGGGCACTACTTCCTTAGTCTCTTGCCTGGCACAGTGCTTACAGTCTTCAGGACAAGGTCTTCTTGACAAGGCGTCTGCGTTACCGTGAGTTCTCCCACTGCGATGTTCAGTTACGAAATCAAACTCTTGGAGTAGTTCAATCCATCTCGCCACTTGCCCCTCTGGATTCTTGAACTGTAATAGCCACTTCAGTGCAGCATGGTCAGTTCGTAATTGGAATTTGCGTCCCAGCAAATATTTACTGAAGTGCTGCACTGTCTTTACTACAGCGAGTAGCTCCCGTCTTGTAACGCAGTAATTTCTTTCTGGCTTAGATAAAGACTTGCTGAAGTAAGCTATTACAACCTCCCGGTCTCCTTTCCGTTGAGACAGCACGCCCCCAATTCCAGTATTACTGGCATCTGTGTCAACTATGAAGTCATTTTCAGTGTCAGGATATCCCAAAATAGGTGTGTTGCACAGACGTTTCTTTAATTCCTGAAATGCGACGTCGCAGTCCTCGTCCCAACAGAATTGCCTCTTTTCCTCAGTGAGTTTGTGCAGAGGTTTGGCAATGTCGGCAAAATTCTTGACAAATCTTCGATAGTAGGAGCACAAACCCAGGAATGCTCTTACCTGTGTCTTGTCTTTCGGAACTGGCCAATCCTTGACGGCGACTACTTTTTCTGGGTCTGTTTGAACACCTTCCCCCGAAACTATGTGTCCTAAGAAGTTCACTTGCTGTCTGAAAAACGAGCACTTTTTCGGACTTAACTTGAGATTTGCTGTTTGGATTTTCGACAGCACTCGGTTGAGGTTTTTAAGGTGATCTTCAAATGTACGGCCCACGATGATTATGTCGTCTAGATAGACAAGACATGCGTCTCCAATCAATCCGGCGAGTACTTGCTCCATCAGCCTTTCAAACGTCGCAGGAGCGTTGCACAAACCGAATGGCATAACTTTAAACTGCCATAGCCCTTTTCCTGTTGAGAATGCAGTTTTCTCCTTGTCCTTGGGGTCTATTTCTACTTGCCAGTAGCCACTCTTCAGATCAAGTGTGGTAAACCACTTCATACCAGTCAGCGTGTCCAGTGTGTCATCGATCCTAGGCAGCGGGTAGCTGTCCTTTTTCGTGACGTCGTTCAGTCGTCGATAGTCCACACAGAAGCGCATACTGCCGTCCTTTTTCTTTACCAGGACCACAGGAGAACACCATGGACTCGATGAAGGCTCTATAACACCGTCCTTCACCATTCCCTCAATCATGGTTTCTACCTCTTTTTCTCGTGCAACTGGCAGTCTTCTTGGTCGCTGACGGATAGGTAACTCGTTACCTGTATTAATCTGGTGCTGAACAAATCCAGTTCTCCCTATGTCAGCATCATTCGAAGAGAAAATGTTGGCGTACTGAAGTAACATCTTCTTAGCCTTGTCCATTTCTCCTTTAGTTAAATCGCAGTTTTCCAAAAGCGTTGACACGTCAAATTTTGAACTGCGAATTTCATTTCCGGTAGGGACATCTTGCAATTGACGCATCCAAGCTACTTCCTCGCAAGTGCCGATTAAGGTGCCCTTCTTAATCACTTGCTCCTGGTCACTTGGATTCAGTATGCGTACTGCTGAGATGGTGGTGGCCTTGACCAGAGTTCGTGCCATCTTCCATGGGAAGTCATTGTTCACCCTTTCTATTAGTACACTTCGACCTTTGTTTCCAGAATTTTGTGGCAAACAAATTGGCACAACCGTTTCTGATCTGCGAGGAAGAACAATCTTCTTCAAGCAGTACACTTTCCCTGACGGTGCACCTTCCATGAAGACTTCCTCTGAACCACATTTCAGTACTCCTTGATCAACGTCGATCTCACAACGATATTTCCGCATGAAGTCCAAGCCCAAGATGCAATCGTCCAATATGTCAGCCACGATGACATTCTGCTTGTAAAATCTGTCACCCAGTTTTAACTCCACCTCCTTCTTGCCTCGGACGTTTATGTGCTGACCGGTAGCTGTTAGTAACTGTATACGGTCGTGCTTATTGAAGTAGTCCCCAAGAAACCGACTTGCTAGTTTGGAATTGACGACCGTGTGAGAAGCTCCAGTATCCAACGTCAGTTTGCATGGTGTTCCATTGACTTCGCCTTTGATGGTCAGGCTGTTCCCGTCATGTGCTTGCGAGATCAAGATTCTCGGGGCTCTTTCAATACCAGCCAGCACCCGCCCCCCAGTCCTGGCATTTACTCGTTTCCCTGCTGTGGCTGGGCAGTCACTTCAGCCACTCTTCCCTGCTGATCTTCTCTCGGGGTGCTGCGCTTAGGGCAGCTGGACCGAAGATGACCCCTTTCTCCACAAGTGTAGCACCTAGGACTATACCCCTGTGGGCGGTCGCGTACAGGTGATGCAACAACCTCCCTGACACGGTGCGTTCGGTGGTCTTGCCTCACTGCCTCTACTTCTAAGGCATGGGCCAAGGCGTCCTTCAAGGTCTCATGATGCCCCAGTCTCACGGCAGCTCTAACTTCTAAGTCACGTATTCCATCAACGAAGGCCTGTACCAGATTTCCATCAATCAGTGCAGGGGCAGACTGGTAGGCTTTCCGAACGAGTTTTTCAATTTCCAGGGCCCACTGCTGTAGGTTCTCGGCACTACGTTGAACACGGTCCTTCAACTTGGCACGGAATACGTGCTCCAGGTGCGCGTCGCCGTATCTGGACTCCAACGCCTCCAGCAGCTGCTCGTAGGTTACATCCTTGCCGAGTGCTTCGAGAATAGTTAAAGCCTGGTCTCGGAGGCCCAAAGTGAGCGCGGTCATGGCTTGTGGTTTGGTCCATCCATTCGCCTTCATGACGGCCTCAAACTGGATTTTGTAAGCCGACCACGAAGATGTGCCGTCGAATGGAGGCACTTTAAAACCACGCGAAGATGGTGCAGCAATCACCGAAGCTACAGTCCCGCCTTCAGTCTTCAGTTCGCCCAAAGCCTTCTTTACCCCAGCAATCTGAACTTCGGCCTCCGAGATGCGATTCTCATGCTGGTGGACCTGTTCTTTCATCAACTTGATGTCCTTGCCAAAACTTGCATGCAGATCCTTTATGAGGAGCATCTGCTCGTCCTGGCGGCGGACCTGCTCCTCTTTGTCTCGCTGCAACTGCTCTTCCAACCGACGAGCCTGCTCCTCTTGACGGCGAGCTTGCTCCTCTTGACGGCGAGCTTGCTCCTCTTGACGGCGAGCTTGCTCCTCTTGACGGCGAGCTTGATCCTGCAGCAGCGCCATTAAAGCTGACAAGTCTGGCGCCCCTGATGCTGGAGAAACTCCGGATGGGCCAGCGACTGGCTGTGACGTAGGCTGGACACATCCCGGTGTCTGTGTCGGAGAATCCCCAAACCGCCTTTGGTCCATATCCTGCTGTCGCTGACTTCTGGTACGGATACCGTCCGTGTCGTCCTTTGGTAGGATTGGCATAATTTATCTCTCACTTCTGACACCAATTTGTTACGAGCTGGGTATGAGATAAATTAATTACTACCGATTAAACAACACAATAACTTTATTAATCACAAAACAATCAAAACTTAATCACAAATACACTACTGTTTACTATTCACTTAGATATCGCACTTGTAGTTCACTTGGATTCGCTTCGTTGTGTCGCTAAAACAAGACTGCCGGTCGCGGCCCTGAGCGCTCTATTTATACTCGCCAACAGACACACCAGAGTAACCACGAACATTCGAGAGGGTCATAAAAAACACTAACAAAAGAAATAGTAAGTACCTACCTACAAGGTAGGTATTACCTATAAAAGTTGTAGGTATAAGCTACTTGTACAAAACAAACAAATATGAACCGTATGCCCTCGGTGTACGGTCGAAATTCTAATGTCTTTGTATAAATAGGTCGCGAGTTTGTACCTACCTAACTTTAAAACTAATAATAATGGAATTTTCTCGAACTTCTAACGTACACACACTGTAATCACTGGCTTTCTCGAATGTTCTAGTAGGTCCGATGTAACAATAATATGAACCACAATAAAAGTTTAAAATTCTTAAAATGGACTTTATGGATATCGCTTTAAAGTTCATTTTTAGGTGACTCATATTATGTTCGCTAAAGCGGCCATTTTAGACCCCTGCACACAATAAGTCATGGAAATTAATTGAGCACCTATCAGATTCTCAAAAAAACTTAAATATATCGTGTTCTATACAGTTCACGGTTAAAAAAATGACAGACAGAACTTGATGAATCAAGATGAATCAATCAAAAATGATCAAGTAAGTAATAAGAGTTGCGGCTCATCTAACAGCACGGAATTGTATTTTTTCATGCTCCTATCCACGCTTTGTCGCTCAGGACCGTCATTTGCTAGAAATAGCAAACGTGCGTCCCGACGTCGACCGCATCGTCGATGCTGCCGCGTGCGAAAGCATTTCCTATTCCTAGATGGGACGCAACTCTTAAAAGTATAAAAATTACCGGTGCAACTTGGTTATGTATCTGGTCAAGGAAGATTGAAACTGCTTCAGGTGTCATGAGCACAGGATCATCATCAGGCATGTGGTGGTGGCCTGTAGTTGAGTTGAGGACCAGTAGGTGAGGCGTTGTCAGTTCATACATAGCTATGGAGTTTGCCAAGTCAGGATTTCCCATCCAACCAAACTGGAATCTGTCATGCAGGTCTCGTTTTCTTTTCCTGTATAAACATTTGCTTTTGTATGTCATGTTTTCAAATAATGAAGGTAGAAAATATGTATTCTTTCAAAATAAAATCATACTTACTTGACAATACTCTCAATCATATCTTTGAAGTCTTTCTCTGTTTGAGTGATTTCATTCAACTTATTTTCAGAGACAATAGCAATGACTATGTATTTTTGGATATTCATTAGTTCATTTAAATTTGAATGAGTGACTTTTGGGAATGACCCAAATCTCTCTGAGTTAATCCATTTGTCCAGAGTTACATTTAAGGATTCTTTATCTTCAATTAATGGTGGATTTGCTGTAAAACAAGGTAATCTTAAAGTAATTATCAATTAAATATATTAAAGAGGCATAGTTTTTATCTTATACAGGGGTGAAACGGTAAACGGGACAGTAAGGGGAGCTACCTTAATTGTTGCAGCTACATGAAAATGGTCTTAGGAAACTATCTATAATTTCCCGTAAAATTTTGATACCCATTCACAGATTTAAAAAAAATTACAGTTAGCAGGAAAATTGCCATTTTACTCATAACATTTTTTTATGATAATCTATCCTGTTTCTAATACTGATCTGAAAAGTTCTCCAGACCAACCCAGGTTGGAGTACTCAAAAAGTCAGAAATTAGCAAATGGGGCAAAACAATTTTTACAATTTGTTTTGCCCCATTTGCCGCATTCCACCCTGTATACCTTCGAAAAAGTAGGCTTCATCTTCTTTGTATACAAATACAGCAGTTTCATTAGGTATTTTAACATCATTTTTCAAAAGATCATGTGACATAGCATAAAACCATGTATGTGGCTGATACTTCTCAGCATGCTGTATAAACATTTCCTGTAACAATAAGGAAAATTGTTTATTTAGTAGTACATAAATAAAATTATATGAAAAAGGACTTCAATATCATGTTCTTGCCTGATAATAACCACAACTGACTTTTTTAATCAACTTCAAAAAGGGAGGTTTTATTGGTAGATTTTTTTCTAATTACTCCCATTGAAATGTCATAAAATTGGTTCAGTATGGCGGGTTTTCTTTACACATATTTTTTGTTCTTGGGCTATGTTGCCGAGGTGATCCCCTTATACAGTTACAGTATAAAGTCAATTTTTTTTTACAGAAAGGTTTTTATCATGGTGATTGGTTTTATTAGGATTTGGTACAAAAAACATTTTAATTTAAATGAATTACCCATAATGGTCCTTGTTGCTTGCCAACATATCCAAAGAAGACAGGGTGTGTTTCTTTCAGGTACCCAAGACTGTCAGCCTGTGACAGTCTTTGAACGGCAGGCTGAGACATACGTAGGGCATAATTGACCATCTCATCTTTAACTCTTTCTCCAACATACTCATGGTGATAGGGGCCTTTAATACTGTAAGAAAAAAATATAAATCTGCTTAAAAGTATGCTTTTGACAGAAACTCTTTACTTAATCCATCACTGACATGATTACTTACAACATTATTGTAGGGTATGCTCTGACTTTGAAGTGCGTCGCCACAGACATGAACCTAGTGCAATCAACCTTCGCCACCTTTACAGGGCTGTTGAAGAGGGATTGAGCGACATGGGCCCAAATAGGCTCTATTCTGCGGCAGTGGGCGCACCATGGCGCGTAGAACTTCACAAACCACATACCCTCATTACTTATGTCCACAAATTTGTCACTTAATTCTAAAACTCTAGATGACGAAACCACGCAGAGCACTGAAACACCAGAAGTTAACTTTTTAAGTAAACGCCGTTTAAATAGATACAGATAATAAACAGGTCAATTAGCTAGGATTAATAATTGTGTATTAAATAGGTATTTAACTGGTATGCAAATTCTGTTTCAAATAAATGATGATAATCAGAAACCAACACAGTAATTCGATTAAATTGTAAAGTAAACATTCTCACCTGCTAAAATCATAAAACACTGTCCGGTCAAAAAATTCATTGTTACTGTAATTAACTTAATTTAACCAAATTTAATAAATACTATCGTCTCATATTAAAAACGCCGAATTTTTATTTTAAAATCCAAATCGATAAATACAAATTTTGACAATTAAATGAAATGAATGAAAGCGACGCAACGCAACATTTTGAGTAACTGTCACCTGTCAGTGTTGCCAATATAAGGTAGCATTTGGGGTATCACCAATCAGAAGCGTGTGGTTGTACTTTGTTATATAAGAATTTGGTGCTGCTTCTGACTTCGCTGGTTGAGTATACTAATTGAAAAACTAAAAAAAAGAATAACTTATCGCAGCCACAGAAAGCCACAATTTTTCAGAATTTCCTTCGTACTTCAATGAAGACGAACTTTTCGCAGCATAAATCAAGTCTCCAGAAATATCCAGAATGCCAGAGCTCTCTTTGCTAATTCTTCAATTAAGATTTAATTTATGTATGCGAAACACCATCGATTACTTAGTTTTCTATCTCAACTTCGCTTGCTCTGGACCAAATTCAGAGTGAGACTGCAATACTATTTATAAAATTGAAGTGTGCCGGTGCGTGTAGCAGTAATGCAGTATAATAATTTGTACAAAGTAAAATACATAATTTATAAACAGATTGATTCTTTATTGCACACAAAATAAAAGATATACACAGTAAATTACAATGTAGGTAGGTAGCTGATGCACTGCACAAGGGACCCTAGGAACACTGTGAAAGACCGGCACCGGCATCGGCATTGAATCAACATCGCGCCGGTTGCTCTCTAAAATATGCTATAAATTCCCTCAATAAAATTAATGGCAGCAAGTCATTTTAATTGGTCATTGAGATTTATAATTAAAAAAAAAATCTTTAGTGTTTTCCCTAAAGGGATAAAAAATATGTTATGTATTCACCTTACTTGGGGTTCAAAGGGCCCCCAAAAAGTAGTTATACGGTATTTTTAGGATTAGTTACGTTACTGGTTCTGGCCATTTGTCTTGTGACCACACAGAGCGGCTAAATATAAGACCGTCTTTTACTGCTACCCGGTTGCAGAAACGTGGAAATGGGGTAAGTGGAACGAGACGTTTTCTTTTTGAGAATTTAAAAAAAATGGTTTCCATGAACTCGATAGATGGCGTCGATCCGACAACGTTACTAGCAGCCAAGGCCAAAACACTTGAAAAAACACACGCCACATACGCTCGTTGACTGATACTTTCGTTTGCATACTCTTCCGAATATAATCATTAGGTCCAAGCTACTAATATCTAATCTGTGGGTCCAAGTGAAATTATGTAACGTTCTGTTCCTTGCAGTAACGTAGTCAGACCAGCGTCATCTATGCGGTGACTAGGGAAGATTTGAAAAAGAAAATCCCTCATTGCAAACGTTTTGTTTTGTCTTTATCTTGATGTTTCGATCAACGATAAGGCTGACCGCCCTATGCTGTGTTGATATAAACCATAGTAACAAAGTGTGTTGTAAATACTATAAGCTACAGTAAATTCACCAATTTACATAGTTTTAACTTTTATTCAGTTTTATTACAGTTAGCTGGTTTCTTTTCCTTTTGATAAGATAAGTTATTTATGGCAACATTGCTGGGTTGTCGTGCGTGGACCAGACGAGGTCGAATCGTTTCGTTTTCCTTTTTACTGCTTATTATTTTAAAATACACATGTTTACCGGGTTATTTTAAGACGTTCTGTTATATATCTGTTTGTGATACATATGAACTCGTAAATTAAATTATGAAGTGCTTTGTGCTTTGATATCGTGATAGTGCAATTTTGGAGGTAAAATGCCCGCTTCCATTTGCGACCCCGTAACTAGCGCATTGCGTTTATCTCTTACCCCAGATGAGTCTCAAAGTTCCTCATTACTGGATAGCAGATTATACTCATCCGCTAAAAGCGTGCTGTTGTCCAAGATAGAGTTTGAAGAGTCTGGTGATTATCAAAGCAATGTTCTCGACGGACTCAAATCTAAGTACGTGGTGATCCGACCTAAAAAACCAGTGCATGATAGTAAACTGCTGAAAAAGGATTGTAATACTGCCGGCCAAGCATCAGGTAACTAGCTGCATGTTAATGATACTGAAAATTGTGTAGATTTGTTTGTTATCTACATGCGCGATAAGATCTATTTAGAGGTTATATCTTATGGTCACTTGTCAATAAACGTCATGGAATCATTGAACGAATGCTGATTACATTTAATCAAGTAAATAACAGAATTCCAACCTAAATAAAGCTCGTATATATGTATACAAATATATGAAACTTTGCGTTTCATTTTAATTGAATTTAAACAGGTTTTTCCCCTAATGTTTATGAGATTTACTCAATGTTTTTTTTTAATGTGTTGTCTGTAAACGATGATGAGTAAAACTTATTGGTTGTATGTCTTTATCCTTGTTTACCTATTAGGGAATAACATGATTAAATGATGCAGGCAGCTGAGTCTTTATTAAATTGTCATGAGTATATGAATTAACATTGCTTAGTGTGTTGTCATTATGTCTGCTTTGTAACTTATTAGAAAAACAATAATAGTGAACTTTTCATTGTAGGCTTATGTGGGCAATGACTGTGATGTAATCTTTTATGAACTAAGGAGTGCTTATTATGAATAATTTATTTTAAGAGGGTTGTTAGAAATTATACTAAAATCATTTTGTTATTACATTTTTAGAAAACAATAAAACCTTGGAAGATGGCTTGCCCAAACCTAAAAGGGTTTTATTTCCTGTTGAAAAAGTTCACTTGGGATGGCAAAATGCATGGGCGGCTGGTGCCGGCATGCAAAATGTGGGTAACACATGCTATTTGAATTCTACCCTGCAGGCTCTGTTCCATGTGCCTGCTTTTGCTAACTGGTTGGTCATGGAAGTGGCTCATGCTGAGAAATGTAATCAACAAGGTGAGCTTATGAACTGATTTCTCCTTTTGTGTATATTATAATAATGATTGACTAACTTGGATTGAGTAAGACATCTTACTTGTCATTCTCACTTGGAGTAAACGAAGAAGGTGAAGCATTGTTGTATTGGGGTATTTTCTTATGTAACTAGATTAGATGTACAAAAAGTGCTGATTATATCAGTCTAATATTTTATTTTGTCAAATCAAAATAAAAGTACTCTTTTAAATATATTTATTTATTTAGCAGTTAAACTTGGCTAGTGAATTAATTAGAAAACTGAATTTTAAAATATAATATATATTTTATGTTTTATTTAGAAATTATAAAATTTTTCCTTCACTAAAATGTGTGTGGTGTGGGTCAATGAAGTTTTGTATGATACTATTAATAAGAGTTTAATCAACTTTCACATAATAATACAAATGCAAATATGTACATAATAATTAGGTTGACATTGACAATAATGAGCAATATTATGAGTTAATAGTATTTGATTGGATGTTTCAGAAGCATGTGTGATTTGTGGGATGCGTGCCACATTGATGGCCACACAGAAAAGTGGGGGAGCTCCCATCAAACCTTGGCAGGTGTACTCCAAGTTACGCCTCATATGCAGACACCTTACACCAGGCAGACAAGAGGATGCACATGAGTTTTTGAGGTAACTAAGGAAAAATTTCTATGTACATTGTATATGCTTAATTTGTTGCAACTGTTTATCTAATGCGTTCTTATCTATTCATCAATTTCAATGAAATATATTTAAATCTGTTTTAGATATTTGGTGGAAGCAATGGAAAAATGCTATCTAACCCGGTTTGTTAATCATGACAAATTCGAGCAGTACAGCAAAGAGACAACACCATTGAATCAGATTCTTGGTGGATACTTGCGCTCTACAGTCCGGTGTCTTGCATGCCATCATCTCTCCACCACCTATCAGCATTTTCAGGTAACTTATAGTTTTCAAAAACAAAATGCTACTTCATAGATTATTTAATAAAGTTCAAAATTTATCTTATTGTTTTTATTTTTCCAGGACTTACTTTTAGATATAAGAAAACACTCAACATTAGATGAAGCATTAGATTCTTTTTTTTCTCGTGAAAGATTAGAAGATTTAGGTTACAAATGTGAGGCATGCAATAAAAAGGTAAGTTATATTTTAAGATGAAGTGACTTTGATAAATAAAGAAATGTAAGAATAATACATTTAGGATCATAGAGTGTAAAATCAAAAATAATTTCATGGAAAAAACTCTTATACAAAAATCCTTACACTTAATCAAATATCTAACTGAAACTTTTTTTTAAGGTATCTGCCACCAAACAATTTTTCATTGAGCGCGCTCCTATGGTTCTCTGCATAGCATTGAAACGGTTCTCATTAGCTGGAGGCAAGCTCTCCAAACACGTGCAATTTAGAAAGAAGATCACCCTTAACAAGTATATGTACAACAAAAGTCACCAACAGTTGGTAAGTTTGAAAATATTTTCAACTGATTTTAATAAAAAAATGTTATCATGGCTTGCTTGCTTATGTGGAATATGGTAACTCTGAACATTTGAATTGTAAAAAACACTAGCTGATCCACGCAACTTCGTCTGCGTCACATAAGAAAGGAAAAGCTCACAAGGGGAATAAAATTTCCCCTGTTTTTGCAACATTTTTATTTATGCTCCGCTCCTATTGGTCATAGCGTGATGTTATATAGCCTAAAACCTTCCTGGGTAAATGGATTATAGAACACAAATATATTTTTTCAATTCAAACCAGTAGTTCCTGAGATTAGCGCGTTCGAAGAAACCAACATGCATATAACCTATAGAGTAGAAATGTTAGTTATTTTGTTTGAAACCAATTCTACCAACTGACAGCTGCAGAGCATCCGCGCTTCCCTGCGCTCTGATTGGCTGACCTAATGTCAAATATGATACTCTAGAGATGGGGGTAGTGTGAATGCAAGTTTTATCGATATCGATAACCAATGCATCAGTAAAGTAGTAATAGTGAATAATACTTGCGTGTTTTCTTATGGAAATCAGTGTATCACTGATAACTGACTGACTGAAATCACTGATTTTTAAAATTAATTTGTTTCATATAAATTTTTCTGACCGCTTGTATCTCATTATGTCTTCCTTTTGCTGAGGAAAGCTAGGCTCATCTTTCTCTCCTTCTGTCATAATAGGTTTCACAAATATTTTTTTAATATAATTTGATTTAATTTACTTGAAACCAATATCAATATCAATTATTGGTATGCAACACTTGTGATAAGAGCATAGACTAGAAAGAGATAGTTTAATATGGACTGCGTTATGTAGAAGCACGACGCATAGACATACATCAATTGTTTCACTTTGACTGGAGCCGTGAGAAAATGTAATATAAATTACTTTTTTACCTGTATTTTACCGATTAAAGGTTATTCCGTCTGTTTTATAATTTGATCTTCTGCTGTTTTTTCCACACCACCGAATAGAACAGCACGCCATTGTGAAACCATTTGATCAAAATTTAATTTCGGAATGAAGACACGTACACGCAGATCCAATACTGGTTTTGTACTGTTTTACTGACAGCGAGCGTCAATATTTTATAAATGACAAATCATATAATAGTTGCGGAGGCGTCTGGCCTGACATTACCACTCTATAGGTTATATACTCGATGGAAGAAACAAACAAACTCTTCAG
The DNA here is from genome assembly GCA_916618015.1 of Xestia c-nigrum. Lineage (NCBI taxonomy): Eukaryota > Metazoa > Arthropoda > Insecta > Lepidoptera > Noctuidae > Xestia > Xestia c-nigrum. Next base: position 14,732,750 of record OU745260.1, read on the forward strand.
CTTTATAATATTATAGTATTAGATTATAATAAGTAAAATGTTTTATCATGGCTTACTTGCTTATGTGGAGTATAGTAACTCTGAACATTTGAATTAAAAAAAAACAATTTTGTTTCAGTCATATAAACTAGTAAGTTTAGTCACTCACCTTGGGCCATCACAGAATTGTGGTCATTATACTGCTATAGGACAAGCACCGAATAGCAATTATTACCAATTCGACGATAGTTGTGTTCGACCATTACCTCTGTCTGCTGTGCTGGGCACAAACGCCTATATTATGTTCTTTGAAAAAGATAATACCGAAGAGGCGTCCACTTCCGCTGCGTCATCCTCGAGTGTTGTATATGGCCCACAGCTGCCAGATAATATACTAAATAGAGATAAAAGTCCTTTAAAGCTAACATTCTATAGAAGTGATGAGAGAAAGCCAGTTCTACTTAATAGCACTTCAGTAGAAGTTCCTAAACCTGATGTCAAACCTATAATTCTAAATAGCACACTTGGGAAGTCAACAGAGTCTAATAATTCAAATTCTGAGCCTTGGGTGGTAAAACAAAATGGTGAAGTAGAGAAAATTGTTCAGCCTCCAAAGATTCTGAATGGGATAGAGAAAAATGGTAATAAAGTGGATGATGATAAGAAGATAAGTTTTATAATAAAACGACAAAATGGTGATGAGAGCCAAGTAAAACCCAAGGTATCAAAGAGTGAGTCTGATCTCAGATCCATCATAAATTCAAAAGCAGTTGAAAAAGCTGCTTCTACAAGCAAATTAGTCAAGACACCTAAATCCCCCTTAGAAAAATTGGAGGAGCAGATGAACAGGAGTGATTCATCGGGTCTGTCGCCGAGGAACGGCTGCACGGGATCGAGGTTGGTCCCGTATGATTCTGAATCAAGTGGGGATGAGCGAAACGATAGATTAAACGAGGACGGAGCGAGGAGGGACGACGGGCGCCGGCCAAAGCCTAGTCGCTGTGAGTCGCCTCGCGCGCTCGTCGTCACCACCAAGAGCATGCACCACGCCTGGACCGTCTCCAGCGAGAACAGCGGCCCGCTGCTCAGCCCTAGCCTCAACGGCGTCACCAACAAAAAGTACGTGCGGGGGGGACCTACGCAATTTACGATCCCATATATTCCAATCTTTTTGTGCTACTCCACTATTCAGAAAGTCAACAAGATTAAAATGATTAAATTTCGAAACACATCACATTTCATATTCTCATTATCCTTTTTCAGGGTAAAAGAAAAAGAGGAGCGACAATCGGAAAACGATCAAAGTCCTAACACGAGTGTGAGTAGCATGTCACCGCTGAGTGACCGCAGCGGCGCAGGCGCGACTGGCGCGACTGGCGCGGCTGGCGCGACTGGCGTGACTGGCGCCGGCGCAGTGGCCGCGCCTGCCGCTGCTCCCGGCGCTGTGCTCGCGCCCCTAGACACAATGCGCCACCTGCAGACTGTCTCGCACCGCGGGTACGGCGCGCCCGTCTCTTCTTGGAATGGGAACCACAGCGCTCTCTCGCGACAGGTGAGAATCTCCTTCGGACATTTAAATTCAAACTCTCTCTCTCGCTCTGTTTAACACCAAGAGTGAGGCTCCTTTTGCCCTGCTCTTTGGTTGTTCATGTACCTACTACATCAATGTTGTACTACAGGTATTTGAAGAACGACGAGACGAGCGCAAGCGAGCTCTGGATGCTGCGGATGAAATGGATCGAGGGCGCAACAAGAAAGTGAAAAAATTCCATAACTATAATAATCGCTTCAACAACAGTAGAAACGGTTACAATCCCTTCCAGGTAAATAAAGTCAAATCTTTATTTACTGTACACACAGTTTCATTCAGATCTTTTAATTTTATTCTTTGTAAATACATTTGACAATAACATTTAATTATTTAATAGCATAAAGACAAACTAAGGAGAGTTTTATTTTGCCGAACTAAACGTTTTTGTTTAAATAAAACGTATTTTTTTTTCAGGAGAAACAAAATAAGCCGCATTGGGGCGGTAACTTCAATAAATATCGCAACGAGCGACGCCCTTCTCACCACTTCAATAAACATCACAACAACAAGTACAAACGATTTAACAGGTATTTTTTCATACAATAACAGGCCAAATTTAAACTATTTGGGTTATTTTTTTTTATATCGATCACGCCTGATAGCAAGCAATGGATGAGATCTATGATGAAACAAACAAGCGTGCCCAGAAGATGCCTGTTCAGTCTTGCTTTGAAGGCAGAAGGGTTTATGATGATATTACGTACGCAAAATATACGCTTTGACGCGGAGTTGCAAACACCAGCCCGTATTAAATGTACATTTTCAAGTACACTAATATCCCTAAAGAAAATGTATATTATAATAATAATAATAACAAGTAATCATCAAAATCATCAATACAACACTCCAAGTTCATAAGAGTCGAAGGACATCGTCGTGAAAAATTCGTTCATCGACTCTTACGAACTTGGAGGGTTGTATTGATGATTATAATAAAATTCTGTAACTTAATACGTCTTACAGTCGCGTCCGATATGTTTATCAACATACAACTTAGCACTGCCCTGGAAATTGCAAAAAAACGTAAGAAATTTTGAATTTCGCGGGCTGTCTTTGAGCATCCCCCTTAAACAACAATAATAAACTATTACATATTCATTCATATAAATCATATTAATTCATATTTTTATTATTTCAGGTACAGTAATAACGGTCACCACTACCCCAGGCATCATTGACCCGCGGCCGGCTTGGTTCCACTTATTTGTGTAAATAGTTAGCATATGGACTTAAATTCATAGTTTAATAAGCCTTCATAAGAAAAATAGTAACAGTTACGACATTGGAGTCACTGGTTTGCCACCGCCATACAGTCCAAACTGAGCAATTTATGGAAGTTAGTATTATTATTAATTATAGTAGACGGATATTTAAAAATTAAGTATAAAGATTAATTACTGCCAGTTTCAGCCTTTACCCGTAACCGCAAATAGTGACCTCATTGTTATTATATAATAGTTATAGCTAAATTATAAATATTGTGATTTGAGCAATACCAACATTAGCTTGCATGTTTTGCTACTGCAGCTTAAAGGGTTATTTATGTATGAATATTAAGTTCTATTATATTAAGAATAATTGATTGGTATTGTCGCAAACAAAAGTAATAGAAATAAGGACTTTAAACTTATTTATAACAACAAGCCTTGGAGTTTTCCATTCGAACATTTACTTCAATGCGCTGATCTAGAAGCTAAATGAAAGAAAAGCTTGAGCTGCTTGTCCCGCGGGAGTGGTGAGAGCTAACAACTCAAGCGGTTATTGTTGTACTAGGAGATAAGCAATAGGTGCGGAACCTATTACGATTTAGTGCATTTTTATTTATTTACTTTTATTTCACTACATTCATGCCCAAACTGGTTCTATTGATACTTCTAAACCCATTTGTCATTTGATTATCATTTCAATGTATACCTTGATTTTTATTTTTTAAATGGAATCTATTAGGGCAGCTGTTATAAAATGAGTTTAATTTACACTGCTCAAATTGTTATTACAGTTTTCTTTTGTTGACACCCTAGAATATGTAATGGAAATATGACTGAGAGTAATTATGTTTTAGTTTAGTTGCTGTTACCTTTGTAATATGTAGTTATATCTTCCCAAGGTAAATAAACAGGTACTCATTATTTTTCATATTAACTTTATTAATATCTTTAAATAAGTACCTATCCTCTTTATTTGTTATAATATATTATAGAAAAAAGAGATATGTATGGTCAATACAAAAGTATTGTATGCTTATTGTTCTGTACTAAAACTAAAGATTTTTATGTGTATCTTGTTCTGAACTCATATTGTTATGGACATGCATAGCTTTGTTTGGAGGGTAATTATAATTATTTAGTTTTATTTACAAAATAATACTTAATTATACCATTATTTGAACAGCAATCATTTGACATTAACTTGAACTATTTAATTTGCCGAAATTATACAAATTATGTAAAAATAACTTTGGAGTTACTGCCAGTGAGGTTTCAGTACAAGGGCACTTAAACTATATTTTGACGAGGTCTGGAATTTTTATATGGATTTAGAGAAAATAATCTCTAAAAAGGATTCTGTTTGGGAAATAGAAACTTAAGCAATAAGTTATACTATATTTTCACAAATTGTTACTGGTTGAAGACAACAATACTGAATAAAACTTTCTTCCCCAGTTTGAATATATTTAGTGTATGTAGTGACGATTTTATGAAACAATATGTTTTTGTGTCTGGCTTATTAACAAAAATAAAACCAGTTCAAAGTGACTAAAACCTGTAGAGGGTATTGTTTCTTAGAATACAGTCGTGGTTGTGAAGATTCTGGTTCATTTGTTATGGGAAAGAAATATTATAGAAAATTATTTGAAATGTGGAAGAATAGAGCTTGAAACTCTAGCTAGAAAGATGGTAGGAAGACTTTGGAGACCTTTATTACTTCCATTTAAAATTTAATAGTGAAATATTACTACGCCGCAATTTTTAAGTGAACAAACAAAACATTATCACGGAAATACTATGTTTTATTTATGACCTAAATCTGCGTCCCACTGTCCCAAACATACCAACTAATCTCCCAACCAAGTGACCCTACATGTTACGCATAAGGGCCGAGTCGCCGGAATGGCAACGACCAGCCCCCAGCGCGACCTCCACACCCCGCGGAGACTAAGCGCGTCTCTTCTTAGTTTGGTTTCTACATTCAGTCGGCAGCGACCTCGCGACCTTTTAAAGTGATACCGGTCTTTTAAGTATGTAGACAAAGTTTACTATTTCACACTGAAAGTGCTCGCCGCGCCGCTGCCATTCCGGTGTGACTCGGTCCTAAGGCCGTGTACGCAACCCTGGCAGGAAAGTGTCTACTAAAGTTAAATGAGTGGAACATATAATTTGTGACATAGCTGCTGTAAATGTAACAAAAAGAAAAAAACATAAAAGAATTTGTGCCCCTTGTCGTTTTGGAGAAAAACTGAAGAACTATTCCTGCTGGGGTAACGTTTCTCCAGCAGCATCTAAGCCAGAGATCTTATATTAGTGCCAAATAGTGCCCCCGAAAATGTCTGTGACTACCGTCGGACCACAAACGCCAATCGCTTCCATATTTGGTCAATAATTAGTACTCAATTGGTACCAATTAGTACTCGAAACCAATTAGTTTTCGAAAATATCGACTTTGAAGGTGGTCACGATCCCTTCAGCAGGGTCACCATGAGCGCCGAAAAAGGGGGCATTCTACAGCTATTGCTAGTAAAAAAATAATTAGTACCCATAGATGTGATTCATTTCGTAAAAAAACAGAATTGAAACATTTGCATTTAGCGAGGAATCAACGACGATAACTTCGTGCGCTCGTTCAGCAGGACCACTCGCTTTCCTCACACCTACATGGAAAATTAGTAACCTGGATGATAAAATGAGTGCCCAAAATTCAAAATGCGTACTTCACCCGTTTACGAGATATACCATACCACAGATAATATAATTCTAGACCATACCATTGGTGGGGTGGCGGTAGTCACGGTGTTAAATTTTCATTTCAAGATTTCCCTATTAAAAGTCTGTGATTTCTTCCCAAATTGATACAAAAATTCAGATTCCCAAGTGTTGTATTTTAAGAGAAATTAGTTTTCATTACTTTTCCTTACTAAATCTCCGCGTATAACCCTACCAAATTAAGTTTTCATTGTCAAATATTGAACTGATAGATCAGGGCTGTCCAAACTATACACCTTCGCGGGCTAATTAAATTTCATACAAAAGCTGGAGGGCCATACAGGATAATTTTGTCTTTCTATGTTTATTGATTTTTCGTTAATTTATCTTTAACAATAGTATCGATATCCACGTCAACATTCGTTGTTGCCAGGCGCATTGCATGAAGAAGCGGTTTATCTGACAGTGAAGATCTATACTTGGATTTTATAAAATTCATTGTTGAAAATGCACTTTCACATAAATAAGTGCTGCCCATCATCGATCCCATTTTCAAGCCAAAATTTTTTAGCTTGGGGAAACGGTTGCCAAGGATCTTAAAAAAATCCATTCCTGTCTCTTTTCTACCCTTGAAAAAAGGATCTGACTGAACGTCACATAATTCTAACTGGTATTCAGTCTTTACGCTTGTTACTTCAACTGTTAATGGATTCGTAAAAAGAGATAAATCGCTCTCTAATCCTTTGAAATCAGTGTTAAGAGTAGTAACATTAAGGTAATTAATTTGGCAACATTGTTCTTCTCTTGCCTCTAAAACTATAAACTGTAACGACGTGTTCTGTGTGCTCTCTACAATAAAGTTTAATTACTGTGCAAGTTGGTTGAGGCTTTCAATTTACTACGCATCCTCGACCAAGGAAACCGCCTCCACTATAAATACAAGGGCAAAGCCCAACAATCAGCAAAACGCTGCTCAAATTCAAATATTACCTCGTCGATATACTGGAGGTGGTCCGAAAAATTGCATCCTTCTACTTCGCTATGAAGTTGTTTGCAACATGAAAAAAAAGAAAAATCATTTTGTTCCAGTGATGTTTTGAATAATCCCAGTTTATTTTTGAACCCATTCACATATCCATACAAGTTGGCTATATTGTGTTCTTTGCCTTGTAATTTTAAATTTAATTCGTTCAAATTTTGTGTCATATTAGTTAAAAATGCAAGATCAGCAAGAAATGCAGGATCTTGCATTTTAGTTTCGACGAACTAAGTGGAAGCACAAACTTAACTAATACGGTCAACAACAAATCCTCACTCGACAAAAACAAAATACTTTCCGGGAATTCCCCCAATAATAGTAAAAGTAGCTTCACTTTTAAGTGATCATGCGAATGGAATGTTGCAAGACTAAAGATAAATAAATTATACCAAGTAATAAGTACATGTTGTGACAACGAATAATATTATCCAAACTATGTATTTGTGTCCAAAACTATTTTGAGATTAAAATGTGTGTCGCGGGCCGCATGAAAACAAGCCGCGGGTTTTGTTTGGACAGCCCTGTGATAGATGATAGAGAGATTGAAGGTATTGAACTGATAAGAATTGTACACTCGTGCACATAAAGGGGGATGGGCAAAAATGTATGTGCTCCGTCCCCACCCATCAACAAAAATGAAATGTAGCTCAATTGATAGGTCTTGGCAAGATGATATTTTTTACTATGACGAGATATTTGGTCTCATTTAAGGGCTGCGATGATTTTTCGGGCACTGATAGGCACTAATTAAGAGCTACTCGTGTATGTTTATTTTACAGGGGCACATGCAATGATTTTAGGGATATATGATTCTGCAAAACGTATACTCCCGCAGGAAATGCAATGCTTCGAAAACCGGAAGGGGCACTAATTTTATTTTCAAGGGCACTATTTGGCACTAATATAAGCTCTCTGGCCATGCACAATGTTTCTCTCTCCGATAATTCGTTTGGAATTTTCCTGCTGGAAAAACGTTACCCCAGCAGGAATCGTTTTTTCCGTTTTCCTTCAAAACGACAAGGGGCACCAATTCTTTATGTGGGGGCGGGCACATTTATAGCAGCTGCACACAGTGGGCACATTTATAGGAGACACTTTCCTGCTAGGGTAACATACACCCTAAGGCCTGCGCAAACGAGGGATAGCTCTCGTCAAGAGATATCCCTTATAACTGTAAATAACGCACACAATCTATTTAAAGTACCGCCGCGCCGCGCCGCGTACTAGAAGTCCTCCGAACAACCGAGGACATCGATATACTGGACTATACAAAAGTACGGGGGAGTCCCCTGAACTCACAAAATTTTAATACCGATATCACAGAGTACAGTACAGAGTGTAAGCTTCATACAACCGCGCGAATCGGTTGCACCACGTGCGTGAGCACTGGCCGCTTGTCGCGTACGCGGCTAAAGTGGAAGAAACTGGTTTACACTGTCACAGCCAATTGAAAATCTCAGGGTTGTCAGGGCAACACACGTTGTTTTGTGACAAGTTAGAATATTTTAATGTAAAAACCTGGTAATTATTAATAATGGTTGTTTATTGTACTGTGTGTATTAACACTACCACATAGGACTACCGTTACCACTATGTCGTGACGACAGATAATCGTGTAGTTTTAAGTGTCGTGGCTTGTGTATTTAAATGGAGGTGTTCACATACAGGACCGAGGACGACACGATAACTGTCGTCCATGATTTTTGCTAACTAAAAACCAACGATAAATTAATCGTCACGACAAGCCACGATACTTCAAACTACACGATTACCTGTTGTCACGACATAGTGGGAACGGGGCCTAAGTATTGCACTTCATTGTGCTGTTATGAAAAAATGTAGGATAGGTACTACAAGAAAAGGTTTGATGTGTTTATTGTAATAATTGCAATTGAATTTTGTAACTGTATTAAAATCAAAAAGGAGTCTTTGTAAATTAAATTGTATTAAATATTTGTAAAACAATCTTTTCGCGGTTCAAACGTTAACGCCTTAACTAATTGTAAAACCAAAAAAAAAAAATTGACACTTTTTCTTCAGGCGCTTATCCGATGTATATATAAAAAAAAAAATTGGTTGTCTGTAAAGTCGGTTTACGGACGATAGATTTACGTGATAACGTCATAATCATTATTTTATGTAATACAAAAAAGGGGGTGGAACGTTACTATGGAACGTTACTATTTTTCATGAGTGTTGCTGGTATTATCAATTTATAAGACGTTATCACGTCAAAATGACGTGTAAGTGTTTGAGAAAACCTACTTGCTGAATAAATATCATTTATCATTTGTGTTTAAAAAAAAAGGAGGTGGAACGTTACTATGGAACGTTACTATGGCATGGAACGTTACTATTTTTCATGAGTGTTGCTGGTATTATCAATTTATAAGACGTTATCACGTCAAAAACATTTTAATAGTGAAATTACCAGTTTTAAACGTATAATAACGATGCAAACGTTTTTTATTAAAATAGTGGGCCCATCATTTTGATATCAAAATAGCGTGACCACTTTCTATGTAGAATATTTTAAAATTTTATGGATGTAGAATTTTACTATGAAAATATGAAATAGTAGAAATATCGTATTAGATCCTATTCATATTATGATATTCGCAAAACCTGGCTGGGTCCCGTCATCTTGACGTTCATGATTAATTAGGCTGCTAGAACGAACACAAATGTTGACCAAGGTAAATACCAAAATGCATAAACAAGACAAATTATATAATCAACACACATTTTAACGCAGATAACACAAGTTCTTGTCGAAAAATTAGATTTTCACGAACCTTTTACCGTTGTTGAACTATCTATACAATTATTAAGAAAATATGAGGATTCGACTGCAGTGACAAACTATAAAACGATTGATTTGTAAATTGCGTGCCCTGCAACTGACACGTTGCAGGAATTGATGGAAGTTACTGATGGCGCCGAGCTTCTAGCTTAGTTATGTGAGGACTCAATGTTACCATTGACACTGCAAGGTCCATGTTCACCGAAAATATAACCATCTGATTATTTAAAAACAGCTGTCACTGTGACATGTTCCCATACAAAAATGCGTTTTAAACAGCTGTTTTTAGATAATCCGACTGTCATCTTTTTGGTGAACCCACCTTAGGTCCATGTTCACCAAGAAGATGACAGTCTGATTATCAAACCGTTATGTTTTCGGTGAACATAGACCTAAGAATCATAATCATATAACTGTATTGATACTACAATTTATTTTATCTACCCAAATATCATAAACCCTCTCTAATGCGTTCAAAAACCATAGGCAATGACCAGCATTACCAACCTGCAGAAATGAACGGTGCTGTAATGAACTCATAACGCAACTGTAAACAGTTGCGTTATGAGTTTTAAATTTGGAACAGGTGTCAAATTCAAGAGAGTGTGCTATTCTAGTACCACCTACATTAAATCAAATATGGATAAAAAAAAAAAAAAAAAACCCCAATTCAGTATGATTCTAATTATAAATCGCACGACATTTTCGATCTCGAGTGACACAAGAATAGTGACTTTGTTCGTTTGCCTACGATTTAAAAAAAAATGACAGATATCCGAAACGCCGCCATTTCTAGCTGTCATTTTTTCGTTAGCTTTTTATTTCCAGTAACCCATTCTTTGTTTCTTTTTTCAGTATTTCCAGTAATCCAGTTACGAGTAGACAAATTTTCTGATAAGTTCTTTATTTCTGTCGAAAATGAGTGATAGTGACTCAGAAATTGACATGAATACTCCGCCAGATATCGTAAATGCAGCGACGAATGCAACTAATAACCTGTTGGCACAAAAATCAAGGGCCAAGTAACAATGCAGGTCATTTCCCTATGGTTCCTGAACTCATCATAGAGCCCTTATGATATTTGGGTAGATAAAGTAGTGTATGCAACTATACATAATTAGGCATTACAACACTCGTGTGATGCTATTAAGAAACTCGCCTTCGGCTCGTTTCTTAAACCCACACTCGTGTTGTAATGCCCTTCATTATGCACAGTTGCATAAACTACTATTAACGCAATGTATAACTGTAGGTGAATATCGTACCCTAAATGACAATTTCAACTTGCGTTAGCAGACGACTACAACTAACTATATTTATATAGCTATAATATGCTTTATAAATGCAAACGTACCTAGTTAAAGCACTAAATCCTAGTGACTTCCATCACAGATCAATATCTAATTACATAATATAAACCAACAACGTTGGACATAACAGACGTAGACAAAACTTTGAAACATCACACAATTCACACACTGGACCTTCTAGCTCTAGCTATCAGTCTTCATTCTAATTCAAGGCCGTACATGATGCGGCGGCGACCTCTCGCGTCCGGCCCTGGTTCAATCCATGGTCCGGAGCGAGACGGAATGGGAAGCCGTCGCCTCCTTCTGCGAAGCAGTCATGCTAGCGAAGGAGGTGGCGGAACGAGAGAGGGAGAGATCCTCTCTTCCCGGCCGCCGCGGGAGACGCAACGGGCGTCGGGGGCCACGTGGTGGCTACCGGCCACCGTAGATGCGGGCCTGTGGACGGCTGGCTATGGGCAATAGCTGGCCGTCCGGCCGTCTAACGACGACGACAGGCCGTGTCGACGGCGCGTTCGTGTTCCACGCGCGCCTCAAAGAGTGTCAGCAAAAAGAGAGGGGCCCGCAAGGGCCGAAGCCTGCCGGGGTTGCGGGCCTGTTCGAAAGAGATACCGCGGCCCCGGAACGTAAAGGGCGAGGAAGGAACATGGATGGGTTTTAGTCAGTAAGAGTCTGACACTCCCTCCCGCTCCGCCCAGAGTGGGAGAAGTCATTTGATGATTTCCCATCCTAAAAAAAAAAAAAAAAAAAAAAAAAAAAAGGCCGTACATGATCAAGTGTATGGTCTAATTTGCGACTTGAGCTTTAATAAAAAAAAAACCTGAATAGGTGGTGTGTGAATGACCATTTGCATGAGAAGGACAATTGATTCTGCAGAGATGATCATTCATGATGCTTTGAACAATATGAACTGGCTGATGGTGGTTTCAACTGACTTATTTCATGCAAATTGTTTTTTTTTTAACTTGATCGTATAAAAGGTGTAAATGGGACTCTTCCCGAAGACATCACCAAGCATTCTGTACATCAAATTAAGTAACTCGATGCAAAAAATATTCTGGGAAAGGTCATTTTTTTTGGTGTAACAATCACGTTTTACAGTAAGACTCAATGAAACGTACTCAAACGTGCTGATGGCTTACTATGCCCTGCATAGTAAGGGGGCCGTTGGGGTATTAAAAGTAAAAAAAGTTTGACCTTCGACCCCAATATCACCGTAACAAGGTTTCCAGTGTCTAGATTCTAGACCATACCTGGGAATCATTTTGTTGCTCTAGAAATCTAGATTGTAGAACAGTAAAATAAGCGCTATGACGTGACGGGGAGAACCAGTTTCTTTCGGCTTCGTTAAGTGTACTTTTTTAAACCCATATTGGGCGAACTACAGATTCGACCATTAACTTGATCCTGTATGGCTGACTTTCAAGACATTCGTTTTTATTCTGCCAGTTCAACTAATTGTGGCACTTTTTCTTCAAAATTCCGTCAATTACAACTTCATTCTAAAGTAGATACGACTTTTTGGCGGAAAACTTATAAACAAGAAATTGCCTACAAAATAAACATAATAAAGAATAACGTTCTAAAACTATACACATAATAACCTTATTACAAAACTTAAGACGACTTAATACATCGAAACAGCGAACACTCAACAATGTCTACCAGACTGCAAAGGTAATATGTTTTTGTGACACGTTAGTCTTGTTGTATAACAGTGGTATCGCGTGCATTGACTAACAGAGCACGAGTCCGCGACGTTCTGACATTCGTTATTTTTGAATACCTGAAAATTTATTTATGTATGCCCCTAATACAGGTATGAACGCTCCCCGAGTATGTAGTTTGGATCACGGTTCATTTGAAAGTTATCAGGTAGCAAAGGTGTATAAAATTGGTCCTCACTTTCGTTAAAGTTTCGATGGTTCTTACACATTAAGGTCCATGTTCACCAAAAAGATGACGGTCTGGTAATCTAAAAACAGCTGTTTAAAACACAATTTTGTATGGGAATATGTTTATAGTGACAGCAGCTGTTTTTAGATAATCAGACCGTTACCTTTTTGGTGAATATGGACCTAAGTCGTTCAGAGTGTCTGATTTCGGCTGGAACCGGCCGGCTGGTACCAAGTGTTTGACAATGGACGAGGTGGTTTATAATATTGTTCCTAGTAAAATATATCACTAGTTTTATACACCTTTGCTACCTGGTAACTTTCAAAGGAACCATGATTTACTTCATACTCGGGGATCGTTCATACCTGGATTAGGGACATACATAGAGAAACCTTCAGGTTTTATAAAAATAACGAAGGTCTGAACGTCGCATCGCGGGCTCTTGGTTCATAACAAATCAGCAGGATTAAATCATATCACATAATTATTTTTGAAACTCCGTCTTTACGTACCATGACACGAAACTCATATTTCATTGCTTTACTTTAGTGAGTCCATTAAGTTGTGTATTGCATAACATAATATCACGCCTGTAATTCTTGAAGGTTTAGATACGCTATTTTGAAAAAAAAAACAAAATGGCGGAAATAATCCGGCCACAGTTCATACAAAAATGTTCCAAGCCCTTTCACTACTTTACTACTACTACTTTCACCATCAACATCCAGATTCTGTGGGTGCCACTGAGGAATTCCTGATGGAAAAACCACAATAAGGGACTACGTACACTTATTCAGCTTTTGCCCATAGAAACCAACGATTTTGTTCGCGACATACAAAATTACACTACATTCACTACATTTTGTGTAAATCGAAACAAAGGACCTCACGCCAGCAGTCTCGCTAGACCAAGGCAGTCAATTTCATTTGATACCACAAAGATTTCAGTATTTTTGAATTGTTTAGAGTACACTGTACACTCAGGTCATGATCCAATCATCGGTGATTGATGCAACCACAAGTTGCTGAAATAGGAACTAACGACTAGACGGAAAAACTTTTTTCAAAGCACGGCGGCAGCGATAACAAAATGCATACAGAGTAGCGATTTAGCAATACACAGAGAAAATTGTTTAGTATCACGGGCAGAATGCGGCCCTTACACGTTGCCGGTGACTAAATCGTCACTCAGTATTATAGTGGAAAATTGTAAATATAGATACATTTGACAGGAACGGAACAGGAATGCAAATGATGTAATTAACGGTAATGTTCATGTTTTTTAAACATGATATAGTCCAAAATGTTGTCACTGGACACCTGAGCTGCCGTTATAGGTTGGCACATCTTTGAAGGGAGCACTTTGAACATTTTTCTTCGTTGTGCGTCTTCAAAAAGCGTTTTCCATTGAGGGTTTTTCTGGAACAAATTTTGATATATATTTAGTATTTTGTAATATAATTGCCATAAGTTTAATAAAGACAGAGGTAATTACAAGTAACGCGTTGTGGTTGAGGCAGATGAGCAGCGCATGGCGGGCGCGCGTGAGCATGACGTTCATGCGCCCCGCGTCCGTCAGGAAGCCGACCCCCTGCGACCTCGCCAGCGACACCACCACCACGTCGCGCTCCTGGCCCTGGAAGCTGTCCACCGTGTTCACCTCCACCTGGCCCTCCGTCCTGCACATAAACACTTTCTTTGTAGCATACAACAGACCGACGTACATTGTATGTGGCGATACACACATGTACGTAAGTCGTCAATATTAATAAATACGGTCCGGATCGTCTACTCCGACCAGTGATAATAAACAATACTAGGAACGAAATATAATTAACGTGTTTATTTAGGATACGCACCGGAAAATATCAATAGTTATAAAATAAGAACAATAAAATAACCTCAGCTGGAGAAAATTTGAGTATTTCGTAATTTTTTATTCCCTCTGCAACAGATTAAACATCTAATCACTAATGACACGCAGTAAAAAGTAATCGAGTATCTATAGAAGTAATCGTATACAGGGTGTAAACCCCCCCATCACAAAGCCGTAAATCAAGCATTCTGTACATGAAACTATAGTAGTTTATGCAACTGTGCATAATGCCTAATTATGTATAGTTGCATACACTACTTTATCTACCCAAATATCATAAGGGCTCTATGATGGGTTCAGGAACCATAGGGAAATGACCTGCATTGTTACTTGGCCCTTGATTTTTGTGCCAACAGGTTATTAGTTGCATTCGTCGCTGCATTTACGATATCTGGCGGAGTATTCATGTCAATTTCTGAGTCACTATCACTAATTTTCGACAGAAATAAAGAACTTATCAGAAAATTTGTCTACTCGTAACTGGATTACTGGAAATAAAAAGCTAACGAACAAAAGACAGCTCGAACTGGCGGCGTTTCGGATATCTGTCAATTTTTTTTAAATCATAGGCAAACGAACAAAGTCACTATTCTTGTGTCAGTCGAGATCAAAATGTCGTGCGATTTATAATATTAAAATCATACTGAATTGGGGTTTTTTTTTTTTTATCGATATCTGATTAATGTAGGTGGTACTAGAATAGCACACTCACTTGAATTTGACACCTGTTCCAAATTTAAAACTCATAACGCAACTGTTTTCAGTTGCGTTATGAGTTCATTACAGTTCCGTTTATTTCTGCAGGTTGGTAATGCTGGTCATTGCCTATGGTTTTTGAACGCATTAGAGAGGGTTTATGATATTTGGGTAGATAATAGTAGATTATTAACCAAGGGCTGTATGACATCAATTGCATACGAGGTTTTTGGCGCCTGAGCGAAGCGAAGGCGCTAATTAACCCGAGTATGCAATTGATGCTTACGCCCGAGATAAATACTCTGCTTTACATATCGATTGTGAGGTAAGTAAACAACAAGACAGCAGGTTTCAATGAACATTTATTAAGAAGAAAAAAATGTGTATTTAATTAAAATTAATAGTAAAATTATTACAATTTGTAAGAGATATGGTCACGTTCTTTTTAGGTATATTTATAGTTTGAATATGAGTTTGTGATGATAAGACTTGAGTTTGAGTGACTTGAGGTTCTTGCATCGTAAATGGCGGCAGTTGACTGGTACTATTTTCTTCATTCGCCTACTAGTAGACTGCCTTTTTTTTTTCACGCACGCAAGCGCGTCAAATCTTGCTGGCCAGTTTGATTTTTAAATCGATTCCATCTAACATACGATGTGGAAACCAATAGTTCCATATTTAAAATAAAATCTTTATAAAATAAATTGTCTAGATTCCGATTCGAGTAATTAATCGATACCGAGAAAAAAAAAAATAACTTTTTAAAAATATTCTTCGTGCAGTATGAGTATGACAGTTCTTTTTTCAAATTCCAAAACCTATGCTGTAATGATAGTCATACACCCCGGCATTCAGGGGTGTAAGGGTGTACTTACAGAGCAAGAGATATGTAAAGTTACTTTATCTACCCAAATATCATAAACCCTCTCTAATGCGTTCAAAAACCATAGGCAATGACCAGCATTACCAACCTGCAGAAATGAACGGTACTGTAATGAACTCATAACGCAACTGTAAACAGTTGCGTTATGAGTTTTAAATTTGGAACAGGTGTCAAATTCAAGTGAGTGTGCTATTCTAGTACCACCTACATTAAATCAGATATCGATAAAAAAAAAAACCCCAATTCAGTATGATTCTAATTATAAATCGCACGACATTTTCGATCTCGAGTGACACAAGAATAGTGACTTTGTTCGTTTGCCTATGATTTAAAAAAAAATGACAGATATCCGAAACGCCGCCATTTCGAGCTGTCATTTGTTTGTTAGCTTTTTATTTCCAGTAACCCATTCTTTATTTCTGTCGAAAATGAGTGATAGTGACTCAGAAATTGACATGAATACTCCGCCAGATATCGTAAATGCAGCGACGAATGCAACTAATAACCTGTTGGCACAAAAATCAAGGGCCAAGTAACAATGCAGGTCATTTCCCTATGGTTCCTGAACCCATCATAGAGCCCTTATGATATTTGGGTAGATAAAGTAGTGTATGCAACTATACATAATTAGGCATTACAACACTCGTGTGATGCTATTAAGAAACTCGCCTTCGGCTCGTTTCTTAAACCCACACTCGTGTTGTAATGCCCTTCATTATGCACAGTTGCATAAACTACTATTATGCAAAAATTATTGCTGGGAAACAATAATTGAGGTTATAAATCATGTTTTGTGGTAGAGAATTCATTGTAACGAACTTAAATAATTGTGCTGGTGGCGGGATTGAATAGTACGGGGGTCATGGAGTTGATAAAAAATTAAAATCTTACAATAAAAACTTGAATTTAAAAAAAAACCAAAAAGTTGTAACTTTGACCCCCCATATTTCCGTAACTAGACGGTTCCCAGGTATGGTGTAGAACAAAAAAATGATTGCAATGATAGGGAGAATAAGTGCCTTTCGGCTTCGAGAAGAGGTGTTTTACACCCTTTATTTTATTCATATCATCAATCTCATCGTCATTCTGCCCTTATCCCAATCCAATTCATTTGTGGTCGGCGCAGCATGTCTTCTTCTTCCATACTTTTCTATTACTCGTTACCTCAGCAATCACCTCCTTTTTAGCCATATCATCCTTCACACAGTCCATCCATCGTTTGTTTGCTCTTCCCCTACTCTTATAGCCATCTACATTCGTACTCAACATTATAAATACAAAGTGAAATTTTCCAATGCCAACTGGAGAGAAAGTACTCGAAATACTGGAGATAGCAAATTTTACTCAAAGGAAACATTCCTTTATTTTTAAAAAGAAACAAATCTTCATTCACAGATTTCGGCATTTTCGACATCGGAAGCGAGACTCACAGTTGTAAAGTCCTGAGGTGTCTCTTGATGAGATCCTTGTGCGCGTTGTAGGGCGTGATGACGGCCAGCCGGAGGCCGGCGGGCCGCAGCGCCGCGTGCAGCGCCAGCACCAGGCGCGACACGCCCCACGCCTCCATCTCGTTGGCGCCCGACACTCCTGCGCACGGAACGACACATTATGTTCGGAGCAATCATTGCAATCAGCCAATCGACCACGTTTTGCTTACGATTGCTAGCGATATGATCATCATCATCATCGTGTCAGCCGAAAGACATCCACTACTGGACATAGGCCTCCCCCAAGTGTCGCCACATTGACCGGTCTTGTGCGTCTCGCATACAGCGGCACTTAAGTGTGCCGCGAACTCAGGGTGAGTGCAGCCACATTGACCGGTCCCGTGCGACTCGCACCCAGTGGCACTAAGTGAACTGCGAACTCAGTGTGTTTCTTAGAAGCACCGATGTATTTTTTTATAAAAGATAAGATAGAAATTTTCAAATGATGTAGCAGATAGCACGGTAAAAAGGGTGTGTGCGAACGTAGACTTAGGGCGCGGGTCCGCGAAGCATTACGTCATTGTCAAGTCTTAAGTTCGATCCCAAGGCACGTAATTATAATTAATTTAAGAAAATAACGAATTTTGTTTTTGTTATGTGCGTATTTTACAATTATCACTCGCTTCGGTGAAAGAAAACATCGCGAGGAAACATGCCTGAGAGATATTCCTCGTCGTCATGTAAAGTCAAGTCAGAG
Source organism: Xestia c-nigrum (assembly GCA_916618015.1). NCBI lineage: Eukaryota > Metazoa > Arthropoda > Insecta > Lepidoptera > Noctuidae > Xestia > Xestia c-nigrum. The sequence continues at coordinate 14,750,924 of OU745260.1, forward strand.
GAACATGAGTAGTATAAGAACTCTGGAACCAGCATAGACACATTAGACACTACAAAAAAAGAAGGAAGACGTTAATTACCATTATATTATAAGCTTACCTTGTCCTTTATCTCCACTGGAAATACTGATAATATTGTACGGTGGGAGATCTATGTCCGGCCTTTTGGGCGGGATGCTCAATATCTTGCCGTCGTAGAAGGCCTTGCTGGGATACTCGGCTATGTCGGGATGCATGCGATACTGCTGGTTGAGTAGCACTACGGGACTGCCGCCCGACCAATGCTCAGAACATGAGCTTAGGCGGGAAAACAAGCTCTCGTTGAGGCCATGCTTTTTCGCCCTCTGGAAGAAAGACGTCAACAAAAGTAGGTAGTGTGTATTCACTTTGATTGTATGGGCATTAAGCGCTTTCTGACCGGCTCAATTGTTATTTCAGAGCGGATAAAACTATCTTGGCTTCCTGTAAAAAGGGCGGATAATGTGGTATATTTTATGTAGAATTTACAAATAGTAGGACACTTAATTAAAATCAAATCAATCAAAATCAGTTTATTAATCAATATAAAAATACAGATGTGGCAATATTCGGTGAGTCACAAACTAAGCATCGCTTTGTATCTTGTGTTGCATTGAAGATTAACAGGTAAAGAAGAACAAATGAATGAAATAAAAATAAAAACTTGGGCTTGTGTATGTATGTTTTGTGTGTGTTCTTGTGAGCGAACGTGTTGTATGATTGTGGGTGTGTTTGAGTATGGGTTTGTATGTGTGTGTGGCTGATGTGCAGGTGCTTTAATATTAAAGCTTCGGTGTCGTTGTATGGCAGTTTCAAAAGGGCTAATCTTAATGTTTTTTTTCCAGGTGGTAGTTGAAAAGTTTCTTAAGCAGTCGCGTAGTTTTTTTTATGACATGGATCAGTTTTCGCACTCTGGAGGATAGAGCATATATGTGGGCTTTGTAAGTTAAGTGGTTGTCTATGGTTACGCCGAGGTATTTTATTGTGTAAGTACCTACGTTCAAGGACTTCGCATGGTCATGTGTGGTGGGAGGCGTTGTTGTGTTCTAGTGAGCAAGTGTTTATTTTATGGACATAGTTCGGAATGGGCTGGATGCACTGGTTTTTGAAAACGCTATAAGTACATTTACTTTACTGACATTTAGTGTCAGTAAATTAGTGTCTAGGGCATGCGCTACCTGAGAGAGGCCTTGTTCCGACAAACGGTACATCCGTTCCCAAGTGTCATGAAAGATGATGGCAGTGTCATCGGCGTAGCAGATCACTTCAGCGCTGTTTATTGGGAGGCTTACTAGTTCATTTATACAACGTTATTTTTGTCGTTTTAATTACTTTAAGGGCGGATAGTTCTCACGAAAATAAACAACTTTTACTATGAGACCGACTATGAAATCTCGAAAAAAAATCTGTTGCTTCATACATTATTGGTCACGTAACTCTGGGCCGTTTCAGATTAACGTACTTTCGGTACATATAAGCTCATTTTTTGGGGGCACGTGTACGCGCGTATACTCGCGCCTTATTTTCACGAGTGACGCATATGAGTATTAACGCGCTTATAAGTTTGTCTCAGCGTGGGTCGCGAGAGACGCCTCCTTGCTTGCCCGCTCATCACACGTGAACACACCAGTAAAAACGTGTGTATGTATATGTCACCGTAAAATTGTCGAATACGTTATATTGTAATATCTCTAGCGATATTGTAAAGTCTCGAATTATTGTCAAATGAACATACTGCTTACAACAAAACGCATTATTTTTCGTGAAATGCATGCGATGGTAGTCAACTTACGCGGTGTGGAGGGAAGGAGGGGTCCCCCTTGCCCAGTGGCACAACTCCCATGAAAAGATAATGCACCATTCCTGAGAAATGCCGATTAATATAACATAACCTTAAAACACTTTATATTCCCCCTAAAAAGCGTAGTCGACGGAGCCCCGCTTCGCGGGGCCCCTATTTCCAAGTGCAGGGTTTAAAGGAACCTAACTAACCTAACGGGGGGGTGCCCCAAGTCCCGATTATGGGGGCAGAGATACTTCCGTATGTTCAGTTGACAATAATTCGAGACATTACAATATCGCGAGAAAAAACACGTTATATTGTAATATAACGTGTTTGACAATTTTACGGTGACATATATATACGCGCTAAAAATATACTACTCTGAAACCTCTAAGTAAGGTAAGGACGCTCTAAGAAGAAGTGTACAAACCTGTGAACAAATAAACCCGGGTAGCTGCTGCGGGTCGCCGATAAGCGTGAGTCGCGTCACGTCGAGCGTGAGCGGGATCAGCGTCTCCGGCTCGATCACCTGCCCCGCCTCGTCTATGATACAAAGCGCTATGCGACGTTTTAGCCTACAACAGATACATTACGATTATAGTGCTGCATGGCTCTTTTGGCACGTGGAAATAGTCGTGAGTGACGGTATAAAGGCTGTATTGTTTTTTTTAATACAAATTCCACAGAAAATTTCACGAACATGAGTTAGGCGCCAAAAGAATTTTGATGCGTGCACTATTTATGTTTTGCTGCGTTTATAATTGAGAATGTGCTGCGATCTTTTGACACCAACATGACATTGCTGCAAACATAATATTTGATGAAATAGAATGGTGGTATTAGTTTACATTTTGAGCACGCGCAATAGCTCCATGTTTAACTTTCCATTTAGTTAAGTTTAAAAACACCTAATTTACTTAGAAAAGTTTTATCAAAACAACGACGAATATATTAATGAAGTACATTTTCTTGAATGAATGACCACACCAACCCTTTCATCTTGTAGTTCTGTGCGCTGGCGAGCGTGGTGACGACGATGTCAGCGCCCTCTATGATGCGCCGCTCTACCTGCGCCAGCTGCTCGGGCCGCACGCCGTCCGCGCCGCCGCGACCCGCGCCTGACCGCAGCTGACGGCGAAACACTAATTATATTGGACCCGAGTTATACGACCTGGGGAACCATCACCTCTTATAAGGAATCAGAAGGAAGAAGTAGTATTATTTGAATCTTCATCATCACCGGAATCATCCACTGCTGGGTAAAGGCCTCCCCTTTCTTCTGCCACAGCTCTGGTTTTTGTGCATCCCGTATCCAGGTGTTTCCCGCGACTTTGACGATGTCGTTGACCCAGCGAGCTTTAGGACGGCCCTGGTTTTTATGGCCTAACCCTGCCCACCACTCGGTCAGAGTCTTGCTCCATCGACCATCTCTGCGTCTAGCCAAATGGGCCCTGCCCAGGCCCATTTGAATCTTAATTAAGTGTAAAAAAAAAGGGATGTTACAATACGTCGCGTCGTAGGTACAGTTCCAGTATCGTGATTGACGGTTGAATTACAATACGATTACCAATGGTACTGTAACGTATCCACACACTGTGCACGTACTTTCTGTGAGAAGGTAGGCTACGGAACCATATGAGAGCGCACCCTCGTAACTTATAATGGCAAAATAGAGCAAAAATTGTCACCCATGCCAAAATCGGTATTTGCCAGTGAATTATGTGTAGTACGTCCCTATTACACACAATAAATAAAAACATACACTTATATTCAGGTGATTTTCCCATCTTAGATAAAAAACAACAACACTACCCTATGGCCAATTTTACAAGCTTCACTATCACTATTCATGCAATAAATAATAATTGACTTATTATTAAACAAAATTAATGAAAGACATAAAAAGTCGTTTGGCTTGGTATGGACATGTAATGAGGAGGGATGAAACGCATGTGACTAAAAGAGTGATGGACATTAGTATTGATGGATGGAGAGGGAGAGGAAGGCCAAAGAAAAGATGGATGGATTGTGTAAACACTGATATGAAAGAGAAAGGAGTAAATGATGCCGTGACATCTGACAGGGGAGAATGGAAGAAGAAAACGTGTTGCGCCGACCCCAAATAAAATGGGACAAGGGCAGGAAGATGATGAATGAAAGACATAAAAAGAGAAACCAATAAACACAATGCTGTCGTGACTGATATGGTCGTGGGTGGTATGTCGTGGTGGTGGTCGTGGTTGGTATGGTGGTGGTCTGGTTGTTTCATAAGGTTTAAATTATGTATTAGTATATTTGATATTGTTGTTATATGTTATTTTGTGTATTTTGTCTATGGGTCTTAGTTGCCTGATAATAAAATGATTATTATTATAACCTTCTGCTGAGCCTAATTTTCGTAAGAAATATAATATATTACTTACGAAAATTAAAAAAATAAATAAAATAGACCTTAAATCCATGTTTTTAGGGGCATCATAAAATGAAAATACTTACCAAGTTGATCCTCCTCTCAAGTTCAGCGACCTTTCCCTGGCAGTACGCTTTTCTTGCTGGGTCCTTCGCGTCCTTTTCTTGGCTCTTCCACATATTTATCTTTGCCTCAACATGTAGGATCTGCAATATTATGAGGCATTATGGAACATATTTGAAATACAGAAATGTGAAACTGAAGATAGACATTATACAGTTTGAGTATGTTTTTTTTTCAATGCCTCACCTCTTCGTCAAGGCCGGCGGGAGCGGTGGGCTGCTCGGAGTGTAACCGCGCGATGTCGCGCTGCGCCAGCTGCTGCGAGCTGATGTTGGCGGCATCGGGATGCATGGCCTCCTCACGACCCACGCGCACCATGCGAAACCTTTCCGCTGTCAACATACAATAGTACCAACATACGGAATTTAATAAACGTCCTGAAATGAGAAAGTTCGGTCAAAGCCAATTGTTGATTTACGTGTCTGTAGGTAGGTCGCAATCGGACCATTAAAGTCAAGTTTAAATATACAACGACAAGAACAGATTTGAAACAAGGATGCTGATGGGAAGTTGCTACAATGTTAGTTTTTAGTCTAGTATGGAACTCTTAAAATAGAGATACTTTTGTTTATTTATTAATTAAAATGTGCAAAAGACTTACGTTTTGGTAAGCTCTGCCTTAGTTTCAGTAACCTAACGACGAGTCCATCGACTGCGGCGTTGCTTGTGGCACAGATTAATATTTTACCCCTGTTCTGTTGCCTTCTACCTTGCTCATTGTAGAAGTAAGTCATGACTATCGCGCATATAACACTTGACTTTCCTGTGGAAAAGAATAATAAGTGAGGATCACATTACATGATTAGGGTGTCAGTGGCACAAAAAGTCTGACATTCAGTCTTACCAAGGGGTATCGTATTACCTAGTAGTCCTGGTACTAACTGGGTTGTAGGTAGAGGTCAAAAAGGCAGTCGCTCCATCTAAAATATTGGTATTCAGCTACATCCAGTTAGACTGGAAGCCGACCCCAACATAATTGCGTAAAAGGCTAGGCAGACGATGATGACATTTACATGATTTACATCTGGTCGATTGAAGGTACATCGATGACGAACGTCCGGCCAGGGATCCACTAACCAATCGGCGATTTAGAATAAAACCAAACTTCCATGGTTTGTTCGATATGTACAACACTGGATTAACCTGAATGGTTGTAATCCATCAATCGCAAAGTAGCTGCACCTCTATTTTTGGATGGTGTTGAGAAATAATCAATTAAGGGTCAAAACCTAAAAGTGAAATTTTGAATTCTAATCGCGAAACTATGAAGTTATTTTTCATAAACTGTTCTATTTGTTGCTTTTTGACGTCGTCCAGTTAAGTAATGCTTACCAGTGCCGGGAGGTCCCTGCACCATTTGTATGGAGGGCTTGTCGCTCAGTGCGGCAGACACTGACGAGCTAACCGCTGTCAGCTGACTCGAGTTCAGTGTCGATGTCCACTGCAACACACAAGGTCCAATTTCACACTTACAGACATATCTACTTACTTTCATTTTTTAAGGCATGGCTCCAATGACGTATTATAAATAGACACGTCATGCATGAACATCACGGCTGTCGAAAACAGCGTAAATACTGTCGGTAGCTAGATAGCTACTTAGACGCACGAAGAAAGGGAAAGAAAATTAAACGTCATCTACGGAATTTTTGTTGTTAGAGAGAGATAAATATATTTCTTTAATTCCGTTGTCATCTTCCCATAACGGCAAGTGACTTACCTCAGGCGCCAGCCGCCATTAGAAGGCATCGAAAAAAATTAAATAAAATATTTTTCTCTTGATACTTACGCATGAAATGATATTTTTCTATCTTTCACAGTTAATGTATAGTTTTTACATGTCCTAAAAACACAGGACGTCATTTTTTTTTCGTTGTTTGTGGAAGTTATACGAGTACACAAAAGTTATTTTAATGTCACGTACTGCCGCGGCACTGGTTGGTACGCGACTAAATGAAAGTCCGGCAATTACCTTGCATTCATGTTGCCACTACAGAGCGCGGGCAACGTATCTATAGTTTTATATATCATTGCATGGCTCCATTCATTTTATTATTTTACACTAAACATTTATGACTACAATATTTGGGATGCAAGAGTCCCAGAAGCTTTGGAACAGCCTACTCAATATGTCATTTGCAAATGAACAACAAAAACTTTGTACGTTTTTATAACCTTTCGGACATACACACCTGAGATCTTAAATTAATTGTTTGATTTTGTTGAGTCTTGATAAAGTGATGAGGTTCTGGTTTAAGTATCGCATCGCTAAGGGGGGAGCCCGCCAAGTATTCCATAGCTTCAAACAGCTGTAATTCTTTGTTGATGTAAGCCAAGTTTATGCCTATCATCAATTCCCCTATCTTTAAAGACTTCAGTTTGTCCGCAAATGTAGCATGAAGAGATACACTGTAGAATGCGTGTCTGTTACCTGCAAAATGATAACCATATATAAATTATAGGATAGTTTATTAGCACCATAATTGTGCAGGAAATACAAACAAATTGTACAACTAGGATGAGTCGAGTCTTATCACATTCGCAACGTGACAAACTCAAATATGAATGACCCAGCGCAGCTGCAGTAAACAGTGGCTCGTGGTGATTTGCAATTCAAATCGGTCGGTGACCAAAAGTTGACGATGAATCAGACAACGATAATACGTGCATTTCTAGCAAAACATTTAAGGATCGCACAAATGTTCTTGACAAAGTCAGGTCACATTGCGCCATTGTTTCACAAAACAACAAATATTGTAATTTTATTCTTATTCTAACAGCCTCATCAATTGTAAATTTATTTTGCAGACATTTAAAAAGTGATTCTAGATTATCGATGGTCTTGTGAATGAACGAAATATACAAAGAGACTCACTTGAAGGAGATGGTAGACATCTCACATTGTGCACATAGAAGAATCGAGAGAATTTTTCTGGCCCAAAAGAAACCAGAAGTATTTCTCCTACTCTCGGAACTTTAGATCCTGATGCAGGAACAGAAACTGTAAAATAAATTGTTAAAGTAAAAAATAAAATATAAACACAAAAAGGGAGATTATAAAGAGATTGTAAGTTTGTATGAAGGACGTAATCTCAGAAATTAATTCTTTATACTACGATCCGATTCCAAAAAAATGTTCACTGATGGAAAGCTTCACTATTACTGACTGGTACAAAATGTTTCTTGAATGTAGACAAAGCCGCAGGTCCAAGCTAGTATCCATACTAATATTATAAAGCAGAAGAGTTTGTTTGAATAGTTGGTTGAACGCGCTAATCTCAGGAACCACTGGTTCAAATTAAAAAAAAAAATTGTGTTGGATAGTCCATTTATCGAGAAATGCTTTAGGCTATATAACATCACGCTACGACCATTAGGAGCGGAGCAGGAATGAAAAATGTTGCAAAAACGAGGATTTTTTTTCCTTTCGTTTTTCTCTCTAATGTGACGCAGACTAAGTTGCGTGGGTCAGCTAGTACGTTATATAGCAATACAGGTAACGTGTTTCTCTCTAGCGATATTGTAAACTCTCGAAATATTGTCAACTGAACATACGAAAGTATCGTTGACCCCATAATCGGGACTTGGGGCACCCCCCGTTAGGTTCCTTTAAACCCTGCACTCGGAAATAGGGGCCCGCGAAGCGCTTCGCGGGGTTCCGTCGACTACGCTTTTTAGGGGAATATAAAGTGTTTTAAGGTTAGGTTATATTAATCGGTATTTCTCAGGAATGGTACATTATCTTTTCATGAGAGTGGTACCACTGGGCAGGGGGGACCCCTCCTTCCCTCCACACGTGAGTTGACTACCATCGCATGCATTTACGAAAAATAGTGTGTTTTAACAATAAAACGCATTATTTTTTTAAACTAAACTCTCGAAATATTTGCAAACGAAAATACTGCTTAAAAATAAATGTATTTAACATTTATTTTTAAGCAGCATGTTCGTTTGACAATATTTCGAGAGTTTAGTTTTGAATTAACCTCTTGTTTAGCCATAGAAATGTCTCTAAAGGAATGTTTTTTTATAACCGTTTGCAGTATACAAAGTTGTTGTAGCGTATAGACGTGGTTTGAAAATAGCGACTTTTAGAATAAGTCGTTGAGTTCTTTCAACGTTTATGACATTTGTTTTATGCGAGCCGCCCCAGGTGGAGATACAATACGATAATATTGATTGACAAAGGGATTCGTACACATTTTTAACCAGTTTCCAATTTGCAACATGCCTAAGATTTTTAAATATTTGAACGAGTTTTCTAGTTTTTTCAAGATGAATGACAAATGTGTTCGTTTATTTTATTTATAGTCTCTATATACACTTTCATAGGGATGGCGTTCTGACCATTTGCTCGTCTGCAGAGAGATCAGCATTTGCATGCTTTCAAGGCAAGGGGGTGACACACTTACTTCTGGTTGATACTAATGATGTTCCGGATATCCGAGGGAGAAGTAAGATCTGTGATCGTTATTTTTCTCGCGGATCTTTTACCGTATTCATTTTCAATTGACAGGATGAAATGCGATAAGGTAGATGATGATGATGATGATGATTGAGCAGCACACCCAGCCAGGATCAAGCCTGACCCGGACAAGCCGGATACACCAGGGGGCACGATTTTGTAAGGAAAGACATGCTCCGGGATGGGAGAGGAACCCCGACCAACCGCAGCCAGTCGGGCACAATCAGCCGACTATGCAGCCTAGAGCCAATATAGGAATAGTGGTAAAGACGGGTACAATCCATGGGAATGAGCATTGGTGTTTTGACCTTCGTCTGATTGGTCTCTTCTATCATTGGAGAATCATATTCTTTTCTGGTAGAGGCGAATTAGTTTTTGACGCCTCATTTAAAAATATTTTGTTCGCGTATATGTTACCGGCCAAACCCGATTTCAGAATATAAACAGACCTCGTGCATAAGATCAAAATTGTTGGAAACCCTGACGGAGAACATTCTTTCGAAGATTTCGCCTAACCAAAAAGACAACGATGTTTTTGCTAGAAATTTGAACCTAAATTTATTGTTGCATCGATTACTTATAATACACTTTCTTTATAATTGTTTTACGACTTAGTTATACAATAAACATGAAACAGTTGGACACTAAACTATTGTTCCCTAGAAAGTACCAAGGAAGAAAACAACCCGCAATAAAACATCTGGTCTTGCCGTGAGGATCTAAAGCTACCGGTACTATAAACAGTTAACTTATAAAAAATTACATACTAGTTCATTATAAAGTATATATTAAATAAATGCGCGTCTCACACTTTTATGTGGGATAATTGCTCAAGCCTAGTTAAGTTAAATTAGATAGATAGATAGATATCCGCTAGACATTACACACAGCGCCATCTAGTGCCACACTAAGCAAGGCTTGTGTCGTGGTCACCAGACAGTTGATATACTACATATATACTTTTTGTTTGTAAATACATACTTATAATGCATATAAACACCCATGACTCTGAAACAAATGTCCATGCTCATCACACAAACATTTGCTCCTACCGGGATTCGAACCCAGGACCCTAAGAACGTAAGGCAGCGTCACTACCACTACGCCATTTGGGTCATTTGGGTAGTTATTTGAACAGGGTTTGTTTTTAACGCTGTCAAGTTTTAAGATTTATTTAGGTATAACATCTGTGTTCGTTGCGTGACACAGAGTGAGGCAGATAAAAAAATATTGACAGACTGTTCTATTGTTTTCTGGCGTAGCTAATTTTTTGTTATCCGTATACAGCTTCTTTTTTGTATTTTTTGTTGGACGCCAGATGTTGCATTCTTGCTACAGTTCCAGTAAAATCAACACGCGCCTTTAAGAGTAGGTAGGCGTATCGAATAAATGGACCCCATTTACAGACATTTATCATGCACAATAATGTATTTTGATAATTCGAGAGGTGTCGCAGGTGTCGTTTAAAGAAAAAGTATTCCTAATTAGGTAGACTGGGAAGCCCCAGGCTTGCTAGTAATCCAGCGAAATTTTCAACTATTTGGCTACCGCTGAATTTCTTTTTTTAATAATCGATTATGAGTGTTGCGCGCTTACTTAGCAACACTAAAGATGCAAAGGTGGGGTATACCTCAACGGTCACCGGTTTTTGAGTCTCATTTATGGACGTTATTGGAACGAGGCCCCATTGGCAGAAAGAGCTCCTCTAAACGACGCAAATATCTTTGTCAAATCCAACATTATGAACATGTGTTTGGGTTTGTTTCCTTATAATCCCATATAAAAAAGAATCAAATCAGCGCGACCCCTAAATATGATTCGTTTTGGCTCAAATTTTGTAAAGGGGTACCTGGAACGATATGAAACAAGGGGAGCCTAATGGACAGGGGCGTAGCTACCGCCGTATCTGCCGTATCAATTATACGGGGCCCCTGGGCCACGGGGGCCCCCGAAATGAAAAAAGTAAAAAAAAAACAAATTCTTTGGTTCCTTTTTGTAAAACAACAAAAAAGGAAGAAGTGATCTTGAATAAATATTTCTTTAAATTTAATGCAAATATTTATTTGTCCGCGTATTTTGAGTGATCTTACTTTCCTCTCTTATCCTTTTCTCTATCACTTTCTCCCATACTTTCATACTATGTGACATGAGCTTTATCCCCCGATAGTTGTTACAGTCCTGCACGTCACCTTTATTTTTGAAGATGGGCACAAGCGAGCTATTGCACCATTCTTGTGGGATCGTTCCTTCATACAACAACTTATTGAAGAATAAAGTCAGCCACATACATCCGTCTTCTTTTATTTAAAGACTTCCACACTTCTACTGGTATTTCATCAGGGCCCAAGGCCTTTCCATTTTTCATACTTTGATCTGCGACTCCCGCATTCCCCTAAAACTTAAGGGGAAGATTTATAAAACAATGGTTAGACCTGCTGTGTTGTATGGATCAGAATGTTGGGCCACAAAAGGGATGAATGAAAGGCATCTGCATGTCGCGGAGATGAGAATGCTAAGGGGGATGTGTGGTGTTACGCGAATGGATAAAGTAAGGAATGAGTATATTAGAGGAAGTCTGAAAGTGGCGCCGGTGACTGAAAAGTTGTGTGGTAATCGGTTGTCGTGGTATGGGCATGTGATGCGGAGGAATGAGGAAAATGTCGTGAAAAAAGTTTTGAGTATGAATGTGGATGGGTATTTGAGTAGAGGAAGACCAAAGAAACGATGGATGGACTGTGTTAAGAAGGATATGGTAAGAAAGGAAGTGTCTGATGAGATGACGAAAAATAGAGGAGTATGGAAGAAGAAGACATGCTGCGCCGACCCCAAATAAATTGGGATAAGGGCAAGAGAATGATGATGATTTATTTGTCCGCGTAGTTAGGAATCGTTACCACTCATAAGGGCCCCCAAACAAATTTCTATACGGGGCCCCGCCAAGGCACGCTACGCCACTGCTAATGGAGCACCAACATTCGAAAAACAATTTTTTTGGACTACCCTAGTGGGTGCATCACTAGCAATACAATATTTACATACAGTCTGTAAGTAATTGCACACTGACTTATTTGGCACCTATAAGTTTCAAACATTAAATGTTTTAACGATAAATTTTATCGTAGTGAGTTACCATACCAATAGTACATAACTCAAAGGTACTAAATCCACTATCTTTATAATGAGATCAATATTCTAGAATGTTTAGTAGGTAGATTGAATAAAAAATAAAGACGTATTCGCAAGGGCGTAGCGAGGTACGGGCAAGCTTCACCACCCTAGAAGATGCAGAAATACTCACAAACCGTAAAGTAATATTGTGAAACAAAGTTGATTCTATAAGATTGTAGGTACTAAGAATGGTTGAATCTAGACTTGTTTTTCAGCTGTCCGTCGCTCATGCAGCCAGTTTTCTTAGAATATTCTTGGTTTGTCTTCACCTGCCTGAGTATTCGAATCCGTATCCGCTGATATAATTACATTTTTAACGATCCGGCACATAACAAGTTGATAGTGAGAATTTTTGGCAGGAAAATCCAACGACCAATCAAACAAACAACAACCTATCGATTGTGGCGGAGTTTGCCGATTGCTCACTTCATCTTGTGAAAAGTTAAAGTGACCACTGGTCAGCATTATCCGTCAGACAAGGTGAGAGGTAGATAAATGCATCTACTTCACACAACACAAATACACAAATTCATACATCAACGAGAAGAAGGATGTAGAGATAGGTGGAAATAGATCATTTTTCCTGCAGAATGTCAGGACGAGATATTTATTAAACCGACGCAAGGTCGAGTATCAGAAAAACCAATAAAATTAAAACTGTAAATTACGTGGCGACGGCGACGCGACGGTGCGGTCAGCCCGGTGCTTGAGCGATTACCTGCTGCGCTGCATGACGCAGGTTCGCTTCCCACACGGAACAAATACATATTTCATTTTAGGAGAAATGCCTATTGTGGAATTAAGTTTAAAAAAAAAGCTGTGTAAGAATCTTACTATTAACACTAAGACTGAATAGCTCAAGGCATCGTTCCTGTGGAGGTATGGGCGGCAATGACTCCACTCTCATTTCTAATCCATTGTTTTGATTGCGTAGCTTCATGTATGCTATTGTTAAGCATTCCCAAATCTCCATTAGAAGCAAGTCACCAACCAACCTGCAAGATATGAACATTTGTTAGCTGTTACAATCTTCAATCTGTTTGGTAATTATAAGCATGCATGACTAATTCCTTGACCCATTCCTTATTTACTGATAATTCATAGTTTTATCAGCAAAGTTTTTAGATACCACTATTTATACATAAATATTGTGCTTTATGATTAATCAATCATTATGGCGCCGAAAAGAAGGTAGGTAAGTAGTTCCAAAATAAAAGAATAAGTACCACATATAACAAAGACATTGAGAAAAAACACAACAATTAGAAAAAATCATGCACAACCACTTTTATATGAATAAGCTACTTACTGCACATATTGATTGTGATTCACAAATGAGTGAAAAACCGACATAGGTGTGTTATTGTGGCCCAAAATGGGAGGGGGCTCACTGAAATTCAACTGCTCATTCAACCACTGAGGATTCCAGCGAAGAATTTTCATTAGTGTAATTTTTTCTAATGAAAATACAGGGGCCTGACGAACATCTAGCAATGTTGTTTTCACAGAACTAGTCTTCTTCATTTTATTGCCAGGTTCAATTTCAAAAACTAACACTTGGGGTGCTGCTTCCGAAAAACGTACCTTCTTTTTGGGTTTAACAGTCAGCATTGGACCCACTTTAGATACAGGCTTTCCAGAATAAGTATCTTCACCATCTAGCAAAGGTTTTAAACTTTTGAGGGGCACTCTTGTTTCTTTCCCGGTGGCTTTTTTCTCTGATTTATGCTCTGTTCTGCTATGATCTTTAGTTCTGTTCACTTTTGAGTCTTTCCTTTTATCTTTGTTTGATTTTTCTGGCTCTTTTCTTTTGTTTTCAAGGTCTTCAGTAACATCCTTATTTGTTTCTTTTTCTTTTGGTGAAGTCTCTACATTATCCTTACTTTTACGTGTATGTTCAATTCTTTTCACAGGACTGACTACTGTTTGTCCATATTCAGTCAAAAAGGCTCCTCGGTTTGAAGTTGTAACCTTCACATTTGATGACACAGGTTTGTTGCCTTCTGAAGGATCTGTTTTTTTATTTAATTCTTCCCTTTCTTTGATAGCTAACTCCCTAAGTTTCTTTTTACGCTCTTCTTTTAGAGAGCTAGAAAAGTGTTGTTTTGATGATGATCTATCTTTACTATGCTTGTGTGATGAGCTTTTTGGTTTTACTGAAAAAATCAATAAGTGAAAAAATATTAAATGCAGTATTTTAATATCTTGCATTGACAAAATAATCACAATAATACAGGGTGTGCAACCAAGCATTCTGTTCATCAAAGTCAGTAATTTTATGCAAAATTATTATGCTGGGAAATGACTTCTTTTTAGGGTATAAGACAGTTTCAAAACTTTGAGCTGATGGCTGGAGTGTATAGTATGGAGGTCGTGGAGCTGTTTAAAGTAAAATTCTTACAATAAAACATTGTATTTCAAAAAAAACTCACCAACACTTTGGAACTTTGACCCCTAATATCTCCATAACTAAAAGGGTTCCAGGTATGGTGTAGAACAAAAAATGCTCATAATGAGGGAGACCAAGTGCCTTCCGGCTTCGTTAAGAGGTCTTTTACCATGTCATAAAAATGTCCATGCAACACATAAGTATACAAAGGACAAAAACAGAAATGTTTTAACTTTAGAACTTACCTTCCATAACACGATGTGTTATTTTAGGCTTTGATATGAGAGCCATAGGGCGTATCATTTGTGCCTTCTTTAGCAAATCAGATTCAGATATTTGTGCCTTCTTGAATGGTTCTGGTTCTATGTACTGGGCTTCCTTCAATGAAACAGATTCTTCAGAATGTGTCTTCTTTTTGGGCTCATGTATAGGTGATCTTATAAGACTATCTGCTTCTTTTAATAAATCTTCAACATTGTACCCATCAACTTCATCAGTTCTTATGTTTATTTCAGCTGAAGGCTGGTTGACCTGGTTTTCTTCAAAGTGTTCATCAGAATCAATATCCTCCAATGAAGGTAGTTGATGTTTGTCTTGTAGTGCAGTACTATGAACAGGTACTTCATGTTGCAGATCAGGTAATTTTATTAGATCATCAACAAAATCTTCCTCTTCTTCACTTAGACAAACAAAATCATCCATCTGACTGTAGGAGTCTTCTTGTTGGGCTTCTATTTTAGGTGTTTTAGCAATTTTCAAAAAAGGTTTTCCAGGTGAACTTTGGGACAGCCGCATGAGCCATTGCTCAGATTCACTATCACTGTCGCTATCAATCTGTATTGGTTCATCATATCCTTGATATTCTTCTTGTTTAATATTATAAGCCTCCATTTCCAAATTACTTTCAATCTTAATTTCAGTTTCTTTAAGCATTTGTTTATGTTCATCTTCACTTAACGGTTCCAGTTTTGGTTTTTTTATACCAGTTTCGGGTTTGGCATGAGGATCACTATCACTGTCAGATATAACTATATTTACATTCTCTTTACCATGGTCATCATTACTACTTTTAGGTTCTTCTTTAAGAAGATTTTGAATGTAGTAGTCATCTAATTTTCTTTTATGAGTTATTTTATTACTAATCACAGGAGATTTGCTTGTTTCTTTTTTATCTGAAATTTTTTCCTTCTTGACAATGGTATCTAATTCAGCAATTTTTGATTCAATTTCATCCATTTCATTTTCATTTTGAAATTTTATTTTGCTTGGTAAACCACATTTTTCGAATTTGAAAATATATTTTTCAGAATCTTTAATTTCTACCAGAGGTGCGCCTAATGTCCAACCTAATCCAATGATGTCTGAATCTTTTATCTCATATGGGTCATTTGGTGGTATCTTGGTGGTGCCAACATACACTCCATTAGAACTCTAAAAAAAAGTAAATTTATGTTTTTGCTAAGCACATTATTATACTAATTATAAATATAAAATAAAGCTTAGGTTGTAAGCCATTGGACGAAAAATTTAGTAAATTTATCTTTGTTGCTGATAGGGCAGGGCAGGGCCTGTTCATATTGCCTTGAATTATCTCTCTCTATTTAACTGCTGTAGATTTATAAAAATAAATACTGAATGTAACCATGTAGGTAAATTGGAAGTGTGTAAGTTTCTCTAAGTTTTCATTTGTTTCAAAATTATTGTTGTTAAATTGTTCAAGTAACTCATTGTCACTGGGGTGTTAAGGTTCTTATAAAAGCTCTATATTCAGATCTCACTCATGTTTATTATAACCAAAGTCGTGATATGTACCTGTAAGTCTGTGATGAGTGCTTTATTGTTTTGAACATGTATTACACAATGATTCCTGGATATAACTACGCTTGAAAGGGTTATAACGTTGTTCGTTCCCCTGCCGACGGTTACTTTTTCGCCTACCGATAGCGTGAATTCTTCAGGCCCGTAGTTGAGGCGGGATAATTTCCATTTAGCCATCCTAATACGCTTAATATAATAAGTTACGTTAAAAGTATATCAGTAAGGTATCAGGAGAACACTACATCATATTCTAATAAATATATATCGATTACAAAGAAAACAAACTTTCTAACGACTCGCGAGCGAACTTGATGAATGATTTGACATTGTCAGTTTGAAGTTAAACTGAGTTTGACAAACACTAACCAGTGTTGTCAGTTCGCATTGTTCGCAGTCACCAGCACCTGTTATAATAGTGTTAACCCTGGCTATACACTGCTTGAACGGTGTTGATACTATTTATTATTCCGTAAGTAAACATATTTTTATATGTTTTATGAGCTGTAATTTTCGAGTGTATTATTGTCGGCGACGAGACCCTATTTCCGTACCAGCAGGGCTAGCATGGCCGGAGACATTTTATCCACGGGGAGAGGACAAAAAACTATTCCCCTCTGTCAATTTTGTCCACCCACCGAGCATGGCGACATGGGTGGATAAACTATTCACGGTGAACAAAACAGGGGAAACGCTTGTCCCCGCAATGACAGGTTTTCATTTTGACATTTAAAAAAAAAATAGTTTCCGTGAACTCGATAGATGACGTTGATCCGACTACGTTACTGGGTACCAAAGCCAAAACGCTTGAAAAAACAGACGTCACATACGCTCGTTGACTGACACTTTCGTTTGCATCAGCTTCCGAATATAATCATTAGGTCCAAGTGATATTATGTGACGTTCTGTTCCTTGCAGTAACGTAGTCAGACTAGCGCCATCTATCCAGCGACTAGGGAAGAGTTGAAAAAGAAAATCCCTCATTATTGCGATTATTAGAAAACTTTTATTCAATTACAAAATAGTCGAGAATATCGTTGTAAACCAAAGTACTTTTTACATTTATTACGTCTGTGCTGGATATTTTCTTTTGTTTTGTTGTCAACGTCTCTGAGTATATAACCTCAAACCGAACGAAAAACTTGAAAGCGCGGGAAACTTGTAACTCGGCGGACGCGTCCTTTTTTAATATTTCTTTTAAAAATAATTTAGACTGTAATTTAGACTTTTAAAAAGAATAAAGACTGTATTATAGTATCTGTAGTCATAGTTTAGTGTCGTAGTTTCGCGAGTAGACGCGATATCAAGTGCGAAACAAACCACACCCACCACCGCTAACACATTACCGGTTGCTCCAGCTCCTTCAGTTTTCGCTCAAATTGGGCGAAAACTTTATGAAAAATCAGACATGGCGCCATTTGTAGTACCTACACGTCCAAAAAAAATATATCTCTGAAAATTATGGAACCACACTGCATCCCATTACATTTGGGAAGTTTTTAAAACAAAATGCTTTCAAGAATATAATGAGAGGTTTTCATTTTAAGAATTAAAAAAAAAAAAAAGTTTCCAAGAACTCTATAGATGGCGTTGACCCGACCACGTTACTAGTGTCAAAGTCAAAACGCTTGGCATGGTTGCCAGCTTAAGGGTTTTACCCCTAAATTCAGGGAATAGAATTGTTAAAAGGGACATTTTTAGGGACAAGATTAGGGGGATTTTTAGGGGCTTCAAATATTTTTGGCATTTTTTTAAATAGTACTTGCTATTAAATTGATAACAAAGCGTGTGTTTGTAGTTTTGTGCATAGAATAAACGTAGACGGCTGGTCGTAGGCCTTCCCCATGGTATGCCATCAGTGAGAGAGAGAAGTTAAGAGCCTGAGAATCTTGATGTTCATCAGGTTCTGGAGCAGCGTAGTATGATGATGAAATCTTTGGATGTTATGATATGGGATGCTGTGGGAGGTTGAGATGAATTTTTCCATGGAAATATGTATGGAATGGCTGTTTGCTTCAATATTTTTGATGCCACATCTAAAAATAGGTAAACTATTGTTTTTTGTTGTTAGCCTATTCAGTCCAACTGCTGGGCAAAGGCGTCATCCAATTCTTCCCATCTCTTCTGGTGTTTTGCCTCCTCCGGCCAAACACGTAAACTATTATTAGAATCTAATCTGAGATAGAATAAATTAATCTCTGTTGAATTTTCAAACTAAGAAAATACCTACAATACTAAACATAGATGAACTTACTTGGTTGTAACACTGATAATGGTGTTCTTACAAAATCATTTGGTTTAAAGTGTGCTGAGCATATGTGCGAATTTCTTTTTATGGGCCGTCCAGGTTTGAAATGTACGATGGCTTGTACCCATTGCGCTTTACGACTTTCATCATTAGGGAAAAGATGCATGCCTTCATTTGTACATAAATCCACAAGGAAACGACTTCTCTTCTTTTTCTCTTGGGACATTTTCTTTCTGGCGTGGAAAACCCTAAAAAGTTTTGGTATTGTTTTATTTTTCCTTTTTGTTTAGTTACATTTAGAGGCTATTTTCAAAATATCAATGTGATGTATGTGACCATTGTCACATTACTTTATTTATTTACTTTAAAAGTACGTTTCATTTTACGTTCTCAAAATAACATACTGAAATAATCAGAAAATTATGTCACGTTCCGTTCCTTCCAGTAACGTACCCCAGTCAGCGCCATCTATCCAGCGACTAGGGGAGTTGAAAAAGAAAATCCCTCATTGTTAACGGCAGTGTCAAGTAAATCGGGCGTAACAAAATGAGAATTTCTTTTTTTATTTCCTGGACCCGAATTCATTTATTAATAATACTTGTCTTGAAAAATATAATTACAAAGCTTACACACCCACTTTTAATGTAACCAACGACAACACTAAGCTCCAGTAAGCACGAGATATTTTCATATATGTACAACTAATTATATTTTTCCAAGAGATATACTTAAACCCACCATCTATAGATGAGGAATAATTTCTCCCTTTGTTATGTCAAATATCTGTAATTTTTCTCTTCCACTAGTCGTCGCCATGCTATAGGCGGGGGGTGAGAATCCACGTCTAATGTCAAATAGTATATTTTATAAAGAGGGACAAAACGAAACCATTATATACCCGAGGTGGTTTGACTCCTGAGCTTGCGAGGGAGGCAATGAAAGCGAGGGTATATTAAATTGGTGTTTAGTCTCGAGGTGCAAACTACTTTTCACTTCGAGTGCGAGAAAATAGTCATTTAAAACCGAACAAATTTACACTCGACTAAAATTCTGAACTGAGCAGTCAGATTTTCTTCTATCAGGTCAGTCACAGATTAACAATTTAAAACACAACACAAACTCTCAACATTCTCGCAATGAAGATGATCCACACTCCGCAGATAATTATAGTAAGTACCTACATTACTGCAGCGGCTAGCAACGGAGGCATTCCACATACTTTTTCAAAATCAACGATGCACACAAACAACCACAAATTTTCAGTTCATTTGTTTTTTTTTTCAATATACAGCTTTCTATTTGCAAGCCAA
This sequence comes from Xestia c-nigrum, assembly GCA_916618015.1. Lineage (NCBI taxonomy): Eukaryota > Metazoa > Arthropoda > Insecta > Lepidoptera > Noctuidae > Xestia > Xestia c-nigrum. The sequence continues at coordinate 14,770,651 of OU745260.1, forward strand.
TTCAAAATTCAAATAAAACCTTTGACAAGTTACTCTTTTGTGACCATGTTTCAGAGTAAAAGATCGTTCCATTTTTAAATTACTTTTTACTCCCTAGGGAATAAACGGTCACTTTAATCCCGCTTCGTAGGGCTATAATGGCGTACTTTTAGAGCATGAGAAGTAAAAAAGTGATATAATTCTTTTTCCTCCTGTTGCCGTGCCTTGGCAGGTGGATAAAGTAATTTTGTATCTTGTCAGTGGAAATAACCGGTGTACAAAAGTTTTACCACAGCCCATGCTGGTCCTGCAGGGTGTAAGTAGTGGCCATACTTAGAGTATAGCGTGAGTCGATCAGTTGAATTAGTATTTTGAAAACTTGTGATATTAAGTTAGTGTTTTTTTTTATAATCTCACTAGAATCCTGTTGGTTTTATGTTAACTTGGCATCATCATAGTATTAAAGTCCAATAAGAAGGAAACAACGTAGTTTTTGTGTCATATAATTACGTAACTCCAGTCCAGGTCCAGTTGAAAACCAGCGTCGGGCACTAGTTCACTAGTTGTCCACTGCTTTAAACCCTGCTGACAGAAATAACATAGCTCCGTCGACTACGCTTTTTAAGCGAATGTAAAGTATTTTGAGGTTAAGTTACATTAATCGGTTCTTAGGAATGGCGCATTATCTTTTCATGAGAGTGGTACTATGGGGCAAGAGGGACCCCTCCTTCCCACACCGCGCGAGTATATGACGGTTTATGTTCAGTTGATAATAACTCGAGAGTTTACAATCTCTCTAGTTATCTTACAATCTAGCGGTTTTTACAATGCTACGCTGACACGGCTGATATACGCGTAATAAGGAAATACGAGTATATCTCTTATCTAAGCACGAAATACCTACATCTTTTCGGCCAAAGTTACGGTTGTTTCCTACTCCGTATCACTTATGGACATAAAACTCGTTAGGGGCTCGAACTAAAAATGAATGACCACACGATTGGTCACATCTGTCCTTACTCCCGATGTGTTTTCAAAATTCATCAAACAGAAAATATTAGGGAGTAGGGTTCATATCAAAGTATAAGCAACTTTTGGACGGGCCCAGTACGAGTAGGTATCATCATCAGTAGACCCCAGTTTTGAACCAGTCCTGTTCGTTGATCAACCTATACTTATACCCCCATATATTAGGCGAACGTACCTATTGAACAGCTGATTTTTTTTCCCGATTTCAGGTTCAGGGATCAGGTTTGGTGCAATCTTCTTCTTCTTCGTGTCGATGATTCCCATCGTTGTTTTATTAAATTTGTTTCGACCAGAACTCAGCCACGTCAACGGCGCTGGTGGTGGCTTCGGACAGGTCCCTTAGAGTGCAGGTGGAGTTGCACGAAGAGCATGTCAGGAGGTGGGCCATGGTTTGAGACAAGGCTCCGCAGTCTCACTCAGCTTTATCAGAATACCCCCACCGGACCAAGTTGAACCTGCAGCGGCCCTCTTGGCTTCTAAGTCGATTTAGAGTCTTCCAGGTGGGCCATGGCAGTTGGTGACCCGCGGGGAGTTTTTCTGCAAGCTCAACATAGTGAGCCGGAGGGGGATATTTAAGGAGCCACAGCTTTTTGCGGGCTTCACCAACCTTAGTGTTGTCGATTGGTGGAATATTCGACCTAAGGAAGCTGTTCCGACTCTTCAGCCTGCCTTGCGAAATCTCCGCATTATAAAGAGAGTGGCGTTTATCTGTCTCTTGTTTATGTTTTTCGAAGGAGCAGGCAACCTCTCTTCGAACTTCAGGAGGAGCCACTCCTGCAAGCGGGTATAAAGCAGCCAGTGGAGTTGGATTTAGGCAGCCAGTGATAATTCTGCAGGTTTCGTTAAGTGCTACATCTACCTCTCGGGCATGAGCGGATCGATGCCACACTGGGCATGCAAACTCGCCAGCCGAGAAGCAGAGAGCCATGCCAGAAGTCCGTAGTACGTGTGCGGAGGCGCCCCAGGCGGTAGATGTTAGCCGACGTAGCAGGTTATTGCGAGCGCCCACCTTTAGTTTTGTCTTAAAACAATGGTGCTTGTAGGTGAGTGACCGATCTAATATAGCCCCCAGATAGACGGGGTTGTTGTTATGCTCAATATCCGAGCCCCGCCATTTTATTTTTAGCGTTCTGTTGGCTTGACGGTTTCTGAGGTGGAATGCACAAGACTGCGTTTTTAACGGATTGGGCCTCAGAGCGTTGTTCTCGTAGTAAGTACCAAGGGTAGCCAGAGCCGTCTCTAGGTTTGTTTCTGCATCCTCAAAGTTTGTGGTTTTTGTTGCTAGGGCTAGGTCATCTGCATAGAGGAATCTTTCAGTATTTGTTGTTTTGGGCTGATCATCTGTGTATATATTAAATAAAATAGGAGCTAGAACGCTGCCTTGAGGTAGGCCGTTTTTTAAGGTGCGCCATCTGCTTTTCTCCGAATTTAAGTGGACGATGAAGATGAATCGTCTGTTGCGTAGCATTTCACCCAGGATGCGTGTAAAAGCTTGATCGTCAGTAACTGCTGTTAGTTTAGCTAGCAATCTTTTAACGTTGATCGTGTCGTAAGCTGCTGATAAATCGACAAGGACAACTCCGGTTATCTGATTAGCTTCGAATCCATCTTCTATGTATTGAGTGAGACGAAGGATTTGCCCGGTGCATGACTTTCCAGGGCGGAAACCAGCTTGTTCCGAGATCAGCTGAGGGTCGATTAGGGGTTGGAGGCGGTTCAGAATTAGCCGTTCAAAAAGTTTAAGTGTGTGGCATTGGAGAGAAATCGGCCGGTAGTTTTTTGGGTCCATTGGGCACTTCCCTGGTTTGAGGAGCGCTATCACCTTAGATTTTCTCCATTGCTTGGGGAGTTTTGTTACTCTGATGCATGAGTTAAAAAGGGCAAGCAACCACGACACCGCAATTGGCCCTAAGTTTTTTAGCTGCTCGACACAGATATCGTCTACACCTGCGGCTTTCCCGTTTTTAAGTGCTTTTATTGCTGGGATAATGTCAGATATCGTAAATGGTTTGCTGATGTTGTTGCTGCTGGTCTGCTGTGTTTTATTCTTCCCAATTTTGGGTAGTTTGTTTGGGGATTTTCCATTTAAGATAAGTTGATGAGCTATCTGATTGGCAGTGACTTTATTTGGTGATTTGGGCTCAGGAGGGTCGCCAGTGAGCTTACGGAGGGTGGACCAGGCTTTTTTACTATTTTTCGTCATGTCTATGTTATTAAGGGTATTAATCCAGTTTTCCTTGCGGCTTTCGCTTACCATGTTTAAAAGATCCTCCCCCACTGCAATAGTTTCTTCTGAAAAAGGGTAATTTGTGTACAGTTGTTGATACAATTCGAGTAATTTAGAAGATTCAGGATTTAGACCAGGGATGTATTGCGAACGGCACCCTCTGGGAATGGTGTGTCGGGAAGCTGTTTGCACAATTTCAACAAATTTATCATAATTGTGAGGCTCTGGTTCGAGCGAATTAAGTTCTTCATCTATTTTCTTTGAGAAGTTCTGCCAGTTAGCTTTAGCGAAGTTAAATCTGCGTCTAAATGGTACTGTGGATGGTTTAATAGCAGCTTGAACCGTACATGATATTGGGCGGTGTTGTGTACGTGGGATTGGTGTTTCGACTGTCTTGAGGCATAGACTACTAATGTTCGGACTAACAAAGATAATATCAGGATTATATCCACGTTTCCATCGGCCGCTGTTGAATGATGCTGGTTGTTTTGCATCATGCAGCAATATTAAGTTTTCAGCTTCTGCCCATTGTTCTACTGCAGTTCCATCGTCATTTGTTCTCTGGTATCCCCAGGTGCAATAGTAAAAGTTGTTTGTTATCATGAGCACAATCACATGTTTTTTTTAAAATGAGTTTTCTACTCCAGTGGTGGTCTGCGCTCTGATTTACATTTATCGATTGTTTGCTTGTTAAAAAAAATACTACGAGCGTGCTCCATCATCGGACACGTTACATTAAACTAAGCTAATTAATAGTAACTTAAGATCTACGTGAGTTCATCCAATTTTTTTTCCTTGTAGGGAAAAATCCACCACCACCACTAATTAATATTCACAAAAATCTACACTAAGTTCACACTGCATATATTAAACTATTTTTTTTTTCATAACTGCATGGCAATGTGAGTCGACCGGCAGTAACCGTCGGCATCCGTTCACGGACATGACCTGCACATTTGCGCGGCGCAAGAAGCTAAGCGGCTCAGCTCAACCATTTTGTAGGGAACTTAGCGACCGGATGTGCAGCGCCACCATCGGCACTGTTTTTACGTGATTATGACAGACTCACCTTTTTCGGTTGGGAAATCATCAAATGACCCCTCGCATTCTGGACGGAGCGGGCGTGTCAGACTTTTACTGAGTAAAAACCATCCATGTTCCTCGTTCCGCGGTATCTCTTTCGAACAGTCCTGCAGCCCCGGCAGGCTTCGCTTTCCTTTATGTTGACATCTCTTTGAGGCGCGCGTGGAACACAAACGCGGCGTCGACACGGCCTGTCGTCATTAGACGGACGGACGACTAGCTAGCCCATAGCTAACCGTCCACAGGCCCGCGTCTACGGTGGCTGGTAGTCACCACGTGGCCCCCGACGCCCGGTGTGTCTCCCGCGGCGGCTGGGGCGAGAGGCTCTCTCTCTCTCGCGTTCCGCCACCTCCTTCGATAGCATAACTGCTTCGCAGAAGGAGGTGACGGCTTCCCATTCCGTCTCGCTACGGACCATAGATTAAACCAGGGCCGGACGCAAGAGGTCGCCGCTGCCGATCACCGCTACGAGGACACGGCGTTGCTCCGCCCACGCGGGGCAGATCTCCACCGTGTCCTCCGGTCGATCCTCGCAGTGGAAACACCCGGGCGTTTCCTCCCGCCCGATTCGGTGCAGGATGACAGACTCACCCTGCCATGCAGTTTTACATAATCTATTTTTGGTAACAGAGTTGTTTACTAGTGGGATGTATTGGCATTGGGTTTTGGGGTTAGGATGGGGTTTTTTTTTTAATTACGTCATCTGATCAGGGACTTCTCTAGCCTGAGCAAAGCTTCCGTTTATCCACCTTACATTGGGTACCGTCAAATTTCCCTGAGATCCACTGTGCCATTTCAACGATCTTATCGTCCAGCATGGTCTTGGTATATTTGGCGGTAACCACTATCGGGTCGTCATTTGATGTTCTGAATGTTATTTTTCCCACGCGTTCCGTTTCCTCTTCGTTGAGGGCCACAAAACCGTTCTTCGCGTTATAGGCTGCCATGTACGACCTCGTCATTTCCCCTTTGATGACTTGGGATTTGACGTTTTCGTACACCGCTGCCTCTGCTTCCTTGAGTAGTACCTTTAGAAGTCCTTCTGTGTGCCTTTGTAAGGTCTGCAGGATTTCCCTGCATGTCATGAGGTTGCCCTCTCTGGTCGCCCTCACGATTGCTACGTACTCGAGGAAAGCGCTCTTTACGTAATCTGTGGTGCCCGAGTTCACTGCGAGGATTTGTCGGGCTGACTTGCCTTTTCTCGGCTCTCGTTGGTGTAGGCTTCCGTTGGGTTGGTTCTGATGGTCCTTCCTGAAGAACCTCTCCACTGCTGCTTGTTTCTCGGCCAGTGATGCGCGGCTGGTGCTTGTGAGCAGAGCATTGAGGAAAGTGCCGAAGGCTTTCAGGCGACTCCTCGACCTGGCTTGGTCCTCTGGGCTGATGGGGGCACTCTGCGCCTTTGCAGCTTTTTCGGCGGCTGCGTTCTGCAGAGCCCTCTCTGATCTGCTTTGTGTGGTCGTGCTAGTTGTGAAGCTCATCGTGATTGTTGTTGGGTCTCTGGGGGCTTTAAGGAAATTTAGGATTTCCCCTCTGTCCTCGGCACGTGTTCTCCGGCCTCCCTGATCTTTTGAAGCAAAGGGCTTGCCTGAGCAAATGAAGTCTCCTCTTGACACTCGAGTAGTGCGATCGTCTTTCCTTTGAATCGCATTAGACTGTGGGTGGCTACTTCCACTTCAGGCAGTGCGGCGTACTTACTGCCTTTCATGCTCGTTTTGGTTGTGCTAGTACATCAAGGTGGCAAGGCCTGGTGAGATAGGGATACGGGCTGCAGCTCGGCTTGAACATATGTAAAAGCTTATGCCTAGCTTTTCTGTCTCTGTTCATGAACAGAGCGACACCTCTCAGTCAGACGCCTGGGATTACGTCTCTTCCACATGCCAGGAATTTCGTGATGGGCATAGCGCTGGGCGCTGGCAGTGACGGATTAAGACTACTTGATGCCCTAAGCAATCCACGCCTGTGGGGCCCCTATCCGAATGTCAACTAGAATCGCCAAAAGGTCTAGTAGTAGTCTAGGTCAGACTCTATGTCAACTTAAAACGCGCGAATTTTCAGTTACTCCTAGTAACTTTTTTTTGGTGTGGTTTTTGGCGACGTGAGAGTGAGACGTGATGCCCTTTTTTCCGTATGGGAAATCGTCATATAACTTCTCCCACTCTGTGCGGAGCGGGAGGGAGTGTCAGAATTTTACTGACTAAATCCCGTCCATGTTCCTTCCTCAATTCGTCAATGTAGTAGGTTAAGTTCTATGGGGTTGCGAGACTGTTGGGGCTTTTTCGGATGGAATCATCAAATGACTTCTCCCACTCTGGGCGGAGCGAGAGGGAATGTCAGAGTTTTACAGACTAAATAAAATGAATAAGAAACAATGGATATGGATAATGGGCGGCTCCCCGCCTCAAGGAACGCGAAAAAAGTGGAATGCTTCACGATTTTGCGTGTCATTATCCTTGCGCAGGGGCCATGCTAATATTCTCTGTATGAGACGTGATGCCCTAAGGACGGATTTTTTTCTGTGCTTCTTCTGGTGCCCCCCCAGGCGTGATGCCCTAGGCAATTGCTTAATTTGATTAAGGGTTAATCCGTCACTGGGCGCTGGTTGTAGGCTAGCTTCGGCTGCTGGTGCAGCTACCGCTGGAACTGGCTGCTCGTTGGTGTTTCCGTGTGTATCTCGTGTAATGGTGACGTGTTATGTTTTGTGTTGTTGTTGACTGTGTTGTGGTTGTTGCTGTGGTCGGGACTGTTCGCCTAGCAGATGGTAGTCGGCATCAACTTTGTGAGGTTGCGTCCGTTTTGTTAGCCTCTGCTGCGACTTTGGCGACTTTGCTTGAAGATTGGTTTTCTGGTAGCGGGTCTCCCCATGATGGTGTGGAGTATGGGCTGGCTCAGCTGGGTTTGGATCTTGACTTCCAGCTTCATTCTGTTGTGACTGAATCATTTCATTGGGCATTCAAAGAGAAGATGCTAGACGGTTTCGTTGCAGCTGGAGTCACAGACACACGAGGGACTGTGTTTGTGGTGAAAGCGGTGGAGGTACTTGTTTAGGTCCATAGGTCCGAACAGACTATGAATTAGCAAAAGTTATGTTAGAAAATCTCTCTTCAGTGGTGTATATCTTATTGCTATTGGATACTCAGAAAATGTTAACTTCAGTGTTCAATTAAATACACATTAAGGTCGGTTATTCCGAATATACTACGTATTAGCAAAAGTGGTGCTAGTAGCAAAAGTTCTAGTGTATATCTTATGGCTTTAGTTTCCAGTAGGCTCTTAATTGGTTGTAAATACAATTTTAATTTCAGTGTCCAACTAGTCAGTTATTTATATAAATAACACCGCATGGAATACATGACAATCTTAATTAGTTTCTAATAAAGTCCTAACTCAAGTGTCCAAATTCACTTGAGTTAGGACTTTATTCGCAACTATTAAGGTCAATAACTCTGAACAGATTGCAGTTTAGCGTAATTTATCTTAGTAGCAACTTGTCATTAAAAAGCTCTATCTAATGGTGTATATGTTATTGTTATTGATCACCCAGAAAATCCTAACTTCGGTGCACAAATAGTCGCCTTACAGGCCAATAACTCCTAACGGAGAACGAATTGGCCAAAAGTCATGTGACTGATAAAGGTTCTCCCTAAAGACTTCTATGTAATGGATTATATGTTATTACTATTGGTAACCCAGAAAACTTTAATTGGTTGCCGATACAATCTTAACTTTAGTGCCTCACTAGGTCACCTACTTAGGTTCATATTTCCGAACGGACTACGAATTGTCACAAAAAGTGTTAGATGCAAAGGTTCTCCTTTAAATACTCTTTTATGTCTATTGGACTTCTGGGCAAATATCGATATATCGGCGCCCATTGTCCTTTACAAATGTAAGTAAATATGGGTGAATCCTTCTTCGAAATCTACCTCCTCCAGCGGCTTGCCGAAGGGTTTTTTGTTATAAAAAAGCTAGCGAGATTATCTCCGGTTATCATTCGATTAATAAAATTTAAACTTAAAAAGGGTTGATGCATTAAAAGCCGTTGCAGTTGCTACAGATACACTGAATACCTACGTAACAAAATTTCTTGATTAGATATCATAAATGATAAGCTTATCTCACTCCGTGACGACAAAATCTATGCATATAATAAAATCGTTGAGACCAAAAAATTGAAGATTTAACAAAAAAAACCGACCAGTGTGACTTAAAATTGGACATATTAACACCATTTTCAAATTTTTTAGTTTGTTTGTCTATTTGTTTGTTTGACCGCGCATCACGTAAAAACTACTGAACGGATTTTGATGAAATTTAGGCTATGGAAATTATGAAAAAAAAAATGGAAAAAGGGGGTGAAAAGGGGGGATAAAGTTTGTATGAAATATACATTTTTGATTATTCTAGAATCATTAAATCATAGTAAATACTTATCAAAAATAAAGAAATACCTGTTTCAGCATTTATAAAAAAACTCATACATAGACTCAAAAAAGAGGATTTTGTGTTTAAAATTAATTAATTTCATAAACCTATCGAATAAATTCCAATGAAGTGAAAATCTTTAAAAGTTGCTGCATATACTTTAAATCTAATACAGGTAAATATAATTTCTCAAATTTGATTTTTGAGGTGAATATTGAATACGCACAAAATAGCGATTTAATGACTGACGATGTAGCTATAGTGACTCATGGATCAACGCACAGCCTAAACCGCTGATCGTAGAGACCGGAAACAAGCAGGTCGTGTTCTGTATATGATGTAGGCATCCGGTATGAAAGAATTTTCCAAGATTATACCCCTAAGGGGGTAAAAAAAGGGGGCAAGTATGTACAACGTGATTCCTCGGTCCAATCTACTTGAAATTTTGCATAATTTTTTTAACAGAATTGATGGAAGACGTGTTTGGTATTTTATTGAAATTAACCCCTAACGGGGTTAAAAAAGGGTAGACTATTATTTTGGCCATGGCGGTGATTTGCTTCGAAGTTGATATCAGTAATCAGAACTTTTGATTTAAAGATTTAAACTACATTTTATTTTGACACATGTTTGAAAACTCAATCCGATTTTAGCCAAAAAAGGTTGAACTCACATAAAACCATGGTGATAATACTCTAAAATTGAAATGTCTCGAAAGTCACCGTATTATATTTGAAGGTTTCAAAGCTTTAGAGGTTATGCACTTTTAAGACACGGCCTCATAGGGATGTAGAGTTAGAAATTTGAAATAGAGGATTAAAAACATTTTTGTTTCAAAATTGTACCAAAGGTAAGTCAATGAAGATGGAAGGCAGTTGACCTTGCAACAGATCCGCAAGAGCCGATTTACAACAGCTACATGTAGGGCGCTTTCAATTTAGATGTTTTGTGTCGACGCTGTTACTGCAGCGCATATCGACGCCGCACGGTTGCCGTATCGCGCGCTTTGTATGAAAACAAACGAACGTCCGTACGCAGTACGACAAACGCACTGCTTCGTCGCCGCAGCGGCACGACACGAAACGTCTAAATTTAAAGCGCCCTTAGTATCATTTCATGCAACTTGATGAGAACCTTTAACCTAACTAGAGAACGACTTTCATCGATGATCTGCGGTGGAGTTGGAAGACAGTAACGAGAAGTCACCAAAAGTTTACAGCACTATATCGTGTTTCGGCTCATTTCATGCACTCCGATGAGAACTTTAGACCTGGCTGGAGTATGACTGTCATTGACGGTCCAACGATGGGAACAAAAGGCAGTTGCAAGAAGTCCTCAACGGTTTACAGAAGTTATATCGTGTCCCGGCTTATTGCAATCACGTGCGAAGAAATTGTTCCTCTTAAGCATTAAAAAAAAAGTCCGCGATAGCATAATTATGTCTATTTTTTAAGGTTGATTCACACTTTCTCTAACCCTCACTCGCAGACGAAGTTGCGCGGGTCAGCTAGTACGTAATATTATATTTATAATAATTGTTACCTATGGTACTTTGAAGGTTCCGTATCTCAGTCGGCAAATCCTTACTGATCGTCAGTCTGTGTGCAACAAAATGTGACGGTGAAGTTAACACGGAACAGAATAAAAAAACAAACGTTGCTGTTTGTCTTATTTGTTAGGAACCTGAAATGCGGAAAACCATTCTCACTTCTGGATTTTCATCATTTCAGTTTTGTTATTTTCCTAAAACTTTAAAAAATAATTGATTGCACTGTGCACTTATTTAATGTAAAAGAAAGCGTTTTTCTAAGTAGGCGCTTAAATTTTAAAGCTATTCATTCGTTTTTTTCTAAATAATATGATTATTAAACTGAAGTTAACTTCGGCTCATTATTGATCTGCACGCCAATGTTGATAAATATAAACGGCCACAGATTTGTTTTTCATTCTCATTTCTCATTCAGATCAGCTCAGCTCATTTTACTTTCAAACCTCAGGAAACATAATTTCCGCCCTAGAAATATGGAAGCGAGGTATCTATGTGTAAGTTTACGTATTATGACATAGCTACACAATAACACACTTACACAATAAATCCATAGAGGATTTTGTTTTTATGCAAGCAATCGAAAACAGTTACAGGTGGAATAAAGAAATGTTTGTTGTTGCGCTGCGCAGAGAAAGCTCTGGGCGGGCGGGGCGGGCGGCAAGCGGGCGCAGTGGGCGCAAATAGCGGCAGCGCGCGTCGCCGAGTCGGCCGAACACTCGGCTCGACGCTCGGCCAGTCCGCGCCCGACGCCCGACGCCCGCGCCCCGCACGCTCAGCGCCACGCGCTCCCGAGGCCGCGACCTGCCGCACCGACATCATCACTCGCGAACCTCACGCGCGAACCCTGACATCTCAGTGAAGACCCTGTCACTCCAACCCACTCCTGATATCCTACCCGGCGGTACTTCCCAACCACTAGTGTGTTAAACCCTTGTTGTGCAATTGTGACACCTTCACGTAATCCTGGCCTCATCAGCGCTGGTGATTCAACTCTTAGACGGCAGACGTGGCTTCAGGATCGATAGCGGACACTACGCTCTTCATTGCCTCTTACATCTCAAGGTCACAACGGCAGGTAAACATTTCACTTTCATTCATCATTAATATTTCCAGTGATCGTAATGAATGGGAACTGTTATTCGATAATGGATATGTAATGTTTCAAAACTGTTCAAACGCCGCTGAATGTTTATAAATTATTGAACAATTTCGTAGATAAGAATGTGAGCACGAATTACCAATGATACTGAAACAAATATAATCGCATCCACAATAATCCCGTTTGGCAGATTCTAGCGATGTATTCGCATATAATAGAAACATAAAGTGAAATTGCATCGATTGTTGTACATTGCATGGCATCTATTCCATCCGGTGACCCATTTTCGCAACTATGACATTCGGCAACAACGGTTAGCAATAGGTAGAGGGGACAATTTTATTTTCTGCTACTCTCTAAAGATATTTTGAGAAAACAAAAATGTGTGTTACTTTGTAATGCCGCACTGAAAACAATGACGATTTCCGATGTTTTGCAAAGCATTCGGAAGTAATAGGATGTAATTGTTATTAAGTAGACATTTGGTGAATAACTCATCAGGTATTTAATACTTATAGTATTATGTTATGTTTTAGATTTTTTCCTAGTTTTTTTTGTGTATGTGAACTTTTACAACAGCTTCTCAACGTTTGCCAAATTGAAAGCTTTTGTGAAGCTCCGCATTGCATTAAAAAGAGTCGAGAGCTGGCATTTTGTTTAATTTAATCTCGGAATGATACAAAGTAAAATAGAGGGTTTAGATAAATAAACATATGTAGGTATACGACGTTACGTTTCTTTGTCAGTTGCGAGGAAATATGATTGTAATTACTGTTACTTGTTACTGTAAGCCTGTGTCATGCCACTGCTGGGTAAAGACCTCTCCTCATGACTTCCAAATTCTTCCATCCAGGGCCAAAGTGGGCCACTGGTTGTTGGTTTTGTCCAGCTCGTCCCGCCATCTTCTGCGAGGTCTATCGCGTCGCTTTCTTATGATTGTAATCATAAGATCATAAAGGGGTTGTATTTTAGTAAAGAGTTCATCTTTATTTATTTACTTATTTATTTCTCCATTTTACGACTATACAGGGTTTTCTAATGCGATAGTGTTAACAATAACAATATTGAATTTTGATTAACAATAACAATATTTATTTTATGGCACAAAACCTCACTTAGAGAGTTTTTGAAAAACATATTTTTGTATGATCGTCATCATCAATGCAATTTTTATTTCATTTTAAGGACCTAAGTACTATTATCAACAATATTTTTATATACTTTTGATACAGATTTAAATAACATTGAAAGTAAATAAGCAGAGTTCGTGAATTAAGGTGTGAAAAGTTTGGTTCTTGGTTTATTCGGTATTTTTCCACATTTTGTTTAAATTACGTAGAGAATCTTAAGAACTTTTGTTGATAAGCTATTTTTCTATGTCTTGTACCTCGTTATTCGGTACTCGGAACTATTATTTATCGTCGGCCGAGTAGGAGCCACGATTAGTTAGTAAATGTTCGCTCGATCAACAAACTCCTTTGAATAAATACCTTCGGCTCACCGAAGCTCCCATTGTTTGCACGGCACGGCGGCGGTTGCGTGCACGGCCTATTATATGCTTATAATAACGTTATATACTACACTATAACACGGATTATTAAGTTAGGGTCTATAGGTTACTACCTATAATTGAAAGTTTTGAATTTGATTAATGTGACTGTAACTTTATTTACAGTAATTGGTAATTGATGTATCTTCGTTTATGTCCTTATGAAACTACCATAGTCACTTCAGTCTTACTCTTTGGGGAAACCGGCATAATGTTAAATAATATTTATTTATGTGAATCGTTTTTACAAAACACTTTTACACGTCTCTATGTTATTATTTAAACTAGACGGCACCGGTGTTTCGTACCTGGCTAGACTCTGAGTATGTAGAAACAGCCGAAACTAACCCAGACGACACCTGTGTCTTTTATAAAATACAGATAACAGTCAAATCGTCTGGGGACCATGCAGATGAATGTCTGAGATATTATGGTCTTTTGAAGAAATCACCGGTCACTATTATGATATGAAGCTATTATATTTTAACAGTTCTGTAAAATGTCAGTTAATGTGTATGCATAGAAGTAGAAGTGTACCTATTTCAATTCTAAATACCAATAAATAGATTGCAGTGTTTACCAGACTAATCTTAGAATTGCAGATCAAAGGACCAAATGATACAATTTTGTTAATCTATGATGTATAAAAAACTATGCCCTGTGGAATATTGCCAAAAGTGATTCATATTATTATACCTACTTACACGTGCTACATTTTATGATATGAACATCCTATAATTAAGATAGAGTAAGAATAATAAGTCACCGATGTTACTAACCACATTGTCTGTTCAAAGTATTTGTGCGAATATAACTTACCTAAACCTAGGAACTTACTATGTTGAATCATTAATATCCCATTCAATGGGAAATAATACATCTGTGGCTCTACAGTTTTTATGAACATGCTTTTTAAATAAAATGATATTATTACTAAGTTTTACCTGCGGTTTCGCTCCCGTTGTGTAGCCTATGGCACTCGGGGAGAATGTAGCTTCCCGTTAGTGAAAGCATTTTTGGAATCGTATCTGTAGTTCCAGAGATTACCTACATACAAACTTACAAACAGATTTTACCTCTATATAATATTATAATAGTATAGACTAGCTAAGTTCTGGCGAACCGGAAGACGATGCGTTTGGAAGACCTCCCACTAGGTGGACCGATGATCTGGTGAAGGTTGCGGGAATCCAGTGAGTCGCAAGGGACCGGTCAATGTGGCGACACTTGGGGGAGGCCTATGTCCAGCAGTGGGCGTCTTTCGGCTGAGATGATGATGATAGACTAGCTTTTGGTTGCGGCTCCGCTCGCGTTTGGTTCTTGAAATATCCCACAAGAACGGTTTAAATATAGCTTAGGATACTCATAAATAAGGTGGCTTTCTATTGTTAAAAGAATTTTCAAAATCGGTTCCGTAAATCCAGAATCTACAACCTCACAAACTTTACCTCTTTATAATATTAGTACAGATAGAATATAGATTACGTGTGACATTTGTTAATCACTGTGTAAAGGTAATTCGAGCTACAACCACAGAACATATAAAGGAGGTCCTCCTCCTTTATATGTTCTGTGGCTACAACATTGTGATGGAAGGGTAAATCGTACCGAGGATAAATTAGCATAAGAAGGAAACTATTCGTCACAGTGTGCAGTGCGCGCAGTCTTCATCCGGTTTGCAATTGCTTGAACTGTGCATAACTTGCATTATTTACATTTTTTTCTGACTGTGTACAGTCACGAGCACCAATGTGTATACACTTTGCTTAATATAAAAGCCATTTTCACGACAAATAACGATTGTAACTAGGAGATAGGATCTTTTTTACAACAACATGAAAATTTAATCAAGACTGTAGGAGAAAAACACTTTTAATCATTTTTAAGTGTAATTTACAATATTTATATATTCAATTCTACAAGGTGGGTAAATGTATTGTTTTGAATAGGTAGTGTGCTCTACACTTAATGGATTTATCGGCTTTAGCCGCTTTGAAGGTAGTGGATTAATTAAACCACTATTGAATTACGTTTCAATTTCGGTAAAGGGAAGTAAAAAACCGATTAAAGGCTTTACAAAACTACCATTTTACAAGATACCAACCATGGTACTGAGTACCTATACGAAATTAATTAATACTTACTAGCACTTTGCCCACGACATTGTTCGCAAAAAAAGGATAACTAGGTTAATTTGCATATAAACATGCAGGCTTGTTACTTCCTGATAATCTAACCTTCTATTAGTGATAAACTGGTTAAAGTCGGTCCAGTAAGTTTCAAAGCTTATTCGGTATAAACAAACAAACAAAAATATTTGCTCTTATTTAAATACTAGCTGACCCACGCAACTTCGTCTGCGTCACATAAGAGAGAAAAACGAAAGGAAAAAATACCCCGTATTTGCAACATTTTTCATTCCTGCTCCGCTCCTAATAATCGTAGCGTAATGTTATATAACCTAAAGCCTTCCTCGATAAATGGACTATCCAACACAACAATATTTTTTAAATTCGAGCCGGTAGTTCCTGAGATTAGCGCGTTCAACCAAACAAACAAACAAACAAACTTCTGCTTTATAATATTAGTGTAGATTAGTATAGATACGTTGGATGGACACAACACGGTCGGTAATCTATACTTATAATAAATCTGTAGAGAGGTCAATTCTGTACATGAAATATATTTACAAAATAACTATCGGGGGGTGATTAGTGATCGATACTGATGCCAAAAATGCAATCAGTAAAATTTTTGTCTGTCTGTCTGTCTGTCTGTCTGTATGTTATTTATAGAAAAAAAAACTACTCGACGGATTTTAACGAAACTTGGTACAATTATTTTACATACTCCTGAGCAGGTAATAGTATACTTTTCATCACGCTACCATTAATAGGAGCAGAGCAGTGAAAGGAAATGTTGGGAAAACGGGAGAAGTTACTTGGTTTTTTTAGCTTCCGTCGCGTGTGCAGCCTTAATGGTTAAAGCTACATAGAAATCATGTATAACGGAAATATTCCACATAAAATTATATAAAAAATATCCCAAGACAGCATATGTCTATCTTTTATAGTTGACTCACAATAACACGTGTAACTCCCGATAGCTTAGCAGTTCGGAGAATAAATGTGAATGTAAGTTTGTTTGTTGCGCTTTCACGCGACAACTACTGAACGGATTTGGATGAAATTTTGCACACAGATAGTTTATAACCTGGATTAAAACATAGGATACTTTTTATCCCGGCAGTAAGATTCCATGGGACAACAATCAAACTTCACGCGGGCGAAGCCGCTGGCAGAAGCTAGTAACAAAATAAAACTAAACGCTGTCTGAAGTTGCTAATAGCTAGCGGCTTTTTATAATATCAACTAAGTAATTGAACTTGTACTTGAGAACAGAAAAAAATCACCCATTTTCATAATTGTTAAGTCACTGATGATAACAGCAGGGCATTTTTCATGTCGAACTTGCAAAAAATATGCAGTTATCAAGATCCTATAAATAAATAACTGTTAAACGCCAGAATCATTTACGATATAGTTTCGTTAGTTATCTAAAATTATGATGTTCTTGTGCATTTAGTAGTAATTGAAGCTGCTCTGGGTGTGATAAACTAGGAATCCTAAATGCCAATCGGTTCGGAAAGTAAGGGTAAATCATTTGATCGCTTTATCGACCCCCTTTAGAAGAGATCGCATTTACATCTACAGGATTCCATATACTATTTTAAGTTTTCACGGTTTAAGACTAAACTTATATTGTAACTTACGGGATATCTTCCGTGATTATTTGTTATTTTGACCACCCGATATTTCGACGTTATAGCAAGCGCCATGATCGCGGGTTGACTGGAGAAAGCGGGTGGATGGAAAATGAAATTGTTACGATCAGACAGAGGATACCTGTCTTGAACTGAACACTGAACACTTTTGTAGACTGTACCTACACTGTTGTATAAGTACACTGTAGCACTTTTGTAGGGAACGTTGTAACCGTTTGTGTCCTTTCCACCATGTATGATGTGTAGGAAAAAGGTATATCTATACATATAATAAAATCGTTGAGACCAAAAAATCAGTACATTGAAGATTTAAAAAAAAAACCGATCAGGGTGACATAAAATAAGTAACTGAACATATTAAAACCATTTTTAAAATTCGTGTTTGTTTGTTTGTTTGTTTGTTTGACCGCGCATCACGTAAAAACTGCTGGACGGATTTTGATGAAAATTTCACTAATCTATTTAAATAAACTCAGAATAACACTTAGGCTATAGAAATTATGGAAATTTTTGGAAAAAGGGGGTGAAAAGGGGGGTTCAAGTTTGTATGAAAAAAAAAATTAGATTGTTCTAGATTCATGAAACTCAGAGTAAATACTTATTATTAAAAATAAAGAAATACCTGTTTCAGCATTTAAAAAAAAATCATCCAGACGTTAAAAAGAGGGTTTTGTGTTTAAAATTAATAAACTTCATACACCTATACAATAAAATCCATTGAAGTGGAAACCTTTAAAAGTTGCTATAAATACTTCAAATTTAATACAGGTCAATGTTATTTCTCAATTTTCTTGAAATTTGATTTTTGAAGTGAATACGCCCAAAATAGCGGAATTCAAGAAAATCGGCTTTCCTCGGTATAAGTAGTTGGTAATACAGGGTGGAAACGGTAAACGGGGCAGTAAGGGGAGCTGCAGCTACACAAAAATGGTCTTAGGTAACAATCCGTAATTTTTTCACAAACTGTTTATCCCCATTCATAGATTTAATTAAAAAATAAAGTACAGTTAGCAAGAAAATTGCCATTTTACATAAAACAAGTTTTTTTGATGCCAATTGATTATCTTTCCGACACTAATCAAGAAATGAAGAAGAAGAAGAAGTTTTTAGAAGTTCTTCCAAACCAACCCAGGGTAGAGTACTCAAAAAGTCAGAAATTGCAAAAAAATAACTTTCAGCGGGGCAGTGTAGGGAAAATTGTTAGCCAGAAAATTGCTATTTTACACAATACATTTTTTTGATGCCAATCATTATTTTTTATTTTACATAAGACATAAAGCCGGAAAAGTTACAAATACATGACAAACGAGTACAAATCCTATCTACAAATAAAAAATGCTTTGTCCTGAAGGACTATCTGATGGATCAACGCACAGCCTAAACCACAGATTGTAGAAACCTGAAACTTGGAGGGTGTATTTTCTGTATAACGTAGGCATACGATAAGAAAGAATTTTGAAATTATACCCCTAAGGGGGTGAAAAGGGGGGGCAAAGATTGTATGGGAAAATGTGATTCCTTGGTCCAATCTACTTCAAACTTTGCAATCAATAATATTAACAGAATTGATGGACGCATTTCATATTGCATTGAAATTCATCTCCTAACGGGGTTAAAAAGGGGTAGAAAGTTATTTTGGCGGTGATTTGTTTCGAATTTGATATCAATACTCCTTCGAGATTTTGATATAAACTACAAGTTATTTTGATACAATGTTGTTTCAAAACCCAATCCGATTTTATTCCAAAAAGGTTGAACTCACATAAAAATTTGGTGCAATATTGCTAATACTCTTTAAAATTGGAATGTCTCGAAAGTCACCGTAAAATACATATTAATACCGCATTTGAAGGTTTCTAAGCTTTGAAGGGGTTGTGCACTTTAAGACACGGCGTCATAGCGTAGGGACGTAGAGTTTGAAATTTTAAATGGTAAGCAGTTGTAAGAGGTCCGCAACGGTTTACAGCAGCTATATCGTGTTGCGGCTCATTTAATGCACCTTGATGAGAACTGCAGACCTAGCTGGAGTATGACTGTCATCGAGTGTCTAAGTATGAAGATGTAAAGCGTCAATAGAGCCTTTAAAGCTGTTTTTGTAAACATGGTAATTTATTCTTATTCAAATAAATACGTTGTTAATCACAAGTATTCGATTTTGAACAAAATTGCCCTTGGGTACGTAAATTGACTTCAATGTATATCTTAGGAGATACACCGTTTTAAGTAATTCCGCAGCAAAATAATTATCATGTACCGGGCGCGCATTTTCATTATGCCGAAGGATGTGTGTGATGTGCTCTTTGATGACTGTATTATAGGTGCTTACGACCCACTCTCTGTAACCCTCTCTTTCTCTTATGTGACGCAGACGAAGTTGCGCGGGTCAGCTAGTATTATATAAATTAGAACTATGAATAGCAACAAATTTATAGTTATTTTTTTATTGTTCGTATTGTTTTGTTTTTGTTCCCAATATCTAATTCCCAATTCTGTTGGTAGGGTAGATGAGACACCAATCAATTGATGTACTTTTTAAGAGCAGTTAAAACGTAGTTCTCTAATAGATTTTGAATGGCAATAGCTCGCTGTGACGTTAGTATTGTGTTTGGTCAACTCAATGACTCAACTATGTATTTATTGATTTCAAAGCCACTAAAAATCTAGTTTGAAAATAAAACGAGTTATCAGGCCCAAAATAAGGTTGTTTTTATACAGTTTGGTGTCTTAGAATTATTGTTTTATGGTGTCAACTACCCTATTAACTGTTTTGTACCGGAAACTCCGATTTTAAAATGCAAGCTGAAACCCCGCACAGCTACTGTTGAAACCGCTAAACTCTAGCCTACGAACAATAAAAACTCCTTTAGTGAAAATAACAGAACAGGCATTACAGCCAATAACATTTGCCTACGTGAAAAAGCTCCGGATCCCGTGTCACACGCGGCACGTCGTGCAACTTACCTACATGAATACCAACGTAAACCAATATTGATCCAACGTCTTACGTCGCTGCTGGCTTGCTATCTATTATTGATTAGTTTCATTAGTAAACACTTAGTTCAGTACACCGTACAGCTACAATACTTCCTGCCTTGAATAACTAGAGTTTTGCAACAATATTGCTGAAAGATTTTGAAGTTTTACAAGCTACCATGTTAAAAGGTCTTAGGTTTGTAACCTGTATTTTCACGTTAGTTTGTGTACCTAAGGTTATCTTACAGGCACAAAAGTAGATACTTTGAAGTAATCCTTTGTGGTGAAACTTGTGGCCGTCGCAAAGTTTTTCTCTTATTCACCTCGGTTACGTTAGCGTCACGTTACGTTATCATTCACTATATATTTTCATTCATTTCATTCCTCTCACAATGTAACTTCCTTTTCTTTGGTCTACCTCTACCAAATTACATTATGTAACTACTCGTATATGTCACCGTAAAATTGTCAAATACGTTATATTGTAATATCTCTAGCGATATTGTAAAGTCTCGAATTATTGTCAAATGAACATACTGCTTACAACAAAACGCATTATTTTTCGTGAAATGCATGCGATGGTAGTCAACTTACGCGGTGTGGAGGGAAGGAGGGGTCCCCCTTGCCCAGTGGCACAACTCTCATGAAAAGGTAATGCACCATTCCTGAGAAATACCGATAAATATAACATAACCTTAAAACACTTTATATTCTCCCTAAAAAGCGTAGTCGACGGAGCCCCGCTTCGCGGGGCCCCTATTTCCGAGTGCAGGGTTTAAAGGAACCTAACTAACCTAACGGGGAAGTGCCCCAAGTCCCGATTATGGGGGCAGAGATACTTCCGTATGTTCAGTTGACAATAATTCGAGACATTACAATATCGCGAGAAAAAACACGTTATATTGTAATATAACGTGTTTCACAATTTTACGGTGACATATATACTACTTGAATCATTTCTCACTAAATCCTATACATATAATATCATAAATGTGAATGTAAATTTGTTTGCTACGCTTTCCCGCGAAAACTACTCAATGGATTTGGATGAAATTTTTGCACACAGATAGTTTATAACCTGGATTAACACATATGATACTTTTTATCTCGGTAGTAAGATCCCATGGGAGAATAATCAAACTTCACGCGGGCGTAGCCGCTGGCAGAAGCTATAGTATTACATAAAAGTCACCAAAAAGAAAAAGGTTTGCTTCTTCATCGACTTTCTCCAGTCAAATAAATACTTTCCCCTTTTTTGTCTCTAGATAGCTAGCTAGGTCGTCTGTTCTATTATTAGAGTATAGTTCAGGCTAAAAATAGTCTTTTGTCTTTGAAGTGTACGAAGAAATATTTAACGAAATATTCGTACATACAAGTGCTCTCCAAAGTTTGGCCAAAGGGATTCTTTAAACCGAATTATTCGTATCTTATAAGATGGAGGTACCGTGTGCGTGACATATTCTGAACGCTTCCCCCATGGAGTCGTGCTATTATAATTATTACCGGAATCTCAGTGTTCCGCAGACGGTGCTCTCATTTATGCGAGAATCAATTATTTCAAGTGCATCCGGAATTTCACTACAATCTTACATTTTGATACAAGTGGAGAAAGGTTGTTATTGTAGTTCAAGGCGGTATTAATTAACACACGAGTCGTAGGCGAGGGTGTTTGTGAGCCGAGAACTGCAATAACAAATGTCCACGTGTATAAAACGACGTTTTTCAATACACTTTTGAAAAATAAAATAAAAGAATCTAAAATATTTGTCATGAGACACGAGATATTTGTCACGAGACTATGATTTAATTTTTTATCCGCGCTTTGCTAAAGGAGAAGCAAAGGTATGAAGCCGTTGTACAGCCTAATATAAAAATTGTTTTTTTTTTTAATATATTTATTTATTTAACAATTTATGTACAGAAAAGAAGAAAGGAATAGAAAATAAGTACAAAGTATATTAGTATATTTTTTACATTTAGAACACAAATAAATGTAAATTTGTTTATAAAAGAAAATATTAGTTTTGAACATTCATATTTATGTATGATATTGAATTTATAAACACAATTTGAATATTCAAAAAATGTTTACGCCGTAAAGACGTAGATCGCTTTGCCGAAACTACAAAAAAACATTCACCTTTGTCTATAAAGTCAGGGGTGAATGTTTTTTTTTTTAATTATGCATTGAACGAGTTTGAAACCCTTCATGGGCGAGTCCGAATCGCACTTGGCCGGTATTTTTTATTTTATTTTCCTTGTATTCGTAATGAAAAGCACGGTGTTTACCTCGCGTTAAAGACTTATTTAGTCCCTCGAACTATCCCGGTCTCGGGACTAAATAAGTTACTTTCACCTATATGGTAACAATGTACTATTTCATTTCTGTGGTACCTTTAAACCTTTCCCGGGTAATATCAACAAAGCATCTGTTCCACCAAATACTTATTTTAATCGCATATTTTATATTCATGCAAAGCCCCGTAGTTTTGGCAGAAGGTTCTATTGTGAATCAGACTTGATCAGACCTCACTGAGAATCCTGGAAACGCAGCTTGTTTCCTAATGCGTTGTGGCTTGTATAGAAGATGGTACTATAGCATGTTGCACAATGTAGTAAATACTTTGAATGTATAATATGTACATGACAAAATGACAAAGTCTGCTCAACACTTAAAAGTCCATTTTCTATTGCTAACTACGTTAACTACTCTTGGAGACAACAACAGCTAGGATAATCGATCAATAGCGAGGATTATTGTACGCATTTTATGTAGACATACGAGTACATGTAAATAAGGAAAATGTCAATATGTCTAGTGAAAATATAATTAATCTGCTTTCCCTGCGTTACTCTTCTCCGAAAACAAGACCGAAGAAAAATAGTAAATTGACAAGACTGAGGAATTTCGAAATAAAGATTGGCTTATCTTTTACGACCAAGGTTTTAAAAACTTCGCTGATTCGGCTAAAGCGTTATATGTAAGCGCCACACTATTCTGTGGATGAAAGGCGACACTAATTCATACTAATACAGCTAATACTCTGTAATCTCATAAATTGTGTTAAATTATCATCGATTTGAAAAATGTTAGGGAGGAAAATAAATGTGGGTGCCGAAGTTACGTGAAAATTCAATATAGCATCTTTATGTATATCATGTGTAATTTCTGTTAGCCGACTTGCTGAAGTTCCCGGGGAGGCTTCGGCTGGCAAATATCCAGCAAGTCAGCCATGACATAATATCTTGTTTGCCAAAAGGCTTTATTTTCGGAGTCTTTATGAAATAGGTTCTTGTTTATTTGTGCTAGTAGGTCTGCTATGAGGGATAAAGAAAGCAATAGTGCTAAAAGATATTATCTCTATTTTCTAGACTTGTCGTCTAGCCTAGGGACTGGGTGATTAACATTTTCATAGATTTCTTTTCTAAGTTGTTTTTTTTGTCCATCTGTAAGTGTATTTGTAGTGTGTTACCCACAATGGCTTATGATTCTCTGGTTTGATGTATTCCCGCTGTTTTTTATAACGAATTATTGTTATAAAATCCTATTGATTAAATGATTATTATGTAAATTAAACGATACATCGTTCGTCTTTAGAAAGTCTGCTTCATGTTGACTTAATTGTTTTATCGATTCAACAATTACGTTAAAATAGAGATTTAAATAAACACAGTTTCTGCTTTACATTTTTTTTTTCTTTTGGTAAAATATTATTTAAACAAGAACGATGTAACCAAGATTTTGTAACAATATTATTATATAACTAGCTGACCCGCGCAACTTCGTCTGCGTCACATAAGAGAAAGAGAGGGTTACAGAGAGTGAGTCGTAAGCACCTATAATACAATTTTCAAAGAGCACATCACACACATCATTCCGCATAATGAAAATGCGCGCCCGGTACATGATCATTATTTTGCTGCGAAGTTATTTAAAACGGTGTATCTCCTAAGATATGCATTGAAGTCAGTTTACGTACCCAAGGCCAATTTTGTTCAAAATCAAATACTTGTGATTAACAACGTATTTATTTGCATAATAATAAATTACCATGTTTACAAAAACAGCTTTAAAGGCTTCTATTGACAGCTTTACGTCTTCATACTTAGACACTCGATGACAGTCATACTCCAGCTAGGTCTGCAGTTCTGATCAAGGTGCATTAAATGAGCCGCAACACGATATAGCTCCTGTAAACCGTTGCGGACCTCTTACAACTGCTTACCATTTAAAATTTCAAACTCTACGTCCCTACGCTATGACGGCGTGTCTTAAAGTGCACATCATTTTAATCCCGTTAGGGGATGAATTTCAATGCAATATGAAACGCGTCCATCAATTCTGTTAATATTGTTGATTGCAAAGTTTGAAGTACTTAGATTGGACCAAGGAATCACATTTTCCCATACAATCTTTGCCCCCCCTTTTCACCCTCTTAGGGGTATAATTTCAAAATTCTTTCTTATCGTATGCCTACGTTATACAGAAAATACACCCTCCAAGTTTCAGGTTTCTACAATCTGCGGTTTAGGCTGTGCGTTGATCCATCAGATAGTCCTTCAGGACAAAGCATTTTTTATTTGTTGATAGTAGGATTTGTACTCGTTTGTAATGTATTTGTAACTTTTCCGGCTTTATGTCTTATGTAAAATAAAAAATAATGATTGGCATCAAAAAATGTTTTGTGTAAAATAGCAATTTTCTGGCTAACTATTTCCCCTATACTGCCCCGCTGAAAGTATTTTTTTTGCGATTTCTGACTTTTTGAGTACTCTAACTGGGTTGGTTTGGAAGAACTTCTTGATTAGTGTCGGAAAGAAGATCGATTGTGTTTTAAGTAAAATGGCAATTTTCTTGCTAACTGTACTTTATTTTTTTATTAAATCTGTGAATGGGTATAAACAATTCGTGAAAAAATTACGGATTGTTACCTAAGACCACTTTTGTGTATCTGCAGCTCCCCTTACTGCCCCGTTTACCGTTTCCACCCTGTATTACCAACTACTTATATTTTGGGCGTATTCACTTCAAAAATGAAATTTCAAGAAAATTGAGAAATCACATTTACCTGTATTAGATTTGAAGTATTTACAGCAACTTTTAAAGGTTTCCACTTCAACGAATTTTATTCTATAAGTGTATGAAGTTAATTAATTTTAATCACATAACCCTCTTTTTTACGTCTCTGGATGATTTTCTAAAAAAATGCTGAAACAGGTATTTTTTTATTTTTATTAATAAGTATTTACTCTGAGTTTCATGAATCTAGAACAATCTAAAAATTATTTTTTATACAAACGTTACCCCCCCTTTTCACCCCCTTTTTCCAAAATTTTCCATAATTTCTATAGCCTAAGTGTTATTCTGAGTTTATTTAAATAGATTAGTGAAGTTTTCATCAAAATCCGTCCAGCAGTTTTTACGTGATGCGCGGTCAAACAAACAAACAAACAAACAAACATGAATTTTAAAAATGGTTTTAATATGTTCAGTTACTTATTTTAAGTCACCCTGATCGGTTTTTTTTTTTAAATCTTCAATGTACAGATTTTTTGGTCTCAACGATTTTATTATATGTATAGAAGATATAGATGATTTCAAAGAGTGTCTATGGAGTTTCTTGCCCGTTCTTCTCCATAGAGATCTACGTTAGGGAAAGGGCAACTACAGTACTTTCACAATTTTTATGTCTTGTGACTGGGACTGTAGCTACATTAAATGTTCATTTTTGTTTCGACAGTTAAAAAGTGCCTTTAAGTGGCCTACTTGAAATAAATGCTTTGATTTTGTTTTTTTTTTTATTTTGAAACTACAAATCTACCTTAAGGAAGCATTATCAAGTTTTAATATCCACATATATTGAGCTTGTAGGCTCTAATCGCAACCTATACAGGGTGTCTCATTCAAATCGGTCAGTATGGGAAAGTCCGAAACTATAATACATACGAAGATCAGTTCTGAGGAACCATGTCATCGATTTTAATAACAAGAAAAACTGCATTCATACATTTTAAAAAACATCTGTACTCCGCTCGGGAATCGAACCCGGTTATTTTGAAAAAAAAAACCTACTCTATTTCTATTTAGATATCGATTGTGTAGGTCTTAAGCAGTAAATGTCTGTATGAAACATGATGTCTAAAATGAATAAAATGCATTGTTTCCACATACTTTAATTTATTTTAGTAGGTGCTCGAAGTGACCACCGCCTTTTTCAATACAATATTCAACACGATATTAGATAATATTATCGCAGATAACACAACTTCCGGAATGGTTTAATGCAATGCCAATGGGTGTGTGGGTATGTAAAGAGGTGTATGTATCAAGTTCCAACATCAGCAAAGAGGGACAAACAACCATAGAGACAATTTTAAATACCTGAACTTTTTTAATATTGTAAACGTGTTCAGTTCAAGCACCCATAATAAATTAAAGTATGTGGAAACAATGCATTTTATTCATTTCTGACATCATGTTTCATACAGACATTTACTGCTTAAGACCTACACAATCGATATCTAAATAGAAATAGTGTAGGTTTTTTTTTCAAAATAGCCGGGTTCGATTCCCGAGCGGAGTACAGATGTTTTTTAAAATGTATGAATGCAGTTTTTCTTGTTATTAAAATCGATGACATGGTTCCTCAGAACAGAACTTCGTATGTCTTATAGTTTCAGACTTTCCCATACTGACCGATTTGAATGAGACACCCTGTATATGTCACCGTAAAATTGTCAAACACCAAACACGTTATATCTCTCTAGCGATATTGTAAACCCCCGAATTATTGTCAAACGAACATACTGCTTACAATAAAACGCATTATTTTTGGTGAAATGCATGCGAAGGTAGTCAACTCACGCGGTGTGGAGGTAAGGAGGGGTCCCCCTTGCCCAGTGGTACCACTCTCATGAAAAGATATTGTACCATTCCTGAGAAATTTCGATTAATATAACCTAATCTCAAAACACTTTATATTCCCCTAAAAAGCGTAGTCGACGGAGGCCCGCTTCGCGGGGCCCCTATTTCCGAGTGCAGGGTGTAAAGCAACCTAAGTAACCTAACGGGGGGGTGCCCTAAGTCCCGTTTATTGGGCAGAGATACTTCCGTATGTTCAGTTGACAATAATTCGAGAGTTTACAATATATATGATGATGGGAAACCCATATCAATATACGATCCCATTAAAAATAAATATTCGAGGTTTATATGGGCTGAGCAGTGAACATATACACATCCTATGATTCACTTCACATTCATCATTCGTTGAAATAGTCTACGAAAATATTGCGAAATGTGCTGCCCAATAGTAGAGAAGTAATAAATACATCAGTTCACACTTCATTGTAATAACCTCCCACGGCGATGTTTATAGTTGTATGTCACGAGTTACAACGTTTTACGGCTACAAACGCTATAGCCAATCCTCACAGTTATACACATGTTTAGCCAACTAATTAACGTCGCGTTTAACTCTCATAGATAACTGACTATTTAAAAATTACTTTTTCTATTAATTTGATTCAAACCCAAATCTGAGCCTCTTGAAAAATCTTTTAAAGCTTAGGTACCGGAAAATGTGATTAAAAGCGGGCGTTAAACTTGTATGATTTCTAGAGGATCGTAAACTGTATGAGACTGAAACTGTGGACTGAAGAAACACCAATAAATCATTAAAACTAAAAGAATCGTGTACTTCCTTTCCACTGTTTATTTACTTTTATTGAAGGATTTATTACTTGTAGTGCATCGGTGTTTAGCTGTCATAATGAAAATATACAGCCTATGTAGTACGTGACGTAGATGTCTTAACTTTATACTAACTTACCGACTATTAGACCTCCCGATTATTTATTAAATAATTTATGGTTTTAACTTATATAGGCAGTGAAATAAGGAGCTTTTGTTATACTCGTAATGCTGACAGCTATGTGATAGCCGTATGTCAAACAATGTTTCAAAAGAATAGAACTGAGTTAATCAGTTCATTACAGGTCGTTTAGCGACTGACTCACATGTAAAGCAAAGAAAGCAGTCCAGAAGCGATTGTTTATTCCATCAATAAATGTCTTATTGTAAACGAAATGCCCTGTCTGAATCTCTGATGGACTGTCCATCAGAGTAATATCGGGCAGACGAAATCGTTGGAGTTCTATATTTTCTCTATCTTTTAACAATACATCATTCTCACGAGACCAATCAATAATCCTTCAAAGTTAGGAAGGTGACAGCTTATTGAATTGAAAACTGCAGAAGTTTTCTTATAAATGCTCAAGATCCACCCGTATTTTCTCGGATTTGAAGTGGTACTCCAGCGTTTTTCATTCTTAGCTCTAACGCCTTTCATTGAAAGTATTAACACCCAATTGTCTGGTCCTTGCCATCTGACCTGAGAGTTCTTTAAAGCAAGAATAATATTTATTTGGCAACATTATTTTGTTGAATAAACCTGGTGTAGGTAGGTTTTATTATAGGTATAATGAAGGTGGTACGAAACCTCATATTTAATTATGCAGGGAAATTAAACGAGAGGCTTTCCTACGTAATAGGAGGTGAGCCTCTCTCTGGGATGGGATTTTAACATAACTGGTTAAATGTGGGTGTGTATTTGTACCTCAGCCTAACCCTTTAGGGATAACAGGCGTGATGATATTAAAATTGGAGCCAGAATGGCAGAGTCCAAGTATTTGAGTTTTAGAGTCAAATATAAAACAGCATTACTTTAAAAGATTTTAGAAAAGAAAGCTCATAACGTAATTAAGTAAAATTTAGAGCTTTAGCCAGGCTTTAGAGTCTGAATAAAGCTACCTTTTTAATGGATCGGAAGATATTTAGAAAATGAAGAAATATTGTGGAGAGCGCTAGCTTTGAAATAATGACCGTATATGTATAAAACTTTTTATAAGGCTGGCAGTTTGAAAACACCAACAGCGGGCCTAAAATGGAAGCTTTAGCAGAACATAATAAAAAAAAATACGAGTAATCTACGAATGGACTTTATAATCATTCCCATAAAGTCTATTTTATGAATTTTAAATTTTAAACGTGGTTCATATTATGTTCTGCCAAAGCTTCCATTTTAGACCCCAGGGCTGTGCTTACTGGGTCTTAGTCTAGTATGTAAATACTAGACTAGCTTGTTGGATTGTAGGCTTTGTGTGACCGGCGCTATAAAGCACGCATGATTCACGTTCTATGAACTATAATCGGATTTGCTGACAGGGAATGGTTAACAGTGTTCTGCCCAGGCACTCCGGCCTAACCCAGTAATAGTAAAATATAAAAACGAAACAGGAATTATAATATTGCGCAATAGGTAACAACATTAGTGACCACGTCAATTTAAACATTTGTGGCTATAGCTATTCCTAATAATCTAAAAATCATCGTAATTTGCCAAGCCTTTTCGCAACTATAATGGGGTCGGCTTCCAGACTAACCGGATGCAGCTGAATACCAGTATTCTACATGGAGCGACTGCCTATCTGACCTAAACAATCAGTTAGTACTGGATAATACGATACCCCTTGATAAGACTGGTTGTTAGACTTTTGGGCTACTGACTACTGTAGCGACTCAAAGTTCCACGGATGACCGCCGGAACCAAGCACGGAGGAAGTTACCCACCCACAGACCAACCTAGGCAAGCACGGCTTAACCTGAAGCTTGATCTGAGCGGGAGTTATTATTTAGCTACGAACTAAAAATGATAAACTGCCCGCTAAATCCATTGATATAACTAAGAACGGAAGGGAAGTATTCGTGCTTGATTTTCCTTTTTGCAAAGTCTGCCAGCGCATGCATGCCTTTATATCTTTACTGACCGAGATTAAACTGATATAATATTATTTAGGTCAAAAGTTCAAAACTGATACGTGTCCAAATTGGCCTAAATGTCAAGGTAGTATGTATCTAGTCGGCATCGGCAGCCAGTACATAACGTGGCCTGTGCCACATTTGGCTATTTTCCAGCCGACTATGTACCTACTATGTAGTGACGTGACCGATCCGGCGCCGGTCCGGGAGCTAATGACGAACCCACGGAACTCACTGTTACCTCATTTAATCGTGAGTTGTGGTTTGAGTACCGAGTTACCTACTCTAACTACATTTTCATATTACTTACTGTATTGCTTAGCTTGAGAATTGCTTTGCGAAATTATTTTTCTATCTTAGGAAAACCTTCGGCCTTAAAGTAAAGAGTTGATATGATTTCCGTCTGTTACATCACTGTAACAGTTAATAAGAGCCCTTTTTTTCACTGTGTAAGCAATTTCAACTCTAGTCAATGAATGCAGAAAATGTTGTGTAAGGAAAGGAAGATTCGGAGAGGGGAGGGTTGAAAACGTGGGACGAGTTCTAGGAATCTTGGGAGCAGGTGCAGCATCCGAGGTAGATTGCTATTAGCTACCACGAGAGTGAATCGGGGGCGAGGTTTACCATTTATAAATCTAAATCGAAAGAAAATCGTCGACTGTTTTTAGTTTCGTAGACGACGGTGTCTATCTGAAATTGAAACTTACTTATGTTGAGTGTTTCAGCGTCCCGTCTATCCGTACGAATGTACCTAGATATTCTCGCAGGTGGATCGTTTATGTACGAAACCACTCCACTATATTAGTATATTGTTTTGTTTATTTACTTTACAATAGGTTTACCTACAGAGAAATATGAGTAGGTACCAAATTATAATAACAGGAATTTGGAGTGCGAAACTAGTTATTTCGAGAATTCGGGGGCACTAATGTATCATGTTATGCTTATCACACATTGTTTGATAATACATTCAAAATTATATCATATCACATAATGGCACCCTGTTTCAATTTCAGTAATATCTATTTGCGCGTTGTTTTTCTACGTATTACGTAAACATACTTAATGTTTTGACTGATTTGTTATGAATAGATTTCGTGTGATCCATCCGCGTTCCCGTAACGATAAATAAACGTATGATTTATACGAATAAACTGATTTAAATCGAAACATTACGCTGTTGCACTAGCCAAGCGATGTTCAATACATTAAGAACTTTGACACCCCTACTTCAAATAAAGTTATATTTTCACGTCAATAAACAACTAGGCTTTCACTAATTAGTAACTTAAATTAGTGTTATGTATATTTATGGCCGAGGGCTGAGCTTCACTCAATGGAAATCACTCTAGCTAATTGAGCTTCTAAATGGGATTTCCCGAACTTGAGACAAAGCTCCTTTGTCGCATGAATGACCCTGTGGAGCGGTGAGGGTGACAAAGTTTCCTTTTTTAAACCTACAGGGTAAAAATAATGAGTACATTTAGTTAATTAGTGTGGCTACTCAGTGGGGCAGTCGGACAGGTAAATTAGTGAGCTTACACCGGACAAAAGTGTATATCTTGGACTTGAAGAGAATATTGATCGCGTGCCGGTCGCGAGCGGCGAGAACAAAGGGCGGGCGGCGTTGTGCAACCCACGCTCGCTTGCGCTCGTCCCACTGGTCAGCGACTGCCTGCCTAGCCCAAACACGACGCTTATCCTAGCGTTTAGTACCTAATTGTCTTGGGAACCTACATCAAATAAGCTAACACCACATCATCGTTTCCGAAACTTAGCACTTCTCAATCACAAGAAAACTCTACAAATGTTTACGAATTGGTATGTAAAGCTAAAAATATTTGTAAACATTAAAATTTGCCATAAAATTTATGAATGCGAAGTGGGGAACCTGTTAGAAATGAAGTGTTCTAAGACAATGTAAAGCAATAAAATCGATTGCCAATATTTTTCGGCTAGATTCGTGGAGATAGAACAGATGGTTGTGGCCGGTGGCGGTGCAGCATTCGAAATGTTTCATAAGGAACTCATTGGAGTATTGGACGTATAAAACTTGTTTGTTGCTGGCCACATACACACGCACCAACACCAATAAAGATTAGAGGCTTGATAATGAGTGTTATCACTTCCCTATTGATGTCTGCGCACTGAACTACTTATATAGATGCTCTGTGGAACTACTTACTGGCCAATAAGCGAACGGTCCAACTGTTCAATGCATGTTCAATGAATGAAAACACTAGATAAGTATTACGAACTTATGATTTGATATGATTACGCGTTAATGGAAAAATAAGGAACATACCTCTAGTGTTTACTATTATATGTAACGTTATAAATATTGAGTATTTTCGTTTTCTTTATTCTTTTACAACACTTATTTTCGCTGACTGTTTGATGGTTCTGCGTTGTTGGCGAATGCCACAGCAATTTACTATATTTTTTTAAGTATACCTCTTATAGATTATCAAATGATAATAGTGCGACACGGTAATAGATAACACATTATATTTATTGCAATTTTAGTTTACACATATATACTTAGATAGGTAAGTATATGAAGGTTCGTAGAGGTGCATCACATGATTGTGCTACGAATGTCAATATTGTCGGACTTACGACTATGAAAAATATTATGAAATCGTATTTTGCGTGACGAATATAAACCCATAATTAATAATAAGTTGCGTGATTGATCGCAATCACGACTGCTGAGGATGACGTCCTTGGTTCGATTCCCGGGCCGTAGAAAGTGTGGGTGGGTATTTCCATCGGAAATTCCTTAGCCACGGTGTCTTGATTTGTATCTGGTGGATGGCACTAGGCTCATCCTATTACACGGGACTTAAATATTTATAAATCCATACTAATATTATAAATGTGAATGTAAGTTTGTTTGTCACGCTTTCACGCGAAAACTACTCAACGGATCATCATGAAACTTTGTTAACATATTCTTGGTGGTATTAGAAGTAACATAAGATACTTTTTATGAAAAAAAAAACAAATTTGCTAATAAATAATAATAATACAGGTGTGATGTTATGTTATGTTATAAGGTTTAATAATGTTAGAAAAGTACCTACGTATTTTTGATCTGAATTTGAAGAAAAGGTGAGAAGGTACGACTTTGCCCTGGGGTGGGAAATTCAGGCTACTAATAAACGTTATACATTATTACTTTATACTTTCAAAGAAAAATCAACCCCGCCTTCACACGCAGCACCGAATATGCTTAGACTGAAATTATCTGATACGATCTACAGAGGTCGAAGCCCTGCAACATTAGGTACAAGTCATCAGGCTGCCACTCACACCGCACAGTCGCACAGGGTTGCCAACATCACCCTTGCATGCATACCGTACGTACTTGTTTATCAGAAACCGTGTTTGTTTTGTAAAGGACCGTTGTTTTATAACCGTAACTATTAATCCTGTGACGGTTAACCGGAACGATAAAAAATCTGCTGCAATTAATTGTTTTATGTGACCAATATTCAGGTAGCGGTACGTGGAACAGTAATTTACACGAACGTTACGTTTTACTGCAAGTATTAAAGTCGAGTCGATCCTCAACGGTTCTCTGGAAGGTCTATAAACGGAGCGCGAAGTTTACTAAGTGCTTTTGCGGATCTATATAATTCTTTATGTCTGCAAACTATTAAACATGCACTTGTTTGAGTATAATCTATTTAAGTAAAAAAAAATTTAAGTGTCGTTTGTAGTTTCGAAATAACAGCTTTTTACTGAATGCATATTATGTAGGTAACTGAGTAGGTATATACGGTAATTTTACTGGTAGTTAGCTGATGTTATAAGGAATGGTAAGTTAACCTTGGGCTTACTTTTTAGGGTTCCGTAGGCAAAAACAGCACCTTTATAGATTCGTCATGTCTGTCTGTCTGTCTGTCCGTCCGTATGTCACAGCCACTTTTTTCCGAAACTATAAGAACTATGCTGTTGAAACTTGGTAAGTAGATGTATTCTGTAAACCGCATTAAGATTTTTACACAAAAATAGAAAAAAAAAACAATAAATTTTGGGGGTTCCCCATACCTAGACCTGAAACTCAAAAAAAGAAATCATCAATCCCATACGTGTGGGGTGTCTATTGATAGGTCTTTAAAAATGATATTGAGGTTTTTAACATATGTTTTTTCTAAACTGAATAGTTTGCGCGAGAGACACTTCCAAAGTGGAAAAATGTGTCCCATCCCCCCTGTAACTTCTAAAATACGAGAATAATAAAACAAAAAAAAAATGTGATTTACCATGTAAACTTCCACCAAAAATTGGTTAGAAACGAGATGTAGTAAGTACCTTTTTTTTAATACGTCATAAATCGTAAACAGCAATTAACCTTTCATTAAATCTGCTACGGAACTCTTCATAGGCGAATCCGACTCGCACTTGGCCGCTTTTTTTATTTTATACTAAGCGCTTCGCCCGAGACTTCGACAGCGAAAATCAATATAATTTATAGCCGATGTTACTCGGCAAATATGTAGCTTTTTAATGGTGAAAGAATTTATAAATTTGGTTGAGAAGTTCTTGAGTTAAATTGTAACAATCGATCATAAAATGAAATATGTCCTCTTTATACTATTAGTTTAGAAAAAAGATTAGGATTCCGTGCAAAAAAAAACCTAGATATTATTAACAAAATCAAGTAGGATAAGGTCAAGTGGGTTATAAGTAGAATATTTTTATAATTTCAAGAACGTCGCGGGCAGCAGCTAGTTTGATTTTATACTTATAATTTTTTGTTTATGATGGTGGACCGTCCTGTGGATACATTGATTCTGAAGTCTTATATTCATGTTTAAGTAAATATTTTTTTTCATTTTAAAACTTTCCTGAAGACACTTCCGGGGTAGAAGCTGGTTATCTATGTGCACAGCACGCTTCGCACATAATGGGGACGAAGTCCTGCATACCAATTTTTGTAACACCTCTCGATCTTAGTTACGATTTACCTACATTCTGATGATTTTCCTGACCTAAAACGATTTGGAGTGGAAAGTAGGTAATGCTAACAATGAACGAGGAAAATAACATTTTAATAAACAATAAGTACTTTCTTGTAAGATTGAAGCATTTTGGGCAAAATTATATTAAAAGCCGGCCTTAAAGTATTTATAATGAATAGAGTTTTGTTCGTGCCTATTAATGAGTTCATCAAACAAGCTTTAATGCCGTTAATTGCCGATGAGCGTTGAGTGAGGGTATTCTCGTTAATATTCCACACGGGGACGAGTGCCAAATAGCTGTTTATACGTAATCATCAAGGATTTTTTGCGATTTCGATTGAGGTACATGATGTTTATTCAGTGTGACCGGATTTAAATGAGATCCATTTCTGTCACCAACTACAGATAGAGATATCATAAAAATCCAACCGAAACTATTGTTCGTCTGTGAGAAAATTATGATTGATACACATGCTGGAAGTATTTTCATACATTTATCAATACGTTCGATGAAAACAAGGAACAAAATCTCCGTAAATAAAGCTAGCGTCATAAGAGTTTTCGATTACCGACTCCAAATTGATACGAGTGGATGAGATCATTGTTTGCTTGGGAATGTGGTTTAAATAAATACGATTTTTTGGGGAATACAGAATACTCTTTTAGTGGACGTCTTGAAGCCTAGTCCGCAAGAATCCGCACAAGCCGTAAAAACTGAACGGGTCAAAGAGCCGGTCATAAAAAAAAACAGTCGTCTTATGAATAGCATAAATAGAAAAACAAGGCGTTTCTTAGCCTATGTTCGTGAAAGGCAAAGAGGGTTTTATGCAAAGAGCTTTTTCATACCTAGCATTAAATTGGACCCCAGACAGTTTTCTCAATCGACTTGCCCTGAGCTTTTACTCCGTACTTTTAATGGATAAAAGATCCAACTGCTATGATGACTTTCACCATGTCATCAAAAGGCAAATTAAACAGTCAACATCTTAGACGATCCAGGCGAAGAGCAAATATCCTTTTCATCCCCCCATCTCGGAAAGAGTATTTTTGCTCTTCGATATCTGAGTACAAAAGCCGTTTTTATCGTCATGAGGGTAAAGTAAATTTGAATTTAGAACATCGTGTGCACTAAGCATGTGAATTCAAAACATCATTAAACCTATTTACTTCTACCTCTATGGTGCCGAATTTATCATATTTTTTTTTGTTTTTGTTGAGAACTCAGACTCGGAACCTTCTTGGTGTACTTTTTTAATATGTTTTGCCATTTTCTTTTCACGTCATTTTGTTAACACCTTAGGTTAAAAACAAGGAATCCAACTTCCTAAAATGACCACTCATAATCTAGCGACGAGGAATTTAAGTTTATTTGACGCCAACAGAATTAACTGAATTTGTTAATAATGCGCAATTTTTTTATTGCGTTTATTCATTTCCTCGCTGAGGTGGAATGAAAAGTTACGTGTTGCACTCGAGTGCAAAGATTTTTCACCTCGAGCTCTTTTGATTCCCTCGCTGACGCTCAAGATTCTAAGTTTTCAATCACTCGCTTCGCTCGTGACTCAATTTTAGAATCTTTCGCTTGCTCAGTCATCAAAATTGAGCACGCGGTTAAAAATCTACTTTGCACTCTTGTATAACAAATAACTATTGCGACTTCGGAATTAAACAAAACTCTATCATAAGATTTCAGCAATTCAATAACTTCAGTAGAGACCTATAGCTGCTCTTATATGAATCTCAGCTTCATGATAACCTTGTTCAAACTCAGAATATAACTAGTTACCTACATGTAGCAAACACAAACTGGAGCGCATTTAACGTTCCCGTTATAGTTTATTTCGATATGCATATCAGAAAATCATTTCCATCATGCATTTAGAAAATAGCACATTATCCACGCTTCGGGTGGATCGTGTGTCATCTCTATGGATATTCGAATTTTCAACTACTTTACCGAACATTGGATATAATATAATGGTACACGCTATATGTTACGGCTAAAGATATAAATAAATAAATATGTAGGTACATTACACACAGTGCCACACTACGCAACGAGGCTTAATATGTCGTGGACACCAGATAATTGATATACTGCAACACTACAAGCTGTACTCCTTGCATAAAATGTTTTCGACCTGTGATTTTTTCCACCATTTGCAAGTTGACATTGTCGCAATATTATTGACTGAATGGGTTAAGTAAGGATCCCAACTAGCACATTAGCGAAAATTACAGCTATAAGGCCTCTACTACAGCCAAAGGCTCTGTTGTAGCTGTACAAACGGATAAAATGATTCTTGCAACTGTATGAGGGGTGATCTCTACACTGTTGAACAGCACAGCTGGCTAACGGCTGTAAAATGGTGAAAAAAAAACAAAATGTTTGTTAGTAGTATTTAAAAGAACTATTGTCCAGCTTTGGCTACGAATAGTGCTACTGACGTGTAAAAGTGTTTGTGAAAACCTACTTACAAAATAAAGATCATTTATCATTTATCATTATCATTTATCATCGTTCAGGGCACCAGCCCCAAATAAACCATTATTTGGGGCCAAATCCAGAATTACAAGGGCTGCGTAGCAGGCTATCCAGCACTTGTACAGCAAAAATAACAGCCTCGAGTGTTCAAAAATTCTGGTGTCCAGCCTTTAACCAGCTATTTGTGCTAGTTGGGATAGAACTGTGACCAAAGGCTACATACAAGTGGGAAGTATCAATCGCCAGTAACAATCGTAATTCCAAGGAGCCGTGAACATTCCTTAATTATTAGGTAAGGGTTTGCCACTATAAAGCTTAAGCCGTAGCCTGTAAAGGCTGCGGCTTTAAAATAATATAAATTCTTTTAAGTTTATCATCACACCCATTTTAAGCCATAACTTATCCATTATATTCTCATAAGTTTGCCATCGTATCGTACTTTAGCCGTAACATATACACTATATTCGTGAAACAACTATCCTTCGCGCATTTCCATTGTGTTTGCAATTTTGCATAAAATCAGCCACCACGACAAAGCAGATGCGCGGTGCCAGCTCAAAACAGGTGGTGCGCGGATATAATGGATACCCAGCTTTAAAAATATAGTACCGTGTCGTACCTATAGCTATTACCTACCATTTGATTCAGGTACAGCAGTTGATAACGAAGGATTGCCTGTCAGTGAACAGCCAAGCGTTTTGTTATCACACCATTAACAGCTGATAGCACAGTAATCTTAGTACACATCTAATTAATCGATGGGATTATTCCGCACAAGTGTTATTTGTCCATGTCCCTATGATTGATTAATGGTTATGAACAGTTAATTAATGTTTTCATTTTGCAAATGCCAATAATGATGCTTTTATCGATGTTGAACTAGTGTTTTTGGTAAACGAGTAGATCTTTAATTACTGGAGTCGTAGTCATAAGGGTGAAAGTAGATGTAGAGTGTAGCTTGGAAATCTCATAAAAGGAAACACGGGGGAAAAGTTTCGATGGATAAAATATGAGGTGGTATAATACCCTTAGAGAGCAGACGTCAGCAATCTAATATATCCCCCAGCGTGGTTATAATAATATGACGTTGGAGGAGATATATGCTGATGATAAGTTGGAGTACACACATGCGCAGTGCAAGTGACACGACGGGAAGTCACAAAGGGACCGAACTTCCACTTAATTAGTTTTATTAAAGGAAGGCCTCGCTCTATAAGCCAAGGTAGTATTTGTTCGTAGCTAGTCGGTAAGGTAAGATATTTGTTATTCGCTGGCGCCAGCCCCTGAGTCCGTGACCTATTTCAGAAAGCCTTCGGTGATGTTTCACTTCAGATACGAGTCGAGCCAAACAATTTATTACCCTTTTCCGCTACCGCTCAAGTTTGCCATCGCTAAACGATGATCTTTCACGTTTACTCATGCAAAGTAGTAATCGGTGGAACGCATTCGGAACGCCTTTCGTGAATATAGAAGGAAATTGTATGTAACATCGAATTTATCTCAAAGTTGCAAAGTGAATTGAAAATATAGTTCACATTTTCTATTCAACTTATACTGGAATGTCACGTCAACACGGTGTTGACATTCTGTGCTCGCCGCGGAAGGGGTGGCAATGGCGGCTGGTTGCCGACATCTCGTCAATTTTTTACCACCACCATTTTTTTACGCAGTTAATATAAAATAAATAAAAATTAAATACACACAGTAAGCTTAAAAAGTTTTACGAGTGTAAACATCGTAGTTATTTAAATAATATGAAACGTCACGAGAGCTTCCAAAGGAAGATTTATGAATTTAGTTTCATTCGCTGAAACTGTTATGTATGTTATATTTTTGAAGTAGGTACATTATTCTTGCACCGTTATGCTATGAGCGATTGTGGAGTCGGCTGCGCCTGTTCACCCAGTTGGCAGGCCAGGCTGGCAGGTCACCAGCGTCCCCGCCCGGGGTGGCTTCACTTTGCTGACGGTGTATTTCTGTGGGCACACGTCACCGCTAAACTCTCTGCGGTTGCGTTACGGCATGCGTTGCAATACGGCCTCCCATTTGGCTGCTGTGTTGATGCGTACGTTGCGTCATATGCGGCTGTCAGAGCACTAATTAGAGTCATGACTCGCATAGTAAGTAGGTGACGTCGCTGTATTATCTAGTTCAAAATTATCTGCAGTACTATAAATAGAGCTGTTGTACATAGCATCAACATTAGATCTTTGTTGAGCAACTGGCCAGTGTTCCATCAGTGAGATTAGATTTTTAGTGATTAGAAAGGTTCACTTGCACAGGCAACCAAGGGCATTCTTTAGGTTCATAATTCAAAATGTTACGTGACTAAAAAGAGTTGAAATAATAGTTATTATACTTAGTGCTAATGAAACAGTTGATTACTAATCAAATATGTATCGTGGGACTGATCAAAGCCGAAAAATGTATGTAGATTTAAAAGCATTAATATCAAATTAGCCGATGTTGAGTTGCTAGGTTCATAACAAGTACATGAGTCACTGAACCCGAATTTATACGATACAAAAGCCGCGTTGAGCCAAGTGAGGCGGCACGAATATATATATGTATTGGTGATTATATTCAATATTATGTCAGTTACGTATCGTCACGCATTGCTCTAACTGTCGACAGCGAACTATCTGACGAGATTAACGTTCAGTAATATTAATCATTAGCTGATGAAGTGATGATAAATAACTGCATGCGTAGGCCGTAAATTGATAGATACATTATAAATAAATCGTGCTCTATAATGATCGTATCGGTATAATCGTTGCATCACAAATATATGTGGATGCAAAATGACTTTTTTCTTATTTAATTCGAACATATCAACAGAAGGGATTACATTCTCTACATGTTCGAAATCAGCTTAGCGAGTCATTTTGAAAAGATTATCTTAAACTACTAATAAATCCGATGTGTCTACACCATTGGTGCTTATAACTCTAGGCGAAGTGTCAATAATCCGATCGATAGTTCTACAACTTTAATTGGACCATGACTTTCTATTCCGAACAGTACGTAAAGACGAAATTCGTAAAACAGAGCAATATCGTGGCACTGAAAAGCGGCCGCCACTTAATTTAACTTTCAAATACCTCTTTGAGCTGCGGTTTTATGAAAGGGAATTCCTTTTTCCGGGCGCGGTCCGTCACAAATGGAAAGCCACGTTAACTCAAGCGGAAAGCGTCCTACGAGCGGCTTCGCTCTCGAGACCTGACACAGAGAACGAAGAAAACTATGCGGCCTTTTAGAGCAGTATATAATTGTAGGAGCACTTAAATATATCAGAATATGTACTATTTATGGATATGTGTATTCTCCCCGTCTTAACCTATGGCGCACAGACTTAGTCTTTGACTAACATCCAGAAGTTCAAACTCAGGGTTGGTCAACGAGCAATGGAGCGCAGTATGTTAAAAAAAAAAAAAAACTAGGTGTTAAATGAATGGATCGTGTTCGAAACACAATACTGCGCTCCAAAACAAACATAGCTGACCTGGCTCAAAAGGCTGCCCAACTCAAATGGGACTGGGCAGGATACGTCTGACGCATGGCCGGACCAACTGTGGGCCAAAACAGTAGAAAACTGGTGCCCTGAGACAGTGGGGCGGGGTCGCGGCAGGCCACGAAGGAGATGGCGGGACGAACTGGACAAGTTCCGTCCAAACTGGAAGGAGGATGCACGGGTTCGCGAGAGGTGGAAAGAGTGGAGGGAGGCCCAGGAGTGAGACAGAGCAGACTAGCACAAAAAAAATGTACTACTACATTTAATTATAATACATAAGGTTACGTTAAGTAAGCACGCATCAAACATACACTGCTAAGTCCTGCTTTCATTCTGCAAATATTGAAGGCGTCTGTATTCGTGAGACAAAGTTCTTGAATTTATATTTAACATCCACTTTACTCCTGAGGGTACGATTCTCCTTAAGAAACTTGACCGTACTTTACAAGTGGTAAAACATTCAGAAAAAGACGTCACTTTTTCGAGTGGGATTCCTCTAATTTAGTTAAAGTTTCGGCAACTATCTGAAGTTGTATGAAACGTAAAACTGTGTGATAGTGTGTGACAGGAACAGCTAGAGCTGGCCGAGTGCCAGCCGGAGTCAGCTCACTTCCGACGATACTTCCCTAATATTTCTTTCAAACGCAGTCTCTAAAGCTCCAATGATTTGTGAAAATAAACTGAATCTTTATTGAACTTTGGCTGTAATAAGAATAAAATTCCCATCAACTATTTCTGTTCCATTGAAGAAGTTAATTTATTCAACAACATTGTCTTTTATTCGAACTAGTATGTAGGGTAGGTATTGTTTTGTTCGTTGTCGTTCCTTTTAATTGCATGCCACTTCAATTTCCTGTTGTTATTAAAACTTGTGGCATTATAACGTCGTTATATTAATTGAAAACGGCACCTTGTTTGAAACTATGATATCATGGAACAACTTTTTCTATCGCATAGCAAAGCAGTCTACGTTGTGTAGGTATTGCATTGAAAAATAATTAAAAATGCTGTTGGTTGGTGTTACTGTTCTCGTTTCTTGAAATTGCATCGTGTAGGATTTCAAACATTCAAAAATATTTATTCATTTGGTTATTTATTCTGAACTTTTCATTTTGCACCGCGGGAATATAAATAGTGATTCATGCGCGATCAAATTATATTTAGATTGCAGAAACTGATGTTATACGTATTGATATGTAAGTATTTTATACATATATTTATTAAAGGAGTATCCGGGGAACTGTATTGAAAACATTGAACATTATGTTGAGAAACCGTTTGCGCCTTAAATAATTTCATTGTTTAGGGAAAGGATACGTTGAGACACATGTTTATGTGCAGGACTGTGTATGTTACATGACACAGTTCTATCGTAAGTCTAGTCTCGGATCGCTACCGCTTTAAAGGTCTTGGCTCGGATTAGGCGGGGGCGGGCAAAATGTAATTGGGGCTTTCTTATATAGACAGCATTCGGCGATAGCCCGGGATTGGAGCCGCCTGATAAATGACAATGGACCCACTCTCTACCACACAGAACTTATTAAGGTCATTGATAGATTGGCCGTAGTTTTGGTAGGCGAGTTACATTACTATCCGTACCTACCTCTTAAAACGTATCGATGTTAATTGTTACTTGGATATAAATAAATAAATGTTAGTACGGTACGTAGATTAGTTCTGTGCTCATTGATCTTATAAACATTTTGAAACATCCGGTTCAGTCACTTGAAAACAAATAGGAAGTTGTTCGTGCAAGCTTCAGAAGCCTGGCACAGAACCGGCAAAAAGTCGCCCGCCGTGAAAATTAAGAAACATAAAGCATTTCTACGCAAACACAGCTGGCTAGCAAGAGCCCTACTTCATTTAGATATTTAGGATAATTGTGATGTCTAATTTCACGAAATGTTTCTAGTTTGATTTAGTAATCGCGTCATATTGCTGCATTGTTTCAATGCTCTTCGACTCGTTCTTGACGGATAGGTCAGAAAGGGCATATTGCAAACAGGATTGGAAAGCCATGGGCAGGCCTTTGCCCAGCGGTGTGATAGAACAGACTGCCATAAAAAAAAGCCTTCACCGACGAACACAAACTATGAAGATTAATTAATTTTAAATTGTTTGTAGGCCAGTTCAATTCCTACAAGTAAAAAAAAACCGTATAAATCAATTTGAGCAAAACTGGGAAAACTTTGAAAATGTAGATTATGCGCCGTTGCGCACGCACAGTGCAATTGCTACTATCGCCTCACAAATTCCGGAACCCTTACGAAGTCGGTCAAAAACAACACTAAGTAAAATGCACATGTTAATAATACCACACAGTGGAACAACACATGTTTTTACAGAAACAAAAAAATGCTTCGTTGTTTGTTGTGAAATGCGAAGAATTCAGTCCACTTAACATTTTCGGTACGCCGATTTTGTTTGGTAAAAATACTTACAAATGTACGTGTACCAACACTCAGAACGAAGAAAGAAATGCATTTTTAAAGTCACGTCGAATGTTTGAAAAGTCTAAACGAGTGCGTTGATGATGAAACCAACAATGCTTTGATTGTTGGTTTTTCTTAATGCCTGCATTGTGTTGTATTGACAGGCATCAACACAGTCGATTCTATCGTTCAACGCTTGCTGGAAATAGGCTCTCTCTCATGTATGTACTTGCTTACGTCATCATAACACTGAAATGATGACGTTGGTGCCTAATGCCGCGCCTGCAAAAGCAGGAAGGGCTAGAGACTTTACTGACTGAACCTGCTTAATAAATGTTCGAAAACTCAGCGGCAATAGGTTCTGTAATGTACCAGCAACCTGGACTCTGCCACTTGCCTGATTCAAGTCCTGGAGGGTGCAATAAGTTGTGCAGGAGTGAAATCTCCTGTGCTGGGCTTCACACTTGCGTGACATGATTACAAAGAGTAGAATCTATTCTTTAATGTATTAAAGAGAAAAGATTTGTGTTTTTATTTGTAACGAATAAACTTAAAAACTATTGGACCGAAAACATAGGGTATAATTTTAACCCCGTACTCCTACGGGGACGGGAACTACGAGGGTGAAACCGCGTGATGTCCGCTAGTATCTTATACTAAAAGGGAGTTAAGACAGACTTGATACTGCGACTATTAGTACTATTACTAATGAACAGGTGGTGACCTTAAATAAATATAGCATTAGTGCTATTGATGTTTACAAACTTTGTACGGAGGAGAATCCATATGTCACCGTGGAAACTTCTCAATTAGCTCTTAGTTATGATAGGATCATGTTGTCTGGCGATGGATCGGGAGTCTCGGGGCTCTCTCCAGATCTTAATATTAATTTAAACTAGGAAGTGAGACAACAGAACCTTCTGTTGTCTCACTTCCTAGCACATAGTTCCTAGTACCATTAACAATATTGTTAATCCTACCAACAGCAAGGTATCTTCTTGCACTCCATTAGGTCGTAAAAAAGGGCCTCAGCAGAACTCTTTAAAATTATTCCACCAAAATATCCAAGGCATTTCTTCCAAAATGGCTCATTTCACATAGCTTTTATTCCATAGCAGAATTTCTAAAAAAAACTAATTGTCAGTCATATCACTATCGAATTGAATTGTAGAGAATTACCTATTTGTATGTTTTTATATTTATAGAATAAATTTTACTGCGCTAACAATTTGTTGAATAACTTAAATACAGTACTTATATGTTAAAAGTTCTTTTGTAGTTTGTAGGTATAATTATAATTGTTATTTTGTTGTTTTGTGTCTAAAATATCTTAACTTTAATATGTTAAAAGTTCTTTTGTAATATGTAGGTATAATTATAATTGTTATTTTTGTTGTTTTGTTTTGTGTCTAGATAATTAAAATTAGAAACAGGTATACCTAATAGTTTGTGTTGGTTAATATTTGCATGCTATTTTTATGGCGAAATGTGTCATCGCACTAAAAGCTTTTTTTACCACCTTTTGTACCACATTTACTGCAAATAAATTATTTTGACTTTGACTTTTTGACTTTGACCAAATTATTAGAAATTGAATTGTATTTAGAGAAAAGTATGTTTGACATTGTTTGCTTTACTGAACATTGGTTAAAAGATTACCAAATGCTTATTAATTATGAGAATTATATGGTGGGTAGCTGCTTTAACCGTAAATCTATG
Organism: Xestia c-nigrum; assembly: GCA_916618015.1. Lineage (NCBI taxonomy): Eukaryota > Metazoa > Arthropoda > Insecta > Lepidoptera > Noctuidae > Xestia > Xestia c-nigrum. The sequence goes on from OU745260.1 coordinate 14,815,285, forward strand.
CTGCGTGGAGGTTCCCTAATATTACTGAAAAATTGTGTTAAATATAAGCAACGTGCTGACATAGTAGGTCTTTCGGTTGAACATTGCGTCGAACTGTCTTGTGTTGAGCTAGATAAGCATGTAATTGTGTGTGTGTACAGACCCCCAAACTATCAAAACTTTTCCTTATTTGAATCAATAATGGAAGATGTCCTGGCAAAACTTACAACCAGTAATAAATCTACAATTATTTGTGGTGACTTCAACATCAATATTTTAGAAGAGGATTCAAATAGCAGTCGGTTATTAAATCTTTTTAAGTCTTTTGACTTGACTAACGTTTTTATAGAACCCACTAGAGTCACGCCTTCTTCTGCTACTTGTATAGATAATGTTTTCTGCGATTGTGAATACTTAGATAGAGCCGTAGTAAATAGTCTGCCGTCTGACCATAGCGGACAAACTGTAACTTTCAGGTGTAATACACCATTGCAAAAAGTTGATATTAAATTTAGACCTATAACTTCTAGTAAATTAAATAGGTACAATATTTCACTACAGAACAAGTTAAGTGTTATGAGCCATGACGATATTAATATAAATCAATTCTATGATCATTTCTTTTCAATTGTTCACACTGAATTCAATAAAAATTTTGAAAAGAAGACTAAAAGCATTTGCCCTAAATTTATATTTAGTGATTGGGCAACTAGAGGTATCAGAAAAAGTAGGGAAACACTATTTGAGCTTTATGGCCTTAAGCCTTATGTAAACACTGAAACTTTTAACAACTATGTTGCTCAGTATTCAAAAATTTTTAGAAATTCATGCAAGGTTGCCAAAGCCCTGCACATTAGCAACAAGATTAAAACAGCAGAAAATAAAATTAAGACAGTTTGGAAAGTCATAAATAGCGAGACTAACAGGAAGAAAGTACGTAATACTAGCTATACATTAGATACAGTATGTGGTCCTAAAAGCTCCAATCAGGAAGTAGCTCAGGAATTTGTAAATTTCTTCACCAATATACCGTTAAAAACTACGGAGGCTCTAAATTCCTCTTCTGAAGTCTCAATTGGTTTATTAAAAGCGAATGTATCCGGATGCCAGGCTGAATTTAAATTTAAACATATAAACCCGATGACGGTTATTAAAGCTTTCCGGCAAATAAAAATCAAACTGACCGAAGATCTATGGGGAATGTCTATCAAAGTTTGTACTTCCATACTTGAGACGATAGCTCCATACGTAGCTTTAATTTTTAATTTGTGCGTAGACCAAGGAGTTTTCCCTGATTTAATGAAATACAGTAAAGTCATACCGCTTTTCAAATCCGGGGATAGTAAAGATACTAATAATTATAGACCTGTATCCGTGTTGCCGGTTTTTAGTAAGGTGTTCGAAAAGATAATGCTTAATCAAATGCTCAATCATTTCAACACCAACAGAATCTTACACGATCAACAGTATGGCTTCACCAAGGGACGTTGTACAACTGACGCCGGTGTAACCTTATTAAAGCACATATTCATGGCGTGGGAAGAGTCCCAAGACGCTGTAGGAATATTTTGTGACCTCTCCAAAGCATTTGATTGTGTAAATCACGACACATTGCTTTTGAAACTTGAGCATTACGGACTAGGTAAACTAGCACTTAGTTTGGTAAAATCTTATTTAAGTGATAGACTGCAATATGTTCAAATAAATGGTGTTAATTCACAGGGCTTGAAAGTAAAAATGGGGGTTCCGCAAGGCTCAATATTGGGTCCTTTCCTCTTTTTAGTATATATAAATGATCTACCCTATTTACTGAAAAACCAACCTCAAAATATGGTATTATTTGCCGATGACACTTCCTTAATTTTTAAGATAAATAGACGAGCCCAAAATCTAAATGACGTGAATAATGCCTTACTTGAAGTCCATAATTGGTTCACAGCAAACAACTTGGTATTAAATGAAAAAAAAACGAAATGCATAAGATTTGCTTTACCGAATGTTAAAAGTAGTGATTGTGAGATAATATTGAATAAAGAGAAACTCGAATTCGTAGATAAAACGGTTTTCCTGGGGCTTACGCTTGATTCAAGGCTTCAATGGGGTTCTCATTTAACATCTCTTGCGGGGCGCTTAAGTTCAGCAGCATATGCCATTAGAAAAATCCGTCAATTCACTGATGTAGATACCGCTAGACTAGTCTATTTTAGTTACTTCCACAGCATAATGTCTTACGGCATTTTGCTGTGGGGACGGGCTGCTGATATTGAGTCTATATTTATTCTGCAGAAAAGAGCCATCAGAGCCATATACAATCTTCGTAGGCGCGATTCTCTAAGGGAACTGTTTAAGGAAATTAACATCATGACTGTATATTGTCAATACATCTACGAAAACATAATGTATGTCAGAAAAAATCTGCATCTTTTTGGTAAAAGAGGTGACAGACACAATTACAGTACTAGAAATAGAGACCAATTAGTTCAGCCTGGCTTCAGACTCGCTAAAGTAGACTCGTCTTTCATGGGGTACTGTTTGAAATGCTATAATAAAATTCCACAAAGCATTCTTGAACTAAATGAAACCAAATTTAAAACTTGCATTAAACGCACACTGTGTAAGCAAGCATATTACAAATTGGACGATTATATCGCTGATAAAAATGCTTGGCTCAATGCCGGTCCTGCTCCACAAGGACAGGGGCGCATAAATGGTATTGTTGGAGCTGCTGAAGATTGTACAACTATCTTTGCATTGTATAAATTCAATATCTTTAGTATTATATAACCTCATATCCCATATTGTGTGAGTGCCATGTACTAGAATGCTATCATTCGCTGGAAACCTACGTTTTTATTTTTTTGACTTGAATGTGCCCTGGCGGTTAGGAGTATGTCATGCTCACTCAAATGTCCCGCTGATGGTGGCGCGTGTGTCGGGTCATTTAGTTCCCTTCAAAATGGTTGAGTTGAATGGTGCTGATACATGCGTCATGTTCGTGAACGGGCGCTGTCGGTTGGGACTGGTCAGCTCTTGGTTGCCACGGCTTTTGTTTTTATTTTTTAATTAATTATTTTACTTTTGAATTGTTTTTGTTAGTTTTAACTATGGACACTTTTATCGTGCACATCTTGCTACATTGTTCTCACATAATGCACCATCTCAACAGGAATGATGTAACTAAGATTTTGTAACAACATTATGATTTAAAAGAGTGTCCATGGAGTTTCTTGCCCGTTCTTCTCCATAGAGATCTACGCTAGGGAATGGGCAACTACAGTACTTTCACAGTTTTTATGTCTTGTGACTGGGACTGTAGCTACATTTAATTATCATCTTTGTTTCGACAATTCAAAAGCGCCTGTAACTGGCCTACTTGAAATAAATGCTTTGATTTTGATTTTGATTTTGACATCATCATTAGACTTGACATCATCATTAAACTTGACATCATCATTAGACTTCACATCATCATTAGACTTGTCATCATCATTAGACTTGACATCATCATTAAACTTGACATCATCATTAGTCTTCACATCATCATTAGACTTGATATCATCATTAAGGTTGACATCATCATTAAACTTGACATCATCATTACCATCAATTTTTTATTTAAATAGTTATCGGTCCTTAAAATAGCCAGCCTGCATAAATTAAAGTTTTGGAAGGTATACAACCTTACAGTACCATGTAGGTGGTCCGTAGGTAGTTCCGCTGTATCGACCAGTGGACAGAAATAGTAGCTGAAGTTGTCCTATACTCTACACTCTACCTACGACAACATAATCGATATTGCTCAGTACTTTGTTGCTTAATGACTTAACTAACATACCAGTATATCGTTACCCTTTTTCAGACTTAGTAAGAAGTCACATACAGGGTGTAAACCATAGATATAATAAAGAAGATATTTCTATGGTGTAAACCATCTTATTACAAAGCCGTTAACCAAGCGTTCTGTACATCAAACTAAGTGACTTTACGCAAAAAATATTGCTGGGAAACAACTTCTTTTTTTGAGGTTACAAATCATGTTTTGTGGTAGAACTCAATGTAATTCACTTAAAACATTGTGCTGATGGATGGATTGAATAGTACGGGGGTCGTGGAGGTGTTAAAAGTTAAAATCTTACAAAAAAAAAACTTGTCAAAAAGTTGTAACTTTGACCCCCCATATCTCCGTAACTAGAAGGTTCCCAGGTATGGTGTAGAACAAAAAAATGATGCCAATGATGAGGAGAACAAGTGTCTTTCGGCTTCGTGAAGAGGTGTTTTACACCCTTTATTTTGCCAACTTACGTAGTTTTTCATTGCGAAAATAAATCCAAATTTGTCTTCAAGATTTAAAAGAAAAACTAGCAACGTGGACAGTCATCGTAATAATTATAGCTTCGTTAATAGAGTAGATTGCTTTCAGCCACGTGAAGTTTAATACAGTATTCAATCACCCTAAGGCTACAGCACTAGACTAACGAGGCCAGGTACAAAGTTTACGGCTCTAATCGAAACTCCATGAGTAACGCAATTAAGTGCCGCCCTATTCACAGTTCCGGCCTTATGTTTACATTAACTATTGCCTTAAGAAGCAAAGAGAAGAAAAGAAAAACGGAAATGTTGGTTCCGGTTTTTCCGTCCATTTTTAAAGATTTGTGTACTCGTCCATCTGGTCTTCCATTTTATTGCCAAAGATTATATTATATGCAACATTTTGTTTACTACAGTTGCGTGTTTATGAAACTCATTAATAAATTCATAATTTATTGATTATGTCTAATTTCTGAAGGCAAATTGATAGCAAGGAGGCTCTTTCTCATTTGACTAACGACCTATTCGAACCCATCAAACACCATGACACTTAATTAACGATTGATTGGCCGAAGCGTGGCCTTATTTAGGTTAAATTCCGTGCCATGAACAGCATGGTAATTTTTCACATCGACTTAATATGGAGATCGCCATAAATCATTGCAATGAATGATATAGTGGCATATTCCTCTAATCATCAGCTTTGTTGATGCACTTGGTGATCGCAGTCTAATCTAAATAAATATTCAGTTGGGTGCTGCCAACCTATCCCCATATTTTATTATCATCCCCTTAATCGTGTCGACCGGAAGCAATGGCCTAGTCTATTCTGCGCTGACATGGAGAACTGTAACGTCAACATTCTTTAAGTGCCAATGAATTTTACTGTGAACGTTTCTGTATTTATGTTCCTACAAGAATTTCATATGAGTTCGCTTTTTCAAGTAATCTTTGCAGTTGCAGTAGTTTTAGATCTTTTTTGAAAGGATAAAAACACAGGAAAACTATTTTCATTTTTTGTACTCGCTTTAGATATTGCTACGAGGATGAAGATGAACTCAAGGCGATATTTGACACAGCGTCCTATGAAGCGTCATGTACGTCAACCTTACTTTACGCTAACGTGACCCGCCTGTAAAAAAGGATGAGACGTTGACACAGATCCGGAACCCCAACATTATTGGGCGCGCATCTGTCCCCACTATTTACATAACTTCCAATCTCGTCTCATCTTAAAATTAGAAGACATTCACACTGACCATCGTAAACCCTGATATAAATATTTACGACTGTCAAGGTCGGCTCTATTAGCGTCGGATTAACAGTGAGACGGTTAATTTTGTAGAGAACGGAACAGGGAACCAGTCGCTCTGCGCTCATATTCTGAGAAAATGTGCTCCGCGTCGCACTCGCGATCGCGGTTGGATGCCGGTGTTGTGTTTACAATGTCGGAGTGATCGAGTTTCTTTGATCTGAAAGGGGCGAATATGGCGCACTTTATACAGGATGCATTATAATTAAACTATACTGCAGATACTATATCATGCATCGATCGTTGATCTTAGAAAATCATGATAAACTTAAACCGAATTTAACCTGGCCTTCATATTTGCTTTAACGAGTTAGCATTAGTTTCAAGATTCATTTTGTTGATGCTCGCCGTGACAAGGTTGAGTCGATGACCTTTCGTTTTCTGACGTCAAGTTTTCCAAATATTTTATTTCTTTAAGCAGTAGTTTCGTTTTATTTAATGTACACATTATAAATCATTCAAATGTACTCGGTATATCCGTATATTAAAATATCAACATCATTCGCACATAAATTATTCTGGAGAAACGTCAGTGACAGCGAGTAAATCGAAACCGAAGCCAAAGTTTACTTGTGAAAAGTGTAAAAAACAGTTAAATGGAAATGTACAAACATTTTGTTTTTTACGTTGGCTTTATAGCTGTCAATTAGGGCGTAATTGTTGGCAAACATACAAAATAAACCATTATTTGGCGGAAAAAAATCCTAAATTTTCTGGACTTGTTTTTTCTGATAGCTTTTCTTTCACCATCTTTGCTAATAGAAAGAGTTGCGTCGTGGTGATGGTCATTAAAATTGGAACAAAATGTGTAAAGCTGTGTTTTATAGAGTTGATAGCTTCGGTACATTAGATGCAGATCATTCGACGTGAACGTAAGCAAACACACTGGAGTGTGCGCGTGATACGTTTTGTCCGATACCAACTGACGTACACTGTCGTCGGCCGCCACTACCGTACGTAATCAAAATTGAACAATATGATTTACATCGAATCCATTGCAGTTTTTATGACAACCTTAGCACAGACAGTGTGGTAGAAATACCGCATTGTACTAGTAAGTAACAATACAGTGATACCTTGAACGTGGTGTTGGATGCTTATTCGTCCAGGTCGCTCATTCATCAATTATGTGCTCGAACTGCTCGAAGCTTCGAACACCCGTCAATAAAAGATACGAGTCGTTCCGTATCATTTAACTGCACATAATTTATGGCTTACTTTAATCTGGCACAACGTGTTAGTCAAAATTTCATCCTCTATGTAATTTACTAGGTTTATTCCGGTAATACACAAGTCTGACAAACGAATAGCCATAAAGATGTTCAGAGAGAGAGAGTAGTAACGCTGGGAGTAGAATATAAATCATGTGTGTAGTAACAACGCCTTATCTTTTGTAAGCGCAGTATACTAGCTGTGAAAATTAAAACAGTCCGACAAAGCCTACGAAGGCCTACGACCGCTACGCTACGATGCTACGGCTACGAGGGACCGCTACGATTTATTTTACATTTTCGTAGCTCCTTCTCTGAGCCCCAATAACGACCCCTTTTATGCAAGTCAGACTTTTTGAAAGCTTTGAATTGGAAGATATATTTTATGAGTAGGGATAAGTAGTCATTCATGTTTTGGGTTCTGTATAAACTGGAAATGTTCTGAAATCTGACAGGACCAAACAACATAATACTATGACTGAGTCTGGTCACTGTCTGAATGTCTGTTGTTATTATAATGGTCGTGAGTGTCGTTTAGGTAAAGGTAGCGCCGCCAGGTGTTCGAGGGTCAATGACCTTCGCCCCACGGTCCGTTCACTACCAGCCGACGTCTACACATATGTTGATGGTGGTAATTGTCTCGTTCATTTACATTAACAAACTCAATTTATACGACGTTTGTGTATAATTTAAACAGTAAACTGTTACGTAACTCAATCTCTGAAGTTAAGACGTTCATTAACTGGATTTTAATCGGAAATTCTGTAGATATTTAGTGATTCGGAAAACCGGAGGTGATGAAATTTAAAGTAGACGTTTGAGTGTGAGCATTGGCTATTTATCGATTGAATGCATAAACAGCTATTTAAAATTTCATCACTTAGTGAATGCAATTGCCTGTTTTGTTCCACGTCTAATAAAATTAATGGAAAACATGGCATCACTTTGTTACTCTTTGCCTCTTACGATTAATATTGAAACCATCGTTTGTCGTGAGACAATGAACACGCACTGTATCGGCTGCTTGCCAATATGCCGTAAATTGGTAGGATGGCTCGTAAACTTGGCCATTATTGACAGCCATTAAATTGGAGTCTTTATGAGACGCGCGGTGACGGCAGCCTATGGGCCGTGTCGCGGTCGGGATTACAAATTAAGTCTTTTTCAATGTTGCTCTTGAAAGAAACTATTTACTGCACTTCTCAGCTTGTCCTACTCCAGGGGAAATGCTTCTTTCAGAGAAGGAACGACCGCTCATCAATCTTCGCCTTGTTTCCAATTGCTTGTTGGCTATTTGAGATGGTTAGTTTAGTCTACGTTTACTGGGAATGTTTTCATGAACCTTCAGCTAGTGATGTCGAAGATTAGCGTGAAGTGAATCGGGTAATCAGAGTACCTTCGGACCTACAATCTCATGCTTGAAAAGTAGAACCACAGGCATTCGTGATATTTAGGTCAGTCTCCAGTGGAACGGGTAAGAATTTTCCATTCTGGGTTTTCTTTGTTAACTTACAGCATATACAAGTATATAGCTTTTAATACTTCTTAGAGGACTTATTCAATTACATTCATGAATTTGGTTTGAACTAGTATTATAACGCATAAAAAATAAGTAAACATAGGATTAGGTACACGTTAAAGTGTAATATTGGTATCGCACGCGATACGAATTGGCGGAAGCTTTTTACAAAGTGCTATATTTTTTTACAGAATAACTTGTATTACGTATTTTCTGAAGCTTCGAGATATGAATCAAACGAGCCAGCAGACTTACCTACGTCGACACAACTTTTGTTTATTTTCCATTTCCCTGCTGACATAATGAAAAACTTGTTATTTTCCTTATCTTGATTTGAAGGTCGTACAAGTGGATGAAAAATGAACGATAATTATGATTACTGTAGAATATTTTATGATAATCTACTTTACGGTTTAAGAAATTTATTTCACTCAAAAAGAATACAATTATTCACTTCTATGAGGAAACACATACAAATTATGGTACAATTAAGCGACGGTTTCGCTTGGCCCTAAACTAAGATACGGAAAACATACAAGAATGCAAATACAATTTATAAATTATTAAGGTGGTGCTTTAATAGCCTTTTAAAAGTTGGAAGTGATTTCGATTCCTTGATTAATTTAGGTAAAGAGTTATAGAGTTCAGCCCCCTCATATACGACAGTCTTTCTACCGTAGTTTGTCCTCGGTGCTCTTAAAATTATATGATTAGCCTGCCTCGTAATCCGCTTCTGAATTTGCATTATTTTTGTAAATGTTATTTGTGTATGTATATCTCTTTTAATTATTTTACGTACAAGTATGCAAGTGTTATATTTATAAATTTGATCAATATTCATTAATTTTGTTTCTTAAAAACCTTTTGGGTAGATATTAAATTATCATAATTGAATAAGACTTTAATAATTTTATTTTGAGATGTTTGTAGCTTTTTAAGGTGAGTTCTGGATAATCTACTTTACGTAAGTAGTACCTACCTCATTCGTGTACTAGATTTCCCAATTATAAATATTTATTGATTACTAGGTCAGTGTTGTGTGGACGAGTCCGCCAAACCGTCTAATAGAGACATTATTACCGGCGTTCACACAAGAAACAAACGAATGCACTCAGTGGTAGTACGTCATTATGTTTGTTGCTGTTTTCAAACGGTTCACGTAGTGGAAACAAATGTATCCAAAACACACATCTGCTATAGGTTGCGTTGCGTCGGCATCGAATTGCTTATTTAAACATGTCCAAGTGGTCGTACCCAAAATATAACGAAGAATTCTTTCATTCTTTAACAACTAAAGTGTGGATTCGTCAGCGTATCTTTCAAATACATTTAATTTTAGTATGTTTTGCTACAAATAAATTCAATTACGGTCATACAATTGTTTACGACCGGATGGCGTAAAATCTATTTTATAGTGTTATAAATACAGTTGTAATTTATTGGAAAATCATATTCGACAACCACGAAATGTTTATAACTAAATTATTAACATTGTGAACATAATGTTGTGTGCTTAAAAATAGAATAATATGCTTCTGCAAAATAAAGGTAGTTAAGAATTTAAAATCCAACCTGATTATGAGATTGAGTTGTTCGAGTTAGCGCTGTATCTCGCATTAATGCATTCCTCGGAGATAAAAGTCTAAACGAGTTACAGTTTGTGTTCATTTCTTTGAAATATAGCACAAAGCGGTCCCTCGCTCGGCATTATTTTTACGTGACGCCTTCCCGCTTTCATGGTACAATATAACGTATATAAACATATGTATGTAGGGTATATAAATAATGATAGGCTGCTCGGCAATCGCTTAAGGGTCATGTTCGTACATATTGGTCCATGTTGGACATGCTTTGCTATCCATTGATGGATTAATAATGACTTTGTTTACAAATAAAACGCCGTTGAGTTAAAAAAAAACGGTCGTATCTGTATAGAAATCTCTGAGTTACGCGAAATGTGACAGAATTTACAGTGTATGATGAAACAATAAGCAATTATAACTTTGAATTTTCGTTTAAATAAGTTTTATACAGAAGTCTCGAAATAAACGGATTACATGGAGCATCCACCATTTGACCTCCGCAACCAAATTAGTGCAAGGAACCAGTATATTAGGCGTGCATTGATGTATCGACACGTATTTGAATGCGTTTATACCATACCTCCTCAATATTTACATTAAAAGTATTCATTTGCAGAATCAGAATTATTTATTTGTTAAACATAGGTATACATTAAAGATCTTATAAATGCTCTATGCTCTTGCTATGTTTTGTCGTTCTGACATACAAATTTGAATAGAAAAATTAAAATTTCAATTAAAATTACAAATAAAATGTCAACTGAAATAAAAGATTACAATTATAAAACGTCAATTAAAATAAAATAAAAATCACAAACACTAAAAGTCAATAATATAAATAATAAAAATCCAGTACAATTAAAAATCATAAAAAGAAAACCTTGATAAAATGTAAATGAATAAATAAATAAATGTAAATGTAAATGCACTCGGATTCGCACTCATTAATAAACATTTGGGTAATCAGAATAAAAATCTTCTAAAGCTGTAAGTTCGCAGAAATTGTGAGAGTAAAGTAGCACATATGGAGCTGGCAAACGTTCGGAGAATATCAATACACTTTTAATCAAAAAAGTTAAAGCTGATTGGTCAATCTATAGCTAATCGCGTCCTGGATTTAGTGATCCGAGAACACAATTTCTTTGGTAAGACCAAATAGTTATGTGGCTTGAGAACCGAAAAATCGCCTTGCATGGCAGCTTCCTTTCATTGTCTAGGCGAGATAACGATATCCTTAATTCCCACTGTAACATTTTCACATTTCTGTGTATTGTTTATGTGGAAAGTTTGTGAGTTCACTACAGATGTACTCGCGCGCTTGTCGATCGATGTGTGGATGTGCCAGATGAGTCGCGGTCGCATGCTACAGCTGCTCGGCAAAAATATCTCCACTCGGCATATATTCGTAATAGCTCACTACGTATATCTATAGCACTGTACGCGTTCCTAATGTCGATAGTCGGACAAATAGATAGGTCAATGTCTTGAGCCGGATCGAGCGCATACCGCTCACCCTTGCCGTTATCTATGACAAAGCTTAACCGTTTTATCACATGGTTTTAATCATGGAAAGTTTTAAAATGATACAAAGCAAACGAATATATCTATTCCGAAGATTAATATCGGATGATATAAGACATAAAACTTCGGCGCCGCGTTCGACGTGACTCGCGGCTTTTTATAAGTGGGCATTACTTGTCTGGAAGTTGTCAGTGGGATTGGAGTTCGAATAGGAATCGGAATATCGGCATGCTCCGCGAGTGACGGTATAGTTAATATTAAACTGCCGCGTATGATATGCGGTAGCCCTGTATCAAGGCGAGGACGAAAATACTCGTCTTGACCTACGTCGCCGGCGCCACACGTATCCATGTTATTTGGAGACCAACATGTCGTAACTGATGGTGTCGATGGACTCTAACATAGCCTGGCTAATTATTCGTACGCGTGTATGACAAAATGATAAGCAATAACTTGCCTGGCAATGATATACTAATGGAAGCTCTTAAAATCATCTATTTCGTAGGACAGAGTTAAAAACGTTCATTTTACTAGCAGATGACATCTGTACATGTGTGCAGCATACTTTGGATACTCGCTAAAAAAAACGTCTTAACCCAGTTTCAAAGCGGTTCAAAACCAGCCTGTTTCAAACGTGAATCAACAGTTTGTTTCTGAGCTATTTAATAAGTAGGCAGGCTAGCTCATTAGCGTGTGATCAAAGACACTCAACCTGTTGAGGCTAACGACGGTCGGGTCGGCTGTCCATGTAGGATAATCGACTATTTGTCTGTTTCTTTTGTGACCATTCTGTTGGGCTGTAAAATGTTCCCCTTCTCCGAATTCGAGCACGCAACGTGGCTTCATGCAATCGTAAATTCTACCCCTGGGACGGTCACGATCTCCGCCTGGATCGTTATAAGGGTTGACATTATGTACACAGTACTTATTTTTGCAAAATTAATGTATAAAGCCGCAGTATTTCGTGTTCATACACAAAAATATGGCGAAAACATTTTAAAACAGATACGGGCATTTAAGTAGCGTCGCGCTGGCGGAACAAAGAATCATAAAATAAGCTAAGTATTGTTTACGACAAAGCTCGCTCAAGACTCGGTCGGTCAGGCTTAGTCACTCAGTTGAAGATCCTCTAATGATGTTATGATTGTTTTCGTTGTCATCTTGCGTAGTAAACGTTCTGGAGCGTGGTGGGCTGAGTAGCGGGAGACAAACGGGAAGAAGATCGTGCGTCGTGCCAAAAACACTGGTCGTGCTAAATGTGGCGGCCACGTCACGCGAGAGTCGCGCGCGAACTGTCACGCGTCGCCACCGCACCCGCGCCCGCGCACGCTCCGCCGCGCACTTCTTTCTGTTAATTTCTTAATTACTTACATGTTTATCCTTGTCGTATGTGTGACATGTGTTTATTTAGTGTCGAAATTAAACTAAACATGATTGTTCTCCTTGAAGAACTAATGGATTCTCTTACTTCCTCAACAAAATATTTTCCAAGATTTTATTTATAATATACGGTGCGGGTATTCAGTTATTTTTTTACAACAAAATGAGTAAAATGCTACAATTTGTAGTACATTTTTGACGACGCGCAGTGTGCCTTATCACAAAATCTATTGGAACGTTTCCACCTCGCATACATTTTTAAAATGCTTTCGGCGTGCGTGTGTATGTCAATAACACGGCTACATGTGTCAGCCACTGCCACTTTACATGCGTGACACCCCAAAATGGACTGAAAATTGTACTTCGACTTTCTTTATTACCCACACACGTTAAACGTCGATTTTCCACGAGGAGTGATAGAATAGAGTGTTTCTACACATTAATCTTACTTAAAAAGGCCTGAAATGGATAGTGCCTCTATATTAGACAAATACTTAAGAGGCCGGCGGAGCATGCGTAGTTCATACAACCGTATACCAAAATAATTTGTAAATCAAACATATTCCTAAGGTAGTGTGTATTTATTTCGATTGGATTACAGAATATCTAGGTTCCCAAGTATATATTTTGATTGGACACTGATTTAAACAAGAGTTATGAGAAAAATAAGTTTTCATAAAAAAAAACCACATATCTCGTCTTTGTATCTTTGTCCTTTCAAAATATATATCTGGAAACAAACATATTTTGTAATCCAATCAAATGATAAATGATAAATGATAAATGATATTTATTTTGCAAATTGGTTTTCACAAACACTTTTACACGTCCTTATTTTTTAAACTAGATGGGGCCGGTGTTTCGTACCTGACTACTCTGAGAAGAAACAGCCGAAACAAACTCAGAGGTCATAGTCTCTTTTAAAGTCCAGACAATCTTGTTCAACTTACATGAGAACTATGCAGATTAGTGTCTGAGATGGTCTTTTGAAGAAAGAACCATACAGATTTGAGTGGACCTGTCCAGTCAGTGCAAGCATTTGTCAGTTATCGAGTAGCTCGACTTTTAACTCAAGGAGCTCAACGAAACGACGAACAATACGAAAGAAAGGACATTTGGGTAGGTCGCTTATAGTACTCAAACTGCCAGACAGTCGTGGGAAAAAAAACAACAAAAAGTGACCCACAAGGTCCTCACATTCACAATTATTAAATAAAATAAATAATAATTTACAAAAACGAATGTCAATAAAAATACGAAATGTCAAATACAACACATAAAATAAACAAAAATAAAGTAAAAAATAATAAAATACTGAACTAAGTATTCATGTCAAATCATTAAATGTCATGACAGTCACAAGAAAATATTCATGTCAAATAAACACACACATAAAAAATAAAAATAAGTAATAAAAAAAATTAAAATAAAAATAAAATACTGAACTAAGTATTCATGTCAAATCATTCAATGTCACAGTGTATAAAGTTAAAGGAATCAATAATAAACAAGCGAAGTCCGAAATTTCAACATTCACAGAGCAAATTGGAGCAGCTTAATCCCAAGCCTTTTTATCTTCGAGATAGTGATTAACATGATAGAAGGCTTTCAGGCAGAGCTTTCGTTTTATAAACAATTTGAATTTATTTAGGCTTAGTGCCTGAATATGGGTCGGAAGTTTATTGTAGAAACGTATACATTGGCATCTGAACGTACCCCCTATTTTTTTGAGCCTCGTTGCAGGAACAACAAATTTATGTTTGTTCCTCGTATTTATGTTGTGGATATCACTATATTTTTTAAACAATTTAATATTTTTATGCGCGTACAAAAGGTTTTCATAAATAAACTGAGAGGGCACAGTGAGAATATTAATCTCTTTAAATTTTTCTCTGAGGGAGTATCTGGGACTTAATTTATAAACAGAACGAATAGCCCTTTTTTGCAAAACAAATATTGTCTGAATATCGGCGGCATTGCCCCACAAGAGAATACCATACGACATCACGCTGTGGAAATAACTAAAGTAAACTAAAAGAGATGTCTCTAAGTCAGTTAGATCACGAATTTTTCTAACGGCGTATGCTGCTGAGCTAAGTTTTTTTGCCAATTTGTCTATATGCGGGCCCCACTGAAGCTTATCATCCAAAGTTATGCCTAAGAACACTGTGTTATCCTCCATTTTTAATTCTTCATCCTTGATTAGTACCCTAGTTTCCACTTGTCTTACGTGGGGTATCGTAAACTTAATACATTTCGTTTTTTTCTCATTAAGGAGTAGATTATTAACATTAAACCAATTAACGACTTTTGCCAGGGCGCTATTAACATCGTCCGTAACTAATTGCTGGCGTTTGAGTTTAAATAAAAGAGAAGTGTCATCTGCAAACAATACTATGTCATGGTTATCCTTTATGAGGTAAGGCAAGTCATTTATATAAATCAAAAACAAAAACGGGCCGAGAATTGAACCCTGGGGTACCCCCATTCTAACTACGGAACCGGGAGATCTTTTCCCGTTAACATCAACTCTCTGAATCCTATCACTCAAATATAAAGTAAGAAGATCCAGAGAGGCATTACGGATCCCGTAGTGGTGTAGTTTCCTGATTAATGTATCATGAAGAACGCAATCGAAAGCCTTAGACAAATCGCAAAAAATGCCCAAAGCATCGCATTTATCTTCCCAGGCATTATAAATATGTCCTAAAAGTTCAACACCGGCATCAGTAGTTGAACGACCCCGTGTAAATCCGAACTGTTTATTATGCAATAACTTGTGTTTATTAAAAAAATCTTTGCATTTGTTCTAAAATTAGTTTTTCAAAAATTTTACTAAATGTGGGTAGTACTGAAATGGGTCTATAATTAGTGGGGTCCGATGTGCTACCCGATTTAAACAGTGGTATTATTTTACTATATTTCATTAGATCAGGAAACTCACCACGGTCAATACAATCATTAAATATAACAGCTAAAGAAGGAGCTACAATGTTTATAATGGATTTAGCAACGTCCACAGAATGACCCCATAGATCGGCGGTCTTTTTAACATTTAATGTGTGAAAAGTTTTAATTATATCTTTACACGTGACATATTCAAAATTAAATTCTGAATCACAGACTGAAACATTGTCCCTTAGTAAAGACTCGGCAGCAGCAGGTGACGAGTTTAGCGATTTAGTAGTCGATACGGGAATATCCGCAAAGAAATTTTCAAAGGCTGTGGCAACCTGTGTGTCTGAATTTAAAATTGTATCGCCAATAGCAAGGCTGTAGTCACTATTTCGGTTGCAAGACCTTCCCGTTTCGCTATTAATAATGTTCCATGTCATTTTAATTATGTTATTGCTGTTTTTAATTTTAGAACTTAAATAACGCGACTTTGCTATAAAACAAACTTTTTTAAATATTTTAGAATAATTCTTAACATATAACTTAAATTCTACAGTGTTTATATAAGTCCGCTCTGCATACAGCTCATAAAGTAATAAATAAAGTAGTAAAATAAATACACACTACCTTAAGAATATGTTACATTTATAAATTATTTTGGTATGTACGTCACCGTAAAATTGTCAAATAGATACGTTATATTGTAATATCTCTAGCGATATTTTAAAATCTCGAAATATTGTCAAATGAACATACTGCTTACAACGAAACGCATTATTTTTCGTGAAATGCATGCGAACGCTGTGTGGGGGGAAGGACGGGTCCCCCTTGCCCAGTGGTACAACTCTCATGAAAAGATATTGTACCATTCCTGAGAAATACCGATTAATATAATCTAACCTTAAAACACTTTATATTCCCCTAAAAAGCGTAGTCGACGGAGCCCCGCTTCGCGGGGCCCCTATTTCCGAGTGCAGGGTTTAAAGGAACCTAACTAACCTAACGGGGGTTGCCCCAAGTCCCGATTATGGGTGCAGAGATACTTCCGTATGTTCAGTTGACAATAATTCGAGATATTACAATATCGCTAGAGAGAAATACGTTATATTGTAATATATACGTGTTTGACCATTTTACGGTGACATATACAAACTGTATAAAATACTAGCTGACCCACGCAACTTCGCCTGCGTCATAAGAGAGAAAACGGAAATCCCCGTTTTTGCAACATTTTTCGTTCCTGCTCGGCTCCTAATAATTTTAGCGTGATGCCTAAAGCCTTCCTCGATAAATGGACTATCCAACACAACAAGAATTTTTCAATTCGAGTCGGTAGTTCCTAAGATTTTCAACCAAACAAACAAACAAACAAACTCTTTATGATATTAGTATAGATGTATGCTCCGCCGGCCCCTTAAGTAGATGTGATTATGTGCAATGAGTGAATATTAAAAAAAGCGGTAGGTATGTTTGGTTTATGAACTACTTCTCTCTCTTAGTCGTCCCTTACTTTTAATAGTTTTTGTATTCTAGTTGGAACTAGCAAATGCTCAGAAATTAGCGTCTAACGGTACTACAAACATTTGACTTCCATTCAACATCCGTGTAGCTGGTCTCTTTGTTCGGCAAACTACAGAAAACAAAAATTGGCAGGGATCGCTTTGCTATAGCAAACTATTTATATAGTGTTAAACAATTATCTTTTGTCAACCAGTGTTTACCTCCTAGTGTTAACTTAAATTCATAGGACTTCTACTACTTCAATTACTAGTTTTGATGAAAGTAAATAATTTCAAAATTCTACTGTGACTTAAATTATAAAATACTAGTTTCTGCCAGCGGCTTTGCCCGCGTGAAGTTGGATTACTGTCCCATGGGATCTTACTACCGGGATAAAAAGTATCTTATGTTTTAATCCAAGTTATAAACTATCTGTGTGGAAAATTTCATCAAAATCCGGTCAGTAGTTTTCGCGTGAAAGCGTAACAAACAAACTTACATTCACATTTATAATATTAGTAGGGATAGGGATGGCGCACAAACAGGTGCCGAATTGGTTGATTTCAGTAGAAAAGACAACCTTTTTTTAAACTGTCCACTTTCCGGCAGCGGTTTCTTTGGATTGTTATTAAGCTTTGATTAATACAGAGACGATAATATTAATGTTCTTGTTAGCTCTTCCTAATTATTACTAGGTGTAGTTCTTAATTGCTAACACAAAGCTTTATTTTAGAAAAAAAAAATCTATCTAGAAATAATACATGTAGGTGTGTCATAAATACAAAAATAACATACCTAGGGATATAAATATTACGGTTTTCATAACAATAAGATACTACAGGTACAATTCAATAATACATGTGTATTAAAATGAAAAATATGAATAAATTCACTGGCCTTACTGCATTTATGAATATAAACGATTATTGTAGGCGATTATAACATTCAGCTTCAGTGGAAACTGTACCAATACTAATAATATGTCCTTACAGTAATTTATTGAGTACTTAGTGTGCGTCAATGGCGCTGTAAAGGGCAGATAAACAATGTGGTAATTGGCGTCATTAGTTCTTCAGCCACTCGCTGTAATTCAAATCAATTTAATGGACCAGAAAATTTATTCTATTACCCTCGGAACTTTCGAGTGAGCACACTGAATAAAATAAGCGTATTTATTCATGTTGTGGACGATATATACCGACCTACCTAGTACCTACGTAAGCGAGCCGTGATAGTGTGCTACGTGAGGTTAGATTGACCAGATAATGCTGAATAATTCTGAAAGCTTTCCTTTGTATTCGCATGCTGAGCTTATCTAAATAACCATTATCTTATCATTATTGTAATGTTAAATACAAAGCTCATATAATATTTATTGCGCCGTTATAGATACCAAATCATTTACGTGAACCCATATAATATAACTAGTGCATTTGTTTGTGAACGCATCATTTTTATGTTCGAGCCGGCTATGAGATGGGCGGAACGACATAATGACAGCACCCGTGCGGGATAGAAGCGAAATTACTACCAATTTAAAACATGATACATAGGCCCGCAATTGGCGCTCGATCGGTATTCATTATATTCACATTACCCGCTGGAGAATTTAATAGCCCGCTCACTTTACCGGATGTTCTACTAACGTGTGTGCGAATGGTTAATCATTGGTGAAGTTACATTTATTGGGTGATCTTTCAATGTTATGGTAGGTGGTAAAACGTTGTGGGCAGGTATTATGCGCGTGTCGTTCAAAGGCTGGTATTAAAATGGTTTATTCATGCACACGTGCTCTGGATTCAATTACTGGAAGCTCAGCGTAGAGGGGTTGTGGGGGCTACATTAACCGGAACGGGCCGGTGGGCGGCGCGGGCGCGTCGATAAAGGTCAGAGGTTACGGGAGCGCGTAGCACCCTGCTACGAATCGGTTGCGCTCTACGCCTCGTAGCAGCCGTGTTACGACCATGCTACAGGCCAATCATTTCGCTTATGTAAGCTTGAATATTGCACTACGTAGGTAACCACATTTCATTACACAACATATGCGTACGTTATGCGCTTTTTAAACTGACATAACCATTCATTTTATATGCACTCTGCTTCTTCACTGAAGTGACTGGGTTTTTAGTTACAGCACTGGCCAGGGACATTGGTAAAAACTCTATGAGGAGCTGTGGTCTCGTGGGGCTTTTCACAAAGAAGGATTTATTTCCACTCAAGCGAAAATATGTAACCACTCTCGCCCTCCGCAAAATTGGCAGAGGGTCGTCTGCGATTCTCTAAAGCGTCTTACAATGTTATCGTGTACAATGGTTGCGTTTTCACATAACGAGAGCGGTTTAGTGAAGCGTGTACCGATGTGTGTGTGTTGCGCTGTGACGCTGTTAACGCGAACAAATAAAAGTAGTAAGGCGATGATAAAAGTTTGCGAAGCTTTGGCTTATTTACTAGTGGCGGCGGCTGGCCCGTTCACGACTTGAGATCAATACGGAGCCAGTCTCCACCCTCGTCCCAAGCAAGCCTATTAAGCAGTGACGTAGTTCCGTCCCGCTCTTGCTAACATAAAATACAGAAAGTAACAGAATTACTCAACTCATAATATATTCCAAACAGTTTATTTGTACGTCAGGTACGTATACTTGCGGTAGGTATGGTTGTGAGTAGCTCTGTGCGACGGTAGGCCTCGCAGACGGAGTGGCGTCGAGATAATGGCTGGCTCCGGACATAAACGTCACGTGACCTATATTCTAGCTGTAGGTATATAGGGCAATACGAACTTTCGCCGCAACCGACCCATTACCAGGACAAGATACTAGCTTGTTCTTATTGGGTGAACGCGTCTGTGGTCGCTTGCGCTGAGAGGATATCTTGGTTATTATGTTTATGGTGACAAACATATTACATACCATACATTATAAGTAAACCGTCGCCGGCATGGATGAGGTTGTCACATCTGTACCCATGAGCACCATAAAAGCTATTAAGGGTTATATTGGGGTGAGCTGTAACATGATCTTTGATACGCGATCACGATTTCGAACCCTCCTAAATGTTATGGTTATAGAAATATCGCAAGTTCTTTGTACTGCAAGTCTGCACTACAACGGAAAAGATAAGCTAAACTTGTGGTAGGCCTTTGTCCAAGAGCGTACTATGGGTCTGTGACAGCTCAGTTCATTGATCGGGAGAGGCTTTTGTTCCACAATGGAGTTTTATCGTCTGTTGAGTGTCGCATATCGACGTCCCAGTTTTCCGGGTTGAGTGAGATAAAAAGGGTCCGTATTCTGAATACCTTTTATAAGGAATAAAAGGTATTCAGAATACGGACCCTTTTCTCAGCTGTATTCGTAGTTACATAACAGGAGCACACGTCCAATACATCACATAAAATCATGTTTACGATTCCCGCAGTGGGACCCGCAGCAATATTTCGGTAATATTGTTACGGAATTTCAGGCCTATGTACGAATAAATGGTAATTTTAAGTAAATTGGTGACGATTATTTTGTTTTATAGTAAATATTTATATGTAGGTAAAGCAGCTTCAGTTTGTGTTAATTATAATAAAAGGTGTGATTTATTCCGAGAATCATTGTGTCAAAATCCTAGTTTGTAGTTGGCAAAAAGTTTCTAAAACGGTCTAAGCAACCCTAAGTTTAACTTGGCAAATTGAATGCACACCCCATTTGTCGGTTGTCAGCGGATTCAGTATGTCCGACCGTTTGGAGAGATGTTTAAGAAAGTTCCTTGTTTTACTTTTCTTATTTAAACTTTAATTCGCTCAAGTTCTTTCGGAGTGTCAATGTATGGGAAATCGTGTTGCAATAGTTTACTGTGGTAAAAGTGTGCTGAGAAAAATAGGCTAGTATTTTTAGAACTATTGTGAATGGTTTCGGTAAGTTTTTAAACTGTCATTTACGGGAGAAGAAGAAGAAAAGAAGATATCCCGTAGGTGACAGTATAAGTTCGGTTCCTGTTATTTTCTTTTTTTTTATTAGTTCCACCTCTTGCTCGGGTCTTAAGGTTCGTGTTATATAATCAAATTGCATTTGATAATCTATTCTTAAGCCCATAACGTTCCTTAAGAATAGACTATCAAATGCAGTTTGTTTTTGAGATTAGCGCGTACAAACGGACTCTTCTGCTTTATTATATTAGTACAGATTTAGATACACATAATAAAGCAACATTTATACTAATATACAGCATGATACTAATACTATTTACTAACAAATATGGTTACTATTTTCAATTATTTATCTTTTAAAGCGATCTTCCTGAAAGGGCTTTAACCAGTTAACATTGTCTAATAATACGGAAGGGGGAGCAATGGCCTACATTACCTAGCTAGGATTCACCCCTCGTATTTGTTCACCGCTGTAGTTTTGCCACTGGCGTATATTGTAATACAGTCTGTATAACTTCACTAATCTGAGAATGTATATGAAGTTCATATACATGCCCATATGACATATATTATGTGTATTTTACATTATTTTATTTTATTTTATGCTTTTCGGGAAACTTACAGCTAACAAAACCAATGCTCTTAAATTATACGGATACGAAGGCTATTTACAAGTTTCCGCAGATAAATACATTCGAAGCAAAAAACAAAAAGAAAATCAACAAAAGAAAGTGGTTGGTACAAAATACTTATTAAAAGTTTTGAAAAATACCAACATTATCGAATCATACAAACTACAAAGTATCTTGTCTATTTGACTAGAATTTTCCTGATTCTAGTTTTTTTATTAGCGGTTTTTAGGATAATCAGTTCGTTTTAAGTTCTTTAGGTACTATACAAAAAAAACGGACTTCGCAGTTGTGATTATTCCAACATTTAAGCTGGAAACGGCGGTTCACTAAATGCATTAAAATGCTACAATAATGCTGCAGGCAGTGGCCAAGTAACGCTATTACGTGAACCTTAAACTAGGTTACCTATTTTCCTCTCACAGTTTGTACGGAAACAGCGGAAACGGAAACATTTCTTCAAATAGCAAAATTTTATAAACGTTTCGCAAGTTCGCGTACTGTTCTTCAGTTTTATTACCAAGTTTATAGTTGCAGACTTTATTGCAATTTCAAACTTTCAAAGAGACCGTAGATGGATTTCGAAAGTTGATTTAAGGTCTATTTTAAACTAAAAACAACTCATACCAGCAGTGCAAGTACCTACGATTCAATAGGGCTCGATTAGATAAATTTTACAGTTATTCTCGTTAAAATGAGTTTTTATGGAGTCAAAAACTCATTTAATCGAAAATAACTGTCAAATTTATCTAATCGAGTCCTATCGAATCCTACGTACTTGTACTGCAGCTTAGGTACAGTCGAGGACTTTAATCGATGAGTCACTTGCCACTATTAGTAGTTTATGAGTGTAATGCAAATCGGGTTTTGTTGGTCATATTTGTAGTTTGTACTCGTCGAATCATATCACTCATCGAATGTATAAAAGTGCAAAATTAGAAAGTAGTCAAACAAGCTTTTCAATAAAAGTCCTCGACTCTGTTCTACATGTTTTTATTCATTCAACGACACATACACACAGCTACGATATCGATTACAGATTACAATGTTTTGTAAACTAGAATGCAAACAAAGGGTAGACAAATAAGGTTTACGTGGAGGACGTTACCATGATGTCTATTATTAGATTAGGGTCGGTCAGAAGGCTTGATAAGCTCGGCTCGCGGGGCGCGCCACGCGACCCGGTAATCGATTGCTGACCACCGGTTCTCACTGCTCTCGGACTCTCAAGCAAATATAAACACCCGACTTTTATTTATTTTGCTCTGGTAGTTTTATGACGGCTCCGATTGAATGGTAAATTAGGATCTCGACTTGTTTATTCTACGCCCCCCTGATCTGTGACCCGTAATGATTTTTGTTTTTGTTATTCGAACGTCGGGATCAGATTCGAACGAGGTTTTCTTTTGAGATATTTTTGTTTTTAGGTTGGTAATATTTTCGAGATTGTTTTTGTACCAGAATCATATTGACAATGTAATACACCAATATAACGCGGTGACAGTTGTTATGAAAAACTTGTTGAGCTTTTAGTGTCGTTACACAGTTCCATATGTTCAGCTGAATGGAATGAAATATTTTGCTATGTTGTACGAGCATCTACATTACGTAGGTGTATTGTATTGAAATACTAACGCAAACATTCATAATTGCTCTAAATCTGCCAAGAGAATGTAGGTACAAGATAACAAAATGAAAGCAACTATTTATGTTTTCCACTTGGAACTATTTGTTTTATATTATCTTTTCGTTGAGTTACAACTGCTTGCTGAGTATTCGTTCAGTACGTATTGATGTATTCTGTTCGCCACAGACGTGATGTTTCAAGGAATAGCAACCGTAAAGTTGTGGTGGATCGATGCGACTGGACTGACTCGAATTTATTATTTAGTAGCAGCGCCGTTACTGGAGCGCTTTGCCTTTCCATAGTGGTTCGTGCCGTACGGTGACTTGACAGCTTTATCGACGTCGTTTCATTTTGTTTTTGTAATAAATTTCATACAAACTATTTTTCTTTTACATTTTCGTAATCAAATCGTTAACACGACCTTAATTACGCTGTTTTAAGAACACCGACCTTTAATTGTAACTATTTTAGTTGAGTATTTTATTTTGGAATGATTTATGAAAGTAGTGAACAAAGGCAAACCTCGAGCAAAAGATATCATATAATAAATCAGCATCGGTTGACTGAACTTGTAATATCACTTTCGGGGTGAATAACCTTTTGTTTTTCGTGAGACCTCCTTTCTACATCTTTTTGGTCAACAATCTCGGAATATTAGTTTTGAAACAAAGTATAATATGATAAAGTACCTACAATGTCGATTTATCTATTTTTAACCGACATAAAAAAGGTGCAGGTTCTCAATTCGACATTTTTCCGCACTCTAGTAGCAACCAATGTTTTGCTAGTCGGTAAAATTACTTTAAGAAGCGTGCCTTTTTAAAATATTGAAAAACAAACAACTTCAACTACCAAAATGAAGCTCCTTCGTTTTTACCAATCATGCACTAGAAGAAAAATAAGTTTATCCTCGAGAGAACCAACTGTCGTTATGATCCAGAATCTCAAGGATAGGATTGGAGGTACTAGCGTGTACTTTCAAACATTGACCGTCGGGGCTGCGGAAGTAATCCATCAATGTTTGTGAGTGAGTGGGTTTCATAACGATACGACGCCGAAGTCACGAAGCTTGCTTTGAAAGTGGAGTTGAAATACATTAGATCTACCTACATTCATTATATAACACAGTGAGGTTATTTTTATTACTTGAAAAGCATTATTTTAGAAATAATTAAAATAGTGATATGTACCATGAACTACGATAGTTAAGTCAAATCCACTTTCAATTTCTGAAAACCGGAATTTTAGAAAGTCATGTATTTTTTTCCTCAATCAATGAAAAAAGAAAACTCGCCGAACGTACTCCTCTTTAGAAACCCGTTAAATACATTTTGAATACAAATCGTTCAAATACGTATTGAGCACATGAAACGATGCCGGTTGGGGATTTCCTAAAAATGAATTAGGGAGAGGTCAAGGGTAGTGAATTTGAAAGGGATGTTGTTCACCGCTCGACGGCTCGACACAAACGACTGTAGCCATTACACAATGTAGTTTGTGTCAGCTTAGCCGCCCTTACAGATTTACGTACTTTATCCCGGATTTATGAAGAGAATAAACCGTTTTCTATAAGAGCTAATCATATTTTATCAAATGCTTGTCATTCCTCGTTTTGATTTTTAATGAATAATGAGGATATGTATAGGCTTTAATCCACACAAAAGGACTATCAATAGAAGACTATTGCTTTTTGTGAATATAAACCATTAGTAGTCTATGCTGCGTTGCTACGCTTAGGCCTACGGCGTAGAGGCACCGGTGAGGATTTAATAGGCTTGCTTTATAATGTTAACATTTAAAAGATGGAGCCTACGTAGCAGTAAATACTGCATTATCAATAGACAAATGCTTTGCTAAGTGTAACAAAAACATTTGTAGCCTATGCTACGCCGGTGCTACGCTAAGGCCTACGGCGCAGAGGCTCTGGTGTGGGTAACCGGCTGGATTTACTTTGTTAATATTAAAAGGAAGGAACCCACCGGTTAGTACAGACTGACCTGTCAATACAAGACGACTTCGCTGAGTGGATATAAGTTATAGGTAGACTGTGGCTACGCTGCGCGCTGGGGTCTACGCCGTAGATGCTTCAGTGTAAATAATCGGCTTTCACGTTTTTTATATTTCTATTTAAATGAAAAAATTAACAGGAAATATAAATGCTGCGCTAAAAACGTAGTGAAAAATGGCTTCGCCACGTGAATATATATCATTTGTAAACTGTGCTACGCGGCTGCTACGCCGATGTCTACGGCGTAGAGGTTCTGGGGCAGGCTTATTATTCTGTTAAAGAGATATAAGGATATATTTATTTTCTCTGTTTCTTTGTAGGTTGTAATAAAAAATATAATATAATTGACAACGGGTCAATAATCATGGAGACCAAAGATTGACCTATTAGGTAGGTCCCACAGAAGATTTGTCGTTGCAGAGTAGTATGCGTGACCAACATGCTAATTTTAACAGCTGATTAACCGGAAATTATAATTATTTTCAGATTCTTGGAGCACATGTGCACTATTCGGAGCCGATGAGGCGACGGCGCCTGGCGCCATGAGCTAGCGGGAATGGGGGGCGAGGGGGCGGGCCGCGGCGCCGCGCGCTGGAACGTGGGCGACTCGCCCCCGCGCGCGCCCATGGGCTTCGCGGCGCCCGCGCAGGATGCGCCGCTCGACCGCGGGCTGGCGCCGGCGCCCGCGCCCGCGCCCGCCAGCAATGCGGTGCTGCAGCGGACGCACTCCAGGTACTGCTATTTATTGCATAAATCTGGTCATAAGTGCCAGTGGTCGTATATTAGCCGTAGAACTGATGACGGTTAGGGTAGACGTGTTCTTGAGTAGAGAACGCAAATCAGAAAGTATAAAAAAATGAA
Organism: Xestia c-nigrum; assembly: GCA_916618015.1. Taxonomy (NCBI): domain Eukaryota; kingdom Metazoa; phylum Arthropoda; class Insecta; order Lepidoptera; family Noctuidae; genus Xestia; species Xestia c-nigrum. The sequence continues at coordinate 14,841,525 of OU745260.1, forward strand.
AACTTTAGGTAAGACGCCCCCTGGTTGGGCGGAAGGATCTTCGCGGGGTGGCTGGTAGCAGCTAAACGAGAGTTATCGAACATCAAGTTGAATGGCGTGCGATTGATTAGACTTCTGAATGATGTAACCAAGAATGATGATGTCATGCCAGTAACCATTAATGATGTAACCAAGATTTTGTAACAATAATTTGATTTAAAACAGTGTCCATGGAGTTTCTTGCCCGTTCTTCTCCATAGAGATCTAGTTAGGGAATGGGCAACTACAGTACTTTCATAGTTTTTATGTCTTGTGACTGGGACTGTAGCTACATTTAATTTTCATCTTTGTTTCAACAATTCATAAGTGCCTGTTATTGGCCTACTTGAAATGAATGCTTTGATTTTGATTTTGACTTCTTCTTATGAAATTTGTTTCCACATAGGAAATTAGCAACCACACTGTTCGACTGAGTTCATTCCTCGACTGATGTTGATGCTCATCACTACACAACGTGCGTCTTATAGCTAATTCGAACCTTAAACTGGCAACCACAAGGATAGATTCATAGCGTGCACTTTGGGACGCTGAATCACGAATACCCCCCTAGGAACATCCCTACAACTCGTTCACGGAATTTATGTCAAGGCTAGGCCATGCAGTTAAATTGGACGGGACAGAATTCCTGGTATCTACTCGTTCGAATTTTCTGATCTTTTTTAAATTTCTCTGAAATCGGACGCAGCAGGCGGCGAAGCGCGATTCCCGCCATGCAAAATGCCGATACGTTGCAGTTCCTCCGCCTCCGATTGATTTTCCGCGCGCGTTCGGGGAATTCCATCTGAATGCCAACCCTATTATAGATAGAGTGCTCCATTCATTTGTTCGACGGTTCTTTTCAATGAAATATTTGTATTCTCGTTACGTTGTATAACCTCGAAGATTCTCTTCCAATGAGGGTACTAGGTTGTATTGAGGTACAAAATATTATTATTAATCAACAAATGCTTTTAGGTTGACGAAAAACGTGTCGTTTACGTTACGTAAGTTTTTATTAAGTAAGTAATCTTGCCATATCAAATACTTCGTTGGTCTAGTGCTAAGCAGTAGCATGAGTATGTGCTACTGGGTCCGATTCCCAGGTTGGGAAGTGTTATTGAGTTTTTGACATTAGTACAGGACTCATCCAGTGTCGCCACCTATAACATGGCTCTTAAACAAAACTGGCGAGATGTGGGTGTACCTGCTACAGGTGCACTACCTATTGTTCCAGGGATTACAGGCATGATGTTATACAGGGTGGATTTTTTCAATGTAACCTGGAAGGAAAGTTCTCTAAATACTGGAGATAGCAAATGTTACTCAAAGGAAACATTCCTTTGTTTTAAAAAAGAAACAAATCTGCATGATCGATCCGGATCCGGATGTATCGACTAACAAATTAAAGTCGGCATGACAAATTAAATGAAAGGAAAACCATCAAATATAAATAACAATTCTATCTTTGTTATAAATTCAATGGGATAAATTCAACAAGATAAAGTACTTTTATTTATAGTTTTCCTTTCATTTAATTTATCATGTTTGCTAGAGAGATTTGATCCATATGATTGACCCTATCGATTGATGTGAAAATGGTACAGAACGTTATTTTTTCGAACTTTAGTCGGTGAGATTCCCGAATGTACAAGCGATTTTTGAAAATCTGTGAATGCAGATTTGTTTATTTTTAAAATACAGGAATGTTTCCTTTGAGTAAAATTTGCTATCTCCAGTGTTTCGAGTACTTTCCCTACAGGTGGCATTGAAAAATTCCACCCTATAAAATGTGAACATCATCTAGTATTAGCCGGGACATTTGATCACATCACCAACTTACTGCCACCAACACACGCTTGCAGGTCGATGTCGTCGCTACCACCGGAGCCGTTTATGATGCTCCGCGCGAAGGCGCTCAGCAAGCGAGTGATCATCAACGTCGGCGGCGTGAGGCACGAGGTGCTCTGGCGCACGCTGGAGCGCCTGCCGCACACGCGCCTCGGCCGCCTCCGGGACTGCAACACGCACGAAGCCATCACCGAACTCTGCGACGACTACTCGTTACAAGACAACGAGTATTTTTTTGATAGGTGCGCTGTTTTTGTTCTTCGTAACGCTAGTATAACACTATCAGGAACTGTTATCGTTATTTGTTCGCTGATCGGGTTTTTTATTCCTTTTTTTACGCAACAAGACTCTAAGTCCGTAATAGTTATTTAAATTATTTAATTCCGTTGTGTAAATTCTTATATTGTGCTTATTAGTAATTCCCACACAATATCTATATTGCACTATGCCCAGAACTGCATCTCAACACAGCTCTTTAATCTTTCCAGGCACCCGAAGAGCTTCAGTTCAATACTCAATTTTTATCGGACTGGAAAGTTACATTTAGTTGATGAAATGTGTGTGTTGGCGTTTAGCGACGATCTCGAGTATTGGGGCGTGGACGAACTGTACCTGGAGTCGTGTTGCCAGCACAAGTACCACCAGCGCAAGGAGCACGTGCACGAGGAGATGCGCAAGGAGGCCGAGAGCCTGCGCCAGCGCGAGGAGGAGGAGTTCGGCCAGGGCACGTGCGCGCAGTACCAGAAGTGGCTCTGGGACCTCCTCGAGAAACCTACCACCAGTATCGCAGCCAGGGTAACGTATCGCAGCGCATTCAACCAAAATAATAACATTTTATCGATATTATTAACCCTGCCACTCTAGCAAAGCTGCCGAGGATAGTTTAGTGTAAGGGTATTTAAGGGTTATAGTTTTTTTTTTCCTAAATCTAGTAAAATTTTAGATAGATGCTTTTGTGAATTGTGAGTTCTGAGTAAAGGTCTTGAAATGTTCATGTGCGCAAGATTTGTACTGTTACTGGTAGATATTTGCAGAAGTAGTTTTTTTTTTGTACAAGTTTTAAACATAACTTTAAGGGCACCTTTTAATTAATTCATGATACTATTCTCACCTTACTTGAGGTACACTAAGCACTGTAAGCACACACTGTCTACTGTCTATCCATGAACATAAAACATTCTGTAACTAATGTCCACTAGTTCATTCCACCACCACTGTAAGAATCCTGATTACACATACAAATATTAAATATCTAGCGTATATACTGGTATACAAACACCTACTTCCTAAATGTACATGAAAGGCTTGTTTCGTAATCCGTACACAAATCACTTTGCTACACGATGTTTCAAGGATATGACACTTTCTATGGAGAGCTTTCATGAATAAATGCATTTAGGAAACAAGCTTGGTACAAGAGATTATATTTATATGTGTTGTGTTGTGTTGTGGTGCATGAATAACATCTATCCCTGGCTCTCCTTCAGTGTTGCAAGTCAGTTTGTTGGTTGTCTTTAATGGAATGTGGTGTTGTGTTCCATGTGAATGTTGTCTTGTTTGTGATCGTAACATTTGATCACTTTTGTCGAATCGATATTGTGTTGTGTACCTACCTATGTTTGAGCACCTTTCAGCTTACTTCGTAGCGATACTATTCTACTTTCTTTTTAAAATTTCGACAACAGCGGTGCAACTTTAAGCGTATGTAAGTACAAAATTAATATAGTATTTCTTTTTGTTTATTTATTATGTACTTGCAAGTTATTAAATTTTAACGTCTTGGTTCTTTCTATCTACTTAATTCCACACGAAAGTTCAGCATACACTGCTTAAGTGCATTGCATACTTTATTTTTGTATCTATTATTAAGTATTTTTGATTCTATGTATGTATTTATTAATTGTTGTATTATTATAATTCTACACCTTGTTACCTTAAGTTCTAAACAAATTATGGAAACCATTTTTGTTGTTGTAAGGTTTAAGACTCAGTATTCTACAACACAAGATCTAGACTTCATTGTGCCTACTTACCAAGAATTAGTTATTGTTTTGTGCTAACTTTAGTGATAACATCGATTGTGTTGTGGTCTACAGAAGACTATAAGAGTTTGAAAAGGAGTTCTTTCATAACAATATTGGTACAAATTAGCTGGTTTTCTTAGAGAAAATGAGATTGTTGATTTGTTATTGTATCAATAGGTACAGTACAATTTCTTTTCAAATTAGCAAAAAGTATTTTACGCTTTCACCAGTTCAAATTTTTCAATTCACTGCAATCTTCAGGATTGTAAATAATATTTTATTACAGTAAATTTTATAAATGTTCACAGCCACGTCGAATGTTCTCGATAGGGAACTTTATAAAAACAAAGCTTAATTGTTGTCGCAAAGTTGCAAAGATGGGATGGGCTTACGCGATGTGACCAGCCGCCGCTGAGGCGGCGCACAGTGGCCTGCGTGCGGGGTGGCACGGGACGGCGCCGGCGCGCGCCGGACGCTACCCCCTGGGGTCCGGCACGCGCCGCGCTGCGCCCGCGCCGCCTCCCACCACGGCGTGGCGCCGCCCGCCGGCGTCCCCCCCTTCCCCGCCAACCCGATCCCGTTCCCGCTCGCCTCCCGCTCTACTCCACTACTCCACCAGCGCTTCCGCTTCGTGATACTGATCCGACTAACCGAGCGATGCGGCCGATGGACGGACGAGCGTCTGCTTCGTTCCGCCTCCCGCTCCAGGGCTAGGCGCAAATACATAGTCTGAATTCGGACGCGCGTCCGTTCACCCACACTTTTTTATATTAATTACCTACTTATCTACACCAAAACCACACAACACTACTAACATAGTCACACGAATAGATGTTATTTCTACACCAAAATTTAAGATTATCTACTATTAAGACATTTGTTACATACGATATTGGCTTTTACCTTTTGTCTGTAAATACATACCTAAGGACATATCTTACAAATATTTAAGTAGCATACTACCGATGTACAAACATGTAGGAAGAGTAGTTCTGTATAAACACTGGCATATAACTGACCGATCTAACACACGTGGCTACTGGCTACCACAGTATCGCTAGGTACCGAGGTAGCGGCACAGTGTGGCGGCGCGGTGGCGGCGAGCGCGGGCCTGCGGGCCCGCCGCTCGTCGCTCACTGGTGCGTGCTTGCAGGTCATCGCGGTCATCTCGATCCTCTTCATCGTGCTGTCCACGATAGGGCTCACTCTCAACACGATACCCCAGATGCAAGTGTACGACGAGAAGGGCGCGCCCATGGATAACCCGCAGCTGGCCATGGTCGAAGCGGTGTGCATCACGTGGTTCACGCTCGAGTACGTGCTGCGGTTCAGTGCTTCGCCGGATAAGTGGAAGTTCTTCAAAGGTGGACTGAACGTGATAGACTTACTGGCTATATTGCCTTACTTTGTATCCCTCTTCCTGCTCGAAACAAATAAGAACGCCACTGATCAGTTTCAAGACGTGCGGCGTGTCGTGCAAATTTTCCGTATTATGCGAATATTGCGTATCCTAAAACTTGCCCGGCATTCGACCGGGCTTCAGTCGCTCGGGTTCACGCTCAGAAACTCATATAAAGAGCTCGGATTGCTCATGTTGTTCCTTGCGATGGGAGTACTCATATTCTCGTCATTGGCATACTTCGCTGAAAAAGAAGAGCCGGGAACAAAATTTATTTCTATTCCGGAAACGTTTTGGTGGGCCGGCATCACCATGACCACAGTCGGATACGGTGACATTTACCCCACGACCCCGTTGGGCAAGGTCATCGGCTCAGTTTGCTGTATCTGCGGCGTGTTGGTAATTGCGTTACCCATCCCCATTATCGTCAACAATTTCGCCGAGTTTTACAAGAACCAGATGCGGCGTGAAAAGGCGCTCAAGCGACGGGAGGCGCTGGAACGGGCCAAGCGCGAGGGCTCCATCGTATCCTTCCACCATATTAACTTGCGCGACGCCTTCGCCAAGAGCATGGACCTCATCGACGTCATCGTGGACACAGGTCAGTATCACGTAGGCCATTCGCTTTGCCGCTTGTCCATGTCATACGTCTCTTGCTCGGAATGCACGTTAACTCTATCTATCACTGTGCACGCATGCCTTTCGTGCTCAAACAGTGTCTGTGTTTATTGGATGCAATGAATGTTGAATGTGTGCACGTCGCATCGATATAGCTCTCCGGACTCGCAGACATCTTGAAATCAAACAAACAGTTCACGATACATCGCAGCTACAGCTATGTTCACTCGTTGGTTGCGGCGAGGTGCACTCAGAGAGTTTTATTCCTTGTCTTCAGGTGACAAGTGCGTCCTCATTGAGGCGAGAGACGACGCCAGATGAGCATCTTGCCACTGTCACAGTGGTCACGCTCGACCCCTTTATATTAAGTCGTAACTTGGGGTCGAGTCGCGTCGCGTGTAGCTAGCGATGTGCGACGAAGACTATAATCTAAGGTCGATTACATTGTCAGCGTAAGCCTAACGCTTCTTAGAACTAACATTACTCTTCTGTGGACTGTCTGATGTGTGTATCCGGAGGACGCTGGATTCTGTGTACTGTACTGTTCGTGTGGAATGTGTGTTGTGTAGTTCACGCCGTTATTTTTGTCATGTTTTAAATGTTCCTTCATACTATTAATAAATGAACTATATAAAAACGGGGACAATAGTGAACCATATGGAATACGTCGCTACTCACAGTGGTATGTGTCTTCAGGACACAACTTGTCGCAGGCGGACGCCACTAGCCTGGAGGGCGAGGCCCCGGCCACCACCGGCTGCTACAAACAGTACGAACACGCCATCACCAATAAGCTGCCTGACAGTACTGACCCCGGCCAGGTAATAACACTTGCTCACAACCCTATGGGTACGTCCAATCATCTTGCCTTTCATGGGATGAGCTAACAAGCCTTTCAGTGGTCATTTTAACTGCCAATTAATAAATTTTGTCATTGCAATTTCACGACACCAATCTGTTTTTGCTTCAGCAGATATCAGGAGTGCGCTATTGGAGGGGGAGAATCTAAATTATTTTCGCTTAAGCTTTGGACGGACCCTTTTGAAGCTGTAGTCACATTGCAGCAATAAGCTTTCCGCTAACACTGTAGGTAACAGTTTCAGAGCAGCCCTCAGAAAGAGCGTCGTTACTCGAACGAGGTGTTCGGCTCGCCGGAGAAACGCTTGCTCATAAATCCTGAACCAACACCAGTAAGCTATCATCTATGTTACATCTTTGCTAACACTCGTTGCCGGACAATTAATCATTGTAGAACTTTCATAGCCTGTTTGTCAACGCCAAATTAAAATGCATCACATCGCTTTCGAGAACCGTCGGCGACCAGCGCGTTTGTATTTCCGTACCATTTCTTCTGAGCGATACTACACTTCGTCGACGGTTTGGATAATCGCACTACTTATTCTCTAACTTTAGGCTAGGAACGAGAATAACTAGTTACTAATGATTTCTCTTTTTCTAGGAAAAGAAGATGGCTGACAAACAGCTTGACTTGGATCAGCTGCCTTCTGAGTTTGAATGTTGTTTTTGCACGTTCAAGGTACTAAGATACTAACGCATCCATGGTTTTGTAGACGCCTCATTATTGATTACCTAATTATGCAATTTTTTCGTTATTATTTGATATATGTTTTACTTGACTAATAACAATATTCCCATTTAGCATTAACCTGTAAGTACCTATTTACTTGCTTAATATTTTAGATAAGTGTAATAATTTAATAACTACCCATCCGCTGGTTTATGATTTCTTTCTTTTGGTTTAAATGTTTGCAGCTAATCATTTTATTAACATAGGACCCTTTAAGGTAATATTTGTCAAACATACAATTGTTTTATCAAATTGGTAAATTCATTTTGTTGTTCACCTACGAAATTCAAATATAAAATTTTGGTCCTGCAAAACCTGTAACTGTAAAATGTAATGTAAACCTTCAGAAACGTGAGATCGGAACTGATCGGATTGATATCACACAACACATTTTTATAATCGAAGTTAATAGTGCATGTAACACTTTGGTGTAGGGGTATAAGGAGTTCATTGACGCAGAGCAGCTGATGCCTATGTCAACGTCAGACCTGCGGCAGCCGGTGTGCGTGGAGCTGGCATGTCTGCAGCGGCACCCCGCGCCCAAGGCACTGCCCGAGGCCACGCCCAACAGCCTTGACAGCCCAGGTACTGTAAACATACGGAACTTTACAAATTTTCCTAACTTCAATGTAAACAACAGAACAGTTTAAAATCTTACTTCAACAAGCGTAATCAAGCTCATTTTCTTGTTATTATTATCTCTGTTGTTTACAAGACTTGTTCATATTGTCTTTTTTAATAAAAATAATTAGTATGTTTTAATGTTTCTTTATGTGTAATCAACCCGTAGTCGTAGAATTCGATTTTAGAGACAATTATTTTCACTATCTTGTCCTTTGTCGTTCACTGTTGTAACGTCGATGTCCTTTCGGCACACACGTGTACCCACTGTACTCTAACCATCAACCATGCGTAATGCGTATTGTATGATATGTGTATAAGAGCAGCATACGGCGTATGGTCGTGTGCGGCTCCATGTACGTATTATGTCTTACGTTACAGATACATTTGCATCATGCCTTACGCACCCTTTTCCTTCAGAGGGCGACATCGCATGCGAGAACGACTCATCAAACTTGTATGTGAATCCTCTGGACGGTAGCGGCGGTGGCGGCGCGGGTGGGGGTGGGGGCGGGGTGAACGCGGACTTTAATGGAGTGCGCAGGAGTGCATCTGGGGATGGAAGCGTGTTGTGTGCCAAAGGTTCACAGGGCGAAGGGTCGCCGCGAGGCTCGCGGGCCAGTCTGGCGGGCGCGGGCGCCGTGCCAGCGGCGTGCGCGGCCCCCGGCGCGGGCGCGCGGCCGCTGGACGCGTCGCGCACCAGCCTGCCGCAGCCGCTAGACGAGCCACCCGCCGACGACGCCAAGCCCAAACACAGGAAGGCCCGCTTCCAACAGGTGAGCGATGGCGATCCGCAGCGCCGCTCACCGACTATACCCAGCTTGTGACAAAAGGTTCGACAGTGTGTCCGAATGTCCTCTTCTTCCCAACCTTGTCCGACGTTGTGTTTGCATGATGTAGACACAGTTTGACTAATACTTCAATGTGTTCTAAATGCATGAGTTGTTTGACTGCTTTCATGTTATGAAACTGCTTATTTCAATGGTCATGTGGGTAACGCGAACATGATCGTTTGTCCCACAGGACTGGACGGAGGAAGAGAGGAAGCCGCCGAGAGGGATAGCTACGAGGATCATTAATCATCACATCCTTTTCGGTTCGTCTCATTTTAAATACGCCTACCCACCACCTTATACCTACGTGTCTATTTTAAAACGCTTTGCAGCCCAGAGGAAGTGACTATAAGTAGAACAGAGAAATCCTTTAGAAAGATGACCCAGTGGGGCGCGCTATCTATACACTATCACGCTGACACGGAGGTTAGGCCTTCTCTATAATCTCGTTACCATTTTACGACTCCACAAACGAGAAAACATTAAACACATGACAAACATGAACTCAGAAAACATAGAGCTGGCTTCGCTTGCCTACCTACGAGCTAATTTCATGAGACGTTTGAAGTGTGGTTTGATTACTATGCAGTAATAATCAAATAAGTTTAATTTTAATCCACTATGCTTAAACTTTGGATGAGGGGTGTGAATTGTGATGTTTTGTGGGTGATGTCTTAAAACATGAGGAAGATGGGATTATCGGGGCTGTGCTTTGCAATCAATTTTGTTCAGGGGGCGCTGATGATTTTGAATAGCACGTAACTTTATAGTACTTCATTAGCGGACTTGAGTAGGTAAGACGTCCTTGACAAAGAAAAAATACCTCACACTCTACTTAACGCCGTTTTCTATAGCTTACTTACGTATAACTGTCAGTTAATACCTATGTCTACTCTCGTAACGTAGCTATCGGTGTTTCTATAAACACAGTTATCCGCGTCACCTACCAAAAGTCACTTCATTCATAGAGAAATCAAAGAGAGCTTTTCTGTGACGTTTTGTTTCTATCGGTCCGTTGGCAAAATATCAAACAGACAGAGATAGCAACATACCGATACCTGTCAGTAAGTTATTGAAAATGACCTATCCCCTATCTAACTTACAAAAATGACTGTATGCGACTATCTCTCTTGTCTAAGTCGTAATTTCGAACATAACCAACATTCAAATCAGGACTGGATCCCTAGAGCATAAACCAATAGCACTTGTGACAACATTTTTTTAATGTGCGTAAATAGGTAAGAACGGAAACAAACGCGGCGGCGGCTGGCCGCTAGAGGGCGACTCTCGCTCGCGCTCCATCCTCAAGAACAAGGAGTCCCGGGGCACCGACAGCGAGCTGCTACTACAGGAGACCACCTCGCTTGGTGCTAACGTAAGTGTATCACATAACTAAATTGTAATGTTCACATTTCCATATAGTAAAAGTTTGCCACAGGAAGAAAATTACTTTAGATATAATATTAATAATACATTGCATGATCTGACATTTAATAGTGATGTATTTCATTTAATTGACATCAACAATTATACTGGTGACAATTTTTATTTGACAAAAGATAGATATCTTGTGGACAGGTGCTATCTTTCCAAGTATTGTAAAAGACAAGTAGCTGTGTCGCTATCATATTATTTTTATATTACAGCCAAGAACTTGGCTAATCAAGTTGCCTCTGTTGAACAATGCAACATTCAGTTAAATAACTCTGTCAATAGTTTGATCACAGTGAATGAATTAGTCATTCACTGTGATCAGTAATTATCATTTAAATTAGAAATTGAGACAACAGAGGCAACCTCTTGCAACATTATAAGGAAGCCAGGTAATGAATCAGGCGAATGTTTCGGGAATTTTAATGGCATCAACTTGGTTCACCAAAATATTCAAGGATTTTTAAACAAGGAATTAGAAGTAGAACTTTTTTTGAATTGTAATAACATAGATATTCTTTGTATAACGGAGCATTGGCTAAAAAATGATCAATTAATTTTCAATTTCAGTAATCACCAGGTTGGTAGTTTATTCAGCAGGGTAAATGCTATACATGGCGGCGCATTAATCCTAGTAAATAACCAGCTTAAATTTAAAGACCGCAAGGATATTGTTAGCCTATCTGTTGAGCGAACAGTTGAAATAGCCTGTATAGAATTGGAGCAGTTTATTATATTAAGTGTGTATAGACCTCCTTCAGGGTTGTATGACTGTTTTGAAAGGGTAATGGATGAAGTATTGCATAAAATCAGTAGTTCCAAAAAGTCTATAATCTGTTGTGGTGATTTTAATATTAATTTATTAGAAAATTCTGGGTTAAGTTCTAAAATTATAAGCCTGTTTCAGTCATACAATCTTGATCACAAATTTCTTGAGCCTACTAGAATAACCCCAACTAGTGCTACTTGCTTAGATAATATTTACACTGATATTATACCTACCCAAAAAGTGATTATTAACTTAATTGATTCAGATCACTGTGGGCAATTGATCACAATTCCAAATGTGGACAAGAAAGTTTCTAAAAAAGATATCATTGTTAATCCTAAAAGTAAAAATCGCCTGGAAACTTTTAAAACTAAACTTATATCTAAATTACCTCTTTTGTCAACCAATGGTGATCCCAATCAACACTATAACGATTTTTTTTTAGTATGTATTGCACACAATTTGAAACCACATTTGTCCCTAAGACAATCTCGGTTAATAGTAACGCTTCTTTCAATGACTGGGCCACCGTTGGTATTCATAAGAGTCGAAAACGACTGTATGAGCTGTATGAAGAGCGGACATATGTAAACACTGTAGAATTTAATTTGTATGTTAAGAATTATTCTAAATTATTTAAAAAAGTTTGTTTTATAGCAAAGTCGCGTTATTTGAGTTCAAAAATTAAAAATAGTAGTAATGTAATTAAAATGACATGGAACGTTATTAATAGCGAAACGGGAAGGTCTTGCAACCGAAGTAGTGACATCAGCCTGGCTATTGGCGATAATGTTTTAAATGCAGACCATCAAGTGGCTACGGCCTTTGAAAATTTCTTTGCGGATATTCCCGTATCGACTACTAAATCGCTAAACTCGTCACCTGCTGCTGCCGAGTCTTTACTTAAGGAAAACGTTTCAGTCTCTGATTCCGAATTTAACTTTCATTATGTAACCTGTAAAGATATAATTAAAATCTTTCACACCTTAAATGTTAAAAAGACCGCCGATCTATGGGGTCATTCTGTGGACGTGGCTAAATCTATTATAAACATTGTAGCTCCTTCTTTAGCAGTAATATTTAACGATTGTATTGACCGTGGTGAGTTTCCTGATCTAATGAAATATAGTAAAATAATACCATTATTTAAATCGGGTAGTACATCAGACCCCACAAATTATAGACCTATTTCAGTACTACCAACATTTAGTAAAATTTTTGAAAAATTAATTTTGGAACAAATGCAAAGTTTTTTTAATAAACATAAGTTATTGCATAAAAAAACAGTTCGGTTTTACAAGGGGTCGTTCAACTACTGATGCCGGTGTTGAACTTTTAGGACACATTTATAATGCTTGGGAGGACAAATTCGATGCTTTGGGAATTTTTTGCGATTTATCCAAGGCTTTCGATTGCGTTCTTCATGAAACTTTAATCAGGAAACTACACCATTACGGAGTCCGTAACGCCTCTCTGGATCTTCTTACTTCATATTTGAGTAATAGGATTCAGAGAGTTGATGTTAACGGGAAAAGATCTCCCGGATCCGTAGTAAGAATGGGGGTACCCCAGGGCTCAATTCTTGGTCCATTTTTGTTTCTCATTTATATAAATGACTTGCCTTACCTCATAAAGGATAATCATGATATAGTATTGTTTGCAGACGACACTTCTCTTTTATTTAAACTTAAACGTCAGCAGTTAGTTACGGATGATGTTAATAGCGCCCTGGCAAAAGTCGTTAATTGGTTTAATGTTAACAATCTACTCCTGAATGAGAAAAAAACCAAATGTATTAAGTTTACGATACCCCATGTAAGACAAGTGGAAACTAGTGTAGTAATCAAGGATGAAGAGTTGAAACCGGAAGACAGCACAGTGTTCTTAGGCATAACTTTGGATGCCAAGCTTCAGTGGGGCCCGCATATACACAAATTGTCAAAAAAACTTAGCTCTGGAGCATACGCCGTTAGAAAAATTCGTGATTTAACTTATTTGGAAACGGCCCGTTTAGTTTATTTTAGTTATTTCCACAGCGTGATGTCGTACGGTATCCTCTTGTGGGGCAATTTATAAATTAAGTCCCCGATACTCCCTCAGAGAAAAATTTAAAGAGATTAATATTCTTACTATGCCCTCTCAATATATTTATGAAAATCTTTTGTACGCACACAAAAATATTAATTTGTTTAAAAAATACAGTGATATCCACAACATAAATACGAGAAACAAACACAAATTTGTTATTCCTGCTACGAGGCTCAAGAAAATAGGGGGAACGTTCAGATGCCAATGTATACGCTTTTACAATAAACTTCCGAGCCATATTCAAGCACTTAGTCTAAATAAATTCAAATCGTTTATAAAACGGAAGCTATGCCTGAAAGCTTACTATCATGTTAATCACTACCTCGATGATAAAAAGGCTTGGGATTAAGCTGCTCCAACGAAATTTGCTCTGCGAATATAGAAATTTCGGACTACGCTTGTTTATTATTGATTCCTTTCTTTTATACACTTTGACATGAATGCATATTATTATTATTTTTTTTACTTTATTGTTTATTATTTTGTGTGTGTGTGTGTGTGTGTATTTGACATGAATATTTACTTGTGGTTTTTGACATTTAATGACTTGACATGAATACTTAGTTCAGTATTTTATTATTTTTTACATTTTTAGTTAATTTTTATTGTTTTATGTGTGTGTATTTGACATATCGTATTTTTATTGACATTCATTTTGTAAATTATTATTAATTTTATTTTATTTTTTGCGCTTTTGTGAATGTGAGGACCATGTGGGTTACATTTAATTTTTTTTTTTTTTTTTTTTACCCCCAACCGTCTGGCAGTTTGAGTTCTATAAGCGACCTACCCAAATGTCCTTTCTTTGGTATTGTTCGTCGTTTCGTTGAGCTCCTTGTGTTATAAGTCGAGCTACACGATAACTGACAAATGCTTGCACTGACTGGACAGGTTTACTCAAATCTGTATGGTTCTTTCTTCAAAAGACCATCTCAGACACTAACATCTACATGATCCTCATGTGAATTGAGCAAGATTATGTCTGGACTTCAAAAGAGACTATGACCTCTGAGTTTGTTTCGGCTGTTTCTTCTCAGAGTAGTCAGGTACGAAACACCGGCCCCATCTAGTTTAAAAAAAAAATTGACGTGTAAAAGTGTTTGTGAAAACCTACTTACAAAATAAAGATCATTTATCATTTATCATTTAACATGTACGTACATTGTACATTACCTAACGTAGAGCTAAAAAGAGATAGAGCTATACCTACAAGACGCATAACCATCCTTTTTTCCAAATTTGAGGTAAAATCGATGAAGCAATTACCGATTATCCCTACCAATTGATTTGCACCGTTCGTTTTTCACTTGGTTTTAGTGCCATGTGCAGTGTCCGGCGAATAATAGATCAATGAGGATGTAATGTTTCCTTAGAAGTAGAAGCATGTAAAATTCGGAAAGGTAGACAGCAATGACGATGACTCATCGATTTACCGGTTACCTGTAACGGAAATTAACATTGTGATTCCAGCAGACATGCACCTTCAAGTTTACCCACAGAGACTGTTGATAACCACAACAATATAATGTTTCAGGGCGATTCCGGCAGCGAGTCATCGCCAATTAGATTGAAAGACTTTAAGGGCCAGAACCACAAGGGCGGCGCCACTGAGAGAGACAACCTAGTCACGTAGTGTGTAGAGGGCGCTTCTTGCTTGACGCGACAGAGGGCGCCTGATGCGGCAGCGCGACGCGCCCGGCCCCTAGCGGACACTCGCGATACGACACTCGCCCCGCCCCACACACGACGCGAACTTAATACTTAGAATGCAATAACATTAAAATTATATACAAATAATTTTAACATATCATTGGGCGATTGTGACTGCTTGTTGAATAGATTTTCATTTCGTAGAGTTATAAATATTGTAAAAAATATTACTTATTGTAATAATCGTTCATTCCAATCGAAAAGTTGAAGAAACCTATTTGTTAAGTTTTTTTACGTGCAATTATTAATTGCTAATTCTAATGTAAGCGATATAGTTTGTACAGCATAGTTGATGAAAAATGAAGCAATTATTAAAATTAAACATTTTCTGAAATTGTTACAGATTGTTTCAATTAAACCTTTTCAGTCATCATTGGGTATGCAAACAAAAATACAATTTAGTCAACAATGATATTTATTTGGAAGCTAAAATCTTTCTATTTTAGAGTATTAAACATAGAATTATAACGTAAAATTTCCATTTATCATTAGGAACGTGCTATATTATAGAAAAAGGACAATTTAACACACAATGTCGACCTTATTATTACAATTTTGCAAAAACGTAGAAAATAATTAGAAACAATTATTTAAATGATGATAATATCACAAATTACAAAACGTAATTAACTACCATGACTGCTTTTGGAATTTATACAAATAATTTAAAAATGGTCCAAATAATAATACTCAATTTTCACATTAACGATTAACATTAATAAGTGTATTAATACTTAATTATAAAAGAATAAAACACCGAGTGTATGAGTGATAACAAAACTAAGATATTAGAATACTTTGGTTCATGTGAGTACATTAATAAATCTACGTACACTGGTATGACTGAATGCTGAAATAAAATGTTCTGAAGTGCCCAAAATATACACGTTCGACAGACAGCTAATTTAGTAAAACCATTTATCGGCTACAAAGTATAAATTTCATTAAAAGCTTTGAGAGAAAAGGCCTCCCTAAGCCTTAAACATCAATTATTGTAGTCAATGCCATGTATCGGAGAGATTGTTCAGCGTCATAGCTTCACACGCTTACAAATTGTATTCAAAGAAAATTTATAAACGTTAATATCTTACTGTAATACTTCACAAGACACGGATACGTGAAACAAATATACGACAGCCTTCTCTTGATAATATTAATTGTAAATTCGTCTTATTCGTAATCTGTACAATGCCTATTTATAATATTTCGATAAAAAACTATTTACATAAATTACTAGTTCTTTTAATTTACAGTAACCTAAGTAAAGAAGTTTCTATAGTATTGTGTAGTATTATAGTAGTATATTAAACACTACAGAAGCTTCAATAATGGACGTACTCTCTGGGCCACAAACAGATATCAGCATTATTAATACGTATTCCGACCACTGATTTATTTTACAATGAAATAAATTGAAAGGCACATTATAATTATGTACATTAGAAAGGATACGTCCCAAGAGCTCGGGATGTAACAACTGGGCTAACTAAACTGTTTATTACCATATTAATGATTGACATTCCAAACCGTTTCAACCTTGTTCGTTCAGTATCATGCGGCTTCGCGAAAATGTCAAAGGTCTGATAATATCTAAAGCAATTATCCATGACCTGAGTAGGCACTTACCGTACACAATTTGTATGTATAGGTATCTACTCGATCCAGTTATTGGCACTGAGATGTGAATCCACCAAATTCGAATGGCCACTGATAACTGTTTCGCCCTCATTGGCTATCTCTCCGTAGTGTTCGCATTGCTCTCGCATAGCCGATACAGGTATTGCTCGTAAATAAGAATGATACATAATATTGTTTATCCGTACATTATGTCTTACATTGAACACGCAGGCACCTTACTTTAGTAATCTTGGCAGTATATCATGGCACGTGACACTTTGTTGTATTTCTGTAATGCCGTCCTTAATTCTCAAACAAACGCAACTATTGTAATCCAAATTATATTCTCGTGTAAAATGTGTCAATTCTTTGTTCGTATAATATGAAAATACAATGAATTATTAAATTTAAAGCTTTGAGTAATAAAAATATCACAAATAACTTTGTCAGTTTAATATATGAAGCCAAATTGATGCTCCCTTAGGGTTCATTGTTTGTTCGAGTTTGTTCATGTTTGATGTTTCTCCTTTTATTCTAGATACGTATAATATAAAAATATGCACAGCGATCGTGTTATTAATTGCTGTGCAAAAATACTTTTTATCAAATTTGGCTTCACGTCAATGTATAAAAACAATAAACAGTGCTCTCTATAAATAATCCATAACTTAGTGATAGTTTATAAATTCTCTCGTTCAATCACTGCTTACACACTGCACTTCTACGTTTTGAGGACATTTCTGAAAACGTAGCAAAATTGTAAACCAAATCAGTAAAGTTTTCAATTCTTATGATGAGACAAATCTCACGGAATGCGTAGAGTTAGAAACACAATGCAAAATATTTTAACTTAAAAACTAAAATAGTAAAAATTATAACAATTCCTTTTAAAAACTGCCAGCTCTTTTCCTGTTACATCTAAGGAAAAACATTGGGTGAGTTATTTGTTCGACGGACGTATTCAACCACAATTAAACATGCTTTGAAGAATGACAAATTAAATCTAGATTAAATTTTAAAAAAAACTACCGAAATTATTGCGTATTATTAGCTCGTTAGAAGTTACTGTATTGTTGAACATTGAACCTGCGCATGTTTAGTTCTATACACATCACATACAACCACGGAACAGACACATGCCAGACGCAGCCAGTCGTACACGTAATTGCAGATACAATTTTGGACTAGGTATTTACATAAGAATAATTCCGAACACTGAGGAAACCAACGAACTGAAGCACGAGCTCGGCTCGCTATCACACACTGGTATAGAGTGCACGTGAACACGCTAGTGTCCGGCCGGGCCGGCCGCGCGCACACTACCTGTGCCACGCGATGGTGAGCGCCGTGCGCAGCTTGCCCCACAGCCACGGGTACAGGCCGCCGCCGCGCCACGCCGCGCGTGCCACGTACTTCACGTAGTCCACCAGCCCCCACGGCGCGTGCCCGCCGTTCACGTAGTACACGTACGTGAACCCGTCTTTACATCGCCCCTTGATCGAATAGTAGTACGGCAGAAACGAGTGGAGACGGAATCTACGGAGCAAAACATATACCAGGTCATTTTTATTGAAGTCCATCATTTGTCTGGTGGCGGCAAGTGCAAATGCTAAGCGATTGGTCTATTCGTAGCTTGGAAAAGCCTGCTGCGACTTTAACCGGTAATTAAATATGAAGCAAACTCTCTACAATGACACTAGAAAGGCATCGAATGCAGTCGCTGTGGCCGGAATAGGCTAGATGGCATCATCGTAATCATCAAACATGAAAATTAGACATGACCTTTAATGTATTACTAGTCAAGCTAGTTAAAATAATTAACACTGGGACCAATTTTATAGATCACATTTGACACTTCATCAAAATACAATAACGTAACCTTGTTGCTGTTATAAAGTTGGAACTGTAAAATAGGCTTGTTTACTGAAAAAAACGTAATTAGTCCGTCACTTAGATTATCAAAAAACATTTGACCCGTTTTTTTTCTTTTGTCACATAAACCAAAATTGACGAAGATACGACGCTTTTAAAATTCCCAGTACGTCACTGTTTGGTATCATTCTTAGTGAGATCTGACGTCACGAGCCCCCACTCCCGAGTTTCGATGCGTTTTATCTTGTCAATATTCGTTGATTTACAAAAACAAAAAATACGTGTCCGTTATTTTCCAATACTCTAACTGACGGACTAAATAGATTTACAATTTATTGATGGTGGAAACTAGCCTATTACGATTGCTAAACTTTTTTCCTTTTTTCAATAACGAGTGCTTATTTATGGTAATATTGGCAAAAGAAGGTAACCTTTACTTTGAACAGATAGATATCAAATGTGATCTATTTAATTGGCCCTACTATAATATCATCATCATTTCAGCCGAAAGACTTCCACTGCTGGATATAGGCCTCCCCCAAGTGTCGCCATATGGACCGGTCCCGTGCGACAATAATATGAACGAATCATATTATCTATCAAAGCTTATTAAACTTTAGATTTATGGCTGTAAAGTCCATTTTAAGAAAATATTTTTTTTAACTTGATTCCGCTAAAGCGGCTATTTTAGATCCCTGGTGTAATAGAAATATTTTCTGAACCCCACGTAGCTCTATTTATTGAAAGGTTAAAACATTATAACATTCGCAAGTAATTTTCAATGCTATTATACAGGTCAAGGAAAAATTATCTATAGATATCCTAAGTATCAGATAAGATAAATATACGAACATGCGTTCCTACAGATAAAACGGAAACGTTTAAAAAGAGTAGATATACCTACCTACCTAGATGATGTGGATATACTTGAAATAACGTAGGCAACAACGAAATAACCATTTACTACGAGGTAATTGTTTATTTATCTTTGCGAAATCATGTGTGCCTCTCAGCCAAAGAATGCATGAATGCAGAGATACAAGGTGAGTTCAACTGAGAATGTACAGGTTACTGCGTAAGTATTTATTTCAAAATTAGCTATATGAGATAGATAATTAGTTATACGACGCGGCGACGATCACAAATTTGGAAAATTAACAATATATAATTATATTTCAATTGTTTGCGTTCAAACGTGATTTTATAAAGGAAAATGAAAGTTGTTTTTATTTGAATATATTTTTGGAACATGGATAAAATAAATTAACGCCACTGTAATCGCGGTAAATACCAGTTTTAAAGTTAAAGTACATACCGGGTTACCAATAATGAAACTAGATTATATTGAATTTCTGTTTCCGCTTACAAATTAACGGAAAGTATTTCCTTCCTTAGCCTGTGTAAGCATTTGGCCGGGAAATTAAACTGTCGGTTTCCGTTACCGTTGTATTTATTTAATTAAACTTCATATTCACATGTACCTACATAATATAGTGAGTACCTAATGCCACAAGGCATTCTGTAACAGTCCGCAATTACAGAAAAAAGTAGGATATGAAAATATGTTACTTACAATTAAGTAAGAAATTATAAATGCAACATAACAAATACAAGAAGAGTTTTACGATAAGCCCCTTGAAAGAAGAAGCAATTCGATTGTTACTAAAATTATACAACAGTTTAAATAACGAGGCTTATTACTGTTCGTTGGTTTGTTAAAACGATACGGAAAATTTCATGGCTATATTAGCGAAATACATAATACTATACTATTTTTTAACTACAATCTGATAACTTCAGATAAGATACGTTTCCGTCGATTGGCTATTGGATAATTTAATTAGCCCTATTTGTAGGTATTACTGGAAACAACCAGCATAGCTATCATGTGCACAATTGCCCATATGGCTATAGCTACAAAGAGTTCTGAGAGCTGGAAGCTTCCTAGTCTTTTCATAATTTGCAGTTGTGTTCTAGCACACCTATATAATATTTTGTATTATATTAACTACTAGCTGACCCACGCAACTTCGACTGCGTCACATAAGAGAGAAAAACGAAAGGAAAAAAACGTCCCCGTTTTTGCAACATTTTTCATCCCTGCTCCGCTCCTATTGATAGTAGCGTGATGTTGTATGGCCTAAAGCCTTCCTCGATAAATGGACTATCCAACACAAAAATATTTTTTAAATTCGAGCCGGTAGTTTCTGAGATTAACGCGTTCAACCAAACAAACAAACAAACTCTTCTGCTTTATAATATTAGTATAGAAAGTATAGAATTGTCATTATTGGAATAGCTCTACTCTACTACAAGGCATTTAACTTTCAATATAATAATAACCATGTTTTTGCTGTAGCGCTTTCGCGTTTTAAACATCGATTGTTCTGCTATTCTTAACAACCTATGAAAAATAAATCTGTGTGAAGATGAATAAATATTATACTATATCTGAAACTATATCAGTCTGTCTCAATCTTCGTAATATTTGTAAGTCGATATAAAATGGGTCATATCTCAGATTCTTAGTAAAGATAAATAAAGATAAAAATATGAGATTGTCGTATTAAACATGATGCATGGTTTCATTGTGAACTTTATGTAACTGTCATAAAGTCATCGACGCACCATGACATTCAACGACTGGGAGGACACTTCGGGTACAAGTTATTCATTCCTCATCATAATGAATACAAAAAATCAATTAATAAGCATGACTAATCAAGATTAAATCGGCGAAAAAACCTACAAACACACAGTTAGCAATATTTTTCGGGTACCTACGCGTTACGTATGGCACACCCACGCTAGACAGCCTTGTTTAATAAACGCGCTGACTAATCGTTTCACACAATACCTATGACCTACAGTGAATAGGTCATGCATGACACGAAAGAAGAACCCGCGTAGCATGACCACCGTTGAAGCGGGTTTTGTCGACGGAAGAATCGACAAAACGACGGATGAACAAAAAAATAATCTGTATCTAGTTGATTCTTACGTCGAAGAAACCCGTTTACACAATGTGAGTAAACAGTATAATCAACCTTTAACGTTCCCAGTGCGGGGATACATGCCTCTTCTCTGGTTAGAGGGAGTAACACGTAATCCACCACGCGGACCCACTAAAAAAGGAATGCTACTGTACTTACCTTCTGTGTTCATAAAAAAGTATAGCCTCTGTGTTGGTGGTGAGTACGTGCAAGAATATAGCCTTGACGCGGTGCTCATGAGGCGGCTGCGGCACCGGCCCCGCCAGGTGGTTGATGAGTACGTCCAGCAGCATCGTCGCCACGCCCGAGCGCCGGAACGAACGAGCCACTCCTGGAGCGAGACCACCAATACCGTTATTTGATGACCATTGACTAATGATCCAAAAGTTCTAAAATGACTTCGAATGTGTACACTATAGGGTACACTGGTCATAGTCACACCCTGTATTCACCAACTCAGCATATCTATCACAGTCCATTTTTGGAGCTACACCTCTCCCAAACTGTGCCCAGCGTTTTTATAGGAAATTATATGGTTACAAAAATTTACATACAATGGATAGTGCTAGACTGATGTAGAACTTCAAAAATTCAAACCAATATGGCTTGATAATGCAATTAGTGCTATTCAATTCACTAAAACATAATTAGGTAGGCAGGGTATGTCACTATTCATTACTAATCTATTGTGTTATGCAATAAAGAAGGAGCTACTAAAAAATTACAAAAAGAATAATACCTAAAGACAGTATGTAAGCAACAAGTGTCTCCTTTGAAGCAAACCATCTTGAAAGTATCCCGCGGTCCTCTGCATTCAGTTTTAAGTAAGGCTTTATTTCGGCCACAATAAGGCCTATAATTTCACTTTTGTGCACTGCAGCTAGGGCAAAAAACCTATCTGAAGAAGTAATGTCCTCATACCACGACTGAGGATATTCTATCGGAAACCAATCTCTGCAAAGAGACCTCACCTGAAACATTTAAAAATTAATTGCTTGCTGGTAAAAAAACAGTTTAGGTCCGGCAGTAGTGACATGGTTAAACCAAACACTTAGTGTTGAGTGGAATAGATGAGAAATCAAACTTTTCACATGATTCGAGTTTCTATTCAAAAAGACATTATTATATGGAAATGTTATAAGAACACTAAATACTTATATTCCAAATTTGTCTTAAAGTTAGTGAGAATATTACAAGCAATTGTATTCATATTCCAGCAGGAATATGAATACAATCATGCCATTAGAAAACCGAGACCTCAAAACAAAGTAACAAACTAAATTTATGTAAGTTATAATAAAAATTCCATTATAAATGAGTTGTCAGGTATGAAAGACTGCTTGACCTTCAACTATGAATTAAAATTCACAGAGACAGAAAAACAAAAGTTAAGTACTGAGAAACAATGGTTTTTGACTACTAATTATTGTAATAAATAACATATTCATGCATTTAGTTATTATGTCATTAAAGTTTAAGCAAACTTCAATTATTTCGCAAGATAGATAAATGACTCATATTGCTCATCCGAATTAGTTTCATCAGCTTATTACTCATATATGGATAAACCAATATGACAAACAATATTTGCCATAGAAAAACATTATTTTACCTGTACCTACATAACTTTGAAACAATTTATTTAATATAAATAAATATGTTTTAGTAAGTTTGTTTTTTTATTCTAGTTTGTATTTAAATTAAATTAATCTTATTATTCACAAGTTTGTGTTTTTTTAATAGTTATGAAACTCCTGCAAAACAGTACTAATAAGCAGGATACACTCAAAAGGACTGTGACCTAAATTGGTATGTCTACATGAAACCCCAGGGTCAAACATTATTTTGGTCATGTTGGATGTTGTGTTAATTATTACTAACCTCATCTAGGTCATCAGGGCACAAGAAACGCAACTGAATATCTTTTAGAGAGCATTTTGCATCCTTTGACGACTTCTCTATAATAACTTGGAAGCCTTCAGAAAGGTACCTGTAATAAAACATTAAACATTAACTTGAACACACATAATTGAATACTAAACTTGGAATCAGAACTTAAAGGGTTTCCTTTCACAAGGAATAGTTACAATAATATTAACAGACTATAAAGTACTCATTATTGACCATGGGACCAAATGCTACTTTCCCGTAACCACAAAAATCAGATAACTGCGTTACAAACACGCCTAGTGCAACAGGACACATCGATTGCAATTGAATCTCAAAACAAATATAGAGTACCTTGCCCGCTCAATTGAACAATTTATCCAATTATAGAGTTCAAGGGAGACAATACAGGCCCACAAACAACTGCGAAACTGTATGAATTGAATCCCGATAAATAAATAGGAAGGGTCAAACGAACTTACCAGCTGAACCCAGCCATTCGGTAAATCGGCCATTAATACTATCACTCAATAATCTTCATGAGTAAACATGTTATCACTTCCAAAAACTTTCATACTATTGCAATAAGTGAGAACTTTAATCACAAACCCGCTATCATTTTCCTTTTGACTAAATAAATTCAATTTGTCAAATCCTCAATTGACAACTTTGACAACCCAATGATTTGACAGCGTAGTTCTATTCTGCAATATTTTGTATAATCAATTTGCCGTGAATGTTTCAACAATAATTCTTATTCAGGATTTAAAATAATATTCTTTGCTTAATACTTAATTAGCATATAATTCTAATTCATTACTTTCACAAGTTATTAAAGAATAATGGAAAAGTTCATAAAAAAATGTTTAACAATCTGTTGTTTACGAAACAGGAACCTGAAACGCAGCATATTTTCAGGGGTACCAACCAAAAGCCAAACCAAATTTTTGGTAATGGCAACATTTTGTTTGTCATTTCCGCGCTCAAAGTTTAAAAAGTTTTGTTTAGGCAAAACACTTTTCTATTTTAGAGATAATTGCGAAATTAATCATCACGTTCAACATTCTTCTCTTGCTCGTATCCCAATTTATTTTAAGGCTACTCGAACGTTGTCTTTTTAGCTTGTAATTTTCTTATTGAAACTAGCAACCCGCCTCTGTTTCCCACTGGTAATATGATTTAAAACAAGATTTATGAGCGAAAACAGTACCACATTTCAGGTCCAAAATGTTAATTTTCAAGCTGGCACCAAGACCAACCATACTTGAAAAGTTTTGTGAAAACAAAACTTTATTTAAATATTTATATCTTTATTTATTTAATTAAAAGTAACTCTGATTGTCAGTCTGTTTGCTACCTTTTCACGACAAAATGGCTGATCGGATTGAAATAAAATTTTGCAAGGAGACGTATTTCAACCCAGGGAAGGACATAGGCTATATATTATCACGCTAATTACTTATGGGGGTGAGCAATATTGCATTTCGTCTATATTTTTCAACTGTTTGACAACTGACTACTGTCATAACATATTGTTATAGGCTGGGCAGCATTTGGGAAAAGCCTAAAAACGGAAGATCTTCAACCAGTTCGTCCTGCCTGATATAACTTACCAGACCGAAACTGCTCACGGTACGGCTGGTTCATAAATTCTAGGTCGCTCAGCCAGTTGTGGAACGGGCTGTGCTTAGAGTCTCTCTGGGGTGGGGTGGATCTCCGGAAAGAGGTGATCCGACTGAGAACCAGAGTTATCGACATTGGTCACAGAATTTAAGCTGAAGTCGGGGGTGAAAGTTAGGGTTCGCGTTCATGATTGGAGACCGCGAATCGGCAAACGTAAGATGGGTTGCCCTCAGACTGGAGTGACGATCTTCGCAGAGTGTCTAGTAGCAACTGGATGAGAGTTGCTGAGAATCGAGTTAATTGCCATTGAGGAAGCCTATGTCCAGCAGTGGTCTGCTGTAGGCTGATGATGAAACACTTTTCTTGCTTTTTTTCTTCTTTCATCCATTCTCTTTTTAAGCAGCCTCTTTTCATTGGTCTGTTTTGCCATTTCAAAAAGCAACAACATAACAAATAAGAAACTTGATCTTTAGTGTGCTACCCTTTTAATAATAGGTCTTATTTACTCCCAAGTACATAACATTTATTTGTTTTGTAATGAAACTGTCTTGCAACGTAAAAACTGGCTATTTATGTGCCATAAGTATAAGAAAATGCCACCAAACCCACCAAAATTGAGCCACCAAACCAGGTATAAAAGAAATCTTTAAAAATAGAAGGTTTTAAGTTATAATTAAATTAATATCACTGTCTACCCAAATCACTAGCTATAGCGTGTAGTTTACTATTAAAACACGTTAGAATCCGCAAATCGATCCACCAAAATTGAACAATTCTTGTTCCCCGTGCCACCCAAGATGAGTAATTTGGCGGGTAATCGCAGCACTAATCACACACCTGTTACAAGCAAGCCCAGCTCACGATTGAGAGGTGCGAAATGCGAAATATAAAATTATTCGCACACGCACGAAACTTCTATGTTATATTAAGTTGAAAAAGTGCGCATCAATTTTGGTGTTTTGTTTGGACAAACTTTGATCGAGTGTGACGGTGCTTTAAAATTAGATTTTCTAATATGGTTTAATTGTTTTCAGATAATGTGACTAAAGCATCAACTAAGGAAATTGTTTAATTTTTTATTGTAACTTAAATTGTTACTTTGGTGAATGCAATACATAAAAAAATGGATCTGGGACAATTTAAGCACTATTGGGATTATTTATAAACACTTATAACAATAAAAAATATGGCCCTAGTTGCACCAAGTAACGTAGTGTTACGAGCTGGGTATGAGAGAAATAAATTACTACCGATTAAACAATACAATAACTTTATTAATCACAAAACAATTTAAACTTAATCACAGATACACTACTATTCACTATTCGCTTAGATATCGCACTTCAAGTTCACTTCGAATCGCTTCGTTGTGTAGCTAAAACAAGACTGACGGTCGCGGCCTGAGCGGTGTATTTATACTCGCCAACAGACACACCAGAATAACCACGAATATTCTAGAAGGTCATAAAAAACACTAACAAAAGAATAGGTAAGTAGGTAGGTAGGTAATAAAAGTAGTAGGTATAAGCTACTTGTACACAACAAACAAATATGAACCGTATACCCAAGGCGTACGGTCGAAATTCTAATGTCTTTTTATAAATAGGCCGCGAGTTTGTACCTACCTAACTTTAAAACTAATAATAATAGAATGCACTCGAACACACACTGTAATCACTTGCTTCCTCGAATGTTCTAGTAGGTCCAATGTAACAGTAGTTTACTATAAAAAAAAACAGAAACATCCTATCTTTTACACCTTTATTCTCAACGTGGACACGTCAAATTAGCTGCTTTGATATTCAACCTTTTGATTTTGTTTAATGCTGTAAGATTTCCGATAGTAACTTTGGTTTGCACGTTCAAAACCCACCCGGTTTTCACTTTTTGTAACAAAGTATTTTGTTTTTTTAAAGCTTTAAGATTTCTAAATCATTGTTTTATACATACCTTTTTTTAACACTTAAACGACAGTTTGGGAATCATTTATTTCAAGTAATAAATCTGTAAACATGGCGCTTAAGCTGTTAAAGGATCACACACAGAACCCTTTTTCTATTTCTTAATTTTTCGTCTGTGCCTGTGTGTCTCTACGTAGCTCTTTTGTTATAGCATCACGTGTACCTAAATTATAAAACCAATGTGGTTTGATTCAATGCACAAATTAATATTGTGTATAACTTAGAGAAGGTTTTGGTTTTTGTTTCTTTGTAATCGGTGCTCTCCATCAAAAGATATTATATGACTTTAAAGTTTTTAAGGAGAACATATCATCATGATCTTAGGATACATGCTATGACATCTGTTGAACCAAAATCGTACTAATGAATAAAAATCACAAGATAGAGAAGAAGAGAATAGTCCACATGACCCTGCTTTAAAAATCTACATAGCCGGTAGAGTGTCTGTTCGACCGCTTTCCATGCATATGTTTTAGCAGTTTAACTTCGTGCTCTATAAATGGCGTTGTTCATTTGACTCCATTTTCTGAATCGCGGTCTGTAATCTGAATTTTCCGTGAAAGAATGATACTGACATTCGCCCGTGTCAGATGTCTTAAGTTTGGTCTTTTGAAGAGGTTCTCAATTCAACGCCTGTTTTTCTTTATGTAGGTGCCTACATTATGGCTGAGCAATACTCAAATGACCAGACTGATGAAAGTTGCAAAAATCCGGTGGATGCGAGTCGCGTTATACTTCTAAGTGTTCCTTACCTACAAATGCGTGCCTGCCATTTGCTATTTGCGATTTTGGTGTCAGTAATAGTTATCGAGAGAGAAGCTCGTGGCCAATAATTAATAACAGTGACTCGGTAGATCTTTAGGATTAGCTCTGCTTGCCTAGGTTGGTCTGTGGATGGCTGACCACTCTTACGTACCTACCGAGTTTCCTCCGTGCCTCGGAAATCACGTTAAGTTGTTGGTCCCTCCCGGCTGTCATTTGTCCATCTTTGACAGTCGTTATAGGTAGTCATTGGCCCAAAAAAGTCTGACAACCGCAGTCTTATCAAGTGGTATCGTATTACCCAGTATGAATTGGGTTGTGGAGGTCATATGGCACTCGCTCCATGTAAAATACTGATATTCAGCTGCATCCGGTTAGACTGGAAGACGACCCCAACATAGTTGGGAAAAGGCTATGTAGATGATGGTGTCAGTAATAGTTATGTGTTTTACGGGTTACTTTTTGTACATCTTGTTCGTTTTGTAAATCTAGAAGACTTATGTTAAAATGGAATGCTGTGTGGTATACTTACGCAATTAAGCATTTTTACCTTTATTTAAACACTAGCTGACCCGCGCAACTTCGTCTGCGTCACATAAGAGAAAAAGGGTTACAGAGAGTGGGTCGTAAGCACCTATAATACAATTACAATTACATTATCAAAGAGCACATCACACACATCCTTCCGCATTATGAAAATGTGCGCCTGGTACATGATCATTATTTTGTTGCGGAGTTATTTTAAACGGTGTATCTCCTAAGATTGAAGTCAATTGAAGTCAATTTCCGTACCCAAGGGCAATTTTGTTCAAAATCAAATACTTGTGATTAACACTTACTTGTATTTATTTGAATAAGAAGAAATTACCGCGTTTACAAAAAAACCGCTTTAAAGGCTTCTATTGACAGCTTTACATCTTCATACTTAGACACTCGACAGTCATACTCCAGCCAGCTAGGCCAGCAGTTGTCATCAAGGTGGATTAAATGAACCGCAACACGATATTCTGCTGTAAACCGTTGTGGACCTGTTACAACTGCTTACCATTTAAAATTTCAAACTCTACGTCCCTACGCTATGACGCCGCGTCTAAAGTGCACAACCTCTTCAAAGCTTAGAAACCTTCAAATGCCGTATTAATATTTTACGGCATGGTACAATCATATTTTACGGTGAATGGGTTTTAGTTTATATAAAAATCTCGAAGGAGTATTGATATCAAATTCGAAACAAATCACCGCCAAAATAACTTTCTACCCCTTTTTAACCCCGTTAGGGGATGAATTTCAATGCAATATGAAACGCGTCCACCAATTCTGTTAATATTGTTGATTGCAAAGTTTGAAAGGAAATAATTTCAAAATTCTTTCTTATCGTATGCCTACGTTATACAAAAAATACACCCTCCAAGTTTCAGGTTTCTACAATCTGCGGTTTACCATCCATCATGCTGGATGGTTTTTTTTTAAATGCTGAATGGTTTTTTTTTAAATGCTGAAACAGGTCTTTCTTTATTTAGATAGTCCTTCAGGACAAAGCATTTTTTATTTGAAGATAGTAGGATTTGTACTCGTTTGTAATGTATTTGTAACTTTTCCGGCTTTATGTCTTATGTAAAATAAAAAATAATGATTGGCATCAAAAAATTGTTTTGTTTAAAATAGCAATTTTCTGGCTAACTATTTCCCCTAACCTGGGTTGGTTTGGAAGAACTTCTTGATTAATATCGGGAAGAAGATCGATTGGCATCAAAAAAATTGTTTCATGTAAAATGGCAATTTTCTTGCTAACTGTACTTTATTTTTTAATTAAATCTGTGAACGGGGATAAACATTTTGTGAAAAAATTACGTATTGTTACCTAAGACCATTTTTGGGTAGTTGCAGCTCCCGTTACCGCCCCGTTACCGTCTCCACCCTGTATTACCAACTACTTATACCAAGGAAAGCCAATCTTCTTGAGTTCCGCTATTTTGGGCGTATTCACTTCAAAAATCAAATTTCAAGAAAATTTAGAAATTACATTTACTTACCTGTATTAGATTGGAAGTATTTACAGCAACTTTTAAAAGTTTCCACTTCAATGGATTTTATTCTATAGGTGTAAGAAGTTAATTAATTTTAAACACAAAACCTTTTTTTTTACGTTTCTGAATGTTTTTTTTTTTTAAATGCTGAAGTAGGTTGTTCTTTATTTTTAATAATAAGTCTTTACTCTAAGTTTCATGAATCTAGAACAATCTAATTTTTTTTTTCATTCACACTTTATCCCCCCTTTTCACCCCCTTTTTCCAAAATTTTCCATAATTTCTATAGCCTAAATGTTATTTTGGGTTTATTTAAATAGATTAGTGAAGTTTTCATCAAAATCCATCCAGCAGTTTTTACGTGATGCGCGGTCAAAGAAACAAACAAACACGAATTTTAAAAATGGTTTTAATATGTTCAGTTACTTATTTTAAGTCACCCTGATCGGTTTTTTTTTTTAAGCTTCAATGTACAGATTTTTTGGTCTTAACGATTTTATTATATGTATATGTCACCGTAAAATTAACAAATACCGTTATATTGTAATATCTCTAGCGATATTGTAAAGTCCCGAATTATTGTCAAATGAACATACTGCTTACAACAAAAGGCTTTATTTTCGTGAAATGCATGCGATGATAGTCAACTTACGCGGTGTGGAGGGAAGGAGGGGTCCCCCTTGCCCAGTGGCACAATTCTCATGAAAAGATAATGCACCATTCCTGAGAAATACCGATTAATATCACATAACCTTAAAACACTTAAATTCCCCCTAAAAAGCGTAGTCGACGGAGCCCCGCTTCGTGGGGTATTTCCGAGTGCAGGGTTTAAAGGAACCTAACTAACCTAACGGGGGGGTGCCCCAAGTCCCGATTATGGGGGCAGAGATACTTCCGTATGTTCAGTTGACAATAATTCGAGACATTACAATATCGCGAGAAAAAACACGTTATATTGTAATATAACGTGTTTGACAATTTTACGGTGACATATAGATTATCAACCAGTAGCAATTAGAGCCATTACAGTCGACTGCTAAACAGGCTTCTCCAATGTCACGCATTCACAATAGGTATTAATATAGAGTGCCTTGTTCCTGAAGGGAAACCGATAGGAATGGTTCTTAGGTACCTTCAGGCCTGATACTAACAGCTACCCTGCAAACTGTTAGGAATGGGGTTTTTAGGTGCCTTCGGGCCTGGTACTAACAAACGGGAAGTAATTAATGGCCACCGTGAATTTCAATACTTCTATTTATCAGGGACCCTACGACTCGGTGACCGGCCCTCCTGACATCAGAATGAACGGTCACCCTTAAAATGTTTTTTTTCTTCTAGAATACGATGGAAGCAAGTGTTTGAGAATAGGAAGCAAATAGAAGCAATAGGAAAGCATTTCTTGGACATAAATTCAACGTTAAATACGCCTAGTGACCGTTCATTCTGACGGACACTGCAAACTGATAGTAGTGGCGTGCCTAGGGCCCATCGATACGGCAAGCCCATAAGGCACGCTGACTGTTCAGAAGCCCTAACGTCATGAAGAGTAGGAGGTTATAGGGGCAAGCCAAGCTTTAAGGCTTGTATGAAAGTAACGCCACTAACTGATAGGAATGGGGTTCTTAGGTGCCTTCAGGCCTGGTACTAACAGCTACCCTGCAAAAATCATCGTCATCATCAAGCTTTTTATATGGACCTCTTCAAGTAGTGATTATCCAGATCAAAGCTTGAATCCATTAGGGATTCAAGGTTTTGGTAAGAAAGAGATGGCATGAAAGTTAAGTGATAATCCCTTCATACGTAGGTATAGAGCCGTGCGAGTATTTAACAATCAGAACCATAAGCACAGATCGTCTCTCTAGTGTAAATAATTGAAAGGAATGATTCCACATGTGTCGGTATCAGCGGGTACTTACATTGTAGTGTAGGATTTGATTCCTCGATGTTCCCCAGACGCCGTGGTATCGCCTTACACTGAGCAGTGAGCAGTGAGCGTGCCACAGATGGACTATGTTCACACGAAATGTCGCTCGATGACTCCACTTGAGTTGAACTGTTTAGTTTTATACTGTGACGGTGCGCGATGTGGTCGAATGTTTTGTTACTTTCCAACTTGACTCAGATTAATAGGCGCACATCAGCTGCTTTTAGTTAGAGATATGATTTACAGTTTCAGTATCATCTTTATTTCGACTTTGATCATCACAACATTGAAAAGGAACCGCACCTTTTTTTGTTCAGCTAGATTCCGTTACCTAGGGATAAACCCATTTAAGTAGCTGGAACTACAGCCAGGAACAGCCGATAAATCATTCTTGACTTAAGTTTTACTTAGTGAATACTTAGTTTTTTGTTCGGATTGGACCAAAAAACCAATATTTTCCAGCTTTGGTTTAACTTCACTTTTATTATAAGTTTCTTAGATCACTGTTTTATGTTAATGTGGTGGTAATCCGCTCGACGGATAAGAACAAAAAACACACAAGATTAAAGCGTAAAATTGAGCATGCTGCTCCCGCCTCTGTAATTAATATCTTATGTGTTGGCGCACAAAAAGTGTGTTAGTCAAAGTATAGGGTATCATCGGCCGTCCGTCGGCCCATGTGTATCGTATGTGTAACGCGAGCCGCCGCCCTGCGCACGCGCCTCGCGCTTCATTTGCACTCAATCTTAATATTGCAGCCTCGATGCACCATTACAAATTCATAACAACCTTTTTGTACAATGTTTTTGTTTCTCTGGAAGCTTGAAATCTCGGAACTGTAACATTAGTCACGCGATGATAAATTAACAATGTTAGTCGATAAGGGCGTGTTGACATGTTGCTAGTCAAGTTTAATTCAATTTAAAAAGATTTTATAGACACCAACACATGTCACCATTCCTTTGTAATTTTCATCACTATTCTGTTTCGATAGCAAACAGATGCAAGTGAATCGATGATTCCAAGCTTATCGGTAGTTGTCGGTAACATCATAAACTGCGCTTGCGATAAATCAGCCTTATTTCTCATAAATTTTCTTAAAGTATGATATAATTACATAATTAGCCGATATGTTTATTGGCCTCATTAGTGTCGGTCGCGAAAAATGTGAGAGTGATAAGATAGGGGTTAGAACAAGCGAGGCGTTGTGCGCCGGGGCGGGCGCGGGCCGCGACCCGGCCGGGCTGCGCCTGCGCGCGGCCGGAAGCGGCGGACGGCCAGGGGTCGCCGCCTATCGCGCGCATCGCCCGTCCTCGTCCGGGGACCTGTAGGTACATGACCAGCAGTTCGCAGAAACGTGAACCACTAGAGGCAATTAATATCAGAAAGATAGCTTAGTTTTTGGGATTGCAACAAAGAAAATTGATCTTCTGGTCCAGTATCTAAACTAATTTTCGAGTAACTTTGTAGGTACACATCATCATAGGTAATCAATTATTTTCTTTAGAAGGATCTCATACAAAATTCTGGCTTAGTGTAGAACATAGAAAAATATATTTATTAAACAACATAATTGTTATGAACTACAACTAATAAATCACAACAATAGCTTATCAGATATTATAGTCACTATATTACCTATTTATATGAACTTATTTATGTATAACTTATACTTACTATCTACTTAACATATTAAACTTTGGAACTTGAGGAATTTCGTAAAGTACCAAACTAATGTAACAGATATTTTTTAATAAGTTTTTCGAGTAGCATAATTTGGTGTTATATAATTCCGTAGTTTAAAAACTACAATGAAAGTTGTGTTAGAGTACCAATCCTACCATAACGCAGTACACACGTTTCATTACATATTAGCCAAAAACATGTCTGTGCGTTCCCAATACAGATAAGCACAAATGGCGGAGTTTTTTTTAAACTTATTACAGTGAAACCCTTATGAAGCAACAATATGAATGTGGTAATGAACTTGATACCTAATTAGTAATTACATAATCAGCTTTTCATGGTTTTACTAAATTATTAAGTAGGTACCTTAATGTCGCGTTTATTCCTTCATTTCAGGATTTTTATTATCCGCTGTAGTCCGCACGTGGACACATGTCATTTTGGTCCGATGTAGTTAGCAAAAAAAAAAAAATAATTTACCCAAACTTTAACCTAATAAATATTTATTCAGCTTACACAAATTAAACGCACGTGCGCATCGCTTCGTGTTCGCGTAGCACTTACATGTCTACCCAATTATATTTTATATTTACAACAGCTACGTGACCTATTTTTATAAGTTACAAAAAATATGAGCGGCGATAAAATATTCCGATCTTTTGATAAAGCTTATTGATATTACTAAAAGTCTTTGAGACACCAACGCGCAATCACGACACCGTTTTAAAATAAAAATAGATTTACTTTTAAGTATTTTTAGGGGTGTCCCGCGTAATGTTGCCAGTCTGCACAGGGGTGCAGGTGGGGCGGGACGGGCGCATACAGCGGCGGGGGCGCGTGGTGAAGGCTGTGCGTGGGGTACCGCCCGGTGCACGGCTGCAGCTCGTGGAAGTCCTGGCCCGGCTTCAAGTACTGTTCGAGCTCGGCGTTGTCCGGCGGGCCTTCCGCCAGCAGCGCCGGCGAGATGTCCGGCATGCCGGCGAAGTCGATCTGATCCCTCTCCGGAGAAGGCTCCCTCTTCGGCCGCACCGCTGACGTCGGCTGAGGCTTGCGACGTCGCGGTTGGTACTTGTAGTCTGGGTACTCCTTCTTGTGCTGCGACCGGAGCTTGTCAGCTTCTTTGATGAAAGGCTGCTTCTCATCGTCGCTCAAACTTCTGTAAAGGAAATAATCGGTTATTTGAAACAGAGATGATTTTGATAAAGTGAACGAGTGTTCGAAACTGCTGAGTCAGTGCGGTTTTTAGAGAGGCGTATCAACTTGACTATTACCAGATGCAGCGCGTCACTACTCATGTGCCGTGTTCTCTGGTCAATGCACACCACTTAAACTTGTTTTGTCTTGCTATAGTGCTTAAACATTCTATACAAAGTGTATGATGGTTATTTATGAGCTTTCGATAGGTGGGCGTTGTGGTTTTATTTCAAACTAAGTTCATTACTGTATACTCATATTTTGTTGCACATGACGTGTAGATACTAAGAATATAATTATGCCTAAAAAGCTACTCCGTCAAAACGCCACGACGACGACAAGCTTTCGTACCAAAAGTATTTGTTGTTAATTTAACCACAGAATTGAACATTTAATGTCGTTAATTTAAAGGTAATCGAGCACATCTCTCCGACCTTTGACCTTGCTAACCTACTTGATCGAGATCTGCATCTTGAGAGGTGAGCGCGATGACAGTGTAAGAGAGCCCACCAATCACAACAGAGCAATCAGGCTCACTTCTCACCGACTGTTTTCTTTGATGATTCGAGAGTTTACTCCATGGCTCAGAGTATAAACATATGTAGAGCGCCTACGAAGGTTCACGGTCCGACCGACGCGACCGGCCGCACCGGTCAGCAAAAAGAAGTATTTGAAACGGATGCGCGAAAATTCGCTCTTCATTTCCCGTTGAAACTTGTCAAGTCAAGGTTCCTGAACTGTTTATTTCAAATGATACAGTTTAAGGAGAAACTACAAATAAATGATCACTTGAATTTCATAGGAGCAGAAACAGCCACATGTCATTTTATAACTTTTTATGGCGCCGCTTTCTACGTGAGTTCCTATAACTTATCCTAGTCTGTCTCATGTTAATATAAGTATATTAAGGTCGGTTTCCTTTGAATGTACCTTTACCTAAAGCGCTATATGTTATTCATACTTCCATATCCATGTCATTCTCGTCATCGTAGCAGCGGAGAGCGCGCGCAGTGCGCGGGTGGCCTACGACAAGTTGCTTTTACGATCGTTGAGCAGTACTTAGTGCTTATTTGATCCCAATGTTCGGAAATAGTACTTGCTTCAAAGAATTCGCATAGTCATGCTGCGAGCGGGTATCTGAGTAAAAATTTTAGTTTTGTTAGTTGCTACGCGCTTGCTACGAATTATTTCGTAGACCGTATACATCTTTATGCCACGTCCCTGTTCTTTTTTTACTAATTAACAGTAAATTAAAATTGAATTCAGATCTCGGTATTTAATTAATGGCTTGGCGGTAAATTACTGGGAGTCTGGCCGCTTTAGCGGAATCGTAAATGAATCACTTTAAAAATTTAATTTCTTAAAATGGTCTTTGTAACCATTACCATAAAGTCCATTTTAAGAATTTTAATTTTGTTTAATAAAATGAATAACGAAAATTAAAAAAAGAACCCCTGTAGTGGTGGATTCTACAGTTTTTGTTTATTTCGGCCGATGTTTTGTCGACACAAACTTAAGCACAAGGGTAGCATCTAATATTGAGCAAAAATGGGCATGTATTTAAACTTTCTACGTGCTAGTTTTGTTGAATACATATACAGGTACATAAGTTAGAAAAAAAAGCTCGATCCCAGATTGATCTCGGTGCGAATTTGTTCCACAATTTTCTATTTGAGCAGGCCGAAGTCAGCCGATCTGAGCCGAAGTGGAAACAGTTAGAGATGTTATCGCGTCGGTTAGCGGCGATAGCATTTTAATGAGTAAACAATCGATGCACGCCGCGCTGTGGGACGCCGCACGCGCAGCGCGCCGGCAACCACTCGACCAAGCGAGTGTACGTCGAGGCGGGTTTCGGGTTCGTACTATCGTGCTATCAGATTCACTTGGATAGTTGCATTATGATTATGACTTGAGGAATGTTATGCTGATGAGTTTAGAGATTTAGTTTGTTACTAAATTTGGCGAAAAATTAAGCTTACCATAGGTAAAGCTCGATGGAATTGAGGTAGAGATCTTTGCTACCGCATCAATTTTGTTTAGTAAAGTCATCATGAGATTTAAAGTTCAGAACAATTATTTGAAACAAACAAAAAATACCTCAATCATCTCGATTCGTAGAGCTTGCAATTGATAAAAGAATCTCAATCTTGAGGTGTTTTCAAAGTTTTGATTTTCTACTATGACTTTCAATGTGATTAATTTTTCGGTAGCTTATGTCAGGAGCTTATGTCAGTTTGACTGTAACATCAACGGCGCTGGTAGAATGTCACTTTGACTATATACCCAACATGCAGCCAACCCTCCAGAACAGTGACATCATTGCTTAAAAATGACATGTTTACTCACTTCCACATAGATCCCAGCGACTTGCTGAGCTCGGCGTTGTGCAGCGCGGGCCGCTGCTCGGAGAGACGCCTGCGCATCGCCTGTGCGAACACCATGAAGGCGTTCATGGGTCTCTTCACGTGGGCCCGTCGCATGCAGCCGCCGCCCCTATGAGGACAACCGTCATTTGTGAGAACTTAATATCGGCCTGCAAATCCTGCAATGATCCCATTGCACTGTTGGGATTTTAATATGCTCTTTGTGACTTATGTGAAGAAGGAAGAGGGCTGTAATTAACCTAGTATTATCATTACCTACCACATTTTTTTTTGTAATTACCAAACATTTTGGTTATTATAGTGTTTTGAGAACTGTTTCGCCCTGGACTGGGCAGAGATCAGGCGCGGGATCAAAAGCTACTCTATGTGCTTTCGAAGGCACGGAGCTGTACCCGCTACCAACTACCAAACTTTAGGCTGCTACTGACAATTTCCTAATGGAAAACTCAATAAAACTTTTGCCCGACCCCGACCGAACCGAATCCAGGACCACACGCTCTGCAGTCGCGTTTGCAACCACGAGACAAATAGGGCAATAAGAAACCTACTGTCGTGTTAGCGACACGACACGACGGTGGGTGAAAAAGGAGAATGGAAGCCAATAAACAATTACTACTATAAATAATTTATAGTAATAATTGTTCTCAACTCGAGCGTTTGTTTTTTCTGCTGATATTTTTAACCTGAAAGCATCATACTATAGTAATACTTATTAATGTAATTTAAATACTAATCCATTCTAGAATACGAGTCTGTAATACGTATCTTGAATGGAGCGACAATTTGACACATGCATTGAGTCATCAGCATCAGCTACAGACACGATCGCTCATTTATAATAAACTAGCTGACCCGCGCAACTTATTCTGCGAGAGAGGGTTAGTTTTTTTTTTTAATAAAAATTATCCTATGTTACTTCTAATACCTCCAAGAATATGTGTACAAAGTTTCATAATGATCGGTTGAGTAGTTTTCGCGTGAAAGCGTAACAAACAAACTTACATTCACATTTATATAATATAGCTTCTGCCAGCGGCTTCGCCCGCGTGAAGTGTGATCATTGTCCCATGGGATCTCACTACCAGGCAGTACCAGGATAAAAAGTATCCTGTTTTAATCAAGGTTATAAACTATCTGTGTGCAAAATTTCATCAAAATCCGTTCAGTAGTTTTCGCGTGAAAGCGTAACAAACAAACTTACATTCACATTTATAATATTAGTAGGAAGTAGGGATAGGGATATATATAGGATAGGGACTCAATTTACCCTGTTTCCATTTGAGGTGACTCAATAGTAAATAATATCTAGTTAGACCGCAGTGCCTGATGGTGAGAGTTCGAAAGAGAGAGAAAGCTCGTCCAGAAAGTTTATTTATTCTGTCTGTTAGGTAACTAAGGTACTGAAAGCAAATCTACTTCAATATTGTTACATCATTGCGTTAACACAGTATAATACGAGTTTATACGAGTACCTACCTATGTTGCTAAAATATAGGTACCTAGGTTTAAATCTCTTAAGATTTAGTTAAAAAAAGTTGATTCATAAATTCTAAAAGAAACCAACGAAATATCAAACATCAAGCTGTTTTGTTTGGTAACACAGCTAAAATAAATAGTTTTGAAGTTAGACCCATTTCCAAACAAAAAGCTGGTATTGACATAAACAATATGAAATGCGCACTTGAGCGGGCCCGACGCTACTCAAATTGGTTTAGCTTTCGGCGCGCGCCCGATAATTACTAGGTAACCAAACCCATCAAGCGTCGACGACCAACGACTATAAAGAAAATAAATTACGATTTACCCTTTCAGTACAGCAGTGAACAGTGGTACGAACGATTGTAAACAGCCCAAGTGGCGCGGCCTCACGACTCACGTCATTTTACGCTCGTAAACATCTCTTATTTTATTACTTTTTTATTTTCTAATGCCCGTTCGGGTTTCCTTGCGATCTGAATGCTGACAATAAATTATGTTTTTTTCTTCAAACACTGACACGCCACTAAAAGTCGATCGATTTCTAACGGATTACTCTCGGGAAGTAATCTGAGGAGAAATAATCACCTCCCGCTTCGCCGAACTTCAGCGGTTTCCTTGTTTATTACCCAGAACGAGTTCTCATAATGTAAAACGTTTTTATTATACTAATACTAAACGGAGGAATGAGTAGACGTAGACTTATAAGAAATTAGAAATAGGCATCATTAATGCATAATTTCGATAATTCTACATAGGTCCCTTTCTATATTGTACAACTCTAACATTCGCAGCTCAGTTAGCCTATGGTGGTTTTTAAAAACCAATAAAAAGGTGATGTAGGATACGACATGACATCCTGAAAAAGAAGAAACTTTATTTACTTAAGATTAAGAACTGTAAAACTAATCGAGAACATGTTCAACTAAATACTCATATTGGTAACAAAAAATCTTCAAAGAGTGACAAATTAAAGCGCGTAGTTTGTCTGCATCTGTCCCCGTAGTACATATGGGCGCTTCCTTTTGTATTACAGATTGAGTACTAGTTTTTGCTGCGACAGACCCTCCGCGCGTCGCCATCTGGTTAGTAACATCGGGCTCCTGACAATTGCTGATAGCAGCCCCTGCTTTAATTGCTACAACTCACATTATGTTCTCAAAGTGGTACCTACTCATAGCGATCGCTGTGATTTATATGGCACCGTTTGTCATTATAGAAAATGGAGAAATTGTAACGATAACTGTGACTCTTGGCTATATACATACAGGGTGATTGGTCATTGGGAGTAGGCCTTGAAATGGGGGACTAGTATCCCCCCCCAACCTTATTTGCAACAATTTCGCCCCGACAACTTGGGGTCTAAACTGGGTGGTTTTTGAGAAATCGAACTTTTAAAATTTTCCTTAAAATGTTCCACCTTTACACCATAAAGTGCCGATTGTAAAAAATCTACGCCATTCAGGATATTATTATTAAACTGATACTTTTCTGATAGGGGTATCAGAAAATGAACGAATGTATCCTCATAAAACCAATTTATCAAAACAGTACTTTGGGAGCCTTTGGAAAATAGGAGCCATAAAGGTCATCTTCTCAAAATTTCTTGAAAGTTTTCTTGTTTTTCGAGGCCGCTTTCTCAAAATAAATGTATGGCACTTGTCGTGCAAATTACAGAACCGACTTTTTTGTCTCATTAGATTTCCCAAATGATACCACAATACCCTTTTTTAGTATGTGAATGACCAGAAAACAACGATTGTTCATGAGAACAGGTGGTACAGGTTTCCATGTTGCAGATTTTTTTGTTACCGCTATGTGATGTTAGCTGTTTGACTTACTGCTGGATCCTGGTCGATCAGATCATGTTAAATCTGTCTCTATCAAGTGTATTTTAACCTACCCTTTTAGACAGGCAAAGCAGTCATTTTATTCTATTTGAACATCATTTAAGCAGGATTAGGGTCGAATCACCTTGTATAAGCGATGTTAATGGACTTACACAAATCGTTTTTCATAAAAACTTACCATAAATCTACAGAGCACACAGTCGGTATTTGTCAAAAAACACTTTTACGGAAGTAATCTTTTCGTTGTTTTCGGGATGTCACAAAATAGCGTACTGAAAGCTGTACCCTCATGATATGTAGGTAGGTATGCAAGTAATATAAAGTTATGACGAAAGCTTTAAAGCCATGTATTGTACCTATTCTTTAGTATCGTATTACTATTTTCAAAGGTAAGTCTACTGATTCGTTCACCCTTTACGTAATAATAGAAACTACTATTACGCCATTAAAATATAATTTAAAAATCTTAATAGGACGACATGTCAATGACAAAAAGTTTTACAGTCGCGCGCACAATGATTTACTGCCAGATTTCACAGCCATCCGTCTGCCATACATGTGTATATGTTAAAGATTATAAGAGCCATAAGTATTAGTTAACTATACGCACCTATTTTATCTACAAGTGCTTCGGTTTTAGGCACAGAGGGCACGTGTTTATTATATCCGCGTTACTCAATCTTGTAAGTGTGTTTTTGTTTTGGCCTGCAGTCGGGGTTGTTTCAAAGTTGGTGTTGATGAATGTTTCTGATAAAAACTGAGTTACTTAAGGGTTTAGTTATCAGGATGCATGATACCTACTGGTTATGTATTTAAAAGTTAAATGGTTAAGATTTTGAGTGTTTCACTACTTCTATGAGCTACCACGATTTTAAAGAGATATGCAACAACATTTTTTGCCAAAGTAGACTGTAGCACGAACTCAATTTTACATCAAGCAAGTATGTAAGCTATGACTTCAGTTTCTTTTAAGATTTCTGATTTTTTTGTTTGAAATGAGGTCAAAACATTTCCTTTAAAACAGTGGTACTTAAATCACATACATTGGAAACAATTGAACTAAATAACATTACATCAAGGCTACACACGAGAACACGTGTGGAATTTAGGCATGTTACAACATAATGTTGAGCTTAGTATGCTTAGGTGTTATTAGCTATTGTTTAGAAAAGTTCAGTAGCCCGACGGTATATAGAGCCAGTAGGGCAGTAAGTACCTAAAAACTTTTTTTGCAAAAAATAAAACCGACTTCAAAAAAAAAACAAAAAAGTGAAAAATAACTTTAGCTTCTGAAGTCGGTGACCTTTGTTTGATTGCTTTAGTTTTTTTGTCACCGACTTCAGAAGCTAAAGTTATTTTTCACTTTTTTGTTTTTTTTTTGAAGTCGGTTTTATTTTTTGCAAAAAAAGTTTTTATTTTTCACTTTTTAGTGGTTCACATGTGCTTGATACATGGAAAGTACATACCGTTACCATTACAACAAGCCCAAACA
Source organism: Xestia c-nigrum (assembly GCA_916618015.1). Classification (NCBI taxonomy): domain Eukaryota; kingdom Metazoa; phylum Arthropoda; class Insecta; order Lepidoptera; family Noctuidae; genus Xestia; species Xestia c-nigrum. The sequence goes on from OU745260.1 coordinate 14,883,220, forward strand.
CGACTATGGTACATTGTCTCATTATGGAGTTCCGTGACTCTTGGCTTCATCATCAGATCTGATGGTAGAATGGGTCTTATCAAACGTAAATGCTTCACTTGCTGTAGAAAATACCAAAATCGCAACACGTTTTCAAATAAAATTTGAAGAGTTCCCTCGATTTCGCCAGATTCCATCATCAGATCCCAACTTGGTGGCTATGGGACCATTTGGGAAGAATACCCTTTCCAACAAAAAAAGAATTTTTCAAATCGGTTGGCAAGCGACGGAGTTATGCCCGAACAAACATAAAAAAAAAAAAAAAAAAAAAAAAAAATAGAAACATCCGAATTGAGAACGTCCTCCTTTTTTAGAAGTCGGTTAAAATAATCAGTAACGGTGATTGATGTGTCCAAACAAAGGTACGGTTACATTCGAAGGAGTATTGCCTAGTTCTAAACTTCTAAACTATTGTTTTACTATTTTGCTGACCTTAAAACACGTTGGTGTGTTTGAGTGTTTACAATTTAAACGTTATCGCCAAGTTTTAATTTTCTTGTTTTAAACGCCTACTATTTTCAGTACCAGTTACCTACAAAATTCGGAAAGCTCGTGTTGTTTTTATATGTTGAACCTTAGTAGATAGTATTGGTATAGATGGGGTTAGCCATGCACTTTTTATGTCGAACACTTAAATAATTAAGCACCTGCTTTCGTGTTTGCCCGCGTTTTTAATACCACTACAAGATTAAAGCGCACTCTTTGTTTTCCGTGCAACAATATTATGGCATTAATAGTATCACTTAGTTGTATTCAAAACAGGCATATACATTAATTTGCTATAGTTTTGAACACCGCAAAGTGCTTGTACCAGATGAGTATTATAGGATATATTTAGGCACTCACTCCTTATATAAAATTGGCCTAGGCTAGGTATGCACTTGCGTGCGTCTTGAGGCCATTGGCTGAGGAAGTCATAAACAGAACAGATAGCTGTCATCTGTGAAGAGCCCGCCCACGCTATTTCTGCTTGCAGTGTTGCGCCGACGCAACCGCCCACCGTACTTAGGTATTAGTGTGTTATTGCACATAAATTTGCCAAGGGAACGTGCATACGATAGTTTGTTGCCGCCAAAGTGCATTTGTTGCAACATTCCTGTTGCCAATTTTGACTTACGTTTTCCCATAACTTGACATGGGTCTGCGGATCTTGGGTGTAGAATTGAAGTAATGTTGTAGGAAAAAAAACACTAATATTAAGTTTAAGATCCAATCTGTTACAATATACTAAATGTTGTAAATTATAGTGTGTTAGAAGACATTGTTGTTTATGAGGAACAACAGACTCCTAAAGTAAAGGTATTCCTTAAATGTTTGGGATTATAAAGGTCTCAACTAAATACTCGTATTTATTATTTTAAAACACAATGTACACAATATTTGGGAACGGATTTAAAACGTACCTATAATTCTAGTTCGCTTAGCTCTTGTGTGTAATTTGAAGTTATGCGATCAATAAAAAATATTATTTACTAGAAGATGAATGCATAAAGTAAAATAGACAAAAAATACGTTTTGTTTTTGCTCCGTAAACTGCTGATACCATCATCGTCTTTAATTTCTTCCCATTTATTTTATTTTGGAAATCCATCAAGTAAAGTCAATTGGTGCCTACTTTAATGCATTTAAAAGAATTCCGCCGATATTCATGTGGAAAATGAAAACCATCTGCTTTTCGTAGAACTGATCGTGAGAAAGGATCCATATGTTCGGCCTTGTTTAATCTTAATGTACACCATGGACCCAGTGGGCCAAAAGATGATTTCAGTCAATTAAATCAGCCCCCCTCCCTAGACACTAAGGCCAAAATTCAGTAGTGCAGAAAATCGGATCAACTCGCCTTGATCGAAGTGATCCGTGGCTAACGTCGTCCGATAACGTGGTCGTTGGAGGCCACCCTACGAAACCACCAAACAAACTCGTTCAGGAGCAGTTATGCAGTATTACAATTGTTATGGTACGAAACATTGGCCCTGAAAGCTCTTGAACACCTTTTAGATGTGCTGATCGCGTTCAGTTTATTTGGAGAAATCTGCTCTAAATAACACGTTTTCCTCCTGGACTACACAAAATTTGAAACTATTAAGCCAGATTTATTATTTATTGGTTAAGCTTAAGCATTGCTAAGTCAGAAAATATATTCACAACGATTTTTTCTATTAATTGGGTCAATATTGCAATATACCTACTACGAAATTTGTTATGCCAATAACACGGCAAGCAACGGTACGGAAATCCTGATTAGTTTGGTTCAAGATGTCCTTCGCCGAAAAGCGATAAACCTCTGAATATTGCATTGGTTTAGTTTTAATAAACACTTACAAAAACTCGTGGAGGTTTGACGGTTTTGATTTGGCATATTTTAAGTGAGTAGAGAAATTGCTCGTAGCACTGCCTACGAAATGCCTACGACGAAAAGTCATCTCTTATTTTAAGAAAACTATTTAGATTTGGTTGTTGTGTGTTCGAAAGTAATGTCCACACAAAGGCTCTGGTTAGGTTTCTTTTCCGAGTCCTGTATTAGCAAATCAATGTCAAAACAAAACCGACATGTTTACATTCAAACCGGCACTTAAAAGTCTCCCCTTCAGTCGCTTGGTCTTGAAATCTTTTATAAACATCCCCGCGACCGCAGTTATCTCCGCAGTGGATGTAACAACGGCTATAAAACAATTAATGGCGCTGTAAAACCCAGCGGTAGCTGAAAGATGACTTTCAAAATCATTATTGTACCACTCGAACGCGTTTTATCATCGAATAATTACCTAGTGATTAGATTACTGGCACCTGCTTCAAGTATCCCTGGGAAAATCGGTATCGATTAATAGGGGTGGGTAGTGTTAGGGATAGATACCGTGTATCGGAATCCAATTGAAAAGGGGAAAATTTTCTCACAGAATTCCCTGCAGAGTAAATACTGTGGTTTTGTGGAATTATCGCGCACTGAATTGAATTCCAATGAAGGGTGAGGGTTCCTATGCAATAGGTACTTATGTTTTGCTTAATTTGTATTTTATTGTAATAAGTTTTCGTTTTTAAGTAAATAACAGCTCTACTTAACTCTATCAATATAATCTCCAGTGTATAGCAGCGTACAGGCCTACCTCTTAAACTGGAACCGGTATTCTCTTCAAAGATTATCTGCGGTGTAAATAGATTATGTCCTGTAAGGTACCACTTCATATTTTACTTGTTTTATTGCAAAGCCGCATCTTAACCAACATATTGTAGGTAGTATAATCAAATCGCTGCCGGCTTTGTTTGAACACGGAGTAGAGACAGGGCGCGCCTACCTACAGATGCGCCCTGTTTGTAGATGATAAGCCGCCGCCGCCGTTCCGCGAATGCAATCTGATTGGCCCTCACATCCCGGAAGTGGAGGAATTTTGTAATTTACATTATAAAAATGTTAGATATTCTGTCCGTTTAGGTTGGGTTAGGTTAGGTCAAAATCAAAATGAAAAAAAAACATAGCATACATTTTTCGTACCTAGGCCAGTTACAGGCACTTTTGAATTGTCGAAACAAAGATGAACATTAATAACGTAGCTACAGTACCAGTCACAACACATAAAAACTGTGAAAGTACTGTAGTTGACTATTCCCTAGTGTAGATCTCTATGGAGAAGAACGGGCAAGGAACTCCATGGATACTGACTGGAATTTTAAATCAAATTATTGTCGCCGTAGGTCTTGTTTCAAGCTTTACAAATTCACTTTGCAAAACTTCACAAGTTTCATAATAAATGAATGAGCCTTAAAAGTAAATTACCTATTCCAAATAAAAGCTTCTACATTTACCTAAGTATGAAGCTTTACAAAATATCCATTCTGAGCCATCTGTATTTCCATATAAAGTAATTTTTTGCAGACTTCAACAGACAGTTGATGATATAGGTAAGTACTAGCACCAAAGACATCTCGGCTCCTCCTCAATAAAAGTAAACATATAAGCAGATACTTGTGTTCAAGCTTTATAATTAATCAAGCCAATGAAAATACCAAAACATTGTCCAATAAGTCCTTGACTTACATTAGGACGATCAATTACCGGCCACAAGGAGGGTGGCGATGCATGGGAACACGCAGACTACATCTGTGTCCACAAAACACTGATAACGGCCACTCGGGCCGGTATCTTTGTCAATAAGTAGGTACGTAGGCACTGGGGCCCACCTAACTACGCGTAGTAGGTACGGTACTGGGGAAGTACGTCAAAACATTGGTTCAAGACTAGGGCTAAACATCATTTTGTTTGCTTTCAAGAGTAGGAATTTTCCAATATTTTATTGAATGTTGTTATAATATGAGCGGAAAACTAGTTTCGTCCAGGCCATCATCTGCCTAGCCTTTTTCCAAACTATGCTGGGATCAAGTCTAACAGGGTGCAGCTGAATACTAGTATTGTACATGGAGCGACTTTCTATATCTGACTTCCACAACCCACCTATTAATAGGTAATACTACCTATATACTATTATGGGGTATAATTAAAAATTAAAAAAAAAAAATTTTTTTTTTTCGGATGGGAAATCATCTAATGACTTCTCCCACTCTGGGTGGAGCGGGAGGGAGTGTCAGACTTTTACTGACTAAAACCTATTCATGTTCCTTCCTCGCCCTTTATGTTCGGGGCCACGGTTTCTGTTTCGAGCAGTCTCGCAGCTCCGGCAGGCCTCGGCCTTGCGGGCCCCTTCTTTTATACTGACATCTCTTTGAGGCGTGCGTGGAACACGAACGCTCCGTGGACACGGCCTGTCGTCATAAGACGGACGGACGGCGAGGTAGACCATAGCTCACCGTCCACAGGCCCGCATCTACGGTGGCCGGTAGCCACCACGTGGCCTCCGACGCCCGGTGCGTCTCCCGCAACGGCTGGAGCGAGAGGTTCTCTCTCTCTCGCAGTCCACCACCTCCTTTGCTAGCATGACTGCTTCGCAGAAGGAGGTGACGGCTTCCCATTCCGTGTCGCTCCGGACCATGGATTGAATCAGGGCCGGACGCGATGGGTCGCCGCCGCCATACACCCCTACGACACAGGGTATCCTAGTGTGGAGTGGTTATCAATTCGTCTTTATTTTTTTTTTTTTTTTTTTTTTTTTTTTTTTGTGTTTGTTACCTCAGAACTTCCGACTGGGTGAACCGATTTTAATGATTCTTTTTTTGTTTGAAAGCTGGTGCTTGTCGATTGGTCCCATTTTAATTTGTTGAAGATCTGATGCTGATCTTCCGAGATAAACAATGGAACTCTTTAAAAATAGACGGCAAATCTGCAGTAATTGCTGCAATCGCTTGTAGGTTCATTGTTCATACTATATCATGACGTAACATCACGCCTGTATGCTCTGAGAGGGTACCTAGATGTGTACAAAACTCCCAGATTTCGACAATGTTTGTTGCCTCTGAACTTTCGACTGGGTTAACCGATTTTGGTGATTCTTTTTTTATTTGAAAGCTGGTGCTTTCCGTGTGGTTCCATTTTAATTTGGTTAAGATCTGACGCTGATCTTCGGAGATATAAATGGAACTCTTCAAAAATACTCGGCAAAGCTGCAGTAATTGCTGCAATCGCTTGGTTGTTTATTGTTTATGTAACATAGTGACGTAACATTACGCCTGTTTACTCTGAGGGAGTGCGCAGAAGTGTACAATACACCCAGATTTCGACAGTTAGATATGTTAAGTTCTATTTAATGGGATTCTGGAGAAATAGGCACACCAGAAGCGATTTGGGTAGTTTTAAGAAGAATACGTTCTTGGAGTGATCCCATTTCAATTTGGTAAAGATCTGATGAAGAACTTCGGATGATAGGCGACGGGAACTCCTCAATAAATGATAGCAAATGTATTGCGATCGCTGAAATCTCATATCTGTCTATTGTTTACACCAGTTCATAAAAGAAAATCACGCCGGTACGCTGTGAAGGGGTAAGTACATGTGAACCACTAAAAAATGTATAATAAAATCTTTTTTACAAAAAATAAAACCGACTTCAGAGAAAACAAAAAAGTGAAAAATAACTTTAGCTTCAGAAGTCGGTGACAAAAAAACTAAATCAATCAAACAAAGGTCACCGACTTCTGAAGCTAAAGTTATTTTTCACTTTTTTGTTTTCTCTGAAGTCGGTTTTATTTTTTGTAAAAAAGATTTTATTTAATATTGTGCCTTGTAAACTGAATATTATTCATTCATTTGTTATTTGTTATTCATTTGTTTTTTATTCTGTAAACCCCTAACAAGACTAGTTGTAAAACTTTCGGGCCACGGTAACCTGTAACGACGGTCAAAGATCTACAAAATGACAGCCGGGATCAACTGCTGAACTGGTTTCCGAGGCACGGAGGAAACTCGGTATGTAATGGATGGTCACACATCTACGGACCGACTCGATTTAGCCAAAGTTTAATTTCGACATTCGTAATTATGTTTTCTCCAAAACATTGTAACCTCTTTTTAACTCGAACTTCAAATAAAAAATACTTCAAATATTTGTTTCTTGAGCTAGATCAGCAGTGACAGCACGGCAGACTATGCTGGCGATGTAGAGCAACCTCGACAAGGATCTTACAGCTTTCAGAACTTTCTATAAGAACGATAAAACCAGTTTGTTTTATAATTACGTTTTTGTGATTTCTTTTAGAGTATACTTGGGACTTATATTTAGCCAAGTTTTCATATTACCTACTATGAGCATCATTAGGATTCACATAACGTCATCCAATTATTGTAGAACTTATGGGCTACCGTTGCGTAGACCGTGGAAAGCATTGCGAATTACGTTTAGCGCGTAGTGTTGTACTTGTACCAGATAGTACGGCTGCGGTAATGAGCCGGTGCGCAGACGCAGCGGCGGTGTTAACCGAGCACATTACCGGGCCTCCGCTAACCAACACACGGTGCCGGCCAGATTACACTCTGTCAATATTTGAAACTATCCCGCACTCCCGGAACATGCGAAGCGATGAAGTCATTCTGAACTGTGTCAGTTGCAGCGTTGGAAGAGCGGTAGTCGGCGAATCTGAGGTCTTACGAATAATGACAACGCGCAGTGACTGACTGAGGATTCTGAGAATGAAAATGCCTTTTTGAGAATAAGATTACACTAAACCTACCATTTCAGGATAAGGAGTTATTTTAGTGGGAAAGTTAATAATATACTAGTTATTAACGTAAATTCGAAATCGTATTAGTATGTATGTACAACTCCACAATCTTGTGTGCTTATCAACTGATCCTGTCACTCCAAACCAAAAGGGATTGAAAGCAATAAACACTTATCCCGCGTGCATGAATGGAGCCCGCGGCCAAACTTTGATTATAAGTTCAAATGTCAAGATGTAACAAGTGAGCCGAGGGCGCGAAGTGGCCTGTTCAAACAGGGGTTGTGTTCCGGCGGCACCTGTGTGTCTGTTTGCGCACACACTTACACGCCGGGCCTCAATCACTGCGCAAACCAACGGGATGTTTGCTCGCACCGGTGAGATCAACGCAGGCGAGGAAATCTTAATCTGACGGAGCTTTGAACTTACTCAATGCGGAGGACCTAGTAATTGATCGAGGAATTCGATGGATTGAGTTTTTGTTGTTAGAGGCGTAGAAAATATTTATAGTGTCTGTGTGCCTCTTTGTCGCAACTTGGACTTTATATAGGGAAGCGGGTCGCACCATTTCACATACACCACGACACCACGAGTCGTCCACTACCCTAGGGGTACTCTCACTGAGTAGACCTCAGACGTCTGATATTGTCAGTAAATATTTTGGAGATTGCATAGTTTTCTGAGACTATTGTAACTACTCATAAGAAAAGCACTGTATCTAATATCTGTTTCACCTAATTTAAAAACTACCACACAAAAACCTGTGAAGCTATTAATAAACGGAAATAGTTATTATGCTGCCGAAAATGACTCTTTCGCATGCGTGTTCTAATTTTTAGTTTATACGAATGTATCCGATTCTCATACAAGTCGATGATTTAAACCGAGGCAATGTTTGGCAGCAATCAGGCTCGCTAGGAGCCCGGGGACTCCCTGCCGTCGGCTGAGATAAGCACCCTATAGTGGGAATGTTTGCGCAGGCGTATTTATCGCTGTGCCTCGCGGAAATAAATTGGTACCAGGCAGGAAGGGAACATGACAAATATTGTCACATAATGTCTAGTGGTGTCGAAGCTTTTAAAAAGAAGGGAAAATGTATCTAAGTAGTACCTATAGAGGAAAGATTTAGATTTTGATTGCAGGATCAATTTCAACTTATGTACCTTATTATAACCTACGTTTGCATTATAAATAACAACCATAAGTAATCCCGGTTTAGTATCTGCTAACCCGGCAGACCTGCTAACTTTATCGTCTATATTATAGACATTGACAAAGAAGTCAAAATCCACGTTAAAACAGTGATTACATAGGTACGTTGTTAGTGAGAGTTTCCCGCCTCATATCGTCGCCGGCAAAACTTATATCTTGGTACATGTTGCTGTTTATGGGAAACTAGATTTCAGCACTTCCACGGAATGACATCATAATCGATCAATATAATCCACTTAATCTTAGTACTTTGATTTTGAAGTAACTGCCAGTTTTATCTTATCTCTAAACTTGCTTTTAAAATGTTGAATTTAAATAAACAAGAGCAAGTTCCATTACTGGCTAAATGGAGACTTTTCCTTTATGAAAATCGAAAGTTTTTTTTATAATAAGTACCTAAATAGTGCCTAATAAAATTTCTCCGAAAAGGACTTGGCACAATATTGCTTCCATAAAACATATTAATGGCCAATCCCAAAAGACAGACTACCCTATGAATATTAACTAATTTAATCTTGTCACGTCCATTATTGATGATTCCGGATTTGCCGAAAGGAATTGATTGCATTTCATTAGATTGCAAAAGCGAAAACATAATCTGTAATGACTTACAGAGGCAGTTTCGAGGGTTCGTAGCTCTCCTAATTTTCAGAACTTTTCCTATTGATATTAGATCAACTTGTCCGCATAGTAGGTATCAAAGCATCTATATTTCCATATAACACTACTAAGCAGAATATGGAACCGATCATACTTATAATCGTAACTAGTATATGTAGTAGTAGCTAGTACTTCTTTACAGCTTGAAACACGCATATAATATTTGGAAGATTTTTATGTTCAAGAATATAGAAGCAGTATACCTAAGACCGACGTCAACGTCGATTTAACAAAAAACATATTCTCCTAAAATATTGTAGTTCCCAGAAAACATATTTGAATCCACCGCCACTTAGGAAAGAAGATAGTAGCAACAATTAACATAGTCTTGAAGTCCCGAAAAGGCCCGATATAAGAAGCCGACGAGGTTGTTATGATAGGAAATAAATAAACAAGGAGCAGATAACATAGTGCCTATTCAATTAGAGGCGGTAATCGCGTGTCGTTTTCATGTACACCGCCCCGTTGACCCCGGGTCGGCGTTAGCTAGATATTACCCTATCTATTTAGGTATTTAAGTATAACTAATTACGGAATAATTCATGTTGTACGGGGTCACTTCAGCAATAAATAATACTACGATAAACAAATGGGCGTTTAAAGCGAATTTATTGTTCTTTAATTATTTATATGTTGTAACCACTAGGTATTTGTGCGAAGATAACCTCTATCTTGGGAAAATAACTGGGAATTTAATTTAACGATTGGGTTATCTTCATGACGATTTTGAACGCATCAGTTGTGGACTATAATTTCTTACCCCATTGAGTCCCGTGACATAATAAGGCCGGATTTAAAAGTGTGGACGCGCTGGGGCAATCAAGAAGTGGACGCGGAAACTTGTTTTGAGACTTGCCCATGATTTCTGGTAGAGATTTATGAAAATTAGGGAGCTGGAGCTTTTTCATTATGCAGGGGCTTTTGCGGTAGTCAAAGTAATGAGCACGCTAGTAAGCAATTGTTCTAACGGAGGTACCTACCTATGCGAGGATGGTGACAATCGACAACGACGATGTACAGTTCTAATAGTCACTTAAATTGCTCACCTAAGGATGAGACGTTTGGGCTGCAGGACTGTTCGAAAGAGATACGGGCCTCGGATCACAAAGGGTGATAAAGGAACTGAATGGGTTTTAGTCAGTAAAATTCTGACACCTTCCGCTCCGCCCAGAGCGGGAGAGTCATTTAAAGAATTCCCATCCGAAAAAAAAGGATGAGACGTTTCGCGTCCTCTTTGTTCTCTTTAGTGCCTATTGGTATAAATCCAGTAAATACACATCAAAAGCTTTCGAAAATACCTATATCTACTTTCCAGGGAGTACAGAACAATGTTAACGACTCTTAGGTACCAAGCTAATTACAATGGAGTAGTGTGCTAGTTTATAGCCTCGATCGCAGCAGGTATATATGTCATGAAATTAAAATATGTAGTATTTCCTGAAAAGGGAGATTTATTCCATCTTTACCTATTATTATTGGGCTGACACAACCATCTTCACAATCCATCATAATACAGGATGTAGAAATAAGAGATACATATGTCTAAGTGTGGTTTCGCGTCGGTGCATGATGGCCACCGTTTCCGCCGAGTGTTTAAAGGAATAAATTCAGTTTGTTACTAAAAAGAAACTCGTCATCTGCCTAGTGTTTTCCTAACTACGCTCGGGTCAGTTTTCCGCCTAAGTGGATACAGCTGCGCCTTCACAAATAGCATACGATACGCGACACCACTTGGTTAGACTGGTTCTTTTATTGGGACAAGCCCGCCACACACGCCCAAACCACTGTAACTCCTGAAAGCCAGAATCAACAGTGGCGACCACCAGAAAAGCGCCGAGACAATGAAGCTCGACGAAGTCCCAGAGAATGAATTTAACTGTCTTGGATCCCGCAACGAAATGAATCAGAAAGTATAGCGGAGGAGTAGGAAAGCACTGTAATTTCCACTTCCCTCCATATCAGCAGGAGACAGAACGAAACAAGGCCAATAGGCTCAAAGGGACGTTTACAACTGGGATAGGCCCAGTTGCCTAGCACCACGGATAAATATTAACGTTAATGGGTCCTAACTAGAGATCTAAACAATATTTGATTCCAATAATAGGTATGGCAAAAACGCTCGAACGCACGGTTTGCTCTAGTTTCTACAAGGTCCGTATAGTAAATAACTCCGGATGTAACCTGTACACTATCCAACATAATATTGAGCCACCGACATGACGTCTTATAACAATTATCAAAGATCTACAAAAATGATAGCCGAGACTAACAGTAAACGTGTTTTCCGAGGCACGGAGGAAACTCGGTACGTAATGTGTGGACACGGAGCAACATGGGAAAGCGCCACTTCACGATCGACTCGAGTGGCTGCTATTTTTTATCTTTGCTCAAAAACTACTAACTCTCTACTAAAAGGAAACTAGCTTACAACGTCGATGAACAAATCAAATTCACCCAGAATCAAACCCAGCACCATAAACATGCTTACCTGACTAAACCGGCCTTAAGAACTGAGTATTACATCCTAGTACAGTTTATACTTGGAAACAGTAGAGCTAGAAACATTAATTACCTATATATATAAGTTCCAAATCTATCTGGCAGGATACGTCGTCATTCAGAATCCATAGGAAACCTTATTTTTATGTCGACTTTAAAAAAATATTATCTTCATAGGTAGGTAAGTCTAATCCTAAAAACAGCAGTCCACTGTTGGGCATAGCCTCTCCAATTGCACACATCAAATGTATCGATCAAATTGAAAACATAGTACCTATGTATATATCGCATAAGAAATTAAAGAGTTTGTTTGTTTTTTCTTTCATTACTCAAAGTTTTCTGAAAAAGTCTGAAAAAGCTTGTCAGCGTGATTTTTCTTCAGTTTTCTTGTTTAATTATTTTAAAATCTGAGACGAAATCGATAGAAATTGAGGAAGATGTATCCTTCAACAAAAAATATTATTTAATTAATATTATTAAATAAAATATTAAATATAAATGTAAACAATTACATACCTCGTCGGTTGTGGTACAATACTGTCATAATTGAAGCTTTCCAACAGTTTCCCGACCGCCTCGTTGATCTCCAGTTTGTCGCAGGGACGGTCGCGATCTTGATCCCAGCTCATTGTCACCACAAACTTATTAAAAAAACTTTATAGAACGAATTCAAATACCGCGAAGAGTTTTTTTTGAACGTCGCAAGATGAACGCGCGTGCGGCCGACTCGCGCGCATAGACTATAAAGAGTTCCTTATGCTCTGCGCATAACTATAAAAATGTTTGACAGAAGGGGCGCGCGCGCCGCTCGCTGATACGTCGGTCTCGTATTTGTTTACTTATCGATTACTCATTATTATATTGCTTTTTAAAGCAAATAAACTTATAAAAATGTTAACAAGTAAACATTATCGTCGTAGATTGAACCCGTAGCAGGTTTGAATAGGGTTTAGGATAGTGAATGACACAAAAGATTTTTGCAGTGATAATCGAATATAATTAAGTAACTCAAAAGCATCAAACTGTTTTTTCAATATTTTATAATTGAATAACTAAGAAACTGTTTTTGGAATCTAAAAATAATCATTAATGTGAAGATAGTCCAAAATCAGCAAACATCTCTAATTCTTAAATCTTTTGTTTACGTGTCACCGCGAGAGCGCTACATGTTTTCCAAGTTTTCCCTTCAGCGGTGTAAGTGGGCGGTGCGCGCGCGCCGTAGCGCCGCCTCGCCCCGTCATTGGCTCACGCAGCCGGCCGCTCTGACGTCACAGCGCCCGGGCCTTTATCTACGTGACTACTGCAGAAGCTAGGCCGACCCCTGATAGCGAGGTTCACGTTCAGTTGGTATAGAACATACTGGCTGCCTACACTCCTCACACGGTTCATTCGAAAAAAAAAATCAAATTCAAATCTACCGAGTAAAATGTTCCACACTGAATATGATTTGAATATTTTATTCAGGCAGACTTTTTCACAAGCGAAAATAACACCAAAACGGTAGAGGTGAGGTGTTAACATCAGGTACGTGTTATGGCCACGTTACATGATCGACGGTCCACTAACACATGCAATTAGTTGCTTTTTATTAAACCTTCCACTTCGTAGCAATTAGCACGATCTAATTTTGTGCCCACTTCGCGCAATGTAACCGCTAATTGAGTTGTCAAGGTATGCGGTAGGTGGGTAAGCTAACGTCTGGCGAGTTAGCGAAACATGGTCTTACTACCTTATTATTTATACTACCTAGGTACATCTCATTCTCTTTAAATACCTAGGTGCTAATTATGTAGTAGTTGTATTAAGATATTTCTAGGTATTCAATAATGCAATGCTTAGTAGTTATCCTATCCTACCTAAATGTGTATTTTATCTACCTTTTATATATTGATCGTGGTGACGGTGATATTCAATTCATGATAGGGTTGCAATGACATGACATTTAGGCATTAAAACTTTCCAACGCATATCAATAACCAAATGATTCTGAGGTGCTACGGTACTACGGGTTGAAAACTGCCATCTAGGGCTGTGTGTTAGATACCGACATAACACACTATATGGTTTTCAGTTTGTTATAACTTGACGCAACCATTGACTTGACAGACAAGAACATGAACAGATTATAATACCAATCAAACCTCCTATATTAGAGATTAGACACGTTATTTGCAGGCGAGCGGCTGAAAATAATCAAATAAAGGCTTATAATGTAGACTAGACCAACAATATCACCTTTTCAATAGACTTGACTTGACATTGACTGCCCGAGTGACATGTCTAATCTTTGTTCTGTATTTTAAAATTAAATTTAATTAGTAATTATGTTATAATAAGGTGTAATTATGTGCATATACGTATCATAAATGCGTAAATAGTCAGGAAAATTGTTATCCTGAAAATTGATAAAGTTTTCGGTAATACAACGATACCGGTAACCTAGAAACAACAGCTGACGTTCTAACTACGAAGTTAAACGGATTATTCGGGGGAAGTATTGTCTACTTTTATTTAATAATAGCACACAATCGTCACTTTAACTCTCTAACACATCCATGCCAATTTCTAGTCTGTTTAATTTTGCTGAATCATTACCCTGCACTGGTTACAAATCTCTTTGTTGAGAACCGGTCATAAAACAACAAACACAATAATACTTTGTTTTATTTTCAAATCGATATTTTCAATACAAATCCATAAATATATTATTTATGATCATTTATTGTGTATTATAACTTTAATTAAGTAATATCATAAGATAAGTTTAAATTTTCTTGTAAGCTATCTACCCACATAAGTAAAAGTAAAAGTAAATCCCTAAGACAATAAAATCATTGAAATTGAACACTCATTTCAATTTGACACATTAAATTGGATGAACTTTTAAAGCTAATATATAGTAAACCTCATTCTTTTAATAACTAAAGGCTCTTTCTTGTCTTGTCTTTCTTTTTTGTTTTGTGTTTTCCCCTTTCATCGCTAACTTTCCTTTATTGATATATTCTATTAGTTCTTACCGTTTCTTAATTTCTAATTTTCAGTAACCCATCCTTAAACCATGCCTGTGATGACCCGTAAGGCTACTGCTCTGGATATGGAGTTAAAATTGAGAACGGCCCTCCAGGAACTTAAAGAATCAAACCTCCAAGTCCAACAACTGTTACAGGAGAGAGAGGAGAGTGAGGTGGAAGTCTATAAGATTAACGGCAAAAACTCCAGCTTAAAACGGGAGCTAGTAGACCTTCATCAGCAATACTTGGACGTTGTGGATGAACGGGATCAACTGAAGGTGGTCACGGATGGTTTCAGTAATTGTAGTGATTTATATGAGCAGGCTTTATTTAAAATTAGGGACTTAGAAGAAAAGTTAATTCATGCCAATAGTTGTATAATAAAGTTACAGAAAGAAAGTGCATGTTCACAGGCTAGAGAAACAAACCTCTTATATGATGAATTATTAAACAATAATAATAATTGTAACCCCCCTTCCTTAATAACTATTGATCTGACTGAGGATTCATTAATGAAACAAAATTATACAGTTAGCAATAACAAATTAAAAAAATATGCAAAGTTGAATAGAATAATAAAAAAATGTAATCAATTTAGGAAACAACATAAACGCTTTTCCAAATATATTCCACTGAGGAAAGAGCGTGTTGATTTAGTCAATAAGTTAAATAATTATCAAATAAAATTGGAAGACAGTGTAAAAATTTATCAAATTGATACTCAGCAATTACAGTCTGAAATACAGGTACTTCAGAATTCACTAAGTTCCCTTTCTAGTAGGTATTTGATATCTCAGAACCAAATTAGGGAACATATTTTTGCAGCAAATGAGTTGGTAATGGGTCAATGTAGTTGTCAGACCGTTACCAACCATGACAATTTCCAGCCTGAGGTAATGGAGGACCCGTCCCAGGTTGAGAATTTGTCTCAGGACAGTTTACCGGACCAACAATCAAATAATTTTACTCATGATAGTCTGCCTGAGAGTGGTAATTTTATTTCTCATAATAGTCATGATTGTAATCTTTCAGTTATGTTCTCTGACAGTATAGGTAAGGGGCTAGGTAAATTAATTAGCAATAACCTGAATTATTGTACCCAAAACAATTGTATGCCAGGGTCAAGCTACAAACAGGTTATGGCATCTGCGACAAAAACCGTTTGTGATCCTAGTACCACCATAACTATATGTGTAGGTAATAGTTCTAAGATTAAGAAGGAAGATATCACTGACTGTGTATCCGAGTTGTTAAAGTTAAAATGTAGTAAAATCATATTGTGTGCTTTTCCCTATTTTGAAAATTTGGGTAATAGAAAAAACAATTATATACACATGTTAAATAACCATATTCATTTTCTAGTAGGTCACTATAGTGATAGACTTATGTATCTGGATATCAACACTATTGTTGGTAATCTTAAGTCGACACGAGGTAAGGTGTATCTACCTATTGTATGTAGACACAAAATAGCTCGGCTATTATCTTATAGTATTCACACAGACATAAATAGTATGTCTAAGTTTAGTTATATTATTAATACATCGACAATTAGTAATTCTACTAATGTTCAGGTGACTGGCACTAATGAATATAGCACTAGTGCTATAAATGTTTACACACATACTGAGAAGGATTCATCTGTCACCGTGGAAAATTCTCAATTAGGGTTTATTAGTGATAGGGTCTTGTTGTCAGAGGATGGCACGGGAGTCTCCGGCCTCACTCCATATATTAATTTAAACTAGAAAGTGAGACAACAGAAGGTACCATTAACAATATTATTGTTAATCCTACCAACAAAAAGGTATCTTCTTGCACTCAATTAGTGAGTAAAAAAGGGCCTCAGCAGAACACCTTAAAATTATTCCACCAAAATATCCAAGGCATTTCTTCCAAATTATTAGAAATTGAATTGTTTTTAGAAAATAGTAAGTTTGACATTATTTGTTTCACTGAACATTGGCTAAAGGATTACCAAATGCTTATTAATTATGAGAACTATATGGTGGGTAGCTGCTTTAACCGTAAAACTATGCTTCGTGGAGGATCCTTAATATTAATAAAAAACAGTTTGAAATATAAGCAACGTTATGACATAGTAGGTCTCTCGGTTGAACATTGCGTCGAACTGTCCTGTGTTGAGCTAGATAAGCATGTAGTTGTGTGTGTGTACAGACCCCCAAACTATCAAAACTTTTCCTTATTTGAATCAATAATGGAAGATGTCCTGGCAAAACTTGCAGCCAGTAATAAGTCAACTATTAGGAGTTGTGTAAGCTCTACATGAACGCAGCTTAAAGGCAGCCATATTTATTTAAATGTCATTTGAAGTTGTCATCTGTCTTTTTCGCTGATTTTGACAACTACTTATCTGCTCACGGCTCTCTGCAGTCTCTGCCCTTTTTATGTTTTGTGTCGTCTCAATTATTGTCCAATTTAATCTTAATTCATCATATTGAATATACAATGGACGTGTAATATCAGCTCGTATTTTGATAAATAAAAGTCTGGATATACTGTCGAAGTGTTTATTTGGTTGATCACGCCTGACACGCCATTCCATTGCCATATCACAACGTCTGCGTCAACAGGTTATGGCCCCAGTGAAAAAGAAAGGCGTGCAACGAGGGATCTACGCATAATCATCGTTGTATGTATCACCAAAACTCACTGTCGACCAGATTTATTGTCAAAGAAGAAATATGGCAACGCAACCAGCGATACACATCAATAATCAAGTGGAGAAGCTGAGTGGTATCTCGTCTTATTCGAACTGGAAGTTTTCATTGAAGATGTTACTCACTTTAGAAGGTTTGTGGGATTGCGTGATCGGCACTGATACTGACGCCGTGCGTGATAGCCGCGCCTTGGCGCGTATTTGCCTGGCACTACAACCCAACTTGTACCAAATAGTTCGATCAGCGTCAAAAGCTAAAGAAGCATGGGAGAAGCTAGCTCACACATTCGAGGACAAAGGTCTATATCGCCGTGTTCTGCTACTTAGACAGTTACATCGAGTTGACTACAGTAAGTTTAGCAGCATGACTGAATATATTGAAAATGTCACCGGATTAGTCCAGCAACTCTCTGACATTGGAAAAATTATAGATGACGGTGAGGTGGCTGAAATTCTACTTAGCGGCTTACCGCAGGAATTTGACACACTAGTCTCCGGTCTTGAAACTGCCAATTTAACTAGCTCGCTGACTTCTGAACTAGTGAGAACGAGATTGCTTCAAGAGGAACACAGAAGAAATGGAAAATGTGATAATGATGCTTCAGCTTTTCATGTAAAGAAGAACAAACTTTTCAAGTGTGATTACTGCCGAAAACCAGGACATACAGCGAAGCGATGCTTTAAGAAAAAGAGGGATGAGAAGAAGAAAGAAGAACAGCATACCTTTTATGCATCGGCTTACATCGCTCACCATAATGATGTCATCATCGACAGCGGGGCCTCGGCTCACATGATCAATGATGCTAGGTTAGTAAGAAATTTTAAAAGCTGTAATAATAACTCAATTTCTATAGCAAATGGTGGTCAATTAGAAATGTCTGGCATTGGCAATTTAGTTTTGTCTACTGACAAAAATAATATCACTTTAGAAAATGTTTTAGTTGTTCCCAATCTGTCAACGAATTTATTGTCTGTAAGTAAAATGTGTGACAATGGTTTTACAGTAGTTTTTGATAAAAATGGGTGTCATGTTTATAATGAGATAAGTTCTTTAACTGGCAACCAAATTTTAGCTGCTACAAATGTGAATGGTTTGTATAAGATACAGCAGTGCAAGCCGCATGTGTTGGGACATTCCATGCTGGTGCATCCTAGGCAGCAGCCAGAGAGTGTCAATACTGCATTGGTGTCTGCGACAGTCTGGCATAAGCGTTTAGGCCATATTGGCCAGAAAGGTATGAATAGCCTACGGGGTGGTGGTAAATGTTGTGGTGTCGTTTTTCAGGATGACGACTCGCCAAACAAGTGTGTTCCCTGCTTAACTGGAAAGATGCATACAAAGCCTTATCCGAAGCTTGTGGGAAGCCAATCTACCGTGCCACTCCAGCTTGTGCATTCCGACGTCTGTGGGCCCATTCAAGTCAGCAGTTGGGGCGGTGCCCGTTATCTTTTGACTCTGACGGATGATTGCACTAGAAAAACCTTCGGTTATTTAATGAAAACAAAATCCGAGGTGAGTTCACATATTGTTAACTTTAAAAATATGGTTGAAAAACAAACAGGTTTGCAACTTAAAATTTTAAGAACCGATAACGGTACTGAATACTGTAATAGAACGTTGACTGATTTTCTTAAAAGGGAAGGGATAATACATCAAACATCGGTGCCTTACTGTCCACAACAGAATGGAGTTGCGGAGCGCGTCAATAGGACGATTTTTGAGAAAGCTAGGGCCATGTTACATGACGCGGGTCTGTCTGAACGTTTCTGGGGAGAAGCAGTAATGACTGCTATATACCTGAAGAACAAGTCTCCTACCAGCGCGTTGTCAGATGATATCCCTGAGAGTAAGTGGACTGGACAGCCAGTCGATCTCAGTCATTTGCGCGTAT
Organism: Xestia c-nigrum; assembly: GCA_916618015.1. Lineage (NCBI taxonomy): Eukaryota > Metazoa > Arthropoda > Insecta > Lepidoptera > Noctuidae > Xestia > Xestia c-nigrum. The sequence continues at coordinate 14,902,314 of OU745260.1, forward strand.
TTGGCTGTGTAGCATTTTCTCATATTCCTGATGTAAAACGTCGTAAACTTGACGCTAAAGCTAAACCATATATCTTTGTTGGCTATGGTGAGACTTTTAAGGGCTACCGTCTCCTTGATCCATATAATCCTAAAAAGGTTGTGTATTCACGAAATGTAACATTTTTAGAAGATGAATTTATTGGAAGACTTCACTTTAAAACACAAAGCAAGAATAATGATTTTATCTCTCATGAATGCATTGTAAATAATAATAATTATACAAATATTGATAATGAAATTTTAAATATTGACTGTGATAATAATAATGCAAATGAAATGAATGATAAAATTATTAATAATGTCTGTGAAAATATTTGTCATAAGTCTACTACGGAATCACCTATTTCAGGATCTGAGAGTGACCTAACACCTTCAGTGTGGTCTCCCTTGTCGGACCTGGTCTACGGTACTGGTGACGAAGGTGATGAGGATGATGTCTGTAAGGACACTATGTCTTCTATGCCTGCTGCCACACTTGAAGGAAATGGTAATAATGGTGATGAGGATAACGTCTGCAGGGATGCTGTGTCTTCTCTGCCTGATGCCACACTTCGAGGAGGAGAGGTTGACCATGTGCAAAGTGTTGCTTCTGGCTCGCGTCCCGTACGTACTAATAGAGGTAAAATTCCGCTTAAATATAATGATTATGACTTATCGGCGATGCTAATTGAGCAGAGTTTGGCAAATGAGCCTAATACATACGAGCAAGCTACAAAGTCTACTGACTGTGAGCAGTGGCTTCACGCCATGAAATGTGAGTATGATTCATTAATTAAGAACAATGTTTGGACATTAGTCGATCGACCAGAAAGTGAAAACATTGTAAAGTGCAAGTGGGTCTACAAAAGGAAACACGATGCCACAGGTAAACTAGATAAGTATAAAGCTAGATTGGTTGCCCGTGGATTTAGTCAACAAGAAGGTATAGACTACAATGACACTTTTTCACCTGTTGTCAGACATTCCACATTGAGAATTTTATTTTCCATTGCAACAGAAATGAATTTGCAGATGGACCATGTTGATGTTACCACAGCTTTCCTAAATAGTGATCTGGATGAGATTATATATATGGAGCAGCCAGAAGGTTTTTGTTCAGATAAAAGTAAAGTTTGTAAGCTGAATAAAAGTATATATGGTCTCAAACAGGCTAGCCGTATGTGGAATTTAAAAATAAATAATGTTTTAATTAATAATGGATATACTCAAAGTAAGTGCGAACCGTGCGTATATATAAAGAAAAATGATAAAGATTATATAATAATTGCTCTGTATGTCGATGACTGTTATATATTTCATAATGGATGTATTAGGAATGTTTTATCATTATTGAAAGAAAACTTTGAAATACGTCATCTAGGCCAATTAAAAAATTGTTTAGGCATGAATGTCACTAGATATAATAATACAATAGTGCTAGATCAGTCTAATTATATAAAATGTTTGCTAGCTAAATTTAATATGAGTGACTGCAAGCCAGTACTTACACCGTTACCTGTAAATTGTAAGTTAGAAAAGTCTAATGGGAAGGGTCTTGATGATGAGTTATACAAATACAGACAACTGTTGGGATGTTTAATGTATTTGAGTGTGTGCTCACGCCCGGACATTTCTTATGCTTGTAGTCAACTTAGTCAATACAGTGTATGTTTCGACACGAGTCATTGGCGCGCAGCAAAGCGAGTACTTCGTTATTTAGCAGGGACGATCAACTATGGTCTTCATTTTACAAAAGGTACTAATTTTAATATCAGTGCTTATGCAGATGCCGACTGGGCTAATGACTCATCAGACAGAAAGTCCTACACTGGATTTGTTATAAAATTAGGTAACTGTTTAATCAATTGGGAAGCTAGAAAACAGCGTAGTATAGCTTTATCAAGTACAGAGGCAGAGTACTTAGCAATTAGTGACGTTTGCAAGGACATTTGTTTTGTGAAGAATTTCTTGTCTGAAATTATTACCAAAACTTTTGATGTAATTGTATACAACGACAATCAAAGTGCTCAAAGATTATTACTTGTAAAAGAATATTCGCATAAGAAAACGAAGCACATTGATTTGCGTTACCATTTCGTAAAGGATTTAGTACAAAAAGGAAACATAACTGTAAGATACTTACCTACTAATGACATGCTAGCAGATGTATTGACAAAGCCACTATGTGCGCAGAAACATTGTAATTTTGTAAAATGTTTAAATGTGAGAGTTTGTGGAGCAAATGGTTAATGTTTTGTTGTACTTATTTTATTAATGATAAATATTGTTATATTGTGATGAATCATGTAATTATTATTGAATTGAATCATATGTATAATTATGTAGAGTCGCTCTAAAGTAGGTAGAGTATGTAACTCTTGAATGTAGAGTCTTTTAAATATTGTGTAGAGTTACAGTAGTTTTTTTCTTTTCTCTCATGTAGCGCTTAAGGAGGAGTATTAGGAGTTGTGTAAGCTCTACATGAACGCAGCTTAAAGGCAGCCATATTTATTTAAATGTCATTTGAAGTTGTCATCTGTCTTTTTCGCTGATTTTGACAACTACTTATCTGCTCACGGCTCTCTGCAGTCTCTGCCCTTTTTATGTTTTGTGTCGTCTCAATTATTGTCCAATTTAATCTTAATTCATCATATTGAATATACAATGGACGTGTAATATCAGCTCGTATTTTGATAAATAAAAGTCTGGATATACTGTCGAAGTGTTTATTTGGTTGATCACGCCTGACACGCCATTCCATTGCCATATCACAACGTCTGCGTCAACATCAACAATTATTTGTGGTGATTTCAATATCAATATTTTAGAAGAGGATTCAAATAGCAGTCGGTTATTAAATCTTTTTAAGTCATTTGACTTGACCAACACTTTTATAGAACCTACTAGAGTAACTTCATCTTCTGCTACTTGTATAGATAATGTTTTCTGCAATTGTGATTATTTAGATAAAGCCATAGTAAATTGTTTGCCGTCTGACCATAGCGGACAAACTGTAACTTTTAGGTGTAAAACTCCAATACAAAATGTTCAGATTAAATTCAGACCTATAACTTCTTGCAAATTAAATAGATATAATATTTCCCTACAGAACAAGTTAAGTGAAATGAGCCAAGAGGATATTAATATAAATCAATTGTATGATCGTTTCTTTTCATTAGTTCATACGGAATTCAACAAAACTTTTGAAAAGAAGACAAAGAGTATTTGCCCTAAATTTATATTTAGTGATTGGGCAACTAGAGGTATAAGAAAAAGTAGGGAAAGACTATTTGAGCTTTATAGCCTTAAGCCTTTTATAAACACAGAAACTTTTAGCAAGTATGTTGCTACGTATTCAAAGATTTTTAGAAATACTTGCAAAGTTGCTAAAGCCCTGCACATTAGCAACAAGATCAAAACAGCAGAAAATAAAATAAAGACCGTTTGGAAAGTCATAAATAACGAGACTAACAGAAAGAAAATACGTAATAATAGCTATACATTAGATACAGCATGTGGTCCTAAAAGCTCTAATCAGGAAGTAGCTCAAGAATTTGTAAATTTCTTTACCGATATACCAATAAAAACTACGGAGGCCCTTAATTCCTCACCTGAAATATCAATTAGCTTATTAAAGGCGAATGTGTCTGGCTGCCTGGCTGAATTTAAATTTAAACATATTAACCCTATAACAGTTATTAAAGCTTTCCGGCAAATTAAAATCAAACTGACCGAAGATTTATGGGGAATGTCTATCAAAGTTTGTACATCTATACTTGAGACCATAGCCCCGTACTTAGCTTTAATTTTTAATTCATGTGTAGACCAAGGAGTGTTCCCAGATTTGATGAAATACAGTAAAGTTATACCTCTTTTCAAATCCGGGGACAGTAAAGATGCCAATAATTATAGACCTGTATCCGTGTTACCAGTTTTTAGCAAGGTTTTTGAAAAAGTAATGCTTAATCAAATGCTCTATCATTTTAACACCAACAGAATCTTGCATGATCAACAGTATGGTTTCACCAAGGGACGTTGTACAACTGACGCTGGTGTAACCCTATTAAAGCACGTTTTTGCTGCGTGGGAAGAGTCCCAAGACGCAATAGGCATTTTCTGTGATCTCTCCAAAGCTTTTGACTGCGTAAATCACGACACATTACTTTTGAAACTGGAGCATTACGGACTGGGTAAACTTGCACTTAGCCTGGTAAAATCATATTTGAGTGATAGAAAACAACACGTTCAAATAAATGGTGTCAATTCACAGGGTTTGAAAGTAAAAATGGGGGTTCCACAAGGCTCAATATTGGGTCCTTTCCTTTTTCTAGTCTATATAAATGATCTACCCTATTTATTGAAAAACCAACCACATAATATCGTGTTATTTGCTGATGACACTTCCCTAATTTTTAAGATAAATAGACGGGCCCAAAATCTAGATGAGGTGAATAACGCCCTTCTTCAGGTCCAAAATTGGTTCACAGCAAACAATTTGGTATTGAATGAAAAGAAAACTAAATGCATAAGATTTTCATTACCGAATGTTAAAAGTAGTGATTGTGAGATAATATTGAATAAAGAGAAACTCGAATTCGTAGATAAAACGGTTTTCCTGGGGCTTACGCTTGATTCAAGGCTACAATGGGGGTCTCATTTAACATCGCTTGCGGGGCGCTTAAGTTCAGCAGCATATGCCATCAGAAAAATCCGTCAATTCACTGATGTAGATACCGCTAGACTGGTCTATTTTAGTTACTTCCATAGTATAATGTCTTACGGTATTTTGCTATGGGGACGGGCTGCTGATATTGAGTCTATATTTATTCTGCAGAAAAGAGCCATCAGAGCCATATATAATCTTCGTAGGCGCGATTCTCTAAGGGAACTATTTAAGGATATTGGCATCATGACGGTTCATTGCCAATACATCTACGAAAACATAATGTACGTCAGAAAAAATCTGCATCTTTTTGGTAAAAGAGGTGACAGACACAATTACAGTACTAGAAATAGGAACCAACTAGTTCAGCCAGGCTTTAGACTCGCTAAAGTAGACTCATCTTTCATGGGGTACTGTTTGAGATGCTATAATAAAATTCCACAAAGTATTCTTGAACTGAATGAGACGAAATTTAAAACATGCATTAAACGCACACTATGTAAACAAGCATATTACAAGTTGAGCGATTATATCGCTGATAAAAATGTTTGGCTTAATGCTGGTCCTGCTCCACATGGACAGGGGCGCAAAAATTGATAGCATTAAATGGTATTGTTGGAGCTGCTGAAGATTGTACAACTATCTTTGCATTGTATAAATTCAATATCTTTAGTATTATATAACCTCATATCCCATATTGTGTGAGTGCCATGTACTAGAATGCTATCATTCACTGGAAACCTACGTTTTTATTTTTTATTTTTTGACTTGAATGTGCCCTGGCGGTTGAGAGTATGTCATGCTCTCTCAAATGTCTCGCTGATGGTGGCGCGTGTGTCGGACCATTTAGTTCCCTTCAAAATGGTTGAGCTGAATGGTGCTGATCCATGCGTCATGTTCGTGAACGGGCGCTGTCAGTTGTGACTGGTCATCTCTTAGTCGCCATGGTTTATTTGAATTAATTATTTTGTTTTTGAGTTGTATTTTATTTTTGTTTTGCTATGGACACTTTTAACGTGCACATCTTGCTACATTGTTCTCACATAATATACCATCTCAACAAGAATGATGTAACCAAGATTTTGTAACAATATTTTGATTTAAAAGAGTGTCCATGGAGTTTCTTGCCCGTTCTTCTCCATAGAGATCTACGTTAGGGAATGGGCAACTACAGTACTTTCACAGTTTTTATGTCTTGTGACTGGGACTGTAGCTACTTTAATTGTTCATTTTTGTTTCGACAATTCAAAAGTGCCTGTAACTGGCCTACTTGAAATAAATGCTTTGATTTTGATTTTGATTTTGATTGACTTAGCAGTACCTTCGCACTACAGTTAGGAGCATGAGAAATAGAAAATTTAAGCAATAAGTACCATTTATATAGAAACAATAATTTCAGCGCCCAAGGAATATGCAAACCACAGTGATCCCAATAGTAATTGTAGTAGTACAATAAGTAAAAGTTTGTTCAAGTAAACATAGACCAATTAAACACAGCAATTGACTTAACAATCCTACAAAAACTTGTAGCCACGGCATATGACACAAACAGTAAGGTATTGGAAGACACTGACCGAGCACACAAGAGAACACTTTAGACACACAATAAACATCACACGCAGTACTTCGCAGTGGTTCACAGCTATCATTCGTCACACGACTTTCACAAATTCATCCATCATCAACCACACTAAAGCATAATTAACAACATGTAGATGGAGAAGATAGAAGATAGATCTAGAGGAAAATTAAATTACCCTCTATCTTCTCAAAGATAAATCTTTTCCTCGGGAAATGAATATCTTTTTTTGCGGGATGCAGGAAGGGATATTTATTAAACCGACGAAAGGTCGAGTGTAGGAAAACCGAAAAAGAAAAAAAGATAAAAGACATATTATTAGTAAACTAGCTGACCCGCGCAACTTCGTCTGCGTCACATAAGAGAAAGAGAGGGTTACAGAGAGTGGGTCGTAAGCACCTATATTAATACAGTTATCAAAGAGCACATCACACACATCCTTCCGCATAATGAAAATGCGCGCCCGGTACATCATTATTTTGCTGCGGAATTACTTAAAACGGTGTATCTCCTAAGATATACATTGAAGTCAATTTACGTACCCAAGGGCAATTTTGTTCAAAATCAAATACTTGTGATTAACAACGTATTTATTTGAATAAGAATAAATTACCATGTTTACAAAAACAGCTTTAAAGGCTTCTATTGACAGCTTTACATCTTCACACTTAGACACTCGATGACAGTCATACTCCAGCTATGTCTGCAGTTCTCATCAAAGTGCATTAAATGAGCCGCAACACGATATAGCTGCTGTAAACCGTTACGGACCTCTTGCAACTGCTTACCATTTAAAATTTCAAACTCTACGTCTTCTCCCCTATGACGCCGTGTCTTAAAGTGCACAACCTCTTCAAAGCTTAGAAACCATAGAGTATATAATCACTACGTTTATTAGAAACCTTCAAATGCGGTATTAATATTTTACGGTGACTTTCGAGACATTCCAATTTTAAAGGGTATTAGCAATTTTACACTAAATTTTTATGTGAGTTCAACCTTTTTGGAATAAAATCGGATTGGGTTTTGAAACATGTATCAAAATAACTTGTAGTTTATATTAAAATCTCGAAGGAGTATTGATATCAAATTCGAAACAAATCACCGCCAAAATAACTTACTACCCCTTTTTTGTTAGGGGATGAATTTCAATGCAATATGAAACGCATCCATCAATTCTGTTAATATATTGTTGATTGCAAAGTTTGAAGTAGATTAGACCAAGGAATCACATTTTCCCATACAATCTTTGCCCCCTCTTTTCACCCCCTTAGGGGTATAATTTCAAAATTCTTTCTAATCGTATGTCTACACACACCCTCCAAGTTTCAGGTTTCTACAATCTGCGGTTTAGGCTGTGCGTTGATCCATCAGATAGTCCTTCAGGACAAAGCATTTTTTATTTGTAGATAGTAGGATTTGTACTTGTTTGTAATGTTTTTGTAGCTTTTCCGGCTGTATGTCTTATGTAAAATGAAAAGTAATGATTGGCATCAAAAAAATGTTTTGTGTAAAATAGCAATTTTCTGGCTAACTATTTTCCCTACACTGCCCCGCTGAAAGTATTTTTTTTGCGATTTCTGACTTTTTGAGTACTCTAACCTGGGTTGGTTTGGAAGAACTTCTTCTTCTTCACTTCTTGATTAGTGTCGGAAAGATGATCGATTGGCATCAAAAAACTTGTTTTATGTAAAATGGCAATTTTCTTGCTAACTGTACTTTATTTTTTAATTAAATCTGTGAATGAGAATAAACATTTTGTGAAAAAATTTCGGATTGTTACCAAAGACCATTTTTGTGTAGCTGCAGCTCCCCTTACTGCCCCGTTTACCGTTTCCAAAATCGACTTTCCTCGGTATACGTAGTTGGTAATACAGGGACCAACTACGTATACCGAGGAAAGTCGATTTTCTTGAATTCCGCTATTTTGGGCGTATTCACTTTGAAAATCAAAATTCAAGAAAATTGAGAAATTACATTTACCTGTATTAGATTTGAAGTATTTTTAGGAACTTTTAAAGGTTTCCACTTCAATGGATTTTATTGTATAGGTGTATGAAGTTAATTAATTTTAAACACAAAACCCTCTTTTTTACGTCTCTGGATGTTTTTTTTTTTAAATGCTGAAACAGGTATTCCTTTATTTTTAATAATAAGTATTTACTCTGAGTTTCATGAATCTAGAACAATCTAAAATTTTTTTTTCATACAAACTTTACCCCCCCTTTTCACCCCTTTTTACCAAAATTTTCGATAATTTCTATAGTCTAAGTGTTATTCTGAGTTTATTTAAATAGATTAGTGAAGTTTTCATCAAAATCCGTCCAGCAGTTTTTACGTGATGCGCGGTCAAACAAACAAACAAACAAACAAACACGAATCTTAAAAATGGTTTTAATATGTTCAGTTACTTATTTTAAGTGACCCTGATCGGTTTTTTTTTTAAATCTTCAATGTACAGATTTTTTGGTCTCAACGATTTTATTATATGTATAGAATAGATAGAAGAGAAAACTGAAGTGTTCACCGACTTTTTTTACTAACCGTACCTGCTTAATTTCAGTAGTTATAGGAAGTTCACTATATTCCCACTTCGCCATCTGAATAATATCATTGTGGAGCTCATTAATTGTTTCTAAATCATCTTATTAGATTGCCCTAGGCTACTACGTAGCGCTACGAAGTGCTACGTTACTACGGCGGACGTAAATGTGTTAGTTTGAATAGGGTAGGTACCTAACTACTGTCTTGTAACTATTCTAATGATATCGTCCATAGATAATACACTATGTAATACAAGATAGATGCGCAACTCTGGTTTTAAAACTGTGTACTCAAACTGTTAGATGGCGCTGTTAGTTTTTGTTCAACCAAATAAATACAAATAGAAATTCTGAGGATTCGAACTTGTGAACTAGGCAACCGCTGTCACCACTAGGCTATCTACTTCACTACCAAGTAGTCTAAAATAGCTGTTCTTGTTATTACAGTTGAAAAGTTGGTGTACCTAAACACACAGATGGCAGCACTATCTATGAAAATTTTGTTTGAAGCCAATGGATGGAAGTTTCACCCCCCTGATATTGTCATTTGACTGTCTGTTACCTTTCACATTGGAAAACAGGTTGACCACGACTGGGGCTATCTACTTTTTATCCCGATAGTACTTAAGAGCCATTTCACGTTTTCGCGCAAATATCTAAGGTTTTAGTCGCCTAATTTGCCATCTTAGATAACACTCTCGCATTTTTAAATACATGTTTAAGATAGACTAGACTTTCGTATTGATACTTCATGTAACACATTTGTAAAAACTTATTTGTTAACAGTGTAGTGATTAATCTCCGACAAGCAGTTTACTGAAAAATCATCGCTGAGTCAATTTCGGACTCCTATATCTACGATAAATAATTATAAATTTCACTTGAAAAAATACACAAAGCATGAGACAAATACTTTTGTCGACACATAACGTACTAAAATTTCGATAATTAATAACATACACTAGTAAAAAAACAAAGTCTTAGGGCAATTTTTAAGTTTTATATCGCTATTTTATCGTGATTTTTTGGTTTGAACGAAGCGTAATTACATTAAATAAAATATGTAAAAATAAACTATGTTCTTTTACTAAACTAATTCCAAAGTTTCATTAAAATCGATTCGTTTAATCAAACATAATAAATTAAATAACATCACTGTAAATTCGAATAAATTACGATGCATAAGCCGGCACGGATTAATATGGCCTGAGCACTTACATTTTGTGAAATGGCTCTTAAGTTCTCGTCCTACCTAATATGCGAAAAAAACAAATTTTCTAAAATCTGTGAATGCAGTTATTTTTAAAGAAATGTTTTCTTTGAGTATCTCCAGTATTTATAATGTACTTTTCCTCGTGGCCTTGAAAATCAAATCACTGCAGTGCAGTGTCATTTGGTGGACAACACACACTGCAGACACAGGACACACTTCTGGCTCTGGCATCGGCCACCACTACCATAAACCCTGACGGTCCTGCAACTAGCTCCTAGGGTCTACTCCTCGCCTCCAGCGTCACCTATACTCTATAGCGGATACGTGCCTGAGTGACGTCTCCTCTTACAATCATGAGAGTACAAGAAACGCTATCCCAATGCAAAACGTTTTTGATGACCCGAATGGCGCAGCGGTAGTGAGGCTGCCTTACGTTCTTAGGGTCCCGGGTTCGAATCTCGGTAGGAGCAAATGTTTGTGTGATGAGAATGGGCATTTGTTTCCGAGTAATGGATGTTTATATGTACTCGTATAATAAGTATGTATTTACAAACAAAAAGTAAATATGTAGTACATCAACTGTCTGGTGACCACGACACAAGCCTTGCTTAGTGTGGCACTAGATGGCGTTGTGTGTAATTTCCAGCGATATTTATATTTTATTTATTTATTTATTGTTGATGCTTAGCAAAACGATCTTGGTTTTGCCGTACCTGCCTATATTTCTCATAGGTATATTTTACCACACTCTTTACGTGCACGTAGACCATTGGGCCAGTTCATGAGTTCATACACGAAAATACCAAGATACTGAGTATCTAGAGTGTCTAGTGAGTTCTGCTGAATGGGGGATTCGAGGAACGCATGCATTGCAACGCAACGCAACGCAACGCACGCACGCATGCATACGCACGTAGTAAGTTGGTATAAGTACCTATTACCTATTCTATGAAAACCGGCCAAGTGCGTGTCGGGCCATGCGCTGTGCAGAGTTCCGTAGAGAACGATTTTGTTGTTCTTAAACTTATTTTTGTTTTATTTTTTTGGTTTTGTTTTTCAATGCATGTTGACCCGTTATAAATAAGCAACGTCTTCATCACTTCTTCATCACAACGTCTTCATCACTTCACTACAAAAGAATTTATTCTAAGGATTTATATTTTGTACCCATTTGGTACAAAATTATCCAATACCCAAGCTAAACAACACTATTACTGGTAAACCAATAAAGTTATCATAACCGCTATAATGTTCTTTTAAATTTCATCACTATCAACATTATTTTTGAGCGTGAGACAATAGTACATTTTGATACAAGTGGAGAAAGCTAGTTATTGTAGTTCAAGGTGGTATTAACATACGAGCCGTAAGGCGAGGGTGTTTTTGAGCCGAGAACTGCAATAACAAATGTCCACGTGTATAAAACGACGTTTTACAATACACTTTTGAAGAAATAAAATAAAATAATGTAAAATATTTGTGTCATGAACTCATGAATCTCACGACTCACGAGACTATGATTTAAATTTTATTTTTTTCCGCGCTTTGCTTTTGCCAGGTTGAAGGAGAGGCAAAGGTATGAAGCCGTTATACAGCCTAATATAAAAGAAAAATTGTTTATTAATTTTTTTAATTTAGAACACAAATAAGTGTTAATTTGTGTATAATAGTAAATATTAGTTATAAATAATCATGTTTATCTACGATATGGAACTTATAAACACTATTTGAATATTCAAAAAATGTTATAAAGGAAGACGTAGATAGCTTTTCCGAAATAAAACATTCACACACAATTTTTTTTTAAATTATGCAATGAACTAATTTGGAATAAGTATATTTATAGTTATCTGTGGCAATTTTGCTTTCTCTTCAATGTGTAGAAAAAATATGAAAAAGGCACACGTGTGAAATACACTGGATTTCGAACCTAATCGTAGTGCGAAAAGAACCAGTTTTCGAGGATGTGTATTGAAAAGTAACTTTTTTTTAAATACCGAGAACTGTCTACTCGCAAAATTCAAAAGATTTCAACTTCACTTTGTTCTGTCAACAATGCCGAGCAACAGGCGGCGGTCAAATATCCTGTCCACTGGTGTACCACAGACCAAGGAGGACTAAATCCCTCTTAAAAGTGTGGCCATGCTGCCCTGGAAAAGCAACATGAGTATGTCCCGCCTTCTTTTGAATTATGAAAATATGAGCGATACGAATGTTGATTTGTCATGCGATCCGGCTAACGCCCGGCGCTCGCAGGTACCTGGGCCTGCGAGTGTGAAATATGTTACCGAAGACTGCGCGGCGGTGGACGACCAGGCCTCCGTGACGGTGAATGCTACTGGAAGCACTAATAAAAAACTTGTACAGCAGGCATTTCATCCAAGCCAATAGGCTTGAATGAATTCGATCTTGGTCTTGTGATGTATTCATCACAAGACCAAGATCGAATTCATTGGGAAATATCAAAACCATGGACTCAAGCACTTCTCATCCCATGTCTCCAACAATAACTATTGCAGACGATGAAAACAACAACATCTGCCCTCCCTCCGGGCAAAGAGTACCTACTAATCGTTACCCCAAAAGGAAAAAACTATCAAACAGTCCGCCAAGTACTGAAAGAGTACAAACGGAACCGAAACCTGTAGATTTACTTGATGATGAGTCATCTGAAGCTGCCTCTACTCAAGTGAAAAAGGTCAGCAAACCACCGCCCATAATATTATATGGTATAATAATAATAATAATATTTGTTTATTATGTGTGTGTGTGTGTGTGTGTGTGTGTGTGTGTGTGTGTGTATTTTGTTTTTGTGTTTGTGTGTTTGTGTTTTTGTTTTTTGTTTTTTTTTGTGTATAGAAGATCTCCCCAATTAACAGAACTGTTAGATAAGTCTGTACCTACTGGCAGTTACTCATATAAAGTTATTAATAGAGACCAGCTACGAGTGATGACACAGTCAGCTGAATCATATAAAAGTCTCATTGATCTAATCCGTGCCAAAGGCCTTATTGGTCATACATTCACTCAAAAGAAAAAGTTATTTGCAGTTCGGGTCTTTGGATCCCACGCTACGCTCAGGATTCTAACCTTAAAACACGCGCTACGCTCGTGATTCTACTATAGAATGCTTCGCTTACTCGGGACTCAAAATCAACACTCGCAGCAAAAACCCACTTTGCTCTCTTGTTGCACTAATAAATATTAAAATACTTGCCCGAGAAAGTTTGTGGTGTGGTGGACACGTGGTGGCCCCGGGCTACCGTTGGCGCGGGCTTGTGGACAAATAGGTATGCGCTAGCTCGCCGTCCCTGACTTATGACGACAGGCCGCTTTGAACAGCGCGGTCGTGTTCCACGTGCGCCTCAAAAAGATGTCAGCAAAAAGGGCCGCAGCCTGCCGGGGCTGCGGGACCGTGGCCCCGGAATATAAAGGGCGAGGAAGGAACGTGGATGGTTTTAGTCAGTAAAAGTCTGCCTCCCGCTCCGGAGCTCATCAGAGCTATCAGACAGGGACAGGATGCGGGCACTGTGATCCTCGACGGACTGGCCGGACCACTGACCCTCTACAAGGCTAGTCCGCTGAGGATCCTTCACTGGAATGCCCGCGGCCTACAGAGGAAGGTTGCCCCACTCCGCCTCCTCCTCAGAGAACAGAGGATCGACGTGGCGCTGATCAGCGAAACACTCCTGGGACCGGCGGACCATCCCAGGTTCCCGGGCTACCCTGTATACAGGAAGGATGAGAAGTCGCCGCTCGGCATCACCTACCGCGGTCTGGCGGTTTTGGTGAACAGAATAGTCGTCCATCAGGCACTTACCCCGACGCCACTGAACACCTTTTACGCGTTGGGTGTCCAACTGCACGTCGCCGGCGAGGACATCGACATCTACGCCTGCTACTGCCCGCCCGCGGATCCACTAGACCTGGCCGAGCTGCGGGCGGTCCTCAACCAATCTCCGCACCCGACAATCCTCGCGGGCGACATGAACGTCAAGCACCCGGCGTGGAGCAGCAGGATCACGAACACCGGGGGGAAGCGGCTCTTCGCGGACGCAGAAGCCAGAGGATACACGGTGTCCGGCCCTGACACACCGACCCACTACCCTGATGCCCAGGCGCACGCACCGGACGTGCTGGACATCGTGATCCACAGAGGCCTGAGCTGCCAGATGGCACAACAGGTGCTCGACGACGAGATGCAGTCGGACCACGTCCCTGTACTCGTCGTCCTTTCAGAATCTCTCCACCAGCGCCACGTCGTAGGACTGACTGGGAAAAATTCAGAGAAAGGATGGAGGCCGCTACTCCTACTTGGCCCATAGTCACCGCCGCGGACGTGGACAGGCTAGCGGAGGAGGTCACCGATGGCATCGAGTGCGCCCTGGAAGAGGCGACAACCACCGACACGCACCCGCAGGGACTTGCCTACAAGCCCCTGCCCATCCACCTGAAGCAGCTGATCGCCCAGAAGAGGCGCCTACGCAAACGGTGGCAAGACACAGGCTGCCCTACCTATAAAAGGGAGCTTAATCGTCTCGCGGAGAAGGTTAGGGCCAAGCTACAGGAGCACAACACTGCGAGCTGGGAGGAACGTATCGACGCCGCGGAAGGGGACTGGACGTCGATACACAAACTGTGTAGACAGCTCACGAACACCCCGGCTCCAGTACGTCCGCTACTACACAGCGACGGGGCGCCAACATACACTGCAGCAGACCGTGCAGAGATATTCGCCGAGCACCTAGAGCGTCAGTTTCAGCCGAACCCGACTAATGAAACCGAGCACATCGCAGCAGTCTAGAGGCACCTTGGAGAGTATTTCGCTGCTCCTAGGGCGCGTTTTAATGCTGCCCAAGGTGAACCAGAACATCCTAAAGCCAGAGAGCTACCGTCCCGTCACACTGATCTCAACCACCTCCAAGGTGTTTGAACAAGTCTTGCTGCGACACCTGAAGGAGCACATCACGCCGCGCGCTGAACAATTCGGGTTCCGCGCAGAACACTCTACGACGCTCCAGCTGTCGAGGGTACTTCACCTGCTGACGGCAACATTGAACAAGAAGGAGGAAGCGGTTGCAGCATTCCTCGACATGGAAAAGGCATTTGACCGCGTGTGGCACGGCGGAAGGTGCCCGTACGTCTACGGGCACTTATTGAAACCGCGAGACCAAGGACTCAGTCCAAAACCCGCCAGCCGCGCTCCCCTGCGGGGGCGACTTCCAGTGGTCCCGCTCCGCCCAGAGCGGGAGGAGTCATTTGATGATTTTCCAACCGAAAAAAGAAAAAAGGTTAGCTACAACCTAAAACCTTCCATTTGCTACCATTATGTCGACGTGATTTTGTCTCTCTTTTTAAAATCTCGAAAACAAAAATCATCTGTTGCCTACATTTTTTCGTGTTACGCGACCAATCATGACGGACATGACGAAACTATAAGGGTTCCTGGTCAGGACTACTGAACCCTAAAAATCAATGAAGATATTATGTCTATGATTGGTTGCGTAGCAATTTGGTTGTTGTTATATCTGTTTTGTTACTTTAACTGAAATTATAAAATGATTCTCAATAAAAGTTTATCATTTAAAACAGCTACTAATATCCAGTGACGGATTAACCCTTAATCAAATTAAGCAATTGCCTAGGGCATCACGTCTGGGGGGGCACCAGAAGAAGCACAGAAAAAAATCCGTCCTTAAGGCATCATGAGAGAAGATTAGCATGGCCCCTGTGCAACGACGACACGCAAAATCGTGAAGCGTACCACATTTTTCGCGTTCCTTGAGGCGGCAAGCCGCCCATTATCTGAGCGTGCCCCTAGAGGTGATAGCCGTGAAGATGGTCCGTGGGTACAGCACGATCGCCCGCGAGGCGGCGGGCCTGCTTGCCAGATTGCCGCCATGGGATCTGGAGGCAATAGTCCTCGCACGCCTACACGAATGGCGCGCGGAGGCAGTACGCCGGGGGGAAACTCCGTGCTGCCGGATTGCCGTGGCAAATCGCCGCTCAGCGGACTGACCTCCGGCGCGATCTCATGGCGACATGGAGAGAGCGACTGTCGCAAGCGCAACCCCGTGCAGGGCACGCCACGGTAGTGGCGATAAGTCCTCTCCTTGAGGGTTGGCTTGAGAGGCGCCACGGCGTCCTACCTTCCGGCTGACGCAGGTCCTCACCGGACTCGCCGGACTCGCGGTTCCTACATACAATCGAGCGGGAGGAAACGCCCAGGTGTTTCCACTGCGAGGATCGATCGGAGGACACGGCGGAGCACACGGTGGAGGTCTGCCCCACGTGGGCGGAACAATGCCGTGTCCTCGTAGCGGCGATCGGCGGCAGTGACCTCTCGCGTCCGACCCTGGTTCAATCCATGGTCCGGAGCGAGACGGAATGGTAAGCCGTCACCTCCTTCTGTGAAGTAGTCATGCTAGCGAAGTAGGTGGCGGAACGCGAGAGGGAGAGAGCCTCTCACCCCAGCCGCCGCGGGAGACGCAACGGGCGTCGGGAGCCACGTAGTGGCTACCGGCCACCGTAGACGTGGGCCTGTGGACGGTGAGCTATGGGCTAGCTAGCCGTCCGTCCGTCTAATGACGACAGGCCGTGTCGACGACGCGTTCGTGTTCCACGCGTACCTCAAAGAGATGTCAGCATAAAGGGAGGGGCCGCAAGGGCCGAAGCCTGCCGGGGCTGCGGAACTGTTCGAAAGAGATACCGCGGCCCCGGAACGTAAAGGGCGAGGAAGGAACATGGATATAGTCAGTAAAAGTCTGACACTCCCTCCCGCTCCGCCCAGAGTGGGAGGGGTCATTTGATGATTTCCTATCCGAAAAAAAAAGGCATCACGACTCACTCTCACGTCACCAAAACACACACCAAAAAAAAATACTAGGACTAAAAAACACTGAAAATTCGCGCGTTTTAAATTGATATAAAGTCTGACCTAGACTACTACTAGACCTTTTGGCGATTTTAGTTGGCGTTCGGATAGGGCCCCACAGGCGTGGATTGCTAAGGGCATCAAGTAGTCTTAATCCGTCACTGCTAATATCTAATCTGTGTTTAAAACAGAGTTAGTTTCTATTTTGGCCACGCATTGAAAGATCCATCAACTCCCGCCTGCATACGATTCCGATTCCTATTTTTGGCATTACGAAAGCGAGCGAGATAGACATTACGACTCTCCAAATTGAAATCGAATTGAGCGTTTGTGAATAACTATGCTGGACATACAACCAGCCTTTTTTGGGTGCGAACAATTATTGCCAGCATACTTATTTTATTGACGTCGTCGTTAGTATTTTACAAGATATTGATTATATTTATAAGCTGGCTTTACATTCTTACCCTTTCATTTTTGCAGAAAGCAAATTGGCCCGTTATAGGATTATCATTTCGTCAGTAAGTGCTTTCTAGGTTTGGCTTTGGCCAATAGCTTGAAATCCTTAGTGTATACAGGTTGGCAAAAATGTCCTGAAACGGAACTAAAAAATTTAATCGTTGGCAACTTCTCCTACTGTCACGTCTAGTCAGTACATGTAATGTCATTTCATGATATCGGTGGCTGTTTTTCGTGTATTTATTGTTATTGTGTTTAAATTGGTGACTCAAAGGGTTCAATATGAACAGAAAAACCATTCGCAGCTCCGTTAGAGAAATAATGTATAAAGTTTATTTGTGATGTTTGGCGGAACATGAAGCTGGACGAATTTTATCGGATATCAACGATGTTTATAAAAGAACTGCGGAAATGTCAGGTAAAATGATCTTTTATCTAAGTAATCAGATGTAATATGTGTGTTTAAACTTGCACTAGATTGTATAAACCATTATACAACTATTATTTACATTGAAAAATACATCGATGAATTTTGTGGTTATGTGCATTTACAAAGAAGCACGCTCCTATAATTTTGATACTTTTTGTGTTACTTCCAGAATAAAAGTAACTAAATATATTATTTTTCTAGGTTAATCCGTAAGTACCATACGACGAATTGCTAGAGAAGGGCATACAAACAAAGGCATTTACTCCACTCCAGAGAAACATAGAGCAGGGCGACCTAAAAAGAATTGGATGATTTTGACTTGTGATCAGACAAAAAGTTCAGAAAGATTTTACATTCTTAGAAAGAAGTATTTTATTAAAGTTTAACTGTCTTTATTTTTTACTGTTGTAGGCCGTGGCTGAACAAGTGTTTGCAAGCATCTCTGTTGGTGATTGGAAAAAAAACATGTGAACATGTTATGTAAATAGAAACAGAGTAATATCAAAAGGGACAAACTCTGTATAGTGATATAGACAAAATAGTCATAAATCTGCAAGATGACAGCAGCAGAAACAGACACGAATGAAGAACTTTCAGATGTGGAATATTTAGCCGAAGACATTTTAGATTCTGATTGAAACATCTGTAAAATTCTATCTTTCTTATTAATAAAAATGAAAAAAAGCACTTAGACGGATCGTTGGTATTATTTTCCTCATAATGTAAATCAATATACACACGTACTTGCGCATTATCATACAAAAGCGTGAGTATGTAACGAGCAGAGAAATTTATGTTTATTTCAAGTTTAAGTAATGTATAAAACCCGTTAAAGTCGTTTTCATCTGCCTAGCCTTTTCCCAACAAATTTTGGGGTCCGCTTCCAGACTAATCTGGATATATACTATGGATGCAGCGTGGATATCAGTATTTTACATGGAGCGACTGCCTATCTAATTTCCACAATCCAGTAACAAGGTAATACAATACCACTTGGTACGACTTGGTTGTCAGATTTTCGGGCTCCTGACTCACAGTAAAGATTTACAAATGACACGACAACAGCTACAAGTGCTTTCCGAGGCACGGAAGAAACTCTATGACAGATGGTCACCCATCTACAGACTAACCTAGTTAAGCACGTCTTCAGCTTGAAGATTGTCCTGTCCGGCTGTTATTATTTAGCACTGAGCTCTTCTAAAACCCGTCAACGTACACATTAAATATAAATAAAAATTGAAAAAATAAACCAAAGTATCAAACTGTTATTGTCGTACTATATAGGGTTACAATATGTACGATAGTAGCGCCACCATTATTTTCACGACTTTCTTGCCAAGCTGTACAAATACTCTTAGTTGAAATCACAAGAAAATAATTATCTTGTCGAAATTAGTTGGCAGTATAGCTGGTAAGCGGCGTTTAAGCATTACATGCTCTGTGGTATATTTTTGCTATTCTTTGCTGTCATTTGTCAAAGTCAATGTCAATACTTGTTGGTATTCCCTAATCCTATTCTGTATTCAGACAGAATCGATAGTGAGGTTAGCTTTTTGTTGTTATGCTTAGATAAAAGGCGATGTAATTGTATAGTTTTTCTTCCTAAATTAATATTATTTCGTATAAGACGTTACCGCAAAATCTTATTGGAGAACTACATGTCATTGACCCATTTAATCATCAAGAATGAAAATCGCCGTGGAAGGATGCGCCCATGGCGAACTAGAAAAAATATACGAGTGTATTGAAACAATACAAGCAAGAGAAGGCATAAAAATTGATCTGTTGATATGTTGTGGTGACTTCCAATCAGTCCGAAACCATGAAGACCTAGGGGCAATGGCTGTGCCTGAGAAATACCAAAATATGTGTTCATTTTATAAGTAAGATACTCAGTTCTGCATCATTTCCCCTTTTCAAACCCTTTTCGTTGCATGATTTTAGTACTTATATCATAATTGTGTAAAATGTTTACAGATACTACAGTGGTGAGAAAAAAGCGCCAATTATGACAATATTTATTGGCGGTAACCATGAGGCTTCTAACTACTTACAAGAACTCCCATACGGTGGTTGGGTGGCACCTAACATTTATTATTTGGGACGTGCTGGTGTCGTGAAGTATGGAGGCATTAGAATTGGAGGTTTGTAATAATTATATACTTCTTTTATTCCAATAGTAGTACTTAATAGATTTTTGCAAAAACGTAAATGTATAACTCTGAGATTCTTCTTTACAATAACAGGAGAATCTCAGAGTTACATACATGCTAACTTACATGTAAGTACCTATAGTCCGCGACACAAGAAGCTATACTTTTTGTAAATCAAGAATAAGAAGAAGAATTTCTACCAAGATACATAGGGATAATTCAATTAACAAGAAATACTCCTAAATTCAATTAATTCAAACTATCATATGTGTAATACGATGGTAACAAGTCACTTGGTTGGGTTATATTTTGGTAATATAAAACCCTGTCGTCACATGTTTTTTGGTACTGTAATGCATCTGACATCATGGAACGTAAACATTGGGGCTGCCATTTTCAAGTAAGATCACATTGATGCTCTCATTTTTTAATTTGGTCCAAACGTTACGAATTCGAATGTGTGTTTACAAAATTTATAGCTTCTCGTGGCAGGTACTATAGAGCCTATTTCATTAATATGCTGTATTTTCAAATTTTCAGGAATGTCGGGGATTTATAAAGGTCAGGACTATCTGCAAGGACACTGGGAGTGTCTGCCTTACTCAGGAAAGTCACTTCGGACAGTTTACCATATCAGAAGTTTAGAAGTCTTCCGTTTGAGCCAAATAAAACAGAAACTTCATGTTATGTTATCTCATGATTGGCCTAGGGGAATTACAGATTATGGTAATACAGAAAATTTACTACGACGAAAAACTTTTTTGAGGTACTGAAACTGGTTTTTACAAGCACTTAAAAAAATAAATGACTTTAATGATTCAAAATATCTGCAGTAGTTCATAAGTTCTGAATTATACAAATAATATAAATTTGTTTTTGGTGTTCTGTAAATAGTAAGGTATGCTTGCTTATTAGAACTTTAAACATTTCAGGGAAGATATAGAATCTAATCAATTAGGCAGTGTCCCAGCTATGAAACTACTTCTAACTCTTAAGCCAGACTATTGGTTTGCTGCACATTTGCATTGTCAGTATGCAGCTCTCGTAAAACATGACACTGATACAGAAACAAAGTTTTTGGCACTGGACAAATGTTTGCCCAAACGCAGACATCTGCAGATTCTGGATGTACCGTCAGAATTTGATGGTGATTTGTGCCTAAGTCATGATGTGGAATGGCTAGCAATATTAAAGAACACAAACCATTTGTTGACTGTGAAAAATATCAATTGTCACATGCCCGGACCAGGTGGTCATGAGAGGTTAGTGTTTTTATAATTTTAGGATCTCTGGTATTATTACAATGCAGTTGTCTTTTATTTTAATGTTTTTGTAAATAATTACAGGCATGATTTTACACCTACGCAAGAAGAGAAAGAGAATGTAATCAAACTAATGGGAAGTCTACTAATAAAAGAAGATAGTTTTATTAGAACTGCTCCTATTTACGATCCGGAAATCCGAAAAACTGTTCCAATGGTGCCAATAATGAACCCACAAACAGTTGAACTATGTGAGAAACTAGGGATTGATGACCCAGTACAAGTACTCATGGCACGGTCAGGTCAGAATATGAAACAGCCGTATGTTGATAATAATCCACAAGGTAAAGACTTGAAATCCGATTCGCCTGCAGAATTTGTAAGTTCATCTATGCGAGAAAGTCCAGTAATGCAAAATAATGTAACACAAAGTTCATTTATTCAAACTCCAGTTAAAACATCCAAGCTTTCGCTACTTCTTCCTGCGCCTGTCACACCCAGTGAAAACGAGAAGTCCCCACCTGTGTGTACTCCAGACACTTCTTCAGTGGCAAATAGTTTTGACAGTTTAATTTATGAGTGTAAGACACCAATATCAGCTGGCCCTAAAAAGACATTCAAGAGACGTAACATGTCAATTTATAATACTCCAGATGCTGATGGAAGTGCAGACTCCAGTTCCTTAGTGGATGCAGATAGTCCTACGTCAAGTAAAAACACTTGTCGAGGCAATGAATTGCATGACTAATTTGTCAGTATCCTTTTTGTTGTGGCTATCCATTGCTGGGAGCACTTGCCTGTAATATAAAAGTTCAGATCCACTTGTATGTGTATGAAATCTAATCTTGGATTATTAGATTACAGGTGCAATGCACCCAGTAAGTGATCACCTTATTGTGTATAACTTAGCATTTTTACTCATTTAATGTTGTCTCTCACATCAGTAGGTTAAACCTTTAAAACATGAATTATTGTATTTTCTAGCTAGTGATCAATTGACGACATCATCAACGTTTTAGCTGAATGGTGCTGGGACTGTAAATAGGTGATGAATTTTAGCTCAATTTAGTTTTTAACAGAAAATAATATTAGGTTGAATTTCAATATGAATTAAGGCAATAAATGAAGTGCAATGTAAGGAAATTGTTTTAATAGGATTTAAGTAGTAAAAACTTAAACGCAATGTTTTAGCATAACTTATTATTTCAATTTATTTGCGCTTAAATAATCATGAACAGCACAGCATAGAAGTTGTCAGAAATCAATTAGACTGATTACTGATTACTGTTGACATTGTTGAGTAAATATAATCACTGAAGATTGAAAGAAAAGTTGAAAAAATAAGGATGCACACAGTACACCCAAGCTGATAGTTTTAAAGTTAAATACTTTAGCAGTTTAGACCTTTTGACCGCCACAGCATAAACGCTTGCGCGTGCCCTCCACGCCCAGCCACAATTTCATCTATTATTTTGTCACATATTTGTGTCATTTGGCATACAGGGCATGCATTTGCTTGTCACGTATATGTGACCATGGAGTCCAAAAGGTTAAATGAGTTATGCATAATAAAAAATTGATATCCCAGATCAATAGAATCAGAATAATTATGATTTTGTGTTGCTTCAAAATGAACAGTTTTATGGTCATTTTCAGGTATATTTGTCTTCCCAATAAATATGAATTAAAGAAATAAGAGAATTAATTTTCTACTTTTTAATATGCGTTAGTAAATGTTCTTTAAGTTGTGGCATGTTTTTAGGTTTGTATGTACATTGGTTACATTGTAGTTCTGTAGCCATCAGACTCTTGTGTAATTCTGGCAACATTTTTTCTATACAACCCTTCTCTTTTAATTCTGTAAGTACATCTGTAAAAAACAGTTCTTACTCTTTAAAATCAAATAAATCTTCTACATTTTTTATTTGTTTTTTTTTGTGTAATAATCAAGTAAAGTTTGCAATATCTCTTGTAAGTTACAAACTGTCTGCTTTATTTACTATGAGTACATTAATTTAATTTACCTGCATAAGGTTTAAAATGTTGAGTAGTGAAACTATTCCAGTGCTGTTTTGTTTTTAAACAAGGAGACACCATATCTGTGCTTATTATGTGCATGTGCAACCTCTGCATGCTGGGAACAGCGTGGAAGCCGGCTCGAAGTGGAAGATCAGAGTCATTTTGTATCTCCTTGAATAAATCTCCAAATTCTTCTAAAAGTTCTATGTGGGACTTAGCTAACTTGTAAATACTACTGATATCTTCATTAGGCATAACTAAATAGTGTATTTTAGCTTTGGGATATTTATCTTTAATAACAACAGCTTGTTTCGTTTTTTTTACAATACTTGCGGGATCTTTCATAGATTCCAGTAAACCTAAAGACCAATGTTTTGGTTTCTTCGAGTTTACATTTGCCGCTGCAATAGTAGCACTTCTTTTGCTCATTTTCCTATCTTGTTATGATGATTAAAAAAAATAAAATTAATGTAATTATTTGCGATCCGATGAGTCGAAATTACAATGTCAATGTCAAATTGAAAGACATGTATGACAACGTCAAAAAAATGAGTTTGACAGTGCGTTCTGAGATAGGCGTAAACGCTATGAGCGTCCATAAACCCGTTCCGTGTTACCGTGAGCGTGATCACAAGCGCGATATCGATGTTCCTTGAGTCGTCATAGATGACGTCATGACACGCGCCATCTTGCGATTACACCGACCATGCCCCAAAGAAATATCACTGTGAGCGCTGTCAAATGACCCTATGACAGATCTTAGCCGTCATAATCGTGAAAACTTAACGGAACGCAAAATAAAGCGTTGAGCGCTATGAGTGATTATATCGTATCTCGGAATGCACCCTGAATGAGGGATTTTCTTTTTCAACTCTTCCCTAGTCGCTGGATAGATGGCGCTAGTTTGACTACGTTACTGCAAGGAACAGAACGTCACATAATATCACTTGGACCTAATGATTATATTCGGAAGCTGATGCAAACGAAAGTGTTAGCCAACGAGCGTATGTGACGTGTGCTTTTTCAAGCGTTTTGGCTTTGGCACCCAATAACGTAGTCGGATCACCGC
Source organism: Xestia c-nigrum (assembly GCA_916618015.1). Classification (NCBI taxonomy): domain Eukaryota; kingdom Metazoa; phylum Arthropoda; class Insecta; order Lepidoptera; family Noctuidae; genus Xestia; species Xestia c-nigrum. The sequence goes on from OU745260.1 coordinate 14,926,598, forward strand.
CATCTATAGAGTTAATAGAAACTTTTTTTTTGATTGTCAAAATGAAAACCTCTCATTGAAGTTAAAGAGCACTCGTTCGGAAATTTAGAATTGCTAAAGTTATAATAATTGACCATGGTTACCGAACTGAGCAAGGATTGATTGATAAATGAAATATAAGTGGCTGAAAGCGGTAGTGGTCACTACTCACTATCCTGTGTTAGTGTCACAATAATTATTTAAAGTGGAAGCGCCATAGTAGCCCGCAAAATTCTTACTTATAATTTTTGCAAATGGCGTCTTACCTCAGTCATATTTGACATTTGTGAACTAGACATGCATCTATAGCAGTGGTTCCCAACCTTTCTTAGACCAGAGACCACTGGTATGTTCATTGTTAACAGGGACCATTTCTATGGTCCTAGATAAACATGGACACCGACAGGATTATAACTATTTTAATTTTAATTTTCCTGTTTTGTCTGTTCTACACACTGTGTCTACATTTCTAATTCAACTTTCATCTCGCTCTCTTTTATAATAAGCAGTACCTTTGTGCTCTTCTATCGTTAATGTATTGTCTTAATAAGTATTTTGTGTACATACATCAATAAATAAATAAAGCTACCATTTGCATTGAGTTATCTTTCATTGACTTGAATATGCCTTGGTGGCTAAGAGAATGTCATGCTCGCTCAAATGTGTCGCTGGTGGTGGCAGGTGATTTAGTTCCTTTCAATATGGTTGAATTGAATGGCGCTGCTCCATGCGTCATGTTCGTGAACAGGCGTTGTCAGTCGCGACTGGTCATCTCTTAGCTGCCACGGTTCATTTTTAACCGACTTCAAAAAGGAGGAGGTTCTTAATTCGTCGGTACCTTTTTTATTATTTTATATGTATGTTCCCCGATTACTCGAAAATGGCTGGAGCGATTTGAATTATTCTTTTTTTGTTTGAAATGGTATATATACGATGCCACAGACACACACACACAGACACGGTAGTGAGACTGCTTTGCGTTCTTAGGGTCCCGGATTCAAATCCCGGATGGAGCAACTGTTTGTGTGGTGAGCATGGACATTTGTTTCCGAGTCCTGGATGTTTATATGTATAATGAGTTTGTATTTAATTTACGTCTTCGGTACTTTTCAGTGGTTATGAGTATAACTCAGATTTCGGGGGGGGGGGGGGGGGGGGGGATTATTGGGACTTATCTCCTGGATGATTAATTTTGCGCCACCTTGTATGATGAAGAAAATATGATTCTCGCAAGTACCACGTATTTGAAGAAATAAAATCACCAAGTCGGCGAGTCGGACTCGCCCATGAAGGGTTCCGTAGCAAATTGAATGAAAGATAAATTGCTGTTAACGATTTATGACGTATTAAAAAAATACTACTTACTAGATCTCGTTTAAACCAATTTCCGATGGGAGTTTATATGATAATGTACATCATATTTTTTTAGTTTTATCATTCTCGTATTTTAGAAGTTACAGGGGGGGGGGGACACATTTTTCCACTTTGGAAGGGTCTCTCGCGCAAACTATTCAGTTTAGAAAAAAATAATATAAGAAACCTCTATATCATTTTTAAAGACCTATTCATAGATACCCCACACGTATGGGTTTAGTGTTTATTTTTCAGTTTCAGTTCTAAGTACTTATGTACCCCCAAAATGTATTGTTTTTTTTTCTATTTTTTGTAAAAATCTTAATGCGGTTCACCGAATACATCTACATACCAAGTTTCAACTGCATAGATCTTATAGTTTCGGAAAAAAGTGGCTGTGATATACGGACGGACAGACGACATATATCGATGAATCTATAAGGATTCCGTTTTTGCCATTTGGCTACGGAACCCTAAAAACTATTTCATGAAAAAGTCATTCAGTCTGTGTATGGAATAAAACAAAATTGGTATATTTATTTTGTATTCTATTCTACATTACAACTTAAAATTATTAATAAATTAGATCTTAAATATTATTATATTACTATCTTATTACAAATGTGACAGTCATGACTGAAAAAATTACCAAGCTCTTCTGCTTAAGTCGAACTTGCGATTTTTCAGTCATAAGTTTAACTAACTATTTGTTTCGTATTTTATTTTTAAATAACTTATTCCTTGTAAGGTTTGTCAAGGTAACCTATTTAATCTAAAAATCCATTTTTATTGTTTAGTTAGAAGTATCAAGTACAAAAAAAAGTGGCCATGTGCGAGTCGGACTCGCCCATGAAGGGTTCCGTAGCAGCAAGTAACATATATTGTATTTGAGTTGATTGAATGAAAAGTAAATTGTGGTTTACGATTTAGGCCGTATTTAAAAAAAAACTACTTACTAGATCTCGTTCAAACCAATTTTCGGTGGACGTTTACATGGTAATGTACATCATATATTTTTTTTAAGCTTTATCGTTTTCTTATTTTAGACGTTACAGGGGGGGGGATACACATTTTACCACTTTGGAAGTCTCTCTCGCGCAAACTATTCAGTTTAGAAAAAATATATAATAGAATCCTCAATATCATTTTTGAAGACCTATCCACAGATATTTGAGTTTCAGTTCTAAGTTAATATTGTTGTGTAAAAATCTTAATGCGGTTCACGGAATACATCTACTTACTAAGTTTCAACAGCATTATATTGGCTGTGATACGGACGGACAGACAGACACACATGACGAATTCATATGGGTTTCGTTTTTTGCCATTTGGCTACGGAACCCTAAAAATGCCAGTTTAAATTCTTTGAATTTAATGTTACAATTAAGGCTATAGCAAATCCTATAGCAAAAGTTAGCTAAAGCCTTTTGCACTACACAGCACAGTGCGATTATTCGGCACCACAGCAAATCATTGCCGTGGCCAGACATTAGTGGACAGGGACATATTCGAATACTGAGCAGCAAATGTTAGCTATTTGAGATTCTTTTCGCTGCAAATTAATAAACGAATGACATATAAGCTTGAGATTCTTATCTATGCATCGCAACTAAGAAGCTTCACAAACGATTGTTCACAGAATATTTAAAAAAAAACCTTTCGATTACTATCAGAAGAGAATCGATGCATCTATAAAAAAATAGACATATCAATGAGCACCGTCTTGTTAAATACTAAGAATTTGTTATCACATGTATCACTGCACAGTTGGACGGCCAGTGTACCCCGTGTCTGGTAGCGAGTGATGCGCCAGCTCCCGTAAGATCTGCTCGAACCCCTTTCCTGATGGTGACTGTAGATTGCTGTTCTTCAGCATCGTCGAGTTCAGTTTCGTTGCTAAGTAGCACATCTGAAAAAATAAATATATATATATATTCAGAATCCAGTTGACGTCGATGTTACCGGTACTGCTTGGTCAAGTAAGATTTTTATGAAAACCCTTGTTAAAAGACCCATGATACAGCAAGTAATAATTAGTAGACCACTTGCCACAGATGGCGACAAAAATTGAAACCAAAGAAACAATTATCGCTTACGGTAATACGAGTAGAATTCCTCCACATGGCCATTTAATGTTTTGAATCAAGTCATTTGGAGAACCTATTGCGTCATAACTTACTAGCAAAGCAGACATGAATAGCAGTGCTCCCAGAGCCACCGCCACCATCATAGAAGTGGCACAGGTAGCTTCTATGGGAGTCCTATGGAACAGTTCTCCGGGCATCACTACGGAGTATTCCAAGTTTTCTTTGAACCGTGTGAATGGAGTCGTCGAGTTGTCAGCCACTAATGCCGAACTCGTGATGTTGTGGCTGTGGGAACCCTCCGGCAGCGATCTTCGGCGACGACCGTGTCCTATAAAAGTAAATAATTACAACTATTACATACAATAATGGAAATTGATTTGACATGACTCATATATGATAAGAAATTTCTAAACGGTAATAGCCCAACTACGAGTATTCAAAAGTGGATCGAATTTACGTAAACGCTTAAAGTGAGAAAGCAAAAAAAAGTGAATATGTTGAGATTTCATGGCAAGTTTTATCATACTATCATATTATTGGAAAGGCAAAGGACTCACTCTTCCATTTTGATCCAAAAATAAGATTATCCAATTGTAAGTGAATATTAATAGTTGCGATAGTTTTACCTGAAGGCTCAAACAAGTCCAAGCAGTAGTCCGGTTGGCAGTCAGCGGCGTCCATGCAAGCCTTGATCTGCGAGTGGATCCACAGCGTGGAGCGTTCCTTCATAGAAGCAAGAAGGAAAGCTTCGAAGTCCAGGAACACCTCGTTGTGCCTCTCTCGGTAGCGGGCCGGCTGGTGCGGGATGATTGAGGCGAAGTCTCGGTTTCTGCAGCTGTCGGTGGTATAGATTCTGAATTAGTATTTGTTCAAGCTTTCATTTTTCTGTTGATTTAGCATAGAAAATTGGCCATGAAGCTCTTTCTGACCGGTTTACGCCGTTCCGCGTTGAAAAGTGTAATTGTGGTCTTTCCATAACTATTGAGAAGTTGTGTATCTAGTTCTTGGCTTTGAAATCAACACGCTAAACTTACCTTTGTTGGTACCTAAAGCACATTGGGTAAGTACCTACTGGGACATTTTCTAGTCAGAGTTACATACTCCTGAAAGTCAGTTTCATTAAAATCTTATCGTAGTTTTTGTAGCTGAAATCAACTGAAACGAACGAATGCTGTGTTAAGACGGATATGGTAAGAAAAGAAGTGTCTGATGAGATGACGAAAAATAGAAGAAGACATGCTGCGCCGACCCCAAATAAATTGGGATAAGGGCAAGAGAATGATGAATGATGATGAACGAATGCCTATGAGTTAGTCGTTTAACAGTTTTCCTTATCCGAAGTTTTGCGAATTCGGAATGCCTTCGAATTTGCTAAGTGGAAAAAAAAAGGTTTTTGTAACATTTACCCATCTTTGACGAGCAGCACGGCGCCTGGCGCGTGCGGTCGATCAGGGTCAGGCGACACGGCCACCTCCAGCAGCTTGATGTGCCGCCACGCTGAGTCCGGGTTGATGCGCGCGCGCAACTGGAGTTTCGTGCCGATTGGCACCGCCTGAACGATTAACGGTTCAATTATTATCTATCCATTTATAAGTATCACAACGAAATATTTTCCCTGATGTTTCTATGAGTTTACGCGGTTATCATTATTTTGTTATGTTTTTGTCCACGGAGACATCTATCATCTAACAGCTACACAAAGGGGTCCCGGTATAACAGTATAAATTACTTGGATAATCTTTTCTTGAGTTGTTGTTGGCCTCCTAATATTAGTCCAAGGCTGCCATTCCTCGTTTGCCATCAATTCTAAATGTACCAGTGGCCAATACCAATCCACCAACGAACGACGGTTAGAAGACAATGTGCTTCATTAATCTCTGAATCAACAATCTAAAATGGACCCTACTATACCTTGGCTCTTACTCTAAACTTAGTGAGAAACCTTACATCTATAGCCAGCAGTGGACTGCAGCTTTTAGGAAAAAAACATAGAAAACAAGGGAACGTACACCAGTTACCTGATCAACAGGCAAGTCAACGGAGTGGTTGTTGTGTCGGGTAACGGGAGGTGCCTCCTTGTACAGCGCCACTTCGTACTCCAGGCGGCCTGGCGTCTCCTCTACCACGCCTGATACCCTAGCGCCATGGGGGCTGTGGAAGACCAAACACATCATGTCAGAAAAAACGCTACTGTTGGAAATGATGGGCTCAAAATGCTGTTTCTCTGTATCTCCGAGCTCCGACTAACAAGTATGAACTTCTTCCCGGTTTGAATCCACGCGGTCTGTGATGGCTGATACAATCTTATAATGTATGACTGGAACTGTGACTATCAACCAAGATTAGTTTGAGGGTACCTGTTTTTAATGTTTAGCACTACAAAAGTGTCTAGTTTGTTTCATAATATTTGGATTTGGACACTACTATTTTCATCAAATAGTTCAAACTTTCATTGTATTTCATGTACTCACAAGCTCCCAGCGAACCCCGCTGCCTTGTTCTCAATAATGGTGGGTTCTGGCGGCTTGCACATGATGATCAGCTCCTGGTCCGACTGCATCACTACGCCCGGAAATTGCGGGAACCATACCCGCACGTGGACAAAGCCCTGCATGCAAAATTTTTAAATCATGGCACAGGAACGTGTAGATTGGCAATTTGTTGTAGATTAGCAGAGTAAAATCAGTCGAGCAGTTAGCAAAGCAGAATTTGACAGCGTAGGTATATACTTGATCTATCTATATTCGCAATTGTTATTGCCAAGCATGTTGAACACTAGCTGGTCAGCCGATGTAAAAGAACTCGCAGAACGTCTGGAACTGCCCGATTGATGGCAGAAGCTTGCCCTTCGTACTCACTGAGAGAAGAGTCGCCCCTGAAGAACCCTGCCCTCCCCCTTTGTGATACCTGGTGAGGATTAAGACTACCTCCCCCTCCCTAAATCACATGTGTTTTTTTAGTACCTACAAAGTATCCTAAATTTTTTAGAATATTTTCTTTAGAAATAATAAAATTTTAATTAATTATTTAAATTATTTTTTAATTTAATCCCGACGTTTCTCTGACCGGATTGCACGGCTGGTGCAATCCGGTCGAAACGTCGGGATTAAATTAAAGGTAAATTCGCGATAAATACCCGTTTTCATATGTTTTATAATGTGTTCTGATCGTGAAAGTTTAAAAAAGACAAATTATAATCTAATTTTATTCTGAAATTAAGGACCATGATAAAAATGTCTAGACAGAAAGGTTGCAAGTTAATTGTTTTTGACTGGCAATTTAATTGAAAAAACTTGGTAAATTAACTGAAATACTAAATCGCACGTTTGACGAAAAAATAAATACACGTGATATCTTACTACACCCCCCTCCCCTCCTGTGATATTTCGTGATTTTTGCACCCCCCTCCTCCCCCCTTTCGAGCCTCACGTGATTAACGAAAAGGTAGCTAAGTATTCTTTCGCTACTAGAGCTACACCAAATCATTCTTCAAGAACTGTTCTTCGCGTAAGAAAAGCTCGCGCAACGAATGTGAGCAAAGAAAATTCGTCAAGCGAATGCTCACGGTACCGTCCATTAGTCACACAAGATTTAAGCATAATATAAGTAATACGCCTCCGCCTACTCCTTCAGGGATTCAGGGTTTTTAGACTACATTACTTTATTTTATTTCATAATATTTTATTGTATTAAGTGAAGTTGGTTCTGCTTGCGCTTTCACAAATAACTTAGTAGGTATATAAAGAGGTAATAACTTTCAGCGTTAGAATCATTGTGTGCTGGTAATTACCTAGAAAGTAATTATCTACATTTAATGTTATTACTAGCTTTACCGTGCGACCTACTTGATACTTTGTATAATACTGTGCCCACCCACCGTCTAAAGGTTCTATGATTCTATTAAAGTGGTAGGTAATATGCAAACGCGCTCCCGGCTCCAACCATTGGACACTGACTGTTCAGTCAGCTACTGAATCTTTGAAGTATCTGACAGAGGCCAGTGTCCACATCAACCAGTCTTCAATTTGTCCATTTCGGGTATGACCAAACCTTTATGGACCTGATTTTCGGAAAAATCAAGTGTCGGCTTAACTTTAAACTGAATTGACATTGAAATATAAAAAAAAAACAGCCTTGATTACACTAACTTCCGACCACAGTATAAATCATCAGATTCTGATGTTCAACAGATATCTAGACAGGATAAATTCGACCTAGACTGCTAAAACAAGTGTAGTTGATCGTCTTTGTAAGCCAGTTGCCGGGTGGCCGAGGGCAACAGAGGAATGAGTTATCGCTGGTATTTATAGTCAAACGGGTTAACCAGTTCGGTACTACCTGCTATGTAGGTACTTCCCCGGCCCCGCATAATGCTTGTATGTCAAACGTGCAGGAAAATATTTCGCTAATGGGTATAATAAGTACTTATTAAGTGTCTAAGTAGCTCATTTACATAGCTTTACCAAAGAGAGAGTCCGATTTATTCAAACCTGCGATGGAAACACCGACTTGGCTCATCTGTGAGTTAAGTGTGGCCATATATGAATGTAGGTAAATTGACTTTATGGAGAATAAATGTCAAAGAATGTGTTGTTAATTGAAATATGCATTTATTAATAATTTAGGCATGGGGATATACATAATTGGAAATGAGAACCTTTCGAGCCATAATATTTGGAGTGAGGAAGGTCATGCGGATATATCGCGAAAATACCCCAGAACGGTAATAGGGAAATAGCAGAAGCAGAAAGAATCTAAGCAGCATATTATTATTAAAGACAATATACAGATTTCTTACCTCTTTAACACAGAACTAGATCGATTGACACAATTATCGGGAATGCAGACACCGAGTTAAGTGAAGCGCATTGTATTCAATCGATCCAACGTTCCCGTATTGACACACGTGTTTTAGATTTCTCTTTACCTCAATAGTGTACCGGTCTCAGCGGTTAATAATATATCAGCTAAGGGGCTCGTTGTGTGTAGGCCACTAGGAAACCTCTACTGTTAGTAACGGAATACGTTATTATCTGCTGATGACACAACACCCGGTGTATGTTATCATTATGCGTCTGCGCCTGCTGCACGAAACTTAACGCTAACTCGACAAACAATAGGACTATTTCGCACGGTACGACACCAAATTAAAGTGGTCCAGAATATCATGTCTGCTGTTTTAACTGCTAACAACAGTTTAATTTAATATGTGAACACAATGGCAAAAGCTTCCAGTAAGTTCAAATGTTAATTAATATATCGAACGAGAAAACTCATGTTGCACTCAGCAAGAATTTTTAGTTTATTTTAGTTTAATTATGAAGGCTTATTTACTTATAATTCTGGCCGGTGAAAACCATAAATCTGTTGAAGTTAGATCTAACGTTGTAAGTTTGTGTTTTTAAGACCTAATAAACAGGTTCTCATCATAAATTCAAAATGAAAAATCACTTTGAAATGTAAAATGCAAAATATAGCCAGACAAGTTTTACGTAAGTAACCAATTCATCAAATCTTGCAAGGTTGCATCGACGACATTGACATTTTAAGCCAAAAATACTTACGTTTCTTTTGAGCACGCCGCATCTCGTGAAGTCAGTGATCTTTAGCCTGTATAGTAGCCCTGTGGGGTCTTCAGATTCAGGTCTGATTTGGCAGACAGGGTCAGCCACAGGGTCGGTGGCCCGATCATCCGCGAAGAGCGGCGCCCCTCGGAACCCTTCCGGTTTCCTCAGCAAAGCCGCGACGGAGTCTCGCAAACCGGTGCCGCCACTCGCAAATGTACATTGAATGTCCGTCACTGAAATTGGTAAAACCTACAATTTACCTGGATCTATTCATAACTGCGATTTGTAGTACGCAAAGAGATTTCCCCTTCGATTTGACCGAGTCTGTGCCTATTGAGTTTTCTGGAACGAACACGTATCATTACAGCTTGTGCCATACTGAGCTCCGAATCCTTACACGTTTTATGGTTTTCTTTACCTACGCATTATAAGCTACCTAATGAATTGAAGTGTAAATAAACGTCGTATTAGTTTAAGGTCCGATCATCATCATCCTGCTGCTGTGTGTAGGCCTCTCTTTTTTTGTGCCAATCTCCACGGTCTCGTGCCAGTCTCATCCAAGTTTATCCCTTATGAGATGGGATACAATTGTCCAATCAAGAATTTAACTGTGTACATTTTCCCAGGTCGGTAAGGATGACTTTGCTCTAAAAAAGAAGCCTCGACCCAGACGAGAAAGATGTGCTAGTCGACCAATATGTAAAAGACTGAATGAATAACGGTGAATACGTACCATCGTAGTCTTGTGCGAATGCAGCCCGGAACTGTAACAATGAGCATACAATTTGTAGGAAGGAAGACCAACACGCCATCAAACAATTAGGAGGTTAATTGAATGTAAGTATTGTTATACACATACATAAAGTTCCTTTCACATTGTGTTCACCAACACTCCGAGGTTTATCTGACCAGATCTATGTGGGACTTACAGTAGAACAAGCATCTTCGTTTATTGGATGGTTATCTCTACAGTTGATCCTGTGCCATTGTTAAATATATCTATTTGTTTATCTGATTGGTGTTTAGAAAAGTTAAGAGTTAATCGACCTCCTTGCTGGCAGATCATCTGTGTTAACTGATTATCATTTCTTGTAGGATAAACCTTCCGTTCTACTCAGGTGAGGTGCTTTACCAGTATACCAGTAAATGCCAAATTACCAACAAATAGTAACGGCTGTTTTATTTTTGATGAATCCTAGATTTTAGTAGAATCCAGATGGTAAGTGTATATTTACTCCTTACTATGTCCATTTGTTTGGGAATTTATGTTGGGCTTAATATTATATCCTTCGGAATAAGCTAACCGAGTTTTAATACGGATACTCCATTCCATTCCAGATTGGTTTTTCCCCTGAATAAAGAAATGGAATATAGCAAATATTAGTGGCATTAGCTACGTACCCGTAGCCACATTTTTTTGTATATCAACTTTGATGTTGAGACTTTCATCGATGGTGGATATCGCCTAAGCGCAGATAATTCCAGAGTAATGATGAATCAGTGTAATGATAGCTTAGAAGCCATAAAAGCTGACCACAAAGAAAATTTACGATTATCTTACGGAAAAGCTCATTGGATGTCGAGGTGAAATTATTATTTATTTATAATGTTTTACGTGATGATTTTTATTTATTTTTATTTGGAAAGTAAAGAAGAGTACAATCATGTATGGGTTAAAAATTACAATTCACTACGTTTCCACAGATCACTTGACTAGGTATGCTATAAGATATATTTTAAGGCAATCTACACGTATGTTTAATTTGGTTTTAGTATTTGCTATTCACATCTAGGTACTATTTTTTTTAAATAAAAACACTAATACTTACCTGCTTATTCATCATATTTTTTGAGGAAAGCTTTATCAAAAGTTTTTCTTAACGATTTTTCCGAATGACAGTCCCGTTGATATTTTATAAAATCTGGTTAGTGGTCATGGAAAGTTGCGGTAATGTAAAAAAGGCGTTCGTGGTCTCGAAAACTCATTCGTGTTTTTTCGACATGCTGAAAAGGAAACCTTCACTGAAAATCGAGTGAAGCGCTAAACTTGTATCATAGGCCCCTATTACTTTGCCTGCTACATTCTGTCGGTCTAAACGTCTAAGGTCTAACTGACCGATTTTAAAACGAATGGTTTTCTGGGTGACTACTTAGTTTAATAATTATAAATAAAATATCCAATCATTTATAATAGGCAATTTATGTGCTTCATAAAAGTAGGTAGGTAGTACATTACATTAGCCAAGTTTAGCATTATACTTAGTGAAAACAGTTGATTTACAAACCATTCAAGATATAAAACATTTAAATCGGAATAGAGCAGTCGAAGAGGATTATGAGTGCAGTTGTGGTTTTGTAAATGAAGCGAACCATACCACATCATTTGGTCCGTGAACGTGAGGTCGGCTGATGCGGCATCGTTGAAAGTAAGTCGATTTTATACACTTTATCACGGTTCATGCTCCAACTGCTGCGGTATATCGTGAATCGCGTAGTATACATCGCCGAGTCAATAAGAAAGGTTGGTGCTGCTTTGCCTTATGGGTTTGTAAGAGATAGTGCGTTTAAAAACTGTGTCGATTGAACATCGTTTTCGGTAACGTACGCGACCACGCGGGTCATTCAGTTGACCGTTGGCACAGAAGTTCGTGCGGAAACGAAGACCGCGTCCGGACCAAGATAATCTCTCTTACTTGCTTGTATGTAAATTTTTGTGCAGACTGTTAAACGGTTTTTTTTCTAAAACGGTTTTACTCTGATTATCGGGCGTGAAGAGTTGTTTCGGGGAACTAATTGATTCTGCGTTTCAAACGGTTTCGTTACGTGTTTGTCTGCTTGAATATGAATGTTTCTCGTAAAAGCATTTCATTATGCTGGTTCTTTACAAGATAATCTTGTAAATTTAAATAGGTAACGTAAGTACTTACTTCTTAGTTATGTGTTTCCTGTAATGACGGTGTGTGGCCGAACAAGATAGGTAATAAATATGGTAAATGTTAGGACATGTTTACAAGCTACTAGCAATTTAATGGTCTAAGATTAACAGAATCTATCAGATCGCTAAACATTTAATTGTGATTGGTCTAGAGGTAATTCTAAGTACTTATATATAGCTACATCACATAAAATCAAATTACCTGGAAGCTTACCTAAGCTCTTTATCACCTAGCTTTAACTCGACCTAGTTTTAGACCGCACTAATCAGAATGTGGGTAGTCAGATAAATCTGCATAAGTGAAGTTCATGTTTAGCTATAAAAGTCAGCACTAACAGCTACCTCAGAACTAAATACGACTCCCACAATCTCTTCATATACATAATTACAGTTACTATGTGCTGGTTGAATTAAGTCCATATTGAAGTCCATTACACTTCAATACTCTTCCGTCGTAATTATAATGGAGTGAACTCTCGGAACTCTCTTCTCATAATATGTCTCATCAAGTAGTTTGCAGTATCTTGTAACAAATTAACACTTCCTTAATTTAGAGATTAGAGGCGGTCGCAGTACTCGCAGTCTCCCACGCTCGGTACCATGTCGTATTCCCAGGGCAGAACTTTTATTCTAAGTCTTAATTGCCATGGTGAACTTTTAATGTAATGGTTACTTTGAGATACTTAGTTATTATTTGCCATTTTAATTTATGAGTTGGCATTACTGGCACTTCATGTTAATACTTTTATATTACCTACGTTGTCATTTTTGTTTTATGCTAATCTCTATTACGCATGCAACTAACTCATCGAAATCTGGTGAGACAATAATCGGTGTCATTTGTAAGTTTTTGAATTTTTCCTACATTTGTCTGTGTTTTTAAAAACTGGTTCGGGGTAGGTAGGTATAAGTACATTGTTTAGCTGTAAAATCCCTATGACTCTACAGCAAATCAATCACAGTATCACATATGCCTGGAACAGGTTTTTCTGTAATAACATATTTTTTACCACAGGATGAACTATATCTGTGTTTTTTTTTCAGTTGAGAATAATGTGAATATTCGGCCGCATCGGCCATCCGTTCTGCGAGCAATGTGCCCTGCCCACTACCACTCAAGTTTGGCAATGCTTCGGGCTACGTGAATAATTTCATTAGTGAAAGATTTATTGGAATCGGATTAGTAGCCTGGGTACTTTCCGAAAATTATCCCATACATTGAAACTATCAAACTTTTTATAACATTTATTAGTATCTTTAAATATGTAAATTTCCAAGGCGGAAGTTTTCAAATGGGATACAGTTTCATCATATTCAATTTTCTACTACTAAAATGGTAAAGTGTGCTTTCATCAACGACTTCTTTTGAAACTCTACCTACTGAAGTCATACGAATAAACGTTAACGTAAGTACTTGGAAATCTATTTCCTTTTGATTTGAGTTTGAATAAAACTGGTATCCGTTAAGTAGACTATTCATTCATTGCCATTTTTTCCTATGAAGTAGTGAAAAACACTTAATCTTGTACAGTTTAGTTACCATACGACTCATAAATCCACCGTTGAACTGTTTGTATCTATTTAATTCTAAAGCTGCTATGTTGAATGTATCATAAATTATTATTCAGACAATTTTATGCGATTGTTAGTGCACTATTAAACGCAATGCAGTTACGTCTAGTGTTACCATTCGCTCAAATTTGTCCGGACTAGTCCGGCTTTTTGTCTTTTAATCCAATTTTTATCCAGGTTTGTCAATTGACCGGAGTTTTTGGAATGCAAATAAAATTATGTAAAGGACGCCAAAAAAAAATTAGAACGTAAAATGTCCGTAATTTCGATGTCAAGTATTTTTTTTAAATTATACCTACTTGGGACACTGAAAGTTTTGCAAAAAATTCAGTATGTTCAGTAGGTAAATATCTTTTTAATAAATCGTTACAAAGTACTCTTCACTAGCCTCTATACAAAGTTTCATACGTCTGAACCAGTTCCCGAAACACTTTTTCGTTCGCCGCACGCCGTATACACCTCGCTTGCAGCCTGCTCGAACGCTGACAGCGCATCTTCCGGCGACGAAAATTGGATTCCTTTGAGCTAATTTTTTATAAGTTACACGTTGCTAGGCCCAGGGCAGTAAGGAGGGTGACTCAGGAGTTTGACCGGCATAATGTCCAGGATGTCCAGGAAGTCCCTTGTTTTGAGCGCGGTGCGAGAAGGCGCGCGGCCGTAGAGGAGCAGCAGTCCGTTTAGCCCTGTGTTTGTGCGCTTGTTGCTCACAACAGAGAAAACGCTGACTGGTATACTACCAAATGCTTGTGCAGTGACAAGCATTTGGTAGTATACCAGTCAGCGTTGATGCTTCTTTGGTTCCGTAAACGAATTGAAACCAAGTAGCTAGCCAATTGTTGGCCAAGTTCGACAAGTTAGTCGACCGCGCTTGAATTCGTCATACCAACGATACACGGTTGCCTTAGAAGGCCCTTCATCCATGAATGCCATTTGAAGTCTATCGTACGATTCCTCCAGTTTCAGGCGACACTTAAAATCGTAAAAAATCATAGCGCGAAAATGTGCTCAGTGCATATCCAGATAATTTAAATTAGCTCGCAAACAAAGTGAAGGAAAATTTTGAAATTGGAAGTTAGCTGTTTTTACTGTGAAATAATCATATTTTCAAAAAAGACTATAACTGGCCAGTCTCTCATACGTATAAACTTATTTTCGCAATACTTTCTGAGTGGCCTGGTATTAGGACTTTTCAAATGTTAAAAATCGAATTAACTTTTATTTTTCACTAGCTGACCCGCGCAACTTCGTCTGCGTCACATAAGAGAAAAAGAGGGTTACAGAGAGTGGGTCGTAAGCACCTATAATACAACTTTCAAAGAGCACATCACACACATCCTTCCGCATAATGAAAATGCGCGCCCGGTAGGTACATGATGATTATTTTGCTGCAGAGTTATTTAAAACGGTGTATCTCCTAAGACTAAAAAAATAAATTGACTTCAATGCATATATGCATTGAAGTCAATTTACGTACCCAAGGGCAATTTTGTTCAAAATCAAATACTTGTGATTAACAACGTATTTATTTGAATAAAATTCAATCTGAGAATGGGGATAAACATTTTGTGAAAAAATTACGGATTGGTACCTAAGACCATTTTTGTGTAGCTGCAGCTCCCCTTACTGGGCAGTAAGGGGAGCTGCAGCTACACAAAAATGGTCGCCGTTTACCGTTTCCACCCTGTATTACCAACTACTTATACCGAGGACAGCCGATTTTCTTGAGTTCCGCAATTTTGGGCGTATACACTTCAAAAATCAAATTTCAAGAAAATTGAGAAATTACATTTACCTGTATTAGATTTGAAGTATTTACAGCAACTTTTAAAGATTTCCAATTCAATGGATTTTATTCTATAGGTGTATGAAGTTAATTAATTTTAAACACAAAACCCTCTGTTTTACGTCTCTGGTTTTTTTTTTTAAATGCTGAATCAGGTATTCCTTTTTTATAATAATAAGTATTTACTCTGAGTTTCATGAATCTAGAACAAACTAAAACGTTTTTTTCATACAACCTTTACCCCCCCCTCCAACCCCCTTTTCCAAAATTTTCCATTATTTCCATAGCCTAAATGTTATTCTGAGTTTATTTAAATAGATTAGTGAGGTTTTCATCAAAATCCGTCCAGCAGTTTTTACGTGATGCGCGGTCAAACAAACAAAAAAACAAACACGAATTTTAAAAATGGTTTTAATATGTTCAGTTACTTATTTTAAGTCACCCTGATCGGTTTTTTTTTTTAACTTCCATGTACAGATTTTTTGGTCTCAACGATTTTATTATGTATGTGTATTTTTCATAAAACGTTTGGAAATGGTAACCCTAGTTAGGTCTGGTTGGATCGGACATTGCAAGCGGCCGGAATCTAATTCAAGCGGAGCACGCATGCGCAAGATCTGTAACACCCATCATCGATTGATCGTGAGGTGAGTAACCGCGTGAGCAACTTATTACAATTGCATACTAATTTGATTTGTGATTTGATCTTTACTGCTTTGCAAGCTTGATTTAGTTATTAAAGCATTATAAAGAGTAGGTTGCGAAGAAATCGTGGAATCAAAAAGGTAGGTTGGTAGTTAAGTATCTACAAAATGTATGAGTAAGTAACTGCAATTTTAATGATAGCCAACGCTTGTTATTGTTATAATGTTGTGACCCCTATGGTTCCTATGATTATTAGTTAGCCACTTTTCCTTTTGGTGTTTTTTGCCAATGAACGTGAAATATCTATTAGAGCATTTAGAAAATACTTTCTAAACTCGTGCTTACACTTTAGTTGTTAATTTTTAGCATGAAAGCTGTCTGGTATGAATGTTTTTGTTTTTTTGTGCGAATCTTAGAAATCTAATCTGCGTGAAATCTAATTTTTCTAAATTGCTTTTATCAAAGGTTAACGGTTTGAATATAACTATTGATCGATGAAATGTTTTGCTATTATATTATAAGCACCATGATATAGCTTCAAGTTAGGTGTTGAAGATAATCTTTTTATGAGCAAGGCGGTCTAGAAGCCACTAGGGCAATAGGTTGCCGATTTTCCGCTAAATCTCAAATTTTAACGTTGTGCTACCGAAAAAATAATAAGTACAAACTGCAAAATTGCTCCACTTTTTGCCATCAAATAATAATCTGCTCTAATTTCACTTTTCTTTTTTCGATTAAGACTTTTGCTTTCGCGGGTTTATTTTCTATTTTTGGCCAAATTAGCAAGTTGATGTGATTTCGTGGGAATAACCTACTAACATAATGTTGTTCTTTTGTTTTTTTTCTTTTTATATTAGTTAGTGACTTTAGTAGGTGCCTACAAAGTAGGTAGAGGCTGCAAAATGTTCTTAATCTAAGGAATATTAACTAAGAATAATTTATGGCTAGCCTGCCCACCTACATTACAAACATCGCTATTTTCATAACTATATATCTACCTAAGTACCTACATAAGCAGATATCGCTCTTTGAATCTTGAACCTAGCTCTTCCCTTCCTTAATTTATTCTGTAAGGTGCTGGCCATAGAGCAGCTAGGCATCATGTATTTGGATTTGTACCTGACCCTAATCATCATCATCTGCCTAGCCTTTTCTCAACTATGTTGAGGTCGGCTTACAGCCTAACCCGATGCAGCTGAATACCAGTATTTTACATGGAGCGGCTGCCTATCTGACCTCCACAACCCAGTTAATACTGAGTATGTGCTACCTACCACTTGGTAAGACTGGTTGTCAGACTTTTTGGGCCACTGATTACCTGTAACAACTGTCAAAGATGCTGTTGGTCCCGGCTGTCAAATAATAGAAACTCGGTATGTAAGGGTGGTCACCCATCCAAAGACCAACCTAGGCAAGTACGGCTTAGCCTAAAGATCGGCCCGCTCGGCTGTTATTATTTAGCCACGAGCTCCTCCTAATTAGTATTGATAACATTTACGTTCTGAAAAAATGCTGTTTAAAAACAAGTTTGCAGGTAATAGCGTCTCATGATTTTTATTTCATCCGAATACTTTTTAGAATAAAATAAAACATAGTATTTGTAAAAGTTTTCTAAAACACGAACGAAAAAAAACAATAAAGAAATCAAATTAAAACAATTTCCAGCGATTAGTGAAAGTTTTGAGGACATCACGTAGTGTTCGAGTTTTATTTATTTTAATTGTTTTTAAACGCTGATGGGTAACTTTGAATGAATTCGTGCGCGTAGGTAGGTACCTCCTTAAAAAAAAACTGAAAACAGCCACGTGCGTGTCGGACCAACCACGCACTGTGGTTCCGCCGCGTAGCCGAGATGAATTTGCAAGGTTGTGAAGGTAAGATGGGCAGTCGCTCCATGTAAAATACAGGTATTCAGCTGCATTTGGTTAGACAAGAAGCCGACCCCAACATAGTTGGGAAGAGGCTAGGCAGATGGTACTATACAATCTGTTACACTGTTCACAGTTTCGGAAAGGGAAAGGTCAGCGTCGACCCCAAATAAATAAGGATAAGGCCAAGCGAATGATGATGATGATGAAGGCAATTTGAAAATCCCTTGAAATGAATCTGACACTGCCGTGTAATAGTATCTAGCCAAATGGCATCATTACAACAGCTCTCGAAACAGTGGAGGCAAACATCGTGAGGTAAGTGAGACTGATTATAAGCTTGACAAGCTAGTTCCTGTGCTGAGCCTGTCAGGGTTCTGGTATAGGTATCTTAAAAGATTGATTGGTATCTACCTATAAAAAGCGGCTCTACTTAATGATATACGTAGTGTGAATAACACTGTAAGGAAATTGCTACGCAGCTAAATTGAAAAAAAAAGTAGAGCGTGTGCATTGCTCTGAGAACAGGAGCTCAATTTCTGTATCGCTCGTGTGAAAGTTACTGCCCGTGAACACCGAATTTATGAGCAATTTCTATAAGTGGACTGATGCTGTACATTATCTGAAATTCATGTCGAGAGAATTCGCAGCGATGGGATCATTGAGAAACGATTTGCGACTGAAGTAAGAAGTCGGGATAGGCTGCTGGCCAACTGTCAATGCGGAAGTTTAAAATTGAATGAAAGTAAACACTGTTTTAGGCTTTCACGGTTTAAAACTAAACGTATGTCAACCCGGATCATGGCGCTTGCAACAGCGTCGAAATATCGCGAGCTCAACATAATAAATAATCACGGAAGATATCCCGTAAGTGACAATATAATTATGTAAGTTTTGAATGAAAATAAAAATAATTTCGCTGTTTTGTGATGTTAACGTAAACATGGTTGTCCAGCAGTAAATACATAAACAAATGAAGATACGTGTACCAAAGTCGGCATCCATAAGTACAATACAACATATTGGCTTGATAATAAATATTATGCATATTATGCTCGAGATAAAGGCAAATGCATATTGATGGCCCGCAGTTCTTCATAAGAATACAGACCATATGTTATGAAGATCAGCTTGTCGAATTGCCCCTGCATAGATTAAAGCTTTTCAATGCTTTCGTGCTACGAAAGACTCTACAGAACTCTTTGAAAATACCGGCTTCTGTCTTTAATATATTATGTAGCTACTTTGCTGGTTAAGGAGAACATATCCGTTCCATAATTAGTCTACAAATACGGTTTTTTTAAACAATAACTAAAGCTTATCATTGATTCTCTCGGAACGTTGCAAATCGGCTATGTCAAAGAGGTTCCTAGATTGTGCTAAAGTGTGTCGTAGGAACATTATTTTGAAAATTTCACTGTATTATTTACTTACACCTCAGTAAGTTTTACAATGTAAATATACCAACAATATGCACCTTATTATGTGGTTTAAATGAAGATCTTCTTATTTCAAGTAGATGTATGAAGAAAGCTTGTTTTTTCTTTAATTACCGTGATTTAATTGCGTGATTCGTGATTCATGAACGAATTATAAACGATGAAACATTAAAGTCGTGTTAAAGCAATTACCTACTGGGCTTATGTTTTCATACAAACTTTTAAATGAAGTTAGCAACTTTGCAGCTTAAATTACTACGACAAAGTAAACTATCGCAATGTAGGTCAGTCGGCAGTGTTCAGCTGTAGAGATAGCTTAGAGCTTATTACAAACACTGTGTTTATGATTATACGTTCGTACAAGCAAACCGGATTCAAATATAAACTTGTCTTCAATACTCCAGAATGGGGACGAAACATTCAGATTTTAGTACACCGTGCATCGCCAGCGAGCAATACGATTTATAGCTAAAATGGAAATAACATGGAAGTACCTAAATAACTTGTTAAGTAGTTCCATCCCAACTTTCGAAGCTTTTCTAGATAAGTAAAGTTTGTGTTTACACAGATTTCAGGTCATAATTAATGCAAAATATGACTTTCATTGATCGTTAAATTGGAAAAATTTCAAGTGAGTGGTTAAAACTCTTTAACATACCAGTAGGAGGAGCACGAGAGCGCAGTCGCCGGCGCTCGTCATGCTTGCGGTCTGCCACACTCGAGCGCGGAGCCAACCGTTAATGCTATCTGCCCCGATTACCTTACTCGTTCAAATAAAAAAAAACGCCCAACAATTCGGATTAGCTATCCGATGAAACAAAATAAATCACTATTATTTTTATGCGTCAATATTGGTTAGTGAAGACACTGCCACTGCGTAAGTCCGAAAGCGCAACACAAGCGTGGCCGGTGGATTCCCGCGCGAGTTGCAAACAGTTCGGAAGCGCTGGTGAGTGGTGGTGTGGAGTGCGCCGCGTGGTGCGCCTGCGTCGGGACTGCGCGGAGGCGCGCTCGGCTCGCTCCGTTGGTGATGGTGGAACAGTTAGCACGGCCGGGGAGGGAACCACCTGCTCGCCTGTGTCTTATCGTTCTCACGACACGATCACCGAACCGCCGCGAACAATCTCGTGATCTATATAGTTGATTGGCGTCGGATTATTGGGCGAATTGGGCTCCACCGAGCGCCGCGACGCGTTCATTACCGTGACATTCGCGTGGAGAAATTGCGGCGTACCTGCTCTACCTGCCTAATGATTGAGTGGCATTTCGGTGTTGCGGCCGTATCGGGTCATCGTTGCTATGTTTGGGTCGCCATCTCCGCAGATGACTCTGGCGGCTGGAGATGATCGCCAGATAAGATAACTAAATAACTTTATATCTGACCGCGAGCGAGGCTCCGTGGCCCAGTGGGCATCGATACGATATACAATTAAACCGCTATAGAAAGTCAATCAAAGTCAAAGATGAGCACAGATAATGTTTTAATTCACCTATCCTGCAGTCACAAGATCGACGTGATGTGTTACTTTATGGATTACTTATGGTAATTTCATATGAACGTAGCTGGCGGTTTGATTTTTGATTTAAATACCAATTTTAAGACCTAATCATCGAATGGGGTTGGCAACTGTGGAACTAATGGCGCTAGCACCGCATGAACCTAAGCATCGTCATTGGTTGAAAATCTGTCAATGTCATTTTATATTTCAAAATAGTTTGACCTCATTGGTCAGATTGGGTCTGTGCGGTGGTGGCGCCATCTACAATCAGCTTTAACTTGCCGACCCCATTAAGGCGGTCACCAGCAGATTGTTCCGGTTGTAAAACTAAAGTAAACAAACGGGTGGATAGCTTCCAATGAACAAGCGATGCGGTGCAACACACGGAACCGATTTTGATACATTTTCGACGAAATCGTTCAGTGATTGACCAACTAACGAAACCGCAAAAGATGACGCTCCACTTCCTTTTCAAATAATGAACGATCCAAAGTCACTCATGATCAAATAAAGAATCAAAGAAGATTTGCAAAGAGAAAAGTTAATTATCTACTAATCTTGTCTATGTGGTAGACATTGCTTACTTACTCTATTTATAACTTTACAAAAGTTTCAGAATAAACTTTTAAGAAAAAGGCTTGTATTTGTCATAAAGAACTGAAACTTTGTAGATTATAGTTTATCTCACTCGTTGTAGATAAGTTTATGCTCTCATCATTTCACTACGATTCTGCTAGGCCAAGTTGATTACTGATGCATCATTTAACACAGTTTTTATTGCAGTTTGAAGAGCAGTTGTTAATTGTTTCTTTCTTTACTGGCTAAGCGTGAATATTAACACGATTATGAGAGATGATATTGCTGTTATAATCACTCCGGTTACCTAATGTTTGCGTCTAACTAACCTAATCTACCAACCAATTGAAAAAGAGATTTAAAGTATTTTATAGGTAGGTGTATTTCTATGGTTATCACTATATTTTCATGGAGTGCATCTGTTCGTGTTGATTCCCTTTACTGATTTCAAACGACTGGTTCTACTGAAAACTCAGTAACCCAGCCAGAGGCTGATAAAATGTCCACAGCACCCTATAGGCTAGCACCCTTCTAGTTGCCATCTTACGAATATTATTAGCGTGAAAGTTTGCGAGGGTGAATACATATACTTAGGATAACTTTTGCTCTACTGACGTCCCACATATCGACCCCCTTGCGGAAAAGAATCCCCTTGGGATTTGAATTGTTTATCTTTCACTGCTTTCACTAGGATCTCTTCATGCGGGACCCACCACCGTTCACCACAATGTAAGGCTTATTGGGAACAATAGTCCTGTTAGTGATGATAGGTCGTTTCCGTACAACGTATAATATTGACACACACCAGTAATAATAATTCCACAATTGAGAACTAAATCGGGAATCAGAAGTGCCATACATAGTATGATATATCGATTCCACTACGTTGTACTTGAAATCAAGTTGCTGGTGGATAATATTGGCAACGAGGTTGGTTTATGCAAGTCTCCGTTAGCTAGACGAGAACGTGCAGAAATAATATATCGGAGAAATTAAAATGTCGGAAAAAACTTCGGCCACGCTTCATACAAAAATGTTCCAAGCCCTTTGCAAAAAAAATGTAATAGAACTCTAGTCAATGTCACCCGAATGCGAAAGTCAGTAAGTTAAGTTGTTGTTGGTAACGGTGATGTTTGATTTTCTAGCAGAAACTGCTAAACGGATTTGGATTATTTTTGCACACAGATAGCTAGCTTACAAACTGGATTAAAACTATTTTAGTCGGTAGTAAGATCACATGGGATAATTATCAAACTTGACGCGGGCGAAGCCGCTGGCAAAAACAAGTATTAGTAGGTTCCTATAATAGAAGAATAGACCATAGCTTCTGCCAGCAGTTTTGCGCGAAAACAAAAAGATGCTGGCCGAATCCATTACACCTTTTTTTTATAGAAGTCGGTGAAAAATAAAGATCACTGTAACTTTGGTAATAATACAAAAACAAGGGGGTAAAATTAAAAAAAATATCTGATAAAGAACTGTAAATCAACATTTATTTTAATATCTCTGAAATCTATAATTGTATGTTGGTACGCCCCCATTGATAGTTTGTCTAATGGTTCAATTCCCTTCGCATACAGTGCCGTGTTTTTGTTTGCAACAAGAAGTGCATTAGCCGTGGTTACAGTAACTCGGACTTACGCCTGCTACATAAAAACAAGCGTATTGAACCAAGAACTTTATAAATAAAATAAAATGGGAAATGTTTTCTCTTTTATTCAATAATTGACAAGTGTTCGCTGTGTAATTTATTAGTTGTTACTAAAAGATAAGATCCCCTATGGAAAGTTAAATTAACTGTGTCGTGTAATAAAATTTCACGATATTATTATTTTACTAGCCGATGCCCGCGGCTTCGCCCGCGTAAAATTATATACTTACTAAAACCTTCCTCTTGAATCACTCTATCTATTAAACAAAACCCGCATCAAAATCCGTTGCGTAGTTTTAGAGATCTAAGAAGCATACAATAGAGACAGACAGACGCGGCGGCGGCGGAAGACTTTGTTTTATAAAATGTAGTGATAGTGATGAAGAGTTTTTCTGTGACTCGTTTTAATTACTTAACTAGGTACTTAATTTACGATCCGAATAGAAGGAGTAAAATTTTTTGTTTTTTTTTTGTTACTGTGAATTTTTATAAAACCTTAACTTTTGGAAACAGAAAGAGAGCACTTCAACAAATGAACTCACAATAAAAACAACAACTTGGTCCTTTCAAACATGAAAATCTTTCAAGCACTCAACAATAACGAAGAAATCTTACTAAGAAACGGGGAAGAAGACGAACAACTGAAGGGCTTTCCATCTCAGCACAACTGTCACTGGCCATGTTTGTGTCCTTTATGCTAACGTCACGGAAACGTGGCGTTGACACGCTGACGCGGCGACAGAGGGTCAATTTAGTAGTCGGCCTGCGCGTACGCACCGCGCCTGTCAACCTCCACTGATTGTGTTTACATACACCGTACGCGCTTGACTGACGCGCTTTCTTGCACTTGAATTACGTTTTGATATTAGGTTCTTTGCGTAGAGATTTTGTAAAGCAAATTGACCGTGAGGCCTAGCATAAATAGCAAGCGACAAAGTGTCATTAAAGTGTAAAAGATTAAAAAAAAACAAAATATTGCCTGTTTTACCCATTTTTAATAAAAAATACACTTTAAGGTTAAGAAAGTGGTGAAACAAGAAAAAAGAAAAAAAATCTTTTTAAATACCCGTTGGGCCAGGGCCAAATAAATTAGGGCTGAGTAAGTAGCAGATGACCCCACCTATCCACCATTTTCGTATGTTCAACGTTCTGCCAAACACCCTGTATAGGTACTTGACTCATTTATGAAAAAAATACACGATGACGGAGCAACTGTTGCCTTGCTTGTTGATGGATATGGATAGATAAAAGGAAGAAATTCTTCCTTGGTCGTGCGCTCTCTAAATTGCTGATAAACGAATACTTATGAAACGTATCCAGATTATCACTAGTTATATTGGTAGACTAGCTGACCCGCGCAACTTCGTCTGCGTCACATAAGAGAAAGAGAGGGTTACAGAGAGTGGGTCGTAAGCACCCATAATACAATTTTCAAAGAGCACATCACACACATCCTTCATCATTCATCATTCATCATTATTTTGCTGCAGAGCTATTTAAAACGGTGTACCTATCTCCTAAGATATGCATTGAAGTCAATTTACGTACCCAAGGACAATTTTGTTCAAAATCAAATACTTGTGATTAACAACGTATTTATTTGAATAATAATAAATTACCATGTTTACAAAAACAGCTTTAAGGGCTTCTATTGACAGCTTTACGTCTTCATACTCAGACACTCGATGACAGTCATACTCCAGCTAAGTCTACAGTTCTGATCAAGGTGCATTAAATGAGCCGCAACACGATATAGCTGCTGTAAACCGTTGCGGACCTCTTACAACTGCTTACCATTTAAAATTTCAAACTCTACGTCCCTACGCTATGACGCCGTGTCTTAAAGTGCACAACCTCTTCAAAGCTTAGAAACCTTCAAATGCGGTATTAATATTTTACGATGACTTTCGAGACATTACAATTTTAAAGAGTATTTGCAATTTTGCACCAAATTTTTATGTGAGTTCAACCTTTTTGGAATAAAATCGGATTGGGTTTTATAACATGTACCAAAATAACTTGTAGTTTATATCAAAATCTCGAAGGAGTATTGATATCAAATTCGAAACAAATCACCGCCAAAATAACTTTCTACCCCTTTTTAATCCCGTTAGGGGATGAATTTCAATGCAATATGAAACACGTCCATCAATTCTGTTAATATTGTTGATTGCAAAGTTTGAAGTAGATTGGACCAAGGAATCACATTTTCCCATACAATCTTTGCCACCCCTTTTCACCCCCTTAGGGGTATAATTTCAAAATTCTTTCTTATCGTATGCCTACGTTATACAGAAAATACACCCTCCAAGTTTCAGGTTTTTACAATCTGCGGTTTAGGCTGTGCGTTGATCCATCAGATAGTCCTTCAGGACAAAGCATTTTTTATGGATTTGTACTCGTTTGTAATGTATTTGTAACTTTTCCGGCTTTATGTCTTATGTAAAATAAAAAATAATGATTGGCATCAAAAAATGTTTTGTGTAAAATAGCAATTTTCTGGCTAACTATTTCCCCTATACTGCCCCGCTGAAAGTTATTTTTTTTGCGATTTCTGACTTTTTGAGTACTCTAACTGGGTTGGTTTGGAAGAACTTCTTGATTAGTGTCGGAAAGAAGATCGATTGGCATCAAAAAAAATGTTTTAAGTAAAATGGCAATTTTCTTGCTAACTGTACTTTATTATTTTTTTAATTCTGTGAATGGGGATAAACATTTCGTGAAAAAATTACGGATTGTTACCTAAGACCACTTTTGTGTATCTGCAGCTCCCCTTACTTTCCCGTTTACCGTTTCCACCCTGTATTACCAACTACATACTCGTATGCCGAGGAAAGCCGATTTTCTTGAGTTCCGCTATTTTGGGCGTATTCACTTCAAAAATGAAATTTCAAGAAAATTGAGAAATTACATTTACCTGTATTAGATTTGAAGTATTTACAGCAACTTTTAAAGGTTTCCACTTCAATGAATTTTATTCTATAGGTGTATGAAGTTAATTAATTTTAAACACAAAACCCTCTTTTTTACGTCTCTGGATGTGTTTTTTTTTAAATGCTGAAACAGTAATTCTTTAAACTTATATTGTCACTTACGGGCAGCAGTTGCAAGCGCCATGATCGCGGGTTGACTGGAGTATGCGGGTGGATGTAAATTAAATTATTACGAGCAGACAAATCTGTCTACCCTCTTTCTTTGTAAAGTAGCAG
This sequence comes from Xestia c-nigrum, assembly GCA_916618015.1. Lineage (NCBI taxonomy): Eukaryota > Metazoa > Arthropoda > Insecta > Lepidoptera > Noctuidae > Xestia > Xestia c-nigrum. Next base: position 14,952,800 of record OU745260.1, read on the forward strand.
CCGGCATCATACAAAAAACTCCAAAAAACTTGGTGATACTGTGAGTGCGTTTTGTCGTGACTTAGTGTCGAGTTCCAATAGTGCGCGTAGCAAAAGACAAAGAAAGAGGGTAGACAGATTTGTCTGCTCGTAATAATTTAATTTACATCCACCCGCATACTCCAGTCAACCCGCGATCATGGTGCTTGCAACAGCGTCGAAATATCGGGAACTCAAAATACCAAATAATCACGGAAGATATCCCGTAAGTGACAATATAAGTTTAGTTTTAAACCGTGAAAGCCTAAAACAGTAATTCTTTATTTTTAGTATTTACTCTGAGTTTCATGAATCTAGAACAATCTAAAAAACTTTTCTCATACAAACTTTACCCCCCCTTTTCACCCCCTTTTTCCATAATTTTCCATAATTTCTATAGCCTAAGTGTTATTCTGAGTTTATTTAAATAGATTAGTGAAGTTTTCATCAAAATCCGTCCAGCAGTTTTTACGTGATGCGCGGCCAAACAAACAAACAAACAAACACGAATTTTAAAAATGGTTTTAATATGTTCAGTTACTTATTTTAAGTCACCCTGATCGGTTTTTTTTTTAAATCTTCAATGTACAGATTTTTTGGTCTCAACGATTTTATTATATGTATAGATATAGATCTATACATGTTCATATTTGGCGTAATAAGGAAATGCAAAAGTTAAAACCGGGACTAACAGATTCATTGTGTCCTCATAAATGAAACATGGTGATTAACTACCCATAAAGACTCGTTAAGAACACAAATAAATTTTAAAAAGTTATAAAAGTTGCTCAAATGCTCGTAACTACTAACAATGTAGACGCGGTAACTCGTTAATCGTAATGAATCAAAAGTGCTAATTATAAAGAATTCAGTCGAGTGGAAAATGATAAGTCTTCACTAATCTCTTTGATTAGCAGTACATATAATTGCTATTTTCTTGAGAGGATGTTCTTGATTGGACTATGAGTACAACAAGTGACTAACGACTTTTTTATTCTAAGTAATTGAATCGATAAGATTTTCGTTTAAGTTCCATGTAATTTTAAAGGGAGAACATGTGCCTTTCGGCTTCGTTAGTACTCTTATTACACCCGTTATTTGCAGACATTTAACCATTTTATAATCTCGCATCTTAGAGCCCATAGATATGTCACCGTAAAATTGTCAAACACGTTAAACTGTAAAATAACTAGAAAGATTGTAGAATCTCGAAATATTGTCAAACGAACATACTGCTTATAATAAAACGCATTATTTTTCGGTAGATTGTAATCTATCGAAGTGAAACCGTAATATTGTGAAATGCATGCGATGGAAGTCAACTCGCACGGTGTGGAGGAGAGAGGGGAAGGAGGGGGCCCCCTTGCCCAATGGTAGGTAAGTAAGTACCCTCATGAATAGATAATGTACCATTCCTGAGAAACACCGATTAATATAACCTATCCGCAAAACACGTTATTCCCCTACAAAGCGTAGTCGACGGAGCCTTAGTCTGATTGCAGGGTTTAAAGGAACCTAACTAACCTGACGTGAGGGTGCCCCAAGTCCCGATTATGGGGGCAGAGATACTTCCGTCGCATGTATTTCACAATATTACGGTTTCACTTCGATAGATTACAATCTATCGAAATATAATGTGTTATATTGTAAGCAGTATGTTCAGTTGACAATATTTTGAGAGTTTACAACCTCGCTAGAGAGATTACAATCTAACTTGTTTGACAATTTTACGGTGACAGATTATAACATACGAAATTACATTACAACATAAAAATAATACCAATACTTACAAAATATAACTTCTAAATTATGAACTACACATGAATAAAAGACGAAGTGGCAAAAACGTCGGTAGACTACATCCTTCGGCCAAACCTCTTCCTCAGGAAACTTGTAGAGGTGTTGTGTCGGAACCCGCACCACAAACGACTTGAAGTTGGTGTTGTTACGCGGCTTCAATTTCTCGACCCTCAAGGTCCAGCTGGTCTTCACCTTCATATTCTCTACGATCTCCTCAATCTTCGTGGAGTGATGCAGTCGTTACACATAAAGCAACGTCGTTGGTATCGCTGGACGCAGCAGCAAATTTGATCCTGACAGCCTAGTTCTGCATTAATTGCGACAAGAAGAAGCCTTTCTTCTTTTTCTGAACTATCATGTTGAAGCCGTCCTCATCACACTCTGGACGGCGCTGTACCGGATTCCTCAGAAGGTTTTCACAGCGACGGTTCTGCTTTCCTTTCAGCTGCTTAGATTATATTGCAGCTGAATTGTTGGATTCAGCAATTGCGGCGTAAGCTGGCTTGGGGGTCAACGAAGCTACGCGTGTCGTATTCTTTGCTAGAGCATAGGGGCGGGGGGCGGCGGGGCACGGTGCATTGCCCTCGCTCTTTGCAGTCGACGACGAATCCAACCCATCCACCCATCCTCATCATCATCTTTCTTGAATCTATCGATTCGAGAAGGAGGATATTGTGCGGATAAAATTTAATATTTGAAATTTATAGAGCTTCTCTTTCAGAGACAGGCGCCATGCAGGACATGAAGCTACCCGAAAGTGTGAAATTTTCCGAGTCAACTTTGAATCTAACGCTTTAGCTATACAGTTGAAAATCTATTATAGAGATTTTACAGATTGTAGTAACGATATTATTATGTGCTGGCGCAGAAGCTAGCATCTATACCTACTTCCTAAAACCCGCGGGTTGTTGCCATACCAGAAAGTACGCTGAAAGGTGTACATGTGTCTCCAGCCGGAGAAATCATGCATACCTACGTACGCTTCAAACTTCATGCAGAAAGCAGAAAAAAAGCTTCCAATTTCTAGAAAGTAACTTATAAACCAGCTTTTTAAAGAACAACTCTATTAAAAGTGGCCCTATTGACTCTTCCTATTATTATATGCTTATTACTATAAGTCTTGGGAACCACCACCCAGTAGTGCTGACCACGATGTGTTCCTATGTAAACTGCAGCTGTCTCTTGATGAAATTCATAAAGAACTAAAATCACTTGACTCAACCAAGGGTCCCGGTCCTGATGGGATTCCTTCGATTTTTCTGAAAAATACTTGTGATACATTGTGCTATCCTCTACTTATATTATATAATAAATGTTTATCATGTGGTATTTTTCCTGAAGTATGGAAACATGCAAATATTGTACCAGTTCATAAGAGCGGTTCCAAGCATGACGTAGGGACCTATCGACCTGTCTCTATACTACCTGCTTTCTCAAAGCTATTTGAAAGACTGGTACATAATAAATTATATCCGGCTATTCGCAGTGTACTAATAAAAGAGCAGCATGGCTTTGTTAAAGATAGATCTTGCATTAGCAATCTTCTCATTTTCACGTCTCAGCTATTTGATAGTCTTGACAATAGACAGCAAGTTGATGCGGTTTACACAGATTTTCAGAAGGCCTTCGATAAACTTGATCACACACTACTGCTTAATAAAATTGCATACAATGGAATCAGAGGGGATCTTTTAAGATGGTTTATATCTTATATAACAAACAGAACACAAAAGGTAGTTGTTAATGGCTTTGAATCTGACTCTTTTCAGGTCAGCTCCAGTGTTGTGGTACACTGGTGTTGGGTTCCATTTTAGGACCTTTATTATTCATTTTATATATTAACTAGCTTCTGCCAGCGGCTTCGCCCGCGTGAAGTTTGATTATTGTCCCATGGGATCTTACTACCGGAATAAAATGTATCCTATGTTTTATGTGGGTCATAGCGTGATGATATAAACGTAAGAGTAAACAAATATAATAATAACAAATCTCCGAACTGCTAAGCTATCGGGAGTTACACGTGTTATTGTGAGTCAACTATAAAAGATAGACATATGCTGTCTTGGGATATTTTGTATATAATTTTATGTGGAATATTTCCGTTATACATGATTTCTATGTAGCTTTAACCATTAAGGCTGCACACGCGACGGAAGCTAAAAAAACCAAGTAACTTCTCCCGTTTTCCCAACATTTCCTTTCACTGCTCTGCTCCTATTAATGGTAGCGTGATGAAAAGTATACTATTACCTGCTCAGGAGTATGTAGAATAATTGTACCAAGTTTCGTTAAAATCCGTCGAGTAGTTTTTTTTTCTATAAATAACATACAGACAGACAGACAGACAGACAGACAGACAGACAGACAGACAGACAGACAAAAATTTTACTGATTGCATTTTTGGCATCAGTATCGATCACTAATCACCCCCCGATAGTTATTTTGTAAATATATTTCATGTACAGAATTGACCTCTCTACAGATTTATTATAAGTATAGATGACATAAAAGACTGTTTTCAAAATTCAAAATTTCTTCTCTACGCGGACGACTTAAAGGTTTATAAAATTATTTCTGACCCCGCCGATTGTATTAATTTCCAGCAGGATCTAGATCGCTTCTCTAACTACTGCTCTTCCAGTAAGCTTTACCTTAGTCTCCCTAAGTGTCATGTTATAACATTTACCAAAAAAAAAACTGCTATTCAGTTCGACTATCGTCTTGCTAATACGCCAGTTAGTAAAGTCAGTTTTCTCCGTGATCTTGGTGTTATGCTTGATTCGAAGCTCCATCTGGATGTTCACATAGAGAAAATTGTAAACAAGGCTTTCCAAATGTTTGGTTTTGTTATGAGATCATCCAAGGATTTTCGCCGTCCGTCTACTTTTTTGCATTTGTATAAATCTATAATTAGGCCTCAGTTAGAGTTTGCAGTACCCATTTGGAACCCTTTATACATAAAATATATTGAAAGATTAGAGCTAGTGCAACGTAAATACCTTCGTGCTATGAATTTGAGATGTTATCGGAAAAAAATGTCATACCACCTACTTCTTGAAAAGTACAATCTTTTGACCTTAAAGTCTAGACGGAAACTTCTGGAAGTTATGACTCTTTTCAATGTGTGCCGTAATCATTTTGACTGTCCGGACTTAGTAAGGAGTCTGTGTTACCTGGTTCCTCGAACAGTTCATGTACGTGAGATTCGCACTCGACGTCTATTTGCTACTAACCTCTGTAAATCCAACGCTGGCTCGCGTTCACCACTACATCGTTTAGTTGAAACATACAACAATGAATTTCATTCAATCGACATTCTTTTTTTAACTAAAAATGCATTTAGGAAGCAAATCCAAGCAACCCTAAAGGACCAGCAACTTGCTAACGTATAATTAGATATAGGTATGATAACGTAATGTTAAATATGCACACAATTTTTTTATTTTGTTTCTTTTTTTTTTCTTTTATGTGTATAAAATAAAGTACATTTAAAATCTCAAGTCATTCTTCTGGAACGATTATAAATCGTTCCAGGAGAATGACTGTATATAATTTATGTATTGTTCTTGTGTTGTAATTAGCTAGTTTAAAAAAAAAAAAAAACTTTAAATTGTAATCTGTGGAGAACGATGTGGGTAGCATAATTGTTTTAAAATGTAATGGTTAAAATATTTTTTTTTAACGAATTCTTATTGTGCTACTGTTTGTTTTTCCTTAAATAAATAAAATAAAATAAAATAAAAATTACTATATTAAATGCTTGAGAAAATAAAATCAAACAAACAATGCAGCACCAATGCCATAGCAATAATGTTAACATTGAAACAGTAAATTGTTACAAAATGATGTGACAATCACACCGCCTGCCGACAACCGCCGGGAAACGCATGGCACGCGCTTCTGTCGGCTTTTTTGCTTCCATTAAGCGCCGACGTGCGACGTGCGCTACGAATCCAATTTTATGATTTATGATCCACGATCTTCCGCATGCTGCAGTGACACCTACTATTGTATAAAGATATTAAAGATCATCCGCCGACGCACCGAAATTGATCGCAACAGTATGTGGCCCCGTTATGTAACAGCGTGCGGACTGCGGTAGTGTACATGTACATGGAAATCAGTAAAACCGCATACTTTATCCGAGTAGCTACTTTCAGCTTGATCTTTCGTAACGGTAACATAAAGGGCAGCCGTGGCGTCATTAAACTGTTAAAAAAACCAGCGATTCTTTGGTTTATTAAGCTAAAAATCGATCTTCTTGGATTTTAAAACAAATGCCGTTTTTTTGCTGTCCAGTAAAAATCTGTAAAGCCTGCCTACTAATTTTAATTGTCACGGTGTAGTTACGATTAATTTCTTATGTCCATGGCTAGTGTTCGTAGTTTTTATTTAAGTTATGATGTAGCAGATTTTTTCGCTTGAGTTGCACTAAGATGAGACTACCGGTAAGGGGGCAACAAACTAGCTCAATTGGAAAACTACTTATAAAGTAAGAGAAATGTATAACATTTCCACTAGCATAGTTAATAAGGGGAGGGGCCCGCAAGGGCCGAAGCCTGCCGGGGTTGCGGGCCTGTTCGAAAGAGATACCGCGGCCCCGGAACATAAAGGGCGATGAAGGAACATGGGTGGGTTTTAGTCAGTAAAAGTCTGACACTCCCTCCCGCTCCGCCCAGAGTGGGAGAAGTCATTTGATGATTTCCCAAACTAAAAAAAAAAAAAGAAGGCTTCCATCTAATAACTCGCCTGACATTCCTTGAATCACTTAAATCTTTCTGATCATATCAAATGGTTGAGTTCCCAAGAGAATACCACCGCAAAAGCAACGATGAAAGTCGGAAGCTGGTCCAGTTTTGACCAGAAATGCCCACTAATTTTCTGCTTTAATGCTTTTAAGTTTAAACAAACTGTCAAACTGCTTACTTCCGTTTCATCCGAAGCTTGAAGACAATGAGCATCTCCATAAACCGCTCAAGCTGTTTGGATAACGGTCCGTTCACACGGCCATCCACCACGGATGACCGCATCTCATTTTGACCGGACTAATCGTAATTTCAGACTAGTACGAAATAGGACAAAAAGCAGAGGCCGGAACAAGCGGGCAACTAGTACAGCGAAAATTTGAATAATGACGATCTAGCGGAATGTTTTGTTCGTTTAACGCTACGGTGGCTGCGTCTACGCAGACCACGTCACTCGCTCATGAGAATTTGTAACAGTTGCGTAGCAGCAGCTTCGAATCAAATTATATGGCTCTTGTTGTGTGATTTAGATCACCGAAATAAGACGCGTAATGAGAGTCTTGTTTGTTTTATTTGGCAATTATAGCTTTACGAGTGCGCTTCTTTCTGTACCCAGAAAAATGTACTCTATCGTTTAATATTTCAGTTTCAGATGTAGGTAAATATCTGAACCAGGGTCTATTTACTTGAAAACTGCTTCGCTATCAAGAGCCGTTTGAAGGTAAGGAGGCAATATAGTTTGCTGGTTGTATGAGGTATCGTATCGAGGTACCTCCCCGCTAATTGTGGTGAATGTGGAGCATGCGGGACATAATGCTACACCGCGACAGAACCGCCCTGCGATTGCTGCGCCGGCGCACGGTGGTTAATGTAATGCCTGTGGGGCTGTGGCCGACGCCGACTGCTCTGCGTGCACATTTCGCTATTGATGCCTTAAGTAGTCGGCACGCACTACATGTTGTTATTGATCATTAGGTTGTAGGTGACATAAAAAACTAGTCAAGTGCAAGTTGAAAATGTCGGTCAAGTGCATAAGTATAATCCACGTACAGCTATGTATGCAGTTAGTAATATTATTCATAAGGCCAATCGACTGATTGAAGTTCACCTAAGAATGTCAATACTTGGAGCTTTTTGCTGTATTATATACCTATCGAGCTGGTATAAACACACAGAAAAAAGGTGCAAAATTAATTATCGATCCTGCCACACGTTACCTACCACGTGTAGCAGGATCGATAATTCATTCATTTCAAAGACAACCTGTTTTGTGAAATACTTAAGTACATAATCTAAATTTTATTGTAATTGATTCCCATATTTGAATAGAACACGACATAAAACATTCCTTTATCTACAAGATTAGTTCGTAACATATAGCAAAATTTTCTTTTTATTTTGTTAAGTAACGTATTTGAGAAAAACGTAACGGTACAGTGACACGTTTACGTTAATCTATAGAAAGAGACGAGGTCACAATGATACGCTAATAAAATCTGTAAAATTACGATGATAATTACAAAATTACAGTATCGGTAAAGTAATTAGATGCAGCTGTCGACAAGACAGTACCTAGCTATTGTTTCCTTAGAAAAATGTACATGCTAATACTGCACATGTATTACGAGTGGAATATGCGGTTGTCACTAATAACAGGGCGGTAATTACATCGATGTGTTCTAACTGTCTCTTGGACGTTTCTTGTGACTGTTCTAATGAGGACAATAAGTCTATGGAAATTACAATACGGAGATATTTATTGTAACGGGTTTTATAGGCAGGTAAGTATCGAAGTAATCAAGAGTCATATTGCTGTGTTCAATTAGAAATTTGGAACTATGCTAGGTCAGACAAAATTACACCGAACAGTAGGTTCCTATTGACAGAAAAATACTTCGGTTTATTTACTTGGTTCTGTGACTACCGGGTGTGAATATTCTATTTGCTTTTAATTTAGTTAAGATACACCTACTTGCCAGACTCAAAGGAACGTGTAGTTTTTCACGGCAATTTTACAGTACTTACTTATTTAATTGTTTCTTAGCGCTATTTAGAAGGGCCATAAAAGCGGTTTACTTATAAACCGAGGTTTCGTCAGTGGAACGGCGACGTGACTGATATCTGTTAAGATAAAACGACATAGTTTGTCTAAGGACTTAAATGAATGAGACAACGTGTATTTTAATTAATGCCATCTCATTATAACGGCGTTTGCTGTAAGTGACTCATTTAACTTAACTGTTAAGTCGGTTAAAGATATATGAACGAAATTATTACCTACCGTGTAGGTACACAATTTAAAGTAAAACACACATTTTACTAAATGCTCTGTCCCTATACGTGTGTTTAGCCACATTAGCCATGCCCATTGCTAATGATCTACATCACTACATATTACAAAACAAAGTCCACCGCCGCGTCCTGTCCGTCTGTTCGCGTTAAACTCAAAAACTATTGCACTGATTTTCATGCTATTCTCACCAACGGATAGAGTGGTTCTCGAAGAAGGTTTTAGTATATGTATAATTTGTAGGCGGGCGATCGCACAAAATGACAGCAAAAATTTAAATTTTGCCTATCACCCTACCCTGCAAACTTTCACGCTTATAATATTCATAAGATGGAAACTTGAGGGGCGCTGATGAGGTGCTAGCCTAGGGCACTGTAGACATTTAATCCGCCTCTGTACTTAGTGGCCAATCAGTAAAACAATAAAATGAAAGATTTACACAATATTTAAGTGGGATAAAAATGGTCTGGCTTGACCTCCAACGTGATTAAATTGGAGGCCTACGGTAGTGCCGTAAGGCTCATCAAAATAATCTAGGTACAAAAAATATAAAGAATATTAAACGGAAACGTGATACTTACGTAGGAAGGTCTGCAAAGAGTAAATTGTTTACTTACATAAGTTATCCTTTTGATTGTATCACCTGTGTGACCTACGTAGGACCGTACCTAGTGGTCGTTGACGCTCTGTCAACGACCACTAGGTAACAGACAGTACAAACCCAACATAAATCTTGCCTCGGATAGGTTTTCTTCTTACCTTGAATTTATTTCATACATGTTGCATCCAATCGCGGCCAACAGAAGACAAATAAAGAGCAGATTATAAAACATATGAAGACGGGTATTTATCGCGAATTTACCTTTTATTTAATCCCGACGTTTCGACCGGATTGCACCAGCCCGGGGAGACAATCCGGTCTGGTGTTGCTAATTTAGCTCATCTAGTCGCCTTAAACGTTGAAATTTTGATCCCCATTCACAGATTTAAAAAAAAGTACAGTTGGCAAAAAAAATGCTATTTTACACAAAACATTTTTTGATGCCAATCGATCCTGTTTGTAGTGCTCAACGGTTAAGGAAGCTCCCCTTTCGGCCCCGTTAATCGTTTCCACCCTGTATTTACAAATAAAATAATACTACGAACAAAATGAAGACTATACGAATGTACCTACATCAGACATAAAGCCGGAAAATGTACAAATACAAACGAGTACAAATCCTACTATCTACAAATAAAAAATGATTTGTCCTGAAAGACTGTCTGATGGATCAACGCACAGCCTCAACCGCAGATTGTAGAAACCTGAAACTTGGAGTGTGATTTTTTTATATGACGTAGGCATACGATAAGAAATGATTTTCTGAAATTATACCCCTAAGGGGTAAAAAGAGGGGGGCAAAGTTTGTATGGGAAAATGTGATTCCTTGGTCCAATCTACTTCTGGCAATCAACCATATTAACAGAATTGATGGACGCGTTTCGTATTGCACGTAAATTGATTTCAATGCATATCTCCTAAGATACACTGTTTTAAATAACTCCGCAGCAAATTAATGATCATGTACAGGGCGCGCATTTTCATTATGCGGAAGGATGTGAGTGATGTGCTCTTTGAAAATTGTATTATACGTGCTTACGACCCACTCTCTGTAACCCTCTCTTTCTCTTATGTGACGCAGACGAAGTTGCGCGGGTCAGCTAATTATTAATAAATCAAATAAACTCATCAGTCGACTCGCCTACGCTTGACAAGCTCGGCGCTCGCTCTTTTGAAAAATGTTAAAAGCCTAACAAAAGCCGGACACTGTTTATTTTGTCCGGACACGCGATCAAAAAGCCTGACAATGTCCGGCTTTATCCGGACGCCTGGCAACGCTACGCGGAGTACCTGGGTGACCGAAGGAATTTGCCCTGTATGTTGCAACCACTGGGCAGTGTAGAAGCACGTGGGCTGCTGTCTCGTCAACCTCCATGCTTGCACGGCACAGGGGGCTGTCTGTGACTCCTTTGACAAAGATGTGTTTGTTAAAAGAACCGTATCCGGTGATGGCGGCTGTAAGTTGTGCGCTGTGACTTGGTAAGCGCGCGTTTGGTGAAACGGCCGTTGATGGCAGGATGTGCCTCCTTGGCTTGCCTGTACTCGCAGTGGTGCCACAGCTTGTGGTGTAGTTCACTAGTTTGTTTCCTTACCAGTGTGCGTAGGTATCCGAAAGGGAGTGGTGTGATAGGTTCTGGTCCCACCGCTGCCATGCTCGATCCCCTTCTAGCGAGTTCATGCGCCGCGTCATTGCCACGAGAATCGCTGTGTCCTTCGATCCATTGGATGGTTATATTATTGAGATTACCCAACCTGGTTCAGGCGTTGATGACACTCGTGTATTAACCCAGAGTTCACTATGTGCTTGTTAAGAGCCAGCAGCACCGCCATGCTGTTGCAATGCTGTTTGAAAGTATACGAATTGAGTGGTCTACAACCTTCCTGGCTATGATGGCCGATGCCGCCAGGGTAATGCCCATGCATTCTGCCTGAAATACTGTGTTGTGGGCCCCCAGAGGTATGGCTATGTGCTTGTTAAGGTCTTCCGAGAAGACTCCAGCCCCAGTGCCAGTACCTGTTTTAGATCCATCTGTGAAGATCTGTGGTTCCGCGGGGTTCAATCCCTCGCAGCGGTGGTCCTCGTGAAGCTGGATTTTGTATTTCTTATCGAATACAAATTGTTTCGGTATCCGATCGTTTATTGCTTTCGCCAGGGGGAACTCGCTATGGAATCCCTCCAGTACCGCATTGTGCTGTGTCTCTTTCTTACCCCAAAGTTGAAGTATTTTAAGGCGTACAGCCGTCATCGTCGCTTCCTGCTGTGTCCTCATGCAGCCCGTGATCGCCATGCAGGCAAACCTTTGCAAGCGTTGCAGTTTCATGTATGCTGTAGTTAGTTTAGTGCGGGGCCACTAGACACAGTCCCATAGGTAATCATGGGTCGGCGGATCACCGCGCAGTACAACCAGAGTATAATTTTAGGGGAAAGGCCCCACTTCTTACCTATCATCCTCTTACATTGCCAGAAAGTTATGCAGGCCCTGTTTATTTTATTATCTAGGGGCTTCTCTAGTTTATCTTATCTTTGTCTAGGATGACTCCCAGATACTTGACCTCATCGGCTAACTGGAGTTCCGTCTCGAAGAGTTTGGGTAGGCGAGGGCCTAGTGTTCGTTTTAGGGTAAACAGGACAAGTTCAGTCTTCGTGGGGTTCACTGCCCCGTTTGCTTGTTGGCAAGATTCGATGATGCAACAGTTTTTCGCCATCCAGTGGAACTTCTGTATCTGATGCATTTTAATAGCATTTTTGGCCGCGTAGTATGCGTCGCAATCCCTATCAACACAAATGTTCATGGCTCTGTTTAGGGCTGACCTTACCTTCCCGCCGTAACGTTCCTGCTCCGCTCTTCACCGTGGTTGCTTCCCTGGTGTTGTGGGTGGAGTGGTCACCGGGCAGAATGAGTGGTAACTGTCTATCATAGATTCTCTGAGATGACTTACACGGTCGTCGATCTGCGGAGTGTCCTCGTAGGCCATCTCGTAGTTTATTGACGCTAGTTTGGTTTCGAGGGTGCGTGTATAGGCAGCACAGTCAGTATTTCGTGGGTTTCGCCGTGGCAGTATTAGTGTCAGACAGACCTGAATATCGAAACGGATCCACCTGTGTATCCAAGAACAGGGAACAGTGATAGCCTAGTGGTGTGACCGTCGGACTGCCAAGTCAAAGGTATCGAGTTCGAACCCAAAGCACGCACCTCTGATTTTTTGGATTCATGCGCGTATTGTAGCGTATTGTTTAATTATCACTTGCTTCAGTGAAGGAAAACATCGTGAGGAAATTAGTATGTCTGAGAGATATTCCTTGACGGCATGTTAAGCCAAGTCAGCGGTCCCCGCCTATGGCTCCGCCACCTGCGGTGCCCGAAGACGACCCATATGACGACGACGACACTCTGGAAGTGACTGAGGTAGACCTGAGAAAAAATAAATATAAATAAATAAATATCGCTGGACATTAACACACAGTGCCACCAGTACCACACTAAGCAAAGCTTGTATCGTGGACACTAGATAGTTAATATACTCATATATATACTTTTTTGTTTGTAAATACATACTTTTTATACAGGGTGTCCGGTGGCAGAATTAGGATTTAAATTTCTTTCTCCGTAACCGTTAAGCGGAAAAGCGGGGAGGGGGTGTCGTCAGCTTCGTCATTCGTGCGGGTTATTTAGTCGCGATGTCGCAGTGGACGGGTGAACAACGTGCGTTCGCAATCGAAGCGTTTTTCAAAGCCAATGATTCGTGTGCAATTGCTCGTCGAAGATTTTGTTCACGTTACGATATTCGACGGTTACGTGACGCCCCAAGTGAAAATTTAATTCGATTATGGGTGCGAAGGTTTCGGGCAACAAGTTCAGCAGAAAACAGCCCACGACCGGGGCCCAGCCGGACGTCGAGAACAAATGAAAATATTGAACTCGTCGCGTCCAGTTTGCGCGATAATCCGCGTCAGTCCGTTCGCAAGAGAGCGGCTGCCTTGGGGCTTCCAAAAACTATAGTGCACGAGATATTGAAGAAAGATCTTAAATTTCATCCATTTAAAATTCAAATAGTGCAAGCGCTTAAGCCTAATGATTTCAATATGCGCAAAAATTTATGTGAGACAATGTTGGAGCGATTTCGCTCAGTGAATATTATTTTCTGGAGTGATGAAGCCCATTTTCAACCGACTTCCAAAAAGAGGAGGTTATCAATTCGTCTGTATTTTTTTTTTTTTTTTTTGTGTTTGTTACCTCAGAACTTTCGACTGGGTGAACCGATTTTGATGATTATTTTTTTATTTGAAAGCTGGTGCTAGTCGTTTGGTCCCATTTTAATTTGCTGAATTATCTGATGCTGATCTTCCGAGATACACAATGGAACTTTTCAAAAATAGACGGCAAATCTGCAGTAATTGCTGCAATCGCTTGTAGGTTCATTGTTCATACTACATCATGACGTCACATCACGCCTCTATGCTCTGAGGGGGTACGCACATGTGCAAAATACACCCAGATTTCGAAAATGTTTGTTACCTCAGAACTTTCGAGTGGGTGAACCGATTTTGATGGTTCTTTTTTTATTTGAAAGCTGGTACTTTCAAATCAGTATCTGATGATGGGATTCTGGAGAAATAGAGAGAACTCTTCACATTTTATAGGCACACTAGAAGGGATTTGGGTAGTTTTAGGAAGTGTACTTTCTCGAAGTGATCCCATTTCAATTTGATGAAAATCTGATGAAGAACTTCGGAGATATGCAACGGAACTCCTCAATAAATGATAGCAAATGTACTGGGATTGCCGAAATCTCATATCTGTCTATTGTTTACATCAGTTCATAACTTAAAATCACGCCGGTACGCTTTGAAGGGGTAAGCACATGTGAACCACTAAAAAGCGAAAAATAAAAACTTTTTAACAAAAAACAAAACCGACTTCAGAGAAAACAAAAAAGTGAAAAATAACTTCAGAAAAAACGCTTCAGAAGTCGGTGACAAAAAAACTAAATCAATCAAACAAAGTCTGAAGCGTTTTTTCTGAAGTTATTTTTCACTTTTTTGTTTTCTCTGAAGTCGGTTTTATTTTTTGTTAAAAAATTTTTTCATTTAAATGGAAGTGTAAACAAACAGAATTGTCGTTATTGGTCCCCTAAAGGACAAAACCCCAGCTTAAAACATCAAAAGCCACTTCACAGTCCTAAAGTGACGGTTTGGTGTGCATTATCAAGCAGGGGAATAATTGGACCCTATTTTTTTGAAAATCGTCAAGGAAAAGCAATTTCTGTGGACGGTGTTGCTTATCGGCGAATGCTGAACGAATATTTTTTTCCAACATTGAGAGAACATCCTGCCTTCACTTCGCAGACATGGTTTCAGCAAGATGGCGCTACGCCTCACACTGCTAGGGAGACCATGGCGCTACTTCGTGATTTCTTCCCTAACAAAATGATAAGCCGTTTCGGTGACATCCCCTGGCCACCCAGGTCTCCGGATCTTACCCCAATGGACTTTTTTCTGTGGGGGTATCTTAAAAGTAAAGTGCATGAAACAAGCCCGGAGACTATCTCAGCATTAAAAGAAAATATCGTTCGCGAAGTTCATGGCATCCCGGCCGCACTTCTCCAGCGAGTGGCAAGGAATACTGAAGCCAGATTCCAAGAATGTGTCCGACGTAACAGCCAACATTTAGACGACATAATTTTTAAGAAATAAAACCCGCATTTGTTTATTTTAAAAATGATTAAAAATATAAATGTATATATTTTGTAGTTTTTTTGTTATTCACATTTTAAATCCAAATTCTGCCACCGGACACCCACATATTATAAACATCCATGACTCGGAAACAAATGTCCATGCTCATCCCACAAACATTTGCTCCTACCGGGATTCGAACCCAGGACCCTAAGAACGTAAGGCAGCATCACTACCACTACGCCATTCGAGTCGTCGAGAGTGGCAGTAGGTAGGCTTAAGGGCAAAAATACCGCCCCGGGACCCGATAGCTTGCCTGTCAAAGCCTGAGTCCTGGCCTCGGAGGCGAATGCTCTCGGGCCCCGACTGGAAGGGCTCTTTAGCGCATGCTTGGAGAGAGGCCAGTTCCCGCTTCGCTGGAAGACGGGGAAGCTGGTCCTCATCCAGAAGCCGGGGTGCCCTGCGGACTCTCCGTCCGCATTTCGGCCCATCGTGCTGCTCGACGAGGTGGGCAAGCTTTTTGAGAGAGTTATTGCAAACTGCCTCGCCAAGCACCTTGAGAGGATGGGGCGGCGCCGCGCGAATCTTGCGGAGAACCAGTTTGGTTTCCGCAAGGTGCGCTCTACAGTGGACGTCATCATGCGCGTGAGAGCCCTCACGACGGGGGATGCAATATCCCGGGGCGGGGTTGTCTTGGCGGTGTCTCTCGACATCGCCAACGGCTTCAACTCCCTGCCCTGAGGTGCATCAGGGAGGCACTCCGGTATCACTAGGTGCCGACCTACCTCCGTCGTTTGGCCGGGGACTACCTGACGGACAATGGAACCGGCGAGAGATGTCGTGCGGTGTCCCACAGGGATCGGGTCTGGGACCGGCCCAGTGGAACATCGGTGTGAACACTGGGTGCTGCGCGCTGACCACGTTTGGCCCCCAGGCTGGAATGAACTGGGGCCGCCTTCAGGCGGCTCCTACCTTGGGGGGCCAAACGCCACCTGCCGCAGGCTCTACGTGGGGATCGTGCGGTCCATGGCCCTTTGAGGGGCCCAGTGTGGGCGCGTTCCTTGAGGCGTCGAGCCACCCATTACCTGAACGCGCCCCAAAAAGTGGTAGCCGTAAAGATGGTCCGTGGGTACCGCACGATATCCCGCGAGGCAGTGGGCCTGCTTGCCGGATTGCCGCCATGGGATCTGGAGGCGATAGTCCTCGCCTGCACGAATGGCGCGCCGAGGCACTAAACGCCGCTGCCGCGGCCAATCGCCGCTCAACGGTTAAACCTCCGGTGCGATCTCATGGCGACATGGAGAGAGCGACTGTCGCAACCCCGGGCAGGGCACGCCACGATAGTGACGGTTAGTCCCCTCTCTGAAGAGTGGCTTGAGAGGCGCCACGGCGTCCTCACCTTTCGCCTGATGCAGGTCCTCACCAGACACGTATGTTTCGGGAGGTTCCTGCATCGAGCAGGAACCATCGAGCATCGACGCATCGAGCGGGCGGGAGGAAACGGCCGGATGTTTCCACTGCGAGGATCGACCGGAGGACATGGTGGAGCACACGGTGCCGCGGTGGAGGTCTGCCATGCGTAGTCGGAGCACCGCCGTATCCCCGTAGCGGCGATCGGCGGCGGCGACCTCTCGCGTCCGGCCCTGGTTCAATCCATGGTCCGGAGCGAGACGGAATGGGAAGCCGTCACTTCCTTCTGCGAAGCAGTTATGTTAGCGTAGGAGGTGGAGGAACGCGAGAGGGAGAGAGCCTCTCGCCCCAGCCGCCACGGGAGGCGCACCGGGCCTCGGGGGCCACGTGGTGGCTACCGACCACCGTAGACTCTACGTGGGCCTGTGGACGGTTAGCTATGGGCTAGCTAGCAGTCCGTCCGTCTAATGACGACAGGCCGTGTCGACGGCGCGTTCGTGTTCCACGCAATCCACGCGCGCCTCAAAGAGATGTCAGCTTATAGGGAGGGGCCCGCAAAGGCCGAGGCCTGCCGGGGTCGTGGGCCTGTTGCCTTGGCCCCGGAGCATAAAGGGTGAGGAAGGAACATGGATGGGTTTTTTGTCAGTAAAAGTCTGACACTCCCTCCCGCTCTACCCAAAGTGGAAGAAGTTATTTGACGATTTCCCATCCTAAAAAAAAATCAAAGGCCCATGGATGGCTTAAGAACTTTAACACCAGGTTAGGCAACTAACCACACGATAAAGAAGAAAGATCCCCATACATTTTTTAAATAACACGAGGGCAAGCATAGATCCGATCCGCATCCGAAAACGGATGATATATGGATATTTTTCACTCAATAATTATCGATATTTATTAAAAATATCAATACGAAAATTATCGATATGTTTTTTCACTTGCCCATCCATCATCCCTATTTTCGAGTGCAGGGTTTAAAGGAACCTAACTAACCTAACGGGGGGGTGCCCCAAGTCACGATTATGGGGGCAGAGATACTTCCGTTTGTTCAGTTGACAATAATTCGAGAGTTTACAATTTCGCTATGGATAAACACGTTACATTGTAATATAACGTTTTTGACAATATTACGGTGACATAATATATATGTCACCGTAAAATGGTCAACTACGTTATATTGTAATATCTCTAGCGATATTGTAAAGTCTCGAATTATTGTCAAATGAACATACTGCTTACAACAAAACGCATTATTTTTCGTGAAATGCATGCGATGGTAGTCAACTTACGCGGTGTGGAGGGAAGGAGGGGTCCCCCTTGCCCAGTGGCACAACTCTCATGAAAAGATAATGCACCATTCCTGAGAAATACCGATTAATATAACATAACCTTAAAACACTTTATATTCCCCCTAAAAAGCGTAGTCGACGGAGCTCCGCTTCGCGGGCCCCTATTTCCGAGTGCAGGGTTTAAAGGAACCTAACTAACCTAATGGGGGGGGTGCCCCAAGTCTCGATTATGGGGGCAGAGATACTTCCGTACGTTCAGTTGACAATAATTCGAGACATTACAATATCGCGAGAAAAAACACGTTATATTGTAATATAACGTGTTTGACAATTTTACGGTGACATATAATTATTTAGGCTCAAGCATCAATAAAAATACTGTTTTCTTTTATTCTTTTTCACGAAGTTTTAATGCTTTGGGAATATGTCTGAATAATCCTCCGAAAACGGTCGATATATCGATATTTTTCACTCGATAATTATCGGTACTGTTTAAAAATATCTATCCGATAAATATTGATATTTATTTTTCTCTTGCCCATCCCTAGTTTGTTGTTTTCTTGTCTTGATGGTCTTGATGACGACCATCAAGAGCAATTTAGGGATAAGTAACAAGTTTTCAACTCCTAAATTTTAAAATTCTGCCATCTTGTACAAGAAATAAATACAGTTTTACATGTTATGTTTGATTGATACGATATGCATCTGTTGTTTTTTTCTTTCAAACCACGTCGTGCGTCTAAATAAATAACAAAAATATAGTCAAAGGCTCAGCATGAATATTTTATTTCCGAACTGCGCGTTGAATGTCATTTCAACCTTCACGTAAATGTGACAAACGTGTAACTTTCAAGAAAATATGTATTTGGAAAAGCATTTCAACAAAAAATCCTGTGATACAACTTGATTAACTGATCCTATAGACATACCTAAAAATGAAACCAACAAAACGTAAATTGTGAGTGAGTTGTTTCGTGATTCTGATGGTCAAAAACAACCAACGGCAACTAAAAACCTTTATCACAACTGGCAACACGTGTATAAATTTGACACTGACAGCTGTGAAATAATTGTCTGTGTGTACGTAAAATCTGACATGACACAAGGTCAGAGCTACGATAAAAACATGTGGAATGTATAAAAAGATTTAAGTCGTGACTCTTGTCGATAATATGATGGTTAAGTTCGCGCTACTATAAAACATTCGTGCGCATAAAATGTTTATGTGATAAGGAGTACTTAACTTTAAATTATTAACTTAGAAATAAATTGTACAAAATGATAGAAGGATACGGTGCTGTGACCCAGGCCCTTTTGGGGACGCTTCTGACGTGGGGGTTGACTGCTGTAGGGGCCGGTTGTGTGTTTTTTATTAGAGGAAAACATGTAAGATAATGTTATTACCCCTAATTTAGTCAAAGTTACTACAGAAGTGATGAAGTCAGACTCTTATGGATTTGTATTTATGTTTTAGAGGAAATTGCTTGACGTGTCATTGGGCTTTGCGGCGGGAGTGATGACCGCAGCGTCGTACTGGTCTCTGCTGGAGCCAGCTATCAGTATGTGTAAGAGATCGAAGAGCTATGGATCAGAGGGACAGTATGCCTTTGTACCGGTTGCATTTGGATTCTTGTTTGGAGCTGTGTTTGTTTTTGGAACTGACAAGTTCCTGGATTACTTAGGAATTAACTCTACTGGAATGATGATGAGTAAGTACCACTTAACTATTATTTGTTTACTTTGATGCTATTTACAGGATGTGCATGTGCATTTTACAGTAAGTCCAATTATCCTTGTAGAATTCCTTTGGGAATAAGCACAGGCCTGAAACTAATTCCTTAACTTTGAATAAATTAATTAAGTATGTTTTTTACTTAAGTTGATGTATGTTTATAAGGGGATTCTTGGATAACTTACTGACTATGGCAAACAGAAATAAAGTGATGTTTATTTAGTTTCTACATAAACAATACCAGTTTAAAAATAGATAAGTAATGCTGTCATAATAAAGTCAATGTGAATGAAAGATCATATGAATTGGTGACTTATTAATATTTGATATAGAAACTATATTTAAAATTAGTGAGAGGGATAAAATTGTTTACAAATAGTACAAATCAACAACATTATCTTCATAAGACATTATGATGCACCTTGTATACAAGCCAATAGGGAGCCAATTATATTTTTATTATTTGAAAAAAACTCCTATTATTGCATTTTGACCTAATGAATTTATAGTGTTCACTGATCTATATAATAGTAATCATTTAGATCAGTAGACACATTGATAAACATTATCTATGTTTGTTATTTTCTAGCGAAATAGTGTGATACTTGAACCATTTTATCAACTTAATTATTTGCATTTATAATCAGTTAAAATGCTGACCTTCGATAAAACAATAACACATGCATGGAACATTATCAAGTAACATTAATTACTAAAAGCAATAATAATGTTGTCTTTTGCATTACATAGACTTTCTCTAATTGGTTATTACATTGAAACACATTATTATCCAAAATCTATTAGTATTTACAATGTTTCTGTATTTGTTTTATTCTTGAGCAGTTAATCTGCCGCTTTATCTAATAGCTAGTAAAATTCATGTGAAAGTAAGCTAAATTGTTGCATGTTAAGAAAATAAATTTAACTTATAATTGTTTCAACAAGGCATGGACAATACAAGATTTATTCTAAGAATTCATTCATTGTGTGGTACATACAATACTAAAATAATTACATGTGGTACATACAATCATTTTGCCGAGTCAATACTGAATGGAGTAATGATGATTCATAAATTAAAGACCTTATTATTTTTGCAAGGTACATACAATAATTTGTTTAATCAGTGTTCATTTCAGTAGTGTGTTGTTTGCAATTGTTGTTTGCAAAAGATCATTATAAAACTTTTTTTTAATCAATCAGATAAATCTGACTGACTCGAAGTAGGTACTTGAAACAACATGATTTATTAAAGCAAATAACTTGACTTTTCCAACTAATTCTGACCTTTACTCTACTTGTTTGTGGACTTCAGATTCTTTAAAATAAATAAGTATGAATGATTGTTTTCTTTGCATTATCTTTAATGTTTCCATGAAAATTATGATATTTATGCAGTCTTATCAATTAATCAAAATATTCATGTTCCTTTTCCACTAACCATCAACTGGGTGTAATATTAACAATAATTAAAATATAAAATATATATAATATAAAATTTTGTTTTTCGATGACTCCACAGTCAGAGGTATGGCAATGGCACATTAAGATGCCTGAACCAAGACTACTTTCGATTACTTTTTCTAGTGCAATATCTGCATAGTTCTGCAGTTTTCTTGCCCTGTCAGTTTCTTGACTCGCATGGTTTTTCGGCAATACTTACTTACATAAAATCAATTACACCCGTAACAAGTTCTAGTTCCTACTTTACATATCCATGAACTATTTCATCCAAAAACTACTGAACGGATTTTGACGAAACTTAACAAGTACCTAATATAGCTAATACATTAGTATCAGCAATATAGCTACTAGAATTTATAAAGATAGTGAGTGACCTAAATAAATGATGTTAAGTGTCAAGGAAATAAAAAAAATCCTGCTATTTGTGAGTTATCTTGCCGTCCAACATGCAATACTTAAACCTTTATTTACCCACAGAGAGATGACAGGAGTTTATGTGTGATTGATTGTTATTTATTTTACTTTTCATTACTTTAACAATTATTGCTTATCTTAAAGAAATCTAACAAAAAGTTCACAACTAATATAATTGTCCTATAGATATATTATCTATACATGGAAACCATTATACAGTGAATCATTAATATATTTAAATTGGAAACAGTATTAACATAGCGCATATTAGAGTAATAAATGAATTCTTATCAAAACAAATACTTCTACCGGTTGGTAGATAAACTTTGTCTTTAAGAATGAGTAATTTGGACTAATATGTATTTTAAAAACGTCGATAAGTTAGAAAGCCGTGCCGCGCTGGTAAATCACTGACCAGTGAAATGTCGCCACGGAGTCATAACGTTTACATTACATACGGGTAGTTACTTTTTATTCAATAAACCTAAGAAACTTTGGATTTCATAGTCTGCATTACTCTATCGCACCCCCCTTAAAGAAAACCAATCAGCTCGATCTAACTCTGTGGTTACTAACCTATGGTCCGCGAAAGGTATTCGAACTTTTTAACTTGCACAGAAGATTCAAGCTCAACCTACACTAATTGAAAAGTTATCAAAGGCGAGGTGCTAAAGTTTGAGTTTGCTGCGCTCGCTCTTGCAAGATTCATACTACTACTTATTCCTATTTCTGCTAAATTAATTGAGCACACTTCGATTGCTCTTGTTCCTTTGACTTTTAAAGGTACCCATCAGAACCGATTCTCCCATCTGCATTGTGTGAGTCAAAGATTCACCCCCTAGATATAATGCTGTCGATCCATATGTGTATCCTTAAGGTCTCTGCTAAAATAAAGACACCACAGTGGTCCATGGTCCAAAAAAGGTTGGGAACGACAGATCTGGGGAAATTCCGACCATCTTACATCATCTCGTTACGTATTTAATGTCCGTCCAACGACTCCAGAATAACATTGTCACCTCTGTTAAAACAACAAGAAAAATAAACCATGCATAAAAACTCTCGCAGTCACAAACAAGTCAAACCAGCTTTTGGATGACACTCAATAACCTTCGTTTTAATATTTGGCAAATCGTCACATTGCTAATATAAATCATAGGTATAATATTTATTTCCTTTGCCCTCATTCTGCAGCCAAGTACACCGTTGGTTTTTTTTTATAACCACTCAAACTGTTGCTATTTCTAGCGGTAGAACAGTCAATATCTAAGCAATTTGAATAATGATAACAATACATGAATGTACTCAACAAGTTATCCTTGGTAGAATTTGTATGATTATATTGTAATATATACCTAAATCCACCATCTTATAATCATACACATTGTTTGCAGCAAATGCACAAGACCTTTATTTTAATTACGTTTATCTTGATTAAAGATCTCAAAATGCTAAGTTTTTGAATGAACCAACTTGGTCTAAAACCGATAAAATGTGTTTGCTCACTTTACTGTACTATTGCATTAAGGCATTATAATGTAGTACCTACATTGTAATCATTTAAAATACCACTCAATGTAGGTACCTATTTCATGGATTAATCGTAACGCAACTCGGTATTTCGTAGACCGTAAGTAAGTGGACGGCACTACAAACTAATAGAGCTGTTTTGTCCCGGACTCTTGCTTATATTATGAAGTAACCTGAAAGCAATTGCAATTGTCGGGAAAACGTGAAAAAGAAATCGTTAAGTATCTTATAATAGCCAACCGCTACGCTCACTTATTGTCGATGTTGGTTCAAGTGTAACGTCTCGTTACGTACAAACTTGGCAATATTGTTATCATTTTGCTATAAATGATCTTACTGAAATAAGGGGTCAGGTTTGTCATCTTCTGATAACCATCTTTATTCGGATATAGGTATATACCTATATCCGAATAAAGATGGTTGATGGTACAGGGTGGAATTTTTCAATGCGACCTGGAGGGAAAGCTCTAAATAGGTACTAGAGATACCAATTTTTGTATCTCCATTCACAGATTTTCAAAAATTCGCTTGCCACATTCGGGAATCAAACCGACTGAAGTTCGAAAAAATAAAATCCTGAACTTTTCTTAAATCAATCATATATGGATCAAATCTCTAACAAACATGATAAATAAATAGTAGGGAAAATCATGAAATCTAAAGAAAAAAATCAATAAGATAAGGCACTTTTGTTCATGGTTTTCCTTTAAAAATTCCACTCTGTATACCTAGTTATTCACTTTGGGAAATCCCCCAGAAATAGGTCCCCAACCGTATAAAAGTTCCATAAACAGTGCACTCAATCTGTATTCAACTAAAAAACCAGTTTAATCGCGACCTTGCCACGTCATTTTCTCTTGATCTATGGATTGGACCTGTTTTGGACTCCGAAACTTATCCGACAATTCCAAAACAAGTATGTCAGTAAAACCGTAAAAACTGTAAACAACAAGAATGTATCTTGCGGAAGTTGTATGTAGTATAAACTAAAAAATGCCGTTCGACGTATTGGGACCCATCCTTTAATCATGTGAGGTTTTAGGTCTCTTTAAAGGCCTCCTCCTATCAGCATCGTAATTTTTTAGTATGGAAAAAATTGAATTGTTTTTTTTTAAAACATGTCTGAAGTTTTACTCATTCAATTCGCTTGTTCTGTCAAAGTAAACACTATTCACTGTAATTCACAGTCTTGTTACCCTAATAAAAAATCCACGATACGTTAAGAACTAGAAAGGAGTATCATAACAATAAAATCTTACATCTTCATCTTGTCTCATAACATCGTATTGGAATAGTCTGTAAGGATGTTATAATTGGTGATATTATACAACATTATTTTTTGTTTACACTAAACCCGAAAAGGGGTCATTTTACTCATCATTTTGAACAACTTTTTCTATGGCACGAACCTTTCGCGATTTCAAGGTTCGTCCCAAGTACAATGACCCCTTTTCGGGTTTAGTGTAAACAAAAAATAATGTTGTATAAATAAATAAATAAGTTAGGAATATCCAGTGTGGGAATAATTTAATAAGTATAAGAATAATTGACAAAATGATTGAATTTGTTGAAAACAATGGGGAAGAACCCAAAACCAACCAAATTAATAATTATGTCAACGTTAAAAAGTTTGCGTCGGGGGTTAAAAATACAGCATTCTTATGACGGGATCTTCACAGACAAAAACTATTCATACGTAAGGGCTGTGGTAAAGGGGTCGTCCTTCAATCAAGCGAGGTTCGAATGGGGGGGAGGGGCTCAGATAAAAATGTCGATTAATCACGATGGGGAGATAATGACCAATGGAAAAATTAGTTTCTAGCAAACTAGGATAGTGTAAACGTAACGTTACTTTTTCATCATCTGTCCTCTTCGACAGACGACAAAGTGAATTTGCAGTATGTATTTATAGCTTGGTGTTGCAACTAAAAAAAAGGTATATAAAAGTAAAAAAAGTTCAACAATACAGAAAATAACTCATAATAGACATCATAACTTTTATAGCTGACATCAATTTTAAATGTCGTGATTAACATTGTCTAATAAACTTTAACGACCTCTTTCAGATATCAATATTGCGAAGAAAACAGTCATTTTATTAATTCATCTGTTAAATATCGTATACTGGGACTATTATTGAGCTCCGGAGAAATGTATGAGCATAAATACTATGTAGATAGCTTTTATTGGTATTGATAGATAATAAATTAGCCTCAATAGTAAGGAATAGTGCTTTCATATAACTGTGCGTGCATTATGCGTTTGAACATTCATCTATGTAATAATTAAAATTCTTCAAGTTCAAAACACTATACTAAGTTCTTAACAGTAAAGGATTTGTGACACTGCATTTCGTGGGAATCCTGTGTTTTTTTTACGAAAAATGAGGTTTCGCTTATACTTCGTAACTAAGATTTACCTTAAAAAAACCTCACTCGTGTTCCGCATTCAGTTAAAAGATAAAGCATCCTTTCTTCTCCGTGTCGATGATTCCCATTGATGTTGATTTGAATTTGTTTCGACCAGAACTCAGGCACGTCGACGGCGTTGGTAGTTGGCTGCGGACAGGTCCCTTAGAGTGCAGGTGGAGTTGCACAAAAAGCATGTGAAGAGGTGGGCCATGGTTTGAAACGAGGCTCCGCTGTCGCACTCAGCTTTATCGGAATACCCCCAAGTTGAACCTGCAACGGCCCACCGGGCTTCTATCTAAGTCGGTTTAGTCTTCCTGGCGAGAGCAGAGGTGGCCCAGTGGTGGCGGCCATAACGCGCGCATTTTACACGCGCATCTGGACTTCATCCCTAATTTTCAGAGAAATTCCTCAAAATGTATTGTTTTTCTAAGTTTCCAGGTTGTGGGGTGAAATTCCATTTTTGATCTTTCGAAAATTAGTCTTTTGGCCATAACTCGAAATTTTTGTTGGACACCCAATTTGTTTTATTCCATATATCGCTAACCCGCGCGGAGGCGCGTCTCTGGGCACCTCGCCCGCGCCCCTAGATTGAATAAATTTGGCCCACCCACTCACCCTCTGGTCTATAGAAAGAAGGTAGGCGTGGGAATTCGGCAAAATTATTTTTTGGGATTTAGCGACTCTGGCATATTTGAAGTCTGTTAATAGGGATTTGATGAGAAAATCACTTTTATTTTGTTTTTTTTTTTTCAATTTGACTGAGTGTTCAAGTCTCATATACTTATTGTCGTCTCGTTGTTCAATTGGCAAACAGAGAACACATAATTATGTTATCAGTATTAGAGTTTTATTTTGTTTTATTTTAACTTGATTTTTGAATAAATTAGTCTAAAAATAAAATGCTAATAATTATTTTAACATTTTATTTTAAGACTAATTTATTAACTAACTAGCTTCTGCCCGCGACGTCGTTCGCGTGAATTTCTCGCTTGCAACATTTCTTATTGCTGCTCCGCTCCTAGCGTGGTCATAGCGTGATGTTATTTAGCCTATAGCCTTCCTCGATAAATGGACGCAATGCAAAAATATTTTTTCAATTCGAGCCGGTAGTTCCTGAGATTAGCGCGTTCAACCAAACAAACAAACAAACTCTTCTGCTTTATAATATAAGTATGGATTTATTAACTTCTGACACACTTCTTCTCCCGTGCAGACAGAGTTGACCTGACCTCCTCTTTACAAGGGTCTGCTCGATTTTCGCTGCCAATCCAGAAATGTTTCGCACCCCATCCAGCACCGTGAGGGCTCAAGGCTCTAGTGCAGTGATTCCCAAAGTGGTCCAGGTGGACCCCCAAGGGTCTACGGGAGACCCATCGGGGGTCTACATTGGCTTGAAGAAAATGTGGGGGTTCACAAGCTGTAAGTGGAGGTCCACGAAATTTTACCTGGGTTCGATGCCAAAGAACAAAAATGTTGGGTTAGCTTGATCAATGTAGCCAGATATTAAGCTAGGTACTAGAAAGAGTAATAAAGATCAAATATTCCGGTGATGACAGGTTGTATTTCAGTGAAAAAGGTCGTGTTAAGTCATAAAAAAACACATTTCGAAGCCAGAAGATTACAATTTTCGGATTTTTGCCAAAAAAATATCTTGGGAACAACGATCCTCATGCAATCCTAACAGATAGTGCGAAAAAAATATTGTATTGCTTTTCTTTTTAGTTCACGGGCTTGAAAGAAAATGCTACAGGGGGTCCACCGACACCAAAACAAATTCAAAGTGGTCTACCAGGAAAAAATGTTTGAGAACCTCTGCTCTAGTGGTTCGCCGCGATCGACGGAAAAAGCGGTGCTTTCGTCTGTGGATGCGAGGAGGAGAATCTCCTTCGGAGACAAGACTCCTCCTGCGGTACAGGGAGGCCCTGCCACTCCGGGGACGCGCCGAGCCGCTATCGATTCGTTAAGACCGCTCATAAAGCCTGAGGTTAAGCGCCGCAGTCGCAGCTTGCCTAAATAAGGCCAAGCTAAATTTGGGCAACTCTCGCAAACTCAAGGCCGAGATAAAGTCTGCGGTGCTCGAAGCCATAAGCAAGCTTCATGAGCTGGTCAAGGAGTCGGAGCACGACAAGGTCTCTGCCACACCTGTTGCGGTGCCGGAACCCGCACCCACTGCTGACTTCTGTCCCCAGTCTATGCCCGATAGTCTCGCGAGCTAGACTGCGCTCATTACCACCCTCAAGGAGCATATCTCTGGCAAGCAGGGAAAGTGTAGGGGAGACCACTTACGCTGGTGTATAGCGGCCGTCAGTAAAACCCATACCGGGGTACAGGCACCAGAGCGAACGACGCTTTACTCCGTAGTGGTCTCTTCCACACACGAGATGGATACGGGGGCCGAATCCTCGAAAGAGAGCGAGAAGCAGTGGACGCGAAGGAGGGCTGGGTGCGAATAGAGTGGGTCCGAAAAACCAAGGCCAGAAGGTTATTATGGGGTGCGAAACGAAGGAGAGACGTAAGCTTAAAGAGCGATTGGAAACGGCCGGAGAGAACCTCGTCGTCGAGGAGGTGAAAAACAGAGACCCGCTTCTGATTCTTAGGGACGTGTTGCAGCTCCACAGTGACGAGGATGTGCTGCGAGCCCTTAAGAATCAGAACCGGGAGTTATTCGACGGCCTCGGCGACGAGGAGTAGAAAGTTTCAATTAAGTTTTGTAAAAAATCGAGAAACCCCCACGTGATCAGCATTGTGCCGAGTGTTTTCCCTGCAATCTGGGGGCTTGCACTCGAAGGAGGCAAACTTCGTATTGACCTCCAGAGAGTGCGCGTCGAAGACCAGACGCCTCTGGTGCAGTGCACGCGCTGTCTAGCATATGGTCCGGAAAGCGTCTCTGCACCGAACCGGCTGACCTATGCAGCCACTGCGGCGGTCCACACCTTAGGGTGGACTGCCCCGTTAAAGATCTTGTTAAAACATTGGCGTGCGTGAACTGCACCAGAGCCATGCTTGGAGAGCACTCGCACAATGCGTTCAGCAAAGAATGCCCGATACGCAGGAAGTGGGACGCATTCGCGAGAGCAACCATAGCGTATTGCTTAAGTTGTCGATGCGCCCACTTTCGCGTACACAGAGATGACCAGTCTGACACAACCAGATGGCAGACCCATTGAGCAAACCACTAAGGTAACGAACTCCAAATTACTCCAATTACCCCCATCCATTATGGCCTAATGGATGGGGGTAATGTGGAGTTCGTTTCATAAAAAAGTGGCTGGAATTATGCTAGTTTGTAGGCCAACTTTAGTGGAATCGACAATACTATGTTACAATCTTATCAGAATTTAAAGGTTCCCTTATAAACGTTCATTTCTCGAAATTCTCTACGATTATCCTGGTACTGAAATAAGTACCTTAATGTTTAATAGCCGTTGCTCGCGTTAAATTCCCTAGCGTAGGTAACTGGTGTGACTGGTGTTAATGATTTTCCTCATTTTAACATACTTAAATTTAAAAAAATGTGGAATAAATTACTGTTAGTGTTTTAATACAAAGCTTGAGATCAAGGAAGTATTTAATCAAAGATTACCTTGTTTAAAATATTATATTATATGTCTTATCTTATATTATATTTGTACCTTTTTGATTTTAAACTCGCAGAATCTTTATGTGAAGGATTTCTATGTTATCATGCGGGACTTAGCTACTTAAGTTATATATCTAAACTCAGTGGTAGTTTGTTATCACTATAAACAAACATGTCTCTGTTTATTTAAACTATATAAGATTATATTACAGGAGTTAGTAATTAACAGCAGTCATAATGGAATTGTAACGAATCAACTTAATTACTTACTATGCACAATATGAACAACTGTAATGCCTTGAGGCTTGGATATTTTATGATTGTTTGACTAGTATGAACGTGTTGAAAGCCACGATCGCGTGAAGATAAAATAGAGAAACGATAAGACGACAAAGTACTTCTAATAATATAACATGAAACGTTTTGATTCAACTTATAAACTATGTATGGTCGACGGGGACAGGCCGTAGGGCGAGTCTACATGCGAATTTTCCGGCGCTTCAACACAAATGCTGCTAGAACCTCGGACCAAATAAAAAAGTTAAAACGTAATTCTGCGAACAGAGAAGTGATGCCGGTTTAGTAAACATCCCAACTAGCACACAAGCTGCTTCAATCACTTCTGTACAACCTGAAGGTTCTACAATAGCCGTTCAAGGGGTTTAGTATACTACTTAAGTGGTACAGTAGTGTATTCAATCGCTCTGTAATAGGCAGGTGGTACAACAGCGCTATAATATTTAAAAGTGTTTAAATGGAGTTACAAGCTTCCTTTAAAGCGCTTTAGGTGGTATATAGCATATTATCTACAGCAGAGAAACAGGTTGTACAACGGAGTTACAATAATCAGTTGTACCACCTTAGACTCTTAAAAAGATGTATTAATTACCGATATAGACCTAGAAGAGTACAATAGAGCATCAATACCACCATCATAGAACTGAAAGGTCTACAATGGTCGATACTAGCGGCTTAACCGGTAGAATGGTTCTAGTAAACTCTGAAGGCTGTTGTAACCGAGACGCCATTAGAGTTTTAATAAAAACAATTCTTGTGATTTTTTATAATTTAATTAACATCATATATATGTATAAAAACCGAATTCACGTCACTCTTTCTTACCCAGGGTTCTAAAGAAACTACCTAGATAACTAAACTGTCTTAAATAAACTAAATTTAAAATTCAAACCTTCTAATCAAATGTACTTTTTATCCAAAAAACTGCATAAACAGCAGGCGCGTGAAAATTTTGGGTAGGTATTAGGTTCGAGCTCTACAGTCGCGCTACAATAACTTATTATAGATCCCGAGGCGCACTCTACCGCTCGCATAGCACCTTTGTAGATCCAAGGGTGCTATGCAAGCGGTAGCCTGCGCCGTACTAACACCTAAAATACGAATCGAGCTCTACAGTCGCGCTACAAGAACCTATTTTAGAACCACTGTACCGCTCGCATAGTACCTTTGTAGACCCAAGGGTGCTACAAAGGGTGCGAGTGGTAGAGCGCGCCGTACCAACACCTCTGTACAACCACTGTAGACACATTGTAGACCCTTAGGCGGTACTACGTGGGCCTCTATTGGGGGTACAGCGGCGCTATAGCCGCTTGTACATCTACTGTAGACCTTACCTGTAGAGCCTATGCCGTTATTAGAAACCTCTAACCGGCCGCTGTACGGCTTGTTGTAGAGCTTGTGTGCTAGTTGGGATGTGTGCATTTATTGAGGCGTAGTTTAATTGTAGTTTGATGTAAATGTGTGCGTGTGAGCGTGTATGTGTCACCGTAAAATTGTCAAACACGTTATATTACAATACTAGCGGACGTCACGCGGTTTCACCCGCGTAGTTCCCGTTCCCGTGGGACTACGGGGATAAAATATAGCCTATGTTACTCAGGGTGAATGTAGCTTTCCAATGGTGACAGAATTTTTTAAATCGGCACAGTAGTTTTTTGAGTTTATTCATTACTGACAACCAAACAAACACAGTAGTAATAATAGTATGAGATTAGTGTAGATAACGTGTTTCGGTCTAGCGATATTGTAAACTCTCGAATGATTGTCAACTGAACATACGGAAGTATCTCTGCCCCCATAATCGGGACTTGGGGCACCCCCTCCCCCCCCGTTAGGTTAGTTAGGTTCCTTTTAAACCCTGCACTCGGAAATAGGGGCCCCGCGAAGGCAAGGGGGACCCCTCCTTCCCTCCACACCGCGTGAGTTGACTACCATCGCATGCATTTCACAAAAATAATGCGTGTTATTGTAAGCAGTATGTTCGTTTGACAATAATTCGATAGTTTACAATATCGCTAGATAGATTACAATATAACGTGTTTGACAATTTTACGGTGACATATGCACCACAGAGCGAGGCGTAGTTTTGTGTTCGCAGCGCTATGTCTTGGTGATTTTATTTGGTCTGAGGCTAGAACGCGATTAAATTACTGTCATATACATGCGCCCTTAGTCGCGATTAAATTACTTATGCTCCTTGGAGGCCTGACAAGGAAAAGTCAAGGAAAAAAACAAAGAGGTATTACTACTTCGGATTGTTTTTGACAAACACGGCAAAAGGATATCGAATTTAATACAACCGTTTCAATTGATCGAAACACGGCGATAATTCAAATGTCCTAAAGTTAAGGGCCGCCGGCCGGTACAACTCAAAATCGTGATTTTTGAATGGGTCATGTTTTAATATTACTGAAGCATTCACCTTGAGATTAATACAGGGTGAATTTTAATTAATGCGACAAAATGAAATTGGAGCTTCAGTTATTTCTACAATCTAAATCGTTAAAAAAATTACGCGATTATCGTTTTCAAAAGGTCCATTGATGTTATTATCTTTATTTAAGTACGAATGATCGGTATTCCAGTAATATATGCAAAATAAATAAGAAAAAATATGGCAAAATTAGATAAATGACCGCTATATTGAGCACTGCGATGAGTCGGCAAGATTTTTGATACTTTTATTATTTTAACGGTTTTCGTAACACTGATCAATTATTTTTTAATTTTATATTTTGTACATTTTCTTGACGACACGTATTATTGTATATTTAAATTTGTCGCATCTATTCAATTTCACCCTGTATATGGCATAGTTGGAGGCTGCTGCTAAGGTTCATCTGTTTTGGAAACACGATTCCATAAAATTTTCAAATGGGAAATATTCAATTAAAACATTAAATAGGTCATGAAACTTTTCAGGATAGTTGAATAATGTATAACGCAGTGTTCATCCGTCTTGTTTTTTTTTTAATCCTTTATTTTAAATTACGGATATTAATATAATTTTGTTAGACTAGGC
Organism: Xestia c-nigrum; assembly: GCA_916618015.1. Taxonomy (NCBI): domain Eukaryota; kingdom Metazoa; phylum Arthropoda; class Insecta; order Lepidoptera; family Noctuidae; genus Xestia; species Xestia c-nigrum. The sequence goes on from OU745260.1 coordinate 14,985,080, forward strand.
GTCCCCGAAAGACGGCCAGAAATACGCTCACATTTCCTCAGTTATGTTTCAAGTCTCATAAAGTACGGTTTTTGCCAACCGAGCCGAAATCTGGACTCCAGGCTGTAACTGAGGGCCTGTGGACGGCGAGCTATGGGCTAGCTCACGTCGTCGTCCGTCTTGTGACGACAGGCGGTGTCAACCACGCGTTCGTGTTCCACGCGCACTTCAAAAAGATGTCAGCATAAAGGAAATGGTCCGCAAAGGCCCAAGCCAGCCGGGGCTGCTGGACTGTTCCAAAGAGATTCCGTGGCCCCGGAACACAAAGGGCGAGGAAAGGACATGGATGGGTTTTAGTCAGTATTATTCTGACATTCTCTCCCGCTCCGCCCAGAGCGGGCGGAGTCATTTGATGATTTCCCATCAGAAAAAAATAGCTGTAACCAGGGACTTAAAAACACCTTCATAAAGGTTACAGAATTATAAGTGTTACATGTTGAATTCGTAACGGAATCAAATATGTAACACTTATAAATGTGTTTTCAATGTGTTAACCCAAAACACTTATAAAAGTGTAACCGTAACATATATATAACGGATATAAGAGGTTTAACAGTGTTAATAAGTGTTTAACCGGTAAACTCAGCGTTGCCATTGGATAGCCGAAATCTAGTCGCACTGTGTTGTAAAACTGATTATTTCAGTAACACATATTAACACATATAAAAGGTTACAGTATGATTCGGTAACATTATTGTTACATCTAAAAGAGTTTTACTGTTGAAACTGTTTTAAGAACAGTGTTAGAAACACATTATTAAGGTTAACAGTTTGAGTCCCTGGGTGTAACTGAGAAAAGTGCAGTCGAAAAACCCACCGCTTTATCCGATTCCCATTCACCAACATGCGCCCATAAGCTGTAATCTAACCAACTATTTCATAAATTACAGCTATAACAAAGAGCAAAGACTCAAAAGAGAAGCTAGAAGACTTGGAGATGATGACCGCGCTGAACAGGCGGCCGTCCAACAACACCAGCGTAGTGACGATGGACCCGCAGCAGCCGGGAGATTTCGCCGACTGCATCAGCAACCAGCACACGGCGCAGCGACGCCGAGGGCACCACCACCATTCAAACCACTCACTGGTCCGTTACTATTGTTATACTGAACATTATTATCGTAACATCACTCTTTCATTTCCGATAAGGTAAATCTTAACCTTTTGAATGTCTTAATTAGATACACAATAGTAAGACAATAGCTAAGTCGAACTGTGTAACTTAAGACATTCAAGAGATTAAACGATAATCTTATATATATATATAAAAGAAAGTCGTGTTAGTTACACCATTTATAACTCAAGAACGGCTGAACCGATTTGGCTGAAAATTGGTGGGGAGGTAGCTTAGAACCAGGAGAAGGACATAGGATACTTTTTTTTTTTTTTTTTAATTATTTTCGTCGGTATGTAGTGGGTAGGTAGGGGTAGGTAGTGGGTAGTAGTAGGTAGGTAGTAGTAGGCAGGTAGTAGTAGGTAGGTAGTAGTAGGTAGGTAGTAGTAGGTAGGTAGTAGTAGGTAGGTAGTAGTAGGTAGGTAGTAGTAGGTAGGTAGTAGTAGGTAGGTAGTAGTAGGTAGGTAGTAGTAGGTAGGTAGTAGTAGGTAGGTAGTAGTAGGTAGGTAGTAGTAGGTAGGTAGTAGTAGGTAGGTAGTAGTAGGTAGGTAATAGTAGGTAGGTAGTAGTAGCTAGGTAGTAGGTAGTAGTAGGTAGGTAGTACTTTTGACGCAGACGAAGTTGCGTGGGTCAGCTAGTTAATAATAAATAAATATCGCTGGACATTAACACACAGCGCCACCTAGTACCTAGGTATAATTCGTTGTCCTTTGACGAAAGTTTGGGTGCTGAGGTGGGTTTTTTTCTCTTGTATCGGTACGTAATAGCTATATGAGAATAGGGGTCACTGTTATCAGCATGTATCTACAGGACACCAAAATGATTTCGTACATTAAGTATAGTCTTCTTCGCACGCTCTCTGAGGTCTCTTCTTACAAAGTAGTGTACTCTCCCTGCAAAAATCTGCACTCATGTAGCCCCATGGCGTCATTAACCATGTACGTAATTAATAGCCTGTCTCGTGAAAATATAAGCCAGTCGGCAAGATGCTTCTCATGGTTTGTCGGAAGTACAATCACCGAAGTATCGCCACTCGATAATGCACGCCAATTTTCATTTTTATTTATGCATCAACAGAATTATTTTATGTAAAACTTGAACTAATCTAGTGTTTCTGAACCGTTTCAAACAAACTACCTACGATGATTTTAAAATACTTACTTATTTTTAAAGAAAAAAAAATCTAACGTATTCTTATGGAAACGAGTTTATGTCACAAAGGTGTGAAACTCACATGGATTCGGCTGTCTGATGCTATAACAAAAGGTTTCTTGCGCTCATACTAAACTGAGAAAATTAGTACTTGTAAAATAGACTAATCTCCACCAGGGTTGCATTTAAATCACTTGATTTCGTCGCTTTTTCTGCTGGGGTATCCAGTTTGGTGCGCGGCACAATAAGAAATACAGTAGACACCAAGAGGGCAGCCAAATTAATTTGATTTACAAAAAAGAACATTATTTTTATTTATTCATTTATTTATTTAACAATTTATGTACACACTACATACAGAAAAGAAAAAAGGAATAGAAAATAGGTACAAAGGTGATGCTTATTTCTAAAGAAATCTCTTCCAGCATACCTGCGAAAGGAGAGTAGATAAAAAGAGATGTAGACATAGTGTGTAAAAGATGAGAAAATAGAAAACATACAAACTTAAAGCCAATTTAAATATAACAAACAATAAACCTAAGACCAACCCTGATCTCCACTAACGTAGACTCGTCTCTTTAGGTTGTTAGGTTCTATTGAAATTATTAGTAAAATCTTAGGTCATGTTCTTAAAAACTAGTTTTATGCTTTAGTTCACTGCGTTCACCTTAGCCTTTTTAGGTGTTTGTTACGCTTATTTATCTATTTTCATTGAAAAGATTATAACCAAGACCAATAGCGCTTCAAAGTGATTCGATGTGTTTACAAAATTCTAACAATTTGTGAATTAATTAATTATGGAGAAATGTTTATTATACGTTATAAACATATTCGTTTTCCTTGATAGGCTCGAAGTTGTGTTTATTTAGCAGTGCATTGACTCTACTTGAGACCTTGAAAACATATTTTCAACCATTTAGGAGATTAAGTGTTTACGTTATGTTTTTCCTTATTGTTGTCGCTATAAATAAATTTAAATCTTTCATTATCACAATGAAGGTAGTCGTAGGTACGCTTAGCTCAACAATAAGTACGAAAACCTTCAGATGGCAAGGTCTATTCGTTTAATACGTAGCTAGATTTCAAGTCAAAACCGTACATAATATCCGAGCAACATTTTTAAACTTGTTTGGCCAATTCATTGGCACTTCAGAATGCCCAATTAATTTGATAAGACATTTAAAAAATGTTGTCTGCTCGGTTTTTTACAACCTTTTCGGAATTTCGAAAATGTATTTCTTCTTCGTGAAAAAAAAACTTTACATGTAATGATGTAACGGAGCTTAATTGATCAAGTGGCTGGGAACTGGTATTTTTTGTATTTTAGATAATACTTGTTAGAGTTGTCTAGAGACTGGATTATATGCAAATGCATTTAAATAAATGCACAAAATTGCACATTATGGCTGCTTTATTTATATAATGCATAATTTAGCTAAAACTAATGCTAAAGGCTAATTGTGCATTTATTGAGAGACCACCGAAATTCAGTACCTGTAATTAGTAACCTACCTAGTGCCTTTTGACATCAGTGGGTCAAGAACGATTAATTTCAAGTAATTCAATATTTTAATTCTTAGAAGGTTTAATTGGGTTCAAGGATAAATTGTAAGCAAAATTAGAAAGCCATGGGGAGGCCTTTACCTAGCAATGGGACAATAAAAAAAAATAACAAAAAAGGGATCAGTGACCCGCAATGCTTAACTGTAGTGGTTGCATTTCGCAAGTGCAATTTAAACCTTATTTCAATTAAATAAAAGTCACATCACGTTCGTGTTCTGCTAGGTGTGCCAAGATGATTTTATAAATTCACTGTCCCCATAGGATATTCAATATGTCAATGTTTTGTGAAGTCAAGCCCTACAGTGTGATTTACCTATTTCATCTCATTGTTATTTTGGCAAAAATAGAATCAGTTTAAAAAAAACCTTTCGGCAAGCCGCAGGAGGAGGTAGATTTCGAAGAAGATTCCATCCATAATTTTTTTCTACCTGTTGGATTAAAATACGTTTTTTTTGTTCATTTTTAAAATCCTTAATTAACGGGCATGTGATGGTTATACAGCTGAAAAATGGTTCATTTTAAAATCCGCTGATAAGAGTTTAGCATGGAAACGCCTTCAGTTTCATCGCTAAACTTGGGAATTAAAAATTGTAAATTATAAACAATTTGCTTTCTAAAAAAATATTTATGACACTAAAAATGGTTACGGTCACGCAGATATTTTTTTTCCAAAAATATTGGTAACTTCGTTATAAACTTTTTAGTTATAGCCGGCGGTTGATTTGGGCTCTAGGGGTATACTAGGGTTTAGGTGCAAGAACAAAATTTAGATTTTTTCAAACGAAATCTACCTAAAAGGTGGTAGCAATGCTCTAGTCTATAGAAGGTTGCCTGAAACACATCATCTTTTGGGATAAGGATACCTATCGTTTATTATTAATGGAATTATTGTGCTCCACTATTTTTATCATTCGTAGGTACAATAAATCGTGTATAAATAAATAACTGGTAACCGATTCAAGTACAAAACTGCATAATTAATTAATTAGTAATTACTATCGTTAAGCATCGTATAAAATAAAAATAAAACGATACATTATTCGTGGAATTGAATTGCATGGAACATTATCAACAGCTTTTTTTCTTGTTTTCACAAATATTATTGTTAATTACAGAAAGTTGGTGAGAATGGCGAAGGTGACCGCCGCGACAGCATGACGCGATCGCTAGAGGCGCGGCAGTCGCAGTGGAAGCGAATCATGCTCCTCGTGGTCGCTATCACCGTGCATAATATCCCCGAGGGGCTCGCCGTCGGCGTGTCGTTCGCCGCCGCCGGTTCTTCCGACGAGGCGTCCTTCCACACCGCCAGGTAAGTCACATCCTATGATGTCACTCAGCAAACTAGACTCAACGAGCAAAAAGTATCAAATACATTTCAAATATTACCTACCTAGACCAAGATCCCGACTTAATTTGGAGGCAAATGTTGCTATTTTTAACAGCGCCATCTAGTGGTATCTTTGGACGATAACGCTCACGAAACCAAGCGCGAACTTAGGTTACTGCCATCTAGCGGGATCTATGAGTACTTCTAACTTTTGCTTCGTTGGTGGTTTGTATGTGTACAAAAATTCGTAGATCAGTAAATAGTTTTCATGAACGGAGGATAGATGGCCCTACCGGTAGCAAATATCCTAGACTGATAATAAGATTCGAGATAACGCTAATTTCGATGACAGATCGACAGTTACAATTATGAAATTTTTATTCCTCTTTTTGACTTCGTCTAGATGACACAAATACTCAAAAGATTGTGTCATTCTTATATCCAGTATATAAGTGCGCAATGTTAGTACCTACATCATCATTTCTTATAAATCTATTGTGTTGTGTAACTGTTCTTTTGAACGTAATTTCGTAGTCATGACACTTCAAATTCAGTACTTCTCGGGAATTATGTTTATTTAATGGCATATATTGTGAGCATTGTTAATTCTGCTAGCAAATTTTCTATAAATACTTAAATAGGATAAGTACCTACGTAAATTTGTTGTCCGCCATTTTGTTACGTCAGAAGAAGGAACGCGAGGCACCGTTGCGGCGGCGACTGCGCAGGCATTTCATTGATAAGTTGCGGGCGCGAGCGGGATGCAGCTAGCCGTCTACGGCTGCACTATGGCTTGTGCATCGGACCCGCTACCCGAGGTTAACAATAGCCGCTTGCGCCAACTTGACTCTCATTTATATCGATATTTAAAACATATTAAGTATCCCGTCCGATTGGTGCTCACATTAGTCATGTTTGTCACCGATTCGTTTTTAGTTTTCACAAACTATAAATAAACGTGTAATTTCGGTTAAAAAAAGTAACGTCGAGAACTGTCTCGTCTCGTCTCATCGAATGTTTGGCATGAGTCGTCACACGCCTACTTGCCTTTTGGCATGGGGATTGCGATATAGATTAGAGCTCATTTTGCCAATTCATTATGAAACGTTTAGTGCTTTGTTTCGTCTAAACTAAAACTGCTTTTAATAAAATCGATCGAGGATCGTTTAGAAATGCGATTTTTACTTTCGTTTTGTTCACTATTGATTTGGCTGGTGTCTGAAGGTGGTTGACGACAGCTGGACTGTCGAGCATGGAGATGGAGTCGGTGGTAGGTAACGTGTCGGGATGGTGTTGCGGCTGTGGTCTATCTGTGAAGGTAGCTCGAGTGCGGCGTGGAGTCGGCCTGCGACTGTATCGGCAACGTCGTTTCATTAGTAGTTGCGTCGAGTGGAGCCAAATCGCGTGGCCGCGGGGGCATCGACCGGCGCGGCGGCGCAGACGTCGCCGTCACCGCCGCGCGCCGCCGAAACCGCCCGATGAAACTATTTCATGAAAAATCCGCCGTCGCGCGCCGTATCATTGAAGTCAACCTTGGCGATTTGTCGCGTCGTCTATACTGACGCGTGGGTGCCTCCCGAGCATATTCATAACTGTTAAATATTGGCACCTCTCACTAATGTACGCGACGTTACCGATTCTTTTCGAAAGATTCCAACTATTCTCATTTGTTACAGTTCCCCAGAATGTTTTCGAGGTTCACCGTTGTTGTGTCTATTACAAGCTTGTTACTATCTTGGCGAGACGTCGCCATCATCACAATAACACATAGTACCCACAGATCTATAATCACCGTGTGATTCACTAGATGTCTATTTAGAAGTTAGCTTCCTATTAAGATGTTGAATCACAGACCTGACAGTCACACGGATCTACCTATCATGATTTACACCTCTTCTATGTAGAAACTATTGCAATGCAAAATTTGAATAAGTCGCAAGTTCGTAGAAAAACCTGTAGTCATTCCACATACCGAAAAGCAGTTCTACATTTTTATGACTAAAGAAGCAAGTCAAAAACATGACCTAATTAAAACACGCAAAAATGCAAAAGAATGAACATTGATATTAAGCTGTAGATTTCGCGATTGCGTTTTGTGAGAGCGGGCGGACCTACCCGATACCGAGCGAGGTTCGCTCGGGCAGCCGCTCCGCGTAATGGCAGGTAACGAGGCTACGAGATAGCACTCGGCGTTTCCTTTGTTCCCGCTTGTTATGCAGATCGCCCTCCCGCTTATTACACTCATAATTGCACCTTCTTTAACGAGCTAACGTTTGTTTAATTATTTTTGTAGCTCGAAGAGCCCTGCATTTTGCAACGTCAATAAACTTTCTTCTCTTCTCTTTTCTTTAATTGCTTTTCGAGTATGACTTGAAGAGTTTACTTAGGTCAAATCCACATCAGCCTCACACATTAAAGTTAAACCAATAAAAGTTCCTAATTATAAGTTTGTCAAAAGCAGAAAAAGTTAATCCATCCAATTAGATAGGCGAACGGTAAGTGCCAGAATCGTAATTATTATTAACCACCGGAACAACAATTCGTACCGTGTATATTAAAACGCTACTCATGCTCCGATTTTAAAAATTATACGTTATCCATCACTTCATATTTTTCATAAATAATCCGTATGAAAACTCGGAGCGGTCGTTCATTACGATGGGAAGCGATAAGGCGGTGGATTTAACACCGTAGTTGGTGTGGGTAATCACGTATAGGTATTCGGGCGCAGTCTGCCCGGAGGAGCGCGGAGGGCGCGCGGGAGGGGTGGCGCCCGCGCATAATGGGAGTCGGCAACCGCTTTGTATCCGCCGCTGTTATTATGCAGATTAACACCGCCGGGAATTTGTTCAAATATCGTAACAAGCGCGCTCTCCTCCCGGCGCCGGCGCCGCTCGCGATGCCATAATTTACGATTCAAGCCTCGGGAATGTGTCGGCGTTCGCTCCTTCCATGGACGCAGAGCCGTTTTGTCGATTTTATATTACCTCCTCCTTGCCAGAAAACGCCTTAACACGCATCATATCTGATTATGGTTTATTTTAATTTTACCTTTCGGCGGTTAACATTCTTGTTTTAATAAAGGACAAATTTTTAGATGTAGTTGAAAACAAGACTTGTAGTCTTTAACTGCTTTCTGAAAATAGGTACTCAGTAATTAATTTAAATAAATTGTTCACTGGAAGAAAGGCAGAAATTAGTAGTAGTAAGTTTAGCAAGCAAAATAAACCATAATCTGCAGGAGTTCATATCCAGGCTAAAGCTGAATTAAAAAATCCTATCAATACAAGCCACGCTCGAATGTAAGAGAAACTCGACAAACCCCCAAATGAGCGCTGAAATAGCAAATATTTGATTCCAGTTACCATTTCATGATTAACCCTCGCGTGTCATAAAAGAGAGCTTTTCTATAACTTTGAAAGGAATCTGAAAGTTGTGATTAAAGTTTACAAAGTCCATAAATAATGTTTGGCGCGGCGGGCGGGCGCTGGGGGGTGGTGCGCGTGGGGCGGGGAGGGGGGGAGGGGGCGGCCGCATTCCTGCGAAGCCTCCGACCCACCGCCCTGAGCTCACGTTCCAGCTTCTGCCAAGTGCCGCTTTCCCTATACCCAATGCTATCTAAACACTTACATACCACACAAGTTCCTCTAATATTGATCCCTGAAATAGACTTGAAGGTACATTTGCAGGCAATTTCCACTGGATATCCTGAAATTGAACCTTACAGGTATTTTGTAGAACGTGTGTTCTGGTTTCTCAGTTAACTTGGGTTGTCATTGGTAGTAAGTTTATAGCGCAATCTCAACCCTATTAGTATCCCGCATGCTTTTGATGACAAGTTAATGAGCTTTTATGGGTTTTCAGTTTGTACTTGTAGACCGTTCGTTTTGGGCGCTTTGATAATTTTCAGTGTATTGGCGAAATGCCTAAAACGAGTCTTTGGCATATTTTTAACTCTAACTTAGACGTCAAAACGCAAAAGTGCGTGTGGAGTGGGGATTTCGATGTGAGGTGATCGATGGATGGATTAAGGAGATTTTTCTTTCATAGCGTGAACGAGAAGCTTCGAATCGCAAAAGCCAGTTTGTGGCACTTTTCCAAACCTATCTCCGGTTTCCACAACATTCATTCATTAATTGGCAAGTTAATGAGATCTAATGAATGGACCTATGATCTCTAGCATTGTCAAAAACGGAATTATACATAGTTCCCCGATTTCAGTTGAAGTTTGTAACATAAAAACGCGTTATGCATGTCACCAACGTCAGTATTCGCGGAATTTTTTGCAACGGACTTTTTCGCGGTAAAGCAATGACGCTTCATTTGCTCAAGTTATCCTTATTTGTCCATACACTCCTAGTGAAATGTTCACTAGTAGTTTGGATTTGCAGAATAAGCAAAAATTAAAAAGTATACAGCAGAGGAAAACTGAAAGCCCGACAAGATAAAACTCAATTGATTTACTTTACAATGATTGAATATTTTTTCTTCAGTCTGCTTCTCCTGACTAGATCAATTAAACTTATATCAAACTACCTCTCGTACTTCGTTAGTTTTGACTGTTTATTTGCCTTGCTCCAACCTTATTCTATTACAATTAATTTCATAATACCTCCTCGAATATCACTGTAGCTACCTGCACGTAGGTATGACATAAAAGGAGCATGCATCAATATTTGGCATGCTTAAATCATCGCATTGTTTGCATTATTTGTCATTAGTCATTGCCGTCTGCACTATTGCTTCAAAAACTTGAGCATTTGCGCGTGGGAGCCAATATGTAAATCTAACGGAATGACACCTATCTATTGAATTTTAGCTGCATATCCAGATTATTGCTATTGCTTGCGATTCAATTCTCATGTTTTTGAAAATAACTTGCTTTGCAAGCCCCAAAGCACCTTCTATGAAAATTCAACATGCAGTAAACTTCCATTCCAAAACCCATTCATATCCGTCGAGAGTCCGAGACACAGCGGCGTGGTAAAGTAGAGTCATTCAAACTTTCGCATTTAGTATTAGCGGGATAGTAGTGATGTGATTTGATATAGACACGTCGCTTTCGTCGCTCGCCGTGGCTCGGTTCGGTGAAATGTGCGAAGCAGCAGGGCCGGATCCGTCGAACGTTGCACGAAACCACAGGGCCGGATTCGCTGAGAACGTTGCACTTGTTTTACGCACGCGCGCACCGTGTGGTGCATGACCCCATTGGAATGTACCACGTGCACTAGCCAAAGGAATGCGCAACTGTTTGCTTTTTCATTTTTTCTTTGCCGCCACAAACAATACCTTTTCATACTATTTCATAACGAATTCTTTACTAACGCGATACTTTCTAAAACACTGTTCGCCTGTACGTATTGACATTTTTTGCTTTGTTTGAAATGTGCTTTCGAGAAAGGTGACGTCGGTTAGTCTGAGTTTCAATTCAATAAAGTATGCAATTTGAATATTTATTTCACTGGTGAAGATAGCGAGTCAAATCTAGAATTCGTATAAACATAATACCTACAGTCCGTCAATTTAAATTCTTTTCGCAACATTTAGATCCTGAACGGATAGTTAAAGTAACCTACCGTAGAATCCTAGGCATCTGCTATTAGAATTATTTTGATCGGTCTCGGTTAGTTTCGACTTGCAGTTAAACTATTTCGTTTTGTTAAATTGGCGCTCTTTATGGCTGCGCCAAGAATTCACCGTAAAATTGTGATCTGTAACACGAAACAACAGGGCAACCGTAATGCACGTGTAGTGTTGATATGCAACGTAAATAAGTAGGTCCTGTACAACTTTATTGAAGACCTGTTATTTCAGTATCTTGTAGTCTTTTGAAAGAAAGTTTCCACCAAAATTAGATGCATCTAACTCAATGTATTTTCACCGATAACTTAAATAGTGGAAGATCCTTAAGTTATAGTAAACTTACCTATTATTCTGATGTTATCCCGAAATAGAGGGAGTTCAGTAAACGCCGCCGGCCTGAATCGTAAAGTGTACGAAATAAGGCGGAAGTGTGCGCGCGAGACGTCGGAAAGCGCCTTACCGGAAGATGCGCCCGCGCCGATGATGCTCTATATGAGCTTTTACGATTTCCTGCCGCCGCGCGCGCCGGACATTCGGCTCCTCAGCTAAAACTGCTCACTCAATCACCGGCCACTGTTGGCTTGGTGTTTGTTTTAAGCGTCTAGTCGTTTTATTATGCGTATTGTTGAGTTCTTCGAGAGGAGTCCAGGGAAAACAGTAGATTTATAAAGTCAAATGTCAGTTTCATAACGACAAAATCATGAAAAACTGCAAGATAAGAAGTTTTTCCTGGAACAATATTGTAGGATATAGTTAACTATGTGCACGATCTCTCAACTAGTATAGATGTGCACAATGCATTTTTATTCTAGGAGTACCAAGTGGTATTTACTTTAGTTAGCGAAGCTAGCATGTGCACTTGATCATGAGTTACATAAATTCATTGCAGTTTCTTGCACGGCATTGTTTAACTGAATCAATTAGTGCGCGGCCTGGCGGGTGCGCAGCGCCACACGTCAGGCACGCACGCGCATGCGTCATGTGCGTCACACCACGATCTAATTGCCTATTAAATACACCGGTAACAAACATTTTATACTGTTGCACTTCAGACATGACGTTAGCAAACAACTCATTTATTTTTATATATGTACATTCCTGTTATGTTATCCAACCATTCAAAACAAAATAAAAAGTGTGCGCCTTCCTCGCAAGCCAAACAGAACCAAATCAATAAGTCACGACGCAACTAAATGCAGCACCGATGTTCTCGTATCGCACTCGAGTACAGCGGCTGTAACAGGAAAATCCGTAACTATTTTTATTATATGAATAAGTAATTATTTACTGCAGATATCCATGACTCATGATTGTTTACCATCTGGGACCGGTTCTCCTCATATGCACAATTTTTCCAAGTATAGCATGAATAAGTTGTGCGATTATTAAGACTTATTGGTGAGTAAATCTACCTATACATTCCAAAATAATGTTGCCGGTTACCTTCTTTGGTGATATGAATGGATGAGTCAGTTCGCACATTATACACCTTGTCATCAATATGCTATAACTGCACTGGTTCGGCGCCTCGCCTTATACAGTGGATGGACTAAATACTAAGTAGGAGTGAAGGGAAAATATTTTGCTTTTACTATTTTATGGCCGTAATATGTATTACATCATCGAACTTTTACAAAGTTCATTGTAAAAGTTATTGCAGTCGATGACAAATTAAAAGTTTTGTCGTGTTCAATTGTGAATTTGTGATAGTTCAAAGTTCAGACTACTGACTGGAACTAAAGATTGTATCTTTATAAAACTTATATAATATTAACCTTGTATGTTCTGAAGACCTCTTAAAGAACTATTTATGACCCTATTAAAATAGGTATTGTTATAGTTTATCAAAAATATTGATGGCGAAGGTGTAGGCATGCGGTGTCGGTGGCGCCTGTCAGCGGGCCCGCGGTGCCACGGACACGCACGTGGGTGTAATGACGTGTCCCATTCATAATTCACCTGTTCAACATGCGAACGATTACCTTCGCGCGATTATCGGTAAAACGCGAGGCTGACTAACGGCGGAGGCTCGCGAGGAATGCTGCACCGCCGAAGGAAATCCGCCATGGCGCCTTCGCTCGTACCTACATAATCTGTGTAACTACTTCTCAGATACCTTAGCATATTGCTCAGTCATGACATCATATTCGTTTGCATAGGTGATGTGATCGACAAAGGGCTCGAACATGAATATGACGAAATAACGTTTCGGAATTGTTTCAGTCTCTCGCTAATGCATAACATTACAAAAAGGTCGGAACATTTAACATACCTATTGGGATCACTGAAGACTAGAGATAAATAGTGCGTATCCGATTGTCATCGTTTAAATGCTAATGTTCGGTTGTCTAAAGGACTCAGACGCATGCTTTGTATGTAAGCAAACACGAACGCAGACGTTTTATATAAGCATACTGTCTAGACGGCTATATTTGCGTTACGACTTTTTTAAATTTACGAAAGAAAGCTTTTAATAAATGCGTGAGTATGTGTCGCGGCATGCACTAGTCTCAATATATTGTAGAGCATTAGTCTTGTCGTCTGAGAGCATTAAAGTATTTATAAATGAGTCTGCACAGAAATAATCCCTGCACTCGTAGGTAACACGAGTTTTGTTTTGGCGAGACATCGTTGTCTCGTTCACGGACAGGGAGACGAGACGACCTTATTTTTGAATTAGAATGCGGCTGTGTTTACATTTTTCTCCTTATTGTGACATTTTTGGCAATAATCCAGGTTGAGATATAAAATAAACTGTCCGTCGCATACTTGAAAGTGCAATCGACTGACAGTTTGGTCGATGTAACGCGTTCTTGTCTGTAATGGTTAAAGTCGCAAAGGTTCCTTGATTAGTTCTTTGCTGACCGACGTGCTCTTTCAAACTTTCAATTTTGTCGAAACTTTAGGCAGAGGTGAACCTAATAATATACCCACATTTCGCCAGTTATATTAACTTTTTGGACGCCATTGTCACATATACGTGACAAGCAAGCGCGTGCCCTGTACGCCAAACGACACAAATATGTGACAAAATAGTAGATGGAATTGTGGCTTGGCGTGGAGGGCACGCGCGAGCGTTTATGCTGTGGAGGTCAAAAGGTTAAGGCCCATCCATGTAATGGGGAATCCGATTCCGTGGCTATACTACTGAGAAATTCCTGATGGAAAATTCTAAATCAAACTATTTGCCCGACTCGGAAATCGAACCCAGGATCTCATGCTCAGCAGTCGCAATAAATTAAATTTAAAATAAAGGAGATGTTTGATTTTGGGCCACCACTATGTACACTACATGGATAAATATAGGAAATAAATAGGGGAATTCCATAAAAATACTAATAAATTAATTTGAAGAGGAGTACAGGCGTACGTAAATGTAGTAATAAGAAAACCCTATTTTAGGACAGCCATGACAGTTGTGTGACGTGAACTTTGACGACTTTGACAGTTTTAAGTGATATTTTCGTCTGCCTTTGCTTTGAGTTTGGATTGGATCTGTTCAATCAAATTTCATTGTCAAAATGACATTGTTTTGCATAGGTACTGCTGCTCTGATCCGCCATGTTTAATTGTATGTTGTGTTGCTCTCCTTAACCAAGCTCATTTGAATTTACATGGAAACGAAGTAAAATTACAGAACATTAACAATGAAAAACGGTTACTATATTATACAGCAATATTTACATATAATATACATAGTACTGGCCCAGGCTCCATACATTTCTGTAACATCTCCTTTAGTTATGCTGAAAAGAGTTTCATTGTTTTTATACTAATACTATCTGACCCGCGCAACTTCGTCTGCGAGTGAGGGTTAGTTTTTTTTTTTAATAAAAAGTGTCCTGTGTTACTTCTAATACCTCCAAGAATATGTGTACAAAGTTTCATGATGATCGGTTGAGTAGTTTTCGCGTGAAAGCGTTACAAACAAACTTACATTCACATTTGTATAATAGATAGGGATTGTTCAATATTATTAGTCCTTCATTATGGTCGTGGTATATGCAAAAATGCGGTCTGAAATCCCTTCTGCAGATCTAATCCCATGAGCCGATCGATCCGTTGAAACTTCAGTTATCGATTTTCTTTTTAGATCTGTATTTCCCTGAGCCTCCAGAAGAGTGGTTGAAAACCGATTGTAAAGATAAATAAATCAATCAAGGATCAGATTAGTGTAGAGGCGCTGAAAAAATCATTGCAGTGCGTACTGGCAGTAAAAGCTTTTTCCTTTTGAATTTTTGCAATTAGTTTCTTATATTGTTTGCCCGACGACCGCGGGGTCTGAGTTGTTTATTGCAAAAGATCTAGACAAGTAGCAAAAACTTCCACAGCGTTTGGTACTGTGGTGTTCACTAGAAACATTTGTTAGGGTTTAGAATAGAACCACCAAATTATCAGTAAGTAGATGAACTAGTTTAGGGGTACGTGTGCTCGCTGCCCGAGATAAGTGACTAGTGAGGACTGCTGATCGACACGAAATCTTAAAGCTACTTACGTTTATTAGTATATCATAGGTACTTTTACAACAGCGTTTAACAGATAGTTCGGTAGCTTATATCCATGTATTACTGCATATTTCTTGTAGCTATCATCAATCTTACGACATTTTTCATGAGCAATTTTTACTGCTAATCCTCAAATTCGATTCGTTACGAAGTATTTACAGGCGATGGCTTCCGCGCAAAGGGTACCATATTGTTTATCACGCATACAGCTTTTGATGACTTTAAAACTTTCCTGAAAATATTGATTTGAGAGGCGCTGAACGGAAACAGCTTCTTAGAAGAAAGTCTCATTGTTCATTTTGCTCCTATTTTTAGAATTCTCGCTATTGTATTGTGTACCTATGTTATAGGCGGATGTGACTAAGCGTAACTGTATCGGCGCGACAAAACTCTATTCTTGTATTGCTCGTGAAACGTTTCATGTTTCTAGATACGTGGAGCTGCTAAAAATTTCACGTCAGGTCCTTTTTGTAACAGTCGGTGTTATGTATAAGTACCTACATTCTTGACGCCACTCGCAATTTCCCATGAATATCTAGATTGGTTTACTTCGCGTTATTTCGCTCTGTCAATTTTTGTCAAATAATGAATGTTTCTTCGGTCTGGTCCATTAAGATCCTTTTGTTATAGATATTGTGATACATTTAACTATGAGGTTATTATTCTGTTCATTGTCTTAAACTTCGACAACAATGACACGATTACAGAAAGCTATGATGTAGACAAAAGCTAACTATTGTTAAGCTGCCAACTATTGTTTACGTTACAAACTTTATTGCGTATAAAACGTACTAGTAGACAAGTCCATATAGGCTAGGCGCATGCGTGCGGTCCGGACACACACAAAGAATTAACGGTAAGGCACCGCACCACCTGACTTGACAAACAACCTGTTTTTCTCACAGGAAACCGGCGATCGATCAAATCACACCGCTAGTATGCAAACAGACGCATCGGTAGATACTGCGCCGAAAGGAAATTCTCCTAGTGAGCGACAGGGACAGGGCTATGCCGGGAAACGGGTGCGAGATGGAACGCAGCAAGTCCGGCATCAAATACGTGCGCGTGCGTCTACGAATTGCGTTCCCATACTGGGTAATGGCGCACGTCGCCTTTCTCGTTCCGTCCAAAGGTCTTGTTGCGACCTCTCGCTCGTGCATAGGGCTTGCAGTCCCGAGCTTAATCTAGTCCCGTGGAATTTGCAGATATCACATTTTTAAACTGTGCTAATTTATAAAGCTCCAGCTCTACACAGACTCTTTTTACTTGAGGGACCTGATTGTTTCTCATAACTCAACATAAACTGAATTTAATCAAATTACTCACTACTTCTATTGAATGCCTTTTATGATCTCTACACGAGTAGATTGCTAAACTTAGAAAAGTAAGTTTAAATGTGATCAAACATAACTCGCAATTTTACCAAAAGATCGGAACTTTTCCTGCAGGTCACATCAATGCTCAACTTTCTATCATTCAAGACATTCCTCGCAAAGCAACTGCATACCTCAAAGTAGTCCAAAGTTAACCGTTCATCCGGCGGAATCCCGGGATTCAAGTAGGATTACTGACAGCCCTAGCAGCACGACATGAATGAAGGCGCCCGCGCCATGGAATGCGGTCGCGTGACGCGAGCGGCGCCGACGCCGATCTCGATGCACTTCACCAAAGGGTTAGGTTTAACACAAACAGTTCTACCCAGTATTGCGATTAGGTACCTTGACTTTGATATAGTTGTACTTAAAATCCGGCAAGACCTAGTGGAAAATACTCGTTGTGTAACTGATGCTGCAAAACTTGGTACTTAGGTCCATGCTAGCCAAAAATATGACGGACGATTATCTAAAATCAGCTATTTAAAACACATTTTTATATGGGAACATGTCACATTGACAGCTGTTTTTAGATAATCAGACTGTTATATTCTCGGTGAACATGGACCTAAGTAAGTTAGGTCACAGTTAAGTTAATCGGTTTTCTGGAAAATTATGGTTTTCACTGAGCAATTTTTTCAAGCAAATGATTTTGTTGTTAAAATGTTCAATTTCAGTTCGTTGATTAAACATTTTTCAAATAATGGTAAAGATTCCGAACGAATTGGATGCGTATACCACCATACAAATTTATCGATAATTCTGTCAGTGTCCAGTTTCTGTCAGGACCGCAATATGTCCGTATAAATTAGAATGATCCTTTATAGAGTGGCCCATTACACACTTTTGACACTATCTAAGTCTTCTGGATCCTGCAACAAAAAGAAACGACCATGCGCAGTCTTTCATGCCATTCTGGAGCCATCATTACAATTGATGTTTCTGTCTGAAAGCGACTCGGTAGCCCGTCCTTCATCCAGGCCATTCATATTTGATTTACAGCCATTACCTACAGGTTACTAGTTTACTTACGGTGGTACGCCTTCATTGTTGAGAAAGAAAAAGGATGGCAATACAAATACTTCTGGTTCACCTTCACAGGTTATCAGCGCCATCAAACTATCGCTCAGTTCGGTACAATTGTCAGAGAACATAACACTTTGCGGCAACATTCCTGCGTGTGCCTTCAACTTTGATGCATAGTAACGATTTCGCTTGAAGCTATTACTTAAACGGAACTCTTCGAAAGCGGTCCGTTTTGTGCCGTTAACTTAGAGAAAAGCAATGCGATTCTACTTCGTGTTTGGTTAAATAGAGTATCTGGCACTTGGTATCGTGGTCCTTTGCCTTCTAAGATTCATTTATCAGACATTTCAGATGCTATTTTCGGAAGTTTTATTTCTGTAGATATTTAACATCCATGTTAGAAAATAAGATTCTACCCTCAGCGTTCCTTCGTTTCTTATTTTGATGATGAAGTCCTTGTCTAGTTTGATTCTATAAGCCCAGAAGTTTACTAGAAATGTGGCATCACGTTTATAAGCTTATTCAAACATTTTGGAATGGTTTGCATAACTGGAATGCTTCTTGTAATTTGATACGGTCTTCACTTGGAGCTGCGCCTGTTTCTGGTGATCCGTTATCCTTTTCAGAAGTGATTTAGGGTGTTTCATCCCCCACAGAATATGAACATTTTACTGCACCACTACTAACTATATTAAATTATTGAGTCGTAACGAAAATCAACCATGTTAGGTAAGACATTTTGATTGTAAATGTAACCAGAGGGCACACAGAGGGTCTCATATTTAATTGGCACCTAACAGTTCATTATCAGGTGAAGCAGCAGTTAAGACGAAGATGTCTTACCTGCTTACTTCAGATAATACATTGTAGTCGTTTTGTGTTACTGTGAGAGACTCTAATTTGACAGTAGGACCTATGTATGTTTATGTCGCATTATCAAGTTACTTTCCAAGAAAATGTCTAAGGATGAAGATGCACTTGATGATAATAATTCGTTGCAATGAACAGTTACTCAAGACTCCTTTTGTACATTAGCTTGACGTTTTTCCTAATGAGTGTACGGTTGGAAGTGTGCAGTGTGCGCATGTAGTGAAGGGCGTCTGACGGGCTGGCGCTGCGGGCCCAGTCACCGGCGGCGGCGGCAGCGGGAGCGGACTAGCGGAGCGATCGGCGACCGCCAAGCACCACAGAGGTTGATGGACCACTTACCTCGACCGGTCCGTGGGAGCCTTCCACTTCTCCAAAATCGACCCAAACCTCTCTTTTACTAAATATCACAACAAGAAATAATTTTATTTCGAATAATTTCAATAAATTCCGACATATAATTAACATTTACTAGATTCTTGAGCGTCGATCGTTTGATTAGTCATTTTAATGATGCCTTTTTACAGTTAGTGATCTGAATGCGGTGTAAATTTTGTTTGGCAATCGGTTTGTCGTTATTGATGCTTCTCATCTGTCCCGCGGTGAAGTTGGTTAATGTCCTGCTATTGATGAACGCCGCAACCGAACGCGCGCTGCAAAGGAATTCGTCGGCTCTCGTGTAATCTTTTACGCTTTCCAATGTTGATTATTAATTGCTCTCTCATTCAATAGATATTACATTCCAATCATTCCATACATATCTTCATATGGAAATAGTATGTTTAAGTAGGCAAGTTTCGTATCACTCGGAATGTTCATGAGTGTTTGTTACAACATACCTGTACATACATGTATGGTTTGAGTCTTATAAATATTCAGGTTAATATTCTTTGTTATCGTTTTGAGAATCTGCTTCTGATTAAGGTACTGGTTTTATGTTAAGTGCTATGTTACTAATAAAAAGGTTGTAGTCGAGTGTTGATACTTAGTAGATCAATTGTTGTGAGTCCTCCAGTCCGCCCGCCTTCGCCCACTGTGTCTACATGAGGCAGTAGGAGTGTGGGCTTGCACTCCCCACACCCTCCTCACAGTTTAATGCCATTTCTGACTATGAATAATACGATCGAGGCGAATGCTCTCTCTTCAACATATCTACGTAATGGCTACCATTCACAAATAAAGTGCGCGGCCCATTCATTTATTTTCATCTTCAACCGATTAGAAATTGTATTTGCATACGTTTATGAATAGAATCATTATCTCTGATCGAACTATCTTCACGATTCAAACGCACTGAATGTTTCCGATTGGGATTGTTTCACCAACAATTGTATTCAAAACGCGTTTCAGTGATCTACATTGGGTTACAATCGCACACTATTTGTTTATGCAAGCAGACGGTGGCGCCAAGCTGTAATATAAATAGTAAATGTCTTTTTTTACAAAATGTCTTCCTCGTGCAGCCTTGCTATAGAATTTTTCATGTGATTAATCTTAATTACCCAATTTCAATATTTATTTTCTTTGTTTGATATTCAAAGCATGTAATACGGTAACAAAGGCATACATAGACAGACTTGACTTTACTTTTTAGGTATTTAGCCTAAATGCTGCTGCTTTTTAGATCTGTGGAACATGTCTTTGTCAACTCAGTAATGGTAGAGTTCGTTTCTTTGATTCCTTCAATGTTTGTACGAGGTCTGACTTCATGTTTGCATAAGTACTCAAATTAAAGTTTGTCGCGTTGCTATGCTGTGCATAGTGTGCATGGGTATTCCATTCTACCAGATCAACGGAATGTTTTCACAAGCTAGTTAACACGTTCGTCGCTAAAGCGTCGTGTAAACGTGGCTTAATATGCAATTTTAATCAAAGTGGAGCAGCGTTCGCGTGAAGCTGTCGCGACGGTGAGCAGCGAGCGATGCAAGAGGCTGGTGCTAGCCTCCCATGCGGAGCCCCGCTGTCTGGCAGCCACGCGCCCCCCCTCCCCCCGCCCCCCGCCTGCGCCCCGCTCGCTGCGATACCTAGCGCAACCACCTCGTATTGCTAATTCATCTACCACCTTATTCACTAGGTACAGTAAAGACTCGTCGACAATTCTCTCATTGCCACTTCCCAAGGTTGACTAGATACATCATAATATTATTTTAAATCGGAATATTTCGTGTCTTACAACCTAACCTACTTGCTTACATTATCCATTAGCGCGGATGCTTTTGTTATTTGAGAGCTTTTGCAAGAAATCTTAGAATCTAGATTAGGTGTCTAGCAACGTTAATAGATACAGTCGTTATGGATGATTTGCAAACATCTCAACTTTTTCGTTTCGTTTTTGTCTGTCATGGCATGTAATCCAAGCTAGTAATTGCTATAACTAACGGCCTCTTTCCTTCCCAAGTGGGAGACATGCATCATTGCATCCCTTGGTGAATAGTATCGAGCAACATGATGAACGCTTTCAATTACAAAACCTGCAATTGCAGATTACCTACTAGGATTATTGTGGTTTTGCGAAGGTATGAGATAGCTGCTAGGTCAACTTTGCATAATTAAGATTATTATAAAACGTGCGAATTTCATACATAAATTGGATAAAATTAGGACGTGAGAGATACGATATTGACTTCTCACGTTAATCCTTTACTGATACACAGACTGTCGCCTCGAGTAGGTACCTAAGTACCTACTCGTTAGATGATCGCTTCTCGCCAGATGTTTCAGTTTCACACTGAACCAACATTATGTAATTATCATTATACGGTCCAGCTAATTGGTATCTTAATAGCTATTACCTAATGTTATATTTACTTGTCCGACTAGTTTTATTTTGTCGAGAATATTTATTGAACATATTATTGGAGGCTCTAATTGAACAAGTGTGGTGATGCTGGTGCGCCCTCGGCCCAGTGCGTAGGTCCGATTGCGACAACGGCTGACACGAGTTGTGTAAGTGGCCGATGGAAATTCCGGTGTCGCCGTAACAGCGGCAAGTGTGCGGGCTAGAGTCCTGTGCGTGCGCGGCGCTGGCGAGGCCACGGTATGAATGGAGCTGCGGTATGTAGGTCACGGTGTCGTCAATGGGCCGTCGGCAGGGCCCCGCGCAGCCGCCTCATGCGCCCCCATCGTGCCGTGAAAGTTGCCACTACTTTCGCGACTGTCGCTCTCACCATCATCACAATTTGCACTCTAGTGCAACACAACTGAGTCACTTTTAGAGCGGCGTCTGCTAACGTTCACATCCGCTTCGTCGTTTCGTGCGTGCCTCGAAGACTTTCTGCGTCGGCTCTCGGTGAGAACTCTATGATTGCACACATAGAGTCCAGTTTCGATCGTTTCGCTGAAAATTCGGCCGCGCCGTATGCTCGTGCTTAGGAATTCACTTCCGGGTAGGTCGGAAAGTGAAATGGACCCGTCTGTGATGTAATTGGAATTCGGATGTATCCGGAGTCAGCGTTACTCCATTCACTTATAAAATTCTATAGGTATTGGTTGACATAATAGGCCGCGCACCGCAACCGTTTCCGTGACACAAAACAGTTGAAGCGATGAAGCGTAAGATGACTTTTTTCTGCCGCCACTGCATAAGTTATAACTTTTATTTTACATACCTCTCTGAATGGCTAACAGTCGAGCGCAACAAGCGAGTACCATACCACCATACCACGTACAAAGCCAATTTGAATTTACAATTAACTACTACCAGTTAGTCGTTGGTAAATCATAGACGAAGCCTCATAAGTAGTCGGCGTAAATCAACGTTTTTTTTTCAAGATTGTGAATGTGTAATATTTATAGGTACATCGAAACACCAGAATACATTTTGTCGCTCAGTATTTCTAAAGAGACTAGCTTATGTTACATCCACAACAAATCAATGACTAATATGTAGTTCCATTATAATTGGCATGATTAACCGCGAACCCATTTCTTTAGTATTGAACAACGAAGTGCGAAATGGTAACCTCTCACAAGTATCCAACCTACCCGTGACTCTTGAAATATGAGAAGCAACGGGATGAACTAAACAAAATGAACCAACAATAGTTTACTTACACCACAAAAGACCGAAGGGACGTGATTCGGTAAGGTGCGCCCATCGCCCAGCCAGCAGCAACAGCAGAATTCGCACTTAACAAAAGATTCATCACCTTATTCCATGGTACTTGGGGTCGGCGGGGCTTACAAAATAATATGTTTTATGTAAGACTATATCATCCACAGCCCTACATCACCCACTGCTGGATACAGGCTTCTCTTTGTATGTGCCAATCTCCAGGCTGTGCCAGCCTCATCTACAGTTTTTGGTCTACAGCCATAAGGCCCCGTGACGACAGATAATCGTGTAGTTTTAAGTGTCGTGGCTTGTGTATTTAAATGGACGTGTTCACACACACGACGACACGTTAACTGTCGTCCATTACTTTTGCCAACAAAAAACAACGATAAATTAATAGTCATGACGTAGTGGGAACGGGACCTTAGTCTTATCTTCATAATTTTGTCTTACTTAGGTCAATCCTAAAGTTGACCTGAGTGAGATTTCAAAAGATCTAGAACGTACATTGTGCGTCTTGTTTGTGGTCTTGCAACGCGTCCTGGAGGATTGTATTTCATAGACACACAGCCTGATTAAAGGTTGTTAATTAGATGAAACCTTTTCTAGTATAGGCTACCCCTATTGCCACTACAAGGTATTTTAAAGACTGATGATAAATAAGCTTATACCTTGCAAGGGTTGACATAAAGGCCGAGAACAACGGTGATTATAAGGATAAAATGCCACTAAATTGGAAACGATAGATGGAGTGTGCTATGATATGAAAGGAAAAGGAGTAAATGATTATAGCGTGACGGTAGACAAAGAAAAATCGACCCTAAGAAATATGGGACAAGTGCAGGAAGATGATGAGATTCTCCAACTTCGTCATTGGACAATTTCTTTAGTTAAATAACCTCCGATTTCAACCGAACAGATGTTGTGCAAATATACCAAAAGCGTGATTTTAGGTGCAACTTGCAACCTACAGCTAGAATTTGTCAAGTGAATGCGTTGGCTCTACAGAACATATTCAATCTATGGTCATAATTGGTACATAGGCACTAGGCAGTCGCTCCATGTAAAATTCTAGTATTCAGCTGCTTCCGGTTAGACTGAACACCGACCCCAACTAAGCCAAGAAATAGGTAGGCAGGTGAAGATCATACTGCATTTGAATCACCAGGCTAGGATTCAGACAGCATCATAGCTGATTAAGTATAAGGACATTTTCTTAATATTCCTTCGACTCACCCCCACTGTATGAGTTTCCCGATTCCGGCACCTTAAGTTAGCTATGAATTTCATTGTTTTGGTGCTCGAGTCAGAATTACCGAAATCTGGTCTCTATCACCCAAAGAAGCATGAAAATAAATAACCTGAAGATTTCTCAAATTAATTCCAAATGTATCTCTATAACAAACACGTTGTATTGAAGTACAGCTATCCTTGTTGGTACCAATGGAGGTTTAAACTTGTATGATGAGCGGTGTGCCTTGTGCGGTGTGTCGCACGCGCGCGCCGCAGCTTTCACCGAGCTCAAAGGCTCGCGCCGCCATGCATGTTTATTAACTTAACCATTTTAACAGGAATTCCCGAGGCTTCCGTTTACGTCGCTATTAGTACTTTTAGTTGTCATGGTACTTCAATGTGTCCCGTTAAAGTCATACTCGTATTAAATGAAAAGTTTTGTTGCCTTCTCTTTCTTGCGCAAACGGACTAGAAGTATGTAGCTCTAACAGATAACTATCGAAGATCTGGCAAAGGAAAAGGAATCACATTAGGTATACATTTATCATAGGTATGTACTAAATGTACTTTCCTTAACATAGGTTTCCACGTAAGCTTAGCCCTACTTAACGATACGGCTGAAATCAATCCGCAGAAATAAATTTTCCTTATGTCGTCATTCACACGAGACAGTCTGAAATACTGTCTGTAATACAGTTACGTTAGCGAGTACAAAGGAACCTTTGATTGGTACTTCGACATAGTTAACGGTCGCTTATAGTAAGTCGATCGAAATCAGCGAATAGCATATTATTACGTCATTACGTAATACATGACGAGAGTAAAGTTTTAGCTGCATCGCGGGAACAGTTGAGTTTAACGGTGACCGAGGCTGTGGAGTACAGTTAGTCGCATTCCTAGAGCGGTTCGCGGCCAGGGTGCAGGGGGGACGCGGCGCCGAGGAATGTGCCAGTGTCAGCACATATCCGCCATTGCTTCTATTTGTTACGATATACATGCAGCTTCATGTTAACGTGCCACACATTTTATGTTCCTATGATTATGATCTCATTCTGTATTCGTATTGCGTTTTATACTTGATAACTTGCTAAAGCACACACGGACTTTTTATGCAGTTTCTGGAATATGTCCGTAAAATTCATAGTGGCCATTGAATTCAATGAATTAGGTAGTCACTGAGAAATCAATCACTTACGTGATTCAATTGATTCATAATGTGTTATCCATAATTCACAAATGTCCAAACATTTTGAGTCATTGATTCTAAGGAAAAAACAATAAAATAATCACATTTAGACAAGGTCGCCGCTTTTATTTCTCAAACATTTTCGCAATCGTCGACGATTTCTCCCTTGAAAACGTCAAACTCCGTCTTTAAATGGTGTCATCAGACTTATCTATGTATTTTTGGGTATAATAGGAACTGATTTACAAAACTCTATCATATACTCATATCAGATAAAAAAAGATTTAAGAAGTGCGAAAGTAAGCAAAACTTTGAGCTGTTGACTAAATTACGTTATTTGGTTTGTCCACAGAACTCTGGCGATAGGCATCGGCATCCAGAACTTCCCTGAAGGGCTGGCTGTCAGCTTGCCGCTGCAAGCCGCCGGTTTCTCCGTATGGAGAGCATTCTGGTAAGTAAACTAGCAAATAATGCCCAACTCGAGATCTGCGAGGTCAATGCTCTCATCCCTTAAAAAGAAAAGTTTAACATGAGCGACGTACCACGAATACGGCATTTGAACAAAGAGAATACCTACTTTCAAATTGTCTAGACGCGATTTGCATATTTATGTTAATGCAAAAACATTTCAGTTTTACAAAAAGAACATAATTGTGATAACGCTTTCTTATTCACTGTCATGTTTCATACGTCTCGTTATAACCTCCATGTGTTCCCAGAGGTCACTTGGCAAATTGTCGAAGTAATAATATGTGAATGTTTGACAACATTCCACGTACTGGTTGGTAGAACAGGGTTCACATGGTGGCAGCAAGTTTGCCGGGCGGCAGTTAGAGCACGGCGCGCGGTTAGAGAATGCGCCCGCTCGTCGTTAGGCCGGATGCCAACGCAACCAGACTGGACGACCCCATTCCTGTTCAGGCTAATTCATTTAGCGACTGTTGCCGGCTCGACCAACTCGACTACACGCCGAGATTTCTGATGTCCCTCCGACAACGTGTATTACTTGTACGGTCGAACAAGCTATTTGGTTTACATTTTAAAATGTAATTTGTGGGGTAAACTGTAAACCAAATAGCTTGTTCCACCATACACTTCAGCAGATTCTTTTGATCTACGGTATTTCCTCCAATTCCCTGAGGTCGATTTGGTTAAATTGCAAATTCCCAAAGAGAAATCCTGTCTATCCAAGTTTACATATCCGAAAATTCGTATTCCGTAAGTTTCCGCGAATGATGTATTGCTTCGAGATTCGTTAAAGTATGCGTCCGTCATGAACGAGCACACTCTAAATAAGTTTAAATTGTCAGAGCAAAAGGTTACTTAGGCATTGTGGTACGTGCACGCATTGTAAACGTTACCAAATAGGTAAAAGTTGTAAATAGTCGCATTCCGTCGTGTTCTCGGAACCGCTGCGCTGGCGCCGCTTGGCCGGTGCACAGCCCGCGACTAACGAGCTACGAAACACGGTAATGGATATGCCTTTGAAGAATGCTAACAAACTTATGAAATAACGCGGTACATAATCGTTATGCCTTTAAAGAATGCTAAAAAACTTTTATTGAGGAACGCGGAAATGAATTCGCCGTATGCTCAAGAAAGCTACGTTACTTTTATGACGAACTACCTATCTTTTCAAACATAATCGTTGTGTTTATTTTATCACATGTCATCTGAAAATAAGGAGAAGCAATAAAAGTTATACCTTAATCACAACATTTCGATTTGAAACTCTTTTAGAAACAAAGATTCGCCTAAGCATTAGGATTACCGAATTGCCAATTATTCTGGTCTTATCAAAAACGGAAGGCATACTGAAATTGATTCTGCTTCGTACAATTGGTAAAAGGCCCAATCAAAAGACTGCTCTTAGATCTGTCTGTGCCTTCTTTTTAAATAAAGATTCACATAACCAACGCTGCTAAAACTAGCATATCCAAAATGTGGAGAAAGTCGGGCTCCCGTGTGGCTACTTCGTAGCTCCTTAGCTGGCAGTGGCGGTAAGAATGTGCTCGAGTGGGAATCCTGGCCGCGGAGTAGGCCGGGAATGTGCGCCGAGCGACGACCCCGCCCGGCCGCTCGTGCCGTGTACCCCAGACTTAAAGCTAAGCTTACGCTCACATGGGCAATTTTTACTGCAATTATAGTCAAGTAACAGTAGCTGGTATCAAAGTTATCAGAGGGGCAATCAAGTGCTTGCTATTTCGGAAATCTGCATGTTCTAGAACCATAAGAATTCAAAGACTTGTGATATCCCTGCTCTAAGCCGGCGTGGTGGATCCCGCTCATAGAGAGGAGCATTATATTCAGGAATCATCCTGGATTGCTCCGCTTGCTTTACTGGGTTGTGAAGGTCAGTTAGGCAGTCGCTCCAAGTAAAATACTGGTCAGCTGCATCCGTCAACACTGGAAACCGACCCCAACATAGTTGGGCAAAGGCTAAGCAGATGACGACTGGAATGTTCCACTATCTATCTCTGACAATAATGGCTACATGTTGACATCTCATTTTTTGTTAATCCTATACCACCAGTTATACCCAGGATTCTATTCATGTTGCTCGTGTAAGCACAGCTTAACACAAGTTGCACGCGACCGCAGAAAATTAAACGATCATACGTTTTTACAACTAAGCATTTACTCGATGAAACGCAATTACACCGCAATTTATAGAATTCTTGGCCGCTAATTACATCTAACTAAACCGAGTAGCTAAGCATATTAGTTGTTAGTATGAAGACGCTGTGTGCAGTCCTACTTTACCGCAATCTAAAATTGGATGTCTAAGTGGCTTTAGTACGCTATTTAGAAAATCTTAGTAATTTTGTAATTAGTCTGTCTCTCAGAGTGACTGAACTTTAATTAAGGACTATGCATTAGAGAAGCCTCACTACCATTTC
This sequence comes from Xestia c-nigrum, assembly GCA_916618015.1. NCBI lineage: Eukaryota > Metazoa > Arthropoda > Insecta > Lepidoptera > Noctuidae > Xestia > Xestia c-nigrum. The sequence goes on from OU745260.1 coordinate 15,013,002, forward strand.
GCTGACTGCCCAATATATCAACCACCGCGAAAGCCACTCTTAAATTCTTTTTGCCTCTGCACATACACACGACTAGAGACTTACAGCCATTTTCAATAACTTACTAACAGGTAACGGAAGGTTGCTATCTCTGTTTGTATGACATTTTGCTTACGGACCGTTCGAAAAAAAACGTCACAGAAAAGCTTTCTTTAACTTTTCTAAATCAAGTGACAGGTAGGTGACGCGGATAAGATATTTCAAGCAACTTACTTTTAAAGAAACACCGATAGCAACGAAACATAGGCATATTAATTAACAGTTATACGTAAGTAAGTTAAAGAAAACGGCGGCAAAGAACTTTAATATTCGTGGCTGTCACTGCAAAAATTCTGCGCTTGACAATTTGTCATGATGACTAAAATCACCTTCATATTAGGTCTAGTCTATTATGCCCAAGGGCGACGAGACTTGCTTTGCGAGCTTTCCGTTTTCCGTCAAATAGTATCCCTGTATTAAGAAAATTCTGGCCTTGGCTAAGTTTTTTCCGACATCAAGCTCTAGCTGAATTTCAGCATATGTTTATGACAAATTCCTATCACACCCTTTCAGGACATTGTACATCTCCAAACAAATTTCAAATAAACTCATGTTAAAATTGATGTGAGTACAGCATACGTAAAGACGTGTACGATAGGGTCTGCGCTGCGGAATTCAAGGGGCAAGGAATGCGGCCTGAGCAAGAAGTGCTCTGGCCAACTCGCATGCCCGATACGGGATCGCATTTGCCACCGTTTCGTATATGTTAGGCACCTTTCGAAATCGCTATTGACATTTTGAACGAACTACGTTGTGTAAATTGATGGTGCATCACTAAAAGAATTTGAAAATGCGGTTTATTTGTGAGTTGTTTATGGTTTGATCTGAATTCTTTTGCGAATGGATTCGGATATTTTTCTTTCCTATCTCGAAGTTTTCTTGTCAATGGTGATAATAATGCAATGTACCTGTTTTCAGGCGCAACGACTTCATATTGCCATTTTGATTCTGTGTATCGTTGGCCAAGTCAATTAATTGATTGTTTTCGGATGTATGCTTTTTTAGACGTAGATAGGCTAAAGTGGTTGGAGGTGGTGGTTTATGGTTGGAGCTTTGTTAAAACCGCCTTATCTTTTCAGTGGTACACTGACAATAGAGCCACAACACCTATGCTATACAGTGATAAGTTATTAGCTCATTTATACTTTGAGAGGAATCTTTCACACTGACCGGTCTGCCAGTCGCTCTACACTTGTGAAAGACGATGATCATATGTGCAAACTTATTCAACTGACTAAAATAATTATCTGATTTTACTAGGAATCGCCGCTCATAACCATGAAGCCCAACCTAATGAGTGTAGCAAGCATAGCATAGTCAATACAATAGTCTCTTAACACTGAGACACAATGTGACTTGGTACAAGTAGGTTTTTACGACTATTATTAAACAAATTCTTGTCGTTTTGTCGAAGCAACTTGACGCAATTTTTTGTGGCATGATATAATAAGTCCAACCAGTGTAGTGATCCATTGTTGTAGACAATGCGTCTAGTCAACATTTCTCACCGCATGCGCATATGACTCACAGTGACGTAGCAAACATCATGCTTACGCACCATGTAGGTAGGTACCTCATCCGTGAGAAAACCTAATCAATTCACTCTTAATGGCTTACTTAAGTTTTTTTTCTTATTTAGACTCATTTGTAAGTGTTGAGACATTGAGAGAGACTGTTATTCTTTATCTACTTCAGTGTTTGCAATCGATTTCAAATCGATTTACAAATATTCAAATTGTTACACCGATTACATATCGAAAGTTTTCGTAAGTGTGGTGGCGATGGCGACGGCTCGGCCAGCGCGGTGGACGGCGGCCGTCCGCTCGTCGGCGCGCGGACCGCGTCCGCGTGTCTGGAGGCCGCTCTCGGCGCAAGCGACGCTATTTGGTCAGATGGTCATTGCTAACTGGACCCGAGAAAGTCGTCTATTTCGAAATTTGAGTGTTGCGTGTGTTCGGTGTGCGATGTGTCGCTGCGGTGCCGCGGAGTCTGGTGCGCTGCGCGGCAAGCGGACGGCGGCGCGCTGTCTGCGCGTTCTTCCGGACCGCACCCGTCCGACCAGTCGCAGCGCACCGCCCGCTGCCCGCCTCGGGCGATCGGCCTTCACAGTTAAATAATTAAATCGAGAGAGCGACGCCGCTACAGCCGCCGCCGCCGCCGCCGCGCGGGCCCCGAAGAAGTCGTCGCGGAAGGCGCTGCCAGCCTTGGTGGCGCTGTCCTGCGCAATCGAGGCCGGTTTGTCGGCCGCATATTGCGTTGTTGCCGCGCCTAATCTTCTCGAACACCTTCCTGAATACGTCCAACACCACTCTTTTAACTTTAACGATGACATCGCCCCCGCACACTATATATGACTATGTGGCCTTACATCGTTCAATGTGATGATGGTTACTTTTATAGCTTCTGCATTCCACACATGCAGTAGGATAGACCTTTATGAATACACAACAGACTTCGCATATACTAACAACAGCAGCAATCGAAGGCGTGTAGCAAAGGCTTCGTTGTTAACACGGCTACCGCCTATCAGCAGGTCACTGAACACTGCATGTTTTCCATCCCATTGGCATATGAGTGTACAATGTTTTATTTATAGTTAGGTAGGTGCTCATACATAACATACCTGTCTTCGAAGCCCACCTACTCTCCTAATATAAATGACTCCTAGACTTTCTGAAACGAATTTCATAAACATTCTGTCTTCACCCTGTATTAAAATAATGTACAAAAAGTTATTATGTAAAAGCAATATTTTACCCATGCCACCAAAAATTCCCTGCCAAGTCCCATTAAAAACAATGGACAATTTCCAAAAAAAAAATTACAATGTATATCTTTTATTCGTGAGCTTTTATTTAAATTCAACGTGGTTATTGAGTGACGGGTATCCTGTTTTATGGCTCGTCGGCGGCTCAACAGTCGGCGATTCGGCGAATCAGTGGATATTGTCGCAAATTGCCGCTTTCGCCACCCGCTGAATAATGCATGCGATAACATAACATCACGTCGCGCACCCGCCGCGCCGCCGCAGCGCGCTCGCCGCTCGCCGCCCGGCGCCCGCCCCCGCCCCCGCCCTCGCCCCGCGCCTCACTATTCCATCAAACTCGTTTCCCCCTCGCATTCCGCCTAACTTTGCCGCTACACTACTTGTTATCTAATGCAAATTAAACTTCCCTATGTGCGTGTTATCATATCCTTACACAACCAGCCGAACTTTCAAATGTTCAAGCATTTCTTTTTTGAGCGACTTTCTATTCAGTTGTGAACGGTTTTCTGCTAAAGTTCTAAATTCATGACCAAACAGTTCCGGATAGCGCTGGGCTAATATCTAGGCGGTTCTCAAAAGCGTTGTTGAGTATGATCTGAAAACGTAGGGCGTATCCGGGTATCGAAGCTGCCGGTTGGCGGTTGGTTGGTGGGCAGCGCTGGCACTTGGCAGGCAGATATAGGCTGGTCGTCGTGTGGGGTGGCCCTGGCGGCGTTTCCCACAGCAGCGGCTCCTCGACCAGTTCGTCGGAATGTGGTCGCGGCACTGGCCCGCACTTTCACCAAAACAATTCGTTAGCGGCCTCTTTCGGCATCGCACCGCGCGCTTGCCTCTACCCCTCCACCCCACCGCCCCACCGCCCCGCCACCCCGCCACCCGCACACGTGAAAATTAACAACATACTGATACATGACGTCGTGATCAGTATTTTGAATACGGCCCTTTTGAAGTTCCGGCTCCCTAGATACGATGTTTCAATACATTGCGATAAAGTAGTTTGTAAGTAGCTATTTGAGTCAGAGTTTATACTGCTTAGTTCCACAAAGCTTTCAGCCTGAAAGTTTTCGTGCTCTTTCATGGACCTATGTATGGACTCACTTATCTAGGTTCATTTGGTTTAACCTAATCCAAACCAAGACAAATTCTCAAAAATTGTGTGTATTCAAGATTTTAGGTTGCATGGAGATTTTGGCGGGCATTTCATTCATAGGTTATTAAAGTCATCATACTTAAGTTTAAATGCAAGGGAACTTTCTATTCATTTCTGCTAAAATTGATCAGTGCGTAATGTCCGTAGTTGAAAGCTTGTTTCAGGATTTGATCACATAGCTATAGGTACGTGAGCTATAGCTACCTAAAGCTACGTAATTAAGTTTTTCTAGATCAGTTCTGATATATTATGTTATCTGTATGTGATAATTATAACTGGCCCATAACCGAAGCAATGAAAATCTCTTCATGCGGAACCGTACCAATAATGACGCGACCGCCTTAGGGCCTAAGCTTTTGATTAAGTGGAATTCCTTTGAAAACATATTTTCCCATAACTCGCGATAGTTTCTTTAAACCATAATCGAATATTCTTTCAACATTGATGTTGGCAAACAAGGTTTTACGATCCATAATTTTATGAAGGTGCTAAACAGATGTTCAGACAAATATTTCAGACAGCCATTCATCGTAACATGTTTCTTTTAATAACGAATTAATTGATATTATAAAAGAATGCACGATGTGAGAAGCGCCGACAGGATGTTGTGAAAGTTGAAACGAGAGCTTACAATCTAAGCGTCGAAAGAATGCTTAAGATAGAGCTAAGTGTAGCAGATTCCAACCCGATTTTAAATATTCAATAAGTAAATGGAGCATGTTTGATGTTTGAGGAGCTCGTGGCTAAATAATAACAGCCGCTCGGGTCGACCTTTAGGTTAAGCCGTGCTTGCCTAGGTTAGTCTGTGGATAGGTGACCACTGACCACCCATTACATACCAGGTTTTCTTCATGCCTCGAAAAGCACGTTAAGCCTTTGGTCCCGGGTGACATTTGTAGATCTTTGACAGTCGTTACAGGTAGTCAATGACCCAAAAAGTCTGACAACCAGTCTTACTAAGGGGTATCGTATGACCCAGTACTAACTGGGTTGTGGAGGTCAGATAGGTAATCGCTCTATGTAAAAAATGGCATTCAGCTGCTTACTCGACTCATTTATCATTTAACATAGTTGGGGAAAGACTAGGCAGATGATGAATAAATAGTGCATTTTTTTCGAAGTCGTCTTTGTTTCTATAATGAGCACTAGGGCGCATTGTATGTTTTGCGTTCAAATCACAGTTCAAATCTTAAGAGTCCTACTTATTACACTTCTTATGCAAATTCATGATTTTTCGACGCTGTAATATTCAGCAGCAGTAAGACATTTTAATGATTTGCTTATGAATAACGATAGTGACATTCTCTTTCTTGAACTTTGGATTTACACATCTCATTTCTATTTTCGTGTAATTTACTGTAAATATTTTACGAACTTAGTTTGCATTAAAACCGTCGATGATGGAAGTTTGACGCTCAAATTCTCATTGTTACAATCAATTCTTATAAAAGCTTAAATAAGTAAAAGATAAGTTGAATGTTTTCGTTTTGATAAGAAGAATAGGCAAATTTAAGCCATAAGTATCTTGATTCAGCGGCCATTATATTCCAAATAAACTCAACTTATCAAATAAATTAAGATGATATATAACTTCGATCTACAATGAATACGTTTCATTAGTTTTCGTTTGTCAGTATAATAAGACAAAATTACAGTAAATAAAATTAAGGTGCTATTCTGCGTCCATTCAGCTCGCTCCTCAAACCCATGTCATTCTGGCGCGAGCGGTTGACGAGGAAGGAATAGAAAATCATGAAATAACTTCTCCCACTCTTGGCGGAGCGAAAGGGAATGTCAGACTTTTACTGACTAAAACCCATCCATGTTCTTTCCTCTCACTTTATATTGTTCCGATGCCGCGGTATCTCTTTCGAACAGTCCCGCAGCCCTGGCAGGCACGAGGAAGGACCTGGACACATACCTATTCGTTAATAACAATCGAGTCTTGTACGCCGATCGAAATAATTTAACCCAAAATGAAAGAAAAAAAAATGCAAAAATTGTAATAGGACTCTTAAATTTACTGATAGATAACGAATAGGCATAATCACCGGGTCTAGAAACATGTTATTTTGTTTGCACTAAAATATAAGTAAGGTTTTATTTATTTAGTAATATTGGTTCACCAACAGCTTCTGTGTACAAAATATCTTAAGTATAGGTTTTACAGTACTCACACAGTCGCCAATTACATTAACCAGTATACCTAAGCCTGAAGAATAAGTGATAACTGATAACATAAGAAAAATCGATATGAAAGGTGATGGAAAGAGATTCAGGAAGCAAAAATGTAATCGCGGATGTTGTTTTCTGTGTTTAATAAAGTCCAACATAAGCATTAAATAGTCTTTTCTTGGACTGAGAACAAACAGAGAGGTATGTTGGATGTAACAGTTAAAAACCTGGTTCTTAGAACGCGTCCATATAACAATCCGTTTTCCTAACTTGAGTACCTAGATGACAGTGCCCCGCTTCGCGCATCGTGGGCTTTCGTTTCCTGTTGTTATATCAAACAAGTCGGACCCGCCCTAATGTTAGGGATGGTTCTAACTCGCTACACCCACTTTAGAACAGTTAGAACTAGGCCTAGGCTTTCAGCCGTAACCTATCATGACATTTAGTAGACCGAAGACAATCTATAGAGGAAGAAAAAATAAAGCAATAATGCATACTAAGGTTACGGTCATTTATTTTCAAGAACATTGATATTTATACTATTATTAACACTGAAAGCGGGATATTTGCCATGTTTATTTACTATTTGTTTTGTTAGTGTTGATTGATATTTTATGTTTGTTTAGTAATAAAGATAGACGACATTTCAATCGGGGCTTTTGATAAAAGTCTTCCTAGAGTTTGTCAGAAAACGTACAAACGTATTTAAGCATACAATATGCTAAATTATGGGATCAGGCCGGTGCTGATTTCAAACTTCGATACACTTTGTTGACTATACATACTTGGCATGTCATGTCCTAGTCACTGTCCTAGCACTTAGTAAGTGCACCAAGACATACCTACTAAATTTAGGTGCCTTTTTCTATCAAAGGAGACGAGTTGAGCGTAAAAGACTCGTGTGGGAATTGTAATGTAAGGCATAATACGTCTAGATACCACGGCCCCGGAACATAAAGGGCGAAGAAGGAACATGGATGGGTTTTAGTCAGTAAGAGTCTGACACTCCCTCCCGCTTCGCCCAGAGTGGGAGAAGTCATTTGATGATTTCCCATCCCAAAAAAAAAAGGCATAATACGTCTCTTCACGAATCTCACGTAGCATTAAACGATGGAAACCGGGACTTAAGCTGATATTAAGTTTCCTAACCATCCTGTTTGTCACCCAGGTACGGCCAGCTGTCTGGCATGGTCGAGCCAGTATTCGGCGTGCTAGGCGCCGTGGCCGTGGCTGCTGCACAGCCCGCGCTCCCCTACGCGCTGGCGTTCGCCGCCGGCGCCATGATCTATGTCGTGGCTGACGACATCATTCCAGAGGCAAACGCATCGTGAGTACTGCTTTAATCTTTAATTTAACATTATTCCAGTGATCCACTAAGGCTTTCTAAAGGAAGTAAGCAGGACTTGCAGGGTGAACAATGTGCGTTTTAGGATTTTGCGACATTTAATGTTAGCATAACACAGCTCGCCGGTAATCACCAAACAGTATAGGCTCGCCTCCAATGACAAAATACATAAACGGGGTGAAAAACATCCACTATTTAACCGACTTCTAAAAAAGGAGGAGGTTCTCAATTCGGATAGTTCTAATTTTTTTTTTATATTTGTTCGCGCATAACTTCCTTGCTTGCCAACCGATTTGATAAATTATTTTTTTGTTGGAAAGGGTATACTTTCCAAATGGTCCCATAGCCACCAAGTCGAGATCTGATGATGGAATCTTGGCGAAATCGAGGGAACTCTTCAAATTTTATAGGATAACGTGTACAGCGATTTTGGTATTTTCTGCAACAAATGAAGCATTTGCGTTTGATAAGAACCATTATACCATCAGATCTGATGTTGAAGCCAAGAGTCACGGAACTCCAGGAGTTAATGTATCCTAGTCATGTTTGGGCTTGTTGTAATTGTAACGGTATGCACTTTTCATGTATACCAAGCACATATGAACCACTAAAAAGTGAAAAATAAAAACGTTTTTGCAAAAAAGTTTTTTTACCATCCTGAATTGGAATTCGAACTCAATGCTCAGCAATAGTGGTGACGACTACCAAATCAACGAGACAGTTTTTATGTTATGATAATTTGTGATTAAGAGAACACCCGCTCTGCAAGGATGCAAGCTTACACTAAGTAGCGAGTGATAGATGAGATTATCTGTTGCTTTTGAAAGGTGAAATGTATCTTGTGTGCTAGAGCTAGCGTCGCAAGTCGGGAGTCAAACAGGCTAACAATAGTGCTACCACTTGAATGGTAGCTGTCCTCTCTAGAAAAGCGTGAGTGTTGGGACCCACGTAGAATATATAAGTTTCTTAAAATATATAAATTGCTCAAAATAAGAAACTGATATTCAGATACGTTCGATTTTGAGATGAAAATCTTGACGAGTGTAATAACCGTTAAGTTTATCTTAAACCCAGATTTATCTTTTCCTTTAAGGTAAACCTAATTACAACCTGTAACGCCATTTTCTTGAACATACAAGTGCAGTAATTTAAACGCATTAATTGACTTTTAAGAATTGCAAGCAACTGTTTACACGCGGATCTACTTAAAAAAATTGAAAGCGAGAATATTAGCAATTAACACAATGCACTCATGAAGAGAGAATCCAATTGTATACAAAAAATGCATAAGAAATTATCGGTACTGTTTAAACCAAGAACAGTTATGAATAAAAAAAGGCTTGTACAGCAATTTTTTCTCAAAAAATATTGTATGGAACAGGCGATAAACTTGCATCGTGTAAATGGGCCTTAAAGTCTAAAATATTTCGGAGCTGCGGGACTGTTCGAAAGAGATACTGTAGGTCGGTGGCCCCGGAACATAAACGACGAGGAAGCAAAACGGATGGATTTTAGTCAGTAAAAGTCTGACACTCCCTCCCTCTCCGCCCAGAGTGGGAGAAGTTATTTGATGATTTCCCATCCGAAAAATATAAAAAAGTATAAAATATTTAAAACCAATCATGGGGCGATTCCACTGTCGATTTTACAATCAATAGTTAATCATAGCGAATAACATTATTATGTTATGTCGTGTTGGGATGCTATATAGCATAGCATAATTATGCTCTAAGATGCTCTAATTATTTCGCCAAGCTTTATCTAAGCACGCAACAGTGATAATAATCACTTATAAATACCATTAAATTGCCACGTTCTCCTCATCCTGTTTAGAGACGTCTGTTTTCAAAGTAATTCCATTTTCATGCTGTAATTTGAAATGACTGTTAAAAACATGATCTACCTAACACAATACGTTACCGGAACCGACTTTAACCCCACACAACGGGGCAAACCAGTCTCTTACAATTTGAAAAAGTACCAACATTTTTCAAATTCAAATAAAAGATAAAATCTCAGACTAGATGCTCATAATTATAAGCACAGATAATGTGCTGTCATGTGCGAGTACCCCTCCAAATGCCGAATTAAAAGAGTTGCCCTTGAGAATGACCCAAAAGATCCTAAGTACGAAAACCTCTTTGTTGTAGACCCCGTGAGACAGACGCTGCCCACCTTTGACGGTAAAGGATAATGTCACCCTTTATTGCGCATCTTGCTATCCATATAGTCGCATATTCTGATCGAAACCATTGATATACTCCTAATTGATGATTTCATAATGTTATGAAGATTGATACAAATGATACATTTTATTGTCAGTTTCTGCAAACATTGTAGGTCCCATTTGTAGTATGGTAGCGGTACCTAATAAAGCTCCCAAAACCATGGCATTCACTAGGAGTGCACTTACGTGAAAGATTTTTGTACTTTCAGGGGTATTCAGTAAAAAGAAACCAATGTCTGTTAAAGACATGTGTTGAATGTGGCTCAACTCTTTGAGCATAGCACATAAGAAAGAACCATTACATTAGGCAACGTTACATATCAATATAAAGCACAGTATAAAATCTCCGGGCTCTTGACATAATTGGAGTGACGAGGGTCGTCTGTGTTTGATTGTTCTGATTCACGTCAGTATTTCGTTCGATATACATAGATTGTTAACCGTCAATATGTGAGGTTCGGTGGGGTGAGAGCGAAGGCCATGCTTCCCCTTAGCGACAGTATTGTTGTCTATCTGGAGTATTGTTGCAGACCGGTCGCGACTCCCTTCCGGACTAGTCTGTCTGCCAAGACCCTTATTGACTAATTGTTCAGTGTCCTGGGACCAAGCAACAACTGCTTTCAAACCGTGGTAACCGCTTACAACGTTGCTTTTGACTACACGTTCGAACCAACCAGTTTGTTGCTAGACGGAAGCGAACTAACTATTGTTGTAGATTTGTAACAATATGCCAAATGTTTTGAATGTCAATCGGTGAAGAAGTTGTTTACTTGTTTGAGGCCAGGTTGTCGCGACATCTAAATGACAGATACATCAATGGACTTTCGATAAACTCTTGTGATTTTAATGAACTCAAGCTATTGTCGGCCGACTTATTATGTCTGCGGTCTGGATGTCTGGACGTCTAGACTAACAATTTACCAATGTAATGGTGAGATTCCCAGTCAGACATGCTGAGCAGATATTTTATAAGAGCTTTCAACAGTTCTCACGCAGTGCGACTTTGCTTTCTGGTTCGTTGTCCTTTTGTGGGAACTTTTATTGAGTTACACACCCCAAATATTTTTGGGCAGCTGTAAGCAACGATGATTTTGTTCATTGTAGTTAGGTCCATCTCTTTTTATACACTTTAGAAGTTATCAATATTTTGCTGAGGCGCAGGTCTTAAATAGACAAAGACCATTTGATTGCTTGTGCGCTTTAAGTTAAACTGAGAGCCTCTAAAAACGACGAGGTTACTTTATTTACCAAGGTCTTATTTTGTTTACCACTTCTGTTTAATTCACCCATAAAAAAGTTGGTCGAACAGCCTGCATCGGGCGAAATTACAAATAACGGAAATAAACAAGTGTGTGTACAGCGTGCGTGCAGCACCTGACACTCCCTCGTGAAGCACGCGCGCGCATCTCTTAGCCTGATTAGCATTATCACAGAATATGACAACTGTTTGCTCTCCACGAGTGCTCTTCCGTGCCTCTTATCGGCCGAGAATATTTTGACCAAATCATATTTATAGCACGTCTACGATTTTACTGTTATTTCCTGTATTTGACCGATGAAGTTTTATTTGGTTGATTTATACAATACGCCGATTCGTTATGGCAAGCTTTACCTTGCTTGCTCAAAGCTTCTGATTAGGTGCTTTGCAAACACAATACAGAAAAAGGGATTTCTAGTTTTTTTTTTAAACTACCCTTGCACTATAAGCTAAGCGGACTTCCAGGCAAATTGTATGCTCTGTAGGTCAACAATTTTCAGTCCGGAAATCTAGAAATCTTTCACTCATGAAAGCTACAAAACACAGCGACGATGGATTAATCTTTATTACAAAGCTTTGATTCAAATGAACAGTACTACCGATTCTTTTAATACGCTGCAGTCTAGCTTGCAATAATAGCAAGTGAGACAATAGTTTTGCATTGCAAGCGGCACGTGAAGAGTAGGCGCGCGGCGTCGGCGGCGGGACACAAATACCCTGCCCGAAATAGCGGCGCGCCGTCTAACACCCCGGACGCGAAACCGCCGGCGACAACACAGCCCGACGTTTATTACCTACCAACATGTCCCACTATTTGTTACTCCACATAATAAAATTAAATTACGACTAAATCGCCAGACGACCCCATTTTTCATGATTCCTATTTGTTATATGCATTTGAATGTAGAGCGCGGTTTTGGTTTTTCTGTCTAAAATTATTTGAAACAAGTAAAATTAAATTTCAAAATAAAAAATCCACCGACACAATGTGCTGTACTAAAAGTTAAATAGAAAATATTTCGTTAATTCGTAATTTTGTGGTGGCGGCTATCTAGGATTTTTAATTTATCAATATGCATAGTATTCTAATAGTCAAGCCCTTTCATTTGATACCCACATTGAGGGGGTTGTGGAATAAATATGTAATCCGCCATTTCGTGGCGGCGGCCATCTTGGACTGATTTTTATCAAACATAGCTAAGAACACTCCGGACTAATTCACCTTTCCAACAAAAAAGAAGAAAAACGAAATCGAGTCATCCGTTCAAGCGCTACGATGCCACAGACAGACACGTCAAACTTATAACACCCCGTCGTTTTTGCGTCGGGGGTTACACAGGTGAAGTTTCGGAGGGGTACAATGTGAGAGGTTTATACAAGATGTCATATGCGTTATTATGTAGTTAATACTCTTCCTTGCGTTATTATTGCGATGCGATTATGGACAAAAATCGTCCAATTCCTTTCCCATCATAGATAGATAGATAAATTCGAATATACTTTATTGCACGACAGAATTGTAACAAAACTTTTTTACAATCTTGCAAATTCTGCGGTTACAATGGCGGACTTGATGCTGATAACACCATGGAACACAGCCTTAACCAACCACTGAGAACCTAAACTGCATATACCAATCAGTGTATCCAAAGAACTGCTAATTATCCTGGCTATAGGTATAGAAGATGAGTGATTGTGGTTACTGTTGCCAGCTGCCAATATAGCAGACTCTACAATCTAGTAGGGCCGCCTAGAAGTATTGAGAAATTATCTAACAAGTAGACGTTCAACAATGTCACTTACGGGATATCTTCCGTTAATCCGCGAACCGGAACACGTTGTGTTGGAAAACCTCCCACTAGGTGGACAGGTGATCTGAAGAGAGCTGCGGGAATCCACTGGATGCAAATCGCACGGGACCGGTCAATGTGCCGACACTTAGGAGAGGCCTATCTCCAGTAGTGTACGTCTTTCGGCTGAAATTATGATGATAAGACGTTCATGCCTTTTTGTTTGATATAATTTCGGTTGAATCCACGCATATCAGGGTCAGGGCCATGAGAGTTCCGGGCCGTTGAAGCAATGGAGATGTCTGTTTTGTATGAACTTTGTGCGGGCTTTAGCGTTCAGGCTCTCGCTTTTCCCAAGCATATACTGACTTACAGGAATACTGGGCTCGGTCAAATTACTGTCATTATGTCATATAAATACCTACACGGAAAATATACAAAATCGTCTAGACTTGAAATAGTTGATTTTTTAATTTATAGAAATGTAGTTAGTCCACCAGTAATGCGAGGATAGAGAAGTTGGTTTTGCGTGGTTGTGGGTGCGGTGGTCGGCGCGTCTATTTGCAGCGGGCGGGCGGCGCGTGCGCAGGGCGGCGCGGCGCAGCCTCGCGCATTATGAAGTAAATTCGGTGCGCGCCGTGCGTGGGCTTGTCACCGTCTCGCCACTGTCAATAACAATAAATATAAGAAATAACGCGTTTGTTGCTGGGATAAAGACGGTGACGACGCTCTAGTTTGTCTATGCACTGACGTCACTGTCTGGGAATCCAGTGCGCCGCCGACCGACACTCCCTGACCTACCTCCAGACATCGCGCCGCATGTACCCCGGTCTCCAGCTTGATCAACTACACCACTGAAATAATCACCCTCCCAATAAGGGATGGATGAAAACTCGCACGGTAGTCGTTGTCTTTCTTAAAACTTGATTCAAGAAAATTCGGTTGCCGATGAAGACATAATCGTGTTTGAAATATAATTCAAACGAACTTCAAAATACTCCCCATAAATTGACTTAACTTCAACATTGTTAACCGTTAGATTTCAGCTTTAGTCGTAACGAAGAACTTAATATTTCAGCTTAGAAAACTCAGAAAATTAAAACGTTTCAGGCATGTTCAATTCCAGCATTTACATACCAACCAATTAAGCTAATTGCGTGTGCAGACGTGCGTACAATGCTTGATTATTAAATGACTAGAAACATTCCTTTGATATAACTTGATTAGTTTTCTCGTCAGCTTCGAGTTTGTCTTGAAAATTCCTCAGTTTTTGGGCGTGATGTCAGCAGAGGTATTTAGGTGCATGTCGTGTGTCCAGTTGGGGTTCCCCACGGCACGTGAGCAGAATGTACGCCGACGTGTCATACTTGATACTTCGGCCGTACAGTGCGCACACCTCGTCACGAGCCGGATGTCTCAACTATACTCCGCTTAATAGTTTACTGTAACTACACATTGAGCAATTATTATTCTTGCAACCAAAACCGTAAATTCCCTATTAGGTAAGGAGTCGTTTAGGAATCATGTTTCAATGTGGATAAACCCAAGTTACCTAAGCTGCTGTTTAAATTCTCACATGGCATTAGGTCACCTACAAACATTGATCAACAGACGCTACCAGAATATGATGAATTAAAATGAATGTCCTGCGTAAGCATCAACAAAACAATGTTTAGTTGAATACACAAAATAAAGACTTAAAAGAAATGATTGAATTACATAATACAGAGTTACATCATGCACCATCATACTTCTTACGTTTTGCACAAAGTACCTACCTCTGCTTCTTACTAAATCAATCTATTTCTATTGGGAAATTTGTATTCCGTGATACTTAAGAAACTTGTGAATATTAAATCTTGTGATCAGTAGCATCATTCGCTCCTAGATTATTAATAAGGCGCGGTGTGGACTTAAAAAGAGCATTGAGTTTTCCAATAAAATTGTGTATGTACACAACGTGGTATGTAGGTACTAAGTACTAGGAATCGTTTTAATGTAATGGCCCGTGATTCCAGTTAGTGTATTCCGGCCGGTCGGTTCTGTAAATCCGAGTGCGTGAGACGCAAGCGCCATCGGCGGCCTTTCCGATATCGTAATTTTGCTACCTAGTTGATATTCAAATATCGTTTACTCGTTATTTCTCAATGGCCGGCATTGTATGACGACAGCATTTTATAACGGACCCCTATATGTTATTATGTACATACCATTATGTATATCACAGTCAAAGTGCGTCAGTAAACATATTACTGCCTCCTTAACACGAGACATACATTTTAATGTGTTTATGGTGTCCGTTTACATTGTAATATAAAGTTTCCGGCTGTCAAAATCAACACCTACGAGCCTTCACGTTTTGGTAATCTGAAATCTAGAAATAGGGAATCGTGTATGGACAATTTAATTAGCAATGACTAATTTCAGTTATAAATGGAAATAGTCGAGGTTTTGCAATGCCTGCCTGTGAGAATCCAAATGCATTTAACTACTGACTTTAAATGCCCTTTCAAGTACAAGCTACGGTTGATCGTAGTCTTTTTAGTATGACTCATAATTCCATCATTATGTTTTCTAAGCGCATTTGGGCTGTTTTGGCGCAGAGTTGTAGTGGTTTTGGGATTGGGTCTAATTTAGGTACACAGGAGCTAAATTAGCAACTTTATTTGTGGTGGTTCAAACTTTCGTTTGAAATACGGGTGTTACGTCAGTCACTGCTGGCCGAATAGTGCGAAATGAGTAGTTTCGATCGTTTTACAAAATATTTATTGATTGGACTAAAAAAATAAAACACCATGATGCTAATATGTTGCTTGTAGAATTATTTGCCAAAAAATCAGAACGATCACATGTATTTTAGTATGGTTTTTACTCATTCAAAGAAATTTTTAGAGATAAGTTCGTGATTTTTTTATCGAGTAAAATTAATTGAAGTAAATTTTCAAAACTCTTTCATTTTAGCATATATCCTGAAGAATATCATATATTTTTCTGGTTTTGTTTGATGCAGTGAATCAGGCATTATAAAACTCGCGATTAGCTCTTGTAGTCCCCTTAAGTGGCCAGCGAGCAGCTTAAGGCGCGAAAATCAAACAGAAACCAATCACTGTATATATATAATAAAACAGAGTCCTCCGCCGCGTCTGTCTGTCTGTTTGCGATAAACTCAAAAAGTACTGCACCGATTTTCATGCTATTTTCACCAATGGATAAAGTAGTTCTCGAGGAAGGTTTTAGTACATAATTTGTACGCGGGAAAAACCGCGAAGATCAGCTAGAGTCTTATAAAGGCTAATAACTAGGAAAGGCTAAAGCTGTCTAAAGGCTAAGGCTTGTCGCTAAGGATTGGTAATGATGTTCTATATTGATAGCCACTTCTGTTTTTGCTAGGATGATGATTGTAAACGTGATGTCTGTTCGCAGTGGTAACGGCAAGCTGGCGACTTGGGGCTGCATCATCGGCTTCGTGGTCATGATGTGCCTGGACGTGGGGCTCGGGTAAGCACACCTGTCGCTGATCACGCCGTGCCTTCAACCGCCGACTTAATGCTGACTAGTATTAATGCTCTGAGATACCCCATTATAACTTAGATGTAGATATTTTTGTATAAACTCAAGTGTGCTCATCATCGATCGATTTTGGATACTAAGTAGGAATGGCTTTCTTGTCACGTTCGCCTATTTGACTGAAAAAAAACATAGGTATTCAAAAAACATTCTTGAAATTTTAAAACTATTTCATTAAACGAAACATTGATTAGGATTCTGAATTTATCAATAATTTAATTGCATAATGAAGCGATCTCAAGTTTTTAAGCCGGTCATTAAAAGGTTAGGAATCCATTGGTCGAAATAGTTGCACGGCACACGAGTGTGTACGTGTCTCAGATTTTGTACGTTTTCTATAATTGGTTGTATTCAGTCTTCTAATTGGCTCGCTACAGGTAGCTGTGGCGGGCAGACGCCGATGATACTTAATAAACTATACCTTGTAAACTAAAAGGAAAGTCGTCGAGTAAATGTTCTATTGATATGAATGTCAATTGTATCCAAAATCATTTATATAATTATGTCACCGTAAAATTGTCAAACACGTTAGATTGTAAAATAACTAGAGAAATTGAACTCTCGAAATATTGTCAAACGAACATAGGTACTGCTTACAATAAAACCCATAATTTGTCGTGAAATGCATGCGATGGTAGTCAACTCACGCGGTGTGGAGGGAAGGAGGGGTCCCCCTTGCCCAATGGTACCACTCTCGAGAAAAGGTAATGTGCCATTCCTGAGAAATACCGATTAATATAACCTTACCTTAAAACACTTTATATTCTCCTAAAAAGCGTAGTCGACGGAGCCCCGCTTTGCGGGGCCCCTCTAACCGAGTGCAGGGTTTAAAGGAACTTAACTAACCTAACGGGGAGGTGCCCCAAGTCCCGATTATGGGGACAGAGATACTTCCGTATGTTCAGTTGACAGTATTTCGAGAGTTTACAATATCGCTAGAGAGATTACAATCTAACGTGTTTGACAATTTTACGGTGACATATAAGTACATTACTATGTACACAGACTATAAGTTAACTTCTAAGTGAGCTACTTACTGCCCACTCCAGATTTTAGTAAGACGTTAGTAAGTTTAATTATCGAGTATTGTTTGTTGTTGTGATCATTGCAAGTTCTTCCAACATGTCTTCGATGTGTGCGTCGGATTCGCTAAATGTTTCATAGTTCGTGAAAAACTATTGTTACCTTTTCTGTAGTAGCAGCTCTTGTACTAGAACTCTAAATTACTCCCTTTAGCTAATCTACTAAATAGGAAAACAGATGTGTAATAATATATTTGTAGTAATGTTATCTATTGAAGCCGCAGCCAGATGATTTTATTATACTTGGTGGAATTCGTTGTAAATATGTAAAGTGTATTATATATTTTGTTACTTGTATGTAGCGTTGCGTCTATATGCGGTTACAGGTCAGAATTCACTTACCATTTCATACAATTCGCATCATTTAGATAAAACGATTTTTAATGGAAGAACCTTATACGATATAAGGTTCTTATTAATACCAATATTTAATAGCTAACCGAACTGATCATAAAATTGTCTACTTGAGCTTGTATCATACTTAGTTAAAATGCAGATTTATACGTTTTACGATTCATAGTTCTACAGTGTTTGCCATTTAGTAAATACGCGATTAATGAGATTCAAATGTCAGATATTTATGATCCTTTTCTGAAAATTGCTTGAATTCACTTTACCGGTGATGACGCCAACGTTTTAAGGCTTAACAATTGAAATCGAAATAAATAAATGAAAGCTTTATACCACAAGAGATGGTCAAAATATTTTATTCCAAAAAATGATATTAATGTTTTATATATCAAATGTATTATGTAAGTACCTGTAAGATATTTGTGGTATTCCGGTTATTTTGGTTAGTGTAGATAAATTTATTGCGTAGTTACGAATTCCACCTGTTCCTGCGCCCTGGCTGTCGTTGTCGCAGTATTTATTTGTTTAAGTTTAGTCAGAGTTAACTGCGGCGACTACATTCAGGAGTATTTTATCGGTTTTAAGCCAACATTTTAAGGCCTGTGCTTGTCAGTTAGTCGTAAGCGCAGTAACGCGAAGGCATACATATGCATGGTCCCAGTTTAAGTCAATTAAGTCAATGATTTCACTGTTCAAAATAGCAGTGACAGACCTTTCTACTGTTCCACAGAATTAACAATTCTTTGAACTGTGTATGTGGCAGCTTCTTCGAAAATAACATTGGTTTTTAAACGGTTTTATTTAGCTCACCCCGTTTGTTTTATTTATTTTAGACCAAGTTAGGCGATTGTCTCACAAATAATTTCGTATGTCAATTAGCTTAGACTGTGGCAAATACAGGCCTTTAATTTTATATTATATTAGAATAAAACTTGAAAGACAATATGAATGTTTAATAAGGAATCAAAGAACCTACAAATCTGAATTTGAAATTAAACATTTGAGTACCTTCATATTTCATGAAATAGTATTAAGTAGGTAGGTACTACGAATTGGTGTGAGCCCCTGTTTGCGATTCTAGTATAGTGTACTTTAATGTCCAAATGGTAGGTATGTTTATCACTAGAAGCATAGCCTTATAAATTAATACTTTAGGAATATTACATATTTTTTGTAGAATATGATCATAAAACTATATCTAATCTATCTAAATTAACATACCTAGACATTTTCAGGAGTTCAGAGAGGCTCACATCGCTCGTGATTTACTTGCAAAATGGTCATCGATTTTGCCAAAAAAAAATATTATGATTTTATTGAACACTAAAGATTTATTACTTAAATGAATTTATTTTTATGTGCTTCCAAAGTGAACATAGTTGTTATGTGAATTCAAAGTGTTTTGCATTTATTTATTCATCCTCTATTGAGATACCTTTGTCGCAATAGCACAATTTTTAGTTCTGATTACTTTGTTACTTAAGATTACTTTTATTGTTTTATATTATACAAAATGCAGTGTCATTATGTAGTATTATTTGAAGACTACCCTCCTTCCATGTTAACTATGACCGATCTCAAAATTCTTTAAAAAAAGATGCCGTTACTATTCGAACATAGCATGTACCACGAACGGAATGTGATTTTACCTCGCAACAAAAGTTTTCCTTATCGAGCGTATTTAAATGGAACGGGACCGATAAACGAGGCCCGGTCGGGTCGGTAATAAACCTGGTCGTAGATATGTACCAGCGACACCACTTCCTCTTGTGTTTGCTGTCACATTCTCACTTCAAACGGATGATTTGAAGGATCCAGAACTAACTGTAGGTACCCAGCCTTGAATACTGGTATTCTTTTTCTTCATGTTTTTAATTTTTTTTGGTGCAATACCTTGCCAGTTCAGTTCAGTTCAGCGCATAGATTACATTGCCGTGATTAGAAGCACAGAGGGCTGGAGGAGGAGATGGGACATCGTTTACGGCACAGCTCGAAATTCACCCGACTGCCGTTCCGACGAGTCCTTATTTTATGTGGTTGGAGTTACACATATTCCACTTGGGTTTGGTCCTGCGGCTACAATTGTAAGTGGATCTTGGACAGTCGTTAGTGTTAGTGGGTGGCTTGAAAGTCTGGCAAACAGTCTTACCAAGGGGTATAAATAAAATGAAAATTAAATGAATATTACCCAGGACTAACTAGATTGTTGAGGTCAAATAGACACGCGCTCTACGTAAAATACTGGTTCTCAGCTACTACTCGGTTCGATTGGAAGCTGACCAAAAGCTAGGCAGATGATGACTTGATAACTTGGGTTTGGAAACAATTCAAGATGCTTCTCAAGCAAATCCATCATATTACAGCACTATAGTCGTCTAAAGTTGGACACTTTTACACTGCTACATCATTGCCCAGCATCTGGAAAGCTTGGCTCCTTTCTAATACCTTAATGTTAGTGAGATCTTCAAAACACCATTTCTGTTGTCTTATAAAAGAGCAATACCTACTTACACGGTCAAAATGGAACAGCTACGTTTTTTTAAACTACCGATGAAATAATTCTGTAATGTAGCGATTGGTTCAAGTTCACGTCGCGCCGTGAACCATAGATAATATATAACACAAGATGGATGCACAACTGTTGTTTTCGTTTTTAAAACTGTGTACCCAAGCTGTTAGATGGCGCTGTGAGTTTTTGTTCAACAAAATAAATAGATACACAAAGTAATTCTTGACTGAGGATTCGAACATGACTGTGAACTATTGTTCACAGGGCGGTTGCTGTCACCGCTAGGCTATCTACTTCACTAACAAGTGGTCTAAAATAGCTCTTCTCTTCATAAGCATGTCATGACAGACAGTTGAAAAGTTGGTGTACTCAACCACACAGATGGCAGCACTATCTATGAAAATGTTGGTTTGAAGTCAAGGTATGGAAGTTTCACCCTACCGTGAACCTTGTCTCGCTTATACAGGGTGTAAACTAACTCTTCACGAACCTGTCAACCAAGCAATGACTATCAAACTAAGTAACCCTACGCAAAAAAAAACATTTGCTGGAAAATGACTTTTTTTTGGTAAAAAGTCGGTAGGACTCTATGTAACGCACTTAGAACATTGTGCTGATAGATGGATTGAATAGTACGGGTATCGTGAAGTAAAAATCTTACAATAAACACATGTATATTTGAAAAAAAAATACTCCAATATCTCCGTAACTATACGGTTCCCAGGTATGATCTAAATCGAAAAAATAATTGCAATGACAGGGAGAGCAAGTGCCCTTTGACTTCGTTAAGAGTCTTTTTAAACCCTTTATTACCCCTACGTCGAGTCTACGATTTCTGTCCCGTTTCTATTCCCTTCTTTTCCCCCCTTCTACCTACGTTCAGAATGATGTACTGAATACGTGGTACTTAAGCGTTTGTGCGTTTTTCCTTCCATCCTGTATACACGCATCGCGCAACATGTTAAAAACTTTTGCCCTAAAATTATGGCAGTATTTTGGTATACGTAGAAATTAGGGGATCTTGGTAATCACCTTCTTGATATGGGCAATTTGGCAGGCGCCGAAGCCGGCTACGATACTCTCGAAAAGTCTATCGTACTGTAGGTACAGTGTTACAAGGATCGATTGGCGCTTGAATGACATTGCTAGAACGTCTTTAGTTTGCTTAAGAGAAATTGTATTTAGGCTGTGGGCTAAGTCCGACCCGATCCCAACATATGGGAAAATACTAAAGAGATGGTAGTATCGAAAAACACATGGCGTTAGTTTTTGGATTTGAATCACAACTAACAAAAAATGCTTATGTAGGTAAACATGTACCTAGAAAGCAGAAACTTCTGCTTGAAGTTTCTGCGCTTTACTCAAAGATATACAGAAAGCCTTTCTCTGCGAAGAGCTTCACACACCAGGAATGCAGAAAGGAATCCGCCCGTCATTACCGCAGTTACGTAAACGCCTTTCGATACCGGCGCTTAATTAAGGCGAAATTCGAGATTCTCCTTTGGAGTTCTGGTACCTACCTTAGTCGTAGGTAGGAAAGTAGGTACTTTAAGAATTTCAGGCATTTTAATTAGCTTTAGTTTTAAAGCTGTTTTGTTTAGTAACGCATCGCTGAAATAAAATAAGCTACAATGTAAAATATATTAGGAAATAACAATTTATTAATCGTTGTTAAAGACACTAGTTTATCTAGGTTACACTGATGCCTAGAAAACAAAACAGCACAAAACTTTTTCAAAACCGGCCTGAACCTTAACTTTCTCGCACTTTATATAGGTATTTGCCACCCATGAACTGCACTGATATGACCGTGACAGTTTAAATCAGAGTAGGTAGGTGTTGGCGATTCCAGCCTAGAGTGCAAATTTCGTGCTGTTCTACAAAGACAACAGACACTTGATATCGTTCCCTGCGTGCCCTGAATTAAGCCTGGATTTGATGGTCGCTAGTAATAGCGCCAAACTAAGTATAAGGGGTTCAAAAGGCCTGCCGGGACTGTTCGAAAGAGATACAGTGGCCACGGAACATAAAGGGCGAGGAAGGAACATGGATGGGTTTTAGTCTGTAAAAGTCTGACACTCTCGCTCAGCCCAGAGTTTGACTCTTTTAACGCAGCTGAAAGGCACTTGTTCTCCCCATCATTGCATTGACAAGTTTTTTTTTAAATACAAGTTTGTTTTTGGAAGATTTTGACTTTTAAGACCTCCACGACCCCCGTATTATTGAATTCATCTATCAGCACAATGTTTTAAGTGCGTTACATTGAGTTCTACCACAAAATATGATTTATAACCTCAAAAAAAAGGTGTTTCCCAGTAATAATTTGTGTGTAAAGTTAACTAGTTTGATGTACAGAATGCTTGGTTAACGGCTTTGTGATGAGGTGGTTTACACCCTGTATTTTTTATCTAGTTACGGAGATATTGGAGATCAAGTTCCAACTCTGTTTTGAACATGTTTTTAATTGTAAGAACTTTAAACCCACACTGTTCAATTCATCTACCAGCACAATGTTTGGAGTGCGTTACATTGAGTTTTAACGTAAAACGGTTTTTATTTACCCCAAAAAAAAAATTTACTTCGTTTTATGTATAAAATGCATTGTTAAGGTGAAAGCGTCAGGGTGGCCCGCGAAATTCAAATTTTCATAAGAGTCGAAGAAGGTGACCGTGAATAATTCGTTCATCGACTCTTATGAACTTGGAGGGTTGTATTGATGATTTTATGATTATATTTCTGTGACTTAATACGTCTTGCAGTCGCGACCGATACGCGATACAATTTAAGATAACTAAGCGGCCACACAAATAAGCTAGACCAAAATCTGCTTTTTCTACACATTTTTACAAGTAGGTATTTATCAAAATTTAGCAATTTTGCCTATTAAATCTAATAAGTAAGTATATTTTAATCGCAATCTTTTCTGTCTAATTGTCGTATTATTATTCATCAATAATTAGTCAACTGCTTACTTAGTAAGTACTAAACTGTTATTGCCCAATCCGAAGCCCAGCAAGCAATCAGTAGCCGTAATGAAAACGCATGCTGTAATATCCATCGCTGAATATTCTGCACTTGGGTTGCATCCTTTTTTTACTTTTTCGGATCGGAAATCATCAAATGACTTCTCTCACACTGGCGGAGCAGGAGGGAGTGTCAGACTTTTACTGACTAAAAACCTTCCATGTTCCTTCCTCGCCCTTTACGTTCCGGAGCTGCGGTATCTCTTTCGAACAAACCCGCAGCCCCGGCATTGGCTTGCATCCTAGCTAACGTATACGTTGAAACTATCTAACTAAAGATAAACGTATCATATCATACGTATACTAAAAGAGTAAAAAAACTGTGTCTGTACATTGAATATATTAAAAAACAAAATTGAGGGGGTTTAGAAACAGTAATAAAGCACGAAACCAAAAAAATAAGTCTGTCTGTTTGTTTTTACACGCTAATCTTCGGAACTACTGTACGGATTTGAATGATTTTTGTCTTGTTGTATAGATATTAAATCTCGGCAACATAGAGGCTATAATTTATCTTGGAAACTTGAACACCTGATGCAGAACAGCAACAGAACAGCTAAACTATAAGAGATACAAAAATGACACCAAGCAAAAATTGTTCCACGTGATGAGTATTTTCTGCTGAGAGAATAAATTTGAAGATCTGGAACACCTAATATGGAACTCCAAGAGCCCAGCAACACCATAACAAATATATAGGAATGACGTCTCAGCAAAAGTTATTCAATCTGATGAGTACCTACTCTCTGTTGACTTATAAAAATCGAAGATTTGGGACACCTGTTGTGGAACTCCAAGAGCCCAGCTACAACATAACACATAATATAGGAATTATGTCATAGCAAAAGTTATTCGGTCTGATGGACATTTCCTAATAAAAAATCGAAGATCAGAAACATCTGATGTGAAAATTATTGCAAAGCTATCACTAATTTCACTGTATAATTATAGAATAACATAAGCTGGGAGTATCTCCACGCGGTGAAGGCGGTTTAGGACTGATTTTCGATGATGATGGTATATCATTGAAAATTTGACTCTACCGGCTAAAACTCCCATTTATTATTTTATTTTATCGAATAATATGTCTTCGGATTTATGTTGTTTGAGTGTTTAATTTCCTTTTCCATTTATCTTCGTGACTCGGTAGCCTACCCTACAAACGCAGTGGAGCAGTCAGTTAGATTTAAATTGATCAGGTATCTTCACAACGAAACTATAACCATGCCCAGAAATAGGTCAAATCTTTTGATTGAGGATTATAAGATCCCAAGAATCTGCCGAAGAGCGTCAGGAGAGACTTGATGCTGTTCGAGAACATCAGGCTGCAACTGGCTCCGTGGCAACCTCTTCGTATCGCGAAGCACGCCTGCGTTCTCAGCGTATCTACGCATCTGCTTCTAGGTCTCTAGAGACAAGTGCGGAACGTGATGCGCGACTGTCCGCTGATCGTGAGCGACAAGAGTGTGAAGACTTCGACATTTTCTGAACAGAATGTCGATATCATCTGAAGAATCGGAACGCAGCGCATTTACGTATACTCCTATGATTGAATACGTCACATATTCCGCCTTCCGAGGTATGGTGTAAAATTGTACTATTTGTGAAGCTGTTTTAAATGGCAAAAAGAAACAAACCGTATGTGTTGCTCAGGTGGAAAATATCCGTTATTTTCCCGTCCCCGGGCTCTTACAATTCGACATCAGACGTTCCAGATCTTCGATTTTGACGACGCCGTTGTCGCTGGCATAAGCAACAGAATGCGCGTACGAAGTCGCGGGCAGAAGCTAGTAAATAAAAAAAAACATACACTGAAAATGAGTTTCCTCTCAGCCCAAGCAATAATATGCTTCAGTGAGCACTGCGTAGGCGCAGTAGCATGTTGCTGAGTGGAAAACCATTAAAGATTTTAATAACCTTAATATGTAGTGTTTCTTCAGGATGTTTATTTATTTAAGGGAATTTCTTTATCGGGCGAGTTATATACTGAATGTGCAACTATTATACCAAGTAAGTAACTATTTATCCGGTGATTGCGGCTAGGAGAACTTAGGAAGCAAGAGCGAGCGAAGCGAGCTCGAGACTTGTGGCAACTCGACTCGGACAGGTTAGGTTCGAAGGGGATGTCGTACTCCGACATCCCCTTCGAACCTAACCTATCAGAGTAAACGAGCGAAGCATTCGAACTAAGTCCCCGCCATTGCCTTCGTGTTAGGTTACTTTAAACCCTGCAAACAGAAAGAGCCCTGCGCAAGTGGGCTACGTCGACTACGCCTTATCCAGAATCTAGTAGTTAATAAGCTTGTTTTAGTTTTTCTTCCTAGTCCTTGAATCATCCCACTGATTGTATTGAACATCTGGTAGGTACCTAACTCAAATTTGTATTTTCAAGTCGCTTTCTTTAAGGAGGAGTTCAGTTTCATGCATATTGAACATATACAAAAGAACCATGCATACCCAAGGATAAATAAAAGGTATAAACGTGCCCTTCAAGAAGCTGTCAACCAAGTATTCGATACATCTAACTTACCAAATCTACGTATCAATTATTGCTTGGAAACTTTTAGGGTGGAAAACCACGGTTTACAGTAGAACTCAATGTTACGCAGTGAAAACAATATGCTGATAGATGCATTGAGAAATAAAAGGGTCATAGAGGTCCGGGGCTGCGGGACTGTTCGAAAGAGATACCGCGGCCCCGGAACGTAAAGAGCGAAGAAGGAACATGGATGGTTTTTAGTCAGTAAAAGTCTGACTCTCCCTCCCGCTCCGCCCAGAGTGGGAGGACTCATTTGATGATTTCCCATCCTAAAAAAGGGGTCATAGAGGTATTTAAAGTAATTAAATATAGTACATAAAAAATTGTATTCATAATTTACAATATCTCCGTAACAAGCAGTTTCCCACTTTCCCAGGTTTGGTCCAGAACAAAATGAAATCGCAATGACGGATAGAAAAATTACCTTTCGGCTTCGTTAATTATCTTTTTACACTCAATATACGTAAAGATTAATGTTAAGTTTCAAAGTGTTTACTAAACTGTTAACCCTGAATTACTGGTTAGGTTTGATTTCCTCGAAGTAAGACCTCTCGCAGTTTCTATGATCGGAGCGCCACTAGATCATAATAAGTAAGTTAGTGGTCCTCAGCATTTCGCAATTCTGCCGACCGTCCATGTTAGAGAGCAGTAGCGTGCCTAGAGGCCTACAATGCTACAAACCCCTTTTTCGGTTGGTAAATCATTTTTTCCAGCCGAAAAAAGGCAATTTCAATTTTGCCTATAAAATCTAATAAGTAAGTACATTTTAATCGCGATCTTTCCGTCTAATTGTCGTATTATTATTCATCAATACTTAGTCAACTGCTTACTTAGTAAGTACTTAACTGTTATTGCCCAATCCGAAGCCCAGCAAGCAATCAGTAGCCGTTATGAAAACGCATGCTGTAGTATCCATCGCTGAATATTCTGCACTTGGCTTGCATCCTTTTTTTTTCGGATCGGAAATCATCAAATGACTTCTCCCACTCTGGGCGGAGCGGGAGGGAGTTTCAGACTTTTACTGACTAAAACCCATCCATGTTCCTTGCTCGCCCATGTTCTGGGGCCACGGTATCTCTTTCGAGCAGTCCCGCAGCACCGGCAGGTGTCGGCTCTTGCAGGCCCCTTCAGTTTGCTGACATCTCATTGAGGCGCGCGTGGAACACGAACGCGCCGTCGACACGGCCTGTCGTCATAAGACGGACGGACGGCGAGCTAGCTCATAGCTCACTATCCACAGGCCCGCGCCTACGGTGGTCGGTGCGTCTCCCGCGGCGGCTGGGGCGAGAGGTTCTCTCCCTCTCGCGTTCCGCCACCTTCTTCGCTAGCATGACTGCTTCGCAGAAGGAGGTGACGGCTTCCCATTCCGTTTCGCTCCGGACCATGGATTGAACCAGGGCCGGACGCGAGAGGTCGCCGCCGCCGATCGCCGCTACGAGGACACGGCGGTGCTCCGCCCACGCGGGGCAAACCTCCACGTACGCTCCACAGGGTTCGGTCCGGTCGATCCTCACAGTGGAAACACCCGGCGTTTCCTCTCGTACGATTCGATGCAGGAACCTCCCGAACAATGCTACAAGCTCTGGGGCAAGCGTATTGTTCAGAAACCCTAAACATCTTAAAGAGGGGTATAAGGGCAAGCCAAACTTTTAGGCTTGTATGAACATACAGGGCCTTCTATCTACGCAGTGTTAAAGGATCTTGTCATGTGGCAATAGCTTTCAACCATTTCTTACCTACTACATATTAAAACACTTTTCAACGGGTACGTAAGGTAGCTTTTTGGTAGCTTAAGGGACCTTATCCATCAGCCCAAGTTGCACTTTTCCATGATCTTACCCTTTTCTTACACTCAGAACTGTCATTTGCGAGCAACAGTGCCTGCTGCCGACTACATCGTCGATGCTGTCGCGTGCGATAGCATTCTCAGTCTGAGTAAGTAAGTCTAAGTCAGCGCTATAGGTACATTTTGGACTTTTTTATCATCGTTGTCTGAAGATGGTTGATGATTATCTGGGATATGAATGTCTTTCTTTTGACAAGGAGCATTCCAACAAGGATATTTCTAAGAGAGTACAACTCGGATGGGCGGCATTTGGTAAACTGGAACATATTTTTCCAAAAAGATCCCTCAGTGCCAAAAAACCCGCCTGTCCTGCCAACAATGACCTACGGTGCGCAGACCTGGACTCTCACAAAGGAGACTGTCCACCGTGTACGAGTGGGACAAAAGGCAATGAAGCGAGCCATGCTCGGTACCTATAACATTCTTAGATCGAGTCCGTAACACCGAAATCCGACGTCGAACGAAAGTTCACGACGTCAGGGACCGGGCTCAAGTCTACCTGGGCAGTACATCTGTCTAGACACGGAGATAGCCGAAGGAGCAAGGCTTTGACCGAGTGGTGGCAAAGATTAGGCCACAGATGCCAGGGCCATCCTAGTTGGGTCGACGATATCGTTAAAGTCATGGGAAACACCGGGATAAGAGACGCATAGAACCGAGAATTATGACAGAAAAAAGGGGAGCCCTATATACCCAGTACTGGGTGATTCCGGGCTGATATGATGATGACCGCTACGTGAGAATGTTACCGTGTCCAGACTGGATGTGACCAGAATGATCACCCATCGGTATGGATTGACCGCGGCAAGTGCAGCTTTAAATATCTCAAGCTGTTTGATTAGTCGTAATAAAGCTAAGTTTTAAAATGTGTATAAAATTGTTCATAGTTAAGGCTCAGTCTTCCTCATCAACTTATATATTGGATATTTTATCAGAGTTCCGAGAATCCAGTAATCTATAACAGGAAGCAACATATTATCTGAGGCCTTTCTCATGTGACGACTTCATTTGTTAAGCTTTTACAGCTGCAAATGAGATCATTTAGAAAAAAATCGATAATATTTTGCGTCACAAATTCTTAAAAAATGTGTGCTTTAATTATTGCTGATAAATAAATCAATTTACTGTTTCGTTAACAAATTCGTTTGCTCTATCGTAACTACGAGGTGTAAGGACATTATCAGGACGAGTTGATATGGTAACTTATCTATTCTTTATTTATTATGAGTCTATTGTGTCCCACTAAAGGGCAAAAATTATCCTTTGCTTTTAATTTAGATATACATATTGTTTGATACCTACTCTAACCCGTTATTTCTGTAAAAGCTAATTCTACCCCTTGGCCAGGTGACCTGTAATACAGGTTTTTCCCAAAAACTTACATCAGGCACCAGTCTCTCAAAACGGTTGAATACAGCTAAGACATTATTTTGAACACATTAACTTTAAGTCAGCTTTGTGAATAGAGAATAAATGATAAAAAAGACATATAGATAGATCCCCCAGTGGCTATTTAAAACTTTCCCGTGAGTATCATTCCTTACATAACAGGGGCGAAGTCGCGAGCCTAAGCTAGTAAGTAGTTCATAAAATATATCTTGTTTAAAATTACAGCTGATCTTGCTAAGCTAATGTGTAGTGCTGAGGAAGTAGCTTTGGTCATATCGGTACAAATAATAACAAATACGTATTAATTAACAAAACAAACAAAAACACCCCAGTACGAAACAGGCAAGGTGATGATTTGAATATAACGCTAAGGAAAAAGGGACCATCGGTGAATACATCAAACGATGTAACTCCCACTGAAGCGCCTGTCACATCAACCGAAGTCAGTCGCATTATGAAGAAACAGATAGATGACCTTATGCGGCACCTTAACGAAACATTTGCGAACTTTGTCAACAAAGAACTGAAGGCGATAACGGACAAAATAGAAGAATTTAAAGCATCCATGGGTTTCATGAACGAGAAATATGAGGAAATGAAGGTGGAGTTTTCTCTTAACACCAATGTTGTGTCCGACATTAAGAAGGAAAATGAACAACTAAAATCTACGGTCAAGGACTTGAGCATGAGACTGAACCAGATGGAGCAGCAATCTCGTTCTTCGAATTTGGAAATCCAATGTCTGCCTGAACACAGCAGCGAAAATCTAATATCTACTGTTATGAATATTAACCGAGTTATATCAGGTGACCTAACGGAGAACAACATACATCATGTTACTAGAATAGCGAAACAAACCACATCTAGTACACGCCCAAAATCTATTGTTGTACAATTCAGCTGTCCGCGAGTTAGAGACAGTTTTCTAGCTGCTTCTATTAAATTCAACAAGAATAAAACCTTAGAAGACAAGCTCAACACTGCTCTGCTAGGAATTGGTGGCAAAAAGGAAAATGTTTTCATCATGGAACATCTGTCTCCAGCTAACAAAGCCCTGCATGCTGCAACTAGAATTAAAGCCAAGAGTCTAGGCTATCAATATGTATGGGTTCGTGGTGGAAGGATTTTTGTGAGAAAAACGGATGGCGCAGACTACAAATATATAAAGGACACAGAAACTTTAAACAAATTAGAATAGGCCAAATCGAGGTTATATTGTAAAGTATCTGGTTAAGTTATAAATTTCGATCAACTAAAAATTTACTACCAGAATGTGAGAGGTATGATCAAAACTTAGTGAAATATATCAAGAAATCGCCTGCTGCTCATATGACATTATTGTGTTTACTGAAACGTGGTTGCTGAGTGGAATCTTTGACACAGAGATCATGGATGAGAGATTTACCATTTACAGACGAGACCGAATAATTAATATTTTCAATAACAAAACTGACGGTGGCGGTGTCCTTATAGCTATTTCAAAAAAAATTAAATCCTACAAATTACACAGTTTTGAAAGTTCATGCGAGGATCTCTGGGTCAAGATATCACTTATGGTATGTGGAAAACTAAAAGATATTTATGTTTGTGCCGTGTATCTACCCTCACCAATACAGCTCAGATTGTTGGAACACTTTGTTGATAATGCCAACAAAATTTTGGAGGATATTGATAACTGCTTAATAATTGGAGACTTCAATATGGGATCTATTAACTGGCTCGGAGCCGAAGGCAATGTGTTAAGGGTGCCTCAGAGGACTTCTTCCAGTTTGGAACAAATTCTGTGGGATTTCATTTTGCTTAACAATCTAGCTCAGTATAATTATTTGTGTAATCGTAATAATAGAATCCTTGATTTAGTGCTAACGAATTTAGAAAATGTATCTGTAAGTTCGCCTTTGGATGTTCTCTCTAAAGTTGATGCACACCACCCTCCTATACTATGCACACTTTCGTTTTGTCATGTTCCTAAACCGCAGAAACGTACTTCTAGAACGAAATTAAATTATTTCAAGGCGGATTATGCGGCAATCAATGCAGCTTTAAATGAGGTGGATTGGAAGGAGGAATTTGAGTCTTCCACGTGTATCGACCAGATGGTAGACAAATTCTATAGTATATTGCATGAGTTGATAAAGATATATGTACCAGAAATTGTAATTAAGGACAGGAAGTATCCATACTGGTTTTCCAAGGAACTCATTAAAACATTAAATGAGAAAAACCGCTTAAGAGTTAGAGAAAAAAAATACAAAAATCCCTTAGACAGTATCACCTTGGAGTCACTAAAAAAAAGATGCAAGCGTATGGCTGCTTCCTGCTATAAAAAATACATTACAGATATAGAGGCTAAAATTACATGTAATCCCAAGTATTTTTGGAGTTATTTAAAGATGAAGAGAGGTGGGGCTAGTAACTACCCTGGTTCTATGACAGATGGTGTGAGCACTTCGGAGAATATGAATGAAATTTGTGGTTATTTTGCAACTCACTTTTCTAAAGTATATCAAACTAGTCAAAGTGATGGGCGTACAATTTCAAGTTGTTGCTTAAGCAATAATATGTTGAGTCTAATAACAATATCTCAAGATCAGATCCTAAGAGCATTAAAAAAAATAGATATCAACAAGGGCGCTGGCCCTGATAACATTCCTTCCTTGCTCTTGAATAAGTTGGCCGACAGTCTCTCGTTGCCGTTAAGTATAATATTCAATAGTTCACTTCTTCAGGGTACTTTCCCAAGGATGTGGAAGGAAACTAGGATCGTGCCCATTTTCAAGAGCGGCGATCGTTCTGTTGTGACCAACTATAGGCCCATAGCCATTCTTTCTGTACTGGCAAAAGTTTTTGAAGCACTAATTTGTCCTTTATTGTACAGACATTTGTCACAATTAATAATAGATGACCAATATGGGTTTATAAAGGGTAAATCGACGACTACAAATTCGGTGACTTATGCTGAAACTATCATTGATGCCGTTGATGCGCGTATACAGGTAGACGCAGTCTACACCGACTTCAGCAAGGCTTTCGACACCGTCGATCATGGGCTACTTGTAGATAAGCTACAATTGTACGGAGTGTCGGATCCCTTGCTGAGTTGGTTCAAGTCCTATTTGTCGAAACGGACGCTCAAGGTTGTGTTGAATGACTGCAGCTCTGATTCATACATTGCCACTTCCGGGATTCCCCAAGGATCTCATTTGGGACCACCGCTATTTATTCTCTTTATCAACGACATACACAAGTGCTTCCAGAATTCAAAAATATTCCTATTTGCTGACGATCTTAAAGCTATAAAACACATAAGAAAGCCTGCTGATTCGGTTCAATTTCAGTGTGATTTGGACAGACTAAGTGAGTGGTGTGTACACAATAAGATGTCCTTAAATATTGGAAAATGCAAGCATATCAAATTTACAAAGAAAAATAATGTTGTTCCCACAGTATACAACATTAACGGTAGAAGAAGTTGAATCTATACGAGACTTGGGCGTTCAGTTTGATAGAAAGCTAAGATTTGTTGAGCATGTTGACCAAGTTATACTAAAAGCAACTAAGATACTTGGTTTTGTCATGAGGGAGTGTAAATCTTTCAAGAATATCTTAACGAAAAAAATTATGTACAACTCCCTAGTCAGAAGTCACCTAGAATATTGTAGTGTTGTTTGGTCCCCTAAATACAATGTTCACATCAAGCGTATTGAACGATTGCAGAAAAGGTTTTTATGGCATTTGACTTATCACTGTAATAGGGGCAAAAAACTCAAATCGTATCAGGAACGGCTAAAGTATTTTAAGATTGTTTCGTTAGAGAAACGTAGAGATATGTTCGATTTGATCTTCCTTAAAAAATTAGTATTGGGCTCTTTAAACTGTCCCGAGTTGCTTAGCAGAGTATCCTTTCATGTGCCACGAAAACTGCCGAGGAAATCCAATAGGAGGTTGTTCTGCATGCCAAAATGCAATACTAATTTAAGACAGCATTGCTCGTTGTCTCGAATGTATACTGTTTACAAAAAATACGATGATGATATTGACTTATTTCACACATCTGTGCCTACCCTGAAGAGAATCATAAATTCTGATCCAAATTCCAATTGAGTTCGTCCTATGTATTATTTAATTGTAGATATTATGTTTTTGAGTTGTAGTGTGTAATTATTTTTATTGTACTTTTAAATCAAGTGTTAGTAAGTTATTTTTAATTGTTATTTTTCATTTGTTATTTTTCATTTGATTTTTTTTTCCCACTTTTTCATATTGTTTCTTTTTTGGTGTGTACGCAAAAATATAGTGCATGTGGTGCTCTTCTTTAAGTGATGGGGCACTTAGACTTAAGGTTGTACTGTATGCAAAAATGTAATAGTGTACTCATTGTTGAAGAGCCAAATAAAATAAATAAATAAATAAATGCAGTCAGTGTTTCACACTATGTAAATATTTATGAAATTAAACACAGTCATAATAAAATTATTGAATAAATGATGTAAATGTCTAACGGTGTCTAATGTTTGATTGTTAATTGTCAAACACGTTATATTACAATATAACGTGTTTCTCTCTTGCGATACTGTAAACTCTCGAAATATTGTCAACTGAACTTACGGAAGTTTCTCAGCCCCCATAATCGGGACTTGGGGCACCCCCCCCCCCCCCCCGTTATGTTAGTTAGGTTCCTTTAAACCCTGCACTCGGAAATAGAGGCCCCGCGCAGCGGGGCTACGTCGACTACGCTTTTTAGGGGAATATAAAGTGTTTTAAGGTTAGGTTATGATAATCGGTATTTCTCAGGAATGGTACAATATCTTTTCATGAGAGTTGTACCACTGGGCAAGGGCGACCCCTCCTTCCCTCCACACCGCGTGAGTTGACTACCATCGCATGCATATCACGAAAAATAATGCGTTTTGTTGTAAGCAGTATGTTCACTTGGCAATATTTCGAGATTTTACAATATCGCTAGAGATATTACAATATAACGTATTTGACGATTTTACGGTGACATAAATACATCCTAAGTAATGGGAATGTGATGAGAAGAGACGAAACGCACGTGACTAATTGTCATGAATGTTGATGGAGGGAGATGGAGGCAAAAGAAAAGATGAAAAGGAGAAGAAGAGAAGGATGGATTATGTGCGCAATTATAGGAATTAAGGCGACTACAGGAGGGAGGTAAACACGAGTTTTATAATACCTGAAAGTATATGATTCACTGCAATAAACAAAACCAGAAAAAATATGATATTCTTCAGGATATATGCCAGTATGATAGTGTTTTGAAAACATAATACAATTAACTTTGCCCGATAAAAAAACTCACAAACGTACCTCTAAAAATTTCTTTTAACGAGTAAAAACCATACTAAAACACATGCGATCATTCTGATTTTTTGGCAAATAATTTTACAAGCATCATAGTGTTTTTTTTTAGTCCAATAATTCAATAGATTTTTTGAAAATTGATCGAATCCACTCATTTTGCACTATTCGACTCGTAGTGACTGACGTAACAACCTCTTTGTAAGCAAGCTGATTAGAACTTTATTGTAACAGTATTTCAAACGAAATTTGAATAGCCATAGCGTCCAACAGGGCAGAGTGGAAGAAGATGAAAAAATGTCACGGCGACCCCTAGTAGAATGGAATGAGGAGGATGATGATCATGTAGGAGGTACAGTCAGCAAACCAGTTAGGTATGCAGGCTAGCAATCTTCTTACTATTATTATAAGTGGAAAAGGGTTATAATCACTTTGTTTGCAATTTCATCCAAATCCTTTCAATAGTTTCTGCGTGAAAGAATAACAAAAATCGATCTTTAAAGACTTTTACATTTATAATAGTCGTAAGTAGATTGCTAGCCTGCATACCTAACTGTTTTGCTGACTGTACATCCTAAGTAAATATCGTCATCATTATCAGAATCAGAATCTCTAAAACGATCTGAAGAATTAGAGAATAACTCCTGGTCGCATATTGAATCAAATCGGACATCGCGTTCCGAATTTCTGTCATCATGGTTTTGTGTTTATCGATAAAATGATCTATACATAACATTTTTACAACATGACGTGACTTTTTAGGGAGACGTC
The DNA here is from genome assembly GCA_916618015.1 of Xestia c-nigrum. Classification (NCBI taxonomy): domain Eukaryota; kingdom Metazoa; phylum Arthropoda; class Insecta; order Lepidoptera; family Noctuidae; genus Xestia; species Xestia c-nigrum. The sequence continues at coordinate 15,048,194 of OU745260.1, forward strand.
GCAGATATTGAGTGCATTTTTTAAGACTGTATTTAATCTAGTAGATATGTTTTTAGTTTTAACGATGATTTTATACAGTATGCTATTTATTACGGGAAGCACTGCAGTATTACAAAAAAATACCTACCACAGCAAATACGAATGATTTATCACAAAAATCAAACACTTTATTACAAAGTAGGTACATGTCGTCATATTCGTAATGTTTAGTCAGGTGACTAGTGTGACTACCAACCTACCAGCGCACTGTCTGGAACCCATGAGTAGGTATCGAACCCAACCATTCAGGACTAAACCTGAAATCGCGAAAAAAACATCAGTTGTTCAGTACATTTTGCGCAGAGGGCCGGCGCACATTTATGGCGGAGCGGAGAGCATTTTTCACTATAAAGCTATTATCGATCAAATCAAAATCAAATCAAATCATAATTTATTTGTTAACATAGGTTAAAAAATTACAGGTCTTATGTTGATGAAAAGAGCGCCTTGTTATGCCAGGAGGCGTACAAATATGTTGTGCTAATTAGCTTTTTTTTTTTTTTTTATTTTTTTAATTATTTATTTGAGGTTTTTGAGGATTGCGATATTGTCCCCATTGTAATTATATCTTAAAGCAATTACTAAATGGTTCTCATTCATCTAAATTTTGAAATACGCATCGGGAGAGCGACCTTCAATTAGGTACAAACACTATGCAATTCTGGTACTAAAGTCTAAAAAGAAGAAAGATTCTGAAAGACAAAGTAACGCAACGAACTGAAGTCCCTGGTCGCGGCGCTTCAGGCGGGGCGTGCCGGCGACGTCGTCGCACACGCATTAGAAAAATTGCTCAAAGGGCGCGCGGCGCTACGTGGTCAACGACCCCTCGCGCGCACCCAAACACCCGAATACTTGCGCGTACGCAGCTCCTCTCTCCGCCGCCACCGATAAAACCCTCTCAATGGAATCCGTGGCATGCCTGCATGTGGCGGCCGAGCACAGCACTGGGGCAGGCACGCGCGCTCACTCATTTGTTTTGGAAGATCACACATACGCCCGCATCATGCTACTCACAATAATAACCAAAATGGATGCACGCATACATCTTCCCTGTTCAATTAGATATCATGCAACTCTAAATTGGTATCAATAAAACGAATTAAGAATTTTTCGTGATTTTCCTAAACCTCAATTCATTTCGTAGCACGTCTACGAACAAGGAAAAGTGCGATCTGTTACATAAATATTTGGCTAATAAAATGCAAATATTTTGCGCGGATGTCTTCCAAACATTAGTATCGTTCATAACGAAGTTATCCACTTTCTTTTATCTCAAACTAGATGATTTTGAAATGTGTAGCAACAAGTCTGCAGTTAGATACTACGGAAACATTCATGGGCGATGTAACGTGAAAAAGCCCATCAAAGTGATTTCCATTCATTTGTTGACAATGTATGGTGGTGGCGGTCAGAGGGCGCGGCGGGCGCGGGGGCGCGGGGTGGCCGCGTGCAGTCAGCGACGCGCGCCCGCGCCCCGCGCACGCTGCACGCTGCACCGCAGGCCTATGCACCGCGCACGCGTTCTACACCCGTTTAAATTCCACACAACTTGGGACAACAATAATTCAATGTAAAGTCGCCCTTATGGAGTGCGTGATACGGACCACCGCGGCCGCACTACGAAGCCACACGAACTGCATCGACGCAGCGCCACCATCGATCACTAGGTTCCCTGCACTCACCGATCGATGGACTATTACAGCTTTGTTTACGTACCGTCGCCTCGCCTGCGCATAAACACGTAAGTTATGCATGTGTTACATGTCCCGTGTGTGCATTTCACAATGCACTCGATTCGAAGCGTGACTTGTTTGTTTGTTTACATACCGCGTCGCGTCGCCATCGCTCCACGTCCCATTAGTTAATGTCTCCACTTATATTTTGTGTACATCGCTGAGTGTTGTCAAGATTCTTATGAACTCACAGTTTGATTTGGGATCGATTAAACGTTAGTTGCTTCATTTAAATTAAATCAAAAACCGTTAACGTAATGAATACACGCGGTGTGGTATGAGACTGGATAATAGACTCTATGTGCTGGGGTGAAGGTCGTGTTTCGTCGGCCGGTGGTTGTGAGAGTGAGTCGCAATTCGCTTTGCAGTCGTGGTCGGAAATGGTCGCCGAAGCAGCCAGGGTAGCTGAGGGGCTGCGCCGGCGCACCTGCCCGACCCGCCATATTTGCGTTACAACGTGGATTATTTCGTTGAAATTGTGCATTAAGCGCTATCTCTTGCAACAGATGCGCCTTGTGCGTCACAGGAAAATGAGAACATAAATAGTGGCGCTTAAACATGATTGTTTACTTTGTAAGGTTAAGATAATTTTGCAGTGCATGCATAACATTTACGTCGGTCCGTGTGATAGGCAATCATCGTGGGAATGCTCCACAGATACGTATCAGTAGATAGCATCTCGCTCGCTTGACTATGTAAATAGATACTGAGATACATTGCCATAATGTTAATCGCCATTTAAGGAAATCTTTGGAATGCACGATTGAAGTTAACGCTTCTGGCTCAACTAGATATTGTTACATGAATTTATTTTAAACGGTAATCAATTCAGCTTTAATCAATTAGTCCATAATAGTGTACCTACGTAAATATATTAAATTTATAGCAGTGGACGTCTTTCGGCTGAAATGATGATGATGATGATATCATATAATATTCCATAGTAGGTACTGTCGCTCAATCGCTCCAAGTAAAATACTGGTATTCAGCTGAATCCGGTAAAACTCAAAGCAAACTCCAACATAGTTGGGAAAAGGCTAGGCAGATGATTGTCACCTGCTTGTTTACCATCCAAAGTTACAAAAAAACTTGCACTTCTTAAGTTATTTTCTGAGAACTATAGCGGATCGATGAGAGCAATAGCAGCGGTATCTGTCTAATCGGCATCCTATCTATTCCTAATGAATTTACAAAATTATTCATGAAAATACTCAGATGTTGAATCAGTTTCATTACTTCTGTCCTCATTAATAGAACGCTGATTTGCGCATTCACACAGATTACGTCTACTCAGTTTGAAGGACTTTTGGACGCTTTCGACTGCCTATCTGACACTTTCAAAAATTCATATCTATTTGTTACCCCGCCCATGTGCGGTATTAACAGGAATTAACAAAGAATGCACATCATTATGTAAAACGTATAGGTAAACAATGGGATATAAATCACAGACTGATAGTCACTGAACATACCTAACTAGTCTGCTATATTACCTTGTTCAATTCTTTAAATTCGTCATAAATGCGTGCATTTATCAAAAAAAGAGCTTGTGAACTTGTAATACATTGAAAAACCGACCTAATTTTACGGTCTTTGGGGTGAATTAAGCAGGACATGCAGTTTGCATAACCTGCGAGTTAGTGACTATAGGAGTTGTCATCTGTCGTCATCTTTGTATCGTTTTTACGAGTAAATATATTGAAACTAAATGCTGCCCGCAACATCGTTCGTAGAATATTTTATTTAATTTCAGGAATATAAAGTAGCCTTCTTTCTTCCTCAGGAAATAACCTATGTGCTTGGCAAATTTAATAACGATCCAATCAGCTTTTTAGTCGTAAAAATTTGACAAACAAACAGAGTTTTTGTAGTCGATAGAGTGGAGGTATCTGTAATGGGTAGCCACGGCTATGTTCGTCATCTTTGGAATCTGTGTTTTCTGCTTAAACCAGTAATAACTTTTTAAATTTAAGCAATGATTAGTTAGGAAGCTTTTACAGTCGAATTTGATAGATTAAGAACAGTATGTCACCTGCCCTAATTACAAGCGAGATGATACGTTATTTGCCTCTTTGATGTAGTTGTCGCAAGCGTAACACCTGAGCTGCAGGCCCTGGGTTTGAGTCCTAAGTCAGGTAAAGTGCTACTGGGGTTTTCCTATCAGAATTTTTTCAGTAGCAGCCACGGAGTTTAGACTTATGCCCGGTTGATGGCATTAATAGTCTCGCCCCCTAATACATGACATTTAAAATATAACTTGCGGAATGTTGGTGGTTTAGGTACAACTCTGCCTAACCGTTCGGGATTACAAGCGTGATGTTATGTTATGATGCATAATTTCTCGATCATTTCTATAATATACTAGCTTCAGACAGCGGCTTCGCTCTCGTGAAGTTTGATAAATGTCCCATGGGATCTTACTACCGAAATAAAAAGTATCCTATGTGTTAATTCAGGTAATAAACTATCTGGTTGCAAAATTTCATTAAAATCCATTTACTGGTTTTTGTGTGAAAGAGTAACAAACGTCCATACATCCTTCCATCCATACACACTCACAAACTTTCGCATTTATAATACTAGTAGGAAGTAGGATAATCGCTGAAAAGATCGTAGTAAGATTTGTCACTTGTAAATACCGTACTTAGTAGAGAAGCAGTATTGAATAGTTGCCATCGTCGTTCGTCATGATGATACCAACGTTCCGTACATCTAAACTAATAATATCATAAACAGGAAAGATTTGATGTTTTGTTTGTTAATATTTAACTCTAGAACTACTCAATCGATTTTAAACTTTAAATCGATCTTTCAACATTAGAAAGCTACATCTTTGCAGTAAAATAGGCTATAAATTATATTAATATCGTGCAAATTAAATGAGTTATCACAGATGAAGTCGCGAGCGCAGTGATACGGCGGATATTAGCTCGGTGATTATTATATGACATTGAATTTCAATAACAAAGCATAAAATAAAGATCATAAGACAAACTAGAACCTTTCGAAATCGGAAATGTTCAAAAGCCTCCAAAAGTTTCGTTGCAAAAAGCTAATATTTAAACAAAAGACATCAACGCATTTTGTGGCGTTTTTTTGCAGTTGCAGTTTCTTTTTTCTTCTTGTTCGAGTGATTAGTGAATCAAACTAGTTTCTATAAGAGAACCTCATGTAGCTATCATTATAAATTATAACCCTTTTGTTACCGACTCCTGTTTTCGTCACGCCTCTATTCTTCGGAGGGTGGAGGTGTGAGACCTGTCTTGTAGTAGGTACGAACGGTTTGTCGTTTCCGCACTCTGTAAAGGGTGAAACCTTAACTTATAGTTTAAAAGACGTTTATTGAGTTCAATGAACACTAATCTTGATTAAGGTTTCTGTATTCATTAGTTTGACTGACTGCTCAGTTTTTCTTCCAAAAAGGTAAACTTTTTAATCGCCACTGACGACATTTTGCCTATTGTTATTGTTCTACACTTTTACAGGGCTGGGATTGCCTGGTTTTAGAGCATAAGTTGCAATCGTAGAAATATAAAAAAAACAGGAGAAGTTGCAGAGGGTCGGTCGGTGTCCGCGCGACAGGCACAAGACCCCCCTCTCTACCCTGACCTCTTGTGCCAATCATAAGCAAATGGCTATACTATTTTGCAATAAATACATTGCTCCTCACTCAACCACTACCTAAGTGTGTCGCTAAGTGACTGGACAAGCAATGTAAAAATCGCCCTTCGATAGTTCAAAAAGCACAAGCGTTGCGTGGTGCGGCCGCTTATTCTTACGACGAGTTAGTGATGTGCTTGTGTACCGATGTTTTTGTGTGAGTAAGTTGTACGGTGCTTGGTAAATACACGATGTGTTGAATGGCATAAGGTTTATAATTGATGGTGTACTACGGTCTGATTTAAGAATTCGGGTGTGTGCGCGACTGCGTATCTATTGCTTTTACTGAACTGCATGTGTAGTAGTTACCGTGTTGTACGGATAAAGTACATTTTCGTCTAACGGGCATATCTCCTTCTTTATTATATCTATGGTTGCAGTATAAGGCTTATTCAACTTGTTCAGCTTCAGAATCCGTAAATGTTTGTAAACATTTTGAAAACAAATCTATTAGGCGGGTAGTTCGCGATTGCAAAACATCGCATTCGGTACCATTTGTCAATGTAGCTAACCCACGCTAACTGTAGTGATTTTGGAAGACATATCCTGCTAGGTAGAGTGTCAGTCCATACATCATGACGTTTTATTGAAGACCAATGTTCAGTTGTGAATATTTACGAGTCGATTTGATTCTTTTTGCATACTTCATTACTAATTATAACTTCGGGCGTAAATGTTAGCCTTCAACTTTGCATATTTGAGTCGTTCTATCGCTGGTCGAAATCTACATAACCTAGTCTAGAATCTACGGTGAAGCCCTGTAGATTTACATAGCTTTTTATAGACGCAACCCTCGTTACGTTCATCATCGCTCAACTTGTGTGGCAGAACTAAATATCCACACTACCTATTTCTACCTCATTGTTTGGGAATATATGCTACAGTCGGGTATATCATGTAAAAAATATAACATAGAGTTATTTTAACCAACAAATAGAACGTTGCAGTCATTCTACAAATAGTTACTAATAAAACCAAAGCCTACTTTTCACATCTGACAACGCTTTCCAGACAGCATCGTGATGAAATTCACAGACATCGTGTAATAGGTACATAGTGACGTCAAAATCGACTGAATGTTCGGTCGGGGCCTCCGCGCTAAAAACTATCAAAGGTGATAATGAGATACGCAATGGCTCGTCTTTAGGTAGGTACCGAAGTCTGACGGACAAGTCTCCATCAATTTGCAACTGGCGCTGACAACGACAAAGGTCCTCTCCCAATCATGATCAGACGTATATTTACATTTTACATGTGACTTGATGATGACTCGTTATGATTTGTGTTACCAATGACTTATCGTGATGCCACAATTTTCGAACAGACGTGTCACAAATTGGGCTGTGCCTCTCACACAAGCTTTGTGACAGAAAGTCGTGTTACCAGGTACTTTTAAATGATTGCGGTCCAATGGCGCAATTAAAGGGCATCATCACGTTTAAACATTTCAAAAACGTGTGATGTAAGGTTAGTTATGTGGTAAATATAAAATCAGCAATGGTCTACGCTATTGCGCAGACATGCGCAGCGACTGCGTCACACATACGAACCCCCTCCGTTTGTATACAGGTACATAGACTACCTTAAGGTATGAGTTAGACGAGCGCGCCGAAATGTAACAAGTATAGACAGACATGCGCTCATGCTGTGAATAAACATCTGCACTATTTATGAGTAATTGATACAGACGCTATACTTGATACAGAATTTGAGAATCTAAACTGTGTTCAGGAGACTGTGAACAATTTTCATCTATACTTATCTATACTAATATTATAAAGCAAAAGAGTTTGTTTGTTTGTTTGTTTGGTTGAACGCGCTAATCTCAGGATCTACTGGTTCGAATTGAAAAAAACTTTTTGTGTTTGATAGTCCGTTTATCGAGGAAGGCTATAGGCTATATAACATTACGCTATGACCAGCGGAGCGGAGCAGGAGTGAAAAATGTTGCAGAAACTGGGCTTTTTTTTTTCATTCGTTTTTCTCTCTTATGTGACGAAGACGAAGTTGCGTGGGTCAGCTAGTCTCATACTAAAGGAGCTTAGTTTTTCTTGAATTTTTGACATCGTGACAAAAATAATAACATGACTCCAAAAAAGAAAATATTTCAGGAAAACCGTAGTGGAACTACTGATTTATCAACAAAATATTGTTTCCAAGTAGATGCGGTAAAACCGTAGTACCTAGAACGTATTTCCTGAAATATTTTCATTCAACGTTTCAAGATCTTAGATCTTTTAAACTTAGTAATAGGAGCGTCTTCAAAGCTCCGGCGAACACCTCGGTACCGCACTCAATGAACAGCTTATCCCATTCATACTCCGTTGCGTTACCGTCTAGATACGAATTAGATGTAGATCAACGGCCTAGCCGAGGTTATGAACGAACAATATATCCGTTACGTCATCGATGTTAGCTGATTCCTTGTCGTACCTTCTGGCACAGACAGTCCGACCAGTGCATGGGAAATTGAAGCGTTCCTTCATTTAGATAGGGTTTTGAATTCGATAACCTTCGGGAAGGTAATGTGAAGAATATTTTTATTACAAATGAATCTCTATAAACTACTATTTTCTTCGGGCTGTAAAATGTACAGAGCAATTTTGTTCTGGTTTTCTAGCAGGTACTATTTTCGCTAATTACTTATTATCTACAGTTGCAAAAGCGACTCCACTTCCTCGTTGGTCGAATGTTCGCAAGTGCGACTACTGAGCATAAGGTCCTGAGTTCGATTACCGGGTTGGACAAAGTGTTATTGGGTTTTTCCATAAAAAATCTCAGTAGCGGCCACGCAGTCTGGATTTGTGCTTGGTTGATGGCAATAGGCTGGCCCCCTATTACATGGGGCTTAAACATAACTGGAAAAATGTGCCGTGTACTGATTAGTACACCTCTGCATAACCCCAATGCTAAACCCCGTAATGTTATGAATAATAATGAGTTACGATATCGCTTTAAAACATTCAAGTTTTTCTTTTTTTTTTTTTTTAGGATGGGAAATCATCAAATGACTTCTCCCACTCTGGGCGGAGCGGGAGGGAGTGTCAGACTTTTACTGACAAAACCCATCCATGTTCCTTCCTCGCCCTTTATGTTCCGGGGCCGCGGTATCTCTTTCGAACAGGCCCACAACCCCGGCAGGAAAACATCCACCTCATGTCTAGAAAACTAATTTTAGATTAGACATTCCACACATTTCTGAAAACTGTCCAAATTAATATCCCATTTAGTCAATGCGTTTAATATCTATTATCTATGATTTTTATAATATTTCCATCATATTCCATTTCTCCCCCACTAGTATATCAGTCTCAATTAACCAGCATTCAATGAAATGTTAATTGAATAGTAGGTACCAAAATGTTCTTCTGCTCTCATTAAACGATACTGTACAGTTAATATTAATACAGGATAAAAAATTCAAAGCCTTGGAAAGTGATTATAAAGCTGATAAGTACTAGCGGTCATCTTTTCAAACAGTTGGAGCTTATCCGTCTCGAGATAGATGTACATGTACACATAAATAATAAACATTATTGTAAGTCACGCAAGAGTTATTTTTATTTGCACGCTGTTATCATAGTATATGCTAAATTCCCAGAAAAGTTAATTAGCTATGACAAACATTTTTTCAAAATATTTTATATGTATCCGATCTATATATAAGACCTGCATTTCATGTTTCTAGAAACTCTCTTCTACCCAATTTCCGGCATTATGAAAAATAATGTTAACTACATAATAACGCAAAAACTCACAAATAATTTAGAGTGGTCATGGTTTCCATTAATTATTTAATTATAATATATAATTAAATCGATTCATTTGCATCTATTTAGAGCGTGATGACATCATGGCTGTAGATATTGTATATGTATTTATGTCAAATACATTTCTTAAGTTTATTTGAATCATGTGCGCGCTCAGTTTAACTAATTAGTAAAAATTCACACCCTTCGTTATCTTTGAGTTATTGTGATGGTTACAATGCTATTATGGTGTATTGTATTGTTACAGTAATTAAATCATTACCAGTGAGGCATCGCACTCGGCATACTAATGCGTATCGCAGTGCGCGAGCGCAGGCGACAAGGAATACATTACAGCTCGTGTTGCGTCACCGTTGTATCTGTGACGACACTACGTAAATCCCGGCACGCTGCGCGGCGTCGACAAACACGCCGCTTTTCATATATAATCTCTACGTACTTGCATGGGTTTCACACAGACGTTTTATATTAAAGTCTGCGGGCGAATCGCGATGGCACCCCCAAACAAGCGACGTAACGCAATGATTAACTAAGTAAATGTCGAGCAGTGGTCACTCTGTCGGTAGTTCGGTACTATCATTTCCATAAACAGCCACCTAAGACTTGTATTGAGCCAATCTCATTCATTGCTTCCCCCCCGTCATGAGGTGACCTTCGGCCGGTCTACCCATTTTGCCTAACTTAATATTTCACTTTTCTATTTTATTCAACATGGTAATTTCTGTGAGCAACAGATTTAAATAATGTTCTTATAATTTATGATTATATGATCAAACGCTGGCTATTTTCTTAGAACTTAGTTTTCAAGCCATGGCTGCTGAGAATTTTACCACGTTTAATATGTATCATTGTCCAAGAGTCATTTCTAACAGAACTGTTGTTAGTCAAGATTTTGATTTATTGTATCATCATTGGGAAAAAAAATTAAAGAAATATATAGTCCATTACAGCCGCGGGTCGCTTTAAAAAGAAAATCGGAACTCTACATAGTTCAGTGGAAAAGTAAAGTACAGTTGCGACAATTGTGCAATATACCTGCAATAGGTCCCCTCATAATTCGTCATGCGAGGGTCATCAATCTAAATCACCAAAAATATTTGAAGTGGAGAGCACTAATGTTGTTATCAGCTGCAAGCTGGCAGCGCGAGCACAGAGTGCGCGGGCGCTTAGAGGCGGCGTTCTCATCGATATGGACATCGCGAATTCGCAGACAAATCTGACAAAAAACCAGTCTGAATATTTCGGTCGGATCTATTAGTGAGTGTGTCTTCGAGTCGAGAGGCGATAATGAGGAGTGCAATGGTGACGTCACGCGGGAGTGCGGTACGGGGGGGGCGCGGGTGGCGGAGTGCCGCGGGGCGGGGGAGGGGACGGGCGCGGGACACCGAGGACGCGGAGCCGCGCGCCCGTTCATTGTAGTTTTTCGATTATTGTTTAATTAGGGCGAAGCGGCGGCGGAGCGGCGGCCAGGGGGCACCAACGCGCGGCCCGCTAGCATCAACTACATGTAAATATTACTTTCATTTACTTTCTGTTTAAATGAAGTCGTACTAATAATTAATTACCCATATCAGAACCATGATGAGTCAACAAATCCCGATGTTGCAACGGTTAAGGAAATCAGGAATATGTCAAGGTCCTCATAGGTCGACAGATGGACCTCATACGTATTCCAATCCGATTTTTTTATATGTTATAATCAGAATTACAAGCTTTACCTACATATAACCTGACCTATATAGGGGCTATTTAGTGAACTCCATTGGAAGTTACTGAAAATGTCCAGCAATTTAACGGTTAAGTAAAAGACGTTTGAATTTTCTCCATATTAGTCCGTTCAAAAATATCTTACAAGACACAAAACGCTATCAAGAGTAATAGAAAACTGAAACTAAACTATTGACCGGTGAAAACTTGGCGAAATATACGTCAGCGTAAAAGTATACCTAGTAGAATTTGTTCGAAATAAATGTTTGCGGTGCAGACAGTGAATCGGTTGGGCGCGGCTGGCTCGCTATCTGCGGGCGGCGACCGCGCCGGGGGCCCGCGGGGTTGGCGGCGGCGGCGGCGCGCGGCGCGGGAAAGAGCGCGTAAAAAGGCGAGCGGCCGGCGCGCGCGCGGATCCGCCGCGCGCCTTTCACGAGGTCGACGCCCGCCAGGGGCCCGCCGAAACCGACCCCCGGCCCCCGCGCCGCTCGCATCCCTGACCCCCTCACTCATTTCCCTAATTCGCCAACAACCGCTACAGCAGCCCGCTTCAGCACCACCACTGACTCCTTCATGCCCATATCGAGAACCTGGCGCTCCGTCTCAAGGTGAGTGGAGCTGACTGCGCACACGCACCCGCCCTGTGACCCTTCCAAATATTGTCTTTCCAGGAACGCTGGCCGTTGAGTTCCCCGCTGAAATAAGATTAGCCCGGTTGTCGGAGCCGAAAGAAAATGTTTTATGACACGCCTACTGAGCGCGATCGCATAAAGACGACGTTCCGCCAATAAAACAATCGTTACTGTCGACCCGGAGGTTTAGACTTCCACGGAGGCCACATGATTTGTGGTAGATCAGGCATCTAGTCTAGAGGACTATTTTAGGATATAATTATCGTGACATTCGCAGCCACCGTGACTAATAGCTTACTACTATTTTAAAGTAGACTAGGTTAACAGAATGAGAACTTATTGCGAATCCGTAATGACGGCATGTCTATAAGACATTCCAATGTATTAGGAGTCCTTCTCGTGGCTGTAAGTAGCGAGTGGACGTGCGCACTCATCGACAGTATCCAGGCCAATGCCAGCCGACACCGCCGTACCTAAACTAGAAAAGTATTGTCCTCGATGTTCCAAGCGATAACCACAATCGGGCACGAACCGAATTGCAACCTTCCATCCGGCGGGTAGAGTCGGTATTGGCGTGGCGTGCGGGCGTGGAGGTTGCGCGTGAGATATGTGAAGTCGCGGCATGCGGGTCGCGCGGCGTTCTCACGCTATGAATATTCCTGCTCCCGGCTGCCCCGCGCGCCCCCCTCCACCGCAGGCGCTCCCTCGTCCCGCGCCACCATCGGCCCTTCAATGACGTCCCCTGACTCCCACTCCCGGCTGTCCTGACTCTAATTGAATGAACCTCACTAAGTCTGTTTACATCCGCGCGGTCTCCTTCGTCTACATTCACTACATACATACAATACTGCCGCTACCTCCACAATGGACGACGCACTTACTGCGCACTAACTAAACGTACAGATCTTGGAGTGATTTTAACAAAAAACTGAATCTCAATGCTATAGATAGGAATATTAGGAGATACGTGTTAATTTTCTTATCTCTACCGTTTCGAAACTATGAGCATAACGGAGTGCGCAATATCTGCTACTTGCTTTTAGAGCTCCATTCTAAACTCGTAACTCGATGCCAAAACTTGTTCACAAAACGAATCTATCTAATATAATAGAATACTAGATACCTAAATAGAAAAAAAAGACATCAAAATGCAGAGAGCCGCGCATAAACAAAGACAGATAAAATGTCGTTCTTGTAGAGACAAGATGAATGAAACACGTATAAATTATATAAGTGGGAGCGAGTGGGGCGGGGCGAGCTCGCTTTCCCATGCTTCGCTACTACTACTCATTATTTTTCTTCCTTTTCAAAGGTCACAATTATTATTGACAACGATTCTTCTAGCAGCCTGTAGTATTAGTCACGTAGTCGGTAGTGCGCGCCAGTGCGCCAGTGCGAGTGCGCCAGTGCGCGGGATGAGTAACTCTCCCACGGTTCTTAGACACATCGTAACACTAATCATCCTTGACTTACATTTTGAAAATCGTACCTTTTGTGTGGGACTCAGTTTCCGTGAGAACTGAATACTTTAAATTTCACGCGGCAGCCTGGAAAGATTAATGTGGCGTTCAGAACAAAAGGACATATTCCATATTCTTGTGGAAAAATTCCGGTTGGCTCTGAAGCACATAGAAATCAATACTAATGAATAGTACCTGATTTATACCCAAAATATTTAAATGTATTGTAAATGTTATAAAATTGTTATATCTTTGAGAAGTAAGAATAATTAAGTATTCTATATAAATCTAGTTTTTATTAGATAGATGTTTATATCTTTTGAATAAATGGAAATATCAATTAGAATAAAACCGCCTCCTTGATTCGTTCTGCTGAATGTTTGAACTTGAAGCAATCGACGACTTAGATACCTAATAACAACTCTTCAGAGAGAGCGCGCTTTATATTATTAAACAATTAATGGCATGTAGACTTGGACAGTGTACAGCGATGTTTGGGCTTTATTATAATTTTACTTGCCGGCAAAAAAAATATTACTGTGTAAACATTTTATTTATCGCAATAATGCAAATAAAGCATGGATAGGAACGGCGCGGATCAACGCTAATATTTTGAAAGAGAAACACGACTAAGTATTGCTATGCTGTTGGCAGAACTTGCACAAAAAAAGGTTTGAAAATAGAATAATATAGGCCGATATTCTATTTTACATTAATCACAAAACAAATTCTTGTGAAGCTTTTTTCAGTTAAAAGCAGTTAGAAATTAAGGCTAATTAATATAACATACACAGGATGTAATATCATTCATCAACACATATTAATTTATTTTTACAAAATCGTTGCTAAATTAAAAGCCAACAAATTAATGTTCTTCCGGCAAATTGCCGAATAGTTTGTTTTGTCTCACAGCCACATAAAAATATGGGAAAATGTTAGCTCCCACGAGACTGCTCGGAGCGCGCGGCCATAATCGCACGGTCAACAATTAGTAAACAATATGTATACAATCTAAACCTAAGAAACTGTGTCCTGTGTAAAAAGGAATTAGTTGGCGGATGTGTAATTAATGAGGCGACTACTAATACATGTTATCAATTTATGTCCCAATTTGGCAACTGCCATCGAATTTTCCAAAAAAAAATATTTTGTTAAAACTGTCTACATCATTCTCTTCTCATCTTTCTTCATTGTGTCATAAAAGGTATATATGTAATATATCAACTTATCTAGTGTCCACGACACAAGCCTTGCTTAGTGTGGCACTCGATGGCGCTGTGTGTTAATGTCCAGCGATAACTATTTCTTCATTGTGTCACCCCTTGTAAAATGTTTAAATTTTTTATATTTATAATTTTTATGGGGTACACAATAAAGAGTATTCTATTCTCTTTCTCAATTATTTTGGGATCGGACTCGGAGCGGCATGTCTTCTTGTTCCATGCTTCTTATTATCTCATCAGACTCCACCTCTATACACTGAGAAAAATTGATTTCTGGCTTAAGGTGTATTCCGCCTTTGACGGCTAAATTGTAATGTCGCGCGGCGATTTTGTAACGCTTACGGTTATTTTGGCTTAGCTAGGCGTTTCCGTTAAAATGGTACGTCTTTTATGATAAACACTAACCGACAAAAATGTCTTACCGTAAGGCAGTGTTGGATTTTAACTTTATACTGTTAATACAGCAGTAATGGACTCCAAAAAACACTTTAAATTTACGACGTCGAATATGTGGTGAATATCACCGTAATTATGGCAATATTTAACTTAAATTAAGGCGATATATACTTCAATAAAAACTAAACAAACGTAAACATAAGTCATAAACAAACTTTCGAAAGCGTCATAAATAATCTTTAGCAGGGCAATATTCACCTTATAATAAGGCGGAATATACTTCGGTCACAACAATTTAAACGTAAACATAAAGTTTTTCGGCGACGTATGTATTCGGAAATATAAACGTATAATGTGGCCACATTTGCCCTATCATAAGGCGAAATGTGCTTAGATTACGACGAATCAAATGGTAACCTTAGGTTATATAACGACGTACATATACGGCACACATTTAAACGTAAATATAGCAATATTCACCTTATCATAAGGGAAAACATGGTCTAGTTACGACTGATTGAACGGTAACATTACGTCATATAACGACGTATATATTTGGTCAAAGCAACCGTATATTTGGCAATATTTGTCTTATCATAAGGCGAAATATGCTTAGATCACGACGAATCAAATAGTAACCTTAGGTTATATAACGACGTACATATGCGGCACATATAAACGTAAACATGGCAATATTCACCTTATCATAAGGCAAAACATGGTCTAGTTACGACTGATTGAACGGTAACATTACGTCATATAACGACGTACATATTTGGTCAAAGCAGCCGTATATTTGGCAATAATATAATAATATCATAAGGCGAAATATGCTTAAATTACGACGAATGAAATGGTAACCTTAGGTTATATAACGACGTACATATGCGGCACATATAAACGTAAACATGGCAATATTCACCTTATCATAAGGCAAAACATGGTCAAGTTACGACTGATTGAACGGTAACAATTCTTTATATAACGACGTACATATTTGGTCAATGCAACCGTAAATTTGGCAACATTTGTCTTATCATAAGGCGAAATATGCTTAGATCACGACGAATCAAATGGTAACCTTAGTGAATTGCATAAATGTACTTAGAATAAGTAGAGCCTTATGTTAGGGTAGTCAGTAATAAACGCTTGTATTGAACAGACGTGTTTGATTCTACCTGCATACTTCATGGCGAGCCTGCCACACACGTTTCGGGAACTGCGCTGGCAAGTTATCCGTTAACGGGCGCAAAGTGCAAAAGCGGCGGATTCCTGTGTGCCTTGGTGCACCAAGTTACAATGTAAAACAATAGGAATATTATAAGCACGAATGAAAATTGGAAAAAGTTATTCGAAGACTGAGGGTAAGGAGGTTATCATCGCAATCAATCCCAAAACGCTTCAGGAGGCAATAACAGCGCCAGTGAAATAGCAAGAAAATCACATAAAACTAAATAACATTTTTATGACGACCTTTTTGGTGCTGTTGCTTATTGTGATTCTTGCAATAATTATAAGAAAATCATACAAAAGCATAACAAATGGATAGACGAGCAAGTGGATTCTGCATTTATAAGAAGGATGAGGCAGCGTCTATCCGGAAGGAGAGACCAAGCTCACGCTGAAGATGTTTAGGCGCATACTCGTACAATTCAATCCGAGAGAAGATTTGTGAGTGCATAAGTGGAAAAAAGTGAAGAAACCGAAGTTGTGAAGTGAAGTGTTTTACGCTTAAGAGTATTGAAAATGTTCGATTTAAAAGTATGTAGTAATAGGGTAAACGCTATAGTTATTGGCCCCTACACAGTTATTGGCCATTTCGACTTTGACGGCTTAAAATAAGCAATAACCTGTCAGAATAGTAGATTTAAAACTGCATTAATGGCAGCACTTTCTTCCTCTGTCAAATAGTTTTTACAAAATTCCGCTAGGTGAACGGGTTTCTTTTCGTCGTGTGATATTTTGCCGAGAGGTACTACGTAAGCAATTTTCTTAAAAAAATGTTAAGACTGCTACTTTTTTTGATGCAATATTTTATGAAGTATATGTACTAGTGTCGTTATTCGAATTCTATAAAATAGTGTCTTATTATGCATTATAAACAGATTTAGGGCGAAAACTAACCTATTTTCATCATAACCTCAAAATTTTGTAGTGGCCAATAGCTGTCATAATTATTTGAATGTCTTATAGTTATTGGCCACCTACGCCAATTAATATATTTAAAAATAAATAAATAAATACCGTTGTTAATGAAAAAAACGTCTACTGGTACGATAATAAGCGTCATACTCAATTATTATAATTTTTAAATCGTTATGAACAGTTAATGGCCTAGGCCAATAACTGTGTTATCCGTAAATGTAACTCATAGAAAAAGTAGGCCAATTACTAATTTTTTTTTAAATAAATTCGTTTAATATTACTGCTAAAAATAAGTCGCTATTATGTAATTATTGTAATAAATATTATCATCGTCGTTGCATTCCAAGCAAGCACGAAGAGCACGTACCGGATGACGAAGAGCTGTCTGATTTTGTATGCCATAAATGTTTTTTGTTGAATGATGATGATTCTGAGTCCCTTGAAAATGAAGATCATCAAGAATATTTGATATAGTTTTTTATAGTAGTTTAAGTTTCGATTTATATTTTACATTTCGATGTGGCCAATTACTGTATGATTTCATGGCCAATAACTACAATTTTATGGCCAATTACTGTAATTTTAAGTTTTTTGTTTTTTTTGTCAATTTTATTCAAAAATTTAGTGATAAAAATGCATGTAAGATGCCTTACGTAATAAAGAAAAGATTATGAAACCATATGTCATAACTTTATTTATTTCCTACTAAAAGTTTTAATTTTATTAGAAGTTTTAGATCTTCAAGTCGCTTAAATGGCCAATAACTATACTGTTTCCCCTATTAAGTTCTAACGCAATCCAGGCAGCCAAGGACGAGTCCCCACCATCATCGTCTTCTGCCAGGCCTGCTGAGGTTATGGAGGTACATAAAGAGTACGTTCTTCCAAAAACTGGGTATCATTTATTTTTATATATTTAAAAAGGTATTTTTTAGTACTTTTTGCTGCACATATTAATAGTAAACAGACTTTTTTTTGGGTTATGATAATGGATTTGCATAATGTTACATGACTGGCACTAGTATAGTAAACATCGTGTAAAAAAGAGTATTTTAGCGTACTCTATTTTTGTTATAGATTATAGAGTACGCCTACTTGATATAGAGTACAATAGGTACTCTATTTTAGAGTACGGTTGGCAACCCTAATCATAACCTACCCTTCACATTAAATTTAAATTAAATAATTAATAAAACAAGTACAATATTGTTTTTTTTTATTTAATTAAATTTAATCTTACCAATGACTCTGAACTGACTGAATGAGTTTACTCTAAGTTAGACCTCTGTTTTAGTTTTAAATTGTTATAAGTTCTTTTACCTAAAGGTACAGTAAACGGAATGAAAAGGTTCGTCACACCCTTCAAATTTTATTTAAATTAAATCTTCTATACTTATAATAAATCTGTAGAGAGGTCAATTCTGTACATGAAATATATTTACAAAATAACTATCGGGGGGTGATTAGTGATCGATACTGATGCCAAAAATGCAATCAGTAAAATTTTTGTCTGTCTGTCTGTCTGTCTGTCTGTCTGTATGTTATTTATAGAAAAAAAAACTACTCGACGGATTTTAACGAAACTTGGTACAATTATTCTACATACTCCTGAGCAGGTAATAGTATACTTTTCATCACGCTACCATTAATAGGAGCAGAGCAGTGAAAGGAAATGTTGGGAAAACGGGAGAAGTTACTTGGTTTTTTTAGCTTCCGTTGCGTGTGCAGCCTTAATGGTTAAAGCTACATAGAAATCATGTATAACGGAAATATTCCACATAAAATTATATAAAAAATATCCCGAGACAGCATATGTCTATATTTTATAGTTGACTCACAATAACACGTGTAACTCCCGATAGCTTAGCAGTTCGGAGATTTGTTATTATTATATTTGTTTACTCTTACGTTTATAATATTCTCACTCAACCCCAATTTTGAAACTTCACGCGGGCGAAGCCGCTGGCAGAAGCTAGTAATTAATAAAATGAAATAGTAAATAATAATTGATTTTTATTTAAAGTTTAATTTTATGTTATTTTTTTCTTACCAATGACTACTTGTTGATATAAAAGTCTGATTACTCGTAAGTTTACTCTAAGTTAGACCTCTGTTTTAGTTTTAGATTGATATAAGTTCATTTACCTATAGGTACAGTAAACGGAATGAAAAGGTTCGTCACCATAAAGTCGGTTTTCGCTTTGACATTTTGACAAGATAAACAGTCAAACAACTTTGACCTGAATAATTTTGAAGTTTCATTATGAATAGTTATTTAACATTTATTTTCTCTTATCTCAGTGTATTCTATCTATTCAGTTTCAAAAGGCATGTATCGTCACGAGCACATGCTTGTTACGTTGAACAAATCAAGTTGAAAACTGACGGAACCTTTTGGTTCCGTCAAACCTATAACTTACAATGTAAAATATTGAAAATTTGTATACAAAGAACGGTCGACCAAGCTATTTAGTTTACATTTGAACATGCAGTTACATTGTAAAATGTGAACCAAATAGCTTGGTGACCGTACCTATATTTTTTATCTTGTTTTAAGTATCTAAATATAGTAATGTATCTTAATTGATTGTCTATTTTCTAATACAGATTTTTTTGATTTTTTTTAATGGTTTTATTGCAATGCACTATCATTCCTATAAGATACAGACGCTATCGGCTTATTATTAGGTTGAGGTTGTAATGTTGGGTTGAGGAGGTAATAATCTATTTAGTATGTTTCTTTAGTAAACAGTTATTATTGAAGTGTTTTATACATTTTCGTTCTATTGATTGCAGAAGCTTACAAAGACTGGGAGAACAGCTTTCTGAGAACAGCAGGTCACTGAAGGCACGGTTGGCTGATCTACTATCATGAAGTTCATGTGAAGGATATTAGCTCGCGCTACCTTAGAGTGTACGCGCACTTTGAGCGGCCCAATGCCCTTAATATGAACTAATAAATGATAGTAAAGCAAGTCAATCATGCCTTTAGGGAAAATCGTTACCAGCCGTTAGAAGGCTTTTTTTCCGGTAGGTAATTTCTTTTCGAGCAGAAATGTTTTATGAAAAAACATTTCTGCTCGAAAAGAAATTACCTTACGATACGGCTTACCTAATCGTATGGAACAATTTAAGACAACTTACTAGAAGGTGAATACGACTTAGTAAACGTTGAAAACGCTTATTGGATAGGTTAAATCACAGTAAGGAAAGATATAAAACGCCTTAAAAGAAGTCGATGACGATTTAGTAAACGTTGAAAACGCTTAGTAGGCAGGTTAAACCCACAGTAAGTAAAGACGTAAAACACCTTACTAAAAGTGAATTACGACTTATGAAAACATCAATAGCGCTTAGTGCACAGGTTAAACCCCAGTAAGAAAAGACGTAACATGCCTTACTAAAAGTCAATTATTACTTTAAAAAACATTAAAAGCGCTTATTAGACAGGTTAAACCATGGTAAAGAAAGACTTAAGATGCCTTAATAAAAGTCGATTACGACTTAGGAAACGTTAAAAATGCTCAGTGAACAGGTTAAAATACAGAAAGGTAAAACGTTAGACGCCTTACTAGAAGTTGATAAACTGTAAAAGCGCTTAGTGGACAGGTTAAACCACTGTAAGGAAAGACGTAAAACGCCTTACTAGAAGTCAATTGGGACAGTGATACGTCGGAAAGTTTTGTGTGTGTGACCCGAGCACGTCCCTTTACCGTTTATATCGCCTTACCGGAAGTTAAATGTCATCGTCAATCAGACGATTTTATCTGACTTACCACGTTTATAGCTTTTGAATTAAGGCTTATCTGTTAATATTTACGTCTAAAATACGCATTAGAGAGTATATTGCTGCTTATTTTTTGCGCCTTTCGCTTAAGGCGTAAAACGCCTCCAACCTAGGAAGGCGTTTTTGGTCGGTTGACTTTTGGTCGTTTTTTCGCCTTCATTACGAATAAATCCGCCCTCGTTACGAAACATTCGGCTTTACATTTTTCTCAGTGTAGCCGTATCATTCTTCACACAGTCCATCCTTCGTTTCTTCACTCTTATATCCATCCAAATTCATACACAAAATTAAAAAACTAACTAAAATTTAACTAATTAAAAAACTAAAAGTCTTTGGGGACTGCCAGTAGAAGTGAAAACTAAGTAATCCAAAATAATTTTTATCTCATAATATAATACTTAATATTTTATTTAGATAAAAAAGATTGTGGATTAACTGCTTTTTTACATTAATAATAGGTTTCGCATAATTGTATTCTACAATACGGTAGGTGATGCTCTGTCGTCCTGGCATATGAAATAGCCTGTTTAGGAGGCACAGTTTCGATCCTAGTAACTAATTGGCTCTGGTACGTGTTACATGTGCAGATTGACAAAAGTGGTAATTAACAGATTGTTATGCAGGAAAAATCTACAAAAAGTAAAAAAAAAAAATACAATTGTAGCATGCAGTTAAGTGTGTGGGTGTGTATCTTATTCGAATAAGGTTGATTTTGACTAACAGTTCTATGAAAGCGTGCCGTGACGATGACGACAGTTCCATGGTTTTATTCACCCAAAAAGTGCTCAAAGCAACTAAAGGAGTTTTCACTTAAAAATAAATAACTGTCTATTTAGGAAATACAGTCGTAATATTATGTACACAAAACTGTTATGTGTGTTTTGTCTAATTGATTAATAAACTTTGATAAGCTTAAAAACTTCATCTTTTCTCAGGTGCGAAAAACTGACTGTAGCTGCAGCAAGCAGTTTTTTTTATACATGTTGAACATTCATCGCAATACCTATAAACCTAAGGAAGTAGTATGTAATGGTCATAGATTGATAAAATCACCCTCTAGACAAGATAGACCGCTAGAGCGTGGCGTCAAATTGATTCAGCTAAGGGGGGAAAGGGTGGGAAAAGCATTAAAAGCACTTAAATTCTTTATAACCATCATTTCTTGTATTACCTAGGAACATTTGTGTTGGCAACATTATTGCAATCTACTTTTTGCACCTTGCCTCTCGTGAAAACGTAAACAAAGTTGTAAAATGCGTTTAGGACCTTTTTAAATGCTAATTTCGTATAAGAGGCTCAGGGATCAACAACATGCAACATTCGTTCAATTTGTTTCATTGTAACATTATCATCGTCATCATACTCCAGCGTGAAAACAATCTGTTTGGAGTCAGGGCGCAGAATGTTCTCATATCTCTCTGTTAGCCAATATCATATTTCATACACTATCTAAACAATTCATCGCTTCTTTATTATACCTTTAATTAACGTAAAATCAATCGCTATAGCAAACAGTTTGAAAATAAATGCTCATTATGTCTTGTGATTGGACTTTTAGCTCAGGAAAGCATTTAATCTGAAAGGTTCCTAGATTTTCTATCATGTTTCAGTTTTGCTCGGACTAATGTGATCCTTCCTATCTGCCAAACAATTATTAGCCAACGCAGTCTACGTATAGATCTATATTAATATCAGAACATGTCTAGCTTGCTGAATCGAAATGATCTAAATTCTCGTCATCGGCTTTAGAAGAAAGAGATCAAGTCGCCGTCTTTCTAGGCTGGTTAGGTCTATTACTGCGTCTCATCTGGTAATACTGAAAGTCGATTCCAACTCACCGAAGCTAGGCTGACATATCATACAAAATACGAAGTATCCCAGCTATGTGGATCGCCGTGACGTCTGCCTCGTGTCGAATGCGCGTGGCTATCGGGCGCGGAAGGCGACACCCTGCCTTCCAAGAAGCGCAGCGAGCATCCCACTAGCCGACACTGCGACACACTACTCGCTTACAACATACTCTTTATAGATTTATCATTGCCGTTTGATACGTTCTATCATCAGCATTTTTCAGCCGAAAGACTTCTTACATAGAACAGGGGATCCAAGGATCGCCACACTCTCAAAACTTTTAGGGTTTCCAAAGGAATTTTATTATTTTGGCTATGGCGCACATGATACCTGGATTCGTAGCTAGGGTAACATACCGAGCCCGGGGTTGTTTTTTCTTAAAACGACCTAGTCATGTGCAATTCCTGTGCCTAAACCAACTGTGTACTACCCTTGAACTGGGTGGTTTTAAAAGATAATTTGAACTCTTGACACAATTGTTTGAAAAAGCACTATAGGCTTGACAGAAGGGGCCTTTGATATGTGTTGCATCCAAACTCGAAACCTCTCAACTCTTATTTCAATAGATTCTTTAACTTACCAGTCAAAGGTCGCAGTTTCTTAGCACTTAGTTCTTGGCACTATGGCTAGTGTTTCTGAAGCATGACTGTCAAAGTCTAAGGTATAAACGGGGACGTGTCTAAGTTGATGTACGTGCAAAGTAACGTACACAGATCTCGGACTAAAATCATCATCTCACTGCCCTTATTCCATGTTATCTTGGTGTCGGCACTCTATCTTCCATTATTCCTTTTCAACTGTCTGGCTAGCATTTCATCCCTTCTTTTCCCTTTTCGCGTCATTCTTCATAAAATTCATCCTATCGAATTAAAGGAGGAGGCACTTCCAAATTTGTTAAAAATATATTTTCGCCTGCCCTTTCTTCAACTGTGATTACAACATTTTCAGCCAAGAAAGGTTTACAGGTAACCATTTATATGGGGCGTATGAATCCAATGAACTCTTTTCTTTGCACTGCATTTGAGTTCATCCACTCAGTGACGTTCCAAGAAGATTGGCGCATGGTGTGCCAAAGGGTTCAGAAGACGTGCTGCCTCTTTGGGGATTTCTCAATAGCGGCGTTATGGGGCGTAGACGTGTACGAAATACCAGACACATCTTCTTTGTGTACAGAAACCATTGTTTCTGATGTCATTCACGCGTATTGCTTAAAACTGTGAAGTTAACATGCCACAGTCACTTGATGGCTGGTGGTTC
The DNA here is from genome assembly GCA_916618015.1 of Xestia c-nigrum. Taxonomy (NCBI): domain Eukaryota; kingdom Metazoa; phylum Arthropoda; class Insecta; order Lepidoptera; family Noctuidae; genus Xestia; species Xestia c-nigrum. The sequence goes on from OU745260.1 coordinate 15,071,853, forward strand.
TCTCAAATATGTAGTAACCCCATCTTTACTTTGTTCCAAATACAAAATACATCTGAAATGTAACATTTCAAACGATTCAAACTTCTTGATTTCTCGTTTATAAAAAGATATAAACGTATAAAACTAAAATTAGAATCTAGTTTCCATGTTTTCAGGTCAAATATGAATGCTGAAATAGAATTGGATCTATTTTGTTTCAAAGTCAAGGATTTTATATCGAAATTTTGGATGCTAATAATCTAAGAAATCATCAACACGGTCTGGCACCTCGTAAAAATTGTCTAAAACTAGTTGGAAACTGGAACAATGATACAATTTCTTTAAATTTTTCTAATTGTTCCTTCCGCGAACTTGTTTCGCGATCGTCGACCTGAGAAGCGGGTTTGTACCAATTTTGCGTTTATTCTGTATCAAAATAACGTTTCTCAATCATGTAAAAACGTTTATAAAACATAATAAACATATCAAGATGCGTGTTATTATCCATTTATAAATATAAAACTAAACTCAACCTATAAAACTATCTCGGTGCGTTCGATACGTACGCGTTGTCCTAATTTCATACAAAATGAGTTCGCGTAGATATGGTACGCGGGTACAGTGTACTGTGCTGTAAACGCACCATTATATGATTGCCTAATTTCTTAATGACAACATTACAACAATGCTTCAGTGAGTTAATGTTTCTAACACATGTTACCTTTGCTTTATGTTATTGTTCGTAATTGGGGCTGTTTCATTTTGATCTGAATGTTAAATTAGACATTGTTACACTTTTGAATACGGAATTGACGTTTGCTTTTGCTTTCTCTGAAATGTTATGTCTGTGATTTACTGCTGCGCAGTGCTACTGACGAGCAAAAATCTTTTGATTAAAGTTTAATGGATTCCGTTAGATTTAGACAAACTTTCCTAGATTCTAGAATTTGTTTGACTCTACAGTTTAGACTTTAGCTTACAATGCAGCAGACAGGAGTACATTGCAGTGCTTCGATTTACCCTACATTTGTTAAACTCATTACTTAGAGCATTTTCTTTAAATGGCGTTATATAAAGGATATGTTCAAAAATAAATGAAAAGGTCGATAAAATGGATTTTCCAAAATCTGTGTACATCATAGAAGCCGGCTAGTGTAAGTAAGACATAACTAATAAAGCTTGTTGTAAACTTCTGTTATCACATTCTAATGGTTAAATCTGATAAATCCTCTGATAAAATACATCTGGTTAAGATAAAATTTTAATCATCAATATTCAATAAGTCAGATAAAGACTTTTTCAGAATTTTGTTATTAGGAGATTGTTTATATTCAACTAATTATGTAAGAAATCCATTAATCTTTGTTGTTCATTTGATTTGGCACTCGAAACATAACACCCAAGTTCTTTATTGAAAAGTTTGCTTATTCTAAAATATTATTTACCTAACTGTCAAGTTTGAATTTGTCAGCCGGTAGCGAGGCTAGAAATGCCTTACAGAGCGTAATTGGATGACATTACTTTTTAATAACGTTTTTGATGTACATAACTTTATTCTGGAGGTAGATAAATTAAAGTTTAGTAATTTAAATAAAGCATATAGTAATATAGATGCGCATAGAGCTTGTGGCGGTAGTGCGTGCCGGTAGGGCGCGCGTAGGCCGCTCGCGTCGCACACGCGCTTATTTTTAACCCGTGGGGCCGGCGCGCTCAAGCTCACCTTTCGATCTATTCCTGGCTTCTTATTTTTAAACTTTTGTCTATATTACTTTCCTTCCGTCTGCTTATTAGTGGATGATTGAGATGCGTCGCAGGGGGCGCTCTTCTCAAAATATATCGCGATGATATTTCCGGTGTGGCGATCCCCGCGACCACGTGGCAGCCGTGCCGTTGCTCGCTTTTGTCATTATAATATTTATAAATCAGGGGTGGTTCCTCCCTACTATCAAAATAGAACGGTCCTTTAAACTTAGCTCCGCGCCATGTGTGGTGACTTATCGAGAGGGAAGTATTTATGTAAGATTATGGTTGGTTTTCTATAACCGTAAATGGATCACAGCTAGCTAAATAGAACTTTCGACGTCATTAAGATTTAGTGGGTAAATATTCTAAATATGGTATTTGTTTTGGTATAAAGGTGGAGAAGATAAGGAGTTAGAAATGCCAACGGTATCGTTGTGTTTCTGTTTAGTGCAGTTAACATAAATATGATCAGTAAATTGTTGTAACACACTGCGTTACTTTGTAATACGCAGCCAGTCCGTTTTAATTGCTACTTCAAAATTTAATTAAAATTTCAAATCGTCGTAAATTAACTGACGTACATTCGAGACAAATAAGCCCAAGATGCGTTTTCTAAAGTGACCAAATACGGTTGTATGATTGTTAGTTCATTAACCAACACCATATTTGTTTGTCGGAGCGATCGTAAATGGTCTTAAATGCGTCGATATGACGTCCCTTGTTTACGTTCTGTGACGCTTTCACTTAAAGAGGTTAAATAACTTTAGTGTCGGAGGAAAACAATCTGTTGTAAACAACTTTGTCCCTTCGAGTGATGATGTAACGACGTAGCATGTCGGTCTGTTTGTGTTCGCTTCAAGATTATCGTGTGCAATTTGAGAAAGGTCGTTTATACACAAAGTAAAGGCCGCAGCGACACCACAGACAAAAGCTACATAGTTTAAAATGTGTTTCTTTAGTAATAAGTCTTGGAAAAGTACTTAACATTTACAAACAGCTATTAACTTTACATCAAGTTATTCTTATTAGGCGCTGTTTACATTTCACTTACTATAGACCATGTTGTGCAGGTTGGTGCCTATGATACGCGTACTAGCGATTGTTTCACAAGAAAATTCATGTTAAAATAACATAATTTTTGTTGTGAAACACATAGGCACATAGGAATAGCTAACAAGTAAAAGACAGGCAGTCGTTCTAAATAACAGCGTGCTATTCAGCTGCATCCGGTTAATCTGGAAGCCAACAACGAACGACATTGTGAAAATTCTAAGCAAGGATAATAAAAAATTAAAATCTTACTTTAGTATTAAAGTTTGTAGCGCCACTATTATTAATCTCATTCATAGCGACATGTCTTGTGTATCCATAAGCCACATTTCCTGTTACCCAATATGCAAGAGTATTTTCTTCTCTGCAAACCATACACTATTTTGCATGCATGCACCCATTAAAGATCATAGGGCACAATAGTGCTAGACTTTTGAGTCAACAGTAAAAACGCCTTCCTACAGTTATCCAGCTATCTCTTCTCTATTAATTCATAAATAATTTTAATGAATATAAGACCCGAATAATTTGAACTTCCCAACCCATTCCTGATTGAATAAGGATCTACTAATGAAGGTATCTCTCATACATTTGCCTCACTCAGGCGCTCATTAAGTCGTTCCAGTTATATACAAATTCTCCCAATGACTCAATAGTGGCTCTAGTTTCCTCTCTCATTATTACAATGTGATAATGTAATCAGGAAACAAATAGACGTTTCCTGCGTGCTGGGCGCCAGATGTGGAGCCGTCCGTGGCAACCGTGGCAGCCCTATCGAGTGACGTACTCACGCACATCTGGTGGACTCGGAACTGAAGCTACATCTGTCACTACCCAATATCTAGCACCCATGTAACGACACCACCATCTCGCTACTCCCTACACTTTAAGGAACACATTTGGCCCACAAACTTCATTAATTTTTTTGCCTCATCAAAATAGAAAACGTAGGTCGTTATGAATGAATGGCCCTTGGACGTGTCCTTGTGACTTATGAATGATTATTATTTGAATGAATTTGTTCGGGTGCGCCCGGATCTCTCTCGATGTCCCAAGTCCCAACCTCTAGACACGCTCACGCTCAACTTTTCAATAATATTTTTTGGTTCATTTTACTACCGATAAAAGTGCACTATCAATTCTTTAGTGACATTTTTATTGAAATGTTAAAAGCTCGCCTGGCATTCTAGTTTGTACAGTGTAAAATTGTATATAAATAGAAGTACGAAGTAAGCATCGTAAAGATGTTTCCTTAATGGGTGCTTAAAGTGCTTTACGCAGGTATCGAGACCGTGGCAAATGTGCGCGCGACGTGTTTCCTAAAACGAAGTATGCAGGCTGCTAAGTACCCGGCTTAATGGGTAGGTATCAATGTGATCATTGCAAGCCGTCCATTCCCTTAATGGGTTCACAAAAGTTTATTATCAGTTTTCGGAATTAAAAAAGCAATAACATAATAGGCATCCGTTTCCGTTGGGGGCGCACAAGTTTGAACTCATTCCGATATCGATTGCCGACAGTCGATTACGTCCCTGTAGGTCTCAGATGTGAGTCATACTAGTGCATGGAGTCAGGTTCACAGTCAGCCAGTGTCGCGGCCATCGTGCATCGTGGGCGCAGTACAGATAGTAAAGCGCTAGGAGGTCCGGGTGCGTGCAGCAGGTACTGCAGATAGAATGCGCTGAGTCCGTTCGACTGGTTTCTAACTCAATGTCGTGTGGAATGCAGGTGGCGGGCGAGGGGGGAGCGGGGACCGCGCGGGGAGGGGCGGCGCGGGCGCATCGGACGGTGTTGTCGCAAGTGGCCGCCGCACTTGTCGGCGCGTTTGACTGCCGGAGATATTCGGCGCGGTAACGGGCCGCGGCCTTCCTGGAATTGGTTACCTGTCGCATTCCTCCGGCGGTCGTCGCAGTCGCAGCGCTCTCCGCTCGCTGCCTGCGCCCGCGCCGCCCGCTCCCGCCGCCGCCGCCCGCCGCTGCATAGCGATGCAACCTCTAATCGTGCTCGCGCTCCTGCAACACGTTCGACTCTGTCACACGTCCTTTGCGATAACATAGAGCAACTTTGTGGAATTCGCATCGAGTTCTATTTATAGACAATTTGGTGTTTTGTTCAAAGGTCCGAGCTTGTAAGAACTATACTGTTCAGTAGAGTATCTGAGTGAGATGTTCTGCTTGAACTGAAACATCATCTGTAATAAACAGAAATAATTCTGGCAACTGTATTAGAATTGAAAGATCAGTTAAAGAAAATAAATGAACGCTTTCAGAGATAAAAACTCTGCTGTATCTACTGAAACATTGCAAGACATTGCGCAATTTTGTAATAATCTCTGTATAATAACTTGACGTACAGAAGTACAAACATGAAAGTAAAAATTACACAACTAAAAAGGTCATTATTTCATTTATATAATTGCTCAATAATACGCAAACTCTGTGCACTCATTTAATTTGAATTTCTTGACACCGTTATGGAAACGGGCAAATATTGGACTGGTTGAAAAACCAAATGATCAAACTGTACATAAAATTAATTTGATATCGAAAAAACATTGAAAATGCCAAATAAATTTTCAAAAAAAGAAAACAGAATAACCGCAAGTTTTTAACAGTTACTGAACCTCTCAAGTACTTTTGTAGTTTGTAGAGTGTCGTGACTACGGTATCTAACTGTTGCCGTGTCCTTTACACTAAACCGTTGATACGGTTCGGATCAAACACTGACACTTACGTCACGGGTTGTAAATAATACTTGGTTGATCGTGATCAGAGAGAATTCATGATCGCAGTACGCATTTATGCGCATTTTTTTACTTTACGATTCATAAATTGATAACCTCGTCGGTGGCAGTTGGTGGGCCTCACGCACACTCGCGCGTCACTACGCTCTAATAGATCTCACTCACACCGCCCAAAGCATTGGTCACTATCATCATCCAAATTTTCTTCAATTGCAATTCATACACGTCCAGTCATGAACGAGCGCTTCCGCCGCGATCAGAACATTCCACGCAATGTAGCGTTTATTGCCGAGGCCTCAACGCGATCCTCGCAAAATGGCAGAAACATACCTACGGGGCGAATGTGCACATGTGTGTGTAACTGCTCGTATATATGTGTGTATATAATATATGTACAACCATTGGTTCACGCAGCCGCGTGTGCGTAAGGAGGCCGAACTTTCCGAGAAAAGTTTCAGTGCCTGTCGCCGTGGCTCGCTGAAACTATGCCAGCTAGGTCTCTGCTGTCAAACAAGATGGCTGGATACGTGAGAGTTACACTTGTTATTGATGATAAATAATATGATTATGAATTAATGTTGGGTTTATAAACGTGTGGTGTGCGTTAGGAGGCGTGTCGGCGTGTAACGGCACCCTCGCGGCCCCAAGTAGGTAGCCGGCGCACGCGCACACCGCCGCCCGATTAGGGAAATTGACTACGCACCTACTCGCAATCTATTGTTTTAATTGGAACCACCACGCAAATGTAAAGAGTTTTGTTTTAATGAGTTACCAATCTCATTTTCCGCACACATTGTGTGTACCTAAACTACCGTTGAACGTAACCAGGAAACAAAAAATATTATTTAAGGTCACTCCGCATTCGTTTGTGAGTTTTATTCCATTGATTCATCGTGAAGTATAATTGTACCTACTGGTGGAATAGAAATTATACCTATACTATTTGTAATGGACAATAAATATTAATTCAAGTAATTAAACATTTATATTAGAACATAATATTTTGATATCTTACAAGCTATTAACATTCTTTGAAATAAGTACCTAGTAATTTTAAGTTAATGCTTTTTAAATACCAACACAATCTATTTCAAATGACTTTGCCACTTAAATGTGAAATATCAAGAGTATCTACAGTTATTCATGATATACTAACGTTAATTATTATTACATGCAATGAGAAGTTCTTGTTGAAATTCACAATTTCAATATCAATAATCCACTTGAGTGACTGTTCCTCTATTTTCAACACAATTCAAAATGGTGGAAAAATTGTCAAATCAAAATAACTCCGTGAAGTTTCTTCTTCACATTTAACGTTGCACTGTAGCCGTGTAGCCGCGTAGCACGCAACGTAACGCGTTTGTACGCAGTGCTACGCATGATGCTACGCGTTATGCTACAGATATCTTGTAGCAAGTGATGCTACGCGTAACGCGTAGCATGGAATGCTACAGATATATTGTAGCAAGTGATGCTACGCGTAACGCGTAGCACGCAATGCTACACAAATGTCTTGTAGCAAGTGATGCTACGTAAATCGCGTAACACGCATTATGTTACATTGTGTGTTACAAGAATCACCGGCAGCTTGATTTCAATATGATTTATGATTAAATTCTCAACATTTTGAAATATTTTTCTGCATCAATCCAACAGCATTTATTCTACCCTTCTTGATACAATCAAATAAATATATGTATTGTATACTATACTGTTAAATTTTGCATGTCATCTATTACCTATATCTGATTGTGGATAAGAAACCTCAACTGACTTTAACACCAATATGTTCTGAAACTTGTTGCAAATAAGTGATTATGATTATTATTGCTATTTCCACGATGTAACAAACATCGACATATTCCAATCAGTTTGTATGTTTAGGTTTCAATCCCAATTCCCGTACCGAAATCTCTTATACCTAGACAAAACAGATAGATTATCATAATACTCACTTAGACTAGTATATAAGAGATAGGTAGAGCAGTAGGCGGGTGATTAACGTTTATACACCTTGGCATTGTTGTAAATAGCACCTTATTTACTGACTATCTACGTTTTTTATCGAATACATAGCGATATCGCGAAAATTCACCAGCCTGAGCGATTTACATCTTTGCATAGATAACAGAAGATATCAGTGTGCGACCAATCAATAGATATTGTTCATCATTGTATTACTCACTCTAAATCTAATCAACTGGCTATGTATTTTCTTATGTACTATATTATCTAAGCCTAGGATTTAGATACCTAAAAAATATGCCTAAAAATGTGTTATCATAAAATGTATACACACAGAATATATTGAACGCAATCCGCGATTAATTCGATAGCTTATAAAAATGCAATAACTTCAAAACCTTGCATGATACAATAACTTTTGATATTTCTAAATATTTCCTAAAAGACACTTTTAATGCTCGTTCAAACTATATTAAAATATGTTGAATAGTTTCTGAGATATAAGGATGGAGATGTGGAGGTGCAGCCGAGAAATAAGAGTTTAACGCAATTGGTCACGCTTCAGTGCTCTCAACTTCAGATCTTGGGACTTTACAACAGACCTAAAGACTAAAATATGTAGATTTGTTTAACTTTTATTCATTTTTAAACATATTAATTTACATTTTTAAATATTCTAATATAAAAATTATATAAAAAACATTTAAAAGTATACGTTCCTTTTTATTAGTTCAGTTCTCTAAGCTCCTTTTACCTATATTATTTCAGGATTTTTCATTCTTTTTAATTTCTCTTGTTATTCTTTTTAAGAAAAAATCATAGCTTAGGTTGGATATTAAGAGACGGCTCTTAATATCACAATTTTAGCTATTTGGTTGCTCAATGGTGTCCTAAAAACAGTTGGTAACTGCATGATACTAAACAATTTAAAAAGTTAAGCTATAAATAATTTGCAAAAATTGCATAAATAATAATCGTGATTAGAAACAAAAAATATAATGAATACAACAAGGAAAACATGATAGTTCGGTATTGTTAGCGTCGTAGTTAATATAATACTTCACACGACCACTTCGCGTCAGCACTTGCTCATGCTATAGGTATTAGCTCCTTCTCAGTTACGTGGAACTACTTGGAACTTCCACGTGCAACACCTACCCACCTACCTACCTACCTTCCTACATACCTACCTACTCGACGGTATCATTTTCCTCTACTTACCCGCTTACACTGACAATATATTTTTCCTTTGTCACCAAACTATGCATTTTGTTATCGGCTGTACCCGAATACACCTTCAAACAAATCCAAGCTTTATCATCGCGACATAAGGTATATTTTAATTGTTAGTATCAGATATATTTGGCAGCAGTAGTATAAAGCATCGTTATCGTCGCATGTGGCACACGTGTGTCTAACCTCTATTTCCGCCCTTTGCTTCCCTCGGGTAAGCCAAGGACAGCAATAAAAGTCTTACTTAATTACTGACGTTATAATTAACGAAGAGTTCCTATTTACTTGAGTTCATCGGTGATCGAATTTGTACCTTATACCGGAAAGAAAAAGGTTTTTTTCCCAATTCCCCTGTTGGTTCCAAATTAATAAAAAGTTTCGACATTTTTAAAGTAAAGTTTTGGTAACAAGGAGTTCCACTAAACATTAATAATGCCCATAAAGTTAAAAACCACGTTTAATTAGCTAAAAGGGACCTTTGTTTCTTTAAACAAACCTTTGGGGCGTACAGTCACACCGAAAAGTGTTAAAAGCCCTCTTACGTTTTGGTGTTACGCAAATTGTACAATTTACTTAAAAAGGCATATATCGAAAAAGTATTATATATATGAAAGAATAGAATATTTGTGAGATACAAAAAATGTTGATGATGTCTATATTGTCCATATTCAATGTTAATAAGAACATAATCAATTATGGTTTGTTTTTGTGGTAGATTTTCTCAGGGGGGAATAGTGGAATAACTCAAAATTAAAAGGGGACTTTCTGGATTATTCTTACATTAGGGTCCAGTTTTCCCCCCAAGGGGGATTCTCTTCAGGGGGATTAGTGGAATAAGCGTAAGTTGAGGTACCGTTCAGTCCGTGAGTTTTGCCAAAACATGCATCGGCAGAATGATTGTTACTAAATAAATACATAAGTTATCTAAAATTTGCTTAATTATTAGTGAAGTAGAGAAAAACAACAAGTTATTGTTATATAATTGTTTATTTTACTGATTGCCCAGAAGGAGATGGCAGGATTTTCTAGACTCTTTTGCAAAGGATTGGCTAAAATTGCAATAGATCGCGAAATGTGGAAGTAGGGAAAGAAGGCCTCTGCCCTGCAGTGGTACAATATAGGCTTATAAATAATTGTTATTTCAAGCGAAATAACGAAAATAATTTCAACGAGTAAACCTCGCAATTTCGCGTTTTTTTTTTGTAATAGTTCACTTCTTAACAAGAAACTACCTTTTGAATTAGGGTCTAAAATATTGGTAAGTCATTATTTTTCAATGAATGAAGTGTGTAATATTTCTAAGCGTAAAGTAATAAAATGGTCTTTATATGCTTTATAATTTACTCACACTTTATTTAGTTGTAAGTAAAAACCTAGTAAGGAAGGCCTGGTTAGGCCTTAACAGGTGGTTTAGGTCTCCATATTTCTATTAATAGACATAAAAACTAGCTAATTAATTATTCATTCAAAAACATACTCACGAAAAGACTTACAGTTACTGTAGCTTCTAAAATTTGAAATACCGCTTAAATTGCGTTATTAATAGCGAAATAAAATTCCATCTGATATAAAAATATGATACGATAGTGATCTGATGGCAATAAAATAAGCTAAATTATTATAATAATTAAACATTTAAACACGCATGGCTCGCATTATTGCGGCAGAGCATTCTATGGGACACCTTGCCACCACGTGTATACGCTGTACCTACAGGTGCAACGTGTAACTACTCTATACCTATGCAGCGCGTGCGCACAGTCCCACAATACTCATCGAACGCTAATTTCTTCATCAAATATGAAAAAAAAACTCCACCTGGCCTGTTTAATAGTCTCTATTTAATTTATTATTCCGTAAAATAAAATGCCGTCAAAATTCCACTCGGCACCTGCACATGATAAATTAAAAAATAACAATATTGCCAGGCAGTGGCTCCCGTTCCGGGGTCAACGCACTCCACCCCTTCCTACGCCCCACTGTATGTTAATTAATTTTATCCACGTCGTATAAATAGGCACTTGTACTACATGTAATCTGCATCCATGTCTGAGTTCATTTCTTTGGTGAGTGGCTAATCTATAACGCTAAGTTGCAATGTCAAGACAAGCATGTTAGCTTCATGTAGGTAATTATCTTGTAAGAATGTGCGCGGATGTACTCACTTCTTTTTTCTACGCGATAATAATTGTTGTCAGAAGAGATCAAAGGACAAGTATCTGTCTGCCTAATTATTCCGTGATAGGTTCTTCTTTTGATACGGCAAGGCCTGCACGCCTGTATTCCAAGAATGGTAAATAACAATTTGTAATTCAACGGCAAACATAAACACATTTTCTAATGTGAAGTGTTCTCAAAACAAACCGTTCATGCATTTCTAATGAATTCCTGACTTATCTGTGTTTGCTTTCTCTAATATTCTTGCAACTCAAGTTTTAAATCCTAGAGCTAAGTGCGAATAGACTAGCGATATCTTATTGCGAATGATAGCGATAGAATTGCAAACGTTTGCGAATTGCACCCTATTTATATTGAAAAGTAGTTTTCGGCAATTTTTACTCATAGATTCGTTATTTAGGACCTAAGTACATATAAAAAATAAATTGTACCGTAAATTAGATACAAAAAAAAAATATTTTAGAGTTAAATACATAATAGGTACTGAGGGTTTAACAGATTTCATGCAATGGTCTATTTCAAATAATTTTGGCTAAACCAAAATTCGCAACAAAATGAATGCAAAATATCCCAAGCAATCTCTCTCCCAGGATATTAGAGCTTTCGAAACAATTTTCATCACCAATAAAAGTAACCTACGAGTAACTCAAATTCCTTGTTATAATTCGTCGCCAACACCGCAAAGGGGCGAACCTCATACAAACGGTCAAAAATTAGTTAAGTAGGTATACAAAAATGCTCCATTTGTTGAGCTCTATGTCGTCACAAAAAGGCGAATCTCTAAGACCAATAGAAACGAAAAAAGATTGACGGCGTATCTCAAAATCAGTTCCAGCAAAATTTTACGAAAAGACGAACTCGAAGTACGCCTTTTAGCGGCGACATCTAGCGAGTAATGCAGAAAGCCCTAGTTGAATTTCGCCCTTTCGTCGCGTCCCGCTTCATTTGTTTACGTCGTTTTTTCGCCCCCGACTTAGCGGCTGCGCGAGAGTTACATAGATTACATAGATAGATTTTGTTAGGTATAAGGTTGAAAAACTATAGCAACAGTGATATAAACTTAAACTTTTTTTTTTTTGCTTTATAGGTACCTAATTTTAATGTTTAACCCTTAGCTAAATCAACTAGAAGTACTTATATCAATTAGAATTTGAAGATTTCTAAGAAAAAGTAGGTACTTATGCATCTTTCTTTACGGTACAGTCAGTAGATAGTTTAGCCTATCTAACTGGTAGGTAATATAAATATTTCAACCCATATGATATAGCTTGTTTACAAAGTAAATTGTCAAAAAACACAATTTAGTTTCAGTTCAAACACAATTTACCCATTTTCGACCTAGCAAACGACCCAAGAGCTAGACTAACCCGACGCTATACCGAAGACATCCCGGACGTCAGCCTGTACGAGATTAGGATGGCTCTGAAACAACTCAAAAACAACAAGGCACTGGGGGATGACGGAATTACTGCCGAACTCCTGAAGGTGGGTGGAAAACCGGTGCTTAAGGCCCTTCAGAAGCTGTTCAATTCCGTCATACTCGAGGGGAAAACGCCACAGGCATGGTGCAGGGGTGTGGTGGTGCTCTTCTTCAAGAAGGGTGACAATGCCCGGTTGAAGAATTATAGGCCCATCTCACTTCTAAGCCATGTCTACAAGTTGTTTTCAAGAGTCATCACGAATCGTCTCGCGCGCAGGTTTGACGATTTCCAGCCACCCGAACAAGCCCGTTTCCGAAAAGGCTTTAGCACAGTGGACCACATACATACGCTTCGGCAGGTTATACAGAAGACCGAAGAGTATAACTTGCCTCTCTGCTTAGCGTTTGTGGACTACGAAAAAGCCTTTGATTCGATCGAAACCTGGGCTGTACTGCAGTCTCTCCAACGGTGCCAAATTGACTATCGGTACATCGAGGTGTTGAAGTGTTTGTACAAAAACGCCACCATGTCAGTCCGACTTCAGGACCAAGCCTCGGAACCTATCCTTCTGCAGCGAGGTGTAAGACAGGGAGACGTCATATCTCCGAAACTGTTCACCGCTGCACTGGAGGATGTCTTCAAGGTTCTGGACTGGAGAGGGCCAGGCATCAACGTCAATGGCGAGTACATCACTCACCTTCGGTTTGCCGACGATATTGTGGTCATGGCTGAGACCATGGAGGACCACAGTACAATGCTCGATGACCTCAGTAGAGCCTCCAAAAGAGTGGGTCTAAAAATGAACATGGACAAGACGAAGGTCATGTTGAATGCCCATGTCACACCAATTCCTATCAAGATCGGAGACTCTACACTCGAAATTGTAGACGATTATGTATACCTAGGACAAACGGTCCAGTTAGGTAGGTCTAACTTCGAGAAAGAGGTCAATCGTCGAATCCGACTCGGCTAGGCAGCGTTCGGGAAGCTGCGCGGTATCTTCTCGTCCAACTTACCGCAGTGTCTCAAGACAAAAGTCTATGACCAGTGTGTGTTGCCAGTGATTACATACGGGACCGAAACGTGGTCGCTCACAATGGGCCTTATCAAAAGGCTTAAAGTCACTCAAAGGGCAATGGAGAGGGCTATGCTCGGAGTTTCCTTGCGTGATCGAATCAGAAATGAAGACATCCGCAAGAGAACCAAGGTCACCGACGTAGCCCGAAGAATCGCTAAACTTAAGTGGCAGTGGGCAGGGCACATTGCTTGCACAGGTCCATTTCTATTAGAAGATAGCAAGCCAAATTCTTAAAAGAACCTATAAGGGCATTAAATGATTCACAAATAAAGATTTCTAAGCCTAAATTTGACGATTTGTTGAGTCTTTGTTCTGGAGACTGCCCTATCATTAGGTTCCATGAGTATCAATATTACTATAAAAATTTGCCACATGAGTAAATGATAAAGATTATTAACAAACCTCATTGTATAAAATCTAGAAATTTCATGAATACATTATAATATAAGTCACTTTAGTTTGTAACTATTAATGTTTATGATTTATGACTGAAATTCTCATTGATCTCTTTATAATACTAGTTTTAGTATTTTTCAACTAGAGTTTATACTGTTCCTTACTGCAATACCAACGTAATCGCCTATTATAAGATTAATACTGTGACCGTGCCTAAATTTAATACATACATAAACACTTCATTTCATACTTTTTTTTTGCAGATGACTGTATTTCAGTAAGTCTAGCATCGATTTATTTTTATTTTGTTGTTATGAACATATTACTGATATTATTTGTTACCTATGTGAAACACTGTAATAATACCAAATTGTTTTTATTTGATTTTAACCATATGGTTAAAATAGAGAGTAATAATGACAAAGAATCCAAACTTATCTACTAAGTAATTTGGTTTGTTTAAAAAATATTTTAAAGTCAATAAGTTTGTGCTCTCATTATAAATTTTTTGATTGTATTGAATATAGTTTTTGAAATTAAAACAACGCATATTATCATAGCGCATCGAGGCGTAACTCTAAGAGAATATTAGTTAAACGGGATGTCTTGTTGATAAAGTGGCGCGACGAAAAGGCGTATACATTTTCTCGGCTTTTCCTCGAAAAACCCAGCATTGTAAAATATTATATTTGTATTAATTTTGTAGTCCTGTTTCCATAGTGTACCTTCGCGTTTGATTTTTTTGATTATTATATATACATTTTTTAATATCATCAAAATAAGCGCGTCATCGGGAGAAAAAAAACGTTTATTGGCTCTCCTGTAAAATTTTCTCATTTGAGGTTCGCCCCTTTGCCGCGTAGGCGACGAATTGTGGTGTTGTATGGTGCGCTTGCGCAGCCGGTGGCGCAGGCGTCACGGAGGCGGAGGCGGTGTGTGTTCGCGCCTCGTGCCTCGCGCCTCACGCCTCTAGGATTAGTTCCCGGCATTCCGGGAATCTCTCCCACACCGCCGACTGCTGATAACATTCCTTGGTCCATCGGTACATACGACCCGCTCGAAAACAAAACTGCTTCACACTTATTTATTACGGTTTTAAATTACTATTCGATGTTTTTCTTTAACATTTTGTTTAAATTTAGTACAACCAGCTGATTGGGCTCGACATTTCGAATTTTAAAATAAAGTCCTGCTCAATAAATATCAAATAAAATAATAACATTCTTAGAAACACCCATAACGGTCTCATTGTAAAAAAAAATGGATTTTAAGGATATTGATGGTCTCTTTTAACCTATCCTCCTGCAATAGACGTTTTTCTTATGAGGTAAGTACAACGAAAGCATCTACCCTCAAGTATTTTTTTATTTTATTTTACCTATTTTACCGCGATTAATTAGAAAGACTTTTCGCCAGGTTTTTCAATCGTTCCCGTAAGCTCCTGAAAATGTTTCCCTGTCTTGCAATGATTTTATGCCAAACTTTTTTTGTAGATCATTTACAAAACTGGATACACACGTTGGAGGTTGGACGTTAAATTGTTACTAAAGTTAAAACCTAGTGCGGATATATTCGTATTATCACTTCTTTCATTTGTAGACTTTCGGCCAAATAATACACATTTTTCAGGGATATTATTTTAGAAATTTTAAAGTTTAAGTATCTTTAATTCAGTTATTAAATTGAACGCTTTCAAGATTCCATATTATGGATTATGTGAAGTTGAAAATAAAATCAACCATTCAAAATCGATGGGCGAAAAATGAGGCGAGATTGAAACGTTTTTTTGCAAGTGTTGCTAATTAATTGACCACCGAATTTAACTACTTATTTAAAGTAATTTCTTTCCGCCAGTGAATAAAATATTCAAGATTGAAATCAAAACGAAAACAAACCCAAAACAGGCTGACCATCGAAAAGTATGCGTTTTTTGCCGATGCGTTACGTTTGGGGCGCAGATCCGCTGCGCTCAGGACACGCGCGCAATGAATTGCACTTTTATGCGCTCAACAACAGCTACATCACATGGACTATCTATTAACGTATATTTCATGCTAATGTTATAAACCAATAATTTTTAAATATCGACAAACATAGAGCCAATTTGTCGGTGCGCTTCCAAACACATTCCCGATTGCTTTAATTTATTATATTACGCGTTCCCGTAGTGAATTATAACTTTTTATGGTCCTAATGCAAAAATAGAATTTTATACTTTAATTTTAATTGATTTTTGTAAATCTGATTGCGATGGAAGTCGCGGGTTCGATGTCAAACCCACCGTGAGGTCGGAAAATTTTCACCAATTTTCCTCGTAATACGCGCGAATATTTCATAGCTTTTATTTTACAAAAGTGATGTATAGACTTGCGCCTACACGTTGGTAGCAAAAGGTTCGGGGTGAGAAAGTTTTTTTTTAGCACTTATGTGCGAGTGCGAGGGCGCAGTGAAGCCGCCGCCCCGCGCCCGCGCGCCGCCGCCTGGGCGGGCCCCCGCGCCGTCGCCGCCACGTGAACCCTAATGGACTCATTGCTCATTTTATTTCGCAAAAGGATCTTACAGGATCTCCTTCAGCAAAACAATTTATAAAAACCTAGATATTTTTTCTCCGGGTCTAAATAGAACACGCGGTACAGATGTAGAGTTCAAAAGGGAATAATTCATTCCCCTCTTTTGTGTTCTCGATCTATTTCTACTCATTCGAAAGCGCGTTTCGGCAGCTTTCCAAATATGTAACACAGCCTTAGAAAAAAGTTCAGGAAAAATCCTGAAAATTTATTGAAGTCCGGAGGGCGTCGGCCGGAGTGCGAATATTTGTGATTTTTTTTCTATGTGTTCTGAAGGTGTAGAGTCGTGAAGGGTGGTGGTGGTGAGAGCGGGTGGCGTGCGCGGGGGCGCCCGAACCCTAAACGTGCACAAAATGAATTCGTTTTTCGTAAGAAAACTAGGTTTATGGCATAGCGGGTGTGCGCTGGTGTGCGTGTGAGAGGCGCGGCGATTGGCCGGCGCGCGGCTGTGTGTGTGCGCGCCCCCGCTCGGCCTCTCACCATACCTACCGCGCGCCGGCGCCCGCGCACCACACCGACACACACATGCGCACGCACGCCGAGCAATACAACCTGCGCCCGATATTTATGTCTTTTCATTTATTTTAATTCTATTTAATATTTTTGCTTTAGTTTTAAAATGTGATGATGATATTTTTATATTCGTTAAAAACACTTCATACCTATTTGATTTATTTTAAATAAGAATTCTTAAAAAAATATCGATTCCTTTGGAATATTGTTTGTTTATGATCATAATCTTGTACCCCCCATGGAGATACTGATCATTTTCACATAGATAGGGGAAGATATTCATGCAGTTTATGGATTATGAATATTTTTGAGTTCATACTTAGTTATATTTTAAAGATTCAATTGATTTTATTATTTTGATTAAAATAAAGAAACCAAGGCCGTTCAATTAAATTGTTTATTAAAACAATATGTTAGTTGTTTCAAAAGCCCCCAATTAACTTCATTGATTTCAATTCCATTCTCTTTTATTACCTAAATACTTAGGTATATTAAACTAGAAAATTGAAATAATTATTTAATTATTTGCAAGGTAGATAGAAAATCACTAGAATAGAGAACAAAGCCAATTAGATTGTGTTAATTAGTTTTTCTTCTATTTGACTTTATTTTGGTTCAATTATCCCATTTTATGGAAAATTTGACTAAGTATCATAAAACCTCATAATTATATTTATATTAAGATATTAAAGGACACAGGGTAAGCTATTATAATTTCTTTGCAAAATATACTTACAAGGTGCAAAAAAACCACTTTACTTATGTTAAGACTAAACAGCTGTGCAACACCCTATATAGCCCCCCTTCCTTTATAATCGTCCCTCATTTGAACCCTTCAATAGGTTCACAGCCCCCTCGATGACCTTCAGTATAATTACTCGACTTGCTTGGAATGTTGAATTACTATATAATCTCCACAGCTTAGAAACAGCTGGGATGGACTGTCCGTCTCCCCTTCCAGTAGTTAATCCGTCATGTCGGTTGCTCTTTACCGCCAACCCTTTAATAATAATACCCCATAAATATAAATATAGGTTTTTTGTTTGAGACAGTCGAGATATTAGTGCCGGACTCGAACTGGCTAAAAACCACTCCTACCCCAGTCAGTGTTCCTCTAATATGATCGGAGACCTTTTGCATCTGTTTTTTTTATGGTTTCTTTACGCTTTTTAGTGGCCGGAGAGACTGCATTATGTGCGTTTTGTATTTTAACACTTTGATTTGGTAGCTAAGTACATGGTTTGTTTGGACTGAAATTGAAGAATTGTTAACGCGCTGGTCGGTCGGTATAGGGTTAAGTTGGGCTAGCAAATCCTCTCACAGCTCACTGCTTTATAGGTACCATTAATATTTATGATAATATTTATTCGTTGCTTTAGGGAATTTACCAGTTGTAAACATTCCTTTGTGCCCATTAGCCTTGTTCTGTTTTGTCTCCTCATCATCATAATTTCAGCCGAAAGACGTCCACTGCTGCACATAGGCCTCCCCAAGTGTCGCCACGTTGACCGGTCCCGTGCGACTCGCATCCAGCGGATACCCGTAACTTTCACCAGGTCATCGGTCCACCTAGTGGGAGGTCTTCCAACACATCGTCTTCCGGTTCGCGGTTGCCTCTCCAGAACTTTTCGGCCCATCGGCCATCCGTTCTGCGAGCAATGTGCCCTGCCAACTGTCTCCTGCAGATATGGAAATAAGTGGGAAATTATGTATTTCCTTTTCCTACGCTCCTTTTCTGAATTTCGTTGCGGGATCCAAAACAGTTCAATTTTTTCTCTGGGATTATATCAAGCTTCATTGTATCAGCGCTTCTGGTTACTGCCACTGTTGATTATTGCTTTCAAGAGTAGGATGGCAGTGGTTTGGGAATAGTGTGCTGGGCAAGCCAAACTTCTCTCTCTCTCTCTAAACCCTGACGGAACTGCATAAGTGAGGAAATAGCCCTTTTCACAGGTTAAACTTCATATTGTTTTAGAAATATCATAACTCGCACGCCTGTACTTAATCTCTAGGAGTAAGGCAGCGGTGTACACACTCGTTTTACCAATAATGGCTATATTCTATGTAATAAGATGCGTTTTTTTTACATGAATGGGGTAAAAACTCCTACTCCCAACTGCTGCTGAGAAATTCCCATCACGGTAAAATCCAGCATCGTTTCACCCAACCTGGGAATCAAACGTAAGATCCTTAATCAACAATAGCGCTTGTAACCATTAAATAATCGAGCCAGCCTTATGAGATGAACAAATCTTTACACCTTGAGCAGGCGCCAATAGCTACGGGTTATAGGTAACTGTGAATTATTTAAGTATCAGAAACTGTCTTGGAATCCGTATTTTTAAATCATCAAGAATCTGCCCATTTTCAGGCCATGATGAACTAAGTGCTGAAAATCAACCGTTTAAACTTTAAAGTCAGTAAACAAGCTTTTTTAGCAATGGCATTTTCTATAGGCAGAGAACTTTAGGCGCCATACCTTTCCACCAGAACTGAGCGAGGATACGCAGCGAGGGATGTGTGCGGAACTAACCAATCGCAGCTAGAATAGCTCAAGATCTGCCTAGCCTTGTTCCCAACTATATTGGGGTCAGCTTCCAGTCTAACCGGATGCAGCTTATTACCAGTACTTAACATGGAGCGCCTGCCTATCTGACCTCCACAACCCAGTTAGTACTGGGTATTACGATACCCCTTGGTAAGACTGGTTGTCGAAGATCGACCCGAACGGCTTTTATTTTATAGCCCAGAGCTCTTCCATAGCTAGAATAGCTCAAACTGTGAAAACGAAGCAATACTTTTAGTTAGTTGCACACACATCCCTCGCTCATCGCCCTTCACCGTCATAATCTTAGCAAGTTTTCATTGTTGCGTCTCAAAGCTTTCCCGAAATCAAACAAAATTATTGCTGATGTTTATCATTTCTTACTGATCCCACATGTCGTATGGGCTTGGCGCTGGTCACCTTATTGCCATCGTGCTCTCCATCACTAAATTTCTGCAAAGATCTGACTGTCCATAATTTTATAAGTCTTCTTCTCCCCACAGTGACTAACCGTACAAAATACTTTTGTCAAGCTTTATGATTGTGTTATGATTATTTACAGATTATTTGAAAATATTCCATTTAGCTTAATTGCACTGTTCAAATTGTACACTAACATATTTTATTTTATTTTATATTTATACTAATATTATGTATTATAAAGAGGAAAACTTTGTTTGTTTGTTTGTAATGAATAGGCTTAAAAACTACTGGACCGTTTTTAAAAATTCTTTCACCATTGGAAAGCTACATTATCCACGAGTAACATAGGCTATATTTTATCCCTGTAGTCCCACGGGAACGGGAACTACGCGGGTGAAACCGCGTGACGTCCGCTAGTATTTTATATTTGGCCAAGATGCTTGTCTGATCGTTTGGAAAACTTAAATACGAGTATCTGGAAATCGGGCAATTAACAACGAATTAACACTTTTCAATCAATTATTTTCCGCAATGTGTAAACACATCACAAACTCACGATCGTTTGTTTTTGTCAGTTTTCTACCCCAAATAATACAACAGCTTCGATGAGTTTTAGCGGAACATGTGCAGTTGCGGTAATGCCCGCATTGGTTGCCAAAGGAGGCACTGGAATATTTCAAAACACGCTGCGGTGCATACTATAACCGTAATTGCCTGGGTTGCATGCATTGGCAATTGGCATAGACCATGCCGTTCTTGAAACACACGACATTTGGTAGTTCTGCGCATGTAGCTGAACTGGTGGATCTCTCCAGTGGCTCGTATTAAATATGACTTAAAGACTACATACTGTTACCTCTGGCCCCGCCTAGTTCTCATATTGTTTCCATTCATAAAAAAAGTTTTATAGTGCATACAGTTTGGAGTGAAAACCTTGAATACAACTCCAGACCAACCCTATCTAACTATATATTTGTGGATCTTAGGAACCGTACAAAATCGACTGACTTGACAGAGAATCCTACCTATAGATAAGTAGGATTCATTGATAATTGCAATGTGGTGAAAACCATGTGCAATGGATACTGGGGTTCAAAGATTACTGATTTTTGCATGATAGGTATGACTCAGACGATGTTGTATGAGTCATCTGAGGATAAGTCAATGATGTCCATGACCCAAAGCAAACAGTCACTTTTGCATTAACGCAGTGAGTAAGCCATGGTTATTTATAAAGCCACTTTAGCGTATGTATTTCAAGAATCTGGGTAAGATTTCGTATTTCTTCATTTGCAAATGGACCTATGGTGCTCATATTTTATGCTGGCCCCAAATTTTAACTAGTTGCTACTTTAGATCTAAATTTTCTCAAATAATGCGTTAAGTAAACTGGTAACTTCTTATTAGGAATATTTTAATCAGTTGGCTAAGATTGTTTTCTTCTTCTGCATTATCACTTACCTAATCTACCTGAAGTCGTCACCTTTAATTATTGACGCAATATTGGAAACTTGATATCACCAAACATGACTACGTACTCAATAATGACTGACAACCCAATAGAAAATTTGACTTTATCATTTATTAGCATTTTCTCCATTTTATTACACGTTAAGATACAGCTCGTGAACAATTCGCTTCATGTGCGTTAATAAAAAGTAACAAAGTCGACGCCCCGAGCGCAGAATACATTAATATAACCGGATTACAGGTGGTAACACCAATATTTTGCAAATGAAAACGTGTCGATTGCGGCGCGAGACGAGCGCGTGGGTTTTCCTTTGATTTTCTCAAAGAGCGCGTCACACAGACACCTGCGCACACTGCGGCAACGCTTGCGCAGCTGTCACTACGTCATCACGTAATTCAATTATTGTAATCGATTAATTGCAAACTGTCTGCCCGACTGCCCGGCGGCCCGCCAGCACGATTCCACGGTTTCTGGAGCACAGAACGGGGGCCCAGCCTTGATAAACGAAAGAGCATCGTGTGTGCAAAGTCCTTGCAATTCTTGACAAATATCGGGCCCCAAACATTGTTAATGTGACAAATCTGTGGCTCCCGAGGATTTGCTTGTATACAAAATTGTCTGCCTGAAGTCGTCTTTACTGAAATCGTTGTTTGTTTTTGTTTCAGATGTCCTGAAAACCTGCTGATGGTAAGTCGCTATCTCTACGAGCTACCCCGATGTGTAATTGAAGCAAACTAATGATGACAGAGTCGAATTATAATCTATATTGACATATTTGGCGCCAGTCCCGCTTATTAAACGATAAGTACTTAAAGGTAATTAGATTCAATTGTCTTCGCATTCAAAACAAAAGGGACGTAAAGTACAAGCGTGTTTTATCGGACGAGTGATTAGTGGATCCGTTCGTAATGTTCACTAATTATGCGTACTAAATAGGTCGTTGATAATTGTGATGCGTGCCCAACTGCTCACGATACTAACATGGACATCATTGTTTGACACCTTGACGAATTAACGCGAGCGGTGACGAGAACGCACGATTATAAGTTCAACAATCGCTAATGATACTAAGGGTTACATTAACGGGTTCGGCAACGGCTAAGACGGGCTCCATAGCTGATGTCGTAGGTACTTAATAAAGCAACCCGAAAGAGTTTTTAAATGAATTTGGTTTAAGATTTTTTTTGCTCACGATAAGTTTTCAATTAATTTGGACTTCCTCTGCTGTAACTGTTTCGGTTGACGCAACTTTATCTCAATGTCAGTCTTTTCAGCCGATTTTGCAAAATTTTTGCTGAAAATTGAAACTATTTTTAGATTTCCATGCCCTTGTAAATGGAAATGGCCGATTTAGCTCTGACATTTTCAACTAACGGAACACATACATTCATAATTCGGAAGTTACCATAGAAATGACCGACATCCGGGTCGTCGGAGTCACTCCTAACATTGTCCTGGTGAAATTATTTGTATTGTGACACATTAATGAAGACTGAAATTTTTATTTTTTTATATTTAGGTGAAGGAAAACATCGTGAGGAAACCGACATGTCCTAGAACCAAAAATTCGAAGACATGGGAGATGTACCAATCCGCGTGGTAGATCATATCCCATTCCCCATCATTGAGACGAGGCCGTGCCCCAGCAGTGGGAACATGGCTGATGATGATTATGAGATATTTCTAGAAGTAGGTATTATTATTCTTCATAAGTAGTATTGGAAACCTTATTCCGATTTTGATTGTTTTTGTTGGAAGTGTTGCCATGGTCCCGTCATTTTGGACGTTTCTATGGAATTTAGACTGCAACAACCTAATTAATCATCAGAATTGATCAGTCCTTTGCTGAACATCGCTCTGCTCATTGCACTTTGCTGGAACCTCAGTCTCCCTCATCCAGCCAACCAGACACTTCGACACTTCGGCTAATCGCCAACCAGACACTTCGACACTTCGGCTAATCGCCAACCAGACACTTCGACACTTCGGCTAATCGCCAAGCCTAACTTTAAGCCAAAATTTCCTTCATCTCTCTTTTTTGGAAAAAAATCTTCAAGATTGACTAACAGTTAGGCCCCAATCAGTAATTCTTAGTAACCACAGGGGTTTTGATTTGATAATTTGTGGAGAATTATCATGTTTAGAAAGGGACCTCCTACCACTGTTACTTTTGCCACTGACATCGTGCTTAACGTGACCTCCTGCTGGTCCCATAGCAAGTCGATTTGAAAACAGAAAAATCTTTGCCATTGCACCGTTGGAGTCCTATTCACTGCTGGTCATTCCAACGTATATGGCCGAGAGTTTCAATAAAAAAATTGGCCCATTTTTTATTTACTTATCTGGTAGATAATACCCATATCCGGAGACTTGAAGCCCTTAGTATCATTAAATATGAAATTGATATAACTTAGATCTGGCCACCGATACGTGTAACATTGTCATTAGAACTACGCTACATCCGGTTGGTATACTTTTCGTAAGTAGAAGCTAGTTACCGTACCCTTATCGTATTTGTTTAAATGTAACAACTTGAGAGATAACGTTAAAAAATATTGGATTGAACAGAGATTTCGGTACCGTATCTATTGGTAGCGGCTTCGATAATGTTTATGTACGCTACTTACAGTTACCGGTTAAACGACAAAGACGATAAAGATAATAATAGAAATGTATAAGTCAAATGCGTTCTTTTTATTCGAGACACTGGAAAGTTGTTAGAAAATGGTGATCTAGTCAAGACCGTAAAATTCTCCGTAAATGTTTACCACCTCGAACACAGAATATCATTTAACCCATATTGAATCCGACATATAAGCCCTTTTTGGAAGTAATGGTCACAAAAAAGTCCCCTTTACTGCAACACAAAGCTCCGAAGATGCAACAAAAGTGTTTCACTGATTGAAGACCTAGCTAAACCCTGAAGAGGATGCACTGTCGCCTTAAATAGCATTCTAGAGCAAAAACACACGGCCTTTGATAATAAAGGTTAAACAGACTGACACAAATTGATTTTTTATCATAAAAAAGTGACGAAATTGTATAATTCCGTTACTCAACGTACTTGTTATCTGTTTCATTAACGTCAATTCTATTGAGATGATGAGACATGATTGTCACTTCGTATGTTTTCCTCACGAAATAAATCCTTATTTAGAAAAGAACAAAAGTATTATTATTATAAGCCTGTATTTTCCCACTGAAGGGAAAAAAAAAAAAAAAAGGGCAAAGTGCACCCTTCCCTCCTTCCACTTTTAGCGATCCAGTGTAATTGTAGACCAACCCTTTGAGACAGAGTCAAACTCATCACGCCATCTCCTTCTCCTTTCAAATTATTTATTTGCGTCACAATTAAATTAACCTAACTTTCAACAATAATCCTGCTCAGCAAGCGTCAAATTATTTGATTGGCTCTCGGTTTGACTACGGGCTATCAGAGTAGGGATAAGCTGAATTTCATGAAAACTTGATTGGTTTTCATCTAAGGGCCAATGCACACTGATGCAGAGGTGAAACGCAGCAAAACAACACCACAATTTAACATAGCACACCAATCGATGCTCGTTAGCCGCTCGTAATTTCATAATTTTCTCCAAATAAGAAGCCGATGATAACCTTGCATGGTAACCTGTGAATACCTGCCAATTTAAATGTTTTTCCTGTTTTTACAAAAACATTGTCAAACCACAAGCAGTTATTACAATCAAGCCACATTAAGACCGTAATGGCAACCAAACGACTTTTTCCTGTATTTATTCGTCCACAGTGCAAATCTACCTACTGGCCCAAAAAAACAACAAAATAATTCGAAACAATTCCCTTCGCAACACTTAACAGTAGCCAATTAGCATAACAAAAGGAATATAATATCTATTATTAGGAACAACTTATTGACGTGTATGTCCCGGAAACGACGTTCGTGTAATTTACCGGGATGTGGCTGGTATTCCCCCGGGGAACTTACAGCCGCGCGTGCGCACGATTCCTTACGATTTTCCTTTTATTCCCGATAAGAGCTGTATTTATAACTTTGTGTATTATTGTTCGCATTTAGATAGCCTAAGCTGGAATTCAGATAAGTCCTTTGTTCATTACATAATAACCTAACGTATTAGTTTTAATCAATAGCGATTGTTGAAATGTCTAAATAAACACAGCTTTTTAATTCCTTTGAGTAGCTTTATATGTATAATTCGAAGGTAGATACAAAACATGAATTCGGTGGGTAGTTCGACATGGAAGTAAAATAGACTTGAAGAACTCAAAATACGACGTTATCGCGTTGCAACCGCATAGTTAAATAATATCGGATGAAAATTAAGATTTGCAGATGGAGGTATAGATTAAGTGATAAAAACACGCCTGAAGAAAGATTACGTAGTCCTAAACAGTAACCTAAAATCACATTTTATAGAAATCTAGACAAACAACAGAATGTACGGTTTGTTATCCTTGAGCAGTGCCAAAATACCAGGATAACTTAAGCGGAAAATTAGAAGTATAAACGGACAAGCATCAAAACAAATCAATAGGATTACAGATACTCCTAGGCTTGCTTCATAATGTTCCCACTGCTGGGACACAGGCGTCCGGCCTCTTCTCTGTGAGTGAATAGGCTATGATTAGTGATGCAACGAATACGAATTCGAATATTCGTATTTGCCGAATAGTAGACATTTACCGAATATTCGTATTCGGCGAATACTAATACGAATATTTAATTTATCGCCAACTGCTGATCCATTGGCCTTTTGGCGAGAAGATGTCCATTTTCCAAGTCTGAAAAAACTCGCCCAAAAATATTTTTCACTGAAGCCATGTACAGTCGCCTCGGAAATACTTTTTTCAACGGCTGGGAACACCCAGACTGAAAAAGAAATCGCCTAAAACCAGAAAATCTACAAATTTTATGTTTTTTAAATAAAAAATTACCTGTTGTAAATTTTAATTATTAGAAGAGTAAACAGTCATCAAATATATAACTCTTTTATTACCATGGTATTCGTATTCGTATTCGTATTCGCCGAATAGTGATTACTCTCAAAGAGTCATTTCAAAATGACAACTTTATAACAGTGAAGGCATATTAACGACATGATCTTGCTTCACAAAATTATTAATGGATCCATTCAAGTTCCGAAGCTTCTCGTCGAAATAAATGTATCTGTCCCTCGCCATAGTACACCCAGATCTGAACGCATCCTGGACGCGTTCACTCCATGCCCAACAAGAACTAACCTCGGACATTCGGCACCAAGGTTTCCGTCATCTCCATCTGACGAGACGAAGCAGTCATGCTAAGAGCGAAGGAGGTCGCGGTCGCGGAACGCGAGAGGGAACGAACTTCTCGCCCCAGCCACCGCGGGAGACGCATCGGGCGTCGGGGGCCACGTGATGGTGATCCCCGGCCGCCGTAGGCGCGGCCCTGTGGACGGTGAGCTTTGGGCTAGCTCCCCGTTCGTCCGTCTTATGACGACAGGCCGCGTCGACGACGCGTTTGTGTTCCACGCGTACCTCGAAGGGATGTCAGCACATTGAAGGGGCCCGCAAGGGCCGTAGCTTGCAGGGGCTGCGGGACTGTTCGAAAGAGATACCGTGGCCCCGGAACATAAAGGGTGAGGAAGGAACATGAATGGGTTTTAGTCAGTAAAAGTCTGACTGAAGATATTTCATGATTTCCCATCCGAAAAAATAAAATAAAAAGGACAAGCCGGTTTCCTCACGGTGTTTTCCTTCACCGTTTTGAGAACAGCGGTGATGAAATAAATAACACAAAGTTACGCTGTTCGTAACACCGCTGCTTGCACCAATTCCTTATACTGAAGTAATTTACATAAAATATAGTTGTCAGTAAATTTACAGAACCATCAAGTTAGCTCGTACAGACAAACTCTCATAGTAACGTTAGCACTGCGACAAAGACCCTTACTGCTTCTATCAAATTGTTACCACTGATGTGCGGTTGTCTGTCCCTACTTGTAACGAACGACTTAATTATGTCATACCCGGAAAATGCGTGGGAGCCGTTTTCATTAGGGTCAGACACACGAAAGCATAGCAACATTTTAGCGGGGATGATACACAAAGCGATTGTTCAGGATATACTCGAGTTACTCAAGTTATTGTATTGCTAATGCCTGTTTTACTATTACACTAACACATAAATGTATATGTATGTTTGCAGCTACACCTCAGATTCATTATATCACAAGAATCTTGAGATCTACGTTTTGTATTCCCCTTTTTTCTCCTTGAAAACTGCGCCGGTTCAATATTTTTACCAAAAAAAATGCGTAACCGATTAGCTACGGTTACGCCGTAGCGTATCGGCTACGAGTGCTACGAAAAACGTACGTGACGGTAACACGAGTTCCATGATTTTTGTTCACTCAAAAAGTGCTCAACACGCCTAAAGAAGTTTTCATTTAAAAATATTATTAAGATATGTCTAGGTTCCTATCAATTTCTTTTATTTAAGAATTCTTCTGTAGTAGTCCACTTATCACGGCCGTAAAAATGGGGCATTTGTAGTCATTTTTGGAGGGTCATATTAGTTAACGAGGTGCTACAAAAAAGAAAATGACAGACACGTGTCTTATAAAAGTCAATAGTTGCTCTAGCTAGAGGCAAAACAGGGGAATACATTTGTATTGAGAATCGTAGCGCGTTTGGGTTGCATGTCTACACTTTATATTATAAAGAGGAAAACTTTGTTTGTTTGTTTGTTTGGTTGTAATGAATAGGCTTAAAAACTACTGGACCGTTTTTAAAAATTCTTCCACCATTCGAAAGCTACATTATCCACGAGTAACATAGGATATATTTTATCCCCGTACTCCCACGGGAACGGGAATTACGCGTGTGAAACCGCGTGACGTCCGCTAGTTAGTTATAAAGTAAATATCACATCGCATCGGTGCAAGAAGTGTCAGTATTCAAAATGACGTCTTATCACTTACCATTTTCCTTATGACGTCACCCGGTCCTATGACAAACTGCACTCATCCTGCATTAGACATGACTCATCAGCAGCAAACTCATGCACAATACTCACAGTTTCCGATTCTGTATAAACATGCATCTACGAGTAAGTACATATATCACTTCTTTTGATTTTCTGCTTCCATAAGAGGGTCACCCGATCATCAAAAATCTCTACCATGCGTTCTATCGCCATAATAATGAAGAGATCCTGCATGGCAGCAATTCGGTCCGACAAGATGTACACGTAACTTTGAATCGTATCGTGTTGTTGTTAAACTTCGGGAACTGGCCGATTCAGCCATCATAGATGATCGATCGATCTTTATGCCATTGCACTACACAGTTTGCAGAATTTGGTCGAATCTACGCATCTGTAAGTAGCCTTAGGAATAATGACTATGTATACGGAAGCCTTTAGTGTCGAATAAGAGTGGATCAACTAGGTGGCCGTTTATTAGTGAAGTACATTACGTAGGGGAGCGGACGCCACCGCAACACATCAAAGCACTATCGACTTCCGGCGCAGACGCGGGTTATCGGGCGACCTCCGAAATTCCCGGCAATTAGCTTGCGCGTGCGTCCCTTTCCTCCCGCTCCTACTCGCCACTTCCGCTCCAACCGACACCTTGGAAAGCAAACAGACTTGTAAAAATAGATATCGGTGGCGTATTTTGTATGTTAGCTTTTGTCTCCTTGATAACAAACAAATGGGGACGACCTGTTCGATGAAATAGTGCGTTCGTCGATAAGTTTCTTAGTTCGAAAAAAAATTAATTAAAACGGTCTTAGTTATTGAGCTCCATAACGACATTTCATGAAACAAAGCTGGCCTCAAAACAATTCCATTTTGTCGTCGACTGTCGTCGTATAAACAATTCGTATCACCCTTCACACACATGCAACAAAGGACTTTGAACTTTCTTTGTCATCAAACAGCGCATTCCAACGCATTGTAGAATTTGTCACTCCTTCATTCAAGTACCATCGTGTAGATAAAGCAATAAACATAAAAATAAACTAGGTGCCTTAACTGTCTGAAGTCATTATCTGAAGAGCGCGGTAGGTACGGTTGCCCACTAAATAAATACGTACAACATGAATGAACGTTTGCTCGCCGGATCGAGTCGAGCGCGCACTTCCGGCGACAAGTAATAAGGACACCACACGATACCGACGATACAATTTCGAAACGGGAGAGTCTAAGGAGGTCACCGGATAAGATTACGGTTAACTGTGTATACAAACCGTTTACATTGATAACTCGTTAGAATTTAGCGATGGCGCCTGTGACGTGCCACTATCGATGGATTTGGTTGGTCGATAAGCACCCTGCTGGAGACATCGCCGATAAATGATGTCATGAATGGAGCCC
The DNA here is from genome assembly GCA_916618015.1 of Xestia c-nigrum. Classification (NCBI taxonomy): domain Eukaryota; kingdom Metazoa; phylum Arthropoda; class Insecta; order Lepidoptera; family Noctuidae; genus Xestia; species Xestia c-nigrum. The sequence continues at coordinate 15,101,517 of OU745260.1, forward strand.
TTTATTGTTGGGTCAAATCAGATCCATTGACGTCCGGTCGAAGTGGCAGGCGTGATGAGAACCTGGCCTTTTAGGTGCTTACTTCATCTTGAAAGAAAAGGTCTATGATTAGATGCAATGTCACAAGTACTCCACTGATGCCTGCATTTAAAAATATGATTAACAAAGAGCAGAATGCAATATCTCACTTCGTAACCTTTATTTTTGTCTCCTATGTGCCATGTGATATGAAATATTTATGAATTTGGGTTTTTGCATTTAGTTTTAGTGAAGATGAAATTACTAGTCTGTTGCATTGATTTTGGAAAGTCATTGACGGTACCTCGATTTGGCTTGTGTTTCGCCCCTCAATCAATATTTCGAATCGTTACTCCACAGTTAGAATTTAGAGTTTACGGTACACAAAGTGTCATTAGTTATTCGTAATAATAGCTCTCCTGGCTCTCTTTACGTTGTCTGTTCTGATACTAATCTGGGTGCAGAATAATTTCCTGAAACACGTAGTATAAACTTGATGCTATAATGCTGATGGAGTCTCAGTCGATAGATCCTGAAGCAAGTACCTACTTGTAATTTAAGCCTTAAATTCTCGTGAAGGTTATCTTTTTTCTATTGTTTTCACATGTTTGGGGCTGACTGGAAAATTTAATGACACAAAAAACATCAGTGTTATGGTTGATATTTGTAACCTCGTTCTTTCAAGGAATAGCTTGTCAACGCAGTTTGTTACATTAACGCACCACACAACTTGCACTGGCAATTTAGACTATTGTTACTCTATGTATGTACGTATGTTATTACGCAGTGGCATCGGCAGATCAAAACAATCAGTTATACGCACTGATTAAGTGCCATCGGCGCAATCTAAACAAAGCCTTACATCACACAACATAATGTTTATTTTACGATGATGATCTCTGAATGCATTGCGAAGAATGCTACAGATTGCGCGCAAAGCGGGGACATCCAAGTCTGTAATCCATTTTATCAATGCGTAGGTAAATGTAGTATATTTTGCACGACACAATGAAATCGTTTTAAATACTTCGCGGTGTCACATGAGCATGAATGAGTGATACTCGTGAATAATGGACACTCGTGATCTGAATGATACGTTCATTTGTTAGATGATTCAGTACCCAGCGATGTCAAAAGTCAACAGGGCAGGTCCTGCAAGTTTTAGCGGAAATCGTTACCATATTGTACATATGTGTCATGATTTTACATGATCAATGAATCAATGCTGCATATTAAATAAAGTGGAGTAAATGACTAATACAATTATCTACCTATTCATAAGTGGTTCGGGACGTTACTTTGAACTACCGTCACTAGTCATGTGACGTGGCGGTTACAACCTATGGTGAAACTGTATATCACAATTTGCTCCTGAAATTAAACCGCAACACGTTATAACGTTCTGAAAATTGGAGCTTTACATTCGAAGTGAGCCCCTAACATAATTGAAGTTATTTTTAATTAACACATCATAAACATTTACCTTATTGCTTAACTCTGACGTTTTCAGTACTTAATTATGAATGTCAACAAAATAAAATAAAAACAATTGTTTTATGGCACCTGCCATGAAGTCTCCAGCTTGTTGCAGTTTGATAATTATGAACTTTTAAGCTGATAATAAAGATCAAAAGCCCGATTTCATTCCGTTTACTACTTGAATAGAGAAATTACTATATAGTGACAAAATAACTGCCGTTGTTTTCGACACTCTACATTCAATCCTTATCAAACTTACTATCACGCACGCAACAAATGAATGGGACAGTTGAACTTTTTATTTGTGACATATTTTCTTTATCGACGACACAAGAGTAAGAATTCATGTTGAAAATATTTAATGGGGTGATAATTCAATTCTATGTGCGTTACATTTTTTAGACGTGGTGTATGTGTGCGTGCCGTGGCGTGTCCGTGTGTTAGCTTGTTAGTTGACTCGTTGGACGCCATCGACGTTTATCGGGCGCCTGCAATCCGCGCGCTGACCCCGCGATATCCTCGATCTACATTACCCCTCGCCCCACCTCCCCCTCACATCCCACACACGAATTTAAACCCTTAAACAGAAGTCTTAAGGATCATATTGGTCCGTAGCCAGCGGTGGGAGCAGGCGCATGAATGGACAGGCTTGTGAATGAGCGGACTATGTCCCGCGGGCGATAAGCACTATCGTCGGGGCCAGCTGACGGTCCATGTTGACAAACCCTGTTCCACTTTCGTTGCCCGAGTCGACTTAGGTTTATCAATCGAATTAATGCCGTCGTCGCTTTAAGGCACCCGGTTTTGTCTTCAATGCTAGAACGCAACGAGCTGAGACCTTCACGGGCTTCATAATAATGCGTAGAACCGCTAATGCACCGCAGATTGTAAACAACAATCACTGAAATGTTTTGGTATTCGAATATAGAATGTTTCATGTAATTTCTGTCATGGGAATAAAACTATAATAATAATCAAAGTACTTGATTGAAAACAAAAAGCGGTTAAGCTACTTCCTGCACATTGTTCATCGCCTGCGGATACCGCGATCCTTGTTTATTTATGTGTATGCAAATATCTTTCTACCATGACTGAAGTGATTTCATGGGAACGTATTAATTAGCTACTCAGAAATGGACATAATCGTCCGCAAACGTCATTGTCTCGTTTTATCTACCGCACAAAGGCGAGTAAAAAGGTCGCTCATCGCGAACCGTATCGCGTAATGTGTCCCTATGACACACTCTACATGCGCAAATTATTTAGTAAACAGTCAATATTGGCGAATTTATATGCGCGTAATTAGTTATTACTTCTTATTCTGATTCAAAACACGTGAACGGGCTGGCTTTTACCTCGGCCAAAGAATTAGCGCGACCATTCAGCGTGGTAACGCTCCCAGTCTCTTGGAGACATCACTTGACAGCGTCCAAAAGGAATTTTTTGACGCCATTTTTTAAGTTTTTAGTTTAAGTTAGTTGAGTTCATTTTAGCTAATTGTGAACACAAAACACGAGAATGTATTTCTAAGCGAATTAACTAACCATGTGGTACAATACAAAAAGATGTGAGCTATTTAAAAGTGAAATAAATTTGCATTTCGGGTTGGGAGATTAGGAACAGTGGACGATAGCCAAATACTGTTCTTATAATTGTAACAATAATAGCCGATAGTTAAATTGAATTACCCGAAATTAATGAGTTTTAAAATGCCTCGGCTGCTCGTTACTGGGTAGTCTCGCAGCAAGAGGCAAGCATTCAGAAGAAATTATAATTAGTTTTGTTTTTAGTTTATCCGTATTTTATTATTTTCCGAAACTGGTAAAAAAATAAATATTTAAACAGAATAATGTATTGTTTTTTTCAGTAGACAGGTGGATTATTTCATTTTATAACCACACACCTTTTCGTTTTTGCAAACTCACTATGTTAAACTTAATAATATCATCTTCGGATTAAACATTATATTAGCGTCATGAAAACATCTGATAATTAAAAAACGCAGAGCTATCTATTTGGGTTAACGATTTCTGTTATATACGCGAACAAATTAACATTCCACAGATAATTTTGCAGTTTATTCCACTTTTCAGCGCTTTAGGTCGCGGCCAAACTCGACTCTAGCCGACTTTGTCCACAATTAGGGTTCTTAGACTTTTGAAACTATGGAAATTGGTAAGGAAATCTTGATTTTGCCACTACCTCACAGAGAGTCTGGTATCCTATCATTGGGAATTTTACAGGCTGATTATAATAATCAGTTAGGAAAAACTACTAACACAAACATTCTGACAAAATACAACTGGACCACCCCTAATCGTAACACTTCCAAGAATATGCAAGAATATGCACGTCAGCATGATTTTATATGTATACCAGAGCTACGACCACGAACTAATGCGGGCTGAAATGCATGTCATGACTCCCTATATTCAAAATATAAACAATAGGCATAAATAGTTGTATAGTGCCTATTTTCACAAATACAAAGCAATACCTAAATTAATGCCTAAATTGCTGCATTGCTGCATCTGCATCTGGTTAGACTGGAAGCCGACCTCAACATTGTTCAGAAAAGGCTAGGCAGATGATGATGATATTGTTGTTTCATTTGAAGTCTTAGCGCTGACCTAAATATTGAAACACGGAACCCTAAAAACATCACAACATCACGCCTGCAATCACCGGAGAGTTAAGCATAGGTGTAAATAATAGTACGCCGACATTTCGCCAGTGTGTTTAAGTACCACGTAAAAAGGACGAGCCAATTGCCAATAATCGGGCACAGAGCCAGACTCCGTGTAAACACAACAAAATCATAAACATAACCAGTCTATAATATTCCCACTGCTGGAACACACGGCCTCCTCTCTATGACAGGTATTGAAAACACAATTGTGCCCTATTATGAAGGCATTAGTTTAGGTTTAAATAAGTGTTAGTGAAAATGGCAGGAGCACAAATAGCATAATTATACCCTTAACAAGTATAATAAATAATATAATTATCTATAATGGCGCCGATATGTTAATCACTAATATGAATCATCGCTGATCCGATGCAGATTTTGTTGCAAACAATATTTCAGTTAACTCTTATCACTCGTCAAGGGGTGAGTCATATAGTTTTTATTTAAATAAACTTAAGTTTCTCCGAAAAGTAAAATGCAAAACAAAAAACAAAATTGACTCATGAAGTCATGACTTATCAATGACTTGACTATAAATATCATCAAGCAAAGTAATGTAAGATAAAAATAGTCATTGATACTACAACAAGATTAGAACTTTAAGGGAGATTTACTTACTTTGACTGAATATTTCATCATTCGGAAAATTCGCAAAGATATCATGAGATTACCTGAAAAAAATGCGCGTGTATTCGTATGACAGCAACCTCATTCGATAACCTAAACAAGACGTTTTCATAGACTATAGATACGAACGAATGAAGATGAAACAAACACCAAATTCTAAACAAATAAAGATTCTTTCAGTCACAAATATAGGCAAGTCCCTTTGATTTATTTGAATAATTCATAATCTGTACCACTCTATTATGTTTCACCCATAAAATTATCTTAACGTTCTGTAGTAAATCCACACAGTTAGTAGAAATCTTCATGACGTAGCAACACCCTCCAATCGAACATATGTTTATATCACAGATTAGTACCCTATTCAACAGCTAAACATTTAAATAGTGGTGAAGACGATCTGATTAAAGCGGCCGGAAGAAACTGGACAGCCATGACACAAAACCGCCCAAAGTGGAGAGATTTGGAAGAGACCTACACTTAGCATTGGGTGGGCAACAGTTGAAGAAGAGAGAAAGAAGAGAAGAGATTGTGGTGCAATCTGTAGAACTTTTCCACCATTCTTCGTAGCACTGCGTAACGGAACCTTTGATATAAATATACGTAGCACTGTGTAGCAAAACCTTTCTACCATTAGACAGATTCGTAGCACTGCGTGGCACGATCTTTCCGGCATCAGAAATCTTCGTAGCACTGCGTAACGGAACCTTTGATAGAAATATACGTAGCACTGTGTAGCAGAACCTTTATTCCATTAGGAAGGGTGTAGCACTGAGTGGCACGACCTTTCTTGCATTAGAAATCTTCGAAGCACTGCGTAACGGAACCTCTTATCGGTTAGAAATACACGTAGCACTGTGTAGCAGAACCGTTCTTCCTCTACAGAGGTTCGTAGCACTGCGTGGCATGACCTTTCTTCATTAGAAATCTTCAAAGCACTGCGTAACGGAACCTTTGATCGGTTAGAAATACACGTAGCACTGTGTAGCATAACCTTTCTTCCATTACAGATGTTCGTAGCACTACGTGGCATGACTTCATTAGTAATCTTCGTAGTGCTACCTTTGATGCATTAGAAATGTTCGTAGGACTTCTAAGCAAGTCCTTTATTGCATTTGTAATCTTCGTAGCACTTTGTAGCAGAACCTTTTGACCATTATATGTCTTTGGAGTATCGTTCATCTGTTATAACTGTTCATAGACCTGCTTTGCAGAACCTTCATAATCTTAATGGAGGCGCGTCCATTATGTCTTCATGACGCATAACATGCCTAATATCAAAATAATCTATTATATGAATTCGTAGCGCTGCGTAGCACCTTTCAATCATTAAGCATCTTCTTTTTGCAAGGGGTTTAAAATATTTGAATGTGCTCATATCGACGTTTTAATCTCAGAAGAGTAGATATTCTATCCTTCATGTCTAAAGGGCGTAGATCGCTACGCTGCACTTCATTATTCCGTAGCAAAACTAATAACCTCCCAAAGGCCAACCTCTTCAAAAAGTACGCCTGAAAACAATAGTAGTTTTTATAACAGATTTATCACGGATGTTTAGAACCAAGCTGAACCTAAGTGACACAAAAATATTTAGGTCGAATTTTAAAGCAAAGTCCCCCCTTCCAATCATAATACATGTCTGTGTTGCAAAAATTTGCTAAAAGTGCCGATTTTATGACATTGAATCGTTGTATAGCAACGCAGTCGCGCAGCTGTCATGACGCACCCTTTGCACGAATTGTAAGCACCCTAAAAAGCATCATCGTAAGCGCGCTATCTTATTTGGATCATTCTAAAGAACTAATACCGGAATAGTCCGTGTGCAGAAAGTGTAGGGTCTCACACAGTGAACGACGTTTTAAAGACTTTGTACTGTAATACATTTAATTCCGTTTAAATATGAGCTACACTTACCGTTCATAAGAGCCCCGTGACTGAGATCGTAACGCATCGAGACCATTATGATAGGTATCCAATTTCACTGAAGTTCTGAGACCGAGTTCACCCGAATTCCTTTTTTATAAGGTCTAGTAATAAGTACCGTGCTGGTCACCAAATCGTTTTTTATCAGGAGAGCACTCAGCGGCGTGCATATGTCAACGAGTTACGGCAGCGGTGACCCAAAGTTTCATAAAAATGTGACATCCGATACTTGGACTGTCAGTCATAGGGGATGGCTATCTCAAAATTCTCGAGAAGAGATAAAAAATAAAGCCCAACATTTACAATTAAAATTCTCTTCTCCATTACATCAATGAAACGCATTGAACACATCGCATATGCCTCAAAGGCTTTCGAGCTAAAACAGTTTGACCACTAAACGGAATGGCGACTATTTACCACATTTTTATTACGAACATACATTAGGCAGGTTATTTAATTCATTTCAAGACGATTACAAGTACTATAAACCGCGATACCTTCACAGGGAGCCGATTGACCATAAAAAATGGAAGAATGATCGTTCCTGGGAACTTGTGTAATGGGATTACGATGTGTCCATTAAGAATGCTATCTAAAATGCAAATACCGATAAAGTACCGTTCACTTTATCTAACAAAGGACCACTCTACGGCGACGTCTCTGACTTTTACATTGTAGCATTGTAATTAAAGACAACTCCATATAGAGGTGTTTTCAATTGTGGAACCAAATTAATTGGATCGATACTGTATAAATGGAACCGTTTTTCTTTTCTTTGGAAATGCGATCAAGGGACATGTTTCCTGGTTTAAAGGTGGACCGCCTGTAGCTACAACCCTTTAAAGGTGTTTATATATTTTGCGTTTTTGAGACTTACAGGGATATTACCTTTCTACTGACGTTTTTTGTTAGTGTTCTTTATAACATCAAATAAAAGCATTACATCAGGCATTGTAAAGGTTTATGGGCATTATAGGCATTGTTTTAAGCATTCACGGTTTAAAACGAAACTTATATTATCACTTACGGGATCAGGAGCTCAATATAATGAATAATCACGGAATATATAGGTACCGTAAGTGACAATATGTTTAATAGGCAGTATTATCCGAAAGCTTATAAATGAGCTGATTTATGGGGCCAAAGCCTTCTTATCTATTAGGCGGTAAAAAATAATTGTGCATTTCACAGAAAAGCCGGTAATCAGCATGCTTCTTCCGGCCTGTTGAACTTAACATAGGCTTCAATGAAGAATTAGATGTTTCAGATTTCCAGTTGATGTTTCGTTTGACATCTAGTTTACCGACCGATAGAAGCCAAACGTCACAGAAAAGCTTTCTTTGATTTTCCAATTCATAAAGTGACAGGTAGCTTAGGTGATGGATAGGACTAACTTGGTTTATAGAAACACCGGTCTACGAGTACGAGAGTAGAATTTAAACTGACAGTGATACGTAAAGTAAGTTTAGAAAACGGCCTTAAGTAACACTAACAATAGATGAATATATTTATTGAAACCATCTTTAGGCCCGGACTCCGCCAAAGCAGAGCGATGAGAAATGTGTGGAAACCGACCAATCACAATAGTTGAAATGGGCATAGCGTGTCTATTCTCTCCTGTGATTGGTAAAATCTGGGGGGCTACTCTCTAAGTCCGTCAACGAAGATACATAGCTTTATACTTTGAAATGAACCCTACTCCCTAACAGGGGCGGATTTCCCTGTAGGTCGAGTAGGCCCGGGCTTAGGACGGCAAAATTTGGTCGTTTTTTTTAGTAGTTACGCGCCTACTTGTAAAATCTCAAAAATTTGTTCATATAGCGTCCTGCAAAAAAATTACATGAATGGCGATTACGATTATTAGAAGTGCATTGCTCATCCAACTGAATCTTTGCTTACTAGTTTATTCCAAGGTTAATTTAATTTCTATAGGTAGTTTATTTAATTTTTCATGCTTTACAGCACATAGGGGGCGGCAATCTTTAGTAGGCCAGCCAACGTATCAAATCCGCCCCTGCTCCCCAATATTTTCGAATTCATGAGTTTTAAAAACACATCGTGAGTAAGGATCAGATGACCAATCGGGTCGTTTTTAGTTCGGGTCCCTAACGAATCTTATGTCCATAAGACAAGTGATACACAGTAGGCCCTCAACTGTAACTTCGGACGAAACTACGGGTTTCGTGCTTAGAGAGTAGACCCCTTAGAACATGTCTCCGCTCCGCTCCAATTTGGTGGAGTCTGGGCCTTACGGAAGGTCACCCGTCACTAAATCAATGAGGATTTGTGAAAATAAAATAAACTATCATCAAGATCACTTAATGTGTCATTAGAAATAGGTAATTAAATGATTTACGGTTCAGATCGGTTCGGTAACAATCGATCAAAGCTTAATCTATCAATCAGATAAATTGGAGTTTGTCAATAAATAAGAATTATGTTTGTCAAACTTCGCTGTTAGAAATGTAATCAACATTAATTTTTATTTAGTTATTCCGTTTAATCGGTGTTGTAGTTACAATGTAAAAAAATACTTTTAACATGGGTAATATGGTTTATTCTACTTTTTGTATTTGTCTTATTTAATCATTTCGCGGGATCAAATGACCTTACGAAGTGAAATAGAAGACCTTAAATTCATTTAAACTTTGTTCTGCCCGCGGCTTGGCCGCCTGAAGTTCGATTATATCCCATGCAATGGGATCTTACTATATATACTAAAATCTTCCACGAGAACCACTCTATCCATTGGTGAAAACATCATGAAAATTGGTACAGTACTTTTTGAGTTTATCGCGAACAGAGAGACAGACGCGGCGAAGGACTTTATTTTATAATATACTAGCGGACGTCACGCGGTTTCACACGCGTAATTCCCGTTCCCGTGGGAGTACGGGGATAAAATATATCCTATGTTACTCGTGGATAATGTAGCTTTCGAATGATGGAAGAATTTTTAAAAACGGTCCAGTAGTTTTTAAGCCTATTCATTACAACCAAAAGTAAATAGTGTTAAAAGTATTTTTTACAAACAAACAAACAAAGTTTTCCTCTTTATAATATTAGTGTAGATAATATTAGTGTAGACTAGCTGACCCGCGCAACTTCGTCTGCGAGTGAGGGTTAGTTTTTTTTTAAATAAAAAGTATCCTATGTTACTTCCAAGTCCTCCAAGAATATGTGTACAAAGTTTCATGATGATCGGTTGAGTAGTTTTCGCGTGAAAACGTAACAAACAAACTTACATTCACATTTATAATATTAGTAGGGATATAGGGATTAGTATAAAGTCCTATAGGCATGATGACACGATAGTGGATATGAGGTAGATAATTGATGAAGTTAAGGTGGGTATATAGGCACTAGGAACTGAGGGTTACTGTATCTACATGATGATGGTTACCAAATTGTGTGTAGTGTAAAATAACAGAACGGATACCTTTTACTTACGAAATAAATAGTGATTAAGATAAACATTTGTAGATACTAGTACTTCAACTGGTTCAACAGATACAAGGTTTCTTATGAATTTAAAGATTAGTGTCTCTTTATTTATGAAATCAATCATTTTACTACGATAACTGATAATAATCTAGATATTAGTGAACTGGTATCAAGGGCTCGCGCGTGTTACACGTTATATGACGCTCAATGATTTAAAGGCAGTGGAACGGCAGTTTTGGAAGCAATGGTTACCAGAAAGTCATTCAAAAATTGATTGCCTCAAATACCTTAAAAATGTGCGGAACTGATCAACAACATACTGTTTCTGTTGCAGTGTCAATCGAATAAAGAAATAATACACACGAAACACTTCAATTTAAACAGACAACCCCAAAATTGCTTACAACCCCAAAGGCGAAGTTACTTCTACAAGCAAAAGATTAGCTGCGGCGAAGGTTAGGCTGACAGAACCCTAAAGGGTCGGTAATTACAACGGTAGGGAATTCTCACACGGCGCGGCCGGCCGGGTGCGCAGGTGCACCTGCCCTCGCACGCGCGCAGCCACCCGCGAGCCGCAAGCTGCAACAACACCGTACCTTGTTGCACCACTGACCTCTTACCCAACACTGACTTATTTAAGCTTTTTGATCAAATAATACTTAAGTTTTTGCTTTCAAAGTCCTAACAAGCCTTTATCGAATAGTGTCGGTTTTAAATGATTGTGATGGGAACTTTAATAATGTGTTGGAATGAGTTGACTGGAACACGTGGTCTTCCAGTGTTTTTCTGCTTACACATTTTATCAGTATAAATGACTGGCATTATATGTAGATGAAGGCTTTAAGGCACGTTAAGAAGAACACAGCGCCCGGAGCATCCACTCATAGTGACTTCTGTGACTGCCTTATGTGTGACACCTAAGAAGGCTTCTTTCACATGGTCTATTTACCCTCAAATTATGGCCGACATCCATTCCTCAACTTCATAATCTAGTATTTGTACTTTAACAAAAACATGTTGCTTCGAAGACAAATTCCTATCTCATAAAACTCTCCTAAAATATCATAAAAGTTGCTATCGAAATATCTTTGTAGAATTTTGAACGTTTATCGTAACGGACGATCGCTCGGATTTTACGCAGCTTTGTTAACAGGATGCAATTTAGTTAAACCTTATGTGCAAATGCGCCAAAAATTGTTATTCAATAAAGATTTATATGATTGTGTTGGGTAAACTAATTAGACTTCAGAACCACGGGTTTTCGTCTTTTACTAAATTATATTGGCTCAAGAATACACCCTTGGACAACTCCAATAAAAAATGGATAGCATTTTAGTTAGGGACGTTCTATTACTACAATCAACTTACTTCATTACATTGTTTTCTTTCTAGTTAAGTCTATACAAATCGGCGCCTTGTAACTAAACATTTAATCTAAAATTAAAATATTTTAGACAATTTCCGCGCATTCCTTCCAAGTAACGATTATTATATGATTATTTGTACGTTTTAGCAATTCCGAAATATTTGCTTCATCTGCACTTGAACTCTTCTGATGATGGACCAGACAAACATTTTTGCCAGCATTTAAAATTATTGCTACTTACTCCAGAATCAATCTCTCTTCTGCTGCAAGTCTTGTTTCTGATCTTTGGGTTTTCATTCAGTGCCTTTGAAATGATTATTTTGCGAACTGTTGATGTATAATAATTTTAACTTGCTTCATTCTCCTAATGATAAATATTTATTATGGCGTAAGTACAGTTGACTATCTTGACTGACCACAGATTTTCATATCTTTGCACTCATCAATATAAGTTGTTGGTGATGTTAATCTTCTAGTTAAAAAATCTAAGCCAAGTTACGTTACACGTTGACAGAATCAAGTCTCGTTAGAAGGACCGTCATCACAGCTCACAGTTGATTCCAGGAAACATCCGCATTCCATTAGAACATGTTCTTAATATGTAGCGCTTTTATAAAGATCGGTGTGAGTCATTTGCGACACTGCACCACATTCATTAACATTCCAGCAAACGCTAGTACCAGTACCAGCTCTTCAATTGACGACCGCCGCTTGCTGACCACTGATTGCCTCCATTCGGGTTATTCAATCAACTACTTAATGAGCAAATCAGATAGCTATATTCTCTGATTCATCAATCGGATACAGTTAATGGTTCCAAAGTTTGTACGGAAATTGTTAGGATTGTAACGCAATTCTTAGAAAATTCGGAAGTTTTCATTTCCGTGCGCATCCGGGTGAGTCAGGATGTTCCATATACGGTCGTGATTGCTCATAGCTTTTCTGCTGCGACTTGAATAGAACTAGGGCTGACTATTTATCTAGTTGTCTCGTTTTATGCGTCACGATTTGAAACTAAAGTATCGTTGTACACAAACCCCTAATTATAGTTTTTAAGAAGGCACGGTTTAATTAATATGTTCTTCGTTCCTTTTGAACTTCTTGTAATCCGAAGGGCTTTTACGTGACGTGTGATTGTTAACTAAGCCCAAAATTGGTCTGAAGTGGACACCTGTTAGAATTTGTTGTAGCGGCTATTTGTCGCAGGCAGGCGCACGCGCAGGCATGCGTACGTGCTGCCCCTCCCCCCTCGCATCCCCTCCCCCCCTCCCCTACCCCCCCCGGCCCCGGCGTGTCGCGGCGCCCGCTCACCATTCATCGGAATGCAGGGACTGTACTTTGGTACATCTCATTATGAATAGACGCTATTTAACCGTATTTGGGTTATAGTTTAGTAAACTCGTTATCTTTACTTTTAAACCCTTATTCGTTACTTATTTCACTTTGCCGTCAAGTATGACATTATCATAAATATCACTGGCATATACTCAAGTAGGTAGATACCTATTCATAAGTCTAGATTCGGGGTAAGGCATTTGCTTAGCATTAACTGCTACGCCAACTGCTACGAAAATACTACGAAAAAAGGTTGCCTTGGTGGAGAAAACCATAAACCCGCATGGTTAAATTTTCATCAAATCTTTTTTCATCTTAAACATCACACAAAAATAGTACATCTGAAGATTTTAGAACCATTTAAACGTTTCATCCGAAACCATTTACAACTACATATACGGTTACAGAATTTGACGAAATCTTCTCAACAATATTCAGTGTTTGACAGTGACAGTTACAGTAGCATTGTTTAATACAGCATTAGAGTTCAGAGTCGAGTTTGCGCTATGGGCAACGTTCGTATCGCCATAGACGATATACACTGCCGCAAATGTAGAGAAATTAGAATGTAGTAGTAGATGTTAGCGGTATTATAGGTGGTCACCGATAGTGGGTAGTGCTAGTTCCGTAGCGGAGAGCGCTCGGGTGGCGCGGGCGCAGGGCACGAGGCACGCTAGGAATGCGCGGCCCTCGGCGCCGGTTTACAAATAGAAGGGCCGCTAGCGCGGACTGCACGTGTGATACATTGCCACGATTAATCTGTTAGCGCTGATGCGCGCCGAAGAAACGATCATATCGCACAACAATTATCTATTAACGAGTCACAGCCCCCCGACTTGACGATATCACTTCACGAGGGTCTCGCGTGTTTGACTCCAAAAAAGTATTAGTGCTACGAAATGTGACAAGCGCCGTTCCGAATACTTCCTCCTTCGGCTATTTATTTGAGAACAACACGAAGCATCAAAGGGCGCGTGAGATCGGTGGCGAGGACGGGACGAACAGTCGTTGGGAAGTGTCAGCCCGGGAAGGGGCGACAGAAAACACGTGAGTGACATCTCGGAGGGTCGCTTGTCGGGCACAAGAAAGCTATCGGCGGCCCTGCGTTCGCTGACCCCGGCCGGACGTCACGCCTGAGAGAAGCCGAGTGCAGCTCACGCCGGCTGCCCTGCGCCTGCGCTGCCCGCCGCACTGCGCCGCCCGCGTCTGCAGCTGACTAGCCCGGATCACATTCAAATCAATTCTTATAAATCATGCAATCAGCCGAACCTTAATCGAGTTTAATACGCCATTGTCCTTCTCCAAGACTTTAACCATATGTGAGGGTGGAAGCCGGCGCTCACTTAGTGGACTGATGTGGAGTGTTGGTGTATCATACAGTGGCTGCCGCCTTGTTGGCAGAAGTTAACGGAGTTTGGAATTAAATGTGACTTTTTAAACTTTCTGCGACAGTTGGTTACGGTAACCAGTTACCCAGTATATTCATCAGAGAGGTCTAAATATTTTTGCTAAATTATTACTTATATGGGACCTTTTCATCTGAGTTTTAGGGGCCTCCTTGAGTGAACTAACAGTGTGGTGATATTAAGTGCACTAAATGATCAAATTTAAACTATCAGTAAAATTGTACTGAAAGACGGTTCTGAATCGATGAATTTTGTGCAAATTGTGAAGATGGTTTTTACAGGTAAGTGGGTTAAATATATTATGTAAATTAACAAGAAAAAAATATATTCGGACAAAATTAAATTAACCGTAGGTCAATATGTAATTTAAAAGCGTTTTTTTTTTAAGAATTATCGTGATTGTTTAGTCAAATTATGAAGTTGTACCTATTAAAAATACTTACTTCTCTAAGTTTATCTGAATATTTTTAACCGTTTTTTTGGTTGTCAACTGTTGTCGTATCTTAACTTTTAATGATTTAGGTTCATAAATAATTATATTAAAACACTACTTGTATACTTCTTATAGAAATAATGATAATATATGCTCTATGAAACATTTTTTTATTCATATCATAATACCAAATTTAACAGCTACCACATAATCACTTGATCTTGTCTAGCTTTGTTATACTACCTACCTAGGTTAACAGTCATAAATGTACCTAACACAGGGTATTCCCCACCTTAATGTTGCCAGTTTAAGTCATAAAAAACTAGTAACTATTTTAATGGCTATAGCCATTCTTGTTAAAACTTAGGTACCTATGTCATTTAACCAAAACATTCAAATTGTATTTAGTTAAGCTTTGGTCTTTTTAATTGGTTTACCAACTCTTTAGCTGTCTTTAACAACTCGCTCAGTTATCCAATGTTCTGAATTAATTGATGGCTAGGGGTAGAAAATGGGTAAATGTAAGATTTATTGGGTTATTTTAGATCTGAATATATGCAGGCCGACCTTTAAAAATCCTATTTAATCTGAATATTTTAGAATCTTTATCTTGTTGTACAATTTTCAATTAATCTTGCTTCTAATTTCGAATATTGCTAGTGCAAAAAATATCTAGTTGCAATAGTAGAATTAGATTCTACTTTTGTGTGGGTACTTATGTGCTACAAAATATCACCTCTGTTTCAGCTATATGTAGGTAGATGTCTAAAACATTCGGTTTTTTTTTATTCGATAAGAAATTAATCATATGCATGGGTAGAGAAGTCCTTATTGCGAAAACAATTTAATCAAAAACACCTTTGACTTGCCAAAGGTGCTTTTTCATTCATTTTTGTTTAAACTACTTATTTGCTACAGAATATTAGGTACTTTTCTACTATTATTGTTTAAGAAATAACAATCTACCTATATTTTTAGGATGTTTTTTTTTATTTCACTTCTACAAATACAGTTTGGTGTAATAAAAATACAAAGTGGTAGTTATTGTTTATTTATAAAAAAATAAAGTGAATAATGATTGGCGCCAACTTGTGAGGTAAATTGTTGAAATATGTTTGAAAAGAAGTGAATTTTATCTAAGAGCTAAAGTGGGAGCGAGATTAGATAGGCTCAGCCCTACGTGCTGATAACGACACCGGATTCCAACGCGATTTACACACATACACATAACCTCACCCACACTCACATACACACAATATCATTTAATGTATTATATATATGTTAAGTATAGGTATTTGTTATTTTTTTAAATCCCTCCCTTTTATACTTACCTATTTTCTTGTAAGTATATATTTAAAATTAAAATACAGTCAGCGCTTGAGCTCAGATTCATAAATACTTCAGTTTTCATAAATATTTTAACGATTAAATCAACTGAAGGTTTACCTAATGCATCATTTATGATAAAACTAATCTATAATAGATTATCTTTGTAACCACAAACAGTTTCTCATTGGGCATTTATTTAATTTTAACAAACAATAATAATTATTTTATGTTTGATTTGAATTTATTTTAAGGCATAAGACACTGTAAAATTCTATTTATAGTCTTCAATACTTATAGTACTTGTGCAAATAATTCTTAAATTTGTGTTTTTAGAAACATGAAAAATGCGAGGAACCCCTTAAACATTTTTTAATTATTGGATTTAACAATGAGTTTATCATTAATTTATATTAGAATAATTTAATTAATAAAATTAATATTGGATGTAAGTTGGCAGTGGTAAGGCGCGAGGAAGCGCGCGCGGTTCACCGGCGCCCGCGCATGTTCACGGCTGCGTGTGGCAACACTGGCACGCACTTCCTGCGTACTTCTTCCACATCTACCCGCACTATAACTCAGCGCCTATTAGAAATTATCAAAAAACTTGACAATTTTACATATTTTTTATCAAATAAACTCATTTTATTTTGCCCTAGTGAAATCAGTTGTAGTCCAGTGGAATCATACAGATATTTTTCAATTTAAATTAAATTCAATGATTTAAATTATTTATAAATTATTGCGTACGCTAGTTCAATTATTTTACAATTCGGATAAAAGCAAAAAGTTTCAAAATAATAGCTGAATAATTTTTTAAGGGCCATTTTTCTCTTAAATGTTTTGAATCAACTGTTTCTTACTGCTGTGTACTAAAGTTATTGAAATTAAATATTTTAAATAAATCATTATAGTTTTAATTCTTCCAAATTAATGTTAAAATATAATTATAACATTATTTCCAAAAAAAAATAACAAAATAATATAGATCATTGTCAGTTTGTGACACTTAGTTGTCGGCAACTAGGTATGCAACACTTAAAAAAAAAGTTATATTTTATTGTTGAAAGGCAAATTTAGCTTAACAGAAACCGAACAATAAGCATTTCTCTGTAATTCAATTACTGGCATAATAGGCAAGATAAATTCTCTATTGTGTCCTCTGAATAAAAGCTACTATTGAACAAACGGGGACTTGTATCTTTGAAAAAATCTATTATATCGTGAAGTACTAAATATAAAGCAATAAACTGTCATTTTAAAACCACCTTAAGAGTGCTAATTTTTTTACTGAATAATAAGTGACTCCAGAAAATATTACTTAATGCTAAAAATTATATGTAGTGTAATTCAATATATTTTTATTGCCTAAAAGATGCAGTTTTTTTATAAAAAAATACTTGGACAAATTAAGCCTTTTAACTATTTAATTATATTTATAAGATTATCACAGATAATTCCAAATCAAATTTTCTTTACAAGACAACACTGACAAGAGATTTCGTTAAAACACATTAAATAAGTAGTAGAGATTTCTACATTTTTTTTTCACTTAAGGCCCATTTCTAAAAAATAGTCGGATTAAAAACTTCAAAACAAAAAGTCCTGAATAAATGTACTTAATAAGTAAATCGTTGGCTTTTTAATCTAAAAAAAAATATTCCGTTTATTGTAGATGCATTTGTGATATTC
Source organism: Xestia c-nigrum (assembly GCA_916618015.1). Lineage (NCBI taxonomy): Eukaryota > Metazoa > Arthropoda > Insecta > Lepidoptera > Noctuidae > Xestia > Xestia c-nigrum. The sequence continues at coordinate 15,119,255 of OU745260.1, forward strand.
ATGCAAAATGTCAAGATAGTCGACCTGAATGCCAAAGAAAATCTTCAAACCAAAAGTCACATGCACAGTTAGAGTTACATCTAACGGTGCATGTAACTTTTGGTAACATTTTATTTAAATACTCTATTCTACAGTATGTATTGCAATTTAAGTATTGTTACTTTTTATATAATTATTTAATAAGCTTCTTATATAAAAATCTCATTATCTTCTAAATGAAGCAGACATGTTAGAAAGGAATGTGTTTAAATGAATGTGGACAAATTTTAGCTGTCCACATAAATTGGCAATAAATGAAATATTGTATTGAATTATATTTAAATATCAGCCGTATAAAGTAAGTCCTGCGCTAAAATGTAAAAAATGGTGATCTGGAAAAATGTTGTAGTATCTTTGTTGAAAGTGATTTTTCATATTAGATGCTAATCTTTTGTTCCATATAAATTGATTGTTGCTAAATGCTAGAATCCTTATCAAACGCGGTTGGAATGTGCCGTAGTGAGTGAGTCGTGTATTGTCGGCGCTAGTCGCTGGTCGCTGGTCGGGTGGCGGTGCTGGAGCCGAGGCCGGGCACGTGGCACGCGGGCGCGCCTCGTCCACGGTGACGGTGCATGTCAGTTTTCTGGAAAAATTGTCAAATGTAGCACACCGGCGGCGCGGCGGCGGCGGCTCGGCGGCGGCCGCGAGCAATTTGCGAGCAGCGCGCATGTGTGGGGAGCTGTCGCGACGCGATCAGCGCACGCGCTCGTGTGCGTTGTGAAGTGAAGGTCGAATATTTCGTCCCTACTCCTCGGTCTATTGGTGTTCACGAGTCGCCGCTGTGATAATGAGTTGTCGTCGTCCCGCTCGCTCCGCAGCGGCGGCGCGTCCGCTGAAAGGGACGGACGGCGGTGTGCGCATGCGTCGGAGCCTCCGCCGGCGCCGGCGCGGCCTGCCCTCATCAGTCTCCCCGCAGCGGGGAAGCGGTTCGCGTGTGCAAGTCCGTGTCGGCTCGGGCTGCGGGCTGCGAGCGCTCTGCGTCGCACACGAATATTTTTAGATAACAGCACGAATAATTTATTCGCAAGGTAGTGATCGCGCGCACTTTTGCGGATATCGGTATCGGCGCATGCGGGCCCGCGTGCGCTGCGCGAAGCGGCGGACGGCGGCGGGTGTCGGCTGCGCCCGCCGCCGGCGGAGACGTCCCGATAGGTAAGCTGCGCACTTCCTGCGCGCGCGCCGCCATGTTCGGTCGAAGCGTCACTTCCGCCGGGGCCGGAACCGGCGCCGGAGCGGGCCCGAGCTGTGGGCCCTGCGGCGGCGGTGCTGCGCGCCCCGTCGGGCTCGCCGCTCGCCGCGCTCAGCTCAATGGGCGACGGCTCTCGATTCATAAAATGTCGGTCGTTCCATTCACGGCGCGGCGCGATGCTACGACGCCCGTTCACTCGTGACCCTCGCGTCTTCGAATATTCATGTCTCCCTCGATAACATCGTAACCTCTGACTTCTTTTTGTATTATCACGTTGTTTAGTGAACGCCGCTAGTTGAGGCCGGACTTCGTGCGTTGTGTTGGAAACAAGTGTCCGTTCAATCGCTACACCGAAATCAACTGTGAAATTTAGTGCATAGTGAATTTAAATAGTGATTTTCCGTCTGTATCAATGGAATGTTACACCCAGTAGCGTAAGATTAGAAATATAGTTTTGGTTTTCTATTCCTTATACTTATACTACTACCTTAACATCGCCTATCCTCGAATGTTCGTGAAACTTTATTCAAATACTGTAACGTCTCGCGATCTTTTTATTAGTTTATTTTATTTTTGTAAATGAGGGTAGCCAAATTTTATTGCATTGTTTGAAAATATTGAACCGTAGTAATACTTGTGTTTGAATTGACTTGTGCCGTCAAAGTATATTTTGTCAATAGACAATTCGGGGGTTGTGTGACAGTTGGGGTAGTGCCGATGGTAGTGTGCAGCGGAGTGGTGCGGGCAGCACGTTGCCGACAGGACGTACGTCACCAGAGCATGACGTCTGGTCGCGCATCCCGCTCGCACACTCGCCCTGCTCTCCTCTAGTTCTGCTTAACCCCCGGCTGTTCATTGCCCTCCGGCACTTGCTTGCCCTACCCTCGTTGTGCTTATTTAGATGATTTACTTCACTCCGCATTCCTATTCTATTGACGTGGTAGTAAGTTCAGCTTTCCACTTTCTCGAAAATTCTAATGATTTTTCAGTTGAAATGACTTTTTATCAGCACCAGTGATTAAGAGTATATACCCTAGTGTCAATATAACTTTAAGGATTTCAATTATTTCAATTTAATGAAATGCATTGTATTTTTACTTGTAACTTATGTTTGGAGATTTGTGTGTAACTTCTAAATTGAAGAAACAATCTTAATTGTCTTGGAAACGACTCGTATTTGTGTATATTTGATAAAATATTAATACCTAAACTGTAGTACTTTGCAAAGACACATAAATGTTATGGCACTTTTTTTTTAATTAAGTGGGTAGTGACAGAAATTATCCAATGATTTGGCTTATAAGCACACAGTAATTTCAATACAAGACAAACATTACAGTTACAATCAAATAATATCAAGATTTTATTTTATCATAAGTTGTACAAGTATTTTCTGGTTGGGATCAAACATTTTAATGATAACTCAACTCTCTTTTGTTTTTTAAACGCGTTGAAGATATAAAGCAGGGAAAACATTTTGTTGTTTAAAAGGTGAATATTTAGCATTGGTCTACGTAACAGATATAGAATGCAAGTGGTCCATTGACTGGTGGCCGGCGGCGGCAGTGGCGGCGGGCCTCACAACGCGCGTATGTTATAACAGTGTCTTTCCCAGATCATGAGTACGTGATGAGTCAGGTGCGCGTGACGTCACCGACACGTGTGCCTCGTCCCGCTGACTCACAGCATCTCTCTGTGACGTCGCCGCACACATGGCGCCCTTCGGTCCTCTCACCTTTGCTCTCATTTTATCGCGCATTGATTACATTGTTCCGCCTGTCCGCTCAGCGCATGCGCGGGACTCATACCGCCTACTGCCACCGCTGCTGCGCTGCGCCTCCGCTTCCGGCGGCGCACGCGGCGTGGGCGACCGTTTCATAAGCGCTTCCTCCGACCCGCTTCCTCCCGCCGAGGACGTCCCGTACACCTCGCCGCCGATGGATACGCTGCCCATATACCTACCGCTTCATTAAACATTGACACGAATTGCAACACACGTCGCGACCGCGTGTAGGATGAATCCAAGTGTAATATGCAAATGTCACGTTACTAAATTGGTCAGTCATTGTTGTATCCGCAGCTATAATCCGCTGCTATTGAAGGCGTACCACGCTTCCGTCACCCACAATCTGCACTGTAAAATCTCTAACCGATTGTCGATATCCGCTCGGCCACATCGTCGGCTCTCACCAACTAATAAGGTACACGCCGCTTCGCACTGTGCCAACATTCTCAGCCCCACGATAAGCCATTAAGGGACGCTCCACAAAAAAAGATCATTACAAAGGATGTAAAGACTACACCGGCGCGGGCGCCGAGCCTTCCCAGAACTGGGGCCATTCTTATTTCACGCTCCCGCCTTATTCACCGGCTTTTTTTGTATGGTTTTGGTCATTTTTTTCACGGGAGCGGTTCTCCTGTGAGAGTTTCAAGGAAATGGCTTATTGGGTTTCGTATAGAATGGGGCTTATCTCGGGGCGTCGATCGAGCGCTCGGAGCCTGGGAACGCGCGCAGACGTCGCGCGCGCACCGTTATGCGGCTAGCGCGTCGCACGCCGCATACCAGCGCCCGCCGCCGCCCTCACGCATGACATCATCAGCATCACCGTTTGTGACGTCCACTACCACTCGATACTACCATTTCTCCGTTTTAAACTGCCAATAATAAACATATAAATTAAATGGGCCATAAAAGCTGAGACGGTCACTTTAAAATTGGATTTAACGGTCGAGGTATATCAGTAAACAAAAACTTTAAGTGAAAATAATGTCAGAGGGTTTATTAATATGTCGCGTTCTGTATTATAACGGTATAAATAAACAAAAGTTTTTTAATAGGATCAAGATTGACGGGGTCGAGTATCGCGGCTCAGCTTGCTTTACGCTTGAGTTAGCTGAGGAACGTTCACGGGGCTGCCCGGCTGGTACTAGCATTCATTCCTCAGTTCCAGCTTGAACATTTATTCAATTAATTTGTGTGAAAGTTGAGTTTTGTGCTACAACGTATCGTGGGTCAGTTTTGTGTCTATGAATTGTAATCTCCTGCATGCGCACAGTAGATCAGTTGTAACTTTATGACTGCCTTCTTTCAAACATACCTACTAAATATTAAGTCAATACCTAGCAAGGGAATGCAATTAACTAAATACGATATTCATTCTCACAAAAGAGTCTTATTGATTGGACGTCGCATTAGTGGAGTCGGAATGGCGCCAGGCGGAATTTCTCACAGATTGTCTAAATTACTGCTGGGAACTCAATCCTTACTTCCAATCAGAAATAAATAACGTTGATTGTTTTTTAATATTTTTGTCATGGTTTTGTACTAAGAGTTTGTGTTTATTTATTTCAAAGAGTTTTTGTTGCTTTTTCAGGTGGTTGTGGCAACAGCCGTAGCAGTGACCGCCGACGCCGCGGCGCCGCCTGCGCAGGTCGGCTGGTACGGCATGCGGCAGTGCGAAGTGCGCGAACCTCACCCATGGCTGAGAGACCCCGCCCGACTATGATATGAGGTTCGTACATTTTCTATTTGTATTGTTATGGCAATTGTTATTTATTTACAAACAAGTACTTTTGGTATGTTTTTTACCGATTTGCCATTACAAATATTATTTCTTAATATCGTTATTGATCTAAACTAAACCATTACTTTTATTTCAATAAGAAGTATCTGAAATTATTAATATTTACCAATTGTGTTTGGTTTAAGAACAATGTTTTGCTCAAACATATAAGGCACTAGGTACAAGAGTTATAATAATTATGAATTGCAAAAATATCGAGTTCCCTTCCTAATTTACCAACCAACCCTTAAAAATAAATCAAAAGAGTAGGTAATTCCTTTTAACGAATATTTAAATAATGTATGGTTACCATACATTCCTGAATGAGCCAAACTAGTTTTCATGAAGGAATTTCACGATCACTTTTTGCGACTGTCTCCATAAACATACGTAATGATAGGGAGGCCTACATATTGGAGTGATGGTTTCACGTATTTGCGTTATTTAGGAGTGTAAGGTGTGCGCGGGTCACGGGCCCTTATTGAGGGCAAAGGGAAGTTATAAATCTGTCGGCGCTAACAATGGCGCGATAACGTGCACCTTGCGCCCGCGCCGATACCGAACACCCCCCCGGCCGCCCGCGCAACGCCGCCCCCTCCCCCTCGCCCATCAAAACACTACCAACCGTAGACACGTATGGGAAATACCCTCATTTGCAATACAGACAATTATTCCTTTTGAGAAGACACTTGTTACTGCGCTGTGTCCCGGCGCCCTTATGACGGCCTGCAAGATTCTAACCGCAGCTTACATCGACTGATTGGCCTAACGCTACTGCTATGTTTTCCCTGTAAATAATCCCTCGCGCGATAACAAATCGAGAACGATTCGAGTTCTAACAAATATCACGCAAACGACGAATGTTTGAACCCGGATTATATTATGAGCTGGCAACATCGGTCATATACGTATTGAGCTCACCGGCCGTCCTGCTCAGTAGGTATTTGGCAACATATTTGCTGATAGGTCGGTTGGCGATAGTGGCCGAAGTGAGGGGAAAAGAGAGGTCGACGTAACGCCAACCTTATCGGTCATTGACCTTCACACCTAAACTGAGCCTCACATCACATCTCGCTCGGCGCGCGTTTACATGTGCTTAAACAAATTTTCAGGGACCATCGCGTTTACGTGCCAACATTTTATATTGTAATATTAACGTTTACATACTTCCGTCGGCCGACTAAACACAGACAGGCCGAGGCTCATTAATTTTAAGAAATCTGTTGTTGAACGCAAATCTTTGCTCTCTTACATTGTGTCTAGAGTCGATTTCAGATAAATTTAGAACGAAATCATAAAAAAGTGTAAAGTAATAATGACAGATGTGTGCTATTTAATTCAATACGAGGTATTGGTGTTTATAAAGTAGGTAGGCAGTAGTGGTGAGGTAGGCGCCAGTCAGACCTTGACCTGTTTCCCGCTGCTGGCGGCGGCGCGCGCGCACAATGGACTATTCCGCGACACCGGAGCCGACACCCGAGCAGCCGCCCCCCGGCCGCGGCCACATCCGCATCTACCTATGAGCTGTGGAACTCAACAACTATACAACTTGTCTATTGTACTGTGTAAACTAGCCAATAGCGAACGCCGACGTGCTTTTTCCCTCCATAACTCTTAAAAAACCAAAAATTAACCTACACTATTCGTCAAACCGATAAATGAATTCGCATATCCCAAAATAAATACGTCCTAACTACAACATAGGTAGCTGGTAGTTTGTAAAACATTTTCTGTCGCCACAAGTTGTTGACTTTGACGATAATCGAAATAATCGTGACACAGTAAAGTCGGTCATGATAGCATGTAATTAGAGACGTCTGTGGGGCGCGAGGCTAACAAAATTCGGGGGCGGCGCGGGTCGTGGCCGCTTGAATAATACATACGGTGCGCCTGGCGCCAGCGCCGCCGCCGCTGGCGCGCGCCTCCGAACAATACGCGGAATCTAGGTGCGAGACGCAGCCGCGCCGCGCCGTGGCCTCCGCCGACACCTGAAACACTACTGATAGCCTGGAAACGTGAAAACACACGTCGCGCCAACTCGAACTAGCGCGGCGTACACACATACCTACCTACCTACTACTTAGCACTCACACATCTACGTGAGCCACCTCCGAAACCGCTTACACCTCCACATTCCATCATGAAAGTATGTACAATAAAACAAACAATCGCCGGAAAATTTGACTATAAATGCGATAAATATTTTTTGTAAGCGATACCCCACCGGTTATATGATCTGCCACAAGAATGTCTATTCTGTGTAAATAAATTCAGTAAATGAGTACGCAATCACCGAGAATGTGAAGTGTGTACATCGTGTTGTGTTGTGAAAGCATTTTGTATTGTTTGCTATTTTTACAGAAAATGTCTAGGCTCGCTGGACACATATTTTTGTTATAATTATTCAGTAATCTTGATCTTTTTATACTGGGTGATATCCCAATCTAGACTAGACTTTAAACTTTCTTCAAATCGCTGAAAACCAAGCAAACCAAAAAAACGTAGCCAAGGTAACTACATTACACAGACAAAGGATCTAGGCGTAGCTCAGTCGCTACGCTGCCCTAATGCTTCCAAGAAAAAGATTCTACGTGAAAATTAAGAAAAAGTCAATGCATATTATATGAGCCTCACTCATACACATCTAGTTTAACAAACAATCAAAGCACAATCAGTTCAATTAAATATCCAAGTTGCTCAATTTGTCTGTCAAGCTGTTTAACTTTCGTAGCACTTTCGTAGCAGTGTCGTAGCACAGCAGAGCGTGAACTAGCCAGCCGAGCAGGCGAGCAGGCGAGCAGCCGAGCTAACGGTACTTCGTAACCGTTTCCCACGAGGAGGCTCGCGGTTAATTATTTAACAGCTTCAAAAATCATGTCATATTTACATCGAATGCGTGGTCGTGATTAACAGTTTAAAAATGTAAAATGTTCCGACTTAATTACCGTGTGTTGATATGCGGGACTCGTACTGGCCCCGACAAGTTATTAGCTACGAACGTCGGTACAATGGTAATGACGTAGCGACGTAGATGCGACACGAAAGTCGTGGGACACCTTCGTGAAGATGCTACGCGACAGAGCTGCTCAATTGTACATTAATTCTAATTGCTGATCACTTTTGACGATTTGTGACTAGTTTTCAGACTGCTAATCAGTCTTTATAAAACGGAACTGATTACTATAAAACTGAGTTTTCTTCTCCTATTTTGAAGGAGATATTTTTCCGATTAATAGTTACTTTCTAATGAATGTAAACGCAAAAGAGCGTGCGTCTCTATTACACCGTGTCCTAAATGCTGACGAAACAGAAACAAAGAATGTTTACGTGAGCTAGCGGCTTTATGTGCTACACATAGTTATTAAAGCACATTGTAGTAATTGAATGTATGGTGTAATGAGTTTCTGATGCTACACACACTGCACACGGCGTGTTTCCTTGTATTTCGGTAATTGCCCCGAGATGTTATCGCGCTTACTTATTAATGATGAGGCACAGAGCCGCGCATTTATTGACCTTATCTCCGGTGGAGGCCCTTGCGCTTTCTTTACCTGCTTATTCGTTAATGAGCAAGAATCCAACACCGGAACGAACGCCGCCGCGCCGCTGGGAACCAACCAGCCCTACAGATTGAGTTATTACATCCATGTTTTGAAACACTGTCACAATAACACCACATTTTCCTTTTATTACTGTGATCATTCTTGTGGTTTTAGAAAAATTATACGTTACACAGACAGTCGAGTGGAACCCACTGATGGGGAAATAATAAAACACCCGCGCCTCCCGCCATCGAGGGAACTGTGAGTGTCAGTGTGCTGAACATCCGCCCGACAGATTGACGGCGGGGTCGCCTTCCATTACGTTTGGGTTCGTCCTCTTAATGTCCCGTACAATTTAAAGTTATTCGTTTAATTTTAGCTTAACAGCAGATAGTTTCCCGCGGCGGGCGTCCATGCGGGTGAAGGGATCGGTTCCGAAATAAGCTCATTACATCACGCTCCCCACACGGCGTGCGCCCTGCGCGGTTATAAATAGCGCGGCGGCGGTCCCTTAAGGCGCGGGCGCACATTTCCGGGCTGGAAGTGTGTCGCTTCCGTTGCGAGCGGTCGTTGACGCCGTGCATTGTCGCCGCACATTCCCCGCCGCGCGGCGTCCGACGACGTTTTTAAATAGAGGAGCGATTACGAGCGTCTGGCTGCGGCGCCGGGCACATGACCGCGCGAAAGTGCAGCGCCCGCCGCGTCACGGGCTATTTGCGACACCGTCCGCCGCCGCGCCCGCCCCCGCTCTCTCTCCACCACACCACACCAACTCACCAACGGCACCAACTCGCTGCTTAACCACTCCAGCATACATTTCTTAGTCTCGTATGTTTTACTTCGTTGAGATATCTCAAATCCAAAACCCAAACGCCATATGACTTTGACATGTCCAGTTTAGTCAGTCTGTTTCCCTGACCAATCAGGATGGCTGCCATATCACGTCTTTATTTTTACTATCTACTCGGCAGACGAGATAAAATTCCGTTCACACAGTAATTTTTTTGCGCGAAATCCGTAAACCACGACCAAAAGAATATCCTTACCAATTTCTGAAACCTTTACGTGCGTTGAAGTCTTTTGTTAGAATCCTTGATAACTCCCTCTCGACCAATCGAAAACTGATACTTTATCAGATAAATATAATTAAGTACCTATACCTAATTGACAACGATTTCGTATGGGTGAATCATGAAGCCGCTCGTGTTGTACCTAGTTAGCGGCGTGCCAACTCGATTACGTATGTAAACGCTAGCAAAGAAAAAATGGAGCTATAATTGTTGTTCTACCGAAGAGCGCTATGGTGTTATGTTATGAGGAGCACTGGAGGGTAGACGGAGGGGTCCAGGTGTAGCGAGCGTGTTGGTGCTGGTGCCTCGGGTCGCGGCTGAATAAATTGGGAGGGAGGCGCACTGGAATGCGGTGCGGGTCGCGGGGCGCGGGGCAGGGCGGGCGCGCGGGGGTGGGGGCGTGCGACTGGCGCGCGCGCCGCTGTCCCACGGTCGCGCGGTCCCGCGCCCCGCGCCCCACACACTTTCTTTCGCGCCATAAAGGTCGTTTCAAATATTTCGGAATGCTGTTTGGTGACATTTCACCTGCGGGCGGCGGGGAGAGGAATGCAGCCTCCGGCATTCGGCCGCACGCCTCGCTCGGCGGAACACCACCGCACGCGCATCCCCCGCCACACATACACTACCACGCGAACTTCGCACTACTTTTGTGCTTAGACATGTGGACTAGAGACACTACCAGCACATGAACGGGAAATCCCTCTGCGAAGTGCGAGCTATTAACTTTATTATAGCGCAGTCAAACCAGCGCAGTTTTGATCGGCATACCATAGTCGATGCTCAGTCGTTCCTGCATCGCATGTAAGAGATGACTTGGTGACCGTGCCTAACTTAAATTTGAATGATTATTATTCCTAAAGGGCGCTTGCGTGTCGTTTTACGTCTCTGTGACTTGGATAGCTAAAGCTCATCGGTCTACTTTCCACGCTCATGTGTGAACTGAGTTTCTCCAATTAATAGATTCGTTCCAATAGCAAACACTGAGTCGGAGAAAGCAGTGGCGGTATGGGTCAACGTCCGGCGGAATTCACACCGGCCGACCGCCGCCGCCGTGACGTTCACGAACAAATGTGGCGTAACGCTCTAAAATTTCAAAAACCGCGCTCGTTTTCCCATTCCGGGAAGGCGAGAGCCTCCTCGCCCGACCGCAGCCGCGACGGACGGACTGCGGCCCGCAGCGGTCACAAGCTGTGTTTATCGAGTCGCGCGTCGCTATGAATGGAATGCGGCGACGGAGGTTGCGCAAGCGACTAGCTTCGCGGCGCTCGACGCTCGGCGGAATGCGCACGCGGCGGCGCGGGTCGCGGGGGGCCCGCCGGGCCGCGGTACGCGGGGAGAGGGCGCGGCGCAGCCTGCGGCGCTGCAGCGGAGGCTGCATCTCGCGGCCATTCACGCCGCGCACTACACCCGCCGCCCGCCAAATAACTCACCGTTACAGCCGCGGAATGCCGCTCTATCTCTATACCCAACATTGTAGCCAATCATAACTCATCAGCCTCTTTGCCTTTTCTCGTGTATGGAACCGGATTTTAGTCTCAATAGATGCGCCTCAGACACAGTTTTTGTAGCTAATCAGAAGTTTGTTCACACAGTGGGACACAGTGGCTATACACCAGTTTTCAGCTTTGAAATGATATATTTCAGACGTAGGCTTTGCTTATGGGTTCTTGATCTCGGCTACATTTTGCATTTTGTTTTATTTTAGTAGCAATTACTGTAATTGTTTTGAGTTTCGGCAGTTATGGTGCTTTTTGCCAATATTTTCACAAACTTGAGAACCATTGACAATCTTATCATCTACAAACTACGGAATTAGAATTACGGAATTGACTAAAGACTTGTGAAACTGCGAAAAAAACAGAAACATTAAAAATCCTTATTGCAAAAACGTATTTTAAAACTGCGTAGACCCTCTACGAACTGTCTACGAATTGAGACTTTTCGTAGCAATTTAAACTCCGGATTTTTCGTAAAACAGAATAGATCTGTTTATAGGTACGCTCATAAAATATGTATATTTAACGTATGCCTAATAAGCGTGATAAACGGCACGACATATAAGGCACGTTGGCGTTTGTACAGTCCGGTTGTAAATAGAACGGCTATAGATCCGCTTGCAGGCTCACCGCGGCAGCGCGCTGCATTCTAGAGCATAGAATTGTAAAGAGAATAATGGTAGTTGTTGCGGCGTCGTCGCCGGCGCACTATCAATAGTCGGCGCGTCACCTGCCCTACATACTTGTCGCGACGTCCGCGCCGCAGCCGGGACCACGTTTCGTCACCTCATGCGCTAAATTCCATTTTTAAGTCCATTGTTCCTCGTCTGCGACGTCGGACGACCCCCGCGCTCCCCCCGCGCCCCTCGCCTCTCGCCGCTCGCCGCTCTCTGACGTAGAAACGATTCTCATCGTCCCACACCGAAGCATTCGATACGACAATGTTATGCCGCGGACCTGATGTTTATTATTCACACGATCCAATTCTGTCAAAAACGTTATAGTACACTTCCGCTCGCCACACATTCTTATTGGGGCGCCTCGCTCGTAACACTTGCTGAGTTTAGTGTTCTAACTAGACGTATTTATTTATTTTATTGTCTTTAATGCCTGTCTCCATGGGCTATATAATTTGCTGACAGGGTCCACGTTGGCGGCGATAAAAATGAGTATCTAAAGACGGCACATTCGTCATTATCACAAGTGTAAACACGCTTCGCGATAAAAATTAACACATTTGCGCTATTTCCCATAGTTGTCAGCAATTAGAGCAAGGTTTGTGTGTGTGTGTGTGAGGGCGACAGGGGGGGACGTGTGCCGGGGACGGGTGAGGTGACACGTGTGGCCCACATAGTGCGCGCCCATTGAGCTCCCGCGCCACCGCCACCGCGCCGGACGTGACGTCAGCATCACCAGCGCACCTGCGCCCCCACTACACAACACTACCCACCAGCTACCAACACACTTCCCATCACTACTCATTCTGTAACTCCAACCAAGAAACCTCCATTTAAGAACTTGATTTCACTAAATGTCCTGTTTCATGGAACATATTGCATGTATCCATGATCCATAGGCCAAAGCTGGGTGAGGTTCAAACTACAAGCCCACGTTCTCAGCTGCTGCTGGTCACAGGCTGGTAGTGAACGGAGCAGTTTCCTTTGTGGGAAAGATGTCGTAATGTGTCCAGCAATTAAGAGCATGCAGATTTAGAGTCATCGTAGGTGGTTCGTGTGTGGTACTACCATCGATGTCGATAAATTGGCAAAATAATTGTAGTGGCACCGACTCCCGCGCACGCCGAACAAGGCCGAAGAAGGCCGAAGCCGCTATTCGCACCATTTGAGGCAGCAGCAGCGCACTGACACCGCGTCGCCTAATTAGCGGCGCGCGGTGTGGGTGAGCCCGTACTGCTGGCCGCGGACCCTGCCGCCTTCGTTTTTTACTATTCGTATTTTAATAAATACACTTCTATTATACAGCTGATTTTTTGTGGTCAAATGGAGAAAGGTGTTCATTTTAATGGCCTGAATCACACCCTGAAATATGACCACACTTTTCTCACAAACGCTGTCTATAAACATAATATTGATCTCTAATACAATTGTCAAAGGACGTGCCGCAACCAGCGAGTATAACTAGTGGTCCGCCCATTTTGTTTCGTATTAAAGAACGGTTTTATGTGTTACAGATGGATGACAATTAGCGGAGGAAAGAAGCATTGTAGTGCGGGCTGCGCGCCTGAGTCAGCATGATGTCATAGCAGGCGGTGATGCGGCTAATGGGAGCGTCCCGCCGACCACGTCACATCCCATTCCCGCCGCATACTTCACCCAATCGAGCGATGACAAATCCATTCATATTCTTCCATTGCTGCTAACTGTTGTGTTAAACATTGAATTCTTGCAATTCCAACGTAATTAAAGTCTATAAAACGAAACGGCACACGATGTTCGTTGCTAACCAATTGCGGTTTTCCTCTCCTGAGCGAATCTACGCTTTAGGTAAGTAACTAGTACATTATTCAGGTATTTTTCCTATAGATATTGTGTTCCTGGTTGTAATCAGGCGCGGCGAGGAGGTCAGAACAAAGAAGCGCGAAGAACATGAAGAAGGAATAAAAGGAATTACGAAACTGGTTTTCATAATGATTTGACAGATTGTTCTATATTCTGAGATCATTGTGAAAGCTGATTTTGTTCCTAAACGGGAGCCGTCCGCAGCGGAATGAAGACTGAATTATAACGGGAAGATTATATTTATGTTTGTTATTTCAAATAACTGTGTTGTGTATCTCATTATGTCTATGCATTTTGTATATTTAGCTTGCAAAAGACCACACTTCAATGTAAATCCTAATATTTAGCAGAAAACTCTTATCATTGAGTTTCTTGTCCCGGTAGGTAAACGTAGTTTTGTTCAACGTATCCGGAGATATTCAATTTACAAGCCGTGGTTATAAAATGCAAACTTTCATGTTTTAGCCTTATTACGTGACATCTCTTTACTTACTAATACTTATTATAAATGCGAAAGTATAATGTATGGTTTGTTACTCAATGCAAATCAGGGCACTACCACAATATTGTGTTAAAACTCTTCGCAGAAGTAATTCGGTATTTATTTGTATGAAAACAATGTGAAAGGATATTGTATGATGATGTTAGGAATTTAATTTCTGTAAATAGTTTTCTTAACCTGTTTTGTCCCACTCCTGGGCAGCAAAACCCTCAATTTTTTCATTTCTCTCAGTGTTATGCCTCTTCACGCCATGATAATACAGGGTATAAACCACCTCATTACGAAGCCGTCAACCAGGCATTCTATACACCTTAGGTAACTTTACGCAACATTTTTTGTTTGGAAACGACTTTTTTTCTTGGGGTGAGAAATAACGTTATACGGTAAAACTCAATGTAATGCAACATTGTGCTCATGGATGAATTGAAAATAGCAGGGGTCGTGGAGGTGACAAAACTTGTATTTAAAAAAAAAACTTATCAAAATGTTGGAACATGACCCCCAATATCTCCGTAACTGGAAGGTTCCCAGGTGTGGTGTAGAACAAAACAATTATCGTAATGACGAGGAGAACAACTGCCTTTCGGCTTCGTTAAAAGGTTTTTTTACGCCCTTTATTCATATGTATTATTTAATTTGACCTGTTCCGGAATATTACAAATGATGCTGTGTTTACTCTTAAGACTTTCCAAATGTGTGCCAATTTTTATAAATTTTCACTCTTGCAATACAAATCACTAACAAAAAATCACACATTTACATTAAGGCCTAAATATATTTGGTGAATGGTAGTGCAGGCACGCCTAGCTGTAGAGAATATTACTTATCGTTTAATCGAGTCTAATGGCAGCCAATCAATCTATCTTCTATCCCTAGTTATTATTTTGTATGTCCCTAGTTTATCTTTTCAATCAACCATCATCTCATATTTTCCTATACCCATCTCCAGAATTCATCCACTTTTTCTTTGACACCCTACGTCTTAGCGACCACCATATTTTATGCTGCATACTTTCATTGTTAATACGAGGAGCACGCATGTCAAGAAGACTGTTTTTCTCTTTGTGAAGAACCTTTAGTTGGCCGATAGACGAAGTCTTGAAGCCAGCACATCAAGCAACCCGAAACTGTCAAATTTTCCCAATCAACCCTAAACCTAATGTTTCGGCGATAAAGTTGAAAATTCATTAAAGAAATTTGACAGATGTTAGTAGTTTGATATCCCCTCACCACATATCCACAAGAAGTTAACCCCCTCACCATTCATCTCAGGCTCTGCTTTCAAACTCTCTACATGTACTTTATTTAAAATTCTCACATTGTCCCTAATAAATCTCTTTTGTAGTCTAACAATATTTTGCCATAAATCTATTATGGTATGTCTAACCACCTCAATAGGTAATAACCCAAGCTCTATGTCAAAGGGGCACAACCGCATCCGATACGTGACCACTTTACGAAATACGTGACATCTACCAAACCGCACTGGGACTGCGTGGTAGATGGCATGGTCCAGCAGTGGCAACGTAGGTTGATAACTTATACACGTTATTGTTTCGGGATGATGTACTACCTCCTTATATCTTACCTACTCTTAAGCAGCCCATTTGCAAAAAGTTGTTATTATTCAGTCTTAACGGAACTAAACAATTAATAAATCATTACCGGACCGTTATCTAGTCCAATAGAAATTATCAGTTGCACTTGCGCAATTACGGATGTCACCATAACACAATTTTAGGCTTGTGGCGGTACTTTCATATAAGCCGAAAAGCTTACTATTGAAAGCCTAGTACTCTTCATGATGTTAGCGTTTCAGAACACTATGCTTGCCTTATGAGCTTGGGGTATTGTTGGCCCTTAGTAACACTTCAGATGGCATTCTGTAGTTTCCCCGTCGAAAATGGGGATCAGAAGAGTGATCAAGCTGACGTTAGCTAAGCACTCAGCAGCCCAGGCGCCCCGGTGGCGTCGCTTTTATTTAATTTCCCAACTTCAAGATTTGTCTTTTGGATCTCGAGAAGAGTTTCCTGCCGTTCCCTGTTTCCTATATTACATTGTGCCGTTGCCGCTGTTTCCTATATTACATTGATTCATTTGCTATGATTTTTGTCTCATTCATCATTCTACCCATTTCCCGTGTTCCTTGGGGTCGGCGCAACACACTTTTATCTTCAATTCTCCTCTATCAAACGACGCGCCACACTTATTTTCTTTCATATAATTCCTCACACAATCTTCCCGTGGTCTCCCTCTCCTTCTCCATCCATCACAGTTATATTCGTCACTCTTTTAGTCACATGCCATTCGTCCCTCTTTATTATTGGAGTAAGCTATTCTGCCATGCATCTCTTTAAGCCTATATCGTAGTAGTCATCTCCTTAGCCATTTTCATCTTTCATGCAATCGATCTTTCGTTTATTGGTTATGTTAGTAAGGATAGCTTAAAGACTAGGGGAGGACTCCCCTACTCTTCCAGCTGTCCTAACTAACATACATACTTAGTATCACGAGCTTAATTGTGCTTGTACCGACTTTAAGTATTCTTAATTATTGTAAAATACATGGACAGGCACTGCATTATAAAGCTGACATACTAAGGTGTTTTTAAATGTCACATTACTTGATTGTAGGAATGTTAAGAATCTAGTCATAAGACTCAACATGTTTGTACCTAATATACCTGCCTAAGCATTTGTTTTAAGTTAGTCCTTGCAACTTATTCTTTTAAATGACGCTGCTGCTTCTACTCGTAATGGGGCATTTTCTTAACATTATTAAAGTAATGCTGGGAGATCTACTTTACTTACTTACTTCGAGTACAAGAATAGTTACACTGATCTGCAAAAGGCTTGCCCAAGATTATGTCTGGGATTTAAGAGACTATGAGTTCAGAGTTTGTTTCGGCTGTCTTTTCTCGGATTAATCAGGTAAAACTAAATGTGATATGTAATATAAAGTGTTTTTTTTTTAAGTATAAATATGACTTAGTTAACTTGGAGGCCTTACTGGCTCTGGACTTTATCTTACAAGCAAAATTAACAGACCAAAAATATAAAATAAATATTTATAATATACCATGTTTTTTTGCCTTCCTTCTTTTCCCAACCACAGAAACTTCTACTAACTGAAATCTACATTGGTTACCAAATAGATAACAACCCAGGTAAAACCTGGATGGAAACCCAAGGTTCATTTTCATTCAACTGTCTTAGAAACGACATTAATCAGAATAGAACGGAGTAAGAAAAAGTTAGTCGCGTCATCCATTCGGATGAAATAGTCGATGAAAAATACAAAAAAGGGAACTCAAAAACAGAATTTACAGCCACATAACAGTACGCTTGTAATCCCGAAGAGGTGTAATAAATAAATATATATAAGTAATAGTCCGGTTAAACAGACGACAACCTTTCTAGGTTGAACTGCGAGAAACCATACACAAAGAAAAGAAAACCAAATAATCTATATGCACGTTGCTACGCCGTAGCGGATCGGATTGCTACGTAGCGTTAGGTGACGGCCACGCGAGTTCCATGATTTTTGTTCACGCTTAAAGTGCTCAACGCGCCAGATCACTTCAAAAAGAAGTCAGCAGTAGCACTTGCGAGGCGCCTCGAGTTCACCCACAACCGCCATAACTGGCGACACGAATACATAACTCGGTGAATTACTTAATTACTGCAAGTCGATTTACCATGTAACATCCTAAACATGGATTTCACAATATGCCAATGTTCAGCATATGAACTGGAAAATACCATGAAACCGTATTTTATGGTATTTTACTTGACTTTTAAATACTAAGCGAAATTGAGAAACGCTAAAATACAGACGGATCAAATATTCCCATAACAAATTTCTATAGGTAGGTAACATCGACAATACGAAACAGTCAGGTTACTGGACAGTTAGCAGGCATAGCGTGGGCATAATTTGCAGAAATCTTAGTTAGATTCGTTTCGGATATTCTTAAACATGAATTGTAAAAAGCAGGCACTTCGCCTTTGGAAAGATAGGTTCCTATCTAGGAACCTACTTGGTAGCAACTGTTCTTTAAACAGCTATATACTTAGTTGGTTTTTGACTTCTTCTAGTAAACGGCAATTTTATAGTTAAATTATTCAGACATATTGTTTGACTATTTCTCAAAATAAGTCTCCGTCCGGATCATCAAATCAGTTTTCAGCTGAAGATTTCGATTTCAAAATTGTATCTGGGACGTTTTGACGCAAGAATAATGCGAGTTGTTCATTTATTATAAGCTTGATTTAACATACACCTGGACAGGCTGAAGGTGTCATAACCTGGGTTGGACCAAAATTGGGGACAGAAATCTCGCTTGGCACTTAGGATGGCTAAGTGATGCCGACAGATTTCTAAATAGACACAAGAATAAGGCTAAATTGTTACTAGCTAAGAAAACTAATCACTTTTTAGACCAGCACCGACGAAATGGGATACAGTTAGGATGCTTTCTATCATTCTTTGTAAGCAGTAAGACTGCCAAGTCATAGGTCTTAAGTTTGAATCCAAGACACGCATTTCTGAATTTATGTGCGTATTATATATCTATATCAGTTGCTTGGTGAAGGCAAACATCGTGCGGAAACCAACATGACTGAGAGATATTTCTCAACGGCATGTGAAAGCACAGCAAGTCAGAGGCCCTGATGGGCGGCATAATAACTCCGACACCGGGTAACTAGGTAATCACATGATAAAGAGAGAAGGATGCTTTAAAATAAGTAGGTAAGTAAGTAGGTACGGTCCACTCGGCAGCCAGGCCCCCACCCGACTAAATAGCTTCTGGCACAACTTGAGCTTTTAAATTATTATCCTCCCGATAAGGTGGTAAAATACCTATGTACGTAGGTAAGTACTAATGAGCAAGCTGTAACCATAAGATACAGAGACAATACTTAGCATAAACTTACCTAGGTAGGTATCTACCTACATGCTTCGGCCAGCTAAAATTAGAACAAAAACCATTTACCTATCACTGTCTTTCTGTCTGTTCGCGATGAACTCTAAAACGACTGCACCCATTTTCATGCTGTTTTTACGATTGGATAGAGTGGAAGGTTTTACTATATAATTTATACGCGGTAGAAGCCGCAGGCATCAGCTAGTTTCAGAAAAATCAAGTTTCGTCTCTGAATCTTACCTAAGTAGGTAGATACCTACCGTTCAAATTTTAAATTCGGATTTGCCGATGAAAGTGCTCCCATGAATAAATCTAACACGTGGTTTCGCGCACGTGGTACCTACGCACCTATTGTGTCTTTTTCAGTCCACATACTCTGGGAACTACTCAGTAAGTATAATGTCCTTACCTATAAGTAGTTTTAGCACGGTGTCTTGTAAGACAGAACCGCATACCTAAAAACTTGATATATTAATGAAAGTACCTAGGTACGCGGGTATTCTATTCCTAGGGAAACTTCTGTGAATAAATTATTGATTTTAAAAGTTACAAAAATAATCATACTTGGCTGCCAGCGTCGTTAATGTCTTCTACGCATCAGCGCCTGTCGATTGGTGCATTTTGCAAGTATCTGCCCATTTATTTTGTTTTCTTTTTTATTGAGAAGGAGTAGGTAACCTGCCAAAGGATAACCTAGACCAAAGTTAAAGACTAAGTAACCTAATAGATCGTTTCACATCCGTTTTATTTGAACCATACCTACCTAATCGTTCTCAGATGTAATAAGAACGTTTGCATAAGAAAGAAAATAAAATCGAAAATGCCCATGGTCCTCCATGGGCATTTTTCTTTGAGCTCTGGGCGTAAGATGAACCAGAATTGAAAAATAAATACCTAGTATCACAAATAGTAGACAGCTTATAATATTCACTTATGGTGGTTTCTATCTATCTGTATTCATTCTAAAACAAATAAGTACAGTACCTACCTAGTTACCTAAGAGAATGTAAATAGATCCACTGGAAATATATTGCCATTTCAATATATTACGTACCTACCTAAACCGAGTTATTAAACAGGGGGTTCCTAACTCTAGTATGCTATTCTAGAACCTTGCCGACCTAGGTCACATGAATTAGGTACTTACTGTATGCTTAATTATTACTATCCATTTATTTCAGACTGCGTAATCCACATAAGTGTTAGTAACAATTTTCTTAAGATCTATGTTAGTTATTACTCTACAATCTTCCCGTGACCATTCCCACCCAGTGAGCCTGAATGGTACAGTCATGGCGGGATGCAACCATTTGCAAAATGCTGTTGGTGCTACCGCGCAGCCGTTCGAATAATGACGCCTTACGCATTACTTATAGCGTGACAGCCATTAAGGGGCCGGCGGAGCATGCATTTTTCATACAAACGTAATACCAAAATAATATGAAAATCAAACATATTCTTAAGGTAGTGTGTAGGTATATTTATTTTGATTGGATTACAGAATATATAGGTTTCCAAACACATATTTTAAATGTACACCGATTTAAACAAGAGTTATTATAAAAATATTTTTTCTATCTAAATTTTAGATTCCTCATATCTCGTCTTTATATCATTGTCCTTTGAAAATATTTATTTGGGAACATAGATATTCTTTATACAATCGACATATATATGTTATGGACCAAGTGATGAATTGGGCATTATACATAATGCCCGGTCATTATGAAAAATGGCCAATATAAGAGTGCAATTTGATAAGAATTATTCAAATAATCAAATTGACCGGGCATTATACATATTGTCCATCACCTTTTGGGCAGAGTAATACAAACATATTTAATTACTATTTTTGATTGTTATTGTCATAAATATTGAACCATTGAAATAATCAGACTCATTATTTGGATTAATCAAGTCATATTAAAAATATAACATATAAAAATCGAAAAATTTACAACATGTCTATGTGTAATATTGTTTTATAGAAATGACTTATTACTATCGTACTATATTATATCCTACTCATCATCATCATCTACCTAGCCTTTTCCCAACTATTTTGGGGTCGGCTTCCAGTCTAACCGGATGCAGCTGAATACCAGCATTTTACATGGAACGACTGCCTATCTGACCTCCACAACCCAGTTAACTCTGGGAAAACGATACCATTTGGTAAGACTGGTGTCAGACTTTTGGGGCCACTGACTACCTGTAACGACTGTCAAAGATGGACAAATGAGTCGCGACCAACGGCTTAACGTACTTTCCGAGGCACGAAGGAAACTCGGTATGTAAGGGTGGTCACCCATCCACAGACGAACCTAGGCAAGCACGGCTTAACCTAAAGATCGACCCGAGCGGCTTGTATTATTTAACCACGAGCCTTTGCCTTTGCCTTTTTGGCTTGGCGACAACTACATTATCAGTCTTCCAACCATTTTTACAACCACATCTACTATAAACGTTTGTGATGAGAAAATAAACATATATACACTCGAGAGCAATGAATCCGGGTCACTTAAAGAATCCTAAAAATCTCGGAAACTAAAAATGCTAGGTTAATGCAATAAATTGTATTTAATAGACAATGTAATACTCCTTAAATGAAGGTATTAAAACTTCTTAGTTATTGTAAAGTTATATCATAAAAAATCAAATTTGAAAAAGGGCCACTTTCGAAGATGGAACTACGAAATTACAGCATTTGGTTTTGCTTTTGTTTGTAATCTGTCATATATGTGGGTACATAAACCATGTTGATAGTGCTGTATATTCATTATTCAAGCTGAAATTATGTCGCTTACGCCTGAAGAATGCACCAGAATACTTAAAATGCTGGAAACCGGCCGGAGTCAGCGCGATACAGCCAGGACTGTCGGTGTGTCGCTGTCAACAGTACAAAGAGTTCTCCGACGTTACGAAGAAACTGGTTCTAACCTACGCAGACCAGGAACGGGCAGAACCAGGTGTACCACAGCACGAGAAGACCGATACTTGGTGAACACCATGCTTCGAAATCGCTTTCTCACAGGAACTGAACTCACAAATCAGTTTCGACGCCTCGGAGGAAGTAACCCAAGTGCATGTACAGTAAGACGTCGGCTTGCTGAATCTAACTTAAAACCCCTTAGACCTGCAAACGGCCCTAAACTGGAGCGTGGGCATCGTATTTCAAGACTAAGATATGCCCAGAGCCACGTAAATTGGAGTATTGAAGATTGGTCAAAAGTTATGTTCTCCGACGAATCAAAATTTATGCTCTACAAGCACGATGGAAGACACAGAGTGTATCGAAGACCAGGGGAAAGATTCAAGCAAGCATGCATCGAAGAAAAAGTAGCCTACGGTGGTGGGTCTGTACTTGTGTGGGCCGGAATTTCTTCTGAAAGTCGCACAGAGCTGGTGATCATAGAAAACGGCTCTTTAACTAGCGTAAGATATGTGGAAGAAATCTTCAATGATCACGTTGGTCCATTTATGGTCAATTTAGGTGAGGATGCTATATTTATGCATGACAATGCCCGACCTCATACAGGTAGGATTGTGAATGACTACCTTCAAGAGATGAACATTACTCGTATGGAGTGGCCAGCGCGCAGCCCGGATATCAACCCGATCGAGCATGCTTGGGACGAGCTAGGCAGATGCGTAAAACAACGAAACCCTCCCCCAATCACGCTTCGTGAGCTCAAAATTGCTCTCACAGAGGAATGGGAGAATGTTCCCCAAAATCGTATAAGGAACTTGGTGTACAGCATGCCAAACCGCGTAAACGCAGTAATGGAAGCACGAGGAGGCAATACGAAGTATTAAAATTCAAGAAAATCGTAATAAAGTTCAAAAATTTCATATTTCCTATTTTTGTTTTAAGGAGAGATCAGCAGTTTTTTTCTTTATGTAATTTTGTGTTAATAAAATGTATGGTGACTCATATTTTTTTTACTTTCATTTAAGGAGTATTACATAGTCTATTAAATACAATTTATTGCATTAACCTATCATTTTTAGTTTCCGAGATTTTTAACATTTTTTAAGTGACCCGGATTCATTGCTCTCGAGTGTATTATAACCTTGCCCTCCGCATTTAGAGGACATTCTGCAACACTTTCTCAGAGAAATCTCTGTCTCTGGAACATCTTCAGGCAAAATAAATCTTAATTTCGTAATGCAGTGTTCACACACTCGCGTTGACACTGAGTTACGAAACTGAAACCCATCCGCGTCCGTCCATATTCGCTTACAATGCAAAACAAAAACAATACCGCTTGAAGTCCGCCGCACGAGCCGCGCGCTGGATGGCGGTCTCTGATTGGTCAAAGCGTGCCACGCCATGTGTGCCTCCCTCCCCGCCCTCACACCGCGTCAAATTTAGCTTTATTATCAAATTGCCCAATTATCGTGTAGCAATATAATAATGACCGTGCAATGTGATAAATAATGAAGTTAAGATAGTATTAATCACTTAGCCCGATAGAGATAGCCATTATGCATAATGCTTGAACATTATGTATAATGCCCGCATTAATCACCTGGTCCATAACATATACACACTACCTTAACAATATGTTTGATTTACAAATTATTTTGGTATTACGTTTGTATGAAATTTGCGTGCTCCGCAAGCCTCTTAACGCACGCATTCGCGAACATTTGCGACGCACCACAATACCGTGGCAACCCCAACAGCATTCTGAAAGCATTATTGTACTGAACACGCAGGACGTTGTAGGCTCGTTGCGTATACCGAACCCACAGGCCGCTCGAGTAAAAGGACTGGCAATATACCCTAAAAAGTGTTGTCTTAACTTCCTTAGAGCGAACCTACGGGCCAGCATATTGCTCCTTACCGCCAACGCCCTGGGTTCCCTTTCTATATATATCTGGATCATACTTTAAGTCCTCCGCGACCAGATGACCCAGATATTTAAAGTTTTGTACAATTTTCAGTGCCGCTTCCCCGACCATGATCGGAGGCACTGTACTGGGTCTCAGCCGTCTCTGCTGTACTGGGTCTCTGCCGTCTCTGTTTCCCTGCTCTAAAAATCAATACCTCACATTTCTGTGAGTTGTACCCAAGTCCATTTTCGGACGCCGCGTTCACAAATATTGGCCAATGTCCTCAAGGCGTTGACCGAGGGAGCAAGCAGAACCATGTCATCAGCATAGCTTATGTTGTTGACACATGTTCCGTCAATGTAGCATGCGACATGTGACGGCTGAGCTCCTCTATCAACTGGTTCATATACAGGCTGAAGAGACCGGTTGATGTGAGGCCACCCTGCCTCACAGCACGTTCCAACTTGTATTCATCAAATACCGTATTTAACCTGGTTATAGTTTGGTTCTTATATCAGAATTTTAGGATGCTGTTATACTCCGTTGGCATACTGTTTCTTCTAGCTTTCGCCAACAGTATGTCATAAGCCAAGTACTGTCTCAAAAGCTTTGATAATTCGAGGAAACAGGGATAGGTCCGTCTCTTTCTCTCGGTGGAATACCTGACAGTATATACCACAATCATTTCAACATAATTTACTTTCAAACATTTACAAATTACTAGGTAGGTTTTTTAGTCAAATCTTCCACAAAATACAGAAAATTGCAACATTTTCAATACCTACGATGGTCTTCGACGACTTTGGTACCTAATTCATCTTCCTGCCCTTGTCCCATTTTATTTAGGGTCGGCGCAACACGTTTTCTTCTTCCATTCTCCCCTGTTAGACGTCACGGCATCATTTACTCCTTTCTCTTTCATATCAGTCTTCACACAATCCATCCATCTTTTCTTTGGTTTCCTCTCCCTCTCCATCCATCAACATTCATGTCACCACTCTTTTAGTCACATACTTTTCATCCCTCCTCATAACATGTCCATACCAAGACAAACGACTTCCTTTAAATTTTTCAGTAACAGGTGCCACTTTCAAACTTCCTCTAATATACTCATTCCTTACTTTATCCATTCTTGTCACTCATTTTTCATCCATCTTCTTCACCACCCAGCATTCTGATCCATACAGTACGACAGGTCTAATCACGGACTTGTCTAATCACGGACTTTACTCACGAGGTACCCGGTAGTATGCCTTTTTGTTGCATTGGAATTAATTGGAGAAATAATTGTGAGTTAGGATTACTGTCTGTCCTGACATAGGCAAGAATTCAAATCTGTTGGACTTGTGCCCATTTTGACCAAGACCCTTTGATTGGCGCTACTACCGATGATGCGAATCCTTTGAAAATATATTATTTTCGAGAAAGTTTAATGTCCCAGCGAAAGGTTTCGCAAATACCTCATATAGCCATTTAATCTATACCAAAGAAAAACGCAAAAACCCACTTCTAATCGTCTTCCTGTGTCATGGCAGATGTTGTTTTCTTAACTAATAGCTCGACAGAAGACAATGTGTTTAAAATCCGATAGTATTTAACACACATCCGACGTGTTGATTTTAGATTATAGCGGTAGCGGTGGTAGTACTGGAAAGATTTTTCTAAATTACATTATGTATGACATCTGCACCACGGATCTACACTAATATTATAAAGAGGAAAACTTTGTTTGGTAGTAATGAATAAACTCAAAAACTACTGTGCCGATTTCAAAAATTCTTTCACTATTGGAAAGCTACATTCACCCTGAGTAACATAGGCTATATTTTATCATCGTAGTCCCACGGGAACGGGAACTACGCCGGTGAAACCGCGTGACGTCTTCTAGTTGTTAATAAAATTACAGTTCAACTGCCTGCGATCGCTATTACCTAGCTGTGCAGAAACATCATCCTAATCGTCCATATTATAGCACTAAGATCACAAAGGAACTTTCAGGGTACTTTGAACATGATCAACCAAAAAATTGGTGGTATTTAGGCAGCTGAGTTCTGTAATAACTTTAAACTAAACTTTTTCGTTCAAAGGGCTAGTATTCATTTTAGAAATTATTTGTCAACTGGTAGGACCACAAACCAAATGTCAATGTGACAGCGTGTCAAAATTGACATTGACAGTTCTTGTTTTGGGGTTATGTCGTAACCGCGGGTTTATTTTCGTTGGGTATTTTATATTAGAAACCTCAAGCATCAGCTTACAAATATCTCGTATCTAATCAGAAGGGATAAAGTGAAGTGATTATTCATTAATTTAAATTTACTATGGAAGAATCAGAAGTACCAGAATTTGACGCCACTTTAGGTGGCACTGAGCACCTCCCATACGCAGCAAATAGTTTAAAATTTGCGTCTTCTAGAAGCGTAGAAATAGCTGCAATGACTGAAAGCATTTTAAGGCCGAGTAAAACGAAACTTGTATTCCAAACATTACCCGTTCACATGCGGCGCCGTGTGATGAGCCATAACTGTAAAAGACTGCCTCTTAAGTTAAGAAAAGCCCATTTAGATCAACTAAGGAAGAGTGGTCTACCTCCTAAACAAAAAAGACCACCAAGAAAATATAGACGCCGTCCAGCAAACCTGTTAGAAGAGTATAGTCGACGACAAAAGCAAAATGTATGGCTGGAGACCCACATATGGCATGCCAAGAGATTCCACATGACTGAACGTTGGGGGCATCGCCTGCCATACGCACCCTGTGATAAAGCATTCAGGGCATGCTACAGGGGGACCTCAGCACACTGTCTCCTACAAGATATATCTTACTACACACCAATTCAAATAACCGGGACCGTGGAACTGATCAAAAAAACATTTGCAAAGATAACTAGTGCTCAGTGTGGTCTCAGCATCAGTGCTATGGCATATATAAATGGCAATAGACAAGGAACTGTACATATCTATGGGATAAACTCATTTCCATTTGGTTATATTGGTAAAGTGCAGTTCATTTGGATTCAAAGTGTCGGTACTAATAAAACTCTTTGGCTGTTTGTACATCCATCCCAAGCAAAATTCATAAATTCAGTTCTGATGGAAGCTATCTCTGTACAAGATCAAGATGATGACTATGAATTTGCCAAAAAAAAGAGAAAACTTGAGAACATTGATGGAACTATAGAAGTTAACACTATGCCAAACAGCTTGAACAGGTTTCGGTTGACAGGACCAAATAGTCATGCAGTGCTGGCCCAGAGCTTGAAGTGTGTAAATGATAATGAAAGAACCAAAAATGACAACTGGGTGGCATTACACAAGCCCCTTGATCTGAAAGAAAAGGATGAGTACTGGCGTGCAATGAGTACAGCTAGCTCACCTTCACAATTACCTTCTAACATGGTTGTCGGGTTGATTGTTAAAGACCCTCGCTTGAGTCGTCCTCCACGCCGCACAAAGGCAAAGCAAGACACAAATGCCGAAATTATTACAGAGTCCTTACTTCGTGTCCCACCTTTTATTTCAAACTCTCCACTGTGGGATGTTAAAATACATGGAATAATTAAAGAAAAATTAATGACTAATGGACAGTTCATAAAACATGTAACTAAAAATCAATTAGTACCAGGTGAATTGGATGAGAATGATCCAGCATTACAGAGTGTGCCTGTTGTACTGGTACAGAGGCCAGGATCCCAAAATCCAGAATTTAAGAAAATTGGTTAGTCGTTGACTAGTCCACATTAAATAACACAACCAGCAAAATAGTATTTTCTGTATCCACTAAATTAAAACATTTCTAATTTCAGGTTATGGTAGTGGTTGGGACATAATCTTGCCTTCTGGCTATGCTCTACCATTTTGGTTAACATTTATCATGTTTGGAGCAAGATCTGGAGGTCTGCGAGAAGCAGAAAGCTTAGCATTTGAGATGGGAGAATGCTATCTACCACCAGACTCAGATGCTGGGAAACATTATGAAAGAACAATTGGACTAGAATTACGAGAAAGGTACTTTAGACTTCCACCAAGCAAGAGGGTTAACTACACGAAAATAGGAATCAACAGTCCTTTCATATGCCCTTGGAACATATTGTTGACTGATTGGGGTGACACTCAAGTCAATGATTACTTTGTTTTACGGAATACAACTATATTGTGTGATATACAGGTAAGATCAAGTTTACATCAACCAAATGATAAAAATAACAGGCTATTAATTTATTGTTTCAATCCTGAAGCAACTGTTTTGTGTTCCAGGAGTGTATTACTAAAAAACGAAGTCTACCAAATGTGGAAAATGCCACTTTATGTTTGGTTCCTGTCTATATAAAATTAGTAGCTAAAGGTAGTCTACACAAGCACTCACTCATTTGCTTGCCTGAAGCTGGTGATCTTGCTAATTTGAAAACATTATTTGAACCACATCATGAAGATCCTAACGAAATAATGAGAAAACTGAAACGTTCTGAGCATATAAAGTTGTTGAAGAAGATTAGAAAAAGCAGAATAAAACTTAAAAAGAAAGGAACACCCGTAAGTTACTAATTGTGTCATTGTATGAGTATGATAGATACACTGTAATTATTTTAACCACTATTTTGGTTTTCAGGTATGTGCAAAACAGGCACGTAAAATAACTGTGCATGAGCCAACAGAATACACAAAATCAATGAGAGAACTATGGCTTCCTTCCAAAGTTGAAACTGTTCGCAATAACGCCTCAAGACAGGTCATGGGCTATGTTGCACAAGGAGCTTTCAGTTTTACTGAAGCCTGCAGTTGTGGTGTAGGATATATTGCTTATAACGCATTGAACTTTTTATTAAAAAATGGCCTGAATCAAGTTCTTGTAAGGAACACAACATCAAGAAAATACAGACTTGCAAATATTGTGATCGTAAGAAATACGTAAATAAAAATCGTTTCTACAAAATTATGCATTTATTCTTTAACTAATTACGTTATTACATATTCTAGTTCACCATACAACCTACATTTCTAGGTTCCGCCTTCAGTTTGAGATGAATAGCAAAAATAACTTACTTTTCAAACACTTGTCAAGTTAAATTGATACACCCGCTTTCTCGTCACCACGACAATGTTTGAGAATAATATTCAAAATGTTAACATAATAATTAAATACTTCTCGAAATCGTATCTGTTTTATGAGATTTCATAACTATATTAACACGACGATACATTATCGTAAATGCTTAAATTTGTACGAGGTCAACTCTGCCTGGATACATGTTAACAATAACTATACAGATTTTAAAGTATCATGCGTACATTGATATTGTTTTGGGATAGGCCCGCGGATACACAGTGTACAATTTATGCTACTACAAACAGACACCAGGCAAAAATGAATGTTCGACATTGATGCCGGAACGACAAATGCGAAGAGCTGTGCCCAAGCCCATCGTAACGTCGCTACTATATTTTAGACCGCTTCCTAGCTATAGCGTCCTCGACTGCCTTTAATTGTTTCAACAGTTCTTCTCGTCTCGACACTGATTTCTTAGCCGGTCCCGAGTCTACTGGAGATGTCGCCGAACGTTTCTTGCCGCCCGATTCTGAAATGTTATTTTGACTATCATACCTAATCGCCGACATATTAAAACTGTAGGCGGATCTTCTCTTCAGGCTTAAATTATATCCTTTTAAGGAAAGATATTACTTGCAAACGCATAGGGTTATTTCGCGGCGTAAACTTGGAATTTACTCTTACCTTTATCGCTGGGAACTTCTTTCTTGCTAGTAGCATTCACAGCCGCCGCTAGACCCGCACCCGTTTTAGCATTTAACCTGTACACAAAACGTTTCAAGTGAATATTTTAACTGGCTTCAATAACTATGGTATTGGTGTGGGCAATTTCGAAATGTTAAGGTAGAAAGCAATGCCCTTTTTACTATCAATAAAAGCTAATAGGTCGACGCGGTATCAGGTCGCATAGTCGGATCCGAAACAAGGCCAACAATGTCTTATTACGTGGACTTTTTCTAACCGGCTGAAGCGGGTTCCAAACGCGACTCTTAGCCTCGGACTCCACCAAAGCGGAGAAGAGACCTGCGGAAACCGACTAATCACAGTGGTTAAAATCTACTCTGTCTCTCGTCTCTTCTGTGATTGGTCGAACCTTGCACATTACTCTGCTCCACTTGCGACTAGTTGAAAGGTAGTTGGTACCTGGGTCTGGCAGCCGCGTTGAGCAGACGAGCGTGGCGCGCGCGACGAGCTCCGGAGCTGCCCGATGAAGAGGATGAATGAGACTCGCTCTCTGACTCACTGGACGACGTCGATGATTCTAGAAAACAAACAAAAATGTTATAACGTGTTCTTGTTGGAATCGTACATTCTCAGCATACATTTATACTTTTGAAGTCTTTTCTAAAGCTCTACTCTACAAATATAGATTATTATTATAAGTCTATTCATGAGAATTTGTAATTGGCTTTCTGGTGACTATGATTTGTTTTTGTCTTTTTTATTAGCTGTAAGCTTATTTATTTAGTACATGGAGGACTCCATGTACTAAATAAATATGCCATAATGACTTATTTTTTTTACTAAAGGAGCACATGTGTTCGGGTCAATCACCGAACAAATGAACATGTCAGCGTAATCGCGACACCGCGTATAGTTGTAATAGTCGGTACGCTTTCGAACAGCATCGCGACTCAATCTCATCCTATTCAACTCATTAGTTTGATTAGTTAATCTTTATTACTGAAATATTTCATCTTTTTAATCTTTAATCTTAGTTTTTCTCAATCTCACCCCAACCCTGAACAACATGCACAAACTTAGTATTTCATGAACCCTTACCAGAACCAGATGATGAAGATCGCGAATACTTCTTTCTATCCCTGTTGCGATTTGATACCTTGTTGCGTCCGTAGGGGTCCAGCTCATCCTGAAACATAAATATTGTGTTAATACCAAAGATAGGTCTTGAATGTCTTTAGATATTGTTTTTTTTTTTTCGAAATTTTGCCGGGGAGGGCGCGGGCGGGTTCTGTAGTCAGTTACCTTGTGCCGGTGCAGCGCGTGCGAGGCGGGGGGCGGCGGGTTGGCGGACAGTTGTCGCGCGGCGGCCGGGGAGGGCGCACGACGGCGCGGCGCGGGCGGGTTCATGGCTGTGGCGCGCGCTGTCGCCAGACGTCGCTCGCGAACTATCACCGACGGCGACAACCTGCACCATAACGAACGGGTTAGAACAACAAACCCGATTGTATACCCTCCTATGACTTGTTATTTTTTTTTAAGAAAGATACAAAAACGATGAACGGGGATTGTGGCGCAACATAGGAGCGGCCCGGCAGGGGACGCAGAAGAACTTTAGAAAAAAAGACTCGATTATAATCCAAAGAAAATAGGCAGAAGTAGCAAAAGAAAAATATTTCGAATGAAGCCAAAATTGCCAAAAAGCCACAGTTGTAGCGCTTTTAAAGTCACGCGAAGAGCTTCGTGTTCGCGAAAGTCGAATTTAGGAAGACGCACCGAGGCATATCTTTTCATTATGCTCTACTGTTATCGTGAAACGTCCATCTCACCTTTGTCTTGAAGAAGAGGACGCCCTTCTCTTGCGTCGTGCGCTCGGCGATCGTGAACTGCGGGAACTGGAATTTGAAGAGCTGCGGAGTGAGCGGGACGCGGGGCGGGCGGGGGGGGGGGCATGGCTCGTACACACGCACGCATGGTTATGTTACATGTCACATGCGCACACGGTCGCGACCACAGTGAGTCCCACAGGTGACAAATGATATCAAGAACGAGCATGCAGTTATAGTGTTGTTAATCGAGATTAAAATGAGAGTAATGAGAAATCGAACACCGCAAACACCACGACATTAGACGAGTTATGAAAGCGAAACCCATCGCCCAAGGAAGAGGGACGAAGCAGGAGAAAATTTCGGATTAAAATTTCATGTATTAAGGTAATATTGCAAGATTTAAATACTTTTATTACAGTTTTTTTTTAATAATCGTTTGTTTCGAATTTGGGCTCAATATAAGAATTCTAATGAGCAAGCGCATAGTAACCTTATGCACTCGATAACTTAACTTAGCGAGGTCACTAATCTATGACGGTAGCCATTGTGTCTATCAAAAGCTTGCTCTCGGACTCGCCCAGAAAAAAAGTCTGTCGACTACAAAATACTTTTGAAACATTGCTATTTTGCAAAGCAGTTTTGTGTTTGAGCCCTAATAACATTGAGCCTCGTCAATGAGGATACGCCCAACTGGTACTTTACATAAAGCCTGTATTTCTTGTTAAAACAATAAGCAGTCCTCCATAAGGTACACAGAATTAAAGACAGAAATTGTCATGTATAAATGACAGAGACGACGGGGTACAGAGTCGATGATTTTAAACTCATACATACAAAAACTCACGCTTTTTTTCAGCAAGCAGAAACTAAGAACCTGCAATCCTTACATACTTTTTTGTTTTGTTCATTCACAGCATCTAGTCATACACTTGTTAACAAAAGCCTCGTAGTTCAGTGGTGCTGGCGAATAAGTAAGTTTATACAACTGTATTGTCTCTGCATCTCCCTAAACTGATGTAGACTGGTAGAAAATACCTATGTTATAAGGAAAGAAAATCGTACCTAGACGAGGAGTAGGACTCGTCGGAAGACGGCGGCTTGCGTCTCCTGGCGGCAGGCTCGGCGCGCATCCAGGGGTCGGCCCAGTCGTCCGTGCGACCGTCGCGCCGCCCCTCGCGACCCTCGCGACCCTCGCGCGCATCGCGCACGTCGCCGCGCACCTCGCGGCCCTCGCGACGCTCCACTTCGGCGCGTTGAACTATTACTTCACGAGAAGGCCGGACGCGACGCTAAAATAAAAGATATTGAAAACATTATCGACCTTGGGGTCGAAATTACCTACTCTTTTGACCGTACCGACCATAGCAAAATGTTTTTGGTAGAGCAATGCAAAAGCAGTGAATAACCTACTAATATTATCCTACAAATGCGAAAATTTTGAGTATGGATGTATGTATACAGGGTGTAAACCACCTCATCACAAAGCCGTAAACCAAGCATTCTGTACATCAAAATAAGTAACTTTACGCAATAGTAGATTGTATCATAAGGGAGCAAAATAATATTTTTACGGCGAGGGCGCTTTTTTGAATCCAGAGCGAAGTGAGGGATTCTAGAGTAGAATCCCGAGCGTAGCGAGGGATTCTTTAGTAGAATCCTGAACGTAGCGAGGGATTCAAAGTACGTCACCCGAGCCAAAAATATATTTTGCGCCCGAGTGATACACTCTACTTTTCATCACCCACTATGAGAAAATAAAAGGCGCCTCATATTTTATTGTAATATTGATATTTAATGAAACAGAGTAACAACTAAATTGAAATTAAGTAGTATCTAATAATAAAACAACTAAAAACTTATATTTACATTTGAGACATTTTCACAATTTTGAAAATTAATTGTTACAGTTTTATTAGGAATAGAGATTGTTGTAGATTTAATTTTATTCTGCGTGTTTGAAATAATGTCAGAATGTGGCTCATTTTGAGGAAAATGTGACGGTGAATCTCTTTGTTTGGATGTAGATGGGCGCGGCGACAGTGGCATGGATGGATTAACTGAAGGTTGCAATTTAATGTTTTCCACGATGCGTTCACATGTTTTCGCCTTGTTCTCAATGGAATCTTCTATATATCCCTCTGCTACAGCACTCGACTTCCATCCTCCATGTCGCTTGAGAACAGTTAAGTCCGCTCCAGAATCTGCCAACAGGGTAGCAGAAGTGCGACGAAAACAATGTCCTGTATATAGCTTGATATCTGGTAACTTCAAATAAGTAGCGATTTCTTGTGGCATGTAAGAAATTTTATTTTTTCCCATAACTTGTTTGAAGCACTTGCCATTTTGATAACGGATGAAAAACCGATTGGTCTTTATATCAGCAGGACGCAGGTCCAGGTATTTCTGTACAATAGTTTTGTATTCTCCTCGGATTACGAAGGATCGGTCAATTTTTGTTTTTGTGTCTGTCAGCTTTACTAACAGTAAATTATCCGAGTGATTTTCGACATCATCAACAGTTATTTTTAAAAGTTCATTGCCACGACAAGCTCCATGTACTCCGAAAATTAAAGCCACCTGTAACAAAACCGAATGTGAATAAGACAAGTACCTATCTATCGAAGTACAGGTTACAATAAAATGCGCATTTTAAAACACTGGTAATACTTTACTAATCCACCATATATACATACATAGTTACTTACTTTTACGGCAAGAAAGATGTTGTCGGGTGCCTCATTAAGGAAAGTCTCCACGTTTTTGACTGAGAACACTTTGGATTTTTTAGGTTTAAATCCATCAGACATCCTCTTCAGATACGCTATTAATTTCGAATATGTGTCCAGTTTTACGTCGTTATGAGAACTGACTGTTGATTTTAGCATTGAGTAGGTACTCCAAAGTGTGGAAGGTTGTTTAGTTTTGGCTAAGTACTGGAAGTAGGCCAAAAACACAGATTCTGAAAAATTCTTGGCGCCTCTTGAATTTCTCCATTCAATAAAATTACCATAAGCTTTCATATATTTCTCCCGGGATTTTGCAGGTAGTAGATTATCCATCACATTTCTTGCGTCAGTTCTAATACTATCAGGAGTAGGGATTGCAATTGCTGGATCCAGCATACAGCAATCCAGCTGGATCCAGCGCCTTTTTAAACATGCTGGATCCAGCATACAGTGCTGGATCCAGCAATGCGGATCCGCAAACGTATCAAACCCAAGACTGATTGAACCTAAGACTGATTGCTACTGATTAGCCGTCTTATCAATAAACATAAACGTAATAAGGAGAGACCGGATTATATGCAATTTATAAAGCTTGTTATATGCATGAAAAATGCTTGAAATATGCACGGAAATTGGCAGAATATGTGAAATTAAATGATAGATTTTAGGAACACCCAAAATAAAAAAGAGAAAAGTAAGTTTTCATTTTTTCATTTCAAAATCAGCACACAATGAGTAAATAATTATTTATAGAACTATTTAAAAAAATTGTAAACGTAAACGATCAAGTATGTTTCCAAATTTTCAGTGGTAAGATTGTCTGTAGTTTCGTCAGCTGAAATTCAAATGAAGTTATCTTTGAGTTCATTCGTTGCTCGTTTGTTACGTCGAAGGGATTCATAGGTTAGGTTAGGTTAGAGTTGTGACTAGGGATTGCAATCCAGCGGCGTTTTCAATCCAGCTGGATTCTTGCTAGATTGACCTGAATCCAGCTGGATCCAGCGCGATTGTTCGTAAATATGCAATAGCATATTTTACCACTTTTTGCTTTTTTTATTCACAGCGGTAATAACCGCCGAGAATGGCTTAAATAAGCAAATGCATATAATCAGGTCTCTAGTAGGTAATAAGATATTGCTTTCTTAGGGCAGATTCAACCAAACTAGAGTAAGTTGTTACTCGAAAGTAAGCCACTGCTTTGTATGACAATTATTATTCTCGAATAAACAATTGCATATAGTACCTATTTACCTAAGTGGTAGTTTACTCTTGAGTAAAAACTTACTCTAGTTTGGTCGAATCCATCCTTAGAAACATTATCTTAAATGTTACGAGGTGCACTCAATAAGTACCTAGCCTGATCGCCAGAGGGCACTGTAGTTTCAAAAGAGTTTTACCACAGTGTAGCACATTCTTTTTTAATTCTTTTTTCAAATTTTCATTCCAATCCCTTCATTTGTTTTAATTTGACAACTTATGGAAGCGAACGTGTCGATCGGTTTTACAAAAATGGAAAAAGAGCAATATCGTTCGGTGATTCGATTCCTATTTTTGGAAGGGAAAACGCGCATCGAAATCAAAGAGCGCTTGGATGCTGTGTACGGTGACTCTTCTCCATCGATGGCCACCGTCAAGAATTGGTTCAACGAGTTTGCACGTGGCCGTACGTCTGTTTTTGATGAACCACGTCCAGGTGCACCGAAAACAGCTGTTTTCGGTGCACCTGGACGGAGGAAAACATTAAAAAAATCCATGATTTCGTATTGGCAGATCGCCGATTGAAGGTTCGGGAGCTAGCTGAGACTGTAGGCATTTCAGAAGGAACAGTGCATCATATTCTTCACGAGGAACTGCGCATGAGAAAGCTGTCGGCGCGATGGGTGCCGCGTTTACTCACACCAGAAAACAAGCGCAACCGTGAGACCACATCGGAGACGTGTTTGGCGCTGTTTAAGCGGAATCCAGCGGAGTTTTTGCATCGTTTTGTGACCGTCGATGAAACCTGGATCCACTGGTACACACCAGAGACCAAGGAGCAATCAAAACAATGGATCCAAACCGGGGAACGTGCTCCAAAGAAGGCGAAAACTGTAAAATCGGCCGGAAAAGTTATGGCCACCGTTTTCTGGGATTCACAAGGTGTTATCTACATCGATTACCTCGAGAAGGGTAAAACAATTACAGGGCTTTACTATGCCGATTTATTGGGCCGATTCGACGCCGAATTCAAGAAAAAACGACCCCATCTGGCGAAGAAAAAAGTGCTGTTTCACCACGACAACGCACCGGTTCACACGTCTGCCGTTGCCATGGCCAAATTGGTCGAATTACGCTACGAATTGCTGCCCCATCCACCGTATTCTCCAGATTTGGCCCCTTGTGACTTTTTTCTGTTTCCTAATCTGAAAAAATCACTCGCCGGGAATAGATATGGATCGAATGAGGAGGTCATCGCCGCCACGGAGGCCAATTTTGCAGAGTTTGACAAAAACTATTTTTCGGACGGTTTAAAAAAGTTGGAGCATCGCTGGGCTAAGTGTATCGAACTAAAAGGAGCCTATGTTGAAAAATAAATTGCCACTTTTCCAAAATTTTCGTTTACTTTTTGTAGGCTAAGTATTTATTGAATGACCCTCGTACATGAGGTTATATGTTATTTAATTTTAAGTTGATTCTTTTGATCTCAAATGGTTAAGAAACCAAAGAAAATTGAAAGAATTCATAGATTATTGTAAGAAGTTCCTAATACAAATTACTTAATAAAAAAAGTCTTAAAAATGTCGTCTTTTTATTTTCGTTCCACATTTTGCTGGATCCGCGCTGGATCCAGCTGGATTCAGGTCAATCCAGCAAGAATCCAGCTGGATTGAAAACGCCGCTGGATTGCAATCCCTAATCAGGAGTTAATTCTATACTTTCACTGTCACTTGAAGAACTTATTTTTCAAAACAAAATCATGAATTTCTATCAATCCGTGAAAATTGACGAAAACGCGGGCTATAGTTCGCGCGTTTTTAATTTTATTTCTTTTTTTTTTTGTATTCAGCCGGCGCGCGGCGCTACTATGGGCCGTCGCACCAGCCAGTCTTTATTCAAACAATATTTGCGTTCGATTTCTTGGGCGCTGAACACAAGATGTTCCAAATTCAAAAAGTGCGCGGCAAAGATAATTGCGGCGCACTTATAAAGAGGATTAAAAACTCATTACTGCCCGCTAAAAGTTTCTTATAGAAAACACCACCTTTGGGTGCACTTAAAGGCGAACCAAGTCGTCTTTTTCGAATAGATGGGATGAAAAAAATATTGCTGGGAAACCACTTTTGTTTTTGAGGTTATAAATCATGTTTTGTGGTAGAACTCAATATAACGCACTTAAAACATTGTGCTGATGGATGGATTGAATAGTACGGGGGTCGTGGAGGTGTTAAAAGTCAAAATATTTGACCCTCAATATCTCCTTAAATAGAAGGTTCCCAGGTATGGTGTAGAACAAAAAAATGATCGCAATAATGGGGAGAACAAGTGCCTTTCAGCTTCGTGAAGAGGAGGTTACAACGTCTATAGGGTATTTCCACGGCAGAGAGTGAAAACAGCCATTTTTTTTTCTAGGAGTTGGATATTTTTTCCGTCAAAATCTTTGGTGAAGGTAGAACTAAATTGTTTTGATGTTTAAATCCACACTTCTGACCGTGCTTTTGAGATTGATTACCATTCCGTATTAATGGAAAAAAGGTTAATATTTGTAATGCAAGTTACCATATTTGATATTTTTCCCCATTTCTTTTGTTATAATAACACTACGTCAATAAATACCAAGTTTCTCCTAAATTTCGTTGAGGCGCGTGAAATTGAATATTTTTTGGTATTAAACCATTTTTAGGTATTATTGAAGGTTAAAAAAAACAAGTTAATTGCAATCACGATGACTCTCAGTGCTGCTGAAAAGATGAGAAGAAGAGAAAAATTAAAAGAGGCCGGAAAATATGATGAATATAAAGAGAAAGTAAAACATGCTTGTTGTAAAACTTCTAGCAAAAGTATTTCGACCAAAGTGCTGAGGCAGGTAGATTTTTCCGAAAATTATACGTGTTGACTCAGGATGAAGTGCTAAGTTTACCCTATACTGTTTTGGATGTAGACGCAAAAACTACTGAGCGGATTTGGATGAAGTTTTACACACAGTTAGTTTATAACCTGGATGAAAACCAGGGTACTTTTCATCCCGGTAGTATATCAGGGACATATATAGGACAATATTATCAAGCGGGTGAAACCGCTGGCAGAAGGTACTTAGTTAGACATAAACAGGATTTATTTAAATGATTCGAGAAATAAGTGATACTAAGTTTTCTGACACCTAAAAGCCATACCTTATGATAAGCCCCTTCCTCCGGTGCCGGAGCTCGTTCATCATAATGCGGCACTCGCTCGTACCCAGCCCGCTCCCGCTCATACATGTGTTCGCGCTCATAAAAACGCTCCCGCTCGTCAACTTGTGGCCGCGGGAAACGACCACGGTACATTGGACCGTATGGCCTACAAAATAACGTTTATAATTATGTGATTGTAGAGTTGGTGTAGTTTTTTTTATACCAATTTGGCTTGCGTTTGGCCCCAACTTCCATTAATGTTTAGTTTGTCTATCATCTATAAGCAAAACTGTAAAATAAACCTACAGTGCCTTGTTACGAAAACTGTTATGTATGTACATTGTTTTTTCAAATTCAAGCCAGCACAACACATTACCACAGAAAGTGCACTAGCTTCAATTTGAAATCATGTAGCCATCCCATTCTACCAACATGACTTATTTATGAATTTTAATTAGATGTAAACAAAACACTATCAGATATATATTATATGTCACCGTTACACCTTACACGTTATACATTATTATGTATTGCATCGAAAGTTCTGAGATATAATATGTCACCATAAAATTGTAAAACCCGTTAGATTGTAATGTATCTAGCGAGATTGTAAACTCTCTAAAGATTGTCTGTAACAGGGATGTAACGGATGTGATATAGGAACCGGAATCGGAGGTTTTGGATTTGATATATCGGAATCGGAACAGGCATCGGAACCGGAATCGGAGGCGTATGCCGAAGAAGAGAATGCGTGAGAACATGAATGAAATAACGAACGACCGGCTCGAATTGAAAAAATCTTATTGTGTTGGATAGTCCATTTGTTGAGCAAGGCTTTAGGCACGCTACGATTATTAGGAGCGGAGCAGGAATGAAAAATGTTGCAAAAATGGGGATTCTTTTTTCCTATCTTTTTTCTCTCTTATGTTACGCAGACGAAGTTGCGTGGGTCAGCTAGTAATACATACATTGATAATCAATCTTTTTAATTTCAGATACAAACAATAGAAAACCTGACGAGGCATTGAAAAAAAAACAATCATTATTAATAAAATAATTATGCATTGTATGTAACTTGTAAGTATGCTGGTAATTTAAATCGACAGAAAGCACGTTACGAGGGGCTAAGCGCAAATCTCGAGAGCAGCTGAACCAACTTTGCTATTTTTTTTATTTTTGTGTTTGTTATTGTCAGGAAAAGGTTCTTAGGAAAAATAAAATAGTACTAGTGTCAGGTCGGCTAGTGCTTACAATATAACGCATTATTTTTCGGTAGATTATAATAGGGGATAAATATAATGACCACCATAAAATGCTTTGATACCCTTAGTTTTGTAACCAAAAATATCTACTTAACACCAGAAAAATAAAGTCTAAAAATACAAAAGTACCAGCTATTTTAGTCACGACTCCACTTTAAATTGTATTCGACCACCAAATTTAGTAAATGATCACCAAATCTTGACGACCAAATTAATGTATTATTTTTGCCTAAATAAATCACTGTGATTGCCATAAAATGTAGGCATATTATCAAATAAAGTATTATGATAGTTATGTCTCCGGCTTGCAATCCCCTCCCGCACCGCACCGCAAACGCCGCCGCCGCTGCGCTCGCCCGGACACGATCCCCAGGGTATACCGCCGTTTACCCGAATTTTATTTGCCCTAATATCATTTGCCATAATAGTCAACAGCCATAATATCATACGACATAATACTCATTTGCCCTACTCTCATTTGCCATATTAGTCACGTGCCAGAATCATTGTTTCCCATAAAGTCACTTACCATAACATCGTTTGTCATAATAATTGTAAGCCCTAATTATCACATGCCACAATTATGATATGCCATAACATAATTTGTGTGTAACGGTTGTTTATATCAAGAGAAATTGGTTGCAATTGGGACTTTAGGGCACCCCGACTCGGACAGGTTAGGTTAGAAGGGGATGGCGGGGTCGTGGGAGCGAGCAAAGCGAGCGAATAGACCCCGCCATCCCCTTCGTGGTTATTTTTTTATAAACCACACAGAAGTAGGAGCCCCGCGAAGCGGGGCTCCGTCGACCTAGCCCACCATCAACCATGCACAGAAAAAAAAACCATGCACAGAATAAATACGTTGGTCTAATACTTGTTATGCCATTTAAATATTATGTCTAATAATTATTATGGCACATAAAAATAATGTTTTTTTTTGGAGTCAGTTTACTTAAACAGGATAGCAAGATGTAAAAACTTTGATTATAATTTTATCTTCAAACGCTGGTATAATTTTGGTGATCATTTACTACTTTTGGTGATCATTTACTACTTTTGGGATAAGAATGATTTATTTGGACTCATTTTGCTTAAATAGGATAGCAGAATTTAAAAACTTTGGTTATAATTTTACTTTAAAATGTTGGTTTAATTTTGGTGATCATTTACTATTTTTGGGTTACTCAAGATTTACTTGGAGTCATTTTACTTAAATAGGATAGCAAAGTGTTAAAACTTTGGTTATAATTTTACATTAAAATGCGAGTTTTATTTTGGTGATCATTTACTATTTTTGTCTGCTATTTGTTACTATATCTGGTGGTAAGTTAAACATAAGCCATTATAATATATCGAAGTGAAACCGTAATATTGTGCATAATGCATGCGACGGAA
The DNA here is from genome assembly GCA_916618015.1 of Xestia c-nigrum. Classification (NCBI taxonomy): domain Eukaryota; kingdom Metazoa; phylum Arthropoda; class Insecta; order Lepidoptera; family Noctuidae; genus Xestia; species Xestia c-nigrum. The sequence goes on from OU745260.1 coordinate 15,160,250, forward strand.
GTATCTCTATTCCCATAATCGGGACCTAGCAGACAGAAGTACGAGCCGCTCCGTCGACTACGCTTTTTAAGGGAATATAGAGTGTTTTGAGGTTAGGTTACATTAAAGGTTCGAACCGTGCATTATCTTTTCATGAAAGTGGTGCCATGGCGCAAAGGGGAACCCCCTTTCCTGCCCCCCTCCACCGCGCGAATTGATTTTCGTCGCATACATTTGACAATATTACGGTTTCACTTCGACAGATTATAATCTACCGAAAAGTACAGCGTCATATTGTAAGCAGTATGTTCGTTTGACACTTTCGAGAGTTTACAATCTCGCTATCGCATTGTGACGCTAACATATAAACAATATAATAATTTATAAATATATTTTTTTAAACTTGGTTTGCTAGATCGAGTTTTCGAACTGTCCCTATATTCAATTAAATTTTTCTCAAAATTATATATTTTCCAATTTTTTTCCCATTCTATTTTCCAAACAAGAAATGAAACAAATGGGGAGGTATAACCTATGTTCATTCACAAAAGGTAACACTAGTTATCGATGATTTGCCCCATGTTTTTTTTTTATTTGTATGTATTTCATTGACCGTAACTGTACATACCCGCCCCTGAAGGCCTCGGGATCTCCGCGGTAGTGCGGCGGCACGGGCCCCTCGTGGTGGCGCGGCGGGGAGGCGCCCACGGCCGCGGCGGCGTACGCCAGCTCCGCGTCGGGGTCGTGCACCACCCCACCCACAGATAAGTGCAACTTCTTCTCTTCAAAGTCCATGTCTTGCTCTTTACGTTTGTTTGCTATTCGCAGCATCTGTTGGTCATAAGAGTAAATATAAAAACGCTATCATATGACGAGTCCTACCAAGCGCTTCTCCCCCCTTTGGCAGTGCACATAATATAAGTGGGGCACTTATATTATGTGCACTGCCAAAGTGTGGAACTCTCTGTCTGCATTCGTGTCAACAGGCATCTCTTGGGCACGCTCGTTCCATCATAGACCTCATTAATCACTTTCCATCAGGCGTGATGGAGGTCAAGAGCAGGCCCATTATGTAATAAAAAAAAATAACAACGTTTTTCATCTTGTAGACAACTGCACTTGTCTGTTTTTGCCAATTTTTTTTTCGTGTTTGTTGATACTTCGTCATGTTTGTTTGTTTTGTGCCAAATAGAATTTTTTTTGCTAACTGCGCATTTAAAAAAAAATCTGAATGGGGATCAAAATTTCACGAAAAATCATAGATGATGTCCCAAGACCATTTTCGTGTAGCTGCAATGGTTAAGGTAGCCCCCCTTACTGCTCGTTAACCGTTTCCACCCTGTATACTGACAAAAATGAAACAAGTTATCATCATCATTTCAGTGTTTCCTCTTCCATACTTCTAAAATCGTCCTCTCAGTAATTATTCACTTTTTAGCCGTAGCGTCTCTAGACATGAACAAAGGCTGAAATTCCAGATCATGCCTACGTTATTCTGTTTATTCTAACAGACAATGTTATTCAGTTTTTACTCGCCGGTATTTCTGACTCGGCGTGATAGAACCAACTCGTATTACTTGAAACTATGTTGTAACTCACCTCTTTCGCAGTCCGCAGTCCCCTCTCCCACGCAGATTCAGGAGGTGCGACGTCCCTGGTGGGCGCCGGCGGGTAGCTCCCTCCCGCGGGGACTCCGCGAACCACGTCGAACATGTTGTAGTTGCCTTTGTCCGTCACGCCCGGGTGCAGGAACCTGACCAATAGAAACAGATTCTTAAACAAACTTCTGATTTGTTCAGCAACTATAGTCCAGTCACTCGGTAGTTTGTCCTGGAAAGTTTTCCAGAAGTTTTCAAATCTCTCTTTTCGAATTTTATTCGAAATTCGCCGCTGCAATTTTCAAAACTCACGGAAAACTTTCTAGGTCTTTTTAGTCCCAAATGACGACTACTAAACTAATTCATAAGCCTACCTCACTACAAGATAGAGCATACTTCGCTACTTAGAACAAGTTTTTAGTTATTATTATATTTCCAGCAAGACTCTTGAAACCAAATTCTAATTTGATCTTGATTAGGTATTGTAAATATTATCTTACCATTTGAAATTTCGTCACACACACATGACACACATTATTTCTGTTATTTTTTTACAAGTCTGGGGCTGGTTTAGCAGAATCTTAATATGAATTAAGTTACAACTCGTAAAATAAAATAGTAACATAGTGACAACTCACGATATTAACTGCGTCTATGACTATTTTAAGAATTTCATAGAAATTTTATTATCCTATTCTGATTCTGTTGAAACGGCCATTTTAGATCTCCTGTGACTGTGACTTACCTGCAGCTAACACCCCACGTACAAGCGCCCCTCGAGAAGAACCGACACACTGGTCGCGGCTCACTCTCCTCCGGGCGCCGCTCAGCTTCATCCGACACCTCGCCTTCCTCCAACGACGAGCCCCGAGACCGTCGAACCGCTCTTACCTCCTCTGATAATTATAACAAGGCTTATTTTAATTAGAAACCTTTCGGTATACTTAAATTTACGTGCGTACAGACAGACGCTGCCAAGACAATGAGGCTTTATTTAATTCAGGGCACATTAACATCTTTCTCTTTGTAACTCCCCACAGCTTCGCATAATATGTACCTTTGTATTTCGCGGCTTCTGGACTAAGTCTTCGCTGGTTATAAGCTGCTTCTTTAAGAATATCAGGAATTGAGATTGTAAGCAGTATCCCTAAATTAATCATCACTACATATTATAAAACAAAGTCCTCCGCCGCGTCTATCAATTTTCATGCTATTTTCACCAATGGATAGAGTGGTTCTCGAGGAAGGCTTCAGTATATAATTTGTGTGTGGGCATCCGCTATTTACTTTATAAAAGAAAGAGAAGGTGACTGTTGAGATGACAAGTAATAGAGAAGTATAGAAGATACACTCAAAAGTCTTTGTCAAAAACCCACTATAAAATATTCCTCACTCTGTATAGACAAGTTCTTTCAACTACTTACCCTTTTCCACTCCTTTATCCTCAGCGTCACCATTTGATTGTTCCACAGCTTTTGGTTCTATACATTCGCCTTCTTCTGCCTCGAAATCCAACTGTTCTTCCCCATCTTCTGTGTTACTTGTCTTTTCTTGTGGTACCTATAGATACAACGACACTAGATGTGGTTTTACAGTAACTAAGCATTATGAAAATAATGTCAAAAGACAATTAACACATCTGGGTACACACATAATAAATTTAAAAAAAAGGTGCGTGGCGGTGTTCCGGGACTGACAACAGAAGTGAAAACAAAGTAATTTATATCTGCTACAGGTTGTGCTCCACGCACGTTGAAGTGGTGCTATGCCGTAGCAGCGTTAGGTGACGGTCAAGCGAGTTCACCCAAAGTGCTTAATGCGCCTAATGAATTGTACACTTCAACAAGTCAAGTCATCATAAGAGAAGCAATAAGTTTCAAGCTGCAGTTTACAATCATTACTTTTTCCAATTTAGGTGTATCACCCTTTCCACTATCAGAATGTGGTGAAGACTGTCTGCTTGCTCCATTTACAGGTTCTACTTTGTGTTCTGGTGATGCCGGTGGAGACTTGGGCTAAAACAACAAACAAATATTTGAACTACCACTCTTTTTAAGAATAAAGAAAATGGGAAGAATAAAGACATGTCACATTGTGATTCTGTGGTCATTGATTATAGTGAGATTTGCTATATTTGATAGAAGACTGCAACAACACAACTTTGCCATATTATTTTTTTATGATGGCAACATCATGTAAAAAAAAGTACTTATAGCTAAGTTGTGTTGCAGTTATCACAGGGAGCAAAAAAAATTGATCATCCCATTGATTAATATATATACCTATAATTCTATAATACCTTTGATCCTTTCTCTGATTCTTCTGGTCCCATAGAGTCCAAGTCAGATACATCAGAAAGATCCTCATGACTGATATTGAGGTCTTTTCCATCAGGTTTGTCACTGGTCATAGATTTACTTGTTGATTTCCTGTCCTCTTGGTCTGACTCCATTTCCCCTAACAGACACACCCTCATTAGAACTGTTTTGAACATAAAGAAGTTAAGCATAGCAGCATTTTGATAAAAGACTATTCATTTAACATTACCTTCTGATATTTCTTCTGTTGCAGGATCCTTATTACTCCTTTTATTATATGATGAACTCCTACTGGAACGGCTGGAGTCTGACCTACTACGGGCTCGGGGAGTTGGGACCATCTTTTGTTCAGCTTTAGTGTGCCTCCTCCACTTCTCATTTCTTTCCTTAGGGCTCCAATCATTTCGTTTAGCAGCAGGTGATGAGCGAGGGGATGTATAAGACTTCCTGTCAGGAGACGGACTTGAAGAGGGGGAACGTCTGTTGGAATTCCTTACTGAGTCAGGAGAAGTGGGCCTCGACCTATTGTCTGGAGAACCCGGAGGAGATCTTGCTGAGCTGCCCGGACTCTGTGGTGTCTTAGGACCATCACCTGCTGGAGCTGAAGAATATTGTTCGCCATGATCTGGTGAGCCTATGTTAGAACCCACTTCACTTGGTGATTTAGGACCTACTGGTGAAGCAGGTATTGAATTTTCTGGTGAATTAATATCAGAATGTGCTCCACTCAGATTATCTGGTGACCGTGGTCCCTTTCCCGGTATTGGGGATTGTGGTGAAGGTGACTGAGACCGACTTTCAGGTGAAGGCGACCGTGGTCCCCGAGACTTAGGAGATTTTGGGGAGAGAGGTGGGGATTTTTCCCCTTTTTTGGAGTGTACACTCCTATCTGATGAAGAGCTCCTTCGACTCCGAGAGCTTGTACTGCTACTACTTGAGGATGATTGATCTCTGGAGTCTTCCGAATCCATCTCTGTAAAAATGGAAGTGATTTATGAAGCTATTAATCTTCTGTAGTTTGAACCCAACCCAAACAAGCACTCAGAATGTTATTTTATTTATGAATAGCTTCAACCAGTCAAAATATGCAATACTGTATCAAATGTTAGTCCAAACATACTCAATTTACTTCAACTGAAGCAAATATCCATCAACTGAGCAACCTACTTCACTTTCTTAACTTTATTGATCCTGTAAACAAAATGTATACTCTAGTTAACTAAAAATGAGTCTATGCATGTAATATTACAAAGGTTGTTCTGTTATTATTTGTGGCAAGAACAAATTAATCAATAAAATGTAATTGAAGTAATGGCTACAAAACCTATTTATTTACATTTAGATTCTACAAAATGATAATATGTAGTACTTCATAAATTTTAATACCAATGCTTAAAACAAATAGGTCAACGTTATGTGTGTTAAATAAATACAAGTTATCAATACTGTATTAAATATGTCTTAGAAAAACATGCATACCTCTGCTATGTAAACTCACCTTTTCAATAGTATTACAATTTATTTACATTGAATTTTACATTAAAAAAAAAACAAAACAAACTGGGCTCTGTCATTCTTGCTTTACACCTACCTACGTCTGTCGATTACTGAGTTGTCTGCGAAATGTTACTATACAATGAAGACCAATACAATTCATTTTAATATCTGTCTGTAATAATTTACTAAAAATCCTTAAAATATTATTAGAAATTACTTGAATATCGACTTGATTTGTAGATGTATTTCTTTACATTTAGACAACTGGTAAATGCTACGTTGTGATGTATATTTGAAGACACATCCAGCCTTACCTTCACGACGACGCCTCGAAGCCAGAATAGGTTGCACTTTGTAACACTTTTCATATTGCAAAGACTTTCAACTTTATAATCACAACACAAACTAAACTTAGGTCTGTCACATAAACTTGTGAACAACTTTTAACTTTTTTGAACGTTATACTGACGAAAACTTAGTAAAATCAACACTACTTCAACATGGCTGTGATACTGAAGGAAATACATGAACATAATAAATAATCACTTTCCAGTACTTCCGCAGGGTTAACTTACGCCCTTACCTTTACTGAGATGGATTAGACGGTTAATTTCTTGAAGTAATTGTAATATAAATTAAAAAAATCCTTTATTTGCGCCGCTAACGATTCTCTCTCAACGAAGCGAAGTCATCAAAACCATAGACTATAAATACAAATCAATCAAAAATCAAAGTGACGCTAAAAGAAAAATATAGAGTTGTTTCCAAAATTTGTTACTAAATAGTCATTGGTCTCAAATGGAAAATCATCTCAAGATTCTTGATGGATTTTCCAGCATAGAAAGTAGTAATCAACAAACATCAAAATGTTAAATATGATTCAACTCACAACAGCCAAATGATATTCTCGAGCTTCTTTGACAACATGTTCGTACTTATTAGTTCCATGTTTCTCGTTAATATGTTTACAGCAACACTGCTGCACTGTATTACATTTGTTAAAATATTTTAAATATAATAGTTTTATAGTATTAGATTTTATGTTGTGTCTAGTTATTTATTTATGTTTTCGACTGAAAGACTTGTGTCTATGGTCATGAATAAAGATCATACTAAAAAAATGAATTACATTTGTCTATGAACTCAAAACAAAAGCGCGGCAAAATTCGTAATTTGATAGAATTGTTTCCTACTGTTATTTCTATACAATTTAACTTATTACTATTATTTATTTGTTATCGTCATGATCGAACAAGCTCTTGATGATAATATATCTGAAAATGACGAGGAAGAAAGTTTTTTTCAAGACGTCGACTTATTACAAAAGCATGGAATAAACGTTGCTGACATAAAAAAATTGAAAGGGGCTGGAATATGTACGATAAAAGGGATACAGATGTCCACAAAGAAAAAATTATGCAATATCAAAGGATTTTCTGATACAAAGGTTGAGAAAATAAAAGAAGCCTGCCAAAAAATCGGCACCCTCGGTTTTATGACTGCGTTGGAAGTCAGTGATCGTCGAAAACAGGTTTTTAAAATTAGTACTGGAAGTACAGAATTAGAGTAAGTGGTAATGATAATGTAGGTACCTATTAACGATTTAGTGTCATAAAACTACCTACCACAAAATTAGCTACTTACATTACTGTAAGGTACCTAATACCTACTTATGTAGCCTTGTTGCAACTGAATGGCGACAAGTTTATTGAAAAATAAATGTAGGTAAGGCGTTTGTTTTACAGTTTTTTCACTAAGTAGGTAGGTACCTACCTTCCTCTATCCAATTGATAAGTATAATATGGTCTGACTGCACTTGCTCAATTTGTCGCACACACGCACGTTACCCCATCGATAAACCAGTAGCATGGACATCACGTTGTAAGCTAACGATAGTATTATCTCATAGTACAATTACTTTTTGGAAGATAAATGTAACGGTATGATAATAAAAAGAATAATGAGTCATCGTGATCTTCAATTAGGACACGAGGACGAAATTAATGCGTCAATTAGATTAGTTCGTTTTATGTTTAGTTTGCCTAACTAAGGGCGAAATTCGTTAATTAAACCGAACGCGCATTGACAGGACAGCAGCACCACCGTGTTTTATTATGCTAATCAGGTTCAGTTTTAGGGTGCAATGAAATTCGCCCTAGGAGTTCCTTACCTTAATCACAAACTTATCACAGGCAGACCTGACTAAATTGTTGAGACCGCTGACCTGTTTTTTTAGTTCAGTTGATTTATACTTATTCATGTATAGAATCCTTAATTGTTACTATTACACGTATTCTAGCAAGTTACTGGCCGGTGGCGTGGAATCAATGGCAATAACCGAAGTGTTCGGTGAGTTCCGCACCGGCAAGACGCAGCTGTCGCACACCCTATGCATCACCACACAAATACCCAACTCGACGGGCTACCACGGCGGGAAGGTCATGTTCCTGGACACTGAACATACTTTGTATCCTTTGTTATACCTACTTCATTCATCAAAACATGTCATCTTTGAAAGTGATGTTACATTTACAAACCTTCATCTATGGTACGGACATCTTTAGACCTCCATCTGAACTAATACCAGCCTTGTAATTTTTCCCGAATTTTTGACTTGAGGGAATTATTTTAAAAGTAGCAAAAGTTAAATAATAACTTAAAAGAGAAAGATTAAGAAGTTCCAGACTTGATCTTGATTTCATCAACCAATGTGATAGGTCGATTCTCGCACGGTCTTCGCTGCGCTTTTTGCAGGTAGAATGTTAAAGGATTTTCTGCACCAATCAGCTTAGGAAAGTTCGTTATAGACACTTTATGTACATTATAGATTTCTATCAACAATTTGTGACCGTCAGGATGACTGGACCAAACGAGATAATGTACATGAGACCATGTGCACTGGGCGTCGATTCTGCTATTACGATAGTGTCAGAATAGGCGATCATTGAAGTCATAATGATCAAGTTCTGTCAAGTTATGACAAGTTTGGTAATCTACTATTATAATGGCGTTATTATGACATCTCAATGAACAACCATTGACACTCCATTAAAAGAAATGTCAGAATATTAATCTCGTACATGAAATCTGGCATGAATAAAAGTTCGCATTTAGAAGTAGATTTCGAAAACCATTTGTACGAATGGTTTTATAATAATGGAAATACGAAAATACCATTAAAACACAATTTTATTACGAGACCATCGACCGACCATTGTAAATTTAGCAGATTACGAACTTTAAGCAAAATGACAATTTGATGAGCATGCAATCGTGTTGAAGTGGCGAATTTATTAAAATAGCAGAATTAGGCCCCTGTTTACTACCTATTTGCAACTATTTACTACCTTTAATGAAATATTAGCTACCTTTGCGTTAAGAGCGATATCAAAGAAATGAAAGTGATCAGCCATTCTGACGTCATGTTGGCTAACCACTTTCAACTTCTCATAGTTTAGCGTTGCATTAACTGCTTTGTTAATGTTAATATTTACTACCTATTTGCTACCCTAACATATATTTGCTACAGCTTTAAGAAGCTCCTATAAATAGTTATCAATAAAAGCCATTAAAACGCCTGTACATCAATTATTGACGTCTTTTCTTCTCCTAATGATTGCTAACAATGTTTTTACAGGCGCTTAGTAGCTTATGAACAACTTGTTTGTGGATATCCATAGTTAAGTTTTATCCATTTGTTATATTTTATAATTATTTACATATCGCATTTATCTTCTTCTATCTATCTATACTTATAATAAATCTGTAGAGAGGTCAATTCTGTACATGAAATATATTTACAAAATAACTATCGGGGGGTGATTAGTGATCGATACTGATGCCAAAAATGCAATCAGTAAAATTTTTGTCTGTCTGTCTGTCTGTCTGTCTGTCTGTCTGTCTGTCTGTCTGTATGTTATTTATAGAAAAAAAAACTACTCGACGGATTTTAACGAAACTTGGTACAATTATTCTACATACTCCTGAGCAGGTAATAGTATACTTTTCATCACGCTACCATTAATAGGAGCAGAGCAGTGAAAGGAAATGTTGGGAAAACGGGAGAAGTTACTTGGTTTTTTTAGCTTCCGTCGCGTGTGCAGCCTTAATGGTTAAAGCTACATAGAAATCATGTATAACGGAAATATTCCACATAAAATTATATAAAAAATATCCCAAGACAGCATATTATGTCTATCTTTTATAGTTGACTCACAATAACACGTGTAACTCCCGATAGCTTAGCAGTTCGGAGAATAAATGTGAATGTAAGTTTGTTTGTTGCGCTTTCACGCGACAACTACTGAACGGATTTGGATGAAATTTTGCACACAGATAGTTTATAACCTGGATTAAAACATAGGATACTTTTTATCCCGGCAGTAAGATTCCATGGGACAATAATCAAACTTCACGCGGGCGAAGCCGCTGGCAGAAGCTAGTTCCTAAATATAAGTGTGTACTTGGGAATGATTGAATACGGTTTTTTTTAAATTGATTGATTGATTTCGTATTTCTCGACGGCATGCAAAGCCAAAGGCCTATGGGTGCCTTTGGGACTATGAACCCGTTAACCACTAACCACACGATAAATTAAGTGGGGATTTATTCATCTTGATAAAATTATAATACAAATTCGAAATTTATTTATTGACATCTTAGATTTTTTTAGTTTGAAACTACCCACAATATTCAGAAATTTGATATTAAATTATTGTGTATCATCCAGTCTCACGACGGAGACCATTATCTTATGAAAATTAGACGTGGCGTAATCAATTTTAATAAATTATTGTTAACATGGGCACGTCACAAACAACAAAAGTAAGTTGACAACAATATTTTATCATCACAGTTGCAAATATTGTGGGTAGTTTAAAAAAAATAAGATGTCAATGAATGATTATTAAAAGGTAGCAAATGTTTCTCATTAAAGGTAGTTATTAGTAGCAAATAGGTTGTAAACAGTGCACATGGTCTCATGTTCATATCTCGTTTAGTCCAGGCATTCTGACGGTCAAATTCTTAAATAAAGCTGCAGCATATCGAACAAAGAAGCACGTGGATATCGTACGCGCTGTATCATTAACATAAGAAACCTATAAAACAATATTTTCCTATTCATTAAGTGATGGTGACGACTCCATTCATTATCATTTCCATACACGATAACTATTGCGTCATCTAATATGAGCACAAAATAATAATTCCTTCTAGTTTTAAGAGCTATTTTAATAGCATAGAAATAAATATCAAGGCTAACTTGAACCGTTCTGAGAAAAATAATCCAAAAATAAATTCAACCCGTTCATCCCATTCTCAGTGTTAATGATAATGTTGGTGACCATGCCAACTTAAAAACTTACCTCAAAAGTAAGTAAAACGATCACATCGTGAAACTGCAAAAGCAAATGCCCCTCGTTACATAAATCTTTGCAGCTGCATTGTAAAGTCTACGTCTTATCTAATTCCTTAACAATACTGCAGCCGTCCAGACCGATTACGTCCAATTGCAGACAGATTCAATCTAGACCAAACTGCAGTGCTAGATAACGTGCTATACGCCAGGGCTTACACCTCGGAACATCAGGTCAGTGGCTCTTTTACTGTGAGACAGTTAACCCACGAATTGCATTGTATAACTAGCTTCTGCCCGCGACTTCGTTCGCGTGAAGTTTTGATAGATATTGCAATGCAACGCATCGCCTGCTCAACAGAAACTTTCTTCCCGCTCGCAAGATTTCTTATTGATGCTCCGCTCCTATTGGTCATAGCGTGATGTTATATAGCCTATAGCCTTCCTCGATAAATGGAATATCCAACGAAAAAAGGTTTTTTTTAATTCGAGCCCGCAGTTCCTGAAATTAGCGCGTTCAACCAAACAAACAAACAAATAAACTCCTCTGATTTATAATATTAGTATAGACTAGCTGACCCGCGCAACTTTGTCTGCGTCACATAAGAGAGAAAAACGAAAGGAAAAGAATCCCCGTTTTTGCTACATTTTTCATTCCTGCTCCGCTCCGTATAATTGTAGCGTGATGTTATATAGTCTAAAGCCTTCCTCGATAAATGGACTATCCAACACAAAAATAATTTTTCAATTCGAACCAGTACTTCCTGAGATTAGCGCGTTCAACCAAACAAACAAACTCTTCTGCTTTATAATATTATAAGTATAGATATTAGTATAGAATCTATACTAATATGGTCGACCAAGCTATTTGGTTTACATCTATACTATAGATGTAAACCAAATAGCTTGGTCGACCATACATATGTCGCAGCCAAATGGTTTAATTAGCCATTCAATTACAAACAGCGGCCGTTTAACTAGCAGCTTGAAAAAACAACGACTTAAGTACGTGACTTGGAGCACCCCGATGTTAGGTTAGTTAGGTTCTTTTAAACCCTGCGAACAGAAATAGGAGCCCCGCAAAGCGAGGCTATGTCGACAACGCTTTTTAGGCGAATACAAAGTGTTTTGAAGTTCACCCCGATGTTCGGTTAGTTAGGATTCTTTAATCCTAACTAACTAACTAAATTCTTTGCGGTTTTTGCAATTTACATTTGCAGGGCAGTGCTAAGTTGTATGTTGATAAACTAATTATCGGTTGCGACTGTAAGATATATTAAGTTACAGAATTACAATGATCAAAATCATCAATACAACTCTCCAAGTTCATAAGAGTCGATGAACGAATTTTTCACGGTCAAAGCCCTTCTTCGACTGCCCTGCAAATTGCAAAAAAACGTAAGAAAATTTGAATTTCGCGAGCTACCTTCGAGCATCCCCCTTAAAGTAAAGAGGGTAGGCGGTGGCTGCGACACATAAATATTAGTCAGCAACGAAAGTCAATTAACTAAGAAGCTGTACCTGGCATAGTACCTACCCCACGATCTAGGTATATTGACCAAAAAAATGTGTCATACACTAGCACTACCTACATTTCACGTATTTCACTAGATTCCAGACTGCGCTACATTGTATTTCGATTCAGAATAAACTTTCGTTGCTGATAGTATTTACAAGCATAGGTACTTACTATAATGTTGTATTTTATTTTCTTTTATCTTCTGACTAGGCGGAACTCCTAGACTTCGTGGCAGCAAAGTTCCATGAAGAGGCTGGCTTGTTCAAGCTTCTGATAATAGACTCTATCATGGCGCTATTCAGAGTCGACTTCTCAGGACGCGGCGAGTTGGCCGACAGGCAGCAGAAACTAGCGCAAGTTCTCTCCCGGTTACAAAAGGTTTGCTCCCGAGCAATTTATTTTCATATGTTATTTCGTTTTTGTATTTTCAATCCTTGTAAATCAAACAGCAAACGTACTAAAGCAACTGCCTCGAACCTTGAAGGTCTAATAGTTGTCACAAGGGTTCGATTCCCGGGTTGGGAAAAGTGTTATTGAGTTTGTTTCATCTGTAATTTCTTAGAGCAAACTTTTTTTTTTTTTTTTACTATGGGAAATCATGAAATAACTTCTCCCACGGACGGCGCGGGAGGGAGTGTCAGACTTTTACTGACTAAAACCCATCCATGTACCTTCCTCGCCCTATAGGTTCCGGGGCCGCGGTATCTCTTTCGAACAGGCCCGCAAACCCTGGCTTTGGACCTTGCGGGCCCCTCCCTTTATGCTGACATCTCTTTCAACCTGGAGTCTAGACTTGTGCCCAGTTGATGGCAATTGGCTCGCTCCCTATTACCGACATTGTACTTAAAACTTAACTGGCGAACAGTGGGTACATTGTCTGAAAGCGGGCTAGATGTGATGCTATTTATGGGAATGCAGTTGGTCGGCAGTAAGTTTATTAACTTCGGAGCACCTGATACAAATTGCTGAGGGCCCCAAATTGCGCAGTTACTCCAGTCCCCATCTATTTGACGGAACAAACAATAAAATTGGGCTCGGCTCCAAGGTAGCGTTGAATGTTGGAGCTCGAGGGACGGAATATATCACATAGGTATGCAAAACTACTTTCTTATAGGGTAGGGTTCATTTGGCCCACAAGATTTGGTCGAACTTTTTACAAGTCACAATTTTGTCTATCTGAATCTACATGAACTGCGTCTTTGTCTTTAGTCTAGCGTCAGTGTCACGCAATTATATTCTACGTCGCAATTCCATGCGTTTTATTTATAAGCGTGATTTTTTAAAGAACTACGTATTACATATGTACAGACGAGTTCAAGATCACGGCGCGCCAAGATTGACTCGTTTGGTCTCAATAGATAAACATGCGTCCGGTTTTCAACCAAACCACGTTTATTAAGCGGTTATTCGACTTGAGATAAGACAATAGACTGCTTATAATAATCGAGATTATTTGCCTTTGTGATTATTGTTGGTATTGCTTGTAATACTTGTCGATATTAAAATGCCTACAAATTGTAGCGACCAGCAAATCAAAGCTTGTAAAACCATATGATCAATTATTCATAACAGTTAGCACGGGAACATAAATAAATATAACAAAAATAAAATAACTTTTGTATTGATATTGGGTAGTTATGGCCCAGTTAATTTTAATAATTTTAATTGAAATAGACGTTATTTATTATGCAACACTTGCTTCGATAATTCGGTATGCGGAAAGTCTTTGATTCGATTACTTTAAAGACAAAGACTCAAGGCATCAAGATAGAAACTGGTTTTAGTTTTAAATTGCCCTTATTAACCATCGATCACAAGTAAAGAATTAAAAATAATTCTTTATTAGTGATCGATGTTATTAACATTCATAATTCTCTCAAAGATTTCAGAAGAATACAACGTCGCAGTATTCATAACAAATCAAATGACGGCCGATCCTGGAGCGACACTGTCCTTTCAAGTAGACCCTAAGAAACCCATAGGAGGCAACATACTTGCGCATGCGTCGACCACTAGAATATCGCTGAGAAAGGGACGTGGCGAAAACAGAATTGCTAAAATATACGATTCTCCTGACTTGCCTGAGAGTGAAGCTACCTTCGCTATCACAAATGGGGGTGTGGCTGATGCTAAAGATTAAATAAATACCTATGCTAATTACTTTATTAAAATGTTTTATTTAAGCAGTCGTTTTGTGGTGCTATTCCACATACGATCGGGCACGTCCTGTGATTTGATCGTAACAGGGGTTCTAAAATGGCCGCTTTAGCAGTATCATAATAGGATAATAATATGAATTACGTTGCAGTTCGTATTCATAATATTAACTCACACTGTGTCTGTGACCATTTTAAAAATTAACGCAATTCATATTATTATGCTCTTATGTTCCCGCTAAAGCGACCATTTTAGACCCCCAGGAACTGATGGACGCTTCTGAAGTCATCAAAATCAAAATAATATTTTATTTCACGTGAAGTCATCAAAATCAAAATAATATTTTATTTCACGTGAAGTCATCAAAATCAAAATAATATTTTATTTCACGTCGATTCCATAAACAAGTCACACAAATGTTGTAATCAGTGCTGTAACTATTCTGAACAAAATATGAAAAAAAAGATTTGAGAACTGTTGTAAAAATCTGAATCAAAATAAAAAGAAAAATGAGATTGAGAATAGTTAAAGACATGTATTCACAAATCTCTGCAGTTTATTAGCTACCAGGGAAGCTGCATGCGCAGAAGGAATTAAAGCCAAACTTCTTAGGCCCCGGCCACACAGAACGGACGTAAGGCACGGACCCGTCGCAGTCGCGGCGCCCGTTTAATCTACTTGCATATAAAATGTATACAGCCGTCGCGACGTAAAACATACAGAAAAGACGGGACGCCCGTCACGACGGCGCACGGTGGGCTGAAAATCGGCTTTCATAGACTTAGGGATTTCAATTTGCAAGTGCTTGTTTTTATGTCCGATATCGCTTCTATTAGTCATTACTATGTACAAAAATGACACCCGAGTTAATTCTGCCCAAAAACGAAGGAAATATAATTTTTTTACGAAAAATTTGTATGAAGCTAGTATGAAAAATCGAATTATCTCCAAAACGGCCTGTTTAACCGTACAATCCTTGGAGGTGGTCATAGTGCTAATTATTTATGATTTTTTGGTTGGCGATCGGACGAAAAATTTAATGCCGTATTTTTTTTAAAAATCGCCAACGTATTTGTTTTTACGTATGAAACGATTCCTTTTGGTGTTTATGTTGAAGAACACGGACTTTTAACTACACATAACATCAAATAGCATCACTCCTATATTTTCGAAGGAGTTGGCAGAGGTTTATAGTACACCCACACGTAGACAACTATGTTTGAGCTAGATAATTATCAACACAAAATGAGTTTTAAAACTTTTCATACAACCAAATGACCAATTGTTTACTCTTCTAATGAGTCCAAAAAGAAGTAATTAAGTAACTACACTGATTAGGTCTTCTAATGAGTCTTAATAGGTGATTAAATGATTTTCAATATCTCACGACAATGCCAACTATGGATTACATTCAACATTTCCTAATAAGTAAGCTAATTTGTTAATTAGCAGTGCTATGAGTTCTAAGAATAGTTAGTGACAATTATAGATTTTCATTAGCCAATGAGGAGATAACTAATGAGGGTAGTTAAATAATTATTGGCGTTTTGCAATAAAAGGGCTAAAGTTTTGTTTTATAATTTAATTTGTTCACAACTGTGTAACTGCTAACACTAAATCAGCGACTATAAAATCTTAGAATGGAAAGTTTAATCACCAATTTAGACTTGTTTGTTCTTCTACGAAGTGAGAGTACTTCATTTGATCATGAAGTATTGTTCAGTGCAGTTGTATCCCGCATAGGCGATTGCCTGTCTGACGAAGATCGTGTTGTTCTCAAAGAATTTTGTCGGAGATTTACGCGAGCCGCTTTACAAAGGTGGCAGAAATCCAACCGATTCCTTGATAATTTCAGGAGAAAGTACGAGAATTGGTTGGGAGCAAATATTGATTGGCCGAGTTTTGTGCAAACTTTAGTTAATCAAGAACCAAGTGTTGATAAGGCACCAAGAGCGCCCTCAGTCTCTCCAGAACCGTTGACATCAACGTCCATTGGAACAATGACGAAAAGATCCCGTAAACCATTCGAAGATCTGGGAAGTAAACAAAAAAAGAGAAGATCTGATGAACACACAGGCGAAGATTGCAGTGAATTAGCATATGCAGCTGCAGCACGTTTAAAAGAAGAAGGGCATGGAGATATCGCCTCTGTCATCAGCGTTGCCAGACCGTACCAAAAAGTACGGTTTTCCGTACTATTCATCACACAATCGTACCACAACCGTACCTCAGTGTAGACCGTACCTTTTTCGTACCTTTTCTATACTAGTGATTTATTTTTCACTACAAAGGGTAAAAAAAATATATACAAACTCGTAAAATATTTATAAACTCGGGTTAACGTAGGGTGGATGGATGATCGAGTTCTTTGCCATTTTGTCGCTAGATGGCGACACATCCACAGTTTCGAACATTTTCAATTTTTACACCTAACATAGATATTTTTAATAGACAACTTTATTAAATGCGAAACCTAGGGCATTAACTTGATTTTTTTAGATAATCACTGTGCTTGTTAACTAGTATCATGCAAAGATTTCATCAAAACAAAGATTAGCCGCTTGAATATGCTCTTTACACACACATGCAAAGTAAATAGTAGTAACTTTCGACACCACTAGATGTCGTTTTATTCAAACATGGTTGGAAAGGACCAAATTATATAAAACATGAATGTCCTTACATTATAGCAAACAAATTTTAATTTATTTACTACACGGAACAGAGAAAAACAGTGGAAGTGCAATGCACCAAAATTACTGTAGGAACCGCTGTCGCCAAACTCACACATATAAACCGATAATCATATATTGCACTACAAAAAAACAATTCGTTTGATTCGTTGTTCAAAGTTTAGTCAAAATTAGCCTACATCAAAGATTTGGAAATAAACCCTGACGTTCTACAAATAAAATTGATTTTGCTTTAGCGGCAAAACGTATTTACGATCTATAGTCACACTAGATTCGATTGACGAGTAAATTCCGCTACTCAACCATAGATGGCGGTATTCTCAGTGAAGTTGCAATTATGAACTTAAACGCGTAAAACATATGGTTGACATTTGCGTGATCGGTCGGTTTCTGCTGCTACTCGGTCAAGGCCGAACCACGTAGCATATTAAATTTATTGATCGATATCGATGGATACCTCATACTTTCTTCAATTCGCAAAAATAAGAGTTGTTGGGAGTATATTTATTTATTTGGTACACAACCAGCTGTTCATTTAAATTATTAATAAATAGACAGGCAGACAGGTAAATTTAAAATTAATAAAAGTGCTGGTATGTATGCATGCATGCCTTTTACAAGTGTTCAAAGGAGACAATTTTTTATGGGCCCACCTGGCATTTATTATTCACACTACACCAAAAAAAGTAACCATTTTACAAACGTATGTAAATGAAATAATACATATCTGTTATAGGTATATACGAGTATATCCATTTTTCTTTGATGCTTGCGTCTTTGGGAAACCTAAAAGTATTTTAAATGAAGGTTAGAGGACCTGCTGATGTCTATTTAGTGATCAATGCCCTTGCATTGCACTGCAAGCACTGTCTTTTTAAATTTTCTCAATCATTAATAAATTATAATAATTACGTTACTCTTTAAAACATTGATTATACATATTTTTGCTTTAAAGCGTTTATGCAATCTATTAAGAATAAAGGCGACCTTATACTTGTATTATAATGTAAAACAAAATAAATAATTAATTTAAAAATTGTTTATTCCTTGTATCGATATCAATCTATAAATTCAAAATTCGACTTGACCACATCACTACTTGAGTAGCGAAGTGCTTTCGAGAGTGTTCTATGGAATAGAATCAATCCAAAATAAACTTTATCTTAATGGTATAAGGTTGATTTTGCCCAACCGTTCTATTAAATATGAATAAATATTAACAAAATAAGATTTTGATTAGAAAACAATGAAAATTGTACTTACCGATAATTTTTCGAAATCGATTAGTATCTTTCCTGTAAGAATAATCACAGATATAATTAATGTGGCAACACCGAATCAGTGTCCAACCATAAAATGAACGATTCCCTTTAGAGTAGGTACATACCGGTATGTGATGTGATGACAATCAACGAGTGTTGCTAACGTTTGATTTTGTATTTCCTCTTCTAAATCTTATACTTTTTTAAAGTTTTAAGGGTAATTACTAAATATAATTCTACATCACCTTGAAAAGCATCCATTGTACATAAAAATAATACTTACCGTCAATAAAAAACACTTCACTTTTCCATAAAAACTCTTTCACGGACGTTTGAATGGTTCTCAGTAGTAGAGTCGCCAAATATGCTAAACCTGAATGGTGCTTACTACTCAGTTAGCCGTTCAGACGAGCGAAATTTGAACTACAGCTACCATTTTGAGAACGACATTTTGCTGACAGTTAAAAACCCCGAAACATAAATAAACGATGTACAGCAGTCTCTGATTTACAAGTTGTAGGATGTTCTGATATTTAAAAAAACTGACCAAAAATACTGCCCTACGTTTCCCCTTTTTCTTGGTAAACTTCTTAAATGGCAAGACCAATTTATCTTGACGCACTTTGTGTGCTAATAATATTAAAATTTGCAATAGTTATGAAAAACCAAAGTGGTTTGTCTGTGTACCTATTCACTTATCTTGCTGGTTTCACATGAATTAAATATGATTCAATCAATAGATGTAAGATGAAGATGAAAATGATGATGTAGATGTAATCTTTTTACTTACATACAGTAGAAAGATTTTTAAATCCTTAGGTACCTACTTTAAATTAAAAGTAGATAATACAATAATTACATTAGTATTGTATCTGTGTGAACCAAAGGCACGTCGCAGATATTTTTTTTCACTTTCTGGCATTCTCTCTCATCTCCAAATAAAAATCATTTTATCAATCATAAAATGTAAAATTAGCGGGCAAACCCGCGCGCTAGCGCAAACTTGTTATAAACACAATTTTGATTCGCAAGATGTCAAGACAATTATAACGCATGGGCTGACTGGAGGAATGGCACAGC
This sequence comes from Xestia c-nigrum, assembly GCA_916618015.1. NCBI lineage: Eukaryota > Metazoa > Arthropoda > Insecta > Lepidoptera > Noctuidae > Xestia > Xestia c-nigrum. Next base: position 15,179,709 of record OU745260.1, read on the forward strand.
GCCATCTATAAATAATAAATGTTTACCGAACGTAAACTCGTATTACAACAGTTACGAACTTGTTCTCGTGGTTCTAAATATTTCTGTCAGATGGCGCGATTCAGTTCACTCACACATGTAAAGATTTTTCGTTTTTTATTGGGTCAAATTCTCCTAGAAATACTGTTTTTTTTATAAAATTTGGGCGATTTGCGACCATAATACATTATAAAGTATCATTATACTTGCTTTTATTCTGTAGAAACCGTTTATTTACGGAGATTACAGAGCTTGGAAAATGTATGGCGAGGTCTGTCTAGGCAATCACCTTAAATTATTATTTTACGATTACAGTCTATCGAGAAAGTAATAGAAAATAATGAGACTCATACTTTCTTCAACTTTCTGTCACATTTAACACTAAAATAATTGGACATAAATTACTTACTTAAATGGAATTTTCTCAGTTCTTAACAAACAACTTGTTTTCGCTGTAGAATATGAGTAGATTAAAGCATACATGTATATTTTCAAAATTCTAGCAAAACCGTAAGGGTCGGAATACTTCTGCAAGAACTAGATCAGTTTTTTCTTCGAGTTGCGATTGATTCGAACTTCGATTTATAAAGTCTTTTTAGACCTAAAAATATCAAATTACATCTAAAATTTTTTACTGTACGACATTATTTTTTGTTTACACTAAACTCGAAAAGAGGTCATTGTACTCATCATTTTGAATAACTTTTTCTATGGGACGAACCGTGAAATCGCGAAAAAAAAATCAGCTGTTCCCTACATTTATGTTCGCATAACTCGTCAAAATTTAGGGAACAGCTGAATTTTTTTTTCGCGATTTCAAGGTTCGTCCCATAGAAAAAGTTGTTCAAAATGATGAGTACAATGACCCCTTTTCGGGTTTAGTATAAACAAAAAAATAACCCTGTATAATTATAATTATATAGTATTATAATTCAATTAAACTAACTTATTCTTGTTTCGTTTCAAGTTTCTGACAGGTATGTAAACAACAGAATTTTGCACACTTGTTTAAAAACAATAAAATAAAACAATACTTTTTGTTCCTTTAAATACAGGGTGTAAACCACCTCATCACAAAGCCGTTAACTAAACATTCTGTACATTAAACTAAGTAACTACGCAAAAATTATTGCACTTTTTTTTGAGGTTATAAATTATGTATTGTGGTAGAACTCAATGTAACACACTTAAAACACTGTGCTGATGGATGCATTGGGTCGTGGAGGTGTCAAAAATCGAAATTTGACAAAAAAAAACTTTTCAAAAAGTTGTAACTTTGACCCCCCCCCCCCCCATATCTCCGTAACTAGGAGGTTCCCAGGTATGGTGTAGAACAAAAAAATGATCGCAATGATGGGGAGAACAAGTGTCTTTCGGCTTTGTGAAGAGGTGTTTTTACACCCTTTATGAACAATAATATCGCTTCATATCTGAACTTCCTCATCACATAAAAAAAAAACATTGCATCATTAACGAATTTAGTGACTTTACTTCATTTTCTAATTGATTTACAAATGATTTTTTTCGATATTGGCAATCGGTAAAAATGTTCTGCTTTACCATATCCCTTTGAATATTCGATTCCCTATAGCTTTTTGCCAACCTATGGTCGCAGAAAAAAAACGACATCTAGTTCTTGCAGAAGTATCCCGCCCCAACCGTACCTTGAAGTTAAAAACCGTACCTTTTCAGAAAGCCGGCCGTACTATTTTGGGAAATCATACTGGCAACACTGTCTGTCATCGAATACATGATGAAAAATCCTGAAGTAGCCGCTAATAAATGAAACGCTTAAGAAACCAGCGAAAACAATCATATTTACGCCAGAAAAGGCACTTGGATTGCTTCTTTCGCTAAAACTCTCAAAGTGGCACACTTGGTTCTTGATTAACTAAAGTTTAGCCCTTTTATTGCAAAACGCCAATAATTATTTAACTACCCTCATTAGTTATCTCCTCATTAGCTAATGAAAATCTATAATTGTCACTAACTATTCTTAGAACTCATAGCACTGCTAATTAACAAATTAGCTTACTTATCAGGAAATGTTGAATGTAATCCATAGTTGGCAGTGTCGTGAGATATTGAAAATCATTTAATCACCTATTAAGACTCATTAGAAGACCTAATCAGTGTAGTTACTTAATTACTTCTTTTTGGACTCATTAGAAGAGTAAACAATTGGTCATTTGGTTGTATGAAAAGTTTTAAAACTCATTTTGTGTTGATAATTATCTAGCTCAAACATAGTTGTCTACGTGTGGGTGTACTATAAACCTCTGCCAACTCCTTCGAAAATATAGGAGTGATGCTATTTGATGTTATGTGTAGTTAAAAGTCCGTGTTCTTCAACATAAACACCAAAAGGAATCGTTTCATACGTAAAAACAAATACGTTGGCGATTTTTAAAAAAAAAACGGCATTAAATTTTTCGTCCGATCGCCAACCAAAAAATCATAAATAATTAGCACTATGACCACCTCCAAGGATTGTACGGTTAAACAGGCCGTTTTGGAGATAATTCGATTTTTCATACTAGCTTCATACAAATTTTTCGTAAAAAAATTATATTTCCTTCGTTTTTGGGCAGAATTAACTCGGGTGTCATTTTTGTGCATAGTAATGACTAATAGAAGCGATATCGGACATAAAAACAAGCACTTGCAAATTGAAATCCCTAAGTCTATGAAAGCCGATTTTCAGCCCACCGTGCGGCGTCCTATTGGAAAACATATAGAAAGGACTTGTCCTTTCTATATGTTTTCCAAAGACCCGGCAGGCCCGCGCCCTGCCCGCGCCTTGGCGCGGGCAGGGCGCGGGCCTGCCGGGCGCAAGCGGAACGGGCGCGGAGGGCAGGTTTGGACATAATAATGTAAAAACATTGTAGAGTCATCTTGTATACTTCTTGAAAACGATCAGGATAATAATGTAGATCCTCCATTATTTAAAAAAATCTATTCTGTCCATTGCTTAGCCATACCGGATGTACCCAGTAACGTCTAACCCTCTGCAGATTAGCGAGATATACCAGTGCCAATACATCTTCATCTTCAGAAGAAGACATGTTGTCGTATCAAAATCGGACGGTTGAATGCCGGGTAAAGCTTCTAGTGCGCGCCATAAAAAGTCGTGACGGCGCCCTGTCTGCGACGGGTCCGTGTCTTTTCTATATGCGTTAAAAAGTCGCGACGGCGCCCTGTTCGCGACGGGTCCGCGCCCCGCCCTGGTCTTGCGTCTTTTCTGTGTGGCCGTTGGCTTAGTCTTCAACGTAGTCCTTGATTTTGTAATAATTATGGTTTTTTCATAAGGATTGCACGTTAAATATAGTTTTTAAACTTTCCATCGGTCAGTTCAATAACTGACTTTGGCAACTTGTTATAAAAGCGTCTATACTGTTTATATTAAAAGACTTGCTAGTTTTTGTTAATCTGAATTTAGGTACCTATATATTACAATTTCATGTTTACTGCGTTCATTTTTATTGGGGAAGTCGCTTCTAACTCGAGACAAGGAGGGACCTAGCGATAACCACGTATGTTTTTAAACTATTGCGTGGTAAGACATACAATTCCGGTGTTTTAAAGGAGATATGTCTAAATGTGCCTGACAATTTTGTATCGCGGCGCCGGAAGCCACGGTTACTAGCGGTGCCTCACGCAAGAACCAACTTGCTCAGCAAAGCGCCACTGACGCGCGCCTTGCACGCACTGAATGACACTGCTGAAAGAATCGATATATTTACCTGTTCTCTGAATGAATTCACAAAAATAACGTTGTATGTGTTATGTTATTTAAAATAGTTATTTATGAGATAGTTTAATTAAGGACCACGCTAACGCATTAGGATTTCCCTGTAATGTTAGTTGTGTTTGATTGTAATAAATAAATAAATAAATAATTTTGAAAAGCCCTCGATTTTGGCGGACATATATAAAATACATTCAAAGATATAAAGTGAAGGCAGATCGATCCTGAGTGACTTGTGAGGACCCATTTTATAGATCGCACGGACTGCCCTCTTTTGTCGTATAATAAACTCATATAAATCTACTTTCGTGGCTGGTCGTCGAGAAGAACCAAAACAAAAATTCTAATTTAAGCATCATCTATAGTAGGGCTGATGACTAAGTTTGTAAGTAACTAAACACAATAAATACTTAGGTACCGTATATTTACCTATCATCTACTCATTGATAAGAGCATTCCAAAATCGTCAATGCCATAGCATAGCACACGTTGTTTATATGATTGATTTCTAGTATCAGATAAAGGGTTGTTAGACGCATTTGATATCGTATTACTTATCTAACTATATAACATGCTGCATTTTACTGATTACGTGTACCACGGACAAATTATCGTAGTCCTGACGCTTCCGGATTGTAATAGTTTTGTTTGCTATTAGGTTTATGGCTACTAAATGGTTTCTGCTAATCGATCATGGCATTCGATCATTTGCAATTGATTACCCTGGCGTGGACCAGGTCATTGAAGCAGGATGTCAAGACCTAACGATAACAGACCCCAAAATGAAATTTTCCCTAAAAAAAGTTAACTGAACAATACTAGATAATAAGTCGGTAAGTAACTAAACAATGTCATCGACCTGTAAATCGGAAGATCGAGATAACTTCTGTAACCCGTGCTTGTCTCCGCTCTCCCACTATATGCAGTCAAGCGGACACAAAGTCCAAACGCTAACGAAATCGTTTTGTTTTCGTCATTCACAGTGGCGTGATTCAAACGAACCAATTAAGTTTCTTGCCACGATTAGATAAAACCACTTGCCATACTTTCATGATTTACGCTACACGTTGTTTATTGCAGTGTGGACGTATTAAATAAATATAGGTAGGTACTTATGTAGGTACATACAGTGAGAAACGAGACCAAGCGTTACTCAATTGTTATCGAATCTTGTTTCTACTCAAGATAAATTAAATATTTCCCGCCATTATTTTTGAATAGGTTACTCAAAAAGTAGTAGGTACTCTGTCTCAGTACTAGTACCTACCTACATAGGTTCTAAGTTCCTAAAAGAATCATGAAGTACCTATGTTACTAATTTCTCTTAGAAGTGTGATTGCAATAATTATTTTGCTTGTGTGCTGTGAGAGTGAGCAACGCTGCTTTTCCAAATAATCTAGAACTAAGATTTTAGAGATTTACGTAAAACTAACATCCAAGAGCTCCAGTTGAGTTTAAAGTAGGAGGTACACGGATTAATCATGGGCACACCCCGTATTATAGACTAAGTAAAAACTGCAAACACAGGCTTCTAATTAGTAAATCTCATCTAGCAGCATTTCATCATCTGCCTAGCCTTTTCCCAATACACATGTGCCAGCACACATGGAGCGACTGCATAACGGACCTGCATAACCATAACGCAGTTAGTACTGACTACTGGGTAATACCCTAAGTACCTAACCCTTGAAGACTGGTTGTCAGACTTTCGGGCCGGACTATCTGTTACGACTATCAAAGATCTAGAAATTACAGCTGGCACCAACGACGGCCGAACGTGCTTTCCGAGGCAAGGAAACTCGGTGGTCAATAGACCCAATCACCCATTGATAGACCAATTCATGCAAGCGCGGCGTAACAGGAAGATTGATCCGAGTGGCTGTTATTACTTAGCTGCGAGATAAATAAAGAAGTCGGTTTAATACATATTTGTAATTGAAAAATAATTCCAAAATAATTTTACCTTGTTTTTTATTTTACCTTTTGCCATTCATAATTGGCCTATATTTGACCAAATCCATCATTCTTCTTTGCCAATTTTTTTGCGTGCTTTATTTTTACATAGCGTTTAAAAAAACGCATTGAGGCACTTATGGAAGTAAAATTCTTAGAGAAAAGTTTGTATTTCTACCTCCAGGCGTTAACAATCTGTATAATGAGAATACCAGTATTCGCATTTTGACACATGACGTTTGAGGTTGAATGAAATGAAAGACAGCTCGCTCGTATATCAGTTGTTTCGTGAACCTTTCGAGGGGTGGAGGTGCTGTGAGTGTGGTTCGGCGATCGGTTTCGGTTTTTTATTTAATTTAATTATAAACATTATTATTGTTAAAAGTGTTACAACTCGTTTGTGGTTTCATTAAAATCAGACTGTTTAAACATGGGTGAAAACAACGAAAACAAAAAAGAAGTTCGTGTGTGGTGCGATGGGTGGTGAGTAATATCGAGTTTTTATTTTTACTTCATGTCTTCGTGCTTGGTAATTGGAAGCATTATACACTAGTAGTTCCGTTGTTAATATTCAGTCGCATTAGTGAATATAGCCAGTAATTCTTGATATATTTTCATACATTGACGTGAATGAGCTGTGGTACATAAATGTCGAATGTAATTACAATGCATCCGGCACGAACGATTTCAGCTCGCAATCGTTGTGTACACATGCTTTTCTCGAAATAATTTCTCCTCGGGATCACAGTGTGGTATTGATTTCGGTTTCCAGTTATGATATGGTACATTTCGGTCACGCAAATTCACTGCGACAAGCAAAACAATTGGGCGATGTCTTGATTGTGGGAGTCCATACAGATGAAGAAATCTCGAAGCACAAGGGTCCTCCAGTGTTCACACAAGAGGAACGGTACAAAATGGTGCGGGCCATCAAGTGGGTGGACCAGGTGGTGGAGGGTGCCCCCTATGTCACCACTCTGGAGACTCTGGACAAATACCAGTGCGATTTTTGTGTGCATGGAGGTAATTCAAATTACAGTTTAACTTTTAACCGGATATTAGGGTATTTGATAGTTATTACACGCATGATACACAATAATTTGATAGTTGAGTTTAATGCAGTGATATTATAAAAAATAAATTTACAGACACCTAGTAGTATTTTTTTTTTGTTAGCCAGGGACAATATTCTATTTCCCACCTAAAATAATTACCCAAAAAAATATTATAATAATTATTGTTCTCATGTTTATGTACCTTGAAACCAGTTTTTGTTCTGCAACCTCAGTTATTTTTTGTAGAAACTCATGGAACTTGTTATGTATTAAATGGTAACTTATTCTAAATATTTTATTAATCTTCTTGTCATTAATCTTATTTATTCTAATTGTGAAGAACTGATTAGATAAAATACCAATGTATAATTCTCCAGTTATTTGGTTTTATATTGAGAATTCATCAACCAAACTAATATGTGTCTAACTCAAATAAATTGTTAAAAGAATTACAAGCTTTATTTTTTATTTTTTTTTATTCAGATGACATCACAGTGACTGCCGATGGAATTGATACATATCACTTGGTGAAAAAAGCTGGTCGCTACAGGTAATCTTAGCTCTATAAAACCTAGAAATGTAATCAAACTTAATAACCCATTCATAATCCTATAGAAAGATTAAAGAAAATTGGTATTTCACACTTTATAACTCAAAACATTTTGTATTGTGCATTGTGGAATGTAATAACTTACCATAATATAACACCTGTATTCTTCAAAGAGCTAGGCGCGAGTTAAAGTACATAGGTACAATCATATTTCATTTCACTAGATATTTTTAAAGTGTAATGATGAAGTTGAGCCTGAGGATTAGGCAGATGTATAATATAATTTTTGTTATTTGTTAAAACTATTTACGGTATTAGGAGATACACTGCTTTTAAAAACTGCCTTTCAACCGTTCTCAAGAAATTCTCTTCTCCCTCCTTAAAGCTTCCTCTCTCCTACTGACACATTTTTATATTTTACTAGCTGACCCACGCAACTTCGCCTGCGTCACATAAGGGAGAAAACGAAAATCCCCGTTTTTGCAACATTTTTCGTTCCTGCTGGGCTCCTAATAATTGTAGCGTGATGTTATATAGCCTAACTAAAGCTTTCCTCAATAAATGGACTATCCAACCCAAAAATTATTTTTCAATTCGAGCCCTCAGTTCCTGAGATTAGCGCGTTCAACCAAACAAACAAACTCTTCTGCTTTATAATATTAGTATAGATTTATTAAAACTGTACAAAGACTTAATCTTTTGTAGGCCCCAGGCATACAAAAGATTGCCGCCCTCTATTTGCTGTAAAGCATGAAAAATAAATTCCCTATAGAAATTAAATTAACCTTGGAATAAACTAGGAAACAAAGATTCAGTTGGATGAGCAACACTTCTATTAATCGCAATACATGCCATTTTTTTACCGGATGCTTTAAGGACACTTTTTTGAGTTTATACACATAGCCGCGTGGGCAACTACTAAAGTACGTGCTGCCCTACTCGGCCTAAAGGAAAATCCGCCCCTGTGTACTATACTGTACTACAATTAAATTCATCCTGCAATGAAACAGCTGAGTATGTACTATACACAAAAAAGAGCTGTAAAGTTCACTGTTTCGTGAAGACTCTGTTTACATCCAGTTTATATGCTGCTGAAATACATGGTAAAATTATATGGAATGCTACAGTTTTCTTTTATATACAACTAACTCTAAACTGCCCTGGTGAGCCTAGAATGTAAACTAAATCCAATGTCACAATTGTCTAGTTACAGACACTGTATGTTAAGTATATTGTTTTGAAAATATATCTCTTGTATTTTGCATCCTTTGTAATCCTACAAAGGTAGGTAACTATTTCCATGTTATTCCAATACACCTACAGCATTGTTTATTATTAGACACAGTTTTCCTTACCTCTTTTGTCAGGAAATTAATATTTAAATTCCCTTCAAAATTAAGAGCTGTTAGCAGGATAATATGTTTAGGCAAATCTTCAGTTATAAAAAATAGCTCTTTCATAAATTCATTATTTATTATTTTTGATGTTATGGCAATTATTATTATCCATCGAAAAACCCATTAATATTATAAATGCGAAAGTTTGTGAGGGTGGATGGATGTTTGTTTGTTACTCTTTCACGCATAAATTACTGACCCCATATCGATGAAATTTGGCATACCGATAACATGGATTAACACAAAATTCTGATACGTTTGATACCGTGGATCAATTACCGAACTCCACGCGGGCGAAGCCATCGAACCCGACTACAGAACCCTTCACTGCTCCTGTTCCGTTACGCACTTTTTGTAAAGAGGTTCAAGTTTGTAGGTTTCGATGTCCTGAGTTATCCTCGGGAACTGCTGATCCGATTCGAAAAGGATTTCGCTAATGCGCTGCATCATCCTCGAGTGTCTTAGGCTATATTTGAACCGTTCTTAAGAGATAAATTCCGACCTTAATAGGAGCGATGCCGCGGTCAAAAACTAGTTCTTAATATTGTGATTGGTGTGTTTCGTTTATAACGAAACTAAAATTGTATAAAAAGGTCATGGACGCGATGTATAGTAGGTACCTATGCCTAATTATAAAATTCCGTTGAACCTGCGTTTCTCACAATGATTGCGTATAGGCTGATCACGCCAAGTCTGTTGCCTCGTTACGCCGTCAAAATAAACACAAGTACGATAATCACCTGAACGCCACAAGGCACTCATTCATGGATACTTTGTATATAAAACAAGATTCCATCTTTCTTTTGTTATTCATTAACAGAAAGGACTTTCTTACTTGATGAAAATTATTATTAAAACCAATTTCTAACTATACTAATGATTACTTCGTTAGTAGTAATTCAATCGATCTGCATGCAGAACTCGTTGGCGTGCATAATTTGAATTTGAATTTGAAGGGCAAGCGAAACTTTGAAGGTATGAAAGTACCGCCACTATCAGAACTGTTCGACTTATCTTGTTGAGTAATGCTAAAAAAAACACTTTTTCTGTCTACTTACCTCCACGACTATCACGGAGGTTTGTCTCATTTGGCATTATACCTACTTAGTAGTTCCTGTTGATTACTTATTTGTGAGTGAGGTGGGCTAAACTAAGTCTTATGTGTTGGGTCTGAATGGTTTCAGGGAAGTGCAGAGGACAGCTGGAGTATCTACCACAGATCTAGTAGGACGCATGTTGCTGCTCACCAGAGAACATTTCAAGTAAAAATTTTCATTTATTTTAAAGTTTTTCTGTAAAGATCATAATATTACAAAATAATAGCATTATTTACAGCAATAGCAATAGCAATACCTTCAGATTTGAGTAGTAAAATGTTATTTAGAATAGAATTTGCAGTTGTAATTCGCAGAAATCAGAAGTTGTTTTAAATTATGCGCTGACCATGTTGCTTACATTCACAGATACTCAAAACATTAACAATGTCATCTTATTCTAGTTTACACTTAAGGCGTATTGATTTCCAGGAGAGGTGACAAAGAGTACTCCGTGGCCCTTGAACACTCTTCAAACCTCGGCACAGATTCAACTGCCCGATCACCCTACACCGGTTGCTCACAGTTCTTGCCCACCACACAGAAAATTATACAGTTCAGCAGTGGCCTCTCGCCCAAACCCACCGATAAGGTCAGTTGATATTGACCCTAGTCTATTATAATCCTTATTACAATACATGTTATTTCCTTACAATATAATGTGCAAATTACGTTGATTACAGAATAATAATTAAAACGGTCATGAATTTCCTTTTTTAAGTTCGCCTTTGTACAGTTTTAATTGTGCATAAAGTTTTAATAAATAAATAAAACTTATATTGTCACTTACGGGATATTTTCCGTGATTATTTGTTATTTTGAGCTTCCGATATTTCGACGCTGTTGCAAGCGCCATGATCGCGGGATGACTGGAGAATGCGGGTGGATGGAAAATAGAATTGTTACGAACAGACAAATCTGTCTACCCTCTTTCTTTGTCTTTTGCTACGCGCACTATTGGAACTCTACACTAAGTCACGACAAAACGCACTCACAGTATCACCAAGTTTTTTTGGAGTTTTTAGTATGATGCCGGCTGCTACTTTTGAGCATACTCAAAACTGGATTCCACGTACTCGACAATTTGAAGCCATCCTCTCGATTGTTTTTTTTTTATATCACGGAAGATATCCCGTAAGTGACAATATAAGTATAGTTTTAAACCGTGAAAGCTTAAAACAGTGTTTGAAAATGCTAAATTTTTGACCACATCTGAAAATGCAGTACATTAATTTTGAGAAACGGGTCGGCTATAGCGTCTTCTCGGTCTTCACATTCTTGTTGCTCTTTTTAATGCAAGAATGCTTTTTAATGCTAACAGTGAAAACCAACATAAATTCAATGATATTAAAAACGGTGTTCATAACAATTACAGGTAGTCTACGTCGCCGGCGCCTTCGATCTCTTCCACGTTGGCCACCTCGATTTCCTAGAGGCCGCGCACGCACAAGGCGACTTCCTAATCGTGGGCCTACACACCGACCTGGAAGTGAACCGCTACAAGGGCTCCAACTACCCCATCATGAATTTACATGAGAGAGTGCTGTCTGTACTTGCTTGCAAGGTAATTACTTTAAAAATTAAATTACGAAATTACTCATAAACTTGCATGACTAAATTATGTACTTTAAAACTTACATACCGGTAACTAAATAGTTTACATGACAAAATTACTTTTAAAGACACATAATCAGCCATAAAACATAGGCCAATTATGTTATGTATGTCGGAGAAGCAGCATCCTCCTCGACATCATCAGTGTTCACGAGTTTAGTGAGCGTCTTTTGGGTGAAATGCGAGCACAAAACAAAGTATTCACTGTTTCACACAGTTTAGTGGCAATATCTCATAATAACTAGTTTGCCTAATTACCAGCGATCCACCACCATTCTCCAAGCAATCCTTGCTCCGTCACCACATATGTCAAGGAGGTAAAGATGGCGCGTCGACCCTACTCTAGATATTTTATACTCTGCTCAATACTCAATAGTCTTTATTTGTAAACACAGGTTACAGCAATGTGCAAGATGGTACATATTACTGCTCTGATTAGACATACAATACACTGACTGTTACAGAAATTAGTTATGTTAAAATGTAGTAAATCAAACCAAATTAAATCATGATTTTACCAGTCATTTTAAATTAACAATCAATCTTATGAATTGATTGTATGCAACCAACAACAGACTCTTCATTTACTTCCTCCGACATGTTTTTCGAATCTTATTTTTTTTTAGATATTGGGCCGGTGTCAGCTATTCTGCTAGCGTCTAAACGTTTAAGTATCGGTACCGAATTACGCATACTAAAATGTCGCTAAATGACATTATGCAAGTGTATCATAATATGAAACGCACGATACGCGGAACAATATGGTATCGCTTCCGCAAATAACATACATTTGTTACATTGATTGGAAGGGGTTAATTACTGTGTCATGTCGAATAAAGAAATCTGCTGTTTCATCCATTTTACAGGTGGGGGATTCAGAATGATTTACTGAATATGTGGTAATTGTTTGTGCGACGTTGTCCATTTCATTATCATCATCGTCATTTCAGCCGAAAGACGTCCGCTGCTGGACGTAGCCCCCATCCCCAAGTGTCACCACATTCACCGGTCCCGTGCGACTCGCATCCAACGGATTCCCGCAACCTTCACCAGGATATCGGTCCACCTAGTGGGAGATCTTCCAACGCATCGTCTTCCGGTTCGCGGTCGTCACTCCAGAACTGTTCGGCCTCATCGGCCATCCGTTCTGCGAGCAATTTTCTATTTATGATGCACATAACGCCTTTTCCCCATGGGATGGGGGTAATCAGAAAATAGACGCCACCTTTTATGATCCTTATCGTCGTCGTATTTGAGTCATCTATGATGAATCGATGACCTATTCCAACATAACTTATTACTCACAGTTACAATAATTGATAACCATAATTAAGTTATCTATTACGGCCTTGCAGTCACACCCAACACCTGGCGATAAAGATGATTGCGGATTTAGTGACTAATACAATGTTATGAATAGAAACAAAATTTTTGACTGCCTTGTTGCATCATCGTAAGCGCTTATTATGTCGCGAAATTTGGACCGGGATTTGATTCCCAGACCTTTATTTCCACCCCTGAGCTTACCACCGGTCTATACGGTCGAACGGTCCGCGGTCCATTCATTTTGGGCCGTTCAGACTAAGGGACTACGCACACGTATTCAGCTCTATTCAGCTTATGAAAACAACGATTTCGAATCGTTGTTTTCTATGGGGATAAGCTGAATAGAGCTGAATAAGTGTGCGTAGTCCCTAAACCAGTACACCGAGCGTATTGAGAATCGACCACCTTTACCACCGGGGTGGTAAATGGGAATAGACGTTCCCAGATCAGGCAAAATGTAATATAGTTGGGTAATTCCAATAAGAATTTCTCAATAGTACCTAGCACGGGCTAGATTCGTGCCTATAACTTAATATACCTACATGTCCCACACTGTATTCGTCATTGCGAGTAAAAATTCGTTTTATCAATACGATACCTTGACCAATTGAGATAAAAAATGGGTCATAATAATTTGCTAATTTGCGACAGTTTTTACGTCACTCATAATGCCTACACCCAACGGTCTTACTTTAATCACTCGTTTTTAGCCATTCAAGCTTATCAAATAATTTGATTGCCTGTTAATCACATTAAATTATGAAATCAAGCTAGCACGACAGTTAACGCGAAATTGTACGACAGAATGATCGATCAAAGATTTTAGAGACCTTTAAAAACGGGAACCTTTTATCGCTGTGCTCTCAAAATGGTGAAGGAATACATCGTTAAGAAACCGAAAATATTTTTTAATAATCTAATTAAAAAAATATTTGACCCTTATTTTTTCTATCATTAATTCATTACGTAAACCAAAATTGACGAAGATGCGACGATTTTAAAATTCTCCCGATTTATGATGCGTTTTATCTATGTTAATATTCATTGATTAATGTGTCCATTATTTTCCAATACTCTAACTGACGGGTTAAATAGATTTGTAATTTTTTGATACTGGTGTCGATTCTGTTTTGCCCAAACTAAATTTTACTAATAATATACTTAAAGCAAAATTTTGTGTTGGATAGTTCGTTTATCGAGGAAGGCTTTAGGCTATATAGCATCACGCTACGATTATTAGGAGCGGGGCAGGAATGAAAAATGTTGCAAAAACGGAGTTTTTATTTCCTTTCGTGGTTCTCTCTTATGTGACGCAGACGAAATTGCGTGGGTCAGCTAGTTTAGGCTATTGCTATCTTTTATTTACTAAAAGGCAGTGCGAGAAAAGGACGGCTATAGCTACGAACTAAGTGTTTAGTACCGTGTTTTTAGTCGACATGTTTTTACGTGGCAGAGGGCAGGGCACTTTGCTCGCAGAACGGATGGCCGATTGGGCCGAAAATTCTGGAGTGGCGCGAACCGGAAGACGATGCGTTGGAATACTTCCCACTAGGTGGACCGATGACCTGGTGAAAGTTGCGGGAATCCGTTGGATGCGAGTCGCACGGGACCGGTCAATGTGGTAACACATGTGGGAGGTCTATGTCCAGCTGTAGACGTTTTTCGACTGAAATGATGATGATGATGATGATGTTTTTACGTGCACCCTTCATTTGTATGGAAAAATTAGTTCCAATTAAATTTGACAGCTCGAAATTACGTCCGTCTCTTTCTCGCTCTTTGCTCGTTTTATTAGACAGAAAAAGATAGCAATAGCCTAAATTGAGTCTATGTTGTGCATAACAGAATCGACACCAGTGTCGTCATGCCTGTTACGGCCCGCAGTCTTACTGTGAGGAGGCCATCCCAGCAGAGGACACGTTATAAGCCGATAATGCTTATTCTCAGAACCACGATATTAAGTGCCCCATCATTTTTTGAACAGCAATAGTGATGTTGAGTATTCAGGAAAACTAATTTTCAATAAAAATGTTCCAGTACGTGCACGAAGTGGTGATCGGCGCGCCGTACGCGGTGACTGCCGAGCTGATGGACCACTTCCGCGTAAAGGTGGTGTGTCACGGCGTCACCGCGATAGCCACCGACTCAGACAAATCGGACCCTTACAAAGTGCCCAAACAACGCGGCTGCTTCAAGGTAAAAAAAAACTCTTTACTTTTCTATCTTTTGCAAATTCAATCCACTTTTTGTCATTTATACCGATGTCTGTTATAACTACCGAAAGGAATCTATCTTATATCTCCCAATTTGAATTGATATCTTCCTATTCCTGTTTACGTTTTGCCATCTCCGGTATTGGTCTGGAACACTCCAAATAGTTACACCAGCATTTCACAGGCCTGCATAGCTGATGATACCCGTCTTCATGTACTGACGGTTGGAACTTCTGACCCATCCAGTTAGCGTGATACGGCCAGATCCTGCAAGTAATTAGAATTATCACGCTATACTTATAATATTACCTCTTTACAGATTCTAAATTCTGGCAACACCATGACAACAGAAGATATTGTGCAACGAATAATACGTCATCGACTTGAATTTGAGGTACGGAACACACGCAAAGAACAAAAAGAATTAGCAATAACAAAGAGTTTGAAAAAAGATCAACATGTTAAACAAAACGGTAACTGCGAAGTTGTAAACAGTAGCTAAAACTACACCAGCTGTGAAATTTAATCAATTTACCAAATATATGTGTTAGAATGTGCTATTTAGGTGTAGAATCGCTAATGATAAAGCAAGGCCCCAAATGGTTTCACAGATAAATAAAAAAAAATTGTTAATTTAAATAATGGAAAAAATATAATGTGATCCTTGGTTCTGGTTTGGTTTAGAACCAGTGGAAACATTCCCATAACTATTTAATTTCGATAGTCGATTCACTTATTTATTCATCATTTTGAAAAAACAACAAGTTATGTTGCGTGTGCACCATGACCATAAACATTTTCAAACTATTTATTTTTGTTTGGTAACATTCTTAATCTGTAAATACTTCAAATTACGGTTCAGATAATAGTTTTTAGTGAAATTCCAGTTTTTTGCCCGCCTATTAATTACAACATACATAAGTTTAATATTCTAGTGTATTCATAGGTTGTATTAAATGAATAATGTAGCTAACCAAGTTAATAGAATCTACAAGCTATTGTTATGTGAATGATATCCTGTATCATGTCAAATAAAGTACAGTGAAACATCGATGTTTAAAATCTTACGACGCGTTTCAGTAGTTTTAGGCGTATTTAATCTATAAAATATCGATGGAGTAGACATGACATACCTAGTATAATTTTAATATCACACTAAACTAATTTAATATTAAATACAGCTTGGCGAAAAAAGTCTAGACATAAAAAACAAAAACATTTTTCCGAGATGCTGTTCTGGATTAAATATTGCTCGGGTTGGCTTAGAAAATACACGAAAAATATGCTTAATTTCCAACCTCAATATATCAGGCCGCAGGAATTAATATTCAAGTGTAATGCGTATCATAAGGGACGTAAGGTTTCTAAAAGCGATACAGGCTATTTATTTTCTATTCTTTTTTTGCCTAATTGTAACTGAATTGCATTTTTAAATTACGTCTTAAAATTAGTTAATGAATTTATTCTCTATTTATTTATTTCTATAAATTATAATTATACAATGTGCAATAATCGATCAACTGAACGATTATTTGTTTATGTTATCAGCGGCTTTGTTTAGAGTTGTTTTACAATTTATTGTTATGTTAGGAAATTAATTATAGTTTGACGTTATGTACAAATTGTTTTTGTTGATATGTTTTATTTCTGTTACTAAATGTAATTTACATCTGTACACGGAGTTTTCATTAGCTCTTTTAAAATGTATCGAGAAAATAAGGTAAAAAATAAGATTGAAATTGGCGCAATAATTACGCGTGCTACGCACTTGTTTGGGTGGCGCACATTCAATTCGGCAGTAATGGTTATACAACAATGCCTATCCGAAACAATAACTATATAATTTATTAAATTTTGCCGCTCTGCTGTGCCAGCTGCCCACTAAGCACCTAAATAAGTGAGTAAAACGCACGAAATCTACCACATACATGGATAAAAATAATATCTTTACGAAATAAAATATGTTCTATTTCAATAAAATTGTATCAAGTTATTTTTTTTTGTTTTTTACTTCGAACCCACACAAGCCCACGCCCCGCACACTAAAGCAAAATGGTAATGGTTAGTTCATTATCAATTTACTGTTACTTACTAATAAATGAGATTGGTACTAGTCTTGGCACGCTGAGTTCAGCCCAGAGATGGTAGAAGGGACGCTTCTACCATCTCTCTGGGCTGATCACAGAACGTATTATATACCCTTAAGGGGGCTGATTCAAAACATTCAAGAAAATGATTTTAAGCTATTGCATAGCTTCTATCGCGGGCCTTGAGCGTGGAAAGCACTGATTAGATATCAGTAGCTGGAGACAGAATCCAGAAATTCCGTAACGAAAATAACCTAACACCCCCCTCCCCCCCGTAAAAAACAAATGCAATAGCTTTACCACGGCAGTCCCCGAGTGCCACACGACTTTTAAGCTATTGCATAGCGTCTATCGCGGGCGTTGAGCGTGGAGGCCGAATCCAGAAATCCTGTAACTAAAATACACCCCCCGTAAAAACAAATACAATGAGGGATTTTCTTTTTTAACTCTTCCCTAGTCGTTGGATAGATGGCGCTAGTCTGATTACGTTACTGCAAGGAACAGAACGTCACATAATATCACTTGGACCTAATGATTATATTCGGAAGCTGATGCAAATGTAAGTGTCAGTCACCGAGCGTATGTGACGTGTGTTTTTTCATGCGTTTTGGCTTTGGCACCCAGTAACGTAGTCGGATCAACGCCATCTATCGAGCTCATGGAAACTATTTTTTTTTATTGTCAAAATGAAAACCTCTTAGCTTTACTGCGGCAATCCCCGAGTACCACACGTCTATTTTTTTTTCAACAACACATGTAACACACACACATGTGGAAACTTGTAATTGGCCATATTTTAGCTATTACTCGCTGTCTGTTTAGCTGTAGGTTTTCCTAAAATTGAAATTAATAAATAAATAAAACAATTTCCTCGGTTAATTAAGGTTTAGCAACAGCGAGCACCAAAGATTGATTATCTCATTATCTAGAGCTAAAATCTATAATAAAACTATATTACATTCGTCGTTGAGTAACAAATCTGATACTCTAGCGTCCGTCTGAAGTCCCCTTTACATTTTTTTTGCATGGCTGTTGTAAGTACTTGGTGATTTCAGTGTTGCTACCAAAACTATAATAGTTAAAAGACTAGTATCCTAGTTTTAACTTTTCAAAATAAGAGAATGGCAACATTCTTCAAAAATTCAAAATGGCAGGAACGAGTACAAATATTGTTTCTGTTTGTGAAATAATAAATCATAGTGACGTGTTGTAACGGAATTGTAGTGATTTTTGGGTTGAATATTTCAACTTGTTTTTTGGGTATTGGATTTTATTAAAACACAGCAATATTTTCAACACAAGGTAAGTTTTCTGCGTAGCCGCCCACAGTAGCTTTCAATCTGTTTCGTTTTATTCTATTTCTAGTTATTATTGCGATGTCACGTTGTATTATGTGCTTTATAGTGGTAGTGTCCATAGTAAACATTCCTTTTGTTGATTATAAAATGTGACATCCGTCCAAGGATAGTCGTGATATCACATTGCAAACAGTCCAATTGTTAAAGATTTTTGTTCGGTAACCAGACACTACGCATTTGTAAGTTATTATTAACTTGTGGTTCCATCAGCTGTTAACAGAAATCAAGGAATGTTTTAAAAGGTACACTCAAAATATATGATTGTCAACCTGTTGAACTTAATTTTAAACTGAATCCATGTATTTCATGTGTTACCTGTATGTGCGCCGACAGAATTACGGTCTTATAAATATCTAATTGGAACTCAGCTCGAATTACTTTTATCTCATGCTTATAACAAATTTTAAAACAGCATTTCTCTAAACAGAAACTGGGTAACTTCACAACAAGGTCAAGAAAAAAATGTAAAGGAAACAGTATGAATTGACCTAACAATGTTTTAAAATTAAATCCATTCAACACTTTAAACCATTTTACCAGCCTCCTTTTTTTATACCTTGTGGGTATTTCATATTTTTAGTAAAAGCATTCCACATGTTATATGTAATCAAACAAGAAATGTCAGTATGTTTTGAGCATGTGATTCATTTATTTCTATTTAATGAAAACAGATTTAGATTTCATCACACTGAACATCTACTGACCAGTGTTGACTATACTGAATGTCCAATTATTACAAACATGTTAAACCTACCTTAATTATTTCTAAAAGTGTTTTTTTCTCCATTTTAAATAACACATCACACTTGAGTCAAGTCAGTATGAGCTACATGATGTACATGAGACACAGTTAATTTTACTGTCTTCTTTTTGTCATATCAATGTTACTTCCGTTATACTGTCTATGAATTGTATATGTCACCGCAAAATTGCCAAATACGTTATATTGTAATCTCTCTAGCGATATTGTAAACTCTCGAATTATTGTCAAACGAACATACTGCTTACAATAAAACGCATGATTTTTCGTAAAATGCATGCGATGGTAGTAAGCTCACGCGGTGTGGAGGGAAGGACCGGTCCCCCTTGCCCAGTGGTACAACTCTCATGAATAGATACTGTACCATTGCTGAGAAATATCGATTAATATAACCTAACCTTAAAACACTTATATAATATAATATTCCCCTAAAAAGCGTAGGCGACAGAGCCCCGCTTCGCGGGGCCGTGTTTCCGAGTGCAGGGTTTAAAGGAACCTAACTAACCTAACAGAGGGGGTGCCCCAAGTCCTGATTATGAGGGCTGAGACTTCCATTTGTTCAGTTGACAATAATTCGAGACTTTACAATATCGCTAAAGAGACTTATATTGTAATATAACGTATTTGACAATTTGACGGTGACATATACAATTGGGAGACATGTGCTCCAGGAGACTGTTGCCCCCTTGTAAAAATGGTATTCAGTTGTGACTACTTAGACTGTAAACTATCCCTAATACAGTGAATTAAACTAAACTTACAGAGGTTTGAGTTTGGTGTAACCATGCCATGAGTTGATATACCGGGTTTGAAATATTGTGTCTAGCTAGGGCAGGTGGAACTCAGTTTTGCTCACAGCAAAACCCAGGATTTCGTGAATTTTGCTATAGTAAATAGTAGTTGTGTCAATGTCTATAAGTCATAAATCCCAGTTCAGTTGGTTCATCTATCAGAGCAGTATCATGAAGTTTTGCGCTATCTCCGCTCCCATTCATGTTAATGACACTACTATGCTACTCTGTATGTGTACAGAGACTTGACAGCAACCCTTTTACTGAAAATTGAACATGTGGTAGTTTTGATAGCCTCGGGCTGGTACTGTTCATCCCCCAGCCCAAATAAAAGTCCTGGCTTCGCCTAGAACTTCCTGAATCAAACATTCACCATCTTGCAAACATTGTCTTGTCATTTAAATAGTTTACCGTACAATTTTCCTGGTTGGTGTTTTAGCTACAGTACTTTCTCAAGTTATTATGCCTTGTGTCTGTGACTGTAGCTTTTGAGTTTTCTTTAAATTTTTTGACATTCAAAAGTGCCGTATTGGTCTAGTTGAAATAAATGATTCGAGTTGACATTGACTCATATCATAATACTTATAATAATTTGTTTTAATATGATTCAACATAAAGTTAAGCTTCAAGTAGTTGGATGTAGTTAAATGGCCTTGTATTCAAATTGTCAATTATTTAGATGACCGCCGCACATGCTAAAGCTTGCTGTCACAGCTATCTAGCCATAAATCATGTAGTTATAGGAGTAATTGCCTCTTTTCAGTAATTTTTTTGATGACAATCATTATGCAGACTTTCTGTTTCCCTGTAGTTCCTGTGCATAAATGAACCATACCATGATTATCATTAAAACCAAAATTAGATATCCAGAAATTATTTTATTTTCTGGTAATAACTGAGCCAAATATTACCTAGTTACCTTCGCTATCAGCAGGACATCAAGAATTTCAAGTTTCATAAATGTAACTAAATAATCTAAAAATAATTAATGCAAATGGTCTTGATTGTTTAAAGATAAAATAGCTTGACTTAGATATCATAAAATAATATATACCGAAATAATGCAGCATAGCATTAGCATGGACATTGTTTCCGAGTCATGGATGTTTAATGTATAATAAGTATGTATTTACGAACAAAAAAGTATATTATGTAGTATATCAACTATCTAGTGTCCACGACACAAGCTTTGCTTAGTGTGGCACTAGGTGGCGCTGTGTGGTAATGTCCAGCGATATTTATTTTATTTATTTATAATCTAAAAAGGGAAATTTTAGCATCATCATCAGTCAGAAAATAATAATAATTAAGTAGCTTTGACTGTGGGATGCGGGTGATTTAAGCTGCAAATAAATAAATGCAGTAGGACAGAGCAAGTGAGCGTAGGCTTAGGCTTAGGCGGGATTCGCCGCACAGCCTGTGATGCGCAGGCGCCGCTCGCCTCGGGCAGTTCGAGCCATGAGTCACAGCCGCCCAAAATAACTTGGGAATGGGCGCCGCCTACCGCCCGGGGCGGGCGGCTCTGGTCGGGCTCAGTGGCAGCTGCGACGCCGCCGCATCTAGAGAGCGGTCGAGGTGGAGCGCGCGAGCCTCGGATTGACACACGGGTGGTGGCGGCGCCGGCGCGGGATGCGCCGCCATGCCGGTACGACACCGCGAACTCGGCGACGAGCTCGCACCCCCGGAGCCCAAGCGCTGCAGGCACTGCGACGGTACGATCACATACATAGCTTTGCAGCGCAGGACTCTCACCAAAACATTACACCTACTTATCTAACACTCGGTGTCTTAACCTACTTGTTAACTAATAACGCGTTATCTGCTTTGATTCGGGAACTATCAATGATTACTATTGATAATATTTGTAACTCGTGTATACTTCCATGGCTATCTCACCGTCGCAAGTTGATGCTTTCCTGCTAAAACATATTTTCCGACTGAATTAAGGATAAAACTCACACAAAAGTGTTGTGTTCACTGAAATTGATAAACATTTAATTAATATGCATCTGAATCAGTAACCCACTTATTTTAAACATAAACATAACATAAAATACACTGTGTGTTTAAGTTAATTTATTGTTTGAACTAAAAGGATATACTTTACAGTGAAGGTTATCATATGTGTTCATGCATAACACTTTATTTATTAATAATAATTTAAACTGATTAATGAATTCGAGTTTATCATTTTGATTACAAGCAGACATAATCTCTATTACAGTCTAGTGCTATTATCAGGAAATAAGTAATCTGAAAAAGAAAATAATATGCAAAGTAGGCACATACCAAGGCAAGATTTATATCTAAAATAGTTGTTAGAAGCGGTTTTATGAGATACTAATTGCATCGTTATCACTTGCCGTCGGCATCGTGCGATAAACCTGCTACTTCAGCCTTCCGAATGTATGTTAAATGAATCATGTTATGTATTTTAATTAACTATGCAATTTAATGAAAAAGAAATCGAAACTTTATAAAATAATAAGATCGAGATTCTTTGAAACTTCGAAAAGCTTAGCCAGTCGTTGATGTGTTAAACATATATGTAGATATACGCACCATCACATTGTTTACATTGAAGCACATTATAACACGTGCTCAAAAGAAATTATGAAACGATCATGCAAATCCGGTTAATGGTTGAGCTGCAGGAAAATTATCTTTAGCCCGCCCTTAGTCACTGGAGTAAGTAATATGTGTCACGCAGTCGGGAATGGAAAGAGCGTATAAATAGGTGTTCAGACTCCACTACGAGTGGGCCACATTCCCACCTTATGTAACAGAAAGCTCGTAAACAAATGCGTATTCTGACTTACCTTCACATGTTGCGATTTGCTCGCACATTGCGTATTTTGTTGTAGGGTTTTCAAATCGCAGACGCATCGTCGGCGCACGTAATTCGCGCACTTTTGTTTCGCGTTCAACTTAGCGTTTATAATGTCGATGACCCTACCAAGTATGAATCATTTATCTTTTTCCTTATTCGACAGGATTTATAATTTAAAATGTATAATTAGAGGAAATGCGTTTTAGCAGTAAACCCAGTCCTCTTGTTTCAACTTTGAGACTTACTCTAAGAAGAACTTAAACGTAGGTCACGTTTTGTTTGAAAACACAACACAAGTGAACAATAGGCTAGATTTGACAGTGTTCAATTTTGGTTAGCATCGTAAATTGCGAGGGTGTGTTGTGACTGAGCCGGTGTTGTGACAGGTGCTGCGTCACTCAACGACGGGATCTGGCGAGACTTGCACGTCGATTAATTAGTATCGCCTGTCGAGACCACAGCCGCAGACCGGGACCGCTCGAATGAAAACATCGGTCATCATTATGAGCTCGCCAAAATATATAGTTTGCATATTTTGGTCAAATTATCTTTATAAACATGAATTGGGAACAGTTATGAGTTGCTGAAACAGATTCTGTATGGGATCTTCAAGCCTTAAAAGCGATTCCTGTAGTAATTTATGTGTGCCTATAAGATTCTACACGGTTGCAATTTCGAAGATCAGATTGGTTGTTGTGCTAGCTTTATCCATTCATTTCATTATTGACGTAGTTCTTCAATAATAATTCGTGTGCCCAAAAGTCTCCTTAATTCCTAAACTTTGAAAAGTCCGTGAGTTTCCAAATTGAATAAATAGTTTTTATTTCCCACGATTAGCAGAAGAGTAGAATCATTCATAACTATCTTTGTTCCCGTAGTACTATGAGGCTAGTAGTCATTGCCAAGCTGTCACTTCTCTCTCGCAGCTTTACGATCGAACTGGCTCCGGATACTGGCGGCTCTCTCTTTATTAATTTGTAATTTTTATGAGGCGGAAAATTAGATTCTTATCACTTACGTTATTAGTTTAAAAACCGTACATTCGTAGTTGTAATATTAAACTACAAATATTGTTGAGTTCTATTACATCATCTAATTGTACTAAGCCACGAGGGATCTATAGGAATAATATTAAATAATTGAGTACCCAACATATATTAAAGTACATTTAATTAATTATTTGTATTATAACATTAGTAATTATGCCAAGCAAATAATTGCGAACATTTGTCAATAATAACATTGAGATTATAGTATTGCCAAGATTAACAGCAGGTCTGTAGAAAGCATTGAAAACATTTCTGGAATGTTTCCTTTCAGTTAATCAAGGGCTAAACATTGTTTCATTTGACACAACAAAGTTTATGTCCTATTATTTCTTAGTTTTAACCAATTTCGTTTGCTAGTTAAGGTCTTCTTTCAAACCCCTCAAGTCTTAATCTCTATTCGCCTTTACGATCTCTGGCCACATTCGCCTTTAACCAAATCATGACTCTAATCGATTTGTCTAAATATTTTGAATCCTCTTGCAAAAAACATTCAAAGGTAATAAGGATAACAGTTGTGCAGACTTGTAACTTACTATAATAGACAGATGGGTTGGCATTTTGGCAACCTGTTACTACATACTGCTACTGCACTCATGCCAAACGAAGCTTTGTGTATTTCACTAATTGGAACTAGACATCTGGTTAACTTGTCATGGATCATAAGCATACCTTTGTCGTTGTATAACTAGTACTATCTATCTGGCTGCTTTGGTTATTCATTTAGTTTATATTTGTGTCCTTTTTTTCCTGAGCATAATGGATAAGCTATGTATGGACTTGAAAGTCATTTGAGGATAAACTGGCGACACCAATTCTCCGTGCGTCACCGTCATCGTTAATTTTCCTTTGGAACCATCACCATTTAGAAAGACTATAGGCATCTGTGGACTGCAATAACTTTTAATTAATTTATTTATAAATATGATCGATCAACTTAACATTGAATATCCTAAAGATAGAAACATTAACACAAACTATGCTTTTGTACACAAAATTATTTCTCAGAAGTTTCTTTAAATCCATGCGTGATACATGCATTCTGATTTTTGTTTATTTCTGCTGCTAACCTATATACGTTCACGTTAGAAGGTTCACGAAAATAGTTATATTTCGTCAACACAACATGATCATCCATTTAGGAATTTTGTTTTGCGTCATCCTTTGGCAGTACATTCGGTTAAAATATGAAATAAGGGTATCAAGCAACCTCATCACGAAACCGTCAACCAAGCATTCATCAAACTAAGTAACTTTCCACAAAAAATCATGTTGTGGTAAAATTTTTATAATAAAAACTTGTCAAAAAGTTGGAACTTTGATCCCCAATATCTCTTTAACTAGAAGGTTCCCAGGTATGTTGTAAAACTGTAGAACAAAAAAAAATATCGCAATGACAACAAGTGCCTTTCCGCTTCGTTAAGAGGTGTTATTCACCCTTTATTTATACCTATAGATTTTCTTTTACGTTTAACGTAATCTTCGCTCGTCAACACTACACAAAGACCACTGATTGGCAGCTGTCATTTCGTGTGATTGTGATAAGTGTTAACTGATGCTTTGAAGCTAATTTCAAATCTGGTGAAATCATCTCATTTGAAATTCTTCAGGCGCCGCCGTCTCCAATTCTTTCACCCTGTGTTTTCGTCACAAATCATTTGTTTTGACGGATTCAATGAAAAGTTAAAACTGTTCTATATACAGGGTGTAAATGGACATTCACGAAGCCGCCAACCAAGCACTCTGTACATCAAACTAAGTAACTCTACACTAAAATTATCGCTGGGAAACGATTTTGTATTTGGGGTAAAAATCAAGTTTTACGGTAGAACTCAATGTAACGCACTCAAAACATTGTGCTAATGGATGAATTGAATAGTATGGGGGTCGTGGAGATGTTTGACGTAAAATTCACATTAAAGATACATAAAA
Source organism: Xestia c-nigrum (assembly GCA_916618015.1). NCBI lineage: Eukaryota > Metazoa > Arthropoda > Insecta > Lepidoptera > Noctuidae > Xestia > Xestia c-nigrum. The sequence continues at coordinate 15,205,481 of OU745260.1, forward strand.
AAAAAAACTTGTGAAAAAGTTGGAATTTTGACCCCCAATATCTCCTTAACTAGAAGGTTCCAGAACCAGAACCCAGAAGTCAGTGTCGGTGTGGTTAGAACAAAAAATTGATCGCAATGACGGAGAGAACAAGTGCCTTTCGGCTTCTTTGGGGAGTCTTTCACCTTTTATACAAAGCATTTAAAAAACAACTATAATATCCTCATAATTATGTTCAATGGATGGACTTTAACTTCGGATACTAAAAGTTGTCTAATATCCATGATGGCACGGGGTCAACGTCGCGACGTAATTGTTTTCGCATAGTAGGGCGGTTACGTGCCCAGCTCCCCACGTACGGCGGCGCCCGCCCAACACATGCCAGCGCAAATATGTGAACTATGTATTCGCGTTATATCATCGAGGATTTTTATTTACCTTATTAAACTCCGGTAATTGTGTTTAGTTAATAAGCTTGCAGTACGCTTGATGTATTTTGAGACTTTCACTTTTGTTTTGTTCTCAGTTCCAGAATCTTTTTGGCAGTTCCCAGCGTTTGGGATTTCCTAGACGGTCTTCCTTTATCTTAAAACACTGTATGTCTCATTGGCTATTCATCCACCTGATTTGATGTTTTAGTCATCTCTTTCGACGCCCACGGAAAAGGGTGTCCTATTATTAGTTGGACACCTACGACAATCAATGACTGAATCGTAGAAAATAGGTTTCAGTAATTATTGCGAAAACTGTAGAAGTACTTCTGGCATGGAATACTGCTCCGAATATGAACCAATTACCCCTTTCCTTTCGCCGTCAAACAGTGTTGATGGTTATCATGAAAGTGGTGAAATTACAAGCAAAATTTAAATTATGCGCCAATGGTTTGGAAACCATTAGCAGATGTGTAAGAGTGTTGCAGGGTCGAAGTCGATAGCTGTAAAAGTAGGCTGTTGGCTTAACATTAACTTGGATTAAATTAAAATAATGTTTTACCTTTCCGCAAGACGCCTGCGCCACAAAATTCTTAATATGTGTATTTTATTAGCTTCATTACGTATTCTTGGCTTATTCGTGTTTTGGCTGTTGAAAATAACTGTGTAATACCGTCACGGCGGACTAATCGTATTTTTTTATAGTTTGCTTTCATGGCGTCATGCCTCGTTGTTTTTCACGAATAATTGTATCGCTACTATGACTAGTTGACTACGTTTTCGTCATCTTCGATGATGACCTTAAAATAAAAGTGAATTTCCATCCAAGAAATGAGTCTATTTATGCAACAAGCGTCGGCGTCCCAACTGTAGTGTTATAGGTCGTGCGTACCGCACATAGGAACGGAATGTTTGGTTTGAGGAGTCGCAAACAAACTCGTAATTATTCCGAGAACAGTAGCTCGTACACAATGTATGGTTTAAGCGGCATTATCTCTGACTCAAGCTGCTTAAATTGCGTTATGTGGCAGTTGTTGTTGCACAGTACTTTACTGTGATGCACCGTACAAATAAGACTGTAACATTGGAAATTGAGTACTTATAGGATTAAGTTTGAGTACGTCATGCACAATACCCGATGCTACTTAAAATTATAATACCTTGTTTAGTTTGTAAACGTTACAATTGTGCAAACAATGTTATACTTCACATTGTAATTTTTGTGCTGCCAGGTATTTTTATTTATTTAAAACAAAACAAGCAAGCACAGAGTAACTACCCACACATATCCATCATCAGTCTAAAATCCTACGCAAGTTTTTAGAGTAAACTGTAAGAAAATAGGTTAGCGTTATTCCGACTTGGCTCTATACTGTACTCGAGAAAATGTACACATGTTAGGAAAAATAAATTACAAAAAATCCCTGAAATATTTCAATTTGTATGTTGTAGAAATTCTTGTTGTTAATGTTCGTCAGGTGTCTCCGCTGATGTGGATATTGTCCTGTTTGATTGTTTTGTCTGTTGTCAGAGGCAGTACTTATTCGACAGTTTATGGGTGGCAGTTAAATATACCCGTCTCGGTTTGTCGTCACAAATAGAATTTTGGCACTGACTGTCTGTAGTTGTGTAATTCATGTATAAACCACTTGTTCAATCCAAACTATCTATTCACATTAAAACGTAACAAGTATGACGTGTAATAAACAGTTGAAATGCTTTAATTGATAGGAACAATTAATAAATAGCACAGCTATTGATACAATAATACTGTCATCACCTGGCTGTTGGTAATCTTAATGTATAGGAAATGTAACAGTTGTAAATTATCGTTAAGTGCACAGCACCAAACTATTTGGTGTCTGTATCTCATGTAGAGATGTGTTTTCCGGGTATATTTTGCCCTAAATCGTTGTTCTCCTTCACCACTGTTATTTTCCATGGCATATGTATTATTGACGATCGCTCAGTAATTAGCCGGCTCGTCCTCGTTCTAAATCGCCACCTTGACCTCGTTGTGTTACTTTACGATGTACTATCCAGTTTTATACTTTTCTTTTTAAAAAACTCATAAAGTGGCAGGTGGAAGTCCTGCTGACAAATAATTATTTCTCATATTATCATGTTTTAATGGATGTAATTATCAATGTATTTATTCTGTTGCGATGGTGTAATTGTATATTGTTCTCGAAAGTAATCGACATGCCCCGGTGCGTTACACTACGTTATACACGAATTGTGTACGGTCGTGGTTTACTGCCAAATGCATTACCAATAACGACACGAGCTTATAAGCTCCATCATACATGTACTCGGTGAAGTCGAGTCGGGCGTTCAGTATGACCGTATGATTAACGCAGAGGTGCCGTCGAACGCGATTAGCGCTAGGTGCGCCGACCACATGAACCATATTACCGTTATCTGCTGACAGCATCTTGGACTCATGTCAACTGGACTCCGACAAAACACTTTCAATTTCAGACTTAATGATAACCTATTTGTTTTAAAATGCAAGACGACCACGCATGAAGCCGTTTCTGACAAAATAAGTCAAACCATTAAATTGTCATAAACGCGGCGTGATATGCAAGTAGGTATGCAACTGCCTCAGGACTAGGAGTGATAAAAGTGTGTGTTACCTAGTTATGTTTGTAGACAATAAATATCTTATAAATTATAATAAATGTGAGAATAAAATTCTTCTCAGAGTTAAAGTTGGCGCCCATTCATTATGCAACATGCAACGTGCAGACATATTTCGGTCGGCATCTAAAATAATATTCTGGAATCCCAACATGATAGATTTTCCCATTTTCACCTAGGTAAATATAGAAAAGAATTTGTTTTTATTTAAAAGAAGAGTTTCCAACACGATGTTGTGCTTGTGTTTGTTTTGTATAGTGTTTGAATCTTATTTATCCGACACAACATGATAAATCGATTTATATCTAAAGAAGACACTAAAGTTGAGCGGAAACATGCAATGCTATAACAATCTCAAGGCATGCAACTGTGCAAGAAGTGTAAAAAGCTCGTAAGCGGCTTTGGGAAATCAAATTTAATTATGCGGCTAAACGCTGAGTCATGGAAGATTGCAATGGTGCTGAGCTTATACTGGTTCGTGGAATAACCCAATTCCTCAGTTTACTTTTGCGGCCGGATGACAAACTTCTAATGCATAAGGCACAAGTTCTACATTTGTTAAATAAATAGAGTTGACGTACCGTATCGCACCTGTAAAAACTAATAAAAATTAAGTTTATAATGATGAAGTGTTCTCACATATAATATACGCCCTATAAAAATACAGCTCACCGCGCGCGCTCTCGACCGGGGGCGTCTCGCGGGATTTCATAAGACAAATCTGTTAAATTAATGTGCTGCTCGGCATCCAACGCTAAGCATTCCCAAATATATTCTAAAATAAAGAGTGTCTCAGACGGCACGACATTGGAACTGATTCTATTTGGATTATTTTATCCGGTCGCTGTCACGTATACATTTTCTTTCAGTGAATTTTTATTTAAACCAAAAGTTTTATGATTCGTGACTAAATGCCCGTTATTTTCCCGTGAATATGTACGTCTTTCGTAAAGAAATGTTTATATTTGAAACCGAAGTGCGGACTCACTTCAACATGTAACTAACAAAATTCTGTAAATTGATGTAAATATTCCATTAAATTCCAATTTTCTGACGTAAGAAGTTCCTGTTGATATTATCTCCATGTAAACTGTAGAATCGCATTCCCTCTCAGGTGTTGTACAGCGGAGCTGTTTGGACATCACTTCTTCATTGACGTGTTATGCGCTGGAAGTAGTTTGCACAAAACTGATTTTGACGTCAATGTTTGAAAATGCAAGAGAAAGATGCTCGCTAACTTGCTCGGTGAATCAGTGCATTGAATCTATTTCACATCTATCTGCTACAACAGTTTTTGTACTATCTACTTCTTACTTTATTTTGAGGAATTATGTAACGTGATTCTTTTTTGTGATGTTCTGTAATCAACCCTGGACGGCGATAAAAATAACAGTTTTAAACAATGTTTATGTTTTGTTTTGTTGCCGATCCATTATTATAGCCGGAACATAAGGCCATTCCATTGTAAAAACAATGTATTACTTTACCTGATTATTTATTCATCCTGTAATGTTGGAATTGAAATATGGAAAGACTTTTGTTTCTTATCTTTTACCAAAAAATGGTTTTTTCATCTCTCTGTTACTGTACACCAGCTAGACGCAGCATCGATAATAATCCTCATTTTGGCAAACATACAGATCGGTCGTCACGCCGTTTTGGCTTTAATTCATGCATAGTAATATAATTTATGCAGAAGTAGATGAATAGTTGCCAATCCGTTCCCCAATGACAGCTAAAATATTACGAAAATATTGATTTTCATATTGGCAACAAAAAAATATTTTTCCTGAAAAATGGAAACTCAAATATTTGAATAAATGATTTATGTAGTGCAGCTGCGGGTGCTCCAACTGCACATAATAATATGTTAATTCTGTACAAATGAGTCAGGAGCGAAGACCAAGCCAAGTTACGTAATAACGCGCCCATTCATGGCGCATCGTCGCCAAAAGTGAAATTTCGTCGCTCTGACCACCAGCCGCCATGCCAGGGCGGTACGTGTCGTAAGCTTGTAACCGGAATGCAATTTAGGGAAATAAATTTAATTGTGTCAGTGCACACGTGTTCGCCGGAAATGCCAGGTTTGTTTAGCTTGCAGATTTATTTCTGTCTATACGGTGTCATCTGGGGGCGTCATCCTCTGAGGCAGTCCCGCCTGGGTGCGCTTGCTGACGTGAATTTCGCAACGTCTCTTTCGATGCGCTCCCGTCGATGGAAATACAGGCCATACGCTTGGCGAAATAATCATTTAATTGGAATGGTTTTCACCGTGTCCCATTAAGCGCGACATTTAATATGACCAATACATTTATTAATTATCATGTGTTAGTTTAGAATTTATAGTAAGAGGTTAAGAGTATTCAAAGAATCAGTTTCCATGACAACCGCAAATGATAACTCCTTATGGAAGGCCTCTACGATAGGCCGAGTTTCCGGCGGGACATCTGACTCGGTCATTAAAATGATATAATGACTATACAATTAAAAATCTGCTAAAATGAGAGAGAGAAAACATTTTCCACCAAATGGAAAGCCATTACAATCATGCGTTCTACGTTTGATTGTAGCAAAAGTAACTGAATCACCTAACCACGACTTGCTTATGTTTTAACATAACTTTACGCTTGTTCGGAATCATAGATGAGCGTATCGCCACCAATTGGGCTCAAATTCGCGTTTCTGGGCCGCTACTGAAAGATACCTAATGAAAACGTTCAATAAAATGGACCTGGGAATCGAACTCGGGACATTATGCTCATCAGTAACTCTTGCGACGGCCACCAAACCAACAAGGACATATCGCTTTAGGCTAACTAACTACATATACTACATAATATAGTAGAGGTAAACCAATGCACATTAGCATTCAAGAAAATACTCATTTTCAGATGCTCCTCATTTCGGGGCATGCCTAGGATGTGCCCTAAATGTAACGCTTTTTTTAAGAATTATGAAACCACTAGCTTCTGCCAGCGGCTTCGCCCGCGTGAAGTTTGATAATTGTCCCATGGGATCTTCTACCGGGATAAAAAGTACCCTATGTGTTAATCCAGGTTATAAACTATCCTTGTGCAAAATTTCATCCAAATCCGTTCAGTAGATTTTGCGTGAAAGAGTAACAAACATACATCCATCCTCACAAACTTTCGCATTTATAATATTAGTAGGAAGTAGGATTAGTAGGATAGCAAACAAAAATGCTCTGCCTTTGTGCCTTTAAATTGAATAATGCTTCTTTAGATTTTTCTTTATAGTTTCATTTTTTGCATGCATGGTAGAATTAATTTTAATAATTCCTCTACTGTCAAATTATCTGGCCGTCCCCGGTCAGCCCTGCTTAAATATATCATTGACATCTACAAAAATGGCCTTCAATGTCACTTGTATCGTCTTCTGCCCTTACTCTATTTGCTATTTGTATTGATTGAAGATCAAAGCTGCTCATTTTATAAAGTAAACATGAGGTATCGCTACGCACGTGTCCGGCACGCCATGTCCCCGAGATCAATGTAGGTAGTATTTTATTTATTGCAAATGAATGGATCTATTTCAGTTATTTTTCTTATTTATGTTTTACGTGTCATTTGTTAGTTGAGATTTATATTTTTGCTTACCTTGTATCCGTAGAATCGAAAATAACGTAGTTAGTTGAAGTATACTTGGCAATCTAGCACTTAATTTGTCCTTATTATAAGAAACCCCTTTAAATCACGTGATGTAAGTAGTGTGTGTATATGTATGTACATAAATCATGCTGACGTGGCACGTTTTTAACACAGATGTCGAAGATAGAGCGAAGTGGAGGAGAAAGACGAGGAAGACTGTCTGCATCAGCATATCAGACTAACAGCCAGGATAGAGGTTGGCATTAATTAACAAAATACATATACGTTCGATTTTATTTTTTTAGTTTGCTACGAGGCCCTGTTAAATTTTTATACATCGAGGAAACATGTATGGTTATTGTATTACCAAAAATAAGAATCAAAGATTTGATTGAAATCCGAAGTCAATGCTTTGGATTCAATTTTCTTTCCAAGTGCCAAAACGGCCGGTTCTGCGCTAATAGTTTCCAAATATGACCTAATTAAGTAATTACAAGAACTATTCTAGACAAATTATTGGCAGTGCTTTTCTTAAATATTACGACACTAAATAAGAAAGCTGTTTCATCTTCGTAACATGACATGATGTTGATTAATAGCGAATAAATGTCAATCTATTTACTGGTTCGTTTCAAATATGTAAATTTTAACAGGGTCATTGCAATTTATGTAGTTGCTTTATTTTATGTTATTTGGCGTAGACTGTTCTGTAACATTAGTTATTTTAAGTGCCAAAAATGGCGTGTATGTAAAATTGATTTGATGCCATTAATATCAAGTGTTGGATCCTTGGAGTCGGTGTAATGATCAATTATGCATAAAATAAAACTCCAGCAAGACACGAGTGACGAACGTAGGAAGTTTACTACACCGTTTGTCTATAATACTACAGGTACTGTTGGAATTGAATCGGTTACAGCACAAAATGCCAACTTGGGTCTCCAAATGTACATTAGTAAGACCGGTGTTCGCGTTCCTTGGTACACCGCCAGAATGACCGATCCTTTTGGCTTGTCGATACGCTCTGCTCGTAGCCCGCCGTCGGCTAAAATAATGTCAGTTCAGAGATTAACGAACTTCAGCCGCATGACCTATAAAACCGGTGCAGGTAAATTCATACCTGCAACTCTTTGACTATATCTGCTCAACTGTACCTATATAATGCAGTATTTTCCGTTTATTTTGATGAGCTTGTTGCGATGGTTTTATGAATCTCTCGGTATTATAATTTCTTATTAGGATAACTAATATTTCATGTATTATATGAATTTTACTAACATAGACATAAGTCTATTACTAACAAACTATGGATCATGATCTGAAATAAATGATTATTATTATTAAAGATTTTTTTATCGCCTCATCATAATTCACAGCTTCATTAATTGTTACATAGTTGCGCACGATGCGAACAAATAAACGTCTAGTCCTGAAATCAAAACACATAACATTTTCTCCCGTTAACTTTTACAACATTTCGTAGTATGGTCGGACACATAATATTGTTTTCTTTAGGGTTTCGGGCGTACAGACGGCTGGAGCGTAGGTGGGTCGTATCAGGCGATGCTGTCAAACTTGTTTACGAAGTTTTGTCTATTTGCGTGCTCCCCAATTACTGTACTGCTTTCTGACAATCGTATTCAAGCGCCAGCGAAACGTTTAAACTTTTGCCAACGCATCGTGATGTATTATTATGATTATTTTTAGAATTAACATTCCTAATCCGTCTGTGAATCTTTACACCGAAACATTCCTGTTAAGCTAATTTGGTTATTGTAGCCTTGGATTTGCCCGCGATTTCGTAGTCCTCTATAAGCTTTCACCAAGCAATCTGGATTTAGGACCGAGCCCCTGAGAATAAGTAGCATTGCTTTTGATTCACAGCCCAAAAGATTTGAGAAAAAACATGTCTACAGTCGACATTAGCTCTATTTAAAATTTATCGGTACTAAAATCACAACGTGATTTTTTTACATATTTTCATTGCCCACGGAATTTACTGTACCTAGATAATTTTACTGAAGCTAAATCTGTTGAGTGCAGAAAGCTCGGAACAAAACAATTTACTTTGTTTTCAATCTAGGTACCTATTAGGTGTTCCAGTAGTTATTGGTAATTTGCGCGAGTTCACAATTTTGAACGTATTGGTGTAAGGAATGTTTACATTATGTTTCCGTGCAGTTTTAGTTGGTATTATTTAGGCCGTAGCAGTACGCAAGTACTAATTGTTTTTTTTTTATGTTTTCAGGTAATTAACCTTCACGTTCCTTCTTTCTGAATCGTCTAAATGCTTGGCACAATATTGCGGTAAGTCTGGGGACGATATGACGCGACTAGTTGCACTCGTTAAAACGCTATCTACGTTGTTGATAGGGGTATCTCTAGCATTGCATTTAAAACAGTTGAACAAACAGTTAATTTAGCATCCGAACCGCCACGCGGCTAGACGCGTCCGGAAAAATCAACGTGACAAATAACAATTCCGTCACTGAAAGAACGTAGTTTTTCTAATATATTTAACAATTTTGCTAAATAACTAATACATCTTCCGCTGTATAATAAATACACAGGCCAGCAGAATTCTTCAGTGCCTTAAATTGCTAGGAACTAATTTACGTGACAGGTGTACAAATGACAGTCTTCACCCGAGCGCGGAGCTTCTCTTCGAATTCTACGTTCTAATTCACGTATATTGTTTGTTGACGAAATTGATAAAATAATGTTACACTGGTATACAATTAGTGGGGTTTTCTTCGGAAGATTAAGCAATCTTTATACGTTAGTTCCAAAAAGTATATTGGCAAAAACTTTCAGCTATCCTAATTTATACGGTAAATCTGGGCCATCAGATTAACAAAGGTTCTTGAATTGAGCCGGAAGCGTAACATGTTAATTATTCTGACGTTTATTAGTTTTTTTTTTAACAGGCAGAGAGACAAAGCAGACAGCATACTGACCCACTGCTTGGCTTAAGCCGTCCATGTTTAAGGTGTCACGGTTGTTTGGTGTTGTGGTCAAATCTTTACAAGCAATCTTAAGCTCTTTATCTTCGTCTGGGTTTGCCTCGATTTCATTGCTACTTACTGCTTGATACCTATGTTCAATTTGTTGAAGTTTCCATACTTTCGAATCACAAAAGTCCTCTTGCTCTCTAAGCTTTTTTTTATTATTATGTCCCTAAATACATGTTCATAATGGGTATAAAATATCCTTAACGAAGACGAAAGGCACTCCTCAATCTATCATTGAGATGTTTTGGACCATACCTGGAAACCTAGTTACGGAGATGGAGATAAAAGTTCCAAATTTTTCACTTTTTTTTTTTCAAATACAAGTTTTAATGATATTACTTTACTTTAAAAACCTCCAATATGACCCCTGTACAATGCATCAATCAGCACAAATATGTTTGAGTGCGTTACTTTGAGTCCTACCGCAATCCGTGACGTTTCAACCCAAAAAATAATGTCGTTTCCCAGCAGTATTGTTTGCGTACAGTTACTTAAATTTGACTCTAGAATGCTTGACACTTGAAACCTCGAATATTATCCATTCCATATGGCGTAGGGTCTCTATTGGAAAATAGTATAAGTGCTTACCTAAGAAGAGAACAACTAGGTAGAATAAAAACAGTGTGTCTCTATTACAAAATTGTATAGGATGGTTAGGCTAGTACATAAAAGCCATTGTACTTCAATAGATGCCAGCGCTATTTCTTAAGAAAACAGCTGTTATTAATTCTATTATCGTGAATCGAATATATCCGCCGAGCTGGGTAAAATGTAGAGCGTTTTATTTATCTGGTCGCTAAGCGCATTCGGCTCACCCACGCTTGCACATCGGCCAAAACCAGCATTTTAACTTCAGTAATCATTATCTTGTAATACATTTTTATTGACTTCCGTGACGTCTTCGCTAAGTATTTTCCTTAAAATTAATGGAAATTGCTAACACGTACCTATGATGTTAGTAGGCCACGGTCTTCCAGTGCGATGACTTGTGCTGCTGTTAAATAAATGTACGCTGTTATAGATCAGGTCGTGTTCAGATGTCACCAATGCTAGATACTTGAGCTCCTCTATTTTGTTAATCTGTTTAATAAAATATGAAATTATTAAATCAATTAGCATAATTCTTCATGAGTCTGCATCAAAAGCAGTGTTGCATGCAGCTGCGGTTCCGTTAGCCGCCTTGTGCTGAGGCTGTTGCTCCGCTTCGCGTGCTGGTTTCGTTTTATTATTACTAATTTTTACCCACGGTTTTGCCCGCGGGACTTTCGGCATTGAGCAACAATGTCTACGACTCAAACCCGTTTAAAATTAAAACGATAATTTTTGTTGTTAAGAATATTTCAGTTTTCTCTAACACGGTGGTCCAAAGAACAGGAACGTAACTCTGCACATAATTGTCTAATTAATTAGTGAACCGCAGTCAGAACAAATGTCTGATTTATTAGTAACAGATGGCTGGCAATTACTTGAAAATTCATGTTTTATCGACATGTAAACGCTCGTAAACAAAATAAAGTCGCCTCACAATCGTGAGAAAACAATTCTGCATATTTCCCAGTTGTTCTGCGGGAATACTAGTCCCTTGAGGAAATGAAACAAAAGTAACGACCGCAAGTAAAAGGTATTTGTTTATGTCAGAACGAAATACTACGACAAATACATGCACATTACTAAAACAAATTCAATAGTTAGTTTTTTTTTTAAATCGACGGCATATTTTGCGGGCGGCTTGTTTTTCGCTCACAAAAATAGACTAGTCCACTACTTTGCTAAATAATAAGAAAAATCTCGGGATTGGCCGTGTACGAAATGACCATCCTCATCAATCAGCTGCTTGGAGTGAGTCCAAGATTTTTTCCACGTTTAGGTTTCGTAGATTAGTTCGATAATTCTGTCGTACTCCTTGTCGCCTTCCCTCGCTACTGTGCAACATAACACAACTCTCTTTATTGTTTTATATCTTTAAACTTTTCTATTGATCTAGACAAAGCAATTATTTTAATAGGAAAAACAAATTCTCTAGTTTTTTATATCTTTAAATAAACGTATGTTGTTTCACTGCGTCATTGCGGTTTAACATAGTTAACAGTACCTAACACATTAGAGTTCAAAATGTTTACTGACGTTTGCAGAGGAAGTGATGATAATTAATTTTAGGTTTATTTCTTTAGTGAGATAGTTCATTAATGGCTGAAATGTTCTTCAGTTATTCATCGAGATGATTAGAAGAGTACTGAGTTTGGAGGGAAATTTTGATTTTATTTGAAGTAATTAGCAATCAAGCATTAGCAGCATTTTGAACATACCAAACTATTTTGGTTGTTGTTGACGGACGCTAATGGTATTTCTGTACTTTCGTTGTCGTGAAAAGTTCGCAGAGACAGTTCGAATGAAGTGTTCACGACACCTTTACGCAATTCCTGTCTCACGGTTTAGCGCTTGCCAAGGCGCGACGTCATAAGCGTCGCCATTTTCACACGCAGAGGAAAGTAGAGCTTCGAGACATTTGGCTTTTGAGTCTATTTTCTTTTAAAATAACTAGCACTTGTAAACGGCACAGGTGACTTCAGTTCAGGTATAATGACCTAGTTTTTTCATTGCAAACCGTGACAAACTGGTTATTTTTAATGTTTTTAATTTATGGACTTCATATTTATTTATGTTTATGAACGGCAATTCGAGAATTCCCGTAAGTTAAATCTATGATTTACACCCTGTATGTTACATAATATGTAACATACAGGGTGTAAATCACGAAGCCGTCGACCAAGCATTCTGTACATCAAACTAAGTATCTTTACGCAAAAAATATTGTTGAGAGAAACGACTTTTTTTTGGGGTGAAAAATGATGGTTTTGTGGTAGAACTCAATGTAACGCACTTTAAAAAATATGCTGATTAATTGATTGAATAGTAAGGGGGTCGTAGAGGTGTTTAAAGTCTTAAGAATCTTGCAATAAAAACCTCTATTTAAAACAACACTTTTCGAAAAGTTGGAAATTTGAACCCCAACATCTCCGTAACTAGAAGTTTCCCGCAGGTATGGTGTAGAACATGTGTGCTTTTCGGCTTCGTTAAGAGGCGTTTTACACCCTTTTATATGATGATAACATTAAACGTATTAATCTGCCATCAAAGATACACAACATACTACCAATGTCATTAAAAATATAAAGGTCTCATAACTCGCTAGTCGTGCAAAAGCATCTTTTTCAAGGGATCAAGATTATGATAATGAAGTTTAGCTGATTAGATAGAGCTAGAAGAAATTAATTATACCTCGTTGGATTTCATCTTCAATTCATTCAACTTGTAAAAGAACATGTCCACAGAATGGTAATTGATCAAGAGTGATTCGTTCTCGCCTATGAAATTATTATATTTTCTGCTTATTGATGCAAATAGTCGTATACCTCCGGCCGGATCATCCTCGAGAACATGATCGTCCATAAAAAATGGTCAAAATTGTGATGTATATTAGCATGGTGACTTTTGTCGGTTTCTTCCTAGTCTGCCGAGACGGGCCGTTGAACTTTTGCTCCTTATTTAGATTATAGAAGTGGAGACGACGACCACGCAATCGGGCCGCCTGGCCCGCTCCGCGAAATAGATACGAATGATCACTTCCGCAATCTGTACTGAATCCAACCCTTCATGTCCGATCCATACATGACATAATATCATAATGACTCAGGTTATCGTAACAAAAATCGACTAAAATTAAATTTAAAATTATTTAGCGGTTATGCTAAATATCGATTGGTATTGGTTGTATCAAGTAAAATAAGAAGTCTACTTACTCTCGACTCTCGAGTCAGAACACGATTACTTTAAAATTAAAAGTACCTTTAAAATTAAAAGTACCTTTAAAATAAATAATTGATCGTAAATCAATAAAACTATTAAATCTATAAAATGGGAGTGTACAATAAACGCTGCTCATGGTTAGAGAGTGAGTGTGACTGCATACGTCGCGAAAGTCGCGACAGAAACACCAGCACAGTCCTCATCGTTTGGATGCAGTTCAGAAATAGACCACGGAAGCGTCCGACCGACCCGTTTGGTATTTGTTCAACGTTGACCTAAAACAGTGCTCGCTTTGCTCGTTTGTTATTCGCGTGGCCGACTAGCCCGTCGTGAATATTGTCAGAACTGTGTATAATATCCGCCTACTGCGCCCATAGACATTTCGGCAAATATCTTACAATCAAACGAAATATTTTGTGTTCCCAATAGACATTTGTCACGGCATGCATACGATCGGTACCTACACGATATTGACTTAGGCCATGGCGTGGCCATAACAAATGATTGTCGATCGGTATGTTATATGGAGTAAACATGTGGATTTTTTGTAAGAATAGCACGATTTCCAACAATTGTGGTGTGATCTCGTCACGCGGCACAGTGCCAGAGCGGGTAGAGTCGTATCACACGTGGAACATGATGGATGAATGGGGGTCGTCAGAGTCGTCACGTGCGAGTTCGAACCACACACCGTGCCACAAACGCCACCTGTACGATTTGTTGGAATTTATTAGCTGTTTATCAGTGTCTGATGTACCGTTAACGTGTTAAAAGAACTAAGTAACTAGTAAGATTTGATCATTAAATAACAGTTAACTCCCTAGTTCAAAAATACCTTAATTACGGATTGAAAAACCTTCATCATAAGTGTCAAGTATGCATATTTGTTTAGCTTCTAGCAACAAATATCTCTGGCTAAATCAATACCACAACAGTTTTAAATTCTTCTGCGAGATTGGTGGAGCGATCATAAATCATGAACTTCGCCATGCTTTGGGTTGTTAAATACTGTGAATGCTGAACGGATTGTTTGGCAAAAGGATTTTGTTTATGTGCAACACAAAACAGTACTTTTGGGTTTCGAACATTTAGTTCACTTTTGTTACTGGGTCATAAAAAACACGTACTTATTAATTATTTTCCTGCATCTGGATTGATATTCATTATCTGTTATGTAACGCCAGCAGGCGTACGTGAGTATTTGAGACAAAACAATTTACTTAAATATTATGCATGTTGTTAAACGTGTTTTATTTGGCACTTTATTCCACGGCAGCAGCAGCCATATTGTAGCTGAGGATACAACGTTGCCAACGAAAGTTATTTCCTACTGTCTCCGTGAGACAATTTAACAAGTGTTACAGTTAATTGTCTCGTGAGTTCCGCTCACTTGCCAATATCTATAAATTCTGATTAATCAGCAGACGTGATAGTGTCGTTGTATTATACCAGGGCCGCGCGTCGCACAGTGGATCGTCCCCATACAAGAGGTCGGACATAGAATTAAAAATTGAAAAAGTATTTAATTGAAAAAAATGAAATACACAGTTGCATTACTCTATTAAGGAACTACAAAAAATGTTACTACAATTTTTTTATTTGACCAGTACTTTATGAGCAATTCGATGAAAACTGTTATTTTTCTATGGAAATGGTCACAAAAATGTCTGTAGCTCACGATTCCCTCCTTGTTTCTATTTGTGGTTTTCACTACTGTTATTTACCCATTTTATGCCACATTTTCTTCAAGGACACATGGTGCCCCCAGCGACCCCCTTCCGAGATATTTTGCTTTTAATAACTATACTTTTTATTGTATAACTGATGAAATGGAGGTACATTAAGTATATTCATTGCTGAGAATAAGTCATCCCTAAGTAGTTCCTTAAATAACAGGTGCATTTGCGATTACTTTAATGACTTATGAACGCTTCTGTTGCCATACAACGAAAGCGTTAATGAGTCCTTAAATAAAGATTACCAGTACCTACTTGCTTAATCTAATTAGTCATTGTAATTACTATGTTAACAGCCCTTAATCTCTGCATTGTGATTGTCTAATGTCATCATTAGCTTAGCAATTACTGAGTCGCATTTACAATAACACATCGAAAAGAAATAGAGTTTTATGATCAATAAGAAAATTATGTAGGTATAAATATATTTTTATCGTCGACTGTATATTTCTGTCGACTGTCCTTCTTGATTGTACCCATTTGATGTAAACCCAATAGCAAAATCGTCGACACCAGTTCTTGAGATCCGTCACATCACTTTCACTTAACTGGACGTTAGTATTTGACTTCAATGTGTTAAACAAATGGTCATAGTCACGAACACGGAACATTTCTCTGTTCCGTGGTCACGAAGATCTTTATGATTACGAAGAGCAACGTAAAGATCTAGATAAGTAGAAAACCCACGGAAAGCCATATTGACAACACTTGGTAGAAGTTATAATTACAACTGAATTACATTTGCTAAACACACTCAAATATATAGGGCAGCAAGTAGGCAACTAGCAATGAATTTGATAAGCTAATGATGACATTAGACAATCACAGTGCAGAGATTAAGGGCTGTTAACATAGTAATTACAATAACTAATTAGATTAAGCAAGTACTGGTAATCTTTACTTAAGGACTCATTAACGCTTTTGTTGTATGGCAACAGAAGCGTTCATAAGTTATTAAAGTAATCGCAAATGCACCTGTTATTTAAGGAACTACTTAGGGATAACTTATTCTCAGTAATGAATATACTTAATGTACCTCCATTTCATCAGTTATACAATAAAAAGTATAGTTATTAAAAGCAAAATATCTCGGAAGGGGGTCGCTGGGGGCACCATGTGTCCTTGAAGAAAATGTGGCATAAAATAGGTAAATAACAGTAGTGAAAACCGCAAATTGAAACAAGGAGGGAATCGTGAGCTACAGACATTTTTGTGACCATTTCCATAGAAAAATAACAGTTTTCATCGAATTGCTCATAAAGTACTGGTCAAATAAAAAAATTGTGGTAACATTTTTTGTAGTTCCTTAATAGAGTAATGCAACTGTATATTTCATTTTTTTCAATTAAATACTTTTTCAATTTTTAATTCTATGTCCGACCTCTTGTATGGGGACGATCCACTGTGCGTCGCCAAGGTTGCGATTAACGATGCTGGCTTAAAAGCTCTGTTATGATTTTATCTTTGCTTTGCCGTGCCCGTGAGCTTGTTAAAATATATTTTATTGGGATTTGTTTTTTTAATTCGTACAAGAAAATTAATGATTACTTTGAACATAAAAAAATAATGTTCGTATGTAATGTTGAGGTGGCAACCCTGATACTAAACATAAACAGCTGTTATGTTTCAGTTACAAATAAAATTGTTAACATCTTTACGTAGTAGCTGCGGGTGCTCTGAATTTAGAGATTCTTATTATACGGTTCTAAATCGTAAAGTTTGTAGATTTATGCCCTTTCAATATTAACGTAAATAAGTCACTATTGTAAATACCATTCGTAAAATGTTCTGTTTACAGGGACTCGACAACTTTTATCGCCCTTTGTAATAGTTCATTCACGTATTTATCTCGACAGTAAAAGTATGCGATCGCAGAAGTTTGTGCTGGGATTAATACTTATTCGCTTCTTAGGTATTTATAAATATAAAAAGAATGTAGAACCACTTGTGAACGAACCAAAATATTTTCACATAATTTATGTGTAGAGATTTGCGTCAGTGACTCTTAACATTTTTAGAAAATACCTATACACGTTTTGCTTCTATATTTTATCTGCTTCAATGTTCTAAACAAGCTAAAATGAACCTTACTGATGTCCTGGAAAAATAATGTTTATATCTCAGAGGCAGGCGACTGATAAAAATAATTTTGATCTGTTGCAAACACGTGCAGGAAACTCATGATAATGATACAAGAAAAGAGACAATTTAATTGAAGAAGAAAGTTCCAACTGCCAACAAATAAAAAAAAATCTTTAAATCTGAAGTATAATACTAGTACATAAGACGGGCGTATCAAGCTATAGTATGATTTTTATTATAACACGGCCTCGCTTAGTATAGATTTCCGGACAATGAGTGATCCGCTTAGACTGGTTTTGCATGGCTTGGTGGTCGTCTTGCTTACCTAGGTACTGTTGAAAATAATTTGAATGGAGTAGGTACGTAAATTATGTTTAACAAAGTACGTAGAGAAAACTTATTGCAATTAATTAACATACATACATACACCTAAATCCAATCCTCTTTCCCTGTAGCAAATAGCAAATAATGTAAATTGTGGAAAGTCGTTGTCCTGTTGATTTCTATGTAAATGGTGTGGGGATCAGGGAAACTACTAAATTTAACCAGGAGTTTACCGATTTTAATATAATTTGTGTACTTTGGTTTAATTATGATATGAATACAGGAAGTACTCAAATCCAAAATATTAACATTAAACTAGGTAGGAAACAAATAAATATTTTTAATAATATGGCACAGCGCATAAAGCAAGCTGTAGTGTCGCCGTATGTCTTGAATTATGATTTACTAGGATGAGTAAAAAAGCTGCGCGGACGCACGATAATAACGTGATATATTAATGTGTATAATAATGAATTTTGGCGAAAATTTTAATCGTATGTGTGGAAATGTTTATATTGCCCGAAAAACTAAAATGTCTCCAATCATGCATATTGCGTAAGAGCCATTTATTTTTTAATATAGCTTGACTTTTATTTAGATTTATTTACATGCGAAATCGCGCATAGTTGGCATTATGTTAAGACGACTTGTACTAGGTTTTTATTGCTATTTTCCTATAAAATAAAATATAAATCTTGACAGACGTTGTTAGTTTAATCGATACAGAATATGCGGTTTCAGTTTCAGACGGGTTCTTTCCAAAAATGCGGAAATTACACATATTTTTCACTAACTTGATCAACAATCTGTTGAATGGCATACCTACTTTCTTTTCAATTTACAAACAATTTATGAAGTTTTCTAATAACACACCTGATTGTCTGTCCTGGCTACCAAATCGTGAATTGTGCTTAATGTTGCTATTAGTCTAAGATCCCGCTATACAACGACCTTCACCGAGATGCTTATTTAATGAGACGTATTTTTTATGTTATTAAATATGCCAATAAATATATCCTATATGGGTTGCCTAACAAATTTCAGTCCAGAGTATTTTTAATTAATAATTTAAAAACATTTTTTTTTTAAACATTGCACCGGTGTGATTATTAAATAAATTTGATACCAATCGAAAGTTTGAAGCCCATAGAATATGCAAACGTTAGGTTGCCTATTTTTTTCCGGTCACAACCACGGGTTGCCAGGTGTAAACAGGTAAATCTATAGGTACTAGCATTTTGCAACGGTCTGATTATTGAATCAAACTTAGATAAAATGAAAGATTATTTCATAAGGAACACGGTGGTATAGGGTTGCCTGCGAAAAATCAGTCCCGAATTAGGGTTGTCGAATTTTAAATAATAAAATATCGCTGCGAGTGAATGTGTGTGAGAGAGAGGTCCCAGACCAACCATCCCACGCGGTAGAAAAGGACGCAGCGTAGCAGCTGTTTAAAGTCCGCCCATTTAAAGAAGGAGAGTGCGCATGCTATTTGTGCTTGGAAATGAAAAGGATAGCGATAGACTCGAATATGCTGTGCATTATTTTGGAGTCATAGATATAGTATTATATAGATGGCGAGAAAGCGTGTCGCTGAAAGGGACAAAAAAAAAGTACTAGTACTAGTAGGAAAAATGTACCCCATAATTAGTGATAAAATTAGAAATAGGTACCTACACAAAGCCTGAAGTTTAGACCGATGAAATCTGTGTCATCGAAAGCGACAGAAAGAAAACCGGGGAAGGGCGAGTCGGAGTCGCACACCGAGGGTTCCGTATAAACTTACCAATGAAAACAGTTCCCGCAAAAAAATTTTTGTGGAACTACAAATTTTCAATTTTCGGATTTCAGAAATAAAAAACCGATGTGACTTTAATTGATTAAAAAATAAAAAATTAAATAACTATTTCTGTATATTAATAATTAACTACTCCAAAATAATGCACAGCATATTCGAGTCTATCGCTATCCTTTTCATTTCCAAGCACAAATAGCATGCGCACTCTCCTTCTTTAAATGGGCGGACTTTAAACAGCTGCTACGCTGCGTCCTTTTCTACCGCGTGGGATGGTTGGTCTGGGACCTCTCTCTCACACACATTCACTCGCAGCGATATTTTATTATTTAAAATTCGACAACCCTAATTCGGGACTGATTTTTCGCAGGCAACCCTATACCACCGTGTTCCTTATGAAATAATCTTTCATTTTATCTAAGTTTGATTCAATAATCAGACCGTTGCAAAATGCTAGTACCTATAGATTTACCTGTTTACACCTGGCAACCCGTGGTTGTGACCGGAAAAAAATAGGCAACCTAACGTTTGCATATTCCATGGGCTTCAAACTTTCGATTGGTATCAAATTTATTTAATAATCACACCGGTGCAATGTTTAAAAAAAAAATGTTTTTAAATTATTAATTAAAAATACTCTGGACTGAAATTTGGTAGGCAACCCATATAGGATATATTTATTGGCATATTTAATAACATAAAAAATACGTCTCATTAAATAAGCATCTCGGTGAAGGTCGTTGTATAGCGGGATCCTATACTATATTCAGCATGGGCCCTTTTGCCATTGTGATCTTTTTCTGTTTAAAATTTTCTCCGATGCACTTAACGTGTCCAGATTTAGGTCTGTTTAAGGTTCTTACTTAGAAACGCATGTTGAGCACTAGATAATTGACACTCCTATTAGTATGGCAGCCTGACGATGGTATTGCTCTATCATACATAAATGATATATTGTATTACCTTTAAGCTCACGTCATTACGCATACATTGTTGATTAGCCATTTCTGTGGGCGCCGCCGCCTTGAGTTGCGTAACAGGCATTCTATGTACATTTATTGCGATTGGCAGAAGTGGTGTAATTCGTGTGTTTTTACAGCTGCAGTTCGGCATAGGCCCAGACTGGGTGTAGCTCTAACTGTGCTCGGACGATAAACAGACGGCCGCTGTTGCCGACTCGCTGAAAACATCCTTTTACGTCATCGCCTCGCTATGGTTTCTGCCTTCAGCGGAGCTATAAGTTCTTATATTATGTGTCTATGTTTGGAAAAAGAATTTACATTCTGGAATTCGTTCTGGCGTCATAGTTATCAATAGTAAGCTATTTTCTTCGAGCAATCCTTCGTCGTATTTTCCACTGAACGTTTTCAGTGTTTTCATTTTCATTTGTACAAACGGAATACAGAGAGAGAGTCTAATGTGAGTATGACGCATTCTGAGATCAATTCATAGAATTTGATGTTTTTGTTCAATTTTGACTGAGTGCCTAATTAAATGGAAATTCTTTTTGGGGATAAAATGTAGGTCGCTCTCAGTTCATGTGTAAGATGCCCGCTTTCATTAACGCGTCTATTCCAAGACAAACAGCAATAGTCACAATTCTCCATAGTGCTAGGCTAAATATGATTTGTGGGACGCATCTCGAACGGACGGCGACAGAGAAGTGTGGCGACTGACCCCGTTCCGTCGTCCGCCATGCCACAAGATTGTTATGTTTTTCTATTTTTCTACGATTTTCACTAAAATATAATGTGAAAATAATATGTTACAAACATCTTAACGATGCCGATGTTTCGAAAATATCCGCTTTATGTGTCCATTCTCATATAGCAAACATTTTCAGCGTTAAAACGTGGAAGAAAGAAAAACTGGTCTGAATATAAAAAACTGAATAGCTAAGAAAGCTTGTTTGCGTGAAACTTTTGAAACAGCAAAAAACAATGGTTTGGTCCATTTCAAATCAAATTAAAACTCATTTATACCATGTCTATTGATACACATACATCAAGGTTTGTTGTGTTTAGGACCTCAATTAAACTGAACGATATTTTTACCTCGACGGCGACGGTGATTCATTGTTTGGATGGATAGGCGATGTAATACATTTCAACAAAAGTCAACAACTAACCGCAAATGTTTATGCTATGTGTAAAACAATGGGTTACTCTGTATACCTCGGTGTCGGTGGGTTTGCCACCTAGGCGACGGATACTCTACTGTGTGTGATCTTTATTACTTTTCGTTTCTCGTTTATTTTCGCGTAGGCATATATAATTGCCCTTGCGTGATTAAAATATCTTTAATGTTGTAATTATCAAATCTAACTGAATCCCACATTAAGTAGTCTGACGTTACATAGTTCTCAACTTTCTGTAAGGGTTGCCTGCAGACCTGTAGTGTTCTTCCACTGCAAAAAGCAGCACTGATTACGCACAACGTGACAAAATAAAATTAGACACACTATATTCCCTTTCAATTGACTTCCCTAGGTCGATACACGAATTCTCTTTGCGAGTCGTTGACTGACATTGGGGCAACTCGATGATTCGTGTTCACTCACTATGTGCCAACATTCTATGTTTATGAATACACAAGTGATGATTAGTCCACAATATACCTCATTAATGATACTTAGGTTTATGAATGCCAAATATCACTGTGAAAAAATAAAACGTCTTAAATCCAAAGCACTGTAAATAAATTACAAGAATTTACTTTTTTAAAGTGAATTGGAACGTGACAGCTGATTAATTTATCACTATACGTTGATTTCTACTATTCAGTGCTCCGCGTAGACTAACTGCAACTACTAATTTAAAAAGCAGTATGTAATTCAATAAAACAGAGGTACAAGCATGGTGCTTTTAGACAGTGAAAAGGCTTTCGATACTCTTTAGTATGTGAACTCACTCTACAAATTAATCTAAAATGAAACTAATCATGTCCCTGAAGCCCCGTAACCCTTGTCTTTTTGATAAATTCTAGTTAAACATAATTTTTCTATGATTTTTTAATTAGACTGAAATAATCTCCGCTAGAGTTCCGCAAGGTTCAATATTAGGACCTCTTTGTTTTGTGCCTAACTCAATAATTTACTAAATCGAAGGCTAACGCAACTATCTAGCTGTGTAACAACTACATTTTAATTGAATCTCCAGTCACAAGTGGAATCTAAAAACACATGACAACTGTTAGAACTTCTGATTTAAAAAGATAAACACGCGGAGTAGTGTATTCCCAAATGACAATGATATTTGTTTTGTCCACTGTTTTAGTCGGAGCAAAAAGATAAATCTAACCAAACTCTGTTCTTACAAAATATTGCGACATTGTTGAGTACCAAATGCAGATCTAGGATTACGTTCTGCGGTGAGTAACAAGGACTACAAGATAAGTAGACAGGTAGTGCTTTAATTCTTATTAGCTGGTTGATCGAAATGTCAATTTGAAATGACGATGGTAGTCATTCAAGTTGTTGTTCGTATGTTGTGGGTGGAGGCAGGTGCTTGCGCCCACGCCGGCCCAGGGCCGTGTGCAATCTGACGTCACCCCAACAACCTTCCGATGACGTACCATACGGAACCTACCTTCATTTACATAAACATTACTTTCAATTTTACTAGACTCCATGTGGGTTTCAAACGGGTACCGTATTTATTCTGCATTTACGAAATTATAATTTCATTGAATATTGAATTAAGCCGCGTAAGTTATTCTTTGATAATTAGTCTTTAAGACAACTGATGCATGTTACTGTAGTCGACTTATCGCCATATTGCTTCCTTTAGCACTTCTAGCTTATCTTCATTTATCTTGATAGCTATAATTTCAACAAACGTATTCGATGTTCATTACAACTGATAGCTTTGATAACAGTTTGATACACATACAAATTGCACTACAAGGGTGCCAATGTGTTATAGATAAATGTTGAGCCAGTTAATTTGTGACAAAATAAAATACTATTAACTCTTGGATAGTGTGCGAAACAGGGCAATTAATCAGATACAAACAAAATTGAGACTCGCTGCGACGAGTACGTGAGGATGCGCTAGCGGACGTGCGGACGTTTGCGGCGGCTGCGCATCCACGGTGACAATGACATTTTGATTGACGTGTTACGTTACGCTACGCGCATCACGCATGCGACCAGCCAGCCTACTAGATCATTTTATTTCATCGTAATTTTCAGCCACTTAAAACTCGCACTCACATCAAAGGAGCAAGCCTTGACCTATATCAAAAACAAAAATCTTTCCACGTAAATAAATCCATGATCTAGTCTACTGAAACTGACGGTGTTTTTTTTTTTCATTTATCTGCTCGCTTTATAGCAGGACATTAAAAAAGATCGCTCTTAACTCGAACCCTTGTAATTAAAAATGACGTATGATGTTAGACTAGTCAGGTATTTTTAGAATGAAGTAAAGACGTCAATATTCCGTATTAAAGTAATAAAACTTTTCTAGAAATAGGATGACTATACCCAATCACCGATTGACTAAGTAACCAAGTAGTGTCGTGTGATACAGAATTATGATACAACGTAGCGTGGGAAGCGCTGACATGAGACAAATCAGCTGCGATGACTACCACGTCGCCGCCTCGTACATTGAGAGAAATATGTGCTTAATACATTTTTACTATCACAGAATATTATAGCCAGAAAGTACTAGAACCACGTAGTATTCGTGAACACACACTGGAATGTGGGAGTGCAGAGAATGCTAGTACTATTTGTCATTGTCTTGTTGATACTTTACTACGTTCCCGATGTTGAACATCCATTTTGTCCCAGTAAATGTCTAGTGTAATATTTTCATATTGTCCTAAAATAAGAGTTACTTTAGTTTTGGCAGGGTGTGCAGTTTTAAACAGATTGCAATGCACTCCAAATATCAGAAACTCTAGGTAGAAGAATTGGTGTTTTTTCCCTCCACTGTATGGTTGCGATTGGCAATGGCCTTATGTACATCTGCCCTCATAGTTTCCACCAAAACCGTAATGAATCATCAGTGCGCACGTGCGCCAGATTGTTTACAAAATTGTGTTTTGTAACACCGACGTAAAATGCGTAACAGGCATTTACACTCTTATTAATTTACTGTTGTTTAGCTATCGAAATGATAACATTTATTGCACTCTTTATCTGTTTGTATTAACATGCTGAGATAGTAAATTATTTCTTGGCTTGCGTTACATTACCTTTGGCTACAATGTAAATGATTATGAACTTGATAGTTTTCACTTTCAGTGATTCTCCTTATTGCATGGATGAAGTCATAATCGTAGTTTATTGCATTTATTACAAAATTGAATACTGATTTTACGTTTTTTTTAAGTCTGTATTTGTTTACCTTACTTTTAGTTTTATATTGTGCGTGACTCACAGACAGATGTTTTATTTTCAGCTCGTATTTTCTTTCCCTCGTATATCCAGCTTTATGAGAGTTTTAAACATTACATAATACATTCATCTCTCCTCGCCTATGGTAACAGTTAACACGTTCTCTAAACGCATAATACAGATAGAAAGCTGTTTCTTGATTTTAAGGCCTATTTTATAGTTTTGTTAATGCATCTTACAGGCAATTTATTTGATTGAAACTGAAAGTTAAGCGTAGAAGTCCCATTATTTAAACAAATGAATATAAACTTTTGTCATGTTTATGTTACGTTACTATACTTATTTTATATTTTTTCTAAGTGGGTATGGTCTATAGTTATTTAAACTACTAACAAAACCCAAATATTCAACATGCCAAACACAATTTCTAAACACTTACTACAAATGCAGTAAAGCGATGTTGTTCTCACCCTATTCACGTAATCATCAAACTGAAACGGCATTACGTTCCCCAGCAGTAATGCAGTAAAGTAAGTTACGCACCTTCACGCGCATAAACTCGTTCAAGGACCCGAAATAATGAGGGCACCGTGATCACAGCGCGCTCCATTGGTTCGCCTCGCCCAATTCACCTCACCCAACGACCTACGTGCTGAGAGCAGACACACTTCCTGCTCTGTTTATGTGTGCCGACTGCCGTGCCGCGCCGGCTTGAGTGACATCCTCTGGAAACTTTTTAACATTAAGATGTTTGGATAAACAGAGAGTCGTTCATCGTGTGGCGGAGGCGGCGACTCGGAGGGTTCGGAGGGGCGTGCGTCTTGGCGCGTCACGCTGGACCACGACCTGGTGGAGACGTTGAGCGCTATCTACCCCGAGTGGTTCAAGCCGCAGCACCGCCGGGAGCGCAGCCGCGCGGCCTCGCCGGTCTCGCCCGCTTCCCCGCCGCGCACTCCCGCCACCCCGCCTTCTGACGACACCTTTAGGTAAGGAAACCTAAATTAAATAGAAATTTTCTTAACATCACATTGCTTCAGCAGTAGGCTACTAGCTCCTGGATATGAGGTTCTCCTAATGAGGATATACTGCTCGTTTCGCAGGGTAGGATAGGCACCATAAAGACCTTCACAAAGAATACTGGCCATCGAGCAAATAATAAAGGTATGACCCGCAAAAATTGCAATGGCATACGATTTTGACCATATTGCCGGTGTACTGTACACCCAGTTGTTAATTGTGACCATGACCTGCCCTGCAAATGATTAGGATGAGCTCAGCCGTAGGGTGATGAGTAATAAATGACAAATGATTTGAAAGCAACGTTTACAGTTTAAAATATTAGCATTCTATATTTAAAGCCAACGAATTCACAAGGAAGGATAATCGTGTGCTTTATAGTAATCCTGAAGTAAATTTGTCAGTAATTCCGGTGCGGAGGAGATGGCCGGACGGCAGGCGGGCAGCAGCGGCGCTAGCGAGCCGCCCAGCTCGCCGCGCGTCTCGCCTCCCAAGGTGGTCGTCGACGATAGCCCGCTACAACCAGCCATGGGGAAACATAAAGAATGTAAGTTATTTTTTATTTATTAACAGATTTGTTAAGAATTGAAGATTCGTGTCTCGAGTGGTGTAGGTGTACTTCTAAAAAAGCGTGCACTATGGTCGACCGCATTATCACTTGCCACCAGGTGAGATTGTGGTAAAACTGGCCCGGTCATCCCCGGGACGTAGCTAACGTCCCATTCTCATGTGTCATCTATAGTACTTTCTAAACAACATAATAATATATGACATATAAAGGACAAATATGTCTAGCAGAAATTATAAAAGAAATCATAAATTTTACCTGTCATGGAATCTGTAACAGAGAAAGTAATTAATTAATTTCAATTAGTGATCATCCCGTGTGAATGGGGGCACATTAATTATGATGTGGAAGCTAAATCACTGAATAGCTATCTCTCTTCATGCTTTATACTTGTGTTATAAGTTCCAACGGGGGTTATTCCAGACTTATTTAATTTTTTTCACTCAAAAAACTTTTTTATATTAGTTTGGGTAGGTAGGGTTTTGGCATAACTTATTCACATTAATATTTTTAAGTGGTATTATTTTTATGATGAGGTCTGAAGATGCGAGGGGCACTGGCCCCGTCTCGCAGATCGTCTGTTGTTTGCATTAGTATGCCGATGCTGTCGGTACTTCCGGCCATGTTTGCATATAGTCTGCCAGTCTGCGCCTGCGCGCATTCCGCGTAAACAATTTCTCAACCCCTTTTTTTAAATGGTTCACAAATAAATATAGCTGGTAAAATGTACGTGCCATCCCAGTTTAATTATTTTAAAATAATTTATGTTATTTATTTAAACAACACATACAACTATTATTACAGGTTTAGGTACCTAATACAATAGAGCAGTTATATTTAAATGCACCTCCTGGCTAAAAAGATGTCGTGGTCATATAATTATCTTTCATACTAAAACGGAAAAATAATGTATTGGTTTGAAAACAAAATAATACAGACTTAAACATAATTTATATGATTGCAAGTATGAGCAAAGCTAAATTGAGTGGGTATGGCGGTAAAGACGCCCAGTAACCCACAATATTCGGCCCAGTGGTAGTGAATGTTTCGTCTGTAATACGGTCGCGGCATAACACTAGTTTCCTTGTGCAGTGTTTATTTATATTGGCGTCGCGCCAGCGTTGTCCGCCCATCGTTCGCTGCTCGCCGCTTGTCTACACGCAAACAAGAATATAGCTCCACTCCTACGCTCCTACACTCTACTGCGAACTTTATCGATATAATCTTGTTGTATCGATCGACGTATCGATCACGTCGGCTTTACACGCGACATGCTACGTCAAAGTTCGTCACCTGGCGTCATAACACTGTATTCTTCACGACGAAATGCCATCTATTCAATCAGTGTCCATTGTTGTATGCAAAAGGTAACCGGCAAACATCGGCATTCAGTCGCATTATGTTCCTATCAAATTGTATACTCAGTCATGTTTGTCTGATTTTGTTGGAATTGTTGGCGATCCAAAGGAAAAAATATAAGGAAAATTGGTTTAAGTAACTCGAATCATAACATAACATTATTAGTAGTTGACTATTATACAATGTCTAATGCAGATTTTGGTTTTGCAGCTTTAAAGGTGAAGCTGATGATGAGGCGGCCGATCAACCAGCTCGTGGCTCAAGGCATCATGCCGCGTAAGTGATGTTTTATGTTTATATCCATTCACTTTCATTAACATTCGCATGCTTTGAAAACTTGAGTATACTTCGAAATAGCAAATTAGTATAAGACACGTGCGTAGCGTTGCGGGAAGCGCCCACCGCTCGCGCTCGCAGACCTCTCGTGCGTGGGATGAAACAATTTTATTTACTATTTTAACGATGCGTTTAATGAGATTTACTTGGTGACCGAATGGAATATACATCGTGTTAACTTCTAGAAGTAATGATTAGTCATCCCACAAAAAAAGAACTGAAATTATAAAATAGAAGACCTATATAATTATGAGTTCTTACGGTTGACCGATATAGCTCGCCTTGAAGAATTATAACACTAGTACAATTTAAACCTAATTTGTTTTATATTTTTACAGCGTTAAAAACACCTCCAGCCTATTTCGAGCAATGCAAGCAGCTTGAGAGGGCCAAAACTGGAGATTTACTGAAAGCAAAAATTCAGCGGCGTCCGGACCGACAGGAACTCGAGCGAAGACACATATTGGAACAAGTAGGTGTAATGTCACTTTTCCTATATAATTCTCTTATTGTCTTGGTGTACCAATAATATTCCACTAAAATATACTTTTTATCCTTTCAGGAGAGTCATGTAGATCCCAGCCTAGCGGAGAAACAGCGAATGCTGAAGAAGGCGCGTTTGGCGGATCAGCTCAACGACCAATTGTCGCATCGTCCCGGACCGCTCGAGTTAATAAAAAAGAATATACTACACACAGAGGAGACTATAGAAACTGCTGTCAAGAGTGGGACACTCGCGTTCAAGGCGACCAGCGAGGGCGCGTCGGGCCGGCCGCAGCACCCGTCCTCCTACTGCGGACCTCCCGAGGAAGTGTCCCCGTCCCCCTCGCCGCCCTCCACCCTCTCGCCCGTCAGCGTCCCCTCGCCGCCGCAACACGCAGCGCCCGGCAAGGACAAGAATAGGAAGAACAAAAACAAACAAAAACAGCAACCAAAGGCGCGCTTTAAATTCCACGAGTACAAAGGACCCCCGAACGCAGCGAAGGCGTCGTCTCCGCCGGGCTCCGTGGAGACGCCGTACGAACTGCTCTTGCAGCAGCAGCAGCTGCTCCTACAGCTCATGCTGCCCGCGTCGCCCGCGCCGTCTCCCGCCGCCTCCGACTGCTCGGACGCGGCGCCGACCGGCCTGGCGTTAGCGCCCCCCGCGCGCTTCGAGGACATGAAGGTGTCCGACCTGCGCGCCGAGTGTAAGCGCCGCAACCTGCGGGTCTCCGGACCCAAGCCACAACTGATCGACCGACTGCGGCCTTTTCTGCTGGAGAAGCAGGAGGAACCGCCCAAGTCTCCCGCGTCGGTCGCGTCCGTCGCGTCGTTCGTATCCATCGCATCCCCAGAAGTGAAACTCGAGCCGGAGCCTCCCGAGGACATAGTGCAGTCGCAGCGAAGACAGATCTCGGAGCTGGAGCGCAAGCTGGAGGCGTCGCGCGCGCAGCTGGAGGCCGTGCGGCGCGAGGCCGCGGGCGCCGCCGCCAGCGACCAGAGCCGGCGTCTGCTGCAGGCGCACCTGTGCGTGTCGCAGCTGCGCGCGCAGCTGGACGCGCTGACGCAGGCGCCGGCCGCGCCGCCGCGCCTGGTGCTGGCGGCGCACGACGCGGCGCCCGAGCGGCTGGTGCGCCTGTTTGCCGTGTCACCGCCGGCGCCCGAGGGTGACGCCGCGCCGCAGAAGGCCACCAACCCCGCCTACATCCTCAACGGCGTCAAGGTGGTGCCCATCGCCATCCTGCCCTCCACTCACTACGAGCCCGAGCGCGCGCCGCCGCCCCCGCCCCCTCCGCCGCCGCCGCCGCCCCCCATGCCGCAACTGTCGCTCGCTCCGGACGTACACGACGCTGAGAATAGTCAAATAATGGATGACGTCCTCGAGATCCTCGTCGAGAATGGCGAGCTGCCTCCTTCGGCCGTCGGCGAAGCGACAGCCGCTCCGTCGTTGGACACGAGCTACGTTGCGAACGGCACGCCGACTTATGCGCCGACGGATGTCCTGACAGATGACGTGCTCAACGACAATCACGTTCGAGATTCGCTCGCCGCCGATGAGCTGCAAAGGGAACTTGACGATATTCAAAACGAAATTATGAGTCATGCAGATTTACAAGCCGTGAATGCTAGCAACCGATGCCAAGTCGATCACTCGACTACGGACATAGACACGGATATTACTGTCGATTTGTTGTCAAATGGGGAATTTCACACTGACTTCGGTTCTGATCCCAATTCTGTTGACAACGATGATTTCTTCGGCAGTCTTCTATCAGGTGACGGCGGAGACAGATTAGAAGATAAATCACAGGCGATGGATATCGGCGAGGACGTTCCGGAAAGAATGAGTATGACGCCTCTAACCAACGGGGACATATTGGATCACACGCGCACGGGCTTCGAGTACATGGACGATCTGTCGTTGCCGTCGTTCCAGAACGAGGAGTCGCGGCACGACGCGTTCGAGTCGCGGCCGTGCGAGTTCGACCTGAAGGAGTTCGGCATCGAGCCCAGCGCGCACATGCACGTGGACGGCGACGCCTACGACTACATGGACACGGAGCTGATCCCCAACCTGTTCGGGCGCGGCCACGTGCCGCCATGCGACCCACTGCTGGGCGGCGTGGCGCGCGCTGGCCCACAGCCGCGGCCCGCACGCAAGCACTACTCGTGGGACCGCATCGAGTTCGACGCCACCTGACCCGCGAGCGCCGGTGTCTCGGGCTGCCGCTCTCTCACGATGCTTACCCTATGATCTCTCACCGCCTCCTGTCGCGACGAACTGACCTCCGGCGACTTACAAACGTAGTGCGGGTGTTATGTGAACGTACGTTTCTTATCTTCGCTCGGTCGGTACGGAGTGGTGACCGTTACAGCGCTAGTCTGCTCTCGTGACTCGTTCTTCCATAATGATGACTTTTATTAAAGACTAGAATTAAGAGATTGATGTTGTGAAACACAAAGTGTTTAGAACTGTATGATTAAATTATTAGTATGTATAATATGTACTTAATGCTGTACGTAACGTTTGTGTCGCTAGTTGATAATAGTTGAATGTTTCATTTACTTCACTAGTGAGTGATCGCGCGTCGCCGCCGCGTGCGCATGTATACTTGGCTCACATATTACAATAAGTCAGTTTTATTTACTATTATAGGCATAATTAATATTATCTACTTATGTATATATTGAGAATAATAATACTCAACATAGTTGTGGATTTCTGCATTCCGCCCGATGACTAAAACTTAGGGAAAAAATTATCTTAAGAAAAGTTGTTTTTGTTTAGGCACAGTCAATCTATGAGTCACCTGGTCACGTACACATTGTGTTAATTATAATTATACGATATAAAAGCTTAAGATTGATGTTGTCAATTTTAAAATCTGCTTGATGCTGTCCCTAGCGCATGGATAGCTATTTCCCAAATCAATAAGTGACATTCCAGTCTTGTTGAAGTGCAAAATGTGGCACAAGAGCACTTGTCTCTCGCATTACGATTATTTATTTTTAACAATTTTGACAAAATTATAAAATTTATGTTCAGTTAAAATTGTAAAATTTAGGAAAATATTAGAGAACAAAGTGCACATTCACAAGCCATCGTCATGGGTGGGACCAGCTTGGGAACAATGTTAGATATGAACTCATTTAGATAACTTGGGAGCCGGCTCCTCGCGCCGCAACCATTATGCAAGCACTCTGTAATCACTTGTTAATCGTACACTGCACTATCTCTCATAATTAATACTTGCAAACCTTCGACGTTCTTTAATAGTAGTGTTATAACGTCTTGCAAAATTATCGTAATTGTTTGAGTTTACCTAGAGAATTATTTTAATTATTGTAACAACATAACATTCTTAAAAAATGTATCATTCCATTAAAATGTCTAAAATGTAGGATAGGTGCGCCGTTATCAATAAGTTGTCGTTTTTACTCGATTACGCAATGGTTACCAGCATGCGATGGTAATTAGTTTTGTCTTAGAGACCCTCAAACGACTGGACCAATTTTGTTTACGAGGCTTGAAACTGCACTCACCAAGAGATAGCTAACCAAATTTTGCATACTCAAATGATGGAGCCATTTCACAATGTGGCATCTTTGCGTAGTCAGGATTTAGTTATGTATTAAACTAGTAGCTTGTTAATTATATTGTCCTTAGTTCCGTACGAAGTAAATCTTAATTATTATTTTACTAAGCAATTTCAGTTTGCTTGCATAATTGTTTGGGCGCATAATTATTATTTATTTATTTATAAAGTCATTCAAGTGTACTTACAGGTTTTTTTGTTTCTGTTGTATTCATTGCTATGTGTGAGTGTTTTACTAATGTATTTTATATAATATCACGTGTTGTTTATCTAGCGTTTATTCGTTTCGGAATAGATAAAGCAAAATTTGCGAATCGAAAAATATTGCCATTTTTTGCATTTACGATTATTTAGTTTTTTGAATACCTGTTACTACAACGAATAATTATGAATGCGTGCCCGCGTGTGCCAATATGTTCATTAATTATGTATGACAGACACATGGTTCAAGCAAGGCGCGGAAATATTTTCCTAAATTGAATGTATACAATCTCGAGTGTTGGTTGCAGTCGGTGGGTGGGTATGCGAATGTACTACATTAAACGTTTCAATAGAACATAATAGATAGTACATTCACATACGGAATGGTGCTATTAAACGTTAACATTGAATTTATATAGAAAAATATTTTACCTTTCCGTAATTTGTAAATGTGTGGCTCTAAATGATTAACATTTTAAAATCAATGTCGCTAGTTTCGGACTTGAAAAGTTATCGAAAATACCGAGCCAGCGAAAAGCTGCGTTCAAAATTAAAACAGGGCCCGCAAAGTGTAATTTGCTTTATTGTTTAAGTAATATTCCATTATCTAAGTGAATTGTACGGAATCTTTACACTAGATTTAAATATAAAATCTATTTGCTCATTATCAAAATTGTACCCATATTAGTCAAATATATTCGAATCATAATTTATGGGGAGAAGATATTCATGTCATCTCCTCTAATATTTATATTAACAGGCCTAGTGTGTTAATTAGCTTTGTATGCACTCTTCCGCGAGAGTATAGTTTAAATGTATTTAACGAGATACTAAGTGAGATTAATGTTTGATAAATAGCATATTATCTGCATACTTGTTATTATTGTTGTAATTATTTTAGGAGAGTTTTAATATTTGTTTGTAAACTAAGCTATATCCAACCCGACGTTACAAATATTGTGCACCTAATATTTATGACACCTTAATTTGCTCTCTGCAATAATATTATTTATGGTAATGTTACCGATCGGCTTCTACAGCTTGGCAAGAAAGTCGTGAAAATAATGGTGGCGCTACTATCGTTCATATTGTAACCCTATATAGTACGACAATAACAGTTTGATACTTTGGTTTATTTTTTCAATTTTTATTTATATTTAATGTGTACGTTGACGGGTTTTAGAAGAGCTCAGTGCTAAATAATAACAGCCGGACAGGACAATCTTCAAGCTGAAGACGTGCTTAACTAGGTTAGTCTGTAGATGGGTGACCATCTGTCATAGAGTTTCTTCCGTGCCTCGGAAAGCACTTGTAGCTGTTGTCGTGTCATTTGTAAATCTTTACTGTGAGTCAGGAGCCCGAAAATCAGACAACCAAGTCGTACCAAGTGGTATTGTATTACCTTGTTAATGGGTTGTGGAGATTAGATAGGCAGTCGCTCCATGTAAAATACTGATATCCACGCTGCATCCATAGTATATATCCAGATTAGTCTGGAAGCGGACCCCAAAATTTGTTGGGAAAAGGCTAGGCAGATGACAATGACTTTAACGGGTTTTATACATTACTTAAACTTGAAATAAACATAAATTTCTCTGCTCGTTACATACTCACGCTTTTGTATGATAATGCGCAAGTACGTGTGTATATTGATTTACATTATGAGGAAAATAATACCAACGATCCGTCTAAGTGCTTTTTTTCATTTTTATTAATAAGAAAGATAGAATTTTACAGATGTTTCAATCAGAATCTAAAATGTCTTCGGCTAAATATTCCACATCTGAAAGTTCTTCATTCGTGTCTGTTTCTGCTGCTGTCATCTTGCAGATTTATGACTATTTTGTCTATATCACTATACAGAGTTTGTCCCCTTTGATATTACTCTCTTTCTATTTACATAACATGTTCACATGTTTTTTTTCCAATCACCAACAGAGATGCTTGCAAACACTTGTACAGCCACGGCCTACAACAGTAAAAAATAAAGACAGTTAAACTTTAATAAAATACTTTTTTCTAAGAATGTAAAATCTTTCTGAACTTTTTGTCTGATCACAAGTCAAAATCATCCAATTCTTTTTAGGTCGCCATGCTCTATGTTTCTCTGGAGTGGAGTAAATGCCTTTGTTTGTATGCCCTTCTCTAGCAATTCGTCGTATGGTACTTACGGATTAACCTAGAAAAATAATATATTTAGTTACTTTTATTCTGGAAGTAACACAAAAAGTATCAAAATTATAGGAGCGTGCTTCTTTGTAAATGCACATAACCACAAAATTCATCGATGTATTTTTCAATGTAAATAATAGTTGTATAATGGTTTATACAATCTAGTGCAAGTTTAAACACACATATTACATCTGATTACTTAGATAAAAGATCATTTTACCTGACATTTCCGCAGTTCTTTTATAAACATCGTTGATATCCGATAAAATTCGTCCAACTTCATGTTCCGCCAAACATCACAAATAAACTTTATACATTATTTCTCTAACGGAGCTGCGAATGGTTTTTCTGTTCATATTGAACCCTTTGAGTCACCAATTTAAACACAATAACAATAAATACACGAAAAACAGCCACCGATATCATGAAATGACATTACATGTACTGACTAGACGTGACAGTAGGAGAAGTTGCCAACGATTAAATTTTTTAGTTCCGTTTCAGGACATTTTTGCCAACCTGTACTTCTACTAAGTTTAAACATACTAAATATATTATATGGTTGAATACATTTTTACTGATTACCTTAAAGTAAGTGATTAAAGCAATACCGGCTTTAAGCCATTGATTTGTAGTGGAGCCAAGTATTCAATAAATTTAATATATTG
Organism: Xestia c-nigrum; assembly: GCA_916618015.1. Taxonomy (NCBI): domain Eukaryota; kingdom Metazoa; phylum Arthropoda; class Insecta; order Lepidoptera; family Noctuidae; genus Xestia; species Xestia c-nigrum. The sequence continues at coordinate 15,240,641 of OU745260.1, forward strand.
TGATAACCACAGGAGTCGGATTTGTAGTGTAACTGGATAGTTTTTTTACCTTGCCCTGTAATGAAGCCTTGTAAATATTTACCAAGCCTTTATTAGCATAAGGAAACAATGTTGAATAAAAAGTTTTTGACATAAAATAATGTTTCATTCAGCGTTGCCAGACCGTACCAAAAAGTACGGTTTTCCGTACTATTCATCACACAATCGTACCACAACCGTACCTCAGTGTAGACCGTACCTTTTTCGTACCTTTTCTATACTAGTGATTTATTTTTCACTACAAAGGGTAAAAAAAATATATACAAACTCGTAAAATATTTATAAACTCGGGTTAACTTAAGGTGGATGGATGATCGAGTTCTTTGCCATTTTGTCGCTAGATGGCGACACATCCACAGTTTCGAACATTTTCAATTTTTACACCTAACATAGATATTTTTAATAGACAACTTTATTAAATGCGAAACCTAGGGCATTAACTTGATTTTTTTAGATAATCACTGTGCTTGTTAACTAGTATCATGCAAAGATTTCATCAAAACAAAGATTAGTCGCTTGAATATGCTCTTTACACACACATGCAAAGTAAATAGTAGTAACTTTCGACACCACTAGATGTCGTTTTATTCAAACATGGTTGGAAAGGACCAAATTATATAAAACATGAATGTCCTTACATTATAGCAAACAAATTTTAATTTATTTACTACACGGAACAGAGAAAAACAGTGGAAGTGCAATGCACCAAAATTACTGTAGGAACCGCTGTCGCCAAACTCACACATATAAACCGATAATCATATATTGCACTACAAAAAAACAATTCGTTTGATTCGTTGTTCAAAATTTAGTCAAAATTAGCCTACATCAAAGATTTGGAAATAAACCCTGACGTTCTACAAATAAAATTGATTTTGCTTTAGCGGCAAAACGTATTTACGATCTATAGTCACACTAGATTCGATTGACGAGTAAATTCCGCTACTCAACCATAGATGGCGGTATTCTCAGTGAAGTTGCAATTATGAACTTAAACGCGTAAAACATATGGTTGACATTTGCGTGATCGGTCGGTTTCTGCTGCTACTCGGTCAAGGCCGAACCACGTAGCATATTAAATTTATTGATCGATATCGATGGATACCTCATACTTTCTTCAATTCGCAAAAATAAGAGTTGTTGGGAGTATATTTATTTATTTGGTACACAACCAGCTGTTCATTTAAATTATTAATAAATAGACAGGCAGACAGGTAAATTTAAAATTAATAAAAGTGCTGGTATGTATGCATGCATGCCTTTTACAAGTGTTCAAAGGAGACAATTTTTTATGGGCCCACCTGGCATTTATTATTCACACTACACCAAAAAAAGTAACCATTTTACAAACGTATGTAAATGAAATAATACATATCTGTTATAGGTATATACGAGTATATCCATTTTTCTTTGATGCTTGCGTCTTTGGGAAACCTAAAAGTATTTTAAATGAAGGTTAGAGGACCTGCTGATGTCTATTTAGTGATCAATGCCCTTGCATTGCACTGCAAGCACTGTCTTTTTAAATTTTCTCAATCATTAATAAATTATAATAATTACGTTACTCTTTAAAACATTGATTATACATATTTTTGCTTTAAAGCGTTTATGCAATCTATTAAGAATAAAGGCGACCTTATACTTGTATTATAATGTAAAACAAAATAAATAATTAATTTAAAAATTGTTTATTCCTTGTATCGATATCAATCTATAAATTCAAAATTCGACTTGACCACATCACTACTTGAGTAGCGAAGTGCTTTCGAGAGTGTTCTATGGAATAGAATCAATCCAAAATAAACTTTATCTTAATGGTATAAGGTTGATTTTGCCCAACCGTTCTATTAAATATGAATAAATATTAACAAAATAAGATTTTGATTAGAAAACAATGAAAATTGTACTTACCGATAATTTTTCGAAATCGATTAGTATCTTTCCTGTAAGAATAATCACAGATATAATTAATGTGGCAACACCGAATCAGTGTCCAACCATAAAATGAACGATTCCCTTTAGAGTAGGTACATACCGGTATGTGATGTGATGACAATCAACGAGTGTTGCTAACGTTTGATTTTGTATTTCCTCTTCTAAATCTTATACTTTTTTAAAGTTTTAAGGGTAATTACTAAATATAATTCTACATCACCTTGAAAAGCATCCATTGTACATAAAAATAATACTTACCGTCAATAAAAAACACTTCACTTTTCCATAAAAACTCTTTCACGGACGTTTGAATGGTTCTCAGTAGTAGAGTCGCCAAATATGCTAAACCTGAATGGTGCTTACTACTCAGTTAGCCGTTCAGACGAGCGAAATTTGAACTACAGCTACCATTTTGAGAACGACATTTTGCTGACAGTTAAAAACCCCGAAACATAAATAAACGATGTACAGCAGTCTCTGATTTACAAGTTGTAGGATGTTCTGATATTTAAAAAAACTGACCAAAAATACTGCCCTACGTTTCCCCTTTTTCTTGGTAAACTTCTTAAATGGCAAGACCAATTTATCTTGACGCACTTTGTGTGCTAATAATATTAAAATTTGCAATAGTTATGAAAAACCAAAGTGGTTTGTCTGTGTACCTATTCACTTATCTTGCTGGTTTCACATGAATTAAATATGATTCAATCAATAGATGTAAGATGAAGATGAAAATGATGATGTAGATGTAATCTTTTTACTTACATACAGTAGAAAGATTTTTAAATCCTTAGGTACCTACTTTAAATTAAAAGTAGATAATACAATAATTACATTAGTATTGTATCTGTGTGAACCAAAGGCACGTCGCAGATATTTTTTTTCACTTTCTGGCATTCTCTCTCATCTCCAAATAAAAATCATTTTATCAATCATAAAATGTAAAATTAGCGGGCAAACCCGCGCGCTAGCGCAAACTTGTTATAAACACAATTTTGATTCGCAAGATGTCAAGACAATTATAACGCATGGGCTGACTGGAGGAATGGCACAGCGCCATCTATAAATAATAAATGTTTACCGAACGTAAACTCGTATTACAACAGTTACGAACTTGTTCTCGTGGTTCTAAATATTTCTGTCAGATGGCGCGATTCAGTTCACTCACACATGTAAAGATTTTTCGTTTTTTATTGGGTCAAATTCTCCTAGAAATACTGTTTTTTTTATAAAATTTGGGCGATTTGCGACCATAATACATTATAAAGTATCATTATACTTGCTTTTATTCTGTAGAAACCGTTTATTTACGGAGATTACAGAGCTTGGAAAATGTATGGCGAGGTCTGTCTAGGCAATCACCTTAAATTATTATTTTACGATTACAGTCTATCGAGAAAGTAATAGAAAATAATGAGACTCATACTTTCTTCAACTTTCTGTCACATTTAACACTAAAATAATTGGACATAAATTACTTACTTAAATGGAATTTTCTCAGTTCTTAACAAACAACTTGTTTTCGCTGTAGAATATGAGTAGATTAAAGCATACATGTATATTTTCAAAATTCTAGCAAAACCGTAAGGGTCGGAATACTTCTGCAAGAACTAGATCAGTTTTTTCTTCGAGTTGCGATTGATTCGAACTTCGATTTATAAAGTCTTTTTAGACCTAAAAATATCAAATTACATCTAAAATTTTTTACTGTACGACATTATTTTTTGTTTACACTAAACTCGAAAAGAGGTCATTGTACTCATCATTTTGAATAACTTTTTCTATGGGACGAACCGTGAAATCGCGAAAAAAAAATCAGCTGTTCCCTACATTTATGTTCGCATAACTCGTCAAAATTTAGGGAACAGCTGAATTTTTTTTTCGCGATTTCAAGGTTCGTCCCATAGAAAAAGTTGTTCAAAATGATGAGTACAATGACCCCTTTTCGGGTTTAGTATAAACAAAAAAATAACCCTGTATAATTATAATTATATAGTATTATAATTCAATTAAACTAACTTATTCTTGTTTCGTTTCAAGTTTCTGACAGGTATGTAAACAACAGAATTTTGCACACTTGTTTAAAAACAATAAAATAAAACAATACTTTTTGTTCCTTTAAATACAGGGTGTAAACCACCTCATCACAAAGCCGTTAACTAAACATTCTGTACATTAAACTAAGTAACTACGCAAAAATTATTGCACTTTTTTTTGAGGTTATAAATTATGTATTGTGGTAGAACTCAATGTAACACACTTAAAACACTGTGCTGATGGATGCATTGGGTCGTGGAGGTGTCAAAAATCGAAATTTGACAAAAAAAAACTTTTCAAAAAGTTGTAACTTTGACCCCCCCCCCCCCCCATATCTCCGTAACTAGGAGGTTCCCAGGTATGGTGTAGAACAAAAAAATGATCGCAATGATGGGGAGAACAAGTGTCTTTCGGCTTTGTGAAGAGGTGTTTTACACCCTTTATGAACAATAATATCGCTTCATATCTGAACTTCCTCATCACATAAAAAAAAACATTGCATCATTAACGAATTTAGTGACTTTACTTCATTTTCTAATTGATTTACAAATGATTTTTTTCGATATTGGCAATCGGTAAAAATGTTCTGCTTTACCATATCCCTTTGAATATTCGATTCCCTATAGCTTTTTTCCAACCTATGGTCGCAGAAAAAAAACGACATCTAGTTCTTGCAGAAGTATCCCGCCCCAACCGTACCTTGAAGTTAAAAACCGTACCTTTTCAGAAAGCCGGCCGTACTATTTTGGGAAATCATACTGGCAACACTGGTTTCATTGTAATCTGAGGGGTTGAGGCAACACCACATGCAAATGAATGTAACATTGCAGATCGGATTTCTTTGTGAACAGGATCACCCCTTCACTTTGGAACACATAAAATGAAATGTTAAATAATATTCTTACTAAATTAGAAAATTTCTTAATTATTTTTACCTATGGGTAGTTTTGACACGAGCGAAAATAAATTCAAATTAAATGTGTCATAAATACTGATTATGGGCTACTTACAAACTGGGCCTCAATTCTGCTATTACACATGGTCAAATATTGTACCATGCTATTACAATAATAATTATTGTCAAAATAGTCGATCATTGATTTCATAATGATCAAGTTCTGTCAAGTTTTGACAAGTTTGGTAATCTACTAATATAATGGCGTCATTATGACTTCTCAATGAACAACCACAGACACTCCATTGAAAAAATTGTCAAAGAATATTAATCTCGTACATGAAATTTGGCATGAATAAATGTTCGCATTTAGTAGTAGATTTCGAAAACCATTTGTACTAAAGGTTTTATAATAATGACAATACGAAAATGCCATTAAACACAATTTTTTTACGAGAACATCGCACGACCCTAACGAATTTAGCAGATTACGAACGAACCAACTTTAAGCAAAATGACAATGGGATGGGAATGGAATCGTGTTGGAGTGACGAATTTATTCAACTAGCAGAATAAAGGCCCCAGTGAATATGTCACCGTAAAATTGTAAAACCCGTTAGATCAATCTCTCGAGAGTTTACAATCTCGCTGATAGATTACTATCAGCGAGATGACTCTCGAGAGATTGTCAAACGAAAATACTGCTTACAATTTAACGCATTGTTTCTCGGTAGATTACAATCTATCGAAGTGAAACCGTAATATTGTATTGTGCAATGCATGTGACGGAAGTGTCTCTGCCCCATAATCGGAACTTGGGGCACCCCGACGTTAGGTTAGTTAGGTTCCTTTAAACCCTGTTCGCGGGGCTCCGTCGTCTACTTTTTTTAGGCGAAAATAAAGTTTTGAGGTTAGGTTACATTAATCGGTTCTCAGGAATTGTGCATTATCTTTTCATGGGAGTGGTACCATGGGGCAAGAGACCCCTCCTTTCCACACCCCCCATCACCGCGCGAGTTGAGTTCCGTCGTAACACATTTCACAATATTACGGTTTCACTTCGAAGGATTATAATCTACCGGTAAATAATGCGTCATATTGTAAGCAGTATGTTCAGTTGAGTTCAATATTTTGAGAGTTTACAATCTCTCTCTCTCTTTATATTACAATCTAATGGTTTTTACATTGTTACGTTGACAAATACAAAATGTGGTGTCTCCGAGGCCCTACTCTCTAACGTTTCAAACTTCGATCAATACATTGATCGAAGGTTTCGAACGTATCTACGGATCCATCCGTCTCTCTCACTCACACTCGTCTGCAGACGTGGGCGACCGGGTCGACCCACGACCGAGTCACAGCGGCCAGCAGCGACGCGTCGAAAACTTTCAGTGTGACATTATTTAAACTCTTACAGCCGTATTAATAAACACAGACTAGAGCAAGAATAACTTTACTCCTAGGCGTAAGTTTAGAGTAATTCATTATTGTATTAATAAACATAGAGTAAGGAAGGAGTAACCTAATCTGAATCTACTCTCGTAGTAAAAGTTCATCCTTCGCGCTACCTAGTTTAAGGAGTGACTAAGCATAGAACAAATGTGTATTTTGACATTTGACGGCATTCATAACCTACAAACCTCAGTGAGGTTACTTCATTTTTACTGCTTTGCGCGCGATAATGTTTTGTTATTGAATGTGGTCTTTGTTTGGTTACCGAAAAGATGGATATTGATTATTGAGAATTTATTATTCATAATATTATTATTAAATATACTTATAGATTATTGAGAATTTTTAAAGAATTTTTAGTCTGAACACTATTTCTGTACATAAATAAAAAACATTTAAGTTGACAAAAATATTTATTTATAGAACTTTAACAAAATATTTATCTATGAAGCCTCACGTGCTTTCCTTATTTCCAACATTTGTCGTTCCAGTATTGCTGCTTTAATTTTTCTTGATTTATTTATTTTTCAAGTATTACTGCATTTAATTTTTCTTTGTTTATTTCCATTTTAATTTTGTGATCTTCATCAGCCATTTCCATTCGCCTCAAATGTTCGTCATCTTTTAAAAGTTTGCTATGGCTTAACACGCGGCTCACATAATCTTCTTGGTCGAATAATAAGAAAATATTAAAAACAATCAGAGAACCGCAAATAAAAAAAAATACAGACGAATTGAGAACCCTCATTTTGGAAGTCGGTTGATAAAATACTACGCATTGTGTGGTCTTTTCAAAATCAACATGAGAATTACCTTTTCTTCTTCATCCCAGTTAATGGAACGATTGCGCTTTTGGCTCATTTTTTCACAATATCAAGTCATTATAATGAAAAAAAAAATGTTATTATCGTACCTGTAAAAAGAGCGTATAGCTAATGATACGAGTACTTTAGCAGGATTTTTATTAATCTCGCATTGTTTTGTGTGTTTAGACGCCGCTTTGTTAGTTCGTTAATGGTCTGGTTACGCAATTTTTTTTGTTTCGTAGGTAATAGGAGAGAGCAGGGTTTTTTTTTCTGTTGGGCTATATTGTTCTGTTATTTGTACAGGGTTTGTTTTTTGTTAACGCTTTCAAGTTTAGAGACATGCAGTGTTGCCAGTATGATTTCCCAAAATAGTACGGCCGGCTTTCTGAAAAGGTACGGTTTTTAACTTCAAGGTACGGTTGGGGCGGGATACTTCTGCAAGAACTAGATGTCGTTTTTTTTCTGCGACCATAGGTTGGCAAAAAGCTATAGGGAATCGAATATTCAAAGGGATATGGTAAAGCAGAACATTTTTACCGATTGCCAATATCGAAAAAAATCATTTGTAAATCAATTAGAAAATGAAGTAAAGTCACTAAATTCGTTAATGATGCAATGTTTTTTTTTTATGTGATGAGGAAGTTCAGATATGAAGCGATATTATTGTTCATAAAGGGTGTAAAACACCTCTTCACAAAGCCGAAAGACACTTGTTCTCCCCATCATTGCGATCATTTTTTTGTTCTACACCATACCTGGGAACCTCCTAGTTACGGAGATATGGGGGGGGGGGGGGTCAAAGTTACAACTTTTTGAAAAGTTTTTTTTTGTCAAATTTCGATTTTTGACACCTCCACGACCCAATGCATCCATCAGCACAGTGTTTTAAGTGTGTTACATTGAGTTCTACCACAATACATAATTTATAACCTCAAAAAAAAGTGCAATAATTTTTGCGTAGTTACTTAGTTTAATGTACAGAATGTTTAGTTAACGGCTTTGTGATGAGGTGGTTTACACCCTGTATTTAAAGGAACAAAAAGTATTGTTTTATTTTATTGTTTTTAAACAAGTGTGCAAAATTCTGTTGTTTACATACCTGTCAGAAACTTGAAACGAAACAAGAATAAGTTAGTTTAATTGAATTATAATACTATATAATTATAATTATACAGGGTTATTTTTTTGTTTATACTAAACCCGAAAAGGGGTCATTGTACTCATCATTTTGAACAACTTTTTCTATGGGACGAACCTTGAAATCGCGAAAAAAAATTCAGCTGTTCCCTAAATTTTGACGAGTTATGCGAACATAAATGTAGGGAACAGCTGATTTTTTTTTCGCGATTTCACGGTTCGTCCCATAGAAAAAGTTATTCAAAATGATGAGTACAATGACCTCTTTTCGAGTTTAGTGTAAACAAAAAATAATGTCGTACAGTAAAAAATTTTAGATGTAATTTGATATTTTTAGGTCTAAAAAGACTTTATAAATCGAAGTTCGAATCAATCGCAACTCGAAGAAAAAACTGATCTAGTTCTTGCAGAAGTATTCCGACCCTTACGGTTTTGCTAGAATTTTGAAAATATACATGTATGCTTTAATCTACTCATATTCTACAGCGAAAACAAGTTGTTTGTTAAGAACTGAGAAAATTCCATTTAAGTAAGTAATTTATGTCCAATTATTTTAGTGTTAAATGTGACAGAAAGTTGAAGAAAGTATGAGTCTCATTATTTTCTATTACTTTCTCGATAGACTGTAATCGTAAAATAATAATTTAAGGTGATTGCCTAGACAGACCTCGCCATACATTTTCCAAGCTCTGTAATCTCCGTAAATAAACGGTTTCTACAGAATAAAAGCAAGTATAATGATACTTTATAATGTATTATGGTCGCAAATCGCCCAAATTTTATAAAAAAAACAGTATTTCTAGGAGAATTTGACCCAATAAAAAACGAAAAATCTTTACATGTGTGAGTGAACTGAATCGCGCCATCTGACAGAAATATTTAGAACCACGAGAACAAGTTCGTAACTGTTGTAATACGAGTTTACGTTCGGTAAACATTTATTATTTATAGATGGCGCTGTGCCATTCCTCCAGTCAGCCCATGCGTTATAATTGTCTTGACATCTTGCGAATCAAAATTGTGTTTATAACAAGTTTGCGCTAGCGCGCGGGTTTGCCCGCTAATTTTACATTTTATGATTGATAAAATGATTTTTATTTGGAGATGAGAGAGAATGCCAGAAAGTGAAAAAAAATATCTGCGACGTGCCTTTGGTTCACACAGATACAATACTAATGTAATTATTGTATTATCTACTTTTAATTTAAAGTAGGTACCTAAGGATTTAAAAATCTTTCTACTGTATGTAAGTAAAAAGATTACATCTACATCATCATTTTCATCTTCATCTTACATCTATTGATTGAATCATATTTAATTCATGTGAAACCAGCAAGATAAGTGAATAGGTACACAGACAAACCACTTTGGTTTTTCATAACTATTGCAAATTTTAATATTATTAGCACACAAAGTGCGTCAAGATAAATTGGTCTTGCCATTTAAGAAGTTTACCAAGAAAAAGGGGAAACGTAGGGCAGTATTTTTGGTCAGTTTTTTTAAATATCAGAACATCCTACAACTTGTAAATCAGAGACTGCTGTACATCGTTTATTTATGTTTCGGGGTTTTTAACTGTCAGCAAAATGTCGTTCTCAAAATGGTAGCTGTAGTTCAAATTTCGCTCGTCTGAACGGCTAACTGAGTAGTAAGCACCATTCAGGTTTAGCATATTTGGCGACTCTACTACTGAGAACCATTCAAACGTCCGTGAAAGAGTTTTTATGGAAAAGTGAAGTGTTTTTTATTGACGGTAAGTATTATTTTTATGTACAATGGATGCTTTTCAAGGTGATGTAGAATTATATTTAGTAATTACCCTTAAAACTTTAAAAAAGTATAAGATTTAGAAGAGGAAATACAAAATCAAACGTTAGCAACACTCGTTGATTGTCATCACATCACATACCGGTATGTACCTACTCTAAAGGGAATCGTTCATTTTATGGTTGGACACTGATTCGGTGTTGCCACATTAATTATATCTGTGATTATTCTTACAGGAAAGATACTAATCGATTTCGAAAAATTATCGGTAAGTACAATTTTCATTGTTTTCTAATCAAAATCTTATTTTGTTAATATTTATTCATATTTAATAGAACGGTTGGGCAAAATCAACCTTATACCATTAAGATAAAGTTTATTTTGGATTGATTCTATTCCATAGAACACTCTCGAAAGCACTTCGCTACTCAAGTAGTGATGTGGTCAAGTCGAATTTTGAATTTATAGATTGATATCGATACAAGGAATAAACAATTTTTAAATTAATTATTTATTTTGTTTTACATTATAATACAAGTATAAGGTCGCCTTTATTCTTAATAGATTGCATAAACGCTTTAAAGCAAAAATATGTATAATCAATGTTTTAAAGAGTAACGTAATTATTATAATTTATTAATGATTGAGAAAATTTAAAAAGACAGTGCTTGCAGTGCAATGCAAGGGCATTGATCACTAAATAGACATCAGCAGGTCCTCTAACCTTCATTTAAAATACTTTTAGGTTTCCCAAAGACGCAAGCATCAAAGAAAAATGGATATACTCGTATATACCTATAACAGATATGTATTATTTCATTTACATACGTTTGTAAAATGGTTACTTTTTTTGGTGTAGTGTGAATAATAAATGCCAGGTGGGCCCATAAAAAATTGTCTCCTTTGAACACTTGTAAAAGGCATGCATGCATACATACCAGCACTTTTATTAATTTTAAATTTACCTGTCTGCCTGTCTATTTATTAATAATTTAAATGAACAGCTGGTTGTGTACCAAATAAATAAATATACTCCCAACAACTCTTATTTTTGCGAATTGAAGAAAGTATGAGGTATCCATCGATATCGATCAATAAATTTAATATGCTACGTGGTTCGGCCTTGACCGAGTAGCAGCAGAAACCGACCGATCACGCAAATGTCAACCATATGTTTTACGCGTTTAAGTTCATAATTGCAACTTCACTGAGAATACCGCCATCTATGGTTGAGTAGCGGAATTTACTCGTCAATCGAATCTAGTGTGACTATAGATCGTAAATACGTTTTGCCGCTAAAGCAAAATCAATTTTATTTGTAGAACGTCAGGGTTTATTTCCAAATCTTTGATGTAGGCTAATTTTGACTAAACTTTGAACAACGAATCAAACGAATTGTTTTTTTGTAGTGCAATATATGATTATCGGTTTATATGTGTGAGTTTGGCGACAGCGGTTCCTACAGTAATTTTGGTGCATTGCACTTCCACTGTTTTTCTCTGTTCCGTGTAGTAAATAAATTAAAATTTGTTTGCTATAATGTAAGGACATTCATGTTTTATATAATTTGGTCCTTTCCAACCATGTTTGAATAAAACGACATCTAGTGGTGTCGAAAGTTACTACTATTTACTTTGCATGTGTGTGTAAAGAGCATATTCAAGCGGCTAATCTTTGTTTTGATGAAATCTTTGCATGATACTAGTTAACAAGCACAGTGATTATCTAAAAAAATCAAGTTAATGCCCTAGGTTTCGCATTTAATAAAGTTGTCTATTAAAAATATCTATGTTAGGTGTAAAAATTGAAAATGTTCGAAACTGTGGATGTGTCGCCATCTAGCGACAAAATGGCAAAGAACTCGATCATCCATCCACCCTACGTTAACCCGAGTTTATAAATATTTTACGAGTTTGTATATATTTTTTTTACCCTTTGTAGTGAAAAATAAATCACTAGTATAGAAAAGGTACGAAAAAGGTACGGTCTACACTGAGGTACGGTTGTGGTACGATTGTGTGATGAATAGTACGGAAAACCGTACTTTTTGGTACGGTCTGGCAACGCTGGAGACATTTGTGTTCGTTGGGACACAGAATAAAAGTCAATTTGACAGACAACTTCACGAAACGTCATAAATATCATTCTTTGTTCATTCAATAGCTCACTCTTTTTACTTTTAAATTGACTGGGTTGCCATAGCATTCACACTAATATCGGTGTAAGGAATGTATTGTTACTGCAAGGTTACTCCATGTTTATTAATATCAGTTTTACTGCTTTGTTAATACTCCGTTCCACTGGGATTAGCTAGTCCAAGTGTAACGTAAGATGATCTTTGGAATGGATGATTTTTATTAATAAGACTGTTAGGGTCAGCGCAGACAGAGAGGAATTTAATCCCCGCGCGGTCTCGGGCATTTTCTTTACGGATCGCGTATGCTCGAGCGTATCTTCGAGGACGCCCGTGCATTTTTTTAAAGTTCATTTTCAAGTGCGTTCATAAAATCCTCTCCGCTGCGCTCTGTTCTGTCTACGCTGAGCCTTAGGAGCCAGATTCGAATTATAATAATATCTCGACCCAAGTAAAGAAACTTGATTAGCTTGTCTTTACAGAATACCTACTCCTTCTCGGCCATCACGAGGTCCTCAAGCAGCAGGACCGTTATATCAATTATCAATCCCCGCCGCTCAAATCGTTTCACCACCGCTATCGGGCTTATTGGTTACAATAAGATCAGTCAGTGATGATGAATTGATCCCAGGTCCACGATGCTATTTGGTTTAGATACATTTTACATTGTGATTTGTGGATGAAACTGTAAAAAAAATAGCTTGTTCGACCGTACAACTGTACAACACCGATTCTGCCCGATATTGCCAATTTTTAGAACTGGTTCGGGCCCTTACCTGCAGTACAGCGCTTCTGATTCCACAAGGCTATAGAGCAAGTTGCTATCTTTACTATTATTATCTGCCCACGTAGTTTCATTGGTCGCTGTGTTTTAAATATTTAAAAAAAATAGTCAAACACAAGTACCAGATAGAGTGCATGGCCTCTGTGTGTGATTGTCCATTTCCCGTCATGTGCTGTACCTAGTACCTACTTTGTACCACGGCTCCTGCAAAAAGTGGCAGAATTTGTTTACGATTCGCTCCTGGGAGCTTTCGCTAAGAGAAAGTCCATAGTTTATTCCTCTATGTTGGAAGTTTTCGTTTCTGTTCCTTGTTGATGTTGATAAGCTTTTAAAAAAGGCTTTCTACAGCTGTTAATGTCGCGGTGCAGCACAATTTGTTAACGATTAACTATTTCCATCAACTGATGTGAGCTAACAAATTATTATTTTTCTGGCTAAAAATTGATGTTATTGTACCGTCGGTCGGTGAATTTATGATCATCCCTAATCGAGTTTGACAGTATCTAGTTACAAAGGAACTCGATGCCACTGTCATTCACTCATTCTGTCCGTCAGGTCAGTGATTATATACTCTGTGGTCAGGTCCGTCTGTAATGACAGAGCAGTGAGCACAGAGTATATAATCACTACGTTTATGACATTGACAGAGAGTTTCAGAATCTATCTCAAATGGCGTCAAATTAATGTGATAAATCTTACATTATTTGCGAATAATAAGTAAAATCTTAAACTATTGGGAGTAACGCATTTTAATAACTTTTTGAAGTGACGTGGTGAAATATTTAGTTATGATATTGGCGGAAACGCTTCTGTTTGCTTTGACACTGATCGATAGCGGTGGTATATTATTTCTTTTAGTTTACTACATAATAACATTGTCAGATCTGGAGTGCGACTATTTGAATGCTCAAGAATGTTGCGATAGGCTCAATTACTGGATACTACCAAAATACTTAGCCCATTCTTTCATAACGTACATATTCTTGTTACATGGTCAATTGATTTTGTTCATTTTGAACTTACCTTTGTTTATATGGCTAACGTTCGAATATTTCACTGTTCCTCGTGGAAATTTGGGTGCGTATGATCCCGCAGAGATCCTCAACCGGGGCCAACTCAGGAAACACTTAAAAGATGTAATGATTTATGTTGGCTATTATCTAATTTCCTTTTTTATTTATCTTTACTGCTTCATACTAGCGTTGCTCAAAGGCGATCCCCTCCATAAGTCAGCAGAAGACCAAATTGTAACTGAAATATAAGATAGAAGATGGCTGAAGATCTATTAGTTCCACCGCCTTTAGCTGATAAGCAAGATTCATTAGATGAGACATCTTCAGATGAAGAGCATCTAGAGATAGTTAATGCCAGTACAGGTTCTGAGATATGTCTTAAGATAGACATACCAGCTTATATAGCTGCCTTCTTAAGTGGACAACAATTAACTAGAGACTGTGAACAAATACTATGTGACCAAAGTTTGTTGGAAAATGTTGCTGCTAACTATGTTATCGTAAAAAAAATACTTAGTTTTTTGCCATGGCAAGATAAGTTAATGTGTAAGAATGTTTGCTCACTGTGGCGGTCAGCTGTTAATACACTGCAGAAGGAGCAATTAGCCCCAGCTGACTTTGTCCTAAGCTTGAAACCAAGTCACATAAGACATGGTATAAAGTTACTGCAATCTGACTGCTTCTATTCAGAGCCATTACTGGTGTTGGCATTTGGAAATGCAGCAGGGTTCACAGGAACAGTCTATTGTGAAGCTAAGAACACATCTACTTGTGATCCTCCTTGTCTAAGGGATCATTACCGTGAGTATCTATTCTATGCATATTTAGTTAAGATCAAACAAGTCAATCATTAGTGTTATTAACTGGTGTTTCCTTGACTGATAAAGTCAAAAGTTTTATGAATATCACTAATAGTTGGTACAGAAAAATAAAATACTAATGAAATGCACTACTGTAGGTTTTTGGAGGTAACTTGTAACATAAAATTAACTTTTCAGTTCTAGATTTGGTGCAGAGTGTAGTGGTTGCTCCGAAGACATGTTTGCTAGCAGTCAAGTCCACCTTTACATCCTACATGCCACTGCCACAATCAATAACTAATAATTATGCTATAGGCCTAAAATTTGGACGGCATGCTTTCATAGGAGGAATTTATATACCAGCAATACCAAATGTGGAGTTCCAAGTAATGAATATGAAATCACTATGTGATATACAGAAGAATTTCTATAAGACCATTGATAAGTTGTCAGAAACACGTTATGTTAAAGGTGTACTGGTTTTTGTGAATGAAAGTTTCATCCTCCAAACTGTGGATGATATAAAATTCTTAAATTATTTGTCAGATGTGTAAGTATTAATCGAGTTACTTTCAGTGTGAGTGTGAGTGCCATTCAAAAGTTATGTGTGTCACAGTACTTGTGTGTTGTTTCAGCCAGCCTAATGTACCATATGCTTTAGGAGGTTGCATAGTGGATGACACTGTGGCTAATAAAGATATGGCTGCTATGGTAGAGAGTATAAATGCCAATCAAGATATTGTGAGTGAAAACCTTGTATCCATTGGACTGTTTACCGTTCCCAAGAACTTTGATGACACTCGAACAGAGAATGGGTGTAATTTCGACATGTTCTCACTTATATTAGAGACATCTGATTGGTCAAAAGCTAAGATACAAAGTGCAATTAATGAGGTAAGTTCATACTTTTTGTAAGTAAACAGAAATAATATTTTTGACACAAAAGAGAGAGGATTTGTTCAAACTGAAGCTTTATCCACTTATGGCCAGTCTATCTATATTTGGTTTTGCTCACTGTGGGTAGAAATTTGATATTAATTCCATACAAAAAGTGTCAAATAACTACCAACAGTAATCAAAACCAAAGATAGATAGGTTATTGAGGCTGGCCGTTATAGATTTCAGCATTAGGAATATAATTTTTTTTATTTCTTAATATGTATCAAACAATTATTTGTTTGATACATATTAAGAAATAAAAAAAAATCCGATTCAGAGTCAGGTATTAAAATGTCGTATAACTTATGTTTTGCAGTTTTCAAAGAAAGTTCCTCACTTCGAACACAGTGTGGTGATAAAGATGTCGTGCGTGGGTCGCGATAGTAAGCATGGTTGCGAGCAGAACTTTTTCCGCGCGGCGTTCCCCACAACGCGCATCGTCGGTTGCTATGGCAATGGAGAGCTAGGGATCAATCTGCCGGAACGTCCGCCGCCCGAGGCTCGCCCGGGCACTGTGAAACGCAAGCGCCCACCTAATTTTGGTATATTATACTCATATGCCACAATATTCGTGTACATTGGATGGGGCAGAATTACAAAGCCAGCTGGGACAACTTAAATGAATGAGGATGCAATACATTTATTTACTTCAACATTCTGAACAACATTTATTGTAACTTTGGTCACAATAGTTGTCATAAATCTAAAATCTATAAAATTAAGTTAAACTTACATGACTCTCTCACTGTGGTCCAAAACGACGAGAAACCTCTTCAGTATCAAGATTCCAAAATACCACTAAGTATGTATGTTTATATTGTTTATGTTCCATGATTATTTATAGTATAATAGTTTGGAACAAGAATTAAGAAAGATGGAAAGAAAAAGCATTTATTAGCCCGCACAGGACAAAGCACATCAAAATTATCAGTATTTAAAACTTACTAATAAAAATTAAACATAAAAAAACATAAAAATTAAAAGAAACGAAACTCGTCTTGAACGAGGCCAAAAGGCTCCTATCTCAGCATGGTGCTGTAACATTAAAAAAACATCACAGCGCTGGTATTCTGATAGGGCCCAAAGTGAAGGTATACATCCTGCGCTGGACCCAAATAAATGAGGGATTTCTTCTTCAACTCTTCCCTAGTCGCTAGATAGATGGCGTTGGTCTGACTACGTTACTGCAAAGAACAGAACGTCACCTAATTTCACTTGGACCTAATGGTTATATTCGGAAGCTTATGCAAACGAAAGTGTCAGTCAGCGAGCGTATTGACGTGAAGAGAAACATGATAATTTATTTATAAATGATAGGTATTTTATTAGAATAAAACTGAGCTCAGACCCGAGTTTTTAAAATACTGGTAATCTTTGCCACAGGTCTGAAAACCTGGAACGAAAATTGTAATCACTTACCTACATGGGAGTATTTCGGAAAGCGAGAGGTTTCTAAAAATCGGTTTGGACCGCTAAATAGGCCACCCAGTATACCTATCTTTGTGTTTTATCTTTTTAATAGTAATTATAGAAATTTTAAGAGCTTATTTTACTGGGTAATCATTATAATCTTAGATTCACTACCAAAGTGTATAAGAATTTATAGAATAAGACTTTAGTGTAGTTCAAGCCATTAAGAACCATACTAGCGCCCAGCATGATCAAAATTAAGTTCATTCACACAGTATTAACAGCTAAAAGGCCTTTCAACTGACTGAAACCGGTGCATTGCGATTTTGTTTGGACAAATATGATTACGCTTCTCTTCTATAAGAAAAATGTTATGGCCTATTTCTTGCAGAGATGAATAAAATCACAATGGACCGAGGGTAACTGGGTTGTTTGCAACGTTATTATCATGATATAGTGCCGTAAGCCATAGCAGTTCATTTATACCACTGTGTAGAAATATCATAACTTTTAAGACTGTATTGTTTGGTCAGTTTTAGCGCTTCCATTTAGTAGTATTACTGATTATTATGGCCCTGCAGACAGACGTATGGGACGGGTAGGGCTACATAAGTCTTTATGACTGTAAGGGGGACCATAAAAGGTTAGAGGGCCTTACGCTGGATATGAAAAAATTAAGGTGATGACTTCTGTAAATTGTGGCCAATTCTAATTTATTAATCCCTACTAATCGATAATACAGACAAGTTACAGCCCTCATAACACAGTATAAAGATAAACAGTAGCTCAGGTCGGTTTCAAAGAAACTCTCGAAACGCTGACGTAATTCCCCGAGCGCCCCTTCCCCCGCCCGTAAGGATACTTCAAGGTACGAACTCCCAGTAGGAAGTCGCGCGCGCTGCCTCGTTTTCTAAACGATAAACCACATACCCGATAGTAGCAACTCTAGCAGTGGTCGACAGTAGCCATTGAATTCAAGGTCACGTCCGAGTCACACTACTGCTTATCCTTATACAGTGCTGATTCACTCATATTAATGCATTTTAGACCCCCCACGCCAAAAGAGGGGTGATATTAATTGTAAGTGCATTTTTACTTCTAGTTTTTCCTCAAGTGCTTCGTCAATGTTGAGAGAGGCTTATACAATGTGAGTGTTTGTGCAAACTGGATTTGTACCCAATATTGGTAATAGGCATTATATGGAACATATTATTTAAAATGTGAGTGCTACAACCTTAGGTTTATAGACAGGCAGTGCAGTGTATTTTTCTGTGCTTTTCATTTTTTCATTGTGATAATGTTTTCTCCATTAAGATGTTAACCATGCTATCGCATTGACTCTAGTCAAACTCGCAAATGTAAACTAGGTAAGACTCGTTTAAATATGAAACAAATTAAAAACAATTTAAATAAATATTTACGCCTATTTAATTAACTTTGGTTTTGGAAGCAAAGGCTTACTTATTACTAATAGTTAGAGAGCCAACGACACAAAATCTACAGCGATTGACCCGGTTCCTTTCGATTTATACTGATTGAATACGCGTTCCACGGTCACGTACCATTAATTTTACGAAACTTGGCAGTCTTATCATAAGAGATTATTTTTTTAATAGCGCCTCCAGATTTTTTGCATTGCAGCATCGCCATTTCGTGTCTCCCCATTAGTAAAGCGACTAATTATATCATCTAGGAGTCTAATCGACTAGGATTAGTGTCATGGGCTCTCAAACTATTAATAAATCAAACACTAGACGTATTTAAACCAAGATTCTCTGCAAAAGTCATTGGCATGCATTGCACACACCTATTTGGTGATTAGCTAGTAGTGCAAGCGCGACTAAGAATGTTTTAAAAACATAACTCTCAGTAAAACTTTGTCTACATTGCCTCAAAGTTTTATTGACGATAATTTAACGTAATTTACTGCACTTTTTAACTATTCTGGGACAGTTCTCTTTAAGTACAAAATACTTTGTCGCTTTTCTATGTTGCGTAAAAACTATTTATAATTTTAGTTACCTAAGTGACAGCTTAGCAGCTATTTAAGTTTTTTTTTTCAAATACATAATTTAAGTTTTATTAAGGATTTTCATCATCATATTTTTTGTGATAATGAATTGTAGTTAAACTTGTATTGAAAATATTGTAATCGAAAATATATACTAAGTGTACCTACTGTAGTGATTCACTTGTAAGTGGAAATTAAGTAAGTTAATAAAGAACTTATTAAAAGTTTTAATTCCAATAAATTGTGGTTACTGTATCGACTCATATGTATTTGTAAGAACACTTTGTTCAAGGAGGACTATAGGACATGTAGATACAATATTTAATAAAAATAAAATCACAATTTAAAATAACGATGTGTATTGTATTGTATCAACGGCGTTCTGTGTTCGAACCCACGACTTACTGTTCGTAAGTCGAGGCCGCCACCACTGGGCCACCGCTGCTTAAGTGTTTAACTTTTATACTTTTGTGGGGTTATTCCCGCTCGGTAACACCCTTTCGTCAACACTGTTGACGATCGAGAAAAAAAAGTTTCGTTCGTTCACAGTGTTGTCGAACGCTACTTATTATTTCGGGTAATTCCCGTTCGGTAACACCTTTCGTTCCTGTCGTCAACACTGTTGACGATCGGGAAAAAAAAGTTTCGTTCGTTCGCAGTGTCCATGAATGCTGGTTTTTATTTTTTAAATATGGAAATAAAAATAAAACATGTCATGGATTTTTTAAATGTTTTAATGGATTATGTTAGATCTTTTAAAACACAATTAACTAGAAAATAAAAAAATGGCCTTATCATGTGCATAATAACCATTTTACACTTTGATAAGTAATAAAATTGTGACACTGATTTAACATAATCAAATATAGTTGAGAAAGTGACTAATGAAAACTAAGTACACTATTATGTATCACAGATAATCATCTAATTTATACTAATTAAATAACGAAACTATAACCATAAACCTTAATATTTATATCACAGATAATCACATGTTTTCAATCATTTACATAATAATTTGTTGTCCTATAAAAGTAATTTTCAGATTCTCAGAGACAACTTGTTACACATAGGTACTCAATTATATCACATAGGTACTCAAAGTTATGACTTCTATTCAATGATATTGTAAACAATATCATTGCTTCTATGACTTAGCCTACGTATAACATAGACAACCCTATATACTCGTAATTCACCTCAAGAGTTATAATCAGCAGCATAGTTTTTTTTTTAAATTAATTTCGCAACATTTCAAGGAAATGTCCAACTGTCAAATCACCAGGTAATAACTCTATTTGAGCGTCCTGTATAAATTCGTCTTTGATCTTATATTTTTAAATTCTTTTCGTCACTGGCGTCTCAGTATGCCTTTGACGATTTCGTACTACCGGCTACCGGCGCGGCATCGCTATACCTGCCTGCTGCAAAGGGAAGTTTGCAATCTACTAACTTAAATTCTACAAATGGAAAAACATCCAACATTTTTTATCAATTAAACTAGACTTTCGTCGTAATTAAACATTTGAAAATCCATGACATGTTTTATATTTATTTCCATATTTCAAAAATAAAAACCAGCATTCATGGACACTGCGAACGAACGAAACTATTTTTTCCCGATCGTCAACAGTGTTGACGACAGGAACGAAAGGTGTTACCGAACGGGAATTACCCGAAATAATAATTAACAATTTTTTTTCCCGATCGTCAACAGTGTTGACGAAAGGGTGTTACCGAGCGGGAATAACCCCTTTTGTGCCACAAGGTGGTAACTAGCAGAGTTCTACAATGTCTTAATGACTTTTACTGGATCAAACCAACTACTACTGTACTGTAAGGCGCGGGACAAATACAAGAGGCGTCGGGTGGAGGCGAGGTGTTGGCGTGGCGCCGGTGACGCACGGAACTGGCGCGCGCTGTTTGGGCGTCTCACAGTGGGTCGAAACGATGATTTTAGTGACTTAGGGTTCAATCGTTTTTTTTTTTTTTTAAATATGCCTATCGATAGAACTCATTAACCTCAATAATAACTGTTCTGATGCGTTTTTTCCTAAATTGGCTCCTTTGGGTGGAAAAATGCATTTTGTTATTTTTTTGTATGGAGCGGGTCAAATAAAATTAAATTCCTGCTGAGGGGCGAGTGATCCCGCTTTGAAACTATATTTTTCTTAAAGCTTGTCCAGTCTGCTATCATTTGATGCTTTAAACATTTGCATAAAGTTGCGACACTGCCAAATAAATGGATCGAAAAAAATGAAAAAATACATTGAATCAAAAGCTTCATTTTTTGTTTTCGGATGTTTTCGGGTTTTCGGATGTGTTGTTGTTTGTTTTGATAATACACAGAGTTACTTAAACACTAACGACAATACATGAAAAGGTGCTTAATTTGCTTGAATTTACTAAGGTACGTATTATTTAAAAACGTGGATCTATTCATTACTTATAAGCAAATGGGGCTTTGATGGAGCCTCAGGTCAAAGCAATTACAAACGAGCAACTGAGACAGAGTGATCAATTGATCATGACTCTACTATTTTGCCAGTGTAGTTTCTTGTACGTATAAGGCTTCAACAATCTGAAGGAACAATTATTTGGGAAAACGACCGACCATCACCGACTTTTTAGTGTCGTCCGATAATGTTTAAATTTAACAAAGAAACCCAGACAACAGTGGCAACTATAAAGGGTAACATTACAGAAGAAATAGAAAGACGTCAGCCAACAAGAATCCACCAAGTAGAAGTTAAGCATGAAAATAGAATGGTTCTCTCTTCAAAAGTCAAAGAGCTTCTGCTGAGTTTTCCTTCAGAATCTGATTTAGATTTTATTGATGTATATGTCACCGTAAAATTGTCAAATACGTTATATTGTAATATCTCTAGCGATATTGTAAAGTCTCGAATTATTGTCAAATGAACATACTGCTTACAACAAAACGCATTATTTTTCGTGAAATGCATGCGATGGTAGTCAACTTACGCGGTGTGGAGGGAAAGAGGGGTCCCCCTTGCCCAGTGGCACAACTCCCATGAAAAGATAATGCACCATTCCTGAGAAATACCGATTAATATAACATAACCTTAAAACACTATATATTCCCCCTAAAAAGCGTAGTCGACGGAGCCCCGCTTTGCGGGGCCCCTATTTCCGAGTGCAGGGTTTAAAGGAACCTAACTAACCTAACGGGGGGTGCCCCAAGTCCCGATTATGGGGGCAGAGATACTTCCGTATGTTCAGTTGACAATAATTCGAGACATTACAATATCCGCCCCTCTTCGTATGTCGCCCGGGGCCCCACCATGGCCCCCACCGCCCCCCCCCCACGCTACGCCACTGATGCCACCCTCACCTCAGACCTCTCGCGTCCGGCCCTGGTCATCTACTACGACTATGTGGCTACCAGAGCCACCACTTTGTCAAACATCAACAGTAGATACTAAGTACAATATAACCATGAAGAAATACAGCAAATAGACCGACAGAGACTCACTTTCGCATTGATTATAGTGTGGATAAGATAATGGAGGCCAGTCTCATTGACGAGTTACTTTGAAAGAGAGTAGCATCACGCATCACAGCTTAGTAGTATATTCATTGTTCTGAACCTCGCAACATAATGAGCTTTAATGAGTTGTTTAGAAGACATTAAGTGTGTGCTGTGTGGGAAGTGGGATGCGACGCGCGTTGCGAAGTGCGACTGACTTCTTAAGCTCTGACGTACCCTCATTTGTAACTAGTTTGTAATAAAAACTACCTCTGTGTTAAACGTTACGCAGTAATTAGTAGTCGTCAACTCGTCACACTTGGGCCTTTATAGTTCTACTAGGTAAGTTCTGTTGTAATGCTGAGCTTCAGGTTTGAACACGCGTGTTTGGAATGTCGTCTTATTCTATTTGTCTTCGTAACTATTCTCATCGATCCTCTTCGTTCCGAGAGAGGTACTGCCTATCTTTGGTCCGACCAATTCAATGACCGTCCGGTCCTCAGAAGGATCTTCCACAAGATTTTTCGACCCTAATTTTAGATTCCCTCAACAATTTCGGTTAAATTACTTATGTTATGTTTAACAAATTTAAGTCACCGTAACCTTAGGTATTACAGTGTTCTGAGTACTTGATGCAATGGCACTGTTAGTAGGTACCTACGTTGTGGTCGGGGCTTCGAGTAGTAGTTGTTACAGTTCTCTTAAGTCTCTTATATGTGATAAAGAATTAAAAGCCATAAATAGCAAATCCCTAACAGGTACCTATGCCGAAGAGACATGGGTTTTTTTTAGCCACGTACCTAATGAGTAGGTACCTACCTACTTAAAGGTCTCTTATACCTACACTACAGCTAACTAATACCTTAACTTACCTCAATTAAGATATCCTTGTATAGCCGTTTAATGATGTTAATATCTGTAAATTTAAATCATTTGTCGCTTTCTTTAGCTCCTCAAATGATGAAAAAGTAAGTGGAATTACCGTTGAATCTACATAGTTTAGCAGTTTCCGTGTAGATGAGCTACTATTTATGTACTTAAATGGTGTTCTTTCACATAGCTTTATTTTCTATTAGTTGTTTACACTCCTTTTTACCGACTCGTAAATGTTTCTTTGAACTAAGCTTACTTCAAAAGCTACGTTGGACTACAGCTACGCACACTTGAAGGTACCTACCTACTTAATAAGCTGGGCCTTGTCTGAGTTAGGTAATGTATTTAATAGTTCTGTTTAAACTTCATGGCAGCTCGGAGGTGGACTGCAACTGACTTTCAAGGATTCTGGGCCTTCAAGACAACTGGCAACCATACTAGACAGTAGGTCTAACCATTAAATTATAAATCTTCCAATTAAGATTAAGGGGAAGGCGGATGTTGCAGATTGTTCCTGTAACCTATACGGATCACCGTATGAGCAAAATAACTTTATAAATTAAAAGTGACTGTTCCCTGTGACAGTCATGTATAGGCGAGAAACAAAAGACAATGCATCAAAACTAAGAAAAATCACGAGTCGACGTAAAGGGACTCACGTCATCTATTCAGAGATAATTCTGTACCTTCTACTGTACTACGATAATATTTGATTTGTAAGAGTGAATCGAGATACCGATAGTCGGAGCAGACAGGAACGCGTCATCAAGCACTATGACACGGACTGGAGAGACCACACGGAAATCACAAAACATGTGATTTTCCAGAATATATGTCACCGTAAAATTGTCAAATACGTTATATTGTAATATCTCTAGCGATATTGTAAAGTCTCGAATTATTGTCAAATGAACATAGTGCTTACAACAAAACGCATTATTTTTCGTGAAATGCATGCGATGGTGGTCAACTTACGCGGTGTGGAGGGAAGGAGGGGTCCCCCTTGCCCAGTGGCACAACTCTCATGAAAAGATAATGCACCGTTCCTGAGAAATACCGATTCATATAACATAACCTTAAAATACTTTATATTCCCCCTAAAAGCGTAGTCGACGGAGCCCCGCTTCGCGGGGCCCCTATTTCCAAGTGCAGGGTTTAAAGGAACCTAACTAACCTAACAGGGGGGTGCCCCAAGTCCCGATTATGGGGGCAGAGATACTTCCGTATGTTCAGTTGACAATAATTCGAGACATTACAATATCGCGAGAAAAAACACGTTATATTGTAATATAACGTGTTTGACAAGTACTACTTTGAAAAGTACTTAGGTAGGTACCGAGATAGTTGTTATGGAAAGTACCAAAAACTTTAATAGTGTGATGTGAGCATGACGTATCACTTGCATATAGTTACCTACGAAAGTGTAATCTTGCACATCGGTTCGAGCTTTAGCACATGAGAAGAAAGTGTCGGGTGAAATCTCGCTACCGTAGATTACATAGTGTTTCATACAGCATACAGCTAGTTCTACCTATACGTAACACCTGTATAGGCACATTATGCTAATATTCGATCGCCATTGCCACCAGGCTAAATGTCGCCGTCATTATAACTTTCTCTTAAAGGTGCCTCAGTTTCCATTTCGTCTATTGTAGCAGAATATGCAAGTAGTCATACAGGCACGTACCTATACATGTAGCTCAGGTTGGCTGGACAAAACTTCAAAATAGCTCCCATTTTACTAGGTCAATAGGGCACTTTATGTGACGGCTAAACACCCTTTTTTTTTTTTTTTTTTTTAAGGATGGGAAATCATCAAATGACCCCCCCCACTCTGGGCGGAGCGGGAGGGAGTGTCAGACTCTTACTGACTAAAACCCATCCATGTTCCTTCCTCGCCCTTTATGTTCCGGGGCCGCGGTATCTCTTTCGAACAGGCCCGCAACCCCGGCAGGCTTCGGCCCTTGCGGGCCCCTCTCTTGTTGCTGACATCTCTTTGAGGCGCGCGTGGAACACGAACGCGCCGTCGACACGGCCTGTCGTCGTCGTTAGACGGCCGGACGGCCAGCTATTGCCCATAGCCAGCCGTCCACAGGCCCGCATCTACGGTGGCCGGTAGCCACCACGTGGCCCCCGACGCCCGTTGCGTCTCCCGCGGCGGCCGGGAAGAGAGGATCTCTCCCTCTCTCGTTCCGCCACCTCCTTCGCTAGCATGACTGCTTCGCAGAAGGAGGCGACGGCTTCCCATTCCGTCTCGCTCCGGACCATGGATTGAACCAGGGCCGGACGCGAGAGGTCGCCGCCGCCGATCGCCGCCACGAGGACACGGCGGAGCTCCGCCCACGCAGGGCAGACTTCCACCGTGTGCTCCACCGTGTCCTCCGGTCGATCCTCGCAGTGGAGACACCCGGGCGATTCCTCCCGCCCGATTCGGTGCAGGTACCTCCCGAAACATCCGTGTCCGGTGAGGACCTGCGTCAGGCGGAAGGTGAGGACGCCGTGGCGCCTCTCCAGCCACTCCTCAAAGAGGGGACTTACCGCCAGTATCGTGGCGTGCCCTGCACGGGGTTGCGACAGTCGCTCTCTCCATGTCGCAACGGCTAAACACCCTTATGTCAGAATTTGTGACGCTACAGAATCTTAGATAATCGATCGAAAACGGGTCCAGCCATCTTGAAAAACCACTTTTCGCTGGTCACTCAATCTCGGTAATGGAAGTGATTTTGACGACTTTTTGCATATCAACGGACGTCACATAAGTTTGTGACAGGCATCGAGCTAAAAGTTTTGTGATACGTACAGTGGTTTAGTAGAAAAATGCAAAAATCTGTGCCAGCCATCTTGAATTTACGTAAAAAACTTTTGGCTGGCACTTCCGAATCTCAATAACGGTAGCATTTTCGGATATGGTTCCTTTACTAAAAGTTGGTGACGCAATGTGTGACAGTAATAACGTTTGACTTATGGCGTCACATGCAAGGGTTTACGAGAAATCAATAAAAACCTACTGTTCAGCCAACCTGAGTTCAGGCTGGCTGGACACCTGTATCTCCGCTGCCTGATGATCTACGACCTTCAATAGTATATTTTATAACGAGGGACTAAACGAAGCCATTATATACCCGAGGTGGTTTGCCTCACGAGCTTGCGAGGGAGGCAATGAAAAGCGAGGGTATATTATATTGGCGTTTAGTCTCGAGGTGCAAACTGTACTTTTCACTTCGAGTGCGAGAAAAATAGCCATTTAAAACTGAACAAATTTACACTCGACAAAAATTCAGAACTGAGTGGTCAGTTTTTTCTTCTATCAGGTCAGTCACAGATTAACCATTGAAAACACAACACAATCTCTCAACATTTTCGTAATGGAGATGATCCACACTCCACAGATAATTAGTACCTACATTACTGCAGCGGCTAGCAACAGAGGCATTGCTTTTCAAAATTAATGATGCACACAAACAACCATATTTTTTTTTCGCGTTGAAGAGTTATTTTTTTTTTTCAATAAACCGCTTTCTATTTGCATGCCAATGCGAAATTTAAATAAAACCTTTGACAAGTTACTCTTTTGTGAACATATTTCAGAGAAAAAGATCGTTCCATTTTTAAATTACTTTATACTCCCTAGGTAATAAACGGCCATTTTAATCCCGCTTCGTAGGGCTATAACGGCGTACTTTTAGAGCATGAGAAGTGAAAAATATGTTCAAGATGTTGTGACGGGGACGATAATGATAACCTGAATTTGTGACGGAGAAACTTTGCGTAGTTTCAAAGATATTGATCATTTAAATTTTCCCATACAAACATCCATTAATATTGTGAGGTGACCATATTTTTTACATAAATAAAGGATTTCTTTTTAATATAGGTACTAATCGGCCGGTAGCAGCCACTCCTGTTTTGTATTTGATTTCTCCGTGGAAATAAAAGGTTTTCCTGCAATAAAAAGCGTGAACTTACTTTTTTTTTATGTGTTAATTTAAAATAATAATTGACTACCAGCGCTGCAAAAGAGAGCCCACTTGTATTTCGCGTTTAGTTCATAATCTTAGGTAACGGAAAATGAGAACTAAACTCGACAGTCTGCAGTGTACTTTTCGTAGTGTTATCACTAATCAGAGTAAGACAACTTTTAATATTAATCTGCGGTAAGACACCAAATTAATAAGAGAAGATTCGACCAGTTGTCCTAGCAGTACCAACTTTAAGCAATAGATGGCGACACTAACATCAGCTATCAAGGAAATATTCACAACAAGTTGGCAGTCGTCTCAGAACTAACTTGTAGTTTTTTTGTCTCTCATAACCTTTTATATATTTTGCTTTATGTATGTATATATGTATTTATTATTGTATTTTAGTTTTATGTTTTAACTATTTTGTTTTCTGTTTTTGCACCTACTTTGTATTGTCTCTGCATCACCCTAAGGTAGACTGGTAGAAAATGCCCAAGGCATTAAGTCCGCCTTTGTACAGTGTTTACTTGTGCATAAAGTTTTAATAAATAAATAAATATTACATTCCGTTCACAGATATTTTGTATTTTTTTTTGTATTGATTTCAAATTTTGAAATCGATATTGTTTATTTAATTATTATTCTGAAGTGCAAATGGAGTTGACCGTCGTCATTTGAAACGCTGTATAAGTACAATTAAATAAATGTGATTTTATTTACAGCAAACATTATTTTTTTTCACTTCTCATGCTCTAAAAGTACGCCGTTATAGCCCTACGAAGCGGGATTAAAATGGCCGTTTATTACCTAGGGAGTATAAAGTAATTTAAAAATGGAACGATTCTTTTCTCTGAAATATGGTCAAAAAAGAGTAACTTGTCAAAGGTTTTATTTAAATTTCGCATTGGCATGCAAATAGAAAGCGGTTTATTGAAAAAAAAAAAACTCTTCAACGCGAAAAAAAATTATGGTTGTTTGTGTGCATCGTTAATTTTGAAAAGCAATGCCTCTGTTGCTAGCCGCTGCAGTAATGTAGGTACTAATTATCTGTGGAGTGTGGATCATCTCCATTGCGAAAATGTTGAGAGATTGTGTTGTGTTTTCAATGGTTAATCTGTGACTGACCTGATAGAAGAAAAAACTGACCACTCAGTTCTGAATTTTTGTCGAGTGTAAATTTGTTCAGTTTTAAATGGCTATTTTTCTCGCACTCGAAGTGAAAAGTACAGTTTGCACCTCGAGACTAAACGCCAATATAATATACCCTCGCTTTTCATTGCCTCCCTCGCAAGCTCGGGAGGCAAACCACCTCGGGTATATAATGGCTTCGTTTAGTCCCTCGTTATAAAATATACTATTAAATACCTTAGAGCATTAGTTATCCTGACACATTAACTACCTATGTACTTACCATGAAAAACACCAATAACATTAAGTAAAGTAAATAATCAATAACATTAAAAAATTACCCCCATTCCAGCTCACTTCTACACTTTTGTCTTTTATTGATTTAAATATCTACAGTTGTTCTTATTAGTATCACCAGTACACGGATTTTCATCCATTAAAGAAAACACCTTAAAATATACTTAGTCCTACATAAAACCTACAATATTGGTAACCCTGCTGCAGTGTTTGTATGGGAAAATTTAAATGATCAATATCTTTGAAACTACGCAAAGTTTCTCCGTCACAAATTCAGGTTATCATTATCGTCCCCGTCACAACATCTTGAACATATTTTGAAGGTCGTAGATCATCAGGCAGCGGAGATACAGGTGTCCAGCCAGCCTGAACTCAGGTTGGCTGGACAGTAGGTTTTTATTGATTTCTCGTAAACCCTTGCATGTGACGCCATAAATCAAACGTTATTACTGTCACACATTGCGTCACCAACTTTTAGTAAAGGAACCATATCCGAAAACGCTACCGTTATTGAGATTCGGAAGTGCCAGCCAAAAGTTTTTTACGTAAATTCAAGATGGCTGGCACCGATTTTAGCATTTTTCTACTAAACCACTGTACGTATCACAAAACTTTTAGCTCGATGCCTGTCACAAACTTATGTGACGCCCGTTGATATGCAAAAAGTCGTCAAAATCACTTCCATTACCGAGATTGAGTGACCAGCGAAAAGTGGTTTTTCAAGATGGCTGGACCCGTTTTCGATCGATTATCTAAGATTCTGTAGCGTCATAAATTCTGACATAAGGGTGTTTAGCCGTTTCCGGCCCTGGTTCAATCCATGGTCCGGAGCGAGACGGAATGGGAAGCCGTCGCCTCCTTCTGCGAAGCAGTCATGCTAGCGAAGGAGGTGGCGGAACGAGAGAGGGAGAGATCCTCTCTTCCCGGCCGCCGCGGGAGACGCAACGGGCGTCGGGGGCCACGTGGTGGCTACCGGCCACCGTAGATGCGGGCCTGTGGACGGCTGGCTATGGGCAATAGCTGGCCGTCCGGCCGTCTAACGACGACGACAGGCCGTGTCGACGGCGCGTTCGTGTTCCACGCGCGCCTCAAAGAGTGTCAGCAAAAAGAGAGGGGCCCGCAAGGGCCGAAGCCTGCCGGGGTTGCGGGCCTGTTCGAAAGAGATACCGCGGCCCCGGAACATAAAGGGCGAGGAAGGAACATGGATGGGTTTTAGTCAGTAAGAGTCTGACACTCCCTCCCGCTCCGCCCAGAGTGGGAGAAGTCATTTGATGATTTCCCATCCTAAAAAAAAAAAAAAAAAAAAAAAAAGGGTGTTTAGCCGTCACATAAAGTGCCCTATTGACCTAGTAAAATGGGAGCTATTTTGAAGTTTTGTCCAGCCAACCTGAGCTACATACCTATACAGGGAGGGGGAGATAAGTAGTTGGTATTTATCCCCCCCCCCCCGAAATTTGACTGAACCTAAAAGGGATCATAACCACTGCGAAGTACGTAAATTATAGTACAGTGATTACTCAGTGATTTGTTACACAGTTATTTCAGAAGGGTGCAAGGTGCCAAAGATAAACATAGAAAAACCAACCCACCGCGACAGAAAACAAACATTTTTGGGTTCGTTTCGTTCAGTTCAGTTGGGATACATCCCAACAGCTGCAATATTATTACTGGCTGATTAAGGGGCTAAAGAAGCTAAATTAGCAACTCTATGTGTGGTGGTTCAAACTTCGTTTGAAATACTGTTGTAAGGTAACAAATAAGGCGGAGTTCAAAGATAACATCGCATTATCAAGGCTTCGATGTATAGTCATCGATATTATATTATTATTATTAAAGTAAGTAGGTAATATAACATTCGTTGATAGTAGTTTGGTAGCCACTTGTGGTTTTACTGGTTTCGGTCTTATACGAGTACGTACACCTAGTACCTAGGTAGGTAGTAATAGTTATTTTCATCCCCCCATCTCGGAAAGAGTAGTTTTGCTCTTAGATATCTGAATGCAAAAGCCGTTTTTATCGTCTCGAGGGTATAAAGTAAATTTGAATTTAGAACATCGTGTGCACTAAGCATGTGAATTCAAAACATCATTAAAATTGATTAAACCTATTTACATCTACCTCTATGGTGCCCAATTTATCATATATATATTTTTTAATAATGACCACTCATTATCTAGCGACGAGGAAGTTTATTTGACGCCAACAGAATTGACTGAATTTGTTAACAATGCGTTTTTTTTTTGCGATTATTCATTTCCTCGCTGAGGCGGGATGAAAAGTTACGTGTTGCACTCGAGTGCAAAAATTTTTCATTCCACCGCGAGAAATGACTGAGCGTAAACAAAACAAAATTGCGCAATAACAATTTTAGGTTTATCACTTGTTTTTAAGTTCCTTGTTTTTAACTTAAGGTTTGAACAATATGTCGTGAAAAGAAAATGGCACGCGCAAAGCAAAATAAAAAAAAGTACCTACACCAAGAAGGTTACGAGTCTGAGTTGTTAACAAATTTAAAAAAAAATGTATGAAAAATTCGGCACCATAGAGGTAGAAGGAAATAGGTTTAATTATGTTTAGAATTCACATAGACTTAGTGCACACGATGTTCTAAATTCAAATTTAATTGATCCTCTAGACGATAAAAACGGCTTTTGCACTCAGATATCGAAGAGCAAAAATACTCTTTTCACTTCTCATGCTCTAAAAGTACGCCATTATAGCCCTACGAAGCGGGATTAAAGTGACCGTTTATTCCCTAGGGAGTAAAAAGTAATTTAAAAATGGAACGTTCTTGTACTCTGAAACATGGTCACAAAAGATTAACTTATCAAAGGTTTTATTTAAATTTCGAATTAGCTTGCAAATAGAAAGTGGTTTATTGAAAAAAAAAACCAAATGAACTGTTCAACGCGAGAAAAATTTATGGTTGTTTGTGTGTATCGTTGATTTATGTGCAATGCCTCTGTTGCTAGCCGCTGCAGTAATGTAGGTATTAATTATCTGTGGAGTGTGGATAATCTTCATTGCGAAAATGTTGAGAGTTTGTGTTGTGTTTTTAATTGTTAATCTGTGACTGACCTGATAGAAGAAAAAACTGACCGCTCAGTTCAGAATTTTTGTCGAGTGTAAATTTGATTTGTTCGGTTTTAAATGACTATTTTTCTCGCACTCGAAGTGAAAAGTACAGTTTGCACCTCGAGACTAAATGCCAATTTAATATAACCTCGCTTTCATTGCCTCCCTCGCAAGCTCGGGAGTCAAACCACCTCGGGTATATAATGGCTTCGTTTAGTCCCTCGTTATAAAATATACTATTTCGTAGACCTTGCTCAAAAAAGTGACATTCTATGCCACAAAAAGCGAACATAACAATGGTCATTTTTGATCTGTTAAAAACAGGAAAAGAAAATTGTACTGAATTTCATTCATCATCTAGGGGGAGAATGTGATTTAATTTTGGAATACTTACCGAAATTTATACTGAACTACATCTGTGTCTACACCATTGAGTTTGTATATATCTAAAGCAATATACATCTTTTTGAAAAAGGAATACGCATTTATTATGCTGCAGTTATGATTATTAAATAAAATTACGAAAACCGACGAGGCCGTATGAGCTTTGCTTTTCCGACAAAAAATATTAGTCTAGGAATTTGCCGCGTTTTTGTTTTCTTCAAATACTTAGATGTTAAGTTTATTTTAATTTATTTTTGTAAATAAGTAAATGTTCTAAAATACTCAAATCATGAGTTGATTCAACAATAAATGTACCAAACAAAAATGTAACTCTCTCTCTATCAATAATTCGACCAATGTTTCGAATGTTAACTTTTACTTTTAATTGTCATTATTTTTAATAAATGGCTTATCTCATATAATTATTGTGTTAATTTTTTCGCAAATGGTACGAAAAGTAGAGTATTTTCCGAGGTGATAAAGCTGTCTTAGTCGTGGGTGAACATAAATCCGTCGCTTTGCTCGTGATTTAAGTTATTAACACCCTCGCTACGCTCGGGAGTAAGCCTTGCGTCCTTCGTTACGCTCGCGATTTAAATCGTCACCCGCGACAGAAAGACACTGCTTTATCCCCTTGGTTAATAATCTACTATTCCGAGATGGGATGAAATAGTACATTGTACTTTACTACCGTACTTTTCACTACGATTGCGAGAAAATAAAATAACCATATACTAATACTAGCTGTTGCCCGCGACTTCGTTCGCGTGTAAATATTGATGGGTCATGTGTGAGACTGCATCGTGATCTGAGATCGTTGGTCAAGTTGTCGCAAGCGCTACTGAGCATGAGGTCCTGGGTTCGATTTCCGGGACAGGCAAAGTGTTATTATATTATTTGTGCCCGGTTGATAGAAATAAGCTGAATGTACGAAATGTGGGTGTAGGATTAGATACACCTCGCGGGCCTGTGGACGGTTAGCTATGGGCTAGCTAGCCGTCCGTCCGTCTAATGACGACAGGCCGTGTCGACGCGACGGCGCGTTCGTGTTCCACGCGCGCCTCAAAGATATGTCAGCATAATGGGAGGCCCGCAAGGGCCGAAGCCTGCCGGGGTTGCGCGCCTGTTCGAAAGAGATACCGCGGTCCCGGAACATAAAGGGCGAGGAAGGAACATGGATGGGTTTTAGTCAGTAAAAGTCTGACACTCCCTCCCGCTCCGCCCAGAGTGGGAGAAGTGTTTTGATGATTTCCCAACCTAAAAAAAATATGGATTAGGTACACCTTTACCTAACAGTGGCGAAGTCTGTAAAAGGGAAGCCGAAGAAAACAAAAGAGAATTGTTTTGTTTTGCTTTTGTTAACTTTTTATGTTAATTTTGACCTCATTTTCATTATCAGCGTCACCAAAAACCACGCACAAACAAATGCACTTTTTGAGCTAGTGTGTTGAAAAGAGGATTAACGAAACCTATATACATTCTTCGAAAGTTAAAAATTACGCACCATACAACGGATCGTGCGGTAAAATAGGTACTCTCACCTAAGTAGGTACCTATTTTATCGCACTCCCCCTTGTATAGCACTGCGCGTATTCTTTACGGTTTTTTTTTAATTTCCAAAAAAAATGGTTTCTACCAAGGAGTTTCACATTACGAGAATAAATAGGCTGACTGATCGAACCTTCTTGGAAGTGCTTTTGCTCAATACGTTTGTCTCACTTTAATACAAAAGAGTAAGTAAGACGAAAGATGTAGTTTTAATTTTCACCACGTGCATGTGGCGCCATTTGCAGATTCGCGCCATTTTCATAGATATGAAGAGTGTTGCGACTTTCCGACTGTTAAACAAAATAATAATATGAGTTCAAGCGAGATAAATAAATATTTTTCCCAAGGGCATAATATGCAATTTCACGCCCGCTCTGGTACGCTAATATGATGGTGTTTTCGAGCAAGAGGAGTGAAAATAACATTATTAGGTAGTAATAAGTAGGTAAGTAGAGGTACCCTATATTAAACAGTGTTAAAGTAAGTAGGTAACATAACATACATTGGTATCAGTTTGGTAACCACTTATGATTTACTGGTTTACGGTCTTATAATAATATAATTTATGTACCTATTACGCAGAGTATAATAGTATTATTTGGTTATTTGTAAGTTAATAAAGTGAAGTTGTCAGGGAAACAGTTCAGTTTCCTTGACGGATACAGAAATGATGACAAATAATGGTGCCATCAATTATATTAACCACTCTAAGGAAACATAATTCATGCCATTATGACGCAAATGTTTCATGATAGAGCAGAGTTTGACATGAAACGTTTGTAATCCTAACACAGACATAAGGTAATGAAGAGACGAAGAATTAGCAATGAGAAGAACTCAAGCATATTTCGAAAGCTACGAGATAACCGCCCCTGACCGCACGACTACTATCAGGTCTGTAGGGATTGCGTGTGGTCCAACCAAACACATTCACAAAAATTCATTGAAATCGGTTGGATGTTTTCGGAGATTAGCGTTAGTGAGTAAGATGGGGTGAATGACAGTTATTTCTAAGCAAACTTTAATTTCGCACAAGAGCATCTTAAACAAAAAAAAGGTATTTATTTCAGTGTGTATAGTGCAGTGCTCTAGGCTATGGCCAGTAACGAGCAAATAATAACTAAACAGACTGAATGCGAGCATGTTCCTCTATTATTTGATGAGCATCGCTAGTTACAGCACACCTATCGTTATGCCAATAATCGTAGTCACCGTTAACTAGTAAATATATGCTTACGATGTTTACGATGCGCAGGCGCAATTAGACCGAAAAGTATTAATTCGAATTATGCGAGTTTGAAAATTCTTACTCATATCGAGTATTTAGAACAGGTGTAGCATGTAGGATTTGGTTGGTACAAAATAACTTTTGATCAATTGAAAGAGGGATTATATTATGTTCGGTTCCCGCATCGAGCAAAGTGGCATTGGTTTTGACAATAGAGTAGACGACTTAAAAATAATAATTAGTTCGTCCGTTAGATATCATTGTTTCTTTTGTTACGTAAACCAAAATTGACGAATATACGACGCTTTTTAAATTCTCAATACGTCACGCCTGGGTATAATTTTTAGCTAGTTTTGATGTCACGAGCCCCCCACTCCCGACTTTTGAAGCGTTTTATCTTTGGCAATATTCATTGATTTACCAAAACAAAAAATACGTGTCCATTATTTTCCAATAATCTAACTGACGAGCTAAATAAATTTGCAATTTCTTTATACTGCTGCCATGCCTATTAAAAGAGTTTCACAGTATTAGCTCAAATTCTTGTTTTGCGATTAGCCAAAAAACTCGACCCTTATTACTTCATTAACATAACATCATGCCTGTAATCCTAAAGGGTTAGGCAGATGAATACACAACTAGATAATAGTACGCTAAAATGTAAGTGGCGAAATGTACTTCCACATCACTGCTTCTCCCATGCGAATTATAGCCGTGAAGTTTTGTTTAAATTGACTCCTCGATCGCGTGTAGCGCTATGTCCGAGGCATGCAATGTGAAATGTGATAATTTTAGCTTTGTGCAAAGTGACTGACATATCTAGACTCCAAATGATTTAAATTAAACACCTTTACTATGCTCTTCAAGTGTTAATAGGTGCTTTACTGTGGAGTTTTTTATTATTATGAATGTTAATAGGTAGTACTTAGCACACTTTTAGATGGTCCATTTGAGACTTGGATCGCTAATGACCTTTCACAAACTTAACGTGTCTTGTTAATAAAAATGGCTTGGTCAAATCTTACAACTGAATTTCAATATTTCAATGCCCCCCAAGCGATCGAGCTGAAATATTGCACACACCTTTGGTTCTGGTGACAATATATTTTATGGCAGACATGCCTAGAATCTGCTGCCAGGATCGTCTTCTCAGAAGAGAACTCCTCAACTGCTAATTTCACGTTCATTTTTAAAGTGAATATCACTTTTGATACAAAAACTTAATTTTGTTAATTCCATTTTAATAAAAGCTTTTTGATGGAAACTTTTTTAAGCGTGTTGAGCACTTTTTGAGGGAACTAAAATCATAGAAATGGCGTGACCGTCGCTACGCTTTTCGTAGCACTCGTAGCGGATGCTCTACGCGGATCGCCTACGTGTTTCCAATTCTATCGGCAGTCCTCAAAAACTGTCTTTCTTTTTTTAACGTCAAAATATTTATTTACTACTTAGGTAATACTTAGCGACCTGTAAATAGATACTTAAGTATATTGTACTTTTAGCGCTGAGCCACTATCGACAATCCAACTATTTATGCATACGTCAAGGTATATTCAAGTGTTAGCATAAACAGAAACAGGAAAAGTAGTGCGGATTCGTGATTAAAGGAAGACTGGCTAAAGTAAGGTACCTACAATTATCATGGGTTAATTAAGTTAAAGTGAGGCAAAAAAGTTACTAACCGTAGGGTGTCATAAATTCATAATCAGTTGCGGGCCTGTTCGAAAGAGATACCGCGGCCCCGAAACATAAAGGGCGAGGATGGAACATGGATGGGTTTTAGTCAGTAAGACTCTGACACTCCCTCCCGCTCCGCCCAGAGTGGGAGAAGTCATTTGATGATTTCCCATCCTAAAAAAAAAAAGGGTGTCATAATCACAAACCAGGATTAATTTGTTGACCCGACCATGTGAACAGATTCATCCATCTGCCTCCCTCAGGTATCATTGCTGTGTGCTCTTATTACCAGATGTGGTGTATTAAGCTTTATTACAGTTCAATCAAATAATCATTCACTTTTCAGGACTTTGTGAAAATTCCAGATAGCCACTGTAATTATACTGAAACGTTTCACTGATGTCAACTATGGCAAAGGAATTGTAAATTTTTTAGAGCTTCATGAAAGTTTCAGGGTGTTATTTTGCTGATGCATTTCAGTGTTGTCATTGTCACCCGTGATAGCGCAGGAGGGCTGTGTCGGCCCGCACGATGAGCTGTATCGCCGAGACGCCGAGAGCTGGCCGGCCTCAGTGCTCCGTCCCATGGCCCCGCGGCCGCACGTCCCGAGCCGACGACGACGCCTCATATACACGCACGCGGTAGAAAGTCGCGCGAAACTCACGCTCTACGACTAAAGTAATTTGTTATTTTTTTTTCGTAATATTTTTAGCTTTGTTTTAGTGACTTGTGGTTTTGACTTTGGAAACTTTGCAGTTACAATTTTTTATTTTTTTTTTATAATTTAACTACTCAAAAGAAAAAAAATGTGAGAAATAAATATTCTTAGGTAGCATACTTAATAAGCCCTTAATGGACTGGTAATTAACTTGGAAAAAAAATAGTGCTGCAGTTAAAATAATTTATGCAATATTTTCACACATCACGCAAGTGGAGCATTTTTATTGTGGAATGTAATTAGGTAAAGGCTACAAGTTCTCGCATGTCGGTGTTTCAGTATAGTATTTATATGGCATCATTATGTACACGATACAGTAGATCAGTGTCACCACACATAATTAATATTTAAGTAGAAACTGGGCCATATACAGCGATTTTTTGTTTTATAGGTAAAGAGCTTAATAAACGTAAAATTATTTTTATTTTTCTTCATTTTAATTTTTTAGCACGAATTTAAATAAGTAGAAAATATAGCAACCCACTATTAGCATAATAACTAGTTAGTCAATATTTTGAATAAATAAATACATCCATAATATGTACATGAATATTGAATCAAATTTTCCCTCAAAACATAAAACTCATCCTTCGTAAAGCGCAAGTACAGTCCTACACAAAAAAGTTCATTATTTCCAAAGACAGACATAGAGTGATAGAGTGGCTGCATTCACAAATTAAAACCAAACATTAATTCCCGGTGTTATTAAAGCTGTGCTCGTGATCAATGTTAATGTAGCGAGAGGAGCGCGCCTGCGCCTGCGCCGGCGCATCATACGCCTTCACTTTCTCCGCGCGAATGTAATCGCTGCCAAAATGATATCAGATACCATCAATTAATTCATCGTGTCGTTGTCTTCGCAGCTCGCTCCAGTTTGGATTGATTGCTCTCTCTTGTCATTGAGAACAGAAAACAAAACACTTTTCATTTTATATGACTGCCATGAGACAAATAATGTGTAATTTATTTTTGTATAGTTTATAATATTAAGATAAACAACTTTTTTATTACTAATTATTTTTTATGCAATAAAATAAATTAGTTGTGTACATTTCGCGCTCAGTTAAGCATCACAAATTTTGTTTTGATAGCGTTAAAACTGAGTATATTTTTGTTGCAGACTGTAACAGAAGATTAGTACCCTGGTGGTACAAGTCCCGGCGCCACTGCACCGTGTAAAGTTATCAGGAACACCTAAGGGTTTCAGTGGACCAGTGTGGACAGTGATTCAGTTATAGTTCGAAATAAAACTGTGGACAATCCGGAACATAAACATAAGATTAAGTGAAAGTTTGTAATTTCCTTTATTTGTGTGGGAGAGGCCGAGCTTAAGTGTAAAGACAAAGCAGAACTCAGGAACAATGGAGCACCTGTTCCGGCAGCGGCGGATTAGTGTGCCCAAGAGGTAAGCACTTTCTTAAGCTACTTTTATAATGATTATAGTATTCAAGTCTGACTGTTCTCATTGTTCGAATGAGAGTCGTTCACTGTGTTATTCCGTATTGTATACGGAAAAAAATCCGATTGCACATAGCAACTATAGAAAATAACTATCTCCTAATCTCGTGAAACAGCAATTAATTTCTGTCCGGATCCGCACGACTGGCGTATAAAAAAAAAGAAACGGAAGATGTGGATAAAACATTATTTTATACGTTTAATTCGATTGTCGAATCGATTAAAGTCGGAGATGTAAACATCGATTTCCACATCGGGTGAATGACACGCCGACAGTGGCGGTTGCGCTTTTTGTCAACTTTATCGCGAGCATTGTTGCCGGGAGCTGACAATGGTGCGTTGACTTCGATACTAACGTACTTAAATTCTGTTCTTTAACGTACCTAACTGCGGATGTGGTACATTGAAGGCTGTTCAAAATACGTCAAACAAAAACATTGGGAACTGTCTGAAAACTTTTCATAGGTGCCTATTGTCTACCTAATCGAACTCAAAACGATAAACATACATACTAGTAAGAAAAGATCCCATTTCGAATCAGAAGTTTTGGTTGTAATAACAATCCGAGAAGAAACAGTAAAAACTATTCTTGAAAAGTAAGTAGATACCTAATTTACCAAAGCTAGCACCTCCAGCTGGGTTCCACCAACTTTAAATCAACAGTAGAGCTAAATTCACTTGAGCAGAGAACTTCAGGCAGTATACTTAGTTCAGCGGAAAGATCAACTTACTCAGGCTTTAACCACATCACGTGGTTATGTTAACAAAGTTAAGGAACTTTGTTAGCAGGCTAACTTCCAGTACACTAACGCGGTGTTTGAATTTCTGTGTCTCATGTGGCTTCGTGCCAGCACATCAAGTTTCTTGCTCCTAGGAGTTCTTGGCATGAAGGATGAAACCATGATAGACTTTCATTTCAAACATTGTGTTTAAACATGTAGGTAATTCAAAATGTTAGATAGGCAATTTCCGATGAGCAATCAAGTCTCACAGATAAATTATACAGCAAATGCATGTGTAAGAATAAATGAAATTCTTACCAACAGTCGGAATGACATAATTAATCTTAGCTGTAAAAAACGTTGTTAAAAAAGTTATAAAAATTCTGAAATATTTTTTTTAAGACTGACAAGTTGTGTGGTCCTCGTTGGCAATGCCAGGTCTAGCGAGACAAGGGTGTTTCAATGGGCCGGAGTTTCACAGATATTTCCATATGATACATGATTCTATTCAAACTGTGTTATTATGCAAAACAGAGTTCGTCCTATTGAATTATTTATTCATTGTGTTTTCTTGTAAAGGGCATGGATACTAGTTTTTGTCTTCATATGCTGACAGCATTTTATGTTTGGCATGTTTCTAGCTTATGATTGAATGCGATATTCCGCATATTGAAGGTTTTGTTGAACTTGATTGCTTACCATATTGCTGTTTTTGTATAGTTTTCCATAGTGGTCATACAGTTTAATGATCTTCTCTTTGATTTATGAGCAGTTTTTAGTATTTGTGTGATATTGGTACGATTCTGTATTCGGAATAGAATATGTGGTCGTTAATATGAAGAAAAGTGTCGATCTGTCGATGCAATAAAAATATGCATTGGTAATTCCTTTTCTTACCTTGAATTAGGTTGGCGTGTTGTTCCGAGTTACTAAACGTTGCTTCAATTATAGTAAAGTGTAACATATTTGACTAGCCTACAGATAAGAGTTCTGGTTTTATGTTTTGAAAAAAAATTGTGAAGATTGTGTTGAACTGTTAACTATGATGATTAGACGATCATCGGCGCTAATGTTTCTTGAATTCTGTTTATGGTGTGAACATATTTCTTTCCCCCTACTTAGTGAAACGGAAGAAGGGTGCCGACACAATGGAAGGAGTCAGTTCAAATCACAGACAATGTACTCAACTTACACCATTCAAATAAAAAGCCAGGAATTCTGCAGATAAAGGTTTAACCTTTCATTAACAATCGCGGATCATTTGTTCATCAATTAGTGTAATCATTGACATCCGTCTTAAATCTTATTTCTTTGACATTCTTCCAATGTTCCTCATTTCTTTTCTCATAGTGATTCCTGTTAGTATTGTGAGTAAAATGATTGTCGTCAACAAACAGTTGTTCTCCGAAGTAGACGGAAGATAACTACCGTTGTCGTAAGTATGCATGTTAAGCTTTCATCTATGAAGATTCTGTTATATACCCACGTTGTGGCTACTGTTTCGAAGCGAATAAAAGCCACCAGTTCTTTGCTGTAAGTTGGTGGAAACAGTTTGGTCTTCAATGGCCAAACTGGAAACAAGTGAAGATCTTCTGTATAAACAGACTATAAGCTGATGATGAACTTTCCCACTCCTGGGACACGGAGTTCCTCTGTGTTAGAGGGAGAGGGCAGTAGAAACCCACCACGCGGATCCAGAGCGTGCTTCTTCACGGTGTTTCCCTTCATCGTTTTGAGAGCAGTGGTGATGAAATAGGTATCTAGTAAATAAGGGTATAAAAAAGGTTTTAATAAAATTATTCGTGAAGTTTCAGGAATGACACCTACCACTGCTTGTCTCTGCATCGCCTAAAGGTTGACTGGTAGAGAATGCCATTGGCATTAAGTCCGCCTCTGTACTTTGTGCTTGAAGTGTTAAATAAATAAATAAATAAATATCTAATTACACAAAGTAAAGCCACCTGCTTTCAATGATACTGCAACCGCTAGTTCGTCTGCCGAGCGTCGTAAGATTAGTAAGTCAAGTAAATTTTCCATGACGTTTCATATAGTGGTCAGTAAGCAGTGACTGTTTTTAAGTAGGTACCATTTATTAGATACTTGCAGTAGTTACGTTCTTGTGTAATTAACTTTAAGACATCATCTGCCTAGCCTTTTCTCAACTATGCCACCACTAACTGCCACAACTATGTCACTATGCTTGTCTATGTTGGGGTCGGCTTCCAGTCTAACTGGATACAGCTGAATACCAGTGTAACATGGAGCGACTGCCTATCTGACCTCCACAATACAGTTAGTACTGGGTAATACGATACCTCTTGATAAGACTGGTTGTCAGGATTTTTGAGCCACTGACTACCCGTAACGACTGTCAAAGATCTACAAATGACAGCCGGGACCAACAGCTTAACGTGCTTTCCGAGGCACGGAGGAAACTCGGTATGTAAGGGTGGTCACTCATCCACAGATTAACCTAGGCAAGTACGGCTTAACCTAAACCTTGACCCCAGCGGCTGTTATTTTTTGCCACGAGCTCTTCCTCGATTAACTTAAAGACTTACGGGCAATAAAATTAATCAACGTGAACTTTGGAAGACCGTTACTAGCACCATTAATTGAATTAGTACTTACTCGTTTCCTTCTACCTGACATTGATATCATTACCCTACTAATGGGATTATATTAATGCAGACAGGTGGTAAATAGTGCATAGTTCTAAG
This sequence comes from Xestia c-nigrum, assembly GCA_916618015.1. NCBI lineage: Eukaryota > Metazoa > Arthropoda > Insecta > Lepidoptera > Noctuidae > Xestia > Xestia c-nigrum. The sequence goes on from OU745260.1 coordinate 15,283,080, forward strand.
GTTTGACACGGGTTGTCATAGCTATAATAGCTTGTCGATATTAGTAGGTAATAAAACGGCTTGATCAAAATCGATGCGTTCCCACTTTTCTAATCTGGGTAGTTTAATAATCGTGCATTAATTTTATGTTAAAACCCCTTCCTCAGTTTGCTCATACTGTAGGTAAAAATGACGTGTTAACTGTTAAGTAGATTTTCCTAATAGTAATCGTCACTATAAGACTAAGTATTGATTTTATCTGAGTAATAAAATCACATAATATACAAGCTCTCGAATTGCATCTTAGTGCACATTGCTCTCATGCAGCAAGTAGCAATATACGTCAATCAGCAAAATATTTCTCATCGAGAAACTGCGTTCATGCTCCAGTTGCACGGCAGCAGCGCCGGCGTCGCGAGACGGCCGCCCGGCCGTTGTCGTCGCAAGCGCATCATCTTCGCGCTGCTTCGGATCTCTTCGTCAGCTCTCGGGTTTTACGAGCGTGAAAGAAATCTCAATAATTACAGTGACCTTAATTTCGAGCTATAAATACTCAATGTCTCGCGTATAACACGGCAGATAGTCATTACGGTGTCTTTTAATTTTTTTGCAAGAATATTAATGGCGAATGAACGACTTTAATATAATTTTATTGAGAAAGCAAGCAGAACCATGTAGCACTTACTTTTAGCGACTTTCTGACAATACCACAATAGACTGAGGATGGACAACACTCGATGGGAAAGGCTGACGTAACCTACTCCGATTATGCCGTTTTGGGATTGAATGAGCGCTCTACATTATACCCATTTGTGAACAATCACTACGATTAGTATTCAAGAAAATTGTCTTTCATAATCCTTGGAGAAAACTTTTCCGTAATTACGTCAACGTATTGACAAGTTACAGTACGTTTATTATCCTAACAACTTATATATCCTAATAGCGAGTTATGTAATGTTTAGGGAAATATCAGCAAACATGTGGAGAATGTTAGTTATTTGGTATTCAGCGCAAGTTGTACGAATTAGTGGCACGAAGCAGTCAGGTGGCTCTGTGCTCATACTGGACATGAATAAATGATCACATTACACATGCTGCTAGCTGTACTTCATGCCAAGCTTCTGATTTAAAGCCGTGCTCTCTGCTAGATTTACTACGCTCTCCTTTCAATTATTTAGTATTTGTTTACAAAAATGCATTTACGTTCTTCATTCAACTGTACACACCTGAAGTTGGTTATTCATTTTCAATCATTTTCACATAATATTCTAGATTTTTAAACTGGAACATCTAGGTTGCCACCTAGATTTTCCAGCACAAATTATTACAGAAAACTAGTGTTTTGTGAAAGCTGGTGTCGACCTAAGGGAAGACATCTAGATATTCTGATTCTTAGTATTTGACGTTACGAAGACTACTTTCTAATGCCATTAAATACTATTAATAGGACTAATGGTATGTCATCATAACAAGTCGCGAATTGAGTGAAATCGGGCATTAGGTCTCTGAGGATACTATCATATTGTGTGTCGCGACGTTCCGCTCTCTGCGGACGGGAATATAGGTGACTGTGTCTGCTGCCGAGTGCTGTCAAGTGCTGCCTCTTCACACACCACCGTCCACAAAAAACACACCTTACATCAACACTTTCTCCAAACATCCATTATATCATATTACACAGATTTTGTGGTAAAATTACAAGCACTTTATAGTCGTTTTGTAATAACACCACCGTAGCCAACACACACGTAATGCCAACAATGACGATGAAGTTCATATAATTAAATAATTACGTGTGCTGAGGGATTTTTCCTTATTCCATTAGGCATTGATTTCATGACTATCTAGCGGTAATTATGTATTGAGTAAGAATCTCCGCGTCTTGCAACCGCTGCAGCTGCTCATTATAATTCAAGTGCAGAAAAAAGTACCTACTTTGTATTCATAGTATTTTTAGTGCATTTGATTAGTATTCCTGGCTATTGTTCTAGTGTTTATAGTATGTGTTTGTAAGGTCTAGGTCGTCGTTCGATCGACAGTTATCGTCTCCTCGCTTCACTTCCTTCCCTCGCATCGGAAAGCAATTCTTCAATAATTACCAGGCAGCTGGTGCGGCGGCGTGACCGCTTGTAACAGTTTCATGAACCAGTAGCTCGCAAGTGCATATGAATACATATTAAGCGGTGTACGAAGAAGTCTCCGCAACAAGCTTACCTATGCTATTATTAGTGCTATTAGTGAGGTGTGTTCAGAAGACTAATCGGACATTGAATAGGAGCTGACCAGAGTTCTGAACCAAGTTATCTTACGAGGAAGGGAATAAAGATTCAGAACATTACCAATTTAGTCATGTAAGTTTGAATTCCTTTCGACGCACTTTGCGGTGCTCCGAGTCTATCCAAGCAGGCGTCCGAGCTACGAATGAGCTTTGTTTGTCTTTATAGTATGTCCAGTATGATGCCTTACGAATCTTCACTACATATTATAAAACCGTTCTTCGACGCGTCTGTTTGTCTGTTCGCGATAAGCTCAAAAACTACGGCATCGATTAGATGCTGTTTTCACCAATGGATAGAGTGGTTCTCGAGAAGGTTTTAGTATTTAACATGTACGGGGGCGAAGCCCCGGGAATAAGTTACGTTAGATAAAACCGTGCTAACATGTATGACAAGTGATTTTGATGATTTTCGTCATATTGTTCGAAAAACAATGATCGTTTCTCGCGCAACACATCTTGGTAAATCGCAAAGAAGTGGCATTGTATTGTCCACATTACGCGCTGTAACAAGGAGCGTTCCTTTGTATCGAGCGCAGCAATGCGAAACTCTTCAATGTATTCACGTCTGCACATTGTCGTTACACGTACAGGTAACTACTTCGCACAAAAGAATTTGTCTTCGCGTACATTCAAGAAAGTTACAGTTTATTTTGTTTTATCTCTAATTTAAATTTCAAATTCTAACGCCTAATGGATGTTTTGTAAAGAAACATACGTGCTCTGCGTTCGGAAATTAAGTGTCGAACAGTTAGATAATTTTGTTGAGGTCAGCTCATGAATGGAGTTTTTGTTGCCTTAAATAGAGTTACCGTTCCATATTCGTTTGCTTCGTTGGTCGTCGGAATCTATCGTTTACGTTGTCTGTTTATGGGTAATCGTCTGGTGTGTGAAACTCGGCTATTAGGTCGGCAACAATGTGCTTCCGTGCGGCGGATGGAGGTGTTGGAGCAAATTACTCAATGTCCAGCAGTCTCTCCGGCCTCCGCTCACATTCAATTACATTCGAATTTGATAACCGCAAAGAAAGCTCGGATGACTTTCTACATTTATTACTATTTAACTGATTGTCATTCGCGTTAATGGGTGCCGGTAATGAAGTGTATCTGAATGTGGTAAATATTCGGTGCGCGTGCGCACGTCCCGCAAGTGTGGCACGGTGGCACCAGGACACCGCTCTCGCGACGATGAAAGTTTTGACATTAAATGCGTCATTTTGAAAGCATTTAGGTATGCAAGTTTCATAAATTCACGAGTCATTTTAAAAGGGAAGCCAATATAATTGGTTTACGATTTTGGTGTTAATTTATTGACGCCATCTTATAAATCATTTTATAACAAATCTGCAAGCCCGCTACATTATTGTGTATGGCATGAAATATTTTGAATAATAAATCGGCGCATAACGGAAGCAGACTTGACAGATGTAATAAATCTGGAATACTAGAGCCACCGCGGTTGGCAGCAAATTGACACATCCTATAATACCAACATTCAAAGCAAACGAGTCTAACCGAGACCACAGACGCAAATTGTATGTAAACTATAGAATTACTGAGTTAATTGTGGAAGAACACGCACTGAGTGAAGATACCCCATCATTTATCATTCTCAATCAGGTTAATATGACAACACATACTGGCTCGTATTCGATCCACGTGCTTGGTGACTTGGATCACTCTGTGTAGCATCGCGTGGAGAACAATAACATCCTATGGATGGATAACGCTTCAGAAACCGGCCCGATTTACTTTTTTGTCGCTTACGCCGTATTAGGTCGGTACAGCGATTTTCCGTGAAAGAATGCGTTGTTAAGATCACGGAGACTTTCGGAAATACCGTATTTTTGTGATTATTGATCTGAAACATTAAAAAATGAATGGGTCAATTGATGCAGTCGTTTTTATGAATGTTGAATGCGATGTCGTTGTAAAGGGCCGTGGGAATTGATAATTTATGTATGACCTTGAACTCGGCGCGCCGGCCGATGCAATGACGCCTCGAGTCGTCTGACGAGGTGACAAACTGTTATTTATGCCTTAATGTCTTTCGTCGTTATGTAAGGCTGCTATCAGAATAATAGTATGGATTGTCCAGTTACCCATGGCTCTTTCTTTTGATCCTGGGCTGAAATACTTTAAATGTGGCATGGATATTATTATGACTTATAATAATATTAATAACACGCGAGAATACCAACCAAGCAAAATAAGAATAAATATCTTTTCCTGACCTAAAGGCAGAATAAATTCTTCAGAGTTCTTCTTTTCTAATTCTTCTACCTATTGTTTCATTTATTCGTAAACAATTTTCATTGTCTTGAATATGCAATTAACATACAATTATAAGAACTATGAATTATTAGTTAACATTCCAAGAAATTTAAATATAGTGCCACTGTGCAACACAATTTATAATTGTTTTCAAACAGTTTCATCGGCTGAATCCTGAGAAATATAACAGGAAAGCTGATAAATTAAGAAACAGCACTGAAATAGAACTGAAACGTTAGTCGTAAATTGTTAATTACGTAGGTAATATTTGATCATACAGTATAGTGTAGTTAGTTATTGGCAAAATAATCGTTTCAAGAATTTCCGTAATCGCAAACTATTTCCGAACCAGTTAAAAAGTTAGCTTTAAAACATAAATTATAGAAGTTGAACTAAGAATCTAAACAGCTAATACCTAGATTATTTGAATAAGCTTTAAGAAAATAGTTGTTTGTCTTTCAGTTTTAGTGATCAGACTCACTTAGTTTTTTTTTGTTCATACACAATGCTAATGCATTTGGCTTTTACTGCATCCACGGAAATCAGATATGGCTGAAGTGCAGTTCTAAGTCGATATACGCGTAACCTTTTTACATAATAACTGAGTGGCATTCATGTTTGATGTGAAGCAAAACTAAATTCTCAATTATTTTATTTTAAAGTTAAAGTTCTCAATTATTAATATCCATTGTGTTAATCGAGCACGACTTCAGACAGTTTACTGAACGTTCATTGTACAGGGATTTGGGAGACACGTGGTCGCAGAATTATAGGTAATGCGAAATCAAAGTTAAAGTCAAACCACACCACCACTATCCACCGTCGTACCTACATATTATTTGTTACGGTAGAGATCTATACACGATTCCAAGTTCTAGTTTTGAATTAGACATGGTCCCATGGCTGTGCGATATTGACCGGAACAAAGAACTTACTAAGATACATTTATCATCATCATCATCATTTCAGCCGAAAGACGTCCACTGCTGGACATAGGCCTTCCCCAAGTGTCGCCACATTCATTCAGTTCTGATTCGATCACGCAAAGAAACTCCTAGCATAGCCTTCTCCATTGCCCTTTGTGACTTTAAGCCTTTTGATAAGGCCCATTGTGATACATTTATGGATCTCAAGTAATCTCAAGGTAAATCACCCTGCTTCTGCCTTACTCTGCATCCCGTAGCGTGCTAGCGTGACGACAAACAAACGTATCTGCGTTATCTCTGCACGCTGGCGGACGTGTCACGCCACCGTCGATCTTATAACAGTGACATATATCTAGGATGACAGTGCAATACAATGGCATTCTGCGGAAACCGCAGTCAAGCGTTGCGATAACAGCCCACAACAATAATACCCTCTGTTTCTCTACACATAAAGTTCGTTTTCGCAAACCAGGACGAAAGTAGATGTCTCCGTATCAACCGCAAGTGTTGGTAAGGCCTTATTTCGCGTGAGTTCCTCTAGCCCTAGTTTTTAAACATTGCTCTTAGCATTGTTTAGTATGTAATTATAGTTTGTTTCACATGACTCGGAATTTTCAGCGGAAATCTAATCTTAAAAACAGTAAGCGTAAAGTTTGTTTTCGTGTGTGCGAATGTTTATCAGAGCGTACCGTGCGTGTTCGAGGTGCAACGGAAGGTTGCATTGTAGGATAATCCAATTAAGAAACAAGTTGACAAAAAGTCTCCGTTATAAGTACGTATTAACGGCTAAATACCGCACACGTATTTGTTGTTGCATTTCCTAACGGTGACTGTATTTCACTAAGTTCCCATGGACAATTAGATTTCATTTCCTTCGGTTCGATTAGTGTGAGTTTTCTTGTAATAGCCGAGCTCCGTGTGAAGGCCTTCGCGCCGTTTTACTTTCGATAAGCATTACTATGTTCCGGTTGTAATAGTATGGATGGATGCTAATGTAACTGAATTAAAAAAACATGCGTGGCAGTTGGGGACTGCCAATAAAAGTGAAAACTCATAGCCGATGCGCAGTACTACGAAAAGCGTACGTGACGTTCACGCGAGTTCCATGATTTTTGACCACTCAAATAGTGCTCAACGCGCCTGATGCAGTTTTCACTTTACAAAAGCTCTGACTCGCAATCTCCTGGATTGTCCAATCTATGAACGGCAACATCCATTTACCCAACCCTAACATAAAAACGTTCTAATTAACCATTTCTTAGGATTGCAAAAAACCCACTTATCAGACGTATCACAGTGGTGTTTTTTTCATATTTCCTTGCATTCACTGCCTGAGAAAACGCGTTGAAGTCTTTTGAATGCAACGCGGCATCGTTCTCAAACTAACATTTGTAACCGACATTATTAGCGGGGATATCACAATAGTACAGACGAACTAACATTTTGGTATATAGTCAAAAATTCTCATTTTCATTACTTATCTCATACTCCTAGAAGGATTAGGAAGATCAAATTTCAACAGGCTTACTGCATCGCCATTAATTTGTTTAGTAATGTGCATTATAACTTTTTAAGTTAAGTTTGTATAAGTATGCCAAAAGTAAAAAAAAGTGCCTTGTGTTGTGCCAACCCAAATAATATGTACTAATATCGTCAAGAGGTTTTGTAAGGATAGATATATAATCTTTGGAACTACTGACATGAATATGATGTTTTAAGCTAATGGGAAACAACTGTTTTTCCGTGTGTTATCAACATATTTCCAAAACATTGACGTGGGATGATATCCGACCATATGGTGAGCGACGCCGCGGGCAAAAGCTAGTTCTTTATATTGAATTTGATTCTTTATACTTGATTAGCTTCTGTCGTTTCAATGTACGGACATAAACTCGTACAATATATTTTCACATTGTATAATGCTTTTCAGTTTAATAAGAGGTCGGCTTACATTTTCTGTAAATGTATAGCTCAGGATGTCGCCTTACGTACCTATGCCTTTGTTTGACTGTACAATATAAATTGTACTGGATTCAAAGCTACATTAATTTAAGCTTAGTTTAGATAGCTTTACCTAGACTGTCCAAGCCCGGATCTAGAGTTGTTCATGGGTTTCGCTCCCATTGTTTCTTCCCAGTTATAGTTTTCGAACTGATTAATGTTGGCGTGTAGAAAATTTATGATTAGGCTTATTGTGTATTTGCGTTTGGTTCGCCTAGAATCTGTTGTGGAAAAGCCGTTTATTATGCTTTGTTGGTTGAATGTGAAAGGGAAGGCTTTCATGATAATTATTGTTTCTTTGTTATGATTTTGTAGGATTTGGGGATTTACCGTCGGATGGAATATAGAATATACTAGCTGACCGGCGCAACTTCGTCTGCGTCTCATAAATTGAGATGTAAGCTATCCTATCTCTCAAGTTGGATCGAACTGCACATGGTGTGCGAATTTTATAATCGGTTAAGTGGTTTAGGAGTCCATTGAGGACAAACATTGTGACACGAGATTTATATATAAAGGGTGTAAAACACCTCTTAACGAATACGAAAGGCACTTGTTCTACTCGTCATTCTGATCATTTTTTTGTTCTACACTATATCTGGGAACCTTCTAGTTACGGAGATATTGGGGGTCAAAGTTGCAAGATTTTGACAAGCTTTTTTTTAAATACCACTTTTTATCGCAGGATTTTTACTTTAAATATCTCTACGACCCCCGTACTATTCAATCCATCCATCCGCACAATGTTTTGAGTGTGTTACATTGAGTTATACCACAAAACATGATTTATAACCTCAAAAAAAAAAGTTGTTTCCCAGCGATATTTTTTGCGTAAAGTTACTTAGTTTGATGTACAGAATGCTTGGTTAACGGCTTTGTGATGAGGTGAAATACACCCTGTATTAAGATTTAGCAAGCCTTTTTTTTTTTTTTAATGATGGGAAATCATCAAATGACCCCCCCCCCCCCACTCTGGGCGGAGCGGGAGGGAGTGTCAGACTCTTACTGACTAAAAACCATCCATGTTCCTTCCTCGCCTTTTACGTTCCGGGGCCGCGGTATCTCTTTCGAACAGGCCCGCAACCCCGGCGGATTTAGCAAGCCTTAGGGCTTGTTTCACTACTCACCGATTCTCAGAAATAGAACAGAATTTGTATCCATTTTTATTTATTTTGTATGCTAAGTAAATTCACGGACACTTAATCGTTTATCTACATTTGTTTATTAATTTATTTTGACTTCAATAATGCTGATGTTTTCAGGGACTTACATTTTAACGGCTGTGATGGCGACATATTTCATCTCCTATACCGCCCATTGTACAAAATGATAATTATCAAACGTATTCTTATTCGTGAGCTTTCGCACTGTTATAAACATTTTTATAGCCAAGACCGATGCTCACACGTTGATACGTTTAACTTAAACTTTGTTACTATTTTATCTGTTCATTACTTATCATTAATTAGCAACAAAGTTAGTCCGTTTTTGTTTAAACAAAGTGGTTATTTTTATTTATGTTTATTGATCGTAATGCTGTCCTATTCAATGTAAAAGTTGAGTTAAAACTGGTAGACAATGTCTGGTGACATTAAATCAGCCTGTACCCTCGCTGTACATAGAGTTTAAAGCTTTTATTAATTATTGCTATATCAAGACGGTCAGTCATGAACACACATGTCACGTACAAAAGGAAATTCAATAAAGTTATTAATATCTAAAGTGTCGGTAAGCAAATTAAGGGTCGTAGTTTCAAATTCCACGCACGCATTGGGTGTAGCTTAGCTGAAGCTGTTAAAAGAGGTCTTGTTAAATAGGTTTGCAGTGAGTTATGTTATTATCTGGTTAACTTGTTTATTGGAAGTTGTTGGCCGTTACAGTCGGTACAAATGATCCTTCGCTAATGATGGTAATGGATAATGGGCTTTCGCAATTGTTGTAACAAAGTTCTGTTCCACTCTGCCACGTTAGAGATCTTGGGTTTGATTCGCAAGTCGTGCAAAGTATTTTTGGGTTTTTCGATCAGAACTCAGTAACAGACACAGAGTCTGGTTTCGTGCCCTATTGATGGCAATAGGCTCGCCCGGTATTACATGAAACTTAAAGATAACTGGCAGAATGTACGGAACACATCTGCCTAACCCTCGGGTGAACAGGCGTGATGTTATGTTCTTTCCTGTTTTTGTTTCAGTTAACGGTCAAAAAGGAAATTGCCATAATCACAACATTTTCCAAATGAATTGGTAATTACAGTATTAACAATATGTTGTAGACTAGACCTCTAATTGTCTTGTCGGTTCAGCACTGAAAGGGGTTTGAATTGAATGGCCGGCCTAACGTAAGCATTTTTTTTTAAATTGGTGGCCACGCCATCTAGATATCAATCGATGGTGATGAGCTATCAAAGTTGTGACGAAAATGCCGTCACTTTAACTTAACTTTTAACTTTATTGGCTCATATATCGGAAACATGACACTGTAAGAATATTTTGCCTGAAACAAATTTTGTTTGTATTCATACCAACTATTGATTATTATAGGGGTTATGGTGGCCGCAACTTTAAAATGAAAAAAAAAAATGGCGGGAACCAGGCTTCATACAAAAATCTTCTAAGGTCCATGTTCACCGAGAAGATAACAGTATGATTATCTTAAAACAACTGTCAGTGTGACATGTTCCCATACAAAAATGTGTTTTAGACTGCTGTTTTTAGATAATCGTCCGTCATCTTTTTGGTGAACATGGTCCTTTGAATATTAAACAGAGCACTTAGGCATTGGTTTGTTGCTTAACCTCAGTGGAAATAGGCAGAAGTATTTATTGTAAGATTTATATTTACACCGAACCTCTTCAAGAACGAGCGACCCGTACTAAAAGCCTTTTACGAAGTTATAAATTCAGGAGGAACTTGAGACGGTTTGCATAATTTAAGCTCTAGTCGCTTTTACGTGAAATTCGTTTTGTTATAAAATTATGAATTTTCATTTTAAAGTCTTTGACAGTCATTAGCAATCCACTGCTGGACAAAGATCTCTCCAATATCAAGTCTCAGTGGCCATGTTTTTCTGTTTATTTCCGCAGAAAAGTGTCCAGGGTTTTTCGTTAAACTCCATTTTGTTTCTAAATCCACTAACAGTCTCGTTTGCTCTCAAATGGAGTAATTCTTTTCTTTTAATTGACTGTTACGAGCGACCAGGGGCCGTATTTTTGAATCACTCGAAGTGAATCTTAAATTCGTGCACGAAAGCAAAACGTACACGAAATGAATTTCGATTGCTCCAAATTTTACGTATTTTTGAAGTAATAGAAATGAGTGTTGCCCTAAAACTCGAATCTTATAACATTTTTCATTTCACGCAGAAAAATAAAAACCGGAAAGCCATAACTCGTTGATTTAAAAAACCGGTAATGAGTTACGGTGGAACGGAGCGTTAATTAAAAAGTTATAATGTCATTGTCTGACGTCTATCATTGGGATGTCGATATTTTTTTCTTTACTTCACATATTTTTTCCGGTTGTTATTTGTGGTGGATTTGTTTTTGAATTGTTAAAGAAAGTACGTAGAAAATCGAAAACTCCAAAAAAAAGAATCAGTCAATAAATCTTCACTTGTCAGTGTCATTCTCACTCTCATTTCTACTGGTAGAATATCGGAAACGAGTGGGTCGGACCACCTCTGCAAAATTCACGGGTATGAATATTCAAAAATAGCGATTTTAGGGATTTACATACGAATTCTGCGATTTCGTACCCGATTTGGAATTCTATTGATTCAAAAATACGGCCCCAGAGAGGGTACTCGACTGATGCCTTTTATCTCTATCTTTTCTCTCTATCAACTAGCTTTTGGTTCCGGCTGCGCTCACATTATGTACGGAAATTAACCCACGGGAACGTTTTGAATGTGCCCGGGGACAATGTATTTATTTATTTAGTAGCTGATGCCCACGCCTTAGGCCCCCCCGTTTGACAAATTATATACAAAAACCATCCTCGAAAACTACTTTACCTATTGGTGAAAACACCATGAAAATCGGTGCTGTAGTTTTTTAGTTTTTCGTAAACAGACAGACAAACGTGGCGGAGGACTTAGTTTTATAACATGTAGTGATGTACACACAGGATATTACATTAAGATATGAGCACAAAGGTACAGCTTATTTCATAAGAAATCTCTCCCAGCAGACCTGCACTCTTGCAGGTTGGATTAGCAATGTCGTTTCCAGTTAGTGAAATAATTTTCGGAATCAGATATTTCCGAATATTACATATAGACTTACAAACTTTATTATCTCTTTATAATATTAGTGTACATAAAAACTTTACACTAAACAGTATTACATACACATTATATAATACGGAAACACACAGACACGCTTAATTAGGCAACATGCTCACTTTACCGGCGGAAACCAAGCGGGTTCTGTTGATAATTAAATATTTTCTTCTAATAAGTGATTAATGTAAGTGTACGTAATACTCTTCCGATTAATTTAATTTAACATTGTGAAACATTATTTATTGTTTTATTGGAATAAAGAACTTTTATATGATGTGTAAATTATTTTTTATAAATCTTGAAATTCTTGTACAAAAAAAAATAAAACCGACTTCAAAAAAAAAACAAAAAAGTGAAAAATAACTTTAGCTTCTGAAGTCGGTGACCTTTGTTTCATTGCTTTAGTTTTTTTGTCACCGACTTCAGAAGCTAAAGTTATTTTTCACTTTTTTGTTTTTTTTTTGAAGTCGGTTTTATTTTTTGCAAAAAAGTTTTTATTTTTCACTTTTTAGTGGTTCACATGTGCTTGACATACATGAAAAGTGCATACCGTTACAATTACAACAAGCCCAAATACGACTAGGGTACATTGTTTCATTATGGAGTTCCGTGACTCTTGGCTTCATCATCAGACCTGATGGTAGAATGGTTCTTATCAAACGCAAATGCTTCACTTGTTGTAGAAAATACCAAAATCGCAACACGTTTTCATATAAAATTTGAAGAGTTCCCTCGATTTCGCCAAGATTCCATCATCAGATCCCGACTTGGTGGCTATGGGACCATTTGGGAAGAATATCCTTTCCAACAAAAAAAAAAATCCAAATCGGTTGGCAAGCGACGGAGTTATGCCCGTTAACAAGCCCAAACACGACTAGGGTACATTGTTTCATTATGGAGTTCCGTGACTCTTGGCTTCACCATCAGATCTGATGGTAGAATGGTTCTTATCAAACGCAAATGCTTCACTTGTTGTAGAAAATACCAAAATCGCAACACGTTTTCATATAAAATTTGAAGAGTTAACATACTAACTGTCGAAATATGGTTATACTGTACACATCTGCGTACCCCCTCAGAGCATACAGGCGTGATGTTATGTTATGATGTTGTGTAAACAATAAACATCCAAGCGATTGCAGCAATCACGACAGATTTGCTGTCTATTATTGAAGAGTTCCGTTCCATATCTCCGAAGTTCGTGATCAGATCTTTCCTCATGTGGGTAGGCTGTACATACAAACGTATTTTTGTGTCTTCCTTATTTAATATTTATTTAAAAATAGTTAATTATTACTTTCTTCCATTTTAATGTGTTAAATATTTGATAAAACCACCTTCGCTTTAAACTATCCTATCACTTTTTCTCTCCACCAACCACAACACTGCAAAACAACTCATCATGGACAATCAACTTGTGCACAGCATGGAACAAATGGAGAAACTGTTTAGCTCTCGCATGCGCGAGTATGAAGATAAGCTGCAGACAGCTACAGCTGGAGTTACCCCCGCCCACACAGATCTTGCTGCACTTTCACTAGAGTTCTCAGAGTTCAAGTCGTTTGTCTATCAAACATTTACTCACTTTAAGACACAGATAGAACTGCTATCTTTGAGTCTGGACAGGCATGAGACTGCGATGCGACGCAAGATTTTGCTGTTCCATGGTATTCCTGAAAAACCTAACGAGAAATTGAGTGACTCAATTCTCAACACCATTTCCAAGCAGCTGAAGATAGATGACTTTAAACTGGACTATCTTGAAGTTTGCCACAGACTGGGAGCCTCCCAGGGCAAAACTAGACCGGTGCTGGTTCGTTTCAGTGGTATGGAGTATCGTCGGTTAGTTTGGGACGGTAAAACTACACTCAAGGGCTCCGGTATCACTATCTCCGAGTTTCTGACTAAAACACGACACCAGGTATTTATGGCCGCCCGCAAGCACTTCAGCATCAATAACTGCTGGTCTGCAGAAGGAAAGATTATTGTCCTGACTCCTGACAAGTCACGCCGGACGATATCAACTATGGGTGAGCTTGAAACTTTAATTGCGCTTTATCCTGCTCTCGCCCGTGCTGCCACTCCCTGTGACCTAGTGCCTGCTGATGCTACATCGCCAGCAGCGGCATCTTCATCGCCCGTTACCTCAACCCCCAAAAGGAAGCTTCGGAAGGCTCGTCGTTAAACTTGGTACCAATATTTTTTCTTGGATCGCTACACTTACAACGGTTATTGTCGGTACATGTTTAAATGTTTGTGGAGCTACCCATAGTTTTTTTTACTATTCGTTTTTTACTACTCTTTCCATTCTATAAAACTAGCCGGTAGATGTTTAATGTTTTTGTTGTAATATCGTGACGTCTGTCTAAGTGTCACTGTCAAGTGTCATTTTTGCTGTTGCAATTTAACGTTCCGTTCCACCTTTTATTTTTGTCTGCTTGTAAACATTGTTGTGGATGATATTCTAGTTGGTATTATTTTTAGTTTTCTTTTAATGTTATGTTACCGCATAATTTTGGATTCCAGCATGTTTTTGCATGCCTAGAATACCAATCATGTTGACTATTGTAAATATCTCTACCTGCTACAGCGACCAGGTGATTTTGTCAGATAATTGTGTATTTGACTATTGTTGTTTTAAGCAAGCAATAATAGCTGAGTTTAGTTTAGAGTAGATTTAATTAAGTTATTTTAAAAATATCCAGATATATATATATATATATATATATATATATATATATAAATATTTATAATTGTAGTATATTTTATTTGTATTTTAATATTATTTATGCAAACTATGATCAATGTCGACCATGATGATGATTTTTTCTCCTGTTCTTCCTCTTCCAGCAGTTTCCTCAGTGCGGGAAGTGGTTCTTCCTCCCCTCTGACTCTTAGTGATCAGATTTCCTCCTTGTTTTCAAACCTCCCTAACAATCTCAACATAGCTCACATTAATGCCCAGAGTGTTCCTGGCCACTACTCCGATCTTCTGGCTTCCTTTGACAGTGCACATATGGATGCTTTGCTGATTTCAGAGTCCTTCCTTAAACCATCTCTTTTATCTGTTCATTTTGCCCTTCCTGGTTTTGTTCTTATCCGTAATGATAGAACTGGTAAGGGTGGCGGAGGTGTAGCAATTTACTTGCGTGCTGATATTCCTTATAAGGTTGTTAGCATGTCACCATCTTCTTACTCGGGATCAGCGGAACATCTGTTTCTGGAAATTACACTTCACCGCGTTAAAATGCTGCTGGGGGTTATTTATAGTCCTAACCTAACCATCGATTACTTTGATTCTTTTGATTCACTTTTAAATGACTTCTGTCCAGCCTATGACCACGTAGTCCTGATGGGTGATTTTAATACTTGCCTTCTAAAAAATGACACGCGTACTCACAAACTTCAATCTATCTTATCTTCTTTTAATCTCAGCATTTTGCCTCTGTCTGCTACTCATCATTTCCCTAACTGCACCCCTTCTCTCTTAGACCTGATAATTGTGTCCAATTCTAATAATGTTTCTTCCCACGGACAACTTACTGCATGTTTTTCATATCATGATCTTGTCTTCTTGTCATATAAGTTACGCCCTCCTAAGCGCAAGCCGCAATATATTCTACTCCGGAACTACGAGGGCATGGACCTGGAGGCATTGTTGCATGATGCCAGTAGCATCGACTGGACGGACATTGTAGAAAGTTCGTGTATCGACGAAATGGTTCGTATTTTAAACAGCAAATTGCTAAGCTTATATGATCGTCACGCCCCTATTCGTCGAGTGAAGGTCAAGTATGTTCCGGCTCCTTGGCTTACTCCTGCCATTAAGGATGCGATGGCAAGTAGAGACAAAGCCAAGAGAAGGCTAAAACGCTGTCCTTCCGAGCGCAATCTAGCTGCGTACAAATTTCTGCGTAATCGCTGCAGTCGTATGTGTAGAGATGCCAAAAGACACTACTTTCACAAATCTCTTGATAACCGCAACTCTTCTGATGTCTGGAGGTTTTTAAAATCTGTCGGCATTGGTAAGTCTCCAGTTGTTTCTGGGAACGACGTTGACGTGTGTGCTCTTAACAAACATTTCTCACTCCCCCCTGTTACGTTGGATCCGCACGTCAAGTCGACTACTTTAAATAAACTTTCCTGTTTGCCCTTGCCGCAATGTTCTACTTTTGAATTAAAGCCAGTGAGTGAAATGGAGGTCAATAAATCTATTTCTGCTATCTCCTCTTCTGCTGTTGGTAATGACAACCTTTGCTCAAGAATGATTTCCCCTATCCTTCCCGCATTACTTCCAGTTTTGACTCACATTTTTAACTACTCCCTGTTTTCTGGTACGGTTCCTGAGGTCTGGAAACAAGCCCATATCATCCCCTTACCCAAAATCTCTAACCCGGTTGCACCATCCGATTTCAGACCAATTTCCATCCTCCCTTATCTCTCTAAAGTTCTTGAGCACATTGTCCATCAGCAACTCACGGCCTTCATTTCTAGGAATGACCTTCTTAGTACTTTTCAATCTGGTTTTCGTCCTGGCCATAGCACTGTAACGGCTCTCTTAAAGGTTACTGACGATATCCACTGGGCTATGGACCACAAGTCGCTAACGTTACTTGTTCTTCTAGACTTCAGTAGCGCCTTTAACTCAGTTGATTTTGACATCCTTCTGGGGATTCTAAAATCTCTCAATTTCTCCTCTTCCTCTATTGGTTGGTTTGACTCCTATCTTAAAGGCCGCTCCCAGCGTGTTCATCTTGATGAATCTTCCTCTGACTGGTGCCCTCTTAGCGCGGGTGTGCCTCAGGGTGGCGTTCTCTCTCCTCTTCTCTTTTCTATTTTCATAAACTGTGTCACCAAAGTCATTTCCTCCTTCTTCCATCTCTACGCAGACGACCTGCAGCTTTACCGTCATTTCGTTAGGGAAGATGCGGAAGCCGCCGTGTCTGCCATGAACAAGGATCTGGATTTGATTAGTGAGTGGTCTCGGTCCTTTGGGCTGCAGATCAATCCTAAGAAATCACAGGCTTTGATCATTGGCGGCAGGTATATGCGAAATAGGCTCGATGTTGCGTCGCTGTCTCCACTCAGGCTGAGTGGAGTTCAGATTGATTACGCAATTAAAGCTAAAAATCTGGGGGTGACTATGGATTCCTATTTATCTTGGACTGCACATGTGGCTGAGGTTAGCCGCAAAGTGCACTACACGTTCCACTCGTTGAAATGCCTCCAGGGCTTCTTGCCATTGAACACCAAAATCTCCCTTGCGCAAACTCTCATACAACCCATCATAGATTACGCTGATGCCTGTTATTTGGATGCCACCGAGGAGCTTTTAAATAAACTTGAGCGTTTACAAAACATCTGTATTCGTTTTGTTTTTAACCTTAAAAAGTTCGATCATATTTCCAATTTTCGCAAAATGCTCAAGTGGCTCCCAATCCGACTTCGCAGGAACTCTCGGATATTGTGTCTGCTATTTAACATCCTACACAACCCTAAAACCCCATCCTACCTACGGGAACGGTTTTCCTACTCTCGTCCCTCTGATGCACCTTGTAGGTCGCATCTTAGGAACCTCCTCAAATCCCCTCCACACTCTACCGACTTCTACTCCTACTCCTTCACTGTCCACGCCGTTCGGTTGTGGAATTCACTTCCGCCTGACATTAGGGACTGCCAAACGGTTGCAGTTTTCAAACGAAGAGTGAAAGAACATTACCTATCCATTTCGTCATAATTGCATAAGTATTTATTATTAGTTGTTTTTTTTTATTGTTATATAGTATTTTATTTTATTTTTGTATGTATGAGTATGTATGTATGTATTCTAATTTTGTATATATTTAAGATATTTAATCTGTTTTATGTATTCCATTTTCTCTCCTTCCTTTACACACTATGTCTACATCTCTTTATTTAGTATCTCCTTTCGCAGGTATGCTGGAAGAGATTTCATTAGAAATAAGCATCACCTTTGTACTATTTTCTGTTCCTTTTCTATTTTCTGTAATAACTGTGTACATAAATTGTTAAATAAATAAATAAAATAAATAAATAGACAATATTTCTATGGGACCAAGTTGGAAGTATACCCTTTCAAACAAAAAAAGAATTTTTCAAATCGGTTCAGGCGTCTTCGAGTAATCGGTGAACATACATAAAAAAAAAAAATACATACAGTCGAATAGAGAACCTCCTCCTTTTTGGAAGTCGGTTAAAAAAGAAGAAACTTCAGGAAATCAACTAGTCATTTATGTTCATAATTCAAGGCTTAGCCAGAAGGTTGTCATTTGTTTCAAGATATTATTATATCTAAACAAATGACAAAACAACTGACAAATGATTAAGTACTCAACATGACCCCAACCATAATAGCTAAAATGATCTAACATCAAACGAAAAAAGTACCTAAGTACATCCTCAAAATCACTCTCTCATCGCTCATGCCGAAAATATTAGTCACTCACATCTGTCAAGGGTAACGTCAAATGTAATAAATAAAAAAAGAACGGTAATCACATGTAACCTTGTGATCTTACAAATGGTTCGACTAATTGTGACAAATGAGGTGCCCTGTCATGTCATGTTTTGTTTTAATATTCGCAAAAAACAAGTGACGGCCGCCGCCGGTACTTAACTGTACTTATTTATATAATAGACTAGTCATATGCATATAGGTACATAGGCTAAAAATGTAATTGAGTTTTTCTGGTACAAAAATTGTCTATTGTATGTGGCTCGAGACTATTTGAGACTCGTAAGAGTGATATGTTAATGACGGTTTTTGTATGTCCGATTGCAATAGTCGGGTACGTTGATATTAAATGATACATGACTGAAAAAGTGCTCAAGAAGTGCAAAAGAATGATATGTCAAATTGCATCCCTCAGAATCTTGATTGGTTAAAAATGGTCATAAAAATATATCAAACTAGCGGACGTCACGGGGTTTCAGCCACGTAGTTCAGTTTCCCGTGGGATTACGGGGATAAAATATAGCCCATGTTACTTGGAGATAATGTAGCTATCCATTGCTGAAAGAATTTTTGAAATCGGTACAGTCGTTTTTGAGTTTATTAATTACAAACATACACACACACAAAAATTCATTTTTTTTCTTTATACTATTAGTGTAGATTGAAATTAATTCAAGCATAGCGTGACGTAAACCCGTAAAATGAACGAGCACAATGCGAAGCTTAGCACCATTTAAATGCCTTAAATATCATGAAATTACACCAACGCATATAAATAATAAACATTCATTAAGCGCGTCTGAATCCACAATTTGTAATGGATACCATAATAACATATTTAGTTGAGACTAACATCTGACTAATAGGCGACTTAACGGTTGATTACAAAAAGGTGTTGTTGATCATGTCAGTTGATTTCACAGTAATATTTTGACGTGTAATATCGCGAAGTGTTTGATTTCGCGCGTTAATGTTACATGGACGCGTCATGTCAATGTCAGACGAATGAGCGGAAAAAATCGGCAAAAAACTTAAGTAGTTACGACAAG
The DNA here is from genome assembly GCA_916618015.1 of Xestia c-nigrum. NCBI lineage: Eukaryota > Metazoa > Arthropoda > Insecta > Lepidoptera > Noctuidae > Xestia > Xestia c-nigrum. The sequence continues at coordinate 15,302,342 of OU745260.1, forward strand.
AGTCAGTGCACCCTATTGATAGCGAATAATGTGAGGCTAGAATCATCCGCGTTCAAGCTAACTATCTGCGCACGACATTTCCGAAGTCGATCTAAAATATACAGACGGTTTGTATTAAAAAAATAACGAGTGTGAATTGAGCTGTCCTTCAAATATAACCAAGTTCTAGTAGTTGTTGTAATGTTTAGAGTAACTATTTTGTTACTTGTAACGTGGGTCGTAGCAATGCCCGTAGCATATCAGCGTACCGTAGCCTTGGTCGTAGCGTTTCAGTGTTGCGTAGCACTGATCGTAGCGACAAGTGCAGGCGGCGCGGCGCGGCGTAGCGAGTGTGGGGCTGACTATAATGTATCACGTTGCAATAACTCATCTATTAGTGGTGGTATCATACAGGTCTAAAAGCCCTTATACGAGTAATCTACTACTCTTCATGGTTCTGTTCAGAAACACTAATGTTTCCTTGCCTGAGCCAGCGGCATTGTTGGCCCCTTAGTACGCCACTATCATGTATAGTGTAACAACTACGAACTATATCTAAAGTAGCGTGTATCAAAAGCAAAGATTTTCAACCCGTAACTAGGGTTTAACAAGGCAAATGAGAATCTCAATAACTAACATCGCATCCAATGAATACTCTACTGTAGTACTGCTCTACTGAACTGAAACCAAGTGTATAAGAAAATCTTAAGCTATGCAGAGTGTCGGCACGCTATAACAGAATATAAATAATTTATCACTTTTGAAAGTACAAGTGACAAGAACATGCAAATTGTTCCTCTACAAAAACGTTGTATTCATCAGGAAAATGAAAAATGTTAAACTGTGAAGAGACTTTGTCTAGGTGTCAAAACAGTATTGCGAGTACAAACATAAATAAATGTCGGTTATATTAATGGCATATCAATGTATAAATGCATTTTATATGATAAATAATTACATGACGCCCTTATTAATGTTTACAAAGCGAATGAGGAACGTATATCAGTGTTTCGTGAATTAAAATATGCCGAACAAAAACTGGCTGAAGGGATAACAAATGGCATCTACTTACAGCACCCTCGGCTGCGGCTCGCCACACCAATAAGACTAACGAGAGAAAACAACTAGCCGAGAGCTCTCGGGAAAAAACCAGCAACACCTCACGTGAATAGCGTTGATTAATTTAAGCAATCGCCAGTGATTGAGTGTGGCGAGATATGAAGATATCAGAGATGCGATCTACTTTAGATTGGATCCCGATTGACTATTAATTTGTTTATGTCGGACGCAGCGCTGCGAGAAAACAGCAAAAAATTTGAAAGCGTCAAAATTTAATGTCGATTCATCATGTAAATGAACCGACAAACAATAGACCGTTGAGGAGATCGACTTTTTATAAAAAAACGCGTATATTATGGGCGTGAAACACATAAGATTAGGTTCTCCAACGAGCCAAGACGTAACCAACTAGCATACAGCTTGACTAACTTGTTATTTTATTGCGTTTTTTTGCGAGTTTAGAAAGTGTAATATTATTATTAAAACAAGATCTTAGATCACTTAGTTACGTTAGCAGTTAATTCGTTTAAATGTTTTCATGTTCAACATTCCCAGCCTCGTTCTGCCTAGATTTTAACATTGTATAATTATACTCTTCAAAATGTATAACTTAGCATTAAATTATCGTAAAGATAAATAAGTAGATAAGTTATCCAGAGCGATTCATAGAAAATGAGTTCAGATACATTTTTAGTTTAAGTCTAACTTTCAGATTTTCTCGACCCTAGACTACTTTATTGCATTACATTTAATTTAATTATTTCCTTCAGAAGTAACGTCAATTTATGATTGCTTTCATTTCTGCTTGGCAACACTATAAACTCGTTCGCGGTTGCCAGCTGAATTAAAGTTATGCCCTAAAGGCAGGGTATTATTCTCGGGCAGCGGCGCTGGCGCTTGCATCTAACCCACAAACTATCTCATTACATTTAGATTCCTGCCATGATATTCATGCGCACGTCTGCAGTATCTCAGGACTTAGTGCATACCCGACACACGCTTCTTAGAAGAGAATTCCTGGGTAATCGCGAGATAATGTTACATATGACTTGTCCCGTAATTTAATTTTAAACGTGCGATACTCAGGAGCAATTTAGAACAATTTACAATAATAAGAAGACAGTTAAGATGTTTATAATTCAATTAGGGAGATCGTTTGTTAGGTGATATAATCAGGTTATTGTTTAATATAGCGTGCCGGTGTATGTTTTTATCTGAATGTATAAGTAATGGCACGGAATTCGGTCTTTAGAGCAGGTTCCGTTCACGTGACGCAGGAGAAATCGAATGGAAAGGACATTGGGTTATCTTCCATCTAGATGTTGCTTGCATGGCGGCGTGGTTAGACTTACATAACTAATGTATTGTGATTGTGGCTTGATGAATATAAAATTCATGACGCATAAAATTTCATTTCTCAATAGATTTTGATGTGTAATCATTATGACTGTAATGAGTTGAGGAAACCTAAATACTGAATGAAAAATAGGCTTTTCTAAGATAGGTGTTTCCGTGTACAACGTCTTGCGGTACCAGCATAAAATAAAAAATTTCTCTGCGGGTCTGTTTGCCTAAGTAAAACAATAGATATATATATAAGTCGAATACCACAAGAGATATCGTCCAATTATATCACATCTCAGGGATTAACGAGACCAGATACTTATTGGCAGACCGTGAACTCAGACAATGCAGCGATTTCTATAAGAACAAGTATGCTTACACAATTCTTCGGTAGAAATCATGTCAAATCGCATCGCTACACGAATTTATTGTTTTCATTGTACATCAACGAGTTAAGACAACTAGAACTGATAGAACAACAAAGCTGGTATTGTCGCATCTAGTCGACATCGCACCGTTGACATTGATTCGTGTCATGGCACACGCACCGCCGCGATTACATCGATGCCATCATCAGATAAGTACATCTGTTGTGTGCCTCACGCTAATATTAATAATAGATAATGAAAGCGAAATTATATCGCAGTCATCATACTAATTAAGTCTCGGTACAATACACATATCAAATGAAATGGCATTTTTGCAGCGAGTGTAACATTGAATGTACAGATATAGATTTAGCGCTTCTTTCAACTTACGTAACGGCGTACTTTCTAAATACAAGTAATCTTAGAGAGTTCTACAACTTCAATTGGTCAAATGTGGTCAAAAATTAACTGGCTGTCCAGTTCATGTAATACGGTGATGTCACGACGAGTGTTTTACCTCTTCAACTAAGACGAGGTAGAAAGTAAAAGTGGTTGGATTGGGCAGCTGCGGGCGTCTCAATAGAATAGATCATAAAAGCTTGTTATGTGTTATCCCACGCGCCCGGGCCGCAGAAAGTGAGAGGACGAGCCGGCTGATAAAATTCATATGTTGCGACTTGAGCGTCACATGATCGAAGCTGCAGATGCTTTTATGCGATTTTAATGCCGCCTTCACACAGTTTAGAAAGTAGCATCTTTAATGGCGATTAGGGATTCTTTAGATGCCAGTTCCTTAGACTTTTATTTGCATTATCGTTTCCTATCTGCTCAATGCGGATGTCGGTAGGTTTTTGTGTAGCTTCTACGGTTCTAGGTTTCATAACCTACTTGAAAATAAAATGAATGATGCGACTTGTAACGTCTAACATGTATTTTTCGCTTGTGTACCGTTATTCATGTTTACTTTATCTTCACCGTCTAATCAAATAAAAATAACACTAATATTGATTGTTCTTAACTTAGAAAGTGGTATTGATAAATACCGATGTCCTATAAAACAGAGCAGTTGGTACAGACTTTCAGACATGTCTAGATCCCCAAACTATTTGAAAGCGGTGCAAATTGTTCAATTAAATCCATCCACAGTTTCATTACCGATTTCGCATCGTTATGCCAAACTTTTACGTGTTTTCATCTGTGTAGTAATTAGTCATAGTTATTAGTTAATCAATTTGCTATTTATATTTTAATAGGCATGGAGTTTTACTGATAGTTACTATTTTTAGATGTTTGTTTACCTGCTCGTTTGGTTACTTGTCAGAATGAATAACTATCATTCTATCATCTTTCCAGTGAGTGGAAACATTGGTTTTTTATTACCTGCCTTACTTTTAGATGAAGACATTATCAACCTTATTTACTAAGACTGTTTCCTCAAGATCATTTTGTCTTAGATTATTGATCGTTATTGAGTATCTAGTTTAAAGCTTCTTCTAGATTAACAACTCAATGGTACCTAAATGTGTGTATGTTCCGACTGAGTAGAACAATCGTAAAACGATTACCATGATCCGTCAGTACTTACAGAAACAGTTGTACAGATTAAGATTGCTTATAGTTCATACCGTTAGTAATGGGTAGGAGATAGCCTTACTGTGATTATTGTATTGTACATTACTGTATTCAAGTCATAATTATGATAAATCTTCCAACTTTAGGCCTTTATCGGACTTGCTATAAGAGATAATCCATACGAATAGTCCTTTAATTAATTTCATATTCCACAGAGGTCCAGTTCAAGTTCAATGACCTCAAATTAAAAAAAGAACAACTAATTTGGTTAAACATCGCGACACGTTTGCCAAATTACTGAAGTACCGTAATGTGGCAATTAAAAAAATAATTAAGTAACGGATATGTTAAGTATCATCATATTGTACCACACTACCAGTCAAAAGTGTGAATGTAAATATAAGTTTTACGATTAGATTTGTAAATTAAAATATTGGTTTGATTTGAGTTACGGCTTAAACTAGCTGACCCACGCAACTTCGTCTGCGTCTCATAAGTGAAAAAAACGAAAGGAAAAAGCCATCCCCGTTTTTGCAACATTTTTCATTCCTGCTCCGCTCCTAATGGTCGTAGCGTGATGTTATATAGCCTAAAAACTTCCTCGATAAATGGACTACCCAACACAAAAATATTTTTTGAATTCGAACCAGTAGTTCCTGAGATTAGCGCGTTCAACCAAACAAACAAACAAACAAATAAACTCTTCTGCTTTATAATATTAGTATAGATAATAAGTGATATACGGGTAATATGTTTTTTTTTTATTAGTAATGTTTTATTGGTAATATGATATTAAAAATGTGGTTTTCTTGGTGTGGAAGAATGATTTATTTAGGAATATTTTTTGTTAAATAATTTTTGTGTTAGGTATACATATATGAAGAATGGAGTGAAGGGAGTATGCTGTAATAAATCCTAGTCGTTTAACGTTTCGTCTAAATAATATAATATATAAATATACGCTGGACATAACACACAGCGCCATCTGGTGCCACACTAAGCAAGGCTTGTGTCGTGGACACCAGATAGTTGATATACTACATAATATATACTTTTTTTGTTTTTGTAAATAAGTACATACTTATTATTCATAAGTATAAACATCCATGATTCGGAAACAAAGGTTCATGCTCATCACACAAACATTTGCTCCTACCGGGATTCGAACCCAGGACCCTATGAACGTAAGGCAGCTTCACAGGGCGGATTTCATACGCTGGTTGCCCTAGGCCTACGAAAGAATGCCGCCCCCTATGTGCTGTAGACCATGACACATTTAATAAATTTAAATTAAAATAATCACTATCACTATTGTTATTTTTCTTTTTGTTTGTTTGTTCGTAAGATTAAGTATATTTAGAGGTAGAGTGTGTTGGAACTGCTTTTACAATGTTAACATCCTATTTTGTACCCACATTCATGGCAAATAAAAGAAATGATTTCTGATTTCTTAAAATGAAAAAAAAAAACGATAGTCAGAAAATGATTTAATTATCTCATCCAGTATTTCAGATACTGATTCCTACCATATTTTCTATGTGTGAGTTTCTACACGTAGGCGCGATGGCAAATACTAAAATAAAAAAAACGACCTTTGCCGCCCCCTAAATTTTGCCGCCCTAGGCCGGGGCCTACTCGGCTTATAGAGAAATCCGCCCCTGGTGATAGGAGTACTTACATCGTAATACACAAAGCTTAATTTTAGAAAACAGTCTCAAGAACGTTTAATTAAAAATGCCACTAAATACCTTCACAACAATCATAACAGTAATTGAATCTTAATGTCAAAAGCCTCTCTCTCTGTTTGCTCCTACAAAGGCGGATACGTGATTAATGAACGCTCGCTAATTACTGCGGTCGGGATGCGCGGGCGCACCACCGACAAAGGCGAGCTCACCGCGGGGCACATTGCCGGTGTCGCGGTCGTCCCGGATAACTTGTGGATACGTCCTGCATAACACCATCCTTTATTATCTGCGGTTCGTTTCCGTCATATCTATAAAGTATATTAGTTTTTGCCTGCGGTACGGTTTCATGCGTCAAATAAAATAAAATACAGCATGTTGTAGTTCGTGAGCAGCGGTGGCCCATCGTATCGGCCCCGACTTACCTACTCCTTGGCAGTTGTAAACCGTAAGATCGACCTTAGTAAGGCGCATTTCTTTGTGTATGTAGGTAATTTATTTCATAACCACTACTCTCGAAATGTTGTAAGAAAACATCGTGAGGAAACCGGCACAGAACCAAACATTCGAAGACATGTGACAGCTACCAACCATGTGTTGTGGTGTGTAGCAGTTTTATTTATTTATTTTTATATATGTATCTGGAAGAAAATGATAGGTCGCAATCGCAATATCAAATCATTTTTAGTGTTCACGGGGAAAAATTGTCACCCTAGATTTTTTGAAACTATCTTTTCTGTAACTGCACCTAAGACAGGACAAGCGATGTCTCCGATTTTTAATATTACCTACTGAAAGTTCTTCCGTATTGTTGCGTAAACTTTAAAGGCTAAAGGCTAAATTATAAATTGCATTTTGGTTTTTCGAAAATTTTAATGTCTTGCATAAGCTTTTGTGAAAGGATTTCCGGACAGTTGGACAGTTAGAAAATAATATGAACATTGCCTATTCGAAGTTGCAGTTGCACAGCGGTATCTCTATTTCGAAGTCTGTTCCCTTCATATTTATTTTATTCGTTTGAAGTTTATTACAATATGGTCGTTACTCTTGGCCTTGCGTGTAGTGTAAGTATTATTCATGAGAAAGTATCTTATTCGTTATTATACAGGTATATCTCTATAGTATCATTCCATTGAAAAGATTATTTATATATCCAACCTGGAATTCAAAATGTTTCCAAGGTAGCTCAAGGCATCTTGAGGTTTTCCGCTTCCTTTAGATTAAGATGAATAAACATTTTCGGGAAGTACCTATTTGACACAGCATCATGTAGATTCTAATTGAAACATACTGCATAGAAGTCCATCACCTAAATTATAAGTTGTAGATTTTAAAGATAGCCAAATATAAGCCATTAGTGTGATAATGATCTTAGAAATCGCCCAATTAATAACTAAAATGCGTGAGAATATGCATATATTTTTCTTAAATTAACTTAATGTCATCGTCCAATTAATGTGAATGGCTGGAAAAAACTTCTCTAATAAAAATTAAAAATAAACAGCAAGAATTCACAAACTTTTTGCATCGCATCCGTTGTTGTTGCTAAAACAAACATTTTTTCATAATCTATCGAGTATAGGAGTTATTTATAGCCTATCTAGTATACAGGGTGTCTCATTCAAATCGGTCAGTATGGGAAAGTCTGAAACTATAAGACATACGAAGATCTGTTCTGAGGAACCATGTCATCGATTTTAATAACAAGAAAAACTGCATTCATACATTTTAAAAAACATCTGTACTCCGCTCGGGAATCGAACCCGGTTATTTTGAAAAAAAAAACCTACTCTATTTCTATTTAGATATCGATTGTGTAGGTCTTAAGCAGTAAATGTCTGTATGAAACATGATGTCTAAAATGAATAAAATGCATTGTTTCCACATACTTTAATTTATTTTAGTAGGTGCTCGAAGTGACCACCGCCTTTTTCAATACAATATTCAACACGATATTAGATAATAATAACGCAGATAACACAACTTCCGGAATGGTTTAATGCAATGCCAATGGGTGTGTGGGTATGTAAAGAGGTGTATGTATGTATCAAGTTGCAACATCAGCAAAGAGGGACAAACAACCATAGAAACAATTTTAAATACTTGAACTTGTTTAATATTGTAAACGTGGTCAGTTCAAGCACCTACCATAATAAATTAAAGTATGTGGAAACAATGCATTTTATTCATTTCTGACATCATGTTTCATACAGACATTTACTGTTAAGACCTTCACAATCGATATCTAAATAGAAATAGTGTAGGTTTTTTTTTTCAAAATAGCCGGGTTCGATTCCCGAGCGGAGTACAGATGTTTTTTAAAATGTATGAATGCAGTTTTTCTTGTTATTAAAATCGATGACATGGTTCCTCAGAACAGATCTTCGTATGTCTTATAGTTTCAGACTTTCCCATACTGACCGATTTGAATGAGACACCCTGTATAATTTATGATGTAGTCCAAATTCATATATATTTGGAGTGGTACATTAATCTCTAGTTACCGCTACTCCTAATGATAAGACCTGAAGTGGAGGCCGCTCGACTTGTATAATGACGCTCGTCCTGTAATCATGGTGAAGGTTATTGGAGGCTATTGTTGCTACCTGCGTCGATATATAACATGTTATTATAGTTATGCATTATATTTCTTCCTTAACTGATTTGTTTTTCCTTTAGTTTGTCTTGAAAATGCCCTTTGAAGTTAGAACTGTGATGGCGGGAATGGTGTCGATCTCTTGTGCTTGTAATTCACAACCTCCTAGGTCTTCTTCTTTATCGTGTGCTGTGTTTCTATGGCCTAAGCTTGACTGGAGTCAAGGTTAACAGCATGACCGTTGTAAAGCTCGTTAGGTCGACGACATCGTCAAGCGGGAGACACTTGGATAAGGGACGCACAGAAACGGGAACTGTGACAGAAAAGGAAAGCCCTATACCCAGCAGTGGGTGGTAGATAATGATGGTGGTGTTAGAAAACACTGTTTTAAGCTATCACGGTCACAACTAAACTTAAAAGTAACTTAATAATCACGGAAGATATCCCGTAAGTGACTTTTTAAGTTTGGTGGTGTTAAAGTTTTTATTCCGCCCATGGGTCTTTACATGTCTTTGTGAAATATTTCTCAGGTGTGCTGGATTCCTCGATATGTTTTCCTTCACAGTTGCAGTCTGACAGTCAGACAATTAATCTTTCAGAGCAACATTGTTTCATATTGAAATCTGCGTGCTGCATTCTACAACTCTGCTTACCCAGCATACCCTTTTGGGTCCATTTGAATAGTAATTATTTACCACGCAGACATAAGCACTGATTGCGCTGATCGCGACATGTACTCCGCAGGTAGCACTAATCGAGTCTAACAAGCCCTTTACCCAGTCTATTCTTCAGATAAGCCTTAGACAGAACTGCGAGCAATTTTAATTGCTCCCGTCGATGAGAGCTATGTTGTGCTATGTTGCGCTAAGTGAGATAAAGTTATGCCAAAGTGGTTTAATTGCTTCAATTATTAGCTCGGATAGTGTCTAAGCTATGGGAAAAGTATTTACTTGAGGTGTGGTGTGAGGAAGGTAATTTAAATAAGTATAGATAAATAAATAATGACAAACATTGAAAAAAGTATGTTTAGATGGTTTGGTTATGTTGAGAGCTTGACTAAATGACGACTGAAAATAGGTATTTGTGAATAGTTTACAGCAGATGAGTTTGAAAACGTTGGGAAAGGATGCCTAAAATGGCATTCATTGACCTTAGTGACGATGTTCTTCAAAAAGGTATTAGATAGTGTTTTTTTATACATAAATCACAAACAAAAAGCTCGTGCAACAGAGCACCAACAGTCGTTACAGTTAGTAGCCCGAAATTCTGACAACCAGTGTTACCAGGAGGAATTACATAGTACCAAACCGCGTTGTAGAGGTCTGATGGCCAGTCGCTGCATGTAAATAATTCATGCGTTTGGATTGGAAGCCGACCCCAACATAGTTGGGAAAAAGCTAGGCAGATGATGTCCATTCCAACTTAGGTACTTGTAGATCATGGGTACCATATTTAGGGCACACAACAAACGTTACTCCGTCATGTTACCGTAACTCATAAGCAACGATACTTAGCAGCAAGCTACAACTAAGTCTGTTAGTTGGCTAACTACTGCCATTACCGAATTAACTGCAACTTAATGACTGAGCACTAAGAAGCTAATGAACCGTGTTCAGTTACTCTTTACTAATTCTATGTAGTTTACTATTCCATGCCGTGACGTGTCCCTCTGTTCAATTGAATGATTATAGACTGTAAACCACTTGTTATATTTAATCATATGTTTGCTCGTATACTTATTTTTTGCTTACTTAAAACATTAATTTCTAGAAAAAAGTGCCTGGGCTTATTTAATTTTATGGCTCATAATTTCTACATTACTTAAGTGAATGCGCATATTTTTGCACTACTCCAGTCAGCCCAAGGGGTCGCTTTACGAGTTTTCAATTATATTCCTGTAAATAGAATAAAAATACCGGACCGAAGAAGTTTAACTTTACCTTGGCCACGTTGGCAATGTTCTGCTAATTACTTTTGTAAAAGAAATAATCTTTCAACGCAACAAACATCAGCTGTTCTCATTTAGCTCGTCAATACGAGATCTAAATAACAACTAGCACATTAGCTTAAGGGGGCTCTAACGTAGCCCGCGAAATTCAAATTTTAGAGTCGATGAACAAATTTTTCACGGTCAAAGTCCTTCTTCGACTCTTATGAACTTGGAGGGTTGTATTGATGATTTTGATGATTGTAATTCTCTAACTTAATACGTCTTACAGTCGCGACCGATATGTTTATCAACATAAAACTTAATTAGCACTGCCCTGGAAATTGCAAAAAAAACCTAAGAAAGTTTGAATTTCGCGGGCGCTTTGGGGGAAGCGTCAGGGTCAGGGTACGGAGTTTGTTTTTGCAACTTGCATGTCTGTGTCAGACTGTGTTAAACAGAACATTATTCGCGAATGTAATATACGTATGGAGTTACTACGAATGGACTCCATTATTATTAACAATTTCATGTTAAAGTCATTCAATGGTGTTAAATAAACTTTGAGGGTTGTTTAAACGCCTCAAAGAGTGTCAGCAAAAAGAGAGGGGCCCGCAAGGGCCGAAGCCTGCCGGGTTGCGGGCCTGTTCGAAAGAGATACCGCGGCCCCGGAACGTAAAGGGCGAGGAAGGAACATGGATGGGTTTTAGTCAGTAAGAGTCTGACACTCCCTCCCGCTCCGCCCAGAGTGGGAGAAGTCATTTGATGATTTCCCATCCTAAAAAAAAAAAAAAAAAAAAAAAAAAAGGGTTGTTTAAACGATTTTAATGATTAACACTGTAAAGCTCGATTTGTTGAGGTCCGAAGCATATTTTTACTAACGACACTGATCGGAAATCCCAAAAAAAAGTTGGAAAAATTGAATTTCGTGGTTTACCCTGGTGCTTTTACTTCACGACTTCAGTAAGAAGACATCAAAAAGAAAAAAGCCTTTCCTTATCTAAAGCACGCGAATTGCCTCATAATTCGATCCTGTATGTACCTCAATTATCTCCAAAGACATTATCAGATAGCCGACGACAGCTAAATATGCCGTTAATCATTGACTTCAGCGAGATAACTTCCAAACCTACGCAGTTTATAATGTGCCCATAACTAACCTAACCACATTATTTAACTTAGCAGTTAATATGAAACTAAAGTTAGCTACCGTTTGTAATTCATAGCCAACAGAACATGACACGGGGAGTGGATTACCATAATCTAACCAGTCGGGATGCTTACCGCTGCTTTAAGTTATTAGTAAACATGAGAATGTTCCTGCTTACCCATCTAGTAAAATATATCCTTTAATGCAAAATCTTCTATTTATTATATGGCAAAAAGAAAATTAGACAGGCTGTGTCGTTGATATCGCCAAAGGTGTTGGTTGAGCGTCACATCATTTTAACGAAGACCTTTGTTTAATAGTTGAAGGTTTTAACTTAAGTTTTCATCTTCCTCTTGCCCTTATACCAATTTATGACGTTACAAACTTCAATTCGTCAACTGGCAAGTCTTGTGTAAAACTCGCGAGTACGCGCGAGTTGGCACCTTCCGATAAAAAAAAAGCTGTCGTCAACTCGCTCGACCTTGAAAAGCCAACGTAAAAAAACGTTAGATCTACAAATCTGCTACAAAAACTTCTTATAAAATGTATAAAACATGTGTGTGTCTTGTCTTACCCACTTGACTTAATTTGAAGTTGGCCTAGGTTAGGCATTAAACCTCTGACCATAATCTGGTTTATTTATGGTTGACACAGTACGTTTATCTACACAGCTTCCTCTCGCTGAAGTGAAAAATTACTTGATACATTTTTATAAAACCCCTCTGTATACCCTCCTTTTGGGCTCCGCCGTAGTCGGCTGGGTTGCTCTATCACTTATGGTTTTCTAAAAACTGATGTTAAAAGTCCATTGCATTTTTGTAACTCGTATTTTTTTAAAACGGTGACCATAGTGATGTAAGTCGTGACATAAATATTCATATTTAGAAGTTACAAAAAATTATTCACCATCCGTGTCTGAGCACAGGTGATCTATCTATGCGAGTGACATGAAATGGGCTCAAAGATAATGCAAGATGAAGTGCAGACGGCAGAAGCATTCTCTTTGTGCCATGACTGATAATATATATGACCATTTCATTAGATAAGTTATGTAAATCTCTTCCGGGTAGTAGCTGTGGACACACATAATTATCCTTTTACTAAAGGCCCAAAAAAATATTTTAGGTGTTGAGTTTATGATATAATCTACCACTAACTTTTAATTTATTATGAGCGGCTCCACTAGTTATGTGTATTTACATAATGGAATTCTAATGTATTATGTGACAAAAAGTATGCACTTTCGTAGTCAGTCAGGCTATACATTTAAGTGGGTAACAAGAAGAAGCACCCAGATAGCTCGAGTGGCACTAAAGTCCTATTCTCAACACTTCGCCACGATTTCTCGTGATGTTTAGCGAGTTAAGCTCTGTTCACAAAGGTAAAGTAGGAGGACATAGATATAAATATTAAAACGGTTGAGAAGTTGACAACCCTAAAATACACATGATTTAAAGCTTAGTTATTCAGTAAGTTATAGTTTCTGTCAACTGAAATCAGTGCTTTCATCTATGATTCAAGGTTTTCAATCACTAGGTTAAGACTTTTCAGTTCTAAAAAGCATGTTTTTAAACTGTCATGGCACTAAGTTGCAAGCGCCATGGTCACGAATAAACACACGGCAACATGGAGACGGGTTAATCCGTGATCATGGTGCTTGCAACAGCGCCGAAATATCGGAAAATCACAACACAGTAAACATAATAAATATTCCTTTTCTAGTGTTAATGATAAGCCTAATTTACTTCATAAAGTTATCATTACACCATTGAGCCACTGACTACCATTGTACACTAGTCTTTAGTCTCGCATGCACCTCGTTAGAGACCATTTAAGTACAATAAAACGATTATTACGGCCGTTAGGTGTATCTTTAACCTTCTGCTCTGCTTACACCATTTATGGATGGGGATGAGGATGGGGGAACTTTTATATGGGCATACATTGTATGTTATTGAGGCAGTCTTTATTTCCAACTATAGTGTTAAAACGAGCTGTTGATGCCGAGAAATTGCTTGGGGAAATTGGTATTTTGCGTCTGCTTTCAATATCACGCCAATATCCTAAAAACTGTTCAAATATAGGGCAAATATGAGACGCCTTTTTTTGTAATACTTTTGTGTAAAAAGGTATGATTTGGTCAAGCATAAATTCAGACTTGTAAGGTGAATTTCCTGATGGGAAATGTTTATGAACTTGTATTGAACCCAAAACACGGTCAACAGTCGTGCAGTGCCAGTAAGCGTTCCTCACTAAAACCATTAAGGAACAGGAATAACTTTGGAACCGAATGCGGGACCTTACAATCTTCCCAGCTGCCCTTTGATAGCCTCATTCCATTATACATTCATTACTAGACGATGCCCGCGGCTTCGCCCGCGTAAAATTATATACTAAAACCTTCCTCATGAATCACTTTATCTACTTATTTAAAAAAACCCGCATAAAAATCCGTTGCGTAGTTTTAAAGATCTAAGCATACATAGAGACAGACAGACGCGGCGGGAGACTTTGTTATATAATATGTAGCGATAGTGATTGTAAAAACCGCATTAAAGAACAATTTAATTCCATAGTACATTTTTTTTAATTTTGTTTATTTTATGGTTCCGGTCATGAGAAAAAAAATCGTATCATTAAAACAGTGATTAGATTGTGCAACTTGCTCTATGTTAATTGTTTCATAAACATTGCTACATTGCACGCCAGTACCTACCGCTTGTCACCTATCAATGGCCCGAGGCGAACCGATCATTGACAATGCAGCACATTTACCAGTGTATAATGGTATTTGATATCAGAAAGCGCATCTCGCCATGGAAAGCTGCTGCAACCCGTTAGTGGACCGGCTGCACCCAGCTTTCCAATCGCGCCTCCAGCCAGACTTAGTTTAAGCCTGCCACGCATTTATCAGAGCTTTCTACATCCACGCCTACTTTATGTGCCCTAATCTCTTCAGATAGGTGCTAAATTGTTTCACTTTAATGCTGAACACTAGCACATTAGTGCCTGATACGAAAAACAGGTGTACCTTCCCTCAATATTTCGCTTTAAAGCGCTGTTATTCTTTTGTAGCAAACAACAAAGTCGTTGAGGAAAACCGAATTGCATTTCCTTTCCTCGGTCGTCGTAAAAATAAGGCACGATTCTTTAATAATATAATGTCGTTAAAACACGATGACCTGCTACACAAAAAACGGAGCAAAATTTCTGACATAAAGGCGATCGGGGTAATGATCGCGAGTCATTGCGTGCTACGGTAAAAAAAATAACAAGATTTTGGCTTACAACTGAGAAAAAATGTCATCAATGTTGACAAAAAATTACCAGCATTAAACGGAAATGTGGGGAAAGAGGCTGTATCGTGTCGTGGGCCAGATATTTTTTTAACTTTGTTTTTAAGCTTTAATTTGCATGTAGAAAGTTCAAGGTTATGTAAAAGGCCCACTAATGTATTTGAGATCAATGCTCTCGTAAATCAGGATTACGAGTACTTAACATTTATGTACCTATCTACTGCAAATATTTCTCTTAATGATTATTGATGTTCGCATTTCTGCCTTAATAGCGTTTAAATAGTAATACTAAGATCTAAAGCGTACTTAACGATTGGTAATCTAAGGTATTGACGATGATAACTTTTACTCGGTAGACGCGCGCAGGCGTAACGATTTTACTTTATTTATAGAATGTTTTAATTGAGATTCGCTAACCCGAGAAAACTGAGTCCGATGATCTGTTTTTTTGCGAGCTCCATGCAGAGTCAATAATACCGAGCGATTGGATGCGCACCAGCTCTGTCAGAAGTAATTCAATTGTAGCTTTTTATTACCTTTTTCCAGCTACCTATAATAACTTTACGTTTAACTTTTTACTCACTGCGAGTCGCCAGATATCGAGAACTCTTTGGTTAAAATTTCGCTCGTTGTGCTACTGAAGTAAATTAACTGCTAATTGCATTCTACTTTACCTCATGATTACCTGTAAACGTCTTAATTTAAGAGAGAAGCTGTTAAAAGCTTACGAGTATTTTGCAACCCACATTGTTAAGATTAACTTCCTATAAAGCCAGTTGCAGCACAATATACTTGTCATTATAATACAAGAAGCTATTACCAGGCGACCTCTAACGTCTGGCAGCAATATCTTTCCATAACACCAAAAATATGCGTGGGAGTAATTCGTAAACAAATATTGCATAAAAAGTTGATTTGTTGCTGTCTAGCTTGGTATACTTTCGAATGAGTCAAACCACAACTTGTATTCCAATAAAAATATGTAATACATGAAGGCAGCAATATCACTAATAAATAAAATGATGTAATAAACTAGATCGATGGTTGAACACATAAAAATGATTTAGATTTATAAGATGAGCCTTTCGCGGCTTGATAGACGCGCGGGGAGATCGATGCGCTTGCGTCGGTTGCCTGTGAAAGTTATTTATAGGTTAATATAACAAGTAACAACTGATGCGCTTTGTAGGCAAACGTAATTGATGAAGCATTACTCATTGCATTTATACGGGGCCGGGATTCGGATCAGTGCGTACCAATGATATTGATAAATGAGGGAAATGACACTGATTTCTTTAGTAGGCGAGTAGGTGCTTGATAGGTGATACTTCGAGCATTGTTTGTGATTCTAAGAAAAACATTATGTGCTGTGGTAGAAGATGACTCGTTACACTGCTATTGATTTAGGTTAGCACATTCATGTGATTGTTGCAAATGCGAGCTCACGTGTGTAATCAGTCAGACTTTGACTTCAGATCAGGATGTAGGTCTATAGGATAGCAATAGGTCCAAACCTTCGAACAAATTCAGTCATAGCAAATAATTTATTAATTCATGAAGATCCGGCTTTTTCTCATTACGTCTTGCTCTGATTATTTGCTTTGACTGAATTTGTTCTAACAAAATATTTACTTATCTAGTGATTAAAAGGAGGGTTTGACTGGATCTTTTATTAAATCATATACTAGGTAGGTAAATGTTAATACTACAAATAAGTCTTGTAAGTCGATTCTGGTGACACATTTGGTCCTGCAGACAATTTTATTTGAGGGGAATTCTCCGGGGTAGCTCGTGAAATTCAAATCTTACGTTTTGTTTGCAATTTGCAGGCCATTGCTAGGTTCATAGGTTGTAGAGAAGAAAATTTCAATTTCGCGGCCTACCGTGGAGCAGGACGTCATTGAAAATTGACACGTATCTACTGACCACAATATATTGGGATTCAACATGTGGTTTTGAGAGACGATCTCATTTCACAGCTTTCTTGTTAAAGGCTTCAGCGGTGAAAACTCGTATCTATAACCCGCTGATATTTGCAATAAGATTGCTTTGTGGTTTTGTTTCATTTCGAAGATATTTATCTCTTTATTGGTGTTAAAAATAACATAAAAGAATTTATGTAGGTAAAAGTGAGCCAGTATATAAATAAAGTGCAGTTTTAATGCTCGTGTGTTTGTAGGTTTATCGGTTTATTTTATTTATGTTGGCCGGGTAACCGGATTTGTTCCAAGTGTGATTTTCATGCCGAGATGAATGTGAAACACGATTTTATGGAGATAATTTAAATTACGACTGCTTTTGTTCAGCTAGCGCAGAAACAACTTTTTAACCGTGTCAGGATGAATGTTACGGATAAAAGGCGTGACAAGTTGTATTACTTTCTATCTGATATCCGATTAGAATCGAGATGGAGTTGTTTACGCCTTGCTCAGTGAACAATGATGACAATTAAAAGTAATCTGTTTGTAATTTGCCGAGAACTTGTCCGTGTTTGTTTCGTCTTATTTATTTTGTTATTTCAAGCTGAAGAAATTTCTAAATTGCTGTGGCGGCCTACTCTTCAATTAAATCGCGATCCAGTGCTGTAAATAAATCTCAGTCAGAGTGGGAGGGGAGACAGGTTCAGTCTATCAACTGTCAGTCAAGGCCCTCAAGTCTCATTTGTTTTTTTTTTTCTATTAAAAGATTCTTTATTCGCAATTAAGAGATTCACTTTTAATTGTTATTAAATATCCTTAAAGCGGCTAAAAGCTTTATAATGAACACTTAAACCACATTTTAACGACAAACTTAGCATTTATGGCGCAATTAAAATATATTGCGATCAACTCTAGAATTATTTTGTTACAATGTTAGTTAGTGGTTTATAAATAGTTTGTGTTAGATCAGAGATTTTCCTTTTTAATACATATGCGTGTGACAGTGGCAGCGGCAACCGGGGCCGTTTGTCTCGCGTCCTGCGCCGGCGCAGGCACGTGTCGAGCTAAGTTTAGTGCGCACGCGATCGCAACACCTTCTGTTTACACATGCTGCATGAACGTAGGTAGATAGGTACTGTACTGACTAATAATACGTTTTATGGTTACTGTAGAATTTGGTCTACTATTTATAACGCTCGGTGCATAACTATCGAAATTCTACTCATTTTGGCACTTTCAGTAGAGATTACCTGCTTCTGTTATGTGCAAACAACAACACAGACAGAACACGGTCAAGTGTCATATCCTTTGTGAAAAAATATGAATCTCTTCAAACGGGAACGTTTGGACTTATGGAATCTTCCCAGAGTTTATTTACTCCTACTCAGGGATGCCTTTTAAAAGATACCTACGGTAAAGTGATGTTATGTTTATGTAGTTAATTTGGTGATTCTGATTGTAAAAGCAATTAATCAAATTGCCCCCAAACTGGAAATTAAAATTGGAACATTTTTATGACTATACATATATACGTGCGTACTGACCAATGAAGCAACTTCTTGTTCCTTTCTCTAAAACATTATCGAACAAAAACAGTTACTGACGACCTAGTTTAGTTCCTTTATGGCAATAACATCCCATCATTGTCAGCCGAATCACGTAGAGATGTAATAAAATCATAATACAATAGTTTTTCTCTTTGCCAGTGGAGTTTTCAGTGCCATATGTGGCCATTTGTAGTTTGTACCATGTGTGGCCCGCAAACATGCGGCGACCACTTTCTATTTTATTTACTTAGGAACTCTTGTATCTTCGACGGTTTAAAAGACAAATATGTCCTTTAAAGGTTTTCTTTGGAATTTAGTGAAAGTTAGGAGTTCAATGAAACTTGTTCGTGGATTCATCCAGGATTGAATTTTAATAGGTTCTAGTTCCTGTCTACGCGTGCACTACCTATGTATGATCTACATAAATAATGGACAACGAATAAAAAAATACTTTTGGCCATGTTTTCAGAAATCTGATAGAAACAGAAAAAGTCAAAACCATTGACGTATTATACCTTCCAATATTTAATCAAAAAACTACGGCAAATTCAATGTAACATTCTGCATCCAAACGCCTCATTTTAATGTAACATTCGCGTAATTTAACAGAACCCATTAACATTATAATTAATTATAATTAGAACATGAACGAGGATTGGACTTCGTTAATTTCTTGGCCACTTACAACTTCAAAAATATTAATTAAAGATCGGTTTTATGCCCTTGGCCAGTAAGTAATCAAAACTAACTTGATTTAACTATATTGCTTTACAACTTACATGCAACCACCCGTGCTAATTGCAGACGAGAAATTAGAATTATTTTTATAGCTATCCAGTAAACATTTTCGAAGAAATAATTTCATTATAAGGGAAAAGCCAATTAACTTTTAACATTACTTTGATTGAACGACTATATTAATGACGACTTTGTTTATAAACTGGTTAAACACAAACTAATTATTTACTTTATTTACACACTACAGTTACACGTTTACAGGGCGTCGATAAATTCGTCCACACATCATCGGTGCCAAAAACAAAAGTGCCCAGAAGGCTGGCAGCATTGCCACGTTGGATGGCTAAATTTTGTTTACGTTTCACTATTTTCCGATTGGTTTATGTGATGATGATGACCCCTTCCCTCTACCCCCTTCCCCTTCCTTTCCCTCTCAGTGAGAGGAGGCCGTGTCCCAGCAGTGGGAACATTATAGGCTGATGATGATGATGATGACTTGATGATGCTCCTGAAAACAAAAAAAGACGCATACAATTTTGAAATAATAAAAAAAAAACTACGTTGGGATGAGAAACATATACAGAAGGGCGCCCAGTTTCGTCACAATTAGATTAATGGTTTAGGAACGCATTGAGGACAAACGTGCATTTTATTTATAATTCATCATTCATTCCATTTCCATTGGGAAATCAACTTCGAGACATTTTCAATCAATTTTAATTACTGTTTATCATTTTATGAACTCTACAGTTTTGCATGTAAACGAACCGTTCAATTGTAAAGGACATGCTCTTATTGAAATTCAAAATATCATTCTTGGTACAGTACAGCTATCCGAAACTGTCAAAATATCCCAATTAACCTTTAACTTCATGCTGTAGTGATAAAGTTGAAAGTCTATTCAAGAAAAAGGTCTAAGGTCTAGGTAAAAAGGGCTTGATGTGCGGGCGTCTGTACATTACGTTAAGAGGACTACAGGAGCTAAATTAGCCACTTTATTGGTGGTAGTTCAAACTTCGTTTGAAATATCGTTAGAATAAAGTTCTAATCAGCTTGAACTACAAAGTGGTTGTTACGTCATGACCGAATAGTGCGAAATGAGCGGTTTTGATCGATTTACAAAAAAAATCTTTTGATTGGACTAAAAAATAAAAGACTATGATGCTTATATGTTGCTTGTAGAATTTATTGTTTGCCAAAAAATCAGAATCAGAATGGTTTTACTCGTTAAAAGATTTTTTTAGAGATAAGTTCTTGATTTTTTATCGATTAAAACTAATTGTAATATGTTTTCAAAACACTATCATACTAGCGTATATCCTATAGAATATCATATATTTTTCTGGTTTTGTTTATTGCAGTGAATCATAATATTTTCAGGCATTATAAAACTCGCGTTGTGCTCATGTAGTCGCCTTAATTCTTAGCAGTACTAGTGTGTGCGGTTGACCCTAATTATATACCTACTTACTTACTTATATTAATTAGTATTGTGAATATCGAGACGAATGCTGAGAGCAATTTCCCCCGATGTATTTTAAACCTTATTGACATTTTAGTGCTTGTTCTATTTAAATGTTTTGCAAGTAGTCCTCTGCTTTCAGGTTTTATGATCTTGGTCATCACGTTTACGATCACGATAAAAGAGGTTTATCGAAGCTAAATATGATCATAAATCATGCATAGTAATAGGACTAAACAGTAAAGCAACTTAATTTTAAGTTGCTTTTAAGTAATGTCCGACCTAAGCTGCGAAGGTCGATTACTGGCCGAAACCGAAGCTTAATAACCATAAGAAATACAGATCCAGATTGGCTAAAAGTGAAGAATAAGTTAATCGTCGTTTGTAAATTCGATGGTTCGTAGATAGGTCTCCTACGAGGAGCTCGTGGATAAATAATAACAGCCACTCGGGTCGATTTTTAGGTTAAGCCGTGCTTGCCTGACCACTTATTACATCCCGAGTTTCTTCCGTGCCTCGGAAAGCACGTTAAGCAGTTGGTCCCGGGTGTTATATGATCTACATATGACAGTCATTTCAGATAGACCCGGTACTAACTGGGTTGTGGAGGTCAGATACAGCAGCTGAATACTGGTATTCAGCTGCATCCGGTTAGACTGGAAGCCGACCCCAATATTATTATGTAGTTGGGAAAAGGCTAGGCAGATGATGATGTAGATAGGTCTCCGAATAGACTTCAGACAACTTTAAAAAACTAAAACAACGAGATGAAGAAGAGAATGAGAAATCTTCATCAACTACAGATAACGTAGAAGGAAGTAATCAAGAAACCATATTATATCTGAGTACATTACAGACAGTGATGGTATTGCATGAAAGCCGCATAAGAGGAACTTTTTTCTTTTTGTTTTTTTTTTACAAAGGACGCCTATCAAAACTTTTTGCACAAGATTTTCTTACACACTGGCAGTTCATGTGTCCTCATCTATTAATAGGTGGTTTACGAGTGACGAGACTGCAGGATTCTTCGCACGCTTGACTTGCTAAGAGGAATGAGACTGCAAAAAATAAGACATGGTCATCGTTCGCAGTAGTCCTCGCGTTTTTATTGTGCACACTCCCGTGGTTAAGTTGTACATGCGACTAGTAATAATGAACTCTGAAGTGATTCAGTGTGACTGAATTATTTTCGTAGCGGATTGAGAATAATTGGGACATTTTGAGATTTAAAAACAAATAGGACCATGTCCTAATTTTGTATAGTTACTGATTAAGTGCACAAAATTGATTTAGTTATAGAATAAGGAGCATAACCTGTATAGTGAACACATAGTTAACGAATGCGTTGGCTTTATTTTTATGTCCGAACTACCTAAACGAGAATCAATGTCCGAAAACAGGGTGTGTAGTTTTGGCACTGTATCGATCAATTACGTGTAGATTATAGGTAATTTGTTTCGAAAAATAAAACTTTCAGTTTCATGCTACTAAAGAACCACTTTCTTCACACTTTCGTGAATACCTGTCATATAAAAAGCGTGAAAAATATCCAAAGATATAAAATAACAAGATAAGTTGCTTTTATTTAACGATGCTATTTATTTGAGCAACATGTTTTTTTGATTCACGAAATTACAAAATGCACGTTTTTTACAACAGTTTGGGAGGAAATTTCTGTGATACATATTTTCGTATGAAAATAGTAAATAATTAATAAGTGCCACTGCTTTCCTTTTCTTGTATATTATTTTATTATATTTACTATATGTATAATATTAAAATAAATAAATAAATATCGCTGGACATTAACACACAGCGCCACCTAGTGCCACACGCAAAGCTTGTGTCGTGGACACTAGATAGTTGATATACTACATATATACTTTTTTTTTGTTTGTAAATACATACTTATTATACATATAAACATCCATGACTCGGAAACAAATGTCCATGCTCATCACACAAACATTTGCTCCTACCGGGATTCGAACCCAGGACCCACCACTAGGCCATTCGGGTCGTCAAAATTTAATTAGTCTATAAGGCATCTCTATTATATTTGTGGGTAAAAGTCGACTGATAATAAGTGAATGTTTTTACATCAAAATCACGCCTTGTCTACTATCTCTTTGTTAGCCAACATTACCTACCTACCTACTCTAAGAACACACAATTACAAGTATTTTTAATTTAACGACAGAGAAACGAAAGTGTCTATCTGTTAGTGAAAGGATTATCTACCAGTAGCTTTTACTTGCGATTTGATGGCACCTGTCGGAGCGGGTGTAGGTAAGGGAAAGGGAATTAGCACTAGTGCCGCAAAGTGGAATAGAGAAAAGTACCTGTAATGACGTAATCCCATTAGTCAGTTGAGAGATGTTCTTAGGACTTACGTGGGTTTTCCTATGATAAGTAATTGGTAAATATTTGCCATTTATCGGTTTTTGTACTTCCTTAGTGTTTACGACTAATAATTTCTCTTTATGATTGTTAGGCTTGCTTTTTGTTGCGACTAGTCATGTAACATACACTATTGTACATTGATCTCTGTTTGTGTCTTGAGAGAATACTGGTTGATGATCGTTTTTATTTATTACCTTAAGGCCATTGATAGATTCTTTAGGTGCAATATTGAGATCTTTTATGAATTGACACTAACATAGGTAAACAAAAAAACATACGAAAATTAAAAAAAACCTCCATTAGTGTGTTCGGAAGGAATAGGTAGGGTAGGTTAAGTGGTACCTACTTAACTTACACTGACATCCTGTACGGTATCGGGTGGGGGTGCGCCAAAGTTCACCTAAATTTTGAAGTCCGATAATTGGAAGTCCGAAAATGATTTTTCCTAGCATTTTCCATCATAACAATCACAATTCCTAACTACTCTATCTCTAACGTTTATAATTCGGAATCATTCAACTTCATAATGTCAGTAACAAAAAAACATCTATTACTTATACTTTTATTTGTTTCCCAATATTTTCTCAACATAACCATCTTTTACACTATTATTCAAATCCATATCTTTTTTGTTTAGATTTCTTTTTTTCTCGATTCTGTCGTATAAAACACCTTATTATAAGGCACCTCGTAATTGGTCGCAAAATTTTTCTAAGTATTTTTTTCATAGTGCCCCCAAGACGATGTTTAGGGATAAAAACGTTATGATAAAAAACAGTAGGACAAAGCCAGTAGAAAAAAAAAACCAAAAACAGAGTTTAAATATATTTACATTAATGATATTATTAATTACAATTTTCGGAAACATGAGTGTTATGAACATCGCCGGTAGCACTACAAATAGTATGAATGAAACATTTTAGGAAGAGTGATCATTCAGATTATAAATCATTAGGAAGAACAATTTCGGGTCAAGAACTTTAGGTAAGCCAATATGGACCCATCGGGTGGTCTTGGGTAACATCCGTGGATCCAGTTAAGTAAGTAAGTAAAATTTATTTTCACCTCAGCACCTCAAACAAGCAGGTTTTGCTGTTTACAGAGAGTGAGCAAAATTCGATTTTGCTGCGAGCGTGAGACAAAGTAACTTTTTAATATTTTTTTTTTTAAATATCGAGATTTGTGCAAGTCTACTCACAAAATTCGAAAGATTTCAACTTCATTTTCTTCTGTCACTTTCACTTCGATATGAAAAAAGCGAGAGATAGTAACAAGTCGATTCGAAATTCGATTTTCAAATTCCATATCTAGTTGCCCCAAAAAAGAAAAAAAACAACAAAACGTTCGGATACCGATATTGTGAATCGATAACCGTGATATTGTATAATACGTGTTTAGGTTTTAAATGAAAAATTGAAGTATTCTAAAAAATAATTGAATTACATTTTGTATGATTTAATCAAGATGAAGAATGTTGAAGACAAAAATACGAAGGTTATCATGTATCTACTTATTTATTTATAGTTTTAACCATTTTTGATATTGAGACAGAATACCGCGAGTGTAGTTTCAGAACGCATTTTAAAAAAATAGCAGGATTCAATTTTTTTTGTTTAAATTCTCTGTTACGCTAGCAATGATTAGGTCAATGTACGCTAGCTACAAAGTACAATACAAATTGGATAATAAAATAAACAAATAAATAAATAACCAACAACAACAACCAACAACCACCAACAATAAATAAATATGAGTGAGTCCTGTGACGAAGTCTGCTATTTAACACCCGGAAAATTGAAACATAATGTAAAAATGCAGAATTAAATTTCTTGCCTGAAAAGTCTCGCGGTGAATATCTGTACATTACTTATATCTCACTATGTTGTATGTAGTATGTTGTAGTTGTATGTATGTTTTTGTATGTACTGTTTTGTATGTATGTTTTGTATTGTTTAGGAATTATGTTCTCGCTGCTGAGGTGAAAAGTTGTATGTGTTACACGAGACCAAAGTTATTTGCACCTCGTGTCTTTGAATCCCTCGCTACGCTCAGGATTCTAAACTAGAATCACTCGCTACGCTCGTGATTCAACTATAGAATCCTTCGCTTACTCGGGATTCAAAATTAACACTCGCAGCAAAAACTCACTTTGCTCTCTTGTTGCACAAATAACTATTGTTTAGACATGGTGTACAATTAGTGTACATGATACACTTAGTAAGTCTAATGTTTTTTTCTTTTGGGATATCGTAGCAGCGGCCCCAAGGCAACCTTTAAATAAATAATAAATAAAATAAATAAATATCGCTGGACATTAACACACAGCGCCATCTAGTGCCACACTAAGCAAGGCTTGTGTCGTGGACTCCAGATAGTTGATATACTACATACATACTTTTTTGTTTGTAAATACATACTTATTATACATATAAACATCCATGACTCGGAAACAAATGTCCATGCTCATCACACAAACATTTGCTCCTACCGGGATTTGAATCCAGAACCCTATGAACGTAAAGCAGCCTCACTACCACTACGCCATTCGAGTCGTAATAACGTACGTCGTGTGTCTTTAATATAAGTATGTACGGTAAAATCGGAGTAATGTCGGTGTAGGTAGGCAGGTAATAACAAACCCTTTTCTGCCTATTCACTTCGGGTATGGATAACGGGTGTGACGTATAAAACTCCGCCAAAGATTACATTCTGACATTTCTCTGATATCAGGAGCAATGTGACATTCGTACTTTCTCAAGCAAGTTGCTCGACTCCGGTGTAGTCGGCAATGTTTTGTGTAGCACGAGTGAGCTCGCTTTACTGCACTTTACTTTTACCTTCGCTGATAGCCTTGAAAGTATGGAGTTTTATTGCCTTGTTTGGAATAAACTTTCCAATTGTACAGTAAGCCCACGACTTAAACATAAACAAACTATTTATTTGGTAATGTCAATGGTGCTACCGTGCTACTGACATTTTAGGAAAGTTATTATGTTTTTTTCCGTGCTTTGATGTACCGAAAGTCGATTGCGTCGTCGTCGGGCATGTTGCCTTTTAAAAAAACCCGCATCAGTGGAATACTCGTTTCAAATTCATCCAATAATTAAAAAAAAATAGGGTCTGGTTCCAGTCTTACCGGATGCAGCCGAATACCAGTATTATAAACAAAAGGTATGAAGGAAATTAAGGCGAGCGCTTTATACGTAACACCTATCTTAACTCTAAAGTCAAGAAATTGGTTCTCAGCAGTACTAACGATCTATATTTCGAAACTTAAAACCTAGATTGGGATAGAACATTAGACTAATGAACCGATGCCGAAGTTGACAAACGAGTTGCCGATGGAATCGAATGATTACTCGGGTTGTGAAATCGATTTATATCCTCGAGCCTTTCAAGGAGCGCCAATCTCTAATCGGTATTTACAATTATCTTACCAATTGGGGAGATAGTTTGATTATTACGGTTTTAAAATCGCTATGAAATAATCAGTATATTTATTTAATAAGGTGACGGAGTTATCTGCTACAGTTAATAGCATCCGTGTGAACCAAGGAGACAATCGTTTTATTAATGACTCTATATTTTATTTTCGTTATGATGTCAGAGAGTTTTAAAGTTAAGCAAATTGACTGTTAACTTTAATTGTTCCCATATTCAAATTGAAACTTTACTCTCTTCAATATTTTTGTTTATTTAAACTTTATGCGCAAAAGTGATACTTAGGTGTGCCTACCACCCGGGGTTGCGGGCCTGATCCGGGGTTGCGGGCCTGTTCGAAAGAGATACCGCGGCCCCGGAACGTAAAAGGCGAGGAAGGAACATGGATGGTTTTTAGTCAGTATGAGTCTGACACTCCCTCCCGAAAAAAAAAAAAAGGTGTGCCTACCACAATTAAGGCATTGACAAACCAAATGTTGACAGTTGTCAAATTAATTTAGTGTGTCAATTTGACAAATAAATAATTTCCTTGCGTGCATCCTCCTATCCTATATACCTATATGTAGCGATATTGTAAACTCTCGAATTATTGTCAACAGAACATACGGAAGTATCTCTGCCCCCATAATCGGGACTTCGGGCACCCCTCCGTTAGGTTAGTTAGGTTCCTTTAAACCCTGCACTCGGCCCCGCGAAGCGGGGCTCCGTCGACTACGCTTTTTAGGGGAATATAAAGTGTTTTAAGGTTAGGTTATATTAATCGGTATTTCTCAGAAATGGTACAGTATATTTTCATGAGAGTGGTACCACAAGACAAGGGGGACCGTAGGGGTCCCCCTTGTCTTGTGGTTCCCTCCACACTGACTACCACCGCATGCATTTCACAAAAAAATAATGCGTTTTATTGTAAGCAGTATGTTCGTTTGACAATAATTCGAGAGTTTACAATATCGCTAGAGAGATTACAATATAACGTGTTTGACAATTTTACGGTGACATATTATATATATATTTATATATTATTATAAATGTGAATGTTAGTTTGTTTGTTAACTTGTTTGTTGAAAAATACTCAACCAATCATCATGAAACTTTGTACACACATTCTTGGAGGTATTAGAAGTAACATATGATACTTTTTATTTAAAAAAAACGAACCCTCACTCGGAGACGAAGTTGCGCGGGTCAGCTAGTAAATTATATTTCCTTGTGAAGTTTGACATTATAGTTTAGTGCTAAATGTGGAGGTTTGTTAATGGCTTTTCATTGATTGCCTCACTATATGTTTGTATTGTTAGCTGTAAGCCACCCAAACACAATAAAATAATATAAATAAATAAATGTGTCTTTTAATGACATAATTGAAATAAATGATTTGACTTTGCCAGCCCACTTATCCGTGCAACCAGCCAACCTATTCGGAATACGGATCCAGTACAAACTGGTTGATGATTATTTTCTGTAAATGGATAAATAACGGCGGACTGTCTTGACTCTTGACCATGTGTCTTAGAAGACCTGCTCACCGGATGGCTTAATTTGTTCCTTGGCTGGATAATGATGTGCTCTGAGAGGAAATGTTTATGTTTTTTTATTGTGTCTTTCCCTGTAGAATATCGTGGGAGCTCTAGGTACTGCTATTTGGTCTAGCTTCAAGTTTCAAGGGAATAATTCATTAATAACTAGAAGTGTTTGTAGGAACCTATCCGACTGTTCAAAGAGTTCATTTCAATTTTTCACTTTCAGGAGCTCGTGGCTAAATAATAACAGCCACTCTTGTCTCTTTAGGTTAAAGTGTGCTTGCCTAGGTTGGTTTGTGGATGGGTGACCATCACAAACCAACCTAGGCAAGGTACATACCGAGTTTCCTTCGTGCCTAGGAAAGCACGTTAAGCTGTTGGTCCCGGCTGTCATTTGTCCATCTTTGGCAGTCGTTACAGATAGTCAGTTTCCCCAAAAATCTGACAACCAGTCTTACCAAGTGGTATTGTATTAAAAAAAGAAAGAAAAAAAAACCCTGTGTTACCCAATATTCACTGGCTTGTGGAGGTCAGATAGGCAGTCGCTCCATGTAAAAAAAATGGTATTCAGCTGCATCCGGTTAGACTGGAAGCCGACCCAGACATAGTTAGGAAAATGCTAGGCAAATAATGATTACAATTTTTCACTTTATAAATACAAATAATGTTGCGCATAGTTAAAAAAATCTTTTGAAGAATGGAGATATGAGTTTCTAGCCGGTTCTTCTCCACAGGAAACTACCACGAAAAATCGCGCACCTTTTCTCAACGTTTTTTTATGAAGATTTTGAGAGTTCAGCGACCATTTTCATTTATTTTACCTAAATTTTTAGAACGATTACTTTACCCTATTCTTCTCATGCTGATCTTAATTTCCTTGCGTTGTTTCAGGACGAGTGAGCTGGTGGCTCTGGTGGCGGTATCATGCACGCTGTTTCTGTTCCTGCACACGCGTGACCTGAGCACCAAGCTGCGCCGTATGGAAGGCAGGCTCAACGATGACGTCACCGCCTTCAACCATCTCACTGACAGTCAGTATCCGTTTATTTATATTTAATTTTTTCTTGGTGTAAAATAAATAACTTAAAATCACACGGTCACATCATTAATGGTTATCTATTTATGGTTCATTAAAATTAACGTAAGAAAGTATTTGTACAACGTTATAAAGACTCTAATTAAAAACTTACATTGTTTCTCATACTCTTGATTATCTGAGTAGCTTTTAAGTAGTAGATAGGTACTTAACTTACTTACTAGTCAATCGTACAGATCATATTGAAGATATTAACTAGGAAATTACTCAATCATACATAGATTACGTCTAGATACAGGTTAATTGAGTCAAGGATCTGCAGCGGTGCGTTTGAGAGCCTAATGATCAATGACCATTGATCAAACTGTCAGTAGGAACACGGTGATCACTTTCATCGCTTGAATCGGTGTGAATGTAAATGTGAATTATATATATAGTAGCTGACCCGCGCAACTTCGTCTGCGTCTCATAAATTGAGATGTGATGATCCTATCTTTCAAGTTGGATCAAACTGCACACGGTGTACAAATTTGATTGAAATCGGTTAAGTAGTTTAGGAGTCCATCGCGGACAAACAACATGACACGTAATTTATATATTATGTATATTAAGATGTCACCGTAAAATTGTCAAACACGTTAGATTGTAATCTCTCTAGCGAGGTTGTAAACTCTCGAAATATTGTCAACTGAACATACGGAAATATATCTGTCCCCATAATCGGGACTTGGGGCACCCCCACGATTAGGTTAGTTAGGTTCCTTTAAACCCTGCACTCGAAAATAACCCGCGTAGCGAGGCTCCGTCGACTATGCTTTTTAGGGAAATATAAAGTGTTTTAAGGTTAGGTTATATTAATCGGTATTTCTCAGGAATGGTACTTTATTTTCATAAGAGTGGTACCATTGGGTAAGGGGGACCCCTCCTTCTCTCCAAACCGCGTGATTTGACTACCATCGCATGCATTTCACGAAAAATAATGCGTTTTATTGCAAGCAAACATACTGCTTGCGTTTGACAATATTTCTAGAGTTTACAATCTCTCCAGTTATTTTACAATATAACGGGTTTTACAATTATAATTGCTGGGCTTATCTAATCGGAAGTTTTAGGATTTGACTTTAGCCTATCAAAAACAAATCAAGGCGTTTCGTTTTCCTTCAACAGTTAATTGTCAACTGGAACTACTTCGTTGGTTTAGCGGTATAGCAAGCGCGAGCAGCCACAGAGGTCAGTTGGAGCCAAGGAGTAGTTATTTGTGCCCGTTTGATGCCAATAGGACAATAATATGTAGGACATATGACTTAAACGTAACTGGTCAAATGAGGCTGTACTTGTTAAGGACACCTCTGCCCTACTTTTCGGCGATAATAAGGCGTGATGTATGTTATGTTTCTGTTATCCGGCCTTTTTTTTTCGGATGGGAAATCATCAAATGGAGTGTCAGACTTTTACTGACTAAAACCCATCTATGTTCTGTCGTCGCCCTTTATGTTCCGGGGCCGCGGTATCTCTTTTCAGGCTTCGGCGCTTGCGGGCCCCTCCCCTTATGCTGACATCTCACTGTCATCCGGACTGACATAAGGTTTTCGATGGCTTACTAACTGGACATAAAAGCGCAACCTAATTTCGTATATGTGTGACTTATTTAACAAACAGCCCATAAATCCGTCCGAACATTTACGCTGAAAAATATTCGTAGCCATAATAACTCCTCGTTGCATTTCCAGTAGTTTAGATTCGTCTAAAAACACACTTCCTACTCCTATAATTTTCACAGTTAGTATTCTAAATAGCTCTATTGTTCGTACTCTAATAACTGCAAAAAGTCATACAAAACTATAAATTAGTTTATCTCAACACCGCTTCGTAATGGCGTTCAAAGTCTAAGATGTATTAGATAATGATACATGACATGGAATTCAATTTATTTTCCGTGTTAGAACGTAACAGGGGGGTATCTCAGAGGTAGTGACAGCCGTGGAATGAGCAACAGCTAATAATATAATAAAGATTTATTAATTATATGCCCATCCGTGCGTGATTGTATACGGCGTAAACCCCGTCTTACGCCGCCGCGCCGCGCCGTACTCGTCTCTGTTTGGAAGTTAATCATGTTTGACACAAGACAAGAGAATTATTTTAATTATTAAGAACTTTTTTATACCACGATCACGTTTGTGTTCCATGATGGGAACAATTTCTTGGATGTTTGAATTTTTAGGTCTATATTTACCTAGTATAGTTAGGTAGTGTTATTCAGCTGCATCAAGTCATCATTATCTTGCAACCCTGGTCCCATGTTATTTGAGGTCGGCGAAACACATTTTTTCTTTAATTTTTACCTGTCAATCGTCACGCTATCATCTATTCCTTTTTCCTTCATATGAATAACACGATATTCACGTGCATCAATTATTTATTTATTATTTATTTATTTAACAATTTATGTTCACACTAAATATAGAGAAGAAGAAAGGAACAGAAAATAGTACAAAGGTGATGCTTATTTCTAAAGAAATCTCTTCCAGCATACCTGCGAAAGGAGATACTAAAAAAAGAGATGTAGACATAATGTGTAAAAGAAGGAGAGAAAATGGAATACATACAGCATAAATCTAATTAAATATATACAATATAAGAATACATACTCATACATACTATAAATATACTATACTAACTATACAAACTTACTTACTACTTACTTACTTACTCACTATAAAAAAAATAAAATAACAAACAATAAATAGGTACTTATGCAATTATGACGATATGGATAGGTTGATGATGATGATCTTTCACTCTTCTCTTAAAAACTGCAACCGTTTGGCAGTCTCTAATGTCAGGTGGAAGTGAATTCCACAACCGGACGGCGTGGACAGTGAAGGAATAGGAGTAGAAGTCGGTAGAGTGTGGAGGGGATTTGAGGAGGTTCCTAAGATGCGACCTGCAAGGTGCATCAGAGGGACGAGAGTAGGAAAACCGTTCCTGCAGATAGGATGGCGTTTTAGGGTTGTGTAGGATGTTAAATAGCAGACACAATATCCGAGAGTTCCTGCGAAGTCGAATTGGGAGCCACCTGAGCATTTTGCGAAAATGAGAAACATGATCGTACTTTTTAAGATTAAAAATGAAACGAATACAGATGTTTTGTAAGCGCTCAAGTTTATTTAAAAGCTCCTCGGTGGCATCCAAATAACAGGCATCAGCGTAGTCAATGATGGGTTGTATGAGAGTTTGCGCAAGGGAGATTTTGGTGTTCAATGGCAAGAAGCTCTGGAGGCATTTCAATGAGTGAAACGTGTAGTGCACTTTGCAACTAACCTCAGCCACATGTGCAGTCCAAGATAAATAAGAATCCATTGTCACCCCCAGGTTTTTAGCCATGATTGCGTAATCAATCAGAACTCCATTCAGCCTGAGTGGAGACAGCGACGCAACATCGAGCCTGTTCCGCATATACCTGCCGCCAATGATCAAGGCCTGAGATTTCCTAGGATTGATCTGCAGGTCGAAGGACCGCGACCACTCTCTAATCAAATCCAGATCCTTATTCATGGCAGACACGGCGGCTTCTGCATCTTCCCTCAAGAAATGATGGTAAAGCTACAAGTCGTCTGCATAGAGATGGAAGAAGGAGGAAATGACTCTGGTGACAGAGTTAATGAAAACAGAGAAGAGAAGAGGAGAGACAACGCCACCCTGAGGCACACCCGCGCTAAGAGGGCACCAATCAGAGAAAGATTCATCCAGATGAACACGCTGGGAGCGGCCTTTGAGATAGGAGTCAAACCAACTAATGGAGGTAGAGGAGAAATTGAGAGATTTAAGGATCCCCAGAAGGATGTCGAAATCAATTGAGTTAAAAGCGCTACTAAAATCAAGAAGAACAAGTAAGGTACTCGTAAGTGACTTGTGGTCCATAGCCCAACGGATATCATCAGTAACCTTTAAAAGAGCCGTTACAGTACTATGGCCAGGACGAAAACCAGATTGGAAAGTACTAAGAAGGTCATTCCTAGAAATGAAGGCCGAGAGTTGCTGATGGACAATGTGCTCAAGGACTTTAGAGAGATAAGGGAGGATGGAAATGGGTCTGAAATCGGTTGGTTCAACAGGATTAGAGATTTTGGGTAAGGGGATGATATGGGCTAGTTTCCAGACATGAGGAACAGTACAAGAAAACAAGGAATAGTTAAAATGTGAGTCAAAACTGGGAGTAATGTGGAAAGGATAGGAGTGATCATTCTTAAGCTGAGATTGTCATTACCAACAGCAGAGGCGGAGATAGTAGCAATAGACTTTTGGACCTCAATTTCATTCACAGGCCTTAATTCAAAGGTAGGACATTGCGGCAAAGGCAAACAAGAAAGTTTATTCAAAGGAACCGACTTGACGTGCGGATTCAACGTAACAGGAGGGAGTGAAAAATGTTTGTTAAGAGCACACACGTCAATGTCGTTACCTGAAACAACTAGGAACTTGCCAATGCCAACAGATTTTAAAAACCTCCACAAATCAGAAGAGTTGCGGTTATCGAGAGATTATGACTGGGAATAGACACAAACATATCCGAAACGGAAAAAGTTAAACCAATGATGAAGATACAGGCCTCTCTTAAGTTACCAACGTCAGGAAACATAGTCCTCTTTAGCATCTAGCTGTTCCTCAATAATGAAAAGCAAACATCTGTTAAAGATGACTGCATAATAGGTACAGGCTATAGAAAGCCCCAGGATGACTAACTGTTTGAAATCGAAAGATTTGAATTTCAATGCGCGTACGCATTTCATTAAAGAATTGAAATACCGCATAGTATGTCAAACAGTGACATAGTGTAATAAGTACTTTTAATTGAATGGACAATAAAAACAAAGCTCGCTGAACAACGTCAGTCGCTACGGTATTGTTAGCCCCAGCTGATCATACGCACATTAAAGTTGAACGCGCTCTCATTTAGAATTAACTGTATAGTTTCCGGGATAAGAATCTAGTGACAAATGAAATATTTCTCTACAGTTAATAGTGACATAAACATTTATTCAAGATTTTATGGTTTTTTTGTGAGGCAATTAGCAAAATTCCGGCTTATTTAATTAAGTGTTTTTTTCTGGCATATTTTGGACAGCTAATAAAATGCTATAATCAAGATGCTTGAAATTCTAACGGGGAGAGTAAACTGAATAGATGGAGCAATTTCTTTTTATAGAATAGAAACAAAATGAAGGCTTCATTTGGTCCGTTTGCCTCATAAATCTGTTGTTTCTATTTGAAATCATATGTATTGTAGATATTATTTTATTACGTAATATCGTGTACTTGATATCAGTAGCTACTCCTGTTTACGCTAGCGTGCTCATGGTAACACAACCATTCAAAGAGCAAACAAAGAAAATGAGGCTAAATTCGAAAATTGTTGCCATCGTCAAAAAAATTGCGTGACGTTATTTCATTATGCATGATGCTGGCCTATTGTCTGTGGCGTGCACCTGACGAGCCTAACGCGAGAACCAGTCCGAACTTTCACTGGCCGAAAAAAACAAGGAAAAAAAAATCTGATGGTGAGTCGTGATCCACCACCACGATACCGTTCACTGACTTAACTTACTACTATTTTTCTTTCACTGAGCCCTGGCGGAGTGGTTGCGGTTTTTAAGTAAATCGTTGACCATTTTCACGCGGCCCGTTCCGTTTCAATGACTTATTCGATCAGTTACACAATTAACTCAATTACATGTATTTGCATCTTGTTTCGGCAAAACGCGCTGGGGACCTGCCATAAATTAAATACATTTTCTCCTTTTGCGGTTAACGGAGGGTTTAAAACTTTAAATGGTCCGTTATAGCTGCGGGGCGGTATTAGTGGATGTTCCCACGTGGTTTTGCTAACCGCAGAATGCAGTAGGATGGACATGCGCTTGCGCACCGCACGTACAAACGTCGCACCACTTCCTCATTGAGTGCTCCCGATTGCGACGATTAGATTACACCGAAGCCGAACAAGTGTATAGCGTAAGATCTTTATTTACAGTAACAGTATGGAAGAGTGATGTAACATTACATGCGTCAATTACTACATACCAAGGAAAATGCATGCTATTAGAAAACGATGAAGGCACCTGTTTCAATATCTTGTATCTTTTTATTATATTTGTACTAGCTTCTGCCCGTGACTTCGTTTGCGTGAAGTTTTGATATCGCAACGCCTGCTCAACGGAAGCCTTTTTTCCCGCTTGCAACATTTCTTATTGCTGCTCCGCTCGAGCCGATAGTTCCTGAGATTAGCGTGTTCAAACAAACAAACTCTTCTGCTTTATAATATTAAGTATAGATAGTTTATTTTTCTCAGTAGCTGTCACAAAGTCTGGATTTGTGCCTTGTTGATAGCTATATATATTAGGCTCGTCTCATATTATTATTATACATATCTGGCGAAATGTGTACTATTGGGTTAACTTCTGCCCTCCGGGGCGGAGCACTGTGATACCCAATTTCTCACAGATCATGGTAACTTTATGAATAATTTCCTTCAAGCATGTAGCCTCGCCCTTTTGTCAATGTTCTAAATCTGACTTTGAATATGAACATCATCATATTGGGTTGTATTGTCCGATTTACTAAAATTAATACCTGCATCTCGCGATGATTTTGAAACTTCATACTAACATGCATACCTGTTTATTGTTAAGAAATACAGTTACAGTCCATATCTACATAATTACAGTAATGTTAACATTAGTGAATGCCTAATAGTGATTAAATTAACGCAGACACCATACTTATCGCTTGTGCGCGGCAATTATTTGATGATTGCCGGGGAGTTCACTGGCAGTGTTTGTATCGCGGTGAAAATTGATGCTTTTGGTAGTTTTTACCCTATGATTGTGTTGTATAACACGGGTCATTATGGTAATGAATGCGGTTTAGAATAGTAGCGGGAAATGTTGACCAAACCGTGAAAGGTTCTTGTACTGTTTCGAGTTTGTACTTCGACAAATAGGGGAACGGGTTCGTGTGGTTTATTTGATACTTGCTTCACTAAGTTGGCTTTGAGCTTTGGATATCAACAGTGGAGCATGATGATTTATGTCTATCTGTTTAGTTTTGTGAATAGGGGAGCTTTATATGAAGTGATGGTAAAACCTCACGGTGCTTTAAGACCATTAAATCTTTGGTAAAGTCAGATTTGAAATTAGAGAAATAGAAATTGCCTTTCGGTTCATGGTTTAATTAATTTATCACGTTAAAAAAGTGTTCATTTATAAATAAGGTACACAAAGGTATTCATTTGTTCTGTGGACTGTCCTCAGAGATGAGATACGAAGGAATTGTTTCTTTTTATTTTATCGTTAGAATGATCTGGATTCTAGCGATAAAAAAGAAAGATATCCTTCGTAATTTTACAGTAGATTCTCCTATAATAAAATAATGAAGGTCGGGAAATCCCTGTAAACAAACCGGCCGTTTGCTTTTAATAAGACCGAGTTCATAGTTCGAGTCAAAGTGCATCGAGAGTTGCGCACACGCACGACCTCTCGCATCCAAGTTCAGCGCGTCAGCCATTCAGCTATTGCGCAGTCTCCAGTCGATTCATGCATCCTTATCGCGATATTGATAGCCATATCTACGAGCTTACATTGTAAGGTTAGGTACTTTCATGAATCTGAGTAGCTCGTTAGACATTACAGTAGAAAGGACGGAAACGAACATATCATCCATTTGTAACGGGTTATAATCACCGATCAAGTGCCTCGTAATCGCCTGATGATAAAGATGAGATTAAAAACGACGCGGGGGTGTATGGTATAATATATATATACCTGTATACAACCTTATTTTTTGTTTATACTAAACCCGAAAAGGGGTCATTGTACTCATCATTTTGAACAACTTTTTCTATGGGACGAACCCTGAAATCGCGAAAAAAAAATCAGCTGTTCCCTACATTTATGTTCGCATAACTCGTCAAAATGTAGGGAACAGCTGATTTTTTTTTCGCGATTCCCCTCCGAAACCGCGAAACCTCTCTTTCTGTTTTAGTCAAAGTGATCTGAAAAAAATATAAACGTTTTTTAATTAACGAGCAAAACATTGAATATATTTAGAAATAAACTAAAATCTACTTTACAAAAAAATAATTTATTGATGAAAGTTCATATGCAAGTGATATTAAGTATCTTTCTGTAATATTTGAGTTAAAAACACATCTATTTTCACAAAGCTTCAAATTCTGTGTAACTGATCACGTCGTCCGCCATTTTGTTTTCGTTTCTCGTGCTCGTGTCGAATGTAAGCTATACAAGAGTATTATTTATAAAATACTCTTATATTTATTCACAATCATCCTAAATACATGAAATAATTCAATTTATTTCTAAGTCTAGAGTGGCGGTAACAAATATACTTCACGAACCTGAAGCGGGGACAATGTCGATAAAACTGTCAATAATCATAACAGTAATGTTTTTATTATGAAAACTACTCATCCTGCGCCCAGCGCCCTATAGTACCTTATTAAATCTAAGAGATAGATAATATAATACACATAGTAATGATTTGTACAATAGCATTAAATAATAAAATACTTACACCATGGCTTCCCGAGCTTGTACCAGGTTGATCAAGATCCATTTTTTCAAAGACGCACCTATCACAAATCACATTTGGAACAGATCACCACAAGCATCGACAAGGTCAAAGGAGTCACTGAGCATGGGACGAGCGAGCACGATGGCGTGTGCAGGAGTATATTTAATTTGCTTGCTATCGCTACTTAAAGAATTTTACAATAACCCTCATGAACCTGTGACGAGTTTACACATATTTTTTATACATGTGACGAATTTACTTTTAATGTATGGATTTTTCAAAATATGACGAATTTACTTTGTGACGAATGTACAATAACCCTCTAAAATTCCCAATACGTCACGCCTAGGTATAATTTTTAACTAGTTCTGACGTCACGAGCCCCCACTCTCGAGTTTTGATGCGTTTTATCTTTGTCAATAATCATTGATTTACAAAAACAAAAAATACGTACTTATCCTTTTATTTTTCAATAATCTAACTGACGGACTAAATAGATGTGTATTTTTTTAATAATGTCGTTACGCCTATTGTAAGTACCTACGTTTTAGTTCCCGGGTTCGATTCCCGGGTCAGGCAAATTGTTATTAGGTTTTTCTCCGTAGCAGCTCCGGAGTCTAGATTTGTACTCGGTTGATGGCAATAGGCTCATCCCCTTTTACATCATCATTACCAGCCTAGCCTTTTTCCAACTACGTGAGGGTTGGCTTCCAGTTTAACCGGTTGCAGCTGAATACCAGTATTTTACATGGAGCGACTGCCTATCTGGCCTCCACCACCCAGTTAGTACTACTATACCTATTATAGGCTCGCCTCTTTTACTTGGGACTTAAATATAACTGGCGAAATATGGCTGTACTATTAGGTACCTACACCTCAGCCTTACTGTTCGGGTACAGGCGTGATGTTATGTGTTATGTAAACACTGAAATAATATTTAATATTCCGGCCGAGGCTGCGGGACTGTTCGAAAGTGATACCACAGCCCCGGAACGTCAAGGGCGAGGAAGGAACATGATATGGATGGTGTTTAGTCAGTAAGAGTCTGACACTTCCTCCCGCTCCGCCCAATGTGGGAGGGGGTAATTTGATGATTTCCCATCCGAAAAAAAAGGTATCAGAATATTAGCTCCCATTGTTCCAACCGGTGATTATACATATTAAGCTCTTTGCCCATAGGTGGCAGCTTTTGTCCTTTTCCCAGAGTCCTTTGTCTGTGCCGGTAAAATAACGTGCTGAATTGAAATTAAACAATTACCTACAAATGGTCATCACTGTTATTTACTGGGACAATCA
The DNA here is from genome assembly GCA_916618015.1 of Xestia c-nigrum. Taxonomy (NCBI): domain Eukaryota; kingdom Metazoa; phylum Arthropoda; class Insecta; order Lepidoptera; family Noctuidae; genus Xestia; species Xestia c-nigrum. The sequence continues at coordinate 15,341,269 of OU745260.1, forward strand.
AATAATTTATGCCATTATTGAGCCAGTCCATAACAGGCGATTCCTGTCCCAATGCTTTTTGTTATGAAGAATGCAGATAGATAGATTAGCCTTTTTATTTCCAAGACTGTCATTACATGTCAAAACTGTCATTACATGTTACAGGTATAGGTAGACCTCTTCCAATTCCATTCTATTTTTTTCTGGTCTTCGCGTATCCAACCAGTCACTGAATGAAGAATTCAGTTACGTGAAAGAAAATGGTTTGACTATCAAACTGCAGCCAAGTAACAGATCTCTCTGCCACTTTATTACTATTCATTTGACCTAGCATTCTGACTGACTAAAGAAATCCGTGTTAATGCCTTCCACAGAATTAAAATTAAGTAGTTTATTCTGCAGACGGCGGGAAGGACGGTTTAATTTTATGATGAAACGCGCGTGCGTGAACATTGCCGGGTCCCGTTACTTGATAGTGCTCTAGATTACGATTTACTGAGCTCTATGCATCACAATGTGCCGTATATAGGGCGAGCCCTCGGTACGTGTCTTATTAACGCGACGTGAAAAGTAGGTGTACTGCAATCAATGCGTATCTAAAGGTGCGTTTAAATTGATAGTGATGCAGAGAGATCGTGAGGGTCTTCTGAATTTATCTACTGTTGGTCGTCGGCAATGGTATGTAAATTGCAGATTTAGCGGTTTGTAAATTGCCTTAATCACCACACTTAATGCATACGGATTAATTGTGGTTTTTTGCGCCAGTTAGTGGTTGGGAAGACACTAATGACGGCGCTTGCTTCAGGTGGGATTTAAATAGAACCAAAGACGGATTTTCATGATTTTATTTTAGTTCCAGCTGTATTACAATGCTGTTTACAACTAAGTACGTCTTTAAGTACCTATCTATAGATCTATCTGTTTTCCGGCGTTCTCAACGTGTGTTCGTAAGCCAAAAAACTTAATTTTAATGATAAATAAAAGAAAAATAAGCACCGCGATGAAACCTTCAACATCAGATAATGATAAACCAACAACATTAGAACAACTATCAGATAATATTCAAGATTTATTGAATAGTTCCAAGTTTAACAACTTCGTATGCCTCGTTCACATTGTTTCAAAGTCTATTGTTGTTTCAAGGAGGCAAGCGCAAGAATAATTTAATTTTACTTCGCTTTAGTGATATAAACCCCGGTCGTACACGTAATATGGAGATTATAGACAAGATTGGAAAACAAACAAAGGCCTGTACTTACTTGTGATTATAAAGTGATGTTTATTTCGCGCAAAAAGGGAAGCCGCGGGGTGACATTGAGATGAGATACTGTCATTATACTCATTATGTATACTTATTACAAAATTGAGGACATTTCAAACGTTACTTTGTTTGTAAATTATGTAACAGTCTGTGTTATTATTGTAATTGTGAGTTGTGACAGTCCTTGAAGCCATTTTGTAGATCAGTAAAACGATTGTACTATATAGTGTAAACAAATGATTTAATGGATTGCGAAAACTTTAGGAAAACATTAAATTTTCTTAAAGCAATTGTGGCTATATAATGCTGAATATAATTAAACCAGCCTGTAATGGACTTTAAGTACCTAAATACTAGGTAGGTACATAATAAAATGCATTTCGAAAACAGTAAATATACTGAACGGAAATTGACTGGGATTCCTATGTCGGTACGTCAAACGATGTTGTTTTTATGTAAGGAGCTCTTAACAACTGTCCTAGTTAAACTCTCACGATTGTTACACACACACAAAAACCAATACTGATAAAACTATATTGAATTTCGTGAGCTTAAGATATAATCAATCAATACTCAGCTGGATAGTCGTGAAAAAATAGCACAGCGGTACAGAAATTGCATGTTTTATACACTTTTATAGTGGCCTGTAACGGGGCGTGGAACAAAGTCGCTTTAACAGTAAATATGAGTAAAAAACACAATTTCATTTTGTGCTCGGTGAAAAACATGACAATATCTGATATGATACGATGGAGTATGTTATGAAAAACCGTAACAATGCAACGGTCCCGCATAAATAGACATATTGGATATTACGTCGTTATTAAACTGACGAGCATAAATCAAATGTCTTTGTTGAAGTTTTTGCTGCTGCTACTTATTTCTGAGGTCAAAACCGTTGAGAATCTGTTCTGATAATAACTCAGCTATGCTTACTCGTATATGATCGAATTTTGTTACGGGATCGCTAGGCGGAAATACTACAAGTACAAAATGTGTACCATCATTATGTTTTGTGCTGTTGTTCTATTGTAGTAAATATAGTGGATCTGTATGCCGTCATTGCTTCAGGCTTTGGGCCACACCAATTATAGTAATCTACAATTACGAGAAACTAAAAGTTTCGACAATTACAGAAATAAATTAAAACTTTCTTACAAATTCGGACGTTTAAAAGCCTACATGTTAGCTAATTGTGCCAATGGATTCTTCTCTACATTTTACCTTTTGCAAGTGTATAATAACAGCTGTGGTATGGCATGATGTTTGCGCCTCCAGTGTAATTGCGAAGGCGTTCTTCTCCGGAAACAAATAAAAGACGATCGCGTTAATTCTATAGAAAGCTTAGAATCGAAGCGCTTTCTTGTGATTACATGTTATGGACACCGATTCGGAGTCTATGGATACTTTGTGATTACATATTGGGTAATCATTTAATTTGTGAGTTCCTATCTATCGATCGATTGTTCGGTGGGAACACTGAGAACTATTGGAACTGTACATGAACGTGTGGGTGGATTCAACTTTCGTATTGTTCTGTGAGAGAAGGGCAGTTAAATTTACTATTATTTTACTTCGTGGTTTTCATTCAACCGTGTTAAGTACTGACAAGCATAACATAGGTACATATTGGAACGTTTTGCCAGTAATGGAGGATTAATAATCGCATATCGTGCTTGAGCTCACTAAATAATTGCAAAGATAATTTGACAGCTTTTACCTTCAGACTTCAGATAAGCTGAAATGAATATTGTAGTTAACAAAAGGTCATGTGAAAAAGCTTTTAGCTCGAGAAAGTGTAATTAAAAAAACCCGTTGATTAAGGAAAAAGTTTGTTAACGACCTTGCGAGGTCCCGAGGGTCATTAGTAAAGGTACCAAAGACTATAAAAGCAACAGGAAGAACGACGCAACATTAACGGTCGTTGTAAGGAGAAAATTCTGCTTTTTCTAACCTGTGTCGCAAGTTGAAGAATCTAGACAACTTGATACGACACTTCCTAATTTGGCCTGCATATGTGTACATTCAAAAACCAGCTCGTTACGTACGCCAAACGACATATCAAGCATATAAATATTGCACTTTATCGATAGAGAAAGTCCTATAAGGACGGCACAATCGGCACGCAAATCATTTCTGACACACTCGATCTAATTTACATTTCATATTCGTTTATATATTCCAACAAAAAGCATGAAAGTCTAATAACAATGTGTACGTTTACCATATGTGTGAAATAATACTCATATATTAAAACACTGGGAATATTCGTAGTTTCTATGCGTACGACTATGGTTTGCCTACTTTCATTGACCTTTGTGACAATACAACACGCCGCATGATAACAATACGCTTATTAAAGCTGGGTAATTGTACATTTTGTGAGTCGTAAATTAACGGATTTGATTGTAAGTACATATGTGTGTCACGGATTTGCATATATATTTTGCCGACACAATGTTCAATGTATTGCGGTAATAATAACTGTTGTATTATTGATCGTAACAATTGGCAGTGATGTGTGAACGGAAAGGGGGTTTGACATTACAAACATCTCGTAGAAAAGTTTAAACCTCTGTCTTCGCGTAGCTAATTTAAATGATGAATATTTGTAATGGGATTGATTTTGCATCATCATTTCAATGAGTGGGGTCAGCTCACGACTTAAACCTGTGAAGCTACTGCCATCAAACATCCATCCATCCATATTTGGTACAAAAACAGCCACTTAGACCTTCAAAAGCTATCCACCATTACTTATACCAACATAGTACCATTGGGCCAAGTTCATTGACACGCAGCGCCTCTAAACTCTCGCCCCGGGTCCCGGAAGGCTTGTCGTGACTCCTTTATCGTCCGGGCGCGGTACCATTGTGTCAGGCCAACCTGAGGCCAGCCCGTACATGGTCAGTGTACAAGCGCCTAGTGGATTACGCCATTAACGTTACACACAAACTAGGTCTGGAGTTTGGATGCGCTTGTGGAATATGAATGAGAAGCTTGGGGCCTGGTGCTGAAAATATCAGGCTACAAATATACTGTGGTTTTGTATCTTTGACTAATGGAAATACTTTTCGAATTCATGTTGTAGAGGAACCGGAACAGTGAGTTCGGATTTTTTTAATCATAAAGTTTTACAAAAGCCTTTTATTATCTTCATAACAAACGAACAAGCCGATGTTTCCAAAACTGTTATAAATTATGGCAAATTGCCTGTAGTACAAACATATTTATATGACGTAACAGTTCGTATTTGGCCATCTTTATCGTTTTTCACTCAGTCACACCCTAATTGAGGCGTTTAAATCGCCCACTTTCGTTGAATCGTAACAGATCTTGTTACATAATCCACTTTCCTTAAAAGTACTTACTAATTTGTTTGAATTCGTAACAATTTCCTTTACGTAACTGTGGCATTTTTCCGAAGGAGGAGGAGGGTTTTTGTTTTAGACTCAGCCTTCTATTTTACTGTTATACAATTTTGTGTTGGGCGAATGACCGCTAAAGTTTAATGGAGTATGGTTTCCTATAAATAACTGCAAATCGATCTTCAGTCTGCTAGCCCAAATTAGTTGTTCTGGATTTAGGATTGAGCATGCGAACTGTTCTTTTCAACCGACTTCCAAAAAGAGGAGGTTATCAATTCGTCTGTATTTTTTTTTTTTTTTTTTTTTTTTTTTTTTGTGTTTGTTACCTCAGAACTTTCGACTGGGTGAACCGATTTAGATGATTCTTTTTTTGTTTGAAAGCTGGTGCTTGTCGATTGGTCCCATTTTAATTTGTTGAAGATCTGATGCTGATCTTCCGAGATATACAAAGGAACTCTTCAAAAATAGACGGCAAATCTGCAGTAATTGCTGCAATCGCTTGTAGGTTCATTGTTCATACTACATCATGACGTAACATCACGCCTGTATGCTCTGAGGGGGTACCTAGACGTGTACTCCCAGATTTCGACAATGTTTGTTGCCTCTGAACTTTCGACTGGGTAAACCGATTTTGATGATTCTTTTTTTATTTGAAAGCTGGTGCTTTCCGTGTGGTTTCATTTCAATTTAGTTAAGATCTGACGCTGATCTTCGGAGATGTAAATGGAACTCTTCAAAAATACAAGGCAAAGCTGCAGTAATTGCTGCAATGACTTGGTTGTTTGTTGTTTGTGTAACATAGTGACGTAACATCACGCCTGTATGCTCTGAGGAAGTACGCAGAAGTGTACAATACACCCAGATTTCGACAGTTAGATATGTTAAGTTCCGTTTAATGGGGTCCTGGAGAAATAGAGGAAATTCCTTAAATTTTGTAGGCACACCAGAAGCGATTTGGGTAGTTTTAGGAAGAGTACATTCTTGGAGTGATCCCATTTCAATTTGGTAAAGATCTGATGAAGAACTTCGGAGGAACTCCTCCATAAATGATAGCAAATGTACTGGGATCGCTGAAATCTTATATCTGTCTATTGTTTACACCAGTTCATAAAAGAAAATCACGCCGGTACGCTTTGAAGGGGTAAGTACATATGAACCACTAAAAAATTAAAAATAAAAACTTTTTTACAAAAAATAAAACCGACTTCAGAGAAAACAAAAAAGTGGAAAATAACTTCAGAAAAAATGCTTCAGAAGTCGGTGACAAAAAAACTAAATCAATCAAACAAAGGTCACCGACTTCTGAAGCATTTTTTCTGAAGTTATTTTCCACTTTTTTGTTTTCTCTGAAGTCGGTTTTATTCAATCATCATTACGATGGTACCTACAATTGACTTTATGATGATCCAGAGTACACGTTTTTTTCAACCGACTTCCAAAAAGAGGAGGTTATCAATTCGTCTGTATGTTTTTTTTTTTTTTTTTTTTTTTTTTGTGTTTGTTACCTCAGAACTTTTGACTGGGTGAACCGATTTGGATGATAATTTTTTTGTTTGAAAGCTGGTGCTTCCCGTGTGGTCCCATTTTAGATTTTTGAGAGACTGGAAGATCTGATGCTGATCTTTGGAGATACACAATGGAACTCTTCAAAAATGTACGGCAAATCTGCAGTGATTGCTGTTATCGCTTGTAGGTTCATTGTTTATACTATATCATGACGTAACATCACGCCTGTATGCTCTGAGGGGGTACGCAGATGTGTAAAATACACCCAGATTTCGAAAGTGTTTGTTACCTCAGAACTTTCAAGTGGGTGATTATGATGGTTCTTTTTTATTTGAAAGCTGGTGCTTCTCGTGTGGTCTCATAATCATCAAATCAGGATCTGATGATAGGATTCTGGAGAAATAGAGAGAACTCTTCACATTTTATAGGCACACAAGAAGTGATTTAGGTAGTTTTAGGAAGTGTACTTTCTCGAAGTGATCCCATTTTAATTTGATGAAGATCTGATGAAGAACTTCGGAGATATGCATCGGAACTCCTCAATAAATGATAGCAAATGTACTGGGATTGCTGAAATCTCATATCTGTCTATTGCTTATACCAGTTCATAACATAAAATCACGCCGGTACGCTGTGAAGGGGTAAGCACATGTGAACTACTAAAAAGTGAAAAATAAAAACTTTTTTACAAAAAACAAAACCGACTTCAGAGAAAACAAAAAAGTGAAAAATAACTTCAGGAAAACGCTTCAGAAGTCGGTGACAAAAAACTAAATCAATCAAACAAAGGTCAACGACTTCTGAAGCGTTTTTCCTGAAGTTATTTTTCACTTTTTTGTTTTTTTATGTTACGATTTAATTTCGATAACTTTTCTGCTATAGATGCAGCATTGTCCGAGCGGTGCATGAATGTCATGTCCATGGACAGCAATATTTAGTCTGGGCATTTTTGGATTCTGCGATCCAGCGGTCAAAACATTGCAGCATAGCTGACTTGTGAAGTTGTGACTGATAAACAACATTCAAACAAGATAAAGTCTTACAGAATTAGCGAGATACGATTATTTTCAGTAGCTAGCTCCAAATCCCGTTCCCTAGATCTTCGCATAGATACGAGAGCGATTCAAAACGACGATAAAACATTCACGATTCGGTAGACGTTGGTAAAATTAGCGCAGGGAACTGTTACACCGCGATTTACTGAGCAATAAATTAATATACTCGTTGTTCTCATGCGCTGTTCTCTAGAACTTACTTTAGTTCGGCGTCCCTGGAATCTGCGGCTGTACGGTACAGCCCGCCCGCAGGTCACGCCTCTAAATGTCATTACCGTGGAACACTCCCGTAAAATCTCATCGCAAAACGCTTCACTTTGCATAAGCACGTGTTGTCGGCGCCGGCGACGGTTCTCGGAACGTTTGTTTCTGATCTCAACCGTGTGTTACCAGTTTTGCACATTGTATAATGTCATTCCTGGTTGACACAATGCTGTAATGTTGCGAAATTCTTGGCTGGAGGTTGGAGATGTAAGATGTGTTATCAAGGCGTCATAAAATCTGCCTTATTGTTTTAAATTACTGCCTTTTTTGTTTTAAGAGCCCTCTTACAGTCCACTAGTGCCGCCAATCGAAAAAATGTCATAACTCGTAAATAGAATCAAAAATACAAAATATGTTCTATTATTACTGTGGAAAAGGCAATAACGTAATTGTATAACACCTTATCAACACTTAAAATATAGCTGTTTAGCTAAATCGTGCATTCAAAACATAAACGGCCGTTTTTGTTACAAATGCACGATTTAGCTTACCTAGCTTGATTTTAACTTCCAGTGAAATTGGTAAATGATAAAAAACATGTTTTCACCTCAGCACCTCAAACAAGCAGGTTTTGCTGTTTACAGAGAGTGAGCAAAATTCGATTTTGCTGCGAGCGTGAGACAAAGTAACTTTTTAATAAGAACTGTGCAAGTCTACTCACAAAATTCGAAAGATTTCAACTTCATTTTCTTCTGTCACTTTCACTTCGATATGAATAAAGCGAGAGAAAGAAACAATTCGATTCGAAATTCGATTTTCAAATTCCTTATCTAGTTGGTCCAAAAAAGAAAAAATAAAACAAAACGTTCGGATACCGATATTGTGAATCGATAACCGTAATATTGTATAATACGTGTTTAGGTTTTAAATGAAAAATTGAAGTATTTTAAATAATTCAATTACATTTTTTATGATTAAATCAAGATGAAGAATGTTGAAGACAAAAATACGAATTTTATCATGTATCTACTATTTTATGTATAGTTTTAACCATTTTGGATATTGAGACAGAATACCGCGAGTGTAGTTTCAGAACACATTTTAAAAAAATAGCGGGATTCAAATTTTTGTTGTTTAAATTCTCTGTTTCGCTAGCAATGATTAAATCAATGTACGCTAGCTACAAAGTACAATACAATTTGGATAATAAAATAATAACAATAAAGAAATATGAGTGAGTCCTGTGACGAAGTCTGCTATTTAACACCCGGAAAATTTAAACATAATGTAAAAATGCAGGATTAAATTTCCTGCCTGAAAAGTCTCGCGGTGAATATCTGATTATCTGTACATTACTTATATCTCAGTATGTTGTATGTAGTATGTTGTAGTTGTATGTAGGTTTTTGTAAGTACTGTTTTGTATTGTTTAGGTATTATGTTCTCGCTGCTGAGGTGAAAAGTTATATGTGTTACACGAGACCAAAGTTATTTGCACCTCGTGTCTTTGAATCCAAATTCAAAATTAACACTCGCAGCAAAAACTCACTTTGCTCTCTTGTTGCACAAATAACTATTAAAAACATTAAAAAATATTAATGTTATTGAATGACTTTTCTATTAGATAAATTGCAGAGCCACGCGAAAGATTTCTTCCTGTCCAAGCAGCTACGATCGGAATCACAATGCACGATTGACTTAAGTAAAGCTGACCTTTGAAACGGCTCGGAGAAAATAAGACCGGCCAAGCGTGAACGATTACATCTTTTATTAAAAGCTTTCGAAGAAGAAATCGAATTATAAAATGTGCCTATTTCCTTAAAAAACATTATAACTGCTGAATAATACTTTATATTGCATTTTTTGTCACATTACGACTGTTACATGTCCAATGTCACGGATTTTGCCGAATTTAAATAATGTCAATGTCTGGAGTCGTCATTATCTTTCCTTCCTAAATTAGTTATAACGAGAGATTTTCCTCGATTTTAATTAGTTTAGAAGCAGGATTTTCGTGTTTTATCGTTATCAATTTAATAAATTATCAGCATCTGACTTTTTCCGATCCATCAACGCACGCGCAGCTCGTTAGTCATCAGAAACGTCACCCAGTATGTGACTGGTGTAAAATACCTTTCTACCAATTAAAACGTCTTACACGAACACTGATCATAGAAGAGATAGCTGGCATGAAGTAGTAGAGACATTGGTATTCCACACACTCGTTTGTTAGGCCCACAGTCCCAGGCCCACGGTCCCATCAGTGGGCCAGATCGCGCCAGGCTGTGTACCTCGTTAGCTGTGACTGTGTATCAGCTAACCTATCTAACCCCAGCTTTATACCCGTACAGCATGTCCTTATAGTGTTTAATTTGGCTCCCATAGAAAGATGAGAATGTTAAACAGTTATACGATGAAGATTATGCTGGATTTAAGTACATATAAGTAAGCATTACTTACTTATTGAACGTTATTAATTGAATATTTTTACTGTCATGACAGACATATCTAAGCCGGAGAGGTGATCTGTACCACAGGACTTACCTACATCAGACACCTTTCTCTAGCTAAAATTGTACATAATGTTAAGCGCCTGTGTGTCATGATGTTTAGAAAAATAAAGATTTATTATGATTATGATAGCTAACATTCTACCAAGACAGAAGCTATCCATCAAGTAGACGAGGTTTACTGTCAAACATTTGCAGTAAACTAAAATGCACGTTAAACCGTCACTGATACATAAATTAGTCCTAACTAATTAAGGAATCCGTCAGCAGTTCAGTTCCTAATAAAGTTTGATTCGATTGTGTATACGGAATACCCTTCTGAGACATAAGGTAAATAGTTACAATATAAGAATGAGTAGTAAAGCTTGTCTTATGAGTACCTATGTACATTATATCATTAAGGCGATTACATGAGCTAAACGCGAGTTTTATAATTACTTACCAAAAGTATATGATTCACTGCTATAAATAAGACCAGAAAAATATATGATATTCTTCAGGATATATGCTAGCATGATACTGTTTTGAAAACATAATACAATTAATTTGGCTCGATAAAAAGAAATCACGAACTTATCTCTAAAAATATCTTTCAAACAATAAAAAACATACTAATATGCATGCGATCATTCTGAGTTTTCGGCAAATAATACATGATACTGTTTCAATTTTTTAATCCAATCAATAGTTTTTTTGTAAATGTAATGTATATGGCCTGCAGGGTATACCGCCGTTTACCCGAATTTTATTTGCCCTAATATCATTTGCCATAATAGTCAACAGCCATAATATCATACGACATAATACTCATTTGCCCTACTCTCATTTGCCATATTAGTCACGTGCCAGAATCATTGTTTCCCATAAAGTCACTTACCATAACATCATTTGTCATAATCATTGTAAGCCCTAATTATCACATGCCCTAATTATCACATGCCATAATTATGATATGCCATAACATAATATGCCATCGACATCGGGTGTGTAACGGTTGTTTATATCAAGAGAAATTGGATGCAATTGGTTAGAAGGGGATGGCGGGGTCGTGTGAGCGAGCGAAGCGAGCGAATAGACCCCGCCATCCCCTTCGTGGTTATTTTTTTATAAACCACACAGAAGTAGGAGCCCCGCGAAGCGGGGTTCCGTCGACCTAGCCCACCATCAACCATGCACAGAAAAAAAAACCATGCACAGAAATATTTGTCTAATACTTGTTATGCCATTTAAATATTATGTCTAATATTATTATGGCACATAAAAATAAGGCAAACAATACTTATGGCATTCGTATCTTATGGTATCTAAAATTCGGGCAATTAAAAGTATGTCATATGTCTTTTAGGGCAACTGAAACATTCGGGCAAATGAAATTCGGGTAAATGAAATTCGGGAAAATGATGATTATGGCATATAATCTTCGGGCAAACAATAGACAACCGGCCTGCAGTGGCTGACGTAACAACCACTTTGTAGTGCAAGCTGATTAGAACTTTATTCTAGCATCATTTCAAACGAAGTTTGAACCACAAATAAAGTTGCCAATTTAGCTCGTCTAAGCGCTTTAAGAACATAGTGTGATATAATTTTCCCAGTTACCCGCCCATACTATATGTCATCGTCCAAATATCGTCCCATTAAATACTCATTACTTTAATGTACGTTTTTTACGCCTGTTGCAAAAAAAAAAAAACGTTTCCTTAATACTCTGAGGAACACAATTACTACAGTTTTTGTTGAACTCTATTGTATGTGCCGTGAATGACACGAAAAAATATGCAATTTGATCATTACCGTGTGTTTTTTTAAATTAAGTCAGCCAAGCTTGGTAAGGTCGAAGGTACTTGCGTTATGTAGTCAGTCTTGAAATGATGTCCAGTTCTAGGGCACTAGTAGCTTTATTTTACTAAGTTCAATAAAATAGAGCAACCAGTGCCTGACGATGGTTTTCAAACACTGAAGAATGTGAAACAGTTATACGTTGAAGATGGATATATATATATGCTGGTTTGAAGGCGCTTGGACGAGCTAAATTATTAACTTTATTTGTGGTGGTTCAAACTTCGTTTGAAATGCTGTTAGAATAAAGTTCTAATCAGCTTGCGCTACAAAGTGGTTGTTATGTCAGCCATCTGCGGGCCAAATAGCGCGGATTGAGTGGTTTCGATCGATTTACAAAAAAACTTTTGATTGGATTAAAAAACTGAAACAGTATCATGCTAATATATTGCTTTTAGAATTATTTGCAAAATAATCAGAATGATCGCATGCATATTAGTATGTTTTTTATTGTTTGAAAGATATTTTTAGAGATAAGTTCGTGATTTATTTTTATCGAGCCAAATTAATTGTATTATGTTTTCAAAACAGTACCAGGCTGGCATATATCCTGAAGAATATCATATATTTTTTTGGTCTTGTTTATAGCAGTGAATCATATTATACTTTTAGTAATTATAAAACTCGCGTTTAGCTCATGTAATCGCCTGAAGTACATTAATAAGTTAGTATTTATATTGTATTGTACAACGGGCTTGTGTCCGCAACTCCACGTCAAAGCGGGTATTCTTCTGCGTATGGGCTATTAATCCACCACGCGGGCTCAGCGCGGATTAGTAGTGTCACATGTCTTCGAATTTTTGGTTCTAGGACATGCCGGTTTCCTCACGATATTTTCCTTCACTGTTTTTGAGAGCAGTGGTGATGAAATAAATTACACAAAGTAATGCGCCTGTCTGGGTTCGAAATACTTACTGTTCGTAAGTCGGGGCCGCCACCACTAGGCCACCGCTGCTCTCTTGCTAAGTTAGTATTACTTACTTATTGAACGTTGTTACTTGAATTTTTTTACTGTTCTGGCATCTAACATTCTGTTAATACTGTCATCATCTAGTTGAAAACCAGCGTCGAGCACTAGAACTATTACTACTTACTACTACTACTACTTATACTACTTTACCATACTTTACTATACTATTTTACTGAACTTGTGCATATCTGGCGCAGTCGTGAGACACATTTTTTTGAAATTTTCTTTGCAATTGTTGCATGTGCGAAATAAAGCTATTTTCTTTAATGATACGTACGGTGGTTTGGAAATACAGATCTTCTAGCCCGTATCTCCAAAAGCTCGTTCAATTTCCGTTAGACTACAATCATTTCAGTAAGAATTTACGAATCAAATTACGAGTTTCAGGATGTTTCTTATGAATGTGAATAGTTAATGATAAAACATATTCTGAATACAAGACCACTTACGAAATATCAATAACGTAACTGTAAACAACATTAACAATCATATTGTTTAGTGAAGAAATATAAAAATGCTGAACAAATTTCCATAAGACCCTTTACGATGTATGTTTATGATAAATTGATAATGTAAGAAGAATGTTTCCGTGTCCTGGGATCTATTGCTTCCTTTTCATGAATAACATTATGATTAGACAAGAAAACATAATAAAGTACAAAGTTATCCTTTTTATGACGTAAATATCATTTCCCGCGGAATCCTGATGCAGGAAGAATTTTCAATAATTTATTTTTATGTCTTTATTTATTTATTTCAGGCCAACCAACAATTGTTTATACTGTTACGAAATTGTTAGTATAACAATTTCTTACAGGTTAGCACCGCATGCCCCATAAAATAATGAATGTAACCAGATTAATTAAAGTTGAATCTGTAGTGTTCACTCCAACGCTAGTTAGGGTTTGGAGTAAAACCACCAGCAAGCAGCAGCAGCAGCAGCCAGGCAGCAGCAGCGATCAGGGTGGTGTCAGGGTTGTACAATAAAACACAGTTTCCAATATTACTGGGTTAGGCGTGCTGTCGCTAGGACTGCTTGTACTAGACTGGGCGCGGCGCATTGCCCCGCGCTCCCTCCAACGGGCATCCCCCACCACAGCACGCATAACTCATTTATTAAACGTCACATCTCTTTTTTCTTCACAAAAAATAAAGAAACAATAGTACAATATTTTATCTTATATTTTTAATTTGAATGATTGGTTATGGTACTTTTGATTTTAAATTAATCATTTCATTGATTGTTATTGTTATTTTATTTCTGAATGATTTAAGACTTTTGTTTAATTGCCATCATACTCACTGATGATTTTAATTTGAATTACGCATGCTTATCTTCTCCTTTTTTTTTTATTTCTACAAATTTCCTTTTTGGTTGACAATGAAATTTGTATTATTCAAAATCAAAATCAAAGCATTTACTTCAAGTAGGCCAATTACAGGCACTTTTGAATTTTCGAAACTAAGATGAATATTAAATCTAGCTACAGTCCCAGTCACAAGACATAAAAACTGTGAAAGTACTGTAGTTGCCCATTCCCTAGCGTAGATCTCTATGGAGAAGAACGGGCAAGAAACTCCATGGACACTTTTAAATCATAATGTTGTTACAACATCTTGGTTACATCACTCATGTTAATGATGCATGAAGCATTATGTGAGAACAATGTATTGCTGTTTTATATAATTTTTTTGACATTCATATTGTTATTAACATTCTTTGTTTGTATTGAATTTATAATTTTCATATAAAGTTGGTTCCTGTGTTTCGTAGTGCTGCGGCACGATAAACAGTCAGTTATTCAATCTGCCTCTACTGTCTATTTTGGCCACCAAGATACAGGCTGTGCCTAGTTTGAAGCCTGTGGCTTCTTATAGTTTGTACTCGTTTGTACTCGTTTATACTAGTTTGTACTCGTTTATACTCGATTGTACTCGTTTATACTCGATTGTACTCGTTTATAGTCGATTGTACTCGTTTATACTCGTTTCTACTCGTTTGTACTCGTTTATACTAGTTTATACTAGTTTGTACAATTTTGTGCAACTTTGTGCAACCTTGTGCAATTTTGTGCAGCTTTATGCAGCTTTGTGCAACTTCGTGCATCATTGTGCTACTTTGTGCTTTTTTGTGCTACTTTGTGCTATTTTGTGCTACTTTGTGCTACTTTATGCTACTTTATGCTACTTTGTGCTACTTTGTATTCGTTTGTTTCAATAAATTTGATTTATTCATTTATTTGTTTGTTTATAAAATAAATGCCTGATTTAATCTTATCTTATTTGCTCGTAATCGAGTTATCGCAAATTTTGTACTTCTCGAGTGGTGAGGTTAATTTTACCAGTTCATCTTATTTAATATTTTCTTTGATTCCCAATGAAATTCAACTGATTCATAAACTGACAAGTAAAGGATTTTAATTTAATTTCTTTGAATTTTAGTATTAGTTGATTAATTATGTTTATTTTGCAAGTAGGTTTATTAAAACCCTTTAGCAAGTTTTTTTTTTTTTTTTTTTTTTAAACTTAATGGGGTCGTTGTTTCGTGCTTAATACTCTGGAAAGAAACAGCCGAAACAACTTCAGAGGTCATAGTCTCTGTTAAACTACAGATATTGCTCAATTCACATGAGGACTATGCACATTAGTGTCTGAGATGATCTTTTGAATAAAAACCACATAGATTGGAGTGGATTTGTCCAGTCAGTGCAAGCATTTGTCACTTATCGTGTAGCTCGCTTAACTCAATTCGAAATATTGACTCGAGACCCACTTTTACTAGAGAAATAAATAAATGACCCAAAACGTAGGCTCTTGGGCTTTGATATTTTCTTGTTTGGGGTTTTTCTAATTTGACTGTTGTCATTTGTCTGTGCTTGTTGTTTTCCAAGGATAACACTTAAACGTGTTAAGAAAACAAAAGGAAAATTAAACTTTGTCTACTCAGCACTATTTTCCTCACAAATAGTTTTTTTTTTCACTGCTGACTATGCATCAACACCCAATTGCATTTCTCTTTTTTTTTTCACGCACATACAGGGTTAGTTTTCAATGAATTATTTTATTAATTTTTCTAGAAATATTTAAAATGCACTTTTGGTTTCATATCTAATTCTATTTTTTTTTTTGAGACCTCTTTTCCATTTTTCCCACCCTCAGAGGGAGTGGAGAAATTTGAGACATTATGGAGCGACCTGCAAGCAAGTTTTTCCATTTATCTGGTACCTTTCAGACATAACTGAATTACCACTTTAACAATAACTCATTTGTTTTGACAAATAGACAACGAAAGAAACTAAAAATCTTTTCAAATTTCAAACAGAACTGAATCATAGTTACTATTTGTAAAATATTTTATAATTCTTTCATATTAATAGTATGTTTATAGTAAAACAATAGTTGTCTTTATTAAATTTTCTTAAATCACCAAAGAAAATAATATTGTATGGAAGGTAGACCGAACGTACCAAAGAAATATTGTTCGATGGTTACTTATACTTTTTTAGCATACTTATGATTTTAAAGTAGGTATCCAGTATATAATAATACGACAGTGTGGGTATATCAATTAAACTTCAGTTATTGTTGAAATTATTAGCCTTACAAAGGACATGTCTGACTAAACAGAATGTATGAGTTATTGCTAACTTATAGGTACCAACCATTCATTTAATAGTTTACCTTTTCAAATTACTTTGTTTATATTAAACTTCAGTTATTGTTGAAGTTATTAGCCTTACAAAGGACATGTCTGACTAAACAGAATGTATGAGTTATTGCTAACTTATAGGTACCAACCATTCATTTAATAGTTTACCTTTTCAAATTACTTTGTTTATACATAAGTAATGTTCTGATACCGATTAACCACGTAATCTATCAGTATCGCACCTTCCGCGATCTTACTTGCCTAATTTTGGGCAATTTGTGTTAACCAAACATTTATTGGCTTGATTAGGTTGGCATCTGTCAACAAATGAGGTCATACGAGATAAAAGTTAAAAAAAACTATAAGTATATTCACTGTACATTGAGCATGAAGATAGTTAAACTAGCCTTTTCCCAACTATGTTGGAGTCGGCTTCCAGTCCAACTGGATGCAGCTGCATACCAGTATTTTACATGAAGCGACTGCCTATCTGACCTCCACAACCCAGTTAATACTGGGAAATACAATACCACTTGGTAAGACTGGTGTCAAACTTTTGGGGCCACTGACTACCTGAAACGACTGTCAAAGATGGACAAATGACAGCCGGGACCAACGGCTTAACGTGCTTTCCGAGGCACGGAGGAAACTCGGTATATAATAGTGGTCACCTATCCACAGACCAACCTAGGCAAGCATGGCTTAACCTAAAGATTGACCCGAGTGGCTGATATTATTTAGCCACGAGCTCCTCGAAAATGCTGTTTAAATAACATCATCATTAATTTATTCTCGACCTTGGATTGAGTTTTAAACGAAACTATCACCAGTACATTCCGTGGTTACTTATTTATAGTCAATAATGCTATAATTCGCCACAAATTATTTAGAGAAACACTTTATATCTTATATAAAGTGTATAACTTAATAAAACCTCATTCGTTCACTTGCCTGTATAAATCGCAACCATTTGGTTGTATTATTTTAATGTTTTATGCACGACATACCTTAACCCTCGTGCCAGTCATGACCCTTGTTTGGTTTTAAAAATAGGTGAGGTAATTTACCTCCATAGCTTCGAAATTATCGAAAGGGTACTTGGTAAAACTGGAATTTGCATTTGTTTATGTTATCGAGCGTATGGCATACAGAGTACTTTTATATATGGTATGGCACTCGTGAGCTGCAGCTAACAATCAGCGTCATGTGGCACACCTTGTGTTGCCATCTAACATTATGCTGAGCTGAGGCCCTATTGGCATTATAAGCTGTTTGTTTATGTATTATGTAAGATTGTATAGTTATTTCAATGCCAAATAACCACAATGTTCTTTCTTTTTTTTTTCTTTCTTTTCAATTTACGAGAAATGTTCTCATAGGGCACTTTTTTTTTTTTTTTTTTTAATCAATATATAAATTTCGATTAAACTAAAAGGACTATGGGCACCAATGCATGGACTCTGGTCCTGGACATAATATATAATTAACACGTCGTTAAAAAGGTACATTATCAGAGCACGAATAGGTATGGCGCTTGATCTGATATGTCGTCCAATAGGAGTACGCGTATCTAGAATTTTAAATCATTTTGTGATCAAACATCAAGTATTTTTGATACTCATCCAATAGTAGCCCAAAATGATCAGTACCCTTAATGGATTTTATGACAGTCATTTGGTTTTTCATTAAATTTTAACCATAGATGGCCTGTGTCTCCCATCATTGATTCGACGTAGTCGAAAAACAAGTTCCTCACTTGTTTTTTATTGAAAATTACTTTTCAATAGGCACGTTTTATTTGCGAGTGGATTTGGTCAACAATCCGTTGATGTTGTTATATGGTGTATTTTGATCTAACATTATATTTCATGTCAAAATTAAGAAACGGACCATATTGTCATTGAATTCATCAAGTAAGTGAGTCATGTAAGTGGTTCTTTGTCTTTTTGAGAATAAAGTATATTGAACCTAGTTATTTTATTAAACATTCAGGAATGTGAATTATTGGGTAGGTAGCAAAAACAACTAATTTTATTATATCATCACGCCGGTTATACATGATGAGTCAGGCAAAGGTGTATCTAATATCAACCGGGTAAAGTTTCTAACTTCGTGACTGCTATTGAGAAATTCACCCAACAACACTTGGGCCGACCAGGGAATTGAATCCATGATTCTATTCTTAGCAGTCGCTTTTGCGACTACACGTCAAGGTCTTGTTTTTTTTCACAATAGAATTATATTTTTTTTTTTTCATCAATTTTCGTAAGCAGATATAATTTGAGTTACAATTGCACTTACTGCGCTTTTACTCGTGTAGTTACTTTACATTTTTACTTATAAGGTACACTTATACACTTACTACACAAACACTGTTCACACTTTCACTTTTATAGTTTTATCCTCGTCGCCAATGTAGTGTTCACTCCAACGCTAGTTAGGGTTTGGAGTAAAACCACCAGCAAGCAGCAGCAGCAGCAGCCAGGCAGCAGCAGCGATCAGGGTGGTGTCAGGGTTGTACAATAAAACACAGTTTCCAATATTACTGGGTTAGGCGTGCTGTCGCTAGGACTGCTTGTACTAGACTGGGCGCGGCGCATTGCCCCGCGCTCCCTCCAACGGGCATCCCCCACCACAGCACGCATAACTCATTTATTAAACGTCACAGAATCCATATTAATTAGACCTAAAATCATCAAAACAAAACAAATAATAAAATACAAAACACAAATTTAAATGCAAAATCAAAATTAAATACCGAATAAAATTTAACTACAAAATCAAATTTAAAAACAGAATCAAATTTAAATACAAAAATAGAATTAAAAGCACAATCAAAATAATACCATAAACAAACAAATTCTCAATTTTAATTTCATAAAAGCAAAGTCACAATAAAAATAACACGAAGCAAAAATAATATAAAAATCAAATTCAAATTATAGCCAATGTCAAAAGAAATGCATTATTACATACTATTACATGTTATTCTATGGAACTTGCCAAACGAGTCGAAATGCACGTCAATAAGATCGCTGTATTCGTTTAGCTGTTTACAGAGCCGAGGGACAATAGAACTTCGTCCGAGAACCGTTCTGCGTGGAGTGGGGTACAAGAGAGTTATAGGGGTACGAGGGAGTCTAGCAGGAGCACGAAATCGGAACTTGCTTAGCAAGCGGGGACAGGCAATTTTGTTCCGGAGAATTTTGTAAAGAAAAATGGAATCCGCGATTCTTCTGCGCTTCTCCAATGTCACCATTTTAAAATGTGTGTCTGGCTACAGTCTGCTTTATGTCCATATAAAGGATAAATAAAGCTTCTAAAGTAGTAACCTCTTACGCCATAGTGTAATTTCCAAGTGTTGGTGTATAACATGTGGTTATTTAATTAGCTGTCTATGTAATTACTGGGTCTTTTGCTGATCGAAGGTCTTTTGTCTGTCATAGCAATCACAATTTCAGTAGTAGGAATAAGTATTGTTTCAAAAACATTAATGTCAAGTTTTGTGTGTAGAAATAGTTATACTTTTGTATTGGTTGTGGTGCTCAATGTGAATGTAACTTTCATTACAATATTTATGCAGAAACTCAAGAATCATGCTACTAAGGAAAGTGAATGGAACCGGTGCATTATCATTAGTTTATGAATCATAAAAATAAAAACCTGAAGTGGTAATGAAATGACATTTTTGCTCTCCATTGGATAACGCCCCAGGCATTCGTCGAGATGAGCTAAAACATTCATACTTAATGCATTAATTATGAGATAGACGTCGTAATGGGCTTCTAGAGTTCTCACGAGGATTGCTTGTTACCGGCTAATGCCTTCTTTCAATGTAACAAAGTGCCCAGTGTAACTTGACAGACGGTGGAATAGGGAACTTTAGGTTAATTGGTGCTAAATATGACATGTATTTGACAGTTGTCTTAGCAAGCGGCGCCACCGCCACCTATCAAGTTATACTGGACATTTTGTACACGATCCCCATTTAGATACAGGTTGTTTGTATATAACAGTGCTGATGCTGTACACAAATATGCACATAATAGCACATCCCAACTGTTTAGTGAGAACGAACTGATCAGCAAAAACTAGAAAATTCTTTCGCCACATTTTTCCATTGTTAGAGGCAATTTATATTCTTATTCCAAATGCAACGATCGTTATTGATGTTCATTACTTGATTTATTGAAAGTCTAGTCCTCGATTACTGAATCTATGTGCGTACTAAATATGACTTACTTAATAAAAACCTGTGGAGTAGAAATAGAATGGGAGTTAGTTAGTGCGTGTACCCGGTTGACTGCGTTCCTCCTGTCTGTATTTACCCTTATAAGTCCTTCTCAAACACTCGCTCGTCAGTTTGACCGTTGACGGCTATCAGTGGGTATTGACTTGAACCACATGTGTGCTCAGTTCCAATCCGAACAATAAACATGCATTATGGAAACTTCAGGGGTTTTTGGGTCACTCGTAGATAGACACGATTTGAACTCTAATTTATACAATTTATTTAATGGCTACACTAGCTAGAAACCGTAAATGCCGAGCAAAAACCGTGAAAGAACATTATTTTATTTCATTTGAAACGCATTGTTTAATAGAATACGATAAGTGCTGAAACATTGTTACGCAGGTATTATCTAAACTTTGTTTACAGCGTTTTGTTGTTTTGCTACTATTGGACGCTTTCGTAAATGAGCATGACTTCCATTGAAATAAAATCATATAAAGACGCACAGCAGGTTCCGAGGCAAGAGGAACTAACTACTGCTATAAGTGTCGCAACCGACTTTAGTATCACAATGTATTAGTAAATAGAGAATAAGACAAAGAATTGATTGTGCAGTTGTGTTGTCTATTAGCAAATCTATGAGTTAACACTGCGGTGGGAACACGCAAACAATAATCTTAAACTTGCTTGCATAAATAACGGCTGTCGCGGATAATTCGATCCTAGATGCGATCTCGATCCGCCGCCGGCCGCTGGATCTATTCGAGTATGTTGGGGCTGTGCCTTGGAGTATGAAACAGGGAATGATGTCATGTTGTCATCGTAATGCTGGAAAATGTGTTTGTGGTTAAATGTCTTATATATCAGTAGTAAGCGCGATTTAATTGATTCTTCGCTTGCTGTATTTATGCCCCTTCGACTACTAAGAGATTCACCAAACAGGTGTTCACTAAACAAACAAAAAAAGAATCACACATCATCTTTGTCCAGCGATATTTATTTATTTTAAATAAAATAATTATTTATAAATACACCTACTGTGGAAGTGTTGGTAAGAACCCTTTAAATGCCTTTCGATATCTTATCTTCTCGCTCTCGTATGAGCGCGCTTTACATGCAGATTTTCCGATTCATACTGCAAGGTTGTACCTCTTATACAAAGCTAGGGATTAAGGCCGGAGACTATTCTTGTCTAGATGTCTGGTTCCTTTGACTGGCTGAAGCACCCTTGAGGGTTGCCGGCACTAGTTTAATGTAAACAGCGAACAAAGACTGGCTGTGGTAGATCCTGTCTGTATTCGATATCGTCCTAATAGTCTACACAATGGGCCATGTTAGACAATCTGCGTTCGCATCACTTGCTTTGTATTTAGTAGATGTACGAGGATTGTGAGGTCCATCAATGTTAGTTACGAGATCTCTCATAGACTGTTGATGTGTATCTGAAATTGAATTAGTTGTTTGCTTGCAACATAGTAATGTTCGTGAAATGAGTACACCGAATGCGGTTTGTTCAAGACTTATGCACTTATCAATAAATATCTTTTACCAATATGAATTTTAAGGTTTTGTTTAATTACTTCTAAATAAACCGTTGTTTATTGTGGGAATCAACTGATACCCAAGTTTCGTAGTCAGAGTGTGTAGTAGATATGAATACGAAACTCGCTGTAAATTGCATTATTCAAGCATATGACTCACAGCATGCGAAAAGTGTAAGGAAACAGCTTTTTACAAACAAAAGGCTTTAATGGCACACTTGTGCATTCACAAATTATAGAAAAGAACAATGAGATAATTATCAAGTTTGCAGATGCGTTTTTGTTGTAATTAAAGCCATTTCCAAGGCATTTATTTAGCTAAGTGATTGTCAACAAACTACTGCCAAAGTACTGCCAGCTAATTATCACCTATTGTATGGTGATGATGACTGATGTCAGCTATAAACAAAATGTGTAGGATTACTTTTGTGTTTTTTACAAGTATACAAGTCGAAAGTATCCCTTTGTAAATAAAAAGAAGTTGAAAACTTTGTATTTTGCTGACCGAATGTTGTCCAATTTTATTTCAAGATGCCGAGAATTTCTTGTTCTCTTGAATACTTTTGTTTAAATAGTTTTTTTATTTAGTAAGTTTTCACGTTCGTTTCATTTTTATTTAGTGAGTCGGGGTGGTATGTCCACTGAACCCAGCAAAATCATTTACACGTCTTGATTACTGATCAGAAATAGAAAGAAATAGCGATCCGTTTACACTTTAATGACGTCAATGAAACTCCGGTTAAAGAACAGCGGGCTTTTAATTAAAAACTGCGAAAGAACTAGTCCTCTGACGCATCCTGCAGACGTGATCTGTGTTAATGGCGGTCTAAGAGCCCTTCCACGTATTTTATGTCACATAGATGATTGGAAAAAGGTTTTATTACGATTCTTATCTAAAGAGACCGCACGGTCTCTTTCGGTGTTTGTGAAATTTTGCCTAGCCTAGTGGTTAAGTTATAAAAAGGTAGTTTAATTGTATACATTTTTAACTTATAGTTGCATTTAGTAATCGGCCATTCCTCTCATAGAACTCCGCAGTATATTCATTTATTTATTTTATTAAGTATTAGTACCATGTTCAAACACACTTACACAAAGCACACAATTAGACTTCGGGTTTGTCTTAGCATGCCATGGCCTGGGATTTGATCAACGCTATTAACAGTTAAGTTATAATCGACTTGATGTAATATTCTTTCAGCTTATTTTTTGTGTTTTTACTATTCATTGAGTCTCGAAGAGTATAACTTGCATCTCTGCTTGGGGGAGGCAGATGTCCAGCAGTGGACGTCTTTCGGCTGAGATGATGATGATGATGAGTCTCTGATATCTCTAGGTATTTGATTTAGTAAATTGGGTATTGCGAAAGATATTGGTATTTAATATTTATCTTGGTCTTGATCTAAGATATTTATTATTTAGCCTAAGGTAAGACCACACGTTGCGATATTTAGCTAATATTACCTAATGATTCACTAAAGCGGACACAGATTAATATAAAGCTAATTCAATGAAATACATTACTTTTTTACTTAGGTACAATCCATCACACACTAACATAAAGATAAAAATTGTAAAAGACCATAGAAAATCTAAATTTTTCTGTTAATTTTTAAAACCCGAGGCTATAAATATGAATAAAAACAGTCAGTATTCATGGCCCAGATAGTTACCGTCTGCGTTTCATGAACCATCATTATACTTAAAATAAATGTTATTTGAAACAACACGCAATCAAATTAATAACTATTTTCCCAAATTAAATTACATTTCTCAAGCAAGCTTCAAGGCATTTAAGTAAAAAAGTAAATGGCTGTGAATACGTCCAATATTAAATTAAATTAGATCTAATTCTGACAGAATACGTAGTTATTGCTAACTCAAATAGAATTCTATTCTGTTACTGTTAATGGATTTAAGTATTCTAAGAAATTTATTTGAATAGTCTTCAACAATGAATGATTTGCAAATTCTTACTTTTTATTAGTCATTATTGGCGAAAGTATATAAGATGATTGGTGGTGTCTATTATGTCTATGGTCATTATTTGGCTCGTGATCTTCGTTTAGGTATCAATTTTCGTGTCAATCGTGAGTCGTGCATACTCATTAGGGTCACCACTATACAGTGACGTCATCATACATACGAGTACTCCCAGCCACCGGATGTGCCCCGCTACACTTGATTCGTTTTTCTTTCTTCGATATCATTATTACTCACATTATCAAAGATGCCGTCTTATTTATTTTCTTAGTTGCCGTTATTATTCGGAATGAAGATGTAGTTTTTATGATTCCATCAGGCACAGCCTATTAGTATAGTTCACGCTTTAATGGTAACCAAATAGTTTTTGTTCCATTTCTTACTGTCACTTTTTTGATGGATAATAAAGTGATTTGGCACTAGAGGTGTAAAGTATAAGAATGAGTTGTAACGACAGGAAAAAACGGGATGAGTTGACTTAGATTATGATTATTAATATTGCCCAAAGGTTAAGTAAGTTAAGTTACTGTCTTTTTCTTCTCGAATCGATGACTCAGGTTTAAATCGACCAGTACCTACCTCGTAGCGACGGGCGTAGTTACTGTATAAAAGCTTTTTTTATAAAAAGTAACTTAACATTGTATATACCTAAGTAATCAATGTATATGCTATTGCAAGCAGCTTTTAATTTTTTTCTTTATTTTTCCTCCACTGACACATTAAACGCTGATCAGCTATTGTTAACCAAACAATACTTGCGAACTAAACAATTATTAACGGATCATTTCTTATCATTTCCAATCTTAACATACTGTTACAATTTTTCGCAAAAGTCAAGTGTCTCGGGTTCACTTCTATGGGCACAACTGAACAAAAGCCCATTAACACTGATCATTCGCTTTGTTCTGTAGAAAGTTGTCAGATCTCACACCTACTATACAACGTTTGTCTAATTTTCATAATGTACTATTTAATTACCGGTAATTAAGTAACTGTGGTAAATACTTTGTACTTATTGCAGTTATTTAAATCTCCAAACTAAAAAAAACTAAATTGTTTTTGTTCTAATGCTTTGATGCTTCCTTATTCCGAACCATCACGTGTAGTTAAGGACTTACTGGTTCCATTTCCATGCATGTTGAAATTATTAAAAAAAAATGTTCGCACTGATTTTGCACATTCTCGGCGACGCTGTTCTTGTTTTCTTTTTTTTAAGTACTTACCGGTTTTGTTTTTGAGAGTATATAGGAATGTACCGCTGTGCAAGTAGTTTTATAGCGATGTATAATTAAATAAAACTTTTTTGCAAAAAATAAAACCGACTTCAAAAAAAATAAAAAAGTGAAAAATAACTTTAGCTTCTGAAGTCGGTGACCTTTGTTTGATTGCTTTAGTTTTTTTGTCACCGACTTCAGAAGCTAAAGTTATTTTTCACTTTTTTATTTTTTTTGAAGTCGGTTTTATTTTTTGCAAAAAAGTTTTTATTTTCAACTTTTTAGTGGTTCACATGTGCTTGATACATGGAAAGTGCATACCGTTACAATTACAACAAGCCCAAACACGACTATGGTACATTGTCTCATTATGGAGTTCCGTGACTCTTGGCTTCATCATCAGATCTGATGGTAGAATGGTTCTTATCAAACGCAAATGCTTCATTTGTTGTAGAAAATACCAAAATCGCAACACGTTTTCATATAAATTTTGAAGAGTTCCCTCGATTTCGCCAAGATTCCATCATCAGATCCTGATTTGGTGGCTATGGGACCATTTGGAAAGAATACCCTTTCCAACAAAAAAAGAATTTTCCAAATCGGTTGGCAAACAACGGAGTTATGCCCGAACAAACATAAAAAAAAAAAAAAAAATAGAAACATCCGAATTGAGAACCTCCTCCTTTTTTAGAAGTCGGTTAAAAATGTCTCATTGCGTCTTCCAAAAGCATTTATTTGTTTTTTTTTGTGGCTCCTTGCAGGTGGTCCGCAGACCACAACGATTGCAGGCGAAAGGTCCAAGTAAAAGTAAAATGACCTAACAAAATTGTATCCAAAGTAAATTGCTTTAGAAATTATTATTACAGACACAAAAAAATAATAACAAAAACAACCAAGATTCGAATTTAATCCATTAGCTCCGTCGTTATTATGCAGTCTGAATTTTGATAAGATCGAAATATTCTTTTGTAGTTATTTTACCAATGTACTCAGAAAAACGCGGTCTACATTTACTAGTGACTCACAAATATAGGTAGTCTGAGTATCTCCACGTAAAACATGGGATCGATTTACAAGCACATGTTGTGAATGCCCATTTCCGCAAAACACAATAACTCATATGCAATTCCTTGCAATGTACTTAGAACAAAACATATACACATACAATAAAGCGGTTACAGTAAATCATAAATATCATGGCTATACATTAACCCCGAAAGCTTTGACAAGAAAGTCATACAGTTATGTACAATGGTGGTACATTACCGATTTGTGAAAGACAATTTCCATCGCTTGGGTCTTGCGAAGGAAATGCAATCTTGTCTGTGTTATTGTTGTACTATCTAACAGGAACACTTTATTGTAGTGTTATTTTCAAGGAGGTTTGATATGCTTGTGATAAAGTGTTATGGATGATGTGATTTGTAGACGCTAGACGCAAATAACTTTAAGTAGTACCTAGTTTAATCTCTTTTCACAAACACGAACCGTCTGAAATGACAAAGACAGTTGTCGCTGTCATGTAAAAAAAAAAAAACGAAAATGTTTTGAAAATAAAAGAGTTCTTAATTTAAAGTTCGCGAAGCCAAAAACTTTAAAGTTTATCAAAACGTTTCTTGAATAGGTACCTACTAGTAGTCACGGGTATTTTGTTTTACCGGCTGAAAACGCCTGCTAAGTTCAACCAACAGAATTACTTAGTTGATACGTAACCGGTAATTTTATTTCTGCCGATTAGTTCTAGAGTCATCAGCCGCACATTTCGCACAAACCACTAATATAAATTGTACGTAATGGAAATTATAAAGATGTAAATTATGTGTTAGCGTCCATTCCATTCCATTTGGAGATTCAGTTTTTTGCGATTCGGCTGATAAAAAAATAAGTAAATACAGTGGTAGCTTGTAATCTTGTATCTTAATATTTATTTTGGTTATTAATTTTAATGGGTTGTTTCTTGTGTCTTTTGGATTTTGTTTGTAAATCATAGACAAAATTAAAACACACATCATCATCAACAGCCCAAACTTACCTATCCACTGCTGGGTATAGACCTTTATTTTCTTGTGCCAATCTCTGCGGTGCTGTGACAAACCCAACGTCCTACCTGAAAATAAATAATTATCACACTCTTCACACAAACAACACATCTAGACATATTTTATTTCATCGTCCAACAATAGCAATCCATAAACAAAATCAAACAATCAACTGGCCAATCAATATCACTTTTACTAACAATATGTCATTTTGTTTTTTCGTAGAAATCCCGACGGACCGCACGGAGCATGCGTTCGCGTCTGCGCAGGAGTACAAAGACGCTCTCGAGGCGATACGGAGGAACACCGGCGCAGTAAGTAATACCTCACTGCAGGCTTCGTAGGGCTGGTACACAACATCGTTTTAATTAATATTCATTTGCTGTAAACATGATCACCTTTGTGACAAAAAGCGAGTGTATCACACATTTCTTCAATATACATAGGCTCTAGACTCACTGAACATCTGAGAGTTGCCTGAATTTGGAGCCTAGGATAACCTAGTCATTGTGCCAGGATACGACAGTCAATGTTAATATTGGTACTTCTAGTGAGTATCAATAACAAGCTGACAGACTAAAGGTAGATACTAACTTTAACAATAGGTATGATGAACAGTAAACCAAGATGTATGATTTTTTAATTTATAAGACACGATTTTTATTAATTGCCATTGTAGCTGCGTATAAAACATAATCAAAGAGGGTTTGAAGTTATTACCCATTAGCTGGAACGTTATCGGCGTTAAGGTGTGTGATGTAGGTAGATACCTAGTGTCTATTGTACCCCATAGGTCAATGGCAGGCTGTGACATAAAGTAACGGCATTACTCATAACATCATAGGAATATGCCAATTTGTCACCTGTTCGCAAATAAAGCATTGATTTATGCATATTTTGGCATTTGCCATGCAGACCAAACGTTATTGTTTCCAAACCTTATAAATTGTTAAATTGAGGAATCTTATGGTCTTGTCATCATTTTCCTTTAAACAAAGAATCCTTCGGGTAACCCATCTTTGACATCACTCGGAAACTTTTCTCTTTTGGAAAAAAAAAAAAAAAAAAAAAATATTATTTTATTTTATTTAATAAATAAAAAAAATAAAATACGTCATTTCAGCCATTAAATTTATCAATTAAACCCAATTGAAGATCCCAGGATTAAGATAACTATTTGACAACTCGGAATAATCTGTACTAGTCAACCCTACGTAATACAATTATACTTACTTACATTGCGTACGAATAGTCTATTACAGTGGTATTGTGGAGCGGGAGCCTCCCCCATTGACATGTAATGGAATCCGAATCACTGTCATCGTGATCATGGCTGGCCACTGTGTACCTCTAATAGAACCTCCGTACAACCAGTACAATCGGATCAGTTTCGTCTGAATGTCATCTCTCATCTGAAAAAACGCAGAAATCCGTTAGAATCCGAACTACTTGTAGGCACAATTTCATCATCACATATGGGTAGGTTCCCCTGACGAAAATAGGCCTCTTGTGATCGAAAACACTTGGCCTCAAATGGACTTTCTGCCGAGGCTAGCTCTCGAGTTATTGATCTTCAGAAGAGGCTGTTAATCGGACCAAATTGAAATTATTCTAATTCTACGTTGACAGCAAGCTGTCAGACATTTCAAAATGCATCAGTGCACAAGATACTACAAATTACGAGCGTTGCTGGCAGATTCTCACTTTACAGTCATTACAAACATAAAAAGAAAAAGATCAAATATGCGAGTATTTTTATGCAAAACTAATTAAGCCCTCTGGCTTACATTACAAGCTATCACAAACATCAAGTTTATATGCTGATTTCTAAATAGAGCAAGCTAACAGCGATTATCTGTAGTTACCATACGATATAGTCATGAAATAAATATGCATCCGTAATTTATGCGGTTTCTATATACCCTTTTACACATTTGCACCTTACGTCGGCAAGTTATGTTCCTTTGCTGAACTGGTTTATTTCTTCCTAGTAAACGGAGGAAGTTGTAAAAAGGTAAAGTGCTGCTGACAAGTTTATTTGTATATTGATCTGAACGTAAAATTGGTCGTTTCTTCTCCTATGTTTCACCGAGCGCCGACTATTTCTTCAAGATAATTGTTGTTCGGTAATCAGTAACAAAGTTTTAGTTAAATGTTTTACGAAATTATAAATGCCATTTTTTAAACCCAACAGCTGCCTTTAAATGATCGGAAAGCGAATGCTACTTTTGCTAAAGTTTATTTCCATCTATCAGTTTAGTTAACTTTTCTCGTTAGTTGTATCTAATCGGTGAAGAAGACCAGTACCTAGTTTGCTAATATGTAAAAAAGACTCGTCGAAAGATATCTTTATCGGTCTGTTTTTCCAACTTCGTTTAGAAGAAAAGGAAGAAAATAACTTGTTTAGGGTTAGAACCATGGCTTCATAATAAATTCAGGTTCCATTAAGATTACTCTTTTATTTACGCAGGCTCTTGAGTGTTTTCATAACAAGTTATTTGTTGTACGGTTTTAAAAATTGTTTAGATAGAACTGAGTTATTTTAAGCCTAGGGCTGTTTTATTATTTTTTTGTTATGCGTTGTATGGCTATTTGTTTTGTCATTTTGTATGAACGTCATGTTCCTGCGACAAATCAATAATGTTTTCTTTTTTCTTGTTACTGTCTTGTGTTCTTCAGGTATATTTATATCCTCATAACCAGTTCCTATAACCCTTTACTTCTATACACTTTAGTTTTAATAAAAGCCCACCTCAAAAAAATTTAAAAGAGTTTTCAATTCTATATAAATGCTCCATTTACAGGAACGCAGCAAGCCCCAGCGTACATTAGAAGCAGAGCCTGAGGATTCTCAGCAGCAGGAAACAGAACAGGAATACCTGGATGAACTTCTGGTCCCCGAACCCTGGGAGCTGAACAACACGGCCCGGGCTGGCGCGGAGATCCTGTTCTTCAACAGGGTACCTAAAGTCGGTAGTCAGACCTTTATGGAATTGCTACATCGGCTGGCCTATAAGAATCAGTTTGGTGAGCGAAAATTGTTTTTTTTTCTTCTTATGTTGTTATAAGACTAACTAAGTATTTGGTTCAATCTCTTTAATTGTGTACCCATTTCCGGGTAAGCAGTCTTATGAAAAGGTCTAGTTGGAACTATTTAACAAACCGGCAAAGTGCGAGTCGGACTCGGGCATGAAGGTTTCCGTACCATCGTAGTAGGGATTTATTAAAAAAAAATACAATAAAGGGGGCTCCTTTATACTTTATTTTTATTATTTAACGTTAAATAGCGGCAACAGAAATACATCATCTGTGAATTTTCAACCGTCTAGCTATCACGGTTCATGAGATACAGCCCGGGTTGCGGCTTAGGGTCCCGACCCTATTACTAAGACTCCACCCACTGTCCGTCTGTCTGTCTGTCACCAGGCACTCTTTGGGTACGGAACCCTTAAAACAGGCTTAAAGAATACAGGCTGAAAATATGAAACAATACAGGTTTACTTTGATAAAGAACTATATACAAAAAGGTAATACCTAGCTTACTTAGTTTATTGGCAAAAGCTGCAAGTAAAAGAAAACCATACTAAAATGTTCCTTATTTTGTGGCCATTTTGTACGGTCTCGTATAAAATACAAAGTTTATTTAATTATTCATGTTATCAAAACGGTACACCGTGTATGACTTCCGAAAATATTTAATTTACTTAATTTATCTTGATCGTTATTAATGAGAACGATTTAGTTTACTTAAGCTGAAATTCTTTTCTTAATATTTCAAGTAAGTAATTAAGTCTTAAGATAAAATATATTTTTAGGCTGGAGACCGTTTTTGGCAATTAACGGTCGTCATTAGTGCGAGATTGTTGATGCAGGAAAGAAGCTGGAATTACAGATTTTAAGTAAAACAATAATCTTACTTTAGGGCCTTGTTGCAGTTGTGTAAAATGTAAATATGAATGAATTAGTTATACCTGCAATGCAAAAAAAGGAGTCTTGACTTTTTAGTACACTTCATTAGTATTTTTCACTTCTCATGCTCTAAAAGTACGCCGTTATAGCCCCACGAAGCGGGATTAAAGTGACCGTTTATTCCCTAGGGAGTAAAAAGTAATTTAAAAATGGAACGATATTTTACTTTGAAACATGGTCACAAAAGAGTAGCTTGTCAAAGGTTTTATTTAAATTTCGAATTGGCATGCAAATAGAAAGCGGTTTAATGAAAAAAAAACAAATGAACTCTTCAACGCGAGAAATATTTATGGTTGTTTCTGTGCATCGTTGATTTTGAAAAGCAATGCCACTGTTGCTAGCCCCTGCAGTAATGTAGGTACTAATTATCTGTGTAGTGTGGATCATCTTCATTGCAAAAATGTTGTGAGTTTGTGTTGTGTTTTCAATGGTTAATCTGTGACTGACCTGATAGAAGAAAAAACTGACCGCTCAGTTAAGAATTTTTGTCGAGTGTATACTTGTTCAGTTTTAAATGACTATTTTTCTCGCACTCAAAGTGAAAAGTACAGTTTGCACCTCGAGACTAAACGCCAATATAATATACCCTCGCTTTCATTGCCTCCCTCGCAAGCTCGGGAGTCAAACCATCTCTGGTATAAATAATGGCTTCGTTTAGTCCCTCGTTATAAAATATACTATTACAGGCCTAAGATATACTTACTTAGGTAGTACTCGTAGAACTAAAATAGAACTCAAATGATCTCACTTCTGTCGTATAGTTGTTATTACTTAGCTAGGCTTATCCAGTCTCAAAACAATTATCTTTTTATGTCCCTGTTTCATTATGATAAGTACCTATCGTCCAATTTAACGAGTAACAATTAATTGAAGTAAGAACAGTTTTACGTGTTTCACTCAATAATTTTCATCTCTTAAATTATTGATCGTAAGCCTTCAGATGACTAGAGCTAACGATCTTGTCGAGAAAATTCACCATTCACCATTGTACACCGTAAACTTTAAAGCAGCTTTAAGTGTTTAAAGTGTTTAAATGGCTAGAATTATTCATGTTCTTAATAAAATTATAAATAGGTACTAGTAGTTTTATCGTTTCAACGAGGTACTAAAATATAGGTTTTTTGAATTGCATAACCATACATCTTGTTCAACCATAGGTATATATTTTACAGCTCGTAAAGGTAAGAATATAAAGGTTAGAACTATGATTCAAATTTTTAATATTTGTGTGTAAATGATAGTGTTTGTGCAGGTTTCCACCGAGATCCTGTGCAGCGGGTGGAGACGATACGCCTGGCGCCTGCTGATCAGGCAGCACTCGCTGGTGTGGTGTCTACGTTCGACCCTCCCGCCTCATACATCAAACACGTCTGCTACACCAACTTCACCAGGTACTTACTTCCTCATTCATTTAAGTTACATTTAAAAGCATTATCAAAATGGCCACGCATGATGGATAGGAACACGTTTCAGTAATAGTAGATTATTAACCAAGGGCTGTATGACATCAATTGCATACGAGGTTTTTGGCGCCTGAGCGAAGCGAAGGCGCTAATTAACCCGAGTATGCAATTGATGCTTACGCCCGAGATAAATACTCTGCTTTACATATCGATTGTGAGGTAAGTAAACAACAAGACAGCAGGTTTCAATGAACATTTATTAATAAGAAAAAAATGTGTATTTAATTAAAATTAATAGTAAAATTATTACAATTTGTAAGAGATATGGTCACGTTCTTTTTAGGTATATTTCTTTCGCGCCTACTAGTAGACTGCCTTTTTTTTTCACGCACGCAAGCGCGTCAAATCTTGCTGGCCAGTTTGATTTTTAAATCGATTCCATCTAACATACGATGTGGAAACAAATAGTTCCATATTTAAAATAAAATCTTTATAAAATAAATTGTCTAGATTCCGATTCGAGTAATTAATCGATACCGAGAAAAAAAAAATAACTTTTTAAAAATATTCTTCGTGCAGTATGAGTATGACAGTTCTTTTTTCAAATTCCAAAACCTATGCTGTAATGATAGTCATACACCCCGGCATTCAGGGGTGTAAGGGTGTACTTACAGAGCAAGAGATATGTAAAAGGAATTTAATTACGGTTGCCAAAAGTTGTGAATGAATATGACATACACATTAACATTCATTAAAAAGCCCTCGACGTAACTACATCGGGTAACTTTACAAAGGAACAGTCAAAAGTTATTTGGCTTTCAGAATTTGTAAATTTCCGGGATCGAATACTTGGAGTTCTATTGTTAGTACAGCGGGGCTATTTTACGCGATTCTCGTACTAACGGCAAGCATGCTGCTCAAAAGACGTAACCAAACTGCCGCCGGCACCCGAGCCAAGAAATGAGCGGAGCGAATCCCAAATAAATATCAAAACTCCTCGCTGAACATTCGTGTTTGCAACTTGTTAAACCGAAGCCTTAATGGGTAAACTTCACCAACAGAACTATGTCAGCATCTGGTAAATTACTGCAATAAAAATATACCGGACATGATCTAGGACTTTAACAATCAGAATGCAACCATTGTATTCAAATCCAATCAATAATTTGAAGAGCATTCAAAGCCACAAATCAAGCATAAAATAGCGGTATTTGGCGCAAAATCTTCATCGATGTGAAACAAAAACTTGAACAGATCTACGGCTATCGGTCAAGACATTGATTTTTCATATTTACACCATTGACTTACTGTTCCGTTTGCCTTCAGAGAGGAGCCGCCGGCTCTCGTTCATCAATCACATTCACCAAACTTTATTGGTTGTATAGAACATAAACATAAACCATGATTAATGTATCAAGTAGACATTAATTGCGATCGACTATTACCTGATAGGCGAGTCTCTTGTTAGTGTTAATTACAGTACTGCGGCGAGTGCAAAAAGTCGGTTTAATTCAAACGCCATTGTTTAACCGTCGTCATCGGCCGCTGCAATGAGAGCGGAATGATGCGTTTCTGTTCTACAAGTTTTCTTTTTAGTTTCGATTGCATAGAATATCGTCTTCAGAGTTTTTCAATTAGTGCAAAAACGTCTGATGATATCAATGGATGACATCGATATTACTACTTGCAGGAATTGTTATTATACTGTAATTTTATTTTCTGAAAATGTTACGCAAAGAAAATGTATTGTAAAATAAAAAACGACAACCTCTGCGTTGTGCGATGGGGACATTGATTGTGATGTCAAACCATTTGAAGAAGTAACTGGCATTATTGTCTTGTCCTTATCCCAATTAATTTGGTGTCAACCGCGCCGCAGCATGCCATCTCCTTCCATACTTCTCTATCATTCGTTATCTCATCAGGAACCTTCTTTCTTGCCATATCATCCATCGTTTCTTTGCTCTTCATCTATTCTTATACCCAATCATATTCAAAGTTCCTCACAATATGGTTCTCATTCCTCCGCATCACATGCAGTAACGGGCCAGAAATAAATAACGCGTCTTTTCTAAATAGCTCTAAAATCTTCCAGGTTGGGTTTCCCGTCTCCTATATACGTGAATGTGGTGCGTGACCCGGTGGAGCGGGTCATCTCGTGGTACTACTACGTGAGGGCTCCCTGGTACTACGTAGAGAGGAAGAGGGCATTCCCTGACCTGCCGCTGCCCGACCCCGCTTGGTTGAAAAAGGTTTGTTCATATTTTTTGTGTTATTAGAAGATTTTTTACGTTTCTTATGGTTTGATTTTACGGCTAGGTGAAGTGCTAATTTATTACTACAATATATGACGATTAGGATTAAGTTCTCATAAACATGGTGTTGTGTCAGTCAATCCATTAATACAATGATTAATATCCTGCATACAATATTTAATGGTGACGTATGGCCAACATCTATCGTAAGATTAACAGCTGTTTTGATGAATGTCTAATCTCTGTTGATACCTACTGCAATGGATGTCAGATTATACTGAGATGCCTTTGTGAACGGTGCTAAAAATTGACACCCACACTCCTACAAAAAACAGACACGCAATTATTCTCTTCATCTATTAATCATCACGCTCGTTCTGTTATCTGATGGTAGAATCATGCATAATGCGTGTCAATAACATCATGACAGGATCAATAATAGCTAAAAAGTACCTATTTCAAAAGAAGTATAAACAATTTCATGGTTTTCTTTTCTTACCTAGCCGTGAGAACGTGTAAGCTATTCGATTTTTTTTTATTGTTTTTACAGCAATCGTGACATGATCTCTATTCACGAGATGCGTTTTTATTTGCTAACGGTGAAAATGATCTTGTTTGAGATGAAGCGCTTCAATCGCTTCATGTAGCAGTGATTACTGTTCTGAAGCGCATATTGTTCGTGCGATGGGCTGCTCAGCTAAAATTACTGGAACACTTTATAGTGGAGCCTGCAACGTGTAATGTAACAAGATTATGGTAACAGGGACCTATTAGGCTGAATTATAACATAATCTGAATATCTAGACAGTATCATAATCGCGTGGCTTTATTTGCTTATCGTGGATCTTATTACTGTCCGGTTTTATGAACAGGAATATTTACAGTTTAGGTCAATTCATATTCATGATCTCGTTTTTCATAAATTGTTGAACAAGTTTTGTTGCAAATGTCACCTGAATGTTATAATGTTGGTCTGATTTTAGGCCTTTTTTGAAGGCTTACACTTCTTGTTAGATTACAATGGAAAACAACCATTTTTTTTTGTCTATTCTATAAAAAGACTTTTTGCGTGAATAAAGAGATACGCGTGGCAGCGATCGGGTTGATCGGCCGCCAATTTGCGGATGAATCGGCTAAAATTGGCCACGTGCCGCGCCGTTATCTGCGCAAGAGTTGATCCCTAGCGGGGTTGCCATTAGTAGGGAATGTTTATGGCGCTATCTGGACTTGATGATGTAATCATATACCTAGTTGATAGTTATTGCACATAGTTGCTGTAGTAGGCCTAAATATGTTGATGATTCTGTTGTTTGAACGTTGTAAAACTGAATTTTATGTGTACGATGAACTCCTATCATGCTATATCAACAATTTTGCCCTATAACCAAACCTTTTATCTCCAAAAAGCTGGGTAAAAGTTGAATAAAGGTTTTGGCGGTGATTGATTGTTGTGTAAAAGCGTTTGCCAATACAAATTGGCTCTATAAGTTTATACAGCAAAAACGACCTATTAGGAATTGATGTAAAGGTTTACTTCGTGACTTTGTATAGCTGTTATAGTCAGGAGTTATTGCAACCACCAATGTGACTAGTATACAACGATAGAACTTTATAACAGTGTTAACTGTCGCCTTAATGCGCCTGATTAACGCAATAAAGGTTCTGAACGTACTATAATGGGTCTTTCGTTATAGTAGAGATGAAAACTCAAGAATAGGGCGACATTGTGATATTGTGGATTATTAGATCGTCGTTATAGTACATAGTAATGCCCACTATGGGCAAAACAAATCTATGACAGAGTGATTTGGTGATATAGCTGAGTTTCAAATTACATTTATGTTGCCGAACTTGTCTTAAAAGGGTTTTCTAAAGCTCGTTATAGTCGTAGTGATAAACTTATCACAAGGATTATAGAAAATGGTTCCGTACAAAATACATTTAACGTACGTAGCCAAAGAAAAAGAGAATTATTTAAATATGGACAATGATTCCAGTAGTGGTTTGGTTTCCGAAGCTCAATTATTCTATTAAGGAAAATCAGCAACTGTATCACAAAAAGTCAGAGTATGAATAAATATTAACTAATAAGTATGACTCTGACTTCGTAGTAGTGCTGATTAAGAAACTCATGATTTCTGATGTGTTTAATAAAAAACGACAAAGATCGATAAAAAAAACATCACATTAATGGCACACGGACGAGCAAAAGGAACCCTAATTTCATGTAATGGTGGTTGATATCTGTCGTAACGAGTGCTATAGTAGAGTTCAGGAAGCTGGAAGTATTTATATGACTTAAAATTCGTAATTATTTAAGTAAAAGCTCGATAATTCGAGGGGGGCGTGTAAACCCATACAAAGTTTATCAGTAAAATAACAGTCGCACGTCATTTTCCCCCTATGAGATGAATAATTTAATTACAAAATAAAATAATATCTAACTCCGATTCCAATTTCTGATTTCTTCGTATTCTATATCTTTTGCTCTTCAAAAACACTGAACACTGCAGCGGTGTGAACGAATGTAAATTGAATGAATGATGAATATTAGTGAAGTAATGGAAACATGAACTCTTTTACAGTACTAAAAGGTACTATACTTGCATCGTGGTGGCTTTATATGTCAACAAATAGAGTTAGCGTTACTGTTACATCAACTGTAATAGGCCAAAATGGTCACACCTGACACCGCTACAGTTGTACTATACAATTGAATGGAGATATAATTGCGCCACTTTCTTCGTAGGTGCACCTTCTTAGGCCTTTTATTTGACCACTGATTAGTTTTTACAAAACGTTCTATGGACTTCTATACAACTAACTTTTGTTGGTTGGGATGCCTAAGATCTACATCAAACTTTTTTATAACCACAAAATTAATTGCTAACATAAAAGCCTAGTTAGTACCGTATTCTTTTAGCGACAATGGTTAGGAGTAAAAATGTATGGGACTGAGCTAATGAAACCTACATAATGTAATATAGTTGAAGAGGGCTGTTGAAATACGAAACGCTTCAAACGTAATTGGTACTTGTCTAGGCACTCTGAAGGCTGAAAGTATAGTTGGCACTGTGTTCCATCCCCAGAGTCCCAAACCATTCCTGGTAACCGAATTGCTGTAGTTATTTATTTATCTTGTGGTTAGTGCCTAACCTGGTATCAGAGTTTTTATGCCACCCATGGGTCTCTGACTTGGCTTTTTTTATGATGGGAAATCATCAAATGACTTCTCTCACTCTGGGCGGAGCAGGAGGGAGTGTCAGACTTTTACTGACTAAAACTCATCCATGTTCCTTCCTCGCCCTTTATGTTCCGGGGCCGCGGTATCTCTTTCGAACAGTCCCGCAACCCCGGGGGGTGACCACCCTAACATACCGAGTTTCCTTCGTGCCTGGCTTGGCTCTACATGCCATCGAGAAATATCCCTCAGGCATACTGGTTTAGGTATCCTCCCAATGTTTTCCTTGACCGGAGCAAATGCTTATACGAACATGATTATGAAAAATCAGTGGTGCGGGTGTTGGGTTCAAATTCGAGTCTTGTTAGTCGGATGATACTCACCACTAGACTATCGCCGCTTATTATGGCGATATCACAAACATCAATGTAGCTCAGTAGGTGCAAAGCTAATACAAACAAACATTACATTACATACATCATTAAAACCGAACACGCGTGTACACAAAGTACAACAAGTTGTTCCTGTCGCAATCTCTCGAATACAATAGCTGAACAATTATATCGGATCGGATCTCTCTGCAATATAAATCAATTGTTTGTGGGTGACCGTTAGCGCCATGATCGTATCAATCAATAATAACCATTCTTCTTGGCATGTCATTGGCAAAAAAATCAAATATCTTTGGCCTAAAATTCAGCGACGCGAACTCCACTCACTCAATGACCATTACATACCAACGAGTAACCACTGATCAGTAGAATCTCAAGCTTTCGCCATTTCCCCGCTCCGTAAACCTACTTCATGGACATCAAACACTATCCGGATTATTAATACGGAACCGTTTTTCCGATTAAAAACCATTCGCTGTGTCGAATTTCCCACTTCTATGGTTTCATACTGTATCGGATACTGCCACCATTAGACAGGCAGATCAACTGTCAGAGGGTGGAATTGATCAGAATACTGATTGTTATTAGGCCTTTATAATAACAACAAAATAATTCTAACAAAAGTGTTTGAACCCACCATCTCCATATTGTTTGTTCCTGTTAATTCTGTATTCAACGGTACGGAACCCTTTTCACGCAAATCCGATTCGCGACTGGCCCTCTAAGTGTGATGTGCCCCGTTAGGGCTGTCAAAATGTTCATTCAGAAGAATCAGTAGAATCCCATGGTCAAGAGTTCAGTTCAGATCAGTCGGTCACGAGCAGTCGGCTAACACGACACGAATCAGTGCTCACGATCGAATTACAAAGAAAGGCAAATTGAAGCAATGCGTCTAACTACTCGTGAATTAATTAGGTTAATGTATTGATGGGAATGAATGGTATGATACATCACTTTAGTGCAGTTAACGAGTTAATAGTGACGGTATACTGTTCCGACAGATTAGTGTTGCGCTTTTTTTATTACTGTTACTATCAAATATTTAATAGATTTATGATATTTTTAATATTGGTATTAATGAATTTGAGAGTCTGTGCTGCAGTAGCATACTTTTTATTAATTGCATGCTTTGGTTACTTTTATATTTTAATAACAAAATTGATCGTTATCAATCTTGCAGTAACGCTAACATATTACTTCTTCGTGTTACCAATTACAAACGTAATTGGAGTTAACTTGTAACAATAAAAGTCAAATTTTATTCTTTTATTTTACCAATCTCTGCCTTTAAGTAGCATTTAAAAACAATTTCGTGTAGTTCGTTTTGTGGTCTATTCTATATCTCTACGAAGCAAGAAAACGAAAGGCAAAGCAATGAAAGTTGTTACATAAATCGTTATTGTTATTAAAGTCCCAGGCACTTTAGTATTTAAATCCTTAATCTAGAATCTAAACTGATCACTTAGATTGCATATTCGCACCTTTCCCAAGATGCTGTTATCTTGATCAGGCGTCAAGTAAAATATTGTATTTTATGAGAATAGCTGGCAATGGTACCATTAAGGCTATTTATTGTTCTCGTAAAATGAATATGTATGTACAAAAGCCAACGAAACACTTGCCTGTGGGTGATTTAGGTGCTATAACAAAACAAACATATAGGCGAAAGTGTAACAAAAGTACCAAAACCGCACGTTAATTTTGCTGTTTAACGTAAAACATGTTAACAGAAACGATGTAGATTAAAAGCACTGAATACTCTTAATTTAAATTTTCCTGTTTTGTCTTTTTTCTAATTCAACTGTCCTCTCGCAGGTCTGCTGGAAGAAATTTCTTATGAAATAAGCAGTACCTTTGTGCTCTTCTTTCTTAATGTAATATTCTACTAAGTATTTTGAGTGTACATAAATAAATAAATAAAGTACTCTGTGTGAAATCCGTAGGTGAAACTAACAATATTGCCTAGAAAAATTTAAACACAAAGCTAAGATAAATCGTTTGGCACTAGACAGATGAATAATGTAAATATGCTGGCTACCAGGCATATGAAAAGCTTAAGGGGCCGGGGGAGCGTGCGCAGTTCATACAAACGTAATACCAAAATAATTCGTAACCAAAAAATATTCTTAAGAAAGTGTGTATTTATTTCGATTGGATTACATAATATCTAGGTTTCCAAACATTATACTTTGAAAGGAAAATGATATTTTGACGAGATATGAGGAATTTAAAATTTCTATAGAAAACTTATTTTTCTCTTGTTTAAATCAATCAATGTCCATTCGTAATATATATTTGGGAACCTAGACATTTTGTAATCCAATCGAAATAAATACAATATGTTTGGTTTACGAATTATTTTGGTACATATTACGTTTGTTTGAACGACGCATCACGCACGCTCCGCCGGCCCCTTAACAATGATAAGCTAAAAATAATATCTAGACTACCTGTATACCTGCTACACAGGACTGCTATACAGGTTGCAAACTTTTAGCGCGGCAAATTTTGGTCCCCATCCACGGATTTTTATGTAAATCCCACAGATAGCAAAAAAATAATAAATAAAATAAATAAATAAAATAATTTCTTCTCAAACATTTTGTTTGAAAATTTTATTCTAAAGCGGTGTTTTTCGTTTAATTGTTATTTTATGTTAAGTGAGCAATCAATCAGGTATTACAAGAAGTCTTAAACAAAACTAATTGCAAATATTCTTTCATAGTGAAAGCTCATTAATTTTGAAACGGTATTAATCTTAAGGCGATTACATGAGCTAAACGCGAGTTTTATAATTACTAAAAGTATATGATTCACTGCTTTAAACAAGACCAGAAAAATATATGATATTTTTCAGGATATATGCTAGCATGATACTGTTTTGAAAATATAACACAATTAATTTGGCTCGATAAAAAGAAATCACGAACTTATCTCTAAAAATATCTTTCAAACAATAAAAAAACATACTAATATACATGCGATCATTCTGATTTTTTGGCAAATAATATTACAAGCAATATATTAGCATGATACTGTTTTAGTTTTTTAATTCAATCAATAGTTTTTTTGTAAATCGATCGAAACCACTCATTTCGCGCTGTTTGGCCCGCAGTGGCTGACGTAACAACCACTTTGTAGTGCAAGCTGATTAGAACTTTATTCTAAAAGCATTTCAAACGAAGTTTGAACCACCACAAATAGAGTTGCTAATTAGTTCGCTAAGTGCCTTAAGAATTTTAATTGCCTAAAGCCTAGATTTATTTCCAGTCGTGTGAAATGGCTTCAAGCTACGAACTGACAAAACAATTAGCGCCTATGTATTAGAAAATTAATGGGCTGAGGCTACACCGGTGGTCAAAATTTTTTTGTTGTATAATTCATCATCACTTCAGCCCGTTGTGTACACCACGGCTAAATACGGACCGATAAATAGCCACCGCAAAAAAAAAATGCATCATCACTTCACATTTAGAACTAATCCATGGTAATCAATCACCCCAAGGAATGGGGTTTCCGTATTTTTGGCCCCTATAGGCACGCCACCGGTATTAGTGTAGGATGGCACCCACAGCGTGATTGTCATCCATCCAGCATGATTTTTGTTAAAAAACCTCTAAAATGTAACAGTATATTGTATTTAAACCGCCCATTTGCAAAGTCATAATACCTGTGCAACGAAACCTAAATTGTATATCATAACTTCTGCTCTGTATGTAGACTATACCTACAAACCTAGTTAGGATTTATAGTCCCTGTAAGTCAGCCCACGTAGAGACCTATTTCATCGTTCATCTTTTGATCTGATCACGAGATGGTGTATCGAAGTAGTCGGCTATCCATCAAATAGACTTCGGAAATGGATAAACGTGGGCTATTCTCTACTCAGACGTAAACAAGTCGACATGCTCCCGATACGCGAAACTGTTTCGTTTCGAATGGTCATTGGTTTCTGTGAATCTATGAATATTACGGTCAACATTTTTTTCTGTCGAATAACGCTAAATAGTGCGTGGCTTTTATTGCTTTACGGGCGATTTCTGCGAAGTAGTTTGCACTATAGTCACTAATTTTGTCGTTAGGACAGCAGTATAGTTATACAAGCATCGAATATTTTTGAAATCCTACATACATTTATCTCAATATTTTTTAAGTGTATCAGATAAGGGTATCAGATGTGGTATTGTAGGTAAATAACAGTTCAGGGTCACCACCAATGAAACAAGGGTTCAACTACTTCTGCAACACCTATTTCTGCGAACACACATTGGAATTTCTAATTACACCGACAGATCTAATTCCGATAAACTGAATGATTACAGCAACAGTCAATCAGTTTTCAGCACAAACATACCCATATAACAAGATACATTAACTCCTTATTTACGGACTGAATAGGTTTCGGCTTACTTCCATCTATTCAAGCCAACCCTCGACTTAGTCAGTGCTGTAGAAAAAATAAATTAGTTTTGAGTCAACAAAAAATTGATGATATAATTAGTTTAGCTAACAAAAAACTAACTCTTACGTGCTTAGTGTTTAGTGTTGATAATAAGCAGACGATAATTAAAAATATTGTTGAACAAAGTAGTTAGGATGATGAGAGTAACGTTATGTTACACAAAGGTGATAGACAAGCTGAGATGTTTCAATATGAACATCTAACATCTTTGTTAATACGTCAGTCTATATGTCTGCGTGGTCTGCGTCTTATTGAGATGCAAAAAATGACAATTCCTTATTCAAAGACGTTATGGCGATTGGCGTCATGTTCATTATTTCTTTATTTTAGAGTGGTAGTATTGAAACATCATTAGCAACTCGACTAAAGTGTCAGGAACTTACTGTCTGATAAGAAATTAATCTAAAACGTGGCGATGTAGTGTATGATGGCTAATGATTTATTTCATTTCAAATGTAATTTATGTACGACGAACTTTGTTCTGCATTTCCCTTCGGGGAAAACTTATACATACCTTCAAAATGCACTTACTACACCATTGCCAGTCTATAACGATCAACTGGGACATAGGTCTCCTCTTCGTGTCAAGGCATGGGCCATAATGTGCCATTGCACCATGCGGAGCCGATTAGTGTACCTACGTAAAAGGTCTTCGAATTTTTGGATCTGTATCTCTTCGAAGACATCACGATGGATTCCTACAATATTTTGTAAATTCACTTGTCACCATTATCTGCCTAGCTTTTTCCCAATTATGTTGGGGTCGGCTTCCAGTCTAACCGGAGGCAGCTGATTACCAGTATTTTACATGGAACGACTGCCTATCTGACCCCATACCACTTAGTAGGACTAGTTGTCGGACTTTTTGGGCCACTAACTACTTGCGTTATAACAAGTTTATTTATTTATTTGTTTATTTAACACTTCAAGCACATAGTACAGAGGCGGACTTAATGCCATAGGCATTCTCTACCAGTCAACCTTTGGGTGATGCAGAGACAAGCAGTGGTAGGTGTACATCTGAAAATAATTCAATTAATACTCTGGTTAACTACAAAGATATATAAAATACTATAAATATCTATATATAAGTAATATCTATGTATATAAGTTTAGTAGTTAGTAGCCCAAAAAGTCTGTCAAGAATCTTCAAATAACAGGCGGGACAAACAGCTTAACGTGCTTTACGAGGCACGAAGGACAGTCGGTATGTTAGGGTGGTCACCCCCCGGGGTTGCGGGACTGTTCGAAAGTGATACTGTGGCCCCAGAACGTAAAGGGCAAGGAACGAACATGTATGGGTTTTAGTCAATAAAAGTTTGACACTACCTCCCGCTCCGCCCAGAGTGGGAGAAGTCATTTGATGATTTCCCATCCGAAAAAAATGGGTGTTCACCCCATCCGCAGGCCAACCTAGGAAAACAACACTTAACCTATAGATCGACCCGAGCGGCTGTTACTTTTTAGCCAAGAGCTCCTCTACAAATTTAAGTTAAGTAATGATAATTTTTTGTATATTTTTTCAGGACTTTGAGACCTGCGTGCTGAGTGGAGACCGCGAGTGTCGTTACGTGGAGGGTCAGACTCATGAGGGGATTGGCGATCATCGCC
Organism: Xestia c-nigrum; assembly: GCA_916618015.1. NCBI lineage: Eukaryota > Metazoa > Arthropoda > Insecta > Lepidoptera > Noctuidae > Xestia > Xestia c-nigrum. The sequence goes on from OU745260.1 coordinate 15,385,893, forward strand.
GTCAGACGCTGTTTTTCTGTGGACACGAACAACAGTGCACGTGAGTAATGTACACTTGTGCCTACGACTCAATATGAAAATCCTATGGCACATAGAAACTGTATTCACCGATAGCTGAGTGATGACTAAAATTTTTCAAAATATAATTGAAAACGCCCTAACAGGACGTTATCAACACCAGCCTCCAGCAGTCCGTCCAGTGACAGACATTTGCTTGCAGCACTGGCTTTAATATTTTTTTCAACACACACGCTCAAAATAGTATATTTTGATACAAGTGGAGAAAGTTTGTTATTTATTCATTTAAACTTTATGCACTTAATGTACAAAGGCGGACTTAATGCCCTGGGCATTTTCTACCAGTCTACCTTAGGGTGATGCAGAGATAAAACTGTAGGTGCAAAAGTAAAGAAAATTATGAAGATTAAAATATAACAATAAATACTTAAATACATACATACAATAAATTATAAAAAGTGAGGAAAGACAAAAAACAATTAAAAAAAAAATGTTGATGAAGAAAACAAACAAATTAAATGTGGGATAAGTCTGCCAACTTCTTATGTAAGAGCTCCCGAGCTTTCATTTTAAAAGTGAGCCGACTGGTTGCCATCCTGATATTCAAAGGGAGCGCATTCCAAAGAAAAACCGCCTGTACAGGAAAGGAAGATTTGAAGACACCAGAGCGGTGAGTAGGACATCGTAGAAGGCGATTATTGGAAGAACGAAGATCCTTGCTGTGCGCAGAGCATAAATACTGGAAGTGAGAAGTCAGAAGTCAGATAAGAAGGAGAAGTGGGTTTGTCTAGAAGAGAAAACAAAGTTGTCAAAGCCCTTAACGCTCTGCGCTGCCTGATGGGTAACCATTTTAAGCGCAACCGATGTGCGGACGCATGATCATACTTACGGAGATTAAATACGAATCGAATGCAGTTATTTAGAAGGCGGTCCAGTTTATTGAGGAGATCTGCATTCAGGTCGTAGTAACACACATCACCATAGTCTAGTATAGGAAAGATTAGGGACTGTACCAGCATTACCTTTATTATTTGTTATTGTGGTTCAAGGCGGTATTAACACTCGAGCCGTAAGGCGAGGGTGTTTTTGAGCCGAGAACTGCAATAACAAAATATGTCCACGTGTATTAAACGTCGTTTTTCAATACACTTCTGAAGAAATAAAATAAAATAATGTAAAATATTTGTGTCATGAATGTCACTAGACTATGATTTAAATTTTATTTTTTTCCGCGCTTAGCTTTCGCCAGGTTGAAGGAGAGGCAAAGGTATGAATCGTTAAACAGCCTAAGTAATCGTTATACAGCCTAATATGAAAATATAGTTTTTTTTTTTAAACTTGAATTTAGAACACAAATAAATGTTAATGTGTTTATAAAAGTAAATATTACTTATAAATAATCATGTCTATCTACGATATTGAATTTATAAACACAATTTGAATATTCAAAAAATGTGTACAAAGAAAGATTGTAGATCGCTTTTCCGAAATTAAAAAAAAAAACATTCACCTCTGACTATAGTCAGAGGTGAGTGTTAACTGTACTGTTGTAGTGTGTGTGATGACGCGATGACGCGCCCTAGGGTGGAGCACGCTTTCCTACAAGAACGACTTTGTTTTATACCGCCTTTTTTAGGACTTGATATTTCCTACATAAAATAATTTTATGGATATTTAAAACTCTAGGTCGATCGAGTTACATAGGAAACGCATGTAAAGAGGTTAAGCAGGATACTTAAATATAATATTAACCGCTGCTTCATTTCCTTATGCGAGAAATGCCAGGATTATATTACACCGTTTTATGTGCAAAGAGAATTCACTCTTTTATCGCTTGTCTGATCGCCTAGATTTACAGTCGACTATTGATATAGTGTATCTTCAGCCCACCCTTAATTATAGGGAAGCTTAATTAACATTCCTCGTTGGTGTCAGCAGCGTCTGTCGTGTTTGACGTCCTGCGTTAAATTCCCAGGGCGGTTATAGTAATGTTGGGTGTTTCCATTAGAAAATTCTCAGTAGGTACCAGCCTGCCGGAATTTGCAATCTAAATGTAGGTATAGCATAGGCTTATCTTTGAATGTCCAAATATTCGGGGAAGACAGGCAGGTTAGGACAGGTTATGTTCAAACATGGATGTTTATATTTATAAAAAGTATGTACTCACAAGAAAAAAAAGTATCTATGTATTAGGTATGTCAACTACAGGGTGAATTTTAATTAATGCGACAAAATGAAATTGGAGCTTCAGTTACAGTAACATAGTAATTATAAACTGTTTTTTCTACAATCTAATTCGTTATAAAAAATTACGCGATTATCGTTTTCAAAAGGTCCATTGATGTTATTATCTTTATTTAAGTACTAATAATCGGTATTCCAGTAATATGCAAAATAAATAAGAAAAATTAAGGCAAAATTAGGTAAATGACCGCTATATTGAGCACTGCGATGAGTCGGCAAGATTTTTGATACTTTTATTATTTTAACGGTTTTCGTAACACTGATCAATTATTTCTTAATTTTATATTTTATAAATTTTCTTGACAACACGTATTATTGTATATTTAAATTTGTCGCATCTATTCAATTTCACCCTGTATATGGTGTCCACGACACAAGCCTAATCGCTCAGTGAGGCGCTAGATGGCGGTGTGTATAATTTCCAGTGATATTTATTTATTACCTTTATTTAATCTTATGCACAATGTTCTTTGATTCCAGGCCATTCAACAGCGTGGAAGCTCTGCAGCGCGCCAAGCGTGTAGTGGAGGAACAGTATGCCGTGGTCGGAGTGCTAGAAGACATGAACTCAACGCTGACGGCGCTCGAGCGATATGTGCCACGATTCTTCAGAGGAGCGCTGAAGCTGTACTGGGGTTAGTCACATTGAGTATAGCGACATCTATTGGATAAATTAAGTACTACATAGTCGGTTTTCGACTTTAGATTGTAGATGGAGCCGCTTCTGTCACAATGCAAACAGCACTGTCCCTGTAATTGCAACGAAATAACAATATCTAAAGAATAGACACTCTACATGCGCCCGATACTTAATTGGTCTTCTAACGACCTACTGGTCAAAATGGACCAAGCAGTTTCTATCTGTACGAAACTTCACCTTTGTGTAAATAAGGCGGAATAGCGCCTGTGTTGTTACTTCTTTTCTTTGTAGCATATTGCAGTTTAAAAGTACATATTAGTATTTGTCTAGGCTCTACACAATAGGAAAGTTTTTCAAAATCTCTCATACCTTGCTCATGCCTTAAATATTATTTTAATAATTCTTTCTCTCTCTGGTTAGTGATGTTACTTAGACTCTCTTCAGTCTTCACAGTCTACAATTGCCCGATAATCAGTGCCGGGTCCGTATCGAATGTTTCATGAAATCGCCACCAAGCTCCATCTCGATATTTTACAATTTCATGAAAGTTCATACCATTTCACATGGTAAACACCACGTTTTCTCATTGCAGAGGAAGTCAACACTTTCGCCCGAATCAACCGCAACAACTACAAGCCACCAGTTTCTGAAGAAGTGAAGAACATCGTCCGAGCGAACTTCACCAGAGAGATTGAATTCTACGAGTTTTGCAAGCAGAGGTTACACATGCAGCTGAGGGCTCTCCGGGATCCAACCATAACCCTCCCCACGGCGCGCGCGCGGAGGCGGAGGGCGCGCAAGTCTACCAGAGTGTAACCATAGACAACTGATGGGTAGCCCATCCCTTCTAGACTGTGTTAGGTTAGAAGTTGTATAACCGCCTTATAGGCTGCGTGACGTATTCAGAGCAGTGACATTTCATCGTGAATTTGAGCTCTGCGTTTTAATTTTTGAGTGTTCGTTTCGTTCTGCTTTTTGTTTTGATTTAAACATCTCTGAGTTATGGGCAGGCACGGTCTGCTACAAAAATAGACAACTTGATTTCTGAAGGCAAACTCTGCCTAAGTTTTAGACTACAATGGAAAGGCAAGTTTATCGGTATGTAGGGCTCACAGTCACTACGCCAGTGCAGTCAAGATTTTAATATATTTTGAGCTAGTAGTCTAGTTTATTAATGTGAACATAAATTCATTACATTTGTACAGAAATAAAATCAACATAGAAGCGTTGTACATTTTCCCAGTTAATAGATAACTTGATTAAGAATGAGTAAATTATTAGAAGTCATCTGGCTTTATTGAGACGTTTTGTTTCATTGTTAAGTCGTGATCGCCGCCATCTTGGCTATTGGCGCGAAGTTGTGACTATTTATTTTAATTCGTAATTATTTAAGTGATATCAAATTAAGCTGAAAGCGTCAGGGTAGCCCGCAGAAAATTTGAGTTTCGCGGTCTAGCCTGACGCTTCCCCCTTAAGCAGCAACCAATATAAGTACATCTCCTACTTTTATGAAATTGTATATTTTAGGTAGTAATGACTTAGCTTTAGAATATTGCTACTTAGGAACTAAAAAGTCGCACTATTATTTTTAAATATTTTCCAGTTAATATGGTCTGCAAGGCAGAAAGGTGACAAGGTTCTTACTGTTGTATATCTCTACCTAATTAACTGTACCTTAAGCTGCATTCAATAATTTATTATGAGATCAAAAATAAAGAGTAATTGTGATATAATATTTCGCTTATTGATAAGATTCTGTAATTAAAGTACTTGCATAGTATCAAGCAGGTTTTTATTTTGTATCCTTTCTGAAATAATAACCCTACAGTCAATGGCTCATGCGTACTATTGTCCCACGTTGGGCGCCATTATTACCAATCATTATGGTTGTTCCACGTTGGGCGCCATTATTACTAATCAATGTAGCAGCAGATGCGATGCTGTAGTGTTTAGCTGTTTAGGGATGCGTCTCATTTTTTTTTTCTACAGAATAACGACTAAAAACTTCCCTCTTCTTATTCGACACTTTCGCAGTCTTTTGTTATTATACCAGACGGCAGCCCTATCGTTAGGAGTCAAGTTCAATCTCTGCCAAGTTGGTCTTTAAGACAGTTTGAAATCACGGCAGTCTGTCAATAGATGACAGTATGTTACTTTGATATCACAATAATTGAGATTGTTTTCATAAAATATCGAGTCTTAAAGGTTGCCGTGGTCAGATACCGACAGTTATGTTGTAATGAAGATTATTTAGGTAATAAATACAAACAAGTAAGTAATTCATAATTATGCACATTAATTTATTAGGTAGGTATTTATCATAAAACAGGAGTCAATTATAAGAGAAACAATAATAGTTCATAGGGTAGCATTCAAATTGTGTAAAATTAATATGGCCACATTTAAAGAATTCAGGTACATATACAAAATAGACAAACCATCGGCCTAATAAATAAATTATAATATCGCTTAAAAGTAACAATAATTTAATTTCGTAATTTCTAATAGTCTCATTTATTAAAATCTCAAAACTGAATCAACAATTGGCTATTATTTATCAGTTCTCATAGGAAGTATGTCATGATACCGTGATTATAAAAATATAAAATATAAATATATCCAGATTATAACATCGGTATAAAATATTTCAGTTACATTATTATTCGCAGATTCATAGTTTTGAAACATTTTAATTAACACGTTCGCATCTACTTCAACAATTTTAAAACGGTCTAACAAGGGAAGATATATTATGTCACCACAGATATTATAACTAGAAATATTCGTATATATTATCTACAGTTCATAAGGATGTTATGTGAATAAATCTTTCTATCTAGGTGATACTTCTAATTCGATATATTATAACTATTACAAAGGTCTAATAATGTCATAAAAATTGTATTAAAATATTAATTAATATCATTCAGAATTCATCTCTCTTATTATGTACAAGGAGAAGAGGCGCGGCTGCGCTCACCGCCCGCGCCTGCACGCACATGCATCACATTTTATTGTCCTACGGGACGCTACTCTACAATTAACATAGTACGAAACGAAAAAAATCGATGAAATATACACACCTAACTCGAAACGTCGTTACTGCAAAATGGCACTCTGAGAACGAGTCGCTCACTCGTCGTTTATAATATCTACGCCTAGTCTAATTTATATCACAAGAACGCTTTACAACGTGAAGCCTCATCAATCCGGGAGCTCAGGTCGCCCGCGCTGTCTCGCGGGAGGCCGGGAGCGCTCGCAGGCGGCCGGCGCAGGAATGTGTTGCAGCCCGGCCCGCCGGCCAGCCGCCGCCCCGACGCGCACTCGTCGCTCCGTCTCTGTCACCTCTCGGCTCTTCGCGGCCGCGTCAGTAGAACGACGGATGCCAGTCGACCGTGGGGTGCAGCGGGCCGGATGCGCCCACCGCAGTCGGCGCGCCCGAGGTGGACGTCGAGCCCAGCGCTAGGCAATCGAAGCAGTAGTTAGAGCCGCTGTTGCTGTCCCAGAACTGTTGGCCTTTGCACAAGAACCTCACGGCCAACTCCAGCCGCTGCCCCGATGAAATTGCCGGAGCGTACAGAACGAATTGGAAGCGATCGGAGAAGCCGTCGCACGAACCCTGCACGTAGGTTGCTTGTAGGTCCGTGTACGTTTTCCAGCCATTCATTGTGTAGCGTATGTGTACAGTCTTGTGGAAGTCCAGGTTCCGCACGCGAACGGAGCCGCACACGGTGACGTGCACACCATCACATACGCGTGCACTTTCAATGCACACGTTCTGCGTCTCTAGTCTGTCCGTAATGTGTACTGGAAGCTGGAACAGTGGAACAAGTGTTAGAGCCCCGAGCCGCGTCGTAGATCGCGCGGGTGGAGCGCTCTGAACATCGCATCCAGTGAGGTCGTCGTAGGCGGATTTAGGTACAACCGGAATTTCATCCATAAAAGTTTTCACATCCGCTAGATCGAGTCCTAAAACGTCCGCAAAACGTACAATTTTCTTGCGACCTGGCGTGCCGGGTGGCGTTTTTCCTGTTTTGAGTGAAGAACAGCGTCGAACACGTTGAGGCCGATCGTCTTCTACTTCCACTTCTGCCTCATTCTGATTTTCCTCTATAACTTCGGCACTCAAGAGGGACGGCTCAATTTCACAAGTAGGCGATACTTCATTATCAATAGGTACTTCACTGGTTATGACTTCTAAAGATTCCGGACAAATTTCGTTGCATACGACTGGTTCTGACACAAGAGTTTCTGCAGGGGCTTCCGTCGGCGTTTCTGCATCAAGTGGAATTTCAACTTCAGCAAGAGATAAGTTTTCCAGGCACTCTGTTGTATAAGTTTCGGTACTTTTTTCATTTTGAAAGTCTTCTTCAACTTCGACAACATCTGAAGGTTCACTCTTTGCAGATTCAAATTCCGAGTCACTGTCTACTGTGGCACTAGTAAAGTTAGGTAAACTAAAAGAGTCCGTGTCTAACTCAGCGATCGGTTTTGCAGCACAGTCGATTTCATCGAGGCTATTTTGTGGCGCACAACCCTCAAATGTGATTGCAGAATATAAACGTTTGTTTGCGTGACCATTTTCACGCGGTATTGGTTGAAGTTTTACTGGTGGTGTGCACTCCGTGTAAAAGGCGGTCGAAAATATGAAACCATTTTGTGTTTTGTCCGGTTGTTGTAACAAAAACTTGGTTTGTTCTTTAGCTACTTCAGGTTCAGAATCAACATCATAAAAGGGCGGTTCCGGATCTTCGGTTGGTGACCTTTCGGGGAAGGCGGGTTCGTACTCGTCGACGGGGCTGGACGGGCTCTCACACTCGAGTTCGAAGTCATAGAAGGTGTCAAGTTCCCTTGAGTTTGTGGAGGTGGTGGGTCTGTGTGGCGCAGCGGTGGGCTCGCGCGTGAGCCAGCTGCTCTCGCAATGGTCGTCGTGTGCGCCCCCGAGGTTGCTGAGTCTCGAATGAAGGTCGCGCGCAAACGCCGCGGCGCGCCTGCCGCACGACATCGGCAGCAGCGAGGTCAGTCCGCACTGCGACCCTGCGCGATCTCCGCTCATCTGCGTCTGAAACATACAACATCAAATATTACACACTGAACAGTTTGTAGTTATTGTCTTCTGGTGTAGCGGTTATTTATAAATGAAAGGTGACCTAGATGGTTATTTTATTAATTTTGGCACCAACAAACATCGTAAGTAAGTGCAATAAACAGCTGCATACAAAATGCAAGAATTCCAAACTTTCCGCCTATTTTGGGACTGTAAGAATGTAAATCGTGTCCTGAGCTTATGACCAAAGCCAGTTTTCTTGTTAATCTTGCAAAATATATCTCTGGTCATCAGTTATTTATTCCGCTTTATCACAACATGAAAGTTGAATGTCAAATGTAAACGACCTCGATAAGATAATGTAACTCATCAAACTACATTGCTTCTCTGTGACCAGTGGGACCCACGGACGCATGGACCAGATAGTGAACCTACATGCATGCCGTGCCGCTGTTGTATGAAGTACTTATCATCTAATATTGGATTTCAATATGCGAATCATACTTTAAACTCAGAGCTGAGACTTCAAGATATTTAGGAATTCGTAATCAAAATATTTTACAAAACAAAATTTTTATTGGCGTAAAGATGAATCAATACCACGGACATCAAACAGCCATTGAGATTCAAGGAAAGTGCCGCTTCCAAACAGGTGCGTTGCAGTGACAACGTTGTGAAGGTCAGTGCCCGACCCATTTTAGAAGCAACGCTAAAGTGGGACGCCTAGCCTTGACCTCGATGTCAGCCAGCCAGTTCCCGTGACACATGCTGATAAAAATCAAACTTATTTATCAGTTCTAATAGCCATGACCCCTTTGTCAGTAAAAAAGAAACAAGGTTTTGATTACGAATCAAATAATGGGGAAGTCGATGACAATAAGTCTACAGTAACTCCATAACTTGGCAAAAGAATCGCAAAGAGAATATATAACAATGACCTACCAATCACACATCAATCATTTCATTTATGTTGGAGAATGTCAAAAGGTCAGATAATTCTTACTACAACAACACGTCGTTGCTTTCATTTTGATTTGCTGAAGCGGACGAGCGCGTTTATTTCCTCAAACGTTCTGTTTATTGTCTTCAACATTGATCTAAATTAAAGTGAGCTGTTATGAAATTGAAATGGATGCGCGTGACAGTGACGAGACTACAGCACTCATTTGATAACAGTCCATTTATCCAGTTATAGCTATACCTAAGCACATACGTGTCGGAATTTAGGAAGTTTAATACATGTAGTTGACGATGTTTCGTAATTAGATTCCGGTGCCAAAAGTAATACGTCACGGAAGCGGGGGCGGCCTACATGAGCATCTGGCGACGGTGGTAGTGGCGCAAGTCCGGTCCGGTGACGAACGGGAACTCGTTCTAGCAGCTTTCGGAAGACGAATTTTAGATTGGTTTAAATAAGCCTGGATGTTGAGGTTTGCAATAAGGACCCATAACTAATATCCGTTCTGGTTATGAAAACAAGCCAGTGCCAAAAGATATCATATACCTACGTGTAGCGCAGGCATTACATAAGTTACTAAACTTATGAATATGATTCAGGCTAGTCAATAATAGGATACCCACCCAAACCAAGAAATATTGAACTTTACTCATTCATTGCTAGGTGAATGAACAACAACAACAACAACATTATGAATGACGGCCGATAATAATCATAGTAGGTAGGGAAACCAGACATTTTAGGGAATACCGCTTTAGACTTTTTGAGGAATTTTGAGTATGTCAGCGAACTGAATCCCTCGGTTGACTAATAGCACTGGCACAGCACCAAACATACTTCTCATTTCTGATCGCTCCAATTCCTTGATCGTCATAAAAACTTTGTAGCTATTCCCAGAATTATTATAAATATTTTAAATAGAGTCAAATTCCTGATGGCGAACTCATTACAGTTATGCGTGATTCTATTTTCGAAGACTCCTTAATGCGTAGGATTTGGTCCCACGGACTCGTGTATGGAATCACGTGAAACTGCGTCACTCTGCGCTCACAAAAGAGAACCGACACATTTTCAAATCGTAGGAGGTACATTTTCAGTTAAATATAGTTCAGTAATGCATCGCGGCATCGGTGGCCAGCTCGCCATTATCCAATCAGGGCGAATCGGTCACCGCTCCGAGGCTCGCAACCACGCCACTCGTTATTGTTCATAAATAATGGCCGACTCAATTCTTGTAATGTATTATTACTACACGATTTGCGAGAAACAATACGAACACTGCGATGGTGGTCCAGAACGCCCCTAATGCAGAGAAAGTAATGCATCAACGTGTTTTATTATAGGAGATAAAACTCAAGAGAACTACATATTAAATTAAGTAAAAAAAAATCAATTGGCAACAAAAGAGAATAAAAACACAACCAAAAAGTAATTAATAAACTAAAGATAAAAACCACAGTAGGTAAGATCAAGCTTCACATTATCTGAAGTGGTTTTTAACAAGTACATACACAGTAAGATAACATGCTACAAATTATAGTTGACAACAAAGGAGCTATTGAAGAAACAACAGTTATCTTTAAGTGTTTAAAAGAATACAATCATGTGGTTGGTGGTGTTTGTAAACACGACGACGTCTTTCACAGGTGAATGGCGACCAAGGTGACTGAAACTATAAACAGAGAAAGTACTCATTCATTAATGCGATACCCTCCAGTTATAACATCTTTATTATTTGACATAATACATCAAATCAGTTGACCGAAGACTAGGTTGAACATGGTCAAGAAAGACTACAAATATTGCGATTTTGCGCCTCTAAGGAAAACTAAAAAACAGGGTGAAGTGGAAAGAGAAGACGAAAAGGTTGACCTACCTGGATACAATAAGACCTACCAGCGAAAACACTGCTATAAAAGCCTATTTTCGGGAAAACACTTTATAAGCAGAAGATCACAAAATAGTGTTACATAGATGTGCCAAAATTTGATGGCCGTACTGGCTATTACTCCAATGAAACATAAAAATGACGGATCAAATTCCAGCTGTAGATTTACAACTGCTACAAATCGTTTTGACATTTCTAAATTTATATCTTTTGGTGAATCACACATTATATCAATACCCTTTACTTAATCATGATAAACCCTATAATACATTTTCTTGTAATATTTTAACACTCATATCTCGAAGAATCGAAGGAAGTCATACCTACATTGTATTGAAATATGAGGAAAATTTACTTTGAACGCATAGATAGGACGTCTACTAACTGACGTCTGTATAACAACCGAACTTGAATTTCCAGTTTCTTTCAAATGCAATTAGAAGTTGATAGGTGGCAGATATAGCATCTTTTTACAAATCACTTCTGTACATATTTGCGAACGAAAATTATACTCTTGACTTTGGATCATGTGCAAAATGGTTAACATGTGATCATTAAAGCTGTTTTTTACCTTACTTTAAACAAATCTTAGAAAAAATAGTTCAACATAATACAACTCATCATGATGAACAAAATTCTTTTTAGGTTTAGTTTATCTGAGGTAAAACTTGTTTATCTACCCAAATATCATAAACCCTCTCTAATGCGTTCAAAAACCATAGGCAATGACCAGCATTACCAACCTGCAGAAATGAACGGTACTGTAATGAACTCATAACGCAACTGTAAACAGTTGCGTTATGAGTTTTAAATTTGGAACAGGTGTCAAATTCAAGTGAGTGTGCTATTCTAGTACCACCTACATTAAATCAGATATCGATAAAAAAAAATAAAAAAAAAACCCTAATTCAGTATGATTCTAATTATAAATCGCACGACATTTTCGATCTCGAGTGACACAAGAATAGTGACTTTGTTCGTTTGCCTATGATTTAAAAAAAAATGACAGATATCCGAAACGCCGCCATTTCGAGCTGTCATTTGTTCGTTAGCTTTTTATTTCCAGTAATCCATTCTTTATTTCTGTCGAAAATGAGTGATAGTGACTCAGAAATTGACATGAATACTCCGCCAGATATCGTAAATGCAGCGACGAATGCAACTAATAACCTGTTGGCACAAAAATCAAGGGCCAAGTAACAATGCAGGTCATTTCCCTATGGTTCCTGAACCCATCATAGAGCCCTTATGATATTTGGGTAGATAAAGTAGTGTATGCAACTATACATAATTAGGCATTACAACACTCGTGTGATGCTATTAAGAAACTCGCCTTCGGCTCGTTTCTTAAACCCACACTCGTGTTGTAATGCCCTTCATTATGCACAGTTGCATAAACTACTATTGTTAGTTTTTAAGTAGGGGGTAATCACCAGTGGCGTTCACCAGAACGAATGATCCAATTCTAAAAATTGTTTTACTGACAGAAAGCTACATTATTCCTGGGTGCTATAGGTTTTAAATTACATTTATATCATACATATTAATCGAGCTATCACAATTTTGCGAACGAAGTAGCCAAGTGCTAGTCTCAAATATTCATATCAAGGCTTCTATGAATACAGTAATATCTCCGTAATGGAATGATTGGGGTGCACTGCTTAAACTATGTTACGTATGGGTAGGTATCTGCTGGGACGTACGCAGCAAACAATCGGGCCGATTATCCTCGGCAGATCCTTTATACTATAATGGTTCATCCATTTATTCATAGCAGTGTAGTTATCAATCGCGCGACTACGCACACCCACCGTTTAGGGTACGGCGCAGAAATCTAAATTGCTAAATTACTCTTTGAATCTTTTGCCTTGGAGGGTAACCAGGATGTTTATTGGCCGCAGGGGTCTACGTTTTACAGTTATATAACTTTTGGAATAACTGGTAGAAAGTGCTTAAAGTAAAGTTCATTGAAACATTGTTAGAAATATAGAAATATAACAATCATTATGAACAGTGCCTATAAAATGTCGGTTTAATTCATTGAAGTAAATGCTTTGACTTTTAACATATTTAATTTCAGTTTCAATTCAAGTTTGTAAGCCTACATTTTCAATTTATAAAACTAAACTTTCTTTCCGCTTTCATGACTTATTTTATGTGCCTATCTAAAATTATCCTTTAATCTTTTTTATTTCATAAAATCTACATTATTTTGTAACAGTCTATCCTTGGTTTTTTTTCACCAAAAACTAGAGTTCAAGCCTGTGGCTTTAGGTTTATCTGCTTCAACCTAAGTAATCTGGGGCAAAGTCACCCTCTGGGTCAGCATATCATTTTATTGTAACAAGTGTTTTATCTATTTACTTATTTAGTTGGTGGTTTATTTTGTATTTCATGTGGGCTATAAAACTCATATAACGAATAAAAACTACATTATGATCTTTCAACAGTTGCGGTGATAGGATTAATTAGCAAAGCTGGTTGTTAACTTTTACCTTGCCAAGGATCAAGTAGAGAAGCGAGTTTGTAAAACAAAACTTATCAGGAAAGATGTGATAAATATTATCAAGTAAATCAACGAACTACTTAAACTTGTAGCAAACGAAACAATAAACGATGTTGTTAATCTTTATGATCTTATCCAAGACGAAAAAAATGGCAAACATGTTTTTGGTTTCCATACCAACGCGAACGTATCTCCAGCTGTAGTTTAAAAAATAAATAAATAATCAAGATAGTAAAGCATTCCTCATAACATACCTACAAGAATTAGAAGTCTACGTCAGAAGGCGCTCAATGAAGTTCGATAAGGGCGGTCATTGAACTGTAGATAAGGCACAATTGCTGCACGCGACATCGTCCGATATTAGTAAGTATTGCCAATGAGACTGGTACAGTTGACTCTGTTTAGCCTGCACTTAAACGTTGCAATTATGAGTGATTTCGTAACCGCCCACTCGATAGCGCGTGACACAAGACTCATTGACTCCATTCAATACTAACAAGAGGACCTAGCAGCTATTGTTAAACGAGTAATCTAATAAAGTAAACCTTCTTCAACATTAAATTATTTACATTTGTAATGAGCTGCATTGTGCCTTGTCTTGTCGTCAAGGTACTTCATACAATCATACATTTCACAATCGAGGTAAAACGGATACGAGTTTCATTGCAATTTTAGTATTCCAAGCGGCATTTCTGCACACTTCGATGTTACGACGACGCAGTGTCTTCATACATGTGTCGGTAGGGGAAAAATTACCAAGCCCAAGATTTGGCATGACGGGGAATGTTTTAGAAAATCGTTGATTTTCTTGTTAAATTAGCAGCTATTTCTGGAATCTTATCTCCTAATTAATCATTCTGATGAAGTACCAAGACCAACCACACAGTTTTTCCAACATTCATGTTATCTCGACAGCTCTCAATCATCAAAAGCAACTTGCATTGAGCCTTTTCTTATTTTAGCTTCTATCCACTAAATCAAGAATCAAGAGAATCTTAAAGTTTCGTATCTGCATATTTTTTTCTAAGTATGTAAAAATGTGGGAATTGTCCACTGGAAGTCACTTACACAATGTAATGGGTGCAAGTGTTGATACAAATTATGAGAAAATTCTCAACACCTTTTTCTTGGTGTAACTTTATTTACTTCATCTGACATGCATGCTGCCTTGGGAAGATACCCACATCTTTCCTTAATGTTGTACTTTTTCTTGTACTTTCATTTTGTAGCAAGTTCATATTCAATTGGTCTTTTCGATCAATATTTCCAAATTATATAGCAGTTTTCATGTACTTACAATCATCATCGTCATCTGCCTTCTCCCAAATATATTGGTGTAAAATCCTAGTCTAACCGGATGCAGTATGCGGTGAATACCTGGTATATCGGGTACCCACTACATATATATTTCCAAGAGCTTCGTTACTAATACCTACTACTACAGTGACTTACATAATTATATGAGGATAAAGGCTTGCAATTAATTTTGACATTGAAATTACTACTCGTGAACTTATGGATGTTTTGAATGAACTGGATTATTTTATGATTAAATGAACTAGTTGGTTGTTGCTAAGTTATGTCATTGACTTTATTATTGTTATGATTGTTTTATTAATTTATATTTATTATTAATACCCTCTGTAATGTTTGGAACTTGGCAACCGTTTATCACTGTGGTTTTTACGTATTTTATGTAGTAGTCGACGTATAATATCGTATGATCAAGTTCTTATTGTACTCAATAGATAAAAAATAAAAGAAAACAAGTTATTCGTTTAGATATCATGTAATCTATGTGAAAGTACAATATCAGAGAATAAAATGAGTCCTTATCTTCACATTATTTATGTCATATTATCGGAGAGATATGGCATTTTAGTTCTGGAATTTTCAAAAGACAAAATAACAAATACAAACTGATATATATTTGATCTTGCCATGGCTTCGATTTATTTTATGTCATACTTAAAAGCATTTAAAACCAATAATGTTGCTCACCTTTTAGAACGTCGAGACAATACATGACATACGCAAATAAAGATTAAATGTGTGAATGTGCTGTTTAATATTCATTTCAAAATGTATGTACTTTAGAACAGGCAATGACCTCCAAAATACATATTATTCTACAAAGGTTAATCGTAGCGGTAATCCACTCAGGCGACATTTTTCTAATAAATATGTAAAGTAAATGACTCACCACCACAATTGATAAAAAAATATTTTTTTCAGGCACTGAACTAGAATATAACCTTGAGTTCATGAAATAAAGACCTTGGCATTCAACCCAGGTCATAACAAACTATGATTATCGCTATTTTCCCGTTATTAACGAGATTACATCTACATTTTTCTGACACTTTATTTCACTGTCTATATTATACGTAACCAGGTGAACCAGACTGAGTGAATGCCCACTTGTATAAAGATAAGATTGTGTACGTAATACATGATTAAACGCCAAACATGACGACAAACTACTACATTGTGCTGAAAATACTTTAAAACCAACAAAAACACGCAAATTTGAGATTTGGAACTCATACGAGGAAGGCTATTAGTGTTAATATGACAGTTAATACCATGAAACAGGTTGACCAAAAGTGAGAGAGACATCAGAGGACGAACAGCGGTCATTTCGTTGGTGTGCGTGGCCATCTCGACGGGCACACTAGTACGCACGGAGCGAGCGCGTTCCATGAAACAATGAACATAGTGAGGTGACCGACTCGTCGCCCCACCTTATCACTAGAAACAATACTCGATTAGCGACTCTGACAATCTTGCGATCGACGAAAGTGGAGCGAAATGACAGAACTAGCGAGCGACACTATCCAGAAATATTTTTATCACATTACGGTTACGCATATCATCAGCGTTCGAACAGATATATTCAGTACATACTAAGTATACGTACATTGGCGATAAGCCAAGATAGATAGATGCATTGAGATTTTTATTGATTCAGGATTAATCAATTAATCAAATTGAGATTTGAATGGTTTCCAAAAACCAAGACAGAACAGAATAGGTTGGGACTGTTGGGAGAACTTTGTATTTAGAAATGCTGATGTTTTATATAACGAGGGAAATTGTTCGAACTCCGACCACGTAATTAAATCGTTACCAAAAGAGGAATATGACAGTTCAGAGTTTAGTATGCAAATTTCCCTAATAAAACCGCAAAATCAGCGCGACGACGCCGACGATGGTGAGGAAAAAAAATCTACGTTAAATGCCAAAACCCATTTTAAATGTTATTTATTGGTTCTTCAGCTAGCAACGGAGTCTTGTAATAGCCAATGTCGTGAATGAGCGTAAAAAATGTTAAATAATGCAATTAAAGAGGCGGGAACATCCTCTTTCACGATATTCGAGTCGTGACTTTCACTTTGTGTACTAAAATAGTGCGCAGACACATTCAGACGTCACAGAGACATATAAATAGGTGTACAGTGATCACGCGCTTGGCACTACACATATACTACTATGCTATGTCTCCACAGTCCTCACTCATCATCGAACCATTGCAGATTATGTCGACTATTTGTAAACAGATAGGGCGCGGCCCCAGCTAGCTTCCTATTCGTTAAATTTGGCAAGAAAGTGCTCCGCCTACTATGTCTGTTTCTGTCTGCACACCCACCATTGTCACTTCTCCGTCAGCACCAAGCGGCCTTGTCCCGTCCTTGGACAGCCAGGTGGACAGACAACTTAACTAGTTTTGTAATTAGATAATCTTTTTAGTTTAGTTACTGGGGAAATGGTTGATATAGAAAGAGCGATTTGGATTGATGGCAAGCACTCATTTTTGTTTCAAAAGCAAAGTGACACTTTATTTTAAAGATGTTAATAAAATGCAACAAAACAAAACAGGCAATTTTAAATAATAAGTCATGCTATCAATTAAATAAACAATTTGATTAATGGGAATAAGTAAATTGCTTTGAAATATTTATAAAGCCAACAAAAGATGATAAAACGAACTGCAACATTGCGTGACTCTGTAGCCAGTTCATCCCTAGGCCAACAGCACCAGCCCACGACATAACGGTACTAAATAACTACGGCTTTATTATTATTCAAACCACCGGGAGCGAGATGGAAATTAAAGTGTATAAGCGCGACACGCTATTACTGCGATCGTTACTGAACACCGCAATGATTCTATCAACGCCGCAGTAATACTAGGGTAAGGAGCGGTAGAAAATCGCTTGACAGATTAAAGGGCTGTAAATAAGCTACCTAATACCGCAGTAGCAGCTGATCCTAAGTTACAAGACTCGGATGTAGACGATATGAATCGCCAAGACTAACTATATCTTGTAGACAAGATTGCAGTAATTATAAAAGTGTCCGCAGCAGCAAATTAGCGCCTATAAATGAAGGAGGAGAACCCATGTCACAGTCTATGAAAGAGATTCTAATTATAATTCTTAATTAAAACACGCAGAAGGAGTAGCCGTTATAACTCGTTCTGACATCAACGCCATAGTAGGATAAGCTGTTAACATCTCCGATATCCATGTTCTTAGTAAATTTACAACGTTCAGCAGTGTAGCAGTGCGATGCAATGGAGCAACTGCGCTCGATTGTCAGCACAAGACCGGTTTTGAAGAAAATTCAATGCGCTTTCACAAACACGACATTTCATTATAGGTTTCCCATAAAGAATTTCACATGGGATTTAAGACTACGTTCCATAACCGTATACTCGTACGATGATGTGAAACCGAGTTGCTAAAATATTTTACCTTTTCTCCGAATTGATCTCTGTCATTGCTTTTACTGGTTTATTTTGATCTCAGGGAGCAATAACACTGACTCAAGAAGTCATTTCACTTGTCAATTCCATACCGTTGCGACGGTCTTGTTTAAATATTTGTGTGAGTGAAGTGGCCGTCGCATGATCAATTATGACCACATTGGGTACGCCCCATCGAGTCGCCTTTCTATTGTGTTTGTAAACATCAATTTAAAATCTTACATTCAATTGCTAACTACTACCGAATGAGTTTGTCATCTTCCTAAAAGTTTGTTACTATGTGATAATTTGGTTTTCATTTTTAATAATAGTTCTTCTGAATGAGTCTTCGAATATGGATCTGTTGTACCTATTATATCCGTTATGGTAACAATGTGTTCTGTTTTAGTTCCGGAATATTGTAGTACGCATCCAAGGTGAATGTAAGACCCAAGATGCACAAAGCCATAAACTAAACTAACTAATAAATCCTTAAGTACGTTTCAATGTCCTACTAGATCCACTTCAATGCTTTTCTTATTTAGCTCTGACACGTAAGCTTATTTATCTGCAATTTGGTCTTGGTGTTATGTTTGTCGAGATTTTCTAACATTTCCTTCAATCAAATCACTTTTTATGTGATTTATTGGCTTATTGGACGATTCGCACGAATTTAACTCGCACAAAACGTGCGAATCGACTCCTTTAAAACATATTATTTTTTCTGTAGTTGATTCGCACGAATTTCACTTATTGGCGTGCGAATCGACACCCTTACAAATATGTAGTAGGCTATTCGCACACATTTCATTTTAAGGTTTAAAAAAATTGAAGTACAGTCGTATTCAGCCATCACTGAATATTTAACCAGCCATATACGCTTTACTACAGGACAAACAAGAAAAAACATACGATTTTTTTTACCTTATAAAAAGTCGAATTCCTCAATTTTCTCCACGTATATTCACCACAGATTTTGAAAAAAGTGCGATGGCTGCTATTGAAAAAAAATTTCCTGACGCACGTATTCAAGGTTGTTTATTTCATTTCCAAAAGTCTTTATGGAGAAATCCAAAGAAGTTAGGTATGGATAAATCATTAATTGATAAAATGCATGTTAAACGTTGCATAGCTCTAGCATATGTACCTCGAGAATATAGATCAGATGGCTGGTTATATATTTAATCAGAAAATGAGCCTGAAAAGAAAATTACTCAATTTAATGATTATTTTGTTCGTACTTGGTTAGATGAAAATGCTTATTTCTCAAACAAATGGTCATTTTTTGATGTGTGTCATAAAACAAATAATGCCATCAAATCATGGAACTCGCGTTTTAACAGATCGGCAAAACCTAAATCAAACATTGTAATGTTTTTGGATACTTTACGTAAAGAGTCCAATTATTATTTAACCCTTTATAATAAAAATCAGTATATTTCAATTAAAAGTCCTGAGAGAATAAAACTTCAAAAAAGAATCGAAGACATCGTAAGCCAATTGAATCGTGGCGAAATTAATTTACAACTTTGTATTGAAAAATTACGAAATTAGTTGCTGGTAATATTTATTGAATACATATATAACTGATTATTTTATTCCTAAAATGTAACGACTGTGATTTTGATTGTGATTAAAGCCAAACATCTATTTTTATAATTCTCGTAAGTTTATTTTTTAACCTGTTATATATAAATTGGAAGTAAGCATTTTATTATTGTTATGACTTGATTTATTATTGTTGATTTGTTAGTTGTATATAAAAGTTTAGTCACTTTTTTATCTTTTTAAAAAAGCAAATGTTTGTGTAATGTAAAAAAAAATGTAAATTTTTGGTACTTTTATTTTTTATTACGCGGTTAGTGGAGTAGTGATCAGTTTGTTAGTGACACTTATTTATTATTCTGTGATCGATATTTGCTCATTTTTAATCCTCAAACCACGAGCTTAGAAGATGTTTAGTGGGTACTTAGTTTTAATTTTAATACAGATATTGTTGATTATAGATTGTGTTTTTATTTTCTATCTATTACGAGTAAAACATATTTGACCTTACTACTTCTGTGCTCAAGTGTACTTTATCTTAACTGCATTTCATAAAAAAACAATATGTGTGCGAATAGCCTACTATATATTTGTGAGGGTGTCGATTCGCACGCCAATAAATGAAATTCGTGCGAATCGACTACAGAAAAAATAATATGTTTTAAAGGAGTCGATTCGCACGTTTTGTGCGAGTTAAATTCGTGCGAATCGTCCAATAAGCCGATTTATTCCTAAATATGTACGTTCCGTCCGTGCCAAGTAAATGTTTACAAAACTTCTTTACTTACAATTTGATCATCGCTCGTAAAAATGGTTTGACGTAATAAAATGGTGTGAATTTAACTTTAATTTCCGATTTTATGGTTGATTTCCGAGAGAATTTGCGTCAAGTAACCGTCATGGCTTGTTATAATGCTCGCTGATGTAAGCTGTAAGGCATAAACTTGTCCTGCAATCTTGAGGAAGCCGGCGCCCTTGACAGCCGTCTACCTTCTCCTCGGAAGGCAGACGACTGCAATGAGAGAAAGTAGTAATAAAATAAGTACAATTGCAAGACGCTTTAGTGCAAATATAATTCCGATCTATTGTTTCCTTATGTCCGGGTTAATTTAATATTCGTTGTGTTATATTGCCAATTATATGCAATTATCTTGAATTGTGTTTCTTTTGTGTCTGCCATCAATAAAACTGTTTGTTCAAATGCAGTGCCACATAAATTGAGGATGAATATTATGTTCGCAGCAATTTTATCCGTTTCGCGTACAAATGTTCTCATTAAAGAAAGTGGTACACTGTTAATTAAATAATTACCGTCGACATTGTTTACAAACACTGTGTTGTCATTGTTTCACTTATAAGGTTGCACTATCTCTCGTTACATG
Source organism: Xestia c-nigrum (assembly GCA_916618015.1). Taxonomy (NCBI): domain Eukaryota; kingdom Metazoa; phylum Arthropoda; class Insecta; order Lepidoptera; family Noctuidae; genus Xestia; species Xestia c-nigrum. Next base: position 15,406,868 of record OU745260.1, read on the forward strand.
TGGCCTATCTTTAGAATGATAAGTTGATAATAAATCAATGACATAAAAAATGTAAACAAAGTCATGATTATGTCTTTTAGTATAATATGTAGGTACAACAAAGCCTACGTCATTACACGCGGTAAAATGGTTGCCGAAACAATGAAATGTAATGAATTTTAAAATTTATGTACCTGTTACCTGTTCAACTTTTGAGATTATTTGCGGACAGTTAAAAAAATAATAGAGTGGAACAGTCAAAATAAGTTTTATAATATTTTATTTTATTTCTGTCCAGAGTCAAAATCTGTTTTTTTTTAATATAAAGAAGAAGAATAAGAAGTACTCGTATTAGTATCAAAAATTATATGGACCCAGAAGAAGTTGTTCAAATTGGTTCAATTGTTTTTAAATTAATGTAAATCAATCGTAAGAGCATAGCATTATTATAGTGATGGGCATGCAAGACCGGAATAAATTACCTTTTCCTCTTACAGTCCACTAGCGCCGCCAATCGAAAAAATGTCATAACTCGTAAATAGAATCAAAAATACAAAATGTGGTCTATTATTACTGTAGAAAAGGCAATAACGTAATTTTATAACACATTGTCACCACTTGAAATATAGCTGTTTAGCTAAATCGTGCATTTGTAACAAAAACGGCCGTTTATGTTTTGAATGCACGATTTAGCTAAACAGCTATATTTCAAGTGTTGATAAGGTGTTATAAAATTACGTTATTGCCTTTTCTACAGTAATAATAGACCACATTTTGTATTTTTGATTCTATTTACGAGTTATGACATTTTTTCGATTGGCGGCGCTAGTGGACTGTAAGAGGGCTCTTAAGAACATTCTACGAGGTCATATTATCATAAATTCATAGTCGTTTAGTGCATTGTTTCCTGTGTGAAAAAATCTACGTTATACAGCGTTCTAAGCTACACATTATGATGGTTCCAATCAGCGTGAGAATTCAGTTGAAAGACTAGATATTAGGTATAGACATTATCATGAATTTTAATTTAGGTACATTTGTGTATTACAAGTAAAAACAATGACAATGAATTCAATAAGAGATTTAATGACTTTGTTGACCCTACCTATATCTATTAGCACTGTTTCGATAAGTACCTATTACGGTATTCGTTATAATTTTCAAGTGAAAATCATTCGTATTCTATCGGGCCTCTCTCCGTAGCATTTATACTAGCAGCGGCGCCAAGAATCTAGAATCGAATTTTCCTATTTTTGATACAAAAATGTTTAAGAGACACGGTAGACGTTTAGATTCCACATCACTATTTCGAGCGAGGTGAATGACCGCTTACACTTCGCTACTTCGAAGTTATTTATGTGACATTTAAATGCAAACGTTAAACTATATAACAATAAAGTTAACATTGAAATAATTCCGGGCCGTTAGGTAGTAAAAACTTATATTTAGATAACTAGTGTGTCAGTAAGATGTACTACATAGCATGGAAAAGTATTTTCCTCCACAATGAAAAAAGGAAAAGAACATATAAATGTAATAAATGTACATTTGTCGTTATCTAAAAACAGACAATATAAGGAGGTAACGATACTCAAGTGCAGTGCATCTAATTATTGCAACAAATACAATAATGAATTACAAACCATGACATTTAAATCTGTCATTGATTTAAGCATTTTCGCCATCGGTTTTCCTTGTCTTAATTAGCATCTTGGATTTAGTCCCAAATACTCATACAATTTGTAGATATAAAGTGATGACATGCAGCGTTGGCACGAACCGTACATATATAACCAAACCTTAACGATGATTGTAAATATTCGACCTTTCTTCGATTAATTTGCATCTATTAACTCAAGATCATTGAATACTATGCGTATTCTGTGTGACTGTGTAAGAAGGCTATGTCGCTGCATTGCTGAAATTCCGATTTGCACTGACAACACGGCTACAAGTTTTAATTAATACCTATTCATCCTCAATTAAAACGAAACCTAGTACCTAGTGCCCAAATTAATTTCAAAACAATTCGATGCAAACGAACGGTGTTTGTAATGACAATATCGATCAAAAGATTATAAAAAAAATCTGATAACAACATCGGATAGTGTGTCAAATCGGAAAGTCCCTCGTTAAAATACAAAAATGTTATCTTAAAAAATAATAACTGGAAGATTATAAACAGGCAATTAGCAATGCGCTAAAAAAATTTGTTCGTGTAAAGTTAGAAGAAAAACAACATCACACAACATGCCTTTACCCGCGTGTTTGATAATATAGATTTCATAGCTGTAATCATAACATATATGTATGTGACCTGTCGCCTTTTTTTTTTTTTTTTTTTTTTTTAGGATGGGAAATCATCAAATGACTTCTCCCACTCTGGGCGGAGCGGGAGGGAGTGTCAGACTCTTACTGACTAAAACCCATCCATGTTCCTTCCTCGCCCTTTATGTTCCGGGGCCGCGGTATCTCTTTCGAACAGGCCCGCAACCCCGGCAGGCTTCGGCCCTTGCGGGCCCCTCTCCTTTTGCTGACATCTCTATGAGGCGCGCGTGGAACACGAACGCGCCGTCGACACGGCCTGTCGTCGTCGTTAGACGGCCGGACGGCCAGCTATTGCCCATAGCCAGCCGTCCACAGGCCCGCATCTACGGTGGCCGGTAGCCACCACGTGGCCCCCGACGCCCGTTGCGTCTCCCGCGGCGGCCGGGAAGAGAGGATCTCTCCCTCTCTCGTTCCGCCACCTCCTTCGCTAGCATGACTGCTTCGCAGAAGGAGGCGACGGCTTCCCATTCCGTCTCGCTCCGGACCATGGATTGAACCAGGGCCGGACGCGAGAGGTCGCCGCCGCCGATCGCCGCCACGAGGACACGGCGGAGCTCCGCCCACGCAGGGCAGACTTCCACCGTGTGCTCCACCGTGTCCTCCGGTCGATCCTCGCAGTGGAGACACCCGGGCGATTCCTCCCGCCCGATTCGGTGCAGGTACCTCCCGAAACATCCGTGTCCGGTGAGGACCTGCGTCAGGCGGAAGGTGAGGACGCCGTGGCGCCTCTCCAGCCACTCCTCAAAGAGGGGACTTACCGCCACTATCGTGGCGTGCCCTGCACGGGGTTGCGACAGTCGCTCTCTCCATGTCGCCATGAGATCGCGCCGGAGGTCAGTCCGCTGAGCGGCAATTTGCCGCGGCAGCGGGGTTTCCCCCCGGCGTAGTACCTCCGCGCGCCACTCATGCAGGCGCGCGAGGACTATCGCCTCCAGATCCCACGGCGGCAATCCGGCAAGCAGGCCCGCCGCCTCGCGAGAGATCGTGCGGTACCCACGGACCATCTTTACGGCCACCACTTTTTGGGGCGCGTTCAAATGGTGAGCGGCTCGCCGCTTCAACGAACGCGCCCACACTGGGGCCCCGTAGAGGGCCATGGACCGCACGACTCCCGCGTAGAGCCTGCGGCAGGAGGCGTTCGGCCCCCCAAGGTTGGGCAGGAGCCGCCTGAAGGCAGCCCCTGTCCGTTCCAGCCTGGGGGCCAAACGTCGGAAATGCTCCACGAAGTTCCACCGGCTGTCGAGGACGAGTCCTAGGTACTTCAACGTCGACTCGACGCCGATGGATACCCCTCCTACCGTCAGTGTGGATCCCGACGGTGGCGCATTCCGAGGCCCATGAAAACACATGGCCTCGGACTTGTGCAATGCCACCTCGAGACCCAGTTGCCGGATCCTCTCAACGACTATCGCAACCCCGCGTGTCATGTTGTCGGCCGCCGCCTCGTGCGACCTCCCCTGTGCCAGCACCAGGGTGTCATCTGCGTAGCAGACGACGCTGACACCACTAGGGAGGTCCGCGCGCAGCACCCAGTCGTAACCGATGTTCCACAGGGGCGGTCCCAGAACCGATCCCTGTGGGACACCGCACGACATCTCTCGCCGGTTCCAATCTCCGCAGTGACTGGGGTAGATGACGGCCCTGTCCGTCAAATAGTCCCCGACCACACGACGGAGGTAGGTCGGCACCCGGTGATACCGGAGTGCCTCCATGATGCAGCTCCAGGGCAGGGAGTTGAAGGCGTTGGCGATGTCGAGAGACACCGCCAAAACAACCCCGCCCCGGGATATCGCATCCCCCGTCGTGAGGGCTCTCACGCGCATGATGGCGTCCACTGTAGAGCGCCCCTTGCGGAAACCAAACTGATTCTCCGCAAGATTCGGCCCCATCCCCTCAAGGTGCTCGGCGAGGCGGTTTGCAATGACTCTCTCAAAGAGCTTGCCCACCTCGTCGAGCAACACAATGGGCCGAAATGCGGACGGAGAGTCCGCAGGGCGCCCCGGCTTTTGGATGAGGACCAGTTTCCCCGTCTTCCAACGAAGCGGGAACTGGCCTCTCTCCAAACATGCGCTTAAGAACCCCTTCAGTCGGGGCCCGAGAGCCTCCGCATCCGAGGCCAGGACCCAGGCTTTGCCAGGCAAGCCATCGGGTCCCGGGGCGGTATTTTTGGCCTTGAGCCTACCTACCGCCACTCTCAGGTCTACCCCAGTCACTTCCGGAGTGTCGTCGTCGTCGCTTAGGTCCGACACCGCAGGTGGCGGAGCCATAGGCGGGGGCGGATGTTCCCCCCGCGAGGGGAACAGAGCGCTCACCACGTCCTCCACGAGGTCGGGCCGGAGACTCTGCGTCAGCGGGGGGGCCCAGGTGCGGAGTTTATTCCGCACCATCTTGTAAGGGCGCCCCCACGGATCTCTGTCGAGAGTCTCCAGCATCTCCGAGCGGGCCAGTTCCCTGGCCCGCAGGACAGCCTCCCGGAGGGCGGTCTTCGCCGCTCTGTATCCCTCGTACAGCTCCGCCTCAATGGCTTCCGCATCCGGCGGGCGGATGCGGAGCCTGCGATGCCTGGCGTACAGGCGCCGCGCTTCGACACACGCCTCCCTCAGAGTCGTAATTTCGCGCGACCACCAGTACACCTGGCGTCGGGCGCTTCCTGGCCGGACTCGGGGCATTGCCACGTCACATATGTCGGACATGGCCCCCTGGAACCACTCTGCCTCAGTGTTAACGTCGGCAGGCCTGTCCGGTGATGTCACCCAGGCCTGCACGATCGAGGCTTCCAGGAGGAGCTCCCGGTCCAGCTGCTTCAGCGCCCAACGCGGACCACTCGGGGCCTGTTGGACCGGCGCGCTCGAGGACTGGGTGGAGACTTCAAACCGGATGTACCGGTGGTCGGAATGTGTCTCCACCCCCTCCATGACACGCCAGTCGACTACACGCGGCGACAGAGCGGGGCTAGCGAACGAAATGTCCACCACCGACTCACCCCGCATCCGCACACACGTGGGAACAGAACCCCGATTAAGGACGTCCAGGCCCCTCTCCAGGGCCCAGTCCTCCACCATCCTTCCCCGCACATCTGTGCAACGAGAACCCCAAGCCAGGTTCTTGGCATTGAAGTCCCCGAGGACAAGCACGGGGAGGGAATGGCTTCCGACGACGACACTCAACTCTGCGAGAGAGTTGTGGAACTCGGCGAGAGTTCGGCTCGGGGAGAAGTAGACTCCCACCACGACGATCTCCCCGAACCGTGCTGCTACGCACCCCCGACCCCTCCTGACATTTTCAAGGGTCGGGGTACCGGCGGCGGCCGATGACACTATGGTCACTGAGCCGTCAAGGTCCGCCACCCAGTCTTCCCTGGGCAGGACAAAGTACGGCGATGTTGATCAACCACTGCGCCATGCTCTGAAGCAACAGGTTCTGAGCACAGGCGCAGTGGTTGATGTTCGCCTGGAGGAAGCGTAATGGCGCCGTTATTGAACGTCCATTATCGCTTCCCCCCCTCGGGACCCCTGTGAGGGCCCCTCCGCAGGCGAGCTCGAAGCGGCAGCGGCGGCGGCGACAGCGACAGCGGCTGTGGCGGCCGCGGCAGCGGCAGTGGCGACAGTGGCGTTGGCGGAGGTGGCGGAGGGCCTTCCCCTGCCTTTGGCTCCGCTCTTGGCGGGAGCGGCGCAGGCCTTGCTCCCAGCCCGATGATCGGCCGGCTTGCGGGCCGCCGCCCATGCAGGGCAGTGCGGCGCAGCGCTGCAACCAGCCGACACGTGGCCGGGCTGACCGCAGCGGAAACAGAGACCGCTGCGGTCAACCTCCGAGGCACACTTCACTGACACGTGGTGTCCCACGTGGCAGCGGAAGCACCTCAGAGGTCTGGGCTCGAGCAGTTTTACCTGCGCCGATATCCAGCCCACCAAAAGCCTTCGGCCCTCCACAATGGCTTTCGCCGCCGCCACGGGGCAGCTCACCGTAACGGTTTGCATTCCCGAGGGGTCCGGACGAAAGGTGCCTGCCTTGACCTGGTCGGCAGAGCACCCCCCGGACCTAGCGACGGCGGCCACCACCTCCTTCTCGGTGACACAGTCCTCCAGACCCATGACGCGCAGATCGGCGCATCTGACGGGTCTGGAGACTCGGGCCTCGTCCGCGTTTAGGGACGCTCTCAGCTTTTCAGCGAGAGCATCCGCGGACGAGCCGCTGGTTTCACCGGGGATCTCCAGCATCCGAGCCCCCGTCGCGGTGACTCTGAGCCGGAGGCCCCCGGTGATCCCGAGCTCACCGAGATCCACATTCTGTTTGGCCTTCGCCAGCAGGTCGCGGTAGGTCACGCCCTTCTTTTCCGCTTCTGGCTGTAGTGTAATCACTACAGCGGCGGTTTTCGGGGCGCGAAGCCTCGCCGCGACCTTTCGCGCCTTGTTTTGGCGCTGCCGCTCTTGTTTACGGGCCTTTTTGGCCGCCTTTCGCCCCTTCTGCTTCTCCCCGGCCACTTGCCATCCGGCTTCAGCCGTGGGAGGTGCAGGGGGCCGGGGAGGCGATGGTGTTGGCTGCGGCTGACGTCCCGCAGGCACTGGCGCTGGCCCACTCGCCGTTGGCGGAGGCAGCGGCACTGTTGCAACCTGTGCCGTTGCCTTGCCCTTGCCTTTCTTCTTCCGGCCTCCTGTCTTCTTAGCCGGCGCCGCCGTCTGCTCGGCCGGCGCCGCCACCCGTTTGTCCGGCACCGGCATATGTTGGGTCGGCTTCACGGATGTTGATGGGGGAGGCAACGCAGCCCCGCCAGAGGGCTGGCTGGACGGTCCCGGTCCGGATGCAGCAGCAGCAGCCGCCGCATAAGAGACCGTACTCGGGCCCGCAACCGCCTTGTTCGCGCCCAGGGGAGGGCGCAGAACAATTCCCTCCAGGACGGAGAACCGTGCCTGGAAGGAGGCCAGCTCCTTTCGGACCAGGTCCAGGACCTGGTTCTCCACCGGCATTGGCTGTTTTTGGGCCTGGGCCCCCCCATTTGTAGGCGCCACGCGATGGCTGGGCTGGCGTAGGCTGGCTAGGTCCGCCTGGAGCTTCGCATTCTCCTTTTGGAGAAGCTCCATGTCGGCCGTCAGGCGGGCCATATCGGCCCGCAGTTTGGCCAACTCGTCTCCCTCTGCCGAGGGAGGGGGAGGCCCCGAAAAATTGGCCTCCACTGCCGCCATGATGGAGGCGGAAGCCGCGGGTATGGCCCTGAGTTTCGACGATGTCTTTACTTTCAGGGCCACCGTCTTTATGGCGGCTTCCACCTCCTTGATGAACCTGGCCTTACGCTCCGCCTCGGAGCCGCCAGGTGCACCCGCCTCGCTGCCAGTCCCTTGGGCTGCTGTCATGCCCGGCTGGCGCCCCTCCTCGGCCGGTCTTGCCGACCTCTCGGAGACAGAGGGCCCCCCCCTCTTGCCTCGGATCCCCCCGCGCTTGCTGGTGGGGATCTTGCGAGCAGAGGCCATCTGCCCCTCCTCAGAGGACGACGACCGGTCGCCGTCCTGCCTGGGCCGCTTGCGGAAGAACTTATTGTTCTCCGCAGCAGCCCCGGCCCTCTCGCGGCGGGAGCTCCCTGAGCCTCCCGCAGCGCTTGCCTCACTCGATGCGGCGTCGGACTCCGACCCCGCATCCCTCCTGACCTCTCCTTCTCCTTCTCCTCCTTTGCCGTTACCGGCGGTTTGTGTTTTGTTTTTAGTCATTTCCATTTTGTTCCCACGAGTATTAAAGGATATAATCGTCCACCCAGGCAGAGCCTTTTACCTGGGTAAGCCCAATACTGTAGGGTGTGGCCGGTGCCCTACAGGGGAGGCGCTAACGACTGGACACCCTCCAGCCATTCATCCTCTCGCCGCGCCTCAGAACTTAGGATTAGGTGGTTTTTTATCTTAGAGGTAGCCTTCCTCTGGGCCAGGCGGTTAAGCCAAGCCCTCGACGGTGGCATTAGGCATGCCTCCGTTCGCTGTCCGGCCAACCCGGCTCAGCGAACCCGCCGAAAGTTGTCACTTCTGGGAATGCTCCCAGAGGAGAGACAACGAATGCCGCGTTGGTGCGCCTGCACCTCGGCGGCATGGTCACGTCCTCCGCTGTGCCCTCTGCTTAACAGAGGGTCACGCAGAGGATTGGTCCAAATTGGACCCCGCTCGTGATGCCAGACTCATTAGCCGCGGCAGTGCCAATCCCAAGGAATGAGAATTTCTTCTCATTCCAAGAGGAGGGACACTGCCGCGCCCGGGGTGCACCGGCCCAGCGGCTGCTGTTTCCTCCAGACGTATCGAGAGGAACCAGCAGCCGCCAGGCACACGTGGAGGACTTCTGGCATCGCACCCCGTGACCTGTCGCCTTGCGCTGAGATACGTGATTGATAAGAACATACACAACAACACTGCCTGAATTCTTAGTTCCTAAGGATCTAAGCAGAAGATACTATACATACGTATACAAATCAATCTGAGCCTCGAGAACTCCCTCGATTGTCCGTAATCACCAAATCTTTAATCTGTAAACTAACAGCTGTTGATAGTAAAAACAAACCACAGTAAGCGTTCTCAACGCCAAAAAAAAGACGAACTTTGTCCACATTTTTTATCTCCCTTAACAAAAATAACGCAGTATGCTAAATTAAAACGTCAAGAGATAAATAAGAATGACCTTAGCGTGTGAACGGGTAAAATTGTCGTAAATATAAGCGAGTCATGTGTAAACTGGCGTGCTTTTACGATGATCGAGATACTATGGTTGCATTGATCGTAACATCTGACCTGTGAGACCTGTCACCGTACTGTGGTCTATCTCCTGATAAACTGGCACAAACATCGCCTCGTGAAGTCAACACTGACATAAGGACGGAAAGTGACATCACTCACTAGAATTTTAATGAAAGCAAAACGTATAATTCCTCATATGTGTGTATAATTGTTAATGAAATACAGGAAAAACTGCACGCAATATATTTAAATCCAAGCGAGTGCTGATTGTCATTTATAAACTTTACTTGGTTGATTGTACCTATACACCTGTGCTCAGAAAATTACTTCTACCAATAACAGTCTCTCTCTAATTGTTGTTTACTAAGATACTCTTGACTGTTCCTGGGGATTTCCAAGAGTCCACGAGGGTATCTATTGTGTCCTAAGATAATTATGTCTGGACACAGTACTACGAGCAATATAGAGAGGTTAGTTATTAGGTACGGCTTGCAAAATATGAGGACAAGAAATGAGAAGATAGGATAGAACCTCTGCAATCCATGATGATCTGATATCGTGAATGCATGTGATGCAAGTTTTAGGTACGGCTTGCAGAATATGATGACTAAAAATGAGAAGATAGGATGGAACCTCTGCAATCCATGATGATCTGATATCGTGAATGCATGTGATGCAAGTTTTATCGTATGGTCCTTTGATGCTATCTTCAAAAAAAAAAGATGCTTATCTTGGACAACAACTTAAACGAGTATCGATGCAACTGATAAATATTTCAAGCTAAATTTTGCGAATAAAATTGAGAAGTATCTAACCGTTACTCAGTCTGTTGCGTGACAACATCCAATACTAAGTAATACTTTGATAACAAATGAGGTCGTTCCCTACTTTAGTTTTCAGTAACAGATAATTAAGTAACCGCCATGTTTGCTGCAATAATCCTGCGATCTGATCACTATCTTAAGACTTAACAGATATGGCGAAAGTTCCCAGTACTTAAGTATCTGTTTGGTTCGGATCCTGTTGTACTAGGAGCGCATCTCCAGGAGTAGTTCATCAATATGATTACATGCTCAGGCGCCATAACTCGACCGGTAAGTCCGCCCCGTTGTTACCGTCGTCTACATAATAACCGCACATAAGTCAGCCCGAGAAACACCTAATAATTTACAGCGAGATCCTGAAACTGGATATACAGGCGGCAACTACCGAGGCGGTTTGCATACTAAATTGCGGTAAATAGAGTCCACTGTTGGGATATATATTAGCAATTCAACATGGATGCGCTTGCGCAGCCGCTTGACTTCTTGCATCTCTATGAAAACGACTTAATTTTACTATTGCAGCCTGTTGTTATGTGATTTTTTATCTTACAATATGTTAAATAAAGACCGAAAATAAAATAAAATTTCACATCAGTAGTAAACATTGTTCTGTTAACAACAAAGATAGGATCGTTATCTGCATGCTCACTTTATGTCAAAACATTCACAAAAAACTCAGATGTGTCACTTTATTTATTTTTAATTAAATAACCATCAGTTATCGATATTTTCACAAATAATTGCAATAGCAGACTAATTATTGAAACAAAATTAAGACATCATTATAAATGTCGAAGTGACCCGGAGTGCGAGAGGTCATAGGCTAATGACAACACACCGTTGACAAATCTGTAACATGTTAATTTGGTTACCTTCTTCATCAACACAGGGATCTGGTGTTCCAGGGACATCTCCAGCTTGGGAGAACTCATGGAGCTTCTCTTCTTCGGTAAACACGGGCTCATTAATAACACCTTAAAGTCTCGTCCTGTTCCACTTAGTTATAATTTATTTATTTACAAATACATTCATAATTAATGAAGACACTAAAGATAACTGTCACTCGATACCGGCGTGTTATTCACGTTATAAGTCGCGTTTTATTTTCAAGGAAACATTTTATTTTTATTATTATTTATATTGGTTTTATTTTATTTTTTTATTTGATTTATTTTTGTTCCCGTTTGTTAGAGTTCGAGGGTAGATTAAAAATATATATCTCGTCCGTATCGCAGTGTGTGCGCAGCCACAATGAGCGGCGCGAGGTGCGCGCCTGCGCGGCCTGTCCGCTGCGCGCCGCCCGCGCTCCGCTAGACAAAACCTATTTGAGATATTTAACCTATGCATCAATGTTCCGTATCATTAGCATTGTTTATGTACATTTACATTAATAATCCACCAGACCTTAATGATAAACTATCGGTTACGGGGATTTTGAGCGACTTGTAATATTTATACTGTCACGCCGGGCGCGCGTGCGCATCACGTATCGAGTGTGTGATGTGTTGGCGCCCTCGGCAATACTCGGCAGTCGGCACCTCGGTGAATCGTAAGAATGCCCGGCACCGACATGTAAGCACAAACATTAAGACATGTGTTATGTAATTAAAAAACAAATGCAATATCTTGAAAAGTTTACCAGTAATTATTGGTTCACAGACGGTTTAACTTAATCAAGTAGGTACTTCACTTTTATAATCACTTTCGAATCTTCAGACTTTCAGATCACCACAGGAATGAAACTACGTTCTTCTGCGTTATATTTCAGCAAAGCTTTCTGTAGCGCTAAGCTTTATTTATACAGCACAACTTAAAGAGAATTACTATCAAAGAACTTGAAAAAATACTCCCTTCTATCGTATTTCTAAGATAAGTAAACTAGTTTATGTTTACATATTTAATTAAAAACAATATTCTATTTGCTCGCCTTATTTTTTTTATTAAATACGCATGTTAAGTCGATACCCTATCTCTATTGAGGAAGAATTTCCACTAACGAGTTGTTTACAAGTGGATGAGAAAGTTAATTAAAATAGCAAACAAATAGTAAACAGTGTCCATCTTACTACCGTATGACAGATAATGCACATGAACTTTGATTAGAATGAATTACAATTTAATACGAGACGGATGTACAGTCACCTATTCGACGGGATTAGCAATAGTTGCAAATTCACCCGATTATTGTTTCCTCTACACGTGACAAAATTATGAGCTGTTTACAAGTTTAGAGTACCTAGTTCCTAATTAATTTGTTATCTTCATTCTCTAATTGATTCTTAGTTAAGTAAATACTCTGTTTTGAGACGATAAATGGTGGAATAGATGATTAAAATTATTTAAAGAAAGGCAGTCTTGTGTTGTTCGTGATCGTGAATCTGATAGTGTGTGCTGAGCCTAATTTCTCCAATTATAATAAAAAAACCAGTTAGTACAGTGATTGCTTTTTAAGATTCTAATCGATGGTCATAAGAGTTTTGGTTCAGTAATTCTAATCGATGCATGTATCAAGGGATTTGAGGGCACATCGCTAAAGGGAATGTCTCTACGGAACATTGACTTTGATGTTTATAGTCTATGAGCTGCGGAAGTCGTTAAAAATAACACTCTTATAAAGTATTTACAAAACTAAATTAAATATGTAGTCCGCCTTGACTAATATGTAGGTAAGGCAATGAATGACAGCGTATGACATGGACAAACGCGATTAACTATACATAAGCTTCCAAGTTTTGTAAGTAGGTAAGGTTGGTTATGTAAACTATGAATTGATAGGTTAAGGTTAGAAAATAAATAGGTGTTTAAAAAAAGAATGCTCCCGTTTTTGATATTTGGAGCTTTATTTTTAAATATTTTCTTGATAAAAATCGAGATTTTCGCATTCAGCAACTGCATTGTGCATTATTTTCAGCCAGTAACATCGAGTGAATTACGTTCGAAACTTTTCCACTGCGGTAGGCTGCCAGACCTGTCAGTTTGAATGCACTGTGGAAAGTGTGGCCATTCCTAAAGTAGCCGTAACGCAGCCATATTCAGGCTTTCAACCTGGTATTTTTAGCCTTGGGAGCAATGCACTGAGCCTGGCCTTTGCTGATTGCAGACGTAAAATGATAAATCTCTTATTTAATACAAACGTAATTGATAAGATAACGAATTGTAACACTTTGTATTTGGGTGATTTCTGATTTGTTGTTTTTTTTCCCAAATTATTATCAATGACCGGTTTTTAGCTGTTAACCCGGTCTAATACTTGTCTTTTTATTATGATTTTATGTTAATGTTGTTAATAAAATATCTTGTAAAAAAAAACTTCTACTAATAAGCAAAATGACACTTTTACTAAACATGTGAAACTCATTTTGGACTTTGCCAACCTCCTATAAACTAAGTTACAGAGTTTAAGGCCATAAAATTATTTTTGAGTCATAATCCGATATTACAAACATTGAACCTTTTGCTAGCATTCTAAACCATTCGCAACGTTCGCACGCACGGATGCAGAACGTGTATTTAAACACAAAAAAACCTTTGAAACACGAGTAGTTCCTACTTAAAAGGGATACGCGTCTACCTACACTTATTTTTTTTGTTGTTGTTTACTTAGCGACAGTCGTCCGTTCCCTGCAGTAGTGAATAGTGATGGATGACACCCCTGCTGCGCCCGCGCATCCAACTACACACTGAGAAAACGACTGATGCCCATCACTAAAAATATTCATAGAACTTTAAGCCCACGACAAAGCTTGTACCAATTTGAATGTGGGAACTAATGAATACGTTGATAATATTTTTGTTTCAAATACTCCAACAGGTCTATATATATAATTCAAATATAATTATGAACTGTTGAGAACTACAGAAAACTGGTAAAGAAGTTAAGTAGCTAATCTCATCAAAATTTTTCTAGCAATAATAAATACCTAATCGAAATGAAGCAAGATTACGGTCATAAGCAGTAAAAGTCTACCCGGCGCTATGAATAAATTAAACTGTTAATACTACATGTGGAACATCCACAATTAAGCCGGTATCTGGTCAATAAAAAAGAAAAAAAAAGTTTAAATATTTTAGAACAATTTTGTTCTGTAATTCGACCGTAAAAACAAGAAACGGAGTTAAAACTATAACGTTAAAGTTATTTGTAACTTCCAACTTTCAAATTACTTTGAGGCTGTAATCCATTTTTTTACGATTTGTCACGTCTAGCGTCTGTGTGATCTTTATTACTGTCAAAGTTATATGGGAACGTATCCACCCTATTCAAATGTCCCTACCTGGATATCGACAAAAAATCTAGAAAGAGAAATAAACGACCATTGGAAGAGAGCCATTAACCATCGATTTTATGATGTGATTAAATGGTTCCTATCTTTTATGATTTATTATCCCGATTATCTCGGTGCATCCTATAATTGGGTAACCACTGCATGTTTTAAAATATTACGGAGCTTATTATAATTAATAGTATTGAAATAAGCCTTCAGTCAGCCACTCTCATCTCATCTATATAATCAACTATTAAATGTCTAGATTTTCATAGTTTTCGTTCTTTTCTGTAGGTTTGATGGCAAGTGCTTAAACCATATTTCAGTCAATCCTTACTAAAATTATTAGACTTACATGAGACTTAGCTTCTAGTAGCTTCTATTGAAACCAGGGGTACCGAAGACCGACGAATTTCAACTCGCTACGAAAACAGGGACATTATATGTTATTTGTATGAGAAAATATCATAAGTATGCATTACTTACCAAGAACTAATAAGATTGGAATTTGTAGGCATTATTCGTTCTATTTTTCTCAAAAGCGAGACATATAGTTTCCTCCGCTATGGCGAAACAAACAGATCCAGCCGTTTAAAATTCATTTGCGTCATGTTTATGTAATGCAACTGAACGATAAAAATATTTACGAAACGTTTAAAATCTGTATTGCAACCTAGTTCAGAAATACATTATATGATATTGTTGCAAAATTCCAAAGGCGCTTTTCATTATACATACGTATAAATAGAAACGGTTTATTTGTAAGGGTCTGAGCAATGGGCGCTTACATTTTATATAGGTACTCAATCGTTCACAGCCTAAATGGATATGTACTTACAACAAGCATTTATAGTTTAAATAGGGGACTAAATTGTCACTATCAAGACAGCAGACATTAGAATTCATCGCGATTGGTACAACGATATAAATTCCTCGTGGCCGTTCGCCCTGGGCTTGCAATCTGTGTTGAAAACTGATACAAGTTTTCCATAGTGAGCTCAATGAATTTAGTTGTCACGGCGCCGACAAAGAGCGGCCTACGCTTGCGGTAACCGCGGCTGAACCGGCACAATATCGGCGAACTGTGCAGATAAACGTGAAATGAAGCAAGGTGCCGCTAGCTCAGCATATCTAGCGCTGGCAGATTCTGATACGAGTGCTAGGAACGTGTATTTACTATCTGCAAACTGAGTCAGGTACGAGACAAGTTACAAGAGCGAGATACGCGACCTTGATAAATGGTGCAGAAATCACAAAAAAGCTGGTTTAATGTAGCCTCCGAGTGTATTTAGTAGCTTGAATTAAAAGTTATCTATTTTTTTTTCAAGCTATAGGTATATGTTTCCTCATAACAAAATAGCTCGCATTAAAAAGCTGTAGTTCGACCTGCACATATTAGTATACACGCGATCTTAGGATAGTGTAACGGAAATGTACTAAGATAGATTGTCACAACTATTCACAAGCCATCACTAATTGTTTACCTCCACATTTACACGAGGTAGATTAGTAATGAGTAGGTACTGAACTATAGATAATAAATACATAAACGTGCACAATTAATTACTGATTTTCAGTCCTAATTAATAACAATTTAAGCAGGTATATCTAAGTAATATACGCGTAGCATAAACAAATAATGATCTCACGATAATGATGAAACTATTGTAAACCTAGTTCATGAAAGGTGGTCCACCTTCCGACCGTACCTTTCGAACAACCTAAAATAATACAGGCTGGTTTTATGATAGGACTTGCACATTCGGTAGCTCAAATTATTTAAAAAATAGTTTGATTTAAGAATCTGCAGTTGTTTATGTAATTAATGGCAGTTAAATCTCATCATCATTTGCCTAGCCCTTCCCCAACTACTTTGGGGTCGGTTTCCAGTCTTACCAAATGCACCTGATGTACCGGGTAATACGATGGGCCTGACCGGTGGTTGTCAGACTTTTCGGTCTACTGACTACAGTAACGACTGTTAAAGATCTACAAATGACCGGGACCAACAGCAGTTCGTGCTTTCCGAGGCACAGAGGAAACTAGGTATGTAACGGGTGGTCACCCATCCACAGACCAACCTAGGCAAGAACTGCTTAACCTAAAGATCGACCCGAGCAGCTGTTATTATTTACCTACGAGCTTTTGCAGTTTAGTCTGAGGGATGATAAAGTGATACCTTTTCTATAAATAAGCTTTTCTGTGAACAGAAGTAACGCGGCTGACTACCTTTTTTTTTTTTTTTTTTAAGGATGGGAAATCATCAAATGACCCCCCCCACTCTGGGCGGAGCGGGAGGGAGTGTCAGACTCTTACTGACTAAAAACCATCCATGTTCCTTCCTCGCCTTTTACGTTCCGGGGCCGCGGTATCTCTTTCGAACAGGCCCGCAACCCCGGAACAGGCCCGCAACCCCGGAACAGGCCCGCAACCCCGGGCGCGGCTGACTACCTGCAGCTCCGTCACAGTTCCTTTTCATTATTATGTGTATTTACGTATGCAAATAGACTTGTGGAGTTGTGACATAACAGCGTGACAAACTTATTACTAAGATCTCCGTTTGAGTTCAAAACTAATCAACAACAACGGGTAACTCCGTAACCACTTGAGCAAAAACGACAAATTAATATCTAGAGACTTGAAACACTCAAAGACAGTAACTACAAGGGATAAGTTAAACTGGTGTAAAATCTTTACCGATAAGGAAACTATAGGTTTATATTACGTAAGAGTACTTAACCTTATGTGGCCAGAATGCAAACTAAGTGGAATTAGGAACACAGAACACAGCCCATCAAGATAGCAAAATTACAAGAGAATGCTACTAAAGTGTGAATTCCTTAACTGTTTGCAGATAGTTTCTGAATTGTAAAAAGATACTTTGATGTTAGGGTGTTAGATGACAATAGTGTAAGATAGAGTACGCCAGATTGATGTTCATGGTGAATATAACGAGAATCTACTGAATAAGAACAACGTCTAATAGTAGACGTTTCTTACTGATTCAGCTCTTAACAATTCTTAAAAACTTCTGAAATCTCAACATGGTTAGTAATTAGTAGTAGCTAGGCAGGTAAATAAGAAAGTGGATGGCTAGCTATCTACGATAATATTAAAGTCAGTTTTCAGATTTCTACATAAAATATTAACAAAGCTTCGTTCGGCAAATACAATAAGCCCATAAAAACAGAAATCTTCCTAACTGCCAATTACGGCCATGAGTTTCGTCATAGATTTCCATACACACACATTTTCCATGATGGCCACCGGGTCCGGCGCTTTATCTCCCAGCAGTCGAGTTGGATTGCCGTCTCTTCGAACTAAGAGACTAAAGCAAGAGAAACACTGTCAGAATCTCCGCTACGGCCAACTTGAACGCCATGTCCAAAAACGATCAGCGGAGCTATTTATCTCTATTCTAAATAGCTGTTACACAACAGTGGATGTAAATCCTAAGCCGTGGCGCGCGGAATGCGTGCGGGAACCGGTCGCGTGCACACGCAATGCACCCCAACACTCTTTCATACAGCCAGACTGCGACTAGGCTCAGGAATGTGTCTGACTACAACAACTATTACAGAATTGTGTTCTAGGATCTGTTGGGTCTACAGAGAATTTAACTTTGTGAAGGGGATTTCTGGGAAGACGAAAATTTTCATAGAGACCTGTTTGAGCAAGACGGTGCATAAAAAAAGTTGGTGTCTAAAATCAGTTGATGGTTTAAAAAAAACACAAAGCAGTATTCATTGTTCAGTCTTTTGAAATCCAAAAATACCTACATTCAGATTCCACATTTCATCTAAGGAACACCAGCTCGTGTCTTGGCGCTAATTTTAGGCAGACAGACTGGAATTTCCCTAAAGAAAAATTAGGACATGAAGCTATTTTCATACGGCTATCATTCTGGGGAAAATAGTGCCATCATGTGATAAACATAAAATGACGCAATATGAAAGTCGAATTAACAATCGGAAGATTTTCGCATGTCCAGCAGATAGATAATATAAAAATAAGGCAGCCACAATCATTTAGGTATAATCGGAGAAAAGTCGTAAATTATATTGATACGATTGACACTGTGAACTTTTGTATACTTTTATTATAAATCACCCAGTTATCTTGCGTTATATTTGCAGCTGTGGAAGGTTTTACCTTAGCATATCTTCTTGTTTTTTTTTGTACTAAAGTCAAGTGGACATGGTCTAAGGTCCATGTTACGCAAAAAGATAACGATCTGATTATCTAAAAACAGCTGTTTAAAACACATTTTGTAGAAACTTGTCCACAGCTGTTTTTAGATAATCAGACCGTTATCTTTTCGGTGAACATGGACCTTAATCTAAACTGGTCTGCAAAGCTACGGTTTATCTTGGAAAATTGATATTTTCGATAAACGAATAAGCGATTTATAGGAAAAGGTGAAAATATAAGTTTCAGCATAATTAGGCGCGTTTAACCAAATTGATTTTCAAACGGGGATGCCGTTTGATAACCCGTTTACACCGTCGGTGATCGAATAAGGGCCAACGGTATCGGTCAAAATGACCTAATAATATATAGATAAAGGCGCCACCGCATTCAGCAAAGTATCCTTAATTGTATTCTGAAATCTGAACAACTTTATTTAAATTAAAATTTGCTAAGCGCGATTGTGAAATAAAATGTAAAACCAATGTCTACGACAGTTTTATGTATCTAAAATGTTTAAGATGATACATTCAAAGTAAATGATGAAAGACAAGACTATCAGTTGCAAATATTTTTTATTTTTAACGTCTGAATAACAAAGAACAATATTCAGTATTTATTTTTAGTTGCATACCGTCTCGGCCGGCCTACGCTTTTGGCGTAGTTTGAAAATGTAATTGAACGTCATTTGAAACATATATCTCACTTGAGGGTTCTTTATATCCATTCAAATAAACCGAAAACTTTCCTTAAGTATTACACTAAGAGGTTTTTTTAAGACTATGAAATTTTTGGCTAGAAACATGCATAAACTAGCATGTTTATTGTTTTACACGTGCTGCCCTCATTAGTTTGACAAAAAAGGGATTTTAGTATATTGCTAATAGGGTAACTTTTGTTTATTTCCTACCTTTAAATAATAGTGCCAGAGAGTTTAATGGCATACTTATAAAAGCACCCCTACCTGTCAAAAATACGAATTCGTAAACGGGCGCATTCGCAGTTTACTGCAGTATCTTCTCCTATCAAGGCGTAAAGTCAAACCGATTTTTTGCTTCTATTTCGTATCTCATCATGACTATTCAAAACTGTTGTTGAAGCCAGTATTACCTAAAGTGCGTTTTTTACTTCGATTGCGTTGGCTCTATCATAGTTAAAATGATTTTTATAAATTACTTTATTCTTGTACAGACAGCCTTTAGCAAGACACTAATCCGCGTTTATAACTAGTACCAAGATATTTAAACGGGCTAGTACCAACAGCAACTTGATCTACCAGCCTGTAGCAACAAAATTCTCTTTACATAAATTGGTTCCGCGTCAAATATGGGCTAAAGGCGACTAGATAGGGCTGTGCCGCACCGTGTCCGGCCCAGGCACGTAGGCTAGATCTCGCAGGGTGACTTATAGAGCACGGCCCGTTAATGTATGTGCGGCACCGGTAAACGATGTCGTCCACGATTTATGCCCCGCAGTGCCCCGTGAACCGTCTCACGATCTCGAAAACTGCAGGAATGCGCACCGTTAGCGGAAACAATGTTTTGAATTATGTTTGATGTGTTGTGCTTTACTGCGCACGATTGTGTTTGGCTGATGTACTGCATGTGTTGCAGTTCAAGAGTCGTGGCCTCAAACGCGGAAAAACTGCTCGTGTAGACTTGATGAAAAAGCAAAGCCACGTATGTGACGCGTATTGTCATTAATGGACCATCCCACCGTTTATGATTAAAGCAGGCTTCAGCGTGCGCTCTAACAAAAAGTTCAAAAAACATTGTTCATTCAATTCAAGATCTTTAAAATTAATTCGATTATTCGATGACAGGATTCGTGTCATCAAATAGTCCAAAGGAATAGAATAAAAACGTTAATGCAAAGCGGTGATCTAAAATTAACGTAGTTGAATTTTACATTTTGCTAGCAATAAACAACAACGGTGAAGGAAAACATCGTGGGTAAACCGACATACCCATAATTCGAAGACATGTGACATCTACCAATCTGCACTGAAGCCGCGTGGTGGATTTTATAGCCCATTCCCTCTCATAGAGAGAGAATGGGCTATAAAATCCAGGAGGCCTGTGTCCAAGCTTGGGAACAACAAGAAATTGATGATGATAACAACAAAATACGAGAGAAGACGAGTGTTTGTTGACTATAATACCTTTGAAGTGACTTTCCCGCTCAACAAAAATAATAATATCTGTATCGTTTTACTTGTTTACTTACATATTACATCAGTTATAAAACTGTAATACTTACACAACATTTTAATTACGTGAATCTTTATTATCAATAATATTTACCCACAGAAAACGACATGTGTAAGTTTTGTTTTGTTACAGCTTTTTTTTTTCCTAGGCCGGCAGCGACCGAAAGTTGAAGACTACAAAACATCATGACAACTTTTGGACATAAACAATTGTCATTTCTTCTTAATGTGTATGTGTATTTTATTTTTTTATAGAATGTACCTATGGATACGTTTGAAGTAAATTGATAGTTTTTTTCTACAAATTCTAGCTGACATCAATCCAGACCGCGGAAAATGTTAGTACCTAACCCTATAGATTAAATTAAATCTACGACTCTTTGATACAGATAAACTAAACACAACGAAACCTAACCTCATACCTATCTGAAACCGCATTCCTATTATACAATTAAGTTGAATTGGAAGATTGTCTTGTAAATGAGAACGACATACGACGTCCATATACATGAGCAATTTAAATGAACGGATAACATTGCGAACCATTCAGCAATAAATCCAGCAGCGGTACATTGATGACGACACTAATTTGTTCAATATAAAGGGTTTAAATCAGCGCCCGGTCGATGACCTCTACTTGTTTGTGAGTGGGCGGGCGGCGCGTGCGCAGTTCGCGCGTGACCTTCGACGACATTCGACGGAAAATAGATTTAGATCCTAAATGTTCCGCTGAACGGCCGGAATAATAAATAACAAGATTTTCTTATAATTTTCTTACGAAACATAAACATTGAATGTACAAGTGTAGTTGGATGAGGCATTTATTCATTACGATTCCGTTCTATTTTAGGTAGTAACTGGATCTCGTTTAGAATATTGCTTTGGACTTATGTTTGAAGCAGTAAGTAGTTATTTCTATTTGGTAACTGACTCTATAGGCTGACCTCTACATAATTGGGAAAACGCTAGGCAGATGATGATGAACCTCCAAATTCAAAGATGAAAGATAGAGTCAAAGAATGTAAAAACACCGTGCTACGCCGTAGCCACAAATTAGACATTGCCACATTTGCAACGCCGAATGCAGTCACGTGACTACTGTGAATTGATGAGTCCAATTTAAGGACCTTGTTATTTATTTAACATTTAACCCTGGATCTACAAACAAATCTATTACCATTCTACTTTGTCAACAATATCATTGAAACCTCGATTACAAAACTGAGTGTATTTAGATAATAATGCAAGCAGTAGTGCCCCGGAGCATCTCCCTTCAGGACGTCCGCTAAACTAAGACATGCGGCAAAACTGGGAATTACATTAAAACATACTGTATTTGACAAGTCGTTTCTCGTAAGCCTTTGCAAGTGGCGCTACCAGTAAGTGTCAATATAGAGTGGGCAGTGTGCACATTGTGACGCGGCACAGCGCAGCGTGACGGCGCAGCAGCGTGACCAACAACGACATCACTCGACACACTTACCTTCTACACGCCTACAAATTGTTCAACTATATCAGTAACAAACACTCAAACTACAGGAATTTCTCAGAAGCTCCTAAGAGCCAAGACAAAAGTGATATTCTGCCAGCAAAGCTAGTACAACATTGAAAAATGTATAGGTCCTGCTAAAAGCTCTTGGATATCCACACACTTTGTAACAGATTCACATTTGTCTAAATCCTGTGGAATTAGGATCCGTGCTCTGTCTTTAACTAAAGTCCTGCTGAGACTTGCGTAACTGATGAAATATGGATGCACTATGATACTCAGCCTAGCAGGTATCCGCAAATGCGAACTGTAAAGCGTCCGTGCGAATTTTCGCTGCAGCGACTTTCCTGTGGCCAGGTTTTATGGGGTGAACAGGCCCAATTGCAAGAATAATGTTAAAACTATTTCTAAATAGCCCCGATATTATGGTATGTTGTCAAACTATTTCTACATAACGAGTACCTCCAGTTTTGTGACAGCCGGTTAATCTGCTGTCAGATCTCATTTTAGACGTTGTGATTGGTTGACAAAGATCGAGGCATTGGGTTCCAAGCTCAATGTTGTCATGAGATTTGACAACAGATTAAATAACATCTAGTCAATTATAATTTTCAGCACTGCAGTACGAGGAGACGAATAAGATACGGTCACTTAATAAACTGATCGTCTAGTAGTCGTTTTCGCGAATCATCCGGAACTAAGACACACCCCCAAGAACGTTCGAACATAAAGTTTTCGGTGAGCAATTTGTTACGTGATATACTTACGTGAACATTCCTATTGAATATGGGGTTAGCGCCAAAATCGCGTTTGAAGAGACAGCCAGACTCGTCAAACTAACATCATCTGTCAATACAATAATTTGTCTTTTTGCGCTACAGGTACAAGGTTGAAGAATGTTCATAACCATTGTTAGTTTTGTAAAACCTATTGGTATTAGTTAAACAAGCTGATCTAAGTGTCCATGGGGTTTCTTGCCCGTTCTTCTCCATAGATATTTATGCTTTGGAATCAGCAAGTACACGCGCTTTAACAGTCTTTATGCCTTGTGGACTGCAGCTACATTTCATTGTTGTCTTTGTTTCGACAATCAAAAGTGCCTGTATAATAAATGCCAGTGCCATAAATGGTTTGAATACTTGATTTTCTTTTAATTTACTTCTTTTATTTTGTACTTAACAAACGAAACGTATTCTAGTAGCTCCGATAGGTGTTTCCTTGAGTGAGTCCTTTAAAGTATCATCCACCACATGTTGACCTCAGATGTATGATGTGTGGTCAACAGACTCATGCCTCGATCTCAGATTGAACGTCAGACATGACTCTGTGAGTACGAGTACACGCAAACGAATAGGTATGTGAACAAATAAAATAGACATCGACATCGAAGTATAAGAACAACGTCGTAAAAGTGAAACAATAGGTTCTTATGTTTTATGTATTTGTGAATTGAATTTTCTCATGAATTGAAAAAGCAACACACTAGCATTCCTAAAACAAAAACAGATTTCAGTCAAGTCAAAATAGGTACAGATACATTGTAGCAGGTCCTTAGTTTTTACGTATTTTGTGTGAATTCATGAAAACGTAACTACATTCTTAGAAGACAGAAAGATTTCAGTCAATTCAAATAGGTACTCTTAGGTCCATGTTCACCGAAAAGATAACCGTCTGATTATCTAAAAACAGCTGTCACTATGACATGTTCCCATTCAAAAATGCATTTTAAACAGCTGTTTTAGATAATCAGTCTGTTATCTTCTTGGTGAACATGGACCTTAGAGTCTATGATTTCATGATTGATTTTTTCTCTACTAATATATCCTACAATTTTGTCATAACATCCAAAGATTGGTAGATCTTTCCATAGTACAGTTACTTTACTTACAAGAGTTAAATATTACAAATATGGTAGTCTAAAGCAGCACTATCATGTCAAATCGTAATTAAGTGCTATCTGCATGTGCGATCGCCACCGAGCACTCGGAGGCACGAACTTAATGTCAGATAATTTGGACGCTTATGGCAATAACGAGTGCTCCCAATACCGGACATAACCACCCAGCCGGCTTTACGAACCCTTATATGGTATTACAGCACCCATTCCATAGAAACTGGCGAGTAGCAAAGTGAATGCGACAAGTGCATGAATAATAAAATCCAATGAATTTGCATAAAACATCAATAAATATATATTTTTGTAAAACCTTGAGACAGATATACAGACGATTGGTATGTTTTTAATCTTCAGTGAAGGATACGATTGATGAAAGATAAGTTTGGATTTCGCGAAAAAATAAACATGAACTGATTATTCACCGATTGGCTTTTGGTAGTGAGATAGATGTCTTATCAAAGACGCATGGCAAATAAGCACGTAGTCTAACTACCTTAGTTAAAATACACTTAAAATATAAGATATCCTCCACACTTCACATATTTAAACCGATATGCGACCAGAATAAACAACCATTTCTGCAGAAACCAAAGGAATGCGCCCGATTAAAATGCATCCTGATACAAGTTCCATTTCACTGTATTTTACATTTCCCGGTAGATATATCTAAGCTGATGCAGCCAGTCCGGTATTTCTGGAATTACTAGGGACAGTGTAGGCTTTCTCTTAGAATAACAAGGCGGTATCGTGGGTGAAATAACAAGGTAAATCTAATCGTGTTTTGTGTTCCGAGGTCAGGTCAGTGCCAGGTCGTGTACCATGCGCTAATGAGTCTGACAAGCAGATAATTCAAGATCATCTTTGCTACATTAGGCTACAGGTTATTTTGCACATCGTAGACACGACATTTTAAGATAACGACTAATTATAATGTCTTATTATATTTTCTTTTCATTGTCCTCGACTAGACAGAAAACATGCAGAGTGGTATTCGCTTGGTGCATTCAATCGGAAGCACTAAAAGTCAAATGTATTTATTATAAAGCTTTAGTAGTAGAAAGTGATTGAGTGACGTCTGCATCCCGATGTATTCTGGCTTTCTTCAGGTTCCTGCTCTAAATGGCTACCAACTAGAGTATATAATGTGCCTAGTGCCACTTACTGGTCAACATTACAAAAAACGACATTAGGAAAAACTGCAGTGTATCTCTGCATACCCAAAAGGTCTAAAATGGCTGCTTTATCATAAGCATACTAGGATAATAACACGAATTACCTTAATAGTACATTGTTACCCTAGCTTGGGGTGAAAGTAACTTATTTAGTCCCGAGACGGGGTTTACTAAAGACTACTACTATGACAGCTACGAACTATTGGTGCTCGTACGAAGTGAGAACGAGGGAGTTCGAGGGACTAAGTAAGTCTTTAACCCTTGAATCACAGGTAAACACTGTGCTTTTCATGATTAATACAACGAAAACATAAAAACTGAAAACTTGAAAAAGAAAATGAATTATTTTTCATTTTCATAACTGAAAAAACTGAAAACTTTTTGGTTATAAAATAAAGATTTTGTATTTGTATTATATCGCGCTGTAATTGTGTGGCTATATAAAAAGTTAAATTGGAACATGGTTCAATAAAAACGTGAAAAAGGAACTATTTTTTTTATAATTTGACGCCGTCAGTTGATCATGATTCTCCATAAGGCTGAAAAGTATTACTTTTAATCCGCTCAGGCAACTTCAGAGCTACTTTCCGAGTATGAGTTATGAAAAATTCTTAAAATGGCCACAAACGCAGTTAATTTTATGAATTGTCTCTATTTTACGAATTGTAACGTAACTCATATTTTTATCCGATTATGATTCTGCTAAAGCAGCCATTTCACTACCCTCAACTCACATTTCTTTAATAGCATTTTTAATGCGGTGTTTTCATATATTTCTCGATTGCACTATCTCAACATAAACAAGTACTTACCTATACTAATAAACAATGTTTTGTGTGTTCTGTTGACAAATTATCTGTTTTTGAAACAACAAAAATCTTTAAAGTAATTAAGGTTAATTACTTTTATCATATTTTTCTAAATTAAAATCCAAGATGGTGCCAACGAAAATTTTCAGCGACCCCGAAAACCTTGAAATCAATATCCATGAAGGAAAACCCGAAAATTTTCCCCGAGAAAGAAACATCTGCAAATGACACCCGGTACCAACCGCTTAACGTGTTTTCCGAGGCAAGAAGGGATGAGGGGAAACTCGATATGCAATGGGCGGTCACCCAACAACGGGCAAACCTTGGCAATTAACCACCAGCTACACTTCTTTATCGTGTGGTTGGTGCATAACGTGGTGACTAACATTTTTATGCCACTCGTAGGCCTCTGACTTGCCTTTAAATGCCGTCGAGAAATATCACACTATGGCATGCTGGTTCCCTCACGATCGTATCCGTCACTGAAGCAAATGAAAATTATGCAATACGCACATGAATCCGAAAAATCAGAGGTGCGTGTCTTTGATTCGAACTCGAGACCTAAGACTTGGCAGTCCGATGGTCACACCACTAGGCTATCACTGCTCCAGTGTTAAGCTCTTAGCCCACATAAACGACTCCGCTCCCACCCAACAATAAGAATAAATTCAATAATGGGCTTTATGTATTCCTCTTTAGATATACTTCACATTGGCACTGACGGTGGTAAGCCAGCTGACAGCGAGCTGTCTGCTAATTTATGTTGCCAATGAAAATTATAACTTAAAGATGAAAACTTAAAGCCCATTTTTGAATTAATATACTCATTTTGCCGGGTAGGAGCGGAGTCGTGTAACTGGGCTAAGTAAGTATCGACACCAGATTAGAAGAATAACTAATAACTCGATCGAACTAAGACGAATGGTTTCTTCTTCATATCAAATGTGTTATCGCTGTAACTCGTTAGTTGACTCGCACTCTAATGATATTATGACCAATAGAGAGGCGCCTAACTGTTTGTTAGTAAACAATTTTATCATAATATATTATACCGAGCTTATTATTTCTATTAGATATTTTTACTTCAATATACTTTCTAAATTGTTGAATGAGGAATAAGGTCTGGAATATTATTGAATCAAATAATCTAGCATAGCAAGACGAAGGAAAAATTTATGAGTAAACGTGCTTAGTGTTTATAGCCACAGGGATTTTCCCAATTTAGATCATTCAATCTATCAATTGTTTGCTTTCGTCGCATCGGTATTTTTTTCCTGCTGTTATCATTTAAATTTCGATGTGGTAAATAAATAACTGGTACGTATAATAAGTTATATAATCAGAATGTACTAATTAAGCAATTATGTATAACTTTTGAGCAATAACTTATCTCGCAGTTTTCTTAATTACCTACTCGTACTACGCAACCTTTCAACACGAAATAAAAACATAAACATAGCGCTTACCCGTAGATCCATTTCATGGCAAATCACTCACACATGCACAATCTACATCACAATATAACTCGATATAAATAAATACAGCACTTATCAGCTAGTATGTGAGAGTGCACGACCGATAGCTGGTGTGCGCGGGAGTGCGGCGGCGGCGCGCGGCAGGATGCGCTCGGTGGCGCGCGCGCAGGACCCCGAGAGCTAGCTCCCCTGGGGGAGGAGCCTCCCGCACCCCGCACAACAATAAATACATCATTTATATTGATTCCCAACATTTACATTGTGACTTCTTATTTGAGTTGTATTGTACAATTGGACCTTGTGTCGACGACCATAGTGTAAGTTCGAAAACATAAATCAAAGATTCTAGAAATGACTGACATATATCACTGTCTTACACACCAGGATGTGTTATTTTAATGGAATAAGGCGCTCTACGACACACGAGCTTGCACTCTCTCAGTTATCGCGCTGGGGTTAACGGTTTTTGCATGGAAAAGTACTAGTGTGATTATGCCTGCCTGTGACAAATAAAACAATGTCACATTTATCTATAAATAGTGGGTCGCACGTCGCACGATGCAGGGCGGGTGCGCCGGAGTGGGTGGGTGCGTCGGGCGGGCGGCACCAACACCGCGCATGCGCGAAAATTTGGCACACGCTTTTTACATGTATCTAAAATTGACTGACACCAATTTATTGATGGTAATGGTAATAAAATTTATGAGATGCAGTCTGGAACGTTTTCCTGACGTCAGCTGAGTGCTTGAAGACGGTAAAAATACATCCCTTTATGAGTCAGAGGTACGGGAAGTGTAGGTGTGTCTGTATATATAACCACGTGATTATTCTTGAAGTGTATTTACTGCCGCTATAGCTACTTGTATTTACGGCTATGTTGGTGAAGTCACGGCGCGGGCGCAACAAAGTCTGATCAACACAAACTAGTTGATCGTACCTGGTCTACGTGAGTGTGAGCACGTGCCATTTTAGTTGGAACTTATTTTTAGTGTTCATTCAAAGAATAGTATTTGTCAATAAAATGTCGAAAAGTTTTACATGCGTTGACTGCAGATATTTTTTTCTGCATCTCAGTTTAGATGAAGCCCCATTAAACCTGGTTAAACCTTTTAACAAAAACTGTGTAATGGTCTATTGTTGAATTAAACTGTAAAAATAACTGCCTTTTAGTTTAAACGTTATACACGTGCAACCTGTGGAGTAATTACACTAAAAATGCCATGCACGCCTCCAATGCTTTGCACGTCCAGTATAACAACGCATTCAGGGGCCTGCTGGGGCTCCCATGGAGGTGTAGTGCCTCCGGCATGTTTGCTGACCACAGCACGGACGGTTTCCAGGCGGTGCGGTGCTTCGCAAAAGAATAGCCTCCGTGTGGTCTCGAGTAAAAGGTAGCTCCAACACGCTTCTGAGTGTGGTGTCGGACAGGGTGGACAGCCAAATTCTGAGGCACTGGTCGCTCATGCATGTCCAAAACAATAATTATTTTAAATTTTACTAACATAGCCATAAGTATCTACCTACTAACATAATATGGACTTGTATAATTAATGTGTACATAGTCTGAAATATGTATTTTCATTTCATTTAGTACTCACGTATAGGTGCGAACTGTATGCAAAGGAACAGTAGTGTAGCAAGTAAGGGCGTAATAGGTAGGATTTTGTTAAGGGGGGTAGGCAAGAATATTCTAACGTAAATGCTGCATAATACGATGGAACAGATTACGTTAAAAACAAAAAAACAAATCTAAACTTAAAAAAAAAAAAAAAACTTCTGTCGGTAGAATTATACTGGTCAAGCAGTAAGGTGGTGGCGGGTTGTCAGCACAGAGTGCAAGGGACGATCCCCGCTGACCCAGGCTATAAAACACCACAGCTTAAATGGTGGACTCGATACTGCACTGAAAATTCCATTAGTGTCCAGGTTCCCAGAAAGTCCGGAATTGGTCCGTGCCAATTCAACTTTCCTTTTATTAGGTACATAGACCTATGCAGAAGTACTATTTAATGCTCCCAAGGGAGTCAAGAAACCAATTCGTTTAATTTAAATGCACTTTTCTCACACATTTCTGTAATTAAAAACAAAATCAACTCAAGCAAATGGTCAGACTATTGACCACATGATCAGTGTATTTACCTAGTTGATATCTCAAGTGAAATACGTAATAGTAAATACTTTTTAAAATACATACAACCTCTACGATCACCTTAGATTGCGTCAGTTTGATAAAACCAATATCAAATATGTGTCACGCTATATAATGATGATGGAAAGGTAAATATCTCACAAACACTCTCCAATATTCTGTGCTCTTATTTATTAAACACTAACTCGTGCCTCGGCTTTGCGTGGATGATAATGTACACGAAAACCTTCTTCAAGAAACATGGCGTCTACAAAACCATTCGAGTCCTATCAAGTGGTTTCGATTTAGGTTCAAGTGTAAAACAAACAAAAGGACTCACACTGTTTTTAAATATCAACATACAGCATCTTGTAGTACACATTTCATTCTGACATTCTTGTAGACCATTTCTGAAAAACAGTTGAATGCTATGCTAATCCCAAGAACAATCAGCATTCCGTTGCAATCTGCACAGAGGACAAATAACTTGCGTCTACGCAAATATTGGCCAGTTGCACACCAGCGACTGCTGGGCAACTTAGGTATCTGGGAGGTGTGAAGTGGAAACCGGCTTTTTTTGCGGATAAACTTAGGCTATGTTGACAGTAAGAACTTGAAACATAAGGGAAGCTACATCGATTTTTTTATTAGTTTTTGTAAAGGTCTTTTTAGGGTTCCGTAGTCAACTAGGAACCCTTATAGTTTCGCCATGTCTGTCTGTCCGTCCTCGCTTAATCTCAGTGACCGTTAGCACTAGAAGGCTGAAATTTGGTACCAATATCAATATGTGTATAAATCACGCCGAAGTGGTAAAATAAAAATTGGAAAAAAATGTTTTATTGGGGTAGCCCTCCTATATGTGAAGTGGGAAGTGTTTTTTTTTTTATTTCAACCCTAACGTGTGATGTATTGTATTAAAAATGGTAAAGGTTTTTAAAAATGAATAGGGGTTTACTAAAATCATTTTTTGATAATGTCAATAATTACCCCCTCTAACTTTTGAACCATGCAGGCATGAAGGCAGTTTAAATATCTATCCTACCTCGATAAACTAGCCTGCTACAAAATTAGTACCCTGGAAGCTCGAAGGGAGCTTTTGGATTTGAGATTCGCATATAAACTGCTCAATAACACCATTGACTGCCCACAATTGATACGTAAGTTCAATTTCAGAGTACCCCTTATACCCCCTCGCAAACCTATAACACCCTTAGCTCCACCGCTTCGTCGTACAGTGTTTGGTGCTAATTCACCTATACCCCGCATGTTCAAACTCATAAACGAACGCAGTGACTTGGTTGACGTCCACGCAGACTCAATATCGAAGTTTGTCAGATTTTATTAATATTGGTGCATAAATTAGTATTTAGTATAGTTATCTTGAATTTATGTAGTTGTAGTAGTAATTTAAGTAAGTAACTAGTAATTTAAGTTTTAAAATCATGATTATTACTCAGAGCATTATGCATGTGGTGTTTGCCTGTAATTGGTTGTGCAGTTAGATTTAAGACACAATTACTTGTATGTTTCTAGCTGTAAGATATCTGTAACAACTGTTGGCGAACCTAAATTAAATAAATAAATAAACCATAAGTTTAGAAAACATGAAAAAAAACTGAAAAGTAGAACTTTATAAGGACTTTCTAGGAAAATCATTTGAACTTGGATGGAAACAAGTTTTTGTACAAAAAAGACAAAAAGTTGTACAAAATAATAATATGCAAGCATTTTTTTTAACTTCGTTTGCATATTTTACTATCCTGAACGTATCCTTTTTCAAACAAAAAAGAATTATTACAATCGGATTGGATTGAACACTTATTGTGACGGACGGGAAACTACGGAACCCTACACTGAGCGTGGCCCAACACGCTCTTGGCCAGTCTTAAAAACCCAAAGAATTAAGAAAATTGCGAAACATATGGGTGGCAACTTGGCAAGGTGTAAAGTAAACCCTGATATTATGACTGACAGAAAAGGCTCTGTACCCTTTCCTGTCAGTCATTATATCAGGGTTTCAGTGAAGACTCTAATTTCCATTAAATAGTAATCCAGTGTTTTCAACATTTTCAGTGATTTGTAGTATCTGACCTCAGGCCGATTGTTGGCTAAAGCCGTAGACGATAAATTAATCTAAGATATTCAGTTTAAGATTGGCTAAAAGTCAATAGTACAGGGTGTTAACCACCTCATCACGAAGCCGTCAAACAAGCATTCTGTACATCAATCTGAGTAACTTTGTGCAAAAATTATTGCTGGGAAATAACTTTTGTTTTTGGGGTGAAAATTCATGTTTTGTGGTAGAACACAATGTGACGCAATCAAAACATTGTACTGATGGATGGATTGAATAGTACGGGGGAGGTGGAGGTCTTTAAAGTAAAAATCTTACAATAAAAACATGTATTTAAAATAAACTTGTCAAAAGGTTGGAACTTTGACACCCAGTATCTCCGTAACTAGAAGGTTCCCAGGTATAGATATATAGAATAAAAAAATGATCGCAATTACAGGAAGAACAAGTGCTTTTCGACTTCGTTAAAAGGTGTTTTACACCCTTTATATTATATTAGTCTTAATAAAATTAACCTTTGGGAAGTAACTAATATTAAAAAATGTTAAGTGATTGAGAATGTATGGATGGATGTCTGTTACTCTTTCACGTAAAATATGTATTATTAAATTCATAGGCAATAATATACACACAAAGATATGTAAAAAAAAACGAAAATACGCGAGCGAAGCCGTGGATAGAAGCTATAGTGCCTTAATTGCCTTATAAAATCGGACGATAACAACTCAGTAATGCAAAGCCGCAATAAAACACGAGTGATTGTAATGAAGTTGCATCGGCCGAGATTCGAACCTGAGAACTGCGGTTGACCGCAAGCCTCCCGCTCACGCACCCCCACGAAATACGACACCGCCTCGTATTGTCCGATCTGTTGTAATTATCAACATTGTGTAGTTCTCATTGATTTATAACGTGAGTCATTAATTGCAGTAGGTTATGGAGTCTCTAAAGGCGAGAATAGCCCCTGTTGTCAGTCAGACAGACAGGTTCCCTTCCAGTGCCGGGGCTGCGGGACTATTCGAAAGAGATACCGTGGCCCCGGAACACAAAAGGCGAAGAAGGAATATGGATGAGTTTTAGTGACGTATGCTACATTGGGTACCCGCTTTAATGGCAAATCAGGTACCGGCCGGCACCTATCAATATTTTGACGGTCACTACCTTCCGCTCCGCCTAGAGCGGGAGAGGTTATTTGATGACTTCTCATCAGAAAAAGAAAATCAAAATCAGTTGTAGTGTAGTTCCAGTCTGACCTCTTGCTAATAAAATAATATGCATGGAGGAACTGCTTTTGTTATTTGTCTTAACAATGCGAAAATGAAGGGACTCAGTATAAATCTATCTACAGCATGGCACTACCTTACTAAGCACTATAATTCAGCATTGAATAGGAGGCATTTTGCTTGTTATACATTTTGCTCTCTAGGCGATTTACAGCTTAAGCAATTTGCTGTGTAGACATTAATTTTAGGCATTTTACTTTGAAAGAAAGAAAGTTGGGCACTGTGATCATAAAGGCTAAAGAAGTCGATAAAGACGAATCCAGGTGAAAGCCTTGGAAGGGGCCGCGAGGGCCGAAGCCTGCTGGGGCTGCGGGACCGTTCGAAAGACATACCACGGCCCCGGAACGTAATAAGGGGCGAGGAAGGAACATGGATGGTTTTTAGTCAGTAAAAGTCTGACACTCCCTCCCGCTCCGCCCAGAGTGGGAGGGATCATTTGATGATTTCCCAGCCGAAATAAAAACAAAAGTGAAAGCCTTGACCATGACCATGCCTTGTCCTATTTGTCTTCGAGGCAAGACATTATTCATGTTTCCTGAAGCGCTTGCTAAATCTAGGTCGTGAGGGAACAAAACGCACATTATTCACAATAGCTTATATCTATGCTGCATTGGTAAGGGTAATAAAGGAAAAACCCGCTTTTAATATAAGTGCCTTCTACGCGAAGTACCAGGTGTTTATTTTATTTATGTATGTAATGTATGTACATGCATAAGCTTTGCAGTCCGATGATAGAAATGTACAGTCATCATCATCTGCCTAGCCTTTTCCCTACTATGTTGGGGTCGGCTTCCAGTCTAACCGTATGCAGCTGAATACCAGTATTTTACATGGAGCGACTGCCTATCTGACCTCCACAACCCAGTTAATACTGGAAATATGATACCACTTGGTAAGACTGGTGTCAGACTTTTTTGGCCACTGATGACTACCTGCAACGACTCTAAAAGATGGACAAATGACAGCCGGGACCAACAGCTTAACGTGCTTTCCGAGGCACAGAGGAAACTCGGTATGTAAGGGTGGTCACCCATCCACAGACCAACCTAGGCAAGCATGGCTGATATTATTTAGCCATGAGCTCCTCCGACCGTTTCTGTGCCTCTGAAATAAGCTAACGAGTTTGGAATATACGAGTTCTGGCTAATAGACGCACTAAATAATTTGAATTTATATGTTTGTCAAGTATCCAGATTGCATACTGAATTGACATTATCAATAAATCCAGCAGTTGAATATAAATTGACAGAAAGATATATATTTATTGACGACCGCGACAAGTCGTTTGACAATTTACCACTCACAGTAGCTAACCAATTTGAATATACATCATTTCATTTAAATTTTCAATTAACCTTTGAAAAGCATTGTTATTTTTGCCAGAGAAATCACAGCAGTTACATGAAACACAACTTTGCATGCATGTGTTTCTGAGCTCACCATTTCCTATCGATGTACATAGGTACTTATAGGATGTATACAGTGTAATAAAGAAAGTTTGTCAACCAATAACCCATTTTATTATAATATAAGTACTTTTGTTCTTTACCACTTAGATAGGTATAATCTGTGAGACTGCGAATAAATAATAAGAACCTATTATTATAATCATGACATGTTATATGCATTTATAAAGCGATCAAGAATGAAAGTGAGTCACTAGACGAGATTGGTTTATTGTTGTCGTTATAGACGGCTTAGCAACTGCAAGTGTGAGAGGTAAACAACTACACCTTAGTAACAAACACTGACGAAACTTGTATTCCTAAAATACTAGTAGTGTTACAAACGTGTATGTCTATGTGACCTGCAGTCTGTTCTTTTTACACCACACACCGAATTTAGATGCGGCTTTCATAATCATTTAGGGGATTATTTCAGAAAGGTTTGTGTATTTAAAACCAACACCATGTTCTTGGACCTGCTCTAGGCTGATTTTCTCTTTCATTCTCTTCTGTCAACCGACACGCTATCATTTACTCCTTTTACTTTCATATCATTCCTCACGTAAGCCATTCATCGTTTCCTTGGTCTTCCTCTCCCACGAACATATAATAAAGAAACTTCTATATTTTGTCAAGTCGTACGAACCGTGCCAAGTAGGGGTCGTTAGTTTGTAATAAAATGTAGGTTGGTCTTGGTATTGTTATATCTTTTCCCGTCTTTATATTTACTTTTTTAACTCCATACCTACAATCCGTGTGTAAACAAAGCTTTGTTGGTAATTCCGCAGCAGAATTATCTCAAGTGTCCACTCGTTTCTCGTATTGACGTAGCTCACAGCCCCACATTGCCCCACAGGTAGATTATGATTACATACACTGTTTTATACAGCAAAGAATCCAGATATGCAAATAGTGGTATCCACCGCATAAGTAAACGTCCAGTGGCAATCAAGCAAAGCCTCGTGGTAAGTAGTCGCCGCCACGCCTACTGACGTCGATGTGCTATCATCCCAAAGTCAATACTAAATTAATGTTGATTCATTTTTGTTACATCCTTTTTTACAGGTTTTTTTCAAACAAGGTGTGAACCATCTCATCACGAACTCGTCAACCAACCATTCCGTCCATCAAACTAAGTAACTTTACGCAAAAATTGCTGGGAAACGACATTTTATATCATATTTTGTGGTAGAAGTAGAACTCAATGTAACACTGATGGATGGATTGAATAGTGCGGTTGTCGTAGAGTTGTTTTAAGTAAAAATCTTACAATAAAAAAACCTGTCAAAAAGTCGTAACTTTGACCCCTAATATCTCCGTAACTAGAAAGTTTCCAGGTATGGTAAATAACAAAAAAAAATATCGCAATAACGGGGAGAACAAATGCCTTTCGGCTTCGTTAAGAGGTGTTTTACACACATTCTGTATAACGTACGGTACCTACGTGTAAAATACCGCTCCGGCTTCGCACGGATGTCGATTTTATGACTTCCTTGATATAAGCTTAGCTAATGTTCAACACATGTCGATTAATTATACACATAAACCTCTTCCGAGAGCTCGTGGCAAAATAATAACAGCCGCTCGGGCCAATCCTTAGATAAAGCCGTGCTTGCCCAGGTTGGTCTGTGGATGGGTGAACACCCTTACATACCGAGTTTCCTTCGAGCCTCGGAAAGCACTTTAAGCCGTTGGTCGCGGCTGACATTCATAGATCTTTGACAGTCGTTACAGGCGGTGGACCAAAAATTCTGACAACCAGTCTTACCAAAGGGGTATCGTATTACCCAGTTACTGACTG
Source organism: Xestia c-nigrum (assembly GCA_916618015.1). Classification (NCBI taxonomy): domain Eukaryota; kingdom Metazoa; phylum Arthropoda; class Insecta; order Lepidoptera; family Noctuidae; genus Xestia; species Xestia c-nigrum. The sequence goes on from OU745260.1 coordinate 15,442,938, forward strand.
GGTTGTCGAGGTCAGATAGTCGCTCCATGTAAAATACTGGTATTCAGCTGCGGTTACACAGGAAGTCGACCCCCAACATTGTTGGGAAAAGGCTAGGCAGATGATGATAAACCTTTTCCGAGAGACATTCTTTCTATTAGCGTAAAGTTGAATAAGATCTACTCAAAACTTTTTGAGATACAGACTTTCAAGCAGACCGTCATGGAATTCGGCCTAATTTTCAACTGATTACAGCTCACTTAGTTGAAGACCTTGGGCAGCAAGCTCCGCTAGCAAACTTGCTGAATGATTATATTTACCTATAGGCCAATCACTTTACGGAGTTCTGTATGGGAAGGTTCGCACAAAATCATAACCGGACTTATGGGGTTCTTTTTATGCTGATTGGCTAGATAATATTACATCTATTTGTGACCGTATATTGCAAAATTAAGGTGGCTTATAGTTTTACTGGAAATTTTGTTTCTAAGTGATTAATTTGAACTGAAATAAAAGCAAATATAATAACCGAGATATACTTAGGTAAACTTTTACCTTGCCCTAATAAGTTACTAACGCTACGTTAATTAAGCTTTTTTTTTAGTTGCTTCTACTAATTTTTAGGGGTTTTAAAAAAAGAGTTAATTGTGACTTTAGCAAAATCGATAACCGTATGTTTTAAAGAGTTTAAGCATTTAGTCAGTTGATTGTTCATAATTATCAAGGAATTAAGCAATTAATTCACTTGCTTTTTTATATTATTTTTTACATGGAACTAAAATACTTAACTGCCATTTTTCTGTTTAACTTTAGTCTCTTAAATAGTTTCAGTAGAAAACTGGCAGAATTAAGCATAAATTGCAACTGCTTACAAAATCTTTCTTTTTTTACAAAGATCTCGAACTGTAGGTAGTTTGCGCGGCGCGGCCGCAAGTCGTACCTCGCCGTCCGTTGCCCGCCCGCTCCTCCGCGCGGCGTGCGGGTCTTTTGCCTTGCGTTCATTTCATTCGTTTTCGAAGCGGCGGTGATCAGCGTAAGAAAATGGAATTCCCGAGTTGTGGGATTTGTGGTTGTGAACATAGGCGTGAAGGGACAAAGAAAGCTTGTTTCGTCAAGTGAAAAACGTAAAGACGGAAAATTTACAACAGTATCTGAAGAGAACATTAAGTTACACTCAAAGTGCAGAGCTTCATACATAAACGAACATTGCATTCAAAGTGCGGCAGGAAAGACAAGCCGATGATAGTCCGTTTGACTAGGGTGGAGTCTCCTATTATCGGCCTCCTCCTAATATCGGCAGTTTCGAGAAAATGGAACATAACTATAAAAATATCTCTTAAATCATAATAGTTTTAATGCAAAAAGTGACTCTATATCCATCCGCATTACCTCCAATATTTTGATGCGGGTGCATCAATATTTGAACGTTCAGCTGGCAAAAGAGCACGCGCAGGTGTGGACGTGCGTCGTTTGGTGTCATTGCCGAGTCAAATCCCTGAGTGGACGCATTGCGAGGATAAGTATTTGGAGGGAATTAAACATACCTATGGTGTTATCTTTTATTTTTTCATGAAGAATAACAGTCAAAGTATCTTTTAGATAACATGTTTTTACATTTTTTTGTCTATTTTATTAAATAATAGCGGGGGCGAGATTAGGGATCTACACTGGTCAGCAAATATACCGAGCCACCCGATACCTAGGAACTGTGATCGATTTTCTCAAAAAGTATAAAACTTACAACTATCAAAGTTATACCTACAAAAAGTGCGTTTCATGGTGATTACAATGACTGCAAATTAATTCGTGTTTTTGCTACTTTTTTCGATTAATAATGGATACAACACCTCAGGAAGCGGCTCAAGCTGTAGCATTACTTCAAGCAGGCATTGCGCAACGTGAAGTCGCTCGAAGGCTTCGAATCAGCAGATCTTCGGTGCAACGAGTTTACAGACGATACCTAGAGACTGGAGCATTCTATCGCCGTCCAGGTACGGGCAGACCTAGGGCTACATCAGCAGCAGATGATCGTTATATCCACCTTACTGTTCTGCAAAATCGCCACCTCAACGCAGTTCAAGTCCAACAAAGTCTGCGTGACGAACGCCAAGTGGTCATAAGTTCAGATACCGTCAGAAGAAGACTTGCTGAACGGAATCTGACCCCAAAAAGAGCTGCAACAGGCCCAGCATTAACGGCAGCACACCGTCGAGCACGACTTGAATTTGCTCGAGAGCATAGGGATTGGACATTAGAGCAGTGGAGTAATGTTCTCTTCACTGATGAGAACAGGGTGAGTCTACATGGAAGTGATCGACGTCAGAGAGTATATCGTCGCCCTGGAAAACGTTATTCTCAGTGTTGGATCGAGGAAACGGTTGCTTATGGAGGAGGATCTGTAATCGTCTGGGGCGGCATCTCGTTAATAGCACATACACCGTTAGTTTTCATCGAACCGACGGGCCGTACACGTGGACTGACTTCTCATCGCTACATTACTGAAATCCTTGCAGACCATGTGGTACCTTACGCAGGATATATCGGACAGGATATGCAATTGATGCATGATAATGCACGGCCTCATGTTGCTCATGTGGTGACCCAGTTTCTACGCGACGTCAGCATTCGTACGATGGACTGGCCAGCTCGAAGCCCGGACTTGAATCCGATAGAACACTTATGGGATGAGCTGAAACGTCGGGTTCGAGCCCGGGTACCTGCTCCAACAAGGCTAACAGAGCTGCGAATCGCAATTGAAGAGGAGTGGAATACAATTCCTTAAGATTTTATCGTCAGGCTCGTAAGGTCGATGAATACAAGGATGCTGGCAGTTATCCGAGCAAGGGGAGGGAATACGGAATATTGATCAAATTTTTTTGTTTGATTTTATCTTTGTTTTTGGCTTTATTTTTTTTTTCACTTTATCATTACTAACGATTGTCATGACTGGAAAACGACTCTTCTTTGTAAAATCCTTAATAAACACTGAACTATTGTTTAAACCCAATGAGTTTCCTTTCCTTTCAATCACCATGAAACGCACTTTCTGTAGGTACAACTTTGATAATTGTAGGTTTTTTAGTTTTTGAGAAAATCGAATTAGAGTGCCTAGGTAGCGGGTGGCTCGGTTTATTTGCTGTCCAGTGTATATTATTGATAAATCTCTATATCGGCCGGGTGGCCGATATTGGGGTAATGCATGAAAATGTTAAACCACATGTTTAGCTATTTTATACGTTAGCAGTAACATTAATAAGGTTAAAAATGAAACAACAGCTCAGTTTGATAACTAGATCCTAACATCGGGCGCCTCAAAACGAGTTTTATCAATTACGGCCGATATAAAGGGAATTGGTGCGTAAAAACGGCCACCTTAGTATGGGTACAAACAACGCGAGGAAAGAAGAAAAAAAAATGAAGAGAATAAAGCGGAGAGAGAGACAAAAACTGGAAATGAGAATAAAAAATAAACCCGCCAAAGAAACAAAAGTAGTAAAGAAGAGTTGATTATATGACAGAAATCGCGAAACTGACCTCATTGATTTAGCTTCGCAAGACAAGTTTATAAAAGGAGAAAATTCTTTGTGCTGGCTCTGAAGAAAACCTAATTAATGATGTTGAAGAAGATGAAAACAAAAATATTGGATGCGACATGCTCCAATGGTTCCACTTAAAGTATACAGTCCATCGTGGGTGAATTGATGTGGCCTAAGAAGATTCTATTAGAAGGAAATGACATCAGAGTCTTAAAATTAAAATAAATTCTGTTATTATAAAGTAAAGATCGCAATGATTCAACATTCCTAAAAACAAATAATGAAAGGAACTCCATAAAAAATTATTATACATAAAAATAATTACCAAATAAAGTGAATAGAAATTTAAATAGTGCATTTAAAAAAAAATGAATGTGATGATAATTAATAAAAGTGATTTGTACCTGAGCTGAGTTGAAATATAAAACGTTATAATTTTTTTTGTAGTTACTTCACTTTAGAAAAGGTAGGCCGATATTAGGGTCACAGACGGCGGATATTAGGGTGTTATAGGCCGATATTAAGGGAAATCGCCATATTCGGAAAAAAACATCTATATTATCAAAAATAACAAAGAATTCATAATTTTGCGAATGTAGTAATGGAGTTTCAGTATCCCTTTACCCAAAAAACACTGCAAGAAAGCAAAAACTATTAATGTAAAAATTACAAGCAGTCAAAGTTCAAAAAAGTTGACATGGCCGATAATTGGTGCCACCACCCTACCCTATTTGAGCAAAAATATATTTTTATCAAATTTATGGCCGGTACCTAGCAAGATTTTAAAAAACATATTGCGTCAAACCAAACGCAAGCAACATGGGTCGAAATGTTGAGGGAAAAAACAACCACCCATACAAATTGTGCGGTCATCTGATGGGTAGCTACTTTGATACTTATGGGAGTTACTTTTTTTTTTTCTCATACTTCGACTCATGTTCCTGGGAAAAGGTTGTTCAGTATGACCCGTAGAATCATTCAAATTCAGGTATACCTACGAGTACCTACCCTTTATTTCATTCTCACAAAAATTGCTTCTGCGCATTCAAGGTCAGCGCTCATAACTCGTTGCACGAATTATATTCTAAAATTAATCGAAATAGGTTCAGCAAATAATTTAAAATACTTATAGGTATTTTTTTACCTATAAATAAAAAAAAAATGTTTTATTTTTGACCAGAGATCCCTATTTATAAACACACAGTAGGTAGGTATACACAAACAAATAAATATTTAGGTACTATATTTCAGACCATTTATACTAAACCTTAATGGATTAAACACCTAATAAAACTTTTACATGAATCACTCCTTCGTCAGTGGTAGGTACCTACCTGTGCCCACGCTCTGTCTCTCTCTTTCGCACAGGCGGCGAGCAGAGCGGATCACGCGCACTCAAATATGAACTTAACGCTCTTAGTGATAAGGTCGACCACTTATAGTATTCCATAAAAAACTTTAAAAAAATTAAGATGCTGTTATTAAATTTGTTTAATTTTAACAATAAATGTTTATGTGATAATATTGTTACGTAATTAAACACTTTTCATTTAGTTATTTTTTTTGACTGAATGGATAACGCAGCAATTACTGTTATGTCACAATGCACTTAAAATATAACTTTAAATTTATGACTTATTTGACTAAAAGCACGCTAACAATGATTTTTCTTCATCAGCAGACGGTTATATATAATTACCTGTAAGTAATTAATGAAAACATGGGAAACCGTGTTTTTTTAATATAAGTACGTTGCCTGCACTTTTTTTGATTAATTTGTGTACATGCTCTCACAGACCCTTCATTATAAGCTATTTTCAGTTTCTTTACCAAGTTATAATTTTCGCTGCGAAAAATGGCATTATTAGGTTTAATGTCCGTTTTCGCGCAATGCTCTTTCATGATTTGCTTAATTTTAATTTATTACGTAATTAAATAAACAGCTCTACAAAATATATAAAAAGAAAACAGTTATGAATTAGTGTAAGGTCCCACCTTAACTTCCCTGGCCTACTACTACAGTGAGTAAAACCTCATGTTGCCGACAAAAGAGTAAGAAAACATAAATTAAAGTCTTATGACTGTCATAATCTATCCATGTTTGTACCATTACTTAGTATCTGGTAATATTCCATACTAGATATTGATTGATATTATTATTGAATTATCCCGAGTAAACAGCATGCTAGATACTTATGCGTTTATTTACATAACCATGTCGTAACAGTATCTAGCGATATGACCCTATGTGCCACAATATACTCATAGTTCTTTGGAAATAGTAATTTCTCTTATAAGAGAGGAAATTGCTAATTATGCAAATATGATGGTGTCATCTTGTGATACAATACATTGTAATCTGTTTATTATCCCCTATTGTAATCGGATTACACGTAAGTAGCACGTCTACGATTTATGATAGTACTCGTAACGTAAGTGAAGCAAAGTCCTACACTTATTTCAGTCACAATAAAACAACTGTTACAATAAATGAACTTGAAAATTCCTTGCACCAGGCAGAGATGTGACTTATTTTATATACAAGTATCTGAAATACAGATACAAGATACGTATTTCCATCTTGTATCTAAAATACTTTTAAAGAATCATTTTGTATCTTGCATCTAAATATGTAGGTACATTTGGTTTGGTATCTTATTTTATAAATACTTTTTCTGATAAGATACTTTTAGTAATGTGTTAGTAGACATTTATAAAATAAATGCAAATAAATGTTGAAGAGCTATCACAATTTTTGTTGTATTTGCGTGTTGAAAACTCACTTGAAAATTGTGAGTGCTCAAAATAAATATCTCATTTTTTCTTGTAACGCCAAGAGCGTTACACACCAAAATACTAATAAACTAAAAAAGCAAATAAACTAATATTTATTAAATTAAAAGAGTATTTAGAAGATACTTATTTTATATCTAGTGTTTCAGATACTATTCTCGAAAGTATTTTGTATCTGGTATCTGAAATACTTAAATTAAAAGTTTTTATATTCCAGATACTTTGTACTGGGTATTTTGTATATCTCTGCTTCCAGGATTCCCGCAGCCAACGAAAGAGCTGTGTGTCGCTATATAGCAGGTCGGGTATTACTTTGAGACCCACATGCAAAGAAGTATTGCAGTAAGTACGTTCTGAAAGTTTTTACATGTTCGCCAAGCAAAGGAACGAAGGAAAGACGCTAGCCATATTGAAACCAACGGAACTAACAGTTAGGTATAAGAGGTTATGATAAAAGCAAGGGGTAATTTATGTGAACACTAGCTGATCCACGCAACTTCGTCTGCGTAACATAAGAGAGAAAAACGAAAGGAAAAAATATCCCTGTTTTTGCAACATTTTTCATTCCTGCTCCGTTCCTAATGGTCGTAGCGTGATGTTATATAGCCTTAAGCCTTCCTCGATAAATGGACTATCCAACACAAAACCCTACCTAGGCAAAGAAGAATTTTTCAATATGAACCAGTAGCTCCTGAGATTAGGGCGTTCAAAAAAATCTTCTGCTTTATAATATTAGTATAGATTGAACCATAAACGACTGCAGAAACAGTCAATATTGTCATTACCATAGTTTGAATAATTATAGATTGGATAAAACCTGTACTAACCTGTGGTCTACCGGCGAATAGCAGTTGATGCGCCACAGCTCATTTAAAGAAGTCAAGAGGATCTCAGAAAAAAACATTGAAAACACGAAGAAAATGAACACCTCCAATAGTCATAAAACAGCAACGCCGTGAACAATTCAATAAGAACGAAAGCACCATCTGACACGCAATTTCTATCATCACCCCATGATGTCGATGTCGCAGCCACCAGCTACGTTATAATTTCCAGAGCAACAGTGGAAATTTTGTGATCAGCGGTCCTTTGTATGGTCGCTAGTAGAGATGCATCTCGACACAGCTCAGCTGATCGACATAGTTGGCAGGTCTGCTGACGCCTAGTGCCAAGGTACGCACTTCCTAATTTCCTGGCTGTAAACATTAGACGTGATCGTGTTCCAGTTTCATTTGAAATTAATTAGTAGGCAAGAGAGGCATAGATCGCGGCTAAATAGGAACAGCCACATGACGTGATGTTTGACTTGATGACGCCGGCCCGTGGGTAGCCATGACCACCCATTATATAGGGTGACTGTTAATTATTGTACGATACTTAAACACGTGATTGTGCTCATGATAACAAACAAGTTTTACTATGGGACCAACCCTGAAATCGCGAAAAAAAACAGCTGTTCAATACATTTATGTTCGCCTAATGTATTGTATTTTTTTTCGCGATCGCACAATCACGTGTTTAAGTATCATACCTACACTAATTACCAGTTACCCTATATGTTACAGAAACCCCTCCGTGCCTCGAAAAACACGTTAAAGCCGTTGCCTGTCTTCTGTGCAACTTTGACATTCGTTATGGGTAGGTACTCAAAATTCCGAAAGTATGACAGCATCTCTCATCGTCTCTTATCTCTTGCTCTTACCTATTACCCATTAACTGGGTTGTGGAGATAGATATCTCTTGCCCACCTTGGGCAAGTAAATACGGTTTATTCGACCAGGCTATGAACTCATAGGGAGCCATCCCGGTTTCCCGAACGATGGACTAAGTACCTACGAGAAGATCATAGAAACTCTATGGGTGCCGCTATTAACTCCTTGGCAATTTTTTAGCAAAAAGAGAAGGGAGTCACGAGACTGCAGCTTTCTTTTTCATGGATGGTTAATTTAAGAGACACAATACGCTGCTAGGTATTAAAAATAGTGTCAAGGTTACACGGCACCACCAAATTTATCAAGCTAGGCACGAGTTTAGATTAATTTAGTCCATGGTAGGTACTGACAGATGTGTGCACGTGTCAGGAGTTAGATTAGTACAACAGACAGCCGAGATGACTCCTGGGATGCCAGTACACTTCAACCAACTTATATGAGCAGGCGGGAAAACAAAGAACCAAAATATATGTAAGTACCAATGTTGAAATATCGATGCAATTTTACTTGAACTTAAAGTGGTAACTTAAATTTCTGATTTCTTTGTTCAACTGTAGGATCCTTGAATCCCACAAAGAGAAGACAATAAAAAAAACAGCAGACAGCCATAAGCCTACCTAGGCAAAGAAGAATTCTTAATAAAGTGATCTATGGACTCTACACACCAAAGTTGGTTTTAAGCTGTGAAACGCCTTAACAACTGATGTCTGCAATGTAATGTGCGCAAACGCAATACCATCAAAATACTCCACACGTACTTAGGAGCGTCGGGGCCGGATTTAAACCAAAAGAAATAACGCACGCAAATGCAAAAATCTTATCATTTTTGGACACCTTCCAATAACGAAATACGTAGATAAATCGGAGATAAATGTTTTTGTCTGGAAACTTGAGTATTTATAAAATGTCCACAATTTATATGTATAAATGTTTCTTTTGAACTCGTGCTGTCATCGGAATAGTTTTAAGGTCATCTATTTTTATACCAGTTATGTATAGATATAAACATCAGTTATGATAATAACTGTCAACACTGCTGGCGTAAGCTCGCATGTTCCTGCTCAGTAGTTATGGACAATCCCCTTCCAGTACAGCACCCATACAGTATCTTTAGACACAGGGAAGTCCGAAGTTCTTACATTATTATATTAATAGGTTATTTAACTTCGTGAGGCCCTACGGTAATAAGTAACCAAAAAGTCTAAGTTTGCAATCAAATCAGTAGGTAACTTCCGAAGCTTGTTTCAAAATACCTATTTATAAAAGTGCTATCAAGTCGACTAGAATGCTTACTAGTAACGCCATCTATCCGCCACTCGAAATAAGTTAAAGAAGTGGTGAACAATACGTTGACTAATTAAGTGCATACAGCAGTAGTATGATATAAGACCTTCGCCAGAGCCTCAAATCTAAATCTAGTAGGCATCGTCAAAATGATATTTATGTGATATTGAACCCACCTCTGGTTAATCTCGGCCGGCATTGGAGCCCCGAACACGGTGAACCTGTCGCAAATGTAATGCAACTTGTTAGAATAATGTAGAATAAATGAAATCGTAATTTATCGTAATAAATATTTTAAAGAACATGAATATTTATCGAACAGAGGAAAAAGGTGAATACAGATAATTATAATGTTACTAGCTGACCCACGCAACTTCGTCTGCGTCACATTAGAGAGAAAAACGATGTAATGATGTCGTAGCGTGATGTTATATAGCCTATAGCCTTCCTCTATAAATGGACTATCCAACACAAAATTAATAAGATTTTTCAATTCGAACCAGTAGGTAGTTCCTGAGATTAGCGCGTTCAACCAAACAAACAAACAAACTCTTCTGCTTTATAATATTAGTATAGAAGTAGTAGATTCCGACACTTGCATTCCTTGGGATACGCCTGAGATTGTCTTGATCTAACTTTGTAGGTACCTACCTAAGACATGGAAGCGACCGATCATTGCAGTCATCAGATTAAAGAATGTACCTTCTCAAAACTAACCAGATAGACACAGGGGCGGATTTCCATATAGGCCCCGTAGGCCCGGGCCTAGGGCGGCAAAACTTGGTCGTTTTATTTATAGTAGCTGTCCACGCGCTTACGTGTAAAAACTCAAAAATGTGTCCATATAGGCATCTCGCAAAAAAATTACACGTAAGTATGGCGATTACGATTATTAGAAGTGTTGCTCATCCAACAGAATTAGTTTTTTCTAAGGTTAATTTAATTTCTATAGTTTATTTAAATTTTTCATGCTTTGCAGCACATAGAGGGCGGCAATTTTTTGTAGGCTTTGGGCAACCAACGTATCAATTTCGTCCCTGGATAGACACCATAGTAGCAGCAGTACCATTAGATTATTGCATTTTTTTCTGTTTTCCAATACCTACTCGAACTTTCCGTCGCGTCGCGCGATATCCCGTCCTGCGTCCCGCAGGAAAAAAGATATTCATTGTTCCTATCTCCTTCTTCAAGATGCTAATATGTTGCTTGTAGAATGATTTGCCAAAAAACAGAATGATCGCATGAATTTTAGTATGGTTTTTACTCGTTAAAAGAATTTTCAGAGATAAGTTCGTGATTTTTTTTTATCGACTAAAAATAATTGTAAATATCTATTATGGTTTCAAAACACTATCGTACTAGCATACATCCTGAAGAATTTCATATATTTTTCTGGTTTTGTTTATTGCAGTCATCAGAATCATACTTTCAGGCATTATAAAACTCTCGTTCAGCTCCTGTAGTCGTCTTAGCCTCTAAGACTTTCTTGCAAAATGAACCCAACGTGAACAGCTTATTACAGGCCCCGATTAATATAACTTTAGGGTTAATCTTTATTCTAGGGTTTTTCACCTAACTCTAAAAAGTAAACCCCCCTATACGGGTTATCTTTTCGGTCCCTAAAAAAAGTAACGGGAATACAATGGCAGATACCAATCTCATCCACCAAACCACCAAACGAATATACGCTAAGATCAAACGAAGATACTAGCTAGTAGATAGCTCGCGGATAGGTTTCTAGTTTCCATAAATAAACCGATACAGTTTTATGAGTCGGCCCGTACGATGTACCGAATCGAAGAAACAGCTGCATAGATAAGATTTGTATTGGAAAGCAGCTCCGGGCTTTCTGAATAGCATATAAACCAAATGGCCATGCACTTGAGCAGACTCAACTATAATTGAATCTGTCGATAACCGTCGTAAATAACAATTACTCCGCACACCGTCAAGTAATGAATTGCACTGAAAAGGTACCTAAGGTAATTACATCGGATGCTGAGATACATGGGCTGATGCACAAGTTGATAGTCATGTATGATTGATTAGGCTATGACAAATTGTTCATAGTGTTAAGTTGTTTAATGTAGTTGCATGGCGGTGACATTATGAATAAGTGATGCAACCCCTTAAAAAATGATGAAAAATAAAATATAAGTATGGTGCATGCCCTGAAAAATAGCGAGTTAATTAGGTACCTATTATAATACCTGATTTTATTATTTGGACTATTAAAGTCAGAAAATTATGATGTCACATTTTTTATCGCAGTATTTGCTGGTAAAAGGGGAGGAAAGTCGATTCGATTTTCAAACATAAAAAAATATTGTGACTGCATTCGTCATTCAGATGATCCTCAAATTGATGAACACTGATTTATACATAGACAACTTTAAATTAACTGTAGAACAAATACCTACATACGTAGAGGGAGACAGATTAAATGATTGAACATAAAGATTTATTAAACCTTCGCCAGACAGGTCAACACTCTCATATACTCGCACATTACTTGAACAAATCAAATTTTCTTTCTTCGTAGGAAAACAAATAATAATAATAATAATATTCTTTATTTTTCGGACAACAGTAATCCATTGTGTTAGTAAACATTACAAAATAACTTATTTCTAGTGTTAGTAGCTCAGATACATTTTAGAAAACAGAGTAAGTTATATTGTGAAAAGGACATCCCCAGATTAATGCTCTGTGATTGTCCTTCTCACAAAGCTTTTAATAATCGGCGAGTCGATACTATCCGCGATGGTTTTTAGGATGCTGTTGCCACTCGCCCGCAACCTTGACAACAGCGACGCGGTTTTCTTACGAATGACGGCGTGGAAGCCGTCAGTTCGGTTTTGCGCAAACATAGTAGAAGCACTGCACCATCGCGGCAGTCCCAACAGCATCCTAAAAATATTATTGTATTGTACGCGTAGGTCATCCAACGTTCTTTTGGTATAGTTGAACCAAAGATTCCCCGTGTAAAAACACTGACAAAATGCCTTAAACAGTGTTATTTTTACTAAGCTGCTACACCGAGTGAATCTTCGGGCCAACATGTTACCTCGGACCGCCAGTGCCCTACGCTCTCTTTCAATATCAACATTGTCCTTAAGGTCGTCAGCGAGAAGATGCCCTAGATATTTGAAAGTTGTCACTCTTTTGACGTTCAAACCGTTTAGGGTAATGTCAGGTATAGTATCTGGGCATTCACCGCCGGCCTTAAAGACAATGTATTCACACTTCTTAACATTATACACAAGTCCGTGTGAGGCAGCATACGCCTGACAGACCCGAAGCATTTCATTTATCGCACCTGCCGTCGGCGCCAGCAACGCCATGTCATCAGCGTAACTAATACTGTTTATTTTTACACCATGGACGCTGCATCCCACCCGCATTTTGCTGAGGTCTACGATTAGGCCGTCTATATATGTGCTAAATAGCCTCGGAGATGTCAGACCCCCCTGCCTCACACCACATTCCAACCTGTATGTATCAGAGAGTGCATTGGACCACCTCACAACATTTTCTTGCTTCCCATACCAATACTGTAGGATCCTGAGCACTCCAGCCGGTACACCTCTGTCCTCAAGCTCTCTCCAGAGTACTTCATAATTGACTAAATCGAAGGCTTTAGAGAGATCCAGAAAACAGGCGTATACCGGCGTTTTCCTATCAGTGTAATACTGGACGGTATGTTTGAGACTTACTATGGCGCTTTCCGTTGACAGTCCAGGTTGAAACCCGAACTGTGAGTCATGCACGGATAGACATTCGCTCAAAGTGGAATCAATCATACCATCCAGCACTTTTGCCAATGTGGTTGCGAGTGATATAGGTCGATAGTTTGACTTATCTGATATGTCGCCTGTCCTATTCTTAATTATGGGAACCACCAGTGTTTTCATCAGTCCCGCCGGCAAGTAAGAGTGACTAAGGCACATGTTATAAAACACCGACAAAACCCTTGGCAGATGCACCCCAGCAAACTTGAGATGCTCAATACTGAGCCCGTCGTGTCCGGGAGACTTGCCTCTGCTCATATTTTTAATTATTTTTGCAACTTGTCTGGCCGAGAAGAACATTAACGACTTATCTCCCTGAGTTCCAGGCCCAGCATTGACTGCATGTACTGAGGGACCTAGAGGAGATTGCACTGTAAAATGTTCCTTGAACATATTCGCAATCTCCACCGGCTCACTCCTGCCGCCGACATTCACCGATAGGCCAGGCTTAATATCAAGCTTACTCGTGGACTTCCAAAACTTAGCGAAATTATTTGTTGCTCTTGCTTTTGCTATAACATCCATCTTGATCTGCTCCTGGTTTTTTTGACACCATTTTAGCCGAGCCTTGAACGTGTTACGGGCCACTCGCATTTGTTCAAAAATAAGTCCAGAAGCAGGCCGATTGTGTAAGACCCACATTTCGAATTTAAGCCTGGCCTCGCGGTGTGCATCTCTTACATGGTAATTCCACCCGCATAATGTCCTGTGGTTCCTACTTCTACCTCCAGTCCCTACCTTTTCATATGTTTGCTCGGCAGCATCACATAGTGCACATGATATTTTATTAAATAACCTATCTAAAATAGCTGTGTGCCCACTCAAATTACAAAAACCGTGGCTACACTCTTGAAACTCTGGAGGGAAGTCTATATCACGCAGTTTACTATTACATAACTCACGGTATCTGTCAATTTGCGATTTTTTTTGTTATGCCACGCCACATTCACAATTTATTGCCATTAAATTGGCGCTCGCCCAGTGTACGAGTCCATTGCCCACACTACTGGCCACATTGTCGGTTAAAACGCAACCACGTCCCTTTAAAGTGTTATTTATGATAGACCCTACTTGACCTCCCTTGTTTCTTTTATTGTGGAGGACATTTGCCCATATGTTAAAACCGTTATTGAAAATTGATGTCTCTCAATGCAGACCTAAAGAACAAACTAACATCAGATGCACTTGTCATATTCATACAGTGCAAACTCGGCTGAAAGTCGAAATGGCTATTTGGTGTAATTAATTTGAATAAAAATGGGTGGCAAGCACGTATCCAGACTTTTGGTTCGGGGGGGACAAACATTGAAACAACCACGTGAACTGTGTAAAAATCGCTCTAATCCCTGTACAATTAGCTGCACGTACGAGTACTTCACAGTGGTTATGATCCCGTGTATTTTAAGTCAGATTTCGGGTGGGGATAAATCCCAACTACGAGTATCCCACCCCTTGTATACGTGCCTGGGTGTAGGGCTAGGGATCCTAAAGAAATACACTTAAAATAGGGCTGTTTTGTGATCCAGTAACATTAATTTGTTCTATGTATGGGCGTTCCACAGAACAGTGAGCAGGTACCAGGTCAGGGTACTCGATGATATATTTTATAACAATTAAGTGCTTATGTAGGTACATTTGGTTTGTCTAGGCCTGGGATAAAGGCATAGGTATGATCAAATATTTATTATCCAAATTAAGTACACACGTTTTCTGTATACTTACAGGAAAGGAAAGCAAATAGAATTTAAATTTGATGGCAAAAAAAAGCTGAAAGCAATATTAAGTTCACTTGTTAAGGAAAACTTCGTAACCACTATTTACGAGTAAGGGACTAAGTAGGTACCTACGCACACTTATTCAGCTCTATTCAGCTTATGCCCATACAAAATCAGTGAGACCAAATAGCTCTCAATTAGAAATTGAGTCAGTAATTACTATTAGCTTTCTCGTTTTATCTATATGTGTAATAATATCAATGTAGGCATCTAGTACATTTTCGAAAAAATAAGTTATTTGTTAGATATTATGTTTATTATCACAATTATTCACAATGTTGTCCTATTTAACCCAAAGGTTGACTGGTAGAGAATGCCTTGTGGCGTTAAGTCCGCCTGTGTACCACTATTGTACACAAAGTTTAATTAATTAAAAGGCAAATCAATTATGTTAAATATATTTTGCATTAGCTAGAAACTTCTCGTTAACCTAGACGAGTTGGTGACTCGCCAGAACTTTTGTTTACATGACCTATGCCCCGAGTTCAAGGTCATGGCCTCAAATGTTTTACTACCTATCATTTCTGTCCACGGTTTCCGACTGATATCTTATCTTGATTAGTCAACAATGAATGAACGCCAGTCTTAGTACTTAACAGTAAGATTTATTACTAATTATTCGAACAGGATTTTTAATACATGCCATTTAAATCAACATTCAACCAACCTGATTTCACGCCGGCGCTGTAATAATACCACTATTCAGTAAACCCGAGGTCATATCACCATATCACTTCACGTTCAGTCTAGGTAGGTATACTAAGTTGTGACGGGAGAAGATCGCGATGACTCGTATGAAAGCGAAAGTGAATCGGTTTATTATTGCTATCCGGTGTTTACATGTGTGGCCGCGCGGCGTGAGCCGTCGACTGGCGGTAAGGACGCGGGAAGGTCGCCCGCCATTGCTGCGCATGCGTCGTGATGTTCATTAAGCCGCCAAATACTGTCAATTTCCTGACCTCTGGGAAAGTTTCGGCGAGAATAATGACGTCCGAACTCGGAAACAGCTAGATAGTTTGCATTTAGACATATCATAGTTAACTTCTAGTAGGTACCTACTTACTAACCACACAATCGCAGCAGCATTGTCGACCATTGTTTAATTTGATGAGAATCTCTTCTTTGGTTTACTTATTGTCAACTTGGACACACCATGGTTATTATGCATTACCGATATCAACCAGTTATCTATTGCAAGTAGGTACCTAGATTACGGTTTGGTTTTTGCGGTGTGCCTTCGTTGATATTTTAAAACGTAAGTACTGGATAAGTACCTACTGCTACCAGTGCTACCTTTGGTTTCTGTTGAAGTCGATGTAAAAATACTGTCGGCATACTCGGCACATGTAGATATTATTCGTCAGAACCTCGATATACTTAGAAATAAACAGCGTAGTCCATAATATTGCAAGCATAGTATTTTCTTCAATAAGTAGGTAATCTGTAACGAAACAAATAAAGTTACCAATTTATCAGCTAAATCAAGCAATTTTCCTCTGCGCCAAAGCTATTAATAATAACAGAAACAATGTAACCCTTGAATCACTTTTAAAACGCAGTCTTAAATCGCTTCTGCTCGAAACGTGGACAGCTTAGCTAGCTGTAACGACGAGTTACTAAACCATAGAGTAAACGAGATAGAAATACAAACTTGGTCCAACTATCACGGCTGTCACAATGTTTGATATGATTTCTATAATACGTATAAACCGAATAAAATTAGATACTTCCAGATTATCACAACCAGTATAAATAAACAATATTATTTAACTATAATAACTACGCTACGGCTCGAAACAAGATTTATTACCAAAATTTATTTAATACGAATCATTTTAAATCAGCGCCATCTAGCTTCGTTTAAAGAAACGATAACGAAATGTGTGGTAAACCGTGGAATTAGAAAGTACCTACCTAGGTTGTTAGGGATCAAAATGACAAAACCTGATCGTGGTCAAAGTAGGCCCTGAAATCGCGATATCGATATCCCTTGAATCGTCATAGATGACGTCATGACATGCGCCATCTTGCGATTACACCGACCATGCCCCAAATAAATATCAGCATGAGCGCCACGATGAGCGCTTTCAAAAATTAACTGATGACAGCTTTCAAACGCCACTCGCCAGTCAAAAGTTCGAAGAACATTAATTTTAAACAAATTTAAGCAAATATTCAAATTGTGCTTATAAATTCAATATCATAGGTAAACATGATTAAATGTGGGGCTTGACATTCGTAGTAGGATCGAAATTGTTGTGGATTATTCTTTATTCGTTTGCAAAACAACACAAAGTAGTCGCTCTCTTCCATTCGATTGATTTTTAATGGATCTTCCCAAATTCTTTGATGCTTTTGCTTTCGTCTCCGGCGTCTTCGAAGTAACAAAGTCAACAGCAGTGGTTCCTCTTCGGAATCCATTTTGTTACCGAGTGTATTGTACGTTGTCAATTCGCGACGAATTCGTTGCGCACCCGCGGCGAATTCGTTGCGCCTCCGTGGCGAATTCTTTGCGCTACCGCTCCGCTTTGAATCCGCTAGTGTGATAAGGCTCTTACTGCCTCGCCTATCTTGCACAAGATTGTCATAAATTATTGTCACCATCTGCACAAATCCTGGCAAGTGCCAAGTGACTTGACTATCAATTTTTTTTCCAATCAAACTTATTAAACCCATTAATTAAAAGTAGAAAATCTACTAAAGAAATTTTACTGATCGTAGTAGCATAGTGTGCCGTCAAAGACATTAAATTAGGTATATTTAATCTCTTTGTGTGCCGTAAATTTTCTTATCCTCATTCCGCCGGCGCTGCAGAAAGGCAGACGAACTCGTAATTTGCCACAGATTACGGTGTTTCCACAGTATTTTCTTTTGAACATAGTACTTAGTCATTCCATATCTATCATTATTCTTCATAGTGATTTTGTTAGTTCGAGTTTTAGCTGTGGTTTTAGCCACCGGCTCAGACGTTTGTGTTTAGGGCATTTAGCGTGTGCCGTACATTAGAATTCCATCAATAAAAGGTAAACTTTCAGTTGCTGCCCGACATTGTGGCTGTGGACAGAAAATTCGAACAATGTCAGCGATTTTTTCAACGGGCAAGGACCCGTTGAGTGAGCAAATGAAAGTATTTTTGGTAGGATGTTTTAGATGATTACAATGGGTATCGCTTATTTGGTGTCTTAGGTATTTTTCAATGATTATTATCATAAATGAATTATTTTACTATCGTTGCAAACATATAATCTTTCAAATTTCCGATCTCTAACAAAAAATCACCACGCAGTGACACCACCCACTCTATTATTAAAAAACTGCATAATTATAATTATTGTTATATTTCCTTACTATCGTATTAATTAAAAATGAATACACCCAATGCAGAGAAAATAAATTGTTATGTCCGTTTTCATCATTGAACGTCCACTTTTATTGGCAAAAAGAATTAATAGTGCCAAGTCTTGCAAAAACAAAAAATTGCCAGTAATGAAAAAACATTCACGACGCTTTGCTTTGTACCACAGAGTATATAATCATCAATACGTTTACTTACTTCAGATCAGTACCTAGATTACACCATGGATTACACTATTACAGTAACAATGACAGTTCTGAGCAGCGGGATGGGAGCATGGAAAAATGTAACAGCGTGTTAATAGATGGGGTTCAACCCTTGCCTTTCCCGATATTTCCATCACACAACATTTTAATCTAAGGAATTGCACTCTCATTTCAGTGATTTTCATTTATTTGGCTAATTAAGACAATGTACTAACTTACAAAATAATCGTATCTACTTAAACAAAAAAATAAAATTGAATTGTTTGTAATTAGGTAATAAAAAATAACAGCTTTATAATTTAATGCTTACAATAATTTTTGTTTCATCTGTTTATCCCAGTTCATCTTCAAAACGGCTGAACCCATTTTGACAGGCTTTTACTGGCAGTTAACTGATGTTTTAGGCTGGACTCATGCATTCTGAATTCATTATTATTAATTCTGAAAGCCGGGAAATGTATAGGTATCTACACTTTCATTTTAATTATAATCTGAAATCATAACCCGTCCTTTTGGCACGGCAAGCCCAAGCCCAAGAAATAATTTCACCATGCGGACGAAGGTCGCGGGCAACAGTTAATATGTAAATAGATAATAATTATGTTATATCGTGATTAGTCAGTCTGTAATTCTATACGCTTCGAAGTTCGAATCCTATTCGTACAACAATAACCTACCTCAGATTTGGAATGCTTGTTGTACATGTACCTGTGTTTATTAAATAAGTAGGTACTGAGACAATATTACAATAGGTACTGTATGAGTGACGTAACAAACTCAGCGTCAAGTGGCAACTGGGGGTCTAAAATGGCTGCTTTAGCGGAATCATAATATGAATCACGTTAAAAATTTTTAAAATGGACATTATAGTTCCGACTAAAAAGTCCATTTTAAGATTTATTTTATGTTAACGTGATTCATATTATGATTCTGCTAGAGCGGCCATTATAGGCCCGCTGATCTTGCATAGGTTGTAATGTAGGCCTTGTAGGTGCATTCATCCACTGCAGGAGCAGTTTGTGAAACATCAACAAATTTGAAAGTAGGTGTAGGTACTTACCTGTTACAGAGAAACTGAGAGGAAGTAGTTTTCTTGGTATAAACATGTAATGAGGAGGGAGGAAACGCATGTGACGAGGTAGAGGAAGGCCAATGAAAATATGGATGGCTTGTAGGTATGATTTGTTATGAAGGATATGAGTAGCACCGACCCTAGTTAATAGAGATGGTACAGAGCCAGGAAGATGATGATGATGGATGGGGGATGTTGTTCGATTAGGGGGTCTAAAATGGCCGCTTTAGCAGAATCATATTACGTTAAGAATTACAAATGTTTATCGTGATTCATATTATGATTCTGCTAATGCGGCCATTTTACGCCCGCAGCTCTAATCGTTTTGTCCCGTATTTAGAAGGTACAATGACCACTTTGAAGTTTTCAGTTATTTTAAGTAGCTTCAGCACTTCAATTAAGCCACCAAAACATTCACTGTTCGCTAGCACATCAATTACTTATAGCCATTCTTACTTGCAGCAATGTAGGTAAAGGCAAGAAGGGTACCTACTAAGTAGCTAGATAGGAATAGCTTGACCACTAACCGATACACGTTCTAGAATTTCACATCTAGTTAGTATTACCTATGTTATTTGTTATTATTAATTTTCAACTACCTATACCTAGGTAAAAGTTAGGAAAGTACAAGTTAATAGGTAGTTCCTGTTATAATGTAAGCTTTCCATGAAACCCTTCATGTATCTAATAAGGTAATTATTTGATAGATAGGACAGACACAATGTTTTATGTTTAGCAGTTTTGTCTTAATAATTTATGGTCTGGATGATAGCTGTATGTATGGTATATTCGCACTACAACGCACCTGCACACATAGATCAAGACGTATCTAGGTATATCTTGTGGCAAGGAGTGGATATCATTGTTTATTCAACACAATGTACATACCTGTTATTATACCTACAGCGTTAGTGCGTGCGCACTGCGCGTTACCGTAACGGGTATCTCACTCTCGCGTCACAATACTGCGCCTCTAGACACAATAGTTTTGCGGGAGCAGCCAGCAATCCTTACAATAATATTTCCGGCCCCTCCTTTACTACATTACGATAACTACTTACTTACGATATCATGTAAATATTCTGCAAATAGATTTAAACAATTAAGTATTGAACCTGAAGCGTGAAATCATTAATATCCAAGTTTCCTATAAATTGTTTACAAATAACTAAAGAGGATTAGTAGGAAAAGAAGAAATTTAACAAAAATAAAAACAAAAAATAAACATAGTAACAAGCTCGTTTGGACATTTTATTCATGTAAATTTTTGCAGATATAATTAATACAAATTATGGTCATGTATATTGGGATCTATGATAAATAATATTATTACTATCAGCTGGTTTAGAGGACACCGTCTTATACCGTCTCCGAATAGCTTAACTCCAGCCATTGTTAGATTTTGATGACTCATCGAAATATAAAAAGGCAGTCTCGGAGGTGTGGCATTACAAATACTGTCTTACTCCTAAGTTTACATAATGAGATTTTTATTGTGATAGTGATAAAACACAAACTTAAACTATGTGAACATTCTACTTCCTGAATGGCTACTACATGCATGACTCCTTTACATTAGGTTCCTCACCTTCTAGGATGTTGTATTAAGTGCAGAGCTATGTCATTATGTCAACTAAATTTCTAAAAGATTAATGTGACAAAACCTATATTGTCTACATGTCATACATCACAATTTTTCCTAAAGTTATCTGTACAGTTTGGGTAATTTGAGATGTTTAATATAATGCCAATTGCTATAAATTACGTCCAAATAATAACTTTACGCTGAGCAGCTGATGTATTATATACTTTGCTGCTGCCCCTTTGCGGGTTGTGTTTATGAAGTCCAGCAACATGTCTCCAATTAAGTAGTCATACACAATTTCTATTTTCAAACAATTCAGGATTGCTAACAAAACAATCTAGATACAAAGTAAATTATTCACAAAGAAATCCATAAATAAACTTTATTAAAATTGTATAAGACTGAAATACTTTGTTTGTTGACACTACTGATTTCATGAATGTATGATCATTCATTTCAGAGAGCAATATAATATTATTTGTCAGACTCGTTTTGTTCAGGTTCAAGTTCAAGCAGTTTTAACCATGGGTGCTGAAGGCACTCATAGGCAGTCGCACGCCTATTTGGATCAAAGTCGAGCATGGGCTTTAAGAAATCAGCAAAATCTTCTGCATCCTTCTGACTCCATTCATACTTTTCAGTTAGCACGGATACTAGGCCCCATGGTTTCAAGCCAGTTATGTTCCTCAACTCACCCTTTTTATTAAAGAATACTTTTGAATATTTTCCTGAGGCTGCAATTCTTTTTGGAATATCACCAAGAAGTTCTATAATGTGAGCAAGGTGATCTTCATCACGGCTGTAGCCATCACCAGAATGAGGCTCAAATAAATAGTCCCCTGTGGCCAACTCAAAAGCCATACATGCAGTGCTCCATATGTCAGCTGAGGTGCCATAGCCAGCACTCAGCAACACTTCTAGAGACCTGTACTGCCTAGTTTGAATATCTTCAGTAAAATGTCGGTGCACCCAACAAGCATTACCTAGATCTGCAATCTTTACTTCTAAGTCACAGATATCAAAAGCTGGATCAAACTTCTTATCAAGTGATTTACCTTTAGTTGACTGGGAGTTGAAAGAAGGTGGAGTATCAGTCATTTCCCCTTCAGACATAGGGGTGCCTGCATCATCTCCACATCCATATTGCTTAGACCTTACTTGCACTGCATCAGCATCGGTATCAAAAGCCTCCTCATCAGCTCTATCATCTCTCTCATCATTGCAACCATTGACATTGCTTTCATTGTCAGAGCGGGTGGTCTCAATAACACTTGCCTCCTCAGGTGTTGGAGGCGAGTCATCATTGTCTTGTGACATGGGAGCGGACTCACTGTTATTGACAACTTTTTTCTGTTCTTCCATTTCTTCTATTTGTTCCATTTGCTTTTTAAGTAACATAGACTGACGCTTGGCTTTCTTCTTTAATTTTTTCTTTTTATTTCTACTCATTTTAGCAGTGACTACTTGTTCTTGAAATTCCTTTGGTGCAGTACTAATCAAAGAATGAGGCAGTCGCAAGCCTAAGGAATGTAATTCAGTAGCCTCAGCTGCTAGCTTGCGGATGTAAGATTCATCAACACAAACCAATACATTCTCAGGCTTAATATCTGTATGAATAATCTTACATTTAGTATGGAGGTAATCCAAACCTTCAAGTACTTGACGTATGATTGTTTTCACATTTTCTCGTGGTATACCTCTATAATTAGACTTGAGTATCAACTTCAGTAAGTGGTGACCCAGAACTTCAAACACCATACATACATGGGTTCCATTCACACCAGTTATTTTAAAGTCATTTAGCAACTGAACGGTCTTATTCCTTTTGGGATCCGCTGGATCGCTGTCACGAACGGCTTTCAGTATCTTAATTTCATCTAAAGCTGTCTCCGTGAAGTGAGGCGCCGATTTAACGACTTTTAATGCAACGAAACGCTTGTCAACAAGATCCCAACACAACCACACGGTGGAAAAATGACCCCATCCCAGTTTTCTAGTGACGTGGTACCGATTCAGGAATAAGTCTCCAATTTTGACAGGATGGTAACCACCCTTACAATAGTCGGCGCTATCCTCCTGTTCTTCATCGTCGCTCGCATATTGTTCATCTTCATCCTCCTCGATTGTTTCATTGGAAGAACTATGTGTAGGTTCTAAACGATTCTGATTCTGGTTGCGCAGACCGTTTCCTTGTACACCAGCCCCGTGGTCCTCCTCGCGATTTTTCTTTTTACCGAGTTTATGCCGCTTCTTTTTCGCCTGAATGGCGAGCACTCTTCTATTTACATCTGATTTAGAACTCATTTAGTAAATTAAACACTTTCAACAACGCCAATGTATCTATAAATTTATCTTTTCATCTCAAATCTTTTTGTTTGAGTATGGCGGCCGGTCGCAGAACAAAATGCGCTCGAACATGAACTCAAAATGTTGCTAGTAAAAAATGACTTAATCCAAAGACAATAAATCTTTGGATTCAGGTTATTTTGATTATTTACAAACAAGTTGATCTCCCAAATGCAAACTAGCAGTCGATTTCCCAAATGCAAACTAGCAGTCGATTTCCCAAATGCAAACTAGCATTCATACATTATTTACTATTGATTTCATATTTATTGAAGGTTATGGTGATGATGAAATGCGACATATTATAAAGTGATTTTATCGATGAATACCTACAAAGTTTTGTGGTTAAGGAGAATGCTCGAATATTCAATCATTTCAACACAGAGGTTGGTTTCTTAAAAGTAGCTCATAGATGAATAAGCTATAGAAGCAACAAGGGGCAAATAGCCAAACAAAATCGCTCGGCCGGTAGGTCGGTAGAGTTTATTAAGCGGCGTTCCCACCAGGGCCGTGTGGCCTGTGAGGTCAACTCACTCGTGCGAGCCTCATGAGTGTGAACTTGTAATAAACCTACGAGACTCGGCCTCGCAGCTCTACCTCAAGGTAAGAACCTTATTAAATTATGTTTCGATTTATTAAATGTAATGATGAGGGAAAATCCCTCAAAGTCACTGGATAGATGGCGCTGATCTCTGTACGTTACTGCAAAGATCAGAACGTCACATAATTTCACTTGACCTAATTTTAATATTCGGAAGCTTAAACAAACGAAAGCATCAGTGAACGAGCGTATGTAGTGTGTTTTTTCAAGCGTTTTGGCTTTGGCACCTAGTAACGTAGTTTGATCAACGCCATCTATCGACTTCATGGAAACAATTTTTTCAATTCTCACTAAGAAAACCTCTCATTGACAACCAACTCCGACATAAATATAACCTACTGACCTAATGACTGATAACTGAATTGAAAAACATATATTTTTCTTTGATGGTTTTCAACTTTCATACAAAAGAAAAAGGCTCAAATTCCCGGTTTTTTTGTTACTTTAAATATAGCCGAAATATATTTTTTTCATATTCCAAATCAACGCCTAACACCAAAATATTGACATGTGTTTTTGTTCAGGAGACTTAAAAAACATCGTAATTGTTTGTAACCCACGATACAATAATTTTGGAATTATCCAAGTGATCTAGTTATCTAGCTGGATTGTGTATTCTTAATAATAATACATGTATATTTATGTAAAAAAATATATATTTTAGCCATTAAAGTAACGAAAATACTGAGATATGACTCATTCGTGTTGGGTCTGGGTTACAATGGCCGTTCCTTTTTGACAATTCTCAAACACTAAGATTTTGCATAGTGGTAGATCGTATTTTACAACTGAAGCTGCAAAATTTGCCATTTTTACAGAACACTTGTTAGCGACATAAAACGATACACAATGGCGTCTGTCAGCAAATTAACTAGTTTTATATAACGTCAATGGTCTAAATGGCCAATGCATGTACTTTGGAAGAGGGATAAGTCCAGCGTTGCCAGCTCTAGAACTTATTCCTCTAGATTATTTTGCCTCGAGACTGGGACTGTAGCTACATGTTTTACTGTTTCTGATACTGCAAAAGTGCCTTTAATGGTCTACTTGAAATAAATGCTTTGAGTTTGCTTCATACAACTATTTACTAGAAACTGAGAGGACAGTTGCTGTGCGGACATGCGTACTGGTTGGAGCTGGGCGGAGATGAGTGTGTACTGGATAGCCTTACCGCTCTTGTATTATATAGTGTATTCTCTATGCTTACCACAAACTGAACCCTTTTTTACTACAGGGTACAGAATTTTAACATTTTTGAAAAATTCAATCCTTGCTTTAGAAACGCTATCTTTCAACATAGACATTTTATTATTATTGTGTTTGGTTTATGAGGCCGGAGTTTATGCGATAAGTCGTGGCCCTGTGTTCACGATTCGAATGAATTTTCGATTCGACAAGTCGTATGTCTATACTTTTTTAACCGACTTCAAAAAGGAGGAGGTTCTCAATTCGTCCGACCTTTTTTTATGTGTTTCCCGATTACTCGAAGATGGGTGGAGCGATTTGAATTATTCTTTTTTGGTTTGAAGGGTATACTTCCCAGGTGGTCCCATAATCATCAAGTCGGGATCTGATGATGGAATCCTGGAGAAATTGAGAGAACTCTTCATATTTTTATAGGCACACTTGATGTGATATGGGTAGTTTTTGGAAGAGTACTTTCTTAAAGTGGTCCCATTTTAAATCGATGAAGATCTGATGAAGATCTTCGGAGTTAGGCAACGGAACTCCTCAATAAATGATAGCAAATGGACTGGGATTGCTGAAATCTCATGTCTATCTATTGTTTACACCAGTTCATAACATAACATCACGCCGCTATTCTGTGAAGGGGTAAGCACAAGTCAACCACTAAAAAGTGAAAAATAAAAACTTTTTTGCAAATACTAAAACCGACTCCAAAAAACACAAAAAAGTGAAAAATGACTTAAGCTTCAGAAGTCGGTGACAAAGAACTAAATAAATCAATCAAACAAAGTTCACCGACTTCTGAAGCTAAAGTTATTTTTCACTTTTTTGTGTTTTTTGGAGTCGGTTTTATTTTGGCATAACGAAAACGAGCGAGATAGATACACGACCCCTCGAATCCAAATTGAATCGAAGCGTTGTGAATACCCATTTTTTTCAGAAGGGAAATCATTAACACTCTCATTCCCGCTCTGCCCAGAGTGGGAGGGAATCCTTCTTCGCCCTTTGTGTTCCGAGGCCACGGTATTTCTTTCGAACAGTCCCGCAGCCCTGGCAAAGTGGGAGCACCCCTTACATATTTATTTTATTCGGTTTTTAGTATAACTGTCTGGCTATCAAGGTTTATGAGCCTGGTGACAGACAGACGGACAGTGGAGTCTGAGTAATAGGGTCCTTTTGGGTACGGAACTCTAAAATACAAAAACACCACAAATACACCACATTCATAACTGTAGTTACTAAACATGAATGCGCAAATATCTGAAAATCGTCTCTAAGTCAAAAAAAAAACCATGAAAAAATCCGATAACTATTTATTGCTCTTGACTACTCTGCCTATTCTAATGAAAGATTTGTTTTTCATTCTACGATTTTAACTTTTATGCTTTTTTTGCACCTTCAACCTCCAGCTGATTGGGTTGTGCATCTTTATCTTGCTCCTTTTTATTTAATCTTTCGACCGGTATTAAAACAAAACCACTAATGAGAACAAACGTACCGGCCACATAAAAAGACACTGTGTATCCAAAGTTATTTTTAAGAACTCCGGCTATGGGTGTACTTATTAAACTTCCTAAACCTTGAAACATTAACATCATACCGGTGGCGTTAGTTAATTTTTCTAATCCATACAAGTGTACGATTGCAACACTTCGTACGCAACTTAAACTAGCAATATGAAATCCAAAAAGAACGCATATTGCATACTGATAAAATAAGTTAAATGAAAAATTAAATGCCCAAATCGTTATTCCGGATATTAAACACACAGCGCAATACAATTTAACAGGATTAACTGACATAGCCAATGTACCTACACCCAGGCGGCCTAACGCATTTGCGAAACCGATGACACTTACAAATAGACTACAATGCTCGGGAGGAATGCCTTCGCCCTTATTCCTATCTGGCAGAAAGACATAAGGCACTAAATAACCTAAATACGTGAAGAAACCACTAGTGCATAACAATACAAATGAAAGTCTTTTTAATAATTTTGGGTCCATCATAGTAGCGAGGGTCCTTCTAACTGCAGTTGTGAAAATACCCCTTCTTTCACTTAACTCTGCGGCTGTTACGGCACGTGAAACAGCCATTTGATATTCAAGGCCAGTTCTATCTTGCGGCGCCGTATCCATTCTACTTTTTTGGTAGGCTGGTAAATTCTCTAACTTGCCGTCATAGAAAGCATCATCTCGATACATTGGACGAGATTCGGATACATGTTCCTCCCATCGAAACAATTTTTGCCACCATTTCAGCTTCACGGGTTCTTCACCACCAGCAATATTTATTTCAATGTGTTTCTCAGTATTTTCATCTTTCTTTTTATTAGCTGGCATATTTGTTCTGGATATTATTTTAGATTGAACTTCCTTTAACTGTCTACGACTAACTCCACCTGGAGGACCGTTAACTGTTAATGTAATCCTTGATGGTGCTGCTGTGGATGGACCTGCTTGAGTCGGTGTCGGCGCTGCACTATCCATCACTATGGCTGCAGTTGGAAAGTGTGAATTAGATACTGCACTAAAAAGCCGTTCTGCAGCACTTGGCATTAGGGTTTCTTTTCTAGTTTGGCCATCTGCTTTCATGCTGGATGGAAGAGCAGCCAAACTTGGTAAATAAGTTACGGTTTTAGTTTCTTCTGCATCGGCAGCTGTTGTAGTCACAGTTACAGAGACCAGTGGCCGAAACGTCAAAGATAAAAAATAAATAGTTCCCAATAATCCAGAATGCAGCAGCATAAGGACACGCCAGCCAACCAAATTCACTAAAAATGAATTTACGGTAAACATGATCATGATACCAACACTAGAACCAACACTTGCTATGGACATTGCCAAAGATCGAAGTTTTTCAAAATAAAAGCCTACTACTAATCCAGAAGCCATACTTGAGAGGGCGGCACCAAATCCACCACAAATTCCGTAACATACAATGATTGCCCCAAAATTTGAGACAAAATATGTGCACAAGAAAGACATAGAACATATCACTGAACCACTCATAGAAATAACTCGAAATCCAAATCTATTAATAAGCGCAGACACCAAAGGACCTGCCATAAAATACACTGCAACTGCTATAGAATTGGCAAGTGTCACCACAGATGTATCAATTCCAAGATCTTCTGACATGTCATTGAAAATACTGCCAAACGTGAAGAAAACACCGTCTAATACGAAAATTATCAGAAAGCTTGCTGTAACTACTACCCAACCCCAACCTCCTTCTGCTGGCACTGATATTTGTGCAGTGATTTCTGTTTCTTCTACGCCTTCAACATCTTGAAGACCAGTTCCACTGGGTAAAATAACACTTTTTTTTCCTTTTTCTACGTTTTTATTTTTAGACATTTTATACTTCTTTAGAAGAATGCCAGAACATGAGCATTATATTATAGATTGAAAACAGCAGCATGTTTTGCAACAGCAAAACGTCAAATAATCTCATTACATTTAGGTCAATGTTCACCGAAAAGTTGACAGCCCGATTATTTAAAAACAGCTGTCACTGTGACATGTTCCCATACAAAAATGTGTTTTAAACAGCTATTTTTAGATAATCAGAGCGTCATCTTTTTGGTGAACATGGACCTTAAAGCGTTAGTACTTCCTAGAGTACCTAAACACAGAGTATATAATCACTACGTTTATACCTAAACGTAGTGATTATATACTATGTGGCGTGCCTTCAGTGCGCTTAGGATCGTGTCACATCTGCAGAAAGTACGGCGCCGACGCGCCGACGCTTCAGTGACTGAATTAACAGTCCGATTCGCGACAGCGGCGCCACCGCTAGTGACGTTCAACCACGTGTTCAACTACGCGCGCCCATGGCGCGCGCCGAACTTTCGGTCACATGACTAAGTAAACGGAACAGAGTTTAAGCTTCTTAACAACGTCTAACCTATTTTGGTACCTATTTGGGTTGTCACAATAGGTGAAGACAAATTAATCAAATATTTAATTACCTATTGTACTCCTTGGGATAGGTAGTTAAAGTATGATCTATTTTATTTTTTTTCTAGTATTACTAACTGACATAAGAGAGAAAAACGAAAGGAAAAAAAATGCCCGTTTTTTTCATTTCTGCTCCGCTCCTAATAATCTTAGCGTGATGTTATATGGCCTAAAGTCTTCCTCGATAAATGGACTATCCAAAACAATTTTTTTTTTAATTCGAGCCCGTAGTTCCTGAGATTAGCGCGTTCAACGAACCAAACAAACAAACCGTTCTGCTTTATAATATTTGTATATATTCATACACACAGTACAATAAACAACCATTATTAATTAATGTTTGGGGTTCGGTCGGGATTGCTTTAATATCAAAGTAAACTGCCTTAGACTCAAAGATAATATTTAATTAGCACCGTATGACTGTACACGACATGATTCAGGTTGAATATGGAAAGCGAAAGAGTGCTTCGTCATTCCATAGACAATAACATTATATTTTTAACCATAGACTACAACATGCCCCTTTTTAAAAGAGAGCTGTCAGACTGACATTGACATTACAATTATTTGACAGATGACTTAATCCAAGTTAAACACAACCATAACAATTTACATTGAAGAATTAAGATTTTTAAAATACATTTCATTATAAACATTACTAACATAATTATACAATAATATCATAGTAAGAGTAAGTGAGTGCTTGCCAATAATACAATAAAAATACAATTTGCATTTGAATTAAATTGTGATAATATTATTGTGAACTTGTATTATTTTCTATGTATTAAATCTTATAAATCAAGTCTTTGTGTTTTCTTTAACAATCTTCCCCTAGAGCTATATTGTTTTTCAGCATTTACAGCCTCATCATTACATGGTAATGGAGATTGTTCTACACTACTTGGTATATTTAATTCATTTGGACTTTGAAGTAAGTTCTCTAAGTTTCTACGTTGAGAAGACATTGGACTTTCATTATCAAATTCGTTATAGTCATGTAGACTTTCAGGTGAAACTAATGTTTCATCGATATCAACAAATATAGGTGACTTTACTATGTTTTCTGACTGGTTTTCTGACTGACAAGAATGATTTGACTCTATAGATAAGAATGAATCTGACTCATTGTTCAGTTCCTGATTTTGTAAACTTGACTCAGGACTTGACTCATGATAAGTGAAGATAAATGTATAACTATCATCCTCCTTTTCTGAAAATTTTGACTTGTTTAGTTCATTATTTAATTGACTAGGACTAGGACTATCCTTAAAGTTGACTTTTTTGTTATTATTTTGAGAGACATTTTTCTGACTTGACGTTTGACTTTCTGACTTGAACCTAAAACGAATATGCTGACTATTCCTACGGTAAGTATTATTATTATAATCTTTGACAATAAATGATCTTGGATATTTGGTTTTAGACATAATAGTACCTTTTGTCCATATAATATCCTTAGGATTTTTCTTAAAATAAATATTGTCATTTATTTGAAAATCCAGATAATTTTTACAGTTTTTGTCATAATAAAACTTGGTTTTTTGACTTTTTTCTTGTTTCTTTTTGTTATGTTCCGAATGCTTTACAATCTTAGGTCGTAAGTGACTAATTTTGTTAGGTAGCTGAGATCTTAACGTTCTAGACATTAAAAGCTGTGCTGGAGAGCTTAAATTTCCTCTCGGTGTATTTCTATATTGCAAAAGACCTAAGTGAGGATCAGATCCAGAATCATCACTTTTCCTTAGTATATTTTTTATTATTTTTACTGAGACTTCTGCTAAGCCGTTGGATCTTGGAAAATTTGGACTTAAGATAATGTGTTCAACGTCCCATTCATGCAAAAATTTTCTAAAATCATTGGAGTTGTATGGCGGTCCTCCATCTGAAACTAGTTGCATTGGAATGCCATGACGTGCAAAAATAGATTTTAGGTGTGCGACAACATTAGATGTTCGACTGTCTTTATTTAAATTTGCTATTTCAATGTAGTTAGAATAGTAATCTACTACCAATAAGTATTTCTTATCTTTATATTCAAATAAGTCGGTAGCTAGTTTTTGCCATGGAAATAAAGGTTTTTCATGAGTTAACATTGGTTGTTTTGATTTATTTGCAGAATAAATTGAACATGTTTCGCATTGTCTAACTTTACTTTCAATATTTTGATTAATATTTGGCCAATAAACTACATTTCTTGCTAAGTTTTTTGTTTTTTCAATCCCTTGGTGACCCTCATGTAATATATTTAATATTTCTGTACGCATTGTCTGAGGTATGATAACAGAATTGTTTTTGAAAATTATATCATTAATTACATGAATTTCCTCTTTTATGTTCCAGTAAGGCAATGTTAAACTATGACAATGTTCTTTACATTTAGGCCATCCATTTTTATAATATTCTATTATTTTTTGAGAAACTAAATCTTGTTTAGTGTGTCTTGTAATTTTCTCAAGTTTTTCTGGAGAAATGGCTAAATTAGAGGTTAACAAATTTATGTGAATATTAATATTTGAATCTAAATCTTCCAAACTGACTAATTCTTGGTTAAATTTATCATCTTTGACTGGAGCACGAGATAATGTATCAGAAACATACATCTCTGATCCTTTTGTATAAGACACAATAAGATTATAAGCTTGTAAAGTGATCATCATACGTTGTAATCTTGTTGGTACTTCTGACAAGGGTTTTTTGAATAATGTGACTAAAGGTTGGTGATCTGTTTCAACTTGAATAGGTTTTCCATATATGTATTGGTGGAATTTTTTACACCCAAATACTATAGCATATAGTTCTTTTTCAATCTGTGCATAATTAATTTGACTTTTGTTTAATGACTTTGAAGCATAAGCAATCGGATTTTTGTCATGTAAAATAACTGCACCTACTGCATTTTGTGACGAATCGACTGACAATCTAATTGGTTTTTTCATATCATAATGGACTAAGACTGGATATTGACATAACATTGACTTTAATTTTTTGAATTGTGTTTCATGTTGTTCTAACCATTGCCACTGATTATGTTTTTTGAGCAATTCTCTCAGCAAAGAAGTTTCTTCTGCGAGATTTGGTATATACCTAGGAACCTAAATAATTGACCATTCCTAAAAATCTTTGCAGTTCTTTGACATTACTTGGACTTGGCATTTTCGAAATTGCTTCTACTTTTGACTGGTCAGGTGATACACCTTTTTTATTGAAAATGTGTCCTACATAGCATATTTCAGACAAACCAAAATGACATTTGGATTTATTGAACTTCAAATTGACTTCCGACGCTCGTTTGAATAACGATTCTAGTCTTTCATTGTGCTCTTCAATAGTAGACCCATAAACAAGTATATCGTCTACAAATATAATTATACCTGTTAAATCTCCGAATAATTGATTCATTGTCCTATGGAAAATTTCACCACTAGAGTTGATTCCGTATGGCAGTCTTAGAAATTTGTATCGACCGTATGGAGTGTTGAACGTACAAAGTTCACTACTTTCCTCGTCTAAACATATAGTCCAATAGCCTGAACTTGCATCTAATTTTGAAAAAATTGATGCACCTGCAACTTTAGATCTAAGATCATTGAATGTTGGATACGGGAAATGAGGACGTTTAATAGCCGTGTTTAAGTTTCTAGGATCAAGACATATTCTCAGTTTACCATTTGGTTTTTCGACTAAGACAATTGAGTTTACCCATTTAGTTGGCTTATCGACTTTTTCTATGACCTGTAGTTCTTCCATATATTCTAATTCTTCTTTAAGACGTTTCTCTAATGAATAAGGTATTCTTCTGACTGGGCAGACTTTAGGTGGAACACTACTATCAATGTCTAGATGAGCTTTATATGGTAGACAACCTAGACCCTCGAATGTTTTAGCAAACTTGGAAATAATTTCTTGTACTGACCTTTGCTGGATTCCATATATTCTTTTCACAATACCTAATTTTTCACATGAATTCCAACCCAATATTGTTTTACATTCACATTCAACAATAACAAAATAGAGTTTTGTGGTTATTCCGTTTTCAAATTTACAGTTAAGAATACATGTACCTAAATTTGGCACTAATTGTCCTGAAAAGGAAAAAAGTTTATTATTTGTTCTTGAAATATTAATATTTGAGTGAGAACTGGACATAATTTTATCTAACATTTTCTTGCTTATGACATTTGTATCTGCACCTGTATCAATTTGACATATAAGTTTGACATTATTACAATAAACATTTATTTGCCAATTTTTTGTAGATTCACAATTTTGAACTGAATTTATGACAAAATTATTAGAAAAATCTTTTGACATTGGCTGTTCATAAGAAATATTACTAACTTTATGGTCTGATTTCCTGAAAAAACAAAATTTAGCAAAGTGTCCTTGTTTTTTACAATTATTACAGGTTTTTTCCTGTGCTGGGCATTTATATCTGTGAATTTGTCCACATCTGGTACAATTCCTGTCTGATGATTTATTCCTGTTGCTTGACTGATTTCTTCCATGACTATTGTTTCTCCCATGACTATTTTTATGATGTCTCGAATTACTTCGGTAGGGTGTTCGACTTCTATTTTTATAATTTTGTTTTTGCTCTTTGATCCCTTGAATATTCTCCTTTTTAATTTCTTGGTTGTTTAATTTATTTGATCTTTCTTGAGACAATTCTAGACTTTTTGCTATTTTCATCACCTTTTCAACTGTAAGATTTTCTTCCTGTAAGAGTCTTTCTTTTATGTGTGTGCTAATCATGCCTATTACGAGCATGTCCTTGATCAATTCTTCTTTCAAATTACCAAATTCACATGTGGTAGCCTGGTTGTTCAATATGGTCAAATATTCATCCAAAGATTCTTCGGTTTTTTGGACTCTTGTGAAAAAATTATACCTTTCTACTGTTATGTTTAAAAGAGGACTGAATTTTTCGTCGAATTTCTTTAGGATGTCATCTAACTTTGTTGTATTTCGATCTATATTGAAACTATTAAAAATTTCTATTCCGTCATCACCAATAGCATTTAGGAAAATTGCTGTCCTTTTCGAATCCGTTACTTTTGATAAATCATTAGCATCCATAAAAATTTCAAATCTAAGTTTCCATTTTTTCCATTTTTCTGCCACGTTATCGCCATTTTGTATGATAAACGGTTTCAATTGCACAAAGAACGCTTTGTCCGCCATGTTGGTGACTTGGATGACTTGACTTTTTTACTTACAGTTTTCTCGACTTTTATTGGCTTTTTCGTTTTCCTTTTAATTTAATATGACACCAATTCTGACACCATGTTTGGGGTTCGGTCGGGATTGCTTTAATATCAAAGTAAACTGCCTTAGACTCAAAGATAATATTTAATTAGCACCGTATGACTGTACACGACATGATTCAGGTTGAATATGGAAAGCGAAAGAGTGCTTCGTCATTCCATAGACAATAACATTATATTTTTAACCATAGACTACAACAATTAATACCAAGTTTTTACATTTAAAATATTCTAGCTTGTCACAAAACAATCAACGAGTGTTCACAGCGTAAACCGGTTTTTTCCGCTTTTGCCGCGTAGATACGCGACAAGCGCCCAGTGGTGACGCACGTGGTGCATCCGATTCGCGCCGATGTATGAAGCTTATATACGTCACCGCAAAATTGTCAAACACGTTATATTACAATATAACGTGTTTCTCTCTAGCGATATTGTAATATCTCGAATTATTGTCAATTGAACATACGGAAGTATCTCTGCCCCCATAATCGGGACTTGGGGCACCCCCCGTTAGGTTAGTTAGGTTCCTTTAAACCCTGCACCTCGCGGGGCTCCGTCGACTACGCTTTTTAGGGGAATATAAAGTGTTTTAAGGTTAGGTTATAATAATCGGTATTTCTCAGGAATGGTACAATTTCTTCTTATGAGAGTTGTACCACTGGGCAAGGGGGACCCCTCCTTCCCTCCACACCGCGTGAGTTGACTACCATCGCATGCAGTATGTTCATTTGACAATATTTCGAGTTTTTACAATATCGCTAGAGATATTACAATATAACGTATTTGTCAATTTGACGGTGACATATATACTCTGTACTGTACTCTATTCTGTGTTTCGGTCGCGTAACGTGTCGCGTGATTGACAGGTTGCTTGCTACGTGAAATAAATTGAATTCGTTTATTGCTAAAATAGTCGCTCGAAGGAAGGTTGGGTGCTACGCTGAATTCGACGTAATTTCTGCTGATGTTTCCCATGGAACTTGAAAAATACTGCGAACGTTTTCAACTAAATGTTCGGCGCCGTACGTTCCGCAGGTGTATCTCGATCCTTATGTCGAATCATTGAAATGATAAAGATTGACCTACATTTTTTTACTCGATCCACTTTTGTTCACCGTGCTTTTACCGTAAAAGTATTCATCACCTTGCCGCCGTATAAGCATTCTCTACATAAAAGTTAGTAACAATTAATAGTAACATTGAGCACAAACGGCTAAACTAAAAAGACGTGTGGCACTCGGGAAGTGCCGCGGTAAAGCTATTGTCGTTACGGAATTTCTGGATTCGATCGCCACGCTCAAGGCCCGCGATAGAAGCTATGCAATAGCTTAATAATGTTGTATGTTTCTGCTTTGTAATAAGTATGTTTCTAAAAGGTGGAAGCACCAGGAGAGCCCGCGAATTCCGCCAAATTCAAATTTTCTTAAGTTTTTTTCATCATCAGGTCAGTGGCTAAAATTTAATTTGCTGCTGTTGCACGTATGTAATGTAATGAATTATGAGGGATTTTCTTTTTCAACTCTTCTCTAGTCGCTGGATAGATGGCGCTAGTCTGACTACGTTACAGCAAGGAACAGAACGTCACATGATATCACTTGGACCTAATGATTATATTCGGAAGCTGATGCAAACGAAAGTGTCAGTCAACGAGCGTATGTGACGTGTACTTTTCAAGCGTTTTGGCTTTGGCACCCAATAATGTAGTCGGATCACCGCCATCTATCGAGTTAATGGAAACTATTTTTTTTTAGTTCTTAAGAGCCCTCTTACAGTCCACTAGCGCCGCCAATCGAAAAAATGTCATAACTCGTAAATAGAATCAAAAATACAAAATGTGGTCTATTATTACTGTAGAAAAGGCAATAACGTAATTTTATAACACATTGTCACCACTTGAAATATAGCTGTTTAGCTAAATCGTGCATTTGTAACAAAAACGGCCGTTTATGTTTTGAATGCACGATTTTGCTAAACAATTATATTTCAAGTGTTGACAATGTGTTATAAAATTACGTTGACGACTGTAAGAGGGCTCTTAAAAAGAAAACCTCTCATTATGCATTTACCAGTTTGGAATAAGTATAGGTATAGTGTTATCTGTGGCAATTTTGCTCACTGCACATATGTGGAAAAAACACAAAAAACGCACGTGTGTGAAATACACTGCATTTTGAACATAATCGTTGTGCGAAAAGATCCAGTTTTCGAGGAAGTGTTTTGAAAAATAACATTGTGCTGTTATTTATACAAACACCTCACGCCAATAGATTCTGTCGCAGTTTTGACAGATAATTTGATTTTTACTAATAAAAACTTCTTAATTGATGACTAGGCAGCAAGCTCTCAGACCTTAGCCAGCACAGGATACAATTTGCGAAAAAAAAACTGTCAATTTCACTTTTGACACTTGAGAAGCGCGCGCGACTTCGCTGCTAAGAACTTCAACTAGCTTGCCTAGCCAACCCAAACCCAAAGTGCCAACGGTCGTTTTGGAGGGAAAAACTTGGTGTCGAAATTTTATTTAGTATTATAAACATTGTCCTAATTTTAATCGTATGCTAATAAAACTATCATGTCACAAACATCTATCACTTCGTTCTTCAATAGTAGAAAAAGACCTGCTACAGAGGAGATTATAACGTCTAAAAATAAAGTTCCTCACATCGATCGGACTCGACGAGAAAAGAAGATTTTGTGCATTGGCATCGCTCCCTCAATCAAGGAGTGCGAAATTGCAAGAGAATTCAACCAACCATCCAAATCAGCTGAAACTGTAAAACAAGGATTAAAAAATGTTGATAGTCAGCATGCCGTGTCATCTAAAGAGACGAAACAAATACCGCCAAAAGTCACAGCAGCATTTGGTAAGAAAGTGAATGCCTCTAACACACCCAACATCACAGAAGTCGGTCAGACCTCCAAAGCTGAAGTCATTAACACTTCTCGCAAAGAATTGAGTCTTGGTGACATAAGGAAGAAATTGGCTGGTAGTTCGAGGTTAGCTGAATTAAGAGCAACTGCTGATCGATTAAGCAAAGGCATACAAGAACTCAAACAAACCAGCGAGAAGCGTAATCTCCGAGAATTCAAATCTATTGATGTGGAAGTACCAGTGAGGTATGTGGAAGAATTTCAAGCTTTACATTTGTGACAATGGAACACTTACATTAAGGGATCTGTAGTAATGAATAGAATTTTTAGCCATTTACTAATAATTAATAATTGAATGTAATGGTTTTAAACACATCACACTATGTTGAATTCTTCAAAATGTGTGGTGATACATGAAATTAGTAATGTAACATCAGATTGCTGAGGGATGTTGCAAGCAACCTGATGATAACATCAGGGTTTCCCCTCATCATCCTGACTTGTGCCAATACTAAATCAAGTAAAACATCAACTTGATATCTCACTGTGTTTTCTAAAAGTGATTTAAAATAACATTTATAGGTTATTTTAATTATAGTTTGTAATCAAAGCCTTGTATCACTACAAATAGGTGTTAACAGGTAGATTATCTGACCAAGAAACTTTGAAAAGTGTATACAATATGTCCCCTATGTCTGAATGTTTATTTTTATTTTCTAATCTTGTTTTGTTTTTCATTATGCAGTCCAAGCAAGAAAGCACTCCTTCAAAATGAATTACTGTCTCCCAAGAAATGTATGTCAATGCCTGCACCTCAACAGCGGCCTCTTATATCACCAAGGAAAGTGGTCATCAGTCCAATCAAGAGTCCAAGCAAGGTTAGTATATATGTATCTATGAAAATGAGAAATAGTACACAATTCCTAGGAAATATACATATAATTACACACTTTTCCGTTAACATCACTACATATTATAAAATAAAGTCTCCTGCTACATCTGTCTGACCCTATGTATGCTTAGATCTTTAAAACTAAGCAACGGTTTTTGATGTGGGTTTTTTTAATATATAGAGTGATTCGAAAGGAAAGTTTTAGTATATAATTAATAATAATAATAAAGATGACAGTGTTTGCTAGTGGATTTTCTCTTTCCTTAATTTTAATATTTTATTTGTTTCTTAATATATAATGAGTAAGTGGTGTTCTTAATTTTGGATTGGGGATTGCAAACTTTTTTCATCCATTTAACTGTTTTTTAAATTTATTTTCAGGTTCCAGCATACATCCGGCATGCAGCACTTGCCTCTTCCTCCAGCAGCTTACCGCTGCCACATCACTACAGATTCCTTGCGGAATTGTTCCGTGGCATGGAGACCGTTGTTGCTTTACTTTATAATAGAAATGAAAAGATAACCTTTGCTAAACTGAAACCCTCTGTCCAAGAGATGCTTAAACGTTCATTCACTCAAAAGCATTTGGCTCAAATAAAACATTTAGTGCCTGATTTTTACAATTTTGAAATACAAAAGCTCAAGCATTTCAGTGCCTCATCCCAAAAGGAGCAATATGAACTAGTAATCTCACCCAATTTTCCTAATGATATTAAAGTGATGAATCCAAGTGTGCTACTAGAAAGACGCAGATACTTTTATGATATTTTGCTTCAGTTAGTAAAGAAACATCATGCACAGTTTTTACAAACTCTTGATCCACCAATGGAGATCCCTGCTGATAAATTGACTCGTTGGCATCCTGAATTTGATATTGAAAAGGTACCAGAAGTTGACAGTGGCAAGTTGCCTGAAATGCCTAATGTTGAGAAATTCTCAAGTGCCCAAGACGTGTTGGCCAAAGCGCGTGAACTATTTAAATGCAATACAAAAATGGAAAGAGCTTTGGAGAAGCTTGCTCAAGCTAAGGCTCGTGGACTCACTGAGCAAGAAAAGGCCGCAACTGGTATTACTGATAGTAAACAAAACACTACTGGTAACGGAATGCAGAGCAATAGTACACAGACCAGTGAGCCATCCACTAGTGCAGTTACAATATTAAATCCAGCACTTCGTAATCTGCCTGCTGCTCTTCTAGAGAAGGTGAAAGCTAAACAAGCAGCTAAAGCTCTGGAGGCTATGACCAGGTCTTCAGAAAATGACCAAAAGTATTTGGTGTATTGTCGCTTGCCAGATCTGGCTCGCACACTCCGAAATATCTTTGTGACTGAGAGGAAAAACGTTTTGGCACTAAACATAATCCTGTCAAAGTTGGATAGTAGCTTCAAAGCAAATGTTTCAGCAAATGATTTACAAAGAGATATTAAAGTTCTTGCAGAGGAGCTGCCAGACTGGGTAAAGCTACATGAAATAAGAAATAATACTTACCTGAAACTAGATAAAAATGCTGACTTGCAAAAAAATATGGCTAAGTTAGAGGCTTTAGCCAATAAATACAAAACTGAATAATTGTAGTATGACACAAGTTGACATTACAAATTAAGACTGAGTAAGTATAAAACAATGTTGTTTAAATTATCAAAAGCCTACTCTTAATCACTTTGTTATCACCTAAGTTTTGTTGTTTTATAAGAATTATGTGAGTCTTAATGCATGTATAATAATATACGAATCAACGGGTTTGTACAAAGTACATACTGCAATGGTCTAATATAGTATTAATTGGTTAATAGTTCAAAAGAATAGTACATTGACTTCAAACCATTATACCAAAAATATATTATTGACATGGTTGAATCTTGTAGATTTAAGCTGACATTTTATTTGTATTTTATAATTATTAAAACCACCATTTCTTAGCATAATTTAATATATTTCTCAAGACATGAACTGGATGACTATGTGAAACCTTTGAGTTTGTATTGATTTAGTATTAGTCTTGTGTTAATTTTATTTTCTTTTTCTTTTACTGTGTGGTATTCTTTCTTTAATTAAATATTTTTATCAACAATAATGTGTTTTTTTGTTATGTAGTTCTTGTACCACATTATGAGATAGTAGTAGATTTACCCGTGAAAACAGTAAAATAAACACCATTGTAGTGCAGTTTTTTGGAGCCATCTCTTTATCCATAAAAAAATATTGATTAAAAAAATACACTTAAAGGAGTTTTGAATTTTTTGGCTGAAGCAGCCACGCATAACACCTGTATTAATCGATAGCTGAAGAAGACTAACCCGTTTTGTACGAGGCAAAATGTTCTAAGAAGACACGTTTCCGAGATATGAGTTACAGAACGCATTAAAAAATAAGAGCGGGATTCAAATTTGTATTGTTTAAATTCGCTAGCAATGAGTACGCTATCTACAAAATACAATAAAATTTCCATAATAAAAAAAAAACCTTTATTTGCTAAATCAAAATAACAACCTTGCACAGTTCAATAGCGTACAAATAATAGTAGATGAAGATTGAATTTTTGTTTGTTACATGTCCCTACTTATTATTATGTGGTTAACACAAAACAGATTCAAAATGATAATAATAGACAAATATGAGTGAGTCCAGTGACGAAGTCTGCTATAACACCCAAAGAATTGAAGCATAATGTAAAAATGCAGAATTCAATTTCCTGCCTGAAAAGTCTCCCGGTAAATTAATATCTGTACATTATTTATACACTTTGTTGTAAGTAGTAGTAGTAGTAGTTGTAGTTGTATGTACCTATATTTTGTATTGTTTAGGTATTATGTTTTCACTGCTGAGGTGAAAACTTGTAAATAGTTATTTGTTGTACAAGAGTGCAAAGTTGTTTTTTAACCGCGTGCTCAATTCTGATGACCGAGCAAGCGAAAGATTCTAAAATTGAGTCACGAGCGCAGCGAGTGATTCAAACTTAGAATCTTGAGCGTTAGCGAGGGAATCAAAAGAGCAAGAGGTGAAAAATCTTTGCACTCGAGTGCAACCAATGATATATAAAACTATAGATACGTTGCCCGCGCTCTGTAGTGGCAACATGAATGCAAGGCAATTGCCGGACTTTCATTTAGTCGCGTACCAACCAGTGCCGCGGCAGTACGTGACATTAAAATAACTTTTGTGTATAACTTCCTCAAACAACGAAAAAAAAATGCCGTCCTGTGTTTTTAGGACATGTCAAAACAATACTTTAACTGTGAAAGATACAAAAGTATCATTTCATGCGTAAGTATCAAGAAAAATGTAAGTATTTTATTTTATTTTTTTCGATGCCTTCTAATGGCGGCTGGCGCCTGAGGTAAGTCACGTGCCGTTAAAGAAAGATGACAACGGAATTAAAGAAATTTGTTTATCTCTCACTTTTCATCTCACCTCAGCGAGGAAATGAACAAACGCAAAAAAATGCGCATTATTAACAAATTCAGTAAATTCTGTTGGCATCAAATACACTTCCTCGTCGCTAGATAATGTGGTCATTTTAGGTTTTTCACTTGTTTTCAAGTTGAATTCCTTGTTTTTAACCAAAGGTGTGAAAAGAAAATGGCGCGCGCAAAACACATCCCTCAAGACGATAAAAACGGCTTTTGCACTCAGATATCGAGGAGCAAAAATACTCTTTCCGAGATGGGGGGATGAAATAGTTATTTGTTATACAAGAGTGCAAAGTTGTTTTTTAACCGCGTGCTCAATTTTGATGACCGAGCAAGTGAAAGATTGTAAAATTGAGTCATGAGCGCAGCGAGACTTAGAATCTTGGCGTCAAATGAACTTCCTCGTCGCGAGATAATGAGTGGTCATTGTAGGTTTTTCACTTGTATTAAAGTTCCTTATTTTTAACTCAAGGTGTTAACAGTAAGACGTGAAAAGAAAATGGCGCGCAAAACATATTAAAAAAAGTACACCAAGAAGGTTCCGAGTCTGAGTTATTCACAAAAAAAAAATGCATGATAATTTCGGCACCATGGAGGTAGAAGCAAATAGGTCTAATTATGTTTTGAATTCACATACTTAGTGCACACGATATTCTAAATTCAAATTTACTTTATCCTCTAGCTAGACAATAAAAACGGCTTTTGCACTAAGATATCGAAGAGCAAAAATACTCTGTCCGAGATGGGGGGATGAAAATAACTATTCCTATATGGGGGGATGAAAAATATAGGTTTTTATTCATTCATTTAACACTTCAAGCACATATTACAGAGGCGGACTTAATGCAATAGGCATTCTCTACCGGTCAACCTTTGGGTGATGTAGGGACAAGCAGTGGTAGGTGTACATCTGAAAATAACTTGATTAACTTTATCTATTAGTATTTGTCTATGACGACGTCGTCTAATGACAACTTGCAGGATGACTTCTCCACTCGTGTATATTAGTACAATGTGTATTGTATGACACCAACAGTTAAATGTGTGCACTATGATTTTATTATGGTTTACCTCGATGATAATGTTCAGTACTTCCGAGACTGAGCTTTTGTTACAACGCTGGCTATACGCTAATGCACCCCCCTGGAAATAATCATGTCGGCGCCAATGATTGCGATGTTGCAGTCAACCCAGAGACGGTTCAGACGGTTGTCTAGCGCTACTCTTTCTAAATAGTCCCGTCGAGTATCTACCACTCCATTACTTCAGCCTTGATATTTATTTTAAGATCCATCTGAGTAACAAAATCCGAATGATCAAGCCTCGTTATCTTCAACACACAGAGAGATGACTAGAAATGACATCAAATTTAAGCTAGTCATCCAACAAAGATTTTAATCAGGTTATAAATAAGCACGAGATACACAAATAAGACACAGATAAGACCAAAATTGTTTCGTGATAAAAATG
Organism: Xestia c-nigrum; assembly: GCA_916618015.1. Lineage (NCBI taxonomy): Eukaryota > Metazoa > Arthropoda > Insecta > Lepidoptera > Noctuidae > Xestia > Xestia c-nigrum. The sequence goes on from OU745260.1 coordinate 15,486,036, forward strand.
TCTCGGCTTCTTCAGTAATCATACTGAAGATTAACAAAATTATAACTATCATTGTTCTGATTACAATTAAATGTCGTTTACACACGTGAAAAATTGCTACGACGAAAGAACGTAGAAGCCGAACGGTCTACGGCGTAGCGCGCTACGCTGCGACGTAACGCGCTACGCTGCGCCGTAGCCGTAGCCTTGAAAATGGGTATAGGTACCGCAACTCCGTAAGATAGGTTTTGGCCTGAACCACAGCTGCGAGTCTAACAACCAGCCAGGCTTAATGGAATAAAATATAGGTATTGTATTGTGAATAAAATATAGATATCCATTGAATAATAGTCTCTGTCGTTGCACACGTTGGTAATGCTAATGCTGCAAATCCCAATTTGCATTCAAGCACGTATCCAAACTTTAGGTTCAGGGACAAACATTGAAACAACCATGAAAACAGCTCCAAACTTTTTGCACTCCGACTCGGAAAATTGTTACATTCATGGAGTAACTTGGCCGAAAAAACAGGAGGATCCGAAAAGCGACCGCAGCCAGCTTTATCATTATTAGCGTCCACCTCGAACTTGATAGCTTTTCTTTTAAACTTAAATACGCCTATCCCAATTCTGCTTATTTATGAATGCAAAGGATATAACAATATGTCTGAGCACGCTCGTATGTTTTCTGATTATTGAAGTTAATTTTTGTTATTACACTCAGAAAGCAAGGAGTACGAAAATTTATGCTTTCTGGCTCGGAAGGTTGGTTTTTCTAATGTATGGCTAGATATATGAACGTGTAGGTACCAAACAAAAGGACCATAGCAGGTGGCGTCCTTTATTTCTGTAAAATTCATGGGAAAAAGGCTCGGGTTAATGTAATAACTATAGCTTCTGCCACCGGCTTCGCCCGCGTGAAGTTTGATAATTGTCCCATGGGATAATATCTAACTAGCGGGATAAGAAGTCCTATGTTTTAATCCAGGTTATAAACTATCTGCGTGCAAAATTTCATCCAAATCCGTTCAGTAGTTTTCGCGTGAAAGCGTGACAAACAAACTTACATTCACATTTATAATATTATAGGATAGGATTATTATGTAGGGATAATAATTCACACCGAAACCTTTCCGCTTTGAAGGCTGGACTTATCATATCTACTGATGACCTTAAGCCGATTGCCGATGAAGAGATAAGCTCACGAAGATTACCCAATGATTATGTAGGCTAAGTTTGGACACGACGGAGAACATGTCTGGTGCAAGTTCGCAACGATCTGGGGCGTGAAATACAGGATTGGTGTGGTGCTGATAAACAGTTTCATCTTGGCAGTGGTGGCCAGTGGCCACAGATGGCGTCCGCCGCTGGACCAGTATCTCCCCCATTGATTTCGCCATGATTAGTACGGGCTGACTCGCATACTAACGATGTCCCGCGACACTCGCATGATCGTGTGTCTCATATAATAGTTTTCCTATTGTAATACAGGTAAAAACGGTGAAGGAAAACATCGTGAGGAAACCGGCATGTCCTAGAACCAAAAATTCGAAGACATGTGACATCTACCAATCCGCACTGGGCCCGCGTGGTAGATTATAGCCCATTCCCTCTCATTGAGAGGAGGCCGTGTCCCAGCAGTGGGAACATTATAGGCTGATGAATACAGGTAAAAACTGTTGGATGATGAATAGGTTCAACTTGAATGAAATAATAAGACAGATTCAGATAAATGGCAGAGAAATATTGTTATTTCTAATACCAAGGTCGTTCACTGATAGCACAAGTTTAGGGTTCCGTAAGTTACCTGTGTGTGTGAATGTGGAAATTACTAGAACAATTCAGTTATCCGTTAGTCTAGCAATTTTAATGACAATGTTGATTATACCGGAAATCATTTTATTCATTTTAAACGCGACAATTTTATTGTTAGGTGCGTTCATCAGCTTGAGGAATAGTTTAAAGGAACGAGGAAATAACGTAGATGAAAATTGCTGAAAATTGACATAAGTAAATAATAGCTGGAAACATGTAAATAAAATCGAAAGCGGTTCTTTTAAGAAAGGCGAGAGACTGGCACTGAAATCTCATATGAGGAACCCAAGGTAAACAGAATTCTCTCTCTCGAACCTCGTTTTATTATAATTATTATAAATGCTGAATGCATAATGTGGCGCAATAACAATTTTACTGATTTTAAGTGTTTAATTGTGATATGTGTGCTAGATAATTCTATCTTGATAAATTTACAGTTGTAGGTATGTCGCAGGCATACCGCATATATCGTATAACACGCCGTACCTATATTACCTAATAGGCGCGCCGTATTGAAAAACGTCGCTGTTATGTTATCTTCACGTTCAGCCGTATTACAATTGGGCTGAAATAAAGTAGGTACCTATACGTCGCATTGAATGAGCACTTTGCGTTCATCAAAGCGACGCGACGGCGCGGCGTAATAACGTGCCACTCAAATTCAAACGAGCGCATCCTGTCTTTTTTTTTTTACATAAAACATTTATAATTAAAGGTCCATTTGATATAGGGTTGCGGGCCTGTTCGAAAGAGATACCGCGGCCCCGGAACGTAAAAGGCGAGGAAGGAACATGGATGGTTTTTAGTCAGTAAGAGTCTGACACTCCCTCCCGCTCCGCCCAGAGTGGGGGGGGTCATTTGATGATTTCCCATCCTTAAAAAAAAAAAAAAAAAAAGGTCCATTTGATATGGTTCTTATGTACGTACCAATTATAGGTGTACACAACATTGAAAGCGGTACTTCTAAGTACCGCTTTCAATGTTGTGTACCTACCCATGGTTGGGTTTGGTTGGGTTCCTTTAAGGGCTACGTCGACTACACCTTATTATATTTTTCTCGATGTTGTTATTTTTAATAAGTTAAAATGAAATTTAAGCTGGTGGAAAAACAAGCTGATGGACAAACATACCCATATAAAATAAACATACATACAAATACAGGGTGTAAATCACCTCATCACAAAGCCGTTAACCAAGCATTCTGTACATCAAACTAAGTAACTTTACACAAAAATTATTGCTGAGTAACAACTTTTTTTTTTGAGGTTATAAATCATATTTTGTGATAGAACTCAATGTAACGCACTTAAAACATTGTGCTGATGGATGGATTGAATAGTACGTGGAGATGTTATAAATCAAAAATTTACAAAAAAAACTTGTATTTAAAAAAAAAGCTAGACAAAAAGTAAGTAACTTTGACCCCCTATCTCCGTAACTAGAAGGTTCCCAGGTATGGTGTAGAACAATAAAATAATTGCAATAATGGGTAGAATAAGTGCCTTTCGGCTTCGTGAAGAGGTATAATACACCCTTTATTATCAAAACAATAAACTAATATTGTACTTAAATACCTAGATATTTTATCCTCTGCTCTGATTAAACATTATACAATGCAATGACTTTTAAAGAAATAAGTTACATTTTACCCAATATTAAAATGTAGTAAATCAAATCACATAAAATTAGGGGTACGTATCATAATCCCGAAAGTTCATAATACCTACGATTGAAATACCGACGTCCAAAACATCGAAATTCAAAATACCGAAAGTTTTAAATGCCGATAGTCGTTATATCGAAACACAAAATACCGATGTTCAAATGCCCGAAAGGACGAAATCCCTAATGGACGAAATACCAAATGGACGAAATCCCGAAAGACCGAAATACCGATGGTTGTAATACCGATGGACGAAATTCCGAATGGACGAAAACTTTTATTTAGTAACGTATTATTTGACAACAATTCATTATTTATCGTTTTATGTCATAAAACAACGTTTGGAACAAAGATATTAATTGTGGAATTCCAAAAAAAAAAAAGAAATAAAGAAATAATTATGGTTGCCTATAAGCACAATTTTTGTGACAGAAATGAATCGCTGCAGAACCGACTCCACGTAGTCTTTTCTGCCCTACCCCGAGAGTGTAATTTAAGCCCGCGTAGGCGCGGAGGGGCTGGCGGGCCGCGAGCTGAGGAGCAGGTGGCTTTAACACTTGCCGCCGCGGCTGAGGCTGGCCGGCTTCAGCCGGCCAGCAAGCCGAAGCTGCGGTGGTGAGCGTTAAAACCCTCTGCGACGATAAGGTCGCGTGTGACCGCCGGAGCCCCGCAGCGTCGGAGCCGTGACAGAAACCATGCCTGCTGCATGCTCCATGCTTGCATACTGCATGCTTGCTGGTTGCATGCCTGCTGCATGCTTGCTGTATGCTGCATGTTTGCAAATCGTTTTTCTCGGAAACGATAACTATTTCGGGATTCTGAACTACGGGATTTTGAACTTCGGTATTTAAAACTGTCGGACAAATGAACTTTCGGGATTTTGAACTACGGGATTTTGAACTACGGGATTTTAAACTTCGGGATTTTGAACTTCGGGATTTCAAACTTTCGGTCTTATGAACTTTCGGGATTTTAAACTTTCGACCAAACAACCATTCGGCGTTTCAATTTTCGGGATTTCGTCCATCGGTATTTTGAAATTCGGTCTTTTAAAATTCGGGATTATGATACGTACCCAAAATTAGGTTATAACAAGTTGGACTTTATGGGGTACTGGTGTACGAAACTTGTGATTGTGCTCATGATAACAAACAACTTATACTATGGGACCAAACCTGAAATCGCGAAATAAAATCAGCTGTTCAGTAGATTTATGTTCGCCTAATATAATGAACAGCTGATATTTTTTTTGCGATTTCAGGTTCGTTTTGTTATCATGAGCACAATCACGTGTTAAAGTGTCGTACACTAATTGCCAGTCACCCTATGTACATATATGTAGATTATTACTGTATAGAAGAGAGATACTGCTCTTTGACTTGCTTTTTAAAGAGAAATAGGTAAAGTTTTTGAATTTCGAATATTAGGCGGAAGTGAGTTCCTGAAACGTACTGCGTAAGCAGACAAGCAGGAGGGATACAGGTCAGTTTTATGGAATGGAAAATTAAGATGATACCTGAGGTGAGATCTACAGAGAGCATCAGAAGGACGGGTTAAGGAAAAACGATCGCGCTGGTAGCTGAGAAAGGCAGGGATAGAAAGGATATTGTAAAGGAGGTATAATATCCGACTGTTCCTGCGAAGATGGATAGGGAGCCACTTGAGCTCCTTGCGGAAGTGAGAAACATAATATGGTCATATTTCTTCAGACCATACATAAAACGAATACAAAGATTAATTTTACTAAAGCTAAAACACGTTTGGGTAGGCTTAATTGTAAAACCGACTCCACGTAGTCTTGTCTTCAGTACCCCAATAACACTCTTGGTGTTATTTAAAATAGCGTAGGCGCGGAGGGGCGAGGCGGCCCGCTTGGGACCGCCGGAGCCGTGACAGAAACCATGCTTGTTGCATGCTTGTTTGCATGCTGCATGCTTTACCGGTTAATCATTTCGAGCGTGATCATATTAGACTAAATAGGTTTTTCATCCCGCCATCTCGGAAAGAGTATTTTTGCTCTTCGTTATCTGAGTGCTGCGTTTTTTCAAACAATTTTTCTCTTTTATGAAATTTGGTGAAATCTTACCTTATTATGTCCCAAATACAATGTAATTTATTTGTTTTAAAATATTTATTATTTCGCCTTATTTTAACTTAATTTCAAAAAGTCACCCTAATTTTCAATCGAAAATTCTCGTGACAAAATTTTAGCTTTTTCCAAAAAGTCAGGCCCGCATCTACGGTGGCCGGTAGCCACCACGTGGCCCCCGACGCCCGGTGCGTCTCCCGCGGCGGCCGGGAAGAGAGGCTCTCTCCCTCTCTCGTTCCGCCACCTCCTTCGCTAGCAGAAGGAGGTGACGGCTTCCCATTCCGTCTCGCTCCGGACCATGGATTGAGCCAGGGCCGGACGCGAGAGGTCGCCGCCGCCGATCGCCGCTACGAGGACACGAAGGTGCTCCGCCCACGCAGGGCAGACTTCCACCGTGTGCTCCACCGTGTCCTCCGGTCGATCCTCGCAGTGGAGACACGTATTTCGTATAAGTTGTAAAACCGTTACACAATATTCGAGATACAGAGGAGTGTACAACATCGTTTTTAAAAAACACGTGCAGGCTGAGTTACTTTAAGAGAATTGTGACTGTTCGCGCCGCTGCATTGGCGCTCTTTTTATTTTAGGTATAGTTTTCATTCTACCCGCTTTTATTTTATATTTTGATTTCCGCTGCTTGGTTTTGTACTGAGGTCAGATAGACGACCGACACCGCCGCCGCGTGGTCGTGTCCGTGCCGCTCCATTTCATGTATCCAGAATCCACAATTTTGGATTAAACCGCTTTGGGGTTGTTTCGTGCCGTGCACAACCCTCATATCGTTATCAACATCAACATCAAAGAACCGAGAAGAGCGCATCAAGGTCGCAGCAGCGTTGACACGTGGAGCGAGGCCCTGAACTGGACTGCCCGCCGTGGTGCTAAGGTTAGTCAATTTTCTTTCCTTAGTTGCAAGACCAGCAGCCTTTCTCAATCTTGTGTTCTTTGCCTTTTTTTCTATTTATCTTATAATAAAACCTATGGAGATACAACCACTAGCCAGCTAGTACCCACCCGCGTGCACATTTTTTGGCCTTCGAGCCGCACCTTAATTTCTTTTCGGCTTTAAAGCCGTTTTCACATTTTTTGTCTATATCCCGCTATTTATTTTTCCGCTTAGTTTTCAAAACTAGTTATTGTTACCACTTAGTTTTAAAACTATATTTTTTCATACCGCTTAGTTACGAAGGTAAGTTACCTGCTGTAATTACCTTCCTACCCGCTATAATTTATCTTTATTATATCTTCGTGTTCCATTTTTAACGGATAAATTGCATTCCTTTTAATAAGTACCTAAACGCATTTATGTTGCTTATGTTGCATTTTGTCGAAAGTTTTAAGTTAATTAACGACGGAGCGTAGGTAAGAACGTGTTATCGCCGGCCGTTCCGAGCGTTCCTTTGTTCTCGAAGTCGTCTATGTTGCAGTCAGTAACGTTGTTTCGGGTATTTTATAACTTGATATTTTTAACAAAATCTCGCCATGGCACCGGGTTCTAAGGAAGAAGAGAAGCATAATTTAACCATTAAAAGGCTGATGGGGAAACGCGAGGAAGTTTATGCTAGGCTTCAGAGAATTTATGACTCAAGTAATGAAATGATTACGGACCCTAGTGATAGGAAGGTGGAGAATTTTCTTTGTAACATGGTCACCATTGATACTATGCGTGACGATTTCATAAAAATTGTCGATGATTTGAATGCGGTGAATTTGATGTTAGATCCGGATTTCATACCTAACTATCAAAGTTTGTCTACATTTGAGGACTTATACTGTCGCTGCAAATATGAAGCCAACAAAATATTTGCTAGCCGTGACAGGCCTAAAGTTGAAAAAACAACTTCATTTTCCAGTAACAATAACAAAAAATCTAACTTGAATCTGCCAAAATTAGAGTTAGTGAGCTTTTCCGGTTCACCCGCAAATTGGTCGACTTTTTACGAAACGTTTAAGACTACTATACACGAGAATATTGATCTTACTAATAACGAACGTATTCAATATTTGATGGGTCAGTTATCGGGCCGGGCACTTGCTACTGTGTCGGGAATTACACCGAACGCTGACAATTATACTTTGATATGGACCACGCTGGTCAAGAAATATGAAGATAAACGTTATTTGGCTACCGCGTATTTGGATCAAATGAATGAATTCAAATCTTTTTCCGTTGCTAACACTAAGAATTTAGACTCGTTTTTAGAACATTTTGCGTCTGCCGTGTCGAGTCTAAAAACATTAAAACTTAGCAACTTGTCCGATTTTATTCTTCTTTATCTCGCTTTAAAGAAAATAGACCCGGAGACCGCTCGCGCTTTTGAAATGTTTAAGCGAGAGACTGCTTTGCCTAGCTACGAGGACTTGATCACATTTCTGCGTGAACAATCGAAAATATTAGACCGCACTTCGGCAAACGTTACGACGACGAAGCGCGCCGGTACCGACATTAACAAAAATGTTCATAAGTCTACCCACTCTTTTGTAGGTACAAGCGCGCCGTTGCAGATAAAAGATAAAAATAAATCTTGTCCGTTTTGCGATTTGGCAAATCATTTCAACTTGTTTAAATGTTTTAAATTTCAAAAATTACCGCTCGATGATAAATTTAATTTTGTCAAAACTCGTAATGGATGCACGAACTGCCTCAGTTTGTCCCATAACAACGTCGCTTGTAAATCGGAAGTACGTTGCCGCTATTGTGATTGTAAGCACCACTCGCTGTTGTGTAGAAAACAACAGCAGACTCCCCCCGCGCCCGGCGCAGCGCCCGCGCATAGTAGTGTTACTCCGCCGCCGCCGGCATCTACCTCCCAGCAGGTACATACCACTGCCTTATCAGCCCTGTCGTCGCCTCCTCCGGTGCAAAATAATTACCTTAACCGACGTGATAATAATATTACCTGTCTTTTAGGCACGGTTCAAGTTTTAATACCTGACTCTGCGGGTGTGTTACACAATGCTCGCGCGCTTATTGATTCCGGATCGCAAAACAATTTTATTGCAACGACATGCTTAGCAAAACTTAAATTAAGTTTTAATCGAATGACGCGCGCTGTTGTAAAGGGGATCGGTTCGTCGCCTAATCCGATTAAGGGTTCCGTCAGCATTGATTTGTTTTCGAACAATAAAAATATTTTACTCACACTGGACTCTTACGTCATTGATAAAATTACGGATAATTTGCCTTCTGCTCGTATCGAGCCCGCTTCGCTCAGTTATTTAAACCACGTTCAGTTAGCTGACAGTAGTTTTCATTCGCCTGGGGAAATTGACATCCTCATCGGTGCGCCGCAGTTTGCCGAAATTTTACTGTCGGGACGGGTAAACGGTCCACCCGGGTTACCTACCGGTATTGAAACGATCTTTGGTTACATAATCGTAGGAAATTGTCCTATTAGTAATCCGTCTACTGAGTTCATTTCTTTATGCTCGTTTGTACAGAATGAGCCTCCGTTATCAAATGTGCTAGAAAGGTTCTGGCAGCTCGAAGAAATAGCGCCCAAGCGCCCGCTGAACGCCGCGTCTAAAGAGTGCGAGAAGCAGTTTGTCTCAAGCGTGTCACGTGATGACACAGGACGTTATAGTGTGGCGTTACCCTTTGCGCGCGACCCCTCTGAGCTCGGTGACTCATACAGAACTGCTATGCGTCGTTATCTGTACTTGGAACGTAAGTTAACCGCTACCCCAGAGTTGCGATTGGAATATGACGCGATTATTAAAGAATACCTATTGAAAGGTTATATCTCGTTACTTGATGATGCTGGTTCGCTACATACTGGGTTTTATATACCACATCATGCCGTTGTTAGGCAAGATAAAGTAACTACAAAGGTGCGAATGGTTATGGACGCCAGCGCCAAAACAGATTCGGGTAAATCACTCAATGATTTGTTATATCAGGGTGAGAATTTACAAAACGATTTGTTTTTAATTTTACTTGACTTCCGCTTATATCCTGTGGCTTTTACCAGTGATATACATCAGATGTTTTTACAGATTTTGGTTAACAAAGATCACAGAATGTTCCAAAAATTTTTATACCGCTTTGATCGTTCTTTACCGCTTGATACCTATCAATTTAACCGCGTTTGCTTTGGATTGCGCTGTAGTCCTTTCCTCGCTATGCGAGTTTTAAGACAACTTTGTGACGACGCACGCGCATCTTACCCGCGCGCCGCGGATGTTGTTGTGCATAATTGTTACATGGACGATATTTGTTACTCCGTTCCCACCGTCCAGGACTCCTTGCGGCTCAAGGATGAGCTGTTAGGATTGTTTACGGCCGGGGGCTTTAACCTTATGAAATGGTCCAGTAACTCAACAGAGTTACTAGAATCATTGCCTGATACTCACCGCTATTCTTCCAAAGTAAATTTCGATGAACCTGATCAGAGTCTAAAGGTTCTTGGCCTAGAATGGTCTCCAACCACAGATGTTTTTTCCTTTTCTGTCACTCTTGACAACCGTCCATGTACCAAGCGCAACATCTTATCGGTTATTGCTCGCCAGTTTGATGTTTTAGGTTTGATCGCACCGACTATTCTTTATGCGAAATTAATCTTACAAAAGCTCTTTGTTCTCAAACTGGACTGGGATGACAAACCGCCCCAGAATGTAATGATCCTCTGGGAGAATTACCTTCGCGAGCTGCCCGCATTACGGGACCTAAAGATAAAGCGTCATCTTGAGGTGTTTAGAAATTACATCGTCACTATTATTGCATTTTCCGATGCGAGTGAACGAGCTTACGGAGCCGCCGTATATGTCAAAGTTCAGCAGGATCCCCACTCTCCAGCGGTCGTAAACCTGGTGTGCGCGAAATCTAAAGTAGCTCCTCTCAAAACGATATCGGTTGCCAGACTTGAGCTCTGCGGCATTTTACTTATGTCTAAACTGGTGCAACGAGTTATCAACACTTATAAACCGCGTCACAAAATTGAGAATATAATTTGTTTCACCGACTCAATGGTCGCATTATATTGGATTCATTCAGATCCCCAAACTTTAAAAACATTCGTCGCTACGCGTGTTACAAAAATTTTAGATTGCCTTCCCGCGGAACATTTCTTTCACGTTCCCGGTACCGACAACCCTAGCGACTGCTTATCGCGAGGTTTGTCTCCTAAGCAATTGTTGTCGCACCCGATGTGGTTCAGTGGACCGTCGTGGCTTCAACAAAGCGTCGATACGTGGCCTGTTACGTCTGTCGACACTAGTGCCATCGATGTACGATTGCCGGAAACCAAAGTGGTTTCGTTGCCGGTTTTAAGAGATGTAGGTGTAGATCCGCATCCACTTCTTGCACTGTCGCATCGCGTTTCTAAGTGGTCGGTGCTGCTTCATTCCGTTGTCTACGTATACAAGTTGTTAGGTAAACTGCCTCGATCTAAATCGATTACCGCATCAGATATGATTTTTGCTGAAAGGATGTTAATTATCGCGTTACAAGAATGTTACTTTTCTGATGAAATCGCACGGTTAAAAGCAAACAAAAATTGTCGCACCGCGTTAGGACGCCTCTCCCCCTTTATCGATAGTGAGGGCTTATTGAGAGTCGGCGGTCGACTCCGTAACGCTGATTTGACCAATGAACAACGGCATCCGTTGCTGCTTCCGCATAAAGACCGTATCACTGATTTGATCGTGTCGCACTATCATCGCCACAATTGTCATACTGGGCCGGTGGCTCTTATGTCAATATTGCGGCAAAGTTATTGGATACTGTCTTGTCGTAATGTCGTACGTCGTATCGTGCATAAATGCAATTTCTGTTTCCGCGCTAAACCCAAGGCCGTGAATCCTTTCATGGGGGACTTACCCACGTGCCGCGTAACGGAAGCTAAAGCCTTTACACGCACGGCTGTTGATTACGCGGGTCCTATAAGTATCATCCCACAACGTAAACGTGGCGTTCGCTCTATTAAGGCATATCTATGCATTTTCGTGTGCTTAGTCACTCGCGCTGTTCATGCCGAGTTGACTACCGATCTTAGCACGAGTACCTTTCTCTCAGCGTTTAAGCGATTTCTAGCGAGACGGGGTGCTGTACAAACAATGTACTCTGACGCAGGAACTGTCTTCGTCGGTGCGAAGAACGCTCTTTCGGACATCTACGCTTTTGTCAATTCTGATGAGTATCAAACCGCGTTCTCCAACGAGTTGGCCGAGCAAAAAATAACGTGGAAAATCAATCCACCGCGCACTCCGCATTTTGGTGGACATTATGAGATATTCGTTAAGGGCTTCAAAACTCATTTATATAGGACTATAGGTTCTCAATTGCTGACCTACGAAGAGATGTTAACGGTTTTAACACAAATTGAATGCGTTTTGAATTCGCGTCCGCTCACGCCCCTTAGTAAGGATCCGTCAGAGCTAAGCGCATTGACTCCATCGCATTTCCTGATGTCTACGCCGCTAAAGAGTTTACCAGCTTGCGAAGCTACCGGTGATAACACAAATTTAAAAAAACGATACGCTTTGTTGGATCAATTGGTGCAATCGTTCGCAAAACGATGGAAACGTGAATATCTTCACCTTTTGCAATCCAGAGGGAAATGGAACACTCATTCAGATCCTATCAAGATAGGTAGCGTCGTGGTTGTAGTTACTGATAACGTAGGACCTCTATCTTGGCCATTAGGTAAAATTCTTGAAACCTATCCCGGTAAAGATGGGATCAGTAGAGTCGCTCTTATCAAGACGGCGACAGGGATCTATACGAGACCTGCCGTCCGCCTCTGCCCTCTACCTACGCAATAGCGTCTCTTCCGCTCCCCGGCTTATGTTTAGTGTATTTTTTTTAAAACCGATGGTTTTAAAGCCGGGAGCATGTTCGCGCCGCTGCATTGGCGCTCTTTTTATTTTAGGTATAGTTTTCATTCTACCCGCTTTTATTTTATATTTTGATTTCCGCTGCTTGGTTTTGTACTGAGGTCAGATAGACGACCGACACCGCCGCCGCGTGGTCGTGTCCGTGCCGCTCCATTTCATGTATCCAGAATCCACAATTTTGGATTAAACCGCTTTGGGGTTGTTTCGTGCCGTGCACAACCCTCATATCGTTATCAACATCAACATCAAAGAACCGAGAAGAGCGCATCAAGGTCGCAGCAGCGTTGACACGTGGAGCGAGGCCCTGAACTGGACTGCCCGCCGTGGTGCTAAGGTTAGTCAATTTTCTTTCCTTAGTTGCAAGACCAGCAGCCTTTCTCAATCTTGTGTTCTTTGCCTTTTTTTCTATTTATCTTATAATAAAACCTATGGAGATACAACCACTAGCCAGCTAGTACCCACCCGCGTGCACAGTGACAAAGGAGACAACGTTTTTTAGGCCCACCTGGTCGTTGCATGTATTGTTCATATTACACCAAAAAAAAGTAATCATTTTGATATAGTATTAATCGAAATAATACATAAAAATTAAATCGGAATTTTAAAATCACAATAAATAAGCAAAAAAACCTGAACTTTTTCCCATAGCTTGCCGTTTCGGGATTGCCGTAGCCCGTAGCGTAGGCTAGCAGCGTAGCTGTGCTACGCCGTAGCACTGCATTTAAACCGACACGAAAGGGTAGGGGTCCACCCTGCCGGGGTTGCGGGCTTGTTCGAAAGAGATACCGCGGCCCGGGAACATAAAGGGCGAGGAAGGAACATGGATGGGTTTTAGTCAGTAAGAGTCTGAAACTCCCTCCCGCTCCGCCCAGAGTGGGAAAAGTCATTTGATGATTTCCCATCCTAAAAAAAAAAGGCTGGTTTTTTGTTATGAATCGCAAAATATTCGATATAAAGGGTGTAAAACACCTCTTCACGAAGCCGAAAGGCGCTTGTTTTCCCCATCATTGCGATCATTTTTTTGTTCTACTCCATATCTGGGAACCTACTAGTTACGGCGATATGGGGGGTCAAAGTTACAACTAATTGACAATTTTTTTTTAATACAAATTTCTTTTTAAGTTTTTAACTTTTAACACCTCCACGACCCCCGTACCATTCAATCCATCCATCAGCACAATGTTTTAAGTGCGTTACATTGAGTTCTACACAAAACATGATTTATAACCTCAAAAAAAAAATGCGTAAAGTTACTTAGTTTGATGTACAGAATGCTTTGTTAACGGCTTTGTGATGAGGTGGTTTACACCCTGTAGTTAAACTGTCATTTCTTTTGATATCACTGACTTCGGTTTTTTCATAGCTGAAAGAGACCGTAGACCAGAATAAGTATTTGATATTTTCAATCTGATACTTAGCCCCATACGTTTCTGAGAAAAAGAGTCTTGACAGATAGACAGACAAACGGACAACGGTTAATGATTCTCCGGAGGTAAGAGAGGCTACAACGAATTTACAAAGATTATACCTGAGCTGTTTGATAGTAATAATCATATCATTATTAGGTCCGGTTATACGTATAAATAATCGTTTTCGCACGTCATATAAGTAGGTAAACATAATCAATCATAAAATATAGTCATCTGTCATCGTTCAATGTAATTAACACTACTACGAGTATGTGTATATGTGTACCTAAACCTCACTAGTTTTTTTACTTGATAGTTAATTATGACTAGCTGACCCACGCGACTTCGCCTGCGTCACATCAGAGAGAAAACGAAAATCCCCGTTTTTGCAACATTTTCGTTCCTGCTCGGCTCCTAATAATTGTAGCGTGATGTTATATGAAGAAAACAACTTTTACAACCAAAACATTGCTGGGCTTCTGAATAAATCTGATATGTTGACACTGCATATCCAAGAATTGCGCACTGAAAAAAACATTGACATTGATGTATTATGCATAACTGAACACTTTGTAACTTCAGGACAAGAATCATTAATTAAAATACCAAATTACATGCTTGCATCTTGTTATTCAAGAACCCATCAGAAACGTGGAGGAGCGTGTATCCTTATCAGAAATAGGTACAAATATAAGGGAACTTCCTAACACATCTATCACAGGTGTATTTGAATATTGTGCAATAGAATTATCTCAACAGGGATTAATTGTTGTATGTATTTATAGACCTCCGAATATGACATGTATAAACTCTTTCATGGATAATTTAAACATCTTACTGAAGCAATTGTGTAATAAGTCCAGTAAAAAAATTGTTTTGTGCGGGGACTTTAACATTAATACACTAAAAAGAAATAACATAGCATTAGACTTTGAAAGTTTATTACTCAACTATAATCTTAAATTAGAATTCAAGCAACCGACCAGACCCAAGAGCGGCACTTGTCTAGATAACTTTGCTCATAATTCGAGACAAAAGTGTGTGAGTGAAGTAATCGATTTTGCACTATCCGACCACACGGCTCAGATTTTAAAAATACAGGTCAACAAATCATGCATAATCAATTCTTGGCACATTCATAAACGTAACTTATCCAATGAAAATTTAACATTATTCAAAAAACACCTTCAATGTCTCTCTTTTTCTGAAGTATTCGAAACAGATAACCCTAATGAGGCATACGATAAGTTTCAAGAACTATTTCGTTTATTTTATGATTTATGCTTTCCAATACAATTAATTAACGTAAAACCTGATAAAAAAGTAAAATGGATTTCGCGTGGAATAAGGATCTCTAGCAGGAAACAAAGAAACCTACTATGGAAATACAGAAGAGCACCTTCAAGTGAAAGTAAAAATAAATTTAAAAATTATTCACGGACTCTAAAAAAAATTATAAATCTCACTCAAAAAGCTCAGAATAATTATCGTATTAATTGTTCTCAATATAAAGCAAAGGTGTCATGGCAGATAATTAACAATAACAATCAGTTAAGGGAACCTATTTTGCAAATAAATAAGGATAATAAACTGGTGAAAAACCCTGAGCAAATTGCAGAGTTATTCAACGATTTTTTTGTTGATCAGGTACAGAACGTAACTGGGAAACATCTGGGCAAAACAAGTCGCAATACTAATGCCAGGAATTCTTTATTCATGCCCCCAGTAGTACCTCAAGATATTAAACGTATAATAACACATTTAAAAAATAAAAAAAGTGTTGGATACGACGAAGTTTCTACCGCGGCAGTAAAATTCGTTTCAGACATCATAGCCGAACCATTGAGCCATATTATAAATGCATGCATAAGCTCAGGTATATTTCCAGATCAATTGAAAACTGTTGTCATAAAACCACTACATAAAAAAAACGATAAGGAAGACATGTCAAACTACAGACCGGTAGCTTTAATCTCAGTATTTTCTAAGATATTCGAAAAGATTATATATGAATCTATTTACACATTTGTAATTAAAAATAATATATTATGCGAAGAGCAAAAGGGATTTCGAAAAAATAAAAATATTAACATGGCAATATTTGATCTTTTAAAAGTGATCATGAACAATGTGGATAAGAAAAATCCTGTTTGTGCAATTTTCACTGACATGACAAAAGCATTCGATTATGTAAAACATGACACCCTGTTAAATAAACTTGAAGACTACGGTATAAGAGGCAACGTACTTAACCTAATAAAGTCTTACCTCACAGATCGGAAACAGTATACAGAAATATCGAGAGTATGTACTAAGACTAAACGTGAATTAAAATATGTATCTTCTAGCAGAACACCTAAGTTTGGGGTTCCGCAAGGTAGTGTACTTGGGCCACTATTATTTCTGCTGTACATTAACGATCTACCGCGTCAAATTCATCATCCAATGACATTATTTGCGGATGACAGCACAGCTATAATTGAATGCATAGATAAAATGGAATACAAAAAAGATATAAACGACACCCTGAAAACTATAATAGATTGGCTCAATAAAAATAATCTAGTGATAAATATAAATAAAACACAAGTCATGCATTTCTACCAGCGCCTAGAACCAGAAAATATGATTGTAAAGTTTAATGACCAAAACGTAGATTCAACCACAGTAACAAAATTTCTAGGAGTACTCATCGACAATAAACTAACATGGAAACATCAAGCTGAAAACGTGTGTAATAAATTAAGTAAAACGGCGTATTTACTCTATAGCCTCTCAAAAAAAGTTAATATAAATACATTAGTAACAGCATATCATGGTCTAGTTGCTTCCTCACTAAGATTTGGCGTCATATTTTGGGGAAACTGCAGTGAGAGAGAAAGAATATTTAGAGCCCAAAAAAGGTGCCTTCGATCAATGACAGGCCTTAAAAATACAGAGAGCTGTCAACCTGTTTTTAAATCTTTAAAGATACTTACGTTGCCATCGTTGTATATACTAGAAGTAGCCCTTTTTGTTAGAACGAACAAGCACCTATTTACGTCAATAGTGGATAAAAGACAACGATCAGGACCAATGAGGTCTCAATATAAGAATCTACTATACACAGGTGGTCACAAAACGTCTTTACTAAAAAACAACATCTTGACCATGGGTCCTGTAATCTATATCTATCTTAATATATATAAATCTCGTGTCACAATGTTTGTCCTCAATGGACTCCTAAACCACTTAACCGATTATAATAAAATTCGCACACCATGTGCAGTGCGATCCAACTTGAGAGATAGGATAGTTTAAATCTCAAATTATGAGACGCAGACGAAGTTGCGCGAGTCAGCTAGTACTTATAATAAATCTGTAGAGAGGTCAATTCTGTACATGAAATATATTTACAAAATAACTATCGGGGGGTGATTAGTGATCGATACTGATGCCAAAAATGCAATCAGTCAAATTTTTGTCTGTCTGTCTGTCTGTCTGTCTGTCTGTCTGTCTGTCTGTCTGTATGTTATTTATAGAAAAAAAAACTACTCGACGGATTTTAACGAAACTTGGTACAATTATTCTACATACTCCTGAGCAGGTAATAGTATACTTTTCATCACGCTACCATTAATAGGAGCAGAGCAGTGAAAGGAAATGTTGGGAAAACGGGAGAAGTTACTTGGTTTTTTTAGCTTCCGTCGCGTGTGCAGCCTTAATGGTTAAAGCTACATAGAAATCATGTATTACGGAAATATTCCACATAAAATTATATAAAAAATATCCCAAGACAGCATATGTCTATCTTTTATAGTTGACTTACAATAACACGTGTAACTCCCGATAGCTTAGCAGTTCGGAGATTTGTTATTATTATATTTGTTTACTCTTACGTTTATATCATCACGCTATGACCCACATAAAACATAGGATACATTTTATTCCGGTAGTAAGATCCCATGGGACAATAATCAAACTTCACGCGGGCGAAGCCGCTGGCAGAAGCTAGTTTATATATTATATAAAAATGAAACCCGTTTTCCGTTGTCACGACATAGCATGAAAACGGCTTGACCGATTTGGCTGATTCTTTTTTTGTTGCGTTTGTTATTGTCAGGAGAAGGTTCTTATGAAAAAAAATGTAGTAGTAGTAGTAGGTAGTAGTAGTAGTAGGTAGTAGTAGGTAGTAGTAGGTAGGTAGGTAGTAGGTAGTAGGTAGTAGTAGGTACGTAGGTAGTAGTAGGTAGGTAGTAGTAGGTAGGTAGTAGTAGGTAGGTAGTAGTAGGTAGTAGTAGGTAGGTAGTAGTAGATGGGTAGTAGTAGGTAGGTAGTAGTAGGTAGCTTTTCCCTCTTATGTGACGCAGACGAAGTTGCGTGGGTCAGCTAGTATATAATAAACTGCCACTACATTTAAAAGAATTACCCATCAAAGTTTTTAAAAAAAAGTTAACAAAACTGCTACTGGACAAGTGTTACTACTCAATTAAAGATTTTGTCACGGACAAAACTTTCTGTTAATGTGATTTCATTTTAATGTCATCTATATATTTAAAATCTAATGTTATTTTATTATTTAATTGTTTTTTGCCATTTTATTGACATTTGTAATTGAATTTAGTAATAATGATTTAAATTGAACTGGTGACATTTTGTAGTTAATTAATTGAGCTATTGATACTTTAATTTATTGACATTTTAATTTATATTGTTTGCAATGGATTCTCGCCACAGAGTGTATTTAGTTAGCACGTGTGTCTTGAATTTTAATTTGTATTTAGTGAATCAGTGACTTGTTGTGACTTGTTTTTATTCTATTGTGTTGTCCTTGTGTTGTTACTCGGGTTTGTATTGTTTATTTTCTGTTTGAGTAGTTTTTAGCGTAATAATGGAGCGAAATAAACCTCCCGACCCTGATCCTCCTCCTGACAACTCTTCTCCCTCAATTTCCGCTTACGTTCCCCTATCACCGAACTCACCGCTATCCCAACTCGCCAATGTTGCTTGCAGTTTAGCAGATACAGAAATGACATCCAATCCGTCACGCAAACGTCCAGTTGACGATGTTAATATCACAAGTCCTCCTACGAAGCAACAAAGAGCCCAAGTTGGTCGTACTAAATACTCAGCGACAGATAAAGCGCCTTTCCTAATCCACGTATCCCGCACGGAAACCCATCCTAATGCTAATACCACACTCCATCCCGTTACATTTGGCATGTTTCTTTATAATAACAATATTGCTAATGTGGTCCGTGACGGCGTTAAACGCGTTGGTCGTAACCGAGTTTCTGTGGAATTTACTTCCCCTCAGGATGCGAATGCCTTCATCATTAACAGTATTTTATCTAAAAATGGTTATGTTGCTAGTATCCCCACATTTAATATTACTCGTATGGGTACTGTACAAGGAGTTCCCCACGACATGTCGGAAGAGGATGCTAAAACCTATTTATCTGTCCCATCTGGTTGTGGACAAATCCTTAAAGTCAGACGCATTAATAGAAAGATTTTCCACGATGGGGCTATTGAATGGAAACCCACAGAAACTTGCGTGATCACGTTTGACGGACAGGTTTTACCAAGCAGAGTGTATACTGTTGTTACACATCTCTCACAGTACAGCAATATGTTTTCCCTACAATTCAGTGCCGTAAATGCTGCAGATTTGGACATGTAGAATCGCTATGTAGGTCGAAACCACGCTGCAGTAAATGTGGCAATGATCACCCTGGTGATGGTTGCAGCATTCCTGAGGCTGAAGCTTGCTGTGTACTATGCTCGGGGAATCACTTTGCTAATAGCAAGTCATGCCCGGAGTTTGGTAGACAGAAGGCTATAAAGACTATCATGGCTGAGAAATCCCTGTCTTATGCTGAAGTAAGTAAAACTGTCCCGGCTGCTTCCCGTAACTATGCCAATGTAACAAAATCCCAACCCCAATCATATCGTAAAACTGTATTTCTAAAGCCTAAGACCCATGCCCCCCTTTCCCCATCATATGATAGAGTTGCTCATGAGCAAATAACTAGTTCTCCCCAATCTTCACAGTCTAATGGCTGTGCTCTTAATAACCCCTATGTAGACCGTAATAATATTTCTTCCATCATTGAAATTCTCATAAAACTTCTAACCACTGTTATGTCTTCTTCTAGCTCACAAATACCGTCCAACGTTGCCCACCAACTTGTTACTCTTCTTCTAGAAATTAAAAATGGCGGCTCGCCAAGTATTCCTCCAGTGGAATGTGAGGAGCGTGTGGCATAAAAAGCACGACCTCATATCCCTCCTTAATAAGCACAAGCCCCTGGCTTGCTCCATTGCTGAGACTTGGCTTACCCCGAGTCTTAGCTTTCGTGTACCACAATTTAATATTCTTAGATGTGATAGATCTGATGGCTATGGAGGGTCGGCTCTCCTTTTCAATAACCGTGTCCCACTTTTGTCCTTATCCTTACCTGCGCTTGGTGGTGATGTGAATGTAGTTGGAGGGACTGTTGAGGGGATCACGGTCCTCTCTGTATACATTTCGCATCCTCATCACAGTTTTTTAACCCTTTTAAGAAACATTTTTAGTAGTATCCATGGCCCCCTTTTGGTCATGGGTGACTTCAACTGCCATCACTTTAGGTGGGGTTCTAATAGATGCGATACCTATGGAGAAGGTTTGGTAGAAATCCTAGATGACCTTAACCTCTGCGTCCTAAATGACGGTTCCCCAACCCGTAGATCTCTTCCTGGGCAGCAAAAGAGTTGTGTAGATCTCACATTCTGTTCTGTGGAGTTGGCGGCATCGATTCATTGGCAATGCACTACTCTGACGCATGGCAGCGACCATTACCCTATAGTTATATCTTTAATTAATAAAACCTTTTTGGAAAAAACTTCCCCTCCACTTCTGAAGTACAACTTGTCCAAACCCGATTGGACAAAGTTTTCATCATTACTGGAGAAGAAAATTAGCGAACTACCAAATTTAAATTCAGCATTTTCAGGCCTTCTTGGTCACTGCCATGTTAAGAATTGTTATGAAGGTTTTGTTTCGTCCATAATATCAAGTGCAGATTCGTCGTTCAAGTTGCGAAACTGTGCCCGAAACAAAATTCCATCACCCCCATGGTGGGACCATGATTGCACAGCAGCAATACAGTCGAGGAATGACGCCGAAATGCAGTACAATGAATCGATGAACAACGACAATTTGCTACAGTATAGACGAGTGTATGCTCAATCTAAACGACTTCTTCGAAAGAAGAAACGTTCAGGTTGGGTTAAGTTTTGCACTTCTCTATCCCCCTCCACTCCCGTTTCAGTAGTCTGGAAGAGTATAAACCGCTTTAGGCGTGGTTGCTCACCGTCAATCTCTTCACCCATCACCAGACAGACTGCTGAATCCTTTTTCGATAAAATTGCTCCAGCCTATGTTCCCTTATCTTCAGAATTATTACCCACACCTGTAAATACTGCGGATGATCCACTGGATTACCCCTTCTCAATGGAGGAATTGAACACCGTACTTCAAAATGTACGGGATACCGCCCCTGGCAAGGATGGCATCCCATACTCCTTTATAGTTAACTCTGGTACTAATGCTAAGAACTACTTCCTCGAAATCGTGAACTATTGTTATCGTTTTGGTTGGGTTCCGGACCAATGGAAACAACAAATAGTCATTCCTCTTTTGAAACCCGGCAAGAATGCCGATGACCCGAATGGACTTAGACCAATTGCTTTGTCGTCCGTCTTGGCCAAGTTACTGGAACATTTAATCAAAAATAGACTTGAGTGGTTTGTTGAGTCTCGAAATCTACTGCCCAGCCACCAATTTGGCTTTAGGAAGGGACTTAGTACAATGGACAGAGTGGCAACGTTAGTAACGGATATACGTACAGCCTTTTCCAAAAATGAATCTGCTGTAGCCGCCTTCCTAGACATATCTTCCGCATATGACAATGTCCTTCTTCCCATTCTCAGGCAAAAATTGCAACAGCTGAGTATCCCGGCGAGGATGGTTCAGTGTATATGCGGGCTTCTTATGTCCCGCTCATTGGTGTTGAGAGTCCAGGGTGAGATATTTGAGGAAAGACAGACTTGGAAGGGTCTTCCCCAAGGCTCTGTCCTCAGCCCATTACTGTATAATCTATACACAGTTGACATTGGTTCTTGCCTTAATACAGACTGTCATCTTTTACAGTATGCCGATGACCTTGCCCTGTATGTAACCAATACATCAGTAGTTGATGCGGCTTCATCTCTCTGTCTCTCTCTGGACTCATTAAATCAGTGGCTCTCAGATCATGGTCTCTCCCTATCTGCTCCGAAAAGTTCGGTTGTCATTTTCTCCCGGAAACAACGGATTCCTCAAGTTTCAGTTAGTATCGAAGATCAAGGTATTCCATTAGTTAATAAAGCAAAATTTTTAGGCGTGTTTCTAGATTCCAAATTATCTGGTTTACCCCACATTAATTATTTGGTTAAAAAATGCGAAAGGGTAATCCCTATTTTAAAAGTCCTCGCTGGTGTATGGTGGGGTGCCCATCCATACACTATGAAATTAATATATAACGCTTTAGTTCGTAGTATTATAGATTATGGCTCATTTTTGTTGATTCCATGTAACAAAGGCGGTTTAGCTGGATTAGATAGGGTTCAGTCTCAATGCCTTCGGATCATCTCAGGTTGCATGAAGTCCTCTCCCATTAACGCCTTGCAGGTCGAATGCGCCGAACCCCCCTTAGCCCTGAGGAGGCAGTATCTGGCGTCCCGGTTCCTGTTTAGGGTTATCCCCAAAACTCTACATCCTCTTATACCAAAACTACACGAATTAGATACCTTGTGCAGAAATTCAAAATACTGGAAATGCAAGGAATTTCCTCTAATATTAAAAGCATTTTGCCAGCTCCAAAATTTAGATAGCCCTATTGTCCAATATCCCAGATTACCATTGTTTAACTTCCCGTACGAAGTACTTTGCTTTAAACCTCAAATATTTTACAACATTGGTATTTCTAAAAACTCCCCTTCGGCAAACTCGATCTTTAATGCGGTGGTGTGTGAGCGATGGAATGGGTTTCAAAGGTTTTTCACTGATGCCTCTAAGTTAGCAAGTGACAGTTATACCGGCGCTGCTGTTTATTATCAAAATTCAAAAATTATCTTGCAATTTAAATGCCCAAAGGAATCTTCTGTGTTTACAGGCGAGAGTGTGGCTTTATTGGAAGCATGCCATTTCATAGAATCCCATAACATTAGCTCTGGTGTCATTTTCACAGATTCCCTCAGTTGTCTTCAATCCCTTTCCCAGAATCCCTTCAAAAGCAAATTAAATAGCACACTAATTTTAAATATTAAAAAGTCACTTCTATCCTGTGCTAATCAGCAAAAAAACATTCATCTAGTTTGGATACCCAGCCACTGTGGCATTAAAGGTAATGAATGTGCTGATATATTGGCTAAGGACGCATGCACCTCCCCAACTGCTGACCTTAAACACCTTAATCACCAGGGCTATGATCTACTAAACCTTCCCAAGTCGGATTTGGTTAGCTCGTGGCAGGAACTGTGGAACAGCTCAAGCAAAAGGAAAGGTAGTTTTTACTTCTCGGTCCAACCACTGATAAAACCGAAACCATGGTTCTACCATTATAAGAAGGTACCTAAAAGTGTCATCTCGGTACTATGTAGAATTCGCCTAGGCTTTTGCTGTTCTCCAGTTTTCCTTCGTAAAATTCGTGTCCAGGACTCGTCCCTCTGCGAATGCGGATTGGATGAGGGTAGCTTGGATCACATTTTTTTCGAATGCATCAACAACGATTCATCCTACGACTTATATGGTCGTCTCCCCAAATTAAAGATACCTGTGCCAATTAATTTCCCTTCCCTTTTAACATACTCCTCCCCAGAACTGCTCCAGATGCTGATGATTTTTATCCGTCTTAATAATATTAAATTATAAAATGATATTTGATGTGGTATACCTATGTTTTAAATTTTAATGTTATTAACAATTATAATTTATGTATATGTGTATTTTTGTTTGTTTCAGTGCTGTCCTACTAACCCAACAACAAGTCTTACAACGAGGTTTTTTTTATTCTTAATTTTTTTTTTTTGTTATTTTTTTTTTTCTCTTTCTTTCCTTTTCTATATACATTTCTTGCTTTCTCATTTCACTTCTGACATTGGCAGAATTGTCGACATTGGCATCGACAGCACTTGCCATAAATAAAAATAGAATAGAATAGAATTGTTTGCAATGTGCATAATTCCGAATGTCTTAATGTGAGTATTTTTAATAATTTAGTGAATGGAATGTTTTCTTTTATGTTTATTTTTGTTGACTGAATGTTTTATGTTAAGTAAATAATTTTGCATGCCGTACGGCAAAATGTATCGGGACTCTCATGAAAATTACCATCATATCTGTACACCTACATTATTGGCAAATTAATGATTTCTTTCTTTCTTTCTTTCTTGAAACTCCTTGGTAGAATTCTTTTTTTTTTGGAAATAAAAAACACCGTTAAGAATACGCACGGTGCTATACAAGGGGAAGTGCGGTAAAATAGGTATTTAGGTGTATACATTGTTCGAAAGTTAAAAATTACGCACCATACAACGGTAAAATAGGTAATCTATTTTACCGTTGTATGGTGCGTAATTTTTAACTTTCGAACAATGTATACAGGCTTCGTAATTATGCATTTTTTGACCAAGTGTGTTGAAAATATAGTACATTATGATATAAGTTCGGTAAGTTGGAAATTACAGCCGAGGCGATATTGCTTGCCCGAGCCGTAGGCGAGGGCTAAAAGAAAGCAGAGGCTGTAATTATCAAAGCGCACGTATGTCATACGACGTTTTATAACATATTTGCGAGGATATAAATAAAACAATACAGCGAACGGAAAAAGCGCGTGGAATAATTTTTACTTGTTCACAAAGCGATGCACGCGTATCAGCGCTTTTTTTTTTAAAGGCAATGCCACAAAAAAAAGCCAGTATTACTAATAAAGTAAATTAATATTTTGGCCTTTTTATACAGATAAATGGTTGTAATTTACTGTCAAAATTAATTATATTAAAGAACTGAATGTTTAATTTTATTCATAAAATGTTTACCACATATTTCTGACGTAAAAACTTTTTTCTAAGATTAAAAAAGTACCGTTCGTTTTAGACGGAGCATCTTGATAAACCGTGCGTTTTACATCACATTACCGCACAAGTACGTAATTAGATACATTACGGTATTGAAATTGGTGAAATAAGAGACCCTTTACGAGCAAATGTGTTATAATAGTACATTTTGACACAAGTGGAGAAAGTTTGTTATTGTAGTTCAAGGCGGTATTAACACACGAGCCGTAAGGCGAGGGTGTTAAACGTGTATCAAACGGCGTTTTTCAATACACTTTTGAAGAAATAAAATAAAATAATGTAAAAGATTCGTGTCATGAATATCACGAGACTATGATTTAAATTGTATTTTTTTCCGCGCTTTGCTTTCACCAGGTTGAAGGAGAGCCGAATACAGCCTAATATAAAAAAAAATATTTTTTTTTAAATTTTGAATTTAGAACACCAATAAATGTTAATTTGTTTATAAAAGTAAATATTACTTATAAATAATCATATTTATCTACGATCTTGAATTTATAAACACAATTTACCTATTCAATAAATGTTTACAAATAAAGACGTATATCACTTTTCCAAATTATGCAATGAACCAACTTGGACTAAGTATATGTATAGATCTGTGGCAATTTTACTTTCTGCTCATGTGTGAAAAAATATGAAAAACTCCCGCGTGTGTAATACACTGCATTTTGAACCTAATCGTAGTGCGAAAAGAACCAGTTTTCGAGGAAGTGTTTTGAAATAGTATATTTTATAACGAGGGACTAAACGAAGCCATTATATACCCGAGGTGGTTTGACTCCCGAGCTTGCGAGGGAGGCAATGAAAGCGAGGGTATATTGTATTGGCGTTTAGTCTCGAGGTGCAAACTGTACTTTTCACTTCGAGTGCGAGAAAAATAGTCATCTAAAACTCAACAAATTTACACTCGACTAAAATTCTGAACTGAGCGGACAGTTTTTTCTTCTATCAGGTCAGTCACAGATTAACCATTGAAAACACAACACAAACTCTCAACATTTTCGCAATGAAGATGATCCACATTCCACAGATAATTAGTACCTACATTACTGCAGCGGCTAGCAACAGAGGCTTTTCAAAATCAACGATGCACACAAACAACCATAATTTTTTCTCGCGTTGAAGAGTTAATTTGTTTTTTTTTTTTCAGTAAACCGCTTTCTATTTGCATGCCGATTCGAAATTAAATAAAACCTTTGACAAGTTACTCTTTTGTGACCATGTTTCAGAGTAAAAGATCGTTCCATTTTTAAATAACTTTTTACTCCCTAGGGAATAAACGGTCACTTTAATCCCGCTTCGTAGGGCTATAACGGCGTACTTTTAGAGCATGAGAAGTGAAAAAGTAATTTACGTGTCCATATGATGTTTTTATCATTTTGAGTTCGTCCGCTGCTATAGTACGGTCGAAGAAGCTTTTTGGTTTACATTTTACAATGACAAAGTTTGTGACTGTAAACCAAATAGCTTGTTCGACCGTACATAGGTACCTACATTGATTTTAGTGTGAAGAACCGATAAATCACATTGAAAGATTAAATCCTTTGATAATTTAGGTAATCCATGTACAAAAGAATGGAATAGAATAGAGTAAATCGGCTGATTTATGTAAGGAATGATATGTTACAATAGAAGTCATTTTTGCGAAACTTTTGGGATAAAATCTTTTTATCTATTGCGCTCGATTGTGTAATAAGTTATCGTAAATAGGTACTTACTTATCTGCTGCTAGCTAACTGAAATTACATACTTTATTTATCTAAAGATTACAGAACTGTGTACGAAATGCAAATACATAAATGGTATGATTTGAGAAGGACGTTTGGACTGGGTTCCGTACGTTGTGCATTAGGTAAGTATTTGTCTAAACTACCACAAATATATTTTCAACACACTTGCTCAAAACGTGCATTTACGAAGCCTGTATACCTACATTGTTCGAAAGTTAAAAATTACGCACCATACAACGGAACGTACCTACGGTAAAATCTCACCTAAATACCTATTTTACCGCACTTCCCCTCGTATAGCACCGTGCGTATTCTTTACTAATATTATTGATTTGTCTGTATCCTCAGATATTAGCTTACTGGTGTGTTATAAACTTAGGGAAGTCATGTTTTTAGGTAGACGAATGTTGCGGTTTTTTTTTGATACTTATTGTTGATTTGTCTGTATCCTCAAATGTTTACCTGTTTTTATTTGATGATCAAGATTAGAAATTAGATTACTGGTTTGTTATACAACTTAGGGAACTTCATCATTCTCTTGCCCTTATCCCAATTTATTTGGGGTCGGCGCAGCATGTCTTTTTCTTCCATATCTTTCTTAACACAGTCCATCCATCGTTTCTTTGGTCTTCCTCTACTCAAATACCCATCCACATTCATACTTAAAACTTTTTTCACGACATTTTCCTCATTCCTCCGCATCACATGCCCATACCACGACAACCGATTACCACACAACTTTTCAGTCACCGGCGCCACTTTCAGACTTCCTCTAATATACTCATTCCTTACTTTATCCAGTCGCGTAACACCACACATCCCCCTTAGCATTATCTCCGTGACATGCAGATGATACTTACGGTTTTTTAAATGATTGATTTGCCTGTATCCTGTATAATATAATTATTATTTACTTGTTTTTATTTTATTTAATGACATATACTGCCTACTTATTACGATGTTCTTGTTTTTTTTTTTTGTACTATAATATTAAGAACAAAGGTCTTAATAATTAATTACGATCTAGCCTAAAAGACTAATAAGCAATTTAACTCTAATTTAATATGTTACGTGATAGAATATGTTAAAACTAAGAATAGTGTTCATTTGCACTTTTACACAAGTTCGTTGCACTTTCCTAGAGTCTAATATAATTTATAAAACACTATAAATGTTCATGTGTTATATGAATAGCACAACATTGTTACTATTACCCATTCACTTTGTGCACTACACTAATTCAAAAGGTTTAGTTATTTTTAGCCTACGCACTAAGTCTGTGTTGTCTAGTAGCTGAATTGCCTCAACATTCACGTGTCGATGAAGTCGGTGTTCGTGGGCTTCAGCAAATTTTTGGATAATAGTGGTGACGAATTCCATTTTAAGGCCACGATGAAGGTCGTCATTTCTTATGTACCAGGGTGCATTGACAGCATCCCTAAGTACTTTATTTTGGAACTAGCTGACCCGCGCAACTTCGTCTGCGTCACATAAGAGAAAGAGAGGGTTACAGAGAGTGGGTCGTAAGCACCTATAATACAATTTTCAAAGAGCACATTACACATCCTTCCGCATAATGAAAATGCGCGCCCGGTACATGATCATTATTTTGCTGCGGAGTTATTTAAAACGGTGTATCTCCTAAGATATGCATTGAAGTCAATTTACGTACCCAAGGGCAATTTTGTTCAAAATCAAATACTTGTGATTAACAACGTATTTATTTGAATAAGAATAAATTACCATGTTTACAAAAACAGCTTTAAAGGCTTCTATTGACAGCTTTACATCTTCATACTTAGACACTCGATGACAGTCATACTCCAGCTAGGCCTGCAGTTCTCATCAAGGTGCATTAAATGAGCCGCAACACGATATAGCTGCTGTAAACCGTTGCGGACCTCTTACAACTGCTTACCATTTAAAATTTCAAACTCTACATCCCTACGCTATGACGCCGTGTCTTAAAGTGCACAACCTCTTCAAAGCTTAGAAACCTTCAAATGCGGTATTAATATTTTACTGTGTCTGTGTAAGTGAGTTCAACCTTTTTGGAATAA
Organism: Xestia c-nigrum; assembly: GCA_916618015.1. Lineage (NCBI taxonomy): Eukaryota > Metazoa > Arthropoda > Insecta > Lepidoptera > Noctuidae > Xestia > Xestia c-nigrum. The sequence goes on from OU745260.1 coordinate 15,514,759, forward strand.
AATCGGATTGGGTTTTGAAACATGTATCAAAATAACTTGTAGTTTATATCAAAATCTCGAAGGAGTATTGATATCAAATTCGAAACAAATCACCGCCAAAATAACTTTCTACCCCTTTTTAACCCCGTTAGGGGATGAATTACAATGCAATATGAAACGCGTCCATCAATTCTGTTAATATTGATGATTGCAAAGTTTGAAGTAGATTGGACCAAGGAATCACATTTTCCCATACAATATTTGGCCCCCCTTTTTACCCCCTTAGGGGTCAAATTTCAAAATTCTTTCTTATCGTATGCTTATGTTAAACAGAAAATACACCCTCCAAGTTTCAGGTTTCTACAATCTGCGGTTTAGGCTGTGCGTTGATCCATCAGATAGTCCTTCAGGACAAAGCAGTTTTTATTTGTAGATAGTAGGATTTGTACTCTTTTGTAATGTATTTGTAACTTTTCCGACTTTATGTCTTATGTAAAATGAAAAATAATGATTGGCATCAAAAAATTTTTTTGTATAAAATAGCAATATTCTGGCTAACTATTTCCCCTAGACTGCCCCGCTGAAAGTTATTTTTTTGCAATTTCTGACCTTTTGAGTACTCTAACCTGGGTTGGTTTGGAAGAACTTCTTGATTAGTGTCGGATAGAAGATCGATTGGCATCAAAAAAAATGTTTTATGTAAAATGGAAATTTTCTTGCAAAACTGTACTTTATTTTTAAATTAAATTGGTTGATGGGGATAAACATTTTATGGAAAAATTACGGATACCTAAGACCATTTTTGTGTAGCTGCAGCTCCCCTTACTGCCCCGATTACCGTTTCCACCCTGTATTACCAACTACTTATACCGAGGAAAGCCGATTTTCTTGAGTTCCGCTATTTTAGGCGTATTCAGTTCAAAAACCAAAGTTCAAGAAAATTGAGAAATTACATTTACCTGTATTATATTTGAAGTATTTACAGCAACTTTTAAAAGTTTCCACTTCAATGGATTTTATTCTATAGGTGTATGAAGTTAATTAATTTTAAACACAAAACCCTCTTTTTTACGTCTCTTAATGTTTTTTTTTTCAAATGCTGAAACAGGTATTTCTTTATTTTTAATAATAAGTATTCACTCTGAGTTTCATTTTTTTCGTCATGTGACATTACGTTATGTGACATTAAGTTATGTGACGTTCCGTTATGTGACATTCCGTTATGTGACATTACGTTATGTGACATTAAGTTATGTGACATTCCGTTATGTGACATTAATTTACGTGACATTACGTTATGTGACATTAAGTTAGTGACATCAAGTAATGTGACATTAAGTTACATGACATTACGTCATGTGACATTACGTTATGTGACATTACGTTATGTGACATTAAGTTACGTGATATTAAGTTACGTGACATTAAGTTATGTGACATTTAGTTATGTGACATTAAGTTACGTGACATTACGTTATGTGACATTCCGTTATGTGAAATTCCGTTATGTGACATTCAGTTATGTGATATTAAGTTACGTGACATTACGTTATGTGACATTAAGTTACGTGACTTTACGTTATGTGATATTAAGTTACGTGACATTAAGTTATGTGACATTTAGTTATGTCACATTAAGTTACGTGACATTAAGTTAGTGACATTAAGTTACGTGATATTAAGTTACGTGACATTACGTTATGTGACATTAAGTTACGTGACATTACGTTATGTGACATTACGTTAGTGACATCAAGTTATGTGACATTCCGTTATGTGACATTAAGTTACGTGACATTAAGTTAATGACATCAAGTTATGTGACATTCCGTTATGTGACATTAAGTTACGTGATATTAAGTTACGTGACATTACGTTATGTGACATTAAGTTACGTGACATTACGTTATGTGACATTAAGTTATGTGACATTTAGTTATGTGACATTAAGTTACCTGACATTACGTTATGTGGCATTACGTTATGTGACATTAAGTTATGTGACATTCAGTTATGTGACATTCAGTTATGTGACATTAAGTTACGTGACATTACGTTACGTGACAGTCAGTTATGTGACGTTCCGTTATGTGACATTACGTTATGTGACATTCCGTTATGTGACATTCCGTTATGTGACATTAAGTTATGTGGCATTCAGTTATGTGACATTCAGATATGTGACATTAAGTTACGTGACATTACGTTACGTGACATTAAGTTATATGACATTCCGTTATGTGACATTAAGTAACGTGACATTACGATGTGACATTCCGTTCTGTGACATTCCGTTATGTGACATTAAGTTATGTGACATTCAGTTATGTGACATTTAGTTATGTGACATTAAGTTACGTGACATTACGTTATGTGACATTACGTTATGTGACATTCCATTATGTGACATTCCGTTATGTGACATTAAGTTATGTGACATTCAGTTATGTGACATTCAGTTATGTGACATTTAGTTATGTGACATTAAGTTACCTGACATTACGTTATGTGACATTCCGTTATGTGACATTAAGTTATGTGACATTCAGTTATGTGACATTAAGTTACGTGACGTTCCGTTATGTGACATTAAGTAACGTGACATTACGTTGTGACATTCCGTTATGTGACATTCCGTTATGTGACATTCCGTTATGTGACATTAAGTTATGTGACATTCAGTTATGCGACATTAAGTTACGTGACATGACGTTATGTGACATTAAGTTACGTCACATTACGTTATGTGACATTAAGTTACGTGACATTACGTTATGTGACATTACGTTATGTGACATTAAGTTACGTGACATTAAGTTATGTCACATAACTTAATGTCACATAACTTGATGTCACTAACTTAATGTCACATAATGTTATGTCACGTAACTTAATGTAACATAACTGAATGTCACATAACTGAATGTCACATAACGGAATGTCACATAACGGAATGTCACAAAACGTAATGGCACGTAACTTAATGTCACATAACTGAATGTCACATAACGTAATGTCACGTAACTTAATGTCACATAACGTAATGTCACATAACGTAATGTTACATAACGTAATGTCAGGTAACTTAATGTCACATAACGTAATGTCACATAACTGAATGTCGCATAACGGAATGTCACATAACGGAATGTCACGTAAATTAATGTCACATAACTTAATGTCACATAACGGAATGTCACGTAAATTAATGTCACATAACGGAATGTCACATAACTTAATGTCACATAACGTAATGTCACATAGCGGAATGTCACATAACTTAATGTCACATAACTAAATGTCACATAACTTAATGTCACGTAACTTAATATCACGTAACTTAATGTCACATAACTTGATGTCACTAACTTAATGTCACATGACTGAATGTCACATAACGGTATGTCACATAACTTAATGTCACATAACTAAATGTCACATAGCTTAATGTCACGTAACTTTATATCACGTAACTTAATGTCACGTAACTTAATGTCACAAAACGTAATGTCACGTAACTTAATGTCACATAACTGAATGTCACATAACGTAATGTCACGTAACTTAATGTCACATAACGTAATGTCACATAACGTAATGTCAGGTAACTTAATGTCACATAACGTAATGTCACATAACTTAATGTTACATAACGTAATGTCACATAACGGAATGTCACATAACGGAACGTCACATAACTTAATGTCACATAATGTAATGTTACGTAACTTAATGTCACATAACGTAATGTCACGTAACTTAATGTCACATAACTGAATGTCGCATAACGGAATGTCACATAACGAAATGTCACGTAAATTAATGTCACATAACTTAATGTCACATAACGGAATGTCACATAACGTTATGTCACGTAACTTAATGTCACATAACGTAATGTCACATAACGTTATGTCACATAACGGAATGTCACATAACTTAATGTCACGTAACGTAATGTCACGTAACTTAATGTCACATAACTTAATACACATAACTTATAACTTACTGCTACAAAAAAAGCGTTTTATGCCTGAAGGTTTTATTTATGCTTGAGTATACACGATAAAAATTTTCAATACTATCTTGAAGAGAAAGTACTTTAAATACTTTCTTTACTCAAAGGAAACATTCCTTTATTTTAAAAAAGAAACAAATCTGCATTCACAGATTTTCGAAAATTCGCTTGCCACACTCGCGGAAATAAACTGACAAAAGTCAAGACAATCACATTATATGGATCCAACGTCTGTAACAGAAATGATAAATGAAATGAATGGAAAAATTATTGTGTCAGTCATAAACATACCTATCATTTAATGTGCTCATGAATTCTTCACTTCACTACATATTATTAAACAAAGTCCACCGTTGCGTCTGTCTGTCTGTTTGCGATAAATTCAAAAACTATTTCACCGATTTTCATGCCGTTTTGCACCAATGGATAGAGTGGTCCTCGAGGAAGGTTTTAGTGTATGATTTGTTCGCGAGCGAAGTCGCGGGCATCAGGTACTGTTTATATTAATTTATACGTTGTTTTTAATCTAATTCTTCTGTCCTAACAGACAGATGTGGTGCTTGGGAGTTTGTTCCGCCACTTCTTCTTCCTAGCTAAAACACAAGGAAGTGTCGAAGGGCGGGCGTTTTGGGAGACGGTCTCTTGTTAATTTTAACGTTCAAAAAGTGCTGATTATCAGCCTAATTTCAATAAATGACTTTTTATTTTGACGATAAGATACAGAACTATCTACGAGATGAAAATACATTAAACGGTTTATCGGTGTGATTTGAGTAGAACGGTTCGAGTGGGTTCCGTATGAAACTAATATTACTAAATATTTATTATTCAACAATAAGTACCTGTTTTATTACCTGCTATGTTATGTCCCGAATATCGGGCACAGGCCACTTCTCATACAGAGAGAAGGAATGAGGTTGATCGCCACGCTTGCTCATTGTGTCAGAACAAAGTCCAGAGTTTCCTCACGATGTTTCCTTGCTCGTGCATGCCTTTAACTGCGTATGCCTTTGAAAAAGACACAGTACTTGCTCGGTTTGAACACTTACATCCCATAAGGGTTAGGCAAAAGTGAGCCTAATAGTACACCCACTTTTACCAGTTATGTTTCGAAGTCGCATGTCATGGTGGGTGAGCTCATTGCCATCAGCCGGGCACAAATCCAGACTCCGTGGCTGCTACTTAACACATTCACTGTCCACGAAAAGAGACAATAGCTGTTAAACAATCGCTCTGCACCATATGAGGCTCATGGGTCAGGAAAAGTTCTACGCCAGTCCGTAAACTAGAACCAGAGAAATCAATAATGATGGCGTTTACGTTCTCTCTCGGCTTCGCAGAATGTGCACGGAGAGGTTCGCCATTGATTGACACATTTGTTTCTTACGTAGCGTGGCAGTCGCTCGCAATGGACTATCTCGCTTGAATTGTCAAACAAAGTGACCGGCGCCGGTGCGCGGCGCATTAATGTTTAATTATAATGGAACATAATAAGTATGCAAAGTATGTAAAAAGTTTATATTGGAAAAAACTTATCCTTATGCTTCATTTTAGTTCTATTTATTAATGACATAATCTGAGAAATGGTTACATATCCCGTTTTCATGTACGTAACCATAAAATTTTTGGCAAACATTGATGCGAATACAACTATGAGTCTATGACGCGACTTCAGACACGTTACTGTAATGATGATAATACGAAATCACAATCGAGTGTGATGTACGAATCTACAAGTGCGATAAGACGGCGCTCACGCGTATATATGATGTACTAAGTAACTTCATAATGTAGCGTAGTGCTGTACCTGCTATCAACCACTCGTGTCAGTCCGCCATCAGCGCTCCACTGAATATAACGTGGACTCGAATCACTTTATTAAATTCAGTGTGAATAAGTTTAAAGAAACAACACATATTGAAATAACATCCTAGTAAGAAAGTCTGTGATATAATATTTGTTGAGAATAATTCTAATTTTCAATATTACACTCAAAAATTAAAGAAAGTGCGAGTGTGTAGGTATTATTGAATAAGTTCCTCTGTGATAACTTATATTAAAGTTGTCCTTACTGTGATAATAAAATTAAGAGTGCTACTAAGACTTATAGTGCAACGGCTAGCTTATACTTCACATGTAGGTAAGTTCTTGTGTAGTCTTAAATGTTTGTATTTTTATATACTTTAGAAAAAATGAAATAAATATGTTAGAAATTAAATAAAGGACATAGTAACGATACCTAACCAAAATGCTGTGTCATTTGGGGTGTTCCCATCCTCTTCCCGCAACTAAAGACATTTTATGAGATAGGTACACTAAATCATACAATGTGTCGACGACGATAAGTACAGTGAGTTACAGCAATTAGCTGACCCACCTTCTTGAAATTTTTAAAATCGTTTCTATATCAATTTTTATAATTATTAAGAGTTTTATAATTATTTTATTATTTATTAAGTTTACTCAAATAAATACTCGTACAATATAAAACAAATTAATGAATTTTAATTTAACAGCCATTTTCCTGCTGTTAACACTATAAATAGATTCGCTATAAGTTTAGACTATAATATACATAAGTATTCATTTGTGCAATCCCGGCCTTTATCCAGTATGGTTCAATTCAATTTCATATAATAAAAACAGTGTGAGCTTGTGAGCTTCAATGTTTTACAATAAATGAGTAAATGTTTATTAATATTTACTTAAAGTGGGTAGGCATTATATTATCTAATTCTAAATACATTATTAATGGGCATTTCTGCTGCTACACGACATTCCACGGGTTTTATTTCCGCACCGAGCAAAAACTCTAAGGTACCTGTGCTGATTCGAGGTTAACTGTTTTTGCACATGTAAGTGGAATCTGTAATAACACTCAACCGTAGGTTGGGTGATAGGGAACTTCCAAATCTATAATGTTTTAAAATTGAAAAGCAATTAAATTAAATGATATAGAAATCTATATCAGATGTATGTAACGTATCAATAAAATCGTAATTACTGACTTTGAAAAACACTTAATATATAAAAACAAACAATAATGTACTGGGCCGGTACCCGAACTTTTTCCCATAGCTTGCCGTTTCGGGATTGCCGTAGCCTGTAGCGTAGGCTAACAGCGTAGCTGAGCTACGCCGTAGCACTGTTTTTAAACCGACGAAAGTGTAGGGGTCCACACTGCCGGGGTTGCGGGCTTGTTCGAAAGAGATACCGCGGCCCCGGAACATAAAGGGCGAGGAAGGAACATGGATGGGTTTTAGTCAGTAAAAGTCTGACACTTCCTCCCGCTCCGCCCAGAGTGGGAGAAGTCACAGTTTTTATGTCTTGTGACTGTGTAGCTCCCTTGAGGGTTGAGCTGAATGGTGCTGATCCATGCGTCATGTTCGTGAATGGGCGCTGTCAGTTGTGACTGTTCATCTCTTAGTTGCCATGGCTTATTTGAAAGAATTATATTGTTTTTACTATGGACACTTTTAACGTGCACATCTTGCTACATTGTTCTCAAATAATTTACCATCTCAACATGAATGATGTAACCAAGATTTTGTAACAATAATTTGATTTAAAAGAGTGTCCATGGAGTTTCTTGCCCGTTCTTCTCCATAGAGATCTACGTTAGGGAATGGGCAACTACAGTACTTTCACAGTTTTTATGTCATGTGACTGGGACTGTAGCTACGAGTACATTTAATTTTCATCTTTGTTTCGACAATTCAAAAGTGCCTGTTATTGGCCTACTTGAAATAAATGCTTTGATTTTGATTTTTGGTTTTGGGACTGTAGCTACATTTCATTTTTATCTTTGTTTCGACAATTCAAAAGCGCCTGTAACTGGCCTACTTGAAATAAATGCTTTGATTTTGATTTTGACTGTGTATTAATTTTGTTAAAATCTGTTGGTAGGTTAGTAGGTACGATTGAAATGTACTTTTTGTATCAGAAATGTTATCGTAGATTTTATTTTTGCCGTTTCATCGGTTATCAATCGGTATTGGAATTTTGTCATTTGTTTAGATTACAATTTATTTTTACTTAAATTGTGTATGCATAAATAATTACGAAGAAGCAAAAGTAATTCCCCAAATGTTTGCCCTCCTTTCGTTGTTCATGTTTTATTTATATTTTTTATAGGTGAGCCCGGCGGCAGTCTTCGCTGATCTTCGAAGAATAGCTACTGTGGTAGTCAAAAGTTATACAAAATTAAGAAAATTCTTCCGCCATGGAGTCTAAAGTGATACTAACGGAGAAGAATCCTCATGAAAAATCCAACTTTGTGTCCAATATTTTTTTAACGTAAGTACCTTCTTCTACGGCCTACCATGTTCTGGATGGAGAGAGATAATATACGCATACACTTTTATTTCAAGTAATCTCACCAAAGGGAAATAGTCGTAGGTACCAGTACAGACGCCAACACTTTAACTACAATCTGGCAAACGTTCATAGTCATGCATTGCATAATCTTCCCTTTTGGGTCTCAAAGACTCTTTTTCACCATTACAAGTGTCAGGATTGGTCGAACAAGGTCCATCACGGGTCTAGCTAATGGGTCTTTTGAGAAAAAAAATCTCAATAGATCCATTTCTTGAAATCAGGATCTAACGAGAAAAACAATTCTACTAGATTCATCATGGACCTGGCCAATGGATCTTCTGAGAATTATCGATTCTCAGTAGATCCATATTATGAAATCAGGATCTAATGAGAAAAGCGATTCTCACTAGATCCATCATGGATCTGGCCAATGGATCTTCTGAGCATGATCGATTTTCAACTTTATCGTCAAAGTTTCAAGGTTGATTAATACAATTGGTCAGTTTCGGTTAGCTTGATGTGCTGACTGACAACATAGTTGGTTTGGTACAAAAGGTGATCATATTCATGGGAAGATTTTACGAAAACCAACCTTCTTAACAGTTTTAAATAAAGTGTGAGATGTTAAGTACATCTGAGTATCTGTAACTATTTAATGATTTCCTATAAAAAAACTTCTTCGGCAATATCCAGTACGTACCTACCTACAATAAGGCAATAATACTATGTAAAAACGAATGATACTGTGTCGAATGTGTATATTTTGCGGCATTAACACCTCATCTTCGATTTCATCATAGATGTGACCGATAAGTATGTAGACAATGAGTTAAAGACACGCAAAAGCCGAAGTTTGGAAAATACATTTTAAAATTTTAGATTATTATTGCGGTGGATCCACACCTGCGCGTGCGCACGTGTAGAGCAGGCGACCTGTGCACGATACGCGGATGGACTCACTACAATCAACAACGCGCGCGAACTTGTCGCGAGCATGTCCAAACGCGTCCATATGCGGGACTATTATGACTTGAAAAGCGTTATAATCAATCTGTTTGCAATTTCATCCAAATCCTTTTAGTACTTATACTATAAGGTCGCGCAGAAACGGTTTCACGCAGAAACTATTGTTTCAAGAGCTTATCCTATCTGGAGGAAGTCTCCCCAGCTTGGCCACATTTATATTTCAAAAACTAGGGCACCTAGCGAAGATCTGTTTTATATTTTGTAGCCCATTAGTCGCCAAGTCACAGATTTAATCGGGTTTTAGTTAAGAAGATATAATGAGTTCAAGCACCGGTGGCCCTGTGGTGGTGGCCCCGACTTACGAACAGTAAGTCGTGGGTTCAAACCCAGACAGGCGCATTACTTTGTGTAATTTATTTCATCACCACTGCTCTCAAAACGGTGAAGGAAAACATCGTGAGGAAACCGATGTCGAAATCCTAGAATCAAAAATTCGAAGACATGTGCTGACAGATCTACCAATCCGCACTGGGCCCGCGTGGTAGATTATAGCCCATTCCCTCTCATTGAGAGGAGGCCGTGTCCCAGCAGTGGGAACATTATAGGCTGATGATGATGAATGAGTTCAATAAATAAGAGCTAGATCGACCTTACTTTTTTTTTCTCTCCATATTGGTCACCTATAAATAAACCCTTATATATTTTGAACCAGTGACCGACAAATGTTGATATTTATCGTCAAATTTCGACTAATTAGCGACATTTATTTGTGTTATGAAAATTAAAATCCCTGATGGTGGCCAAGCCGTCAGTCACACTTAAAATCGACGTATTTACGTCACGTGTTCTTGATAGGGCCTCGAATCTTTAAAATAAGTTGATTTTAGTTATCTGTCTGCAAAAATTATTATCTCAGTTGGGTACACTTGTTGACTGTCAAACTTATCTAGGATTATCAAAGATATTTCCTGAACTGGTGTTTCGTTTGATAAAGATTCCGTAATCTTGAAAATACAATCATACATGTAGGTAATCAGAAGCACACGAGCCTCCCCCAACTTTCTTAAAAATTTTAAATACATAAGTCTAGATAAAATTGTCTACTGCCTATAATTGTTGAATTGAAACTACCATCATCATTATATGCATAAAATACTATACAATCAATAATCATATCTTCGTAGTGGATTTTTCCAAAGATCAATTTACTAGATTTTATGTGATAGTGATATTAAATATCAAAAAAACGTTCGTACAGCACCTAGAACAATTCAAATATCATCCTAATACTACATAACCGATCATCAGAATTCATCGTATCTAAGTCTATATACAAAACTTCAGTCGTTTACGTAATTATTACTTAATTATGACACAGCATAAATATTTCGCATATTCATACACTTCGTCATTAGAACCGATGAGATAACGAATGAAAACACAGAACAGTGATTTTTTAAACCCGTCTTCATGATAAATGGCTTGCTGATATACATTACTGATAGTCTAATTACACCACGTGTTGATAGCGAGGTTCTATAAAAAAATAACCTCTTATTATAGAGTTTATAAAGTCGAACTACAATAAAAACGTCAGTCGCCAAATAATGAATAAGTTAGGTACTTATAATATCATTGTCGCCAAAGTAAATAATTACAAATGCATATAAATGCGGTCAGTATTTTACGCTAAGTAAATATGGGTACTAATGAATGCCAATTAATGAAACTACTTATAAAAACATGGAACAAAGCAATGAGGCCGTAATTTAAATCAAGTTGTCTAAGAGCCATAAATGTCTACCATCGGTTCTTGCAAGAAGCTACCTCTCTGCCTCCATTTAAAATAGTTAGGTTAGTATTGATGACACAAAATTACGCAATAGGTTTTCGGTAAAAAAGCAGGATGGAGATAGATATCCTTAAATACTTTTTAAGAGTTTCTTTGCTTTGTAATATTTTATAAATAAAATAAAATAAAGTAACACTGTACTGAATTACCTAGATCTATATAGCCGATAAAATAGTTATATTGAGGCTTTTGAAAAGTAAACTTTTGTAAACTGGCCGTGCTTGTAAATACATTAATGTATTTTTTTCCAGGTGGAGTTTCAGGTTGTTTTGGAAAGGGTACAAGCAAGGCATAAGTCTGACCGACTTGTGGAAAGCCCGCAGCGAGGATGCGTCTGGCGCCCTCGGTGACCGCCTCGAACAGAACTGGCAGACAGAGCTAGACAATGCGAAGAAAAATGGCACCAAGCCTTCGTTCACGAGGGCGATAGTTAGATCCTTCTGGTATGAGTACATGCTGTGTGGTCTGGTGGTAGGCCTGATGTTGATTGTTGTTTGGTAAGCATACTTTAAAATTGTAAAACGCCAATTGTAGCACCAGTCTCCTAAGACATGTTTGACCATTTCATTTTTGTTTCAGGCCCCTCATCCCTTTTACTTTAGCCTTATTTATAGAATACTTTTCAAACGAGAAGACTGCAGACAGTTACATGTATGCACACATTTTCAATTTCCTGATGAACCTGTGTAGTACTCTATCCGCTATGATGCTGACCCACACGACGCTTTCTCAGGGCAGAGTCGGAATGAGAATAAGAATAGCTTGCTGTTCTTTAATGTACAGAAAGGTGAGATTATATATATTCACATTTAATATTTATCTCCTCTTGGAAACACAGCGACCAAAAGATGTGATAATTGGGGCTTTTGGGGAAATAGGTTAACAGGTTTGTTTGATTTTTAGATTTTGCGACTCAACCGAGCGGGTTTGGGCAACACAGAGCCAGGACAAGTCATCAACTTAATGTCGAATGACGTGAACCGGTTTGATTTAGTGACCCTATTCCTCAACTATTTGTGGATATCGCCTATTGTGGTGCCTGTGGTGGCCTACCTGGTTTGGCAGCATGTAGGCGTCGCCACACTCGCAGCACTGCTCGTTGTTGCCGTACAAACCATACTTGTTCAAGGTAATCAATTTAAACTTATAGGTACATAGTTTTGTAATTCAGTGTGCTGTGCTTGCAATAATACGTAAAGAACTGCTGAAGATTAGTGTGAAGATAAAAGTAAGATACTAAACTTAAGATGCTAGTTTGGTTAAGACAACTTTTGCCATTTGATAAAATAACAGAAAGTCTAACGTTCACGTGACCTAATTTAATTTAATATACTTTTTGTTTAGTATAACGATAAAATGATATAATTAATTATTGATATAATTTCAGTTTATTTAATTTTATATGGCTTGATTAACATTTCATATAATGCACTTTTAAACTAAAATTAATTTAGTATAATATTCAAAATCTATAAAGACGTTAATTATAATTTGGAAACATCTACTTTTTTTTTAATATTTTTTTATTGGACTATAAACACCTGCTACTTTCGTGCTCCCCCGACTCTCTCGAGTGCCAGATCCCCTCTATAGTTGGTTAATCATCTGCGTTAGGTTAGGTTAGAACAGTGACCATTAGCGTGCGAAGGCGAGCGAGCGGAGCGAGCGACCCGCGGCAGCGGCCGCCGAATGCCATATCCCCTCTATTTTTGGAGAATCATCTGGGTTAGGTTAGAACAGTGACCATTAGCGTGCGAGGGCGAGCGAGCGGAACGAGCGTGCTGCGGCAGCGGCCGCCGAGTGCCATATCCGCACTATTGTTGGTTAATCATCTGGGTTAGGTTAGGTTAGAACGGTGGCCATTAGCACGCGAAGGCGAGCGAGCGTGCCACGGTAACGGCCGGCGAGTGCCATATCCCCTCTATTGTTGGAGAATCATCTGGGTTAGGTTAGAACAGTGACCATTAGCGCGCGAGGGTGAGCGAACGGAAAGAGCGGTGTGTGCTGCGGCAGCGGCCGCCGAGTGCCTATCCGCACTATTGTTGGTTAATCATCTGGGTTAGGTTAGGTTAGAACGGTGACTATTAGCGCGTTACTTATTCATTACAGAATTTTGGCTGAAAATGAGTTAATATCAAAATTAGGTCAACTAAACGTTATATTAAAACAGCATTATTCAAATTGAAAATTATTTGAAATGAACGTTATACTAAATGATATTAGAGTAAAATAACTTTTATTACATTTAACATTAGATCACAAGGAATTAGGTTATTATTGTTTTTATAGCATATGAAAATTATTTGATGTGAACGTTATTTCAAGTGAAAATATACTATCTGTTATTATAGCATATAAAACACACCCACGTTTTAGCCATGGGTTAAAATTTTAATGTAATTGCAACTGAAGTGATTTTTTATTTGGATTCGGTAGATTTGAACTATGACCAACCATTTGACGAGCTTTTCCATTTGAATCGAGCTATGGCACCCGGATCAAATGAGACAAATCTTTAATTTATGTTCAGTCTTTAATCGTTACATATCTGTAATATTAACGATGGCAATTAGCATTTGATCCTCAAGTAATCCTCAAGTTTTTTTTTCTAGTATATTTAAGCAACCTCCAAGGAAAACTGCGCGGTAAAATAGCAAGTCGAACAGATCAGAGAGTGAAGGTGATGAGTGAACTGGTTGATGGAGTTCAAGTCATCAAAATGTACGCTTGGGAAAAGCCTTTCGAAAAGCTAGTCGACCGTTTGCGAAAGTAAGTATCTTAACGTACTTATAATAATATGATACAGCTTATTACACATTCACTTAATAAAAACAGAAAAGGCAAAATTGCACAACAATTTCTTCAAATTATGGCTATTAAGCATTCATCAGAGAGACCACAAAACTCGCTGGTTGAAAGTCAACAAGATTTTCAATGTGTATAATATTTCCAGATTGGAAGTCGGCTACATTCTGAGGACGTCTTTCGTCAAAGGTTTCTCAACAGCCTTGAGCGTGTTTACCGAAAGATTCATTCTGTTCTCTGCCATCGCGACGTTCGTACTGATTGGCGGCGACATCCGAGCACAGACCACCTTCTCATTAGTCCAGTACTTCAACCTGATGCAACTGGCGTGTAACATCTTTTTCCCCATGGGACTCGCATACTTGGCTGAAACCAAGGTGACAGTCAGGCGACTAGAGGTAAGATATGGTTTCGCCTGAATTATTTGATGACAACTCTTCAAAAAGATTTAAACTAAGTGCCGAAGCCATCCCAGAACAAACACGCATTTGTAGACTCCTAGCTAATGTTAATGATTACTTTTCTCTTCCATTAGGAATTCTTGATGTTAGAAGAAAATGAGCCGGAGAAATTGACCGCGAATATCGTACTCGATTCCAACTCCCTACTGGCCAATGGAACAGAGAAAGAGAAGAAAGTGCAAGAGAAGCCGAGAGTGACGGGTCTGACTATCACTAACGTGACAGCGAGCTGGCAACCCGACTCGGTCGTGGACACCCTTAGGAACATCACCTTGAAGGCTGCTCCTGGAGAGTTTGTTGGCATTGCAGGACCGGTCGGATCTGGCAAGGTGAGACTCATACAATCAAACAACCTATAAGATTTCCAATTGGAACCTATATACCAAACCCGTTGTTTTATTACTAGCTTCTACCTTCTGTTGCTTATGCCAGCGACAACGGGGTCGTCAAAATCGAAGATTTGAAACGTCTGATGTCGAATTATAAGAGCCCGGGGAAGGGAAAATAACGGATCTTTCCCACCTGAGCAACACATACCGTTTGTATCTTTTAGCCATTTGAACAGCTTCACAAAAAGTACAATTTTGAACCATACCTCCGATTGCGGAATATGTGACGTATACTCCTATTCAATCATAGGAGTATACGTAAATGCGCTGAGTTCCGATTCTTCAGATGATATCGACATTCTGTTCAGAAAATGTCGAAGTCTTCGCACTCTTCTTCTGTCTCTTCATGCCGTACTCCAGCAATACTTTCTCTCTCACTTTCTATCTGATTATGAATATTTTGTTGTGTGCGTGTTCGGGACAATGTATGATAATCTCGATCAGCAGTTAGTCACGCATCACATTCATTCGCTGAGAACTCAAGCGTGTATCGGTAAGCGTTTCCGACTCGCGAGACAATGTGTGACGCTCACGATCAGCGGTCAGTCGCGCATCTATTCTTCACTGGTCTCTAGAGACCTGGATGCGCGTAAATACGCTGAGAACGCAGGCGTGCTTCGCGATCCGAAGAGTTTTCCACGGAGCAAGTTGCCTGATGTTCTCGAACAGCATCAAATCTTTCCTGAGGTTCTTCGGTAGATTCTTGGGATCTTATGATCTTCAATCTATTAGCTCCTTTGGAACATTGGGAAAGATTTGACCTCTTTCTAGGCATGGTTATAGTTTTGTTGTGAAGATACATGATCAATTAAAATCTCAGTGACTGCTTCCCTGCGTTACCGGGTAGGCCGCGGTATCTCTTTCGAACAGGCCCGCAACCCCGGCAGTTCTAAACCACCCTCAATTTTTTATTTTTTATCTATTCATTGTACAGACACCTTCTTCTTCTTCTTCTTCTTCTTTTTTACTCCTTCATTATATGTATAGATAATTGTTGCCATCGGAGAGCTTTAAACTTTTCTTTGTTTCAGTCGTCTCTCCTTCAACTGATCCTGGGTGAGCTGACTCCTAAAGACGGAACGTTCTCCCTCGGTGGAGCGCGAGTTTCGTACGCAAGTCAGGAGCCTTGGCTGTTCGTCGCCACTGTTCGAGACAACATCCTGTTTGGCTTGCCCTATGATCGCATTCGGTACAAAAAGGTACGTATTTTGAACCAACATCACCAATAAAAGCCAATCGGGTCGGTCTTTAGGTTAAGCCGTGCTGGCCTAGGTTGGTTTGTGGATGGGTGACCACCCTTTTTTTAGGATGGGAAATCATAAAATGACTTCTCCCACTCTGGGCGGAGCGGGAGGGAGTGTCAGACTTTTGCTGACTAAAACACATCCATGTTCCTTCCTCGCCCTTTATGTTCCGGGGCCATGGTATCTCTTTCAAACAGGCCCGTAACCCATGGGTGACCACCCTTACATACCGAGTTCCCTCCATGCCTCGGAAAGCACATTGTGCTGTCTGTCCCGGCCGGCTGTTATTTATAGATCTTTGACAGTCTTGACAGGTAGTCAGTGGCCCAAAAAGTTTGACAATCGATTGGTTGGTAAGGCTTTACCAAGGGGTACCGTATTGCGTATTGCTAACTGGATTGTGGAGGTCAGATAGGCAGTCGCTCCATGTAAAATATTGGTATTCAGCTGCTTCCAACGTAGTTGGGGAAAAGGCTTATGATGAACACCAATTAAAATGGGACAAAAAGAGGTGGAATATTCATCTCCCATAATTTAAAAAAAAGTAAATTTATCTATTTATCCAAGCCTCGTCTCATTCAATCTTCGACCTTTTGCAACAGGTTATTAAAGCGTGTGCCCTGGTGAGGGACTTCGAACTGCTGCCCTATGGTGACTCTACCCTGGTGGGGGAGAGAGGCATCAGCCTCAGCGGTGGACAACGAGCCAGGATTGGACTCGCTCGTGCCTGCTACAGACAGGTATGTCAAAGTCTACCTCAGCTGTTCCTAATATTTATGGAGTTCCCCTTAAGAGCCCTCTTACAGTCCACTAGCGCCGCCAATCGAAAAAATGTCATAACTCGTAAATAGAATCAAAAATACAAAATGTGGTCTATTATTACTGTAGAAAAGGCAATAACGTAATTTTATAACACATTGTCACCACTTGAAATATAGCTGTTTAGCTAAATCGTGCATTTGTAACAAAAACGGCCGTTTATGTTTTGAATGCACGATTTAGCTAAACAGCTATATTTCAAGGGTTGATAAGGTGTTACAAAATTACGTTATTGCCTTGTCAACAGTAATAATAGACCACATTTTGTATTTTTGATTCTATTTACGAGTTATGACATTTTTTCGATTGGCGGCGCTAGTGGACTGTAAGAGGGCTCTTAACTTAAAGTGCAATGTTTCGCCCAGAAGTATATCAAATCTTTCAGAACGTTTACAAATTAGCAAAAAAATCTAAAACTTATGGTAGAAAAAACGGTTGTTTTACAACTGGTTTCGTGCTTTGTGAACCGGGTATCGGTAAATAGAAAATTCAAAAAAAGGTTTACCAGATCTGGGCCCTAGATTTGGAAAAACGATTCTAATTTAATAAAAAAAAAACGAATAGCCAAATCGCGATAGTCTCCTAAGTATTTCATACCATGATCTTCAATTAATCATTTTTCTCAGGCGGACATCTATCTCCTGGACGATCCACTATCAGCTGTAGACACACACGTGGGAAAGCACATGGTCTCCGAGTGCGTGATGGGTCTTCTGGACAAGGCTACTCGCATCCTGGTGACACATCAGCTGCATCATCTTAAGAACGCAGACAAAGTCGTCATATTAAGACATGTAAGTAAATATTAAGGTAGTTTGCCAAAGCAGAAGGATGCATGCCTAACTTTTGATGTTACAATGGTAAGACATGCCTAAGGTAGAGAGGTAAAGAAAGAAAGTTCGTCACGATATTCTTGTCGTAATCCCTTGGTGCTCTTTTAGGTAGATTTAATTTTTCTTTTTTAATCTACCTATTGGTCTCTCACCTACGGGGTTATACGAGTATATGTTTACGTATGTATATGGGTGACAAGCAAAATTTTGTCACACTCTACAGGTCGCAATTGTGAACCGATTGCTTTCAAACTTGGCCAAAAAATCGAAAAGGTCAAAACTTAGGCTAAGTTTGAGAATGGGCGAACTAACTTTTTCCTATGGTTTTTTTTTAAACCGCGTTTCATTTTTATCATTCTGAGTAAAAATACGGACAACTTTAAATTCAAACTTTTTTTTTTATGCAACCCCTAAATTGGGGAGGCGGTTGAAATTTCCAACTTTTTCCCAAAAAACAATCATAACTCCGAAACAGTAAACATTTTGAGCGTCGCAAATTATTTTTTTTAGAAAGCAAATTGTTTACTCTACAGTTGTTACCCTTGAAGTTTAGCGATAAAACTTATAGTTTTACAAATAAAAAATTATAACTAAAAAATTGAGGGCGTTTCCATGCTAAACTCTTATGAGAGGTTTTAAAAAGGGTAAACTTTCCATTACAGGACAACGATTTTGAAATCATATTTTTTTGTAGGTTGTAAACATAAGTACAACTCTTTATACAAATTTTCAATAGTCGGACGCTCCAGCACCTTCTCCGAAATCTACCTCCTCCTGCGGCTTGCCGGAAGGAATCTTTCACACTGTTTTGTGAGTGTTTGATACTGGCCACAAAGATTCATGAAAAAGTATTTGTAATGCTTTATACACGTCATGACGACAGACAAATTTTTTTCGAATAAGCTCAATGCTAACTAAACGTAGTGATTATATACTCTGTGATGCTAACCTGAAGAAATATTTTACTCTACAGGGTGTAGTAGAAATTCAAGGGTCGTTTGATGAAGTGTCCCGAACGCCGCTGTTCTCTGAACTATTACAAGACGAAGATGAAGAAGTAGTGCCCGCGGGCGAACATATGAAGTTGCAACGTAGCATCTCTGTCATGGTGAGTCTTACAAACCTAAACATAAAATATAAACATTTGTATAACATAAAATATTTAGAACCATCAAAGTAAATATGGATAATGCACATGATAACGTCACTTCAAATGAAAGGATCATCGATCATCTAACATTTTATGTGTTGTTTCCAGTCTCGTGCAAGCAGCGTAGGGAAAGTAGAAGGTATTGAAGACTTGATAGTAAACCAAGAGGAAATTGAAGAGCTCACAGGAACAGGTATGACATCTACTGTGATGATCAGTTTTATCATTACCATTAGTATCTTATTTATTTATTTATTTCGCCAAGATTCCATCATCAAATCCCGACTTGGTGGCTGTGGGACCAATTGGAAAGTATACTCTTTCCAACAAAAACATATTTTTTCAAAACGGATGACAAACGATGGAGTCATGCGCGAACAAACATAAAAAAAAAGTAGAAACATCCGAATTGAGAACCTCTTCCTTTTTTAAAAGTCGGTTAAAAAGCCGGCACTGGTCGGTCAACAAAGTTGTTGCCTGTGTGACCATAACTACATACCGAGTTTCTCTCGTGCTTTGAAAAGCACGTTAATTTAATCTGTTGGTTCCAACTCTAATTTGTAGATCTGTATTACGAGTAATCAGAAAGAAGCCGGAAAGTTTGAAAACCTATATTACCCTGTTAGTGGGTTGTGGACGTTGTCGTGGTCAGACGGACAGTAGCTCCATGTAAAACACTGGTATTCAGCTGCATCCGCAGTACAAACTCATTTTATCAAGAATGACTGTCAAATTTATCTTATCGATTCCTACGTACCTACTTCTACACAACGTAGTTTCGGAAAAGGTAAGGCAGATGTTTTTAAAGTTTTGTTCAATCTGTTTCAGGTCGTGTCTCGGGAGCGGTTTACACAAAATACTTCAGCGTAGGAAGCGGTTGGTTCTTACTCAGCTCTACAGTATTTGCTATCCTACTCGCTCAGGTTATCACATCCGTCAGTGACCTGTGGCTTACACACTGGTAATTAATCTTTCAAACTGTTCACTTGGTTTTGCTAAACCTGCTAAATTCTATATTTTTTTCTTTTGTATTACGTATTTTTTATTTATTTCAGGATGAATGACGTAGAAGCACAATACGCTGGCAATATACCACTTTTCCGCCGTGCAAATGTTACGGTAGATAACTCAACTGGTACACCGTTAAATATCACTGACTATACTGTAACCGAGGACCCATTGACTACAACTATAGCTGCCATTACTTCAGCAGTTGTGTTTAATGATACCACGGACAACATACTTAATAACGCTACCGCGCCTAATGTTGCAACTGTGGCACCGGCAAAAATTGATGATGTTTTCTACATCTATATTTGGGCAGCTACCATTTTTGGATGCATTATTATTACTACAGCAAGGTTTGTACTGTTATTTTTTATTCTTTACCTTGCTGAAGTCAGTCTTTACTAAAGTCTAGTCAACTCAGCTCAAATCAGTTCTTTATCAATATTTTGGTCTATTTCAGAGCCCTAATGTTCCTGTGGGTGTGCATGCGCAGTTCAATCAAGCTCCACAACCAGATGTTCAGCAACATCCTGAGCGCCACAATGCGGTTCTTCGACACCAACCCCTCCGGCCGCATCCTTAACAGATTCTCTAAAGACATGGGTGTTGTCGACGAAATACTGCCAAGAATGTACTTGGACACTATTCAGGTATATTTCCATGAGCCTTTACAAGTTTGCAGAATTTCAATATTTTGCTAATGAGCGAATGCGATCTAAGTACAATCTTTGTCGAACAGATTTTCATGGTCATGATGGGTATTCTGGTGATGGTGGCCATCGTGAACCCCTACATGCTGCTAACGACCGGTTTCTGCGCCATTGTCATGTATGGCATAACTGTGGTCTACCTCAGCACAGCGCAGGGTATCAAACGAGTGGAGGGCGTGTCACGCAGTCCAGTGTTCTCGCACGTGACGGCGACCATGTCAGGTCTGAGCACGGTGCGCGCGTGTCAGGCGGAGGAGCTGCTGAAGATACAGTTCGATGACAAGCAAGACGTACACACGGCTGCGTGGTGAGTAAAACACCTATACGTAACGGTTTTACAATTATTTTGTTTATTTTTGAGTACGTATTCGGCAGGTTCTTTAACCGAAGGTTTGACTTAGTCTCGTACGATGTTCATGAAAATATGTTTTTTACAGGTATTTAACTCTGGTCACCAACGCTGCATTTGCAATCTGGTTAAGTCTTGTCTGCAGTCTATACGTCATCGTTGTCGCCTACACTTTTCTAATCATGGATGACGGTAAGTTGAAAGATTCGTGTTTCAAAATGCAAGCATGTGTCTGCTTGTTGTCTTTGCTGAAAACGTAATAAAACACCAAAGATTTATCCGCATTTTACCTAACCTAAATATTCTCAATACAGGTAACACCAAATCTGGTAACGTCGGTTTGGCCATCAGTCAGGGCCTGATTCTAGTAAACATGGTCCAATATGGAGTGAAGCAGGCAACAGAAGTCATCTCACAGATGACGTCTGTTGAGAGAGTGGTTCAGTTCACATCGCTGCCACAGGAGGAGACTGAGGGACCGAGCCCACCCTCGGACTGGCCGCAAAAGGCCCGAGTCGTATTCAAAGATCTCACTCTCAGATATGACAAGGATGCTGATCCCGTGCTGAAGCGACTGAACATTGAAATCGAAAGTGGATGGAAAGTGAGTATAAAGGGCGCTACATAGAAATAATATGAGAACAAGTTTTTTTTTTTTTTAACAATCATTGCTCTCGAGTTACACAGATTTTATATCACAATAGGAAATATGCTTACGTCTTCTACTTAGTACGGCCGCACCGTCTTTTAGACAATACGAGTTCTATTTATTTAATTTTAGTAAATGTTATTTTATTACCTTAGGTTGGAGTGGTTGGTCGTACTGGAGCTGGTAAATCTTCCCTGATCGCTGCACTATTCCGTCTGGCTCCGATCGAAGGCAACGTCTTTATTGATAACATTGAGACTGGAAAGATCGCTCTTAAGGTATGTAGCATGTTTCTGTATGATATGAAAGTAAAAGTATTTAGTCTCATTCTAGTACCTACCTATATCTAATAAGTACTATATTTATTTTGCAGGAATTGAGGTCGAAGATAGCTATCATTCCTCAAGAACCAGTGCTGTTCTCTGCCAGCTTGCGCTACAATATGGATCCCTTTGACAAATACTCCGACATTCAAATCTGGGAAGCTCTGGAACAGGTGGAGCTGAAGGACAGTATAACGGCTCTGTCGTCGGCGGTGGCGTCCGGCGGCTCCAACTTCAGCGCGGGGCAGCGCCAGCTGCTGTGTCTGGCGCGCGCCGCCCTCGCGCGGAACAAGCTGCTCGTGCTCGACGAGGCTACGGCTAACGTTGACCCTACGTAAGTCACCACACCTGATTGTTTTCCACTGCTAGACGTAGTCCCTGCCATAAACCATATCACTCTCATCCGGGGCTGTCCTGCGTGGCGGAGTCCTTTCTTGCGTTTAGGCAGCTCCTACCACTATTACTGTTTTAATGGTAACAATTCAATTTGCTTTGAAGTCATTGGAGAAATTATATTTGTACTAATAAATGTGTTTCTCTTTGCAGTACGGACGCTATGATCCAGAAGTCTATTCGCCGACATTTCGCGGACTGCACCGTGATCACCGTCGCGCACAGACTGCACACCGTCGCAGACTCCGACAGAGTTGTTGTAAGTAAAGCAAGATCTCATTATAAGTTTAGCTCAGGTTTGGTTGATCTCAAACGATTCTCACACGACACCGCCCGATAAGCTTACCGAACCTAACACATTTACCGCGAGGATGAGCGGCGCTTACCGCCTCTCTTCGCGGCGCACCGCCAACATTTTCTTCGGCACTTTCTAAGCAAATGTCACCGTTAATTGACTTTTGTATATTCCAGGTGATGGAAGCAGGTCAGATAATAGAGTGTGGTCACCCCCACGAACTACTTCAAGATCCAGAGGGTCCCTTCACAAAGATGGTGTTGCAACTGGGACCAGCCTCCGAACAGAGTCTTCGGGACATAGCTAGCCAGGCCTACTCCGAACATAACATTAAGAACGCTATGAAATCTTAAACTAAACGTCGATTATTTGTTATTAATCATGATAAAACGTGCTTTGGAGTCCACCTCTCACGCCTGGCTTTCCAAGTTAATTAGGAACCCTTTCACTGACAGAATTGATTAGAACGCGGAACGTTACTGTTCCAACGGCTTTGGACAGAAAACGAGATAAGGCTTTTATCTCACACTTATTCAATTCAGCTTATGCCCATAGAAAACAACGATTTCATATGAGACGCGTACGCGCGCGTTCAGCTGAACATGCGTACGCGTCTCATACAAAGTCGTATGGCATAAGCTGAATAGAACTGAATAAGTGTGAGTAGCCCCTAAGAAATAATTTTAAGATTAATAAAGTGCATGTAAATAGTTGTTTTAAGTGTATTTATAATTTGATTAGATAGATATAAGTAGGTAGGTATCCACAAAATTAGTCAAGGGAGTGAATAACCTTGAATACCTACGTAGCCTTAATACGCCAAAACATGCCCATGGGGTTTGAGAATGCCTGATATTTCAATTTTAATCTGTATTTAATGCGGAATTACTTAAGGAATTCGATATTACTAAATAGTAATAGGTGTTATAATATCTTGAGTATTATTAGTATTTTACGGTATTGTTACTAGTTTTACGGTTTTAAACCCTATAAGTAAAACAAAATTATTTGGAAACTAGGTTCTGAAGACCTTTTTTTTAGCTTTAAACAACGTTGCAATATGATGAATGTGAGATAGATGTTTGCAAATGGAATGAGGAGAATGGATGGATGCCAAAGTTAGATTAATCATGTAGGTATCTACTTAGTAAGACTAAGTACTACTTATCAAGTAAGGGTGTATATTTTACTGAAAATTTGATGGTATTCGGTTGTCATGGTATGTAATGCGGAGGAATTACGAAAATGTGTTCAATAAAGAAAAGTTTTAAGGGGCCGGCAGAGCATGCGTTTTTCATACAAACGTAATTCCAAAATAATATGAAAATTAAACATATTCTTAAGGTAGTGTATATTTTCGATTGGAATACGTAATATCTATGTTCCCAAATAAATATTTTGAAAGGACAATGATATAAATACGAGATATGAGGAATTTAAAATTTATATTAAAAAAAAAAAAAAAATCTCATAACTCTTGTTTAAATCAGTGTACATTAAAAGTATGTGTTTGGAAACCTATATAATCTGTAATCCAATCAAAATAAATACGCACTACCTTAAGAAAATGTTAGATTTACAAATTATTTTGGTTTTAATTTTGTATGAAATTCGAATGCTCCGCAGGCCTCTTAAGAATTGATGTGGATGGCTATAAGAGAAAATGAAACGAGAGACTGATTATGTGAATAATGAAAGGGCGGGAAAGAAGGTGACTGATGAGATGACCAGTAATAGAGACGGATGGAAGAAGATAATGCTGCTCCGGCCCCAAATAAATTGGGACCAGGGCCGGAGAATAGAGAATATTTAAATATTATTTATTTTGATAGTGATTTACACACACTGTTTAATGAATTATTAACTGCTTTTATATTTTTTAAAATATAGAATCGCATTTTTTTTTAATTGATCATTTTGAATGGTAATTAGTATGTTTAATAGTTTTTTTTTAATTCCTAATTATTTATTCCGTTTCAGATAAATTGTACGTTTTGAATTTTATTATACCTATGTATTTAATCATTCTTTTATTTATTACTTATCGCTAAATTTAATATATTTTGTTGACAAACATTTTTTTTTCTTTACCCGACCACTAACCCAACTCCGAAAGTCTTGTTTACTGAAACATGTAAGAATATAATATTTTCTATCTAGAATATAATAATGTACTCAATCTGTAAAATCTGTTGCAGTATGTACCTAGGTGTGGAACGGCATGTAAAGCCAAGTCAGAGGCCGTTGGGGGGCATAAAACTCCGAATCTAAATAAATAAAGAAGAGGGTAGGAAAAGAGCGATGTGACAAACACTCCGTACTAATAGGAAAAGCACCGCTGAACCGTAAGCCAGAAAGAAAGTAGAAAGAAAGAAAACATATTTATTCGGCACATGCCATAAGCACACACAACAATAAAAAAAAAGTGAAACCAAAAATGCGAATTTTGAAAATAGCGTGATGATAGAGAAAGCGGGGTGCGTTATTATATGGAGTTAACTATGTACAAACGCAAACTGTCTGTTGGAGATCCAATAAATAAATAAAATTAAATAAAATAAAACACATTAAGAGAGATTTTCAACTTTATCGCTAAAGTATTAGGTTCAATCCATTTATCGTTTCTTTGGTCTTCCTCTCTCGCTCGCACTCATCAACATTAATATTCACTCTTTTAGTCACATCTGCGATTCATCCCTCCTCATCACATGTCCATACCACGACAGTCGATTCCCTTTCCACTTTTCTGTAATTGGTGCAACTTTTAAGCATCCTCTAATATAGGTACTCGTTCCTTACCTTAGCCTTTCCTGTCACACCACACATCCACCTCAACATTCTCATCTCCGCTACATGCAATCGTTTGTTATCCATCTTTTTTACCGCCCAGCATGCCGATCCATACAGCACGACAGGCCTAATCACGGACTTGTAAATTTTCCCCTTTATCTTGAAGGGTATCCGTGGGTCGCAAGATGTTCCAGTGACGTGTCGCCATTTCATCCATCCTGAGTTGATCCGGTGCGTTACGTCTCGGTCTACTTTGACATCCCCTTGCACAAGCCACCGAGATACCGAAAGACACCATCAAAACAATATTTAGCCCTAATAATTACTATATTATATATCAGTTGTGTGAATTGTAATGACCATGTAATTCAAAATATCTAATTGAGCCCTAAATATCATATAATGGGATATTTTGGTTAATATAGAGAAATCGCTTTTCTTCAAATTTTTTGATCGGATACGTAAGTATAAGAAATTCCCATAAAGTTTATTACTTACCCATAAAGTTAATAGGGGATGATTTAACTGCCCAAATTGATTAACGGTACAGTTCGTCGTAACGGATATTAATTTGGACATGTCACAAGAATTACTACAAGGCACGCATGTTGAAAAAAGTAAACGATAATAGTACATTTTGATACAATAGAATTTTAGGCCTTATAGGTACCGGGGTTGCGGGCCTGTTCGAAAGAGATACCGCGGCCCCGGAACGTAAAAGGCGAGGAAGGAACATGGATGGTTTTTAGTCAGTAAGAGTCTGACACTCCCTCCCGCTCCGCCCAGAGTGGGGGGGGTCATTTGATGATTTCCCATCCTTAAAAAAAAAAGGCCTTATAGGTACCAAAATATAGTCGTTATGACGACCTAAATGGGTAGCAAACGTGCCTGGTCATCAATGATAGTGGGTGTGACCGTGTGACTAGGAGGCATGATCAGACTGATTTTAAGAAAGACATACAGTTATCAGAGACTAAACAGACAGACTAAACAGTTATCGCGAGAATTAAAATTCCTTTTTTTACTTGAATATATAAATTATAGCCCGATGTAAAATTGACGTAACATAAAGTTTAGTATTTTAAATAACTTCAATAAAGAGTTTCAACTATTTCTTTGAAATAACATAGATTTGGTTTCAATGATGAAAATGTAATGGCTTAATAGCTGACCGGCCGCACACAAAAAAAAACAAAATAGGCGGGTAAGCGGAAATACGATCTTGATTTGTTTTTTCGATTGATTTGTGTTTTTGGTATTATTTTCCTTTTATTCGTAATGAACAGCACAGTGTTTACCTCGGGTTATAGACTTATTTAGTCTCTCGAACTATTGGCGCCCTCACTACGTTCGGGAGCCAAACTCCGTCTCTGGACTAAATAAGTTACTTTCACTCCTAGGGTAACCCTTATTTGTTATTTGTGGCATTTTGCTTTCAGCACATGTGTGGAAAAAAACATGAAAAACGCACGTGTGTGAAATACACTGCATTTTGAACCTAAGGACCTGCGTTGTCGAGGAAGTGTATTGAAAAATCATTAGTGTCAAAAAAAATACTTTTGCAAAGAAAATAGCACCCTGACAATTGGAGCTTTTTGGACCGTGATAATTTATATTTTCAAAACTTTAATCATGATGAATGAGGTTGATGTGATAAGATTTTGTGATATTTTTCCTCATCAGAGACCCTCGCTATTAGGGGGCCGCGTATCATTGATCTCGGCTTACACAGCGGTAGCTACGCCTCTGGACCGAATCTGCAGTGACAATAATAATGTGACAAACACCACGTAGATAATGACAAATGATAATTAAACATTCATATTTAACACCATTTATGTTTAATGAACATTCCCTCTTCTCTCTTCCTTTAATTATGAACAATAATCATGAGTACTAACTTACATTATCTACCCGCCTGGTAATAAAAGAGATGAAATATTATGTTAAATAAATTATATGCTTTTATTACAGTAAGTAAGTTCTGTTTACTCTACGATTAACCAACTAAAACGACAAATAAACGGTTTTAGAGCAAGTTCTTAGCTAAATTTCGTACACCAAGGTCTAAACCCAGAGGTTCCGTACTTAAACTGTTATATTTACGTTAGATTTCGCACCTATTTTCCTGATGGGAGAGCATGGAAGGGAGGATGGGAAGGAAGGGGTCAAAGCATTACCGTAAAGTGGGCCAAGCCCGGCCGGCACTCGGGGCGGGTGCTGATAAGTTACTGTTGACAATAATACTAATATTATGAAGACAAAAAAATTGTCAAGGTCCGGTTCACAATATTTTATCACTATAATGCTTAACTACATTATCCCCGAGTGTTAAAACGTTCCCGTCAGATATGTTTTGTCTATAATGCGAGCGAAGCTGCGGGCAAAAGCAAGAACTGCGCTTAATGTAGGAATCGAACCCAAACCAGAAACCACACATTCAACGAGACAGTTGAGTAATTTATACCTATATTTTTGCACCGATCCCGATCATTTATAAAACAAGTGATAAAATAAAAAAAGCTTGTAAAAAAGGTGTGTCTGCTTATCGTTCGTTAGATACAAATCTATTGGTTGCATCACTTTCAAGTTCAGGTTTCCATTTCGCATCTAACCCTAAAAATCTCGCTGTAACGATGACGCGACGAAATCACAGCGAGCAGAATCCACAAGTGTGATAAAATGAGCCGCTCTTCACTCTAGTATATAAGTATATAATTATATTATGTATCTAGTCACGTAAGAGTAGCGAACATAGTTAATGTCAGTGCGATACCAGAGCTCCATTGATTAGTACGTGGATGCTTTACATCCATACGGTGTGCGACATCGTTACATTAATGAAGGATCCCGGTTATAATAATATAAACTTTAACCAGCTATAATATTTAGCTGGTGTTTAGAACATTTTTGAGAAAAAATTACGGTTTTAAATTGCGCTCATTTTCTTTTTTTTTTTTAAGTGTGTGGAATACAGAACATAATTCGTATCAAAGTTCTTCTGAGTTTATTATAATTAACTCAACGTCGAATCATTGGATTTCCAGTAAGTGTTACTTTATAATACAATATATTAAGATTTTTTAGGATATATTTGGAAAGCTCATCCCGTACTTATAATGAACTTAAAACAAAGTTACCAAGAAACCAATACGAGATAAATATGAATAGACGGCACACATCAAGCTACCGGTAAATTTTCCCTATCAACCTTGAACCTTATGCTTTAGCAATAAAGTTGAAAATGTATTAAAAAAAATTGTCAAATATATCTCTGGTAAATTGATGTGCTGGCGATTTTACATATAATATATAAACATAGATACATACAGTACCCAGCCCTGATATATTTCCGAAACTCAATTTACAGTTTTAAGTAGCAAATCTTTCGAGCCTTCTGCATAATATTATTGGTTATTTACAAAGAAGTTCGTTTCCTTAATAGACAAATGATAACAGCTTTGTTTACTTTATATGTGGCAGCTTATGTAGGCAAATAATTGTGTGAAGTAACTTGGATATTTATAGAAGGTTACATTGAAAAAACTTCAGTTCCAGAAAATTACAGTTTCATCAACACTATGATTTTATGACTCAGAATTAACTAAATAAATTTAAAGTCCACAATAGATTGTTACTCTTTTTAATATGTTAAGTTCACCCATAGACAGGCAAAAAGCCAAAAACAAACAACCATTTTGACAAAAAGTATTGAAACATGGAAATTCTTAAGAAAATAAGAACAGAACTTTGGATTATGGGTTTACAGCTGTTTGTGCCTATTCAAAAATACAATAAAACCGGCCAAGTGCTTGCCGGGCCACGCGAGGTGTAGGGTTCCGTGTAGCCCGTAAAAAAATGGCACAAGCAACGAGTTAGACGACGAAATAAAAAAGTATCCCCACTTCACATGTAGAGGAGCTACCCTTAAAAAAATATTTTCCAAAATTTTATTTTACCATTATCATTGTCGGCGTAATTGATATACAAGCCTCTACAAAATTACAGCTTTCTAGTACTAACAGTCTCTGAGCAAAACCTCGGACGGACAGACGGACATGATGAAACTACAAGGGTTCCTTGTGAGCTCTACGGAACCCTAAAAACGCACTCTTATTTACAAATGCAAACTTTGCATTTATCGGCTGCTAGCCGTAATACCTCGCAAGGTCAAGACAAAATATTGCACACCTTATAAAAAATTGAACTTTGTAATTATTGGTTGTTTCTTGTTACCTGTTCTATGCTTGAACATTAAAAGATCATTTTATAATAATCGATCCAGTAATTGCGACGAGGACGGCAGAACCCTGTGCGCCTTGACTTGTTCACACGTGGTAGGTATTCGTAGCTGTGAGCGTAGCATTCCCGCCGTAGCGTTGCTCAGCTACGTCCTAGGTCAAGGTCGTAGCAATTGACATAGTCCTTTTAGTAACATTTTGAACCTTTTAGTAAGTTTGATAATAGCTTTTATAAGGAGTATCGTAGAGGAGGAACGATAGACAGTCGCTCCATTTAAAATACTAGTAGGTATTCTTTTTAAAAAGAGTTATCTACTGCATGTGGTGATCCGCGCTCTTATTTGAATTATTTGATTGTTTGCTATTTTGAATCTTTAAAGCTACGATCGTGCTCCAACATGGACACTTTAAATTAAACTGAGCTTATTATTAGTTTGGTACTTAAAATGTACGTGAGTCCATCAAGTTTTTTTTTATTTTTTACACATTTATAGGACTGACAAATCGACTCCAGCATAGATTATGATGATGTAGGTACTTTTAATTAATTTCAAGGTCTTATTCCGATTTCCTGCCTAAGCTTATTTACGTAGATCGATTCGAAAATCAAAAGATTTACCTGAAGATTTTGAATCGCTCTGTTTATCGGTTGTCATCTGAGATTTGCGACCGGCTAACATTTGTTTTCGATAGGTTTTATCGTTATCAGATTTGATTTGATTGTTGATAGTAAACAGGTAAGTATTTACATCAAAACCTATAACCTGTACTTTCACAATATCAAAATTGAAGTATTTATTTCAAGTAGGGCGTTACAGCAGACACTTTTGAAGGGTTTATACAAAGATAACAGTAAAATGAAGCTACAGTCTCAGTCGCAAGGCATAATAACTGTGAAAGTACTGTAGTTCAGCCTGAAAACACCTAAGAAGGCACTCTACGTAGTGAGTCTACAATATCTTATTTTGTTGCTAACGTAGCAACATAATAGTATAGCAATGGACCACTGCTGGACAAAGGTCTCTTGACTTCTTACACAGAGGAGGCACGAGATTGGATCACCATACGCTTGCTTAAAATGGTGTCTTATTTATTTATTATTTACAGG
The DNA here is from genome assembly GCA_916618015.1 of Xestia c-nigrum. NCBI lineage: Eukaryota > Metazoa > Arthropoda > Insecta > Lepidoptera > Noctuidae > Xestia > Xestia c-nigrum. The sequence goes on from OU745260.1 coordinate 15,545,458, forward strand.
TAAACTGGTACTGTACATAGCATCGTCAATGCGTACTCGTGGATGTCAGAAATTCTAAGAATAAAGTAGAAACGCTTACATCGCACCATGGAGTCCAGAGTGATATTAACGGAGAAGAATCCTCATGACAAGGCTAATCCAATCTCCAAATTGTTTTTAACGTAAGTGCTTATTTTAACGGCTCTCATCATCGGTTGCTTGCCCTTCTCCCGATTCGTTCGCAGCATGTCTTTTTCTTCCATACTTCTAACTATTAATCGTCATCCCATAAGACATCTTCTTTCTTGCTATATATTCTTTAGACAATCCATTTATCGTTTCTTTGGTCTTCCTATATTCTCTTCTTATAACCACTGATCCAAATTAACACTCAAAACTTTCCTGACAACATTTTTCTCATTCCTCAGCATCACATGCCCAAACCAGGTTTTAACAGCTGTTACTACTCATAAAAGAACAAAAAGTAGGTATAATACCAGCCACCACGACGCTATAAAAGAACTTAACTTTTACTGAAATTAAATGTGCAACCTACAAGTACAAAAGTACATATCTACTGTTCTGACAGTGTTGAAATGGTCCACCGAGTCAGTCGACAAAAGAGTCAACAATGTAATATATCATTGCACGACAAAGTATTACATATTGATGTTTATTATTGCGTACATAAGTCGATTTAAATGGGGATAGATTTATTTTCTACTGTACCATGCTTAAAGCTCGGTGATACGTAACGACTCTAATGTCTGTAGGCTCCTTTAGGTGCATACACACTTATCTCTGCTGGCGTCTGTCAAATAAAGTTATCCAAGATCATCCATGATTTTCACGACCATAATACCGTTTTTGATAACGCGATGACAAACTGAATAACGGACACACCTCTAAGGTAAAGGTTGCGTAAAGGTTGCAAATATTGAAAGTGGTAGAATTCTGTTGAGGAACACTCTTATCATCATGATATGCACAAAATACTACTATCAATCAAGTCGATAAAGTAGTGAGAGATAATTACATACGCAGTGATTTATTAATACCAGTATTTCCTGCCGAAGTTGTGGATAATGTTATGTAGCTAGCTATAAAAGACGTGAAAAACACCTCGATATGAAAATTAAACGGTTTCACTGCAAGGTCAGGAGACAGCATTTACCTCACTTGATTTTTAGTTTTAGTAGATATGTTATGGACCAGGTGATTAATGCGGGCATTATACATAATGTTCGAACATTATGAATAATGGCTATCTCTATCGGGCAAAGTGATTAATACTATCTTAACGTCATTATTTATCACATTGCACGGTAATTATTATATTGCTACATGATAATTGGGCAATTTGATAATAAAGCTAAATTTGACGCGGTGTGAGGGCGGGGAGGGAAGCACGCTTGGCGTGGCATGCTTTGACCAATCAGAGACCACCATCCAGCGCGCGTCTCGTGCAGCGGACTTCAAGCCGAGTTTCCTCCGTGCCTCGAAAAGAACGTTTAGCCGTTGGTCCCGACTGTCATTTGTCCATCTTTGACAGTCGTAACAGGTAGTCAGTGGCCCCAAAAGTCTGACACCAGTCTTACCAAGTCGTATCGTTTTCCCAGTATTAACTGGGTTGTGGAGGTCAGATAGGCAGTCGCTCCATGTAAAATTCGACGCCATCATAGTTGGGAAAAGGATAAGCAGACTATGATGATGATGAGTAGGATATAAATATAGTAGGATAATAATAAGTCATTTCTATATAACAGTATTGGACATGTTGTAAATTTTTTGATTTTTTAATATGTTTTATGTTATACTTTTAATAATATGACTTCTTAATGTAGAAGTCCTTAATGATTAATCCAAATAATGAGTCTAATTATTAAATGGTTCAATATTTAGTTTATTTTAAGTTAAATGACAATATAAATTAAAAAAACTAGTAATTACATATGTTTGTATTATTCTGCCCAAAAGTTGATGGACAATATGTATAATGCCCGGTCAATTTGATTATTTGAATAATTCTTATCAAAATGCACTCTTATATTGGCCGTTTTTCATAATGACCGGGCATTATGTATAATGCCCAACTCATCACTTGGTCCATAACAGATATACTAATAAATGATTTATTTAATTTTCCAGATGGAGTTTCAGCCTATTTCGCAAAGGATACAAGCAGGGATTGACGATGAACGACTTGTGGCAAGCCCGCAGTGGAGACGCGTCCGGTAGCCTCGGTGACCGCCTAGAGAAGGCCTGGCAGACAGAGCAGGAGAATGCAAAGAAACACGGCACCAAGCCTTCTTTCACAAGAGCAATAGTGAGAACCTTCTGGTTTGAGTACCTTTTGTGTGGTCTAGTCTTGGGCTTACTTATGATCGTTGTTTGGTAAGCAAACATTTTTATCAGAAATAAATAACCCTTGGAATCAGTTCTCCGTATACGATTTTAACTATTCCATTGTATTTTTGTTTCAGGCCCCTAATTCCTTTTACCCTAGCCATTTTTATAGAATATTTTTCAAAAGAGAAGACTCCAGAAAGCTACCGTGACGCTCACATCTACAACTTGTTAATGAACTTGCTCAGTGCTTTGTCAGCTCTGATGCTGAACCATACGAACCTGGCGCAGGGCCGAGTCGGCATGAGGATCAGGATAGCTTGCTGTTCTTTAATGTACAGAAAGGTGAGAAGTCAAGAACTAATAAAATATCATTTTGTGAGGAAATATTTTGTCAGGCTCGAGTACTATGTGGGCAGAAGACGAGTTTCGTGCTATGAAAACTCACTGGATACGATATACTGTTTATAATTGTCATATAAAACGTCAAGAAAGATGCACGGTTCAGGCTGGTCGTTTCCATGGAGAAGAACCGGCAAAAAACTATGGTTACTCTTTTCAAACAGATACCTACACTGAGTAAACTAACAAATTACTTGACATTACACTTTCACACAATAACACTTGGCACAATGAATCAGGTACAGTTTCAAGACTTCTGAATTGCGAGCTGTTAACATCAGGACTCTGTAGAAGCACACCATTTTGAGGGTAGAATGGTAAGTAGGTCGCGTGATGTCACCACTGGCACGCTTATTATTCATTCGCCTGCCCTGATCGGACAAATAAATATCGCTGGACATCGCTGGACATTTACACACAGCACTATCTAGTGCCACACTAAGCAAGGCTTGTGTCGTGGATACCAGATAGTTGATATACTACATATATACTTTTTTGTTTGTAAATACATACTTATTATACATACAAACATCCATGACTCGGAAACAAATGTCCATTGCATGCTCATCACACAAACATTTGCTCCTACCGGGATTCGAACCCAGGACCCTATGAACGCAAGGCAGCTTCACTACCACTACGCCATTCGAGTCGTCAAATATAATGACCTTAGGTGCATCAACTTCATTTCTGCAGAAGATACGCCACATAATAATCAGCCGTTGAAGGTCTTGGACACGGACTATATGCTAAAAGCGCAGGACAAGTCGTTGTGGCAACAAATAGGAGAGGCCTATATCCAGCAGTGGATGTCTTTCGGCTAAATAATGATGACGATGTAGGTACTAACTGGCATAGGAGGGACTTTAAGAGGGGGACTTTAAGAGGGCTATGACAAGATTGTGATATTTATCTTGAGCACTCCCGAGAGAAATAGTCAATCTTTCTCGGGCAAATTTAAATTCTCAGCTATGATGTGTGATTATGGTTTAGGTATGGCCACAAAATTAAAAGAGCTGAGCAGGTCTTGATATTGATGAATATCATGATTTCAAGTTGAGTGAAGCAATCTTGAGCGTTTCTTTCATTTTCAGATCCTTAAACTCAACCGCGCAGGTTTAAGCAAAACAGAGCCCGGACAAGTCATCAACTTGATGTCGAATGACGTGAACCGGTTTGATTTGGTGACCCTATTCCTCAACTATTTGTGGATCACGCCTATTGTGGTGCCTGTGGTGTGCTACCTCGTGTGGCAGCATGTCGGAATCGCCACGCTCGCATCTCTGCTCGTCGTTGCTGTGCAAACTGCTGTTGTACAAGGTATTCATCATTTCGTTTATTTAAATCAATATAAGGTGTTAAAAAAATAACTGCAAGAAACTTGAGGAGTTGTTCGGAATCACAAATAAAAAATAATCACGAAAAAAATTATATAAGTAACGATCCGTTTCAAAGATATGCAATATTTTCACTGCTCACAAAATAATTGAATATGCGCACTTGACTGTACTGTGCTGTGACTGCACCGTGCAGGGAGCCGCGCGCGTGGTTTTTCAGCCCTGCGACAGCGCAAACGTAGATAGCTGATTCTAACTTCCCAATCACATTTTGCAGACTTGGGACTGGCAATGTTTTTTTTTATGTTAAAACTAAAACAGCTTGAAAAAAGTATTTTTTTGGAACATATTTGTTTTTTGATACCGAGTACGTACACGAATTCTTGCAGTTCATTTTTTAACACCTTATACGTACCGTTACAGCGTAACCGTCACCGTCAGGTGACGGTTACGCGAGTTCCATGATTTTTGTTCACCCAAAACGTGCTCAACGCACTTAAAGAAGATTCCACTTCAAAAATGACAATCAAAACCAGCCTATCGTGACCCATACTTAGTAATAATTTTAATCGTTCTTTTGTTTTTTATTTTGTAGTATATTTGAGCAATCTCCAAGGCAAGCTTCGCGGTAAAATAGCAAATCGAACGGATCAGAGAGTGAAGGTAATGAGTGAACTTGTTGAAGGAGTCCAAGTCATCAAAATGTATGCTTGGGAAAAGCCTTTTGAAAAACTAGTCCATCGGTTACGGAAGTAAGTATCGACGAAATCAAGAAAAGCATCGACTTCGGGAAGGTATCCTTTTGTTTTTGTTCTGTGCTTATGTGTGCTTTAATTCTAGATTGGAAGTCGGCTACATTCTGAGGACATCTTTCGTCAAAGGGTTCTCAACAGCCCTGGGCGTGTTCACCGAACGATTCATTCTGTTCTCCGCCATCGCGACTTTCGTCCTGATTGGAGGTGACATTAGGGCACAGACCACCTTCTCCTTAGTCCAATACTTCAACTTGATGCAAATGGTGTGCAACATCATGTTGCCCATGGGACTTGCGTACTTGGCGGAAACAAAAGTGACCATCAGGCGACTGGAGGTAATACATTGCATTTGAAATCTTCTCTACATTCAAATATTCAAAATGGTTTTATATCCGCTTACCTCAAGTGGTGAAACAATTAGAGAATTTAATGCCATGATTGCTAGATAATTATACAATATGATTATTGTCCCATGGGATCTTACTACCGGAATAAAATGTATCCTATGTTTTATGTGGGTCATAGCGTGATGATATAAACGTAAGAGTAAACAAATATGATAATAACAAATCTCCGAACTGCTAAGCTATCGGGAGTTACACGTGTTATTGTGAGTCAACTATAAAAGATAGACATATGCTGTCGTGGGATATTTTTTATATAATTTTATGTGGAATATTTCCGTAATACATGATTTCTATGTAGCTTTAACCATTAAGGCTGCACACGCGACGGAAGCTAAAAAAACCAAGTAACTTCTCCCGTTTTCCCAACATTTCCTTTCACTGCTCTGCTCCTATTAATGGTAGCGTGATGAAAAGTATACTATTACCTGCTCAGGAGTATGTAGAATAATTGTACCAAGTTTCGTTAAAATCCGTCGAGTAGTTTTTTTTTCTATAAATAACATACAGACAGACAGACAGACAGACAGACAGACAGACAGACAGACAGACAAAAATTTTACTGATTGCATTTTTGGCATCAGTATCGATCACTAATCACCCCCCGATAGTTATTTTGTAAATATATTTCATGTACAGAATTGACCTCTCTACAGATTTATTATAAGTATAGAAGAAGAAGATTAACGGTTACTTTTCTTTTCTCTCAGGAATTCTTAACGTTAGACGAAAACGAGCCAGAAAAGGCGACTTCTAACATCGTACTCGATCCCAAAACCCTGCTGAGTAATGGAGATGGGAAAGAGAAGAAAGTTCAGGAGAAGACAAGAATGTCGGGTCTGACTATATCTAATGTCACTGCAAACTGGCAGCCCGACTCCGCCATAGAAACTCTAAAGAATATAACCTTGAAAGCTGCACCTGGAGAGTTTATTGGCGTTGCAGGACCAGTGGGCTCTGGCAAGGTGAGAATGTTGTGTAACACTGCAATATCAATAATGATGAGAGTATAAGGTGTAAGGTGTGCATGATGCACCGGGCTTTTGGTATCGCAGTTCCAGTAAAAAATTCTAACCTTGAAGGTTGATTTACTACTTTTTTTTATTGTCATTGAGAAAAATGTTTACTGTCAAGGAATAACAACAGCTTCTTCAAATAAGTAGTCATTTTATGAATGACTTAGGTGTCGATTACTCTTCTTACTCCTTATTATTATCTTATGTTGTAAAGATTAATTTATGTCATGTTAAATTTCGCTCAGCCAAGAAACAAGATGTCATGATGATTGATGATTAGTAAAGTACTCATTGTGTTTAGCGCTTAAACAAATTAAATCATTCTGGAGGCCAATCATGCTCTTATGTAGAAGCGTTATTTACTTCTCGACACGATTGAAATCTGAAACTTAATTGTCTGTTTGTATTAAGAATTAACTCCTGTTTTTTATTTGCTTTCAATAGTCATCTCTCCTACAACTGATCCTGGGTGAGCTGACTCCTAAGAATGGGACTTTGTCTCTGGGAGGAGCGCGGGTTTCGTACGCTAGTCAGGAGCCGTGGTTGTTCGTCGCCACTGTTCGGGATAACATCCTGTTTGGCCTTCCCTATGATCGCATCAGATATAAGAAGGTACGTACCTATTGCCTACACAAATTATAACAACCAACTCCAAATGTCGACGAACAAAGATTTGACTATTTCTACGACATACAGGGTGTAAACCACCTTATCACAAAGCCGTTAACCAAGCAATCTGTACCTACATCAAACTAAGTAACTTTACGCAAAAAATATTGCTGGAAAACCACTTTTTTTGAGGTTATAAATCATGTTTTGTGGTAGAACTCAAAAAAACACACATTAAACATTGTGCTGATGGATGGTTTGAATAGTAAGGGGTCGTGGAAGTGTTAAAAGTTAAAGTCTTACTAAAAAAACTTGTTTGTATTTAAAACAGTAGGTAGTTATCAAAAAGTTGTAACTTTGACCCCCCATATCTCCGTAACTAGAAATTTCCCACGTATGGTGTAGAACAAAAAAAACATCACAATGACGGGGAGAACAAGCGCCTTTCAGCTTCGTGAAGAGATGTTTTACGCCCTTCATATTTTGCTGGCCAGGATTTTATTAGACCGAGATAGAAAATAAAAAGAACTTTACCGTCCTAACGAAAACTAAAAACCACTCTTTTTCTTCTTTGCGTGTCGATGGCAATAAATTACCCGACCTGTAAATAGCAACCTCATTCTCATTTCATTTCCTCATTCTTTGGTTTCGTTTTAACTCTGGAAGGTGCAAGTAGCAATGCAGGATGGGCAAAAAAGAAGATGGGTCATATTCTACAGAGGGGCTCTACACTGGCATTGTATTTGGGACGGCTCGATGATAACACATTTTGCCAGATTATTTCTAAAATGGCCAACAGTCAAGAGATTTCCAGATTGGTCACTGCAGTTTCTGTCCAAGAGAAAAAGAAACCACTTATTAATTTTGCATAAATGCTTCACCAGGTGATTAGAGCATGTGCCTTGGTACGTGATTTCGAACTTCTGCCTCATGGTGACTCTACCCTGGTGGGGGAGAGAGGCATCAGTCTCAGCGGTGGACAACGAGCCAGGATTGGACTCGCCCGCGCCTGCTACAGACAAGTAAGTCCTGACTACTTAGTTTTAGTTTTTGATCTTCAAGAAGAGGTATAAACTGACAGACGAAAAGACGTTGGCCTTCAGTTAGTTATGGTTATGACGTTTCATATCATTTGATACTCAAGAGTGCCTAAGTACTCGTTTGTACTGTTTTTTTAAGTATTTGTTACTGAATTACCTGTAAGTATCTAGTACGTTATAAACCCGTTACTTTGAGTGCGAAATTGATAACAACATGTTTGTAAACAGACATTTGAATATGAGTTTATTACCTTATCTGTATCTAATTGCACGGGTTTTTTAAGAGTTTGGCATTTTACACAACCTAATTAATATGCGTGGATACCTATATAACTCTTTACCCATTTTTATTTTAGAACCCCCAGCAAATTTAAATGTTAAACCAAATATTCTTAGAAATCGAGAAACATTAAACAATTTTGAAAAATTAACTCTTAGTGTTCTAAAACACAAATTTGCTACCCACGCAAGGGGTAAGGGGTTACGACCAGCCTAAAGTATGTATTTATTTTCAGGCGGACATCTATCTCCTGGACGATCCACTATCAGCTGTTGACACCCACGTGGGCAAGCATATGGTCTCCGAGTGCGTGATGGGTTTTCTAGAGAAGTCCACTAGGATCCTGGTGACGCATCAGCTGCACCACCTCAAGAGCGCAGACAAAGTCATCATATTACGACACGTGAGAACACACTTAATTTACAATCTCTGTTTACGTTTCACAAATATTGCGACATTGTGAAGGACATATTCATTATTTGAAGATGATAACATTTCTAGATTTTAAAGTAAACTTAAATACTGTTTGACAGATTATGAGATTAAATTTCTGGCTGAGGTAATATTTTGTTGAGAATGCGTAGTTCATACAAACTTAATACCGAAATAGTTTGTAAATCAAACATATTTGCTTATTTCGATTGGATTACACAATATCCATGATCCCATACATGTATTTTAAAGGACAATGATTGACGAGATATGAGAAATTTAAAATTTCTATTGAAAACTTTATTTTCTCACAACTCTACAAATCTTTGTCCATTTGACCTTCTGAATCGATAGGTTGGTTTTATAAACAATACAAGAAAATGGGTAAAAAGTACATTGACCCCAAGTACACAGTTTTGTGTTTAAGGGGACGTTCATGATAAATTTTCAATTATCATTTTAAATATTTTCCTCTTACAGGGTCAAATGGAAATCCAAGGTTCATTTGATGAAGTATCTCGAACACCGCTGTTTGCAGAACTCTTACAAGACGAAGATGAAGACTTAGCAGCAGCTCAGCACATCAAGATGCAGCGAAGCATCTCAGTCAGGGTAAGCCTGATAAACTATTTAAACAGACCTCTAAGAACAGACTCGTGTTAACAGCAAAAAAAAAAGTGCCAATGATATGCTAATTGAAAATGCAATGTTCACCCATCAAGGTACACACGTAAAATGATAAGGTTTTACTTTGGATGTAACAATCCTAATCAAAGGATGATATTTCGTTTTCCAGTCACGAGCAAGCAGTGTTTCGTATGCGGAAGGTATTGAAGACTTGATAGACGAACAGATAGAAGTAGAGGAGGTCTCAGGAACAGGTATGACGTCATTGTAACACTTGTGTAGGTGTAGTATTTAGACACACTATAATTATCACGGGCATCAGAACCGATGGGTCAGAGTTGTCACGCAGTGGGTGCTAGAAGACGGGGTTCGTTGCTAAGAGAGGCCTAGAAAACACTGTCGTTACGACTTAGATGCATTGAGAGTGGAAGGCTATGGGGGAGACCTTTTCCCAGCAGTGAGACAATATTCTTTGAAGAAAGCAAAAAAAAAACATGGTGGGACCAGGATTATTCATCAACATAAATATGACCTATGTTTAAGTTGACCAAGTACTCCAGATATTGTTTTAATATGAAGTGAAGTCCTATTTGTAAGCTGTTACTTGAGATATTCTTCGATTCTATTGATCTTTTGTTCCAGGTCGCGTCCCAGGCACTGTGTACAGCAAATACTTTGGCATCGGAGCCGGCTGGTTCCTGCTTAGCTCTACGGTTATTGCCATATTGGTCGCCCAGGTTATCACGTCCATCAGTGATCTATGGCTCACACGCTGGTAATTTAACTTTTTAACAAAAACCTTTAGTTTGTTTTGTAAATCTTTCATAGCCGGTTTTTTCATCATTTCTCACCTTTCAAATTTTTATTTCCTATTTCCAGGATGAACGACGTCGAAACGCAATATAGAGGCAATGTTCCTTTGTTCTACCAGGCGAATATTACAATGGCTAACTCAACCGATGCACCTATGAATTTAACAGAGTACTCTACGACCGAAGGCCCTATAACATCAACCATAACTGCTATCACTTCAGCAACCATGTTAAATGGTACCACTGATAGCATGTTGAATAACGCTACCATGCATGATGTTGTATCTGTAGCACCGGCTAAAATTGATGACGTTTTCTATATCTACGTTTGGGCAGCCACGATTCTTGGCTGCATTATCATTACTTCCGGAAGGTTTGTACGTTCATTAATTATCTCGTTGAAGCCATTCTAGTCTAGCCAAAATCAGCTGAAATTAGTTGTATATGAACTTTTTGGTCTATTTTAGAGCCATGTTGTTCCTGTGGGTGTGCATGCGTAGTTCGATCAAGCTCCACAACCAAATGTTCAGCAACATCCTGAGTGCCACGATGCGGTTCTTCGACACCAACCCCTCCGGCCGCATCCTTAACAGATTCTCTAAAGACATGGGTGTGGTCGACGAAATACTGCCAAGAATGTACTTGGACACAATTCAGGTATATTTCCAAGACCCTTTACAAGTTTGCAGAATTTCAGTATTTTGTAAATAAACAAGTTCATCTTGAATGCGATCTAAATAAAATAGTTTAACCCCTTGTCGTACAGATTTTCATGGTCATGCTGGGTATTCTGGTGATGGTGGCCATCGTGAACCCCTACATGCTGTTAACGACCGGCGTCTGCGCCATTGTCATGTATGGCATGACCGTGGTCTACCTCAGCACAGCGCAGGGTATCAAAAGAGTGGAGGGCGTGTCACGCAGTCCAGTGTTCTCGCACGTAACGGCGACCATGTCAGGTCTGAGCACGGTGCGCGCGTGTCAGGCGGAGGAGCTGCTGAAGATACAGTTCGATGACAAGCAAGACGTACACACGGCTGCGTGGTGAGTGGCAAACCTTTCCTTGATATTTGACTTAACATCGAAACCGGTCATAAATTACACAAGCATTTTAACGGTCATATATTTGAATGTCTTTAGGTACAATATTAAAAAAAAAACATTAATAAAATATTTAATCCACAGGTATTTAACTCTGGTTACCAACACTGCTTTTGCCATCTGGCTAAGTCTTATCTGCAGTTTGTACGTTATAGTAGTCGCCTACACTTTCCTGTTCATGGATGATGGTAAGTTAAAAAGATTTAAGCATGTTTCAGATGAATCGCGACTGATTGTTGGGTGGCTTAAGCAATCTCAAAGATTTAACAGTTTTACAATTCAACCAAAAATATTTTCAATTTAGGTAACACCAAATCCGGCAACGTCGGTCTGGCCATCAGTCAGGGCCTGATTCTAGTAAACATGGTCCAATATGGAGTGAAGCAGGCAACGGAAGTCATCTCACAGATGACATGTGTTGAGAGAGTGATGCAGTTCACGTCGCTGCCGCAGGAAGAGACTAAAGGACCGAGCCCACCGGCGGACTGGCCGCAGAAAGCCCGAGTTGTATTCAAAGATCTCACTCTTAGATACGACAAGGATGCTGATCCAGTCCTTAAGAGGCTGAACATTGTAATTGAAAGCGGATGGAAAGTAAGTATTGACATAATAGTTCTGATAAGACAACCAGCGGCTTATGCCGCTGCCTTCAAATTTTGTTAGTGGATTTTCTTATATTTTCTAAAAACAAACTCGTTTTGTCTTCAGGTGGGAGTAGTTGGTCGGACTGGTGCGGGTAAATCTTCTCTGATCTCTGCTCTGTTCCGTCTGGCACCTATTGAAGGCAACGTCTACATCGATGACATTGAAACTGGAAAAATCGCTCTTAAAGTACGTACCATATATGAGTCAGATTCAAATAATACGGCTTACTATAAATGAGAAGCCTTTCTTATTCTACATGTATTTTGCAGGAATTACGGTCGAAGATAGCTATCATTCCTCAAGAACCAGTGCTGTTCTCTGCCAGCTTGCGCTACAATATGGATCCCTTTGACAAATACTCCGACATTCAAATCTGGGAAGCTCTGGAACAGGTGGAGCTGAAGGACAGTATAACGGCTCTGTCGTCGGCGGTGGCGTCCGGCGGCTCCAACTTCAGCGCGGGGCAGCGCCAGCTGCTGTGTCTGGCGCGCGCCGCCCTCGCGCGGAACAAGCTGCTCGTGCTCGACGAGGCTACGGCTAACGTTGACCCTACGTAAGTCCATTATACTTATAAGTTATAAGCTTAAAAGAGCGCAAACAACTGATTGGGCAGATCCGAATTTTACTATACACTTTATCTACAAAACTAATTTTCATTGCTCGAAAGCATTAGCATTGGTTACATCAAGATGGAACCCCAATATCCATTAGTAAACGACTTCATTTTGCCTACTTATAAAAACAATTATTCTTTTCGCAGTACGGACGCTATGATCCAGAAGTCTATTCGCCGCCACTTCGCGGACTGCACCGTGATCACCGTCGCGCACAGACTGCACACCGTCGCGGACTCCGACAGAGTTGTTGTAAGTAAAGCAAGAATTTAAGTTCCCAAAAACTCCAGGTGTCCAACTTGTTTAGACATAACGCCCCCTTTTTTTTAAGGATGGGGAATCATTAAATAACTTCTCTCACTCTGGGCGGAGCGGGAGGGAAGTGTCAGACTTTTACTGACCAAAATCCATCCATATTCCTTCCTTGCCCTCTATACGTTCCGGGGCCGCGGTATCTCTTTCGAACAGTCCCGTAGCCCCGGCAGCCTAGGCTTCTGGCCCCGTCAATGTGCTGACATCTCTTTGGGGCGCGCGTGGAACACAAACGCTCCGTCGACACGGCCTGTCGTCATAAGACGGACGGACGGCGAGCTAGCCCATAGCTCACACGTCCACAGGCCGCGCCAAGACGTAACGCCCCTTAGGCGACATTTTGCAGAGACTGCTCACAGCTAGCATGTGCTTTACGACCAAGGATTACGTGATACCTTTCGCATCTTCTATCGTAACCTTAAAAAATATATTTTTTCCAGGTAATGGAAGCAGGCCAGATAATAGAGTGCGGTCACCCCCACGAACTTCTTCAAGACGAAGACGGTCCCTTCACGAACATGGTTAAACAACTGGGTCCTGCCTCTGAACAGAGTCTTCGAGATCTCGCAAGCAATGCCTACGATGAACATAAAAATAAGAGTACGATGAAAGCCTAGGCTTGGACCAAATAAATGAATGAAAGCGTTAACGTACGTTCGTAGTACGTTTAAAAAAGGTGATCCATCAGAGTCACCATTGACTGACCGAAATTTTGAGCGTCTGAGCCTTTTGATAACACAAACTTAATGTAGAAGATGAATTCAAGTTGTACATATTTTTAGCAAGAAACTGAGATGTTGAACTAACATTTAGTAGTTTTAGAAATAATTTAAAAAGTGTCTGTATGTAGTGACTTTTAAACAATGATGGTTTGCGTGAAATTGAGTAGATTTTTAGTTCATTACTGTGATTTGTGTGTGTTAGGTACTGTGTGTATGTTTGTTAATATAAGTATTTATAAGTACCTATAACATTGCCATTAAATTAGCCATTTAATTATACCATAATTACTGTCCAGGGGAATAAGTTTATACTTAGGTGCTTAAATTATTATGATTAAGTATATTTCACATAAACTCCTTGTCCTTTTATTTGTATATTAAAGTAATTTTTGATAGTATTCACGGCTATTGAGTTTCTTTTGAAAATCCTGAAATGTTTCTGTTGTCAGGTGTACAGAATAAGAAACAAACAGGGCTGCTTAGCTTACATGCCGAAAAAAAACAGCAACACCATCCATAGGATGGATTTAGTTGGCTCCACCTGTCTTTCAGAATTATGATTGAATTATATTATTACCTACAAGCAGAGTACGACCCGAATTGATAATCAAATTCCAATTTAATGCAAGCGAAACCGCGGGCAAATTCTAGTGTTTTCATAAAATACAGTTTTACCATGCTTTCCCTCATTTTCTTCACTAACCAATAACAAAAGGGAAGACTAATTGTCTAGATCAAATTAATAGTACATTGTTACCTTAAGGGTGAATAGTACATTGTTATCCTATAGGGACTAAATAAGTCTTTACCCCGAGGTAAACACTGTGCTTTTCATTACGAATACGAATTTTCATAAAAATAAAAACAAGAAACAACTCGAAAAAAATTAAGATCGGATTGCCGCTTTCCCGCCTATGTTGTTTTTTTTCTGTGGCCGGCTATTATTCAGCCTTTATTTTTCACTTTCGTCACCGACAAAATAGTAAATATTTTGACCAAATCTATGTTCTTTTAAAGAAATATTTGTAAGTTATTTAAAAAGAATATATTATTTAATTAATAAGTACAGAATTTTATGTTATTTCAATTTTATATCGCTCTGTAATTTAGAGGCTGTATAGAAGTCGGTGGAACATGGTTCAATAGAAAGGTGAAAATATATATATATATATATTTTTATATTTTGACAGCTGTCACTTGAAAGCGATTCTCCCTAGGGCTAAAATGTATTACTTTCAACCCGCTCCTCAGGCAACTTCAGGCTTACATTCCGAGTATGAGTAATGAATAGGAACTTCCCGTCCCGAGACGGGGTTAGGCGCCCGAACGTAGTGAGGGCACTAATAGTTCGAGGGACTTAATATCTAAATCTTTAACCTGAGGTAAACACTGTGCTTTAAGTGCTTTTCATTACGAATATACAACGTGTAACATTCAATGCGCAAAACCTCAGACACCCCAAATGATTTTTAATTCAATTGACCTAATTCTGAGTAAATAAAAAAACATTTAAAAATTTTAAAAAATATGTGCTGTTTTAGTTTTACTGGCAATTAGATTTACTGGCAAGAACTATTATTAACTCGCGTATGAGAAAATTTAAATTGGACAACCATTTGTGTTTGTTTGTTTACCTATTTTGGCAAGTTTGCGCACGTCATGGCTTGACCTATTAATAAATATACCTACATGGCAAAATTTTTATGAAGATTTTTTGAAAAATGTGACCTATATTAAAAAGTGGTTTAATTGATTCTGATCAAACTATTTTCAGGTTTTGCGCATTTAACGTTACACGTTGTATGTGGACAAAAAAAATTAACATTAATCTACTCGGAAAAAACAAATGAAAATCATTTTGTTTTTTTTTCTGTGGCCGTCCAGCCATTATTTTTCATGTTCATCATTGAAAATATGGTTAACTAGCTGACCCACGCAACTTCGTCTGCGTCACATAAGAGAGAAAAACGAAAGGAAAAAATATCCACGTTTTTGCAACATTTTTCATTCCTGCTCCGCTCCTAACGGTCGTAGCGTGATGTTTTAGCCTATATCCTTCCTTGATAAATGGACTATCCAACACAAAAAGATTTTTTCAATTTGAACCAGTACTTCCTGAGATTAGCGCGTTCAACCAACCAAAAACAAACAAACTCTTCTGCTTTATAATATTAGTATAGATATGTTGCCCAAATCTGTAATTTTATAAGAAATTGTTGAAAGTAAATTAGAATAAAGTTCTAAAAAATATATTATTTTAATTAATCTTAACTTTAGAATTTCAGTTTTACATCACGCTGTAATTGAGTGGCTGTGGTGAAATTTGAACATGGCTCATTAGAAATGTGAATTTAAAATCGCCCTCATTTTAAATTCACATTTCTAATGAGCCAATAGATCGACGGACTAAATAAGTTTTTAACCCGAGGTAAACACTGTGCTTTTCATTACAAATACAGGGAAAATAAAATAAAACATGAACTCATCGAAACACAAATCAAGATCTGATGGCCGCTTTCTCGCCCATTTTTTTTTCTGTGGCCAGCTAGCTTTTCACCTCTGTCACCGCGAAGTATATTATTGTACCATGTGTCACCGCATGTCATGCCAATCAAAACAGTAAAGATGGCGCGCGACCCTACTCTGGATATTTTTTTTTTTCCCCTTTTATGGCAACTGAGCCGGTTCCGACTATTCTGCCAGTGTCACGTCGTGACGGCAGCACAGAGAGGCAGGCCGTCGAACTTCGTACTCCGTGGAAGTTGTAGCCTAGATAAGCGTTGTGCACCAGCTAAAATTTTAAATCATATCCTGTGCTCTAATTTGACATGATACAATGCAATGACTTTTAAAGAAATCAGTTAGA
Source organism: Xestia c-nigrum (assembly GCA_916618015.1). NCBI lineage: Eukaryota > Metazoa > Arthropoda > Insecta > Lepidoptera > Noctuidae > Xestia > Xestia c-nigrum. The sequence continues at coordinate 15,561,757 of OU745260.1, forward strand.
TTTTACACAATATTAAAATGTGATAAATCAAATTAGGATTTAACAAGTTATTTTAAATTAACAATCAATCTTATAAATTGCTCGTATGCAACGAACTATCAACTCTTCGTTAACTTCCTCTTCCTCCGACATATTATGTCACCGTAAAATTGTCAAACACGTTATATTACAATATAACGTGTTTCTCTCTAGCGATACTGTAAACTCTCGAATTATTGTCAACTGAACATACGGAAGTATCTCTGCCCCCATTTGGACTTGCCCCCCCCCCCCCTGCCCCGTTAGGTTAGTTAGGTTCCTTTAAACCCTGCACTCGGAAAAAGGGGCTCCGTCAAAACCTTCAAAAGAGTTTTTTTGTTGATATCAGTATTTTTTTTTTGTAATTTTTCTGGCTCGAAGTAGCACCTGTATCTAGCATAAAAAGATTCCTTGTACTAAGGTTTATCATCCACGGTTTCGAGGAAATGATTTTTAAAGGAGATTTTTAGGGTTGTCACTATTTTGACCTTTTGAGATATAGTACCTGCTTGTACGTTTTTAGATAAATGTACTTTCGCATTATAATATAAGTTTGGATAAAGAATCTGATTATTTCTGATGAAGGGTTACGTGTGCCACCCTTGATAAGCTGATTCTAAAACCCCTCGCTAATGAATTGTGTTCGGTATCTTCTGCAGAGCAGTGCAGCAATATGTAGTGACATATAGCTGGCATCCGATCCTTTTATTATTTTTGTGATAACCCTATATTTGGAACTTTGACCTCAGCACTCAAAAATCATTTTCTCGAAACCTAGGCTGAAGTTGAACGTAACATTTTTGTGGATGATAAACCTTAGTACAAGGAAACTTTTTATGCTAGATAGAGGTTCCACTTCGTGCTAGAAAAATTATAAAAAAATAAATACTGATTTCAACAAAAGGTTTTGTCAACATTTTTGAATAAATATAAACTGGATAATGTGCACCAAATATGAAAAAAAAATGAAAATATTTATTTCAGACTATGCACACATTAATTATACAAGTCCATATTATGTTAGTAGATAGATACTTATGGCTATGTTAGTAAAATTTAAAATAATTATTGTTTTGGACATGCATGAGCGACCAGTGCCGCAGAATTTGGCTGTCCACCCTGTCCGACACCACACTCAGAAGCGTGTTGGAGCTACCTTTTACTCGAGACCACAGGGAGGCTATTCTTTTGCGAAGCACCGCCTGGAAACCGTCCGTGCTGTGGTCAGCAAACATGCCGGAGGCACTACACCTCCATGGGAGCCCCAGCAGGCCCCTGAACGCGTTGTTATACTGGACGCGCAATGCATTGCCGGCTTTTTTAGTGTAATTACTCCACAGGTTGCACGTGTATAACGTTTGGCAATAGCTTCTGAAGAGTGTGACTTTAACGTCACGTGCGAGCATCGCGCAAACCTGCGAGAAAGCATATTACAAATAATGTTTTATAAAACACAAATACAAAAATATGTATAGATTTTTTTTACGTATTATTTTTAGTATTTTCAGTGTGACGGAACGAAAGGTCACGAAAACTAAAATATTTTTTAAATAATAAAGTATGATAAATTGACACCTAGGTGTTTTTCTCTTGCATTTGGAATGATATATTTAGTATAAATCTTCAATAAAAAGCGAATGTCACTTTTTTGGGCAAAACAAACACCGTGGAGTAGTACCACTGGGCAAGGGGGACCCCTCCTTCCCTCCACACCGCCTGAGTTGACTACCATCGCATGCATTTCACGAAAAATAATGCATTTTGTTGTAAGCAGTATGTTCATTTGATAATATCGCTAGAGATATTACAATATAACGTATTTGACAATTATACGGTGACATATATATATTCCTAGTTAATAATAAATAAATAAATATCGCACACACAGCGCCACCTAGTGCCACACTAAGCAAAGCTTGTGTCGTGGTCACTAGATAGTTGATATACTACATATATACTTTTTTGTTTGGAAATACATACTTATTATATATATAAACATCCATGACTCGGAAACAAATGTCCATGCTCATCACACAAACATTTGCTCCTACCGGGATTCGAACCCAGGACCCTAAGAACGTAAGGCAGCGTCACTACCACTACGCCATTCGAGTCGTCAAAGTTAATACTTAATACAAAACTGAATTTTACATCGCACTGTAATTCAACGTTCGTCAACGGACAAGCCCGATCGATACGGTAACATTCTAAAAATAACGTAGTTTGGGAACCTCCCTAACGAATCTGTTTACTTAGGGCCCAACCCCACTTTATAGATTTCCTCACTTAGGGCTAGCGCACACTACAGACAAGACTGTCTTGAGACAGACTTTTGCTTTACAAAACATATGAAGATGCGCACACTTGAGACAAAACGTCCGGTTATTTCACAAAGGGAAAACCCGGGAATCCCCGGGTTTTTGAGAACCGGGAAAAATCGGTGCGTATGTGACGGGGACGTACCTCCTCTCTAGTAGTCTCGTCCGAGCCAGAGAGGTTATATAGAATAGACAGCCCTCTCTTGAGAATTTTGGACACCTTCGTTGGATGGTGTCGCCCTCTGGTACTAAACCCCCCGAACTAATCCCTAAAACTATAGGTGCATTCTTACTACTTAGGTAAATACATACCATACCCATAGCTGTGCATTAACTCGTTAATCCGATAATCGTTAATTAACGAAGTTAACATTTTGATTAACGGATTAACTTTACATTTTGATTAACGTCGTCGGTACTTGATTCATCCGTGTAGATCCTTAGCTATTTTGGACCTGAGGAGTCACACGTCTCTACTATGAGCTCTATGTTGTAGTGTTTTTGAAAGCAGTGGGTTCTGTCGCTGGGTGATGCCAACATGGGCAGTTGTTTCATAGCATCCCCTTTTATGCGTGTATGTTTGATTTTGAAATTATTTTGGGTGCTTCGAGCCTAATAGTCGCCAGGGCCGCCTCCTCTCTTACCGGGTGAAGAGGTGCTAATCCCAGCATCACGTGAAGTGCGGGAATGGGTGAGATTCTCATGCTACTGGCGATTGCCACGCAGGTAAATCTTTGTAGCTTCTCGATTCGAGGTCCTTTTTAGCCGTGCTCAGGTTGGTTCTGGGGCCACCAAACTAAAGAGCCGTATGTGATGATTGGTCGGATGAATGTAGTGTATGGCCAATAGGTAAATTTGGAGTTTAGGCCCAAATTCCTTTCGAGCAGTCCTTTGCATTGCCATAGTGCTTTGCTGGCTTTTGTAGTGATGTAATCGGTGTGTTTTTCCCAAGTCTGCCATTTATCCGAACAGATGCCCACTTGCCCAGGTATTTGGTTTCAATCGATAGGCTTAGGGTGGTCCCAAAGAAACTTGGTACTTGTAGGGATGCCAACTTTCTTTTCTTTGTGAAAAGCATGATTTCGGTTTTGGGAGGGTTTACTGCCAGTGTTTATTCCTTGCACCAGTCCTCTACAATATTTAAGGCTTTGCGCATTTTATATGTTTAAATGTTACAAGATGTCACTTATGATTGCTATTTTATGACTTATTTCGTTGTTTCATGTAGGCGACGACATAAGTCATAAAATAGCTACGATTAATTTATTTTTCCTCTGGTTTCGTTATACTGATTACTGAATATCAATGATTGACAATTTATTTTATCTGTCCTATCCGAATCATCAGTATTATCCGGATTTATCCGGATAACATAATCCAAGTATCCGGATACTAAAATGAGCAAATTGATGGTATGCCCTAGTCTTAGAAGACCAAACAATTTCGTTCTAGGTGTGCGATGTTTCGTAGACAAAACAGTTTTTGAGACAGACCTGTATGTGTGAGACAAGTCTGTCTTAAGACAGTCTTGTCTGTAGTGTGCGGTAGCCCTTAGGCGCGGGACAAACACGAGTGGCGTATGGCGTATGGCGGTGGCGCGGGTGCGCGGGAGGGCGCCACTTCCTCGCCCCCCGCGCACCTGTAGCCGCGCCACCCCCATAAGCCACTTGTATGACCCGCGGCTTAGGTAATTGATTACGTTTAACGATTTTTCATCTTCCATTCTAGGGAGCTGTTTATAGCTACGTTAATACTTATATGTGGGCAACAGTCTAATATTCTAAATTAAGTTATGTGACATGCAGTGTTGTTTTTTTTAAACTGTAGACGGTTATGGTTGTGACTGGACTACAGAATTAACTAGCTTTTGCCACAAAACTTCAGGTGGATCACTCGAGTCAGGAGCCCAATGAGACTGGTCGTTTTGTAGTGTACTGGTAAACGACCCCTTGTTCTAAATGTGTAAATGTTTGCAATTGTTATTTTTATAGAATTGCGCAACTTTAAAGTTGGTGGTCCGAAAGACAGTCGGCTCCAGGGAGGGTGTGATGTGAGCATAGAAAAATGAACTTTTCCTTCTTTCGCGGGTCGCCATGTAGTCGATTTAGTTTTTGTGTTGACCATGGCACTATGTGATGTCCACGTATAGGTATAGTCTCCTCGGGTGGTGTTTAAATACTGTGTTCATAATAGTATGTTCATTTTCTGCAGCAAATTACAACATGTAGTGAAGATAAATTAAACCAAGACATAACGAAAAAAACGTTGATATAATTATAAAACATGCTTCACATAAAAATGAAGCAGTATTTAAAACAATTTCATTTTGGTGCTTAAAAATATATGACAACAAATTGATTCGACAGAGTTAATAAGGAAAAAATATAAAATTGTACTTTTACATAACTTAACAATGCCCAGTACTTGTGATTACTGGTCAAGGAGCAAATCGTAGTTGGGCTTCTGATTCGCTTTATAAGCATTCTGGAATGCCAACAATGCGTCTTTGGGGAGCTTGTACTCGACGATGGCGGGGTCTTTACCCAAATTGTCGAGGTAGGTCAACTGTAAAAGAAATAAAATATTACAAATTAGGTTATAATCAGAGAGTAATTTTAGCCGGCTCCAGCCAACGACCACCGACGTGGCTACTTGAGTAGTGGTATTGATCTGAAAATTGATTTAGCTAAATGGCATTTTGTCTGTTGGTAAATGAAAGACTAACTAAGGCTGAGGTTAAACAGTGCCATCGCTACCCATCTACAACCCTGATCTGTAAGTCATTAAACAGACTACGGACTGAAAACTGATCGAAACAAGGATACTTTACTATGAGACTTTCTCTAGAATTCGTGATGCTTTTCCACAAACGAACGTCCGTCGTCGTACAGTCGTATGGACTTTACTGAAGGCGTCATACACAATAATAGATTGCCGTCGATACTAAGCTAAATATTAGAATGGAGAAAAATTGGTGGTTTTTAACTATGGTCCCTTTAAATCTACTTACAATTGGACTTATTATCTGGTGATTTTATTTGAAGGTGCTATAAAGAAGTAATTAAAGCATGTCATGATGACTTTCAAGGCAGTTATCAGTGTTTAACATCTTTAGCCGAGGTTTAAACTGGAGAAATTATCACAACTGAAGAGTACGTGTCATGAAATATTGGCCAGTCATTCAACGTATACAGTTTTTATTACACCATGTTTTGTAATCACAAGTTTACATAATATTTGTTAACCTATCTTGATCATATAAAAATGAACTTGAAAAGTTCAACTGACAATTTTGGAGTCATTACCTGTGGTCCCGGGTTCATGGCTAATTTTAATTACCCGTGGTTCTATAGCATTAGGGATTGTTTCTTGGACTTCTGAATATTTCGATAGAAAATACAAATCCGGTAACAACGACTCCAATTTTGGGCTGACGTGACTGCTTATGATTTGCCCTTGATATTCACCTATTCAATCGAGAGTTTACTACCCAATCAACCAATTGGTGTTGAAGATAGGTATTCGATTTCGCCGTAAAAATTGATAGTCTCAAGCAGTGAAAGGTTGCTGGGTACCACTCGTTTTTTTTTAAATTCTGTATTAATATGTTTTCTTTTAGGTCAAACTCAAACCCAAACTCAAATCATTTATTTCAACTAGACCATTACGGTACTTTTGAATGTCGATAAAACGAAAAAAAAAGGCTACAGTCACAGACACACAGGCTACAGTCACATTATAACTTGAGAATGTACTATAGTTGCCCATTCCCTAGCGTAGATCTCTATGGAGAAGAACGGGCAAGAAACTCCATGGACACTCTTTTCAATCAAAAATGTTGTTACAAAATCTTGGTTACATCTTTCATGTTGAGATTCAGGTTTAATTAGGACCCACATTGCCGTTAGAGTTAAGCGTACAGACGCCAGCACATGAAGCTATCCGAAACTGCTATCAACTTTAAACCTTATGGTTTAGCGATAAAGTTGAAAAAAGTTGAAATCACCACCTAAATCAAGTAAATAAGAATAACGTCCATTATTTGAGTTTGCTATACATACCACCAACTTGTATTTCTTCTCATCCAACCTTGCAATATCACTGTCCATGATGTTCAGCCTCTCGAACCAGGGCCAGATCATGTAGTCTGCGAAGCCGGGCTGGTCTCCATCCAAGAACTTGGTGCCTCGCAGTTTCAGCTCTGCTTGAAGGATATCGATACCCTTGAAGTATGCAGCGATGTTGTCCTCGGTAATGGTCTCCGGTGATCTCACCAATTTGTAGTATAAGATGTGGGACTGAAATGGAATATCGTCTTCATTCATTATTACTCCTCTTCTCCTGTATCCGCATATATTTACGATTTCGAATTGGGTATCAGCATCATCATCCGTCAAACCTTTCCCAACATGGTTAAGATCAACTTTCACTCGACATTCACAGCCCTGTTATTGGATAATGCGAAACCCCTTACTCAAACTGCTTTAGGATTCTGACTACCAGGAACGTCTGTCTAAGGTCTACAATTAACAGTCCAGACCAATGGATTTACCAGCTCCATTCATAGTTCTGCTAGCCAGCTAAGTCGTATCAAGTATGGCTAACCCGCTCAGGGTGCATCGGACATAATTTTCCCATTAAAAAGTGCCACTACTTGTTGTAGCTATTACTTTAAATTTTAATTGGGCTATCATTAAAAATTATAGTGTATGATAGGTGAATGAGCATTAGAGATAATTATGGCCAATGTTTACTTGAGTGGTCGTTGTATATCCCATTTTTACCTTTAGGTATTTATTTTTTCGGATGGGAAATCATCAAAAGACTCCTGCCGCTCTGGGTGAATCGGGAGGCAGTGTCAGACTTTTATTGATTGAAACCCATCCATGTTCCTTCCTCACCCTTTATGTTCCAGGGCCATGCGGTATCTCTTTCGAACAGTCCCGCAGCCCCGGCTAGCCTCGGCTTTTGCCCTACATTATGCTGACATCTCTTTGAGGCGCGCGGATGAGAGGTTCTCTCCCTCTCGCGGTCCGCGGCCTCCTTCGCTAGCGGGCCGGATGCGAGATGTCGCGCCCCTGACGATGGCTCAGACTGTTACAACGACCCAATCTATCCTTCCCATCTCAGGTTAATGCACTCTGTACAGGACGAAATGAAAAACAGAAAAAGACTACTTACACTTGTCAAAGCTTCAATAATGATCTTGTCCTTGGCCTTCAGGAGAGGGTCCTTAGGAAGTAGAGGCCTCTGTGGGAAAACATCGTCCAAATACTCCACTGTCACCAAGCTCTCGAAGACAGAAACATCTTCCGATGTTTGCAGTGCTGGCACTTTACCTAAAGAACAAAATAAATAATTATTATGAGAAGTTTGAAATTAACCCAACATGGCACGGCACACCTGTAATACCCGAAGGGTTAGATACAGGTGTAGGTACCTATTAGAACCCCTTTTCTTCGGCTGGGAAATCATCAAATGACTTCTCCCACTCTGGGCGGAGCGGAAGGGAGTGTTAGACTTTAACTGACTTAAGACCATCCATGTTTCTTCCTCACCCTTTACGTTCCGTCGCCAGTGTAATTGCCATCAACGCGGGGAGCGCTCGTATTGCCACCAACCGGCACATATTCAGTCTCCATAGCTGCCATTGAGAAATTTTCTGGTGGAAAATTACAACAACACTTAGCCCGACCTGGGGATCGGACCCGGGGCTTCACCTGAGCTTGAGCTCAGCAGTCGCACTTGCGAAGGCCTTAAATAATTCGTCGAATCTTTGGCCCAAAACTAGACAATCAGGGAATGGATGAGCGCTACATCAAGTTCATTGGAAACTAGCTCTACATTATTCCCTGTGATTTAACACCAGTCTGTGATATCTACCGACCTGGTGAAATGATCAAACAGTGCTATGACTGAGCCCATTAGGTTTGAATAAACACAACCATAGTGGAGACCAGCCAAGCAAAAAGAAGTTGCCCGAGATTCAACCAACCAAAGGATAGACGAGAGACGCGATACAGATTTAGACCAATCCGATTGGACGGTTTCCGCTCGCGTCTACGCGTTGCTGGAGACAGTAGGCAGTAGCATTTTCTTACCAAAGTAACTAACGGTGGGGAGCCATTCGGGTTTGTCCATAAGGTCGATGTTGACGATCTCATAGTCGACATTCTTCGCGTTCAGAGCAAGGACAGTGCGCTGCGCGTACGGGCAGTAGCGCATGTTGTACAGGCGCAGCTTCCCGGTGAACGGAGGTAGAGCATCACCTGTAGAGAAAAATTAAAGTCAAACAGGTGGTTCCGACTGTCATTCGTAGATCATCCACAGTTGTTGCGGAAAGTCAGAAGCCCGGAAGTCTGAACCAGTCTTGCCAGGAACTATCGTGTTATCAAGTAATTGGGTTTAAAGGTCAGATAGGCAGGTGCTCCATACTAGTATTCATACGGTTAGACTTGCAGAGCGTTCCCCAAACATAATTGGGAGACGCTCGGCAGATGGTGATGATGTAAACGGGAATTTTGTTACAAAACTGCAAGCTTATATTCTACAATATGAATGCGCCTTCTACGGAGGCATAATCGTAGCAGCACGTTACATTAATTACAGTACCGTACCACTAGATTAGCCTCACGTAGTTTCAGCCCGTGAAAAGTTCATAATGATTCTTTTACCGAGGTACCCATTAAATTACGTACTGAAGAGTAGAGAGGCTATAGCCAAGAATTTTTGAGATGTAAACTAAAAATGTCACTTAAGGGATATCTTCTGTGATTGTTGTTTATATTGACCTCCCGATATTTCGACGCTGTTGCAAGTGCCATGATCGCGGGTTGATTGGAGAATGCGGGTGGATGGAAAAAATTGTTTGGAGCAGACAAATCTGTCTACCCTCTTTCTTTGTCTTTTGCTACGCGCACTACTGGAACTCGACACGAAAGTCATGGTAAAATACAGGAGTGTCAGACTTTTACTGACTAAAACCCATCCATGTTCCTTCCTCGCCCTTTATGTTCCGGGGCCGCGGTATCTCTTTCGAATAGGCCCGCAACCCCGGTAGGCTTCGGCCCTTGCAGGCCCGTCCCCTTATGCTGGCATCTCTTTGAGGCGCGCGTGGAACACGAACGCGCCGTCGACACGGCCTGTTGTCATTAGACGGACGGACGGCTGCCTAGCTAGCCCATAGCTAACCGTCCACAAGCCCGTATCTACGGTGGCCGGTAGCCACCACGTGGCCCCCGACGCCCGGTGCGTCTCCCGCGGCGGCTGGGAAGAGAGGCATTGAAAGTCATCCTTAATTGATATTTTTGTGTTTTCTTATTTCAATTGCTTCTCTTGTCAGCCTTGTAAAACAATGTCTGTCCGTTGACAAAATACGTGGCATATGGAATTCAGTCAAGTGATTGGGCCATGACTGCAAAAGATGTTCAGCTATGACCGGTTTTTGCTCATAATAGTTTTTCACAGCCTCTATGTGCTCTTTGATGAGGCATGAGACAGTTCGCTTCGTTTGACCGATGTATGAACTGCCGCAACTACAGTCGATTTTACCTATACACCCCAGGATGTTTGTATGGGATCTGTCCTTCGGGGAACGCAGACTTTGTGCATTTTATTTTTGTGTCGTGTATTTACTAAGTAAACGACCTATCTCGTCCGTTACTCCTCTAAGGTATGGCAAAATTGGTTGACGCTCCACCGTAGATATAGCGACTCGGACTCGCATCTTTATTGGTCTTACTCCTCCAACGTTGGTTTTGTAGCCATTTTTTTGCAAAACCTTTTGAACGTGGGATAATTCACCAATAAGATGTTTAAAGTCACACAAATCAAATGCACGATTTATGGGTCAGGTGACTTGAGGTGACAGGGGTGATGATGTGAGGTGGCGTGTATGTGGCGGTCCGTATGAGTCGGCTTCCTGTACACGAATGGCTGAGGGTCCCACCACTCCTTACAAGGACTTTCACGACAGTAAATGCCAACGCCCGATCCGAGGGTAGACAGATTTGTCTGCTCCTAACATTTTTTGCCATCCACCCGCATTTTCCAGTCAACCCGCGATCATGGCGCTTGCAACAGTGTCGAAATATCGGGAGCTAAATATAAACAACAATCATATCTATCTATACATTAATAAAATCGTTGAGACCAAAAAATCTGTACATTGATGATTTAAAAGAAAAACCGATCAGAGTGACTTAAAATAAGTAACTGAACATATTAAAACCATTTTTAAAATTCGTGTTTGTTTGTTTGTTTGACCGCGCATCACGTAAAAACTGCTGGACAGATTTTGATGAAAACTTCACTAATCTATTTAAATAAACTCAGAATAACATTTAGGCTATAGAAATTATGAAAAATTTTGGAAAAAGGGGGTGAAAAGGGGGTGAAAGTTTGTATGAAAAAAAAAATTGATTGTTCTAGATTCATGAAACTCATAGTAAATACTTATTATTAAAAATAAAGAAATACCTGTTTCAGCATTTAAAAAAAAAAAAACATCCAGAGACGTAAAAAAGAGGGTTTTGTGTTTAAAATTAATTAACTTCATACACCTATAGAATAAAGTCCAATGAAGTGGAAACCTTTAAAAGTTGCTGTAAATACTTCAAATTTAATACAGGTAAATGTTGTTTCTCAATTTTCTTGAAATTTGATTTATGAAGTGAATACGCCCAAAATAGCGGAACTCAAGAAAATCGGTATAAGTAGTTGGTAATACAGGGTGGAAACGGTAAACGGGGCAGTAAGGGGAGCTGTAGCTACACAAAAATGGTCTTTGGTAACAATCCAATCCAATCCAATCAATTTTTTCACAAAATGATTATCCTCATTCACAGATTTAATTAAAAAATAAAGTATACCTACATAGCAAGAAAATTGCCATTTTACATAAAACAATTATTTTGATGCCAATCTTCTTTCTGACACTTATCAAGAAGTTCTTCCAAACCAACCCAGGTTAGAGTACTCAAAAAGTCAGAAATTGCAAAAAAATAACTTTCAGCGGGGCAGTGTAGGGGAAATAGTTAGCCAGAAAATTGCTATTTTACACAAAACTGTTTTTTGATGCCAATCATTATTTTTTATTTTACATAAGACATAAAGCCGGAAAAGTTACAAATACATTACAAACGAATACAAATCCTACTATCTACAAATAAAAATGCTTTGTCCTGAAGGACTATCTAAACCGCAGATTGTAGAAACCTGAAACTTGGAGGGTGTATTTTCTGTATAACGTAGGCATACGATAAGAAATAATTTGGAAATTATACCCCTAAGGGGGTGAAAAAGGGGGGCAAATATTGTATGGGAAAATGTGATTCCTTGGTCTACTTCAACCTTTGCAATCAACAATATTAACAGAATTGATAGATGCGTTTCATATTGCATTTAAATTCATCCCCTAACGGGGTTAAAAAGGGGTGGAATATTATTTTGGCGGTGATTTGTTTCGAATTTGATATCAATACTCCTTCGAGATTTTGATATAAACTACAAGTTATTTTGATACATGTTTCAAAACCCAATCCGATTTTATTCCAAAAAAGTAGAACTCATATAAAAATTTGGTGCAAAATTGCAAATACTCTTTAAAATTGGAATATCTCGAAAGTCACCGTAAAATATTAATACCGCATTTGAAGGTTTCTAAGCTTTGAAGAGGTTATGCACTTTAAGACACGGCGTTATAGCGTAGGGACGTAGAGTTTGAAATTTTAAATGGTAAGCAGTTGTAAGAGGTCCGCAACGGTTTACAGCAGCTATATCGTGTTGCGGCTCATTTAATGCAACTTGATGAGAACTGCAGACCTAGCTGGAGTATGACTGTCATCGAGTGTCTAAGTATGAAGATGTAATTGATGTAAAGCTGTCAATAGAAGCCTTTAAAGCTGTTTTTGTAAACATGGTAAATTATTCTTATTGAAATAAATACGTTGTTAATCACAAGTATTTGAATTTGAACAAAATTGCCCTTGGGTACGTAAATTGACTTCAATGCATATCTTAAGAGATACACCGATTTAAATAACTCCGCAGCAAAATAATGATCATGTACCGGGCGCGCATTTTCATTATGCGGAAGGATGTGTGTGATGTGCTCTTTGAAAATTGTATTATAGGTGCTTACGACCCACTCTCTGTAACCCTCTCTTTCTTTCAGCTAGTTACGGAATATCTTCCGTGATTGTGGTTTATACAACATAATTTTTTGTTTGACGAGTTATGCGAACATAAATGTAGGGAACAGCTGATTTTTTTTTCGCGATTTCAAGGTTCGTCCCATAGAAAAAGTTGTTCAAAATGATGAGTACAATGACCCCTTTTCGGGTTTAGTGTAAACAAAAAATAATGTTGTATTGAGCTTGTGAGCAGTGACATTTTAAGTTTAGATGTGGAGATGTACTTCTCCAAACTCCTCCTCAAGTTCTAGAAATTCTGATGAAGACTCGATCTGAAGTTTCTATGAAACGAAGTGTCTAGTTTTTTGCTTCATATAAAAATCTGCTAAAAAGCTGGCCTACTTACTAGGTTCAGAATGTTGAATGAATGTTTATGAATGTTGAATATTTTCAATCTTTCTTTTATTATTTGTTACTTGTTATACATAGCTACATACTTATTGAAGACATATAGCTGCCTTTAAATAACTATGTTATTACTTTATTCTCTTATAAAATCGTGTTCATTACAAGCTTGTTTACAATTCGACGCCAGATGGCATCGCTTCGTGCCACAAAAAAACCCTGTTCTGCCGCATTAATTTCAACATAACATAAATCTAACGACTATTAAATACGCGGCAAATATTATTCTTATACACTATATTACTTTTAAATGTTGCTCTTCTAGTATTTACCCATTAGGCATGCTTACAAATATTCCACAGTTATGATCAAAGGAAACTTTTTAAATATCGCGCCAAAAAAGTGACGCTTGCTTCAAAAACAAACCTGATGCAAATAAGTCAAAATTAAAATGTAAACTTTTACAGGATTAAGAAACAACATATAATTAAATAAGTTTTTACGCCTACCTATGTAATTTTCACCTTCATTTATAATCTAAGTCATTTATAAGCCACTTAAAGCCACTGCTAACACTACCAAAAGATTATGTTGAATGTTTTATCAAAACATTGTTGTTTTAGTTTATTATCACTATTTGTTCACATATCTATCAGAGGCCGCACTACCTATAATAACATTAATCTATTTGAATATGTATTATATAAATTGTCACAACTAACCTGTTTTGAGATGTTTTGAGTTGAATTTCCTAGCGACCTTGCCTGCCATGTTGCTATATGGTAAAACGTATCCGAGCGCTCGTCCAAATGTCTGCACTCCTTGAAGCGAGGAGTATAAATGCACAGCGACACTGAGTGTTGACGATAACATGCCGACTATTTAACACCGGCCCGAATCTGGCGCTGATTATTATTCGACAAAATCAAAATACTACTAGCTATGGTGATGACTTGCTAAATTTTCTGTTTGCCTAGTCGCGTCACATTTGAACTTTGCCCCGATAAAGGTTTTTTTTTAATATTTAATCCTGCGATCGAACCAAAATACTGGGCTTGATGGACGTGAATACATAAAATGTAACGTGAAATAAAGATATGGGATGATAAGTAAAGATATAAAATAAACGTCATTAGTATACTGTTGTAGGAAGCTCGCATTACATCTTATAATACCATATTAAGTCGCCGATAATAATTTCACAAGAAAGACGTCCACCGCTGATCATAGGATAATTTATACTCAATTTTTGCCAGTGACCAGTCCTGCGCTTCTCACATCCCAGTTGATTCACGCAACCTTCACTATTTATGTAAAGGTAGTCGAAGTGATTTTAGGGTAAAGCAATACTAAGCTAACAGTAGTGACCCCATTTGAAGCTTTCGTTCATAGATTTATACAGGTTGTCCGTTGAAATGGCTTATAGTACAACTTATGGCCATTTAGAAAAAAATACGAAATAAAATCTATCATAAGTATTAGTGACTAAGACAAGTATTTGAAGAAAAAACTAATATTTGTGCCTTATTTTTTTTCTGATAGACTTTCTGCCCGCGACTTCGTTCGCGTGAATTTCCCGCTTGCAACATTTCTTATTGCTGCTCCGCTCCTATTGGTCATGGCGTGATGTTATATAGACTATAGCCTTCCTCGATAAATGGACTATCTAAAGCAAAATATTTTTTCAATTCGAGCCGGTAGGTTCCTTTAAACCCTGTACTCAGAAATATACCCCGCGTAGCAGGGAATATAAAGTGTTTATGATTAGGTTATAATAATCGGTATTTCTCAGGCATGGTACATTATCTTTTCATGAGAGTGGTACCATTGAGCAAGGACCCCTCCTTCCCTACACACCGCGTGAGTTGACTACGATCGCATGCATGCATTTCGTGAACAATAATGCGTTTTATTGTAAACAGTAGGTAATTCGTTTGACAAAATTTCGAGAGTGAACAATCTCTCTAGTTATTTTACAATCTAGCTTGTTTGACAACTTTACGGTGGCACATAATTTTTTTTTACCCAAGTAGTTTATACAAGATGTTTGTACTTTGTTTATAAATGAACTACGCCATCGGAGGTATTATTCAAAATTGTACTGTTTGTGATGCTGTTAAATGGCAAAAAGAAACAAACGGTATGTGTTGCTCAGGTAGGAAAGATCCATTATTTTCCCGTTCCGGGCTCTTACAATTCGACATCAGACGTTTCAGATCTTCGATTTTGACGACCCTGTTGTCGCTGGCATAAGATCCGCGTACGAGGTCGCGGGCAGAAGCTACTACTTAATGAATAAATAGTAAGACTAGTTATTGTACTTTCTTTTTAATATGCAAGTTCATTTATTGTCGAAATTAGCATAAATTAATTTATAAACAAAGTACAAACATCTTGTATAAACAGTTCTCAATGCGATGTTCCCCGATTAGTCTTCGAGTAATCGGGGAACATTGTATTGAGGATTGGAATTATTTTTGAAGTCGGTTAATAACGACTTATGGTAGGTGAATCAAATATCTGGAAAGCCTATATAAGATTCGGCCGAATATCGTTAATTTGCTCTTAAGAATTTACGAGTTCCGTTCCTTTGTCATAGATCCCAAAATCAGAAGTAATCAGAACCTAATCAAATTCTCATCAATGTACCCTTGAAGTAAATCCTTTCCAATAAAATAAAAAAAAAACAATACATGTCACGCTAATAGGGCTTATCCCCAATAAATGGAACTTAACACACCTAACTGTCGAAATCTGGGTGTATTATACACTTCTGAGTACCCCCTCAAAGCATACAGGCGTGATGTTACGTCATGATATTATATAAACAACCAAGCGTTTGCTGCAATCACTGCAGTTTGCCGTGTATTTTTGAAGAGTTCCATTTACATCTCCGAAGATCAGCATCAGTTCTTCAGCAAATTAACATGACACCACTCGGGAAGCCTCAACTTTCAAATAAAAAAAAAACTATGAAAATCGGTTCACCCAATCGAAAGTTCTGAGGTAACAAACACTGTCGAAATTTGGGTGTATTGTACGCATCTGCGTACCCCCTCAGAGCATACAGGCGTGATATTACGTCATAATAAACAACCTGGAAGCGTTTGCAGCAATCACTGCAGCTTTGCCGAATATTTTTGAAGAGTTCCATTATATATCTTCGAAGAGCAGCATCAGATCTTCAGCAAATTAAAATTAGACCACACGGGAAGCACCAGCCTTCAAATTAAAAAGAACCATCAAAATCGGTTCACCCGGTCGAAAGTTCTGAGGTGACAAATACAAAAAAAATCGCGCATCATAATGTCATAATCACGCATAAACGAAGTATATTATTGTACCATGGCATAAACTACAAAATAAAAAAAGTACACCAACACCAAGAAGGTTCCGAGTCTTAGTTTTTAAGAAATTAAAAAAGGTTGAATGATAAAGGATATCACCCAGCTTCCATACATTTTTGGCAATTTTCAAAAGTTACCAGCCAACTTATTATTCTGATATTATTCGGCTTAACATAATAAAAAACAAATTATTACACCAAAGTCGTAAGTCAATTCACCGAGAAGTTATTCAACAGGATGATGTCCTTTGGTATCATGGAGGTAGAAATAAATAGGTTTTTCACTCCTCTTGCTCGAAAATACCGTTATAATAGCGTACCAGAGCGGGCGTAAAATTACATATTATGCCCTTGGGAAAAAAGTTTTTTTTTTAATTTTCGTCGTCGATGTTCGAAAACGCATGTCTTTACTCATAAATATAGAAATAAAGAATTGGCTTATTACTTTCCATAAAAAAAAAAACATTTTATTTAAAAATTGAAACCAAACGCGCCGAACGCCGAACTCTGGCAGAATGTGTGCGTTGCATTTCAGCTACAGAAGAAATAAAAAAAGGCATTGGCGCGAAATTTTATGATTTTTTAATAAAGGCTGAATTTTTAATAATTAAAGGCTGAATAGCCACAGAAAAAAAACAAAATAGGCGGGAAAGCGGCAATCCGATCTTATTTTTTTTCGAGGTGTTTCGTGTTTTTATTTTCCTTGTATTCGTAATGAAAAGCACAGTGTTAACCTCGGGTTAAAGACTTATTTAGTCCCGAGACGGGGATTGGCGCCCAAGCGTAGCGCGGGTGCTAACAGTTCGAGGGACTTTCACCCCTAGGGTAACAATGTACTATTAATAATGTTCTGAATTCACATACTTAGTGCACATGATGTTCTAAATTCAATTTACTTTATTTCTCTTGAGGATAAAAACGGCTTTTGCACTCATATATCGAAGAGCAAAAATACTCTTTCCGAGATGGGGGGATGAAAAATATTATTAGCGTCCTCCATGCTCCATCATCATCGGATTTATAAGATCTTGCATTTTGCCCTGAAGACTACAGTTACATAAGGAAATAGTGATCTAAACCCTTAAAAATATGTTAGCTTATATTTTACGTCAAGTTTAATTAGCATTTTATTTCATGTAGGTGTTAAGTTTTTATACGATAAGGGTGTTGCCAGCTCAGTGGCGGATTATCCCTAGGCACGCGCCTAGGGTGCGAGGTATCAAAAGGGCGCGCGTGGATTTTTAAACAAAGAAAAAAAAACGTTAACTGGACCCTATATTATTATGATGATGATTCCTATGGTATTTATAAACAATCCTAGTTTTATTTCCGCGCAGTGGTATTTGAAAGGTATTTGTGTGACGTGCCTCTAAAAACTGGAAAAGCTCCTGGTGAGGATGACAAAACGACTGAGCTTCTAAAAGCAGAAGAAAGTCCTCTATTGAGAGAGCTTCGGGAGCTTTTCTACTCGGTCCTGTGCTCTGGGAGAACTCCAGAAGCGTGGACGAAGAACGTGGTTATTATTTTTCTTTAAAAAAGAGAACAACACCCTATTAATTAATTACACACCCATTTAGCTCCTTAGCCACGTGTTTAAACTGTTTGCAAGAGTCACGACGAATCGTCTAGCGCGTAGACTCGACGACTTCCAGCCTCCGCAGTAAACCGGGTTTCGAAGAGGATACAGGCTACAGCACCACGACACACAGACATATGGAATGCAATAAATATTTGAGTATTGAGTATTGAGACCACATCCACGCAGTGCGGCAGATTTAATACAGAAGTCCTAAGAGTATCATCGGCCTCGGTTATTTATTCATTTGTGGACTATGAGAAGGCTTTTGAATGTATTGCGACCTTGTTAGTCCTTGTTCTGATGGTTAGTTCTGCAGCGATGCCAAGTAGGCTGGTGATACATCCAAGTGCTGAAAAGTCTATGAAAACGTCACAATGACGGTCCAAACTCAGAACCAGCAAACAGAGCATAATTAAATCCATTGCGTTATCGGGGGGTGACAAGGGGACTTAATTTCCCCGAAATTGTTCACGAACCAACTGGACGATGTGTATAAGACGCTGAACTGGGAAGAACGTGGCATTCACATTTACTGATAAAAATCGATTGAATGCTGAGACCGAACCGAAGAAGCCGACGTGGGAATGTACCGAGATGTGGTTTCAAACTCAAAACTCAAACTCAAACTCAAATCATTTATTTCAACTAGACCTTAACGGCACTTTTGAATGTCGATAAAACGAAAAAAAAAGGCTACAGTCACAGACACAAGGCATAATAACTTGAGAATGTACTGTAGTTGCCCATTCCCTAGCGTAGATCTCTATGGAGAAGAACGGGCAAGAAACTCCATGGACACTCTTTTCAATCAAAATGTTGTTACAAAATCTTGGTTACATCTTTCATGTTGAGATTATACATATATGTGAGAACGATGTAGAAAGACGTGCACAATAAGAGCGTCCAGAGTAAAAAAAGAATTAAATCAACAATTTATAAAATAAAGCAATTCAAATGATCCATGGCAGCTAAGAGATGACCAGTCCCGACTGACAGCGCCCGTTCACGAACATGACGCATGGATCAGCGCCATTCAATTCAACCATATTGAAGGGAACTAAATGACCCGACCCACCCGCCACCATCAGCAAGACATTTAAGCGAGTATGACATTCTCTCAGCCACCAAGGCATATTCAAGTCAATGAAAGATAACTAAATGCAAATGGTGGCTTTACAGTACATGGTACTCACACATGTGCTATGCAATTATACAATACTAAGAGATGGAATCTATACAATGCAAGAATATTTTTACAATCTTCTTCAGCTACCACAATAATGTTGTCCAATAAGTTTGCTGGTCCTGCTCCGCAACCATAGGTGGTTGCGGAGCAGGACCAGCATTTAGCAAAGCATTTTTATCCTCAATGTAATCTCCCAGCTTATAATATGCTTGCCTACATAGTGTGCGTTTTACACAAGATTTAAATTTCGTCTCATTCAGTTGTAGAATGTGGGGAGGTATTTTATTGTAACATTTTAAACAGTACCCCATGAAAGATGAATCTACTTTAGCAAGCCTGAAACCTGGCTGAACTAGTTGGTCCCTATTTCTAGTATTATAGTGGTGTCTGTCTCCTCTTTTACTGAATAAATGCAGATTTTTTCTAACATACATGATGTTTTCATATATGTATTGACAAGGTACTGTCATGATATTAATTTCCTTAAACAGTTCCCTTAGAGAATCGCGTCTACGTAATTCATATATGGCTCTGATGGCTCTTTTCTGCAGAATAAAAATAGACGCGATGTCTGCATTTCATTGGATAAGACTTAACCCGCTCTCCCTGACTAGTGAGACCTAGCGTAAGCCTATAAGTATTAGACATTGATTTAGGGTAGCCACTGACTACCTGTAACGGCTGTCAAAGATCTACAAATGACAGCCGGGACTAACGGCCTAACGTGCTTTCTGAGGCATGGAGGAAACTCACTAATGGGTGCTGGTCACTCATACACAGACCAACTTAGGCAAGCACGGCTTAACCTAAAGATCGACCCGAGCGCCTGTTATTATTTAGCCTCGGGCTAGCCCAGCTTCTATCAGTATAAATTATTCACCCACACCTTTATAAGACTCGATGACTGACTACCGTGCTTCTGGGGAAGACTAGTTTATTACTAAAGATTAGTTAAACCAAGATATTATAACGAAAAAACGTTTTATTCACTCAAGAGCGTTGATATAATTAAATCATGCTTTACACAAATGAAACAGAATTTAAAATAATTTCATTTTGGTGCTTAAAAATATACCTACTTAAAAATATGACAACAAAGTGATTCGACACAGTTAATAAAGACAAAAATAATACTTTTTAACATAACAATGCCCAGTACTTGTAATTACTGGTTAAGGAGCAAATCGTAGTTGGGCTTCTGCTTCACTTTATAAGAATACTGGAATGCCAACATTGCCTCCTTGGGGACCCTGTACTCGGCGATGACGGGGTCTTTACCCAAATTATCGATGTAGGTCAACTGTAATTGAAAAAAAATACAAATTAGGTAGGTATATAATCAGAGACCAATTTTGGCCAACGACCATAGTCCTTGCTAGTGGTTCTTGATTTAAAATCGATTCGACTAAATGGCCTGTTGGTAATGTACGACTAATTATGGCTGAGACGAGACAGTGGATCCCTACCCAACCACAAACCTGACCTGGAAGTCATTTATCAGACTACGGACTGAAATCTTTCCGAAAGATTTATAGAAATATATTTATATTCAAAATTTCTAACGTTTTTTGCAATTTGCAGGCTATTGGGAAAAGATTTTTACAATTTTTGTAAATTTTTTAGTGCGTTTGTCTAGAAAAACTTTTTGATCAGTAATAGAAACAGGATCGATTGGCATCCAAAAAATGTTTTGTGTAAAATGGTAATTTTTTGCTAATTAACTGTACTTACATATTTTTTTAAATCTGTTAATGGGGATCAAAATCACAAAAAAAATATGGATGGTTTCCTAAGACCATTTTCGTGTAGCTACAACGCCTAAGGTAGCTCCCCTTACTGCCCCGTTAACCGTTTCTTTCCACCCTGTATTTTACTATACTATGATAATTTTGTTTGAAGGTGCTCTATAAAGGGTGTGGTTCTCTCCGTCATTGCGATATCTTTTTTCACCCCAAAAAGAAATATCGTTTCCCAGCAAAAAAAATGCGTAAAGTTACTTATTTATGCAGAATGCTTGGTTGGCGGCTTCGTCGGTGAGGTTATTTACACCCTGTATAAGTTAGTAAAGTATGTCATGATGACTTTCAAGCCAGTTATCAGTGTTTAACATTTTTAGCCGCGATTTAAACTGGAGATAACTATCACAACACAGCACTACCTATTTGAACTGCACGTGTCATGAAATATTAGCAAGTCATTCACCGTATACAGTTTTTGTTACACAATGTTTTGTTATCACAAGATTGCACAATATTTGTTAACCGATATTTATCATAAAAAAACACGTTCGCCGCTAACAATTTTGGGTCTTACGCTTGCCTAAGTAGCCCTGATTTGCCCTTGATATTCACCTAATTCAATCGAGAGTTTGCCACCCAATCAATTAATTGGTGTCGAAGATAGATACTTATTCAATTACATCGTGTTAATCGATAGACTCAACCTGTGAACGGTCTGGATACCAGTCGATTTTTTTTTAATTCTGTGTTATTTTTGTTTTCTTTTGGGTTTAATTAGGGCCCACATTGCTGTTAGAGCTAAGCGTACAAACGCCAGCACATCAAGCTATCCGAAACTAAAAATTTTCAGAATCAATCTTGAACCTTATGATTTTGCGACAAAGTTGAAAATATACGAGCGGCGACCTCTCGCGTCCCGCCCTAGCGAGACGGAATGGGAAGCCATCACCTTCTTCTGCGAAACAGTCTTGTTAGCAGAGGAGGTGGATTTCCCATACGAAAAATAAAAAAAAAAGTTATAAATTTTGACAGATTGTAGTAGTCTGATGTGCTGGCGTCTGTAGCTGTACCTAAATGAAGTAAATAAGTATGATGTCAATTTATTTGAGTTTGCTACATACCACCAACTTGTATTTCTTCTCATCCAACCTTCCAATATCGCTGTTAATGACGATCAGCCTCTCGAACCAGGGCCAGATCATGTAGTCTCCGAAGCCAGGTTGCTCTCCATCCAAGAACTTGGTGCCTCGCAGCTTCAGCTCTGCCTGAAGGAGATCGATGGCTTTGAAGTAACCAGCGATGTTGTCCTCAGTAATGGTCTCCGGTGCTCTCACCAGTTTGTAGTACAAGGAGTGGACCTGAAATGGAATATTTCGTCTTCATTAATAATTCCTCATCTTCTCCGTAAACCTCCGTAACTCCTGAAAGACAGAATCAACAGCGGCAACCACCAGAAAAGCGCTGAGATAATGAAGCTCAACGAAGTCCCAGAGAATGAATTTAACTGTCTTGGATCCCGCAACGAAATGAAAGTATAGCGGAGGAGTAGGAAAAAACCACAACAGTTTCGAATTGATCATCTGCGTAGCCTTTGCCCAACATTGTTAGGGTCAGCTTCCAGTCAGCATGAGGCACAGTCGGGGACACGGAAGCTACTTTCACTACTTTCCAATTTTGCACTTTTGTACATTAACAAGTACTAATATTCTCGATTAAATCCGATTTGTAATACACGGCTAAAATACGAATAAATAAATAAATAAAATAAATATCGCTGGACATTAACACACAGCGCCATCTAGTGCCACACTAAGCAAGGCTTGTGTCGTGGACACCAGATGGTTGATATACTACATATATACTTTTTTGTTTGTAAATATAAACTTATTATACATGTAAACATCCATGAAACAAATGTCCATGCTCATCACACAAACATTTGCTTCTACTGGGATTCGAACCCAGGACCCTAAGAACGCAAGGCAGCCTCACTACTACTACGCCATTCGAGTCGTCGAATAGTGGCAAGTGGCTCATCAAACTGTCATGGAGTCGTGGACCGAATGCCTATCTGACATCCACAACTCTGTTTATGGATAATACGAAACCCCCTAATGAAACTGCATCAGGCTTCTGATTACCAGTTAGGGTGGCCAACTATACTGTTTTACAAAATTATACTTTTTACTGTTGAACAAAAATAAAGTATACAAAATACTGTTTTCAGCATCAAAATGGTAACACATTTCTAGAAGCTCACAGAAATTTCGCCACCTCAGCATTTATTGAAAGAGTTTTTTCAGTAATGAATGCTGAGTGGCGAGAGGATCGAATTAATAGAACATTAATCTATTTAAAAAAAAATTACTCCTCATTTATTTTAATTTTTGTTATAATTGTGGTGAGGCGTATGAAGTTTTTAAAAAAGTTGTAAATTAATGAGTTGTGCGAGAAGCTCTAAAAATATAAAAAGTATTTAAAATAATAACAAATAAACAACTGTTTATTTTTCTAAAATACTGTTTAATATTCTTCATAGACCTGAATATACTTTATTTCTTGTAAAATAAGTTGGCAACCCTACTACTAGTATCGTTTGACAAAGATCTACAAATAACAGCCCGGACAAATGGACCATCAGCTCCATTCATAAGATTGGCCAGTCTCTAGTCAGCAAGGTCGTATCAAGGCTAACCGCTCAGGGTGCATCGGACATAATTTGCCCATTAAAAAGTGCCACTACTTGTTAAAGCTATTATTTTTAATTCAGCTATCATTAAAAATGATAGTGCTTGATGAGTATTAGAGATATGGCCAATGTTTAGGTAAACAGAATTTGATAGCGTGATTATTTTTAGTTGCAATCAGGTTAATCTCACTTGAATTGTATTGTAAGTGGTCGTTTTTATCTCCAATTGTTATTACCTAATGTTTTTGATTGGAAATCGAATAATATTTTTTTTGGTAGCTAAGATTTCGTTCAAAACAGGGTTTGCCATGAAGAGTTTACTTTTTTGAATAGAAACAGAAGACGGTCAAGTTAGATACCTACACAACTTCTGAGGGAACAACTTTTTCAATACACTTCCTCGAAAACGGGTTCTTATCGCACTACGATTAGGTTCAACATGCAATGTATTTCAAACTAATATTTACTTTTCTAAACTAAAATAAACATTTATTTATGTTCTAAAATCAAAAATATAAGGGTTTCCAACCTCGCGAAAGCAAATGGCGGAAAAAAATAAATAAAATCATAGTTTCTTAGTATCATGACAATAATATTTTTCGTTATTTTATTTTATATGAAGTGTATTGAAAAACGCCGTTTGATATACATGGACATTTGTTATCGCAGTTCTCGGCTCAATAACACCCTCGCCTACGGCACGGGAATTAACTCAGCCACGAATGCAATAAGTAACAAACTTTCTCCACTTGTATCAAAATTACCTACTACGGAACCAAATATGAAATCGTCGAAATACAGCTGCTCCATACGTTTTTTAAATGTAGGGGTTCCACTTTTTATAGGTGTCCAAAATAAACACACCTTATAATAAGTGTAGCCCTAAGTGGTTAATCGTGTTGTTTGTATTTTAAATTGTTAAGCCGGGTTCAGACGTGTGTAGCGCGTAATGTAAGATTACGTGTAATTTGCGTGCGTCAACAGTGTGGGCGGCAATGTGAGCGCCTTTGTGTTCGCGCTAAAAACCGGTAACATACATGTAATGCTCGTAAGTCCGTCCACACAAAGAATTCGCGATACATTTCACGATACATTACTCGTTAGACGTCTGGACACGGTTTAAAACAAACGTGACATAAGCGTCATACTTATAATCTAATAGGTCAGTTATCTCACTCCGCTTTATTTACTATAATGATAAATTGTAAAGCCATGCCCAGACCAGACAAAACTACGTTAAGTCAGACTATCGCCATATGAAAACAATAATAGTGCACTTAGCGTAACAAAACAGTCTTGTAGACAACATTTTACTTAACATTTAACTTACTTTAACAGCTGAACAGGTCTGTATGTATTTATGCAAAGAGATAGATTATAGACTGGAATAGCCCTTATAGTACTTTTATCCCACATATTCACATTAAAATGTCCACCCAAATGAAGTTGGTGATAATTATTTATTCACACACTCTCAAAATGGGTTTATCTATACAAATATTATAAAGCAGAAGAGTTTGTTTATTTGTTTGGTTGAACACGCTAATCTCAGGAACTACCGGCTCGAATTTAAAAATTATTTTTGCGTTGGATAGTCCATTTATCGAGGAAGGCTATATATAGGCTATATAACATCACGCTATGACCAATAGAAGCGGAGCAGCAATAAGAAATGTTGCAAGCGGGAAAAAAGCTTCCGTTGAGCAGGCGATGCGTTGTGATGTCAAAACTTCACGCGAATTACGAAGTCGCGGGTGGAAGCTTATTAATAATAAACCTATTTTGAGAGTGTTAGAGAGGCCCTAGACAATAGTGGCAATTACTTTCGAAGCGTGTAGTATTTCTACAGCGAGTACTTGTCAGCGCGTCGATAAGAATCTAAATTGAATTGGCCCAGAGTTTAATTTACAACGACCCTTTCTAATTCAATGTTATCCTTCCTATCATCGTTAACGGTATCGTCACTTCGTCTGGGCCCTAAGGTTAATGCATTCTATGAAAAACAGAAGATTACTTACACCTCCGAAAGCTTCAACAATGATCTTGTCCTTTGCCTTCAAGAGAGGGTCCTTAGGCAGAAGAGGCCTCTGCGGGAAAACTTCGTCTAAGTACTCCACTGTCACCAAACTCTCGAAGATAGCAACATCTTCTGATAATTGCAGTGATGGCACTTTACCTTAAGAACAAAATAAATAAACTTTATGATAAGTTTAAAAATAACATAACATCGCACGGCACACCTGTTATCCCCGAAAGGTTAGGTACAGGTGTAGGTACCTATTATTAGTACCCCTACACTTCGCCAGTGTAATTAGGGAGCGAGCACATGCTATTGGGAAATTTTCCAATGGAAAATTACAACAACGCTTAGCCCAACCTGGGGATCGAACCCAGGGCTAAATTCTGCTATTACAATAGAGTCAGAGTAGTCGATCATTGATTTCATAATTTGATTGATTTGATTTTTTTTCTGTCAAATTTTGACAAGTTTGTTAATTCTACTAACATAATGGTGCCATTAAGACTTTTCAATGACCAACCCCCTAGTAGCAATTGCCGTTGGCTTCCTTATGCCAACAGTTGGGAATGTATTGGCAGACGGTTAGTTGTTCCGCCAACCTAAACTTAAAATATCCCCATCGTCATAAACATGCACTATTTGCCCAACGAATAGCCAACAAAGGGCCTTCTGTTACTATTCCCACTGTTGGGAGATTTTGTATGCATTTAAATTACTAAAACAACATTGAGCCAACTATCGACAGGCCTGCAGCTTCTATTCCTACTGTTGGGAGTTTTTTGTAGGGATTTATGTTATGATAACAACTTACATCGATCCAACTTAAACCTTTCAATAGGCCTGTTAGGTATGATACGTCTTACAATTATTGTATTGTCGAACTTAAATCGTATCATATTTATTAGAGAGATTTGATCCATAAATGATTGAACCTATCGATTGATGTCAAAAAGGTATATTATTTTTTCGAACTTCAGCCGATCCATCCCGGGTTCGATTCTGGTTCGAAATATTTTTTGAAAATCTTCGAATGCAGATTTGTTTCTTTTTAAAAAAAAGGTATGTCTCCTTTGAGTAAAATTTGCGTTCTCCAGTATTTAGAGTACTTTCCCTCCAGGTGGCATTGTAAAATTCCACCCTGTTTATTATAGTTTAGTAAATATATATCACAACACTAAAGAAGATGACTTAATTCCCTTGTTGCTATGATTCGTCAGTATCTCGTAACTGATTGTTCTCAATTTATCTTACTTAGATATCTCACTAAGTGCAATCTTGTCAATGGTACTTGATATATTAACTTGTTAACATTGTACTATGAGTGCAATCTAAGTAAAGGTACCATTATTCTGGGAAAGTAGACGCGTAAGTACAGCACGTTTTAGTTCGTATCTTTAAACTAGATGGCGTTGTACAATTACGTCACGTTTCTGAATCGCGGTGTTAAGATTCTCCCGCGTCGAATGACTCTCGCGCAGTATTGTAGTGAATTCATACGTACCTGGAATAAGGTAAACCGTGATCAAATAGGCTGTTCTCCCAGGGTGAGGCCTTCCCTTTGAACTGCAGTCAGGTTGACCCTTACGAATATCCTTAATGTGGATAACTCTGATGCGTAATTTTTTAAGCGTTCGCGCCGTCCCCCCAGAATTCTCACAAGTTGGGACTTCGTAGGCAATTCCACGCAGTTTATAATATATCCATATAGTCTTAGTCTATGATTCCACGTTAGCTCCATCTCCATCGCAAGTTGGGCTTTCGTAGGCAAATCTTCGTTGGCCATCAGTTTTGGGCCCAACCCGCAAACTGCCCGCCAATTGTATGCAATTGCCAACTAAACAGAGGTATGTGGCCCAACTAAATGCCAACAAAAAATGCTACTAGGGCCACTGACACTCCATTGAAAGAAATGTCATAAAATGATAATCTCGTACATGGAATCTAACATGAATAAATGTTCGCCTTTAGAAGTAGATTTCGAAAACCATGTGTACTAAGGGTTTTATAATAATGACAATACGACAATGCCATTAAAACACAATTTTATTACGAGACCATTGAAAGACCAAAGATCGACCATTGTGAATTTAGCAGATTACGATCTTTAAGCAAAATGACAATGGGATGAGAATAGAATCGTGTTGGAGTGACGAATTTATTAAAATAGCAGAATTAGGCCCCTTTTTTTTGGGTTGGGAAATCATCAAATGACTTCTCCCACTCTGGGCGGAGCGGGAGGGAGTGTCAGACTCTGACTGACTAAAACCCATCCATGTTCCGGGGCCGCGGTATCTCTTTCGAACAGGCCCGCAACCCCGGCAGAGAGAGAATTAGGCCCCTTGACTTCACCTGAGCTTGAGTTCAGCAGTCGCACTTGCGAAGGCTTTAAATGACTAAGACGCTTCTTGAATCTGCAACCGACTTCAGTAGTTCCCGATTAACATACTAAAATAACAAGTTATAAGATATACAGATTACGACCAATGTGCTTGGTCAGTTTCCGCTTGTCTACGCCTTGCTGGAGGTTTTTTTCAAAAAGATTAGCAAGTGGCAGTAGCATTATCTTACCAAAGGCACTTATGGTGGGGAGCCATTCAGGTTTGTCCATGAGGTCGATGTTGACGATCTCATAATCGACATTCTTCGCGTTCAGAGCTAGGACGGTGCGCTGGGCGAATGGGCAGTAGCGCATATTGTACAGGCGCATCTTCCCAGTGAACGGAGGTTGAGCATCACCTGTAGTGAAAAATGTAATGGAGGATTAAATGGTACGGTCGTTACCCTAGGGGTGAAAGTAACTTATTTAGTCCCGAGACGGGGTTGCCCCCAATAGTTCGAGGGACTAATAAGTTTCAACCCGATGTAAACACTGTTTTCATTACGAATACAAGAAAAGTAAAAACATGAATAAAATTAGTTGAAGAAAAATTAGTAGGTAAATCTGTTGAACTCATAGTGTAAATGCAACTCTACAACCAGAAAAAAAATGAAGATCGAATTGCCGCTTTCCCGCCTATTTTGTTTTTTTTTTCCTGTGATCGGCCATAGATAATTATAATCAGCCATTATTTTTCATTTTCATCATTGAAAAAATGCTAAATACTTTGCCCAAATGTCTGTTATTTTAAAGAAATAGTTGAAACCAAAATTATAGTAAAGTTATTATTATAAAACAGAGATATAAAATATTCTTTGGTATTTAAATTTTACATCACGCTGTAATTGTGGCGGTATAGAAAGTTAAAAACTTGGTTCCATAGAAATGTGAATTAGGATTTGTTTTTTTTTTATAATTTGACAGCTGTCAGAAAACAATTCTGTATTACTTTCAACCTTTTTCAGGTGGTTCTGAACACAGAGTATACAGGGTTATTTTTTGTTTACACTAAACCCGAAAAGGGGTCATTGTACTCAACATTTTGAACAACTTTTTCTATGGGACGAACCGTGAAATCGCGAAAAAAAAATCAGCTGTTCCCTACATTTATGTCCGCATAACTCGTCAAAATGTAGGGAACAGCTGATTGTTTTTTTCGCGATTTCAAGGTTCGTCCCATAGAAAAAGTTGTTCAAAATGATGAGTACAATGACCCCCTTTCGGGTTTAGTATAAACAAAAAATAATGTTGTATAATCACTACGTTTAGTTTTAGATGCCATTCATAGTCTTCCTCGATCGTTACGGAAAGTCAGAAGCCCGAAAGTCTGAACTAGTATTGCCAAGGCCTATCGCCTTACCAAGCAATTGGGCTTTGAAGGTCAGATAGGCAGGTGCTCCAATGTAAACCAATGGTATTCCATCCGGCTAGACTGGAAGCCGTTTGGCAGACCCCAACATAGTTGGGAGAAGGCTCGGCAAATGCTGATGACGACATAAACGGATTTTTTTACAAAACTGCATGCTGACATGCAACAATATGCATGCGCCTTCTACGGAGACCTGTACCACTAGATTAGCTTCACGAAGTTTCAGCACGTGCGTGAAACGTTCATAATGATTCTTATCTAGAGGTAGGTACCCATTAAGTTACGCACTGAAGAGTACCCAGAGAGGCAAAACTTGACTAGTATTTAGAAGCACCTTCTCCAAACTTCTCCTTAAGTTCTAGAAATTGTGATGAAAATCTGAAGAGCGTAGTTTAACGGTTTTTATGAAACTGAAACTCTGGTTTTTGCTTCATAAAAAACTCAGTTAAAAAGCTGGCCTACTTACTTATTCGTTTCAGAAGTGATTTGTGATTGAAAATTTGCATATTATTGTTTATAAATTTTAAATCTTTTGTATATTATTATTTTTATTATAGCAATAATAATTGAAGACATAGCTGCATTTTCATAACTGTCTTCTCTTATAAAATCATGTTCTTTAGACGCTTGTGTAAAATTCGACGCCATGCAGAAGGGACTTCGACTCGGATCGTGTCACAAAAAAACCTGGTTTACTACATTAATTTCAATAGAACATATCTACAGCTATTAGGTAAATACACGGCAAGTATTATTCAGAACTTCACTATATTTACTTTAAGATGTTGATGATGTGCAATATTTCCCATTAGCATGCTTTGAAATAGGTACCTATTCCACAATATTATGATCAAAGGAAACTTTTTAAATATCGCGCCAATAAAGACTTGATACCTGTTACAAAAACAAACAGACAGACCTGAGTTTTTACGCCTACATAAGTCATGCCTCTATTTATTAGCTAAGTAATATATAATATAAGCCACATATAGCCTTATAACACTACCAAAAGATTATTTGGTAGACTATTTTATCAAAACATTGTTGTTTTAGTTTAGTATCGGTAGGTATCTACTTTGTTCACTTATTTACCAGAGGCCACACTATAAGATAAGTATAATTTATTTATATGATTATGTTTATATAAGTTATCACAACTAACCTGTTTTGTAATGCTTCGAGTTGAATTTCCTAACGACCTTGCCTGCCATGTTGCTATATGGTAAAACGTATGCGACCGCTCGTCCGAATGTCTGCACTCCTTGAAGCGAGGAGTATAAATGCACAGCGAAACTGATTGTTAACGATAATATACCGACTATTTAACACCGGCCCAAATCTGCCGCTGATGATTAGACAAAATCAAAATACTACTAGCTATGGAGGTGACTTGCTAAATTGTCTGTTTGTCTAGTCACATCACATTTCAACTTTGCTGTGATATGTTTTTATTTATGTATATTAATTTAATCTTGCGATTGAACCAAAATACCGGTTTTGTTGTAGCATGAAATAAAAATATAAGGTGATAAGTAAGATATAAAAATGAAAGTCCTTAGTCACTGTTTTAGGAAGCTCGGACTACATCTTATCTACATGTTAAGTCACCGATAGATGTATTGATCATCCTGACTAACGGTACGACAACAAAGATTTGTATCGCTGTTACTAGTTGAATCGAGTTACTATTCAAGGAAGAGTGATGAATATCATGACTGGAATATTAAGGAATGAAAGTCACTGACTGACTGATCAGAATGCTAAACTTACTAGGTAATACTTAGTAGGTAGCTAACCGCACTCGTGATCCAATCCGGTCAGTAAATAATCTTGAAAACTGCTTATTAATGAGGTATTATATTTTTCAGAAAAATGACTTCGCAGGTAGGTACTGTATTGTGTTGAGTAGTTACGCAATTAGGTTTTTCTGGGAACCGTCGTCGCAGTGGCGTAACTAAACCATCGGAGGCCCTTGGCAAATCCGTTGCATGGGGACCCAAGAAAACTTGTCACATTTTAATTTAGTTTTAATAAATCACTGAGACAGTTACCCAATGGTAACATTGTGTCCATTTTAGATTTTCAAACAATTTTTGTGTACCTACGTTCAAGTTTTACACCAGACTTGTAAATAGTATAAAAATGATTTTTGGAAAGATCTGTTATCACTGTCTTATAAGCGAGTGGAGCGCCACGAGCTCGCCTGCGCCACATAAGTACCCCGACTCCCGACAAAAAAAAACAAGTACCTAGCCAATGGCCTTATTTAAGATTAGATTAGATTAAATAGATTAGAGATTTTTTTTTTTTTACTAAATTTGTTACAAATCTTAGGTCACTTTTGAGCTCGCAGCCTGTCGGACCGGGGGCCCCGTCAGGCCGGGGGCCCGTGGCATTTTGCCAGTCCTGCCACCCTATAGTTACGCCCACTGCGTCGTCGGTACCTTTCTGGCAATGGCATTTTATGGGAAGCTACAGGCTTGTAATTTAGGCGTTGGCGGCAAGACTTGATTCATAATATGAGTAGGTACCTACCTAGTTACACTGTATAGATCTGGCATGACTGAGCGACTTCCAGAATATCCCCTCTAAGTACCTATTGTATTTTTTGATGGGGACTTCTAATTCAATTAGTAGACTAATGAAAGCCATGACGTGACATTGAGGCGTAACTGCTTGTTCATATTGTTATTTCACCTAATTGGATTGCTTCACTTTGCAAAATTGAAACTATTAGGGTATAATTTGCCCGTTTTTTTTTGGCTTTTTGGCATCGAACTGAAGAAGACCAAATAAAACCCGACAGAGGCAGAGCAGATACAAAAACGTTTAAATGCAAGTATCCACCACGTCTATTGACACGAGATCCTATTGTACCTAACAGGGTATCCGAGACCAACAGCTATACCTACCTATTCCCCTATTTTGTAGGCCTCTTAATAAAGGTACTGACTGAAACAGTGGTATAGTGCCATTCTGAATATAGGCACTTGCGATCATCATTTCAGCCTAGAGAACTCCTCCGCTAAACATATGATATCTGTTTATACCAATTCTTGCCATACTGACCGGTCTTGTGTTTCTCGCATCCAGTCGATTAGGTACAGCCAACGACCATACAGCAGTTGTCAGTTGTTGGCAGTTGTTGGCAGCACCCAATGGTCGTTGGGTACAGCAAACTTCACAATTTAGTATAGGTAGCCGAAATCATTACCTACATAATTATGTAGTACATAATGGTCCAAAATGAAGCTTTCGTTACAGACCTAATTAGCTACATGAATAGAAAAACCCGACTGCGTAAAAATAACTAATGAGTTACTTCAAATAGACACTGAAAACAAAAAAAAAGTTCAGAAATAAATTGTAATACGGAACATATTGACTGCAACCCTCGGGACCAATATTGGATGTTATGATTATAATCTAGATTATTTAATGGGTCCCGGCTGTTGCTTTGTTGTTGCTGTTTTTTTCGGCAGCATATGTTACCCGGAGTAACCCAATGATTCTAACGATACCACGTACATCGAAATCGGTTTAGGCGTTTAGAAGTTATGGTGGAATAAAGGAACTCACAAACACACCTAAGTACATGCACATGTACCCTGAAAACATGAACACTCCTTTTTTTGGGCAGACAGAGTAACATCTCGCACGCCTTCAGCCTATTCTCAATTAGGTTTGAAGATTAGCGGTAACTCCCAAGTTTCAAATATAGGTACTGTTTCAGTAGGTACTTATAACATTTCAGTATATCTGTTTGGTAAGTGGATAGGTACAGCGACTAAAACGAGACCATCACATTACAAGTTTCTTAAACCTAATTGGAAGTGGAACCCTCTGGGCAAGTAGGTCTAACTACCTCATAATAATGATCCCATGGGTAGTCGAAGAACTAACTGCTGCAGCACAGCGCATAGATCAGCAGTGGACATATCTGCACGGTTATTTAAAACCCCAAGGAGTCGTCTGGCCTAGTACCTACTATTATTTATTCTGTGTCTATACCAAACCATTCGATTGCTTTTGTTTCAAAGGAATAGCTCTAGGTAGCCTACCTTCTCCGTATCAGGCAAATAAAGGCCAAATAAGTTAACTGCGACCCTCTTTAGAGGCACGAAATAGTACATTGTAATACAAGGGGCTAAAATGACCCATTATACAACATTATTTTTTGTTTATACTAAACCCGAAAAGGGGTCATTGTACTCATCATTTTGAACAACTTTTTCTATGGGACGAACCTTGAAATCGCGAAAAAAAAATCAGCTGTTCCCTACATTTTGACGAGTTATGCGAACATAAATGTAGGGAACAGCTGATTTTTTTTTCGCGATTTCACGGTTCGTCCCATAGAAAAAGTTGTTCAAAATTATGAGTACAATGACCCCTTTTCGGGTTTAGTGTAAACAAAAAATAACCCTGTATACGAGGCAGCTTTACTACCGAGATTAGCGAGGTAGTAAATAGAAACCGGGTGATAATGGGATTTTAGCAACGTGTGTTACACCGGCACCCGCGCTACGCTTGGGCGGCAAATCCCGTCTCGGGACTAGATAAGTTATTTTCACCCCTAGGGTAACAATGTGTGCCGGGTTGCGGTACTGTTCGAAAGAGATACCATGGCCCCGAAACATAAAGGGCGAGGAAGGAAGGAACATGGATGGGTTTTAGTCAGTAAAAGTCTGACACTGCCTCCCGCTCCGACCAGAGTGGTAGAAGTTATTTGATGATTTCCCATCCTAAAAAAAAAAAGGGTAAGTAACAATGTACTAGTTAGATAAATTAATGATTAAAAGGAATGAAAACGAAAATGTAGCACATCGCAGAATCATTACAAAATAAACCTAGGGCAGACTTCCTTCGTTTACAATATTATTAGCAGCCTCCATACATGCATGGCGCACGTGGTCTGTCAAAGGCAACGCATCATCATCGGATTTCTAGAGACTCATTGTTCTGTTTAACTTTTGGGCAAAAAAGCAATATGCCAAGTCATGTCAATTCAGTTTGCTTTGAGTGTTGCCTGGTTACAGAAACTTACCATTGAATTTTGGAAAGTAATATTTAGAGATCATTCAAAATTAAAGATGAAATATGGTTTTTGAGTTTTATAGCGTTTTTCGTAAAGTCGTCATAAGTACTAACTAAACCACTTTTTTTGTTAGATGACGAGGTAATATTTTATGGAAGTTTTATGGTATTCGTTCGTATACCATAAAACTTCCATAAAATATAGTAGAGCAGGCAAGAAAAGTACAAAAACTTGTTGTGAAATACAATTTAACTGTATTTCCGTATGAAAAATATGGACTTCTATATCCTTGCTTGAAAGCTAAACAAGACACATAAAGACGATTATTTACATCTCAACCAGTAAGGACATTTAGTATTTAAATATAGCAACACTGAATGTTTTTTGCTTATCTGCTGTCAAATCAAGTGAGAGGAGTAGACTATAAATTTTGAAGGCCGGCCGATCACTTCAAAATTAAAATCAGTCAGTGTGAATTGTGAAGCTTCTGCTGACTAGCGGCACAGAATATTATTAAACACTAAATAAAACAAAAAGTAATCTCGTACAAAATGTCTGAAAAGCATTTACAAACAGGTACGTTGACTAGGTACATTAATATTCATGTACGGTAAAACTTGATGATAAAAATTAACCTCATTTGTTTTTTCATCAGGTGATGCTCTCCCTGCGTACGGTGGAAAACTCCGTGTGTTCGCGATGAGATTCTGCCCTTACGCCGAGAGGAGTGTTCTTGTATTAAATGCAAAAAATTTGCAATACGATACAGTTTTCGTCAATTTGGATCACAAACCCGAGTGGGTTTTCAACTTCAGTCCAAAAGGTAAGGTGTAATTGCATTTGTCCCTTTTTAAAGTAGTACATCTAATGATTTGTTTCTTTTATGAGCTTGCTTATTATGAGTAGAAGTATTTTTACAGTATCAATATTCTACCAATATCCAGTATTATATTTAAAAGTTAAGTTACCATAGATATGTTTTTTAATGTGAATTAATTGTTGTGTTTATTAACCTTCTTTGTATAATAACATCACGGCTGTACTCCTCAAAAGGTTAGGTAAAGGTGTACCTAAATAATAGTTTGTCAATCACATGTTATATTTAAATCCCATGTATTTCTTAGGAAATAGGTGTCAGCCACTTGCCATCAGCTGGCCACAAATGTGGACTCTGTGGGTTCCTTCTAAACATTAAATAGATATCGATACCTTTGGGTAGAAAGGTCAAACCCGACTTTTCAGGAGAGCAGAAAAACTATTTTTTTTTTCACATACGAATTTCATAAATTTTTTGTACTTATTTGAAGTTTATAAAAAATTATCTATGAGAAAGGTTCTTACAGTTTGCAGATGAAAAGGGTTAACGAGACGAGGGGATTTACGTCTAAGAAAAAAAACAATTCTTGGTTAATACATCCCATGAAAAAGTACTTTAAAAAAACTGTATAGGTCATATATCCATTTTTGGCAAGCTTATGGTCACATTTACTGTCGTAAAAACCCATATATGTAGTTTTTTATATTAAAAACCACCTATAATCATAGATCAATTGAATTCTCACTAATAAACAATCCTGTTACTCTCAGAATTAGTAGGAACTCAATTAATGTTATTCTAATACCCAATAATGGTTGATTCAAATAAAATAAAACTACCTGAAATACGAAATCAACATTTATTAATTATTATAATACCTTCTAATCAACATTTACTATTATTTCAATAATGGTACAACATACCTTATAAGTTAAACATTTTTAAATTGAAAAATAATTATGACAACTTTTTAATAAATTATTGAATTAAGCCTTTGTACTTAGGCTTACTTACTAACTAATTTATTGAATTGCAACTAAATAAACAAAAATACAAAACGATTAAGCACTAAACGTAATTTTTTTTTCTGGGTCGCATTAACCACTTTTGTGCGAATTTCTGCATTTCGTATATACAGATCGATAGAGAAAAAAAAACTGAGTAAAATGGTGTATATAACTCAATTTGGCCAAAATGGTTTATACGACCTTTCTACCCAAAGGTATCAATACGATTTTTGATTAGGTACAACTATCAGAAATTAGAAATAAATATTGCTGGACATTACACACAGCACCATCTAGTGCCACACTAAGCAAGGATTGTGTCGTGGTCACCAGACAGTTGATATACTACATGTATATTTTTTTTGTAAAAACATACTTATTATACATATTAACATCCATGACTTGGAAACAAATGTCCATGCTCATCACACAAACATTATTGCTCCTACCGGGATTCGAACCCAGGACCCTAAGAATGTAAAGGCAGCCACACTATCACTGCTCCATTCGGGTCGTCAAAATAAATGAAGGTACAAAGTGTTTATGTCTGAAAAGTTGTTATAGATCTGCCAGCAAGGTGTTAATTCAATTTGCCTGACCTCAGCTATTGATTAATGTAAACATTGCTTCCATTCTAAAATTTATTGCTCATCTGGCAGCAAAAATGGTTTATTTTCAGCAGATTGCAGATTCTCCATTCAGTTGTTTTTCTTTGTTTTTTTGCATCATAATGTCATTTATGAACTGATTTTTTTTTTTTTTTCATGTAAGTATATTAACTGATAATTCCCATTTTTTTTATTGGTTCTGTTGTTTAGATTATTATCTTTTTGGCCTATGTTGACATTATGGTTCTTACTAACAATGTGAAATTGATTCATGACAGGAATTTGTGTGGTATATTATAATGGAAAAGGGCAAAATAAAAAAACATTTAAAACTGACTTCCAAAATCTAAAATAATAAATTTGGACTATTTTTGTTTTTTTTTTTTAATTAATCAACTATAAAAAAACATTGTTCAAGAATTATTGCCCAAGTTCATTGAAGCATTCAAATACCCTTGAAACAAAATGACATATGACTAGGTCAGTCAGACAAAAATAATTATGCTTTAATTGATGTGCCCTACATTTGTATAAAAAATATAAAAAAACGACCAAGTGCGAGTCGGACTCGCGCACGAAGGGTTCTGCACCATTATCTGAAAGAAATCACATTTTTTGTATGGGAGCCCAAATATTTATTCTGTTTTTAGTATTTGTTGTTGTACGGTGCAACTGCACATTCTGAAATTCAGCAGTTTACGCCACATGAATTTCAACTTATACTCGTAGGTAATAATTAGTTCAGTTTGCACTGAGCAATCAAGTCAGCCAGGCATTCTCGTTACTTCCAACAAGGGCCACATAACTCACTTTATTTCCGCACCATCAGTCCATGAGGCTTATTTTACTTTAAGTACTTACCTTTTGGACAATATTGTTACAGTACTTTAGCGGCAACAGAAATACATCATCTGGGACAATTTCTACTATCTAGCTATCACAGTTCATGAGATACAGCCTGGTGACAGACAGACAGTAGCGTTTTAGTAATAGGGTCCCACTTTTACCCTTTGGGTACAGAACCCTAAAAACTATACTACAATTACATTGTTTTGTTCATTCTAGGCACTGTACCAGCTCTGGAGTATGAAGAAGGTAAAGCCATTTTCGACAGCAACATCATAAACTATTACCTGGATGACAAGTACCCCGAGGTACCACTGCAGTCAACCGACCCACTGCGCAGGGCTGAAGACAAGATTATAGTTGAACTGTTTGCTGGGGTAAGCATTCTCATTATTATATCAAACTAGTGGCCTTCTTGCCATGTTTCAGCAAAATTTATAGATTGCCAAATAATATTATGTTGTCTCATTCATAAACACTATTAATTTCTAGTTCAAATACTTAAATAAAATTGTTCTAATCTAAGTAAAAACTTGATTTCAGGCTCAATCAGCATACTACACGGCTGCCTTTAACTCAGCAGCCCTGCAGCCCTCTAGCGTAGAGAACTATCACAAGGCACTTGAAGCCCTGCAACTGCGACTGAAGGAACGCAGCACCAAATTCTTACACGGAGACTACCCTGGAATAGTAGACTACACTTTGTTCCCATTCCTTGAGCGCTTCGAAGCATTGCCGCTAATTGGGAAGACTGAATTTGAATTGTCTAAGACAAAATATGAATTACTGGTGAGTACGCAGAAAATATATGGCACTACACATTTTAGAAATAACTACAGAATTGTCTATTTCATACCTCCTAGTGTCTTCCTCAAGCATAATGATGCCTCAATAAATCAAATTAAAAAACTCGAGACAAACTTTCTTAAAAAGGGAAAAATCTCCGTTCACGTATAGTAGGAACTTCGAGTCTTTGACCTCCTATTTCTCCGTAACTAGAAGATATGATTTTGGTCTAAGTAGTAGGTATGGTCCAGAGCAAAAAATATCGCAATCACGCGAACAAACGCGCCTTTCTACACCCAATAATTGGCCTTTCAAAAAAGGGTTTGTTAATCAGAATTAAAAGTTAAGCATCTACGTGATATAGAATTGTATTAAATGTGAATATATTGTTAACAGCTGACCTACATTGAAGCAATGAAGGTGTATCCTTCAGTAAAGGCGTACTACTTGTCTGCCGAGACCCACGCTAAGTTCATCGAGTCGCACAACAAGGGTGACGCTAACTACAATATGCTGGATACACCCGTCTGCTGCATGCGCCCAAGGAAGAAGAAGGAATAAACCAGAACTGATAGAAACAGCCAGTGATGTAATTCACAAAAAATATGTTATTATTATTGTCTATGGAAATTTACACCAGTACATTTATCTATGAAATAAAGTACAACTTTTTCGTTATTGAAGTTTTTGCTTTCAATTAAATACCAGTGAATGACTGTCCATATCTTATCCATATGATAGTGGTTGTACTTGTGGTGTATGATAATTGATAAAGGTCACTTGTGGCTGCGGTTTTCTACCGCAAGTAGTCTTTATTTTTAGTTTTTTTTAATGGGGACATATTTTAAGGTCCGTTTTGTAATGTTGAAATTATTAGTACAAGCAATAGCTAATTATAACCCGCATTTCCGCTCATTACCAATGACCAAAATCAGGCCACCATTTTATCAAATTAAATTGACCAGCAACACTTATCGGCACTATCACAGAGCGTAGAGCATCGTATAGTCAACATTTTTTATCGGGAAATTGGAAAACACATTTTCTCAACAGCCGATTATCATCCTTATGTTTATATTCGTAGGGATGATAATTAAATTGTATTATGTCAAGCATTGATTTAGCGCTTCGGTTTCCTTGTTGATTCGGTTCTGGGCGTGAGTAGTTAAAATCACATACAATACTTATCAATTTTATATATATACGAGAATAACTACAAAGTACAAACGAGATGACAAATCATTTGTGTAATTCAATAAAGATATTTTTTCTCAAAACTGTCGAGTGATATATTATCATTATTGATCTATCGATACTGGTTCTGTAATTATTTGGGGCTTTACTATTTTAACATAAATATCATGCTGATGTTCTGTAACGTGAACTGATACCAGAATAAACCCAATAAGCACGACTTTTCATTAACCGGGAATCCCACAGAGCTCCGATTCTACCAGAAAACATACAGTCATTTTTAAAAGAGTCTTCGTTTTTACGTTGATCAGGAAGGGAAAGAAAAAAAAATCGTTGTTTATAAAATAAAATTTATATATTTCACAAATGTTAACACAACCTCCAATTATGTATATGTGCCAATCACTGATGTGTTCAAACGAAGCACTTTGTTTCCCATCTCATCCAACAGCGTGTTTTTTCGTAACATACAACATCAACGTACCTACTATGCTATGGCCTAGTAAATAACATTTATGCTTGAGATTCAACTATTCAACGAGTACCTAAGTAACATGCGAGCATAAACACTATACAGTGAATATAATAAATAGGTAAAAGTTTTATTTTTGATTTTATTTACACGAAACATAGTGTTAAAATATATTCGAGTATTTATTATTTAATAAAGAAGGCATATAATGTTATACAATAAAATAAATTATCACATGTTTTCATGGTTAGATAAAAACGTACATACGAAGAAAATACATATAATATAGTGAGGAAGCACCATACTAGCTAGGATAAATGAAATCTCTGATACAATGCGTCTCATACTTGAGTGTTGGTCAATTTTAGTAAATAGCTGATAAGGGGTTGACGCATAATGTGATCTTTGCAAAATGTGCACTTCTCAAAATGAGTGTTAAATTTTTTCACAATCATCATCATCATCTCAGCCGAAAGACGCCCACTGCTGGACATAGGCCTCCCCCAAGTGTCGCCACATTGACCGGTCCCTTGCGACTCGCATCCACCTGATTCCTGCAACCTTCAACAGGTCATCGGTCCACCTAGTGGGAGGTCATCCAACGCATCGCCTTCCGGTTCGCGGTCGCCAATGCGGTAAGTTGGACGAGAAGATACCGCGCAGTTTCCCGAACCCTGCCCAGCCGAGTCGGATGCAACGATTGATCTCCTTCTCGAAATTTGACCTACCTAACTGGACCGTTTGTCCTAGGTATACATAATCGTCTACAATTTCGAGTGTAGAGTCTCCGATCTTGATAGGAATGGGTGTGACATGGGCATTCAACATGACCTTCGTCTTCTCCGTGTTCATTTTTAGACCCACTCTTTCGGAAGCTCTACTGAGGTCATCGAGAATTGTACTGAGGTCCTCCATGGTCTCAGCCATGACCACAATATCGTCGGCAAACCGAAGGTGAGTGATGTACTCGCCATTGACGTTGATGCATAGCCCTCTCCAGTCCAGAACCTTGAAGACATCCTCCAGTGCAGCGGTGAACAGTTTCGGAGATATGACGTCTCCCTGTCTTACACCTCGCTGCAGAAGCATAAGTTCCGAGGCTTGGTCCTGAAGTCGGACTGACATGGTGGCATTTTTGTACAAACACTCAACACCTCGATGTACCGATAGTCAATTTGGCACCGTCAGAGAGACTGCAGTACAGCCCAGGTTTCGATCGAATCAAAGGCTTTTTCGTAGTCCACGAACGCTAAGCAGAGAGGCAAGTTATACTCTTCGGTCTTCTGTATAACCTGCCGAAGCGTATGTGGTCCACGGTGCTAAATCCTTTTCGGAAATAGGCTTCTTCGGGTGGCTGAAAATCGTCAAACCTGCGCGCAAACGTGAGAATAAAAACCGTTTCTTCACTATATTTTAGACTTTCACGGTTTTTCACTACACTCAAACACAGATATTATAATACTTCGTACAGATACCCAATCCCATACAAAGAAATGACACCTCCCTAAGTCAGGTTATCGCTCCGGTTATACTCTTTCCTTCATTAAATCAACAGATGGCAGCTCCAGCGTATCACTAATTGCCACAGATTGGAGTTTTACAACGCCATCTTGGAGTTCACCTCGATACTGGGTTGTTTCGATACTATGTGGCATTCCATTTACTAGATGGCGCTGTTTTATACAGATTCTTACCATCGCTGTGCGTTCAAGGACGAGCGAGTAGTAACAATACAACAAAAAATGTCGGCGAAACATATTCCTTTGTGTTAGTGAGTTCACAATATTCACGCTTCATGCGTTTTTGAGTATTTCATTACTTAAGGTGGATGCTCAAGGGTAGCCCGCGAAATTCAAATTTTCTTACGTTTTTTGCAATATTTGCAGGCCAGTGCTAGTTTGTATGTTGATGAAAATATCGTTCGAGACTGTAAGATATATGTAAATAAAAAGGCAAAGTTGAAACTCTGCGAACAGCAAATTATACCGCGGCTCCGGAACATAAAGGGCGAGGAAGGAACATGGATGGGTTTTGATTTCCCATCTAAAAATTGTATCAACTGGTCTTGTCATTATCTAGCCCTGTATGGAAGCAGAATTGGAAAGAAATATTGGTTTGAAAGTTATGAGCGTATCATCTTTGGGCGCAAATAAGTAAAGTACCTATATAGTATGAAAACGAAAATAGGGATCCCTTACAGGGATAGATTAGTTATTAAAAATTTCAAAATAACTTTCGTTTGAACAGATACATCCAATAGATTATTCATGATTACCAAAGGTCTGCATAGAAAATTTCGCGCGCCCGTTTTAATTGTAAATCGCATTGCAATTCGCTGCAAGTTGCCTCCGCGGTCAGTGGGGAGGACGAGAGGCACGCAACGCGTGTGTGTGGGTGCACACATCCTTGGTTTTGGCACGCGCGTGGTTTTGTTTGCTATCGTAGGTACGAGTATGGCTTGAACTAAGGAATCCGATATTTTTCTATTGATAGTTCGTGTTGAATTTAGAATTTGTCTCTAATTTTACTGAACCTGTCTTTGGACTTTGGATTCCGATTTGATAGTGATTTACGGGCGGCGTTTAAATTTGGACTTGTTGCGTCAGTGAAGTGATCTTCAGCAATTCAAGAAATTATGGGTAAGTGGAATCTTTTATTTTACTTTGTAAAATTCATGAGGGCACGTCACGTGATTTTTATCAAAAGTAGGTTTGACGAAAAAAAAATTTGTGCGTCAGGTAGTTTTAAAAAAATATTTGACCCGTATTTTTCTAGAAGATACGACGCTTTTAACATTCTCAATACGTCACGCCTAGGTATAATTTTTAGCTAGTTCTGACGTAACGAGCTCCCACTCCCGAGTTTCGATGCGTTTTATCTTTGTGAATGTT
Source organism: Xestia c-nigrum (assembly GCA_916618015.1). Taxonomy (NCBI): domain Eukaryota; kingdom Metazoa; phylum Arthropoda; class Insecta; order Lepidoptera; family Noctuidae; genus Xestia; species Xestia c-nigrum. The sequence continues at coordinate 15,604,595 of OU745260.1, forward strand.
CATTGATTTACAAAAACAAAAAAATATGTGTCCATTATTTTTAAAAACTTTTACTGACGGACTCAATAGATTTGCAATTTTTTGATACTGTCGTCATGCCTATTCTAATGTTTCACGCGCATTTTAGAATTATGAAGTACCGACTGCCTACATCTTTAAATATAAAAAATGACTTCCTTCTGTTTGTGTACAATGCTGAAGCCGGGCCAACTAAAGCTGCTGTGGGTACTTATAATAAAATTTAACTTAACTTAACTTAAAACTTTTGTACTACACAAAAGTTTGTGGCAGCATGTTTTGATAAAATTTAAAGCAGGTAGTAATTATAACTACCTACTTACTTTTGACGCAATAACATCATGAAAATCTGTACTTCTATACTAATATTATAAAGCAGAAGAGTTTGTTTGTTTGTTTGTATGTTTGGTTGAACGCGCTAATCTCAGGAAGTACTGGGTCGAATTGAAAAATAGTTATTTGTGCAACAAGAGAGCAAAGTGAGTTTTTGCTGCGAGTGTTTATTTTGAATCACGAGTAAGCGAAGGATTCTATGGTTGAATCACGAGCGTAGCGAGTGATTCTAGGTTAGAATCCTGAGCGTAGCGAGGGATTCAAAGACACGAGATGCAAATAACTTTGGTCTCGTGTAACACATACAACTTTTCACCTCAGCAGCGAGAACATACACCTAAACAATACTAAACAGTACATTCAACAACATACGTACACCTACAACATACTAAAAACAACATAGTGAGATATAAATAATGAATAGATATTAAATAATGTACAGATAGCAGAAGGGCAGGAAGTTTTATTCTGCATTTTTACATTAAGCTTCAATTCTTCGGGTGATAAATAGCAGACTTCGTCACTGGACTCACTCATATCTATTTATTATTATTATTATCTTAATATTCAAATTTTATTGTACTTTGTAGCTAGCGTACATTGACCTAACCATCGCCTAGCGTAACAGAGAATTTTTGAACAATAAAAATTTTGACCCCGCTACTTTTTTTAAATGCGTTCTGAAACTACACTCGCGGTATTCTGTCTCAATATTAAAGATTGTTAAAACTATAAATAAATAAGTAGATACATGATAAACTTCGTATTTTTTTCTTCAACTTCATTCATCATTTTAATTGTAAAAATTTAATTCGATTATTTAAAATGCAACATTTTTTTTTATTTATAACCTAAACACGTAATACACAATATTACGGTTATCGATTTACAATATCGGTATCCGAACGTTTTACTGTTACTTTTTTCTTTTTGTGCCTACTCGATAAGGAATTTGAAAATCGAATTTAGAATCGACCTGTTTCTATCTCTCGCTTTTTTCGTATGGAAGCGAAAGTGACAGAACAAAGTGAAGTTGAAATCATTCAACTTTTGTGAGTAGACTTGCACAGTTCACGGTATTTAAAAAAAATAATTAAAAAGTTACTTTGTCTCACGCTCGCAGCAAAATCGAATTTTGCACACTGTCTGTAAACAGCAAAACCTGCTTGTTTGAGGTGCTGAGGTGAAAATATTTTTGTGTTGGATAGTCCATTTATCGAGGAAGGCTTTAGGCTATATAACATCACGCTACAATTATAAGGAGCGAAGCAGGAATGAAAAATGTTGCAAAAACATTTTTTTTCCTTTCGTTTTTCTCTCTTATGTGACGCAGACAAAGTTGCGCGGGTCAGCTAGTTATATTATAGAGTCCAACAGTTGGACTGCGCGGCGCCATCGCGCCATCGCATTCTTTTCGCTTAGAATGATATTTTCAGTCTTGAGTAATTTTAATTATGTGATAACTTCAACTAAATGATATGCTATAAAGGCCATTCTTAATATAAATTCAATTATCAAGGTAATGCACATACTTATATTTTGGATAAAGATTAATACGGAAAACGGTTTGGCAAAGTAGGTCATATTTTTAAGATAAAAACGGTTACTTAGAGTTTATCATAGGACCACCGATATACTTAATATATCTCCTATGGTAAACTCTATGGTGTTATTATACATACATAGATATACTTATTATGTTATTACGGACTTTTCTCTCGCTTTTTATAAGTCTTTTTAACATAATTTTGTAAAATGTAACAAGGGTTAGCCAGTGTACGCCATGAAAGCTCCCGAAAATTGATACTATTGACGACTTGATCACGAAATATTGATTGTGTGTGTGTAAACACCTTCCTCATATCTCACTCTGCCTTTTTGTAAAAACCGCATGAAAATACGTGCCTCAGTTTTTGAGTTAGCCACGGACAGACAGCAAAAAGACAGATGCGGCGGAGACTTTGTTTTATAAAACGCAGTGATAGTGATCATTTCTAAGTCGGCGTTTTCTATTATGAACGAATAAAAAAGTTTTGGCAATATTTGCGATAGACTCGCTTCCGACACTCACAAACTCGGCCCGACGAGTGGCGGAAGCGACTACGAGTACTACTAAATTAAATTGTAGTTAGTAATTTTGCTACGGCATTGTAGTATATTTTGGATAGATTTGATTTCTTACAGAATAATCTTTTGTGTTACAGAGGCAAATAAGGATAAACGTATGGGCGAAAAGACCCAGCCTATGGCCAAGTATCGCTCGCAAAAACAGGTGCAGAGTAAAAGGAGTTTTTAAATGTTAATAAAGAATAAATTCCAGCAACTAAGACTTTTTCAGAATCGTAATTTCTTTTTCGTGTAAACCTAATTACTTAAACGACGATACGAACGGCGTAGCGGTAGTGAGACTGCCTTACGTTCTTAGAGTCCCAGGGTTCGAATCCCGGTAGGAGCAAATGTTTTGATGATTTTAAATGAGTGGAAGTCAGGTTTACGTACGAATAAATTTGTATTTTATAAAGAATTACATTAAAAGCATGTACACAAATCGTAGTGTCACAGAGTAGAAATCAATAAGTAAAGTTTAGCCAAAGACACAGATTAACAAAAATATAGAGATGACATTAGAAGGCGCGTAATTTAAAATAACATTTCAATACTCTCTTCAAATTTAAGCCTTCTTTACATATTAACATAACATAAAATACAAGGCCTTATCACAAACATACTAACTTACAAACTACTACATAGAATAATATCTAGTTACAAGTTTTGTTGCTATACAAAAGAAAGTTGAACTACACACAATTATTAAGCTTACACATCCCTATGTTACTTCTCATAAATATGAATTTGTCCTTAGACAAAGCTTTTGTAAATATATCAGCATATTGATAGTTTGTGTTTACATAGTTAAGGCTGATAACATTTTCATAATATTTTTCTTTAATAAAGTTGTATCTAATATCTATATGCTTGCAACGCTTATGAAACTCACTATTTTTGATAACACTAATTGCACTTTGATTGTCAATGTTTATGATTACAGACTCTTGTTTATATTCACTTATTTCCTGTAAGAATTGTCTTAACCACATGGCTTCTTTTGTGGCAGCACAAGCAGCCATGAATTCGGCTTCTGTTGTAGACAAGGCCACTGTTTGTTGCCTTTGGGATGACCAAGTAACAGCAGCTCCATTTTTAAGGAAAACATAACCAGTTGTTGAACGCCTTGTTTCAACATCGTTGGCAAAGTCAGCATCGCTATACCCTACCACATCATTTCTGTCTGGCTTTGACATGTAGCACAATCCATAATCTTTAGTATCTTTGAGATACTTGAGTATTCTTTTGACAGCATTCCAGTGAGATTCATCATGAGAGTTTAGGAATCTACTCACCTGACTAACTGCAAACAAAATGTCTGGCCTGCTTACTGTTGCTGCATGTATGAGAGATCCTACAGCTTCTCTGTAGGGATATTTTCTTTCAGGTAGCTCATCAGTCTTCATGAGTTTGACATGTGGATCAGCTGGTACACTGTTAGAGTTTGCTTCAGTCATGTTGAACTTCTTCAATAATTGTTCAATGTATTTGGTCTGGTGTATGAAGATATTATTATTTAACCTTTCAATTTGCATTCCTACAAAACAAGAAAGAGGGCATGTTTTGACATTAAAATTAGTCTGAAGATCATTGATTACTTCAGTTAAAACTGATTTCTCTTTACAAAATAATAGACCATCGTCAACATATAGACACAAGTAACATGTTGTGCCTTTAGTTATTCCAATATAAATGCATTGATCTGCTTTACATCTTTCAAACCCAAATTTCTTTAAAACTGAGTTAAATTTAGTATTCCAACATCTTGGTGCCTGTTTTAGTCCATATAAGGATTTGTTAAGTTTACATACCATGTTTGGGTGGTAGTCTAATCCCTCAGGTGGAGTCATGTATATTGTTTCTTCTAGGTCACCATACAGGAAAGCAGTAGTAATATCAAATTGGATTATGTCTAAATTTTTCTGAGCTGCAAGTGATAATAATAATCGTATAGAGTCATACCTCACCGTCGGCGCAAAAGTTTCATCAAAATCTATTCCTTCTATTTGGGAATATCCTTTTGCACAGAGTCTTGATTTATAACGAGGACCTGTTGGTTCATCTTTGATGCGGAACACCCACTTGCATCCAATAGTCTTGGTGTTTTGAGGTTTTTCTACCAATGTCCAAGTTCCATTTTTATAATGAGATTCTAATTCTTCTTTTATTGAAGTTTTCCATTTTTCAGATTCAATTGAGGTTGAAGCTTCTTTATAACTCTGTGGAATGGAATTTATCTTGTCTTCACTGTAGCACAGGTAAGCTTTATCTTTATTTTCATTTAATTTTGATACTTCTACGTTTCTTGGTCTAAATGTTATTTTTGATGGGGTTGACGATATTTGAACATTTCTATTTGGTTTATACTCAGGATCTAAGTTGTCTTCTTGATCTGACACATATTCACTGCTTGTGTTTGAAGTGTCTGATGTGTCGTTGGAACCCAGAGATGTATGATTATCATTTTGTTCCATTGTTTCTTTCTCTGTCAGATTTACAGGAAGATAGTTTCTTTTTACTGTGGTCTCTAAGAAAACAGCATCTCTGCTTTTAATCACAGTTTTAGAGGCCGATATTATAAACCTATATCCTTTTGTATTATCACAATATCCGATGAATATAGCTTTCTGTGATTTACTGTCCCACTTCTTACGTTTTTCTTTTGGGAGATGTATCATTGCCTCACAGCCAAATATTTTTAAATGGCTTATATTTGGTTTCTTGTTAGACCATATTTCTTCTGGAGTTTTAAAAGCTAGTGAACGTGTTGGAGTTCTATTTATGAGATACGCTGCTGTGTGTATTGCTTCTGCCCAATACAGTTTAGGAAGTTTTGCATTAATCAGCAGACATTTTGCTTTTTCAACAAGTGTACGATTCATTCTTTCTGATACACCATTTTGCTCGGGTGTATAAGGCGCTGTAGTTTGATGAATGATACCAGCTGTTGCTAAGAACTCTGAAAATGCATTGTTTACATATTCAAGTCCATTGTCTGTACGCAAACATTTTATATTGCACTCCAATTGATTTTCAACTAGGCATTTAAATTCTTTGAATTTTTCAAGAGCTTCTGATTTCTTCTTTAGGAAATAAACAAACACCTTCTTTGAAAAGTCATCTATAAATGTGATGAAGTACTTTGCACCCCCAATAGACGTGGTCTCCATTGGTCCACATAGATCTGAATGCACAGTTTCAAGTAATTTTGCAGCTCTTGAACCACTTGACTTAAATGGCAGGCGTGTTTGTTTTCCTTCTAAACAAGTCACACAGGTCAGATTGTCACCTTTCTTAGATAGTTGCACACCATCTGTATTTTCTTCAATTTTCTTTAAATCACTGAAATTGAGATGCCCCATCCGCTGGTGCCAGAGATAAATATCTTGCTGATCAACATCAGATATGTATGCTTGTACATTGAACAGATTTAGCCGGTACATATTGTTGATTAAGATAGCTGTTGCAACTATTCTTTTGCGACTGTTTAATATCACACAGCCTTCATTGTTAAATTTCACTTCACCACCATGATTTACAATCTGACTCACTGAGAGTAAATTTGTTGCTAATTCGGGCACATATAAAACATTTTGGAATAAAACTTTGTTATTCCGACCTCTGTCATCGCAGATTTCCAAACTAAGCTGACCAGAGCTTTCTACTGGTAAGGATTTGTTATTAGCAACTTGAATTGTCTTAACTTGAGGCACTGTTTCATTACACAATAATTGTTTGTGTCTGGTCATATGCATTGAGGCACCGGAGTCTATATACCAGGCATCACTGTTACTGTCAGAAACTATGAATGCAGCGGCATAGCTAGAACTTTCATGATTATGTTTTTGCTTAGACTTGCACTCTGTGCTTATATGGCCGTGTTTGTTGCATTTGAAACAACGTGGACCCTTTTGAAAAGGCTTTTTATATACCTTTTTCTTTGAATTAGCTGCAAAGGCATTTGTATCACTGTTACTCATTTTTACATCCTGTAAAATTTTAGCTTTGACTGAATCGGCACTTATTTTCATACCAGAACTTTCGATTGCTATAATCATAGGTTTGTATATCTCGGGTAGACCAGAGAGAAGCAGGGTTCCCAGCCACTCATCATCCACTTTGAATCCGATATTACGCAGCTTATGTGCTGTAGTGACTACTTTACTGACGTATTCTTCTACATTTTGACACTCGGCGAGCGTTGTGGTACATAATTCACGAAGTAAACCTACTCGGCGTGTAAGCCCCGAGTCGTCGAATGCACTTGCCAGGTTGTCCCAAACTTCCTTTGCTGACTTCGCTTCTTGTATGTGAACATAATTTACTGAGTCCACTAACAGGATAATCTTAGTTTTCGCTTTAAGATCTCGTTTTAGGTATGCCGCGTCGCCGCCCGTTGGGTTTTCTATGCAGTCCCATAACTCCTCATGTTGCAGGTAAGTTTTTACGGCAAATCTCCATGTGGAGTAATTGTCGCGGCCAGTTAGTTTTTCAATCAAGGTCAGCGGGTTATTTGCAGACATTGTGAACACTTGTGAAAATTTTGCCGGTTCCTCGTGGGTTAATTTTTAGGTTAGGTTTTCTTATTTTTTCACTAAGTTATTGTTCGACTTTTTCACTTTTTCAGGCTAACTGGGCCCATAACCTGATGATTTTAAATGAGTGGAAGTCAGGTTTACGTACGAATAAATTTGTATTTTATAAAGAATTACATTAAAAGCATGTACACAAATCGTAGTGTCACAGAGTAGAAATCAATAAGTAAAGTTTAGCCAAAGACACAGATTAACAAAAATATAGAGATGACATTAGAAGGCGCGTAATTTAAAATAACATTTCAATATGTTTGTGTGATGAGCATGTACTTACATTATTTTGTTTCCGAGTCATGGATGTTAATATGTACGATAAGTATGTATTTACAAACAAAAAGTATTTGTGTACCTATATCAACTACCTGGTGACCCGCCTAGTCCCTGTAGTTACACAATGTATTGTTGATAACTGTATGCTAAGAGATTATTGTAAACGCTTATCGCACTATTGCCCGCTTTTGTAAATAAACAGCCAATAAACAGTTTACAAAATAACACATTTTTTTATTTGATGAACCAACAACAAGCCTCACAGTCAAATAAAAAAAAATCGAATCAATGAAATGATTTGTTGATAATAACAATATCTACCTACATTATTCAACGTATAATAATGTACACACTTTAGCAAGAGAACTCATTGTCACGTAGGCAAAGTCGCAGGTAAGTATTAAGGTAGGAGCTTGACCATTCATAATAACAACTCGGTAAATTGGGTGCATATTTATTACGTTTCACACAGTGATAATCCTAAGTTCTAACTCCTATTTGTTTGAGTTCATGTTGTCATTCAAACATGAATCACACGACCGCCCGCGCTGTCAATTCTTCAATGAAATCACGCATACATGTATGTCTCACTCAGCGTCATGACACAGATTAATGCATACCGCATAATGCATACGTTATGTGTACATTGTGTACACGCACTAGCTCCTTACTGCTCACCACAGCGTCTATCCCTTTCGCTCGTGATGTCGGATGATGAGATGGAGAGTCAAGAATTGACATTGACAGACAGAGTAACTACCTACTTCTAGAACGTTTCGTGTTATGTAGTTCCGGGTTTAATAAAAATGAGAAAAATATGTAATTATTTAGCTTGGAAATGTTAAAAGATTTTTTAAATTTCTATAAACAGTAATACATTTATGTTGTTTTAAAGTTTAAATTGAATTAAAATGAAACAACTAAACGTAATTCAGTTACGATTGTGGTAATATTGAATGTGACAAATTGAGTAAAACGCCATCTACTGCAAACAGGTCTAAAGAAGATGATATACAGATGGCTGACTTTTGTCAACTTTATCAATCTGCGGGTACGAATTATGTAAAAGGCTTTCTTTATCTATTTTGTTGAAATAACGTGATAAATGAGCGTAAATAGATAGATTAGCGTTAGACAAGGAACTTTTGATTTTTGCTAATCTTATTTCTTCCAAAATCTACCGTATAACGCATTTTAGTGATTGTTAATTTCATTAGTGCTACCTATGCTGCCATCTATTGTTTTTTTTCAAGACTATTTATAATTTGTTCTAGTTGAGACCCCATGACTCAAAGTACGATAACAGTAGTTTCTTTGTTTAAACATTAATTTTTGAGTAATGCTCATTTTGAGAAGTAGGTACCTACCTTTTTTTTAGGATGGAAAATCATCAAAGAACTTCCCCCACTCTGGGCGGAGCGGGAGGGGGTGTCAGACTTTTACTGACTAAAAGCCATCCATGTTCCTTCATCGCCCTTTAGTAGGTACCTATCTTATGTGCACATTTTGAGAAGTGCACATTCTTCAACAAACCAGCTGATGGGTAACAGCGTTTTGGAATTACATACATGAACTTAACATTAGCAGTTATTTGTTGCATAACACGACAAGTATCAGAGATAACATTGTATAACTATCTCTCACTGACTCGGGTAGGCACAGATTATGATCCATGGTAAAGATAAGTCGTTAAGTACACCGCAAGTTACATTGTATAATGAAGATAATAAACAAAACAATGTCATAAAGAGTTGTATATTGCACTAATTTGTACTATCCTACGCTAAAACAATTACTAATAATATTAGTTAAGTACTTTTTGAAAGAGTACTATTTAAAAGTGCATTACTACATTTAGCACTGATCTGAAAACCCCACGTCATTTTAAATTGTATTGGTCGAGACGATAATAATTATGATTCAACATTTGTCTGAAGGAAACCTTGTATTTTTTAACCTGATAAAATCTGAATAAGAACATAAATCTTTTTCAATAGTAACCGGATTAGCCCCGCCTGTACTTAATCATTATTTTAAGTTTGAATATTACAGAGCGTCTACAATTTCAACGAGGTAATTGCATGCAAAGCGACATGGTCGCGCGACAGGTATCATATCCATTATAAAGCATCCTGGTTCTTACACTGATTTTCCTTTTACGTAGATGTGATGTCATGCCCATTCAAATAATACTCTTTAATAAATATTAAAAAAAAATACATCAAATAAAGGAGTAATATCATTAGGAATGTATAATTTCGATCGTTTTCAACTGACTTAGGACTATAGTAACATCAAAAAGCTTCTAAAATGTTGGAATTGGGAGATTTATTCTACGTCATGCATGGAGTTAAAGCATTATCTTTTGTTAATACTAATGTTTATGGCATAACTAAATGTATAATGTATTGGCTATTATTGTTAAGTTTATGAGGAAATATGAATGAAGTAATAACATTTTATTATTATTTCCTGGTTTAATGTGTGAACACAACACAAATTATTTGCTTTATTTTTATATAATTATTTATGACTCTTGTTTGATTGATCGATTTAGCAATAAAGAATAAATTCAATACATTCTTTATCAGACGACTGTATTTGATACATATCGCTCCATATTTTAAACACGACCAGTTTCCCGCACTGGTTTACAAAAAGAATATAACATAATATCATTTTGTTAGTGGACGCGAATCGATACGGAAACTGGCCACAGTTAGTGGCCAGAGGTTTCGTTATCTTTTACTACTACTTTTCTGATAAAGATTGGAATATCATTTGCTCTACTTTACAGAAACATTTGAGAACTTTTACCTCTCTCATGCATCACGTTTCCATCCATAAGTAGGTTACTACACTGTTTAATTAAGGCGAACTTACCAAAATCCGTACCGTGTATGGTTGTAACGGCATTAAGACTATACGACCGGTGCGGACAAAATACGTGTATGTGTACGCCGAAATGGCGCGCGTTTGTCCGTCTATGACATTTCCACAGGTATTCCCTCTTCGTTTCTTCTTCTTGTTCAAAAAATTCCTCGCTAAGTTTTCTTCTTGAATATATTCTGTAAGTTCATATTAGACTTGGACTGCTGGAACATCTGCGTGACCCTCCGGCCTACCTCCTGCGCAGCCTGCAGGTTAGTGCTACTGGAGCGCGGCGCGGGCTCGCGCGACAACTCGCTACTCATAGACCCGCCCGTACCCGCTACGTTGTGGATTAGGGCTTCTATGGCGGCCTTGTATTGAGATAAAGCTGGTGTTTGTACGCCTTCTTCTAGTTTTCTGTTACGAGGTAAAAATAGTTATTTTGTTACTTTATTTGTACAATTTTATTATACAGGTAAAAGAAGTAGTAAAATTGGAAAAAACTGGTTGTCTGTAAAGTCGGTTTACTGACGATAGTTGAACGTGACAACGTCTTAAGAAAAAACTGATGAAGGAATGGTAGCATTTTTTGACCCCACATTCACTTTTCACTGCACTTGATAGTCGATCAAAATATGTAAATGTACAATAGTATAGCAGCTGTCCACGCAGACGCATCGCTCACTGAAGTAGGAGAGAGACGGATGTCGAACACTGCCGAACGCAAAGGCCGATTGTGCTTCTTTGACACTCGTTCCGCGCTCTCGCTTGCACTTCAAGCCTTACATGGAACGCCTCAGAGCGATCAGCGAGGTAACGCCGCATGAGTCATGTTTTTTCGTGCGTGCAGCCGGCTCTATCGAATTATAAGACGTTGTCACGGCAAAAAGTATTGGCACAAAAAGGAATGCGCTATAGCAAGGCCAAGGTTAGCATTGGCCTATGACTATATTTTTGGGGCACTATAACGTTCGATTTTACAGGTTATCATCAGCCTCCTCGAGTTTTTAGAAAAATTTCGCTCTCCTTTGTGATAAGTCTCTTTGTAAAATTCTATACATCCCTCAATAATGTACGCCAAATAAAGATACCGCCTTCGTCCTTAGTATACTTCCTCCTTAGTGTACCTTCACATTACACTTTTCAATGTCCAGTATACTTCACTCCGCATTTATCTACTTAAGAAGTATACCTGAGAGCGGGCAACAGCGCAGGGTGGTGTCTACAGTGATGCACGGCGAGCTGCAGGCCCGGCGTCAGCGCCGCCAGGATCTCGCGAGACAGCGTGCCGCGACATACAACGCACAGTAGCGACACCGCTATACACAAATACATATACATGATATAGACCTTACTTGGAAGCAAAAAAACTCATAAAGGGTTATCATCATCTGCCTAATCTTTTCCCAACTTTGTCAGGGTCGGTTTCCAGTATAATCGGATGTACCCACTTACCCAGTTACTACTGGGTTCTCAAAAAAGGACCCACGATCTATGACGCCATCGTAAGCAGAGGTGCTTTTAGACGGCCCTCGGTTGCCTCCCCTCTTTTGGGCAACTTGTTAATACTCTCATGATATCTGGCTGGGTAGTCAATTTCCTAGCTTATTATCTCTTACCTTTTTCGGAAACAGCATGGTTGTCAACAGTCGGTAGCACGAGCAAGGCTAACGCCTCAGCGGTCCTCGCGGCTTCCTTCACGGTGAGCGCTTGGTTCCCTCCCAGCATATCTTCGACGGGCGCCCAGCACTGCGCCTCGCAGTCTAAACCACGGATCAGACATGTTCGCGTCACACTGCCCCATGACGAGATCGCTTCTTCGCGGACAGACCTTTAAATATATTTAAAGTTTAGTCTTTCTGAGAGAGAGAATGTGGGAACAGACCACTATCCCAGATGTGGGTAATGTGGGTAAAACGCTCCAGCAGTTGGAACACTAGTTGTCAAATGCATCCTAAAGTTTCTGGGGTTTTGCCGTTGAGTGAAAACATATTCACTGACTGACTAACTCATAATTTTACTAATTTTGGTCAGTATTAAAAGGGAATTAATTAATCGGGCGAATAAATCTGTAATTGGCGACTAATATACTGAATGGGTGACTACTATATCAAGACAAAAAGTATTTATCCGGTTATTGCGGCTAGGAGAAAATAGGAAGCAAGAGCGAGTGAAGAGAGTTCGGGGCTTGTGGCACCCCGGCTAGGTTCGACTTAGGTAACTTTAAACCCTTTAAAATAAAAATGAAGCTCCGGCTACGTTAAGTACGCCTTATCTACAATCTAGTGCTTTATGAGCTTGTTTTAGTTTATTTTCCGAGTCCTTGAATTATAAGACTGATCGCATTATACAACTAATAACTCAAATAAGTATTTAGAAGTCGCCGTTTTAAATATTTATATGCGCCCACTTAGTATTTCAGTAGCCCATGTTCAGGATTTTTGACACCTTCAATTCGAATTTAGTTACGTTCGTTCTTTTAAATACTATCCTATTAAAAATAATTATAAGTTACAGGATTAGTCTGCACTTACACATCTTCATCATGCAGTAGCGCCATGACAGCGGGCAGCATTTGTCTCTCGATACATTTCTCGCTCAACTCCGTCGCGTTCAGTAGCTCACTGATCAGGTTGGCGATATACATGCGAATCGTACCGCCGCTTGAACTCTCACAACTGCTTGCGGCGACTGTTAATATAATTTAGGCTAGATATTAGGATTAAGTAAAACGTGGGTTCGGGCCCAGGCAGGCGCATTAATGTGTGTAATTTTCATATCCTGCTCTCAAAACGATGAAGGAAAACATGCTGAGGAAACCGGCATGTCCTAGAACCAAAAAATCTAAGACATGTGACATCTCCCAATCCGCACTAGACCCGCGTGGTGGATTATAGCCCATCCTCTCTCATAGAGGGGAGGCCTGCGTCCCAGCAGTGGGGACATTCATAGGCTGATGATGATGATGAAGACCTGGTTGAGACACGCGCGGACAGGGGAAGAATAGCGCATTAAGGCAGGAGGCCTGTACTCATCAGTGGGTAGATCAAGGCTGCTAATTATGACGATTAGCAAAACTAAATCATGGAATTAACCTTGTTGAACGCCAGAGCATAAACGCACGTAACGTGCCCTCAACGCCAAGCCACAATTTAACCGACAATTTTGTCACATATTTGTGTCATTTGGCGTACAGGGCACGCGCTTGCTTGTCACGTATATGTGACAATGGCGTTCTAAAAGTTAAAATGCGCCCTCCTCATGCTTGTCACGTATATGCGACAATGGTGTTCAAAAAGTTAAAAGGCGCCCTCGCCACTTCAACCAAGAGTGATATAACGGATGAACACGAATAATAGGCATAACGACAGTATAAAAAAATTGCAAATCTATCCGTCAGTTAGAGTATTGCAAAATAACGGATACGTATTTTTTTTGTTTGTAAATCAATGTATATTGACAAAGATAAATCGCATCAAAGCTCGGGAGTGGGGGCTCGTGACGTCACAACGCACTAAAAATTGTACTAAAGGAAGTCAATTGTGGTTTACATAACAACATCTATATATATAAAAGAAAGTCGTGTTAGTTACACCATTTATAACTCAAGAACGGCTGAACCGATTTGGCTGAAAATTGGTGGGGAGGTAGCTTAGAACCAGGAGAAGGACATAGGATACTTTTTTTTTTTTTAATTATTTTCGTCGGCATGTAGTGGGTAGGTAGGGGTAGGTAGTGGGTAGTAGTAGGTAGGTAGTAGTAGGTAGGTAGTAGTAGGTAGGTAGTAGTAGGTAGGTAGGTAGTAGTAGGTAGGTAGGTAGTAGTAGGTAGGTAGTAGGTAAGTAATAGTAGTTAGGTAGTAGTAGGTAGGTAGTAGTAGGTAGGTAGTAGTAGTTATGTAGTAGTAGCTAGGTAGTAGGTAGTAGTAGGTAGTTGTAGGTAGGTAGTACTTTTGACGCAGACGAAGTTGCGTGGGTCAGCTAGTACGTTATAATTTGCGATGTTCAGATCCACTTGTTAAAATGTTAGCATTGCGGTGTAAATTCGCTTGAGAAAGTGTGCTCATTATAAATCATAGTGATAGATGACGTGATAAAACCATTACTGAAAATGGGATGAATGAGGAATCGTGCTGCGTTGCATAAATAATGGTGATAAAAAGTGATAACGTTCATGTCATGTCGGTCATGTAATGATATCAGCAACATAATGTAGTGCTCAATATTTTCGCAATATCATGTTGCATGACATTTTTATTTCACCTTAGTGATAATAAGGAAAACATTAGTGTGTGACGATCTGATTTTGTTGGCAGGGCAAACATGGCTAGACATCGTTCAAGATAAGACAAAACGTTTCGAAAGTAAAAAAGGGAGGCCTTTGGCCAGCAGCAGGCTACGAGATAGAACGAAGAAAAATGTTAAGATATCCTACCATCATCACCTGCCTAGCCTTTTCCCAACTATGTCAGGGTCGGCTTCCAGTCTAACCGGATGCAGCTGAATATGAGTATTTTACATGAATCTACTGCCTTCCTGATCTCCACAATCCATTTAGTACTGGGTAATACAATATCACTTGGGTGGCTTTTTGAGCCACTTAATATACAACGTTATTTTTTAGTCGTTTTAATCCCTTTAAAGGCGGATAGCACTCATGAAAATGAACAACTTTTACTATGGGACCAACTATGAAATCTCGAAAAAAATATCAGCTGTTGCCTACATTTTTCCGAGTTAGGCGACCAATAATGTATGAAGCAGCTGATTTTTTTTCGAGATTTCATAGTTGGTCCCATAGTAAAAGTTGTTCATTTTCATGTGTACTATCCGCCCTTAAAGGGATTAAAACGACTAAAAAATAACGTTGTATAGCTGAATATAAATGGCTATAAATTAAATTTATCACAAAAATAGCCGACCTATCACAATTTTGCAGACAACTAACTGCTAGTCTATAATACTTACATTCTCTAAGATGCTGTAAATAGAAGTCGAGCGATTCTTCTCTATGCTCCGCCACCCATTTCAGTGGTACGGAGAATATTTTAACTGGAAGACTGCGTATGCTGCTGTACATAACCCATCTGCAATAGAAACATTGTTGAGAATCTAGTATCGGAGATATGTTGTATAAGATGAAAAAGCAACAACTTTAAGCATTTTGCCTATGAAGAAACAATATATAATACAAAAATAAAGAATTGGGAGTTTATTTGCGTTTTACGAGCGCGCAAACATTTGTTTTTTTTTGCTGGTCTACATAGTGTCTTTCTGCTGAGTAAAGGCCTCCCGGTTCTCCATCCATACCTCTCTATCTTTTGCAATCTCTGGCCATGTTAGCCCCGCAAACATGATCAGATCGTCACAACACCTTTGCCGAGGTCGACCTCGATTGTGCTGTCCTTCCTCAGGCGTCCAGCGTGTGACGATCTTTGCCTCCCCGGGGCCCGGAACACGCAGAAATGTCTCCGGATGCATTCGTGCCACGTGGCCTGCCGACTCCCATTGCAGCCTGACTGTTTTTACTCCAGCATCAGCTATTACTTGAATTATGGAGCGCAGGGAGGCTGTTTTTCTAACGCGATCTGTTCGCTTAACACCTATTATGCTGCGCTCTATTGCTCGCTGGCAAATCTTGATTCTGGACTTCTGTTTTTTCAATAAATGACCAACTTTGTGCACCGTAGGTTAGGACGGGCAGGATACACATGTCGACCAGTTTTCTTTTTAATATTAGTAGAAGGCTTCCTTTCATAATATTCCTTAATTTTGGAGCATTTCTTCTAGTTCTGGAGCTGATGTGGAGAATAGCACGATGTCATCGGCAAAGCGGAGGTTTGTTAGGTGTTGGCCGTTAACATTTATGCCTCGTGACTGCCAAGGGTCGGGCAGTTTGTTAAAAACCTCCTGTAGTGCCCTTGTTGCCTTGCTTGGGTGCAAGTGGGTCACCCTGTTTGACACCTTTCTCTATTCTGAATTTTGGACCAGATATGTGCAACTTGATGTTCGCAGAGCTACTTTAAATAATATCAATAAATATAAATAAATAAAAGTAGCGCATCAAACATTTCAATTCAATATTTAGAACCTTATGTCAATGGAATTAAAGACATGGATAACTGCGCGCTCGTGATTTACTAGAAAAAATTGACAGTCAACTTACTTTTGTAAAAACTCGCCATGTTGTATCCTATCATCAAGCGCAGGTAATATGGTGACCAAATAAATACCAACAAGAATAGTGGTATCAACATTCACAGGATGTAGCTTTTCCATCTTTTGTTCTAACTCGGATATGACTTCATGAAATATAGGTTTCAGTATATGCGTAGTGAATGGTACGCCTAAGTTGTCCACATAACTAGTGACCAGCGATATGAGTACTTCGTACATCAATGTGTGGCTTAGAACTTTTGTATTTGTTGCCACGTCTAGAATTTGTTTTAATCTGTAAAGAAACGTACATAAGTTAAAATTTTGTTTCGATAAAAAAATATTTTAAATATAATTATAACGGCCGAACGTAAGAATTCGTCAAACTTGGTCAGCAGCTAAAAAAGGTAGCTTTCAAGTATTTTTTTATTTAGAAGCGTATATTTAATCTGTAATCTATGACATCTATGTCAAAGTATCCTTAATTAGACATCTGAAAAGAAATTAACTGCACAAAAAGTATAAGGGTAATTCTCACCAAATCCCGAAATTTGAGATTTATTTATATTTCATTTTTTTTTTGGAAAATTTGTTTTTTTTTTGCAGAAATCTAAATAATAGCTTTAATAGATATATTTAAGAATAATGGTTTTCCATATTTTGCAATAAATTTATAAAATATGAGTATTAAAAAAATAAATAAGTGAGGGAATGATTAACAGAGTGAGGGAATGATTTGTTATTTAATACTACCATAAATACATGTCCAAATAAAGGAAAACATGTAATTTATTATATTACACAATGAAATATCAAATTGTTAAGAAAGGCAAATCTAAACTTTGTACATATAATTAACGAAATAAACTCAAATATGTTTTAATTTTATATTTTAAAATGAGTATTTAAGAAATAAATTAATGAGGGAATGATTAACAGAGTGAGGGAATGATTTTTACTTTAAAATAAAAAAAACATGTACAAATAAAGGAAATTATGTAATTTTATTACATTAAACAATGAAATAACGTTTTGTAAGGAAAAGCAACTCAAAACTTGGTACTTATAATTACTGAAATAAACTCAAATATTTTTTTCATCATACCCTTTCTTTTTTATTTTTTTTTCCACTGCACTCAACTTCTTTGGTCGTGCCATTTTTTAACCGACTTCTAAAAAAGGAGTAGGTTCTCAATTCTTTTCCTTATACATTTACCTGTTTTCAATTAAGTAAATACTATTATGTACAAGTTGCAAGACATAAATAAAATATCTAAAAGAACCGTAGAATACTGTATAAATCATTCCCTCATACAACCACCATTCCCTCACTCGTAAAAGCTGTGAGGGAATGACCGTGAGGGAATGACGATTTTTAACAAAAACTACAAAAACACCGGCACATACCCTCAATTTGCTTGTTACATTTCAAATATACATTTTACTCCCAAAAACGCATAAAAACAACAAATTATGTACATGTTTACTAAAATCCTTTACCCATATATGTAACGTGAGGTAATGACCACCCCAAATGTAACTCTTAAATATTTTTTACTTAATGTTGTTTTGCACAAACTCACCTACAGTTGAGAAAAAATCGCCATCTTGAAACATTTGAGAGTGTTGCCAGGTACTAAAAACTTAAGGTTGCGTTCCTAAATATCGTTTGATACGTGCAGAAATCAGATATTTGTAATACTGTGAGGGGATGATTTTATTTGGTGGGACATATTTAAAACCGAATTATTATATTTATAAATTCGTCGCTGTAAGATGAAATTTTTATAGACAGAATAACATATAATCTACTATTATATTCGCATAATTTCGCTATTTATAATACTGATTTATTTAAGATGATTAGACATTTTAGTAACGTTTTTGGACCAAGGGACAAGGTGAGGGAATGACTTTCACGGTAAAAAGTACCCATATCTTTTTTTTCTTTAGAGGTAATACGTTTTCTTTTTCAGCAATAGTAGTATAGATAGTGTGCAATGAAACAAAAGTAAGACTTACGTAGTCAATGCATATGACTCGGCACCAACGCCTCGGGACTCAAATTTCGCAATTTGGTGAGAATTACCCATAAACAACAACGCAAAAAAATTACAGAGTTTAATACTCACATGCTAATAAACCAACTTAACTCTGCCCATCTCACTTCAGGCTTCTCCTTAATAATATTATTTGCAGCTAGTAACAATATCTTCGCGTCCACATTATCAGTAACATAACATTGTAGTTCCATAAAATACTCCGTTTCTTCTAAGGGTACTTCTTGTAAATTAACCGATTGTATATCACAGTTGGTGAGGGTAACATCCCTAACTATTTGTACATTTACTACGTAGGCCAGTTTGGCTAAAACTAACACTCGCATCACCTCTAAATATAAGAGCACAGTCTTCCACTCATTATCACTGCTTGCTTTCGTTAAATTCGTCATTATGCGACTGCATAAGTCCGTTGAGAATTTGCCTACAAAATAAATATTTGCTTAAATTGTTTGTCAACTGAATTAATTACTTAGATGTCTATGTGTAGCATCCTTGTGAACACTGAAGTTGAATATGTTATCTAATATCATTTGCATTTTTCGTCTGTTTGAGACAAAAGTTAAAAAAAAACATGAGGGCAGTCTTTCACTTCTAGTGAACGTCGTAGTCGACCCGCTACGGCTACAGCGTAGCGGATCAGATTGGTGGATTACTCGTATGTTCACTCAAAAACTGCTCAAAGCTCCTAAAAAAAGTTCACTTAAAAAAAACACTAATTTACCTGCAATCAAAGCACTCCTCGCGAGAACTGGCACAAAAATATTAACAGTATCCTTCACACACTTTTCGACCGGATCCTTTAAGAAGTTGAACATCAGGCTTTCTAGCTGGCTGTACTTATGGTCCGCGACGGGACATATAAGGCAGGCTGACTTGAGGCCTAAGGTCCGGATCTCGAGCTCGTTGGACTCGCACATAAGGACCACGAGGCTTAGGAGCAGGGATGTGCATAGCTCGATGGGCACGTAGGGAGCTATGGCCATGCACACCTGACTCGCTAAGACCCTTCGTTCTGTGGACCTTGATGCTAAAAGCTCGGCTATTGAGGAGAGGACTTCGCCGCTACCGCCCCACTTTACTACGAGGCAGGTTGCTGAAAGAAAGAAAATATTAAAATTATTTGGGGTTCTAATATTACAATTAAATTACATAACAACTTGGAAGTCTAATACAAGTTATTATTTTATACATTTGGGGTTGTTTATCCTATGTATTTCTTGTTAAGTGTTTAGGTGCAGTCGGCTAGACATAACCACATACTTACATAAAAAAATCAAGAAAGAATGCAGGTAATTCATACAGTTTGAAAGAACCATGACCAAAATTCTTGTCTCATATTTTACGACCGAAACCGCACTGTGCCGCGCTACTGGCGTGTGCGGCAGGATATTACATACCTTCACAGATAGCGCGTGTGTCGGCTGCGTCAGGTCGCTTGACGAGCGTGAGCAGCGCGTGCAGTGCGCGCGCGCGCCGTGCGTCCCCGCCCGGCAGCAGCGCCGCCGCCGCCGCCACTAGCGCCGCCGCCTCGCTGCGCCGCGCTACTAGCGTGTGCGGCAGGATCTAACAACAATTTAGATCACTCATGACGAAAAATATTTATTTGCATATGAAGTAGCAGCACATTCTGCACAGCACGGCAAGTCTATTCAACGATTCTTGTAATAAACGCGCTCGCGTCTGCCCTCAATGTTCGAGTGCACAAACTGTTAGTCCGTAGCGTGTTTGCAGGCCAAGGCTAGGGCCGCGCAAAAGTGGTGGCCGTGAAGATGGTCCGTGGGTACCGCACGATCTCTCGCGAGGCGGCGGGCCTGCTTGCCGGATTGCCGCCGTGGGATCTGGAGGCGATAGTCCTCGCGCGCCTGCATGAGGCGCGCGGAGGTACTACGCCGGGGGGAGACTCCGCTGCCGCGGCAAATTGCCGCTCAGCGGACTGACCTCCGGCGCGATCTCATGGCGACATGGAGAGAGCGACTGTCGCAACCCCGTGCAGGGCACGCCACGATAGTGGCGGTAAGTCCCCTCTTTGAGGAGTGGCTGGAGAGGCGCCACGGCGTCCTCACCTTCCGCCTGACGCAGGTCCTCACCGGACACGGATGTTTCGGGAGGTACCTGCACCGAATCGGGCGGGAGGAATCGCCCGGGTGTCTCCACTGCGAGGATCGACCGGAGGACACGGTGGAGCACACGGTGGAAGTCTGCCCTGCGTGGGCGGAGCTCCGCCGTGTCCTCGTGGCGGCGATCGGCGGCGGCGACCTCTCGCGTCCGGCCCTGGTTCAATCCATGGTCCGGAGCGAGACGGAATGGGAAGCCGTCGCCTCCTTCTGCGAAGCAGTCATGCTAGCGAAGGAGGTGGCGGAACGAGAGAGGGAGAGATCCTCTCTTCCCGGCCGCCGCGGGAGACGCAACGGGCGTCGGGGGCCACGTGGTGGCTACCGGCCACCGTAGATGCGGGCCTGTGGACGGCTGGCTATGGGCAATAGCTGGCCGTCCGGCCGTCTAACGACGACGACAGGCCGTGTCGACGGCGCGTTCGTGTTCCACGCGCGCCTCAAAGAGTGTCAGCAAAAAGAGAGGGGCCCGCAAGGGCCGAAGCCTGCCGGGGTTGCGGGCCTGTTCGAAAGAGATACCGCGGCCCCGGAACGTAAAAGGCGAGGAAGGAACATGGATGGTTTTTAGTCAGTAAGAGTCTGACACTCCCTCCCGCTCCGCCCAGAGTGGGGGGGTCATTTGATGATTTCCCATCCTTAAAAAAAAAAAAAAAAAAAAAGGCTAGGGCCGCGCCGTTGCTCTAAGCAAGTATATTTGTTTCGCTACTGCATTTATTGTAATACTGTGGCACGGCTTCCTTCTGAAGAAGTCCACTTCATCATTTCTGTAGTGTTTAACTTCTGACACTACAGATGCTCTCGCTGAAGGCAAAGAACACACACACTGTGCATACGGATGTCAGTAAAGCGTTTAATCATATTGACCACTATATTCTTGTGAATCATATAACGGGCATGGATATTTACAGGACATTGCAGCATTGGTGTGAAGCTAATTTGAAAAATCGTACACAAATGGTACTTGTTCAAGGCTAAACAGATCACCATCCTGTTTTGTTTTGTTTAAATCTGAAAAAACCACGGCAACACGCAACCTCAACAAAGGCCATAATTGACGATAAAACATTATCACAAGACATTCTAAATATTAACCTTGATCCCATTTACCAAACAGAAAACCCTAACACTAGCCTAAAATACCTAACAAAAATCTTACAAAAAGTAATAGAAAAGAATACAAAAATCATAACACTTTCTAGACGCCAAAAAATCATTAAGCCCTGGATAACTCCAGGACTTCTACGTTGCATGCGAAACAGAGACCAACTGCACAAAAAGGCAAGCATTGATCCGGATAACGGAGTCTTGAAAATTACCTACAAACGTGAAAGAAATTTCTGTAACAATCTATTACGAAGGTTAAAAAGAGCGTACGAAAAAAACCAAATCCTGGAATCACAGAGCAACAATAAAAAACTATGGAAAGTCATCAAAAACATCACACACACATCAAAAACTACGCAACACCATAAAGATCTATTAACTCTCTCATCTTCTCCCAACCAATCACTTCACGAAGCAAACAGCTATTTTATTAATGTGGGTAGCTCACTGGCGGATAAAATTGGACAACAAAATCTTACATTACGATATCAACAATCACTGAATAATGCCCAAGATAAAGTTCCAAATGTCCCCAATTCTTTTGTCTTAACGGAGACAGACATTCAAGAGATAGGACAGCTTATCATGAGCCTAAAAACCGACAGTGCACCGGGATGGGATGGTATCAGCAGTGGATTCCTAAAACAACATAAAAATGTTCTCGTTCATCCCCTGGAGAAAATATTCAATGATTGTTTAAAAACTGGAATATTTCCCGATTCCTTAAAACGATCAGAAGTGTGCCCGATCTATAAGAATGAAGACAGAAGTCGTATAAACAACTATAGACCGATATCAATATTACCCGCAATTTCCAAAATTCTAGAAAAAATAATAAACATCCGTCTAGTAAAATATCTGGAAAAAAATAAACTGCTTTCAGTAAATCAATACGGGTTTAGGCAAGGCCAATCTACAGAACAGGCAGTGAACAAACTTACAGATTTTATTAGTTCAAACCTGGACAAAGGGAAAAAATGTATCTCTATTTTTCTTGACCTGGCTAAGGCATTTGATACTGCATCTCATCCTGGGGTGGTATCTGCAAAACCACGCTAAAGGCAGCTGAGGTCGCCCAGAGAGCTATACTAAAGGTTTGCACGTTTAAACCGATGCGGTTTCCTACTGTTGCACTGTTCCAGTTGTGCGAGGTTTTGACAGTAAGACAGTTATTCATCCACAAAATTATCTTGCATCAACATGATAAACAGCCCTATAACCCAATGTTATTGCAGAGACGTCGTAAATATCATGTTTGCGACGTTTTAACCACATTTAAAACAAGCTTTGGTAAAAGATTTGTGAGCTTTCTAGGCCCTTACCTCTATAATAAGCTTAATAAAACAATACATATATATCCCTTGACTAGAAAGCAATGCAAATTAAAAGTATGCCAATATCTGCAGAAATTAAACTACGAGGAGACAGAGCAACTACTATCCATACCTCTCTAAGAACAAGGCTAAGAGCATACTCTCTAGGTAGTTCACCTGCATACCCTTACACACCTGCTTACTCACACTCACACACACATTCAGGACATAATTTCTCTAACACACACACCAACATATACTTATTTAGTACACCGTACACGCACATACACATTCTCCCATACACACCACGTACACATACACTTAAACACATGTACACATTGTACACCCACACACGGTCCTTTTAACATTTGGATTATACTTACCTTTTAGTAAATTACTTACCTAAAGATTATTTTCTACAATTAGTCTGTAGTACTGATTTAGCTACTTTATATGTCTCTACTGCTTGGCACCTATTAATGTATTGTAAATACTCGAGGGGAATGGTGCTGATAGCCGAAATACAGGCTATGCCTAGTTCGGTTACAGACGCTAATAATTTCTTTGCCTAAATTGTAAGGCAGGGTTCCCACTACGCCGGACCGGCAGATCTGCCGCGCCGGTAAATCTGCCGGAAGGGCTAGTGGCTGTACAATTTGTATGAAGCTATTCACATTATCCCGGGTCCGGCATTTTTGCCGAGCCCGGCATTTTTACCGAGCGTTTTGTCACTACGAATTGCCGGTAGAACGACCGGCCCCGGAGTAATGTGAACGAGTTTGTGCCGGTATCTGTCCCCCGCTCGCCCCGCTCGTGCTCCCTTCGCCCCGCCCGTGTTCCACTCACGTCATTCGGCTCGCATTTTCTGGTAAAAGTAGACGTTTAGCATGGATATTCAAGCAGAAATTCTTTGATTCGTCTCTTCTAAGTTCACCCATTAATGTTTCAAATGTTCCAAGTGAAAATCTTTCCCTTAAAATAGGGTGTACCCAATGTTTTCTTTTATTTTGCCTTCTATTAAGATACCACTACAACACAACAATTTCGTCGTCCATTGTGCGCGCAGGTCCAAATTCAAGTACTTGACTGTCTGAATTTCTTCCGGGATCCGATGTAATGTGAACACTCTGTCCGGTATCCGATTTACGGTAGATCTGCCGGTCCGGCGTAGTGGGAACGCTGCCTTATTGTTGCCACATTGCCATTGTAAAATAGTTCTAAGTTGTTTGAAAATAAACTATTATTATTATTATTATATAAAAGTTCAAGCAAGTTTTATACCGTCAGGAGTGTGCCACAGGGCGCACACATGGGGCCTTTGTTGTTTTTAATCATATTTATAAATGATTTAGGTAGTAAAAGAGAGTGCAAGTTTAATATGTATGTACGTCGATCACCTGAAACTGTAACTAAAAATAAATTGTGCTGACAACGTACAGAAGTAGGACAGATTGAACCCCCATGAGTGAGACAGTGTCGTAATAAAACAAATGTGTACGAACCCGAGGTAACGTGTCAGCAACAAGTGTGAGCAGTCCTGGCAGAGTGATTGGCTTGTCACTGCTCACTAGCTCAGCAAGGAGGTCGTTAGCTAGTGGATCGTTCAAGTTCAATGTTTCACAGCACCAGTTGAGTATTGATACTTTGAGCCCATTGGGTATGCCACTATAAATAAAAAAATACAAGATAGCTTTGGATTCAACATAACAATTACCTCAAAAAAGAAGGTATCTATTGCACCACTTGTCGTTTAAATTCTGTGAACCATTGACAAGGTATGCTACCTATCGATCCACATCTCCTTGCTGTTGGTCTCGATGCTGTTGTACTCGTAGTGCACGCGCGTCCACTCGCCGGCGTCGTTGATGCTGAGCGTCTCGTCCAGAGTCGTCACGCTGCCGCGACGGAGTGGAGAGTCTCGTGTACTGTTGTCGCCGGCGACTCCTTCACCAGTCGCCTCGAACGAACTTATATTTGAACCTTTTCTTGTTCTGTTGAGTTAAAAGATAATTTTAGGTCAAGTGCACTGCTAAGGTAAAAACAATCCACAAAAAAAGGAGGTACTATAAAAACTATTTAAGTTGAACGAATTTTAGGATTCGAGAACAATTTCGTTAAAAATGTAAGTCATAAAACATTCACATTGAGCTAATTTTATAGCACACAATACAACACAACACCAATTATACATACATTAGCATATAATGCATGTTGTAATTTGATATGAATCTGGAGCTTTGTGTAATTAAATGCTAGAGATAATCAAACACATTTTAGCAAGTTTAACTCTAATTTGAAGATATACAGGGTTATTTTTTGTTTATACTAAACCCGAAAAGGGGTCATTGTACTCATCATTTTGAACAACTTTTTCTATGGGACGAACCCTGAAATCGCGAAAAAAAAATCAGCTGTTCCCTACATTTTGACGAGTTATGCGAACATAAATGTAGGGAACAGCTGATTTTTTTTTCGCGATTTCAGGGTTCGTCCCATAGAAAAAGTTGTTCAAAATGATGAGTACAATGACCCCTTTTCGGGTTTAGTATAAACAAAAAATAAGGTTGTATATACTTGCAGGATTAACAATTGCAAAATGATTGATTTCTTAGGAAATACAGGTCACCAGGGGCCTAATTCTGCTATTTTAATAAATTTGTCACTTCAACACGATTCCATTCTCATCCCATTGTCATTTTGCGTAATCTGCTAAATTCACAATGGTCGATCATTGGTCGGTCAATGGTCTCGTAATAAAATTGTGTTTTAATGGCATTGTCGTATTGTCATTATTATAAAACCCTTAGTACAAATGGTTTTCGAAATCTACTACATTATGCGAACATTTATACATGCCTGATTGCATGTACGAGATTATCATTCTATGACATTTCTTTCAAGGGAGTGTCAGTGGTTGACCATTGAAAAGACACAATGGCGCCATAGCCATTATGTTAGTAGAATTAACAAACTTGTCAAAATTTTACAGAACGTGACCATTATGAAATCAATGATAGACTATTCTGACACTATTGTAATAGCAGAATCGAGGCCCTGTTATGTGGCACTGAATCAAGAAAAATCCAATGCTTTTGTACCATGACCATGATATAAGCAAGCAAGTATCATGATATTTTTTAATTGTGTATATTTTTGATGGCTTTGTGTGCAATAAAGAATAAGAATAACAAAAATGTTGAGTGTCACTGGTTTATTATTGAATGCACAACATTATACTTACATTGCACTATTTTTCTCACTATCAATCATCTCAAACTGCTCAGGGGTTGCACTATGAGTCGAATTACCACTTCCGTAATGATTTTCTGAAGCAGTACAAGTAATAGGCTTGGCTTCTAAACTCTGTTCCACCCTTTGTACTGATAACAGTTTATCCTCAGGTATATGGAGATCTAGCCCTTTGCCCTCGGAAGCAGGACTTGTGAGTGAATTTAAGCTGACAATAGCAGCATCATATAATTTTTGGAAGTTCAGTTTTTCAGTTTCAAGAGCTATTATTTTTTGTTTCAGTAATTCTATCTCTTCGGCTTGGATGATGAGCTGTAAATTTGAAATGTAAATGATTAAATATGTTTTTTAAATGACAAGGTCAAAAATAATAACATACATAATTGCTGGGCTGGACACTTGTAAATAACACCCATTTTTAGATAAAATGGGGAAGAGGGCAGGAAAACGCCTAGTGATTAATATGCTTTACCTCATGGCTCCAATCAGTCTCATGGTCCAGTGAAGTCTGGCAGCTGACACAGACATTCCCTTCATCCAGATCTGTTTGACAATCTACGTCCATGTATGACCAGTCCATTTCTGTAGACACATCTACTTTGAGTGGACTGATGCTTGATGTGTTGCCGCGAAATAAAGACACCAGTCCAGCTGGTCGAGGCATATTGAGTCCAACATCATCCCAATCTTCAAACTCCTGAAATCAATAAGTAATTGGTTAAATAATGTTTGCAATCATTTGAGCCTAAGCTTTTGAATCTACGTTCAAATGCTCTACATTGGTCCACTTTACAGACTAAATGAGGAAACCAAAATATTAACAAAGACAATATTATATTTTTTATTCCATATTTTCAAGTATAAACGGAGGACTGCATTTAATTATATTCTTATCCTGCATTTCAAGTTTTGTTCCAACCAAAATAACCATTGTCATGTGACTATTTGTTTAGTATTGCTTGCTACATAAAATTGGGTTTTTCCCACATTGACCTTCAATAGTTTGGCAAGTTATAAATAGCAAAAACAAGTTACTTATTCTTACATGACTTGTGAGTATTTAATTAGAATCTGCAGTCATGCAATTCGTAATTGTAGTGGTAGAGTTTTTTTTTTGATGCAGTTGCATACTGGTATTTTACACAGAGCTACTGCTTATCTGACCTCCACAACCGATATTTGTTCACATTAAACCAGACAATAATATGTAACTTACACTGTCATTTACAGGATATCTTCCGTAAATAAAAATATCTTACTTTGTTTAAAAACTGTTAGTTTTCATTTAATTGAATACTGGTTGTATTTAAATGGAATGCCATCCATTTACTAAAACAAAATTGAAACCAACAACATTCTGAATATAATTTAATAACCATGGCATAATTCTGAATAAGTTATAAAAACGCAAGTCATTACAAATACCATATGGCTGAGATCAACAGAGATGATCATAACAAAATCACGTTTTTCCATTTACATTACGAATACATACCTGGTCTGGATTTTCATCAGAAAATGTTATGGAAGTGAGTTTATAATCTTGTAGGAGAAGGTACTCATTGATAAGGAAGTTCAGAGCCCTCTTTTCATGAGGTTTCAGTGAACGCTGATTAGACAAGTCTTTTACGCTCTTGTCTAACGTTGACTCCCCATCTGAAATATTGTTTAACAAAACACCTTATTTTAATTTGTGTCAGTGTCTAAACAGGTGTTGCAATAGTAATCAGAATCAGCTATTTTTATTTTGTTTTCAAGGATTGAGTTTAATTTTTTCCTTAATGTTTCTTATTATCCTTGTGTTAAAATGAATTTTGCAATTGAAAAACATTCAATATTTCTTGTTTTTATAATTTTTCTTCAATAGAAGACCTATAAGATAGAGTTCAAGCAATCTTCAAAATAGTTGCTATAAAATTAGGCATGTAGGTTTAGAATGTGTTTTAATATGTAAATAATGAAACTGTGTCACAATACCTTATCAAGGAAATTCATTGAATTTACGTTTTAATTACACCTACATTAACCTGAAAAAGATAATTACCAGCAAATTGAGTAAGGTTTGCTCTCAGCGAGTTGATAGTTTCTCTAGCCTTTCTTAGCTCAAACTCCAGCACCGCAACATCACCACCACTGCCGCCTCGATCACCACCACCGTCTTCAGAGTACCGAGCCGTGTCGAGGGAGTCGAGTGTGGCCTGGCTTGGAGTCCGATCTAACAATGGAATAGTTTAACTGTTTGATTCGTAAGCAATTCAGCATTTTAAGTAGGTACAGTTAAAGTTTGTTTACATTTCAAATTTAACAGTTTTCATAGTTCTATGGCTTAAATAAATAATGGTAATTTAACAGAATCCTATATAATGGCTTTTAATGTAAGAACAATTCTGTCATCTCAAGAAAGTATCACACCAGTATTTAAAAAAAATGTTATTAAGTTGTACGCAATAGAAGATAACTTACGCATGGAAGAAAATTCGGATGCCCTAGAAACATGTTGTTCAAAGTTGCCTGGATTGGAGAAGAATTCTCTCAGTTGCGGGAGTTCCTTACCACTCTCTACGAGCTCTGTATGAAGCTCTAAGGCTGTAAGGAAGTAATTATCTTTCAGCAGTTTCGTAGCTATGTCCTCGTAGGCTAAGTGAGGTGGTGCTGCGAAGGAACTTTCTTCTATGTCCTTATACGGATTCATATTGCAACAGACGACTGTTTACATGTCATATATGTTGTAATATAATACAATATTTGTTGTTTTAATTATACGTTAACTTGTTTTAAGATTCATTCAACGTTTTTCTTGGAAAATGTATTCCACAAAACATTTATTGTAGTCTTTGAACTGAACTTGACAAATAATAACACAGATCGTGACAGATCACACCACAGAGCACAGACTACATCACAGAAAATAATGAAAACCACAGAATATTAATTCTCTGGTGAAAGGAATATTTAGGGAAGTGCACAAACATTGAGGAATAAGTTTTAATGTTTGTTTCATCGAAATCGATCCAAGAAGCAAAAAATATGAAAATAAGTACATCTCAACTATCAACTCTTAGTAAAAATTGTTAAAGAATATGTATATACATATTCTTTAACAAAAATGGCTTTTGTGGAAGAGTCTAAGTCAAGGAACTTATATTCAACCTGGAATGTGCATTGCCAATTTGACACCAATATAAAAATAAACCTTATGTTTAAGAAGCTAAGTTCTATTATAGACAATCACTTGGTCAGAGAGAAATCCGGTCAGAGGGAGAAAGCGTTGCGAGAGCCCTGTGTCTCTTTCTAAAGTGTTGCCAGGAGGATTATTCCCGAATTTAGTAGGAATGGTAGGAAAAAATTATATTTTCATGTCTTAGTAAAAAAACATTAATTTTTGTTCTGATATATTTCTAATATTTTTCAATTATCTGTTAGAATGAGAACATTTTTTTAGCAATAATTTGGACACTGTATTGAAATGTAATTAAAAAAGAAGAGATTATTAGTAGAATTTAAATAAGTTAGACTGGCAGCCCGTCAGCCATATTAATTTGTTGTTATTATGGTGATCAAGTTGGTAATATTTAATTTAACCGAATTCGACTATAAAACAACCAATTTCTAAAATCGGACGTAATAAAAATGGTTAAAAAGTGTGCGATTAAAGGTTGCAAAAGCGAATCCTATGCAGGATGCGGTGTTTCTTTCTTCAAGTAAGTATATTTCAATTCTTGAAGTAGGGTGCCCATAATTAACGAAATTATAAGATTATTTACACAATGCAGCATATAAATAGGAGGTAGTCTTCAACGTAATCATAATTACGCATGTCTGTTATAGGTATTTTATGTTTGTACTAGGCTGATTTTAACATTTATTTCAGTAATATGTGTGTTGAGACTGTTCTGTAGTACACGCCACGCATATAACTTTATGTAATGGTGTAGCGAATACTTAATAGACGTGGTCATGAAATTTCACATTTCCCGAGGAACGTTGTAGGGAAATGGCAAAAAAGTTTCAACTTCCCATATTAATCGCTGATTTAGGTGTGTTTTTTTTTTTTTTTTTTTTTCGAAATGGCACCTTGCAGTTCAATCTTGCGATTGGCTACTGCTTAACCGGACAGTCCTGTGGGTGCCTCAAGTGAGGCACCCGGCCAGGGAATTTAGGTGTGTCACTTCGTATATTTTAACCTTTAACGGCCGGGCGCAATAAAAACTAAAACTTCCCTCGAGACCCGCCTAGTTACTCATCCGCATGCGTTTCAACGACAAGGACGCCTTTCAAAAAAGTGTTGCCCAGTTTATTTTTAGTAAAAAATTGGTACCGTTTGAAGCTCCTGCCAGTTTGCTTTTGGCTCCTTGCGTTTGCAAACGATTCAGAGCCATATGGTGACGACAGGGGACGTATACGTCCCCGCGGTGCTCAACGGGAGTTACCGTTTGGGACTAATACGTCCCCGTCGGGGCCCAAATAAGTTTAAAGAATATAATTTCAGACTGCCTGGAGAAGAATCAGGGAGGCAAAAATGGCTCGATGCCATTCCAAGTCATTCAAATATCAAAAATTATTCCGTTATTTGCAGTCTTCACTTCAGACCCCAGGATATAATAAAACATAGTTCAGTTTCAAAACTGAAATCCGATGCTGTTCCAACTATTTTTCCTAAGGTTTAAGATTTACGGTTTTTAGATGGTTGTCGTGACGCCCCTGCTCTATTATGTAAGCCATATGGGGTATGTAATATAATCGTGCCTTAGGTTCGCTTACATTAGCAGGCGCACGAATAATATAATGATCTCATCATGGTAATAAATACTTTGAGTATCGTACCTCGCTTTATTGTTCTCTTCCTTATTTCACCTTCCTTCCACAGCTTGTTCACCATCTCTAGCCGCACCCTTCAGCGAGCTGCTAGCCGCTGCTGTTCACCATCTGTAGGTGTTTATGCCCATTGATACTAACTACTTCTGTACCATGGGCGGGGAGAAGGAAGCATGGTCAGGGCGGTATATCCGGCCCGTGATTATGCCACCTCTTCCAAGCTGTAAATAGAAATAAGCGTTAGCGCCACACTCATGCACCATTAAGGATATAAGGGATTGTATAGCTCATACATCCCCGACTCAGTTGCTTAGGTTCAGACTCTCTTAGCCAACCCTCGCACTCTTTTGCCCAAGGCTCTATAACGCTAAGCAGTTGCATTAGTTCAGACCCTCTCTTGGCCAACCCTTGCACTCTACTGCCCAAGGCGTCCCCAACACTAAGCAGTGGCATTAGTTCAGACCCTCTCTTGGCCAACCCTTGCCCTCTCCTGCCCCAGGAATCCCCACTAAGCAGTTGCATTCGTTCAGACCCCCTCTTGGTCAACCCTTGCCCTCTACTGCTCCTCTAGGAATCCCCAACTCTTACAGTTCTTTACTTTACTTTTAACTCTACAGTTCTTTAGGATCTGACCCTCATGGCCGTCCATTCCAACTCTAGGCCTTTAAGCTTTCATAAGCCAGACTTGCCAAGCTGCACGCTCGGTAGATTATCAGTAGGTACGTACCATAATATCTCTTCAGGGGGGAGCCTTTCATAAACTAGCCTTGTCAATCTGCCACGTGCCACCCACGAGGCCAGCTTGACACAGGCTCTTTTAACAGGTGGCTTTCATCAGCCTGCCTTGTCGATCTGCCGCATGCTACCCATGAGGCCAGCTCGACACAGGCTCGATCAGTACAGCGTTACTTGTTCTACATTATATCTAATGATCTACAAGCACCGCCACCAGCTAACAACTTTAGCCTCATGCTTACTCTCATAATAGCAACTACTCAAAAGCTACTTATGGCTACTTAACTTAGCTCTACTTAGCGCAATTCAGGGGGAACTTAGGGGGCTACTTAGCTTTCACACAGCACTCTGTTGACGAGCGACTCGTCAGTTTCACTTTTACTTGTATCCGCAGAACACGCCGGCAAAGATCATCGCATCACGGGCAACGACACTTTTTGGCGGGATCTTATTATAACCTCTTTCTCTGTGGACCTTACCACAGATAAACATTTGTCATTACAGAGTAACGATGCGTTGGTATTGCCATGTAATTTCTATTATTTATAATTATTTAATTCACATTCGCGTTACGACGCGACAATGGTTTTGTCTAATTTTTTCTACACCCATGCTATAAATCCTCTATAAAAGTATCCGAAACAGTTAGCTTATTGCCAACATTAAAACAGCGCCTGCATGACAATGTTCTTTTATTGAAATTATGGTTACTATGACACTCACCGGCAGGATGTGAGGATGCACGAAGGGGCCCGATGTCGCACGAACAGATCGACCAGCCGCTGAGGCCGCCGCCGCCCAAGCTAACTGTTTCAGATACTTTTATGGATTATTCATATCATGGATGTAGATAGAGTCAGATTAGAAGATAGTATAAATATTTATGAAATTGACACTCAGCGCTTACAATCAGAAATTCAGGCTCTTAATAAGTCACTACAGTCTTTATATAATAAATATGAACGCTCACAAAATCAAATTAAAGAGCATATTCTTGCAACAAATGCATTGGTAGACAAAGTGGACTCGCTGACTCTCAGCAACGTTCAGTGTACTTGTCAGAGGGAATCCAGAAATGATGTCCAGTCTGAGGCAACGGAGGACCCGTGCCCAGCTGTGAGAACTCAGGGCTGTGATTCCAGCCAAGATTCAATACCTGACTTAGGTAATTCTGTCTCACCTAATAGTCTAGATTCAAATCTTTCAGTTATGTTCTCTGATAGTATTGGTAGAGGGATGGGGAAATTAATCAGTAATAGCCTGAGTTATTGTACCCAAAATTATTGTATGCCAGGGTCGACCTACAAACAGGTTATGACATCTGCAACAAAAACTGTTTGTAATCCTAATACCACCATAACTATATGTGTTGGTAATAGTTCTAAGATAAAAAAGGAAGATATCACTGACTGTGTATCAGAGTTGTTGAAGTTAAACTGTAGTAAAATCATATTGTGTGCTTTTCCCTATTTTAAAAATTTGGGTAGTAGAAAAAACAATTATATACATTTGTTAAATAACCATGTACATTTTCTGGCAGGTCACTATAGTGACAGACTTATATTCCTAGATATCAACACTCTTGTTGGTAAACTTAAGTCGACTCGGGGTAAGGTGTATCTACCTATTAGATGTAGACACAAAATAGCTTCGCTATTAGCTTTTAATATTCACACAGACATAAATAGTATGTCTAAGTTTAGTACTATTATTAACACTGCGACTATTAGTAATTCTACTAATGTACAGGTGACTTTAAATGAATAAAGCAGTAGTGCTATAAATCTTTACAAATATTGCTCAGAGGAGGATCCATCTGTCACCGTGGTGAATCCTCAATTAGGGTCTATTAGTGATAGGGTCTTGTTGTCTGAGGATGGCACGGGAGTCTCCGGCCTCACTCAAAATATTAATATGAATTTAAACTAGAAAGTGAGACAACAGAAGGTACTATTAATTCTTGCACTCAATTAGTTACTAAAAAAGGGCCTCAGCAGAACACCTTAAAATTATTCCACCAAAATATCCAAGGAATGTCTGGCAAATTATTAGAAATTGAATTGTTTTTAGAAAATAGTAAGTTTGACATTATTTGTTTTACTGAACATTGGTTAATGGATTACCAAATGCTTATTAATTATGAAAACTATATGGTGGGTAGCTGCTTTAACCGTAAAACGATGCTTCGTGGAGGTTCCCTAATATTAATAAAAAATAGTTTTAAATATAAGCAACGTGATGACATAGTAGGTCTCTCGGTTGAACATTGCGTCGAACTGTCCTGTGTTGAGCTAGATACGCATGTAATTGTGTGTGTGTACAGACCCCCAAACTATCAAAACTTTTCCATATTTGAATCAATAATGGAAGATGTCCTGGCAAAACTTGCAGCCAGTAATAAATCTACAATAATTTGTGGTGATTTCAATATCAATATTTTAGAAGAAAATTCACATAGCGGTCGGTTACTAAATCTTTTTAAATCTTTTGACTTGACTAACGTTTTTATTGAACCTACTAGAATCACAGCATCTTCTGCTACTTGTATAGATAATGTTTTCTGCGATTGTGATTACTTAGATAAAGCCATAGTAAATTGTTTGCCGTCCGACCATAGCGGACAAACTGTAACTTATAGGTGTAATACACCATTGCAAAAAGTACAGATTAAATTTAGACCCATAACTTCTAGCAAATTAAATGGGTTTAATATTTCCCTACAGAACAAGTTAAGTGTTATGAGCCATGACGATATTAATATAAATCAACTGTATAATCGTTTCTTTTCAATAGTTCACACGGAATTCAACAAAACTTTTGAAAAGAAGACAAAGAGTATTTGCCCTAAATTCATATTTAGTGATTGGGCAACTAGAGGTATCAGAAAAAGTAGGGAAAGACTATTTGAGCTTTATGGCCTTAAGCCTTTTATTAACACTGAAACTTTTAACAAGTATGTTGCTAAGTATTCAAAAATTTTTAGAAATACATGCAGGGTTGCTAAAGCCCTGCACATTAGCAACAAGATCAAAACAGCAGAAAATAAAATAAAGACAGTTTGGAAAGTCATAAATAACGAGACTAACAGAAAGAAAATACGCAACACTAGCTACACATTAGATACAGCATGTGGTCCTAAAAGCTCTAATCAGGAAGTAGCTCAAGAATTTGTAAATTTCTTTACAGAGATACCATTAAAAACTACGGAGGCTCTTAATTCCTCTCCTGAAGTCTCAATGGGTTTATTAAAGGCGAATGTGTCTGGCTGCCTGGCTGAATTTAAATTTAAACACATTAACCCTATGGTAGTTATTAAAGCTTTCCGGCAAATAAAAATCAAACTGACCGAAGATCTATGGGGAATGTCTATCAAAGTTTGTACATCCATACTTGAGACTATAGCCCCATACTTAGCTTTAATTTTTAATCTATGTGTGGACCAAGGAGTCTTCCCTGATTTAATGAAATACAGTAAAGTCATACCTCTTTTCAAATCCGGGGACAGTAAAGATACTAACAATTATAGACCTGTCTCCGTGTTGCCAGTTTTTAGCAAAGTTTTTGAAAAAGTAATGCTTGATCAAATGCTTAATCACTTTAACACCAACAGAATCTTACATGATCAACAGTATGGTTTCACCAAGGGACGTTGTACAACTGACGCCGGTGTAACATTATTAAAGCACATATTTACTGCGTGGGAAGAGTCCCAAGACGCTATAGGAATTTTTTGTGACCTCTCCAAAGCGTTTGATTGCGTAAACCACGACACATTACTTATGAAACTTGAGCATTACGGACTGGGTAAACTTGCACTTAGTTTGGTAAGATCATATTTAAATGATAGACAACAATATGTTCAGATAAATGGTGTTAACTCACAGGGTTTAAAAATAAAAATGGGGGTTCCACAAGGCTCAATATTGGGTCCTTTCCTTTTTCTAGTATATATAAATGATCTACCCTATTTATTGAAAAACCAACCTCAAAATATGGTGTTATTTGCTGATGACACTTCCCTGATTTTTAAGATAAATAGACGGGCACAAAATTTAGATGACGTGAATAATGCCCTACTGCAGGTCCAAAATTGGTTCACAGCAAACAATTTGGTATTAAATGAAAAAAAAACCAAATGCATAAGATTTGCTTTACCGAATGTTAAGGGTAGTGATTGTGATATATTATTGAATAATGAGAAACTTGAATTCGTAGATAAAACGGTTTTCCTGGGGATTACGCTTGATTCAAGGCTACAATGGGGTTCTCATTTAACATCTCTTGCGGGGCGGCTAAGCTCAGCAGCATATGCCATTAGAAAAATCCGTCAATTTACTGATGTAGATACCGCTAGACTGGTCTATTTTAGTTACTTCCATAGTATAATGTCTTACGGTATTTTGCTATGGGGACGAGCTGCAGATATTGAGTCTATATTTATTCTGCAGAAAAGAGCCATTCGAGCCATATATAATCTTCGTAGGCGCGATTCTCTAAGAGAGCTGTTTAAGGATATTGGCATTATGACGGTACATTGTCAATACATCTACGAAAACATAATGTACGTCAGAAAAAATTTGCATCTTTTTGGTAAAAGAGGTGACAGACATAACTACAGTACTAGAAATAGGGACCAATTAGTTCAGCCAGGCTTTAGACTCGCAAAAGTAGACTCATCTTTCATGGGGTACTGTTTGAGATGCTATAATAAAATTCCACAAAGTATTCTTGAACTGAATGAGACGAAATTTAAAACATGCATTAAACGCACACTTTGTCAACGAGCATATTACAAGTTGAGCGATTATATCGCTGATAGAGATGCTTGGCTCAATGCTGGTCCTGCTCCATAAGGACAGGGACGCATAAATTGATAGCATTAAATGGTATTGTTGGAGCTGCCGAAGATTGTACTTAACTATCTTTGCATTGTATAGATTCAATGTTAGTATTATATAATCGCATAGCCCATATTGTGTGAGTACTATGTACTAGAAAGCTATCATTCACTGGAAGCCTACGGCAGTTCTTGACTAGAATGTGCCCTGGCGATTGAGAGTATGTCATGCTCTCTCAAATGTCTCGCTGATGGTGGCGCGTGTGTCGGACCATTTAGTTCCCTTCAAAATGGTTGAGCTGAATGGTGCTGATCCATGCGTCATGTTCGTGAACGGGCGCTGTCAGTTGTGACTGGTCATCTCTTAGTCGCCATGGGTTATTTGAATTAATTATTTAGTTTTTGAGTTGTATTTTATTTTGTTTTGCTATGGACACTTTTAACGTGCACATCTTGCTACATTGTTCTCACATAATATACCATCTCAACATGAATGATGTAACCCAAGATTTTGTAACAATATTTTGATTTAAAAGAGTGTCCATGGAGTTTCTTGCCCGTTCTTCTCCATAGAGATCTACGTTAGGGAATGGGCAACTACAGTACTTTCACAGTTTTTATGTCTTGTGACTGGGACTGTAGCTACTTTAAATGTTCATTTTGTTTCGACAATTCAAAAGTGCCTGTAACTGGCCTACTTGAAATAAATGCTTTGATTTTGATTTTGATTTTGATTGAGTCTTGTATGCAACTGTACATAATTAGGTATTAAAACACTCATGAACAATCAAACCCACATTCGTGTTTTAATACCCCTTATTATTCGACAGTTGCATAAATAACTATTATTGGACTTGCCTTGTGTATTGGTTAGTTAGTTAGTTAGTTAGTTAGTTAGTTAGTTAGTTAGGTACAAATCTTGAATTGAATTTCAGACCAGTTCCCCCTAACCGATTGAGCTGAAATTTTGCACACACCTTTGGTTCTGGTGACAAATACATTTTTATGGTAGACATGACCTGGTTAATGGTCCGGACACGAAATTTCGCATACGAGTTCAATGATTATGACAAAACTAAAAATTTAAAAATAAAATTTAGATCAAAAAACCTTTTTAAAAATAAGCTTTTATAAAAATGCACTGAAAAGAAGAAAATAAACCTTTTAGTAAGTAAATGAAAACGAAAATTTCATAAAAGCTTGTCGCGTATAGTTTTTCTTTTGCCTTTTCCATTCGCGCGACAAGCTTTTATGAAATTTTCGTTTTCATTTACTTACTAAAAGGTTTATTTTCTTATTACTTTATTTTCTTATTTTTTAGTGCATTTTTATAAAAGCTTATTTTTAAAAAGGTTTTTTTGATTAAAATTTATTCACAGTACCTTCCAACATAAATAATAGGCCTTTTTAATTTGCAGATTGTTCCACCAGAAAAAAAAATAGCTTTTCTAAGCAATATGATTGTTCAAGGTGCCCCAGTAAGAAGTGAAGCAGAAGTGTCTATTGAGAAACCCGCGAATATTTCAGTCACTCCTGAGCATAAGTTTGAAATCAGCCCTATGCCTAGCACCTCCAAGGAACCTCCTACGAAAAAAATTCGCTATGAATGTGATGTAATTGAAGGTTTGAAACGAGAAGTGAAAGTTCTGAAGCAGCGCGTAAAAAGAAGAGACTTAAGAATCCATAGCATTAAATCTTTATTGAATGTGATAAAAAAAAAGACCCATGACCCAGAAGAAATTGAAAGCGTCATAAAAACGAATTTTGTGCATATTCATGAGCAGTTTAATTACGCTATTAATAAAAAAAAAGTAAGGTATAGTGAAGAATTGAAATCTTTTGCGCTAACTTTGCACTTCTACAGCCCAAAAGCGTATCTTTTTTTAAGAAAACATGTGTGTCTCCCTCATCCAGCTACATTGAGAAGACTTTTGGCTACACGTGACTGTAGTGTTGGTTTCATACAGGAAGTACTAATGTTTTTAAAAGAAACTGCAGCCAAGGACGCCTCTCTTAAAAATGTAGCCCTTCTTTTTGATTCTATGGCAATAAGAACAGAATTAAGATACGATAAAAAAACTGATAAATACTGGGGCTATGTAGATTATGGAGGAATTCTACCAAATGAATGTGAAACCTTAGCTTCTGAGGCTCTTGTTTTCATGATTGTATCTTACACAAAAAGATTTAAATGTCCTATAGCTTACTTTTTTATTAACAAAATATCAGCTGAGCTTCAATCGCAGTTAATATTAACAGCTATTAGGATGTTATCAGAAGCAAATATTACTGTAAGATCCTTAACGTGTGATGGTACTTGTGTTAATGTCAAAACTTATGAGATTTTGGGTTGCAAGTTCACATTACCTGAAATGACGACAAGTTTCAAGCACCCAACAAAAGACTGTCAAATCCACTGCATTTTAGATCCTCCCCATATGCTCAAGCTATCCAGAAATGTTTTTGCAGAAACAAATATGACTTCTGTGAAAGGTGACATACAATTCAATTTTATAAAAAAATTAGATGCAATACAAGAAGAGGAAGGGCTCAAATTAGCGAACAAACTTACTAGTAATCACGTTGGTTTTGCTGGTAAAAAGATGAATGTCAAATTAGCCGCACAAGTGTTGAGCAATTCAGTTGCCGATGCAATTGAATTCTTAGCAAAATGTGGCGATAAGCGTTTTGAAGGAAGCGAAGCTACTGTCGAGTATATTCGAGTTTTGGATAGAATATTTGATATATTCAATTCAAAAAATCCCTTTGGTAAAGGCTTTAAGTCACCATTACGTTTGCAAAACCCTGAAATTTGGATGAATGCGCTCACTGAAACTAGAAACTATTTGATGAATTTAAAAATCAATGACACAAATATCCTTGAACACCGACGTAAAACTCCTGCTCTTGGATTTATTATTGATACATTTAGCTTTGCAAACTTGTGTCTTGATTTACTAAAAGATAGTACACTTGAAATGAAGTACTTTTTAACATATAAGTGTTCGCAGGATAATCTTGAAATATTTTTTTCTTGCGTTAGAAGGTGTGGTGCCTTAAACGACAACCCGAGTTCGCTTCAATTTCGGTACACGTTGCGAAAACTTTTATTTCGCAATAGCGTGGAACCCAGTGTTAACGCTAATTGTGGCACTGAGGATGATTTTGAAATGACTCCAGTTTTGGAATTTAGACATCCCAAACGAGCAATTATAGAAAATGCCGAGGCTAGCGAAGACCAACTAATCGATTTACTGTTTTATGTAGACAATGAAGACTTTTCATATTACAAAAACAATATACTTTACTACATGGCTGGATGCTGTGCAAAAAAAATATCCGAAAAATTAAGTTGCAAACATTGTCTTGCTGCCTTGTTTATTAACAAGGAACATGATGATCATGACTATGATCACTCTATTGATGTGTACAAAGTTTCATCCTTCACGTCATTCATAGACAGAGGCAAATTAAAATATGTTTCTAAATTTGTTTTTCAAATCATTCTGTACACAGAAAAAATATTCAAATTTCATAGCTCAGAGTCATTACAAAAGGTAAATAAAGTAAAAATTATATTATTTGTTTTGCAAAACTTTTATAGTATTCTGAGAAATTATTTTGATCCGCCACATCCCATTCAATCATTTCAATGTGAAGATTCACACGAAATGCAACTTATTAAAAGCATTGCGTCTCATTATCTTACCGCCCGTATGATGAGCCTCGGTAAAACTCAAACATTGAAAATTATAGGTCACAAATCAACTTTAAGACAGAAATTGCATAAAACTGTTTTATTTAGTAATGTGTGAACCTGACTGTAAATATAGAAAGTAGGTATATAGAATTTATAAATAAATATTTATAAATTCTCAATAATGCGTTTTACTTTAATTTATCCTTAAAGCATAATTCTTATTATTTAATGAAATCAAATTATTGGTTAATATATTATATCCTATTATATTAGTATCTACCTACATCATATTGTTTGGTCACCCTAATGAAAGGGACAGAGGGCTCTCGCGAAGCTATCTCGCTCGGACCGCGTTTCGGCAGCCTGTGCACATTCCAGGTTGAATATAACCCTATGTTCCGAATTGCAAAAAAAGTGATAATATCGCGAATCCGACCGAATTTAGTAGTCACAAAATATGAGGCTACTGAGTAATAATTGTGACATTGCGCGTTGGTCGGATTCGCGATATTATCACTTTTATCGCAATTCGGAACGCAGGGTAAGTTCCTTGGTCTAAGTACATCTCTTGCACGAAAAATTTGACATATAATTTCAAATGTCAAAGCTGTCAACCAAAACAAAATGTCAGCTCTGAATCAGTCGATCAGCCTTATTTTTTATTTTATCAAATAAACATTAGTAACTTCTCAGAGAATTGATAAGATCTACTTATGAAAAACTATGTTTTTAATTACCTGATTAAATAAGTAAGATGTGAGTGTAAGTGTAGTTTAGTAAACTATTCCAAAGATCTACTTTGTCGTAAGAACATTTTCGATAATTAAAACTGCCCCGATGCCTGCAAGCTTTAAACACCGAAAGACAACATGTATGACATGTTGTCCGAGTTTCGAGTATCAGAATTCGATTCATTCGTGGATATATTGAAATTGACTCCTGGTGATCCTTTAGATACTTTTGGTGAGATGTGGTACCCTGTGTTCTTGTGGTCTTTGTTCTCCTCAGTGTTTGTGCATACGTGTGCGGCGCTAGTCGCCTTCGGAACCCTTAGGAAGCACAAGTATGGGAAGTTCTTCCCTGTGTTGTTGATTGTGATGGGTGTCGTGAGCCCAGTGACTTCAGGTGTAGCCACCAGTGCCGCAGTCGCGTTCATATACCGCGCCGCTAACTTAACTATGCCCCCTATTCATGCAATGATTTGGGGTATAGGACAAACTGTGCTTGGAGCTGGGATGGGTTTCACAAGGATTTTGGCTACTTTGTAATAATAACTAGTTCTATATAGCAAATTATATCACAGTATATTATAAACAATGTGAAAATAAATCAAATAAATTCAGAGTCAATTAACATAGAGGTATAGTGATGGGAATGTAGTGAAAGGAAAGGTGCTGATTGTTGATGCATTAAATTCCTGTAATCTTATAGCAACTTGACTAGTTGATGTTATGCTCCTCCCAATACTGAATACTCATTAGCTATCTGCTGTAAATACATTTTTCCTTATTATATTATGTAGCGGTATATATTACACAATGTGCTTAATTTTTGTAAATGAACTATCTTTCATGTCTCGCATATTTGTATAATATACCAGTTATGTTAAATAGGATGTTCATTATGAATGTAACTATGCAATAATAAAATAAAATGATGAATTGTTTTAGAATGTAAATATGTGCCTACCTATACTATAATGACTGATGTTTCACAAAAAATACATATTTCTAGAATTAGTTTTTCTACTTAAAATATGCAATCATATAGTGGCAGATATATGTTCCATGAATCTTAAATTGTATAATATCTTCTTTGTTTATTGTGATAAGTTGTATACCTGACCTATACATTTTCATTTGTTATCATAAAATGTAATGCATTCCATGTAAAAATTGTATGCTAGCAGTGACATTGTCACTTAATTCCTTTATTAGAATTTATTATTTGTTACACTAATCTATTTGCTCATTACTTGTAAATGAGACTTATTCGGCCCACCGACACTACACTTACAGAATGACAAATAATGTGTTAAATTATGTACTCCTGCATACATATCTTTTAGCCTGCAATGCACAAAAACATACCTCTTGTCCTGGGATTCATCTACCTATATTTTGTATGGACTGAGTATTACTGACACCTTCAAGAAGCATCATTAGCCGTGTGCGTACGCGCAGCGGAATGTTGTTGAATTTAAAGATTTTAATTATGCAGATATTTAGTGTATGACGTCGTATAATTGTGTATGGTAAAAAAAAAATTGTGCACGCAACCATTGTGGAGCAATTCACCAAAAACTGATTCCGCTGGGCGAACGTTGTCCTGGCGGAACTTTTTTTAATCCATAGACTTTAGAAGAAAAGAGATGTGTCCAAAAATTAGTGTCTATTTGTGTGTAATTGTGTATGTATGAATAAAACTAGTGCATCCATAAACTTCGGAGAAATTCAAGTTTCCGCTACGCGAACGTTTGGCCATTAGCTAGTTTTCATATAAAGCGCTTACATAGAGAACTGTAGATTTTTACATACGTTGTTTTGAATTTGTTTATATTTGATTAAAAAACAGATTTAGAAAAAATCGTAGGGATTAAAAGATAAAAATATAAACGTAAAATACGCTTATTAGGTCTTAGTTCTTAAAGTATGCACTTTGGGGTCTAGATTTTCACGTTTATACAAACCTTGTAAGTGTCTGCAACATGTTGCCAAGTATCAATGATGTTCCGTTAGTAATTAAAGAGTTATAGGACAAATTTACCATGAATAGATCACTGTTTACAAAGCAGTCAAATATCACGACGTTCTAAATGAATTGCATGGTAAAATGTATGCCAATAATTAGTGTATTCATTCAACTATTCACATGCAAAATTTCATGTCATTAAATTCAGTAATTAAAGAAAAACAATAATAATACTGACGAAGCATCGAAAACCTACATAACCCGACCAAGTTCGGATTGCTACAAAAAAGCGGCCGTGCAATGTATTTAGGTAACATCCCAAAATTTACAGTATAATACCGGTATTGAATTGGTATAGGTGATAACACAATTGTTGTTTCGATTATAGGTCATTTATTTTTTTACACCTACTTTTTTAAATGTATTTGACTATGACAGAAAGTAGGTACTATTTACGTAGGTACTGTATTTAAGTATGCGCTTGAGACTTGAGATATAATCTAAATATATTATTTAAGACAAACAAAATACATACAGCTAATTTCTATTGAAGATTTCACGGATCAGGATTTAAAAATAATCGGAGATCGGGGATTAATTAAATATTTACCACATGTATGTACTACTGTTTAGGTAAATATTTATCATATTGTAGCTTATTACACTATTTAACCAATAGACTAGGCATGCACGAGCGTTCCCCTTTGCAACTTTAGTGGATCATGAAGATAGTGGCGTTATTATTAAAAAAATATTTTTCATTCAAGAAATGCAATTGTATTATTTTTTCCTAACGCTTGTGTATGCAACTGTACCATATTAATAAATACTATATTGGAAGGTTAAGAATGTTTCTTAGATATATGGCACGGCCGCTTTTTTGTAGCCATCCGAACTTGGTCGGGTTATGTAGGTTTTCGATGCTTCGTCATTATTATAATTGTTTTTCTTTAATTACTGAATTTAATGACATGAAATTTTGCATATGAATAGTTGAATGAAT
Source organism: Xestia c-nigrum (assembly GCA_916618015.1). NCBI lineage: Eukaryota > Metazoa > Arthropoda > Insecta > Lepidoptera > Noctuidae > Xestia > Xestia c-nigrum. The sequence continues at coordinate 15,648,564 of OU745260.1, forward strand.
ACACTAATTATTGGCATACATTTTACCATGCAATTCATTTAGAACGTTGTGATATTTGACTGCTTTGTAAACAGTGATCTATTCATGGTAAATTTGTCCTATAACTCTTTAATTACTAACGGAACATCATTGATACTTGGCAACATGTTGCAGACACTTACAAGGTTTGTATAAACGTGAAAATCTAGACCCCAAAGTGCATACTTTAAGAACTAAGACCTAATAAGCGTATTTTACGTTTATATTTTTATCTTTTAAGCCCTACGATTTTTTCTAAATCTGTTTTTTAATCAAATATAAACAAATTCAAAACAAAGTATGTAAAAATCTACAGTTCTCTATGTAAGCGCTTTATATGAAAACTAGCTAATGGCCAAACGTTCGCGTAGCGGAAACTTGAATATCTCCGAAGTTTATGGATGCACTAGTTTTATTCATACATACACAATTACACACAAATACACACTAATTTTTGGACACATCTCTTTTCTTCTAAAGTCTATGGATTAAAAAAAGTTCCGCCAGGGCAACGTTCGCCCAGCGGAATCAGTTTTTGGTGAATTTCTCCACAATGGTTGCATGCACAATTTTTTTTTTACCATACACAATTATACGACGTCATACACTAAATATCTGCATAATTAAAATCTTTAAATTCAACAACATTCCGCTGCGCGTACGCACACTCATTAGCCGTATTAGCTGGTTTTGTACTTATGTGCCTGTACATAATAAACCCATTGTATTGACAGTAATTTCAAGATGATTTACTCAACTTTGTAGAAACAAATGTGTAGACAGAATTTGAAACAGTCGAGTTTAATTTGTATTTAAAGTCGGTTAGATGTTGCAAGTTTGTAGTCTGCTTGCAATTTAAAGCACCATTTATTTATTTTCCATAATTTATTAAAAATGAGTTTATTATAATATTTATTTATTGGATTAATTAATTTCTAATCAATTGGGAAAATGCTAAATTTTATTTTTCTCCTGAATGAATAGTTAAAGTAATGTTTATTATAGAATAGTTAATCAGATTATGGTGATATGTACTTGTAATGTTAATTTATTCTGTGGATTTGGTATTATTATCAAGAGACTATAATATGAAGATGTGATAAAAATGTATAGGTGTGGCAATAAAAGTATAAGGGAAACTGTAATAATTGCTTTTAGCGACACATATACATTCAGTAAGGAAATAGATATTGGGATACCTTCATACTATATGATAAGGTATGCATAGCACTAAGGGTTTTACTGTTAATGTCAAAGCCACAGTGTTAGCATGTTAAGTGGTTTATATTTATGTAACTGTATTGTCTCATAAGTTTGTACTTATATTGTACACTAAAAATATCACTTCAGTAGAAGCAAAATTATTTAAAGAATGCAAAGCTAGTGTGATCATGTTGTATATAGATGTATAGTAGAGGATCATTGGGAAGGAAAAATCCATTTTCCATACTTCAATATAAATACTATCCAAAGGAAATAAATGGTTTGGATATTACTACTGTTTTTTGTTATAAACCCCCTTTGTTGTACTCTTATGCTTTTGAGTTCAGCTATTTTAAATTATCTCAGATAATTTCAATTGACATCTGACAAGGAAAACGTACAAAATGTTATGTAATAAGTCCAAATATATTAGGCATTTTTATATAATTCAACTTTATATAATATAGAACAATATTAAGCTAAAATAAATTCATATACATATAATTCGTCAGAGAAATATGCTAGAACATCATGATACCTCAAGTATTCATTAATATTTACCATATAGGTTTGTATAACATCATATTGCACCCGCATTCCTGGAAGGGTGATGCATGCAGCGGTGTTCAGTTCACACTGCACCAGTCACAGAGGATAACTTGACTTTTCGTAGAAGTACAGAAATAAGTGAAGTAGTATACATTTTACCCTGTATTATTTATTATGTTCGTAATGAACAACAGTTAGACGTTCCTATAGAGTGCTGCTACTGTGAGAATATTTTAAGAAATTTTTATTGATTCTGTGATAGCGCGTAGTTTCCTCATCGTCCTCATGGCTGCCTTCATGAATCTCCTCTAGGGTAATAGGTAATTCATATTCACGCTCCGTCACCAAAGTAGTCTGAAAATTTAAGAATTTATTCTTTATTTTTTTGAGCAAAGAGCAATCGCTCATTGATATAACAAAAGAGAGACCAAAATATTGATCAACACTTAAGTACTTATTTAAAAAATATATCACCTCATGATGTTCTTCATCCCTCCTACTCAATCTGCTAACACTCTCTTGCAAGGATTTAGTTTCTGAGGTAGCATCTTGCAACACTAACTTCAGCTCCACAATCTCTTTTCTAGCATTTGATAATAACTTTTCAGTAGTTGCCAAGTTTTTCTTCATCTCCTCATTCTCTACTTCTAATTTAGTCTTTCTATTAGTAAGACTTTTAATTCTAGTCTCATAGAGTTTCAATTCTGAATCAGCTTCTGTCATTCCTCTGACTGTGTTGGAGCTTTCTGACTGCAAATTATTGCACATTTGTTTCAAATATGAAATGTTTTGTTCAAGGATAGTTTTTTCTTCAAAAATAAGTTTAACTTCATTTTCTAATGCATTTATTTTGCATTGTAGAGCAGCTATACGCGCGGCTTGAGTGTCAATAATATTATCCTTGTCTAATAATTTTGATTCAAGGCCTTGGATCTTGTTTATATATGTTTGCAACTGCATTGATTTAGATGCTGATTCACTCTCCAAAGAGTGGTTAGTATTTTCCAAAATGTTAGCTTCAACAGAGAGGCTGGCAAAATGTTCTAACATATCAGACCTCTCAGCTTCTTTTTGTGATAACAGCTCTTCAATGCGCCGAATCTCAGCAACATAGTGCTGCAATTGTTGTTTTAAACTTTCTACTTCTTTTCGAGATTTATCATGTTCTATCTTCATCAATTTTAATGCACCATTAGCATCAGCTAAACTATTTTGTAGGTGTTTATTTTCCATAATAGCTGTATCATGCTGTTTGGTAAGTCTTATTATCTCACCATTGAGGAAAGTTATTTGTGTTTCATGATCTGCTAACTTGTGTTCAGAAACTTTATTTGAATTTAATTTTCTTTTCAAGTCTCCTATTTCATTTTCTAATTTACTTATTTCATATGCTTGAGACTTCATCTTTTGTTCCAGCATACACATACTTTCGGTTTTATGATCCAGCTCCATCACCAGTTTATCTCGTTCCTGGTCAACCTTTCTAATGTTATCCATGAGATTAGATTTGTCATTTCTTAAAGACATGATTTCAGATTGTAGATCTTTGCACTTTCTTTCCAATGAGTCTATGGTGTCATTGGATAGACTAAGTTTTTTCTGGACACTTAACAATTCATTTTGTAGCTCATTGCCACTCCTTTCAGATTCTATTTGTATATTTTTAATTTGACTTGAAAGTGTTTTCTCTTTTATAACATCTGATTGCATTTTCTTTAACTGCTCTCTCAAAAAATTACATTCATCTTTTAGATGTTCAGTAGAAGCTTTCCCATTTCTACTGGTCATTTTATATGAACAGTTTTCCTCTTCCAGATGTTCAATCTCTTTCTGTTTAAATACTAAATCCATTTTTAATTTCTCTGATAATTCCAATGCTTCTTTATATCTGAGATTGTATTCGTTTTTATCTTTCTTTAGTAATTGGATTTCATTAATTAGTTCATTTATTTGGTCTTTAAGTTTCTGAATCTGAGATTCATTCCTGTAGAAATCACCTCTGTCACTATGTTTCAGTGTATTTAAATTCTTATACTGGCTTAGCTGCTTACTTAAGTTAATGTTTTCTTTTGATAGTTCCGCATTTTCCACATTCAATTGACTGATGACATCTTTGTAGTTTTGCTTACTGTTTTCTTCCACATAACTTGTTTTTCGTTTCAATTCATCATTTTCTGTTCTTAACATCAAAATCTTTTGCTCACATTCACATAACTTTGTGTGCAAATCTCTTATAAATGCATTCTCTTTTGAGTTATTCCTGTGAGGACTATTCTTGTCTGAGCATTTCAATAAGTGTTTGTTAAGGGAATTCATAATTTCAGTCATTTTGTCTTGAACATTGGTCACGTAATCCTCATATTTATTTCTTTCTTCTCTTAAGAGTTTTTGTAATTCAGTTTTAGTAGGACACTTTATTTTATCTTCACTCAGTTCAAATGGTTGGCTCCTTTGAGGCAATGTTACTATCTTATCTTGTAAGCTTTTGTTAAGTTCTAAGAGATCTTTGATCTCATTATGTAATGCTTCATTTTGTTTTAAAGCTATTATCAATTCTTCCTGCAATTTATTAAATCTAGGTGTGTTTTCTTTATTTGTCTGTAAAAGTTGCTTTTCTAATTCTGAATTTCTTGATTCCAAATCCTTTATGCTCTTTTGTGCAACATGAACTTCATTCATCATTGCAGATAATCTCTTGTTGCAGTCCTCTTCAACCTTCAATGCTAATGTATCAACTTTCTGTAACTCTTCTTGTAAATTTTTATTTTTGTCTGCAAGATTTAGTGCATGGAGCATTGCTTCATGTTGTTTGTCTAAACAATTATCTAATTCCTTTTTAAGAATCTCATTTGCAGACTCTAGTTCTCGTATGTCTCTCATTAATTTTTTCAGTTTATCATTAGAGTTCATGTTACAACAGTCTCTACTTATAGCTGCTAACGGTCTACCACCTTCTAGTAACATATTCAGGCGTATTATTTCATCATCTCTATGTTCAACTTGATTTTTCAGCACCATTATTTCGTCACAATAAGCATCATTCTTTTCTTCAAGTAAGTGAATCTTATGAGTCAGTTCTGTAAGCTCTTTATCACTGCAGGAACTCTTTCTTTCACTACAAATGCATAATTTGGATGAACCTGTGCCCTCTCCATCTCGTTTCTTACTTTTATTCCGAGTACTTAACGTTTCTGCACATAAGCCTCTCAGACTTAAGTCTCTTATGTCATGTTGTAATTTGTTAATAGTTGAATCTTTTCTTAGAAGTTCTTCTGACAAACTCTTAACTTTTCTCCTACACTCTTTTGAAAGTTTCAGGTTTTCTTCTGTCATTTTCATTATTTCTTTATGAAGTCGATTATTCTCCTGTATTAACTTAGCGTTATCGCATTTATAGGGTTCGGCTTCCATCATCAAGGAATCGCGCTGCATTAGAGCTTCTTTGGATAAATCCATATAATGTTGTAAACTGCGAGTAGTTTGTAAGAGGTCTGCTAGTATACATTCTACCAAAGGAACGGCGTCTATCGGTAGCGAGATGTTATATCCCAGATCTTCAAGTTTGCGCTTCAAAGTAAAATACGCTTCACCCATTTTGAACGTTTGTCCTTACAACTTCACACACTTTAAAATTCGTGCAGCTGAATACTTTATAATTCGTAGTGCCATTGGGCACCTTACACATACTACACCGTTTTATTCAAAATATTTACAAAATGCAATTTCAAACGAGATTTCAAGTTTTGTTTGGATTTGATTCAATGACGTTTATACTTCTACCACAGATTAGATATTAGTAGCACACACTTCTACAGACTATCTCTGAAAAATAGTTTCTATGTTTTTTTTTTTTTAATAATCTTTATTCATGACCATACAAGTCTCAGTCGAATACATAAACGTATCTACGAAAAAGAAAAATGTTCACAAAAACGGTTGGTGGAACCAATATAACCGAGAAACAAGCAATAGACAACCGTTTTCACAAACGCTCGGAATCAATTTCGATTGTCTATTCTTTTTTTGCATAACGAAAACGAGCGAGATAGAGATACTGTTTACCGAATCAAAATCGAATCGAAGCGTTGTGAATATGGGGTCAGGAGCGAATCGCTGAACAAAATTTTCTACTACTTTTTACGGGAGCTAAGGTAAACTGCTGTATGAACTCATCTAACCCCTTACAAAAATTTGCACAATGGGAGTTTGATAATCACACGCATAAACATGCATCCTGTAGCTACAAAACGCACACGAAGCAAAAACAACCACACAATAAGAAATTCACACAAGGCAATAAGTTAGGTAAAGTACTTAATCTCATCACTTTCAGATGCTTAATAGCCAAGATTTTAAAGAAAGGAATTAAAAAAACTCACGTAGTGGTTCTGGCTTTATTCTTGTGTTGCTACTTGTAATAATTAAAAATCAATCAATAAAAAAAAGAAATTGAAATGAAGTGAGTAACAAGTAAACAAAAAGCGCTTGCGAAGAGTACCGGATAGTTTGAAGATATATTTGTTTATATTTATTAATTTGAAAGTAAGCAAGTGTAAAAAGCTGCGTTTGAAATATTTCTTCTAAGTTACACTAACAAACAGAAGACGACTCGGATTTTTCCATATCGTAAGTAATTTTGAAGTATCCTTTTCCATTGCAGTGAAGTTAGTCCATTGTTGTTTGACACAAGCCAAAAGCATGAGCGACTCCGCGAGCGCTGATGATAACCTTTATTTTCCTGTGTAAAACCGCGTGATTAGTGTTTTTTTATAAGTACCTACTCCTTGTTTAGTTTTTGCAAGTGTTGAAATAAACATCGCAATGGGAAAAGTACGTTCAGCGCCGGGTGCCCCCCGGAGACAAGGGTTTAATAAAGGTGCGCATTCCATGAACCCTGATAGACCGACCGAGGGTTTAAAAGGAGTTGCAAAGCCCAGAACTAAAGCAACCATCAAAAGGCTGCAAATGTACAGGAACTTCAAGGCCAAGAGGGACAAAACTGGTAAAATTTTAACACCTGCACCATTTCAAGGTTGGTTACCATCAGGAACTCAAGCTCGTGTTGAGCCTAGCCAAAAGTGGTTCGGTAACTCGCGAGTCATCTCACAGAATGCTCTACAGAAATTTCAAGATGAATTTGGGGCTGCTGTCAGAAATCCTTATCAAGTAATTATGAAACCTACCAATTTACCAATCACATTGCTTAATGAAAAGGCAAAAAATGCAAGAGTACATTTATTGGATACTGAGGGATTTGACAAAACTTTTGGTCCCAAGAAACAAAGAAAGCGTGTTAATTTGAAGTTCAGTGATCTTAATACGTTGTCAAAGGCTGTAGAAGAAAACACAGAGAACTATGATGAGACTAAAGATATAGACAGGGTTCGTGAAGACACAGGAATGAAGGAGGGGCAGAGAGATTGGGTGTTCGGAGCTGGAATGAGCAGGCGGATTTGGAATGAGTTGTACAAAGTAATAGACTCCTCGGATGTTCTGTTACAAGTGTTGGATGCCCGTGATCCTATGGGCACTAGAAGCCCTTATGTGGAAAAGTTCCTCAGGGAAGAAAAGAAACACAAGCATCTAATATTTATACTAAACAAAGTTGACTTAGTACCCAATTGGGTTACACAGCGTTGGGTGGCTATACTGAGTGCTGAATACCCCACTATAGCCTTCCATGCATCAATGACGCATCCCTTCGGAAAAGGCTCACTCATCAATCTGTTGCGCCAGTTTGCAAAATTACACATTGATAAAAAACAAATAAGTGTTGGTTTGATTGGATATCCAAATACAGGCAAATCATCAGTCATCAATACTTTACGATCCAAAAAAGTATGCAAGGTTGCTCCTATTGCTGGTGAGACCAAAGTTTGGCAGTACATCACGTTGATGAAAAGAATATTTTTGATTGACTGTCCAGGAGTTGTGTATCCATCTGCTGAAACAGATACAGAGAAAGTTTTAAAAGGAGTTGTAAGGGTTGAATTAGTTCAAAACCCAGAAGATTACATAGAAGAAGTTATCAAAAGAGTCCGCAAAGAATACTTGGTTAAGACATATAAAGTAGATGCCTGGGACACTGCTACAGAATTTTTGGAAAAAATGGCTGCACGCACAGGGAAGTTGTTAAAAAAAGGTGAGCCTGATATCAGCCAGGTTGCCAAAATGGTTCTTAATGACTGGCAAAGAGGAAAACTACCATTTTATGTAGCTCCAGAAGGTTTTGAAGTCCCACTTTCTAAGCAGAATGAAGATGAAACAGTTGAAACTAAAACTGGTGCAGATGAAAAGAAAGAAGATGTGGTTGAAGAAGCGAAACAAGACACAGAGAATGAAAAAGAAGATAACTCAGAGAAACCTGTTTACATCAATAAACTCCTTGTAGCTCAGGACTTTGCTAAAATTAGAGTTGGCCTGAAATTTGACAATGAGGATGATGTGAAACCACTTGAGAAATTTGACATTCCTGAAGAACTTAAAGGAATTGATGAAGAGAATGCTGAGAATGATGAATCAAAAAGTGTTATTGAAGAAAATGATGATCCTGATTCATCAGACATAAGTGAATTTTACAGTGAAGATGAAGATAGAGTAAATAGTGATGTAGAGGATTACTTGACAAATGATGCAGAAACTGTAAAAGAGCTAAAACGTAAGAAACTTGAGGCCGCAAGTGGCGAGTTCACAGTTGAAGAAATCAAACAAAGCGGAAAGAAGCGTAAGGCTGGTGCTGACAGTGGAGCCAAGAAAATGACTGCAAAGGCTAGAAGGGCCCTGGACAGAGCACAGAAACGTACCAAAACTGGAAGCAACTTCTATGAAGTTTCTAATGTCAAAAACAGAAATAGGTCCAAAAAACCACTTGTTTGAACCCAATACATCTATCTTTTGAAATATTGACTGTATTTGTTTTTATTTTCCAAATTTTAATAAAAATGACAAAGCCTTTACAGTATTTTCAGAAATATAGCCTGTGACTTATTTATTATATTAACTGCTAGTCAATTATGATACATATTTCTGTAATCATTGAGCTATATGGGCAGCTTACAATTCACAATGTGCTTATATTAGCCATAAAAAGGGCACTGGAATTAAAAAGAACAAAATCACTGCTTCTTTTAATTATATCTTAATTGCATAATATTACAACATCCATGTGTAGACTGATACAGAGCTAGGTTATTTAAATTAGCTACCTACCTATAAAAGATGCATGAAATAAATCATTTACAGTTCTGTAAATGATTTATTTATTACTGAACAAAGTTAACTTGAACTAACTACATACATGATATTATCATAACGCCTATATGCCCTGAAGGGTGTGGGTGTTTAGTGAAACTCACATTTTGCCAGTCCCTTACAATTTAAGTCTCATGTCAATATAGGCAAGCGTAATCCCATCTAACGAGACAAATATAAATTCCGGGTTGCTGGGAGAGTTATTCTTACCCAATAACACTGCTGGACCTAAAACCCCGGACAACCTCACGACCTTGCTTGCGACCACTAGGCAAACGAGGCAGTTTAACTTTTAGTTGACCAAAATGTGCGGACTTTAAGTAATTATTTCGAGAGATCTTGGCGATAGCGAAAGTCTTAGAATCTTTGCAAAAGTCCGAATTATTGGAAACTAAGAAAGATTTTTCAACTTGGTAAGTACAGGTATTGGTAAAATAGGGTGAATAGGGATTCATTTTTAAGGCGAAAAAAAGTATAAATTGCCATTCTATTAATTCATTAATTATGTATTATCTATATTAATTATGTTCCTTCTTGTTTCAGATGTCGTCATCCGGTAGTGAGAGCGATGAAGATTACGTACCCGGTGAGCCTGAAAAAGTGTCGGAAGAGGAATCCGCGAACGAAGAAACAGATTTACAGTTCGAAAAGGAACAAGACCAGAAAGCGAAGAAGCGGAAAATAGTTAAAGAAACAAAAGGTACGAAGAAACGTAAGACAAGAAATGGTGGAACAGACGAAGAAGATTCTCCAGTGAATGCAGAGGAAAGTGAGGAAATAGTGAATCCTGAAGAACTGAAGAAGAAAGAAGATGATTTATGGGCAATGTTTTTAGATGGAACTGACACTAAACCTAAAACTTCCTCAACAGTGACTAGTTCTAGTATTGCCACCACCAAACCTGTAAATAAGACAGAAACAGTTAAAAAAGATGCACCTAAAAGTGAAGATCAAGCCAGAGAAAAAAGAATATTCGAGTTTGCTGGTGAAACGATTGTTGTCGAGAATAATAAGATCAAAGAAAAGATTAAGACAGTTGATAGTCCTGCAACAGGTATGGATAGTATTTTACGTTATTTGGAAAAGCGCTAGCCTTATCCAGACTGGCTCGTTTCATACAAACACAAAGACAACTTTTTGCAAACCAGTTGTATGCACCATTAATTCTACTTGACACTTACGTATCTTTCTAAATTATTAAAGGCGTCAATCCTGCATCTTATTCTTTGTCAAACTTGCTTGCAACTGGCATCGACGCAAAGCTAGCTCTGCCAAGAAAAACTTGAAAATTATGCACATTGTCAAGTTGCAGGCAACCGATTTCCATTAAAACTTAAAAGCACTAAGCTTTGCATCTACTTTTGTATTTCAAAGTAGATTTTGACTGAACAAGTTTTGCACTAAGTTGCAGAAAATGTATTTGAAACTGATTGGAGCAAAGATTGGATTTTGTTTTTACCATCTTGTGTAAACGAACTGGATATTATTTTATCCCGTTTCGAAGGACTGAGAAAACAGTCTTGAAATTAAATAGTTGAATGCTTATTTAAATCATACTAATTTGTATTAGCAACATCCTTTATTCTAATTTATTAATTTCGAGTTGCCTATTTATTATTTCAAATAAAACATAAACTTGTTTCAGTGAGCAAACTGGAAGGCCCGTCCCGTGGCCGCCCCGGCTTAGGAGGAGGAGGCCTATCCGGTGTCCTTGGCCAGCTCAACAAGAAGAACAAATTGTCTACTCTGGAGAAATCGAAGCTCGACTGGTCCACTTACAAGCAAGAAGAGGGCATCGAAGAAGAAATAGAGAGCCACAACAAAGGAAGAAATGGGTATGTTGCATTCATAGTTCATTTATCGTACCTGTATTTATCATACTTTGAAGTTGTGAAATGTTTTAAATACTGCCTTGTAATATACAAGGAAACTTGAATGGATTCCTGCCTTCTTTGTGTTGTGGTCTTTCTACATTACGAGAATTACCTACTCCGTACTTTCGTCGCACATTGATTCAAGCGTTAGTAATGGGACTACCTAATCTAAGCATAACCATACCCGCATATTGTAGCGCCTATACTCCTGAAACCGGAGGCATTGTTCTCGCATAAATCAACACTCCCTGTCCCAAAAGATTAGGAATTCCCACAACACCAATGAAAGTACCCAATATTGCATTGTCCGTTCCGGGACTCCCGGGGACCAAAACCATGACTTTTCATTGGACGTTCGAAATATGTAACGAAAACGCAAAACGTGTCGAAATTTATGCGATATAAAATTTAAAGTAGTTTCTAGGTGGTACAAAATAATATATTTATGAACAAAAAAATACTCAAATTAATATAGACGTAAGTACCTACCTACTTACATAGTTTCGAGGAGATATTTCTCTTTTTGAAAAATTGTTGTAACTTTCATTGGTATATTTTGATCGATAGAAGATGAGTCAATCGATCAAAACATTTTAATTATTTGCAAAATATCGTCCTAATTTTGAATTTACGGTCTTTGCAATTTCTCAGGAACTGTTTTGTATTTAGTTAAGTAAGTATACAATATACAACATTTTTTGGGCAGTAGTTTAAAATAAATTAAGTAACAAAGCACACATGCGCGATCAGCCGATTTTTGCAAGATCTTTAAAAAGTAGCCTTAGGATGCAAATGCAATTCCAAATAATCCGATGTCTAATTATCACATCTAATAAGAAAACCCTGATTCTATCCACAAAACAAAGATTTGCATCCAACCACAAACGAAAGATTTTCATCCAACCACAGGATACCAATACTAGACAATTTACAGAATGTAGTAGATGACGTCAAGTCTAACAACTTTGAATAAACGATGCATGCGAAGATAGGTTTGTTACATTTGTTTGTATCTGCTTTTGTTTCAGTTATTTGGACAAACGCGATTTCTTAGAACGCGCAGATGTTCGGCAATACGAGATTGAGAGAGATATGCGGCAGAATCGTCGCAGCAACCGATGAAATCATAGAACAAATTATTACTAGCTGGCTGTATTGGAAACTTCACTATTAAATACTTAAGGTTTAATATTTCTCTTTTTTTTCCCATAACTTGCTGTTTTAGACGGCAGAAGATACTTTATCGTACATACAGTACTCATCTATGCGCAGTTTAGTGATAGATTTATCGATCATTGTTACTGTACAGCCTTCTGCAAATATCCCGGTGTTATCACAAAATTGCAAAATGACCTCATTGATTTGGAAATGTTCTTTTGGATTTACCTAAAGGAATGTTTATATATAAATAACTCTACAAAAACGAAGCTTATCTTTCCACATAAAAATGCGTCATGTTTACAAAAGCTTTCATGAGTTGGTCCAGTACCCAAATGTTATCCCGCTTTATTTATGTAACACATTCCTATTGCTCCAATTAATAACAAAACACTGGCACACAAAGCAAAACACAGGTACCAAACTACGTGAAAATATGTGTGTTCGACACGGCCTCTTAGTAATAGTACAATGTATCGAGGTGCATCGCTGTGGCTCCTTAATGGTAACAAACTGCCTCACAAGGACCACTTCATCCACTCTACTCAATCACGTCAATGAGTGCGACTCGACAACGGACAATCAATTTCAATTTGTGGGAGCTCGAGCGACTCGAACGATTTGCACACGTTGTGCTAATCAAGCACTAAATAGTTTATTTGTCGAGGCCGCGGTGTCACATAGCATACCACTATTCAGTACTGTGCTTGCGTCCGTAGCGCGTTCATGACCAACGGTTTTTAAAATAAAGTGCAGTTTACACTGTGTAATTGGTGCAAGGATTTAATTAGGGATACATGTGGAGTGTGTTACAATGACAACGTATGGCAGATGGACGATGTACGATGGTGGAATGAAAGGCGTTCAGGTGAGTTACAGTTTATGGTCACTAGTAGAAACTTTGTGCCGGTGTGGAGACTGGAAACTTTGGACCATTGAAAATGTAGCTAAGTAAGTGCAGGTATGTAGGTATTTTCTTTTGTTCTACTTATTTAGACTTTGTGAATTCACTCAAATGATGAACGAGTAAGGTGTTGTAGGCCTTGCTAGAGCTTTTACAGATGAAAGAGTGGAGTTAATTAATACATAATTATCTTATCTTCTGTAATTCTGATTTCTAGAAAGAACCTAGATGTAAGTAAGCTCCTTGGGATCTTAGGTAATTAAATAGGTAAGTTTGTTTTTCAGTTGAATTTACCTGAAAGAATTATTTCAGTTATTTCAGTCATAGTGAAGCAACTTGTTAGATACCTACCGCGATACGAAATCACCGGCAGATCAAGACGAGTCATTATTCTGTCCTCATCTTAACCACGCACTATACTGACTGCTAAGTATCCTTTCTTATACTGAAGTAACACGTAACAGAACTAAACAGAATAGATTTTTAGTAGATAGGTTCTTATACCATGCAATGCAAACGCTAAAAGAAGCTATTATGGCAATGAATGGGAACCGAGCGGCTAGCGAACGTCAGGTACTGGGATCGATTTCCCTACCATGCCCTGGCCCATACATCTCCGAAAATCCCTTACAGAAAAGAACCTGCAAGATACCGATCGATGTTGCATTTGCACTGTTTAAAAGTTCCTCGAGAATTTGACAAAAAATCCAATAGAATTACGGCCACATCATTATCATTTTAGCCGAAAGACGTCCACTGCTGGACACAGGCCTCCCCAAGTGTTGCCACATTGAACGGTCCCGTGCGATTCGCATCCAACGGATTCCCGCAGCCCTCACCATATCATCATCCACCTAGTGGGAGGCCTTCGAACACAACGTCTTCCGGTTCGCGCCACTCCAGAACTTTTCGGCCTCATCGCCCATCCGTTCTGCGAGCAATGTGGTCCTGCTCATTGCCACTTAAGTTTGGCAATTCTTCGGGCTACGTCGGTAACAATGGTCCTCTCGTTACACATGGTTTCTTTCGATGCTGTAATTACCAGAACTTCTTGAAAACACTTAAATGTAAACCTTAATTTCACTGCCGGGTCAGGTAAAAAACAGCACGTTCGGAACTTGAAATGCCTACGTACTAAGTTGTGTTACCTATCTATAAACAGCAGGATACATCTTGCATTCGCCTGCTTCCTCCCACGGCCGCGTAGGTAACGAGGAGTCAACTAAACACCGATACCTAGTGTATAGATAATGACGTAATCTGGAACAGTGAACGTAGTAGAAAGGAAAAGTGGGCGAACCGATTGAGTAGGTATACAGCCTCGAGCTGCGCCCACGCAGGTCCACTCCTTACCGTCTGCACCCTTCCAAAATATGCTGTATGACGGAAACAGCGCGCGGAAAACTGAGAGCTTCGTTGTTCGATTTTATAGGTTGTATTTTTTTACGAGTGCACCGAAGTGCGTCCCAATTTCGCCAAAGTTGTTGCTTTAGGTATCTAATACCTACTAAGATTGAGACTTTTCTTTTTAGAATGATGTAAACTAAGTACCTAGGAGTAACTGAAGTTATTCTTAGTTTACAAAAGCTCATTCTTGATTGCAAGAAATTTGCGTCAATCTATTTAATGAGGCAAACAAATTAAGCTCAAGACTGCCTGCCTTGCTCCGATAAATTGTACATTTCGAAACAACGGACTATTGTCGTCCAGTTCCATAATATTTGCTCAGGTGTGCGCCATGCGAGGCGAGACCTGTACAAATGAATGAGCCACGACGATGATAGTGCTGCCCACTGCGCATGTGTACGCGCGCTCGATAACCGCACTACGCCCGTGTCCGCGGCACGTGTCCATGTGATCAGCCGTAAGGATTCTGAGCGTACCGCCTGAGATGAAGGAGGCTGTGCCGCGACCCCATACGGTTGGTTCGCGAGCGCACCGAATGGCGCGCGAGGGTCTCGCCGAAGGCGCGGGGTGAGCGATGCGCGCGGCGGCCGCGGCCCGGTGGCGGCGCGCCAGTCGCACGCTCGCGCCTCACGGGGTGGTTGCTAGTCCGGTGCGTGAATATTATCGCGCTTTTAAACACTGCCGTATTCTGATTATACATATGCATCGAATTAGTTATATTAAGTGATACTTTGTATGAATGAGGATTTTTTCGTGATGTGTGGAATCGTCTCCGAGATACGTCAAGGCAACTGAAGTGCTGGAATCCTGTAAAGTCGTGAAAAATCGCGTTATCGGGAAAGTGTTTTTCTTGTTTGTGGTGAGCGTCGGCGGGAGCCGGGGAGCGGGCGCGCAGCCCGTGGTGGCGAATCGGTGGATGGTGCGGCGCGGGCGGGCGCCGGGGCGCGGCCGGCGGCGCCGCTAGCAAAATGTCGATACCCCTGGGCCGGGAGACGGTACTGCCCACGCAGGTGAGTCCAGCACGACTCCTCGCGCCTTGCCTTCTTACCGCCGTGCGCCGCGCCGTGCCGGTGCTGTGCCGGAGCGGTGTTGTGTGCCCATGCGTTGGCAAACATCGAATAAAGAAATTAAAATATCGTACATAGGTTAGGTACTACAGTTTGTACGCTTTTATTTTTCAGAGTAGACAATTATTTTGCTATGCATGTTTGCGTTTGCCTAAATTGGAGAATGATTTGTTTTTCAAATTGAGATTCTAGCAGGTGCCCCCAGTAGGATTATTCGCAAAATAATTATAGGCTAATATTTTTGGTAGGTAAGTACCTACCTAAGTTTTTCTTTAATGCAGCTGAAATCACAAGTTGTTGTATATTTGAAACTTGAACAAGTGGAAAAATAAATACGTAGGTACTACTTACTTATGTATCTGTCACCGTAAAATTGTCAAAAACGTTATATTACAATATAACGTTTTTTCTCGCGATATTGTAATGTCTCGAATTATTGTCAACTGAACATACGGAAGTATCTCTGCCCCCATAATCGGGACTTGGGGCACCCCCCCGTTAGGTTAGTTAGGTTCCTTTAAACCCTGCACTCGGAAATAGGGGCCGTCGACTACGCTTTTTAGGGGGAATATAAAGTGTTTTAAGGTTATGTTAAATTAATCGGTATTTCTCAGGAATGGTGCATTATCTTTTCATGAGAGTTGTGCCACTGGGCAAGGGGGACCCCTCCTTCCCTCCACACCGCGTTAGTTGACTACCATCGCATGCATTTCACGAAAAATAATGCGTTTTGTTGTAAGCAGTATGTTCATTTGACAATAATTCGAGACTTTACAATATCGCTAGGGATATTACAATATAACGTATTTGACAATTTTACGGTGACATATCCACTTGACATCTCTGATACTTAGGTACAACTGGTATCTAGCAAATATAAAAATATCAAATAGTGTGCAGGTACCTAGAATATCTCGTTACTTAGATAGGTATATTGATAACAGTTAGGTACTTACACACATAGGTAGGGACTTCTAATACGAACATTATCATGTTTATATCAACAATATATCGATTGTTGCACATTTTCAGGGTCTCCTACTTGTGCAAACAAGCATTAATTATGCCAAAAAGGCGCATTAGCATTACCTACTTAATTTATTTTGATATAATACCTACGTGGATTTTTACACGTCGTCGGCGTGGTTTTTCACCTGATACCGAAAGATAAGGAAGCCGATGTTTTTCGTTGGGTAGCACTAGAACGTAAACAGCTTGACTGATCGTGACAGGCGATATCGATAGTAGGTAGGGTACCTACCTACGTATCTTCTGTGCATACCGTTCAACTTGTTATCAGGAGAGTTTCGCACAAATCACTGATGCTTACGCACAAACATCGATTTTGTCCTCTCCGTGAACTCTATAAATAACTATATTATGCAAGGATACAATGACAATTTCATTACGTAAACATTGCAAGTGCCTTATCTAAATTCTAACGTCGAGCATTTATCAACGATGAAATATCGCTTCTATATCGATTGAATAATCAATATGTTAGAAAGACATCAGCCATTTTGGGAAAATAAATCAAATTAACTGATTGTTTTTTTTTTAATAAAATAAACGCGGGCGGCGAACTTAGACCGCCTGCGAATAAAAAATCTGACATTAATATTAACCGAATTTTATATAAATTAATCCCTTTTTTGTAATATTTAATATTAATTAAGTATTCATTACGTAGCTTTAATTAAATTACATAAGTACAGAAAACAATAAAGAAAAATACTAGAATGAAATAGGTCCTAATCCGTTTGTAGAAATTGCATCCCATATTTTATTTAAGTTGATAATATGCCTAATATCTATGATAATGATAATATGCCTTACTTAAATTGAATGAAAGAAGGCGGAAATAATTCAGCAGCAATGGTGTTTTTCAGTAAAATCACAATGTTTAGTCCCGCTTCCAGTTCACACGGCCCTATTATATCTTACTCTTAGACAGGTCGTAACCTGTAGAGCTCCTTCGAAGAATCTAAAAATATGGAAACAGTATCAATACTTTTGTGCAATTCTAAAAACGTGATTGGACCAAGCATGTGTGTTGATGTGTACAGTCAGCGACAAAACGCTTTTAAATTTTGAGTTAAATAAGTACCTACCAAATTAAAACAGAGAACAAAAACAGACGTAAAATTAGAAGAATTTTTAATGGTAAGCAGTATTATTTGAAATGCAATGCACCATGTAGAATAGATATCGAATAATGTTATAAATTTAGGCTGAGGCCAAACGAGCGTACCTAGGCTATTTCTGTGAGCAGGGCCTGATTAACCCTTAGGCTAATTAGGCTGCAGCCTAGGGCGCAAGAATCAGGAGGGGTGCGCTGAAATCAAATCTTCGTATTATTATTTTTCGGATGGGAAATCATCAAACAACTTCTCCCTCTGTGGGCGGACCGGGAGGCAGTGTCAGACTTTTACTGACTAAAACCCATCCATGTTCCTTCCTTGCCCTTTATGTTCCGGGGCCACGGTATCTCTTACGAACAGTCCCGCAACCCCGGCAGGCTTCGGCCCTTCACTTTGCTGACTTCTCTTTTTGAGGCGCGTGTGGAACACGGACGGACGGCTAGCTAGCCCATAGCTAACCGTCCAAAGGCCCGCGTCTACGATGGTACCCACCACGTGGCCCCCGACGCCCGGTGCGTTCCCGCGGCGGCTGGGGCGAGAGGCTCTCTCCTCGCGTTCCGCCACCTCCTTCGCTAGCATAACTGCTTCGCAGAATGAGGTAACGGCTTCCCATTCCGTCTCGCTCCGGACCATGGATTGAACCAGGGCCAGACGCGGGTCGCCGCCGCCGATCGCCGCTACGAGGACACGGCGGTGCTCCGCCCACGCAGTGCAGACCTCCACAGTGTGCTCCACCATGTCCTCCGGTCGACCCTCGCAGTGGAAACTCCCGGATTTTTCCTCTCGCCCGATTCGTTGCAGGAACCTCCCGAAACATCCGTGCCCGGTGAGGACCTGCGTCAGGCGGAAGGTGAGGACGCCGTGGCGCCTCCTCAAACAGGGGACTTACCGCCACTATCCTGGCGTGCCCTAAAATCTTCGCATGCACTATTAAATCTAGCATAATAAAGACGACAAAAAAAATCTAATAATATTGAATTCAAAAAGGAAGGTACAATAAATAAAACTCAATTAATAGTTATAGTAATCAAAATTAAAATTTATAAGATTTTTATTTAAAAACAAAGTATTCTTGAATTTTGCGGGCAAAGGCGATTTCGCATTCTGTTTGAATAAGACCTGCGGTGGAAAATAGTCTCTCAGATGCGACAGAACTCATTTGGAAACTGAAGTACTCCTGCGCTATTTTTTTCAAGTTTGGGTATCATACGTCATTTTTAAAGCGCGAAATTTGAAAAGTTTCGTTGAATCTGCCATAAAAATATCGCCGATACCGATATATCGGTAAACCCAAAGTATCGCCGAAATATCGGTATCGTTATCGGATGCATCCCTAGTTCTGACGTCACAAGCCCCACTACCGAGTTTCGATGGGTTTTAACAGTCAATATTCATTGATTTACAAAAACAAAAAATACGTGTCCATTATTTTTCAATGACGGACTAAAAATATTTGTAATTTTTTGATACTGTCGTCATGCCTATTGCATCTACCCTCAGGCCCGGGCTGGCCATACGGGCAAATACCCGATGTTCCAGATGCCTGATGGGCCAGTGTGGCCGATTGGCGGTCGACTTTCTTTTGCTATTTAAAAAAATCTCGTAATACTCACTACTTAAAATAACGTCCTCTACCGTCAAGCCGAGGACCCAATTCAATTTACTTTTGGACTCTATCTGTAGCAATGGTAACACTCGCTCAGAATTTCTAAAAGTTTATAGTAAACTAGTCCAAACTTTCCAAACTAATATTATAAATGCGAAAGTAACTCTGTCTGTCTGTCTTTCTGTCTGTCTGTCTTTGCTTCACGCCTAAACTACTGAACCGATTTGTGTGAAATTTGGTACAGACATAGTTTGGAACTTGAGAAAGGACATAGGATAGTTTTTATTACAAAAAATAATATTTGTTCCGGACATACAGCGCCATCTATTGGTCAAGAGTCGGCAATGTGGGTAAAACCAAAAATCTGGCGGAAGTCACTATTCCACGCGAACGAAGTCGCGGGCAAAAGCTAGTACGTAATAAATTGTAACGTAGAGTAGAATCACTCTCAAACTAAAAAACTTGTATTTTAAAGCTTTTTTGTTTGTTTCTCGTGTGGTTAGTGCGTAGGTAACGTGTTTAGAGTTTTTATGCCGCCCATGGGCCTTTGACTTGACTTTAAATGCCGTCGAGAAATATCTCTCAGCCTAAAAATATCGTACTACCACTAGAAACTTCGGTTTGCACTTTGAATACTGCGAATAACATTTAACACAAAGATTATTTTATTCTGCCTCTGGATTGGTACTCCTATTGGATTTTCGAATGATCGACCGGTATAGACAGAGGCTGAAATAAATTAGGAGCCCCTTGCAAACGTAGTGATTATATATATACTCTGTGCCCCTTGCCCCAAAGCCTTATAGACAATTTTGGCATGCATATAATATAAGGTTGCATAAGATGGAGCATTTGGAAATTTTGATCTCAAATGACATAATTATTATTAGCATCTGAATTTAAATGAGGAAACATGTCAAAATTTTCGAGCTCGCTTTGCTCGCTCTTGGAACCTTCTTCATCTTGGATGTTATATTGTCTATTATAACCGACCAAGTCACTCCAATAGGTCGAAACAATTCAAGCCTGTCCAAGGCAAGGAGTCAATTTTTTTCGAACCCGCTTTGCTTTTCAGGCTACTTGGTCTTGAATCTTGGCTTTATCTTCAAGTCGACTAAGCAGGGTGTTAAAATTTTCGAGCTCGCTTCGCTCGCTTTTGGAGCCTTGGTTGTTTTTTAACCGACTTCTAAAAAAGGAGGAGGTTCTCAATTCGGATGTTTCTATTTTTTTTTTTATGTTTGTTCGGGCATAACTCCGTCGCTTGTCAACCGATTTGGAAAATTCTTTTTTTGTTGGAAAGGGTATTCTTCCCAAATGGTCCCATAGCCACCAAGTCGGGATCTGATGATGGAATCTAGCGAAATCGAGGAAACTCTTCAAATTTTATATGAAAACGTGTTGCGATTTTGGTATTTTCTACAACAAGTGAAGCATTTGCGTTTGATAAGACCCATTCTACCATCAGATCTGATGATGAAGCGAAGAGTCACGGAACTCCATAATGAGACAATGTACCATAGTCGTGTTTGGGCTTGTTGTAATTGTAACGGTATGCACTTTCCATGTATCAAGCACATGTGAACCACTAAAAAGTGAAAAATAAAAACTTTTTTTGCAAAAAATAAAACCGACTTCCAAAAAAAACAAAAAAGTGAAAAATAACTTTAGCTTCTGAAGTCGGTGACAAAAAAACTAAAGCAATCAAACAAAGGTCACCGACTTCAGAAGCTAAAGTTATTTTTCACTTTTTTGTTTTTTTTGGAAGTCGGTTTTATTTTTTGCAAAAAAAGTTTTTTACTAAGTAACATCCATTTCTGAATAAAAGGCTGTCTTTTCTGGAGAGGAGAGCTCAATTTTTTAAAACTTTTAGAAGTACTTTGAGCCACGTTTAAATTTTCACGCTAGTGAACAAAGTCGAAACGAATATACTATTTTTTAGGCCAACCGTAACATAGACACGGGGGCGCGTCCTCATAATTAGCCTAGGGCGGTCGGAAGTCTTGATCAGTCACTGTCTGTGAGTTGTGAGATGTGTTCGAGTCGCGTACCTACTTAATTTACGCTACATTTAGTTCCAAAATATGTCACACGACGACGCAAAATGAGTCCAGACTTTTTTTTTACGAATTACGTGACTCACTAGTCTCACGACTCTCAGTATTACATATTACGCTCTTTTTGCCTAATCCTTAGATAACGTGCAGTGTAAACTTTTGTCGCTGACAGTACACCTAACGGTTGTGAACCTAACGTATCTACCTATATGCTATGTCACAGAACACTAGCACATCGCGAACCGTCTACGTTTGGTCCTAAACTTGACGGCGACCGTTGGCAAAATTGGGCCCGAGGTGGACCCATGCGGGCGGTTGTGGTTCAAATGGTTCAAATGAGACGAGTGAGAGAGAGTGACGTTAGAGCATTTTGGGTTGGTAATTGGCTATTGACCGCACAACCAATCAACAACACCCAACATTAGAGACAAACCTAGGCCATGGGGATGTTAGGTGCTAATGAGCACTAGAGTTCCGAGCAAAAATTTACTGTCATACCTAAGTTGAAAGGATACTAAATGTACCTAAAAATATTTATTTAAGTACCGACCAAATGTTTTAAATATGCTTTCCTCACTGCTCTATAGATATTTATGTAGGTAGGCACTTATCGCCGTAACTCCGGAACCAGCCAAAGCAAACTAAATATTTCAGGCTGAAAGCCTCAGCCGGGCGGTATCAAAGCAATGCAAAATCACAAAGCTTTAGATTCTAGTTGATGCAAATTAGTAATTATTCGACGAATCCAGTCAAGATATTCTCAATTGAGAGTATGTCATGCTCTCTCAAATGTCTCGCTGATGGTGGCGCGTGTGTCGGACCATTTAGTTCCCTTCAAAATGGTTGAGCTGAATGGTGCTGATCCATGCGTCATGTTCGTGAACGGGCGCTGTCAGTTGTGACTGGTCATCTCTTAGTCGCCATGGTTTATTTGAATTAATTATTTTGTTTTTGAGTTGTATTTTATTTTTGTTTTGCTATGGACACTTTTAACGTGCACATCTTGCTACATTGTTCTCACATAATATACCATCTCAACAAGAATGATGTAACCAAGATTTTGTAACAATATTTTGATTTAAAAGAGTGTCCATGGAGTTTCTTGCCCGTTCTTCTCCATAGAGATCTACGTTAGGGAATGGGCAACTACAGTACTTTCACAGTTTTTATGTCTTGTGACTGGGACTGTAGCTACTTTAATTGTTCATTTTTGTTTCGACAATTCAAAAGTGCCTGTAACTGGCCTACTTGAAATAAATGCTTTGATTTTGATTTTGATTTTGATAAATATGACAATAAAGGCAATATTATTGCTAAAGTTAATCAGTCTCTACGACAACATCTAAACACACACATCAAGGCTTATACAGGATGTGGGCGAACAATTTAGGTATATTGATATTGACAAGCGGTGAGCGTGACCATTCCAATTAATTTATATGGGCACATGTAGGGAGCCGAAACGACCAAGATTAACACTAATAATTAAGAATTTAAGATACATAAAGCTCTTACAAATATTTCTAAAAAGATCTATGATAAGTATAAGATTTTATATTATGTAGCGACCTGATTCTATTTAAGATTAAAATTGGCATTTCCTCGTCGAAGTCGTAGGCGGAGAATTTATTAAAAAAGAGAGAGCTTGTTTTTGCTATAAAAATCATCACAATGATTTTATGTTAATTTCTACAAAACAAACACCTGCGAAAGGCGTCTAAATCAATATGAGATAAATTATTGATACGTTAAGTAGGCGAGCATGAGTAAATTTCGATCGCAAAAAAGCTATCGGTAAAATACGTAAGTATGTCAACGAAGGCTTAGTTAATAACAGTAAGTAAAATCGTGTTGGGCTCCATTTGGCTGCGTTCAGTTCGGCGTGCGACGCTAAGTTCAAGGCTCTATTGATCCACCCGGCGGCGGGTGCAAGGTTGGAGACGGCTATTTTGGGCCACTATTTTCACATTTCTTTAGTTTGCGCCGCCTTCAGATGCCGTAACACTAACTTAGGTAGAAATATAGCGTGCTTTTTGTACTGAAACAGGTCTTACGGCCATTAAGCTAGTTTTCTCGAACTAAATGCGATGTATAATTAGAAAAACGGGAAGTGGATGTACAAGGAGCTAGTCCTACTTTCCTTAAACAAGCAATTTTAACTAAACTGCTTCGTCTGGGTAATGTGAGACGGTCGTTATGGCAAACGATGAAGAAACTAATTACTCTTTTCTAAAAACAGTAATTATGTACCTACTCGGAAGAATTTCGTCATTTAGCGCTAAGTAAATAAGGTCACACCTCTAGACAGTCGGTTCGATGTCCGTGTAGGTATAATCTAACAGAAACTTGCATGGCTCTAACGTGACTCACAAGTTCTAAGAAGCGACTGCGACGTTTATCTGTAGGCCGCGTTACCTTTATGTACAGCCAGGTCTAAGACAGATAGACAACCTCATTAGTTCGAAGTCCTTATAAATATTGAATCATCAAAAGCGTTCGAACAAGTCGCATAATTACACACATAATATCTTTCGCTTTAAAATAATTTAGAAAAGAAACGATTTTTATTACGACAATCATTTCAGGTTTATTACGACGTTTCATAAGCAACAAAAGAACTAGTTGCATTTATTGAAAGTATAACTTTAGTAAAAGGTTTTACGATGCTAATAAAATCTTTATGTAGAATAATTCACAGTTTATTGTGTGCCGTGTGGCAGCCTGCTTGTTTTTCTGTATGCTGTATAAGGCAGCTAGGGTCGCGTACAAGCTCTCTTGGACAAAAAGTAAGCCTCGAAACGCGTGACTTTGCACTGTGGAAGAAGGCTCTTCCACGAGCTTATAAGGGAAAGATATGTTTTTACACGGCGAGCATTTGGCATATTGGAAATTAGAATACAATCACATGTCTTTGTTGATAATATATTTGCTGAACTGTTTAACCATGATGTGCTTATGGAGTTTATGATAATCGTTTTCTTCATGCACAATAAGTTTGACACTGATCATCTTTTGATGATCGTCCTATTATTATCATATAACAAATAAAAGTAATCAGACTATGGTTGATTCCCACACTTACGTACGTTACATTACATTGCGTAATCAAACAATTACAAATTATACATAAACATAAACTACCTTTAACAAAAAAGTATGCGGATGTTAAGTTAATCGCAGTTTAGATTAGCTGGTTTACAGTTAGGAGACTGTAAATGAACTCCACTATAGCTTATTGTTTTTCAATGTAAACGCCCACTCTTAAATCAGTAAGGAAGTAATTTCATTTAAAGTTCTGTGTGCTTATTCGTAAAGCTGTAAACTACAAGCTTTTATAGAAATCTTTGTAACTTTATCGAATACATTCCACAGTTTAAGACTAAAACTGAGGTTCCTTTTGTAAAATATGAAGCAAATTCTCTTATTCAGGAGTAGGTACATAAAAGTAGAGAATTTTATTTTAAGTTCATTTTTATTTCGTCTAGACAATGTTAAGGGCACTTTAGACGGTGCATACGAACATAAGAAGCCTTTCTGCTAACTAGGTTATCCTGAGGCAGTATGCTTATCGTAAGTACATTGTCTGCATCTTAGCCGGGACCATAACGATAATGGATCGAGCATCGGCTCCGAGCATTAAGCATTATATTATTGGCTCAATGTCCTGTGCGTGTTATGTGCATGTTCGTTTAGCAATCGCTCGAACTGTTATTACTGGATATGGTAATATTGGTAATTGTTGCGGTAATATGTCTCGTGTCGTAGTTACTGTACGAGACCGACCGGAATATTAATGGCTGAGTATTCATTGGAAGCAACTCTGTCTGCCGCCGTGGTTTCCACATTTGATAACGAATTTGCTGAGTAGTTACTAATTTTTCATCAGTGGTCCATAAATGAGTAATTATCATCATCATTTCAGCCGATATAGACGTCCACTACTGGATATGTGCCTCCCCTAGTGTCGCCACATTGCATTGACCGGACCGTGCGTCTCGCATCCAGCAGATTCTCGCAACCCTCACCGGTTCACCTAGTCTGCGTTTCACTACATTATATCGTTTAGAAGAACATCGTTATAAGTGAGTAACATTGTTTTGAACGTGCCCTTATTTATGTTGCATAGCGATATATGGAGTGGTCACAGTCCAGTCCAGTGCATGCGTTTTACTCGTACATTGCAGGCTTATCTCTTATCTCGTCCGATTCGTAGATATCCACACTTTGTACGGTTCCTTTATCGATGCTGATAATGTTTCGATAAAGCGATAAGTGCGCGGTTCTGTTTTGGTTATCGAACATTTAATACTTTATTGTGTCGTTTCTTACCTACTGAACATATTTTTGTTAGCCCGAAGAAAGTAATCTACCTCTGAATGTAGGTAACGTAAACAGAACGTGTCACAGTTAAAACATCGCGGTGTTTTGGTTCAACAAAGTTTCATAACACTGAAACATTTAAACGATTTGTGACAGTAACAGCGGTTTCACTAACGACGTGTGAAGTAACGTTCGTGTGACTTTATTTCAATTTCCAATCAACACGATTTTTACTCAGTTGCTTCAGACTTCGTGAATAATAAATCAGTTCGAGAAATGTTTTTCTCCGGATTCTCCAAGGCAGAGCGTTTCGAGAAAACCGGCAAAAAAATCAAAAGCGTCCAAATTACGATAACTACGTGCATCGCGTGCGTGGTTTCGCAGAACTGCCTGTTCCTTAAATAACCGCGACCAGTATTCGGCGAGTTCTTGTGCGCCCGCGCCGTCCTCGGCGGCGTCCTTTGGACCACTCCGGGGAATGATCCCGACACCCTTATTGGGCTACATAATAACCCATCGCTCCTGTATCTCCCGACGCTTCGATTAGACGACCTAGTTTGGAGATCGGTGACATTTTTGGCAATGTCATTAAAACTGTTTTTGTGTGATAGTTGACCTAAAGCCTACTTAGGAATATTATTTCTGTATACCCAAAAAATATGTCTGTCATTACTGAAATGTCGTTTGAAAACGGTTAAATATTATCAGAAGTGATTAATTAAGATCTCGGCGACAGGTTGCAATATTAAACGTAAGTGTAACACTTGTTAAGCAGCGCCATGACATTTTAAATGAAATTAAACGCATGCGAGTTGCACGTAAACAATTTAGGGCCAGAGCCTAAAATACCTGGCCTGTCGCAAGTCGTCGCGGAGCCCGTCGGCCGCCAGCGCCATATAAGGCGGCGGCACATCGAGGCCGGCGCGGGCGCAGCGCAGCCCTTCCCGCAGCCTCGCGCCTCGTGCCTCGCGCCTCGCCTAGCGAAGACTGGAGGACATCTCCGTCACGAGTCTCCACAATCGATACAAACCATCACAATAACCCAGTTAACCTTTCAACTTCGCCCGCAGTAGCTTTCGCGACTCAATAATTTGCACAGCAATTATTGGCGAGATACTATCTCAATGTTAATTGTAGGGCACGACAGAGACATTAAATGAGTTTATTATTACTTTTTGCAGAAAGAACCAGATTCTCATAAGGGGGTTATGTAAACAAAAGCTATCTGGCATCAGCGCAGATTCGTATCACGTATGTCTTGCTCTTGTGAGATGATATGGGACGCGGCGGTCTTGCATAGATAAGACACGCCGCGAAAACCAGAGCAAATACTCGGTGTAACAAGCTAATCAAACGCTGGCCCCGGCAAGCGGGTCGTCTCGCCGCCGCCACCGGTCCCCGGCAATCTAATGTCGACTTAATGGCTTCTTGCACTTAAGCCGCTATATCATTGAAAGCTAATACCTACAAGTGGCAATTGCACACGGATTGTGGTCCATTCCGTAAGAGCACATGTGGCATGTTATGCGTTGAACTCGGCGACACATTGCCATAAACATATAAAAGTGGTTATGGTGTACATTCCATACAGTGGATATTTTTTATCTAATGTCACTCGTTCCTATGTTGAGTGCTACTGCAAAACTTGAAGGACTTGCGACAAGTTTGCAGATCTCCTTCAGTCTTGTGCGCGGAGTGTGCGGAGTAAAAGAAGCATTATATCTTCGGGAAGTTCTGTTATATTTCAATTTCTGTAACAGGTAGTTCGTATCGACAGAGTTGAACAACTTGTCAAGAGTTATTTTGTGTTCACTTTATATGTAAAACTATTCATGAAGTGCGCCGAGCTAAACGCTGAGCCCAGTCTAATTACAAGGCAAGTATTTGCAAGACCCTCCCGAAAATTGTGTTGCGGTTAGTTTGATGGAGTTCGTTTTATGATCCAATTGCCGCTTTAAATGAAAATAAAATATAAAGGGCCGGCCGCTGACCGTGAAGGATTGCTAAAATATTGACCCGTGGGCTGCCCAGGCCCGCAGAACTCGCACAATCATTATTTCTGACCAAACAAACCATTAAAACAACAAAACAAGATTAATTTGTTTCATTACCATTCATGTTCTTGTTCATGAAAAAAATAAGCAAGTAAGTATAAAAAAATATCATGTAGCTTAGTGGGTGATTTGGCGCAAAAATGCAAAGTCATATCAACAAAATTGCAAAAGTCGGAAGATCGCAGATCACCTCCAGATGTTATCGTATCTCGTATCAGGTAACCCAGATACACTCAGCTCAGCCAACATACTCGTAAAAGACGATCTTGATTTTGCTAATAAACGTTCAAGCGGTTTTATATGACGGGTCAATAGATCAGTCGGGCTCTCGTGGTTTTGCAGCGCTAGGCCCGCTCCGGTCGCTCGGTCCTGTCGACCTAGATTGTGAACTAATAAATCAATAATCCTAATCATCAATCTATCCGAGACGACATTTATTGCTTAGTAGGTAACCGTGACAAATAACATTAGTGGACTAAGTACGTGCAAAATGCAAATAGACAGAGCACCTACTGTGTAGACACTGGCGACCACTACGCAGACGGCCAGGAAGAGCCATGTAATGAATAAAGTAGGTAATTCGGTCGTATTGAACATTACATTACACACGTATCGCCCCAGTGTTCCAACCAATATGTATGTCTATTGTTCTCCTCAAGTTGTTTATCAAAACAGTGAAAGCCTTTATAAATCTTTTACCATTATCATTCATGTTATGCTGGGATTTAAATTGTACGAAGTTCCTAATTAAAATTCATCCAACGACCCCTCTTAAGGTTCTCGTAGAATAATTTCTTAACTGCTAATTGCGGTTCATTGAACTTTAAATGGGGAATAAACAGCACTTTTACAAAATTGCACTGCGTTTGTGAATGTTGGTGTTGAACAAAGTTTAAACGAAGTAAGGGCTGTCGCAGACTGTCGCGAGGTGCGGCGCGGAATAAGGGGAGATATCGTCTTTACGGTTGGACATGGCGACAACTTGTCGCAATTAGAGTGCCTATACAAGAGGATGATAAATCGCAGCGGCCGTGCGGCGACAGCAGGATGACACTCACTATATTCTGATGACTTCTTGAACCGGTCCATTTTGCGATGTCGTTTATCATTTGATCTTTCTAAAGCCACATGTAGCCTTTGAAAGCATTTCTTAGAATACATTAAGATGGAAAGACAAGTAATATATTGCGGTATTTCTTTTATCTTGATTACATATTATATTTGGCAACAATTAAGCTGGCTACGATTGCTGTTTTTTTTACAAAACAAACCTTTTAACATTTAAGTAGGTTTAAGTATAATATAAACCTGCTCCACAAGATTACATGAAGTCATTGAAACGCGAAAACAACAAAGTGGTTGGCATCGAAACAGAAAAAGGTGCGTTTCTGCGATATTCACTATCGTTCCTGCTGATAAATGAAAATTCTAAAATACTTAACTAAAATTCTAAAGCACATTATTCAGTAGCAGTAGACAGTATTTAGTATAATGTTCTGTCAATACATTAATAGACTGTATTGTCGCTGATACCGATTGACGCACGTGCAGATATTGCACCAACAGCTTTAGTATTGACACTGATAGGATATCTATACAGTATTGGACATACAAGGCACGCACACAGTTTCAAAATCAAACCTAACCAAAAACAAATGAGGTATAATTTTTGGAACAAAGCAATCGATCCGCGGAAGATGTAGCTCTCGCAACCTAACAATGCCTAATTGTAACGAAGGTCGGATGTTTTCCCGGTGCATTGACACCTTACAGCAAGTACTATGTGTTGTTTAGTCTGCAGTCAACGACCTCGAGTGTGGTATAAAAAGTAACGTGAACCAGCCCACCGCATTACTGCAAATTGACTCCATATCTGCCGATAGCGACCCGATCAGCCGGGCTGCCCGCTAAGTATATTGGCTCTCTAGATGCACTCGTGTGGCTACCTATTCAATTCAATCTAACATTTATGATAAACTATTGCTATCTATCTTATCATTTACATAACATAGTCTATACAATACAATACGTTCGACTAGGAAAGTATATCTGAGACTCGTAATTGTGTGTATGTATGCTACACGGAAACAGTTTGAGGCCGTTTTGCATAATCGTAAAAAAACAACGTAGACAATCTTTATGATTAGGAGCCGAATATCGTGTTTATGATTTGTAATCTATCTATACTTATAATAAATCTGTAGAGAGGTCAATTCTGTACATGAAATATATTTACAAAATAACTATCGGGGGGTGATTAGTGATCGATACTGATGCCAAAAATGCAATCAGTAAAATTTTTGTCTGTCTGTCTGTCTGTCTGTCTGTCTGTCTGTATGTTATTTATAGAAAAAAAAAACTACTCGACGGATTTTAACGAAACTTGGTACAATTATTCTACATACTCCTGAGCAGGTAATAGTATACTTTTCATCACGCTACCATTAATAGGAGCAGAGCAGTGAAAGGAAATGTTGGGAAAACGGGAGAAGTTACTTGGTTTTTTTAGCTTCCGTCGCGTGTGCAGCCTTAATGGTTAAAGCTACATAGAAATCATGTATAACGGACATATTCCACATAAAATTATATAAAAAATATCCCAAGACAGCATATGTCTATCTTTTATAGTTGACTCACAATAACACGTGTAACTCCCGATAGCTTAGCAGTTCGGAGAATAAATGTGAATGTAAGTTTGTTTGTTGCGCTTTCACGCGACAACTACTGAACGGATTTGGATGAAATTTTGCACACAGATAGTTTATAACCTGGATTAAAACATAGGATACTTTTTATCCCGGCAGTAAGATTCTATGGGACAATAATCAAACTTCACGCGGGCGAAGCCGCTGGCAGAAGCTAGTCTTGCATATTATTATAGTCCGGTCTATAATTATCTATCTTCTATACTTATAATAAATCTGTAGAGAGGTCAATTCTGTACATGAAATATATTTACAAAATAACTATCGGGGGGTGATTAGTGATCGATACTGATGCCAAAAATGCAATCAGTAAAATTTTTGTCTGTCTGTCTGTCTGTCTGTCTGTCTGTCTGTCTGTATGTTATTTATAGAAAAAAAAACTACTCGACGGATTTTAACGAAACTTGGTACAATTATTCTACATACTCCTGAGCAGGTAATAGTATACTTTTCATCACGCTACCATTAATAGGAGCAGAGCAGTGAAAGGAAATGTTGGGAAAACGGGAGAAGTTACTTGGTTTTTTTAGCTTCCGTCGCGTGTGCAGCCTTAATGGTTAAAGCTACATAGAAATCATGTATAACGGAAATATTCCACATAAAATTATATAAAAAATATCCCAAGACAGCATATGTCTATCTTTTATAGTTGACTCACAATAACACGTGTAACTCCCGATAGCTTAGCAGTTCGGAGATTTGTTATTATTATATTTGTTTACTCTTACGTTTATATCATCACGCTATGACCCACATAAAACATAGGATACATTTTATTCCGGTAGTAAGATCCCATGGGACAATAATCAAACTTCACGCGGGCGAAGCCGCTGGCAGAAGCTAGTATCCATAATAAGTCGATAAGGGGATTTTAATGGAACGATAACAACTTGATTTCAAATGCTAATGTAAATGTAAATTGATCTACCTATAGCTAAAGTGTTACGTCTAGAACAGACTGCAGTAAAATTCTCTAAAGGAGAAAGTGTATTTAAAAACATAATGGGATCTCTTGTATATCGTTGCCATCTGATAACACAAGGTTCAACGAAGATCCTGTCCGTTCGGAATTTTTCAGATAAGTTAATATAAATGACTGTTGTTACGTCCGCAGTTATCGCTGCGGTGAAATATTGTCTGGTCTTTTGAAGCGACCGGGGACAACGCATAAATTTATTTTTTGTTAATTAAATGTGCCTTACGGACAGCATTAAAAAGAAAAAGGAAAGGCGATCACGCCGCAAGCCGATAGGTATATAGCCGATCGAAGCCATCGCAGTCTACGAGCTTCCATAAATAGTAAAGTGCTAGTTTGGACGAACAAAAAAACTTAACAGGTTATGCAAAACCTCTCTATTTAAATTTCGATGATGTATGTTGCATTTATTCTAGCGAGACTATCGATTTAATTAATCAAAGGAACCCTTGAGAACGGCGCGGGCGCACTCTACGTATCACTCTTGACTTTCACTGATCAAATTTTTGCTAAAAGCCGGTCCACGTTTCGCGAAAGTGGTTGGTCTGGTGGCCAAGTGTTTATGTATCGGTGGTTAGAGGAGAGCTGGATAGACACGCCGCGGTGGCGTCGCACAGATCCTGTTACAATTACTTTTAGTAGCGCACCATACGTTCATGCAAACGTGCTTACCGATATTACCTGATTGACGGACAATAAATACTTATATTGGTACTACAGGCATTATGTGTGCTTCTCTATTTAAAAGTCTAATCAGAAGCCAATTAGTTTTAATTGAATACCTAGTCTACTCTTTCTAAGAAAAATTGTATCTATACTTCAAAATCCGCTACATACTTTCACCTACGAATAGCTACCTACCTAGTAAGAATCTTTTTGACTATAAGAAAATGAGATAACATATATTTATGTTCCGCCCTTACATTTCCAGATCATTTTACAAAAGATAAAAAGACTTCATCTTAAGCACAAAACACGTGCCAAAGTGCTAATATTACATTCATAGAATGAATTTGTCGAACTGAGAAAACCTATCACGTTCGGTACGTTTCACTGACATGAATTGTAAAACGAGCTGGCTAGATATTGGGGACTGATAAAGATGGCAGTTTGGCAGTCTATGAGGGCGTACATACATATAATAGAATAGGCAAAGGATTATGTAAAATAGACATTTTTGAAGAACTTACAGATAAACTAAGAATTAAATAGAACTACAGCAGACTACTAGATTGAAAACTATGATGAAATGAAAAACAAAGATCGTTTTAACTTTAAAGTAGTCCGTTTAAACCCATTCTTAATTAACTGTAAACACTGAGACAATAAAAAACGAAAGGATCGACGAAATAGATGTAGCAATTTAATTTTAAATCTACAACGGTGCGTACAAACCGCAGCATGGAAACTTTCTATGTCAACGGGCTGCGGTAAATCACTTGCGTACATAAATACTTGTGGGTCCATACTAATGTATATTACATGTAGCTGGCAACAATAAACAATACCATTATTCAGGACGGGACAAAAAGGGGATTTGGGTTGTATGCAAACAACTGCTAACTACCCTACCCAGCCTTTGGGTGTTCCTTCAAACTTCCCCGTTTCCACCGGACGTTACTCCGCCGTTTCAACCAGTAACTATGTTACAGATAATTGAATTTCCTTTCTCTGATAAAACGAGGTGTTTTTTATTTTCATCCCTGGTAAAATGAACAAAAAGGTTTTATCGGCTGACAGGGATATTTCTTTGTGAAGGCAGCGCTTTCAATTTTTTATGATCGTTTTTATAGTAGGTACGGTTTTTTATTCGATTTTATGTAAATTAATTTTCTTTTCAACTGGAGGCTAACATTTATTGGTTGTCCTAATTACTGAGTAGATTTAATTAACTTTCTTGTCTTTGAATTTATTTGTTTTATTTTGGTAGTATTATTTTTATTTAGTGTCTGGAATTTGTTGCTCGAAACTGCTAAATTATATCAGGGCCTTAGTTAATGGGCCTGAAAGTATCGAGAATACTTATTTCATTATACACTAGTGAAGTAGACAGCATGTCTCAAAATCGTAAATCATTCGGTAAAAGTGCCAACGGCAGCCATTTTTCCGTCATATGTGGCTCTATTTTTTGGATTACAGTGGCACGAGCGCCCACGCGCCCTTCATCAAAATTCAAGTCACGTCTTAACAAATTGATATCAACGCACGATTTTAAGAAATGACGTGTATAAAAATACACTTTACCGACTCGATTAACATTCGTGCTCGCCCTAAAATGATAAAGAGTCGATGCACATTGAATGCATAATAGGCGGAGGCGTCCCGCGTTGTGCTTGTAGCGAACTGAACCGAATGGAACGATTCCTTCTTAGAATTCCGTGTTGGGCGCCAATATCGACACCATCCGTCTTGTCGACTTTTGCTTTTCTTTAATCTTCGTGTTTTATGGCTATTTTATTGAGTAGGGAGATGTGATTAGATTATACAGTTGTGATTTGTCCGAGTCTGATTAAATTGTCCAATTCCATCAAAATGGATTACCATAGATTGTCTGGAAGGCCAGTTACCTACGTAGTAAAGGTACACATTTGCAAGGACACTCCATTTTCTACGTTGTTTGGATTAGATTTAGTCGCAGATGTTACGACGTTTTTAGTTTTCAAATTGTTATATAGGCATATTGTATGAATTATGTAGAAATCGTGTCAATGTAATCAGATTGTTGACTCACTGCAACTGTCGTGACTCCCATCTGGGAATACACTTAGCTTCTGCTTAACTACCGTATTTTGTCGACGTAGTTCACTAAAAGTAACCTCAAACGCTTTGAGTTTATTCTATCTATTCTACTATTGATAAAACTATGCTATAGAAATATCAAAATTAGCGAAGACGTAGTACTTAATGCAAATCGTCAACTGAATGGGCTATTAATAGACTCCTATTCGGACCTCGAACACGTTCGCTACTCGATAACTTATCAAAGGCTATGTAGCGACATCTGGTGCACATCGGAACATGTCTGATATGCAAATAGAGCACCGATATCATGTCGAGACTGAGATACAACCTTTAATTCAATCGACGCTTCAACTAATGAATTATTCAACACTAGCCAGAGATGTCGGACTGTCGACAAATTTTTAATATCATGCAAAGTCAAGTAGACAGCGTATAATCGATACACTTTAATGTAACAATAATATGAACTACAACAAAAACAGTAAAACTCGTGTATTTAATGCCCTCGCGAGAGGCAACAAAGTAAACTGTTATCCAGGTTAATTAGCAATGGAGTACGTAATAAAACTTGCGAGTAATTGCTGAACAACATAGAGTGCTTGTAATGGAAATGTAGCAAATTGCGACGCTTGAGCTCTTGACTCCGGAGACTTTCCCGTGTTTTTGTTTTGCTTAATCAGTGATGAAGCTTAATGTAGGGGAAAACAGTTTCCCCGAGAGATTTTTCGTCGCGAAAATCTTTTCTTTTTACTCGTTGAAGTGATTGGTACACATATAATATTATGTATATTTGTTTGTTACGTAACCGTAATATCGACAGCGAATTTGTCTTCTTGAAAAGGGCAACCACTTTGCCTACAGTTTCGTGCCTACATTGTATCTCTTATAAGATATATCTCCGCAATAAAATAAAGTTCTTTGCAGCTATATTTCTTTTTCTGAGAACCAGTCTCGTCATCTTTAAATTGCAGGCATTTCAGAGACGATTCTTGTACCGATTTTATTTTTGTATCGTGGAGTAGACGGACAGTTTAGTTATACAATAATAGCTGGGAATAAATTACTGCACATGGCGCCGTCGGGTTAACTTATCGTCTTAATAGTGGGACACATGTCCTGTGTATCAGTAATGTTATATATCGTAGGTAATTATATGAATGCCAGCGCGTATCGATAGCTGTGCTGCTCCATTCACATGGACACACTCGATCCGAACAAATTAACTAAGATTATGATAGTTTGGGAATGTAAACATCTTGATTTGAAATGTCATTGAATGTGGAAGATTTATCTGATAGCTAAACACTTTAGGGCCATGTGAGATAAAAGTTTTTTTAAAGAACGTATTATGTATCCTACCCAAATGGCCGTTTTCATAAATGTTGAATGTTGTACTGCAAACTATTCGATAAAAAATACACGTCGCAATTCTATAAAAAGTTCGGTAAAGTTGACCGCAAACCATTCAGGCTTCGTATTTGCACGCAAATCAGTTTATTTGCACTCGGCTTTTGGTGTTCGATGAGAATAAATTGCATTTTCAATCAATACCGGTCGTGAGTTAAGTCACCGTGTAATCCGTCCGTGGTACTAATGTACCTAGTAATTAACACATTGACTTCATATGCTTTACACATGTTTCCGATCGAGTATCATTAAAACAAGACGTCAGTTTTGATATAAGTACTTCTAAAGTTACAAATGAGGAAGTTTAGAAGTATGTTCATTTTCATTGTTTATAACCCTAAGAAGTACTAGGGAAAACAAACTAGTATCCTAGGGATCAATCACAAAAAAGAACACCCGAGACTATAAATCTAAAACAGACAAATCGTCCCAAGGAGCTGATTCAGCTTTCTTAGAACCTTAGTGAAAAGAAAATTGGATGACTTAGAAATAGCATGGCTTCGAATTAAGCCATAAGTCAAGCCGTACAGTCCTCTTGAGAGCTGAAAACGGTTCCACAAAATCGTAGACTTGCTATAATGCTACACTTTTATAGCAATGACGGAGTAAACTTCTGTTCGTTTATCTCCGTGCGGTTACAATAAAAAACGAAGTTTATTGCAGAACTGTATTCATAGTGGTCGTACAACAAACGTTGCGGGCTGTGCATGGAGGCTGCAATTATATTTAAAATAGCCACCGCCGGCAGCCCGCCCAGGTTGGCTACTGGCGGCACTGGCGCTATGTTGTATCTGTGGCGTGTGAAAATACCATCAATGGGACTCGCTTCAGGCAGAGTTGTTGCACACTTGTTTTATCTCAGCACTTAGCTACTCAAACGTTTTGTGTTATGGTTTTTCAAAACAACTAACGCTCATAGTGAACGCTCCACTTCAGTATTTACTGTCTGTCTAATATTTAACATCGCCATTAATTTCCTTGTTTATAGGAAGTATACTGTTGTTACTGGCATTATTCGTACTTCTTCGCTAACATTGACTTCAAAAGGCCTACGTGAATAAAACAATATTAGTGTTATAAGCATTACAGACATTGAAAATCTTTCTCCCCCTGTTATCATTGACGAAAGGGAAGTCGTTTTTGCTTTGGATAGCGGTATACACTCTAAAGTGGGTTTATTATTAGAACAGATAATAAGTCCATCAGCAGTTCGTTCCGTCAGCGAGCCGGTAGTTTTAGCTCTTGTTTATGTGTTCAGCTTCGATTGCCTTCACCGAGATCAAATGTAACCGTTCTTTAACTTTCTTGTATTAGAACTTTACTCAATCGTATGGCAAAGAAAGTAGGAGGGACGTATCAGAAAAATTAACTCAAGCCTTTGGTCCGTACAGTTGTATAAGGTCACTTAGAAAGCTGAGGGAACGTCTCGGCTCGAGATAAACTTTTTTATACGAATAGGTACTTAATTTGTTCTAAGAACAACTTCTGAGTTCTACCACCCAGGCGTGCCAAAAACTTTAATATTCTTATTTACACGAACAACAAGGTAACTGGTCACAACTTCACAGCGTGGACACCAATTCGGGCAACACAATACATGTCACCGAAAACATATCGGGATATGTTTCAATTTTATTTATGTGAACTGCACTGTCATTATGCCTTATGAGTTTTGCGGAAAGCGGCTGTGGTCTCGTTTAACGCGGCCACTCGGATTCACTCGTATCCTCCCAGACTTATTGCTGTATGCAAATTTAACGACACGATGATTATTTACAGGCGTAACAACTGCATGTTACCGAAGCATAATGTTTACGTTTGGTAGTGATTTATTATTTGAATACATTCATCCATATCTGAGAAACCGGGCCCTGTCTCGAATGTGAAACAACTTATCTCCACAGAAATTAATGTCCATTTTTGGAACCGTTTCATATTCGTCATTAGTTGCCATATAAGGCAACTGATTAACGAAACGCCCCTAAAAGGCGGTTAGATTAGTATGATTATGCGTCGGGAGCTATCTCACGGAGGCGAGTTATCTCGACATCCTACAGGAGTCAGTAGCGGGGTCAACGCCCCTCGGAAGTCACGTTTCTCTACAAAAACTCCGACGCAATAAAGCATTGAAATACCTCTCATCTGTCATCTGATCTAGTCGCCGCTGGCCACCCCATGACGCTTATGTGTTATAACTTAAGGCTTACGGTCTCACCAGTAAAGGCTGTTTATTGAGCCCTTTTATTGTGCCGGCAGTCAGCGCACCCTTTTGTGTTGCTCACAATATAAATGTTGTTATTTTATTGAATGCTAGTGTGATATTGAAAGTGGTTGTGTTCTTTGTTGCAGGTACGTGTCTAGATAAAATGGATTGGATATTGGGTTATAATCTGTAAGTACTTAAGGTTGAAGCTGATACTGATGAAGACGATCAATTACATACCTAAGTAAAAAAAAACGTACGTAGCACAGGTATTTGTTGAAAACCATAGAATTTTATCAATGTTACCAAGGTATTATTGTGGACAAACTCGTTCCATATTTAAAAGCAGAATTGTTCTCAGTCGTATCAGTTACGGTGGTGAAGGTTATAAAGACGTTTGTCCGTTCGTTGTTTTGTGAAGCTCGCAGCTCGCGTTGACTTGTATCGTGAACATTACGAGGCTCGGCGCCGACAAAGTGCGCGTCGGCGCGTACAATCAAATCAGTCGCGACAATTTCTCGACTGTACCTTTGTCCTTTGTGGTCTCAGCCACATCTCTGTTACCACGTTCATGTCACACATTTGTGACGCTATCCACAATATCTTTTGTCACAGTACAGTTTCGTGCACTGACAGCTTAACGGTTTTCTTCATAACTGCATACTTGCATAATTATCTTGTCATGTAGTGCACTAATACTTAAAGCTGAAGAAGGAAATGACAAAGACTCTACAGCTAAGTATAGTTGTATCATATCTTACAAGTATCGGATAAATGGTTATGATTTGGCCTATATAAATATCATCTACAGGCCGCTTGCATAGCACCACATGGCTATGAATATGCATTTATATCTGTACATAATTCCGTCTGGATTCTGGGTCACTTCCATACAGTATAATCCTATCGATTTCGAAAGGTCGTTCGGTCCTATTGCCACTAACGGTCCACTGATCGATAATCAAATAAGGTCGGGTTGTGCATATTTGTGAAGCCCTTATCTCCGCTATAAAAAGCAGGTAGGTGCATTCCCAGAAGTGAAGAACCTCTCGAGGGAGCCTCACGGGTACGAGCATTTTAATGGATTCGTTTGAACGCCACGGTCGTTTTGGATTTTGCGCAAAACTTTTACGGCAAATTTGAGAGAAAAAATTATTGGACAGCACATGTGCGGCTTTTTTATACTTTTTGGTAAATGAGTTTCATTTGCACTACGATAGGTCTGCTCTTGAGTGTGGCCAATGCCCATTAATTACGCCCTGCGCATTAGCACTTTCCCCATTCAACGTTTTTCTGTCATTTTTTGTGATGACCTCCGAACCCAAAGATAAAACAAATGTAGCGGCAAGCGGTTTCTGTTGAAATTTGATGCATTTGGTTTGTCGAATTCCTTAGTTGGTGGTCACAGTAACAGAAAGTCTTTTGATGTCATCGTATTTTTTTTGGAACCATATGCTCCGTGGTAACGATAACATCTTTAGAAATATCGACCGTTTGGATCGATTTCTTGTTGCCAACTTTAGTAACACTGTACAACGCCTTTCACTTTATAATAACTTTGTTCCTAATTATGTATTTGAAGCGTAATAAACATTATTAAATAATGTTCGTTATGTAACTGCCTGGTTAGTGTCAGCTACATGTATGTGTGTCGCATTTAGCTCGCAGATATTTATATCCGGAATTACCTTGTTCTTTTTATCTACTTTTTTCGGTAGCTTTTACCAACATAGCTGAGTAAACAATGCTCTTCCAGCATAATCCACATGAATGGGTATTCTCATGTAGTAAGTAGATGGTCGGCGGAGAGATCAATAAATTAACATTACGTCAGATTACGAGGTGACCGGGCGTGACTCAGCTGGTCGAACGTACGCGAACTTAACCATCCTGCCCAGGGTTGCCGACCCCTCCCTCAGAGCCCGAACACTGGAGTTTCCGGGGAAAATATAACTACTTATGAAGGATTACCATGTCACGTGTCACTAGAGATTTCATAAACTAGGGGATTTTTTTTGAAGTCGCAAGCAACAGTACAATACCGTAAGGTTTATTATCAAGTGCGCACTTGCACAAATATCTTGCATAGCTTATCGCGCACGGCACCAAGCAACCCATTTCTCTGAGTTAGGTCTTTGTGTGAAGTGATAAGCAGTTTAGTGCATTCACATGCAACTCTCTATATTTTCCATACCAACTTCGATAAGTACAGGTCTTTGTTGAGAAAGCTTTCGATTAAGTATACAAAAATATGTATCTCTAAAAATTTG
This sequence comes from Xestia c-nigrum, assembly GCA_916618015.1. Lineage (NCBI taxonomy): Eukaryota > Metazoa > Arthropoda > Insecta > Lepidoptera > Noctuidae > Xestia > Xestia c-nigrum. The sequence continues at coordinate 15,688,473 of OU745260.1, forward strand.
ACCACTGAATTTGTTAATGAAGTTCAAAGGTTTAAAAAAGTTGTCAGCCCTACGTGGTCGCGCCCCGCGGCAAGGCCTGACCAAAGTGTCGCCACATTGAACCTCGCTTATGAAAGGTCACCGTGCCTTAAAATGAAAACTCTCATTTTCATGTTGATAGCATAATTATTATGTTAACGATGGCAGCAATTAGTGTAGATACGGAGACTGCCGGAGATAACAAGGTGTAAATTGGTTTAGATTTTGTTGAAAGATGAGATGAGAAAAAGAGGGTCATTCATTTTGGTCATGAAGCCTGTAATTATGTTTCCAGGATTTTTCCTAAAATACAAAACACAGCTTGTGTGGGTAAATTGTTGTTGATGTATTTACTGTAAATGCAACTTTGAGGGTAGATAATTCAGTGGATTGTAAGTTGCTTACGATAAGCTTAATGAATTTGTAACAAAAGAAGATGTTCTTGTCCGAGATCAAAGCTTTGCTTAGATTATTTTTCAAACTAGGAGATGATCGATGAGAAAGGTACGTAAAGAAATAATTTAAGCATTTTCAATAAGGCTCTTGTACATGTATAAATCAAGGCTCGATCAGTCATGCGCCATGCGCGAATTCGTTCCGACCACGACCGGCCTCTGACTCAAACTCATAATCACTGGTAATCATTTCGGATTGATAACAAACTTCGCGAAACCGGCTATGAAAACTGTTAGCGCAAATTAGTAGGTCAAACTACGCACTGCGTTGAATGTGTTTCCTTTTGCAGCTAGGTTTCTTGACAATTCGTATTGCTAGTCTAGTATTAATAACCTATAGACCTCTCAGATTTTTTGTAAAGAAATAAAAATATAAAGTCAGTTAGGTACGATTTTATGATTCAGACGGATCCCAAAACATAATGATCTGTGTCCTTCTTAAATCCATCTTTAGCTATGCTCATTCCTCAGTGATTCATTGACGGAAAATCATAATCAGCGTGGGAGTTTTAGCACCATCTTCCGAAACCGCAAGATATTTGGAATGTTGTATGCAAATAATTAATTTTAAGCTAAATATTTGCTGTTACTTCACACGATGTAAAAGTTTTCGAAGCTAACTCGACTTACAATAATAACGGAATCTTGTATTTCATTTAGAGAATGTAAAATGTTGATGTCTTTAACATTATAGGTACTAACGCTGTTTTACTTCTGTAGCTTTTATTCCATCCATTTACATTTTATACCTTTTCCGCGAACTCGTTATTTTCTAAATCGATACGTTTGTTCTCGTCCCCATGCTTTATTTATTATTCAACAACAAACATTGTATTTGCGCGAGCGGAAGGATATTTCCCGCGGCGCGGCGTGCCTGTGTTTATGCCATGACAACTCCATATGTTGGAATCTAAACCGAAGCCAATAAAAGCACAAAGCTGGCTACGTGACGTCATTGTGCATCGTACATGTGTTTATTGCGGATACCACGCCCCACATGGGAAATATTTACGTTCATATGTTGTTCTTAACACTTGTCATCAAACAATTTTGTTTGGCATACAAAATAAACTTTAGTTATTGGAGCGGCAAATATAAAGTTAAACTCAAGTTTAACAGTAAAAGTATTATAAATATTAGCAACGTTTGTTTCATAACTTGAATTGCGCGCCTTATTTTCTTTGTTTGCAAGTGCATTCAGTTTCAAAGATAAAGTTGTTCTATGAAACTGAAAATATTAGCAAGCCTTCTCTTCAAATGAATAGTCGTAGTTTATTCAAGCTCGGTGTACAGTTTACTTGTTTTATTTGCCTTTTACTGCGGAACTATCGTGCGATCAACTATCATTTATTTAACTTAGTGAAATTCTGTTCAACGTCACTCGATGTGAAGCTTAGTTGGAATTACATTTTGGTCAAGAACCATTCCTGGCTATCCGTTCTGAATAAACAAACATGTGGTGCAGCAGGACGATTCGAGTAGAACTGGACTTTCTCAATCGAATGCGTCTGACTGCTGAAAGATAAATACAAAGATCTTTGTTTGCCTTAGTAACGTTAGCAGGTGCACCAGTATCATGTTCATTTTATAATGCACGGTTTGTTTTTGATGGAACAATACGAGAGATAGCTGAATAAAACTTGACGTAAATTGAGTTGTACGTCGTGATTATTATCTTGTCAAAAATTGCTAATGCAAACATTTCCTTGTATCGATGTGTATGACTAAAATGTTTGTGGTAAACTGACAATCTTATCAATTCATAATCGATCAAGTATATTTTCTTCGTATCTCATCGTATTTTTTTCACTTTGTTTTATAGAACGCTTAATCATTGCCAAGAGCATTGAATAGGGCATCATTATCATGGAGTCATTTATCGCATAAAAGGAGAATGAGCGCAACTCTCTTTGCAAATCAGCGTCCATGTTTTATTGTTGCCAATCTATTGTGTAATAGTCGCATCGAAAAGAAAATAAAATTGTTAGAGGCCATTCCCAGTCCCGTGTCAATATCACTGATTGCAACGAACAGACATTTTATGTATTTGCTGAGCTCACACATGTAAAATATGGTGGCGTGAACCCTTCTGACGAAACTTTTCTTCTGTTTGCTACATGATTTCGTACTTAAAACAGATCAAACAAAGTTCTATCTTTGGAAGCGAAGCCTTCCGCGGCGCTTTTGACTCTTGTTTTAATGCTCTTCCGAATTTGCGATATGGATTTGTCACAATATCTCAAGTTTTCTTACTTGTTCTAGCGAACACGATCTGCTTTCAAATGATACTGGAATTTGTGTTATTAAATGTTCAAATAATACCTACGTGGTTTGGAAAAGCCATACTTTATTATAAAATCTTCTGTTCACTGTTGTCTTCATTGAAAGTTCGTCGATTCTTTTATGAACTAGATCTCGTTCATAAGTACTGAACTATGTTGACGCTTTGATTCCTAAATCGTTAGATTTAAATGCCATTCTGGTAATAAGTACATAATAATATTTAAAAAAAACTTAAAGTGCATCAAGCGTCATATAAGTACTAACAAAATATTATAAACATGTTTCAAACTTTCTCAGTACCACAGCCATGCCTATCTATAGGTATTATTATGATCTGTGATCACGGTCTTAAAAATGTTCTTGAGAAGTGGGTCTGCGTAAAGAACGCTTTTGTACCCGAGTCACATTTTAGTTGACATTATGAAGTGTTGTGCTCTATCACGAAGGGCGGAGGTCGCTATCTGCGGCGGCCAGTCGCGCGTGACCGCTCATCTCGTTACCGCCCGCCCCAGCGGCTCCCTGCCGCCCTGCGTCACCCCCAGCCCCTTCTCACCACGTTATAAATTTAACTTAATTATCGACACTGTTGTCCCCTTGTTCAGGTTTGGAAAGGGTTAATATTTTAATGCGTACTCTCAGAGGAGAAAGCAATGAGTTATGACTAGGAGTTAGGAACACTTAATGGCGCCACTCCCTCTTTCCGCTTAACTCTGTGCTATGATTTAGTGTGCATGCAGTGATTAGTGTGCGAGTTGAACTTCCACGGTGACGTGGTCAGCATGGCACGGCTACATGGCCCACTAATCGTCCAGTGGTCGGTTGACGGAGACTTCCGAACTCATTAGTATCCATACCAACGTGGTTACGTAATCCGTGGCGACTGTTATCCCAGTTAGCGTTCAGATTCAGACAAACCTCACCGAACAAAGCCCCAGTTTTAATTTCCGGAATACTGATTTGCATAGAGCATAAGCCTGAGGCTGAGTACCCAAACTCATTGTTTTCCTACGAGCTAATTTCGTGGTGCACACGCCTGAGTGGACTCCCCATTTTTTAACCACCCTCGTTTCTATTAACGCCCTTGTTATTATTAGCCCATATACCTATTTTAGGCATTTAGGTTAGATTATATCACCGCTCTTGTTTTTGTTAACGTAAGAGTTACTACTACCAGAGTGGTACTCAGGAGCGTGTTAGTCGGTTACACTACTCAAAGTGCTCAGCTTCAAGACACGAACAAGTTTTAGTACTTCCCAACATTAAGTTTTCACGCGGTAGACAAGCGAGAGTCTGCAAGTCGCACTCTCACGCGCCACGTATAAATCTTCAAGCATTTCTCCGCTCGCTGCAAGATCGTGTCGACTCAGCCAATGCTCGGATGCATTTTGTAATGAAACTACCACTGAACGAAAAGAATTTCATGTTTTTAATTACCGCTACGGTTTTTGTGTTCTGTGTTCATCACAGCAGTATTTTTTGTTTAAAAATAATTATTTTAGTAATGATATGCAGTCGAGAAAATTCGCACAATGAAGTTTATATTCCTTTGTTGTCGTACCCTTTTACAACGTTTTGTTTCATAACCAAGTGTTTATACAAGACCTTTTAAAATGTTTGGAGTGTTTGTCATCATTTTCGAGTTCTAAATATAATATTATGATTTTAGCGTTGTTCGTATTCATTATAATAAAAAGAAAGGTAATGCTCTGTTGTTTCTGCTGCCATCCTTAAGGAATTTCTATAAACATTCGAAAGACAGGACTAATCGGTCTCTTGTTTATCCTGTTGTTTGTATCTGTATTACACAAAAAATATCATAAATTGAATTCGTTTTGATATTCTTACAAAGAATATTATTCACGGATTCGTCACGCAAATCAGATTCTTAGATAATTTTATTACATTTATCGAAAGCCAGCTTGACTTATCGGTTTGCAAAAATAAATTGGTAATTGTTCACACCTCAACACCTGTTATTTTTTATGTGGGGCTTGATTGTCTATTGTGATCTTTGTTGAACGCTATATTCTTTACCGAGAACATTACGGTATAGGAGACATAAATTCGCGATTACTTTCTAAAATAAAATTGTGTTCGCAGGCGGCTGGCTACGTTAGATCTTAGATTGTGTTCATAATCTAGTCGGTGTATCTCGTCAGCAATATTTACTGAGGACCCTTCTGAAGAAGCTTGGGGTTAAAAATAATACTGTGTCTGAGGATTAAAGCGCTTGCAGGTGTCTCGCTTTAGAGATTGTAACCTCTGCCGATTGCTACCCCAGTCTGCGCCTTATAACAACGAGCATTTGGCATCTTACCCCTTGTGAGCTTTTAGTATAAAATCGATTAGGTTTTATTGTTTACGGAGTGGATTTGTATCAGAATTATAATCTTAGCTTATGGTGCGCGTCTTGCATGTATCACGTCTTATCAACAATGATGCGAAATCTTTAAATACAAAGAAGAGTCAACGTTTTAAAAGTTCCTAAGCTAATGAAAGCTCTCTTATCTCTTCCGTGCGATGAAGGTCCTGCATGCGTAATGCATGAACACTTTAATTGGATATTTGCTAACTTTTTAAAAGCGGCAGTTTGTATTCTTTTGGCACACAATGACATGTTTAACATGTTAGTATGGTGGCTGGCGGCGGGCTCGGCGCCGCCGGCGCAGGCGCCGCGTATCTTAGTATTCCTTGTATCGCATGTCGTTGGACTATTTCTCTTACGCACTGCGCCGACGACGCGCCACAGACGCACGCGCAAGGTCGCCGGGTGCTCGTCTATCTCTGACGGCGCCTGCCATGTCCTGACACTCGAAAAACAATCCTTTGTCTATACGCATGAGGTCTGCGTGCTTTCCCATTTAAATTATCTCACATTAGCTGCACTTAGTTTCTTAGCGCGTCGTCGACTGTCCTCTCGCTTTCGCAATTCGTCCTATTTTAGTAACAGGATTCGTATGCATCAATGACGGTGTTCGCTCCTGCGTCAGACTGCCGTTATGTCTATTTCGATCATGCTATTGAACTAGCTGGTTCCAGCTATTCTTGGGGGAATTTCTGCATACTCTATTATGAAGTGGCGTATTTTCAAGGCACATATGGTGATTTACCGCTTTCGGTAAAATAACTCAAAAGCATTTCTGTATATTGGCGTGAGGACGTTGACTCACAAGTGCCGCACCAACTCTACCTTATTTGTCATACGGATAAGGATAGCTTGGGGTCGCATGGACTGTTGTTTCATGGTCAAAAACTTGTTTCTTCTTTCATTGATGTTACGTTTTGAAAACTTTATTAAAGATGTTACTTCTTACTACTGACCTGCTACGGCGCCTGTCAGGTCTGTTTTACAAATTAAGAAATAAATGAGCTATAAAACCGTTTGTGGTTTTTGCGGTAAGACAGGATGGCTCCGTAAAGGTGACTGAATGATATCACATTTATTTGCTTGAGGGATTTGTATTATAGGTACCTAATAGTCATGGTTCATGGTACATAAACTATGCATCTGTGCTCTGTGTTGTGGTAATAGATGAGGCGATCGAAACTAGTCACATTGTTGTTTAAATGTCTGGCATTGAGCGACCAACCGATGATAGATAAAGCGCCAAGTGCTTGCAGTATCTTATTACTGGGGCGTTAGATATTCGCATTCCTGTCTGTTTTGTGTTACATGCAGATTAATGTGCTGTGCCACGTAATTGCGTTCCGTAGTTGATGCTTACACAATTTGCCATTGTATAATATATCTATCCGTTTTATCAATATTTTGTCTTATTTGTGTTCTTTCTGCAATCACAGGCGTCTTCTTATCAATAATGTATCTAGAAGACGTATAATTGCGGTTAGACTGAGATTCAGTAGGTGTTGCTTGTTTGTTAATGAGAAAATAGCACCTGATGGCTATCCTAAATGGGATTTCATGTCATTTATAGGCATAACGACAGTATTAAAAAATTGAAAATCTATATTTAGTCCGTCGCGTCGTCGGTTAGAGTATTGGAAAATAATGGACACGTATTTTTTGTTTTATTGCCATGTAAATCTCATATAAGTAATATTAATTAATATTGACAAAGGTAAAACGCATTAAAACTTGGGAGTGGGGGCTCGTGACGTGACGTCAGACCCCACTAAAAATGATACCAAGGCGTGACGTATTGAGAATTCTTTAAAACGTCATATCTTCGTCAATTTATGTAACAAAAAAATAATATGGGTCAAATATTTGTTGATAATCTAACTGACGGTCGTCTACCCTATTTCAAACAGGACAAGATTACAATGTGTACGTGCAACTGGGTACTTGACTCTGTACAGCATAGCTCTGAATACTTATTTTCCGCGAAATTAAGTACCTACAACATGTTTTTGCCACGTGTTCTCATAAACATTGTTCATCTCAAGGTTGGTTCGCTAAGGATATATTATAGGTAGATAAACATAGGCCATTCATGGTTTTACAAAGCAGAAAAATAGGTATTTGTAGTATGTATGTGTAAGTACCTAAGTATAGACAGTTACATACAGCCTGCGGTTTTCCTGTGAACTTGCTAAATAAACAAGTTTTGTTGTTCATAAGAATATTGTTGCTTCTTTATCCTTTCGAAAAAATGTAGTAAATTTTCCTTGTAGCTGGTAATTAAGTTGTAGACATTTTCGGAACTGTGACTCTCATTTAGTTTCCGTGGTTACTCGTTAACCTCCTTTTCGTTACCTTGGTAATTGACTCGTTGAACATTAATATTGTACTCTTACCTTCCATATTTATACCACAGAGTGACATGTGTAATTAACTAATTACAACGTTAATACCTTATTATGGCGGTAGTTGTTAAACAAGTTCTAATTACTGATGACGAGGTTCATTTATACATAAAAGGACATGGAACTCTAAACTAGATAGGCAAGAGACATTCAGAATATAGGTAATCTATAGAAAGGTTTTCAATTATCCTAGATAGGTAATGTAGTTCTGCAACCTAGATTGCTGATCTAGGTACGTTTCTTATAGCGTTGCTAGGCATACTTACCCAAATTTTGCTAGCATTTCTATGTACTTATACATAAATGAAATCTGGTGGGTTTTATAATAATGGCAATACGATAATGTCAATAGAACACAATTGTATTACGAGACCATTGACCGACCAATGATCGACCATTATGAATTTAGTAGATTACGAACTTTAAGCAAAATGACAATGAGATGAGAATGGAATCGTGTTGATATGACGAATTTATAAAAATAGCAGACTGAGGCCCCAGGCAGGTCAATGGTGCATGATACAGAACCAACTGTCAGTCATCTGTCATCTTTCTTTCCAAATTCACAATGACTACATTTTAACATTGCACGCACCCTTAAATGACGCTGGTATTTTATACAGAAAATCGGGTAAATCCGCCATCAATCGGAGGGACGCGTGCCCCGGGTAAGCTCGCCCAGATTACGCTGACGATGAATGAACGGAACGAGTGAACATATGCGACCCTCTGTTTGTCCGTGACGAGGAAAATTGTGATTACATTCGCGTTTATTACGCTATTTCCTTCCATTAGGGCAGTGTTTTTATGGATAAAGCCTGATACCGCATTAAGTAATCCATTGGAATGATTGGCTTAGCCAGGTCGCTGACACATCATTGCGTATGAAATTCTACACGTGTGTGTTCTTGAAACCTCCTCGTAATTGTTGCGTTGAAAATTCAAACTATTATTATTTGACTTTCCAAATACCTACTAGACTTTCCTGATGGAATTATTATGAACTAGTTTTGAACAACCCGCATGTTTGCGGATGCGGTCAACGGTCAGATGTAAAGCGAGTTTAACTATTTGTTGTATCGACGTCAGAAACAATGGCGACTATGGCGAGTAAAATATTAATAGTGCACGTGGTTGAGTGGTTGCATAACATTCGCATGACAATGCCGCACTTCCTACATGGTGGGACTATCATGCTTTATCGACGATTTACATCCAGTTATGAAGAACACGGCATAAACAGCCTGTGAGGTCTTAACCGATGTTTGGTCAAGCGAGATCGTTATACGTCCAGAGAGCACCAAAAGTTTATGATAGTTAGTCTATGCCTATTAATAGTTTGGGCGTCAAACAGTTCATTCGCGCATCATTTGGTGCCGCCTGCAGCTGTACTCTGATAACAAGAGACAAGAGATACGGACTTGGCGGCCGCAGGATAATAGAACCTAATTAAATGCGTTAATTATCGCTGTTTCAAGAGCCGACAAGTTGAACGCAGTTTGCGGCATTCCCAACTCTTGCAGCACTGATTCATTATTATGAATATGATGATCAACACTTCTGCGCAGCAAGCTTTAACTGTATTTACAAGTAAATGCCATCTACATCTCGCCAGCAGAGGTCCCTAGTTTGTTATCTAGTAAAACAGCGGTAGTTGGATCAAAGTTAGGTAATACGAGTTATCGAAACTGATCATCACAATGTTAAACACGTCTATTTCCCATTTAAATCACACGTCTGTTGTAGTCCAGAAAGTATCATAACAATATCGACCGCGTCTAAAACGGTTGAACAAGATTTCATCCCGCGTAAGTACAGATCCCCTTTTCCTCTCGAAGCCTTTTAAAGGGGATCTTGGAGTAGCAAGCGAAGTGATTTTTAATCTTTATTTACACCCGAAAGAGTCGATTAGCCGATCCTTTCGGCTTTGCGTGAGTGGGTGATAGGCTTCACTGAATTCGACGATTGATTGTTTTTTTGTAGTGTTAGCAATCAGAGTGTAGAAATACCAATCGTTGTCAAGGCCAGATAATGCCAAATATAACTTTATCTATGTCTTTATATCTATGACTAGATTAAGATTTCAGATAAAATATCCACTCCTCGTGTACGTTGGATTTTTATTCCTATTCCGAATTTAACACGTTTTACCAAGATTACCAATAGTTTCTGTAACTACTTTGACATTGAGACTGGAAAGTTAGAAACCTAAGCATTGTGTAAAGCTAGGTATTTTACCGTCTGAGTAGGAGTCATTGCTTTAATGGTGAGGTATTAGTCAGTCATCCAGCCTTTCAGCTCAGCACATTATGCCGATGTTTACTTACTGGCTTACCTAGCACAAATGTCATCATCTTTTGTGACATTATTTCGTCATCTTTTTTTAATAATAAACCATTGTTCGTGAAAACAACGGCTCTTATATCATTTTTCTATAAGTAGAACATTGAATAGTTATTGTAGGTAGTAAACCTGTTTGGTAAGTTTTCTCGATATGTCAGGCTCAAGCATCGACTTCTTCAAAAAATAAAGCAGAATACAAAAGTATGGCGGATAGAGAAATCCACGTAAGATTGCAAAAGCGCTCCATTTTCGCTAACACGTAAAAAATATAGAAGCGATGGCGAATATTTTGCACGTATTTAGTAACGTGAGCGTTATGCAAGTACGAGAGTGTGAGTGCGTCGCGTCGGCACTGGAGTGCGTATCGCAGATTGGAGTGCCTGCCGCTGTCACGTCGATGTCAGCCCCCCGGCCCTTCGGTTCCTGTGCTCGTATCTGTCTGATGCGCAGGGCTGTCGTATCCAAAATAAAAGCTGTACTAAAATCCAGAGTGTAAACTAAGTAACTTTACGCAAAATAATAATGCTGGGTAACGACTTTTTTTGGGGTGAAAGATCATGTTTTGTGCTGGATCCGAATGCAACGCACTCAAAACATTGTTCTAATGGATATATTGAATAGTACGGGCGTCGTGGAGGTGTTTAAAGTAAAACCTTACATTAAAAACATATATTTAAAAAGGAACTTGTAAAAAGTTGGAACTTTGTCCCCCAGTATCTCCGTAACTAGAAGGTTCTCAGGTATGGTGTAGAATAAAAAAAATATCACAATAACGGGTAAAACAAGTGCCTTTCAGCTTCGTCAAGAGGTTTTTACACCCTTTATAAGTCTCCACGTAAGGGAATTGAGTTTCTCTATGGTAAACAGGTCTAGACATCCGTGTAGATAGCAGTTAATTATGATATGCCTATATACCTACCACAGTTTACAAGGTAAAAATTTGAGCTGCCTGTCAAATTGTATTACGCATAACAAATGACATCCTGTGCAGTTATCATAGTTTCATAAATATGTAAGCATTTGTTAGTTGTAATATAAAATAATGTCTCGAACTATGTTTGTTACTCAATCACACCGATATCGATATGCTTAGTATGCGACCTGAGAAACGGTATACAAAAACCCTTCCTTTCCCGAAAACTACGTACTGGCGAATGGTGATATACATTTCAATAGAGCTGCTTTTACATAACAAAAACGCTCAATAAAAGGTAACGATAGATAGCCCCGGTTATAAAAAACTTGGCTATTTTTGGCTGCAAAAACCCCTAGCGTTTTTATCAAATTCATATCGGTATCAACCCTAACCACAAACATTTTATATTTACGTTTATGGATACGGGTTTAACGACAGTTTAGGGATGATTGAATATTATCTGTGTCTGAAGGAGACGCTGCGTTATGTTATGTGCAATTTGTGTTGATTTGCAGTAACTATATATGTATTTAGAGATAATGTGCATTAGAATACCGGGAAAAACGGTCTGAAATTTATATAAGTTAAGGTATTTTCCCGTTGAAGTAGGTAATGGCCCTATTCAAGTTGTACATAACTAGGTATGTTTTCTCTTGATAAGTCTATACTTATCTTGAATACTCTATACTATTATAGAGTATTGTCAAAACCTGATATTTGCTGTTGTGGAGGGCTACCACATCGCACACATAGGGATGTGTGCGATGATGTGTGATTGTCCACTGCAGGGGCAGTGGACAATAAATGAACTAATATTATGATCCACACGCCTTAACGTCTTTAACCCTTTAAACAACAAATAGTATAATATACCATACCTACAATGGCTGCCTATCAATACTCAACTTATTACCTTAATCAATTTCAATTACAAAATATAATATACAAACAAGTTTCAACAAACAGTTAGAACTCGAACAAATTGCTCGGCGATTCTATTTCGGTGCAATAACGTCAGATAAATTGGTCTAACAAGCACAAGTTATATTAAATCGCGACATCGGAGGAAGTCTATCCAATTCCGACCTCAATAGGAAACCGAGGACGTATTGATGAGCGCAATATCACTGGCAATATCCTCCGCGGTAGCTAACTTATTGGAACACTCAAACTTCGAACGAGTTGTTTAAACGCTCTTTCGAACAACATTGATCGCGGATTCGCGGCTAATATTTTTGATAAGTTCACAAACAATTCGGTTGAGCACGCAACAATCATTAGCTTGTAAAACAAACTGATTGCCTCAATTATTATAGATGAATCATGCGATCGTTTAATTTTGTTTCTCTATTGTGTCATTACTCAAATTCATAGTTCGTTGGCTACAGACAGACATTGGAGTTAGATTGTGTGGCAACGGTCGGCGAGAACAAACAACAGTACAACACTAGTTTATGTATAAACAGGTACATCACTAATGCTGTTGATGGACGTACAGAAGCGACGACGCGACAGGCTATACATCAAAACGTCCGCCACTGGCTCGAGCGCTCGTTTTGCCTGTTTGAACACCCGAACATCGCCGATGGGTGCCGATTGCCGATGGGTTATCGGTCCCATTGATCTCACTAAGTAGCTGTGTTCCCACACACGAGATTATCTACGTTATCAACTCGAGTTACGATCGAGGATGTTTACCATTATGATACGGGCGTATAACCTTTAATTAAGCGACTATGTCCACACGGTTGGACGCCTGCAGTAAGGCCATTCATTCAAAGCAACATGATTTTATGACTGTTGCAGTAAAGTCAAGTTAAGGTTTATAAGTTGGGATAAGATTAGCGTAAATTGATTTAATTAATGAGTTGTTACATCGCGTTTACATGGCGCCGTTCAGCATTCACAGACATTGCGCCTGGCGTAGCGGTTACGCATCTACGCCGTAGCGTTTTCGTAGCGTTGAGGAATACGTAGCGGCTACGCATCTACGCCGTAGCGTTTTCGTAGCGTTGTCGAATACGTAGCGGCTACGCAGTTAAAAGACACTGCACCATTAGTGTTTCGAGTATTGACTACGTAGGTTCGTAGCGTGTTCGTAGCAGCTACGCAACACATAATGTTGACGTAGCATTTACGTTACAAGCATATTTTTGCAAAGACACCCATCCCCTTGGTGAATAAAAAAATGGCTTGTAATACTTTACTTGTCCACGAACGAGTGACTAGGGACATAAAAAAGTTTAAGGGACTCGGTTAACAGCCAACCTACTTACTTAAAACTTTTTCTGTTAACTTTGGAAGAGGCTTCATTAGACCCCGTGAGCGAGCAACAAAATGTAATTGGACTTCACCTTTACGTTACGGATCACAGCATTCACAGCGGAGCTCAATTACGTGAGTTAAAACAAAAGAAAGTACTCTAACTACATCCTAACTACTTTCGGTGAGATTAGGTTAGGATAGGTTAGAGTAGCACTGTCATGATTTGATTTGATTTGACCGAGTGGTGAGGTTAGGTGTAAACAAAACCAGGGCCGTTCTAAAGCTCGTTGGGTCGACGACATCGTAAAAGTCGCGGGAAACACCTGGATTAGGGACACACAGAATTTGGAAGTGTGGCAGAAAAAAGGGGAAGCCTAACTCTGCAGTGTGTGATTGTAATATGATATTGTCATGATTTATTATGATAAGGTACTCCTATTTCATCCTAATCAATATAAGACAATATTTTTCCTTCTCATATAGAGGAAAGCCTGTGTCCCAGCAGTGGGAACATTAATAGACTGATCATGATAATGTATATGTCACCCTAAAATTGTCAAACACGTTATATTGTAATCTCTCTAGCGATATTGTAAACTCTCGAATTATTGTCAAACGAACATACTGCTTACAATAAAACGCATTATTTTTCGTGAAATGCATACGATGGTAGTCAACTCACGCGGTGTGGAGGGAAGGAGGGGTCCCCCTTGCCCAGTGGTACCACTCTCATGAAAAGATACTGTACCATTCCTGAGAAATATCGATTAATATAACCTAACCTTAAAACACTTTATATTCCCCTAAAAAACGTTTTCGACGGAGCCCCGCTTCGCGAGTATTTCCGAGTGCAGGGTTTAAAGCAGAGGTTCTCAAACATTTTTTTCTGGTAGACCACTTTAAATTTGTTTTGGTGTCGGTGGACCCCCTGTTGCATTTTCTTTCAAGCCCGTGAACTAAAAAAGAAAAGCAAGACATTTGCAATACAATTTTTTCGCACTATCTGTTAGGATTGCATGAGGACCGTTGTTCCCAAGATATTTTTTGGCAAAAATCCGAAAATTTTAATCTTATAGCTTCGAAATGTTTTTTTTTTATGACTTAACACGATCATTTTCACCGAAATATTACCTGTCATCACCGGAAAATTTGATCTTTATTACTTTTTCTAGTACCCAGCTTAATATCTGACTACATTGATCAGGCTAAGCCAACATTTTTGTTTTTTGGCATCGAACCCAGGTAAAATTTCGTGGACCCCCGTGACCCCCAGTTACAACTTGTGACCCCCACCTCTTCATCAAGCTAATGTAGACCCCCGATGGGTCTCCCGTAGACCCTTGGGGGTCCACCTGGACCACTTTGGGAACCACTGGTTTAAAGGAACCTAACTAAGGGGGGCGCCCCAAGTCCCGATTATGGGGGCAGATATACTTTCGTATGTTCAGTTGACAATAATTCGAGAGTTTACAATATCGCTAGAGAGAAACACGTTATATTGTAATATAACGTGTTTGACAATTTTACGGTGACATAAATATATAAGGCAAGGTAAAAGAGAAAAATCAGTGGCACATGTATACATACAGGGTGTAAACCACCTCATCACAAAGCCGTTAAGCAACCATTCTGTACATCAATTACACACAACAACACAACTTTTTTTTTAAGGTTATAAATCATGTTTTGTGGTAGAAATCAATGATACACACTTAAATTATTGTGCTGATGGGTGGATTGAATAGTAGTCAAAAGTCAAAATCTTACAAAAAAAAATTGTATTTAAAAAAAAATTGTCAAAAAGTTGTAACTTTGACCTCCCATATCTCCGTAACTAGAAGGTTCTCATCAATCAAGGAGGATTAAGGAAGGTATGGTGTAAAACAAAACAAATATCTCAGTTATGGGGAGAGCAAGTGCCTTTCGGCTTCGTGAAGAGGTGTTTTACACCCTTTTAAATATACATATAGTAATCATTCGAATGAACCCTTAAGTCGACCGTCCGCTGCTGCGTAGGATGTGCACAGAGAAGTTATAAGCCACGCGTTGGTGGCAAGGTTGTTTACCAGACGCATTCGTGCGTACGTTACAGTTGATCATCCCGCCTACGTTTTTTACAACACTCGTGTAATCTTTACACGTGCGTATCTTCACCGTGGGCTGCTGTGAAACATCGCTACTATATACATATATACTATTATATTGTTTGTAGCCCCAGGGGAGCAAAATGGTACAGTAATGAGAGTACTCCACATCGGTCGTTCGGGTAGAAAAAACGCGGAGGGTGCCAAAGACTTTCATCCTACCGGGAGACGGGCCGCGGGGGTGGTGTAGGACACGACTCCGAATAAGTTCGGAACAGATGTTCAAGTGTTCAAGCTTTTGACATTATAATACATACTTCTATCGTAAAAGAATAATACCTTATTTGAATAAAATATTTAATTCATTAGTTTTAACCACAAAGAGAATAATTTAAGAGAATTCGCAATTCTGATTGTTGAAAATGTCTTCTTCGGTTCAGTACCACGATGATCATAAATTACTTGCTTTGAGCGGCTGAAAATTACTGATAAAACCGTGAAATGTCCGTAAAATCGAAAATCAATCAATAGGTATCGTTACCAATACCGCTACATTTATACACACACCTATTTCAGAAAGTGAAAAATACAATTTGCTGATGTAGCCATGCCTAGACATTGTAAAAGCAGACCCCGAATGCATTACGTAGATCACATACAATATTGATGAAAATACTACAAGTTAATAATACTATTTCAGTGCAGAATCACTATAATGTATAATGTAACGTCTAGTTTTCTCTCTGGAGAGTCATGTCGCGCGCCCGGCCCCCGTGCGATGCGGACAGCGGTCGCCAAACTTTGCGACGTTACTTCGTCGGACGAAGTAGAACTGCGAGCAAAGTACCGCTTTGTTTCGAGATTAGTTGCAATCACTTCTCTCCCACTGATTAGTACCAGCTTGGAACCTGTTCATTGGTTTCCAGTAATTTATCTTGCGGTGTTTGCTTGGGCGAGCTTGTAATTATTTGTTGGGGATCGCTTTTCCAACGTAGAATTCATTCATTCATTTGTGATAGAAATACTTATATACCTCTGTGAAGTTTACCGTTAAGCAGGATACGGGCCTATAAAGAGAGATACTCTTGTGATTCTTGCAAAATGATTTACACACAAGGCATTTTTACGAGTCGACGTCGACAAGCAAAAATATATTGAACTTGTTAACGACCTATTTTATTATGAAGCCGTAAATTATTGCTAACTTTCTAAACTCGATCGCAAAATGCATTTCTAGTAATATAACCCGGGTTAGAAAGTTTATTTAGTTATAAGAGAACCGTTAATGTTAGAATCATTTACTTACCGGTTAGCTGACAGTAATGGCAAAGTTGACTATAAAAGTCATCAATGAACAGTTATGTTTGAGAAACGCTGGTCTTTATTTGGTGCCAACCATCTAATACATAATTCCGAAGTGGTGGCTGCCGCGCTAACGCCAAAATGCCATACGTCACATTAATCTAGATGAAGCGTTATTAAGGAACAGCACTTATAAGTTTAAGTTATGATTATCGTAAAGTTGACGAGGGTAATGGACGTTTACGTCTTCGTCTCGTAAAACTTTATGCTACAGCTACCGACTTCTACCTACATCTTAAAAGGTCTACCTACTTGTATTGAAGGACGGAAATAAACCGCGCCGTTCAGTGCACCATTTCCAAGCACAGTTATGAAAAATAAAGCAATACACGACTGAAACACGTACCAAATGATTGTCGCGAAAATATTCCAGCAGATGTTTAAAGTAACTTCGAGGATTTTAATGAAACAGTTAGCAAATAAAGCAAAACTCGTACGCGACTGTGCGGGCTGAGTTTAATCAGAGGCAGTGCTCTCGAGACGAGGGCACAACTGTGCATCAGACGAAATTGTTTGAAGTCGGCTCGAGAGCTCGGTGCTAGCTCGGTGCCAGCTCGGTGCTTGCCACGACCGCCACTGTTCGATTCGAGTTGCGACAACGACGTTGACTCGTTACATTAATTTATTAGGGACACAAAGTCCCGACGTTCACGATTCAAAAACGTGCTGGGACAAAATGGCAAAACATTCGCGACAAAACGTAATGCCTTGTTTTAAAACAGATACACGAAAATGCTGTTAATTTGAAACTTACGTTCTCATGTAATCAACACCTATTACAGCTGGCGAAGTAGCACTGAGGTATCCGTTTTCCAATTACTGGATAATTACCTGCGCACTGTAGGTAAAAGCTGGAAATTTCAATGAAAGTCAAACGTTATGCCTTTCGGAAATGCGAATTTACTTGATAGTGATAGGATGAACATGAAATTTAATATTGGAATACGAAGGAGTGGTAAAGTAACCATTTAGATGTGGAAGAAAATCTTCTTCGAAATTACTTCTTATTTGAAATTCATGTTATAAAATCTCCGTTTCAAAAAGCTTTAATAATCTTGTAACTTAATTAGGAATTAAGAACGTCAATAATAAATACAATCTTATTGCGCGATTGTAACTAATTTGTAAAAAGAAAAGAGTTTTCCTTTTGTACACAAGCCAGCCAGCACCTTCTACAAACCTAGCCAAAGTCTATAAATTCGAGGCGTCATTGCGGAGCCTTATCGATATGTTTGCAATATTTCCACCAAAACACGAGTTAATATTCGGGGCACGTCGTCGCATATACTTGGGCCATGGGGCCCGCGCCCGCGTATTGTCCGCGCGACTTGCTACAACGTGTCGTTTGGGCGGCTGCCAAATCTGCGTCGTGACACAAGCTACAAGTGTCAGACGTTCACTGCTGCCAGCCGACGTTTCTTCCCGACAGATGCATAATTGGGACAGAAATGAGGACGCGATTAAAAGTTTAAAATCATTTTCCAGTGAATAAAACAGCAACCATGTCTCAAAAACTCGGGAAGCTTTCTTCGTGGAGAATTTTTCGTTCAAATCGCCATTGTGAACGTGCCGCACGTTGTAAAAAAAGTCGACGAACCCCTAAAGAATTGTTACCGTGGTTAAAGAGAGGAAAAAAATCGTTTCTATTCTTTGGCGTCTGCATATCTATAAAATGCACTGCAAAATTGCATCACTCGTCCCTCCGTCGCCCCTCGCCCTCTTGTCGGGACTTTGGAGGGAGATCTTTTCAATTCGCCCCCTTGGACTTGGTGGCGCTGTTCGCCTTGTTGATGCGGTGATGTTATTCAATTCACCAGATGAATAATATTTTCTGATTTTAATATATTTTCATCGTAACTTAACTTTATGGTCTCAATTTATTGTAAGAGATTATAAAAAACGAAATAAAATAAATTTAACCAATTTGGGCAGTCAATGTATGTCATAAAAATGATAATTATCGTAATGAATATGAGGACCACGTATTGAGAATTGAATGGGTAATCTTTTTCAATCGCTCGATGACGCGTGACGTGAGAGCACGCGTCAGACCATATTGTTTGGTATCAAATATATTTATATTCAATTAATAAACTGACTTAAATTAATCGGTAACGGCATGTAGTTAGGGCGTAGATGTTAGGCTAGAAACCATTATAATTTACTAGCTCTAGCCACTTGTTAGTAAATCCATTGTCTTTCAAGTGTCTAACATTTACAGTACATCAAGTTGATGTTCGTAGAATGAACTTAATCACTGGGTAAATTCATATATTATAATCTACAAGTGGCTTCTTCTACTATTTTCTTTGAAGAGTAGATTTGTAGACTTCAACACACCGTAGATAAATGAAATTCCCGCTGTAGCAAGCTAGAAACCTCTAAAAGTGGGTTCCGATGAGAACCCAAAAAATTACAAAACAGTTGCATCTCTTGTTTCAATTGAACAACAAGACCTTATTTATTGTATAACGTTATCTATGGCAACACCGGTATAGTACACTCGTGCGATGTAAGCGAACAATGTTGCCCAGTGTATGGCGCGTCACATATCATGTCAAATGACGCACTCCTGGGAATATAAACACTGGCCTGTTTGTATCCCTCGTAACACACACCTACGATGCCGTTCACACGCATACTATACACGTTTCTTAATTGCTACTCAAATTAGTATTTCATAGAATTCAATTTACTGACTCAGTCAAGTTACTCAACTTCTAGACATAATGATCGCCATGCACTGTAATAAATGATACGATGTTAAAGAGCCATGATGGTTATATGATCATAGTTTCGGATGGGGGTGCGTGGGATGTTTTATCTCTTGGGATAGGTCATTGACTGAGCGTCGGCAGTGAGGCAGTGTTGAACATCGTATTATGATAAACATCACTGCACTGAAAGGGAAACCCTATAAGCGATTTATGAAGTTTTATTATTCTTGTTACTGGGACTTCTTACTTAACTGGCAAGATGTGGGTGTGCCATAAGATACACCCAGATCTCTGCCTAACAATTCTATACTAATATTATAAAGCAGCAGAGTTTGTTTGTTTGTTTGGTTGAACACGCTAATCTCAGGAGCTACCGGCTCCAATTGAAAAAATATTTTTGTGTTGGATAGTCCATTTATCAGGGAAGGCGTAGGAGATATAACATCACGCTACGATTATTGGGAGCCGAGCAGGAACGAAAAATGTTGCAAAAACGGGGATTTTTATTCTTTCGTTTGCTCTCTTATGTGACGCAGATGAAGTTGCGTGGGTCAGCTAGTCAGGGATAACAGGCGTTATGTAATGTGATGTTATTCTTGTTAATATAAAATAGTTATCGGAAAACACAGCTATATTCAACCGCATACAAAATTCAACCCCATTACAGAACCGCTTAGGGGATGCTTCAATCATTTCCTCACTGTTTTGTGTACACCCCTCTTAGTTACAAACTTTCTTTGTTTATGTCTTTCACTGTTTGTAATGTGCATGGCTTTGTCTGTTACCAACAGAACAAGATAAATCAACTACTTAAGTCCAAACTTAACCTCAAACTACTGAAAAATCTCGCTAGCATTTTGCATACACAAGCTGCTGTTATTATCTTTTGCGATTATCTTAACGGATTCCAAAAGTATGTCGCCGCGGCCACTTATGTGTCGACAATAAAACGCTTCTCGCGTCTATCTCAATATTCTCCATCTGTACGACTGATTGAGATCTACTCTATTTCTTACGAACCTACCGACACACTTATCCATTGAGATACATGCGCAGATATATGCTACCTACTCAAGTGCTTGAGCACCTTATCTATATGCAAAAAAATGATCACTCAAACGTAGAGGGATGAACGTAACGCTTTTATTTTACCTCTAAAAAGGCGTCTCAATTTTTTACTTCCTCGTAAAAATCTTGGCTGCCAGGACGAGAAACTTTTCCTTAAGAATGTGTTCCCATATTTGTAGAAGACGACGCGCGACGTGCTATTTTTCCTGTTGGATGTTCAACTTTAGCGTTTGTGTTACAGTTTCAAGTTTTATGAATGAATCTTTTCTAGCAGAGAACAAGTTACCTAGGTTACAAAGTACCACTTCATCTAAACTTGTAAAACGAAATTGTATTGTGTTTCTAATACCAATAAAATGTTCAAAAGGTTATATCAACTACGATGAGATGATTCCTGAAACCATGCTTGTGTTTCTACTGGATTTTCGAGACATTGAAACAGTTTCAGGATTTAAGTTATGAAAGTTGATGCAGGCCTAGTTGCCTACAAGTCGAAATAAACATTACAAATACATAATAATAGTTAACAGTAACACATTCCTAAACAAGGTAAGTTCTAAATGTAATTTAGAATTACATTTAGAACTTGCCTTGTTTAGGAAAGTTCATAACATTACCATTAATGACTAATAACTGATAGTATTAACACTCAATTAATAACATAACAGTTATTTTTCATTTATGCCTATCATTTATGCTTAATTAATACCAAATTCGTAGCATGGATGTTATAGAGGGTGATGCTGATATACGCAGAAGTATTTAGGTACAATATCGTAGTTACTAACCTTAGGTATAGTAATTATGTTGTTTATGTCAGGTTTACCTGTTAAGTGTGCTAATTGTTTATCTGCAACAAAGTATTACCGGGTGGTACAACCCGTCATTTTCTTAATTAAAATAAAATAATGGCCGTCTAGACGTGAACCAAGAGGCGCCTGGCCGCCGCTATAATGCCCCCCCGATTAACACGTGCTTCAACACTATTTTATGTTAACAATCTGCTTCCTGATCATGATAACGATCTTCCGAAAAACAGGAAAGATAGGTCGATAAATGGGTTTCAGTTCGATAAGATTTCTTCAGTAAATAACCCATAAAAATGTATTGTATTAACCTAACTAACACTTATCTCTCTACAAACACTATCTCTTTATTTTCCATTAAATAAGGAAAATAAACTAAAAGGGAGGTTACTGTAGTAACTCCTATAAAATGCATTTTTTTAGCAAGGCCCGCGCATGCGTCGTAACCCTTCTCGTACTACGGGAGTGCGACCTTCGTAGGTCGGCGCCCCGAGCCCCGCCATTCAGTCCCCTGCCGGTCCTCATTGATTTTCGACCCACTATCACATGGCGTTGGCGAGGTCTACTAGAGCGCGAGGACCATCCATTCGGTTGATTTGGCAATATTAGTGGCACGTGGCGGTTGCCAGTCAGTGGCATATCACATCGAGGACAAATATTCGGGAAGGGAATTGTCATGGCTACTAAGCCTATTCGCTGCGAATGTGGGATAAACTATAGATAGGTACGTACCAACATTACTATTAAAAATATATCGGGCATTTTATTTTATACTTCTAACGAAGTGACCTTTTCGAAGAAAATATTCTAAGAAGATTTGTGATTCACTCAAAATATAAATCAGTTGGCGACTAATAGCTTAGCTGCATTAAGCAGAACTCGGTTTATTCCAATTCATTGATTGAATACTCGTAAACAATAACAGCATATTTATTTGGTTGGTATATTGTCATTTTGTGGTAAACGAGTGGTTTCGTTATGGCGCTATTGTTTTAGGTATTAATAGCACTTATTTTCCGAACGATTTCATTTTAAATGTACGCAATGAACCGTTTTAGTTTTGGCATTTTCGTAATACATGTACATATCAATATTTATGTTGTTATGCTTTGGTAGTGTGGTTTTGGTAGGTAAATTCCCAGTTATAAGGAAACCATAATAAGAAATGGTGAACATTATTACATGCTGTATTTTGAAAATAACTATTTAAATTGAAAACGGTGAGGAAACCGGTATGTCCTAGAACCTAGAACCAAAAATTCGAAGACGTGACATCTACCAATTCGCACTGGGCCCATTCCCTCTCATAGGGAGGAGTCCTGTGTCCCAGCAGTGGGAACGTTTTAGGCTGATTATGCTTATACCTACCATTTAAATTGTTGTTTTTATTATTGACTTTATTTTGTCGTAACATTCAGAAAAGTTTATCAGAGTCCTTCTCACTTTATTAATTAAGAGCAACTTAGCTAATTTAAAAGTTTAGTGATTTCAGTCGCCAAATATTTGAAACAAAATAATTTATTGGTTTATTTAGAGAGAACTGCTTTAGATTTTTTAGTGGAACAACAAGATATATAGCCGTCAATTCGGGTCACCACTAGCCTCGCCAAAAATCATTAAAAACAAAAGCTTTTAAGTAGTTCCATTACGTTCCCGTTACGAGTCTAGACGGTAAAAGTTAAGGAAAAACAATATATTCACGAGAAGTCTCATTGATTGGCATAGGATCCATGTATTAAAAGGTCAAGCCAATGACCTCACCGACCTCGCTAGCACACTCGGCACTCACGGGTTACGTGCGCTACCTATACCCAGAGTTAAGTAGTACCTACCTGCGATAGGCGCCCGCGCACAATACCGTGCAACAAATTCTGCGAATCTACAATCGTCATGATTCATGAGCATCCGGCTCTACAGCATCTTTGTCATCTAAATGTTGATAATCGATCAATGGAGTCTGTTAATTAAAGAAAAGGCGTATAGAAAGTAGGCAGGTAGTCATGGTAACTATTACTCACTTCTGATAATTTCTCCGCTTGTTTTCTACGCATTTAAGCGCCATTCAGTTGACAGTGGTTTGATAGAGCACTTAAAATGTTAAAAGCTTTCGCGAACTTTTAGCACAGAGTAAAAATTAATTAATGTCTATGGTTTTTTATATCTTTATCAAGAAATTTGACTTAGTAGTTAGTGCAGAATAAAAATTAATTAATGTCTTTAAAACTGTGCATATATTTTGAAATCTGCAGGTATCTACTCTTTCTTGTGTTCCAATTTCAGAATTACATCATGACAAAAAAACTACTAACTCATCACTAGTGAATGTTCGATTATGTATTTGAACATTGTCGAAACGACTAATTAGAGGATGAAAAGAATGCAATCATAAAATGCAAGGACAAAACAAGGATGCAAGTTGTTTACCGATATTTATAAGCGTAATTTTATTAATCATCGGTTTTAACTCTTTCTTAGGGAGAAGTAATAGATCAACATGACATCATTAATACTTTGAACCTTAAACATGTACCTAACATGTTATGAAAGTGTGCGATATTGTTATTAAAATGAAATTGTTAGGGTAGTCATCACCATCAATTCAGCCGAAAGACGTCCACAGCAGGAGATAGGCCTCCCCCAATTGTCGCCACATTGACCGGTCCCTTGCTACTCGCATCCACCGGATTCCCGCAACCTTCACCAGGTCATCGGTCCATCTAGTGGGAGGTCTTCCAATTTGCGGTCGCCACTCCAGAACTTTTCCGCTCCATCGGCCATACTTTCTTCAAGCAATGTGCCCTGCCCACTGCCACTTAAGTTTGGCAATTCTTCGGGCTACCTCGGTGACCTTGGTTCTCTTGCGGATGTCTTCATTCCTGATCGGAGACTCTACACTCGAAGTTGTAGACGATTATGTGTATCTGGGACAAACGGTCCAGTTAGGTAAATCTAACGACTACTCAAATGGCGTAGTGGTAGTGAGGCTGCCTTACCTTCATATAGATCGAATCCCGGTAGGAGCAAATGTTTGTGTGATGAGCATGGACATTGGTGTCCGAGTCATGGATGTTTATGTGTATAATAAGTATGTATTTACAAACAAAAAAGTATATATATGTAGTATATCAACTATCTGGTGTCCGCGACACAAGCCTTGCTTAGTGTGGCACTAGATAGCACTGTGTGTTATTGTCCAGCGATATTAACTTCGAGAAAGAGGTCAATCGTCGAATCCGACTAGGCTGGGCAGCGTTTGGGAAGCTGCGCGGTATCTTCGCGTCCAACTTACCGCAGTGTCTCAAGACGAAAGTCTATGACCAGTGTGTGTTGCCGGTTACGGTCGTACCTAAAAGTATTAATACTTAGTGACTGTCTTATTGGTCCATTGATCGGATGCGCGACTGTTGAGCGTGAGGTCCTGGTGTTTGATTCCTAGGTCGTACAAAATGTGACTGAGTTTTTTCAATGGGTATGCCACGAAGGCTGGATTTGGATGCGATTGATGGCAATAGGCCTGCTTCCTATTAAATGGGACTAAAACATATCTGGCGAAATTTGGGTGTAGGTACTATTATATCCCCTACCCTTCGGAGATTACAAGCGTGATGTTAGACTACTTATCCCATCATTTG
Organism: Xestia c-nigrum; assembly: GCA_916618015.1. Classification (NCBI taxonomy): domain Eukaryota; kingdom Metazoa; phylum Arthropoda; class Insecta; order Lepidoptera; family Noctuidae; genus Xestia; species Xestia c-nigrum. The sequence continues at coordinate 15,713,189 of OU745260.1, forward strand.
TGAACCCCGACCGAATCGGTCTGACGCCATTGTTTATGTGTCTAATTCGCTAACAGATAAAGGTTTATACTTATTTCCTTGTGGTTATCCCTACTTCCCAACTTATCATATAAATGTGAATGTAAGTTTGTTTGTTACGCTTTCACGCGAAATCTACTCAACCGATCATCATGAAAGTTTGTACACATATTCTTGGAGGTATTAGAAGTAACATAGGATACTTTTTATTTAAAAAAAAACTAACTTTCACTCGCAGACGAAGTTGCGCGGGTCAGCTAGTTTTCCAATAAAGTTGAATACTTACAAATACGGGATGGGTCAGGATGGCTGACGATAAATGACGTGACGAGGAAACAAACGAATTTAAAGTCCTTTGCCATATATCTCAACTAGCCGATGCCCGCGGCTTCGCCCGCGTAAAATTATATACTAAAACCTTCCTCTTGAATCACTCTATCTATAAAAAAAAAACTCGCATCAAAATCCGTTGCGTAGTTTTAAAGATTTAAGCATACATAGGGACAGACAGATGCGGAGGGAGACTTTGTTTTATAATATGTAGTGATGTTCCAGAAGCATCGAAATGTGGGACTTCGTCAAGCTTCATTGTTTCGCTTTCTGGATGTCGCCATTTTTTATTCTGGCTTTCAAGAGTTGCAGTGGTTTGGGAACGGTGTGGCGGGCTTGTCTCAAAAAGCGTCGAAATATCTCTTTATGTTCGATGCATATTGCTCACTTGTAAGTGCAGACATTAGGTAGATTTTCCTGTAAAGTTTGGTAGGGGCTAAGTAATACATGCTCATACATATCGGTACATAAATAGAACTCCTCCATTAACTAAGTGAAGGTTTAACGTCATTACCGAACGACTATATTGATAACTTAATGAACATTCACTTAAGTTACTAAGATAATATCTACTAATATTATAGTTTAATATTCAATCAGTGCAGGACTAAATAAGGATTCAATTTAAGTTCATTACTTACAATTTCTACTTAAAAATAGAAATTCTTTTAGCTCTTTTCTATCTTCTTCATTAAATTCGCTACTTTCCTGATTTTTTTGCATAAGTAAATATTAGTAAGAAACAAATGGCTGGCCTGGGAGTCTTTAAATATACTCTGGACTGGTTGGTCGAAGTAAGAAAAACCTGCTCAGTTGGAGATTCACTGGAGTGTAAATGCTGTTCCACAAACGATGGGGCACTTAATAAGCGTCAGGGTGGCCCGCGAAATTCAAATTTTCTTAGGTTTTTTGCAATTTGCAGGGCAGTGCTAAGTTGTATGTTGATAAACATATCGGTCGTGGTAGTGACAGACAATACCTTACTTAATATATTATGTTATTAATTAAATATACACAGATACAGCTACATTATGTAATAAGTACTAATTTATTGCTGCCATGTCTAGCCAGTTTTATCAATGCTTAATTGTAACTCACGCATGTTTACGAGTATTGAACATTGTTTCATAAAATATAAAGCAAAGCATACATTTTCTTTTAAAAGGCGTTAAATTTTCGTGAAAATTTGAAGAGTTGTCCAAGGAAAATAATATGAGAATAAAACTTTATTGGCAAATGATTGCTTAAACATCAGTGTAGCCCTGGCTCTTGTACTAGAAGTTCCTGTATCACAAGAGCCAGACCTCTCAATTAAAAGAGAAATAAGGAAAAAATTATAGAACATAGCTCCCACCGAAATTTCCCAATAATCATTATTACTAATAATAATTACCCGTCTCTACCCACCTTCCTAAATAGGGATAGGTATGTAGTTATATAAGGCAATGTTCAAGTTTATTAGGGTCTTTAAAATCTGGAAAACACACTAGGGAATAAACTTGTTTTTGAGTGCAATTTTGTAATATTTCCGCTCCGTATTTACTATGATGACGCACTATGGAAGATTAGGGATACAATAAGGAAGTTCAAAACTGTTAGGGAAGATGTCATTTGGTACAGATTTGAGGTTCAGTGCATCGACTCGTACGCCGCAATGACGTAGCCGCCTGACTCAGACGCATGTATGACCGGTTCTAATAAATTCAATACAAATACATTTATATTTAACTTGTTTTCAATGGCTATTATTTCGATCATTACGTCTGGACTCATCAGAGCGAGTACATGTGCAATTGGTTCATAAACGATATCGCTCTCGGAATAAACTCGAGCTTTTGAAGTACTGAACTGATTTAAATTGTTGTGAAGTGTTTTGAATAAATTGTACAAGATGTGTAAATGCAGGAGATACATTGAAGTTAGAAAAATTACAGCCATTTGGACTAATACGGTAAATTATCAATTTTGAATTTTACTGACGCGTTTTTTAAATTTAATTTTAGAAAATTTCGTTTCGTTTTATCCCTTCCTATGTCTAAAATTAGAAGGTGAATAAATTACCCCACTTAATTAAAATGTCAAAAAGTTCGCCGATTCAATGTCGGCCCCCCCTTATCGGTTGCATAAATGATTACGTTGCTGATCGGAAACGGACATGGCCTGCCCCAACATGCATCGCCCACAATCTCTCGTTGCACAATGCGATCCGTCATTATCGGCTGATTTAGGACGCCCCCGTTCCGCTGCAGCTGCGCACACGCAGCATATGCGCCAAACGTGGGCGGGTGTCGAAGCTTAATGTGAAAATTATGGGGACTGGGTGCTGCTGTTTCTGTTTTGGCTTAATGTTCTAATGTATGATTGTTTGACTGTAGTTTGCAATATGACAGTAAGTGGGTTCTGTTTTGTATGCTCTAGCTCTAGCTATGCTTTAGTTAGATACTGGTTTGGTCCTTAAAGATGGCTGAAGTGTATTCTAAAATGGTGCTTCTGTTACTCGTAGGTAGGGCTAAGTTTATTGTTAAAAAAGCTAAAGTCCAGCCGCTACAGATGATTCAGTGAATGTCGGAGCAAGAAATAAATTTTATTAGTCATGAACTGTTTTTTGTGTGATCTATCATTCAACCTGGCAAAGTACATAGCAATATTAGCAATAGGAACGCCACCACTAAAATAGCCCTCTTCAAAACCTCATGTTTTAGAAGGATCCAAATAATTACTGCCTGCACGTTGTTAGGCATGCATTTTGCAGGAAAATGAAAAGTTGTATATATTTATTTCTTAAATAACAACTTTTCATTTTCCTTTACTCTTGTTGTTTAAACGCGTACACCTAACTCTGTAATTTTATGTCAGTTTATTACGTAAAATCAGCATTTCTTTATACCGCTGATAAAGTAAGATAAAATAAATGTAAGTAAGATAAACCCAAAAGTTTTCCGAATTCAGTAAATCCTTTTAATCTTAACTACACAACAAGATTAGGGAAAATGTTTATTCTTCGGGTACTTTATAATAAAAATGAACTTGAAAGTTATAATTTGTAAGCTTCCTCGGAAAATGCGGAATAAAAGTTGAGGATATAAAGCTTATTATTAACTCTTGAACCTTGTAATATTTCTAAGGCAAAGTGGTTATAAAGCCAGTTAGCGTCTCGTACAGTCAAGATGACGTTATAATGGCGGATGGTGAAACTCTCTTGATTTTCTTTGCACAGTTTTCCGATTTTTTTGTTATTATCAGTATCAGCATAATGTTTAACTCCCGGACTTATGGTTTTGATCTATCGTTCAACCTGATGCAGATGGATAGGTATTATGTAGGAACCTTATGTAAAAATATGATGTGTCCTCTTATTGACTGCTTCCACATCTTCGTCAATATTTCTAATCTTTAAAAGTAAACCACCACCACACATAAATTGACGACAAGAGGATATAATGTCCACAATCTTTGCTACAACTATGGTGTCTTTGTTGCAGTGTATGGCGCGCGCGTTGTATGACAATATAGCAGAGTCGCCGGACGAGCTGGCGTTCCGTCGCGGCGACCTGCTCACCGTGCTGGAGCAGAACACCGGCGGCAGCGAGGGCTGGTGGTTGTGTTCGCTAAGAGGAAGACAGGTAAACAACTGTTCTACTAAGATCATTAACCCTATCATGACTGAAGGCGATGATGTGGGCTTCCACTTGTGGTGATTATTTTCAAAGCCAATATAATGATAGGATCCCAAATAGGAGTTCTTAATGTTATCATGAACTGGACTTAAAAGTTTGGCTCTCCTAAATAAACACATCTACTAGTCACCACACTCACCATCAGCGCCACAATCTCTTCAGAACGAGCTTTTGATAGTTAGTTATCTTGACTGCGAGACTGCTGCCAAAAGCTAGTCAAAATCTTGTTTTTGGTCACTCAGAACCTTGAGAAGACAAACGACATAAATGCAAGCCTCAGCAAGTCAGCATGTTCTGACATAACTGACGAGAGGTGATAATGAACAAGTCACGCTTTTTTACAAATGATGGTAATCAGTCTAAATATGGGATGGAGGGTCATTTAGAAGAAATGTGACAAGTTCAAGCAAACAATGCATTTATTACTTTTTGCCGAGATATGTCAAGTAACGCTAATTTTCACTGCTTGCACATCCCATTCATAAGGTTCTACGACATAAATTATACGAGTATTATAATATGCTTATTATTTCCTGAACGTGCATTATCTTAATGGTGACGCATCTCACGTCCACTATTGCCTACGACAACGTCACGGTCAAAGTTGATAATAACAATATTGTTTTCTATAAGGTTCACGGTAAAAACACGTCATTTTCAGGGAAAAAGAACATCCTAAGTCAGGATGTTTGTGTACGTGATGTGTAGTGTATGGTGGCTGTAAACATCACGTAGACATATGGGATAACCTATCATTATGGTGTCATTATTTGTTTACAGAAACTTCTTGTTTACCAATTTATTTATATACGTACCTACTTGTAATAACGCACAACTCTGTTAGTTCGGCTCCAAGTATACATGCACTATGCAGGCTATTTACCCATTTCACAAGATTCATTAATTTGTTTTTCTTTTCCAGGGAATATGTCCCGGCAACAGATTAAGAATAGTGGCTGGCGTGTTCGACGCCAGCGGCGCGATGCAGCGGCGGAGGGCGAGGCCGCCGGCACCCGTGGCTCACCAACCCATGCCCACACAGCAGTCACCTGCTTTCACAAAAGTAAGCTCCCGAGATTGACTGCACTTGAAAAGTAGAAATTGCCGTACGATTCAGCGATTCTCATCAACTTTTGTGCCAATCTTAATTTTACGTGTGCTCATCAGATCGAGGAGTGTTCACACTACGATGTGCCTCGCGCACCGATGCCTGTACAACGCATCGGCATGTACGACTGTCCCCGCCCGCTGGTGGACTGGTATGACGCACCGCGCGCTCCGCGGCCTGCCAGCGCCGACTCAGCGTGTAGTGGCACCGGGTCCCTCGCCTCGGCGACTTCCAGCGCTTCGGCGAACTCTGGCAGTTCGGTGCACTCGGCGGCTTCCGCATCCAGCACGTATGATGTGCCACGGTCGCGCGCACTGCCCTTACCATGCGACGCGGCGCTCGAAGCACTCGATAGATTACAGGTTGGTAAATAATTTGATTCAGTTGTGCAGTTGACCACCACGAAATTGGTTCAGACACAAGCTAAAAAGTCTCACGAACTCGAACCAGAACTGTCAAAGAACAGCCAACCTATCACATAGACTTCTTTGCAAATTATTGCCATTCTTCTTGTATATCGAATAAATTATATATATAATTGTATATCCTTTTAAAAGAGATATTGACAACTAACCTCCCTATAAAGACAAAAGACTAAACCTTACATAATGTGTGGTGCAGGAGGAGGCATCGGCGGCAGTATCCCGGCTGCTGTCGTACGTGTCGCCAGGCTGGCGGCGGCGCGGCGCGCTGCGTGCGCGCGTGCTGGACGTGCGCGTGGCGGGCGCGCGCCTGCGGGCCGCGCTGCACGACCTCGCCGTCTTCGCCGACGCCACGCTCGCCAACGCGCATGATGCACAAGATAAAGGTAAGAGAAAATCCTAATTTAGGTGAAAGACATCTTCTGGGTCTGAAGTCTTCCCTTAGGCATCATCGCCACAATTCGCGGATCTTTCTTTCCGGCATTCAATGAATAATTTTCGACCTTCGCCAGGTTCACCTCGTTACATACTTTTGATCTTGAAATCAGAGGTCATTGTGAGCCTGAGAATTTCCTACACCATAATTTTCTGACGAAAGAGAATGATTTGCATAACTATAGTGGCGTAAGTCTTGGTGACTAATACCTACTTATATTTTCAAACTAAAGGTGATAAATGGAATATTTTTAACCTTGTCTCAGGCCGTCTGAATCACCCTCCTTTGGCAGGTTTTTTGTGTTGAATCAATTTGTTCACGTCTTACGATGTTTCCAGGTATCGCAGTAAAGCTACGTCCTCTCGTGAAGGCGCTGAAGGACGCGGAGCGCATAACGCACGAGGCGACGAGCGCGCTGGACGCCGGCGACTGGGCGCCCGAGCGACTGGAGAGAGACCGGGAGCCCACTGATGGGACTGAGGACGCGCTCGACCAGCTCGTGTCGTGCGCGCGCTCCCTTACCGAGGATGTGCGGAGAGCTGCCTCCTTCATCAACGGAAACGCATCGCTATTGTTTAGGTAACATACTATTCCCATTAAAAAAAACTGAAAGAAAAATCTTGTCAACATCTTCTTTCTCCCCTTCTTCTTGCCTTCTGACACTAATAAAAATCTTTAATTTCAGGCGATCACCTGCAGTACCAGTGCCAGAACACGAGTGGACAGAGGAGTACGACTATGTAAGACTGGAGTCCCGCACGGCGGTGGGACGGCGCAACGCAGAGATTAGAGCTGCGCTGCCAGACAAACTTAGGGCTTCCTTCGACGCTCTCGTTAGAGACGCCGATCATGCGGGCGAGGTGAGACTCCAAAACTATAGTTATAATGACAGAGTTAGGAAATTGTCTAACATTTGAACTGTTTTTTGGAGATTCTTTGACGAAATTTTACTGTTTAGACTTTCTACAAACAACATTATTAAAATCACTTCAATGTCGCCATTATTAAATAACTCTTCGATACTATAGATCCGATTATTTCTAACAATGCTGTAATTTGTCCAGGTGAGCGCAGTAGCCGCGGCGACGCGCCTGCCGGCCGACGACCGGCAGCTCGCCGCGTTCTACGCCGCGCAGGCCGCCACGTACGGCGCGCACCTCGCCACCGCCGTCGAGGCCTTCCTGCGCACCATCGAGATGGGCCAGCCGCCCGACGTGTTCCTCGCACACGGCAAGTTCGTCGTGCTCAGCGCGCATCGGATCGTGCACGTCGGCGACACAGTACACAGGTAATTCATTTCTCAAATAATCTGCGGTTTCATTTTCAAGTTTAGAGAACAATTTGGGTGTCGCATGTTTTTGCGAATCCAGTCAGGATCGCTTCATTTCTAGACCAAATAAAGCCGAACGTAAATGTAACATTTTTCTTTTGTTAATAGGAGTGCCCGCCATGCTGGACTGAAGACCCAAGCGCTGAGATGTTCCGACGCACTATCGGACGCACTGGCGGCGACCGTGGCCAAAACTAAGGCGGCTGCGCAGCAGTTCCCGTGCGCCGGCGCCGTGGCCGCCATGGCAGACGCGGCGCGGACACTGGCGGCGCGCGCGGCCGAGCTGCGGCGCGTGCTGGTGCGCGCCGCCGACCCGCCCGCGCCGCCAGACGCGCTGGCGCCGCCCGAGCCCGTCACCCCCCTCACCCCCGTGCCGCACTCCGCCGGCACCACGCCGCTCACGCCCCTCACTCCACTCACGCCGATCGCCGCGCCCGCCTCGGCCCGCGCCACGCTACAGATATAGACTGTACGGACGGACGCCAAGTCCGTGTGGCTCGATGCCGACCAGACACCTCGGAGGACGATCTCGGGCTAGAAGCTATTCCGCTTCGCAGTCCCAGTCCTCCAGCTCCCGCCGAGGTGACGAGAAGACGTCCGTGCGCCGGTCGCGGTTCTGTTCTCACTTCGCCTCCGGGCGGTTGTTTAGATGCGCTAGGCCCGGCGTCCGCTGTGCCGTGATGCGAGATCGGGCCGAGTGGACGCCCCTGTGGCACCCCCCATGAGTGTAGCATTACCAAAGAAGCCGAGATAGGCCGAACGATGCCTATCGACGTAGACTGCCGGTACGATGAAGAGTAAAACGCAGAGTTTCTATTTAAATGTTAGTATTTATACCGTTACGATAAATCGAAGGCTGCTACTAGAACTTTTTGTTTGTGAAGCGTTTCGCCGCGACCTAGCAGGGCGAGTTTAAAGTTGCTGGATGCTCATTTTGCCGTAGTGAGTTGAGTTGTCCGTCCAGTTTTATACAATTTTGCATCAGTACCGTATTCGTAGAACGAGTTAGTGAATTGTAATGTGTGACATTGATTCTGTCGAGATCTATTCAGACCGTTTTAATTTAAATGACTATGTGGTGTTCGTTACTTTGTAAAACTCGTGAAAATGTGAGGATGCAGATAATTGCAAGTGAGGAATAATCGTATGTGTACATACGTATATGCCTGTGCTAAAGAAACGCTGTTGCGATGTCTCATCGCTTTCTTGCTAGTTCACCAGGCATTTATATGAAGCACAATTGTGCGCCTAAATCATGTTACAACGTTTAGTCAGCTAATCTCGATAGATAAATTAATATAATAATGGATGTGCTACATTTTATGATCATGCCTACTAGCACTATTGAGATAAATGAATTGGACCATAAGTGTAGAACTATGGCTACATTTGGCAGTCTCGTGGGAGTTAAACTAGCCGTAATAAGGACATCTAATACGTCGCATTAATGAATTTAACAGTGACAATATTCTTTTACTATTAATGACTAATTAATTGTTTGAATGTTCCTTGTAAATGGCTCAAGTTGACAACGAATGTTCTATCAAGTACCTAAGTTGTAACATTCGTGTAGAGGTCAAGTCTAATGGGAATGTTTTCATTAGCCGCCGCGACTGACTCAACAGCTCAATTATACTAAATTATGTTAAAGCTCACCTTTATACATATTACTACTTGTGGCTTGTCATTACTTAACTACTTACCGCAATAGCGTTACTGTATGTACGTACCTACATTTTGTACTTTATACATATGACACTAGTAGATAGACATAGGATATTATATCAATGTAAAAAGCATGGTGTATATTAGCGATGTGTAATATATTTTAGACGTTGTAGTTTAGTTAGGTATAGATGAAATTGTACAAATGCATATTAATAATTTTAATATTAAATTATAATTTAATCATCTTGTAAAACGCAATCAAGTAAAATATACAAAATTTTCGTATCTATAACTTTGTCTTATTTTTTAGCCTGAACCCAACTTTTTGGAACGGCTTAAAATACAGTTCCACTCGCACTCACAAGGGTAACTTTTTTATACATTCTAGCACTATTATTAACTACTTACTGATCGGGGAGGTTTTTGGTTTTACTGATGGTAATAGAGTTGCAGAGCAACAAGCTGGTGCGACGCGAAATGTAAGGTAAAGGCGCTATTATAGTCTTACAGAGCGCGGACAATCTCGACATACCTAACGAGAACATCGCTAACTTTCGATCGCTAATAACTTACGAAAAAAATCGGTTGCAATAACGATGCTTGCGAGAAACACAAGTCCATCCAAGATGGGTTTCTCGCATGCATCGTTATTGCAACTGAATTTTTCTAGTACGTAAAACGGGGTGAATAGAAATGCAGGGGTGAATGGAAACAAAACTTTGGAATGGATTTTATAGTTGAATTCACATGATACGGTCCTAACAAGTACTCTATTGTATTAACTAAATTATACTTAATTATAAAGGTACCTTGTTGACCATATACAAAGTTTTGTTTCTATTCACCCCGTTTTACTCCCGTAAGTATCTAACCTTTATCTATTTCGAGATATTCAGCGAAAAAATTACAAAGGGTTGGGCATTGCCTAATCATCTTCCTGCACTCGTCCCATGTTACTTGGGGTTTTTTTCATCCATTTTCCTCTGTCAACCGTCACGCTATCATTACTTCTTTATCTTTAACTAGCTGACCCACGCAACTTCGTCTACGTCACATAAGAGAGAAAAATGAAAGGAAAAAAGATCCCCGTTTTTGCAACATTTTTCATTTCTGCTCCGCTCCTAATGGTTGTAGCGTGATGTTATATAGCCTAAAACCTTCTTGACTATCCAAACAGAAATTTTCTATTTGAACCAGTATTTCCTGAGATTATCGCGTTCAACCAAACAAAGTCTTCTGCTTTATAATATTAGTATAGACTAGCTGATGCCCGCCCGCAAATTATATACTAAAACCTTCTTTCTGAATCACTCTATCTATTAAAAAAACCGCATCAAAATCCGTTGCGTAGTTTTGAAGATCTAAGCATACATAGGGACAGGCAGACGCAGGGGGCGACTTAGTTTTATAATATGTAGTGACTAGTTTTTGCGTGCTGCGCGAGCTGCAAGCAGCTCGCGTGCTTGTGGTGGTAGCTTTTTTTTCACTTTTAAAACCTATTCATTCTTAAACATGACCCTAAAAGAGGTGTTTCACTTATCAGACTCTATTGAAATTTGAAATGCTAAATAAAGCCCAAAAGGACTAAACGTTTCCACTTGATTAAGCTCTAATCATTCTTAATCAGCATCTTCAAACCACTCGAATAACGATACCTACCCATATTTTAATTGTTTTCCTTACCCTTATGACACTTTGACAATCAATAGGAATCCTTAAAAAAGTATGATAACACATTCTGAATACTAATTCAATAAAAATAAGATATTAAAATTAAATTAAACTTGAGAATGTATTAATTTAAAGATTTTGAAACCCCATAACCCCTAATATAATCTATAAACTTTTTTAAAACTCAGACTTCTCATTAAAAAAACATTACCCTACAATTGACTTGTCGACCTACCGGAAAGATATCGTGACCTTGCCCCTTATTCACAACCATTCGACTCGCTTCCGATTCGGAAAGTCGTATATCTGTCTTCTTCTGGCATTACGAAAACGACCGAGATAGACATACGACTTTCCGAATCGGAAGCGAGTCGAATGGTTGTGAATAAGGGGCCTTATCTCTACCACCAGACAGGTTTCGACGCCTATGATAATATTTGTTCAAACACGTAATGGCTAACCTGAATTATTATAAAGTTGGGGAGGGGAGACATCATAAGACATCCTCCAGCGCAAGAACAGTTTCGTAAATATGATATCTCCCTATCTCATACCTCGCTGATGTAGGATAGGTTCCGAGGTTTGATCATGAAGTCGGAATGACATGTGGTGTTTTTGTACAAACACTTTAAAACCTCGATGTACCCGCCAATTTGGCAGCGTTGGAGAGACTGCAGCCCACGTCTCGATCAAATCAAAAGATATCTCGCAGTCCACAAAGGCTCAACAACAACGCCGGTTATACTTTTCGGTCTTCTGTATACCGCAGTGTATGTATCTGTCACCGTAAAATTGTAAAACACGTTATATTGTAATCTCTCTAGCGATATTGTAAACTTTCGAATTATTGTCAAACGAACATACTGCTTAAAATAAAACGCATTATTTTTCGTGAAATGCATGCGATGGTAGTCAACTCACGTGGTGTGTAGGGAAGGACGTCCCCATTGCCCAGTGGGTACCACTCTCATGAAAAAATACTGTACCGTTCCGGAGAAATATCGATTAATGTAACCTAACCTTAAACCACTTTATACGTATTCCCCTAAAAAGCGTAGTCGACGGAACCTCGCTTCGCGAGGCCCCTATTTCCGAGTGCAGGGTTTAAAGGAACCTAACTAACCTAACGGGGGGGGTGCCCCAAGTCCCGATTATGGGGGCAAAGATACTTCCGTATATTCAGTTGACAATAATTCGAGAGTTTACAATATCGCTAGAGAGAAACATGTTATATTGTAATATAACGTGTTTGACAATTTTACGGTGACATATCTATGTGGTCAGCCTTTTCGGAATCCGGCTTGTTCGGGAGGCTGAAAATAACCCAGATGTAATGTGAAAAGTGCTGCAAGACACATTCGCGACCTTTTCTCAAAATAGTCGTTTCGCTTCTTTTAAAGAGGGGCAAAAGTCTCAGGTTTGAATCCTTAGTTCCCAGCTTTATCAAATGAGCAGCTAAAGTGGTTTGTAAAATCCTTGACCAAAATCGTCATCTCAACGAACTCATATCACTTATTCGCCAGCAGATGAAAAGATTACAGTCAATTAAAACTTACGAAAAACCAGATTTTTCAACCCAAAAAATCAGCTGAACGAATGGTAGTAAAGAATAGGGGCAGTAGTTAGGTTTTTGGGCCGACAATTAATGATTTCCTTTCAGAGAAAGGAAATTTTGAAAATTCTTTTTGACCAACTCTGGGCTTAGCTCCACTCAGGAGCTACCTACCACTGGAAATCTATCTTGAACTTGCCCCTACGATACAGGGGTCGCCGGCTCGCTTCGCTGGCCACCTACCTCCCCATCACCAGATTTCAACGCATTTTATAGTGTTTGTTGAAACATCTTACAGCTATGTCTAAGCGTAATAAAGTTGTAGCCCTTTCAATTTTAGGGGATGTTGGGGATAGGCGATTCGAATACCCTTCGGTATACAAACTTTGAACCTCTCGCTTCGCTTTACCGATATCACAACCGGGCAGTTTTTCGGTCTACGGCTCGCTACGCTCGCGACTTACGTTTTTCACTTCACTCAGGACGTGCCAATCACCGGAATGCTACCATGACCATATCCTCACGCTACGGGGTCACCGGCTCGCTTCGCTCGCCACCTCCCCTCTTCGCTTTACCGGTATTACCACCGGACAGGTTTTCAGTCGACGGCTCGCTACGCTCGCCACTTCCCCACTTCGATCCACTCAGGACCTGCCTACCACCGGAAAACTACCATGACCTCATCCCCACGCCACGGGGTCGCCATGTCGCTTCGCTCGCCACCTCCCGCTTCGCTTTCTCGATATCACCACCGGGCAGGTTTTCGGTCCACGGCTCGCTACGCTCGCGACTTCCTTTCTTCACACCACTCAGGACCTGCCAACCACTGGAATGCTATCGTGACCTTATCCTCACGCTGTGGGGTAACCGGCTCGCTTCGCTCGCCACCTCCCTTCAACCCTTCGCTTTACCGGTACCACCACCGGACAGGTTTTCAGTCGACGGCTCGCTACGCTCGCCATTTCCCCACTTTCCTCCACTCAAGACCTGTCTACCACCGGAAAGCTACCGTGACCTCATCCTCACGCCATGGGGTCACCGGCTCGCTTCGCTCGCCACCTCCCCCCTTCGCTTTAGCGGTACCACCACCGGACCGGTTTTCAGTCGACGAATCGCTATGCTCGCCATTTCCCCACTTTCCTCCACTAAAGACCTGTCTACCACCGGAAAGCTACCGTGACCTCATCCTCACGCCATGGGGTCACCGGCTCGCTTCGCTCGCCACCTCCCCACTTCGTTTTACCGGTACCGCCACCGGACAGGTTTTCAGATGACGGCTTGCTACGCTCGCCACTTCCCCACTTCGCTCCACTCAGGACCTGCCTACCGACGGAAAGCTACCGTGACCTTAACCCCACGCTACGGGGACACCGGCTCGCTTCGCTCGCCACCTCCCCCCTTTACCTTACCGGTATCACCACCGGTAATAGTCGCTGGCTCGCTACGCTCGCCACCTTCTCACTTCGTTCCCCCCAGGACCTGCCTACCACCGGAATGCTACCGTGACCTCATCCTTATGCAACGGGGTCGCCGGGCTAACCACCACCGGACGGGTTTCAACGCCTACTATAATATTTGTTCAAACACCTATCGGCTATCTCTAACCGTAATGAAGTTACAGCCCTTTCTATTTGAGGGGAGGTTGGGGAGAGATGGGAAGGATACACAAATTTCACCACCAAATGAACCTTAAAATCGACCATATTAATAAACCCCTCTATGTACAAAATCAATTCTCATTCGGTCGGAACCGTTCGAAGGAACCCAATCATAAATGGGTAGAACAAACGAATTTTGCCAAAGTCGGGTCTGACCTGAAAATTCAATCACCAATGACTCTCGGGGTTGCCAGCTGAAAGTGATGGAAATGGTCAAATTTCATTTGAGGTACCCCACTCTTAGTGGTTATGCACCATTTCTATTCAAAATGACGTTATTTCTACATAACAGGTTTTTGGGGAAAATCTGGATAAAAACCCTAAAACTGGGAAAAAAATTGCACCAGGCAACACTCCTTGACAAAACACATAACTGGTTCATACAACATAATCCAGTTGGGGGATGCTAACTGACCCATTTATCGTATCGAAAATTTGGATTTTTCGTCATTTTTATAAGATGGCCACACTGTCCGCCATGTTGTTTTTCTAAAAAGTCATAATTTTTCTGAAATGTCAAGGATATAGGCTATAAACCGGTGTACTTGGTGCTGCCAACTTTTGAGTTTGGTAGAACAAAACAATTCGCCAAAGTCGGGCCTGACCCGAAAATTCAAGCCCCGATAGGTGCCAGAGTTGCCAGCTGAAAGTGATAAACATGGTCAAATGTCATTTGGAGCATCCCATTCTTGGTGATTATGTAAAATTTCCATTCAAAATCTCGTTATTTCTACTTTTCATGTTTTCGGAGAAAATCTGGGAAAATACCCAAAAAATGGGGAAAATTTTTGCACCAGGCAACACTCCTCTACAAAACACACAACCGCTCGGTACAACTCGAACCCGTCAGATGTTGCCAACTACCCGAAAAATCGTGTCGAAAATTCGGATTTTTAGTCGTTTTTACAAGATGGCCGCCACACCAGCCGCCATTTTTTTTTTCTGAAAAGTCATAATTTTCTGGAAATCTCAAGGATATAGGCCACCGACCGGTGTACTCGGTGTTGCCAACTTTTGAGTTTGGTAGAACAAAGTAATTCGCCAAAGTCAGGTCTGACCCGAAAATTCAAACCCCAATGGCTCTCGGGGTTGCCAGCTGAAAGTGATGAAAACAGTCAAATGTCATTTGGGGCGTCCCATTCTTGGTGATTATGTAAAAGTTCCATTCAAAATGTCGTTATTTCTACTTTTCATGTTTTCGGAGAAAATCTGGGAAAATACACAAAAAATGGGGAAAATTTTTGCACCAGGCAACACTCCTCTACAAAACACACAACCGCTCGGTACAACTCGAACCCGTCAGATGTTGCCAACTACCCGAAAAATTGCCTCGAAAATTGTGAATTTTCGTCGATTTCACAAGATGGCCGCCACACCAGCCGCCATTTTGTTTTTCTGAAAAGTCATAATTTTCTGGAAATCTCAAGGATACAGGCCACCGACCGGAGTACTCGGTGTTGCCAACTTTTGAGTTTGGTAGAACAAAGTAATTCGCCAAAGTGAAAAAGTCCCAAAAATGAAAAAAAATCTATATTTTTTGGGGTTGCCAGTCGAAAGTGATGAAAATGGTCAAATGTCATTTGGGGCTCCCTAAACTTGCCAGCTAGACAAAGTCTCCATTCAAAAAGTCGTTAATTCTACTTTTCATGTTTTCGGGGAAAATCTGGGAAAATACCCTAAAATTGGGGATTTTTTTTGCACCAGGCAACACTCATCAACAATACACACAACCGCTTGGTACAACTCGAACCCGTCAGATGTTGCCAACTACACGAAAAATGCATTTAAAAAAAGTCAAAAAATCCACCATTTCACAAAATGGCCGCCACAGCGTCCGCCATGTTGGATTTTCAAAATGTCATAATTTTTCACAATTCTTATTGAAATCGCCTACAAATTGGCAACGTCGAGGTTTGCGACTTGAAAAATAATTAGAACAAAACAATTCGCCAGTCGAGTGAAAAAAGTCGCCATTTTCAAAACGTCCCAGCGCGGCCGCCATCTTGTTTTTTTTTTTTTTTTTACTTTTTTTTCAAATCGTTTGAGACTTTTTACAAAACCCACGAGTCAAAATCCGTCCAAGTCTTTTCCTCGCCGAAACCGGAAATGGACTCGGCCGCCATCTTGGATTTCAATCTCCTCTATAATTTTCCTCTACTCGACCGGAAGTACTTTATATTTGTTCAAAACTAACCCCTAACCCATCTCTCACCCATTCCGAGAAACGGCATGTCAATCAGTGAGTGAGTGGTCTTGTAGTTTTATATAATACTAGCTGACTCGCGCAACTTTGTCTGCGTCTCATAATTTGAGATTTAAACTATCCTATCTCTCAAGTTGGATCGAACTGCACATGGTGTGCGAATTTTATTATAATTTTATTATAATCGGTTAAGTGGTTTAGGAGTCCATTGAGGACAAACATTGTGACACGAGATTTATATATATTAAGATAAATAAATATAATTCCTCACACAATCCATCCATCGTTTCTTCGGTCTTCCTCTCTCTCACCATCAATTAACATTTAGGTATAATTATTCATTACTCTTTTAGTCACATGTGATTCATCCCTTTCTCATCACATGTCCATGTCGTAGCCAATTCCGTATAACACGCCGTATTATATAATGGCGCGCCGGATTGTAAAACGTTGCCATTGTGTAATGCGATGTCGTCCTCTGGTGAGAATGGGATGACGACTGAGTTTCTGTTTTTGTCTTCCATAGGAAGACTTCGGGAGCTTTCTGATTTCGGGAGGAACGTGGTTGTTATTTAAAAAAAAAGGAATAACACCCTATTACAAAATGACAGACCCATTTAGCTTCTTAGCTACGTGTTTAAGCTGTTTACAAGAGTCGTGACGAATCGTCTATCGCGAAGACTCGACGCCTTCCAGCCTCCGAAGCAAGTCGGGTTTCGAGGAGCATACAGCACCACAGAGCACATCCACGCAGTGCGGCAGATTATACAGAAGTCCGAAGAGTTTAATCGACCTCTGACTCTTACATTTGGGGACGATGAGAAGGCTTTTGGCTCTATCGAGACCTAGTCAGTTCTGGAGTCTCTGCAGTAAGTAGACTGCGGTGATACATCCAAGTTCTGAAAAGTCTGAATCAGCAAACAGGGCATCCCATTGCGTCGGGAGGTGAGACAAGAAGAGAAATTGTTCACGAATTTATAGCATTAGACATTAAAGATCGCATGGAGGTATGGCAAACCAAAGAGCGGCACAGCCGGTTTTACCGGGCGTTTTTTTTTATGAAAAATACACTATATTTTGCTAAAAAAATTTGGCAACTTATATGTGGGACGTCAATAGAGCAAAAAATAGCCTATGTGTTAATCCACCCTGGCAAACTTTCGCGCTTATTCGTAATATGGCAACTAGAGGGTCGCTGATGAGGTGCTAGCCTAGGGCGCTGTAGACATTTAACCCGCCTCTGGTTCTATGTATACTTGTATGCCCCCGTTTCTTGGTGGTCATACTGGCATGTGATACTAATATGACCAGTGAGAATCGCTTGTATTGGTGGGTGGTCATACTTGCCATTACCCCTCTAAATATAATAGTTTTTCCCCAGTGTAGTTTCTGTTGGAGATCCAATAAATAAATTTACACTATAACTGGCCCGGGAATCGAACACAGGACCTCATGCTTAGTCGCGCTTGAATGCAGGCACTAGACCAACGAGACAGGCAACGAGGGAGTTTAATAATTATGTACTTTAAGAAAACAACAAATTAATTCCTAATTACTTTTAATTGTAACTATTCGTTTTCCTACAATTTTGCTTAATTCTCATTATAATACAGATACAAACTTACTTCTAGCTATCGTATTTAATATAAATAAATCAGGCTTATTGGAGACGTTTACATTTAAAACAATATGTTGACTCTCTAAATAAATAAAATACAGTACTTAATGTTAGCTTTTAATTCTTTTAACTACTAAGGGACTTACCAGAGAATGGGCAGCAGCGTTCTCTGTGCTTTTGTGACAACCATACTGCGATCGCCAACCCGCCTGCCAAGCGTGGCGATTATGGCAAAACCCCCCAATGGACACAGCATTCAATAAATGGCCCCTAGTGCCCGGCAGCCCGTCTACCCTCGACTACGGCAGCGGTCGAGGTTATGGCGTGGCAAGGGGTGCGAAGAATCCCCGGATGGGATCCGGCTGCCAACACCAACGACTGGACCTGGCAACGTATAACACGCGCACACTCCGGACCGACGAGAAGATAGCGGAGCTCGAAGAGGAATTGAGCAGGCTGCGATGGAGTATTGTGGGATTATCTGAAGTCCGAAGAGAGGGGGAGGACACGATAATCCTAAAATCCGGCAACCTGCTTTATTTCCGAGAGGGCGACCGCCAGTCCCAGGGTGGTGTTGGGTTTATCGTCCACAAGTCCCTTGTGAACAACGCGGTGAAGATCGAGAGTGTGTCGACCAGGGTGGCGTACCTTATACTCAGAATATCCTCAAGATATTCGCTGAAGGTTATACAGGTCTACGCCCCGACCTCGGCACACCGCGACGACGAAGTGGAGACCATGTATGAGGATATCTCTAAAGCCATGCATGGTTTCAAAACTCACTTCACCGTTGTCATGGGGGACTTCAACGCGAAACTGGGCAAACGAGGCGGGGATGAGCTGCAGGTGGGGCAATTTGGAGTTGGACGTCGGAACCACCGGGGCCACCAACTGGCTAGTTTTATGGAGAAGGAGGGCCTCTATATGATGAACTCCTTCTTCAAAAAGCGTGAGCACAGGAAGTGGACCTGGCAGAGCCCAGATGGTGCAACAAAAAACGAGATCGACTTCATCATGTCAACCAAGAAGCAAATGTTCAATGATGTCTCTGTGATCAATTCGGTGAAAACCGGGAGCGATCACCGCATGGTAAGAGGCACATTGAACATCAATATCAAGCTAGAAAGGTCTCGACTGATGAAGTCTACGCTCCGTCCAGCACAGATCCAAATCCAAAACCCCGAGAGCTTTCAGCTCGAACTCCAGAATCGTTTCGAGTGCCTAGGCGGCTCAGTGGACGAATATAACGATGGGTTCGTGGAAACTGTCCATACGACCGGGTCTAAGGTCTTCAAGACACGTCGTACAGATCAGAAAAAGAGGTTCTCCGATCAAACTCTCGAGCTCATGAAGGAGCGGCGTGAGATGATCCTGCAATCTTCAGATGAGGCGTCGAAATACCGGCAGCTCAATAGACGGATCTCTAAATCCTTAAAGAGCGACCTCCGCCGCTTTAATACCGAGCGTATTAAAGACGCGATCGAGCGGAACAAAGGCTCCAAAGTATTTTCAAGAGATCTGGCTATTGGGCAGAGCCAGCTCACGAAACTGAAGACCGACGATGGCAGGATCTTATCCGCCAAACCGGAGCTACTGAGGGAGATCGAGAGCTTCTATGGACAGTTGTACACGTCAACCAGCAAACCCATTGTCGACCTAGCAAACGACCCAAGAGCTAGACTAACCCGACACTATACCGAAGACATCCCGGACGTCAGCCTGTACGAGATTAGGATGGCTCTGAAACAACTCAAAAACAACAAGGCACCGGGGGATGACGGAATTACTGCCGAACTCCTGAAGGCGGGTGGAAAACCGGTACTTAAGGCCCTTCAGAAGCTGTTCAATTCCGTCATACTCGAGGGGAAAACGCCACAGGCATGGTGCAGGGGTGTGGTGGTGCTCTTCTTCAAGAAGGGTGACAATGCCCGGTTGAAGAATTACAGGCCCATCTCACTTCTAAGCCATGTTTACAAGTTGTTTTCAAGAGTCATCACGAATCGTCTCGCGCGCAGGTTTGACGATTTCCAGCCACCCGAACAAGCCGGTTTCCGAAAAGGTTTTAGCACCGTGGACCACATACATACGCTTCGGCAGGTTATACAGAAGACCGAAGAGTATAACTTGCCTCTCTGCTTAGCGTTTGTGGACTACGAAAAAGCCTTTGATTCGATCGAAACCTGGGCTGTACTGCAGTCTCTCCAACGGTGACTATCGGTACATCGAGGTGTTGAAGTGTTTGTACAAAAACGCCACCATGTCAGTCCGACTTCAGGACCAAGCCTCGGAACCTATCCTTCTGCAGCGAGGTGTAAGACAGGGAGACGTCATATCTCCGAAACTGTTCACCGCTGCACTGGAGGATGTCTTCAAGGTTCTGGACTGGAGAGGGCTAGGCATCAACGTCAATGGCGAGTACATCACTCACCTTCGGTTTGCCGACGATATTGTGGTCATGGCTGAGACCATGGTGGACCTCAGTACAATGCTCGATGACCTCAGTAGAGCCTCCAAAAGAGTGGGTCTAAAAATGAACATGGACAAGACGAAGGTCATGTTGAATGCCCATGTCACACCCATTCCTATCAAGATCGGAGACTTGATAGGAATGGGTGAGAAATTGTAGACGATTATGTATACCTAGGACAAACGGTCCAGTTAGGTAGGTCTAACTTCGAGAAAGAGGTCAATCGTCGAATCCGACTCGGCTGGGCAGCGTTCGGGAAGCTGCGCGGTATCTTCTCGTCCAACTTACCGCAGTGTCTCAAGACGAAAGTCTATGACCAGTGTGTGTTGCCAGTGATTACATACGGGACCGAAACGTGGTCGCTCACAATGGGCCTTATCAAAAGGCTTAAAGTCACCCAAAGGGCAATGGAGAGGGCTATGCTCGGAGTTTCCTTGCGTGATCGAATCAGAAATGAAGACATCCGCAAGAGAACCAAGGTCACCGACGTAGCCCGAAGAATTGCTAAACTTAAGTGGCAGTGGGCAGGACACATTGCTCGCAGAACGGATGGCCGATGGGGCCGAAAAGTTCTGGAGTGGCGACCGCGAACCGGAAGACGATGCGTTGGAAGACCTCCCACTAGGTGGACCGATGACCTGGTGAAGGTTGCGGGAATCCGGTGGATGCGAGTAGCTAGGGACCGGTCAATGTGGCGACACTTGGGGGAGGCCTATGTCCAGCAGTGGACGTCTTTCGGCTGAGATGATGATGATGATGATGAATTCTTTTAACTGAGTTATTAGTGCTTCGAAAAAAACCCGTGTGCATGGGCCATATGCTTAGAAAAAAACACGACGCACGCGATTCCCGCCATTTCTAAACGAGCGCTTAACCTTAGGTACAACTGCTTATATGTCAACGTCTCTACTTTATCTATGTACCTACTGATTGTACCGGGCCTTGCATCAAATAATGTCCCACATATCAAAATAATCCTATAAATAAAGATTAACGTTCTTATAAAGGCATTGCGGTAAACTACTTATAATAGAATTAGCCAAGCCTTATACATACTCAAGTGCATTAATTTTGATATCATGGTCTTATAGTTCGCTGCAAGACTTACATATAAAACATGTATAGGACACTTTTACTAGTAATAGCATTTCACAAGCGTATTTATTCTCAAGAGCATTTGATTTTATATCTCAGTCTTATAGTTAGCTACAATATTATCTTTTACGAATAAGTTTCTTAAAATTGTTGACAATAAAACTAAATAATCTAGATGAGAATAACATTTTGATGCTTTAGCATTTTTGAGAGAATAAGATATAACATACTTAGCTGAGATCACTATATACATATATAGTTTGCGCCGTTCCAGCTTTGATCAAGACTCTTATAAATCTACTAATACTAAATAAGAGTGCTTGATGATCAAAAAACCTAATAAGCAATCTTAGGCCATCTCATATGTTAAATTAATCCTGAAAAAAGTAAATTCAAACATTAGTAGGTATATTTCGAGGGAACCGCGGAGGCGAGTTATCTGAACTGAAATTGCTACAAGGACAATTTACCTACAATGGTTCTACAAAGTACTTCATGAAGAGCAATTTCTAATCATGGCGAATATTATTAAGAATTGATGAATTATTAATACATATTCGAAAGTGCTATTGTTCGGAGGGGATTTTGAACTTAATAAATTGCGGTACATAATTATTTACAGTAAAATTACTTCAGTTCAAACACTCTATTTACGATGTATGTTTTAAAATTAATATTCTACAATAATACAAAATAATAGTAATAAGTAGAAACTCACGATTTTATTAAGTATCTACCACAAACCAATCGAAACCACAAACAACCAAGAAAACCTCTATTAATATATACTTATAACTAAGTATGTTACAAGTGCATTACAAACAAGATTGCTTTAGTAAGATTCTTCTGCCAGATACTAACAAGAATTGTGTTGTCTCAGATCGTTATAGAAGCTATTTGGCTTCATAAAGTACACTACAGAGCTTAGTAACATTTAAGAAGTTGCTTATAAGATTGTTATAGAAATAAATGCCTATATTTGCGTCCAAATCCAGTTTTATATCATACAATTTTTTTAGTACCAACTGATGTTGCTAGTTGATTATTATAAGAAACAAGTTACATTAAATTAAAAACATAATTACCCCCGACACATAGGGTTATAATTTCAGGTTTATCATTCTACTAGTCAAGCCCTTTCATTTGATACTCGTATTGAGGGAGATGTTAAATATTATGTAATCCGCTATTTTGTGGCGGCGGCCATCTTGGACTGATTTTCATCTAAAAAAGCTAAGAACGCTCTCGACTAATTTGCCTTTCAAACGAAAAAATCACAAACACAATCGGCTCATCCGTTCGAGAGGTACGCTGCCACAGACAGACACACATACACACACACGCACACACACACAGACACGTAAAACTTTACGGAATTTCACGATAACGGTAACTGAATTGCTATTTGTAACCAAATTATGGCTTATACAAGTGTGGTATATAAATTAATTGCATTTTAAATTATGGTAAACATCAGTAAACCATGTTTTACACTATACGCACAGAAAGACACTCAGCCAGTCAGGTAGGTTACATCAGCAATTCCCGGACAAAAAGTACTGCTAAAATTGAAGAATGGATTACAATCAACTTTCAAGATTTACAAGGACTTGTTGTCAGCAACATCCAAATGAAAAATAATACTAATTTTCAATGGCAACACTTTCAAGTAGCGTGGTACTGGTGAATGTAGTGCTGCGCTCGCGTCTCCTCCGCAGTGTAGGTAAGTGCGGGGTGCGCGGGGGGTAGTTTCATCTCTGCAGCTATTGCTTCTAGCCTCGCGGCCCGAAGTTTACACGAACTTTCTACAGCTTTATTCTCGCGCTCCACGGCATCCGCTTGTATTAAATCCTCTATCCTTTTTCTTTTTAACTGCAATAAAAATAATACATAAAACACTTGGATTTTTAAAGTTCCCAAATTGATGATAAAAGTAGGCTTTACCTTTTCAGTTTCCACTTTGTACTTCAGTAATTCTATTTTTAACCTTACGACTTCTTTATTTTCTAGTTCCATTGAACCTGTAATTGAATAAAAAGTATTTATTAGTTGTGGCACATTTTACTTACAGATGTGTTATTGTGTACTATCCCCAAAATTATTCAGTATCACATAGCTTTGCAGTAGCATCAATGCATTTAGAAAATAACAAGGGTTGTAGCAAAGGTCTGAGAGAAACCATAGACTTATGTCAATAGAAAAAAAAACATGATTGCATGAAGGAATTATTAATTTTGCCAAGACAAAGCTCAGAACAACATAAAAGCTGCATCTGCTCACCCATACCTAAATCACTGTTTAGAACAGTGCTCAAAGGGTCCCCGGTGGTGTTCACATCACTATTCAACTTATTTTCAGGCTCCATGTAATCCTCATCGCTGTCGTTATCTGCGTCCATACTGCTCTGGGACTCAAACAATGGTTCTGATTTAATTTTCTGGAATGGACAAATAAATTGGTTAGTATTCTTTTATTTTTAAAATATAAGATGACAAGTATTAGAGAGGTGTGGAAGAGAAGAAGGCATGATGCGCCAACCCCAGGTGAATTGAAAAAAGGGGCAAGAGTATGATGAAATTGTATGAAGCGCCACGCTTCATACAATTTCATCTGGGTTCAGAGTTTATTTTCCGCCATATTGTTTTTTTACCGAAATAGCGGTCACGCATAAGACCTATATAAATCGATAGCTGGTATCAAAACAAACCAGTTTTGTAAGAAACAAAAGGTTCTAGTGTCACCTGTGTCACGTTTCCGAGATATGAGCTATTAAAGTAAAATTCCATTCACTGATGGAATCTACAGCACAACTTTGATTTGATCAGACACGCATAAAACCTGTATCAATCGATAGCTGGCATCAATACAAACAAGTTTTGTGCGAAACAAAACGTTCTAAAGTGTCACGTTTCCGAGATATGAGGCATTAAAATTTAAGTAAATTTATTGAGCATCTTCAGCACAGCTTTGATTTGTTGATGACGGCAGCTATCGATTGAAACACATTGTATGCGTTTCTGATCAAATCAAAGTTGTATCAAAGTTGCTATCAGTGATTGGATGTTAACTTTGATAGGTCAGGGGTCGGAAACGTGACACTTTGGACGTGACATTTTGGGATGCCAGCGATCGATTGCTACACGTTTTATGTGTGACCAATCAAATCAAAGTTGTGCTGATATTCCATCAGTGAATGGACTTTAACTTTGATAGCTCATATCTCGGAAACGTGACATTTAAGAACATTTTGCCCAATACAAAACTTCTTTATATTGCTACCAGCTATTGATTAATACGAGGTGCATTCAATAAGTACCTAGCCTGATCGCCAGAGGGCACTGTAGTTTCAAAAGAGTTTTACCAGTGTAGCACATTCTTTTTTAATTCTTTTTTCAAATTTTCATTCCAATCCCTTCATTTGTTTTAATTTGACAACTTATGGAAGCGAACGTGTCGATCGGTTTTACAAAAATGGAAAAAGAGCAATATCGTTCGGTGATTCGATTCCTATTTTTGGAAGGGAAAACGCGCATCGAAATCAAAGAGCGCTTGGATGCTGTGTACGGTGACTCTTCTCCATCGATGGCCACCGTCAAGAATTGGTTCAACGAGTTTGCACGTGGCCGTACGTCGGTTTTTGATGAACCACGTCCAGGTGCACCGAAAACAGCTGCTACGGAGGAAAACATTAAAAAAAAACCAAGATTTCGTATTGGCAGATCGCCGATTGAAGGTTCGGGAGCTAGCTGAGACTGTAGGCATTTCAGAAGGAACAGTGCATCATATTCTTCACGAGGAACTGCGCATGAGAAAGCTGTCGGCGCGATGGGTGCCGCGTTTACTCACACCAGAAAACAAGCGCAACCGTGAGACCACATCGGAGACGTGTTTGGCGCTGTTTAAGCGGAATCCAGCGGAGTTTTTGCGTCGTTTTGTGACCGTCGATGAAACCTGGATCCACTGGTACACACCAGAGACCAAGGAGCAATCAAAACAATGGATCCAGACCGGGGAACGTGCTCCAAAGAAGGCGAAAACTGTAAAATCGGCCGGAAAAGTTATGGCCACCGTTTTCTGGGATTCACAAGGTGTTATCTACATCGATTACCTCGAGAAGGGTAAAACAATTACAGGGCTTTACTATGCCGATTTATTGGGCCGATTCGACGCCGAATTCAAGAAAAAACGACCCCATCTGGCGAAGAAAAAAGTGCTGTTTCACCACGACAACGCACCGGTTCACACGTCTGCCGTTGCCATGGCCAAATTGGTCGAATTACGCTACGAATTGCTGCCCCATCCACCGTCTTGTCCAGATTTGGCCCCTTGTGACTTTTTTCTGTTTCCTAATCTGAAAAAATCACTCGCCGGGAATAGATATGGATCGAATGAGGAGGTCATCGCCGCCACGGAGGCCTATTTTGCAGAGTTTGACAAAAACTATTTTTCGGACGGGTTAAAAAAGTTGGAGCATAGCTGGGCTAAGTGTATCGAACTAAAAGGAGACTATGTTGAAAAATAAATTGCCACTTTTCCAAAATTTTCGTTTACTTTTTGTAGGCTAAGTATTTATTGAATGACCCTCGTATAGGTCTAATGCGTGGCTGCTACTAGGAAAAAATAAAAAAAAATGGCAGAAACAAATCCGACCAAAAAGTTCGAACCCCTCTAGGAAATTCTGATTCGACACGGTGGAGGTTTGCCCCGGGTCCAGTGGGCGGAGCACCGCCATGTCCTTGTAGCGGCCATCGGCGGCCGGCGGCCGGCGGCAACCTGTCGCGTCTGGCCCAGCTCAATCCATGGCCAAAAGGAATCGGAAGCCGTCACCTGCTTCTGCGGAGCAGTCATGCTAGCGAAGGAGGGGGCGGAACGCGAGAGGTAGTGATCCTCTCGGCCCAGCCGCCGTGAGAGATGCACCGGGCGTCTACGTTCCACGTACGCCTCAAAGAGATATCAGCAACAAGGAGAGGGTCCGCAAGGGCCGATGCCGGCTGGGGCTGCGGGACTGTTTGAAAGAGATACCGCGGCCCTGGTACACAAAGAGCTAAGAATGAACATGGATGGGTTTTAGTCAGTATAAGTCTGACACTCCCTTCCGCTCCCGCCCATAACGGGAGGGATCTTTTGATGATTTCCCATCCGAAAAAAAAGGCAGTTCTGATTCTGTGACATTTTTAAACGCTCCTACTGCCAACAAATGAATATCTTTGTTGCTGTGGTCACAAGGGACAATATGGCCGAGGTACTTAAAACTACTGACAACAATGAGTTATCAAAACAAATGGTTAACCCTTAACCACCTGACATACGTCTGTGAGACGCAAAGAAAATGAAATCGGTAATATTTTGGCGAGCAAAACACGTATCAACTAGCACGTCCCTGTACCTTCCTGCCGCGTCCATAAGTGCCGCTCAAGCGCTCGTCGTCGTCGGAGGTGCGCGCGTTTGTCACTGGTAAGTAAAAAATGATCGTGTTCCGTCTGTAAGACGTATGGTAGGTGGTTGCGTGACTTTATTGAAATTGTGTTTTTGTTCTGTTTCAGTTTAAAATGGCTTCTAGTGATAGTGTGAGTGAAAGTTGGTTAGGACATCAATCTGACGACAAAAACCTACCAAATGATGAAGGCAGCGATGTCGATTTGGACATTGACATTCAGCATGCATTGCAAGATAGCTGCGAATCGAATTCTGAAGGGGATAAATCAAATGATGAGGAAAATCATGACATTATTTTATCTCAACCACCGGTTTCACTTGCAGAGCAAGAATTTTCGTCTGAAGATGAAGAGCCTTTCATACACAAGCCGATTTGTATCGAATGCTCCCGAAAAAAAGTGCATTCACTGTCGGGAAAATCTATAAGATTGATGCCCTGCAATTTTGCAAAAGATATGATTATATTGAGAAAGTTTTGATTTTATATTACTTGCTGATTATTGTATTTTTATAAACAGAAAGAATTAAGTTCCTATGTCTTGAGATTATTTTTGTAGATCTCGTCTTTTGAATAAGAAAATTTTTACGTTAGAATTTAGAGTTGTTCCAAACAAATTAAGATTTTTAGAAAATATGTTAATTTTTATGTGCCATGTATACTTTAATAAAGACGTTGATATGTATTTTAATTGATTTTAATTACAAAACAAACCTTTCACCCTTAGGTTTTACATACGAAAGTCTTTTTACTTGCCCGTCTGTGAGACGTATGGTAGGTGGTTGTGTAACAAGATTAGGTGGTAGGTGGTAGAGGGTTAATTACTTATTATGGATAGGCACAGATATCTATGTGTGTTAATATTTTTAAATGCTTATGTTTCTTTTTATTCAAATATGAATAAAAACACAAAATATGTGTAAGTTACCACAAAATTGATTGATTGAGAGATCTATCTCGCGAGATTGTAAACTGTCAAAAGATTGTAAACCATAACATACTGCTTACAATTTAACGCAATATCTTTCGGTAGATTATCTTAGAAATGTTATAACAAAATCTTTTCGAAGGATGTCTCTGATGGGTCAGTCTAACAGTAGACCGTTCAGTAGAGTTAAGAATGAATCAGTGTCAGTCAAAGAAAATAAATGCACTTCAAGAATTGTAAGAAGTATTTAATTGTTATTTAGTAAGTAATTAATAATTCTGACATTTTATTTATGGTAACAAAAAATTTAAACAAATAAAAAAAAATCACCCAAGTAACAATGTTTTCTTCTCAAACAACACCAATTAAAAAAGAGAAAAGTATTATTTTCTCTTAGAAAAAAAAAGATCACAAAACAAATAACACCAACTAGACATAAAATCAAAATTGAAAACGTAAAAAAAATATCTATCGA
Source organism: Xestia c-nigrum (assembly GCA_916618015.1). Classification (NCBI taxonomy): domain Eukaryota; kingdom Metazoa; phylum Arthropoda; class Insecta; order Lepidoptera; family Noctuidae; genus Xestia; species Xestia c-nigrum. The sequence continues at coordinate 15,741,279 of OU745260.1, forward strand.
AAAAAAATGCAAGCAATGAGCTGTGGCACCTGGAGTTACAAAGAACATTGGCTTTCTTGCAATTACACTTATTGGAAGTGCATTGCCCATTTTATATTTTTTCCTGACCTGCCATAATATATTATGATGAAAACATTCATGTAATAGTTCTCAACAGTAATGTAACCTGAAATAAAATTGAGATAAATTTGTTCCGGTTTGAAGAGCGAGGTATACCTAGCCAAGCCAGAAAATATAAAATAGGTATATCGAAAAGCAAATTAATACTGACCTCTGGAATGTCACTTAGTAGTTCTGCATTTGAAGAGGTAAGAACCGCATTTTGAGGTATCCAATCTTTGATCATGCCAAAAGCAGTGCCAGCTTGATATAATTCATTCTTTCTCATTAAAACTTGTCCATTTTTGTTGTCAATTTTTGGGACTTCAACTAATACAGTTGAACCATTACTGATTTCTTTAAATTTCTTAGATGATGTAGATTTCATATTATCTGCCGTTCTTTTTAAATTTATGTGCAATTGTGTTCTCTCTTGTACAAGGTTATTTTCATTTACACACAAATTGCAAAGCAATTGCGATCCAAAGTCCTCATTTTCCTCAGAATCAACTCCACATATAGGGTCAACTATTTTATTGCATTTTGCACATTTTGTTGTATCTACTTGTTCAATCTCAACCTTTGTAACATATGTCATATTTACATTTTCCTGTTCTTCCTCTTCTTGATCTTTTTCTGAATTTTGGTCTTTGTTGTTATTAATCTCTTCAAACAATTTTTCCACATCTTCTTCATTTTCTAATTTCGAAAGTATATTTTTAGATATGTAGGTGGATGAGAGTCCGAGTTTTGGATCCTCACCAAACAAGGCTTTATGGGGAGTTTGAGCAATTGTTGAATGGTAAGATGAATTTTTCTGAAACTGAACAAAATAGCACCCAATGGACCAATTCGTAGATTTATTATCTGTCATCCAGGCTCGAATCAAATTTTGAATGTCTTGATTTGAATGATCAATACATCCTTGGCTTTGCGGATATCTAGGTCTTCCATTAACTATTTTACAAGCAGGCCACAAACTGACTATTTCTTTTAGCACAGATGCTGTGAACTCCCGTCCATGATCACTTTGGAGGATATGAGGACATCCAACTTCTAAAAAAATTTTAACAATCTCTATTGACACTTCTTTAGCCTGTTTGCTTTTTAATGGTCGCAAAAAACAGTAATTTGTTAAATGATCCTGATATTGTAATAGCCATTTATACTCTTGATCTGGAGATGATTGGAAGTCTACAAGATCTATTTGTCCCCTTCGATTGAAGTCGTCAGAAATCAACGGTTTTGCGACAATTCCTCTTTTTGGAGTGGTTCTCTTTGATAGACACGTTTTACACATATTTAGGAATATGTTAACCGCAACTTTTGGCACCACATACGATTTAACTTTCAAGGCATAAACAATTTTGTCTCGACGTCCGTGTCCAGTGGCAATATGTGCGTCGAGTATCTTTTGATAACAGTCTTCCAATGGAATTATTATCGATACAGGATCTGAGATATCCTTTCTTTTCATTATTAAAACTTTCTGGTTATCAATATTCATTACATCGTATTTTCTTGCATGATAGTAATGCCTAGTTGTTGGTCGCCCACCTTGAGATTTTAATGTGTTGTACTCGTCTAACAATTGTATTACACTTTGTATTCTTTGATTTGTCCATTCTAATTTTTTACTATTTTCATTATGCCCACTGTAATACTTTTGTAACTCTATGTTAAATTCTTCCCGACTAACAATATCTGGTACTTCTGAGTTTTGTTGATGGTCAGGCTCAATATTCGACATTGTAAATATTATCAAATTAAATCACGTATGTCCACACGCATACAAAATACTAAAACTGAAAACGTGTAATTTAGGCTATGTCGGTGTCACACTAGCTTAGCTAATATTCGAATTGCACTTCATAGGTTAATCACAGATTTATTCAATTGAATTCCACCACAATTTCATATAGTTAATTCTAAAGGTGTGAGTTATTTTCACCACGAAATCAATTTACAATCATTAGAACACTAAAATACTCTTCAACAACAAACGAATTATCAAACAAATATGGCGGCGTGGGGCACATGACGTTCAACTACGTTCAACCAATCAGCGCGCAAGGTGCGTTCCGTCGCAACATTCACATTCTTGCGAGAAAGATTATAATCGAACGGTATTTTACGACGGTGCCCTAAATATAACGGTAATAGTATGTAGGTACGTTAAAAACATCGCAGAAACTGTAGTCTAAGATCCCTGTATAAAAGACCTTCACCGAGCTGGTTAAGGGATGAAAAATAATGTAAATCAAATTAAATTTGAAATGTATTGCAAACGGGTTGAGTAAAATTTCAGTCCAGAAAAAAAAACTCTTACATAAGTCGCTGGATAGATGACGCTGATCTCGGTAAGTTACTGCAAGGAATAAAGGGGCCTTTTTAGAACTCCTGGGTCTAAAAAGGCAACTTTAGTAGAATCATAATTTGAATCACGTTAAAATTTAAAATTCTTAAAATGGACTTTATGTTTCCAATTATAAAGTCCATTTTACCAATTTAGCATTTTTAAAATGATTCAATTTATGATTCTTCTAAAGCGGCCATTTTAGGCCTGCGGGTGCCCTAAGTACCGAGCTCGTTTCCGAAGCGGTGTACCGACGATATATCAAAATTACTTCTTGGTGCTGTAGGCAGCCCTCGACCACAATATAGCAGGTCGGTGTTATTCTAAAGCACCTGACGTCGATATAAACAAATGGCTCAATTAAACGACGCTCGTCGACACCACGTGGACTTAACACTTTTATTCTCTTAACACCATATATCTGAGGTTTTGCGACACACGTAGCTTAAAGAAAGAAAATATTGATTGCCAGCTATAAATATCATTGCTAACCATTGCTAAAATATCTAGGTAGGTACGCTTCTCATAATTTCAGCCGAAAGACGCCCACTGCTGGACATAGGCCTCCCCCAAGTGTCGCCACATTGACCGGTCCCTTGCGACTCGCATCCACCGGATTCTCGCAACCTTCACCAGGTCATCGGTCCACCTAGTGGGAGGTCTTCCAATGCATCGTCTTCCGGTTCGCGGTCGCCACGGTTGAACTTTTCGGCCCCAACGGCCATCCGTTTTGCGAGCAATGTGCCCTGCCCACTGCCACTTAAGTTTAGCAATTCTTCGGGCTACGTCGGTGACCTTAGTTCTCTTGCGGATGCCTTCATTTCTGATTCGATCACGCAAGGAAACTCCGAGCATAGCCCTCTTCATTGCCCTTTGGGTGACTTTGAGCCTTTTGATAAGGCCCATTGTGAGCGACCACGTTCGGGTCCCGTATGTAATCACTGGCAACACACGCTGGTCATAGACTTTCGGAGACACTCCGGTAAGTTGGACGAGAAAATACCACGCAGTTTCCCGAACGCTGTCCAGCCGAGTCGGATTCGACGATTGACCTCTCGAACACGACCCGCCCATCGACGATACGCCCGTATGTCTTTGGGTGGCACGTTTGCGCTGCTTTGACGAACGCGAAGTGCTCATTCAGTGCGGCGTACTTTGTTTGAGCCGAATTGTTATCCGGCGACGTTTTACAATCCAGCGCGCCATTATATAATACGGCATTTTCTAGGGTAGTTCTTCACAAACAAAATTTTCGATGTTTATGGGTATATTTTCTGTACCCAACTAACAAAACGGCATTTTTTTTTTGTTTAGTTTATCTATATCCCTATCTGGGACAAATTCTACTTTTTATTAGGGTTAACGGAAACGGACCGTGGACCGCGAACCCACCTCGGGTGCCTCAGCTGACGCTGGGTTCACTTATCAGTCATTCGGGATCTATTGAACCAGATGGCAACTGATCGGCGTAAAAACACTCTAAAATGCAACACCATCTCCCGGACTATCACAGCCAGCGCAAAGACTACGAGCTTACGCCTCGCAGACGGCGCGCGGACTCCGTACGACTCGCGCGCGGACGCCGCGCCGCCCGCGCGTGGACCGCGTGCTTACGCCTCGCTGACGACGCGTGGCAAGCGCGCCGTAGCCTAAATTCAAGACAACGGTGGCCAACAGCTGTGCTGGTGCGGTGCTTGTCCAGTGTGCCACGACCTTAACAGGCCTATCACACTTCTAAGCCATGAGTATAAGTTGTTTTCAAGAGTCATCAGGAATCGTCTCGCGCGCAGGTTTGACGATTTCCAGCCACCCGAACAAGCCGATTTCCAAAAACGCTTTAGCACAACATACATACGCTTCGGCAGGTTTTACAGAAGACCGAAGAGTACAACTTGCCTCTCTGTTTAGCGTTTGTCCAACGGCGCTAAATTGACTACCTACCGGTAGTCCGGTAGGTGTTGAAGTGTTTGTACAAAAACGCCACCATGTCAGTCCAAGCCTCTGAACCTATCCTTCTATAGTGAGGAGTAAGACAGGTCTTCAAGGTTCTGGCTGGAGAGGGCTTCAACGTCAATGGCGAGTACATCACTCACCTTCGGTTTGCCGACGATATAGTGGTTATGGCTGAGACCATGGAGGACCTCAGTACAATGCTAGATGACCTCAGTAGAGATTCCGAAAGAGTGGGTCTAAAACTGAACAAGGACAAGACGAAGGTCATGTTGAATGCCCATGTCAAACCCATTCCTATCAAAATCGGAGACTCTAAACTCGAAGTTGTGGACGATTATGTGTACCTGGGACAAACAGTCCCGTTAGGAGATTCCCTAACGCTGCCCAGACGACTCGGCTGCGCAGCGTCGGCATCTTCTCGTCCAACTTATCACAGTTGCAGTGTCTCAAGACAAAAGTCTATAACCAGAGTGTGTTGCCGGCGATTACATACGGGAACGAAACCTGGTCGCTCACAATGGGCCTTATTAAAAGGCTTAAAGTCACCCAAAAGGCAATGGAAAGGACTATGCTCGGAAATTTCTTACGTGATCGAAACAGAAATGAAGACATTCGCAAGAGAACCAAGGTCACCGACGTAGCCCGAAGAATTGCCAAACTTAAGTGGCAGTGGCTAGGGCACATTGCTTGCAGAACAGAGGGCCGATGGGGCCAAAAAGTATATAGTATATGGAAGACCTCCCTTTAGGTGAACCGATGACCTGGTGAAGGTTGCGGGAATCTGTTGGATGCGAGTTGCACGGGACCGGTCAATGTGGCTACACATAGGGGAGGCCTATGTCCAGCAGTGTACCGAAAAATAATGCGTTAAATTGTAAGCAGTATGTTCGTTTGACAATCTTTCAAGAGTTTACAATCTCGCTAGTTATATTACAGCCTACAATTTTATGGTGACATATACACTGCTTCTTCATAAACAATGCTGTTTTCCGGAGGCACATAGATAGGGAAGTTTTATTTTAATAATTTCACGCGAGCCACGGGCAATTGCTAGTTTGAAATAAATTTTAATGGTTATGATGTGATTTGAAACAGCCATCAGGGCATAGAATTGACCATTAGATATTAAAAGAAAAATGCTTACACCAGAATCTTCTAGCTTTTGGTGTTTGTTGTTAAATTGCTTGAAATATTTTTTTACTTTACTATTTTTTACCAGTCTTCTCATATTTGTAAACTTCGTGCGCAAAACCTTAGTGGAGCGTTTTTGTGGACTTAGTTTATTGTATGAACTTGCTATCTGAAAAAAAAAACAAAAGTTTTAGTCCCCTTGCTTTTGTATCTTCTCCATCATAGCAGAAATCAAGACTTCCCCAGAATTAAAAGATACTGTTTTTGTCTTACCCTTTCCCAAGCTCGATTTTTCATTTTATTAAAGCTAGATGTGTTTGTTTTAGAAAATATAATGCTTTTCTCCTGGCGTACACATTGTAGCAGTAAATTGCATTCATTCAGGGAAAAATTCATTGACCGGTTTATGTACCTTAAACAAAACAAATAAATTATTCATTCATTTATCTTGAAAAATGCTTTGAGTAAGACCAATGACATCCATATATTTTTATACTTTGTGGTAGGAGAAAAAAGCTATTGTGCTTACCTGTCATTTTCCTTACCACCATCATCTGCAAATTAATAGAGAAGTTATTATTTCAACTTGATTTCAGTGCTTAAAAACGAATGTTCACTTTAAGATAGACTTGTTTGTTTTAATTTAAGTACAGGGTATTTCATCATTTACAAACCCATTAAAGAGTCATTTGAATCCTTGTCTTCGTTGGCATCCCAGTGTGCTTCTGTAGATTCTTTGTGAATTTCTGTTTCTGCAATTTGAGGGACAGGTAAGTTAAACATGCCAACAGGTTTTATTATTTTGTATTGATATTTTTAATTTGTAATATGGTTAGCTCAACTTGGCTACTGTGTTTTTCTACAAGGTTGTATTCAATCATTTCATTTGTACTCAATTTAATTTTGCTTTGATTTAATTACCATTGAGATCTCCATCAGAATCTGCAGGTTCCTCCACAGCACCAGTGCTATTCTCCACGTCACACATCATGGCTACAATCTGACTGGTCATCTCATCAGGCTCGCTGTAACTTGAATCCAACAGATTCTTAGACATTGTCCTTGCCCTCTTCTTCATATTATCCCATTTTACTTTTAAACACTCTGAACTTCTCTTGTGGCTGAAACCTTGTCTATTGAATATTTTCGCTATTTTCACCCATGCAACCTCTTTAGCATGGCAGGCTGCTGCGGTAGTGGATTTGTTGAATATTATTGTTTTATATTTCTCAATTATGTTCATTAATGATTTGACTTCTTCTGGGCTAAATGTAGGACTCCTGTGCCGACTGTAAATTGGGTAAGTAACTGGTTTAGTTAGCAAGTATTTCGCACAACCTCTAAAAAACTGTCTTAACACAAAAAAGCAGTTTTGAAATATACTAACGCATTTAAAGTTTTTTGTTCATAGCGAAGTTTTGCGTTAAAAAACTTTCGCATGTGCCATTCGGCGACTTATTTTTGTATAGAAGGCAGTTTTGTTTTTTTTTTCAACTAAAGAGCAAGGACATTTTTGAAGTCGAGTGGGGTATTTTCTAAAAACCAACATTGTGTTATAACAGTTTTAGGATGTACGCTAGAAACATATGTGTACCTAAGTTTGGTTAGTACAGGAGGAATCAGACACTTATAATTTGTAAAATTTTGATAATTTGGCTTATTTACATCAATTTCAGCTGCTAGTATTTCAGTAAATTTTACCTGCATTTTTAGATTTACTTACAAGAATGTAGAAGGTGTTGGTTCTTCCTGACCATTATCTTCCATCGTACTTATTTTAGTGATGAAAAAGTATTTTTCCAACCAGAAGTTAATCCAAAAACAGAGAAAAACAACAAATACCCGATCGAATTCCTATTTGTTATGACTTTTGTTTGACATATAACAATCAAAACATGGTGGTTGCCAGTGACAAGTAAGTTAAATTTTATTTTGTTTTCTGGATATGAGGCTTTACATCTTGTGAAAGCTGCAACGAAGGAAGCACTTGTTTTCGGACGAATATATTAGTGTCACAATTTAGAGGTTAAAATTATCCAAAATCTTTATTTTGAAGAAAAACAAGATTTAAAAGTACGTATAATTCAATTTTACAAACATTAGTGAGCAAATTTCGTAAGTCTTTGATACACCAATTCCTTTCCCAAGTAAGATTTTCAACAAAGAACATAATTATTGCTCTACATGAACCAAAATGGCGCTGTAAAAATCACGAGCAATAAACATAACTCACGCTAAAAATCTGACACGCTTCTTACGACTGATAATATAGAGTAAAGAGATAGTGATTGTTCTGGTAAAGTGGATGCATTAACCTCGTGTTCATAATTATTAACCTATGCCTAGTGAGATATGAAGGAAGTGATATTAGCTATTATAACCTTCGTATGTAGCGTATTTTTAGTTTTTGTCTTTGTGTTATTTTGTAAGTAGCCCAATATGCTTGTTATTTGTATATGTTACTAACTGATTATCGTAGAAATACGATTATGCAAAAGTTACTTATGTACCCAGTTTAGTCATGGATGTGTGTGACATTGTTATTGTCCTTTGTTCCAGGTTGGTACATTGTGTGGAAGTGTTGTTTGTCAAAGTTCCGATTCGTACGTGAGCTGCTAGGTGGTATGTCAGATAGCCCTCCAGCATCTGAGATCAGGCAGCCAAGTAAAACTAGGAAGATTCGAAGAGAATAATTTTAAAGTAAGTAATTACTCAATACGTTTGTAGTAAGTATCTTAGAAAAACAGAGAATTGTTTACAACAAGAATTAAAAGATTCTGGACAGAATCCTATATCTATGAAATTCTGTTTTTCTGAAATTTAATGTTTGTATTTATCGTTTTCTCGTAATAATAATATAATATGTAAACATTCCTAAATACTGAAAATTAAAATGTTTCCAGAACAGCTCAAGATGAACATACGATGTGCTCGGCCCAGCGACCTGATGAACATGCAGCACTGCAACCTGCTGTGCTTGCCGGAGAACTACCAGATGAAATACTACTTCTACCATGGACTGTCATGGCCCCAGCTTAGTTATGTTGCTGAAGATGAAAAGGGACACATTGTTGGTGAGTTTTTTTTTTAAACCATGTCCTATAATAGGAATTTCTCCCTGTATTCATACTCACACCTTAGATCAAATAAAAAACTTTTTTTACTTGATCTGAGACTCGCACACACAAACAGCCATAATAATATGAGGTGGACTCCTTATAGATAGATCCCTGGTAGTATAGTAGCTCTTGGCAAAGAATGAAAACTGTAGAGAATGCTTTGCCTTGAGACATTAACCTTTGGTATGCCAGAATTTGGATCCCCAAACTAAACTAGTTGTTTTGAGATGGTTCTGCGTTCCAACAATATAACAGAATATCACTGATTGACATTCCAAAGGTTGGTTTGGTTCCCTCTCATAAATAAATAGCACTTCTCTCTAGAAACATCGCATTCTTTGATAAAAATGAGTATAGCACATTGCCCACAATCCTTACACATTTCTTCATGATTGGGGAAAATACATAGATGAACAAATTTAAAGTAGTACTATTTATTCATTTATTTGAATCATTACAGGCTATGTACTAGCTAAAATGGAAGAAGATGGTGAGGACAACCGTCATGGACACATTACCTCTTTGGCCGTGAAGAGGTCTCACCGTCGCCTTGGACTTGCACAGAAACTTATGAACCAAGCTTCACTTGCTATGGTGGAATGTTTTCAGGTAATTGCATTGGTTAAAGCTAAAATAAAATGAGTTCTCTCAAAATTTTTAACACATTTACCTGTGTTATTCTAGGCAAATTCATGTACCTTTATTTAATTTCAGGCTAAATATGTATCTCTACATGTGAGAAAAAGCAACAGAGCAGCTCTGAACTTATACACCAACAGTCTTGGCTTCAAAATATTAGAGATTGAGCCCAAGTACTATGCCGATGGTGAAGATGCATACTCCATGATGCGCGACCTTAGCGCTTTTGCAGCAGAGAGCAAGACCGAACTCCCGCCCATAGAGAACTTGGAAATCAAATCTGAATCTGCAATTATATCACAGTGCTAAAGTTATATATGTAAATAAAGCATTTAAACAGTAATTTAATACAACTTTTACTGTTTTTTCTTGTCTCATTAATTAACTTACTAAACCTTTTGTAGGGGCTTAGGGCAGACAAGCATTGAGATCAAAATAGGATGCAATGCTGAATGTGGAAAGGCACCAGTCAGTCAATGACAATCATGAGCTATAGAGCTGACAAATCTCATGACTGTTTTAGGCTGCAACTATATGTAGGCTTCCTTTTGAGAGTTAGAAATAAATACATTGAGGGTATATACTAAAACTAGCAAATACACTGCCGCGTACCTGCATAGTAAAACAGCATGAGAAGCACTAGCTATATGCATTACTGCATGTTTTAGTACTTTTATAACTTCTAATGTACGAAATAATAGGTTTTGTTGATGCAACTTGCAGATAAACCATTTTGTAGGCCTTTTTATTACTATAATTTATTACTTTAGTCATAATAATAGAACTTAAAACTATTGTAAAATTAAGTACAAAAGATTAATCATCTTCTTCAAAAAGATGATCTAGCTTCAACTCCACCTTTGTGCCTGTATCATCAGACTTCTGTGACTTATCTTTTTTGATTGCAATAACTTTCTTTTCTTTTTTCTTTGTGACCCCCACAACATATTCTGGCATTATGATTTTATTGTTTTTAAATATAGGTTTTTCTTCTGGCTTAGGTGCTTTTCTTAGAGCAGATGACATGTGGAAAGTAGGTTTTTTGAAGATGCCTTCATCAGGATCTACATCGACTTGCATCGCTGATTCAGCTGCGGCTCTTTCCTCCATTTCACGAAGTGATGCTAGTGCAGTGGCAGTATTTGTGGCATCAGACATTTGTTCTGGTGTGACATCGGCTAGTGAATAATACTTGTATTTCTGAGGGTTCTTAATATGGTCAGGAATTCTTTTGGCCCTGAGGCATTCAATAAGGTTAGCTTCAGGTCTCTTGTATATACTCTCTCTTCCTCGAAATTGTTTCATTTCATGTTTCAGTTTCTTGTATGTGAATTTATCGATAGTGCCGTAATCTTGAGGTGCTGCTTTGTTTGTTTTGGAAAAACCATACTGATCTTCAGCATCTTTTAACTGGTTGAACAGGCTCTTTTGCCTGTCTTGAAAAGATGACATCTTCGAAGGACTTGGAAACACTGTAAACAAATTATTCAAAGATAAAAATATTGCAATAATGTTAAGCCTATTGAAATCCAAAAAGCAAGTGATATTAATGCTTTGTACTGTGAATTACACTACGCAAATTGTTACGACAAGGTTTGCTGTTTATACACTACATTATAAGGTGTATTTCGCTATTATATATTGTTATACCTATAGTCAGAGTAAAAATATAGATACGATGTAAATAATTCAATGCGTTTGTTGGGAAATAAGTAACATTAAGTTTGAAGTTTCATTTGACACTGACATTAGCATAGGACAAAAATGATGTTTGACACTTTACAGGGTGCACTAGTAAAAAAAACTTAACTAATCAAACTCACTAAATGAGAAAAACGATGTGATTTCATTTAACTAGATACCTAACTGTTTCAAGCGTAAGACAGCAAGCTAAATTTTTTAGACATGATTATAGCGCTATCGATAACGAAATATTGTTCTTTAGGTACTTTTGGAACTGTCAATGAAACTGTCAGGAGTACCAGGCGCTTTATTTCACAACCATTCGATACGTTTCCGTGTCGGTAAGGAACCGTATTCGACTATCTCATTTCCGAACCGAAGAACTGTCAAAACGCTATTCACAGATCCCGAACGGATGCGTTTTTTTCTATCCGATTGAGATTGTGTTTATGGGGAACGCTACAAAATGGTAGTACTTAAATAGATGATCGTGGTAGAAAATGATAAGTAGTAAATAAAATTGGTTTATTTGAATATTTCGTTCTGTGTATCTAAGGAATTATACAGCTAGTAACTTAATAGATAGCAAACGAAATAAAATAGTATTAATTTTAAAATAAACTTTATTTCGAATAATACCAGCTTTGTAAACAGCTGTCTGTCAAACTGGCAAAGCGGAAACGGTGTTTTTTTTAAAGTAATGTTTTCTTTTTTCCTAGAAGGAAAAAAAACTGAAAAAGTATTTGATATCAGTGGTATACAATTCTTGCTTGTTTACTAAAATCTAGAACTTATAACACATTTTTGTAAACACATTGAATTTATATAAATGCGGAAACGTCAATAAAATACGGTCAATGAAACAACTAATAACACTCAAACAACACTGGACAATAATAAAACTTCATTTACTTACTTCAGGCAGTGTTTAAAAAGTTTCGTATTTTTATTTTACTGAAATAATCTGGAAACAGGTTAATTTCTTCATTTAAATTTTGTTCGATATGACTCCCGACAGCAAACAGCTGTCGGAAAGATTCAATTTCTGATTTGTGAATAGCGTTTGGAAGACATTTTCGATATCTTAGACGTTCGATTCGGTTCGGAATCGAGTCGGTAAGGAATCGTATTCGACTATCTCATTTCCGAACCGAAGAACTGTCAAAACGCTATTCACAGATCCGAACGGATAGACGACGATATCTAAGACGTTCGATTCGGTTCGGAATCGAGTCGAATGATTGTGAATAAGGGGCCTGGCCCCTGACCCCATATTCACAACGCTTCGATTCGATTTCGATTCGGGAAGTCGTATAATCTATCTATCTCGCTCGTTTTCGTTATGCCAAAAAAGGATAGACTTATGACTTGTCGAATCGAAATTCATTCCGAGCGTTTGTGAATACGGGGGCTGGTATTATAAATGGTAGTAAATAGATGATCGTGGTAGAAAATGAAAAGTAGTAAATAAAATTGGTTTATTTGAATATTTCGTTCTGTTTATATAAGTAAATATACAGGTACTTACTTAATAGACAGCAAACAAAACAAAATGATTTTTATGAAATAAAATAATATAAATTTTCAAATAAACTTTATTTCGAATATTACCAGCTTTGTAAACAGCCGTCTGTCAAACTGGCAAAGCGGAAATGGTGATTTTTTTTAAGTCAAATTTTCTTTTTTCTTAAAAGGAAAAATGACTGAAAAAGTGTTTAATATCAGATTCTTGCTTGTTAACTAAAATCTAGAACGAATTACACATTTTTGTAAACACGTTGAATTTATGTAAATGCGGATCCATCAATGAAATACGGTCAATAAAACTACTAATAACTCACAAACAACACCGGACTATAATTAAACTTAATTTACTTACTTCAGGCAGTGTTTAAAAAGTTTGTAATGAAATATTTTTTATTTAACTGAAATAATCTGGAAATATGGTTTATTTCTTCGTTTAAATTTTGTTCGATATGACTCCCGACAGCAAACAGCTGTCGGAAAGATTCGAGTCTTCTTGTCGAATTGAACTGTCAAAATTATTCGATTGCGGATTTGTGAATAGCGTTTGGATGACATCTTCGACATCTAAGACGTTCGATTCGGTTCGGAAGCGAGTCGAATGGTTGTGAATAAGGGGCCTGGAGTGCTGTTGGCAAACGTAAATGAAAAAGGGTGTGGAAATTGTAGTGTAAAAACTAATGGCACCATTAGTACTTACTGACTAATTAATTGAAAAAAACCATGAGTTCAACATGCCAATATGTCTTGCATTCATTGACCATTCAAAAGCTTTTGATAGTTTGACACACACTGCTATATTTGCCGCACTGAACAACCAAGAGTTCGATCCCACCTACATCAACCTGCTTCGTAACATATAGGTACTTAAGCAGCACTGCTTCAATCAGATTACAGACCGTTGAACCATCATTCTCCATAGAAAAAGGCGTAAAGCAAGGAAACCCGCTTTCACCCATGCTTTTCAACAGCGCGCTTGAAGAAGTATTCAAAAAGCTTACGGCTAGTTGGGAGAGAAGTGGCGTTGAAATTGGTGGGGCTCGGTTAACAAATCTTCGCTTCGCCGATGACATTGTCGTATTCTCCTCCACGGCGGCAGAACTGGAGCTCATGCTGAACCAGCTCAGTAAGGCGAGCCTTGAGGTTAGACTCACGATGAACATGTCGAAGACCAAACTGATGTCAAAGACCACCAAATACAAGATACGAGTGAATGGTGAAGAATTGCAATATGTCCATGAATAGATCTACTTGGGCCAGTTAGTCTCTTTCCAGTCCAGACAAGATAAGGAAGTCATAAGACGAACCAAAAATGCTTGGAAGAGCTACTGGTCCATGAAAGAGCTAATGAAAGGAAACCTATCTTTGTCACTCAAGCGTAAAATCATGGACATGTGCATTCTTCCCATTTTGACATATGGATCCCAAACTTGGTCTTTGACAAGCATCCAAAAGTCGAAGCTCAAGGTTTGTCAACGTGCAATGGAGCGCAGCATCCTATTCGTCAAACTTACCGAACATGTACGCAACAACACACTGCGCTCCAAAACACAAATCACTGACGTTGCTCAAAAAGCCGCCAAGCTAAAGTGGGACTGGGCTGGCCATGTCTGCCGTATGCCTGACGAGCTGTGGCCCAAAATAACCACAATGTGGAGCCCTGACACAACCAGAAGGCGACGCGGTAGACCTCGCAGGAGATGGCGGGATGAGCTAGACAAAACCAACGACCAGTGGCCCACATTGGCATAGGCTAACAGTAACAGTAACAGTACTGACTATGGCCATGCGCCAAAAAAACATGATGCAGCTCTTTACCAGCATCGCCTCCTCGTCAATGTCACGCAACTGTCAAAAACAAACTTAAGATTTGTACCTAGCTGAAAGCTCTGCTCTGGCTGTAGTACCGTACCGGTAGTACGATAACACTCGGTTTTGTATTTACAAAAATATTAAAGTATTTCGCACATAGTTTCCGGACTATTTGCCCAACCCATTACATTCATTTGTGTCATAATTTTAGGTACTTGCATAATGTTGAGAATGCATAATTTTATACTTAGTTGAAAATTTTACTTTCATTACAATAACGAAGTAGTAAATATACATAGCATTTTGTTTGTGTCATCTCCGTCCACGGGAAATCCTTATATTTAACCAGTACCTAACGCGTTGCCCAACTAGCTCTACAAGACAATCGGTGATCGGTGAAATAGGTGTTACGCGTTTTAGAGTAGGTACTGTTAACTGTTTCAAATGTTTTGTGCCGAATTCACCCACGATATATATTTACTAGCTGACCCGCGCAACTTCGTCTGCGTCACATAAGAGGAAGAGCGGGTTACAGAGTGGGTCGTAAGCACCCATCACACCTCTCACAACTGCTTACCATTTAAAATTTCAAACTCTACGTCCCTACGCTATGACGCCGTGTCATAAAGTGCACAACCTCTTCAAAGCTTAGAAACCTTCAAATGCGGTATTAATATTTTACGGTGACTTTCGAGACATTCCAACTTTAAAGAGTATTTGCAATTTTGCACCAAAATTTTTATGTGAGTTCAACCATTTTGGAATAAAATCGGATTGGATTTTGAAACATGTATCAAAATAACTTGTAGTTTATATCAAAATCTCGAAGGAGTATTGATTTCAAATTCGAAACAAATCACCGCCAAAATAACTTTCTACCCCTTTTTAACCCCGTTAGGGGATGAATTTCAATGCAATATGAAACGCGTCCATCAATTCTGTTAATATTGTTGATTGCAAAGTTTGAAGTAGATTGGACCCAGGAATCACATTTTCCCATACAATCTTTGCCCCCCCTTTTCACCCCCTTAGGGGTATAATTTCAAAATTCTTTCTTATCGAATGCCTACGTTATACAGAAAATACACCCTCCAAGTTTCAGGTTTCTACAATCGCGGTTTAGGCTGTGCGTTGTTCCATCAGATAGTCCTTCAGGACAAAGCATTTTTTAGTTGTAGATAGTAGGATTTGTACTCGTTTGTAATGTATTTGTAACTTTTCCGGCTTTATGTCTTATGTAAAATAAAAAATAATTATTGGCATCAAAAATTGATTTATGTAAAATAGCAATTTTCTGGCTAACTATTTCCCCTACACTGCCCCGCTGTAAGTTATTTTTTTTGCGATTTCTGACTTTTTGAGTACTCTAACCTGGGTTGGTTTGGAAGAACTTCTTGATTAGTGTCGGAAAGAAGATCGATTGGCATAAAAAAAAAGTTTTATATAAAATGGCAATTTTCTTGCTAACTGTACTTTATTTTTTAATTAAATCTGTGATAAACAACAAACATTTTGTGAAAAAATTACGGATTGTTACCTAAGACCATTTTTGTGTAGCTGCAGCTCCCCTTACTGCCCCGTTTACCGTTTCCACCCTGTGTTACCAACTACCTATACCGAGGAAAGCCGATTTTCTTGAGTTCCGCTATTTTGGGAGTATTCACTTCAAAAATCAAATTTCAAGAAAATTGAGAAATTACATTTACCTGTATTCAATTTAAAGTATTTACAGCAACTTTTAAAGGTTTCCACTTCAATGGATTTTATTCTATAGGTGTATGAAGTTAATTAATTTTAATCACAAAACCCTCTTTTTTACGTCTCTGGGTGATTTAAAAAAAAATGCTGAAACAGGTATTTCTTTATTTTTAATAATAAGTATTTACTCTGAGTTTCATGAATCTAGAGCAATCTAAAATTTTTTTTTCATACAATATTTACACCCCCTTTTCACCCCCTTTTTCCAAAATTTTCCATAATTTCTATAGCCTTAATGTTATTCTGGGTTTATTTAAATAGATAAGTGAAGTTTTCATCAAAATCCGTCCAGCAGTTTTTACGTGATGCGCGGTCAAACAAACAAACAAACACGAATTTTAAAAATGGTTTTAATATTATGTTCAGTTACTTATTTTAAGTCACCCTGATCGGATTTTTTTTTAAATCTTCAATGTACAGATTTTTTGGTCTCAACCATTTTTATTATATGTATAGATAATATTTTTTTTACCAGAAAACCCTGTAAGATACAAAAGAATGTTCAAAATTAAAAAAATAACTTAAAATTGCATGGCCTAATTTGGCACTTTATTTAATAAGCCTACCTAAGTGATCTGAGAAAGGAATAAATTGTATTTTTTTACTGTATTTTTACGTAGAGCTTCGGCAACGAAAGAAGTCCACGGATTATTTTCAGAAGTTTTAATATGGTAATAATTTAAGACTGCCAAAATTGACACGTTTCGTACTTGAGTACTCTTGTGTGTGAGTGATCTTGTGTTTGTGTATCATACAGGGTATAAACCACCTTATCACAAAGCCGCTAACCAAGCATTCTGTACATCAAAATAAGTAACTTTACGCAAAAAATATTGCTGGGAAACAACTTTTTTTTTAGGTTATAAATCATGTTTTGTGGTAGATCTCAATGTAACGCACTTAACACATGGTGCTGATGGATGGATTGAATAGTACGGGGGTCGTGGAGGTGGTAAAAGTAAAAATCTTACCAAAAACGTATATTAAAAAAAAAACTTGTCAAAAAGTTGTAACTTTGACCCCCCATATCTCCGTAACTAGTAGGTTCCCAGGTATGGTGTAGAACAAAACAATGATCGCAATGATGGGGAGAACGAGTGCCTTTCGGCTTCGTGAAGAGGTGTTTTACACTCCTTATTTAGGTACATTGGTTTTGTTTAAAATAATGCCGAAAACAATCAAAAATTCCACTAGGAAGCTTCTATTTACTATGATTGACAAATAGACATAAAAAGTGATTTGAATCAGAATGAGTGTGTTTACGATGAACACAATGTTGACTATTAATTTTTCCTGATATTTCATAAACTACAGGACCGATTTACATGATTCTTTCGTTTTGACACTAATTTATACGTTATATCTCAACAAATAAAAATCATCATTTCGAGTTAGGTAGGTACGTAATAATATGACACAAAATCTTTAATCTACGTTTTTGTTTCTATTAGACTTTAATACTATGATGATGCCAAGTTAACATAAAACCAACAAGATTCAAGTGAGATTTAAAAAAAAAACACTTAATTACATTATCTAAGTTACACCCCGGTGTGGAGATAGGGTCTCGTCCCCGACAATAATACACTCGAAAATTACAGCTCATAGAACGTATTTAAAAAAAACCCTGTATAATGAATAGTATCAACACCGTTCACGCAGTGTATAGCTAGGGTAATTTAAAAAAATCAAGAGTTAACTTCGCTCTTGATTTTATAAAATTCCCGCCTTTTTTATGGACAGCTTTCGTTGGCCAAGCTCCACTGACCCTATTGTCAGTTTGCGTTGAAAAAAGTAGCCCGTTTCTTTCCGATTCCGTTGTTTTTTTAATGTTTTATTCGAAAGTTTTAAGAAAATTTGCCAGTAGGTATTTTCTTGGTTTGTTTTCTATAAAACCGAAAAAAAAACGAAAAATATTAAAGAAACTGGAAACTTTTCATGTTTTTGTTTTTCAAATCCGTACTTACTTACTTTGCTTTACTCTTTCTATAGTAAAACGTACTTCTATACATATAATAAAATCGTTGAGACCAAAAAATCTGTACATTGAAGATTTAAAAAAAAAACCGATCAGGGTGACTTAAAATAAGTAACTGAACATATTAAAACCATTTTTAAAATTCGTGTTTGTTTGACCGCGCATCACGTAAAAACTGCTGGACGGATTTTGATGAAATCTTCACTAATCTATTTAAATAAACTCAGAATAACACTTAGGCTATAGAAATTATGGAAAATTTTGGAAAAAGAGGGTGAAAGGGGGGGAGGGGTAAAGTTTGTATGAAAAAAATTTTTTAGATTGTTCTAGATTCATGAAACTCAGAGTAAATACTTATTATTAAAAATAAAGAAATACCTGTTTCAGCATTTAAAAAACAAAACATCCAGAGACGTAAAAAAGAGGGTTTTGTGATTAAAATTAATTAACTTCATACACCTATACAATAAAATCCATTGAAGTGGAAACCTTTAAAAGTTGCTATAAATATTTCAAATCTAATATAGGTAAATTTAATTTCTCAATTTTCTTGAAATTTGATTTTTGAAGTGAATACGCCCAAAATAGCGGAATTCAAGAAAATTGGCTTGCCTCGGTATAAGTAGTTGGTAATACAGGATGGATACGGTAAACGGGGCAGTAAGGGGAGCTGCAGCTACACAAAAATGGTCTTAGGTAACAATCCGTAATTTTTTCACAAAATGTTTATCCCCATTCACAGATTTAATTAAAAAATAAAGTACAGTTACCAAGAAAATTGCCATTTTACATAAAACAAGTTTTTTGATGCCAATCGATCATCTTTCCGACACTAATCAAGAAGTGAAGAAGAAGAAGAAGTTCTTCCAAACAAACCCAGGTTAGAGTACTCAAAAAGTCAGAAATCGCAAAAAAATTACTTTCAGCGGGGCAGTGTAGGGAAAATAGTTAGCCAGAAAATTACTATTTTACACAAAACATTTTTTTGATGCCAATCATTATTTTTTATTTTACATAAGACATACAGCCGGAAAAGTTACAAAAACATTGCAAACGAGTACAAATCCTACTATCTACAAATAAAAAATGCTTTGTCCTGAAGGACTATCTGATGGATCAACGCACAGCCTAAACCGCAGATTGTAGAAACCTGAAACTTAGAGGGTGTATTTTCTGTATAACGTAGGCATACGATAAGAAAGAATTTTGAAATTATACCCCTAAGGGGGTGAAAAGGGGGCAAAGATTGTATGGGAAAATGTGATTCCTTGGTCCAATCTACTTCAAACTTTGCAATCAACAATATTAACAGAATTGATGGACGCGTTTCATATTGCATTGAAATTCATCCCCTAACGGGCTTAAAAAGGGATAGAAAGTTATTTTGGCGGTGATTTGTTTCGAATTTGATATCAATACTCCTTCGAGATTTTGATATAAACTACAAGTTATTTTGATACATGTTTCAAAACCCAATCCGAATTTATTCCAAAAAGGTTGAACTCACATAAAAATTTGGTGCAAATTGCTAATACTTTTGCTAATATTTTTTATTTGTCGAAATTATTTACAGTTTTAGAGATACACTGCTTTTAAAAACCGCCTTTTGGACCGTTTTCAAGAAACCTCCGCCTTAAAATAGGAATGTCTCGAAAGTCATGCCGTAAAATATTAATACCGCATTTGAAGGTTTCTAAGCTTTGAAGAGGTTGTGCACTTTAAGACACGGCGTCATAGCGTAGGGACGTAGAGTTTGAAATTTTAAATGGTAAGCAGTTGTAAGAGGTCCGCAACGGTTTACAGCAGCTATATCGTGTTGCGGTTCATTTAATGCACCTTGATGAGAACTGCAGACCTAGCTGGAGTATGACTGTCATCGAGTGTCTAAGTATGAAGATGTAAAGCTGTCAATAGAAGCCCTTTTGTAGTTTTTAAAGCTGTTTTTGTAAACATGGTAATTTATTCTTATTCAAATAAATACGTTGTTAATCACAAGTATTTGATTTTGAACAAAATTGCCCTTTTTTTTTTTTTTTTTTTTTTTAAGGATGGGAAATCATCAAATGACCCCCCCCACTCTGGGCGGAGCGGGAGGGAGTGTCAGACTCTTACTGACTAAAAACCATCCATGTTCCTTCCTCGCCTTTTACGTTCCGGGGCCGCGGTATCTCTTTCGAACAGGCCCGCAACCCCGGCAGGCTTCGGCCCTTGCGGGCCCCTCTCTTTTTGCTGACACTCTTTGAGGCGCGCGTGGAACACGAACGCGCCGTCGACACGGCCTGTCGTCGTCGTTAGACGGCCGGACGGCCAGCTATTGCCCATAGCCAGCCGTCCACAGGCCCGCATCTACGGTGGCCGGTAGCCACCACGTGGCCCCCGACGCCCGTTGCGTCTCCCGCGGCGGCCGGGAAGAGAGGATCTCTCCCTCTCTCGTTCCGCCACCTCCTTCGCTAGCATGACTGCTTCGCAGACGGAGGCGACGGCTTCCCATTCCGTCTCGCTCCGGACCATGGATTGAACCAGGGCCGGACGCGAGAGGTCGCCGCCGCCGATCGCCGCCACGAGGACACGGCGGAGCTCCGCCCACGCAGGGCAGACTTCCACCGTGTGCTCCACCGTGTCCTCCGGTCGATCCTCGCAGTGGAGACACCCGGGCGATTCCTCCCGCCCGATTCGGTGCAGGTACCTCCCGAAACATCCGTGTCCGGTGAGGACCTGCGTCAGGCGGAAGGTGAGGACGCCGTGGCGCCTCTCCAGCCACTCCTCAAAGAGGGGACTTACCGCCACTATCGTGGCGTGCCCTGCACGGGGTTGCGACAGTCGCTCTCTCCATGTCGCCATGAGATCGCGCCGGAGGTCAGTCCGCTGAGCGGCAATTTGCCGCGGCAGCGGAGTTTCCCCCCGGCGTAGTACCTCCGCGCGCCACTCATGCAGGCGCGCGAGGACTATCGCCTCCAGATCCCACGGCCCTCCAGATCCCACGGCAACAAAATTGCCCTTGGGTACGTAAATTGACTTCAACGCAGCAAAGTAATGATCATGTACCGGGCGCGCATTTTCATTATGCGGAAGGATGTGTGTGATGTGCTCTTTGATAACTGTATTATAGGTGCTTACGACCCACTCTCTGTAACCCTCTCTTTCTCTTATGTGACGCAGACGAAGTTGCGCGGGTCAGCTAGTACTAAATAAATTGGAGGATACAATGAAAAATAAAAAATCCCTTCGGCAAGCCGCAGGACTTCCTGACAGGCAGTGTGTCCTGCAACGACTGGCCATTGCGGCTAATCGAATAGGCGTGCGCCGGATCCCGGTGGATCAGATCATGTCAGATCTGTCTCGATCGAGTGTATTTTAACCTACCCATATACCTACTGTATGAATTAACCTACCCTTTCAGACAGACAAAGCAGTCATTTTCTTCTGTTGGAACGTCATATAATGGTTGTGAATTGTGCGTGTGCTTTTTGCTTTGGTTCCAACAGCAAATGACCACAGAGAATTCCGAGGCACGGAGGAAACTCGGTATGTAAGGGTGGTCACCCATCCACAGACCAACCTAGGCAAACACGGCTTAACCTAAAGATCAAACCGAGCGGCTGTTATTATTTAGCCACGAGCTGCTCACTCGAAAAATAAAAAATAACGCCATAAATGTCGTCACATTAATGGCGCCTATTTTCCGAAGGCAGATGTACTGTGTTGACAAATTGGTTTTCGGAGGATACATTCGTTCATGAGCTATCAGAAAAGTATCAGTTAAACATCCTGAATTACGTAGATTTTTCACAATCGGCACTTTATGGTGTTAAGGTGGAACATTTCGAGGAACACTTTAAAAGTTCGATTTCTCAAAAACCTTCTAGTTTGGACCCCAAGTTATCGGGTCAAAATTGCTGCAAATAAGGTCTAGTGTCCCCCATTACAAGGCCTACACCCAATTACCAATCACCCTGTATTATGAAAGGATAGGTACAACCCAGTTTACATGAAATACTTAGGTATTGAATGAGGTTAAATAAGGCTAGGCGTAGGAGGAATAGGGGGCATCGTAAATCTACCTGTCTACCTGAAAAAATCCGTTAAACAATCCTAAAACACCTACTTTACCCGACCTGAAACCTTTTTCATGCTTAGCAGTGAACTTAATTCTATGATAGTTTTCGTTTAGATCCTTCAAACAGCTTATAATGTGAATTGTAGTACCCTGTTTTTAATATTTCTATGGTAGTACCTATCTCGACTAACTAAGTACGCCTACATTTTCATTGTTAGCTGAACTACCACCAATGACTATAAAGTTTAGTTCTCTTTGAGTACCACTATAGCTTTTCCTTCTTAAAATGAGAGATTAAGTAGTTATTAGATGGCGAGACGTCTTCGATAGAGAAGAAGACAGGAAGGAAGGCAGGAGGTGGAAGGAATGGAGGACACCTTTGCCCCGGAGTTGGAGAGATCAGGCACACAAAAAAAAATCTAAACTTATATTGTGGCTTAAAACTAAACTTATATTGTGTCAACCTGCGATCATGGCGCTTACAACAGCGTTGAAATATCGGAAGCTCAAAATAACAAATTATCATAATAAAGGGTGTAAAACACCTATTCACGAAGCCGAAAGGCACTTGATAGGGTATCATTGCGACATTTTTTTGTTCTACATCAACCTTCTAGTTACAGAGATAAGGGGGTTCAAAGTTACAAATGACAAGTTTTTTTAAATACAAGTTATTTTGTAAGATTTTAACTTCTAATACCTCCACGACCCCCGTACTATGCAATCCATATAGCAACACAATGTTTTAAGTGCGTTACATTGAGTTCTACCACAAAACATGATTTATAACCCATAGAAATATTAAAAACATCTATGTTTATAAACTCAAAAAAAAAGTTGTTTCCCAGCAATATTTTTTGCGTAAAGTTACTTAGTTTGATGTACAGAATGCTTGGTTAACGGCTTTGTGATGAGGTGGTTTACACCCTGTATAAGTTTATATTAATGAAATCTACACAGACCCAAAATAATTATTCGAAACCTGCACTAATTTCAGGTATTATACCTACCTATATTACTTTCATCTTGAGTGTACGTAAGTACAGAAAGTGAGTGTTTTTTTCAACAATGATTTGATGCTTAAAACTACGTCAGAGCTTTGTATTGAATGTAACTGTATATGTATAGGTAAATAAGCTAAGTGGTCAGGTTCAAGATAAAATACATAACTGAAACAATTATGGAGGTACGTTATTCATCGCGAGTCGTTACCGACGAAAAAGATGATATGAATCACCCCTAGGTATCCTGATGATGGTCGTGGTAGGTCAAAAACGAAGTAAGATCTAAAAATAAGTATTATAACAAGGAGTACTTTTGTTATTTGTTTTTGTTCCTATGACTAATAACAAAAGGCCACCTCCTACTCGCTTTGGATGATGAAGAGCGTGGTCGTAAAAATGCATTGACGCAGGTTTGCCCTGACATGTAAATAAATAATAAATCAATTTATTGACACACACAAGTTACAAATTATACAAGCAAGAAAACCAAAACAATCAGCATACTAAAAGGGGTTACTAGAAGAAACCGTGGGCCCCAAACTAGGCACAGCCTGTATCTTGGTGGCCCAATTCAGACAGTAAAGGCAGATTGTGTAAGTGACTCTTCAGCGTGACGCAGCACAACAGGACACAGGTAACAGTTAAATTGAAAATTATAAATAAATAAAGAAAATATATATAAATACCTACCTAAAAATAACAATCTTATAATTTTATAATATCAACCTATCTAAATAAATAAATGAATATAAAATAAAAAAAAAGCGAAGATGAACATACAAAACGGTCTAAAGTCATAAGTTCAATCACCATTATTAATTCAAATTAAAATTCATCATTCGGAAAAAAAAAAGAAATACATTAAAATCATAAATTCATTCAATAAATCAATCAAACTAAAACTAAAAACATTAAAATCATAAATTCATTCAATAAATCAATCAAACTAAAACTAAAAACATTAAAATCATAATTCATTCAATAAATCAAACTAAAACTAAAATCATCAAAATCACAAATTCAAATCAATCATCATTGCAAACATGATGGCACATTGGCAGGTATGTGTGCAAGATTTACTGTGCGTGTGTGGGTGTGCGTGAGTGCGTGTGTGAGTGTGTGTGTGTGTGTGTGTGTGTGTGTGTGTGTGTGTACTAGTTATTTCAAGGGGCACAAGAGATTTTCTGTCTCATCATAGGTCAGGTCCTGAAGCCATGTCTTAATAGTAATCTTGGCTTCGAGTACATTCCCAGGGATCTTTAGTGTGGATTTATTGACAGAGTTAAAGATTCGAATAGGGAGAAAGAGTGAAAATCGCGAGGCAAATACCGTTCTAACTCTTGGGATTGGTAGTCTGTCAGCTCCTATCCTACCTCTTTGGAAGTATGTGAATTGTCTTCCCGACGCAGCGATCAGTTTAAGAAGAGACTTTTGGATATAAAGCTGTCGGACACGCAAGACTCCTGCCTCTTTGTATAGATCATCTGTTGAATAACGACGCGGTTTTCCAAGGAAAACTTTAAGAACAGCCCGTTGAGCACGTTCAAGTTCAAGCAAATAGGACTTGGCCGCGCTACCCCAGACGCCTACACAGTACTGCAGTAGCGATTGACAGAGTGCTAAGTAAACTTTTCTGCATATGTCTTTAGGGGCACTGGCACGTAGGGATTTAAATAGATAAATGAACTTACGGATTTTTTTAGAGAGTGACGAGATATGTTCCTTAAAAGACAAATTCTGATCAATAGTGACACCCAAATATTTCGTTGATTTGACTCTGGCTATACCATTACAGCAGCAATTTGTGGCATGACAGTGGATTTTATGGATTTTGATATGATCGATCTCCGGACAGCAAGAACGAGTGGTGGAAAACGTTATAAAATTAGTTTTTTCAACGTTTAGGGTCAAGAGATTTCTATCGAGCCAGTCAGATATAGTACGCATGCCATTTTCTACAGCGTCTGTGGCGTCCGCCCATGTGTCTCCGTGAAATATGATTGCTGTGTCATCTGCGTAACAAATCATATCTGACCGTGGGATCGTTAGCCTCAATATGTCATCCATGTACATGGTGAACAATGTCGGCCCGAGGACACTTCCCTGTGGGAACCCAAAGTTACTGGAAGGCTTTCACTAACATTGTCCCCGATCACAACATACTGCTGTCTACCCATTAAATAGCTTCTAAACCAGTCCCAAGCGACGCCTCTTACGCCAAGGCGATCTAGCTTTTTTAATAGTATTTGAATGGAAATTGTGTCAAATGCCTTGGCTAGGTCAAGAAAGACACCAATAGCCCGTTTCCCCTGATCAACCTTTGAAGAGACAATGTCAGTTAAAAGCCCTACAGCTTGCTCTGTGGACTTCCCGCGTCTAAAGCCGTACTGGCGTCCGGACAATAGGCCGTGTTTTTCGAGAAAACTGATGACACGGTTGTTAACGAGCTTCTCTAAGATCTTTGACAGTACACAAAGTAGAGAGATAGGCCTGTAGTTGTCAGGGCAGTCTTTTTCGCCCTTCTTGTGAATCGGCGTTACAGCGGCGACCTTCCAGGACTTAGGAAATATACCCGTTGACATGCTCAAATTACATATATGCGTTAGGGGGTTTAAAACAAATGGTTTGATATGCTTGAGAAGGAATGGACGGATCCCGTCAGATCCAGGTGCGCTGTCGTCTTTCAAATCGGAAATGAGACTGTCAATTTCATAGTTATCTGTTGGGTGAAAGAAAAGGTAACCATACAAAAATAAAAAAACAGCATGTAACCTATTCGATTGTAGGTTTTAAGTAATATTCACCAAGTCATCGGTCCACCTAGTGGGGAGGTCTTCCAACGCAAAGTCTTTCGGCTCGCGGTCACCACTCCAGAACTTTGCACCCCCATCGGCCATCCGTTCTGCGGGCAATGTGCCACTGGTACTTAAGTTTGGCAATTCTTCGGGCTGCGGGAATCCTCTGGATGCGAGTCAAACCAGACCGGTTAATGTGGCTACATTTGAGGGACGCATATGTCCAGCAGTGGACGTCTTTCGGCTGAAATGATGATGATGATGATGACGTTAATATTGTCTTGATGTGAAAGAACACCAGCCTGTTATTACCTTTTTTTTTAAGTGTGGTTAGTAATTAATCAGGTGTCAGAGTGTTTATGCTACCCATGTACCTCTGACTTGGCTTGCCTACTGCAGAATAAACACCTCTGTTCATTATGAGAAGGCAGAAATAGTAGGTAAACACCACGCCTGCTCGAGGCGGATTGCCGATTTCAATCCAGTGAAAAAATACCTCAGAAAAAAAAATCGTGAATCCCTACTTAGGGTAAAACACTAGTCCAAGCTCTTGTCTATCCTCCAAATAAATAAAGATTGTCCCGAGCGCCTGTTATAACTTAGCCACGAGCTTCTCCATGAGGTCAATGTATGACGGTTCCATATTTTTTTCAGAAAGAGTCCTTGGCCAATTCAATTCATTAAGTAGGTACCCATTATATGGTGGTAGTTAGAGAGGATTACCTACACTAAAACAATAATGTTTGCCGAGTAATTACAGCGGCAGTAGGAACAGATTAGATAAAGATATGAACAAATATTATTTTACATACAGTGCCATTACTTCATTGGTTTATTAAGCATACTGCAAATGTACCTACATATATGGTCCAGTATGGGATTAAACGTTTGAACAAACAACTAAAGCATATCTACAAGGTCAACTTACTTTTCAGTACTCATACTCGGAAAGTAGGTCTTAAGTTGCCTGAGGAGCGGGTTAAAAGTAATACTTTTCAGCCGTAGGGAGAATCGTTTTCAACTGACAGCTGTCATATTATTTAAAAAACGACCAGTACTATTTTCCCATTTCTATTGAAGCATTTTCCAACTTTCTATAAAGCCACTCAATTATAGCGCGATGTTAAATTGGAATAACATAATATCGTATTTTTTAAATAAGTAACTTTATGATAATTTGGTTTTAAATATTTATTAAACATAACATAGATTTGGGCAAAATACTAACCATTTTTCAATGATGAAAATGAAAAATAATGGCTGAATAGATGGCTGGCCGGCCACAGATAAAAAAAAAACAAAAAAAGGCGGGTAAGCGGCAATCCAAACGTCATTTGTGTTTCGAGTTGATTTATGTTTTTATTTTCCTTGTATTCGTAATGAAAAGCACAGTGTTTACCTCGGGTTAAAGACTTATTTAGTCCTTTAAACTATTAGAGCCCTCTTGAACGAACTAAATAAGTTACTTTCACCCCTAGGGTAACAATGTGCTATTTCAGGTTTCAGTTGAGGTATTTAAATATTTTTTCAACATGTCAAAGCATTTACCTAATAATTATTATGCGCAGGCACAATCTCTCAATCTCTCAATGACGAGTGCAGTCTTCATGTCATTCATAAATACATTAAACTTGTAAGGTATCTATAAAAGGAATTGTTGTTTACTATATCTATTAATCAAGTTTAACATTACTTCATATTCCGCACACCGGAACAACCTTTGTCAAACAAAATGGAAACCGGAATTAGTTAGCGGTCAAATTATTTCAAATATATTGAAAAACGTTAATGTAAATGTAGTAGTGTAATATAAAAGAGACTAATAAGCGTCGAGATTAGAACCTCGAGCACAATGTGAACGTCCTACAATGTTATTGTTATAATTTTAAATTGCGCGTGAGTCAGTGACGGCGCACGCCGCGCACGCGCTCCCCGTTTGTACTACAAGCTTTATACTATGCTACAAGTACTGCAGGAGTATGGATTGAAGACTGAAGAGTCGGATTCTTGTTGTGGTTGGCAACATTTACAATAGTTGATAAATTGCTTAAAAAATGTAATGAATGAAAAAACCTATATTCAGCTGAATTTTACCGTCAGAAACAGATTATTTTCTTGTTAGACGCGAATTGAGAGATGTACTGACGTGCCAGCGTCCTCGCAGGCCTCGGCAAGCACTGGAGCGTCTTCAGCGGAGCTACCTCCGACTCGGCCTTCCTGGGTGTCGCAGACAAGGTGCTCGACTTCTCATCTACTTCACTCTCTTCATCATCAGAACCTGTGCATCATAAAACCAACAGTGAGCATTTAACCACAAATGTTAAATATGACAGCAGATCTATTTCTCTTTTTTCAAGTTGAGCTATTATTTTTGGATGAAAGAGTTTATTCGATCAAATGCTAAAGAGACATGAATTGTTTCATAATACTCATTGAGGTAAGGCCAATTCACAAATCATAGGAACCAAATCCACCGTGATAACGACCACCCAACAGCTGCATGTAACACATAGCCTTAACTTAAAACATCTTAGAGGCCATCAACGACACCACTAGCCATAATACCAACCAAAACCTTGGGCAGCTGCAGCTGCTGGCTTACATGGTATAAATGGCCAAGCCTGTCTTCGGGCTTTACACAGTACTTTGCCATTCACGCCCCGAATGCCATAAAGACACGGGTACTTCCTTGGCCACTACTGATAGGTACCAAACTGGTAGGATCAAGGCTAAAACCGTAGGTTAGATTTCAGCTACAGTAAGAAGTCCCTACTTAGGTGATTTAATTCATGTCTCAGAAACAAAACAAAGATCAAGCAGTCAAGAAAAGTTCTTAGAATGTAATCTTGAATGAAATACCAAAAACAATATCTCGGTTCAAAAGCTTAACAAAAAGTTTGAGACCAACTAAACAAAAATCACAGTGTTTGTTCAGTTAAAATATGAATTTGTGAACTTCCACTTGAATTTTAAAACACCCTCGTAAATTCTGCTTTTATCCTTTGACATGTACTTATTGCATTCGAAAATAAATGTGAAATGTTCAAAATTAGTGGAGTTCAAGTTTTGTTCAAGTGGCTAGATAGGTGTTCGTTCTCATAAATAATGTCACTTTTTTTTGCCACGGAACAACCATAAAAACATATTGCATTTGTCTAAAAACCGTAAAACGCTTAAACAAAGAGGGTAAACGTAGTACAACTTACAAACACTTTGCAAAACAACTAAACAATTGTACACGACGACTTTTCAAATCACAAGTAGGATTTATTCAGGTCATGTTCCCACACCAAAAACCATGCGCATGAGGTTTACATTGGTTACAGCAGGTCAACCATGAGATCTACTTCAGGATTTACACGTCTGTAGTCAGCGTCGTGGGCCCCACCGACATCAACCTCGATACCGTCACCAGAAACTGCACTCTCAATAGTAGGTACAGTCCACAGTTTGTGCCATAAATAATCGAATAATCTGCTGTCACATCTGACATTTAGATGCTCACTGTCGGTTTATGATGTACAGGTTCTGATGATGAGGAGAATGAAGTACACGAACAGCCGAGCACCTTGTCTGCGACACCCTGGAAAGTCGAGTCGGAGGTAGCTTCCGCTGAAGACGCTCCGGTGGTTGCCGAGGCCTGCGAGGACGCTGGTACGTCAGGAGAGGCCGTGTTAGCTGCGTCTCCGACCTACACCCCTCCAGAAAGCCCAGAACGTGTGATCAGGCCTATATAAGCCAACGGGTAGCGTGGCAAGGGGCTCATTCCTACATCCGGCGCGCGCACTCATTAACTGTTGCCTTTGATTCTGTTCACTTGATTTATTTTACCTTTCAGTTACAATGAACTTCAAGAACTTTTGCATTATGTTACTTGCTGCTACGGAACCCTTCATGGGCGAGTCCGACTCGCATTTGTTTTTAATACTCTGGCCTCGTTCGTATTGTAATTTAGCTACTACATATAACTCTTTACTACGTGCTCCAAAACCACGGTGGTATTTGTTTACATCGACTCGTTCATCCATTCATCATGTAACAGAAACATTTTTCTAATGGAGTCCTTTTACGAAAACAAGGAAGCCATTCATTACCATTAGTTATTTCTTCGAAATGTTGTTATTAAGTAAAGCAAGGTCATGTTTACATTGTACGGTTACGGTGATCGCTTTTGTGAAACCTGCACGTTTTATTATTTTACTAATTTTGACCTAATTTGTTTTAATTAAGTTATTTTGGCGTGTTTTCTGAGGAGTTACAAACAAAATTAATATCTCTAGGTGGGGGTTGGCCATTTTTTGGCATCCAGAATGTACCTTCACCGGGTTAAAGTCTTTGAAACGCGGTTAACAATTTGTAGGCGACTGCTTGGCCCGTTTTTATGAAGGTTGTATAGAAGAAGCAACAGACTCTATTTCGATCTTCGATCAATAATAGTACCTACTAGGTAGATTTCCTTATTTTCAAAAAAAAATCTCCCTATTGGTCTCTCCCCTACGGGGGGGATACATATGTTTACGTATGTTTAAGGGTGACAAGCAAAATTTAGTCACACTCTACAGGTCGCAATTATGAACCGATTGCTTTCAAACTTGGCCAAAAAATCGAAAAAGTCAAAACTTAGGCTAAGTTCGTGAATGGGCGGAATTCGTAAATGGGGGGCCGCGGAGGGGCGGTTTTCCTAAAATCAGTTTTTTAGCCATAACTTTTTCCTATGGAAAAATTTTGAACAGTTTCTCATTTTTATCATTCTGAGTAAAAATACGGACAACTTTAAATTAAAACTTTTTTGATGCAACCCCTAAATTGGGGAGAGTAAATTGTTTACTCTACAATTTGTTACCCTTGAAGTGTAGCGATAAACTTATAGTTTTCGAAATAAAAAAATATAACTGAAAAATGGAGGGCGTTTCCATGCTAAACTCTTATGAGAGGATTTAAAAAGGGTAAAATTTCCATTACAGGACAAGGATTTTGAAATCATATTTTTTTTTTGTATATTGTACACAGTCGGACGCTCCAGCACCTTCTCCGAAATCTACCTCCTCCTGCGGCTTGCCGGAGGGATTTTTGATAGAAGATTTCGATGGTCTGTAGTTAGTAATAATGGTCAAAGGCAATTCCTCCACTTTTCTGTATGAAAAGATTAAGATCATAAAAATAATAAAGAGATTGTGTTTGAAATTGCACCTATCTAGTTTGCAGCTTTTGAAATATCATTTTTTTTTTATTGTGTGACTCAGATTGACTTACTAAAACTGACTGCTTAAAAATATCAACATGAATATCTGTTGTTATTTTAACTGTGAAGTTTATCAACTTTTAAGCCTAACATAATCTTAAGTACTTAATATAAGTACCTGCTCTATTATTCGTAAATCGTACTAAATAGGTAAATAAGATGCAGTTGCAGCGAGACGTCATTGCAGGTGTAAAGATGGCATGTGAAACATCTTGATGCGTTCGTAAAGCTCACGTAGAGCTTACAGTCATTTAGTCAATAATGTCTGGTTACTATGTAAGTTGAGCGGCTACTGTTTGTTGTGATGTGTGCGCGGCGCATGCGCGCTGCCGGGCGGCGGCTGCCCAGCGCTCGCCAGCGACCACTTATCATCGGAGGTTCGGCGTGAGCGCGCCTCTCCAGTCCGCGCAAAAATCCGCTGCTAATATTAGCATGCGAGACGCTACGGAGTCGCACAGCTCCCATCGCTCGCTCCGCTGACCGCGGATCGCTCCCCGCGCTCACCGGGCGAGGTCGCGCAGGGCGGGCGGCGCGCGCCGGTGCGCCCCGGGCACCCTGCCTCGCAATACAATACCCACCACACACACAACAGGACGTGCTCCCAAGTGTCGACAACACAAATATGACAAATCATTAAATATTTCATACAATCAAGTACTATTTCGTATTCGGTGAAGTGCAGTATTGAAGTAAGGTGTCTGGGCGGAGAAGGTTTCCATCGGGGTTTATGATTCACCACTGAAATGTGAACAGTTTTTTGCTGTTTGACAGATCAGCGCACATCACAACAGGTAATTAAATTTTGTTTTGTTGTGTTTTAAGCTTTGGTTGACTTTTGTTTCATGATGAATGCCTGAAAATTTTCCAGTCCATGATAATATAGTGAAAAGAGGGCGTGAAATAAAAGGGATAACCAATATGTTTCATGTTTTTAATGACAATATCAGAGTGAATGTGCGGCGGTTGTTGTCAAGGTGTGTATTATACGTGAACACCTAATTACACATAGACGTAGGTTTTATGAAATAGTTTATCAGGTGTCGTGCTTCTTATTATCAATGGCTGGTACATACTTGGTGCACACTTGTTGAGGCTTACTTTGTCCATGTTTTATGTACCTGGGTACCTACCTACGTATATCAATGATTCGCGATTGCGATATATTTTGGTTCGATATTAGGTACTTGCGTTAGTATCTAGCACCACGCTACGAAATCTAGTCCACTTTATAGACTACAAAGTGTACAGTAGAGAAGACGATTCTGATAATTCCCATCAGCATTTTCTTTGTGGTATAAATAATATTTTACAAAAGGAAAGGATCAGCAAATGTCACAGGGTAATTTTGGAACTTGTATATTCTGCAAAATCAAACGGAAACACATTTCAGCACAATATTTCGCAGAAATTTTGAATCATGACAATTTGGCATCACTAACATCTGGGTACTTTATAGAAAAACTCAATTTCCCACACATTGCTACATGACAAAACAGTTTAATAATACCCAGTTCATTAGAACTTTACGTTTATTCATATTTTTGTTCGATTACTCTTATTGGCACATCTCCAAAACGCAAATGATTTGAATCACACTTGAAGTATCAACATTCATTGAAACGTTCCAAGAATTTGTAATAACCTGTATATGATGCAGAATGCACTCGCTTATGAAGGTAATGATCGATATTAAACGTGCGAGGACTCGGAGATTCAGTATGCGAGGTATACGTGGAAAATTGATACAAACAAATCGTTTCCACGACGAATGTTTTCACCCATGAATAGAGCTAACTAACGGTTAGTCGAGTAGGTAAAAGGGGAATTTATTTTTAGCTCAAAGAGATTTCTATCGGCAAAGGTACAATAGGTGTGTAGGAAAATATTCTATCGGAATATTACCAAATGACCAGTCTTACCAAGGGGTATGGTATTACCGAGTACTAACTCGGATGTGGAGGTCAGATAGGCTGCTGCTCAAACTACTATGGGTATTTAGTTGCATACCGTTAGACTGGAAGCCGATCCCAACTTAGTTGGAAAAGGCTGGGCTGATGATGATGACCAAGATTATCATGTCTTGTAGAAAATTGTTAGTCATTCCCTACAACGATTACTTTCTCAACGCGGTACCTACCTTGATTACTAGTTACTAGAACACTGTCCCAAAACTGTACGTCTCCCGTTTCGACACTGTACTCTCTCTTGAACTCTCTTGTCTCAGCACTGCATCTCCTGTCTCAGTACTGTTTGACAGTCTTTATGAAACCACGATGTGAGTGGAGCACCATAACAAATTCTAGCACATGTATCTAACTGAAATAACTGTACGAGAATTTATTACAGGGTAAGGTTTACTCTCTGTAAAAGTGTAAATTGAATTCTGTCAAACATAACGTGGAAGATCAATCCGTCGTGAGAACTCTCGAGTCAGTGAATATGATTATTACAGGCGTACTGTCTAATGAACTCGGTAGAGTGGAGCGACACAGACGTCACTAGGGACGACGCTGATGAAGCTTTTGCTTTGAAATATAGATGTTACTAAGGAAAATAAATGTAGAGCGTATTACATGTTGGAAATATGATAAAGAAAACCGCATTATGGCAATTCCATGAAAGAGGTTTAGGGATAGTTATTTCACGAACTCAAATAGGAGCTCATGGCTAAATAATAACAGCCGCTCGGGCCGATCTTTAGGTTAACCCGTGCTTGGGAAATCATCAAATAACTTCTCTCGCTCTGGGCGGAGCGGTATAGGGAGTCAAAGTCAAAGTCAAAGTCAAAGTATTTATTAGTGTGCTTTTTGGTGATACAATCGGTCTTATAGTTAGGTTATAGTAACTCAAAAAACTACCCATTAAGGCATACACTGTTTCACAATAATTAGAATTTAAAATTTATATTACATACAAATTGAATAGAAAAATAAAATAAAAAATCCACATCTAAAAAACATTTTTTTTTTTTATAATAAACATTTATATTAAAAAGATTACAGAGATTGAACACTATCATAAATTCAAATGGATACTTTTTTAAAATGCAATGTCATAAATTAAGAAATAATACGATAAAAAATCAAAATGTCAGAGTATATGTCAAAATAATTACGAAATCTAAAAAAACAAATCAGCCTAGCTTATTATAATTTGTCAAGAAGGAATTCGTCAATGGTATAGTAACATTTTTCAATTAAAAAAATATTTAGTTTCCTTTTAAATTGTGTCAAGTTTAGATCTTTAATGTCATTGGGTATTTTGTTGAATATTTTCGGAGCCATACAGAGGATGCTTTTGTGCATAAGGGCGGTCTTTGAGGCTCTTAGACGTACTTCGTGACGATATTCTTGTCTTGTCGATCTATAGCGTTGTTCTGAAGCTTTTTTAAACAGTTCATTATTCTTCTTGACGAACAACGCGGTCTCAAATATGTAGAGACAAGGCAATGATAATATTTTAAGAGATCGAAGACTTTGTGTCAGACTTTTACTGACTAAAACCCATCCATGGTCTAAGGACCATGGATGGGTCTCTCCCTTTATGATCCGGGGCCACGGTATCTTTTTCGAACAGTCTGTGTGACCACCCTTTTATTTTTTATTTTAGGGTGGGAAATTATCAAATAACTTCTCCCACTCTGGGCGGAAGTCGGCGGAACAGGAGGGAGTGTCAGACTTTTAGGTTATCATCGATCTTTAGGTTAAGCCGTGGTTGCCTAGGTTGGTCTGTCGATGGATGACCACCCTTAGGTACAGAGTTTCCTCCGTGCCTCGAATCGGAAAGCACATTAAGGTTTTTTTTTTTAATTTGTTGGTCTCGGCTGTAATTTGTCCATATTTGACAGTCGTTACAGGTAGTCAGTGGCCTAAAAAGTCTGACAACCAGTCTTACCAAGTGGTATATCGTATTACCCAGTATTAACTGGGCTGCATCCGGTTGGAATGGAAGCCGACCCCGACATAGTTGGGAAAAGGCTAGGCAGATCATTTCACCAACATGTAGGTACATCACCGACCATGCGACTACGACCTAGGTGTAGATAATTGTTAGGCTAAAACCTGATTTTCTTTTGTAACCTTTTTCAGTGTAAACGAAGAAACCAATACAGTTTCCATAATAATATAATATTCAAACCCTTTGAATCTTTTCTGCTGCCAAATGTGCTTTAATTCCTATTTGCTTTTCATTTTTTTTAACGTAGTCGGCTTTTTTAATATTTACAATGTGTGCGTAAATCGTTTTAACTACATCTTGAACTATCATTCCAAATGAAAAATGATAAGAGAAGCCTGAAATAACTTAGTTGGACAACTTATTTTTTTTTTCTTTTTTCTTTTCGTTTTACTTATCACTTTATTTAATTTTGATTACGGTCTTGTCTTAGTCACACTAGCAAGAATATGATAAATCCATTAACGTAGGAACATCAAAATCGGTCCACGCGTTTGCTCTCTAGACCACCACTAAAGAACAAACATACATGGGTAATTCTCACCAAATTGCGAAATTTGAGTCCCGAGGCGTTGGTGCCGAGTCATATGCATTGACTACGTAAGTCTTTCTTTTATTTCAATGCACACTATCTATACTACTATTGCTGAAAAAGAAAACGTATTACCTCTAAAGAAAAAAAAGATATGGGTACTTTTTTACCGTGAAAGTCATTCCCTCACCTTGTCCCTTGGTCCAAAAACGTTACTAAAATGTCTAATAATCTTAAATAAATCAGTATTATAAATAGCGAAATTATGCGAATATAATAGTAGATTATGTGTTATTCTGTCTATAAAAATTTCATCTTACAGCGACGAATTAATAATAAATATAATAATTCGGTTTAAATATGTCCCACCAAATAAAATCATCCCCTCACAGTATTACAAATATCTGATTTCTGCACGTATCAAACGATATTTAGGAACGCAACCTTAAGTTTTTAGTACCTAGCAACACTCTCAAATGTTTCAAGATGGCGATTTTTTCTCAACTGTAGGTGAGTTTGTGCAAAACAACATTAAGTAAAAAATATTTAAGAGTTACATTTCGGGTGGTCATTACCTCACGTTACATATATGGGTAAAGGATTTTAGTAAACATGTACATAATTTGTTGTTTTTATGCGTTTTTGGGAGTAAAATGTATGTTTGAAATGTAACAAGCAAATTGAGGGTATGTGCCGGTGTTTTTGTAGTTTTTGTTAAAAATCGTCATTCCCTCACGGTCATTCCCTCACAGCTTTAACGAGTGAGGGAATGGTGGTTGTATGAGGGAATGATTTATACAGTATTCTACGGTTCTTTTAGATATTTTATTTATGTCTTGCAACTTGTAAAAAATAGCATTTAATTGAAAACAGGTAAATGTATAAGGAAAAAAAATGACACAACCAAAGAAGTTGAGTGCTGTGGAAAAAAAAAAATAAAAAAGAAAGGGTATGATGAAAAAAATGTTTGAGTTTATTTCAGTAATTATAAGTACCAAGTTTTGAGTTGCTTTTCTTTACAATACGTTATTTCATTGTTTTATGTAATAAAATTACATAATTTCCTTTATTTGTACATGTTTTTTTATTTTATAGTAAAAATCATTCCCTCATTAATTTATTTCTTAAATACTAATTTTAAAATATAAAATTAAATCATGTTTGAGTTTATTCCGTTAATTATATGTATAAAGTTTTGATTTGCCTTTCTTAACAATTTGATATTTCATTGTTTAGTATAATAAATTACATGTTTTCCTTTATTTTGACATGTATGTTATGGTAGTATTAAATAACAAATCATTCCCTCACTTATTTATTTTTTAAATACGCATATTTTATAAATTTATTGCAAAATACGGAAGACCAATATTCTTAAATATATCTATTAAAGCTATTATTTCGATTTCTGCAAAAAAAATACAAATTTTCAAAAAAAAAAATTAAATATAAATAAATCTCAAATTTCGGGATTTGGTGAGAATTACCCACATACACAAGCTGATAAAAAGGGTAAAACGGAAATAAATGTATAAAATATAATAACGAGTAACCACAACAGAATAGGCTATTAGCTGCAAACAGTCCCGCTGTACTATGGATACCGACACAGCCTTGCTACGTTTCGCACTATTAATATAATTAGCTGCGGTTTGTACGCCAATTATAACATAACAACATTATGACTAAGCTTCTTTGGATCGACATTGATATTGGGAAAAATAATGCGTAAAATATGGTAACTTATCATGTCTGGAGATCAAGAATTTGAACTTTTTCAAAATGGCTGCTTAGTATATATTGTTTTAGATCAAAAGGGTGCCAACTCTTTTACTAAAAATCTGCTGTCTTTCAGTCAGTCCGGGTGTCATAGGGCTGTATCTTTTAAACTGAAAGGGAGACCGTTAAAATTTGCATAGTGTGTTTTCTATGGCCTATAACATAATAATTTTTTTTTTCGCGCACTCGGAATTTGTTTTGTGTCGTGGACGCTTTTTTTTCGTGTGGAAATACTGAATGAAACAACCGCGAACAAGAAACTTTTTATTGTTGAAAATATTCTCCCTCGCACTTGGCCGATTTTCCTTCTTTTCAAATACTTAGATGGTTAAAAATCCTTTTCCCTGTGCGACTATGACAGGATGCCATAAAAGTTTCAGCAGGGAGAAAAGGCCTTTCCAGTACTTTCACAATTTTCCCTCTTAGTTTAACCCTTTTAGTAATCTTACTAAAAACTTTGGTTTCTAAATGGCAATGTTGCGGCTCAAGTACCGCTTTGACTTCCTGAAAAAGAGGCCTAGAAGTTAACCTACAATGTTATTAAATAGGATACTATTTTAAATCCAAGAAAAAAAAAGTTTCTTTGTTGTATATCTATACTACACTACTGTTAGACTATATTATACTCAACTCAACTTATGAGTACAATTCTTAATTACTAATATTGTTACATATTTTGTAAAATAATAGCTCGATATCGTGATAAGAAAACCAAACGATGAACTAATAGTAATCATTAACAGAACAAGGAAATATTTAACATCACAATGAATAAAATTAAATAGGCATTAGTAAGGAAATATCACAGTTGAACCTTATTTTTAATGGAGAATGGGTAGCAACTTCCATAATCGAGTACCTACTTATAAACTATTGAAGCATATCAAGGATAGCTATTGAAGAAGAATAAATGGAAATAAAAAT
The DNA here is from genome assembly GCA_916618015.1 of Xestia c-nigrum. Taxonomy (NCBI): domain Eukaryota; kingdom Metazoa; phylum Arthropoda; class Insecta; order Lepidoptera; family Noctuidae; genus Xestia; species Xestia c-nigrum. The sequence goes on from OU745260.1 coordinate 15,779,618, forward strand.
AATTTAATAAGTGGAGATACTGTTTATTTAATATTTAAATGCAATCAAGGAGACATTATAACTACCTAGCAAGCATAGTCTTTAGAAATATTATGTTTTCTTTCATCAGGAAACAAGCGGTGAACCTGATGAGATTTCCGTCGACAAATATATGTAGAGGACCTAATTACGAATTCTCATCCCATTATTTTGTCTAGCACGTACTGTCTCACTGCTGAGTAAAAGCCTCCTTCAACTCTTTCAAAGAGCTCTTATTCCGCTATTTCTCTTTACGGGATGATTTTTTAAAACCCTTCTTTACTGCTCAGTTCTGTAAACCCTTATGCTTTGATGCGTATAATTCTGAAAAGTCCTTTTCTGTTTTCTATTGCGTATGCATGATTTCATTGGCTTTATTCAACTACATAATATGAATGGAATATTCTAATTCTCGTAGATAAGCCATTCATGGACTAAGACCGAATTAATTATTTTCCGTGATGTAAACAATTACCGTTTATTACTGAATAATTCAAGTGCACATATACTTAATTCAATGAACTATGTACATACCGATGACTGTACTAGGCGGTAGGCACATTGGTTGGCGAGGCTAGTAAAATACGTCATCAATAATGGACGAATTTATGGTAACTTACCATGGAAATGTTTAGTCCAGTTTTATGTGAATTCTATCCAGAAAAGTTTCCTTTCAAGTAAATCTAGTGATTAATATATGGGTTTATAAGCTCATCGCTCCGAAATTCTCTCGCAGTATGTTGTTTGATGTTCTTTTGTAACGGTGATCGAGAGCGCGATTTGTGCTGTGAAAATTAAGTGAGTACTTTTACATAATCATTATGTCAATAGGTTAGGACTGAAAATCGTTTATTTCTAAGTGATCATGGCCTTAAAGAAAGTCCCACGAGAATTGCCAAACGGATGCCGCCTTTACATGTGTCCTGAAAAGCATTAGAGACTATAAAATCGAGTAACTTTCTACATGTTAATAGAGAGATTATAAATTCTCTATTTTGTATATAAAAAGCTAAAGTTAAGTTATCTTTGTTAACATTTAATTAATTTATTGACATTACGATTGATAACGTAGTCTTATCTTTTAGAAGTTTAATTAAAATACGAGTGCTTAGCTTTCTGCAGACCATTTTAGTAAAGAATCGATTACCTACTATAAAGTAGCAGCAGTAAGTATAAGTGGTTTAGCTCGTTTTCGAGCTTAAGTTTTTAAACCTCGTGTAACAGAGCTATTAGCTGCTTAATTAATTAATTAACTTTTGTAATAGGATGTTATTTTCTTGGTGTACATTCAAATTTGTATATTAGAAAACATAAGGAGGTACTTATCTTCATTTCGTTTTAATGTCGTTCCTTTGTAAAGCGCACAAACGTTTTTCTGATTTTTTTTAAGAAAACATCAGAGCTTTTGTCAGTCACGTGTACCTACACAGTACCTAAGTATGTAATATACTTCAGTATTTATTGAAACCTTTGACTTCAAAGAACAGAAGTAGATTTTATCGCTTTGTGAACTCGTACAATATTTACTGAACTTGTTGATCGTTTACTTCAAAACAGTTAATGTTTATTCGGAAGTACGCTTTAGTTAGCACGTTACTTAAATTAAGCATTTGATATTGAAGCAAGATTCTTGAAGTTCACATCGGTACATATGTGCTAGTTACCATGATTCATAATGTACGTTACAATTTATAGATGAAGCGTGAATTAATTCCGTTCAGATCTGTATCACTTAGAATATTGACCTTCCAGTTTTATTATCATTTTTACGTCCAAGTAGATTTAGTAAATTTAAAAACTAGCTATAAATTGGAGTTACGATGAACGTATCCACATGATACGAATATCAAGCAAGTCTTACCGAATGTTACCAATAAACAAAGAAATGACTAAGGTATATGACACATCGTTCTAAAAATTGCATGTAAATATGTTAAGTTTATGAGCGGTCGTTTGTAAATTTGGCTGAAGCAGCTGGGTTATCTCAATATGGCCATCGGTAATATATTACTTATTTACGAGACGTTTAAAACGTTAAAATATTTGGACGTTGTACGTGGCATTAGGTATAAACTTTCCGTATTAAGGGCAAGTTTATAAAGCTTTTTTTCTTGTTTTTAATAAATCTAATTGAACATTTTGCTCCCGATTATGAAGTGCAAAATTCAAGAGCAGAATTATAAAAAATATTTGTTTTCTCAAGTGGTTTTCAATAGTGTGATTACCTACAGCTAAAACACAAAGGTAGGTGTAAATTACTTCCTATCTTTTAAATTCAATTTGATCCGCCGCGCTCTGTCAAAAACTCTCCTTTTATTTCGTTCCTCACATTCCATTTTTAGACTTTACCCAAAACAAATTGAAGCTGTTTTATATTTTGCTGAAGCCGTATGAACCTTACTGGTTGGTACTTGGGTAGGTCATAGCAATAAATTGACAAAAGGCTATGACTTTTCCTCTTCTCGTTTTGTTGAATTTACCCTTTGAGTCAGTACATAAATAATGCTGTAAGCAGTTACATTTTGCGGTTGGTAGATAACGCTTAAAGTAATATTATGTAGCTGTAACATTCATTCCTGTTTACATTTAGTGTTATAATTATAATCACCAACCAAAAAAAAATATATTACAAACTGTAGAACTAAGGAAAATAGTCGATTTCAAATAATTCTTCCTAGTAGGCTAATGAATGGAATACCGCTAGTGTGTGCTACACTGTTGCCAAATTTCCCGATGCGATGACGCAGGGTTTTCAGTGGAGACCATGTACACTTGACCCAGTTGGCCGTAAGTAGGGCGCTCCGGCAGCCCGGGGCCGGCGCCCGGTCACAGCCCAGCTCCTGTACCTGCGCATAAACTATCCAGTGCTCCATAAAAGAGCTAAAATATCAATACTTCATGTCCCGTGTTTACGTACCAATGAGGAAATCTCGTTACAAAGCACAGGGAAATTAGATTTCTCAAGAGGAAGCTTGTTCAATAACAGGGCGGGGGCTTTCAGCTTTTTCTATTGTATCTGAAAGAGAGACTTTTCCTATAACTATATGATTTCCCTCAGTAAAGTTTTACCCCAGTTTAATTGGAAATGTCCCTCGAATAATTAACCACGACCTCTAAGGCTTCTGTTTTTTCGGCAGAACCAACGGAAATTCCGCATGCTTCCGCCAAACTGAAATTCTTTTTATGGTGTGTTACAAATTGTTTGTGTACTTGAAGTTTCAAATATGAGTAGTGTTAAAACTATGTTAACTAACCGTTACGCGTGACATTTATGTAACTATTACGTATTTACTTGTAATTTTATATTCCGTTAGTTGTAGGCTTTGTGGCGGAGAAAATGAATCGGTTGAGATAACATTTAAATACACGGAAAAGCGGTCCGCGAGTGGCGGAAGTGGCTTTGCAATTGTGAACACTTGCTCCGCTTTTGTAAGTGTTCGTTGACGTAAATACTTGCCACTAAAATGTATGAAATAAATAATATGGTATATTCATTCAAATATATAACTTAGGAAGTTATTTAACTTTTCTGTACCAAAAAAAAAACACTACCGCATTGATTTTTTACGAAAAATACAATGTTTTAAAACAATGAATATGGCATTAGACAGACATTATCCATTGTAATCTTTATGTGTTCTTCTTATTTCAACTCCACTTTGAGGCTACAAAAGATTACTTAGCACAAACGACGTTGTTGGCAGGTCTCATCTATACTTTCAATGTCAAACTCCAAAAAATGTGTTATTATGAAACTCAGAACCGTATGAACAAACAGCGTTCGGTCATTCTGAAAATAATATTGTTTACTTTGCTTTGTGCAGTTAACGAGTCAATATTGTAAGAACTGTTGCTGCTAAATGACCTTTATCTTGCCATTTAAATACATTAACAGTTACTGGGACAACGTAATATAAAAATCATATAGTACTTTGTAATCATAGCCTCCGTCAGTTTTACACGGGACTTAAATCTCTAAGGTCTCATTTCAACTCGGGAGGTTGACTGCGCAATGTGATAAAATATTCAATTTACCATGAAGCTGGATTCTGAGCACGTGTGGCGTGTTTAGAACGGATATATCGCTTGAGACCTAATCTTATTCCTGCTGCATGCGGCTGCAAGACACGCAGATATTCATTTTATTACGTGAAGCTCAGTTTATATCTAGTAAAGCTTCTCCTGGCTTGTGGTGATCATATCGTTTAGAATATCTTGATATTCTTGGACGTACCTCTCGTTATAGAAAAAGCTTATGATCCGATGTACAATTTCAATATTTTCAATTAAGTGACGCGCTGGTTTCCCATGTTGCTATAACAATTAATTCTGCCTGTGTAAGTAGTCATTCCTATTAAGAGGCCTGCGGAGCATGCTAATTTCATACAAACGTTATACCAAAATAATTTGTAAATTAAACATATTCTTAAGGTAGTGTGTATTAATTTTGATTGGGTTACAGAATTTATAGGTTCCCAAACTCATATTTTGAATGTACACTGATTTAAACAAGAGTTATGAGAAAAATAAATATTCTATAGAAATTTAAAATTCCTCATATCTCGTCGTTATACAGGGTTATTTTTTGTTTATACTAAACCCGAAAAGGGGTCATTGTACTCATCATTTTGAACAACTTTTTCTATGGAACGAACCGTGAAATCGCGAAAAAAAAATCAGCTGTTCCCTACATTTATGTTCGCATAACTCGTCAAAATGTAGGGAACAGCAGATTTTTTTTTCGCGATTTCAAGGTTCGTCCCATAGAAAAAGTTGTTCAAAATGATGAGTATAATGACCCCTTTTCGGGTTTAGTATAAACAAAAAATAATGTTGTATAATTGTCCTTTCTAAATATTTATTTGGGAACATAGAAATTCTATAATACAATCGAAATATATGCACACTACCTTAAGAACATGTTTGATTTTCATATTATTTTGGTATTACGTTTGTATGAAAAACGCATGCTCCGCCGGCCTCTTAAATATCCTGAACTATGGCTGATCTCACCCATACTAATATTATAAAGCAGAAGAGTTTGTTTGGTTGAACGCGCTAATCTCAACAACTGGTTCAAATGAAAAAAAAAATTGTTGGATAGTCCATTTATCGAGGAAGGCTTTAGGCTATATAACATCACGCTACGACCATTAGGAGCGGAGCAGGAATCAAAAATGTTGCAAGAACGGGGATTTTTTTTCCTTTCGTTTTTCTCTCTTATATTTGACGCAGACGAAGTTGCGTGGGTCAGCTTGTCATCTACAATGCTATTAAAAAGAAAGAAAATCCCTAACACCAAAATATAGCATATCGTTAATGTACCGCCAGTGATCCATTGTGCACTAGGTAAGCTTATAAAACACTAACCAACTCACTAAAGCGAAATTTACCTGAGTCTGAAAGTTCTAGGAATAAGAAGGTTCTTGCTGAAAGCAAATGTGTACATAGCCGTTTAGTTCAATATTAAATTTTTCGGGCAGGGACGCGGAGTACATAAAGTTTATTGATACAGGCTTTTTGTGGCACTCGATCTGTATTCCCGTCATGTTAATTTTTAATACGTGATCGTGGAAATTGGTAGTATATTGGGAGAGCTTTCGTTTGGGAGGAATGAAAAAAGTAACAGTAGCTTCTTTCTCAATTTACTGTGTCTATTTATTTACAGCATCTACTTGGATCTGAACTCTCATCAAAGATGATAATCAATCAAACGTCTATTTTAGTTTTCGGTCGGCATACTATGCTTAACTCTTGTGATAGTACCGTTCATAATTTGTTTAATATTTTACATGTTAGATGTAACTTTAAGATGTACCTACTTTATTAAATTTTCTGAACGACTACAACTCCAACCAACTGTGTACACATTCTTGTCTTGCAATATTGGTTTTCTTAATTCTTGCTATATCTTGGATTATAATGTTTGTATGTAAATTGGGGACAATGTTAAACGCGCTTGCGTCTGGTCGGCGTATCCGAGCCATGTTTGCACATGCGCGTGCGCGCTGTACGGTGCGCCGGAGTCGATTCACTGCACATCCATTTCCGCATGTCGCAGCCGCGTTCTATTTCAGAGACACTCCTGTCCCAATCTGCTATGTTTCTTCTTATGCGATTAACTGAAGACTGAATATTTAGCACAGTTTGTAATTTTAAGAACTGTTGCCAAACTTTAACTGAGATATGCAATGAGAGATTTTAACGAAGATAAAATACGTTCAACTCCAAACATACTTTAATTAGTTTACTTCATAAGATTTTGAAAATGCTGTTAATTGTAACGAACTTTATTTTGAAATACATATTATCTGAAAACAAAGACTCCTTTTCTTAGTACATCACCACAATTTTCAAATCGACAAAAAATAACACAGTATAATATCCAATTAGAATTATTTAAAGAGAATATACTGTCGATGAATTATAACGATCAGTTGAGATGGTTTAATTGTAGAGCCTTGACGTCGATGCAAGGCCACCACTCACTGAGTTATCGCAGCCTAAGTGAAGTTAAGCAACTCGTAGGATCCACGCATGGCGGGTGTTGAGGGCGTCACCCGACCGTAGCAATCATAATAAACTTTATTTTCATAAGAGAAATGTGTGAAATATCTCTGAAACACAATATGGAGAAACAGCCTTGTGTAAAAGAAATATATGGTATGATTTTATAATCTTATAACCTAAAAATAAAGACTCGAAGTTATTACGATCCCAGTTCAGTTTCTCAATTAAAATCACAAGAACAAAAGGCTTTTTCTATAAGCATCTTTTCAAGAATCCAGCCTTTGAAATATTTCCTTTCTTTACAGTAGCTATTTCAGAAGGTACACAACAAGCTAATGAGAGTTCGCAACTTCGCAAGTAAACTTCATTACTGCTACAAGGTTTTCAGAGAGAATATTCTGATATTTTAATAACTTGTGTGCCTCGGGCGAGCTTCAGATGCAAAGAAAACAGACATGCTGTAGAATATTATAATAAAAGCTACGTGAATGTTACATAAAATACAAGTACTACGGAAAATATGTCAGCTATTGTAAATGGAGATCGAAATAAAGTGGGTTTCATTGTTCGGCTTCGAACGAAATGGATCTCCTAATCAGATACACACGATCATATGCGTAGGTTGTTACTTACATTATTGTACTGAAAGCGTACCTAATAATACCCATTGAATATTAGAGTACATAGCAATAAAATCATCAAGAGCTATATCATTGTGCCTACCAGTTTGTAACATTACGTCGACCTAGAATTACAACGCACTGTCCTTTCACAAAGAACAAATGATTAAAGTTGTACATACAAAACAAAAACCGTGAAAATACACCTGATATTAGTTTATCGACTCGCACATACCTATTGTGCTTTCGTAACTGCACCAATGGATTACTGTCTCTAAATATAGGGCAAATCCAGCCGGCGTGGCTATGCGAATGTATGTGGGTTACCGGGAGCATCACAAATAACCGCGCTCTATCGTAAAATGTCCCTATATTTCGACATTTGCTGCATTATATGCTACTGGCGAAGTAGGAAGTTGATCCACGGGATGCGCATGCGTTGCACAACACAACAGAAATGGATTGGACAAGACATTTGAATGGTCTGTCTAACATTTTTCAAGGAAAACAAGCCATGAAAGAGACAAGATGAACACGGTTGTTTAAGAAAATCTTGGAAGTATTGATGTCCACTTAGATCCAAATTCCTACAGCACAAATTTGCTTCTGGATTTAGGTCCGTCCTAGAAAGTCAGAAGGCAATTTATGCAATAATAGTTCCAAAATCTAAATGACGGTACTTCGAAAAGAGATGTGCGTTTGCGTCAGTACATTAGTAGCAAGAGATAGATCACGTTTTGATCGTCGAACAATTACGTTAACAGCACTGTTTGATAAGATTGTTTATCCCATTAATGTAGAAATGAAGGACTAAATTATTACCTACTAATAGGTAGTGGTGTTGTCATGTAGATGTTCGTTGATATCGCAAAAGGGCAAAAGCTTCTGATGATTTGCAGCTTTACTTTTGGAACATCGACAGTTACACTGATCGAAGATCAAGAGCGCAACATGTTCCACAATCTGTTTGTTACTAAACTGTTTATTTATCGAAGCACTTGCGAGAAGCGCGATCGTCTTCAGAAGCATTTCAATGTGTATTTTTGTTTACGCGTCAGGGAATGCGCGGGCGCGTGACGCATGCGTTTACATGCGTTTCGCAAAACGGACGCGGCGCGCGGTCTTACCGCTGGAATTTACTGAACAAAACCAATTGTTCCGAACATCAATACAGTATACCAGTAACTTAATCTGTAACTAAAATTAACAGAATCCAATAGAGGTAATTAAATTGGCGCGTGCCTCGAACACTAATTGGAGGATACCCGCCAGCTTCCAAGTAATCCGACAGATATTTAGTTTCATCCTGATAGGTACTCAATCAATCTATAGGGAATTTGAAGCCTATTATTATGTACCCAATTAGAGACGGATTTTGCTTATCTAGTATTACGAATTCCGTAGTTTGCAACTCAACTCGTACATAAAAATATTATTTGGATACGTTAATTAATTAGATATCTCACGTCAAAAGGTTATCGGCTGTGTTCTGGGTTTAAGAATCGGGAAAGAACGTCTTTTTCTGCGCATTATTTTAAGTAATTTGGGACAGTCCTACGTTCTTTACTTTGGTGTACTTAATTATGCTTTTCAACGGCCGAAGATTTTGCGGGTGATGCCGCCAATATATCGAATTCCGTTACAGTTACAAATGTAATAAGGTCGGGATGTAGATAAAATGCAGCATTGAATAGTAGGTAATAAATGAGAGTTCATTTGCAAAAGGGAATGAGAGTGCGCTAAAAATAGGATTAAGGGACTATATGAACAGTACCTACCCACCAAGTCATTAGCGAAGCAGCTCACAGCTGCGATGACATGCAAGTGCGGCATGGATACCTTCCCTAGTGCACTCATTATTGAATATTGAACTTCGAGTACCATAAAGGCAGTTACAAAATAATATATTTCTATACACTATGTTTTTTTAAAGGTCAACTCCAATAAATTGGTCTGTTTACCTTTCAAACTCGAACACCGGGCACAACATGCCCTTGGTAGTGTATTTAACACATAAAGATGATTCGTAACACAAACTGAGTAATAACGATTCTTTATAAGGTGCTGATATGTTCATACAGGATATAACAAGAGGTATTAACAGTACGTTAACTAGCGCTACTTAGCGTCTTGCACAAGGAAGGACTTGAACGAAACATAATAAAAGTAACAATGCGTTTAACTTATTGCAGTCTATTGATTGGTTGAGTCAGTCACCGCAGTGAACACATTATTATAATTGAAAAATTCAATATGAAAACATTAGGTACCAACTATTTTATAAGTAAATATAAATACGTACCAGATTAAACGGAGGAAAATAGTACATGGTAATACAAGGGGTTAAAATTACCACTTTTATACGAGGTAGTTTTACTACCGAGCTTTAGCGAGGTAAAAAATAGGAACCGAGATAAAATGGATTTTAGTGCCGTGTGTTACACCGTACTTTTCACTACGATTGCGAGACAAACATATTACGGTTACCAATAAATTCAATTAAGTAATACAGAAAAAATCTTAAAATTTCGCGCCAATGTGCAATGTCTTTTTTTATTTTTTTCTTCTGTAGCTGCAATGTAACACACGTATTCTACCAAAGAGTTTGGCATTAAGTAAAGGCATTCGGCGCGTTTAGTTTCATTTATTAAAAATAAAACGTTTTTTTCTTAATGGAACAGTAATAAGTCGAGTCTTTATGAAAAAGTTATTCTATAAAAGTTGAAGTTGTTCGTGTGGCTTCTTCGACGAAGATTTTACTTTACGCTCTAGAGAGCATAAAAAGTGACTTTATGTCGCCTACGCACTACATAAAGACGGACTTCTAGATGAGAAGTGAAAAATAACTTGTTGTCCTAATGAAAGTATTTCTTTACTTCCAGGTAGTGCAATCAGAATAGAATCACAATGACGGTGGTGACGAACCCAGCGAGGACCGACGAGAAAGAGGAGTTCGAGGAGATCGACCCGGCGCGCGCGCTAGACGAGGAGCGCGATGAGGGCGAGTACTCGGGGCTGGGCCCCGAGGAGCACGCGCGCCTCTACGACGACGAGAAGCAGTCCGACATCGTGTTTGTGGCCGGCATCAACGGCGACACGTGGCGCTACCCCGGCCACCGGCGCGTGCTGGCCGCCACCAGCCCCGTCTTCGCCGCGCTGCTCGCCTGCAAGACCGACGTCATCGTCGTCGACTACATCGATCGCCGAGGTTTCGAGCAGCTGCTGCGTTACCACTACTGTGAGCCCACCCAGCTCAACTCTGTGGGCACGGCACGATGCGCACTAGACGCCGCCTACAAGTTCCTCTGCTCCCCGCTGGCAGAGCGATGCGCTCGGCGCCTTGACGAAATGTTAGATGCCGGAGTCGCGCTGGAGATACTGCGCGACTTACGATTTCTTTGCGCCAGGCTGCCCGGCGCCGCCTCCGCACCGCCGCTGCCTGCGCTCACCGACGACGCGGCAGCTCGCTCGCTCGCGCAGTGCTCGCGCTGGTGCGACTCTCTGGCTCACAACGCCCTGTTGGTGCTCGATGACGATGCCGATACCGCCCTGACTGATGAACGTCTGGAAGAGCTTACATATGAAGACTTATCGTTAATAGTAAAACGAGATACTCTGCGCGTGTCGAGTGAGCTGGTGCTGGTTGAAGCTCTGTCGCGGTGGGCCACAGCGGCGTGCAAGCGCACCAAGCGGGAGTTGACGCCGGCCAACAAGAGGGCGGCGCTGGGCGGGCTCGCGTACTGCCCGCGGTACCTCCTGCTGGCAGGGGGGGAGCTGGACCGCGCTCTGAGCTTGGAGTTGCTGGAGCCCATGGAACGCGCGCTAGTGACGGCGCGTGCACGCAAGCTGTCGGCGCCGGTGCCGGTGGGTGCGGAGCAGGAGGCGCTACTACGGCGCTGGGCGCGGCCACGGCCCGTGGAGCCGGCCGCGCTGCCCGTGCACCTCAGCCCTCGTTCCGAGCCGCCCGTGGAGGAGCCGCAACCCAGCAAGCTATGCGCACGCCGCCAAAAGCGCCCCAAGCAGCCTAGCTTCGCACCAGAAGAGAAGCAGCCGAAGAAGAAAGGATGCTGCGCATGTTTCGGAGAGGGGCTTTTACGAGCCTTCATTTGTTTGTTCGACTGAGACAGGGAGCCGACCTACGTGTAAGGTGGTCGTACGCATGCAAGAAGTGTGGTTAAAAAGAACAATAATATTGAATAAGACTTTCGACTGAGTGTTAATTACTGAAGTGACAACAAACTCTTAAATACTTTATCTAACTACTTACGAAAAACTTCTCAATCTGTCCTCTCTATCTGACTTCCTAAATGTGAAAATAAATGTTGGATGTATAAAAAATGTAAGTTATAAGTACATGTTACTATTCAACAATTAATCAGTAAAAATAATAATTTGGGTCATATTTGGATAGACTTGGAGAGGTTAAGAAAGTAAAGAATGCCATCTTTTGTATTTTTTTAAGAATCGAAATTATAACTATTCGTAATAATTGTGACTATTTAGTATTTTTAGCCTTTGGTACTTATAATTTACAATTACTACTAAGTTAATGATGTATTTAGACTTTATTTTGCAGCTGAAAGTTAGAGGTTTTAAGTAATATTTATGATGTCCATTTTAAGTCTGTGTTCATTTATATCTAATGAAATAGTTTGCTTCTGGCGGAATGAATTGTTTGGTAGTGAATTGGTAAAAAGGATAATTCAATTTTTAACGCATTATCGCGTCATCATTAAGTGGAATATTTGTATGTTGTGATATCTATGTAATAATTATGTTTTGTATTAATGTAGCGCGTTTATTTTACTTGACAACATATCAAATTGTTAAACAATTTGTTGCATTTATAAACGTTTGGCTAAATGAATTGGTGCACAAATTGTCATCGTTAAGTTACGTTTCAATTACCTAGTTGTTTATTAACTTTGTTGCATTTATTGACAATTGTGTGCATGATTAGTTAAGAGGTTGTCTGACTATATGTTTATTATCAGTCAGCAATACAAGTTTTACTGGCAATGATTTACCAAAATTGTAAGACTTTCATAAGTACTGTCGAGATCCAAAGAATTAACTGCCAAAATATTTGTTTCTCTTATTTGAAACAAAGCAACGTTTCACAGATAACCTCGTTTTAAATTGAGTAGCTTCGCTTAGTTAAATTTAGATGAATTGTTTAGTATAATTCTTCCATAATATAGTAAAATAGTTACCTAAATATTCACTAGTCGTATACCAAGTACATTAATATGTCGAGTAGGTATTTTATGTGTATAGGAATTTGTTTGAAACAAACGTTCGCAGAACGAATTACTTTTATGTAATGTAGCTTCAATTGTAATCAATTTTAAATTGTGCCATATTGGATGTGGTTTTATCAAATAGAAATGTTTTTGGTGTTTTCAATCATCTTCTTAAATTATAGAGAGTCACTCTCCATTCATAACGTCTTTAGTAAATTGAAAAAAAAAAGCTTTTTATGTAATTAAATTACTTATTCAATGTATGTCCGTAACGTTTTAAACGAATCTAAATGTGAAATGAGATTATAATGGAGATTTTTTTCGCTAATGTAATAAATTAATTTATTGTAATCATGAACAACGTGTTCAGCTCAGAGCTGTCGATCAAGGAAACCATCCTGAGACAAATATATGATGTTAAAATATGAATAGTTGTTTCTCTTGTTGGCATCTGTGTACTATACAGGGTGTTAAAAACCAAACAAAACATACTGCTTGGTTGACGGCTTAGTGATGACACTAAGCCGTCAACCAAGCAGTATGTACATCAAACTAAGTAACTTTACGCAAAAAATATTTCTGGGAAACGTTTTTTTTTTTGGGATGAAAAGTCATGTGTCGTGGTAGAACTCAATGTAACGCTCTCAAAACCTTGTGCTGATGGATGTATTGAATAGGACGGGGGTCGTGGAGGGGTTTAAAGTAAAAATCTTGCATCAAAAACTTGTGAAAAGAAAAAGAAAACTTAAGTATAAAAAAGTTGGAACATTGACCCCCAATATCTCCGTAACTATAGGTTGCCAGGTATGGTAATGAACAAAAAAAAATATCGCAATGACGCGTGACAGGGAGAACAATTGCCTTTCAGCTTCGTTATGAGATTCTATACATCCTTTATGTTGTCTCACCAAGAGTTCTCTGGTAAGAATATAAGCAGGAACACGTTGTTGGATGCAAGCTGGTGCAGCAAACATACAGGAACTGATGCACCATGAAGACGACACTAATCCCAACCATTTTGTAACAAGAATCAAAGCATATTTAGGCAAATCACAGTTCGGTAGATGTAAGTAGGTACGTCAGTCCTGGCTGATTTTTTTTTTGTATTTTGTTCCAGGAGACATAAACATTTTGAGGCAACTAAAATGATTGGGTCGATACCGATACTCTATTCCTCAGACACCTATATGGTTTATTTTTTATATTATAAAGCAGAAGAGTTTGTTTGCTTGGTTGAACGCGCTAATCTCAGGAACTACCCGCTCGAATTGAATAATTCTTTTTGCGTTGGATAGTCCATTTATCGAGGAATGCTATAGGCTATATAACATCACGCTATGATCAATAGGAGCGGAGCAAAAATAAGAAATGTTGCAAGCGGGAAATTCACGGGAACGAAGTCGCGGGCAGAAGCTAGTATGGTTTATACGATTAAATACTAAATAAGTCGAGACTGCCTCGTTGGTCGAGTGGTCGCAAGCAATGCTCGTGTAGTTGCTAAATAAATCAATAAAATAAATAAATAAATATCGCTGGACATTAACACACAGCGCCACCTAGTGCCACACTAAGCAAAGCTTGTGTCGTGGACACTAGAAAGTTGATATACTATATATATACTTTTTTGTTTGTAAATACATACTTATTATAATACATATAAACATCCATGACTCGGAAACAAATGTTCGTCACCGTCGTTCATCACACAAACATTTGCTCCTACCGGGATTCGAACCCAGGACCCTAAGAACGTAAGGCAGCGTCACTACCACTACGCTAATCAGGTCGTCAAAATGAGCATAAAGTCCTGGGTTCGATTCCCGTGCTGAGCAGAGTTGTAAATACATACTTATTATAATACATATAAACATCCATGACTCGGAAACAAATGTCCGTGCTCATCACACAAACATTTGCTCCTTCCGGGATTCGAACCCAGGACCCTAAGAACGTAAGGCAGCGTCACTACCACTACGCCAATCAGGTCGTCAAAATGAGCATAAAGTACTGGGTTCGATTCCCGTGCCGAGCAAAGAGTTGTTGGAGTTTTCCATCAGGAATTTCTCAGTAGCAGCCTCGGAGTCTGGAGTTGTGCCCGGCTGATGCCAATTGGCTCGCCCCCTATTAAATGGGATTTAAACATCACTGGAGAAATGCGGTTGTACTATTAGGTACACTTATGCCTAACACTTCGGGGGTGGACGTGATGTTATGTTATGTTACTGACTAATTCTGCACAGTCAGTGGGTTTGACTCCCAGGTCGTGATATCCAATGAAATATTATGTAATTTGTCTGGTCAATAGCGATGGATAACCTGACCCTTTAACTCTCCTAACATCGGACTACTCTCCATCATTTCTTGTTTTTGCCATATTATGATCAAGACACGTACAATTTTGGGTAATATTCTCCTAGACCCTTTTTCTATAACTTACTTACGTATAAATGTCAGCTATTATGCTACGTTTCGCAGCTATCGATGTTTTATAAACAAAGTTAGCTTGAAATATTGTCACTTGAAACATAAAAAAATCAAAAGAAATATTTTCTGTGACTTTTCCTTCTAGCCGTCTGTTAGCAAAATGACAAACAGAAAGAGCATATTATACTAGTAACCTACCGATAGCGAACAGATATTTATTTATTTATACGAAAATATCGCCGCGATTCGCTCGCTCTTGGATGCGGCCCCTATATAAAGTTATTGAAAATGGCTGTTAGTCGGTATAGTCCGGTTAAGCAGACGACAACCTTTCTAGGTTGAACTGCGAGATGCCATTCCGAAAAAAAAAAGAAGCTGTTAGTCGGTCTTTAATAGTGGGAGCCGGAAAAGGTGCACCAAAAAAGCTACAGTTCTTAAATCTCCTTCTTCTCGTATCGATTACTTACCTTTATTATATATGTCACCGTAAAATTGTCAAATACGTTATATTGTAATATCTCTAGCGATGTTGTAAAATCTCGAAATATTGTCAAATGAACATACTGCTTACAACAAAACGCATTATTTTTCGTGATATGCATGCGATGGTAGTCAACTTACGTGGCGTGGAGGGAAGGAGGGGACTCCTTGCCCAGTGGTACAACTCTCATGAAAAGACATTGTACCATTCCTGAGAAATACGATTATTATAACCTAACCTTAAAACACTTTATATCCCCCTAAAAAGCGTAGTCGAAGGAGCCCCGCTTCGCAGGGCCCCTATTTCCGAGTGTAGGCTTTAAAGGAACCTAACTAACCTAACGGGGGGGTGCCCCAAGTCCCGATTATGGGGGCAGAGATACTTCCGTATGTTCAGTTGTCAATAATTCGAGAGTTTACAATATTGCTAGAGAGAAACACGTTATATTGTAATATAACGTGTTTGACAATTTTACGGTGACATATACAGACGAGCAGGCAGTCTCGACAGAGATAACGATAACATCGCTTACTTTCGATCGCTGATTACTAACGAATAAATTCGGTTGCAATAATTATGCTTTCGAGAAACGCGTCTAGGATGTAGAGACTTCAATTACTCGCAAGCATCATTATTGCAACCGACTTCATTCGTTAGTAATCAGCGACAGAAAGTCAGCGATTTTGTCGTTTTCTCTGCCCAGTATGAGGTGAACTCGGCAGCTCTGGCGTTTGCCTCATTCAGCGCTGGTGTCGGTGGTGGGGCTCGACGGGCAGGAGAAAAGAAGTACTTAATATAGAAGTAGTTTTAAGTCCCAGGACCAAATTACATCAAAGTTGCTCTACAATTGCCTCTGAAAACTCCGATCGAGGCAAGTTTAAGTAGAATAACTCTGCATACGCCTAGCTATATGGATGACAGCTAAGACAAGGTGAAAGAGGAATATTGCTTAGGAAGATGTGGTGGCTTGTTAAGATTTGATGATTTCTTCTACAGTTTACGATCTAAAAATAACTTTAGTAGGTAATACTTTACCTAAAAGTAAACACTTCCATTTAATAACATTTTCATATAATCTTTTAGTAATAAAAATTCTTCTGTCACAGTGTTTGTTAACTCCTACGAAAGGGCTTGACCGATTTTTATGAAATTTTTGATAGGTCTGAGAATAGGTCGTACTCAGGCTGTTTTAGTCACACACACACCAAATTTTCAAGTCTCGAGCAACAGCTAGTTTAGTTATAAAATTATAACGTATGGACCGCCATCGATAACAGAACAATAGTAAATATAGATACTGCACTCCAGGCAAATGCATTATAATTGTACCTAAAGCTGTGTCCAGATCCTTGATTTATGTTCTTTTGTCCGTACAGTACGACCATTTCGTATCAGCGTCGCGATCCAAGGACGCTAATTTGGACGCCCGTTCGGTACGGTGCAGCGGTGGTGAGTGTCTTGATCAGGTACTCTCCGCTCCATCGTGAGTCGGTTTTTTCACCCCGTTCAAAGGCTCAAAGCTATTTTGCGTTCGGGCGACTTTTACGTCTACGTCCGTTATTGGTTCGCCATGCTGCCGCTGATATAAAACGGATTCAAGATATGGATCTACCGAGATTTTTTTGCTCTAAAGTGGGTCTTTAGAGCCAGACCCATAATGGATCTATCTATCACATTGAGGGATACTAGAAATTAGGATCTAATGAGAAAAACAATTCTCACTAGATCCATCATAGATCTGGCCAATGGATCTTCTGAGAATGATCATAAAAGAACATATTATGTGTACACAGCTTAATGTAAATAGCTCGCTCTGTCACTAGACATGTGCGTTAATATGATGAGTCGCGGTTTTCCTTCTCCTCGGCGATGGGTTCCTGAGTCCTGAACGTCGTTATGTGAGATTGTTGAGTAAACATGTCTCGAGAATTATTAATAATTTCTATTCTTCCCACTTTTTCGTTCATGTCCAGGAGCGCCAAGGTCACTTCTTGCAAATTACCATTGAGTTCTGTCACCGTTTTCTGGACTTCTACCATCATATCGATTTTCGCATCGAGATTTTCGAACTTTTCAAGGATCAATTTTCGTGCATTATTCGTGTTGTTGATTTGATTAGTGACTCTGGTAAGGATCGCGCTGGTTAGCTCTCTGAGTTTTCTTTCGAAGGAGTTGTCTTCTATGCTGTCTCGTCTCTTTTTGTCGCCGGTGTTTGTGGAGAGAGTGCGGTACTTGTAACCAGAGGAGCGTGCGGTGTAGCAGCTTTTGTGAAAAGTTAAGTCATTGGATGGTGACATTGTATGAAAATGTTATTAGTTTATTTAATTACATATTTACAAATTTGCCATGCTTGGGTGCTTGCTTGACACCTGTTGACATCTGTGTGTTGTCACCCAAGAACGAAACGTCAAATCTCATAAAGGTGGTTTTGATGCTTTAAAATAAACACAAATGCTCAAGCAGCTAAAAATTCGACGGCAGTCCCAAAACAGAAAAGCTGAAACAAGAACTTTTGAAACCAAATAAAAGATTGCATTTATAATCCTGAAAATTATAAAATGGAACATGTCCTAGTCCAAGATAAAATCTTCCTTTCGGGCTTCGCTTATTACGGATGCTAGCGATACTTACGCCATCTGGCGTGTATTTAAAGTTTTAAGTGAGGAAACACGCTACCGTCTACCACTCTGTTAGTTCTGTGAGGTTGAATAGTAGGTAAGTGCTGCTTGGTTCATCGTATCTCCGATAGAGGGCACACAGAGGCACGCTCGTTTGAAATTCTTGGTCCAACAGGTGGCCTGAAATTCAGCTAATCTCAAATAGCTTCAGAATACGTACGGGTTGTTCATGTTGGATGTCTACTGTTTCAATTACTGATTGTTATACGAAGCAACAAACATATAAAGATATTGAAAATTGTCATTTGTAATTTGTTTGCAACTTTTCGTAGTGTAACTTACCGCGAAGCGTTTATTTAAGTATTAATGTATAGTTGTATACCTACTTACTTTAACTTGTTATGTATAACAATGCTCCAAATTAAATCATTGTTAAGCATTCATATTCGCAGTTCAATAGAATTCAGTTTGGAGGAAAAAATCGGTTGGACAAGGTAATGTGGCATTTTGAATTGAACAAACAATGAATTGGTCATTTTGAAAAGAATCTATTCATAGGCCACTCGAAAACGCCTCATAAAAACTTGGTCAAAAACAATAATTCAGTTCAGTGTATGGCTCACAATGGGGTACAAAAACGCTGAAGGTGATTTTTTTCAAGGCATTGTATAGATGCGAACAAAAAGGGTCCAACAGGTTGGGACTGCATTATTCTCAGATAAATTTATTTTTGATGAAGTGCAAAAGTCGGTGTTGGTCTTTTGACAGTATTTCGGTAAAATTTGTGATTTGGGCACAATGAGGGCACAATCGTCCGTGAAGGGTTCTGCACACACATGGGTCCAATATGTCCATTGTGCTTTGTGCGATAATTAATGTCCGTGTGTGAACTCGCTTCTTACGCTCATTTTTTGTAACAACATATTATGGAGATCACATGAAAGATGATTTGAGTAAAATGGTTTCATTTCATTCTGAATTACGCTATGATGTGTAATATTGAGTAAATAAATTGCGTCAAGCTGTAATAAAGTATATCCCTTATAGCAGACTTGACATTTACAGGCAAAGTTAAACAGAATCCCAAAAATGTTATTATAATTTCACAAAGAGAAAATGTACATTTAAAAACTTTTGTTATTTCAATGTTCAGTTCTATTAAAATACACGGAGTTAAAATTAAATTTCAAGCTGGTCGTGTGTCGTTGGAAGTGAGCGTGTCTTTCAAACTTTGTTATTCAGATAATAAGTATCAATTTTAACTGTTGGATAGCAATTAACCATGTCTATTTGTGGGGCACACCCACACTCCGTGTATTGTTGGCGACAGCGGATTTAACGGGCTGAAGGAGACTGGGCACGCCAGGTAGGTACCTGGGCAGTGGGTACCGACGTATCATAATAGAACAGGCGAAGAGCGCCGCTCTCAGCCACTCAACTTATTGTCAACGACACAATAACACTTACAACTAAGCGCCACCTCATACAAACTTGACAGTTTTTTTCTTGAGAACGTAGTTTCGTAGTAAATTCTGACAGGTTTCGGTGACGCCAGGGCACACAGGTAGTTTTTTTTTTCAAAGGGTCTTTCCCAAATTTAGATTTGTGTAGATACCCCGCAGGTAAGTTAGCTATGATTGATTTTTGTAAACGATACGTTTATGTTTATGATATCAATGAAATTCTATTTTTGTCATCATTCCCATGGTCTATTAAAAATGTCTGGACATTTTCTTAGTAAAGTAAGTTTAGTGCTTACCTACTTATCTAATGTAGGATAATCTAATATAGGTTTGTGAATAAAAGTGCCTATTTAAAATCAAAAGTTTCTAGGAAATTAAGTATATCTATTGTGTAAAGTGACGATATACAGTTACTCAGCAATTAGTTATACAATACAATACATATATCTCAAGGTACATTTTAGTGAGTAAATAAATTAGTTTCACTCGGGGAAGTCTATTTCTCGGTAGCAAGCGACGCCATTTTAGATTATCTCACTTCAAGATTCATTGAATAAAATATTACGCAATTCGGTGATGAATACTTACTTATCTTGCCAACTTAAGTTTCGGCCAGATTTAGCATTAATCGCAACAATTAACATCTATTACCATTACTTAACTAAGGCTATCTTAATAAGATATTTTAATTTAAATGTGTAATAAAACACAAGGTTCATGTTGATATTGTCCTATTTAGCACAATTTAGGAATAATTGTGTAATTTTCGCAACTGGGGGCCATTTTAAAGGACTCATTACTTAACCGTATTTGTGGTTCTATTACATTAAATTCGCATTAGACATAGTTTTGAAGTTATTTAAAGTTGCCGTGCTACATGTTAGGTATCATTGCTAAGTAATTGAATTGACACTCCAAATCTGTTTAGCTGTTTTGGCGGAACTGTAGCCCAGCTTCAAACATATATAAATAAGTACATACTACCACAATACTACTAAACTTATACTGTCTCTTACGGGATATCTTTCAAGACTATTCATTATTTTGAGCAGTCTAAGTTTAGTTTTAAACCGTGAAAAGTTAATACAGTATTTATCACTAATTAGCTTAATACAGTCAAAAAATAAAATGTATCGAAGATTTGCGCTTGTTGCAAGTAAAAACAGTGTAAGAAGATGTCACATAATTCCTAAAAGGAATTTAAGGGGCACATTCTTGTGGCCCGTCGACCGCCGTGTCTAGTGTCTGCCTCTACTAAACATTCCGAGATAGTAATTCGACACCACTTTGCCGCAGACTAAAAAAAAAGGAAAATAATGTTGATGGTGCGCCCCAGGAGTAAACTTTTTGTGATGCGTGTTCTTAGGGTTACCAGCACCGGACATTTGAAAACTACTAACCGCAACTTTGTCATTTAAATACAAAAGTCTGAACAGTTAACTAAGTTTTAGTTTAAAATAAACTGTAGTGTACATTTTATTACAGTCGGGGTACCAACATGTGTTTTCTAACTAAAAGGTACTTTTTTAGGTAGGTATTTGATGTGTGAAATAACAATAATCACCTACCTAAAATCTAAGAAAGCTCTAGAAAAAGAATCATTAAATATTGCGCAGGAAAAATTTTCGTCCTAAATCGTAGACCCTGCGTAGGCAGGGTCTACGAGTTTCGTAGCTTTTGTCCCTTAGTGCTACGAAAGTTCAACCTACGACTTTTTTCTAAATTCAGATTATTTCTGAGCGTTATGTACCTAATTTACTTGTAGAAGGGTACAATTCTAAACGGTAGCAACACTGAGTCTGCGTTGATCGGTTTTATTGGCGTCAGAGCTCGGGGGCCACGTTCAGACACTTTTCTTTTTTACTTTTTATTGATACATTGTCCGACACTACTAGGCCTCCAGATTAAAACGAATCGATGTGACTAATCAAAACATACCAGAATTAGAATGCACATGTTATTTTTTTTTTCTGGAATGTGAATTATTTTTTAGTGTAGAACCGATTTATTTTTTCATTCGGATTTCAATGCATTAGTCGTGAGATCAAATGGCAATTTGTTTTGCTAATGTTATATTTGTTACTATTTTAATAATTCACTTGTTTGAAATTTCAGTCAATGGGAACAAGAGGCTGAGCTGGTTAATTCTTACGTTATCCTTATTTGAAGTCTCTCAAAGAGTACAAACCATGCTATACGTCCTCACTTACACATGGTATAAAGGTATGAAAAGGTAATCGTTTATTTGTTTTAGTTTACTTCAAAATGTCTCCGGTAAGTGCTAAAAGGTTTTTCATTCTATTAGGTGTCGTGTAAGCGTGGGTATGGTTCATCGAAGTAAACAATAGCGTCGGATCGCCGCAACGGCGCCACCGCTATTACCTCACATCAATGGGAACATCTTCTTTCAGATAAACGAACACAAAATGTGCATAATAAATTCAGAGTGTATATATTTGTGTTTGTGTGAGCGCTGAGAGCTGCCAAGATCCAAGTATTCACTGCGAGATAAAAGTGTAAGTAGTTATAGTGTGTGTTAGCGGGCAGCGTCGGTGCGGGGACGCGGGCGCAGCCGTGCTGTCGCGGACAATGCGCGATGTTAATTCCTGCCGTAAAAGCTCTAATTGGTCGTTTTTCACCGGCGAGGAGGACGGCCGGCGAGGCCGAGCAAAAAGTGGAGCCGGCGCGGAATGCGCCCGCGCGCCCGGTTGAATAACCAGCCGTCTGTTGGGCGACGTTACTAGCTATAAACAAAGAGCCTGTTGCGTAAAAATACGTTATCCCGAGCGTACCATATCGACGTGATTTATTTTCCTCGCCGCTGCCGACGGTCGCCACCGACCGCCGCCGCCACTCCGTCGTCGGAGTGCGCACTTTCAACTCCGAGTGGGCTTATTTACGTTGGCGCTCGTTTATTTTTTTCTCAGATTATCGGAGCAGCGCCAAGAATGTCGAAATCATTCAGGCCAGTAAGTGGGCAGAGGAATTCGCCATTCATATTGCCGGTGCTTTTAGAATAACAAATATATTTCGGAACAGACGTTTCAGAGATCTGAATTATAATTGTCGGCAGGTTATGAGATCAAAACTCGGTTTCGAATAAAAATAAGAAATAACGCGTTCATGTTATAAAATAAAAGTTGCAGGAGGTATTATTCAACGGACCATTTAATCGTGTTTGATCTTGACGTGTAAAAATAAACAGCGATTCACGAGCACCGGAAACGAAAAATTCTTTCGCATCATTATACATATCTACTTATTGAGCTAATAAGTATATCTGTTATGGACCAGGTGATTAATGCGGGCATTATACATAATGTTCAAGCATTATGCATAATGGCTATCTCTATCGGGCTAAGTGATTAATACTATCTTAACTTCATTATTTATCACATTGCACGGTCATTATTATATTGCTACACGATAATTGGGCAATTTGATGAAAAAGCTAAATTTGACGCGGTGTGAGGGCGGGGAGGGAGGCTCACATGGCGTGGCACGCTTTGACCAATCAGAGACCGCCATCCAGCGCGCCGCTCGTGCGGCGGACTTCAAAACACTGCATTACGAAATTAAGATTTATTATGCCTGAAGATGTTCCAGAGACAGAGATTTCGCTGAGAAAGTGTTGCAGAATGTCCTCTAAATGCGGAAGGCAAGGTTATAATATATTTGTTTATTTTCTCATCACAAACGTTTATAGTAGATGTGGTTGTAAAAATGGTTGGAAGTCTGATAATGAAGTTGTCGCCAAGCCTAAAAGGCAAAGGCTCGTGGTTAAATAATACAAGCCGCTCGGGTCGATCTTTAGGTTAAGCCGTGCTTGCCTAGGTTCGTCTGTGGATGGGTGACCACCCTTACATACCGAGTTTCCTTCGTGCCTCGGAAAGTACGTTAAGCCGTTGGTCCCGACTCATTTGTCCATCTTTGACAGTCGTTACAGGTGGCCCCAAAAGTCTGACACTAGTCTTACCAAGTGGTATCGTTTTCCCAGAGTTAACTGGGTTGTGGAGGTCGGATAGGCAGTCGTTCCATGTAAAATGCTGGTATTCAGCTGCATCCGGTTAGACTGGAAGCCTACCCCAAAATAGTTGGGAAAAGGCTAGGCAGATGATGATGATGAGTAGGATAAGTAGGATATAATATATAGTACGATAGTAATAAGTCATTTCTATAAAACAATATTAGACATAGACATGTTGTAAATTTTACGATTTTTAAATTTGTTTTATGTTATATTTTTAATATGACTTGATTAATCCAAATAATAGGTCTGATTATTTCAGTGGTTCAATATTTATGACAATAACAATAAAAAAATAGTAATTAAATATGTTTGTATTACTCTGCCCAAAAGGTGATGGACAATATGTATAATGCCCGGTCAATTTGATTATTTGAATAATTCTTATCAAATTGCACTCTTATATTGGCCATTTTTCATAATGACCGGGCATTATGTATAATGGCCAATTCATCACTTGGTCCATAACATATCTACGAGATATACACACGAGAGTTCATCACCTCACGCTTACATTATCCATACCGCCATACTAATATTCATACGGAACCATTCTTTAATTTAAGCTCCCTGGTTTATAGCTTGTATTTTTCCTGAAAGCTCATAAAATAAAAACATTTTACGGTATTAAGTTATTTATTGTTTAACGTTAGACGTAATTAATAATTACACAATAAAATGTTAATAGGCGTATTATAGTTCACAAATTACGAGACCGATTTATGTAGCTTTAAAGTAAATATGTTGTCTTTAGGAAGGAATACCTGTTCTCATAATTTCTGTTCTAGTACATTGTATAGTTATGGTAACATAAAATGAGGTTAAAATATTGATACTCCTGTATAGACAGCAGAAGTGCTAGTAGTAGGTGTGTCTATTATAGATAAGCTCAATATGACATCATGGTCGTATTTCCCCATTGTCCATCGGGTAGGTTTCCCAATCATCGCCAATCAGCTGGACCTTGAGGGTCGAGAGATTAGAGCCGCGTCACAACACCAACTTCAAGTCGTTTGTGGTGCGAGTTCCGACACAATATCTCGACATGTTTTTCAAGGAAGAGTTTTGGCCGAAGGGTGTTGTCTACCGACGTTTTCGCGGCAGGCTACATGACACCGCACAGCGTAACACGACGCCGCCACTTCGTGTGAGATAGTTCATAGCTTATGAGTTAGATTTCATATGTGTTAGTTTATTTTTATGTTGTTTATTTTGTGTATTTTATCTATGGGCCTTAAGATGCCTGATAATAAAAATTATTGATTGATTGATTGATTGATAAACAGTGCTCGACAAAACGACTTGACCACAAACATCAAAACAAATATATTCCGCGGTTAGATTGATAACGTTTGAGTATGAGGACATTCAGAACGAGCGCGTGATTGCACGTCTCATTTAACATTCGTCAATGATGTATTATCTCCATGAATTGGTACTAGTACTTACACAATATTAAGTAGGTGTGTCATAAATGTGTAACTGGGTATTGTTAGTCGTTGTTTATAGTACAAATACCTGCGTGGTACTGCGGGCGCGGCGCAGGCGCGGACCGGCGCGGGCGCACGCTCGCGGGTCATTATCCTGCCGCCGCCTGCCATAGCGGCTACAGTAAAATTGTAGTATTTACGCTTGCCCTACACAATGGTGTGTTTACAACTTATTCGAGTAAATCATTGGAGCTTAACTTACCAGGAATTGATTACGCGGCGGCCTTGTTGTTGTTGTTCACTTTGTTGTACCTACTTCACGCTGTTTTGGTTGCTCTCATGAATCATGATGCCCTGCCTGTAAATGTAACGTGTTAGCTTTAGTCGGAGAGGTCTCTTTGTATCGATATTTGGATTTTGGATGGACATGCTCAACAGAAAAGAGAGATTATTTGGAATGTAAGGTCAAAAGATGGTATTTTTTTAGGCAGTACCTGCAACACTCATGAAATTTAATAACCTTTACTATCAACCCTAAATTAAAATAATAAATACCTACAGGAAGTAGGCATAGTCTCTAAGAAAGTTAAAACTACTTTCTTTCTATAAATAGAGCAAAATGAATGGCACAAGGCGGTATGCCTATTGGCATGAACTTTATCTTCCAGGTCTTTGTATCAAAATCGATACTCGTCGTAAAGGACACGACAATATAACCAATTTATATTCTTGAATTGCAATCTCAACTACGACACAGTATCCATAATGTGCGTCATAGGAGGCGAGCGATTATGTTTATAGAGTTGTTCGAAGAAGATCTTTTACCGCTTACCGATAATTACACAAAGAGACCGACAGATCAGCCATCTCGTAATAAATAACCGAATTCAGGAAGCTCGTAGCACTTTAATCTCGATATTTCATCTTAGAAAATGGCTACCGACAATCAAACGAAAATGTTTATCTGAATATGCAGGAGATAATTTTAAGCACGAAATAGTGAGTAAGAGAACATTGTTGAAATTAATTGGCATAGCCAAGGTTGCGGGGGTCGATGTCCTTGTCGCGGCGCGGCGTGCGCAAACGCAGCGCGCCCGCTAACCTCGCGCCAGTGCTGCAGTGACGTGCCGCGACCATGTCGATACTAACAACTAGTTCATACGTCACAACACTCACAACATATATTTGGACAACTTTCAGAGAAATGGAAAATATGGGACAAATTGATAGAAGCTTAGTATGTCCCAGGAGTGTTTCTAGCGTGGCTGAAAAACCTTGGTTACAGACATGTATAACCAGGTATATAAAGTTTTTTTTTCATTTTCCCCTAACCTTTACAAGATAGAGAGGCAAGGCAACGTAAAAGTTTTTTTTTTTATAAAAATATATTTCTGATGTCCCTCGGGTCCCAAAAAGCCAATTCAATGTGTATTGTAGGTTGTAATTGTAACGTCATCACATCAACGTCGACAAAATATTTAAGTACTTATTAAAAAAGCTCGTTGGTAAATACTTAGAACTTAATTTATATCAAAACTTAAAGATTTATGTTGTTTAAGTCCATTTAAACCTTCATTGTGTTATATATATTTATTGGTCAGGATTTCGCTTTGTTCGGCAAACAAGGCCGGCCGGAAAAAAAAATGTCAAACATTTTTTGGTGGAAGATATTATTAGATAATCAAATGTATGTTGTTTATATAAATAAAACGTGTTTACCAAACGAATGAAGCATTACATCATTTTATAAAAAAAAAAAGTTTTCTCAACTTTATTCAGCGCTCTACTTTCAGAAATACATTTCTTTGAAATCATTCTTGTGGTTTCCTGGAATAAAGCTTCTACGAGGGAAAAGTAAAATGAATTAAAATTCGTTGAAACAACTGTTTTTATAGCAAACACAGCTCTACTTTTTTTTCAAGGGTCGAGTTTTCCTTTGAAAAAACCAGTACATATTCCACTCTAGTCTCGTAGAATTCGTCTAAATGCCTGTTTTTAAATCTCTACATGTGGACACAAAATCTCAAATATCGAAGTCGACTCACAATTCTCCGAAAAGCCTTTAACGTACCAAACGTATCCTATACGCGCGAAACCACAAACTTGTTTACGTGCCTTGACTTACAAAAATATTCGTAGCCTTTACGTTGCTACCAATTTTAATCACCTGAAATTAGCATTAGCAATTTTATTGGAAATATAAATCGATGATAGTGAACGGCATTGGCGCGGCGCGGGCGACTACCGGGCTACGCGGCCCCGCGCCTGCGCCTGCGCCGCCCGCAATAATTGTCAGCAATCATTTGTTTATTGGCGCTTAAGCTTCATCATTTCGCACTACACTCATTAACGATGCTATTTTAAGAAGCTCCTCCGTTAGCATGTCCCACATCGGTTGTACGCTACTTTTGGTATAAATGTGAGTTCACTTAAATTAGGATGTTTGATAAACACTGACCTCTTTCCTGGTTTTCTCGAGTTAGTCACGTTAATGTATGACTAAATTGTACGTTGTAGTTTTTGCGGTTACTTTCATATTTTATTTGTATTTGCACATTGCGAGGACATGATGCATCAGGAAGAGGATATACAGAAGCCTTTATCAGAAAGTAGACCAGCATGCTGGTGAACGTAACAAAATAGTCAAGATTGAAATGATTCAATCAAGTCAAACATAACCACTAGGTATTCAACTATTTAATTACAAACAAAACCATTAAGTAACAGATCGACCAATAAAATATGAGAATGCTACGAGCGGTGATAGAAATAGATCGTTTTAGCAAAAAATAGAAACTGTCGTATTACGTA
This sequence comes from Xestia c-nigrum, assembly GCA_916618015.1. Classification (NCBI taxonomy): domain Eukaryota; kingdom Metazoa; phylum Arthropoda; class Insecta; order Lepidoptera; family Noctuidae; genus Xestia; species Xestia c-nigrum. Next base: position 15,807,263 of record OU745260.1, read on the forward strand.
AATATAGCTAAACTGGTGACGTAACACCTAGCTATCAATTCGGATGGCCTGACTTGTGTAGAAACCTACTTTTATTTACCTAGGTTATTAGGTGCGCTAAGAATTTGTTTGTTGCCGAGCTCCGAGCTCCGAGCTCCGAGTGACCGCTCGCCGACCCGGAAGTAGCGCTCTTTAATAGAAAAGAAATTGTTCAGTAGGTGCTTGTTCAATGTTCAATCATATTGTTATTTACTGGTGTGATTTCGCAAACTATTATAAGTTTGATTATTCACTTGACTGCTGCTGAAAATTATCAAAAAATATGTTTTTTCTGTGAATTTAGACTATCGTATCGTCATTTTCACACCAGAAACCATCATATTGCCACATCACATAACATCCTGTCAGTTCTTTGTCCTCTCTTAGCTTACGTTTTCATAACTGTAAATTAACCAAAACCTAGTGCTATCATTAATCTGTCTCTCTATTTTAAATTCAACCGTTTAGTCTCAATTTGGTACGAGTGCGGTGCACGACATTGGCCACGGCGTTGCGTGCTCGCTGCACGTGATTCTCTCAATTCGTGTGGGCAGTCGCAGAACAAGGACTACACTGACTACACTTGTGTGTTGTGATGTGACCCATTAAACGAACAAACACAGCGAACCTGTTCGTGTCGATATTCGCAGCATTCGCCGCCGACCAGATATCGGCTTATTAACACACGCAAACGACCAATGATGCCCTCCATAACCTCCTTTATCTTTTTCCATGTAGGGAATTAGGGAGCCGCCCGACCTTATTCTAAGAATCGACTACAAGCGATTTGGTGTAGTCTCCATCCTTGATAAGTATAGTTGATGTATTTTACGAATTTTATTTAATTAAGAAGCAAGATGTAAAAAAATGGAAGAGAAGTTTTAGGTGATTAAATCGTGTTTTTATGTTATGAGTCTTACTGTATTATACAATACTGTTTATCTTAGAAACGACTTAAATTCAGCTTTTATCATACTCACGGAAAATTTAAAAAATGTAGTGATGTCCTTTTATGAAGATTCTCACGCGGATAACGCGGGCGCACATCGCGTGATCGCGCATGTGAGGTTTCCCGACGAGCGCATGGGAATCTGCACTGTACGGGGATAATCACGGCAATGCTGGCTTTTTTATTACCTAATAAACTGATAATATTTTAGTAACTCACAGTCACAACTACCGACCATAATTTACGTGAGATTGGATTATTATTTCTAAAGCTGTTTGCTGAAATCACACAATACATCTCAAAGGAAGTAGATATGCTGCGAATTTATGGTCTCCTAGCTACGCACCGAAATAGAATTCATAGTATACATAAATGTACAGATAATAGTGCTAAGCTGCTCGGTATTCGCTACATAGCTCGGCTAAAACCATAAATAGAAGTTGTTTTGTCATCACATAATAAAACAAGCTAAGGATTGCAGACGACGAAAAAAAAGAATGGCACAAACGCCGGCGGCGTGCTCAGTACTGCTTTTATTACTTCACGAGCGAGGAGTTTTCTTTTTAAAATTTCAATGAAAAATCATACGCACACGCACTGCCATTAAAAAACTTGCATTCCACCTTACCATTAAAGATGTGTGTTCCCAGAAAATGAGCGCCTGGAATGCAGCTGTGCAAACTACTTCATTAGGGGACCGTGGGCATAGAGCTAAGCCTTCCGTCATCATTATATTTTTAACAATAAAAATCTCTACTTATGAACACGGACCTTAAAGTCCTTCGATGTTTAAAATTAATTAGGGTTAATTCCATATTTGGTACTAATTCTTTTTTTGCTGTAGCTCTTCGTGGAATTATTTTCTCCGCAAGGAAAAACCCGGGTCAACGGATGTTATGCAAGAACATAAAAGTCCTACGGGCCGTTTTCCGTGAAATAAAGGCCTGTTCGTAGAACTAGATAATATAATCTGTAGGAAGTGAGCAGATTCTGCTCTGCCAAGAGCCGGACAGTGAAATGTGTACCTACAGACTTCAAATGACCAACAGTTTCATTCTAACCTACCTAACCCAACCTATACTCTAAATTAAATGGGCCTGATTTCAAAATAATAACTCTTTCTCACCTGGCATCGATTGGGTGTGCTCGATCTGAGCACTGAGAATTTTACCTATTGCTTCTAAAACTGCGAAGATAACATACAATTTTGAGACTGTCTTATTTGTTTTAAGTTCCTCCGTCCAAGACTGGACTAAAGTCTGCGAATTGAAAACGCTTGTTTCATCATTGCTCCCACTTTGTCATCATTTCTAACGTGTTTGTATGCGTCATTCTTTGGCTACGTTGAGGAGTGTCTGTAGCAGCCACAGGAATGTGCTTCGTGACCGGTCAGCTCGTCTGACTTCCCACGACTCGAGACCTCAACGAATTATTTTTATTTTCGCCTCCACAGTATCGCCGCATCTCACGTTACAAGTTACAACCAATCCAAGATTAGGTTAGGTTCAGAGGTCGAACGTATTCAGGAACAAGTCGCGACTTGTATGTTACAATCTAGTACGTAGGAGTACCTACTCAGAGCAATGTATTCATATCACAACGTGTTTTAGCTGATAAATTGTAATGCGCCGAACCAAGTTGATAAACATTTGTGGAGCAGCTCGAGTAGTTTTTTTTTGTTTTGCAGGAAAAGCTTCATTAAAATAAATTGCACACATTGACATTGGTTTGATGGATTCGATTTGAATCACTCATTCATTATCATTGGCAGTATAAAATGCACGTCTTTACCCCTCGAGTTGCCTATTATGTAAGTCCACACAACGATACTTATGTAATGATATTGAATCAATTACGACAAGTATGGTGGATAGTATCGCGAAAAGCAAAAAGTAATGGACGCGAATAATTCATGGTGTGTGCGCTCAGCTTTACATTGAATGCTTTCAAATCGCACAAACAATCGAGTGTACGCATCGAATACCTTTTTCAAATATTTCTTTTTCTCATTTCGCCGTTTCCTTTTCTGGCTTAGTGCCACATGTTTTATTGATGGCCAGTTCATTGATATGGCTGGCTCGTTCAGGCGGTGGGTGAGTGGCCACTTATATGAGCCATAAAAGGCCTAGCCTTGGCCATATGGGGAAGCCGTCACACAGCGAATGCATTCATGCGCGCGCGCATATCAGATCGACGGGTTACAAAACAAAGTGACGGGCGAATTTGTTATACGTATACCTACGTGATCCTTGTGACATTGTTTGTGAACATTTTTAAATCACAGGAAAATTCTTCGAAAAACTATGCACTGCCAAAGAAGGCCACGATGTGGAAAAAGGTAAATATCGAAGCATCTTACTTTAATGAATACCTTGGCGTTTAAATCTGTGGGTATCAATCAGTTCTGATTTTTGTCCTGGTTATATTGTACTTAAACTTTATGGTCAAATAAAAATCCTATTTACATGACTAAAATATCGTCGATATATACAAGGATAAATAGGTATAGTACCTACTTATATAAAATAGTCCGAAGTATTTATTAATTCTCGACATTATTATAATGTCGATGAACTTTGAACCCTTTGTAAACTTTTATAGGTGACTAATAAATCCATAAAAGTTTTTAAAGAGAGCTAAACTAGTGGAAAAGAGTAAACTGAATCCAATGATGTCGATGAAAGAAGCATTTTTAAACTTATCAGTAATTCATAGGTGAATATTATAACGTGTTAACTTTTTAAATTAGTCCCATACCTTACCAAAAACATTGTTGCTTAAAGTAATTATACTCCAAACCTTAGATATTTGACTCTACTAACCGATTTGGTCAAACTGCCAGCTATGTAGAACAGCTAAAAATGGAAATCGTGATCAATAGTTCCACAATGCTGTATTTCTTAGAGCGCCGCTAGTTTTGTTATATCCCGAAAGAGGATAGACTGCATATACATATTATCCATATTAATATGGAATATCCATATTATAAAGGTGAATGTAAAAGTAAGTCACAGCTTTCAAGGCATAACAAAGAGATCACTTCTTCTTATAGTAGTCAGATAGGAAACTCCAACCCCATCTTCTAGGTTAGGTAGGTTCAACAATTTCATCAAAAATGTTTCTTTGAAGAAATTGTCTAGTGTGAATAGCTCTTCTTTTTTTAGGCAGTGATGTAAACCAATTGTGATCTTTTTGAAATACAATGTTTTCTGCACGATATAGAAGACATAGGGAAGGTGGGCTACGTGGCTGAAATTCTTGTGTACTTTTTTTTTTCTACTTTTAGGCCCAGGGCAGATTCCTATATGGCTGCGCCATCTGAATCAATGTCACCTGCTCACTTTTATTGAAGAGTTGAAAATATTATGTTTTACCAGAATTCTATACAAAGATAGAGTGGAGTGGAAATTTTCTTCAAGGAAAGCTGAACCGGAACTAACGAAGATGATCGGAAAGACATAATTATGAATATTGATTTATGTCGAGTACAGACGTAGGTCTTAGAAAAACGAAAACCATTCATGAATATCTTAAAAACGCTTTTTGAGCTTGACAAAGTTTTAGTAATTTTTTCAACCATTGCACTACTTTTCCTATTCCATTTACCTGAAAACGTTTTAAAAATATTTGGAATAACCGTGAAACCTACATGTCTGGAGCAATTGGGGAAACTGCAGAAATGTAAGAAACATTTATATTTACTGTAAAGTTTCAGTAGTCCTACTTTCGCACATCGATGTTCTTTCAACGGCGCAGTTGAGATCACACCCAGTTTACGTATTCTCAATTTATAGGAGAATGTAGGTACGTACTAGATGTTTAGGCGTGTAAGTATTACGAACGATTCCCAAATGGTGCTTAACAATTTACATAACATGTAAATGTGTGTTGTGTGTAAGCAAACAAGCGAGATGGCGGGCTGACCTGTCCGCTGTACGCTTGTAGTGTCGGTGTACACTAGACGAAATAGTATAGGCGATGCACGTGTCGCTCAGCTGATAGAGCGAGAGGAACGAGGGAAGACACCCTCCGCCCGCTCCACGCCCGGTCGCCCCGAGGGATGGGAATCGATATTCTATCGATATACGATGAAAACATATGGGTTTTAGATATCGTATAGAGCGAATAAATAAAAATATCCCGGAAGCCCAGTAGTGAGTTTTGTGTCGCTACCCATGGGACTCTAAAGACGCTTCTACAGGATGTATAAAACGGGTTCACAGACCATTAGTATAACCAAACGTAAGACAAAAGAAAACCCAATTTCCAAATCAGCATAGTACAAAACAGGTGTGCTCTTTTACTCAGTGCTCATTCTCTGAGAGTAAGCCTGTAATGCCCCAGCAGGACGCAGCCTTCCGCGGATCATTATAATTATGCCGATTATGCTATGCTCTTTTGAGCAGAATAGTCAACGTTAAATTTAAAGCTTTTGGAGTGAAGCTTGCTTTACATTCATGTGGGTAAACCTTAGGAATGTTTATAGGTGAATCCGGCACTTAATTCGTTTGTGGTCAAGATTTTGTTACACTAATAGAATATCTGTATGACTTTTTAAGGATACTTAGGTGCTCGATTGTACAAGTGGTTACTTAATTAACACTGATAACAACACTAACACTTGTATTTCTTTATCTTTATATAATACCTTCTGAAAAGTTACAAACAAACATTCGTTACCTAATTTACTTTGTGAATGAAGCCTAAAATCCAGCTACAGTGTCAAAGAAATATGAGTCACAAGAAATCTGATAAAGCTCACTGCTGCATTTACATAAACATGTTTCTCATTCAAAGTGATTATTATATAGCATAAGCTACCATAGCACACAAAATAATAAAGTGATATCAACCTAGTAAAAACAAATATTTAACATTCTTGTGTAATATTTTGTACAAATTGGAAATGACTAAAGAATGCCGTTAAATCTTCAAGAAGCTGTGTTTTTGTCTAGTGGGTATCGATAGTAGGCTGTCGTAGGGCCGGGGCACCGCCCTATTGACGCACGTGTCTCGCGGCCAAGGCTGCGCCGCGCCGTGAAAGCTCTGTGTAGTCTGTGTGTACACCGCCCACGCCGACGCACACGCGCGCCTCGCTGCCTCCACACTCCTCACGCACACACGCACACTGCCGTGCGCATGTCCGCGTGAGCCTCTGCCGCGAGTCCGCTCTGTTGCCAGGCTTCGTCCCTCGACGCTCCATACTGTCATACACTCATTGTGTACTATCACACACACCACGTGCCTCTGTGTGAGTCAACACGGATTGTTTACATGTGTGTTTGTTCTTCGAGCTTCGTAACTTGTTTGGACAAATTCTTAGAATCACACTAATGCCAGTGCGGTTTATCTGGCTTGAATTTCGTTGATCGTTGTTCCTTGTCATAGTGAGTGGACAACTCGCAACACATTAGTAGTGGGTTCATAAACATACTACTGATAGCTGTTGAGGGAGTTGGACTCAGACAAAAAAAATACAGCATACCTGAATAACTAAAGATATAAGTAAGCAAATATAAAATCTCTGAAAGTTTTTTTATGAAATGTAAGTTACTTTAACATTTTGGTCCTCGGTGTTTATTTTATGGCAAGATTAGTTAAGCTTTTAAATTAATCTACACTAATAATATCTACACTAATATTATAAAGAGGAAAACTTTGTTTGTTTGGTTGTAATGAATAGGCTTAAAACTACTGGACCGTTTTTAAAAATTCTTTCACCATTCGAAAGCTACATTATCCACGAGTAACATAGGATATATTTTATCCCCGTACTCCCACGGGAACGGGAATTACGCGGGTGAAACCGCGTGGCGGGCGCTAGTATGAAATAAACAGGCGAGTTAACGTAAACTAGACTGTATTTTTGTTCTACCAACTTGTTCATAATACAATGATCTCATAATATGTCCATATTCATGCCTAGATAGGTATACAATACATCCTACATCCAGCCCAGGCAGTAACTACGGCGATAAGACTTGCCTACAGTAACTTGTGTCAAACGTGTTACTCATTATAATATTTTATTTTTACCCTGATTTTCCGGTTGACCTTAAGAACCAAGCATATAATCCTTAAAGTAAACAGTTCACAGATACATTGTTTATTTACGAAAAACGAAAGATTCACACCTCTTATCGTCACTCATACAAAATCCAATCGTGTAAAGTACTTTTTCTCGTAGCACTTTGCGTACGCACCTTTGCGTAGTGTCTTAAACCGTGTTCAACAATTTAAATACCTCGGCCATATTGTTACCGCAAACATCAAAGATGATTTGGATGTGGAAAGGGAACGGAGAGCATTGGCGGTTCGATGCAACATGCTTGTCCGTAGGTTTGCTCGCTGTGCATGTCAAGTGAAAGTAACGCTTTTCAAAGCTTATTGTCAGACGTTCTACACGTGTAACCTTTGGACAAGCTGTACGCAGAGAGCCATCAATGCTCTTAGAGTTCAGTATAACAATGCATTCAGGATGCTGCTGGGGCTGCCACGCTTCTGTAGTGCGTCGGGAATGTTTGCTGATGCGCACACTGATGGCTTCGTAGCCATCAGACGTAAGCGTGCTGCGTCGCTACTGCAGAGGGTCAGGGGCAGCTCTAACAGTCTCCTGAATGTCATTGCGGGGAAATTTGATTGCCCCTTTATGCAGTGTATGTCTAGCCTACATGTTCCACTAACATAGTTTTTTAAGGTCATGTTTACTAACAATTGTTATGGATGTGAATTTTGTCTGAAATAAAATGATTATTATTATTAAAATAAAAAAAAAACAATCTCAGTAAAAGTACCTACAAACTCTATCAAAAATGAGATTAAAAGCCCGCGGGCTCTTAAAAGCATTTCACTGGAAGCTATCATTAGGAAATGCAGTCTGTTGTAACTTTGGTCGCGTGACCAGTATAAGTTGGCCTAGCCTGGTACTTGCGAGCATCCCTTCATAGAGTACGTGTGACAGGGTGGTGATGAACGAGGTCTGGGGGATCTTGTTGAGTGGTTCTGTCGTGGCGAGGGTTGCGGGGCTGAGGGAGGGGGTGCGGGCGTGCCCTTGCGCGCTTGCATCTGGGTTACCGGGGCGCCGTTGCATCCAGCCCCTGCCGCCGAGATATCGCGACCTGACCTATATTTCGACAAGGTATGCAAATAGACCCTGTTTACAGTGCTTACTCATAGGAACATAATATTTACCAGCTTGGTTTTGTGCCTATAACATCACTGGTACTTATTCAGATTTAACTTTAATTTCGCAGTAGCACGAAGTTTTCCCACGCTTAGGTATACATAATTTAGATGTTTATTCTGTAAGCTCTAAGCTTTTCATAAAATTGTATGATTTCTAAGTTGAAAACTTTTAGTTATGTACGGGTTTACGTGGAAATTGATTTGAATTACGAGTATAATACACGATGTAAACAGACTCTTCACGAAGCCGTCAACCGAGTAGTCTGTTCTTTTACTTTACGCAAAAAAATATTGCTGGTAAACGACTTTTTGGGGTGAAAAAGAAAATCACACACAATGGGCCAGTCTATGGACTAAAATCTAAATCCCATAATGATGATGGGATAAAAAATCACGTTTTTGGTAGAACTCAATGTAACGTACTCAAACATAGTGCTTAATGGGTGGATTGAATAGTACGGAGGTCGTGGAGGTGTTTAAAGTAAAATTCTTACATTAAAAACTTGTATTTAATATAAAGACTTTTGAAAAAGTTGGAACTTTGACCCCCAATATCTCCGTAAAAAGAAGGTTCATATGGTGTAGAACCAAACGGCCAAGTGCGAGTCGGACTCGCCCATGAAGGGTTCCGTAGCAGCAAGTAACCTAGGTATTATAAAAGTTCTTGTAGTTCGTTGCAAATGAAAGGTAAATTCAGGTTACGGATTTATGACGTATTAAAAAAATCTACTTACTGGATCGCGTTCAAACCAATTTTCGGTGGAAGTTTACATGGTAATGTACATCATATATTTTTCTTAGTTTTATCATTCTCTTATTTGAGGAGTTACAGGGGGGACACATTTTACCACTTTGGTAGTGTCTCTCGCGCAAACTATTCAGTTGAGAAAAAAATGATATTAGAAACCTCCATATCATTTGTGAAGAACTATCCATAAACAAGCATGGGTTCGATGAAAAAAAAAATGATTTTCAGTTCTAAGTCTTAATGCGGTGCACAGAATACATCTACTTACCAAGTTTCAATAGCAGAGTTCTTATAGTTTCGGAAAAAAGTGGCAGTGACATCCGGACGGACAGACAGACATGACGAATCCATAAGGGTTCCGTTTTTAGCCATCTGGCTACGGAACCCTAAAAAATGATCGCAATGACGGGGAAAACAAGTGCGTTTCAGCTCCTTTATGAGTATTTATGTTATAATAGAATCTATTTTTCTTTTCATAAACGAGTTTAAACTAAAATCTACAACCTATACCCAATCCCATCTAAAAATCAAGACGAAAAATAATAAGTACCTCTATTCTATCTTACAATGTTTACTTATCAAAGTTGTAAATATGCACTAGTTAATATGAATAACATAGTCAGTCAAATCCTCAATTTTATGTCTAACTGAAACATCTACGAGTATGTACAGTCAACCACACATCTGTTACACTTGTACTACGAAAATCGCCCATAAAACTGCGATATATATAAGGGCTTTCTCTATTTTTATTCTGTTCATGACAGCGGTAGATTGTATAAAATGATATATTATAATCATCAGCTACATTTGTGTGTATTTTTTACTTTTTAAGAGGTCCGCGGAGCGTGCGCAATTCCTACAAAATATAAATCAAAATGATTTGTAAATCAAACATATTCTTAAAGTAGTGTGTATTTATTTCGATTGGATAAGAGAATATCTAGGTTCTCAAATAGTATATTTTATAACGAGGGACTAAACGAAGCCATTATATACCCGAGGTGGTTTGACTCCCGAGCTTGCGAGGGAGGCAATGAAAGCGAGGGTATATTAAATTGGCGTTTAGTCTCGAGGTGCAAACTGTACTTTTCACTTTGAGTGCGAGAAAAATAGTCATTTAAAACTGAACAAATTTACACTCGTCAAAAATTCTGAACTGAGCGGTCAGTTTTTTCTTCTATCAGGTCAGTCACAGATTAACTATTTAAAACACAACACAAACTCGCAAAATTTTCGCAATGAAGATGATCCACACTCCATAGATAATTAGTACCTACGTTAGTGTAGCGGCTAGCTGCAGGCCCTGCACATACTTTTCAAAATCAACAATGCACACAAACAAACATATTTTTTAAAGATCGTTCCATTTTTAAATTACTTTTTACTCCCTAGGGAATAAACGGTCACTTTAATCCCGCTTCTTAGGGCTATAATGACGTACTTTTAGAGCATGAGAAGTGAAAAATATATTTTGAATGGACACTGATTTAAACAAGAGTTAGGAGAAACATAAGTTTACTATAGACATTTTAAATTTGTCATATCTCGTCTTTATATCATTGTCCGGTAGTCATATCCAAATATATATTTGGGAACATAGATTTTTTTGTAATACAATCGAAATGAATACACACTGCCCTGTTTGATTCCCAAATTATTTCGGTACTACGTTTGTATGAACTACGCATGCTCCGCCGACCCCTTTATATGTGTGTACGACTGTACGTATAGTCAGCTAAACAGTTAGGTTTACAGGCTAGTAATTTTCTTACTACTATTATAAATGGAAAACGGCTATAATCAATCTGTTTGCAATTTCATCCAAATCCGTTCAGTTTTGCGTGAAAGTATAACCAAAATCCATCTTTACTTTTACATTTATAACAGTCGTAAGAAGATTGCTAGCCCACATACCTGTTCTGCTGACTGTACACGACTGCCTCGTTGGTCTAGAGGTCTCAAGCACGACTGATGAGCATGAGGTCCTGCAATCGATTCCCGGGTCGCGCAAAGTGTTATTGGGTTTTTCGTTTTTCCATAGGGCATTTCTCAATAGCAGCCACGGAGCCTGGATTTGCGCAAGGTTGATGGCATAGGCTCTCCCCTTATTACATACGACCTAAACATAACTGTTGGTATGTGAGTGTAGGTACTATTAGATAAATCTCTGCAAACCCGTCTGGGAATAACAAGCGTGAAGTTATGTTTTTTCTGTTGTAGCTAGATCATACTAAACAGCGCTATTTTCCACAAAAGTCATTCAAGGTGATAAATGAAAGGATATTATTTTTCCCAATCGTCCTAATGACCCAATTCCAGGGTATGAATGATACCCGCGCAGGCGGGCACTAGGGGAGGCCCACCCCCCGCCACATGCCTGGGAGACACCGCTCCACGGAATGCGCCCCTGAAACCGCATGCTTTATTATTTCAACGACGTATATTTAGCCAGAATACTACTCCACGTTCCCAGCTCATTATAGTTGATGTAAAACCCCAATTTCAGACGCTTATTTGGTTTCCAAGCAATCACTTATTCAGAAAGGATTTGTCGAGCAAGAGTCTGCCTCTCAAGACGTAATTGGGATAATATTGTGGTTTCGCCTCCTACGTTGAAATCGATAGAACTTACGAATAGGTTGTAATTATTTGTTTGATCAGGAGTATTATTAGAGCTGTGTGTGGCGACTAACGATCCATTAGGCTTCACAGACGAGCTCATGGAGAACTATCCCCCATTCCACTCACCCTGCTGACATTACAGCGAATCGCTGCTGAGAAGCTGACATGACTCTTGCTGCCTTTCATCTATCCTACTACGGAGATCTTGAAAAGTAAAAGTCAAATATGTATTGAATTAACCTAGCAGTCTTTATAGAAATACGAAACACTTAAAAATAGCTTTTATTTCAAGTAGGCCAGTTACAGGCACTTTTAAACAGTCGAAACAAAGATAACAATGTAATATCAAAGCTACAGTCCCAGTCACAATACATTAAAACTGTGAAAGTACTGTAGTTGTCCATTCCTTAAAGTAGATCTCCATGGAGAAGAACGAAAAAACAACTCCGTGGACACTGTATAAGGTAGATTTCCGTTTTTATTTAAAAAAAAATCTACCTATTGGTCTCTCACCTACGGGGACATTATGTATTACGTATGTATATGGGTGACAAGCAAAATTTAGCCACACTCTACAGGTCGCAATTATGAACCGATTGCTTTCAAACTTGGCCAAAAAATCGAAAAGGACAGAACTTAGGCTAAGTTCGTGAATGGGCGGAATTCCTACAAAGGGGGGCGGCAGGGGGCTGGTTTTTCTAAAATCACTTTTTTGGCCATAACATTTTTCCTATGGAATTTTTTTGAACCGTTTTTAATTTGTATCATTCTGAGTAAGAATACGGTCAACTTTAAATTAAAACTTTTTTGATGCATCCCCTAAATTGGGGAGGAGGTTGAAATTTCCAAGATTTTTGCGAAAAAAAATCATATCTCCGAAACAGTAAATATTTTGAACGTCGCAAATATTTTTTTTTAAAGCAAAGTGTTTTCTCTACAATTGTTACCTTTGAAGTTTAGCGATAAAACTTATAGTTTTCGAAATAAAAAATTATAACTAAAAATTTGAGGGCGAACTCTTATGAAAGGATTTAAAAGGGTAAACACTTTTCACACGCTTTCTATTACAGGACAACGATTTAGAAATCATACTTTTTTTTGTAGATTAAAGTGTACAGAAAAAAAAATGATTTTATAAGTACAACTCTTTATACAAATTTTCAATAGTCGGACGCTCCAGCACCTTTTCCGAAATCTACCTCCTCCTGCGGCTTGCCGGAGGGATTTTTTTAAAAGCTTATTTCGCTTGTCTAACTCCTTCATCAGATTTTAATATGATGGCAGCATTTAGGCTACATTAGTTTAATGAACCCTTTATGTTATTACATTCAAGCTGACATGCACTCACAGCGACTTCTGATAATTTTACTTATGTGCTCGTAGCTTTGTAGCGGATGACAATTTCTTAGAATTTTCAGCGCTCCTGAAATGGCTCTGGTTCGCAAACGTGCGTGTATGTTATTTATATTATCATTTATATAACAGCATATTATTAAGCAAGTAATAATATAGTTTCTGTGAAATAATATATAGATACTTACCTACCTCTACATTTTTCCTGCTACTGGAAAACCAGTTTCAACAGAAAAATGGATAAAATTATATTCAATTTAATAATTACATTAATTTTATTATTAATACTAGCTTCTGCCAGCGGCTTCGCCCGCGTGAAGTTTCAAAATTGGGGTTGAGTGAGAATATTATAAACGTAAGAGTAAACAAATATAATAATAACAAATCTCCGAACTTCTAAGCTATCGGGAGTTACACGTGTTATTGTGAGTCAACTATAAAAGATAGACATATGCTGTCTTGGGATATTTTTTATATAATTTTATGTGGAATATTTCCGTTATACATGATTTCTATGTAGCTTTAACCATTAAGGCTGCACACGCGACGGAAGCTAAAAAAACCAAGTAACTTCTCCCGTTTTCCCAACATTTCCTTTCACTGCTCTGCTCCTATTAATGGTAGCGTGATGAAAAGTATACTATTACCTGCTCAGGAGTATGTAGAATAATTGTACCAAGTTTCGTTAAAATCCGTCGAGTAGTTTTTTTTTCTATAAATAACATACAGACAGACAGACAGACAGACAGAAAGACAGACAGACAGACAAAAATTTTACTGATTGCATTTTTGGCATCAGTATCGATCACTAATCACCCCCCGATAGTTATTTTGTAAATATATTTCATGTACAGAATTGACCTCTCTACAGATTTATTATAAGTATAGATTAAATTGTTACCGGTAAAACTTTTCGTTTGTAAGTACAACTGGTTCCATTAATTTAAATTATGTTCAGGTAGGTAATAGGTTCTCAAATGAATCACCTGTAAAAGCAAAGGGATCGCAGATTTTGCCAAAAGGTTAATAAAGTTAGCCAGCCTTTTGTGCTTTCTCGAAGCACAGCCTACTAGAAAATTCTATTTCTAACTACTTTCTTCAGTAATAATATATCCTCCTCAATAAAATATTTATTCCTCGGCCCAACCTTTAGCGGAATAATCCTTAGAAAATATTTAATATTTATAAGCTCAAGGTTTAAACGAAATTATTCAAATGATTACACCTTCAACTACAGTTTACTTCAATATACAGGGTGTAAACCATCTCATCACAAAGCCGTTAACCAAGCATTCTGTATATCAAACTAAGTAACTTTACGGAAAAAGTATTGCTGGGAAACAACATTTTTTTTGAGGTTTAAATCATGTTTTGTGGTAAAACTCAATGTAACGCACATAAAACATTGTGCTGATGGATGGATTGAATAGTACGGGGGTTGTAGAGGTGTTAAAAGTCAAAAAAACTTGTCAAAAAGTTGTAACTTTGACCCCCCATATCTCCGTAACTAGAAGGTTCCCAGGTATGGTGTAGAACAAAAAAATGATCGCTATGATGGGGAGAATCAGTGCCTTTCTTCCTCGTGAAGAGGTGTTTTACACCCTTCATACTAATTAATGGTCTTGGATAAGGATTATGCTTCTATTAATAGCTGAGAGGATCTTATCATCCGCTCCTGTAAATAGGAATTGTTGGCTGACACATAATCTATTGACTTGTAATGTCGTGTGTTACTAAAATAATTATAAGTGATAAAACGTCGATAAGGTGAAAGGATCGAGTACCGGATAGTAGTATATAGGTGGCGTTCTACGATTCCTGGATTCCTGCCAGCCCCTTGGAAAGTGAGGACACGTATGTAAGATTCTTAACAATAAAAAACACAACTTCTACATAAATTGCATCATGATTGTGATACAAACTTGCAGTAATGACAACAATATACGGAACCGCTCCGACATTTCAACTATTCAGCCAGTCCGCCGCCTACGCAACCATTTTTATCAATCATCACAGGCTGCAAACATTTTTCTCTGAATTTATACTAAAGTATAAACATTTAGATACAAGAAAAATTACAGACTATAGTTTGTAGTGCAGCAGTGTTCATTTACTTTGGTTTTTAGCAATCAATTGTGAACGGACTGCTTAACTGTCTGTAAAGTTCAACAATTCAATTGGTTCCTTTTCAACTGTGCACTTGCGACTCGTTTGTCAATGTCAGGGGATTATCAGAGATGCAACTCATACGCTGAAGGAATTTTAATCACACGATTTAGTACAAGTACCAACAATCAATTACAGACTTACTACATCTTGATTACTACTGACAAAACTAGTATATTTATCAACTCCGCAAAAGGTTTTTCGATAATCAAACAAACATGCAGAGAAAGAACAAATATCTACAGTTAGGTTTTGGTTATCTATTTTCCTCAAGCCAGAAATTCTGTGTAATGATGATAAAACAAAAATATGATAAAACTAGATATCTTTCTAACAAAATTGCTAGATTAGCTGATTGAAGTCTGCCACATTTTATCAGGAATTATTGCTGTCTGACGCACATAGTATATTTCTAAACACGATTAATCTTTATGTAATAAATAAGAGTCGAACAGAAAGTGCTTTCATTTGAATCTCTTAAGGTTATATATTTATAGGAGGGCTGCATGGATCGCTTCGTGCAATCAAACGTTTGGCATCGCCGGTGGCTGACTGGCACTGCGACCACCGACATTAGTGCGTGTCACTAAGACGCGATAATAGCAGGATTGATTGTCGTTGGAGTCCAACCGTTCAGTAAGAAACTGCAGAAGGACTCCTGGGCCTGTAGTCTGAAAAAAATCAGTTGCAATAACGATGCGTTTGTTTTCGTTTTGTGGATATAGCAAGTTAAAGAGACAATGGCACCACGCAGTTGCAAGTGAGAGTCAACGACAAAATTGTGACACAATAGGTCTTGTCCTGTCGTTGTTGTCTTCTCTACTTTCAAGAATAGCTTATGACTTGCTGTTAACACAATGTTGTCAGCCAGTTAGGAGGGAGCTCCACTATAACTGTACGCAACTTTAGGAAGTCATTTTGAAGACTTAAACATTCTTGAAAATAATTGTTCTCGATTTTGAACCATGATCTAATGAATAGAAAACAGAACTAAGAACATAATATACGAAAAGTATTCAAACTTTCTACACTTTTTGATACTGATCTGATGAAAATGGCCTGTCTCCAAAGAGATATATTTGACTAGGGGGATTAAGACAAGGTGGATGGTGGACGATGTGTTACGTATGAATAGGTAAGTTTGACCCTTTCAAGGCTGAAAAGAGGTGGTAATGCCTCTGTTTTTTTATTTTCAGGTTGACGTTTTAGGAGATGGAAACCAATTTACTGAACTACTTCTTCTTTCGTAGTGACGGTACTGCTAGTCAATTCCTCGCGGTGACTAGTCAGAGTTGCCTTTAACCTTCTAAAGTACAGAAATACTGACACTTTGACACTCCAGTCTTTTAAACTTTTGAATACAATATAAGAAATAACTCTTCTGTTTGTATTGTTGGTGTGGTATCACAGTATGCGCACGCGCTGCTGCTACTACCGTGACATTTGCGCGGATCATTCGCACGCAGAACAATGGGGTTCATGTAGTCGACGTATTTACCGACACATTCATATAAATAAGTCTTATTTAACTGTTTACACTGTGACTCATAATCCGTTCAAAAAAAATTAAAACGTAACTTCATTATATTAACATAGCTCTACATAATAGCCAGCTTTTAATATTCTCGGATGATGTAAAAGTGCAGTCTTTATGTTAATTAAGTTATTTTAAAATCTGGAATCAAGATGGTGCTTATTCACTTAGTTAGTTGTTATAGCGATTGTTGTACCAGCTACATATATATTTTAACACTAGAATATGTAGGTATTATAGTTCCTAGTTTCTCCGTCAGACGGCACTGTTACTAATGCTGGGCTGTTCACTCAAATAAATGAGCATCATTTGATTAACGAGTCTTAGAAATTCATGGAAATATTTCAGTGTTGGGTTGTTTGGGAACTTGCTATCTATTGTATTATTTTATTCCTCATACCTAACAGCTTTTATACAGTTACACAAACAATGGGCACTGTTACTCTTTCAGAGTATCCTTTCTTTGATATCAAGTCAGATTCACATCTTAAAATAAGCTTAATGAAGTCAAAACCTGAGTACAATGTGACAGTCTAAACTTAGCATGTATTCACATGTACACTGCGCTGGCCGGCGCGCGGCGCTGCTCTTTCGTTTGAACGTAGGTACACTGGCTGTAATTAAAATAACTGGTAATGAGTGGCGCATTCTTAGTCGTGGACACGACGCAGATGTATTGCCAGTACTCGTACATTCCCAGCCACCTTCGGTGTCACGAATCAGCCGTTTGTTAACACGATCAGGATATACGATGGGTGGTCTCACACTCTGCTAGATATTAAACTGGATTTATATAAGGAAGTGCACGTAAACAAGTCGAGCTCGTTCCTAATGAGCTGGCACGTCGCTTTGAACTCGTACCTATTTCAGTCAAAGAACAATGTTGCTTTGTCGTTCTGGGAAAAATAAATCTTCACACGGTTGGCGCGTCGCTGTGTTTACTATGAAAACTTGCGGCTCGTGTTTCTTTCGTTACAACACGTATAGGTTTTGCAGTATTGCTATTGTTACATATTTCAGTTGACATTATAGATCGTCTTCACGTTCTCACTTTACAGTTATAGCAACACGCACTAATGTTAGCGGCACCTACTGTATTAGCTAGCTTCTCTCTGTTTATGTATCGAACGTTCGATACACTAGGTTAGTATATTTTTTGGCACATTGCAAAGTAAACGCAGAAGAAGTAGCCAATAAAGTTTACGCTCGCTCCGATTGTAAGGCCTTGATATAAAAACGTTAATACTGTACAGTGAAACAAATAGTGAAACTGAAATGTTTATCTAACAGCTTCGCTCAACGCGTCGTTAAAAATATATCACGGCACGCACCAGACTGTAGTGCAAATGTAATGATAGCAATTTATATAGCAAACAAATAGAAACTAGACGATGCGTAGGTTTGGTCGGAAATAGACTAGCGGCCGCCCAGACTGACTGAACGCCCTCGCCAGCGAAATAAAAAGAGTGGCGAACTGGCGTGGCGGAGCGGCGCGGCGCGCGGTGGCACGGCCGGAGCAGCGGCGCGCCGCCTACCGCCTGATTAATTATGTCATAACATGTAATAGTCACATGAATATCTGCACTACCTACATTCATTTATTACACCGAATGTCCATTTTTCACGAAAAACAAAGCTACTGTGGTGTTTAGATAAATTTTCGCCAATAACGCGATCGGAACGTCTAAAAACACGTTCAAAATCTGCCAGTTTCAAAATCAAAATATTTTATTTCATTTAGGCCAACAAGGGCAGGGTTCGGATTGGTTGTTCGCTAAGGAGAAGACCGGCAAGAAACTCCATGGTTAGTTTTGTATTCCGCAAAGATGACACTGATACTTCATGCTGCTGCGCTGATCCTATTCAATTTCATTGGTATTTGTCTTTAGAAATCTAAGTTAGAAACGAACGACCACTCACCATCATTATTCATTTGTGGTCGGCGCAGTACCTATGTCTTCTTCTCCCATACTTCTCTATGTTTCGTCATTTCATCAGACACTTCTTTTCTTGCCATATCATTCATAGGACAGTCATTCCAACGTTTCTTTGGTCTTCCTCTACTCAAATACTTATGCACATTCATCCTCAAAACTTTTCTCACGACATTTTCCTCATTCCTCCGCATCACATGCGCTCTGTTTAATTTTTATCTAGTACGTTTTAAATACTGATCATTTTGATGTGTTTTGTCCTGTGCGGCCTAATAAATGCTGTTTCTTTCTTCCTTTCTTACATGCCCATACCACGACAACCGATTACCACATAACCATTACACAACAAACGACCACTATTACATTAAAAGCATGTAGCAAATTGCAATACGATCTACGGACTAGAGGTTCCTGGTAGACCTTTCACCTGTATCATGTAACCTAATAAGGATGCATAAGGACCTCGTCCTTGACTACGCCTGCAGTTTTCCCGCCCACATATGCCACGACTCATACTAAGTATAACTCGGCAAAATAATATAGAACGGCTAATGTAAATAAGGTTGGTCTAATGAGGCCAGTTATCTCCGTTTAATTAAAACTAACTTAGGTAAGTATACCACTAATTAGAAATAAAGTAGCTGAAGATTTTTACAGTTTTTGTCGGATCATTCTGTTGTATGTAGGTAGGTATGTAGAGCCCTTAAATTGCTCTGCCTACATACCTCTACGAATTTGATCCTAATCCGTGAGTTAAAATGAATAAGTACCAAATAATTTAAACTGATCTGCATTTTAGCAGCTAATATTATTTGCAAGACAGATTCTAGTAGAGTCAGATTCGTTATGATCTTTTCCTGCGTGGAATTTAAAGCAGTACTTGGACAGCTTGAAGTCACAATAGCGTCAGGTACTCAGGTAGTAGTGAGCTATAACCATCTATAGCCAGTCGGCGACGATCATTATTCTCTTCAGAATTTTACAACTTAATTATCAACACTCTCTTTGCATACAAGTTGTTTCTGCAAATGGCTGCGAGGCATGCGCTGGCACACACATTGAATTCCTTTCCATAAAATAAAAGAGGCGTGACATTCAGATTATTTCAGTTATTTTTTCCTCGCCTATGTAGTCGTGAGGACAAGTTTAAACTAGGTATAATGTGATCGTTGGGGTTTGGTTGTGTTTTTGGTTTTAATAGCATGTATATTCCCGATTGACATTCAAGTGAGATAGAATATGTGATTGATAGTATCATGTGTGTGATTAATTAGGTTCCTTTCGTCCCCAAAAACCTCAAAAGCAGACCGAGAGAACTCATGTTAACAATAGAACTCTTGCACCTACCTTCAGCATCGCTTCTACGTTCAGGAATGATAAAATTGAGTAGTCGGCTTCCATCAGGCAGGGAATGTCAGGTATAATGGTGCATATTATGCATTCGGTGTTCATATTTGCATGCTGTCGACACGGCGGCGCATATAATTCGGCATAACGTCTGGCGGGGAACGAACAGAAATAGTCTAAATGGCAAACACTATAATAAACCCCAATATATTTTACTCTTCGTTGTACATTAAAGTTTATGCCTAACGAACTTTAGATGTCTGAGAGTTATTATGCTGTTACATGTCTTAGATTATGCTGAGAAAGCACGTTCCTATCTCCTGTCGTATTTATAGCCGTTTCCCGTTATGCAGTTGGACAAAGGAAGGCTTAGTATCAGCACAATTAGTAGAAGGCCTTGATTTATTCATTCGAGAATATCAGTGCTGCGTATAAAACGGTCAGGACTCCGGATGAAAGGTTAAAAATCATATAATTTTCCCGAAAACTTTGAAAGGGGACAGATTGAGCTTGTACTCAAAGTATTTTCCGATATGTACTCATATCGTTGCAAAGTATCGTGAGTCCTATATACGTACTTATACTTTCCTTCAGTAATATTTCAAGAGATTTTACGGTAAAAATGCAAGCACTTTTGCATCTCCGAGAGCCTGGCTTAAAAGCATTGTATTTTTGCTTCAAAACAAAAATTGTAGAATGCTTTTAAGCACAAACGGACTACAGTTTTGTCGACGCTTAGACTGTAGTACCTATAGGCCTCCCTACATCTTGGCACCACTTATTGCTAAGTAAAGTAAGTAAGCCAAGAGAAATGGTTTATCACGCTTTTTAGATACGTACTGAATTTTCCTCATTCTTTACAATAGTAATCCTGTCGCAAAAGCCATATTCTCGTACAAACGTGCACTGAAAACCAATTCCAGAAAAAAATAAGAAATTAGGAAAGCATTTTTTTTGTAAAATTTTCTGATTCACTCAATCGAAAACTGGTTCGTTTTGCACCACGATTAGGTCCAAAATGCAGTGAATTTCAAACACGTGCGGTTTTGCAATTTTTTCCACACGAGTGCGGAAAGCAAAATTGCCACAGATAACTATACATATACTTAGTCCAAATTGGTTCATTGCATAATTAAAAAAAAACATTCACCTCTGACTATATGTAGAGTCAGAGGTGAATGTTTTTTTTTTTGTAATTTCTGAAAAGCGATCTACGTCTTTCTTTGTAAACATTTTTTGAATATTTAAATTGTGTTTATAAATTCATTATCGTAGATAAACATGATTATTTATAACTAATATTTACTTTGATAAACAAATTAACATTTATTTGTGTTCTAAATTCAAAAATGTATATAAACTATTTTTCATATTAGGATGTATAACAGCATCATAACTTTGCCTCTCTTTCAACCTGGCGAAAGCAAAGCGCGGAAAAAAATCAAATTTAAATCATAGTCTCGTAATAATTAACGCATGACACAAATATTTCACATTCTTTTATTTTATTTCTTCAAAAGTATAAACGTCGTTAGATACACGTGGACATTTGTTATTGCAGTTCTCGGCTCATAAACACCCTAAACCAAACTTTCTCCACTTGTATCAAAATCTTCTATATTATATATATATATATATATATATATATATATATAAATATATATAATTCAAAGGTGACTGACTGACTGACATAGTGATCTATCAACGCACAGCCCGAACCACTGGACGGATCAGGCTGACATTTGGCATGCAGGTAGATGTTATGACGTAGGCATACGCTAAGAAAGGATTTTGATAAATTCGACCTCCAAGGGGATAAAATAGGGGATGGAAGCTTATATGAAAGTCCGTCAGTTTTAAAGTCAGGATCTTCTGATTTTGTCTTTAGGCTGACGAATGAAAATTATATTATGCGTGTTTCAGCGTTTTTGATAACTCCACCCCGAAGGCTTATAAAGGGGATGAATTTGTGCGTGAAAAATCCTTAATTTTCGTCGTAAAAAGTACAAAATTTGTTATCTGGGCTTATGATTGGAAGCTAATGCAACGGCTTTATTAGAATTTCAACCCTTGAGGGGTGAAAAAAGAGCAACATTTCGTTTTGAATTAAAGTTTTTATTTTTTGAGTCACCAAATAGCATTAAAGTTAGTAAGTCGTTAGTTTTTTTTTAATTTCAACCCAAAAAGGGGTAAAGGGGATGAAGTTTTGCATTGTAGTTGTTCATTCGTTCACCAATAACAGCAGCAGGAGGGGCCTTTTGCAGCAGTGCAAGTTAATAGTATAGGCCGTACACAAGTTAATAGCACAGGTAGGTACCAATCGTATGGACTTCGCGGCTGGCAGTACTTACCGTTTTGTAGGGACTTAGGTAAGCCGAAGATGATGGAGTTACGGCAGGGGCAGAAAAAGAAAGTGTGTATAGTGGAACGAGATAGAATGAGTAATTGACGATTTAAAAATTTCCCTATTTACTTGCAATAGTTTTCCTAGGAAGTCAATAAATTATTCAGGCCCAATCATGGCTTCTCTCACATTGATATGCTTCACGGAATTCCAGAGATTCTACGATACCTAACCTGGGCACTCGGGAAGCTGGTTTCCACGAATCGTACATTGGATATCTGGTAGGGTATTTTCATTTAGTTAATAAAATAAACATACCTCGAAGCTGGCTAATTTGTACTGAATTCATACACATCCGTGGTCCGAGAATTTCTTTGTAAAAGCCTGAATAAAACTTTGACGTAATAGATAAACCATTTATTCAGTGCACACAAAAGACAGCACTACACACGGAAGCATAATAATATTTTCTGATACGGATGTCATGATAAATAAATTCGTATTATTGTCGCTTTCATAGGCAACCACGATTCTAAGAGAGTTGAAATTCAAGAAGTATGAAATATTATTCAGCTCGACCTCGAAAAATCAATTTGCTTCAGCCAGACACTTCAGTTTCCATAACAACAAGAAAACAAAATGTTTTGAGCCCTTGCCATGAGACCTATATCTGTTTTCACTAGGGGACACCTCAATGTAATACCTAAATACATCCGGTTCAGCATCAAGAGCTGTCATTTCCACAGTGCACAATATATTTAGGCTACACTTGGGGTGTCGTCAAATGACGACACCCCTTCACTAACATTAGTTAGTGAAATTAAATCTCAAACATCTTAAGGGTGCCTCGTAATTGAAGAGCTACTATACCTGCAGTAAGTAGGGAGGCGCGCGTGGGTAGGCAGACGTCTGCGCCCAGCCCCTGCCTCCAACACCAGCCTAACAAGTCAACAAACTGCTCTCGAATTATAAAGATAGCATTGTTATTGTAAGTACTAAGGCATAACTACTCGCGACCAACTCATTGCATTATCACTTCAGACATCAGGTTAAATCTTCGCCTGCCGGGGTTGCGGGACTGTTTGTAAGAGATACCGCGGCCCCGGAACGTAAAGGGCGAGGAAGGAACATGAATGGTTTTTACTCACTAAAAGCCTGACACTATCTCCCGCTCCGACCAGAGTGGGAGGGGGGTCAATTGCAGACCTCGTAGAAGATGGTGAGACGAACAGGACAAAAAAAACGACCAGAGGTCCACATAAGACCTGCATCAAAACGAATGGAAGATGGAGAGGACTTTGCCAAGCAGTGGGATGATGCAAGCTAACAGTGTTAGTAGTGTTAGTATCAATGAGGGTTGGCCCTCATCTAGCAGCACGAAATCGCACTATTCCATGCGCCTATCCTTTTCTGTTGCTCAGAACCTTCATTTGCTAGAGCGAGAAACAGAGCGTGCTGTCGACCACTTCGGCGATGCTGTCGCGTACTATAACATACTTGGAAGCAGGCGGCACCTATTTAGATATAAAGTTATAAAATGGAAAAAAAATGTGTCCTGTGTACTTCCAACTTTTATTTAATTTAAAATATGCTTGTTTTCAGCCTTTCAGTTTTTGAACCGCAGTCGGTTTTTTAAAAATAATCTTTTAATTACCTCACTGCAGCGAAGCCCAAGAGGAGGGTTCTAAAACAAACACACTGTACTAAGGATGAAACTTTCTAACCGTCAAGTTGAGACATCCATACTTAGGTCCATGTTCACCAAAAAGATAACGGTCTGATTATCCGAAAACAGCTGTCACTGTGACATGTTTCCATTCAAAAATGTGTATTAAAGAGCTGTTTTTTAGATAATCAGACCGTCTTCTTTTTGGTGAAAATGGACCTTAAACTAACGCCTTTTACCCAGGGGTAAGGCGGAAACCACAGAACGCCACTTGCTACAATCCTTACATTCTTCTTTTGGCTTGTCCAAGTTTTTGTTTATACTGCTCATATACAGGATTTGACCGGTGAAAGCGTCAAGGTAGCCCGCCAATTTCAAATTTTCTTACGTTTTTTGCAATTTGCAGGCTAGGTGATTGATAAAAGTATCGTTCCCGACATTAAGACGTAATGTTATTTACTTTAACTGTAATATTTATTGTATTTTATATAATTATATGTACAGTATTTTATATATCCTTGTAGTTTATCGTAGTTTTAATAAAATTATTCGTGAAGTTTCAGGAATGACACCTACCACTGCTTGTTTCTGCATCACCTAAAGGTTGACTGGTAGACAATGCCATTGGCATTAAGTCCGCCTCTGTACTTTGTGCTTGAAGTGTTAAATAAATAAATAATGTTGTTACAGAATAATAATCATTAAAACCATCAATACAACCCACCAGGGTCACAAAGGTCGAGGAACTACTTTGGCCTTGAAAAATTCGTTCCTCGACTTATATGAGCTTGGAGGGTTACCCTGGTGGTCCTGGAGCATTAGTCTTAAATTAAAGTGACGTTTACGTTGATAACACAATTATGAGAACAACTTACGGCCATTTTCGGTTTCGGAAGATTGCTATTAGGTATAGCGGTTATAAACAAAACGTCACTGAAGTTTTTTTGATTTTTCTAAGAATCAAGTGACAGGTAGGTGGCACGGATAGAATATTCTTTGTTTATAGAAACACCGATAGTTGCGGAAGAAGGCAGATTAACCAACAGTTTTTTTTTTAATTTTTACGCGCTCTTATTTACATTTTATTAGTTGTTTGGTTGATTTAAAAGAAAAAATTAAAACTACGATCGTGCTCCATCATTGGACACGTTACATTAAACTAAGCTTATTATTAGTAACTTAAGATCTACGTGAGTCCATCCATTTTTTTTAAATTAATTAATCCAATTTTGTTAATTGATTAATTTAATTAACCAACAGTTATACGTAAGTAAGTTATAGAAAACGACTGTTGTAGAAGGGTGTAAGTGCACCCTGAACGAAACCGAGAGGGACTTGATCTTTTAGTTGCGGTGCTAATGAAAGTAAACATTATCACACTGTTTTTTTTTTAATTCAAGCTTTAGATGTTAAAACTTGAAATATCTTCTCACCTCTGTACTATCCAATGCATATAATATATCAGTCCAATGTTCTGTGCTACCATAGAGCGTGATTTTTCACGCCGAAAAAAAGTCGTTCTCCACAAATTATTTTTAAATACATTTCCTCGAAAACAGGTTCTCGTCGCACTACGATTAGGTTCAACATGCAATGTATTTAAAAACGCA
This sequence comes from Xestia c-nigrum, assembly GCA_916618015.1. Classification (NCBI taxonomy): domain Eukaryota; kingdom Metazoa; phylum Arthropoda; class Insecta; order Lepidoptera; family Noctuidae; genus Xestia; species Xestia c-nigrum. The sequence goes on from OU745260.1 coordinate 15,832,742, forward strand.
TGCGATTTTCTTCATTTATGACGTTCACGTGTGCGGAAATAAAAAATTCCAGAGATAACTTATACTTGTCCGAAGTTCAAATCGGTTTATAAGTGTTCGTCCTAAATAAAAAAAAATATTTTGTTTTCTATTTTTATGTTAGGCTGTTTAGCAGCTTCATACCTTTTCTTCTCCTTCAACTTCAAAATACGTGGGCATTTATTTGTTATTGCAGTTCTCGACTCCAATCCGGCGGCGACTCCCGCGGCGGCTGGGAAGAGAGGCTCTCTCCCTCTCTCGTTCCGCCACCTCCTTCGCTAGCATGACTGCTTCGCAGAAGGAGGTGACGGCTTCCCATTCCGTCTCGCTCCGGAACATGGATTGAACCAGGGCCGGACGCGAGAGGTCGCCGCCGCCGATCGCCGCTACGAGGACACGGCGGTGCTCCGCCCACGCAGGGCAGGCTCCACCGTGTATATTCTTCTACCCTTTTTTTTTTTTTTTTTAGGATGGGAAATCATCAAATGGCTTCTCCCACTCTGGGCGGAGCGGGAGGGAGTGTCAGACTCTTACTGACTAAAACCCATCCATGTTCCTTCTTCGCCCTTTATGTTCCGGGGCCGCGGTATCTCTTTCGAACAGGCCCGCAACCCCGGCAGGCTTCGGCCCTTGCGGGTCCCTCCCCTTATGCTGACATCTCTTTGAGGCGTGCGTGGAGCACGAACGCGCCGTCGACACGGCCTGTCGTCGTCGTTAGACGGACGGACGGCTAGCTAGCCCATAGCCAACCGTCCACAGGCCCGCATCTACGGTGGCCGGTAGCCACCACGTGGCCCCCGACGCCCGGTGCGTCTCCCGCGGCGGCCGGGAAGAGAGGATCTCTGATAGATAAACAAGTTACATAAAAGTAAATTCAAAAAACCTTCGGCAGTCGACACATTGGGTCATAATTTCAACTTTTTTTTAAAATTGAAACCCTTATTATAAGTCCTATTACACTTTTTACGCAAATTCATGATTTTTAACTCTGTAATTTTCAGCAGCAGTGAAAAATATAATTATTTACTTATGAATAACGATAGTGCCATTCTCTTTCTTGAAAGTTGGAGTTACACATTATCATATTTCTTTTCGTGTAATTTACTATAAATATTTAACGAACTCAATTTGCAAGAAAAACCGTCCCGTCCCCGCGTCGTCGATGTAAGTTTGACGTTCAAATTCACATAATAACATTCAATTCTTCTAAAAGCTAAAATTACTAAAAGATGAGATAAAGAATGTTTTACTTGAAAGTTGGAGTTTTAGAATTTCGTTGAATTCCTTGAATTTTCACAAAACAAATCGTAAAGAAAGCCTAATTTAAGCCACTAATGTTTTGATTCAGCGGCCATAACATTCCAAATAAACTCAATTTTATCAAATAAATGAATATGATATAAAACTTCGATCTTCACTGAATACGTTTCATTAGTTTTCGTTTGTCAGTATAATCAGACAACGTTACAATGAATAAAATTAAAGCACTCTAAATTCTGCATCAATTATTCAGCTCGAGGAAGGACCTGGACATAAAATTTTCGTCAATAACAATAGCCACTCGTGTTTATCGATCGAAATAATTTGATCCAGGACGTACAAATTAAAAACTCCCTTAAAAATTGTAATAGAAATTGAGTTGTGAAAAAAACGTAATTCGCCATTTGGTGGTGGCGGCCATCTTGGTTTTGTAATTTATTATAACGTATAGTGTCCTACTAGTCAAACCCTTTCATTTGATACCCATAATGAGGGAGTTGTTGAATAAATATGTATTCCGCCATTTTGTGGCGGCAGCCATCTTGGATCAATTTTCATCAACCATAGCAAAGAACTGTCCTGACCACTTCACCTTTCAAACAAAATCAAAATCTGAACCGATTGTGATTCCGTTCGGGAGCTACGATGCCACAGATACATAGACACGTCAAACTTATTTCACCCCGTCGCGCGTCGTTTTTGCGTAAATCAGCTAAGTGCATAACTTAGCATATATCTTGCTTAAGCGGGGTATCATTTCAACTGCACGCAATAAAAGTTCAGAACACTTCTCGTTGATTATCATCAAAAGGATCTGAATGCCTGCATTCTGATCGATGGTTTCGATAAGTAAAGTAATATAGTAGATCACATGTGTCGCTATGCGCCGGCGCACCTGCTCGCGTCACGCACGGCGCGACGGTGTACCGGCTACCGGAGTAGGTACCGACATTGTCCTCACAAAGAACACGAACTAAACACATATATAGATATCGTAGTATCTGTATATTATAAATGCAGAATGAACAAAAAAATACATTTTTAACTGTTTAAATAGTGACCTATGAGTTAGGGGGTGCTAAATCGGAAAACCGTGACGGTAAAATTATGCAAAATATTTACATAATTTTAAATCGCCAAAATAAGATCATCATTACTATCATACATAGCATAGCATATCTCACATTTTCCTAAAGATGATTATAACCATTCGTTTAATTTTAAAAATGTCTTTATCTCATTTGATTTATAGCAGTGATAGTCTAGTGGTGTGGTGTGACCTGCGGATTGCCAAGTCATAGGTCTCCACTTTGAACACGCTCATTCGATTTTTCAGATTCATGTGCATATTGGCAACACATACTGTGTCGTACACTTTCGTCTTGGGACACTGCGGTAAGTTGGACGAGAAGATACCGCGCAGCTTTCCGAACGCTAGCCAGCTGAGTCGGATTCGGCTATTTACTACCTAACTGGACCGTTTGTCCTAGGTACACATAATCGTCTACAGCTTCGAGTGTAGTGTCTCCGATCTTGATAGGAGTGGGTGTAATATGGGAATTTGAAATTACATTTTAAGACCCACTCTTTCGGAAGCTACAGAGGTCATCGAGCATTGTACTGAGTTCCTCCATGGTCTCAGCCATGACCATTATATCGTCCGCAAACCGAAGGTGAGTGATGTACTCGCCATTGACGTTGATACCTAGCCCTCTCCAGAACCTTGAAGACGTCCTCCAGTGCAGCGGTGAACAGTGTCGGAGATATGACGTCTCCCTGCCTCACACCTCGCTGCAGTAGGATAGGTTCCGGGGATTATCCCTGAAATCAGGCTAACATGGTGGCGTTTTTGTATAAACACTTCAAAACCTCTATGTACCGGTAGTCGATTTGGCACCGTTGGAGAGACTGCAGTACAGCCATCAGCCGAGTGGTCGGAACCGAAACCAGTCTCTCACAATGGGCCTTATCAGAAGGTGAACCAGACGACGATGCGTTGGAAGACCTCCCACTAGGTGGATCGATGACCTGGTGAAGGTTGCTGGAATCCGTTGGATGCGAGTCGCACGGGACCGGTCAAAGTGGTGACACTTGGGGGAGGCCTATGTCCAGCAGTGAACGTCTTTCAGTTGAAATGATGATGAATGATATGCATATTGTATTCAACACTTGCTTCGGTGGAGCAAAACATCGCGAGGAAACCAGCATGCCTGAGTGATATTTGTCGACAGCATGTTAAGCCAAGTCAGAAGCTCATGGGCGGCATATAAACCCTGACACCAGCTGGCACTAACCACACGATAAAGAAGAAGTATCTGATATGTATTCGAAATCTTAAATACATAGATTCATCATCATCATCATCAGCCTATAATGTTCCCACTGCTGGGACACGGCCTCCTCTCAATGAGAGGGATTGGGCTATAATCTACCACGCGGGACCAGTGCGGATTGGTAGATGTCACATGTCTTCGAATTTTTCGTTCTAGGACATGCCGGTTTCCTCACGATGTTTTCCTTCACCGTTTTGAGAGCAGACATCTACACAGAGAATACATAGATTGCTCAATTATAATTAAAGGATTTCGAGCTTCAAATAAATAAAAAAACGCAGTTACATTATAGCTCATATGTATAATTTTCAGGAATGTCTGATGAGATGAGAGCTTAAAGACTTCACTCCATAATGGTGGACCTAAACATACTCGTAGTTTGTAGAGAATTTTGAGGAAACTGCAATTAACATTAAAATGTCAAATATTTTGCGGTTTTAATTTCAGGTCGTTTCGCTTTAGATCATGTAGCATAAATCCAATTAATAGATTTCTACGCTTTTCTTTTCGTGATTTTAGTGCCTAATCTGATATCAGAGCTTTTATGACTCTGACTTCACTCACATTAAATGCCGTCGAGAAATATCTCTCAAGCATGCTGGTTTACTCACGAAGTCACGACGTTATCCATCACCGAAGCAAGTGGGAATATAATACCGATAATACGTACATGAATCCGAAAAATCAGAGATGCGTATTCTGGGTTCTAACTCGAGACTTATGGCTTGGCAGTCCGGTCTCATCACTAGGCTATGACTGCTACCATCTATACGTAATAAATTGCTACTAAAACGAACTTCCATGACATTGTCTTCATTACAGTACAGTATCAGTCAGTAGGTTCATGATCTTTCTACGTTATCTTAGAGCTTTTACGCACAAGTTCACCATTCCGTCATTCCTATTCCTGCATTTGTATTTATCCGGATAGATCTTCACTTAAAGTACTTACGGGATTATATCCGTGACTTTCCCTAGGTTTTAACGAAAACGGCGGCGGCCGTTATCCCGTAAGTACTTTAAGTATAGTGAAAAACCGCGAAAGTCTAAAACGGATAGATCTTGGCTCTCCACAAGGTACCTAAATGGGACTTTTAGCGAGAAGGCACCAGAAATGTCCTCTTATGTTTCAGAAGTTAACAGAATTTTCAAATAACATAAACAATGCCACATTATTCTCATTTAAATAAGCTTCAACTTTACAACCACTACGAAGTTTATCACGCATTAAAAGGTTTCCATCAGCGCTGGGATAAAAAAACGCGTTTGATTGTGCTCTGCGCCTGAGCGTGGCCAATCGAGCGATGGCCCTTGCAGAAGAGTTCAACGCGATGGTTGCTTACGACATTACAAGTACAACCTACGCCTCGTTGTGAACTCTGGACTGCATTTTTACCATCAGATTCCTTATCAAATTAAGATAATTTGGTTGGTTGTTGTTCTTACATGTCGGTGAGCGCTTGTGTTTGTTTTCAGTAAGATTATCAGAGACTTGATCATTATTATACAATTTTGATGCATTTCCAACATTCTTCTGTTACGTTGGCCTCATTTCAACCATTGTCCCTTTCAAGAATTTCATTTTTGGTTCCATATTATCTTGATTAACAAGATTACTCTAACAATTTGTGTGTTGTTTTCGATGATTAAATTATTAATAAAACTTCTACATATTTCTGTGACAATAAACCATGTCTGACTATTTGTCGTAAGAGGCTGGCCCATTATTGTGAGATAAGTCTTTAGAGGCTTATCTTAGTAACTGTTTCTCGAACACAATGGAACCAGCCAGGATTACTTCTAAGTGCTTTGCTACCGACAATTGTAGTTACAAGCTAAACGTTTTACCCTTTTTTGTAGTAAGTACAATTTAACTACAAGTATGTATTCTTTCAAGTTTTGAAGAGGCATTGCTGCAAATATTGTAAAGCCGAAAATATACTTCTTCAACGTAGGTAGTCTGCCAGTAAGGAAAAACACATGCATGAATTGCTTGACAATCTTTTCTATGATATTTAATTACTTCTTAATATCCAAAGGTTTAAAGACATTTGAATGTTGCTTCATAACTTAGATCCAAAATAACTTTACCAAAGTTGTAATTCCAAAGGGTGACGGCAAAATTACTTTTTCGCGCTGCTCTATGTAAAGTTTCATATATCTAATTAATGTAGAGTTCATTAAAGGCAAGTACTTTGTGCATAAATAAAAAAGTAGAAAGGTCCCAAAGGTAGGTATCATGAGCTCGAGGCATGCCGTGACGTCAGCGACATAGAATTATAGAACCGGTTCCAGAACCTTTCCACTGGAGATGTGTGGGAAATACCTGTTGTATGGAGTAGGTACATGCGATTACACACAGCACAGAATAGTGTCGCCAGTGCACACGAGTGCCCTAAGCCTGCTCCTGCTGCCACTACAGTGCTCACCAGGACAGGAAACCACTCAATGAGCGAGCTGTGGCCATACGCAGCATCGTCACGGAAGTAAACTTTCATATTATGTTGAAACGGCGAACACTCGTCCGACAACTCTACATAACAGCATCTCTCGAGCTGATTGATAACTTACGAGGCGTTTAACAGTTGCATTGCATCATGGGTTTACGTGGCGGAGCGCGACGGCCGGCGCGCGGAGCCCGGCGGCGGCGGCGGCCAGCCGATAACATTCGGTGGCAATGGCCAACGCTCACACAAGAATTCATTTCGCCCGAGAAGTGTTCGGTTTCAGTCTGGCACGTCGAGCGCTCATATTGCATTTAGTATTTATTTATGTATCGGTGGAGCGCAGGTTCTATCGGTGGCGGCGCCGCGGGCGGTGCGGCCCGGGTGCGCGGCCCGGGGGGCGGGGGGCATACTTACTACGTGATTAATCCGCGCCCCCCGCGCCGCCGGGCGCTCCGTACTCGCGCCGGGTTTCCTCGTCCCCGCGCCTCACGGCCACTCACTACGCACGGGGCTCCGCGTAGTGCCGCCGCCAGTCGCAGCGCGACCCGCGCCGACGTCGCACCTCGTTTCGTGTTCGTCGTCAGATCGACCCATGATATCATTCATGCTAATCTCCGCCCGTTGATTTTCCTGCCGAGTGACCGCAGTGAAACCGGCGCGCCATACCGCGAGTGCCGAATGTTCGTGGACGTTACGCCCGTGTACTTTTCCATCGGAATCCGAGCGTAAGAAACCAGTTCGGAGTGGCGGACAGCGGCGCCTTCCCTCGGATGAGATCTCCGACCGGCGAACGTTGCTGTGACCCGCGGCCTGCGATGCTGCGCCCGTGACCGTCTTGCGACAGTGCCACGAAACGTAAGGATCTGTTAGTTGATTTGGCGACTCGCGTGCACGGGCCGCCTTCCTATTTGCATGGCGCATACGAGTGGATTTTATTTTCGTCTGGGGGTCGGTGTGTGGGTGCGCGCGCGTGTGTGCGGCGGTGCGGCGGTGTGCGACGTGTGTGCGTGTGTGCGTGTCCGCGTCAGCCGCTGCTCCCTGCTGCCGCTTTATTTAGGTTGTTTCCGAGCGTGTCGGCAGCTCGGCCTGGCGCCTGCCCACTGTCCCAAATGTCTCCAATGTGCCCACTGTTCCCACTGCCGGAACCGTCTTGCTATCCGTATCCGTGTCGTTCATAACACTCAAGTATCCCTCCCCTATTCAGACTGCTACATTCGTACAACAACCTTGAAAACGCTACTGTGTTTCAGTAAGGGAAGATACTTAAATGTAGAGAATGTTACAAACATTAGGCACTCTACCAAATGACACAAGTTGACTTTCAACACGATCATTATTTTATGATAAAACACCGGTAGCATTTTTGACCAATAACGAGTTTTCGTATCTGGCAATTCGTGGCGTGAAAATAAGGAAACCGGTCTTATTATTATGTCACTATGTTGGCAACACTATTATTTTCCACTATTCATTCCATGTCAATGATCTTAGAACAATGCACAGAATATCTGTACCTACATGTGCATTTTGACACTTTGTACTCTGACGGTGCATTTTAATTTGCCTATCAATTATGGCGAAACAGCTTAGCTTGCTGATTTCCACGTGATTGGTATTCAGCAGTATCAGCTAATTAGCTTATGATTGACCGACTCTTTATTATTATGTATATTGACATGTTCTCTCTATCTCGACATGACCTTTTAGACCGGTCGTCACAACGTCTCACGCGTGATTTTGTTTAGCATTTTTAAAGGACACTATAAAAATAATTTAAATGAATGTAGACACTATTCAAAACGGGGACTTTTATGCGGCTGCATCCCATTTCGTTATCCTCACTTTATAACTCTTAAATACATTTCAATGTCAAGTTTCGGGCTCAATAAAACATTTATTGCACCGAAAACCTCAATAAACTACGGCTAATTGTTATTCTAAATAATAAAACCATTTCATTATTTGTCAGTTCACCTTACTTGTTGAATCGTCTGCGTTTGACTATTCTAAGAAAAAGTAATCGCGTATAGGTACAACGCGATTACTTTTTCTTGTAACTTATACAACACTATTGTATTAATTATCTTGTGTAGTGTAACCGCAAGCGTATTGTAATTGCGGGAATTATAGTACAAATCAGTAATTAACGTAAGTAAATAATGGCGATACACATAAAGGAATTGTATTGATTGTATACGCTAAGCTTCGGGGAATTATCGTTAAATAATTATTGTGACAATATGATAGTAAGTTCTTATCAGTTTACTACAATGCACCATTTTCAATAATTGATGAGTTAAAATTAGACCAAGTAGGAAAAGTACAAGTGGCCAGTTAGGTCGCGCGATAACCTCCGACCGACTGTGCGAGACTGTACACGCAATACTATGTACTACCGCTTATTAATATATCTTTGTTGACAGATAAACGTGGTGGAGACACTAATAATAATCGTTACTAAACACCACGTTATCTAGTATGTAAAGCAGTCAAGTTTGACTGAGGTACAGCCAGCGCCAGCGGTCAGGGGGTGGGAGTTCGACAGAACTTGCCGACTAGCTTCCCACGAAAAAAAGACAGGTGCTAAGCGGCGGAGTGTTATATCATCAAAAAAAAAATATTGAAACGGTACGAAACAAAATTAACTTTAGATGGCTTGATAGTCAACAGTTCTCAGTTCGTCCTAGCTTTTAAAAGAAATAGAAACTTATATTTCATAAAAGACTATGGACACAAATGTCTAAGATACTTAAGAGAGCAAAACACGTCAAACAAAACATTAAAATGCACTGAAACAAAACAAAATAATAAATAAAAAGTATGTAACACGACCACTTTTCCGCGATGACGCAAAGCGGTCGCAAACCGCGAATAATGTCGGAAAATCCTTAGATAAAACTCGCCGGACTGCTCACACGTGACACTCTCAGATATCGAAACACGTCAATGTAATATCTAGACAAGCCGTCCCGAATCAAACGTGCGTATGCAGCATTATCGATAGTTCTAGTACTAGCTAATGCCGTTTCTTAACGAAGAACCGATTTAGAATATGGTTTTTCACATCGTTTTCAACGTGTACTCAAAAAGGGGAGTGGCGTTACAATGTAGGTTGGCAATGTCGATTCTTTTGCGGATAAAATTTGGTAAAGCAAATACGAATTCAAAAACTGATACTGAAATAAGAATAATCTATGATCCTTTTCTAAATAATTGCAAGCTAATTTATTGTTCTAGTAATCTTTAAAGTTACTTTTGTTTTGAAAGGTTAGAATGATTTTATATTTTTTCAGTACTCATACTCTGAAAGTAGGTCTGAAGTTGCCTGAGGAGCGGGTTGAAAGTAATACTTTTCAGCCCTAGGGAGAATCACTTTCAACTGACAGCTGTCAAATTATGAAAAATAAACTAGTTCTATTTTCACTTTTCTAATGACCCATGTTTCGACTTCTATTCAGCCTCTAAATTACAGTGATATTGAAATAACATAACATAATTCTGTATTAATTGAAGAATATATTATTTTTAAATACTTTCACCCCTAGGGTAACAAACATACTATTTTCTTAGGTATGAAAAGTGCGTGCCTATAGATATTACACGTCGCGTCGTAGAGCTGCTACGGCGCGACGTAGCTATCGCACTGTAAACTAACTTCTTGTATCAACTAGGCGAGTTTACCCTTAACTAACAATATTTATTAATAGAACTTGCTTTCAAAAGGCCTGCTATTTTCATATATTTACAAAGCTCACATGCAATGAAACACTAGAATAGTAACTTGACTGCAATTTGCAACCAAGCTTGCTTTTCGAGCACTTGTGGGCCCAAATATAAACAAATCTATTTTAAAATGCCAAGCGAATACGATTTCCCATAAAGATTACTTCATTAATACCTTAAAGAAACGTCTAAAAAGTTAATGTATTAAGTAATTTTGATTTAAGGTACATTCATACTTGGTTTACTTTTTAAGAAAGTATTTCTGTGTGGGCGGCGCCGGCGGGAGTTTTTTCCCATTCTGCTAATACGTAATTTGTTTTTCAAAAATAAGGATACTTTGGCAAACAATTCACAGTTTGTTGAAGGGTGTCTGGCCCCTTCTCAGGTAAATAAAAAGTTAAGAATATTCCCTTTAACAAATCAGGTACAAAACGAGTCATTAAATATTTATAATGAAAACGATTCGGTATGGTCTGGTTTTAAAAACCAGAATGTTTCGAAATCTTATACCTATCTTGCTTTTAGTAATTATTTTGATTAAAATTGTTGTTATATTTTTCGTGTTATTAAACATTGTATTTTATCAATTGTTATTTTGATCCCGTGTATATTTTTAAATGAGGCCAAGGCTAAATTAAGTCACATGCCGATACGCACCATGCCATCCACTGCTGGACAGCTGGAACAAAGCCGAAATGTCACAAAAAAATCTCAGAAACTGCCATTTGGACGCCATATCATGCGTCCAAATGGCAGTTTCTGAGATTTTTTTCTGAAACTTTGGGATGTTTTGGGTTTCCCAACAATCCGTTGATTTACCTACGTGTATTCTATGTGTTTCTAACAACCAAAAACTGACCAGTTCTATTGTTCTTATTCCAAAACGTATCTTATAGTCACCTATTTAGTTAGAACATTTATAAATGCAACATGCTCCTTCGTTGAGATATCTTTTTTATCTTGACATTTGCTTTATATCGCCGCTTTTTAATAGATAAGCGTTAAGATTTGCCTCATTAATATTTTTACGTTTTCATTACAAAATGAATTAGTAAGTACTTTTATAAATAAGAAGATAAGCACTGTGTCTGTAAGTATGTACCTACGCCCAGGTGTTATAAAACCCAAAAAAATATTCACGATCCTTTATCAGCAAAATTATCTTTTGAAACTGAAATTACATGGACCTTATATCACGAGATTGATTATATGTGACTGATACCAAGTCCAACATGATATATGACTGAAATGATAAAATATACAAATATTTAAAATAAATGATTGCAGGATGATTAATTGTAACCAAACTGCACTTGTTTGTAAGTCTTTATCTACAAACTTGATATAAATGCAGATAATAATGAAATTAATCACGAGTAACCCTATTCACGATGCACACTTACAGATAATCGATTTCATCCTGTATCAGTCACATATCACTTAATATTAGCCTGTAATAGGTACTCACGGCTGATCAATAACGTGTTATTAAGGCGTGTATTAACTAACTAACAGTAATTCTACTCCGCTAAGGGTGCATGATACCTATTAAATAAACGAGGACCCATTTGTCAGATAACGAGCGGCGGTTGCAAAGAAAACAAAGAGATATCATAGCTTGTGTCACAGATAGTGTTACATACGCACACATGAGCGAGGTGTACGTGCGCATGTGTGCCTTATCAGACAGCCAGCTACCGAGCCCGCCTACGTAGTCATATCTGTCGGTATCAGCTGTATTAGCCACGATAATACCTCGCATACCTGTATTCGATGCACACACGTTTATTTTTGTACATAGCCGAAGTATGTATGTAAATAAATAGTTAGCAGACATGAATGAACGCTACGTTTCAACTGTACATAAAATTAGTTAGTAAATAGGTGCTGGAGCCAAATCATGTTCGGAGAAGTTCATCTCATTAGTTAGTGAGATGTACCGAAAAGTAACCTTTTATAAGCATAGGTAGATGAACGATATTCAAAGGAAATGAGAATCTTTATTGCCGTCTATTTTGTAGACAGACTGACACGGTTTTTAACAGCAGTGTTCAGTTCGTTGTAAATCACCATCTTTTGTTATCTGTCAATCACTTTTATAGCATCTTTATCTTTTATGTAGGTTAATACTTTCTGTAGTATTAACCCAGAGGTGACCTGCAAGATAAGCAGCATTCTGTAAGAATATTACTGTGCCTGTATCAACTCTATATAAGTAATTGAGTGTTTAGGTAATTGATTGGACATCTAGAATTAATTGGAATAATTAAAATCAACTAAAAGAAACCCGACTGTCGATATTTGGCGACCCGATTGGCGTAGTGGTAGTGACGCTGCCTTACGTTCTTAGGGTTCGAATCCTGGTAGGAGCAAATGTTTGTGTGATGAGCATGGACATTTGTTTCCGAGTCATGGATGTTAATATGTAAATATAATATGTATGTATTTACAAACAAAAAAGTATATAATTATGTAGTACATCAACTATCTAGTGTCCACGACACAAGCTTTGCTTAGTGTGGCATTAGGTGGCGCTGTGTTTTAATGTCCAGCGATATTTATTTTATATTTATTTATTTATAACTGTGGAACTTCCCCAGGAGTAGGTACGCCTCCTGAATAAACCTGATTACAAGTCGCTCAAAATATGAATAACCAACTAATAAACAATGGTAGAGGAAATTGAAATAAACTGTAAATAGACCGCTAGGGATTTCAGCCATGTGAATATTACAGTAATATCTAAACAACAATAAATATTTATAATTCAAAATAATAATATTACAATTTAAATTCAGAAAATAATATAAGGAAGGATGTTGTGTTATTCGTGCAAAAAAAAAGCAACATTTACGACAAATAAATGTTTTCATACCTATGTGTATTATGAATTTTTATTATGAATAATACACAGAAGTGGTGAGCTAGTAATTACACAGCTTGCTTTATTAACAATATAATATTATAATATTATTTACGAAAGCCTACATTTTGATCAGCAGTGATTTGCATAATGTGTATACGTACTTAACCTTGGAATAGAGTCATCTTTATTATTAATTATCGTGATATACATAATTAAATCATAAATCTAATTGGTATTTATTTATTTAAATCTTATGACAGGAGAAAAAAGGATTGCATAGTTTATTTTAAAAAAGGTAGAATATATTATTTACTGTTATCAAAGCATTTTAAGTCACATTTAAACATGGAATTAATATAATCAAAGCAATTCTAGAAACTCAATGGAATGTTAGCAATAGCAATACTATCAATATTTTGCGTTGGATAGAAATCAATTTATTTTTTTTTGCAACTGAGCTCGGTCTACCTGTTTCCAACTATAAATAGGTAATCTTCCACCGTAAGATGATGCTTAATTAGCGTCGTATAAATAGTAGTAATAAGTAGTGTGAACTGCAATGCCGATCATGTTATTATCGCGTTCTCACGAGCGAAAAAGAGGGTATCTTATTGCAATATGTAAACAATCGAAGAGGTTAGTTTCAGTGTTTCGTTACGTTACCGTAACGTCAGCCTCTCTTCTTTGTTATTATATCCGTGCCACTCGAGACTCGACCCAACGCAGCCATGGGACATTTGTGTACTTGGTAACCAAGACTTTCATAATATGGATGTGTACTGGTTTGATTTTTTTTCCGGCACTTTGTTTTATTTTTTTTTTAAGTCTCGGCCACGCATAAGACCTATATTTATAAATCGATAGCTGGTATCAATATAAACAAGTTTTGTAATAGACAAATCGTTCTAAAGTGTCACGTTTCCAAGATATGAGCTATCAAAGTTTAAGTAAATTCGATGAGCATCTTCAGCACAACTTTGAGTTGATGATGATGCCAGATATCTATTGGCACGGTGTTACATGCGTGCCTGATCAAATCAAACTTGTGCTGAAGTTGCTTTTGTTGATTGGATTTTAAAATGTAATAGCTCATGTCTCGGAAACGTGACACTTTAGAACGTTTAGGGCCAGTTTCACCGGTTGCGGATAAAGTGTCGGTTAGCCTATTAGGAACTTTTCTGCCAGATAAACTAACACTTTTGGTTTCACAGGTGATAGCGATATCTGGTAGATAAAGTATTAGTTATAACCAGCCTTTAAGTGGTAGATAGTATTAACTATCAGATAACTAACCGACAGTTTATCCGGAATCGGTGAAACTGGCCCTTAGTACAATACTAGTTTAAATTTTTGCAAGCTATCGATTGATACACGTTTTATGCGTGTCTGATCTAATCAAGGTTGTGCTGAAAATTCCATCAGTGAATGGACTTTAACTTTGATAGCTCATATCTCGGAAATGTGACACTTTAGAACATTGTCTCTAACTCGTTTGTATTGATACCAGCTATCGTTTTATATAGATCCCATGCGTGGCCGCTACTTTGAAAAACAATCAAAATAGCGGAAAATATCGGCCAGGCTTCATGTAAAAATGTTCCAAGCCCTTTATCAATAGTATTATCCAATATTATAAAAGGGAATTAACTCTGATTGTTTGCCTGGTTTTTTACCTTTTCACGCTTTAATTAACAACTCAACGGATATCGATGAAGAGGATACGGATACGGATAGATAAGTTAGGTATGGACTTGGGATATTTTCTAATACGGTAGTACGCTCCAGTAAAACCCGATATCAACTCAGGTGAAGCCGAGCGCTTCAATTATTAACGTATATTTTTAAAAAGATCAAAGTATTAAAGAAATACAAAAAGTAAATCTACACTAATATTATAAAGAGGATTTATTTTTATTTTTGTGTGTGAATGTTTGTAATGAATAAACTCAAAAACTACTGTGCCGATTTTAAAAATTCTTTCACTATTGGAAAGCTACATTCACCTTGAGTAATATAGGCTACATTTTATCCCCGCACTCACACGGGAGCGGGAACTACGCGAGTGAAACTGCGTGATATCCGCTAGTTACAAAGAAGAATGTATGTATGACGAATGAAGAATGTATGTATGAAGAATGAAGAATGTATGTATGAAGAATAAAGAATGTATGTACAGCCTTGTTTCTTAGTTAAAATTTGCACGTTACAGGTAGGTATACCTACAGCTAAGATTAGAGAAAAATAATTTAAAATTAAAAACAAAAGGTTACCGTACAATACATTTCTTTCACCCTAAAATCTTTTCATGGAACAAAAGGCGGCGTGGACTCGTGTAAAATGTTTACCATTATATAATGCAAAAGTTTGAAAGTTATTATTAATTTCTTTATTAAACAAGGAAAGTCGGAAGGTTTCTAATTATTAATATCAAGAGTAATAAAGCAGCTTCTGTTCAGAAATAATTTCCTATAAATCTCACATCATTAAAGTAGATTACCGTGGTCGCAAGACTTATCTTACCTACCTTTTTAATTAGATTGGTACATCTATTATAAATAGAATAAAACATTCATTTAGCAATTCGACACCTAAGTACCTAGATAAAGACACGGAAAATGTCATTCAGAAATCAACACACGAATTTCATTGTTAGTATCGTGTAAATGAACGAAGTTTTAATTATATTCACAAAAGGTTATTTCAATAGGCAACCGTATAAATTACAGGAAAATCTGCATATTTCATAGTATTGTCACGAGGCAGTCCTGAATGGAGACAGCCGCAGATATTTGTTTAACAAAAAGCTGAACGACGACTTTTAATAACGAGCTATTTCTGGTTCAACTGAAACAATGAAAATCGTGAAACAATTTGCATTTAAATAATATTCATTACAAACATGCATTGTTGCAAGGTAAACAATGATTATATTAAAGGGTGTTGTTTGTCAACACGGCCCTTGCATAGTTGGATGTTTGTGCTGTTCGGTTGTTACCTCGGTCTCACCTAATGTATACATCTGCTGCAAACAATGGCGGAACCATTATTTTACTTTCATTAATCGACGATGCTCATAAAAGGTGATGGACCTTATGTATGTAACGACGCAGCGAGTCCAAGTACCTTTTTATCTGTTTACTGTTACTTGACATGTTTTTTTAATCGTTGTCATTAATCTACACAAGTTTTTACATTAAGTAATTTAGTGATACGAGTTATGACACGATAACGTAACATGTAAAGTACTCATCATCAATTAAAGACGATAATTTATTTGTGGACAGTCCGACTTAAGTTTATTCGTAAGTAAAATACCTAGAAGTTTATTTTAATGAACTGGTATTTCCCGCGGCGATTGAGAAGGATACAAGTACTGGTAACGAACTATGTAAATATAAATTGTTGTTTACCAAAAGTTCCACATAATATTAATTTACCGGAACAAAATGTTGGTTTTTCAAATAATAAAGGTTTATTTAGTTTTGCTGAATACATAGAAATGTTGTAAGTGTGTGGGCTTGAATCTAATAAGAGGAAGCAACGAATTTAGTTTGAAAGAAGGTGTTCGTAATCTAATATCTCGGACTATATGTAGGCAGCCTATACATAGACCGACCAGCCTATGTGTATAGCCTATTTTTAATATGACACATTATTAATTACCATAGCTTCTTCAAGTAAAACAATTATGGTCAACTTTAATAAAGTTGACCGTAATTGTTTTACTTTAATTTCAATAAAAAATGATTGAAAGGAAGAAGCTATGGAGTATTGTAACTATGTACAAATATGTCGATACAATTTCGGCCCAGTTTCAGGGAATGTCCAGCCTAATTAGGCTGTACATTGAGATTAACTGAGCAGAAATTTTAACACACATACAAACACTTTTAATTTGAAAAAAGAAAGAAAAACAATCACCGTCTACTTTATTAGGTACCTAACTAATAATGTGTAATATTAATAAAAACTCTTTTACAAAAAATAAAACCGACTTCAGAGAAAACAAAAAAGTGAAAAATAACTTCAGAAAAAACGCTTCAGAAGTCGGTGTCCTTTTTTTGATTGATTTAGTTTTTTTGTCACCGACTTCTGAAGCGTTTTTTCTGAAGTTATTTTTCACTTTTTTGTTTTCTCTGAAGTCGGTTTTATTTTTTGTAAAAGAGTTTTTATTTTTCACTTTTTAGTGGTTCACATGTGCTTCAAAGCGTACCGGCGTGGTTTTAGGTTATGAACTGGTGTAAACAATAGACAGATATGAGATTTCGGCAATCCCAGTACATTTGCTATCATTTATTGAGGAGTTCCGTTGCATATCTCCGAAGTTCTTCATCAGATCTTCATAAAATTGAATTGGGATCACTTCGAGAAAGTATAATTCATAAAACTACCCAAACCGCTTCTATTGTGCCTATAAAATGTGAAGAATTCTCTCTATTTCTCCAGAATCCCATCATCAGCTACTGATTTGATGATTATAAGACCACACAGTAAGCACCAGCTTTCAAATAAAATAAAAACGATCAAAATCGGTTCACCCAGTAGAAAGTACTGCGGTAACAAATATTTTCGAAATCGGGTGTATTTTACACATGTGCGTACCCCCTCAGAGCATACAGGCGTGATGTTACGTCATAATATAGTATAAACAATGAACCTAAAAGCGATGGCAGCAATCACTGCAGATTTGCTGTGTACTTTTGAAGAGTTCCGTTGTATATCTCCGAAGATCAGCATCAGGTCTTCAGCAAACTAAAATGGGACCAAACGGGAAGCAACAGCTTTCAAACAAAAAAAGAACCATCAAAATCGGTTCACCCAGTCGAGAGTACTGAGGTAACAAACACAAAAAAAAAAAAAAAAAAAAAAAAAAAAAAAAAAAAATACAGACGAATTGATAACCTCCTCTTTTTGGAAGTCGGTTGAAAATAGGCTATACACATAGGCTGAGTTTAGCTAAAGGTACCTACTTATGTAATTTTGCTTTGACCAGAGGTGTAGGGGGATATCCCATGGATATTCGAAGAATTGAATTTTCCGCATTGACAGTCGATTAAGAGTCGGGTTATATATAAACGTATCATTAACACAAAGAGTCACAACAGACCAGGCAGAACAGTCGCAAATATATTCGCGAAGCGCAATTGTCACTCGAGATCTCCATGATTTTACCAAATGAAGCTCGGTAGATCTCATACGTTCACACTGTTGCTCCTTACTAGATTTATTCGAAACGTACTTGATCGATGTTGTTGACCGAGCTCCTCCTTGTCACACTAGTCCTGTCTAAAAATACGACTAACCTCTTTTTGCTTGAATATTTAACATCGACCTCTCGATGTTTCGCCATGTTGAAGCGTAGTGCCTGCGGCTATGTATTCAGGGACCTACAAGTTACGAAAGGGAAATTTTCAGACATTTTCTTGAACTGCGTGGGAACTCGTTGAAGAAAATTTTACACGTGGAAAACGGTTTCGTGTCTAAATATAGGCATTTTGTGACGTTGCTAACCGAACAAGCAAGTATACACAAAGTTATTCAATACTTGCCGCGTTATCCGTTACATTGTCGTATGTCTACCTACTACTGACACTCTGTGGGTATCACTGCTCTTCTTCAGTGATAAAATTTAGAATAAGAGTGATTAGGGTTAAATAACTGGTAACATTCACAGCTCGGTCTAATCAATGGGTCGCCAGCGCCTGCGCAGCGGTTACGTCACAGCTTTCGCGGCTACACTGTAGTAAGATGTTGCGAAATACGCCACTTATGCAAGAAGTACGATACGCAAATACGCCAACTGAGCGAATGTTGCATGCGCCGTGTTAATATGTTACTGCATTGCAGCTGTGCACTCATGCTAGGTACCTAGGTGCCGACGAAGAATTGTAGGAGCATTGATTTGTTTCATGGTCTTATCAATTGTTATGGAAAGATGTCCCGGAGACCATTGAATACAGGATAAATATTATCAGAACACAGTTTTAATAGGTAGATTGGGTATAGTGCCTAACTAATATGAATGAAATACCAGCAGCCCTATTGTCTTCACTTGAATAGTAAATTATGAGTAAACTCACAGAGAAAATGTAAACATAATCATAGTCTTATAAATTAAATTCCGTAAGATTATTCGCTCGGTTGTTGGAGCAGAACCTCGCGAAAATTCAGGTGTTCATTGACAACTTCAATATCTTTTGAACTCGGCCTTCATGAATTCAGAAGCTTTCATAATTGTACCCGCTTTTGCAATATCCTTTCTGACCAAAACTATCAATGACTATTTATTAATAAACCGTATCGTGTTTCTTCAAAGAGTTTGATTAGAAGTCGAGTAAAGAATTATAATAGATTATCGATCTTTGAATAGATTACTAGTCTTCTTGGATTTTATTTTATCTATTATAAACGGAAATTTTCAATTAGTGTAAATGAAATATATAAGGCACGTGTTATAAATTAGCATACCTACAAAAAATAATGGATTTTGCGCGTATATAGGAATTTATGGACCTATATTGTCGAAGGTGATACTTAGTTATTGTTGATTTTTGTAGATTAGCTTACTTGCTTGTTGACAATGTTTCCGTGCATTATCATGAGAGATTCTTACTAGTTACTTATTCCATCTTAAAACACGCTTATTTAAAGTTGTTTTCCAATGTATAGATTTGAAATCTAAGATTATGACCACTTTACGGATACATGGGTCCTCCCTACACTACCTACTGATAGAGTATCAGTACAAAATGTATTTATGATACACTTAAATCCAATTATACATAAAGGTAAATTACTATCCTGTAAACATGTTTTTCTTTGAATACAGTTTAACTTAGGTGGAGTTAAACAAGAAAGGAGATACCCCATCGGTTCTCATTTAACGCGAGATAGTAGGTAATTGTAATGAACAGTGTATTAGACCAGACACATGCAATCATGTGTATCCATATTATGCAAGGTAAATGAGTTTCTAACGATACGTTACGACACCAGCGTAATGGATTCAACTCCGACCTTATAGAAAGGCATTTTGCATAACAAGTTAACTTTAAGTAAAATCACAGACTCCATAATTCACCACGTGCACTTGTCTCATCTGTGATTTGTCTTATTGGTCATATAATTCACTGTTATCGAAAACTTCATTAACGTCTTTTTGCACAGATCTAGAGATGATTTTTCTAGGTACCAGGTCTTCTTTTAAGCTTGAATCTTCTACCATATCGCACTATTGATCTAATAAGTCGTATATAGTTAGAACCATCCCAGTCATCACCTGAGTCAGAACCTTCCCTCTCATTGAGAAGAGGCCGTGTCCCAGCAGTAGGAACATTATAGGCTGATGATGATGATGAGTTAGAACCAATTTACTTTGGGATCAAAATCCGGTCAAGAAACGTGATACAAGTCAGCAACAATCTCTGAAATTACTTCTAGGAACGGCAGACTGAGGCATACAGTTGCTGGACTGCAACTTCTGAGAACCATGCCACAGAGACTCACACTCACATTGTTACCTGAAGGCATGTTGGTATTGGCTTTTCCACATCCTAAGTAATCAGTTTTCAGAAGAAGATTAATCTCTGTTCTATTAATTAAGCTGGATTCCAACAAGATATAAAATAGATCTCTCAGGAGTTTAATTTTATTGTTCTTATTTGGATGGTTATTGTACGAGTAATACGTAAAACCTAAGTAGTTTAGAAATGACACAATGAAAATTTTTGAATAAAAAAAGAGTTTGCACACACACTTCTCCATTCACAGTTTTTCGCATCAATACTTTTATTTTTGCTTTGACTAAAACCTCAATTGATTTTATATCATCTAAGAAAAACGCGAATGCCTTATCATCGATATCGATTATGACATCAATTTACATACGTACCTATACCTGCATTATTTATCACTGATATCTCCGATGGTTCTGATAACCTTAGTGTAAATTTCCGCGATATACTCGTGCATACATTCTATCGATTTTTTTGCAGATATAAATAGTATTCTCGTATTACGTGCGTGTGAATGTGTGATACGGAGTTTTATCCTATTAGCTGTGAGTACATTTGTTACTTGTTGCTCATTTCATTTTTACTTTCTTGTCATAGCACAACAATGTCTTGACTGTCGTTTCAAAGTTTGCTCCGATTCAAATGAAAATTTCTCGAATTACATATTATCAAGAAGTTTTAAATCTTTACATTATTATCTCTCACTATAATTTTCTGTTGTCATAAAATTATTGGTTCCATGAAACAGTTCGCTATTATTGAGCAACTTATTGTATATTGCAGAATGATCAATTAATTCTCAGAACGCGTGGGTTTTAAATTCGGCATTTCTTCTAAAGCAGGCACTTAGTGTGTGTGTTTATAACACTATGTAATATAGGTATGTAGTTATGTATGCATGTGAGGCTGTGTTCACGGTTAGTTAAGCGCACGGTGGCGCGGTGGCTCGGCGGCGGCGATGTGGCCAGTGCGATAGGCGGCGGCCTTGCGGGGCCGCGGGCCGCCCGGCCGCGCGATCCGCCAGCCTCGCACGTGTACGTGTGAGTGACGTCAGCCGCACGCACCGCAACACACGTTCAAGTTCAATGTTGCCTATTAATTTTACCGTGCCTTACCACCAACTAGCACTAACAATAATCGTCAAATGTAACAGCGCTCGACAAGGACGTCTACGTCGTCTCTAACTATTGATATAAACCCTGGCTCTAACTAGGCGTTTAGAAAGGTGAAAACTGAAGTCGCAGCACGCATATTTAGTACGCTGTGAACCGTTCGTTTCCTGAGCTGGCTGCGTCGTGTTTACACAACATATTTACGCTCTCGAATCCCAGTATTGTCAATTCTGGCTAACGTTTTGAAAACAGCGAGTCGCATCTTCCTCGGTCCATTGACAGAGGGTTCTTCCTCGAAGAACGCGTGCGCATGTGTCAACAAGCGCATAGCGGTGGCCGGTGGTGCCGTGGGGTGGCGCGTGCTTCTATTGTGACGTCAGCGCGCATCCGCGTGCGACGCTCTCACTTCCAAATATTTATTATTTACTCTTCCAATTGTCGACGCACCTTGTTTCTATGTCGACCTCGGTCACAACGACGTGTCTGTTGATAATTCGAATTAAAAACTATTGTTAGTTACTTAATTGATTCTATTCGTAGCGCCCGTAAAAAGTGATAAAAGTAGTATTTCTTGTTTATTGGGTGATTCTTCATCCGTGTTACTTGTCAATGTTATCGCTAGTTAATCGTTTTACCAGTAGGTACCAACGCAACTAAAGCGTTTGTTCTTTTTTTGTCAGCAAGGTGCGATTATAGGCAATTAGTCAGAACACGAACCGATATCTTGCTCAAAGTGGACTTGTTCTAGTACAGAGTGTGTTCTGGTTGCTTTTTATGTTATTGTCTATATATTATCTGTGTGTAAATAAGTTAACGAGTGTGCTATGTACGTGACCGACGATATCGCCACAAGTTATCGTCGAAAAAAATTACAAAATATCTGAAAAGCGCACTCGGTCAAGTGCAAATCTAGAGCACCACGACCTGTTCCGTTTACAATGAACTCTTCAACAGTACTGTGGCAAATGTCATCGATGTTAAAGAGAAGCAAATTAAAAGGAAAAAAATTAATTAATTTCTACCAAGGCAATACTGTGACTGTGCCATAGGCAGACAGGTTATTACGAAAAGACCTAGAGAATAGATTAAACTAAACAATGCTGCTATTTATCATGATGAAATTCGCAGAACTTGAAATACTTAAGACTGTTCAAGTAGTGCAGCCTTCAATCTGAGCAGTTTAAAGTTCGCAACACTGCAGTAGCTTGGCCATCGCTGCGCCGAAAAAACAAATGCTCAACTAAAAATATTCGTCGTTAAAGAAGCTTGGTGGGTGTTCAAAACGCCACAGCGAATGTTAGTGTTAGCAGCCTATACATAGCTATTCATATGTACTTACCTATGCATGTCTTTACAGTCCACATTATACTTATAATTTTTAGTGAGAAATAAACCGTCAAACCATCCACACGTAGTTTTTATTACGAGTCTATCACTAAGCAAAATTCAACCTTATCGCACTGTACATTTGGTCCTATTTCGAGCGGATGATTGCCGGTAACCGGCTGTGGACGAGCGCGTCGCGAGAACAATAGAAAGCGATAAGGATTCGAAGTGTTTTTTCTGCTAATATTAGTGAATACAAACTGTTGTGAACTCGTGAGTTAAAAGAACTGTGTTAAAAATACGAACATAACTAAGTACTTATATTATTCTGTGAGTGATCGGATTACGATATTTTAAAGGAACAAATAAGTGCCTAGTTAGTTAAAGGTGCAGCGTACCCTCTACTACGTGTGGCAATTGTGAACATTACCTATATTTTTATTGGTGACGAAATCCGTTGACTATTCAAGTTTTAATATTGGGTGAAGCATATTTATTGTGAATATTACCATGGAAGATCTTCTGGTTTATCAATATGAGCTATTAGAAAATTTAAAGGCTGCAGAAAGGAACTTTAAAAAGTCCCCAAAGGATAGAATAAGAAAACCATACTTGGAAACGAGGCTAGAATTGCTAGAAGAACTTTGGAAGAACTTTAAGGACGGACACAAAGGCATTGTTTTGAGCATAACTAAGGAGAAAGATAGAGAAGATCCGTACTTCAAAGACAAGACATACGATGTATTCCAAGAATTGTATGTATTATATAAGTCAGCTATAAAGGAAGCTCTTCAGCCGTTTCTCGATTCAGCGGTTCAAACTGCAATGCTTAGTGCAGCCGAAGGTCAGGTAAGGTCATCAGACAGTATCGAAATACAATTACCAAAAATTAATATACCTACCTTCAGTGGCAAATATGACGAATGGCAGACATTTTTTGATTTATTTTCTTCATTGATTCATAAAAATAAGAGACTATCGCCAGTACAGAAGCTACATTATTTAAAAAGCAGCTTATCAGGAGAACCAGAAGTAATATTGCGTAATTTTACAACAACAGACGCGAATTACGATGCCGCCTGGGAAGAATTAGTGAAGCGATACAACAACAAGAGGTATAATTGTAACGCAATTTTGAGAGTTCTCTTCACGCAAAAGTCTGTTCATACTGAGTCTGCGGGTTCAATTAAACACCTGGTGGATACAACTTCAACCTGTTTGAAAGCCTTGAAAAACTTAGGTGCTGAGTCGGACAAATGGGACATGATGGTCAACTACTTAGTTGTGTCTAAGCTGGATCCAGAATCAATGAAGCAGTGGGAACAACACCTTAGTATGAACAATAGCGACCAACCCACTTGGCAGGATTTGAGAGAATTTCTGGAGTCAAGGTTTAGATCGCTGGAAATGATCGAAAGTAACAATATAAAATCTTCGCAGCCGAAACCAGCAGTTAAACCTAAGGCTTTTCATTCCAATGTCAACAAGGATGGAAAAGAACGCGAAAATAAGTGTGCAGTTTGTAACAGCGAGCACTATATCTACCATTGCAAAACATTCGCCGAGATGTCTACCAAAGATAGACAAGAGTACGTTCAGAAGAACAAACTGTGTTTCAACTGTCTTGCGCCATCACACTCTGTGAAGAAATGTCGTCAGTCAACGTGCTGCAAAAAGTGTGGAAGGCGACATCATTCCCTTCTCCACTTCGACAGAGAGCAAAGCACGGAGAAGTCAAAAGAAGAAGGAAACACGGCTACAGGTACGATTAGTGAAGAGTTAAGAGGTAAGTCCACTCCTTCTTCAAGTGAAGCTATAGCTTCTCATCATTGTAATATACAAACAAATTCTGTGTTATTGGCTACGGCTAAAGTGTTAGTAAGTAGTAAGAATGGTTACAAACATATCATTAGGGCCTTGTTAGACCAGGGGTCGCAAGCGTCATTCATATCTGAGGCGACCGTTCAGCTACTAAATCTTAGACGTAAATCAGTGAGTGGTTGGGTGTCAGGTCTGGGAGAGGGCCAAACGAGAATCAAACACATGGTTTCACTGTGCGTGAAATCACGCCACAATCCCAGAGAGTCAGTTCAAGTAAATGCGTATGTATTGCATACCCTAACAACGCTGCTACCAACCATTAATCTTGAATTGCCTGATTGGTCTGAACTTGAGGAACTTGAGTTGGCTGATTCAGGGTTTACAACACCAGGTAGAATAGACATTCTACTTGGAGCTGAGGTATACGGCGACGTTCTGTTAGACGGCGTTATTAAGCACCCCAAGGGAAATCTATTGGCCCAAAACACAGTCCTAGGGTGGGTGATATCGGGAAGTATGTCACAAGCATCTACCTCAGCAAGGAGACACATCACAACCCTACACGCTCAAGTTAGGGAAGACGAGCTATTGCGACAATTTTGGGAGATAGAAAAGGAACCAAATAGCATACGAAAAATATTTTCAAAGGAAGAAGAACAGTGCGAAGAATACTATGAAGCTACAACAGTAAGAGACGAAGAAGGCAGATTCGTGGTAAGATTACCCTTTCGAACTGAAGATCCGAAATGTCAATATGGTGGGTCGAGGGAAATAGCAGCTAGAAGGTTTAATTTTTTAGAAAAAAGGTTGTCTAAAAATCCCAAGCTTCGGGAAGAATATCATAAAGTAATAGAGGAATATATAAACCTAAATCATATGGTGCAAGTTAACTCTTCAGAGATTGATAACCCAAAGGCTGTGTATCTTCCTCACCATGCCGTAGTTCGAGAGGATAAGACTACCACAAAGCTTCGTGTAGTCTTCGATGCTTCGTGCAAGGGTTCAAATAACTATTCTTTAAATGACGATTTGTGTGTTGGTCCTCAGCTACAGCAGGAATTACGTCATACATTAATGAGATGGAGAACACACAAATTCTGTATTACAGCAGACATCATTAAAATGTACAGAATGGTTCGTGTAGCGGAAGAGGACACGGACTACCAGAGGTTATTGTGGAGGTCTGCACCTCACGAGCCAATAAAGCACTTTAAACTTTTGAGGTTAACCTTCGGTACAGCATGTGCACCGTACCTTGCTGTAAAATCACTTCAGACACTTGCCAACAACGAGAGAAAAAGGTATCCTATTGCTGCAAATATTACCGAAACTGATTACTATATGGATGATCTCCTCACAGGATGCGAAACAGAGAAAGAAGCTGTCGATATTTACAACGAGATGAACAAACTTATGAACTCCGGAGGATTTCAACTACAAAAGTGGAGCAGTAATAGTGAGGCTTTGTTACAGTACATTGGAGAAAATAAGCGAAATGATAATGAGTTGCCCTTTAAGATCAATAGTGTTATTAAGGTATTAGGTTTGACCTGGAATAGGGAAGCTGACGCCTTTGAATATACAGTCAACCTACCAGAACTAAAGCTGCCCATAACCAAACGCCAAATTCTCTCCGAAATAGCAAAACTTTATGATCCTTTGGGATGGATAGCTCCTGTTGTGGTAATAGCAAAGATGATCATGCAGAAATTGTGGAAGACAGGTCTAAATTGGGACGACCCGATTGATGGTGCTTTACAAGCAGAGTGGTTACGATATCGAGAGAATTTGACGCACATCAAAGGTCTAAGTATACCTCGGTGGTTCTATTACACACGTGTATCAAGGATGGAGTTGCACGTGTTCGCGGATGCATCACAAGCTGCATACGGAGCAGCAGTGTACATGCGAGTCATCAGTGAAGAGCGAGTCTACGTCAGCTTAATATCCTCCAAAACAAAGGTGGCTCCAATCGAGAAGCAAGTTTCCATTCCTAGATTAGAACTTTGTGGTGCCGCATTGGCAGCCAAATTAATGTCGGAGACGTCTCAAGTGCTAGGTGTACCTAAAGATAGCTTATTTGCGTGGACCGATTCCACGATTGTTTTGGCTTGGTTGAAAGGTGGACCAAGCCGATGGAACACATTCGTGAGCAACCGAGTGTCAGACATATTAAACATTATAGATTACGATCAGTGGGGGCACGTGTCTACAGATACGAACCCAGCTGACTGTGCGTCACGGGGCTTACAAGGTCCAGAATTGATAAATCATTCAGTATGGTGGAATGGACCGGGTTGGTTGTCGATCTTAAACATAAGCATTAGTGCTCCTAATATCCAAGATACACAAGAAGAAGAACGTGTGAGATCTTTGGCTACTATAAGTAATATTAATGAGGAATTTATTTGGACTAGGTATTCTACTTTACCAAAAATGTTGAGAGTCATTTCATATTGCAGACGATTTATTAATTTCAAATTACCTAAAGATAAACGTGAATATTTTTCTAAATTTATAACACCAAAAGAAGTAAAGGAAACTTTAAACAATTGCATTAAACAAGTCCAAGCTACTCATTTCAAAGAGGAAATGAAGCAGTTAAATTCGCAAGGCCATGTACCTAAAAGAAGCAAGCTTCGCAATCTATGTCCCGTCATTGATAATAACGGGATTTTAAGAGTTGGCGGACGCATACAAAAATCTCAAAAATCCTATGATATTCAGCACCCCATAATTTTACCCGCTACGAGCCATCTTAGCAAACTAATAATTCAGGATGCTCATCATAGGACATTGCATGGTGGTCCTCAAGTAATGCTAAATTATTTAAGAACAAAATACTGGATTTTACGAGCCAAAGATCAAACAAAAAAAACTTATCGAGAATGTGTTACGTGTATTAGGTATTCCAAGCAGAATACCAAGCAACTGATGGGGCAGCTGCCAGAAGTGCGAGTTAAACCCGACCGAGCTTTTAAATCAGCTGGTGTGGACTACGCAGGTCCCATCAACATTCGTTTCTCACCGGGTAGAGGAGCTAAATCGTACAAGGGGTACATATGTTTGTTTATCTGCATGATAACGCGTGCCATACATCTAGAAGCGGTCACCGACATGACTGCGAAGGGGTTCATCGCAGCCTTCCGGCGATTCACCTCAAGACGAGGTCATTGTTGCGATATTTATAGTGACAATGGCACTAACTTCGTGGGAGCAGACAAACAACTCAGAGACATGTTCAACAGTGCTAAATCGTCGATTCCTGGTGAAGTGGCAGTGTTGTTAGCCCTGGAAAGTACTACATGGCATTTTATACCTCCTCATGCACCCAATTTCGGGGGTTTATGGGAGGCTGGAGTGCGCAGCACAAAAACTCATCTTAAAAGAGTAATTGGCGATGCTACTCTCACCTATGAGGAACTAGCCACAGTATTGGCACAAGTCGAAGCGTGTTTGAATTCCCGACCCATAACTGTGCTAAGTGATGACCCTAATGACCCTCTACCGCTAACGCCCGGCCACTTTCTGATTGGCGAGCCTTTGTTAAACTTAACTGACGAAAACTATACAAATTGTAATATTTCTAGTTTAGATAGATGGCGACTCATGCAAAAAATGGTCAACGATTTTTGGAACAGATGGCATAAAGAATACCTCGTAAATTTGAACCAAAGATATAAGTGGAACACCAAAACCACTGAGCCAGAAATCGATGACGTAGTGATTTTAAAGGAAGACAATATTCCTCCAAGTAAATGGGTATTGGGCAAAATAATAGAAAAACATGTGGGCCCTGATGGCATTACTCGAGTGGTGTCAGTTAAATGTAAGAACAATATTTATAAACGACCTACGAGTAAATTATGTATCCTACCTAAAACATAATCCTAGTGATAAGCCTAGTTATTAATTTTAACCTATTCTTGTTTGCCTATTTTACACTTACTTATGTACACTTCTCTGCTTATTTTAAGAACTTACCTGTTTTACCTTACTTATGTTGTGAATAAACTTGGTTAAACATCGCCAACTTCATACAACCTACCTATCTACTTTTAAATATGTGTATGTAGGCACTTACTTTGTTAAATTAAAATGAAACGGTGGGCGGTCAGAAGTTGGGAATGCAACAACCGATATTGTACCTACTCGCATACCTATATTATCTACTATTTCTAGTTGCGTAGCATATTTCCAGTGATGTATGTACCTAGACCTAAGATGTTTGTTATAAGACTTACCTAGTTATGTTTAGTTACTTATTTTTTTATAATCCTTTATCTTTATGTTACGAGAGTCGTTATGTTGTGATGAAAGATACCTACTTACTTTATTTGTTTCTGATTTCTTTGTTGTTCAACTAATATAGTGTAGTACTTAGTTTATTTTATTGTTTTTTGAATTTATTGAAAGGATAGATCCTTTGGTGGGCGGTATGTTCAAAACGCCACAGCGAATGTTAGTGTTAGCAGCCTATACATAGCTATTCATATGTACTTACCTATGCATGTCTTTACAGTCCACATTATACTTATAATTTTTAGTGAGAAATAAACCGTCAAACCATCCACACGTAGTTTTTATTACGAGTCTATCACTAAGCAAAATTCAACCTTATCGCACTGTACAGTGGGTCACATGATCTTAACACGGGTCACTTGATAGCACTCCCAGTTGGCAACAACAGCTGGTATAGGAATTATCTTATCTGACCCAATGCCGGTTAAACAAACATCCAAGTGATATAAAGCGCTGTGGCCGAATTCACTCGAATTAACCCGGGAAGTGCACAAACATGCCACTGATAACGAGGTAATATTCAGTGGGTATACACTGTTTGTTTTTCAATCAACCGTAAGTACCTCGATACTGTAAATGGGAAGATATCGGAACATTAAATCAGGAGTTTATTACTGATATAACGTTACCAAGGGGCAAGGACCTTCAAAGTTTGGAATTTTCCAGAATATTCGCCAAGTAAAACATAATAAATGTTTATATTTTTGCCATTGACATATTCTTATTCTTATATTGTGTGGCCAACATAAGTCCGTACACGTGCCTCTACAAGATCTATTTTAATAAAGCCGAACTTTTAAACATTGATAACAGTATTTGTTTTTTCTACAGATAAATTGGTAACGGTTGAAAAACAGAGTGATTCGTTACATTACCATAACACATTTAAATATTATTATGTACACTTTGTTTAAAAATAAATACTTATAATAATATGAAAATGTTTTTCTCTCAACGCGGAATCAATCAAATGTAACTTTCATTCAACCTTGGCTCGTCTTCGAGCTGAATTATTGTAAGCTTACACCGATATATGTGTGTGATATGCGCGTGACCTCGTAACAACTAACTATGCAAATTCGCTTTTAAAAGGAACGTTGGCACCAAAACGACTACTACTATTTATTTGTCATTTCGTAGAAAACATTCTAGGAAGCAACAAATCACCTACGTGCTTTCGAAGCGCGTATAGGTAGTTTGTTAAGTTACTAAAATTTGGATTCCAGTTTCTAAGTTACATAACGAGTTACAAATAATAATAAATAGGCGAGCTGAAACCACGAATAAATAGGTCCAATGTAGAGTCCTCAAGCGAAACCTAATCAATATCAAGTTCTAAGAAAACTTCTCGAAATTTCTCCTACGTTGAGTTGAACGTAAGAAGTTGAAAGTCCATTTGAGACACGTGTTTAGCAGGTTGGCTATTCCGTTTATGTCAACAATCCTTGTTACCAAGTCAACCTCATTCAATCATTGCATTTTGCAAGCGTAATGAAAACCACAAAGTGCATAATAGCACAATAATAAACTATTACGTAATGCGGTATCCGATGAATAGACTAGACTCACTCGTAAGTTCCGTTTGCCAATCACAAATGGCAACTATGTTTGGTGCGTATACCGAGACTTTTATGGCGACAAGGCCATTATAATTGAATTTGGCATTTGATAATCACGTCGGTTCCTATCGCTGCGGAGTCGCGCTGTCGGCCGATCAATGGTGGCGCGGCCGCAGTCAGCTCACCGCTGCTTAGCATACAATCGATGGTAATTCCTGCTGGCAGGTTAGTCACGCGACCACTAAGATCTGCTCTTTATATTCAAGGGACGACGGCGCGGCGTTAGCCTACGCGTGTAACAATCACGAATGGAATCTAAATAGAGAAGCAATAACTGTTCACACGAGGTCAGCATCGATATGTTTGCAAATATATTGCAAAATAGGACACGCAAACAGTTTATAAGGCGGGTCATTTATCAACTTACTTTCTACTCAGTTCCAACCGAGCTCGGTACAAGTCATAAGTTAAATCATGCATATATTTTAGGTGTTAAATATGTCATATTATTCATGTTACAAACATAAAACAAAGCTTTTAATTAACACAACAATCTGCGTGATAGATAACTGTATGACCTTTGCAGAATTAACAATAATTGTTATTATCGAGGCACAATGTTTGCATACACGACTAATATATCAGACTCTTAGATATAGAGGGATGTATGATTAAGTAGGTATTTGTTTATTTGTGTGTGGAATGAACGGAGCAGCGCCGCGTTCCCTTGAGCTGGCTGGCTGCCGGCTGCTGCTTGCGCGCGCCAGGGGAAAGCACTAGGCACTTTGCCACACCGTCTATTGAGCATTGACGCGATACTTTGATTGATGTCCGCTATTCTCGGATAAGCGTGCTTATTATCCGAAAGTGTTTGGCAACCGGACACGATATTTGCGACATTGTCAGAGGAAATTAACGATCGTAATTTCTTAGAGTTTACTGTATTTTGTGCGTATGTAACTGTTTTTCATGATATAAGAGAAAAGTTACAGACTGACTGCTGACACGGTACCTCCTACCTCGTTGAAAAAGAAGATGGCATGGCTAAGTGCAAAACGTTGCTTATTACAACATCTTAGGCAAAATGGTAAAAAAACACTAATCAAAGTCGTATCGTAAAGTATTTTGAAAATTGTGACGTTAGTAGGATGAGTAATTAATTAAATCTACCATTATATCTTTGATAGTTTTTTTTTATCAATGCCGACACATTCTTGCTAATATTATCTACGTTGCCTATTATTTCGTTCATGGTCATATTATCAATGTTACCTTAATATGTACTATATACGAACTCATGTAGGTACCAACCTAATAATACTCATTTAGGTAATATAACTTTATCGTAAGAGAGGAAAACGTTTGTTTGTTAGGTATTAACTTAAACGGTTTATCCCCAAAATATAGCAGTTTAATCGCTTGATTTCCTTTTAAATATGGCCCCAATTAACCTACTGGGATATTATTTACTGATAAATACCATACAATTTATATGCTGATCGCAAATTCACAATCGAAATAGGGAAGGCAAAACTAAATATTATCGTTTGGCAGAGTACATAGCATATACTGCAGTACTGAATAACTTTTCGGTGAATAAATATCCGGAATTCTATTAAACTCTATACCTTCTTATCTATTTTATTTATCTAACCGTATATATTAGCTTCAACCATTCACTGAAATTGTGAGACCAATTTATCTATTAAGTAGATATTTGATATTCAACAAGAATTGTCATGAATCAAACGCAACCGATATTAAATTATTATTATTAATTCAGGAATTAAAATAAATACTTACCTACTTCTACTTAAAAATGAAATGGAGGTATATATGAGTATCTGTGAACTCAACAACAGATTCGAGCTATTGGAAGCACCATAAATGTTGATTAAATTTTCATTGGAAAATTATATTATCTAGCGGGCTTTATATATTTATAATGGTTATCGTGATGCCGTAGTTACCAGGTATAATCTTGTCCACGTGACCTAATTATTGTGAATCTGAGGACTTGTGCTATGCTGTGGCCTACTGTATCCAAAATCGTACTACAGCACCTATAAGCGGTCCATCAACCCGGTGGAGGAGACGGGAGAACGCCGATTACGTCACTCACACCCCGATGATTGATTACACCAGATTTTAACGCCGAATAGCTCGTGAAATGAATCAACTTTATTTTAATCGAACAGCGTTTCGTGGCCTTCACATTGCCCTCTAATGTCTATTCCTATTTAATCTGCGACTCGCGGTTCCGACCAACACAGGACCATTTTATTATTGCTAAAATCGTTGAACACCAGATAAGATAAAATCCGATCATGAAACGCGTGACTTAATGTTATATAATTAGATAGGTACTACATTTCACTGTTTACGAAACAAAATATTTTATCATTCATAAACAAGTTACACTAATTAATTAATTATCGTTATTCCGTGAAGTGGGTACAGATATTTCCATAATAAATCAATATTACGCTTTTTTGTAATTGCTCAATGCTCAAATATTTGAGTCGACGATGAGCGTTTCAGGCTTTCAGCCACGTCCACCTCTCTGATTAAGAAATTCATTTTCTGAAAGTGCTCATTGTATTTATCAAGATATTAATCAGTAGACAACTGTACCTAATTTCCTTTGTGTGAGATGAGAATCCATCAAGCTTGCCTAAAGGCGTGATTATTTTAATTTTGTTTTCTCATTTCACACGTCAATGTCCGCGCTAAAGTGGCTCTACAAGTATTTTTACTTTTGTCGTAACATATAAAAGCTATTCCGAGTGGCCATGTCGGTAGGCTGTGAACCGTACAAGATTTTCACGGTTCAGCTACTTCATTTTCACCGTTATAAAGGATCAACGGAAAATTTTAGTCGAGGTAAGGCCAGTAGCGCCTACCGTGGCTATAACTGACCATCTGCTAACGCTCTGGTGCTTGGGTCCGATGCCAAATATAGTTTACTTTAATTAGATTTGATATTTTTAATAAGAATGGATTAACTTCACATATTTTGTATCTAACTAACAGTGAATTCTACAGCATATTATCAAAATGTTGCAAAACATTCATCGAAATTGTAGGTATTGTACCAGTCTGTAACCACTATGCACGACAAGATTTTGACACATGACACATCAGCTGAATCGGCGGGGTGATGCGAATTTGTCAAAAATTTACAGAATTTTCGTGAACTTTTAGCATTCGATTTTTTTATAAAAAATATGTCTAGGAAGCTGTTTCATACCATACTTTTGTGGCAAATATCTCCAGTAACGTGTTAAGGTCGGTAAAACGGCGTCAGTGTATTGCCAAATATTTATAAAACACATATTACTGCACCCTTCCAAAAACTAGGTAACGTAGATGCGCTGGAAATAATGTACATAGGCAAGCTTCTCGTTCGCTAAACAAACTGGAAAAGGCTAATTAAAAACAGTAACCTTCTATCTGTGTTCTTATTTTTGCCATTATTCATACATTATTTCATAAAAAATTACGATCAAAGTCTTGACAAATATTACAAAAAAAAAACAATGTTGCAACCAACTTATCAAATGACATATCACTTCGTAGTGCTGACCGTAAACCCGAGTTTCATCATTACGATTAAAATGTTGCATTCAGCCTAATCGATACTCGCAATCAAATTAATTTTGGAAAAAAGTTTTGAGACACAATGAAAACTCCTTGGTATCATTTCAAAGAATTATGTTTAAATTCTGAAATGAATCCTTTTATACTACTTTTTTAATAATATCATGTAGAATAGTAATGATTCGTTGGTTTTGGTTGACTTATTAATAGTTAATAAACACAGAACTCTCTAAACAAATAACGAAATTCTTGCTTCAAGTCAACATTTTGATGATAATCTTTCCTTTAAAAACTTATGGATTGCAGAATTTGGAGAAACGCCGTTGCCGAACTAGCACCGTGTGGCAGAATATGAGGTTTCACAGTTTGAGCAAAGACAAAATCTGAAAATGAATTATTAATATTTTCAACCGTACGAACGGCCAACCTCTTGCTAAATTCGCGTCGATTTTTAAATTCAAAATTTAAATTAGGAATGTAATTGTGACTATACACATACATTCAGATTTATAAAGTATTTTTAGTTACTTTAATCATTTATTGTGAATTTTGTTTTGTTATGTCTGAAGGTTGGATATAGTGCGCCAAGGATCGGACAAATTGAATGATAAATAAATATGATGGATGCTAAAACCGTTGTTACTAAACCAAGCTTATCTAAGTATTCAAAATCAAATGAAAATTCATAATCTGCTTTGCCTTTTCCCATCTATTAAGGGGTCGACTTTCACTCTAACTGAAAACCAGTATTTTACATGGAGCGACTGCCTATCTGACCTCCACAACCCAGTTGGTACTAGGTGATGATACTACCTGTAACGACTTTCAAAGAACTACAAATGACAGCCGTGACCAACTGCTTAAAGTGCTTTCAGAGGCACGGAGGAAACTCGGTATGTAATGGGTCACCCATCCACAGACCAACCTAGGCAAGCAAGGCGTCCTAAACGTCGACCCGAGCGGCCGTTATTATTTAACAACGACCTCCTCCTTTCAAAATTAAATGAAAATTGACGATTAAAAATAGTGTTCGGAAAAGGCGAGAAATAAATAAAATTAGAAAGTCATGGGAAGGCCTTTGCCCACCAATGCGATAGAAAAGGGTGTTAAAAAAAGTATTTGAAAATAAAATGGTGTATCCCAATAACTAATCCAACCGAACACAGTAAAATAATCATACTATTCCCCATTTTGTTTACTAAATTTATCATGGTAGGAACCAAACCAATTTTCACCACACCTAAAAAATCAGTGCCATAGAGTATATTATAACCTTTCATCCCTGGCGCACTGACAACCAACGAAAAAAAAATCACAATAAATTACCTACATTGAAGTACAATGTAATTTTGAACAGCGAGTGCATTCTTAATTTAAATTTTGGTAAGGAAAAAAAATCGGCGCGAATTTAGTCTGGTCAATCTGTGCTGTTTATTGTTGGGTTGTTACAATGTACGAAAAACTATTAAGATTTCCTAACTAAAGCTTTTTAACAATGTTATAATAAATATAAACAAAATTGTTTTACTTTCCATCTATCGATTTGCTTAATTCCGTAAATAAATTACTCGTGTTAATCGAATTTTACAAAAAAAGAATCGATTTGAATAATCGCTTTCACACATCACAAATATAAAAAAAAAAGAAAAAAAAAATGGTCGTCTATTTTCGAATACAAAATTAAGTAGTGGTAATGAATATTACGTGTTATTGGTCCTATATTAGTAAATTACGCTAAGAACTTGGGTATTCTCATGTTGTTTATATTATTTGAAATGATATTTGTCATATCTGTTGTCGAATCTAAACGTGTCTGTGTGTTAAAATGTGAAAAATAAAATGTAAACAAACAAGATTGGCGCGAAACTTTGACTTTGGATATAAAAATATATCATTACCACTGCTTATTAAAATTGAACTATGGGTGAATTCGTCACATAATTAAATGACAAGTTATTATTTCTCAACATAATGGAGCTTGGATGCCCGAAAACCCCAATTTTTATGATTTTTAGCGTCGGCTAGCACTGCCGTCAAAATGGCGATGAACGTATTTACGCATTTGGATTTTATTAGGGTAAATTAAGAATGTTGCGCGCTAAATACAGAACTTTGAATGGCTCTAACATATGATATTTTTCTTCAACTCTCTTAATTAACGCACACTCATAGTCTTACATAATCAGAACATCAAATATTTACATAAAAAATAAGGATGTCGTATGACTTAACCGCCCGGCCCCATTCGGGGCCAGTACCGAGCCAGCGTAGGTTTCAGTGCCCGGCCCCGAATGGGGCCCGTACCGAACTTTATGGGTAAACAACATTTTCAACGCCATTTTTAAAGCCAAAAGCTGAAGCTCAAAGCTGCGGTTGCTAACTGAGCTAGTTAAAAAGATCCGATATAAATGGCACAGGGAAGGGGATTAAAATTAGAAGTGACCCGGATTTCAAAAGGCTATTCCGTGTATCTATCTAATGCAGCCTAAAATAAAGTCCATTTAGCGACGAGCGGCCGTGGGTGGAGCTGACAACCGCCAAACCGCACGTTATTAACAATGTTTTGTTTTCCCACAAATTCCTCGAACACAGATTTCACTAATGCACATTTTCAGGTATCATATAACTTCTAACATCATATATTATTAATCTGCCTGTAGTGCGTAATCGTTGGTATTGGTTTCGAATTTTTAATTTTGCCATGTCACTGTAAACAACATTATCTAACCCCGGAATAATGTAAATATTTAAATAAGAGGTAGGAGTAGGTATAGTTGTAAGTAGTTAAGGTCAAATTATCTGTTCTAAAACAATTATAAAACGCAGATATGTGTGTTTTCATCCAGCGTCGGTGTTATCCTTGACATTAACCGTTTGAGTTGAGCTCATTATATTTTTGCTTTTGTTACAGTCTAAAGAAAACAGTACTTAATTATTTTTATGGAAGGTTTTGCGTGGTTTTATGAACATGATCACAAGTGCCCGTAATTTCTATCTATTTACAACTCTTTGCTTGAGAGAAATCGAGGGTCAAAATATATTGAAAAAAGTGTTGCCCAACAAAATACTCTTTCAACACACGACTGGAAAAGCGTAGGCGCTATCTAACCAATTATACGACAGGTTATAAATATTTTACGGATCAATGCCTAATTTAGCTTCAAATTCCTTTTAGTTTGTAAATACATATTATCGATTATTTGGGCTACATAAGACCATATTTCATTCACATTAAAAATATATGTTAATAAGTATTTCAAGAGTAAATAATTCATCACCACATTATTAGAATTTTAGTCATGTACAGATTGCATGATAGTATGATACGTTCAAATAAAGCAGTGATTAAGCCAATAGTTAGTATTTTGACAGATCTGTAGCTAAATTATATTTTATTCATAAATAAATTAATGTAATTCATTGAATAGTTCTGTAGTGTGACATGCCACACTGCAATGAACTAGAATCGTAAGAAAACTGTAATACATAGTTCAACAACGGTCGTTGAACTCGCTAATTAATGCTAATGCTGCAGCAATTCGATGCGATATTTACGCCAAATCTAAATGACCCATGAAAAATTTCGTCACAAGCTACTTTCTTTCTGAAGAGATGTTTATCTGACAAAACTCCCAAGGCCCTAAATCTCGAGAGACTTCAAATCCGGGAATATTTTCTAGCAAGTATAATTAATCTTTTCTAAAGTCAGAAAATAACTAACACAATAAATTTACTTTACAAAGGGTTTTTTGTTGAGTGGCCAACACTGAGTTGTAAGTCGTAGATCGACATCTCTCCTACTTCGAGAACATGAACGATAATTGAAACTGCCTTTACAAATACAAATTAATCAGCGCTAATTTTTCATACAATCCGCTTGGCACATTGATGGCGCCTGTGCACACAGGTGGCGCACACATTAACACCACTTTGTCGGTGTGCCCGCGTGGGCGACGGTGGCCGCAACTTAACAATAATGGACACTCACAGGGCTGCCAGAAGTTAACATTCCTCAACTTCCGTCTCACTTCTATCACTTTGAGGAAAACATTCGCAAATATTATCGTCATCAGCGCATCATAGAAACTTGCCGATTAAATAAATCTGACATGAATGAGAATAGATTCAATAACAAAATCGTATTTTTTGATTATTACTTCCATCGCATAATAAACGATATTTACGTTGTTGCACACAATTTATCTGGCAACCCTGACGTGTATGTAAATAGAAGTCTGTCGGTGTAACGTCGCGACTCGCCAGTGTAGGCGGGGTTGTTTGCCTCGGCTCTCCTATTGCGTGATACACTCAATAAAACTGTTGTTGGACTCCAAATTGGTCGTTTAAACGAATACACCGCCTCCTTGTAAGTTCGACGCAAACCGTGGCCATCAGAACCGGCAATTACGCGGGATAATTTAGTTCGCCACCTTGTCATTATTAAAGCTAGTGATCTCGCACAGCTCAGGTCGGTATTCACTTGAGATTGCCTTTTATATCACGAAATGGCGTCTTGTTCTTTGAGAACAATCGTGTATAAACGATTACATAAAGCGTATTTTGTGCTGCAGTTAACAGCCCAGACGAAGCTATACCTATATTTAGCTTATAAATTAATAATACATTGACCTGCAGTTTTTGCCTCAATTTTGTTATAACCACAAGTGGGTACACACTACAAACAAGTGCGATACTGCAAAACGAAACTCGAAATAACAGAATGTCCTTAAAACACCGGAGCCGGTTTCTCGATACGAATCAAAATGCAAGTTAATATTATAATTAGCAATACTGCAATGCAATTAACACGTCAGTTGCCTTTTTACCGCAAACAAGTAAGCTAAGTAATATTGTGGAAACTCGGCTTTACGTAACAGGCGTCGCGTGACTAGCGCGGTTCATTCAGCCTCGCCGGTCGCGCAATAGAACCTCAACATCACGTACACATTTATAAATTGTTCCCCTTTATCACCACACTACTGATTCTGACCCCTCTGATTTATACGAAACCTGGTGTGAAGAATTTACCAAAAGAATGCAGTTAATTCTTCAAGGTGGCACTGAATCTTTTACATCGTTTTATTCAGGAATTTGACATTTGGCCGGAAACACAGTTGCCACTTCACTGCCACCGCGGAATTTTGTGTAATTATCAAAATTTTCATAATTTTCAAGACATGTTTGAGCTCGCACATAGGGGCTTACCGATGTTCATCTAATAAACATTAATGGAGCAGGGGCGCGTGCAAAAATATACTTTGTTTGTCAGTATTGAAATCTTCTAAGTACTCACTTTTTATATCACTTTGCACATGCAAATGTGGTGGAGAGAGATCTGAGTTAATGTGTTTCTCTTGGGTTAAACATAAACGTTGAAATGTAAATATTTAAGTCTTTGCTCCATACACTACTACATTGTAAACGAAATACTGATGCGCGCGTACAAATTATTTTTCTGAGCACAATTCTAACACCTCGTTGCAACTAAAAGATCGCAGTGAACGAAATAAAATAACATTTTTTGTTGATGTAATAGCCACTTTATTTTATGGACAAGATAGACACGGTTTAAGCCGTGAAATCATTGAAAGATCTTTTGAAATTGGACTCAAAACTCGACTAGCAACCGGTCTGACTTAATTTAGGTATATTTAATTTACAATGGCCACATTGACGTCAATCATGTGTGTTGTGTTTGACTAAACTAATGGATGCTAATACCGCACATAATTCTCAATATGTTACGTAAAGCAGTGGCTGATAAAGATGTTAGCTATCACTTGAGTTAAAGGGGAGTGTGAACGTCAATTCACGTTTTTGTTTGTCAATAGGAAGCACATGTCTAGAGCGTGCAATTGCACCACAATTGATGTTATTGTAGGAAATATTAATTGGACAGATAAGATTAATAACATATATAGACACATACTGCAGACTTATGTCACCGGTGGATGCTCCAGGGTAGTCAGCAAAGTCGATTGAATGACAACTCCATGAAAAAGTCATTCGATCGACTTTCACGAACTTCGAGAGTTGTATTAATTAATGATTTTGATGACTATAATTCTGTAACTACAAACTTCTTACAGTCGCGAATCATATTTTCATCAACTTACAACGTAGCACTGGCCTGCAAATTGCCAAAAAAACGTAAAAAAAAGAATTTTGCAGGCATCCCTTTACGAGTTTAAGGAAAGGTGCTCATAGTATCGCAGATATACAAAGTTGATTGCCACCCGGACAAACCAAACAATCATAAAGCAAAGACACGGGTAACAATATCTGTGCAGACAGCGTCTGTTAAAAGGTGCTCTCACTATTATAATCACAACCGAAGTAATCGAGGAACCTTGCAAACAAATTAAGAGACCAGAGATCCTAGTTTGAGCGGTTTGTATGGTCACAAACTAAGAAGATCGACCGAACCGATCCTTATAAATTATCATAACCTTGCAGAATAACTGAGGCAATTGCTACTTCGGGATTGGACATTTATACATAAAGAGACGCATGTTGCACTGACCAGATGGTCCCTCTTTGGAAGCAAAATAAACATGATAAGTTACAGAAAAAAAAAGACGAGACTATTTCGTTTTTACGAAGCTAAAAGAATTAGCAGTAGATAGAGTAGAGGAAGGTCTTGGATGGATCAAGACTGAAGAGGTTGTTGCCACAGTAATTATTAGTTTTATTGAACTAATGCGAGAAACTCACACACCCAAGATTGAAACAGTCTATCATTTCACGATCCTGAGTAGAACTTGATATTCAAATCTGAATTGCTCCGTTCTGATAAACGCATTGGTTCGCAAATACGTGGACTCGATATAATTAACTGTTTATTCTTGAGTTCACACCGCGCCAAGTAATGCTTATCGTTCCTACATATGTACGTAATTACCGATTACATGTAACGTTTGCATGTCGACTCGTTACTTTGGTTAGGGTTGGGTTGTTTTCTATTCAAGGGTAATAGGGTTACCTAAGACTTGTAGACTTTACTTTAAACTCGACAGCAAATGGTTAAGCTCTTTGTTGAGAAAAACATCTGACTTGGTTGTGTATTAAACAGATTCGAATTAGATGAAAAGAAATGTTTTCTTTAATCTTTGCTTGTTATTCGGATAATTAAATTGTTTCTCGTAAACATTTTATTTTTAACTAGAGATTATCCGGATTGTTGCTGTGGGCTTAATAACGAATAAATCCCTGATATTTAGGGCGCAGACGTTACGTAACCAGAACATACGTCTGGCAGCAATGGCAGCCCTAGATATAATGTCTGCGACAGCTGGCCAGAACAGGTGTGCTTCATATCATATTATAGCATTCCCGCCGATTGGACACCGCTCCTGTACAATTAACTTAATAACTTATGCAAACACGTCTGTATGACACAATATAATCATAAAACAGATAATACTGTATCTACACTACCTACTGCTAATATTAATTTCGAGTGATACGTTTCAATGTCAGTTTCTAGGATTTATTTAGATTATTTTTTGTAAATAAAATGTATTCCTATAGTAAATCTCATGATTACTTTGCAAGTTCTGCAAAGTTATACATAATTATTATTGTTTAATAAACGTGGTCTGTGGGTGTAGCCTGATTAGTACTATTGTTTACAAGGAGTTACCACAGAATCCCTTCAGTTCTTACTAAAATCATCACACTTCTGTTTATTTTCCTAACCATTTCGATTCAAGACTTCCTAAAGTTCTGATAAAACTTACTCGGCATAAACAGATGTTTGATAAACATCCCAGCGAGCCGAATCAAGCGTAAAGTCAAAATAATCCGACCATTTGTAAGTTTCAGCGGGGCGGTGTGCGTGACGGTGGGTGACGGGGAAAGGGGGGGTGTTAGGGGGGTGAGGGGGTCGCCGCTAGGGAGGGGGGAGCAAGGGGGGTATGGCGGCCGCTGTAAGACGCGGCGTGAATGGCGGCGGCAAGGTCAGGGGCGTCGGAAGTGGGTTACGGGCGGCGCCCTATCGACCGCCCGCCGCCCGCCCTGGCTGCCACCAGCCACCCGCCACGCCGCCTAATAACACCATAGTGTTATTATGCTACTTTATAAACGATACTCTCGTAACTTTCCGCGTATTTATAAATTGCCTTAAAATCTCAGAGTGGTTTGTTACTGTTTGTCTTTTGATGTTGTAGACGTGGCTCTTTTACTGCACAACTTGAATAACTTCTTTCTACATTTGAAACCTCCACTCTAATAACAGATTCTTTACACACACATTGGGAAAAACCAAATCATAGATCAATGCCGTCGTTGTATGCCTGTCATGCAAACAAAACTCTCAAATAAGGCGCAATCTCGCTCTATTTGCGACTGTTCAAACAAAAAAGCAAATAAGCGGTTGTCAAATATTTTAACAAATAATAATTAGTTGAGCGTTACGGCGGCCATGTTGAGCGCGTGATGTAAGCGCTTCCGTCGAGATCGCTCGCGAATTTGGCTCGCCATTCATACGAGGTTTTTTACCGAGCGGCCGGCGAACCCGCGGCCTTGCTGCATGCGCCTACGCCGCGCGCCGATACGATCACACCGACAGACAGCGCGCCACAAACTCACTAAATTAGAACGTTCTTAATATTTATTTATACTAGCATTCCATTATATCCCAATGATCAAATCTATTTTATCTATTTTGGACTCTGGAACTATTTAAAGGTCGCCGTACACATACCAATTTTTTGATTAATGACCTGTTCACTCGCCCATTTAAATAAAAGGTGAGAACTAAATCTCGGGTTTTAATGAGTTTTGTTATTGACAACGTGACCTTAAATATTGTATGTTTAGCATCGAACAAGCGTTATCAATTATGTAATTAGGTAGCTAGATATTATCGGGGTACCGTCCAATCTAGTTTTCTGTGGCTGCTTTCTGTTAAAAACAAGAATAATAAAATAGAGTAGGTTGTCAGCAATCGAGTTAGGTAGCGCTGCGGCGCATCGTGCGGAGTTGCCGTCAGTCCGACACTCAACCGTGGCTGAGAGCTAGCTAGCTAATTGACTTGAATTTTTAAAGTCTTAGTCACGACACAACATCTCTCATTGTTTTTGTGAGTCACAGTCGCAAACAATGTATGCGATCTTGTTTCCTCGTTTGCGAAATTTAACTTTAAACACAAACGCTATTTCTGTGTGTGTAAAAACTTCACGCTTTTAACTATTACGTCACAAAATTAAATACGAGTACCTATGATTGTAATTTTGCACACATTACATGCGTTGTGCCTGAATCAGCCGGGAATGCGATAATGCAAAGCCTTAATGTATTCAGATATTGTTTCTTGATTTTCCATGAAACCAGATAAGGAAAGATGAAGTAGCTGTGAACGATACCTATCTCTGCGATGTTTCCTTATGAAACATTTAGTCATATCATTGCAATACTTTACAAAATGAGCTATATTTTCCTTGAGGCATGACTAGCTTTTCTCCAGGCTGCCTGAAACAGTTTTACTCAGCGAACAAGGTCACGAAAGGTTCGTGACTAAGTCTAGAAAGCCTAGGCTTGTGTAATGTTTCGATACCTATCGAGTTTCAGATCTTTTGACGGCTTTTATCGAGCATTATGTAACGTTTAGATTGTAGCTGAAAATAGGTACATTGTATAGCTAGAACTGAGATTCATTATGGCCTATCAAGCAGGTTGCTGGAGAAAAAATGCACTTCGTTTTAACTTTTTTTTTGAAGTTTTTGTCATCCACATTATGTATGGCTGAGCGCTCGTCATCCCCTACAGA
Source organism: Xestia c-nigrum (assembly GCA_916618015.1). Lineage (NCBI taxonomy): Eukaryota > Metazoa > Arthropoda > Insecta > Lepidoptera > Noctuidae > Xestia > Xestia c-nigrum. The sequence goes on from OU745260.1 coordinate 15,876,392, forward strand.
GAGGAGTGCTAACTCGAAAAGAGCTTATTGTTTGCGCAGGTGCGTCGGCGCATTCTTTGTTCTTCAAATTATCGCCTGCAGTACTAACGCGCACAGGAATGCTGGCGACCCTCTCAGCTTCAACTTGTTTTCTTACAAGTATTATTGGATACGGTACTAAGTAAATAATATTTCTATAAAAAAAAACACATAAGAGAACACGTCGTTATTGTATAAACGCAAGTTCTATTCGTGCATACGAAATTAATGATACTTCACCGTCCACGCTACGTATCATTTGACCGACCACTATGTGCTGCAACAACAATCTATGACAATAGGCACTTATTCATATGTTTATTTTAATATTTTAAAAGATTTACGTTACGAACGTCGGCTGATTACATGAACGTTAACGTAACGTGTATTTAACGTTACGAAACAAATAGCCGTAGTGAAGAAAAATCAAACAAAGTAGAAAAATATTTACTCGCGTACACGTGTTTCATGTAATAGTGATAAGTACCGAAACAGTCGAGAAACCGTTGTATCGGCTTGAGATAACCTTGTGCTAACGTATGGCTGCTGAGTTTAGAAATAATTTATCTACAATGCGGTATTGGTGCTTCGTTTTCAGATACTATTTTTGGAGGACTAGTTTATTGTGACTGGGACTGTAGCTACATTTAATTTTCATCTTTGTTTCGACAATTCAAAAGTGCCTGTTAATTGGTCTACTTGAAATAAATGCTTTGATTTTGATTTTGATTGACTGATAAAATATATTTTTCTCTATTTATTTATTGCTTAATTCATATTTTATTTTTGTTGTGCTTTTTCACCTCATACTACTACAATGGTGTAATTTTCTGTAGGATCATAAAAAATAACTGACAATTTACATCAAATTTATTTACCATAATGCTCTATAAAGTTCACACCGAACCAGCCCATTGAAAACAACTATTGTAATTAATGAATCAATATCATATAAGGAAACAAAGACGTTTGTTTTGTTTTAGTAGATAACTGGTTGAAATGGCCAGTCTAAAAATATCTCTTTCAGTATTACAATTATTTAGGTAATTTAAACTGCGTTATAGGCTAAATTTATCTCATACAGCTTTATTAATATGTGACTGTAATGTGCAAGTTAGTAGTATGAAGCAATTATAATTTATCAGAAGCGGCGTTTGTTCCACGCCAGTCCAGTTGGAGCTTGTCCGGATAGCGCGTAGTGGCGACGATAAAGCAACAAAGATCGTTTTATGTGTTTGGTAGACCGATCCCTAAAAATAGAACAAAAGCCGTGTTTATACGACAGACTACTCCACGTCATGTGGCGTGCACACTGAATTACTAACTTTTATGTACGTGAATAAAATCTATTTATAATGTTGACGTCGGTCGCTCCACATTCTTATCTTGTCGCGATACTAAACACTCGATCTAACGCAGATGCTGGACGTAACTACTCGCCGCTCGTGAACACAGGGGCTTCTTGCTGTGATCTAGTTCGATATTAATCAGTGCTTTAATGTGTTTGTAGTAATATCTGTCCCATACTATGATTTCTAGTAATCATCCCACACTCGACAAGAAAGATGTTGACATGAGAATGTTATTCAATTGAGTGCCATCTTTTGCCAAATTTGTTGTTAACGTTAATTGTTGAGACTGCAACGTGACTAACAAAGTCGTTTCCTTGTTTCCAGCCCGTCCGATGATCTCAGCGAGTCTCCCCAGCGAGGCGCTGGCCCAGCTGGGGCAGCTCGGGCAGCTGAACCTGTACCCGCCGCCTCCGGTCGGCATGACGCCCGAGTTCCTGGCGCCGCCGCCGCGGCCGTACGCGCGGTACGCGCCCCGGCGCCCGCGGGACACCATGCCCGCTCCCCCCGCACCCTCCGCGCCCTTCTCGTCGGTGCCGGGCGCATACCCCTTCCTGCCGCACCCGACGTACGCGTCCTACCTGTACCGCACGCGCGCGCCGCCGCAGCCGCCGTCCAGCTACCCGCTACGGCCGCGCGCCACGTCCGGCTTCGTACCGCCGGCGCCCGCGCCGCATTCGCCGCCCGTGTCGGCTCCCCAGCCGCCACCACCCAGAGAGGTACATTCAAACTTCAATTATATCTACCGAATACAAATAAGCTGCAGCAGAATTGTAATGCAGATTCAAGAAGCTTGTTGTATATGATATAACAATTTTTAGGGAAGGATATAACTTATATCCTTCCCTAAAAAGCAAGTTTAAGCAGGCATTCGCCGCAAGGCTAGCTAGATAAAATCACATAATCAAAAAGGAATTTCATGTTCGTGCAATCTGAATATGCATGCATCTATACGTAAATAAAACATTCTAGATCATGAACTCACGAATCTCTTCAATGTTTTCAGGAGCCTCCGACGTCGCCGGAGCGGGGTGCGCCGGCGCCGTACTTCTGCCGCGGCGCGCTCATCCGGCTGGAGGACGGCTCGCTGCGGCGCGTGGAGGAGATGCGCACGGAGGACTTTGTGATGAGCGCCGACCGCAGCGAGCTCGCGCTCACGCAGTGCACGCTGCTGCGGCTCGACGAGCGCGGCGACCGGCTGGCCCTTACGCTCACCTATGATAGGAACCGCTCACAGGTACTAACTGCTTCTTAATACATTTTTGCCTCGGATCATTTGTTTTAAATCAGCCTGGACAAAAGATATTGATATTATGTCATTCGATATTAAGTGATCGGTTGCCATTTTGTTCAATTCTCAAAATCTCGAATGACTGATAAGTAAACCCGGTGGTTGTAGAATTGGGATGTTAGGTTAGAAAAACAAAAAAACTTGTATCTTAAATAGTTTACATCATACTGAGCTTAAGAAAATCGTCAGCTGCATAGTGGTGGGGGGATTATGCGTTAGCCGCTTTTCAGCCGGCGTACTATGACTTAATTTTTTATTTATTTTCTCATTTTTCGTAACATCTTAATCCTACACCCACCGCTACTTGAGCAGCTGACGGTTGGTTCACTTATTGGTAATCTAAGATCAACTTTCGATGACAATATCAGCCGGCTTTCAATGACTTTTTTATTTGCAACGGTACCTCCCGAACTATACTGAACTCAAAGCCTGGGCAGTATGCATTTCTAAAGCAGTACAAAGTAGCTTAAAAAATCTAAAAAAGCACATTTTACAGAAGCGCAACAGAAGGCAAGCATTGTTAATAATAAAACCCTTAATAATTCCAGGTGGAGTTGGAGTCCACGGTGGAGCACCCGTTCTTCGTGTACGGGCGCGGCTGGGCGTCGTGCAAGCCGGAGCGCACGCTGGCGCAGTACGGACTGCGCGTGCAGCGGCTGCAGGTGGGCGACGTGTGCGTGTCGCTGGTGCCGCGGCGCCACGCCCCGCCCGCGCCCCCTGCACCCCACACTCCCGCGCCGCACGCGCCCCCCGCGCCCCCGCAGACGCACCCCGAGAACCTGAGCGTGAAGGAGGACGCACGCAAACGCCGCTGGTCCGCGTCCGACGTGTGCGAGGACAACCCTCCTCCCCTCAAAAAACGCTGAAACGAAACTCGTCTTCGTATCCGTATATTTGGAGGACTGGCTGAACTGTCTTGATCGTGTTGTGATCGTTGCGACTCGCTACTCGTTTCTGACTGTTTCGTTGTTGTGTGCCGAACCTGCTGAACTGTTAGTGAACGGATGGACAAGTGTTAAAAAGGATGACCTCTTCGGAAGGAACGTTGTAGATAGATATAATAAACGGCCCCAGTGAGTTCGGTTGCATGTCGTGGCATGCACTATTGTTAAATGTTAATTTGCGCGGTTTTTGCAGCGATCGACAGTCCATAATAGTACGCTTATGAAATTCTATTGGGGAACTCTAGGTGCTTCTTACTGTCGGGTGCTTCTGTACGCGTTCGTGTACGTGTACGATGTTGTAAATATGTATGTAACTTAGGTCGAAGTTGATCGTTACGCTCCATGACTAACTTAACGTGTCACAAAGGGAAGGGACCCGGGGTCTCACTTCTCATTCCTCTATGGTACACGAATGATAATATATTACAATATACGGCATACAAAGTAAAACGCTTTAGACATACTTACACGAAAACCTTTAAACAATATTATAATTTAATATTCCACAACCGTGGAATTAAACATTTTTAAAATAATGAGCACAAAAATAACAATGTGTAAGTTTGTACCAGATCTTAAAGTAGGTTAGATATTGTGATAACCAATGAGATTTTATCGCCAGTCTAGTGAGACACGTGGCAGTGCATATAAGAAACAAAACAAAAGGTACAATGAATGTTAGATAGTAGGTAGTAGTAATGGGCTGACGTGTGCTTAAATCTCGACTGATTTCTTTCTATACGAGTATTCTGAATGATTATGTTTGTAACGGACGCAGTCATGTCAGAGTTCCATTCTCCTCCGATGGTTGTGACTGCAGACATATCCATGACGATGTAATTGTCGTGTCGCACGAGCCCCCGCCCTACAACGGACGTACGTACGTCGCGTACGGTGCGTACGGCACGTACGTCGCGTACGGCGCGTACGAGCGAGCTCGCGTGGCGATCGCTTCGCTGAACTGTGCTGGCAAACTCTTCTGACAAATAATTTGATCTAATATAAATGTTGATAATTGATAGGTATATATTGTAAAATAAAAATGAAATATGTATAATGATCATGGTTAATGTGTCATCTATTTAGCTTTTTGACGTCCATGTGTGATACACATAACTTTTCTATGAGAAGATGTATACATAATAAACACACAGTCTGTGATATTTTGTAGTTATTGGTCAGAGTAGGTATGAAGCTTGAATAAAAGAAATATATGTTTTAGACAAATAAGTGCGTTATTGGTAAGAAAATGTATAGTTGTTGTATACTCAAAAAAACGCCGAAAAACTAAAACGGAAACAAACATAATTTGTAGCGTCTGTGATTGATATACATATATCGTTATGAAACATAACGACAAATGCATGGCCATATCAAAATCAAATTAATTTAATATAAATACTAAGTCAAGATACATAATTTTCGTATTTGCTTGAAATTCAAATCCATATTTATATTGTTTGCATAATAAGTTTATCTCGAACAATTACGTTGTCAGATGTAAATGAGTCATGGATGTTCTATCGCTCTCGGCGGGTAGATGTGACAAGATTACTGAAGGATACAGATGGGGCAGTACTTGCGAGGGTTGGTTTCATTGTACCGCATGCTACGTGCTATTAATCATTATTGTGTTAAACGATAACCACGACCATAGAATACGGACACCTCATTGACGACAGAGGGTGTTGTACAAAAGTTAATAATTTGTTGTATAATGTATGTAATTCTAGTTTTATCGTCTTTATATTAATATTTGTAATTGTAATGAAAGATCTCATTTTATTAATCGGTATTTTCTAACAAGGCGCTTTCATTAGATCATGACTAAGCCTACCTCACAAACTATAAGACTAGTGTCTCGCGGCGGCGGCGCGACGGGCGTGTGACGTCACGCGGGCCAGTGGTCGCATACAAGTCTAAACAAGATCTCAATTTGATGAAAATAAACTTTTGAAAAGACTGGGACGCTTTACTGAATGTTGTGGGATAGTAGTTTCTTTGAAGATATTACTTAAATTATGAGATAGGAGCATTTATTTGTGGGAGCGAGCTCGTTCCGTCGTTTAACTAAGAAAGCTCCGCTATCAACGCTGGACAATCATTTAGTACAAAATTTGTTACAAAAAGTATTATTTCCCAAAATCCAAATTCAGAAAGTATTAATTTAATTTCAAAAAGGTGCTATATTATTTTTGTGGACGTAATTCAGGCACAATCATGATTGATATTATAGAGAAAATTTTGTTAAGGAACACTTTGTTGTAATATTTGCCAATCCAATGTATAATATTGGCACAATCGATGTTCTTCCGCGCCTCCTAGTAGATTTAGTGAGTCAATTATACGTTTAAATATCGTTATGTGTAGGTACATAATATTCAGTCAGCACTTGTTACTTGATTATATGCTACATTATTAAGTGTATAATATTTACCGTCAACTTTACGTGCATCGATGTTTGTTGTAAAATGTATTAACTAGACAATATGCAAAATGTTGTTTGCAATGCGTTAGATTCCGTCAGAGATATTCACAATACGTAAACTAGAGACTAACATTCCTAAAATGAATGATTGTTTACAATGGGCTAACAATGCTTAAATCTATTCCAATACAATGCCTTCCAACGAGAGTTTTTTACAAATCAAAGTCGTTTACAGACTCGCTAGCAATCGAGGATCAATGTCGATGATAAAGTTTGAATGTCTATACATATATTTTTGACTTCCATTCGCTAAAAACATCAACATCGATCCAAAAGTCACAGAAAATGCCAAAAGACTGACATCAGCTATATTATTGTTCTCCAAGTTGTAAACAATCGTTACTTTTATGATGGCAATTTCTTCCGTTTACAGACTTTTATATATATCTAGATATCACCTTCTGTTTCTTCCAAGACTTTACTAAGAATGTGTGCCAGACGCGTCTCTATTATTGTGATTGAACGATATTTAGGTGTTACAAATATAGTGACAATGGATAATAAATGTATGAAGAGATTCATAATATTATGTTGCCAATGTCATGGCAGGCAAGGCCAGTAATGGTTCACATAGACCGTACGTCAGACTCAGTAGACAGTCAACTCGCTGACGGAACATTACTTGACACAAATGATTGTGCCATCCTTAACAGATTTTCAATATTTTAGTATTCCACTGATATTTCTTAGTTGGAGATGTTGTTTAAACATTTCAACGACACCCCTTAACTATTATAAAAAAATATCCAATCGTGGAAAGTAATACATTAGGAACATATTATAAATATATCCGTGGAACTTCCAGAACCAAATTTGTACCAAGTATTGTACACTTTCCAATGTAATAGCGTACTGTAGAGAACAGGAAATGTTGTGTCATTTAAATTAATAGATAAATAACTATAAAATTGTTATTATATGACAGATATCGCAAAAATATATATGTATATTTTATTGTATAGCGGAATGACTACTATTCAGATTTATTGTAAATGAAAAAATGTTATATAGATCGAAATATGTTAAATAAGTTAACTGTTTGTAAAAAGAAGAGAAAATATGTATAATTGAATATTTGCTATACGTTTGTTTTATTTCATTTACTTAATGAGTTTAAAGCATTTTCTGTCAGCCAATTAAAGAGAAACAAAGATTGCAAAATACTACAAACTGCTAACAAAAACTTGATTCCAATAGTTCCGCTTATCTGCATCCAAGAGACCGAATTTATAAAAAGTTCATGTTAAAAACGTTAAGTACCTAAAAAACTATTTACATCCGGTTTCTGAAAGACTTCTCAACAAAAAATAATGAGACAGATTAGTTAAAATCAGTTTTTTGATTGGCTGTTCTTATTTAAATCAGTCAATTACAGCAATTAGTGTGAGTTTGACAATTTAATAGAACAGTAAATGAATTGCCGAATTGGCCTTTCAGGAAACGTGTTTCTTTACTTTTACTACTTCTACAAACTGAATCGATACTAATGCAACTACAATACTATAGTGGCAGTAGAGATCGCAATAGCGGTCATTGAACCGAATACATAAATTATTAAAGTTCTTAGTTTTGAAATTCAAAAATAAGCCTGTGCAAGTCTTGAATCACGAATTGATGACTATTCGCGATCTTCAATATTTGTTCTAGTGAAAACAATACATGGTTAATTTGCTTTGGCTCGTACGAAGAGATATAAGGGAAAGAGCAATGACCGCTTTTGCGATCTTAGCTGGCACTTACTATAACTAAACTACTAATTACTACCAAAAAGGGAGCCAACAACCATTATGAACCCCAAAGACAAAAACACAAATTCCAAAATCAACTTATAAATTTTATTGAAAGCATAGAATAGAATCACAACTTGGAATACATACTAGTTCCTAGCACACTGGAGTCTGAGAGCTACAGCTGAGATTGTTCATATATCTGAATTGAGATCGAGCTTGACTTTCTCGCCCGGCTTGAAGGCGGGCATGCCAAGGTACGGGCACGTTGCACAGCGGAATGCGTCGCCCAGGTAACACTGAAATGAGATATAAAGAGCATTATAATACTATGGTAAAAAGAAATTAGGAATTGTACAGGGACACATCATTATTCTTTTGCCCTTATCCCAGTTAATTTGGGGTCGGCTGAATGAATTGTAGCTTCAGTTAGGTACTCTCGACCCACAGAACATGCAGAAAATACCGTAGATGCACTTGTGGCGATCTCCCGTCTCAGTCTCCTGTCTTTGTCGCGGTGCGAGCCGCCACCTTTACTCGTCATCTTATCAGACACCTCCTTTCTAGCATATCATCCTACACACAGTCCATCCGATATTTATCTGATCTTCCTCTACTCTTATACCCATCCACACTCAATACACAATATAATAATAGACACGGACACTTTAATACAATACGCATAATGGTATCGTTGTTTGTCTAGAGCAGCCTTTCTCAAAGTGGGCGATAGGCGTTATCGCCCACTGCTGCGCCCGTTATGGGCGCTGCAGGCATAAAGGGGGCCAGTAAGAGTCCCGGAAAAAAATGGGGGCGTTGTGTAGAGGCTTAGGGGCGACTTGTAATTTCATCTAGGAGGACTCTTAGACAACGACTGAGCTCTTGACTACAACTTGTTAACATCGACTAGTATCATATTATTATATACTTTACTCTGTCTGAATACCATAAAGTTGCCTTTCAATAATCATTCTCATTGGCAGGTGTAGCCCGTAAGAGATATTCATATTCATTTATTTGTGTTCCACAAGGTAAAACATGGTGTTAACAAAAAAGGCTGAGAGATAAGAGCCGTTGTAGACCCTGTCAGGGCACAGCAAATAGTTAACTTGACACCTGAGCGCCGTTGTGTACTACCTACTGCGCTCAAGTTAACTCTTGCGAGTTATAACAAAATAAGTCTCGTTTAGAGTGAATGTTTAATCTTTACTAATATAGCTAAAAATAATTAGTTTAATTTTAAGTTACAGTGGTTGTTAACTAGGTGAAAAAATAGGGCGCTAAAAATATTTTTATCTCAAACTGGGCAGCAGACAAAATAAGTTTGGGAACCCCTGGTCTAGAGAGAGTCTATGTGTTTACAATATCGCTACAGAGATTACAATAAACGTGTTTGACAATTTTACGGTGACATATGCATTTCAAAATATAAACCCTGTCTTTTAAACTAGGAGGTCTATATCTTAAGAGACAGACGACACAGAAATGGACTTAACAAAACTGGTATACATCTAGATACACCTCTGCAAAGCCCTTCGGCCATCACAAGCGTGATGTTACGTCACTATATTGCGTATTGCATACTACAGATACTGTTTAGGGGAGAGAGAAATTGCAATGCCAAGATCATCAATCTGGGGCGTTTGTGGAAAAATCCTTATCGATAGAATTGTCTCCCGATGTTCCTCCATACGTATCTGGTAGAAAAGTTCGAGACTCCTGCAGTCTACACACTCGTAGAGTAGTGACTATTTATAATATGATCCTATTTCTAGAGTCATAACTTCATAAGTATTTATACAGGGTGTAAACCACCTCATCACAAAGCCGTTAACCAAGCATTCTGTACATCAAAATAAGTAACTTTACGCAAAAATTATTGCTGGGAAACAACTTTGTTTTTTGAGGTTATAAATCATGTTTTGTGGTGGAACTCAATGTAACGGACTTAAAACATTGTGCTGATGGATGGATTGAATAGTACGGGAGTCGTGGAGGTGTCAACATCTTACAAAAAAACCTTGTATTTCAAAAGAAACTTGTCAAAAAGTTGTAACTTTGAACCCCCATATCTCCGTAACTAGAAGGTTGCCAGGTATGGTGTAGAACAAAAAAATGATCGCAATGATGGGGAGAACAAGTGTCTTTCGGCTTCGTGAAGAGGTGTTTTACACCCTTTATAATTTAAAAATATCACCCGAAACTTTTATATCTATGCAACAGCTCTCGTAGAAAGCCCGTCACAGGCGTCACTTATAGTTTACACATTCCACACTGGTTAATGCATCAGTGGGTCGCTTGCATGATTATTATGCAAATCATATCGATGCTATCGCAGGTATAATTTACAGGTGAGGGACGACGTAACTCTTTGTTTCTTTGAGAATTTCAGCACTGGTTACACGATAATGCACTCAAAGCACTGGCAATACGGGTTAACCGCAAATCATTCCTGACTAGAACTCTCATATACAGGGTGAAAACCACCTCATCACGAACCCGTCAACCATGCATTTCGTACGTCACACTAAGTAACTTTATGCATAAATTATTGCTGAGAAACCACTTTTTTTCGGGGTGAAAAATCACATTTTTCGGTACTTATAACTCAATGTAACGCATTCAAAACATTGTGCCGATGAATGGATTGAATAGTACGGGGTTTCTGGAGGTATTTAAAGTAAAAATCTTACAATAAAATCTTGTATTTAAAAAAACCTTGTCAAAAAGTTGGTACTTTGACCCCCAATATCTCCGGAACTAAAACGGTCCCAGGTATGGTGTAGAACAAAAATAAGATCGCAATGACAGGGAGAACAAGCGCCTTTCGGCTTCGTTAAGAGGTGTTTTAGACCCTTTAGAGAGAGATGTGTCATCGAAATGAGAAAAAAACATCTCTTGGGTGCTAAAAGGGCCCTTCTTCGACTAAGTGAAAAAAAAATGTAGTTGGTTGCAGTTTTATACCGTTACATAAAAACAATATTGTAATACTTAATAGATACTAGATAGTGCCAAGCCACCTGTAAACTGATGACTTATACTGACAATAACTTCATTATCTCCCTCTCGTGACTCAGAAACGCGTTAACTGTTCAAATGTTAAATGTTCAAATACAGTTGAGGCGCGCATGCGTCAGCTCACGTCCTCACTTAGGGCCTGCGCAGACGACGGACTTATTGTGCGTGACGGACAAAAAGTCTGCGACAAATTTTGCGTGATTAATGTATTTGACTACTTATTTGACCTTTTTTGTCGACTAAAAGGCGATCAGTAGGAGCCTTTCCACCAGTAGATCCTTATAGTGGACAAAACGTAGTGAAACACAATTAAACACGCAAAATTTGTCGCAGACTTTTTGTCCGTCACGCACAATAAGTCCGTCGTCTGCGCAGGCCCTTAATGTTTCGGAATTTCCGGGTAAAGCTCAAAGCACACTTGAGCACTGCACCGGATCAGCGATGACCAGGCGATGCCGTTATGCTACTAATAAGTGTGCGTTGACCTTTGCGTATGCGTCGGCTCACGCACACTCTTACACTCACGCACACTTGGCGCGGCGTAGCAAGATTCAAGATTCTTTATTTGCATGAAATATGGTACGTTACATGATGGTGTTATAAATGAAAAGGTTTCACATATTTCGCTGACTTCATCAGCATGCAAACTTAAAAATTAAAACATCTAACACATTTTACTCGTAATGTAGTTCTAAATTTAACAAAACATCTAATAAGCATTAGAATGTCAATTTATGACTTCTTGCATGCTTCTCTGTTAGACGTCATCTCATGAGTCACCCCTTTATAGCCATATTATCTTTCACACAGTCCATCCATCGTTTCGTGGTCTTCTTCTACTCATAACTATCTACATTCATACTCAAAATCAAAACTCTTCTCACACGTGTAGGTACTCACGCACTCAATGTTTTGGAATTCCCAGGCTAATTCTAGATGTTCGACATTTGAATAATGTATCATAGTGGGGTATTCCCCTAAAGTACCCGTGCATCCTTATTGTGCCACACACTCGTAATTGCTTTAGCTTTCATCGTCGTTTTGTGTGTAAATATTATTGTTTTCGAGACTCGGGCTTTCCGCAGTGAAACGAAATAGCCGACGGAGCTTCAAGGAAAATTTTGTGGAAATGGTTTGTTTCGCAATAAGGGTCAGGATTTTAGACATTTCGGATTTTCGCAAGCAGTTCAAATGACTCATGTGTTTAAAGAGAAGAAAAAGTAGGTTCAGGATAAAAAAGCGATTCTTTTACGCAAATTGCGCTTACATATAACACGTGTGTATTTATACATCTAGAGAGATGTGACATTGTAAAGCGAGACTTTCACGCATGAGTAGGTCAGCCTCGCAAAATGATCGAACAGTGGGTACTGTAGGTAAAGCAGTAGAGTAGGCCTTCTTATTTTTATTTTGTATTTATCGATGGTACGGACTAACTTGGGCCCAGTAGATAGTCACGGTTATTCTCCACATTACGGAGCCCAAAAGGAGGGTTATGAAGTCCTCGTAAATGCAGATGTAGTGACACTTCAGCAAGTGGGCCATGGTCTGAGGCAAGGCTTTTAACACTATATATTTACAAGTCACTACATATAATAAAACAAAGTCCTTCACCGCGTCTGTTTGTCTGTTCGCGATAAACTCAAAGACTACTGCACCGATTTTCATGCTATTTTCAGCAATGGATAGAGTGGTTCTCGAGGTAGGTTTTAGTATATTATTAGTACGCGAGCAAAGCCGCGGGTACCGTCAAGTTCTAAAAAAAAATACTTACACTTCCACAGGAAGATTTCGGAGTATCCTTGACCTCTCCCGCGAGCTCCTCAGCAAGACCACACGAACAATCCGCGCACGCTTTTCGTTTACCAGTCGTTGCACAAACTGAAAACATTCGATTTTAAAATTTAAGTCATAGGCACAAAATTGATTTGAGCTAATTTCAAAATTGACTAAACGATAGTTAATAAAAAATTTAACGTTTTTACGTAATGGGTTTTTAATGTATCTGGACGAATAGAATCCAGTTTACCAAATTCTATCATTATCGCTAAAAGTTCAGACAAACAGGTATTATCTAAGAATAAACAATAAAAAACGAAATGGTTCTTTCTTCTTAATATCAAAACGAATGATATCTCTGTGCTCCAAACTAAATGTACATAAGCGTTCTTGTCTCATTAACGATCATTGAGTGCATATGCATTATACTTAAAAACCTACCTACCATAAAAATAAACCTGTTCTACTACCTGTAACTACAAAGCCATTGACCTTGCGTGAATGAGCTGCGTCATTGGGAATAGTCGCAACTAGCAACACAAAACCTCAACCAAATCATTCTAAGTCGAGCCAATGAATGCGGGCTCGGAACACGAAACCTCAACACACGGCATTGTTTTGTTATCAAGATAACGCGTAGTGTGGACAGCCACTGATAAGTGTTTGTTATCACCAAAACTTGTTATTTTATGTGGAATAATTGATATTCTTACGTACCAAGGCGCATTTTCATGGTAATTTTAAAAAATCTACTATGAAAAATTAATTGGTCATTCAAATCCTCTGCAAATTGATTTGGAACTGACAAAAATTAACAAAAAATTTGAGAAATTTGAGGAAATGTGAAATAATCTAAATATACCTCTCAACGAGCTCTGGTCTGGTTTTATCAGATCATTTTCATCTAGAAGCTGATTGTCATCAATGATGTCATCATCGTTTGCTCCCGTCCATGCTTCTTCAACTGTGTCTTCTAGCTTCCACACTGCTGGCTTCCCGTTTAGTTTTAGAGATGCTTTAGAACCAACCTGGAATAAAGAAATTATATTTCTTAATATTTCTTAATGTTCCAAAACGGGCATAGTGGACGTTGGCATGAAGACTGCTAAGCTAAAATGGGATTGGGCGGGTCACGTCAGTCGCATGCGCGATGACCGCTGGGCAAAGGTCTCCACACGACGGTTGCCGGAAGACGGACAGCATCGCCGAGGCCGACCCAGGAAAAGGTGGCGAGACGATTTAGACGCGCATCACGAGGGTTGGTCCGAGGCGGCACAGGAAAAAAGCACATGGAAGGAATTGGGGGAGGCCTTTGCCCAGCAGTGGGACAGTACAGGCTAAAAAAAAAAAAAAAAAAAAAAATTCTTAATTGAATATTTATGAGATTGTTGTTGAATCCATGTTTATGGTATGATTATTGCTTAAATTAGAGCCACTGTCCATATATCTAATAGTAGCAGACGTCACGCGGTTGTATCTGCGTAATTCTTGTTCCCTTAGGAGTACGAGGATAAAATATAGCCTATGTTACTTGCTAATATTTGATACATTCAAAAATACAAATCTTTCCCCTATATAATATTAGTTTGGATGCACATCAAGCATTGACTTACAGCTTCCGCAGCCACCCTACTTCAAACTGTTGCACAACCAAACATGCTGTAACTTTATCTAAGATGCTGGTAGGAGTTTTTACAGTTTAAAGATGTTTACTTTTGGATGTGTTAGGTGCGGGTCATATACAAGTGGTGTATGGCGGGGGCGCGGTATTGACGCGGCTGCGCCACCGACATACGCCATATGCCACTTCTATTTGACCCGTGCCTTAGGTTGAAAGTTCACTCAATATAAAACTGATTCCAATCCCATGTTGATAAACTTTGCAGCCAGCGAGGCTGCAATAAAGACTCTATAGAAACACTCATTAATATTCTTTAAGCGGCACTTACCTCAAATTTAGGTTTCTCAGCTAAATATAAATTATCCGAAGACTTTGTGACATTAATAAATCCATTTAGTTTGAGTGTGCTGGTGAGATCTGTTGTATCTTTCAAAATTAGTTTGCCGCTGGGTTTGAGGAGTTTCACAATTATTGCCAATAGACTGTCGGAGTGTTTCACGGTGTGAGGGGCCAACCAGTTTGATAACACAGCGTCATATGATGATGCAGGCCGAGATACTGCAATAAACAAGGATCACTGTTAGACTTACTGTATTGTATGTCATTGTGAGGCAGACCTATAAACAAAATATATAACATTATAAAATTATCATCTATGTTTATCCATGACATGTAAAGAGAATTTATAAATATTGGTATGTCACAGTTCATTTGTGACAGGGCATTGAGACATATACCTTCTATGCGAGTATGAAACGTGCAAGTGAAAAAATGTACTATACATAAAAGTAGCACTTACATTCGGTAATCATTTCCGAGTTTTCCATAACAAAACTTCCATTTCCAATGGCTGCTTTAATTTCCTCCACCAAACTGTTAATGCTGTCCCGGCTATCGTTGTTCCAAATTATTAACACACTATCACCAGATCTCACGTTTTCCATTTTGTCAAGATTTGTTTTGACTGTGATTTGTGAATTTAAGTTACGGGTAAAAGAAGAGATGGCTTTTAAAAATATCAACCTAGAACAATAATTAAATGCTTCTACTCAGACTTATTGGAGCCTTTTCTCGTTTAAACAATATTCACACTTCGCAGACAAACGAATACTGAATTAATGACGTCTGAATTCAATGTATAAGACCTTTGTGAACAAATTACAGAGCTAAATATAACCAATGTCGAAAGTTGAATTATCACGGCAACTCCGTCAACATGACATAAGATAAAATCTGTTTCCAGATTAAACATTGGGAATACTCCATTCCACGAATACAACATGACGTTTTGAAAATAGTTCAGTTTTTTCTTTTACATAAAACTAAATAAGAATAAGGAAATTGATTACTATTAAATTTAATATTTATAAAAAAATAAATTCTGTGCAAATAAAGCAAATAATATGAAAAAAACGCAAGAGATAACAACAAACTCAGTGTGGTGTTCTACGTATAAAGGAGCGTTATAGTTTTTTTTATGAATAAAATCGATTCTTTATTCATATTCATAACCTAAATGTCGTCAATTGTTTTGTTAAATGTTTTTATTCTGAAATCATGTTTTATGAAGCATTTTTAGCCGGTATATGGGCATCAGCTGGTAGCACATTGGGAAAATTGTCAGGAACTGCCAGTGTCGTAGTAAGTTTATTTATTTATTTATTCATTTGTGAAAGTTTGATCTTGCGATAAGATTAAGTGCCTAAATTACGTACTCATACCATACGGTTCAGCCACAAGTAAACAAAATTTCTAGAAACTGTTCTAAGTTCAGTGTTTTGTAATGTTAAGGTCAAGAAGTGGCCTAAAGTACCCTTACAATACGTGTAGTCGTGATATTTTACGGTGAATTCATTCATTTTTAGAAAGAGAGAACAAATAGTTTATGTGTTGTAGTCAACGCTAGATGGCGCTATCCAACAAAACAATTATCTCGAAAAATAGATTGGAGATAAGCAGAACATGAAGTTCTGTTTCTTAAAATCATTTTATTGTTAAGAAAAATGCTCGATAACTGGAATATTGTTGAATACTTGTAACTGACGGCCTTTATCTCCTTGATCTTTTTAGTGGAGTGGTGCAAACGTTGCCAAGAATGGGTTTACTGCTATCGAAGATCTGGAGCTTGTTCGGTAATGAGGAACACAAACTGCTGCTAGTGGGTTTGGACAATGCTGGCAAGACGACAATCCTATACCAGTTGCTGCTAGGCGAGACAGTTCACACCCGACCGACTATAGGCTCTAATGTGGAAGAGTTTGTGTGGAAGAGCTTACGTTTTGTGATGTGGGACCTGGGTGGACAGCAGAGTCTGAGGTCAGCGTGGAACACTTACTTCACGAACAGTGAGTTTGTGATAATGGTGGTGGACTCGACGGATCGGCAGCGTTTAAGCCTCTGTCGAGATGAGCTGCATCAGATGTTGAAACACGAGGAGCTCACTAAAGCCTGTTTGCTGGTGTACGCGAACAAGCAGGACGTGAAAGGCTCGATGACGGCCGCAGAGATATCTGAACAGTTGGAGCTGACGTCGATAAAACAGCATCCGTGGCACATACAGGCATGCTGCGGCCTCACTGGTGAAGGATTACATTTAGGTTTAGAGTGGATTGCCAGTAGAATTAAGAAAAAATGACACAACGACCTCGTGTGTCGACCAGTAATTTATTATTAGGTGAAATGGTGGCTACTATTGTAGTAAGGGTCTTTCACGCAGGTGGGATTTTGTCAACCGATTCACCCACAATCGGACGAAGTCCTAACTTCCACTGGCAAGAAACGAGCATTAATCATTCAAACAAAATTGTTGGCAATTTCAGATTATTTACTCAGCCTTTTTGTGAATTTTATTTTCAAATTTAATAAGTTATATGTATCCAATTTAACTTAAGGCAGTAAAAACTGGTCACTTTGACGGTAAAAACTGAGTTATAAAGAAATGCTCGACCTTTATGTAACTCTGTGTATTTTGTCTATCTGTTACATCAATATGGAAGTGTTGAATGTTTTATAGTTATTATTATTTTCTAATGTGTCGGCGAATTAGCAGAAGCCACGACTTGTCGCACGACCGTCCTCAGACAAGACTGGTCATGTGTGGTCGTTGGTCGCAACGCACGACGGACGACGACGTATCTTGCGGCCCAACTTATTGGTCTGCGTTTTTGCGGCCAAGGGGTTGGGACAAGTTGTTGGTCTAGCTGCATGGTACGCAAGATCCCAAAAACATTCATCACTTTCATATCTACGAGTCCACATCGTTTGTTATACTTAATATAAATCGCATCTGTGCGAAAGAATCTTACAAAATTATAACTAAGTAAGTTTTAATTCATTACGTTTGCATAAATTTTCCTAGATAAGGATAAACAAATACTATGAGAGCGGGGGCACACGATGCGTTGCGGCGCCGCACCGCAAAGATTTCACCGTAACAGCGGGCACACGAGCGGTGCGGCGCCGCAACGTTATTATGTCGCAGCAGCGCCGCCGGCGACCCAGCAGCGTTGGACAGTAAAGAACTGAGCGGTACCGCTCCGACGTCGCAACGCATTCACCCCTCCCCCCTCGTCTCGGTGGTTGCAAGTCCGGTGCGGCGCCGGAGCGCATCGTGTGACATACCACAGATATTTCTATGTAAAACGACGCAGCGACACCGCTCCGGCGCCGCACCGCCGCCGCAACGCATCGTGTGCTCCCGCCCTCAGGATCTACCTACGTCCGTTGTTTTGCATTTATTGCCTATTATAATAAACATGTTTCTAAGAGTATAATCTTGGTTTATTATTCAGCCCACACCTTATATTGCAACCGCATTTCAATACTACTTTCATTTGCAAGTAGGTTACATAAATGACTTAGGGTTGCGCCACATCCATCACTGAGACACAGCGGGAGTTTCGCACACGGTAGCATTGACCATGCGCTCGGCAGCAATTAACGGTTTTGAGCAATGGAAAAGGACACGAGAAAAAACGTGATTTCGTGCTTCAACACTTAAAAATTGTGTGCAGCAACTTGTTTTCCCAAAGCGAAACCTGCAAAAGTTTTGATTTTTAGTTGGCAAAAGTCGTGGACGACAATAATAGAGTCCTATGTGAAGACCTCCATTTAAATGCACAAGCCACAACACTTTAAAACTACACTTCGAAATTGGTAACGTGAGCTTAGTATGGGCCATAGATAATACACTATACATATAGTATGGGCTTATCTATGTCCGACAGTAGTTAACCATAAACACGATAGGTCATGCGAAATAACGTAAAGGTAAATGTTTCAAGAAAATTTGCTTTTTTTTATCAACTCTGTTTCACATGCCTTCATGACAGCAGTGCATCATAAAATGCCTGGATCGATGATTACCAGCATGTATAATATATTCTGTAGGCGTCAAGCTGTAACTAATGACTCATGCATGCGTCAGTGTACCTACCTTTATGGGCTGATGACCGAGTAAATAACAAAGCGAGTTCGGTTTATTTACCTTTTGGTATCCATTTTACACAGTTCCCTAATGAAAAATACGTATGAGTAGTCAAATGGCAGCAATAAAGGTACTTAATTTCAGGTTTTTAATCCCCGACGCAAAAACGACGGGGTGTTATAAGTTTGACGTGTGTGTCTGTCTATCATCGTAGCTACCGAGCGGATGACCCGATTTTGATTTTCTTTTTGGTTGAAATGTGAATTAGTCGGGAGTGTTCTTAGCTATGTCTGATAAAAAAATGGCCGCCACCACAAAATGGTATATTACATTTTTTTTCACAACTCCCTCAATATAGATATCTAATGAAAGGGCTTGACTAGTAGAATAATGTACACTATATTAATGAGCAATATTATATTATTATACTACACACACACACCGCATACTTAGGTACGTCATTTCGTTACGTGACGATTTCTACTAAATCGCACTAAAAAATAACCACGCCTAAAATTACAAAAATTTGAACCACCATTCTGTCTTGAAATAATAATATTGCTCTTAATAATTTATAATCAAGGCTTTACCCCGCTTTTGTAGTAGAGATCAACTAATGTGTTATCTTTACGGTTCCCCCACTCCTTCCATAGACGAAAAACCATTAAAAAACTTGTAACCCTACTTAATTTCCCCTTCTCCCCGGTCTACAGGGTGATAGTTACATCATATGGGGGGCCTTGCTAGTGACGATGGTGTTGGCCAATACGTGGGGCTGCAGACATTACCTCCGGTCTCTCGACGCTGCCACAAACTCAGCAGCACCCACCGTCATATCAGCTGCCTCCAGTTATGTGCTATCGGTAAGATAAATTCCAAATTATATCCATAGTTTACTTTACAGTATTTAAATAAAAATATATTCGTTTCCAGGAAATAATAACACCTATGTAATTGCCCAGAAGGCTAGAAGTAGGGACGTTCAGGCTAGAACAAAAAAAAAATGTGCAGAAAAAAGATAGGATCGGATTGGAATCTAGGGTGTATTTTATAGTATTATACTAGCTGACCCGCGCAACTTCGTCTGCGAGTGAAGGTTAGTTTTTTTTTAATAAAAAGTATAAGTAGTTTATATGTAAGTAGTTTCATGATGATCGGTTGAGTAGATTTCGCGTGAAAGCGTAACAAAAAACTCCTTACTATTATATAAATTCATATTTATATAATAGTAAGGAGTAAGATAAGGAAGTAAGGATTATAGGGTTATCTATGATCTAGGATCAACGCAACGACGGAAAAGCACGCAGATCAGCATAATAAATAACTCTTCGCATTGAAATTGCGTAGTTACGACTGCCATATATGATACCCAGGGTACGTAGATCCAATTTTCCCAACGTTCAATGAAGCAGAAAAAACTGTCACAGCCAACGGCATACCCAAAAAAGCGGGGCTGTACTGTCCCAAGACGTAAATTTGTAAAAAAAAATCGAAGTCACAATTTTATTACTTTCACTATCCTAAAATAAACATGGGTAGGCTATGTTAGGTACAAGGTCCTGCAGTTTTTAGCGAAATTATAATAGAAAGGAAGAAAAGAGGTTAAACTAAAAAAAATAAACCTTCTTCCTTAATGTAAACAATAGCTGGCCATTTGATGTCAGAAACTGTCACAATGCCTTTAAGATTTACTTTTAAGATACATTTATTTTTATTAACAAATGGCTTAAACTTGGTTTTTTTGAGAACGGATGGCCAGTCCGCTGTATAACATATCGGTACAACCATGGTCCTAAAAAAAAACTACCTAAATAAAGAGGTTTTTTTCCGATTCTATAAATTGTAACAGCTGTTGTACTGGCCACTCGTTGTCAAAAAGTTGCGATGCTATGCTACTAAAAATATATTTTGTACTAGACGAAAATGGCCACTGCCCCCAGTTTAAATCCATGTAACCAAAGATGTTGCTTTGTTTGCAATTATACGTACGTTCAAATATAAAACGTTACATATTTGGTTTTTGTTGTTATTCCAATTTAGGTAAGTATATAGTTTGTGTTGTCGTCTGTGTTGATACTACACATATACACGACTATAAATAGGATTTTATTTCATGGATTGACCTACATATTCCATGATCTGGTAGGACCACGAGTTTCACACCTGTTATCCCCTGATAGTTAGCTCGGTTCCTCTGACTGATATAACTGGCGTAAGTACTATTAGGAACAAAAAGCCAGACTCTGAGACTGAGAAATGTCTGATGAAAAAACTTAATAACACTGGAAATAACTCATAACACCTGGGAATCAAATCGAGGACCTTTTGCTCAGCTGTCGTGCTCCACTAGACCAAGGAGTACACAGTGTAGAATCACACGCACGAAGTAAATTGGAACTTATGCAATAAGGACTTTATGTTTAATACTAGGGCAGTGGAACAAATTTGTACGTAGGTGCGCCCTCTGTGACAATAGGTCGTCATTTCAATTTCATCCATGTTCAGTGAATCAGACAAATCTGCCACAACCAATGCCTCTCACAAAAAAGGGGCAGTCTTGAGACTACCGATAGAAGTAAAAACTAAGTAATCTACGTCTAGTCTACTCCGGGTTTTACCCCGCGCACGCCTCAGGAGTGCTACGCCATAGCGGATCGGCTACGAGTGCTACGAAGCGTAAGGTGACGGTAAAAATAATATGGAACTTGCAATTCCATAATTTTTGTTCACCCAAAAAGTTTTCAACGCAACAAAATGAAGTTTTCACTTCAAAAACTCACGTGCGGCAGTACCAGATGCTCATTTTGTCAGTTTTCGTGGTCACTTTTTACTATTTTCTTATTTATCCTACTATAAAAATGGGTAGGTTTTTTAAGTAAGTAGGTCCTGTTTTTGGAAGTTGCGGAATAAAACATGACTTAGGTACTTCTTTTTGTTTAACCTCTTTTTTGTGTAACAATAAACGCTGGCCATTTAATGTCAAAAACTATCTTAATGTCATAAAGATTTATTTTTAAATATTCTTTTTCTGTGTAAAATATGGGTTCAATAAAAATTTTTTTGACCTTGAATGGCCAGTTTATATTAATAAAATGTACCTAACTGAAAAAAGAGGTTGCTCGGATTGTTAAATTCAAAACATAGGTACTTATAAAAAGAAAAATAAATGCAATGAAATAAAAAAAAATGTGTGCGTGTACTAGCGTACACTCGTAAGAAGTGAAACTTCTTTATGACGTTATTTTAAAAAAAAAACTACTCAAAACGGGCCGCAAAATACATTGGAGACATTTACCAATCCCTACTCCGCTGGAGAAAGTATAGAATAGAATAGAATAGAATAGAATATTTATTTGCGTAAAACATGGTATACAAGGGTGTTATATACAAATTGAGGCACAAGCATGTTTAGCTAAGATAACACATAGCATGCAAAATTTAAAAAAACAAGTTAAGCAACAACAACCTTTTTTTTTTTAAAAAAAAACATCAACATTTTTTATCTATAAATTCTTTTAAACTATAAAAACTACACTCGATTAACCACTTATGAAATTTTATTGTAAATAATTTTGTGTTTAAAGCTTTGAAATGCCTTGGTATTTTATTATAAATGCTCACACACATTGCCAAGCAGTTACTATTGTATTTAGACAGTCTAGGCAAATCATTTAACACTAGTTTATATGGATCTCGTCGATTCCGAGGATTTACATCATTTGCAGTCTTAAATAGTTGCTTATTTTTCATAACAAAAACACATATTTCGTAAATGTAAAGCGACGGTAACGGTAACAAACCAAGTTTTTTAAATATTGGTCGACATGAGTCGTCGGGCTTAAGTCCACAAATTGCTCTCATGCACTTTTTTTGAGCGATGAATGCTCTTTGGAAGTCAGTGCTGTTACCCCACATTATTAGTCCATAACGTAACAACGATTCGACGTATGCGTGGTATGACATTACAGCAGTTTTTATATTAGTTATATTTTTTACTTTTTTAATGCATAAACAAATTTATTAATTTTAGTGCTAACATTGTCTATGTGCTCTTTCCAGTTTATGTCTTTATCTATTATTACACCTAAAAATCTGGTACGCGTTACTTCATTGATTTTATTAATATTGAGTTTAATGTCATTTTTGGAATTATTTGATCGATTAAATTGGATGTAAACGGATTTATCTAAATTTATCATCAAATGGTTAATGTCAAGCCAATGCAATAATTTGTCAATTGTATTATTAATGTCAAGTTCATGTTCTGAAATGGTATTTAGTTTTTTATTAGATGTCACTATAATAGAAATATCGTCAGCAAATAATACGCATTTATGGTTAGTTATTTTTATGATGTCATTTATATAAATGAGGAATAATATTGGGCCTAGCATACTTCCCTGTGGAACGCCATATTTATTATGTTGAAATTCCGATGAATAGGATATTATTACATTATTTTCGTTTTTTTTATTCATAATAACACATTGTTTTCTATTGCTTAAATAGGACGACAGCCACTGAAGTGCCGGTCCTCTAATACCAACAGCTTCCAATTTTTGTAGCAATATGTCATGAGACACCAGATCGAAGGCTTTCGATAGATCAAAAAAGAGGCCTGTAGTTCAGGGATGTTACGGAGCTCCGATTCCGATTCCGATAAGTCGGAACTTCCGATTGATTTTGAACCTCCGATTCCGATACCTGTTCCGAAACTTTTCAATCGGAGGTAATCGGAGGTCGATGCCTTGCGTCGGGCTTCGGCATACGGCCGCGGTCAACGCGTATAAACCTGTTTATACGTGTCCCACGAGGTTAGTCCCTCGTAACGTGCTTTCTGTCGATTTAGGCACCGGCCACACAGAACAGACGCAAGGCACGGACCCGTCGCAGTCGCGGCGCCCGTTTAATCTACTTGCATATAAAATGTATACAGCCGTCGCGACGTAAAACATACAGAAAAGACGGGACGCCCGTCACGACGGCGTCCTATTGGAAAACATATAGAAAGGACAAGGCGCGGGCAGGGCGCGGGCCTGCACGGGCGCAAGCGGGGGAGCGGAAAGGGCGCGGAGGGCAGGTTTGGACATAATAATGTAAAAACATTGTGGAGTCATCTTGTATACTTCTTGAAAACGATCAGGATAATAATGTAGATCCTCCATTATTTAAAAAAATCTATTCTGTCCATTGCTTAGCCATACCGGATGTACCCAGTAACGTCTAACCCTCTGCAGATTAGCGAGATATACCAGTGCCAATACATCTTCATCTTCAGAAGAAGACATGTTGTCGTATCAAAATCGGACGGTTGAATACGGACGGACGGGGTAAAGCTTCTAGTGCGCGCCATAAAAAATCGTGACGGCGCCCTGTCTGCGACGGGTCCGTGTCTTTTCTATATGCGTTAAAAAGTCGCGACGGCGCCCTGTTCGCGACGGGTCCGCGCCCCGCCCTGGTCTTACGTCTTTTCTGTGTGGCCGTTGGCTTAAATTACCAGCATAGGTACTTACAAGTACATACAATGAATAATTATTTTATTAATAATGATTGATTTTTCAATGCCTCGTCAGGCGTTCTGTTGCTTGTATTTGAAATTAAAAATACTGATTATCAATGTATGTATTACTAGCTGACCCACGCCACTTCTTCTGCGTCACATATGAGAGAAAAAAAATAGGAAAAAAACGCTCTTAATAATCGTAGCGTGATGTTATATAGCCTAAAGCCTTCCTCGATAAATGGACTATCCAACACAAAAATAATTTTTCAATTCGAGCCGATCGTTCGTTATTTCTTTAATGAATCCTACTTTCTCACACATTCTCTTCTTCAGCATCCGCCTCCGATTCCGGTTCCGATTCCTGTTCCGATTCCGATATATCAAAACCAAAACCTCCGATTCCGATTCCGGTTCCGATATCATCACATCCGTTACATCCCTGCTGTAGTTATATAATTATTATTTATATTTGAAAGTATAGCTTGCATGAGGGAAAAAATAGCTAACGATGTGGACTTGTTCTTTTGGAATCCAAACTGCTGGTCACTTATAATATGAAATTTATTGCAAAAGTCAGTTAACCTTTTTAGCATACATTTTTCAAAAATTTTAGACAATATGGGTATAAGAGTTATAGGTCGGTAATTGTTGATGTCACATTTATCTCCCTTCTTGAATAAGGGCTTTATTAAAGATAGTTTTAATTTTTCAGGAAAGGTGCCTTGTGAAAATGACATGTTTATTAAATGCGTCAGAATACCAGTCAGCTCGTTGCAACAGGCTTTGACGATTTTTGTATTGATCTCATCATAGCCCTCCGACCTAGTGTTGGACAGAGACATTATTTCCTGTCTTACTTCGTTAGCTTCCATTGGTCTAAGAAACATAGAGTTGACACTCGTACTTTTGAAGCGGTTTTGATTTGTGCTTCTTTCCCCTTGCACATGCGTCAAATTAACATAATTGTTATTAAATATAGTAGCCATTCGTACAGGGTCTGTAGTTATTGTTTCATTGAATTTAATACTTTCTATGTTGTCTTTGTGAGTGTTACTGTTAATTTCGGTTTTAATGACATTCCATGTGGCTTTACACTTGTTATCATGATTATGAATATATTTTATATTTGCACTCTTTTTTGAATTATAAATGCATTTATTTAGTAGACTGGAGTAGTTTTTATATTTAGTTTTATTAATTACATTTTTATTTTTATAATATGCGTACCGTAGCATCCGTTTAGTTTTACAACTTTGTCTCAAACCTTTGCTTATCCACTTTTGTTTGTTTTCCTTATTACTATTGATTTTAACTCTTACTTTAGGAAAACAGAGACCATACAACAGACACAATAGCTCATGAAAATCATTGAATGCACAGTTAGTGTCAGTTTTGAGATATATGTCGGACCAAGAAAGATTCTCCAGACATTCTTTAAATTTTCGGATGTTGTCGACGTTATAGTCTCTTTTATAAATATAGTATATTGTTGATTTCTGTGGTTTCTTTTTGATTGGAAAGCTTAACATTTGTGCTGTGTCGTGATCAGACAGATACAGGGGCAGTACAGTGGCAGTTGCGTTGGCAATGTTGCTTAAAATATGGTCAATACAAGTCAATTTGCGCGTAGGTACATTAATGTGGATTTTTAAATTATGATTGTTAGATAAATCTTGCAATCCATTTGTGATGTTACCTTTTTTAAGAGTATTTATGTTGAAATCACCGGTCACAACTATATTTATTTTGGACTTGTATTTATTTGACAAATCGTGCAAAAGATTGTGTAATTTTCTCAAAAACAGATTAGGATCAGATTGTGGTGTTCTATAAACACATATACTTCGAATCACGCGTGGTAGGGATAAGAAAAAGATGGCGCGTAACGGAAAAATGTGACGCGTAACGAAAAAATGTTACACTACATTTTTTTCCAACCCCGATAAAGAAGTTTCACTTCAAAAAAATAAAACAAAAGAACTCTAGGCAATGGTGTGTGCTGAGGGTGTGTGTGTGTGTGTTTTTGTTGCTATATTTAGCTTAATCCGAGCTCGATAGTTTTGCAAACAAGTTAAATTAAATTAAAAAAATTAAAAAAACCCGACACATAGGGCCATAATACCAAGGTATTTTTTTTGGAACTTTAGTTCCATAACGTGATGATCTCATAACGAAACGCCGCATGTTGTGTGTGTGTGCGGTCGAACAAGCTATTTGGTTTACAGTTTAAACCACAAATTACGTTGTAAAGTAATAAATAAATAAATAAATAATAAAAAGTGTTTATTTCTCACCACAAGCCAAAAAATACAAACAATATTTACACATATGCAGTAGCCAACGTATTTTGGTTGTGGATCGCTGGTGCCTGTGGTAGGTAGTAACACCTGTAATACAGGTCACCAGGTACCCACCTGTTTAGAGTTACACATTTGATAGCTTACATCTGGTATATATCGCCTTGCTCAGAAAGGTTTCGATACAGTCATTGAATGGCTTAAGAACAATTTGCTTACCCTAAACATATCGAAAACAAAAATAATAAATTTTTCGATTCGAAATACCAATGTGTCCGTTACAAGCTCACTAAATGTTGCTGCCCAGGTGACACTATCTAATGGTAATAGCGACGGCATTGGCACCCATGATCACAGTAACATTGAACGAGTCACCTCGATAAAGTATCTTGGCATAGTGATTGACTGCAACCTTACTTTCAAAGAGTACATAATAATTCTATCAAATAGAGTGCGCAAACTAATGTACATTTTTAAACAACTACGCAACTCAGCAGATGCTGTTGTCATGAAAATGACATATCAGGCACTATATCAGTCAATTCTGGTCTATTGTATCTCGTCCTGGGGCGGGGCAGCCAAGTCCCACTATATTCAGATTGAACGTGCGCAGAGAGCGGTTCTTAAGGTGTGCTGTTTCAAGCCAAGACTTTATCCTACCGTCAAGCTCTATGAATATTGTCAAGTCCTTACGGTTAGGCAATTGTTTGTATTGACCACTGCTATTAAGCAACATTCTATTTCCAACTTTTCACAGCAAACAAATCGCCGAAACCGTCTAGTTGCCTTAACTACTCCTCTTAAAACCTTTTTTAGTCAAAGATTCTTTGTTTTCCTGGGACCCTATCTTTACAATAAATTAAACCAAATTCTTTCCCTACACTCATTGAACAAACATAATTGTAAAATAGCTTTACATTCCTGGCTACAAAGCCAAACATATACTGCCACAGAAGCTCTCTTTAACGTATTAGTCTAAATCAGACGCATCCACTAACACTTTCTCCAACACATAAACATACACACATACACTCACGCGCATATACACACACACACCACCTACATTATACATACTTTTTAACTTTTTAATTTGTTTTACTTAGATTATTCTTCCACTCTCTTTTGTTTATTTTTATTTTAATAAGCTCACAAATTGTTTGAAACTTTTGTTATTTGTTAAGTGTAAACCAAATAACTTGTTCGACCGTACTATAATAGTATAATATTCCTCATTCCCTTTCAATATAGTGTACATTATTCTACTAGTCAAGCCCTTTCATTTGATACCCATATTGAGGGAGTTGTGAAAATAAATGTAATTCACCATTTTGTGGTGGCGGCCATCTTGTATTTGAAATTTATTATGGCGTATAGTATTCTACTAGTCTAGCCATTTCATTTGATACCCATATTGAGGGAGTTGTTGAATAAATATTAATCTGCCATTTTGTGGCGGCGGCTATCTTGGACTGATTTTTATGAAACATAGCTAAGAACACTCAAGACTAATTCACCTTTCAAACACAAAAAACCCAAAGTCAAAATCTGTTCATCCGATCAAGAACTACGTTGACACAGACAGACGTACACATAGGAACACACACAGACACTTCAAACTTACATAACCCCGTTGTTTTTGCGTCGGAGGTTATTAAAAAAGAGATACTATGGAATTAGAAAACCTTAAAATGGTCAAGTAGGAAAACGTCAGTGAAACTATCGATTCCAATTCGAAGGAACTTATTGTATGTAGCTTAAGCTCTTAATCCATATTTCATAGTGAAGTAAGACAGGTCTTAAGTAGGACTATAACGTGTATAAGTTACTTTGTGTTGTGTTAATCGCTTTAAATGATTAATAAATGTACGAGTATATACTATAATAATATTACAAAGCAGAAGAGTTTGTTTGTTTGTTTGTTTGGTTGGTTGAACGCGCTAGTCTCAGGAACTACTGGTTCGAATTGAAAATTTATTTTTGTGTTGGATAGTCCATTTATCGTGGAAGGCTGTAGGCTATAAAACATCACGCTACAATTATGGCTACAGGAATGAAAAATGTTGCAAAAACGGGGCTTTTTTTTCCTTTCGTTTTTTTCTCTTATGTGACGCAGACGAAGTTGCGCGGGTCAGCTAGTATTATTATACAGAAGTTCATAACAGTAGACTCAATTATTTACGGCCGCTGTTTTCTACCGAAATGGGCTGTAAAGAGATCTCATAACTTAAAAGTCAATTTAAAATGTGTGTTAATATATTAAAAATACAATATATTTTAATATATAATATATTTTACAGGGAATTATAGGTATAACGCTGTTTGAAGAAGCCTCGTCTGTGACATGGTGGGCCGGCGCCATGTTGATCGTGTTTGGACTGGCCTTAGTGGCCCAGCCTAGGGCCAAGAATAAGGAAGAATGAGGCACATTATTATGATGTGGTTGTTTTAGGTGGCACTAATAATAAAAACTGTGTTAATAAGCATGACGGCAGTATCAAAAAATTGCAAATCTATTTATTCCGTAGTGTTAGAAAATAATGGACACGTATTTTTTGTTTTTGTAAATCAATTATATTCACAAAGATAAAACGCATCAAAATTCGGGAATGGGGCTCGTGATGTCCGAACTAGCTAAAAATTATACCTAGGCGTGACGTACTGAGAACTTTAAAAGCGTCCTAGCTTCGTTAATTTTGGTTTACGTAATAAAAGAAAAAATACGGGTCAAACATTTTTTGATAATCTTACTGACGCACTAATTAGATTTTTTTTGTCGTCTACCATATAATTGGTAGAGATCATTATGGTAATATGTATTAAATTGTCACAAATCCAAAACAGCATTGATAAAAAAAACAACATCTCTTATAAGTTATAACTGATTGGACAGCGAGAAGATATGTACGAAGTAATTTTTTTGTAAAAAAATATCGTCAACTGGAAGAAATTGTAGCCATGAAAAGGCACAGTTTCAAATAAAGAGAACATTACACTGTTTAACAAACAAACAGAACCTAAAGAAATTCTTATAAAAACAAAGTATAAATGGACCAAATACTGAAAACATTCTAAAACACATTCTGATTTGTAACCATTGCATAATGTTATTGACTAAGCTTTTGATTGGCTGTAAGACTGTTCCCTTGAGCTTACTGTTCTTTGAAAGTTAGTTTGCTTTTGAATGGATATCACTATCAAAGTAATATTGATCTTTTATTCAGGTTAAAATGAGGTTTGTGTTCGGTTGCTGCCACTGACAAGCTAATTGTCAAATAACAGTGAACTTTTTCTCATTACAATAAGGTTGTTTTTGGTTTACTTACTATACTTTCGTAGAAACTAATTGTAGTTTCTGGTCGTACTTTGTACATATTGATATTGTTTAATGGTTTATTCAAAAGGACATAACTGTACATAATAAATAAAAGCATTCCGTTTACTAGTACAAAATATTTTATAATGTAAAAGTGGAGCTTCAGTAATAGGTAAGACTTATACTTAGTTTTAAAAATAAACTTATATTCTTCGAAGACAATGTTTTATCTACTTTACGACAAAAGCCACGAAGCTATGTATTATCACCCTCTCTGTAAGCGGGACGGAATGGGCCAAATCCACCACGTGGACATGATCCCCTAATGGATGTCACATGCGTTCGAATTTTAAACTCTTGGACGTGTCGGCTTCCTCTTGATGTTTTCCTCACGCACCTTCATTCCTTCACGGTTTTGATAGCCGTGGTGAAATGAAAGAGAAGTGTTGGCGGGTCGACAGCCAGATGGGCTGACGACATTGTTGCCATCCGGAATAAATGTGGAGAAAGTTTGTTATTGTAGTTCAAGGCGGTATTAACACACGAGCCGTGAGGCGAGGGTGTTTTTGAGCCGAGTTTTTCTCAAACACTTTTACACGTCATTTTTTTTAAAACTAGATGGGGCCGGTGTTTCGTATCTGACTACTCTGAGAAGAAACAGCCGAAACAAACACAGAGATCATAGTCTCTTTTGAAGTCCAGACAATCTTGTTCAACTCACATGAGAACTATGCAGATTAGGGGAAATATTCTGGATGAGGCGGGCACAAGAATGTGGAGCTTGGCACAATTAAAGAGAAGCCTATAGCCAACAGTGGGTGAAGACTAGATGTGGATGATGATGATGATGAATGGTGATATAATTGTGTAAAAAAAATGAGTGTCCTCAGATCGTTGCAATCAACATTTGAGTGTTCATCAAATGGATTGGTTACTGCCTTTAGCAAATTTATGAAGGACCTTCTCTAAAGCATTTGCTTGATTTTGTCGCTAAATAGATTGGTATACAAAACCCGATTATCGCAAATATTCTTGATTCACCAAAGGAAATTGAATCAAAGACCGTTGAAATGTATTTATGAAAGATTCTATTTCGATAAAGAGAATCTGAAACTGAAATATTAATAGGTAACTGCAAAACGCAAATGATCAAAGGAATTCTAGATTTCACTTGTAAATACATTCAATGGCAGGTCTTTATTCAATTTGTTGTGTTATTCTGAGCTCGATTAAAGCTGTTAATGGATTGGCAGGACGCTCGGGTGTCCCGGAGAGCTTTCCCACCCATCTGCACCGCACTTGACGACCGATATAGCTGTATTCTTAATATGTATCGATATTTGTTGAGGTTTCTCAAGTTGTATTACTACAAATAGGATTTTAAAAGTTCGTGTTGGTGGGATCCATTTTAGGGTTATATATAGTTCTGTCTCTAGAATAGCAATGCACCTCTCGCGTCCCAATCTGCGTGACCTTCTACGCCTTTTACATGCCATTGTAGATGTTCATATAGAATCTCTTGCCATCAGGTGAACCAACTACTTATTTAGCACCAAATATCTATCAATAACATGTTCATTGTTCGTATATTTAGATACTATCGCTATTTGCACTCAACTGGCTATTTATAGCCCGCGAGTCCAAACAGACTAAATTCCCACTTATAAACAGATATTTCTTAGTCCAATATCAAAACTTGTGTTCACTGAAAACATCGACATAAATGAATCGACAAGCGGCCGTCCCTCCAGGATTTTATAGACGCAGTGTCGCCGGGCCAGCGAGCGTACCGACGAGTCCACGGCAGTGGCGCGCCGCCAACCGAGCACGCCGCACGCGTCCCGGGAGCACGCGCGAGCACAGCCGCACTCAAACAAACACGATCGATAACACAAACACGCGATAAAAAACTTTAAAACCATCACCCATCAAGCTAAAGTCCCTACACCAACCAGTACTCCACAACTCAACCCAATCATCATGTTACACTTTTTATGTAACTGATTTTTAGATGGCAACATCGATAGCGCGTGGCGCACCGGCGTCAACAATGTAGTCATAGTGACGCGAACGTGTTGACAGTTTGACAGGACATGACGCTAAAAAACCGTTGATTTTTAAATAAACATGTTTATGAAACGTTGTGTGTTGGTTGTTATGTATTGTTAAGATGACGACAATAATTTTGTTGTTTTGAATAGTTTGTATAGTAATATACGAAAATGGGAAATGGAATGAACAAGGTAATTTTTTATTTAATTATTTTACTGTATTTAGGTTTTAGAATTAAAAATGTGCGAGGAATGTGCAAGCGGCAATAGTTACGTAACGATATCGTAGCGGCTCGTAGCTCGTAGCTCGTAGGGGCCGCCGTAGCGGGATGCTACGGCTACGCTCGTAGACGTTTTTATTAATAATGATGATAGAACTTTTATTCGTGATCTTGTTTACAATTATTACGTAAGCTTAAACTATTGTTTTGTCGCTTCTATTAAAAATTAATTTACTTACACATATTACTTAATTAACAAAAAGCTTAGAACTTTTTGCTACCAAAATGCATGAAATCTAAGATACAAAAAGAAATGTTGTCGGACTAATATTTTTTATCCACTGTATTTTATTATGCCTAAAATTTCAGTTTTTAAATTATAAAACACATCTAGGCCCATATTCGAGATAGAAGGGCTTTATTTTTTTTGTCATATTTGTATATTAGAGAATAAATAAAATTCTTTGGCATAAAAAGAAATGAATAGCATTGTAAAACATAAAACTTTTTTGCAAAAAATAAAACCACTAAAACCGCAGCTTTAGAAGTCGGTGACAAAAAAAGGTCACCGACTTCTGAAGCTAAAGTTATTTTTCGTTTTTTTTCGTTTTTGAAGTAGGTTTTATTTTTTGTAAAATGTTTTATTTTCACTATTAGTGGTTCATATTTGCTTACCCCTTCACAGCTTACCGGTCTGATGTTATGTTATGAAGTGGTGTAAACAATAGACATGAGATTTCAGCAATCCCAGTCCATTTTCTATCATTTATTGAGGAGTTCCGTTGCCTATCTCCAAAGTTTCACCAAATTGAAATAGGATCACTCTTAATACTCTTTCTAAAACTACCCAAATCGTTTCAAGTGTGCCTATAAAATTTCCCATCATTCTGATCCTGACTTGATTATTATGGGACCACTTGGGAAGTATACCCATTACCCAGATTGTATTCAAACAAAAACAAAAATAAACGGTCCAACCATATTCGAGTAATCGAGGAACATACAAAAAAAGAATGTTATGTCAAAACACAAAGTTTTTAACATTATTACTATTGCCATTAGACTTAATTAAGTCTCCAAAGTTCCAACTCCATGGAACAATAACTTACAATTATTATGACTTAATGTTTAGGCTGTTGAGGCTACATTGTAGTTTAATAATTATTATAATCTTGTAGATTGTTTAAATGGACATAATCTATTTACTATAATAACTACTACAAAGAAGTAAAAATTTGTTCGTACGTATGTAAGTAGGGGGTTATCTTTGGAACTCCTTATCCGATTCCAAAAAATCTTTCATTTACGAGAAGCTACATTATCACAGAGTGTCATAGGCTATATTTCAACGTCCCCGTGTGTTAATTTTAGTACATTGCGGGAGCAAAGCGGCAAGAAAAAGCTTAAAAGTATATAATTTACCTCATAAGACGCAGCAAAAAGTTACAGAGACAATTAATACTGAACCCACCGTATCTGAGAGCCACCATTCACACCCAATAGAAAGACAAACGACCGCAGTTGTCTTTTCCGGACGTTTGGTTGTAAATTAGTCTTTCAGTAAGACGATTATGATAAAATATTCAAATTCTCTCAGACTGCGCCGTTAGTCCAGTGGTCGCAATGGCGACTGCTGAGCATGAGGTCCTAGGTTCGATTCTCGGGCCGTGCAAAATGTTATAGGTTTATTCCATCAGGAATTTCTCAGTTACACCCGCGGAGTCTGGATTAATGTACGGTCGACGGCAATAGGCTCGTTCCTATTACATTGAACTTTAACATGACTGGGTAAATTTGCATATAATATTAGATACACCTCTGCCTACCTGCCTGGGATTACAGGCGTTATGTGAAGTATGTAGAAGTATGAAGAATCAATGATTATGAGGCCTGCGGAGCATGTGTCGTTCATACAAACGTAATACCAAAATAATTTGTCACATAAGAGAGAAAAACGAAAGGGAAAAAAGTCCCCGTTTTTGCAACATTTTTCATTCCTGCTCCGCCCCTAATGGTCCTAGCGTGATGTTATAGCCTAAAGCCTTCCTCGATAAATGGACTATCCAACACAAAGTCCTGAGATTAGCGCGTTCAACCAAAAAAAACAAACAAACAAAGTCTTCTGCTTTATAATATTAAGTAAGTATAGAAGTATAGATTTACAAATTATTTTGGTATTACGTTTGTATGTACGACGCTGGCTCCACCGGCCCCTAAAGAATTAACAATTGAATACTAGCTACTATATGATTGATGCTCCAGTACCACGACAACTTTGGCATACCTGCCTTCACACAACCCACGTTGACTTGGACACAACTCGTAAAATTGGCAATAGTTCTTAAAGTCATAACTTTGCTCGTAAATCGACTGTTATTGGGCAATAAGACCTATTTAAGTACACTCTTATTTGGTTACGTGAATATCGGGTCGGTTCAACGACTTTTCATGAAGGGAATTGAATAAGGTGTAAAGGTTCATAGGTCATCAAACCGCCTGGTCAATATGGTTGATGGCTGTGGGAATTACTTCGGTTTTGTGTATAGTGTTAAATATTGTATCAATTTAGAGCGTTGGTGCTCCAATGCAGTGACCCGAACTAATACGTAAAAAAACAATGTGGCTGAAGGTTCGAACCTAGACAGGCACTATACTTAGTGAGTGAGTACCTTGAAGTCAACAATACGGAAAGCCCATTAGGCAAGTACACGGTTACAAACCCTAACATCATGAGTACTTGAGGTTATAAGGGCAGGCCAAACTTTTAGGCTTGCATGGTAGTAACTGTGAAAGTACAGACACTTATGACACTTTAATTGACATTTATGCACCACTGCTCTCAAAACGGTGAAGAAAATCATCGTCAAACCGACTTGTCCTAAAACTAAACATTCAAAGAACTTTGACATGAAAAAACCAGCATTGGCAGCGACAGTACTTGTAGTAGACTGCCCGGTCTTTCTCACTAAGAGGATGCCTCTGTGATGGTATTCTGATTTAGGCTGATAACTTAAGTGTGCTAAGGGGCCTCTACGCTAAGTATACCATTTTAATTACCACTAATGTGACCTTCATGTTAAATACAGAAAAGATTGGCCGCATTGGTTTGTTACGGCTTGTCTCATGAATATAGTAGAAATAAAATCTATTTCACTGTTCAAAGCTATCTATAAGACTATACCAATGAAAAAGGAGTAATAACGATATTATCAAACGAACCAAAAACTGACTTAACCCTAAAATTGTGCAGGCGATTGAGATAACGTTTATTGTTCGACTGGAGCTAGAGGTGGTTCGAGGAGGTGGTTCGTGTCTGGTTCGGTGGTTGTTGTTGTTGTTTGTCGTGTGTTGCTCTAATAGAGTTTGAACGATGCCATTTTCCTTTCAGCCTGTCGATGGCAATCCAAATTGAGTTGACCCACGATTTGTCAATAAGTTTGACATCTTCAGTAGCGTTTATCAATTTCTGTATCGTGTAGCCAGCAACCAACAGGATATACAGGCTAGGTTCCCATCGCTTGGGGTACACTTTACATTCTAGGGCAAAGACATCTTTGAATCTCCCCCTGAGCAGCATTTTCTTGCTTCGATGAGGTTTCGCTGGAATCAGAGTCTGTTGATTCAAGGGAATTTTAACAAAAGAACACTAAGTAAGATTTGTCTATAAAATAACCCTTTTACCGGGATCCGAAACCAAACCGGGATCCCAGACGTACTTAGATAACTATCCTAAAGTACTTTATTTGCGGCCAAAGCAAATACAGTTGTTTCAAAGTTAACCGAGATACGAACTAAGTTGATTCGCTAAGGAATCTGGTATTAAAGCATTTATCTTACGGCGGGTAATCGATTCACTAGGGATCTTGACTCGGAGGTCAAGACTTTCTAGCGCTAAAGTGCAGTCGTTCAAAGTTACGAAGCAAGAACCGAGCTGAGCTCAAAATATATTAATGTTACTTCTTTTTCTTTTTACCGTGTCGATGACAATCTTAATTAATTTGGGCTAAAACTGAGCGACGAGTTTGGCGCCTTCAGTGTCCGTAGCGTCCCATACACGGATACGTTAAGTGCTCCATCAGTTGTGGAACAGCACCACATTATACGCTTCAGGGCTACTTATTAATCACCACGTACTTTGGCTAAAAACATTACAGATCAGTATGGAAAAATATGATAGACGCGCGATGACGTTATAAATATTCATTTAACATCTTCAATAATTTACAATAACAAAATTATAAACTCATTACTATCCCTAACATTCAGACTTGCAGAAAACATTGTTGATATTCGTTAACAGTTTAAATCCGAATCTGTTGGCGGATGCATCAAGCATACATGTAAGTATTCAAAATATTAATGGAAGAAATAATCGTGAGGAAAACTAAATGAGCAAGCACAATGAACTGGTCAATGATCGCACCCTCACTAGAGAAGAGGCCTTTGCCTTTCAGCCACACCATCATTTCAGGCGGGTGAATCCATAACGACAGATCCTAAATATCTCATTTATTTCATTTTACGGACCCAGCGGCTCTGTTCCAAATTCCAATCTCAGAAGATTTTGCAGAAGATCCTATGTACAGTCCCATGTCATAAGGGGAAAGCCAGACGTCATTTGTTGGACATAATTCCAATCTCGGCCCGCCACTGAGATTTTTCTGCCAGACAAAGTAGATTACGGTTTTGTCTTTAGTCTGTCCTGGGATTTGGACCTTGGAATCTGGCAGCTTTTATTCAATAAGCTTGGGTGTAGAGAATCAGGCAAGCTGATACAGACAAATTACGGAAATCTATAATGTAATGGAATATGTGTCAGTGTGCAGGAAGAGAAAATAATAGCAGCGAAAATAGCTCACAAGTACAATAAAAAAATTCAGGATTCTGAAAACTAAACCACGTGGCGAAAGTATGTCATCAGTATATTACAGGCCTACCTACTAATTACCCACATTCAAGGTGTGTATAAGGGACAAAAATTCATGTTGGTATCAATTAGGAAATTAATTTTCGATTATTTCAAAAGTAGACCGGTAAGTCTACCGACTACAAAAACAGGCGACATAGTGAAGTTATTACTTAGCATAGGCCTCCTAATCACCGTAATTGCATTCGTATTAAAACGATTTATATAGGTTTACCTATTTTGAAATTACATCAAAAGTAGACCAATAGTCCAACTAAAATTACAAAAATAGACAAGAACAGTGAAGTCAGCGATATCTTGTGCTATGTTGATGCCGCACGTCTTCAAACTTCAAGACTGAGTTATCTTACCAAAGTTAAGGCAATGACGGAAGTTAGGAGTGTCGTAAAATACTAAAAGCAAACATTTTTGCTTAATCTTAACTTTGCGGGACTAAGAGAACAAAGGCCGGATGAGGAAATTCGAGACGAGGGAAATACTAAGTAGGTAAGCTTGTATGTAGTTTGTTATAGGTACTGTCAGCGATAAAAGTCATTCTTTATTACACACGATCTAAAATAACAGCTCTAATTTAATATTCCTCGAATGTTACATCTACGATCATCTATCCTATCGAGTTCAATTATATTTTTAGCTTATTTTTTGGGACTAGCCCACCATTCTATTCCCAAACCACTGTTACTCCTGAAAGCCAGAATCAACAGTGACGACTACCAGATAATCGCACAGACAACGAAGCTTGATGAAGTCCCAGAGAATGAATTGAACTGTCTTGGATCCCTCAACGAATATTTTAAGCTCGATACATTAAAGATAATCTTTGAAATGACTTCTGTCGATGACTATACCCATTGAACGGGCACGATCTCACAGAATCGTTCGGAACCTGGTCGCAGGAATAAAGAATAGGTAGGTATATTGTAGCTCTAGAGCTTTTCTATTTCCTATACCGTAAACCATCTGTAAACACTTCCAAGAGACTGAACATTTGTGAAGCGATTTCTGTCTGATCTCATCAGTACATTCGTTTAGTAAAGGGAATACAAAGAGTTTCTCTACTTTTCTTGCTAAACAAATAGGTAAGCCGCGAAATTCAAGTTTTCTTGCGTTTTTTGCAAATCCCTTTGAAAGACTATATTTCATGAAAACGTAATTCAATGGGTTTAAATGAGCTTACAGGGTTGTGTTGATGATTTCATTGATTATATCTTTAGAGGAGATCGTGGTTAAATAATAACAGCCGCTCGGGTCGATCTTTAGGTTAAGCCGTGGTTGCCTAAATTGGCATGTCGATGGGTGACCACCCTTATATACCGAGTATCCTCCGCGCCTCGGAAAGCACGTTAAGCTGTTGGTCCCGGCTGTCATTTGTCCATCTTTGACAGTCATTACTGGTAGTCAGTGGCCCAAAAAGTCTGACACCAGTCTTACCAAGTGGTACCTATCGTATTTCCCAGTATTAACTGGGTTGTGGAGGTTAGATAGGCAGTCACTCCATGTAAAATACTGGTATTCAGCTGCATCAGGTTAGACTGGAAGCCAACCCCAACATAGTTGGGAAAAGGCTAGGCAGATGATGATCTTTGTAAAGTCATATTTGTTACGGTCACGAATTATATATTATCAGTGACTGATGAGTAAATTCTCGTGGTTTTCATACCGACCATATTTATTTACAAAATGAGTGATACCTAAGGAAAACTAAACTTTAGGCTTTCGCAATAAAGTTCACCCGTAATGAAGGTGTCATAGCGTTAATCTATTACAGAACCCATTTAAAGCTAGATTAACCAACCCTTAGGGGTTCAAACCTTTTACCCTAGAACACTGAATTTATGACGGAGGTTTCCATTTACGGAGTAAAGATAACGCGAGTTTTGATAACATACGTAGTGTTGCCCGCCGAGGATTAACTTTCGAAGCAACTTTTATTTTTAACATTAAGCTCCCGAGCTTAACCTTTTAAATTGGATGTTCTTTTATTTGGATTGGTTGCTGGGAAAATCTACATCTACACTCATATTTCAAAGAGGAAAGATTTGATTTTTTGTTTGTTTGTTTGTTACGATTTTACTCAAGAACTAAGCAACCGATTTAAATCTGTAACCGTTAGAAATGATTATGGTTTATGATTAAACTGTAAAGTATTATTATTTAACTTAGAAATTCCCCAGCCGATTTGACTATAACTACATTATATTGATATTATACAAATTAGCGAGCTATCACAATTTACGTGAACGATATATCCCGGGCGAAGTGCTAATACCCAATATTCGGTTAATTTAAGCGATTTAGAAATAGTGGTCTAGAAACTATTATAGAACGTAGAACATATCCTCAGAATTGTTTTCTCCAAAGAATTCGACTATAGCACATCCAGATGTCATCTGTTACCTTTAATATACATAAAATAACAATACAATTCATTTATTGTTAGGTAATTTGGGCCCATGGATAAACATATAACTTACAGACTAACATTAAATATGATAAATTCCAATAATTGGTCTCAGTAAATACACTCTTAAGGTCCCAATGTTCACCTAAAAGATAACGGTCTGATTATCTAAAAACAGCTGTCACTGTGACATGTTCCCATGCAAAAATGTGTTTGAAACAGCTGTTTTTGAATAAGCAGACCGTCTTTTTGGTGAACATGCACCTAAAAGTCTTAAGTTTATTTCTGATGTGAAGGAAACGAACCCAATATTGTCATCATTCGAGCAAGAATTCAGTCTCGACGCTACTACCTACTACAAAGTTATAAATGGCAAAACCTATTAACATTATCCCGATCTGGTAGTTGAACCAATTATCTAATAAGTAAATAAGTAGATACAAAAATAGTAAATGGAAGCTAAGCCTACAATACATGTATTACCTTGGAGGTTTGCAGATGCAACTCTGGCAGCTTGCCATGTTAGTTAGTCACTATCTATGAAACCTGCTACCCGGCAACCCAAGATTAACCAGTCGATACACCACATGTTTGTAACCACAAAATATTTTGTTAGCTGTACCTACTCGTATGATGTACTTATGATATGATAGGTATTTCTTTGAGTAGGTTTTAGGCACAAACGCCACTTACAAAGGTTGCCTCATGTTCAGACCGCAGTGAACAAGTCGCGGTCAATCGCTTTGAGAGACCGTATATGCTGAAAACGACCGGTTTTTGTTTACTTCATCCCAACATCATGTCTAATCCCCTACTCGTTAGGCAGAGGTAAACCAGTACGTATACAATACGTATCAAGTACGTATTCACGTTTCGCTAGTAATGTAGTAGATGGCAAGCCAATACTGTGGTTTTAAGTCTATGAAAATACTTTCGCTCAGGGCAACACTTCCGCCTGACGGTCGCTGCGGTCGAGCGGCAACCGCAGACGGCAAAGTAGTCAAAGTAGTAGTGTGCCGTGACGGGCTCTCTACTCAATAACAGAGCGACAAGATGTATGTTTTATTCGATATTCACAAAACTGGCGAAGAGAAACACCGCTGCCAACGTGACGTGTTATAACTGCCCGCATCGGAATTAAAAACGCGGAGTGCATTGTCCCTTCCGGATATTGTCAACAACAGGTCGACGCTTGCTATCTGCCGTCGCTTTTGTTATACGTATAACCTGCTCCAAAATTGTTTCATGCAAAGGCATCGAGAGACCTGGAGGGGGTCGTGGGGAATCATCGTGGTGAGAAGAATGGCCAGCTGGACTCTGCGTTACCGAGTGCCAGCTGTTGCCATATTATGATATGGACTCCGCTCGAGGAGGTTCTTCTCG
This sequence comes from Xestia c-nigrum, assembly GCA_916618015.1. NCBI lineage: Eukaryota > Metazoa > Arthropoda > Insecta > Lepidoptera > Noctuidae > Xestia > Xestia c-nigrum. Next base: position 15,917,149 of record OU745260.1, read on the forward strand.
TGAACCCCAATGAATATGGAAGCACTCCATCATGCTTACTTGAACCTATAGGTATTTGCACCTATAGGTACATTGATTAACTAAGTAAGCAATACAGATACTAGGTAATTAGGTACCTATAGATACTTATCATTATAACTTATTGAAGACTCAAGGTCGGATTTTCTAATATTTTTTTCGTACTAGGTATACTATTGGCCTGATTGTATTTTTCCTTTGGTAAACGGTTATTAGATCTATAACACCAACCTCTTCTGGACCTGCGTGGTGGAATACGGCCCATTCCTCTCACAGAGAGGAGACCTCTGTAATCTGTACCAGCAGTGGAAATGTTGTTCCTACAGATATCGCTAGCGTAGTCGCGGGCATATCCTCCCTCTGGGAAGTTCGTGCCTGAAAGGCACCAATACGGGCTGATAATGGTTTTGTGACGGTATTGAGGAGGAAGCCGAAACCTACCAACAAGAGCCGCTGCGGTACGGCTCTAACGGACCCCAACGTGCCTATTTGTGACGCGAAGCCGAACACTCCGGTGTACATCTCGCGCCTGCACTACACCATTATGGCAGAGGACATCGTGGAATATGTGCGTCGGAAGAGCGAGAGTGCAGTTGATCGAGTCGAGCAGAAAGTCGTTTGTGGTTCTAATACCAAAGTGTTATCTTCACCTCTTCTTGGAATAGAAGTACTGGCCGCAAGGAGATGGTGTTCCGTCGCTTCCACATTCAAATGCCAACAGTGCCTTAGTGCACAACTGAAGTGTTAGGTACTATAACATACTTAGTTTTACGGGTCTATTTACTAACACAAATTACATTTTATCATATTTAGTCTGTAAGGTATGTTTAAATTTATAAACCAAAGTTGCCTGACAGTAAAGTTATGTTGTTGTTGTTGGTCTTATAGGCTGGTTACGGCAACTACTAATTGGCAATACTGTACATAGAACATGCCTCAATTATTATTTGACAGAAGATGTTACAACAAGTTCGCGTGTTTGCCCTAAATATGTAGGTGCTCATATTCATAGTCTTGAAGCTCGCGTGTATATCAACACTTGAACCTTTTTATTTGTCCACATAACTTTCATATTTAATATCTACTCACTTCTGCAATATCTTGCTGGCATGCATGCCAGTTCTGCATGGACGTTCTAAATATAGGTTAGTTATTATATGAGCAGAGCCCTAGGCACGAACGCGCGTTGTACGTACGATACTAAATACTTAAACTTTATTTGCATTCCACAATGTGTACTTAGGTGATAAATTTAAAAAAATGAGATCATTATGGACCCTGTCGGGCACAGCAAAAACAAAGATATCGTACCTAACGTAAATTCATTGATTTTAAAAACCCGTTTCACAGACCATAATTTCATAATTTTAAGAATGTATTCATATCCTTAGATGTTACTGAGTGTGCTTTTTGCAAAAAAAATAACCAAGATGTTATAGTAGAATTGTATTTTCGATTTAATGAAAACATGCAGGGCAGTGTTTGGTGACTGTCGATAGAAGTGAAAACTAAGTACCTATAAGTGCTACGGGTTTGTGGTGCTACGCCGTAGCGGATCGGCTATGAGTGCTACGAAGGGTTAGGTGATGGTCACGCGAGTTTCATGATTTTTGTTTACTTAAAAAGTGTTCAACGCCCCTAAAGATGTATTCACTTAAGAGCCTCTGACCGGAGAAAAAGCTTTAGCCCTAGAACCGTACCCATAATAGACTTTCAGTAACAGTACCGAGAGGTACTGGACTACCCCGGTAAATAAAACAGTGTTTCCACATAAGAATAAACATTTATTAACAATCAACTTACTAAGACTTTTAGGGTACTTATTTCAGCCTTACATAATTACAATTAGATGTAAATAAAAGGAACTTATCTTAACAGTTTTGGTAAATCTTTGTGTGGTGCTCTAAACGGATAAAATTTTTATATTTTTCACATTTGCGTGATTTACGGTCTTTTGGCCTGGGACAAAATAAACATAATATTCCAGATTTCGAATCTAAAGGGGCTGAAGCATCAGAAGACCCTTCCTTTTCTAATATATTGCCAATACTTATTTGGATATGCATCGGCAAAGTTTTGTATGAAAATCGGTCCTCCAAATAAGGTTCTATAAGGTCTATAAATACTGCGTGAGCTTTGAGATAAGTAAGTGTTTTTCTTGAAAAGTATAACCACGTCTCCTTCATCATGAGTGTCCAGAAGGTTTTCTGATAGATTTTGACGTAAAGCCATCTAAAAAAAAGAATCATTCAAATTCGAAACACAAGAGAACAAAAATGTCCAAATATTAAGTACCTACACATTGTTTTTGAACAAAGTTATGTCTAAGGTATAACGCAAATGAAAAATATGTATCAAATCAAACAATAATATTCACTCTTTCGTAAAAACATTCACAAAATAGTAATAAAAAATAGTAATTACCTTCAGTGTACCCAGTATGGTCGTGGCTAGGCGTACGTAGAGTACCCACTACGTACACCTAGCCACGACCATACGCTAACAGGACTTGCACCTGACCAATGGCGATGCTTTGACGCGACCCGCACCCCGCGCAAATACACTTCAGCGCAAATAAATCCGTTGTTAAACGAATAAATAATTGCAACTTTCCAAAAAGTCATATATAACCCAAAAAAAAGGGTACGGTTCTAGGGTTAAACAAAGTTAAAATATTTAGTTTACTTTGGCTTTGGCATAAGGTGAGCAACAAAGAAAACCGAAATCAGATTACGTATTTTTCAAACCTTTTTTTGTACTTACAAAATAATAGCACGTCAATATTTTCGGCTTGTTTAATTATTAACTGTCGTCGGCATTTTCAATCTCAAAGAAATGCCGACACAAACTCGAACAACACAATCGTTCTGGCTGTAAATAAAATAATTATTCTAGGGCGACATCAAAACCGCAATTTCGATTCCCTTCAGACAAATAAGGTATGGGTCGAAGCGGTTGTTTTCCCAGTGTCCCAGTCCGGTGACCGTCATTGTGGGACAACCCCAATATTTCCCTTTCCACCTGTTTACTCAAACGATGCTATATTTAATTCGGAACGCGTTTCCCGCTGTACCGTACGTTTACGTAAACGGAATGCTTTCAACCCACAAAAGAAACGATACAATCACTTCTGGTATCTTTTTACGACCAAGTACAATGACTATAGGCAAGAGGTTTGGGGCTTTTTACAGTATGAGTAGCAATAATATTATAATAAGTAAAATATATTGATGAGTAGGACCTAGGGCATACGAATCGGTTTTTACCGGTTCTCAAAAACCCGGGAATTCGATCGATCATTAATGATCTGTGAACGTCACAGATCCGACACGCAACACGTCGTAGGTCGTTTAAAAAGGTTCCCTATCCATTTGCATAAAATTTTAAGACCCAATATAACTTGGGATACTTTTGTTACTCCTAATTATATTTTCGCATAATTATTTACTGCTTTAAGCATGTTTCTTTACGCATAATTTCCCTAAGCATATTATTGATTAAGCATACACTAATTTACGCTTATTGATATTAACATATGTTTTATAAAGGCATAACAAAGAATCATAATAATTAACTCTTAAATAATGTTAGACATTCCATTATTGGATTTACCAATTTATTTGGACGATTAGAACAAAAACAATACCTCTTGAGGCTACCAATACATAACATATTTGTTTTGAACATAGTGTGAACATAAGTGGGTTTATGCACTGCAAGAAGCATGCTAACAAGTATACATCATGCATGCAGCAAGCAAGCAGCTTGCAAACATGTAAATAAGCATACACCATACATGCAGCGAGCATGCAGCATGCAAACAAGTATACACCATGCATGCAGCATGCAAGCAAGCATGTAATATGCAACATCCAGCAAGCAAGCATGCAGTATGCAACATGCAGCAGGCATGGTTTCTGTTACAGCTTCAGCGCTGCTGGGCTCCGACGGTACCACGCGAGGTTATCGTCGCAATTGTGTTTAACGCTCACCACCGTAGCTTCGGATTGCTGGCCGGCAAAGAGGCAAGTGTTACAACCACCTGCTCCGCAACTGGCGGTCCGCCTCGCCCCTCCACGCCTACGCGATTTTAAATGACACCCTCGGGGTAGGGCAGACAAGACTACGTGGAGTCCGATTTACAGCGATTCGTTTCTGTCACTAGCATTTGTAGCACAGCTTCATTAATTTTTAATTCAGCCTAAAATACTTAATAACACTCTTTTTTTGGGCAGTCGTGTAAAAATAACTTCAATTTGATTACGTTATTTCTATTAATTGTATACCTAAATACTACGCGAATTAAATTTATGGCCAAAGAATTATTATTATTAACATTACAGTTGGGTTTTGAAAAACAATAGAAACGCATTTTAGCGCGATACGAATTATAGCGTTTTGGTCGATTACCCGTATTCGAGTGTTCGAATGACTTTACTAGAATTCGGTGACCCGGTGCATTTATTGTTCAACGCAGCGTTCGGCCAATCTCGTTCATTCACACTTAGTTATTTACCCGAATTCCATAGGCATTCGAATTCGGGCGAATGACAATGCGCTATTGCGTGGACTGTTTACTAGCCGTTACTTTGAGGCTACTGGGGTCATCGTAAAAACTCCAAACTCTCTCCATAATAAGTAAATTGATATTTTATGCTCCAATAAAATATCGAATAGGCATCAATTTACTCGAGAAAAAGCTGAGTGCTTTTTATAGTAAGCTCACTGTCAAAAATCGAAAAAATATCCATATTTACTGAAAATGTTTGTCGAGTGTGTCAGCAAACATTTTTTTCGTAAATACGGGTACATTCAAAAAATGTTAGTCATTTTCAACGCTGTCGCTATTTTGACGGATTTCAAAGCATTTCGCGAATCCCGCAAAATGTTGACGCATTGCAAAACAAACATAAAAAATAAAGCTCTCCACATAACCGCAGCAAAAAAAGTTTGAGCTCAGCGTTAAAAGCTGAAAAATGTTTTCAGCACATGTGGCAGAGCAGAACACTTACCTCCATACTTTTTTAATTAAATCCTTAGTTCTACCTAAACAGCGTTCACTAGTGCTGACACAAGTTGCCTTTTATAAAAAAAACATGAGGGTCTTTTCTGTCTGCCTTTTGTGTGAGAACTAGTACTTAAGTATTAAAAAAAACTTGTCAAAAAGTTGTAACTTTGACCCCCCATATCTCCGTAACGAGAAAGTTTCCAGGTATGGTGTAGAACAAAAAAATGGTCGCAATGATGGGGATAACAAGTGCCTTTCGGCTTCGTGAAGAGGTGTTTTACACCCTTTATACACGTAGATACACTGCCACTGCCCCGAAAAATGTCGCTTTCCATTTCTGTTGGCCGTGAACCAGTAAGGATGAAAGACAGCCTATGCAAGCTTTGCCAAGTAGTTCAAGGATAGTTAACTGGTCACGTGCTGTCTTGCACTCGGACCATTTGGGGACACCGCGGACACGACTTTACCTCCGGAACCTTCTAAGTATGAGGCGTATAAGTGTAGCAAGTACGATGTAGGAAGTTTCAGTGTTTAAAATTTTAATTATTAGTATAGTATATGGAGATTTACGGGAAAACAAAGGATAATTCTAATACAAAAAGGTTCTAAATCGAAGATGGACGGCGAAGGGACGGTGAAAGCGCGATTACTTTTTTTGCGTTTCAACATTAATCCTCTGGCGTTGGCGTTTAGCCAATAAATGATTGGTTCCTCCTATATTTTTATATCGAAACTTTCAAGGGAAACCAAGTTTTTATTTTCCTACAACTTTTACCCGCGGCTATGCTTGGTTGGAGGTTTTAAATTACCAAACAGGAACGTACTGGGATAGTATAAAAGTACCTTATGTATGTCCTATTCCAGGTCATGTTCTACTTGTATGCCGTATAGTAATCCGTTGAGCCATTAACAAATAAAATAAATATAAATATCGCTGGACATTAACACACAGCGCCATCTAGTGTCACATTAAACAAGGTCTGTGTCGTGGATACCAGATAGTTGAGACACTACATATATACTTTTTTGTTTGTAGATACATACTATAAAGATCCATGACTCGCTAACAAATGTTCATGCTTATCACACAAACTTTTGCTCCTACCGGGATTCGAACCCAGGACCCTACGAACGTTAGGCAGTGGCAATGGCCGTCCGATTGACGACCCGAATTTCGTAGTGGTAGTGAGCTACCACTACGCCATTCGGGTCGTCAATCGAACGGCCATTTTCAATAACTTACTAACGAGTAACAGAAGGTTGCTATCTCTAACTGTTTGATATTTAACTTACGGACCGTTGGAAACAAAACGTCACAGAAAAGCTTTCTTTGTTTTTTCTATGAATCAGTCCTCCGAAAGACAGGTAGGTGACGCGGATAGGATATTCCAAGCTAACTTGGTTTATAGAAACATCGATAGCTAGGAGACGATGGCGTATTGACCAACAGTTACACATAACTTATATAAAACGGCCGTTGGTCGTCAAAATGTAACAGATAGATAGAACTACTTTTGCATCAATATACTATAAGGACGGAATTTTGGATTCGTCCCAAAAGTCCCCTGTTATTTTCTAACTTTTTCACGTTGGTAAACAAGTCAAATTGAGTAAGACCGTCTGGTTTGAATGAGTGTCACCTCGACACACGGTGCCAAATCGCGTCACACGCTATGTTCAGTCACGCGAATTGAACAAGTTTTTATCTGCGCGAAATAACTTAGCACATTAATATAATGGTGGAGAAGTTAAAAACAAAGAAGAATCTTAGAATGATATATTTCAACCATCTTATAATATGTTATTAAATAGGAAAGTCCTGTGAAGGAAGCCACCGTCATTTTGTATGCATTCATTTTCGGTGTATCAATTTATCAACAAGCATAAAAACAGAAAAAATCCTTTCTCAGAAATTCAAAGGTTTTTTTCGACCTAAATCTCAAAAAATATTCGAGATTGGAAGGTTTTTAAAGTAGATATTCCCAACCAATACCTTTACAGAGGGTCCAAGTGCCCCAAAGGGACTCTAAAGTAAAGGAGCTGTGCGAAACGCTCCGAGAGGTCAAAGTACGATGACTTCCCAACTTCGTCCCAAAACCCCATAAGAGCCCTATTATAAATAAATAAATTGAAAAAAATCCTACATTTTACAAGCACTTCTGTTGAGAGAGAATTATCAAACCTTGTATAAATAATAATGGGAACCTAAGTTAAATTGTAAATAATTTAACAACTTTACATACCCAATTTTGATGAGTTTGATAATGTTATAGTTTAAACTTTGTAATGCTTTGATAGCTAAGAGTTTCACTATAATTAAAAAACTTTGCCTCATTTTCCTTCGATCGATTGCTTTTGCTTGCTCGACGAATGAGTTGGTTATCATTAATTATTTTGTTGAAATGTGTAACGTTAAAAATATATTGTATTGGTATGAACGCCGTTCTTCGTGACACATTATCAGCAGTAATAAAAATATTCACATTATTATCATTTGACTCATTTAACTGGCCTTGTAACTTGGTTGGTTACCAAGCTCATATGATTAATTTGTTTTAACGTTACGTCCACAGGCGGGTTGTGTTTCATACAAATTAAATTAACATACAATGAGACGAACAAAGCTTGGTCATATTTTGTAGGGATTTAAACTTTATCTTAGCGTCATCGTAATGTTCCATAGTATAATAGGTAACTTTATTCTTCTTCTTATTCTTTATTGCACACAAAAAAACAACAAATATACATATTACTTGCAATAATATATGTACAGGACCGCTCAGTTGAGCCTGGTTCTGCGACGTGTCGCTGATGGCGGGCGTGAATCGTCGACTGGGAGATTATTTGTGGGGCTGAAGATCCCTTGCTTGCAGGGTGTAGGCAGAAGAGTATAAGCGGGGGAGGGCACCGGGATTCCTTCTTCTAAATAAAGACTTGGATTTTCATACTGCTTCTTTATTGATGTTCTTCGTACAATGCTGATTTTTGGAATGCCCGACCACCGAAAATGCTCCTTTTTTATAGGCCATATTTTGCACACGGCACTAATCGCCACGCCCCCTGACCAATCAGAGCGCAGGTGCTCTTTTGTATGGGAAACCTAAACTCATGCATTTTCATGTGGTAGGACACCCCTTACAATGTTTATTTACTATTCTATACATAAATATTGCTTAACTCTATTTATTACATAAGTTTCAGTCTTATAATCTTAATTTTACACATAAAAATAATCAATTTTATAAAAACGGCTCTCGTTACAGTAACGTGTTCTAGTACTTAAGCTTTTATTGCCGATGGTACAAGTGGCGCCTCTAGTGGCTGGGATGAACAATCATTTACTTACAATATTCTAATTATGAGATTGCTAATTAGTCCTATGACTTAGTTGACTAATTAGACTTATATTCTTATAGGGAAAAAATAAATACATATTCTGACACAGTTTTGACTCTTATAGGTCTACGGACTAGGTAATTAAACGCAAAGAAAAAATATGATTTATTTCAAGTTATATACAAACACTATCTTATTGCTAAACACTTATTATTGAACACTTATGTACCTAGGTTATTCCTGTGTCGTGCACATTCTCCCGCCGTCGCGAGGCCGCGACTCCGTTGGTAGTACGACGATCTTCCTGGTAGGGCGACGCAGGATGTGGCCGCTGCTGGTGGTGACGTCCACGACTCGAACCTCCCCGTCGGCTCCCGGGTACAGCTGGCTGATGATTCCTCGTGGCCATGTGTTCCGTGGCAGGTTGCTGTCGCAGATGATGACTAGGTCACCCACTTTAGGTTGGCTGCCTGTGCTGGTTGGCTCCCGCCGCTGCTGAAGTAGTGGCAAGTACTCCTTGACCCATCTTCTCCAGAACATGTCGGCCAACACCTGGGCTCGCTTCCATTGCTGGCGAGCTGTGACGTCGCTTTCTTCGAAGTGGCCGGGCACCGGGACGTGGGAATTAGGCCCGATGAGTATGTGGTTCGGCGTCAAGGCTTCTGGCTCTTGGGGGTCGACAGAGACGTGGGTCAGGGGTCGTGAGTTGACCGTGTTCTCGACTTCGACCAGCAGCGTGGACAGCGTCTCGTCGCTCGGGTATCGCTCGTTCAATGTGACGCGCAGGGCTTCTTTTACTGACCGTACCATTCTCTCCCATGTTCCTCCCATGAATGGTGCTGAGGGCGGGATATATCTCCACTTGATGGGGTGGCACGCGGTCTCGTGGTGCATGGCTTCGAGTGCGGCTTCGCAGAGTTCCTTCTCTGCTGCTTTGAAACATGTGGCGTTGTCGCTCCACATTTCCTTGGGGCAGCCTCGTCTGGCCATGAATCTTCTTAGTGCCGATATCGCTGAGTCGGCGCTCAGCGAGTGTGCGATCTCTATATGGATCGCCCTGGAGGTCATGCAGGTGAAGAGCGCGCCGTACCTTTTCTCGTGGTGGCGAGCGACTGTTACTTCGATTGGGCCGAAGTAGTCGAGTCCAGTGAATGTGAACGGTCGCGCGTGGTGTGCCAGGCGTGCAGCTGGTAGGTCGCCCGTGAGAGGAACAGCTGGTCGCGCCTTCTTGATGCGGCACGGTAGGCAGCTCTTTATTGTGTTTCTTACTGCCGGACGTAGTTTCAATATCCACAGTCGTTGTCGTAACTCGTTCACGATCATTTCCACACCGCCGTGATGTAGTTTTTCATGTACATAAGCTATGTACAGGCGAGTGTAGGTTTGTTTACCTTCCAATATGGGAGGATTGGAGGTATCTTCTTGTATGTTTTGCGCTGCGTTCACTCGTCCTCTCAGGCGTATGATGCCCTCTTCGTCGATGTACACGCTGAGCTGACATAGACGATCGTTGTTGCTAGGTGGATGACCTCTGGTTATGCGGTCGATCTCAGCTGTGAAGCTCTCCTTTTGACTTGCTTTTATCCACAGGTTTTCCGCCCTTGTTAGGTACGAGGCGGGTATCTCGTGGTAGCGAACGGTGGCGCGGGGCGAGTCGTTTGTCACTCGCGCTGGGGTTGGTTTTTTCTTTGTTTTTCGCCAGTCGGGGTCGTTGACCTTTGTTTTCATCGTGCGTTTTCTTGCAGCTGCGACTATACTTTTGCGGGGTCGGCAGAGTTCGATGAATTGTAACACTCTTGCTGTTGTTCTTATGAGTCGAAGCCACTTGGAGAACTTTTCTATGTGAGGGAGAGGGCTCTGACCTGGGCTGCTCTCCAGCTGTTGTAGGTTGCATTTTTCTTTTTCTTCTCCGGTGTCGTATTTCACCGTTTTTTCTTCCTGGGGCCACTGGGATTCGGGGTTTCGCAGGAATGAGGGTCCTTGAAACCATCTGTGAGTGGCAGTGAAGTTGTCTGGCGTCTCTCGCGTTGCGTCGTCAGCTACGTTGTCTTTTGTTGATAGCCATCGCCACTCGTTTTTCTTTGTTGTTTCTTCTATTTCGGCGAGGCGATGGGCCACGAATGACTTGTAGGTGCGTGGCTCTGATCGGATCCACACTAGTGCTGTGCGTGAGTCGCTCCAGTACGTCTGACTTGCGACCTCGTACTCGTGCTCTCTTCTGACGGTTTGTGCGAGGCGGGCGCCCAGCAAGGCGGCTTGTAGTTCGAGCCTGGGCATGGACACTGGTTTTAGTGGTGTCACACGGCTCTTGGCTGCCGCTAGGGCTACGTGCACGCTGCCGTCGGCTCTTTCTGTTCTCCAGTACGTGGCGGCGGCGTAGGCTTGCTCGCTCGCGTCGACGAAGGTGTGCAGCTGTCGTGAGATGCTGGGTTCGACGTCATAACACCGTGGGACTCTCAGCTGTTTGATTGTGCTGAGTGACGTCATCCAATTTTTCCATCTTTCTTCCAGCTCTGTTGGTATGGGGTCATCCCAGTCGGTTTTGTAGCTCCAGGTGTCTTGGAATATTCTCTTGGCTGGAGTGGTGATTGGCGATATCAGCCCCAGTGGGTCGAAGAGCGCCATTATAATGCTGAGGGCCTCTCGTTTTGTTGGAGAGCGCTGGTTTTCTCTGACTTCTGCCGGTATCTTGATCGTGTTTGTGTTGAACCCGATGTGATCTTCTTTCACGTACCAGAGTAGCCCGAGCGTTTTCTCGGTTTCGGTGCCACCTAGGCTCACTGTGGCTGACTTGTTTTGTTCTGGTGGGTTGAATTCTTCTATGGTTCTCACGTCGTTTGATGTCCACCCATCTAGCACGAACCCTGCCTTCTTGTGTATGAAATCGACTGTTTTGGTTGTTTCCCTCGCTTCCGTGATAGTGGGGAAGCTTTGTAGGTAGTCGTCCATGTAGTGGTTCTTCTGTATTGCTGCTGCTGCCGCTGGGTAAGTGGATGCAAACTCGCTCGCATTCTTGTTTTTTTATGTAGAGAGCGGTGCATGGTGATGACGTGGATCCGAATATGACCGACGTCATGCGATATTCTTCCGGTTTGCCCTCCCGCCGTTCGCCTCTCCACAGGAATCTGAGAGCGTCTCTGTCTTCTTGTCTGATCTTCACCTGCATAAACATTTCTTTGATGTCTCCACTGACTGCGTATGCGTATTGTCTGAATCGCATAATCACTCCAGGGAGGGACTGTAGGAGGTCCGGCCCTGGGTATAGCATGTCGTTGAGACACATGCCGGTGCCCTTGGCAGACGCGTCGTGAACCAGTCGAGGCGGCTTGTGTGGTTTCGCTGGGTTGATGACCGGGAAGTGGGGCAAGTACCAGGTCTTTCCCTCTGGTGCTGGGACGGGTGCTCGTTCTGCATAACCGGATTTGAATAGGTTATTTATTCTTTCTTCGTATTTTATCTTCAGATCTTGATCTTTGTCTAGTTTTTTCTCTAGGGAACGCAGGCGCCGCTCAGCTTCGTTATAGTTATTTGGTATGTAGAAGTTCTTTTCTTTCCACAGCAGACCGGTTTCAAATCTTCCGTCGGGCAGTCTCTTGCTCGTTTCTTCCAATATCTGTATGGCTCTCTGTTCAGGATCTTCTTTTGGTTTCTTCGGTTCGATGCACAAGGATTCAAGTTTGAAATAATCCTTGATTTTCTCTTCAATCGAAGGCTCCTCTTCTTGGTTTTTTAGTTTTCCACAGAAAGCTACAGTGGCTGATAGTGAGCTGTGACAGCCATGCAGCACCCAACCGAGTTGCGTGAGGGAGGCAACTGGCTGGTTGCGACGTCCGGTGCGTAGTTTTCTTGACACTATGAGGTGCCAGTTATCTTGACCAATTAACAGCTTGGGCGAGGCGTGTTCGTATGTGATCTGATCTTTGATGTCGTTCAGATGCTCGCAGTCTTCCAGGTGGCGGTCGTACACTGTCTCTGGCGTGAAGTTCAATCTCTCAACAGTGCGCGCGGCTTCTATCTTGTATTCTTCCTCTGCGTATTTTCCCTTTATGGCGAGGTTGATGACCTTGCTGGTGTCGTGTCTCATCTCGTTTCCGATGCCTTGGATCCACATAGTGTTGGTGGGTCCGTCGGCTCCGATGACGTCAGCTATCGATGCGTCGACCAGTGTGACTGTGCTGCCTTCGTCTAGTAATGCGTATGTCTCGATGCTGGAGTGCGGCCCCTTTATTATGACGGGCGCAATCTTGAGGTAGGCGCGTCGATGGTCACATGGCTTGGCTGTTGACGTGACTTCTACCGCTGGCGCTGCCGTTTCTTTCTTCGTGGCGTCGCCCGTTGAGTCTTGATTCTTCTCATGATGAAGCAGCTTATGGTGTCTCATGGGGCACCCATGTTTCCCACATGGCGGAGCTCTGCATTGGATGCGGCGATGTTTACTACGTAGGCAGCGGTAGCAGATGTTATTCTTCTTTGCTACCTCCCATCTTGCGTTGGTGTCGAGAGCGACGAACTGCTGGCAGTCAGGTAGTTTGTGGTTTTGTTTACACTGCGGGCAGTTGTCGTCCGATGAAGATCTCTTCTCCGCGGCGAAGGTGCGTTCTGTTCTTTTATTCTTGCGCTCTTTTCCCGTAGTGTCGTCGCTGGTCATCTCTGGTAGCGCGTAGGCGCCACACTTGTCCGCTTCTTCGTTTAGGAACATGGAGACTTTCTTCAACTCTGGTATATCTCCTTTTTTCAGCGCGGCGTAGTCGTACCACTTGTTTTTCAGTATAGGCGTGAGTTTTTCGTTGACTATTCGCGCCATTTCAGGACTGTGTAGGTATTGAGGTTTCTTCAGCGCTTCGATGGTGCCCACTATGTTCGTCACTCGACCGGCGAAGATGCACAGATCTCTTGGGCTGTCTGTGACCCGGTTCAGTGACTTGAGCTTCTCTATTTCGACGTGGATGAGTGCTTCTGGTCTTCCGAATCTTCTCTGTAGGGCATCGATGACGATCTCTGGATCTGGTTGGCTCACTATTAGACAGCCAACCGCTTCTTTCGCTGTTCCCCGTAGACTACGACGTATTCGCGCCAAGTTTTCTGTTCTCGTGAAGTATTTCAATGTTTCTTCATATGCCGCCTTGAAGCCGAGCCAGTCTGCGCAGCTTCCGTTGAATAGCGGTAGTTCTTGAATGTATTTTGGCGGTTCCCTTGTGCTTCGTACCGCTTGAGAGAGAGCGGCGGCGAGGGTTGACACGTCTATTAATGGTTGACGTGATTCTTCTTTTGTTGGTGTCACTTCGACGGGATCTTCCTGCTTCTTCTCCGCCTCTTGTGATGACTGTGGGTGGCCCGCTTCAGGTTCTTTCAGCCACGTGTTGATGCGGACTGAAGCTAGGTCGTCTTCCCCTTCCTCGTCGTCTTCTGAGGTGTCTTCTTCTGCTTGAAGTCGCTGGACCCGTACTTGTTGTAACTCCATCTCGGCTCTTGTTCGCTCGAGTTTTAATTCAGCGAGTTTTTCTTTCGCTTTGAGCTCCGCTAGTTTCTTTTTGTGTGAAACTACGGAACAGCGTGATCGGTTGCCCTTTTTTCGTAACGTGTGCTGCGATGTCTTTTCTTGATGGGACGCGGCACTCGTATCTTCTGTTCCCGACGTGGTGGCGGTCGAACCGTTTGTTCCGCTGCTGGTGCCCGACGTGTCGGTAGCGGTGTTCGGCGCGTCACTCGTCGAGGGGTTGCCTGATGCGGCCTCTTCTATGGCCGTGGGTGTTCTCAGCTCTTCCAGCCGGCGTTTCGTTCGTTCTCCGTCTTGACTGCGTGTTAGAACCATTTTTCTTGATGCTGGCTGACGATCCGGCTGCGAAGGACCAATAATGTACAGGACCGCTCAGTTGAGCCTGGTTCTGCGACGTGTCGCTGATGGCGGGCGTGAATCGTCGACTGGGAGATTATTTGTGGGGCTGAAGATCCCTTGCTTGCAGGGTGTAGGCAGAAGAGTATAAGCGGGGGAGGGCACCGGGATTCCTTCTTCTAAATAAAGACTTGGATTTTCATACTGCTTCTTTATTGATGTTCTTCGTACAATGCTGATTTTTGGAATGCCCGACCACCGAAAATGCTCCTTTTTTATAGGCCATATTTTGCACACGGCACTAATCGCCACGCCCCCTGACCAATCAGAGCGCAGGTGCTCTTTTGTATGGGAAACCTAAACTCATGCATTTTCATGTGGTAGGACACCCCTTACAATGTTTATTTACTATTCTATACATAAATATTGCTTAACTCTATTTATTACATAAGTTTCAGTCTTATAATCTTAATTTTACACATAAAAATAATCAATTTTATAAAAACGGCTCTCGTTACAGTAACGTGTTCTAGTACTTAAGCTTTTATTGCCGATGGTACAAGTGGCGCCTCTAGTGGCTGGGATGAACAATCATTTACTTACAATATTCTAATTATGAGATTGCTAATTAGTCCTATGACTTAGTTGACTAATTAGACTTATATTCTTATAGGGAAAAAATAAATACATATTCTGACACAGTTTTGACTCTTATAGGTCTACGGACTAGGTAATTAAACGCAAAGAAAAAATATGATTTATTTCAAGTTATATACAAACACTATCTTATTGCTAAACACTTATTATTGAACACTTATGTACCTAGGTTATTCCTGTGTCGTGCACAATATAGCTTATGTACAAAGGCATGTACATTACATGCCTTTGTAAGTTATACCCAATAAAATCTTCAGATACCTTATTGTCTGCACCTTGTTCGTATCGAATTATCGATACGAACAAGATGCATACTAATGGATTCCTTGTAATGCAAGGAATAATCCTGGTAGGGTTACAAGCCCCAAATCCATACAGGACGGGAGCTAGTACTACTGCTACTACTGCTTGATTGTACTTTGATTACTGGGTTAAAAATGCCACCTTTCACAAATTCAAACCTATTTTTTCGATGTTTTTTCCCCGCAAAAATAAAAGATGGCTTTACCTTCTTGGTTATGGTTCAATCTTCGATATACCTAAATGTCAAAATCTTCATAAATCTCATAACTAACACAAACAAGAGTAAATTCAACCCCGGTATCTGGTACCCCCAAACCTGGCATATTTTACCTCCCTATACATGGAGATGCTGCATATCTGTGTAATAAAGCCAGCCCAGCTGTCACTCTGCTATGAGTCGCGATGCCACAGACATATTGCCTACCTGTTCGCTTTGTTGACTCTATTCCCGCCGTAAACCCGACGCATCTGCGCATTATAGTTCCGTAGCGTTTTCTGAATAACAGTTTTCTTCGCTTTTGTGCTTCAGCTTTTATACACGAGATAGGTTCTGGCCGTTTCCATTTACGGGGAAAAAATACGCAAATCAGCAGCAAGAAAATACACACGTTACATAAGCCGGTTTCGTAAGCAAAAAACGGACCTGTTTTACTATTTCTGGACGACTTTCCCTCAGACACATAGAAAATAGAACCGAACAGAAATTGCTTATAAGTATCTGCGTGATTAACTCTTCCTAAGACTTATTTTATCTTATCCGAAGAAATTCCACTCTAATCGCATTAACATTACGTACAAAATCGTTTGCCAAATCTGGGTCTAGCGCTAAAATATATAGGAGGAATTGTTTAAGTACCGCTGCCCTCGATAGTAACCTCGGTGGCAAAGGTCAAAGCTGTCAAGAGACTTAACCACAAGTCAATTGTTATGAAGTTCTCACATTTGTCTTTAACGTGAAACCCACTATATATTTATTATTACTTAGCTTAATATTCATCTAGATAGGTCACATCCCACGTTCCTTTGGCATTTTAGCACTCAGAATATTATAACTAGGTACGTATAGAATCCTACTTGGATAAAATTAATTTTGGTACAAAAACCAGAAACTATCTACCCATACCCATCTGCCTTCAGCAAGCCACTGCGGGACATAAGCTACCTCACTTCGATTTTAGGCTACCTCACCCAGCTACCAGTATCCAACCATGCAAAATCAACAGAATCGTATAGAATCATTCAGGCGTATGATTGAACTTTTTCGCACCTAGCACCGTCACAGTCTCAAGTGGGCAATTCAATAACATTTTATTACAGTTTTCAGTCGCAAATGATCACAAACTAGAACATTACCCACTCGTAACTGTACCGTTTATCACTGCAAGTGCCTCGTGTCGCCATTTTGGCACAATTTCTAGTTTACGAGCCAATTAATTTCTCGCTCCAATACTTTACAAGATACAGAATTGCAGAAACAGAATTTTCCCCTTACAAACTGATTTGATTCCGATCCCGCTGTCTCTGATATTTCCGAAATAGCAATGCTTGCCGCTGAATTCAAAATCCGGGTTTATCTGCCCAGGTGCATTACTTTTTATTGAAAATGAAATATTCAGTGAATATACAATGATTTTTGAAACCTTAGGAATACGAAGCAAAAATGCATAAGTTTTGCTGGGCTTCGGAGATAATCTTATTCATGGGCATATCGTAGAGATTGAATAATAATATTTATAGTTAACTTCCTATTTCGTTTTGTTATTTAAAAAATATGGACGTAAAGACCACAAATATTGTGGTCTCCCAAATACGTGCTAAAACCGCTCCGAATTTATAACGTCCATATTTTTTAAATTCCTCATATATTTTCGCCACATAAGCCTTTTAAATCATGCCAGGCATCGCTCAACGATTTCGGAAGCACATTCCAGTATTCTGTAACCGTTGAGGGCTTCAAACATTCTAACCACGTGACAACCTTTTGTAGCAAAAATAAGATTTACATCAAAGGCGAAGTTTCCCAATTTGAGTAAAGTTATTTCTCCCCAAAGTAGCCGAGTCGGCGGTTCAGTTTGCGAATTATTGTAATACAAGGCTATGAATATTCATTATTACGTTGTAATGAGCATACTGAGTTATTTCTCAACATTAAGTTGTTAGCTTATTGTTGACTTGGCTCTAACATAACTGTAAATGTTTGTTAAATTCGATAATATTTCAGCGTAACAGGTTCTTTTAAGACGTCCATAATCATGAGGTATGTTAATTCTTTACGATAATGTACAATAGTTAGGTACCGTACGTCAATATATTACCGTCGATCAATTTACGAACATTTTTCACTTGCAGATACACTTTGTGTGATGGCCCCCGGCATAGGCACGGGCCTGTGGACGGTGAGCTATGGGCTAGCTTGCCCTCCGTCCGTCTTGTGACGACAGGCCGTGTCGTCGGCGCGTTCGAAAATGTCAACAAAAACAAAAAAATAACACATTTTAGTGGCTCATATTTGCTTACCCCTTCACAGCGTAACGGCGTGATTTTAGGTTATGAACACGAGTGAGTGTAAACAATAGACAGATATGAGATTTCGGCAATCCCAGTACTTTTGCTATCATTTATTGAGGAGTTCCGTTGCATATCTCCGAAGTTCTTCATCAAATCTTCATCAAATTGAAATGGAATCACTTCGAGAAAGTACACTTCCTAAAACTACCCAAATCGCTATCGTATGTCTATGTGCCTATAAAATGTGAAGAGCTCTCTCTATTTCTCCAGAATCCCACCATCAAATACTGATTTGATGATTATGAGACCACACAGGAAGCACCAGCTTTCAAATAAAAAAAAACCATCAAAATCGGTTCACCCAGTCGAAAGTTCTGAGGTAACTAACACAAAAACAAAAAAACAAAAAATTAAAAAAAATACAGACTAATTGAGAACCTCCTCTTTTTGGAACTCGGTTGAAAAAGGGGCCGGCAAAGGCTGAAGCCTGCCGGGGCTGCGGGACTGTTCGAAAGAGATACCGTGGCCCCGGAACATAAAGCGCGAGAACGGAACATGGATGGGTTTTAGTTAGTAAAAGTCTGACACTCCCTCCCGCTCTGAGTCTTTTGATGATTTCCCATCCGGAAGAAAAAGACATACTTTGTGCATCAGAAAGGTGTGTTCTATATTTTAGGGTGTGATTCAGACCATCAAACTGAACTCATTTATATACCTACAACTACATGATACCAACCTCGTGATCACGATAAAGTAATCAAACACAACAAGCTGCTGTACCATTCAAAACTTAAATGCTTACTCGACTCAAATGTATGTGACAGTTTTTTACATACATACCTTTAAATGTGACAACACCTTCCTGATATTATGCAGTATTGTTGGTTGGAAATGACGTAATGGTTTAAAGAGAGACCTCTAAGCACTTAAACGTTTCTCAGCAACACTGTAGGGCTATAATCACGATAGCAATTAGGGTCGAGTTACATCGCGACACACGGTTCGTGTTCGATTGGTTCCGATAGCAATTATCGCATAATTGCATTGAATAGTAAGAGCTCACATAGACGGTATTGACACGGCATGTCCTGATTATGGTTTCATGACGCTCAGTTAAACACGCAAGGAATAGTCATTTTATTACTTTTTGTGCCTTAAAAGCTTTTCAGTTTTTATCGAGTTCTTGAGCTATTTGTCTGTGTTACCTCAATATTTTATCAGGTACATACATCAGCAAAAATAAAGACAGTTTAAATTTTGTTTGTATTTGTAGACTCAGTTCTGAGTTAAACATGTATAATCGGTTACTTCCGTCCTCTTTGACGATTAAGGTCTATGTTCACCGAGAAGATAACAGTCTGATTATCTAAAAACAGCTGTCAATGTGACATATTCCCATTCAAAAATGTGTTTTAAACAGCTGTTTTTAGATAATCGTCCGTTATCTTTTTGGTGAACATGGACCTTAATCTATACTTATACTATATATAATATTATAAAGCAGAAGAGTTTGTTTGTTTGTTTATTTCTTTGATTGAACGCGCTCATTTCAGGAACTACCGGCTCGAATTGAACAATTCTTTTTGTGTTGGATAGTCCATTTATCGAGGAAGGCTTTAGGCTGTATAACATCACGCTAACATTCTAAGGAGCCGAGCAGGAACGTAAAATGTTGCAAAAACGGGGATTTTCGTTTTCTCTCTTATGTGACGCAGGCGAAGTTGAGTGGGTCAGCTAGTAATGGATAATCTGTAACGAAGCCAGAGAGCACTTGTCCTCCCCGTCATTGCGATACTTTTTTTTCCAGACTATAGCTGATTTTTCACCACCATTAAAATGTTCGATGCCCTACAACAACGTTTGCGTAGAGTTACTTAGTTTGATGTACATAACGTTTGGTTGGTGGCTACGTATAGAGTCGGTTCACACCTCATAAGTAGACTACAATTTAAGTTTCCATTATGGAAATAAGCTTTGTAGATTTTGGTAATGAATACGGATTGAAATGGGCACATGTGAATCATAACTTTGTATTCGTGGCTTGACGCTCTCGTCAAAATGCCATGAAAAGTTTTTTTTTCCACTAATTAGTTAATGCTGAGCAGTAGTTTTTAAATATTCAAAGTTATTCTAAATGTAGTCATTGAGGTCACGCCTAATTATGATTGGTGTTGCCTAGTGCTTAGTAATGTTTTTATAATTATACATCAACCTGGGCAAGGTACACTGTACTTAACTGAAAACTACTGAACTATTATTATAATAGCGAGGGTGGGTACTCACAGTGCTCTATAATGTACAGAAGTACCTAAATATAAATTACCCAAAAAATACACACACGAACATAACCTTTTTTGAATTCTGTAAAAAATGCAACTTTTCCGCGAATTCGTAAAGTTTTTGAGTATTATAATGTTTTCCAATATTTTTTGTGCCTCATTTCACAAAAGGGCATTCATTCAGACGTCGTTTACTGTTTGTGGATAAGTAGGATCCGGTATAAGTTACCTTCCACGTTCCAAGAAAGTGGATTTTGTCGACATATGATATTAAGCTTATCCATGTTACGTTCTGTCGTTCAAGCCTTTTTTTTCAAATGGAAAATCATCTAATGACCCTCCCGCTCTGGGCGGAGAGGAAGGGAGTGTCAGACTTTTACTGACTAATCCATGTTCCTTCTTAGCCCTTTGTGTTTCAGGGCCTCGGTGTCTCTTTTTCTTTTTTTTTATAGTTTTAGCCTGCCATAAGAAAAACCACGAGTTTTTGAACCTCTATCTATGTATACGAATACATCAGACACTTATTTTTCTAACAATGTATTTTGGATTGATATTTATTCGAAATATTCCATCCTAGATGATTGATCACTGAACAGACATGATTGCTTTACAAAACAAATGTTGGCACTGTATGAAGTATTGTGATGAGGGTTGTTTTGTGTGTAGAATTAATATGTATGTCGGTCGGTTGGCAAATAAAATGTTTATTTGCATGATCCAGGATTTATTGAATACCAGGCCCAAAAAAAACTGTAATCTGGTGCTTTACAACACAAGTCCTTTCTTCTTGTCTAATCTCTGTTTTGGTGGAGTCCGGACCTTAAGGTCTACGTACAGTTATTATAACCACTGCACAAGATTAGCATTGCCTCCAATCAAGCATGAATCGGTGTTTTTACCGAAACACACTAAAAACAGGATATTTACCATGTTTACTCAACTATCAGCCTATTAATGTTCCATGTCTTCGAATGTTTACTATTCATTTTGAATTTCTACGCTGTTGCAAGCACAATGACGGTTTATCTGTGATCATGGTACTTACAGTAATCATGGTACATATGACCTCCACAACCCAGTTAGTACTGGATAATACGGTACCCTTTGCTACGACTGGTTGTCAGCCTTTTTGGTTCACTGACTATACCTGTAACGACTGTCAAAGATCTACAAATGACAGCCGCTTAGTTTGCTTTCCACAGAGCATCTATTGCCGAGGCACGGAGGAAACCCGGTATGTAATGGGTGGGCACCTATCCACAGACCAACCTAGGTAAGCACGGCTTAACCTAAAACCCAGAGAAACCCCCTAGATGAAACAGATAAAACATTAACCTTTTTCGGGGTCAACGACTTCAGATTGTTTAAATATTTTAAATATGTATAGGTTTATGAAAGTAATTTAGGTATTCTTGTTATTTGTTTAACAAGTTTAATAAGGGGAGTATAATAAGTTTAAAATAACTCCCGCAATAACAACTTATTTTTAGCTTCTTAACCTTTAGCACGGTTTAAATACCTGGAAGAACCGTTAAAATATGTATACCTTTATTTTGTCGGCAGGTGCTCCCCGGTCTGTACGTGGGTAACTACCGGGACTCCAAGGACACGGTACAGCTAGACAAGTACAAGATCACACACATCCTCTCCATACACGACGCTGCAAGAAGATTACACTCTGTAAGTCACTGTGCTGTTCATTTTCCCTCTCTTCAATTCTTTTGTAACCTGGCAATCTGTGAGAAACACATGTCGGGTGGGGTATTTCCATAATCGATACCACTGCCAAAGAATAGTCTCGGTTAATTTGCTGTTTATCAGACAGAAGGTGCTAAAACTTATTTGTTTGATTTCCGAATTCCGAAATTGCCTCTAACTGGCCAGCACGGAACTAAAGATGGTACCTGAACTGTATCTTCAAATTCAGACCAACTAATTCATAGTGATTTACTTTCAGACCAACAAGTCAGCCAGTTATTATATAGGACCTAAGAGAAAGGAAAGAAACAAATCATGTCACCAAACGTGACGCATAAAAAAAAACAAAGCAAAAAAAGATAAAAAGCACAAGCTAGGGATAATGGTTCTCCCCACGAAACAACTGTCGAAAAGCAAAAGGTGTTTCCTTTGCCAATCTCTTTAAGGAGAAAGGTGTGACAATAGACACAGTAACTCTATACTGAGTTGACGCACTACTGGGCTCGTACTTACGTAGTTCATAACCTCAAAGGTGTAGGTACCAGACAAGGGGCTTGACCCGCTCTCCCACGATGGAGGGAAGGAGGGTGTCCATGTGTAAAGAACTGCGGCCCATCCGACACTTGACCGCAATAACGTTGTTAAACCTCCGATCAATGCTCTGTGGGTATGTTGCAATATGCAGTATTTAGCTTAGTTTAAGAGGTTTAGAAAGCTATATAAATAAAGAATAGTACCCGTTTTTCTTAATACATCATGAGTGAAAGCCAGCACGGCTTCGTGAGGGGTCGGTCGACCACGACTAATCTCATTGTCTGTAGCGACTACCTCTCCGAGTGTATGTCACAAAGGTCCCAAGTCGACGTTATATATACCGACTACAGCAAGTGTTTCGATCGGATAGATCATGTGATACTATTGCGTAAACTTTTATCTGTGGGCATCAGGGGCGATCTTTACCGGTGGTTCAAGTCCTATGTGGAGAACAGATGTCAGACTGTAGTTCTGAATGGATACTAAGCCTATGAACGTCCCTTCGGGAGTCCCCCAAGGATCCTTGCTGGGGCCACTGTTGTTCAACATATTTATCAACGACATCTCTTCTTCATTCCAGTATTCAAAATTATTATTGTACGCTGATGACATGAAGATAATGAGACAAATAAATACCCCGGCGGATGCTCATCTATTACAGGCGGACCTTAATAGTTTTCAAGACTATTGTCTTAATAATAAGTTGGATTTGAATGTCTCCAAGTGTTTTGTCTGCTCCTTTACACGGAAACCTATCCAGATCGTCCATAATTACACGCTTTTTGATACTGTCCTAAATAGGGTCAACACTATCAGGGACCTGGGAGTTACCTTTGACGCTAAGCTTCTCTTTGATACGCACATAGACAACGTAGTCAAGAAAGCATCAAAGGCACTTGGTTTCATTCTCCGGTTGTCCTCGGAGTTCAAAAACATAAAAACCATCAAAATATTATACTGTTCCTTTGTCCGTAGTCATTTAGAGTATGCTTCTCAGGTCTGGAACCCCAATTATAATATCTACATAAGTCGTATTGAGAGCATACAGAAAAGGTTTCTAAGGCACATTCAATACCGGTCTAAAACGTTTTCAACAAATTATACCAACCGTTGCAAAAAATTTCATATCCTTCCACTATTTGAAAGGCGAAAAATATCAGATCTTGTGTTTCTGTTCAAGATCGCCAATGGAACAACTGGTGTTACCGAGTTGCTACACAAAATGGGGCTGCGGGTGCCGTCTGTGTTCTTGCGTAGACCACATTTATTATCCACCCCAGTGGTAACTACGACGTATAGACGGAACTCTTACATGGTGAGAGCGAGTCGTGTGGACAACACAACCTGCCAGGAAGCTGAGATTGACATTTTTAATACTAGTACCGCTAAATTGAAGAAAACTTTAACCAATATCTTCTTCGACCGTGCTCATATTTAGTGACTCTTCTGTTTGGTGTTATGTATAAGTCTTTTTTTGCATGCCATATTATTTATATACTACATGTGGAAACTTGTAATTGGCCATATTTTGTTTAAACTATTACTCGCTGTCTGTTTTAGCTGTAAGTTTTCCTAAAATTGAAATAAATAAATAAATAAATAAATGTCTAAACGCAGACTGTCAAAAAACACAAACTACAGATTTATAAATTTCGCGTTCATTTCGATTAGTCGTTTCAAGTGTTTGTTAAAACGGGAATAATAGTACTTAATTGTTATAGTTGCAAGGCTATGGTTATCCCAACTCAGTTTCAACAAAGAAAACACTTTATTGCGTGAATAAACATTTTGACCGAGCTATAACTATTTTATGGGCAGTAATGT
The DNA here is from genome assembly GCA_916618015.1 of Xestia c-nigrum. Lineage (NCBI taxonomy): Eukaryota > Metazoa > Arthropoda > Insecta > Lepidoptera > Noctuidae > Xestia > Xestia c-nigrum. The sequence goes on from OU745260.1 coordinate 15,941,147, forward strand.
GTGTTCGCATAGATTTATCCCTACAATAATTGCACCTCATATACAGTGAGAATGGAAGGTTTTATTGGTAGGTCTTATTCGAATGACGTCATTTAAAGGGCTTAACTTTTATGGGTAGCAATCAAAGTGTAAATTCTCACGGCTAATAAAAATTCTGACAGAAAAAGGGGCGCGATGTGCTGCGATTCACATGAGATATTCAGGCGATTTATATTCACCTCCACTGATATGTACTCTTCATAATGTGAATAGATTATTCATAGTTTGACCTAGTCTACTTGAACACAGAGGGTGTTGATTAGTTTACTCATATTCATACGACAATCTGCTCGACACGTAGAGGATTAATCCTACTTCCCACTAATATAATACTAGCGGTTGTACGCGGTTTCACCTGCGTAGTTCCCGTGCCCATGGATGTAAGGCATAAAATATATTATAGGTTGACAATATAGCTACCCATTTGTCAAATAATTTTCAAATCGGTTCAAAACTTTTTAAGTTTATTCGTTACATAAAAAATATAAATCTTTCCTCTTTGTAATATTAGTATCGATATTAGATTATAAATGCGAAAGTTCGTGAGGATGGATGGATATGTGTTACTCTTTCACGTAAAAACTACTGACCGGATTTGGAGGATACTTTTGATTCCGTGGGACAGTAAGAGCCTTATCACACTAGCGAGTTGCGAGCGCGTGGAAAGCGGAACGAGTGCGCAGCAAGCTCGCCGCGAATTCGAAACGTGTTCGCCGCGAAGAAAAACAAAATGAATGATTGTACAAAACGCGGATTGTATACCGCCAACTCGCTGCCCACCCGCGGCTTGTTCACCGCACACACGTTGCGAACTCGCGACGAGCTCGCTGCGCACTCGCCTCGCTTTCCACTCGCTCGCAGCTTGCTAGTGTGATAAATCCCTTATCAATCTCCACGCGAGCGAAGCCGCACGAGCTTTATAATATGAACAGTTTCGTTATTCGTTCTACGGTGTACAATTAAATTGTGCTCAAAGCCAAAAGTAATTCGTTTTGAACCGCAAATCTCTGCTGTTTAATCATCTATCTAGATGAACTTCATATTTGTATTTCTGAATACGCTTTTTATGAAATGAAATAAATGTCGCTGGACATTTATTTTTTAGCGGAATTCCGCGTTGTTTTTTTTAGTTCTTATTAGATAATTTTGTCTGGTAATATAATTTGTCAGTGTCAGTACGATTTAGAGCTACAATTTCTTACTACTCGTATCTCAAATAGAAAAGAAAATTGAGATGAGTTTTATTAGAAACACGTCGGTAACGTTGTAGATATTTTCGTTTTTGGCGACTTTAATCCTAAAAAAAGATGTTTGCCAAGAGCAACTTCTAACAATGCGTTTCTTTATTCCTCAGTTCGTTTCATCTTTTTTTTCTTTGCCACGTACGACACAGCCTTCCAGAAAAATCAAGCTCAAAATAAACATTGATGAAAAAAAAATACTGTTGATACCAACGGATCAATACTTTTGCAACTAACTGTAGGCATTATTATAGCTTAGCGATCCTTTAATGGGGCTCCCACCAGGTGGATTGAACAAGTGGCTTGTTCCCACGTATCGAACCGTAACAACCTGTTGGGGTTCTTCTTCGTCATTTAGCTTTAAACTATTCATAAAAAGGTCCATGTTCACTAAAAAGATGAGGCTCTGATTATCTAAAATCAGCTGTTTAAAACACATTTTTGTATGGGAACACGTCACAGTGACAGCTGTTTTTAGATAACCAGACTGTTATCTTTTCGGTGAACATCGACCTAAGTATACCAGTACACAAAGCTCCTGTTCATTAATCCTGAAACGTCATAAAGTAAATAGCTATATTAATATGGGGACAATATAATTGTATACTTCTTCAAATAATATCCCATGGCCATTTTTATGAGAATCACAAAATACCTCGTTGATCTAGTGGTTCCAAGCGCGACTGCTGAGCATGAGTTTCTGAGTTCGATTCCCGGGTTGGGCAAAGTGTTATTGGGTTTTTCCATCAGGAATTTCTCAGTAGCAGTCACGGAATCTATATTTGTGCCTGGTTGATGGCTTGCCTCCTATAACATAGGGTTACCAGATGAAAAAATCAAAAGTAAGGAGAATAGGCCTGATTTCCATTGAAAAATTTTGAGACTACGTACTTAACAGTTTAAAAAAGTAATATTATAGTTTTAAAACACTGCGGATCTCGCTCAGGCGTTGTACATCGCACTCAAAGCGTGTGGCAGCCCGGAATGCAAACGTAGAAAGAGTTTTTTTCTATCATGGGGGCTCAATGGTCGAATGAAAGAAATCGACTAACGGTGTCTTCAGATCGAGCTATACTTTTAATACAATATAATTTGAAGAGTTTAACTTGTGAGGCTTTTTATAATGCAATAATTAAAGAAAACAACCTTACTTATAAAGGTATCTTCACAAAAGTATTACAAAACTGAATAAGTACCTACTCGGATAAATAAGTATTGATTTAAATTTTGCAATGATTAGCAAAAGAAGATTATTTTTAGTTAGTTTAACTTTTTATTAAAGATATCTTTAAAATGTAAGCTTTATTTTATTGTAAATTTTGAAAGTTCTGAGATTTCATAAGATTTTTCTGGTAACATTGTTATTTGAAAAAAAATATTTATATTATTTTACATATGTAATCCTGAGAAGTGCCCAAAAATCCTGAAACATCAGGACAAATCCTGAGATATGGTAGCCCTAATTACATGGTTCACATAACTTTAGAAATGTTGGTGGACGATTAGTTTGATCTCTGCCTAACCACTGGCGTGATATTAAGCTATCTAATATTGCAAGAGTTTGAATTTCACCAATTCATATATTTTCTTTATTTTGTTTATGGCCGCAACTCTTCGCAAAATTGCTCACTAAATATCTAAAGGATTCTTTGTAATTTGGCAAATGGCATACTTCTGGCCCATATGAAACAAACAATGTATAAATAAAATAATATAAAAACATTATTTTGCACTAGAAGCGAAATTCTGTTAAGAATTAATGGCACCTCAAGCCTTAAGGTAATAATAGAAGCTGTGGTGGCCTGCGAATAAACTGAGTTAAAAATAAACGCTAGCACACCGTTCCCTCATGTGTAACTTTTTATTAAATATTTTGTGGCTTCTGCTGTAGAATATTAAAAGAAGCTTCAATTCAATTATCTTCATTATGTACAATCTACATATACATACTACAACTAGAACTATATATACTTAATTACAAAAGAACTAGTACCTGCATATACAACGTGTAACGTTAAATGCGTAAAACCTCAGACACCCCAAATGATTTTCAATTCAATTGACATAATTATGAGTGAAAAAAAAAACGTAAAAAAAAATTAAGGTTTTATGTGCTTTTTTAGTTTTACTGGCTATTAGATTCACTGGCAAGAACTATTATAATCCCGCGTGTGAGAAAATTTGAATTGGACGACAACCATTTGTGTTTGTTTGTTTACCTATTTTGGCGGGTTTGCGCGCGTGATGGCTTGACCTATTAATAAATAGACAGGGCAAAATTTTTAATGAAGATTTTTTGAAAAATGTGACCTTTATTACAAAGTGGTTCACTTGATTCTGCTCGTGATTCTGATCAAACTATTTTCAGGTTGTGCCCAATTAACGTTACACGTTGAATACAATTATCCTCTAATTTTTTTAGTGCAATATTACTCAACATCTTCTTCATACAGAGCGGATTCTTGAATTCCTTTAGTGGGAATAATTAAGACTAATCTATACTTATACTATAAAGCTGAATAGTTTTTATAGGCTATCTAACGTCACTTTACGACCCAGAGGAGCAGAGCAACAATGAAAAATATTGCAAAACGGCGAAAATTGTATTTTAATAATAATTTCACACGGAGCCGCGGGCGACAGCTAGTTTAATTATAATATGGTACCTTATCTATCATAACGGATAACTTATGAACGATAAAAATCTTTATTCGGGGAGTTTGGTAGAAAGACACATCTCTTTGGCCGTCGCCGCGTCGGTTCGTTATAGAGCGTTTTAACTTGAGAACGATATCATTTCAGATTTACCTGACTGTTGCTTTAATTTATAGATTGTTTCTCCGGCTAAAATTGTAGTTAAAATGTTCGTGAACTCAGTTAAAAATAAAAGTTGTTGCCTCAAGCCAAACACAATGACGTGTACGTTTACTAACAAGTCTCTAGACAAGGCGCCTTTAACTAATTATCTAGAAGTTTTTATTACTTAGAGTAACCTCGTCAACTAAGCACTAAGATGGCCTAGATAGACTCTTCACTTAATTAGTAGTTCTACTACTAAAGATTGTGAGCCATCTTTCTTGAGAGGGTTTTAATTAAAATATTTATTTAATGTCTACTGTGCTAATTAAAAGAATGAAAGGATAATAATAATGTACGTAAACATTCATTACTATAATGGCATGGTTTTTTTGCTGTTATATTTGACTAGCTGAACTACGCAACTTCGTCTGCATCACGCATGAGAGAAAAGCTCACAAAAGGAATAAATTTACCCCATTTTTGTATCATTTTTCATTTATACTCTGCTCCTATTGGTCGTAGCGTGATGGTATATAGCCTAAAGCCTTCCTCGATAAATGGACTATCCAACACAAAAATACTTTTTCAATTCGAATTAGTGGTTCCTGAGTTTAGCGCGTTCAAACAAACAAATAAACTCTTCAGCTTTATAATTATTATTATTAAGTACTAGCTGACCCGCGCAACTTCGTTTGCGTTAAACAAGAGAGAAAACCGAAAGAAAAAAAAATCCCCGTTTTTGCAACATTTTTCATTCCTGCTCCGCGCGTAATAATTGTAGCGTGATGTTTTATAGCCTATAGCCTTCCTCAATAATTAATTCGAACCAGTAGTTCCTGAGATTAGCGCGTTCAACCAAACAAACAAACAAACTCTTCTGCTTTATAATATTAGTATAGATAGATAAACAGATTTACATACAAATTACACATGTTACGAAGTTCTTAGAAAATAATAATGAATTCAAAATGAATAGGTATTAAAATCTTTTATTTTCAGACAGCAATAATTAGTTCAATGAATATTTAAATTGAAAAACATGCTGCTGGGATTTACATTTAAGTAGACTTTATAATGATTGCAGCCACGTATTAAACTCAATCAGTATAATAAAAACAACAGTTTATGACATAATATGTACCTATTTTGGTTACACGATACCTTACAACAACAACTGAAATTTAATAAAAAAAAATAAAAAACCCCCGACACTTAATAATTTACTACAAGTTTAATCAATAAAAGAGGCAGTTGGAAAAAAATGATAAACCGCCATTTTGTGGCAGCAGCCATCTTGGAACGATTTTTATCAAACATAGCTAGAACACTCCGAGTAATTCACCTTTCAAACAAAAAAAAAACAAAACCAAATCGGTTCATCCGTTCAGACACGTCAAACTTATAACACCCCGTATTTTTTTGGATCTGTGGTTAAAAATAGATAAGTCAACACTTTACACCAGACCGCAGTCCTATAAAAAGAATCCACAATAATACAATCTATATAAGAACCACATGATTCATGATTTCCGATTCGGAGTCAAAGAGAAACCGTTCGAGCTTAACTAACAGAATTGATAGAAAGGGGACTTTCGCTCGGATATTTGTACATCTCTCCACAAACTCCCGCGGATGGGGAATGTAAAGAAAAATTACGTCTTATGGGATCTTCCACCCTCCCCTTCTCACGTCATGCGCCTTTATAGGGATTACATCGGATTTTTTGTAATATTTTTGCCTCACTTTGTGGATGAAATGTTTGTTATAATAGGATTTTGAGGTGTGTTGATCCCTTAATTTACCGCATTCCGTTCATGAAAGTTCTTTTGTTTATGCAGTGAAACTTGGTTAAGTGGGACTTGGATAAGTGAGAAATCTCCATAGCTGCGGTACTCATGCTGAGGTCCCAACATTTATGCCTGGATATCTGAGACACTGGTTAAGTAGGATATCTCTTTAAGTGTAACCAATTTGCAGATCCCTTGAATGTCCCAGTTATCCAGGTTTCACTGTACATTGCGAATATAACTACACGTCTACTTCTACGAAAATGTGTATTACAAACAAGCTATTTGGTTTACATTTTACAATGTAATTTGTAGGTTAAATTGTAAACTAAATAGCTTGTTCGACCGTACACAACGACTAACTGAAAAACTCTAAACAACACGTAATAGACGCACGCAGGACTAAAGACTTCTTTACGCCCCGTGGCATACAAAATAGAGAGAGACGTTATTAGATTGTGACCCTTTTACAGGTCACCTATTACTTTGTAGGAACACCACGTTTTCTACGTAATCGTAAACATAAAAGTACTTTTCTTTTACCTATAGCACCCGTAACAGCAGTAATACCCGTAACAGCCTGCGAATACGCAAATATTCGTAGACACCTGCTACGAGCTGCTACGACGCTACGGATTACCGTAGTTAGTGCTACGATATTCCGTAGAAATTACTTGTCGTAGCAAGAAATAGATAAAAGCAATTTGTTGTAGCGTTTTTGTCCTTGACGTGTATAAAGTATTCTGGTGACAAAGAAGTTTTTTATATAATTTTTAACGGCTGACATAACTGCAATGCCGCAGAACGTAGAATATTATATTTTATAATAAAACAAGTCGTGTTCAAAATATTTGTGGAGTAATATTTTGCAGAAGCTTCGCTGCTTGACTTATTCCATTGTTGGAGGTTATGAAATACGTCCGTGAAGAGCCAGCTGAAATCCATCCAGTATTTTTGTACAATATTGGAATGAGACTCATTCTCATTTTTCACATTCGCTGTTATGAAAAATAACAGTTTCTTATGATACGGTGCAACGAAAATCTACACTGTTTCCAAAGTATTCAGACACCTAATATTGGTTTAGGATCTTAGAAAAATAAAGGACGTAGTGAAGATGAAAGAATAATATTAGTCTGTGAATACCTCCTGCAGGGCCAAGGTCTCTTCTCATTGCGAAGGTACGACTATTATTCCTGTCGGCTTGCTCACTGGGTGTTGATTTAATTCCGAATAATCAAAACAAATGACATACAATCTAACCGAACCGACGTGGCTGGGACGAAGCCTACACGTATATGACAGTCACTTTGACAAATCTACGAGTATTTCAGTACTTGATTAGGCATGTCTTTCAAAATTATTGGGATTACGATAGAAAGAAATGCAATTGGGGAACTTTCAATCACAAAATAGTACATTGTAATACAAGGGGCTAAAATGACCCATTATAGACGAGGTAGTTTTACTACCTCGCTTAAGCTTGGTAGTAAATAGGAACCGAGTTATAATGGGATTACACCGTACTTTTCACTACGATTGCGAGAAAATAAAATAACCATATTTTATATGATAGTTTATTTTATTAAAAATTAAATGTACAATTTGTACTGTTGTTCTAATGAGATGTTTTTTCCCGGCAACATAATTCAGTTCTCTGTGAAGACGAATATTGTGTCTGTGGGGTAAACGTAGGAGATAAAATTTCGCGCCAATGCCTTTTTTTATTACTTCTGTAGCTGGAATGCAACGCACACATCCTGCCAGAGTTCGGCGTTCAGCGCGTTTGGTTCCATTTTTTCCCATTTTTTAAAATATTTTTTTTTTTTAATGGAACAGTAATAAGTCAAATCTTTATTAACCGACTCCTAAAAGAAGGAGGAGGTTCTCAATTCGGATGTTTCTATTTTTTTTTATGTTTGTTCGCGCATAACTCCGTCGCTTGCCAACCGATTTGAAAAATTATTTTTTTGTTGGAAAGAGTATACTTGCCAAATGGTCCCATAGCCACCAAGTCCGGATCTGATGATGGAATCTTAGCGAAATCGAGGAAACTCTTCAAATTTTATAGGAAAACGTACAACGATTTTGGTATTTTCTACAACAAATGAAGCATTTGCGTTCGATAAGAACCATTCTACCATCAGATCTGATGATGAAGCCAAGAGTCACGGAACTCCATATTGAGACATCGTATCCAAGTCGTATTTGGGCTTGTTGTAATTGTAGCGGTATGCACTTTCCATGTGTATTAAGCACATGTGAACCACTAAAAATTGAAAAATAAAAACTTTTTTGTTTTTGAAGTCGGTTTTATTTTTTGCAAAAAAAGTTTTCATGAATTATGAGTAAAGACTTGTGCGTTTGCGAACACCGTTCCCCAAGGGCATAATATGCAATTTTACGCCCGCTCTGGTACGCTATTATGACAGTCTTTTCGAGCAAGAGGAGTGAAAACAATTTTAAAGGATATTCCTGATACAAATACCTGAACATAGAAGCATATTATGATTGAAAATTCAACACAAAAGCAGCGGAAACGGGAATCTTCTACACGAACAAACACTTGAGGTTGGCATGCATTATAAACAAAGACATCAAGAGCTCAATTCTCACGTACAAGACATCTGAAAAGTCCCCAACACGGCACCAGGACCTAGCGTCTAAAAGCAAAGGCTTGTCCCGGCCGGTAACTGACAGCCACAGTTAATTATTCCGCCGAGCTTCGACTACGTAATTTAGTTTACCTGTAATATCGCCACAGGATCTAATCCTGTGCCTCGCTGGCAATCTTAAGTTTACTTTATGGCTGAATAAACAATTATCTGCGAACTGGTGGAAGTAGATGTTGTGTTTGTGGGTTCGTGTAACGGTGATGCTATGATTTTGCCAGTCTATGTATGTATGGATGTTTGTCTGTAGCGCCTAAACTATCCATCCGATTTTGATGAATAATGAGTAAATCGATTTCTTATTGTGGCTCGGAAAAGGGGGCGTCCATTAATTACGTGAAGCAATTTTGTCCATTTTTCGACCCCCAAGACCCCCTTATCTCCCATGTGAGATTGGGTGAGATTCGGCACGCACTCCCCCGCCCCCCTTCTAAACGCCTCACGTAATAAATGGACGTCCCTTAATATGAGCAACATTTTAACCAACTTCAGCAACAGGAGGAGTCGATGTTACCTTGTAAACTCTAAATTTAATTAGAGCGTGTTTTTTCAGTAGTCGGGTATTCCACTTGTAGTATACCACACACATTCTTGTTTGTACATATTTAAAATAAATGTTCCACAAACCTGCAAACTGTCTAATATCATGCAAACAAAATAAAATGTGACGAACGGTCATCATCATGGAAAGTGAGAAGGCAGGGCAGGGAGATGCCTTGCCCTCCTTCTCTTCTTCCATTCTCTTCTCTCAGACGTCGGCACGGCATCATTTACTTCTTTCTCTTTCATACTATTCCTTTTTTTTTTTTTTTTAGGATGGGAAATCATCAAATGACTTCTCCCACTCTGGGCGGAGCGGGAGGGAGTGTCAGACTCTTACTGACTAAAACCCATCCATGTTCCTTCCTCGCCCTTTATGTTCCGGGGCCGCGGTATCTCTTTCGAACAGGCCCGCAACCCCGGCAGGCTTCGGCCCTTGCGGGCCCCTCCCCTTATGCTGACATCTCTTTGAGGCGCGCGTGGAACACGAACGCGCCGTCGACACGGCCTGTCGTCGTCGCTAGACGGATGGACGGCTAGCTAGCCCATAGCCAACCGTCCACAGGCCCGCATACATACTATTCCTCACACAATGTTTCCATCTTTTATTTGGCCTTCTTCTCCCTCTTCATTCATCAACATTCACGTCCATCAATCTCCTCCTCCAAACCTCTTTCAATGAAAGAAAAAACTGCTAGTCAAAACACTGTTTTAACCTCTCGCCGTTTAAATAACAAATAATCACGGAACATATCCTGTAAGTGACAATATAAATTTTGCTATTCAAAAGTTGAAATGTATGGAACAACTAATTTCAAAGGTTTCTAGAATCACGTGCTGAATCATCGTAAACGTTTCCCTTTTTTTTTTTTTTTTTTTTAGGATGGGAAATCATCAAATGACTTCTCCCACTCTGGGCGGAGCGGGAGGGAGTGTCAGACTCTTACTGACTAAAACCCATCCATGTTCCTTCCTCGCCCTTTATGTTCCGGGGCCGCGGTATCTCTTTCGAACAGGCCCGCAACCCCGGCAGGCTTCGGCCCTTGCGGGCCCCTCCCCTTATGCTGACATCTCTTTGAGGCGCGCGTGGAACACGAACGCGCCGTCGACACGGCCTGTCGTCGTCGTTAGACGGACGGACGGCTAGCTAGCCCATAGCCAACCGTCCACAGGCCCGCATCTACGGTGGCCGGTAGCCACCACGTGGCCCCCGACGCCCGTTGCGTCTCCCGCGGCGGCCGGGAAGAGAGGATCTCTCCCTCTCTCGTTCCGCCACCTCCTTCGCTAGCATGACTGCTTCGCAGAAGGAGGCAACGGCTTCCCATTCCGTCTCGCTCCGGACCATGGATTGAACCAGGGCCGGACGCGAGAGGTCGCCGCCGCCGATCGCCGTCACGAGGACACGGCGGAGCTCCGCCCACGCGGGGCAGACTTCCACCGTGTGCTCCACCATGTCCTCCGGTCGATCCTCACAGTGGAGACACCCGGGCGTTTCCTCCCGCCCGATTCGGTGCAGGTACCTCCCGAAACATCCGTGTCCGGTGAGGACCTGCGTCAGGCGGAAGGTGAGGACGCCGTGGCGCCTCTCCAGCCACTCCTCAAAGAGGGGACTTACCGCCACTATCGTGGCGTGCCCTGCACGGGGTTGCGACAGTCGCTCTCTCCATGTCGCCATGAGATCGCGCCGGAGGTCCGTCCGCTGAGCGGCAATTTGCCGCGGCAGCGGAGTTTCCCCCCGGCGTAGTACATCCGCGCGCCACTCATGCAGGCGCGCGAGGACTATCGCCTCCAGATCCCATGGCGGCAATCCGGCAAGCAGGCCCGCCGCCTCGCGAGAGATCGTGCGGTACCCACGGATCATCTTTACGGCCACCACTTTTTGGGGCGCGTTCAGATAGTGAGCGGCACGCCGCTTCAACGAACGCGCCCACACTGGGGCCCCGTAAAGGGCCATGGACCGCACGACCCCCGCGTAGAGCCTGCGGCAGGAGGTGTTTGGCCCCCCAAGGTTGGGCAGGAGCCGCCTGAAGGCAGCCCCGGTCCGTTCCAGCCTGGGGGCCAAACGTCGGAAGTGCTCCACGAAGTTCCACCGGCTGTCGAGGACGAGTCCTAGGTACTTCAACGTCGACTCGACGCCGATGGATACCCCTCCTACCGTCAGTGTGGATCCCGACGGTGGCGCATTCCGAGGCCCATGAAAGCACATGGCCTCGGACTTGTGCAATGCCACCTCGAGACCCAGTTGCCGGATCCTCTCAACGACTATCGCAACCCCGCGTGTCATAGTTTCGGCCGCCGCCTCGTGCGACCTCCCCTGTGCCAGCACCAGGGTGTCGTCTGCGTAGCAGACGACGCTGACACCACTAGGGAGGTCCGCGCGCAGCACCCAGTCGTAACCGATGTTCCACAGGGGCGGTCCCAGAACCGATCCCTGTGGGACACCGCACGACATCTCTCGCCGGTTCCAATTTCCGCAGCGACTGGGGTAGATGACGGCCCTGTCCGTCAAATAGTCCCCGACCACACGACGGAGGTAGGTCGGCACCCGGTGATACCGGAGTACCTCCCTGATGCAGCTCCAGGGCAGGGAGTTGAAGGCGTTGGCGATGTCGAGAGACAAGACGCATGATGGCGTCCACTGTAGAGCGCCCCTTGCGGAAACCAAACTGGTTCTCCGCAAGATTCGGCCCCATCCCCTGGTGCTCGGCGAGGCGGTTTGCAATTACTTTCTCAAAGAGCTTGCCCACCTCGTCGAGCAGCACGATGGGCCGAAATGCGGATGGAGAGTCCGCAGGGCGCCCCGGCTTTTGGATGAGGACCAGTTTCCCCGTCTTCCAACGAAGCGGGAACTGGCCTCTCTCCAAGCATGCGCTTAAGAGCCCTTTTAGTCGGGGCCCGAGAGCCTCCGCGTCCGAGGCCAGGACCCAGGCTTTGCCAGGCAAGCCATCGGGTCCCGGGGCGGTGTTTTTGGCCTTGAGCCTCCCTACCGCCACTCTCAGGTCTACCCCAGTCACTTCCGGAGTGTCGTCGTCGTCGCTTGGGTCCTCTTCCGGCACCGCAGGTGGCGGAGCCATAGGCGGGGGCGGATGTTCCCCCCGCGAGGGGAACAGAGCGCTCACCACGTCCTCCACGAGCTCTGGCCGGAGACTCTGCGTTAGCGGGGGGGCCCAGGTGCGGAGTTTATTCCGCACCATCTTGTAAGGGCGCCCCCACGGATCTCTGTCGAGAGTCTCCAGCATCTCCGAGCGGGCCAGTTCCCTGGCCCGCAGGACAGCGTCTCGGAGGGCGGTCTTCGCCGCTCTGTATCCCTCGTACAGCTCCGCCTCAATGGCTGCCGCATCGGGCGGGCGGATGCGGAGCCTGCGATGCCTGGCGTACAGGCGCCGCGCTTCAACACACGCCTCGCGTAGAGACGTTATTTCGCGCGACCACCAGTACACCTGACGTCGGGCGCCTCCTGGCCGGACTCGGGGCATTGCCACGTCACAAATGTCGGACATGGCCTCCTGGAACCACTCTGCCTCGCTATTAACGTCGGCAGGCCTGTCCGGTGATGTCACCCAGGCCTGCACGATCGAGGCTTCCAGGAGGAGCTCCCGGTCCAGCTGCTTCAGCGCCCAACGCGGACCACTCGGGGCCTGTTGGACCGGCGCGCTCGAGGACTGGGTGGAGACGTCAAACCGGATGTACCGGTGGTCGGAATATGTCTCCACCCCTTCCATGACACGCCAGTCAACGACACGCGGCGACAGAGCGGGGCTAGCGAACGAGATGTCCACCACCGACTCGCCCCGCATCCGCACACACGTGGGAACAGAACCCCGATTAAGGACGTCCAGGCCCTTCTCCAGGGCCCAGTCCTCCACCATCCTTCCCCGCACATCTGTACAACGAGAACCCCAAGCCAAGTTCTTGGCATTGAAGTCCCCGAGGACAAGCACGGGGAGGGAATGGTTTCCGACGACGACACTCAACTCTGCGAGAGAGTTGTGGAACTCGGCGAGAGTTCGGCTCGGGGAGAAGTAAACTCCCACCACGTCGATCTCCCCGAACCGTGCTGCTACGCACCCCCGACCCCTCCTGACATTTTCAAGGGTCGGGGTACCGGCGGCGGCCGATGAAACTATGGTCACTGAGCCGTCAAGGTCCGCCACCCAGTCTTCCCTGGGCAGGACAAAGTACGGCTCAGCGACCACAGCGATGTGAATCGACCACTGCGCCATGCTCTGAAGCAACAGATTCTGAGCACAGGCGCAGTGGTTGATGTTCGCCTGGAGGAGGCGTAATGGCGCCGTTACTGGCATTCCATTGTCGCCTCCTCCCTACCGGCCTCCTGTGAGGGCCTCTCTACGGGCGAACTTGCCGTGCCCTGGACGGCAGCAGCGGTGACAGCGGCAGCGGCTGTGGCGGTCGCGGCAGCGGCGGTGGCGACGGTGGCGTTGGCGGAGGTGGCGGAGGGCCTTCCCCTACCTCTGGCTCTGGGCTTGGCGGGAGCAGCGCAGGTCTTACTCCCAGCCCGGTGATCGGCCGGCTTGCGAGCCGCCACACACGCGGGGCAGTGCGGCGCAGCGCTGCAAGTCGCCGACACGTGCCCGGGCTGACCGCAGCGGAAACAGAGGCCACTGCGGTCAACCTCCGAGGCGCATTGCACTGACACGTGGTGACCCACGTGGCAGCGATAGCACCTCAGAGGTCTGGGCTCCAGCAGTTTCACCTGCGCTGATACCCAGCTCACCAAAAGCCTTCGGCCCTCCACAATACTTTTCGCCGCCGTCACGGGGCAGCTCACCGTAATGGTTCGCATTCCCGTAGGGCCCGGCCGTAGGGTGCCCGCCTTGATCTGCTCGGCAGAGCACCCCCCGGACCTAGCGACGGCGGCCACCACCTCCTCCACGGTGACACAGTCGTCCAGACCCATGACGCGTAAGTCTGCGCATCTGACGGGTCTGGACACCCGGGCCTCGTCCGCGTTTAGGGACGCTCTCAGCTTTTAAGCCAGAGCGTCAGCGGACGAGCCGCTGGTTTCACCAGGGATTTCCAACAAACGAGCCCCCGTTGCGGTGACTTTAAGCCGGAGGCCCCCGGTGATCCCAAGCTCCCCGAGATCCACCGTCTCCTTTGCTTTCGCCAGCAGATCGCGGTAGGTCACGCCCTTCTTTGCCGCCTCCGGCTGTAGTGTGATCACTACAGCTGCGGTCTTCGGGGCGCGAAGCCTAGCCGCGACCTTTCGCGCCTTGTTTTGGCGCTGCCGCTCCTTTTTGCCTTTTTGGCCGCCTTTCGCCCCCTCTGCTTCTCCCCGACAAGCTGCCATTCGGCTTCAGCCGAGGGAGGTGTAGGGGGCTGGGGGGGCGGTGGTGACGGCAGCGGCGGATGACGTGCCGCAGGCGCTGGTCCGCTTGTCACTGGCGCTGGTGTTGTTGCAGTCACCACTTGTGCCGCTGCTTTGCCCTTCTTTTGGGCCGCCGCCCTCTTCTTACCCGGCGCCGCCACCTGGGTCCCTAAAATATTATTTTAGCAAATAAAAACTGTATACATATAGTTCAAGATAATACGAGTAATAATATAAATAAAAATAATATAAATATCGCTGGACATTAACACACAGCACCATCTAGTGCCAAACTAAGCAAGGCTTGTGTCGTTGACACCTGATAGTTGATATACAACATGTATACTTTTCAACCGACTTCCAAAAAGAGAAGGTTTGTTACCTCAGTACTCTCGACTGGGTGAACCGATTTTGATGGTTCTTTTTTTGTTTGAAAGCTGGTGCTTCCCGTTTGGTCCCATTTTAGTTTGCTGAAGACCTGATGCTGATCTTCGGAGATATACAACGGAACTCTTCAAAAATACACAGCAAATCTGCAGTGATTGCTGCCATCGCTTGTAGGTTCATTGTTTATACTATATTATGACGTAACATCACGCCTGTATGCTCTGAGGGGGTACGCACATGTGTAAAATACACCCGATTTCGAAAATATTTGTTACCTCAGTACTTTCTACTGGGTGAACCGATTTTGACCGTTCTTATTTTATTTGAAAGCTGGTGCTTCCTGTGTGGTCTTATAATCATCAAATCAGTAGCTGATGATGGGATTCTGGAGAAATTGAGAGAATTCTTCACATTTTATAGGCACACTAGAAACGGTTTGGGTAGTTTTAGGAATTGTACTTTCTCGAAGTGATCCCAATTCAATTTGATGAAGATCTGATGAAGAACTTTGGAGATATGCAACGGAACTCCTCAATAAATGATAGCAAATGTACTGGGATTGCCGAAATCTCATATCTGTCTATTGTTTACACCAGTTCATAACCTAAAATCACGCCGGTACGCTGTGAAGGGGTAAGCACATGTGAACCACTAAAAAGTGAAAAATAAAAACTTTTTTACAAAAAATAAAACCGACTTCAGAGAAAACAAAAAAGTGAAAAATAACTTCAGAAAAAACGCTTCAGAAGTCGGTGACAAAAAAACTAAATCAATCAAAAAAAGGTCACCGACTTCTGAAGCGTTTTTTCTGAAGTTATTTTTCACTTTTTTGTTTTCTCTGAAGTCGGTTTTATTTTTTGTAAAAAAGTTTTTATTTGTTTGTAATAAATATATCTATGACTCGGAAACAAAAATGTCCATGATCATCACACAAAAATTTTCTCCTACCGGGGTTCGAACCCAGGACCCTAAGAACGTAAGGCAGCCTCACTACCACTACGCCATTCGAGTCGTCTAAGATAAGTTTATTCTGTACACAATTGAATCACCATTTTCGATTAATAGTTTCATCCATATTAAACAACTGATTTACATAAAATGTCTTCCGCAAGGTTCTCACTTTCCGCATTGATTTAACTTTTGCATTCTATTTCATTGAAATTTAATTGGAAATGTCGTTTTGTTGTCCTTAGAATATTTAATGAGTCAAGAGGGGCTCGGGGCTAAGAAATAACAGCTACCCGAGTCGATTGAAGGTTAAACTACGCTTGCATCTCTGTATGTTCACCAAAAAGATGACAGTCTAAAAACAACTGTTTAAAACACATTTTTGGATGGGAAAATGTCACAGTGACAGCTGTTTTTAGATAATCAGACTGTTATCTTTTCGGTGAACACGGACCTAAGTGTTGCGCGGTTCGGGGATGGGTGACTATCCACATAAAAGGTGTAATCTTCTTTCTTTATTATATCTATGGGTATAACAAACATCTTAGCGAACCCAAAAGGCACATGTTCTCCCCGTCATTGCGATATTTTTAATTGTTCTACTACACCATAGGCCCCGACACGAAAACGCCGGGGTGTAATAAGTTTGACGTGTCTTTGTGTGTGTGTCTGTGGCATCGTAGCGCCCAAACGGATGAAGCGATTTAGATTTTGTTTTTTTGTTTGAAAGGAGATTTAATCGGGAATTAGTTGTTCTTAGCTATGTTTGATAAATATCAGTCCAAGATGGCCGTCGCCACAAAATGGCGGATTACATACTCGTATTTATTCAAAAACTCCTTCAATATGAGTATCAAATAGTAGAACTAATAGAACTAGTAAAACGCTATATAAACTACGATAAATTAAAAATCTAAGATGGCTGCCACCACAAAATGGCGAATTATTTTCTATTTAACTTTTGGTACATTAATTGTGTCGGGGGTTTTTAAAGTATATTTTTTTTTGAAAATCATCAAATGACTATCTCTATGAGGCGCTCGGGGAACACGAACGCGCCTTCGACACGGCCTGTCGTCATAAGACGGACGGACGGCGAGCTAGCCCATAGCTCACCGTCCACAGGCGCGCACCTATGGTGGTACCCAACACCCGGTGTGCGTCTCCTGCGGTTGTTTACACCCTGTATTGCGCATGGAGATCCAGTTCTTTTCTTGGACGAGGACAGTTGATTTTGGCTGTCAATCGAAGATCACAGGCAGTCGTTACGGGTAACCAAAAGCCCGATAGTTCGACGACCAGCCCCATCAAGGAATCTTATAGTCCTTAGTGACCCAGTGAGGCAGTGACTGGGTTTTTGGATATCAGGTAGGCAGTTGTTTCACGTAATATGACGGCGCGGTTGGCGCAGTGGCTGAGCGATCGTCTGCTGCGCTGGGTGACACGGGTTCGATTCTCGCACGGAATAAATGTTTATATGGCCTACAGATTGCTCTCGGTCTCGGTCGGGAAAATGTTTGTAAACGGACCCACGGTACAAGAAAAAATCCTAGAAAGAGGGGCAAAGTTTGATAAAAAAATCATAAGGTCATCAGCTCCCTCTCTGAATCATGATGATCAAAGTATGATAAAGCACGCTAGTACAAATCTTCATTACCGTTGTTAATTCCTTGAATTGGTCTTATCCATTTCAGTTAAAATATGTCGTCTTAATTAATCGTGTTCTTGAATTTATGTAGCAGTAAAAATGTCGTTATTGAGGGAGGCCATTTTATTAACTTGATTACTGTGGGGCAATGATTGGTCGGGTAATAAAAATTGATTAAAAGCGAATCGAATGTAATGTATGTGTGTGTGTGTGTGATGGATGTGTTCGAATATTCGAATTGTATGGACAAATGTTTTACAGGTGACATTTATATTTCCGTACGATTAGTTGATTGAATATTTTCCCCTTTTTACTAAGGCGATTGGATCCGAAAGATAAAAACATCATAAAAGCTTACGAGTTTTACCCAGACACTGCTATTCCGAGTGCTAGTCCAGCATTATCATCCGGGTAGCCTTTTCCTAACTATATTGGATCGGCTTCCAACTACACCGATGCGGGCGAATACCAGTATTTTAAATTGTTACCTGACTTCTGACCACGAAAAACAAGTTACTAGGTAACACGATACGCATTGGTAAGACTGGTTGGACACATTTTCCGGCTTCTGACTATTCGTAACGATAGTCAAAGTTCTACAAATAACAACCGATTCAAACGACTTTAATTTGTTCACCGAGGCACTATAAAGGTAATCCGCATAAATTATGTTTATGTGTCTGAGATGGTCTTTTGACGAATGAATATTTGAGAAGACGTAGCCAATCAGTGAAAGCATTTGTCAGTTATAGTGTAGCTCGACTTATAACACAAGGAGCTCAATGACACGACGAACAATTAACCACTACTGAGAGATCAAAGTCCTATCTAGACAAACCTAAAACTGCTATAAAACAATCTGAAGGTTTTTACAAGGACCTTCCATCTCTGGTTTACCAGGTAAAGACATATTATTATTATTATTATATTATTATTATATTATTATAGCCTCTTTATTTCCATAATGAATGAACTTATAAAACAAATATATCATAAAATTAACAATATCATTAAATATTAATTAATTAATTATAGTACATAAATGTGCATGCATAAAATAACAAAATTGTTACAATTCATTCAATTAAAATTTGTAAAATAATAATTCGGATGTCTAAAATATTAAATTAATACAACTAAATAATAATTAATACATAAATTTGCCTGCATAAAATAACAAAATTATTACAATTCATTCAATTAAAATTTGTAAAATAATAATTCGGATGTCTAAAATATTAAATTAATACATTTTTTTTTTTTTTTTTTAATTTACAATTTATATCTATTTCAATATGGATGGTAAAGACATATAAGGTCAAGTAATCCAGTACAAGGCCTGTACAGGGGTACGTCCTCCGTCCTGCCCAGAATAAATATCGGTGCATACGAGTACGTGGCGCTGAAGGCCTACATTATAATAATAATAGCTTTTTTATAAACTTAGTATGTTGACACAGTTATTGTAGTACAGGTAGGTTATTTATTGTTACACTAGCTTCTGTCAGCGGCTGCGCCCGCGTGAAGTTTGATAATAGTCATGACGACAGTATCAAACAATTACAAATCTATTTAGTCCCGCGTGAAGTTTGATTATTGTCCACGGGATCTTACTTCTGGGATAAAAAGGCTATAAACTATCTGTGTGCAAAATTTCATCCATATCCGTTCAGTAGTTTTCGCGTGAAAGCGTAAACAAACAAACTTACATTCACATTTATAATATTAGTAGGGAAGTAGGGATAATGGACACGTATTTTTTGTTTTTGTAATTCAATGAATATTGACAAATATAGAACGCATCAAAACTCGGGAGTGGGGGCTCGTTACGTCAGAACAAGCTAAAAAGATACCTATGCGTGACGTATTGGGAATTTTTAATAATCTACATGACTAATTCGATATTTTTTGTCGTCTACCCTATTATTGTATCTTACTACCGGGATTACAAGGACCCTATGTTCTAATCCAGGTTTTTAAAAATCTGTGAGCAAATTATTATTTATTTCATCCAAACTAAAAAAAAATCCGTTCAATAGTTTTTGCGTGAAAGAGCAACAAACATCCATGCATACTTTCTCACAAACCTTGGCATTTATAATATTAAGTAGGATACCACAATATTGTTTTGAAGATTCCATACCTGAAGGGTAACCGACCAACGCGGCCCTATTACTAAGCCTCCGCTTGCTGTCCGTCCGTCTGTCTGTCTGTCTGTCTATCTGTCTGTCTGTCTGTCAGCGGGCTCATTATCCGTAATAGGTAGACTATTGAAATTTTCACAGAGTGTGTATTTCTGGTGCCGCTATAAAAACAAGTAATAAAAATAAATTAAAGTAAAAATGGTCTCCCGAGCGGAACCTTCATGCGCGAGTCCAACTCGCACGCCGATTTTTTTATTCATGAAATAATAGGTGTGAGAAGGCGCTTAGTGGGCAGTTAAGCATGTACCATAAGCTTGTTATTGATAAGAACACGAACTGGTATAATAATAACTACCTACGTAATTATAATTATCCTTATAGTGCAATACTTGCTTCGTTACCCTCAACCTCAATAATCGAGCGACGAAGCCGGCAAGCTTGAAATAATCCACGGTTAACGGACGTCTTTCTCAACATAATTTTCTTCAGCAATTATTAAGAGGATTAAAAATAAAACCGGGTTTTACCCGTCTTCCCCGTCATTTTCACGGATTTCATGAAAATTACTATGTGCGAACTGAGTTCCTCGGATTGCCGGTTCAACAAACTCAGTTCCGTGAAACTGTTTAACTTTGATTCATTTGATAGGCTTGTGTATTTTGTCTTTTGTATATATTATTAGGTAGAAGAGACCTGTTCAGTAGGCAGATAAACACAAATATAAAGCTAATTTTTTTTTTAATTTTAAAGCGTAACCTTCTGGCGCGTTGATCAGTTTTTGAGTGAACAAAAATCATGGAACTCGCGTGACCGCCACCTAATGCTTTGTAGCACTCGTACCTGCATCCTTTGTCGTAGTCGTAGTCGTCGGCTACGAGTTTTGACTTCGATTGTCGTAGTCGTAGTCGTCGGCTACGAGTTTTGACTTCTATTGTCGTAGTCGTAGTCGTCGGCTACGAGTTTTCACTTCTATTGTCGTAGTCGTAGTCGTCGGCTACGAGTTTTGACTTCTATTGTCGTAGTTGTAGTCGTCGGCTACGAGTTTTGACTTCTATTGTCGTAGTCGTAGTCGTCGGCTACGAGTTTTCACTTCTATTGTCGTAGTCGTAGTAGTCGGCTACGAGTTTTGACTTCTATTGTCGTAGTCGCAGTCGTCGGCTACGAGTTTTCACTTCTATCGGCAGTCCCCAAGTCCGCAAGTTTTTTTTTTGTTGTTCGTTTCCTTGGGCATCGTGCTATCCATTTATATAAGTGTTATTAAATAGTTTGAATGGTCTGTTTACAAGCTGAGGATTTTTCAGGGTGATATAAAGGTAGGTAATTACTTTTTTTAAAGACCTGTATTCAAAGGCGGATTTACACATTCCCCAAGAATATGTTGTTGAATTTCTGCCACCCTTACCTCTACAATTGTGAATTGTCAGTTCCTAGATTTTCTTTACAATCCAAAAAGTCGGTTCAAATTGCACCTGAAATAGTTTCTGAGGTAATCAAAGTTCAATGATGTACGACAAATAAGGCAGGGTATGCCACTCACCCAATAATGTACATTCGATAATCATTCAAATTTGCAGCCCGAGGCTCAAGCCTACTTAGCCTGGTGGTAAATCCGCCACTGCCTGTATTGGATTATTGCTAACTACTTACAATGCTTTTTAACGGATATTAAAGATCTTAAAAACAGTTTAACAGGGGTTACCTTGCAGAATTTAAAAGATATCGTTAATGGCGGATCGTGTACAATGTTCACGTGAACAGGGCGCCCCCGGCGTGCCCTCAGGCGTCGTTTACTCAATTTTATTGGACAAATGTTTCACAGGTGACGTTTACACTTCCGTATGATTCTCTCGTAAAAGGTGCGTGTCGTTCCATTAGCGTAATCAATCTCGGGAGGGGAATACGACCGAGTATGACTTTCGCTTGCTTGTGAAAGAAAGAAATGAAAAGTATTTATTAGTTCGCACAGGACAGGTGCTGTGAGTTTTTAAAAAAAGTCACAGCGCTGATATTTTTGTAATGCTTTTAAACTGTACCAAAGTGATAAACTATGAAAAATGTATTGAAAATTCCAATCATTTCAATAGCTAACCACAACCTAAATTCTTTAGGTTCAACGTTTGCAGCGTTGTTACAGCTAAATCGTTTCCACGAAATGACAAATAATTTCAGTACTATTTTCTACCCAACAATGTTAACCATTTTCACGACTCATTGTGCATAATTATTAACGAATCATGCTTCTATGACCTTTGGGGTTCAACTGTGGAAATATTAAAGCGTTCGTTAAAAGTTGGTTCAAGTGGTTACATTAAATAAGCATCGGGTTCCCCACACGGTTCGGTGAGCGAGCGAACTCTTTGAATATTCAATGGCGGGCAGAGCTTGGGTATGCAAATGAATGCTTCTAACTGAGCACACTGGCACTGACCAATGTGACGCCATGACAGCCGATACTTTCACACGAACTTGTTGCATTTTAAAAATAAAATTTAAAATTGGAATGTGGAGAGCAAATTTTGTTCTAATTTTTCACTGTTCACGGACAAGCAGTTTTGAATGCGACCTAGCTTTCATCAAAGTTGGTACTTAGTTAAAGACATATGGTTTAATAACAACTCCCGCTCGGATCAATCTTCAAGTTATGCTTCTCTCATCTAGGTTGGTCTGAGGATGGGTGACCAGACCACCCAGTACACACCGAGTTTCCTCCGTGACTCAGAAAGCACGTTAAGGTTAACTCGTTGGTCCCGGCTGTCATGTGTAGATATGACAGTCCTAACAGGTAGCATGTGGGAGTACGCCTCGTTTAGTCTGAAAGCCAGTCTTACCATGGGGTATCGTATATCGTAGTGCCAACTGGGTTTTGCAGGTCAGATAGGCAGTCGCTTCATGTAAAATCCTTGTATTCAACTGCATCCGGTGAGACTGCAAGCCAACCCCAAAAATACTAAAAAAACAACTCAAATCATTAATTTCAATTAGACCATTACGGCACTTTTAAATGTCAAAGATACAAAAAAGCAATGCTACAGTCAGTCACAAGGCATAATAACTTGAGAAAGTACTGTAGTTGCCCATTCCCTAGCGTGTATCTCTATGGAGAAGAACCGCTAGAAACTCTATGGACACTCTTTGAAATCAAAATATTGTTACAAAATCTTGGTTACATGATTCATGTTGTGATTATACTGTTATACATATATGTTAGAACCATGTAGAAAGACGTGCACATTAAGAGCGTCCAGAGAAAAGATTAAATCACCAAATAAAAAAAATGGGAAACGGTTAGGCTTAATTACCTATGATGATTTACTATGAAAAAGTAGTTCAAATGATGTCTTTTTAATTTATTACTTTTTAATGCTCATTAGATTGTATCATATTCCTGAACTGCCAAACTACATCTTTAAGGCGATTACATGAGCTAAACGCTAGTTTTAGATTTACTATGAAAAAGTAGTTCGAATGATGTCTTTTTAATTTAATACTTTGTAAAGCTCATTAGATTGTATCATATTCCTGAACTGCCAAACTACATCTTTAAGGCGATTACATGAGCTAAACGCTAGTTTTATAATTACTAAAAGTATATGATTCACTGCTATAAACAAGACCAGCAAAATATATGATATTTTTCAGGATATTATATGCTAGCATGATACTGTTTTGAAAACATAATACAATTAATTTGGCTCGATAAAAAGAAATCACGAACTTATCTCCAAAATATCTTTCAAACAATAAAAAACATACTAATATGCATCATTCTGATTTTTTGGCAAATAATTCTACAAGCAAAATATGAGCATGATACTGTTTCAGTTTTTTAATCCAATCAATAGTTTTTTTGTAAATCGATCGAAACCACTAATTTCGCGCTATTTAGCCCGCAGTGGCTGACGTAACAACCACTTTGTAGTGCAAGCTGATTAGAACTTTATTCTAACAGCATTTCAAACAAAGTTTGAACCACCACAAATAGAGTTGCTAATTTAGCTCGTCTAAGCGCCTTAATAAATAAAATACACAAAAGACGATTTCAACCACTTCAAAACAGCCTCATACATTGTTCATACTTCATAAAAAAGTTTTTTATGAGCTGACACACAGAGAGAAATCCAGTAATGTTCCTCATACAATATGAATTATATTGTTATTGTCGTGCGTCCCTGGCGATGTGGTTTTGTGAAAGCTCATCATTTATTCAACTCTTCGACAGATTCTCTCATAACTTATTCCATCCGTGGACCCTTTTTAACAAATTTCCAATATTGAATTACTAATCATCGGCTTTTACGTAAAGTTTCTGCGAGGCCTTTTGTTACGGTATAACGATGATAAGACTAATTGATGTATCTTCTTTCTTAGCCTATAAAATGGAACGTGTACTAATTGCGCTAAGTTCAGCTGTTCCAGTGCACCTGTCTCGTTAGTAAAAGCTTGGACGCCTATTTTTCTGGTTACATCACGCCTGTAATCTCGAGTTAGACTGACAGAGATGTTACCATTTTTGTTCCTATACCCTCATTTTTTCAGTTATATTTAAGTGTTATGTAATTGGGAGCGAGCTTATTGTCATCAAACGGGCACACATCCAGGCTCCGTGGCTACTAAAAGAATTTTGTGACGGAAAAAAAAGTAGTATATCAACTATCTGGTGTCCACGACACAAGCTTTGCTTAGTGTGGCACTAGAGGGCGCTGTGTGTAAATGTCTAGAGATATTGATCATTAATTGAATTAATTATAATTAAAAATCTAATAACACCTTGTCCTACCTGTGAATCAAACCCAGGACCTTATGCTCAGAAGTCAGCGCTTGTGATCACTAGACCAACGAGAGGTTGTCATAGTCATAGGATAGTAAATCAATGTGAATTGCAATGGGATTGTGTGTGTGTTACGCAATAACCCCGCTGTTTACACGAACACCGCGCAAAGGGACAAAAGTTTCAGCGATCAGACAGCGTGTCGACATAATAAATCCTAATCTCGAAACGATTCAGCCTTCCATTAAAATAGTTATCAAAACGCAATGCTTACATAGCTGGAATAGCACTATGACAATTGTTATTTCAAAACGATAACAATCGCTTTCATTTTCCCTGACTATGACGTCATATCATTGCATGCTTGATTTCAATCTGGAGCTCGCTATAAATTGTCAGAGCCACGTGATTTTTGCGATCGTTCCAGACTTCAGTCGACTTTTATGACAGATTTATACTTTGATTTACTGCTTGTATTTCTGTACACTTGTGTCCAGGGTTACCAATTCGATACCCTACACACATTCCTGACGCCGGCCTGAAGCCGGCTATTTGCAAAAAAACGTTGGATAATTAACTGTTTAAGGAATTCTAAAAATATGTATATACAAGTGAGTGAAGTGAAGTGAAGTGGGAGTTATATTTGATACAATTAGAGAAAGTTTTTTAATGTATTTCGAGGCGGAATTAACACACGAGCCGTAGGCGAGGTGTTTTGTTTTGGGTGTTTTTGAGCCGAGAACTACAATAAGAAATTAATGTCCACGTGTATCAACGACACTTTTCAGTACACTTAAGAAATAAAACGAAAGAAAGAAATATTGTGTCGTGAATTATTACGAGACTATGATTCAAATAGTTTTTTTAGAACACACATAAATGTTACTTCGTTTATAAAAGTTAATATTAAATAGTATTAAATAATCATGTTTATCTATGTTTGCGATAAATCAAACAAAGATATTTTGATTTCAGAGGTTTAATAAAACCTTAACAAATTATATAACTTTTTAAAAACGTTTTGTTGCGACGGAGCTTTTTCAAGATGATGAATGAATGTATGAATGAACATAGAATAAAATAACATTGAATGAAGTTATAAGATGAAGATTGAGTGAATGAGGGAATGCGTCGTAGACATCCTCGGGGGCTTTGAAAGGTGAAGCTTTCAAGATTCTTAATTCTTCGTATGATCAGCTGGTGATGGCAGCAGACACAATCTGTTGATGGCTCTTCGTATGGTGCCTTGTGAGGTAGATACGTCGGCGACTCGTGGCACACCATCAGCGCCCGGAAATAGCTTCGAGATTCTTCCAAGGCGCCAGCATAGTGGAGGAGTCCTATCATCCTTGATTAGGACTAGGTCATCTACCTTTAATTCGCGGCACCGCACCTTCCACTTTGTGCGCTGCTGTAGCTCCGTGACGTACTCTGTTGACCACCGCTTCCAGAAGTGCTGGCGAGCTTGCTCTAATCGCTGAAAACGGTCAAGACGGTTTGTGCTATAGTCCAGCAGGTACGGGGATGGCAAAGACGTCAGCGGCCTACCAATTATAAAGTGGCTCGGGGTGAGTGGAGATAGATCTTGTGGTGAAGGACTTAATGGGCATAAGGGTCGGCTATTAAGTATCGCCTCGATCTGAGCAAACAACGAACTCAGCTCCTCGAACGTCAAGTGGATATTTTTAAGCACTCTGTATAAGTGAAATTTTGCGGACTTGACCCCGGCCTCCCACAGACCACCAAAGTGAGGAGCGTATGCTGGTGAGAAACGGAATTCAACGCCTTCGCGAGATGCAGAGTCAATTATAGCGTCGCTGTTGGACTTAAGAAAAGAATTTATTTCTTTTGCTGCTGCAACAAAATTTCTACCATTGTCACAGTATATAACCTTTGGTTTACCCCTCCGGGCCATAAATCTTTTTAATGTTAGAACAAATGCGTCCATTGTCAAATCACTGACTAACTCTAAATGAACGCATTTGTACCGAAAGCAAATAAAAATACAGAGATAACTTTTAGTTATCTTACAACCTCGTCCCTTGCGGTCCGTAATAAGAAATGGACCGGCAAAGTCGGTACCTATCGTGGAGAAAGGAAAATCGGCTTCAACGCGATCTGCAGGTAAGTTTCCCATAATATTATCCATGGTACGAGCATTGAAACGACGACAGGTAACGCACTCGCGAGCTGCACGTCTAGCTAGAGCCCTGCCTCCTACAGGCCAATAGCGCTCCCTAATAGATCCCAGGAGGTGCTGAGGACCGGCGTGCAACAAGCGTAGATGCTCCTGTTTGAATAATAACTTTGTTATATAATGACTGGAACACAATAAGATAGGATGACGTTTGTCGTACTGGTAAGTAGATGAATCGATGCGCCCTCCGACTCTAATAATTCCATTTTCATCTAAAAATGGATTTAGTGACGAAAGAGCGGCTTTAGAATTTAAAGATTTACCCTTTTGTAGTAGTCCTAATTCTATAGGAAAGGAATCTTTCTGTGCTAACTTCATAGAAACGTTGTGAGCGTTTTCTAACTCGGTAACTTTAAGTGGACCTTGTAATCTGTCAGATTTTTGGTGTGACCTACAATTGTTGGCGAACCTTAAAACTCTAGCTAGAACCCGAATAAGAGTAGTTAGGTTAGAATATTTTGCTAAATTCACAGATAAATTTGGCATGGAAGATGCATCCTCCCCCCCTAAAGTGTGGTGTGTCTTAAGTTCTGGCAATTCTAAAATAATTGAGTCTGCAGTGCAGGCGGGCCAGGAATCTTCGGATTCTAAAAGAAATGATGGACCTTTCCACCATATAGAGAGATTTATTTGGTCTGGATCGACACCACGGGAGACTAAATCAGCGGGGTTGATAGAAGTAGGAACATAACGCCAATCTGTGGGAGTTGTTAGCTCATTTATAGCAGCTACTCTGTGGGCAACAAAAGTTTTAGTTTTATTAGAGTTAAGCCAACCTAATACAACTTTGGAGTCTGTCCAATACACCTGACGTTCAATAGGGCAACGTAATGCGGATAAAACTGTAGCAGTCAGTTGAGCTCCTAATAGGGCAGCGCAGAGTTCGAGCCGTGGTATTGTCGTGGGTTTAATAGGTGCCACCCGTGATTTTGCACACACCAGGCTAACTTGTATGTCACCGCTAGTAGAAACAGACCTCAAATATATACAGCTGCCGTAGGCACGCTGCGAAGCGTCAGAAAAACAATGGATTTCTACAGAGGAATGATTATCAATTAGAACATATCTAGGAATCTTTAAAGAAGACAAACATGAAGAT
The DNA here is from genome assembly GCA_916618015.1 of Xestia c-nigrum. Classification (NCBI taxonomy): domain Eukaryota; kingdom Metazoa; phylum Arthropoda; class Insecta; order Lepidoptera; family Noctuidae; genus Xestia; species Xestia c-nigrum. The sequence continues at coordinate 15,968,745 of OU745260.1, forward strand.
TTATTAGAAAATCTTAACCAAGAAACCCTAATTTCTGGAGGAACAGGTTCATCCCAATTGATTTTGTGACTCCATAGTTCTTGTAGCATAATTTTAGGTTTAATTGTGAAAATAGACAGAAGACCAAGTGGATCAAATATTTTAAATGTTGAGGAAAGTATAGTTCTCTTTGTGACGTTTTCAGAATCCGAAACTTCATGCTGAAAGTGAAGTTCATCCGACGACGGCGTCCAACCTACACCTAGCGTACTAGTCGCATTACTAATCATGAGATTCCCGCTTTCCAGGTTAACGGAGTCTGCGAGTAACTCACGTAAGTTTGAACGGTATTTACGCAGATGAAAACTTCCCTTCGCTAATTCAGCAGAGACTGAAAGATAGATATGACGTAACTCTTCCTCGCTGTTTGCACCGGTAAGTAGATCATCACAATACAGATCATTTTGTATAATAGTTTTGACCTTGGGATCTGAACACTCTTCACCTACCTGCCATAGAGAACGAGTAGTGAGAAAGGAGGCACTAGCGAACCCGTAGGTAACCGTATTTAAACGAAGTGTCCTTAAAGGCTTATCTTCACTATCACGCCACAGTATCAATTGAAGATTGCGATCAGATTCCTTGAGAAGCACTGAGCGAAACATTTTCTCAATGTCTCCTGTCAAAACATACTTATGTTGTCTGAAACGAACTAATATATTAAACAAAGGTTCTTGCACTACTGGTCCCACCATTTGTAGGTCGTTAACAGAAACACCAGAGGAAGTGCGGGCCGAGGCGTCAAAAACGACGCGTAACTTAGTTGACTCGCTCTGTTCCCGTATCACGGGGTGGTGGGGCAAGAAATAGGCATTTAATGGCCTAGACTCAGGAGATTCCGATAGGTGGCCTAATGCTTCGTATTCGTTAATGAATTGACAATATTGTTTCTTTAATTCTGGTTGTTTCCGGAAACGAGCCTCTAAATTGAAAAACCTCTTTTTGGCTAGATTATAGGAATTGCCCAAACAGTCTATGCTATCACGAAGAGGCAACCCTACACAAAATTGACCATTGCTAGTGCGAGTAGTGTTGGCGAGATAAAGTTTCTCACACAACTTTTCTTCACTACTCAGGGGCTTTTTTTGAGGAAAATTTTCAAGTTCCCAGAATTTAGACAACTCGTCATGTATGTTACTAGAAGAGTCACTATTTGAGACAAAATTGACCATGACTGAGTTAGTTTTATATTCATTAAAGAAAGGTAGTGATCCCGTAACGAGCCATCCTAACTTTGACGCCTGAAGTTTAGGATAACCAGGTCCTAACGAATGCTGCTGGGCACTAATGATGTCCCAGAATAAGTCAGCACCAATCAAAATATTTACTGGGGATGGTTCATTTAAAGTGGGATCTGCTAACTGAAATCCATGAATGTTTAATTTTTTTAAATCAAAATATGACTTAGGTAAGTCGCCGGTAATTTGCGGCAAAACTAAACATGAAACTGTCACATTAAAAGAACTTGTTTCAGAATGAATGCGTAGAATACAGCGTTCTGTGTTAATATTTAACTTGGTGTTACCAATGCCTACTATGGTAGTATCTGATGGCTGAGGAATCAGGTTTAGACGGCGTCTTACTTCCTGGGTAATAATTGTCGACTGACTCCCGCTGTCGAGCAAAGCTCGCACTATCATAGTCTCGTTGGTGGCTGGGTTGGTAACCTTTACTCGAGCAGTACACAAAAGTACTTCTGAAGAACACGTCGAGGACATGATGACGGAATTAACAGATTTTGAACTTTCAGTTTCTTCTGATTTATGAAGAAGAGTATTATGTCGCGATTTGCAATGACGACATGTAGCTGAAAGGCGACAACGTTTAGCAATGTGGCCAGATCTCAAACAATTCTCACATAATTTGTTGGAAGAAACAAATGCTAATCTATCCTCTATTGAGCTCGACTTAAATAGCGGACACTCATAAAGACGATGACTGTTCTTACAGAACAAACATTCCGGTATTTTGGAAGTAGAAGTGTTGCCTTCGTTTGGTGTAACCACTAAAGACTTGGAACTATTATGTTTGTTTTGATTACAAGAGGATTGTTTTTGTTTATTGTCTTGGTCATGTTTATGGCGATAAACGGTCTCCAATACATCAGCGCGACGTTTAAGAAAACTGAAGAAATCATCAAGCGAAGGTACGTCACTCAAACTATTTCTATGTTCTTCCCACTTGAAATATGTACTACTACTTAATTTACCTGCGATAATATATATAAGTAAAATATCCCCTAGGCTAGTCCCTAGCCCTAAGGAATTGAGCGCGCGCAAATTTTTTGTGACATGGTCAATAATATATCTTAAAGACTTATCACTTTCTTGCACGGAATTAATGTTGAGCAAGGACTTCACATGGTTATTTATTAATTGACGCTTATTGTCATAACGCTCGCATAAAAGTTTCCATGCTTCAGAATAATTATTATGGGAAACCTCCAAATTGGCAATAACCCGAGCGGCTTCTCCATCAAGATAAGATTGCAAGTAGTGGTACTTATGGATGTTTTCAATCTGGTTATTGTTGTGAACTAAAGAAACAAACGTTTCCTTAAACTCCAACCATTTAAAATAGGTACCGTCGAAGTTTGGAATTTTAATCACCGGTAATTTAAAACCTAACGTATTACAACTGTGATCGTTATGATGACAAGTTGCCATGGAAGATTTAATTTGAGAATTATTCTCATCATGTTCAACTGCTGAATTTTTCTTAATTAACTTTTGAACTAACGCAATACAATGGTAGAAATCGTTTTCTATTGTATCTCTAGTAGTTAACTCGCTACTTTGATTGTCTGCGTTGTAAATTTCTATCTGATTCTGCACCTCATCGAATTCAATGAACAATGTCTCAATTTTTGATAGCTTCAATACGAGTTTATTAACTTCTAATTCTGGAATGGATTCTAATAAGGCTAGACTGTCAAAACTTGACTTAAATTTCGTTACGCGTCCTCTAATAGAACCGCGTTTGCTTATTAGTTCCTTTAACTTTGAAGGATCCGTCATTGTAGCAAACTCGTAATGAGCTAACACAAACAGATGTTAATAGATAACGAAATAGGTATATAGCATACGATACGCTCCTCGCTTTGTTGACCAGCTGATGCTCGCGGCTCTCGTAGACTGCACGCAATGGTGAGCTGTGCAGGTGGGGCGTGCCGGCAGTCAGGTAACAGCGATGCGCAAGCGATGCCGTGTTACAAATCACAACGCACGATCGCTGGAATAGATCAATTCCATGCGTCTTAGTAAACTGATAAAATAATTCGTATGGCGAAAGACGACGGTTCGTGAGTTTACAGTAAAAACTCGGGAAGTATTAACTATGTAAGTGATTTATGGGGATAGTAAATCAATAATATTGAAATAGTTTAATGAAAATTACTTGATTTGAGTAACGGTGAGATTAAGTTAAAGTTAAATGTGCATTAAATAAAGATGGCGGTAAGGTTTGTAAGTGAAATTAATTAGGCTAATTTGTGCTTCGCCTGTCCCATGTATAATTCTTTCGAAGATACTTAGAAGATGGTGAGGCACGATAGACACAAATAGAAAGATAGGAACTTCACTTGACTTCGAGAAACTAGAACCCGCTAGATGCACAGACTATAAGACAATTCAATAGGTGGGTAAGTTAGTAAGATGGAACGAGCTCACTTTAAATAGGCAGACAGCCTAATCTCAGCAGTCCAATTGAAGGCAGTAGCACGTAGATAGGCACGTAGATAGGATATTAGACTCGTTCTGAGGGCGGACTTGCTCGATCGGAGTTCCGTAGTAGTCCCAGCAGGTTTCCGAATGGCTTGACGAAGGTGAAGTTCGACCCAGGTAAAGTAGGATGCCAGTCCACAGGCACGGCGATCTTGTATTCTCAACACGGCCTTCCGTTGGTAGGTACTGGTAGATATCGTCCGGTGTCGACGCGACGATGTCCTTCGAGTGCCCTTGACGCGGGCTTCGGGAACAATCTGAGTGGCAGTGGATCCGACGATTGCAGGTCCTGTCACGGTCGCCAATTTTGTTTGCGATAAATCAAACAAAGATATTTTGATTTCAGAGGTTTAATAAAACCTTAACAAATTATATAACTTTTTAAAAACGTTTTGTTGCGACGGAGCTTTTTCAAGATGATGAATGAATGTATGAATGAACATAGAATAAAATAACATTGAATGAAGTTATAAGATGAAGATTGAGTGAATGAGGGAATGCGTCGTAGACAATCTATGATATTGAATTTATGAACACAATTTGAATATTCAAAAAATGTTTCCGCCGTAGACGTATTTGCTTTGACGTAATTAAAAAAAATACATTCACCTCTGACTATAGGCATTGAACTAATTATTTGGACTGAGTATTGGTATAGGTATCTGTGGTAACTTTCACTCCCGCACACGTGTTGGAAAACTGTCAAAAAACGCATACCATGAAATACATTGCATGTTGAACCTAATCATAGTGCGACAAGAACCAGTTTTCGAGGTAATGTATTGAAAAAGTTATTTTTACTGCTTAATAACTATATTTTAAAAAAAAAACGATCTGACCGGAAAAATCACAACGCAAAGCCAAAACAAACCGTAATTTCCGGACAAATTCGAATAGATTGTAACCCTACTTGGAACGGTTACCTATCTTTTGCGACTAACAGGATTTTTATCGTAAAACAAAAAGACAATTTGTGTTATTTTTACCACCCTGTTATGTCGCACTGCTTTGCGAGACCTTCACTTTCTCCTTTTTTACTAGTTTTTGTGTTATCTTTGTCCATGTCTGCCCTACAAACACATCTAGATCGCCACGCCATCTATGTCACGGTCGTCCTAGACGGGTTGCCCGCGCAAGTGATCAAAACAACCCATTATAACAAACTAGCAATCCGCCGCTGCTTCGGACGGGATTTTTTCTACGAATGTAAGTAATTCGGTTATTGTAGGTCGATCTTGGTCTGTGGATAGGTGACCACACTTACATAGGTATCGAGTTTCCTTCGTGCCTCGGAAAGCACGATTAGCTGTTGGTCCCGGCTGTCATTTGTAGATCTTTGACAGTCGTTACAGGTAGTCAGTGGCCCAAAAAGTCTGACAACCAGTCTTACCACGGGGTATCGTAATTTTTACCTGTTACTACCGGAGTAGTAACTGGGTTGTGGAGGTCAGATAGGCAGTCGCTCTATGTAAAATACTGGTATTCAGCTGCATCTGGTTAGACTGGAAACCGACCCCTAGGCGGATGATGATGAATTCGGTTAATGTCCCTCCGCATCGTACTACCGAAATAAAAACAATCCAATGGAAGTTATAAAACTATGTGTCATATATCATTCAAATCCGTTCAGTTAATTTCGTGAAACAAAAATCCATCATTTTTTCATTTGAATTCTATGGTTTTTGGTGATTTGCTCCATTTAAATGCTGGACATTTCGTTCAGACCAGTCGGTCTAAAAAATCTATCTAGGCACCATTCGGATACGATTTCCCCAAGACGTCCACAAAAAGTTTATTAGGTAGACCCTACCTCTGCCCAAAAACAAGGCAATTACCAACTTTAAATGGTTTCAAACAGATTGCTTTGTGAGGAATAAAGTTAGCTCGTATTGTTAATGATGTAGAATTACCCATAAAGTTATTACCAAGCAGCATTAATCATGATTTAATTATTTTGCTAACTTTAGATATTTATACATCGTGTAACAAAATGGGTATAGTCATATGAAGGGATGTGCTACAGACCATCAAACTGAACAACTTTCTCCATGGAACCACCATCGTAACCGTAAGAAAATAATCAGCTCTCTCAAACATTTGGTCGATTAGGTATCGGAATATAGTATGGGGCCTATGATTATTTTTTCGGGATTACGATGGTGGCTCCATTTAGAAAGTTATTCTTTTTGATGATCTATGGAACACACTTTCATATGACTATACCCTTTCTGTAACACGTTGTATACAGGGTGGATTCGGTAAGTAAACAGGGCCATAAATGAGTAGCTATAATATTATTTCGTAAATGTAGCATTAAATCGAAAAATAGTAGTAGCAACCCCTCGTAATTTTAAAGGCCTTTTCAACGATACCCCAAACAAAAAAAGTCACCCCCACTTCACATGTAGCGGAGCTATCACAAACAAAAATTTTTCAAAAAAATTTTTTACCACTTTGTAGGCGTAATTGACAACCCCCCCCCCCCTACAAAATTAGAGCTTTCTAGTACCAAACGGGTAACAGGTAACTTCGGACAGACAGACGGACAGCTTTGACGAAACTTTATAAGTTCCTTGTCAAGACTACCAAACCCTAAAAAGGGAAAAAGATGCAAGAAAATGCTGATCTACAAAGCCCTTTTCCACTAACACTAAGCGATACCTAAAATACAGCCTAAATAAAATCGATCCGTTGGATTTTGAACTCTCGGTTCCGCATCGAAAGCTGAATATAATTAGTTTTTCGCTCTTATTTACATTTTGTTAATTGATTGCTTGATTTATGCTCCATCATTGGACCCGTTACCGTGAGTCCATCCTAAGCTGAAATTTCAACACCTTGTCTATTATACCTGGACATTCATTGTTGTGGCCATCAGATACAGGTGATGTAGAAATAAGTTCTAGATACATAATGGTCGATATCACTATCAACCCGAACTGTTATGACTTGAATTTATTTTCAATACTTACTACTTAGCTTTTGTACGCGGGTCCACTCGCATTATGGGTGGAAATTATCCCAAAGGAACATTTAAATAGCTTAAATTTGAAACTCGGGGATAATGTACTTTCCCATTAGTGAAAGAATTTTCTTAAACGCTTCAGTTGTTTTGTGATCTAAAGTTTAACTATCGCCTGCTACGCTAATAAGTTACGTTTTTATAAAAAATAATTAGAGAAATTCAGCTTCAGGCCAGTTATAAAACTTCAATTTCTGTAGTAAGTAGAAGTTACTGCGATCAAGTGACATTTCGTACACGTTCAGCCGAGGACAAGAAGGTAACAAATTTACGAGGGTCCTCCGTCGCTGCGGAACCCTAAAAATTGAATCAACATGTCTCTTGTAATACGAACAGACGCGAGACGGTCGTCTACGAAGTAAGAACATTACAAGTCGTAATTTCTTGTCCAAATGTGGGTAGATTGATATATTTATTTGTCTACGGCACTTCTTCACATATAGTAGGTCGCTTTAAAACTTAGGTATCCAACTGGTTTTTTTGGTTTTTTGCCGGTGGCTTCTACAGTTTCAAAAGTTTGATTATTTCTACAGATTTGATGTTGTCGAATTGGGTATGTCTCCACCGATCACTGTAATTTTCTGTTAATAAATACGTTAACGCAATGAAGTCTTACATTTGTTTTATATTTTTGTAACTGTAGCTCCATCTCTTGGGAGAAAAGTGAGCTATACCGATAGTATTTTTTTTCTATTGGCTTTGTAACCCAGAATAGAGTAAGTAGATCTGCTAAGTTTATTATACAATACAACTAGATTGAGAAAAAAATCTTATAATAACACAAACAAATAAAACCATTCTGTACCAAAATGTATAAAAATTAGAGGTGCGGTACAAATTGTATAAACTTACATTAAAAAAAAAAACAACAATATCTGGCATGAAACAACAAAATTCACAACCCACAATCCTTTTACGAATTTCTAACAACATATAATCCTACATTGCGCAATCAAAGTTTTCATGCCGCGTAGCATCGATAGAAGATGCTTTTACAGATTCTAAACTTTGCTTATTTCTACACATTCGGTATTTTTTTAATTGATTCTCGTTTATAAAATACTGTGACTTAGGAAGTCAAAAGTTGTTAATAGTTTTGTAACTGTAGCTCCATCTCTTGGGACAAAAGTGAGCTACATTTTCATAACAATAGTTTTTTTTCGGTTCTGTTTATTAACCCAGAATAGAGTAAATACCTATATTTCTACTAAGTTTATTAAATGTGAAACAAGAGTGAAAACAAAAACCGTTATTGACACAAACAAACAAAACTATTTTTTACCAAAATAAAATAAATAGTGGTATTAGTACAAAATTTAAACATTGAAAAAAAAAATAAAAACAAAATCTGGTATGAAATAAAAAAAAAAACACGACCGACATCATCTTTTTCGAATTTCGAACACTAGCTGTCCTACATCGCGCAATCAAAGTTTTCACGCCGCGTAGCACCAATAGCATATTTTGCACGGTGGTATCTGGGAGTCCGTTTCTACACAGTAAAACAGTGGTTAGGGGCAGGGCTGTTCTAAACCGCCCCTACATGTGCGTATTGTGTAAAACTTTGTGTAAACTTGTGTATTAGTAGCAAGATAATAATCATGGTATTCAAGCCATTATAATGTGTATTTCATAAGGTCCTGTAGACCAATAATAATGTGTGTAGCTTTAACCTTTACCATTACCTTAACCATTCATGTCTCAGTACGTCGGGACTTATGTAACTGGAGCAATATGTTGCTCTACCCCACTGATGTAGAAAATTTGACTTCTCTTTTGAATAAGTATTGTGTTTTAAATTGACATTATTTTAAATTTTGCAATATTATTTTGAAAAAATAACCTTCATTTATTTAAATAAAAATAGGAAAACTCATATTTACGTTACACATTTTCTAATAGTTTTATTAATACGCGAATAAAAAACAACAGACACAAGAATACGACATGAATAAATCCCAAAATAAAAGCTATTTGTGGGAAACGAACTTGCGACCATTCATCCGCGGATTGAAACCATTAATAATTAGACTGATTTAGGTCCATGTTCACCAAAAAGATGACGGTCTGATTATCTAAAAACAGCTGTATAAGACACATTTTTGTATGGCAACATGTCACAGTGACAGCTGTTTTAAATAATCAGACTGTTATCTTTTCGGTGGACATGGACCTTAATCACATATGGTAAGTACTTTTTGTTTATTAATAATACCTACTTATTAAAAAAAGAAAATTATTTATTCTTTGCTTAAATAAATGAGAAATTGATCAAGCCACATTTCAAATAATTTCAATGCAAGCGCCTAAACCAAAAATTGTCATGTGAGTACTTTATAACGACATCAACTAAAGTAAAGGAGAATGACCAAAGTGGACCAATTTTTTTTTTTAAAGTAAAAGATCTGCCCCCAGATTTACAACATAACTTATTTGAAAGACTGGTTCAAATGCATCTTTTTCTTCTATGGAACTGAAAAAATCTGTCCCACAGAATCATAGATATTAGCTGAAACGTGAACTTGAAAAAAAGTAGCACATTCACTTGATGTCCTTTTCTTATACCAGGCATCATGATTTAAAAAAGGAAACATAAAATATATTTATGCGTGAATTAGTTCTTACTACTATTTAGTGAATAAGATTATATAGAAAAAAGATACACAAAAAATAAGTGCAGGCAATAGTGTAACGTTACAGTATTCAATATTGTTGAATTAGTCAGTAACTGTGGGTTAGAATTTGATGCACATTTGCACACATAGTTAGTCCAATAGTATAAGTTAACCCACAATGGAGTCAACCCTGGGGGCAGCAGTTTTTTTTTTGGTCCAGAGCCCATACATTTTTGGTCATTCTCCTTTACTCGAACGTGAAGAATGTTCAGGCTTCAATAAATCCGTATAATTTCTTTTTTCACCGAATTTCAGTAAGCGACGCGTGAATACCTGTTTGGAAGCAAACGGCTGAATATTTTATTTGTAGGCATTTCTTTTTCTCAGGCTGGCTCGCTAATGTGGTTTTTCTTGCGGGTAGTTAAATAATACGGACTTATGTAGTTGGTACTTAGTAAGGGGTGAGTATGTAGACTAGGGTAGGTGGCCTTGTCTACATACCGGCAAGAAACCCTAAATGAAATAAATAGATAGTAGGTCTATTATTTGCATTATGAAAATAATACAAAAAAGTACCTACCTATAGTGTATTAGTAAATGAAGTAAGTACTCGTAGTAGGTCTATTTATTTCACTTATGTTCCTTTTACTTATTATCGCGCACAACTAAATAAAGTCACATAGATACCTATCTAGTTTCTTTGAGATGCCGATTATTTTTTACTTCGGATGAATTCAGGGCACAAAACCCAATTGCGTAGGTACCTATATGATGTCACCACAGCTTCTATTCAACTTCTGAACAGTCTTATTAACATTTACGACGCCCATGGGAACATCGCTAGACATACTTACTAGACCTTTAGTGTACAAAACAAACCCATCATCTCAGATAATTATCTCATCACAAACAGTAATAAAACTTGTTCAACGAGCATACATCATAAATACGAGGTAGGTGGTATGGTACTCGTATAGTAGTTACAATCACATCATCGCTTGCCCGCGTTATCTCCCCCACGGGAATTATAACTCCGAAGTGGAGTTTCCCAGTTTCATTCGCCAGGGGAATGTGCTGGCTAGATTGAGCAAAGATATGATGAGCCTGTGATAAATAGCTGAGCATCTAATAGTCTGTGAATAACTGAGTGAGTTATCTGCCAATGTGAGGTTGGAGTGGTGGTTTATTATGTAGTTTAGAAGATTGTACGGCCCCGAATTACATGGACGTGGTCCTAGACAATGTTTTATTTATTTTAACACCACTGCTGTCAAAATGGTAAATCAAAACGTCGTGAGGAAGCGTCCATATCTCATATCCAACAAGTCGAAGACGTACATATGTGACATCAACCGGCCATACTGGGTTCGCGTGTTAGATAAAATCTCCTCCTTTCTAATATAAAGGAGGCCTGTAACCCAGAAGTTTGAACGAAGTAAGCTTCTAATGCCATAGGAAGTTTGAAAGACACAAGGGAATTGTAAATCGCGTGGTTATTTTTGATAGTTAGTGAACTATCAGTAATTACCTGCTACCCCGACATCAATCGTGTAACTGAAGTACAAATACTGGTTAAACATAGATGTTTTATCTAAAAACCACTACCAATAGGTTTGAAGAATGAGGAATAACAATCAGCTGAGACTGATACTATTGATATTCCTCGTTCATATCATTGTCTAGATTTAGAAACTACGTTACTAATCATATTGAAAGACCCAGGATACATAGTAAGACATATTGTCTTTAAATTCTCCAATTTATCTTAAGGAGTTTATGAACTAAAAAGCAACACTATTGTAGCGAAAGTTTACGTCCGAAAAGCACAAAACGATTACAAAAGCTTGAAACTTAAAGCCGGTGAAGTAAGTAAAAGTTCTCATTTCTATGGTCGGTTGGTACATCGCTTTAACTTTTATTGACTGAAGTTTGTCGCGTTCGCGCTCCGTTGACAACTTGAATTAAAGTTTTAAAGTAAGGCGTCATTATTTTAAAACAGGTATGCCGCTGCTCCTCAATTTAGCCGATAAATGCTGGGGTCGTGAAATTCTATAGAAATACGATCCTAGGAGTTTTACAAGTTTATTATTCTCATGAACAATCTAGTTTCATAGACATTATAAAAACGATCATACCTTTACCTATTATGTTTTTTTTTATAGCCGAAGGGCACTTTATCTCCCCGTCATTGTCAAAATTTTGTTCTACACCATACATGGGAACCTTCTAGATAAGGAGATATTGGGGGTCAAAGTTCCAACTTTTTAAATACAAGTTTTTATTATAAGATTTATGCTTTCAACACCTCTACGACTCCCGTACCACTCAATCCATCCATCAGCACAATGTTTGAAGTGCGTTACATTGATTTCTACAAAAACACGATTTTTCACCCCAAAAATAAAGTCGTTTCCCAGCAATAATTTTTGCGTTAAGTTACTTACTTACTTAGTTTGATGTACAGAATGCTTGGTTTACGGCTTCGTGATGAGATGGATTACATGCACCGTGGATAAGCAAGATTGACGCTGATTGCATTACCAGGTGGTGCTGCTGCCGAAATTAAGGCTGATCCGAGCCAGTTGAGACGCTCAACACAGCAAGTAGCAATCCGGGCTACTGCGTGCCTTCAAAGTGGTGGGGGACATTTTGAACAACTATTGTAAATCTACTTTTATTATTAAATAATTAATACTTGTTATTTTGTTTATCTTTGCTAATCACCATAAATATCTAAAGAAAAACCAATTCGTTATGAATTCACTATCTGCACAAGCCTGTGTTCCAACAACAATATCTCTTAAACCAATGAGCATAGAATAGAGTTTTTGGTATCATTATTTAGGTAAATTTACCATCTGTGAGACACGTATATAAAAAGAGGTAATTCTCAGGAGTGTTTTTGTAATAACCTTGCAAAACTAAAAAAACAATGTTAATTTTGACGTAAAGTTGATCTTTTAGCATTCATTTTAATATGATACAGCAATTATTAAAGTTATTTGAGTTATTTATCACATTGTTAATACTTTTCCGTTATGGGAAGTTTTTGTTTTACGATAATCGGACATTAAATTCCAAAGTTACATAACTTTGAGTACGGACGCTACGAAAAAGTCAACCAAAATACAAAAATGGCTGCCATTCAGAGGCCGTTGGGTTTAGACCCCACCTGTATAATGATTTTAGTGACAAAATAGAGCAAACTATCACCCCCTAAAGTTTGTACAGTCCGAACCCAGACATATTGTATATTGCCGTAAATTCGTATTGACAAACAATATTAACCGTTCAACCAAGGAGGACCTCTTGGCTAAATAATAACAGCTGCTTGAGTCGATCTTCAGATTAAATCCCGCTTGCCTATGGTATAGTGGTTCTTGTATGGGTGACCATTACATACCGGGCTCCCTCCGTGCCTCGAAAAGAACGTATCGGGTGTCAATTGTAGATCTTGGACAGTCGTTACAGGTAGTCCAGACAGACAGTCTTACCGGGTATCGAATTCCCTAGTACTGATTGGGTTGTGGTGGTCCGGTAGGCAGTCACACCATGTAAATTACTGGTATTCAGCTGCATCCGGATAGAATGGAAGCCAATATAGTTGGGAAAAGGTTAGGCAGATGATGATCGAACTTACAACCAACTTCAAACTTGTCAAAATCAAAGTTAAGATCCGTTAGGAATTAATGAGCTAATCCTTTCCCAAAAACCTTACATCGAATAAGTCTTCATAATGATTTATGTGGATTAACTTTGTAGCGAACTCCACAGTCGACTATTTTGATTGCCTTACAAGGGGTATGTTTGTACAACAGATTATATTAATGTTTCCTTAGCTTGGGGCTTGTTTACGGATCGTTGGAACAGATTTATGGATTGTAACCAAACTTAAATGCTGTATTAAATATGTTTGATAGCTTCGTTGAACATTAGAAATTAAGTCGAAACTCATTTCGATTTGAGAATGCTAGGCATTCTTGGTTAAGATTGTAAATAAAGCGCGCTATACCTACCTCGTCAGATTCTTGAGCAATTTATTGCGGCCTGTCTTCTAGAAGTCACGGGGGAATGGAGATTTTAAGAAGTTGAGTGAAATATTGCGAGAATAAATTATTATTGTTTTTTTTTTAACCTCTTTTGATGTTGTAATTTTGAGTTATCTGAGAGATCTGTTTGGTTTAGATATTAATGACTACAAACATAAAAAGTGGTCAATACAAGTTTATGCAAACACGCAGCTCCTAAAAAGACAGCCTAATAAAAACAAGCGGTTGGATTCCCAATTTTCTGTGCCAATCCGAGTGGACATGAAAGCGACTGAGAGATACATTTTAACGAGCATAATAAAAAAATATGTAATAATGCGAAAATTTGTGAAGATGAATGTTTTTTACTCTTCCAAAAACTATTGAACAGATTTGGATGAAAAAACACAGAAAGATTATGTAACCTGGACCAGCACATACGAACCTTAACATACTTTTTAGTTTTTATCTCGGTATTATACAATCCCGTGGGACAATTACCGAAATCCACACGATAAATATATGTGTCACCGTAAAATTGTCAAATACGTTATATTGTAATATCTCTAGCGATATTGTAAAGTCTCGAATTATTGTCAAATGAACATACTGCTTACAACAAAACGCATTATTTTTCGTGAAATGCATGCGATGGTAGTCAAGTTACGCGGTGTGGAGGGAAGGAGGGGTCCCCTTGCCCAGTGGCACAACTCTCATGAAAAGATAATGCACCATTCCTGAGAAATACCGATTAATATAACATAACCTTAAAACACTTTATATTCCCCCTAAAAAGCGTAGTCAACGGAGCCCCGCTTCGCGGGGCCCCAATTTCCGAGTGCAGGGTTTAAAGCAGAGGTTCTCAAACATTTTTTCCTGGTAGACCACTTTGAATTTGTTTTGGTGTCGGTGGACCCCCTGTAGCATTTTCTTTCAAGCCCGTGAACTAAAAAAGAAAAGCAAGACAATATTTTTTTTCGCACTATCTGTTAGGATTGCATGAGGATCGTTGTTCCCAAGATATTTTTTTGGCAAAAATCCGAAAATTGTAATCTTCTGGCTTCGAAATGTATTTTTTTATGACTTAACACGACCTTTTTCACCGAAATACAACCTGTCATCACCGGATCATTTGATCTTTATTACTCTTTCTAGTACCTAGCTTAATATCTGGCTACATTGATCAAGCTAAGCCAACATTTTTGTTCTTTGGCATCGAACCCAGGTAAAATTTCGTGGACCTCCACTTACAGCTTGTGAACCCCCCCATTTTCTTCAAGCCAATGTAGACCCCCGATGGGTCTCCCGTAGACCCCTGGGGGTCCACCTGGACCACTTTGGGAATCACTGGTTTAAAGGAACCCAACTAACCTAACGGGGGGGTGTCCCAAGTCCCGATTATGGGGGCAGAGATACTTCCGTATGTTCAGTTGACAATAATTCGAGACATTACAATATCGCGAGAAACAACACGTTAGATTGTAATATAACGTGTTTGACAATTTTACGGTGACATATCCATTAGCTCTTGGACCGATTTTCATCAAACATCGTTAAGAACACTTCCAACTAATTCACCTTACAAACGAAAAAAAAAACAAAATCAAAATCGTTTGATCCGTTTGGGAAGTACGATGCCACAGACACACCGTGTCTAAAACTTGGAAAATGTCAGTGGTAAGGTTCTTTCCCTATCCCTAGTAACTTTCTGACGTTGTTTTTCTGTTTGTTTACAGGACAAGCACTACCTGTGTATAATGGCGTCGGACTCGCCCGATCAGAACCTGACGCAGTACTTCAGTCTATGCAACGACTTCATACACGCGGCTCGTCTAAGAGACGGCAACGTTCTTATACATTGGTAAGTAGCAATTAAACTTATACAGGGTGTATTTCACCTCATCACAAAGCCGTTAACCAAGCATTCTGTACATCAAACTAAGTAACTTTACGCAAAAAATATTGCTGGGAAACAACTTTTTTTTTGAGGTTATAAATCATGTTTTGTGGTATAACTCAGTGTAACACACTCAAAACATTGTGCGGATGGATGGATTGAATAGTACGGCGGTCGTAGAGATATTTAAAGTAAAATTCATGCGATAAAAAGTGGTATTTAAAAAAAAACTTGTCAAAATCTTGCAACTTTGACCCCCAATATCTCCGGAACTAGAAGGTTCCCAGGTATAGTGTAGAACAAAAAAATGATCAAAATGACGAGGAGAACAAGTGCCTTTCGTATTCGTTAAGAGGTGTTTTACACCCTTTATTGTCACTTACGGAATATCTTCCGTGATTATTTATTGAGTTGAGCTCCCAACCGTGAAAGCCTAAAACAGTGTTTAAGTAGCAATTAATCGAGTACCATGCGTGTGTCATCTGCCTAGACGGTTCCCAATAGGGTATATGTCACACCATAAAACAATAATTCCGAAACACTAAACTTTATTTTAGGCCCTAAAACCCGATTCATTTTCAATTAATTGCCAGATTCGATTTTTGGTTCCATTGAAAACAATAAATAAAATTATGTCAATTGATTGGTGTGTCATCGACCCTGTTATATTGAATCTGCTTCCAATCCGTATACAGCTGCGACTGACTATCTGACCTCGACAACCCTGTCACTTGGGTTGGTAAGACTGGATGACGTGTCATGCATGAATGGTCCTCATTAATGCATGACACGTCATCCAGTCTGATACCTGTCTGACGATGCCTGTTCCTCTTGATGATTTGTATTGTGTCAATTATTCTGTTTGTCACTGTTCATTCTTAATTTATTTATTTTAATTTATGATAATTTTTAATGTGTTTTTAATTTTAATTTATCCTAAGTTTAATTTTTGTCTCGGTTGCCCTTTTTTAATGTATAATGATTTGTGTTTTTACTTTTTTATAAAACTGACCTGTAATTCTTGATAATAACACTTAAGAAATAAACTAAACTAAACTATTGACCCCGCATGAGTCTGCATGCTTCTAAATATCCGCTGCTGGAACAGAGAATATGATCAGGTTAACAAATGGATGCTGGCAGTACAAGGTGGAGACGACTATGAATGAAACACTGGCTAGTTCTTATGAATGTTTTTAAACTAATAAATAAACCGTAAGTTAAATAAAATAAATATTTTTTTCAGACAAACTAAAAACATACAATTACTGTAAACTAAATAGAACACCGTTTTTTTCCTGACAGGCGAAAGGCAACCTAACCTGAGTTTAGAAGCAAGAAATAGTCTTTTATAATGAACTAGCGGACATCGCGCGGTTTCCCCGCGTGGTTCCAGTGCCCATGGGGGTACGGGGATAAAGTATAGCCTAAATTACTCGCTGATAATTTTGCTATCCATAGCTGAATATTTTTTTCAAATCGGCCCAGTAGTTTTTAAGTGTATATTTTTAGAACAAAAACATAAAATGGTTAGATACGACGTTTTCATGTATCTTTGTGTGGATGTTCGTATTTTTTCCCTATGGGAAATATAATCCTACGTCAACAACATGCTCCATCACCAACATACACAACATTCATATTGTTATGGTAACAAGATTTTTTGGATATTTTCACCGTCATAAAATAGCAATAAATCTCGAAAGAGAAAATGCCGGATGCAATATAAATCTATTGTTGATGGGTGTTTCTCGACTGGTTTTCTTTCACCGCCGCAAAAATAAGAATATGAATTTCCACCCCAACGTCACCCATGTTATAAATTGTACCCTTTTGACGGTACAAGGCCAGCACTGCCCTTCCCTTTTACGAGGTAATGCACTGAGAAAGATGTTTAAAGGAGATTTTATTTATTCAGAGACTATTTCAGGAAATTAAGATAATATGCTGCTTTTGTTCTTTGTGCGTTTGTCATAGATTTGAGCCCCAGGTATTTATTTAATTAAGTACCACTAATCTCTAGTGTTTCTGTCTGTTGCTGGTCTTCCAATGAACCTTGAGAGGGTAAGTGATAGACAGAAAACAGTCTCAAACATGATATAAAGAGTGTTAAAAGACTCTCAACTAAACCCAAAGACACTTGTTTTCCCTTTCATTGCGATATTTTTTTTTATTCTCGAGTCTAGAGATCTAGACGAACGTTCCCAGGTATGCCTGAGAAACTTCTAGTAATTGAGATACTGGGGGTCAAAGTTCTATTTTTTTCATAAGTTCTTTTTTAAACACATGTTTTTAATGCTTTACTTTAAACACCTCTAGTCGACATTGGCTTTGCTTGCCATCAACCAAAAATAGAATAGAATTGTTAATACCAATTGCCAAGCAGAGATGGCAGGTTTATTAATATTATCACGGAAATACGACCCCACACTATTGAATCCTTCCACTTCCATATTTTGAGTGCGTTACGTTGAGTTTTACTGTAAAACGTGTTTATTCAATGAAAAATAAGTCATTTTTGTGTAGGGTTACTTAGTTTAAGTACAGAATGCTTGGAGTAAACAGGGTGTAAACAAATAGATATCGAGTAAATTAATTAAATGTGTAGGTATGTACGAGTTCGACACATATAGGACACATATGTGTCAGTAGGTACTGGAAACATGATTTAAGCTAAGTTTGTATGTTCAAATTCTCAACTACTGGCCCTCACAGGCATAACAAAAACATTAGAAGAAAATTGATATGGCCAAAAATAAACAAAGAACAATCAATTAGTGGAGAGCTAATGGATATTTCTAATTTGATACTTCACAGAATTCACTTTTGTTCAAACATGTTTTCTTCCACAAACTTTCATTTGTGATAAGCTCCTGTCGTGACCACAGACTGTGTTATTATAGTCTAGAAAGGACTGTCCCCAGTTATCTTTTTAATTTATCATTTTGTACTTGTTTTAAGTGAAATTAGATTATATGTAGACACGAAGAAAGTCAAAAATCCTATAGGGCAAAATATTAGATATGCAGAAAACTTAGTTACCAAGGTACTAATTTCCTGTCAATACGGGAATCAAACTCCTTAGTCAGCAGGTAAACCGTTTTGCCACAGAGCCATTCAAGCCATATTATATTGCTTGACCGCCAATTAAGGCATTCCTTGCAATCCTAGCATTTCGTATTTGAACTAAGCTAAAATCCTTAAAATACCTTTCAATCCATTTGACCGAGGCAATACCCACAGCAGCACTTTGCCGTTTAGAGGTTTCTTTTGATTTGTAACTTTCTTTAGAAAATATAAAGCATCGGAACCAAAGGCTGATGAATTGGGATCCTTTAAAGGAGGAAGATAGAATATAAACGCGGTTGGTTTTGTGGTCGTCAGTAGGTAATGGGTTCCATTTATAAATTAAATGTGCTATCATCGATCACGCACGCAACTAACCAATTTTCGGCCAGTATAATGCTAACAAAATGAATGAATAATGAATCAACAAATCGGGGCAGTCAACTTCACTTTTTTTTTGTTTATTTATTAGTTGCTTAGCAAGACTCGACGGCGACGCCTCTCTGGGTAGTTTTCTAGAATTCAAGACACCTCCAGCAACATACGGAAGGACAGTTGTATTTGTAGGGACACTTTCAAACGGAAGAATAACAACGTTACTTGGCGTCAGATAAATGTTTAAAAAAAACAATAAAACTTCACGCCTGTAATATCCGAAAGGGCAGGATCACATCCAATTTAATAGGAAGCGAGGTTGTTGCTATATCAAACATGCAGGCGACGTGGCTGTAATTGAGAAAACCCAATAACATTTACCCTGACCTGGGCATAGAACCCCGTATGCCCAGCAATCGGGCTTGCACCAACAGAAATAAAAAATAATATTATTTCAACGACCAAGCTATCACAAATCACTGTCCACTATAATCACGTTATAACACAAAGCTTTCTAAGTAAATAACCATGTCCGAAATATCAGAATAAATAATAACATGTCAGAATTCTCGTTTGTCCTCCAGGGACTGTAGTTACGAAAACATTTGTATAATAGTTGGGTGCGGCGCGGCGCCATTATAAATCACAGGCATGTTTCTGTTTATTGTTATCATCAGAAGTTAGCATGGAGCTACGTTTTCTGAAATATAATAAGACTTGGTAGTGAATTATTCGCACTAAGGATTTTCAGAAGTGACGTTTCCAAGTTTAGATGTAAGAAGGAACAATCTCAGAAACTCCTCATCCGATTTTATAAAACCTGATACAAAACTACACTTTGCCGATTACCATGACATGTTTGATGGCTGATTTAACGTAAAACATAACATCACGCCTGTTATCGCCGTAGGATTAGGCAGAGGAGTCTTTAATAGTACACCCACATTAATGGCAGATAAATATCTAATTAAATTCCATTTGAATTCGTGGGCATAAGCAAGTATGTTTATTGTATTTCTGAAAGCGTCAACCTGCCTGAAGTCACTTGATATTAAATACATCTCGGTGCTTCATTTGATATGATTAATTATGTAGCAGCTTATAAGGATTAACTCATGTTTCTGTGAGGAATAACCCATTATATCAGCGAATGTGTCATATTAAAAGCAATACAGTTTAACGACCTGTCGACAGCCATTGCCAACGCTATCGTTGTGACGAAATTCTCGTCGAAGTTCCAAAATGCTTCAAACATTCTTCAATCTATACTAATATTATAAAGCAGAAGAGTTTGTTTGTTTGTTTGGTTGGTTGAACGCGCTAATCTCAGGAACTACCGGGTCGAATTGAACAATTCTTTTTGCGTTGGATAGTCCATTTATCGAGGAAGGCTATAGGCTATATAACATCACGCTATGACCATAAGGAGCGGACCAGGAATGAAAAATGTCGCAAAAACGGGGTCTTTTTTTTCCTTTCGTTTTTCTCTCTTATTTGACGCAGACGAAGTTGCGTGGGTCAGCTAGTGCTTTAATAATGTTTTTCGAGACGACGAAGACGATATCGGCTAATAATTGTGTTCACATGTAAACGTTATGCCGCTTTAATCACGAGCAACTATTTTCTGTCCAAACCTGCACCGTGAACAGACGCGTTACTTTTTGCTTCGCATTAATTACATTCTTGAAACTTACTTTTAATTTTTTACCACAGGACCTACATACCACAATATTTGCCCTCTAACAATAATAGCAATAACAAAAATATCGTACCATAGTACCGTTCCTAACTCTTCGTTAAAAGTCAGTTCTGATTAATCACCCTACAGAGCCATTTAATTCATTTCCGCTTCCTGTCGGGTTCGTGTGGAAAGGTCGCGCAACTCTGTCCTGCTGAGCAATTGGACGTCGCCATTGATTCATTACTAATCGTATCGCGGTGCTGGTAATTACATAATTATTGCTCACCGCTTGCATCAATGGCCCTCATAAGCTTTTGCCCGCGACTTCGCCCGAATGGAGTCCAGAAATTATTCCACGTTAAAGTACTACCAGAAATGAAGACATCCGCAAGAGAACCAAGATCACCGATGTAGCCAGAAGAATTGCCAAACTTAAGTGGCAGTAGGCAATACACATTGCTCGCAGAACGGATGGCCGATGGGGCCGAAAAGTTCTGGGGTGGCGACCACAAACTGGGAGACGATGCGTTGGAAGACGGGGAACAAGGTGGACCGATGACCTGACCTGGTTGCGGGAACCCATTGAATGCGACTCGCACGGGACCGATCAATGTGGCGACACGCAGGGGAGGCCTATGTCTAGCAGTGAACGTCTTTCGGCTGAAATGATGATGATGATGATGTACTACCAGGATATAAAGTATTATTTGTCATTACCCAGGTGATGATCTCTGTGTTAAATTCGAACGAGATCCTTTCATTCAGGTGAGACCAGATCAGACCAGAGCTACCTTCTTATTTATAATATTATTAAGTGTGTTATGATGGATAAATTATTATGGAGGATTGAACACAAGCTCTCTCAAGCCTCTCTCGTCTATCTGTTCCACCTGCTTTGAAAATCCATTTAAATCCCGCTTAAGTTAAGCAGCTTGCTATGAATACCATGTGATGTGAAAAATCTGTTTTTCTAAAAGGATAAAACCTTTAAGCGACGACCTCAGATGGCATTAGGGTCGTCCACATTGTGGTTCAGGTAAATTTTTATACCTAACTGTGTAGGTAAAAGCTGCCCGATAAAAAGTAGTTTAATTTCTCTGCCATCCTTTGTCTATAAAATTAAACCTCTTACTGAGCGGGCCCGTAATATTTAGGTCAAAGGTGTATTTAGGTCTGACTATTTTTGCCCAAAATTTGTGGTTAAATGCCAGTTTCCTCAGACTTCACCTTAAGCAAATTGCGCTTTTCCTTTGGCCTAATTTTTTATGGAAGTCATCCAATTAAGGCTCTATAAAACAGAGTTTTTATTTTTACCGCCATCCTTAGTCGAGAAAATTCAAAAATGTCTTGGGAAAACAGCGTAGTTATGACAAAACTGGAGCAAGGAAAGATTTTAATGACGCATCATTTGCCGCGGCTTCGGTTACAAGCACTGGGACGAGTAGGCCCGCAGCTTGAGATAGTTCATGACAAAACTGTGTATACTTTATGTACTCCGATTTATATAATGACACAAAAGTTACGCTTCAAAGTTCTGTAAGCAGCGAGTATCTAACTAATGCAACGATTACTGCTTAACGCGTCTTGGCTTTGAGTTTCAAGGCTTCAGTATCTCCAGATCCTAACGTTTATTTTGGTACTTGAAAATATTTCGTCTTTATTACCTTCAGAATTAGTATTACGCTCCCGGAAAGAGAGTAATGTGTATAAGTAGTTGTTCAAGAGGCACTAAATTTATTCTCAGTTTAGGAACTTGTATAGAAAATAAACTTGCTCATTATAAGTATGAATCAAAGAATCAAACATCTTTCCATTTCTGCATGCAGCAGGCACCAAAGGCAAACATCGGATTTGCTATGTATAACCTACTTTAAAATCATCTTGTTCTACTACAGTATAGCCTGAGAATCTCAAGTCTTATCTTATTCGCCTCAATATCTCCAGGGCCCACCTTTCTCGGTCAAGTGTCATTCGCATCGCTTGCAGTTTGAACTCGATTGAGAGCTGTTCGCGACACCCCACTTTAATCTTGCCGACCGGCTTAAAGCTCATAGCACATTTATCAACACCGCACCGGATTGGTATAGTATAGCCTCTCCACGTTTTTACTAGCTTATAAGTGCGCGTTGCAGCATGAAGTTTCAAATAAAGAATTCCGAACAGTGCTTACAGCTATGCATTGAACTTTAGCTTAAATGTACGGCATATTTAAACGTAATATGACAACGGTTTCCAAACTAATTCTGTTAGAGGCTTTAAAAGTTAGTTTTAATATTCAGATTGATTTCTCTAGTTCAGTTGAAGGAAATGTTTGAAGGATCATTTAAATTCTAGTAGACTTACATATTTCGGTCAAGCGCCACTTTCAGACATCCTCTTATGCTCAGAAACGAGAGCTTTATCCATTCACGTAACACCACACACCCCCTTAGCATTCTCATCAGGCGCATGCAAATGCCTTTCAGTCATCTCTTTTGCCCCAACGCGCAACGTTCTGATCCATACAAGACAGCATGAGAGTACACGGCTTATTAGGATGAAAAGATGGTTTCGAAATCAACCATTTTGAGCACTTTGACTGTCAAAAAATAAGATTCAGTTTTCCGAATCCGGTGAAGAAAAAGTGTTCTAGGCGAAGCGTCCTAGGGTAGCTCGCGAAATTCAAATTTTCGTTTCGTTTTTTGCAATTTGCAGGCCAGTGCTAGGTTTTATGTTGATGAAGATATCGTTTGCGACTGTAAGAGTAATGTAGTTTAAGTAAGTATATACAATTATAATCATCGAAATGATCAATACAACCCTACAAGCTCACATAAGTCTAGGGACGACTTAACCTTTAAAAAATCGTTACTCGACTTATATGAACTTAGAGGGTTGTATTGAAGATTTTGATGGTTATCATTCTGCAACTACATACGTTTTACAGTCGCAAACGATATTTTCAACTTCATGCAACCTACTGCCGGCTTGCAAATTGCAAAAAAAAAAAATGAATTTCGCGGCCCGCGAAATTAATTTTTTTTTTTTTACGCTGACGCGCTGAAGCTGACGCTTTTACGTTAAGGATCATTGAATTATAGTTGATTGGCGGTTCCCTTTCTCGGTCAAGTGTCACTTGCGTTAGGCACTTGTAGTGTGAACACGATCGAGAGCTGTAGGCCCCCCTCGCAGCCCCCTATCCGCCGCCAACCGGCTTAACTTGAACGTAAACACGGCTTATTGGAACGTAAGGGGAAGAGACGGTTTCAGAGTCAATCCCGCCGGGAGCTTTAGATGATAAAATAATTTTGAATTTAAAATTCTTTTTTCGATCAAAATAAAGAACATGTATAAATAAACGATCAGTACGTTGCAGTGGTAAAACTTTTGACTTCGTTTATGCTGCTTCCTTTATGTTTCTCTTAAGCTTACTATGATGATACGGAAACCTCAAAATAATGTTTTTCTTGTATGGATTTACCTATCTGCAGCAGCAAAAGGAAAACAATAAATCATGGGTGATTTATTGTTTCTGCTTTTCTTATCCATAGCCGCATTTTTATATTTGGATTCTGCCTACTTCTGGCTTTAAGAACATCTTCTTAAAACTCAGCTCATTCAGTAGTAAAGATGCCATACAGCGTGACGGTGGCGGTGATGTTCAATCCTATTTCTAGTTTGATGTGTGAACATACGGAAGTATCTCTGCCCCCATAGCCGGGACTTGGGGCACCCCCCCCCGCTAGGTTAGTTAGATTCCTTTAAACCCTACACTCGGAAATACCCTGGGGCTCGACTACGCTTTTTAGGAGAATTTAAAGTGTTTTAAGGTTAGTTCATATTATTCGGTATTTCTCAAGAATGGTACATTATCTTTTCATGAGAGTACGACTGGGCAAAGGGGACCCCTCCTTCCCTCCGCACCGCGTGAGTTGACTACCATAGCATGCATTTCACGAAAAATGTGCGAATGCGAAAAATGAGTTTTATTGTAAGCAGTATGTTCGTTTGACAATATTTCGAGTGTTTACAGTACCGCTAGAGAGATTACAATATAACGTGTTTGACAATTTTAATGTGACATAAATATGTGTAAAAACAATCATTTACTTGTTTCAGAGGCTGGAAAACACTTAAATATTTACTTTTTAACTAAGTACGAGTATATTCTAATTCTGACTGCTGATGGCTCTCCCAGTGTACGGTAATTAATGAATAACCTTGAAATGGATTATAGTAGACCTATGAGTATTCAGAAAAAATACGAAAATTTATCCGCAGATGTAAGGCCTTTACAGGAATTGAGGGCCATATTACTTTTTTTTTGCTTTAGTAATTTATTCTCCTTTTTTTACATTTAAGGCACAATAATAATTGTACCAGTACCAAATATTTACATGAAACCGAGATTATTTTAAAATTATTGGTCACTCATGTATGCATACATTTTTTTACTCAGGGTCTTTAAACTTAATTTAAATAAAAAAATAATTTATGCTCTTTTTTTCAATATAAATTAACTTATCTCAGGCACTACTTATATGATAGATTTTTTTTAATGGCCATAAACTTACACCCACTCATGCACATACAGGGTGTAAACCACCTTATCACAAAGCCGTTAACCAAGCATTCTGTACTCATCAAACTAAGTAACTTTACGCAAAAAATATTGCTGGGAAACAACTTTTTTTTTGAGGTTTTAAATCATGTTTTGTGGTAGAACTTAATGAAACGCACTTTAAACATTGTGCTGATAAATGGATTGAATAGTACGGGGGTCGTGGAGGTGTTAAAACATGAATTAAGAAAAACTTTGACCCCCCATATCTCCGTGACTAGAAGGTTCCCAGGTATGATGTAGAACAAAAAAATGATCGCAAATATGGGGAGAACAAGTGCCTTTCGGCTTCGTGAAGAGGTGTTTTACACCCTTTTTTTTTTTAAGGATGGGAAATCATCAAATGACCCCCCCACTCTGGGCGGAGCGGGAGGGAGTGTCAGACTCTTACTGACTAAAAACCATCCATGTTCCTTCCTCGCCTTTTACGTTCCGGGGCCGCGGTATCTCTTTCGAACAGGCCCGCAACCCCGGCAGGCTTCGGCCCTTGCGGGCCCCTCTCCTTTTGCTGACATCTCTTTGAGGCGCGCGTTGAACACGAACGCGCCGTCGACACGGCCTGTCGTCGTCGTTAGACGGCCGGACGGCTAGCTAGCCCATAGCCAGCCGTCCACAGGCCCGCATCTACGGTGGCCGGTAGCCACCACGTGGCCCCCGACGCCCGTTGCGTCTCCCGCGGCGGCCGGGAAGAGAGGATCTCTCCCTCTCTCGTTCCGCCACCTCCTTCGCTAGCATGACTGCTTCGCAGAAGGAGGCGACGGCTTCCCATTCCGTCTCGCTCCGGACCATGGATTGAACCAGGGCCGGACGCGAGAGGTCGCCGCCACGAGGACACGGCGGAGCTCCGCCCACGCAGGGCAGACTTCCACCGTGTGCTCCACCGTGTCCTCCGGTCGATCCTCGCAGTGGAGTGTTTTACACCCTTAATTTCATTTAATGGAAACTATTTAAATTACAAATTAAATTAAGAGTAACTCAGTCTTAATTTAATTTGTAATTTAAATAGTTTTAGCATAAAAATGATACGTTTCGCTCTTTGTATAACACGACTTGCTATGTAAGAGCGGACTCTCCTAACACAGGCACAATCTGCCTCAAAAGAGGATCCAATCACAAAATCTACCAATAAACTATTTTTATTTATTTTATTTTATTATTTTTTATAAATTCTATAAGCCATTTCAAGGTTATCCATTAATTACCTGGCACCCTGTATATGTTAGGCCTGTTATGTAGCATGACGATGATGGTGACGCGTGACGTACTGATGTCAAAGTCTGTTCTTCTAAATCTAGTTTTTCCTTAATTAAAACTAAATATTTGAATTACATAAAATTACTAAAGGTATCAAAGACTTTCCTGATCCTGACCACTCCTGTCGAAATAACTTCCTAAATTTCTTATTTTCTTCAGTTTAGCAGGGATGTCACGCAGCGTGACGGTTGCAGTCGCCTACATCATGTCCGTGACGCCGCTGACGTGGCGCGAGGCGCTGAAGGTGGTGCGCGCGGGCAGGGCCGTCGCCAACCCCAACCTGGGCTTTCAGAGGCAGCTGCAGGAGTTTGAGACGTATAAGCTGGTTGAGGTAAAGAAAATTTTGCTTTTGTGCTCTAACATCCATTTCCTTTTCGTCTAGTTTATACAAGGCGGCGCTGTT
The DNA here is from genome assembly GCA_916618015.1 of Xestia c-nigrum. NCBI lineage: Eukaryota > Metazoa > Arthropoda > Insecta > Lepidoptera > Noctuidae > Xestia > Xestia c-nigrum. Next base: position 15,995,447 of record OU745260.1, read on the forward strand.
ACGGTGCTTAAAAATATCGCTCGACATTACACACAGTGCCATCTAGTGCCACACTAAGCAAGGCTTGTGTCGTGGGCACCAGACAGTTGATATACTGCATATATATTTTTTTGTTTGTAAATACATACTTATTATACATACAGGGTGGCCGGAACATTGACGTCCAAAAATAAAATTTAGGTCCCTCGTATCGTGGGGTATCCGAATCACCCCCATGTATGTTCCGCGACTTTTCATAGTTTTCGAGTTACGAATTTTTTTCTGATTTTTTGAGAATGATCGACCTGACCAATCTAAATAAAACTTAAAAAAAAGTACATGGCTTTGTCGAATTTTTTTTTTTGCAACTGAATTTTCGTGAGTAGTACTTTTATGCATAAAATAATCAGCTTCGTAACTGTGATGAAAGTTATGAAAAAGTTGGTCTAAAGTGAAAAAATTACGTTCGGTAAATTATGGCTCAGCATTTCAACTTTAAATAAAAAAATTAAACAGGAAACTTCATGGTTCTTAAGTAGGCTTCAAGAATGCGCCAGACTCTCAGCATTCATAATCATAAAAAAATTAGTACTTAATGGGGCTACTTTGGCTTAAATCGGCCTTCAAAAACTGCGAGGTAGAAAATTCCTAAAATTAGCCATCTAATGAATGTTTTTATTTTCTCGTTCCTAAGGTTAATTAATGAAAAGAATACTGAAAACTTACCAACAAATTAGTTTCAGAGGTTGAAAATAAATTAATGTTTAAAATAAATTACTTTTTTTTTCACATTATCATCTGTGTTTTATTCAAAACCACTTCTTACTAAAAACATTTCTTACCTAACCTCTGAAACTAATTTGTTGGTAAGTTTTCAGTATTCTTTTCATTAATTAACCTTAGGAACGAGAAAATAAAAACATTCATTAGATGGCTAATTTTAAGAATTTTCTACCTCGCAGTTTTTGAAGGCCGATTTAAGCCAAAGTAGCCCCATTAAGTACTATTTTTTTTATGATTATGAAAGCTGAGAGTCTGGCGCATTCTTGAAGCCTACTTAGGAAGCATGAAGTTTCCTGTTTAAATTTTTTATTTAAAGTTGAAATGCTAAGCCATAATTTACCGAACGTAATTTTTTCACTTTAGACCAACTTTTTGATAACTTTCATCACAGTTACGAAGCTGATTATTTTATGCATAAAAGTACTACTCACGAAGATTCAGTTGCAAAATAAAAATCTCGACAAAGTCATGAACTTTTTTTTAATTTTTTTTTTAGATTGGTCAGGTCGATCATTCTCAAAAAATCTGAAAAAAATTCGTAACTCGAAAACTATGAAAAGTCGCGGAACATACATGGGGGTGATTCGGATACCCCACGATACGAGGGACCTAAATTTTATTTTTGGACGTCAATGTTCCGGCCACCCTGTATAAACATCCATGACTCGGAAACAAATATCCATGCTCATCACACAAACATTGGCTCCTACTGCGATTCGAACCGGGGACTCTAAGAACGTAAGGCAGCTTCACTACCGTTGCGCCATTTTCGGGTCGTAAAAGTAGGCATAGTATGGATTTCATAAGAAAATTGAAAACGAAAAGTATAAGGCCCGCCCCAGTCGCAGCACGTTACGGGTTGTGCCCACGCCTTAGTGGTGCCACGCCGTAGCGGATTGGCTACGAGTGCTAAGAAGTGTACGTGACGGTCACGCGAGTTTCATGATTTTGTTCATTGAAAAAGTGTTGAATGCGCCCAATGAAGTTTTCAATTAAAAAATCTCGAACGGTTGTTGACCTTTAATTAGGCGTGTGAGCTCTAAATTATTGTACCTACAGGTCGATATTACTGAAAAAAAAATGCAGTTCACTTGATTACTAGTACAGCGAGTATTGTTTTTGTTTAGACTATTCATTAAGAGTAATCACGTCAATCACATTACAAATCGCTAATAGTGATTCCGGTTATCTTTTGTTATTTTATTTATTTGGGACAAAAAACAGTTACCTACACGTTACAATATTAACAAATAGCTTAGGTCTAAAAAGTTAACAAACGCATAACCCACACTATTGTCCACGGAATCATATCGATTTAAAAGAAATGAGGAAACGGACGTATACAGAAAGGCCCTGTAAGAAAATCTATATCTATACTAATATTATACTACCTATACTACATATATTGCATGATAAAGCAGAAGAGTTTGTTTGTTTGTTTGTTTGGTTGAACGCGCTAATCTCAGGAACTACTGGTTCGAATTGAAAAAATCTTTTTGTGTTGGATAGTCCATTTATCGAGGAAGGCTATGAGCTATATATCATCGCGCTACGACTATTAGAAGCGGAGCAGGAATGAAAAATGTTGCAAAAACGGAGATTTTTTTTCCTTTCGTTTTTCTCTCTATTGTGACGCAGACGAAGTTGCGTGGGTCAGCTAGTATGAAATAAACCTGAAAGTTCACATTGCACTAACCAACTCTAGACAGCGCTATCCGTCTAAGTTCAGTTCGTATGCACCAATCAGATCACAACATAACATCAACAAGAAGCAGTCATCGTTAAGGATGATCAGAAGGTAATTCAGAAGCAATTTTTCTAAATTTGTTCTGATTAAGAGCAAGAAATATTCAAATTTATAAAATGTGAGTTGTATGTACGTTTCTAATAATCGGCGGAGTGGAGCTCTCTCACCAGCATTTGTCGCACTTCTCGCCGATGAACCGTCCTAGGTAACAAAGTTTATTTGAGAGTTACATACAATTAAACCTATTGTTGCATATGCCGTACAGCATCATAACCATCAGCAGTGTACGCCTCATGTGCTCCAAGCTTAATATGTTGTAATTTTTCTTCAGATCTGCATTGGAAATCTTGGTATGGTAACACTTATAATGTGTAGTGCGAAGAATTTTTTTCTGTATCATTTCTAGTCTGTGCTTATATTTTTTATAAAACGGGCTCCAAATGGAGACCGCGTATTCCAACTGGGAACGGACTAAAGTTTTATACAAGAAGAGGAAAGTAGAAGCCTTTTTAAATTCTTCACAAGACCGCATCATGAAACCATACATCTGAAAGGCTCTGTTAATAATGTTGTCAATATGGATATCAAAATGTAACTTACTATCCAGTAGGACGCCGAGTTCACGCGTGCAATCAATATTATCTTGTGTTATACCTATACTGAATTCCATCCATGTATACCTAAGTGCACAAATCCCGTCCAACAAGCTATAAAGCGCTAAGCTATCACTCAGTCCAATCAAATCAATACCTATCGGGAGTGATCCCAGTGAAATCGAAAGAGCTTTATCCTTATGTACATTTACGACATAAACTTATGGACACGCCTGTTTCTCTTTATGTACATACGTGTCTACACGTTATTTTGTTGCTTATGTGTCAATGTTAAAGTTGAATGTGCCTACTCAATTTGTTTGCTGTTATACGTCTTGGCAATGTAACTAGCACAAAAACTAACATAACGATTCGTTAGTGTTGTTGCTCGTGTGGAAAGTTTTTTGCTGATATGTATCGTAGATAAATAGAACTTTTATTTGTTTGAAACAGCACGTCTATACAATGATAACGTAGGTGTAAATCCAGGTAATTTATACGTCGGCTAGCGACATATGGTGGGATTGCGACCACCTCGCGTGACACGCTCTCGTCGCGTGTCAGTCCTCCCTTCTGCCAGAAATTCGTAAAATATTCCTTATTTTACTAACACATATATACGAGTAATCCTCACTTCGTGATATTAAAATTATAGCTTTACTGTACGATATTTTCTCCAATGAAATTTAGTTTTGCGGAAAGTAAAGTAAATGTTAATCAAGGAATTCGAACCATCACGGTATTTCTTCGAAAAGTTAACAATGTACGGTTACCTTAATGAAACATTCGCGTGACTAAAGCAAATCGATAGACAGGCTATTTGTCAAAATTGGGTCTGATTAAAGTCACTTACCTACGTGTTATTATTACAAAAAGTCTATTAAATAAAATAAAAAAGCCCGTTTATTCCTTGCTTGATTTAGAATTTTAATTTGATTTGTAGTGGAATGTGTTGGTGGGTTAGATTCTTTATTTAAATGTACTCGTAGTTTCCTTAATTTACAGGTACCCCAGTTTGAGTAAAGGCCTCCTCCAAAGCTGCCCATGTGTCTGTCTTTTGCGATTTGGCTCCTATACGATGCGGCTGTTCTTATGATTTCGTCCTCCCACCGTGTTAGAAGTCAAAAATCTATTAAAAAAGATCTCTTCAAAATCTTCAATCGTATCAACAATATTTTTTCTACTTTACGAGTACACATACATTAATAGTTATTTTCGAGACTCGTTGATTGGCTGACGGAGTGACAAACAACATACAGCACAGAGAAAAGCTTGAAATGAATTCTTAAAAGCTTGTAGAGGATGATGTATATTCAAAGAACAAAGAAAACATTCCCACCAGATCAGATTACTTTCCAAGAAACAGGGACTTTCTACGTGGAATCATGGAAGCTAGTGCTAATTGAATTCTGCAATATTCTTTTGATTATTACTGACTAAGTATACTTCTAAGCGAATAAAGAAGCGGGCAACAGCTAGTTTCTTAAAATGGGAAAGGCAACAAACCATAACCCATATTAGACACACCCTATGACTGTTCGATTGCGAATTGGGTCACAAAACTGTAACATGAGGTCATTTACTGGCACAATTTATTTCCTGACCAATTTACACGGGTTTTTTTTTCAATACTTACACATTTACCAATTTGAAAACAGAACCTTCACCGCTCTGCCACATATGCATACTTCTTAACATGTCAATGGCAATCTATATCAAGCCTGGCAAGAACTTGGCAACGAGTTCGGCACCTTCAGTAGAGAGTAGTAGGTATACTTACTTACTCATTAAGAACTTTTCACTCAAGGAAAGAAGAAGATTGAAGGAGCGTTACCCGTCCTTGGCGTTAGCTGACAGAGACATGTCGGAATGCCGCGTCATGCTGGACTCCTACCAGACGATGCTGAACCAACGCACCATTTGCGAAGGAAAATGCGCCATGGGCCGACAATGTCCTACTGGTAAGAACTTATAGCTGTGTGAATCATAAGAGGTCACCGACGGTTTTTTTTCTGAAGATTATAAAGTGACGCGCCGTCAGCATTAAATAAAGTTCTCTTTGTGAACATTGTGAAAATTTTAGACACGTCTGAACGAGTTCAACGTAGATTTATCAATGTCGCTTTAGCTGTTAATCTTCAACTAAAAAACGGTCCAAAATGACTCCTAGCTGTGACCTCTCAAGAGTGCTCCAAAAGGAAACTAACGTCATTCCCCTCACGTATTTGTACATAGTTCAATTTGGTGTTGTAAGGCTCGAAGTAGTTTTAATTCAATCGCCAGACGGCCCACTTTTACCGTGCTTCACACTCCAATATAATTCGATTTTGCTTTAGCAATTTCATACTAATATCGTTTATATGTAAGTAGATTGTATTATACGGGCCGTAGAAAGGTTGAAATAAGCCAATCTTTGATGTTTCCAAATAGGATTGAACGTTTGTTTGCTGTTTATAATTTAGAAGCACTGTAATTTCATGGAACTCTACGTTTTATTTCATAAGAACGAGATCTGAGAGTAAACGCTCGTTCATAACTTTGTTGCTTGTTTATCGTTACGAATGTATCTTCTGTAATTACTTTAGTACAGAAAAGTGTACCTATTCACCAGCATGTACTTACGAGTATTTTTGAAAAATGTATCTAAATAAAAGTATCATCTTGTAAAGCACCATTTTCGCAAGCAAAACAACGCTTCTAAAAACACTTATGAACCTGGTACTGACTGCCACCCACGACAACGTTGTACCACCGAGCACTGTTTACCGATGTCATTGTCCGCACAATCACTACACTATAGAAGTACGTGTTGCCTTCTCTCACATCAGGGGTATGCAGAACAGGGTCCAAGCGACAGCCGCGATCGAGGAAGCCGTCAGTTGCCGCAGGGCCCGGGGAAAGCCCAGGGCTGAAGAGGTCCCCGTCTACTCTGTCCACCACGTCCACCGTCTCTGGGTATCGACCCAGGTCCTCGCCGGCTGGACTTTATAGTTATACTGGAGGTGAGTGACCTCTCTAAATTAAAGGTTACCTTATTCACAATTAGAAAATTCTGTCATCCAAATTCGAAAATATTGAGCGCAGCTCTCAGATTAAGATGACAGAAGATACGGTGATAATCGTGAACCAACCTATTTGTCCCGACCTCTATGCTTATCTATGGCGTAGCACAATAACACTACGCGCTACGCCGTAGACCAAAACTACGAGAAACAAGTACTAAGAAAATTCTGGTTTAAACACAAAAATGAAACATGCCAACACTCCAAATCACCATTTCATCACCGTTGTTTCTTGAAAAGCCGTACAGCACCTTGGCCACTAACCAACACATGAGCAGCCACCGATTTTTCCAATTCAACAGTCAGTCTATTCCTCAGCTCCGTCTCGCCCGACACGTTCAGCGTCAGGTCTTAGCGTGACGCGCGTGACGGACCCTGTCGGCGGCGGCACGGCCATGGCAGTCGGCGGCACGGAGTACTCCCGGCGCCGGGCTGCCTCAGCACCCGCAACCCCGGCACTATCGCCGGCGTCCTCGCCGCCCGGCTCCCCGCATCGGGCAACGCATAGGTGAGCAGGTGTAGCGTAGCTTTACCTCGGATAACTCATGTAAGAAGGTCTTTTTCGTAACTTTCAATGTCCTACATTGAACTTTCCGTAGTCGTGAAAGGTGCCATACCTTTCACGACTACGGAAAGTAGTCCCTAGGCTAGTCGTCATGCACTTGTCTGAACACTTTCTTTTTATTGCTCACTTTAATAGATGAACCACAATTCGAAAAAAGGGTTAGCTGGGTTTTTCTGGTGTACCTACATATACTTAGATTAACATTGAAAACGTTCTTGTTTTTAGTTGCAATTTTTATTCAGATTCAAATTTCCGGCCAGTAATTGCATAGCGCGTAAAGCGAGAATTCATGCATGAATACTGTATGGATTAACATTTGAATAATAACTTTTAACGGGAAATCCGCACGTCAAAATTTGATTGCAGTTCATTCGGAATTCACCAGGCTTTTCTAGAACACTTGAATTTATTACCTTTCAGTTTTTTACAGCATTTAACTCACTGTTTCCAGCAAATTGACTCGACGTACTCCTACCACATAATTTTGTTTTTGTTTGGCATGTTTTAATTTTCCCATTTCATGTGACTATTAGGCCGGGCGTTGCTTGGGTGATACCCTCGGTGCAGTGGGACCCCGATTCGATGTGACGTCACCGGGGGTCCACGTCTCAAGAGGTTTTAATCACTTTCGTCGCACCCCCGCCTTACCACAAGGTTACGCATTGTTTCTTTTGTTTGTTGCGCTGACTTACCAATCATTGTAGCATGTTGACCTAGTCTAGACGAGCACTTTGTTCAACTTTTTGAAATGTTTTGTGTACATTTTTGCAACGTTTTTATATATAATTTTTTTAAATTGATTTTATGACCCGTTCCACCACCGAGTAGGTAACTACTAGTTACGAATTAAGTCGGAAAATTTCATTATCGTTCTTGGATTGGCCCGAGAAGGCAAAACAAGAGAGGACTTTATGAAAATGGGAGGACCTTTGCCCAGAAGAGACACACAAGTTAGCTTAAAAAATGCTATTCCTGGCGGATATGTTCAAACAATTGTTCTATTTTTGAATAATGTCTGTGCAACGATTCAAAAACCCTACCCCAGCTCCGCTAAACTGATCCTCTAACATTTCTGGAGCATGACTTATTATTAGACAACTAACGTATGGCCATAGGTTTCGCGCCAAGAATAGTTGCATATTTAGTAGGTGTATAATGTAGAGTGGCTGCACTGGTAATCCCCACGAGCAGATTATAGATATCAGAAGGATGCACTCGCTCCGTATATTCGGGCACATTTAAAAGCCGACCCCATTATTATTCGCACTGGATAGCCGCCTTAATTGAAAGCGATTTTCGACTTAACGTCTATCATTATGTATTGGCTGCTTTAATGAAACCTCAATCATTTAGTTCTCCTCGTTTTGGTTCGAATAAAATGGCAAAACAAAACATAATTGAAAGGAACTTCCTTATCATCCCGACGAGCGTTGAATAATGACGAAATTAATGAAGCGTTTTAAAAATAATTGACGCGACAGTACCGGGAATGAATGGAGCCTCTTACGCCATTGTTTCTTATTCTGTATAGTATTATCTTTATCTGGGAGGAGGCTGGCTCGGCAACGCTTTCGTTCCATTGTCGCTATAAGTCGGAAACACATTTCTGCGCGTTTTCGCGACGGAATTTAAGTTCCGTTATGAACACCCGGAGAATTGAGCAGACAAATATTACGTGGTAAGCTCCAGTGTGGGATAATGCTGTAATTGGATTAACTTTGTTGCTATAGATATTTAGACGCAGATGTTGTGGTAGAGGTTACGACCTAGTTTAGGCATTAGCGTCTGACTATGTTAGTCTGTACCATTTGGTTGAACGTTTGCGCTCTATTTTAGTTTTGTGTGTTGAAATTAACGGTATTTGTCTAGCATTTTTTTGTATGTACTGTGTACATTTAAACCTGTATTTATGCAAAGATGTAGGTAGTTGCTTGATATCATAGATACGTTCGACTCTTTCCGTCTCACGAGAAAATGCCAGTCTATTTACAGTCACTGCACAGTTTCACCGCAGCTTTAAAGGTTAATTTTATATTAGGTACCTACAGACCTTTCATTATTTTTCTCCTTTTTAAACCGTACCATTAAAATTGTACACATTCAGCTCAATTTCAAACATAAAATATAATTGGACGAGCCTTACATATATGAAGAGGGACTGGGGAGACCTCAGTATTAGTTTCATATTTAACGAGGCAGGGTCGTGTACGGACATCATAAAATTTAACGTACTGCTGACATCCGGGGCAGGCGCGCGTTGTGGGACGACGGACGAACTCATTTGTGTTAGCATAGCCCGCATGCCGGAGATAAGTCGCCACGGAGGATATAACATCGTACAATGTTAATTGAAAGCTGCCCTTTTAACATAAAAAACGCGCGTTACCTCTACATTTTGTAAGCAAGGGTTAGGTTGGTTAAAATTCATAACGAAGCTCATAGGTATACCTATACAAATATAAATCAAACTTCAACAGGGCAGTTGTTGAATTCTAGAATGATATTTAGGTCATGTTGACATGAAATCATTGTACATTTTTAACAAATGAGTTTATTATTGGTGAAGGCTTGTCTCTTAAAGTTTTATTTGGGTTTTCCGCAAGTGCCTACGAAACTTCATGATTAATTACTTCAAATTAAATGGCGATTTGATTGGTTCATGGCTTTTACGTCTGTATATTTCGCGACATTAAGCCCCTTCGTACACAAGGCAACAAAAATCTTCGATACTCGACGATTTTAGTCTCCAAGCGACTGCTGCCATACAAATCCATTGAAGTTCGTACACGAGTCGCGTCGCCGACATTATGATGTTAATTTATTTTATTTTTTTGTTTCAATGTTTATTTGTTTTATTTTTAAAATGAAGTACGAAGGGGCTAATACACCTATCTGTGCTGCCAAAAGACATGATTTGAGTTTGAGTCTGTTAGGATTTGTCTGTTCACGCTCCCAAGGTACAGGGGAAAATCCATCTACTTCAAAAGACAGAATTTTAGAGTTTTTCTATGTTCAATGTAGCGGATGACGTGTTTCAGATCGCGTCCCCTGCAGCGGTGTTCGTAGCAGGAGTCCCGGCGACGTCCAGCATCCGGCCAGGGTCGACCGCACAAACGGCAACCACTCAGTCCCACGTCCTCTAGCTCATAATCATAACGTGCACTTGCACACTCGCGGGCCGGCCTCGTTACTCGCGCATTTGATCTCTAGAACTAATCTGACAGATTGACCGCATTCGAAAGTATCCCATTTAGCTGTTGCAGTTGGCTGACCAAAATAACTTCGACCGGAAATGAGAACTGACCTCAGATATTTAATAGCCTTTCAAAACCGAAGGTTTGGTGTACCAAGATTAAGAACATTCTGTCAGACTAAGTCCAGATTTTAATATTAAGAGCCAGTGATGAAACAGGACTTTATGCTTCTGTGGCTTCAAATGACGCCAGACGAAGCTTTCTAAATATAAGTAAGTGGTGGACGGAGAATTATTATAGTAAATGGGGAATATTTGGCGATGCAAGGTAATTTTTAAGATATGAGGTTTGATAACGTTAAAGTTATGGAATTGCAACAGTTGTATCAATTCTAAGTAAATTGTTGTTAGCCTTCGCGGTGTCGTCGTGCATTTTGTAATGATATAAGTAAACCAATCTTCAACGAAACTATGATAGTTGACCATTTCACGCTTAGTCACATCAAATGTGAAGTGATTCTGTCCTAATAAAATGTTGAACTTGAAAACTTGCGATTTTGCCAGCAGATGTTTACTGCAAAAGTTTCTCAGAGTGTGCAAACGTGACAATTTGTCGAACACGCTCGCTCTGCAATATTTGGTGCGATTGCGCTTATAGAAATGAGTTTTGAGCGCAGCTAAACGAAACTTAGCTTATTATTTTGCATCGCTACGCTACACTGAAAACTAGTTTTTCTCTAACTAAACTAAAGCAGAACAAGATGGCTTCTCCTAAATCTTGGCATTGCAGATAGGTATTTAAAAGCCCAAAGGTGGAAATGGTATATTTAAGTATTTCATTCTAAATGTTACCGCGAAATGTCTTATTAGTTCAATTATTTGTAATATAATGGAGGATAAAGTACGTGCTTTTGTAATAACGAATATTATAAGATATTCTAGTATAGACGTGGTGGACACCCGTAGGTGATACCTCTAAGTTGGTATAAGAGATGCTCTGGCTGGTTCAGATTTCTATTTCTAAGATTTCTACGTTCTATAAATACTATGAAGTTAGCTCGTATTTTTTATCTATTGTAGCTAGACTTTAGCTTATACTTATTTTAAAGAGAAGCATTTAAAAATCTATTTACTATAGAAAACTTGAGAGACCTTACTGTAAATTATTCCCTAAAGTCTAATTTATTATACTTAAGAGAAAGTTTCGTGTCTATTATAACAGAACGAAATTCTATTTTTCTGTAGTCAAGTTTTGAATAATAAACACGAGAGCTTTCCCAAAATAGACAATTTCTAAATATCTTGAAGTACCTAAACTTATATAATTTAGTCCTAAGTGATCACTGTAAAATATCCACTTCGTTTTATGACGATTAATTATTATTGACGATACAAAGTTCAATTACAAATAACTCGAGTCCTAAGTGTATATTCCTCTTAAAATAATGATAGACCCTTGATCACATGAGTAGACATCACAGATTAGTTAATTTTATCCACATTCCTTCGTACCAAGGGAGTAATAAACTAGTTACTACACTAATTGTCGACTTGTCATCGGCTTGAGCCGGTCAAAAAGAGGTCTTAAAAACCATCATCATTCACTTCGTTGCAAATCGGGCGGCTCGATACCGCGTCGCTTCATACACTTTTTAACCGACTTCAAAAAACTCCTGAGGTGGACCTATTTAAATTTGCTGAAGATAAACCTATTACCTATTTAAATTTGCTGATCTTCGGAGGAGATATACAATGGAACTCTTCAAAAATAGACGGCAAATCTGCAGTGATTGCTGCAAACGCTTGGATGTTTATTGTTCATACAACATCATGACGTAACATCGCGCCTGTTATGCTCTGAGGAGGTACGCACTACGCAGAGTTGTACAGTAGGTACCTACACAGATTTCGACAGTTAGGTATGTTAAGTTCCATTTATTTGGGATAAAGTCTATTTCCATGACATGTATTGTATGTAGGTGCTTATTAACAGAGAACATGTAAAATAAATCCTTTGGGAACAACCTAAAATAAAAAAATAATAACTTTAGCTTCAGAAGTCGGTGACCTTTATTTGGTTGTTTTAGTTTTTTGTCACCGACTTCTAAAGCTAAAGTTATTATTAACTTTTGTGTTTTTCGAAGTCGGTTTTATTTTTGGCAAATTTGCTTAATCATGCGAACTCACGTAAAGTTCTTTTCAATACACTTCCTCGAAAACTGGTTCTTTTCGCACTACGATTAGGTTCAAAATGCAGTGTATTTCACACACGTGCGTTTTTCATGATTTTTCTACACATGTGCAGAAAACAAAATTGCCACAGATAACTATTTGGGATAAGGGCAAGAGAATGATGATACGACACAAGCCTTGCTTAGTGTGGTGCTAGATAGCGGTGTGTGTAATGTCAGTGTATTTCACACACGTGCGTTTTTCATGATTTTTCTACACATGTGCAGAAAACAAAATTGCCACAGATAACTATAAGTACCTACCTACTTATACTTACAAAATGGTAATTTATGCATTATTAAAAATAGTACATAATATATTAATACAAGTGGAGAAAGTTTATTATTGTAGGTAGTTCAAGGCGGTATTAATTTTTGAGCCCAGAACCACAAATGTCCACGTGTATCAAACGACGTTTTTAATACACTTTTGAAGAAATAAAATAAAATAGTGTAACAAATCGTCATCGTATGTGAGTTTGCCAGACCAATGTTTGAAGCATATTAACACTGCTCAACCAACTTTGAACGTACTGCATGTTAACATCAGAAGCCTAAATTGTAACTTTGATGGTCTCAATGTCCTAATACATTCCATGGATGTTAATTGTGACATAGTAGTGCTTTCTGAATGTTGGTTGAGTAAAGTTACAGATGTTCCTGTACTAACTGGCTTTACCTCGGCTAGATCGTCATTTAACAACCAAAATGATGGGGTGGTAGTTTATGTAAGCTCTGATATGACTCATAAGCTAGTTGAACCGGTTTTCCAGGACGCTAACTGTCTTATTCTGAGGCTAGATCTGGATACAGCTATTGTCGCAATATACCGTTCACCCTCAGTCAGAAATATAGAAAATTTTCTTAACTCTTTAAATAATGTTTTAGAATCGCTAGCTTCAATAACAACTGTGGTAGTGATTGGAGACTTAAACATAAATATTCGACCAGATAACAAAGACCCAAACTCAGAAGAATATTTAAATACAATGGCTTTTCACGGGCTTCTACCTGCCCACGTTTTCCCCACTCGCATTGAAAACTGCCTGGATCATGTGTTTTTAAAAACAGATAGACCCTCCACAACTTTAGTCCTGGACTCATATTTTACTGATCATGCACCTATCCTGTTTTGCACTGAGCGAAACCCTCTTAATGCTACAAAACCTAAAAGTATGATACGGCATTTAAACTTTCCAGCAATTATTAGCTGCTTAGAAAACTCCGATTTTTCAAATGTTTTAACTAGCACAGACCCAAATGAAAGTGCGGAACAACTCATCTCCATTATATCAGACGCAATAAATCAACACAGTTCACTAAAAAAAGTCCCTAACAGGAAGCAGACTATTAAGACATGGATGACGTCTGGCCTCCTGAAGTGCGTGCGACATCGGGATCAACTCCATAAAAAAGCAATTCAAAATCCTAAAGACATAACGGCTAACCTAATATATTCTAGATACCGAAATTACTTGAACAATTTACTAAAGACTATTAAATGTAATTCTGATCAAAAAGAACTCCAGAAAGCCAATGGTAACCCCAAAGCTACGTGGGATATCATAAAAACCATCAGCTATAAGAACACTTCACCCATAAAGAAATCAGGAGAACTCCTTAATATGTGCAGTGATCCAAAGTCTTCTGTCAATGCTATAAATAACTATTTTGCAAACGTTGGAGCGGATCTTGCTAGGCAGGCTGCACAGGGTCGGCGTGTAACTCGCTCAAACTTTGAATTTGACAGTTTAATAAATCCTCAAGGTAACTCATTCGTATTACTTGAAGCGGACTTCTCAGAAATAGAAAACATAATTATAGGATTAAAACACAATTGTGCAGTAGGTCACGATGGAATACCAGCCTCGGTTATCAAGTCTGCCAGACATGTACTTGTTCCCGCAATAACACATGTCTGCAATTTATCTCTGTTACAAGGTATTTTCCCCGACACTTGTAAGAAGGCGTTAGTTACACCAGTATTTAAGGGTGGGGATGGAGACCGTGTCGAGAACTATAGGCCTATATCTGTACTGACCACACTGTCGAAAATTATGGAGAAGGTTCTGAACAAAAGATTGCTTAGCTATCTTGAAAGCAACAACATTATTTCGCCAAACCAATACGGTTTCAGGAGAGGCTTATCAACAGAAGATGCTGTTCTTGAACTGACAAGTCACATTGTTAAGAATCTTGACTCAAGGACTAAAACAATAGGTATTTTTCTTGATTTAGCAAAAGCCTTCGACACGGTTTCTACTCCCATCCTTCTGCATGGTCTAGAAAGCTTAGGAATAAGAGACATTGCTCTAAACCTCTTCCGTGACTATCTCACAAACCGTAACCAACGAGTTAAGGTAGACAACTACATCAGTGACGATGTGAATCTAACCTTTGGCGTACCACAGGGCAGCGTCCTAGGGCCCACCCTTTTTCTTCTATTTATAAACAGATTGTGTCAGTTGTCGACTGCAAGATACTTGTATATGCAGATGATACTGCGCTGATCATAAGTGGAGAAACATGGGAATCTGCTCACCACGCAGCTGAAAATGCTCTTGGCATAGTCATGGCTTGGCTCTCATTAAATTTACTTACACTAAATGTCTCTAAAACCCACTATGTCCCTTTCTCAGCGAACACTGCTACACAGCCTAGTATGCCAGATGTTAGAGCCCATAGTTGTCACCCTACGCTGACCCCTTGCAGTTGCCCTAGTATACAAAGAAGCTCTTGTGTAAAGTACTTGGGCGTGCACATTGATAACACATTGAGTTGGCAGAAACATATCAGTATGACAGTTACGCGTGTTCGTAAGCTAATGTTTCCCATGAAAAAACTGAGAAGAGTAGTTGACGACCGACTCTTAAAAACTATATATTTTGCCTTAGCTCAGTCACTTCTAACATATTGCATATCTGTCTGGGGTGGTACACATAAGACGTATCTACTTCGTGTGGAGAGGGCACAAAGAGCTGTCCTGAAAGTCATGCTTCACAAACCTTACCGGTACCCAACAACCCAGCTTTACAAGGATACATCGGTACTCACTGTCCGACAGCTCTGTGCACTTAACGTCACTTTACGTGTACACTCATCATTGACCTATGACCCAAGATTACTAGAGCAAAATAAACGACGTAAGGACCCTGTATGCCCACCACTCACCTCCAAAACTGCTTTGGCGAGGCGAAGCTACCCGTGTCTTAGCAGGCACCTTTATAACATATTAAACGAAACCTGCAACGTATACTCTTTGCCCAAATATAAATGTAAAACCGTAGTTAGTAGTTTTCTCCAAAAGTTAACGTACGACGAGACTGAACAACTCTTTACAAAAAAATCTTACTAACACATCTCAGCACAGATTTAAATTGCTCCTTCTTTATCTATCCTACACTGAAACGCAAACGAAACACACAACTAAACACACACACCCACTCATACACCCACACCACACATACCCGCACGACACATACTCACTCCACACATACATTTCTTCCTTACACAAATTTTAATAAGTTATTTAGTGTTAAGTACTTTTGTCAAACTAAGTTTCTATGGTCACAGAAACTCCTAAAAAGTGCAGCAAATCATCAATGAACTGTAAGAGGAAGGCGCCTGTGTCTGTAACACAGTTTATACTAGCACAGACACAGTCGTTCACTCTATCTCAAATTAGCATAGTGTTGTACTTCATATTATAACGTTTTTTCTTTTCTGTTTTGTTTGAGATGGACAAACTGTATTTGGCTTTTTGAAATAAAGATTATTATTATTATTATTATTAAAAATATTCCCCGTTAAATATTTTACATTATTTTATTTTATTTCTTGTATTGTCTTGAGTTATTACGAGCCTCTGATTTAATTATTTTTTTCCGCGCTTTGCTTTCGCCAGGTTGAAGGAGAAGCAAAGGTATAAAGCTGTTATACAGCCTAATATAAAAATATTTTTTTTTGGATTTAGAACACAAATAAATATGAATTTGTTTATAAAAGAAAATGTTAGTTTTAAAGAACCATGTTTATCTATGATATTGAATTTATAAACAACTAGCTGACTCGCGCAACTTCGTCTGCGTCTCTTAATTTGAGATTTAAACTATCCTATCTCTCAAGTTGGATCGAACTGCACATGGTGTGCGAATTTTATTATAATCGGTTAAGTGGTTTAGGAGTCCATTGAGGACAAACATTGTGACACGAGATTTATATATATTAAGAATAAGATTTGAATATTCAAAAAACGTTGACGCATTCACCTGACTCAGATAGTCAGCGTTTTTTTTTAATTATACACTAAGCACTAAGCGAACTAAGTAGGTATAGGTATAATTATCTGTGGCAATTTTGCTTTCTGCACGTGTGGAAAAAACATGAAAAACGCACGTGTGTGAAATACACAGCATTTTGAACCTAATCGTAGTACGAAAAGAACCAGTTTTAGAGGAAGTGTATTCACAACACAAATATTTGACACATTTCTCCACTTGTATCAAAATGTACCATTCTCCCCGGCACAAGCCGGTTCCTTGTCGACAACTGTGGTAACTCCTTTCCTGATGTGTCAACTACTCTGGTTTGCTCCAAATCCTTTTGCTTCAACTTCTAATAATGAGCTTACGAAGTAAAAACGTCTGCGAACGTTTTAGATAATAATTGCTCAAAAAGGGAAACTGAATCCGTTCCTAGCACCGCACAATTTTACGTTAGATGCTGTTCAGCACGTGTATTTCATTGCTCGCTCAGTATAGTTCGAACCCGTAAATGCTTTGTCACTATAATTTTTGGTCACAAGCAAGTCACAAAACGACAGGTTTATTTGACAATGTGGCAGTAGCAACTGAAGTTTCAATGAGGGATTTTTTTTTCAACTCTTCCCTAGTCGCTGGATAGATGGCGCTGAGCTCGGTATGTTACTGCAAGGAACAGAACGTCACATAGTTTCACTTGGAATGTATGTATACGAAACTGTCAGTCAACGAGCGTATGTGACGTGTGTTTAATCAAGCGTTTTGGCTTTGGCACCATAGTAACGTAATTAGTTCAACGCCATCTACCAAGTTCTTGGAAACTTTTTTTACTTTCCTGTAGGAATCGTTGTCAAAAGTTACAACACAATTACGAGGCCGTCTATACATTTCTCTACACTGTAGAATACTCCAATCTAGGGTCAAACTACGTTGTGAATTTTTGCATATCTCTCTTTGTCATTCTTACCAAGGCTTAGCCTGATTTAGATAAATTGTGATTTACTTAGATGCCTTTAGCACGGTGGCATATGTAGAAGATTATAAAATAATACATTCGTTTATGATTACTTATGAAATGCTGCCACTGTAGCTTTGTTATAACTCGTTTATAAGTCTGTAAATACATATTTAATCTAAGGCAATTTTTCCTTCAATATCAGCTTGTATCATTTCGTTTGCCTGGTGGATAACATCGGGGAAATTGCTTTTCCGGATCTAACGAAGTCGCAACCAGAAAAATGTTTCTTAAAGATATATTGACTATTTTTGAGTCTTCGGAATTTGTGGCTCTATGTAAGTTTGATAGGTACTTACTTATTTTGTAGTTTCGTGAAAGCCTAGATATGGATTCAAAGCAACTGGTACGAAAATGGCTAAGAATGGCCAGCAACACAGTTCGAATTACGCTTAACGAACTCATTAGATGTCATATACCTGGGATGGGATAGTAAACCCAGTTAAGTACCTATCAACCTAACACATAAAGGCCTTAATTTCAAACAGTTTCAAGAAATCTAACCGTCACTTTACTGCCTGTAACTTAATTAAGTAAATCGTTCTCAACGTGATTAATCCACTTCAGCTGAAACAATTAATTTGATCAAACCAATTTAAAAGCCATTATGTTAATTGAATGTTAAATCCCTTCGTTGTACACATGTTTCTTTCTATTCAATAAAATCCGTCTCACTGAATACGGCTGTGACGAATAAAACAGATAGACTAAAATGAGTTAAGTTGGGTTATTTCCGAGTGGCGCATTTTCAACCCTGTTTACGGCGCGGGTTAAACACAAGTGGCGAATGGCGGTGGCGCGGCGCGGGCGAGGTGGTGGCGTGGCGCCACTTCTTTAATATATTCAAAATGTGTAGAAGAGGTGTGGCGCGGCACATACTGAGATGACGTGGGGCGGGCGTGGCGTGGGCGCCACTTCCTCGCTCTCCGCGCACCCGCAGTTAGCAGTGGCATGCACAGGGTGGGAACAAGACGGCGAAAATGCGTATCAATTTAGACTTTAAAGACTAGAATGCCCCCGCGCCTAGCCAATCCGACACCGTTAGCGCGCCTGTTCTGCGCTGCGCCGCGCGGCGCGCCCCCACGCCATCACCTCGCTCGCGCCACCGCCATACGCCATACGTATTCGACCCGCGCCTAAATAGGACGACCGCAATGCTAAGCGCTCCTTTCATCAAAAATGATCAAAACAATTTTCTCGTATTATGATGAGATACGAGTACATTGGCGCCGGCGCGGGTCACCTTACTTTATACCTAAAAGTACCTACATAGATTTACGAGACTCATAGTGCAAAACCGGGTCGTGTAAAAGACGTTTCACTAATTTTGTTTGAGTACAATTTGAACTTGAGAAGGATTTTATTGAAACAGAAACTGATTTCAATCATTTTAGGCATCTGTCTCATCTGTAGTTATGAAAAAGTGATCAGTCTTTCATTTTATGTAGTACCTACCTTACTATTTAAGTTCGACAACTTACTAGGTTAGTAGGACAACGTATTTTACTTCTATTACCTACCATCCAAGTTTCAGGTATGTCTTGAGTACCTGCAGCAGATTTCTGACTATTTTATTGTTATCTATACCCTGTAGAAATTGTGTGGTATGCTTGATTTTTATTAATTACCTCTTTAGATGTAAGTATTTCTAACTCCTATTATTAATTTACTGTTTGAATGGAAAGAACGAGCAACCTATGTAAAAGTACCTTTTACCTAAAACTTTTGAAACTCACATCAGTAATTTACCATCACAAACGACAATATTTTAAGAAATATTTAATGAGCACTATTTTTTGTGAATTTTGAAAGTTATTTTGAGTGAAAAAAAATGTATGTAAAAAAGAACTATGTATTTAAAATGAAATTTTAAATGAAATACGTAAATAGATTCCTTATTTATTTGGTACTCGTTTAATTATTGGGCAATTTGATTTTCTCTGTTTGAAAATGGTGCTGGGCCGTGTTATCATCTTTTATATCTAGGGTCCTCAAGTAGGTTAAGTGCTTTCGAATCTTGACTAGTATAACTATAAAGTAAGATGCCTATGCGCATGCTATGATATAATAAACAGTGCGCTAGAGTCCAACGAATGTAAAGGAAAGGAAAGGACCACTTAGCGGGACCTAACAACACATTCATAATGTGTCAATGATTCCAGTTAGTAGAGACTAGAATTAGTTGGTATGAAACATGTCGGCTACATAACTAAGATAGATACCAACCCTAGTTCCCCGACTTTTATGGGCAACTAAAGAATAATAAGCTTATTCAGGAAAAGAAAAAAAGACAAATTAGTTCCGCGTAGATGGCGCTAGTGTGTGATACTTTCATTCAGCTGTCAGAGCTGATAACTTTGCCGCGAGGTGGCGCTTTTTGTCTAGTAACAAAGTCAGCGCTGTCTTGCATTGAGGATTCCAGCAAACAAATCCTTTCGACCTCAAAGTTCCAATATTGACCGAGTACCTTACGACTTCTTTGTTAAAAGTATAGATAATAGTTATTACATTGTTAAAACATTTTAGATCATATTTATGTTATGCACTCAGAGCGTAGTCCGTTATAACGATTGTATTGGAAGCAATAACACTTCTGTGAGAACACAGCAGCATGATAATATGGTTATTATGAAACTGTGTATATTTTTAATATAAAATTTAACAATATGACGTTGTTTCATTATTCACTGCCTATCCACAGGCTGTATACCTACCTATCCTATTTACCTGCAGACCCTACAGAAAGCTGGCCATGTGTGTCGACTAACTAGCCAATAATCGAGAAGGAGCAAACAAGTCTAAGAATGGAGACTCTACAACCATTATAGCTTGGTACCCAGTTAGATGACATATTGCAGATGGAAGGCAACGGACAACGTGTTGAGGGATACAATTGGGAGGCTTTTAGGTCCATGTTCACCATGTGAGAAGATAACAGTCTGATTATCTAAAAACAGCTGTCAATGTGACATGTTTCCATACAAAAATGTGTTTTAAACAGCTGTTTTTAGATAATCGTCCGTCATATTTCTAGTTACGTCAAAAAAGTCGTCAAAGGAGATAGTTTTTTTTGGGCCCACCTGGTCGTTGCATTTATTATTCATTATTACACCAAAAAAAGTAACCATTTTACTATGGTATTAAACGAAATATTACGTAGAAATGAAAACGGAATCTTAAAATCATAATAAATAAGCTATGTTTTGATATCTTCTTGCGAGTCAAATCATTCCTGTAGTGGTCAATGTCATTTGACAGCAAATACTTACGTGAATAGGGGCGTTTTCTGTTTACTAAAAAAAGTACGGTACCTACCCGCTGGTAATCACATGTGCTATATAATTATTATAGAATCAGAAAGAATATAAAAATATAATATTATTAAACTGTGAGCATGTTTAACGCTATTTTTAAAGGTTTACACTAAAATCGCATAGATGGTTTAAATAATGAACGTGGCACGGAACGTTATAAACAAACTTTTTTAGTGATTGACAGACAACTTCATTATTTTGACATTTCGTTTTTCTGTTTATATTGGTTTTCGTAAGTGTTTTTGCAGATTTTTCGCATTTACTCCGGTTAGACAATGCTTAACTTATTTAACCACTGGAATCTAGAGGTTTTAAGGAAGAAATCAATTTAAGTTTCATTACTATATGCTACAATTTATGTGGGTGGCCTAATCCGCGAACAAAAAAAATTGTCTCCTTTATGAAAAATCTTTAAATTTCTTTTAAAAAAACGGTTCAGTTTGGGGTATTGATGTTTGATAGTCAAATCCGTCAGAAATATTTAGGTCGACTTAACCAGTAACCCTGTATACCTGTGTATGAACCCATTTATATACATTTCGTTGTTGGCGATTCTGGGTTTTTCTGTATATGACCTTTTAGCCATGTCCTTTCAATTCAATCACTCGACCCGACCCTATTATTGGACGCTTTATCGACTGGTCGGTACATCTGTAATAAATAATAAACTGACTAACTGACTTTTAATCGCCTTTAGCGCGAAAGCCCTACAGTGATTAGAGATGCAAACTATCTAAATGGTTAGGTAATACTTGAGAGCAGCGGCGGCCCAGTGGTGGCGCCCCCGACTTACGAACAGTCAGTCGTGGGTTCGAACCCAAATAGGCGCATTACTTTGTGTAATTTGTTCCATCACCACTGCTCTCAAAAACGTTAGTTGTAAACTACGATTTGCCGAGTTGACTGATTGATTCGAACTTATTTACCAGGTGTGGGAAACATGTCGCTGAAACCTATCTTGCCTACCCTCCAAATTAAAATTATTTGGGTCTAAATGAGAACTTGAGTTTGGTTTAGGCCGTAGAGAACCATTCATTATCATTCATATGCTCGGGGCCAAATTTATTTGAGGTCAGCGCAGCATGTCACCTTCTTCCATACCTGTATTTCCCGTCATCTCATCAGACAGCTCCTTGCTTGGTCTTGCCCATATGAATTAGGTATGTCAAATAAAAAACGCAATTGTTATATCAATATCATTATTTATTTATACATATACTTAAAAACCTGGAGCTAAAACATTTTTAATTAATAAAATATCTAACGTTAATTCATGTTATATTATTTTTTCAACAATCATTCAGGCGAAACGTGTTTTACTGTCACTCTACTCTTTCTGTTACAAAAATAAATCTTTCGATCCAGAAAAGAAAGCCTCTTATATTACAAAATTGGCCTATGTCACATAGATTAGGTTTAAAAGATACTGTTCGATCATACAAAGACGCAAATGCATTTTAACTTTTAAAAGCAAAATCTTTGAGATCAGAAAATGTTCATAGGTAGAAGATATTTTTTAATTAAATAATAACTTATTTAATTAAAAAGTATCTTCTAACCGGTAAGAAAGCTAGTGTTCCATTCAAATAAAATATTTAAGTCCCAAGACCGGTCTTTAATCCAAATGCTTAATTTCGGCACTAACTGAACGCCGACAGAGGGCGTTATTCGGTTTTCTAAAATTATCGCGATGTGTAGGGAAACGAGGTTATCACAATAAATAGTAGGTACTTAGCGCTTGTACCTATTAAAAAAATGCAATTTTACAAACAAAATAAATACCTAACGTAAAACAGCCACGAAATAAACAACCCTTGTGTAAGAAAAAAACGATTTTAATTTACAGCGATAACCTCATCGTCAGTCCATACTAAGTCCATAGGACACGGCCTGGCACATCAGCTTACATATAATGATTCTTTATATGATCTTAAACAGGTTTATATACCTAGAGAAGGGAAGGTAATTGACTAAAGAATTTAAAAACAAAAGGAATGACTATAATACAATAAAACCATTCCCAAGAAAAATATATTACCAATAATAAAGTGCTTTTGGAAATCAAGTGTTATTTACATATAAGTGAATTAGGAATAATACGTACACTTACAGTTTATTAAATAAAATAAAGTAGTTAGGTACTAATCTAACTTAAAATATTAATTATACGTTACACAAAGTTAAACGTTACAACAAAACAACAAGTACATTAGAATACATTTAACACATAAAATAATAATTTTAGTGGTTCTTATTTATGGGTTGACCAACTACCAAATAATCCTGGGTCTCTTACAATTAATTGCATAAAAGTGTGTTTATACTAAGCGAGAGAGCAAAACCTGTTCCCAACGTCTTTTTTCAAATTCGGAACATCATTTTGGAAATGCCAAGCTGCCTTAGTGTGAACGTACTGAACGCACCATTACAACACATTCTGCTATGGAAATATTGATCGACTATGTAAGGGCGATATCTTTTAAAATTTTGGGAGCCTAAGCAATTTTGGACGGCGAAGCAGAGGTAAGCATTAACAATAATGCTTCAATGATAGATTTCAATTTGGACTACCTAATTCTAAGAACACTGCAATAGGATTTAAGTCGCAAAGATAAGTGATTATTTGGCAGTGACTCTTTGGTATTTGTCAAGGAGGAATGTTTTTATTATTTTGTGCACAACACTTATGGCAAATGATGACGTTTGCACAACAAGTATTTAACAAGAAAGAATAAATAGCCTTTAACAGCATAGCAATAACAGCTATTTTGTTTTAAAAGCGGAGCTAATTTGGCAAAAGGCACATTCAAAAACTCGTGAATGGATTTCCAGTAAACAAATTAATATTTATAGATATGTGAAAAGGTGGCTTCATGGTTCCATAATTTAGTGTCAAAATACCGTGAAAGTGAACGTATAATCTTTAGGTTTTGCCATTAATTTTCTACAGCCCTTACAGCGAGATAATAATAGCTATCTATAGAATTATAATTCCTTTTTACCTGTACAATTTGTAATGTATCAATTGTTATTTCATTTACTTCTTATTTTACATAACTATACAATCTTATGTTCCTATGTCGAGCCGTTGTCGCCGTGGTATCCTCTACATGTCGAAAGGCATGACTTATGTCTTTATAATATTCATTTATCTAAATGCCTCTGAATTCCCTACTTCATAGTTTAATATGCAGAGCATTATGATTCCTAGTAATCGCTCAGTATCCAATTTAATGCATAAAATAAAACTGTGACACATTAAAATGCAATATTCAATTAATACTTCACAAAACAAAAAACTTAATTTATTTATGTATTATCTATTTCAAATATATTATTGTATAATAATATCCCGTTATGAATAAAGCTTTTATTGTTATTTTCTATGACTTTTATAATATTGGTTTTTATTGGTTATTACAATTTAAAAGTGGGGAAAGGACTCTCAAATTGATACATAAAAATATATTCTTTATCTATTTAAAATGAACTTTCTCCAATAAGCTTTCTTAAACTCTTTAAGCAGTAGAAATGTTGTTATTCGACAAGTTATGCATTTTACATAAGATACACCTATTTAAAATAGGTTGTTAACTTGATCCAATCATCCAAATACCTATTACAGTTACCTTGCCTCGGCTTTAATATGGCACATAAACTTTTAGGAAGAGCCGACGCTCCACAAATCCGAACTTATAAACGCCAAGTACCTACTACAACTGCTTTCGACCTTATTTCCATAGTCCAAGTCTCTTAAGTCTTCAAGAGGTTGGACTCTAGTCGAATAACAACAAGACAACTGTGTGGGGCTGGTCGAGTGGTGGAGTGGTGACGTCACGGTGTTCACTGGAACTCGTCGTCGGAGCTGAGCAGCGTGGTCTTCTCGTGGTAGTTGGTGGCGTGGCAGATGGTGGCCACGCGCTGCGGCGGCGGGCGCGGCGCGAGTGTCGCCTCGTCGCGCTTGCCGGCGCCTGCGCCCGCGCGCATCACTACCCACGTCATATATTAGTCACATTTGAATGGAGTGTTCGAGTTTATGAAGGTCCGCGCAGACAGATATTGAAGCGGTCAGGGTTAGCACGTGGTATATGCGGCCAGAATTAGGTCATTTTAGATTTCCCACCACCGAAATAAAGCCTCGATTTGACAACTCCTTTAAGTGGAGCATGATTGCAGGTAAGAATTTACGCGTAAGATAAACGCATATGTTCTAACCTCAAATCCTCCAATGTGAAAGAGATAACACACATTAATCTAGGTCGTTAGAACTTCAATTTAAGGCACAGAATAGACATGAAGAAGAAACAAGTAGGCATAATGCATTACACTGATTACTGTTTTGTCTGCGCGGCCCCATTTGTAGTGGGGATAAGTGTTCACATGTGTTATTGTAACAGTGCTTTGATTATCTTTCTACTTTGAAAACGCTCAATTAGTGACAAACTCATCAGTGCGATCTTGTGAGCAAATATTATAGTCAATATTTTTATCTTTTAAGCGACTATTTTTAATCAAACTTGTGTAGTTATGCTACTTGTATAGGGACCATACATTGTGACCCAAGCGTGTGTAATGTGTTGGCAACACTTTAAACCCAGTGTATAATCTGTGCATACTACAGTGTTGTCAATCTCAAAAATTTTATAAACCCAATTTAAATATGCACGTTTGGCTGAATATAGCCAGAAATCATTAACAAATTTATGTGGGACAGCAGTCTCGTCAAAGGACAATGTTCCTAAAGAGATGATGCGCACTTGGCTCTACTGCCCAATAAATAGATACCGCTGAATCGAATTTGCGATCAAGTGCGTACCATTCCTCAAGACAAATTCATTAACTAAATTACATATAAACATGCAAATCACACTCAACAATATGTTAGAAACATTCAAACATGATACGTTAAGCATGCCAGCAAATTAATGAATAAAAGCGAACTTAAAATGTCTTACCTTTTGTCTTCGTAGTGTCTAGCGGTTTTAAATATGTGTGTGTGTACATGTATCTTGCAATAAAAGTCTAGTTTGTAATCAAAATCAAACATAATAAGATAATATCCTTTATTTATTATTAGTGAGAGGCAAATACAAGTGTTTAAAAAATCAAACTGTGGTGAACTGTAAAAAATAATTATTATAACTTAAACCTACCAGAACTATTCTTTAGAATTTTAATTTTACTCAAAACTAGAATTAATGTTAAGTATTTAAATAAAAATAATATTACGTTAACAATATTTTAGGAAATGAAAAAACAAAGTATGGCTTTACAGGTTGTTAGTTTTTTTTTTTAATTATATTTATCGATACATGAAGCGCGTTATTACAAAGCAGCGGCAACTTGCCTCGACAGTTACTAACTGAAGGTGGAAACAGGAAATGCCGTTCTTTGGTTTGGCAATAAAAAGTGCAAGTTTCACTTCCATACAGAAAAAAACACAATGAATTTAAATATAGAATGTACAAAATTAAAACAACCCGATAAATGCCAGATATTGCTATTACAAAAAAAAAGAAACGTACTCTCAAGATTTTCAACTAATTTTGAATGCTAGCATCAACTAAGGATCATATCCTGTAACTATACGAAAGTAACAAAATAATACACAAAAAAAAGTAATATAATCACAGAAAATTAACATTTACACTAATCCTTACACGACACATACTAAAGGCATAAAGTACAAGTAGTTACTAAACATTATGGCAATGAATAGTCCGAATTATTGTAACAAAAAGTTTTTTTTTTGTTTTAAAAATGCAAGACTTTTTAGGTGAATTTAATTAGAATCGGTATCAATTTACCAAATACATGCCGAAATATACTTACTGGTCGAATGATTCTTATAACAAAAAAACACCGACAAATGACGATAATTTGTTTTTTTTTTATCTGCAATGAGGCTTTTCGTGATTTCAAACTCTTTCATTGATTTAAAAATAGTTAAAGCCAACTTTTTCACAAACTGATCCCATTTCTCGTATTTAATTCCCCTTGTATAGTTTTAATATCATATCGGTTCATAAATTTTAATTCTCTCTGGTATCGCGGATCCCAAAAGGTACATTTTGTTCTATCATGCCTTCTGATATGATACGTACCTAAGTTTTTCGTAAAAATTCGTTATGCGTTTTCGGACTAGCCAAATACCTCGATAATATAAAATAAAAATCTTAACTAACGTGGGTTTGCGACCGAGCACCGGAAAATGATTATTTAGTTCACCTTGTTCAGTATAAGGCACTTTATAAGAGAAATATTTGTGTATCATGTGTGTGTGCAAACAAAAGTCTCGGAATGTTGTTATAAAATGTATTATTTGGGTTTATGTCTCCTAATAAATAAACAATTATATTTTTTCGCATGCCGTTTTGACACTTTCTCGCCGAATGTACTCGATTTTTCGCACGCGTGTCTTGAAATACTGCAACTGAATCACGTAAAATACTATGTTGTTTTAAGTACTGGCTGAAATTATGGTACGTTTAAAATACTGAAAACTATCTATAACCATGCAAGTGGTTGGAACTCATGATATCCATTCTTTATAATAACTACAATCGCACAAAAATCGAGTGCATTCGACATTTTTCTGAACATGAACACAGTCACGTATTTTAATTGATTTTATTTAACAATGTTGTTAGTGGTGTTTCCATGCTCGGGCATAATGTATTTATTATTACATGTATGTATAAACGGACAGACAGCAATGCACTTCATGCAGAGCACAGCTATGGCAGAGTTTATAGTTTCTCATAAGGCAGTTGAGAAGAGATATCTGAAAGAAAATAAAACCAAAAAATAAGAAAGACCTAGCCTACAGCGTATGGATACTAAAATGAGATTAGTGTGAAGACTGGACGCATTCAAAATTAAAATTAAATTTGTAACAATGTGTAATGTTTTCCTGTTTGACACAGAACAATCTGTTTGAAAGCTAATGTTGTGAATCCCTAAAATAACACCTCAATAGCAGCTTGCAATCTTATCATACTATAAAAGTTGAAACGCAGATTATATCCAATCTAGCCATAAAAACGCGAACTAACAAGGCAATCCCTCAAATAAAACTGAGGGCAATTAAAAAAAAGCTACGTAAGATTACTATTCTAGAACAAGTAATTATTATCTAACATTTAAAATGAGTTGATATTGTATTAATGGTGACAAAAAGACCGTAAACGAAACTAAAAGTAATTTGTTTTTCCATATTGGTTGTGGAGATTGATTGAAAGCCAAAATCTCGACACATTAACAAACAATAAAAGGTTTGTATTGTAATGGGCCACACTAACGTGAAATGCCATAAATTATTGTAGTATGGCCCCAGCATAATAATGACTAAAGTTTACCCTGATTTCTCATGTTCGTTTACGTGATAGTGCGTGATACATATACCAGGGTTCTATACTTCAAAATACACGATTCAAATCATTTTTGCTCTCAATTGCTTAGTTCAATGCGTAGATTAGTTTCATTTCGGGTCTTTTAACACTATTAAAAAAAAATGCAAATAATAATGCGACCAGGCAGCGAATGGGTAAGGGCATGCTAACAAGGACAGTGCTACTGTGACGTCACTCACCGGAGCTGTACTGTGTGTACTGCTGATACTGCGGGTGGAAGTTGTGGAACGCGTCCGTCATTATGTCCTTGGGGTTCATCGTCTCCTGGAAATTTGTTGGTCGAAAAGTTAATAACATAGGTACAATAACTTCTATGTCGAACCAGAATTTGGCTAGTAGTTTTGGCGCATTCAGTAACGTCCATCCAACGACACTAGTGATATACTTAATCAGAAATAGGTTTGAGTCCAATTGTCCTCTCTAGATTCAAGGTATGTTGGTTGATCTCCGACCAAGTTCAATAAATGCTTAAGGTATAATTTCGTTTCAGCTTCACGTTAGTGAAGATAAAAGTAAATGTATTTGTAAATATGTTCTTTCCATTTTCTATTTTACGATACCTTCCTTGTTTTTTTTATATCACGCTAAAAACCGCGCACAGAGAAACGAGTGGAAGGCCATTGGAGAAGCCTTTGCCCAGATTTGGGCAGTTGCCGGAAATTTCATTACGATTCCGTTGCCAAAAAGCACCGTTTCGACACAATGTAAGCAAAATCATGATTTTTCATTCATTTTAACATGTTCTATGGTGACAAATATCGCCGGGTTATTGCAAAACCCGAATCACCACTTAAATTCCCCAAGAAAAAGCATACCAGCTCACCTTGAGGCTACTAGAGATGGACTGCATGGTGACGGAGCGGTGTGGGTCGCGGTGCGCGTGCGCGTACACGTGCGCGGGGAAGGCGTAGCGCAGCGCGATGGCGGCCGCCAACATCTCCAGACAGATGAGGAAGTTCTGGTACCCCGCCGACACCGTGCCCGCCGTCGTCGGCGCACCCGTCGCGTCGTGGATCGGGGATATTACCTCCGCTTTCTCCAGGATAGCTAGGGCTACACCTGTGTGGGAAAAGGTGTACAGTGAAATAAATTGTCTGATATTATTCTTACTTCTTTTTTCGTATTAATTGTACGTTTTGCTATTGCTTTGTAGGTCGGAGACAGTGTTTTTGGTCCCATACTATTAGCCTTTTTATGTTAATGTTTATTTAAATACGGGACAATTCTGACTAAGCTTTTCAATTATGAAGGTTGAACACAAATCCCAAATTGAGCAATCTTACTTGCGACCTTGAAACTATAAAGTCAGTCAGGATTAAATCTATAATAATAATAATAATAATAATAATAATAAGCCCCCTAAACAACCACTCGTCCTGATTGACCATCTAATCACGTGGGGGGCGGACACGCGAATGAGAAATTACTGTCGTTGCTAATCGTGGCTCTGGAAACCCACCAAAAATGGAGACTCGTTCAAAGAGAAAACGTATAGGACCGCTGCCCGGGGGCGATCGCCGGGGCGCACCTGGAGCTGACGCTGGGTGTCACAGCATGCGAACCGTCAGCGGTGAGGAGTTGAACAGGCGGGCTCCCACCGACAAAGCTACTACAGCCGAAATCATTGACGATGGTGACAGACTGACAGACAGGACAGACACCCCTGTAGAACCGTATAGTCCAAGCACAGTATCATACACACCTTCTAGGCGATCATCACCATCCATACCATCGTCACCAACACTTTCATCATCCCCCACCATTAGTTTAAATACAGTCACACCCACTCCGGTCTTGAATGCTGCGCGGGGGGTTTCCACCTTTTTACCCGCGTCCACCAAGACTGGAAAAGCAAGAGTTCGCATGAAATGGAGTAAAGAAGTAAATCTATTTATCATGCGAACCTACCTACACATAACTAAATTAGAGACCGATATGACCACATATAGACAACAATTGCATTCACTTTTCACTCGACAATATCCTGAAATTACGGTTTCAGAACAAAGAATCTCCGATCAAAGAAGAATAATAGTTAGGAATAAACTTCTTTCTCAAGAGGTTATAGATCAATTAAAAGAAGAAGTACGAACACAATTACTACAAGAAGAAACAGTCACTGACACCAACAATATCACACAAAATATAAGCGAAATAAGTAATCAAGAACAACCACAATCGCTTAATCAATCACAAATTCTTTATTCCCTTTCTCCGTACAACCAATCACAAGCCTACACACAAAATATATCGCACACGTCTACACAAACCGAATCCATTACTCTAACGCTAGAAAATGACATTGAGACCATAGTCACACCAGATCAACATTTAACAACAGATACATATATTCAAGAAATAATAGATAAATTTAGGACAACAATAACACAATATTCTGGGATGGACCCAGCAGCTCGACCTAGGTTACCTAAACTTAAATACACACCTAACCTATTTCGACTAGTTAATTTGTTTAACGAGACTATACTCACTCAATATATATCTGATGACACACAGCTTATAGACATACACCTACTTATATATTGCACAGCCGTAGTAATATCTGAAGAACTAAACTTTAAAATCACAAATCACACAGGAAACCCAAGAACAAGGCCGAATATAGTACCAGCATGGCAACAAAGACTAGAAAAAGACATTGAAAAATTAAGGGCAGACATTGGTAGACTCACTCAATATATCAGCGGTTGCAGATCTAATAAATTAGTAAAAAAAGTTGAGGTCATATTTAGAAACAATCTCACACACACTAGACACGAACAAAATAACAGAAAACCTGAAGAATTTTTAGACACCTTAAAACAAAAACTAGCACTCAAAGTTCATAGGCTCAAACGATATAAAAAAGCACAACAGCGCAAAAACGATAACGCGATATTTACCACAAATGAAAAAGTATTTTACAGAAACCTACATATACCAAAAAACGACAGAAATTATGAAAATAACACAAACACACCTAACCTACCTTCAAAAGAACAACTAGAAACATATTGGGCTGGTATTTGGGAAGAGCAAAAACAACACAACGACAAAGCATCTTGGATAGCGAATGAAGAAACAAAATGGAGAGATATTGACGAGATGGAATTTGTAGAGGTAACAGAGTCCGACTTAACTCACATTACAGCTAGATTACATAATTGGAAGTCGCCTGGAATAGACAAAATACATAATTTTTGGTACAAAAAGTTAACTGCGTTACACAAATCTTTAGCTAAAAACTTAACAGATATCGTACTAGGAAAGCAGAATATACCAGAATTTATTACAACAGGAATTACTTACATGCTGCCTAAGACTAAATACACATCAGAACCTTCCCAATACAGACCAATCACATGTTTACCCACAATTTACAAAATACTTACATCTGCAATCACAAAGAAAATTAACTCACACATTATACACCACAACATAATAGCAGAGGAGCAGAAGGGATGTAGGCAGGGCCATATGGGATGCAAAGAACAGCTAATTATTGATTCCACTATACATAAACACGCCACCTCAAAAAACAGAAATCTCCATTGCACCTACATTGATTATAGAAAAGCTTTTGATAGTGTACCGCATTCCTGGTTAATACAAATTCTGGGGATCTATAGAATAAATCCGAAAATAATTGATTTCATGCGCCATGTAATGCTACAGTGGAAAACCACATTACAAATAAATAGTAGCAACAATAATGTCACAACAGGACAGATATCCATCAAAAAAGGCATCTACCAAGGTGACTCCCTGAGCCCCTTATGGTTCTGCCTTGCCCTCAACCCCCTGTCTCATTTGCTGCAGAGCTGCGGGGCTGGATACTGCCTCAAACATTCTACAGATGAAACAACAATATCACATCTAATATACATGGATGACATCAAACTGTATGCAAAATCGGAAAAAGATATGAAGAAATTAGTAGATATAACAGCAGAGTTTAGCAAGGATATTAACATGCAATTTGGATTAGAAAAATGTAAAACACTTCACATTGTTAGAGGCAAGGTGCGGCCCGGCGACTATGCAGTGAATGAGTCAGATTCTATAACCGCATTAGAACCAACTGAATTGTATAAATACTTAGGGTACACGCAACTTAAAGGTCTTGACCACGTAAAAATTAAAGAAACACTCACTACAGAGTACAAGAAGAGAGTTAACGCTGTTTGTAAAACCCAACTCTCAGGTAAACATCTCATTAAAGCCTTAAACACCTTCGCCATTCCAGTACTAACGTATTCATTCGGAGTTATAAAATGGACTAAAACAGATACAGAACAACTACAACGAACTACACGCACAACACTCACAAAACATAACAACCTTCACCCTAAATCCGCCACAGAGAGACTAACGATCAAACGAGAACATGGAGGGAGAGGCCTTATAGATATCCAGCACCTATGGCGGAAACAAATTAGTCGATTAAAATCATTCTTCCACACAAAATCTCACAATAGTAATATACATAAAGCCATAGTAACAAACGATCTTAACTACACTCCACTTAACCTAAGCGATCAGATAGAAGCCCAAAACACAACCAATGGAGACCCGCAGACGCAAAAAATTGAAGACTGGAAGAAAAAAGTACTCCACGGGCGGCACCCTCATGACCTAGAGCAATCCCACATAAACAAATTAGCTTCAAATAAGTGGTTAAAAATAGGAAACTTATTTCCAGAAACCGAAGGATTTATAATAGCAATTCAGGACCAGATTATCAACACAAAAAATTACAGAAAATACATTATCAAAGATCCTACAGTAACTAATGACAAATGTCGCAAATGTCACCTCCACCCAGAAACCATCCAGCATATAACCGGAGCATGCACAACTCTCACGCAGACAGACTACACTCACAGGCACAACCAAGTGGCCAATGTCATCCACCAAAAACTAGCAATAAAACACACACTCATTCAAAATACCAACACTCCCTACTACAATTATAAACCCGAAGCTACTCTAGAAAATACAACACATAAGCTCTACTACGATCGCGCTATTCTGACTGATAGAACGATCCACTACAACAGACCGGATTTAATCCTACAGGACAAAATAAAAAAAGTTACATACCTGATAGATATCGCAGTTCCCAACACGCACAATGTACAGAAAACAATCACTGAGAAAATAAGTAAATACGCAGAACTCAAAGAAGAAGTTACTAGGATTTGGCGACAAGAAAAAGTATATATAGTTCCAATAGTCCTTTCCACAACAGGGGTAATCCCAAATCACCTCATCCATAGCTTAAAATTATTAGACCTTAAAGAAACCCTCTACATTACACTGCAAAAAGCTGCTATTTTGAATACATGTAGAATCGTTAGGAAATTTATGCAGATAGAAGAGAACGAGATAGGACTTTATCACAACACATAGTATTATAAAACTACACACCACACGCCGCATTTGCTTTGGCTTTGGCCCGTAAATGTGGTTAAAACCCAGTCTAAGGGCTGAGAAGAAAAAACGCTCTCAAAAATAATAATAATAATAATAATAAAGGTAGAGGTAGAGGAGGATGATAGAGTTGCCTTGGTAAGTAGCCAGTGCAACGACCGATTGAGGAGCGCTCTGGATAATGCGCTTCGTGAGTATCGATCAATTTCTGCCGAACTTAGACCCCGATTACCACGGTTACCCATGCATAAAAAAAATAGGGCGCTGGTGTGTGCCCTGGACTCGCAACTCAAGAATATATTCGAGAGTAGCGAGGACCTCGTTGATACACACTCGATCCTCTTCTGTGGGGCTGTTGCGGCATGTCGTTTAGCTAATGTCAAGTTCCCAAATTGTGACATAGCTATTCGACCAAAACCAGCCGTACCAGCCTGGCAGCGCAGGATCGAGCGCCGTATTGACGGGGCCAGGGTACTCATCGGCAAACTGTACTGCTTCAGGGAGGGCAATACACGACCTCGTGTGATGCGCTTTGTGAGGCGGGCATTCTCGGGGACTGAAATCAGTCCTCAAGAATACATGTCCCGTGTCACAGAGCGCATCGACTTCCTGAAGCAGAAAGTTTATGCATGGGCGAGCCGTATACGGCGCTATAAGCGGCGGGTTGATCGGTACTCGCAGAATCGCATGTTCCAGAGCGATGAGAGGTGGGTATACAGAGCTTGGGAGCGACCTCAGCAAAATATGATGGACGTGTGCCGCCCGGATGATGCCGCCACGAGTTCCTTCTGGCGCAGCATCTGGTCGGTGCCCGTCTGTCATTCTGAGGCTGACTGGATGCGTGATGTCGAGCGAGTGTGTGAACCTATTCCAACAATGGAACCAATTTTAATAACGCCACTAGATATAGCCAGAGCAGTTCGTCCGTTACCGAATTGGAAATCACCGGGACCGGACGGACTGCATAACTTCTGGCTCAAGTGGTTTAGTAGTTCACACACTTGCCTGGCATCCCAATTCCAGTCATCCTTAGAGTCTGGGTCGTTACCACAGTTTTTAACAACAGGTGTAACCCACCTGCTCCATAAGTCAGGTAGTCCCGCGGAACCCAAGAACTACAGACCGATCACGTGTTTGTCGACGGTCTATAAACTTCTTACATCCATTTTGAGAACGAAAATTAATACACACGTTGACAGTAACTCTATTATGTCTGCCTCTCAGAATGGATGTAGGAATGGGTCCCGTGGTACTAAGGAGCTACTCCTCATCGACATGGCCATTAGCCAACAGGTCCGTCGAGCCCGCAAGGATCTGTCAATATGCTGGATAGATTATAAGAAGGCCTACGACTCGGTGCCACATTCATGGCTCAAGAGGGTGCTGGAGTTGTACAAGATAGATGCAACTCTACGCGCCTTCCTTGAGTCATGTATGGGGCAATGGAGGACGGTCCTTCGATATCCAGGATGTCGACAGATCCAGGGGAACGATGAACCTGTTTGGATTAAACGGGGAATATTCCAGGGCGACAGTCTGAGTCCCCTTTGGTTCTGTTTAGCCCTGAATCCTGTAAGCACATTGCTGGAGAATTCAGGGCTAGGCTACCGGTTGAGGAAAGATGGTCAGGTTATATCTCACCTGCTTTACATGGATGATCTGAAACTCTTTGCCCCCAACAAATTGCAACTGATGGAGCTACTGAAAGTAACCGAAACTTTTAGTAGCGCCATTGGGATGGAATTTGGTGTGGACAAATGTGCAGTCATGTATGTAAAGCGAGGGAAGATTATGGGATCCGAGGGACTTCAACTCTCGGATTCCATACACCTAAGATCCCTTTCCTCATCTGAGAGCTATAAATATTTGGGTATGTCGGAAGCGTTAGGCATTAACGTAACTGACATGAAACAATCGTTGAGGGAGCGCTTCTTCGGTCGCCTAAAGAAGGTATTAAATAGCCTTCTTTCAGGTGGGAACAAGGTGCGCGCCTTCAACGGTTGGGTCATGCCGGTTTTAATGTACTCTTTCGGCATACTCAAATGGACACAGACCGAACTCGACGCCTTGGATAGAAGAGTTCGTACACTGCTGACCGAAAACCGGATGCATCACCCACGATCGTCAGTGATGAGACTGTACATCCCGCGGAAGTGCGGGGGTCGAGGCTTTTTAAATGCGAAGACCCTCCACAACCGCGAGGTGTGCAGCCTCAGAGAATATTTTCTAAAAGCCGACGTGGGTATGCACCGAGATGTGGCCGCAGTGGACAGGGGACTCACCCCGTTGTCCATGGCTAATGAGAACTGGCGCAAACCTGTGGTACTTACTACCGATGACCGCATGAAAGAATGGCAGGGCAAGGAGCTTCACGGGCGCTTCTACCGGGCTCTTCATGGGCCCGATGTAGATTTTCTAGCGTCCGTGTCCTGGCTACGTTTTGGTGACCTTTTTGGGGAAACTGAAGGTTTTGTCTGTGCGATTATGGACGAAGTTATGTTGACGAACAACTACCGGAAATATATTATGAAGGACGGGACGGTTGACGTGTGTCGGGCATGCCACCTTCCGGGTGAGTCCATCAGACATATTATTTCTGGTTGTTCTCGTCTGGCTAACGGCGAGTATTTGCACAGGCACAATCAAGTAGCCAGGATTATTCACCAGCAACTTGCTTTGAAATTTAATCTTGTGGAATTATAGGTACCGTACTACAAGTATGTGCCCGACCCAGTTCTCGTGAAAGACCATGTTACGTTGTACTGGGATCAGTCTATCATTACTGACAGGACTATTGTCGCCAATAAGCCTGACATAGTGGTGATAGACCGATCAGCGCGCCGCGTAATGATAATCGATGTTACCATTCCGCATGACGAGAACCTCGTGAAAGCTGAGAAAGAGAAACAAATAAAATATCTCGACTTGGCGCACGAGGTTCGCGACATGTGGAATATGGACTCGGTTATCATTGTGCCGATTGTCGTGTCGGCCAATGGCTTGATAGCTAAGAGCCTCGACGAACATCTGTCGAAGCTTTCTTTAGGCGGTTGGATCAAGGGCCTGATACAGAAGGCAGTACTCCTCGATACGGCTCGCATTGTGAGGAGGTTCCTGTCTCTGCAACCCTAACCACCGGTGACTTGGACCCTGCTCTCGACACCGGCGGATCCCTATTTTTTATATTTTTAAATGTTTTTATATGTTTTTTAAGAAATATTTAAAAATGTACAAAATAAGAAGATAAATGAATAAAGGAGATAATAATAATAATATATTTATTCAAACTTAGAATTCGCACGAAAAATACAAGTTAAATCTTAAAAGTAATGTTGGTATAACAGAGTTCGGTGCCTGTACCTGTATCACAGGCGGCATGTTTCTAATAAATACTATTTGGACAATGAATTTCTTAACAATATAAAACATAATCGTGAAATTATTTAGTATGGTTTAGTATACTATGATATAACTAATGTACTTAAACGCTATTATAAGATACAAACAGTAAAAAATATTATAATTAAGGTCACACATGTATATAAATGGAAAACAGTTTGTAGCACTTATTTGCTAATACTAAAATTATTGTCAGCAGTATTAAACAAGTAAACATTGCAAAACACCGTAAGTTATTTTTGTTGCGGTCGACAATTTTGCCTAGACAGCGAAATATCAAAGAATGTCTGACTAGGAGTATTATGACGCACTAGGTGCCCTCATAATCGACGGAGTTTATGTATCGGTGTTCCGCTATTTTTCTAGCAGGGCATTCAGCGTCTCCCGTTTTGTGGTCACTGGGCTTTTTAAAGCGGGAGCAAGTCGCGCATCTCGGAATGTCAGTTTTCTTCGCACATTCGGACATCATATGACCTGCGTCACCGCAGTGACCACAAGTAGAAACTAGTTCTCTGCAAGATTTGGCTGCATGGCCATACTGCTGGCATTTATAGCACCTCGTAACTAACGTGAAGTCCCTTACAGGACATGATGTCCAGTTAATAAAAATCCTAGATTGAGGTATTAAAATTTTTCGTATGTTGGCTGCAACTTCTATAACGAAGTTACAGGTGGCAGCCTCTCTCTTCCCAGATTTGTGGCTTAATTTTACCAAGGTCAAAAAGGATTCTAGGGACATCGCTGGTAACTTGTCGGCTATATTTTGCTCGAAAATACACTTGAAGACCTCATTTTCAGCCAAGGAAGTCGGCACTCCTACAACCACGATCCGAGGTTTGCGCTTGCTGGGTTCGTCGGCGGTAAGTCCAGATGTAGAGAGTTGGACTGCGTTTTTAAGCTTATCAGCGTCATGTTTCGTCTCGGTACTTATTATTACGCCACCATTTTTTGTTTTTCGGACACCACGTACTTGCAACTTCATTAGCTCGGGCCGTATAATTTCTTGCACCAGTTTTTTGGTTTCGTCACTTGTTTTAAACTTATCATTGGGATAGATGGCGACAGAGCTCAAGTTATTGGGTCGGACGAAATGGTTTGATCCCCTTTTCACCATATCAGCAAAAGAAGCATTTCCCGCAGAACTAGAATCCCGTATCGTCTGCTTGAGCTCCGAGATATGTTCTGTAAGGTCACGCTGTTGTTGAAGGGCTTCGATGGTGTAATTCGCCTGAATAGATTTTTGTTTTAGCGACTGGTATAGCACGGCCATTTGTGATGTACCACCTTCGACTTTACGGCAAAGGTTTGAAATTTTCGTCTTCTGCTCGGTGTTGAGTTTCCCGTCCATTGCAATAGAGCAAATCCATCCTTGTATTTCGGGCGTCGATGCAATGACAATGGCCTTGGGCGACTGAAGTGGCGAGCTGGAGGATTTCACTGGCCCCTTTGGATTACAGGGGCTGTTTTCCATTTTGTTATTTTTATTGAACATCACTATTTCGAGTTCGTCGTTCACAAAAAACTACACACTAAGCAAGATTACTTTATGCATTACGATAGTCATACTTGCACGAAAGGAGGTCAATATTATTAAAGTATCAAGTAAATATTGCTAATGAGCACGTCTGTCCGCTGCGACTGCGCGAATCGTCTCCTATATAAATAATAATAGATTCTAACATATAATAGATTCTGATATTGTCTGGAAGAGTATAAATTACGTCATTTTGAACTTAAAAAGGTCATTTACGTTTAGCATTTGTCCTCGCTCTTCTTAGCTATATTTTCGTAAGGAAATAACAAAACTCAATTAAACCAAGTTTCTTGCTTACCTTGCCAAAACGAGAGGAAAATAACCGACTTGACGGTAAAGAACTTGAGTACAGGATCGAACGGCTTCAGCATCTCCCTGGTGGCTCCGAGGAACAGGAACAGACTGTACAGAGACAGCGTGACGGAGAAGTTGTACACGATCGTGATGTAGATGTAGCCGCCGTCAGGGCTCCAATCTCCGTCGTGGTACAGACCTCGCGCCTGGAAAAAACAGAAAAAAATATTGAACTACTCGTAACTCGGAATCGCGGGTTATAAAAGACATAACATAACACAAGAGCACAAGTCGTGTAAGCGTAGAGGTTAAGGCATCGCCTCCCGTGCATGAGGTTTTGAACCCACGAGCTTCGAAGCAAACATCGTGTGGAAACCTGGACAGTATAAGTCTGAAATCGCCAAACCGTCTTGAGCAAGCCTGGCGATTAATGCTCGTGCCTTCAATAATAGGCTGGTTTTGTTATTATATCACAAGAAACCCTTTTCTAATAATTTTACAGCATACGTTATTACCTAAACCCACGTAACGATGTCCCGCGACAGGTGTCTTCAAGGACGTACAGAATCGTATGACGAGAGCAGACGTCGCATATATGCAAATGTTTGACGACGTCGATGAAACTTTATCCCCTAGTTAAAAAGCTTAATTCTATTGGGTTCAATATGTATTATATACAGGGTGTATTTCACCTCATCACAAAGTCGTTAACCAAGCATTCTGTATATCAAACTAAGTAACTTTACGCAAAAAATATTGCCGGGAAACAACTTTTTTTTTTGAGGTTATAGATCTTGTTTTGTCGTATCAATGTGACGCACTCAAAACATTGTGCGGATGGATGGATTGAATAGTACGGGGGTCGTAGAGATATTTAAAGTAAAAATCATGCGATAAAAAGTGTTATTTAAAAAAAACTTGCCAAAATCTTGCGACTTTGACCCCCAATATCTCCGTAACTAGAAGGTTCCCAGGTATAGTGTAGAACAAAAAAATGATCAGAATGACGAGGAGAACAAGTGCCTTTCGTATTCGTTAACCCGCGATTATGGCGCTTGCAACAGATTCGAAATATCGGAAGCTCAAAATAAACAACAATCACGGAAGATATCCCGAGAGTTCACTTGTTAACCGTGATAGCTAAAAACCTTACGAAATAAGTCACAATAGACTAAGATATTATGGCTAAATTAATATTTTATCAATTACACACCTGAGACATATCCTTATCTTTCTTATTATTTCGTAGACACAGACCGATGACTGTGCCTATTATTATTTAAGTAATTATCTTTTAAATCAATCCTTAATTAATAGTAAAATTATTTGTAGGTCAAGATTAAAAAACAAAAAAATTCAAGCAGTTTCCTTTAAAACTTTAACTTTTGAACTGTGTATGTCCCAAAACCTAGATTTTCATGGAGAAAATCAGGCAAAAAAACTCCATAAACACTTTAAATCAATTAGGGCAGTACAAAATCCTCTAAAATAATATCATGGTTTCATGAATGCCGAATCGTCTTACGCATGACTAATATCTATGCAAGATACGATTGAATATGATTATTGCGTCTATGATTGCGCCACTTAAAGGTTTATTAAATCGATGCAAATCATAATCAGATACTTTAAACCCAAGTGTTTTATCGATGGAATTATAATCTTACGCGTGTCGCCAATAACAGAACTAAAGACATGCGTAGTATCTTCTTAATCGCAAAATAGTCTTGCCATTGAAGATCTGATCTCGTTTTCGTGGCGAAAATGGCCAGATATCGCACAAAACAGAGAGGTTTGGAAGGCGCTAGCGTTTGTTCGCAACTCGCCTGATGCGAAGCAATGATGCAGCCAAAGGTAGAGCACGGTTGGCTAGAACAAACCGATTCACTCGAAGTTTGAAGAGATCCAGATTATAATGATCGGAAAACAGGGAGCCGGCAGTGAATTCCACAAACTGGTTCACACAATAAATGTGGAAGCATAGCGGTTTGTTCAGTGGAACTTCAACCACTTAACAACATCTTACAACTATTGTACGATGAAACATATAAATTGCTCTCAATAACTTCACTTTCCGCGTGGCCTTTCACTTGTTTATCAAAGGGAAAATTATATATGATGTTAAAATTGATAAAACATTATTGGTCCTCTTTTCCTGGGGTTATAATTATTATAAGTTGGTTTCAAATGAGGAAAATCTTTACTTGAATATTGCGTTATTATTTTAAGTCCGATTAACGGTACAGCAAAGAGTATTTTCATTGTTTAATTGTAATACAATCATATAGCACTGTGATAATTAATAGTCATATAATTACGGCGGCTAACTTTACAGGGCATGAGCAAATACATATTATTGCAGTTATGCGGCTTGCTTTCTGCTATAAAACCATGCATAGATATTAAAATGCGTGCTTAACCCTTCGTTTGCCGGAACGAAGATCTACACAAGACACAATGGCTTTTTAATTGTGTCTCTAATTACGGCATACCAGAGGTTAATTACCAAGGGACATAAAGCACGGTTATTTTACTTTACTACCCATAAATTAACAACAAAAATCTAGCGGCAGTTATGGTCACAAACAGTTCAAGTGGAACAGTCTATTGAAATAGTACGGTAATAGTAGTTTCTCTTGGGGTGTCTTCTATATGTCGTGTCGTTTTATGCCCGTTCACAACCTCAGGCTATGCGTCGAGTGACACGTAAGAGCGTCAATTGTTTCGTTCGCGTGAATGCCGACGCGTTTCAGGCCCGGCAGTCTCGACAGAGATAACGACAAAAACGTTAACATTCGGTTGCTAATTACTAACGAATAAATTCGGTTGCAATAATGATGCTTACGAATAATGAAAGTATCTTCATCCTAGACGCGTTTCTCGTAAGCATAATTATTGCAACCGAATTTATTCGTTAGTAATCAGCGACCGAAAGTTAGCGATTTTGTCGTTATCTCTGTCGAGACTGCCGGCCCAGGTCTCGTAAGGTAGCGATGTATCGAGGCTTGCTCTAACCTCTCTCTGGCTCAAGGACGTTGGTTTATACAAATCAAAATTAACATACCTGCAAGAATATAATAATGAAAGCGCAAACGGGCTTGATGAGACAGAACTGCAGTGTGGCCTGCTTGCAGAAGCGCAGGAAGCCGATGGTGTAGGTGGCGCCACTGAGGCAGCAGGTCCCGTTGACGCAGGACGCGCGCACCGGCCGGCCGCGCAGCTCCGACATTATGTTGCCCTCGCCGCCCAGGTACTCATAGCAGAGGGACAGGAAACTGTAGATCACGAATGCTGGAAAAAAACAATATGAGGTTGAATTGAATTACGGAACTCTACAGATGTGTTGGGCGTCGATATCTAAGCAAGATGATTATTGACGGGGACTGTAGCTTCATCTGTTTTCGACAATTTGAAAGTGCTGGTCAGTTTTTAAATTAATGTTTGGTCGATTCTTGACATGCTGCGCCGACCCCAAATGATGAATGATGGTATAAGGGCAAGAGAATGATGATCCTGATGATTGGTTGATTCAACAAAAAATGTGATGTATTTTTTGGGGTAAATTACTGCATGTGATTTTGTTACTATCAGTTGGGCTAAACCAATTTTTGGATAAAGACTTTGAGAAGAATGGACGATCGATCGCAGTTTTTAACAGCTTAAATGCAATATAATGTACGATGCTCTTTATATCGAACTGTCTATACTCTTTAGATAATGATTTAGTCTGTGGGTGGACTAAACAAATGTTTGCAGGGACAACACACGTCTGCTTAGTCCATTTTCAATACTCTGATGGAACCACTTGCCCTATCTAGCCCAAAATAAGGTTTCAAAAACAAACAAAATTAGTAATATTCTGGAAAGGTTGACTGTTAGTAAACGCGTACGGCATATAGTCCTGTTATTGTGTTGAGTATTAAATAAATATTGTTGGTTGCATATTTAATATGGTACTCTGAGTAAGTGGCATAAGCCATATATATTTTTAGCTACATGACAGCATATCATAAATAATGTCTTCAGTAGACGCGCGTCTGCTAGCAATAAAGAATGACCTATTTTGTATCAACTGACCTGTTTCGCCTAAATTAACGGCAAGAAAACTATAATGACATCTTTTAAGAATTCTCAGAGCGGAATAAAACACTTGACTCTTCTTTGGAAATGTGTTCTAGTAGAAAATACTAAACAACTTTTGTCAGAAATCTGTTTAGACCCTTGTTACTCGTAGTTTTCAAAGGCCACAATCAGGTTTGTTTGAAAGTGTCATTATGTCATACTTAAGACTTTTGACAACTATTAAACAATTTTGATAAATAGAAACGTCTTTAGTTACCCAATTATGTAAAATACGTTTTTATTCAGACAGTCACTCGCATATAAATAAACAAAGTCGAAGTGACCTTTGCGCTGCTATCAACCACACCGTAGAATTAGTGAAACTTTGGGCCATCAAAATTAAAGTTACGTTGTCCCAGTGTCACTTGCATTTCCTAAGAGTCATCAAGACAGAAGACCATAGCAAACGTCTTCATCTGAATGTTAAATAATTATAGTAATTCTTGAACTTTTTGCACAGATAACCATGACCCTAATTTCAAGATCACGAATAGAACGTATAATGAATAGATGCTTGTGTATAATTAGTAATAGGTACGTACGACTATGCACCGTTATCAACTATTTAACAAAAAATATTGCTGAATGAAATGAACTGAGTGAAGTTTTTCAATAGATTTGCTAACTTTAAATGACACATTTCTCATAATTGAAAAACCCAAAGTGTGAAGTAACATACATTACTAAATTTAGCACCATTCATAAACAAATAATATGCTATACTTTTCTCTTGAAAAAAAATCTGCTGAAACCGACTGTTATTGTTCCACGATAATTTTTGTTTTGGATAAACACACCCTAATTTCAACATAATATTCAAAATGTTCAAAACTCGGCAGGAGTTCATATTATGACGAAAAAGAATGCCCATTAACTGTAAATGGTGTGATCAACAACAATAACAGTAATTTTTGTTTATTCTCGGTTTTTTGTGCTCATTTACGTTTCGTTCAACTTTCTACAAAATCATTGCTAATGACTGTGACTCGTTCAAAGACGAGAACTATGCTATATTATATTTTTATCGCCATGCCAATTGCCATATATACAGATAAATTGAAAGAGCCTGTTGTTACCGTCTCTCCGAAGAATCGAGTTATTTATGAATCGGTTACCCTATCGATGTTATTTAATTCGAATAAATTAATCGATGAAGCTGACGCACTCCAGATACGCATTGAAAGGAAAAACAAACAAACTTAGGTGGTTCATATGTGCATCTTGCTCGAATCATGTTACAGAAAAGAGCTTTATTAATAGAACTTACGTCATTGGCGCATTATTTGTTCAAGCCGTCTTGTAGGCCAGAGACTAACAACAAAAATAAAAATTCTCGTAGATTCTAGAGCAAATGGTCAATTTATTCAGGCACATGATGCGCTGACCGTTATTTAGCTGTAGTTATCTAATCTATTTGCATAGTCTGCTGACACAGTTGTATCTACTTATCTACATCTATAAAGGATATCCTAAACAGCTAATAATATGGTTCAATGAGAGCCGATGTCCTGATAATCACAAACGCCAATGAAGATAATATAATACCTATTTGGAGATGGATGGTGTTTAAGTGAAGTTTTTTTGCCCAAGAGGTAGAAAGCAGTGCCCCTTATGTCCGCTACTACGTAGTGCGTTTACGAATATTTAACTAACTACATGCGTCATCCTCCTAC
Source organism: Xestia c-nigrum (assembly GCA_916618015.1). Taxonomy (NCBI): domain Eukaryota; kingdom Metazoa; phylum Arthropoda; class Insecta; order Lepidoptera; family Noctuidae; genus Xestia; species Xestia c-nigrum. The sequence goes on from OU745260.1 coordinate 16,040,055, forward strand.
TAACGTCATTTTTAGCGATCTATTAGAAGGCCAACATTGAATAAAACTCACGTTATTAATCTTGAGAAACTTCAATGACAGACTTATACCAGCGAACCATAACTTCAAAGGGTCAATCTAAATGTAAATTAGAAAATACAAAATTGAAATAAGCAATTACCTTCATAGCAATCTCTGACAGTAAAGAAGTACACATAGTAGGAGTTTCCATTGAAGAATAGCAGTGAGATCCAGCTGTAGCAGCCGTATATGGGTACGATGAACAGGATGCGCACTATCCAGCGCTGTTCGGAAGGGTTCGTGTACCAGCGAAGGTGCTGGTAAATCTGGAAGCCAAGAAAAACACACAGTTAGAAAATGTCTATTTGAATTTGATAGGGTAAGTCAAGAGGGTAATACATGTGTAATAATGATGTGTATGTGTGTGTGTGATGTGTATGTGTGTGTGATGTGTATGTGTGTGTGATGTGTACGTGTGTGTGATGTGTATGTTTTGTGATGTGTGTGATGTACTGATGTGTTAATTGATGTGTGTTGCGTCTGTGTGTGTAGTTAGAGGACAAGGAGATAAAAGAAAAGATGGATGGATTGTGTTTTGGTTGTGTATGAATGTTGAAATGACCTATGGTGGAATAGATTTAAAGAGAAAATATATTGTTGCGATCACAAGTAACACGAAATCATCAGCGCAGTGAAAGAAAAAGAGGAACCTATCCATGGTTAGATTGCAAACCTAGAACTAAATTGAATTTGAAAATAAAAAATCCCTCAGGCAAGCCGCAAGAGGAGGTAGATTTCGGAGAAGGTGCTGGAGCGTCCGACTATTGAAAATTTCAATAAAGAGTTGTACTTATAATGTACAAACTACAAAAAAATATATAAATATTTCAAAATCGTTGTCCTGTAATGGAAAGTTTACCCTTTTGAAATCCTCCATTTTTTTTTAATAGGAAATCTACCTAAAATATTAACCTATGTTCCTTCACGGAGAGTTCAACAGCTATGCACACACAACAGCTATGTATCAGTTTGGTGATGATTCTATTATACCCATGATTATTTTTATTGTTTCATTTGTAATTTAATTTCCTATGTATTATTATTTATGTTCACATCAAATCTTGCGGCTGTTTATACAGGGTGTAAACCACCTCATCACAAAGCCGTTAACCAAGCATTCTATACATCAAACTAAGTAACTTTACGCAAAAATTATTGCTGGGAAACAACTTTTTTTTTTGAGGTTATAAATTATGTTTTGTGGTAGAACTAAATGTAACGCACTTAAAACATCGTGATGATGAATGGATTGAATAGTACGGGGGTCGTGGAGATGTTCAAAGTCAAAATCTTACAAAAAAAACTTGCACATATAAAAAAACTTGTCAAAAAAGTTTTTTACAAAAAATAAAACCGACTTCAGAGAAAACAAAAAAGTGAAAAATAACTTCAGAAAAAACGCTTCAGAAGTCGGTGACCTTTTTTTGATTGATTTAGTTTTTTTGTCACCGACTTCTGAAGCGTTTTTTCTGAAGTTATTTTTCACTTTTTTGTTTTCTCTGAAGTCGGTTTTATTTTTTGTAAAAAAGTTTTTATTTTTCACTTTTTAGTGGTTCACATGTGCTTACCCCTTCACAGCGTACCGGCGTGATTTTAGTAATGAACTGGTGTAAACAATAGACAGATATGAGATTTCGGCAATCCCAGTACATTTGCTATCATTTATTGAGGAGTTCCGTTGCATATCTCCGAAGTTCTTCATCAGATCTTCATCAAATTGAATTGGGATCACTTCGAGAAAGTACAATTCCTAAAACTACCCAAACCACTTCTAGTGTGCCTATAAAATGTGAAGAATTCTCTCTATTTCTCCAGAATCCCATCATCAGCTACTGATTTGATGATTATAAGACCACACAGGAAGCACCAGCTTTCAAATAAAATAAAAACGATCAAAATCGGTTCACCCAGTAGAAAGTACTGAGGTAACAAATATTTTCGAAATCGGGTGTATTTTACACATGTGCGTACCCCCTCAGAGCATACAGGCGTGATGTTACGTCATAATATAGTATAAACAATGAACCTACAAGCGATGGCAGCAATCACTGCAGATTTGCTGTGTATTTTTGAAGAGTTCCGTTGTATATCTCCGAAGATCAGCATCAGGTCTTCAGCAAACTAAAATGGGACCAAAAGGGAAGCACCAGCTTTCAAACAAAAAAAGAACCATCAAAATCGGTTCACCCAGTCGAGAGTACTGAGGTAACAAACACAAAAAAAAAAAAAAAAAAAAAATACAGACGAATTGATAACCTCCTCTTTTTGGAAGTCGGTTGAAAAAGTTGTAACTTTGACCCCCCATATCTCCGTAACTAGAAGGTTGCCAGGTATGGTGTAGAACAAAAAAAATTATCGCAGTGATGGAGAGAACAAGTGCCTTTCGGTTTCGTGAAGAGGTGTTGGTGCCCTTTATGTAACAATAATATTTAGAAACATGGTAATAACATTGTGCCAGTTTTTCAATAAGTAGGTACCTACGTTGCATTGTAATAACAAAAACCAAAAGCTAAAATTGTCATTATGAATCCATATTTTCCGTTACGGTTCTTAGTTGCTGGCTGGTCAATAACACTGTCGACTGGTCAGCTGTCAGCGTGTCACTACTAAACGCGAGCAAATTAACACATTTTCGCCAATCGAAAGTTGACCGATTTGTGACGAATACCGAATGAATATTATTTAAATGTTTACACATATAACGCTTTTTAGAATCGGTATGCATGGAATTAGAAACCATATAATATAAACTCTTCACTAACGTACCTAGTTGTTCCATTGTAACTTCAACAAAATTTTATACATCAATATTCATCTTAGTGACGGAATTTACTTAGGTACTTAGTTTTTAATCACTTTACAGCATTCAAATTTGATATATATATATTTTTATTATAATATACTATAGGGTGTAAAACACCTCTTAACGAAGCCGCAAGGCACTTGTTCTCCCCCGTCGTTGCGATAATTTTTTTGTTCCACACCATACCTGGGAACCTTCTAGTTACGGAGATATTAGGGGTCAAAGTTACACCTTTTGACAAGTTTTTTTTTAAATACAAGTTTTTATTGCAAATATGTTTAATTCAATCCAGCCATCAGCATAGCGTTTTGAGTGCGTTACATTGAGTTATACCCCAAAACGTGTTTTTTGACCCCAAAAAAAACAAGTTGTCTCCCAGAAATATTTTTTTGCGTAAAGTTACTTAGTTTGATGAACAGAATGTTTAGTAGACGCTTTCGTGATGAGGTGGTTTACACCCTGTATGTTTCGAGTAACTTACGATTTGTAAGTACAATAAAAATAATTGATTACGGAATATAAGTAATAGGGTCAGCAAGCATTCGTAATAACGCTACGCTCTCTTCGTTTACTATTAAATTCATTAGATAAAATTGTATTAATTGACCAACAACGTAACGGTTATCTATACTGCTATAAAAATAACGTTTCTTATGATACTATTTCAAGTTATGGTAGAAAAAGCAGCTATATTTTAAAACTATGATTGAAAAGGCAGCATGTCTGTCTAGTATCCCATGATTATGAATTTATAGGGCTGTAGCGTTGGGAAATAGCCTATCTATTTTCTATCCTGTATAATTACCTAGTATGGCTATTCGTAGACTAGACGATTAGGTAGGGGTGCTTATCATGGTTCAATTAATAATAAAAATCTAAATGTGATCTAATTATAGCTTAGTATTTTCAAAAAAAACTGGTCTTGGAAGTTCGGGGCACGCCTGATGATGACTTGATAAGACCATTCTACGAGCAAGACTTTGTAAAGAACACAATCCTCTTCAATATTTCCAAATCATAACTTTAGAGGCCATTTCAAAAAGCAAAAGTAATAGTAGTTTGCGCTTCATTTTTGATAACCTAGCAAGATAAACAGTAGAAAGCATACCGCTCATTGGCTAATGTACGATAAAGTTAATTACGGAAAAAACATTGTTTTTGCGGAGTTTTAGAACATAACTGTTCCATTTATGATCTTAAAATATTGGTGTGTTCTTATTGCTACGATGAAAATAAAATTACCATGCCTACAAGCAAGTTTATTTCGTAAAACATCTTCCTTGTGTAATCTTTGTCTCATCTCGGTAAATCGTGGTTTCCGTCGTACAAAAAAATCTAGCAAAAATGATTTACTTAGGCACGTAACGACAATAAAGAACCAACGTCTCCTGCGTGCGCGGCCTGTGCCCGCGATACCGCTTCATCACCACAAGTTAAACCTCCATTCCAACATAAAAATATATACGTTACCATGTACAATACATTCTGGTACTTTATTAAAGGCTGTTCAACTACATTTATAACAGTAAAGTACGTACATTTCCCGTCCCGGTGGGAAATCACAAGGTCAAAAAACCGAATATATCATGGGCTCATGGCGCGAACTTCGCTGCTACTCGTTCTCTCTCGTGGCTAAAAAGTCATTATTCATACTCAAACCATAATAACTCTTTATCAGTTGGCAAATACAAACGGAATATAGCCCATAACGAGGTGCGATAACAAAGTCTCTGATAGTGCTACAAAAGAATTGACTAATGTCGTTATTTTAGATCGACGCGAATGCTTATCAGTAAAGTGAATGTGAAAATAATTTTCTTGTATGAATATTTTATCTGTCTCGCCATTTGATATACGAGTCGCAACATAACAATAACACTGTATATAAAACCAGTGTTAAAACTTCAGATTTTATAAGAGTTTTCAGTAACTGTGTGAAATTAATTTGCCTTTTCACCGATGCCAAACGTGGTCAATTAACGATTCCTTGTAGTTATTATATAAACAAATGGAGTTATAATATGTACAGAAGCCCCACGTGTAGTGTAGAATAACCGTTAACAATGACTTAAACAAAACCAACCTAACGCCTAGATTAATAACACCTTGAACTTCAGACCAAAATTGAAAACTGTTTTGGCAAAACCTGCTAGTTTTGATCAACAGTTTCTTAAAGGTATACACAAAGGTGTTGACAGAGTAAAGTCTGCAGTTCTTTAAAGAAAAAGGGGGAACCCTTTTACCATACAAAAGTCTGTGTGTAGTACCTATACATAGAACAGAATAGACTATTCTTTATGATGTATAACATACAGTAACATTCATAAAAGAAAACAGAAGTTGATGACGATCCACGTTCAAAGAGTCTGTATGACTATAGGTATGAATTCTTAATATTACCGGTCACCAGTGACTAAATAAGATGATCGCGATATTAGCAGACATTTTTAATTGAAATGAATGAATAAACTTTATGGCTGGACACTATTGACCTTCAGTAACAAGTCAGTCTAAGACAGGATTGGTCAAATGTCAGAAATCCGAACTGTTCAAATTAATAGCTGCTGATTATGTAAAAAAAAAGTGGCATAATTAGTTTACATCCGTCTCCCGAATAGGTACCTATTTATATCGCTACTTAGCCGTTAAAATATCAAGCATGATTCTATTTTAGAAAAAGTAGTTGCTACCCAGCCTTTTGGTATTCCGTTAGCTACTCGAAAGTCGCTGTGTAAATTCTCATGGGAAGAGCTGCAAAGAGCTGTATGCAGAGGAAAATGGACAAAGACAGACCAAAATTGAGACGCAGAGATCCCACGAGAAGGCTCATTTGTTGGTAAAACTTGGTTGAAAACGAAAGAAAAACGTACAGAAACCTGTAAGTATGACATTAACTTGAGGCTCATTAAAAATCCAAGTTATCCCGCATACAAGGCATTCCACTATCGATTTTTACGATAAACGCATGCGGGAATACCTTATCCGTCAATTAGCTTCCGTTAACACGCGAAATTCCATGAAATGTATTTTAAATAAACAACAACTCATGAAGTCATTGTGGCTTCGAGTTCTCAACAAGAAAGTGAATGATGAGAACAAGAGTAACAATAAGAAAAGTGTTTAAGGCCTCCATGTTTTCAAAAGAAATAACCATGGAATAACATAGATGGAAAACTTATTTCCAAAAACATTAGTCTAGTACTTCTCTGACATTCAAATTGTTCGTGCTTTTTTTAGCGTTACATCGAATAGTGAAAAAATCTGGGTATTTTTATCAGAGACATGTTAATTTCCCCTTTTCAAAACCGAAACTGAACCGACGATAATCCTGTTTGCGATAATCTGAATCATTGTATTACCAGGAAAACAAACGATTAAAAAGAAAAACCATTTTCGTCATTTCTGCTTATCGATATAAGAATTTAGTATTGAAGCGACAAGACCATTCATACTCACTCACGGCACAAACCACGATAATTTCTTGCAGATACGTCAAAATTCTGAAATGTACGTGTAACGTTTCACACAGTTTGCATAATTACCTGATACGGTTACCAACGTGTTACAGTAGTGAATTATGTGATATTTGCAACTGCATATCTACTGAAGTTAAAGTTATATCTGAATGTCTACTGGCCGTTTGTCAAGCTAGTGGATGCAAACACTGCTGGTGAGCGCTGTGGTCGGCAGATCCACCGGGAGTCGGAAAATTGTGACCGAATGATGGCAATAGGCTAGTCCAACACGGGGCCTAAAATAACTAGCGTAATACAGCCACACTTCGGAGAGTACAGGCGCTCTGTTATTATATCATCATCTGCCTAGCCTTTTCCCAACTATGTTGGGGTCGGCTACCAGTCTCACCGAATGCAGCTGAATACCAGTATTTTACATGGGGTGACTGCCTATCTGACCTCTACAACCCAGTTTATACTGGGCAATACGATACCACTTGCTAAGACTGGTTGTCAGACTTTTTGGGCCACTGACTACCTGTAACGACTGCCAAAGATGGACAAATTACAGCCGGGACCAATAACCTCGGAAAGCTTAACGTGCTTTCCGAGGCACGGAGGATACTCGGTATGTAAGGGTGGTCATCCATCCACAGACCAACCTAGGTAAGCACGGCTTAACCTAAAGATCGGCCACGAGCTCTGTTATTATATGTGAATAGAAAAATAAACCATGTTCTGTTTACAGTGCAATCCTACGAGACCGTAGCTCTGAAATATCCTCGCTCTAGTTAACCGCGTTTGTTGATATGAGCGGTATCTCCAAGGAAAACGCAAATACATGACATATTTTCCGTTTCCACATCCTAGAGAAACGGGTTCACCATTCACTCTGTTCTAGATATTTGTCCAACTGCAAATTTTGTTGTACATTGTAGCCTGATCAGAAATTAATTGGATATTGGATATTAGGCACCGCAGATTGCCAGACTTCGCAAAAGATAGAGAGGTTTGCAAGGAGAAAAGAGAGGCCTTTGTCCAGCAGTGGGACACATGACAGGATAAAAAGCTCGCCGCGTTTTCACTACATCACTACATTATGTAAAACTAAGTCGCCCGCCGCGTCTGTCTGACCCTATGTATGCGTAGATCTTCAAAACTACGCAAGCGATTTTGATTTTTTATAGATAAGAGTGATTCAAGAGGAAGATTATAGTATATAATTTGCGGGCGGGCAAAGCAGCGGGCTTCAGCTAGTAGCATTTAAAATCACTTGTATAGTGTACCTACTTACGTAATAAATAAACTATTCTATTCTATATCTACACATACACAAATCCAATTACAATTGCCATAATAATAGGTTCACCTGAGTAATAAGCATTAAATACAAGAAATTAATGCATAATAACTAATGGTTTTACACTTTCTACACCCGAATATGGAGTTAATGTGAAATATGAGGTGTATCATCCATTATGACGAGACTATGACCACCTACGTCGTCAATTTCAAAGTCTATTGCAGCAAGCCACTGTTGCACATTCTCCGTTTTACAAAATTATCGTGATTTGAGTTATTCATTCTAAGATACTGCGGACCTACAGGGCTACAAACCTCTGTTCTACAGGTCTGTAGGATTTTGGTTATTAGCTACGCAAAATTAAATGGCTGAGTTACTTCCACTTTTTAAGATACTACGAGCAGAACTAGAAGCCTAAAAACCCCTGTTCTACAGGTCTCTGAGATCCTGGTGTTATCAGCTACGCGAAATTCAATGGCTATGGTAGGTTCTTAAACTATTCCCTCAGTACTACTGTTACTCTATCCCTCTCGTATTGTACTGAATGGCGTTGATTGATTTGAGAAAAAAACATACATTGAAGTAATAGGTACCTATTCAAAGCTAAATTTTGTGCTGTTTTCCAATCATTACGACAGCATCCTCCGCATGATTATCATTATTTTTTAACCGACTTCTGAAAAAGGAGGAGGTTCTCAATTCGGATGTTTCTATTTTTTTTTTTTTTTTTATGTTTGTTCGGGCATAACTCCGTCGCTTACCAACCGATTTGGAAAATTCTTTTTTTGTTGGAAAGGGTATTCTTTCCAAATGGTCCCATAGCCACCAAATCAGGATCTGATGATGGAATCTTGGCGAAATCGAGGGAACTCTTCAAATTTTATATGAAAACGTGTTGCGATTTTGGTATTTTCTACAACAAGTGAAGCATTTGCGTTTGATAAGAACCATTCTACCATCAGATCTGATGATGAAGCCAAGAGTCACGGAACTCCATAATGAGACAATGTACCATAGTCGTGTTTGGGCTTGTTATAATTGTAACGGTATGCACTTTCTATGTATCAAGCACATGTGAACCACTAAAAAGTGAAAAATAAAAACTTTTTTGCAAAAAATAAAACCGGCTTCAAAAAAAACAAAAAAGTGAAAAATAACTTTAGCTTCTGAAGTCGGTGACAAAAAAACTAAAGCAATCAAACAAAGGTCACCGACTTCAGAAGCTAAAGTTATTTTTCACTTTTTTGTTTTTTTTGAAGCCGGTTTTATTTTTTGCAAAAAAGTTTTTTTGTAACACGGAAACTGTTTTACGAAAATAATTGCACTTAAACATGCTTTGATTCTACGTTTGAAGCACGTCTCAATGAATTAATCTTATTGATATATCTGTCCGGTTATTTAATATTCGTCTAAGATGCAGTCAAGTGCGAGAGAGTAAACGGTTAAGAAAATGTATGTAAATAAATTGTAGCGGGGTTAGGGTTGGTTTATTCCTTACTCGAGTAAAACGTTAGTAGCACACCTTGTGACGACAGGGGAGCGATACAATTTAATAAAATATTGATTTTATACGCAACTAGCTGTCCGCAGCGCCTGGCGCCCTACCTACCCACGCTTGAAGGCCTCACTTGGAATCTTTTTATATTTCTTCTCAATATAAATACTTAAAATATTCATTCAATAACGTAGATGTAATTTTCTAAGAAGAGTAAATTATCATTTGCATCATCTACTCAAAGTAACACGCTAATGCGATTGAGAGTAAATAATTGGAGCTGTCATCATTCATAAGGAAAACTGATTTGTAAACCAGTGTTGTATCTGTTATAAGTCTAGGACGCAGGTGCGTCATCCTGACGCAATTTTCGCCGCGTAAACAATCTACAGAGTCCACAGACATCAAGAGTTCAAGACTAAGTAATATCGGATTCTGACGTCACCCACACATCCGAGGATCCGACTTGAGCAGCTGTTGCGTTCAACCTCGCATTATCGTATACATTTACTTAGAAATCTAATTACTTAATGGACCGCACCATCACATCGTAAACACTACAAGTGTAGGTGATTAAGTGAACTAATTACTTCCTGCTTTCGTGGAATTTCATTTGGTCCATAGCACCGAATACATTCCTAGCTAATAATTATAATTACAGCAAAATATAGTCACGCTCTCCAAAGTGAAGTGTCGTTAAAGAACAACGTTTTCAATGGCATCAATTGAATTGATTGTGAGTTTCCAATGACAATAGTTAACAATCTATCTTCGTAAGCATGCTTTATTCTTTGACTGTTCGTTTCGTATTGAAACTTTTTGCACAAGAACTTCAAAAAAAAAATTGAATGACGTAGCGCACCTGTGGCAAGACAGACAGCCTTTAACAAAGACACCTTGCCTTTTGTATTGTTGAGACAAAGATCTGAAAGTTAGTTAGCAGTAAAACCTTATCAGTATACTATAAAGTACAATATGATATGGCCGCAATTAATATTGCTCGGCTATGTAGAAAGGTGAATATACCCCAGTTTTACGTTAAAGATACCTAAGCGTGTGCTGCTAACCTTTTTGCAAATTGAGGTTTACCTGCGTAAAAGGGGTGTGATTAATTTACCTGTTGGCAAGTAATGAATAGCGCGGCAAACACGAAGATGCCGGCGATACCCTGGGCTCCTGGAGTCTGTAGAAACATGCCCTTTTCGTGGACTACCTCGGTGATGGGCTGGGCCGTCACGTTAATCGTCTCCGTCGTCATGCTGCAACAAAAACATGGGCATTTAAAACGTTGTTTGCATTTCCCACACATGTAAAGTAGGTAAATGAGTTAAAACTAACGGGAGAGGTACTTTACACAATACAATAGATGTTTCATCAGATTCTCTTTCTACAAAATTGTCTTCACTTAATTACCATAGAGATTAATATAAAAAGGACGATGACAAAAGTTGAAATGAAAGAAAAATCATTAGTGTTGAGGACAGAGTAGCGTTTTATTAGGTTTAAAATGGAATGGTTCTTTGAAATGGAGATTTTACAACAAAAGTGACTCGTTTAGTTCTTTACGAGTTATTTCTGCGGGATTAGCGCGGGTAAACTGGGTTTTTAACACGTGCAACAGTTTTAATAGCGTATTGGATTATTTTTCTTAACATTTTTAACGGACTTCAAAAAAGGAGGAGGTTCCATGGTCGATTGTGTGCATGTATGTTTTAGAAACAAAATTGCGAGCGCGGGGTAATGTATTCGGTAAAAATGTTAATATGATTATGATCTTTATTGAATTATGTACAATTGTACATTCCTTTTCAATTACATCCAAAACATTCGATAGTCATCTAGAGACTGAATGATGCTATCTATTGTAGCACGTAAGAACATTGTAGTTTAACATTCGCTGTGATATTCGTGTATTCTTTTCCAGTAAGCCCTGTAGCAAGGCCTGCTCTATAACAATAACATATGAAAACAATAAGATTGAATCCCAGAGGCGTTTAAATAATCAAATCATTGTGGCTTTGACCACTACATGCGGTAACACTTGAACTACGAAAACCGTCCTTATAGCTACGGCATAAAGCTGCTCTTAATATCTAATTGACCGACTGTGCAGTACACATGATACACAATGATTCTCTGGCCGTATGTTAATTAAACTGAGGTCAACTGACGTAGGATTTTATCTTTAAATCGCTATTTCATACAAAATGAACAGGGCTTCAACTATTGCCCGCCGCCGACTTAATTAACCCTCAACAAGAGCGTTTTACGCATGTTAATCTTGGGGTTGTCGAGAGCAATATGTGCTTTCGGCTATATGACAATGGGTTATAACCCGACCTGCCTAAGTGCACAGGGCACATCACATATCGGCGAAGAGGCGAACACGACTAGAATTTATATCTTACACGTGTGTTGTGACTAAACCTTATACATTCGCGCTTCGTAAGGTAGGTACTCATTATGCCATGGTCGTATTTCGTAATCTGCTAGGTCCTGTCACTGGGCACTTACAAAAAAACTGTTGGGTAACTTAGAGATGCATCTATAACCAGTGAAAGTTATCAGGCAGTATGCAATTCAGATGTAACTATAGAGCACGTTTTTTGTAAGTAGTGAGAACTTCTTCAGGCGCGTTGAGCACTTTTTGGGTGATGATCATGGAACTCGCGTGACCATCACGTAAAGCTTCGTAGCACTCGTAGCCGATCCGCTACGACGTAGCACCACGAAGACGTGCGCGGAGCAAACCTCGTAGCAGATATACAGGGTCACTGTGTCTGAATCCGCCATAGCAAAATTACGAGGAGGACATTTGCTACTTATTGGACCCTACTTCAGATTTTTAACCCAGGTTTGGGGCAAGTTCCGTGGTATTTTAATCACCAATGTTTATAACTACCAACAAATAATACAAACTACGAAAATATTGTAAAAAAATGTTTGGAAAAATCTCAATACAACGTAAAAATAAAACAACTAACTGTAAAACTTTGACTAGGGAAAGTACTCTACTCTACTTGTATTCGGGTGTGATCCTTTAACCAGCTTGTTAGCTGCTTGAAGGGAATGGGCACAATGGGTGCGGATCCGTAGAGTTTTGTGTTGGATCCTCTCCTCTTCTGGCAAGTTCGTCAGCCGCATCGTTGTCGAGTGATCCACTGTGACCTCTAATCCATAGCAGCGCAGCGTTACCCTGTTGTGATTTAGCACCGTGACTAGTTCTAGGGCCTTGTGGCATTCTAGTGTTAGTCTCGACGTGATCTGGTTACTTTTTAGGGATTGAAGGACTGAGGCACTGTCGGAGAGTATTCGAATATTGGTATCCGTAACCTCCCTGGCCTGTATAGCGTGTGCACTCTGCTTGGTAAACAGAGTTGAACATTCGAAGATTTGGATATTTTAATGTTTAGGTCGCCGGAGAACACCCCGACGCCTGTCCCATCGTTGGTTTTTCATCCATCAGTGTAGATCCTTAGCTCTTTTGTGCCTGAGTACAGTCACACAACTCTTCTATGAGCTCTATGTTGTAGTGTTTTTGAAGCAGTGGGTCTTCAGGCTTCTGTCGATAGGTGATGCCATCATCGGCTGTTGTTTGATTGCATCTACTCTGATGCGTGTGTGTTTAATTCTAGAGTTGTTACTTAGGGTGTCAGATACCTCGAGTCTGAAAGTCCTTATGGCCGCCTCCTCTCTTACGACGAGGTGTAGGGGAGGTATCCCCAGAATCACCTGTAAAGCAGCAGTAGGTGATGTTCTCATGGTGCCGCTGATTACCACGCAGGCAAATCTTTGTTGTTTCTCAAGATCGTTTTGGGTCGTACTTAGGATGGTTCTAGGCCACCATACTAAAGAGCCGTATGTAATAATTGGTCGGATAACTATGGTGTATATCCAGTAGGTGATTTTGGGGCTTATGCGCCAATTTCTCCCGAGGAATCTCTTAAATTGCATATGCTGCCTTTTGTGATGATGTAATCAATGTGTTTTACCCAGTTAAGCTGTTTGTCCAAAAGGTACCTAGGTATTTGGTTTCAGTCGATAGGCTTAGGGTTGTCCCAAAGTAGTTGTGACGTTGCCAGCTTCCTTTTCTTTGTGAAGAGGACGAGTTCGGTTTTGGTAGGGTTCACTGCTAGTTTGTGTTCCTTGCATCAGTTTTCTACTATGCTTAGGGCCTAGCGCATAAGGTTGCATAGTGTGTTTTCATGTGTGCCGTTTATTATTATGGTCAGGTTGTTGGCATAGCCCACCGTGTAGTAGCCTCTGCTATTGATGAGGCTAGTTCCACAGTAATGACGAGAGGACTCCACCTTCACTGCATATTTTAAAACTATTATTTTTACTATCTCAAGTATGTGCATTGTGCATGCTTTCAAATGTAACTGGCAAATATTTAATGGCATTTGCATAAAATAAAGATACAGTAAAACAGTAGATACTGGTGTCAATTCTGTTGTGCACAAACTAAACTTAAATTAGACTATTGCTATCTTTTACTAAAAGGCAGTGCGAGAAAAGGATGGCCATAGCTATGCACTAAGTAAGAAATGTCAAACTGGTTTTTGCCTTGTGCTTCACTGTGTTTTTAGTCGACATGTTTTTACGTGCACCCTTCATTTGTATGGAAATATTAGTTCGAATTAAATTTGACAGCTCTAAATTACGTCCGTCTCTTTCTCGTTTTAATAGAAAGAAAAAGATAGCAATAGCCTAAATTAAGTTTAGTTTGTGCACAACAGAATGGACACCAATATGTTACACCTTTAACTATAAATAAATACATTCTTGCCCAGTGGATATTGTATTTCTTGGCCTTAACATTTATCTGTATCTGTAGTTTTTATGTATATTTGTATAAAGAGTAGAATTATATTGTATGAAAATGACTCACTGACCTTGATTTAAACCAGACTAGTGTATTAAAAAATATTTAGGAATCAATGCATAGTCTTTGTGTTGATATAATTGAAAGGAAATGTTTAAGTAGGTAATTTTAGCATATCATGTACACATTGAATAAACTGTTAAATTTGCTAAACAATGTCATTGGGAGAAGAGGGTCTATGTTAGGAATAATAGTTGTTTACATCATTATAACCATAACTTGCAAACATCTACTGATAACAACATTGGGCAATACTGGATGCTAGATGGAGATTAGAAAAGAATTTTTCTATTTATTTAACTGTCTACAACAAAAGAGATTAAGGAATGTTTATTTTTGATTAAAGAAAAGTTTGGCCTCTAATATAATTGCATAATAGAAGTGCAACACCTTAAGATACATTAAAATAAGATTAACTGACAATCAAGGAAAAAGTTCCTTACCAACTACCAAGCTGAGTGAGATGAATTCTACCACTAGTGCTTGACGTATTCTATTTCAGCGACACAAGAGTTATTCTGCAATTTTTATTCTATATTTGAACAGCTTTTAAAAACAAATCAATCTTATTTGATATTTCATGATACGTAATAACACTTTTATCTAAACGGCAACACTAACATTTGAAAATGTTCCTGACTTATCTATTAATGAGTAATACTCTTGATTTTATGATTGATAAGATTATTCTGTGACTAATTGGAATTATTTTCTGAACAGGAAACTATACTGGTCTCTATTGGGTTTTAGATTTAGATGTACTTATAGTTAAGTACCTAGACTATACAAATGATGGCATACTTTCCTACACTATTCATTTTTGTGAATGTTTTTTTCATGTTGGCAGTACCTGTTTGCATAGTCATAAAATTAAACAAAGTTCTAAAGAATGCTAGTAACTTCTTGGAAATGATTGGTGGTTAAGAATGCGAGTAATGACTTACACAAAATTCTGTAACACAACCATAACTTGTTATTATTAGGAGGCTAAATTATAATGTTTGTTGCTCAGACTTTTAGTCCAGTCAAAAAGTATACCTTATATAATATACCTGTCAGCTATTTACAGCTGCAAATTAAAAACAAAGGTTAATAATACTTCTTATGATGCACTGTATGGATTTTTGTTGAAACAATTTATGGTTAAAACATAATTTAAGTGACAGCTACATACATTTATTAAATGCAAATACAACACTGGTTCTAGAAACAAACATTTGAAGAAATGTGATTTTTATAGTCAAGTTCCATACATTGAGCTTGTCCCCGCAAAGGTCATTTTAATTGTTTAAGTTAAATACAACTTAGTCCTCAAGCCTGGGATTTCCTTGTAAAATAAGGAAGAGGAAAATGAGTAGAATTAATAGTTTCATGAAATACAATGACTAATAACTCAATTTCACTAAAAATAATATACTTATTAGGTATTTGATCATAAATCAACTGGTAAGTTCAAAATAATGTTTCTTAATACCCAATTGATATTACTGATTGGAGAATATTAAGTGCTAGAAGCAATTACTTTAAGGGGGTGGTATCTGCTAACAATAGGTTTTCTCCATGTAACTCCTCTTTGATGAGTTCCATGTGTTACATGTTTAAATGTTAATTGGTACAATTGAAATAATTCTAACTTTAATATTACTATACGGAAACGATGTTCAAAGCAAAGCATTTTTTCTTTGAAATTTCGTAACTACTGCTAAACCGCATTGAGTTTTAGTTTTTTTTTACACAAGTATTTGTTGGTATGTTTTTCACAAAAATGGTACAATTGGAATTTTGATCTACTGATTTATTAGGCTACAATTAAATAAAAACCACTCATTTCGTACTATTTGGCCTGCTGTGACTGTCGTAACAACCATTTTGTAGTGCAAGCTGATTAGAACTTTATTCTAACAGTATTTCAAACAAAGTTTGAACCACCACAAATAGAGCTGCTAATTTAGCAGATACCACAGCCTTAAGATCTCAGTTGACATCACTGTTTCTAGTTGACTGCTGGTTATGTAAACAAATATATACCTATGTTATTATTATAACAGCCTGTCTACAAACAACGTAGCTATCATGTACCTGGTTGAAATGCAACAATTGAAACTCACTCCTCCCTCTTGTATGATTACTGCAATTTTGTAAATGTAGGTATCTGTGTCATCTTTCTCTTTATCCCACCTCACCAAATAAAATGTTTGTTAAATAGATTTTCTAACATAAGTAGTAAACTAACAAATCATAATCTTTCTTTTATGAATATTAATATCTACAATTACAGATTGATGAACAATTTTCTAGTTTTTCCCAGTAGTTGTTATGTTGTTCAATCACCATTTCATTTCACCTACATGCCAAGTGGAACATTGTTAATGCAAAAAAGCGAAAACTATGGCCTCCAATGAAAACTACCTCATGGTTTGTCCTACAAATCATACATTATTACGGAACTCGAAAATTGGAGGTCACACGTCTTGACATTTTCTTGTTTGGTGTTTAAAACAGAGTGAAGGGCGATTCGTTTACTGACGCACTAAGTAGCAATGTTGCAATTCACATATTAACTTACAAATATCGATTACAGTTATAGATAAACAAAAACGTAGTACATTTACCTGAATTATGATTATCAACGTCTCTAGATTTCTGTTTTCCTTTTGTTAACAGATGTCATTCGTAATCAACACTCTGCGCATATTGTACACATAATCACGTAGGTTTCCTACACAACAATGTTCACGCAAAGTATCTTGATGTTAAATGGACACAAACGTATATTTAACAAAAACACTGCAAAAACAACAATTTCACTTGGCTTGCTTTCCCATCATTTACTTAGCTCACCACTTGCACAAATTCGTGATTTCGTGATTGTCGTGACGAATTGACGTTTACATTTTATTACCAAACTTACCAATAACCATAGACATTTCTTTTTTGCATTGGCAATTGTACAAAATGGTAGAAAATATGTAAAAGTGGTGTGCATAATAAAGCTGTTTTGTTTAACAAAAAAAAAATGTAAAAGCCAAGCCACCGTGTAGTATAATGAGAGGTTTTCATTTTGACAATTTAAAAAAAATAGTTTCCATAAACTCGATAGATGGCGTTGATCCTACTACGTTACTGGGTGCCAAAGCCAAAGTGCTTGAAAAAACACACGTTGCATACGCTCGTTGACTGACACTTTCATTTGCATCAGCTTCCGAATATAATCAATGGGTCCAAGTGATATTATGTGACGTTCTGTTCCTTGCAGTAACGTAGTCAGACTAGCGCCATCTATCCAGCGACTAAGGAAGAGTTGAAAAAGAAAATCCCTCATTGAAATTTGTATCTCAAGTATCTCAATTACCTTACATTCTTTCTGCAAAACCCAAAGAATAGTGGAAGATTTTAACAGCAATCCATTTAAAAAAATCGTCTGCTCGACCATGTGTATAAATTATAAGTATAACACATTTAAACTATGGAAATTAAAACGGAAAGTATTCTTTTTGTAAGGATACGCAATTTAATTTCTCAAAATCTCTAGATATTTATGTTATAAGGCTAAAACTATTTTTTCTTTATGAATTGTTATAAAGGCTCTTCACGAAGCTGAAAGGCACTTGTTTTCCCCGTCATTATGATATTTTTTTTAATTATTTGTCTTAGTCACAGGGATAATCAGACAATCAACGAAATTTATAAATAATTATCTAGGTAAATAAGCTCTTTTTAACTCAGTCAAGTTGATTAAAAAAATGAGATGACCAAAAAGTTTACCAATTTTTTTTGTTGAACATTATTTCGAAGTTTTAGTCAAATGCACGTAACATATAAATCATTTAGGATATTCTTAAAATATTTAAAAACTTATGTAATTTTTGAAATCATTATTTTATTGTACAGAAGTTTATTAATGTTTGACTTCTGGCAATATATTTATCATAGACAATTAACAAAAATGAAAATGTCCGTCGTAAAAGATACGCTCTAATTTATTTTGTGACTGTTTAATAATCGTTGCTTGCGATGTGAATATTTTATAGTATTTACATTCTTATAAGTGCATAAATAATTTACCAAAATGATTGTTCAGGAACCTATACAGGTAAGTTACAAAATGATTTGCCTCGGATCTGTCAAAGTATTTTCGCAAAGACGTTTCAACTAATTTTAAATTCCCACAGGTTATCGTTTGGGATTGTCTGAATAATTATGAATACGACAATGCTATATTTCTGGCTGAGAGACTACACGCCGAAGGTAAACATAGAACACATCTTTTAATCAAAATTTGATGCTTCTAATCATTGTTTAACACCTGCATTTTGTGAGGTGTTATTGATTTTTACGTAATTCTTGATTTCGAAATTAATTAAGCACTTGGAATGCATTTGATGATTACCATATATGTTTCCTTTTCAGTTGCATCAGAGGAAACTGCATTTTTATTGGGAACTTGTTACTATAGAGCTGGCAGAATAAATGAGACCCAATATTTGTTGCAAAACATGTCGTTATCTTTACCACAGGCCAGGTTCCTATTAGCCAAATGTTTGTTGGAATTAAAATCGTAAGTGATAATTTTGCACCCATATAAACCAATGATTATGATTGTTATGAAGATGCAGATTAACATGTAATCATTATAACAATGAATGATTGTTCCAGATCTTTGAAATGCCACATTCATAAAAAGTACTTATCCAATTAGACTAGAAGCTGACCTCAACTTATGCTAGGCAGATGATGATGATTCTATTTTTGTTTTTCAGGTATAAAGATGCTGAACTTACACTTGGAAATAATTTAGATATTGTTGCTACAGAATTTGGTGAGCAAGCCCCATATGCATTACAACTACTGGGTAAAATTTATATCATCACTGAAAGAAAAAGTAAAGCTGTGGAAGCTCACCGGAAGGCACTCTCATTGAATCCATTTATGTGGAAATCTTTCTCCCAACTTTGTAATATGGGTGAGAAAGTAGACCCTAACCAAGTATTCCATATGAACAATACTGACTTTACATTTGGTGTAACTACATTAGTGAATCTAGTCAGCAATTCAGAAAACATTTCTTTTGTTAATAGTAACATTCCTAATAATACTGCTATGAATACTAATGTCACACCTAACAATATATCTACTAGAACCCCTATGACAATGTCCACCAGCATCACTCCAGAAACACAAGCCCCCATAAAGAGAATGCACAGTGTGTTCAGTGGCATGGCACCCATTCCATTTTCGCCATCTTTTGGTATGCTTCCAATGGAAGAATCTCCTGTATTATATACACCAACTCTAACAGACTCCAATGAACAAAAGGCTATTCCGAAGATAGTGAATTCATTACGAGCACAGATGGGTCAGTTAAAAGATGCAGTATTTAGTCCAGCCCCTAGGTGTACACTTGGACCAGCTCCACGGCGGTCATCCAGATTATTTAGTAATAATAACAGCAGTTACTCGGTTAAAGAAAACAATAAGTCACCAAGTAGAAAATTTGTAGCTCCTAAAAGCCCTTCAAGAAAAAATAAACAGCGTACAACCAAAAATATCAAAACAAATTCAATGGAAGCTAATGAAAGAAACAAAAGTTTAGATACAGTAACACCAACAATCCCACCAAAGAATTCCAATGGTGTAGCATTGTTAAATTTAATGAGAGAGTTGGGAGAAGCGTATAAGTCACTGGCTTTCTTAGAATGCAAAAATGCTATTAAATTATTCCAAGAGACAACACCAAAGCAACTAGCTTCTCCTTGGGTCCAGACTATGATAGCAAAAGCACATTATGAACTAGCTCAATATGAGGCAGCTGCTAAAATTTTTGCTGAAATTAGAAAACAGTATCCAAATCGTACTGAGGGAATGGATATCTATAGTACTTGCTTGTGGCATTTACAAAGAGAAGCACAGTTATCAGCTTTGTCCCAAGAGTTAGTAGAATTGGACAGAAAAGACCCCATAGCCTGGCTTGCTGCT
The DNA here is from genome assembly GCA_916618015.1 of Xestia c-nigrum. Classification (NCBI taxonomy): domain Eukaryota; kingdom Metazoa; phylum Arthropoda; class Insecta; order Lepidoptera; family Noctuidae; genus Xestia; species Xestia c-nigrum. Next base: position 16,060,032 of record OU745260.1, read on the forward strand.
GGAAACTGCTACTCACTTCATAAGGAGCGAGAAACAGCATTAAAATTCTTCAAACGGGCCGTTCAGCTCAATCCTGAAGCAGCATATGCTCATGCTCTTTTGGGCCATGAGTATGCAGTAGCGGAGGAAACAGACAAAGCTCTTTCGAGCTTCAGAGCGGCAGTAGCAATTGACCCGCGGAATTATGTTGCGTGGTTTGGTATAGCGACAGTGTACGCGCGGCAAGAACGCTGGAAACCTTCCGAAGTGCATATTCGTCGAGCCCTTACCATACATCCCCATTCAGGAGTATTGAGATGTCAGCTGGGTTTAGCACAAGCTGCTTTGGGCAAGATGGACAGAGCTCTTGCTACCTTAGAAAGGGCTGTTTCTTTAGACACAGAGAATCCTTTGTGCCGTTTCCACAGAGCTTCTGTATTACTTCGTGCTGGTAGACCAGAAGATGCTTTAGTAGATCTCCATCATTTGAAAGATATTGCTCCAAGAGAATCATTAGTGTATTATTTGCTTGGAAAAGTTCACAATAAGTTAGGTAATTCTCATTTAGCCCTCATGCACTTTAGTTGGGCTACAGATTTAGATCCCAAAGGCACAGGAGGACACATAAAAGAGGGTTTTGATCCATCCAAACAAGAAGACCCACCAGAAAGATCCACCTAATTGATATGACGAATTTAAAAGGATTCAAAGGATTGCAGAATAGCCTGCACTATTGTTGGCATTGCAGTTAATACCAGACTGATCCCATGTAAATATCGCTCTCACCCGTCGAGCTCTCAACTGACACCAAATTCTTCCAACAAAGCTTTATGGAGTTTGATGGGTGTGGTGGCATTTAGTCGCTGTAGTAGTAAGGGCGTATGTGGATATGTTAATATAGAGTAAGATGTGGATATTCATAAAGTTATCCTAGTTTATTATATATATCTTGTATAGCTAATAACTTCTAGAAAGAAAATAATTTTTAAAAAGAAAATGCTTTTGAAAGTAATAAAAAAAGACTCAGAGCCTTGATCTCAATGGGATGATGTTATAAATAATAATCATATAATATAGAGCCATTTAATAATTGAAGTTGCAAATTCTTACAATGCCATAATTATGAATTCCTGACATCTAAATTCTACTAATTGTTGTCCTCATTTTTGTATATAAAAATCTTGCCGTTCCGCATATAAAGAAGTTCAGGGGAACTGCTGGCGGTATAATATTCTAAAAATCGAATAATCATGTTTAAACAATGTTATTCTGAAATCCTTGCATGGTAGATTTTACATTTGTGACTGAATCAGCTTTGGGTGTTAGTTTAGCTGGGGGTCTTTTAAAATACAACATGAGAAAGAATTAAATTTTTTGTATTCAACTCTTTTTTTGAGTAAATCCAAATCTTAGTTCTTAGCATCAATATAAAAACTGTTTCGTGTGTATGTAAATAATAACACATTAACTATATAGCACTGTTTGTTATTTGAAGTCACCAATGAACTGCTAGCTCTGTGGACAATTTGTTTAGACCACCTCTAATAATGTTTGAACTTAATAAATAAAACTGATGTAACTTAAGGTTGAGTTTTATTTCAGTACTTTAAAATAAACACTCTTCACACTGCAATTAATGACAAAAAAAGCAGTATTTGCTCAATTTTAGGTCCTATGTTTTGTATTTATTGCTTTGATTATTTTCTGGATATTCTATTGTATCCCATTAGTGAGACAAAGTGTTTTTTTTTAAATATCTCTTCGTCTCAGTAATCAATTTGATACCATTATTGTTTCGAGTATTTAAGAGGCCTGCGGAGCATGAGAATTTCATACAAACTTAACACCAAAATAATTTGTAAATCCAAAATATTCTTAGGGTAGCGTGTATTTATTTTGACTGGATTACAAAATATAATCTCTAGCGATATTGTAACATCTCGAAATATTGTCAAACGAACATACTGCTTACAACAAAACGCATTATTTTTCGTGAAATGCATGCGATGGTATTCAACACTCCCGCAGTGTGGAGGGAAGGAGGGGTCCCCCTTGCCCAGTGGTACAACTTTCATGAAAAGATAATGTACCATTCCTGAGAAATACCGATTAATATAACCTAACCTTAAAACAATTTATATTCCCCTAAAAAGCGTAGTCGACGGTCTGTTTCCGAGTGGGGAGTGGGGGGGGGGGATGCCCCAAGTCCCGATTATGGGGGCAGAGATACTTCGGTATGTTCAGTGGACAATATTTGAGTTTACAATATCGCTACAGAGAAACACGTTATATTGTGATATAACGTGTTTGACAATTTTACGGTGACATATACACACTATCTTAAGAATATTGATTTTTGATTTTCATATTATTTTGGTATTACGTTTGTATGAAAAACGCATGCTCCGCCGGCTCCTTAAGGTATTGGTGTGAATAAAACAGCATTCAATTCACTAAGAAAATGGGCGTGTTCCAGGAGAAATTTCACTTAAGTATACAATAATAAAATATGATCTACGTCAATTTTTGTAGTATCGTATCTAATGCTTTTCTGACGGTGGGATCGTTCAGCAGCTTGCTCTGCGGTGGGGCGGCGGGAGGCGCGGGCGGCGTGGGGGCGACGGGCGCCTGGGGAGGTTCCGGTGTCACCTTCTTTTCATTCAGTATACTTAGAATTCTCTGCTGGAGTTCTACTTGTGTTTTGCTAGAAGGGCCTGTAATAAGTGGCTCCCCTAGTTCTATCTTAACTTGCTGCTCTCTGCGTTCCTGTAATGATAAAAATAAAAACATAAACCTTCTAATAGACCTTTACAGTGAGTACAGCTGGTACAGCCCAACCATATTTTCACCCTTTAACATTTTCCGGACTTCAATAGAAGTTTCAGATTTTCGCGCCACCAGCGCCAGGATTTCATTAGAAGCTCTTCATCTTAACTGTTATAAAAATATATTAACAGTATTTAACAGGTTTGTCTAATATAGTTTTTTACATTTTCCCTCAAAAAAATAAATAAATAAATTTAATTTTTCCTTATTTGTCTTCAAATTGGCAAAAACAAAAACCCCGAATATTTTTAGTGTCCCCTGAACGCCAAGGATTTCATACACATATAGCCAGTGATGTGACGCGTGAGTAACCACTGATTTCACCCGTTGAAATATTAATAAAGGAAACAATTTGAGTTCAGTAAAGGTGTCCAGTTCGACCGCGCGGCCATAGCGTTTTTTTTTAAAAAAAACCACGTCATCTTTTTGTAAAAATTTGTCAAAGTTGATTCCCAAAACCATAAATTTGTCAAAGATACGGTTAAAAAGTTATAAGGGTTTGAACATGGCCGCGCCATTGAAACGCGGCGAACCGCGCGGCCACTGAGATCTTTAAAACTAAGCCTTGTAGAGACCTGAAATTTACGCAAATGCAAGATTTAATTTGTAAAAAATTTGTAAAAATATAAAAAAAATACTCAGGTTTATAGTTTAAGAGCTATAACACTAAAACCGAATGGCCGCGCCATTGAAACGGTGGAGAAAACGCTATCGCCTGTATCTCGCTGAAAAAAAATCGCAGAGGTGTGTAGTTTTTTGTAATACCCAGATTTGAATTTGTCGAAACTAGGAAAAATACAACAAAAATTCCTAGGTTTATATTTCAGGAGCTATAAGACTAAAACGATATGGCCACGCCATCGAAACGGTGAATAAAACGTTATTTCGCCTGTATCTCGCTGAAAAAGCATCGCAGAGGTCTGGAGTTTTTTGTAATACCTAGATTTTAATTTGTCGAAACTAGTAAAAATACAATAAAAATTCTTAAGGTTATATTTCAGAAGCTGTAGAACATTATCAGTATGTGGTGCGATAGGGTGACCATGTCTTATTGTTTACAGAATACTTTCTACTTATTGTTACAGAAATTATAATTCAAGGATTCTAAATAAAATTAAAATGAAACCATAAATATAAAAACAATTATGTGTATTGCTTGAAAAGTCAATAATACAGTTACAGTCCGCGTGGACTTACGAAAAACTAGCCCTAAGATTGGTTTAAATGACGCAACTAATGCACACTATTGCATCTCACACGCGCCACCCCCGCGCGCCTCCGCAGGTCAGTGCGACGCGTACAGCCGTTAGTACTTATTATTCTGTGGTACAGCGACGTAAGCGTAAGAGTTTCGTTGTCAGTGTGTCGTTGTGATGTTAACACGATAAAAAAGTGATCTACTGATTATTAAAATGTTCAGTTCGTGTGTAATTACGATTAAGTGTACTGTGGTGTAACGTCAGTTCGGTAAATTATGTAAACAATTCAGCAGAAGTGATTAAGGTATGTTGCATTTAAATATTTTATGATTATGTTAGAGCTCTCTCTTTATTTGTATGGATGACCGTGTAGTTAAGATATTTTACTATGAAATATTTACAATCTTATGTATATGAACTTATATGAAATACTAAAAACTATCTAATAACTAACAAAAATAATAATAATATATAATGTTTGCCCTGAAGTGGGACAATAATAGGCTGGATTATTATTATTGAATGTTTTATTAAATCATATAGGTAATTAGAACTTATTACATTTGAAATGATTGTAAATCATTTTGATTCCACATTTTTAAATAAGTACAATCATAACTAGCAGGGATGTAGATATTTGTTTTTACTTTAAGCGTAATATTATATGAATGGAAAAATTACTAAAAAAAACTAAAGTCAATCATTTGAAAGATATACACTTCCAAAGTCGTAAAATGAGTCCCCCCCGCCTCTAACTTTTGAAATAACAAAGTTGGAAAAAAAAATTGATGTAAATGTCAATAAAAACTTTCAATGAAAACTGGTTTGAACAAGATACAGTCATAAGTTTTTGAGATATAGCACAATTTCAAAAACCGCACACGTAACTTTGTAATTCATACAAACACTATGAAAAACAAAGTTAAGAGCAAAACTTTGCTTGTTACTACGGAACACTTCATGGGCGAGTCCGACTCGTACTTCCCCAGTTTTTTTTTTGTAACTCCACTCTCACTCATTATTTTTTACAAAACCAGAAGTACAATATTATTATTGTTTGTTGTATTACAATTTAAAAATACACCATTAAAATAAATAAATATTATCGAAAGGTGTTGTCAACTTTTGAACTGACGCTTTATGCGGGTAAAATGAAATTGCTTTTTTGACCTTTGCAATTTCTGAAAAATATTGGGAAGTTTTTTTTTTCTTAGGTACGTTGGAGGCTCCCGTGGTCCGGGGGGCCCATATAATTGATACAGCATATACGGCGGAAGCTACGCCCCTGAAATTATTACAAAAAAAAGTCTAAGTGCGAGTTCGACTCGCGCACGGAGGCCATATCCGTTCAGTAGTTTTTGCGTGAAAGAGTAACAAACGTCTATCCATCCATACATTCTCACAAACTTTCGCATTTATAATATTAGTAAGATGAAGATTACTAACCCGGATCTAGGTTACGGCAAACGTTTGTTAAACAAATATGTATAAAAACAAAAGATTTAAAGGAAGCCGTTTAACAAAAGAAAATTTTAATAATTCTTCTTTTGTTTGATGGCGTCTTTTAAGAAGGCGGTAGCAGTTAAACATGTGTCCGTGATTTTTTTGTTAAAAGACAAAAGTTTATTACTTTCAAATCATAAACTATGGAAATTCCAATGAATTCGTCAGCACAGTAATATTATTTAAGTATATTGTATTGTTACAGAAACATGGCAAGAGGTAGAAAACCAAAAATTGATGCAGCGCAAATGAATAATATATTTCGTAAATATGCAGCTACTTGCAGAAATGAAAAAATTTCATACAACAATCCTATATTTACAACTATCGCTCAAGAACTGAAGAATGAAATAACGCCGTATTCGTTATTCATGAGATTGAAAAGAAATTTCAAGACGATATTTGGCCAACGATATGATGAAGAAAGTTCACTCACACAAAGCACCTCATCTTCGCCTTCAAGTCGAAGCCCAATTTCTTCACCTGTGAAATGCACCACAAACGAAGTAGAAAGTGTTGATCAGTACACTTTTTTACTGGATATATATGACTGGAAGAAATTTGAACCCCTCTCAGTTAATTACGTCAGGCGTGATCCTAATGTTGCTACAACACATAAAAAGTACAAAACACTACCTAAGTATAAGTGGTCCTGCTTACTACGAGAGAAACTATGGGAATCTACAAGGCTTCCATGCACATGGGTTTTCAAAACCAAGCGGATCGATGAAGACCACAATGTGCTGATCAAGGGAAAGTGCTCACAATGTAGTTCCATCTCAGAAATAACGAGCAAAGCAGCGACAGACAAAATAGTGACAATAACCTGCAATATATTTAAAACCAATAATAATATACCCCACAATCCAAATAAGAAGACGAAGCTCACACCGTACAAAAGACGACAACTAGCGAAAAAATTACAATATAAACCCGCAACAGTTGTTCAAAAAGAAATTGCTTGTGCAGTCATAAATGATGATGACACTGTAAATTGTCCAGTGATACCAACCTTGGAAACTTTGAGGAAAGTGAAACACGAAAGAAGGCAAATTAATCGATTGCACTCTGATCCAATCATGAGTATTCTCATGATGTCGATAATGGCAACATATCAAAATTTCGTCCGAGAGTTCACTTTAGTACCGAGCTTTCATTTGTGCTATTGGTGTGAACAACAAATGGAATACTACAAGGCGTATATAGAGAAAATTCCTCGTGTTACAATGACTGTAGATGCAACTGGATCATTCTTCCGAACGCTCAAACTTCCAGATGGATCTCTGCTAACGAAACGGATGTTCCTCTATGTTGCCATGGTAACATCTTCAACTATTAAGTCAACAGCAATTTGCCAATTGATAACTGATAACCACACAACGGACTCTATATTGTCATGGTTAAAAAGATGGCACAACGAAGTACGTACTGCCCCTCACGAAATGGGTTCCATCTATCTGGCAGAATCTTGTTGCTCCGAAATTCATTTAGCATAACACACTTGGCATAATTTTCTTTAAACGAATATATTAAAGGCATATTTTTTTTTAAATATACTTATTGTTTGGGTGAATGTGTGTATGACCGAATTTCGAATGGCATACTTTTAGATGGCAGTTTTTTATTTGGCATAATTACCTTTGGCATTGTTCAAATTTCGCATAATTTCGTTTAGAATAATGTTTATTTAGAACGACGATTATTTGATATAATTTCACTTGGCATACTATGAAGATTGCAGAATTTCATTTGGAATAATTTTATTTGGCAGTATTGCCATTTTTTAATGCCACAAAATAGCATTTTAACCTTAATTTAAAATTAAAATATTATCTTAAAAAGTCAACATGTTGTGCTAGAAAAGTTAGTGACAGAAACGAATCGCTCCAAAACCGACTCCACGTAGTCTTGTCTGCCCTACCCCTAGAGTGTAATTTAAAATCGCGTAGGCGCGGAGGGGCGAGGCGGGCCGCGAGCTGAGGAGCAGGTGGTTTTAACACTCGCCGCCGCGGCTGAGGCTGGCCGGCTAAGCCGGCCAGCAAGCCGAAGCTGCGGTGGTGAGCGTTGAAACACATCTGCGACGAGAAGCTCGCGTGGGACCGCCGGGGCCCCGCAGCGCCGGAGCCGTGACAGAAACCATGCCTGCTGCATGTTGCATTCTCGTTTGCTGCATGCTTACTGCATGCTTGCTGCATGCTTGCTGCATGCTTACTGCATGCTTACTGCATGCTCATTGCATGCTCATTGCATGCATGGTATATGCGGGTTTGCATGTTTGCTGCATGCTTGCTGCACGTTTGATGCATGCTTGCTGCAGGCTTGCTGCATGCTTGCTGTATGCTTACTGCATGCATGGTGTATGCAGGTTTGCATGTTTGCTGCATGCTTGCTGCATGCATGGTGTATGTTTGTTTGCATGTCTGCCTGCTTCTTACAGGAAAATAAAAACCACATGATCTCAATCTACTGTTTTAATAAAAGAAAGAAAGAAAATTATGTTTATTTAGCCGTTAAACCCAAAATATTATGATTTTCACCTGCAGGCCACGAGTGCCATACGCTCGAAAAACATAAAGAAACATAATATCGTCGAAAGATTTTTCACTAGTACCAACTAAGTAAAATTATTGTATACTAGCTTCTGCCAGCGGCTTCGCCCGCGCGAAGTTTGATAATACCCATGGGATCTTACTACCGGGACAAAAAGTATCCTATGTGTTAATCCAGGTTATAAACTATCTATGTGCAAAATTTCATCCAAATCCGTTCAGTAGTTTTTTCGTGAAAGAGTAACAAACATACATCCATCCTCACAAACTTTCGCATTTATAATATTAAGTAGGATTTTATTAAATTAATAACACTGGTATAATTGAATAACGTATAAAATTTATAAAATATATTCATAAAATACATGCAAAAATTACAAAATAGGGAAATGGATAAAATTCATAACAGTAATAAAATTAATAACATTGGTAAAATTGGTAAAAGTGATTAACTAATAAGTTAATCACTTAAAAACAATAATTAATACATGCAAAACGATAATTAATTGAGTTAAATAAAATATATAGACAATTTTCGTTAAACTAATCTTAAATAATAGTTCTGCCATTCAATGACTATTGATATGAAATTTATGCCAATAGATGATTCTAACCCTAAACTTTCTGCGATAGGATGGTTCAACGTTTAATGTTTATGCATATGAAATTTATGCAAAAAGATGATACTGACCTCCAACTATCTGCGACAAGATGGTTCGACTTTTAATTTTTATGCATATAAATTTATGCCTGTAGATGATTCTGACTTACAAAATTATGAGTTTGAATGTATGATAAATGCGTGTCTGCCAAACGATTTTCTGCGAAATGAAGTTTATGCTATCCGCTGTTATGCAAAGTAATAATATGGCATAAAAAGTTCTGCTATAAAGGGTGGACCCCTCACGAAATTGTAACCGATGATTCTTCTGCGTTAATAGCAGCAAACGTTCAGGCTTTTACTACTTTTCAGACAGTCCGTGACTATCTACGACAATCTTTTTTAGTTTTAATGAGTAAAAGTAACGATATGCCTGAAGTTTTCTTAAGATTAGACACAAGTCATTTTGTCAAAAACGTATACAACTTGCGATGTTTCGATAACGTTGATTTAAACATTAAAATGTTTTACATTCGCAGTATTTTATTTATTAAAGAGTGTGAAAGTTTTAAAATAATAAATGCTGTACTTGGCCATATTATTAAAATTTGCACATTTAAATATGCATTCACAAACAATGAAACTTGTAAAATTTCCATGCAGTATCTCAAATCTTTGTTGGTCAATAAAGAAAACCCAGTAGAAGAAAACGACAAAAAAGATCTTTCCGATTATTATTATTATGTTACAATACCTGACGATGACGATATCATAGGTTGGTTTGATGAGCTTGTTAACAAAGAAAAAATCTTGGAAGAATTAAAGGACAAAACAGAAAAGCCAAATGACTATTACTTACCGAATCTAGTGTCAACTCTTAAAAGGTTAATGATTAAACTGCCTCTGTGGAGCAATGTCATGTGTCCTTTTTACAAATCGGAAAACAAGTCGCCAACATCTTCAGCTATTGAAAGCTATTTCAAAACATTAAAACATTTATTATTTGAAACACGTCTGCATAAGTACAACGTGGATGAATTCATAAAAATTCATTACAATTTTATATTAGGGGAGACAAGAATAGCTGCGAAAAATCTTAACGTAACTCTAGAAAGATCAAAAAAACAAACAAACAAGGGCCGAAAAAGGAAGTTAATTACGAAAAACAAAATGCAGTGTAAAAAAATTAAAACGAACACAAAACAATCATTTTCTTCTGATTCCATATTTACAGTAAAGCCATCATATACTGAAAACTGGGGGGGAGAGGGATATTCTACAAAGAATATCTCAGTGTTGTTTTTGCGAAATGGGAATTTAGTAAATTCTATTAATAAAAGTATGAAATTTACTAATACATGTGCGTTTGATTCAGTTTTCTTTTTAGTAGCATTTGCATACAAGGAAAACGTTCATATCAAAAAAATAATTAATACATGCGCAAGCAATTTAATTAGAGAATTTATTCAATTACTCGCAGAATCATTAAATTTAAATAATGGTTATGATTTACGAGAGGAAATTATTGCTAAATATTATAAACGCGAAAACAATATATATAGATGCGAAAGTAATATGGCTTTTATATTTGAACACATACTTTTAGATTATTTGTACAGTGCCAATGTATCTAAGGAATGTGTAACCGAAACATGTGCCAACCACTCAAAAAGAACCATAGTGTTTTTATCAATAAATATGGAAATCGTAAATTTATTCGGAATCGGAGGACTGGAAGATGCCGTTATTATCGATGACTCCAATTTCAAAATTTGTTTGAAATGCAATAACGAATCCTTGAGATTTAAGTATGAATTGAGCGATATTATTTTATTTGATCTCAACGGCACAGACAAAATTAAGCTCGAAGAAATACCACAATATATACAATTAAGGCAAAAAAAATATCGATTCATAGGTGCCGTGGAATATGTTCCCCCGGTTGTAGGTATTATTGGGCATTACAAGTGTCATTGTCTAATAAATAATTCTAAATTTATTTGCTACGACGACAATAAAACTGAAACACACGCAAGTTCTGCACAACCTCTTACAATTCATAATTTAATGTATGGTTTAATAGATGATGACTAAAACACTTTATATTTAATGATAGCGCAACTAAATTATAAGTAAATTATGTTTATATTTTTTCTATTTTTCATTTTATATCTGACTTAGTGTAAGTAAACAATCTGTGATTTTTGATTATATCTTAGTGTAAGTAAATCTGTGATTTTTGATTATATCTTAGTGTAAGTAAATCTGTGATTTTTGATTATATCTTAGTGTAAGTAAACAATCTGTGATTTCTGATTATATCTTGGTGTAAGTAAACAATCTGTGATTTTTGATTATATTTTAGTGTAAGTAAATCTGTGATTTTTGATTATATCTTAGTGTAAGTAAACAATCTGTGATTTCTGATTATATCTTGGTGTAAGTAAACAATCTGTGATTTTTGATTATATTTTAGTGTAAGTAAATAATCTGTGATTTTTGATTATATCTTAGTGTAAGTAAAATATCTGTGATTTTTTATTATATTTTAGTGTAAGTAAACAATTTGTGATTTTTGATTATATCTTAGTGTAAGTAAACAATCTGTGATTTTTGAGTTTTTTTTTTTTTAATTTTTAACATTCTGTGATTTATGTGACTTTTAAACCAATAAACATAATTGTTTTTATATTTATGGTTTCATTTTAATTTTATTTAGAATCCTTGAATTATAATTTCTGTAACAATAAGTAGAAAGTATTCTGTAAACAATAAGACATGGTCACCCTATCGCACCACATACTGATAATGTTCTACAGCTTCTGAAATATAACCTTAAGAATTTTTATTGTATTTTTACTAGTTTTGACAAATTAAAATCTAGGTATTACAAAAAACTCCAGACCTCTGCGATGCTTTTTCAGCGAGATACAGGCGAAATAACGTTTTATTCACCGTTTCGATGGCGTGGCCATATCGTTTTAGTCTTATAGCTCCTGAAATATAAACCTAGGAATTTTTGTTGTATTTTTCCTAGTTTCGACAAATTCAAATCTGGGTATTACAAAAAACTACACACCTCTGCGATTTTTTTTCAGCGAGATACAGGCGATAGCGTTTTCTCCACCGTTTCAATGGCGCGGCCATTCGGTTTTAGTGTTATAGCTCTTAAACTATAAACCTGAGTATTTTTTTTATATTTTTACAAATTTTTTACAAATTAAATCTTGCATTTGCGTAAATTTCAGGTCTCTACAAGGCTTAGTTTTAAAGATCTCAGTGGCCGCGCGGTTCGCCGCGTTTCAATGGCGCGGCCATGTTCAAACCCTTATAACTTTTTAACCGTATCTTTGACAAATTTATGGTTTTGGGAATCAACTTTGACAAATTTTTACAAAAAGATGACGTGGTTTTTTTAAAAAAAAAACGCTATGGCCGCGCGGTCGAACTGGACACCAGTAAAGTATGAATTTAGTTAACTACTTTATAACAAAGGGAAAATAGACTAATTTCGACATTCAGATGGGTGCGGACTCAGAATTAAAAAGTTGTTAGCTATCCTTGTCGATACTTATATTCCCATCTCTACAAAACAATTGATTGTCAGCTATGAGTCAGTGCCCCGGGCGCCACGGACTGCATAGAAGTCGTTCTGACCCCGTATCCACAAACGTTCGACTCGTTTCCGATTCGACAACTCGTATATCTGTCTTCTTCTGGCATTACGAAAACGACCGAGATAGATATACGACTTTCCGAATCGGAAGCGAATCGAAGCGTTCACAACGCTTCGATACGGGGGCTGGGACGTCATAAACGTACGGCAATCAAGGTCACTGTGGCATAGTGCAGGTAGGTACTAATCGGATTCTTTCACTTAAATAGCTTGTAACAAAATGTATTATTATATGTATTTTACTAATTATTAAGTAAACGAATAGGTAGTGAAATTAATTCCGATCAGTTTTTAAACATTTTACTAAGTGCGGAATCGGACTCCTGAGTATTTTATGGAGAATGTTGAACCAGAAGATGATTCTGATGTACTATCGACTAGATAACAATATCAACATTTATTGATCAAAGAATAATAATTTAATAATTATGTGAAATGTTCGGTAAGCCACAAACTAAGCACCGCGCGTCGCTTGTAGGTATATTGTGGCTGTGAAGTGCGAATTTAACAAGTTAAAATGGTTACTGAAGAAGTTAAAATAATACGGGAGTAGACAAAAAAACAAAAACTATAGGCCACATCTCTAATCAGAATTTAACTTTACGTGCTCTGAGCGCCAAGGACTTTAAATGAAGTCAAAGAATGACCTCATGTAACATAGAGATGTACCTCATTCCCTAAAAAATTATTCAAGTTATTTATTTATTTCTTTGATAGTTCTAATTCATGCTGTTTTTTCTTTATATGGATACTGTGAAATAAAATAAATATGGGAATATTTAATCAGTTTTTATTTATATCCGTGAAATTATAATTAAAACTGAACCTATCGCGCATAAATCTCATTCATCGATATGACAATACTCTCATCACTACTGTTTACATTACTACTGCTGCACTACTGTTTCTTTCGTTATACATTTATAGCTTGGCGCCTGGCGAGGTATCGCGTTTTGTGTACGTTGGCGGTGAAAAGGTTAACTATCTAGCCAGTCCTTGAAATACTTGTACAGTAGCTTCTGTCCGCCAAAGACGAAAAATAATGCTTTTCCTAGCACTGGGGTTTAACAGGTAAAGTGTTATGTGTATAGGTAAACCTGTGCCTAACCATTTGAAGATTAGGCGAGATGTTGTCTATAAATAATCATCATCATCTGCCTAGTCTTCCTTCCAGTATTATCGGATGCAGCCGAATATCCGTATTTTACATGGAGTAACTGTCTATTTAAATAAATAAATACCTCTTGTTTATCTATGTCACCGTAAAATTGTCAAATACGTTATATTGTAATCTCTCTAGCGATATTGTAATCTCTCGAATTATTGTCAAATGAACATTACTGCTTACAATAAAACGCATTATTTTTCGTGAAATGCATGCGATGGTAGTCAACTCACGCGGTGTGGAGGGAAGTAGGGGTCCCCCTTGCCCAGTGGTACCACTCTCAAGAAAAGATACTGCACCATTCTTCAGATTAAAATAACCTAACCTTAAAACACTTTATATTCCCCTAAAAAGCGTTATTTCCGAGTGCAGGGTTTAAAGGTACCTAACTAGCCTAACGGGGGGGGTACCCCAAGTCCCGATTATGGGGGCAGAGATACTTCCGTATGTTCAGTTGACAATAATTCGAGAGTTTACAATATCGCTAGAGAGAAACACGTCATATTGTAATATAAAGTATTTGACAATTTTATGGTGACGTATATACTGGTGTCGATTCTGTTGTGCACAAACTAAACTTAATTTAGGCTATTGCTATCTATTTATCTCTAATAAAACGAGAAAGAGACGGACATAACGTAGAGCATGTTGACTAAAAACACGGTAAAGCGCAAGGCATAAACTAGTTTGACATTTCTAACTTAGTTCATACCTATACCCGTCCTTTTCTCGCAATTTGCCTTTTAGTAAAAGATAGCAATACATTGGCTACATTCAGTTTAGTTTGTGCACTATGGAATCGACACCACTGTCAAAATGAAAAGAAAATGGTGGAAACCTGACCTGTAGGTACTCTATAACTTTATCGTACTGCATGACGGTGAGAGTGCGTCCGTCGGCGAGCTGGCCCAGTAGCGCGTAGACTGCCTCGCGGCCGGACGGCCCGCCGCGCTGTACCTCCTGGAAGTTGCGCGACAGCAGCTGCAGAGCGTCCTCTAGAGGCATGTTGCGGTGTTCTGTTACAATAGAAATGGAGCTTTAGGACAAACCAATGTGTGTAACTTTGTCTGATCAAGTAGTGATAGGCGGGCGTTTTGAAGCACTGTCTATTACAATTTGAGACATTTAAAATAAATATTTAGTTGCTAACGTGGCTCAGTTACTGTTGAGACCGCTACTCTCAACATCGCCGCAGTGAGCTCGGAGTGCGGACACAGCGGACAGTCAGCTGATTGGTGTGGTGCGGGGGCCCGCACAGCTTTTGCACGCCTCCACTCACGCACGTGCGCTACGCATTTTCTTGGCGTCTTAATTCTTATTCACTAGTTCCAAACGACCATTGTAGTTTAATTCTTTACTTAAATATATATTCATGTTATACAGTCCACTACACATTTCATTTTGCTCCACCACGACCTATCGTCGCGATTAATTACATAACGCTGGGTTTTAGACTACTAAACAAGTGTTAAATGAGTTTATATCAACTAAATTACATTACAAAATGAACAATGAACTTTAGTCATTGAGCTCAAAAATAAGAAACAGTCAAAAAGAACCTTTAAGGTAGTCAATCTGTCCAAGGCCATCTTAATAAAGGTACTAGATAAAAACTGGCTCAGTAGCCCTGTGGCTAATGAATCTCTCGCGCTCACAGCACTGCTCTTCAGGTACTTTTTCAAAACAAAATATGAGGCTTACTATCTTACCTTGTGGAAGCCCATGAAGTATAGTAAGAGTAAGAGATCTATTTTCCTGGTTCTGTGGCATGACTAGTATTGCGTAGAGACAGCCTCGCGAAGCAATGTTGCCCAGCACTTTCCCAATGGGCACATCTTCCATAGGGAACAGGAGATCCACCACAATCCCAAGTCTTTTGAGCCGACCTTCGATATATTCGGCGTACTCTCTGAAAATTAGAACAAAAATATAATTGCTTTAAAATCAAAGACACTCGAAATAATAAAAGCGAACAATCGACTTTGAATATTATTGTAACTAAATCTTCAGATAAAAGCATACAAGATGTTTAATAAAAAATGTAGTACGTACGAAGTTTGCCTATTTTGATGTAGAAATTAAACAAAGTTATATTAGATGTATTCTTAGTCGAATTTAAAAAATATTGGAGTAGAGAAAGCTGTGATGTCGATGAGCTATTTGAACGAGAACGAAACAACAACTAAAGTTAATAATTAAAACCCTTCTATTAAAAATAAGTTTCAAAATTCACTGAAACAAAGGAGTTTCATTTACTCCAAGGCTGTGGCATTAAAAAAAATGTTTCTAATAAAAAGGTTTTGAATTAATAATTTTACTTTTAAATTTACTTTTACATTTCTGGTAATGCTTCATTACTGCAACACTTTTGACCACATCTTACCATGAAGTGCTGAAAACGCTACTATTATAAATAAATATGGGACTGATGAATAAAATGTTGTGACATAACTCTTTACATTATTTAGCAGCTGCCGAGAGCAGACTGGCAATAGTGAATGTCCGTTCGATTGTAATAATCACTACATATTATAAAACAAAGTCGTCCACCGCGTCTGTCTGTTCGCGATCAACTAAAAAACCCCTGGACTGATTTTCATGCTGTTTTCACCGATGGATAAATTGGTTCTCGAGGAAGGTTTTTAGACTGCCTAATGATCAGGTAATGATAGAAATTATGTTGATTCTTCATAATTGAATGCGTATCTAAACAAAGTTTAGTGTCTAATATAACAGTTCCTTCTTGAGGAAACAATACTGTTTGCAGGTTGAGGTCATGATAGAAATTATCTTTGCCTATCAAAACAGAATGCGTGGTATTGTAACAACTTAGGTACTTACGTTAAAGCTTTGGAGACCACAATAATTTCACAGTCATTCCTCTCTGTAAGAGGCAGGGCTCTGGGATAATCCGACATAGATTGTTGGTAGCGTTCGTAGTTGCCTCGCTCTTTCCAATCGCCAACTAGAACATTTATTATAATAAAACACCTTTACGATTATGAAAAAGATGTAGAAACTCTGTTTCACTGTGTTGCAGTGACTAAACAAAGCGGCATTATTATAGTATGTGAAATTTGATATAAATGCTGATATGTAAAACAATCTTTATGTCCCAGGAATATCAAATGTAATTTAATGATGCAGCCTTGCATTGTCAAGTCATTTAATTTTGTAAAGAAGTAGGTGATATTTGTATTATCTTATTTGAGGGATATGATCAATTGATCACATCAGCCCCACCCAAAATGTCACTGCTAGGCAAAAGCCATTCCCTCCATTTCTGGCGACTGATTGCTGTTGTGGTACTTCCTATTGTATTGTATTGTACAACGGGCTGGTGTCCGCAACTCCACATCAAAGCGCATATTTTGCGTATGGGCTATAATCAATCACGCGGGCTCAGTGCGGTTTGGTAGATGTCACATGTCTTTGAATTTTTGATTCTAGGACATGCCGGTTTCCTCACGATGTTTTCCTTCACCGTTTTGAGAGCAGTGGTGAAGAAATAAATTACACAAAGTAATGCGCCTGTCTGGGTTTGAACCCACGGCTTATTGTCCGTAAGTCGGAGCCGCCTCCACTGGGCCACCGCTGCTCTCGTGGTACTTCCTAATGAAGATCTTGTGGCAGAAATTAAAAAAATGTTTCCCTGCCAACTAAACTCAGCAGGATCTCAAAATTTTGGTATCATAATCAGATCAATGTCGTACTATGGCCGAATGCATATTCAGAGTCGTACAGTCTGGAATCTGAGGTGAGTCCCATTGGTTAAAATTGTCATTAGATTCCTTGTTTATCCTGTTATTGGACGAATTTAGCACATCTTATAATATCTGCTCAGATCCTTCCGTTTGGTGATAACTGAGAACATTGGAACAAAAAAGATCACGAAACATACTTCGTGGGCCTGCTACAGGCGAGCGGTCACGGAAGCCGGGGGGAGCCCCGCGACCCCGCGGAGCACCGCGGCCGCGCGCTCCCCTCACGGGGCCCCTCCCGCGCGCGCCTCCCCTCACATCCCATGCCGGCTTGCCCTGGTACCCCTCGTCATATTCATCATAATCTGTAAATATATGCATATTCAGTTAATGTACTATCTATGTGTAAGTTTCTTCATTGCTATGTGAAATTGTTTATTTCTAGGTTGGTCCAGAAATAAACAACTAAGTAATAATCTAGTGTCATTCTTTAGAAATACTTTTTCCATGGTTTAGTTTGCCATTGAAGTAGATCAAGGACCACTTTCGCCTTGATCCTAAGATCTGTATTAAATAATACAGATCAATCTTTTAAGGATGAGAGGACTATCTTATGCCTGTGGATTCATCTGGTGTGAAAAAAAACCCACAGGAACAAACATACAGGATAAAAATATCAAGCTAGGCTAATGCCTAGGTTGATATTTTTCCTGAGCGCTAAATTTACTTTAAATCAACAGACAGTTACTTTCACATTTAGATTTTTTTTTACTAGCCTGCTCTGTCCCCCTCCTGGGCAAAGGCCTCCCTCCACTCTTTCCACCTCTCGCGACCCCGCGCGTCCTCCCTCCAGTTAGGACGGAACTTGTACAGTTCGTCTCGCCACCGCCTTCAGGGCACCAGTTTCCTGCTATTTTGGCCCACAGTTGGTCCCGGCATGCGGCAGACCTGTTCTGCCCAGCCCCTTTTGAGCCTTTTAAGCCACGTCAGCTATGTTTGTTTTGGAGCGCAGTATTGTATTTCGAATACGATCCGTTAATTTAACACCTAGACCAAGTCTGTGCTCCATAGGTTAAGACAGGGAGAATACACATGTCCATAAGTTTACGTTTCAGTGCCATTGGCAACACTCCCTTGAATAGTTCCTTCATGGACCAGTAGCTCTTCCAGGCGTTTTCTGTACATTTTGCCTCGTTTGGAAAGAGACTACTAGGCCCAAGTAAAGGTATTTCTGGACATGTTGCATTGTCTCACCGTCTACTTCGATGATTTTAGGCGTTTCATTACACATAACTTTGGCCTTCGACATATTGCATCGCTCAGACCTTGAAGCATAAGGTGAAGTTCTGTGGCTGAGGATGCAAAGAGGAAACGTAGATAGGCATTTCAATATTAATGGAAAAATTACTTACTCTGCTTATCTCCTACATAGTTTCCGAAATTATCATAAAGTTCTTCATTCCCATCATCACCAGTAGCCATGGCTAGGTTATCATTAAGGGCCACTGCCGGGGGCAGATCTTGCTGCTGTTGTGGACCACCATCGTGTCTGATAAAAAGGATTTATTAATTTATTCTTAATATTTAATTACTTAGTATATAAGAACTTGAAGGTATAGGTGTGAAATTGGTTTTCTAAGTATAATTAAACAAGATGACCAGAGCGGACACCTGGTCCATACCACTGTATAAGTTTTAGCCTACACTTTTAATGCATAACCAATGTAAGAAGCTAGCATGAAATCCATTATTATAAATTGGTGGAAAATAACATTTTAACATAATTAATAGTCCTCCTGTTGTGTACATTTTAAATTTTTTACCAACTAGTACAACTTCGTTTGTGTGAAAATTTTGATGCGTGTGTGAAACTACCTCGTTGATCAAGTGGTCGCAAGGGTGACTACTAAGCATGAAGTCCTAGGATTGATACAAATGGTTTAAGCAGTGTTGAAAAAAAGATGTATATTTCAGTTACATAAAGTTATAACGGTGATAATTTGGAGGTCACCTTTTAAGCTAGGAAATGCTGTTAGATGTCTCTGCTATTCGTTACATGTATTCGAGTATTCTTTACACTCAAATAAACCCATTCATTAAAATATCTTAAGGCTAGTGGAAATTGCTAGATAGGTTTAGGTTGTCCAGTCAGTACATGCATGTGTACATGTAATAAATGAAACCCTAGTCATATTTTCAATTGTTTTGCAGCAAGTGTGATTGAATTGGACAGTTTGTTGAATTGTTTTTATGAACAATAGAATTGCTGCTGATCAGTTTTCATTCAGTGTGTTGATGATGACCGGAACACATACAGGTAAGCCTGGGTCACAATGACTCTCTGACACACCTTAGTAATTGTATTTAAATTAGTGACTGTATTTATGTTTTAATTTCATAATTTGGCATTGTGTGGCTTACCTTTTTTCAATAGTAAGGTTCGTCTGTGCGGTTTTAACATTAAGACTTTTTCCCTGGAACATACTTCCATTTCCTTTGACTATAGCTTCCTGTGCACTCGACTCGTCCTCGAACTGTACAAATCCAAAGTTTCTGTTTATAACAATGCCGTTAATTTGTCCGAATTGTATGAAGTGATCGTATATTTCCTCAAGATTTGCGCTCTCTTGTAAACCGCCGACGTATATACGAAGATGGGACGTTGACCGGTCTTTCATAGCATGTCTATCAAGGGTTAGTTTGTCTGGAAAGCAAAGGAACTAGTATTAGAACATCTAAACTTTACATGGCCATGGTCATAACCGCCTGCACATAAGCATTATTATGATTATTTTAACAGTATTGTGTTTGGTCATTAAACAAGATAAAGCCGCGATTTATCAATCCGTCAATCCGTGGCTAAGAGATGAATTAAAAATTTCTACAAAATACACGTTACACTTTCAGAATGCTTTCGTCTTTGATTACCTGCCATTGTAGATGTTTTATAATTTCTTTACAGCCTCAAAATTCCGAATTATTTGTCAGAAAAGTCAATCAAAATATTAGGACGCGAAGACGCGAATTTCTTCTACTCAATTTAGAGACCATAAATACTGTAATAGACTATAGAACTTTGAGAGAGACTTTTGTGAGACCACAGACCACCTAAAGAAACTACGTAGGCCAAGCAAGCATGGCATTAGTTAGCTACTCATTTCTTTTTCAGATGGGAAAAGCATGAAAAATTACACCTGGGCATAGCGGAAGAGAGTGTCAGACTTGTCCTGACCAATACTCGTCCATGTTCCTTCTCAGCCCTTTGTGTTTCAAGGCCGCGGTAGCTTTTTAGTTGTTCCATATTTTATTCGGTCGGTTCTGTTGAATCGGTCTGACACCATTGTTGAATGAAGGTTGGAGAGAACAGTTATATTTTGTAAGTAATACTTAATTAATATTTTTTTTGACGAATTACATAACGGCGACGTTTTACAAATTAAAATCCGGCGCGCCATAGTGTAATGCGGTGTGTTCTACGATTTTGCTGCGACAAATATATTCTGTGTGCATGGCATGGGCACTCCGTGTGGGCACTACACTATGATTGTTTGTTACTATCACTTGACAGTTGACACTGAAATAGGGATGGGCAGGGTAGTAATAAAATAAACCGACATTTATCTTTTCAATAATTTTAATCAGGATCGAAAATAATCGAGTGAAAAATATCAATATATCGTCCGTATTCGTATGATTATTCAGACATATTCCCAAAGCATTCAACCTTCGTTAAATTAATAAAAGAAAACGGGATTTTTATTGATGCTTGAGCCTTAATACTTATATACAATTTAATCAAACAGGCCCCTTGTTCACAACCATTCGACTCGTTTACGATTCGGAAAGTCGTATGTCTATTTCGGTCGTTTTCGTAATGCCAGAAGAAGACAGTTAAATATACGAATTGTCGAATCGGAAACGAGTCGAACGTTTGTGAATACGGGGTCTGTAGTCATCAGTTAAGGACACGAAACCAAAGTTGCGTTTAAAAAAAATCGAATTTGATATGAGTTCGATAGTCTAAAATAAATATCGATTATGAATATACCGCGATTGATATATATTGACGATATATAATTATCAATGATTATATGGAAAAATTACGATGTTTCGATATTTTTTGCTCATGCCTACACTGAAAGCTGACACCTCCTAATATCTAATCTGTGGCTGACACCCGCTGACAGGCTGACACTAAACGTAGTGATTATATACTCTATGGCTGACACTTGTCAGCATGGTAGGGAGGTTTTATGTTTGAGTTTTTTGAGGTTAGAATTTACCAAAAAAATCAAGTAATTTAATTTCAGCATCGTTACATAACACTGTAACGAATAAAATTATACGTAAGAAGTTTTAATTTCTGTTATGGAAAGTATATAAAGTTAATATTGTTGTTTGTTTACGTTGTCACTTCAAATGTAAGTATATATTTTTTTACATATTATTTATGGAGAATTTTAAATGAATAGTTATATTTTATGAACAGTATAACACAAGTATTAATAAATGCTGCTAAAGTTACAGTCAGAGCAAATTTCCAGTAAAAACTAGTATTGTATTATTTTTAGGCTCTGTTATCATTTTCTCATGTCCAGCTACCTAGAATCCACAACCTGTGCACTTGTATAGCAAATTGTACAATCTTATGATCAAACAAAGGGTCTATTTTTTGTCATTATTAAACATAACAACATAGTTTAAAATCATTAGAAGACAAGTTTTAAAGTACTTAGTTTAAACTTCAATCACTGGGGGATTTAGGAAAAAACATACTTATTATAAAAATATATTTTGTTTATTCTGAAAATACAGTGCTAGGAATTGCAGGTATTATTCAGTAGAGGTCTAGCATAAGTATTATAAAATATTGATAAAAAGCAGATTCTTATAAGTATAAAATAATTAGAGTTGCTAGTACTAAGAATTAAATTAAATTCTACTTATTTGTTTTAGATAACATACTAATCATGGTAATGAGAAGATTTTTTTCAAAAAGTTATGATTCTTATAAACATGCCCTAGATCATGCATTTCATCGCAAGAATCTGATTTACACCAATATTGTGATATCTATGGGAATATCAACTATTGGAGACTTATTAGAACAGACTTATTCAGTTCATAAAGGGGAGAATAAGGAGTATGATTTCAAGCGCACTGCTCATATGGCATTCTCAGGAAGCACAGCAGGTGTCATATGCCATCATTGGTACATTCTGATTGATAGAGTAATTGTTGGTAGAACATTCGACATGGTTCTAAAAAAATTAACACTGGATCAGTTTATCTGTTCTCCTGTCGTAATTTTGTCTTTCTTTGCCACAGTTGCAATATTTGAAGACGACCCTATAGCTAACTTCACTCATGAAGTTCAAACTAAGTTTTTGACTCTGTATAAAGCTGAATGGGTTGTGTGGCCACCTGCTCAAATTATAAACTTTTATTTTTTGCCAACTAAATATAGAGTAGCATATGATAATACAATATCTCTGGGCTATGATATCTATACTTCTCATGTAAAACATGCAAAGCCAGAAGAAGACGAAAATAACGGAAAAGAAATAAAAAAAGAGGCTGAAAGCAAAGATTGTTAAATTGACCAGAGACAAAAATAAGATTTTTAATTCAGATTTAAATTGCTGTATTTTTGTAATCATTCTAACAATAAATTGTTTCTGTAACTATAGTTTCTGTTTCATAGATTAGTAATTTTAGTTTTTTGCTAAATGTAGTTCGTAACTAGGTTTCTGGTGCTAATTTTTGAGAAATATTTGGGACCCAGTGCATACTAGAGTAGGTTGTTTAACAGTTCTGGTATTGTAGGTATGTAAATTTATTATAAACCTTTTCACAATGATGATAAAAAGGTTGCACTGCAAATTTTATAGGTAAAATAACATTAACCTTTTGGACACCATTGTCACATATACGTGACAAGCAAGCGCGTGCCCTGTATACCAGACGACACAAATATGTGACAAAATAGTAGATGAAATTGTGGCTTGGCGTGGAGGGCACGCGCGAGCGTTTATGCTGTGGCGGTCAAAAGGTTGAAAAGAGAGCAGATGCTGGCCTAACGCGCCCTAGCCTGCCTCATACCTTACGCACTTAGTAATAAAATTTATATTAAGCATGACAAATCTCCAGGTTAATGCATTCAGTGACAGGCAATAGGCGTAAATGCTTCTTCCTTTGTTACGTGCGTAATTCTGACTCTTCAAACGTATCATACGCACCTCCTGCACGTATAGGTAGAGCAAGGTTTTTAGAAATATCAATATTTTCTCGTATTTTTAGTACATAATATTCATGATTTTAGTCAAGATTCGTTGTCTTGTTCCCGCCCTGTGCGTGCCACTGCTAACTGCAGGTGCGCGAATGGCGAGGAAGAGGCGCCCGCGCCGCGCCAGCGCTACGCCCGCGCTATGCCATCTCAGTTTGTGTCGCGCCACACCTCTTCTATACATTTTGTATGAAATATCAAGGAAGTGGCGCCACGCCACCACCTCGCCAGTGCCGCGCCACCGCCATACGCCACTTGTATATGACCCGCGCCAAAAAGCACCATGTCGTCTCTTCCCTTCAGCTACTTCTACTATCGTTTTCAATAATGATCCTTGAAGGCTGAAGCTTTCGTAGGAAAGAACTCAAAAAATACATGTCGAAAGGTGTGTATTTTTGACGTGACAATGTCTAATAAATCGATGAACGCACGAAAAAGTGCCCCGTTACGCTCTGTCCCGTAACGCTCATGTTACGATCGGAGCGTATGTATGCAATCATTTCATCAATGTTATGTTATGACGTTGTCACGTTAAACTATCGTCCGTAAACCGACTTTACAGACAATTTTTTTTCAATACGCTTCCTCGAAAACTGGTTCTTTTCGCACTATGATTAGGTTCAAAATGCAGTGTATTTCACACGTGTGCATTTTTCATGTTTTTTACAGACAATTTTTTTTAACGTGATTTCTTTCTTTACAGATAATGAAAATACTAATTTCCACATGGCGAAATTTAGCGGCAAACGTAAGGAGAACATCTGCATTACCTGATTTTAAAAGATTTATAAAAGTAGCGTTTAGTGAAAAATATTTATTTTATACGAATGTTACCATATCTTTAAGTTTATCGTCGGTAGGAGATCTAATGGAACAGAGTTACGAGATATACATAAAAGAACAAACTCATTATGATTTTAAGAGATGCTCACACATGGCGTTCTCTGGCGTCGCAGTGGGTATACTATGTCACCACTGGTATAAAGTATTAGATAAGTTTATAATAGGAAAAACTGTAGACATGGTTGCAAAGAAATTGGTGCTTGATCAATTTATATTTTCGCCTGTTATGATAGTCACATTATTTGGAAGCCTTGCCCTGTTCGAACCTGATCCCCTTGAAAATTTCAAGGAAGAGGTGAAGGATAAGTTTATTAGATTGTACCGCGCGGAGTGGATGGTATGGCCACCGGCGCAAATAATTAATTTCTATTTTCTACCGACGAGATACAGGGTGCTTTACGACAACACGATATCCTTGGGCTACGATGTCTACACCTCTCAAGTCAAACATAGTAAACCAATGAAAACTGGGTCTGAAGTTATTGCAAATAAGATCAATAGTAAATCTTGACGAAGGCCCCCCTACTAGCATAATAAATCAAGATTGAATCAAGTTCAAATAGTTTTAAAATGGCACTTATCGTCAATATTATCTACTTACACTGATCGTGTAGTAGATCCTCTAAATTGTTTGTATTATATACCTCGACATAAGCTTTGCTGTGATAAAACGTTTACCTACGTACAAAAATAGGTACTTATTATAATGTTATAAATGTTTTTTTAAGCATATAAGTATTTTTATCATGTATTTATTGAATGCAAAATAAATCGACATATTCAAGAGTATTTTTGTTGCATTTGTTTTTGTTGAGAACCTACGTTGGTTAGAAAGGTACCCAACAAGGGTACCTTCCCACCTACCTACCCGTTGTAAACCATTAAACCTTAAAATTTCACAAATTCTAAAACTACATTATCCAACGTCTTGTATGATATAGTGATCCAACGTGGGGTAAGCTGGTGACAGCCGGGATCAATATAGGTAAGGTTCGACGATACTCAAAGGTATGGATGGAATAACACAAGAAAATACAAAGATATCCAGTTAAAGTTTCTAATCTTTAACATTTAATTGTACTCGTACGGTACTACGCAATTCTAATTGCTAAAAAATTTAGCCTATTGGCTGTTTCTTCATAAACTATTTAGGGGTCATAAAAGCCTCTTCCATCTGCGAACTTCTCTTGCTAGCTCGCAGGTTGCTGATGACGCTCCGAACTACAGAATCCTCGAATATCTTCTCTGGCCACGACTCTGATCGCCTTCTATGACCGTGGCCAAAGGTGTCAGATGCATTCCTTGGAATTCGGCTCGACCTTGGGGTACCACGGTTTGAAATAAATGATCTGCCGCGCTTGCTGTCTTTTAGGCCAAGTAATGAAGTTAATAGCTTATCTAATGCTGCTATATCATCAACATTCGAAGGTTTGGGACCAGTGGGAGTGCTAACCCCAGAGTTCAGCTGGCTAGATAGCAATGAGATTGGTGTCCTCGAAAGACCGATTGAGTGAATAACCTGCAACATTAAAATATAATTAGAATGAACATGACCCATTTGGTTTTCCCGTTAGATAAAGCAAACCTACGTCGGTTTTGTGATGTTTGCCTCACGATCTTTTGGTGAATATTCGTGACTGAGTTATAAATGTTATTAGCCAATTGAAATATTAGATTCAAAAGGTCTCCGGTCAGCTACAGGCTAATTTCGTTCGTAATCAATATCCTTGGCAATAAGTTATGTCCGTGCCTACCAAACGATTTTGCAAAAATACTGCTTAAAATTAAAGATTCAGTTGCATAAAGGCAGAACTCGGATAATATTTTGCTGTTAATACGTTTATCTAACTCGGAACAATCTCTGAAGGTCACGCACACGCATCACACTACATCACATGCTATTTTGATATCGTTGCATGGAGATAAGGTTCAGCGTAGACCGTAGACCATAAGATAATAGAAATTGGATAAACTGACTCAAAAAAACCATATTGGCAGATACCAAAACACAACCTTCACAACGAAATCACTGTGTCTTTTCACGTTGCAAATGTTTGCCAGACTGCGCTGATTTTCAAGAGCTACATACTTATTCTGTTCGGAACATACGATTCAACAAATATGTAGAAGCTATCAGAAAAGAAGAATAGGTGACTGGCATGAATCTTCAAAAAATAATCAGACTAAGAACAGTCTGAAGGTTCGTTTTACACACGAGTCGCATACTTGAATATGGGGTTAAAAGTAAGGTCCCAACCTCGTCAGCATTGTGGCTCTGATAACTCATTCTCTTCACTTTCCTGTACGTCTCATCGTCCAATGCTTCTTCCACAGCTGCTTCTAACTTTTCCTTTATATCCTCTTCCGTTTCTTGATTCAGATCTTCCAGCACCAACCTATAGCAGGAAATATATCTTTAAGACCTTCGTCGAAGCTGGGAACAATGACCTTTGTTGGTTTTCACTAACAATAGGTGGTACTTGCATGACTGCCTAAATAAGCGTTTGGGTTATGGCCTATGGAAACTATCTATTCTATTCTCTTCTGTGGGTATAGGACATCTCTTATCTAAGCAAGTTCCTCGAAAGGAATCTTGTGCCGTCTTGAATTACGTAAATGATTGTTGATTACTATAAACGTAATTATATACCTATATTTTACTACGATTCACATCTGACCCACATTATCGAGACCTTCTTCGTTATAGAGATAAGTATAACGCCAGTATAATGAAGAGTCGCAAAAATCTTAGCAGTGAAGATAAGATAGCTCTAGTATTGACATTAATTATTGATGTGATAGTATATTGGCAAACTGACATAAAATACGTCACTTTATATGTCGTGTACTTAATTCTACACCATAGCCAATTAGCTAAATAATTAGACAACTGCTAATCTCAATGTTTGCTCTACCGAATGTCGAAAGGTCATTTTTATTTCTTTTTGACTGTCAAAAGTGCCCGTAGGTAAGTAATGGTCTAATTGAAACAAATGCTTTGAGTTTGAGCTGGGGATTTTACTGTTAAATCATCATGATTGGAGCATTTTAATAGGGCAGCTCAGGCAAGGTGCTATACCTACCTATAATTGCAGCATTTGACGATTTATTGGATAGATAGATGAGTCTAATCTAAGGTTCAACCAAAAATGGTGCCTACAAAGGCTACAAACTAGATGTCTATTATTTATCTGCTTTAAGAGTGCATGGCTAACATATGGTATGTACTTATGTATAGTAATCCTGAAGATAGAACACATCGATTACTGTGTGTTCCAACCTCCTTCCCTAATCAACTAAGTCGGCTATTGAATGTGTTAAGCAGGCGGGTGGGCTGCATTCCAATCATTTTTCTGTGTGTTAGTCGGCTAATATAAATATAATTAGCTTAAAATGTCACCACTCCTGAGACACGGGGCTCCCCTTTAGGAGTCGGCCTGCATAGGATGTAATCCACCACGCGGGCCCAGTGCGGGATGGTAGCTATCAAATGTACATGCCGGTTTCATCTCGGCTATTATAATAATTTCTTACTCAGTCCGTTCGTCATCTTCTGCCTTATGCAAGTTGGCTCTGTTGGCTTCCCTCGCCACTTTGATGTCAGTCTCCCAAAACCGTCTTAGGTCCGGACTGGAGGTGTACGGTGCCGCCACTTCCTTGATCTTCAGGAATATTATGGCCGTTATGAATATGCAGATAACGTTCACTATTGTTAGACAGCAGCTTACTATGCCTGTGTTAAAAAGAAAGAGATTTAAAGGTGTCTGAAGAGTAGATCTGTTGTCAGCAGTAACTTCTTTAGGCTAGGATCAAGTAGGTAGAGTAAATTTTGACTTTGCTTAAGCTAAGTAAACGTAGTACCGATTTATTCCAAAAATAAACATACTTTTTAAGTGACTGTTAACAAGCATTACAA
The DNA here is from genome assembly GCA_916618015.1 of Xestia c-nigrum. Classification (NCBI taxonomy): domain Eukaryota; kingdom Metazoa; phylum Arthropoda; class Insecta; order Lepidoptera; family Noctuidae; genus Xestia; species Xestia c-nigrum. The sequence continues at coordinate 16,088,276 of OU745260.1, forward strand.
TCGTAAATGAACATCTATACTTATCTTTATAAAGCAGAAGAGTTTGTTTGTTTGGTTGAACGCGCTAATCTCAGAAACTACTGGTTCGAATTGGAAAAATCTTTTTGTGTTGGATAGTCCATATGTAACATCACGCTACGACTATTAGGAGCGGAGCAGGAATGAAAAATGTTGCAAAAACGGGGTTCTTTTTCCTTTCGTTTTTCTCTCGTATGTGACGCAGACGAAGTTGCGCGGGTCAGCTAGTTATTAATATATAAGGATATGATTTTTTTTTTCATTGGTTGCTCTATAGATTAAATTCTTCGTTTATGGTAGTCAACACTCCCTTCCAGAGATGAGAGAGGTGATCACTGATTACCCATGTACTATACCTAGATATCTAGTTCATAGATTTTTTTGCATTTCGCTTTGTTTTAATACACTGGTAGGACATAACAAAGACTATTCAACAGGCCAGCCTTGCAATAAATCAGTTGTTATTTATTATACCCTCATAGGGGTACGTATCATAATCCCGAAAGTTCATAATACCTACGATTGAAATACCGACGTCCAAAACATCGAAATTCAAAATACCGAAAGTTTTAAATGCCGATAGTAGTTATATCGAAACACAAAATACCGATGTTCAAATGCCCGAAAGGACGAAATCCCTAATGGACGAAATACCAAATGGACGAAATCCCGAAAGACCGAAATACCGATGGTTGTAATACCGATGGATGAAATCCCGAATGGACGAAATCCCGAATTAACGAAATACCGATGGTTGAAATACCGATGGATGAAATCCCGAATGGACGAAATTCCGAATGGACGAAAACTTTTATTTAGTAGCGTATTATTTGACAAACAATTCATTATTTATCGTTTTATGTCATAAAACAACGTTTGGAACAAAGATATTAATTGTGGAATTCCAAAAAAATAAATAAATAAAGAAATAATTATGGTTTCCTATAAGCACAAATTTTGTGACAGAAATGAATCGCTGCAGAACCGACTCCACGTAGTCTTTTCAGCCCTACCCCGAGAGTGTAATTTAAGCCCGCGTAGGCGCGGAGGGGCTGGCGGGCCGCGAGCTGAGGAGCAGGTGGCTTTAACACTTGCCGCCGCGGCTGAGGCTGGCCGGCTTCAGCCGGCCAGCAAGCCGAAGCAGCGGTGGTGAGCGTTAAAACCCTCTGCGACGATAAGGTCGCGTGTGACCGCCGGAGCCCCGCAGCGTCGGAGCCGTGACAGAAACCATGCCTGCTGCATGCTCCATGCTTGCATACTGCATGCTTGCTGGTTGCATGCTTGCTGCATGCTTGCTTCAGGCTTGCTGCATGCTTGCGGCATGCTTGCTGCATGCTTGCTACATGCTTGCTGCATGCTTGCTGCATGCTTGCTGCATGCTTGCTGTATGCTGCATGTTTGCAAATCGTTTTTCTCGGAAACGATAACTATTTCGGGATTCTGAACTACGGGATTTTGAACTTCGGGATTTTAAACTTTCGGAATTTTGAACTTCGGTATTTTAAACTGTCGGACAAATGAACTTTCGGGATTTTGAACTACGGGATTTCGAACTACGGGATTTTAAACTTCGGGATTTTGAACTTCGGGATTTCAAACTTTCGGTCTAATGAACTTTCGGGATTTTAAACTTTCGACCAAACAACCATTCGGCGTTTCAATTTTCGGGATTTCGTCCATCGGTATTTTAAAATTCGGTCTTTTAAAATTCGGGATTATGATACGTACCCCCTCATAGGCCTTGTGTAGATTGTACTAGTTTTACCTGTTTAAATATGAAACTATTGTTTATGTTTACATGTACACACACAGATGATAAAGGATAATTCAAAAAAAGATCGTTCATATTTACCATTAACCGCAAACTCAATCGGAAGATAATCGTGGTATAAGGGCGTATAGGATGAATTCCCAGTGTACGCTTCACCTTTTATATGCGGAACCTTGACTCCTGGGTAAAGCAGCCATATGCAGGCCAATGCCCAGTATAATCCCTAAAAAAATAAAGAAGTCTTTCAAGTTGCTAAAACTGTAGCACGCATTAATATATTCATACATAACACGCCGCTGTTTTCGAAAGGATTGGGTACGGGTGGAAGAGAATTACACATGTCCTAGTGATTTAAAAACCCAGGCAAAAGGGGATTACCTAGCTTGCTCTCATCAATCGGGCAGAAATCCAGGTTGCTATTCAGAAATTGTAATCGTCATCATCATTCTCTTGGCCTTGTAGCGGCACTACAAAAAGTACTTCAGCTACAATTAATAAAAAGTACTACAGCGACATCTATGACAAAGGTGGTGAACTAACAAGCGAAATACGTCAGAATTCCTACATCGCGCAAGCAACATTCTCAGCGACTTAAGAGCAGATACGAGAACCCGACTTCAACCGTCGGGCAGGAACCCACTAGACACAACACCCGTCTGGTCCGAGGATCCTCCTTATCTATGAAGAGCTTTACACCTTGTTCTTCATTCCCCCAAAGCCTCATCCCAATTCATTTGGGGTTGGCGCAACATGTCTTAATTTCTTCTATACGCCACTTCTCTATTTTTCGCCAACTTATCTGACACTCCTTTTCTTGCCGGTATCCTTCTTAGAGCAGCGGTGGCCCAGTGGTGGCGGCCCCGACTTACGAACAGTAAGTTCGAACCCAGACAGGCGCATTACTTTGTGTAATTTATTTCATCACCGCTGCTCTCAAAAACGGTGAAGGAAAACATCGTGAGGAAACCGGCATGTCCTAGAACCAAAAATTCGAAGACATGTGACATGTACCAATCCGCACTGGGGCCGCGTGGATAGATTATAGCCCATTCCCTCTCATTGAGAGGAGGCCGTGTCTCAGCAGTGGGAACATTATAGGCTGATGATGATGATGATGATGATGATCCTTCTTAACATATATCTGAATAAGAATGAAAATGAGAAATGAGAATGATGAGAATCTTAAGAATGTAAATTAATTCCTTTAAATTGTAGTTAACAGCATTTGCTCCAAGAGATCAAACCAAAGGACCAATACCCAGCAGTCACTCTTACGACGTATTCAATAGAATAAAGATCAGGAATTGAGTGAATTGAGGAGTAAACAGCCAAACGTCAAGAATACTTACACAATTTACTACGGGTGGTAACAAAGAAGCTGAGATAGCTATACCGATGAGCGGTCCAGCACTGCCCTGAAGTAAGGCCAGTGCGACTCCTGTGCCTGACGTCAGAGCCCAAAGCACACCCATCCAAAGAGATCGGACATTACCTCTAGAAATAAACGTACGTCCATTAAAATTTGATAGAAGAATCAGAAAAAACTCGGAATGTTTGAAAACCGGTAACTTATTCCCAAAAGTATTTTAAGATCGTTTTGCTTACCTACTTAAACGTTTTATAATATTAGTATTCTGAAAACTAAGCGCCTGAAACTGTTTTACGTAAACTAGGGCTTTCAGAAAAATTTGCTAATTTAAACTTAGCTTCAATATTGACGAAGAATTAAACTAATTATGGAGAATCGTGTATGTCGTGGAACCTATTCACTTACCGTCCCTTCATTTCTTCAGTAGGCCAGTCTCCAAAGCCCCAAGGCATATCAGTACTCCCCAGTATCAATCCAAATATGAACCCAAACAGCAGAGAAAGGAACATTCCTAAGATCAAACTCTCAAAACCACTCCTGACCAGGCTCCTATCAGAAATGATGACACCGAATGTGATAGACATTACGGGGCCCATGAGCGGGGAGACCAACATGGCCGCCACAATATTCGAAGCATTGTTTTCTACAAGACCTAAGGCAGCAAGAGAACTGAAACACAATTTACAGTTTATTAATAAAATATTTAAATATAGATACTTATTTATAGCACAAATATGGAAATGAAAGTGAATCGTAATAAAATGTGTCATGGTGCCAACTTCGTAAATGATAGATACATACCTACAAAATTACTAAAGATTTCATAGATACCTAATGACGATAGCCAGATTACAGATTGCACCTAGTTGATTGATAGCTAAGTAGGTATAGCTGTGTGGTGGAAATACAAATGTATATTGCAGACAGCAATCTCTCCGTCAAAATTAGATGGATAAGATAAAGATAATCAGCTGTTAACTACATGTAGCATATTATAGCTTAGATTCAAATTAAGGAGACAGGATTCTAAGCAGCTCTTTTAAATGATGGTGGCTCATTCCGTGTTGTCGAACCCACGTAGACACTTCATCATCATCATCATTTTTATGAAAGACTCCACTGCTGGACATAGGCCTCCCCGAAGTGTCGTCGCCACATTAGTTTCCCGCGACTCGCATCTAGCGGATCCCTGGAACCTTCACCAGGTCATCGGTCCACATAGTGGGAGGCCTTCACGCTTTTCTTCACTTCACTCTGTGTAATTTGTTTCATAATCAATGCTCTCAAAATGATGAAGGAAAACATCGTGAGGACACTTTTTAGTGATTTACATGTGCTTGGTACACATAGAAAGTGCATCATACCGTTACAATTACAACAAGCCCAAACATGACTAGGATACATTGACTCATTGTTGAGTTCTGTGAGTCTTGGCTTCATCATCAGATGTGATGGTAGAATGGTTCTTATCAAACGCAAATGCTTCACTCGTTGTAGAAAATATCTACCAAAATCGCTGTACGCTATCCTAAAAAAATTTAAGAGTTCTCTCGATTTCGCCAAGATTCAATCATCGGTTCCCGACTTAAAGACTATGGGACCATTTGGAAAGGATACTCTTTCCAAAAAAAAAAAAATTTTTCAAATCGGTTTGCAAGCGACGGAGTTATGCACGAACAAACATTAAAACAGAATAGAAACATCCGAATTGAGAACCTCCTCCTTTTTAAGAAGTTGGTTATAAACGTTAAAAGCTGAGTAGGTATGCTTATTGTGATGATACATGTTCATACTCACTCAGCCGTTATAATTAGAGTAAGATAATCGAAAGACAGTTCTCCTCCGCCACGTACTCCATCGACCACTTGCTTGACAGTTAGCTTGGATCTAATGGATTCCACGAAACTTCTCCACCGCGTTGCATCTTCCGACTTTTGTCTACGAGAAATAAGTGGTTTTTAGAATGATACTCAAGTTGAAATTAATAGAGAAATCTGCAAATACTTTTTCAAATGATCTCCGTTACTTACAGTGCTGTATCTTCAGTTATTTGGTCATTCGGCATAGCGGAGTGAACTACGTTACAGGGAAGTACACTGTAACATAATACGTGTTTTGAGGAATATCATTCATATAATCATTAACAAGATTTGCCAAAGGCCAGTTTCTTCTTCCAGTTCGATTTCGTTTTGACTTCCATTTTCTCTTCATTTGTTACAAGTAGCCTAGGTACTTAGCATACAATAAATTATCGGGTAGATTCAAGGAAGTATTGTACTGACCGCTTTAAGCAAGTTCTGTTCTAAATATTTATTTCATACGCTACTATCTACGGAGGCACTAGACGAGACCTACTTATGTGCTATCTGCATAGGTCACGAAAAACAATAGGCACTATCCAATTCAGACTTGCAAAGAATTTACAGGGACACAGGGACATACCTACAGCATTAATGGTCAGTATCCAGTGTTACCTGACTATAGATTTACATCGCACTCCAATGCCCAGCTGGGTCAGACAGTGCAGCATCGTCTCGCATTGATCGCCAGTTGGCAATGGAAAGACGATCTCGAAATAATTGCCAGCTTTGTCACTTATCCAAACTACGTGCTCCACGTGTAACTTACTGAGTAGTTCTTGTAGAATCTGCGTAAGTACAAAGTAAACTATGTTATATGTCTTTTTCACCAATGCTAAGCGACATTCAAATGGACGACGCTGACGGAGCTTTGATTAATCCTATTACGTCGTATAATGCGCTTTCATTCAGTGGAAACGTATTACGACGCGGCATCTTTCCCCGATGCGACGTCGTATCGTGGGAATCTACGTTTTGAAGTCAAGCCAGAACATAGTATTTATATTTTCACTGTGCTTTAGTACAAGGAAGTACGACCTAGTTTCGGCGAACACTGCAGATTTATTGCTACTTGTTTTGATATAGATTTCCACGATGCCACATAGTATCGTGTTTATATGTACGGTACGAACCGTTAATTGATGAAATTGTGAGCAGGTTCTCTACTTTTGTGTTGCTTAACTCAATCGAAGTTTAGACAGCTGTGAGCAGGAGATGCTAGAAGAGTAGTAGAGACCAATAAAATTCTTAAGTGTTGAATGAAAGTGATGTCAACTGTTTTGTATTCTATTTATACATGATATTTATTGCGGTAATTCATAGAATGATGATGCCCAAATAAATTGGCAACCACTATGAAATCTAATGCACTTACATTTTCCATAGTAAAAACCTCGTCACTCTCGTCAATGTGTTCTAAAGGCTGACTATATCCTTCATTATAGTACTGTTGCGTTAAATGTACAGGAATACTTCTTGATTTTTTATTCCTTAACTCAACGGCTAATCGGGCCGGCTTTAGGGCGGTATCTTCAACGGGAATCAAGTCTTTCGGTTTCCCAAATCTTAGAATATGTTCATAATTGCTTGAAGGTATGTAAACAACAAAAATTACTCCGGAAGGCATTTTCGCTGCACTTGACTCGTGTAAAACGGTTGACTGAAGGTGTCCCGACGGCTGACGGAACTAAACGAACCGTTTAGCATATATGCGACACTTAATTAAAGCCTTCGTTGAACAATTAACGCTTCGAAGCGTAATGATGTTGTCGCGTTCGATTACAGCGTGGGGTGTTCTGCTGTAAACACATCTACCTACCTACCTACTCGTTGATAGGGTGATGTTCAAAGCCCGGATAGTCTAGTCATGTGTGTGCTATTAATGTCTTTAGTTAATGTATGTATATGGTTGTATCTTGAATATTAAATCCGTGCTCCTACGCTTAGTGCCATGTAGTCTTCAGCTAAAAATAAGCCAAGTGCATTGAATGCTCCACTTCGTGTATGTAGACCACTATGTAAATGCCGGAGTTCTAAACTTCAACAATTTTTACTTAGCATATTCATTTAGCTTAGCTTATGAAGATTAGACCGACTAGATTGACCAACAATTTCTCCTGAATCGTCGGTGCGTTCACGAACATTTAAACTTGCATATCACACAGCCAGAACTGGAATAACACCTGTACCTAGGGAATTCGCGACACTCAGTGCAGCAGCCAATCGTTCAGCCACTGTGCCAATCGTGCCATCAACACGCCAGATTTTACAAAGAGAATAAAACAATGCTACATAACTGTCAAAAAAAGTTTTATTAAAACAAGCACTCAAATTATTTTGGGTGTAACTTACTGAGATAGTAGCACCCTTAACCAAGCTGCAAAGGCACCTGTTCTTTCATCATTGCGATATTTTTTTTGTTCTGGACCATTACAGAGATATTGGGGTCAAAGTTCCGACGTTTTTTTAATGTAATCGTTTTTAATGTTATACATTTATTTGAAATACTTCCACGACCCCCGTATATTGTAAAAAGTGATTTTTCACCCCCAAATAAAATTCGTTTCCATGCAATATTTTTTATGTAGACTTACTTAGTTCTTGTACAAAATGCTTGGGCCTTTTAAAGAGTCCGTTTACACCTTTTAATTCAAAACAAAAAGGATACAAAATAACGTACCTATATCCTACTCAATACTCAACTAATAAATTCAACATAATTAGTGCATTACACATCGTATGACTTATCAACTAAATGCATTCCAATTTTTGCATTCACCGTGTAATTTTGCGAAGGATCTATGGTGGGATATTGGGGTGCAGGTATCTTTACCCCTTCACCCTTTTCGAACCCTAAATTATAATAACTATGGCTTAAATCTTCCGAATTCGATGGAGACTCGTCTTTGTTGGGTGAGCCACTATCACTCTCCAAAATCTTCGTGCTATCAGTGTCACCAGTTTGGTTAGTATGTGTCTCCAGATCACTTATTTCAATGTCTTTTGGCATGTAGTTGTCAGCTAATCTGAAAAGAGTATAATAACATTAGGAGGCACACGCAAATACCAAACGCAATCGTAATGGGACTGGTGTGGCCATTTGGGTACGGGACACCTCTCTCACTCGGGTAGGAACCGAGTTATAATGGAATTTTAGCGCCGTGTGTTACACCGTACTTTTCACTACGATTGCGAGAAAATAAAATAACCATATTTAATATGATAGTTTATTTTATGAAAAATGAAATGTACAATTTGAACTATTCTTCTTATGAGATGTTTTTTCCCGGCAACATAATCTCAGTTCTCTGTGAAGACGAATATAATATTGTGTCGTCTGTGGGGTAAAATAGGAGATAAAAATGAATAATATCGAAAAAATCTTAAAATTTCGCGCAAATGCCTTTTTTTATTTCTTCTGTAGCTGGAATGCAACGCACACATCCTGCCAAAGAGTTCGGCGTTCGGCGCGTTGGGTTCCATTTTTTTTTTTTTTTTTTTTTTATGGAACAGTAATAAGTCAATTCTTTATGAATTATGAGTAAAAGACTTTGCGTTATCGAACACCGACGACGAAATTTAAAAAAAGCTTATTTTCCCTAGGGCTATAATGAGCAATTTTACGCCCCCTCTGGTACGCTATTATGACGGTCTTTTCGAGCAAGAGGAGTGAAAAATGTATTATTCATTAGGCGAACGGTCAAGAACAATGATGGTTGCCCATGAGAAGAATAAGTCGAACGGCAACCAAGATCGGTACCAAAAAGATTTATAAATCGGTTAGAGTTAAAAATCAGAAAGTCTTTTTCCTTATATTTCAGCTCAAGGTGCTGAATAAGCCCCGGGGTTGCGGGACTCTTCGAAAAAGATACCACGGCCCCGGAACATAAAAGGCGAGGAAAGGAACATGGATGGGTTTTAGCCAGTAAAAGTCTGATACTCCCTCCCGCTCCGCCCAGAGTGGGAGAAGTTATTTGATGATTTCCCACGCGAAAAAAAAGAGGTGCTGAATAAGCACGACAGCAAGACTTTAGGGATACAAGTAGATTACCTATGTTTGTGTTAAGTGTGAGGCTCCTCGTTCGTCTATGGTCGCCATAATGTCCATTGGATTCCCGTCGGCAAATTGTTATTAAGTTTATCTATCAAATTTTAAGTAGCATCCACGGTGCGTGTATTTGGGCCCCGTTGATGGAAATAGACTCACCCCCATTACATGGCACTTAAATATAACTGTGAGAAAAATGGGTGTACCATTAACACCTCTGCCTTACCCTTAGGGGATTCCAGGCGTTATGTTATGTTATGTGCATATATCGGAATAGGTAGAGCTATTTAGGTTCATTGACCGCAAACATTCATGTTAATATGGTTATTCCACGTGAATTATTATTGAAGCGTATTGGTTATTTTAAAATCAAGATTTTATTGCAAATACAAATTGTTCTATTTGATAATGTTATGATTTTCTGAGGAATAAATAATTTGTATGTTTTTGTACCTACAATTTCAGAATTAAATTTTTTAAATGATTGTTGATTCTTGAATAAGAAGAAAGTAAAAAACATTTTCATCCCCCCATCTCGGAAAGAGTATTTTTCCTCTTCGATATCTGAGTGCAAAAGCCGTTTTTATCGTCTTGAGGGTAAAGTAAATTTGAATTTAGATCATCGTGTGCACTAAGCATGTGAATTCAAATCATCATTAAACCTATGGGCGCATTCGGCACCTCTATGGTGCCGAATTTATCATACTTTTTTTTTATTTGTTAAGAACTCAGACTCGGAACCTTCTTGGTGTACTTTTTTTAATATGTTTTGCGCGCGCCATTTTCTTTTCACGTCATATTGTTAACGCCTTAGGTTAAAAACATGGAATCCAACTTGAAAACAAGTTTAAACCCTAAAATGACCACTCATTATACGACGAGGAAATTTATTTGACGCCAACAGAATTAACTGAAATTTGTTAATAATGCGCATTTTTTTTTGCGGTATGTTCATTTCCTCGCTGAGGTGGGATGAAAAATTACGTGTTGCACTCGAGTGCAAAGATTTTTCACCTCGTGCTCTTTTGATTGCCTCGCTAACGCTCAGGATTCTAAGTTTTGAATCACTCGCTGCGCTCGTGACTCAATTTTAGAATCTGTCGCTTGCTTGGTCATCAAAATTGAGCACGCGATTAAAAAATAACTTTGCACTCTTGTATGACAAATAACTATTTGTGGTATAATGAATCAAGTTTATCTATTTATTATACTATCATTAATCCCGTCCTTCTTATATTTACCCGTAAGAAAGGAAGTGTAATCTTACATTAGTCCCGAATAGTTTTTTTTTATGATTTTACTACTACTTAAAAACCAAATCCCGGGACTCGGGGTATCCATATTATTCTAACCTGTAGCAAGTACATGACACAGCTCTACCTATTCCGATCTATGGTTATGTGTTAAGTATGTCCTTACTGTGTGTTAAGAGAGAAACCATCTATATTTTGTGCTCTAAGTTGTTTGATGAGCGATGATCGTCTTCGGAAGGTGACCGGTGTGCAGCCATCTATCAGCCCAGAACTTGTAGTAGTTGTTGAAAATATTTGTTCTTCATTACATTCTTCTTTTGTTTCCAATTTTTCGTCATACCATTTGCTAGAAGGAATAAAAACTAGTAAGTTAATTATTACTTTCGACCTGCTTTTTTGAGGTGAATTATTTCGCATTGAGCACTTAGAAGTGAACAAAAATCATGAAACTCGCGTGACCTATCACCTAACGCTTCGTAGCACTCGTAGCCGATCCGCTACGGCGTAGCACCAGCTGACTTGCGCGGGCACGAGCCGTAGCAGATAGAGATTAACTAGTTTTACTTCTACATAAAGACTGCCCCGCAGTGTTTGAGTTTCAGGCTTAGTGCGATTTTAATAAGCTTGTGGTTAGTTCAGCAGGCGTGAATGGTAGCGAGAGATCACTGAATTGACACACTTTGTTGATAAATACAAAAAAAAAAATATTTATCCAAGCAAGTGTGTGTCTCGAGTTCAGTGGTAAATAGGCCTGGGAAATTATAGCTTTTACAATATTCTTAAGACAACGCAAGAAGAGAGACGTCGCAGTTCAGTTCTTGTTTATTAAATACATAGGTTCTATTATTATACTCACTTGTAGGCATCCCAATGTAAATTATCTTTATTTTGTTTGGCTTGCATGCGAGTTCTGTTGGCCTTCCACCACGAGATGTCTTTTCTGTCCAGAGGACTGACTTCTTTTACCTGTTGACAAAGAAGATACATGATCATCATGATTACTGAATATACCATAATATGATTCCAAGAGTCCAGCCACAGTATAATTATAAGCAGTAGTGTGACTTGGACTTGCCCTTGAATTCAAAGGCTACTGTCTATCAGAGGGCTAGGGTTGCTACTATATGGTATACTGTGTGGTTAGAAAATGACGCGGGACTCTCAGTTTGTTCGCACCTTGAAGTATCCGTACTGGGAAGGAGCGCTCGTTTAATTACGTCAGCGGTTCGGGGGTTTCTTTGAAGTCAAACTATCGCTTAAAATAATACTTACGCCATCTACCTACTGCTAGTATCTGACTGAATAATACGCTAAGCCTAATAATACTCTTCTATACCCACAATTGCCAAACGTAGTTGGCATTAAAATAAATAAATAAAAAAAGCCTTTTATTTCCTGTTTCTACATTATTTTAGTTATACGTTAAACTTATTTGAATGCACTTAACTATACTACTATACATAACTATAATTATATTTCTTAAACTATTTCATTTTATAACTTCTTAACTACATTTCTATGAGCTACTTAATACTACCTTAAATTTACTATTTAGTTTAAAAGTTTAAAAAAGTATTTTCAGGAACCCCATGTTGGGTAAAGGCCTCCTCCAAAGATGCCTATTTATCTCTGTCCTGTGCAATTTGCCTCCAGTTTGGTCCAGCTGTCTTTTTTATCTCATCTTCCCAACGTGTCAGTGGTCTTCCTCTGCTTCTTTTACCTGGAGGACCTTTCCAAAATGTCACCTTTAGGGTCCATTTCTTATTTTTAAGCCTCGCGACATGTCCTGCCCATTTCCACTTGAGTTTCTGAGCAAAAATCAATGCGTTTGTTGCTTTGTTATTGACCTTATTTTTGTGTGGCGTATTTTGTCTATTTTCTTTATTTTTAGCATGCTGCGCTCTAGTCCCCGTTGACAAGTAATAATTTTATTTTTTAATTTAGATGTGAATTTCCAAGTCTGGCATCCGTACGTCAAACAGGGTAGGAGACAAGAGTTCATAACTTTCGTTTTAACGGTTACTGGAAAGTTACTCTTAAAAATTTCCTTCAAGCTCCAGTATTTGTTCCAAGTTTCTTGTACTCTTCTTTCCACCTCTAATTCGTTATTTTTCCTGTCAAAACTGATTCGCTTTCCTAGATATATGTATTGGTCTGTATATTCAAGTGGCACTCCATTAATTGTTATTAATCTTTCACACCTATTTGTCATTGAGAGGTTCATTTCTAGTCCCACCTTAACACTAGCTAGATGCAGAGCTTCGACCATGTGCTGTAGCTGTGAGCTGGACTCGGATAACAAAACTAGGTCGTCTGCGAATCTTAAGTGGCTCAAGTATTCGCCTTTTATAGACAGCCCCGACTTGCTCCAGTCTAACTTACTGATGATAGCCTCCAGGATGGCTATAAATATTTTTGGAGATAGTGGGTCGCCCTGTCTTACGCCTCTTTCTATAGGAAAACTAGGTCCGAGAGTTTCCAGCTTGATACTGCCCTTATTGTGAGCTGGACTCGGATAACAAAACTAGGTCGTCTGCGAATCTTAAGTGGCTCAAGTATTCGCCTTTAATAGACAGCCCCGACTTGCTCCAGTCTAACTTATTGATGATAGCCTCCAGGATGGCTATAAATATTTTTGGAGATAGTGGGTCGCCCTGTCTTACGCCTCTTTCTATAGGAAAACTAGGTCCGAGAGTTTCCAGCTTGATACTGCCCTTATTGTTGTTATATATGCTTTTGATGACATTTATGTACACATCTTCCACTCCCTGCTGTTTTAAGCTTTCCCATATACTTATGTGTGAGACCGTGTCAAATGCTTTTTGATAGTCAATAAACGCAATGTATAGCGGTATCTGTTGTTCTTGATGTTTTTCTATAATAAGTTCGAGTGTGTGTATATGGTCAACTGTAGAGAATCCTTTTCTGAAGCCTGCTTGCTCTACCGGTTGTTTTAATTCCAACGTACTACTGATTCTTTTGTTAACAATGGAAGAGAAAAGTTTGTAGATGTTCGGTAACAAGCTTATCGGTCTATAGTTGCCAATATCTTTTGGGTCGCCCTTCTTATAGATAAGTATAATATTTGATTCAGACCACTGTGAGGGTGTTTCAGATTTTTGTAGTACTAAGTTAAATAGTTCCGCCAATGGTCCGGCTAATACCGGGTGTGCTATTTTCAATATTTCATTTGTGATGTTGTCGGAGCCAGGGCTTTCTTCTAATTTAAAACTCTTTATTGCTTCTGCGACTTCAATTCCATCAACTGGTTCAAAATAACTTTCATTGGCACTTTCTCAGGTAATTTTTGAAGTGTTGGTCTTTCGGGTCTTGTCACTGTATAATTTTCTATAAAAGTCTGATGCTACGTTGATAATGTTAGTTCGCTTGCACAGAATTCGGTCCTGCTTTCTTAATCCTTCTATACAAGTCTTACTTGTTCTGAGTGCCTTAAACGCCTTCTTTGTGCTGCCTGTGTGTTGTAAATGACGTTCTATGGTATCTTGTCTATATTTATTATAGTCTCTTTTTATGTATTTATTTGTTATTTTGTAGAGAGCAGAGAGTTCGTTCTTCATAGTTCGAGTTTTATTTTTGGTGACCTGTAATTCTTTCCTTCTTTTTAATAACTTAACTGTGCGATCAGATTTTATTTTTTTAATGTTTATATGGCTCCCCTGTATTTTCTCGAGCTTGCTTCAAGCTCTGGCTAATAGCATCTATTATTGTATCGTAATAGGTTTGTACTGAACTATTTTGCAAGTTGGTGGTTGGCATTATCCTGCCCAAAGTAAACTATAAAACCGGACATTGTCTTCAAATTTTTATCTGCCCTTAATGTACTAGTTAACTATTCAATCAATCTTTGTGCAAAGTCTTCCAAAAGGTTTAGTTTCTCAAGTGTTGACGGTAATTCCATGAGTGGTTTTATTTACCTCCCTGAATGAATCGCTTATTTGATAAAGCAAACGAAGAACAAAGAGTCTTGGGAAATCAAGTTCGAACGACATTCTCAGAAGGACAGAAATAAGAGCTCCTTGAAAGTCTCAACTTGGAGTTTCATACAAGAATCCTACTCTTGACCTCTTTGTGTTGTGGCGTTTGACAACAGGACGGGTTGCTTGTATAAAAGTAGATAAGCTATTGTTTTCTCGCTTAAATAAGTAACTACTACTGGACTACTACACTGGACTGGGCTACTATACCACTAGTAGGTACTGGAGGCGATTATATTGATGTTGATTAAAGTTTTACTAAACCCTTACTTAAGATAAACTTCTCCTGCGATACATAAGTCAAGATACCACCTTGGGCAAGTTACTTAGATGTATTTACCTATAACAGAGTGAGTTTCTATCTGACGAGTGATCTTTTACGATTACCATCATCGTCGTAGCCTAGTTGACGTTCACTCTTACCGGTGCAGCTTCATACAATAATAAAAGTTTGAGTCGCTGCCTCCATAATCTAGCTGTGGGGAAATAGTATATTTTATAACGAGGGACTAAACGAAGCCATTATATACCCGAGGTGGTTTGACTCCCGAGCTTGCGAGGGAGGCAATGAAAGCGAGGGTATATTATATTGGCGTTTAGTCTCGAGGTGCAAACTGTACTTTTCACTTCGAGTGCGAGAAAAATAGTCATTTAAAACTGAACAAATTTACACTCGACAAAAATTCTGAACTGAGCGGTCAGTTTTTTCTTCCATCAGGTCACTCACAGATTAACCATTAAAAACAACACAAATTCTCAACATTTTCGCAATGAAGATGATCCACACCACAGATAATTAGTACCTACAATACTGCAGCGGCTAGCAACAGAGGCATTGTTTTTCAAAATCAACGATGCACACAAACAACCATATTGTTTTCTCGCGTTGAAGACTTCATTTGTTTTTTTTTTTCAATGAACCGCTTTCTATTTGCATGCCAATTCGAAATTTAAATAAAACCTTTGACAAGTTACTGTTTTGTGACCATATTTCAGAGTAAAAGATCGTTCCATTTTTAAATTACTTTTTACTCCATAGGGAATAAACGGTCACTTTAATCCCGCTTCGTAGGGCTATAACGGCGTACTTTTAGAGCATGAGAAGTGAAAAAGATATCTATATATAAAAATATAGATAAGATGGTAACGGCTGTCAATGATTTGATAGATCTACGATTGACAGCCGGACCGACGATATTTTGGAGACGCGTGGTCTCAATCGGGAATCAATCGCGGAGAGACAATGTTGCCTGCAATTCCACGTGGGCTTCCCCTTCTGACGGTAAGGTTGCTAATGATTTTATTATAAAGCTACTTTCAAAGATTCAATGTCAGTCAATGTCTAACTAAGGTATTAGCCTGTGCGGGCCTGCTTGTCGGATTGCCGCCATGGGATCTGGAGGCGATAGTCCTCGCGCGCCTACACGAATGGCGCGCGGAGGTACTACGCCGGGGGAAGCTCCGCTGCCGCGGCAAATTGCCGCTCAGCGGACGGACCTCCGGCGCGATCTCATGGCGACATGGAGAGAGCGACTGTCGCAACCCCGTGCAGGGCACGCCACGATAGTGGCGGTAAGTCCCCTCTTTGAGGAGTGGCTGAAGAGGCGCCACGGCGTCCTCACCTTCCGCCTGACGCAGGTCCTCACCGGACACGGATGTTTCGGGAGGTACCTGCACCGAATTGGGTGGGAGGAAACGCCCGGGTGTCTCCACTGCGAGGATCGACCGGAGGACACGGTGGAAGTCTGCCCTGCGTGGGCGGAGCACCGCCGTGTCCTCGCAGCGGCGATCGGCGGCGGCGACCTCTCGCGTCCGGCCCTGGTTCAATCCATGGTCCGGAGCGAGACGGAATGGGAAGCCGTCGCCTCCTTCTGCGAAGCAGTCATGCTAGCGAAGGAGGTGGCGGAACGAGAGAGGGAGAGAGCCTCTCTTCCCGGCCGCCGCGGGAGACGCACCGGGCGTCGGGGGCCACGTGGTGGCTACCAGCCACCGTAGATGCGGGCCTGTGGACGGTTGGCTATGGGCTAGCTAGCCGTCCGTCCGTCTAATGACGACAGGCCGTGTCGACGGCGCGTTCGTGTTCCACGCGCGCCTCAAAGAGATGTCAGCATAAGGGGAGGGGCCCGCAAGGGCCGAAGCCTGCCGGGGTTGCGGGCCTGTTCGAAAGAGATACCGCAGCCCCGGAACATAAAGGGCGAGGAAGGAACATGGATGGGTTTTAGTCAGTAAGAGTCTGACACTCCCTCCCGCTCCGCCCAGAGTGGGAGAAGTCATTTGATGATTTCCCATCCTAAAAAAAAGGTGTAAGATAGGTAGCCTGATATGTGAAACTATTTGTCTTCCACAATGTTGTCGTTTTAGGCTGCGTTCTTACTACGTCATGACGACAGATAATCGTCAAGTTTTAAAAGTGTCGTGGCTTGTGTATTTAAATGGAGGTGTTCACATATAGGATGGCACGATAACTGTCGTCCATGAGTTTTGCCAACTAAAAATAATCGTCACGAAATAGTTCGGGGCCATTAGTGTCATACTAACGTTAAAGATGACAGTGTGACAACAAGTAACTATACCTTATAGACAGCGACTCCTGCTAGGAAGATGCAGACGATGTTGACGAGCGTGAGGCAGAGGGACGCGGTGCCGAGCACGGCCAGCTCTGAGGGCTGCACCACCAGCCAGCGCTCCTCTTCTGACGTCACCATCAGACGGGTCAGCGCCATGGCCCAGAGGAGACCCTGGAATTTGTGGAATTCAGTTAGATACTTTGAGTAACACCACTCGCCATCACGGACATAGATCTACACTACTCCTCCAGGTACAGGTCCTGGTGTGCTCTGTTCCTCCAGGTATTTAGGCGTGATGTTATGTGCATGTCTGTGAAAAATACCGAAATACGTAGACTCACGGACGTAGCGGAAGTGACAGTAAAAATAAAGTTAAAGCCATATATGTCATAGAATGGATAGAAGATGGGGGAAAAAAATGCTGGCGACTCCGACGACTATTATCGGAAAAACCGGATAGCCATCAAGCCAAGAATGACACAAAATCGCCAAAAATGAGAGGATTTGGAAGAGACCTACACTCAGCATTAAGCGGCCAAGGGTTGAAGATGAAAAAGAAGAATTGTTTCGTTGCTTGAAAGAATGTGGGAGCGAAGCTGGGAAGTGGTACTGGTAGTGTAGTGAATCCTTTAATTCAATAGTCAAACAGCTACAGATGCGAGTCTTAGTACCTAATCATCATCTGCCTAATCTTTTCTTCGACTTCCAGTCTAACCGGATACAGCTGAAAACCAGTAACATTCATGGAGCGACTACCTATCTGACGTATGGAACCCACTATTAACTAACAGTTTTACTACGTAAGTTAGTTATAGCAATCGGCCGTTACTGGATGGCCGTCTGATGTGGGTGTCTATCAAACGCATTGTGTTATTATTTAAATTCTTATCTTACCTACTAATTTGTTTGACGCAAAATCTCTTAATTCTGTACCAAGTTTGTTTACACAGGTCCCCACACTCACACAAATCCAACCCTAGTCTTATTACGACTCGAATGGCGTAGTGGTAGTGAGGCTGCCTTACGTTCTTAGGGTCCTGGGTTCGTATCCCGGTAGGAGCAAATGTTTGTGTGATGAGCATGGACATTTGTTTCCGAGTCATGGATGTTTATATGTATAATAAGTATGTATTTACAAACAAAAAACTATATATGTAGTATATCAACTAGTGACCACGACACAAGCTTTGCTTAGTGTGGCGCTAGGTGGCGCTGTGTGTTAATGTCCAGCGATACTTATTTATTTATTTTATTATTATATCAACTACGCAACTTTGTTATAATAATACAAATGTTTACTCGTTTACGTTTACAGAAATAAACGGTATTTACTTTTTTATTAAGTATAACAATTTCCATTTTGGTATCCCTTGATCTAATTTTGTTAAACAAGAACGTACGTCAGACAAATTCCTGATTTAGGGCATCCTTAAATATCACAGTCTAATTTAAGAGCGATGACCATAAATAAAGACCGAATATATATTTGATATAGGTAGGTATCACCCTGATAGTGGTAAGAATATAAGGGAAGAACCCAGTATGACGTATGAAACAAACTAATAAATAAGGGTGAGGGGCAACTCGTCCATTTGCCCATGGGACCAGGGACCAGTTGCCCCTTTTAAATATTGATAATGGTTAATTGAGCCCCAGCTGTCATTCTTCAAAATAATGAAAAGACAAGTAGGAGATGAGAAGTAATTCTTCTTCATGTCGATGATTTCCCCTAATTAATTTTTTTTAAATTATTGTCGACCAGTACTCTGCTACCTGGACAGCGTTGGGGGTGGCCTCGGAAAGGTCCCTCAGAGTGCAGGTGGAGCCACACATAGATAATAAAGTCTCACAAAGTACCAGGAGACCAGATTCATGAAGGAGGTATTGTGTAATGTTAATGGGAATCTCACAATCACCTGCTGGCTTGGGTGAGTGGGAGTCGGGTCTTTGGCTTTACGCACGAACGGTCCCGACCATTCTATATAGGTAGTATGAATTCAACCTCTATAAACGATTGGAAACGCTGAAAGGAAACTACTTGAAAACCCATTAAAAAGTTTTGAAAACGAATACCATTTCACAAAATTAGGCTATAGTAGAGTAGTGACTTCAGAAGTGTCTTCATTTCATGTCGTCAGTATCATCATTACAGCCGAAAGAGATCCACTGCAGCATACCAGTCACCGCTATATCACCTAGACAAGTATCAATATACCAGTGATAAATAATTTTGGATTGATGTCACCATGTTTTGAAATGGATTGCGAATTGTCCAGGCCCTCAGGTCAAATGCAAATATTTTAATTTATTGAACACAAACGGTGTAAAAAATCTCTAAACGAAACCGAAAGGCACTTGTTCTCCCCGTCATTGTGTTATTTTTATTTTTATGTCTACAGTGTCTCCACCATAACTGGGTGGGAACCTTCTAGTTACGGAGATATTGGGGTCAAAGTTCCAACTTTTTATCATTTTTTGTTTAATATAAGTTCTTAATGTAAGAATTTAACTTTAAGCACCTCCACGACCCCCGGAGTATTCAATCCATTCACCAGCACAATGTTTCGAGTGCGATACATTGAAGACCACAAAACATAATTATTCACCCCAAAAAAAGTCGTTAGCCAGCAATAATCTTTGCGTTAAGTTACTTAGTTTGATGTACAGAATGAGTCTGTTTACATGTTGTAGGTTAGGCACAGATGTTGTGATTCATTTTCACGGTCCGTGTTCACGACATTATGTGGCACCTAGAAGTAAACTCACAGCGTTAACAGCAGGAGGTAGCAGCGAGGCAGATATGGCGACACCGACGAGTGACGATGTATACTCTCCAAGTACGGCCAGCGCCACGCCAGCACCACTGGGGATCGCCACCAGAACACCCACCCATAAGGAACGGTACTCGCATCTGGAAACCCAAATAATATGATCATATTGGATCTTTAAGCAGACTTCACCAATGAAACTGAACGCATACAACAGATCTAAATCGCAAAATTCGAGGGCGCATATTTTGAGACTATAGTTCTAGCCTCTCCTGTAGGATTGAGAATGACCGGTTACCACGCGTGCGGCGTAGCGCTGCAGCGCGGTTCATTCGTTTCCCAGCTACAAGAGAGAATTCGTGCATAGTTTGGGTATGGTCGCAGTGGATAATCCCACTTATTTTCACACTGCAACCAGCACTTATGAACCTAAGACGTGGGGTGGTCTGCTGTGCAGCTTTGCCTAAAAGACTTTGACTTGTAATTATTGTAAAATTACTTCATGCCGATTTCACAGATACATCATTGCCTAGCCTTTTCCCGACTATAATGGGGTCGGGTTCTAGTCCAACCGGATGCAGCTGAATACCTGTATTTTACAGGGAGCGACTGTCTATCTGACCTCCATAACCCAGTTAGTACTGTATAATAGGATACCCCTTGGTGAAACAAGTTGTCAGACTTTTTGGGCCATTAACTACCGTAATGACTGTCACAGATCTACAAATGGCAGCCGGGACCAACTGCTTTACGTGCTTTCTGAGGCACGGAGGAAACTCGATATGTACTGGGTGGTCACCCTTCCACAGACCAACCTAGGCAAGCACGGCTTAACCTAAAGATCGACCCGAGCGGCTGCTATTATTTTGCTGTAAAATTACGTGATGCCGATTTCATAGAAACAATTAAAATAAAATTATTTTCTTCCAATACAACTTAGTTCTTGTCATTTTGTCAAGTTTGAGTGGGACGACTATAAAAGGTACCTAATTATTTTCCCGTTGGATTTTTTCATGAACAGTAAATCTTTTATCATGTAATTCAACTTTGAATAAAAATGTTTTCCAAAGAAATCTAATTTCCATCTATAAATTACATTATACAATGATTAATCATGTTTCAAATGGCTTGTCGTGAAAAAGTTTAGTGTGTCCGACTTGGCTTAGTGCTTTCTACTTAATTTGCATATACTTGGACATGGGCTCCAATCCTTCGCAATATGTTGACGACTCAAATGGGGTAGTGGTAGTGACGCTGCCTCACGTTCTTAGGGTCCTGGGTTCGAATCCCGGTAGGAGCAAATGTTTGTGTGACGAGCATGGACATTTTGTTTCCGAGTCATGGATGTTTATATGTATAAAAAGTATGTATTTACAAACATAAAGGTATATATGTAGTAAATCAACTATCTAGTGTCCACGATACAAGCTTTGCTTAGTGTGGTACTAGGTGGCGCTGTGTGTTAATGTCCAGCGATATTATTATTTATTATTATTATTAATATCCTTATTCTTTATGTCACAAATTGCAGCTCTCAGGAATCTCCTTATCTTTACAATTTTTTTGCAATACCTACTAAGCTGTAAAGAATAGGTGCTTAGCAGTGTGTTAATGATCTATTCAACCCAGCTAATTGGGTATCTGTCATAACTAACAGCCAAGAGGAAATCAAGATGTGATGAGCAACGTTTGTATCTATTGTTCTGCAAATGTTGTTTGACAGCAGAATGAAGGATACATCATGTAATATCTTCATCATCTCGCTGCCTTGATAACTTCATGATGCAGGGAAACCACTTTACTGTCTCTCATACTATGACGTGCTACACACGTGTTTTTTTGCAACATAGGTACGCGTCGTTTGAAGTAAAGTAATGCGTCAGGCTTTCATAAAAAAAACTTTCAGTTTGCATAACGTACCTCGATATCATCTCATTAGTAGGCCAGTCCTCGACCACTCCGTATCGCTCGTCGATGGCGCAGATGGTGAGGCCGAACAGGAAGCCCATGACGAGGGACAGGAACAGACCCAGGAACTCGTTCTTTACACCAATCAGTTGTAGGGAACGGTCTTTGACGGCTGTGCCCAAAGTACCCGCTGTAATTGGGCCCTGGAAGACATTATTTTATTTTAGAAAAAGGGCAAGAGTGGTAGCATGATTTTCGTATAGTTGTTGATGGTCGTGGTATGTAGAATAAAAATTATCTTAGAGATGGTTTCAAATGCATGCAAGCTATCGCAAAAACATGATAAACGTTATAATGTTTTGGAACAATCCTCCGTTAAAGGCACTAAAGTTTTTGGTAAAAGAAAAAAAAAATAACAACTACAAAATAAAATAAGGCAATGAGCAAACTAGATCCTCGGGCTGCCTCTCATCAAATAAATTGATGTGTGAATGTATTAGGCTTGTTTGAGGATGCTGTAGGCTTTAAGATTTTTTTTTAAGAACTTACCATAAGCGGTGAAATAAGCATGCTAGCTACTAATATAACAGTCGAGTTCTCGACCAGGCCAATAGCAGCGACGAAGGCAGCGACCAGCAGTAGGAACACCCAGTCGAAGGTGAGCGCTGCGTCGGCGCGCACGTCATGCAGCACTTGTGCGAGGTTCGTGCGCGCGCGCACGGACGACGAGAAGCGGGACCAGGCTGTTTTTGACACACCACTGAAAAAGGATTTCTTGCATGTTAGAAAAGTATAAGTTCAGGTTCTGGGTTTGTGCAATGCCGACAAGCACTTGTTCTTCCCGTCATTGCGATATGTTTTCAACCGACTTCCAAAAAGAGGAGGTTCTCAATTCGGCTGTTTTTTTTGTGTTTGTTACCTCGTAACTTTCGACTGGGTGAACCGATATCGATGGTTCTTTTTTTTATTTAAAAGCTGGTGCTTCTCGTGTGGTACTTTTTTTTGGTTCAGATCTGACGCAGATCTTCGCAGATATAAATAGAACTCTTCAAAAATAGATGGCAGATCTGCAGTGATTGCTGCAATCACTTGATTGTTTATAGTCCCATTTACACCCTGTAGGTTTTAAGTCGGGTATCGATACCAGAAAACCTACCGGAGAACGCCTTATGCAAATGATTTTAACCGAATTTTGAAGACACCTGTATAGATCGCGTTTTGAATGGTCTTCGGTTGACATAATGATGCCATTGCCTTACTGGTAATGACGAAATGATCGGTTTAACAGCATATTTTATGACTCACGTTTTTTTTTAAGATTACAATGCTGGGGCTAAATAATCTTTATTAAATCACGTTTTTCATATTATTTGAAGATTACTAGCGACCTGCTAGCTTCGCACGGATGAAACTAACAACAACGCAACTAATAAGGTACAAAACGACCACACACATTCAGAAAATTTGATTAAAATCGGTTGGGAGTTCCGGAGGTTAGCGAGGAAATTGTTTACAGATCCATCTATTTTTAGCTGGCTATAGCGATAAACAAGGGATCTATTAAATACTTATCCAATTTAATCTTTGTTCTTAATTAAAGCTCTAGGTCATTACCGACCATTTGCGGAAAGTCAAGATCAATTGCTTGATTACAATAATTAGTCATTCTTGAAGAGGGAGATTGGCACGTAGTTAATTTTAGATCAAGAGTAAATTGTTCTATTTCCTACCTACGCCAACCACCTACGCGTACGCTGTACATATTTTCATGTGTGATCTTTTTTCCAAGTCTATCTATCTGTCTGACTTCCACATACTAGTTAGCACTGGGTAAAACGATAACCCTTGGTAAGATTAGTCGTTAGACTTTCGGGCCATTGACTGCTTAACAACTGTCAAAGATCTTATGGTTTAACGTTGTATTTTCATAAGTAACCCTCTATAGGTCTTGAAAATAAAACTAAGTCTGCTAGTATAGTAGTCTTATTTACGAACCTACCCAACCATTGTGTACAAAACCATCTATTAAGCAATAACTCAGACTAATTATTTACATTATTTACACACTAACTATAGAAATAAAAATATGTACAAGTATCAAAAAGGGTTAGAGAACGTCGAAAAATTCATCCACATCACTGTCAACGGGAAAATGGGCAATGGCAAATTTGGCCAATATTTGGCCAAAAAATAGAACCACCCTCTAGTCACGTGAAGAATCGACCAACCGATTGGAGATTTTCCGAAATAGAAAAGCGAAAAGTTGGATTATTTAGTTAGCCGGATGGGGATATCTTTATAGACACTCTTGGCGAAGATGTTATAAAAAGTTAAAATTTAATTACTTACTCTTCGGGCCTCGACGATCCTGCTTCGGAGTCAGGAGGGCTCCGTTCGTCATTGGACTTGTAGAACAAGGCACAAGGCAGCACGCTCACTGAAGACTGGTGCCTCGCTCCTATGCCGAAGGTCCTCAGTACTTGTAATAGCTCCTCGCTTAGGTTTCCCGACTCTAAGGAGAAAATTACCTGCAACAATTTACTCTTAGACATGTTCCTCAAGATTTTACAAATCTTCTTCTCTGGCGTACACAATGACCTAGCCCATTTCCAACAAATGTACAGTCAGCAAAATAGTTAGGTTTGTAGGCCAGCAATCTTCTTATTTCTATTATAAATGGAAAACGGTTATAATCAATTTGTTTGCAATTTCATTCAAATCCTTTCAATAGTTTCTGCGTGATAGATAGAAGATAGAATAACAAAAACCGATCTTTACAGACTTTTACATTTATAATAGTCGTAAGAACATTGCTAACCTGCTTACCTAACTCTTTTGCTGACTGTACATATGGAGCAGCTTCCAGTCTATAGATGCAGTAGATTATCAGTATTTTATATGAGCGACTGTCTATCTGACCTCCATTGGCGCGTTGTTGGGAAACACGATACCCCATGGTAAAGCCTATACTTGTCAGAATCTCTGAACTTACTCTCTGCCGTAGTCAGATTAAAATAATTGGGTAACAAATGAAAGACTATGTAGAGCAGATTATGGCTAGACAGATATATTTTCTACCCTTAATTAGTTTTTAACGAGATCACTTAATTGGCTTTTGGAATTTTGCCATTTTATCTTATTGCGAGTTTAATTACTACATTTATCCATTGCTGGACAAATATTTGTATAACTTTGAAGCCTATTTGTGGGTGGAAATCGACGATAGTTTATTTGGCTACGATATTACACGATCCAATCATAGCTAGCTTTGTGTTCCTGATGAAGATACAATAGCAACTTATAAAAAGATGTTAAATTCTGATAAACAAATCATTATAATTATATCATCATCATTCTCTTGCCCTTTTCATCTCGAATCGGTGCAGTGACTTCTTCTTTCTCTATTACTTGTCAACCCACCAGACAAATCCACCATCACCCGGTTAGCCTTTTTCCAACTACGTGTGGGTCGACTTGCTGTCTAACCAGACGCCGCTAAAACCAGTATTTAATAAGATAACTTGTGTTATAATAATACTTAGTCAAACATTTCTTCCTGCAAGTAATTAAAGAAAAATATTAATACTTTAATCTCACTATGGATTTCAATAGAAGTCTCAAACGAGTTTGGTTGGTTCAATTGTGTACATTTATGGGTACAAACTCGCTTTGTTTCTATCCATAGACAATTCTGATGTAGTTTGAATGACTGCCGCGTTCGTAATGTGCAGTTATGACGGATGGCTAAGATCTATATCAGTCTAATAGGACCTACGCGATGTAATGACGTTTTTTTATGAAAGGAAAAGGTTTGTGGGTAAGGACTTACTTATGACGTCATATTGTATTTGGGTCACATTACTCACATTTACATTGTGCTGCTGTTTTAGGGAATGCTTTCAAGGGAGTCATTAATGAGCTGTAATAGCGGGCTATATGTCTATAATAGGGACAATGTCTGTCCTAATTAGAAATTATTTAATGAACCTACTTTGTCATTCCGACCCTAAATTCGAATGACCTAACTTTTTTTTGTATTCGTGTCAATATTTAAATTCTTTAACATATAAGAACGTCTCTGTCGTACCCAATTCGTACAACACGCAGTATTCAATAATGACGCGCCGGATAGTAAAACGTCGACGTTATGTAATGTGGCGTCGTCACGTTCAGCCAGATTGTAGTAGTCTAGCAGTATTGTAAAACGAATCAAATACTGAAACTTTCGAAAAAAAGGCGTAGTAGACGCAGACGCTCCTATTTCCTTCTATTTCTCCTATTTCTGTCTGGTTTAAGTAACCTAACATAACCCATTAGGTCATGTTAGGTTACTTGTTATGTCGGGTGCCCTAAGTACCGAGCTCGTTCCGCTCGCTTTTAAAGCGGGCGTATCGACGATGCGCCCGTTTGTATTTGGGCGGCATATTTACGGCGTTTTGACAAACGCGAAGTGCTCATTCAATGCGACGTACTTTATTTCAGCCAAATTGTAATCCGGCTGAAAGTACCGTCGCCGCATTACATAACGGCGACGTTTTACAATCCAGCGCGCCATTACGTAATACGGCATGATCTCGATTTGGCTGCGACATCTCCATACCCGTATTTATTACCCTACATATCCATTAGACCACTAAGTATACTAACCTGCCAGAATTTGTCATCTTTCGTTGAGCTCCACGCTGCATTTTTGATGTCCAGTCGCTCCACAATTTCTGACAGGATCTGAAAACAAGTCATAAATTATTTTAATTTAGAAAGGGTTTAAAATATGTTCCCGCAGCTTGCCGAGTTTAGGGGCAGCACGAGACAATAAATTCTGAAGAGAAACTAGACGAAACATTTGAAACAGACCCTAGAGTTTCTACCAGCTGTTACCAGCTAATTTTTAACCTTAATAGTAGAGTTTAAGATGGAAATTAATGTGTCCCTGTAATACGATGATATTGCCAGCGGTCAGCTGCACGAGTAATGGTATTTTTTTTTATTATAACGTTACCTAACAATTCAAGGATGTTATTACTATGATTGCTAGTTACTCTTCTAACGCATTTGATTCTTGTCTAAGTGGCCATTTTATTTTCTCGGTAAGAATGGACACTTCTCATGTTGCGGAAATGGCTACGATTAAGTAACGATTACCTTCCTTCTCGTCACCAGATGAATGCAATACGGACTAGTAACATTGTATTAGTAATGAGATGCTCGTGTATAAATAACTAGCAGACCCACGCAACTTCGCCTGCGTCACATTAGAGGGAAAAACGAAAGGAAAAAAAAAACCGTTTTTGCAACATTGTTCATTCCTGTTCTGCTCCTAATGGTTGTAGCGTGATGTTATATAACCTATAGCCTTCCTCGATAAATGGACTATCCAATCAAAAAGATTTTTTCAATTCGAGTCGGTAGTTCCGGAGATTAGCGCGTTCAACCAAACAAACAAACAAACTCTTCTGCGTTATAATATTAGATATTAGATTAGATAGTATAGATAACAGTCGCTCGAGACAATCTTTAGGTTAAGCCGCGCATGCCTAGGTCGGTCAGTGGACGGGTGACACATCACATACTGAGTTTCCTCCGTGCCTCGGAAAACACGGCTGGTCCCGGCTGTCTTTTGTAAATCTTTGAAAGACGTTACAGGCAGTCAATGGTCCGCAAGTCCGACAACCAGTCTTACCAGGAAGTACAGTATTAGGTACCCAGTACTAGGTGGATTTTTAAGGTCAGATAGGCAGTCGCTCCATGGTATTTAGCTGCATCTAGTTACAATGGAAGCCCACAACACCCTAGTTGGGAAAAGGCAGGCCAGGTGATGAACATAAAAATCACTTTTCGTCAAAACAACGGTTGCTCCAAGTTGCTAGGTAAAAAAATTACCTGTACAATGGTAAACACATTACCATTGTGATCGAAATTTATTTATTACTTCTAGCGACTGTTTTGATACTTCCTAAACGTAAATAAGGAAAATATCTCGTGTTTAGAAAGAGGCTGTATGATAAAATTAAAAAAAAAATGAAAATTTTCAAACGTGAGGAAATCTTTTGTATTTAATATTTTCAGGTTAGCACTTATGAATAACCCATCAGTCAGTATTTGGCAATGAGAACTAAATAGTAACTATTAATGAGTTGAATGATGATCATTGAAATTAGAAAACTAGAGTATTCTTTGGGACTTCCCAATTAATTAGCTGCAACTACAAGAGGGAAGGAAGAATTGCATTTGTTCTTTGAGGAAATGCAGTGCAATGTTACCAAAGAGAAATTAATGAACCAGGTTCCAGATTGAAGAATTAAACGATATAAAAACGATTATAAGGGGTTCTCGATCAGCCTGCGCGTGGATAACCTAATAACCTACTACATACATCCACATCATCACTTCAGCCTCAAAACGTCCACAGCTGGACATAGGCCTCCCCTAAATGTCGCCGCATTGACCCGTCCCATGCGACTCGCATCCACAAGCCCCTGTATTCACAAACGCTCGGAATGAATTTCGATTCGACAAGTAGTATGTCTATCCTTTTTTGGCATGACGAAAATGAGCGAGATAGACATACCACTTCCCGAATCGAAATCGAATCAAAGCGTTGAGGTTAGGTCATCGGTCCACCTAGGGTGAGGTCTACCAACGCAACGTCTTCAATATACATTTAACTTTTTGTCTCAAACGCCAAGCCATGCTTTTCTATATAATTACTTAAATATCTACTAGAAATGCACCTAAGTACTATGTATCGTAAATAAATAAGTAGGCCATCATAGCATAGTGTTTACTAATCCGCATCAATGAAAGTCGTCACTCCGGCAATGTCAAAATATTATGATAAAGGTTTAGTATTGTTTATACACTCCATTGATTGTTAGATTAGAACAATAGTAATGACTTAAATGCTCGGAAATGTATCAATGAGCGATGATTATGGCCAGACAGCTGTTTGCAGGGCCGTGCTGTCATACCGGACACATTTTAGCACATTTAAGAGGAAATCAATTGTTATTTTTGTATTGCAATTTTCTCGCATTGTCACCAAGTGGCTTGACAAATTGTCGTTTCCTAGAATCTAAGTTGCAATTACCATTTAGCTGCCATTACTTGGTTGTAGAAAATATTGGTTTTATGTTGAGGCGGCAGGGGCCTTAAGGAAAATAAGTGAACTAGTTGCAATTATTGCTATTTTTACTTTACTTGGTAACTGTATAATTGTGAGAAAAAATGAATGCCGCATTCTGGTTGGCACTGCTTCATCACTTTTACTGTCTATTTTTTATTCAGATGTTTGCTGGGTCACGAGGAGTTACTCGTGACTAAATAATAACAGCTGTTCGTCTATCTTTAGGTTCCAGACCACCCACTACATACTGAATTCTGTGATCCTCTGTGTCTCGGATTGGCCCCATGCTCCCAGCTGTCATTTTCAGATCTTTGACAGTCGTAACAGGTAGTCAGTCAGTGGCCCGAAAGTTTATCAACCAGTATTATCACGGGTTATGGTATTACCCATTACTAACATTGTAGATGTTTGCAGGACCATGTTGTCATGCCGGAAAAAAATCTGCATTTTGTAGGAAATCAATTGTTATTTGTAATTTAGTTGTAACGATTGGAAATGTTAAACTTCGAGGAGCCCTTCAGGAAAACTGGGACTGTATTCAATGGTTGCTATTTTAATTCACATAATAACTCTAATTAGGTTACTGTGTGAAAGAATGAACCTACATTGTGTGATAAGTCCAATTAATACAACATTCTTGTTGGCGTTTCTTATTGTGGCTTTTCTTTTCTTGAGTCTTTAATAATACAATGCGATGAAATGGTGGAATGATGGCATTTTTTGAGGCAGCTAAACGTAAGTTTTAAAAGTAAGTACAACTTATTTCAGTACTTTACTGCTGTACAGGGTGGAATTTTACAATGCCACCTGGAGGGAAAGTACTCGAAATACTGGATATAGCAAATTATACTCAAAGAAAACATTCCTTTATTTTTTAAAAGAAACAAATCTACATTCACAGTTTTCCGAAATAGTACATTTTGCTACAAGTGGAAAAGTTTGTTATTGTCGTTCGAGGCGGTATTAAGGGGCCGGCGGAGCATGCATTTTCATACAAATGTAATACCAAAATAATATGAAAATCAAACATATTCTTAAAGTAGTGTGTATGTCACCGTAAAATTGTGAAACACGTTATATTACAATATAACGTGTTTTTTCTCGCGATATTGTAATGTCTCGAATTATTGTCAACTGAACATACAGAAGTATCTCTGCCCCCAAAATCGGGACTTGGGGAAATAGGGGCCCCGCGAAGCGGAGCTCCGTCGACTACGCTTTTTAGGGGGAATATAAAGTGTTTTAAGGTTATGTTATATTAATCGGTATTTCTCAGGAATGGTGCATTATCTTTTCATGAGAGTTGTGCCACTGGGCAAGGGGGACCCCTCCTTCCCTCCACACCGCGTAAGTTGACTACCATCGCATGCATTTCAATAAAAATAATGCGTTTTGTTGTAAGCAGTATGTTCATTTGACAATAATTCGAGACTTTACAATATCGCTAGAGATATTACAATATAACGTATTTGTTCGCGACGAACGTCACCAAAACAAGTGTATATAGTTTCTTACAACGATAGTATAGAGTCAGTGATACATGGGCAATAACAGTGACGAAATAAACAAACGCGTCAGTGATTAGATTTAGTAAATAAACCGAACAGTAAGCGTTAAACTCATATCACCTCGAAAGTGGCATTTTATTTAGTTAAAACGTAGTATTATCGAGATCCAGGTAGCCTAGTGTTGCGACCTAGGCCTGGATATAGTTTTGTAGAATCAACATAGCCCTTCAGGGAAGCCACTTGTCGAGGATATGACAGTCTAACGCGCCTATCTGTGTTCATAGCATGTAAATTTGGTCTAACATACCGACAGTTGAAGGAACATTACAGGCTGGATAATATAGATACATAAAAGTAAATAGTAGATTCACATAGGCCATACAACACCCTTGTATATGGCACTCTATATACTTACAGCATCAACGCCAGTTTTCGTGTAAATTATCCTGAAAGATCCTTCAACCGTCCCAGTTTTAGAAAGTTCTGTACTAATTTATCTATATTTCTTTAATTTCAATAAAAATATGTGTGTTTTTTGTGTTAGTAGATAGATAACACTATGTACAAACCATGTAACGTTAAAAATATAATTAGATATAAGTTCAGAATTGTAATAACACAGAAAATTTGTAAATATTCAAATGAAAATACATAATAAAAAATTCCAAAAATCAGGAAGCGATTTGCGGCTCTCGTTACAGTCAAGTACCTTAGTACGTTAGTAAATCTAGATTTTCTTAGAATTGTAGTCATCAGTACGGCAAATATTATATTATAATGTGAGTAAATCAAGCAGTAAAAAGTAGTGCGCGAAAGTCATTAAGAAATATCAAATCGCTTCCTGAAAAGTTATGAAAGTTTATCAGTGTTCTCATTCCCAGTAACCCTTCCCCCTGATAGGAAACGACTGAGGTTGTCTGAACCGACAGGTGTAGGACGTCAGCGCCGTCTAGGTTCGAAGATTATGTGTGTACAGTTATAGTATAGGCAGAACGTCTGTTAGAGTAGACAGAGCGTCAGGCAAGCACGCATACATCCCCGCGTCTAGCGATCACGCCCGTCCGGCACAGTATTTGACAATTTTACGGTGACATGTATATATTTTGGTTGTATTATAGAATATCTATGTTCCCAAATAAATGTTTTGAAAGGACAATGATATAAAGACGAGATAAGAGGAATTTAAAATTTCTACAGAAAAAATATTTTTCTCATAACTCTTGTTTAAATCAATGTACATTCAAAATGTGTGTTTGGGAACCTATATATTCTGTAATCCAATCAAAATAAATACACACTGCATTAAGAATATGTTTGATTTACTTACAAATTATTTTGGTATTAGGTTTGTACGAAATTCGCATGCTCCGCAAGCCTCTTAACACATGAGCCGTAGGCCCTCGCCTCAAAAACACCCTCGTGTTTTTGAGCCGAAAACTGCAATAACAATTATTGTCTACGTGTATCAAACGACGTTATTCAATACACTTTTGCAGAAATAAAATAAAATAATGTAAAATATTTGTGTCATGAATTATTACGAGACTATGATTTCAATTTTATTTTTTTTCCGCGCTGTAATTAAAAAAAAAAACATTCACCTCTGACTCTATGGTCAGAGCAGAATGTTTTTTTTTAAATTATGTATTGAACCAGTTTGGATTAAGTAGGTTGGGTATAGCTATCTGTGGCAATTTTGCTTTCTGCGCATGTGTGGAAAAAACTCGAAAAACGCACGTGTGTGAAATACATTGCATTTTGTACCTCATCGTAGTGCGAAAAGCGGCATGGATCCACTAAATTTCGACAAAATAACATTATTTAACCTTTTGACATCAATCGATAGGGCATTGTAAAATTCCACTCGGTATACATTTGTAATTTTGCTCTGATTCATTCAAAAACCAAGTTTTTCTAAGCTAGCTAGAGCTAAAGATAAGATAAGATAAGATATCTCTATTCTATGGGTATTAGAATAGAGATATCTTATCTTATCTTATCTTTTACTTTTTAGCGAATTAATGTAAGTAATGTAAACTAGTGTAAGTATTACATGGTAGGGCGCAGAAATCAGTGAACCTTTTTATTACTAGTTTTCGAAAAGTCATCGTCCCCATAAATTGTATACCGCACGTACACAAAGTATTTTTCTTGGCTAGGAAAACTTTCTGGGGTCAATATACTCGTTAAAACAAATAACTCTTTTCAGCTCAGAAGAGTAGTTTAACGACACGTCGCATCAGAAAAAATTCTGAGGTACTTACAATTTGTGTTTACGATTTTCGATAGGTATATCATTATTCTCAAGCTGCTGGTGCTAGAAAAATGTATTATTTATAAGGTAAAATGGCATTTGCAAACTTTATTACAGGTAGACATGATAATCGAATCCAAGATAAGAAGGCAAACGTCGTTTAGCATCTACCCACGTTGCGTCGTATGCTCGATCTACGCAAAATGACTAATTCCCGAACATTCAGGGTGCATGGAAAGGACTCTGACGCTCAAACGGCCACATGTACAAGTGCATCATTCAGAACCCCGCAAAAATCTGTTATTTTCTACAAAAGTGCAACACTTTATACGGTCAAAATGTATGCAACCTTTTTTCTGATGGAAAATTTCTTTGCGGAAGGGTTCAGAATAATGTCCTTAATATCAAAATAGTGGAAACCGTTTTTGCCTCGGTCCTTTCACCTTATATAAGTCCAGTTTAAGGTTCAAAGTTATTTAGATACGTTAACGTAAATTCTTAACTATAAACTCATCTATACTAATATTATATAGAGGAAATATTAGATTTTTTGTTTGTGTGTTTGTTAAATGTTACGATCAGGAACAACTGAACCGATTTAAAAAAATCTTTCTCAATTAGAAAGCTACACCTTTTTTTTTGTTTTTTTTTTTAGGATGGGAAATCATCAAATGACTTCTCCCACTCTGAGCGGAGCGGGAGGGAGTGTCAGACTCTTACTGACTAAAACCCATCCATGTTCCTTCCTCGCCCTTTATGTTCCGGGGCCGCGGGATCTCTTTCGAACAGGCCCGCAACCCCGGAGAAAACTACACCTTTACTTAGTAACATAGGCTTATACATTTTTTGATGAAATCATGCATATTAGCAGAGTTTTCACAATTTTGGCGAAGGGCTTATATTAAATAAACCTTTTTTTAGACAGAAGTTTGAAATTGGTTGTAATATATTACTGCTATGGTGATTGTTTGTTAACAACATTAAAATCAATACCCATTCACTATGGTCCCTCTATTATAACAGTTAAAGCGTAAGCTTTTGGGTTTTCATATCATGTCAGGGGTTAACAGCCGTTAACCCCATTTCGGGTTAGATATCGACCCGGGTATTCAATTTACATGAGAGTAAACATACATCTCACTTTGCTTGTAGTAAATATCCAGAATCTTTTTCTTTACTGTTCGCAAAAAATACTCGTACAGTTATTACACTATTGCAGACTGTAAAAAGACGAGTCTAGAATTGTGTTAATATTGCAATGCAATTGCATTGCAATTCTTCTAACACTAGTTAGAATAAAAATAGATGTTCCGTATACCTATCTAATATAACATTATTTTTAACACAGAACCCTAAAAGTTTATGAAAAATGACAATCGATATAATGCCGCCGTAACCAAAGAGCACAACTGCGGAAATATTGTAAAGTAAAATAGGCCTAATATACAAGAAAGGTAAATCTATTAAGGCTCATTTTTCTGCATTACGTTTACTCAGGTTGGTCCTTTGTCTTACGACAGTAGTATGGTAAACTTGACATGCTCCTGAAACTATTCAGGCCCAAAAAGAATATACATTCATAGTCTGATATCAACAATATGGATAATGGAATGTGATATTACGTCGTGATCTTAAATTTCCGTTCATAAAGTACTTTTAGCTACTTACAGTTTCAAGCGGGGTGTCCCAATGAAACGCTGCAAGGACATCGACCCCTCGCACAGGCCGTGTTATTGTTAGTTTGTTCTTCCGCGGCTTTATCACTTGTTTTATCTCTTCCCAAGATGCCTTCACATAACTTTTGCGGTCGCCCGACTCTGCTTCTGCTAAACAACTCTCACTTCGGCACTTGAACGAGTCCGCCCTTAAGTTCTGATGTAAACAATCAGTTGATCGGCACTTAGACATTGTAATAACATTCTCATCGTCCTTCGCAAACTGTTTTGATTCTAACTGGTTTTCTTTTAATTCATGAATTAGTTTAGTGGCCGTTTCATATTTTTCTTTTTCGAAAATTAAATTTGGAATGATGTTTCTTTTTAAATAATTTTCAAATTCTTTTTTAGGAACGTTCACAACAAAGAGTACGCCAGCCATGATGGTCACGACATTGACTGGTGATCGATAGAGGTGGTGTGCGCCCGCGCTCGCACCTGCTAGCGATCTAAACTGAAGCTGTCACACCATTAACTATTTGAATCCTAGTGTCCATTGTTTTATTTGCTGTCGAAATATCGCCTCTATGTGCGGAAATTACAAAACAATCAGCTTCCGTTCTTGCCAGATGGAAAACATTAGAGTTGTTTAGTTTTTCTTCGTAAATTATTTTGTTTTGGTTTGGTTTTGCAATTTGTTTGTGTAGATAAGAAATACATTATTACACCTCGTACTTTAACTGGCAATCTTTATAAATCTGCGACAGGTGTACTACTAAACGTTGTACTACAGTTTTTATGGTGTTTAGGAATTGTAAAGACTAGAGTAGGTAACTACATATAATTGTTGAGTATAAGTTTGAAAACTAACATTGTCACTGTCATCATTAACACAGAAATTGGGATATTTCCCATGTTTACTGTTTTTTTTTGTAGTTCCCGATATTTCAAAACAAATAGTTGCTGTTGCTCTTGCTGTTGCTGTTGCTGTTGTTGTTGTTATTCTTAGATGCACATTTATATTGGTGCTCTATTATTTTCTTTGAATAATACTTACAGGAAATCATAGTTTTGTTTTCGTCTTAAGTGTAATGTTTAGTTGATACAATATATATTTGTACGAGTAATACAATAAAACAAAATAAGTGTCCATAATTATAAAACAATTGAGAACGCTGAAGTTTATTGACAATGTTCACGTGGCTGTTTCATCTTATCACGAGCATCCCCTCGGCAACGGTTGCGGGTCAAAATAGAAGCTTGTCGCGCAGCCGGGGCGGGGGCGGCGCAGCGCGGCGGGGGGCAGGGCGGGCGGCAGGGAGCCGGCGGCGCCCGCCCAGTCGCGGCACAGCCTGCCGCCCGCGCGAACCTCGCGCCCTCGTGACCGCTCGATCAATAACCGGGATAACTTACTCTAAAATCCTCAAAAACCTTCTTCCTAACGTGAAGGCAAGTGCACCCGACAGATCCACCCGTCGCCGCACACCACAAGTGGGTACCGCACCTCGTAGCGCCGATAGCTTTTGTCAACACCATAAAACATGGCTACCTTCGAAAACACATGATCGCCATCCGTTTATTGGAACGTGAGTCTATTCTTGTAGGGCCTCAGTTCGACAGCTCTCATGTAACTCTTGTTACTTATGTATTTGTGTTTTTATCGTAGTGTTACGTAAATGCTACGCTGCTGCTGTTTCCAAAATCGATAAGTTATTAAATCTTTATGAAACGATTTGATTGGCACCTCTTACTATGATGGTGTGCTCGTCTTTGATTTAAACGTTATTTATAATGCTTTTTACGTGAAAACTATGTTTTTGTCTTTGTCTCATGATTTGTGGGAACTAATTCTTTCACGTGTTACATCGGTGCCGCGTCGCGCGTCGTGCGGTTTTTCAGGGTCTCAGATGTTGTATAATTGCCGAAAACGTGCGATGCTTGTCAGGATAAACTGTTATTATATAACGCTATCCTTGTTGTGACGTAAGTGTTGTGGCCAGGTGAGCTTCAGAATGTATGGATTTATTTATTACCACCTATATAAGTACATAGGTTTAGGTAATAATAACAAGATGCCACATTAGAAGCGTTTTTAGTCTTAATTTAATTCGGTAATCCATGTTACTAACAAATTATTCCCAGTAGAGACAAAAACAAGAGCCAAGTTACATAAGCTTCAGAAAAAGTAGTATTTACGTATATTTATTATTAAGTTGGAAGCAGTCACGCGCGGCTTTAGACAGACGCCTGGGGCTGTGCTTCAGGGGTCGGCGAGTTGACTCAATGTCAATATAATACACGTCTGCACGAATTTTAGGGAGTAATAATAAGTTAGGGGTGCTATCGGTCGTACGAAAGGGCTTTTGCTAGCCCCGTCGACGCATACCACCCCAGATTACCAACACCGATTAACCAATAATATTTATTTAGCTCGAGTTCTACTGGAAAGCCAACCGTTAATATTCAATGTATATTTGATATTTTTATTATTTATATATCTTAATGTTATGTGTGGCCCTCTAGTCTTTATCCGTATTAATAAAATTATGTAGATAGCTACCCAACTTTTATTAAATTCGGAGTAAAGCCATAATTTTTTAATCAAAACTTTGTAGATCCGTGGTTTCGTAACTAGGTTAGATAATGTGATTTGGCAACATACGGGTAGGTACATATTTATGAATACTGAACCATTGCTAGAAGTTACGAACAGTGTTACTTATAACCGTTCGATTTGCCAGCTAGACAGACTGAATCAATAATTTTCCCATTTTATTTGACCCATACAACACACATACCGCCGCTTCTCTTACATAACTACGTTATTTTCTAGGGAGCAGTTTAATAAATATTGGGTTAGCAAAATCTTGAGAATGTGCGGCAAATCTATACTCTATGATGTTCGGTTTCAGTACACCTTCGACAGCTCGATATTTTTTTAATGATTTGATTGGCGCGTTCAATGTCAAGATCAGAGACAATGTTCGAAGTTTGAAATTGTAGTCCAAGCTTCTTGCAGGGACACGGTTTAAAAAAAAAACAAAACATTTATTTTCAATCGATTATATTCGAACTTAACCTTTTTAAGGATTTATGTTAGCAATTTAGGTCACGGAACGGTGAAACGAGAATGTTTTATGTGGTAGCCAGCCAGTATTTTATTTAGTGGCTCTTTGTTAGTGTCATAAACATAACCTGAAGGAATTCTGCGGCGGCACCACGGGACTGATTGCTTCATTTAATTTTCTTCATTTTCCGTCGTGTTTAATTACCAGTCTTTCACTAACTTTGCGTTGGTTTTATAGGTTAGAACGTTCTCTTCAGTCGGTTCGAATAGAAGTAGGTTATGTTTTATAGGTTCTCAAGTCTAGATTTTTATCTTTGCATGATTGAGTTACGTTTTTATGACTTGTTTGAAAGTTTTCTTAATGGAGAATTTTCATGATATTCATTACACTATAAAGTAACTAATTGGAATTAAAATATAGATCAGAACAAGAAAGCCGGCGATTTTATTTTTTTGAATTCACCACATTGAAAAAATAAAAACACCAATAAATGATTGATAAAATTGAAATAGTCGAACTCTGACGTATTGGACGTTTTTCTTCAAATCTGAATTATGTTAGTACTGTAATAAAAGGAGTTTGGAAACTTAAGTTCTACCTTCTCTTGGGTTGGTTTTGTTAGCCACTTATTCAGAATAAATAACGTAATGAGGTAAAGTGACGTCATCTTACCTCATTGCAAGACAATCTTTAAAGTCTCATAACTTTTTAATTTCTATAGAGCGAGATATACCATTAACCTCTCATATACATTCGTAACATATTAGTAGAATATTAGGATTATATTATTAAGAAAATAAAATAGAATTATCTTAATTATGGAAGAGCGGTGTCCTACAGGCATTATTTGCTTAAAAGGAGACTCCAGTCATCAACTAACTAAGAAATATTGTTTTACGGAAAGAAATATTTTTGCATTTTTTTGTATTATTTGTATATAACGACGAACGAAGAAAAACTAAAATAATTTTGTTTTTGTACAAATTATTTCCTCCTATTAATAAACATCCTATAAAAATTATTAAACTAAATCCAAAAATAAATTATGGAAACCTCTCTATTGAGTTACCATAGACACAACAAAAATGTTGGTAATGCGGGCTCTTTTACTCGTAATAAGGATCAAAGAGGTATATATCTTAATTCACCCATATTATAACGTTTTCCCTAAACGTTTTCCGTAGCGTTAATCAAAATCTTCATTGTATAATGAGAAAATGGTGGACTCATCCTGCATTCAAGGGCTAAAAGGAGTTTAATCTCCTGAAATGTTAATTTAATTTAACACATTAAACAAGATAATGGACGCCGTGATTTCCTTTATATGTATGGCAAAGGTAGAGAAAATACTAGAACATCGTTAATACTTCGCTCGCGTATAGCGCTTTCAATCTGAGTGCAGTTTATAACGAGTCTACGAAATAAAATGCTTGCAGCATTTTTAAATTAAAAGGTTGTTAATTCGGCGCTGTATTCTGAAACTGGGTTTTAAAAATTAAATGTTAACTGAAATTATTCAGAAATATTTTTAATGTTATTTTGGTGAAGAGGGTACATAAAGGTGATGTTGGGTTGTCTTTGACCGTCTCCGGACACTTCTGTTAATGAACCGATGGATGAAAGTTATTTTAATTATTATTTTAGTATTGGTGCTTCAAAATACAAGTGCTTTTCATTTTAGTCTCTGTCATACATAAAGTGTAGCTCATTACTGAACTTTGAAATATTTCCCAATGAATTTTGTAAGCACATTAATTTTAACTCTAGGTAGTCTTTTGACTGTTTAAATCTCATATTTGTTTTTATTGCTCTGCAAAAGTAATGAAAAATTATGTGTTTTTTAAATTATGGATGTAAGAATGTTATAAGTTGAGTTTTTTTTTTGTTTCAATCGAATGCGATGAAACCACCTTTTTTGATAACTTTCGCAGAGAAAAAAAAACAAATCAGAGACTTCAGCCAGACAGTAGAGTAAAATGAATTAATGTGCTTGCAATATTCATTGGTGAATATTTTATAGCTCAGTAATGAACTATACTTTATGCATGACAGAGAGACTATTTGAAACTGACAACGCAAAACGAAAAAGCACTTGTATTTTGAAGCACTTTCCATATTAAATACGGACTGAATCTGGCTCTCGATGTAGAGTAATGTTGAGTAAATACTAAATTTCAGTTATGAGATTCAATAGTTTAATTATGTTTTCGTGATTTTAATAAATATGTATGTTAGGTAAGGTCTGTAGGTATATATGATATGGGTGTTTTGTTACTGAAAATGACATATTATTATTAAAAGACTAAAAAAATCCTAACTTATTTCAACTTAGAGTAACTGACTGCCTTGTATTGTGGTTGTAAATTCCTATATTAATCGAGCCTATTACAGTCTAGATGTGTGCCCAGTTTAAAAATGTTCGACATCTTTTATCATCCATCATCATCTGCCGAGCCATTTGCCAACTACTTTCCGATCCCAAAGTAGTTGGAAAATGGCTTTCAGTCTAACCGGATGCAGTTGAATACCAGTATTTTATATCAATCAATCAATCAATCAATCAATAATTTTATTATCAGGCATCTTACGGCCCATAGATAAAATACACAAAATAACAACATAAAAATATACTAACACATATGAAATCTAACTTATAAGCTATGAACTATCTCACACGAAGTGGCGGCGTCGTGTTACGCTGTGCGGTGTCATGTAGCCTGCCGCGAAAACGTCGGTAGACAACACCCTTCGGCCAAAACTCTTCCTTGAGAAACATGTCGAGATATTGTGTCGGAACTCGCACCACAAACGACTTGAAATTGGTGTTGTGACGCGGCTCCAATCTCTCGACCCTCAAGGTCCAGCTAGTCTTCACCTTCATGTACTCAACGATCTCCTCAACCTTCGTGGAGTGGTGCAGTCGGGGGTTTATATAGAGCGACTGCCTATCTGACCTCCACAACCCAGTTATTACTGGGTAATATCATACCACATAGTAAGACTGGTTGTCAGACTTTCAGGCAACTGCCTAGCTGTAACGAATGTCAAAGATCGACAAATGACAGCTGGGACCAACGGCTTTACGTGCTTTCAGAGGCACGTGAATGCTGCTCTCGACATAGAATAATGTTTAGCATACTGATTCAGTACTGCAGTATTGTTAGTTATACAACGTGTAACAGAAAGGGTATAGTCACATGAAAGGGTGTGCTACAGACCATCAAATTGAAAAAAAATCTCCATGGGACCACCATCGTAATCGCGAAAAAATTTTCAACGGCCGCATACTAATTCCAATGCCTACTCGACCAAATGTATGAAACAGCTGAATATTTTTTACGATTATGATGGTGGTCCCATAGAGAAAGTTATTCAGTTCGATGGTCTATAGCGCACCCTTTCAAAATCAAAATCAAAGCATTTATTTCAAGTTGGCCAATAACAGGCACTTTTGAATTGTCGAAACAAAGATGACATTTAAATGTAGCTACAGTCCCAGTCACAAGACATAAAAACTGTGCAAGTACTGTAGTTGCCCATTCCCTAGCGTAGATCTCTATGGAGAAGAACGGGCAAGAAAATCCATGGACACTCTTTTCAATCAAATTATTGTTACAAAAATCTTGGTTACATAATTCATGTTGAGATGGTAAATTAAGTGTCTTAAAGTGTCCATAGTAAAAACCAAATAATTCATTCAAATAAGCCATGACAACTAAGAGATGACCACCGACACACGCGCCATTATCAGCGAGACATTTGAGTATACCCTTAATATGACTATACCCTTTTTGTTACACGTTGTATATTTGGTCATCACAATGTCAGTAAATCATTTTGGTACATTGCCAGCCCAAATAACTCCCGTATCGTCGAATATTGAAAGTCCAAAGTTAATTAAATTTCGCGCATCGTTCGAGCTCACCTCACATTTTGCTTATTTAATAAACATGGTAAATGGAATTTGAGTGTCTAAATACTTTGTACTAAGCTCTAAATTCCCAGCTTATTTGCAAGCACTCATCATGTTTGGGTTGGGTTTTAATAAAAACTCAGCTAGCTTTGTAGGTGACTCACAAGAGACGGTAAAAACAAGTGGTGTTTATTTATTGTGGTGTTAAGTACTAAGTAGTACAAGTTGGTCCGGTTGGGGTATTCCGATAAAGCTGAGTGCGACTGCGGAGCCTCATCTCAAACCATGGCCCACCTCCTGACCTGCTCTTTGTGTAAATCCACCTGCACTTTAAGGGACCTGTCCGAAGCCACTACCAATGCCGTCGACGTCGTGGCTGAGTTCTGGTCGAAACATATTGAAATAAATAACAATGGGAATCATCGACACGAAGAAGAAGACCTAGTGGTATCTGATGGCTAGGACTTTTAAGGCACTAAAGTTTATTTTGTGATCAGTGACTGCCTCGTTAGACTAGTGTTGTAAAGAGCGTCTGCTGTGCAGGAGTTCTTAGGTTCGTTTCTCTGATCAGCAAAAATGTTATTGGTGTTTTTGCGTCTGTAATTTCTTAGTATCAGCCATTACACATCACTGGCGAAATGCGGGTGTAACATTAGTAACACTTCTGCCAAACCCTCATGCATTGTGTTGTCGTGATGTTATGTTTATGTCAGATTGTTTAGTTTCTGTTTAATAAAAGCTAAGGTAGTTTAACAGTTCCGAAAATAAGACCAGGCTTGTATGCAGGATGTAGTATCACCCTGCCGCGCCTTTACTTGATACGGGTTGAGTATAACAGGTATAGGTTTAATTTACTACAACCTGAACTACTTGTAAACTATTTTCTTTTTCAAACCAGACTGGTCAATTTCAACAAAAGTTAGTGACGGTAAAAGGAATGAATGTATTGGTTGTATGTACACCGTACGTAAGTAGCAAGTGGTAGCTTGATAGCTAAGATTACTACAGCAGTAAAGTTTATCTCTAGAAGCGAGTGACCAGTGTTCTGGCGCCAGACTGCTGGCTGTAAACTGCAGACGTCTAGGAGGGCAATGGACTGTCATACTTTAAATTCTATAAGTTCGAAATAGACGAGGGTTGCATTTTAAAGATTGAACGGTGCTGTTTTACGGATGGTTTGTGTCGTAAGTCGTAACGAATATTTACTACAGCGGAATATATGAGTTTTGTTACGGTATAGTTTTCAGAAACTGAGAGAAATTCCATAAAGAGAGATTGGTTTTAACGTATGTAATATAGGTACGTCAGCGTCTGCTTGTAATCTCCGAAATATTAGGCAGATGGAAGTGGTGTACTTACCTATCTAAAGCGCACTTCGTCAATTATTCTTGAGGCTCTAGCAAGGATATTGAGGTATTCCTCAGAGCGCACCTATTTTTAAGAGCAACTATCTAAGCGCAGCTAAATCATTCCTCAGAGCGCAACCATACATGATAAAAAATTGAGAGGGGTATGATGAATTCATTAATTATATCGATATACAGTTTTAAATCAACTGTCCTAACTGTTTATATATTGAAACGGACTTCCAGGCAAACAGATATTTACTGACTTACTTTTGGTCAGTAATGTACAGAAGGACTAGGCTATCAGGAATTGAAGACGGTAGTTCAATCACATGTTTGCTCTGAGATAATATTAAACAGTAAGTACTTATGGCATCAATCGGGCCAATTGTCAGAACTTGCAGGCCAATAAAAGCTGTAGGCCTAAATTCTTGACGTGCTGAAGGTCGGTCGCTGTATTTTGTTCTAGCTGTTGTCACGACCGACCTTCAGCGCTACTAGACTTCAGGCCGTATAACACTTTGCCCGACCTGAGAATCTCAATCTAATTACTACTACTCAATCTACTAACTCTGCCTTCACTTTATATCTTTGAATGTATTTTATATGTCCGCAAAAATCGAGGGCTTTTCAAAATTAGAAGCGACTTCCAGAATAAAAATACACGCAGTAAACATGAAATTGTAATACCTAAATTCAGATTAACAAAAACTAGCAAGTCTTTTATTATAAACAGTATACGCTTTTATAACAAGTTGCCAAAGTTAGTTATAGAACTGACCGATGGAAAGTTCAAAAACTATATTAAACCGTGTCCTTATGAAAAAAGCATATTACAAAATCAAGGACTACGTTGATGACAAAGAAGTTTGGCTATGATTCCTTCTGCGCATGCGGCTTCCCTGGTAGCTCATAAACGGCACAGATTTGTGGATGTCTCTAACTATTCTCAATCTCATTATTCTTTTTCTTTTGATTCAGATTATTACAGTAGTTTTCAAATCATTTTTTCTCATATTTTGCTCAGAATAGTTACAGCACTGATGACAATATTTGTGTCACTTGTTTAATTTAGTTCTTTAATTAAATATTATTTTTATTTTTTTATTTACTTACCTTTGTATAGATGCTTTTTTACCT
This sequence comes from Xestia c-nigrum, assembly GCA_916618015.1. Classification (NCBI taxonomy): domain Eukaryota; kingdom Metazoa; phylum Arthropoda; class Insecta; order Lepidoptera; family Noctuidae; genus Xestia; species Xestia c-nigrum. The sequence continues at coordinate 16,131,839 of OU745260.1, forward strand.
ATTATTTGTGAATGAGTGAACATTGAAGGCCTTTTAGATTCCCGGATGCTGTTTAACTTTTGTTAAATATTCCTTTTGTTTTACATTTTTTGTATAGCAAGCAACGACCTATTGTCGGGCCTACGCTGTCCCCCCATACTTTAGTACTAATGCTGTAATGAAACAAAAATATTGTAATACCAAATGATTTGAAAAAAGTAACCATGGAGATTCTTGCCGGTTCTTCTCCATGGAATCGACCAACGCGAACCGTGCACCTTTTTCGACGTTTTATAAGTGCCCATCCAGGCCTATGTGAAATAAAATATTTTGATTTTGATTTTTTTGATTTTGAATTCGTTCTTATTTAATTGTAGATAATTATTGATACTAAATATGAAAAAAAAACAGCAAGATTATGAGCCCTTACCAATAAAAAACATCGCTATAATAGGAGAAAGTAACAATTTGTCCATGTTCGAACGTTCTAAACAAATCGATGAAATCAGTCGTTTGTGTAAATTTTCCATCAATCGATTCGAGCACAATGATCGGCGAACTGGGCAGCCGTTTATGTACCCTATCTACTCGTAGAATGGGGTGGTCTGTACACTATTAGAATTTGAACTCACAGCCCTGAGCGAAGCGGTCCAAAATCCAACATTACTTTATCATTTTGGGCATTCAATTAAGTGTCACATAGTGTTCGTGGAAATGGACATATAACATCTTTCACTTATAAACATCAAAGGGAAACTAAATAAACAGAGGCTTGTTTACTCTGTAAAATCAAAATATTTGGTAATAGATCTGAGCAATACATCAAAAACATTACTGAAATAATATCCTTAGAACATTGTGAAGGACATTGGTACTAAACCGGGGTGCTCTATAGAGCTATACCACCTACTGGTCCGTACATAAGCAGAGATTAATGGTTCAATGTCAAGTGTCTGTTGTCTTGTTATTAGTCGTTATAAATTATTTATGTTTTGTAGGTTGGTATTACGCGCTCTCCGTGGATATCAAACTATAAACAAAAAAGCGTAAATGTTGAAGTGAAAAGCTTCTTTAGGCGCGTTGAGCACTTTTTGGGTAAATAAAAATCATGGAACTCTCGTGACCGTCACCCACCGCATCGTAGCACTCGTAACCAATCCGCTACGGCATAGCACAGTAAAATTTTCAAACATTATATATTACAACTAGCTGACCAGCACAACTTCGTCTGCGTCTCATAAATTGAGATTTAAACTATCCTATCTCTCAAGTTGGATCGAACTGCACATGGTGTGCGAATTTTATTATAATCGGTTAAGTGGTTTACGAGTCCATTGAGGACAAACATTGTGACACGAGATTTATATATATTAAGAAAGATATAACGTGTTTCTTTCTAGCGATATTGTAAACTCTCGAATTATTGCTGAACAAACTGAACATACGGAAGTATCTCTGCCCCCATAATCGGGACTTAGGGCATCCCCCCGTTAGGTTAGTTAGGTTCCTTTGAACCCTGCACTGGGAAATAGGGACCTCGCGAAGCGGGGCTCCGTCGACTACGCTTTTTAGGGGAATATAAAGTGTTTTAAGGTTAGGTTATATTAATCGATATTTCTCAGAAATGGTACAGTATCTTTTCATGAGAGTGGTACCACTGGGCAAGCGGAACCCCTCCTTCCCTCCACACCGCGTGAGTTGACTACCATCGCATGCATTTCACGAAAAATAATGCGTTTTATTGTCAGCAGTATGTTCGTTTGACAATAATTCGAGAGTTTACAATATAGCTAGAGAGATTACAATATAACGTGTTTCACGGTAAAACGGTGTATCCTCAGGACGAAACCTTTTGTAAGGAGTAGTCCAACAATAGTCCCGCGAGATTGTCGCTGATAAAAGCAATTTAGGGTCCTTCTCTTTACAAATAACAATAAATACTAAATTGGATCCATTAGATGCCTACAGTTATAACTAAAATGAAGTTTTAAACGATCGATAAGCACTTTACCGGACGCGTTCAACAAATATTTAAGTGCTGAACAAAGCAAGTAAGTTTCGCCTGAGCTAATCAACTAAGGCGTTAAAATCTCAGTAATTCTACAATATTTTGACAATTTTGCGGTGACATACATGGATTACTTTTTACTAGTTTTTACTTCTATCGGCAGGCCTGAAAAGCCCTGGTCACATATTTTTTAACAATAGCCTAAAGGCCTGAAGGTTACCTTTAAAGGTCGCAGGCAACTTCAGGCAAGCCTCATTAGTCTTGCTATTCTTAGACAAGCTGATTAGCCTTGTCTAGCGTATGGTTATTTTTCTTGGTGAGTCTATGAAGAATGATAGAACGAGCTCTATAGCTTCTTAGATAGACAACACTGGCATATTTCTTGTCCTTGGCAGGTCTTGGCAACAGTGCCAAAGCGTATGTCAAATTATGCACACATTAATAATGTTTTTCATTTCGCAAGCTCGCGAAATTGTAACTTAATAATATGAAACTGTAGGATGCCTTTCCAAAACCGTATAATTTTTATTCGTTTTGCGAGTTTTTGTAACAAATTAAATTGAACATTACCTTATCCTCTATAGCGCTTGTTTTCTTTACAGGGAAAATAAACTTTTTATGACAAGTTCAACTTTCACGGCAAAACGTATCCTCAGGACGAAACCTTTTCTAAGGAGTAGTCCAACAATAGTCCCGCGAGATTGTCGCTGATAAAAGCAATTTAGGGTCCTTCCCTTTACAAATAACAATAAATACTAAATTGGATCCATTAGATGCCTACAGATATAACTAAAATGAAGTTCTAAATAAACGGTCAATAAGCACTTTACCGGACACGTTCAACAAATATTTAAGTGCTGAACAAAGCAGGCTAGTATCGCCTGAGTTAATCAACTAAGGCGTTAAAATCTCAGTAATTCTATAACATTTTAATAAAGAATTGTGAGGTTTAATAATGGTGAGGTTATGCAGGAAGGCGTGTATGACTGTGAGAGGCAATAGGACTATGTTAGGATCGTTGCAAATGTTTACCTCCCCGGATAAAATGCAGTGAGTTTATGTATGTATAAAGTGTGTAAAACACCTCTTAACGAAGCCAAAAGGCTCAAAGTTCCAACTTTTTGAAAACTTTTTTTTTAATTACGACTTTTTATGCAAGATTTTTACTTTAAACACCTCTACAACCCCCGTGCTATTCAATCCATCCATTTGCACAATGTTTTAAGTGCGTGCGTTAGTTCCACCACAAAACATGATCTTTTAACCCATAAAAAAGTCGTTTCTCAGCGTTGCTTTTTGCGTAAAGTATGATGTACAGAATGCTTGTTGACGGCTTCGTGATGAGGTGGTTAACACCCTGTATTTTTGATATATATAAACTTATACACGCACAGTATGAGTGCAAAAGACTAGCTAACTCTGTTTATGTAGAAGATTAAATACATAAAGATTTCAATAATATAAACACATAGTATTATAGATATAACCTCATATCCCATATTGTGTGAGTGCTATGTACCAGATTGCTATGATTTGCTGGAAACATACGTCTTTTCGTGACTTGAATGTGCCCGGGTGGTTAAGTTATAATAGTAGTTTAAGTATTTAGTTCCCTTCAAAATGGTTGAACTGAATGGTGCTGATACATGCGTCATGTTCGTGAACGGGCGCTGTCGGTTGGGACTGGTCAGCACTTGATTGCCACGGATTTTTACATAAATTAATATATTTTTGAATTCTGAAACAAAAAAATAACTTTGTTTTAAATATCCATATTTAAAACAAAAAATAACCCCTTTTGTCGTGCACATCTTGTGATCTCACAGTGTACCATCTCAACATGAATGATGTAACCAAGATTTTATAACAGTACGATTTAAAAGAGTGCCCATGGAGTTTCTTGCCCGTTGTTCTCCATAGAGATCTACGCTAGGGAATGGGCAACTGCAGTACTTTCACGGTTTTTATGTCTTGTGACTGGGACTGTAGCTGATTTAATTTTCATCTTTGTTTTGACAGTTTAAAAGTGCCTGTAACTGGCCTACTCGAATAAAAACTTTGATTTTGATTTTGACATACAGGGAGACCTAAATGTTCTTCCTGTGTGTTAGGAACTTCAGACAGAAGTTACTTTTTGTTTCTGTGGGGTAATATCCAATATCCACGTGGGAAAGATCCCCGGGTAAGAGCTAGTATTATGTAAACCCGCCACAGCTGAATATCGATTGAGACGCACCATTTTTAGGACGACAAAAGAGTGGCTACATCTTGCTTATGGACTCTTAAAATCAATACTTAGGCCCGCTTGCACCTGTGGTGCAAGCGGGCCTAAATCACTAATTACGTGGAACATCGTTCCGTTTCGGTCAATCCTTTGAAGATGACAGAGATAGACTGATGTTTTAAACAAGTTTACTGCTAAACCAAGTTCAAACAAGCCTTTCACATATTTCCTTTCTCAATTTAAATTTTGACCTTCGTAGACCAACATTTTACCATTGTATAGCAGCTTATTTTATCAAAACATTAGAACTTCAGTAACCACAACACACCTTTCAGAACACAAAATATTATCCTACCCGCGACCTTGCGTGGTAAATAACTGAATGTTAACATGTTTTCATTTTACTTTTATACGTCAAAGGTTAAAAGGTAATACCTATCAGCAAAAAATAATGCTGTATAAATTACCTTTGACTATCAAAATGGTAAAAGTCTAGGTCATACAACATAATTTCTCAGAGGTATAATGTCTTCATTTCTAACAAATGTTTTTAAGGTCTCATTAACACGATTCCAAAAATTTATTATGTTAATATGTAAGTATAATAAAACTCTACTAACCTTTTTTTTTTTAAGTCTGCTAATTTAGTTGTTGTTAATTTTTTAAAATTTTGAACATTCACAATTAATTTTTCGAAATATTCAAATAGATTGAATACAAACAATAGGGCTTAGGTATATAGGCACCTATTCTTTAATTTTGAATAGCCAATGACGTGTCATAGTTCAAGCGCCATCGCCAGTCCATCATTTCACCTATAAAAAAAGGTGACGAAGTGGCAATGAGGTTTTATGTCAGTAATTTGAGCTCCTTTGTTCATGCTTACTTGACATTTATTAACCTTTACAACGTCATTGTCACATAATATATACGTAACAACCATGGTACGATAATATATTGACCATGGTAACAACCAAGCGCGAGCCTTATATATCCCTACGACATTAATTTGTGACAAAAAATGAGGTGCCCCCATAACACGAAAACAACAATTAAATATAATGTTTTGGAATCCCTACTCTTTTTTAGGTATTTGCGGTGAAATAATAGATGACACCCCAATCAATTGACATACTTTATAAGAGCTGTCAAAACGCGGTTCTCTCGACTCTCATAGATTTTGTATGGCAATCTGTGACGTCACTGTTTAGTCAAATCAATGACTCAACTATTTATTATGTACGAGATTGCCATTCGATGCCGTTTCTTTCAATGGAGTGTCAGTGGTTGACTATTGACAAGTCATAATGACGCCATTATGTTATTAGATTACCAAACTTATCAAAATCAACAATTATGAAGTCAAAGTTAGACTATTCTGAAACTTTCTAATAGCAGACAAGAGGCCCAGATTACTTTTGTTACAATTAACAATTATTTTGGCGTCATTGTGACGTTAAAATGATGAAGAATTATTTATCTATAAGGACTACAATTTCCACGTGTTTGTTTGTGCGAATTGCAATCCTCACTCTTCAATTTTAAAGGTCCATTCTTAACACAAGAGCACCTAGGTACTTTGCGTGCCCAGCATGGCTATTATCGCAGCAAGATAATGCCAACGTTACATCTCACATTTATAGAATTAAAATGTAGTCTATTTCATCTATTTCGAATAATAATTTGTTTGCATATTAACAAATGAATTATTCTGACTTGTGATTTTACGATTTTTAATAACATTTTATTACGGTTTTCTTTTAATGATTTTTAATTGTACTGGAATTTTATTATTTATGTTATTGACTTTTCGTGTTTGTGATTTTTTTTATTTCATTTTAATTGACGTTTTATAATTGTAATCTTTTATTTCAGTTGACATTTAATTTGTGATTTTAATTGTTTACTTTTGTTTTCTTTTTCTATTCAAATTTGTATGTCGGAACGACAAAACATAGCAAGAGCATCACTATTTATAAGATCTATAATGTTTGTACCTCTTTAACAAACCATGTTTAACAAATAAACAATTCTTATTCTGATTAAAAATAGTGCTAATGACGCCATAGTAGGTTGGGGTAGTCAAAAACTGTCGTGCTTGGTTTTCACACGGCTACACATGATACTTGATTATTTAGGTACATCTAAGTATATCTCTGACGTGACCGTATTTGAAACGTTAATGTTTAATCATAAAAATAGTACGCAGTATAAGAAAAATAATTCATGATAAACTTAATTTACTCATATAAATTCATATGACTAAAGACGCTATTCGTGGCACGTATATGCTTAATGTAATGGTTATGACGCCTTTAGAGGAAAATTCGTCCTAATAATATCCTACATATTAAATAGGGTGTCGGAAAAGGCGGCAAAAGGGAAACCTCTGACCCTTTTATATACATTAAAATTGATTATTATCTAAAATGGTGTAATAGTCGCTCATGTCATATTGCCCTCTTTCTTCATTGTCATGAAAATGACAAAGACAGCTATGTTTCTAAAAGATTTACCTTTTGAACGCTAGAACATAAACGTACGCACCCCCCACGTCAAGCTAACAATAGGGTATATGATACCATAAAAACCCAAACGCTAAAAAAAACATGCGGAGCATTTTTTGAAAAGTAAGTAATCCAAATAAACTTTATCTTAATTGTATAAGGATGGTTTTGACAAACCGTTCTCCCTCCGTCTTACGAATTTTCGGTCAGGTCACGTGTTCTGACGCGAGTTTAACATTTGTTACCCATCCCGAAAAGTGCAGAACGAAGCTTACGCTTTAAAAACTTTAGTTTGGGCCTGAAAACCCAAATACGATTTATTGCAATCAATGACAAATGAATGACTGGTGCTATTTACGAACTTCTTACTAAGTACTTCAAATTGCTATAACACTGATAATAAATATTTGAGTAAAATCTGTGATTTCAGGTCTGTTTCTTTTTTTTTGCTATATCTAGTATATAGACTTAATTCCACCCTGTATATCTGTGAGTCACGACCATCTGGTATTTAAAAACAGACTTCTAACATTATTGTAGAATTGCAGAGAAATAATTGCTCTTTCATAAAGTAAATACAAGTTCAAACTTCATCAAACATAAAATTGAACCTCTACGCTCGAAATCAGTTCGTAGCAGAAAGCTACGAATCTAATAAATGCTACGCCGTAGTACGCCGCGTAGGCGGCGCGTAGCAGTAGGTCAATCGTGAAATAACATGGATTCATTTGAATTAAAACCCCTCGTGATTGAAAAGTATTAAACTAGATTTTAAATGGCATTAAATTCGTATCGATGAACTGTATTGTGCTAATCCACTGCAGGGGTATTGAGCGTCCGGGGTTGCGGGCCTGTTCCGGAGTTGCGGGCCTGTTCGAAAGAGATACCGCGGCCCCGGAACATAAAGGGCGAGGAAGGAACATGGATGGGTTTTAGTCAGTAAGAGTCTGACACTCCCTCCCGCTCCGCCCAGAGTGGGAGAAGTCATTTGATGATTTCCCATCCTAAAAAAAAAAAAAAAAAAAAAAAGGGGTATTGAGCGAGTGAATCGGAAACCGCAGTGTAAAGATAATATATGTTAGATATATGTAGGTACATTTTGTACATAGCGATGTTATGTGATGGTCGACCACTTTACCAGTAAACTTAGTTATAAGGTAGTTCAAAAGGTATTTCAGGGTCTCTTAAATCTATGACGTAATTGGCGTAGTTTCCAGCGCTTTTGAGTACCTACTACCACATATTTGTGGCAGACAGTGTTTGTAAATGTCAGTGTACAGATAAACTGCACGCCCTGGATCGAGGGGAAGTTTTCAATCTGTCTACAATTAAGACTTTGTTTTTACATAAAATTCTAGATGATGGCCATTTTCAATTAGATTGTTACTGTAACTTTCAGCCCCCATTAATAGAACTTCCCTTTTATCTGCATGGAGTTTATTTTATACGATGTTCCAATATACAGATAATAAGTTCTTACTGATATTTTGTTAGCCTATGACTTCCAAATCATTCGATCCAGGGCCAATGTTGGCCACTGATCGTTGGTTCTGTTCAGTTCGTCCCGCCATCTCCTACGAGGTCTACCGCGTCACCTTCTGACTGTGTTAGGGCTTTTCATCGGGGCCGACAGCTGGGCGGGCACACGGCAGACGTGGAGAGCTAGTCCCACATCATCATCATCATCATGGGGTTTAGGTTTCCGCACTTAGTCCTTAAGGTGGACCAGTGTGCGTGACCCATGGTGGCCACTTACACCAACCAGCCCACCTCCCTCCAGAAGCAGATTAAATTTCCCGGTCTCCCCAGGGCATCCGCAAGTGATCTTGGCGTTCCCAAGATCTCCTCGAATCTTGGTAACGCGTGTGCACTCAAGGAGCACATGCGACACCTAGTCCCAGTAGTTTAGGACTCCGATCCCGAGCGGTTTATTGAGCAAACGACAGTAATTTGTGTTTTGTTTATGTTATGCACAGTTAAAAAGACTTGGATTCCGCACACAAACACTCCAAGTTTCTAAAGAACTTAAAACGTGTTCGTTACTCGTAATGCCGTAAATATATCAAGGCATGCGGGATGAAAGCCGACGTCAGTAAGCTGGCATTTGTATGAAACACAATTACGTTGCTTTCAGCCCCTCTGACGTCACAGTTCTCGTGTTTCGCTTCTAAACAGATGAGCAGGCTCGCAGTGACGCATTTCTGTCGCCTTCGGTCATTACAACACGCGTGATTCTATTTAGAGGTATGAATAAAACATGTTTTTTAGGATTATAGAAGTTGGCGTTAATTTTGGGGGGGTGACCTGTACAGAAATTCCAACTAAATGTACCTTGACGACCTTGACCTCCTTGTCCTCGACCTTGTTCCTTTGACGACTCGAATGGCGTAGTGGTAGTGGCGCTGCCTTACGTTCTTAGGGTCCTGGGTTCGAATCCCGGTAGGAGCAAATGTTTGTGTGATGAGCATGGACATTTGTTTCCGAGTCATGGTTGTTTATATGTATAATAGGTATGTATTTACAAACAAAAAAGTATATATATGTAGTATATCAACTATCTAGTATCCACGATACAAGCTTTGCTTAGTGTGGTACTAGGTGGCGCTGTGTGTTAATGTCCAGCAATATTTATTTATTTATTATTTTTTACCTTTTTAAAAATGTGTGAATTGATAGCCTTTCGAGATGCAGATGTTTCCACATCGATCTTTATGGTCGTATGATCAGGTTTTATGAGGAAACTTAAAGTGTCGTATCGATCGAGGTTTTATTACTTCAAAGTACCGCTCAAACGGAAGTACTAGGAAGAATCTCTACTGAAGGAGGGTACTTACTTGTACTTTTATGGCACTACTTCAAATGGTTTTAGGGAAGTGATGAGTTGTTATGTCTGATTTTTTATAGATTTCGGTTATGCATGTCAAGTATTTGCAAACAGTATTTAAAGAATCTATCGTACACCAAACTATGATATTGAAAAGAAAATGTTATATTATTTTTCCGTAACAGCATAAAAATAGACTCCGTTAGTTCGTTCATTTCTCATAAAGATAATAGTCGTGTCAAATATCTTGTGTTCTTTATATCTTAGCAGGTACTTCGTAACAGCGTTTTTTTTATAAAAAGCTGTATGGAGTAGTATTACTAACTTATTCGTTGGATACCGGATCCCTTGCGGTGTCCATTCGCCTCCCCGTCGCAACAGATTATCTCCTAAGTAGCCCCAAAACAACAAAAGTTTGTTACGGATTTTGGAATCGTTTTGCTTTTATTACAAAGTATGGCGTATAGTGCAAACCTGTATATGCGCGTTGAGTACTTTTTTGGGTGAACAAAAATCATGGCTCTCGCGTTACCGTCACGTACGGTTCGTAGCACTCGTAGCCAATCCGCTACGGCGTTCAGTTCACACCGAGACGCAACGTTAGGCGTGCGTAGCAGTGCTACGACTGGGGCTGGGGGGGTCTGTGGACCTTTTGTTTTCACTTCTATCTTCTACGCGCTAGACCTAGCGATGTTTCGGCATTTATTTATCATTTTATTTTAATTCAAAAGTAAGATTTTAAACATCATCATCATCAGGATTATGTTATGCACAATGTCATGAACCCTGTCAACAATTCACTTAATATGAAAAAGAAAAAGGGCTTCACATTTAGCTTTAACTAGTAAAGAGAAAGGACTTGTCTAACAGTAAATCGCACAACAGAAACTCAACGAAATAATATAAAATGGTTTCCCGAAATGACTCCTTGAATACGACACACGGTGCGAACATAAGGCTGCATAAGTCCTGACACTCCCTCCCGCTCTGACACTCCCTCCCGCTCCGCCCAGAGTGGGGGGGGTCATTTGATGATTTCCCATCCTTAAAAAAAAAAAAAAAAAAAAAGGCTGCATAAGTAAGTTCCCCAGTGCCTACTTTCTAGAAGTTTTGTGAGAAAACTAGCAGGTGGTACGCACTCCCTTCACTTTTTACTTGATAGACACTGAACACCAGCCCGAAACCTCTTTAGTTTTAAAGCCTCTTTATTATTCCTTCTGTGTTTTACCAGAATCCAGATCATACATATTTCATGGGTACGAAGCCTGAAAGTCCAGCCAGTCTTACCACCCGTGTTTCCCAGTAACGGGTTGTGGAGATCAAGGTTTATTCCCATCTGCCCTACCAGTCTGTCTTCGCGGGCGATATTTGCAACTATTTGTCTCATTTACCACCACTATGGGTACTGATGGAGGTTGCGCCTCAAATAGGCAAACGCTCCATATAAATGTTAGAATAGAGCCGGCTCTCATATAGTGTGGAAAAGATTAGGCAAACGATCATGATATTTCATTCATACCGCAACCTCATCTCGACTTACATTTTTTATGAAGGGAACTTACATCCTTCATTTACATCATGTTTGTTTACGTCTGAGAAACTAATTATATTAAAATGACTGTCCGTAAATCCTCGTTTTACGTTTTTAGCGTGAGCCTGGCACTGTTTGAAGTTGAATGTCAGATGATAAGAATTTGCATGTTGATTCAAGTCGTAGAAAGCAGTGCGACTTGCGAGTTGGAATCTGATTAGCGTGCTGAACACAGAAATCTTCTTTATTATATCTATGGTGCTGAAGCTCGAAGGTGAATGTACTGTGATTTATTTATGCAGCTTGCCTGGAGCTTTGAAATTCTAATATTGGCAAACATTTTCGTGGATGTGAATTTATGATTTGTAGTACAAACTGAAATCACAAACACGACGCGTCTTACTAACGCATAAAGGATGACGCACGCTAGACCATACCGGGTCCGAGTCGAGTCTCAATTTCGGCCGTAGCAAAATCCATTGTCGACCCGGCACGATCTAGCGTGCGTCATCCCTAAATTTTGTGTTTTTTTTTTGTGATTGGTTGCGTAGCGTATGTATAGTCTTTGTTGACGAAGACTACCTGTGCCAGTGATAACTATATATTGGCCCATATTTGAAGCCAAATTGTCAGTAACACAAACTCGCAATAACTTCAGTTAATCCGTGATCATTGTGCTTGCAACAGCACTGCAATATCGGGAACTCAAAACAAATAGTAAACAATAGTAAATACGAGTAGGTATCCCGTTTTTAGTGATAATGATACATTTTCAGTAGAATAGTAGTAGCTGATATCTGTTTAGAAATAATGTTTAGTTTGGGACCTGGTACACGTCGGTTCCGGTTTCCGTTCATTACGAGCCGGAATCATGGTTTTGGCGGAATCATATAAACAGGAATTGGTGCCCGTAAATCCCGGGTTACTTGTCCCGTTTTAGTTTGAGCCAACAATTTATATTTATGTTTAGGAACCGGAGGAACAAACGTTTTGTCATCATGAACAATAATTGTGATCTTTATCAACGTGTTATTACTAGAGGTATCAAGGTTGCTCACTCACCTGTGTTGGCAGTTGGCAGTACTAGGAACTATTAGAGCCTAATGACGTACCTATACCTAATAAAAAATGACTAGGTAGATATTATTTAAATCGATAAGCTGTTACTATTATTTTCTATTATTAGTGTGGCTACACATTGGTGCTAGACCTAGGTATATAGCTAGCTTGAGATAATCAGATGTTAATGCCCGGTTTACTACAAACAGACAAGAGAAGGTGGTATTATTAGCAAGCCATAGATGGCTGTATTGCGGAAACCGATTAGTTGTTCGACTCTTTTAAATATCCTCTCCTTTATACTTCAGTAAAAACGAATAAAGCCTTTTATGGTTTAAGTTTAGAAGACTAGGCTGTCATGACAGTAGGAAATACAAGCAGCTCCAAAGCGTGTTTCCGGTATCTTCACAAAGCGCTTCGGGCTGGGTTACTATGCATTTTAGAATAACTGAATTCTCGTAGAAAAATCCTACAAGCTCCTATTCTTGTAAAGTTCTATGCATGTTGTAATGTGGTGCACGTTTTGTGCCTCAAGTCGGTTGCATTCTAAGTGGAATCGACATAAGCCGAGTGTTGTCCGACACGCGTCGGATAAAAAGATTGCAATAATGGGTCAATAAGGGACATGATGCGGTTCTCATTTTGAAGTCGTTTGGAAATGATTTTATGCATTAACAGAAGTAAGGAATTTCAAGGATTTCAGGTTTTGTATTTAACGTTTTACGACTTTCGTCGGTAATAATGTTGTAAAAATGTTCCATTAGGATTTCCGCCCCCTATTACGAGTACGTGGGCCTTACAGTATTGTATTGTAACATGTCATCATCATCTCAGCCGAAAGACGCCCACAGCTGGACATATGCCTCCTCCAAGTGTAACATGTAACATGTAGACATAGAATAATGCTAAAATATGGAAGAAAATAATGGGATGCGTATTAATTAATTTGATGCACTGTTCCGACACTGCACTGTGTCACATCTCCCAAATCTTTCATGGAATATTATGGGTACCTACAAGCACAATAAACAATGTTATCTAAAATGATGATCCTCTACTCAGGAATAAGAAGTAACGTAAAAGTTAAAGAAGTTTGTAGAGATTTCCTTATACTTTGGAAGAGAAACTTTGAACATCTCATCCGGTTTATTTGTCTGCGTTAGTTTTTGCTCTTTTCTCCGCCCTGTTGAGCTCAACTAATGCAGATGAACATAAGCTATTTATTTTCTTGAGTAGCCTATTTTTTATCGAACAAGCTCCAAGCTGAGCCGTAGTGGTTCGGTTCTTTATTTTTATAAATACTTTAGCACAGATAACATGAAGTAGGTAGTAGTCAAGCGTAGAATGTTTCGCTCTTCTTAAACATCTGTGGTTAAATGCAGTTAATTTTCTTAGATGAGTTTTGAGGCTGCCAGTAATTACAAGCCGGCCAAGTTTTGTAGGGGCTCGTTTAATTAACGGGTAAGAGAATAATGTTTACTTTACGCGGACGAGTTGAGAAGTCGTCTCGATATACTCGTATGACGCTGCTAGAACAGTGTGTATTAGGTACTGTCCCGTGTTGGTAGATTAACTTCGTCCTTTGAGTTTGCATGATTTATTATTGTTCAGAAGTAGGTATAAGTAGGTTCTTCAGATAAGATTTATTACGAAGACTGGCAGTCTTTTGTTTCAGTCGTTTTTTTATAACTATAGCTTAGTCATATATGTAACTTTGAATCAAATATTGCCTCATGAATGTGACTCGATCTTATTCCCAATGAGCTCTGATCTTCAGATTATTTTAGAAATCATCAGAAATATGTTATACCTGAGTGTCAGTTGTGGACTAACAGTATTTAAACATCATAGGTACCTACAGATGCAGCAGCCAAAGCTTTATATTGACCATGACTCAAGATAATCTACTTACTGGGTCAAAGAAACTCAAGCGTGGCCCCATCGATGGCGTAGGTACATATTCCCGTCTAGGCAACATAACGCTATATTCCATAACAGTATTAAATCGTTGACCCAGTTAAGCCTATCCCATAGCATCGTATATTCAGTTACCTAATGATATAAATAAATTATCCCTGTGGACCTAGTAGTCTACGGCACTGTAGTTATATTTTGTATAGATGTATGTTTCAGTAAGCAAGAGTGATCACACACTTCCTCATTTCCGCCAGTTTGTGAAATTCTGCCGGCTTTCTGTTCCTTGATCATTATCTCCTCTCAGTCGTTCACTCTTGACAGAGTGGTCGTGGTCATGAGGGGTCGTTCACAGCTGCGGTCGTTGCCTTCGCGATCCTTTTCCACCGGTCTCTATTGGCCGCATGGCGAGTACATTCTGCCAGAGGGATCTTGGTGACAGTTTTAATGGAATCTGTCCAACGGGTTGGTGATCGACCACGTAGTCTCGTGCCTTCGACTCTACCCTGGATTACCAAACGCTCCATTGAATCATTGTTACGGGTAACGTGTCCAAAGAATCTGAGGATTCGTAGTTGCACAAGCGACGACAGTCTTTGTTTAATATTCAGTTCTTTGAGTATTGACACGTTAGTCCGATGAGCGGTCCACGAAATCCCTAGCATGCGCCTCCAACACCACATTGATCATTATAATCTGGATTTATTCAAAGTTCGAGTGAATCGGACACCCTAGACCGAATCATCGCTTTATATCAGGGGAGTTGAAGTCAAGCAAGCCTATTTAGGGTATTTTTTTTTATCGAATTCGCGGTGAACTTTGGTCGTTGAATTAAAACCGAATATAAACTCTGTCTGACTGAATGATGTCTTCTTCACTTGATTATTGCAGCAAGCTTTTTTGACCGCTTTAAACCGATGCCACGTCGATAAAAAGTTTGGTTACACCTGTGCCGTTTATATTAGTTTCCAATAATCTTGAAATTTTGAGCTAATCAGGCTGAAGTCCGCTTTACCGAACTTTGCTTGGGCTTCTGCTGCTTGGCTACTCTGTATGTAAATACGCCTCAACAACTACTGTTCTTGAGGCGTATTTAGATACTTGATCATGATCAGCCAAGAGGAGCAATCTAGCCGTTATTAGGTCGCTGTAACTACAGCTTTATACCTATTACAGCATTGACGAATATTGTAATGACAGAAAGTCTTAAAACTAGTATTAAATGATCCCATTGCCCTTTGACTTTGTTTATAATTATTGCTTCTTTTTATTATTTATTTTTTTAACATTAAACCTATTTGTATTTTTGTGGATTTATCTGCTGAGGGACTGTCATTCTGTGTCAATAAGAATAGTAATATTTGTAGGGTTGGTATTTTTAATTTGAATAAACTTATATTATAATTATTTGTGTGCTTATTTGTGTACGTACTGTGCAAATATGCCGATATAAATGTATTTTTGTTAAGAAATAAACAACTTGAACTTGAACTTGAACTACTTAGCTATATTTGTAATGAAAGTACACTAATAATACTGGAAGCTGGACTTCAAATCGGATTTCCCACCGTTAAAAGACATTCGTTTTCATACTTTTCTGCTTATTTTTTACTAATTTCAACCTCACAACCTCTAAGATGATTTTTACTAAAAATCCTTAATCACTGACTCACACATGCTCACTTTCGTCTGTCATTTTGTACAATACTTAAATTTTTTTCAACGTTGGTATATGAAATGTAGTTTAAATGTCAAGGTTTACCTTGGGTTTACCACACCTTTTATGTCTGCTAGCATAAAATATACAGTCCCAGTTCAAGAATATAGTAAAAGTTGTAATAAATTTTTGACTCAATCAACAGACGGTGTCTAACATAAAATTTTGTTGAATTGGTTATAAATCTACGAGCAATATCCACATGAGGATTTGTACTGTGTTCATTTTCATTATTCTCATGTTATTTTATTTAATTTATTTGGTATATTTGAGCGGCCTGCTCATGTTTCGCTTGATTTTATCGACTTCGTAATACATCGAGATTCATTTATGTTAGCTTGAAATTATTATGTCAATAAACCATTCGGAGTAAATTATAAATTATTAAATAACTAGCTTCTGCCAGCGGCTTCGCCCGCGTGAAGTTTGAAATTATCCCACGGGATCTTATTACCGGGATAAAAAGTATCCTATGTGTTAATCCAGGTAATAAACTATCTGTGTGCTAAATTTGATCCAAATCCGTTCAGTAGTTTTTGCGTGAAAGAGTAACAAACATCCATACATCCATACTTACAAACTTTCGCATTTATAATATTAGTAGGATGATGGTAAGAACTGTATCAAAATCCGTTGCGTAGTCAGACGAACAACGCGTCCAATGGTTCAAACACGACATGAAAAGTACGGCTTTATTACTTTCGGTAATTAACCCACAGGAACGATTTAAATGCAGCCTATAGCAGTCGTAGATAATGTAGCTTCCCGTTAGTGAAAGAATTTTCAGAACCAATCGGATCAGAAGTTCCGAAGATTTCCCCCAAAATACAAACCAATTATACCTCTGAATTATTAATTGATTCATTCCATTTATGAAATCGCCATGAATCATAGACAACCAAACGTGTTGCCAGTTAAAAATTAAAACTATTCACTTTGCCCTGCTGCAAGTTCATCGAGGCGAATAGAGCAGTTTTTTTAAATTGAGTCGTCATCCAATGGGGCGTAAATAAACGAGGAAGCTTTCATGTCACACACGGCCGCGGCCGCTGCAGTGCCCTTGAACTGCATTCCTATTGTCATACATCACGGCACCTGTTTTCATTTTTAAATAGTCACTTCAAACAACAAGCCTTTGTAATAGCTAGAATCTTCTAGAAACAGTTTATATAAAGACATATCAATTTAACACAGTAACAAGTATGTCAGTTCGTAGGTACACGTGCCGCAAAAATTGTTGTGGCCCTGAGAAAATGTTGCGATTGTGACTGCAGTAAGTTTGGAGGAAACAAAGCGCAAGCTGCTGTACACTTTTAAAAATTGCTAGCATTGGAATAAAAATTTTCGTCGTTTAATTTAATATTTCGATTCTTGTTATTTAATAAACTGATGAAACGAGAATAACAGTTTTTTTTAAATGCTATTTGAGTACTGGCCATTTTTCGTCGAAAATTTGAAAAGCCATTACATGTCATTTTTTTATTTTCTAATGGCTTTACAAATTTTTTTACAAGAAAAACAGCCAGTGCTTTATTATTTATGATTACGTTTTTCATTTTTTGTTATAAGTTTTAGCTGTATGCCATGCATAAAATGGGTGGATAGGTTGATAATAGGGGTTTGTAACGAGTAAATAATTAAGTAATGTACCATTATGAGCATGTAAGGATATCAAGTTCATAAAAAAACTTAATTAATGATAGAAAGAACAGTCGTCAGCACTTGCTACCCATTTGCAGTTTGGTCCTGTTTTATTATACACGTGGTCCTCGTTTTACGCTCCATTAAATACTGCGTAGGTGCCTGAGGGTCTAGTCTCATTCTGCGTATAACTTTGTTACGAAATATAGTGGAACACAGATCCCTATAAAATACAAAATAAGTTTACTCTTATGTAAGTCCTCATTTCAAACCTGTCGTGGACAAAAGCCTTCCTAATTGACCTAACTAAATAGTCCACGTTACGTGACTGGCTTTCATTCCAAATACAATAGCTACACAATTCAGCTGGTTCGCACGGATGGAAGAAAATCTTCAGCCGTTCGTTGCCAACGTAATCGCACATATACGTGGATGTATTAGGTATGTATGTACCTTCCAATGTTTGAGTTCAAGGGCAATGCAGCATAGACATGCGACATTAGTCGAAAAAAACACTCATCTGGGCAAATAAGTCAAAGCATTGCACTGGTATAGGTACAGCTATTGAAAATTCATTGTACTGCGGCAATGATCCGTTGTACGTGTAAATGGCTTCATTTTGAATAAAGGCGTAGTAATATTCTTTCAGAGTAAAAGTAAAGCGATTTATAAGTTAATTTTATTTACTCAGTTGGTTTATTTGACTGGTTCAGAGTGTTGGAACAAGAATACAAAGATTTGCCAACTAATTTCCAAATCACAAGGTTAAATATTTGATATGGAAATTACCTTGTCGACTCATTCAACATTTCCCAGAATAAACATCCATTGGGACCTATAAGACGAAAAGTATTATCAAATACGTAAGAAGATGGTTTAAATAATCTTTGGAACATTATATAAAGTCCTATTTGCTCACCAGATAACCACAGACTCTTCTGTATTTAAATCAATAATCTGTTTCCACCGTCTTACATCGATTGCCCGAAAAGGAACAATAAATAAAAAAGAAACGTGAGTATAATAAACAGGCTTAAAACTGCCCGGAGTTATAGAACCTTCTTTACAGTGACCAATCCATGTGTTCTGCTGTTCAATATTGACACAACTGGGGCATGGCCTACGACCCCCATGAAGAATGGGGATCTGTCAGTTTCCTACGGGTTATAAATTGAAGTAGATTGTGCGTCTAACCCAGTCGGGTGCGGCAACGCGGTCAAGGGTACACAGACAGAATATTTCAAGCAGAAATGTTCCAGAAATTAGGAACGGAATCTAGATAGGTAAAGCTTGAGAATTGAGAATCTGTAATATTAATTTAGTGATTTGAATACAAAATTCATTTATTTGAATAAGGTTGCGAATAAGCATCCTCGTGAATTTTTCATGCCCTTGATTTTATGTACCTACATAAGATTCAGAATTTCTAGAGTAGGTATACCTACCTTGATTCGATTAACATGTAATGAATTTATTTCTGTAGACGAACATAGGAACCGGAAGCACACCAAGTAGTACATTGAGGCCGCTGTATTACCTATATTCAGAAAACTTTAAAACAATCAATGCCAAAGAAAAGAATATTATATTATGCTAGCTGACCCGTGCAACTTCGTCTGCGAGTGAGGATTAGATTTTTTTAAATAAAAGGTAACCTATGTTACTTCTAATACCTCCAAGAATATGTGTACAAAGTTTCATGATGATCGGTTGAGTAGTTTTCGCGTGAAAGCGTAACAAACAAACTTACATTCACATTTATATAATAGTAGGGAGTAGGGATAGGGATTATAGGATTAATAAAACTACCACATTTTTGATTGCATAGTTAAATAAGACGACGACTGTAAAAAAATAATAATATTCGTGCGTTCGTTGTGCGAACAATATACGATGGCATCGTATGAATCATGTTAGACTAGTTACTGTTGGAAATATTTAAATAGTTAACACCCGCCAGATTACCCGTGAGGAATGCAGTGTACCTAGTCGGGTAATGGCGTAACTCGTTTACGATCATTTTGTTCAGTTGCAGTCCATCGTTTCGACGTATTTACTGAATGTGTTGACAGTAACCACGTGCTCGCGAAACGTGTGTGCTTTTACAATGCTTTGCAGCTACTATTTGTGTAATAATAGCTTCGGTTTGCTGTAACTGGTTCTCAGAATGACTAGTTTTGGACAGTTGGTGGGTTTATCATCATGACTTTTTGGTAGTATCATAGTATCCAGGGCACAGATGGCATTCTGAGCAATTAAGCTCGCTACCAAATACCACAACAATTACCAACAAAATAAGCTATTGTGTACATATTTGTATATTTACCTATTGCGGTACACCGACCCGACTATTTACTAGTAAGATAGTGCTCAAACACTAGCTGTTCCGAGGCCCTAAAACACTACTGTTGCCGCGATTGGTGTGGCTATTAACTGGACTCATTTCATGAAACACAATACTTAATTGAAGATGACCTATACCTAAACGACGGGTGCTGAAACCAGAAAATAAAACTGGAAAGTTTACAGAATGCTCAACATGTACATTGCAGATCGGATATTCGAGATTCATGGTCGTCCAGTGGAATCTGACCTACTTACGGTTCTTCCTTGGTAACTTTTGAGAAACTTTTAAAAACCAATTTGCAAGGTAAGCAACTATGTAGATCGATTGTGTATCCCAGATTCAGTGTGAAAGAGAAATTCTTGTACCGGATTGTAAATCAATTTATTGGATTATGGGATTAAACCAAGTTATTGTTTTTGCTAGCTTTTATTGCAGTCTCTGTGTGGTCGCAATTATTTAATACTTTTTATTATTAATAGATTCACTTACTCCAACTTATTTAATTATGGAAATTATTACAAATGTGTTGACAATAATGGTGATAAATATAATTTGTTCATGTAGGTATGTTATAACATTTTTAATAATGCTCTTTACGATGTAAATATGAGTAATTAATAAAATGAAACACATAGGTAGGACATAGTTTTAATACTATAAGTGGGTATTAGTAGGTACTACATCCATATGGTGTTGTAGAATTAGGTACTTATTAAAAAGTTACAATTTTGGGGTACAATGATAGAACATTGTCACCCTAGGGGTGAAAGTAACTTATGTAGTCTCGAGACGGGGTTTGGTGCCCAAGCGTAGCGTGGGCATACTTCGAGGAACTAAATAAGTCTTTAACCCGAGGTTAACACTGTGCTTTTCATTACAAATACAAAGAAAATAAATATAAAAACACGAAAACACTCGAAAAAAATTTAAGATCGGATTGCCGCTTTTCCGCCTATATTGTTTTTTTATCTGTGGCCGGCTATTCGGCCTTTATTTATCACTTTCGTCTCTGAAAAAATAGTAAATATGTTGCCCAAAACTATGTTATTTAAAAAAAATATTTGTAACTATATTTTTGTATTTAAGTATAACTAAGTTATTTGTAAAAATTATAATCTTTAATTAAAACTAAATTTAATGTTATTTCAATTTTAAATCGCGCTGTAATTTAGAGGCTGTATAGATGTCGAAACATGGTTCAATAAAAATGTGAAATAAGAACTAATCTTATTTTTATAATTTGACAGCTGTCCGTTGAAAGCGATTCTCCCTAGGGCTGAAAAGTGTTACTTTCAACCCGCTCCTCAGGCAACTTCCGACCTACTTTCCGAGTATAACTTATGAAAAGTATATTCTATCCATCTATCTATCTAAATATAAGTATCTGGAGCAAAATACTCGAATTCTTTAGCATTACAAGGTTACCGTTACGAGTACATATCTACTCCAACATATTTCGCCAAAGCACAGAGCCACTGTGTACATTTGTACAGTATGTACATTGTTTATTCAGTACAACGATATCCGATGCCCCTTAGCTTTCAGAAATGGGATCAATGCCAAGGCAACACACTGAATGTTCATGTAAGGCTAATATCACGACATTTGTAAGTCCTGTAGAGTCAACATCCTCAGAGCACAAGGGCGGCGCGGCGCCGGCTCGTCGACGGCGCCGACGCCATGACGCCCGCCCACAGCCCGTTGCCATATTACATTATGATTCTCTAAGACCATAATGAATACACTCATTTTTCATATAAAATGGAATTATGTTTCGCTCTTAAGTACGAAGGATACTAATTTTCCTCGTGTAATTTCAGTGTTTTCAGACTGAAAAAATTTTTTCGTCGTTATTTTTTGTAGGTTAGCGAACCTAATATCTGTGGCGTAGGCCCCTTAGTCGAGTGTTTTAAGTATACCTACGCCAAGAAAAGTAATGAACCATCAGATTTCTATATCATTGTATAATTTGTATCAAAAATTTCGTGGTTGTATTTTCGTAGCGAAACTCTGTGGCGTATTTTTCGTGGGACTTTTATGGATTGGGCGTCATGGATTTATGTTTTTTAAGTGTTTCTAGCGTAGCATAGTTCCACTTCAGTTCTGGGATCCTTTCATGACGTTCAGCGTTATTTTTAAGTTATTTTTATATAGTTAAATTGCCTGTCTATTTGAATTTGTAACAATTTGTAACTTTGTTAAAACATGTACGGCACCGAAAATAAAACTAATGTGTTTGCGAAAGTACCACATAAATGTGTAAATAGTTACAAAGTAAAACAATAATTGTCGAAACATGCCTGTTCAATATAAATAAATGTACCTACCGTGGTTATATATAGCATTTAGCCTCTACCTAGGATAGGTATGACTGGAGGAGCTCGTGGCTAAATATTAACAGCCACTCGGGTCGATCTTTAGGTTGAGCCATGTTTGCCTAAGTTTGTCTGTGGATAGGTGACCACTCATAACATACCGAGTTTCTTCCCTGTCGTAGAAAGTACGTTAAGCTGTTGGTCTCGGCTGATGTCATTTTTAGATCTTTGACATTCGTTACGGGTACAGTGGGTCCCAAAAAATGTAATAACCAGTCTTATCAAGTGGTATCGTATTACCCAGTACTAACTGGGTTGTGGAGGTCAGATAGGTAGTCGCTCCACGTAAAATACTGGTATTCAGCTGCATCCGGTTAGACTGGAAGCCGATCCCAACATAGTTGGAAAAAGGCTCGGCAGATGATAATGACGTATAACTACGACTTTTGTTAGCACGTAGTATAAGACACGTGTGTACAAGCATGTACCTATAAGAGATTGTTTTTTTGCCAATAAAATGCTATAAAATATAATGACCATATCGACACGGGTAACAAGCAGGAGCGTAACAGTTATGTTTATTCTGAGCTGTAACTGTTGTAGCAAATTTAATGGGTTAACAATATTATTTGATACTAGCGGACGTGACGCGGTTTCACCCGCATATTTCCCGTTCTGAGAATCCATCTTTTCTTTCCTATCCATATGTTAACTCGCTGATAACATTATCAGAAAAAATCAGAAAAATTGTTTCAGCAAGGTTCATTAGTTTTTAGTTTATTCGTTACAAACAAAAATACAAATCTTTTCACTATTTAATATTAGTTTAGATTATTCTCAAGCTCCAATATAACCGTGGAAATGATTAATACCATTAACATTTCAATCATGTGTAAAATACTTTAGCTATCTGCGACTGCGTGGCGTGACGGATTGTGAGATAACAAAGTAATGGGACTATAAACAGTCGCTGAAACAAAACCAAGCCGTTGTTGTAACGGTCATAGTGTGTTGACAGTGGTTGTGATCTCTTGTGTACCAATGTTGGTAAGGTGATAGTGTTGCCAGCATGACGTCGTTGAAGCATGGGGTGAATCTGAGCCGGCGTGCGTGCAGGCGACCCCTCCTGTGGGCCGCAGTGGCCGCCCTGCTGTCCTGCGCACACTGCAACCCAGTTGAAGTAAGTTGAACTATAAAATATACTATTATTGAGTGTTCATTCAAATCTAGCATCTGTTTTTAATATTTCTGTGGCAAGCATCTACAATATACGAGTACTCTTTTGATAGGTTCTTCTCCCGTTAGATTGCTCTCCAGATATAATCTAGATTTATGTTTGTAATTTTGTTGCGAAAGACTTATTTCTGTGCCATTTTCTAATAATTTAGCAAAATAAGTAAATACGCTACTACGTTTTTTAAGAGGCGACTTCAAAAAGGAGGAGGTTCTCAATTCGTCAGAACCTTTTTTTTATATGTGTGTTCCCCGATTACTCAGACATGGCTGGACCGAGTCCGATTTTTTTTATTTTGTTTGAAAGAAATACTTCCCAGGTGGTCCCATAATCATACAAGTCAGGATCTAATGACGGGATCCTGGAGAAACAAAGAGAACTCTTCAAATTTTATAGGCACACTTGAAGTGATTTGGGTAGTTTTAGGAAGAGTACTTTTTCGGAGGAGCCCCTATTTCAATTTGGTGAAGAACTGATGAAGAACTTCGGAGATAGGCAACGGAACACCTCATTAAATGGTAGCAAATTGACTGGGATTGCTGAAATGTCATGTCCGTTTCTTGTTTACACCAGTTCATAACATAACATCACGCTGGTACGCTGTGAAGGGATAAGCACATGTAAACCACTAAAAAGTGAAAAATAAAAACTATTTTGCAAAAAAAACTAAATCAATCAAATAAAGGTCACCGATTTCTGAAGCTCCATCATTGCGCTACTACATAATACTGTTACTAAAGGACCCTTTCTAAATATAATTTTTAACCTATTAGGTACTAAGTATGTACGTAGTCATTGATTTCTACTATTTGATCGTTTTTAAATATTTAGAAGAGAAGCTATGCCACTTAGGACCGGTCAAATGGGATAACTGATGTTCGGACAGAATACATTAAAATAAGATAGAATAAATAAGCGTCATAATTTAGACGTTCCGAGGTTTGGACCCATTTCAAAGTTAAATTGTTGGAAATGACAGCTCAGGTTTTATTCTATGGCAGAATTATTTTTAAATGCGCAGAGAGTTCCGAGACCTATTGTTATCTGACAAATTGTAGAATGAATTAACAAAACAAGCAATAGGGAGATTTCTTATAAAAATCTCTTTCATTCGTCTATAATAAAGGTACATTCAATACTTAAAACAACGGGATAAAATGAACAAATTGTAGGTACTTAATTAGCAATAACCAGGTAAAAGTGTAACGAATCAAACTTGTAAATTATTGTCACTCTGCTATAACATAGCTTCTAGATAGATAGATAGAATACTCTTTATTATGTACACCATAAAAATTAAAATACAACAATTCATCAGTCGTTCGTTAATCAGTTTTCTATGACATTTCTTCTAATCTGATGCGTTGGAAGACCTCCCACTAGGTGGACCGATGACCTGGTGAAGGTTGCGGAAATCCGTTGGATGCGAGTCACACGGGATCGGTCAATGTTGCGACACTTGGGGGGGGGGGGGGCTTTGTCCAGCGGTGGATATCTTTCGACTGAAATGATGATGATGATGATGATCATAACCTGTTTACAGTATTCTAAATGTTTACAAGAACTAATTACTTCGGTAAAAGCTCTACAACACAAGTTAAATAACTGTTCATCGCCTAAGAGCTCTGTAATATCATTTTATCCTACGTATCCAATCATATTAAAAGACTAATTGCAGTAATGGCACAGAATGGGGTGTCTTAATCAATCTACGAAGATGGCACCTATTTCCAGTTGACATTTAACGTCAGGTTCCTGAAATATATCTGTACTATCTCTGATGCTTCGTTCGCGTTCAAATTTATATTATATACTTCCTCGGGGACCACTCTATCCATTGGTGAAAACAGCATGAATATCGGTGCAGTAGTTTTTGATTTAATCGCGAACAGACAGACAGACGCAGCGAAGGGCTTTGTTTTATAAAGGGTGTAAAACACCTCTTCACGAAGCCGAAAGGCACTTGTTCTCCCCATCATTGCGATCATTTTTTGTTCTACACCATACCTGGGAACCTTCTAGTTACGGAGATATGGGGGTTCAAAGTTACAACTTTTTTACAAGTCTTTTTATAAGTACACGTTTTTTTTAATAAGATTTTGACTGTTGACACCGTCACGACCCCCGTAGTATTCAATCCATCCATCAGCACAATGTTCTAAGTGCGTTACATTGAGTTCTACCACAAAACATGATTAATAACCTCAAAAAAAGTTGTTTCCCAGCAATTTTTTTTTGCGTAAAGTTACTTAGTTTGATGTGCAGAATGCTTGGTTAACGGCTTTGTGATGAGGTGGTTTACATCCTGTAATATGTAGTGATATAGAAAGAAAGAAAGAAAAAGCATTTATTAGCCCGACAGGACAACACTTAAATAAAAAAAAATTAAAAAATGGTAAAATTGAGATTATAACACTAGTTTAAAATAAACATAGTGAGAGATATCTATAAAGAGGTCATTCATTTAGTCTAGACAAAGGCAATATTGGCAATTACTGGAATCTGAAAGAGCATTCAATCAAACTGTAACTGGATTAGTATATTTTTTTTTAATGTTTATTTAGTATCAGAGTTGGTCCGTGTAGAGGTTCGAAATTCATTTTTCAAGTAAAAACTTCTTCAGGCGCGTTGAGCACTTTTTGAGCGAACAAATATCATGAAAATCACGTGACCGTCACGCACGCTTTTCGTAGCACTCGTAGCCGATCTTCAACTAGTTTTAACTTCTATCGGCAGTCTCCATGTTTTTATTAATGTTAAATGGTAGGCCTATTTTAAAACATCTCTTGACCTCAATCTGGTACTGAGGACAGAGGTGAAGTCGACGATGCAACGAGCTAACCTATAAAAAGTCTATTAACTAGTGAAATTGTCCTACAATAACGTACAAACGGGGTTAAAATGTATCTTAGCCGTAACCTAGATTCATGCTATATTCTATATGTGTGCCCTATTAAAATCGGATCAGCAGTTATGGCGTAAACACGTTGAAGACAGACGGACAAAGTCATTTGCTAAGCATCAAAATATATTAATATCGTTGAATATTTTCTGCTATTGTGTGGTGATCAAATAAAGTTTTAAATGCAAATTCGCTGCGGTTGAAACTGTCATCAACTTTATAATTTAATTAACATACGAGTACACTGAAAATTTGTACCTTCTGCTTCATTATACGTATATTTTCTCATTATATTTTAGTTCGGAGAGTCTGCAGTAGACAGTTCCTAGAATTTTTTATGTTTTATTCGCGTTTCTGACTTTGTATATGAAAATGAATATTAAAATTGAAACATACTTAAAAAAAATCTCTCTATCTTTGAACACATTTAAAAGTTTAAAAAAAGTAATTAAATCAGAAAAATTGTCCCATGAATACCACCAACTCAATATCCATTTAATAACTGATATCAAAATATGAGCCGCCCGAACAGGGACTTGAACCCTGGACCCTTGGATTAAAAGTCCAATGCTCTACCGACTGAGCTATCCGGGCCGTACAAATTCGAACGAAACAGCTGAATACATAGACTGAATTCTTGAATACACTCGTGTACCTCGAGTTCACGACTTCTACATTGTTCATAACATGTTTCATTGTTCTTCATCTCAACATGAATGTGTTAAAATAACCAAAATGAATGCCTGAAGTACCATAAAATCAATAATACAAGTCAAATATCCGACAATTCAGTTGCTCCCTTTTTTTTCAATTTTGGTCTTGTCTGTTTCTGGCTCTAGTGAACCAGTCTGTATGAACGACTGTTTCAACGAACATTGCACGGCCCGGATAGCTCAGTCGGTAGAGCATTGGACTTTTAATCCAAGGGTCCAGGGTTCAAGTCCCTGTTCGGGCGGCCAATATTTTGATATTATAATTATAGAATATTCAAAAAAGGCCTCTCCTTTAATTTCTAAGAGGAAAATACAATATAACCAGAGTTACAAATGAGCTAACTACTTAATATTTGATTTTGTTTCACAATAAAATAAAATAAAAATAACTAAATATCGCTGGACATTAATTAACACACAGCGCCATCTATGGTGCCATACTAAGCAAGGCTTGTATCGTGGCCACCAGATATTTGATATAAATGAATAAAAAAAGCCATTTGTGCCATATTTTTATGAACAATTACATGGTGTTAGTAGGTTATTAGTAAAACTTATTGTACTTATATTGTTAGTGAGGTTAGTCTTCTTCCTTTAAAATATGGACCCCTTTTTGGGTAAAGACCTCCTCCAGCTCTTTCCAGAAATCCCTGTCCTTGCCTGTATTCGTCCAGTTGTTTCCTGATACCTGGATAATGTCATCTAATCTAATCTAATCTAATCTAATCTAATCTAAACTAATATAAAGCAGAAGAGTTTGTTTGTCTGTTTGTTTGGTTGAACGCGCTAATCTCAGGAATCACGGGTTCGAATTGAAAAAATATTTTTGTGTTGGATAGTCCATTTATCGAGGAAGGCTTTAAGCTATATAACATCACGCTACGATTATTAGGAGCGGAAATGAAAAATGTAGCAAAAACGGGGATTTTTATCCTTTCGTTTTTCTCTTATATGACGCAGACGAAGTTGTGTGGGTCAGCCAGTACAGTACTACATATAATGATAGTTAATATACAACATATATACTTTTTTGTTTGTAAATATATACTTATCATACATAGAAACATCCATGACTCGGAAACAAATAACGAGTATCAATGTTCATCACACAAACATTTGTTCCTACCGGGATTCGAACCCAGGACCCTAAGAACATACACATACATACAAACATACATA
This sequence comes from Xestia c-nigrum, assembly GCA_916618015.1. NCBI lineage: Eukaryota > Metazoa > Arthropoda > Insecta > Lepidoptera > Noctuidae > Xestia > Xestia c-nigrum. Next base: position 16,159,933 of record OU745260.1, read on the forward strand.
CATATTTTACGAATATTTTATTAATATCTAGTTTAGTACGCTAGTTTTAATATGATCAGTCATCATCATAATTCTCTTGTCCTTACCCCTATTGACGACCCGATTGGCGTAGTGGTAGTGACGCTGCCTTACGTTCTTAGGGTCCCGGGTTCGAATCCCGGTAGGAGCAAATGTTTGTGTGATGAGCATGGACATTTGTTTCCGAGTCATGGATGTTTATATGTATAATAAGTAGATATGTATTAACGAACAAAAAAGTATATATTTAGTATATCAACTATCTAGTGTCCACGAAACAAGCATTGCACAAGCGTTGCTTAGTGTGGCACTAGGTGGCGCTGTGTGTTAATGTCCAGCGATATTATTATTTTTATTTTATTTATTATTTAAGGTCAGTGCAGCATGCCTTCCATACTTCTCTAATAGTCGTCATCTCAGCAACCACCGTCTTTCTTACCTTACCGTATCATCCTTCACACAATCCATCCATCGTCTCTTTGGTCTTCCTCATCTCGTAACCCATCCACATTCATACTCCAAACTATTCTCATTAAATTTTCCTCATTCCTCCACCTCCACATCACATGCCAATATTACGACAACCGATCGATTACCACAGCACTTTTCAGTCAGCGTGCCTCTTTGAGACTTCCTCTTATATACTCATTTATTTTTCTGTCCATTGGCGTTACGCAACACATCCCCTTCAGAATTGTCATCTCAGCCACATGTACTTACGTGTACCTTTCGTTCATTTCTTATGTTGGGCCACATTCTGATCAATACAGAACATACATAGTATTTGTTTTTGATCAGTATTCTGTTATGTACTTCAATTTAAACATCCATTGCCAAGCAGCTGAGCTATGTTTCAACGAACTAGTTTGTTAAAATTTGTATATGTTAATTATTTCGTCAGTTTTAGAGTAAGTGTTTGACAGTTCCGTGAGGGATAAGGTAGCGAAAGTTTGATCAACGGATGTTATTATTTGCTTTTTTATCTAAAAACGAACATTCAAATACATACCCATACATACTTAGCAGAATAAAATAGTCTGAGAACCATTCTTACCAAATAGTATCCCAGTTAATTCTGTGTTGTGGAGGTCAAACAGGCAGTCGCTCCATGTAAAATACCGGTGTACCCGGCATAAAATAATCTCTATAAGTCTAGAAACATATTTATTTTTTACTCATTTGAAATTGTCGATTTAATCCGATTTAATTAATGAAGCGAAGCAATCAGTGATTGCTAGGCAAACAATAGGAATTCCAAGTTAGTTTCAGTTCCTGTAAAATTTTGGTTTCATTGTTTTATCGTAAACTTTTGAGTTGATAGGTAGGTAAACAAATACACGCTACATGATAATATTAGCGAAAAGTATCATAAAGTATCTGCCCAAGGGGCCCATGTCCCACCGTAGATGCGGGCCTGTGGACGGCTGGCTATGGGCTGGCTAGCCGTCCGGCCGTCTAACGACGACGACAGGCCGTGTCGACGGCGCGTTCGTGTTCCACGCGCGCCTCAAAGAGATGTCAGCAAAGGAGAGGGGCCCACAAGGGCCGAAGCCTGCCGGGGTTGCGGGCCTGTTCGAAAGAGATACCGCGGCCCCGGAACGTAAAAGGCGAGGAAGGAACATGGATGGTTTTTAGTCAGTACCTAAGAGTCTGACACTCCCTCCCGCTCCGCCCAGACGGATCACCACCATAATTAGTTAATAATCATAAGTAACAAACAAGAATATTTATTAATGAATTACCTTCATCATCAATACGATTGTAGAAAATATCTATTTCACCACTTTAATAAACAAAAATTGCCTAAAGACGGTAACAAAGTATGAATCACCGTGATTCATCCTTTTGTACGAAACACGCTATGCGCCAAGTTTTTATATGAACAGTTGTTTCGCCGTCTTTCGTACGGCCCGGATAGCTCAGTCGGTAGAGCATTGGACTTTTAATCCAAGGGTCCAGGGTTCAAGTCCCTGTTCGGGCGGCTTATATTTTGGAATTTATTCTCAATGTTTTCAAAAGTAGTTTTGTGTAAGGAATTTCGTTATAGCAAATTAAACTAGTTATCGAGCGACTTCAAGGTTGCATCTTTATGTGTTATCTGACGGTGAATATATACATATTTTTGTTAATTTTGAACTCAAACGTATATTCCCATTTATTTTATTTAATCGGTAGAACTATATGAATAAATTTAACATTTTTTTTCAGTATCATAATATCTTTAGTTTAGTATCTAAATACTACATTATTTACAATTTACAAAACTATTAAAATAAACAGTAGAGGTAGTACTTATACGTATTCAATTAATATGATAAGCTTTGGGGAAGACCTCGAGCATTGGGTGTATTGGGACAGTACCTAAGTAAAGTCTGAGAAAAAGTAGTCATAAACGTAATCATGTAATTCTACTGGGTCCATTGTAGCCTGCTCTCCTTTATTATACCTTTTATATTAGGTAAGATTCCGTAACCACAGTGCTTAAAAAATCTAATGTATTGTATCCTTCGAGGATCAGTTTTTGTTGAGCTTACAATAGAATACGAGTTACGACAGATTTGGGCACTTTTATTCTTTTCATTGCACAGTGGTTGAACCTTTTTTTGAGGTAAAACGAATGTTGTATTATGTTGGTTACGCAGGTAGCTATTATATTATAATACAGAGGTATATTCAATTTCCAAATCCACGTGGATTGGCGTATAACAGCACTAGATAGGGATAAGTGGAAGCAGGGAAGCTAGCAAAGGCCACCCTGCAGTGGAACACAAATGGCTGATTATAATAATGTTCAATTTCAATTGTTTAAACGCAGTGTTAAAAACTACAAAGTAAATCCAGTTTAGTTATTGATCCAAATCAAATATAAAATCGGTTATGCATAAGTGTAACTTTTATTTCCTCAAAATTTCGCAACCATATTTACAGGAGACGACTCTGATGACATCAACAGCGCAAATCTACACTCCGAGCTAGCAACTGGAAACAAAAAACCAAATTTTGAATTTACTTTTTTGAGTTCAGGAATTCAAAACTCCGTCAATCTTCAAAAGCTAAACCAGTGCTTCAAAGTAGGCTTCCTAATTAGTGCTGAGTACTTAGGTCTCATTCTAAACGTGCCCCTGAATAATGAAATGAGTCGACGCGGCCTAATAGGACCGGTCCAGGTTGGGGTTATTTATGGATTAAGTTAAGTACTTAGGTAAACTGTGGGTAACTGAAGCATTGAGTGTGCTGGTTTTATTTCAGGGTTGTTTACTGTCTTGTTTACGTGCTCATTATATATAATGTTCTGAACCTATTTGGCTGTCTATTTTACATCTAAGTATTGCGTTGTTTATTAGTGTAGAGTGGTGTGGCTTTTTACGTTTTTATTTTTGCGACATCGTAGTTGGTTGAAAAAAGAAAAAGATTTGAATGAAAATGTACGTCCATTTTTAACCGACTTCTAAAAAAGGAGGAGGTTCTCAATTCGGATGTTTCTTTTTTTTTTTTTTTTTTTTTATGTTTGTTCGGGCATAACTCCGTCGCTTACCAACCGATTTGGAAAATTCTTTTTTTGTTGGAAAGGGTATTCTTTCCAAATGGTCCCATAGCCACCAAATCAGGATCTGATGATGGAATCTTGGCGAAATCGAGGGAACTCTTCAAATTTTATATGAAAACGTGTTGCGATTTTGGTATTTTCTACAACAAGTGAAGCATTTGCGTTTGATAAGAACCATTCTACCATCAGATCTGATGATGAAGCCAAGAGTCACGGAACTCCATAATGAGACAATGTAGGTACCATAGTCGTGTTTGGGCTTGTTATAATTGTAACGGTATGCACTTTCTATGTATCAAGCACATGTGAACCACTAAAAAGTGAAAAATAAAAACTTTTTTGCAAAAAATAAAACCGACTTCAAAAAAAACAAAAAAGTGAAAAATAACTTTAGCTTCTGAAGTCGGTGACAAAAAAACTAAAGCAATCAAACAAAGGTCACCGACTTCAGAAGCTAAAGTTATTTTTCACTTTTTTGTTTTTTTTGAAGTCGGTTTTATTTTTTGCAAAAAAGTTTTATTGTGGACCCTTTACCTAACGTTAACTAACCTAAATATAAACAAAGAACTACAAAATTATACTACTTTAAAACATATACTTACAGTAAAATTACTTGTTGTAGGTTTTAATGTCGATACTTACAAATACATATCAGCAGTAACTTGTGACAAATAAAACGAACGCAGAATCCAACTGTGTTTACATTTTATTTGTCAAACATGCACACTCACACACCCATTCAAACTTTTCAAAGCTAGTATCTGCTCTAATGTTATTTAATTCCATTAAGTTAAAGCTAAATGTTGTCTCACGAAAGCGGTTAGCATTTCCATAAGTAGGGCACTCCGCAGCAATTGGGCGAAGGCCGAGGTCCCAGCAGTTTCGAGACAAAGCCGTCTGCCGCAAGGTCAAGTTGACTGGCTGCCGAGAACCCTCGGCCACTTCGTTTAGCACCTACTAACACTATGCAAAATGTTTCGGTTCTCAAGGTCACTGAGGTATTGACACAGATTACGTATTGATTAGACTAAAGCATGAGTACTAACAATTTGGTTCCCTGTCTTCTGACCTATTCTCATTTTTCCGTATTTGAATGAAATTTGTAACAGGGCACAAGAATTGTCTAGAGCTTGTGCATATGCTTGTGCTTATGTTTCTTTATATAATACTTTTTATCCCGGTAGTAATAATTTTCGACCAACACGCAGAGTAGATACCTATAGGCTAGTGTCGAAATAGAATACTGAACCGTGTACTAATATTATCAAAAACTACATGAGTTTGATTTGTAAGACGACCCGATTGGCGTACTGGTAGTGGCGCTGCCTTACGTTCTTAGGGTCCTGGGTTCGAATCCCGGTAAGAGCAAATGTTTGTGTGATGAGCACGGACATTTTTTTCCGACTCATGGATGTTTATATGTATAATAAGTATATATTTACAAACAAAAAAGTATATATTATGTAGTATATCAACTATCTAGTGTCCACGACACAAGCTTTGCTTAGTGTGGCACTAGGTTAATGTCCAGCGATATTTTATTGATTTATTATTTATTATTTCCTGGTCGGACAAAGTTTTATTGGGTTTTCCAGTATATTTTCAGAAGCAGCCATTTGAGGTCTAGATTTATGCCCGGTTGATGCCAATGCACTCGTCCAATATTAAATAAATAAATACATCTCGGCCATTTCGAATTACAGGCTACTAGATAATTCAAAATTAGACCAGTAAATAGCTTCCCTTTTAAGCACACAAGCTAAACGATAACAATAGAGAAATAAATAAAACATTCAACGTTTTTATTAAGGGAACCACTATAAATAAACGGTAAACCCACTGCTTTAGTACCTAAAACGCGGAGGTTCCACGAAATCTTATTCACTTTAGGAAGGAACACCTAACGAACGGTTACCTATCTACAATGTTTACCTGGAAGGAGGCGGGTTTTTCGGACCATAAACGCGGGAAAAGGCGCCATCTTTGTAAGAAAACTATGGGAAAAATGAAATTGGTATCCCGAAAGGAACAATGAATGTGTGAAGTTTTCATAAGAACCTATATATAATATACAGGTTGTAAACCACCTCATCACAAAGCCGTTATCCAAGCATTCTGTACATCAAACTTAAGTAACTTTACGCAAAAAATATTGCTGGGGAACAACTTTTTTTTTTGAGGTTATACATCATGTTTTGTGGTAGAACTCAATGTAACGCACTTAAAACATTGTACTGATGGATGGATTGAATAGTACGGGGGCCGTGGAGGTGTTAAATCTTACAAAAACAGAATGCATTAAAAAAAAAACTTGTCAAAAAGTATGATGTAGAACAAAAATATGATCGCAATGATGGGGAGAGCAAGTGCCTTTCGGCTTCGTGAAGAGGTGTTTTACACCCTTTATATGGTATATTTTGTAGATACATTTTATTGTGTAGGTAGAGACAGATACGATATTCAGTATTGATTAAAATCATTAGCATTAGCATTATCAGCTTATGGATAGGGAACTCCCACTATCCAGCAGCGGGAGTGGGAGTGAGAGAGTGTGCTATGCCAATACTTATCATCTTCCTACTCCCCTTGTCCCATGTTACTTGGGGCCGGCGCAACAAGTATTTTCTTCCATTCTTCTTCTTGTCGCGCTGATAACTGTCGCGTATGGTCGTTCGTGACGTCAGCGAGAACAAAATACTGCTGTCGGTTGCCGCTGACGTAAGCGTCGCAGTATGATCACGTATGGTGCTATATAAAACACAATATATACTCGTACGCGACCGACCGTGCGCGACAAGAATTCAGGCCTAAAACCGTCTCGCTATCACTTACTCATTTTTCTTTCATATCATTCCTCTAACAATTCATCCATCGTCACACATAGTCACTTACATAAAAAATATTTAATATTTAAATAACAAGATAGATCGGGTAACATCACAAGGACAACGACTTTTCATAGAAGATCTGTACGACGGTTAGGTTGTCTACCGTAAATAATCTGTTTTCCAAGAACTGCACTCTGCGTCCAAAGAATACGGTTTCGTATTTACGAGTACTGTAGTATTTTCATAAAATAAATGCAGAGGAACGTTAAAGTAGAAAGTTGTCGACAGAAAAACTTCGTTAAGCGTAACGAAGTTATGAAGAAGACAATTATATTTTCTGAGGACGTTAGCGTAACTTAAATGTTTTTCACTGCAAATGTTGATGTTTTTTTTAAAAAAAAAACTATACATAGATAAACTGATCCATTCTGTATTCGCTTGCAGAAATCACCTCCTTTCGCCTCGTTTATGTTCCATACATTGGCTTCAAAAAGAAATTTTCATAAATAGTGCTGCCATCTGTGTGTTTAGGTACACAAACTTTTCAACTGTCATAATCGCTATTTTAGACTACTTGCTACTGAAGTAGATAGCCTAGCGGTGACAGCGGTTGCCCTTGTGACTAATAGTTCACAAGTTCGAATCCTCAGAATTTCTCTTTGTATTTATTTGGTTGAACAAAAACTAAAAACGAAAAACGAGTTGCGCATCTATCTTGTAATAAATAGTGTATTATCTATGCTACACACGTGACCTTTCTAAAGAACCAAAGAGAGTTTTCCTTGAAAAACATTTTTTTGTGTCTATGGACACAAAAAGCGCCGTTATCCACCATATGAGCTGACACCCTTTTTCGTGATCTTCTAAATTTGAAATTTTAGAGAAGTATGGAAGAAGAAGATATGCGGCACCGCCCCAAATAGATTGTAGTACAGGCAATTTAAGGGTATGCCTTTTATTTGGGGACTAGCTGAAAATCGCAACTTCGTCTGCGTCACATAGGAGAGAAAAACGAAAGGAAAAAATATCCCCGTTTTTGCAAAATTTTTCATTCCCGCTCCGCTCCTAATGGTCGTAGCGTGATGTTTTATAGCCTAATAGCCTTCCTCGATAAATGGGCTATCCAACGCAAAATTCTTCAATTTGACCCAGTAGTTCCTGAGATTAGCGCGTTCAACCAAACAAACAAACAACAAACAAACTCTTCTGCTTTATAATATTAGTATAGAAGTATAGATGATGGTGAATACACAACTGTGAAAGTTTTTAAAAACTTTGCAATAGATACTTAATACTCTACCAACTTATAAAGACAATACAGATGATACCACCAAGTATTGTACTTTGGGTACCTATCATCCAGTAGGATTGTGATGGATGGGTGGTATAGAGGTTCTATAAATACGCGACGAGTGGGCGGTACATTGTGGAACACATTGGGATTGACGGCCCCGTTAATAGAAACCAGCGTGAAATCCATTATATGCTTCACAGGATATAGAATGACTGAAAATAAAACTGAAGAGTCGGATTAAATCTAACAAAATAGAGCAAAATACCTAGATGTAGGTACCTCTACCAACTTAGCATGTTATATAAACATAAACAGATGTTGTACCATAGGTGTCAATAGTTGGGTTGATTTTCTAACGCCTAACAGCCCAAGTAGCACATTAGCGATGAATTAGGTCATAAACTAGCCACATTACAGTCTACAGCTTTTATGCAGATGTACTAAAGGATAGGAAGAGTCTTTAGACTGTATTATGGAAAGATCGGGGTATGGTATCGGGGGCATTGCAGTTACCTAAAAATATACTAATTCATATATTAGTAAAAAACAGTGGTTATTACTTAGTGCCCAAGTAATAAGTATATTATAGTGGTAACACGATCTTCAAATAGCAGATATACAGCTATAATAGTTTTATGTTGGATGTTATGTGCGATTTATTTATGCTTTATTTGACTAACCATACCCCTTTTTTTTCAGAGTACCACAAAACAAAGTCCGTCCATAACAGTCGATGGGATCTCCACGTACCCAGGGCTGGGGTTCGGCCCTATGGGCCCCGTGGTCCCGATGCCTGGAGAGCCCCCCGGCACGCAGCTACGCCAGCACCAGGGCACCACCACCAATCTACCGAGCACTGAGAAACCCGAAAAGAAGATTAAGAAGCTCGTCATCGCCGCCTTTGAGTTCCATCGGGTTGAAACGCCTTTCTTGATAGGATTATGGATTTTCTTCGCTAGCATTGCAAAAATTGGTGAGTTTCGTTATAATTCTGTTATTATTGAGGTTGTTTTCATAACCAGAAATATCTCAAACGCTTGATTATGGCTGAACCAGTGCTTCAATTTGTAAAAACGTGCAGGTACACATTGGTACCGAGGCTGGGCCGCACGTCTGTGACATCCAAACTATATGAAGGTGGTCCTTATTTTATTGGAATACTATAACTTTGCTAGAAAAGGCTCAAATTTTACGTGTTACCACAGTACCTATTGCTCGCGCATAGATATCTCAAACGTATCACATATCAAAGTATTTCTGCGCAAGATAGAAACACTACTGTGTCGTGACGTGTCATGTCGTCATAAGTTGTGTTGCTGTGTCGCACCGCAAATATGTTTCTAACCATACTAAATGTGATCAGCACAACATAGTGTGTTTTAACTTTTAGGCGCGGGGGAAACAGCAGACAACAGCTCTATTGAGAACACACTATTTTATTTTCTCCACGTTGGGATACACTAACAAGGGGCGAAAGAAAGCAGTGAGTTTTCTCTAGATATAACTGACATTCAGCACAAAGAGCATAGTTTACGGCACGCCGCCGCCACCACCCTGTTCAGATTCGTATTTGTACACGGTGGATTTAGATTCGGATCTCCACGGGAGGCGGAGATTGATCACGTGGACACATTTTTTCGGATATATACCTTTTAATTTACGGCCAGGATGAATTCTAGAGTCGTTGAATTCCAGGAGGATCTAGTATTTTAGGTCGAAATTGGCATTTTTCATTTAAATGTTCTGATCTTTTAACTCACTTTGGAGACTTAGGTACCTACATGTAATATTATTGATTAAGAAACGTCTCAGCAGTGATAACCTAGTGTAAATGTCGGTCTGCCAAGTCATAGGACACGAGGTGGAACCCAAGACCTCTGATTTTCAGATTCATGTTCATGATTATCACTTGGTTCGGTGAAGGAAAACATCGTGAGCACACCAAACCAGCATGCCTGAGAGATATTTCTGGACGGTTTATAAAGCCAAGTCCGACACGCCCATGGGCGACATAACAACTCTGACACCTGATTAGGCAATAACGACACGAAAAAAATTATGAAGAAACCTTAAGTTAGCTTAAGTTAGTTCGATACAGAACCATTAAATAATCACTGACATACCTTTGTAACTGCATGTTGTTTTAATATAATACAAAGAAAGACGCTTACTGTATTTTCTTTCTCATATATTCAATGCATGCCGTGCCTTTAATTAAGGCTACACTATAAACTATTAAATTCAACATGTGATCTTAAATATGTATTTTTGGTGTACGCTTTGTTGGTTGTCCTTAAATAAATAAATAAATATGATTCTATAAAATTATATGAAGAGTGAGAGATGTCGCACGAACAGTAAGTCGTGGGTTCGAACCCAGGCAGGCGGCATTACTTTGTGTAATTTATTATTTTACCACCACTGCTCTCTGCTGTCCTAGAACCAATAATTCGACAACATGTGACATCCACCAAGGCGCACTGAGCCCGCGTGGTGGATTATTGCCCATTCGCAAAATACGCGCTTTGACACGTAGTTATTGCGGACACCAGCCCGTTACAATCTCGCACGCTACGGGATTAATCCCTAGAAACTAGTTATTGTAAAACATACGAAATAGTCAGAACCACTACAATACTGCTTAGCAGCAGTAATTACGAACTAGCTAAAACGAAGTTCGTGAATTAGTCGGGTTAATTAATAAAGTATTGATTGAACAAGAGAAGGGATAGACTGGATTTTACTGGATTATCGAAAACAATGACACGACTAGGTCCAAAGCGGTGCTGCTCTAGTAATGATTCTCTGTTATACAGAGTGTTTTCGTGAGGAAACCGGCATGTCCTAGAACCAAAAATTCGAAGACAATATGTGACATCTACCAACCCGCACTGGGCCCGCGTGGTGGATTATTGCGCATTCGCAAAATACGCGCTTTGACGTGGAGTTGCGGACACCAGCCCGTTGAACAATACAATACAATAATACATTACGGAGTGTAAGCAGACTCTTCACGTACTTCATCAACCAATCATTCTGTACATCAAAATAAGTAACCCTACACAAAAATTATTGCTGGAATTCTTTTTTGGGGTGAAATGTCACGTTTTACGATAAAACTCAATGTAATTAATGCACTCAAAATGTTGCGCTGGTTGGTGGATATCATACTGTGAGGATCGTAGAGGTGTTTAAAACATTATATTTAAAAAAGAGTTGAAACTTTTACTCCCAATAACTCCGTAACTAGAAGGTTCCCAGTATAGTCTAGAACAAAAAAAATATCGCAATGATATGATTTCTTTTAACAACCTTAAATCCAAACTATCCAAACTAATATTATAAATGCAAAAGTAACTGTCTGTCCATGGACCTAAAAAAAAAGGCGGACGCCGTCTTCTTTAACAATAACTGAAGCACCCATAGTAAGTCAGTGCACTAATGCTGACAGGTGCGCACGCATACATTCACACCATAGTAAGTCTGCCGTCGGCCATTCCGTTTTGAACGATGCTACGTGTGCCCACTTGTTATTTTGCGTAATAAAAATTAAAGTATGCCCTCGTGTGTTGTGAAAAGTTGTCGAAACCATAGTGGTTCAATTTAAAAAAGCCAGGGAATCACGTTTCATAGGTAAGCATGTAATTTTAAACCTTATTTCTCGATTTTACGTTAATAAATTTAATAAGTCTCGAAATCAATCAGTGTTGCAACCATTTCAAGTTTTAAATTGCTTTAAAAGTGGGAGATTTATTTTATTTTTATGTTAATATTTATTATATCCTTCTATATTTTATAGATTTCCCTCAGCAAATGATGCATGGAAAAATGATTGGATAAAAATAATAAGGGCTAAAATTTATTTTATGGGCCAACGAGTTAGAAGTTCATTTTATTTTTTGTAAATAGTACTCATTAACAGAAGGCTTTTCACAATTTTTTAAGTTGCGGAGACTCCCGGTTTACGAGATATTTTTTTTAAAATTTTCCATATAAATTGAAGAATAAAACGCAATTTATGTAGATTAGAATTCTAATTTGACGTTTCACGTTCCGTTGACCGATAAAAAGTGTTTCATTCAATTTTGTCGTATTGATTACCTGTAAATTGAGCACCAAATTATAATGGGGTGTTTGATGACAAGCTAGTTTTGCCTAAGCCGACTTGGGGCACCCCGACACGGATAGATTAGGTTAGAAGGGTATAGACCCCGCCATACCCTTCGTGGTTATTTTTTTTTAAACCACCCAGAAGTTGGAGCCCCGCTCAGCTATTTTGGCAGGTGTCGAAAAATACGCTAACCTAACCTCAAAATTTTAACCACGAATATGTCCATAACCATGGGTCTCTGCGGGGTGGGGATGGGACAGGGGGTAGGTACCTCCCACCCTCGCCCTCCCCGCCCCATAAATCTATGGAAATTAGAGTTCAAATTGATGGAAATTTGTGTTTTAACCTAACTTAACCTCAAAACTTTAACCATGGATATCTCCATAACCATGGGGCTCCGCGGGATGGGGATGGTACAGAGGGGTAGCCCCCCTCCCTACCCCGTCCACCCCGACCCAAAAACCGATGGCGCATAAAGGAAATTTTAACCTGAAACGTCAAATTTGACATCTAATCTACATAAATTGCGTTTTATTTTTCAATTTATATGGAAAATTTAAAAAATTATATCTCGTAAACCGTGAGTCTCCGCAACTTAAACAATTGTGAAAAGCCTTCTGTTAATGAGTACTATTTACAAAAAAAAAAATTAACTTCTAACTCGTTGGCCCATAAAATAAATTTTAGCCAAAATTTAAACCAACAAAAGGGTTTGTAACATTTTATTAACATTAAATGAGTTGTAAATATTTTTAATATCCAATGTGTTTTATTTACTTTACCTTTATTTTAACAATATCTGTCACAAAAACTTGTAATAAAACCAAGTGCAAGGGAAATCTTATTGAAATGTTGTTTAAAAAAACTTTTTTGCAAAAAATAAAACCGACTTCAAAAAAAACAAAAAAGTGAAAAATAACTTTAGCTTCTGAAGTCGGTGACCTTTGTTTGATTGCTTTAGTTATTTTGTCACCGACTTCAGAAGCTAAAGTTATTTTTCACTTTTTTGTTTTTTTTGAAGTCGGTTTTATTTTTTGCAAAAAAGTTTTTATTTTTCACTTTTTAGTGGTTCACAGGTGCTTGATACATGGAAAGTGCATACCGTTACAATTACAACAAGCCCAAACACGACTATGGTACATTGTCTCATTATGGAGTTCCGTGACTCTTGGCTTCATCATCAGATCTGATGGTAGAATGGTTCTTATCAAACGCAAATGCTTCACTTGTTGTAGAAAATACCAAAATCGCAACACGTTTTCAGATAAAATTTGAAGAGTTCCCTCGATTTCGCCAAGATTCCATCATCAGATCCCAATTTGGTGGCTATGGGACCAACTTGGAAGTATACCCTTTCAAACAAAAAAAGAATTTTTCAAATCGGTTCAGGCGTCTTCGTGTAATCGGTGAACATACATAAAAAAAAATAATACATACAGTCGAATAGAGAACCTCCTCCTTTTTTGGAAGTCGGTTAAAAATGGGTAATTTTTCATCATCTGGCATCCCTTTACACACGCACACATAGTTACGCAGCCGCCATTGTGATGCTTCAATTTTTTCTTAATGAAGTTACGTCCGCCCTTTTTTTTAGGTCCATGTGTCTGTCTGTCTGTCTGTCTGTCTTTGCTTCACGCCTAAACTACTGAACCGATTTGTGTGAAATTTGGTACAGACATAGTTTGGAACTTGAGAAAGGACATAGGATAGTTTTTATTACAAAAAATAAAATAAAAAATAAAATTTATTCCGGACATACAGCGCCATCTATTGGTCAAGAGTCGGCAACGTGGGTGAAGCCAAAAATCTGCCGGAAGTCACTATTCCACGCGAACGAAGTCGCGGGCAAAAGCTAGTTTAAAATAAACACTATGAAGACACCTTAAAAATGATCAAATGTTAGGTTGAAGCTCAGTAACTCGTTACAAGAACATCAACAATGGTCTCTGTAAGACTAAAACAAGCAGTAGGTATCACCTTAAAAGACAATTTATAAAATAAGAACAACTACAGTGAGCTTAATAAATAATACACTGAAATCTTGATAAGCTAATCGTAGTGACAGACACGAGACGCTTTTCTCCGCCCTTGTACCTTCCACTTTTTCAGGCACTTCTCGTAAGTATGTTCCTCTAAATTTTCCAACGTCAGTACTTACTTACCTACCTACATAATAGGTACTTGCAAATCTGAGGTATATTCGAAGCTTCGAAGGTAATTCAAACTGGGCCAAGTGGTGTTATACCCGTAGCTATATTTACTAAGAATTTAACTTGGTATACCTATTGCCTACCTTTACACACGGTCGTGTGGACATATGAACGGCTTTGTAATATAAGAGTTGTTTATATTGTGAATTAAATTTCGCGCTTCTAGGTATAAGATAAGCGGTGGGTACCTGAGGTTTATACAGGATGTATTTCACCTCATCACAAAGCCGTTAACCAAGCATTCTGTATAGCAATCTAAGTAACTACGCAAAAATTATTGCTGGGAAACAAGTTTTTTTTTTGAGGTTCTATAAACTCATGTTTTGTGGTATAACTCAATGTAACGCATGTGCACTCAAAACATTGTGCGGATGGATGAATTGAATAGTACGGGGGTCGTAGAGATATATAAAGTAAAAATCATGCGATAAAAAGTGTTATTTAAAAAAAAACTTGTCAAAATTGAGCAACTTTGGGTTTGGGTTTTAAGGAGATCGGAATATATCTCTTGATTAGTCTTCGTCTTCATCGAGCATTTATATAACTAGCGAGATTGTAAGCTCTCGAAAGATTGTCAAACGAACATACTGCTTACAATTTAACGCATTATTTTTCAGTAAATTACAACCTATCGAAGTGAAACCGTCATATTGTTGGTTTAAAATCTCGCTAGAGAGATTACAATCTAACGTGTTTGACAATTTTACGGTGACATATCCAGAATCTCTTTTCAATTATTGTAACGCAATAATTGAAAAGAGATTCTGGATTTTACTTGACCGTCAAAAAAGGACAATACCCCAATCTGGGTGATCTCAGATATTTTATGGTTGAATAACTTCTCGGTAAATTGTCTCACGACATAAGTAGTACTAATAAAATTGTTTAATAGGTTATGCTCTATCCAAGTTACAAGTTTATTTTGGTTGGCCGACTTTTGAAAATAGCCCAAAAATGTACGAGGGCTGGGTGATCTCCTTGTGTGTAGAAAATTTTCAGGTACGAATGTGGATGGCTATAAGTGTAAGGGAAACATGATAATTTTTGCCTTTCAAGTAGTTTCAAGCCGTGACTATTTAGATGACAGACAACTAATAGACAAATATGGAAGAAGAAGACTTCCTGTTCCGGCCCCAAGTAAACTGGGATTAGACCTGGAGAATGTAGACAATAATGACATCTATTCAAGTTTGTGTTTCACATACTGATTAATTATGTTCTTACCATTTACGATTCATGTATTTTTGTCTCTAAACACTTTGGAAGTTTAATATCACAGGAACCCATTATCTCAATAACTCATGCTATAGGTAATCATTGCTCAAGACAACACCTTTATATTAACTCAATGACGACTACTATACGAGTCGACAACATGACTGAAACTTCTATACAAGTTGTAGTAACTTGCTTGCAACATTTGCAAATTCAGAAGTTAGTTAGGCAAGATCAGTACGGCTTCACAAGCGGAACGTGCCGCTGACCTAGATTTCATGTACCAGCTGTACCCAGTACAAGGAGCTTTTTCTAACTTAATTCTACTTACATTGATTTATTAGAATGAAATGAGATTGTTACTTGGCGGAATATGTACAAACAAACCAACAGCAGCTACATGTTTCTAACTGTGCTGTTGAAATATTTTGAATTTGAAGTATTCATTACTAGCTCTTATGTCCCACTGCTGGGCTCCCCCAATTTCTTTTATTCTGAACGCCTTCTTGCCTTCTTTCCAAACGAAGACATCCAGGTCACCTCGCCATCTCCTTCTTGGTCTACCATTGCCACTTGACACAGTTTCAGGGCACCAATCTAGCATTTATTACTATTACGAATAATATAGGTATGTGCATATTTTAAGACCATACTTTTACACATCACACATTCACACCAAAACCCGAAATTAAGTTTAGTCCAAAAAAGGGGTATCTAAATAACCCTAATCACTCATACAAAATCCCGTGGCTCCCATCAGCAAGAAACTACGTTTGTCCGAATCAAATTCAAAACAAAGTCAAAACATTTATTGCGAACCAATAAATGTTTTGACTTTCTAATATAATCATTGAATGAGTTGTGGCTATCATAGCAACTGATCTTCTCTCTCTGTGATAAGTTTGGCAAACACTCAATCCAGCATGAATAATCAAAATAAAAATAAAAACAGTTATACGTGCCACAAGAGAGCAAAGTGAGTTTTTGCTGCGAGTGTTGATTTTGAATCACGAGTAAGCGAAGGATTCTATAGTTGAATCGTAATACAACTGTGATTGAAAAAACTTTAAACTTTTTTAAAAAACGGGTCAGTTTGGGGTATGATGTTTGATTGTGAAATCAGTCAGAAATGATGCACACTTCAACCCCTTAACGGATCTAGGTCGACTTAACCAGTTACCTTGTATATACACGCTGAAATTTTAGTGGTTGTTTTCCCGAAGCGAAATGAGATTGTGTCGGTAATAGGTACAATCGATTAATATATATTTAAAAAAAATAGACTCAATAAATGGCAGATTAACAATATGATAAAAAAAACTCGAAAGCGACTTGAACCAACAGTAATATCTACGCGGAACGCGGGCCGTGCGCGGGGGGTGTCCAGAACAGCCGTGCGGTCGATGCACTTCGCGTATAAATCAGCTGATCACTACTCCTGACTTAGGTCCATGTTCACCGAAAAGATAACCTTCCAATTACCTAAAAACAGCTGTCACTGTGACATATTACCACACAAATTTGTGTTTTAAACACCTGTATTAGATAATAAGACTGTCATCTTTCTGATGAACATGGACCTTAATACAACACAAAACCCAATAAGTTATAATAATAATTTAAAAAAATAATAATAAGTATAACTTTGCTTTTCGATGGTGCTACTGATGGGTAATCGTCCTACCGCGGGAAAACAACCATTAAAATTTTACGCTGTATACTCGTATGTTGCCGGGTTAGTTATGTTAAGTACCTAGGTAATGTTGCCAAACTTTTGAAAACAGTCAACACGTGGTAACAATGTTATCTCAACACTGCAACATAAAATACTATCTGTTAACGCTTTAACAAGTGCATGTGTCCGTCGTCCGTCATCGCCTGATCAAACGAAAGTTAGTCTTTGTTATATTTCACAGTGTTGCTCCACGAAACTTAACACCTATATCATAAGCTGCAGCAATCCAATGCCAATGTGTCTGAGTACGGAGTCCAAAAATACACGTTTTAATATATAAAAAATCTTTATTTCGTATCAAACATACATTAATCAATAATATTGGTAAATACCATACATAGGCAAACAATACAAAACTTTTCTTATGAAAAGTCAACGCTTAAAATTTGTTATTCTTCACCAAACAAACATAAGTATAAAGTTTTCATTTAGTCGGTTTTATTAGTAGGTTCAAGCACTGAAGAATTAAGTACAAGGTTACTCTGAATTCTAGACTTCCTCTTTCGTTTTAAAGAATACATTTTTCGATATTTGCCCTTCTGAAAATGTCTTCGAGATTTAACTGGAAAGGTTAAGGTCAGGTCCGATTTATTACAATCTTCAAGCTGAGTCAGCTGTTGTTGTGTCACGGAAGAGAATGCTGTGATATAAGCTGATCTGGGTGCAAAGCCAGTCGGTCGACGTGTGCGTGAACCGCGCCACAATCGCCGGCCGTGTGACGGACATTCTGACTCCCGTTCCATGGAAAGTATTGACATAGTCGAGAAAGATTGATCCCCTCCAGATAGCGGATTGGTACACTTATCCTCATACCGCAAGGTATGAACGTTTGTGTAGTAGTTCCCCATTTTGACGTCAACAAAATCCAATGAGTTACTTGAAACTTTAGATGGCAGAACAGAATCTTTTGCAGTGATTTTTTTATTTCTAAACTGACAACCGACATCTCTGATAAATATAACGGTCTCGTCATTCGAATTTTCATTGGCATCATTAGTATTGTAATTTGAAGAATCAAATTGACATGACTTATTGGATCTACACGTAAACTGTTCCGTATAACATGTATTATTAGGAGTTAGTTGGCAAGGAGAAGGAGAAAATGTACCACGGGTTGGTTGGTTCTGATTTAACAGAAAAGGTGGCACATTATAATCGTTAAGGAACTCACACGCATTCTGCACACGAGTAATCATGTTAACCTGCTGGTTGATTGTATTTGCTAATGAATCATGTTGACATACAGGAACATATTTGCATCTGGGAATATGCGGACAGGTAGTGGTTTCTATATCCTCGACCATTTTATTTGTGGCTTCTTCGTAATGCAGATTTTTAGAGAGTGGCACACACAAAGGTAAGTTAACGCATCGAGGGCGATGTAAACAAGGAGGTATATATTCGCAGTTATTTTTCAAGACAGTTGCTCTTTGACAGGAAGGAACGACCGTACACGGCGGATGATGCCTACATGCTTTCGTTATTCTTATAACTCGAGGTGCTGTTGATTTAGGATTAGTATTTTTATTAGCACATTTCTGATTTAAGTTAAAGTTAAAGTCAGTTGGCAGTATTTGACATACGGGTAACATTTCACAGCGAGGGTCATGTAAACATAAATCTCCATCATCCGTATTCTTGCTTCTGTTACAGTTTGGAGAAGCAGCAGCAGCTCTATATGCAGTCGTCGAAGATATCTCCTTGCTGTGAAATACCGAGG
This sequence comes from Xestia c-nigrum, assembly GCA_916618015.1. NCBI lineage: Eukaryota > Metazoa > Arthropoda > Insecta > Lepidoptera > Noctuidae > Xestia > Xestia c-nigrum. The sequence goes on from OU745260.1 coordinate 16,178,611, forward strand.
AATGTTCATATTTCAAGCTTTCTTCTTCTTCCGTAGTACTTGTACTGATTACGACATCTACTTTTTCCTTACAATTAGGGCAAAAAATCCTTCGCGCCTTTTTAGGAGGCTTTAATTTATTCTTAGCAGTTTTATCTGTATTAAAATTGTTTTTATCAGCAACGATCGGTACGTCTTTTTTAGGCGCTAATTCTATTGGTTCGTCGTTCTTCTTGTTAGGAACAGTCACTTCGATCATCTTTATTATACTAGTGTTCGTTGGCTTATCTTCCATAACAAAATCACGTTTACACTTTTTTACTTTGCTATTCCTGACATCTTGCTTTTGTTCTGCCACAACTTGATCGGTGCTTGTAACTTGATCAACAATTGTTAGCGACTTACTGTTTTTTGCTAACTTAGTAAGAGATTTTTTATTCGTGCAAGGACAAGCATACGAAAATAGTTGACACGGGCAAGGATCTTCTGTACGCTTTCCTCGGTCTTTTTTCTTTGCCTTCTTCTCTTCCGGAATGGGTTTAGTGTACTCTGTGCGATATTTTGAATAAGACCAAAACTTTTGTGGTCTGTTAGACTTGAGTTTACTATAGTGTTTGTAATGACGAGTCTTTTGGTAATCGTATGTATAATCATCGTCTCTTAATAATATCTCAGAAGATAGACCTGACTTTTTTTTCTTAACCTTCTTAGAATTGACCTCGATACTATCTCGCGGCAATAGTTTTGGTTTTGCATGCATTTGAGTAGCACACTCCTGGACAATAGCAGTGGCTTTTTCACCAAAAACGTTAATAGGTTGTGGCAATCTCATCACTTTCAAAAAATTAGCATTTGACCAACAGGGTTCAGTAAAACAATGGAATGAGTGTCTCTTAGCAATCTCATCCAAATCACAGAATATGGTACTCGTAGAAGGTATAATAACTTTGGTGCTACTTTCCTTAATTAAAGGATTATACTTTTCAGACACTACGTATTCATAATCTGGCGGTATGTTGGTGGGTGATTGGCATTTTGCAACATACATTGCATGTTCTCTAGCTTGTTTGTTGGGGCTCACCTTATGAACTAAATTACCTGTTGACGTATGAGCCCCAACTACATCATACAAACTAGAAAAGGATTTAGTACGAAGCAACTTGCTTTGCTTCGGATCAGACATTGTTCAATTTAAATAGTATATGCGTTTGTTACAACTATAAAATGTGGTGTTTAAGTTTGATCAAGTTTCATACCTGATTAAAAGAATTACATTGGATTTTCTACCATCACAAAAATATTTTAATTTTAATTTACATGTTTTTTTACATTTTTCATTTACTTCAATGTCACGAATTGACACTGTCACGGCGTATCCACGAAGAATGTAATCAAGAAGTTAGCAAGTAGTTCGGTTACAAAGTTTATTCTGTTTTATTAGCCCAGTACTAAAATAAATTAATTTTCTGATTAATGTAACCTGCTCAGTACACAATTGTTTCAGGTTTTCATATGGCACCGAAGTTGTCCAAGATGTTCCCTGAATCGTGTCTCCTGATCTTCGTGGGTGTGCTGATCGGGGCGCTGTTGCTGAGCACCCACAGCGTGCACGTACAGCCACTGACGCCAGACACCTTCTTCCTGTACATGCTGCCACCCATCATCCTGGACGCCGGCTACTTCATGCCTAACAGATTGTTTTTTGATCACCTTGGAACAATTCTTTTGTTTGCGGTTGTTGGGACAGTGTTCAACACCCTGACTATTGGTAAGTTGCGTAATTCTTAAATAGTAAAGCCTATTGTTTTCAACACCGTTCACAGATCACTTAACTGCCTTGTTGGTCTAGTAGCATGACTGCTGGGAACGAGGTACTGGGTTCAATTCTTAGCTTGGGTATTGTTTTGTTCACAGGGGCGTCCCTATGGGCTTGTGGACAGACCGGGATGTTTGGCTGCACCACTCCTCTTCTAGACATGCTGTTATTTGCTGCATTGATCTCTGCGGTAGACCCAGTAGCAGTGCTGGCCGTTTTTGAGGAAATTCATGTTGATGAAGTGCTTTACATTGTAGTTTTTGGGGAATCTCTATTAAATGACGCAGTTACTGTCGTTTTGTATCATATGTTTGAAGCGTACACGTAAGTACTGGCTATTTTGGATCTAAGATTGAAATCATTAGATTAGCGCGAGTTTGGTTCGTTGTCAATGACTTATCAATATCACTATTCTCACTGTAGAAAATTTTTGTACATCGTGAGTACTGTGAGCACATCTAACGAATTCAATCTTTGTTTGGATATATCATCAAGAACCAAAATGTCTGACTTACTAATTTAAATTTAAATTTATCATGATAGAGAAATGGGTCCATCGCATCTCCAATACACAGACTTCCTGGCTGGTCTGGCCTCTTTCGTGGTGGTGGCATTCGGAGGCACGTGCATCGGTGTGGTGTGGGGCTTCGCCACCGGCCTCGTCACTCGATTTACAAATGAAGTCAGGGTTATCGAACCGATCTTTATCTTCGTTATGGCTTACTTGGCGTACCTGAACGCTGAGATGTTCCACATGAGTGGGATACTTGCGTAAGTACTCTTCTAAAGTTAGACTTTAAGTGTGATTAGAATCGTTAATTTCACAGGACGTTTAACTTGATTTACTCTGGCTTAAGCCGTTGCGGTCGTAATAGTCAGATTAATTTGAAAACAAAAACACATTGTGTTAAGACTTTTTCCATATAAATCTTAATTTTACAAGTAGGGTGGCTTTGTCGGCTAAGCAACCTTTGCCATTGCCTTGCGACAAGAAAATTCCAGTAAGACTTCCAATAACACGTGCCATAATAACAATAAATATTAAAAGTCGAAATTACCTATGTGATAGTCACATAAGAGACACAAATGCCGTCTTATGACGAGGAAGTGACATTCAGGCTTAGGTTTTTATACTTATCCTTTTTCTTACTTTATTGTGTTTCCAGTATAACATTCTGTGGTATAACAATGAAGAACTACGTGGAGGGGAACATCTCCCACAAATCGCACACCACTATAAAGTACACGATGAAAATGCTGTCCTCTTCGTCCGAGACCATCATCTTCATGTTCCTCGGGGTTGCCACTGTCAATAACAACCATGACTGGAATACTTGGTTTGTGTTGTTAACCATTGTCTTCTGCTCCGTGTTTCGGATAATAGGTAAGTGAAACATCAATATTTATACTATCAACACTAACTATATTTCTGCCTTTTCCAAATTTGTTTTCGCAAGTATGGGTCCTGGAAAAGATTAATGAAGATTAGTTTTGCCTTAACCTTGCGTCAATTGATTTGTTCCGCTATAGGCATTTCATAAGACTATAAAATATGTGATTTAAGTTGAAGTTTGTAGTCACATTGATAAACAATGAATAACCCAGGCTTTACATAAAATTGACGTAAAAACATATACGAGTACATGGTGGAAGTTTTCAATACCACCTGAAAGGACTCTAAATACCGGAGATAGCAAATTTTACTCAAATGAAACATTCCTCTAAATACTGGAGATAGCAAATTTTACTCAAATAAAACATTCCTCTATTTAAGAAAAAAAACAAATCTGCATTCACAGATTTTTGAAAATCCGCTTGCCACACTCGGGCATCGAACCCGGGACGGATAGACTGCAGTCCGAAAAATTACCTTCTGTACCTTTTCGACATCAATTGATAGGATCAGTAATATGAATCAAATCTCTTAAACAAACATGATAAACTAAATTAAAGGAAAACTATGAATAAAGGTGCTTTATCTTATTGAATTTATCCCATTTAATTTATGACAGTTCGATTTCATGGTTTTCCCTTCAGATAATTTATCATGTTTGTTGGAGAGATTTGATTGTCCCTAATATCGATTGATGTTAAAAAAGTACAGGATGTTTTAAAAAAAGGAATGTTGACCTTTGAGTCAAATTTGCTATCTGCAGTATTTCGACTACTTTCCCTGGTGGAATTGCAAAATTCCATCCTGCATACTCAAGGTAAAAGTCACGTTTTTATTCAAATCAAGTGTACCTTAATTATAACCCGGCTCAAAACAAGGAAAAGTAAGTAATAAACAAGTGGCTATATTGAGAAACAAAGCCTCGGAACACAATGTGGGTCACGTGTGAACTGTGACCGGAACATGCCCGTCAAACTTCAGGGCTTCATTTGCACGTGGCGCCACCCTAACTTTCTATTGCCGCGGAAAGACTTCAAACACGTGCGTCGTATTTTTAAAAGGCCTTGATGAAATCTTTTCCTTGTCTCCGCTGTTTACAGACATGTACTGCCACGAGTACTAATTGGACAACACTTTGCGAAATTTAAAAGCGAAATTTTCGTATAGAATAACGGAATAGAATATATTATTAAAATGTACATTATACAAAAGATCTAATCAAGATAAGTTCCAAGACACTTTGTTCGTAATAACATAAAATTTGATACAATCAATACAGTACAGATTAGTGTTTGTGGCTCGAGTTGAACTAGAATATTATTGTAACAAACTTGTTTTTCCCAAATAACAACCCGACACGAATTGCCATTTAACCCACCACTATGTCTACTGATGAGGAGATGTCCTAACGGAGGTCACACTTGAACTGGCAACATGCCTTGCCCATTTCTAAATGTTAGTATTTTTTAAATTAAGGTGATTACATGAGCTAAACGCGAGTTTTATAATTACTAAAAATATATGATTCACTGCTATAAACAAGACCAGAAAAATATAAGATGGTCTTCAGGACATATTATTATGCTAGCATGATAGTGTTTTGAGAACATAATACATTTAATTGCTCGATAAAAAAAAACACGAACTTATCTCTAAAAATATCTTTCAAACAATAAAAAACATACTAATATGCATGCGATCATTCTGCGATCAAGCAATATATTAGCACGATAGTGTTTGTTTTTAGTTTTTGTAAATCGATCAAAACCACTAATTTCGCGCTATTTGGCCCGCAGTGACTGACGTAACAGCCACTTTGTAGTGCAAACTGATTAGAACTTTATTCTATTAGCATTTCAAACGAAGTTTGAACCATCACAAATAGAGTTGCTAATTTAGCTCGTCTAATCGCCTTAATCTCGAAGATTAATTCAGATACTAAAACAGGGTCCTTACTTTTATAATATCCAGTGTTAGTGTTGGTCTTAATTTGTCAAGCTGAGGGTAGTCCCTTAGCTTGACAAACTGAGAGTGTCTACGCCGTAGGCGCCTACGGCGTAGACACTTAACTTAGATCGATTCACGGGTATTGGGTACATATTTTTACTTTTAAGTCATCATCATCATCCTATAATGTTCCCATTGCTGGGACACGGCCTCCTCTCAATGAGAGGGAATGGGCTATAATCTACCACGCGAGCCCAGTGCGGATTGGTCACTTTTAAGGTTTAAGGTTTTGGTTACTTTTAAGTATAGTAGTGTTTACTCTTTTTGTTTCAGGTGTGTGCATATTTAGCGCAATAGCAAACAAGTTCCGTTTACATAAATTGAATATGGTTGAAAAGTTCGTCATGTCTTACGGAGGTAAGTTTTTTGCCTTGATTGTTTAAACATTTTAGGTGAACTGTTAAAAATAACACATACAAAAGCATCTTTTACCCTCGGCTAGACACAATTCGTAAAACGTTACAAACTTGGTCTAAAACTTAAACTTACATTGTATAACTTCAGCTACCATAATACAAAACTTACTGGGTTTTTGCTAGCAGAGAAAATTATACAATAGCCCAGCAGCTAGAATGTTAAGTAGATTTAGATGTATGACTTCGTACTCTTTCGATTAGCCGCTTTACACCGGTAGAAATGATGACCCGCATCACCCATGTGACCCATACCTTTTTAAAGGGCGAAAATTTTCAGACATGCTGGCTTGCTGTAAATTCAATGTTAAAGATTTATACGTTCACATTTTTTGAGCACAAAATTTCCTTTATTTCTTTTTAATAAATGAAGCCTCTCTAAAACAAGGGTGGGTACTACATTTTACCCCAAGATTTTTTCCCACAGGAAAATTGCCAATTGAGGATTAGGTATCGCAAAATGAGGTTGCAAACAATTTTCACTTCAAAAGGTTCTTCCCTCCTGATATTTAGCTTCTTTCTATGGTGTCCATTATTAAATTTAGGGAAGCCCTATTTCTATTCATTATTTTTGTGTATCATTCAGAATGAATAGGCCTACGTTAATTGGTTCAATATATTTTGAAGCCGCTTACGAACAATTTACTTCTTGATTTATTCACTTTTATTCACATTTCCAGGTCTTCGTGGCGCAGTGGCTTTTGCTCTGGTTCTGCTCATAGATCCCGAGGTAGTAGAACTTCAGCCAATGTTTGTCACCACAACTATAGCGGTGATATATTTCACTGTGTTCATACAAGGAATTACTATAAAGCCTTTGGTCAAAATGCTTAATGTTAAGACTGCTGAGAAGAGGAAACCTACTATGAATGAACGGATTCATGAAAGGGTAAAGTTTTATCCACAATAATCCATTTTACTAATATAATGAAGAGATTGTAAAAAGTTTGTACGTATTCTCCGAAAGGAATGCCCCAATTCTAAAAATGCATTTGCTGGGAGAAAGTTACACTATTTGTGGATGTTGTAGGCCATAAATTATATTTAAATCATAGATATTAGACGTGCTATCACATTTTTTTTTAAATCTAGTCAAGTACTCAATTGCCATCTTATTAATCAACAATATTTTGTATTTTTCAGTTCATGGATCATTTAATGGCAGGTGTGGAAGATATACTAGGGAAACATGGAAACCATCACATGAGAGATAAATTCAAAAGATTTGACAATCGTTTCATACGGCCGTTCTTACTAAGAAACTACCAGGTATTTGTTTTATTCAACTTTGAACTAGGTTCATGAAGTGTACGGAACATTTTCGACATTGTAACTAATAACAAAACAGGACAAATTATTATTTCAGGGTGCTGAACCTAAGATATTGGAGACCTACTCAAAATTGGCTATGAAAGATGCAATAGAGTACATGCAAAGAAATGCGTCTACGATAGGAAATATTTCTGGAGCCGAATCCATGTCAGCTATATTCAAAAATTATACTAATGCAAATTTTAATGGAAGGTAACTTGTTTATTAACTCCATAGAATATAGAATGCACCCATCCGTAAGTGTTTTGGTTTGGCTTCCTAGATCGTCGTAACTTTGTGACTGTCTTTTTCTTTATGTCGATGTGTCATTTAAAGCCTACGCAGACCGTGACGGCATGGCAAGGGGTTTATTTTTTTACCAATGCATATTCAAACGTATAGATATCGAAATACGACATAAATTGCTATGCTTCAAAATGCTGCCGTGGCATCGAAAAGGATTTGCACTGAAAGACGCGCCACGGTCGTATTTCTATATCAATACGTTTGAATGTCCATTGGCAATCATTTGAATCCCTTGCCATGCCATCCCTCTGCGTAGGCCATTAACGCGTACGTACTGTATGTATTGCTTGTTTGTTTTCTTTCGTAACGTTGTGATAATTATGTTTTCAGTCCTAGTTTCAGCCAGCTAGACTCCTCAACATGGAACATAGACATGCAGGAATTGGAATACAATCCGTCGAAGAAAGATCTTACGGACGCGAAGATACACCATTTACTAGCCGAAGAACTTTGCAAACCGTTTAGACGCGTATGTATTCCATGTACCAGGTTTTAGATTACCATATAAGTCATCTGCCTCTTTGATCTCGTGGGCGTAATTAGTGACTGCTGAGGATGAAACCTTGGGTTCCATTTCTAGGACGGGAATAGTGCTATTGTATTGTACAACGGGCTGGTGTCCGCAACTCCACGTCAAAGTGCGTATTTTGCGTATGGGCTATAATCCACCACGCGGGCCAGTGCGGTTTGGTAGATGCCACATGTCCCCGAATTTTTTGGTTTTAGGAAATGCCGGTTTCCTTACGATGTTTTCCTTCACCGGGCATAGTGCTATTCGGTATTCCATTAGGCATTTCTCAGTAGCAAGCACCAAATATGGGTATACTATTACGGTTAGGTACAGGTACATAAGATTAGACACAGACACAGCACACCTCTGTCAAACTCTTCGAGAATAACAGGCGTGATGTTATGTTATTAATAATTAGGTCGGGGATGTTGCTTGCTCACAGTCTGACCTATACACGTAGATAGAATGTCACATGATTATAACTTTCCCATAGGGGAATCTCCACTGGGATTTTGCTGAGTCAGAATATTCTGATGTAATAATAATAACAACACCAGTTGGGCACGCTTATGTCTGCTCTAACCCGTGGGCCACAGAACGAACGGTTATCACTTTTCCGCTCTACACTTCTAGAGTCAGCTTAAAGCGTTGAAAACAAATTAAACCTACTTTACACAAGGCTAACATTGATATTGTATAAATTAATACACATCAATTTTTTACATATGTAGCGAATAACGCTCTTAGCGATATTTTCGTGGCCCAGGCACAATTTTCGGTAAGTTTGAAATTCCAATTTTGACATTAAGTAAAGTATGATAATATACTTTAGTAAAGTAGGTTATGGCTTGGGGCTGTGTAGGTACGTGGTAAAAGTCTTTATACAGTAAAAGTTATCCAGGTAAGTAGGTGAAAATTACAACCTACTTAGCGAAACGGAAGCCATATTCGTAACAAAGTTTGTAAACAACACCATGTAGTAGCACCACCTTGACCTGCAAAGCAGGTCTTCGATGGGAGTTCAATACTTTAGAAATGGGGTAGACAAGAAAGAACTATCTTACTATTACATAAAATTATCTTTTGGTACGTCTAAATGGCGTTCAAGATCTGACTGATACTCTGATACTCTAGTATTCAAATATTTCATAGCAATTTTTGAAGTCACTGCTCTTGAACGAGTTTTATTTGAGCTGGTGGCATACCATGACATGACGTCTTAAAGCAGTCTTGATTTAATCTTTTTTCTGTGTAGGAAAGTGATGACACTAGACGTCTTGTATAGCTCAGTCTCTTTCCCACATTAGAGTGACATCAAAACAATACTGTTCTAAGACGTCATGGGCCCTTTTCTCGGTATCAGTTTTATCGGGGAATGCTCTAAATCAAACCTTGAACCGCACATTGGCAGGCCAACCTTGAATAGATCCTCAAATATGATAGACAGGGAACTTCTGATCGATTATTATATCGTATGGTTTTCCATAGCATCGCCGGCTGAGCTACAGTCGGCATGCGGTGAACGATCGTGACCTCGGCACGCAAGTCAATTACAAGACTCACATGAATATACGACGACGGGTCGGCGACAGGAAGCATCATCACAAGCGTAGTAAACGTGGAAAGCAGGTATGTATTGTTAAGAAAGTCTTACAGATTTTGCTTCCTGTGAAGTAGTTACAAAGCCACTAGCCACTAGTCGCTTTTCATTTTCAACAAAAAAAAATAACAAAGGTTTATTGACACTTTGATCTTCATTCAGTCTTACTTAAAATTTGATTTCCCTTCGTTTCAGGATGGGAAAAATCATGTGACTTTCCCTGAATTCCAGCAAAACGGTTCGGCCAAACAGTTCACGCACGGTAAAATAAAGTATTATAGATTAGGTACTTATTTATTCTTTCTTATTATCACGAGTGTCGATCGCATGCACGTGTGGGTTCAAGTATTATTTTCGATTTTTTCTTTTCTTTTCAAATACATACATACATATGTATCAATGGACATTGTTTATTTACTTTGCAAGCACAAATGCTTCGTCTTACACTAGTTTTATGGAAATAAATGTAATAATATAATTCGCAATGATAAAACTATTAGAACATTTAGACATAGCACATGTTTTTATTTTGTTCTGTATTGTCTGTTTAATGTGAACATTCCTGTAAGTTTTTTGTTCTAAACTCAGAAATAAAGTTAAAGCTCTTTAGAGCTCTTAAATAAGATTGCAACAAATAAATACAACATTGTAACCTCTTAACGTGTGAACCTTAAGGCCTGAATTTTGACGTCGGTCGCATGCGTCGGTCGCACCTACGAGTATGTAACATTGTGCTCTTTCTAGCACCATACTGCGACGCAAACGTACGCGACCGACCATCAGCGCGGCACAAATTCAGGCCTAAAGTTTCCATTACAAATATGCCAGCTATATCTTTGTTTTACAGACTACATAGACGAGGTACTCCAGGAGGACGGTGACGAACGCGAGATAGGACCTCGACGAGAAGGTGACGACGGCGGTATTACTTTCACTGCCAAAACCCCGCGTAGGTATTCTGCATGACACACCCTGTGTACAACACCGCAGTTTGGATTTGAATGGTAACATCGCTAACGCTAAACGAACTTTGTCTACTGGATCAGAAGCACTGTGTAGATAGAGCAAAGGAATATGTAATAGTAGATAGCTAGACGTAAAATGTATACACGTTGGTAATTGCATTTCGATGTCAAGTAATATTTTGCCTGAACAGATATGGACGGAAACTTGTTATCGATCGATTTGGGTACCCTTTTCAGATGTAATAAACAACAATGTGAAACTAGGAGGTGAATCCAATCCAGTATGAATATTTCTAACAAATGATTTTCCAAAAGCTTCAAATTCAAATCCAAACCAGTCCCTTAGATGTTGTCGACTAACGTTGTTTTTACTTTCCGCACAACCTTTTCTTCATTAAACAAAATGGGATACTTTATATTAAGTGGACCGACGTTTAGTAAATTGGTATACTTACGACTATTATTTGCTGGGTCCAAAAGCATTCGTTAATTTCTGACATGGCTACGTACTGTGAGAATGAGCTGAAACGTATTTGTGGTGGCATGTTCTAAATTATTTCTCTGTATGTAATTATTTGTATTTTCTAAATAATATCTCTTCTTGAAATTCTTTTCATTGAGTTATTTTGGTTCAGTTGCCTATTTCAAGTGAAGTTTTGACCTTTAAATATAAACTAACTTATTCGCAAACCTTTGAATAAACTCGAATTCTTTTGCTACTTCTGTACAAAGTAACTTTACATTCTTCAGGAAATGTTTTAGTATACGAAGGTAAACATTTAGAAAAAAAAAGTTATTTTATCAAAAATCCGCTGTCTAACAATGTGATGTTTTACAAAATTTTAAATATAATAGCGGAATAATCAGTGAACAATGTTCCCACTGCTGGGTGCTTCTCTGTGACTGGCAGTGACTTTATAATTATTTTTGAACCAAAAGGTTTGTTAATGAAGTTGGTTGCAATCCAAACTTAAATTCTATTCTGTCCTGAGCCACAAATACCATCCCATTAGTCGTTTAGGAATACCTACTAACCTTCTAATCTCTACGTATCTGTTCTTCTCTGCTTGTTTAATATTCTTTGTGTTTGATCGTCGTTTTCTTCCCTTCTGGCAATCTTCATGTGGCACCGCAAACTAACCGATACTCTCGACAACTGGCGATGATAATATTATCAGCTGGATACAAAGAAGTCAGTCCGACGTCCTCGCATAAAGAAAATAGTAGTTCACTTTTAAATCAACTGGCTAACCTGCCCGGATTCAATCCCTTGAAAGCGAGGATCGTTAAGCAGTACGCTAAAACGCCCGAAGAGATACTCCCGACAGCTGTTGAGAAATCCTTACCGTGGAGAAGGGACAGATCCACGTATAACTTTGGTATGTGTTTACTTCAGAACTGAACTGTTTTCATAATTGTCACTAGAACTGCGTGCATACTGCGTCTGATGATCAAGATTTTAATTTAGATTGCGCTTTAATGTGACTGTGCTACGAACGATTACCGCAAATCATGATTATGTCAATATTACACGCTGGAGGTGGCCAAACGCTGTACATAACTAGAGACATCACTTTAGCGTCAGTTTTGTAAGACCTTGGGTAGCACTGGGCACTAATGATTTCTTAGTCAGTTTGATATCATAATAGTTATCAGATTTTTTGGTATTGTTTTTCTGCCGCGTTTGTTGATTATATTTTAATTTCTTTTTAAACATTTAACATATTTTTTAACATTTAACATATGCTTACATAGTAAAAAAAAATATTTTTTTCATCAGACGCTTTGCAAAGATATTTGGTCATCCGATTCAATGTTACTATTGCATGGTTTAAACACATACTATTATTCATTCCTTTGTTTATTTCCTGTTTTCGCTACATAGCGCTTGTTAGCCAATCTAATAATACCGACGAATATTATACGCTTTAATATAAAAGCCTTAATTCATACAGAACACTTCAGAAAAGGATTGATCACCTTCTTGCTCAAGGCGGATTGGTGATTTTAGGCTTAATTTAATTGTAAGTGCAGGTATCCTCACGATATCTTCATCGATTCCAGTGATGTTCAAGTAAAACTTCATAATCTGTTATTGGATTGGTTATAACAATATTATACTTAGCACTCTATCTTTATCGGTGTATATCTAGTACAAACAGTAAGTATTGCATGTTATATTGAGTATTTATGTATTTATAGTATTTTATAATGATTACAAACAATTAGGTATAGAATATTGATAGTCATTAGAGTTAAACGTATTGTTTTAAAATATGTGTAATTGTATAAGAGTATCTATAATAGCGTAGATCTTGTGTACAAAGGCAGTAGGTACTCTAAGTTCTTATAACTAAGTATATAATAAGTATAACAAAATATTTAAAATATTCGATTTTAAATACATTTATATATGTTAACATATCTTTGGAGTATAGATGCATATTTATTTATAAATTAACGTCATTATTTATGGTATTTTGAATTAGCTTAACTTTTGTAAATTTTAAATACTCAATCAAAATGTTAACGTCTCTATTTTGAATATTTTAGTTCCCAATGAGGATATTCTCGAAGAAGATGAAAGAAGACTGTCTGATGATAATGGCAAGTAACAAAATTTACCAGTGGTAGTACGTAGATTGATTTATGGTGCCTGTATTATACGATCATAACTTTTTCAAAAATCTTCATTGAAAAACTCTGTACAGGTGTCTAAGAAAAGGAGACATAATCTTTGCCGAAAGAATATAATATTATACTATTAGGGCCTTATCACACTAGCGAGTTGCGAGCGAATTGAAAGTGGGGCGAGTGCGCAGCGAGCTCGGGGCGAGTGCGCAGCGAGCTCGCCGCGAAGAAAAACAACATTAATGATTAGACAAAACACGGATCGCACACCATGAACTCGCGGCGAGCTCGCTGCGCACTCGCCCCACTTTCAATTCGCTCGCAACTTATGTATACAAAGTGTTTTTTGAAACCCTGTCCGATCCGAGATGGATATTATTAGGTATTAGATTATATTTATTTATATTTCGAAAAACAAGTCAAAGAAATACTCTGTTGAAAATAAATCAAGAAACTTTTAACATATTGTATTATTGGGTAGTAATTATAACAACATAGTAAAGCAAAAACAGGTTTCTGGTACTAAAGACAAGTTTTTAAAACTCGGAGCCATGTCTCAAAGTCTCAGGACCGAACCTAAATCAATCTACTCGGAGTCTCAAACCACTGAAAATTTTAACATAGTATTTTATGCATCTGAGAATGCCTATCTATCTATACTTAATTTTATAATCACAGACACCTACATGATAGTAGCTGAGCACGCTCGCGTGGCTACCCCGACGGCGACAGAGACCATGTTGCCATGGAAACGCGAGGAGATGGAGGGGTCCGGCTGCGGCGCCCTCAAACAGTCAGAGTTCCCCGCTTGGGCCTCCAACAAAGAGTACCTAGCGTATAGCTCACCCTCAGCTACATTCTTAGGTAAGTTTTTACAAAATATTTTGAAATATAAAAATAAAATCTGTAACTTCTATAAACTAACACGAATTAATCATTAATATACTACATTATTTACAACTTTAATGCAGGGCAGTAAAGCTTTATAAAAGTTTGAAAAAAAGGCAGGGCAAATACATCGTAGAACTTTGCGTAGCAACGTAGGCACGTAGCACATTAAATTGGTCTACGAACTCGTAGCCGCGTAGCTCGTAGACCATGACATTCTGGATCACAGAGCAAGCTACGATTTTTTGTGTTCCATGACAAAATTGGAAGCACTGACTATTTCCATCATTTACATGTATTTCTAACTGAACTTCGTTTTACTAAAGTTATTATCATCATCCAGTATAGTTTAGATTTTGATCAAAACATGATCAAAAGTACTGAAGTAAGTTAATGAGACTGGAAATTATTTTATTATTAATAATAATTCTATCAACCCACTAAGTAATTTTTTATTTTTAAGACATTAGTTCCCACTATGCACAACACCAGGCCCCTTATTCACAACCATTCGACACGCTTCCGATTCGGAAAGTCGTATGTCTATCTCGGTCGTTTTGGTAATGCCAGAAGAAGACAGATATACGACTTTCCGAATCGGAAGCGAGTCGAATGGTTGTGAATAAGGGGCCTGGTCTACACCCTAGCGATTGAAACGTGCATTTTCATCTTTCAATTTCTTTTGGAAATATTACATAGTTTTTCTACCATAGAGCTCCTATTGCGCATCCAACACTGGGCATGTTAGCTTTTATGGATTAATTCATACCTTTTGCTGAAATAGTTTTATTTATAGCACCTAAAGTACACCGCAGTTTTAAAGCCCTACACTTGGGATTCTAAAGTTTAAACCATTTCATGGCAAATATAGTGCTTAATACCTAGAACCAACATAAATAATAACATACGCATACCTTAAAAGTATTAACTTAAAAAATAATTAATTATACTATGTTTTGCACTGTCTACCTTAGCCTGCAGAATTTTTATCAACTTTTCTGACACGATTTTTTCCTTTTGTCCTCCTCTCCTTTCCGTTGTAAAACACATCCATTCTCATAATACCTTCCCGGTATCAGGAGGCATAGAGAAGCCAAAACATCCAAAATCTATCATAGGTCTGTTCCGAAGAGAGAGCTCAAGCTCCACACAGGGTGCTGGGGACAGCGTGGTGGTGTCCGACTCAGAAGGGAACAGAGATAGTTGGAGTAAGGGAGAGGGAACGTCCAAGGATCCTGTTGGGAGACAACATGGACCAAGTATGCTGTCTAAGAGAAGCACGAGCCTAGGGGGCCCGTCAGTGTTACTGATGGAGGATGTGGCACACTCGGACCCGCTGGGGGCCTCCAGTAGACCAGCCAGCATCATGCAGGGACCACATAGAGGACAATGTCGAAGAGGGTCGATGTTAGAGTTAACTGGGTACGTTTTTAATATGTAATGTAATATAATAGTTCTCCATAATGTAAAAATTGGTGCAGAATCAAAATTCAATTTGGTTTGCAACCAAATTGAATGTTACCAAAGTTAATGGAAACAACCTTGGAAATGGGTCTCGTTCAGAAGGGTTGGAAAAAGACGTGTTTGTAGAATGTTCTTTTCATTAACAAATAGCAGTATTAGGCATTACATAATTAAGAATTCAAAAATTCTTTCGTATTGTTCGTCGTTTCGTTGAGCTCCTTGAGTTAAAAGTCGAGCTACGCGATAACTGACATATGCTTGCACTGACTGGACAGGTCCACTCAAATCTGTATTGGTTCTTTCTTCAAAAGACCATCTCAGACACTAATCTGCATAGTTCTCATGTAAGTTGAACAAGATTGTCTGGACTTTAAAAGAGACTAAGACCTCTGAGTTTGTTTCGGCTGTTTCTTCTCAGAGTAGTCAGGTACGAAACACCGGCCTCATCTAGTTTAAAAAATAAGGACGTGTAAAAGTGTTTGTGAAAACCAATTTGCAAAATAAATATCATTTATCATTTAAGCCTGAATTTTCTCGGATTACAGGTCATTATCTCGTGACGCGATCACAGAAGAGAAATGCAGCCAATCACTGCCAGAGAGTGAGCGCATGGGCATAAGACGGTTGCCTCTGGGTCAACAAAGTCTTCCCAGGGAACCGTTCATACGGCAGCTGACCATGGCGTCCACCCTGCACACCAGCTCTTCGTCTGAAGACTCCTCAGACGACAACACCTGAGTGCGCCGCCGTGGTGACCCAGATAGGTTACCACTGTTGAAGTACGAGACGCTAGAGTAAAGCCATCGCGGTCGGTGATATTGTGCATGTCTAAATACACAAACTTTCTAAAAAGTGCTGTGAATCTGTGGTGTATAATGATAAGTATTCTGAGCAGAGAACTAGAAAAAACGAGTTATTTCATCAACCGTAACGAATTTTATTCAAAAAAATTTTAGATGACTTTGCCAAAACTTTCAAAACAATTTCAAGGGCTTTCATAATATTGGTTCCATGTGATAAACATAGTATTGGGATCTTTACTAATAATATCGTTTACGTGTATTCATAAGATACTGAATAAGATGCGTTCAAAGTTGTTATTGTCTGTCAATAATTACGATACGCACACATAAAGCGAGGTAAAGATCGTGCAGTAGAGTTAGGTAGGAATCTTTATAAAACGTAAAATTGCTTGCCAGATATCCTGTCTGAAGCTTTCGAGTTAGGTAGCTCTAATTATATGTACATTGTAAGGTGTAAATACGACGCGTTGCAATGAAATGCATCATGCAACGACTGGTAGACGTAAGTGTTTGACAAAATACTTTCCATTAAAATCTCGCCTTTTTTTTGTTCAAAATAACACGGTATCGATTGAAAAACTCCTAACGATATGAGTAAGTATGGAAATCTAGCTGCTAATCAACAATTAATATTGCTTTAAGAACAATTGTCTAAACCAATTTTTATAGTTGTTTGAAGTGTATTTTTGTATGCTCTTTGTAAAATATCATGTAATTACATCCAGCACTGTATGTAAAGTAATCGTTTTACAATATTATATTTATGTACCTAAAGATATTGACGATTTCGAACTTGGCACTTGTTGCCAATGACAATACCACTAGTTTTAATTGAGATGTGATTTGTAAAAGTAGATAATAATAATTGTGTTTTCTACATTGTAGGTATATGACCACAGGTTTTGACATATTAGATCTAGACAGATGGCTTCAAAATAATTAAAACAAGTATTATATTTTAATGAGTATTTCATCAAAAATGAATGACCACAAAAAGAAGCTTCCTAGGCATACGTCTACATAGTTATTCGGAGAGCTTCACAATCATGGAAAATTGCTTCGTTTTCCTTCGCGCCAGACCAAAACCGAACGATGCGTTCATATTTCAGAATTTTTCAAGTCTTACAAAAACTATGTCATTTCAAATATCGTACCTACCTATAAGTTGTTAAGTAAAGTAAACACAATTTTTAAAATAGGTACCTATTTGCGTTACTGAAATAAAGTAGTTCATGTCATTAATTTTCTTTTATTATTACCTAAGCACACCAACGTGAGTGGTGGAAGAAATGGAGGAAGGCCTTGTCCCACAATACTGGCTAACTGATAATAAAAAAAACTGAGTTGGTCGGTAACATGAATGTTGAAACATATTCATATGTTCAACCGAGTGACTAGGTACATATTTATTTTAATTCTTGAAGTCATTGGCAATTCGGTGTCATCTTAGTCTTACCTAATCTGTAAAAACTCTTATAATACTTTTAAATAAAGGCATCAGCGCAATGTTGAATTGTTACTAGATTATTAGATATAGGTTACAACCTATAGAACCTTGTTTACGAAGAATAGACTAATTTAGAACAATAATAGCTGTAGTGTTATAGAGGGTATCATAAAAACTTACTTTTGTAAATAATAATATTTGTTAACCATTTCATTGAATAGGTATTGGTATCGATCGCTGCTCTATTAAACTCTGTTCAGTGTCTCTCGAAGAAAAAACGTTGACAATTGTGGCCAAATTGCGACTGATTGGCCGCAATTATGTGAGAAAACAGATATAAATGTGGCTTAGCAGGGGGAGACCCTCTCCAGATCGGCCACCTATAAACAAAATTAAAATCCCTGATGATGACCAAGCCAGTGTCAATCACACTGCACAACATACAAATAAAGAGTCCCAACCCTAGTTCCTAGGTAGAGGCAGTTACCTTGTTTTATTTTCGTAAATTACTTGTCAATAAAATCCAGTAGGTACAGACGCAAGCACATCTAACTGCTCGAATCTATCACATTTTCTCATTCAACCTTGAACCTAACACTATAGCGATAAAGTTGAAAATCGATTAAATAAATTTTACTAATAGCTTGTTGTGCTCGCATCTGTACATACTCTTATCAAATTCCGAATATGTTTGGTAACATCCAACTTAGAGCAATTTTCTTTTCAAAATAATAACTATTTCTAGACTAGTATTGATGCGCTCATCCAACATTTGTGGTTTCATGAAAAAATTTGTTATTTATACCTAGTAAAAAAAACGCTAAACTTAGTGGAATTAGCAAATATTGTTATATGTTTAGTTTTTTTTAATAGATTAATATTTACTGTGCATGTTATCATTTAATTTTAAAGCGCTGAGCAGACGTTTTGTCCTCCGGACGGCAATTACCGATCCTGCCCTCCTACATCTGTTACCGCGTTGTTTTTCAACGGTTAGCTAAATAATAACTCGTGCCTAAATAATAACAGCCGCACGCATCGAACTTCAAGTAAAGCTGCACTTGCCAATGTCGGTTCATGGATGGGTGACCATCCATCACATACCGAGTTGCCTCGGAAAGCATGTTAAGGCTGGTCTCAGTCGCCATTTGCAACTAGAACTTTGACAGTAGCAGTGGCCCGAAAGTTTGACAACCAGATTTGTAGGGGTATCATATTCTGCGGGACTGTTCGAAAGAGACACCGCGGCCTCGGAACGTAAAGGGCGAGGAAGGAACATTGATGGGTTTTAGGCAGTAAAAGTCTGACACTCCCTCCCGCTCTGCCCGGGTGGGAGAAGTTATTTGATGATTTTCCATCAAAACAAAAAAAAAAGTGGGTATCATATTACCCAGTACTAACTGGGTCGTGGAGTTCAGATAGGCAGTCGCTCCATATAATTGGACAAAAGCTAGGCTGATGATGATGGTTGACGTTCATGGTTGTTGCAAAATTACAAAAAATCCGGGGACAAATATCTTTCGTCGACACGACGACGCTGCTACGCGAAACGTGCTATAAAACATGACCAAACCTAAAATAATATTGTCTGGTTTAAAAGTACCTACCTGCTTTAATTTTTTCAGGACACCACACCAGACGTAATAAAGTGTCACGTCGTAAAAAATATACAATACGTATAACTACTTACTTAATTTGATTAAATATGTTTAATGTACATTAAATTATTGTGTTGTTATAATTATGTGTGGCTGTGTTATGTAACTTATGTACCAATGTTATAATACCTAACCGCTGATTCTGTTCATTCGTTTATATAAAGATAATAATTAAATTTTTCCTTTGAACGCTCGCCACGCTGTGTATTATGAAGGTGCGCAAACTGGTATTGATAAATACCTAGTAATAATCAATTCAAACAATTCTAGGTATCTACTCTACTATATGCAAGCTTTGTATAAAAGGGATTATGGTATGTCAATTGATAAGAATAATAGTGCCTAGCGTAGATTATCTACACCGCTCATTGATTGATGATATTGTGGTTTTCTTTTGTACTAAATAATTGTTAAAATTGTATTATAGTAGTAAAATAGATATAAAATTGAAATAAAAATCACATTTGAGAGTTACCTGTTTCTTGTTTCATTTTCTCCCCAAGATTGATGTTACGACGAACGATCTATAACTGCGACCTTCTTGTATTTCAAGAAGTCAAGAAAGTTAAGATTAAACTTAGTTTGAAGTTGCGAAACATGGACGGACTCAGGACTGTATCTGGAAGGTCAGAATTAAAAATCATTTTATTTTGGATTGTCCAGAAAGGTTAGTGATGACGTCTTTCGGCTTATTCCTGAGTAGATTTGATAACTCTCAAACGCAAATTCAAAGAATACAAAATCATCCGATAATTTTATAATTCAAAAGTAAAAATACATCCATAGATAAACTCGTCTTTTTCCCATGTGGCGTAGCTTACATATATATTAATTGTTTTCATAACGCAATTCGACTGTTGACATCAACACAAAATACGTAAATCTAATCAATAACTAATAATAAAAGAGCATATTATTATTGTCTGTTTAAAACTACCGCTCATAGATTCCTACCAGGTTACGCTGCCGCGCGCCATCTGCCGCGTTCTTTCAGAACTTGTTCAAGCAATCACGTTGTTTCATACAGCCTCATATTGTTTTTTTTTTTAATCCACACTTCCAAATACGCTTAATATTTTTCTGGTTTTAAGATTGTTTATCTTAATTTTTCTAAATTATTTACACTTATCACATCCTTGAATAAAATGTGATGTTAACAAAATCGATTTTGCGCCAAAGTGCGGGTATTCAAGTCAAGGTTTTCAAGTCACCAAAAAAGTAAAACTATCCGCTCGCTCGCTAGCCGTCTTGTGATTTTTCTCCTTGTTTCTTATTTTCATGAAAAATAACGGAAAATAGAATGTAACAGTAAATTTCCCTCACACAATGGATTTCAATTAGCTCCAAGTATCAATAGTATGTATGTGTGCTAATGAGTCCCTTTACTTCAATCTGTTTATCATGTGTGGCAAATACATCAATAGAAGAATGAAACATACTTACGATTTGTAATTAACTAGAACAGCGGTAAGTAGCGTGAAAAATATTTTGGAATAAATAAGTATAGTGTATAGTTTCTCCCGCAAAAGTTGTTAAGATATCATGTTGACCTGCAAAGTTGATTTAGGTTGTAGAAACCAAGTGCCTTTCTAAACTGTCAGTTTGTTTTTAAAACTAAAATATTTGTTGTAGCACAGAAGATAAATACATTTTTTGTCTGAATGCTAAGGAAAGTTTTACTATCTTCTACCGTTTACAGGCGAAGTTTTCCAAATTCTTATTATGCTACCTTCAAATGCTTGTAGGGCTGTGTTATCTTATCAGATTGTTGTCAGTTATCAATAAGTTTGATGAGTACATTACCTTTACGACATTCTTATTTACTTATTCAAATATTTACGAATTCTGAGACTATTTTAGTATTAATAGAACTACTGTGCTAGTGACAATAGTTGAGGTTTTCAAATGGTTTATTTACAAACAACAGTTTGGAATATCACACATCTAAGAATTTGAAAGTCAAATCTTGTGAAAAACATGTAGATAAAGATGATAAAACGAGTAGATTTACATTCCTTGTTTTACATTGATGTGAGATTCAAAGCATACTATCTATTAGTATGTAAATTTAGTATCTAGTTTGCAAAGTTTTACCCTTACTTCTTAAAATCTTTTTTTTGCAACAAAGAAGTTTATTAGTGCAGTACTGGAATGCTAAATTAGCTGTGACAAGACTTACCCACATAATAATAATGCTGATATATTAGTCTGTGATGCTCAGATAGGCAGTCGCTCCATGTAAAATACTGACTTTCAGCTACATCCCATTAGATTGGAAGCTAACACCAACAAAGTTGAGAAAGGCTAAGCAAATGACACCTGTAAGTCAACTACAATTAACCTCTTGTATGCCGTAATTTATAGACAATTAAAAAGCTATTGTGTCTTGTGTAGATCTATGTTTCGGCATATGACGGGTTAAGTGGCTTATTCCAAGCTTACAGAATGTGAAACAGTGTCTAATTTCCAGATTGTGAATAAGATGGAGCACTCAGACTTGGTGTCTGAGATGGCCCAGGTGGAACATCTCACCACACAAGAGAGGCTCCACCTAGCTCGCAGGTAATTGTTCTTTTTTTTTATTTGTTTCATTTTCATTATAATCTATTCCTTATACCAAATATTTTATAATTCGGGGCTTAACATGAAACATCTCTTCTTTTCAATGCAAATGAAGGAGATATCACGACACAAACACTGTTACGGATTCAGTGCAAGACTCTAGAATTCTAGATTATTAAAAGTTTTAGCAATAAAAAAACAATTGTTTCATGTAAAAGTGCAATGTATATGGAACAGCCAATTTTTATTTAATAAACCAATTATGATTTGAATCCAAGTTTATGTCAGGATATTACTTACTCAATGAATAATCTGAAAATAAAGTTTTCATTCGAACTTGTCCTACTGAAATGTTCAATCAAACTGATTTCTACAGAAACCCTACAAACACTTATTTATTAGCACTACAGTAAATCTAGTTCAAATTGTCTTGACTTCTTTTGCCTACATATCTATACTACAATTTGTGTAGACTTTGAATCCTGTTTCAAAACTTGTTATACTTGAATGATATAGTTGATTGGGCAGAAAGAAATATTTTTTGTAGTATACTTGTGAACTTTGATTTATTGCATAGTATTGATATATCTTTATGTATTAATAATAGCAGCAACTTTTCATTAATTCTTAAGTTTTACTTAGAAATACTAATACTTCCTTTTGCAAATAATGTTCTCACTAGAGTCAGTTGCATTAACTTGCCTTGAGGAAAATCATATATTAACTCTATAATCTTACGCATAAATGAGATATAATCTACAGGTATAATAAATAGGTACCTTAATTACAGGTTGATCCTAATTGTCTTCTCATTAAATGTGGGACTTACCAGTTTTGATTGAATTTTAATGTATTGTTTTATCCATCTCATTTAATTTGTGATTTATTCTACATAATGTTAGTTTTCGTTCTAATAGTTAAAACACGAAAGTAAGTTTGTCCATTTTTCTCAAAATGTTTAAAAGAAAAAACCTTTGAGACGATCATGTGCTATATATACATAGGTTAAAAACTGAAAAAACCAGGTCTTAAATATTGATAATAACGGCACGAAAATACCATGACTTATATAAATAATTTGAAGAAGAAGAAGAATAAAACTGTAGACAAAAGTTATGAGTATTTTCTCTTAGTTAAAGAAATAATCTTAAGTGCTGTACGGGTAACATGAAAGTAGGTTTAATGTTGTGGAAAGCATTCTTTGTGTTCATAGCATGTATTCTGGAACTACAAAGGCAGCATAGACAATCTGAAATGAAAACTCATTTATTTTGGATTTTATGAATTCAAAATCAACACAGTGAAAAAAATATTTAAAGTGGCTTAGATAATAATACTATTTATGATAATTACATATGACTATCATAATTTAAATGTAGTTGTGACTAATATAATCTTGATAAGTTTGATTAAAATAAGTAGCATTGACATTATTTTATATGTTTGTTTGAATGAAAACAGCCATAAAACATTAATAGAAATAAATATCTATGACTTTTCTTATCATGGAAGATGCCAGTCACAGATAACAGTTGATGTATGGATTGAGCTGTGCTGATAGGTTTATGTTGTTCAACAGATTATTGTGATATTGAGCCTTCAGATAAATGATTCTGAGTGATATTTTATACCCATCTGAAGGGCTATTTAGGACACACACAAGGCTTACTTTCTCTTTTAACTTTCGAATGTAGGTACCCACCGCTACTTATAAAACAAAAAAAAAACAAAATGGCGGAAAGAAATCCTGCCACGCTTCGTACAAAAATGTTCCAAGCCCTTTGATCAATAATTTCTTAAAAGCTGAACAATTATTAGGTGTAGGCTATACCTCTATGCAAATATTTCAAAGAGGTCAAATTTGTTAGTTAGTTTGTATGTAGGGTGTAATCTTCGGAACTACTGATCCGATTCTGAAAATTCTTTCACTGGCGGGAAGCTACATTATCCCTGACGTTCCCGTGGATTACCTTACATAACGGGAGCAGCGAGCAAAAGATAGTCCAAATAAATGAGGTGAACTCAAATCATAAATACCATTAAAATCAGGTCAGAGATAAACTAAAATTAACTAAGAGTAAAGAGAAGGCATACAAATATTGGAAAGTGCGCATTAAAATTAAGTTGGAGAAGTAAGTTTCTTACTTTCCATTACGTAAATTGGCAAACAGTTAAAATAATTCTTGTTTGTGTTATAAATAAAAGTAACATACTCGTAATTATTGATTTGGTTTTACTATACCAATACAAGTTTATTTTCTCGATCTGTCTGTCAATTTTGTTAGGATTCTTTGACTGATAGTAATATATTGACAGGTAATGTGCCAGGTGTATTGTATCGCATTCATCAACATACACACATAGTATTATTATTGTAAGTGTACAAAGTCTTTAGCATAATATATCACTCGATAGGTGCTATGTATGGATCTGTGTCAACACGAGAATATCATGAGCACACAGTTCTGTTTGCCTTGCCATAGGTACATAGTTAATCCCCTACCTGCCGCCGACGTCACCGAGATTAACGGAGTTAGCTCACGTGTGATAACAGATATCAGAAATAAACGCGCGCGGCGACTTCCGATTTCACGGCAGTTTAAAAAATAAAAGGTGTCTGCTTTTGATACGTTTTTATGGCTGTCTTTGTGCAGTACCCTCATAAACAGACACAGATTTATGGCGTTTGCTTCTTTGTTCTAATTTTAATCTTTCTTTATCTTGCACTTCATGATTCAGTGCAGAATGGCACTTAACTGCCCAAAGTGCTAGCGTATTGTCAGTCGAGCTTGACGATCAATAAACGGAAACATACCAAGATAAAGTTTATTAACTTCATTATAGCATTAAAACTCCGGAAGTATTTCATTGCCATTACTTACTGTACAATATTATGAAACGTATTACAATGTTAAGTGAAACCTTGTTTTCACTTTTTATGATTGCATGACAATTTACTGTTAAAATATGAACCCATGCAGCCATGTGGGAATAGGCGTAACGCTCAAAATGTATTACGAAAATGAGCCACGGTATCTAAGCGTTCGTGTGGTCTTGTTCGTACATTGCTATCATTTTGAAATACGCAGGCCATATTGTCAAGATTGGGGCGACCTAAACAAAATAAGACGTAGCTACTAAATAAATTATGATGTCTTTTTAACTTAAAACCTCACTATTCCTGCTATTACCATGAGTCGTGGGCCCGGGAGATATAATGGTGTGAATGATAGCGTGACGCCTACTCGTAGCAGGGGAGAATGGACAGCTAAAACGAGTTGTGCGTATTTACAGGTGTGGAGGCCCTGTGGTAATAAAAATCGGACGCGGAATTACGTTTTGGAACAGACAAAAAAATATGTAATATCTCACCGTAAAATTGTCAAACACGTTAGATTGTAATCTCTCTATCGAGGTTGTAAACTCTCGAAATATTGTCAACTGAACATACCTACTGCTTACAATATAACGCATTGTTTTTCGGTAGATTGTAATCAATCGAAGTGAAACCGTAATATTGTGAAATGCATGCGACGGAAGTATCTCTGCCCCCATAATCGGGACTTATGGGAAAATAGTCCACCTTTCAGTAAAATATTATGTCTTCAGTATTTAGAGAACTTTACCTCCATCTCTAGATAAAATCCACCCCGTATATTTGAATTTATGTTGTCGGCACTACAACTGTATTTGAGTTGATTGCTTTTTCTACCCGTGCAGCGCCGGATTTAGGGCAGGACAACAGGGGCACTTGTCCCGGGCCTCTACAAGGAAGGGGCCTCCAAACTCGACCAATGAATACAACCAAACCTCAAAACACTTTATATTCCCCTAAAAAGCGTAGTCGATTATTTCCTATTTCCGAGTGCAGGGTTTAAAGGAACCTAACTAACCTAACGGGGGAGTGCCCCTAGTCCCGATTATGGGGGCAGAGATACTTCCATATGTTCAGTCAATAATTCGAGAGTTTACAATATCGCTAGAGAGAAACACGTTATATTGTAATATAACGTATTTGACAAATTTACGGTGACATACATATAACAAACTTTTCTGAACACGAAAATCCCTTGCAATTACGCTCCTAATTTCATACCCATCACTTTTCTGCTATTGTGCAAGATAGTGCATGCTTACTATGTCAGTAGCATTCCTTAGTATTTTATTTCACTTAAACATGCACATGGAAAATCCCACAGCATTTGAAAGAATTTTGGTAATAGGTGCCTATCAAGGAGATTGCCTGTTTATGAATAAACCTTTGCGAAAGATAAACCTAATATTATGATTTCATTTCACACCAATTTATTCTGCAAACGACGTAATAAATTGCCAATGAAGTAAGAATAAATCCATAAAAGCTATATTGAATTTCGCGTCAAGTGGGCGTCAGGCGCCGCCGCGGCATGGAGGTCGATAGCTCGCCGTTTATGAACAAAACACGACACTGAACCACCTTACAAATTCATACTTATTGAGTGCTAATAACTCACGTCGCTAATAAATAGCTAAATTGAAACTCTGAAAGAGACGGACTGTCACACTGATGTTAAATGCTGTGATTGGCTGACTGAAATAAGAACTGACAAGCAAATCACAAGATTTGTGTTAGAATGTTTGTTAGAAACATTCTGTGTTGACTAGTCTTTCGGAGGTTGTTACGCATATCTTTCAATTTACGAGTTTCTTCAGGTATTATAGTTTTGCTGTATTGTCTTTCCCATCCTGTTTTAAGGTAAACATAAACACGTGAACGACATTCATTCCATATTTTTCTTATACAAACTTTGTTTACTTCAGACGACGCATGCAGCAGTTAAAACTATGGCAGCAAAGAGAGAAAGAGTGGCTGCGGTCGCGAGCGAAACGGGAGAAGAGCAACAAGCGGAGCATATACTTTAGTGATAGCGTGATGTTGCTGGAAGCTGCGGCCAGGAATGATATAGATGAAGGTAAATTGTGCTTTATATTATTATCATGTTTTATTGGTGGAGTTTTACCCAATTTTAGCCAATGTTATTTAATTGTACTAAAGTAAGTAAACAGTCCATGGATTATATTGAATGAAATTGTACATACTATAAAACAAAGTCGCTTTCGCTGTCTGAACACTTCGATATTTTAAACTGCGCAACGGGTTTTAATGCAGTTTTCAGCAATAGATAGAGTGATTCAAGGGGATGGTTTATATGCTACATTGCACCCGTGCAAAGCAGGGGCGAGTCACTAGTTGTTAATAACGTAGGTACTAATATAATAAAGTTGTACGCACATGCGCTTTTTGAAAGTCTTCGGAAAATTTTGTAAGACCTTCAAGTCTTCGGAAAATTATAAAGTCATTGAAAATGGTGAAAACGTGCTTCCATAGGTATCGGTACGCTGGCTTAAAGCCAAATCTCCGTCGATCCATGTGAAATATTGACATAATTTCAGCATATGTTTACTTAGGCTGAAAGCTGATCCAAACATAACAAGAAAAGTTTCCCCTCGTCCGCGGCTTTTCTGACATCCGCGCTATAAATTCTCCCTGTTATCGCTTACCTCTCGCGACTAATTTTACAACGTTTAAACATTTTAAACGCTTACTAAGTGACAAGCAATTATGTTGTATCCACAGTAATTTGTAACTGTAAACTGTACAGCTTAAGCCGGGTTTTGCACGTCTGAGTAATGCATGTTTTGAGTCTGGCAAGGTTCGCACCTGTGCTGATTACGACACCTTAGCCCTGATAATAACTTATACTGAATGAGAACCTTGTAAAGGTCACAGCAAAAGTACTTCTTGTGCTATATTTATCAATTTGTTAAGGTACCTATGTTGAGTAATAAACTCAAGGGATTACGTGGCCTCGACGTATTAAGAGAGCTTTTTTCTTGTATTTGAGTGTTTTTAGAGTCTAACACTCTAACACAAGAAAAAATGTGATATTTGTTTTGAGTACTCCATAGAGAAATATAGAATTAATCAAACTTTCGAGCATGTTTTTTTAATATTTTTTGGCCATACCTTAACCATAAACTCTCATCAAAACTGAGAATTTATGTGTCAAATACAAGAAAAAAGTATGATGGCTCTCTTAACACCCCTGGGTATTTTATGCAAATTCTTATACGATAAGGAAACGTAAGAATTGAGGCAAAAAACGACAGAAATATCTGGAATTAAGAGGAAGAAAGATAAAAAGGTACCTATTTAAATCGTGTTCGGGGTTCAAATCGGGGTTAGTTTGTTCCATCGTCGGCCTCATCAGGCCCATTTAATACTCATAAAAAATACCATATAACTTGAAAAAAAATAGCTGAAACGTCTTCGAGAATAATGTACACATGTGTAAATGGAAACATAATATGTTGCGTTGCAACTGCGATAATAAACATGTGTTCTTAATTGGTCAGGTGACAGCGGAGCAGTTTCATAAATAAACTCAATAAAAACGACATTATTGTAGTTATTACTCGGTCAATTACGCGCACTATATGCGCCATAACGAGATTGTTATCAAAGCCAAACGACTACAACTGTACTAACTTATTGTACTTTTATTACTTACTTTCTTTGGTATTGTAATTCCACTTGTTTGCTAGTATTACTATTTTTTCGTACTCGTATTACAACGATTAGAAATTGCGTAGTTCAAGTTCTTGAATCGTTTATGATGTCATTTCAGTATGACAGCAGCGTAATTATTGATGTTATTATGCATGCAATCACACTATAATCAAGGGGAATTTTAATGTGCGTTTACGATTATATGTGTACCTCTAGGATAGAGGTATGTATTAATATACAACGTTATTTTTTAGTCGTTTTAATCCCTTTAAAGGCGGATAGCACTCATGAAAATGAACAACTTTTACTATGGGACCAACTATGAAATCTCGAAAAAAATATCAGCTGTTGCCTACATTTTAGGCGAGAGTTAGGCGACCAATAATGTATGAAGCAGCTGTTTTTTTTTTTTCGAGATTTCATAGTTGGTCCCATTGTAAAAGTTGTTCATTTTCATGTGTACTATCCGCCCTTAAAGGGATTAAAACGACTAAAAAATAACCTTGTATAAACAAGGCATTCCTCATCATTTGCATATAATATCTAAAAATAAATAAACTAGAGTGTACCGTTTTTTTCAAAATGTTGTCTTTTTGTTCCGGCTAAGCTCACAAACAGCTGGTCCGATTATGACGGGACTTACTGGCTGATAAGGAGTAACTTTACCTGAGGTTACTTTTATTTTAGAAAAACAATTAGGGTCCCGTGCAAAAAAACTTTAAACCCAATAGCTAGTATATAATATAATTAGTAAAACAATCCGTTTCTAAAAGCCTATTCAAGTCCTTCGTAAAATAATATTCTGTTATTGCCATCTCACCATGGCTGTATTAAGTTTAAAAAAAACGGATTTTCCTTTGAACCAAACAATTTTTTGGATGTAATACAACCTAACATAGTACCATAAAATTTCAGTGCGACGGTTACTGTCTCGCGGTGTGACGCCAGACGCGACGAACGAGGATGGCTTAACCGCACTACACCAATGCTGCATCGACAACAACGAGGCGATGATGCGGCTTTTACTCGACCACGGGGCCAACGTCAACGCCGAGGACAGCGAGAAGTGGACCCCATTACATGCCGCCGCCACCTGCGGGAACCTCAACCTCGTTCGAATACTCATACAACGAGGTGCGAACCTCCTTGCTGTCAACGGTGACGGTAACATGCCTTACGATATCTGCGAAGAAGAACGGACCTTAGACGCGATAGAAAGCGAGATGGCAGCTAGAGGCGTCACCCAAAGGCTTATAGATGATACGAGAGCTTCGACTGAAATGAAGATGTTGAGGGATGTCGATGAACTAGTGAAGGCCAGCATGGATTTGGATGAGCCCAGGGATAATCAAGGCGCCACGCTTGTGAGTATTGTTTTGTGAATTATGACGACATTGTTTCCCCTCTAAAATTGTAAAACTCTTCAAAATAACAGGTGTTTTGTTATTGTTTTTTTATGTTTTCAAAAATAATCACTTAATGCCCATCGAGTTTTGATTCCACTTTGTAATGAAAATTTTTGGATACTTTCCATATTCCTTCCATGTCTTCTGGACACGCAAACCAAGCTTCAATTTAATTAAAAACGACTCCGTGTCTGAAAAATTAACGCACTTATGTGAAAACAATGTCATGCCATGTAAATTAAATAGCAATTACGTTGCCCTTTTTGACACTTAACAATTACTTTACAAGGTCTTACGAAACGTGAGCACTTACTTTAATTGGTAGACAATAAGTTTTAAAAATAGTACATTTTGTTTACTTTGTCACTCTAGCTAGAGAAATAGGTCAGGCCTAAAATATAATTATGTGTGGAAATACCCTTGGGTTTGCCCTCCGCAAACTGTCAGGGCATTCAGCTAATTCTTTTGAATTTTTAAGTTACTTCTCCTTTATTTTGATGTAAAATTATAAAAAAAAAGTTAAATTAAATAAATCAAAATTGTATTGTCGGTACTAGACACTCCATATAGGTAAGTACATAATAGCCTAAAATAAAAAAAACCGTCTGAACATCAGTCTCCGGAGGGTTATCCTTTACACGGTTACAATAATACGTATAAGTTACGTGTGCAAAGTGGAGGAGGACTTACCCAGGTTATGTTGCGCAGAGCGCCCGCACAGTCCCCACTGTGCGGGCGCTCTGCCCTCGATATCTATCAGCAATAATGATGATAGAAATCTGAAAAATTAACAGCTTACGTCAATCCTGTAAGTCATTGTAAAAGTGCGAAACATCTTAAGAGCCATTTCACAAAATGTAAGTGTTCAAGCCGTACTAATCGGTGCCGGCTTATGCATCGTAATTTATTCGAATTTAGAGTGATGTTATTAAATTTATTATGTTTGATTAAACGAATTGATTTTAATGAAACTTTGGAATTAGTTTAGTAAAAGAGCATAGTTTATTTTTCCATATTTTATTTAATGTAATTACGCTTCGTTCAAACCAAAAAATCACGATAAAATAGCGATAAAAAACTTAAAAATTGCCCTAAGACTTTGTTTTTTTACTAGTGTATGTTATTAATTATCGAAATTTTAGTACGTTATGTGTCGACAAAAGTATTTGTCTCATGCTTTGTGTATTTTTTCAAGTGAAATTTTTAAATATTTATCGTAGATATAGGAGTCCGAAATTGACTCAGCGATGATTTTTCAGTAAACTAGTTGTCGGAGATTAATCACTACACTGTTAACAAATAAGTTTTTACAAATGTGTTACATGAAGTATCAATACGAAAATGTAGTCTATTTTAAACATGTATTTAAAAATGCGAGAGTGTTATTTAAGATGGCAAATTAGGCGACTAAAACCTTAGATATTTGCGCGAAAACGTGAAATGGCTCTTAAGGCTGAGGTAGGATGCTTCAAGAAAAAGTCGAGGAAGGACTTTGACCGTGAAAAATGCGTTCCTCGACTCTTATGAACTTGGAGGGTTGTATTGATGATTTATATGATTATAATTCTGTAACTACATACGTCTTACAGCCGCGAACGATATGTTTATCAACATACAACTTAGCACTGCCCTGCGAATAGCAAAAAAAACCTTAGAAAACTTGAATTTCGCGGCTCACCCTGACACTTTTACCTTAAATAACATGTATACGCTTTCCATTTGCCTAAGCCCTCGGTTTTCTCAGTTTGTTGCAAGTGAAGACTCAAGATTGAATTGTCACTTTGCTTGTTCCAGTTACACATAGCATCGGCGAATGGGTACATCAAGGTGGTGGAGTACCTGTTGGAGCACCGCGCCTCCACCGACGTGGTGGACCACGACATGTGGCAGCCGGTACATGCGGCCGCGTGTTGGGGACATGTACGTATACTACGACCACTACAGTAATGCTCCTAGTGCACACACAGAACTCGCGTTACATTTCGCGATACATTACGCGTTATACACTTGTCTTTATTTATGAAAACCTATACTGTTTGTTACAAAACGGGTATAGTCATACTTAAAGGTGTGCTACAGACCACATAGCAACTCTATCTATGGGACCAACATCGTTATCGCGAAAACATGATCAGATGTCTACATTTGGTTCAAGTAGATTGAAATTGTTGTATCCTTTCTGTTGCACGCAGTATACTGATAAGCGATAGACTCGTTAGTTCGAACTTATTCAGGTGCATTCTTTGTGGTAGATAACAGTCCACTCGCTCTCCTGTCCCCGGAGGAGTCTTTTAGTCTCACTTTACTGCTTACGCTGTGCCTGTACTCAAAACAGTTTTAAATGTAGTCGCCTTCTGTGACAGTCTAATCAGACTAAGACTTTGAAGCGGTTTGATCCTTAGATTTAAAATTATTTTGATCACCCAAGTGAAACCGATGCGGATTGCCAGGGTCTTTATAGATGTCGTATATGTCTAGATAACTGATATGCCTATCAGAAAGAGTGATATCTTAACCTACCGTCGCGTCGTGATGAAGATGGTACGTGGAATCAGCAGAAAATGTGAATCGAAACTGCTGCCTAAATCTAAATAATAATATTTTTTACTATCGCCACTCAAAATATGGCATTTGTTCATCGATTACAGTGAATAAACACTCTTTTATTCACCGTCGATAACATTGAATTAAACGTTCTTTTACTTATTGAGTGAATAAAAACATATTGAATTTGTAACAACAGAACATGACAAGAATGAAACACTGAATTTCGGAAATTACTGTGAGAGATTGACCAAAGGGCTTTACGTACTTTCCGATGCACAGAGGAAATTCGGTATTTAATTAATTAGTGGTCACCCATCCACAGAATGACCTTGTTACGTGTGGCTTAACCTTTGAGATCGACTCGATTGACTGTTACTATTATTAACCCACGATAAAAATAAATGCTATAGGTACTTCTATTTATTTTCTAGCAGACAATGTTAAAAACTACAGTACTTACACAACTCGTAAAAAAAATCATCTCGGTTCTTGTATCTCTCGCTCCGCTCAGGATTCTTCTCTAGAATCCTTCGCTGCTCTCAGGGTTCCCACTTAGTCCCTCGAATTAGATTCTATTTTTTCCCTTGTTGTATAATCTAATATTGTGACCTTGCCGGGTAGTATAAATGAAACATAAAAATGTAAGACAAAGCGCTTATATATATTTTAACACCGTAAACGTTTTATTGTAAACACGGTGCAAACGTGCTGGTTCTTTTTGTTATTGTTAAGATAAACTAATGTATTTTTTTGTTTTGTTACAGCTAGAGGTTTTGGAATTGTTAGTACAATATGGAGCTGATCTCAATGTGAGGAATAAACACGATGAAACGCCGGCAGGTAAAATCAAACAGAATTTAATACTTTTATTAATTGTATGGAACTTAGATCAGTATTTTGGTAACCATAAAAATAATCGTACTGAAGATAAAACCAACTCGGCTCCCTTATAAAGAAAATGGCCCGTATTCATCAGAAACATTTTGCTGCGAAACAGCTCGAGTGTGTTACATCTATACCCAGCAACAGTGAATGTTGTGTTTTTATAATATTGTTTGTTACAGATATCTGCGAAGAAGGCGAGCTGCGCGTGCGCATCCTGCGGCTAGCGGCCGACCAGGAGGAGCTGCGGCGTCACGCGGCCGCCGACCGACTGCGCACCGCCCGGCGCTCCTCCTCCAGCGCCAGCACTAGCCGGTAACTTACACTACCACTATATAAACACGGACCAGGAGGAGCTGCGGCGTCACGCGGCCGCCGACCGACTGCGCACCGCCCGGCGCTCCTCCTCCAGCGCCAGCACTAGCCGGTAACTTACACTACCACTATATAAACACGGACCAGGAGGAGCTGCGGCGTCACGCGGCCGCCGACCGACTGCGCACCGCCCGGCGCTCCTCCTCCAGCGCCAGCACTAGCCGGTAACTTACACTACCACTATATAAACACGGACCAGGAGGAGCTGCGGCGTCACGCGGCCGCCGACCGACTGCGCACCGCCCGGCGCTCCTCCTCCAGCGCCAGCACTAGCCGGTAACTTACACTACCACTATATAAACACGGACCAGGAGCTGCGGCGTCACGCGGCCGCCGACCGACTGCGCACCGCCCGGCGCTCCTCCTCCAGCGCCAGCACTAGCCGGTAACTTACACTACCACTATATAAACACGGACCAGGAGCTGCGGCGTCACGCGGCCGCCGACCGACTGCGCACCGCCCGGCGCTCCTCCTCCAGCGCCAGCACTAGCCGGTAACTTACACTACCACTATATAAACACGGACCAGGAGGAGCTGCGGCGTCACGCGGCCGCCGACCGACTGCGCACCGCCCGGCGCTCCTCCTCCAGCGCCAGCACTAGCCGGTAACTTACACTACCACTATATAAACACGGACCAGGAGGAGCTGCGGCGTCACGCGGCCGCCGACCGACTGCGCACCGCCCGGCGCTCCTCCTCCAGCGCCAGCACTAGCCGGTAACTTACACTACCACTATATAAACACGGACCAGGAGGAGCTGCGGCGTCACGCGGCCGCCGACCGACTGCGCACCGCCCGGCGCTCCTCCTCCAGCGCCAGCACTAGCCGGTAACTTACACTACCACTATATTATCACGGACCAGGAGGAGCTGCGGCGTCACGCGGCCGCCGACCGACTGCGCACCGCCTGGCGCTCCTCCTCCAGCGCCAGCACTAGCCGGTAACTTACACTACCACTATATAAACACGGACCAGGAGGAGCTGCGGCGTCACGCGGCCGCCGACCGACTGCGCACCGCCCGGCGCTCCTCCTCCAGCGCCAGCACTAGCCGGTAACTTACACTACCACTATATAAACACGGACCAGGAGGAGCTGCGGCGTCACGCGGCCGCCGACCGACTGCGCACCGCCCGGCGCTCCTCCTCCAGCGCCAGCACTAGCCGGTAACTTACACTACCACTATATAAACACGGACCAGGAGGAGCTGCGGCGTCACGCGGCCGCCGACCGACTGCGCACCGCCCGGCGCTCCTCCTCCAGCGCCAGCACTAGCCGGTAACTTACACTACCACTATATAAACACGGACCAGGAGGAGCTGCGGCGTCACGCGGCCGCCGACCGACTGCGCACCGCCCGGCGCTCCTCCTCCAGCGCCAGCACTAGCCGGTAACTTACACTACCACTATATAAACACGGACCAGGAGCTGCGGCGTCACGCGGCCGCCGACCGACTGCGCACCGCCCGGCGCTCCTCCTCCAGCGCCAGCACTAGCCGGTAACTTACACTACCACTATATAAACACGGACCAGGAGGAGCTGCGGCGTCACGCGGCCGCCGACCGACTGCGCACCGCCCGGCGCTCCTCCTCCAGCGCCAGCACTAGCCGGTAACTTACACTACCACTATATAAACACGGACCAGGAGGAGCTGCGGCGTCACGCGGCCGCCGACCGACTGCGCACCGCCCGGCGCTCCTCCTCCAGCGCCAGCACTAGCCGGTAACTTACACTACCACTATATAAACACGGACCAGGAGGAGCTGCGGCGTCACGCGGCCGCCGACCGACTGCGCACCGCCCGGCGCTCCTCCTCCAGCGCCAGCACTAGCCGGTAACTTACACTACCACTATATAAACACGGACCAGGAGGAGCTGCGGCGTCACGCGGCCGCCGACCGACTGCGCACCGCCCGGCGCTCCTCCTCCAGCGCCAGCACTAGCCGGTAACTTACACTACCACTATATAAACACGGACCAGGAGGAGCTGCGGCGTCACGCGGCCGCCGACCGACTGCGCACCGCCCGGCGCTCCTCCTCCAGCGCCAGCACTAGCCGGTAACTTACACTACCACTATATAAACACGGACCAGGAGGAGCTGCGGCGTCACGCGGCCGCCGACCGACTGCGCACCGCCCGGCGCTCCTCCTCCAGCGCCAGCACTAGCCGGTAACTTACACTACCACTATATAAACACGGACCAGGAGGAGCTGCGGCGTCACGCGGCCGCCGACCGACTGCGCACCGCCCGGCGCTCCTCCTCCAGCGCCAGCACTAGCCGGTAACTTACACTACCACTATATAAACACGGACCAGGAGGAGCTGCGGCGTCACGCGGCCGCCGACCGACTGCGCACCGCCCGGCGCTCCTCCTCCAGCGCCAGCACTAGCCGGTAACTTACACTACCACTATATAAACACGGACCAGGAGGAGCTGCGGCGTCACGCGGCCGCCGACCGACTGCGCACCGCCCGGCGCTCCTCCTCCAGCGCCAGCACTAGCCGGTAACTTACACTACCACTATATAAACACGGACCAGGAGGAGCTGCGGCGTCACGCGGCCGCCGACCGACTGCGCACCGCCTGGCGCTCCTCCTCCAGCGCCAGCACTAGCCGGTAACTTACACTACCACTATATAAACACGGACCAGGAGGAGCTGCGGCGTCACGCGGCCGCCGACCGACTGCGCACCGCCCGGCGCTCCTCCTCCAGCGCCAGCACTAGCCGGTAACTTACACTACCACTATATAAACACGGACCAGGAGGAGCTGCGGCGTCACGCGGCCGCCGACCGACTGCGCACCGCCCGGCGCTCCTCCTCCAGCGCCAGCACTAGCCGGTAACTTACACTACCACTATATAAACACGGACCAGGAGGAGCTGCGGCGTCACGCGGCCGCCGACCGACTGCGCACCGCCCGGCGCTCCTCCTCCAGCGCCAGCACTAGCCGGTAACTTACACTACCACTATATAAACACGGACCAGGAGGAGCTGCGGCGTCACGCGGCCGCCGACCGACTGCGCACCGCCCGGCGCTCCTCCTCCAGCGCCAGCACTAGCCGGTAACTTACACTACCACTATATAAACACGGACCAGGAGGAGCTGCGGCGTCACGCGGCCGCCGACCGACTGCGCACCGCCCGGCGCTCCTCCTCCAGCGCCAGCACTAGCCGGTAACTTACACTACCACTATATAAACACGGACCAGGAGGAGCTGCGGCGTCACGCGGCCGCCGACCGACTGCGCACCGCCCGGCGCTCCTCCTCCAGCGCCAGCACTAGCCGGTAACTTACACTACCACTATATAAACACGGACCAGGAGGAGCTGCGGCGTCACGCGGCCGCCGACCGACTGCGCACCGCCCGGCGCTCCTCCTCCAGCGCCAGCACTAGCCGGTAACTTACACTACCACTATATAAACACGGACCAGGAGGAGCTGCGGCGTCACGCGTCCGCCGACCGACTGCGCACCGCCCGGCGCTCCTCCTCCAGCGCCAGCACTAGCCGGTAACTTACACTACCACTATATAAACACGGACCAGGAGGAGCTGCGGCGTCACGCGGCCGCCGACCGACTGCGCACCGCCCGGCGCTCCTCCTCCAGCGCCAGCACTAGCCGGTAACTTACACTACCACTATATACACACGGACCAGGAGGAGCTGCGGCGTCACGCGGCCGCCGACCGACTGCGCACCGCCTGGCGCTCCTCCTCCAGCGCCAGCACTAGCCGGTAACTTACACTACCACTATATAAACACGGACCAGGAGGAGCTGCGGCGTCACGCGGCCGCCGACCGACTGCGCACCGCCCGGCGCTCCTCCTCCAGCGCCAGCACTAGCCGGTAACTTACACTACCACTATATAAACACGGACCAGGAGGAGCTGCGGCGTCACGCGGCCGCCGACCGACTGCGCACCGCCCGGCGCTCCTCCTCCAGCGCCAGCACTAGCCGGTAACTTACACTACCACTATATAAACACGGACCAGGAGGAGCTGCGGCGTCACGCGGCCGCCGACCGACTGCGCACCGCCCGGCGCTCCTCCTCCAGCGCCAGCACTAGCCGGTAACTTACACTACCACTATATAAACACGGACCAGGAGGAGCTGCGGCGTCACGCGGCCGCCGACCGACTGCGCACCGCCCGGCGCTCCTCCTCCAGCGCCAGCACTAGCCGGTAACTTACACTACCACTATATAAACACGGACCAGGAGGAGCTGCGGCGTCACGCGGCCGCCGACCGACTGCGCACCGCCCGGCGCTCCTCCTCCAGCGCCAGCACTAGCCGGTAACTTACACTACCACTATATAAACACGGACCAGGAGGAGCTGCGGCGTCACGCGGCCGCCGACCGACTGCGCACCGCCCGGCGCTCCTCCTCCAGCGCCAGCACTAGCCGGTAACTTACACTACCACTATATAAACACGGACCAGGAGGAGCTGCGGCGTCACGCGGCCGCCGACCGACTGCGCACCGCCCGGCGCTCCTCCTCCAGCGCCAGCACTAGCCGGTAACTTACACTACCACTATATAAACACGGACCAGGAGGAGCTGCGGCGTCACGCGGCCGCCGACCGACTGCGCACCGCCCGGCGCTCCTCCTCCAGCGCCAGCACTAGCCGGTAACTTACACTACCACTATATAAACACGGACCAGGAGGAGCTGCGGCGTCACGCGGCCGCCGACCGACTGCGCACCGCCCGGCGCTCCTCCTCCAGCGCCAGCACTAGCCGGTAACTTACACTACCACTATATAAACACGGACCAGGAGGAGCTGCGGCGTCACGCGGCCGCCGACCGACTGCGCACCGCCCGGCGCTCCTCCTCCAGCGCCAGCACTAGCCGGTAACTTACACTACCACTATATAAACACGGACCAGGAGGAGCTGCGGCGTCACGCGGCCGCCGACCGACTGCGCACCGCCCGGCGCTCCTCCTCCAGCGCCAGCACTAGCCGGTAACTTACACTACCACTATATAAACACGGACCAGGAGGAGCTGCGGCGTCACGCGGCCGCCGACCGACTGCGCACCGCCCGGCGCTCCTCCTCCAGCGCCAGCACTAGCCGGTAACTTACACTACCACTATATAAACACGGACCAGGAGGAGCTGCGGCGTCACGCGGCCGCCGACCGACTGCGCACCGCCCGGTGCTCCTCCTCCAGCGCCAGCACTAGCCGGTAACTTACACTACCACTATATAAACACGGACCAGGAGGAGCTGCGGCGTCACGCGGCCGCCGACCGACTGCGCACCGCCCGGCGCTCCTCCTCCAGCGCCAGCACTAGCCGGTAACTTACACTACCACTATATAAACACGGACCAGGAGGAGCTGCGGCGTCACGCGGCCGCCGACCGACTGCGCACCGCCCGGCGCTCCTCCTCCAGCGCCAGCACTAGCCGGTAACTTACACTACCACTATATAAACACGGACCAGGAGGAGCTGCGGCGTCACGCGGCCGCCGACCGACTGCGCACCGCCCGGCGCTCCTCCTCCAGCGCCAGCACTAGCCGGTAACTTACACTACCACTATATAAACACGGACCAGGAGGAGCTGCGGCGTCACGCGGCCGCCGACCGACTGCGCACCGCCCGGCGCTCCTCCTCCAGCGCCAGCACTAGCCGGTAACTTACACTACCACTATATAAACACGGACCAGGAGGAGCTGCGGCGTCACGCGGCCGCCGACCGACTGCGCACCGCCCGGCGCTCCTCCTCCAGCGCCAGCACTAGCCGGTAACTTACACTACCACTATATAAACACGGACCAGGAGGAGCTGCGGCGTCACGCGGCCGCCGACCGACTGCGCACCGCCCGGCGCTCCTCCTCCAGCGCCAGCACTAGCCGGTAACTTACACTACCACTATATAAACACGGACCAGGAGGAGCTGCGGCGTCACGCGGCCGCCGACCGACTGCGCACCGCCCGGCGCTCCTCCTCCAGCGCCAGCACTAGCCGGTAACTTACACTACCACTATATAAACACGGACCAGGAGGAGCTGCGGCGTCACGCGGCCGCCGACCGACTGCGCACCGCCCGGCGCTCCTCCTCCAGCGCCAGCACTAGCCGGTAACTTACACTACCACTATATAAACACGGACCAGGAGGAGCTGCGGCGTCACGCGGCCGCCGACCGACTGCGCACCGCCCGGCGCTCCTCCTCCAGCGCCAGCACTAGCCGGTAACTTACACTACCACTATATAAACACGGACCAGGAGCTGCGGCGTCACGCGGCCGCCGACCGACTGCGCACCGCCCGGCGCTCCTCCTCCAGCGCCAGCACTAGCCGGTAACTTACACTACCACTATATAAACACGGACCAGGAGGAGCTGCGGCGTCACGCGGCCGCCGACCGACTGCGCACCGCCCGGCGCTCCTCCTCCAGCGCCAGCACTAGCCGGTAACTTACACTACCACTATATAAACACGGACCAGGAGGAGCTGCGGCGTCACGCGGCCGCCGACCGACTGCGCACCGCCCGGCGCTCCTCCTCCAGCGCCAGCACTAGCCGGTAACTTACACTACCACTATATAAACACGGACCAGGAGCTGCGGCGTCACGCGGCCGCCGACCGACTGCGCACCGCCCGGCGCTCCTCCTCCAGCGCCAGCACTAGCCGGTAACTTACACTACCACTATATAAACACGGACCAGGAGGAGCTGCGGCGTCACGCGGCCGCCGACCGACTGCGCACCGCCCGGCGCTCCTCCTCCAGCGCCAGCACTAGCCGGTAACTTACACTACCACTATATAAACACGGACCAGGAGGAGCTGCGGCGTCACGCGGCCGCCGACCGACTGCGCACCGCCCGGCGCTCCTCCTCCAGCGCCAGCACTAGCCGGTAACTTACACTACCACTATATAAACACGGACCAGGAGGAGCTGCGGCGTCACGCGGCCGCCGACCGACTGCGCACCGCCCGGCGCTCCTCCTCCAGCGCCAGCACTAGCCGGTAACTTACACTACCACTATATAAACACGGACCAGGAGGAGCTGCGGCGTCACGCGGCCGCCGACCGACTGCGCACCGCCCGGCGCTCCTCCTCCAGCGCCAGCACTAGCCGGTAACTTACACTACCACTATATAAACACGGACCAGGAGGAGCTGCGGCGTCACGCGGCCGCCGACCGACTGCGCACCGCCCGGCGCTCCTCCTCCAGCGCCAGCACTAGCCGGTAACTTACACTACCACTATATAAACACGGACCAGGAGGAGCTGCGGCGTCACGCGGCCGCCGACCGACTGCGCACCGCCCGGCGCTCCTCCTCCAGCGCCAGCACTAGCCGGTAACTTACACTACCACTATATAAACACGGACCAGGAGGAGCTGCGGCGTCACGCGGCCGCCGACCGACTGCGCACCGCCCGGCGCTCCTCCTCCAGCGCCAGCACTAGCCGGTAACTTACACTACCACTATATAAACACGGACCAGGAGGAGCTGCGGCGTCACGCGGCCGCCGACCGACTGCGCACCGCCCGGCGCTCCTCCTCCAGCGCCAGCACTAGCCGGTAACTTACACTACCACTATATAAACACGGACCAGGAGGAGCTGCGGCGTCACGCGGCCGCCGACCGACTGCGCACCGCCCGGCGCTCCTCCTCCAGCGCCAGCACTAGCCGGTAACTTACACTACCACTATATAAACACGGACCAGGAGGAGCTGCGGCGTCACGCGGCCGCCGACCGACTGCGCACCGCCCGGCGCTCCTCCTCCAGCGCCAGCACTAGCCGGTAACTTACACTACCACTATATAAACACGGACCAGGAGGAGCTGCGGCGTCACGCGGCCGCCGACCGACTGCGCACCGCCCGGCGCTCCTCCTCCAGCGCCAGCACTAGCCGGTAACTTACACTACCACTATATAAACACGGACCAGATCTCGTATTCACTTTACGCTTCAATTCGAGAAGTATGTTTATCTCGCTCGTTTTCGTTCTGCCAAAAAAAGGTAGACGTACGACTTGTCGAATCGAAATTCATTCGGAGAGTTGTGAATACGGGGTCAGAAGGAGCTGCAGCGTCACGAGGCCCCAAGCTTAACGTTACGTTCCCTTTACTTTCAATTCGAATCTCGAATGGCAAAATCGTCTGGCAATGTGAGCAAGCAATCGGCTAGCTTAGGTATCTCGTGTGAATACAGCTTTACTCAATTAGGACTTTAAAGGGCTCTGCTAACAATTGTCTGTCAACAGACGTATTCAGCTACGAAGTTGTCAAACTTTTAGTACAGCTTTGGCTACGAAAGCCGTTTTTGATTAAATCTCTTAGACCCAAGTGTACCGAAAACGGTACCAAATCTTATTGCCGCCGAACGTGTTTGGACCCTTTTCGGTACACTTCGTACCACCATCATAAACCTTATTTTTAGTTAACGCAAAATATGGGTCTACATCAGTGGTTTTCAACCTATGGTCCGCAGGAGCCTCGAATGTGGTCCGCTTAAGGTTTAAATGAGAAAACGCAAGAACCTTGAAAGTTGATTGATTTTCCTCAATGCCAGCTACATCAGCAATTTCATTTATGTTTCCTCTCAAAAATTGTAGATAACTTAATTACAAAGTGGCTAGACATTAAAATAAGATCCGTAAAACAGAATCAAACTCAGCAGGGTCCGGTCGGTGCGGAGAACGTCGCTTCGCGAGAAACAACTCACAGCCAAAGCGGACGTCCGGGGCGAGGCGAAGCTACGAGAAACCTTCGACTCCACGGTCGACGATGACCTGCAGGTCAGTAGTTCACTCTGGGTCAACAATTCAAAAAGTTCGCGAACCTCTGTAGACGTGGTGGTGCGGAGGTTGTTTTTTTTATAGTTTTAGATAGGACGTGATAAGTA
Source organism: Xestia c-nigrum (assembly GCA_916618015.1). Classification (NCBI taxonomy): domain Eukaryota; kingdom Metazoa; phylum Arthropoda; class Insecta; order Lepidoptera; family Noctuidae; genus Xestia; species Xestia c-nigrum. The sequence goes on from OU745260.1 coordinate 16,220,994, forward strand.
TTATTAACTTATCATGTCTGCGAAGTGAAGTTTTGCTAGCTTATTTACCTCGACGGTTCGATCTTGTTTAGTCCCGCCACGAGAGTTCGCCACCTTTGGATCAAATTCAAAAATGAACTTACTACAAAATGTCGGGTCAAATGTTCCATGTTGTCTGATGCGTTTCTGTACCACAAAACTTTAGACGACAGCGCTTTATAGCGCCAAAATATAACCTGATCAAGTGATATTGCTCGTTAGTTTCGTATTACACGCATGGTAATTTGAGTTGATTAAATTTGGAAGTATTTCTTTTTGATTCAATTACGCTACGTATCTTGTTTACAAGAATTCTAGCTTCTTGCGCAGACTTTAGATAATGCAATTACGCATCATATCTGACGTCATCAAAACCTGCATCGCATAAAGAACGACGCACGCTAGACTGTGCCGGATCCGAGCCGAGTGTCGGCTGTAGCACAAACCATTGTCCGTTGCTCGGTAGCGGCTCAGAAGTGTGAGTGTATCCATACAAAATTGCACGGTCGACACTCGGGTCTGAAGTGCAAGTACGTAGGATTCGATAGGACTCGATTAGATATTTTTGATAGTTATTCTCGATAATATGTGTTTTGCATATTATCGAGAATAAATCTAGTCTAGTCTAGCGTAAGTACTCATTCACGTTGACTCGCGGGCGCGGTGGCGGGCACGGTCACGAAATATCAAACATATGGTGTAATATCCAAGTGTTCACGTACACAACGCACGTGCGGTCTAAGTAGCGGGCAAGCTAGTGACCGGCGCGCGCGGCGGGCTCGCGGCAATATCGAACGCGTGAGATATTTGTGTGTGTTCACGTCGAACTAGCGGCGGAGCGCGCGATTCACTCGCGACGTCAAGTAAGTTCAACCAGAATTAACTTGTCGCTAGAATCGGACTCGCACAAACGCCAGGCGGCCAATGTGAACACGAACTCGGCACGTCTCCGCACCCGCACCCGCTGCCGCGCCCGCGTTCCTACGTGAACAAGTACTAAGTCAAGACAAGCCAATTCCTCCGCAAAAAAAAATACAACACCAAGCAAGGCTCATATCATATTGAAGGACCAGTAAGCAGTTTTAACGCTTGGAAAGTCTATTTCCAAGTTGCGGTACCCTTATAGATTTACCCTATCCGTCTCTCTGTCTATCTATCCATTCATGTGTCACAGCCATTTAACTCAGAGTCTTCTATGAACCGATACCGTGAAATTATAAATACATGTATAGATGTATCTTGCTTGCACCTTTACCTGTACACTGGAAGACTCGTAATCAAGATCTAAATCAAAATATTTTATTTCACATAGACCTTATAAAACGTCGAAAAAGTTGCACAGTTCGCGTTGGTCGATTCCATGGAGAAGAACCGGCAAGATGAAGAAACTCCATGCCTACTCTTTTCAAATCATTTGGTATTACAATATTATTATGTTACATTACAGCATCAGTACTAAAGTATGGGGGGACCGCGTAGGCCCGACAATAGGTCTTTGCTTACTATACAAAAAATGTAAAACAAAATTAAACAGCATCCGGGAATCCAAATCGATAAGGTCCGGAAATCTGCGTCCGTGAGCACATTTGGTGTAGGGGGAATCTTTCTTAATTTTTACCATCGAAACCCTATGCAGAAGCACGAGATGTAGTCGTATTTTATTTTCTTTTCTTGTAAGTAGTTCCGAGTTAGCGGCCGCTCCATATCAATCTCAAAAAGAAAGTCAACATTAAATTAATTGAATAAACAAACAAATTATCCGTCATCTTGTTCAATTATCAATTCATTACAACAGCATACGCCACGCAACATTGAAGAAATGCTATTAGTATTATCATAATGAGCGCAGATCTCGTGCTACGATCTATTTAAATGGCGACGTCATTGCCCGTCCAAATTAATATTCCGCTTTCGACTTTCACGAAGGAAAAATATGAAAAACCGACAGAACGATTAAAGTGTAAAAATAATGAAATACAAACGCGTTAGTTGCACGCATTTGTGTTCCGTACATTTTATTATATTTTGTACTGACAGAATAATTTAGCGTTAAGTATACAACTAGGTATGATCAGCACCTTCGTTCGGTATCTTCTAAATATTTTTTAGACACAGTTTCTGTTTGCTTATCATGTATTTTAATTGTTTTTTTGCACAGAAACAACATAATCCTAAAGTTAAATAATTATTTTGGAAAGTTAATACAGCTTTGAATATTAATTCCTTATCTAAATATTGTAAATCAAAGTCCCCCGCCGCTTCTGTTGGTCTGATCGCAATAAACTCAAAAACTACTGCACCGATTTTCATGCTGTTTTCACCAATGGATTGAGTGATTATCGAGGAAAGTTTTTGTATATAATTTGCATGCCTGCTAAGTCGCGGGCATCAGCTAGTTCCTTATAAAACACTAGAAGTTAAATTACATATCGTGGTACGGAACCCAAAACACTCCGGTGTCTAACTGTGAAAGGGAAATTGAGTGGCGACACAGCACGCCATGTATTCGCATTGTTAATATACAGTTTCGCGTATTATTGCGTAATTGTTACCATTTATACAATTAATTATACCTACATGAGTGCCCCGCCCCCAGACATTTCCTATTCTATTATGTTAATAGTGACCACATAACGCGTGGTAATATTTTCAAAATTTATGCAGCCGTGCAGAACTAACTGCTCGCGTAGCATGACCACCGTAGACACGACAGAGAGTCGACAAATCTTTTGTTCATCTGTAATTTTGTGGATTCAATGACATATGAACAAAAAAGATTTGGTGATTCTGGTGGTGTAATTAAAATATTTACAACTGTAGTCGTCACACCAGCCACAATAAAGGCACGAGGAAATCCACATAGCTGCTAGTAATGAGCTAAGGAAAGGAAACAGTTGTGCAACATGAAAAATGAAAACAACATGGAAAAGTAAATAAAAAAACAAAACGAAAGATTTCCTAGCGTTTATTTTTACATGCGTTGTAGGCAACGTAGTCTGATTTCTATCTTAACATTTTAATTTTAGCTGATCAGCAATCGTATTTATAATTACTATAACTAGAGTAATCAAAATGAATGTGAAACTATTAATAAATAACTTGTTGGTTGAGACTATGTATATCGCTTGCGTTACTTTTTGTTTTAATATGCGGATGGATTTTGAGGTTATCGCCATTTTGTATCTATATGTTGCGTAAAGTTACACCTCAGATACTAAAATTAGTTTATTAACTTACGGCAGCTCGTGTTTGCAAATTAAAATTACTGTCGGTAATTTTTATGACTTTATGCTTGCAAACTTTAAAAGCAAAATCTCATCATCATCTCATCTAATCTATGTATAATAAGTATGTACATATTTACAAAAAACAAAAAGCACCTATGTAGTGTATCAACAATCTGGTGTCCACGACACAAGCCTCGTTGCTTAGTGTGGCACTAGATGGCGCTGTGTGTAATGTCCAGCGATATACTGTGCAGTTAATAACACTGGCTTGCATTTTAAAGTGAACATTTAGCCCAGTAAATGTAATAAATTATATGTATATAACATACTAAGAAATACGTCATTAAAATCCTTATGTTACCAAATCACACATTTACAAAGACGTACATGGTTCCTGTTGTGTATGTAGTGCAAATAGTTTCTGCACGAAGTGTAAACGGCTTAGCTCTGTGCGTAATTGGCTACCAATTAGATGGGAAGTAATAATGCACGCTTTTACGTTCATATTAGCAGAAGGTATGTGGCGCAACCAGCTGTACTGGATCTAATCTAGGCGTTTCTTCATTGTATGCTACCTGCCTGTACTCGACTGTATCCGTAATTATTGCATACAGTGTAAATCCTGTTAAGTTACATAGTTTCAGGCTCTGGTCTATTTTGGTTTTTTAATTAACTTATTTAAGGCGCATGCTCCAAGGTAGCTCGCGAATCTCAGTTTTCCTTACGTTCTTTTCAATTTGCAGGGCAGTGCTAAGTTTTATGTTGATAAACTTGATCGATGAACGAATTTTTCACGGTCAAAGTCCTTCTTCGACTCTTATGAACTTGGAGGGTCGTATTGATTATTTTGATGATTATAATTCTATAGCTTAAAACGTCTAACAGTCGAGACCAATATGTTTATCAACATACAACACTACCCTACACTACTTATACTTAGCACTGCCCTGGAAATTGCAAAAAACGTAAGAAAATTTGAATTTCGCGGGCCACCCTGTCACTTTCACCTTAACCATTTAAATGACAGAGCGTAAACGCATCGGCGACCCACGTCAAGCCACAAATTCAGCGCTAATAATACATACTAAAAGCCAACATCTTATCGATAACCAAATAATCATTAATTGATATAAAATATCACTCGTAACATCATTTACAAAGTTTTAAAAAGTTCCGTTTTCTTGTCGGCTGTCTGACCGTGGCGCTCAAAAGACTAAACAAGGTTTAACAAGTTAAAACTCCTCATTCCTAAGTGGTAACCGCGATTACGTTGTGGCATAGTTCCAAAATTGCCACAGATTAAAAACTACACTCGTTTTATCTGTATAACAATGTGTTGACCGATATATTCGACATAGGAAAATACTCCAATGATGGTGTTAATGGGCGCCACATATAATAGAAACTAGCTGACCCACGCCACTACGTCTGCGTCACATAAGAGAGAAAAACGAAAGGAAAAAAACAATCCCCGTTTTTGCAACATTTTTCATTCCTGCTCCGCTCCTAATGCTCGTAGCGTGATGTTATATAGCCTATAGCCTTCCTCGATAAATGGACTATCCAACACAAAAATAATTTTTCAATTCGAGCCGGTAGTTCCTGAGATTAGCGCGTTCAACCAAACAAACAAACAAACTCTTCTGCTTTATAATATTAGTATAGAAGTATAGATAATGCACCGCTCTTCCACGATCAAATATTCACCACTCACTCACACACTAGACGAAATATTTTTATGTCGATTTGATGGCAGCGTTACACATGATTTTATTAATTTACCGCACGAACGAACAAGAGATATATGAACGAAAAAAACTGCAATCATCTCACGCTATCTTTACAAGTAATCGGAAATCGTTCGCAATTATAGCATAAACCGTATGAGCGTGTTATCAGTTTTTTTTTTGTTTTTGGCACATCGCTTTATCGAATTTGTAGTCTTTCTAAAAATACGACCTATCGATCGATTTGTGGGACTACGCTGCTCTTACCACGGCAAACCGGCCGTCTTGATACGAGTATGCAAGAACCGTTTTCGCCGAGAAGTTCGTCAGAAGAATAAAGTCTCTTATTTTTAAAAATTTTCGAATTAAGTCACAACCTCTATCTGTCATTTAACAAAAAGAACTTCAAAGGACTATGGGCACAAATATATGGTCTCTGGTCCTGGACCCAATAGATATATAATAAGTAGTATATCGTTAGAAAGGTATATTCTCATAGAGCACGAATAGGTATGGCGCTTGACCTGAAATGCTGTCGGATCGGAGTACGGGTACCTTGAATAATAATAATTTTGTCATCAAATCTCTAAGTATTTTTGATACATTTATCGAACTACTGATCCGATTTTAATGATCTTAAATGAACAATATAAATCTCTTTAGTGTTATAGGGTACAAAGTAAACAAATCAATATGGGATTTACCGTAATGTGTTAGGATTTATTTAGTTTTTGCTGGAAAATGGAAAATAAGTGCATGATTTTTTTTTGTTTCTTTACATATTACGTAAATAAAGGGTGTAAAACACCTCTTAACGAATACGAAAGGCACTTGTTCTCCTCGTCATTCTGATCATTTTTTTGTTCTACACTATACCTGGAAACCTCCTAGTTACGGAGATATAGGGGGTCAAAGTTGCAAGATTTTTACAAGTATTTTTTTAAATACCACTTTTGATCGCATGATTCTTACTTTAAATATCTCTACGACCTCCGTACTATTCAATCCATCCACCCGCACAATGTTTTGAGTGCGTTACATTGAGTTATACCACAAAACATGATTTATAACCTCAAAAAAAAAGTTGTTTCCTAGCAATATTTTTTGCGGAAAGTTACTTAGTTGGATGTACAGAATGCTTGGTTAACGGCTTTGTGATGAGGTGAAATACACCCTGTATATATCACGCCTGTCTCTGAGAAGGGTAGACAAAGACTATGGATCATACACCCATTTTTGCAAATAGATTGATTATAACCCTTTTCCACTAATAATTTTTTGACTTAAATTTCCACTAGTAAGAAGATTGCCTACCTGCATACCTAACTGTTTTTCTGATTGTACATGAATGGGCACCACTACCTTAAGGGGCTACTAACAAAGTCTAAATTCGCGTAAAAAAGAGGATGTAACCCTTGATTGACTCGACGACATTAGCCATGCCTTTAGCAAATAACCCTCCCTTTTCGCTATGCCGTTAATAAAGCTTTAAGGCTTTTAGAATTGTTTGTGGTTGTAGCATTCTATGGTCACATCGTTGATTTGATAGTCAGTCATTTTCATACCTTTCCCTATAATTCAAACCTGTACGACGTAAAACAAGGGCTTATTTTACCTTGAATGTAACGTACGAAATTATACTTTTAACTCGCTGACATAATTTTCGCAAAATAAATTTATTCTTGGTAATGATTAATATTAATTTTATGAGAGTATTGCGCCAAATGAGATTACTTTTACGATGTTCTTTTAACGCTGTTTACAAACAGTATTGCTGAATAAAAGTTATGTATATGAAATGTCAGCGATGTTTCAGCGGAGAACACACTGCTTGTTTGAAATTTTACTGAAATATCCTCTCGTAAAATATTTGTGTTTGGCCTTCTGGATTAATAGTTTTCTTCCTAATGTATTTAAGATCATTAACTAGCTAGTTTTGAAGTTAAACTCGTAGGTATGATTTCTGTAACTTTTTTTTTATAACTTCTCCCACTCTGGGCGGAGCGGGAGTGTCAGTCTTTTACTGACTAAAACCCATGCATGTTCCTTCCTCGCCCTTTATGTTCCGGGGCTGCGGTATCTCTTTCGAACAGGCCCGCAACCCCGGCAATGATTTGTCGCTAAATTCTCTATTCTGGGGACCTAAATCTAGACATGTGATGGTAATCGCTTCAAAAGCTTTTCATATTACTAAAAGTTAACCTTTTCGGTAGCTTTGCTCATAGAATCTCACTTTAAGGCCGTCTGATATACAGGGTGTAAACCACCTCATCACGAAGGCCTCAACCAAGCATTCTGTACATCAAACTAAGTAATTTTACGCAAAAATTATTGCTGGGAAAAGACTATCTTTTTTGGGTTAAAAATCAAATTAGTGGTATAACTCAATATAACGCACTTAAAACATTGTGCTAGTGAATGTATTGAATACTACGGGCTTTGTGGAGAACCTTAAAGTAAAAATTCAATATAAAAACTTGTATTAAAAAAAAAACTTGTCAAAAAGTTGGAACTTTGACCCCCAATATATCCGTAACTAGAAGGTTCCCAGGTGTAGTGTACTTAGAACAAAAATTGTTTGCAATGATGAGGAGAACAAGTGCCTTTCGGCCTCGTTAAGAGCTTAGGTGTTTTACACCCTTTATAAAATCAGGCTACACTCCACGTCTTCTCCATTTATTCCCGCTGTGTGCCTGCAACAAAATGGTCTTGTTCCAATCCAGCCAACATTGTGTACATAACACATAAACAGTAAATAGTTGTAATGTTCACCACGCCTATCGGTATTTACTAAGTGAACGATTTGAACACGGCCCGCTGTTTTTACGTTCCCCGTGTGGCGTACTTTCTCTGCTTTCATCTCGACTTCGCTGATAATTAACTGCTCTAGAATAATTTATTACTTACATTACAGTTGCACCAAGGCCGTGACGTAGAAGTCTAGTAACTCACTGATATCATTAACTGTGTTTTTGCGAGTTACACAGACACAATATAGTGCTGTTTATAATTTAGTGCCTTAGTAAAAAACAAAATGTGTTGAGTATTGCAAATTAAATTAAACATGCAATTCTTAACTCTGCTCGTGTTTTCCATTTATTTCAATCAGTGAATTACTACCTGAAATAGGACAGGCACGAATGTTTCAACGCAAAGACATAAATCGTAGATCCGCCTACCATATTCAAATCATATTTAAATTAAGTATGTTGCATACTGTACCTGATTACTGATCGCTCTTTCTAATCGAGTGGAACAAAAGTAACCTGAAATGTCTCAGAATTACCTTAACAAAGTATTCGTATGCAAAATAACAATCACCTTGTGAACATAGGCGTGTCGTAGGCTTGTCGTGTTAAACACCAATAACACTAGTTCCTGTCCAGTTTGATACTTACTAGAGCGATCGATTTACACTCACTTCTCGCTTGTGCACTCCTTATAATGGCTTCGTGGAAGCTGTTTATTTATAATTATGGTTAATGACTGAATTGGTACAGAACTTTCCACTACAGGCATTTCAAGAATTATAAAATCTTCGTATTTTCATCAAAACTAGAATGTTGGTGTTATATACTCATATCGTTACTTATGTTGTCCTGTTTTTCTGATTTACGAGTGTTTACTATAGTGAGTAGTGTCGTTGTAAGATGTAATCAATCACTGCGTATCGTCTGTTACTGCATCATCAATCAGGCCGCGTTGTCGCAGCAGTGCGCGCAGGCATCCCGTTCCGCTGGGCGCATTGATTGACGACACCCGGCGTTTTCCTGCGATTTCCCTCGCCAGCCGCCGGCTGCGCACGCGCCGTCAGTCCGTCTGGTCAGCGCAAGAACACGCACCGCTCATTGTTCAATATTTTTTCTTTCGACGATGCATTTTGATATACAAAAATCTTCCTTCGAACTTCAATTCTTCCTTTATGGTGTTTCATAAAGTGTTGACCATTGTTCTCTCAAAGGATATTATGTGTTTATGTGATACTATGTGTGTTATGTGCTGATTACGGATTGATATCATGTCTTTGGATATTATGTTTTTGACCAACGATAACCTGCGCCGCATGCGCAAAGAGCCACTGGTGCTAGGCCTCCGTTACCGGGTATGATATTTATGTTTTACATTTTAAATAGCAAATGACGAATTTTGATTTACATGTTTTATAAATTAACTATGTATTAGTTACTTAAACAAAACGAAAGTAATGTCCTGTTTCTCTCTCTTTTTTTTGTATGTAAATGTCCTCACGCCCTGGTGTCGGTGAAAAGGGTTCACAATGATCCCGTTTTTGGTATAGCCACCATCTAAGTTTTTATTTATAATTTACAAAACACAATTTGTAATGTTATAGATCTCTATCAGTTGTTTCGTACGCTACAATGAGCTTGGAATGCTATTCCTTTCTATTTTAATTCTTACTGAAATTCAACTTTACTGTAACTGCAGTCTAAATTTGAACTGATTTTTTTTATCTACAGAAGTATTTGTTGAGAATTTTATTCAGTCTTAATTATTTTTTTGCGGCATAATAAATGTTGCAATGCAATGTATCTATTCAAAAAAGACATTGTCAGACATAAATTGGTGGTTAATAGTTAAATCGTTTCTCCGATGGAATCGACCCAAGTGGAGCAGTCATGTCTGTTGTTGTAATTTACATTTTTATATTAAAATTTTCATTATGCTATAAAAGTGAGTACTTAATGTCTACACAGTAGCTAAGTCAATTTTTAGGCGCTGTATACAAATGATAAGCCTCTCAAGGCGTGGGGTAGTTGAAAAAACAAAAAAGAACTATTTAGTGAAATAATGCTGAAAATGAAATACGTAAAGCGCTGAAAAAAGGCCGAATAAAAGACAGCCTTAATTGGCAACCCTTCACCAATCCTATTATTCAAATGAACCAAGACAAGACAAAAATATCAAATATTCACAGACACCGTTAAGGAACCACCTGCCCCGGCAACCGGATAATCATAATGCGTAAAAAACCTTATAATTGCACATTTATCGATCGACAATTTTCTCATTAGTTGTTCCACCAATTTTATACAATCAAAGGATATCCGTTTAGATTTCTTTCATTATGTTGCAGGGCCTATCAAATGGCGTGGAAAACGACCAAAACACGGCTAACCTGCAACCGCCGGAGTTTTCACACAAGCGGCTGTCGAACAGCTCCACGACATCCAACCAGAGCTATGACTCCACGCCGGAGTACGCGGTGCCCAAGCACTCGTACAGCCAGCGCGGCGGGTCACTGCGCACCAGTGACGTCAGCGACCTGTCCGACCTCACGCCTTACGGACAGAAGCCCACCAACCCGCTGTTCGGCGTCAACGCCGCGTCGCACTACGCGCCCGGCTCCGTGCCCGCCCCGCAACACGAAGCCGTCAACGACCAGAACAAACACTACGAAAGAACGAGCTTACCCAACGGCGTCAGGAAAGCGCCTGAGGGCCAGGACAATGACCTCATCAAAAACGAGGACGCGTTAGACGGTAGGAAAGAGGTCATAGTGAGCCCCAACCAGATCGCGATCACTGAAGGCGGCACCGCGACCTACACCACAGACAATAATGGTAAAATCAATGTTCATGTCACCGTCATGATTAACGCAGGTAATTATATGCATCCTTACGAACTCAACTTGACCGTAACAAGCACATCTAATATTCATACGTAATATATAGCACAGTTGATAACATTTTCTAAAGTTAATCTAACAGTTTTGCACAGTGATGGTATAAACATATAAAGAAGGTTGGGACTGTGTGCCGGTTTCCAGAATTGGTTCACTCTCGAGGATGCATATGAGGCAAGCAGTCTCTCATTGTAGTTGCATGCTGGTTAGCGTGTGGGTTCATTGTTCCTTTGTTGTGCTACTCTTTATTGGGTTCTGTTTTACTTAGCTCGTGTCAATTTGTTTGAGTGCACGTATATTTTCTAAACCTGTCACTATTTATTGTTCTGTTACCTATCTGTTCTGTTAATTGCACAATTTCTTTTCGAAATCTTTCTGTTACGGTTTTTACGTTACATTATTTTTGCATAATTTTTAGAAATGCTATAATGAAGAAGATTTATTGAAGCATTTATTGTTTACTAACAATTTAATTAAAGTAACGCACCGCAAATTTTTGTTAAGAAACAAAGTTTTGAGAAATATTTCATGTAATAGCTATGCTTATCTCATCAAAAGTTTCGTAGCGAGCGTGCGAGTCGGCTCGGTGGGATAGTAATCAGTGGCGCGTGTTCCAGGAACTCTCGCAGATTTGAAAAAGCAGCGATCTCAGATCAGAACGAACGGCAGCCCGGTGGAGAGTAGCCTGGCGTCCACCAACAACCACAGCCTCAACTCGCTGACGGAGCCCAAGTCCGACATGCCGGTGCAGCTCAACCCGCTGAGTGCGGGCCCCGGCGCCGTGCCGCGCTTCTCCGGGAACACCAGCGACGTGGTCGGCGACACACGCTCGCGCCGCTGTTGCATCATCATGTAGGCTGAAGCGCGTGTATATAATGTGATGGTGGTAAGCGTACAAGTCTGATTGTCATTCCAAAATAATTTTTGAAGGGCTTTTGGACCACTCGGACGGTTGACTTTTTACGGTTAGCTATTGCCTAAGAATTGTGATTATGGCTCTGAAGAATTATTTAAAAAAAAAGGATATTGTTTTTTTTGTTTGCCGCGACTGATAAGTTGTTGCCGTCAAAAGTCAATCGACGGATCGGAGGTCCGGTAGAGAAAATAATAACGTAATATATTGAACGTTGCCGATAGAGTATTGCCATGTTTGCTCACAAAGCAAGGGCTTGCCAATGGCTGGAAAACAGTGTGATAGATATATAAGAGCTCAACAACTATTCTATTTTAGTGTTAAGGAAACTATGCGGTTGCTAATATTTTAGTAATAGAATGAATCCTATATTGCAGTTATTGTCATATATTTAAGTATTGTATTATAATAGTTCTTGTCTTATATTTCCTGAACATTCCATTATTCAATTATATTTTGTTGAAATATTTTATTTTATTGTAAATAATTTAATTTCATTGTAAATTTGAATGTTCCAGTATTCTTCGAGTGAAAATGTTTCCAATTATTATTTAATGTTACATAAAATGCATAATAAGCATTTGAACAGAACAAACAAACCATAAATCGTAATACATAATAATCGTATCGATTGTTCAGAAGTGCCTCAAGTATTGGTGTTTAATGCTGATCTATGTATAACATAGTATAATTTAATTACTAAATGCGATTTATTTAATACAAAACTAATAAATTATATTTTAATAATATTAAGTAAATTATGTATACTTTACGGGACGGAAGTTAAACCTTTTTTTATTCTTGTAGTACCGATCGATGGAGTGTTGTTTGTGATTATGTCCTAACTGAACATAGCTGCGATAACTGCCTTAGTTTCATTGGACCACTCTATGGCAATAAACTAATATCACTAGATTTATAACAGAGAATTAGTACTTAACATGGATATACTTTTATATACATATAGTACTTTCACAATATAAACTACTATATATGCCATAATATTACGCAAAATACATTCAGACTCGTAGAATTCATCTTTACATAATTCTAACTGCTTAAACTTGTTGGAACTACTGTTTTTTATTACTTGTCTATTATCATAATTATGTATACAAACTAATAATTTATTAATTTAATTTCATACTAACTTTATATCAAAATTGAGCTGTTTATGTTTCAAGTTCATGTAGAACTAAAGACTGGATTTTTAAGTAGGGTTTACATTTATTATTAGTATGCAGCCGACCACTTGTGCCACTATAATGAAGGGTTTAAAATAAGCACTGTGAAAGCATTAGGAATAGAAGCTGAATGTACAAGTTTTCTTTAAAGAATCTATCTAGGGGGTGAAGTTATTTTGCACCGCTTCGTACAAAGGGAAGAAATAAAACTTACATCTTTTACCACGGGAGGCGCTGGCATCGCTTGACTCACGGAAAACGATATGCTGTAAAATTAGGAATAGGAAATGGGTACAGAATTGTGTAACACACACGTCTTACAATCGCGAACAACATTTTCATAAACATGGAACCTAGCACTGATCTCCAAATTGCAAAAAAAAACGTAAGAAAATTTGAATTTGGAGCATCAGCCTTAAATAGTTCACAAAAAATATTGTTTGACTGGCTTCCCACACAGAAAATAATGGATTGTTGTGTTGTATTTAGTTGTAATAACAACGGAAATCATTTCGAATCGGTTTTCTTAAGACTAAGGATATGTAACTATAGGATGGAGCCATTATAATTAATTAAGGTTTAACAGCTACCAAAATTATATTCTATGAGTTAGCGTTAGCAGCGTTACTTTTTCATAGGTTTATGGTTTTATTCCATACTAGTACTACCGCGCGACTTTGTCCGCGAAAATAGCCTACGTTACTCGGTAGAAATGAAGCATTCTAATGTTGATTTTTTTAAATCGGTTGATTAGTTCTTGAGTTAAATCGATAGCAAACAAAATATCAAACGTTTACTCTTTAAAATATTAGTTTAGATGGATACTTAGATAATTTTTACATCTGTGTTACTTACTTAATATGTTGAAACATGTCCAATGGTTAATAATTAAAATATTCGATTTCGATTCCATGTCTTTATTTTTGCATTTACTGATAGTTCGTCACTCTTCTTTAGTCACAAAACTAATAATTTCTATAAAATATTTGAATCTTTCGTAGTGGCACATGTTAGTCGGTGTTGCGTTTAAATTCAGAATACAGCTGACTGTTGACCGAGCGAGGGGGCCACGGCATTCGTGCTGGTAGTTTGTTTCTCCATCCTTATGTTACTCTGATACACGAACTAAATTATATCGAAGGTATAGTCGCCAATAACCATGAAATTAGAAGTGTATAGAAGCAAAACTATTTGTACATATTCAGACGCCAACACATCAAGCTACACTACAATCTGTCAAATTTCTTCAATCGATTTTAAATGTTATAGCTAAAGAATTAAGTTAAAAGTTGTTTGGGAAAATTTTACAGTTTCGGGTAGCGTGCTGACGTCTGTACGTGGACCGATGCCACTGAATAATCACTTCGTTCTTCATCATCTTGATATGACGTGGATAAAGAGGTTTCAATATTGTCTATGATCGAGCATAGAGCGCTAAACAAACACCATAAAGTCCTGTCTGTGTTGAACGTATCAGTATGCGCTGAAACTGTTAAATGTGTTGTGAGTTTCGCTTCTATATATTCTTATTCTAGGTCTTCTATATTAATTATATTCAGTGTTGGACAGCAGGCATTTTGTTCATTACTCGGTGGCATTGACACTATAATTAAGAGCGAATTTTATCAATAAAACTGAACGGGATCAACAATGCCAGACCGCGTTCAAGGGTTGTCAGTATAATCATATTTTACAACAATGGCGACATCTACAGCTCTTAAACACATTTTAGATTATGCTAATGGCTTTCAGTTTCATTGGTGAAGTTCACACTTAGACAACATGCCGTTTCAATACTGAATATGCATACATTGTAATTCACCTCGTAGTTCGGGCTGCTAGGTGAACGTCCCGCTTATAAAAACGCGACATAGTCACGTATACACCACTGTATCAACTGTAACATATGGGTGTACATATAGTCGAGTGCCTTTTTTCTTCTTTATTAGAGCTAAATACTCAATTTGTGCCAATATTTTTATATTTTTAAATTGCAAGCACAAGTTACTTTTAGATAACGTATTCTAATACGTTGTTACCGCGAATAATTTACACGTTCACGTAGTTATTTGAAAAACATTTATGTTTTAAATGTAAAAGTAACTACAATCTTTACGATGCTACGAATAATTACTAATATTGAATTGCAGTCTGCAGTACAATGGCTAATTCTGAAAACGAAGGCTCACTAAATGCATTGAGTGCTAAACGAATTTAGAGCATCGTTCTATTTCTATAAATCATTTAAAATTTTTAAGGACAATAACGTTTTTAATACGTTGTGTCAGTTGTAAGTGTTGCAAGTGGGCCTATGCGCCTATTTCACGATGTCCAAATACTTACTGAAGAAATTATCTGCCAAGTAAGTTAACGGGAACTTATCGTAGGTGGTGAAACAGGCCCTAAATGTAATACAATATTCGTGGTAACACTGTACGTGTTGATTACTTTCACCCTTTTTTTTGTAAAGTGGTAACCCCCTAGGAAAAAAAAACTTTTAGAACTATAATAATAAGCAACTAACCTCTAGAAAATCTTTGTGGAATTTATGTTTTATAAAAATCCAGTGTTCATTATCTGTGGTATACTTGTTAGGCGAATGTAGCAGTTTGACATTCCTTTGTATATCTTCTTGTTAAATTTATATTTATACAATGTAATATATTAAGCTTTTGGAGTCGTATTTATCATGTGTAGGCGTCATCATTAGATCCCATCCAGTAGCAATTCATTCGTCCATATCTTAGTCATTAGTGTAGCTATTTGGTAGATTGAATATATCTTCTGTACTTAAAAAGTACTTAAAAGTAAACGTACTTTATGTAACTCGCGAAAACTGTCGTGAATATATCAAATATATGATTAATGTATACTGAAAAAAAAATATAATATAGACATACAAACAAAGCAATACTGAATGGCCTTATAAGTAAGCACAATACATTTCATTTTTATTTTGTAACAGTATTATTTTTAAAAGCATTTTACAGGCGGCATTTTGTGATACTTACTGTATTTGATAAATTTTTGGCGGAACAAATACTTATTTAAACAACATTGTTTTTTTGTAATATGTAAATGATTGGGCGCTGTGTTAGTTCTTTTTCTTAAGTACCTACGTTTGGGTTGTGATGGCACGAAGTCTTGCCGAGAACAGTAAATATTATACCAAGGATTGTGTTAATTTAACGTGCTTACATTTTTATAATTTAGCAGCGTTAAAGTACGATTTGTTATCAGTTTTCGTTTAAAAACATTAAATCGGAATAATTATTTGAATTTTGGAGATGTTATAAAATGAAAACAAAATCATTAAACTAAAGATTCGATATCGACTTTTTCCAATCACTTGCATCTTGCCGTATTGTCATTATTCTATTTACTCAAAAAATGATTATAGAAATACGGTTCTTATAATGAAAAGTATTCTGTGTGATTATTCAATGTAATTTCATACGGTGGGAATATGAACAGTGCCTGTTGTGTCTTGCCTTAGTAAAGTTTAACTAACTCCTCTGTTGGTACCTTATTGTTATTGTCACGTGATCCATATACAGGGTGGAATATAATAAGCGCAATACATCTAAGGTGGTGAATCATACCTTCTAAAGGCCTACGCAGACCGGGACGGCATGGCAAAGGATTTATTTTTACCAAAGGACATTCAAACGTATTGACATAGAAATACGACATGCTTTAAAATGATGCCATGGCATCGAAAGGGATTTGCATTGAAAGACGCGCGTACCACGGTTGTATTTCTATACCAATACGTATGAATGTCCATTGGCAAAAATTCAAATTCCTTGCTATGCAGTCCCGGTCTCCGTAAGGCTTAACTGGGTAATTCATCCCAAGAAATATCGCGCAAAAGAGGTATTGCGCTTTATCTGTTACACCCTGTATATATGTATATAATTTTAGACAAATGTTTGTCATATATTTACTTTAAATATTTTGTCAAATAAAACATTGTATAATATGATTGTTAATACCGAATGGCAGCTGACTCCCTATGTACATAACTAACTGTTAATATATAATAAGTCACTGTTACGCTATTATATAGTGACGTCACAACGGTTGCGTTAATACAAGTGTTCTTCATGTTACTTAGTAGTGTAGTCCAGCATCACATTGCATAATGTTGATTTTTATACAAATATTCATCGATGTAGGTATCTCAGAACAAAATATATGTATTTCCGCCTAGGTATTTGAATACGTATTTTAATGCAAATGCGAAAGGAATTAGTAAGTTTTGAGACCTAGAAGTAATGCAGTAATGCTACGGCCAGACTTGTAGGCGAAGATTCGTGTTCGCGTTGTCGCGATAAAAGTTCGTGTTCGCTCTATGACGAAGTGATTGGCCACACTTGGAAAAATCTTTCTACTGTCGCGATAATCTAGAACGTCACGATAATTCATTTGCGGGAGAACATGGAAGAAGCGGTTGCGATGTATCACATGGCGGCTAACAATTATTTACTACATCTTTCCTTATCCTCTCATTATTTCAATCCGTGATTAAAAAGTTCAATCAAACACGTTCAAACCTCTTAGAGTATCGCAGTCAACTAGAGCGGGCGAAGTGTAGCCAACCACACGAACTTTGTCGCGACAAAACCCTTTGATGTGCGGCAATTTACCGACAGCGGCGCGAAGGGCATTCGTATTCGCGAAGTTTATCGCGATAGGACGAATTCTTTGGCCAGACGTGTCGCGACAACGCAAATCTTCGCGTTATCGCGATAGTGTAGCCCCAGCATAATTAACATAATAAATTATCAAATTAGTGGCCTTGCCATTTCCATCTTGCCTTTAACAAACTAAATCTTGATAAAATTACTTGAAAATAAAAGTAGTTGTTGCTGTTGTTTAACATAATAAAGGTTACATTTCTTCTTTGGTCTCTCTAATATCTTCAGATATCATCCTCAAGCCCCAATTTGTCAATTCCTGAAAAAAAAAAATGAAAGTTCTTTTTCAACTATTCGATAAGTCATATCAGACGAGGACCCCAAGTTCTAACTGATTGATAGTGATAAAATTACTCCGATATAATCGTTTAATAAGTACTTATTTATGTACGTGTTTATAAAAATTGATGTAGCGAGTTCAATGTGATCTACTGTATTGTATTATACTTAATTTTGTGTCGTTGTTCAGTGCTATACAGGTATTTCAAGGTAAAAAATTGTTAGATTCTCGTATCCCATAAAAATAAAGTGTCAGTTAAGAGGACAATGAATAATTTCGGACTAAGTTGTAACTGTGAAACATAAAAGAAATTATTTTATGTCCTGAGTCCTGTTGACAGCAATCAACCAGCTACCTTATCTCGTTGAGAATAAAGATCACTTTCATTTTGAAATTGATCTAAAATCAGAATATAATAACTGTAATATGGCTGTATTGCAACTCTCTTTGATTTTATGGTGTACGATTGTCTATGGTCATTATTTTTCAAGGACATGTCTTCGTACTTATTACAAAGCTGAAACCACTGTTCAAAGAATATCATTGGGTACATTGTAATTTACGTCGAATGGCGGGCCAAGTTTTTAATTTTGAATGTTTCGTGTGCAGCTATTTTGTATGAAGACTAGATTCCTAAACTACCGTATTAACATTCTGTCAGTATTTATTCTGTAACCATGTTTTTTTTCTACGTTCATTTGTTTAAAACAGTATTAATTTTGTTATGTAATATTATAATCATTGAACTTTCAGTATTGATACTTGATCTTGCCATCTTGACTGTTATACGATATTTAAATATGCCCAGTCAATGCAAATGTTTTGTTTGATTATGAAATAAAAAGACAATTTGTTGCTTCTTCTTATGTTTCTAATACCTTCTTTCAAATGAGGATGATGCTATCTTCAATGCCCTCTAAACAGTAGTGTAAAATTAAATTATCTGGAACATTAATAAATCGTTTGTTTAAATCAGTTAACATGTTTTATTTGTACACTATTCGTCAACTTTTTTGTCAAACCTTAGGGTCCCGACTGGTTTATAAAAAAAACAACTCAACTGTCAATGTGTTTTATGATTTCTGTCAATTTCTGTAGTGGTCAATTTCTAAAGTAAATATATAAATAAACTTTGAAATTGCTTCTTGGACCCTTGGTTTCGGGAAAAAACGTAGAATACGGCGTGATATCTGAAAAAATAATCAGAAAATGAGATGTTAGAAAATTCAGGAGATTTTGTATTTAAATGAATGGTATTGATTGATCATACGGCGGGCAATCCGGCTGTTAGGGATCGCGACAGACACGCAGCCGCCGCCGCGGGCAAGGTTACCCAACGTGTACGTCGCGAAACTGACGCACACAAGCCACCACACCGGTTTAACTGTACCAAAACTGCAGAATCTTCCCCCCACGAGTTAATTTTCTTAGCGAAAAATATCTAAACACCTTAATAATATTTGCAGAGAAACCCTAAAGTCGCTGATTGTGAAGTTCAGCTACATTTTTCATCAAGCAAATGTTACACAGAGTGCGACACAGTGTGTAGTAGTTGGAAAACCAAAGGCAGATTGCGGCGGGGCAAGGTAACGCGGGCTGGTATCGGTTCCGTCAGTGTTCGCCGGACCGCCACAACTCGCCGACGCGTCGCGGCCTCACTCGTCACTCTGCGATCTATATCACGCGGAAATCTAACACAACCTAAAATTATCTTCAAGTAAATATTATTACTCTTCAGGCTCTCAACAAGAAGCACGTCTAGCCCACTGGGTTTCTCCTGTTGTGCATGTTGAGATTTATCAAAAGTTTCTGCACCATGAAGCCACCAGTTAATGTAAGTAATTTTGTATTATTATTTGTTTTAAGTATAAAAATATATGTAGTTGTTGAAAATTTACATGCGAATTAGTAGGATGTGCCGCAAAAAAAAATGTTGTGATGTGTCATATTGATTTAGAAAATATAAGTATTTTTAGTGATTATACTACAAGTGTCTTGCTTCAACTTATGCAATAATATTTTTTAGTGTTTGGTAAATATTTTTGGTGTAGGACTTATATTTATTTTGTGCTGAATTTGAATTGGTTAGATAACTTGTATGTGTAGAAAAAATATTGCGGCGAGACGATCACGTGTAGTCTTCAAATAAAAGTGGTAAATCATCATTTTCCTGCCTCTATCCCAGTTTATTTGTGGTCGGTGTATCATGTCTTCTTGAACCATACTTCTCTGTGACTCATGGCATCATTTCATCAGACACCTCTTTTTTGCTGGAAGACTGCTAAATGTATCGATAAATATTATATCTTAGACATATTTTTATTTAAAAATCAAGCATAAGAAATATTCTGCGTGACTTTGTTATCAGTCTCTATTTCCGGTTTCCAACTCTTCGATTTCTGGAATCCTGTTGATCGCATGGTCGACTATTGTTCTCATCAACAATCATAAGACAATAACTTTTGATGGATTGTCTTCAAAAACGTTCTTTGAATAGGTTGATTGAAATACCTGGTTGTTTGTTCTTTTTTTAAACGTTTGCTCGGGCTAGTATTTTGTTTTGGTCTTTGAAACTCGAAATGCTCTTGCTCTGTCTTTTACGCTTCTCTTGGTACCTACCTAGCTGGTTTGATTGGACAAAATCTACTATTACAAGATTGATCATCATCATCATCAACTTCCTACTCTTGTCCCATTATACTTGTAGTCGAGCAAAACGTTTTTTTCTTCCTTTCTCCCCCTGTCAACCGTAACGCAAACATTTAGTAATTTTTCTTTCATATCGTTCCTCATAAAATTCATCGTATCTCTTTCTTCCTCTCCCTCTCCATTCATCAGGATTGGTCTTCAAAATTAAAAAAAAAAACAGCATTAACGGATATTTTATAGCATCACTTTTTTATCGGTCCCTTGACTTTCGTTGCTGGCCGTATTTGGCAATCACTCATTGAAGACAGCTTGTCTGCATAATTTTAACGGTACAACTGATCAAAGAGCGGTAGGAGGTACAGGTTTTTTTGCAAAGTAATGAACCTACGCACACGTTTGTATTATCGTGTAATCAACTCACATGGAAGCTTACGTTCACATCAATGGGAATTGAGATCGATGAGACAATGACCCCGAATTTGATATGACTTTAGATGGTGCCATCAAACGGCTTGTCGTAAAATAAATAAATGTTAATTGTTTGACGAACAGGTACATAATGAACAAAATAAATCAAACATATAAGGGTGAAATTACCCTTGTATTTACCTTATAGGAACTTAGAGAGTACCGCAAATCACTATTGATGACCAGAAACGAACTCAACAGGTCAGGATTCAACGCTCAGTATTTGCTAGCAACTATATTAGTCGCAGACCAAAGGGCAAATATAATCATTTTTAATTGGGTAAATTGTTTACTCTCGTAGTTCTTGCTGTACTTGTCAACTTCAATGGCTTCAAAGAATTTTGGTCAGTTCTACTTTGATCACAAATTCTTTTGATAAGCTTATCATTCATCTTAAATGATTAAGTGGATTTCTTGGTTATTTTCTCCGACAGTAATATCTATTTGATTTTCCTTTCTGTGGTTCTGTTTACATCATCGGTTTGTACAAACGCAGAAACTACGTCGTCAGAAATTACTGTCTGAATAAGGATGAAGATAATTTTCTAAGACAGTATTTTGTGGACTGTCAAGTCAGATTTGGGATGGTGGATAAATTCTAAATATCCCCCCCGCCTGGATACGTGCCTGTTCGCAGTTTTAAAACTTATGTGGAAATGCTCTATCATACATGATCGTTGTTGAGGAGCTCGTAGCTAAATAATAACAGCCGCTCGGGTCGATTGCCTAGGTTGGTCTATTTATGGGTGACCCACCCTTACATACCGAGTTTCCTCCGTGCCTCGGAAAGCACGTTAAGTTGTTGGTCCGGACTGTATTGTTGTCCATCTTTGACAGTTGTTACAGGTAGTCAGTGGCCCAAAAAGTCCGACACCAGTCTTGCCAAGTGGTATCGTATTACCCAGTATTAACTGGGTTGTCAAGGGCAGATAGGCAGTCGCTCCCTGTCAAGTACTGGTATTCAGCTGGATCCGGTTAGACTGGAAGCCAACCCCAACATAGTTGGGAAAAGGCTAGGCAGATATTGATATAATCGTTGTATATGTCATTGGAAGAGGCAAAACGGTCGTTTATAAATAAAATTTGCCAAGACAATCTAGTCAAACACCTTGTCGAAAAGCCGTTGCGAAAAAATGCGACTTTCTGCTGGTAGACCATTTTAATCCGCTCTTTCCCGAAACAAATCTTATCTCTTCTTTACTTTCATTCAACAAGTTCATATAACTAATGGTATCCCTAATTAGTAAAATTTTATCGCATTACTATTGACTGATCTCATCACCCACGACGGGCGCATACCTAATTAATAGACAATTACGCTGTTCTTGAGGGGTCCATTGATAACATTCACTACGCAGTTGTTCCATTGTTTTCGGATAGTCATCTTTGTTGATTATGACCTTTGACTGTTGATAAAATGTTACGTCTTGGTCTGATCGATGACACTTTCATTAAAACGAGAGGAAATTAAATCAATCATCACTGACTTGGCCAATTTGGGGCTCATAAATGTGGATTGATGTTTTTGCAGTTATGTTGCATATGAAGTCTATACTATCTACTAATATTATAAAGAGGAAAGATTTTTTTTTTTGTTGGTTTGTTACGATATAACTCAAGAATTACTTAACCAATTTAAAAAAATCTTTCATTATAAGAAAGCTACATCTTTACCGAGTAACATAAATAACTATAAAATATTGATATCATGCGAACTAGAAATTATATTAGTGACCAGCGGCTTCGCCCGCGTGAAGTTTGATTATTGTCCCATGGGATCTTACTACCGGAATAAAATGTATCCTATGTTTTATGTGGGTCATAGCGTGATGATATAAACGTAAGAGTAAACAAATATAATAATAACAAATCTCCGAACTGCTAAGCTATCGGGAGTTACACGTGTTATTGTGAGTCAACTATAAAAGATAGACATATGCTGTCTTGGGATATTTTTTATATAATTTCCGTTATACATGATTTCTATGTAGCTTTAACCATTAAGGCTGCACACGCGACGGAAGCTAAAAAAAACCAAGTAACTTCTCCCGTTTTCCCAACATTTCCTTTCACTGCTCTGCTCCTATTAATGGTAGCGTGATGAAAAGTATACTATTACCTGCTCAGGAGTATGTAGAATAATTGTACCAAGTTTCGTTAAAATCCGTCGAGTAGTTTTTTTTTTCTATAAATAACATACAGACAGACAGACAGACAGACAGACAGACAGACAAAAATTTTACTGATTGCATTTTTGGCATCAGTATCGATCACTAATCACCCCCCGATAGTTATTTTGTAAATATATTTCATGTACAGAATTGACCTCTCTACAGATTTATTATAAGTATAGATAGCAATTTTCGCGGATGAAGTCACGGGCGAAGTGCTAGTAAAATATAAAATATGTGGCAATTAAAAGTGCCTGAAACTCAAAAATAATTTCTGTAGACACATACAACGTCCTTCACGCGACCGGAATGTTCCGAATGACCGATATTGATTTTTTTTTATTTCGTCTGCTTTATTCGCAAGTTTCATCGAAGGAACTACATTTCTTTTATTCTCCCTTCGACTAGTCTACTCTTCTATTACTTATGTGCCACCATCATCATTGATCATTCCTATAATTATCTGAATGTCTTTTAGTATGTTTTCGTTCATACCTCCTCCATCTCAGTATTCACCCGAGTTTCCCTTCATCTTCCACGTCATCTTTACTAATTAACTATGGGAAATAATAAGTCTAGCCACAAAATTATGTATTGGAAACGTGATTAAACTTCTAATTTTATAACTAAGCAACGCCAAAATGACATAGCCTCTAATAAACTAGTTCGTCTTTTTTTCAACGCCTACTAAATATTCTATAGAAAGCGTCAAGTAAAATCATCAATTATTGTGACTTGTCCTTCTTATTTATACATGGCCACTTAATTTACTAACTCGGCCACGGATTTTACATCTCGTTACCATTTTACGTTTACGCAATGTCCACAAAAAATATATTTCAAGCTTCCACAGAAAGCATCATTTATTATAACTTAGCATGTAAAATAATACATCATATTCTTTTATCGTTAAAATAGCCACTGCATGATTTGGCGCGAGTACGCGAGATGACAGCGACCGGTCATTTGCGCCAATCAGAGAGCGCCATTCGATTCATGTAACGACGAGTTGAGTTGATCACGTGTAATTGTTTATTGTAGTTCGTGCGTTATATTACAACTAGCTTTTGCCCGCGACTTCGTTCGCGTGGAATAGTGACTTACGGCAGTTTTTTTTTTTTTATAAAATCTATCCTATGTCCTTTCTCAGGTTCCAAACTATGTCTGTACCAAATTTCACACAAATCGGTTCAGTAGTTTAGGCGTGAAGCAAAGACAGACAGACAGACAGACAGACAGACAGAGTTACTTTCGCTTTTATAATATTAGTTTTAATTTTATCTGAATGTCTTTTAGTATGTTTTCGTTCATACCTCCTCCATCTCAGTATTCACCCGAGTTTCCCTTCATCTTCCACGTCATCTTTACTAATTAACTATGGGAAATAATAAGTCTAGCCACAAAATTATGTATTGGAAACGTGATTAAACTTCTAATTTTATAACTAAGCAACGCCAAAATGACATAGCCTCTAATAAACTAGTTCGTCTTTTTTTCAACGCCTACTAAATATTCTATAGAAAGCGTCAAGTAAAATCATCAATTATTGTGACTTGTCCTTCTTATTTATACATGGCCACTTAATTTACTAACTCGGCCACGGATTTTACATCTCGTTACCATTTTACGTTTACGCAATGTCCACAAAAAATATATTTCAAGCTTCCACAGAAAGCATCATTTATTATAACTTAGCATGTAAAATAATACATCATATTCTTTTATCGTTAAAATAGCCACTGCATGATTTGGCGCGAGTACGCGAGATGACAGCGACCGGTCATTTGCGCCAATCAGAGAGCGCCATTCGATTCATGTAACGACGAGTTGAGTTGATCACGTGTAATTGTTTATTGTAGTTCGTGCGTTATATTACAACTAGCTTTTGCCCGCGACTTCGTTCGCGTGGAATAGTGACTTACGGCAGTTTTTTTTTTTTTATAAAATCTATCCTATGTCCTTTCTCAGGTTCCAAACTATGTCTGTACCAAATTTCACACAAATCGGTTCAGTAGTTTAGGCGTGAAGCAAAGACAGACAGACAGACAGACAGACAGACAGAGTTACTTTCGCTTTTATAATATTAGTTTAGATTTAGATTTAGATTAGTTTAGATATAACGTGTTTCTCCCTAGCGATATTGTGAACTCTCGAATTATTGTCAACTAAATATACAGAAGTATCTCTGCCCCCATAATCGGGACTTGGGGCACCCCCCCGTTAGGTTAGTTAGGTTCCTTTAAACCCTACACTCGGAAATAGGGGCCCCGCGAAGCGGGGCTCCGTCGACTATGCTTTTTAGGGGAATATAAAGTGTTTTAAGGTTAGGTTATATTAATCGATATGACAATTTTACGGTGACATATATATAAAGTGGCCAATATAAGTACTATTTGATGACATTTTTAGCAAACTTTTGACGAACAGTTAATATGGGATGAGTTACATTTAAACGTACCGAGTTACAAAAATAGAAGCTAAATAAATATAAGTTTTGATGTCATTTAATGGTGCCGATTCTCTTGTCACAAATTTCTCTAAACTAGACTAAAAATCACTAAAATTTAGTTTATTCCTGTCAAACGACGTTTCCTATTCTGAAATTGATTAAAATTACATAACTTAAATCAATTATAGTTTGACAGCACTAAGTTATTCAATTTAGTGAAAATGGCAATTTCGCTATTCTGAAATTGACGTTTTTCATCTAAAACTTTGATTGTCAAACTAAATCAGACTATTTTTAATCGAGACTAAAAAGGTGTGGAATAAAATTAGTTGTCATGAACTAAAATTTACAAAGCAGATTTCTCTCGTTTTTCTTGAAAGTTTGGATGTGTTTGAGTTCAGAATGGAAGCTTATGTGATTGCAGCCGTTGTCGATTCGTCAGAAAGGTAAATTTAGTGTTATTTTATTATGATACAATACGAAATACATTCATGAAAACTTACTAGGGAAATCCGCCCCTAAGACGACCCACTGACCGGGATTTGCGTACTAAACATCTAATGCACATGCTACATTACATACACTTCTCATAACCAAACCACTTCCAGGTTTTGTGTAATAAATGTGTCTAATAAGAAATAACTATGTTTTAGAAACTATCAAGAGAGGACTCAATTGGAAAGATAATAAGACCAATCCAACCCATTCCAAATGGCAGAGAAGAAATTCAATAAAAAGACACCACCTAGATCGGGGGCACTTTATTTGGTGGATAAGCTGAATCCTTAGTTTGGATGAAGGATTTATCCCCAAACACCTAAAGGTTAGAACGGTTTTGTGTCCTATATATATTATTATACATTATTGATTTTGTATGTATGCAGTTAATTACTGCATACATACAAAATCCATGAACTGTAATTCAGTAAGAATTACAGTTCCTGGATTTTGTTATTTGAAAGAAATGAGTTAGTAAATAGTATGTGAGGAAAGGTCTCAGTGGCTTCTCCGTAGGTCACTAGTAAACTTTATACCTATTGGGTATATCTATTAACTAAGTACATTTAAAGTTTTATTTATTTTAGGAACGGATACCCACTACAGTCATGGCTCATGATTCCCATCGTGGTGCCAAATATTGAGTGCCACTCAAGGGCAAGAAATGTGGTGGAAATGTGTAATGGGCGCCTAATGAACAGAACCAGAAAATGCTACAAAAATTATTCTGCCATGTTGCACCCTGTACAATTAGAAACATTTGATTGTAAGTGTTTAATTTGATTTATATGTAATTCTGTTTTATTTGTTTGCAAAATAAGAAATCTAATTAAGTGTATCTTT
This sequence comes from Xestia c-nigrum, assembly GCA_916618015.1. NCBI lineage: Eukaryota > Metazoa > Arthropoda > Insecta > Lepidoptera > Noctuidae > Xestia > Xestia c-nigrum. The sequence goes on from OU745260.1 coordinate 16,247,765, forward strand.
GCAGATGAAGAAGATATCAATGTCACCAAGCATAGCGAGGAGAGTGCTATTGCGGAGGATACCTGCATAGATTTCCTTGCTGAAGCAAGGAAAATTCAGCAATCACTTGTCAATTCTTTTAATTAAATGAAACATTGTATTTCTTTAATGTTAAAATATTTATTTTCTCCTTAAACCTTAACAAAAAAGAGTAGCGATTATGAATCACAAAATTGAAACCGATTATTTAATACATGTTTCTGGATAACATGTGTTGAATGTCATTGAGATCTGCCCCTGCTGGTCCTCCACTAGTAGCCCTGATGGAATCCCTCGCCTTTCTTGCCTTTGTTTTCACTTTTGTCACCCACACACTCCAAATCTGTTGAAATTAAATAAGTTTAGAATAGGGTCAAGGAGGCAACAGTGACTCGGTCGGCTACAGTGGCTCAGTCATGTGTCGACCTGAAGGGATAGGAATATATATTTGTCTCTTTTACCGATTCGAAGGTCTTGGGATCCGAGCACGTTTAAACCAGTTTGCTCGGCGGTCGAGCGCCAAGCGGAAGTGTGAGGGAGTGTTTTTTGTTCTCGCGCCCACTAAATTACTTTTTAAGGTAAGTTTCGATTGTTTTCATATGTTTGTTTGTTGCTATAGGTAATAGCCATTATATTTATCGGATGGTAGGTCTTGTATCAATTGTCTATAACCCGTATTTAGACATTTTTGTTTAACAACTCGGTTGTTTTGATCAAATATTTTCAAAGTGGCGTAGAAGTACACAGTGACTCAATTTTTAAACCTGTACCTTTAAAAATACCTTCTCAATTTCATTACTTTTGTAGCTTATAGTAATTCAATATTTTTTTAACTTTTAAATCAAATTTTGTTATTTTATTTATAGAATGCCACGGAAAAAATCCGACTGAAAAATAGGGAACACTTCGCATGAAAAAATTAAAGAAGGCTTGCAGTTCATAAGGATGGAAGAATCTATAAGAAAAGCATCAACAAGAGTTAATGTAATGTTTCTAAGTGTAACAGATGTTAATACATCATTGTATGTGATATTATTTTGAATAATTTTGATTTTAATAGTTACCATAGGTTGTTAATCGATAAAATTGTTAACGAAGAGACTGAGATGATTTAAGATCTTATTATTTAGCAATAAAAGTCCTAAGAGTCGTGTTGATTATAATAAGAATAGATTGTAAAAGTTTTGTTATTATTTCTAATAAAAATAACTACGTGAAATGGGCATTTTCTTTTCTTATAAATACTGCCGAGTTACTGTGTACCACTATAGCCACTGTGTACCACAGTAGTGAGTCAGTGTGTACACCTAGTTGTCCACAGTGGCTCAATTATATTTTTTTTGTTTTAGGTTCCTACTTTGACATAAGTAGTAAATAATGGAGAATCATGAGTGCTCAGTTACAGGTCAATAGTGTATCTAAAATGTGAGCAAATTTTAGGCCAATATTAAAGCGATATCTATTTTTTTAAGCTTTGGAAAAAAAAGTGAGTCACTGTTGCCTTCCTGACCCTACATGAAAATTATGCATGTACTTATCCACTCCAGTATAACATTTCATCTCACTGAAACAACTTACATTGTTGCCACTGCTCCTGCTGCAGCCCAATTTGTTCAGCTCGCTACTGACATTGGCCTTAAATCCAATTCTTTGGGATCAGCTTGATTTTCTTCTTGTTTTTCCTTTTAGAGTATATACTAGTATAGTGTACACAAGTATACGTTACTTTACTACTACTCGTGAATACAGAGATTAGTTAAACGAATCGAACATCAAAGAGTATTTATTTGTTAATTAATTATGTTAACCGACCACCAAATTAATAATATTATTGACATGTGACATCTGACATGACAAACAAAACAAAGATAAGATAGGGCTTTCCTTCCAAGCGCCGACGAAAATACCGGTTATTTTCAACTACAAAACCGAACATAATTTTTTAAGATCAAATTTTTATTTATTAACAAGCTTTAAAAAACTGAAACTAGACTGAAATAAATACCAGGACAAATCACGCTACCTCATAGATTTTTAAATACGGCAGTTTTGTCGATTATAATAAAATTATAGGTTTTAATCATAATGAAAACCGAAAAGTTTCGCCAAAATTTTAAGTCATTTCCGATTTCCAACCCTAGCAGGATTACTATGGTCACAGATAATAAAAACTGAAAAATAAATATTTAACAACTATAATGTTTTACGCCGTTATAATACTCCCTGTATTTCATTAATGATTATTGATAAACAATTTTAAATAATTATTGATAAATAATTTGATTTCACTAGGGTTTTTTTTGCAATTCAGATCATTTCGTTCACTTTCATTCAGTTTTTATTTTAATCTCCGACGAATCTTAATCTATGGTCTATTCAATTTGGCGATTGTCAAACTCGATTTTAATTGTGTCAAATCCTTTAAACCCTACACTCGGAAATAGGGGCCCCGCGAAGCGGGGCTCCGTCGACTATGCTTTTTAGGGGAATATAAAGTGTTTTAAGGTTAGGTTATATTAATCGATATGACAATTTTACGGTGACATATATATAAAGTGGCCAATATAAGTACTATTTGATGACATTTTTAGCAAACTTTTGACGAACAGTTAATATGGGATGAGTTACATTTAAACGTACCGAGTTACAAAAATAGAAGCTAAATAAATATAAGTTTTGATGTCATTTAATGGTGCCGATTCTCTTGTCACAAATTTCTCTAAACTAGACTAAAAATCACTAAAATTTAGTTTATTCCTGTCAAACGACGTTTCCTATTCTGAAATTGATTAAAATTACATAACTTAAATCAATTATAGTTTGACAGCACTAAGTTATTCAATTTAGTGAAAATGGCAATTTCGCTATTCTGAAATTGACGTTTTTCATCTAAAACTTTGATTGTCAAACTAAATCAGACTATTTTTAATCGAGACTAAAAAGGTGTGGAATAAAATTAGTTGTCATGAACTAAAATTTACAAAGCAGATTTCTCTCGTTTTTCTTGAAAGTTTGGATGTGTTTGAGTTCAGAATGGAAGCTTATGTGATTGCAGCCGTTGTCGATTCGTCAGAAAGGTAAATTTAGTGTTATTTTATTATGATACAATACGAAATACATTCATGAAAACTTACTAGGGAAATCCGCCCCTAAGACGACCCACTGACCGGGATTTGCGTACTAAACATCTAATGCACATGCTACATTACATACACTTCTCATAACCAAACCACTTCCAGGTTTTGTGTAATAAATGTGTCTAATAAGAAATAACTATGTTTTAGAAACTATCAAGAGAGGACTCAATTGGAAAGATAATAAGACCAATCCAACCCATTCCAAATGGCAGAGAAGAAATTCAATAAAAAGACACCACCTAGATCGGGGGCACTTTATTTGGTGGATAAGCTGAATCCTTAGTTTGGATGAAGGATTTATCCCCAAACACCTAAAGGTTAGAACGGTTTTGTGTCCTATATATATTATTATACATTATTGATTTTGTATGTATGCAGTTAATTACTGCATACATACAAAATCCATGAACTGTAATTCAGTAAGAATTACAGTTCCTGGATTTTGTTATTTGAAAGAAATGAGTTAGTAAATAGTATGTGAGGAAAGGTCTCAGTGGCTTCTCCGTAGGTCACTAGTAAACTTTATACCTATTGGGTATATCTATTAACTAAGTACATTTAAAGTTTTATTTATTTTAGGAACGGATACCCACTACAGTCATGGCTCATGATTCCCATCGTGGTGCCAAATATTGAGTGCCACTCAAGGGCAAGAAATGTGGTGGAAATGTGTAATGGGCGCCTAATGAACAGAACCAGAAAATGCTACAAAAATTATTCTGCCATGTTGCACCCTGTACAATTAGAAACATTTGATTGTAAGTGTTTAATTTGATTTATATGTAATTCTGTTTTATTTGTTTGCAAAATAAGAAATCTAATTAAGTGTATCTTTGCAGATGAAGAAGATATCAATGTCACCAAGCATAGCGAGGAGAGTGCTATTGCGGAGGATACCTGCATAGATTTCCTTGCTGAAGCAAGGAAAATTCAGCAATCACTTGTCAATTCTTTTAATTAAATGAAACATTGTATTTCTTTAATGTTAAAATATTTATTTTCTCCTTAAACCTTAACAAAAAAGAGTAGCGATTATGAATCACAAAATTGAAACCGATTATTTAATACATGTTTCTGGATAACATGTGTTGAATGTCATTGAGATCTGCCCCTGCTGGTCCTCCACTAGTAGCCCTGATGGAATCCCTCGCCTTTCTTGCCTTTGTTTTCACTTTTGTCACCCACACACTCCAAATCTGTTGAAATTAAATAAGTTTAGAATAGGGTCAAGGAGGCAACAGTGACTCGGTCGGCTACAGTGGCTCAGTCATGTGTCGACCTGAAGGGATAGGAATATATATTTGTCTCTTTTACCGATTCGAAGGTCTTGGGATCCGAGCACGTTTAAACCAGTTTGCTCGGCGGTCGAGCGCCAAGCGGAAGTGTGAGGGAGTGTTTTTTGTTCTCGCGCCCACTAAATTACTTTTTAAGGTAAGTTTCGATTGTTTTCATATGTTTGTTTGTTGCTATAGGTAATAGCCATTATATTTATCGGATGGTAGGTCTTGTATCAATTGTCTATAACCCGTATTTAGACATTTTTGTTTAACAACTCGGTTGTTTTGATCAAATATTTTCAAAGTGGCGTAGAAGTACACAGTGACTCAATTTTTAAAGGTACACAGTGGCTCATGAGCCACTGTGTACCTTTAAAAATACCTTCTCAATTTCATTACTTTTGTAGCTTATAGTAATTCAATATTTTTTTAACTTTTAAATCAAATTTTGTTATTTTATTTATAGAATGCCACGGAAAAAATCCGACTGAAAAATAGGGAACACTTCGCATGAAAAAATTAAAGAAGGCTTGCAGTTCATAAGGATGGAAGAATCTATAAGAAAAGCATCAACAAGAGTTAATGTAATGTTTCTAAGTGTAACAGATGTTAATACATCATTGTATGTGATATTATTTTGAATAATTTTGATTTTAATAGTTACCATAGGTTGTTAATCGATAAAATTGTTAACGAAGAGACTGAGATGATTTAAGATCTTATTATTTAGCAATAAAAGTCCTAAGAGTCGTGTTGATTATAATAAGAATAGATTGTAAAAGTTTTGTTATTATTTCTAATAAAAATAACTACGTGAAATGGGCATTTTCTTTTCTTATAAATACTGCCGAGTTACTGTGTACCACTATAGCCACTGTGTACCACAGTAGTGAGTCAGTGTGTACACCTAGTTGTCCACAGTGGCTCAATTATATTTTTTTTGTTTTAGGTTCCTACTTTGACATAAGTAGTAAATAATGGAGAATCATGAGTGCTCAGTTACAGGTCAATAGTGTATCTAAAATGTGAGCAAATTTTAGGCCAATATTAAAGCGATATCTATTTTTTTAAGCTTTGGAAAAAAAAGTGAGTCACTGTTGCCTTCCTGACCCTACATGAAAATTATGCATGTACTTATCCACTCCAGTATAACATTTCATCTCACTGAAACAACTTACATTGTTGCCACTGCTCCTGCTGCAGCCCAATTTGTTCAGCTCGCTACTGACATTGGCCTTAAATCCAATTCTTTGGGATCAGCTTGATTTTCTTCTTGTTTTTCCTTTTAGAGTATATACTAGTATAGTGTACACAAGTATACGTTACTTTACTACTACTCGTGAATACAGAGATTAGTTAAACGAATCGAACATCAAAGAGTATTTATTTGTTAATTAATTATGTTAACCGACCACCAAATTAATAATATTATTGACATGTGACATCTGACATGACAAACAAAACAAAGATAAGATAGGGCTTTCCTTCCAAGCGCCGACGAAAATACCGGTTATTTTCAACTACAAAACCGAACATAATTTTTTAAGATCAAATTTTTATTTATTAACAAGCTTTAAAAAACTGAAACTAGACTGAAATAAATACCAGGACAAATCACGCTACCTCATAGATTTTTAAATACGGCAGTTTTGTCGATTATAATAAAATTATAGGTTTTAATCATAATGAAAACCGAAAAGTTTCGCCAAAATTTTAAGTCATTTCCGATTTCCAACCCTAGCAGGATTACTATGGTCACAGATAATAAAAACTGAAAAATAAATATTTAACAACTATAATGTTTTACGCCGTTATAATACTCCCTGTATTTCATTAATGATTATTGATAAACAATTTTAAATAATTATTGATAAATAATTTGATTTCACTAGGGTTTTTTTTGCAATTCAGATCATTTCGTTCACTTTCATTCAGTTTTTATTTTAATCTCCGACGAATCTTAATCTATGGTCTATTCAATTTGGCGATTGTCAAACTCGATTTTAATTGTGTCAAATCTAAAACTAAAATTAGAGAATTATGTTTTCAGAATAACTTACCGAAACCAACTAACTAAAATTAAGAAATTTTAGTTTTAGTTTAAGTTAGTTCGGTGTACAAGAGAATCGGCACCAATATCTAGTATTTTAGAAGTTTACTGTTAGAATGCATGTTACAAATTTAGATGCAAAAAAATAACCATCATGCTGAGTTGTATTTAGAGTGGTTTACATAGAAGATAACTAGTGGCTAAGATAGTATTATTTAGATGCTCGTTAATTGTGGCTGACTTAGTAATTTAGAAGGCAACATACATTTTTGGAGGCAAATAATGATAATAAAAAGAAGCCTGTTTAATTAGCACCCATTAACTATAACTTCCCCAGGCTGCTCTCCTCCACGATGTGGACATCCCGACAAACAAGGCGACCTTCGGGATGGGCTGCTTCTGGTCTAATGACTCACTGTTCGGCGTCACCCCCGGGGTGATCCGAACACGCGTTGGCTACTCCGGCGGTACTACTAAGAACCCTCATTATAGGAGCCTGTGAGTATATTTTGCCCATGACTTTTGTTTCTGAATTTACATTAACAAAAACTTCACACAGATTGGGGCCTGTGGCTCTACCCTATCGGAACCCTTGTTCTGGACTCCCGATCCCGCTAAGGCTGCGGATAGACCTATTTGTCCGGTTGGTCTGTTTCCTGTCGTCGATTATTTTTTCTTATTCCTTATTTATTTTATTTTTCGTTATTTATTAAACTTACAAAATACACGATTTGCTGTTGCGAAACAGTTACCAAATCCACTCTTATATGCTGCCATTTTCGATTTGTTTCAATGGCATCACGAATGAATGTCCAATCAAGGTTCTCTAATAAGAATACCATTGTTTTTAGACCTGCATGATTCAAATCACTGAACGGACAAACGTGAGGCATCCTATATACGACAGTTCGAGGTCCCGTTGGCATTATTTTAGCACAATTTTCCTTTTTATGTTTTAGTGCCTACTTTAAACTTACCCATATTTACATTACATCATTTCTAAGGCTTTTTCTTCTATCTGTTCTTGTGCCATGTTACTGGAGGCCTTTAATCTGCGCAGTATAAGTATACTGGTCATTTCTCTATGAGGTAAACACTCCCTTCGCATCATTCCTCACATGACCGATCCATATTTTCCCTATCTTTTTTGTTTGCTGTATATTGTTACCCTAGTTTGTTAACCTTGGCAAAGTGAGCTATTACAGTATTTTTCCATGGAATCTTTTCAAGTTCAATACCATTTTATGAGCACCTTTCTCTGTAGATTATAGTTATCCTCTTGAGTAGGTATTATCATGGATTATATTAATAACCCTTGATCATTAAGTGAAGTTTGTATCATTGTATGCTGGTTAAGCACCTGCAAAGGGTATTAATGGCTTAATCATGTAGTTAAGTACCATCACTAATGTCTATAGAAAGCATTGTAAGTAGTGCAATTGAAATATTATGAGGATGACTAAACAGGATGGAAGGATTATATTCAAAATGGCGAGTCATTGGTATATATGCCCTAAATTCATTCAAGTAATCTATTAAAATTTGAATGTTATTAGCAAACGCCTTGGCAAAAATATTATCAGCTGTAATTTATCAAAAACTCAAGGCTGAAGTTGAAATCAGTGCTACAAAATGTAACAAGTGTTTAGATGTTATCCATACCAAAACAATATACATAAAAATGGTTCGTTAAATTCAAAGATTTCTCCAGCAAGAAGTATAACCTTTTAACAACATTAGTTCTGGCTCTATAGATTTCAGAGAAGTGTGTAAGCCCTTATTATAAACGAACTAAACCTTATTTTCAAAGGCTACTACTAATCCTATTCCTACCACAGATGAAGCAGTGTGAACATAGACATATTTTTCGGCCTCCGAAAATAACCATAGGTTTATCCTCCGCATAAGTTTACAAAGAAGATACTTAATTCTTTATTGCCAATGTCGTAACATTCTTACTCTCACTCGTAAATAGACAAAGCCATAGTGCGTCTACAACTAAAATAACTGTGTTATCTAAACACGTGTGGGTACTATTCACTTTTACTATTATCGCGATGAATGCACAATTCATGCATATACGGCGTAGGTAGATAATTACCAACGTTATACGTAGTAGTGCACTGCATATACCTAAGTATATGTCACAGTGTCATCGTCATCTTTTCAGTTCAGTGATCTTATTTTCTTTGTTGACTTTGAGAAAAACGTTGATCAATCTTGATCCTGCTGCATCTGCGTCTCTATCTTTATAAACTTCAGTATCGATCACTAATCACACAATACAGGGGTATTGTGTGAGCATTTTTTAATAGTGTATATATAATCTATGGAAGTTTCACTCCCCTGGTAGGAACCAGGGGGGTGAAACTTCCATAGATTGGCGTCAAACAAAATTTTCATTGATAGCACTGCCATCTGTGTGTTTGAGGACACAAACTTTTCAACTGTTTGACTGTTTTACAACTGTCATAAAGAGAACGACTGTTTTAGACAATTTGTCAGTGAAGTAGATAGCCTAGCGGTGACAGCGTTTGCCTTGTTCCCAAGTTCGAATCCGTAGTCAAGAATACTTTTTGTATTTATTTGGTTGAACAGAAACTAACAGTGCCATCTAACAGTTGAGGTACCTACACAGTTTTTAAAACGAACACCAGAGTTGCGCATCTATCTTGTATTATATACTTAGTGTATTATCTATGACTCCTACCTTTGTCCTAATTTGTAATTGACGTAATCGCAGCTTGTTATTTTCTTCCAAACTTTTACAGTACTAAAACTTTTCCTAGCCATAAGTACCTAGATACTGATACTGTCAGCCTACGTCATCTCACTGCTGGGCAAATGCCTCTCCCAATGACTTCCATTTGTCTCTATCCAGGGCAAATGTGGAACACAGTAACTGTGAACAGCTAAGTTCATCTATATTTTCTTTGGTGTCCGTTGATTGTATAGGTATCCTATGAACTGAATCAAATAACATGTTACGTAGCTGTACCTAGACACCGTATAGAAATAACGTTTGTCCGACTTTATGTTTGAAGGACGCAAGCGATTGATACCAACGTTAGTAACATAAAGGTCACGAAGAAAGTCGAACTTGTTGACTAAATTGGCGTGTGGATAAATTGGTTCAATGCTTAGCTGTTTAATAAAATAGCAGTAGATGTTATCAGACGGTACACGTGTAGTCAAAAGTTTTGCCAAGGTCTTAGGTACCGTGTTACCCAGTTATGTAAACCAGTTCTTTGCTGCGAAGGTCAGAAAAACAGCCCGTGGCGGTATCAGCTTGATATGGAGAGTGGATGCCGACCCCATCATAGGTACTTTGAAAAAGTCTATATAGGCTGGATGATGATCAAATACTTACCAGGGTAATTAAACTGGCTAACTAAGATAGGTTTACCAATAACAAAGAAAAGGTAAACTTCACACGTCTTATCTGCGATATCTACATAAACAATTAGAAATTAAATCGCTTTATCTTTAATACGTGTATGAGTCGCGAAATTCGAAATAACCTTGACAGAGGCAAACGGGATAGATAAATAAATAAACTCACTAAGAATGACTTGCACAGTTAGGAAAGCCAAACAAATAACATGTCGCTGTCATGTAATGTAATTCCAAATGTAATAAATGTCAGCCTGAGCATCACAAGTTTTTACTATTTCTTAATTTTACCTGAGATGGCCAATGATGTAAAGAATTGAACAATCTTACTCTCGTATGAGTCGCAAAGTTTGTAAAATTAGAATCGCAGACAGAGTCACATTTATTTTTATCTACTACCTAACTCGATTTTTTTGCGAATAGACAGTGATAATGTAGTAGGTACAGTCACGTCTAATAATATACACTTAAGAGCCCTCTTACAGTCCACTAGCGCCGCCAATCGAAAAAATGTCATAACTCGTAAATAGAATCAAAAATACAAGATGTGGTCTATTATTACTGTAGAAAAGGCAATAACGTAATTTTATAACACCTTATCAACACTTGAAATATAGCTGTTTAGCTAAATCGTGCATTTGTAACAAAAACGGCCGTTTATGTTTTGAATGCACGATTTAGCTAAACAGCTATATTTCAAGTGTTGACAATGTGTTATAAAATTACGTTATTGCCTTTTCTACAGTAATAATAGACCACATTTTGTATTTTTTATTATATTTACGAGTTATGACATTTTTTCGATTGGCGGCGCTAGTGGACTGTAAAAGGCCTCTTAAGAAATTATAAAAGTGTGTTTTTCTTACTGTACTGATTAAAATGTCATGTTATTACGTAGGTACTTACATAGTATTCATATTTTTATGAAAAAGATCATATCTCTTAGTTACAATCGTTATTTCTCGCGAAAATAGCTATAATATTAAGGAAAGTGTTTGCATATTATTAGACGTGACTGCAGTCAGTGGGTTACCTAGGGGACCATATTACCCACTACTAACTGGGTTGTGGACGTCAGATAGGCAGTCGCTCCATGTAAAATACTGGTATTCAGCTGCATCCGGTGAGACTGGCAGCCGACCGGAACATAATTAGGAAAAGGCTAGGCAGATGATTATGATGATGAATGTAATATACCTACTAGCGATAGTGGTACTTACATCGGTAAAAAAGTGTTTCCAAAAGTTTCGAAAGAAATTGCGTCACATTGTAGACGTCACGAACATACTAACGTTAGACCGTTAGAATCACTTACCTAAATTGTATTGTACTTAATACAAAAATGCTTATCACTCATTATACATTTTACAAGTACGCTACAAACGTAGCAATAAAATTAAACGTATTATTGGGAAAGTTAGACAGGTTTTTGACACGCTAAGGTGTGAAGCATTGAAGCCATGCACGAATGAGGTTTTTGTTCTGTTTGGTAACTAACGAAGGTTAAGGGTTGAACTTCATCTATCCGCAAGGAATCGCATTTTTCCGTGACAGTCCTTTTCTGTCGCTCAGAACCGCACCGGCTAGAACGAGAAAGAGCTGAGTGCTATAGCATGTGACAGTATCGACGCAGTAGCACGCTGTTTTTCAACCCTAAAATATTGGGCCGCTAAAGATCCAATTCATCAAATTCAACAGTAATATCTCTGAACGACGCGACGACGCGATGCGCGACGTTTGTCTAATAACCATCCTTATCATGGATGAATCTATCCTGCGCATTACTTTGTTCGTTTATCACTATTGCCCGTGATCCAATCTTCTTTCCGTTATCATTTAATAAACGTTAGACAGGGTCAATGATAAAATTAAATGCCAAGGGATTATTACGTCACGAGATTAATAAAAAATAATTAAATAATAATCAGTCTTGTCATTGAACCCACATTTTAAAACTGTGTCCCTTAATAGTTGTGCCTAATTTTATGATAACGAGAGCCAAGGTTAGCGGGGCGACGCGTGCGCAAGGCCAAGGCGCCTCACATCAGTCGCGTGCTCACACCCAGAGTCGTTTTAATAATAAAACGTGCACGTGCGTTAAGTTTTTGGGAAATTAAGCGATAATTAAACAAAATGTGTTTTTTTTACACGTGTTTGAGAAAACTTAAACTCCTTCACGCAATAGATGTCTGCTATCAAATGTGGTACCAGTGGGTACGGTATAGCCCGTACAACTATTCAGCTCCTAAGCTCCTTATACACTGCATCAAGCTCCTCCAACCGAAGAGGAACCTACCAAGTCTCACTACTAGTTCTCCTTGTGCTGATGGCGCTATCTGTCCATTTTTGTTCTTGTACTACGTCCTATTCAAGGCCCCTCTTTCTTCTTTTTCTATAAAGGGGGAATGGCACTTGTTCTCCCCGCGTCATTAGAATCGTTTTTTTTTGTACACCATACCTGACAACCTTCTAGTTACGTACGGAGATATTAGCTGTCAAAGTTCTAACTTTAACAAGTTTTTTTTTAAACATGTTTTTATTGTAAGATACTTTGAACACCTCTACGGTCCCCGTACTAAGTATTTAATCCATCCATCAGCAATTCAGCACAATGTTTTGAGTGCGTTACATTGAGTGCCACCACAAAACATGCCTTTCACTAAAAAAAAACGTCGTTTCCCAGCAATATTTTTTTTGATGAACTTTGATGTACAGAATGCTTGGTTGACGGCTTCGTGATGATGTGATTTACACCCTGTATGTTATTCAGTATTAGGTACTTGCTAAAAACATGTAACAGTATTATCCTCCACGATAAATATTACGTGGTCTATCGATACCAAAATATACAGATAAATCCCTCCTATCAGTAAAAATAAATGTTTAAGCACTTTAATGTTTTAAAAATAATAACGATGTTCTTTTTTTATTTTCAGTGGCGACCACACTGAGGTTATCGAGCTGGACTTTGACCCAAAAACAGTAACCTATGAAAATCTCCTGGGTATGTTCTGGGCTAACCACGAATACGGACTAACCACCAAGCTAAAGAGACAGGTAATAGTCACATTTTTTAATGAAATGATGAGGTTAACTGTCCCCTGGCAAGCTGATTTTCACTGGTCTGGGACTTCTGGTAGGTCACTGTTCATTGTATCCACATTCTATTCTTCAGTCAGTTTCCATTTCTGTCAGCCTAAGCTTTTATTTTCGTAAATCAACAAATGACGAAGTCTGACACTACCTTTCGTTCCGCCCAGAGCTCACTTTTTTACTGATTAAAATCCATCCATGTTCCTTCTTCGCCCTTTATGTTCCAGGGCCACGGTAGCTCTTTCAAACAGTCCCGCAGCCCCGGTGTCAGTCTAAGCCTCAGAATTGCATTTCACTAAAGTGGGAGGTATACGGTACACCGTGTATCTAAATGTGATTTTACCCTTAGAGCAGTCAAGAAAATAATGCTGCTGTGCTCGTGTTGCGTGAACGCTCAATTGAATTTTTAAAATGGTAGAAGTTATTGGCCGAACTCAGAGAAAAACAAACTTCCTCTATCTATTTTTGTTAGTCGCGTGATAAGATTCTTAAATAAAGAAATGATGATGAAATGAAATAATGATTGATGCGAGACGTACGCGTACGGGACCAATAATGTGGCGACACATGAAGAAGTCCTGTCTAGTAGTGGATGTCTTTCGACTGAAATAATGATGATGAAACAAAGAAAGTTGTACGAGCGTGACATAGAGTTAATAGAAATAGTTTTTGTTGAAGTAGGTAAACAACCACACGAGCCAACGGTGTAGGTGTACCTTATTATTGCGAACGCACTACACGTGCAAATTGTCTACCCAAAACATAATCGTTTAGATAAGTCAACAGATTTATGACGTTTTAGTACCTTTCTAGTTTTATAAAGGAGGTATATGTGTGTGAGGACATTTAGGCAAAATAACATTTTCTTAAAACTAACAAACATTTTTCAAATCTTATCTAAATACACATAATAAAAACAGGCATTGCGATAACGAAATTAGAAGCTACATCGCTTCGTCAGAGAGGTCGTTAGCCTTATTCGCATTCAATTATATGAAACAGTTTCAGATCATTCAATCCTGAAAAGATTTCGGCACATGGCAAAACGCAAAATTACACGCAACTTTTATAAAGAGCCAAAGATGGCTGAATTCTATTACTGATAGTGTATTTTCTTATGCAGTACCAGTCCCTGATCTTATACCACGACGAGGAACAGCGTTTGCAAGCTGAGGAGTCCTACAAGGAGATGCAGGTGCGTTGCAACAATCAGCTGCGCACCGAGATCGCGCCTGCCGGGACCTTCTACCCCGCTGAAGAGTAAGTACATGGAACATGGACCGATTAATCGGGCTAAAAGCTTAACCGGTTAGACCTTTAATCCATATATGTATAAATGTTATTTCTCATACAATTGTTCTACAGCCTGAAATTGAAGTTATAAGGATACTTGTTACCGCCGGGTTACCGCCTCGCAACTTCCCATGGGTTACAATTTACAATGTTGAGGCGGAATTAAAAAAGAATTAGTTTTTGTTTTAAGGATGTTACAAAATTAGTCGTATCAAGTTCAGGTATGTGTAGTGTTTGTGGGTGTGTGTGGTGTGTGAGTGTGTGTGTGGTGTGTGAGTGTGTGTGTGGTGTGTGAGTGTGCGTATGTGTGTGCAAGGTGGATGTGCGAGGTTAGTGGGTGTGAGTAGGCGTGTGTGTGTTAATGATTGATCGGTTGATGTATGTTAAGATTTGTTACAGTTTCTACTTTAGCAAATTCTAGTTATATATTTGCTTACATTATACGGTTAAGTAACCCTCCCTTCATCTGTGAAGCCCGATCGGTCTGACGCTACTGTTTAACTATTCTGTCTACTTAAGGTTACTAAGGTTAATAAGAAGTATTTGGGTAAACCATTTTGATATTTGCTGTTAACCAGAGTGAGAGCAACAAAGCACAGAGCGCGAGCTAGAGCCGTCAAAGAACCGTTTTTTTGGCTGATTGACCCCATAATACGGGTTAAGAGAGTACAGAACTAGCTAGGGTTTTTCAAAAACCCCTAAAAGATAACCCGGTTAAAACCCTTATACTTAGGTACGGGTTTTTTTTCGGTATCTAGCTACATATAAAAGGCAAAAGAGCTAGGATCCGCACGTACGTAAACAAAAAACACGGTAAAGTAGGTACTATCCTTTATCTTTACAAAGAACTTACTTTGTAATGAGCCGTCATTCGTACAAAATATTGCAATCGTTTTAAGAAAAATCGCTGCTTACTGCTTTATGACCTCATTTCTCACGTGGATTTTTCCCATTGAAGAACATTTCATAGAAAGCATAAAAATATTTATACAATGTAATATAATATGGCAATACAAATCTATATAGGTAACAAAATACAGTGAATGGCAAATGAGTACTACCTACAAAGTTGCCATTCATACAAATATTATCTATAATACCTACCCAGATAGTAACCAATAAAAAATAACCTTGCCAATGTGTCTAGCGACAACCTTAGAATATTTAACATACGTCTAGCAATGTTGAATACATAAATAACTGTCGATTATTGCAATAATCAGGCCATGGTCTACCCTTCGTTAAAGTCCAGGCTCCATGTGTGCATCGCTACTAATTTCAATTCCGCACGTTTTTCCTCTCAATCGATGAATAGAAGTAATCAAGATCGTTAATATTTATATTGACAATTCTAAAAATAGACACACTTCGAGGTCAGAGTAATTTGTTAGATGATTTGGAAAGGTATACTTAATGGATATGGTAATGGGTGTAAAATTACTCTTAGCTTAGCCGAATGTCACATATTTTTCCCGTCATTGCGATCCTTTTTGTCCTGGACCATAATTATACATAATATTAATATAACATGTATTCATATTTGTAACCTTGCACTATACCTACAGTGCATTCTCTCTTAGTTTGCATGTAAAAAAATGCTTGATTGACAGCACCGGCTTCGTTAAATCGCATCAAGATTTTGATTTAAAAAAGAAGGTAGGACCTACAGGTTTTGAACCTAATAAACACAAATATTTTTTTCGGCTAGTCATGATCAAATAATTATTCAATAGACCCATCGATCTTTAATCCTCTACTGTTATTGATCGAAGAATCGACCATATTTCAAATAATACTGCGGTCCTCTTTAAATGTAAGTTAAGTGTTTGAACTTGAGATCATATCAATCAAGCCTATGTTCTAAGTCCGATATACCGGTCAAACCAAGACAATTGATTTTCATACTGTTCAATTGAGTGATCAAGAGGTCGTTAAAGTATGACACGTGATAATTATATCTACCGATTTATATTGATTGATTATTATTATTACTAACTTATAGCTGATGCCCGCAGCGTCGCCCGCGTACAAATTATATATTAGAAGCATCCTCATCACTCTATCTATTAAAAAAAACCCGTATCAAAAACCGTTGCGTAGTTTTAAAGATCTAAGCATACATAGGGACAGACAGACGCGGCGGGGAACTTTGTTTTATAATATGTAGTGTTTTATACTTTAGGAGGGTCGATAAGTCCCCTCTTTGAGGAGTGGCTGGAGAGGCGCCACGGCGTCCTCACCTTCCGGCTGACGCAGGTCCTCACCGGGCACGGATGTTTCGGGAGGTACCTGCATCGAATCGGGCGGGAGCAAACGCCCGGGTGTTTCCACTGCGAGGACCGACAGGAGGACACGGTGGAGCACACGGTGGAAGTCTGCCCTGCGTGGGCGGAGCACCGCCGTGTCCTCGTAGCGGCGATCGGCGGCAGCGACCTCTCGCGTCCGGCCCTGGTTCAATCCATGGTCCGATCTATGGGCTAGCTCGCCGTTTATCCGTCTTATGACGACAGGCCGTGTCAACGGCGCGTTTGTGTTCCACGCGCGCTTCAAAGAGATGTCAGCATAAAGGAAGGGGGGCCCCTTCCTTTATGCAAGGGCCGAAGCCTGCCGTGGCTGCGGAACTGTTCGAAAGAGATACCGCGGCCCCGGAACGTAAAGGGCTAGGAAGGAACATGGATGGTTTTTAGTCGGGTCTGATCCGCCCAGAGTGGGAGGAGTCCTTTGATGATTTCCCATTCGAAAAAATAACAGAAACAAAGGAGGATCGTCTTTGTTAGTATAGATATTTTATTGATGGCGTAAGATAGATTTCCGTTTTCCAGTTTACATTATGACAATAGGTACCTATCTACTTATTACTTCTCAAACCCGAATCCTCTCAATTTTACATTTCCAAATTGAATTCCTTGATATAAGAAAAAAGAAGTGTTGCGGTCGAAGGAACGGTCAAGGAACGCCTGGTAGATATGAGGAACGATATGAAAGAAAAGGTAGTGACTGATTGCGTGTCGGCCCCAAGTAACTTAGGACAATGATATTTAATTAACTGTCTTGTTGGACGATATTATTATACTGTTGAATTAATCGATCCTTTTCTTTATCCACAGCTACCACCAGAAATACAGACTGCAAGGCCACAAAGATCTCTGCCGTAGCCTTGGCTTGGACTCCTCAAAGTTGCAGACGTCGCACTTGGCAGCCAGGCTGAACGGCTACCTAGTCGGAGTGGGCGGAAGAACACAGTTCGAGCAAGAG
Organism: Xestia c-nigrum; assembly: GCA_916618015.1. Taxonomy (NCBI): domain Eukaryota; kingdom Metazoa; phylum Arthropoda; class Insecta; order Lepidoptera; family Noctuidae; genus Xestia; species Xestia c-nigrum. Next base: position 16,265,281 of record OU745260.1, read on the forward strand.
GTTCAGACCTTAGGCTTGAGTGAGAAGCAGGCCGAGTATGTGCGGAGGGAGCTTGAGCGTAACGAAGGCGGCGGTCTAGCTTGCTAGCTGGGTTATCGTGTTTTGTATGGATGTGACTTTAACGCCTGGTTCCCATGACAACACAAGCTGACACGCATTTTCAAAGCGTAAATCTCTGATTAAACTAAGGCCATACAAAATAAACAAGACCGCACCGACGACGCTTCGACATACAGTACCACCAACCTATCTGTTCATCTGAGGGCCTCGCTGGTGGTGACTTTGGTATTGCCATTTTCGAAACTCACCAAAAAAAGGGGAAGTAACAGATAAGGCAGTCTTTAAATATCATAAGAATGTAAGGTAGGTCGTTATGTACAAACATTTCGATTATATCGCGCTCTCGGTTGTTGTCATGGGAAGGAGGTCTAATAGGTGTCTATTTTGTGCTGATACCCAATGTTTTCGCATTATTAAAATTAATGTTAGATAATTCAATATAAATATAGTTTTCATTACGCTGCGGGTGGCTTCTATTTAGGTTCATGTATGTTTATAAAAGCAGAAAAGGGTTCAAAACTCGATCTATGCTCTAGACTATTTTACTATTTATGGCAATAAGTATAAAAAAAAACAAACCATACATTTATCAGCACTATGGTTCATCAAGTTGCTATTTTTTTATTATGTTGACAAGTAGCTATTCTAGTTTGAATGATAACAACACAGCATTTTGAACACTGATAATAATTCCTTAGCAATAGTTTTAAGAATTTATTTGTTTAAGAAATAGTGTTATTAATAATTTCTTTTCTCATAATATCATTATGTATTGGCCATAAAATGAATTGTAAAATTATTATTTGCTTCGACCTCACTTTCATAGTACAGTATTAAGTTTAATTTTGTCTCATGATACACAAATGTATCGCGTATTGTTATGTTTAGTGATATTAAGATTATAAATGTATTTTCTCACTTGGAAGTTTTTATTTATCGAAATCCTGACAGTTCTATCTTCCAAACATGGATATCACATTCTATCATAGGTTACAGTTTCACATCAATATGATTTTCTCTTCAAATTGCAGCTAAAAGATCGAAAACATGCTTCTTTCTCCCCTTTTTATTTGTAATGACAAAATGTATGTACAGTTATAATTTAAATATTTGGCATTATGTATTTTTTGTTGTAATACAAAAAATAGAATGTCGAAGACAAGAGTGTAGCGAGGTGCGGGCATATATAAATGCTCACAAACCATAAAGTAATATAACGTGGATATCCTATTAATTAATGAACAAAAACAAAGTTGATTCTATCGACAGGCCAATTTTATAAGATTGTACTATGAATGGTTGAATCTAGATTTGTTTTTCATTTTTAACATTATCTGTCCCATCTCTCATGCAGCCTTAGAATATTCATGGTTTGTCTATGCCTGCCCCTCCTTAAGAAAATCCTAGCTAAACCCTTGGTCGAAGACATCATCAACACAGTTCAATACAGCTAAAGCACTCTTACAAAAATGGTGCAAAAAAACAATAAAATACTACTATTATGTACTTATACTAAACTTTGGACGACAGTATATATATATATTATTTATTTGATATAAATTATGTTCAGTAATAGTAAGTCGTTTCGGCGAACTTACTACAGCAATAACAGTTACAAAACTTAATTTTAACTAGAAAAAGCCTCAATATTGAAGGTTACAAGACTTCTTTCAATAAGTATTTTAACTATCTCACACTCATATGAGGTACTAGGTACCAACAGTAAACTCCTAATTTCTTACAAAATAGGATCCACACAAACTACCACAAAATATCACATCACTAAACAATTATAAAAACAAACATGTTCTTAGTTTTAAGTTGCACACTATCTAAATGACTGAGTTTTCAATTAAATCTAAATTAAGTCAATCGGCTATTGACGCAGCAGATAAGTACCTTCCAGCCGAGTCCCATTTACTAACTGTCACTTAAATCACTGTTGTTAACAATTTCACTGGTCCCTCCTGTGCATCGGCTTAGCAGCAATCCATCTAGCTCATACATGATCTCTTGCCGCTCAGTCTCTGAGAACTGCCTTAGCCTTTTAGCCAATAGCCTCCCATATAAATCACAATCATCCTCTTCCTTGGAACTTTGTTCTCTCTGCCTTTTAGAATTTTTTAATGCCTGGTTTAATGCGTTAAAAGCGTTAGTCATTTCTTTGCTGGCTTCTTGTAAGTCAAGCGGATGGCTGGATGAATGCCGCTTTACTAGGCGGAGTTTAGGCTTTATGTCTGCCTTCTTTTCTGAGCTGGAGTCTAGGTTGTCTTCGTCTTCTTGTTCGTCAAGATCGTCAGGGAGATCTAATTCTGGTCTGTATGATGTTGATGCCTGGAAAAAGCACATACTTATTATCACTGTAAATAATTATAAGGATGAATTTTATTGTAAGTATATTTTAAACATTCAGGCTTTAGAAGGTGACAAAAGTGTAAACCAGTTTGGATTATTCTTCAGCAAATTTTCATAAAGCAACTCTGCCCTTAAGATAACCCACTTTATTTTGTCAGCTTTGTTCATGTTTTATAGCAGTGAAACTGGATAAAATTGGAATGCAACATGATATTTGTTAACTTACATAAACAGAACCAGGTGGTTCATAAACATCTTTTAAGAATGACTCTAGTGGCTCATAGAATATCCATATTGGTTTGTAGACTTCATCCTCATTGGCTCGTATAGATTGAAGTATTTTCTTGTAATGTAATCGGAAAGCAGTCATTAATGTTTCTTTCTTTTTCTTCAGTTCTGCAACTGGTATCTGCATGCCATATTCCAACCGGTTCCATGCTTCTTGCACCTGTAAAAATGTTTTATCATTTTTATTTATGTAGAACTGCGAACCTTCCTACTAATCCTATAATAAAGAAGATTAAAAGATCAAGACAGGCTTTTCTGTGCCGTGTGAAAAATGTCCCATTTTATTTAAGTAAGTGTCTTAAGTTTATTTGGCACTTTTTGAAACGTAACCAGTTTAGTGAAATGTCAATTTTCGCGCCAGTGAGATCAGGTTTGGTTTTTATTATCTTACCTTAGTTCTATCTTTGTAGTGTTCATGTTTTGGGTTCCATATTAATGTTTCGGTTTTATATAGGTCTATGAATTTGAATGTTTCTTCGTTTGACCACGACATTCTTAATTATTTGATATAAATACTACCACCTAAATTCTACTATGCACGTTCATTTTTATCAACAGCTAGGTAGTTGCAAACTGAACAATGGACCATTGTGTAAACACATCACAACAATCATTGCGCCAATATTTTACTGAATACGCACTGTAGAAATCCAAACCGTCATTCCCAATTGATCATACTAAGATCTTACACACTTTGGACGATTACAAACCAACACATATAAGTTTTATCAATAATAGTATTGTTTGACGCTAATCGTTATTGCCGGCAAATTATGGTCGCCCATCATAGCCCATTTTCTTATTGTCTATATCGATCAGTGATACCAGACACATGACAAAACAACCACCGAAGGAGAAAATACAAACTACTTTTTTTTTCAAGTATGTAATTTATTTCATCTGAGTGCTTTTAGTTTACCCGTGATCATGGCGCTTGCAAAATCGCTGACTTATATATAATATAGTAAGCATGGTAAATATCCCGTTAGTTATAGAATTAGGTACCTACTAATGAGTCTGTTGTCGAAAACACAATTTGGATACAAATCAAAATCATCAATTTAGAGCGAAATACCTAATCTTCCCATCCATCCATCAGTCTGTCTATCAAGATAACATTCCTTTTATACATTACTAGCTGACCCGCGCAACTTCGTCTGCGTGAAGAACCGTTCGACCGATTTTATGCAAACTTCACATAAACCATCTACTAAATAGTCCGAACAAAACCTATGCATTTGGTTTGGATAGGTGAGCCCGTTTTTGAGTTATAAAATTTCTACGTAAAGTGGCATTGAGTTTTAGATATCTTGATGATTTCTAGCGTTTTGCTTATTTTCATAGATAATGGCACTTCTTATTGCTATGGCAACACAAGAACACAGATGATCACAACCATAGACACTAGTGAAGTTGGTTAGTTCACAATTAGTTTAGACTGTCAAAAATAGATGACGCTAGTTGTAAAATGAATACCTAGTTGTTATATAAAATACTCTTAGATGTGTATGTAACACATTTAAAATAATACTGTAGTAACAGAGTGGCAAGCCGGCGAGCAAAAAAAAAAGAGGCACAGCTTTGGTTATTTACCTAAAATTCTAGATATTTGTACTCCACTCATGGAAAGTGTGATAATTTTAGAACGTCAAACGCACAGTGTGGTAAGATCCCGGTTTTTGTGTCATCGTGTTTTTATTTAATTAATCGATAGAGTCTACAATTCTGAGGATTAGAGTAAAACTCCGGGTTCGCTAAGACTTGTACTTTTTTTTATAAAAAATGTCAAAGTTTCGCAATATCCGACTTTAAAAAAACGAAAAAAAAATCATTATAATTTAACGGAAGTACTTATTCCAAAATTTATTTATTCCATCGAAAAAACGTTTAATAGCCGACCTTTCCACCAAATTCTGTTGCTCTACTGTGAATGAATAAAGAGATAAGATTTTTTTTCACGTTTTTCGTTTTTATTTTTTTATTCCTCTAAACCGCCGTAGTAGGTGATCATTCCTACATCAAAAAATAGCTGATACTTTCTATTATGTATAGTATTTTTTCTAACACCTAACGCGTTGGTTTCCAGGAGTTATTGAAATTTCAAAATTTTCCTTAGGGTTGTCACTTTCAAGTATCCGAAAAAAAAAAACAAAAATATATTTTATTTGAAAAAAAAGGTGCTGTAAATGCTTTCTAATAAGTGTAAACATGTGTAATAATAAGTTTGCTATTCGAAATGAAAATGTATTTGAATTTGTAAAATGTTATTTGGCCTAACTGAACTAAAATTCATCTTCATTGTTAGTTACAATTAATTCAACATGCGAATAATCATCGATGGCTAGATTTTCTTCATTAATAGGTCTCAACAAAGTCAATGCAGCTATGTATTTGAATTTGTAAAATGTTATTTGGCCTAACCGAACTAAAATTCATCTTCATTGTTAGTTACAATTAATTCAACATGCGAATAATCATCGATGGCTAGATTTTCTTCATTAATAGGTCTCAACAAAGTCAATGCAGCTGGCGGCAATGGGATTTTTTTAGCCTTTTTTTTCTCTCTAAGAGGTTGTAATCAGAGATAATTGGATCCGAAGAGACTAAAGCTCTGTGAAAAAGGTCAGACATAGTTGTTTCACGAGATTTTTTTCTGGTATGGTGCTCTCTGTCAAACCTCCAAAATTTGTTGCGAGACTCAGCCGCTTGTTCAGAGAGCATACCAATAGGTAAATTAGATTTTTCTATAATTTTCGACCCATGTACTAAAATTTTGTGAAGCGTGACAGTCATAGGATGCCATCCATACTTCGCAACATATTTGTATGCCAACTCTTTGCAAAAAATTGCGAATTTTTCAGGGTCAATTGGCAGGTTGCTAGACAAAACTGTTAAAATAACAAATAATTCATCTAATAGCCACTGGTCAATGTTCAGAATGTTTGCAAAAGTCCCTCGGTTTCTATCAGAAAGAGCAGTGCGTTCAGTGTTGCCGTCGTTAGTGGTCCCTGAAGTTGGACGGACAACATCTACCAAAAGTCCCATTTCTTCTCTAATTTTAGACTGAATTATTTTTTTACGGTCCTCGACTAATCGGCTCTCTTCTGACCTTTGGGGGATCCTCCACTTTTTGACCTCTACTTTATATCCCAGGTTTAATAAAAATTCTAAGACCCTTATCCAAGAATGAAGTGGACTTATGCCATGTACCAAACGTTCTTCTATGACTGGTTTGGAGAATGCTAAATCTAAATCGTTGAATTGGGATGAGGTCAAATCGCAATATGGGCAACGTAACTGAGATGGCGTACAAAGAATTGTATTCAGGACCTTCCCATCAATAGCTGCACAGTATAAATCATATTCAACCACTTTTATCGTATGCCCTCTCGAGGTTTCAGTTATAATGGGGGAAAGTTTTTCAATTTGATCCTGAATATAATGTTTCTCCAAAGTAATTAATTCTTTCGTTTCTTTTTTATACTGCAAGTGTAACGGTCTACGGTACAGTAACGAAAAGATGACGGAGCAGGATTTACCCAAATAACATCATTGTCGTCTTTAGTTACAACCTGCAATGGCGTAAATGTCGTCGCAAAAAGACTATTTTCATCACCTTCTGCATCTGAGAATGACTGTTTATACAACGATTGCCCAGTGCTTCCATCGAAGCCCCAGTTGCCCCTGTAAGAGAGAGCCCTCTTACAGTCCACTAGCGCCGCCAATCGAAAAAATGTCATAACTCGTAAATAGAATCAAAAATACAAAATGTGGTCTATTATTACTGTAGAAAAGGCAATAACGTAATTTTATAACACATTGTCACCACTTGAAATATAGCTATTTAGCTAAATCGTGCATTTGTAACAAAAACGGCCGTTTTGATTTAAGAATTGTAAAATATAAAAGTGTACTAAAATTTAATCAAAATAAGTTGTAAAATCAAAAATTAAAACAAAATTGATTCAAAAGAATTGTAAAATATAAAAAAATACTTAAATTGATTCAAAATAAATTGTAAAATAAAAACAAAATAAATTGTAAAACAAAATTGAATTAAAAGAGATGTAAAATTAATAAATAAAAGTTAATTTACATAAAATATTTAAAAAAAATGACAAGACGTTGATGTATTACTCATGTTTAATTTTTATTAATATAAGCACTAATGAGGCATCAGTCACTTGAGTCTTTTGGGTTAGAATTTATAGACGGTTTTCAAAAAAGGTGTATCATTCAATATACCAATTGCTCCATTTGTGTTTTAATTCCCTTCATAAAATTATTAAATGTTTGCCACTTTAAGCCACAAAATAATGATACCTTTTTATGGTCGTGATAAGAAAGCTAAAACTTAATAAAAATAAATAAATTATGTTTTGGTTGAAGTGGCAGCCCTAAGCGCGGATATTTCGGATATTACTAAAATTTCCAATAACTCCTGGAAACCAATGAGTTAGGTTTTGAAAAAAATAATACACATAATAGAAAGTATCAGCTATTTTTTGATGTAGGAATGATCACCTACTACGGCGGTTTAGAGGAATAAAAAAATAAAAACGAAAAACGTGAAAAAAAATCATATCTCTTTATTCATTCACAGAAAAGCAACAGAATTTGGTGGAAAGGTCGGCTATTAAACGTTTTTTCGATGGAATAAATAAATTTTGGAATAAGTACTTCCGTTAAATTATAATGATTTTTTTTCGTTTTTTTTAAAGTCGGATATTGCGAAACTTTGACATTTTTTTTAAAAAAATGTACAAGTCTTAGCGAACCCGGAGTTTTACTCTAATCCTCAGAATTGTAGACTCTGTCGATTAATTAAATAAAAACACGATGACACAAAAACCGGGATCTTACCACACTGTGAAACGCCAACGTCCATACTACGTTGAATACACCGGTTCTCGTCCGATCACCGAAGTTAAGCAACATCGGGCGCGGTCAGTACTTGGATGGGTGACCGCCTGGGAACACCGCGTGACGTTGGCTTTTTGCTGTGTTTTATTTTAGACTTAACAGTTCTAATAGTCTTTTTGCAGTTTTATTTAATAATATTTCCAAAAACTTTTAGCTAAAAGTCAAACAACCATGGTAATTACCAACTTTGAGGTACTTTATCTATTCAATAAAAATGTAATCTTCAAAATCTTACATAATTAAGTAATACAGCCTACAATACACTTAAACTATTGAATAGAACCTAAACCTTTTTAGGGTTCCGTAGCCAAATGGCAAAAAACGGAACCCTTATGTATTCGTCATGTCTGTCTGATAGTCTGTCTATCCTTCCGTATGTCACAGCCACTTTTTTCCGAAACTATAAGAACTATGCTGTTGAAACTTGCTGAGTAGATGTATTCCGTGAACCGCATTAAGATTTTCACACAAAAATAGAAAAAAAAACAAAGTTTGGAGGTTCCCCATACATAGAACTGAAACTTTTTTTTTTCATCAAACCCATACGTGTCCCCGTATCTATGGATAGGTCTTCAAAAATGATATTGAGGTTTCAAATATCATTTTTAGAGTTCTGTAGCGTCTGTCTGTCTGTCTGTCTGTCCGTCCGTATGTCACTGCCACTTTTTTCCGAAACTATAAGAGCTATGCTGTTGAAACTTGGTAAGTAGATGTATTCTGTAAACCGCATTAAGATTTTTACACAAAAATAGAAAAAACAATAAATTTAGGGGGTTCCCCATACATAGAACTGAAACTTTTTTTTTTCATCAAACCCATACGTGTCCCCGTATCTATGAATAGGTCTTCAAAAATGATATTGATGTTTCTAAGACAATTTTTTTATAAACTGAATAGTTTGCGCGGGAGACACTTCCAAATTGGTAAAACGTGTCCCCCCCCCCCTGTAGCTTCTAAAATAAGAGAATGATAAAACTAAAAAAAATATATGATGTGCATTACCATGTAAACTACCAACAGAAATTTTTAATGCGTCATAAATCGTAAACCGCAATTTACCTTTCATATACAACTAACTGCAAGAAAGTTTATAATATGTTACTTGCTGTTACGGAGCCCTTCATGGGCGAGTTCGACTCGCACTGGTTTTCTAAACTAAAAAGTTTGCACGAGAGACACTTCCAAAGTGGTAAAAGGTGTGTTTTTAACTTCTAAAATAAGAGAATGATAAAACTAAAAAAATCTATGATGTACATTATGTAAGTAAACATGTAAACTTCTACCGAAAATTGGTTTGAGCGAGATCTAGTAAGTAGTTTTTTTTTTAATACGTCCTAGATCGTAAACCGCAATTTACCTTTCATTAAATCTGCTACGAAACCCTTCATGGCCGAGTCTGACTCGCACTTGGCCGCTTTTTTTGTGTTTCAAGTTGCAGGCCTAAAACAGGCACAAGCAAAGCATATTGCCCATATTTTGGGCAAAACACAAGTAAGTAATATAATGAATTCACTTCGTGTTCATTTGTTAATCAAATGGCGAGTCACTGGCCTCAAGATGGGCCGCGGCCGTCGAAACTACGCCGTGAAAAAAACTTATTACCCAATCAATGTCTTTATTCACGTTCACTTCAACGTGAAAATAGATCAGAGAGCGAATAGTGTTAATCAATAGACAACACGAGTTGGTAATGTATTTAAATAAGACTTCTTTTAAGGACCTACTTAAGGGGGAAGCGTCAAGGTAGCCCGCGAAATTCAAATTTTCTTACGTTTTTTTGTAATTTGCAGGCCAGTAGTATGAAGTTGAAAAATAATATTGTTCGCGACTTTTTTTTTTGGGACAAGCCCGCCACACACGCCCACCACTGCCACTCCACCAAACCACTGTAACTCCTGAAAGCCAGAATCAACAGTGGCGACCACCAGAAAAGCGCCGAGACAATGAAGCTCGACGAAGTCCCAGAGAGTGATTTTAACTGTCTTGGATCCCGCAACGAAATTAATCAGAAAGTATAGCGGAGGAGTAGGAAAAAAAAAGTCGTTCGCGACTGTGACGTGTGTAGTTACAGAATTATGATCATCGAAATCATCAATACAACCCTCCAAGCTCGCATAAGTATAGGAACGACTTTGACCTTGCAAAAATCGTTCATCGAATAAAACCTTCACACGAGAACTAGATTTATAATCGTTCCTCATTAGTGAAAACGTCTTGGCTAAATACTTAGTTACTTTACTTATCATTACGCCTTTAATACCCGCAAATGCGAGGCAGAGGTGTACTGACTTAGTTACTAATTGGACATACACACACATTTTGCCACTGAATTATGCCTAACTCCCATGAAATAGGAGCAAGCCTATTACCGATGCTTAATTATTAAGCTATGTACACCATTGGCACATATTGAGGGCAAGTCAATCACCCTTTATAATGACTTTGGTAAATATCGGTGTGTTTCTCGATAACCGGGTCAGTAGAACAGAACCTAACTAACAACCAATAACGTATTTACGAGATTTTGTTTGTTAGTACATAACACTAACCTCCTTAGACAGAATGGACTGGCTTATTTCAGTCAATAGTGTAAACAAATGATCACGAACAATAGTTTCACCACTGATTTTCAACAAAAAATATTCAAGAAGCTTTGTTAATAATTAAATCTGGAACACAATGAACAACCTATATGGGTTTCTTCCTAACAAAACATGGAAATGTAGTAAATAAGACGTTCCATATATGTTACGAGTCGAGTCATGACCATAAACAAGATGGAGCGATATTAATCATAGAGAAAAGAACGCAGTTTACTGCGAACATAAACAATAACTATTCATCGTTGGAACTGAAGCCGTTCGTGATGGTCATACTAATACCATGACCACTGATGATTAACTATTAAAGTAACGTAGACTACCTACCTACACTTGAACAACGTAGATTCTTTATTTTTACTAGGAAACCTTATACTTACGTAGATATACGACGTAGTTATTTTGGACTGGGTGGAATATAGTGTTCAAACAGTATATAATATACGCTAACTACCTATTAGCAAATTATGAAATAAAAAAACAACTCATACTGCATAGCCTTGGGGAGTTTATTTGCTTTCTCATAACTTTCCAATTCCAACATTAGTATCGCATTATCCGTGGTCTCAGAGGGCTAAAGAAATACTTTTGAACAATTTGAAAGATTTTGTTACTTAAACAGAACTGTGTATGTGTATTTAGGGCATCGACGCACACACTATTCTGAATTCTGAACCCCCTCAACAAAATAATATTTTAATTGGTAATTTAAAAAATCAGCTGTTCCATACATTTTAACCGTATAAGTATTAATATACCTAAATATAATAATAAATATAATAATAAAAACTTTATTTCCATTAAACTTAGCCTATGTTTACAATTTCATAACAACATGTAAGTAATTATGCTTATATCATGTAGAAAAAAACAAAACAATTTTGCAATTGATGATGGATGTAGGTATTTGAAACTTATTGGCTAGTTATGTGACAAACAAATTAGGTAACTACCCTCCGTACTAGTTTTAACTGTACGACGGCAGAGTAGTGCGACCAGTTTGCTGTCTCTAATGAATGTACATAGTATACGCAAACTAAACAGATTAACTGCATGTTATTTTTATAACAATATTACTCAAATCAGGTGTGCTAGCATTTTACACGTGTTATAAATATTGTAAAAAGAAAAAATAAAAATACAAAGAAAAACGAAAATAACATATTTATACCTTAAAAATTTACTTAAAAATTTTAAGATTTTAAAAACATATTGAAAAACGTATTGCTCTTTTGTAGGAAGCAGCAGATTTGTTTTAAGTCTCTTTAGGCCCGTTGAGCACTTTTTGAGTAAACAAAAAACTTGAAACTCGTACGCTTTTCGTAGCACTCGTGGCCCTATCGAATCGCTACGAGTTTTCATATCTATTGGTAGTCCCCAAAGACTACCCCATGTTTTTTATCTAAACCATCATCATCATCATCATCTCAGCCCCAAGACGTCCACAGCTGGACATAGGCCTCCCCCAAGTGTCGCCACATTGATCTCTTGCGACTCGCATTCACCGGATTCCCACAACCTTCACCAGGTCATCGGTCCACCTAGTGGGAGGTCTTCCAACGCATCGTCTTCCGGTTCACGGTCGTCACTCCAGAACTTTTCGCCCCCATCGGCCATCGGTTCTGCGAGCAATGTGACCTGCCCACTGCCACTTAAGTTTAGCAACGGGCTACGTCGGTGACCTTGGTTCTCTTGCGGATGTCTTCATTGCTGATTCGATCACGCAAGGAAACTCCGAGCATAGCCCTCTCCATTGCCCTATGGGTGACTTTAAGCCCACGTTTCGATATAACTGGCAACACACATTGGACTGTCTTGAGATACTGCGGTTTTCTAAATAATCGATGAATATTTTCCATGTGCCGTTCGTATTGTTTGGTATGTAAGTACTGAAAACATGGTACCCGTTCCGCCTTCATATCCCGTTCACCCTTTATGTATGTAGTACCATGTACTATTGTAGATAGGTACTAATATTTTGACATATCGACATACGACTTGCTACTGCTCCCAATTTGCAATTGCAAGCAGTGGGCTAGTCACAGAGCTGAATCCATGTATCTTTGATTATTACTCTTCTATTATGAATCCCACGCTTTCCGAAACGGCTTATTTTTCGGAAGATTTCAGGACCGTATTTAGATCACACTAGCTAATGACCGCGGCTTCGCCCCCGTACAAATTATATACTAAAACCATCCCCGAGAACCACTCTATCCATTGGTGTAACAGCATGACAATCGGTGCAGTAGTTTTTGAGTTTATCGCAGGCAGACAGACAGACGCAACGGAGGACTTTGTTTTATAATAAGCATGTAGTGATTCCTACATACAGTGCTACTTGCGTCTACGTAGTTTCATTGATTTTGTTGTTTTATTGAAGTTCCACTACTTACTATTATGTATTGTAAACCGAAGAAGAAAACATGCGATGCCGAAACCTTTTTTTTTCGGATGGGAAATCATCAAATAACTTCTCCCAATGTGGGCGGAGCGGGAGGGAGTGTCAGACTTTTACTGACTAAAACCTATCCATGTTCCTTCCTCGCCCTTTATGTGCCAGGGCCACGGTATCTCTTTCGAACAGTCCCGCAACCCCGGCATGCCGACCCCTAAAAATTGGGATAGGGTATAATAGGAGAATGAATCTCGATGAAAAGTTATTTCAAGTAATTTCTATGTTATTTTATGTAAGTAGATAAGTTACTGTAGTCTATTTCGGGTTCTTTTTATACCTACCACCTCTTTTTAAAATTGGATATCGATCGATTCCGCGAAAGCCATAAACTAAGTAGGTCCTCAGTACTTTCAGGTAATAAATAGCACTTTGATATCTCTTTTCGTAAGTACCATTATGACTGGGTACCCTACGTTCATATAATTTTCATGGAATCGTTTACATTAGCATCTAGGTAAGTGCCTATAATAGTGGAAAACAGAATTGGATTATCTATGAATAAATGAATAGGCTTCATCGCTTGTGCAACGGTTTTTGCTATGCAGCAAAAAATATCCATGCGGATATTTTGGCGTTTTACTGACTGTAATATTCGAAAAACAAAGCTGCCCGCGTCGTTTTAGATTTGATTATGCTACAAAAGATCTAAGAAAAATAAGAAGGTCCACAGTAATATCGGTCCTGTCCAACATCATTCTTGCTCGGTATGAGTTTTTTGGTGTGAAAAACTTATGCTTGAGTTAATATTCTAGAAAATAAATGTTAAATAAAAAAAATAAAGCTGATTACAGCTGTTCTAATTTGATTAAAATTATTATCTAAAGAAAATAAAAGAGTAGGAAATACCCACAGCTGAGTTAATGTTATGTCATTGCAATTCGAGGAAGATTAAATTTCGTTCAGAGTACTTTATCATTACGTATGTACTATCAATTACTTAGGTAAAAACAATACGTCAATAATCAATATCTGTTCAAAACAGATTAGTCAGAAAGTTTCTGTAGAAATAAATATGTATAATTAAGAATTGTTGGTGTGTATCATCTCTAATTATATGAAAACAGTAAATTAGCTGTTACCCGCGACCTCCGTGCCTTCCACCATCCGCGTTGAATGATTAAAAACACAAAAAACAACACACACAACACAACAACACACAACAAAACAACACACAACAATTTTAAAAATACAATTTTCCCCGTTTTTGCAGAATTTATTTACTTTAGTCCATTATTTCCTATCCAAAACTGCATAATTTATGCTTCCATAGCATCCGTGTCGCGGGAATAAATATTGTCGTTGCAGGACTCATGCGCTTTTTTTTTTCTATCGATGCAAATAAGATCTTCGAAAAAAATAAAGGATTTACGACGCTACAAAAAAAGAACAATATTCTCAGTGGAACACCAAACGGCAATTCAGAGGATATTCACCTACAGAGTTGTGGAAAATTTAAGTTTGCGTTAGTGAGAGAGTGACTTCCTGTGATCATTCAGTCAATATAAAGCGTTTTTCCGATCAAACAGAAGGACCTTCAATTTTGAAAATTTGAAGAAACATATCGTTGTATACTGCAACAACTCGGCAGGTTGACAAAATATTAGCTAAACAATTTAATTTCATTGATTTTTATAATATATTTTTCCAAACAATTATACAATAAAGTGAGATGTTTGGTAATAGTTGTCTTTTTTAACCGACCGTTGTCTGTTTTTTAGTCCATATTTTTCCAAACTTATTTCGGTTTTTTAGACCCATATTATGTACATATCCGAGCCCTAATAATTACCCAGCAACTGAAAAATATTATTCTTATTAAATCTGCTAATATTAGTTAACCACGTGAATAGTCACTTATTTCAGTAGGGATTCTATTTAAAACAAGTCATATTCATAGTGTTGAGTAAGTAAATGATAATGAAGCTATTTCAGGAGCTCACTTTACGAAATTCTGCGAACACAGAAACCGCGATGTTTTTACGATTAAGTGAGGCTTTTAACTAAAGGTTTGATGAATAGGCTTTTTAATTGTCTAGTAAGTAAAGTTTTTAATCATCAAAATTATAAATGTCTAAATACCTAGTAGTCATTGAAATAAACCAAGTCTATAAAGAGTGTAAAACACCTCTTCGCGAAACCGAAAGGAACTTGTTCTCCCCATCATTGCGATCATTTTTTTGTTGTACACCATACCTGGGAACCTACTAGTTACGGAGATATGGGGGTCAAAGTTACATTTTATTGATAAGTTTTTTTTTAAATACAAGTTTTTTTCGAATATGCCTTCCTTGTAATTTTACAATTCATAAAAAAATAAGGTCTTGCATTGATTTTTACTATAACATTAACACCTTATTTGGTGGTGGATACTTCTCTTGCCATAACTTGCTCCTTACTTTAGATGGGTCTGTCTTGGATTGCCTGAGTGGTACGTCCACCACCACCTGACTTCTTAAAGCCCCAAGAGTAACTGGCTCCCGGAAGTGAACCACAGTGGCCTGTTTGGAAACATCTGAATCGATTGCGTTCCCAAGTGGGCCGCTGCAAACATTTTGGTTCTTCCAACACCGAGTGCGAATGCGGCGCTCCGGACCAAACAATGTCCCACCTGCAGGCCGAAGTATCCTAGGTGCACGTTAACCTGTACTCTTGACGACCTGTAGGTATAGTGCCTCCACCGCTAGATAAACGTGGCCACCTACTGGGCCTATACCGTGTAATCCAAGGAACATGATAGACACGATAAGAAGAAGAATGACATGTATGACGTTACAGCATTGACCACTACCTAACCTATCTTAATTGCTACTTTTTTTATTATACACCATAATACACGTTACAATGTTGTACCGTCACAATAGTATATTTTGTAAAGAGGGACTAAACGAAGCCATTATACCCGAGGTTTGACTCCCGAGCTTGCGATGGAGGCAATGAAAGCGAGGGTATATAATATTAAATTGGCGTTTAGTCTCGAGGTGCAAACTGTACTTTTCACTTCGAGTGCGAGTAAAATAGTCATTTAAAACCGAACAAATCAAATTTACACTCGACAAAAATTCTGAACTGAGCGGTCAGTTTTCTCTTCTATAAGGTTAACAATTTAACACACATCACAAACTCTCAACATTTTCGCAATGAAGATGATCCACACTCCACAGATTAATACCTACATTACTGCAGCGGCTAGCAACAGAGATATTGCACATACTTTTCAAAATCAACGATGCACACAAACAACCATAAATTTTTTCTCGCGATGAAGAGTTCATTTGTTTTTTTTTTCAATAAACCACTTTCTATTTGCAAGCCAATTCGAAATTTAAATAAAACCTTTGATACTTAAGTTAATCTTTTGTGACCATGTTTCAGAGTAAAAGAACGTTCAATTTTTAAATCACTTTTTACTCCCTAGGGAATAAACGGTCACTTTAATCCCGCTTCGTAGGGCTATAATGGCGTAATTTTAGAGCATGAGAAGTGAAAAAGGGATTGATGTTTCTATTGTGAGGCTCTAGGGGAGAACACGGTGGAGGTTGGGCCCGTGTGGGCGGATTACCGCCGTGTCCTCGTAGCAGCGATCGACGGTGGCGACCGGCCCTGGTTCAATCAATGGTCCCGAGTGAGACGGAATGGGAAGCCTTCACCTCCTTCTGTGAAGCAGTCTTGCTAGCAAAGGAGATAGCGGAATGCGAGAGGAAAATAACCTCTCGTCCCGGCCGCTGCGGGAGACGCACCGGGCGTTGGGGGCCACGGCCGGCCTTTGGTGTAAGCTATGGGCTAGCTCGCCGTCTGTCTGTCTTATGACGACAGGCCGTGTCGAAGCGCCTCAAAGAGATGTCAGCATAATGACGGACCCCTTGGTCCGCAGAGCCGAAGCCTGCCGGGGACTGTTCGAAAGAGATACCGTGACCCCGGAAAATAAAGGGCGAGTAAGGAACATGGATGGGTTTTAGTCACTAAAAGTCTGCACTCCCTCCCGCTCCGCCCGGAGCGAGAGGAGTCATTTGATATTTTCCCATCCGAAAAAAGAGCATTAATGTTAGTAAACTAGAAACCAATGCAAGATCTTTTTTTTTATGAATTGGAACCATTAAATATGAACACCTAACTTCGATAAATAAGTGCTATATCGTCATAGTTTATAATATACGTAAATCGGTATCGTATTACTCATAATTATCATTCATTAAAAATAAAGAAATTACAATGTCTTTTTATTAGATTTAAATAATCCTCCATTCACAAAAAAATGAGATTACGAGTTTATCATAGACGTTTCTTTAAGTAGGTACTACAAAAGAGCGAGATATCATAATTCTTAGAAATAACAATGTAGCTAAGCTAGAGAACTTTTTCCTGCTGCAATGTTTTCCTTGTACTATGGGCAAACCCTCAATTATGTGAAACAATTTGCATGTAGGTAATGTTAAAGGTTTACCTAGCTTTTTACATAGATTTTATTATATTAATATTTTAAATAACCACCAACGCACATACAACTACAAATGTAACAGGTAAATAAACAGGAACGTTATCATTAAAATAATGTTATAGTTAGATAAAAGTAGTATAATGTGTATAATTATTACCTCTACATTATATGTATTTCATCGCTAATTTTAATCCAATTTAGTGATATATTTTTTCCATTGGTGCATTTATTATGGTGGACTAGTGATTATAAAAACGCATTCGAACCTTCGACCTTTATCCTTCATTTTTTTCTTTTTCATATTTCCTGTTCTGTTGTTTATATTTATTTAAACTTCAGCACACGAGTGGTCGGTACATATAAACTTAATACCACAAAAATATCTACCAGTCTTTGAGTCCAATAGGACAGCATAAATAAAGTAAAAGAAAAGTACATTTATTTTGTTAACATAAATTGTTGATTAATTATAATATAATTGATTATTGTTCGTTGGGAATTTGAGCACTTATCTGTTAATTTTGTATTGCATTTAATTTTACCTTGAGTAGATTGTGATGTCAACTCTAAAGAATTACCGTCTGTACGGTCAAGATCCCTGCCCTGTCTTGTTTAAAATACATAAAAACAAGTAATTTATCCTCCATTGCAGAAACGCAGTCGTTAGCTATAATCATATGAATATGCAGTATACAGTCTTTTAGTTTCAAAGTATCAACCTGTCTTGTAGACATGAACTATGGAAACTAGTTTCCTGAGCAATCTACCTTTTAATAAACCAGATGTGGCCATTCGAGTAGGTACTTATTATTAGGTACCTATATCAGATCAGCCCATACTGTCCACTGTCCATTCTTCACACTATTTGATTATTATGTGAAGAGTAATTTCTCTCTCACTCTCACTGACACACACACGCACACACGCCTACACACACTCTCCAACCGTATGAAAGAACCACCCAACCCATTCTTGTCATCTCAAATTTTACTTTTATTTATTACTTTTAATTGTACTTCTACTTTTATTTTTTGTTATTTTGATAAAATCTGTAAGTACTTTAATGTTTTAATTAATTAATTAATTAATTGATTATCTAAAATAGTTAATTTAATTGCTAATTTTAATTTAATTTATCTAATTTTACTAAATTCATCACGCATGATTTAATGGAGTTAATATTTTGTCATGAGATAAATGTCCGATGGAGGGTCAGCCTGGTGATCTGTAATACAGGTTTTACCTAAAACAGACACCAGTCTCTTTGTAGTGAAAATTGACTTTGTACTGTTTATGATGATCAGAGAAAATAAATGAAAATTATTATTATTATTATTATACTGTCCACTGCTGGGCAAACGCCTCCTTTCCCTTCCATTTCATCAGATAGGTAGATAGATAGCAGTGATTGCCTAGTGGAGTGATCGCTGGACTGCCAAGTCATAGGTCAAGTTCGAACCCAAGACCTCTGATTTTTCGGATTCATGTGCGTATTGTATAATTATAATTTGCTGAAGGAAACTCGGTAAAGGAAACCAGCGTGTTTGACATTTCTTGACGGCACGCAAATCAAAGATGGCCCATGGGCGGCTTAAAATCTCTGACACGTTAGGTACTAACCACACAATAAAGTAGAAGAAGATCAGTTAGAGAATCTCAAATAGTCTGTTTCTAAGTAAACAGGGTGTAAACCACGCCATCACGAAGCTGTCAACCAAGTATTCTGTACATCAAACTAAGTAACTTTAAGTACGTAAAAGTTATTGCTGGGAAACAACTTTTTTTTTGTGGTGAAAAATCATATTTTGTGGTAAAACTCAATGTAACGCACTCAAAACATTGTGCTGATGGATGGATTGAATAGTACGGTGGTTGCAAAGGTGTTTAAAGTAAGAATCTAACAATAACGACCTGAATTTACAAAACCCCCAATATCTCCGTAACTAGAAGGTTCCCAGGTATGATGTAGAACGAAAAAATGATCGCAATGACGGGAAGAACAAGTGCCTTTCGGCTTCGTTAAGAGGTGTTTTACACCCTTTATATCTAATCTACCGGAAATGTTTAATGATTTTGAGTGAAGATAAAACCGATTACTTATCTAAAGAGCGTTCCAACAGTTTTGTTTAGATAATTCTAGTTGTACCGAACAGAATCGACTTCCCTTAGATAATTTGTGTGTTTAGATTATAGAAATCGATTACGTCAATCTTTCATGTGGTTCTGAAGTAAATCAAACATTGTTCGTTGTTGAAGTGCCAAAAAAGTATTATTTTAACAGTTTCGTGATTACAAATTACAATTTTAGACTGATGTTTAAATTACATTGCAATTATTCCTTACCTACCGAGCAGAACTGTTTATCGAGTAATAAATCGATTTGCTGCCAACAAGCAATTAATCGACTTGTACTTGAATCGCTATAGGTACCTTAGCCAGATATCTGCTATCTAGAATTAGGTCATTTCACAACGATCACTTTTAGAAATAATCTGATATAAAAAGTTGCATTATCTAATCGTCCAGCGGTCAATATAGCTGTCCACGATTCCTTTTAGGCTGAGATCCACCAAAAGCTACGTTTCTCTAATGTTTTTTCCGACTAATAAGATCATTTAAAAAAAAAATAGATTTTAGGAGGTTAATACGTCATCAAATTAGTTTACGTATGTACTATACGAGTATTTAGCGTAGATCTAAGTGTAGCCCTACGGTTTTAGCTTAAGCCACAGATATTATAATACTTCGCCTAAGCATAGCAACAGCGACGTGGATGAGTTTTTCTTCCATTAGCATCATTAGCTAGTATTTTGCATGTTTAAAGTCATTGTCTTTACTGAAACGTAAACACCGTTGGGGCTTTACTTCATTTGCCTGTGTCTTTCCATTTTTTTGACTAGCGCTTTCATTCGCGGATGAAGTCTCATCTCAATAGCATCGTCAACTGATATCTTTTAGTGTACCACAGCCTCTGCCTAGTGTGGGTCGTTTATTTGTGGACGGTGGTGGCCGTACCCACTTGCACCGGAAGGGCCAGTTTTGCGTAACGACATAATCGCGTCGTGGACATCCTCCCCCCTCAAACCCCCTCTCTTAGTCTGCGGCCATGTCGCACCCACCCAGGCAGACACGGTACAAGGGCGCGACCGCCACAAGTTCAGACTCGTACAGCTTTTAGTTTACAATCCTGTACAATATTTCATACAAATAATTTATGGAGACGCTAGCGAGTTGTGGCTGTGTAAACTTATGGTACTAGGGGTACTAGGCTTGCAATGTCAATGTTTGGATGTTTGTTACTAAAGAACTGCTGTGACCGTTTAGGTTGTTGTTGACTTGGTGGCATAAAAATAGAATGGAGTTATTCTAGATTATAAGATCGAAAAGATTTGCTAATACAAACATCTGCATGATTCATAATCAGGTTTCCTTATTGCAAATCAGAGTATCAGACAAGCAAATTCTTAGAAAGGTACTAGATGGTAGAGTCCCTTATCTTCTTCTGTAGGTCAAAAGTACTTATGTCAGTAGGGGCTAACGACTTCTTTATAAATACTAAGGAGATAATAGTTTCATCCAATCTTCCATTAGTAATCCCACAGATGTGACTGTTTTAGACTTTCACGGTTTTTCACTACACTTAAAGTACTCACGGGATTATATCCGTGATTTTCCTTAGGTTTTTTGAGCGAAGTGTGAGTAATCCTCATAGCTAAGAAATTGAAGTGCAAGTAAGTGATAACGATATTATTTCTGCAAGAGATACTGCAATATTGATTGTGAATTCTTATCTACATTTATGCATATTAGTCCCCTTACCGAGTCAGCATTAATCCAGCCTTATCCTAAATTGCGATCGGCTTCTACTGATGCAGATAGGACTTATGTCATCAGGTATTTAGTGGGCTGACCTCACCAACAAGGCCAGAATATAATGAGCTCGTAAACTGGTTTGAGTTTGGACACCATTATAGAATGTATTTATACGTAACAACGGGACTGACGGTTCAACGTCTCCGAGACACCATTTGTTACCGTTTGATGGCAATAGCTGGCAATAGCTGGCTGTCAGGGGTAATTTGGTTCGCAGGTTTACTGGTGGCTCAGCTAAGGTCAAGTTAGCATTGTTCAAAGCCTATTGTCAATTCTTCTACACGATCAGCCTGCGTGGATCAATTATGCTCAAAGGGCATACAGCGCTCTGCGTGTACAATACAATAATGTCTTCAGAATGTTGTTGCGGTTGCTGCGGTTCTGCAGTGCTTCCGCGATGTTTGCTGAAGCGCATACGAATGATTTCTATGCAATAAGACGCATGCGTGTGTCGTCACTGTTAGGCAGAGTACGCGGCAGCAGCAACGGCATTCTGAGGATCATTTCTGATAAATGTCAGTGTCCAATATACTCGCTCTGGGTAAAAATTGTGGTAGGGATGGTAAAATAAATGTAATATATTGTTAATAATATGTTGTGAATGTGTTTTGTAATTGTTTGTATTTAATTTGAAACTCTACTAACATAGTTTTTAAGTTCCAATTGTTACTAACCATTATAGATCTTTGTAATCTGACATTAAATAATATATATAAATTTAATTAAATCAAAGTCGTAACCGAGGCAGGCCCAAAAAACGCTGGCGTGACGACCTGGACTCGTTTTTGACGGATTGGTTAGAAAGGGCATATTGCAAACAGGATTGGAAAGCCATGGGGGAGGCCTTTGCCCAGCAGTGGGACAGATCAGGCTATAGACAATAAAAAAAAAACAAAGTAATAGGCTCGCTCCTTATTTCCTGGGGCTTATACAAAACTGGGGAAATGTGTACTATTGTAGGTACACTCGCAACTGAATATCCTTTCGGGGACAATAGCTGTAAGACAGTGGATGGCATGTTTAGAATTTATTTGTCCAATAAATTGTGTTATTACTATTACTTAGCCACGAGTCTCTATGAGTAAGGATACCGTGTTATGTTAGACTGGGTCCTATGAATAAGGACACTAAAGTTATAGTAGGTATTTATTTACACAATGCTATTATGTCAGAAAACAATGGAAATTTACCGTCTCGTGTATTCTTGTTTGAATATACCCAGGTGCTGCTGTCATTAGGAGACTAGGCAGTGAGTCAGGCCACAATATAATACCTACTGATGTTAAAATGTGCGCAAGTGTTTTCTTTCTAGAATGTTACTGTTTTAAAACAAGTAAGTGACAAAGTGGCGCGTGTTAAATGTATTGTGATATATCTGAACAATGTGGTGATACTCCCGGTCAAAGCGGTGGAAGATACTTGGGGGAGGCCTGTGTCCAGCAGAGCACGTCTTTCGGTTGAAATGATGATAATGAAGATGAAATGAGTTGTGGTATTTTGCAAATTTTAAAAATTGGTGATATTTCACAGTTTTAACTGAAACAATGGCTCTCAAATGGCGCAGTTTACAAGTTCATACTGGTGGAGGTAGATAATGATTGTGAGGAGACTGAATTGTATGAAAAATTATAATCAGGGCTTATGTTGGGTAATGAATGCTCGGTTCTTTTTCTGTAGGATGCGGTAACGAGGTGGGCAGCCATCGAGAGATGGGGCTAGCTGGCACAGGAACGTGGAGCTTGGCACAAGCAAAGAGAGGCTTATGCCCAACAGTGGGTGATGTCGGAATGTGGATGGTGGGCCAAGTGCGAGTAGGGCGAAGGATTCCGTACGTAACCCTTCGCCCGACTCGCACTTGCCGTACCAAGAAAACATTAGACAATGGGCAAAAAAATCACGTTTATTGTTTGGGAGCCCCCCCCCGCCCTTTTTTTTTTTTTTGGATGGGTAATCATCAAATGACTTCTCCCACTCTGGGCGGAGCGAGAGTGTCAGACTCTTACTGACTAAAACCCATCCATGTTCCTTCCTCGCCCTTTATGTTCCGGGGCCGCGGTATCTCTTTCAAACAGGCCCGCAACCTCGGCAGGCTTCGGCCCTTGCGGGCCCCTCCCCTTATGCTGACATCTCTTTCAGGCGCGCGTGGAACACGAACGCGCCGTCGACACGGCCTGTCGTCGTCGTTAGACGGACGGACGGCTAGCTAGCCCATAGCCAAGAAGAGAGGATCTCTCCCTCTCTCGTTCCGCCACCTCCTTCGCTAGCATGACTGTCGGTGGTGACGGCTTCCACCGTGTGCTCCACCGTGTCCTTCGGTCGATCCTCGCAGTGGAAACACCCGGGCGTTTCCTCCCGCCCGATTCGGTGCAGGTACCTCCCGAAACATCCGTGTCCGGTGAGGACCAGCGACAGGCGGAAGGTGAGGACGCCGTGGCGCCTCTCCAGCCACTCCTTAAAGCCCCCCCGCCCCCTTAAATAATAATTATATTCTGTTTTTAGTGTTAATTTGTTGTTATAGCGGCAACAGAAATACATCATCTGTGAAAATGTCAACTGTCTCGCTATATATTCATAAGGCAGGCAAATGGAAGTCTAATAGTAATAGGGTCCGGTTTTTATCCTTTGGGTGCGGAACCCTAAAAAGTAGATGATTTTCGGTATATTCGATCGGTAATTATTTTGTCTTGCTGTTTAGAGTTTTGAAGAGATGATTACAATTCCCCTTTTTGGCAGTCCTTGCAAGGTGTATATTCAGCAGCGGATGTTAACCTGATATGTTTATCTTGGTATCTGTCTATGTAAGCTCTCGAATATCATATTATAGTCGTTAGTGCTTATCAAAACACATGTGCATGACACGTGGATTCTTATCTGATATCAAGTTATCGGATATTTTGATAACGATTCATTCAATTCGATGGGAATCACGTGTTACGGGCTGAAAGCGAACATATGCACCGGAACCCTGAATACTGAATGTTTATGAAATGAGATGACTTCACTTATGACGTGCTCCGACCGAACAAAGTTTGGTTTGACTATTGCAATTTAATGGCCACGAATATGTAAGTTTATTGAATTATAAAAAACGACAATCCTTAAAAAGGAAAAGATGGTTATCACCCGACTACGACGAAGTCTAAAAGGAGGTCACTAGTGTTTAACCTGTATGTATGTATGCCCGTTTCTGTGTGTACCTAGTTACATCAAAATTAAAAACAGTTGGCGGATTTTTGGCGTTATTGTGCAATATTTCTTCGACTGAAATGATTTTGCAGTTCCTTTTTTTTGGTCCGATTCGCGTGATCGAAACAAAAAAAATACAGAAATATTGGTAACTTGTGTAACTTTTGAACCATAAGTTTAGAAAATAAGAAAAAATCTGAAAAGTAGAACTTTATAAGGAATTTCTAGGAAAATCATTTTGAACTTGGATGTAAACAACAGTTTTTGTACAGAAAAGACAAAAAGTTGTACAAAATAATTTCTGGACTAAGTTTGTAGTATAAACGTATATGCAAGCATTTATTTTAACTTCGTTTACATAAATATTTTATTATCCTGAACGTATCTTTTTTCAAACAAAAAAAGAATTATTAAAATCGGATTGGATTGAACACTTATTGAGACGGACGGGAAACTACGGAACCCTACACTGAGCGTGGCCCGACACGCTCTTGGCCGGTTTTTAATTAAGTACTTACTTCTTTTACATTTACTTTCCAGCTACTTCCTATTACTTAG
The DNA here is from genome assembly GCA_916618015.1 of Xestia c-nigrum. Lineage (NCBI taxonomy): Eukaryota > Metazoa > Arthropoda > Insecta > Lepidoptera > Noctuidae > Xestia > Xestia c-nigrum. The sequence continues at coordinate 16,290,017 of OU745260.1, forward strand.
ACATAAAACCAATCTCCTATTTTTGCGGGTCCGTCCTCAGGAAATATGGAATGTCTTAATCTTGGCAGTGGACAGGGGCTCTCGGTTCGGTCAAGGTGAAGGTTTCCTAATGGGGATTGCGGTAGTCCCACGGCCAAGGGCGAGTCTTGTGGGGTGTGGCAATCGTTGATACGCTATCATTTATCATAATGTTATTTAGCTCTGTAAGTACCTTCTAATATCGCGCATCGGGTTTCATCGGTGCGCATTTTACAAAGTAATAAAGGAAATTAAAGCGTTCGTGGAATATTTAAATGTCATAATATTTGCGTGGAATTTACACACCTTGAATAGGCATGAAGACTGACTAAAAATATATTATTCTGTTTAGTCCGCGTCGTTAAGATTATAGAAAAATACGGGATACGTTTTTTGTTTTATCAAATTAACAAAAGATGACGAAGATGAAACGCATCAAAGATCATGAGTCAGCTCTCTGATGCGTTTCATCTTCGTCAAAAGATGACGAAGATGAAACGCATCAGAGAGCTTGTGTCGTCACTTTCCCGTAAAAAATGTACCGAGTTTTCGACGCACTGTATCGCCGTTTTTTGCTTACGTTTAAAAATAAAAATAATAAAACTATTGGACTATCTGACGGACTGATTAGATTGTTTTGTCGTCTGCCCTATGGGCAATTAGACATAATAATTGTCCAGAAAAGTTAGTGAAATCAGAAAAACCCGTCGACCAGTGTTACAATTAAAATTCGATATTACATTGTTTTGAAATGTAGTAGTCTCATAGACTTTTCAATCTTAGCTGGGTGGACTTCATGAATGACTTTCTCATTAAAGGTTATATGAGAAAGTTATTCTTGAAGTCATATTAATGCTAGACAATCCTATTGTAGCGCAACAAATTATTCTCACGGACATGCGGTCAGTTGATGTAAGTAGATCCGTGAGATTCACTAACTTCAACAATATGACTTCACTGTATGCGTTCAATTTCCTGCGGAACTACTGTCGTACCGTCACTATATTGGTATGTATGAAGAAATGATTGACTTCCGTGTATCAGACAAAACTAATACGTTATATTTACTGCTTTGACATTTTTCATGTTTTGTTGCAGAATATCTAATGACAACTCATCATTTTCCGCGCATAGAGATTAATGCTTATCAAGAAACTGTGCTAAAGACTCCTTTTTTCATAATATAAAGGAGTGAAGGGTTAGACATAGATGTACCCAATAGGCTTGTTAACTGAAAAATCTTATTAGTCCGTCACTTAGATTATCAAAAAATATTTCGCCCGTATTCCTTCTTTTTTTACACAAACTTAAATTGACGAAGATACGACGCTTTTAAAATTCTCAATACGTCACTGTTTGGTATCATTTTTAGTGAGTACTGACGTCACGAGCCCTCCTCCCGAGTTTTGTTGCGTTTTCTTCAATATTCGTTGATTTACTTTTAACAAAAAATACGTGTCCATTATTTTCCAATACTCTAACTGACGGACTAAATAGATTTGCAATTTATTGATGGTGGAAACTAGCCTATTATAATACACCCATATTGAGCCTAATACAAAATAAAAACTAAAAAAAAATATATATACAGGCTGAATTATAATTAATGCGACAAAATGAAATTGGAGCTTCAGTTACAGTAACATAGTAATTATAAACTGTTTTTTCTACAATCTACATCGTTAAAAAAAATACGCGATTATCGTTTTCAAAAGGTCCATTGATGTTATTATCTTTATTTAAGTACGAATTATCGGTATTCCAGTAATATGCAAAATAAATAAGAAAAATTAAGCCAAAATTAGGTAAATGACCGCTATATTGAGCACTGCGATGAGTCGGCAAGATTTTTGATACTTTTATTATTTTAACGGTTTTCGTAACACTGATCAATTATTTTTTAATTTTATATTTTATACGTTTTCTTGACAACACGTATTATTGTATATTTAAATTTGTCGCATCTATTCAATTTCACCCTGTATATTTGATGGACTCACGTAGATCTTAAGTTACTAATAATAAGCTTAGTTTAATGTAACGTGTTCAATGATGGAGCACGATCGTAGTTTTAATTATTTCTAAATAAATCAAACAATAAATAAAATGTTAATAAGAGCGCGGACCCCCACGTCTGCGGTAGAAAACTAACTAAAAACAAAAAAAAAATTACATCCATATTTCACTAGTTAATAAAGTGCACGAGCCACTACAGAAAAAAATAACATACTGCCCGCCCCGGTAATCGAATCTAGGGACCTCGTGACTTAATTCCACTAGACCAACAAGCCAGGCTTTTTATCTCACATAGACAAAATGCCTACTTATTATCGCATGACAAATTTTAGTCATCTTACGCGATAACGGTCAGCCAAGCATTTGATACCTGACGTAACCCGAGCGTGCAGTGCGCCTAGCTAATCCAGTTCACATGACGGTGCCATTATTATCACGATGTAATGTAAGTGTTAATTGTGTAACTAACAGGTTTAATTAGCGGTCAGTGTTTGAGAAATAAACAAATTAGTATCGAGTGGAAAAATTGGGAGCACTGGTGTAGAACCGTAGCAGATTCGTAGGTAAAGCGTAGCAAATGTGGAAGGATGGCGTAGCACGTGTAGTAATCTCAAGCAATAGCGTAGAAGATATGGGGGTCCTAAAATATCCGCTTTAAAGATTCATAATAGAATAATAATTTGAAATACGTTTCAATTCGTAAAATGGTCACTAAGTGACCATTCATGACATATGAAATGCATTTGTGACAATTTTAAGAATTGTAACTTAATTCATTCCCATATATGATTTTGCTTAAATGGCTATTTTATGCCCCTGTAGAAATGGCGTAGCGGAAGTGTAGCAATGCCGTAGCGGAACCGTAGCAATGTCGTTGCGGAACCGTAGCAATGTTGTAGCGGAAGCGTAGCAATGTCGTAGCGAAATCGTAGGAATGTCGTAGCGTAAGCGTAGTAACTTTTTAGCGATGATCCGTAAAGAAAGTGGCGGTTGATTCAGATAATAATTTGTTTTGTTGTGAGTTAAACAAATTGAAAATGTAAGGATCGTAGTACTTCTAGTCTTTGTACCACACTACAGCTATGAAATAGTCTCAATATTTTTCCTCTATTCTATTTATTTTTTAGTCTAGGAACAGCAAATAGTTACATTAAAAGGACGTACAACTAGTTTAACAAAATAGCCATTTGGTTATAATGTAACCCACAACGCTGTCCACAAGTAGACACAGAAGCTTAAATAAAAGATTATTATTAAACATACCTACAAGGATGATTTATGACTTTACCGCAGTTCCTCAATATTCTTGAATCATCCGGTTTACGCAAGAGATCGAATAATTTCAAATCATACATATTAATCATGATGTCACTTATGCAGTCATATTCAGTAAATTTGACCCACCAAAAACATTCTGTAAAAAACTAGCCAAATCTCGATGGAGCTGCTTGTTTATCTCTAAAAAGTAATTAAATCTAGACAAAGTCGTGCCAAGTCTAAGTTTCCTTACTGAGATTTCTTTATTATTATAGTCAATGTTTTGTGACTTGGTCGTTTAAATATGCTACGTTTCTACAAAAAACACACTACGTGAGGCATTAATCCCTCAAACGTGTAAACAAAATTGACTTGTAGGTACCCATTAACTATAATAATAAAGAAATTTCAGGGTCACCAGGTACTCCAGATCTTCGATTATCTTAGTTTTTATAGTTTTCCTTTTATGTGGCCTTACTCTGTACCAAATTTCAGCTCTCCGAGTTTATGGAAAGTATTAGTTCTATTCTGATGATCTTGAGTGAGTGAGTGTCATAAATGCGAAAATTTGCTTTCGCTTAACTTCGGAACTAAATGACCTACAGGCTTGGAATTTTGTATTTTTAGTATGTGATTATTGCTTACTGGATTACGAAAATTTCTGAGTTCTGGTCTTATCCAGAGGTTCAGTTTAGTTTAGTTTAGTTTATTGATTAATAATTATCTGGAATTATAGGTCAGTTTTATAAAAGTAAAAACACAAATCATAATCACATTAAAAAATCCGACACATAAGTAAACTTATTAAAAATTAATAAAAACACATTATAAATTATCATAAAATACATTCATAAATTAAAATAAATAAATTAAGAATGAACAAACAATACATAATAATCATACAAAATTATTGAAAACCATTATTTTAGGTCATATAATGCCTGGTCGGTTAGCCAGCCTTTGAGTTTAGCTTTAAAAGCATTGTCAGATGTCGCGCTTAAGATGTTATCCGGTAGCCGGTTGTATACTGATGGACCCATAACATGAATTAACTTTCCAGACTTCTTCTCAACTAAGGGCCTGAAAATGCGGCGAAATGGTTCTAGTAAAGGATGGTACGGCAGTGTTTGCTTCGCGCTCGACTTGGCGGGGGCACTGCCGATTATTGTTCAGTTTCCTAACATATTTATTCAATGTTCTTCTGTAAAAACAACACGTTTACGTCGGTAGGTACTGTGATATCTCTTGCTTGCATCATTTGATTCAATATAATGATTGCAGGGACAGTTTCCTCGTTGTGGTAGGAAAATCTTATAGCATAAATATACCAGTTCATTGGTTTTTTTTCACACGATCAGTATCTAATTGATGAATAAAATCAGTTATAGCAGTTATAGGTATAGAAAAACTAACATATTTTTGTCATAGACAGATACTACAAGACGTCACTTGAAATGATCCTCACGTACACCTTTTGCTTCGTCCCACAGTCTTACTCGTATATGTATTTGATCCTTCACGCCAGAAGCGAGTACTACGCTGCGTATTACTTGCAACCGGAGCGTAGTCTAAGTACTAGACCTTTCTGAAAAACATCATTATAACTGTAAGCATACAGGGTGTATACAACCTTATCACGAAGCCGTCAACCAAGCATTGCTGTACCTACTAAATAACTATACGCAAAACATGTTCCTGGGCAACGACTTTTTTTTGGGATGAAAAATCATGTTTTGTGGTAAAACTCAATGTAACGCACTTCAAACATTGTGCTGATGAATGGATTGAATAGTAAGGGCGTCGTTGAGGTGTTAAAGTAAAATCTTACAATAAAAAAAAATATTTAAGTAAAAAAAACTTGTGTTCAAAAAGTTGGAGTTTTGACCCCCAATACTCGTATCTCCGTAAATAGAAGGTTCCCACATAACATTGGATATAATATTTTATCGGCTCTTTTGATCAGCTTATTCAAGCTACATACGCTACAATTAGAGCGGGCGCCACATAAATTGGCAGGCCAGCCATACAAGCTAGGTACTAAGAGCTCAATTATGATTTACTGCACTCGCTTCTGTTGTCATGTAACACAACACAACCGTATCTTCACGGTAATACAACCTCTGATTTAGCAGTATACGATTGGGCTGGTAATCAGGCCTCTCCTCAATTCGAGGAAATGGGCTGTAAGTAATCTAGTAAGCCAGTTGCAAATGTTCGTCTTAGCGTAACGATGGCTAAAAGCTACCTAAACTCGCGAATCCCGCTTACTGATGCAGTAAGCAGATCATCACAGGCGCAGTTAATATAGGCCATGCGGTGCACAGCAAGGTGCAATCCCTGGGGGGAGCGGTTTAAACACCCGGCAACTTCAACAATCCATCAGAAAACCTTCCACCGGGGCACGCGTTGCCGAGGCCGACTTGGGTATCCCTAAATAGACTTCTAACTCAAATCGTCCGGAGAAGACAATCTCAGCAGATAGTTCTTGGATGTCTCAGACCTCAAGTGCGTATGCGGCTTTATTACATTATCTCGTTTTTTTGGTTCTTGGACTAAACAAATGACTGTCAAATGAAAGCAATGCGTCTGCCTGAATTCGGACTCACGAGCACGATTATATGAAGGGTGTAATAAACCTTTTAACGTAGTCGAAAAGCACTTGTTTTCCCCATGTTTTATCGGCCGTTAATCCATTATAGTCATCAGGGAAAACCGCAGGAATAAGAGGAAGGATAACAATCATGTTGGTTTTAAGGAAATTTGACTACAGTTAATGCCATGTAGCCGCATGCACATATTATTATGATTTACTATTTCCAGTTACCTGTACCGTTAGGTGTCTCAGTCATCTACAGACCACTTTAGGAATGGAGACCACTTTTATGACGCATGTGACTAAAAGAGTAATGGATATAAATGATGATGGATGGGAAGGGAGAGGAAGGCCAAAAATAGTTGGAAACATTGTGTGAGGAATGATTTGAATTTAGTAAATGATGCCGTGACGTTTGACAGGGGGACATGGAAAAAAGAACGCGGTGCACCGACCCCAAATGGAATAGGACAGACAGGGCAGGATAAATCATGATTTGAGACCGCTTTTGTTCTTGCAGATTATTACGTTTGTGGGAAAGAGGTGTTAAAGCAGTTTTCCAATACACTTCCTCGAAAACTGGTTTCTTTTCGCACTAGGTTCAAAATGCAGTGTATTTCACACACGTGCGTATTTTCTACTTTTCTACACGGGTACGGAAAGCAAAATTGCCACAGATATCTAAACTTCTTAAAAAGTATTGTTTACTTTTCTAAACAAATTAACATTTGTTTGTGTTCTAAATTCAAAAATGTATAAAAAAAACTATTATTTATATTAGGCTATAAAACGGCTTCATACCTTAGCTTCTCCTTCAACCTGGCGAAAAAAAAAACATAGTCTCGTAATAATTCATGGTCAATATATTTTAGATTATTTTATTTCTTTAAAAGTGTTTTGAAAAACGTCGTTTGATACACGTGGACATTTGTTTTTGCAGTTCTCGGGTCAAAACACCCTCGCCTACGGCTCGTGTGTTAATACCGCCTTGAACTACAATAACAAACTTTCTCCACTTGTTAATAAACTATCAAAACAAAAGTTCTCCAATCATGATTTAAATTCCTGCCCTGTCTGTCCTATTCCATTTAAGGTTGGTGTACCACGTCGTCTTTTTCCATGTCCCCCTGTCAGACGTCTCAGCATCACCAGTTAGGTATGTTTAACCCATTGTATGCCCTTACTATAGACACAATTAAAAAGCAATTAATTTTGTCTCGCGTAGATCTACGGTCCCGCATACGAAGGTAAGTGACATGTAATAGAGGGCGATTTATTTTTCAAATTTAGAGCTGTATGTACTGTATAGTATACATTCAAACAAAAAAATAAGCTAATGTGCTAATTATTGTTACTTTAAGTGTTCATTACATTACATGGCATGAAAATAACAAGAAATGGACTGCAGACACGTCATTATATAATTATGCACGTGAATAAACATTTAGTTAAGAAGTAAAACGTTTGTGAACAAATTGAAGAAACACGTGTTTTTAAACGAATATGCACATGACGTGACAATGTTTTTCTTTGTTATGATAATTTGTTTTGTTAGGGATAAGTTTGATGTTCTTCGTTGTCTCTAAACAGACAGAGTTTCGTGTGTTTTAGCGACCAAATATATAATGTATCATCGTCATCTCTGCCTTGCCTTTTCCCAAATATGAAGGTAGGTGTCGGCTTCCAGTCTAACCGGATACTTAAGTATGAGTATCTTTATAAGGTAATATACATTCATATTATAAATTACGCACTGGCGGTACTTTCAAACAAATTGCCTTTATAGCCTACTTACCTACTATTCTTCATGAGAGCAGCGGTGGCCCAGTGTTGGCGCGATGGCGGCTCCAACTTACGAACAGTAAGTCGTGGGTTCGAACCCTGACAAGCGCATAACTTTGTGCAATTTATTTTCATCTCCTCTGCACTCAAAACGGTTTAGGTAAACATCGTGAGGAAACCGGAATATCTTTGAACCGAAAATTCAAAGACTTGTGACATCTACCAATCCGGACTGCGCCCGCGTGGTGAATTATTATAGCCCATTCCCTCTCATATAGAGGAGGCCTGTCCCAGCAGTGGGAACATTATAGGCTGATGATGATGATAATGATGAAGATTCTTCGTGATGGTGGGGTTTCTGAACAGTCTGCGTGCCCTATGGGCTTACCGCATTGGGAGCCACGGATGTACCATCACATGATTCATTTAGGTAATTTCGATTACTTCTAAAATCTTTGAGGTAAAATCAAAGCTAGTTTCATTAGTATCTGTGTTATCTTGATTCATATTTGTTACGAATGACCACTTTGATAATGTTTGGAAGTGGGAGGGACGCCCTAGTAAGACATTGACACTGTTCCAATTTGTGGTGACCTCCAAAACGGTCAGGTCATACGTATCATTAGTTTTGATGCCTCATACTTACGGCCGTTTTCTATAATTTACTTACGTTTAACTGTTGGTTAATTCGCCTTCTTCTGTAGATATCGGTGTTTCTATAAACAAAGAATATCCTATTCGTGTCACCTACCAGTCATTTGATTCATGAAAAAAACAGCCAAGTGCGAGTCGGACTCGCCCATGAAGGGTTCCGTAGCAGCAAGTAACAAAATACGAAAAATGACGTTTTAAAAAAAAACTACTTACTATTTTTAAGAAAATTATAACTCTGTTCATAAACTCAACTTGTTTATTCCAAACTAATATACAATTCACAGTCTTAATATCCTGTGTGCTGTCTACACGTCTTAATACTACGATAGCCAAACAAGAACTGACCACCCACTGCCGATGCCGGTCTGTCCCCACTCTTCCCCTGCCATAATGATACTCGGGTTCGTGATTGGCTACAAAAGTGACAGCTAGTGTTGCCATATTTCTCAGTAAAATTATGTTACAATGCAAAATCACGACACTATGATCTCGTTCAAACCAATTTTCGGTGTAAGTTTACATAGTAATGTACTTACATCATATATTTTTTTTTGGTTTTATCATTCTCTTATTTTATAAGTTACAGGGGGGGGGGGGGGGGATTCACATTTTACCACTTTGGAAGTGTCTCTCGCGCATACGATTCTGTTTAAAAAAATGATATCTGAAACCTCAATATAATTTTTGGAGACCTATCCATAGATACCCCACACGGATGGGTTTGATGAAAAAAGAAATTTTTGAGTTTCAGTTCTAAGTATACCAAAATTTATTGTTTCTTTTTCTATTTTTGTGTGAAAATCTTAATGATCTCAGTTCACAGAATACACCTACTTACCAAGTTTCAACAGCACCTTATTTAGGAATCTATACTATATAATATTACTAGCTGACTCGCGCAACTTCGTCTGCGTCTCATAATTTGAGATTTAAACTATCCTATCTCTCAAGTTGGATCGAACTGCACATGGTGTGCGAATTTTATTATAATCGGTTAAGTGGTTTAGGAGTCCATTGAGGACAAACATTGTGACACGAGATTTATATATATTAAGATTAAGCAGAAGAGTTCGTTTGTTTGTTTGGTTGGTTAAACGCGCTCATGAAGTACCGCCTCGAATTGAAACATTATTTTTGCGTTGGATAGTCTATTTATCGAGGAAGGCTATAGACTATATAACATCACGCTATGACCAATAGGAGCGGAGCAGCAACAAGAAATGATGCAAGCGGGATAAAAGCTTGCGTTGAGCAGGCGATGCGTAGCTATATCCAAACTTCACGCGAAAGAAGTCGCGGACAGAAGCTAGAATCACAAATATCAACCTACGGTTATGTATGTGGTGTTAATTCTGCTCACATCAGTTCCTACTCTTGTCTCATGTTGCTTGGGGTCGGCGTTTTATTTTCTCTGCACCCAACCATTACGCTGTATAAAATAAATCAAACTATTTATTTCTTCATGCATTCATGAAAATACCGCAACAATAACGCTCCATCTCTCTAATACAAGATTATGTGCACTACCGATTTAGGTTAGTAATTCGATCTCAGGTCTTTGTCTGGTAGTGGGCCCACACTGCGCTGGCAGATCAGCGCCGGTAGCCAGCTTTCTACCCGAATACACATTCGATCTATCTTTCCTTTGGTCTTTGATTATATCTCTAGAACTCAACAGTAATTTCTGCCTTAAATAATCGGAAAATTACCGAGGTAAATTCTGGTGACAACAATTTACTTTTGAAATATTTCCATAGGTTTTTTGTACTAGTCTAGCCTAGTAGTTGGTACAGCTGTTATTTGCGCTTGATTGCTCTCTTTTGTTTAACTGAACCATTCCTAACATAATTAGAAGTCTGTGAGATTACGTCATTGTTGTTCGTTCTGACTCAACCCAAGCTAGATGAATAATCCGCATTTGTTTAAGTATTTAGCACATTTTATACCTTCCAGTGTTTTGGAAGCATTTGCTGATTTGCCCAAGTGTGACTGGCTATTTATCATAGTTTTATTAATTGGTCGAAACACTCGACTAAATGACTCATTTTGATAAGTACTAACAGCTGGTCTGGTAAAGTTATTTGATATATCGAACGGCGTAGTTAGTGTTGAGTTTGTTTGCACTTAGTTTGCACTGACACCTACCTATCTTGAACTCGTAAAACGTGATATAACTACAGGTAGATAGATACCTGTAAAAGTTAATTACTTGAGGTTTTTCCTCGTTTTTAAGTCTAGTATCTTTTTAACCTTGCAATTAGGATTTGTCTTTGCATGAAGTGCTTAGTGAAACGTGCTATGATCATCTTCATCTTCCTTATCTTTGTGAAAACATTAAGATAGTTGAAGTAAATCCTAAATAAGCTATACAAACACTATAAGCTAGTCTAGTCTCTTATTCTATTAAAAGTTCGTGTGACCTTATTGGGGAGATTCTTCAGAAAATTATTGTGCGTAGAACCTACTCGCGGCGTAGTCCGGTTTGAGTCGACCACCTCTTTATGTTGAACTGCGAGATGCCATAGGGAAAAGAACTTCACGATCATGAGGGACAACGAGGTCAAAGAGGCGTTAGAAGCATTTAAGGAACCTTGCATGGCTGCATGACGTTCTGGAATTTCTACCCACCTCATGCCAATGTATAGTTTACTAGCTGACCCGCGCAACTTCGTCTGCGTCACATAAGAGAGAAAAACACAAAATTCCCCGTTTTTGCAACATTTTTCATTCCTGCTCCGCTCCTTATGATTGTAGCGTGATATATAGCCTAAAGCCTCCCTCAATAAATGGACTATCCAACACAAAAATAATTTTTCAATTCGAACCAGTACTTCCTGAGATTAGCGCGTTCAACCAAACAAACAAACTCTTCTGCTTTATAATATTAGTATAGATGTACGTACAAATACTAGACCGGCTCAAAGTCACTATTACTACTTGTACATAGGTTGATCGCAGTATGAAGTCCCCAGGTACTGGAACATAAACTGGGCTGATCGATTGAACGGCTAGACAAAATAAAACGTCAAAAAGAATAGGTAGTCAATTTATTAAGCCCTCGCGTGACACTTTTTACAAATGAATTGCCTTGCTATCCAAATAGACGATCTTATTAATATTATAGTTTATTTAATTGGTCTGGGAGTATTAATTGTCGGCCATATGGTGAACAAATTTTATTGTTCCTGTAACCTTCGGAGTGACTGGCATTGAACTTGTAGTTACTCGCGTATGTTATTGATGATCAAGGTTGCCAGTTTCATGCTCGTTTGCATGGAGTTTGATAATACTGGCGTCCCTATATTATTCTGTGTGTACATTGCAACAATGTACTTACCGGTAAAATGGGGGAAACAAAACTGTGGAATGGATTTTAAATTTGAATTCACATGATTATGGTACCAACAAGTACTCTGTTGTGTTAACTAAATTATACTTAATTACAAAATGATCTTGTTGGCAAAATAAAAATCAAAACTAGTTCCATTTTGGTAGGTACTGTTACTGTTATTAATGGAACTAGAAATTCCTATCCTGCTCACTCAGCATAGGAAGTTTTTTCGAATTTTCATGTTTCCAGGCCCAGACGAGCTAAATTAGCAACTCTATTTGTGGTGGTTCAAACTTCATTTGCAATGCTGTTAGAATAAAGTTCTAATCAGCTTGCACTACAAAGTGGTAGTAACGTCAGTCACTGAGGGCTAAATAGCGCGAAATGATTGGTTTCGATCGATTTACAAAAAACTATTGATTGGATTAAAAAACTAAAACACTGTCAAGCTAATATATTGCTTGTAGAATTATTTGCCAAAAAAGCAGAATGATCGCATGCATGTAAGTATGCTTTTTTTTTGTTTGAAAGATATTTTTAAATATAAGTTCGTGATTTTTTTTGTGGTCAAATTAATTGTATTATGTTTTCAAAACACTATCATGCTAGCATATATCCTGAAGAATATCATATATTTTTCTGGTCTTGTTTATAGCAGTGAATCATATACTTTTAGTAATTATAAAACTCGCGTTTAGCTCATGTAATCCGTGGCGTGGGTTGTTGAAGATTTATAAAGTAGAAGATAGAATGTGTTGCGTAGCAATATTCGATGACAACACAAATAATCTACCTATTTACTGATCGGATAAATCAATTATCTATTGGCCACCTCTTCACCACCCACTAGAAGAAATAACTTGACCTATTTCTACTCCTACGCATCCAGATTGACTACAAATTGACAATCAATGTCTCCAAACAGTCGCAAGGACCGTTGCTAAACACATTTCGTCATAGATATGAACTGACGTTACAACATACAACACTTAACACCTCGGATAACCAACACATTGCACTATACGCGATGTAAAGTACCCAGTATATAATGGCAGACGGCCAAATTAGGAACTAAGTTTAAAAATGTATAGAATTTGACGTTTCGTTGACGTTTTTTATTACAAGCAGCGCCGTCAAAATGTCTCAAGATTGACTGGTTATCACCATTTATCAAGCTGTTTGTGACAATATTATGTTATTTATTTTACACAAGTTGTTTGTACTTTATATAAGTATCAGTTTATATGCAGTTTCGGTATCTTTGATTCGTATTGATGAGTTCTGATGAAACGTGATGTCTGCATTTTGTGTGATATTTACATACGTGCAGGTTTAAGTGCAAAATTGACGTCTATATTACCAGTAAATGGTAGTGAGGGGGTTAGAATTTAGTAGATATACGATGGGTGACTCTCAAAATACTAGCGTAGAAGGTCATTGGTTACAGATACAGACTACCTTCATAGAAGCACTTTAGTATTGCTTTTAGTTAGCTAATTAGCTAAGCTAAACAACAATACAATACTGTATTACACAAGATCTTTGTTCTAGACGTTGAAGTAATTGAGAGAAGTCTTTGTTTAGCAGTGGAATGTACAAAGGAGCAATAACTAAGGGTTTAGCAGATGCAAACATAAACATACGGTACTACTAAATTGTTTAACACATAAATCGAGCATATATACCTCTGAATCAGAACCCTAACGCGTTTAAACGATCATTTTATTTGCCATGATTATACGATCAACGACAAAGAGTGAATCATTCAGTGCACGCGCACTCAGTTCGCACCGAGCCACTTGAGTTGGTATCACATCATCACCCTTGGCTCGCTTCATTCAGAGTGTAACAAGTTTTATTTTACATTTTATTGCTTTTATTTATGTGACGTGTTACGTACCTACCTTCAATTTCTCGTTTATGATGATAACATTAAAGAAATTAAGTATTTTCGTTTCCTGCAAATTTATGTTAGATTTGACGTTACGTCATTCGTATTTTAAAGATTGTGTTTTGGTAGGAATATGAATTGAGATTATTTTAGAGGTATTTTTAGTGCATCGAACTCAACATTGACGTACATACCTACCTACTTATTTAATTTTACGTTTATGTACGTAAGTGGTAGGTATATGCGGCAACTGCATATCTTTCAATCTAAAAGGAAAATTATTTTATAACAAAAGTTTTTTTCTGAGGAAATTTTGTTACAAAACAAAACACCTATCCTTTTAAGTACATACTAATTTGAATATTTGGACGATTTAAGATAACGAAGGTTTAATTTAGCAATAAGTAAATGTTGGCGTGTTAATATAATATCGAGACAAAGAAGTACGTAAACAGTTGACGTCATCATTTGAATATAAAGTTGACGCAGCATCGATGAGTTCCAACTTAAATATTTATTTAAAACAGCGTAAAGTTATGTATTTGTATTGTTTTATTTTAGATATTTTGTCCTTTTAATATTTAGTAAGTACGTAGGTAATTTTCCCTAAACATAAATAAATCCATCAAATGTCAAGCCATACAATTCCAGTTTATCATGGCCCGGTTTGTATTTATTTCCCGTTCAATAAGAGATCCATAAAAGCTGGGTTTGAATAGCTTGATTTGCCGTTGTGCATATATTTAAATATCTACCGAAGTACAGCTAGTGAAGCTACAACTAGGAAGATAGTTCTTGTTAGACATTACATGACATGATGACCTCTTAAAAGTTTACTAGCATAAAAACCCCAGGTGTCTCGCCTACCTACATACTTAATAATAATTAGGAATGTTAGTTGTTACGTCCCTATCTTTTCATATCCGGGGTTAATGTCTCTAACAAGGCCTTCCCCAACTGATCGGCTAAATGCAGAAGTCTGTGATAAGGAAGAATTTGAATACGGTGACACATCCCTATAACATATTGGAGGACTTATCTCGGTATTCATCATCAGCCTATAGGTATCAGTCCACTGCTGGACATTGACCTCATTAATAGCACGCCATCCAACTCGATTCTCAGCAACTCTCATCGAGTTGCTACCAGGCACCCAGCGAAGATTGTCGCTCCATCGAGCCTTCCGGTGTTGGCTATTATGTATTTAAAACTTTTAGATACTTATTGAAGTTTTTAAGCCACGATGACTGGCATTACATACCTAGTTATTAGTTAACTTTAGGTACCTATTTATGTAACTTACGAAATAGTTCGATAGTGCCTTCACTTTCTAATGCATTTTACGATTAAAATGAGTGATAAAAAACAACAAAATAAAATAAACAAGAATAGAAACGGAACCTACATCTCGAAAAAGGCTGAGAAGGTATCACAGATCTTAGTCCAATATAGTTTGATCTTAAATAGGTACCTATTCTAGACTATAGATCTGCTCGATGCAGGCAACATGCAGCAATAGTGGAAGGGATATCAAGGCGAAAATGGTTGACACGTGTTCCGTACCTGGATCATTCTAAACCCATAAATCGAGCCTTACCTCTAAATAAGAGAACCCTGACGTGTTTAAACGATCATTCTATTAGCCATGATTATGCAATCAATGACAAAGAGTGAAAATCATTCAGTGCACGCGCACTCAGTTCGCACCGAGCCACTTGTAACTTTTTCTCATACATACACCTTTGTAGAAAGAACTAGTCAAGTTTAATTTTCCTTACGGCTAACAATTACAGAAAACTAACCAAGTCATATTCAACGACAACACACAAAATAACCTTCTCAAACTTAAATCATTTATTTCAACTAGACCATTACGGCACTTTTGAATATCGATAAACATTCTCCATTATCGACTTTGAATCATCAGATAACCAACTAGTATTTTAAAAAACTGTGTTCATTCGCTGAATATCGTTCTCAGAGGTCACGGGTGCGCTTGCGCAGGCGGCGCGGGCGTCGATTACTTCCTTATTAGACGGCGCCTTACAAGCGCCCCCTCCGAACAACGCTGTCACTCGATTAATACAAATAACTCTATGAAATAATACGTAAATGAGCACGTTCGATGTAAACATTATAATCTTTTGTTCATAAATATGTTAAGGCAATAGTTGAGTTTAGCGTAGTAAGTTTTCCGTTGAAAGGAAACATTGTAAAGAAACCCGAGCATTATCTGAGTTAAAACAGACAACCGATTTAGTTTCCAGCAGTCGTCAAGGGTTGAGGAGGAGCTCGTAGACGCTCGACGTTCAGCCCCCGTATTCACAAACGTTCGACTCGTTTCCGATTCGACAACTCGTATATCTGTCTTCTTCTGGCATTACGAAAATGACCGAGATAGACATACGACTTCCCGAATCGGAAGCGAATCGAAGCGTTATGAATACGGGGGCTGGAGTCTTATAAAAGGATTTTTGCAATTCGGCAGTCCCGCTAGCCAAGAAAGTAGTAGATTTGTGCCCAGTTAGTGCAATCCGTGCTTTGCTTGGTCTACCTGGCCTTGAGCTGTTGGTCCCGGCTGTCATTTGTAGATCTTTGACAGTCGTGACATAAAAGACAGTGGCCCGAAATCTGACAACCATGAGTCTTCCATGAGCAGGCAGTCGCTCCAGTTAAATACTGGTATTCAGCTGCATCCGCCGGTTAGACTGGAAGTCGACCCTAACATAGTCGGGAGGAGGCTCGGCAGATGATGCTGAATCTTCAAGGGACATTGAACAACTTTTTTTACTGTGACATGTAAAATTCACTCATTAGATAGGTACTATGAGTCTGGAATCGCAATTCCGCGTTGATCAATACTCTTGCCAGTTTGCCTTATTAAAGAAAGGCCTTTTCATTACTCATATTCGGAAAGTAGGTCTGAAGTTGCCTGACGAGCGGGTTGAAAGTAATACTTTTCAGCACTAGGGAAAATCGCTTTCAAATGACAGCTGTCAAATTATAAAAAATAAATTAGTTCTATTTTCATCTTTCTATTGGACCACGTCCCGACTTCTATACAGCCTCTAAATTATTCCACAGAAAAAAAACAAAATAGGCGGGAAAGCGGCAATCCGATCTTAATTTTTTTTCGAGGTGTTTCGTGTTTTTATTTTAATTTTCCTTGTATTCGTAATGAAAAGCACAGTGTTTACCTCGGGTTAAAGACTTATTTAGTCCCTCTAACTATTAGCGCCCGCGCTACGCTTGGGCGCCAAACCCCGTCTCGGGACTAAATAAGTAACTTTCACCCCTAGGATAACAATGGACTATTGCATCGCAGTGTGACAATATTAATTGGGCTGATATTGCAAGTTGTGTAATTTGTGTATAGAACATTATCAATACGTCACTCTGGAGTGGCTGATAAGTTGTCTGGCCTATGATCTTTATGATGTCAGCTGACGATCAGCTGTTAAGTTAACTGGTGTGGCCTGATGAAACTTGATGAACTTTGAAATTAAATAGAACATACATAATTGACAATGGAAGCAAACATGCGGGACTTGACTGTGTTTTAAAAACTATTTGTACCGGACAGATTGAAAAGTACTACAGCAACATAGTACAAAAAGTTCTTCAATTCCCATCGAAAAGGGAGGATACTCCGAACAGACGGGTGTTGTGTTGTGACTGGTGGGTTGTGTTGTGTCGCGGAACTCGCGGATAACTAAAAACCTGTTCTCTAAACTCCTACACAATCAAAGATCAAAACACATCAGCAAAAAGTCAAACGTTTTTAGCCAAATGCGCATACTGCGCATGTCTATGTGTAGCAAAAAGATCTACTTGGCCTTGAAAAGCTGATTATCAACATTCTAAGCTCCTAGCCTAGACTTCGATATCGGCTTGCTAGACGAATAAAAAAAATCAAAGATTCAATCGACATCATCATGATCCATTTTTAAACAAAATAAAAATGCGAAAGTTTGTAAGGATTTATGTATGGATGTTTGTTACTTTTCAACGCAAAAAGCGGGTGAAGCCGCTTGCATAAGCTAGTGATCTACAAAGGTAAATGTTTGATACAATTTAAATTTCAACCATAAAACTCACATTACTGTTTATTCGTCTAATAGACTCAATTGTTGATCCAAGGACGTCTCATGAATAAATCATAAAACACAGCAAACTACACACCATTTGTGCTAGCAATCACAACAATAGTAATCACAGTTATTGATTTGAATATTAACTATGTTCGTACTTTACTTACAACTTACAACGCAGTAAGCTAAGCTTAGTTTGATACACACAAGCCCTAGCTCAATCGAAAATGTTAAATATCAAGAATTTCGGTAATTAGAACAAGAACAATTAGTATCACCCGCTGATAGGTATAAAAATATGGGTAAGCATTTTTTTTTCTCTGGCTTCGCACGGTTTGTGCATTAGCCAACGTCACGACCAAAGCCTTTTCTACACTAATATTATAAAGAGGAAAACTTTGTTTGTTTGGTTGTAATGAATAGGCTTAAAAACTACTGGACCGTTTTTAAAAATTCTTCCACCATTCGAAAGCTACATTATCCACGAGTAACATAGGATATATTTTATCCCCGTACTCCCACGTCCGCTAGTTAATGATATACCTATCAGCGATATGAGAGACTAGAAATTCCAATTTTGAAAATCTTTTGAATTTATACGTGCTGGCTAGGCACAAAAATTCGTTCTTCCGTTTCTTAATTCAAACGATTTGAATATAACCTATTAGCGCAGGCCGACTAATGCTTATTATTAGAATATTACCGTTTGGGACTTTTAATAAAGAATTAGTTTTGTCTATAAATATAGAACTGTTCTTGGCGGGAGAGAAACTGAAATTATATTTTTGAGTGGCTTAAAGATAATGGGCTGACAAAATGTAGGCAATCGTTACATTCGCTTACATAATTAAATTAAGTGTATTGATGAAGCGGCTCTCACTGTAGCTTGTTAAATAACGTCTGCCAGCTGACAGCTTTAGTGCACGCGGACTAAAGTTGGACAAAGTTCAATGTCCACTAAAGAAATTGATGGTCTCATGGCGCTATTCGAAGTGTTCAATAAATAAGAGCAATGCGAGTATGTATCAGAGTCTGATTTCCAACGTAATGGACTTCATACTGAAAGGTTATGTAAGTAATCAGAAATGGATCTCAAGTATAAGTACATAATCGAAACTTTCACTAACTGATATATGAATACAGATATAGTGACATATGAGAGAGTAATTAAATTAAATTCGCAGTGGTAACACTGAATGACGAATCAGAGACAAGATAATTGTTGCGCAATGAGATCGAGTCAACTGCTACACATGATAGTATGATACTGAGACAACAACAAGTCAGATAGTCAGATACAATACATATGTATAAGCTTAACTATAACAAGTAACAAAAACTTTGACATACAGCTAATCTCCTTCCTCATCACCCCCACACATGACCTCTCGTTGAATAGGTACAGAATTATCATTAATTCGACAAACAGCAAGTCATATTTTTAAATCATAAACTGTCGATACGCTTTCTTGTTCGTTACGCAACCATTACATAATTTTGCAGTTTGGCAACACCATCACCAATCAGCTGTGCGGAATGAAGTATGAAAATAGTCCATTTAGACTTGAACGGGACACAATGGGCACGCTAACAGTGATTTATAGACTGTGGCAAGAATGATAGCCTCATAGCCTGAAGGTGACTTTGGAATTAAAAGACACCTGGAGAAAGGTCATAGCTCCATAATTCATGTGTTTCCATGACTGACGAATATGATTGGTATCGACTATCGTGCTTAGTTAATATTTAAGCGATCGATTGTAAATTATATATAAAGACATACTATAAGATAACTAGATAATTTCAAAATGAGGTGTAAACGGTTTTCAATATTATAAATTGGTAGTTTTATTACAAAGAGGCCTTTGTGGCTGAATGTATATGTTTTGACAAGCGCGGCAGCTATGTGTAAAAATACTGTAACCCCCCCCCGGTTTACTATGTTTACTAATAGTCATAAGTTCAGTTAATCCGTGATCATTGTGCTTGCAACAGCGCCGAAATATCGGGAACTCGGATATATGTCTAATGAACATGGTAAATTTCAATTTTTTGTCAGTTTAAAATCTTATAAAGAGTGTAAAACACCTTTTCACGAAGCTGAAAGGCACAACGGGGTCAAAGTTACAACATTTGGACGTTTTTTTAAAATATTTGTAAGATTTTATCTTTTAACACCTCCACGAGCCCCGTACTATTCAATTCATCCATCAGCACAATGTTTTAAGTGCGTTACATTGAGTTTTAACACTAAACATGATTTATAACCTCAAAAAAAAAAGTTGTTTCCCAGCAATAATTTTTGCGCAAAGTTACTTAGTTTGATGTATAGAATGCTTGGTTAACGGCTTTGTGATGAGGTGGTTTACACCCTGTATGTTTTGACAAGCGCGGCAGCTATGTGTAAAAATACTGTAGCCCCCCCGGTTTACTATGTTTACTAATAGTCATAAGTTCAGTTAATCCGTGATCATTGTGCTTGCAACAGCGCCGAAATATCGGGAACTCGTATATAATAATATGTCTAGTGAATATGGTACACGGAGAAAAAAGTCTAGTTTCATTTACCAGAATGTTGTGAAGTTTACTAGAAAGTATATTAGTATACGTGACAACTATTCACATTGTAAACGTTATTAATATTATCTAGTTCCCTGTAGCGTGAAAATTTTGGTACTTTAAACCAAATTTTCGGTGAACTTTATCAGAAAATGTGTGCTGTACGCAAAATACTATAGTAGAGCTCACTGCTACATTTTTATTTTAGGCAACAAACCAATATTTAATATGAACCGAACGAATTTGTTCTTATTACTCTATTTTTTGTGTAAAGACTACCTACCAGGTATGTTACTCATCATAAAAAGGAAGGTCACCACAAACAGAATGTTTAGTGAGGGCTACTAGAATATTTACTATACTGAATATTATTTAGTGTATTATCTACCAGAATTTATTGTGACTTCAAAAAAAACATCAATTAGGTTTAGTCAACCTGTTTTAACCTGTTGTAATAGCAACAGTATTTTCTGGTTTACATAACCGGAAAATATTATGCCCTGCATTATACTGGGTTGTTGACGTTACACTCGTTTTCAGCTGCTTCAATTTTTTCCGGAAGCGAATAGCCGGAGCAAACGTGCCATACAATGGTTTTGAAGGTTGGTACACTTTAAAACCAATTAGTATGGAGCTAGAAAGTCTGAAGAGGCTAAAAACGAAATAACTTAACAAATGCTACAGCTAAAATAAAACAATAAAAATCATCAAATATTTAGGTTTTATTTTTAGTAGGGCCATTTTACTTTTTACTTGTAATATACATTTATATAATTATTAAAAGTACCCCTTGTCAAAGTGTAACAAAAATAATTACAAAATATCTTGAAAACAAAAAACTTTACTACATTCTGTATGTTTTACCTCTTAGCAGTTTTTGTTGTCATTGAAACATATTTTTTTTCAGACAGGTGACCTTAGGGTAACATAATATAAAAAAAATATTAGTAGTACTTCTTGTCAAAGTATGACAAGAATAATTACAAATATCTTCTTGAAAACAAACAAATTTTTACAAAGTAATATATTCATTTGGGAAAAGTACACAACTTGCTCAGGCAGCTAGACAACTTTTTCACTGACTTAATATAAAGATTTCACACTGACAATTTAATTTTATTACAGTATGTACTATTATAAATACTTACAGGGCTATTGAAAGTGCTGTTTGTGAAATCTAAAATTTCAAATGTGTCTAATACTTCTGTATTCATGGGTTTTGGAGAGGAAGACAAATCACTGGAAGTTTCCAGTGTGGCATCAGATGTTGATGGAGCAGTCAGATGAATGTTTCTATGGTTTTTGCTCAATACATCAACATTAATGTCTTGCGATTATCATAGGCTTGTGTCTCGGGGATATCATAATTAGGGAATTCCTGTCAACACAAGGAAAAATTTAAGTCAGGATTGCTATAATAAATAATGGGGGTCATTTCATAAAGCGATATCTAGCCCCACACTAGGCAAAGCTTGTACTATGGGAACCAGATAAACTTTCTTTTTTTGTAAATACATACTTCAAATACATTATAACACCCAGATCCAGAACAAACATTAGTCATCACACAAAATTAAATGTTTGCCCTCGGTGGGGATCAAACCCACAACCTCCAGCGTAGAAAGCAGAGCTACTACAAGCTGAGCGGGGAGACCAGTCATAAACAACTGCGTTGCTTTATAAATGTATGTTTTGATTTTGTTATAACATAAGTACAATTTACGGTCTGTCATATGAAAATCTGTCTAAACTCTTGACAAAAGATACTTTAAACAGTGCTTTAACTTAAGTAATGTTTAGAATGGGGTAAGGTAGGCAGGTACAACTTACTTTAAGTGAATTTATCAATTCGTTCCATGCTTGCAGATTTTTTGTGAATCTAGCACGGTCCCCGATTGGGCCAATTAATTCTCTTATGAGATCTGCAGTAAGTAGCCCCAATGTGTTTAAATCGATGCTATTAGCTGAAAATAAATGTAGTTTTATATTTTTAGTGGAAATAGAACGCCACACGTCGCTCTTCGACATAGATAGGTATAGGTATGCGGATAACAAGTCTGAATTAGAGATGGACTGAGATGGACTATTCGTAAGGTGGTCGAGCGCCGCACGAAGATATTCGTCAATGTAGCTGGGTAGCAATGGATGGGCCTGGCAATGTAACGGAAGGATTGGCGTAATAGAGAGAAGGTTAACCTACCTGCTTACCATCGGGCTGAAAGCATACCTATTTCACTAAATTGGTCTGTGTGTAAGAAAAAACCTTCAGCCTAAAAAAACATTTTTCCAAACGTCTTTTTCTCTGCTCGGACCAAATGGTTTGCTCAAAAGTACCTACCTATTACTGAAATGTACAAGTACTGATACAAGCTGAAATGGTTTAAGTAGGTACCTAGTTACTGAAATATGCTATAATCTTAGAAATTGTTGAATAGATCACTAGACGACTTACCGGCAAACTTTTCAACGTATTGAGATAATCCCCAGGATTCCAGTAAGTTGTTCACGTCCTGGTCCTGGTCCATTTTGTAGATGGTACGACAACTTAAGAGTCAGATTTAATCGCAAAATTATTAGATTTAGTGATTGTAAATTCAAACCGTCGCAACTAAATTATTACTGATTAGTGGAGACAGTCGGCATGTTTAAAGTTGGCATTACAAAATATTTTTTATGTAAACTGTATTTTTACTGTTTTATCTAAAGTATTCTAGCGTAAGCCCGACCAGAATATAGTCTGTTATTGGAAATTATTGATTTTGTTGTAAATGCTTTCTTCCTTTTACAGGCAAAAATATGCCTTGTAACATAAAAAAAATGTCCAGTGCACTGAACGATTATTCTGGTAGACGTAACCAGTGTATAAATAGTGTTCAATACCAAGTTTAGATCGTAATCGTCACTAAATAATCAATAATTGATACCGTCTAACACGTTTAGTACACTAAACTTTTTACAAGATTTTATCCGCATGCACTACAAGATGAATATTATTTATCCATATAGGAAATTCTGTTAAACATAACAATACGACTTGTATTATATAAAAAAAAGTCCAGTGCACTGAACGGTTATTCTGGTAGACGTAACCAGTGTGTAAGTAGTGTTCAATACCATGTTTAGATCGTAATCGTCGCTAAATAATCAATAATTGATACCGTCTAACATGTTTCGCACACTAAACTTTTTTACCAGATTTTTTCCGCATGCACTACAATATGTATATTTATACATATAAGTAATTCTAATAAACATAACTATATATTGTTTTTGTTCACTAGATTAGGATTTACAAGTCGTTCTGGTAGTTTAGTAGAATATTTTTTTCTCCGTGTAAATATCAATTTTTTGTAAGTTTAAAAACTTATATGTAAATTGTAATGTGTATGAAATTGGAGCAAAAGGTGACACAGTTTGAGGCATACATAATTTAAGTCCTACCTAACATCTAGGTCATTTCAAACAAGTGATATAAACAAAACACTAGTCCTACTTCCTAATAACATCACTACATATTATAAAACAAAGTCCTCAGTTACGTCTGTCTGTCTGTTCGCGATAAACTCAAAAGCTACTGCACTGATTTTCATGCTGTTTTCACCAATAGGTAGAGTCATGATTCTCGAGGAAGTTTTGAGTATAAAATTTGTACGTGGGCATCATAACTAGTTACATGTAAATGCGGAAGTTTGTTACGATGGATGGATGTAGGTATGTTTGTTCCTCTTTGTCGCAAAAACTACTGAACGAACGAATGAAATGAATTTAGATGATATTGTGCACACAAATCTATATCTATACTTAATATTATAAAGCAGAAGTTTGTTTGTTTGTTTGTTTGTTTGGTTGAACGCGCTAATCTCTCGAACTACCGGCTCGATTTGAAAAAATCTTTTTGCGTTGGATAGTCCATTTATCGAGGAATGTTATAGGCTATATAACATCACGCTATGACCAATAGGAGCGGAGCAGCAATAAGAAATGCTACAAGCGGGAAATTCACGCGAAAGAAGTCGCGGGCAGAAGCTATAAGTAGTTTAAAAGTAACATTGATTAACACATAGGATACTTTTAAGCACGGTAGTATAATGGGACAATTATCAAGCGAAGCTGCGGGCATAGCTAGTATAACTGTAAAGTCAATAAGAACTCCATAATATAACGTTGTTGTAGAGTGTAGACGGAAGGAGTTACTACCTAACGTTAGATATCGATTAATTACAAACATTTCCTCTATACCACACGGGTCGTAAGGCCGGTATTAACTAGTTCAAGAAATAACTTGTGTGGTTATGTGTCAACTATGTTATGTGACTATCATCCATACTAATCCATACCCACACTTTACATAATAGTAAAATGCAGATGTAAATGAGGAGGCCTATGTCCTGCTGTGGATTGCTGTAGTTTGATGACGATAAAATCAAAATCAAATCAAAATATTTTATTTCACATAGGCCTGGATGGGCACTTATAAAACGTCGAAAAAGGTGCACGGTTCGCATTGGTCGATTCCATGGCGAAGAACCGGCAAGAAACTCCATGGTTACTCTTTTCAAATCATTTGGTATTACAATATTATTAAGTTTCATTACAGTATTAATACTAAAGTATGGGGGAACAGCGTAGGCCCGACAATAGGTCGTTGATACTTATGTATGTATGTATTTACAAACAAAAATTATTTAGGTAGTATATCAACGATTTGGTGTAAACGACACAAGCCTCGTTACTTAGTGTGGCACTAGATGGCGCTGTGTGTAATGTCCAGGATTATTGTGTGGATATCTTTTTTTTATTTATAACGTGGGGAAGTCCAGAAAACTAGTGTTATGAATATGTAAAGGTTTAGCACACTATAATATTGTACTAATTCGTAAGTTACGATTCATCTCAAAGATGGAAATCTGTTCTAAATTTAAATATAATGTAACACGATTGAAGATACCAAATTAGAAGGTGCTCTAACCGTGCATTCCGAGATACGATATAATCACTCACAGCGCACACAGCATTATTGTGCGTTCCGTTTTAAATTTCACTATTATGACAGCTAAGATCTGTCATTAGGTCATTTGACAGCGCTCACGGTGATATTTCTTTGGGGCATGGTCGGTGTAATCGCAAGATGGCGCATGTCATAACGTCATCTATGACGACTCAAGGAACATCGATATCCCGCTTATGATCGCGCTCACGGTTACTCGGAACGGGTTTATGGACGCTCATAGCGTTTACAGTCTATCTGGGAACGCACTGTAAGTAAGCCGCAGAAGTGTCAAAAAATAAAGGGCTTTTCTAGTAATAACTCTATTAATCTTCTGCCTAGCCAACATGGGGTCGGCTTCCAGTCTAACCGGATTCAGCTGTATACCAGCATTTTACATCTCACCTCCACAACCCAGTCAATACTGGATAATACGATACACTTGGGAAGACTGGATGTCAGTTTTTTTTTGGTCCACTGACTACCTATAACGACTGTCAAAGATCTACAAATGACAGCTGGGACGTTGGTCCCAGCTGTCATTTGTAGATCCGCGCCTCTGAAGCATATTAAGCTGTTGAGCTTAATGTGCTTCAGAGGCGCGGAGGAAACTCAGTATGTAACGGATGGTCACACTGTTCACCCATCCACAGGTCAACCTAGACAAGTACAGCTTAACCTAAAGATCGACCTGAGCGGTTGTTGTTATTTAGTCACGAGCACCTCTTCAGTAGTAATCTACACTAATATTATAAAGAGGAAAACTTTGTTTGTTTGTTTGTTTGGTTGTAATGAATAGGCTTAAAAACTACCACTAGTAACATAGGATATATTTTATCCCCGTACTCCCACGGGAACGGGAATTACGCGTGTGAAACCGCGTGACGTCTGCTAGTAATTTTATAAAGCAATGCAAAATGTTCGCAACGTTGACCAAGACCGTGAACTATAAAAAGTTACACCCTGTGAAAATTCAACAAAGTGCCAAGAATCTGTAATTTTGGCGCAGAAATGTAATTAATCGTTTATGCTATTAAACTTTACGGTGGTAATATTGTAGATGTGTTTAGAGACTTGTATATTACATACCCTAGATTCTGCCAACGGCTTCGCCCGCGTGAAGTTTAATAATTGTCCCATAGGATCTTACTACCGGGATAAAAAGTATCCTATGTGTTAATCCAGGTTATAAACTATCTGCGAGCAAAGTTTCATCCAAACCCGTTTAGTAGTTTATACGTGAAAGAGTTGTATACATCCAAACATTTCGCTTTTCATTTTTTAAATTTTCGCATGGGTATGTAGGCACGGCTAGTAGGATTATGGTTTGATGATATTTTTCTTAAGCTACGTCAGCTGTGTGCAATGACATCAGCTAGTGTAAGGATAGATTTATCTGTTCCGACAGCATCCGCTTTTGGGCCTGATAACTACAGATTACTGAGTTGTACTCATCAATTGATAACATTACCTAACGAACTGCCTTTTGCCGTTTGACTGAAAACTACATTTTAATCAATGAAAGAAATGCTCCATTCATCGGTTAGTATGTAAACTTAGTAACAATTGTGGAATTTCTTTAATCAAAACATTTTGCAGTTTGAACTAACTGTGGTGACTTGGTGCGGCACGTTTTATGTGACCTGTTGAACATAACAGCAACACACCTGTAATTCCCATAGGTTAGGTAGAGGCGTACCTAATATTACACCCACATTTGGCCAGTTATATTTAAATCCAATGTAATAGGGTGCAAGCCTATTGCCATCAACCAGGAACGGACCAACACTACGTGACAACAACCAATAAATTAGGTAGAATACCAATAACGATTGTACGTTTCTAAAAATAAGTAAACGTGGCATTATTTTCCCGCAACTCCATCATTTATGTAAGCTTTTATATGTTTCTGTTTCTCGTTTCTGATTCCATTGCGTAGTACCCTTTAGGTCTATAAATAAGTAAGTGATATCAATAACGTTTGCAGGTGTAGTTCGGAAGCGGAAGGAGCGTTGACCGGCCCTTGGTGACGGCCGTAGTGTAGCCTTATTCACGAACATGCAGCACTTTCATGGCGCACCCATTTACTGTCCTTCCTCAGTTTATTTACTGCTTTACCGGGAGTTCCTCGGGTGAGCCAACTCTGTGGCAATGTTTTTTAATTGTATAAGCCTGCCACACTAAACCCAAACCACTGTAACTTCTGAAAGCCAGAATGAACTGCGGCGACCACTAGAAAAGCGCCGAGGCAATGAAGCTCGGCGAAGTCCCAGGAAATGAGTTTAACTGTTTTGGATGCCGGCCGCAACGAAATTAATCAGAAAAGTATAGAGAAGGAGTAGGAAAAAACCGTAATTTCCAACTTGATAGCTAGCGTTAAATAAAGTAAGTGTGTTGAATTTTCTAATTTGTATAACAGGGGCAACATCTTCAAATTGAACAAAGAAGCTATGAAAGGACTTTATCATGGCCATACATGAATTACATCCTCCATAAGATAAACGTCATGATGACAGTTTAAATTGAAGCTATCTTTTTATCAGTCTTTATAGATGCTATAAAGTTTATTGGTCAGACTTTCGTCTTCCTTATTTAAATATTTTCTAGTGTTGTGTGTTCTTTTGATATCTTCCTCAAATATAAGTCCCATTGACGTTAGGGTAATTCCGTAGGTACAGGGAAAATTGTGGGCATGAGTACTGAGACTGTCTTTTGTTTATGACGTTGCCTGATGGTTGAATGAGGAGGTTTAATTATGTCTGTACGTTAGTTGTGTAGGTACTGGCAATCTTTAGACGTCATTAAATGATAAATGATATTTATTTTGCAAATTGGTTTTCACAAACACTTTTACACATCCTTATTTTTTAAACTAAATGGGGCCGGTGTTTCGTACAGGCTGATTACTCTGAGAAGAAAAAGCCGAAACAAACTCAGAGGTCATAGTCTCTTTTAAAGTCCAGACAATCTTGTTCTACTTACATGAGAACTATGCAGATTAGTGTCTGAGATGGTCTTTTGAAGACAGAACCATACAGATTTGAGTGGACCTGTCCAGTCAGTGCAAGCATTTGTCAGTTATCGTGTAGCTCGACTTTTAACTCAACTCATTTTTAATGTATCAATCAAAAAGTCCAGAAGTTACAACTTGAACCTCATTCGTGCTCCACTTTTTAATAAATTACCGTAGTTATCTCCAGACATCAAAACAGTTATTTTTAAATTAAATTAAAATACCGTTACTGATATTTTAAATTTATGTGAAATCGCGTTGCTGGTGTGTTTATTTATTTTACCTGTTAATAGTGTTACAGATAAAACAACTATCACTGTGCTACCGAATAGATTTCATAACACAGGCTGTTTTTTGCAATGTAAATATTCTAAATTTAAAATAAGTTTAAGTCTTACTGAAGCATCCTGAAACACATTAGGCATCGTTTCAGTAGTAGATAAAATACAATGCAGTATGGACTTGGAGTCTAATAAAAAAGATATAGGTACCTTATTATAACCAATAGTAGGATACATTGTTATTGTGAACTATAAAATAGCAAAAATAAACAAACGTGGTTATCACTGCAGTTACCAGTTGATTGTTTCAGAGACCTCGTTCGTTTCCGCTTTAGATCAATACCTACAACTTACAATATTTATTTAAGTATTGTTGTTTTATTTTTATCGTAAGTTATTAAAACAATTGTTAAAATAAAAAAAAAAACAAACATTGTCTGGATGTGCATCGACATACATTACATCGAAGTTGTTCGAAATACAAAAATTGAAAAAAAAACCAGGTACAAATAGGACGAAGTCCCTGTTACAAGCCTGGGGACTCGAAAAAAAAAACACGTGCATAATGTGCCTTATTGTCCTGACATAATGTACCGTGCAGCCGGGTGTTGCCTCGCATTCCACGCTAACCAAGCAAAGAAACAAATACCCGATATCTACAACGTGATACAACTGAGTCATCTTTCGTCATTCGACGAGCCGAGTTGTAGTGGAATTCTCATGGCCACAGTTCGCGTGCACCGGCGTTCGAGCGCGGTCAAACTTATCGTCGCTCGCTCTAATATCGTCGCTATTTTCGGTCGAGAGCCGCTCGATTGATAAGCGCCAAACTACCCCTGTGCTTCGATCGCGGCGGACGTTTCCGAAACGCTACTTCAAATTCTCCGTTCCGAATATTATTCGTATTTGCGCCGTAGACTCGTGGATTTGAATTTCGGTATTACCCTTGCAAATAGACGTGTGACGGATGAGTGAGTTTTCGTTTCCGAAGGTGTTGTGGGAGCGCGACTCGAGCGGCGCGGGCGCTATGGACAGCTGCCACAAGCTCTACACATGGATCAACCACACGGTGCTCATGTTGCTCTTCCAGATCTTCTGGAAGGTCAGCCAGATCTCCGACTACTTCACGGGAAAGTGAGTACAACTCCTGCTATCTCTTATCTAATATGTACAGAGAACAAGCATTAGCGGTGATAAACATTCTGAAACTATAACCATTGTCCCTCAGACATGCTACTTATTAAGTTTTTGATTTTATAGCATGCAATATCAGTTCTAAATAATTGTGTAAACACTATTCTTTTTGAGCAAATAATGTGAGTAGGTGCACCCAGCTGAACGTACTTGAAAAATAGGTAGTTGAGTTGCACTAAACTCAGTGCATTAGTACCTACTACAGTTCTCTCAAAAATATTACAGGAAATGTCGATATTGTGAGCAGAGATAGTTTATCTGATTAACGAATCCATGATAAAATGTATCTAGATAAGATTACCACATTTCTTTTTTTTTATAATTTGCTACAATGTAATCTAATTACCTATTCATACCCGTATATTCGTGGTAACTGACTTCTGCGAAAGAAACCGGATAGAAAATTCAAAATAGTACAATGTATCTGAACGTTTGTTGATATTCTGATCATGGCAACAGTTAAATTGTAGGCTATTTTAAAGGCGAGCATCTAGATTCCATGATCTGCTTGAATGAAATCAAACAGATCATTTCTGTAAAAGGACTTTTTTAAAACATCCATAATCCTTTTCATTCACAGAGCTACTACCTACTCAATTTAGAACCCTCCTTATTTTACTTCGTAGGGGAGCAAAAGATAAAAGTAAGACAAAAATAAAGCAAAGCACTGTCACTGAACACGTGAATAGCAGGTGAATCCTGTGGGAGTCTATAAAACACTTCTTTTTTTTTCTATTTTCTTGGCAACCAATATTTTTATCTTCACCTGAGCTCACTTCTTTAAATTCTCTTTGGTAACATTTAAAAATACACACCAGATACAACTTCAACGTGCGAAGTTTTGAAAAAAGGAAGTTCTGTCAAAGGTAAAAAAAAATCTAATGTCAGAAAGTCAGCTTCCGTGAAAAGTAAATTGGATATGATGGCCAGTGCTGATTGGCAGGCGATACACGCCACGATGCCAAAAGGGAAGTAGGTACCTACCTACTTGTTCAGTAACACTATGAAACCGCTAATCTTTACTATTGTGGCGAGTTAAACCTATAAATCATAATATTGGGTTCATTGTTACGAAAAGTTTATGTGAATTAGAGCAACCTGAGCTGGCTATAATTTGTCGACAATGTTTGATATCTACTTGAATACCAGTCTAACCACTTTGATACGTGTTTCCTGTAGACTAGAAGTAGGATTATTTTCATTATTGATTGGGTCTTTACTTTAACACACTATAAGTTGATCTAAGCATCATCATCATTCATTGATCTTATTGCTCAGCTAGGCCTAGATCTTTATTATGTCTATTAACTAGTCCAACCATCTACTAGGTACGTCTTCTTTATATTATATAACAGTTCATCTGCCCATCTTTTATGAAACTCATTAATCTTGCTTGAACACGTATTACTTATGCTAGAATTTAGATTTACTAAATTATCACCTCGTTACTTTAATTTTATTTTGTTTGTCATAATGTTCTCTGAAGGTTATGAACCTGGCCGCCGTTGCCAAGATTACTTCAAACTTAGTTTAACGTGTACGGTGATAAACTATACGTTGTGTTTTCATTACCGCTATCTGTCAGAATTCCCCGGTTAGGTATTTCATAGGATGCTGTTCAATTGCGAGTAAACTACCCGAGTATCTAATTATTATTATTCGTGTTACCTAATTATTAGGAGCATACACTGCTTTGCTTATGTTGAAGCAGTCAATACTTAGCACTGTGTTAGTGTGTAGTATTTTGAGGTAGGTAGTCACAACTTAGTCGTTTGTTAATATTCAATGCAAAAGTAGGTATCTGAAGAGAAAAATTTAAATAACAAACAAGATACAATGCAATCCAACGTGTATCACTACATTAGTTAATGCGTCTCATTGAGTTAACAATCATTCGTTCAACACCATTTATCACAATAAGAAGTGGCGTCTAGTAACTAATAGAAACAATTCCGGATCCATTGAATGTTTTCTAATAAGTGCATCAGATGTTATTTTAATTACTTACGTGTCTTACTGTCTAGAATTTATTGTCTTCCGGGTACCTGCTGTGTGTGGCTTATTTAATAATTATTTTATTCACCATCCGTCTTTTTATCTCACATTTTAGATGCGTATGTACCAAAGTAGGTACTTGTTTTCCTTCCATAACCCGTCTCTACCGACTGTCATTTCCGTGTATTTTCCTGTCTATTACATTTTTGTCTTCAAAACAATCAATATTTTTGAGTTTACCGCTTCTCTTGACAGTTTTGTAGTGCTTCTCACCCCTTCAAATCTATATCCATTACACTTTTAAATGAGTATTTTGATATTTTCCACCATTTGAAGCACCTGTTTTGTTGTTAAATGGTTTGATTGTCATTGCCTGAATGGGAGTTGAAAACTTGCTTCAAAGTGGTAGTAATTATCATATTACTAGTCATGAACAACATTATGTTTAAAACTCAGACATAGGCAACTAGTTTAGTATGATATTAAAATTAGCATACTCAGCCAGTATAATGAGTATTGTAGGTATTGTGTAGGATAGATATATGTATAAGTAGGTACGTACTTTTTTACATGTGATAAAATCCAAAACAAGTTTCAAACATTATGTCATTCGTGTATGTAGGTACCTACATAGGTATCATATTGTGACCATTGCAAACAAAGTCAAAGAGGGTATACATACGAAACAACAAAAGACAGCGTTATTTATTTGAAGAGGATATTTTTTTTTAAATAGGTAGACCGTTTCTTTCATAGCATCAATGATGCTACCAATAGATAATAGCTAATATTAATACACTTATCGAAAACTAACCTTACTTAATTAAAATAAACCGATAAGATGGGCGTAATAAAAAAAATCTTTCTAAATTATGGCCATGACCGAAATACTACTTATTTGAATTAATTAGATAAGGAAACGGGCCATCAATTAATCTAACGTTGAGGCGATTACACGAGCTAAACGCGAGTTTTATAATGACTAAAAGTATATGATTCACTGCTATAAATATGACCAGAGAAATATATGATATTCTTCAGGATATACACACATCAACAGAATCTAGGGATATTTTATATTTCATCAAGTATCTAAAAATCTATGAAGAATTTTCTGATATAGTAAATAGAAGAATGATAGGTTATTTTAAGGTCTATAGTAAAAAATATTTCGTGATTTTTTTGTTTTAAATAAAAATGTTTATTTTTTTCATCGCCGTAACAAATTAATATGGTAAAAAACTTCATTTCTTCTTATAAAGCTATTAATTTTAAGGAAAATTTAAAAAAATCTTGATAAATCTAATTATTAATAATCAGTGTTGCCACCTCTTACATTAATTACACATCGACATCGATTGTTCATGCTTAAAATTAGAGTATCAATGTCTTGCTGCGGTATGAGGTCCCATGTTCTTTGCAAGTGTTCGTAAAGTTGTTGTTCTGTCGTCAAATTTGGCGGGAAATCTCTTAAAGCTTTTCGTTGTAACATGTCCCAGGCATGCTCGATAGGATTTAAGTCGGGCGACTGTGCAGGCCAATCCAAAACTCGAATATTGTGGTCTCGGAGAGCGGCCGACACCAGCCGCGCCGTATGGGAAGGAGCATTATCGTGCATGAGTAGAAATTCCTGGCCCATTTGGATTCTGTGTGGGACAATAACAGGCTCTACTACCTCCTCGTGATATTTTAGTGCAGTCATGCTACCTTGGATCCAAATGAGCTGGGTTCGTCCGCCAAAACGAATTCCTGCTCACACCATGATTGTCCCGCCTTGGTATGAGTGGACCTCCTGAGGGTGCCGTAGACGGCTAACTCTCCCTGGAGTTCTCCAAACGCGTGTTCTTCGTGAATCCGGATGAAACCCAAACTGGGACTCGCCGGTGAACAGCACCAAAGACCATTGTTCGTCACTCCATGGTAAATGCTCCCGAGCCCACGAAAGCCGCCGACCGCGATTGCCACGTCGCAATGCTGGAACACGTAGCGGTCTTCGAGCATGAAGACCAACTTCATGCACCCTCCTTCGCACGGTTGTTCGCTTACCAGCAGCTGGTGGTCCTCCTGGAGCCTTTGTACTAGTTGCATCGCTGTGATATTGGGTTGTCTTCTAGC
Source organism: Xestia c-nigrum (assembly GCA_916618015.1). Taxonomy (NCBI): domain Eukaryota; kingdom Metazoa; phylum Arthropoda; class Insecta; order Lepidoptera; family Noctuidae; genus Xestia; species Xestia c-nigrum. The sequence goes on from OU745260.1 coordinate 16,323,794, forward strand.
GGTCATTTGGAGAAATCGATCCTGTCTCTGCGTAGCAACGCGATATCTACCCGTGTGCCGTTCAGCTACATCCCCAATACTGCGATAACGTGACCACAACCTTGATACCACGTTTTGGCTGGTGTGTAGGGCCTCAGCAACGACGCGTTGAATAGCACCATTTTCTAGCTTGCCTACGGCTCGTAACATTTCATCTCGACTCAAATGACGACGTGACATGACTCCTAAAGCTCACACGGCACGTTAAATTAAAAAAGAAAAAAAGAATAACAATCTAATCCCTTTTCATTAATTAATATTAATAAAACAATTTTAATTTTCCTTAACGTAACGAATTACTAACAATTTTGCCGCCGTATTTTGTTTTTTCTTCTTTTTTACATTAATTTATTTTTTAAATTTTGAAAATAGAATAAATGAGGTTTCAATCTGTATACAAACTTTTTATGAAAACTAAAAAGATTTTAAACTAAACATTCGTAAATAATTTAGGATTAAGATATCCCTAGATTCTGTTGATGTGTGTATGCTAGCATGATAGTGTTTTGAAAACATAATACAATTAATTTGACTCTAAAAAAAAATCCCGATAAAAATATCTTTCAAACAAAAAAAAACATACTTATATGCATGCGATCATTCTGATTTTTTGGCAAATAATTCTACAAGCAATATATTAAGCATGATAGTGTTTTGGTTTATTAATCCAATCAATAGTTTTTTTTTGTAAATCGATCGAAACCACTCATTTCGCGCTATTTGGCCCGCAGTGATTGACGTTACAACCACTTTGTAGTGCAAGCTGATTAGAACTTTATTGTAACAGCATTTCAAACGAAGTTTGAACCACCACAAATTGAGTTGCTAATTTAGCTCGTCTAATCGCTATAAAGTAACACCACACATCAGAATAGGAATGACCTGAAAAATACGACTTTGGCAGCTTACATCACAATTGGCAAAAAAAAACGTTTAAATTGTTTAGGGGATACCTACTCTAGTACGTAGGTAGTTATACTAGGTATTGTTTATTATTCAGTGCATACCACGCGGTCTTACATTCAGTGTGCTCATTCACTTCATTACAAAATGTTTACGAACATGATCGGTCTTATTTTAACTAAATGCCAGTAGCGTATAACCTAATCTGTGGTATAACTAAGTGCTTGCATAGTGTGTTAGCATAGTACAAATTTATACGTAGCAGCGGGATAATCAAATGCGACTTTTTATTTCCCAAAGACAATTGAATAAATAAAACAAACGCTTTCGTTTATTTCTTCCAATGTTGACACTTCCGAATGGAAGAGGGATCTTCAATGTCAAGGTAGGAGCAAAAACATAAAATTTTATTTTTAAACACGCGTCATCATTCGTTCTTTTTTCAAATCGCAAGTGTGTGCACCCAGCCAGTGTGGTACCTTTATATGTATAATATCGTTCGAGTATATTTTTATTTTGTGGATTTCATCGTACTAAAACACAGGTTTTTAGTTTGCCTGATGTTCTGTATCCAATACACAAGTTGATTACAAGGTTAACAAATTATAAAATCGATGAAGTAGTAAGGAAACCAATTCATTAAGTACCTACTTCGTAAATACTTAATAATAATCCACATCATTTTAGAAAACGTTTCAATAAGCTTCTGTCTCTACTTGTTTTTAAAAAAATATTCGGAAATTGATATTGATTCAGTATCGTAATGCCTGAAAATCCTCGGCACAGATAATGAAATTATCGAATACAATTAGCGAACACAATGAGAATGCGATACCATCTTAAAAATTATTTCTTTATTAAAATCAAATATTTGCCTGTTGGAATGTCATGGTTAGGTTCAATGCTGACCGGTAACTACAGGCCATCATTTGCCATGACTGGGACACAATGGGCCGTTAGTGATACCCAATAATTGACGTTTACAGCCTTCATTTTTATCAGACCATCAGACTGTAGTCTTATTGTTCTTATCTCAGTTTGTTTGTGGTTGGCGCAGCATGTTTTCTTCTTCAATAATGCTGTATTATTCATCATCTCAGCAGTCACTTTTGCAACTATGGACAATAGCAATTTTGCATGGGTGTAAAATGTGAAAATGTCTTTCGTTTCATAACCTCATTTTCTTTTCATACTTTTTTACTACTTACAATTAAAATTGAAAATTGTTACAAATATACTTATTGTGAAACGACAACAACTGCCGACTAATAACTGTTTTGGAGTTTGGCATACTTTCTACGTGTTGACTAACAGATTTTAAATTAAAAAAAAAACCTCCTTTCTCGCCATATCATTCTTCAGACTTCAACAATTTAGTTCAGATTCTTCACTTCACTTCATGAATAAAGCGGAATGTCGAAACTACATCTTTCCTCTACATTCAGTTTGAGGAAGATAGTATTGTTTACCATGCACATCAGGTATGCACCCCTGACATCATACTGACCTCAGCGTAATGTCGTAAGGAAACGTGCACACCATAGCATTAGGCCGTAATTGCACACTGTTTGTGTTGCCAGTTTCGCTTTCTAGCACTGCGGGGGCATAGACAATCGATTATGCAGGTCAATGCAGGTGTAACTGCAAGGGGTCTGACGTAGGTGACGGTTAGGTTGCCTATAATGGGCTGTGTGTGTGTTTTTGGCAGGGGTTTGGCTAAGTGGTTGCAACTAGTCCGGATGGCTTGCATTTGCTATGGTAGGTAGATGTCAAAGTCTGTCTAAGTGTCTACCTACTGGGTTTATGTTGACCCTGCCACTAACATAAATTAAATGAGCCCTTTGCTGTGTTACTGATCTAGGTCAGGGTACAGTGAAAGGTAAGCAGGTCAGTTTTAGGGGTTATTGGAGGGCCTAGACAATTGGAGTTATCGTTTCCAAACAGTCTTGTGATTCAAAATGAATGTGGGTATATAAAGAGTGTTAGTGTGGTTCGGTAGCTTATTAGAGTTCTGTAGCCAAACGGCAATAAACGGAACCCTTATGGATTCATCATGTGTCTGTCCGTATGTCACACCCACTTTTTTGCGATACTATAAGAACTATGCTGTTGAAATTTGGTAAGTAGATGTATTCTGTGAACCGCATTAAGATTCTCACACAAAAATAGAAAAAAAAAAAACAATTAAGGGGATGCCTTAATTGTTTTTTTTTTAACTTAGAACTTAAACTAAAAATAGTTATTTGTTATACAAGAGTGCAAAGTTGTTTTTTAACCGCGTGCTCAATTTTGATGACCAAGCAAGCGAAAGATTCTAAAATTGAGTCACGAGCGAAGCGAGTGATTCAAAACTTAGAATCTTGAGCGTTAGCGAGGGAATCAAAAGAGCACGAGGTGAAAAATCTTTGCACTCGAGTGCAACACGTAACTTTTCATCCCACCTCAGCGAGGAAATGGATAAACGCAAAAAAAATGCGCATTGTTAACAAATTCAGTTAATTCTTTTGGCGTCAAATAAACTTCCTCGTCGCTAGATAATGAGTGGTCATTTTAGGTTTTTCACTTGTTTTCGAGTTGGATTCCTTGTTTTTAACATAAAGTGTTAACAATATGACGCGAAAAAAAAGGCGCGCGCAAAACATAAGTATTAAAAAAAAGTACACCAAGAAGGTTCCGAGTCTGAGTTCTTAACAAATTAAAAAATAAAATACGATAAATTCAGCACCATAGAGGTAGAAGTAAATAGGTTTAATGATGTTTTGAATTCACATACTTAGTGCACACGATGTTCTAAATTCAAATTTACTTTACCCTCATGACGATAAAAACGGCTTTTGCACTCAGATATCGAATAGCAAAAATACTCTTTCCGAGATGGGGGGATGAAAAAATAATTATTAAACCCATACGTGTGGGGTATCTATGGATTGAGGTTTCCTGTATCATTTTTTTCCAAATTTTGCGCGAGAGACACTTCCAAAGTGGTAAAATGTCCCCCCCTCCTGTAACTTCTGAAATAAGAGAATGATAAAACAAAAAAAAAACTTTATTGCAAAAAACATAACCGACTTCACACAAAAACGTGAAAAATAACTTTAGCTTCAGAAGTCGGTGACCTTTGTTTGATTGATTTAGTTTTTTTTTATCACCGACTTCTGAAGCTAAAGTTATTTTTCACTTTTTTGTGTGAAGTCGGTTATGTTTTTTGCAAAAAAGTTTTTATTTTTCACTTTTTAGTGGTTCATATGTGCTTACCCTTTAACAGCGTAACGGCGTGATTTTTTGTTATGAACTGGTGTAAACAATAGAGAGACATGAGATTTCAGCGATCCCAGTACATTTTCTATCATGTATTGAGGAGTTCTTCATCAGATCTTTACCAAATTGAAATGGGATCACTCCACGAACGTACTTCCTAAAACTACCTAAATCGCTGCTAGTGTGCCTATAAAATTTAAGAAATTCCCTCTATTTCTCCAGGATCCTATTAAATGGAACTTAACACATCTAACTGTCGAAATCTGGGTGTATTGTACACTTCTGCGTACTCCCTCAGAGCATACAGGCGTGATGTTACGTCACTATGTTACATAAACAATAAACAACTAAGCGATTGCAGCAATTACTGCAGCTTTGCCATGGATTTTTGAAGAGTTCCATTTATATCTTCGAAGATCAGCGTCAGATCGTAACCAAATTGAAATGGAACCACACGAAAAGCACCAGCTTTCAAATAAAAAAAGAATCATCAAAATCGGTTTACCCAGTCGAAAGTTCAGAGGCAACAAATATTGTCGAAATCTGGGAGTATTGTACACATCTGCGTACCCCCTCAGAGCATACAGGCGTGATGTTACGTCATGATGTAGTATGAACAATGAACCTACAAGCGATTGCAGCAATTACTGCAGATTTGCCGTCTATTTTTGAAGATTTCCATTGTATATCTCGGAAGATCAGCATCAGATCTTCAACAAATTAAAATGGGACCAATCGAGAAGCACCAGCTTTCAAATAAAAAAAGAATCATCAAAATCGGTTCACCCAGTCGAAAGTTCTGAGGTAACAAACACAAAAAAAAAATACAGACGAATTGATAACCTCCTCTTTTTGGAAGTCGGTTGAAAAGTATGATGTAAGTACCATGTAAACTTCCACCGAAAATTGATTTGAACGTGATCTAGTGAGTAAGTCGTTTTTTTTAATACGTCATCTATACTAATATTATAAAACAGAAGTGTTTGTTTGTTTGTTTGTTTGTTTGGTTGGTTGAACGCGCTAATCTCAGGAACTACCGGCTCGAATTGAAAAAATATTTTTATGGATAGTCCATTTATCGAGGAAGGCTTTAGGCTATATAACATCACGCTTGGATTATTAGGAGCGGAGCAGAAATGGAAAATGTTGCAAAAACGGGATTTTTTTTTCTTTCGTTTTTCTCTCTTATGTGACGCAAACGAAGTTGCGTGGGTCAGCTAGTTAATCATAAACCACAATTTTCCTTTCATTTACAACGAACTATCTGCAATTACTTTTATATTATGTCACTTGCTGCTACGGAACCCTTCATGGGCGAGTCCGACTCGGTCTTGTATTTTTTTGCAGTCATTCTGACGCTTCTGGGAGATTCAGATGCACTATTGCAAATATTATTGTTACTCATAAAAGGAACTCGAACTCTTTAATGATTCATTGGAGTACCTACAGCTACGGTGGTTCAGTTCAAGTTCAGTGCACGGGTCGGTAGATAACAGGTTAGGTAGTCTAATTTAATCCAAATCATTCAAGAAACAGACTGATAAATCTATTGCCTTTTATGACAACAAAAGTATGAATGGTTTTTTTTTTCAGGTGTAAGATATGTGACTAAGTTTTATCTTCACAGTTTAGTATACCTATTTCCGGTGGAAATTCTGTACCTAAATAAAAATACAACAGGAAAACGATTAAGATTCGATTCTTTATCATATATTTTATTCAGGTGGAATAGTAGGTAAGTACCTACTTAGTGTAGGTATGGGTTATATCATGAAATAAGATTAGGCTACCTTAGTATAACCCTATTTACCTACCTATTTGTTGAATGACCCGTGGGTAAAGCAAGTTAGGTAGATTTTGAAAAGCTTATGCCAAAATATCAAAAAGTTGTTGAAAATAGTTGCTGCAATTTTTCAATAAGTAGGTATCAAAAGTATCACCCTATTACCAACATTGGCTGGCAAAACTTTTCAACTAAACACTTTATTTTGTCCTGACACAAAAAAGTCTGTAACCAGCGCCAACCAACCAACTAAATTGTCTGGTAAAATGTTAGATGCTGCTGCATCTGGAGTGTCTAGATGCCAAAGCAGCCGTTCCCAATATAGGTTGATCAAGATGAGTAGGACAATTATGTCTAAATATATTGAAGACGATTTAGATACTTACATATTACATCTTTGATGCCGTTGAATATAAAATCCGCGTCCATGTATCTATGTCGATGAGTTCGTTATTACAAATACATCTATTTACTAAATTAATATTCATGTAAAAAACCTTTACATTGTTAGTTAGTCCAATATCTAGGTTGCATTGATAATGACGTCCATTCGATCTAATAGTTATAGTAGATAGATAGAACATAGGTAGGTACATAGCGGTGCCAAAAAACGCACGCGCGGTTAGAACACGCAATGATTGGGTCTAAAGTTCATAAGTTTCATACGTTTTTATATCAATTCATGATGTACCCAAAGAAAGTGGGCTATTTCAGACCATTGGCAGAACTATCAGGTATTTTGGCATGATGGTAAGTAGCGGACAGTTCCATTACGTGGGGATATCTGGAACCTAAACTAGGGAAGCAACACACAATTCTATATTATTATTTATGGTTGCTCACCACACCACATCTGTGTTCCAATTTCAAACAATCTACATAGTATAGGTATTCGAATGTTATTTTAAAACTCTTGACAATCGGTGGGGAACACTATGAGACAATATAAATCCATTAGTCACACTATCATTAGAGTTTTCCCCCGATACAATTTAATTGATTTTATTGATTCAGGCTCAATCAATAGAGTTACATTTTATATTCACACAAAAACAACGTGATTCGCAGTGATACTATTACTAAATAAGAAGGTAATACAGACAGCCTAATGTTTTTATATTTTATGATCAGCTTACTACGGCACAAGAAAATATATTTAATAAATTATGTTATTAATAGTGGTAAATGAACAATCATGTATGAACTGATTAATACAGTTATCAAACAGCATCAAGGAAGTTGAATAACACCTCCAATTTGAAAGCGATGCGATAAAAAAAACCCAGCATCAAAGAACCTACTTATTGTCTCCTACTTTTTTGACATTTAAAGCTCATAACATTGTATATTGAGGTATCTTACAAGAATATTAGAACAAGTACGTCTTTCTCAAAAATATGTTAAGTATTACTATCATTGACGTGACTACATTAATATACCAGCTTCAACTTTTATGTCCTAGATCTGGAAACCTACATATTAAGGCATTTTTACATTTACTATGTCTGCTGTATCTGTAGTGTGTGGGTTTTGTAAATTCGATATTACTTCTCATTGATGTGATTTGAATTGAATTTAATGTAGACTACTTTACTACAAAAGTAAAGGAAGACCAAAGAAACGATGAAATTACTTTGTGAAGGATGGTATGTCTAGAAAGAAAGTGACTCCTGAGATGACGAATAATAGAGATGGAAGAAGACTTGCTGCATGGAACCCAAATTAATTGGGATAAGGGCAAGACAATGATGCTACCTAAGAAAAATTATATCTTTATTTGCAAACAATAGTAAGAACCATTGTTATTTAGAAGGCTTTCAATATGCATCATGCTAACATTGCCTTCATCTGCCTAGCCTGTTTCCTTATGTTGGGGATTTGTATTTTACATGGAGCGACTGCCTATCTGACCTCCACAACCCAGTTAGTACTGGGTAATACGATACCTCTTCTTGGTAGGAGCAGCTGTTATTATTTAGCCACGAGCTCCTCATGCAAACATTACCATGAGACCTATTATTAAACTTAATTAATTAGCATAACATTGGTATGCTTTCCGAATATTATCATAATGTAATTTCCATTAATGCTAAAACTAGTCTAAAATTGGCATTCAAGTCCATGACAAATCGCGTTAGCAGATTGTTGTGATACCACAACAATTATTTTAATTTAATAACGAGTCTCTATCGGAAATGTGTGTAGCATGATTGGTAATTCTCTATGAATCTATGATGTTCTTTTTTTTCGGATCAAATGACTTCCGACTGTCCATGTTCGTTTCTCGCCCTTTATGTTCCGAACCTCGTTTCTCTTTCGAACAGTCCCGCAGCCCCCGCAATCTATGATGTCCTCACTTCTGGTTACAGGCGTTCTTTTCTTTCTACGATCGCGGTGTCCCATGTCTTCGAATATTTGGTTCCCTGACGATGCTGTGCTTCGGCATTTTGAAAGCACCATCATTATGGCCTTGCCCTTATCCCAATTCATTTGGTATCGCAGCATGTCTTCTTCTTCAATACTTCTCTGTTACTCGTCATCTCAACAGACACCTCTATCTTGTTTTCTTCACCAGTGATGAAGAAACCCACGTCCAACACTCACATATCGCGGCCATTTCCACTGAGGTGCAATAAATTAACCATTGCTTTCGTTTTAGAAGTGTAATTTTTATCATCATCATTCGTTTGGCTTAATCCCAATTTAATAGGGGTGGCACATCACGTCTTCTACTTCTATACTTCTCTATTTCACGTCATCTAATGTGTAAGCTTTCTAGCCATATAATTGTTTAAAAATTCATCATTTTTCTTCAGTCTTCCACATCAATTCATATTCATTGCAGAAATTGTGTGAATCAAACAATTTATTTATTCGCAAACACAAATCAAGTTTCATTAATGACTTATGTTTTTATTTATTATTGGGAATGAATCATTGTTCCGCTTAATCGCGAGATATTGTCCACAGGATGCGTGTGAGTCAGTGAGGTGGTCATATAAGGTTACCTACTTGATTCTTGTTTCTTGATCTTGTTTCACTTATAGCTCCAAGAGGGTAATACTTTCATTTCTATTTATAAAATGATAAGTACATTCGATTATTCGTTTACAAACCAATTCGTAAGTTTAGTACGACAACGACTGAACGGACTTGGATGTAATTTTGCACACAGGTAGTTTATAACCTGGAACATATATAGGATACTTTTTATCACGGTAGTATGATCCCTTGGGACAATATTATTGAACACCACGTGTGCGAAGCCGCTGGTAGAAACTAGTAATTAAGGCGATTACATGAGCTAAACGCGAGTTTTATAATTACTAAAAGTATATGATTCACTGCTATAAACAAGACCAGAAGAATATATGATATTCTTCAGGATTTTCTTATATGCTAGCATGATACTGTTTTGAAAACATAATACAATTAATTTGGCTTGATAAAAAGAAATCACGAACTTATCTCTAAAAATATCTTTCAAACAATAAAAAACATACTAATATGCATGCGATTATTCTGATTTTTTGGCAAATAATTCTACAAGCAATATATTAGCAGGATACTGTTTTAGATTTTTAATCCAATCAATAGTTTTTTTTTGTAAATCGATCGAAACCACTCATTTCGCGCTATTTGGCCCGCAGTGGCTGACGTAACAACCACTTTGTAGTGCAAGCTGATTAGAACTTTGTTCTAACAGTATTTCAAACGAAGTTTGATTCACCACAAATAGAGTTGATAATTTAGCTCGTCTAAGCGCCTTAAATGTATTGTTAAAATTTCAGACAGACCAACGCACGCGTGGTGGTTTAAGACCTGACTTACTCCTCGCGAACAGGAGCCTAGTGACCCCAGTAGTGGGAACACCACAAACTAGCGATGTTGAAATATTACAGTGATAGGAATGCATTCTAGATAACAGAAATTATTATCCAATACAGGCACTCCCTCACCGGGCATTCACCTGTAATGGAACAATCCAATAAGTATTCGATTTTGTACAGAAACAAGGGAATCTGACCTAGGCGAATGCTGGGTAGATGAGACAGGGCGGCCTTTCTTAGATAATAGATACGTAATTTATTAATAAACCCAGTGTAATTCATTACAGTATCAGGCTGATATATACTTAGGCATACCTACATACCTACATAAAAATAGATAAGTAAATTAATCTACATACGGATCTTTGAATAGATAATACCGTTTCATTAATAAATAACATTGAGCTCGTTCGTAACCGTACTACATAGTAAAGTTCATTGAACTACCAATAGAGATGGCCCTGTCTGTAAATCACTAAAGATTACTAAGAATAACACTAAGAAACGTTTAGATTGTTTATTTGACGTAAGCAGTCATTGATCAAAACAATTTGTACCATAACGTAATCTTCTCATAACAATGTATGGAACAATAATAGAAAAACAAGTTTATCTAGGTTAGTAATAAATATTTGACCTTTTCAGCTGCAAGATTTTCAGAACAATAGAAAGAGAAATAGATATGCTGAATACCCAATATCAGTATGACAACTGCTATTTAAATGTCAACATGTTATTCTATTCGGTTTAGATTTAAATTATTTAAATAGTCTCCTATATACACTTTGAAAAAGGCCACATCATTCACATCTACTTAAAACTAGATGGACATAATATTATGAAATATAAAACATGCTACAGAGAACGTAAATCGGAATAAAAAAAAAGAAATAACTCTATTCCACGTAAGGCATTAATAGGAGGCAGTCGATGCCTTGCCTAAGGGGTTTGACTAGAATATTAATGCTAATTTAAGACAACAGGCCAACGATGATTATACCTACCTAGAAATCCGCTACATGCCATAGACTAGAAAGAATTTATAGAAGGTACTGTAAAATGGGGGGAATAGGGATCCAGGGGTGAAAGAATTTATAGAAGGTACGGTAGCTATGTTGGTCTGGGTCTTACGCGCTACGTTGCCAATGTGTTGGCTTGTAAATCTCACACCGAACAAATGAATCGCTCCCATTCAATAATTTAAATTCTCTATGAAGAAATATAGCTCTTATAAACCGTGGACTATTTCTAGCGTAGGTACCTACCTATATCAAAGCGTCGTTTCGTTCAATTTGGCACATCACCGTGAGCTTTGTTTTCGACAATTTACATGTATTTAAACAAGCGAGTGGATCTTCGAATAAAATTTACGTCATAGTGCGAATATCTGGTTTATAATGAGCGTCGAACTTGTGTGTTTTGGCGGGAAGATATCGCACTAGTGTGATAATCTTTTAATGGTATTTGGCACCAAGATGACTTTACTATTTACTTACATGCTGCTTGGTTTTTGCACTCTTTGTTTACTTAAATCATGTGTTAGCTTTTAATTAAGTGTGTAAACAAGTAATTAAAGCTAGTCTAGTCACAACATTCATTGTCATTAGCATTATACGATATCTTAATTGGTTACTTTCTCTGTATTCGTAGATATTATTAACTTTATTCTCATTCATTCTTATTCTATATACATAATAATTATAACAATAATATACCTAGCTTATTTATAAAGGCGAGCGTTGGGTTTTCTTACAGCAATAACGTACATCTTTATTTATTCAAACGGGTAAAGAAAATACATAGGGCGTATTTAGGTGTACTGTAAGTATTATTTATTTTTAAACAAGTGAGACAAAAAGTCTGTTTCTCTCTGAAAGAAAAACACTGTTTACTCTGGTGATTCGCCAATTTTAGAAATGGACCAAGCTATTACCGCCTCGTTGTCACATTATACATAATATTATGTAGGTATAAGATGTATTACAATGACCCAAAATCTAAAAAATATAGTTTCGCCTAGGCATAGGTAGGCTAACCTACTGTTTCTACTGAAACTCTGAAAGTAGGTACCTATCTAAAAGTCTTTAGTTTTCATTCAGTAGAAAATCGATGACACTCAGCTATAATATGTTTAATGCCTACCAAATTAATTTTCAAATGTAAATATTATTTTACCGCACCCTATATTCGATGTAGGTTAAACGTTACCGAAGTAAACTGTCCGAAGGTAATTTTTATATCGTCCAAACATTTCCGACAAAAATAGCAAGGAATGTAGGTAGTGTAACGTTACATTTTCCTGGAGAGGAAAATGTAAGGTTGCATTGTGTAAAGTTTAAAGAAAAATGGCAAGAGAAAATATGATGGTTTAATAATACAAGGAAATAGAAAATTACTAAGTTAGGGAAGCCGATACGAAGCCGTTAGCATGGTGATAAGGGTCCAGGTCCAGGTCCGAAGTTCGCAATTGGCAGAAAACGCTCGCCGCAGTGATAGGCTCGCAGTAGAGATAGTAGGAGTAGCAGCAGTTGTCGCAGTCGCAGTAGTAGCAGCAGTAAGTTTTCAAGGTAGTCGACGGTCCAGGGGCTCTCGATAGTAGTACCAGCAGCAGTTTTCAAGGCCGTCAGGACTTCATTATGACGCCAGGGCAAGATTTTGCAGATTTAGGCGACCACGTCAAATTTTTCAGAGTAATGTCCAGCTTGTTGCTGGGTCAAGGACCACACGCAGACTGACCATTCAGGCTCGGCTTCCTGTCATCATGCAGTTATAATTTTTATAGTGTTCTAAAACATGGAAGAATAAAATGGTTACAAAAGAGGTCTAGCATCAAACGTATACAACCTGCAATTACTAGTTACAGGAATAAATTAAAAAGAAAACTAGGCTTGTCATTGTCATTATCTGACATCGCAAAAGTAAACAAAGATTTGGAAACACCAAAATGTACAGAAATGCTATAAATAATACTAATTAAAAGGCATGCTAAGCCTCCGCATAAAAGCTATGAAGTTATTCGGAAAGGACATGTGATAATATTTTGGATTACAATAGTTAAAAAAGTAAGTACAAAAACATAAACATTACAGTAGGCAATATATTTACTACTAAAAGTAGTTAATAGGTATTGGAAAACTTGAAATACAGCAAGTCTAATTTAAGACCGAAGGTTGTTCAAGCTGAAACAGGTGAGGTTGGGTGAAGTAATTTAAAAATACCTGACATTGTAATTCTTTTGAATAGGAAGGTACCTAATATATAAGGTACTATTATAGATCATAGGTAGGAGATATGCCTGAACTGCTGAGCATAAGGTCCTGGGTGTGATTCCCAGGTCGGAAAGTGTTATTGGGTTTTTCGATCAGGTACGTCTCTGTAGCAGACAAAGAGGCCGGATTTGTGCCCGGTTGATGGCAAATTGGCAATAGGCCCTCCCCTTATTACAACATTGCCGGCGAAATAATGTGTATCATTTAATTGAGGTAATAAAAGACCCATATCATATGTACCACAGACTAACAAACATATAAACTTATTGCACACGAAGAGACGGCGTCATGTTGCGCTGCGTGGTGTCGCGTAGCCTTCCGCGGAATCGCCGATACACGACACCTTTCGGCCAAAACTCTTCCTTGGTCTCAATATCATGAGTCGGAACTCGCACCACGAAAGATTTAAAATTCGTGTTGTGGGGACTCCAACTTCTCGACCCTCACGGTCCAGATGGTCTTCGCTCCGACGTACTCCACGATCTCCTCAACCTTCGTGGTGTGATGTAGCCGGGACATATAAAGCTGCGTCGTTGGTATCGCCGGACGCTGCATATTAGGTCATTCCAGTGCGGTTCCGCACTGGGCACTAGGAGGCTTATTTCTCTTCTTCCTCTGCACCTACACGAAAAATAAAATGTATGAGTACTATTACCTCTGCCCAACCTCTCGGGGATAATTTGCTCGCAGAACGGATGGCCGATGAGGCGGAAAATTTCTGGACTGGCGACCGCGAACCGGAAGACGTTCCATTCGAAGGCCTCCTACTAGATGGACCGATGACCTGGTAAAGGTTGCGGGAATCCGCTGGATGGGAGTCGCACGGCCCACGGGACACTTGGGAGAGGCCTTTGTCTAGCAGTGGACTTCTTTCGGCTGAAATGAATGAATGAAAAAAATACGAGATTAGTTATTTACCTAATGAGGACCTGATATCAGTGTAGGTACCGTATACTCGTACATAACTGTATTGATTGGTCAGAGTTTATTGTATGATTGGCGAATCATGATAAATTCAATATCAAATAGTCATTGATATCAGTAGGTAGTCTGCAGGCAGATGCTAAAAGGCGATTAGTATCAGACTACTTCTTCTTCTTCTTCGTGTCGATGATTCCCATCGTTGTTTTATTAAATTTGTTTCGACCAGAACTCAGCCACGTCAACGGCGCTGGTGGCGGCTTCGGACAGGTCCCTTAGAGGTGGCAGGTGGAGTTGCACAAATAGCATGTCAGGAGGCGGGCCATGGTTTGAGACAAGGCTCCGTAGTCGCACTCAGAATATTATTATCAGAATACCCCCACCGGACCAAGTTGAACCTGCAGCGGCCCACTTGGCTTCTAAGTCGATTTAGAGTCTTCCAGGTGGGCCATGGCAGTTGGTGACCCGCGGGGAGTTTTTCTGCAGGCTCAACATAGTGAGCCGGAGGGGGATATTTAAGGAGCCACAGCTTTTTGCGGGCTTCACCAACCTTAGTGTGGTCGATTGGTGGAATATTCGACCTAAGGAAGCGGTTCCGACTCCTCAGCCTGCCTTGCGTAGTATCAGACTGAGGTAGAAATGGTTAGGTAAAAATGCAACATGCAAAATTTTAAAAAGGAATGTAAAGAATGTATTCTGATGTGTTTATTTTTTTAACTTGAAGTACAATGGAAACGAAAAGCAGATGTTGTTTCTTCCTGAATACCTATTGGTAATTTGGTATCATAAAAATATTTAAAAAGGTACATTTTTATTATTATTTCATTTTTCTCACATAAATATAGTGACGTCAGCTACCGGTGCAGCGTACGGTAGTTGAATGATCGTATATCTGGGATTCTGGGCTTTCAAACAAGCGCCTACGCAGATGAAAGTTACACATGTATACTACAATCTACGCAGTATTATAGCTAGTCACATTTAAAAGTGTATAGCAGACCGCATCCTTATTTGCATGATAATGTTCAAGTTACTGGATCGAATACGAATGTTCTAGATAAAAAAAAAACATGTGAGGTCTTCGGGAACTACCGATAGAAGTGAAAACTCAAAAATCCGGATCTATCCGCCTCTCTCACTCGCACTCATCTGCAGACGTGCGCGAGAGAGACGAATAGATCCGCATATACAGACGAAGCGTTAGGGAGTAGGGCCTCTGATCGGCTACGAGTGCTACGAAACGTAAGGTGACGGTCACGCGAGTTCTATGATTTGTGTTCACCCAAAAAGTTCTCAACGCGCCTAATTAAGAGGTTTTTACTTAAAAAAGTAAACTGCCAGTTAACAAGTCTATAACACGCAGTTAAATCACTGAGTCTATAAACATCACACAAAGTTTAATAACCCAGGAATACACCTAAAGGGATTTACTTATGTACTAAGGATGGAATTAAACTTTGTAATTAATATACAAACTTTCTTTTAACAAAGTTTCACATCAGGTGTAGCTTAGTTATTATAACAATAGGGACAAAGAAGTTCCATCAAAATACCAATAGGGACCAATGTTTCAGTCTCTTTTTAAACTTCAATATTTCTTCAGACGGAAATGTTTCCATAGACAAATGAGGTCAATAGACTGCAGTAAACTTTTACAAATATTATCTATGTTGTATACCTACTCATGTATATTAATTCTTCGTACAATTTGCCATGCTTTTGAGTTAAACGTTTCTAATATCCTATGGGACATGTTGACACACGCGATCGACGGCTATGGTGCCTTTTTCCCCTAATAATTTATCCTGGTCAATGTACCTACTGTGGTGGATCCATGATTGGTCTATTAAACGATGGATTGTGCGGTAAAAGTCAGCGTTTACCGCATAACAATATCTAATTTTATTTTCAACACACTTGCTCATAAAGTAGCTCTAATTTCACCGCAATTAGGCACATAATGACACCTGTTATCAAACTGTGACTTTTTCATTGCTATTATTCACAAGTGAGTTATAGGGTTTATTTTATTTTATTGGTTGAATTGCTTTGTTCTTAAAAAGTTTCGATACAAAAAAGGTCGTGTTCAATAGTACAAATAAATTAATGTAAGTACCTATTTCTTGCTCATCTCATGCAACTTCGTATCTACATAGATAATTTCAACTTATAAGTTTTAATAGATAAATAAAACTTTCACTCAAATGTAACTTTTGTTTTCTCTGTATTAAATAAAACTTTGAATTCCCCATTCCGTACGTGGCTAAAACGCTATCCGCGAAAAGCCAAAAAAAAGAAACCTCATTCTTTTAGTCTATGGCCGATCGCCATTGTTAGATGCGCGCGCATAAGAAAACTGATTAATTATTCCCGCCATTGCGAAAAAAAATTGACTACTCGTTTTCACTGTTGAAATTATAGTTATTTATTAATTCAAATGTCTACAAGTACTAGTTATGAAGAAAATGATTTATTTTGTACACCGCCCGATATAAGATGTGCAGCCCTTAACGTTATGGAAAGTTTACTACCTGAAAACTCCAAGGACAAATATCTATTTTAGTTTTATTTTATTCTCAAGTGTGTTGAAAAACGTCGTATGATACACGTGTGTGTTGATGATTACCGTCCTCGGCTCTCTTAACCCTTAAACCCTACCCGGGGGTCCAACAAACCCCAGAGGATGAATATTTCTAAATATTTTTGCAATCATTGAATGCACTTTTATGTCACTCGAGTCTAATCTCTAGTGACGTCGGCAACCATCTTGTAATTAGTCGAGCGTCAGCGCTTTCACTGTTTTGACGGATTTATTGGAATTTATGGGTTTGTCAGACCCCAGGGTAGTAATAACGCAATATATTGTCATTTCTTTTCGTCGATATATTGGTGAATGCTGTTATTTTTTATATAATATTATAAAGGGTAAGTTTCATATTTTGATGTAGTTATTACAATAACAGTGGTATTTCATTCTTTAGAAACAATTATATAGACAAATCAAGCAGTTTTGTTTGCAAGGCGGAGTTGACTTGATGGATCAGCTATGCCACAAGTACAGCGTGTCTAGGAAATCAAAAAGGTGGCCAATGGCAATTTTTTATGGCATTCTGAATATAGTAGGTAGGTGTTAATTCATATGTCTTGCTAAAAATGACCACGAAAAGAGCTACAAAAAGACGTCATTTCTTGAAAAAACTTGCCTTAGATCTGATCACCCCTCAAATGGAAGAACGCTTTACATGGCCCTCTTTGCCCATGAATCTTCAAGTTCTCTTAGGTGGAATCTTGCAAAAGAAGCGGCCATTGCAAGAACCAAGTTCTGCTCCCACTGCTAAGAAAAGATGTGCCAAGTGCCCAAGGGGTAAGGACCGGAAAACCAAGGTCACCTGGGGCATGTGCTGAAAACCTCTTTGCGGTGAACATACTGAGGCTATGTACCAAGAATGTGTTACCAAAAACAATTATTTATTTTTTTGTATTGTTAAATATGCGTTCATAATATTAAACAGTAATTGTAATTGAATTATAGTTTTATTTTGTGAGCATACATTTTTATGTATTGGGGTCCTTAAAACCCCTGGGTAGTAATAGTGTTTCTCCAGGAATGGGTAGGGTTTAAGGGTTAAGACCCTCGCCTAACGGCTCGAGTCTCAATGGCGCCTCAGCGGTAATCACCAACATTACACACTTGTACCATAATGTACTATTATTGTCCTATAATTAGAAGCAGAGTAATCGGAGCTGGCTACAATTCATCAAGCTGTACATTAAAAAAATTGTATAATTCTTTGGACCTAGTTATAAAACCCACCTATCAACTCGATATTATATGGTCATGAATTTGGTAATTACTCAAATTAACAATCTAATTAGTAGGCATTATTCTAATTAGGGATCTTTCCATGTGAATAGGTAATTCAGAATAAATTGACCGATAAACAGATTTGAAATCAGGCCAATTTAATTTTATAAATCCGTTTGAAAAATGCGAAACTTTGTATGGATGGATGTTTGATACTCAAAACGTCAAAATGGAAATGAAATAAATAATTTATTTCACCAATAACCATCACAATACAAGATCAAAAGAAAAACGACAAACAAACCGAAGTGATCCAAAAAGTTACTTTTAGTTACTTTTTATGCCTGAAGTGCGATCACGCTGGCTCCACACGGGCGAAGCTGTGGCCATACAGTAGTCAATATTTCTTAGATAAGTGTTTATTCTTTGACCTAAGTAAAATTACGTACAGTTAGTGACTAAGGATGATAAATAAATAACCACAAAGTCGGTACCATGACGTGTTCTAGGACAAAAATAATGACGTCCTTATATCCATCATGCGAACAATGTACCAATCGTTATTACCTATTTTACCATTCAGTACGAACGCATTTAAAATACGATATTCCATTTTTAAACGACGTTAGTATAATGTTATCAGTCTCATTAACAATTTAAAACGAGGAATGTAGATCAGATAGATTTGGGTTTTTTAATTTCAAATTTGGAACCTTGATATTGTTATTATTGTCACAAAATAGACAAAGTCTTGCCAAGTTTTAATATTGCATTTTCTTTTAAAAAGACTCACATTGTCTGTCGTGCCAGTACATTTCCATACAAAGCGAATCATTCCACTTGTAAATAGGTCGATTTTTCTAGTCGACGTCTTCCATCTGGCTTTTATCCACATCCAATTTTTGTAATACTCATATTCTATTAGTAGAATATGAGTATACCCCGAAAGTTTCACTTTTCAAAGTTCTTTTTATGTTAGCATAAGAAGAAGAAGAACACACGAAAAGTGAAACGTTCGGGTTTCTCAAAATTGTCTACTGCCATCTGAAACTATTGCCCTTTTTATTTTCGTGTCCAATTCAGTCCGCTACCTATCTTTTTGTGGTCCTACTGCAGACGGTTAAATATGTTGATTCCAATTTTGAATATAAAACAAACATAATATCATAATTTTTAACGTACCTACAGTCACGTCTAATAATAATATATATACTATTTTCGCGAGAAATAACGATTGTAACTAGGAGATTGGATCTTTTTCATAAAAAATATGAGTTCCAGAATACTATGTAGGTACGTAATAACATTAAATTTTAATCAGTACATTAGGAGAAACACAATTTAAAAAAATATTAAGTGTTTACATATTATTAGACGTGACTGTACAAACAAATCTCAAAACGGTGAAGGAAAACATCGAATAAGTGGTTGTTACCTTAGTCACTGCGGGCCGAATAGTGCGAAATGAGTATTTTCGATCGATTTAAAACTAGAACTTAACTATTTAATAATAATTAATCCATCACTAGATGTAGTTTAGCATTTGAAATTTTAAGTTATATTTTAATTATAATTATCATTGTCAATAAATGGCTAAACTGCTTTGAAAGAAAATTAAGAGGTATGTTTGAAGATTTTTTTGGTGCATTAAAGTTTGTCAAATTATGTTTTGAGTTCCATCACTGTAGGCAAAAAGGACTTCAAAATATAAAGTTTTTTTATTTGTCGAAATTATTTCCAGTTTTAGAGATACACTGCTTTTAAAAACCGCCTTTTCGACCGTTTTCAAGAAATCTCCGCCTTAACCACTTCAAGCACATATTACAGAGGCGGATTTAATGCCATAGGCATTCTCTACCAGTCAACCATTGGGTGATGCAGAGACAAGCAGTGGCATTAGTCTTTAGGTACCTAGTAGTTAGTAGGTACAACATTGTCTTACATTATTTTATCAATCATAATAATATTTCGCATTTATTTGTTAATTGAATACGATTGTTATAGAGTATATGCTCTAAAACGTGTTACAAACAAAGTAAATGTAAAATAAGCTATAAAAGCAGTCACGTGGGCAGTCCTTAATAAAACAAAGATCTTTATTGGAATGATAAAATGCATGTGTTCAGGATGAACGCTGATCTAAGACAACTGTGTTATCAAGGACTACCGGGCCTGTTCGAAAGAGATACCGCGGCCCCGGAACTTAAAAGGCGAGGAAGGAACATGGATGGTTTTTAGTCAGTAAGAGTCTGACACTCCCTCCCGCTCCGCCCAGAGTGGGGGGGGTCATTTGATGATTTCCCATCCTTAAAAAAAAAAAAAAAAGGACTACATATTTATATCTTACAAAAGATACGTTTGTTAGTTCCATAGTCTGGTGATTAAAAATACATTGACTTGGATAAATATACAGGGTGTAGACCTCATGAAGTCGTCAACCAAGGATTCTGTACATCAAAATAAGTAACTTTACGCAAAAAATATTGCTGGGAAATTACTTTTTTGAATTTGGAGTGTGTTGATTTTGATGATTATAATTATGTAACTACATACGTCTTACAGTCGCGAATCATATTTTCATCAACATACAACTTAGCACTGGCCAGCAAATTGAAAAAAACGTAAGAAAAATTGAATTTCGCGGGCTATCTTGGAGCTTCAGCCTTAAGTAAACGGAACAACCTGTACAATATATACAGGTTGTTCCGTTGCATGTGAGTCCACACAAACCACACCTTGGGTAAAGTTCAATAGCCAATAGTTCGGACTACCTATGTACTGTCGCCAGCACAAGCTTCCCGAAACTGACAAATTTTCCCTATCAACCTTGAACTTAATGCGTTAACGATAAAGTTGAAAATGTATTAAAGAAATACACATACATACACATGTTTTCCGTTACACCTAGCTATTGCCAGAATTCATAATTTCTTACTTCATTCATTAATCATTGGTTACATTTTATTTTTATTTATCCGGAAAAATAAACAGTTACCTATACATTAAAATCTTAAACTAACTTATAAATTTACAAGGTTTATAAATGTATAACCTACGACATTTTCCACAACATATTAATAGTTATATCTAACAGTGCGCTATTCTAAGATTTTAAAGCAAAAAGACAAAAGAGAGTTAAAAGTGACAGTTATGCAAACGACAGAGAGAGAGAGAGAGAACCAGAAATTATAAAATTAACATTGTAAACCAATTCATTCAAATAATTCACACTTGAATACCAATTTATGTATCTATGTAAGTTATATTTAAAAACTGTTTATAAATAAATTGAATTGAATATCACACGCTAAAATATCTCAATTATCCGTTATTTTTAGAACGAAGACTCCAAGAAAAACAATTACAACATTTAATTAACCTTTTTCAAATCGTTTCATAAACCGAGTCGTCCTCTCGTTATCTCAGAAGTCTCGTTCAATTGCACCATCTTGCTTCATTCAACCTTCACGTTGTTTGGATATCAAAGAAAAACTTGACTTGGTAGGTACTAAGTGCAGTCGATAAGTATTTGAGTACTACTTAATTGAACGTATTATTTACATCGAATTGAAGACATGTGAGCATGGCAACACAACACCCCCTAGAGTAGATATATGTACATATATGCTACATATATTTTTAGCTCTTTACAATTCGGGTCTTCGGGACAATCAAGTGGCAAAATCTATACAAATAAATAAAATAAAAGTGTTTGTTTGTAGTATCAAATAATAGCTTTTTGCTAAGAACATTATTATTTATGTATTTAAAATAAGCACACCAACATCACAATCACTTACATACAAATTACATAACAACGAAAATTTACATTTCAGTAACCATGCAAATAACAGGTATGCATGACATTGATACATGAACATTAGAGACAAAGGAAAACAATAAAAGTGTGCCTGGTAGGCCTTAATCTAGATCACTACAAAACAAACCAATTTGAACTACTTAGACAAAGACAACAACAACAACAACAACAACTTTATGAACGTACACTTACGGCACTTGTAGCAAGAAGACATCTTTTTAAAAATGTTGTCTGTCTGTTAGTTCCGGTTAATCTCCGAAAAGGCGAAACAGATTTTGACCGATTTTGATAGGTGATGTTATAGCTAATTTACTTTTTTTTTGGAAATAGGATTATTAATAAGAATCCGTCCGTTCAAATAAATTAAAACCTTTGAAATTGTTAACATTATCCGATTTAATTAGAGAAGAATTATTTTATAATCATTTCAAGCGGACGAAACTCGGCGGGCACAGCTAGTTGATCGTCATAAATATAATTCACATTCGGGAAAAAACCGTTCTGCGTGGGCCGAATTGTACCGAGCCGTACCAAAAGATCAGCGACGATATAATATGCCGAACATTTGCCGAACGTCAACAACCGAATGAAAGCTCAATCTGTATAGTAGACGATTCCTTTAGGCAGTACTATTATCTATTCTGTAGTTTAGTATAAGTTTATTGTTCAACAAAATTCTTCTCCTGAATCGAACATGCACGGCAACAATGTACAGACGCCAGAAATCTGTCAAATTTCTTTAATAGATTTTCAACTTTATCGCCAAAAATTCAATGTGAATTTGGAAAATTTGTCAGTTTTTGAGTAGATTCCAGACAGTGACTGTTTTCAAATAGGTATAGGCCTTTCGTCGTTAGCCATCGATTCATGTCGATTCCAACTAGAGCCTTATTTACTTTAAATCGTTGCTGTTAAATGTAAATTGATGGCACTCTATCTGACATACTAAGCGAAAATCGTAGAAGGACGGTCTATTGTTGTGTGGAGCGTAGGAAAATACCCCATTTGATACGGTATGTAACGCGAGCATCGATTATATTCGTAGATGTAGATAAGTGTATAAACGATACTGGGGCACGAGTCGTGTTAATTGCTGGCCATTAATTAATTTGTTTTGATTATACAGAATCTAATAGGTGTGTCCCGCTCATTTAAACAGAGTTCAGACAATGACATTGCATTAATTAGAACATACGTAGACCTAGAACAAACACACGAGGTTGAATTTAGCATCAACTGATAAAACATTTGAGAAATTTTGCAATCACACTGATAGTTTAGCACTATTTATAGGCGTTAGCTAACAATATGTACGCACACATCGCTCAGTAAATAAACCGCTTCAGTAACATGTTATGTCTAGCGTCACGAGTTATCGAACTAATTTTCAATTCCACGTAAACTCCTAGCAAACAATATTATCTAATGAGCTTACTCATTACTACTTAACTAGTCACAATAGTAGATTGTATCATAAGGGAGCAAAATAATATTTTTACGGCGAGGGCGCTTTTTTGAATCCAGAGCGAAGTGAGGGATTCTAGAGTAGAATCCCGAGCGTAGCGAGGGATTCTTTAGTAGAATCCTGAACGTAGCGAGGGATTCAAAGTACGTCGCCCGAGCCAAAAATATATTTTGCGCCCGAGTGATACACTCTACTTTTCATCACCCACTATGAGAAAATAAAAGGCGCCTCATATTTTATTGTAATATTGATATTTAATGAAACAGAGTAACAACTAAATTGAAATTAAGTAGTATCTAATAATAAAACAACTAAAAACTTATATTTACATTTGAGACATTTTCACAATTTTGAAAATTAATTGTTACAGTTTTATTAGGAATAGAGATTGTTGTAGATTTAATTTTATTCTGCGTGTTTGAAATAATGTCAGAATGTGGCTCATTTTGAGGAAAATGTGACGGTGAATCTCTTTGTTTGGATGTAGATGGGCGCGGCGACAGTGGCATGGATGGATTAACTGAAGGTTGCAATTTAATGTTTTCCACGATGCGTTCACATGTTTTCGCCTTGTTCTCAATGGAATCTTCTATATATCCCTCTGCTACAGCACTCGACTTCCATCCTCCATGTCGCTTGAGAACAGTTAAGTCCGCTCCAGAATCTGCCAACAGGGTAGCAGAAGTGCGACGAAAACAATGTCCTGTATATAGCTTGATATCTGGTAACTTCAAATAAGTAGCGATTTCTTGTGGCATGTAAGAAATTTTATTTTTTCCCATAACTTGTTTGAAGCACTTGCCATTTTGATAACGGATGAAAAACCGATTGGTCTTTATATCAGCAGGACGCAGGTCCAGGTATTTCTGTACAATAGTTTTGTATTCTCCTCGGATTACGAAGGATCGGTCAATTTTTGTTTTTGTGTCTGTCAGCTTTACTAACAGTAAATTATCCGAGTGATTTTCGACATCATCAACAGTTATTTTTAAAAGTTCATTGCCACGACAAGCTCCATGTACTCCGAAAATTAAAGCCACCTGTAACAAAACCGAATGTGAATAAGACAAGTACCTATCTATCGAAGTACAGGTTACAATAAAATGCGCATTTTAAAACACTGGTTATACTTTACTAATCCACCATATATACATACATAGTTACTTACTTTTACGGCAAGAAAGATGTTGTCGGGTGCCTCATTAAGGAAAGTCTCCACGTTTTTGACTGAGAACACTTTGGATTTTTTAGGTTTAAATCCATCAGACATCCTCTTCAGATACGCTATTAATTTCGAATATGTGTCCAGTTTTACGTCGTTATTAGAACTGACTGTTGATTTTAGCATTGAGTAGGTACTCCAAAGTGTGGAAGGTTGTTTAGTTTTGGCTAAGTACTGGAAGTAGGCCAAAAACACAGATTCTGAAAAATTCTTGGCGCCTCTTGAATTTCTCCATTCAATAAAATTACCATAAGCTTTCATATATTTCTCCCGGGATTTTGCAGGTAGTAGATTATCCATCACATTTCTTGCGTCAGTTCTAATACTATCAGGAGTTAATTCTATACTTTCACTGTCACTTGAAGAACTCATTTTTCAAAACAAAATCATGAATTTCTATCAATCCGTGAAAATTGACGAAAACGCGGGCTATAGTTCGCGCGTTTTTAATTTTATTTCTTTTTTTTTTGTATTCAGCCGGCGCGCGGCGCTACTATGGGCCGTCGCACCAGCCAGTCTTTATTCAAACAATATTTGCGTTCGATTTCTTGGGCGCTGAACACAAGATGTTCCAAATTCAAAAAGTGCGCGGCAAAGATAATTGCGGCGCACTTATAAAGAGGATTAAAAACTCATTACTGCCCGCTAAAAGTTTCTTATAGAAAACACCACCTTTGGGTGCACTTAAAGGCGAACCAAGTCGTCTTTTTCGAATAGATGGGATGAAAACAATATTTCTCGATAAATAAGATACTGTGTCAATAGGCTAAGTTAACTTGTAATGATGACGTGGAATTAAACATACTGTTTTCCTCTTTCCAGGTCTCTAGAGCCGAAACCAGAGAACATGGTCATCACTTTTTCGCCTCTCACAAGGGAGTCAAAACTCAGAAGACACATTAGGTCCATGTCGGACGTGCAGAGCAGCACACCATACAGAATCCCATTCAGATCAAGAAAAGGAAGCACCCACACCCTCATGTACGACTCTGACACGAGAGCCAGAAGAATCCGGAATCATCATCACAGACACGTACAAGTGGAGTCTTCTGACTCAAGCGACTACTTCGAGTCGCCCAAGAAGATCAGGAGTTTGGGACAGAACATCATCAAACACACTGACTCCATGAGAATACTATAGTGCAGTCATTAGAGATCTGATTTTAAATTATAAATGAGGCTGTACAATCTAGTTGTCGACTAGATCGGGATCACGTCGGGTTTCCGTCGATTAAAAGAAAAATCAGATTTCAATTTTAATTGGGACGTCCTCGAGTTTTGAAGATCTTCGTTTTAGATTATTAGATAAATGTTTGTATGTTTCACAAAGCATTACTAAACATGGCACTGTCACTAATAATATGCATAATAATGTAAACAGTCGAAAGGTTGAAACGACTTTAGCAGAATAGTTTTGCTACAATAGTGCATAATTTTTTGTTGCGTCGAAAAATGTGACGATCCCAAAGATGATAATCCCAACGTGATTCGGCGAAGTAACAGACTATAGTGATTTCCTTTATGAGACTGTGATGAAGTAGGCTATCGGTTATGATAACTATTTAGTTGTAATTATTAGTTTTAAGTTTATTTTTTATTGTAGATTTGTCAGTGACTGTGGGACGTAACGATGTGACGGACATAAGCACTGAGTATGATAATGAGGATAGATTGTGATTCTTGTGAAATATTTTTTTATGGAAAATATTGAAAAAAAATGTTATGTACTTTTAATAAAATCATAATCAAAGAGTCGCAAGGGTTGTAGAATTTGTAGTAGGTAGAACAGTTATCTACGAACATTTTACCTTGGTGAGTTAACAATGAAAAATAAAACAATACTTACGTCATGAGTACTTTTCGCCTGAATGAAATTTATTGCATGTGTAAAGATTGAAATTCTGATAAAATAACACACAGAATAGTGTGTTTTTCATAACAAACTACGTTTCTCATACCTTGCGCACTCGACGGTACCTATTCGAGCCAAAGCTCTGTTAGTGGCCATATCTAAAGAATATTGCTGAAACACTTTAGTCTTTAGAAGCACTAGATAGAATTATCTTGTTTTTCTAGGACACATTACACGATCTTATTGGTTTAGTCTTTATTAGTTTGCCATGGAAAGTTAGCCTAGACGACTATGAATGTTACCTAATGTTTATCGAACAGCTGAAATAGAGTGAAAGAGTTCAGTGTTGTTTGTACAAAGAAAACACTGACACGTTTATTTTAAGCGTTATTTGAGTTGGTTCTGACATCATGACAGTGGAAAATTGTGACAAAAGCATAGTGTAAATATGTACTACCTACTTATACACTGAGCTACTGATTAAATATTTAATTGATATCTCACACATGTTAATGATAAAATCAAGAAAGGATTTTCATCTTAATTTGTCTAAATAAATGTCAAGTTCTGGAGTAGATGCCCTAAAAATCTAAATTAATGTCAGATGAAGCAAATATTATTTTGTTTTGTTATGATAACTTATAGTGTGGAAGTTGACAATACAAATTAATGTAGTTTTAAGTTTCGAGTATTTCGGCTTATCTCGCTATCTCTGGACCAAAAGTAACAATTAACACAGGATTTTGTAAGCAATGTAATTATAGGAAATGATGTCAGAGAGAAGTGACATGGCCTTCAATTCTACGAATGTGATAAGTAGCAGTTAAAATATCTATAATATTGTTATTTATTACATATGGTATTGAACCGTGATGAATGTCAATAAACAAAGAAATTCTATATTATTTTGTTTAATTTGTTCTACTTATTCTTAGATGGGGTTTCCCTACCCCGAACTTGAAGCTACGCATGCATGTCTTTGCAATGCTGCAGGCAGTAGATTCACACAGTTGCACACTTCAGGAATTCATGGATTCTGGTGACAGCGCCAAATTCGACTCCGGGCTGCCTCATGATCAGTACCTAAATAGTTGAGAAAACATACAACCGTGTAAAACAGTTTGAGAGGTTAAGAACCTACCTAGGTACAATCTATAAGGTACCTACCTAATTAGTAGATTTCGGGGAGACTGACGGGGTCGGCGAGTACACAGTAATTTGTCCCCACGAACAATGCTCTACTGACGTCATAGAAGAGACAATAGGTACGATACGAGTGATTTATGGAAAAGTTTCGTAGCTATGGTAAGTAGGAACGTAAATTAATGTCAACTATATCTACACCTATATTGGTTGGGAAATCGTAAGTAAACAAAATTGATAATATGATAAATGATAATGCTAGATGCCACAATAATTAGATAACACGGCAAGGGTATATGACCCTGGCCTGGAGCTGTGGACAACTAACTTGGTAAGTTTTCTGAGTTATACCTCTGTTGGTTATATGGAACATTTTTCTGGACCTATACTAGATCCTACCTTTTTCACTGAGGATGGGTGTGTAAACAAATGAAGGTTCTACCTACCTACCTACCGTAGATCTACCTGCATAATAACGTGACAGAATACCACTACAGAGTGATATTAAATTAAATCTGATTCAATAAAATAAGACTGCTCTATTCGGTCTAGCTAGAATAGTGCATAGGTTGAATATGTACAGCAAAAGAGTTAGGTATGCAGGCTAGCAATCTTCTTACGACTATTATAAATGTAAAAGTCTGTAAAGATCGATTTTTGTTATTCTTTCACGCAGAAACTACTAAAAGGATTTGGATGAAATTCAAACAGATTGATTATAACCCTTTTCTATTTATAATAGCAGTAAAAAGATTGCTAGCCTGTAAACCTAACTGTTTTGCTGACTGTACCTACTTATTCTCATTCTATATTGCACACAAAATAAAAATATACTTCACAAAACCTACCTACCTACCAAACCTGAAATTAAAATCGGATATAGCCAAAAGCATCGGAAATCTCACAAAAAAAATGTTTTTTGTACAAATGGTTCGAATAATAATAGCTGCCATAAACATAGGATTTTATTTTGTGATTACTTATGCAAAGTAAATAAAAAAAAACCATTACTGGTACTTGATACTCTAAATAAGCCGCTGCTAACGCCATCTATTGCACACTTTGAGAAGCCTTGCTTTCATTCATGCGAAACGTCGAGATGTTTGTTAAATCAATCGTAGTAGTGACATCTAGTTTTAAACAAAACAATACGGGAGCGATTTGTTTCGCCCAATTGATCAGTTATTCATTAGTAATTGTACATTTATAGTAAACTGTGCTATTCATTACAAATACAATCATCAGCCTAATTTCCATTCATGAATGACTGCTGACGGCTGGTAGTAAGGTCATCGCCCGATAGATGTCATTCATGTTGCACTTCACTTTACATGACATTACTTTGACATTTGTTTGTTTACATTAAGACTGGACCTTTCATTGTTATTTCTGTCTTCGGTCGTTTTACCGCAGTGTTTGTGTTTTTGTCCTCAAATAAAAATTCTAAATCTGAAACAACAAATTTCATTCGAAGTGTGATACTAATTCAAGATGAAGACGTTGTTTATTTTTCTGTTTTTAATTAAATTAATATCTGCAAAACCGACATCCATTGTACTGTGGCATGGAATGGGTGAGTATTAAAATTAATGAGAGAATTAGTATTGAGATTTTAATAATGCGGTCAATTTACGTTTGTTATTGATCAAGGAGTTTATTCCACACTGCAAACATAATTTGTAGTAATTGTCTTAACAAATAACATTCTATCGATGATTGTTTTAATTCTAAAATTATTATTTGAACACCATTGTCACATAAGTAGGTTGACCAAGTATTTAGGATTTTGCACCATATTTTTTTTATGGAATTGACTTACTCTCCATTATTTGGTAGATAAGAACTTACTTATATTAGGGATAATGAATAGATTTAAACTTTTAAAACTTATTCATTCTTTACCCTGTATCTGACTACTTATAAATATTATCTCCCACTGGGGAGACTCTGTGTGTGGTATTTATTTCAAAACAGGTCACTTCTTGTTAATAAACGCAATGTGGGGTGATGCTGGTTTGCTTGAGCAAAGTTTAAAAACAGGAAAATGTGTGTACTGAATAAAATTCTAAAAATAGCTTTGTATCAAAATGAGATTAATTGTGGCAGACTAAGGCACACAATGTATTCATTGTACTATCTAAGAATAGTGATTATAAAAAGTCCAAGTCTTACTTTTGTAGGATTAGTAGGGAATGTTGACATTTGACTCCAAAGAATAAGAGGAAAAAATGTGGAGTAACAATGATGATGATTTTCAAACGTTTTGTGGTACTAATTATATAAAATAACAATAATTTTTTAAACACAATCATTAAATTAAATTCATGAATAAAAAACCTAAGTTTCTCTTTTTATACAGGTGACACATGCTGTGTCAGTTTCAGTTTGGGAGGAATCAAGATATTTTTAGAAAAGAATATCCCCGGAGTGTATGTGCACTCTTTGCAAATTGGTAACTCCTCAATTGAGGACCTGGAGAGTGGGTACTTCTTGAACCCTAACAAGCAAGTCCGGGCAGTGTGCAAGTTCCTTGCTGCACACCCAAAGTTGAAGGATGGATTTAATGCCATAGGATTCTCACAAGGAAGCCAGTTTTTGTAAGGGTTTTTGATAATATGTATGAACTTAATTTGTCAGTAACTCCGTACCCTAATTATAATTTATTAATCCTTATCCCCAACATCATAATATTATTGGAATTTCATTTCATTAAATTGAATTTCCTAATGGTATAAACAAATCTTTTAAAATGGGACAGTGCCCTGTCCCTGTATTATTTATCCATTAAGGAGAGGTGTCCTGATCCTGACACTGGAGGGGAGAAGTCATTTGATAATAATAATAAATAATATAGGTAAAACAGGATACTAAGTGCTATGTGCCATGATCAAATGAGTTACTAATAAATATCAAATACAATATCTATAAATTACTAATCTAATCTCTACATGTTCCCAATAAGCTTAAAGCTTTCACTCAAACTGCTTTCAGATTTTTTATTCTCAAAGTATTGTACTACTTTTAACGAAGTTTTATTTTAAAGGCGTGCCGTAGTCCAGCGCTGTGGCCACACACTGCCTCCGATCAAGAACCTCATATC
Organism: Xestia c-nigrum; assembly: GCA_916618015.1. NCBI lineage: Eukaryota > Metazoa > Arthropoda > Insecta > Lepidoptera > Noctuidae > Xestia > Xestia c-nigrum. The sequence continues at coordinate 16,354,204 of OU745260.1, forward strand.
ATTGGGAGGTCAGCACCAAGGAGTATATGGTCTGCCCCACTGCGGGGCACTGAAGCACCCCACCTGTGACTACATCAGGGAGCTCTTGAACTACGCGGCATACGAGACGTAAGTCAAGTATCTGCTTACCAGTGGCGATGGTGCCATACAACTCGATTCCTACCGGATTCCTATTTAAAAATGGCACAATCAGTATTCTGTAGACAAATTATAAAATCACATTAAAGACACACTACCATACCATACTACACACCACCCCTGACCATACATGTACTCCGACTCTTACAAAAAATGGCCCTTCGCATTTTGTAGTAATTACAGAATACCAAGAACAAAATAACTCGGGGAGGGCAGCGCCAAGGAGCTTATGGTCTGTGCCTGCATCAGACAGCTCCTGAATTACGGGTCTTACGATACCAGTTTAAACCTACTCAGAAATAACAACTGTAAACAACACGACCAGGGTAAAGCCAAAACGAGAGGTTATTGGCTATTTTTAGGATGCGGCTGAGACTGTGAATTAACCTGTGTTTTTGTGAAAAAACATTCTCAGTATATCTTGAAATCAGGATCCAATAAAAAAATCAATTCTTATTGGATCCATCGTGGATCTGGCCAATCGATCTTCTGAGAATGATCGACGAATTTGCAGCTTAGCAGCAGGTCGCTTGCTGTGAAGTGTCATCTTTATATCTTAGCTAGCTGACCCATGCAACTTCGTCTGCGTCACATAAAATACAGGAAAATAATCCCCGTTTTTGCAACATTTTTCCTGCTCCGCTCCTAATAATTGTAGCGTGATGTTATACAGCCCAAAGCCTTCCTCAATAAATGGACTATCCAACACAAAAATAATTTTTCAATTCGAGTCGCTAATTCCTGAGATTAGCGCGTTCAACCAAACAAACAAACAAACAAACAAACAAACTCTTCTGCTTTATAATATTAGTATAGAAGTATAGATACAGGGTTACAGCTGTATTAATTGTTTTGTATGCATTGCGTGTCACACCGGTAGTCATCGGTCAGCACAGCACATAAGGAGTGGAATATGTGAAGGTCGCTGTTAATGCTCAACTATCCTTATGGTTTGCTTCACTGTTTGTTTTTGCACTTGCGATTGAGGACACAAATATTGCTCATACAGAATTATTTTGTAAGTAACTCTATCAACTGACATTGAAAGTTTTCATTAACATTAGCATTTCACACAACATTAACGTTATTTGCGTCACCGAAATACTTATCCAACTAGTTACGTGTTAGCTTATTTATCATTATATTTTTAAACCAAAAAGGACTTTTATTGATGTGTAGAATTGACTCTTCGTACGACTACAGTCGTTAGAGGTAGTCAGTGGCCAAAAAAGTCTGATAGCCAGTCTCATCAAGGGGTATCGTATTACCCAGTACTGATTTGTAGAGGTCAGATAGGCAGTCGCTCCATGTAAAATAGTGGTATTCAGCTTCATCCGGTTAGACTGGCAGCCGACCCCAAAATAGTTGCGAGAAGGCTAGGCAGATGATGATGACTACAAAATAAAACTAAGCAATCAACAGTATCTTATAATACCTAGGCAAGTTTCCACAACCTACATTTGTTGCGGAAATCTAGATTACTGCCATTCGTAATACATAATTTAATGTTCGTTCCGCTTTCTTCATAAGAAAATATTGCCAACAAACATGGTATTTCTGCTTTTCCTTTCACCGTGATGCACTGCAAGACAATCACAATAATTTTATCTCTAATGTTATTGTGTCGTATTACTTATAATCGATGAGGTATTAGGAATAGAAACTCATTCTCACTCATTCAGTATTTTGTCTGTGTTTTTTAAATTAATTTTAATTTAAATCTGGTGGTAGACCTCAAAAATGATGATTCTATTGTTGGCGCCAGTGAAGATTGCAATGACGGTCTTTGCCTAATCTCTTCTCTTCGTACGAACTAAAACAAAATAAAGACCCATGCATCGTTTTTAATAAGAAAAAATGTTGAAGATCACGGTGTGACTGACACTGGCTTGGCCACCATCAGGACTTTTAATTTTGATAACACAAAAACAATGTCGCTAATTAGTAGAAAATTGTCGCCAAATATCAGAATTTGTCGGTCACTGGTTAAAATATATAAAGGTTTATAGTTGGCCAATCTGGAGAGTCTCCCCAGCTTGAGCAAATTTTTTTAGATTGTCGTGATTTCTTCGATCTAGCTCTTGGACTATACCTTACTAATTGACTTTGATTTTGATTGATTGATTTTGATTTTGATTTTGATTTTGATTTTGACTTATTATATCTTCTAAACTAAGACCCGACTAAATCTGCGACAAATTGTGACCAATTGGCCACAAAATATGGGAGAACACAGATCTTCGCTAGGTGCTCTAGTTTTTGAGATATGTGGCCAAGCTAGGGAGACTCTCTCCAGATCAGCCACCTATAAACTCTTATATCTTTTCAACCAGTGGCCGACAAATTCTGATATTTGGTGACAAATTAAGAGTAATTAACGACATTTTTTTTGTGTGTTTTTTATATTTAGCCTGTACTGTCCCACTGCTGGGCAAAGGCCTCCCCCAATTCCTTCCATGTGCTCATTTCCTGTGCCGCCTCGGACCAACCCTCTTTTTTGTGTTATCAAAATTAAAATCCCTGATGGTGGCCAAGCCAGTGTCAATCACACAAGATCACGATAGATGACATTTCAAGACTTTAACAGGATTATTTTTGGTTTTCGAAGTTCTTCAACTTTACCGCTATTGTGATCTTAACTGGCAGCAACTATAGTTCATGCAAAACATGACTTGAGTGGCTTTTCATAATCTTGCATAGGTAGCTCGTTTGCCCAAAGATTTAAGAAGTAACATTCGCCCTACCACCAAACTGCGTAAAAGGTGGCCAAGATTCCAGATTCTGAAAGTCGATATTGTTCCATGCGTGTTAGCTCTCTCTTTTTAGTTTTTAGTGTAGCCACATTTTAGCGCGACCTATATGCGGTGAGAGCACATATAATTATTCAAATCTTTACCATATCCGATATTTTTGTTTGGTAAACCACACATATGGCCCCGTTCCCACTATGTCGTGATACTCGTGACGACAAATAATCGTGTAGTTTTAAGTGTCGTGGCTTGTGTATTCAAATGGAGGTGTTCACATATAGGACGCCGCGACAACAGTCGTCCACAACTTTTGCCAACTAAAAATCAACGATAAATTAATCGTAAATACAATATTGGGAACGGAGCCTAATGTCGTTCCACGATGATCTGTGTCACGATGGTATCTAGTATGTGCCACAAATTGTTTAAAAAAACTCGTAACTTAAACTAAAATTACAGCTGGGTCCAAAACGCGCTAGTCCAAGCGACATACTGGCACGATCCATTAAACGAGAAGTCGTATGCACACAAGTCGATCTTCCTCTCCGACATCAACAACGAAGTCTCGGTGAACCAGACGTACATACAGAACCTGAACAACCTGGAACACCTTGTGCTGGTCAAGTTTGACAACGACACCATCGTGCAGCCCAGGGAGACGGAGTGGTTCGGCTTCTATGAGGCGGGACAGTCCAAGAAGATGTTGCCGATGCAGGAGACCAGGGTTTATAAAGAGGTTTGTAATATTTAATCCTAGAATCTGCCCTAAATGCGTCCTGTAACTATGAACTGTACAGTTATCATTTGGCCATCGGACGCCATCGGACGTAACTATGAACTGTACAGTTATCATTTGGCCATCGGACGTAACTATGAACTGTACAGTTATCATTTGGCCATCGGACGCCAAGAGAAATAGGCATAGAATAAAATTATGCAGACAATAAAACTAAATTAAACCACCGAACTAACTGCACTATTGTTTTCTTCACATATAAATGTTTAAAGATCTTTAGATAACCCTATAATTGTGGCTTCCGTGATCGGAGCCTCGGAGGCTCGCTTTGCGACACGCCTGTTGTAACTATTCCAATGACAATTTATATTTGTATAGCTGTAGAAGAAAGATTATTTATTATTCTATCTGACGTCCTTCAGGCCATTTGCTTTTGTGTTCAGTTTTCTGCGAGTCCTCGAAACAATTAATAAAGATTTGGTTTCATATTTCATTTCAGGACCTCCTTGGCCTCAAGAAGATGGAAAAGGATGGCAAATTGGTACTAATATCAACAGAAGGCGATCACCTTCGTTTCTCAGATGAATGGTTCATCAAGACTATCATCAATCCTTATCTACGCAATTAGATACTTAAGATAAAAGGTTACATTGCTAAGCTAATAAGAGATCAAATCTCATTACCACGTGATAAGGTTAATGCGCATGTATTCGTTAATCATGAATTAATTAATTATTGTTTTTAATAAGCTTTTGAGTCTACTTTGATACGGTTTATTGGAAAGTTTTTGACCCCTATTGTACTACCGAGTTCTCTGGAACCTCCCAGTTTTCAGCCTTATGAACTCAGTAATAAAGTTGAAAAGAGGTCAACCGTCAGTGTACCTAAAGATAGTTAAATGCTCGTTTTCATTAACAGTAGGTGACAATTCAAATGATTGCCTCAATTAAAACGCTTTGGATTCAGCGAAGAGTTGATAATTCAACAGTGGAATAATTTTCAGGCATGTTTACAGATGGTCGCTTAGTATTAATGACAACGCGCATTAAACTCTATTTATACTTATTACTGTTTCTGAATTATCTATTTTGCGCCCGATGCCTCACATTGCTTGAGAGATACACGATGTGTGACACATGGCAGATAAATAGGTATTATAAGCATGTGTGCACAGTTTAATTATAATTTATAATCTTTGAAGCTTTGCGTGGTCCTTTTTTTGTTTACTTCCAGTGTTAAAAGAAAGGCTATTGAATCTGTATAAGTTATTTACTAAAAAGAAGTCATTATTGTTGTGTTCTATTTGAAATCTCAAACCAAAAGTACTGATTATTATAATATTGTCATAATAAGTATCACGAATTGATAAATGTAAACATTGATAATTATAATTTACAATGTTTGATGAATAAGTTGGATATAGTAACCATAAGAATCTCGAAGCATAATATTGTGATAAATAACATTTGTTTTTCAAAATAAACATTTCTAAAATTAAAGAGGTCGTTGTTTATATTTCCACACATGACGCCTTAATTCACAGGGTGGTGTGGTATATTTACGCCAGCCGGAAGGAAAGTATTCTAAATAAGTAGTGGAGATAGCAAATTTTACTCGTTGGAAACATTCCTTCATCTACACTAATATTATAAAGAGGAAAACTTTGTTTGTTTGTTTGTTTGGTTGTAATGAATAGGCTTAAAAACTACTGGACCGTTTTTAAAAATTCTTCCACCATTCGAAAGCTACATTATCCACGAGTAACATAGGATATATTTTATCCCCGTACTCCCACGGGAACGGGAATTACGCGTGTGAAACCGCGTGACGTCCGCTAGTTTTTAAATAAAACAAATCTCACCATTCACAGATTTTTGGAAATTCACTTGCCACACGTTGAAACGTGGTCGCTCACAATGGCCTCATCCGACGGCTTAAAGTCACCTAAAGGGCAATGGAGACGTAAATAGGGCTATATGCTTGGACTTTTCTTGCGTGATCGAATCTATAATGAAGATCCGCAAGCTTTCCAAGGTACCCTACTGACGTAGATTAAAGAATTGCCAAACTTAAATGGTGATGGTCTGGGCAGAGCACATTGTTCGCAGAACGGATGACCGATGGGGCCGAAAAGATCTGGAGTGGCGACCGCAAACCGGAACGCATCCGACCACTGCACTAGGTGGACCAATGGCCTGGTGAATGTTGCGGGAATCCGCTGGATGGGAACAGGAAGTGTTAGGACAGTAGGTAGTGTCTTAAAAACTTATGGACATGCCGCCGACTCCTACTTGTGCTTATAAAGTCCTTTGTTCTGTTACATAAAAACCTGCCGAGTAAGTGTTGCGTAGAACTGCCTTTGAAATAACAAATTGCAATCAAATCCTGAGAGAAACATGAGTTCCGAGACAAATAGTACCTCATTGCTTTCAAGGCATTTCATGTTTTTAAACCTGTTTAAATATAAAAATACGCTTTGGTGTTTTTTACTACCACTTTCAAGAGATATTTCTTGACGGCATGTAAAGCCAAGCCAGCATAGGGTTGAGAGTCTATCATTTCAATCGCTGATCACTTTTTTTAACTTTTCGGCGACACCTAGCCAAACAACAGTCGAAAATAAAACAACAACGTGCTAGCCACTCATCAGCATTTATTTTGACTCCAAACAAAATACTTATATTTAAATATTCCTATACTAACTTTATTCTATGAGGCTCTCAAGATCTTGTTGCCTACTCCTGACAGTTGTGCGGTCTACGTCGGGCTGCGATCTTGCGTCAACGTAGACTCGAACGCAGCGGTTGAACTCAGAACTTCGCTTTATGAAGGGGGCGTTCGCTCCGCGTACCTTGTGCAGGGGGAATTTCACTATACATTGTAGTTCACAGCGCTCTGCGATCTTGTAACTGGAGGAAAATTAGAAGATTATTTTGTTAGTTTAGTGATTCCCAAAGTGGTCCAGGTGTACTCTCAGGGGTCCATTGGAAGCCCAACGGTGATCTACGTTGGCGTGAATAAAAATTGGGGGCTCACTAGTTGTCATAAAGAAGAAAAAAGTTGGCTTTACTCTATCTATCAATGTAGGCAGATATTAATTACCCTTTGTTCCCGTTGAGTTACACCTTTTGTGTTACACTGTTAACCATTGGGAAAAAAATTACCGATTAGTAACACTAACTCAACACCATATTTTTTTCCCTTTGATTGACACTGTAACTCAACAGAACGCTGTGTTCCCGTTAAGTAACACCTTGTGTTAAAAAGTATTGCTGAAATACATCTTGACATAATACAACGACTATCCCACACTAACGTTTTATTTTCGGGTAGTATGTCGTTAAATAACTTCTCCCACTCTGGGCGGAGCGGATGTTCCTTCCTCCATTATGTTACGGGGCCACAATATCTATTTCGAACAGTCCCGCAGCCCATGTAACCCTATTACGTCCTATTAGGTTACAGTTTAATATCCTGAATGGCGTAGATTTCTCACAATCGGCACTTTATGGTGTAAAGGTGGAAATCTTTAAAAGTTCGATTTCTCAAATAACATACCTACTGTTTGGACCCCAAGAGATCGGGTCAAAATTGTTGCAAATACGGTCTAGTTTCCCCCATTTCAAGGCCTGCAACCAATTACCCAATCCAAACCAGGCCAATTATTGCCCTTTTTTTCGGATGGGAAATCATTAATGACTCCTCTGCCACTCTGAGCGGAGCGGGAGGGAATGTCAGACTTTTACTGAATAAAAACTATCCATGTTCCTTTCTCTCCCTTTACGTTCCGGGGCCGCGGTATCTCTTTTGAACAGTCCCGCAGCCGCGGAATTACCAATCAACCTGTATGTATGTATAAAGTGCAGCGTAACAGAAGCCTACGCCCAGCCGTGGACTGCAATAGGCTGAGCTTTTAGTTGTATTTTTATAGAATACCGCTCGTAGTACCTACCTAGGTAAATAGGTAGTAACTTAGGTACAGGTTAGTTTGCCGTTTGTCATTCAATATTCAACAAGGTATTTATAATCGAACAAGGTTAGGCCATTTAGCCGATAAACATTTATTAGTTACTAGCTGACCCGCGCAACTTCGTCTGCGAGTGAGGGTTAGTTTTTTTTTTATAAAAAGTATCCTATGTTACTTCTAATACCTCCAAGAATATTTGACAAAGTTTAATGATGATCGGTTGAGTAGTTTTCGCGTGAAAGCGTAACAAACAAACTTACATACACATTTTTATAATAGTAGGGATGTATTCTTGATCCTTTATAAAGTGGTTATTTATAGGTCAGTCACAAACCGGAAAATTAAAAGCTTGCCCACACAAGGTAGATAATACAGTCAACCATACGACAAAAACCAGAAAAACCGCTCTTAATGCTGCGAAGTACGCATAAATGCACAGATGAAGTTGCCATGGACTTGCCTTTGGCTGTTACCGGCACTGAGGGCGATAATTACTTTGGTCCTTGAACAAACCAGTTCCCTTCAAGACTTTTAAGTATTATTTTGTTTGCAAGCGCTACTTACTCGAATGGATTGATGCAGTCCATACGAATGACGTTGTAACCTTGGTCTTTTGCAAGTTCTTTGCTCTTCTCTGCCATGAGTACGGCCAAGCCTTGCCTTCGGAATTCGGGGAGAACTGTTAACATTTTGATCTGGAATTTAAAAACATTTATTTAACAACTGTTTTATTATTATAATGTACTAGCTGACCCACGCAGCTTCATCTGCGTCTCATAACAGAGAAAAAGCTTACAAAAGGAAAAAAAATCCTCGTTTTTGCAACATTTTTCATTTATGCTCCGTTCCTATAAATTGGTCGTAGTCACATAGACAAGACATAACCTTCTTAAATAAATGGAGTATCCAACACAAGTTCAATTCCAACGAGTAGTTCCTAGGATCAGCGCGTTCAAACCAACAAACAAACTCTTCTTCTTCTGCTTTATAATATTAGTCTAAATAAATAGCGGCCGCATATTTTTATCTGATATCATATCACTGAGTTCGGTATTTCGTGACAAATAAGCAACCGATGACAAGTGGTCAATGCCGCCTGATTCGCAATAGGTAGACAAAAAGCTCTAATATCAGATGTTTCCAACCCACGTAGATGAAACCGACCCATCATAGTGCAACTTTAAAAGAACGCCAAGCAGTGTTGCTTAGTTCAGGACAAAAGAAGCAGCTCTGCTTGGAGGCGGATTTTTGTGAAAATAAGTTGTTAAGTACCTCATAAACTTTCTGTTGTTTAAAAACTTCCCATAGATTTGGCGTCTCTTGCAATTTTGCCGTAAAGTATAGAAAATCTTTAGTGTTAGGATCCTGTAAATTAAAAGTATAACATTAGGTAACTTTTAATTACAATTCTTATGATTGACAAATATGTAAGTAGGTACCTAAGTAGTTTACATCACATTTCATCATCCCGAGCGTTACATGCAGTTTAATACATGCACTGGAAACCGCTTCAAAAAACATATGACTTAGTTCCATGTTCACCGAAAAGAAAACAGTCTGATTATCTAAAAACAGCTGTTACTGTGACACACACAAAACAAATTTTTGTATGGGAACATGTCGCAGGTACAGCTGTTTTTAGATAATCCGAGCGTCATCTTTTTGGTGAACAAGGACCTTAATAACGACAACAATGCGCATATTCAAAATATCATCAAACATCATGTTATCCCCAAAGGGTTTAGTAGAGGCGAACCTAAAGTAGTAATAGTAGTAGTAATAATACACCCACAAGTCTACCTTCTAAACCAGGATGCTTCGAGAATATAAGACCCAACTATTACTCGTGAAAAACAAAATAATCCCAGTCCTTGTTGTCGGCAGTCGGGTTAAAAGTAAAAAGCAGTAGGTACTGTGTTTACCTGTCTGTAGAAGGCAAAGTTTCTCAAGTTTCTAGGGTCAACGGGGCTGCTGGCGAAGCTGATGCACAGTCCTGCTATTTGGCCGTCGTCCGTTCTAGCGAACAGCGAGTTTCCTGACAATAACAAACGAGCTTAATGAGCTTAGACCTGTCCAAAGATGAGGTATCTTTGGACATGTCTTCAAAATGAGGTTTCCAATCTCATTTTTTCAACTAAATAGTTTTCGCGAGAGACACGTCCAAAGTGGTAAAATGTATCGTGTAATGTCTTATTTTAGAAAAAAATATATATCCACGTAAACTTTTACCGAAAATTGGTTTGAACGAGATCTAGTAACCATTTTTTTAATACGTCATAAATCGTAAACCGCAAATAACCTTCCATTCAATCAATGCGCCTGCTGGGTTCGGAGCCACGACTTACTGTTCGTCAAGGGGCCGCCACCACTGGGCCACCGCTGCTCTTCAGAAAAGCTTTGAGTCAGTGAATGTACCGACCCTTGGGGGCCAGTACTGGACGTCATCGACAATGATGCACGGGCGACAATAATATCATGATGTGACTGTACCTTGTTTCATCAAGCCTACTAGATATTCATCAAGTGCAGAGTCATTAGAGATGTCCATGTTTCGCGACTGAACCAGCACATGTTCGCTCAAGTAGTACTGCTTGATCACGTCCAGGGCAATGCTGTGGTGCTTACTCGTCACTTGGGACAAAGAAAATTGATCTGGCTGAAATTGAAAGTAGAATTTTATTTAACGAAAACCAACTTACTGTGAAAGGGCTATATAGGGCTGTTCAGAACAAGGTTATAAAAGCATCTTCATCGCCTCGTCAATAACTCATTCCACAGCACTAAGAAGCTAGATTGTGACTCCTCAAGGCCATTTAACTCTTTGTGAAAAATAGTGCAGTAAAGTTAAGTTAGTTTGAGTTTTGATTTTAGCAAGGAAAACCAACATCAGATACTAACGGCTCTTTTCAATACCTTTTCTTGCTGAAGCATATCCATTATACCAAATACGCTGTGACATTTCTTAAATTGTGGTTGAAATACATTCGTTACAATTTTTGATAGAGCAGGGGCCCTTAATTTCGTTAGAGCTAGAAGAAACATGACGAGAATTTTTCCGCAAATTTGTACCAAAATCTAAAATCCAAATTGTTGTTGCGCAAAGGGGCGGCTCCGATGACAGGCAATTAACTTCATTGCTTGACAGAGAGTCATAAATTACAAATGGCCAGTAGTGAAGAAACGCGTTCACGGCCTCACTGCGGTCAGAGCAGTTTCTTTAATAGGTACTTTGTTTGCGAAGAAGTGGCGAGTAAAACGCAGCGATACCCGCAACAGAGCATGCGAAGTCGCACGCGGCTCGTACTCTTTGTAAAAAGTCAAACTTAGTGAGAACTCGGCATGATGGTCTATTCTTATACTCAACATTTTTTTTTTACATAAATTGCATTAGTTAATAACAGGTAACACAGAATTGTATTCTACAATACTGTGGGTGAAGCTCTGTCCTCCTAACTAGGCTACAAAATAGCCTGTGTTTACGAGACACAGTTTCGAACCCTTAAAGGTACCCTAGGTATTTTAATTAGTGGTTAAGGAAACATCAACAGCTGTAAAGCAAAAAAAAAAAATTATGGACTCACGTAGATCTTAAGTTACTAATAATAAGCTTAGTTGAATGTCACGTGTCCAATGATGGAGCACGATCGTAGTTTTAATTTTTTCTAAATCAATCTAACAATAAATAAAATGTAAATAAGAGCGTGGACCCCCACGTCTGCGGTAGAAAACTAATTAAAAAAAAAAACCCTAGGTATTATTTAGCTCTGCTCTGGTACGTGCTACATGCTATCTTGACTAAAGTGATAATAAACAGACTGTTATCCCTTTTACCGATGACGGCAATATACGTGCCACCATCTAATAGGAATATTAAATCGAGAAGTTTATTCCATTCTTGTACTGGAATCGTTACTAATATGTAGTTGAATGTACATCAATATATTAAAAAAAAAAAAACAGTGGTGCCAACCATATGCAAAAAAAATTTGACACTTGGTAAAAAAAAGTTGCCGGTTTTCGTGACTTCAAAATTAATTTAAGAATATTTCATCAATCCAACAGATAAAAATGTAAGTGACCTTCTTTTTTTACGTAAAAATTAGCATGGAAGACGATAGTATCATTATTTTCAAAAATAGTTGTCGTAGTTTATTTAAAAATCATTTTTCTATGGTGGCCATATATATGCCACTATCAATTTGTAACTACCTACATGGTGGCAATATAATGTATACTGCCAGTTGGAGGTAAAGTATTTTTGTCTTATTTTTCTTTAGATAATCGATAATGAGCCGGAATAAACCCATATCAGATGATCTCATTACCCAGGAGTTGGAAGAAATGTTCGGAATTCCAGATGGTATGATTTCTGAAGATGATTTGGAAGAATCGGATTCAGAACAAGGTACCCAAGAAGATTTGGTAAGGGTACTAACAGGTGATGATGTTCTACTTAGTTCTACAGTGGTTGGTGTCCAACTCCTGTTACCTACTTGCGAGGCGTATAAATTAGTTTGATCTACAATGATATGTAGTACATCATCACTAAAAAATAAATCAAAGTAGGACAGTGGTTTCGTCCTGTTTGGAAGTTGTTTTGAAGAGTGAATGAGCGGAGTGTCGAAATAGCTAAGATCTGGATTCTGGGTCCATTCTTGTTTTTTCCAATCAGTCTCATCTATGTCCGAATCTGAATCTGAAGACGAAAAATCCGATAATTCACTCAATCCATCAATCCTATCTGGCGTATGTGGTGATGCTGTTGGTTCTGCATCACTCGGTAGTTGTGCGACTGAAGGACTTTGATGTTGTGGAGGTATTGGTGCAGATCTTGAGGCACTCTGAAGTCTTGAAGCTGAAGGACTCTGATGTGGGGCTGCTGGTGTAGATCTTGAAGCGCTTTGGAGTCTGGGGAGTGAAGGACTTTGACAAGTTGATGAGGATGGTGACGATATTGCCGTAGAACTAAGTAGAACATCATCACCTGTTAGTACCCTTACCAAATCTTCTTGGGTACCTTGTTCTGAATCCGATTCTTCCAAATCATCTTCAGAAATCATACCATCTGGAATTCCGAACATTTCTTCCAACTCCTGGGTAATGAGATCATCTGATATGGGTTTATTCCGGCTCATTATCGATTATCTAAAGAAAAATAAGACAAAAATACTTTACCTCCAACTGGCAGTATACATTATATTGCCACCATGTTTTTTTTATGGTAAATGTTAACTTAAAAAAGAATAAAAAACTGGGTTAATTAAAGTTTAATTTTGTAAAACCATACCCCAAATTTTATTTTACTGCTACACTTGGATCCTTCTGCTGGTAAAAGGGTTATGCAAGAAAATACTAAACCAGTCTGGGAGGTTATTTTCCAGTCTTTCAGATTTAGCGCAGCTAAGGCCATCAATCATAAAGGGTATCTTTATCAACCTGATGCTCACGTGTTGGAAACGTGATGGTGGTACATTTAATTATAATTTAAGTTTCACATACCAGTAATGTTTAATTAATTTTAATGTTCCGTGCTAAAACATTTAATTACATATTCGTTAACAGCTCTTTTCAAAGATTCGGTAATGTAGTGACACCTTGATAAGAATGAACAATTGTTTAGTAAAACTTGCTTCAATAATATGTAAGTAAATGAAATTAATTTTGTATGCCCTTTCACAAAATATTTAATACTCTATGATTTTCTAGGTACAATAGCAATATTAATACAGCTATGTAAATGCCTGAACCTAATAGATCTACCGTATCGGACTGAACACAAACATGTAGCTAAACTAGCGAAGGTGAATCTTACTGGCCAGAGATCACATAATGCAAGAGCCAAATTGGAAGAACACAAACATAAATCAGTTCCAGTCAAGTTCGATGAATTCAAATCTGAAAACATACCACTGAAGCCTATTCGCAAGTATTGGTTACTGAACGAGCACACGCAAAACATGAACGGTCCCGTACAACAGCGGGGCTATGAGGATGACAAAGACACGAATTTGAAGCAGAAGATAGCGAATCTTGTGGATCAGACGATGAGGGATACTCGCAAGAAGATGAAACAAACTGAAGAGATAAAGGAGGATCATCGGGTGGAGTCACCGTACAAGGTTGGTTTTATTCTGTGTATGATCAAGAAGTCCAAGAACGTCATGGATGAGTTGTTCAACGTAGCGGTGAAGCACAAGGAGCAGTGGAAGCCCCTCCAGCATCTAAAAGTCTTCGAACTGATCTCCCATACTAGCGTTGATACAACAAATTTGTTGAGGCAACTCGTCGACGTACATTTGAAACACATGAACTCTACTGCAAATGACGAAAATCACACTTCAACTGCCTCTATGCTATAGTTTGTGTAGGCTGTTTTGGGTCAGGTCAATATTAAATGATATCCACATTGAAATAAACATCTCTTATTTGTTTGAAGTAGGTGCTATAACAGCTATCCGATAAAACCCCAAATTCTAGATCCAAAGCAGTAGAATGCTGGCAAATTGATGAAATCAATTTCTACTGAATGGCCTAAAAGACGATATTTATAATATCGTCCACATAATATACAGGGTGAGTGGTAATATACCCTGGCAGGTAGACAAAGTAAGTAGAAACCTAATTCATACACGTTTCATGACAGAAGCTTTTCATATATGCATCGAAATAGGATGCCGACTGCTGTGTCGTAAAAGTACATTGTTACCCTAGGGGTGAAGGTAACTTATGTAGTCCCGAGAAGGGCGCCAATAGTTCGAGGGACTAAATAAGTCTTTAACCCGAGGTAAACACTGTGCTTTTAATTACGAATACAAGGTAAATAAAAATAAAAACAAGAATCGGATTGCCGCTTTCCCGCATATTTTGTTTTTTTTTTTCTGCCTTTATTTTTCACGTCGTCACTGAAAACATAGTAAATATTTGGCCCAAATCTGTGTTATTTTAAAGAAACATTTGCAACTAAATTATACATAAATTGTTTAAAAAAATTACATTCTTTAATTAATACTGAATTTTAGGCCATTTCAATTTTACTTAGCGCTGTAATTCAGAGGCTGTATAGAAGTCGGAACATGGTTCAATAGAAATGTGAAAATTGAACTAGTTTTCTACACTAATATTATAAAGAGGAAAACTTTGTTTGTTTGTTTGTTTGTTTGTTTGGTTGTAATGAATAGGCTTAAAAACTACTGGACCGTTTTTAAAAATTCTTCCACCATTCGAAAGCTACATTATCCACGAGTAACATAGGATATATTTTATCCCCGTACTCCCACGGGAACGGGAATTACGCGTGTGAAACCGCGTGACGTCCGCTAGTTTTTTATAATTTGACAGCTGTCAGATGAAAGCGATTCTCCCTAGGGCTGTTAAGTGTTACTTTTAACCCGCTCCTCAGACAACTTCAGACCTACTTTCCGAGTATGAGTAATAAATAAAATAGTACATTTTGATACAAGTGGAGAAAGTGAGAAAGTTTGTTATTGTAGGTCGAGGCGGTATTAACGACACCGACGGTTTTACACGAGCCGTAGGCGAGGGTGTTTTTGAGCCGAGAACTGCTATAACAAAATACATGTCCACGTGTATCAAAGGACGTTTGTCAATACACTTTTGAATAAATAAAATAAAAGAACGTAAAATATTTGTGTCATGAACTAATCATCATCATCATCAGCCTATAATGTTCCCACTGCTGGGACACGGCCTCCTCTCAATAAGAGGGAATGGGCTATAATCTACCCCGCGGGCCCAGTGCGGATTGGTAGATGTCACATGTCTTCGAAATTTTGGTTCTAGGACATGCCGGTTTCCTCACGATGTTTTCCTTCACCGTTTTGAGAGCAGCGGTGATGAAATAAATTACACAAAGTAATGCGCCTGCCTGGGTTCGAACCCACGACTTACTGTTCGTAAGTCGGGGCCGCCACCACCGGGCTACCGCTGCTCTCTATTATGATGAACTAATATTATGATTTTTTTTTCCGCGCTTTACTTTCGCCAGGTTGAGGGAGAAGCAAAGATGTGAAGCCGTTATACAGCCTAATATAAATATATTTTTGAATTTAAAAAACGCACATGTGTGAAATACACTGCATTTTGAACCTATTCGTAGTGCCAAAAGAAGTTTTCGAGGAAATGTATTGAAAAAATAATTTAAATCATAGTCTCGTAATAATTCATGACACAAATATATATTTTTATTTATTTTATTCTTCAAAAGTGTGTTGAAAAACGTCGTTTAATACACGTGAACATTTGTTATTGCAGTTTTCGGCTCAAAAAAAAACCCTCTCGACTACGGCTCGTATGTTAATACCGCCTCGAAATACAATAACAAACTTTCTCCACTTGTATCAATATTTTTTCACGAATCGTTTCCTTGATAGACTCGCCTCCTTGAAGGACGCAGGTGACTATGTCACCAGCTGTTAAAATTATAATTATCTAATATTTATACACAATCGATAACGGAAAAAAACATTATTTCTCACTATTTAAATTCTGCATACCTACAACCTGATCGTCAAACACGTTGATTCCCATTTACCCCTTTCAAAAGTGTTTTGTTCCATTTCAAGCCGCGTTCGAAGCAAAAAATGGATCTGCACTATATTCACTAGACAATACACAACACACGTGTATTTTGCATCACACATTGTGTAGCATCTTCTTAAATAATGAAAAGGCGCATCCCATCTTTTCCGCGCGGTAATTATTTCTCAGGTGTCATGGCGGTGCCACGCTACAGCCACGCCACAGCCACGCCACCTGTGCCTTGATGAGGTCGGCGCTAGTGCATTAGTTGATGATGTCATGGCTCGGTGCCGGCACCACTGGGTAGGAAGGTTAAATACGTAGGGGTGATATAAATTGCTCTTTGTCTAGCAGATAAATTGTTTGTTTCAGTCTATGTATTCCAAAAAGGTAGTATTCATAATTTATAATAAAAGGAGGATAAGAAATGGATGCTCTACACAAATGTGAGAACCAGCTGCGTAGTGGTTGCAGAAACCCAATCGCATTTTTCATTTTCCAATGCATTTATTACGGTTTTCACGTCGTTGAGCAAACGATATTTTAAACATATGAAGCAATGTCTTTACGTATTACTTCAAAATTCTTTGGAAAAATAAAGAAAAGTGTGTTACGCAATCGGTACCTTTCTCTCAATGAGGCGCATTTTTTTCTGGACTTAATATTTAACGAACATGGAATTGTGTTTATGAACAGAATGTAATAAATAAAAGTGATTATTAATTATAAAACAATTTGCTTTTATTAACAAATAAACAGTTGGTCGTGTCCTAAATTCAATTTATGTATGCTGTTTTGCGGCTTCATAAATAGTGCATTGTTACCCTAGGGGTGAAAGTAACTTATTTTGTCCCGAGATGGGATTTGGCGCCCGAATGAAGTGAGGGCGCTAATAGTTCGAGGGACTAAATAAGTCAGTAAGTTTACCCGAGGTAAACACTGTGCTTTTCATTACGAATACTAAAAATAAAAACAATGAAATAACTCGAAAACACAATTGAAAATCGGATTGCCGCTTTCCCGCCTGGAAAGCGGCAATCCGATTTTCAATTTATTCAGACATTATTTTTCATATTCAACATTGAAAAAATGGTTAATATTTTGCCCAAATCTATGTTATTGTAAAGAAATAGTTGAAACTATATTATAATAAAGTTATTTAAAAGTTCTTAATACTAAACTTTATGTTACTTATATCAATTTTACATCGCGCTGTAATTGAGTGGCTGTATAGAAAGTTGGAACACAGTTCAAAAGAAATGTGAAAATATAACAAGTTTTTTTAAATTATTTGACAGCTGTCAGTTGAAAGCAATTCTCCCTAGGGCTGAAAAGTATTACTTTCAACCCGCTCCTCAGGCAACTTCAGACTTACTTTCCGAGTATGAGTAATGAAAATATCTTTGCTTCTTTTTTAACCTACGAAGTATGCATAGAAATTTGAAAACTTTCTTTATTATATCTATGGTATTATGTATAAAATACAAAAGCAATATTCTAGTTAATAATTGAGGTTAGACCTATAATACGGTTTACAATATACTATATTCGTGAAAACGTAAAAATATCACTTTTAAAAGTTGCTACGTGTAACATATCAGTGCTCGTGCCTGTACCTAGGTATATTAAAAACCAAACCACGCTCCCGTAGCTTGGCTCCACAGCCAAAATACATCTATTTCACGTTTACCTACACTCCATTGTTTATTTAAACCAAAAAAGTTTTTAGTTTTCCATTGTGATGCTCTTTTGTTTGATGCGATACCTATTCGAACGTTGCTGTAAAAGTAGGGAAGGGTTCAGTGTGTGATGTTGGATCTAATCAATCAATGTGTGGGCACAATCGAGGGTTATGAGTTGTTTTTCTACTCCAAGATATTTTGAAAAAGTTTTTGTGACAGTTATTTGAAAATTACATTGCGGGTTATGTTTGTTGGCCCCGTTCCCATTAATTTTCGTTGGCTTTTGGTGGCAAAAGTCATGGATGACAGTAATCGTGTCCTCCTATATGTGAAAACATCTATTTAAATACACAAGCCACGACACTTAAAACTACACGGATATCTGTCGTCACGACAAAGTGAGAACGGGGCCTAATAATTTGACGTTAAAATCAGTAATGGTATATTTTGATTCACATGGGTAAACTTTGTCATTGCATTCGTGAAAGTGACGTTTTTCAATACACATTACACATTACACACACGAATAAAAAAAATATAAAACGAAAGTTTTTGACTATGATTTAATATGCTTTTTTTGTTTTGGTTTGCTTTCGTAGGCTGAAAAAAAAACCCAAGGTCAAACCTTTGCTGTAGATAGGTAGTTTAAGATACTTATTTCATAAAAAAAGTTATTCACAGCGTTAAATGAACTTGGACGGTTGTTCAATTTATTTCAATACTAGCTTCTGCCAGCGGCTTCGCCCGCGTGAAGTTTGATTATTGTCCCATGGGATCTTACTACCGGAATAAAATGTATCCTATGTTTTATGTGGGTCATAGCGTGATGATATAAACGTAAGAGTAAACAAATATAATAATAACAAATCTCCGAACTGCTAAGCTATCGGGAGTTACACGTGTTATTGTGAGTCAACTATAAAAGATAGACATATGCTGTCTTGGGATATTTTTTATATAATTTTATGTGGAATATTTCCGTTATACATGATTTCTATGTAGCTTTAACCATTAAGGCTGCACACGCGACGGAAGCTAAAAAAACCAAGTAACTTCTCCCGTTTTCCCAACATTTCCTTTCACTGCTCTGCTCCTATTAATGGTAGCGTGATGAAAAGTATACTATTACCTGCTCAGGAGTATGTAGAATAATTGTACCAAGTTTCGTTAAAATCCGTCGAGTAGTTTTTTTTTCTATAAATAACATACAGACAGACAGACAGACAGAAAGACAGACAGACAAAAATTTTACTGATTGCATTTTTGGCATCAGTATCGATCACTAATCACCCCCCGATAGTTATTTTGTAAATATATTTCATGTACAGAATTGACCTCTCTACAGATTTATTATAAGTATAGATATAGATAGATTATAATTCTGTAACTAAATATATGCTTACGTGTTACTTGCAGGGCCGGCTTTAACCGATTGCGGGCCCCGGGCAATTGAGAATAAAGGGCCCATGTTGGATGCAATGCAAGAGCGAGCGCAGCGAGCTCATATTTTTTGCACCCCGCCTCTGATAGGTTAGTTTTTCTTGTGACAGTTCATACAAAACTAGTGAGTGTTTTTCAATTTTAAATAAAACAGAAAATTTCTGATAGGTATTCATAAAATTGGCTTTGCTTAACGGATAAATTTGTGCGATTAATGTTTAGATATGACCACCGCGGCTGGTGCAAACATGCTAAATGTGGAGGTTCATCCAGCAATAATGCTATGTAACTATACTCATGCTTGAAAATACTGCAGTCCTGCAGTCCTGCCTGGGATAATAAAGTTTCTTTAGACTTTGGAATTTAGGCCCCCCTTGGATCGTGGGCCTCTGGGCACATGCTCAGAGTGCCCGGAAAAACGGCCCTGGTGACTTGCAGGACTCATATTTCATCAAGAAATCGCCAACAATAACGTACCAAAGCTAACGGAGCATGCGTTTTTCAAACAAACGTAATACCAAAATAATATGAAAATCAAACATATTCTTAAGGCAGTGACTGTACATATTTCGATTGCATAATAGAATATCTAAGTTCCCAAATAAATATTTTGTAAGGACAATGATATAAAGACGAGATATGAGGAATTTAAAATTTCTATAGAAAATTTATTTTTCTCATACTTAACTCTTTTTAAATCAGTGTACATTCAAAATATGTGTTTGAATTCAAAGTAGAAGTTTCCGTATATTGCCTTTTTTGTCTATGATAAAGGAATAGGGGAGGACACCGGCTCCTGCAACACGTTTTCAACTTCGCAGGAATCAGAGAATCCCATACACCTTCTACAACGTTTTCCTAATGTTTTATTTAAACTGGAATACCACTATTAAACCCATGGTATGTGTGGTCTGGTATGTTTATGTTTAATTAAGTATTTATAACAGTGTGGAAGAAAAAAAAATGGCATTAATAAATATATTTTTTATTTGATTTGATGCAAATAAGATTGTTGAACTTACCAACATATAAGAAGACAGAAAGATAGTACCTTATTAACTTATTTTTACTTAATTTTTCAACCCTATCAACAACGTCAATATCGACCGATAATGACTGTGAGCGAAAAAAAAATGTTATAATTCGAAATATGAATAATATTCCTTGTCCTATTCACATTTTCTTGTCGAATGCACGGAGCTACATAATGCGCGCTCATCCGCGGCTGCCCACCCAAAATAGCCGATACTACGACTATCTAGTTTTGATCTTCGGATGACATCTGCAGCAGCAGGAGGAAAACATTTGTAAATTATCTGTGAAATAACAAAATGGTGGCTTTAGTTCATATTGTCACGCGTTATAAGACTAGTTATAATATATTGTCAGTGTCATTGTTTGGGGAAGCTATGTTCAAAACAATAAATATTTCTCGACAGCTGATAATAATAATTAATTATATATATGACTAGCTTCCGCCACCAGCTTTACCCGTGTGAAGTTAGATAATTGTCCCATGGGATCTTACTATCGAGATAAAAAAGTCTTATAAGGATGTGTTAATTCAGCTTATAAACAATCTGCATGCAAAATTTGATCTTAATCCATTTGGTAGTTTTTCCGCAAAAGACTAACAAACATTCATCCACACCATCTATACTCACAAGCTTTCTCATTTATAATATTAGTAGGATGATATGGATGGGTAAATAATCATTAGTTCGCCTGAGAATCAGCGATCATGCTGGCGCTTGCAACAGCGTCGAAATATCCCAAGAGCTCAAAATTATGAAAAATCACGGAAGATATATCCCGTAAAAGTTGTTATTAAATAACACATTTATTAAAGAATAAAAAAAAAACCATACATACTTAGTAGAAATAAAAAATCTAATTATTGGTTGATTAAATCTCAAATAAGGTGAATTTACTTATAACGATGCTATAAGAAAATGAGTTAGGTAACCTTAGTGTTCAACACATTAAATTGTAAACTGATTAATGTATTCATAGTAAAAACTACTTTATTACCACAAACTATAAAGTGAGGTGTTCATTACGTAGTTTGTGGTACTTAATGAAAAAGTTTTCACTGTGATGGAAACATGATCATATTCATATCTTCAGCTTCGCTATTATGTAAGTATTTTAATTTGAATCATGCTAATTAGATTCTCAAGTACCAAGATGTTTAAGAAAATATGTGTTGACACGTGTCAAAAACTTCGATTTTTTTAGAATCTGAATTACAGTGCTCAGATATAAAAATTAAATAAATAAATAAATATCGCTGGACATTAACACACAGCGCCATCTAGTGCCACACTAAGCAAGGCTTGTGTCGTGGACACCAGATAGTTGATATGCTACATCTAGGTACTTTTTTGTTTGTAAATACATACGTATTATACATATAAACATCCATGGCTCGGAAACAAATGTCCATGCTCATTACACAAACAATTGCTCCTACCGGGATTTGAAACCAGGACCCTAAGAACGTAAGGCAGCCTCACTACCACTACGCTATTCGGGTCGTCGAATTTGACTGTGACTACGTTCACATTTGTTGTGTTTAACTTAACTTTTTTCACTTAACTAAATTTCCAGCGATTTACATGTTTCGTTGATTTTAGGTACGATACAACTAGTCTTACAACACTGTGACTGTCGCAATGTAGGCTTGCAGTATGGCGGTGCAGTTCACAACACTAAATGGGAACTAGAATCAAGAAGAGCACCGGCTGTGTATCAGCGTATGATGCCTCACACACTGCCAAGGAAAAGGGAATTACAAACGAATTTTCGTAGATATTGGCAGGGCAACAAAAAACCACACAACAAAGTATTCTTCAAAGCGTCCAGGCGTGTCTATGAAGATGAGAGAGACGCAAATTTGGAGAATGAATTTCTTTCACTCACGAAGCAAACAATGCACGATACCGAAGATGTGATGAAGGAAACTGAACGAATAAAGCAAGAATATAGAGAAGACACACCTCACACACTGCCAAGGAAAAGGGAATTACAAACGAATTTTCGTAGATATTGGCAGGGCAACAAAAAACCACACAACAAAGTATTCTTCAAAGCGTCCAGGCGTGTCTATGAAGATGAGAGAGACGCAAATTTGAAGAATAAATTACTTTCACTCACGAAGCAAACAATGCACGATACCGAAGATGTGATGAAGGAAACTGAACGAATAAAGCAAGAATATAGAGAAGACACACCTCACACACTGCCAAGGAAAAAAGAATTACAAACAAATTTTCGTAGATATTGGCAGGGCGACAAAAAACCACACAACAAAGTATTCTTCAAAGCGTCCAGGCGTGTCTATGAAGATGAGAGAGACGCAAATTTGAAGAATAAATTACTTTCACTCACGAAGCAAACATTGCACGATACCGAAGATGTGATGAAGGAAACTGAGCGAATAAAGCAAGAATATAGAGAAGACACACCATACAAAGCTGGTTTTATTCTAGCCATGCTGAAAAAGTCTAAAGACGTCGTTAATGAGTTATTTAACGTGGCCATTAAACATAGAGACGAATGGCAAGCGCTAGAACAACTCAAAATCTTCGAAATAATCGTGCACACGAATATTGACACCACTCATCTACTGAAACAACTAGTTGACGTAGAAAACGGTCTCGATGTTGTTCTGGGTCCTATTTTTAATAAACCTACTGTTACTGATGAAGTGAAATCTACTGATAAAATTCATCCTGATGAAGTGAAATCTACTGATAAAATTGATACTGATGAAATAAAATCTACTGATAAAATTGATACTGATGAAGTGAAATCTACTGATAAAATTGATACTGATGAAGTGAAATCTACTGATAAAATTGATACTGATGAAGTGAAACCTACTGATAAAATTAATACAGATGAAGTGAAAATTATTGATAAAAATACCGTTGATACTTCTTCCACAACCAACAATACTATTTCAGTCGCAGATGAAACATTCGTGAGGTTCGGATTTCAGTCCGTATATTGAAACACCCAAATAAACAAATATCTTTCTTTTCGCTTAGTTATTATATTGTAATTTATATTTGTATTTTATTATATATTTTGTCTTGTGTAAGTATTTTCTAATGTTATTATGTTCGATGATTGAACACCACACCCAGCCAGGAGCAAGCCTGTCCCGGACAAGCCGGATACACCAGGAGCACGATTTTGTAGGGAAAGACATGCTCTGGGACGGGAGAGGAAGCCCGACCAACCGCAGCCAGTCGGGCACAATCGACCGACTATGCAGCCTAGAGCCAATATAGGAATAGTGGTAAAGACAGGTACAATCCATAGGAATGAGCATTGGTGATTTGATCTTTGTTTCATTGTTCTCTTTTACCATTGGAGATTGATTGAGATTTCTGGTGATTGTGATGAAATATTATGTTCACGTATATGTTTCGTCGTCAGTAGTACACTCGAGAGCAATGAATCCGGGTCACTTAAAGAATCCTAAAAATCTCGGAAACTAAAAATGCTAGGTTAATGCAATAAATTGTATTTAATAGACAATGTAATACTCCTTAAATGAAGGTATTAAAACTTCTTAGTTATTGTAAAGTTATATCATAAAAAATCAAATTTGAAAAAGGGCCACTTTTGAAGATGGAACTACAAAATTACAGCATTTGGTTTTGCTTTTGTTTGTAATCTGTCATATATGTGGGTACATAAACCATGTTGATAGTGCTCTATATTCATTATTCAAGCTGAAATTATGTCGCTTACGCCTGAAGAATGCACCAGAATACTTACAATGCTGGAAACCGGCCGGAGTCAGCGCGATACAGCCAGGACTGTCGGTGTGTCGCTGTCAACAGTACAAAGAGTTCTCCGACGTTACGAAGAAACTGGTTCTAACCTACGCAGACCAGGAACGGGCAGAACCAGGTGTACCACAGCATGAGAAGACCGATACTTGGTGAACACCATGCTTCGAAATCGCTTTCTCACAGGAACTGAACTCACAAATCAGTTTCGACGCCTCGGAGGAAGTAACCCAAGTGCATGGACAGTAAGACGTCGGCTTGCTGAATCTAACTCAAAACCCCTTAGACCTGCAAACGGCCCTAAACTGGAGCGTGGGCATCGTATTTCAAGACTAAGATATGCCCAGAGCCACGTAAATTGGAGTATTGAAGATTGGTCAAAAGTTATGTTCTCCGACGAATCAAAATTTATGCTCTACAAGCACGATGGAAGACACAGAGTGTATCGAAGACCAGGGGAAAGATTCAAGCAAACATGCATCGAAGAAAAAGTAGCCTACGGTGGTGGGTCTGTACTTGTGTGGGCCGGAATTTCTTCTGAAAGTCGCACAGAGCTGGTGATCATAGAAAACGGCTCTTTAACTAGCGTAAGATATGTGGAAGAAATCCTCAATGATCACGTTGGTCCATTTATGGTCAATTTAGGTGAGGATGCTATATTTATGCATGACAATGCCCGACCTCATACAGGTAGGATTGTGAATGACTACCTTCAAGAGATGAACATTACTCGTATGGAGTGGCCAGCGCGCAGCCCGGATATCAACCCGATCGAGCATGCTTGGGACGAGCTAGGCAGATGCGTAAAACAACGAAACCCTCCCCCAATCACGCTTCGTGAGCTCAAAATTGCTCTCACAGAGGAATGGGAGAATATTCCCCAAAATCGTATAAGGAACTTGGTGTACAGCATGCCAAACCGCGTAAACGCAGTAATGGAAGCACGAGGAGGCAATACGAAGTATTAAAATTCAAGAAAATCGTAATAAAGTTCAAAAATTTCATGTTTCCTATTTTTGTTTTAAGGAGAGATCAGCAGTTTTTTTCTTTATGTAATTTTGTGTTAATAAAATGTATGGTGACTCATATTTTTTTTACTTTCATTTAAGGAGTATTACATAGTCTATTAAATACAATTTATTGCATTAACCTATCATTTTTAGTTTCCGAGATTTTTAACATTCTTTAAGTGACCCGGATTCATTGCTCTCGAGTGTATTTGTTTCGCTATCAGTTTCGCTAAGCTCGTAGATTTCCTGGGTGGCTGATCTGTATTTTTCTCTATCTGCTGCTAGATGAATCCATTCTTCTTTGCTTATATTGAAATATTCCATGTCTTATTGGAGTGACTCGATCCATGTTTATATATTGGTCTTCCAACTTTTAGCCGTTTTGCTGCGTGTAGTTAGTGCGGCTTTGGTTCGCCGGAGGATGTGCCCGAAGTAGCATAACCGTAGGCATTTAATTTTATTACTGTTTTTTGTTTTTCCCATAAGAATTTCGCGTGTTTTTTTGTAAGAAGGGTTTTGCATACTCTTTATCATATCTTTAAGAATGAGTCTTTCTTCTGAGTTTCGATCGGTTTGCCTTTGTGAGTGCCGCTGCCTTAAGACCGTAAGTCATTGCAGGTTCTATGACCATTTTATAGATACGCCGCGCGGTTTTCCACTTCATTTTTGTGTTTTTTTTATGAAGGATGTTAAGGCCTTGGAGTTACGCATCGTTTGTTGCCGCTAGCATTGACTGTGTTGTTTCTGTTAAGTGACGATGTTATTTACGTGCTTAGGTACTTGATTTCGTCTGCCGGTTGAATACTGGTTCCTCCAATTCTAATTAGACTTCGGGTATCGGATGTGTGCGTCTCTGGTTTGTTTTCGTTTCATCAATGTGGAATCCGACTGATTCCAGTAACGGTTATTTGTTGCTATTATCACGTCATCCGCAAATGACAATATAATAGGGGGTTGAATCTCACTCTCTCTTGAGTTTCAGAATAATAATATCCGCGAAAATTATTTTACGGTCTGGTATATTATTTCTCCACTCGCCTTTTATGTACCTAGTTAAATATATTTGGCTCGTCCGCAGATGTATCTATCCCAAGGTTTTCTCTTTTAATTATATCTAATAAGATTTCACCACTGTTATTCGATATTGTGTGCAACAGGTTGGCACCAGTTTTATTAGTCGTTTCTTTTTAAATGGTGTTTGTGTCTTGCTTTCTTATGTGCGCATTAAAGTCTCCTAGGATGATCATGTTTGACCCTGTAGGCTTTGCATTGTTGCAGTTGATTAAATCGGATGACATTTTTATTTCTCTGCCGCCATGACATTTGTATTTCTTCTTGTTATTTGAATGGTTATGGTCGTGTCTTTTCTTTCAAGTAAAGCGAGGCCACGGCGTTTGGTAGAGCCACTAAGGTGCCAGATGTAGTGGTTTGAGATAAATAATCCGGTACGCATGTTTGTTTCCTGTAGGCATGCTATGTGTATCCCTTTATCTTTCAGGGTTTTTTCAATATTAATTTTCTTTGAATGTGTGGCGATGCCTCTGACATAGGGAATGCAAGCCCGGGATCCCGGATCCCGAGATCCCGGGATTCCGGGTTTACTCCAGTCCCGAAAATCCCGGGATTAGATTTGTCCAATTCCGGGATTTTCAGGATTAACGAAAATGCTAAAACTTTATATATTTTTTTTTTATAAATTACTAATCGTAGCTTTCTTTGTAAACGCAATGTTACAGTCAATGTCACAACAGAATGTCGGCCATCTTGAATTGACAGCTGATTATTATTAGTCGTACGTATTGACCGACGCAGAGGATCGTACAACTTCGACGCGTGTGCACTTATTTTTGAGTAAGTCTTGTGTTTTTCTTACTTATTAGGTTCTAAACTTGTTTATATTACATAACATATATTACGCCATAATGTTTGATATCAATTTGCCGTGATTAAAACTATTTATCCGAGTTTATTATATTATGCTTTTTGGTATGTAATGCGTGTTTGTCTTTTTAAAGGTAAGAAAGCAAATGGTAAGAAGCTTCAAAAGCCATCACTATGTCGCTTTCTAAGGAGAGTTTATTTATTCAACATACGAAAGATGAAGATCCATCTTCAATATGGAGTCATTTTCTAATTGCTAAAGACGGTGGCGGTACAGCAAAATGTAAAAAATGTCCGGCTATACTGAAGGTATTAGGAGGATCAACCAAAGGATTACACACTCATCTGTCATCAAAACATAATATGAAAGTGACCAGACCGTCCTCGTCTAGCCTTTCCAATGAAGAACCACCCCCAAAACGGAAACATAGCTCTGTAGCGGACTTTTTTAGTAAATCTGATACTTTAGATGACGTCTTAGCTCGAATGACGTCCGTAGATGGCTTTCCTTTCAAAGTGTTTGTGACCTCAAAAGATTTGAGGACCTTGTTATTGTCAAAAGGTTATACAGATTTGCCAAAATCTGCAAATTCAATTCGCAGTCGTGTTGTCAGTTATAGCCACAAAATAAATAATGAAATCAAAGCTGAAATGAAGGCTTTAAAAAATGAAGGCAAGCGCTTCAGTTTGAGCTTTGATGAATGGACCTCATCTTCTAACAAACGATACATGAACGTTAATGTTCATTCGCTTACAAAGTTTTGGAGTTTGGGCCTCATTCGCATTGATGTATCCTTGACGGCGGAAGTGTGTGTTCAGATCCTAAAAGAACGCCTTTTACAATTTGATCTTTGTTTAGATACCGATATAGTGGCAATCGTAACGGACGGACCGAACGTCATGCTTAAATTAGGACAGCTTTTGAATGCAGAACACCATGTTTGCTTTGCTCATGGTATCCACCTGGCCGTGTGCGATTATATAAAAACAATGTACAATTAGAAACCTTGCCAAGTGAGTCCACTGATGCTGCAGATTCAGACGATGACGAAGACGATCTAGGAAGTGGGTTGGTAATTGAAAATGAAACTCCTGTGGATCTGACTAACGATTTAAATGTAAAGGAAGTGATAAAAAAAGTACGCAAAGTGGTGCTCATTTTTAAGAGATCATCACTAAAGAATGACACAATTCTTCAAAAGTATGTACACTTGGAACACGGGAAAGACCTTTCTTTGTTGCTCGATTGCAAAACAAGGTGGAATAGCCTCTTTACCATGCTTGAACGATTCGGACTTTTAAAAATCAGCATTCAGAAAGCTCTCTTAGACTTGAATAATCCAGTTCAATTGGAAGAAACTGACTGGACTGCTTCTTTTCTGTTTCTAAACCAATTAATAAAATAAAAGTGTATAACACATGTAAATACCTAATTGAATAAACAAATAGATAGGTAGATATCTTTTTAATTCATTTGTCATTATGCACAAGATTACGGTTTTCAATTCGTCGGAATCTTTATTTTATTTTTTTTTTTATGTAAGTTCCCCGATTACTCAAAGATGGCTGGACCGATTTGGATTATTTTTATTTCGTTTGGTATGCTTCACAGGTATGCTATGCAGATGTGCTACACATTTCTTCTACAATGTATGTAGGTACAGGCATTTTTTGTGGAATCTATAGTTTTTGTACGAGCGCCGCTAACTCCACTTTAACATGCCTTTTGGCCAAATAACTAATTTCCACAACACCATGAGGATCTCGTCGTCTCGTGGTTTTTTTTTTGTGGTATCCCCAGTAGGCCTAACGTTTGTTCATCAAGATTACATTATCCAGGAAATCGCGAAAAGTTTCAGGTCTGCATCTTATTCTTGAACAAAACAAATCTGATTGAGGATATTGTTTTATCTTGTAGACCGAATATCCTCTAAAACGATAGATGCAGCTGTTTAGGTGCTGCAGCTGAACTGTAGATGCAAGATGCGTCTACACCAACTTTAGCGGCTCTCGTACACTGAGACTATTGAATAAATTATGTATATTTACACTAATTGTAGAAAATTTTCTGTAGTTTGGTTAATTAAATAAAAATACAATTTTGCTGGACATTAACACACAGCGCCACCTAGTGCCACACTTAGCAAAGCTTGTGTCGTGATAGGGTTGCCAACTTTTTTTACAAGAAATAAAGTACATTCAGGTCAATGGATAATATTAAACAGTATGAAAAATTAACAGTATTTTATTTATTTTTTGTTTTAAATAAGTACATATTTTTTAGAGATTCTCCCACAACTTATTAATTTACAATTCTTTTTAAAAACTTCATACGCCGTACCACAATTATAACAGAAATTAAAATAAATGAGGAGTTCATTTTTATTAAATTTATAGATGCTTCATTTCTATCCTCCCGCCACGTAGCATTCATTACTGAAAAAACTCTTTCAGTAAATGCTAAGGTGAAATTTGTGTGAGCTTCTAAGTAGGTATAACACATAATAATTTGTTTGCATTTTGATGCTGAAAACAGTATTTTGTATGAGTGCCTTATTTTTGTTCAACAGTTAAAAGTATAATTTGGTTATAAACAGTATAATACTGTTTAAAACAGTATATTTGGCAACCCTAGTCGCGGACACTAGATAGTTGATATACTACATATATACTTTTTTGTTTGTAAATACATACTTATTATACATATAAACATCCATGACTCCGAAACAAATGTCCATGCTCATCACACAAACATTTGATCGTACCGGGATTCGAACCCAGGACCCTAAGAACGTTATGCAGCGTAACTACCACTACGACATTCGGGTCGTCAAAATTATTACTTTATTATTTCAACTAGCTCCTGCCCGCGACTTCGCACGCGGATCCTGTTGCTTATGTCAGCGACAACGGGGTCGTCAAAATCGAAGATCTGAAACGTCTGATGTCTGAGAGCCCGTGGAAGGGAAAATAACGGATCTTTCCCACTTGAGCAACACAAACCGTTTGTTTCTTTTTGCCATTCAACAGCTTCATAAAAAGTACAATTTTGAACCATACCTCCGATCGCGGAATAAGTGGCGTATTCAGTCATAGAAGTAAACGTAAATGCACTCCGTTCCTTATCAACCCAAGAAAGGTCGCCAGGCCCTATGGCTAATCTTGAGACACATCCGATTCTTCAGATGATATCGACATTCTGTTCAGAGAATGTCGAAGTGTGCGACATTCTCTGAACAGAATGCGTGCGTGTTCGGGGCAATGTCTGATAATCTCGAGCTGCAGTTAGTCGCGCATCACGTTCATCACTCGTTTCAAAAGACCTATAAGTAGATGTGCGAATACGCTGAGAACGTGATTCAGTATCGGTAAACGATTCCGATTCGCGAGACAATGCATGTCACTCACGATCAGCGGACCAGTCGCGTATCACGCTCCGCACTTGTCTCTAGAGACGTAGAAGCAGATGCGTAAATACGTTGAGAACTCAAGCGCAATTTTCTATCCGTGGACGTCTCCGACTCGCGAGACAATGCAGTAGTCCCGAAGATTAGCGTGTACAAACAAACAGACAAACAGACAGATTTTTTTTTGGATTCGTGCTCTATTACTGTTCCTAAACCCCTCAATTTTTATTTTTAAATATGATCAATGTACAGACACAGTATTTTACTCTTTTATTATATGTATAGATGTATGTCACCGTAAAATTGACAAACACGTTATATTACAATATAACGTATTTTTTCTCGCGATATTGTAATGTCTCGAATTATTGTCAACTGAACATACGGAAGTATCTCTACCCCCATAATCGGGACTTGGGGCACCCCCCCGTTAGGTTAGTTAGGTTCCTTTAAACCCTGCACTCGGAAATAACCCCGCGAAGCGGGGCTCCGTCGACTACGCTTTTTAGGGGGAATATAAAGTGTTTTAAGGTTATGTTATATTAATCGGTATTTCTCAGGAATGGTGCATTATCTTTTCATGAGAGTTGTGCCACTGGGCAAGGGGGACCCCTCCTTCCCTCCACACCGCGTAAGTTGACTACCATCGCATGCATTTCACGAAAAATAATGCGTTTTGTTGTAAGCAGTATGTTCATTCGACAATAATTCGAGACTTTACAATATCGCTAGAGATATTACAATATAACGTATTTGATAATTTTACGGTGACATATAGATTTACATTGAGTCGAAAGAGGTTATAGCCAAAAAACTGATTTTGGGAGCCATTTTTTTCCAATATGGCGGCGTGAGTGGCACAGATACGAGGTGGCAAAGTAAACATTCGAAAAGAGCACATCAAAATCTATTAAACCACAAATTTTCAAAATTCTCGGATAAATTTATAGTTAACCCCCTTTTTGAGATCCCTGGATCATAATGACAGTGGAACAAATTACTGGTGGACGATGATGATGGAACCGAATACCACTGGCTCGATCTAGGAATCGAATTCAGCAGTGGCGATTGCGACCACTAGGCCAACGAGGCAGTCTCGAACTCGACAAATTTAGTTTAAATATCGCTACAACGATCAAAACGTTTTAGTCAGCATACGCAGTAGTCGGAGACTTGGTCAGCTTCTTTCATCTGGGCAGAATTCGTGGCTAATTGTGGCATTAAACAATAGAACCTCTTAGCAATACAAGTAACGCGCCTCGCATTGTTCCCCGCACACAAATGCTGCCTGAATGTCCGTAAGTTTGTGCCTGGTGCCTGCATGCACGGACAATAAAAAATCGAGATATTGTTTTCCCTCGAAAACACAAAACATGACGAAACTGTTTCTGAACAGTATCATTTGGACGAAATGTTTTGTTCGTGGTCGCTGTTTGTCTAAACTTTTGTAGGGGATTATGTTGATGTCCAAAGATGGCTTCAGCAGGATTGTTTTTCAGTTTCAGGGTGTTTTGTTACAGACTAGCTAAAAGTAATCTGATGTGTCGTCATCATCTACCTAGCCTTTATCCAGCTATGTTGGGGTCAGCTTCCAGACTAACCGGATGCAACTGGTATTTTACATGGTCCGATTACCTATCTGAACTCTACAACCCAGTTAGTACCAGGCAATACGATACCCCTTGGTAAGACTGGTTGTCAGAATTTCTGGCCGCAGACTGTAACTCACTGTGTCAAATATCTACAAATGACAGCCGGTATCAACGGCCTAACCTGGTTTTGGAGGCACGGAGGAAACGGTATCTAATGGGTGATCAGTGGTCACCACCCATTCACAGAATAACCTAGGCCAGTACGGCTTAACGCGAAGATAGATCCGAGCGGTAGTTATTTATTATCTACCCACGACGAGCTCCTACAAAGCTGATGTGTATTAAGTAATGAACCAAAATTTTCTTGAACAATCCAATTTATTTGTTTGCAGGTACAATAAAGAAAATCCTTCAATAAAACAATTATTTAATCTACTAAAAAAATATGTATTTCAATCAACAAAGCACAGATTTTAATTAATTAAATTCATTCATGCTAAAACATCACTTGCTTTCCAATGATTCTCAGACAAAGCTCAAAGTGTATTATTTTATAGACAAATCGAAACAGAACGGGATTATATGCTTACATAATGTACTGCTTGATTTATGAAATTGGTCTTTATGTTTTATACACTAAAGCAGATAATTGTCTGTGAAAATGATTAAGTTAGGGCGTAACGACATTGAGTGCGAATATAATAGGGGATGGAAGGGGGCGGGGCCGGGGCTCGACGCAAATATAATCAAGGACTGCTAAAACTTTGGAGACGTCATTGGTCTTAATTTTATTGAAGAATTTTATTGTTTGATTATTATCGTTGGTAACTTTCGGAGTCCCCACGAGTTTTGCGGGAATCGATTCAGGGGAAATATCAACCTTTACAATGCATTCAAAGTATTGTTTTATCCACTTTTACATTGCAATATAAGCTTGTATGATCGAATCGGCTTAAACGCACACCGCTGCGCGCGTTCGGTTATGCGTGTTTTCTCAAACCTTCACTGCAACGCGATTCCAAAAACGAGTTTATACGCGCCGCAAACACACGAGGATCACGTTTTACTGTCCTCCAACCAATACGATAAACCAATAGGGAATATGCATTTATTTTTTTCTTCGCTTAAATCAATAAAGTACCTACAGTACTATCAACCTAAGAAAATAATTAAAAGTTAAGTTCAACAAATGCGAGCGCTCAAAAAAAAACTATTTTTTTTACGACAGTTCAAACGTGACTGTTGCGGCCATTCCTGTGAAAGCGGTTAACATCATTTCCCCCTACTTCTCTGCCTTGTTTATTTACATCTTATTTTTTACCCTTATTATAATAATTTTACTAAATGTATGTGCTTTATTCAAATAAACATAATTGCAATAACAATATTACAATAACAGATTTGTGAAAGTTTACCGAAGAAGACGAAGACCGAAGTTCAATACTAGTCGTATTTATTTTCTTTGAAGTTTCATATAGTGACGATAAACGTTCAAAGATTGCTTGATTTTTAGCTTGAAGTAATTTAACTTTCATTTTAAGATCTTCCATGTTGAAATCGTTACTTAGAAAATACAGCGAATAATGATAATGGTTATAGCGGGTAGACTTACAATAATTATTTTATTGTAAGTGGGGTATATTGAAAGAATGCGGTTGAATATAAGTTATAGGCAAATGTGCCGAACTAACTTACGATAATTAGCGGTTTTTATATTGACCTGTGCTATTTTAATGCAGCAGGCGCAATATTAAGTTGGTACGTAGTTCTCAATGAATAAGTACCTAGCGAGATGTACGAACGTTAGTACGCGTTCAATATGGCGGTTTTATGGACTTTGGTATTTGACCAAAATCCTAGGTATGAGACCTAAAAATGCTGATTCTTTGAATCCGACTCGAATGGACCAAAAACTTATGGTTAAGTTGGGATATAGCGGGAGTTTCTCGAAGGACCAATATGCGGGTTTATAATTTTTGCGCGGGAAAACAGATTATGAGAAATGTATGTTGCCAACACTTATAAGAGAGTAACGGGAAAGAGGGACTTACTTGAAGGTGAGGATGATCGCCTGGACCGATGACAGATGCGACTGGAGTGCGCCGGGTTGAGATCCAGCACGGGTTCCGGAGATTTCTTCAGCACTTCACTGGTATTAATTGTCCCACGTTGTGTTGGCCACCACGTTTTTAAAGTTTAGAGTCTTTACGGTGGTTCAGCTGTTAGTTTCTGCGGCGCGCGCCGCGGAAGCAAGCGATAGAAATATGTGTGCGGTGCGGTGAACGATTCAAACGGAATAGAGAGATTCCACCGTGGCGTTCTCTTGTCAAAAACCGCGGCGGAAGTTGACGAGCACCTTTCTCTTTCTGTCACATGCGACGTAGTAGGAAGGAAGGAGATAGGTGTATCAAATAAATGTTGACAACATGAAAAAATATGTTTGTTTTGGAAATATTTAAACAATGAGGTGTACCACGCTCGTATATATTATAGTAAAACTTGTACTACAGAAACTTGCGTAAGCATCCTGCCCGGCTTTGAGGATATGTAGTATTCTCAAAAAGAGGAAAAATATATGTTAAAGCGGACTAAGAGAGAGAAAAATAAATGAATATGTTAACCCTTTTCCTGTCCCATGAGCCACATATGGTTCAGAGCGATTGTTTAACTATTGTCTCTTTTCGTGGACAGTGAATGTGTTAATAAATTATTACAGCTAAAATTTAATTGCGTGGTGATATTACTGAGAAGGTAAAGGACATAGCTTGACAACGGGCCTCTTGAAAGAACCGCTGCATGTCTTCACCATAGCAACGCGGATTGTCCCATCCTTACCAGGGAAAACTTCTGTGATTATGCCCATTGGCCAACGTAAAGGAGGGACATCGTCCTGATGCATGAGAACCACCGTACCAATCTTAATGTTGTCTGCGGCATTCAACCATTTTTGCCTAACTTGTAAGTTATGTAGGTATTCTATTCGCCATCTTCTCCAAAAGCTGCAAACCATTTGGTCAAGCAACCTTTTGCGGCAAGTTAGAGGCCTCGTTGTTTCGGGAACGTTCACGACAGGCAACGAAGTCAACGGAGAAGCCATTATAAAATGCGCGGGAGTAAGCGGCTCTGGGTACGGGTCCTCAGTCAGGACACAGAGCGGTCTGGAATTTAGAACTGCCTCAATTTCAGTGAGAACAGTAGAAAGCTCCTCATATGTGAGAAGTTGAGAACCGATAACACGGTATAAATGCGATTTAATAGATTTAATATTAGATTCCCACAGCCCTCCAAAGTGGGGAGCGCGGGGTGGAATCATTTTCCACTCTATGCGGTAGCGGT
Source organism: Xestia c-nigrum (assembly GCA_916618015.1). Classification (NCBI taxonomy): domain Eukaryota; kingdom Metazoa; phylum Arthropoda; class Insecta; order Lepidoptera; family Noctuidae; genus Xestia; species Xestia c-nigrum. Next base: position 16,389,486 of record OU745260.1, read on the forward strand.
TAGCAAGTAGTTCTTGCAATTGAGCTTTGGCTCCAACAAAATTTGTCCCGTTATCGGAGTATAGGTAAGAAACCGGTCCTCTGCGGGAGATGAATCTTTTAAAAGCGGAAATAAAAGTGTCCGATGACACGTCGGTAACTAATTCAATATGAACCGCTTTGGTAACGAAACAAATGAATAAACAAATGTAAGCCTTCTGACTTCTTTGACCTCGGCGTCTACACAAAGTTACTTTAATGGGACCAGCGTAATCCACACCCGTATGCACAAAAGCCTTAGTCTCCTGCACGCGGCAAGCGGGTAAATCAGCCATCTTTGGGCTAGGGTGAGAAGGAGAAATTTTGAAACAAAAGTTACAAGCGTGTACTCTTTGTCTGATGACACCTCTAGAAGAGAGGATCCAATATTTTTGGCGTAACAGAGAGCTTAGAAGGCTTACACCGGCATGACAATAAACGCGGTGATAATAATCTATTAGAACATGTGTAAAATTATCATGTTTCGGTAAGAGAGCGGGATGCTGAGCTTCATAAGGAAGGTTCGCATTTGACAGCCTGCCCCCGATTCTAATTATGTTGTGCTCGTCTATAAAGAGATCGAGTTTTTTAAACTGTGAGCGAAGCTTTTTACTTTTAATTTCGTCATAAATATCTAAGAAATGAAATTGTTGAATACAATGGATTAAATAAATTTCAGCGGTAGCTAATTCACGGACAGTAATTGTCTTAAGTGACTTGTCGTAAGGAATAATACGTAAAAATCTTAGAATGTATACAATTATACGCAATATTTTATTTAAAGATGAAAATTTTAGAGAAAGGCTATATACTAAATTAAGCTCTGATACGGTAGATACTAAGGTTAGTGATTTATTATTAAATTCAGGTAATTCCTCGCTGCATGAAGAAACAAACGGAGTGATAGGCCACTCAGTAGTTGGGCGCAGAAGCCACTCAGGGCCATGCCACCATAAACCGTGATTTAGCAACTGTTCAGGTAGAAGACCTCGAGATAGACAGTCACTAGGATTTTCCTTTCCGTTAATATGGTGAAAGTGTTTAGGATCAAGATTTTCTTGACATTTAGCGACGCGGTTACTAACAAAAATGTTCCATCTGTGCGGTGAGGAATGAATCCATGAAAGTGTAATTGTAGAATCGGAAAAGGCAAATATTTCATTAATAGCTGTTCGAGAGCGGTAAGTGTCATAAACTAATTTAATTAAGTTCGACAAAAGAACAGCGGCGCAAAGCTCTAGACGAGCCAGAGATACGACCTTAACAGGTGCAACTTTGGATTTAGCACACACCAAAGTTACGTGTATGTTACCATATGTGTCAGTGACGTGTAAGTATATGACGCAGCCATACGCATTCAAGCTGGCGTCAGCAAAACCTACTATATTTGTCACGCAACCCATAGTAACGGCTACATGACGAGGCAATTTTAAAGAAGAAAGTAGAGGCAGTTGCTCTTTAAATTTTTGAAAAAGATTTACAATAGACTCGGGCGGAGTTTCATCCCAATCTGTGTTTAATTTCCATAATTCTTTTATGAGTAATTTCGCGAATAAAACTACGGGAGCAACTAGACCGAGAATATCCCACAAGCGGGCAACAGTGGAAAGTATGGAGCGTTTAGTACAACTTTTATCCAAAATAGATGTGGTAAAGGTGAAACAATCCTCGGAAGGAATCCATTTGAGTCCAAGAATTTTTAAATTATCCCCGTCAGAGAAGTTAATAGAAGAACGGTTGGAGTGTGGAATAGTCTCTAGTAGTTCAGAGGAATTACTTGCCCACTTATTAAGATCAAAGCCCCCCGCCTTAAATAAGGCGATAAGTTCTGCGGAGAGAATCTTGGCTTCCTCTAAAGTAGCGGTCGAGTTAGCCAAGTCATCCATGTATAGCTCATGAGAAGCGACAACGGATGCGCGCGGGAAGCGATGTTTTTCATCCTCTGACAGCTGGCGCACAGTGCGCATGGCTAGGAAGGGACTGGGCTTGAGACCAAATGCAACTCGGTTAAATTGAAATTCGCGAACAGGTTCAACCGTATTAAATCGAAACAATATTTTCTGGTATTTTCGATGCTCATCAATAACAGCAATTCGAAGATACATCTGTTTTATGTCAGCTGTAACTGCAATAGGGAATAAACGGAAATTTAGAAGTAATAAAAATATGTCAGCCTGTAAATTCGGCCCTGTGTGTAACAAATCGTTCAATGACACGCCATTATGAGATTTGGCGCTCGCGTCAAGGACAATACGAACTTTAGTAGTCTGCTTATCATTCCTAATAACAGGGTGATGCGGTATATAATAACCTATAGTCTGGTCAACAGAACTAGGTGTAGTTTCAGTTAAATAATTTTGATCAAGATATTCTTGGATTATTTCGTTATAACTCGCGCGCAAAGTAGGGTCGCGAAGCTTAGTTTTTTCCAAATTAATTAAACGTCGATAAGCGACAGCATAAGAATTTCCGAGTGAGTCTGGATTTTTACAGAATGGTAATGCAGTACAATACCTACCACTAGAGTCACGTGACACACTAGAAGCGAACAGCTGTTCACACTCGAGTTCAGCAGGGCTCATAAAAGCTTTTGACGGTATTTCTTCAATGTTCCAAAATTTATGTAACGATTCGTCTAACGAAAGAAAACAATGAGAATTATCTGTATTTAACGCGGTAGAAAAATATGAAGCGGTATTTAAATGAACGGAACTTTAATCATTGTTAGATAAACTAGCGGGTACCTCACCCATAAGAATATAACCAAACACGGTTTCAATTGCGGAAGGCGCGGTAGGTGAGATAATTTTATCATGCAGTAATAAATATGGGAAAAGTTTAGCCCCTAGTAATAGTTCAACCTCACCGGGAATGTGCCACAGTGGATCGGCTAGCGGTAATTCAAGCAAATGTTGCACTGTGGAAGTGTCAACAAAGTGAGATGGTAATTTATCCGTGATACAATCGACTACAAGAGCGGTTATTTTAAAAGAATTAGTTTTATTTTTAGCAGTTACTGTTATCTCAACGTATCCTGTAATAGGTCGCGAAGACGTTCCTACGCCCTTTATAAATGAATTTGAAAGCGGTATAATGTCTAATCGTAGTTTTTTACAACAAGCTGAAGTAATTATATTATTTTGCGAAGCGTTGTCTATTAAGCATCTAACAGAAACGTACTTGTTATATTTGTTATCAACATAGACTTGTGCTGTTGACAAAAGCACGGTGGTACGCGGAATGTTTGAGCCTACGCGAGAACATGCACACAGCGCCACCTGTGGCGAATGCTCGGAACTAGGTACAGCGTCAGTCGATATCGATCTCGCAGGCTGTGCACGTTGGTCGAGATGTAACAGTGAATGATGTTTTTTGTGACAAGTCTTACAAGTATGTGTAGATTTACACTGTGAAGCAGTGTGCGTTGCACTAAGACAGTTTACACATCCACGTTTGTTTTTAATAAAATCCAAACGCGCGTTGGCTGATAGTACCTGAAAGGCTGGACAGGTGTAAAGCTTCCAGTGATCATTTTTAGTACAATATAAACAATTTTGATTATTGTCACAAGAAACAAAAGTATGAACATCACGTGACTGATTACGATAAGAATTATTTTTATTATGATTAACGGAAGAGGTCCGAGAAGAAACAGTTCTATCTAATATTTTAACATGCGATTTTATGAAGTTAACGAAATCCGTATAAGTGGGTATCTCCTCATCTCTCATATGCATCTCGAATAAATGCACGGTAGCGGGGTCTAATTTTTTCAAAGCTAAATTTAATAGAATGAAATCTTTTAAGTCGTTTTTTTTACCCTTATTATAATAATTTTACTAAATGTATGTGCTTTATTCAAATAAACATAATTGCAATAACAATATTACAATAACAGATTTGTGAAAGTTTAAGAAGAGTTTTTTTTTTTTTTTTTTTTTCCTTTTATGGCAACTGAGCCGGTTCCGACTATTCTGCCAGTGTCACGTCGTGACGGTAGCACAGAGAGGCAGGCCGTCGAACTTCGTACTCCGTGGTAGGTGTTAGTCTAGTTAAGCATTGTGCACCAGCTAAAATTTTAAATCATTCTCATTTATGAATGTGGCCAAAATGTTGATTAATTTAGGGGAGAAGTGGGAGAGAAGGGTATGAAAGTTGGTTGGGAGAGGAATATTAAATTTGGAAATTTTTTGGTACAGGTCAACGGATTTATTATTTAGGGAGCAGGAGAAGAAAATATGATCTAAAGTACCCTCCGCAAGACCACACTCGCACAGGGAACTATCCCATTAAGAAGAGTTTTCAAATTAATTGTTTCTTTGACACAATGCGTTTGACATCACTACGTAATTGTTTCTTCGTCACAACGCGTTTGGCAACGATGCGATTTGAATTTGCGTTCCGTTTCACCAAAAACTTGCTATATAAAATTGTAAAATAAGTGTTGTATTGGAAAGTAAAGCACAGTGTTTATATGGGAAAATACATGAAGGAGGAGAAGGTCAATTCAATTCAGGGAATTTCTTGCATATTTTATATTAGTAGAACGTCCAAGAACGTCTATTATAAGTCTATTTTATTTGATTACTTTTAGCGTTAAATTATGCCAAAAACGGTAGCGTCTTGCCAAGTACATTTCCAAAGTAGGTACCTAAGTTACCAATCAAAGTTAGTAAGTTTTCCTCTTTAAGGTGGAACTGACATAGGGTAAGCTTGTGAAACTCAAACGTCTGAAAATAACCCTCTACGCTCATTTAACTTCCCCATTCAATAATATTATATATAATACAAATAGTTCGTGCTCGTTTTCCTGTTTCTAATGCTTAATTTTAATGGACCAACCCTCAAACTTCAGTAATTATAGAACGAATATTAGATAACTTTTTATTTATTTTCCCCGGTTCATGATTAAGCAAAAACTCACGGAAACTCGGTTTCATAATTTGGTACCTCTAATTTATATGTCCCATGTTTTCATCTCACAAACATCTAACATTTTTATAATAATTGAATACTTTTTCGTTTTTTTTTTTTAGTTTTTTTTAAGTAAATTGTACAATAAGCGTAACACCAAAATGTAAGAGGTGTACTTGCTCAATCCATTTTCTCTATAATGTAACAAATATTTGTAGTGTGAATGTCGTCTCTACGCCGTTGTTGCGCACTAATCAGCGCGGCTCTACGTCTGTGCGCTCTCTATCACAATGCTGCTATTACATTTGCTCAATAATTGCCGCCCGCACCCTTCACCGCCCCCCCTCTCCCGCCCTCTTACCGAACAATCCAACAACAATCAATTTAGATAATAAATACATAATAACATCTAGATTTTGAGAGAAGAAGGAGATTTATACATGGGAATAAAAAATAATATTATGTAAGTAGGTACATCTCGAAACAAGATATTAGGACCTAATGCTGCAGTACAGTCCGATCAAATATAGTTTTATCCTCGACAACCACGCCAGGCGGCAGAAAATACAGTTTGTAAACAACCTCATCACGAGGCCGTCAACAAAGCATTCTGTACATTAAACTAAGTAACTTTATGCAAATGTTATTGCTGGGAAACGACTTTTTTTTGGGGTGAAAAGTCATGTTTTGTTGGTAGAACTCAATGTAACATTGTAACGAACTCAAAACATTGTGCTGATGGATTGATTGAATGGGACGGGGGTCGTGGAGGTGTTTAAAGTAAAAATCATACAACAACAAACGAGTATTAAAAAAAAAACTTGTCATAAAGTTGGATCTTTGGACCTACGTAACTAGAAGGTTCCTAGGTGTGGTGTAGAAAAAAATACATCGCAATGACGGGGACAACAAGTGCCTTTCGGCTTCGTTAAGAGGTTTTTCACTCTCTTTATTATGTAAGACATTTCGAAACAAGATATTAGGACCCAATACTGCAGTACAGTCCCATCAAATATAGTTTTATCGTCGACAACCACGTCAAGCATCGGGAAATATAACTTTGGACGCTAATGTAATTGAGCTGATATTTCAATGCTAGCAAAAGGCTAAGCTGCTAACTAACTAGCTTATACCCGCGGCTTTACCCGCGTGGAGTTCGATGATTGTCCCAGGGAATCATACTATCTGGATAAAAAGCACCCTATAAAAAAAAAAAAACAAATAAAATCATTTTAATTCGAGTATCACAGACTCATATACAAATCACACAAATTCATACAGTCACATTACATAATTAATATATGTTATTGTATATTGTTGTTGTTGTTGTTCTATGTTTTAATCTATGTTATAAACTATCTGTGTGCAAAATTGGATCCAGATCCGTTCAGTGGTTTTTGAATGAGTAACATCCATACTTGCAAACTTTCGCATTTATAATATTAGTAGAATTATCGTATTGAATATGGCCAAAAAAAATATCCTACCACCACTACGAACTAAAAGTATGTTAGTTTTAAGGCGGAGGTTTCTTGAAAACGGTCCAAAAGGCGGTTTTTAAAAGCAGTGTATCTCTAAAACTGTAAATAATTTCGACAAATAAAAAAACTTTATATTTTGAAGTCCTTTTTGCATACACTGATGGAACTCAAAACATAATTTGACAAACTAATGCACCAAAAAAATCTTCAAACATACCTCTTAATTTTCTTTCAAAGCAGTTTAGCCATTTATTGACAATGATAATTATATTTAAAAATATAACATAAAATTTCAAACGCTAAACTACATCTACTGATGGATTATTTATTATTAAATAGTTAAGTTCTCATTTTAAATCGATCGAAAATACTCATTTCGCACTATTCGGCCCGCAGTGACTGAAGTAACAACCACTTTGTAGTGCAAGCTAATTAGAACTTTATTCTTACAGTGTTTCAAACGAAGTTTGAACCACCACAAATAGAGTTGCTTATTTAGCTGATGTCGTCGCCTTAATCGGTGTCCCCAAAATCTAATTTAAGAAAGCAAGTATTGCATTTTTTTATGTTTTTATGTCCTGGATCAAATTATTTCAAACAGTGTACACGAGTGGATTGATAATAACGAAAATTTTGTGTCCAGGCTCTTCATCGTCTGAAATGAATGATTTAGCATGAGGAGCGAGCTGAATTGACGCAGAATTTAGAGTTCTTTTATTTTATTTATTGTAACATTGTCTTATTATACTAAAAACGAAATCGAATGAAACGTATTCAATATAGATCGAAGTTTTATATCATATTAATTAATTTGATAAAATTAAGATTATTCGTAATGGCCGCTGGCTTTCATTACGATTTTTTTCGTGAAAACTAAAAACTAACAAAACTATTTAACTAGCCATTTAACACTCAACTTATTTTTCAGTATTTTTAGCTTTTATAAGAGTTGAATGTAACTATGTGAATTTGAGCGTCAAACTTCCATCGCCGAAGGCTTTTCTTACAAATTGAGTTCGTAAAATATGTATAGTAAATTACACGAAAAGAAATATGAAAATGTGTAACTCCAACTTCCAAGAAAGAGAATGGCACTATCGTTATTCATAAGCAAATAATTAAAATATGTTACTGCTGCTGAAAATTACAGCGTTGCAAATCATGAATTTTCGTAAAAAGTGTAATAGGACCCTTAACAGCTCGCAGCATGAATCATGATTCACCATCCATACCTTCATTAATTTCCTCAATCTCCTATTAATTTACCAATCAAATCCTTAATTGAATATTTTCATTTAGTCCAATTCCATTAATCCCATTAATGCTATAATGAAACAATTAAAAGGTACCTGTCTCCGTGGATTAGCGGGTTTGCGGTCGCACCGGCCGCGGTCCGTCAATTCATTACCGGATGGTGAAAGCTATCCGATTTTCGCGCACCACCTAATTTCTAACTATCAATGGAATTTAATGGTTCGCCCTGTTTTATTTTAAATCGTTATTTAATGTGCTGATGTGGATTAAATCTTACATGTAGTTTTGAAGAGGTTGAGTCTTTCTGCTTTTTGTGCTTACTTATGATTCAAGTACTACCAGTTGTAACGGAAAACACATACACATTTTATAAAAATACTGTAAATTTAATTTATTGCAATGAAACTGGCTGCAGTTTGAATTATCTAATTCACTGTTTATATTTGAATTAAACAACAATATCGCCCGAACTGATATCGGAGGCGAACATGGCCAGATATCGCAAAAGTTAGAGGTATGGAGGGAAAAAGGGGAGGCCTTTGCCCAGCAGTGGGACACATGGTAGCCTAAGAAAAACAAACAACAACATCATCAATTGAAACGATTGATGTTATCCAGCTACTGTTACTGTTAACAACAAAGTTAAGATAGGTACCTAGTTAATACGAATTAACAAAGAAGTGGTGATCGCAGATATAAATACAAGAATTTACTAGAAGATAACATACAATGTAATGAACAACGATTCATACAAGTTTATTTCAATGATGTCAAGTCAAACAAATTAGCAGATAAGCGTGGTTAGACGATAGCTTTGTGGAAGTGTTTACAAAAACGTCTGTGAATTAGCGAAGAGTGGATCGCGTAAAAGTAATTGCTTCTGGCGATGTCTGGCAAATTGGTTTAACTGCTATGCCCAACGTGTTCAAAAGGAACGGGATTTTTATTCTTTCAAAATCATTTTTGTTTCTAAAAGTGTCTAAGAGAAGATTGACATAACTTTTCAGTAAAATTATGTCACTTTTTACTTGCTTGCTTTACTTGCCCATCGCCTATGTTAGCTCCGTCTTGTTCAATGTCTAGTTAGCTGCCAAACACCTTTTTGACGTGAAAACTTATTTAGGTGTATTGAGCCTTTTGAGTGAACAAAAATCATGGAACTCGCGTGACTGTCACGTAAGCTGGTTAATTAGTTTTCACTTCTATCGGCAATCCCCAAAGACTGCCGCGGAAGTTTTTATTTTGGTTCTGTGTCTGCTCTATGCGTGTTAAAGAATGTCTGTAGATCTCAGTTTGAATCTTTAGATTTAACGGACCTAGAAGTTAACTGTTCTGTCTGCCTCACGAATATTCTTTATCCGACAACACAAGTTTGTCCCAGTCTCAGTCAAAATATAGAGGCACAGTACCTCATACTATCTTTGGCAGTGACCGCTACGGTGAGCTTTAATTAAAGGATTGGCTGTTTTTCCACACGGCCCGGTCGGCACCAGCACGGCACGGGCACGACCCGAAAGCCAACATACAGTTTCGCCACTGACGAATTTCACTCAGATGAAATGTCACGAATTTGAAGACTGAAGTAAATGTTGATGTGCCTGGAAATACAATTCAAAATGTCCGCTTGGGTCAGAATATTTTTTGCAGCTTTCTTCCAACAAAGGATATCGAGCCTTACCGTCACCACAATGAATAGTCAAAGTAGAAATCTCCAAAATCACTAAGCTTTGTAGACATAGATTGTCGCAACTTGTGGTTCAATTTCAACTTCAACTCTAAATGGCCAGGTTGTGAAAGCAAACTATTAGATACATAATTTTACATATAGGTACCCGTATGTTAAATTGACTTACAATATACTCGTCAATTGGGCTTTATCTCAATTTTGAGGACAAATCATAAATAAAGACCGCAACTGTGTTTATTGGCTGTTTTATATCTACAAAGTAAGCAAAAACAACACACGAAAATAAACCCCTTCGTTTTTAACCCGTGAACCCTGGCGTACACTGCGTACGGACTACGAACGTAGGGGTATAATTATCCAGATCAAATGGAGTCCAGCCGTATTCGGTTAGTCTGAGGTGTGCCACAGAAACGTCAGCTTTTTTCGGTCCTTTTACTTCGGACGTCAAATGAATGAAGCCGATATTTCACGGAGATTTATTTTGAGTAAGTGAATGATGGAAAGGTATTTGCGAATTTGACGAGATTTTTGGCGTACTTATTTAGTTAAAAGATCTGTGCTTTAATAAAATTGAACTGTTTTGAATAAGCATCACGATGAGAAGGCAACACTGTTACTCAAACGTGTAAGACATCATTTGCATTTGCGTAAAATGCAGAATAGACAAATGCGTTTTAGCAAATTTACTATTTAAACTAAATTTTTCAATATATTTTTTTTATTCAACTGTCTCACACAGTGTGTGGCTCTACGAGTGTACTAGCAGTAGCTTACTGAAGATCATCATCACCTGCTTGTCGTTTAACTGGATGCAGCTGAATAGTCCAGTTAGTACCGGGTAAAACGATACCCCTTGGTAAGACTGGTGGTTAGACTTTCGGGCTACTACTTCCCGAAACAACTGTTAAAGATCTAGAAATGACTGCCGGGACCAACAGCTACCTATACATGCATAATTTTTCTGCTCTCGTCCCGTGTTACTCTGACACCCATATGGTCGGCGCAACACGTTTTTTCTTCCATTTTCCTCTATCACGTCATTTACTCCTTTTTATTTCATATCTTTCTCACACACTCCATCCATCATTTCTTTAGTCTTTCTTTCCCCCACGTGCAAACAATAAATAAAGATACAAACATAATAATAGGTACCACTATTTCAATACCACAACGTGAAGCGAAGTGCATACCCGAAGCCACTGAAACAAGTAATTAATGAACGAAACAAAAAGCAGAACCCTTTTGTGTGTTATCTAGCCGGCGAATATTCTCGTTATTGTGCGCTCTTTAACAAACTGCATTCGAAATTAAAATTTTTCATTCTGCGCCCTCCCTTGAGTCCTGAGTCCTCCTTACAGGAACGAGATCACTTTTGATTATATTCCCTCCCGCCGCAACGTAATTGGGATATTTTGTTGGAACAACAATAGCTTGCACATTCATTCGTTTTAGGTATTATAATTTTTTTCCCATTCTTCTCCATTCTCGTCTACGTGGAGCTACCTTTCATTTGGGTAATATCTTTTATTATTATCTTTAGCTGAGTGCTATGACTCATACAATTATATGGACTTGTGTGTTTATTTCGGTTTCACTTGATTGTGTCTGACCCGCGGTATTGTAAGGTCAGAAAAACAGCTGATACCAATTAGAATTAGTGATAAGTGAATGTAGCTCCGGGATTTTAGTTTATCAGCGTCAAATTATACAGAAAGTTAAGTACGGTTGTACTTAGAAATAAAATTCAGAAGTGCTTAGGGGTATCAAACAAAAAAAATATAACGTGAAAATGTAGGGTTAAAAATGGCAACAAAACAAAGCGTATTTTTACGCTTCTTCACCTTTTCGCTTGTAAATGGTACTTTCAATCTTTTAGAGGAATTAGGCGCGTTGTGGCAGTGTTGGCAGGAGTTAACAATGTGGCAGGTAGGTGCAGGGTGTAGGCAGTGGTGCAGGGCTGAGCGACAGCCCGTGACGTCATCAACTAATGCACTACACGTGCAGATTGTCGCAGGTGAGGTCGCCACCGCCGCAAGATACCGACACGACGATTTATAGGAGACTAGAAGTGACGGTTGTCTTAGCATTTATCCAGCTGGAAAATGTCTACAAACTACAAGATCTGTATTAAGAGATCTTTGTCCTGGATCTTTTAAAAATGTATTAGGTATACGGTCCGCGCATGAAATCGCCTGCAAATAAAGCAGATTAACAATTTAAAACACACTCACAAGTCAGCTACGATATTCAAATTCAAATTCTTTATAATTTATTATCTCTTCACAAACATGACTTATTATGAATATGTATAGAGCTTAAAGTTTTGGTAGATAAGTTATTGAGAGACTGGTGTCTGCAGCTGCACTAGGAGAACCTGTATAGCAGATCATCAGGGTCACACCACACGGTAATTCGATTATATCATAAATAGTATACATTATCACCTAAGTAATTCATTTAATATGTGAAGGGAAAATGCTTTTACAAGAAAATAAAATAAATTGATATAAGAGACGCCAGTCTTATATCAATTTATTTTATTTTATTACATCATGGCTAATGTATTTTCATAAAAAAATTAAATTATATTTTTTCATATTCACCCATTGTAAATTTCGTACACATTTTGTAGAGGGTTCGTAGCGAAATCAGCTGTAGATTAGAGTAGAGAAAGACGTTTAAATGGTTAAGGACACGTCGTGTACTCTTTTCAAAATTATACCGACTGCAATAAATTTTGGTACAGACGCCAGCCAGCTCATGAAGTTACCTGAAACTATAAATTTTTTCCAATGAACCTTTACCCTGAGGCGCGTCGCTCACTGGTAAGTCGAGGCGCCGTCCGAGGATAGGTCTCTACGTGGAGTCGAGGCTGTGCTTCCTTCACATTATATGTAATAGTGCGCCCGCGCTTTGACACCGCCTCGACTTTAGTTCGTGTGAGCGACGCGCCTATAATGCTATGGCGATAAAGTTGAAAATGCACCGATAGGTAGCTTGATTGGCTGACAATTAAGGCTGGCAGGTAGGTAAGTACATCGCCATCCATCTGCGTAGATCATTCACAATCTGAAAGATTTTTAACGAAATCCCTTATCTCATAATGCTTGATGATTTTCAGAAATTCGTCTCGTACCGAATTACGTTCAATATTCTTAAATTCCTAATAATAAAAATCATTGTTTTAATGTACGTTAGGCACTTATTAGGCTGCCGTTTCTCGGGAAAATACTAAGATATTTTAGACGCCTCAAGTCACACAAATCCTACTTTGAGCTATATCCACTGCGGGGGGCCTACTGAAAACCTGAGCGCTGAGTGTTTTACACCCAGCATATGCTGAGTTGGCTACCCTTTCGTTATAGCCATGCTCAGCGCAGTTGAGCTGTTTTAATAATTTGATAAGCTGTTTGTTGTTATAATCTATACACTATGTGCTGCTCTTTTGTGTTGTGCGAATAAATGATTATTCTATTTTATATAGCTGAGTTTTGTCGACGCGATTGATAAACTCTATACCAACCGTCAAATAGATAGCCCAAGACTCATCAACCGTCTCATTACAGGATTTTCTGTGGAGGTCATGGAAGTTTACTTACACCATGTTCTTATATTCCTTCTTATGTACTATTTTACCACTTCCAATAAGTCTAACTCCTTGTTCGAAGGTGCAAGACTGATTACTTCTCCGTGTTCGCAGTACGCACCTTACTAATTAACGGAGTCACGCTCACGACAATGAGAGGGGCGGTAGGGGGTAGGGGGTAGGGGGTAGTATGATACGTGACGATACCTGGCTCTATAGGAGGGTGATTATGCTATTTCGCAGGTCTTATGTCACACACTAATTGTAAACTATGAAAATTAGTTTAGGGTTAATTCAGGGTGTTGTTTATGTTATGGTCCTTTTTTTATTATATAACGGACGGATCTTAAAAAAGGTAGGTAGGTATGTAAATGTATTTCTTTTGGTACTCTTGTCGAGACTAAAATGTCAAAATAATGATTAAATAAATTCAATTTATCCTCTCCGTTGTTTATTCACAAATGTAAAAACAGAACACAAAAAGGAATTTAATCAACAAATAAAATATTAAGCAAATGAATATCTTTTGTGTACGTTTGTTTGTGAAGGTAGGCGTATTTTAACCGTTTTGCCGGGACTGGACTTTTCATTGAATTCCCCGCCTACCGTGGCTTCTATAAAATTATATGGAAACAAACAATTTGTACGGCAGACACGATGTCCCAAAGTTTTATTACCTGTGTTGAATTATTTTGATCACCCATTACTTGCCTTTCGTGCGTGCCTCGGAAAGCACGTTCATCCATTTGGTCCCAGCTGTCCGCAAGTCTGACGACCAGTGTTACCAAGGGGTATCGATTTACCCAGTACCAATGATATATAAAACTATAGATACGTTGCCCGCGCTCTGTAGTGGCAACATGAATGCAAGGCAATTGCCGGAATATCATTTAGTCGCGTACCAACCAGTGCCGCGGCAGTACGTGAGATTAAAATAACTTTGTCTATTTATAATACGTCATTGCCCAGTACTAACTAGGTTGTGGAGGCAGTCGCTCCATGTACTGGTATTCTGATTGGCAGCCGATGCCAACATAGTCAGGAAAAGGTTAGGCAGATATGATGACTGAGCTATTGATATCGTGGATTCATTGTTTTGTCTAATTGTCAATAGCAATTAAGTGATCCACAAATCTACTAACAAAAATAACCAAGTATATTTTCAGTGTAACTACGAACTCAAAGAACATGACCAAAGCATATGTATTTTTTTTAATATAAATATAGGTAAGTACTAAGTCCCAACATCTCGGCATCATTCTATGCCTTTAATCGTGCTTAAATATAGTATTTTACCTGCGCATGAGGTTGCATTGTCAACATGAAATGACAAAATGTTAAAAACGTAACAGTGCAATTAATAACACGTTTTTATAGAGTAATTGGGTTTTTCTTTCATGAATACCTCCGTATTAGTCCGGAGACTGATGGCAATAAGTTCGTCCCTATTAATGGCACCTGTGCAACTAGGTGGAAGGGACACTCACACAAAAACGGTTAACTTGCATTCAGAGTATCATTCTAAGCCCAAAGAAAAATGCATAAAGATAAGATAAGGTGTGAAATGAATAAATGACGTATGACTTATGAGAAATGGTCGAAATTAAAAAATGTATTTCACATAGGAGATAGTCATTTAGGTTATGTCTTGTCGAAAAAAGTGCACGGTTGGTCGTTTCTATGGAGAATAACCGACAAAAAACTCCATGGTAACTTTTCAAATCATTTCATATTACAATAATATTATGTTCCAGCATTCGTTGAGTATGCGTGCCACTCACACCCTATGTAATGTAAAAAGTATAAGTGCATAAAAAACTTATTTACCAAACCTATTTCCTAGATACACAGGCAAACGTTGAGCATCCCTGTCTGCCCGAATGCGCACTCTGTAAAAATTACAAAATGAAAATTGCGGCCCGGCGCCGCTGAATACATTAATATCGAATATTGAATACATTATATAAAAATATTGAATGAATACACCGCTAAAACGAGAACCGAATGGAAATCAACAAAAATCCCAGGAGATTTTATTTGAAACGCGATGTTTGAATTTTACATTAATGCTTATTAATAAATCCATTCTTTGCTTTTCATAAAGTTGGGTGCTTGTATTGAGTTCGCTATCAGACTGATTCAGTTCATTGGTAGTCATTTTTTATACCTATTTACTTACCTTTCTACCTTGGTACAAAAGTAAATAGGTGCCTGTATCGATGAGTATGGTGCTTATGATTGTGAAAAGGAGATAATTATTAAGTATATATGCTTGCTAAATGTTATTTGTTATTTTTGGTCAATGCAATGTTTAATGCAAAAGGTTATTGTTATTGTTGGTCAATGCAATGGTTAATACAAAAGGTTATTGTTGGTCAATGCAATGGTTAATGCAAAAGATTATTGTTACTGTTGGTCAATGCAATGGTTAATGCAAACGGTTATTTTTATTGTTGGTCAATGCAATGGATAATGCAAAAGGTTATTGTTGGTCAATGCAATGGTTAATGCAAAAGATTATTGTTACTGTTGGTCAATGCAATGGTTAATGCAAACGGTTATTTTTATTGTTGGTCAATGTAATGGATAATGCAAAAGGTTATTTTTATTGTTGGTCAATGCAATGGTTAATGCAAAAGGTTACTGTTATTGTGGTGTAACTAAACAGAAATTAATTTGATTGGGAATTATTTTTAGGAAGTGTTTTAGGTATTCATATTATGACAATATAACTTTTAAAACTTTTTTACAAAAAATAAAACCGACTTCAGAGAAAACAAAAAAGTGAAAAATAACTTCAGAAAAAACGCTTCAGAAGTCGGTGACCTTTGTTTGATTGATTTAGTTTTTTTTTATCACCGACTTCTGAAGCGTTTGGCAGTCTTTGGGAACTGTCGATAGAAGTGAAAACTAAGTAATCTATATCTGCTACGGGTTGTGCCCCGCGCACGCCTACGCGGTGCTACGCCGTATCGGATCGGCTACGAGTGCTACGAAGCGTTAGGTGACGGTCACGCGAGTTTCGTGTTTTTTGTACACCCAAAAAGTGCTCAACGCATCTAAAGAAGTTTCCACTTCATAAAATGCATTTAGATCCTTAGCAGAAACGCTCGCGGTATATGCGAGCGTTTCTGCTAAGGATCTCTGATTTCTGCTCGGACATTCTTATATAAACTTCTTACATCACGAGTTAGCGACTTAAAAATAGATTAATACCGCTTTCCAACATCCCTAATACACGGTGAATTATCCAAATCTATGCTAAATTACGATCCTCAACAATCGACTACGTTCAAAGTCATATTCGACAGCATAATCACATGTTATCGCAGCATCCATCCGATGATTTCATTGTATCTGCATCTGTGCACGATCAGTAATCAACTTTGTTGGCGAGTGTACGTACTCTCAGTAGTAGATAGGTAGGTACAGTCGGCGATAGCACAGTAAAAAGATAACCAGTAGGTCGACTTTAAAGAACCGCTCGAAACGCTGCGCTGACGTAATTAACCGAGCGCCCTTTCCCTTGCCCGAAAGGATACTTCAAGGTGCAAACAGACTCCTGCCGGGGCTGAGGGACTGTTCGCGAGAGATACCGAGGCCCCGGAACATAAACATAAAGGGCGAGGATGGAACATGGATGGATTTTAGTCAGTAAAAGTCTGACACTCCCTCCCGCTCGGCCCAGAGTGGGAGAAGTGATTTGATGTATTCCCACCCGAAAAAAATAGGCACAGACTGAGAGTCGCGCGCGAATCGTCATTTTCTTAACGATGAACCACACCGTATACCCGTTAGTAGCAATCCTAGCATTGATCGACAGCAGGCACTGAATTCAAGTCCCGAGTCACACTACTGCTTATCTATTTACTGTGGGGATAGCCAACAATGCGCGGAGCAATCAATTTGTGTATTCAATCATCTCTCGCTCTCTCTCTACACTTGATTGAAATATGAAAACCTTAATTAAGAATGCCTTTATCGAAATATGGCGCCGATATGTGACTTTATTTTGAAAATTATGTAAAAAATTATGTATTTTTTGTAGGTTCGTTTTTAATTTATGTAATTTTATGATAATAATTTTACGTTACTACTGTAGGGCCAAGATGATATATATCACATTTGACAACTTCATAAAAATACAACAACCTAACTTTGTAACGGCGGGCATAATTTTTTTTTTTCAAAGTTGGAACTGCACAATTGCGTAACTTTTCTCAATTACGATTACATATTTATTCTAATAATGACATAATTTCACGACTTACTTTCATTAATTAACCATTTTAAACATAATCTACAATTTCGATTAAAAAAAGAACTGAACGTCGCTACAATTTTCGTAAGTGAATCCTTTTTCTTTTTAAATAATAGGGACGTAACCCAAAAAAAACGATAGTTGATAAGTAGATTCGAATGCAGTTATTATTTGTACCACCCTCCAGTACTGTTACGAAAAAGTACTTAGGGGTACTGTAATTTCACTCATATAATGATTTAAGTCTGTATCGATTAATTCATTTTAGTCGAAGTTTTTAAGCAGGTCACCTCACTATAAACCTAAAGCTGACAGATGCCAGATGTGATCTATTAAATTGGCCCTAATTTAATAAGACGCATTTGTCAACATGTATTTACCATTTCCTAATTCTATAAATCTATTATATATTTATTATTTATTTATATTTATTTATTAATCCATTAAAAAACGAAAACTTTCCTAAATTATAGATCTGACACCTGTCAAGTGTCAATATGGCATTAAAGACTGCATGCGTTTATCTCAAATTAATCAGTTCTCGCAATGATAACACATACACACACCGATTAACTTAATACAGTCAAACACAACGTGCTAACTACAAAGCCAAGTAATCAATCACCAACTTAATCAATCAGATTACGCTCAACAAGTCATAAAAGCGATGGTACAAATGAGAAATGTGATTAAAAATAACACACCGCCCCTATAATAGCCCGATTACTCGCGGGTTCCGTATAGTGAGAAAGAGTGCAATCACATTAGCGGGTGAACCCTAAAATTTTAATCTGCGCCACAATGCCGGCAAGCGCTGATTGCAACGAGCGCGCATATGCATAGTCTTTGGGGATCGCTTAGCGTACACTGCGGGAGCGAGTTATGGGATCACTGCCTAGCTACCTTTTTGTGTGGGATTAAATGGAGCTGCGAGTATAGTTGCGATTCAGTTTCCAGTTTTTTTTTATGTAAAAGTAAAGAGTGAAAATAAAATAGACTTTTTGGTGTTGGTCACCAAAGTCCTTGGTTAAAAAATGCAACAGTGTGCTTAAATTGGGGGAGAGGAAAGATTATACGCCTAAAAAAAGGATGACTTCTGTGATGACGATTAATAGAGAAGTAGGTATGGAAGAAAACATGCTGTACCGAGCCCAAAAAAATGCTGCGCAGACAAAGGCAGGAGAACGAAAATGAAATTATGATGATCTACAAACTGCGTCTTACCTTTATTTTTTACAAAAATAAAATAAATCAGCAGCTTGACTAATATTACCGTAAGTTATTTAAATTGGCTGGCTGCATTGCCATCCAACGTGGCAATGCTGCCAGCCTTCTGGCCACTCTTCCTGTTGATAGCGATGTGGACGAATATTTTGATGCCCTGTAACCCTTTTTGATACTTGTACATATTTTATTTCTTTTATAGAGTTAGTGTGTAAAAAATGTAAATCTGAAGAAGACTGTATTTAATAAAGAAACCCTTATTAAAATATATCCCTGATAACAGCATCTCCTTGTCTGTCCCCAAGTGTACCCACGCGACCGGCAAGGGACGAATTGTTTTCATATTAATAGCATGTCGAGAGGTGTACCAACAATGGGCCAACCCTTGGCTAAGCATGTTGTTTGTGACCATTTAATCACTCGCCAACTTTAACGCAAGTGTCTATGGGTGGTATATTTATGCAAAATTTATTAGGGAATCGAGTTATTTGAGGATATCAAATATTTTTTAGCACTTTCAATGCTTTATTTCAATCAAGTCGTCACAATAAGAGTCAAATGAAACGATGGTGTAAAATTGTAAATAGTTTCACCAGTACTTTAATACCAGCTTTTATTTAAATATCCAAAATGTGGTAAACCAAATACAAGCTAAAATTAATCAGCACCGTAATCAACGACTCGTCAACTCAAAGCTGTACAAACAAGTCACAAACTGATTTACGAGTGCTCACGAGTACGTTGTACAGGTGCGGCTGACGAGGTAGTTTTGTTTCACCCCCTTCCATTGCACCCCCTCTCACCCCCACTAGCTGCACTACAGAACAGTTTCGTCGCGTCTGAAAATTAATTCCTCTACATAATCAGGACTTCCGAGCGCCGCTCGCGCCCGCCGTAGCTTCACTCCGCAAATATTATTGAAAATATTGATGCTGACTGTACACTTGTGCTCCGGAACTTGTAATTTAGGTTGTGTACGATGTGGAAAAGCAATTTAGGGTTTGGTTTAGTTACTTTTAAGTTTTCTTACTTGTTTTTTTTCGCGTTTATCTAAGATTTGTTTTCTGCATGGGTTTGGTTGTGTATGGATGTTATGTTTTAGCCCAAAGGAAACTCACCAGTTTGAGGCACATTGTATGCTAAAACAATCAGTCGGTGGAATGTCCCGTTACAATCATTGTTTTTCGAAGAGGGCTCATAACTAAAACAACAGTTTCGCAAAAACAGAAACAATGGTATCTTGACTGTTTCGGTGGTCACATCCTTTGACTCCACGCAGGTGTTCATCCAAAATAAACTCAGCGATACTTGACCAGAATACTGATTACAGTTAGGCAGGTGGTGCAAAAAATACCTTTCAGTACCTTCACCAACGCAAAAGCCACATCGCAAACGCTTCCATAGCAGCTTTAGATAGCTTATGGAGGTAAGTCCCAAATATTTGTGAATGGGTCGCTTTTATCATTATCATTATAAAGTATAAAGACTATAAAGTCTTCATCATCATCAGCATTTCAGCCGAAAGACGTCTACTGCTGGACATAGTCTCCTCTAAGTGTGGCCACATTTAACGGTCCCGTGCGTCTCCACATCCAGTGGATCTTCGCAAGCTTCACCAGGACAGTTTGCCTGGTGGGTCGCCACTCCAGAATTTTTCGGCCGCAAACATAATCTATCTTCTATCTATCTTCTATATAAATAAAAATGAATTGTTGTTCGTTAGTCTGATTAAAACTCGAGAACGGCTGTGCCGATTGAGCTGATTTTGGTTTTAAAATGTTTGTCGTAGTCCAGGGAAGGTTTAAACGGTGAGAAGTAGACAGGTAGGTAGGTAGGAAAAAATGCATTGCAACGCATGCCGGGTACAGCTAGTTAAATATAAATTCCTAAAACCCCATTAATAAGTTTGGCCTATTAAACTCTTGATATTTTAATATTACTTACGGTTTTTAGTTAATTAATCCACACACTAATAACAAGTGCCCTGGTAGTACTATTGGGAACAAGCAGTCTCACTATAGTACCACTAATTACCTAAATAGTGCGTGCTACAGAGACCGAGATTTCCCACTAGTGGTACAGTTTGGTGGTACTAGTGGGAACAAAGGAAAACATGCAGGCTATTTTTTCTTAACTTTCTCCCAGAATCGAACCTAAAACTTCCGCCCAGGTGTCACGCAAGGAGTTGTAGCGACTCATGTTTTACTAAAGACAAAAAGGCTGAACGTCATAATTAAAAAAATCTCGTGCCTGCAAAGAAAGGGGGTAGTGGCGTGAAAGCAAGACGGATGGGGTGCCACAGAAGGGCTCGCAAAGACAATGCCGCGCTTTGGACGCGAAGCTTAATCATAAATATATCAACTGAGACACCGCTAAGCTCATGAACACACCATGGGGATTGTGTTATTTACTAGTGTTATGTATTTTGGTGGTGTCTGATTCTGATGATGAGTAATAGTATGGAAGAAGAAGACATGTTCCGTTGACCCCAAATGAATTGGAATAAGGACAAGAGAACGTTGATGATGTATCTTTGTGGTACAGGAAATCTTATCGTCTATGGCAGGCGTACCGCTTCTTTCGCAGCATTGGGCAACTACAGTACTTTGTCAGTTTTTATGTCTTGTGACTGGGACTGTAGCTACATTTAATTTTTATCTGTTTCGACAATTCAAAAGCGCCTGTAACCGGCCTACTTGAAATAAATGCTTTGATTTTGATTTTTCACAATACCCAACTTACTAAACCAAATACCTGTAGACATCAGAGACTCATTGAATAGTAGAAACATAAAGCGTAAGCTCAAAGAATATAACATCAATTCGATTATAACTTAAACGTTAATAGCGCGTTGAGCAAATCTCAGGCCATGGCATGCTAAGACAGACCCAGAGGTGTGCTTTATTTAAGTGTGTCAAATGTAATTTATAAATAAGTAAAAATAAAAAAAATAATTGTGAAACAGAGTCGGTTGGCGCTTTTAATCTGCTTTTCTTCACAAACATGCGTCAATTAATTGAACTGGCTTTTTATACTATTAGTCCAATACAATAGGTTTTGTACCAGCTTTAGATGTGTCATTCAAAGAATTCTCGCCAGTTTATTGCTTAGTTTTAAGTGTCGTTATTATAAGATTATACCAAGTTTGAATACCTGTCTGATCTATTTTGGGCATTAGTAATTTTAGTTTAAAATAATTGATTATTATTGGTTATGTTATGCTGAACCATCAAGTACTCCCACCAGGCTTGCTTGTATGATGACGAATGACAGAAAAGGTTTAAAACGTTTGTTAGGATCGTTGCAAGTGATATTCCGTCATTTCTGCTTACCCCGTGTGAAAA
This sequence comes from Xestia c-nigrum, assembly GCA_916618015.1. Lineage (NCBI taxonomy): Eukaryota > Metazoa > Arthropoda > Insecta > Lepidoptera > Noctuidae > Xestia > Xestia c-nigrum. Next base: position 16,411,254 of record OU745260.1, read on the forward strand.
AGGCATTCTTGGTTTAGGCATGGTTTGTTTTGTTTGGAAATGATGTCTTATTTAAATAAGCTGGGAAATTCACGAACATTTTACAAGCATAAAATTAACACAAACTGTCATATATATTCTTCCATATTTCTCTAATTTCGTCATCGGATGACACACTTCTTTTCTTGTCATTTAATTCTTTAAACAGTCAATCCAACGTTTCTTTGGTCTTCCTCTACTACAAAACTGCCAAAACATCCATGAAATACTTGAATCAAACTTTTAAAAGTTTTCAGTCATAATTTTCTTGCACAAATTAAAATAATATTTATGCGACAGCCTGAACCCAGCTCAAGGGCGACGAAGGAGGCATGTATGAGTGTATGAAACTTAAAAGGGGTGTTAAGACAAAACGGATGAGCTCGGACAAAGACAGGAAGCGGCTCTGTTCTCTTTTGATATCGCTTCTAAGCAATGGGATACCTAACATATTTTGATTAATGAATGTTTTTCTGACATACTCTATGTATGTACGATGTGCTTGCACCCTTTCTGGTTATTGTCTTTGAAAAACGATGTTTGTTTTAGATTTTTTATGTAAGTACATAGCTACAGAAAACAAGGAACGCATTTACATACTTGTATAATCACGGGCGGGTATAGACACATAAACATACGCGAATTATGCAAACTGCGAACTTGGCTATTCAATTGTAAACGTAGATCATCTAAGTAGGTTAGCGGTTAGTTACCAGGTTGTGGTTTAATCACCAAGTGTTCGTGCAAAATTCAAGATAGGAAAGTTCTTATCGTCACATAAGTTTGAACACTTAGGTACTAAAGCCTAGCCTATAGAATCATGCGGACTCGGCATAGCCTGTTGTTCTTCAATTTGTGCAGACAGAAGACGCACAGAATGATCTGCGAAACAAGATGATAATTCACCAGCTCTACACTGTTCATTATATTATGTTCGGTTGATTCAGTCACTCAGCTACAAAGTCGAATCTAATGTAGACCATCATTCCCCTGCTCTTATCTCATTATTTGAGACTAGTTTCTGCCCGCGACTTCGTTCACGTGAAGTTTTGATATCGCTTCGCATCGCTTGCCCAACGGAAGCTTTTTTCGCGCTTGCAACATTTCTTATTGCCGCTCCGCTCCTATTGGTCATAGCGTGATGTTATATAACCTATAGCCTTCCTCGATAAATGGACTATCGGACGCAAAAAGAATTTTTCAATTCGAGCCGGTAGTTCTTGAGATTAGCGCGTTCAACCAAACAAACAGACTCTTCTGCTTAATAATATTATGTTATAGTATAGATCGGCGTAGCATGTCTTCTTCTTTAATACTTCTTCTCTATTACTCATTATCTCAGCAGTCACTTCGCTTCTAGCCTTATCATTTTTTTACATAGTCCGTCAAACGTTTCTTTGGTCTACATTCATACTCAGCATTTTCTACTCCTCTTTAATTTTCCTATTCTGTCCCTGGTCAAATTATTTTTCCAACTGTCCCGTTTTTAGACTTCTCTGACTAATCCATGAGGAACGAGTCCAAAACGACGCCCCAGCGTTTCTTGGGCCTGTCTCGGTGACGACGACCTTCTTCAGGTACCCACTGCTGTGTGACGATTCTTGCACATCTGTCCTGACCCATCATGGAAATGTACGATGTAGATCCGCACGTGAGTCAGCGACGGTAAATGTAAAATCTATATCTATACTAATATTATAAAGCAGAAGAGTTTGTTTGTTTGTTTGGTTGAACGCGCTAACTCACGAACAGGAACTACCAGCTCGAATAGAAAGAATATTTTTGCGTTGGACAGTCTATTTATCGAGGAAGGCTATAGGCTATATATCGTCACGCTATGACCAATAGGAGCCGAGCAGCAATAAGAAATGTTGGAAGCGGGAAATTCACGCGAACGAAGTCGCGGGCAGAAGCTAGTGTAAAATGAAAATGTCAATAATGATGAATGACATGTAAATGTCATGTGTGCAATCTATCGATAGTACTCCCCGTACTAACATGTAACAGCCATTACTCCACAAACATACTAACTAACAGAACAGAGACCACACCACATATCAGACATCAGACAAACAATCGATCGCACACACACGCACACACACACAAACACAAAGGCACGCACACCCGCTCGGCCCACCGGCACAGCAGCCACCGCAGCCGTCATCTAATTACCTATCTAGTTAATCAAGGCGGGCTTGAAAGCGCATTAATTAGACCAGTGTGCGCACTGCGCGGACGTCTGTATTGTCCTGCTGCTGCTTGCTAATAAGTAAACGCTGTTAACGTCGATGTTAGGGTTGCCAGGATTTGTAAGTTTTTAGTCACATCTTTTATAGGTTTTTGAGTTTGGAACCGTGCGCTGTTGACATTACTGCAAGTAAGGGCAAGAGAATGAATCATTTTTTCTTTTTAGTTGGCACTGCTGAAACCATTGTTTTAAAAACAGCATTGAGATGCAATGTGGATGGTTTTGGATTTAGGAAGCAATACTTAGGGACCACTTTCTGTTTGGTTTTCATTATTTGAAATAGTACGAGCTGAAGGCTTGATTCATTATGTAACGATGTATAAAAGTATACTCTATGCAAGATAGAATTATTAACTATAGACTTTTGGCTTTCTTAAGAATAACGCCGGTGTCTTATTTGTCTTGTCGTGCAAAACTAGAACATACGCTGAAACCTCTCCAGAAAGCAAAGCATGGTGAGAGCATCGTTAAAATCTCTTCATAAAATATAAAAGACATTCATAATTATCTACTAAACCGATAATATGCAACCAGCAGTCTAGAAACAGAAGATCATCAGGTCGATCGATCTGGAATCATCAGCCTATAACTTTCCATTAACGGAACAAGGTCTTCTCTTTATTCCACCATCACTGGCAGCTCTAGGGGCTGTGCGAACACCCGAAATCTTCTTCGGGCTTATACATATATTCCCGAATGTAAATTGAGACGAATGAAATTGTACTTCCAGTCAAGTCGACCATGTGTCCCGAGATAATATTTTGGATAATAATTATTGAGTTACTGAATGTATAATATAGGTATTATATGTATATTCAGTAAGTCAATAATGATTGTATGTAGCTAGGTCAAAGCTAGGTCAAAGCTAGGTCAAATCCATGATATGGTTTTTGCGTGATGCGGTAACAGACATACAGACGAAAACAAAGATAATAATCTTAAATATTAAGACACGAATGAATGAATCAATCAATCAATCATTCAATCATTTGCCATCGATCTATGAACTTTTAATTAGCATTTAGCACGTGATTGAGCAGAACAAAGTGACCAGCCCTAGCGACTAGAGAAGGGACTCGTTTGCACCGGTTTGCATCTCGCTTATAAATGCTATTTTAACGCGGAAAAAAAGATTAATTAACTAATTGAGCCGTCCGACTGCTCCGTGCTCTTTTTTAAGCTTTTTTCATTCGACTAATTATGATGATTGCTTGATATGACAGCAGGATGTATGGATGTTTTGAAGACCGCGTTTTTAAATTGGGAACTTTACACTAATGGATAGTTTTAACAGTTTGATTGAGTTTCTGTGAAGAGATCTGTCTTCCTAAAAGAAATAATATTTAATGACTGATAAGATTAACCGTGTAGTCATTATTTTTTACCTTTGTGACGAAATAAATATGTATTGAATTTATTGTAACTTTGTAAGTTATTCTTGACCGATGGAAGAATCAGAAACTTTACAACATAGGTGAGAACACATTAAAGCCCATGTCAAAGTCAGTCGAGTATAAATTATTACTACCGTTTGCTTGACACTTTCTTTAACTGACAACTAAACAAACTTTTCGTAGCACTTGAGACTTTTCATCCCTTTATAACTTATCTGACACAAATCACACAACTACTTTGTATATCAAAAAGCGAACATAATTAAAAAATATTTAAAAAAAACACGTATCTTTCAGGCATTGTGAATTACTGAGTACGAAATACCCACAACATGGTAAGGGAGACAATATGGCTCGAATGTTTAATTAGCGCATTGCAGGCTCCACGGGGATGAGAGGGGGTTGAAATGAGGGGGTGAAGCGAGGGTAGAGGGGGTGTGAGGGCGCGGGAGGTGTTATTCATTAAAATGTTTGCGGAAACTCGTTTAGCGCCGTTGCGGCGGGCGGCCACGCCACCCGCCCGCCTTGTGCTTAGGGCTGGCAATGATTAGGTTTAAAAGGTGTTAAAAATGTGACATAAGATAAACCTACAATAAAAACCTATAGGTATGAAAATCGTCAAATTGCGCCTCCGCTTTTCATTTTCGCTCCTGCAGAAGTTTGTCATTTAAACCTGCTTCTGCCGCAGAAAAAGAACCGACTACAAGACTAGTTTAATTCAACAATACTAACATCCATAACATTAACTCTGTATAATGCTAGTCGACCTCGTATTGCTTAACTCTAGACTACCTTTATTTTCTTGTAATTAGTTGATAGTTATTTATTTTTCTTTATTTAACTGTCAAATGAACAAAGTAAAGACTTGTTTTTGGGATAGAACCTTTTATCTCGTGTCGATTATAATTCGTCCTAATATTACATCAGGGAGATGAAGAAGGATTGATGAAATAGTTATTGAAATGATGTATGGGAAAGCAGATTTTTACGCCATCACGTATTAGTATCTACTTATTTCGGATAGATTAGTCAACTAATTGAACGCCTCCTATCTCCTTGGTTACTCACATAATGGGTACGTATCATAATCCCGAAAGTTCATAATACCTATGATTGAAATACCGACGTCCAAAACATCGAAATTCAAAATACCGAAAGTTTTAAATGCCGATAGTCGTTATATCGAAACACAAAATACCGATGTTCAAATGGCCGAAAGGACGAAATCCCTAATGGACGAAATACCGAATTGACGAAATCCCGAATGAATGAAATACCGATGGTTGTAATACCGATGGATGAAATCCCGAATTGACGAAATCCCGAATGAACGAAATACCGATTGTTGAAATACCGATGGATGAAATCCCGAATGGACTAAATTTCGAATGGACGAAAACTTTTATTTAGTAACGTATTATTTGACAAACAATTAATTATTTATCGTTTAATGTCATAAAACAACGTTTGAAACAAAGATATTAATTGTGGAATTACAAAAAAAAAAATAAAAAATTTTGGTTTCCCATAAGCACAAATTTTGTGTCAGAAATGAATCGCTGCAGAACCGACTCCACGTAGTCTTTTCTGCCCTACCCCGAGAGTGTAATTTAAGCCCGCGTAGGCGCCGAGGGGCGAGGCGGGCCGCGAGCTGAGCAGCAGGTGGTGAGTGTTAAAACCCTCTGCGACGATAAACTCACGTGTGACCGCCGGAGCCCCGCAGCGTCGGAGCCGTGACAGAAACCATGCCTGCGGCATGGTGCATGCTTGCATACTGCATGCTTGCTGGTTGCATGCTTGCTGCATGCTTGCTGCATGCTTGCTGTATGCTGTATGCTGCATGCTTGCAAATCGTTTTTCTCGGAAACGGTGACTATTTCAGGATTCTGAACTACGGGATTTTAAACTTTCGGGATTTTGAACTTCGGTATTTTAAACTGTCGGACAAATGAACTTTCGGGATTTTGAACTACGGGATTTTGAACTACGGAATTTTAAACTCCGGGATTTTGAACTTCGGGATTTCAAACTTTCGGTCTAATGAACTCTCGGGATTTTAAACTGTCGACCAAACAACCATTCGGCGTTTCAATTTTCGGGATTTCGTCCATCGGTATTTTAAAATTCGGTCTTTTGAAATTCGGGATTATGATATGTACCCCACATAATACTTACAATCTAATCAAAACTAAATAAATACCTTTTGAGAGATTTTCTTTTTTAACTCTTCCCTAGTTACTGGATAGAGGGCGCTGAACTGGTAAGTTACTGCAAGAAACGGAACGTCAAATGTCAGTCAACGAGCGTATGTGACGTGTCGCAATATTTTTTTCAAAGCGTTTTGACTTTGACACCAAGTACCGTAGTCAGTTCAACGCCATCTACAGAGTTCTTGGAAATTATGTTTTTTTTTAATACCCAAAAAGGAAACCTCTGATAAGTTATAATTTATCGTTAATGAGTGAGGGCCAACCCTGCACGGCGGGTGCGACGGGCGGGAACGTTCATTTACTCCTCGTAATCGCTGCTTCCGCTATCTACAACCCACTTAGTAGACTTAATTTAGCTACAGAAGCAACTAAGTATGTGATTCGTATGTTGGAGCATAAAAGATAGCATCTAAGTCTTCAGATATTTAGAAATATAGTGCACATTATTTGCACTTGTCACCTAGACTTTCAACTAAAGTGTCATGTACTTACTATTAGAGTCACGATTTCACGAGTACCATTACGAAAACACTTTCTTACATTTAAAAGCAGTTTTTGCGAGAAATAACAATAATTGGGTAACTGGAGCTAGTCTTTTTCATAAATTATGAGTTCAAGAATATTATGTTCGTAACAACATGAAATTTAAAAAAATATAGGTAAGTACATTACAGTACAGTCGGTTTAAAACAGTTTAGATGAAAATCACGTTTAAAACTTGATCAGTGTTGACATTGGTGCTCGTGACTCAGGGAGTGTTTTTCCATACTCTGTAAGTGTTGCCATAAAATTAAAATAGGATTTCTCAATGAGCCGTAACCACGTAGCTACATCACGTTGACCCATAGCTACCTAGACCCTAAGTCAACTACACCTAATGTTACAAATTACATGATGGATGTCTGTAACTCGTAACGTAGACTAAATTTAGCAGAAGTCCCATTGCCACTTGTAGACTGACCATATGTACTGATGGTAGACTAAGACCTAAATCTACATGGCTACTTAATGTTATAGATTTCCAGCCTATGGATTTGCCTGCAGCTACTAAGACCCGACAGTCAGTCTATAAACAGTTGTATTGCTTGCTGTTCTTGGTAAAAAAGTTGACCGTGTGATAAGCGGTTTTCCTTTAGTTGTGGCATTACTTTTGACTACATAACTTTTTTTTACATAAGCTATTCCCACTGCTGGGTACAGGCCTCTTCTCTGTAGGAGGGAATGTGCCATAATCCTGCACCACGCGGGCCCTGTCCGGGTGAGTAGATGTCACATGTCTTTGAATTTTTGGTTCTAGGACATGCCGGTTTCTGCACAATGTTTTCTTTCACCGGTTTTGAGTGATTACATTGTAATAACAGCCGTAATAAATAAATAAATTAGTGAATTATCGGCAACAAAAAGTAGGTATACCAAATATATGCTTTAAATTGTGTAAGCGAATTCAATGGCAATTTTTCTCACGTTCATTGGTGCTCGTGACACAGGGAGTGTTTTTCCATACTCTGTAAGTGTTGCCATAAAATTAAAATAGGATTTCTCAATGAGCCGTAACCACGTAGCTACATCACGTTGACCCATAGCTACCTAGACCCTAAGTCAACTACACCTAATGTTACAAATTATATGATGGATCAGTCTGTAAATCGTAACGTAGACTAAATTTATCAGAAGTCCCATTGCCACTTGTAGACTGACCATATATACTGATGGTAGACTAAGACCTAAATCTACATGGCTACTTAATGTTATAGATTTCCAGCCTATGGATTTGCCTGCAGCTACTAAGACCCGACAGTCAGTCTATAAACAGTTGTATTGCTTGCTGTTCTTGGTAAAAAAGTTGACCGTGTGATAAGCGGTTTTCCTTTAGTTGTGGCATTACTTTTGACTACATAACTTTTTTTTACATAAGCTATTCCCACTGCTGGGTACAGGCCTCTTCTCTGTAGGAGGGAATGTGCCATAATCCTGCACCACGCGGGCCCTGTCCGGGTGAGTAGATGTCACATGTCTTTGAATTTTTGGTTCTAGGACATGCCGGTTTCTGCACAATGTTTTCTTTCACCGGTTTTGAGTGATTACATTGTAATAACAGCCGTAATAAATAAATAAATTAGTGAATTATCGGCAACAAAAAGTAGGTATACCAAATATATGCTTTAAATTGTGTAAGCGAATTCAATGGCAATTTTTCTCACGTCATTCATATTTTGCAAATTGAAATGTCGAAAACCGTTTGTAATTTTTCCAAAAAACATTACAAAGAACTATCCTACACTAAAACGTTATTTCATTAAAAGCCGACATTTATTCGTTACAGATACTTAAGTGTTCTTGTTTCATCTATTCATATAAGAACTTGGGAGTAGTTTAGTTAAGAATAAGAATAAGAATAATTTATTTAAAAAGTAGATATTACAAAAGTGTACATTTAGGTGCAGTAGTGTTATTTCTTAAACAATCATATAATTAGTGCTAGTAAGTAAAATTATAACTACAATATAATATTAAACAGTTGCAAGTGACGAAAATTTCGAATTCAAATGTGTAGTTTAGTTGTGTGAGCTGATGCTTAAAATAAGAGAGAAGTTTTACTCTATTTTTGCTACTTCCATCTATTTCAACTCTCTGCTCTTCATAATTATAATTGATATAATGTTATATTGTATAAATTATATGTATTCGATCATTTTATTATATCATCATGATGGTTATATTATAGTTTTATTAACTTGCGAAGTTTAAAAAAATAAGTTTTTACCCGCAATCTTAATCAGCGAACTAATCAGTACGTTAAAAAGCCGTCGTTCACAGTATTAAATATTTCATTAACAGGTCCACACCAAAGTTGAAACACTTATACACCTTCTATATTTGCAGATATGCTATAACTTAATCTACACCTATTAAATACAACCCCCATTGCGCCCTCTCATTGGCTGGGATTTTCAACCCCTGCGTCAATCCGCCAATCATGTGCAAGCTTTCGGTACCGAGGGGGTGGAGTCAGGGTGGTTTTCATGACGAGATTTTCGCGAAATCAAACAGTACTGTTCGGATCATCTCGGGTGGGACTTCTTTGAGTAGCGCTAAGTTTAGTGTGGTTGTCGCGAACGAGAAGTTGTAGAACTTTATGTTAGTGTGAATTATTACATTTAAACCAATAATAATAGATAGGTATTCAGTTAATATATCGCAATTAATTGCTGATATCTTGTTGATCAACTCAATGAAAAAATAGCCGTAGAAATGTGTCGAAGCGAAATCTAGCGCCTACTTCGGCGCAACGATGCTCAAAAAATTTAGTTAAATTAAACGCGACAAATATGTTAATAAACTATCTGCCATTAAATCAATCAAACAAAAATAACCACCTACGCACCAATCACCAACAAGACTTAATTACAACAAAGAAGAAGCATTAAAAGGCCGAAAACTAAAGATTTTGACCAGGGAGATTGCGATGGCGGGTCCTTACCTATCTCCTCTGCCCGGGGACCTGCTCACGGAGTACATGTTCGGGCGTCGTCGGCAGCGGCGAAACCGCACGACCTTCACTCCTCAGCAGCTGAGCGAGCTGGAGTCGCTGTTCCAGAAGACACATTACCCCGACGTGTTCCTGAGAGAGGAGGTCGCTCTGAGGATCAGTCTGTCCGAGGCTAGAGTTCAAGTAGGTTTTATTCTGCGTACATTTTTTTTGTGGATTTTTTTCTGCCTGCGTCTTCTAGTAGCGAGTTGTGAAAAGTAAAGGTTCTAAAGAAGTCATCATAGCACCGTAGCCAACAAGGTAGATGGCACCATAAAACAATAATTCCAACACACGAATCTCTGAGAAAAACGTTATTTTGAGTCCGAAAACCCGATTTAACGCGTCAAATAGTTGAGTCCAAACAGTTTTGACAGCTGTGTGTCATTATACTATGTTATCAAAAGACGGTAATCTATTTTATAGTGTGTTATCGGCTTACAGTATTTAGAGGAAGACCAAATAAACTATGAATGGACTGCGAAAAGGATCTTATTGTAAGATATGAGATGACGATTAATACAGAAGTATGGAAGAAGGAGATATGCTGCGCCTCAAATGAATAAGGATAAGGGCATGAGATTGAGATGATGAATGAATCTGCTCAGATCCAGTGGTAATTTTCATTTGTCGCAACTTTTTTGTAGTAACTGCTGCAGAGGCTATAATAATAGATGCCTTTGTCAACTGATCTCTGATGAATTGATGATGTATTGGACGAAATTATAACAAGAATTACAATAAGAAAAGATGATACGATCAGCCTTGAAGATATTAATATTTGTATGTCACATAATTATGACGAATCACGAAAGACAAAAAGAAGCGGCCAAGTGCGAGTCGGACTCGCCCATGAAGGGTTCCGTAGGAACAAGTGATATAATATAAAAGTTACGATTTTACGATTTATAACGTATTAAAAAAAACTACTTACTAGATCTAAATCAAACCAATTTTTGGTGCAAGCTTACATGGATCATATATATATTTTTGGTTTATCATTCTCTTATTTTAGAAGTTACAGGACCCCTCCTGTAACTTCTAAAATAAGAGAATTATAAACCTTTACACACATTTTACCACTTTGGAAGTATCTCTCGCGCAAGCTATTCAGTTAAGAAAAAAATGAGACTAGAAACCTCAATATCATTTTTATAGACCTAATCATAGATATCCTACACGTATGGGTTTACTGAAAAATAAAATTGAGTTGTAGATCAAAGTATGAAGAACCCTTAAAAATATACTTTTTTTTTTCTATTTTTGCATGAAAATCTTAATGCGGTTCACAGAATACATCTACTTACCAAGTTTCAACAGTATAGTTATTATAGTTTCGGAAAAAAGTGGCTGTGACATACGGACGGACAGACAGACAGACATGACGAATCTATAAGGGTTCCGTTTTTTGCCATTTGGCTACGGAACCCTAATAATGGTGTTTACAGACTCACCCGTTACAGTGTTATACTATAAGTTTACAACCCGTATGAATTTGGATATTAACCATGCGGTTTTCGGTTTTTTTTTAGTTTGACAGGAACTTTATTCCACGTTTTTATGAAAGTGGCAAGCCCAGCCAAGATCCGATGAAGAATCCAACAGAATATTAAAATTGCTATATAAATATAACTAATTCCGAATCAGACATTCGGAATTTTATGAGGTGCAGTTCCATTAAGTCGACACCAACTTGGATATTTTCTTGGAAATGTTTAAAAAGAAAACAATTAGCACATGTAGGGAATTCAGGGACGCCATTGCCCTGCAGTAGGACGGTACAAGCTTCTTAAAAAAACAAGCCCCTTTGAAACGAGAATGATTTTGTTTATTAGGTGTAAAACACCTCTGAACGAAGCCGATTGTGATCATTTTTTTGTTCTACACCATACCTGGGAACCTTCTAGTTACTGAGATATTGGACGTCAAAGTTACAACTTTTTGACAAGTCCTTTTTTTAACCGACTTCAAAAAGGAGAAGGTTCTCAATTCGTCGGAATATTTTTTTTAATTTTTGTGTATGTTATGATCAAACGCACGGATCAAACCCATATGTGGGGGCCACATATAGGTCTGATGTAAAAAAACAAATTAGATTCAGTTCTAAGTTTGGGGAACCCCCAAAACTTGTTTTTTTTATTTTTGTATGAAAATCTTAATGCGGTTCACAGAATACATCTACGTGCCAAGTTTCAGCACAGCAGCAGTAGTGTACAGCATAGTTCTCATAGTTTCGGAAAAAAAGTGGCTGTGACATATGGACGGACAGACAGACAGACAGACAGCCATGACGAATCCATAAGGGTTCCGTTTTTTGCCCTTTGGCTACGGAACCCTAAAAAGTATTTGTAGATTGAAAAAATTGTGAAATAAAAATTAATGAAAAGCAAATAATAGCTTTGTAATAAAAGAACAAGTACTCGAGGCATTCATATACATACTTATTTATTAAAATTACATAAAACCAAATGACAAAGCAATGATTATGATTATTTTTATAAGTATTTCTTTTATACCTGATCTCAAACTGTGAATGAGCATTGAAAACTTAATAATCATCATCTGTCTAGCCATTTCCCAACTATGTTTGGGTTGGCTTTCAGATCCAGTCAGACTGAAAGCCAACAACATACCACTATTTTACATGGAGCGACTGCGTATCTGTCTGGGTAAAGTGGGTAATACGATACCTACCCTTTGCTTTCACGGATCAACTAACGAACTGCAATTTTTTTTAGCGACGAGCTTTTATTGAAAAAATGATTATAAAATAAATACTTATTGGTATAAAAACAGCAAATAGTTAAAAGTAAAACTCAACCTCAATCTTTACATCGGCAAACTTTATTCATTCGAATATTTTATTGACGCTTTGACGACATACAAACAACCCTTACATTAGGGGATTAAAAAGTTCTAAATCAAAATTGTTAAAAGTTCGAACCAGCTGGGGATCGCCGTTTCGCCTTTAATTGTTCAAACTTCAATAAAGAAGACTTGGAAATTTTCAAAGTGCATTTCATTTTCATTTGCGTAATGATTTATTTGGACTAAATGATGTGGAACTTCATTCAAAAATATTGCAAACCACCTTATTCGTTAATTTTTTTCGAATGGTTTTAAATGATTTGTTTCAGATAAATAATTATTTAGATAGGTAAAGAAAAGACTAACTTTTCTTGGCAATAGACTCCTGTATTTTTTCTGGGAAATGTTTATGTCTCGAGAGCTGAAAAGTATGAGTAGGTAAGTAAGCTTTAGTATGCAACGTTGTAGGGTGTCTTTCGTCGAGGTGTATAAGCATGACTACAGTATCGAAAAATTGCATATCTTTTTCATCCGTCCGTTAGAGTATTGAAAAATCGTGGACACGTATTTTTTGTTTTTGTAAATCAATGAATATTGACTAAGATAAAACGCATCAAACCTCGGGAGTGGGGGCTCGTGACGTCAGAACTTACTAAAAATTATACCAAGGTGTGACGTATTGAGAATTTTAAAAGCGTCGTATCTTCGTCAATTTTGGTTTACATAACATAAGAAAACATACGGGTCAAATATTTTTTGATAATCTAACTGACGTACTATTGACGGACTTGATTATTATACCTATATAATATACCCGGAGTACAGATTTGTAGGCCATAGTTCTGGCACAGATGAGTTCTGGAGTGACTTCTGCCTAAACCAACGGCAAATACAAACGTGGTGTTAGTATTGTTAGTTATTCATTTATTTAGTGAAACTAAACACCAATCGGAGCATAAACTGACGGAGTTCCATTATGAACTTCCAAAAGCAGAAAGTTGCTTCAAATCGTTTCGACGTACGAGTACCTACGTTGATACCATAGCAGGAAAGCTTTTAGCTTTGAAAATAGTCGGGGATCAAGACGCGTGGAGACGCTTATTAGAGCTATTAATCCAGCAACAAACAGCCATGAAATGATGAAGTACGACATACCCTTTGTCAATGGTGCACGTAATAGTAAGAAACTACAGGCTCGACTTCTCTAATTATGAGACCAAATGAATATAACTAGCGAAATGTGTATTTTCTCAGAGGCACATCACTACCTAACTCTTCGCGGTCTAAAGGCGTGATAATATTATGTTACAATAGAAAATAAAGACATAACAGTTCTGTAAGATTAATATTTGACGGTAATTCCGGATGTTCAGTGTAGACATACTGCAACTTAAACATGCACTGCTGTATAAGAGTGAGCTACTGCTTTCAGTAGCATTATTATTATACATGTAGTTTGTGGGAAACAGCGGCTTTCAACGGACTTCCAAAAAGAGGAAGTTCTCATTTCGACTGTGACTGGGTGAACCGATGTTGATGGTTCTTTTTTTTATTTGAAAGCTGTTGCTTTCCGTATGGTCCCATACCTTCGGAGATATAAGTGGAACTCTAAACGGAAAATCTGCAGTGATTGCTGCAATCGATAGTTGTTTATTGTTTATTAAATACAATATCATGACGTAACATCAAGCCTGTATGCTCTGAAGGGGTACGCAGAAGACCAGACCTGATTTCGACAGTTAGTTGTGTTGAGTTTCCTTTATGGAGAGTATCCTATTACCGTGACATGTGTTGTTTTTTTTTGGAAAGGATGTTCTTCAAGGTAGTTTCATGACAATTTGGTTAGGTTCTGATTACTTCTGATTATGGGATCCATGACAAAGGAACCGAACTCTTAAATTCTTAGGAGCAAATTGACGATACTCGGCCGAATCTTATATAGGGTATCCGGATATTTGAGTTACCTGCTACCTTAACGGCGTTATTAACCGACGTCAAAAAGGAGGAGGTTCTCAATTCAATGTTCCCCGATTACTCGAAGATGGTTAGACTGATTTTGTTTTTTTTTATTGTTTGAAAGGGTTAACTTCTCAGGTTGTCCTATAATCATATAAATCAATTTAAGATCTGATAATGGGATCCTGGAGAAATAAAAAGAACTCTTGAAATTTTATAAGGACACCAGAAGCGATAGGGGTAGTTTTAGGAAGCGTACTTACTCGAAATTATCCAATTTCAATTTGTTGAAGATCTGATGAAGAACTTCAAAAATAGGAACTCCACAATAAATGATAGCAAATAATAAAAAAAAAAATAATAATAATAATTGTTTATTGATCAAAAAGGTACAGATGGTGCGAAAAAGAACTTAAACTAGTAACAGCAACATAGTTTTACAATTTTATGAACTATATATGATAGAGCAAATTTATGATACATGGTACATCTGTTGACAATATACGTTTCCCTGTCTCTTAAACTAGTGTATACCTGTATCTTAAGAGACAGTTGACGGCCAAAAGGCTAAGTTCTTATTTTACATATTTAACAAGTGAGGACACTGGTGCCGATTCTCTTGTACACCGAACTAACTTAAACTAAAACTAAAATTTCTTAATTTTAGTTAGTTGGTTTCGGTAAGTTATTCTGAAAACAAAATTCTCTAATTTTAGTTTTAGATTTGACACAATTAAAATCGAGTTTGACATTTGTTAAATTGAATAGACCATAGACTAAGATTTGTCTGAGATTAAAATAAAAACTGAATGAAAGTGAACGAAATGATCTGAATTGCAAAAAAAAACCCTAGTGAAATCAAACAATTATTTAAAATTGTTTATCAATAATCATTAATGAAATACAGGGAGTATTGTAACGGCGTAAAACATTATTGTTGTTAAATATTTATTTTTCAGTTTTTATTATCTGTGACCATAAAAATCCTGCTAGGGTTGGAAATCGGAAATGACTTAAAATTTTGGCGACACTTTTCGGTTTTCAATATGATTAAAACCTGTAATTTTATTATAATCGATAAAACTGCCGTATTTAAAAAAATATGAGGTAGCATGATTTGTCCTGTTATTTATTTCTGTCTAGTTTCAGTTTATTAAAGCTTGTTAATAAATAAAAATTTGATTTTAAAAAATTATGTTCGGTTTTATAGTTGAAAATAACCGGTATTTTCGTCGGCGTTTGGAAGGAAAGCCCTATCTTTGTTTTGTTTGTCATGTCAGATGTCACATGTTAATAATATTATTAATTTGGTGGTCGGTTAACATAATTAATTAACAAATAAATACTCTTTGATGTTCGATTCGTTTAACTAATCTCTGTATTCACGAGTAGTAGTAAAGTAACGTATACTTGTGTACACTATATTAGTATATACTCTAAAAGGAAAAACAAGAAGAAAATCAAGCTGATCCCAAAGTATTGGATTTAAGGCCAATGTCAGTAGCGAGCTGAACAAATTGGGCTGCTGCAGCAGCAGCAGTGGCAACAATGTAAGTTGTTTCAGTGAGATGAAATGTTATACTGGATTGGATAAGTACATGCATAATTTCCATGTATTCTAAACTTATTTAATTTCAACAGATTTGGAGTGTGTGGGTGACAAAAGTGAAAACAAAGGCAAGAAAGGCGAGGGATTCCATCAGGGCTACTAGTGGAGGACCAGCAGGGGCAGATCTCAATGACATTCAACGCATGTTATCCAGAAACATGTATTAAATATGCGGTTCAATTTTGTGAAATCGCTACTCTTTTTTGTTAAGGTTTAAGGAGAAAATAAATATTTTAACATTAAAGAAATAAAATGTTTCATTTAATTAAAAGAATTGACAAGTGATTGCTGAATTTTCCTCGCTTCAGCAAGGAAATCTGTGCAGGTATCCTCCGCAATAGCACTCTCCTCGCTATGCTCGGTGACATTGATATCTTCTTCATCTGCAAAGATACACTTAATTAGATTTCTTATTTTGCAAACAAATAAAACAGAATTACATATAAATCAAATCAAACACTTACAATCAAATGTTTCCAATTGTACAGGGTGCAACATGCCAGAATATTTTTTGTAGCATTTTCTAGTTCTGTTCATTAGGCGCCCATTACACATTTCCACCACATTTTTTGCCCTTGAGTGGCACTCAATATTTGGCACCTCGATGGGAATCATGAGCCATGACTGTAGTGGGTATTTGTTCCTAAAATAAATAAAACTTTATATGTACTTAGTAAATAGATATACCCAATAGGTATAAAGTTTACTAGTGACCTACGGAGAAGCCACTGAGATCTTTCCTCACATACGGTACTATTTACTAACTCATTTAGTTAAAAAGTAATGTCATTTAGTTAAAAATAAAAGTAATGTATCACGTAATAAGTCACTATGACAAAAAACAAATTCCAGGCCCCTCTCACCCCCAACTCTTCTGCTTTATAATATTAGTATAGATTTTAAAATATTATAAGCCCGGGGTCGCGGGTTCGCATGTAATTCAGTAAGAATTCCAGGAAATGTAATTCAGTAAGAATTACAGTTCCTTGTATGTATGCAGTAATTAACTTGTTATAGCAAGTGAATTACTGCATACATATAATATATAGGACACAAAACCGTTCTAACCTTTAGGTGTTTGGGAATAAATCCTTCATCCAAACGAGGATTCAGCTTATCCATCAAATAAAGTGCCCCCGATCTAGGTGTCTTTTTATTGAATTTCTTCTCTGTCATTTGGAATGGGTTGGATTGGTCTTATTATCTTTCCAATTGAATCCTCTCTTGATAGTTTCTAAAACATAGTTATTTCTTATTAGACACATTTATTACACAAGACCTGTAAGTGGCTTTGATTATGAGAAGTGTATGTAATGTAGCATGTGCATTAGATGTTTAGTACGAAAATCCCGGTCAGTGGGTCGTCTTAGGGGCGGGTTTCCCTTGTAAGTTTTCATGAATGCATTTCGTATTGTATCATAATAAAATTACACTAAATTTACCTTTCTGCCGAATCGACAACGGCTGCAATCACATAAGCTTCCATTCTGAACTCAAAAACATCCAAACTTTCAACAAAAACGAGAGAAATCTGCTTTGTAAATTTTAGTTCATGACAACTAATTTTATTCCACACGTTTTTAGTCTCGATTAAAAATAGTCTGATTTAGTTTGACAATCAAAGTTTTAGGTGAAAAACGTCAATTTCAGAATAGCGAAATTGCCATTTTCACTAAATTGAATAACTTAGTGCTGTCAAACTATAATTGATTTAAGTTATGTCATTTTAATCAATTTCAGAATAGGAAACGTCGTTTGACAGGAATAAACTAAATTTTAGTGATTTTTAGTCTAGTTTAGAGAAATTTGTGACAAGAGAATCGGCACCACTGTCGATCTATCCATCCACAATTAAACAATTATCAGAAAATGATAATGACGAATAAAATTAAATAGTTAAATTGTTGATAGTCTTGTGAGTGTGTATGCATGTGTGTGTGTATGTGAGTGCGTGTGTGTGTGTGTGCGTGCGTATGTGCATGAGCGTGCAAATGCTAGGTTAAGTAAGTTAAAAGTGATTCTGTGTGATCATAATCTTGTTGGAGTAGCCACTCAGTGAGTTTCTGTTTAACTTCCCATTTTGTGAGATCAAGTATACAATAAAAAAAAAAAAATAATAAAAAAAAAAACAAAAAAAAATGTACTGGGATTGCTGAAATCTCATGTCTGTCTATTGTTTACACCAGCTCATAACAGAAAATCACGCCGGTACGCTGTGAAGGGAATGGGAACCACTAAAAATAGAAGAAGAAAAATTATCATAAAATTATCATTAGTCATTCCCTTCTCCTTTAAACCGGCTTCAGAAAACATATAAAGTGATAAATAACTTTAGCTTCAGAAGTCGGTAACCTCTGTTTGATTGATTTAGTTTTTTTGTCACTGATTGAAGTCGGTTTTTTTTTTTTTTTTTTTAATGTGGTGGGGTGGTTCAGAAAGATGTCCTGAATACGTGGGTACAGATTGTGTCTCGGTCTTACATGCTGTATAGTACCAGAGTGATAGTTACGAAAATGCGTAAAAATAAAGAACCTGGGGTGTAACACCTGTGATTCTATAACTCATATCTAAACTTCGAATCTGTGAGTTTTTTGATTGTCATTTTAAAAACTTGGTTGATAATGGGGATGCACACTGTGGAACTAATGGCGCTAGCATAGCTGGTTCATTAAGCATCATCATTGGTTGAAAATCAAGGAATGTCATTTCAAATTTTGAAATACCTAAGCTTTTAACGGTTTTCCCCATTCGAATTTACACTAGCGCCTTGCGAGCGTGTCAGCGAGTTGAACTAAATTCACAAGGAGATTTTGACAGATAATATATGACGTGACTTAAGAAGAGCATTCTGAAGGTAAATCACTTCGACGCTCACTTCGCACTCGAACCCGATTCAAAGTGTGACCTTATGCGAAGTGAGAGTGAATAGCGATGTGAGATGCGAGTTGTTGTTGGAATTTTACAGAATCGACCGGCTGTGTAGACTGAGTTCGAGTGCGTTAAAAAAATAAGAGCGATTTGAGTAAATTATTATTATCTTGAAAATATCGAACCCTGCTTTTGGTAGTATATCTAAGAAGTTGTGTAGGTGCTTAACTACAAACTGTCTTGAAAAGTGAATGTTTTCGATGAGATAAAAAATCTTAGAACAAACAAACCAATAACCAACAACAACCTAGATTGCAGATGAACAACACGATAGTATCTACTATGCCTAGATTCATCTGCAATCTAGGTAATGTCCATAAGTACCTAGGCATGGTACTAAGTTCCTAACGAGAAATCGACATAATCTAAGGTTATATATAATTTATATGAAGAAAATGCGAAGATTTTGCAGAGATTTCGTTGCGGTTTACTTCAAGATTGTTTATGATCAGTTCTAATTTTCAGGTGTGGTTCCAAAACCGTCGAGCGAAATGGCGCAAACAGGCGCGTCTGCAACTCCTGCAAGATGCTTGGCGGATGAGGTGCCTCGGACTTGGCTCTCCACCACTGCCAATGTCAGGTAAGAAGAGATTGCTAAACAGTAGTACGATCAATGACCGCAGGTCTTCATAAGACCAACTTCATGCAATCGTGTAGCTTTGTAGTTAGATGGTAGGTAGCTGATGCGGAAATGGAAATAATCAATTATGGCAAGTAATACAATGCACACGTCTTTATTGTACTATTGTGCAGATATAAAACCTGATGTAAATAGTGGCAACACAAACCAGTGTTGCCACTATTTACATAAAGTTTTACATTCTAATGTTGGTGTTGCAAAATAAGAAATAAAATCTCCGACAGCAATGATGACAACTGTTGGAAAGGATTACTTCAACGATTTGGGATGAGCTAGGATGTGCAGTGTGCGCGGAGGATTTGCAGGGTAGCTGCGTAGTTGTTCATTTCATTTGTTTTTAGTATCCTAACGGCCCATTCACGACCTTACCGCGGTGAGCGGCGGCGGCGTGCGGGGCGGCGAGCGATAAGAACAAATGTATGAAAATGTTTGAAGCACGCCACGAGTCGCCGCTCATAGCGAAAACGCGCGCGGTTTTGTCGGAGCGAATCGCTGCAGCGGCGCGCGGGGCGGGGAGCGGCGAGATCAACAGTACAGGGAAATGAGTGCGACGCCACGAAACAGAGCGGCGCGGATAGCGGTGTAGGTGTGACGGACTCGGCGGCGAACTCATAAACAAAACATTTTTAGACGATTTTGTGGCGGTAATGGATACCGAGGCGTTTATTACTGAAATTTTAAATCGACCCCCTATATGGATGTCAAAACATCCCCAACACAAATACAAAAACGTTATAAAAAGGTTGTGGGAAGAAATAAATCTGTAATCTGTAATCTTCGTATTGGTCACGAAATTCGCCATTTAAATATCGATCTTTATTCAGTTCGTGCACTCCTTCTCTCATATTAAGAATATCTTGTTTTAAAAATATACTGCTTTCTAAACACAGAAGGGATAATTTTGATAACGCCATAATTTTGAGCACGTTCCGACTACCTAAATACGTCCACCTCGGCCGCTGCCGCTAGCCGCTACTGAGTCTCATTATATATATTGTAGTCTTTGCTACTGAGGGTACGTGGCGTGTAAAACGCACCGCTTGCCGCCGCCGCGCCGCCTGCCGCGCCGCTCGCCGCTAAGACCGAAGTCGTGAATGGGCCGTAAGGGTAACCAACGGCCCCAACGGGACACTATAACTACACTAAGCTTTGATATTGAATGCTTGAGATTTGATATTAAGCTTTACGAAGAAGACAAGCTACGGCACCCCAGATGAATTGGGAAATTGGCAAGAGAATGATCATGATTTAACTTTTACGTAACGGGACTTTTTCGAAAAACTACTACAGTAACTTATACTACTATCTACAAAGCTTCTTTCTAGCTAGCTTCTTTCTTCTTTGCTAGCTGCTGAGTGTAAATTGACTAATGAAGCGTTAAAGACAGTTGAAGACATCGTTATTTTATTGTTTAGTGCTACGCAAACTTTTCTGTGAGTCTGACTCACATTTGACCGGTTTTTTTAAGTATTTGTAGGTTGGGGGTAGCGAGTGCTGGTGCTTATCAGATTACCCCCTCGCTACCTACAACATTTTGTTTCTTCGAATTTATTGGTGGCCGCTACGGATTCTTTATTGTTTCTCATTTATTTATCAAGAATGTGTTACATCATTTTCAGGCCACGGCAAACCAGATTCATCACCAGAAGCGCCAGAGTCACCGAACGACAAAGATTCCCCGGAACCTCAAGGTGTCATGGAGAATCGCGAACTGAAGTCTCCTCGCCAAGACCCGTACCTTCACAACACAAACATGGAACCAATACCCACAGGCAACCCGAATATGCACGAACTGCCGCCGATGGCGTACAATGAAGATGGTAGAATGATGCAGCAACCGTTCTCTTTCACACCGATGATGATGAACCAGCAAATGGAATCGGAAATAGTGCCGACAGACTTGAGAGTAATGTCGAAGCCTAACCCGTGTCCTTGTGGGACTTCCGTTCAAGACATGGATGAGCCACAAAACCTTGCTTATCGGCCCCAGAGACGTGATAAAGAACTCAGTGATAGCGATACAGACACTGAAATAGATCTGACGTCACATTCCAAAGACGATGATATTAGGGAATCGGAGAGGCTGGCCAGCAGGATCGCCACTAGCATCTTCAGAAGTGACACAGTGCTCCATGACATGATGCCGAATGATCTCAGTTTAGGAACAAAGAATGGTAATGATAGGGTTAGAAATAATGTCTCAATTTAATTGGACGTCTGGTTTCAGAAAAGGAACATGTAGGTTGCGTATTCTTTACCAACGCGATCAGCGATTGACATCTAAACTTCCATCAGTGGCACCATTGTTGGGGATTTGGGGTAGATACAGTCAGCTCTGGTTTCTATCGAATAGAAGAATGTAGATTACGTATCAAATATTTAATTTTGTGAAAGTAGTTGTTTGGATTTGACTCCCTAGCTTTTGTTTGTCGTTATACTTTATTTTAGTTGGAAAGGGGTTGAGTTTAATTATAGTGATTATGTTCTAGTCAATGTTATTGTAACTAATAATAATCTATGTTTTTGTAGTCAATATGTAAAGTAGAATTCATGTAGGTATATAATGTATAAGAACTACCATCATACCTACTACAGTATTTTGTGAAACCAATTTCATGTATTAAATAGTTATAGACAAGAACTGTACTACAATACAATATATTATAAATACATACCTATTTGATAACAATCTAATACTTACGATTAGTTTTCAGGAACTGTAGGTATGCCTGATTATGGTCCCAAAAACTAATTTGTTAGAAATATTGAAAAGGCGGGGCAAGAAACAGGGAAAAACCAGCCTTCGACTATGTTGTTATAGTCTAAGAACCCGCCTAAGGCCGACCTTCATTCATCTGTTTACCGAATAAAACAAATTTTAGCATTCTTAATTCATTTACAAACGTTGTTACGAATAGGTTCCTCGATGAAATTAAGTCAGTATTACCATTATTTTAAAGTGTGACAACCATCTTTTTGTTTAACACGTAATTTTTTTTTAAACTTTGTAGGTATGTTTCCTTTAATTAATAAGACAAATCGTATCATTAGCAATTTTAATACATAATTGTCATAGTTCATTATTATATACTATGTAAGTATAAATCTAAATTATAATATATCACAATAAATTCGGTATATTTCAGAAATTTCGCATACTTTATTATAACAAGACTATCAATATAAATATTTACTTAATTATGTAACGCTGACTTTCGGTTACATTTTCAAGTATCCTATAGATTACATATTGTTTTATTTTACCATCAAAATAAAATGAATGGTAAAAAAATACCTCATATTATGATATGATCCAATTAGTTAGGTACTTACTATTAAAATGAGAAAAACTTCAATCTGTGAAAATGTACAAAATATTATGCAAAAAAAAACTTTTTTTATTTTTATTAAGTATATCTGATTAACCACTTGAAGTAAATTGCATTGCTAAATTTCAAAATATTCTAGTTGAATCGTTAATATTTACAAAATTACGTACAGTCGTACCTACCTAATATTAGAGTTGGTATGTTTTTCAAATATTCTATTGGTCCAGACTACCAGCTAGACTGACCATTAATATTATGTAGACAGAAATAATATAAAAATAGGTATTTATATTTTTAAACGTAGCACCAATTATTTAATCACACCAGTTTTTATTAAATGGCGCTTATTAATTAAACGTTATTATATTAAAAATATTAATGCATGTTGGGCATTACGGCTACCCGTGAACTTTAATTACTGAAATTATACGTAAAATTATTTTGCTTAAAAACATCTAGTAATCTATGATTTTATACAATAACAATTTTCGTTTTGTTCTCTTTTACTGCAGATGGGTTTTTTTTTAACGAGGTCTTTTTATATATTATTTTTGTATCGCCCATAATGTCCTTCATGCCACATTTATAATCATAAGTACTTGTTTAATAATAAATTATTGTTCACTTATAGTAGTGATAAGTTGCAATAAATAAGCTATTTTAGAGCCCTCACTAGTTTACGACTGGCAATTTTAAAGCATCCTTTAAAAAAGTCAGTAAAATTCCTATTTGGTCTGAAATAGTTTCATTTTAGTGACTTTATACAAATAAGGCGAATTCCACAAATCAAATTGAACGTGATCAGTATGTGTCAGCTGTCAGTGTTATCATTGTTATGACCGATTGATACTGAATGTTCTCGAATGCGGTTTAATTGTGTTGACTGCGTTCAGTTTCATTGATTGAATTCATTCTAACATATCATAACTTATCAGTTCACTGTCAAGGGCTCCTTTCATCGAGATCGATACTTGGTGCCTTACCACCGATGGATTACCAAAAAAAGTGATCGAATCATTGAGCTTTCCGTTTGCTCGATCTATCATTACCTAGATTAGCTATAGTTTTACAATCCTGCATAATCGTTTTGGCACTTTACAAAGGAGGGTGCCCTAGATTAATGAAATCGTCTGTGGAAAAACGAGATGGCGGCGTTTATAAAGCGCATAGTTCCGATTAGGGCCACGCGCTTAGAGATACACTTCCAGGTGTAGGTGTGATGGTAAGGTCCTGGCAGGGTGGTTGTGTTATCAAAAGCACTTGGAGTCGTGTTGTTCGCACCACGCGGGACCGATGGCGTCAGCACGCAGCCCCCGCGCGCGCAGGCGAGCACGTTGTCGCTGCATGCGCGCCTCCGCCCCCAGCACCCCCCCCGCGCCCCCCGCGGGGTCCGCCCACAGCCGCTCCGCCACCGCCGCAGCGCGCGGCCAGATGCGTGTGTCTAGGAAACCACACAAACTAGAGTTATTTTTCAAAGGGATTTGAATTTTTAGGCCGGATTTTCTTCCGTCATCAAGGTTTAAAGAGCCGGCGGAGCATGCGTTTTTCATACCAACGTATACCAAAATAACTTGGAAATCAAACATATTCCTAAGAAAGTGTATATTTATTTCGATTGGATTACATAATAACTTTGTTCCCAAATATATATTTTAAAAGGAAAATGATATAAAGACGAGATATGAGGAATTTTTAATTATCTCTAGTCATTAAGTTAGAAATGTACATAATGTAAACAATTGTTGGTTTACCTAAATAAATAAATAAAACCTATAGAAAATTTACTTTTCTTGTAACTCTTGTTTAAATAAGTGTCCAATTAAAATATATATTTGGGAACCTAGATACCTACTCTGTAATCCAATCGAAATAAATACACATTACCCTAGGAATATGATTTTTGTATGAACTACGCATGCTCCGCCGACCTCTTAAGTCCATTCACTGATGGCAAAGGTGCTATCAGTGAATGGATTTTAACTTTGACAGCTCATATCTCGGAAACATAAAAACACTTTAGAACGTTTTGGCTCATACAAAACTTGTTTATATTCATACTAACTATCGATTAATATAGGTCTTGTGGTCGCTACTTTGAAAAAATTCAAAATGGCAGAGGAAAATCTGGTCAGGCCTGATACAAAAATGTTCCAAGCTCTTTGCAGCCCTCAAAAGTACCTGTTTCCGTAGGATGAATATACATACATACAACGCTATCTAAGTATGCTAGCTATATAGTATGTTTATGAACCGTGACACTAAGAGCGTAATTTTCCCAAAAATCGGGCACGAATCCAATGATGCTAACAACAACAGCAACAACAGTTTTAGAACATAAACAATGTTCTAAAACTCCCCTCACGCACAAAATTTGTGGTGATCCAGAGCCATTCACCATTAGACCCGACTTAAAAGTAATTAAATGCAGATTTCAGTTTAAGGGTTCAACTCAGCATTTTACACATACCTAGACCCTGTTCGTCGACATACTCGGTCCACATAGCGACCTCGCCTCCCAAGAACTTCTCATCTCTGGGCAGCGTGTGAGCGTACATCTTCCTCCAGTTGTTGTACTTGGTGTTGCCCCAGAAGCCACGGTCCAGATACCAGACGTCCTTGGGGATGGAGATGGTCTGGTAGCCCAGCTTTATGAGCTGGTGCAGCAGTGGGCTGTCAACTGGCTCCCATACTTCGATGACATATCTGGAAAAAGCAAATGGGGGTAAATAAGTACTCGTAATTCTCGAGAATTATGCTAAGGTGTAAGAAATAAATAAATAAAAAGCATTTATTAATTAGCCCGTACAGGACAAAACACATAAAAAATTACATTATTTGCGACTAATGAAAACTAAACATAGCAAAAAAATAGAAAGAAACGAAACGGACGAGGCCAAAAGGTCCCTATCTCAGCATGGTGCTGGAACATTAAAAAACGTCACAGCGCTGGTATTCTGATAGGGCCTAAAACGAAAGTGTAAAAAGTGACGTGCCTATTGCAAAACACCGGCCGGTCAGAACATCTGTGTCCAGTTTTTGGCACCAAACTCCATGGCTCCAAACTACAGAGAAATTCTTAACAGGAAAACACAATAACACTTTGCCCAGCATGGAAATGGAACACAAAGCTCATCAGTAGTGCTTCATGTTGATGTTCACCTATCGACACAGGACGGGGGTTACCAAGGGTTTCTATTTACGGCGCTGGTATACATCACTCTCTGACTAGTCTAGAGAAGAAAGGCTACAGCAAGGAAACCAATTTGCTGGCAACCAGCTACATATGACTGTAGAAACACACACTGTCCACTGTCACTGTCTGTAGGACATTCATTGACGAGCCACTTGCCACTATTCGTATTTTAGCCGTGTTATACAAATCGGGTTTAATCGGGAATATTCGTACTTGTGTATGTATAAAAATGCAAAATTGTAAAGTAGTGAAAGTGGCTTATCAATTGAAGTCCTCGACTGTACGTGTTTGTGCGCGCGAGATTCAAGCACATATTTAGTTTAATACTAGCTTCTGCCAGCGGCTTCGCCCGCGTGAAGTTTGAAATTATCCCACGGGATCTTATTACCGGGATAAAAAGTATCCTATGTGTTAATCCAGGTAATAAACTATCTGTGTGCTAAATTTGATCCAAATCCGTTCAGTAGTTTTTGCGTGAAAGAGTAACAAACATCCATACATACATCCATACTTACAAACTTTCGCATTTATAATATTAGTAGGATTTAAAGAAGGTACCTTTCTTTATCCAGATGTTGAGTGATCCTTTCTGGCTGTGTGAGTTCTGAGGACCACAGCATGACGGGTTGTTTGGGCCCGCCAGCGGCCGCGACGGCCTCGTCCCAGGCCTTCAGGGCCTTCTCGTGGAACTCTGCCCAGAGTTTGATGAAGCCTTCCATTGTTTTAGTGTCATAATTCTGTTGCTTCATGTAATCGGTGATCTCCTCCGTTTTGTTCCAGCACTCGATATACACCTATAATGATTGACTAAAGATCAAGTTTTGTCTCCTTTTTTGGGGTGGTGTGTTTATTTTATGAGATGTTGTGATGTCTTCGTCTTTCTTCGAATAAAAAATAACCTTATGACAAAATCCTTACAAAAACGTGAACCCAAGGTTTTAAAAAAGGTCAGTTTATTAGATAGTTGTCTTTGATCACGAAGAAAAGCCATTTTCCACGTTTTATGGTATACCTGACGCCTTCACCTATGCTGTCTCGCTCTAGTAAATGGCGGTTTTAAGTGACAGAAAAGGATATAAGCTCTTGTCTCATCTCCTATCTCTAGCTCATCTGTGAAATAGTATATTATTGCCATTTTATGTTTTTTTTTTGTGTGCAGTAAAGAATTAGAATAGAAGGTAGGTCTTACCTCGTCTCCTCCCATATGCAGCAGCGCAGGCGACGGCACAGCATCCACAATGTCCCGGTACAAGTCCCCCAGCACGCGGTACACGGCGGGGTTGGCGGGGTTCATCTGTCCGCAGGGAGGCTGCACGCACAGGTGGCGCCACGGCCACTGGTTCACGCATACTGCGAGATTCCCGAGACCAAACTCCTGGAAAGTGAATTGAGTACTTTAGAAAATGGTTGTCTAACTTACAAAAGATATGGTGGAATACGAATCGCACGAGAAATTGTTTCATATTGGAGGTCGGATCAAGGGCCTGATTCAGCCGGTAGCTTGCAATAGGACCTTGCTCCTGACATCGGCAGACCACAGGTAGTTATATTTATTTAAAAAATGCAAAAACTAAATTAACAAGTTGAATAAACGAAATAATATTACTGGAGTTAGTTCAGTGTTATTGACATAAGGTATATTAGAGATACTCAATACTCAATACTCAATACTCAATACTTTATTGCATTCCACATGTATTCTTAGGTGGTAAACTTATAACTAGATCACATGGACCCTGTCGGGCACAGCAAAATAAGTGACTTAGGAGAGAGGAAGCATTTGTAAATTATACAACGTAGGAGGTAGATACTTTCTGAGATTAATATTAATTATAGTCTAAAATGATTATTCATTATGTAATTCCTAATTATAATTATAACAATGTATTCGTCCAAAACATTAATTAATAGTATAAAATAAATCAATCAATGGTATACAACATAATCAGGCACCTATATATTAAATTAATAAATTAAATAAAAATAAATTTTAATAAATAATCAAACAAAATCAAACAAAAAAACTTAGTTATGTAAATTATTATTCATTATGTAATTCCTAATTATCATTATAACAATGTATTCGTCCAAAACATTAATTAATAGTATAAAATAAATCAATCAATGGTATACAACATAATCAGGCACCTATATATTAAATTAATAAATTAAATAAAAATAAATTTTAATAAATAATCAAACAAAATCAAACAAAAATTTATAGCATAGACATTTATGACTAGTTATGACTTTATAAGTCTATCACTTAAATATTCATCTAATGAGTAGTAGCTTTTATTCAGCAAAAATTGTTTAAGTTTTTTTAAGAATGTGTTAATTTTTTCTTCTTTTTTTATTGTAGCGGGTAGTTTATTGTATACTTTTATGGACATTACGTAGGGACTTTTTGAGTGCATTTTTAATCGGGAACTTGGTATGTTTAATCTAGATCGGTGTCTGAGTAGATAGCGTGTCTGAATGTCTTCCCGTTTTGAATAAAATTCTTGATGTTTACGCACAAATTTGCATGTTTCTAAAATGTAAATACAGGGAAGGGTTAAAATATTATGTTTTCTAAAGTAAGGCTTGCAGCTATCTGTCTGCTCAATGTTTACCAGGACTCTGACCAATTTCTTTTGTAGGGTGAAAAGTGTTTGTACATCTGTGCTGTTTCCCCAAAGAGTGACACCATAGCTAAGCCATGCGTAGGCATAAGCATAATAGGTAGAGAGAGCTGTTTGTAGATTGGTGGTCTTTTTTATTTCACGAAGGGCGTAAGAAAATTTAGAAATCTTTGAGTGAGTTTTCTGTATGTGTGATTTCCAGTTTATGTGAGTGTCTATAACTAGTCCGAGTAAGGTGAATTCGTTAACGGTTTCTAATTTTATGTTGTTGAAAATAAAATTTAAAGTCAAAGGAGTTTTTTGGTAAGGGTGGAAAGTTATTAATTTGGTTTTGGAGTAGTTTATCTCGAGATTATGTTCATTCATCCAGTTGCATGTTTTACTCAGAATGGAATTTAGAGTTTCTTCTATTTTTTCATTGTCTTGGCATGATACTAATATGGATATATCGTCCGCGAATAAGACACATGGCCCTTCAATGATCTTAGGTAGGTCATTAATATATATTAAAAATAGGAGGCATCCTATGACGCTGCCTTGAGGAATTGAGGCGTTAATTGCTTTGCTGTGTGATCGAACTTTTTTTATTTCACTATTTTTATGGTCAAAGTATTCGATTTCTACTAATTGCTTTCTATTCTTAAGATAAGATGTTAGCCATTCGTGAGCCTTTCCGCGTATACCTATTCCGTACAATTTCTTGAGCAATATGCCAAATTGTACTTTGTCATAAGCTTTGGTCATATCTAGTAATATTCCTACTGCGTATTTTTTGTTATTAATAATATTAAGGGCTTCTTGGATATACTTATAGACTGCTAAGGTGGTGGAACGGTTTTTTCGGAAGCCGTTTTGGCATTCGTCAAATATATTGTATTTTTCACAAAACGTATAAATGCGGTCACACATGGCTTTCTCAAAGATTTTTGAGGCTGCTGGTAAAAGAGCTACTGGACGATAGTTATTTGGATCTGTTTTTGTATTTTTTTTGTGGATTGGTTTGATTACCGATATTTTTAGTAGATCAGGGAAGATACCTTCATCAAAAGACTGGTTCAATAGCAGGTAAAACGGTAAGGTAAGTTCATCAGCGCATTGTCTAAAAAGCATTGGCGGTATTTCATCGATCCCGTGACTACTTTTGTTTTTTAAGTTTTTAATTATTTTGTTTACTTCCCAAGCATCTATTGGGCCAAGAAACATCGTGTTCTCTGTGGGATTTAGTACAGAGGTATTCCCCGTCGAGCTACCAGATGAATTGTTGCTGTTTTCTCCAATAGACGCAAAGAAATTATTAAAAATGTTTGATATTTGTTCAGGTTTGGTTATGAGATCGTTATCTATTTGCAATTTAATATTATTATGTTCCTTCTTATGTTTTTTGTTTGTTCTCTCATTGATGATACTCCACATGGTTTTAACCTTATTGTTCGATTTTTTTATTTTGTTTATGTATTGTATCTTTTTTGATGCAGTAACTAGGTTTTTTAATATTTTTTCATAGGTTTTATAATAATTAGTAATGATAGGATTATTTGTTTTGAGTGAGAGTATTTTTAACAATCTTTTGTTTGTACAGGAGATCTTGATGCCCGTCGTTAACCAGTATTTTTTAAATTTAGTTTTTAGCTTGACTTTACATATTGGTATACACAGGTTAAGGATGTTTGTTAATGTTTCATGAAATGCTTTATAATTTTCGTTTATATTTTGGTTTTTAGGTAGTATTTTAGTCCAATCTTGTTCATTTAATTTAGACTTAAACTTTGAAATATTTGTGTTGTTAAATAACCTTTTTTTAACATACCAAGTTGTTTGTGTAGCTAAACTTGGTGTTGGTGTGGTGATGTGTATAATTGTTCCGCTATGGTCTGAAAAACCTAGTTCCTCTACTGTTGTATATATTTTATTTGTGTTAGTGTTTGTAAATATTAAGTCTAAACATGTAGATGTAGTTTGTGTTATTCGCGTCGGTGTTTTTATGTGTTGTGTTAGCTTATATTCTAGCATTAAGTCTAGGAATTGGTTAGTTTATACATTTCTCTCTAAGATATTAATATTAAAGTCTCCACCTATAATTATATTAAATTTAGAATACTTATTATTTATATAATTTACGATACATTTTACCTGGTTAATAAACATTTCTTCCTCTCTTCTATTCCAATACATTGTTACTAATAATATGTTTTCTTTAGGTAACTCGATTGCACATACTTCTAATATATATTCTATGGACATATTCGTTATATCATTTCTTTCTTTGAAGTCGAGATGATCTTGCAGGAGGATGCAGACGCCGCCTCCCCCTCGCGTGCTGCGGCAGTATGATGCTGCTATTTTGTATCCGCTAAATTGTATCATACTTAATTTTTCCTTAGACAACCAAGATTCTGATATACATATTGCATTATAAAATGGGTTATCTACGATGAAGGTATCAAGTAGATGTTGTTTGTTATACAGACTTTGAATATTTTGAAAAAGAATTTTAAATAGTTGGTCTGTGTCTTCGAAAGGAATAATTATTTGTGTCTTCATTTCTGTCTGTTGGATCTCGTTGGCAGGTGTTACGGGAAGTATAACCACTTTTCTCGTTTGTTGTGTAGTTTGGTTGATTTTTGTGTGTTTCATCTCCTAAAATGATAACTTTCCCTTCCACGTATAACTGATTATTTCTGATTACTGCATGTAAGCCTTCCTTTCTTGCTTTTATCATCTCTTCTCGCATTTGTTGTCTTTCCTTGCGTGAATTTTCGTCCAAAAATTCAGTTACAGACAAGCGTGTTCCCTGGAAGTAGTGGCTGTTGTTTTTGATGTATTTTGCCATTCTTTTGCTTATTAATTCTATTACTAGTGGTCGGGTAAAATTGTTATTGTTATTTCTGCCTAATCTATACATATTTTCCACGTAACCCATCAAGTCCACTTGTAGAATATCGCGAAACATTTCAATGACCCGGTTATGCAGGTCAGTTTCAGGCTCTTTGTGGTACTCAGTGAGGCCGTAGATGACTATCTTCTTGGAATTGCTTTCTGTACATTGGATTACGTGGGATGTGGATATTGATTTTATTTCCGATATTTCTTGTTTTAATTTTTCGTTCTCTTTTAGTAAGTCTTCTATCTTGGTGTTAATCTCTTGAATTTCCTGTAATCTTTGTTCATTTTGTTTAGATAAAATAATAGTTTTTTGTTCGAAATCATGCACAAGATTCGTAATTGCTTTATTTATTTCCGTTTGTATGATGCTTCGTAGGTCGGTTATTATTGATTCATTATTTTCTTTCAGACGCATCATAATGATCTCGCTCAGGTTTTGTAGTGACAGTTCAGCGTGTGTGTTGGTGATCGAGGTAGTTTTTTCTGAGCACATCGTATCGCCTAATATGCTCAGATTCTCAAAAGTGGTGGAATCGTTGTTAGGATAGGTTTTCCTCCGAATCGTTACATTACTATCTTCGTTGGGTGTGGTTGTTCGTTGGCTTATAGTGGATGTCTGTGGTCGAATTGGTGTATCTGTGTTTCCCGTTTTGGGCATTCTGCATCGGCAATCTTGACATTTCCAATTTTTTTTAAGATCTGGAGTCATTGCCTTAATGAAGTAGTTATTGGAGATGTTTGCACACTCTAGATCATATTCTTTATTGCATAGTGTGCAAGTAAGATGCAATTTGTTTAGTAGATCTTGAGTACAACCTGCGCAAGTTTGCGAATTTTGCGCCATTTCGTATAATAATCCTTATGCTGACCTCTAGTGGGCAAGGTTGTAATTAAATGCCAATGGTTCGATGGTATGAACTGGTTCCGCCACAAAAGGATAGATGGCGCTGATGTAAAGAATCAACCAAGATGACTGGTATTTTTTGATAACAGTTTCTGATGAAAAATGTTATTGTTTTTCTCACTAATCACTCTCATACCTGTTTTAGGGCTGAATCCATCGGAACTCTCTTGATTGTAAACAAAATAAAACGGGTTCTGGTAGTCTGTTGCACAGCTGATGTTTGTTTACAATTTGAATAATGGTCGTTGATTCTTGCGGCACTTAATAATTATGATTTTTCTTTGCAGTCTGCACTTATTTCTTGCGTACTTTAATTGTAATCACTGAGGTTTACAGTTTGTTAAAACTGAAGCTACTTTAACTTATAACTTTTTCACTGGAACTATTTATAAATTCGATAAATACACGGAGTCGATGTTAGCTAACGCACAGTAGCGCCCTCTCCTCTCTTAGAGGGCTCTTAAGATTGAATAGGTACTTAAGAGCCCTCTTACAGTCCACTAGCGCCGCCAATCGAAAAAATGTCATAACTCGTAAATAGAATCAAAAATACAAAATGTGGTCTATTATTACTGTAGAAAAGGCAATAACGTAATTTTATAACACATTGTCACCACTTGAAATATAGCTGTTTAGCTAAATCGTGCATTTCTAACAAAACCGGCCGTTTATGTTTTGAATGCACGATTTAGCTAAACAGCTATATTTACACTCTTACAGTCCACTAGCGCCGCCAATCGAAAAAATGTCATAACTCGTAAATAGAATCAAAAATACAAAATGTGGTCTATTATTACTGTAGAAAAGGCAATAACGTAATTTTATAACACATTGTCACCACTTGAAATATAGCTGTTTAGCTAAATCGTGCATTTCTAACAAAACCGGCCGTTTATGTTTTGAATGCACGATTTAGCTAAACAGCTATATTTCAAGTGGTGGTAATGTGTTATAAAATTACGTTATTGCCTTTTCTACAGTAATAATAGACCACATTTTGTATTTTTGATTCTATTTACGAGTTATGACATTTTTTCAATTGGCGGCGCTAGTGGACTGTAAGAGGGCTGCTCTTAACAGTTCACACACGGCACCTAGACTGAAGTACCTAGCAATCCAATAATACAATCCTGGAATAATAGCATCTAAAGTTCATCAACATAAAGTAGCTCAGGATTGGCACCCTGCCCAACTGATTTTGGAAGGATTGGCGTTATATCAATAATAATACGTACAGGGACTATGTGTCCCTCAGCCGTGATCGGCCATTGGTGAGTTTACGTAGAAATAGGTTGGCGTGCATTGGTGTGTTGTTATCAATAATAGAACTTCCTGACCGTTTTCGATCACAGTGGCCAATCTTAGCGAAGATTAGCCATCAGCGCAGGAAATATTATAGTGCACAAGAGTTTGCGCAGGCACAGGTGCACTCTCTGATTCTTTTTATCTCATAGTCCGATGGGACAGCAACCCAACACCACCAGAGAGAGGTCAGGTGCAGAACCAAAGGCTTAACGTGCTGATTCCGAGGCACGAGGGTGGGTATCCAACCGCTAACTCCCAAACTAGGGAACAACTTAGTTTGTAATGGAAAAATCCAATAGCACTTTTCGCCCGAATGAACCCAGGACCCTACACTCAGCAGTCGCGTTTGCGACCGCGAGACCAATGGTCAGGGGTGTGTTACCAGGTGTACCAAACATGTGGCAACCAGATGTAACGTGGTCAAAGCAAACAAAAAGAATAGCTGTTTAGGATCATAACAGACTGTGTCCTGTTTCTGCCTGGCCGCTGGGAATAAAGCGTATGTTCGAATTTGTACCTGTGGTCCCTCTCGTAGTCCATGGGGCACTAAAATACCCGTGGTTTTATTTTTCAGATAAATCCATATCACACTAGTTAACTACCAGGAGGCCAGAATCATGAAGGAGGTATTGTAGTACCGTCAGGATATTTTCTATGCTGCTTCGGTTCCAGGCCCCTTATTCACAACCATTCGACTCGCTTCCGATTCGGAAAGTCGTATGTCAATCTCGGTCGTTTTCGTAATGCCAGAAGAAGACAGATATACGAGTCGTCGAATCCGAAACGAGTCGAACGTTTGTGAATACGGGGTCAGGAGTAAACTCACCGGTCCCCACTGCCAGCCGTTGCCAGCGTGCGCAGGCGAGTCGATCTCGATGACAACTCGCACGCCTCTCACTTGCGCGTATGTTATCAGCGTCCTCACTTCTTCAGCCGAGTAGATCTCTTTCGCAGAATAAGCACCGTATCTGAAGGGAATTAGACACAATGGATGTAAGAAGACCCTTAACTACGCCGAAAGACACTTGTTATTCCTATTATCCTGTTTTTTTTTCTGGATCCAACCGAAAGTATATTTATTTTAAATACAAGATTTGAATATCAATGCACAGAATGTTTGGTTGACGGCATCATGAAGGGCTTGTTTACACTTTGTAGGTTTCAATAAATATCTTAAATTATTGTATATGATTAGGGGTAGAAGACAAAAAAAAATTGTCTGTCCGTCAGTTAGATTTTCAACAAAAATTCGACCTGTATTTTTTCTTTGTTACATACGTCAAAATTGACGAAGATACGACGCTTTTAAAATTCTCAATACGTCAGGCCTTGGTATAATGTTTAGCGAGTTCTGACGTCACGAGCCCCCACTAGGGCTACGAGTTTAAAGCATTTTATCTATGTCAATATTTATTGATTTACAAAAACAAAAAATACGTGTCTATTATTTTCCAACACTCTTACTGACGGACTAAATAGATTTGCAGTTTTTTGATACTATGTCGTCATGTGATTGACGAATATGAATGAATTATATCATTGATGTATGAAATTATGTCAATGACGCAAACTACAAGAAGAAAGATTCGGGCAAAATTGAGATCAATAAGCAGAAAAAAAGAGAGACATGTAACTAACCTGGTAAATTGCGGTACTCTCGTAGACTCCAGAGGAAAACTATGCGTGTCGGTGACATGCCAGTGGAAGACATTCATCTTATTGGCTGCCATGCCATCAATGGTCCTCATCACATCCTTCATGGGTATAAAATGTCTACTACTGTCGAGAAGAAGTCCTCTATGTTCGTAGGTGGGACGATCACGGATCTTGGCTCCGGAGACTAGATGGAGGCTGCAAGAATGCTCGTCAGAGAACTCGGATCTGTCTGACGCTACGAGTTGTGTGAACGTCTCCAATGCATGGCGGGCTCCGTATACCGTTTCTGCGTTCACGTGAACTGAGATCTGGTCTTCTGTAGAAGAACAAACGTTTTGTGTTACGGATAATGACGATGGGTGTGCTGGTCACCAAATGACAGGCCCGCTTATTGTCAGAAATTATAAATGTAAAGAAAAAAGTCGGTTTACTGACGATAGTTGAACGTGACAACGTCTTAAGAAAATACTGATGGAATGGTAGCATTTTTTGACACCACATTCACTTTTCACCGCACTTGATACTCGATCAAAACATGTAAATGGACTATAGTATAGCAGCTGTCCACGCAGACGCATCGCTCACTCAAGTAGGAGAGAGACGGATGTCGAACGCTGGCGCTGCCGAACGCAAACGCCGATTGTGCTTCTTTGTCACTCGTTCCGCGCTCTCGCTTGCACTTCAAGCCTTACATGGAACGCCTCAGAGCGATCAGCGAGGTAACGCCGCATGAGGTAACGCCGCATGAGTCATGTTTTTTCGTGCGTGCAGCCGGCTCTATCGAATTATAAGACGTTGTCACGTCAAAAAGTGTCTTGCCTACAATTGTGAGGGGGGCGATGAATAAGGCGTTATGGAAGTAACTGTTTACCTGAAAATAGACAGTTGCTTCATAAAACTTTCACTATAAATAATAATAATAAATATCGCTGGACATTAACACACAGTGCCATCTTGTGCCACACTAAGCAAGGCTTGTGTTGTGAACACCAGATAGTTGATATATATATGTCTTGTCTATGTCTTAATATCCCTTAAAGCATCTGCAGCAGACTTTTTTTCACGTCCCGTACTAACAAAACAAAACGTAACAAACCTTTAGTCTGCACATCAAGCATGTACTCCTCGATGGTGGTCCACATCATGGAAGTGTCAGCGCTCCTCACGTTCAGGTAGACCACGATGGGCGTCTCCACCACTTCAGTCACCACTCCATCGCATTCTGCCAGCAGGTTCGGACCCACCAGCTTCGTCATCTCCACCATGACTGACAGAGCATCTGCGGGTACATTTTGTAGATCGAACCTGAAGATAGGAGAGAAGGTTGGATTTTTAAAAAATGCAGGGGAAGAGCTTATAGTTATGGTATTTTATTCTAATTAGCATTGAGCTCGTATATCGCCTGCCTTCCTGGTTCATATAATTTCAGTCAACGTGTTACCACCTTTTGTTTTTTTTCCAATACGACAGGTTTAGAGTTGGGATGGAAAGCAGTAGCATCTAGCCTAGTCCTAACAGAGGCACGTGCAACGTAACACCAGCACTTTGCCTAAACCACATGACCTAAACATCAATAAATTAATGTCACAAAACCACATGTTCCATGCAAAAACACAGATAATTCAGCGGAAACAGCGAAACAAATCAAACTACCCACATCCGTAACAAACCATAGAATTAAGTTTTTATCAACAAAATTCAACTGCTTTATCATTTCCGATGTTTTTCCCAGACACCGACAACATAATAATCAATTCGTCAACACCGAAAAATTGTATGATTTTACATGTAAAAGTTAAATTATACCGTTTCAAGCTTTGTGAACAAAATGCTGCACTTCATCGACATCATCGTTTTATTTAAGGCGATTACATGAGCTAAACCCGAGTTTTATAATTACTAAAAGTATATGATTCACTGCTATAAACAAGACCTGAAAAATATATGATATTCTTCAGGATATATGCTAGCATGATACTGTTTTGAAAACATAATACAATTAATTTGGCTCGATAAAAAGAAATCACGAATTTATCTCTAAAAATATCTTTCAAACAATAAAAAACATACTAATATGCATGCGATCATTCTGATTTTTTGGCAAATAATTCTACAAGCAATATATTAGCATGATACTGTTTCAGTTTTTTAATCCAATCAATAGTTTTTTTGTAAATCGATCGAAACCACTAATTTCGCGCTGTTTGGCCCGCAGTGGCTGACGTAACAACCACTTTGTAGTGCAAGCTGATTAGAACTTTATTCTAACAACATTTCAAACGAAGTTTGAACCACCACAAATAGAGTTGCTAATTTAGTTCGTCTAAGCGCCTTAACTTCAAAACGCATAGACGAAGCTGAGCGCATTTCAAAGACTGTGAATGCAGATACGATCCTGACTTTAGATTGATGTAATTTCTGTACTTTTTAAATGGAACTAGGAATCAGCATATAACGTGCTCACCGCTGCTAAGTCGACGTAGGTAGAGGAAGAGGAAGTGGGCCCTTTTATTTTGCGGATGGGAAATCATCAAATGACTTCTCTCGCTCTGCCCGGAGGGCCGGACGCAAAAGGTCGCCGCCGCCGATCGCCGCTACAGGAATTGGGCCCTAAGGATCCGTTTCCACCAAGCATAAAAATCCTCACTCGCACTCTTTTAATGTTACTGAATAAAGGACTGTATTATTATGGCCTTTCAGTTTTAAATTCAACGCAGACAATGTGTCTCCTTGCGTATGGTTTAAAATGCGCTAGTATCTAAATACTAGCGCATTTTAAACCATACGCAAGGAGAGCTTCCTTTAAAAAAAACCTTTCCAAATACTATCTATAGTATTTAACTTTTTCTAATCATTTAATTACGGATTTTTTTATGGAAATCTATTTCCAAGAATGTAAACAAGTGATCCTACAATAAAATACTATAAAATAATTACATAGCCGATTGTCAATTTAACAATAAAATTCTAAAAGTACTTCGATAAACTTTATGAGCTATTAAATATTGCGAACGTAATAAAAACAGCACAAGTGGGCGTGTTTTTATTATCTATCTACCTGCGCAAGTTTGCGATCACGACTGTCAACGATGGGTCGTAGGTCAAGGAACCGCTAGTGTTCAACTATTTAAGATAGG
Source organism: Xestia c-nigrum (assembly GCA_916618015.1). Lineage (NCBI taxonomy): Eukaryota > Metazoa > Arthropoda > Insecta > Lepidoptera > Noctuidae > Xestia > Xestia c-nigrum. The sequence continues at coordinate 16,449,625 of OU745260.1, forward strand.
TTGTTCACCCCTGACGAGCTGCGGCAGATCGCTTCAATGAAGTTAGGGCTGCCGCAGACAGAGAGTCGACATAACTGTTTAGCTTAACATAATATTGCGCTTATATTCCATAAAGCGCTTAGCAGTTTTGCCTGGCTTGAGCGTAGATTTATCTCACAATCCAACACTAGCGATAATTTGTTTCGTAACGGATGTTAAGGACCATGTAATAAGTGCTCTAAATACTGAGAAATGTTAAACCTTACAATACTTCGCACAAAATAATGATAAAATGACAGTCAGGGTCTAGTGTTTGAAGCCGGTAAAAAAATGGTCCTTACTAGCCGTTTGGCCACACCGGAAATTTCTCATGAATCGTGGCTGCGTTTACAAACAATTAAACTCACATACACAAATATCCAGACGTGGAACAACTACCTATAGGCCAAACAATATATTTGTTTCATGCGGGATTCGAACCCGCGACACGCAGCCGTTTGTTGTGCTGTCTTTTGTGTGCACTAAACAAATTATTTATCTATCTATCTATCTATCAGCAACGCAGTAACCAATCGCGCGAACAATGCCTCTCAACTCTTTAGTATCGTTATATACTACTCAAGTACTAAACTATTTGACTACAGTATACACTATGTGAGGTGAGTGTTTATTCCCCGACCGTAAGCCGGCAGGAATCGGGTATTTTTTTTATTTATTTATCTAAACAAAGTATACTCAAAAACTATGCCCCACAAAACCGTTGTCATGGTTTGACTGTGGGGTCGGTGAGTCTTTAAACACTAATATTTATGCACTAAATAAATTAAAGTTTATTTACAACTAGGTACCTAATTTTGTTAGTATTAAGTGCAATGGTGCTTAGATATTAGGTTAGTATTGTAAGTAATTTAACTTAGTTCAACAGTGTTGAAAACCAATTCATCCAAGCTATGCATTTAGTTAGATATTCAAATACCAGTATACAGGAGCAAAGATACTTCGGTAATGGGGATGCACACTGTGGAACTAATGGCGTTAGCATAGCTGGTTCCAAGCATCGTCATTGGTTGAAAATCAAGGAATGTCATTTCATATTTTAAAATACCTTGACATCATTGGTCAGATTGAGACCAGCTATGGTGGCGCCATCGTTTATCGGTCTTCCCCATTGATTACCTTCCCGTAAAGCTTGACTCACGCTAGACCAAGTGGGGTCCGAGCCGAGGGAAATCATCAAATGACTTCTCCCACTCTGGGCGGAGCGGAAGGGTAATCTTAAGTCATCACGGGGTAAGGTGTATCTACCTATTGGATGTAGACACAAAATAGCTCGGCTATTAGCTTATAGTATTCACACAGACATAAATAGTATGTCTAAGTTTAGTTATATTATTAACACTGTGACAATTAGTAATTCTACTAATGTACATGTGACTGGCACAAATGTATATAGCACTAGACTAGACTCAGACTCTTACTGACTAAAACTCATCCATGTTCCTTCCTCGCCCTTTATGTTCCGGGGCCGCGGTATCTCTTTCGAACAGGCCCGCAACCCCGGCAGCCGAGTGTGAACCGTACAATTTTGTATGGACACACTCTAGCCGCTACCGAGCCACGGACAATGGATTGTGCTACGGCCCACTTTCGCTCGGACCCGGCACGGCATAGCGTGCGTCATCCTTAAGGTGAAAGCGTCAGGGTGGCCCGCGAAATTCAAATCTTTTTACGTTTTTTTTTTGCAATTTACAGGCCAGTAATAAATTGTATGTTGATGAAAATATCGTTTGTGGCTGTAACACATACGTAGTTACAGAATTATAATCATCAGCATCATCAATACAACCCTCTAAGTTCATAAGAGTCGATTTTTTTCACGGTCAAAGTAGCTCTTCGACTTTTATAAACTTTGTGGGTTGTATTGATGATTTTGATGATTATAATTTTGTAACTACATACGTCTTACAGCCGCGACCGATATTTTCATCAACATACAACTTAGCACTGCCCTACAAATTGCAAAAAAACGTAAGAAGTTTTTATTTTCGCGGGCTACTGTGGAGCATCAGCCTTAAGTTGTTAAAAGGGTGATAATAACAGGCAATTTCCATCCGCATGCGCCTATTTTCCTAACATGAAATCTAAACAGGGACTTAAGGCGATTACATGAGCTAAACGCGAGTTTTATAATTACTAAAAGTAAGTATATGATTCACTGCTAAAAACAAGACCAGAAAAATATATTCTTCAGGATATATACTAGCATCATAGTGCTTTGAAAATATAATACTGTTAATTTATCTCGTTAAAAAAAATCACGAACTTATCTCTAAAAATATCTTTCAAATACAAAAAAAAACATACTAACAAGCATGCGAACATGCTGATTTTCAGCCAAATAATTATACAAGCAACATATTAGCATGATAGTGTTTTAATCCAGTCAATAGCTTTTTTGTAAATCGATCGAAACCACTAATTTCGCGCTATTTGCCCCGCAGTGACTGACGTTACAACCACTTTGTAGTGCAAGCTGAATAGAACTTAATTCTAACAGCATTGCAAACGAAGTTTGAACCACCACAAATGGAGTTGCTAATTTAGCTCGTCTAATCGCCTTAAAAAACACCGTTAGGCGGTCCATCCGCAAGCCTTATTTACCAACTTAGTATATGCAAGATAAATTAAATATTAACACATGTCAATGATACCCGAGGTCACTGACCTCTAGCCGGCGACCTTACTCGAACTTGTGAGTACCACATATTGATCGTAAAATAACGTCATTCTATATTTATTTGTAGATTATGATATCATGGCCACGAGTTAAACGATTCAATGTTATACGGTTTGATGTCAAAGTCAGTTACATTGTGAGCTAGGATGTTATCGTGATGATAACAGTCATGTGAAGTGTTCGTAAATGGAGCAAGTGCAAAAATTGCAAAATAACAAAATACTAATATACTTTGTAACAATTATCTATTCATTCATTAGGCGATTAAAGAATGCAACGCTCTTATAAAGGGTGTAAAACACCTCTCTTAATGAAGCCGAAAAGCACTTGTTCTCAGTCCGTCATTGCGATAGATCCAGAGTTATTATTACAAATATTTGTAGGTACCTACACCAATTTCATTGGTAGGACACAGAGCTCAACTAAAATGTATGTAAAAGACCTTATTTTAATACCTGTTCACAAATAAAGATGATTTGTTTTTTTTTATTTGATATTTTTATTTTTCTACACTTTATGTGAACCTTCTAGTTGCGGAGATATTGGGGGTCAAAGTTAATCCAACTTTTTGGCAAGTTTTTTTTTTTTAATAAATACATGTTTTTAATGTAAAATTTTTACTTTGAAGACCTCTACAACCCCCCCACTATCCAATTCATCCATCAGCACAATTATATTTTAAGTGCGTTACATTGAGTTCTACCACAAAACATGACTTTTCACCTCAAAAAAAAAAAGTCGTTTCCCAGCAATAATTTTTGAATAAAGTTGCTTAGTTTGATGTCCATAATGTTTAGTTGACGGCTTCGTGATGATATTTATCGTGGAATTGGAGTATGAAGGATAATCTAGCTAGAAAGGTAATGATCCTGAGAATGGCAAGTTAAAGAGAAGTATGGTGGATGAAGACACGCATCGCCGACCCTAAACAAATTGGAAAATAGGCCAGAAATCATGGTCTAGGAGTTGGAGTCCTATTAATACTATAAATACAGGCTAAAATTGATAGGCATAACTTTACAAACCGATAGGCATCAAAGTACAATAAGATCAGATCATGATATAATAAAACACAGACCGATAACCCTGATATGTCAATCTCTGGGACCCGGATACAATAAAGTGACGTTATTGAAATATCTACATCTATCTACTAATCTATACTTCCATACCATTATCATAAATGTGAAATTAACTAACATTGTCTGATATATTTTCATATGCATTCATTACGAAGCTGTTATTTTGATGTACCAAACCAACACTTCATCTGCCTAGTGCTTAGCCTTTTCTCAACTACGTTGGGGTCGGTTTCCAGTCTAACCGGATGCAGCTGAATACCAGTATTTTACATGGAGTGACTGCCTATCTGACCTCCAAAACCCAGTTAGTACGATACCCCTTGGTTAGACTGGTTGTCAGACTTTTTGCCACAGACCAACCTAGGCAAGCACGGCTTAACCTAAAGATCGACACGAACGGCAGTTATTATTTAGCCACGAGCTCCTCCCCAAACAAACAAACACTTTTATTCTATTTATTTTTATAAATGACGCAGGTGAAGTCGCAAAACGACAAAAGTTAATGTTAAAATGTTGTTTTCACAACTATGACAACTTAATCCTCTGTAGTGTATTATATTGTTTTTACACACATAGTAATTGTATCTAGAAGTGGTCCCGGATATTTTTAGAGCGCAGTCTGTCAAACTCTTGGATAGCACCCAGCACATGAAACGATTTATTCTTGTTAGCCCTTCCTATTTACGATTTTAATACATAGGGGAATGGAGGACGGATTCAATTCATCAGAGTTTAGAAGATTCGTTTTGTTTATTTTTCAACCGACTTCCAAAAAGAGGAGGTTATCAATTCGTCTGTATTTTTTTTTTGTGTTTGTTACCTCTGAACTTTGGACTGGGTGAACCGATTTTGATGATTCTTTTTTAATTTGAAAGCTGGTGCTTCTCGTTTGGTCCCATTTCAATTTGGTTAAGATCTGACGCTGATCTTTGGAGAAATAAATGGAACTCTTCAAAAATACACGGCAAAGCTGCGGTTATTGCAGCAATCGCTTGGTTGTTTATTGTTTATGTAACATAGTGACGTAACATCACGCCTGTTTGCTCTGAGGGAGTACGCAGAAGTGTACAATGCACCCAGATTTCGACAGTTAGATGTGTTAAGTTCCATTTAATGGGATCCTGGAGAAATAGAGGGAATTCCTTAAATTTTATAGGCACACGGAAACGATTTGCGTAGTTTTAGGAAGAGTTCGTTCTTGGAGTGATCCCATTTCAATTTGGTAAAGATCTGATGAAGAACTTCGGAGGATAGGCGACGGGAACTCCTCAATAAATGATAGCAAATGTACTGGGATCCCTGAAATCTGATGTCTCGTATTGCTTAAACCAGTTCATAACAAAAAAATCACGCCGTTACGCTGTGAAAGGGTAAGCACATATGAACCACTAAAAAGTGAAAAATAAAATCTTTTTTGCAAAAAATATAACCGACTTCACACAAAAAAGTGAAAAATAATTTTAGCTTCAGAAGTCGGTGACAAAAAAACTAAACTTCTGAAGCTAAAGTTAGTTTTCACTTTTTTGTGTGAAGTCGGTTATATTTTTTGCAAAAAAGTTCTTTTATACATCTTTACTTATAATAAGTAGGTATAGGCACGATAAACCATCATCCGTAATTTTACCGCAATAAATAAATTAATTGAAAAAACTTCTCCGTCTTCCTTACTTCTTTAATTTGAATATTTGTACTTGCAACACAATTTTAAAAGTTTCAAGTTTGGCGCTCATGTGGGTTTTGGTGCTCATATACAATGTTTACACAAATAAATGTGACTTAGATATGTCATCATTAATTGTGTAAACATGTGTTGTATATCTATGTTTACAAAAGTGTGTCAATGGTGACAATGTGACATATAACTTTACATATAAGTTAGGGAGAAGATTATCAATAAATTTTATGAAAAACCTCTCCCTAACTTGTGAAAATAATTGTCTCATGGCGGTAAATTATTATTATTTATACAAAACCGTGTTGTACGAGGGGTCTTAAAAGCCAAATTCATACCTGGATAATTTAATAATATTACGTCATCATCATACCAGCCCTGAATAACCCACTGCTGGGTACAGGCCTCCACAGTTTTCCAGTTTTTTTTTTTTTTTTTTTTTCCAGTTCTGAACGTCTCTTATCCAGATGTTTCCCGCGACTTTAACGATGTCGTAGGCACAACGAGCTTTAAGGCGGCCCTGATTATAATTTCTAAAATAACTATAAATTAACAATTCATTTTTTATCTGCGTCTGCGATCATTTTTCGACTTGTAACGTGATTTATATCATAATCCTATTATGATTCTGCTAAAGCTGCCTCTGAGACCGACAAGAAGGCATACTGATACCACAGAACCTTAGGGATTTGTCCTAATAAAGTAGCAGAACGAATAATGCATTCCCATCACAAATGTTTCGTACTATCTGCCTTGATCTTAGGTAGGGTATAACTGATTGCACACATAGCAATGTGATTCTGCTCATTTCAACCGGCTAAGCATAATTTTAACACGTTCACGGACACATGATTTATTAAAAAAAATACAATATGACACACGAATTCCCATACAACGGCTGTAGACGGATTGTCATATATAATAGAATATTATTATGTTTGTTATGGCAACAACCGCCTATAGACGACGATTCTCGATGTTAGATGCGTCAGCGACCGCGCGCAACGTGATGTCTCACACGGTGGCACTGGGCGACTGAAGTACGAAAATGTCACGTCGATGAACGTACTGTCACGATGGGGTGCGCGGGAGGGGGTGAGAGGAGAACTCTAAAAAACGACTGTATTTTGGCTTTCCTTATGGCACTAGCGATATAATAATTGATCGTGTTGTGACACAATATCTCGCTCTCCTTAAGAGTGTACGCAAAGCAACCGTCCACTGACGGAGTAGCGTTTTTTGTATAATTCATTGAAACGTCGATCGACGTGGTGTCACAACCTAATCTATCTGTATTACGCCTATCGACGGAGTGTCCGTGAACGTGTTAACCTTCAACTAACTTGCCTTCTATAATTGTATTTGTCATTACTGTGTTATGTAGTAACAAACGTGGGAACTTGCTTGACATCCTATTGTGATGTAGCATGTAGCATTCATGCTTTATAGATTTTTAGAGGTCTTGCCGAAGAATATAACGTTTCAAGGCCGTTGTATCATTTAATTATAAATTGCCCACCTTATAGAGTATTTGAATAACAAAATACTTTCGTTTGGATTCCCACCGCTCTACAATATTTATTTCTATAGAAGTATTAGGCAATTTTAAAACTAATCTTTAGTAAGTAAGTACCTACTTGGGAAGTCAAACGACTATTATAGGAGGACAGACATTCTAAAGTGATTGGAAGAAACTGGATAGCCATGGTACAAACCCGTCAAAAATGCAGAGGTTTGGAAGAGACCTGCACTCAGCATTGAGCAGCCAAATGGTTGAAGATGAAATAGTACGAAAAATGGGCCCATATGCAGTTGCAAACCGTATGGTTAATCCGTTGCAATGCACTTGGTAGAAAAAAAAAGGAAAACGTGGGTTGTGGTGTGTAAAATCCAGATACATTTTATTACTGGGGTTTTATGAAAAGATTGTTCTAACTAAGGTAGGAATTCACCTCCTACATAAAACAATAAGTGAACAATATAGAAGCCAGTCAGAGTGGGATGTGACTGGGACCAATACTGGCTTCAAACTAGATTTAAGCAATCTGTGTGTCGTAGTAGAAGAAGTGAATGATCAAGTAGTAACCTTGTAACTTAATAATAATTCTGTATCTCAGAAATAAACAGGCCGCAGGATACACTGGAAGACTTTTGCTAATTGCGTTGGGCTATTGGCAGAAGGTAGATAATGCTAACCAGTGAATCGAGTCTTTAATGAATAGGTTACTTAGTATAGGTACTCTAGGTACATAATATTTGGCTGCTGGTACCCATGCACCTGATAAACTATCTCATTACGACACCAAGGGAGACGGCCCAGCTATTCTTAGCCGTACACTACACTCGATGCTCTAATAACTGTCACAGGTAATATCGTGGATGTAAGCTTAAAATATCTCAAGTGACAATGAGCGTGCTATTGAATTCAAACTTTCAATGCAAACCTTAAAGTTGCAAATTCAACAGCCCGTTCACCAGTGTCGTTATGTCAGTGTTGTGACGCGCAGGAGTGAGTGACGCAAGACGAGTGTCACTAGCGGCGGGCGCAGAGCCGTGAATAGATCGCGAGGTAGACGCACGCGAGACACCTGCGGACTGTCACTACACTGGTGTCAACAACGTCGTGTCACGTGCAAGTATCGTCACAGGTTACCAGAGCGCTTAGACACTGAGAAAATCTATCACCGGAAAGTCGTTGTGAAAATTCGAACCACGTAAAGAGATTGTTTCGACGTCTTTGGGCTAGTTTTATGAGGATTGTTCTGTAAATGTACCTATATCATATAGTAACAATATTTCAGTTACTTAGCTATACTTAGGTATTAAACAGAAAAATTGAACGCTTTAGCAGCTCTGACAGAAAAGTGTAAGTTATTATTCGGGTGGAAATGGGCTATTATATAAAAGAAAATTATTTAAGACCATTCCAGTACCTACTACCAAGTAGCCAGCACCACCTATTGTTCATAAAGACTCGAAATGTTTCGTAAAATAACGCACATTATTCTGAAAAAACTACATGATTTATTCTTTTAGGAAGTCATGAAAAAGATAGAAAGTGTATGACAGCGATTTGAATCTATTATAATGTGATGTAGTTTTTCTTTCAGAATTCACGTGACGTGTCCGGGCAGCCGTTCAATTGTTTTTATTTTTTGTTCTTCGTTGGAATGGAAATAAATGCACTGCAAATGAGTTTTTTTTTTGGGTTCAACAGATATCTAAGAATATAACTGGCTACCGCTTTCCTTCCTGGTATTTTTTCAGCATTTGAATATTCTAGATCGATAACTAGTTTTCAGTTTCTATAAAAAAACTGTAAGCATTCAATAAATATTTTATTAATAAACCGCGTTTGCCAATATTAGAACGGACATTTGATTTACAAACAGATTCGGAATAAGACATGCACCCGGGTATGCTCGGCTCCGAAATACCCGGGTCAATAAGTCTGTGGAACCGGGTTGGCCAAGTTCCGACTGCCTTTAGAACCGGGTATGCGAACTCTAGATCTGGACCCGGTTCTGCATGCCCTAGTGCGCAAGTACAAACTGCATGCGTCATAGATATCATCTAAATATGTATAGCAAGAGGACAATTCAGCCCACATAACCATTGGTTAAATTTAGATACAGCTACTCTGTAGTATAGTAGTAATAATAACGGTACGTTTATACCGCTATAAAATGATGCGCATGTGACGAGATGGCACAGCCACGAACACCAAACATTATCTAAAATAACTATAGCGGCTACTTAGAGACAAAACCTATTTATATCACCCTGTGTGTTCCAAAATACTAAATTATTTAATACAGTAACAAAATACTTAAATAATCCATTTGAAAACAACAGTAGAAGACCTTTTATAAAGTTGCCAGTTACACTTAGCAACTTTATAAAAGGTCTTCTACTGTTGTTTTCAAATGGATTATAAAGAGCTGGTAAGCGTTTTTATGATAGTTACCCTTTTAAAAACTTTATAGCTGTCGGTATTTTAAATACATAGTTCAAATCACCTATAGGGTTATGTAAAACACCGAATTGTTTTCATAGGAATGCGTTTTAATTTAATTCTTTAGCTTTTGATCGATTCAAAGTCTTGACTGTAACATATGGGAACATAATAGTGGTCTTGACTGTACATCCCAAAATGAAGTGTGTCGTAAAACGTAAAAACACGATGCCAGCCAAGCATTGCTAACAGCTATAATCCATGGCTAATAGAATATCAAAAGTTTATGGTAAGCCACTTTTCATTTAAATGTGTTCTTAAACGTTTAGCGCACATGTTTTTCTAATATATTTACAATCTGAATTGAATAACGTTTCTGCATATGGGTTACTAGTTTGAGCGTGGGTGATATTATTCTCATGATTTATGTATAACCATGTGTGTGTGTGTGTGTGTGTGTGTACTCGTATGTGTGGTGTATGTACAGGTCTGCCTCACCCTTCTGGCTTTATAGGCGTGATATTATGACGCTACCCCTTGCCATTAAAAAAAAACTAAAAGAAAATTTGGCTTTCAAAAGAGCAGTTCGGAAGTTCTGTTTAAAGTCGGACTAAATTGTTTTCTTCTCAGTCTTCACTAGAGTCATACCAATTATTATAAGGTTTCTCGTTTTTCGGTCTATTTGTATTTTTATATTTATATATATATTAGTTTATTTTATATGCCTATATATTTATTAGTATGTATACCCATTTATGTGTTTTAATTGTATGCTTAAAAACGGTATTTGTATTTTTATTGTACTCTATCACACACAATACTGTCTTATTTGACCCAAAGGTTGACTGGTAGAGAATGCCTTGTGGCATTAAGCCCGCTGTACCACTCTTGTACATGAAGTTTAAATAAATAAATAAATAAAAGAGTTACCATGGAGTTTCTTGCCGGTTTTTCTCTATGGAATCGACCAACACGAACCGTGCACCTTTTTTGTAAGTGCCTATATATAGGCCTATGTGAAATAAAATATTTTGATTTTGATTTTTGAACAGTCCCGCAAAGTTGACAAACACCTAAAATGTTTATCAACATCACCAGGCATTTTTGTGTAGGTACTTAGTTGATATTAAATATAATATAACAACATCATTAAATTCTTTATCACTCATGCATCCGCATATTTAATTTGCTAGCTCTTATCTCGGTAGACCACATTGTGGCAAGTCTGTAATTGTCCATTTGGTCATTTAAAATCGGTAAAAACTAAAACATTATGCCTTCTTACGTCAATCTCTGAATAAAAGATAACTTTGAGAAGGCTCCGTTTTTTAACCCCGACGCAAAAACGACGGGGTGTTATAAGTTTGACTTGTCTGTGTGTGTGTGTGTGTATGTATGTGTCTGTCTGTGCCATCGTAGCTCCCGAACGGATGAACCGATTTTGATTTTGTTTTATTTGTTTGAAAGGTGAATTAGTCGGGAGTGTTCTTATCTACATATGTTTGATGAAAATCGGTCCAAAATGGCCGCCGCCGCAAAATGGTGGATTACATATTTTTCACAACTCCCTCAAAAGGGGGAATCAAATAAATGAGTATGACTAGTAGCATAATATACACTATGATCATTTTCAAATCCAAGATGGCGTCACCCCCAAAATGGCGAATTACGTTTATTTTTTTCACAACTCCTTCAAAATAAGTTTCATATCAATATCAAATGAAAGGGCTTGATTAGGAAAACTAATTATGACCGGGACCAATATACTAAAGAGCCAGCACGAAATGAGATGAGGATTGTAGAGTGATGACACATATTTAAACAAAGAAACTGTCTTTAGGGTTCCGTAGTCAACTAGGAACCCTTATAGTTTCGCCATGTCTGTCTGTCCGTCCGTCTGTCCGTCCTCGCTTAATCTCTGTGACCGTTAGCACTAGAAAGCTGAAATTTGGTACCGATATGTGTATCAATCACGTCGAAAAATTGGAAAAATATGTTTTATTAGGGTATAGTGTATGTAAAGTGTATATATGTCGGAGATGGAGCAGGGTTTCGATTCAAAATGTTATGTATGTTACGCGTTTTTTACAGAATCAGCTCTGGATGTCCATAGTCGCGTCCCGTTGCCAACTTTCCCGCCTTCTCTTGACATCTGTCAGATGTCAAACGTCACACGACAATTCATAGACAACCTCGGCTCGATCTACTGACTCTATGATATCTGTTATCGATTTGATATATCGACTGAGGTACCTCAAGTGCTAATAGATGATGCTAGTAGTATGTAAACAAACATTTTACTTCATTCCTCGACATTTTTTTTATTATTTTTTATTTTTTTTTATTTCAACCCTCACGTGTGATATCTGATATATTGTTGGAAAAGTATTTAAAAATGAATTCGGGTTTACTGAAATCATTTTTTGATAATGTCAATAATTTCGGAAATAATCGCTCCAAAAGTAAAAAACAATGTGACTCGGGGCCTCTAACTTTTGAACCATAAGTTTAGAAAATAACTTTATAAGGACTTTCTAGGAAACTAATTTTGAACTTGGATGGAAACAACAGTTTTTGTACAAAAAAAGACTAAAAGTTGTACAAAATAATTTGACTAAGTTTGTAGTATAATCGTATATGCAAGCATTTTTTTTAACTTCTTTTACATAAATACATATTTTATTATCCTGAACGTTTTCAAACAAAAAATTAATTATTAAAATCGGATTGGATTGAACACTTATTGAGACGGACGGGATACTACGGAACCCTACACTGAGCGTGGCCCGACACGCTCTTGGCCAGTTTTTTCGTCAAACCTCCTTAGCTCATAAGTACTAATTTTATTCTATATTTCAATGTGAGTAATATTGTAACAGTTACAATGGCCGTCGGTAACAAACCCGCAATACCGTCACGATTCGACTAGTAACACCGTAAATGATGTGAAACACACGATTTCTTCACACATCGTTGTCTGGGACTTTACGTCTAATAAGGTACCAGTGGCGAAGATTCCGCACAACTCGATTCCTACCGGCTTCCATATGAAAAATGGAACAGTCAGAATTCTATATTTAAATAAATAAAATATAAATATATCGCTGGACATTAACACACAGCGCCACCTAGTACCACACTAAGCAAAGCTTGTGTAGTGGACACTAGATAGTTGATATACTACATATATACTTTTTTGTTTGTAAATACATACTTATTATACACTAGCTTCTGCCAGCGGCTTCGCCCGCGTGAAGTTTGAAATTATCCCACGGGATCTTATTACCGGGATAAAAAGTATCCTATGTGTTAATCCAGGTAATAAACTATCTGTGTGCTAAATTTGATCCAAATCCGTTCAGTAGTTTTTGCGTGAAAGAGTAACAAACATCCATACATCCATACTTACAAACTTTCGCATTTATAATATTAGTAGGATATAAACATCCATGACTCGGAAACAAATGTCCGTGCTCATCACACAAACATTTGCTCCTACCGGGATTCGAACCCAGGACCCTAAGAACGTAAGGCAGGCTCACCACCACTACGCCATTCAGGTCGTCAAGTTTAGGTTCATTGATTTAAATCACATTAAAGATTTTGTGCTCCAACTTAACTCTAACAAAAATGTACCCTTCGCTCCTGTAAGGTACCAGAGCTAGCTCTAGTCTCCCAGGGTATTGTCAAGATTTTAATGTTCTTCAGTGATTTATTTTGTAGGTTTGTTTAACCGACTTCTAAAAAAGAAGAATGTAGGTACCTAATGTGTTCCAGAATATTCTTATTTTTTTTAGGACTCCGTACCCGAAGGGTGAAAACGGGATCCTATTACTAAGCCTCCGCTCCCCGTTTGTCCGTCCGTCTCTCAGCGGGCTGATCCTCATGTTCATGATCCGGAATGGGTAGACAGTTGTCACAGAATGTGTATTTCTGTTGCCGCGATAGCAACAAGTAATAAAAATAAATAAAAGAGGCTTCCCTAATACGATGCACTTGGCCAGTTTTTTAATGTTTGACACCTATTCGCCGTAATTACTGGACCGATTTCATCATCATCATCATCATCATCATCATTTCAGCCGAAAGACGTCCACTGATGGACATAGGCCTCCCCCAAGTGTTTTGAACGATTTACGTGATACTTTTTTATTTGATAGAGAATTCTTCTTCTTTGATAGAGAAGACTTCTGGGCTTCTGACTACCCTGACCTTCAAAGATGTAAAATGACAACCGGGACCAATATTCGGTATGAGATGGATGATCGGAATAGGTAGAGCTATTTAGGTTCATTGACCGCAAACATTGATGTTAAAATGGATATTAATTAATTTATTTAAACTTTATGTACAAGAGTGGTACATAGGAGGACTTAATGCCACGGGATTCCGACTATACTAGACTATATATATTATTTGTTTAAATAAGTGAATTATTGTTGAAGCGTATTGATTATTTTAATGAAGATTTTATTGTACTTATATACAAATTGTTCTATTTGGTAATGTTTTGATTTCCTGAGGAACAAATATTTTGTATGGATATGTTTTTGTACCTACAACTTCAGAATAAAAATGTTTAAATGATTCTTGAATAAGAAATTGGTACGTAAAAAACATTTTTGTGGTATAATAATGAATCAAGTTTATCTATTTATCATAAGTACTATCAATAATCCCGCCTTTCTTATATTTACCCGTCAGAAAGGACACTTCCTTTTAATCTTTCATTAGTCCCGAATAGTTTTTTTTATGATTTTACTACTACTTAAAAACCAAATCCCGGGACTCAGGGAATATCCATATTATTCTAACCCGCGGCAAGTACACGAAACAGCTCTACCTATTCCGTCCTATGATGATCACCCATCCAAGACCCAAGCACGGCAAGAGTTGCTTAACCTTGAAATTGACCGTGGGGACCATGGAGAAATTGCTATCCTCAATAAATAATGTCATAAAAATAATATTATCAATTTCAAGGCATACAAAAGAACCGTGTTCAACACTCGCTTACTAATTATTGATTACTCATTAAACACCGTGATGTATTCGCCTCCATTGTGTTAGCATGTTTATTGATTGCTAATCGGAACAAAAATCGATTGCGTTGAACTGTAACCGAAACAAATATTCGATAACGATTTACTTTTTACCTTCGTGACCATCGTGACAGACCTCTTTATTCCGAGAAAGAAAGAGAAGCTATTTGTTACCGTGCGAGTATGTGCCGTCAGTAAATCATTCAGTCCAGTCTAGGTCAAGGTTAACTTATGATTGTTGCTTTGCTATACGTCAGACATTTATGTAGGAGAGAAACTGATTTGAATTTTTGATTGAAAAGAGTGACCATTAAGTTTTTTTGCCATTTTTCTCCCTAGAGATCTACGCTTTGGAATGGGCAATTATAGTAGGTACTTTCGCGAGGTGTTGTGACTGTAGCTTCGCCTTCTCTGTTTTTTTCGGACATTCAAAAGTGCACGTTAGGGCTACTTGAGTTCGTTCGGCCCTGGTTCGTCCGGCCCTGGTTCAATCCATGGTCCGGAGCAAGACAGAATGGGAAGCCGTCATGCTAGCGCAGGAGGTGGCGGAACGCGAGAGGGAGACTGCCTCTCGCCCCAGCCACCGCGGGAGACGCACCGGGCGTCGTCGGGGGCCACGCGATGGCTACCGGCCACCGTAGACGCGGGCCTGTGGACCGTTAGCCTAGGGGATGACTAGCCGTCCGTCCGTCTAATGACGACCGGCCGTGTCGACGACGGCGCGTTCATGTTCCACGCGTGCCTCAAAGAGATGTCAGCATAAAGGGATGGGGCCCGCAAGGGCCTAAGCCTGCCGAGTGTGCGAGACTGTTCGAAAGAGATACCGCGGCCCTGAAACGTAAAGGGCGAGGAAGGAACATGGATGGGTTTTAGTCAGTAAAAGTTTGACACTCCCTCCCGCTCCGCCCAGAGTGGGAGAAGTCATTTGATGATTTCCCATCCGAAAATAATAGGTAAATTGAGTTGAGTTATGTACATGGGTAGCATAGTGCATGGGTTGGACAATGTGGATATTGACCAACATTCTATAGACTGGCGATCGTGCGAAAATTCATTCAAAACTAAATAAAACACATGTAATGGTGAAAACTATTGAGCAATTCTATTAGACGATCGTTTGACAAGAAACTGCAATCCAAAACGATGGACTTTAAATCGGTAAAGATACACATTAGTATAATTTGAATTTGAAAATCGCTCAAAATATTGCAATGTCTTAACTCGCTCTTGCTCTTGTAAACTTGACATTCCGGATTTACAGACAAAGACCAAAAAACCAGGAAGCATTGAAAAAAGCTTAATTATAGATCTACTATCATCGATAGTACGCATAAATCTGTTTTTTTTTTCATTGTAGTATTAACAATCCAACAAGCAAGTAGAGCAAGTGAACTTCCTATTGTATTTCCTACCTATACTACTGGGGCCTAATTCTGCTGTTTTAATAAATTTGTCACTCCAATACGATTCCATTCTCATCCCATTGTCATTTTGCTTAAAGTTCGGAATCTGCAAAATTCACAACGGTCGGTCAATGGTCTCATAATAAAATAGTGTTTTAATAGCATTGTCGTATTGTCATTAATATAAAACCCTTCACACAAACAAATCAACAATCCAGGGGGATTGTTGATTTGTTCTGATGTCCACACAGTGACGGACCATAGATCGAAGTTATTTTTAGAACAAAGGTGTTAGGTATGCAGGCTAGGAATCGTTTCACAACAATTATAATTATATGGGTAAGAGTTATAAGCAGTCTGTTTGCAATTTTATTCAAATCCGTTCAATAGTTTCTGCGTGAAAGAATAACAAAAATCAATCCTCACAAACTTTATAATAATAGTAAGAAAATTGCTAGCCTGCATAGCTAATTCTTTTGTTGACTGTACATGGGCCAGCATTACATTCATAAAAAGGATTTCTTTAGGATTATAGTTGCTGACAGTTAAAATCGTAATAGCGGTCATTACCCTTTCCCTGATATCTTTTTGTACGAACATTATATGTATATGTCACCGTAAAATTGTCAAAAACGTTATATTACAATATAACGTGTTTTTTCTCGCGATATTGTAATGTCTCGAATTATTGTCAACTGAACATACGGAAGTATCTCTGCCCCCATAATCGGGACTTGGGGCACCCCCCCGTTAGACTAGTTAGGTTCCTTTAAACCCTGCACTCGGTAATAGGGCCCCGTCTACTACGCTTTTTAGGGGGAATATAAAGTGTTTTAAGGTTATGTTATATTAATCGGTACTTCTCAGGAATGGTGCATTATCTTTTCATGAGAGTTGTGCCACTGGGCAAGGGGGACCCCTCCTTCCCTCCACACCGCGTAAGTTGACTACCACTGCATGCATTTCACGAAAAATAATGCGTTTTGTTGTAAGCAGTATGTTCATTTGACAATAATTCGAGACTTTACAATATCGCTAGAGATATTACAATATAACGTATTTGACAATTTTACGGTGACATATGTATAATATAGATGATGAAGAATTAAGACTTTTTTTTTTTTTTTTTTTTTTTTTTTTTTTTTTTTTTTTTTTTTTTTGGAAATGGCATCTCGCAGTTCAGTCTGAGAAGACTGGCTTCTGCTTAACCGGGCAATGTCCTGTGGATGCCTTGATTCTAAGGCCTCCAGCCAGGGCGAAAATAACTAAAAACTAAGCGACAGCGCTCTAAGGGCACCCCCTGTGGGGTACGAACCTCGGCTTAGGGCGTCGCTGGGGGCAGCAAAGGGACAGGCTGGATCTGATTGTCCTTATTTGGGGACTGATTTAATACTACAGGCTCAGCGTCGCGGGCTGGCTCGAGCAAGGGTCGGGGAGGGATTGATCGGGGATTTCGCGCCGGACCTCTGCGGCGAGGTCGGTAGGTTTTCGGTCTGTATTTGTATGCTCTGCGTACCGTACTGGTATCTTTCCTACTCTCTTGCAAGATAGTGATCGGATCGTCGGGGGCGACTAGGGTGTGACGCGGACGTTGGACGGAGCTAATACGCGATGGGTCGTACTGGGCGGCCGATGCGATTAGGGGATTCCTATGCTTAATAGCAGAGTCGAAGTAACGCTTGGAAAGGCGTTTCATGAACTGCTTAACGGTGGGGATTCTAAGGTCTACGTGAAGACTATCGTTACGGACGTAAGGGGGGGCACCGGTGATCTTACGGAGATATCGGTTCTGCAAGGTCTGCATCGTGTGGATATGACGCGGGTGGGCATGCGCGAATACTATGCAAGCATAGGTCATGATGGGACGGATGACTGCGGTGAAAAGACGCAATTTGCACTTGAGTGACAATTTGCTCTTCCTAGTGATCATGAAGTGGAGCCGGCCCATAGCAAAGGCAGCCCGGTCGCGAGCTGCTTTGATGTGGGCCTTGAACGACAGATGGTCGTCCAGAATAACTCCGAGATACCTGGCTTGCCTTTCCCAAGGGATAGGCTTACCGAACATAGTGATGGGGGGACCTGGCGAACGCTTAAGGCGTGCCTTATAGTATAAAACTGCCTGGCTTTTTTCGGGATTAACTTCTATTCTCCACTTACGGAACCAAGCGCCGAGCGAGTCGGCAGCTTTCTGGAGAATGCGGCGGATGTTATCCGGAGAACGGCCGGTGTAATAAATCGCGGTGTCGTCAGCGAAAAGTGCTGTTTGAACCTTCTGGTTCCTCGGAATGTCGCTGGTGTACAGCGTGAACGCGAGGGGAGAGATAACGGAGCCCTGAGGGACTCCGGCGCGAATCGGATGAGGAGAAGATAACGTCTTACCCACACGGTAGCGGAAGGTACGGTTTGACAAAAAGTCTCGTAAGATGAGCACGAGACGGTCGGGCACACCGAGCTGATAAAGCTTGTATATCAGCCCGTTGTGCCAGACCTTGTCAAAGGCTTTCGCGATATCGAAGTACATCACCCCCGTCATCGCTCCGCGCTGGAAACCAGCGCTCACGTGTTCGACGATGCGGTGGACTTGATGTATGCAAGAATGTTCGGTCCTGAAGCCGAACTGTTCTTTCGGGATGAGGCCCTTTGTCTCGGCAAAATCTCTGAGACGCTTGTATATAAGCCTTTCATAGATCTTGCCGAGAGCACTCAGGAGACTGATCGGCCTGTAGCTGGAGGGCTGGGCTTTCGGTTTCCCAGGTTTGGGAATACCTATAACAGTGGCCTCTTTCCACGTTTGGGGGAAAATATTATTGCTCAGGGCGCCATTGAAGATGGCAGCCAAAAGGACTATGAGCCTAGCGGGGAGGGCTTTAAAAACTCTATTCGTGAAACCGTCGGCGCCTGGGGCTTTCCGAGGCTTCAGCTTATCTATAATATCCTTGACCTCTTCCGGGGTGATGGCGGGGAGGGGGTCATCGGGATCTTCAAAAGGGGGAAGCGATGCTCTACGTTCAACTTCTGCATCCACCTCATCAAGGTGCTGCTTGTCTACTGGTAGAGTGCTTGGCGAACATTGAGATTCCAAGCTGTCGGCTAGGCATTCTGCTTTTTCAGAGTCGTCAAAAGCGACGCTCTTGTCGGGACGTATGAGGGGTGGAGAAGAGACCTCTTCCGAGGTGCGCAACTTCCTTTGAAGCTGCCAGAAGGCTTGATGAGTGGGCTCGAGTTCGCTAAGCGTCTTGTCCCATTGACTCGAGCGAAACTCACTAGTGCGTTTCTTTACAGCACGCTGTAAGGAACGCATGTGAGCCTTGTTCGCATCGCAGGGCCAAGAGCTGTAGGCACGTATGGCCGCGTTCTTCTCGGTTATCAGTTCACGTATATCGTCGGGAAGTATCCAGCGGCGATCACTCACCGCCGGTACTTCACGAGAACAATCCTTCAGTACGGATTGTACGTGTTCTGTAAACGAGTCGATTGCAGCCTCGGTGTCTGCGACTGAGACGATATGGTCGGGAATACCATCTAGAAGTGGTGACGTTTCGGATTTCAGCATATCGCTTACTTTCCTCCAGTCGGTAGTGAGAATAGTGGGAAGGGGCTGGCTGGGGTCAATGATACCCGAGCGAGGAATTAAGTGCATGAGCACTGGACGGTGATCGGAGTGGAGCTCGTGTAACGTCTCAATCATGTGTAACCGAAGGTTCACATTCTTGAGCAGCGCTATATCGAGAACGTCGGGAAGATGACTGACAGTGTCAGGATAGTGCGTGTGCTCCATAGGAGCGACCGCGTCGAAACTAAGAGATTGGCCTAGATCGTAGAGGACTTTCCCTCTCGGGTTCGTCGTTCTACTGTTCCAGGCCGGGTGTTTGGCGTTGAGATCGCCCGCGATGATCACGGAGTCACTCAAGCCGAAAAGAAGGGTGAGATCGCTAACCAGGAGGTTGTGATCTTCCCAAGTATTAGTGGGGGCCAAATAAGCAGAAACTAAATGTACCGGTTGATGACCGGTCATAGCAAGCCGACAGATTGAAACCTCAAGTAAGGACTTTAAAGGAGGGGGATCGATGGGAATACAATGCAATTCTTTGCGAAAGTAAATAAAGGTGCCGCCCTTGTGACAACGTAGCCTATCATTGCGAACTATGCGGTAGTTGGCAATCTTGGGGTCGCGGTGGCTGGGTTTGAGGAACGTCTCCTGGATGAGGAGAACGTCAACGTTATGGTCACGGAGGAAGGCGGCGATCTCGTCGCGCTGTCCTCTCATGCCATTGGCGTTAAAATAACCTAATCTAAGGGACCGGGGTTGGGTGCAAGAGGGATTTGGTGTGATATCCATTACGGCGCGAAGTTGAGGTTACGAAGAGTGGCCTTGATGACTGGATAGGCATCAATGATGTCGACGACCTGCTGGAGGTCCGTTGCCGCTTTGAGCTCAGCGACCATGCGGTCGGCCTCAGCGGTGCAGAGAGGTTGGAACCTCATCAAGTAATTCAGATTGGAATTCTGAGAAGCAGGAGCGCGGGTAGGAGCAGCGGGAGCTTGGGTTTGCGGAGGGGCCTGAGGGGCCTGAGGTGCGGCCACAGGAGTGGGCGCTGGGACAGGGTTGTCCAAAAGACCGGGCATGGGGGGGTTGGGTTTACCCTTCGCGAGGGCAGGGAACGCTTGCTGATGGTTCAGCATGTTCCAAGGAGAAGGCCTCTGAGGGCTGAGACGCTCTGGGAGGACTGTTGACGGGACTTTGAAGGAAGAGGGAGCTTCCCTCTGCTGACGTTGGTTGGCGCGATTCGCCAACTTGCCAGCGGACTGTTTCGGGGCTTTGGGGCAGCCCCTGTAGTTTGCCGGGTGGCCAGACTGTCCGCATAGCACGCAGCTAGGCGGCTCTGTGCAGAGACTCCTGTCCTTGGGACGGGTGCAGTCTGCCGTGGCGTGATCGCCGAGGCACTTTACACACCTATGCGGTGCGTAACAGTACTTTTGGCTGTGGCCATATAGTTGGCAGCGATGACACTGCCCTACTATCTTGAGTTTCTTAGGCCTCTCGATGATAATGCCCGATAACGAGCACACCGATCGGACCTTGAAGATAGGGTGGTGCCCTTCAACCGGGTCACATATTACGAGTACCATATCGTACTCGTCACCCCCTTGGGACCTATTCTTGTGGAGGCGGTGGACCGCCGAAACAGGGATGCCCTGGGATGTCAGATCATCCAGGATGTCGGAGGAGGGAATCTCCTTGGGGATCCGCTTGATGACCACACGGGTCGGCTTCTCCTCAGGGAGGCTGTAAGTGTGGAAGGCGACGTTCCTTCCACGAAGAGCGTGTACCAAATTACGGAAATCCGTAGAAGTGGGGGTCTTTACTTTGATACCCTGAAGGGTAGAAGTGGCATTGGTGTATTGGATCTTGCGATCCACACACATTTTTGAGATCTCTGTCCATCTGGATTTCTCCTGGATGTATAGAGCGGGTGGCTTCAGCTGCTTCTTTGAAGAAGGAGCAGCTGAGGAGGGGGCTGGCTGTGAAGCAGCCGTGGGACTTGCAGGGCGGCTGACAGGAGCCGCACCTTGCGGTTGCGAAATAGCCATAGGGCTTGCCGGGCGACTGCCCTGGGAGGCAGCTTGAGGAGCGATGGGGGCTATCGGGGACGGGGAGGCTTGAGGAGCAAGGGGAGGCGCATTGAGGGCTGTAACAGCCTTCTTGGCCTTATTGGCCTTAGCTTTCCTTCCCTTCTTCCTCTTGCCCTTTTGCACCAGCTGAAAGTCCTCCGATTCAGAGGACGAGGAGGTGGTGTTGGGGGAGTCGGGGGAGCTCTCAGCGGCAGAGGGCGCGGACTCAACTATCTCCATATCGGAGGAGGAAGGCTGAGTGATCGGAGCGGGGGAGGGCGAACGCGACTGACTTTCCCTCTCGGGGGTACGAATGGCCTTGCGGAGGGCCCTATACCTATCTTTCTTAAAGGGAGTAAGGAGATCCGTATACTTCTCCTTAATGTACTCATTTTCGTCACTTAATAGCTGCGCTAATAGTTGGTCGAGTTGACTCTCTAGTACACCATTACGTGCTTTTGCCATCTTGGCATGGGGATCCTAACCCTATTTAACCTAATTATGGTAGCCTAACTAGAGCTAACTACCTAGTCCCGAGGAGACACGTAAAACGTGAGCTCCCCGGGCAGACAGTTCCCCGTTAAAAACGAACCCACCCTTGTGTTTTTCGTAGTGCTAGCTGGCAAGAAGAAAAACACAAACAAACTTGTCAGCGACACGACTGTCTGAGAATTGCCTGAAGGGCCTAATCTGAATTCCTATCTATCGATACCAGTACCTAGGTCCCCGGGTAGGTGCGCCCGGGGATGTGTGGCCTCTCCTGAACTTGTGCGAACAGTGAGGTGAGTACCTATGGTGTGCCCTAAGCTTGTAAACCTGTCGCCAGTCTTATTGTGCGACAGGGCCCTAGTCCCGCAAGGGGCTCTAGTGCGAAGGGGTAGACACTCCCAACCGACACTAGGTGTGTAGCTGTGAACGAAGTCGAAGACTAGGTTTGACGAGGGAAGCCCCCAAGGCCAAGGTCCTAGCTCCCGATGCCAATGGAATGCCTCGCCCTGAAGGGGTCCGGCGGGTAGGATTGGGTCACCACCCTCTTGACTTCGTTAACACCGTTAGGTTTCCCGTCAAGAACCACAAAACCGTGGCTTTTCCCTGAAGGGGCAACAAAACGCGGACGATTCGACGATAAAGGAAATATAGCCTCGAAAGAGGCTGTTTTTTTGCCACTGAGTAACACCGGTTAGAATGTGTACTAATACGAGTATCAGACACAAACTAACGATGTACTACGGGACGGTAGGCACTGGGCCTTGATGCTCGGCGAAGCGGCGAAGCTGCGACGAACAGGACGGGAGGCGCGGTGGGGCGCGGAGAATCGACGGAGCGGGGCGGAGCGCACGTCTGCACGCTACGGTGGCCGAGCGTCGAATGTGATTTTTTGAAGAATTAAGACTTGAACAGGCTTATTTTTAAACCCCGACGCGAAAACGACGGGGTGTTTGTTATAGGGTGTTATGTATGTGTCTGTCTGTGCCATCGTAGCTCCCGAACGGATGAACCAAATTTTGTTTTTTTGTTATATTTGTTTGAAAGGTGAATTAGTCGGGAGTGTTCTTATCTATGTTTGATAAAAATCGGTCCAAGATAGCCGCCGCCACAAAATGGCGGATTACATATTTATTCAACAACCCCCTCAATATGGGTATCAAATGAAAGGGCTTGACTAGTAGAATACTATACACTATAATAAATTAAAAATTCAAGATGGCGGCCACCACAAAATGTTGAATTAACGAATTCTTTTCTATTTAACTTAAGGTACAGTGTGCTGGGGGTTTTAAAAAAAAATTAAATTTAATTTTACTTGTTAACATATATAAATATAGGTGGGGTCAATGATCGCTGTTGCGGTCTTATCTAGCAGCACCTATAGACGCAAAAGAAGCACGGAAGAGCAGTTGCATGTTGCACATACCTGAGATAATTTGGATGTATCTTAACCGTCTGCAAACCGATGGCCGCTGTAATGGGCTTTGGCCAGAGGCCTCCGAATCTACCACAGACAGTTCTGCAGACATCGAGGCTGCCGAACATCATGGTACTGGTGTTGGAGACTCTGTCGTCATGCGGGTGCGTCGTGCGCTGGCAACCCTCGTCTGGTACGCATCTGTACCGCCATGATGGTCTGCGAAAGGTCCTTACTGTTAATAGAAGGCAAACAAGCAGAGCTGATGGTAAGCGGAATGAGAACACCAATTCGAAGAGCAACCGTTTCGGGCAAGGAATATGGGTGCTTTTCGCTAGGATGCTCTAAAAATAGGTGCCCTCAATGGAATACCTCAACGACGCCTATGGACCGATTTATTTATGAAATTCGAAACATTAAGAAACACAATAAGTATCGTTAAACTTTAGCTGTTTTATCAGCTCATAGCGCAAAAACCATTAACAGTTTACTAAATACATGAGTAGTAGAGATGAGTAAGAAAAAAATATGAAGTAAATTGAGATTGATTAAATTGGGTAATTTAGTCGAAAATAGTTAGACAAAAAAGATGGAACGAAGTTTTATAGTGGTCGGATTTCCATGGGAGTTTTTTCTTGAGTAAGTACCTAGAGGTTTACAGAGAATACATTGTTATGGTTTTCTGAAACTTGAATATAATAAGAACTTCTTGCTACTTTACTCATAAATTTTCTCGTAAAGTTTGTGCCCCAGCTATCAGTGAAAAAGTTTCAGTTACCAATGAACAAATCTTAGTACGGTCGACCAATCTATTTGGTTGACATTTAAACCAAAACATTACATTGTAAACCAAATAGATTGGTTGACCATACATACTAACATCCAATATTTTAGGAATAATTGAAGAACCTACGAAATATTCAAAATTAAACTTGAAATACCTAATGCATTTCATCGACAATGAACAAATAGACAGACCAAATTGGCATTTAATGGATGGACACAGGTCACATAATCACGTAATTATATGTTACAAAACAAAAATAAAATTAGTTGAATTACAAGTTAGTCACAAATTAACAAAAAGAAATGTTAAAAAAAATTGCGAGCGGCAAATTATTATTATTTTTTAACTTTCTATTCCACACCTCTAAAAACTTAATAAAAAAATCTATGAACTACGACTACTGTAAATTTAGTTCCACCTTTTGAGTATTTTTGGCTAACTTCACTCGGCAAAATTAATTTGACATAAAGGCTGATGCTCCATGGTAGGCCACGAAATTCAAATTTTCCAACGTTTTTTTGCAAGGCAGTGCCAATTTGTATGCTGATGTAAACATCGTTAGCGGCTGCAAGACATATTATTATGCAGTCACAGAATTGTAATCATCAAAATCGTCAACACAACCCTCAAAGTTCATAAAAGTCGAGGAACGACTTTTGCCGTTTAAAATTAGTTCCTCGAATTCATGAACTTGGGAGGGCTGCACCAATGATTCTGATGACTACAATTCTGCAACCACATACGCCCCACAGCCGCGAACGGTACTTCCACCAACATACAACCCAGCACTGGCCCGCAAATTGCAAAAAACCCAAGAAAATTTGAATTTCGCGGGCCACCCTGACCTGAATTAAAAAAAGAACAAGTCAAGAACAAGTCAAGTACATTCAAGTTAAACAACTTGAATGTAAAATCACGTTAAACAACACGTGTTCTTTTTTTCAAAAGTTAAACTTTAATAAAATTACAGGAATTTTCAAATCACGCCCCAATTTATTCTTGTCACAAGCAGTCAACAACTTACAGCCAACAGCTCGGACTTTTAGTGGTTACATTTAATTAATCTTTCTATTTGTTAAGTTAAATACTAATAACTTTACATTTTTGTTTTTAAATTAATAATTGAAATCTTTATTAAGTATTATTATTTTACTTAAATTAATAATAAAACCATTTTTAATAAGTTTACATACAAATAAATATGAAAAAAGCTAAATTTAAGCTTTGGAAAAAGAAACTTACTCATAAGTATCGGCCACCACTCCTTCTATGCCGCTCTCTGAGCACCCCCCGAGGTGCACTGTCGCAATGGCCAGCAGGACCCACGAACACAGGCCCGCCATCGTTGCCTGTCCAACAAACAATAACACAATTACCAAACGAAGGTAAAACTTTCATTGTTGTCAGAGGACAATTCACTAAGGGATATACCTGAAATGTACTTTTTTTCCTAGAATGTACACAAAAGCTGCAAACGTTGGCAATTTTTAGGGTTCCGTAGCCAAATGACTAAAACGGAACCCTAATAGATTCGTCCTTTACGTCTGTCAGTTTGTCTTTTCGTCCGTATGTCACAGCCATTTTACTCCACTACTTATAAGTAACAAGTTACATTAAATTAAAGAAATTAAAAACCCCCGAAACATAGGGTAGGGTCATATTTTCAAGGTATTTTTACGAAGTTACTTAACGCGGATTACGGGTAGTACGATTTATTAGAAATCGTCACGTACCGAAATAGGTAATGTATGTTGTGAGTGTGTGTAGTATAGTACAATATTCCTCATTCCCTTTTCCCCTTCCCCTCCCTTTTTGTTTGTTTTTGTTTGAAAGGTGAAAACAAACAAAATCAAAATCGGTTCATCGACACGTCAAACTTATAACACCCCGTCGTTTTTGCGTCGGGTGTTAAAAAAATTAATTAATTTTGAAATAAGTACATGATTTTTGTACCAAATTACCACCATTTCCCTAGATTCTAACAAACGTTTAAAACATGACAGCACCTTCGGCATAAGTATATTTGATCGGCATTTCATTTTACTAATGAAACGTCATTAGTAAAATGAAATGCCGATCCTACAAGGGAAGTCGCCCGCGCCCTTTTTCACCAAAAAGATGATCGGTCTGATTATATAAAAAGAGCTGTTTAAAACACATTTCTGTATGGGAACATGTCACAGTGACAGCTGTTTTTAGGTAATCAGACCGTTATCTTTTCGGTAAACATGACCTAAAGAAATTGTTTGAACATGATTGTCTGACATTTTACAATAGATATGCACATATGGATGGATACGAATTAATGTTTGCTGGTTCAACATGGTTTTTAGCAAGTTTCCTCATTTTAGTTCATTTTATTTATCGGGGTATTTTTACTTGTTGTCTTAAAGCATTATTTAAATAGAATCTAATTTTGATACCTACCTCATGGATCGGTCAGGGATTTTTCGACATAGTTAATATTGTTATGTATTATAAACAGTCATTTTGTGCAGTATGACTCATCATAACTGAAGAATTGTTTAAAACAAACGTGACCAGGAAAAGCTAAAAGTAAATACCTAGACTGAAAAAAAACATACCGTATTTTCCGGTACAAATAACTAACACTGATAGCATTTTAGTTGTTGAAGCAAACCATTATTTAAATTCAATGTTATAAATTCAGTACTAGAACACCTCTGCCTTACCTTTCGGGATTACAGCGTTATGTTTTGTATTATGTTATAAATTCAGTCTTTTGTGTCGAAACAAGCAAGCAAGCATTCATGAAAATACTTTCGAGTGATAAAATATGAAAAAATGTTAACGTTACATTGAGGATAAAACAAACATCGATTTTGTTTCGTGTCAATACTCGTTTAGATGTTATCTCCATAATTATTATGACGGAAGTATAATCCAACCGTAATTTAGCGCTTCAATATGGCGACTATACACATACATTGTACATCATTCCATTAATATTGATTAGGACGTCTCATTGTCCATATTAGCGGCACATATTGCGTGCTGACGTGACGGAGTGGTGCTGCTGTGTAACGGAACAAACACAGACTCTACTATGGATACTGACGGAACTATAGATACGCCTGAGTGGGACACTTCCGAACACGCGATTGTGTTTGCTCAGTTCAATTAGCTTCATTATTTTTGTTGCTAACAACGGCAAAAACATCTGTAGGGTAAAAAAGAGCATTTGTTTTGTCTTTTGAATGGGGTGGAATGGGCACTCATTTTTATTTGGGGCAACGACCGACATTCTTCTGACCATAACCTAATTTGTTTGCATATACGAGTAACATCTCTGTGAATTTTGCCTCTTCAATAGCGAGCTATCACACTATCACACACTTCGTCCATAGTTTATTCGATCTACTTTTAAAGCCATCGATCGAAATCATCCTTAAAACTTTCCCAACGCCAAGGCTATTTGTCCTCATTCCTCCGCATTTCACGTCTATACCAAGGCGACCGATTACACACAACTTTTTGATTGGGTACAACGCGACCGATTACACACAACTTCTTGATTGGGTACAACGGAATGCATGATAAATTATTAAGAATTCTGCATAAACTTTGAACAGGTTCTTCCATTAACTGATTCATCGTCAAACTGCAAGAACGGTGTATTTATCTTTACATTATTTTTTAAGGTGCGTAGAACACTTCTCAGCTGTATCCGAATCTCATCTTACTACACTTTGATAAAGGGCGAGGCCACAACACTGGCGTTGCGGCGTCGCATCGTAAAAATCTGCAATGCGACGACGACGTGGGAAATCATCAAATGACTTCTCCCACTCTGGGCGGAGCGGGAGGGAGTGTCAGACTCTTACTGACTAAAACCCATCCATGTTCCTTCCTCGCCCTATATGTTCCGGGGCCGCGGTATCTCTTTCGAACAGGCCCGCAACCCCGGCAGGCGACGACGATGCCTCATATTGTCTTTTGAAGTGATTTCCATCATTAAGTATTCATAATTGATAGAAATGGATGCACCCACTACTTTCTTTTCTGTTTCTTTTCTTGATGCGTCTTAACGCTAGCAAAAGTAGGACCCGTGTAGTGCAGTCCATGTCTCACTAGAACCTGAAGACTGACGGTTAGCGCCTTGTCGTACAATTTCGTATGCGATGAAATTTTTGCGTTGCGTCATCGCATTGTATTGCTGTGCGACGTGCAACGTCGTTTTTGCGATACGAGGCCGCAACGTAGTGTTGTGGCCTCGCCCTTATAGTACCGACCTATTGCAGCGGTTTTTTGTTGTTGTTGATGATTATTGATTAATGCTATCGGCTGTGGGTCAAAATAACTACGATGTGGAGCCCTGACACAGGCAGAAGGTGTCGCAGTGGTCATCGCAGGAGATGGCGGGATGAGCTGGAAAAAACTGACCATCAGTGGCCCACATTGGCCCTGAATCGAAGAATTTTGAAGTCATTGAGAGAGGCCTTTGCCCAGCAG
Organism: Xestia c-nigrum; assembly: GCA_916618015.1. NCBI lineage: Eukaryota > Metazoa > Arthropoda > Insecta > Lepidoptera > Noctuidae > Xestia > Xestia c-nigrum. The sequence goes on from OU745260.1 coordinate 16,478,274, forward strand.
TGGGATGACAAAGGGTAACAGTAACGGTATCGGCTGCAAACGCGATCTGGCAAAATGGGGGATTAAAGAGCCTATCCTCAGTATGAATGGTGCTTCCGACGGTCCCGGTGTTAACTTATAAAATAAAGCTGAACTATTTGTCACGACACTAAAGTTGTAAACAATCTACAGGACTTTTCTACAGGATTACAATACGTTTTTCGCGACTCCCATACCTTTTTGACTTTTCTACCATCGGAATGGCAGACATAATACCATCTTGTCTTGCACGTTTGTCATGCTTACCAATACGATTAAATTTGGCCAGTAAGTCAAGCAAGGATTCATCCCCTTCGAACCTAACCAATGCGAGTTGGAGTCGACCAAATCCTGCGGGCCTAAATTTTTTAAGGCGATTCCTATTATGATTATGCCAAAGTGGCCATTTTAGGCCGTAGAGTTCGCCTCGACTTGCTCTTGTCTAAGTTGTTTTTTTTTGTTTTATTTACCTATTATCTACTCCGTATGCCAAATTGCCAAGGCTTTCGTCAAATCTAGGATAAACCTGCCATTTCACGAAGAGGCTGCAAATCGATCTTTTATTTATTATCGACTCCTTATGCCAAATTGCCAAGGCGTTCGTCAAATCTAGGATAAACCTGCCATTTCACGAAGAGGCTGCAAATTGATCTTTTATTTATTATCGACTCCTTATGCCAAATTGCCAAGGCGTTCGTCAAATCTAGGATAAACCTGCCATTTCACGAAGAGGCTGCAAATCGATCTTTTATTTATTATCGACTCCTTATGCCAAATTGCCAAGGCGTTCGTCAAATCTAGGATAAACCCGCCATTTCACGAAGAGGCTGCAAATCGATCTTTTATTTATTATCGACTCCTTATGCCAAATTGCCAAGGCGTTCGTCAAATCTAGGATAAACCCGCCATTTCACGAAGAGGCTGCAAATCGATCTTTTATTTACTATCGACTCCTTATGCCAAAATGCCAAGGCGTTCGTCAAACCTAATAGAATAAACTTGTCATTCCGCGAAAAGGCTGCAAATCGATCACTGACCAATGTCCATGTTCACCAAGAAGATGAGCGAGTGTTTTACACCCAGCATATGCTGAGTTGGCTACCCTTTCGTTATGGGCTCAGCGCAGTTGAGCTGTTTTAATAAATTGTTAAGCTGTTTGTTTTTATAATGTATGTATGTGCTGCTCTATTGTGTTGTGCTGTCCATTAATGAATAAATGTTTATTCTATTCTATTCTATTCTATTATCTAAAACAGCTGTTTAAAATTCATTTTTGTATGGGAACACGTCACAGTGACAGCTGTTTTTAGATAATCAGAAGGTTATCTTTTCGGTGAACATGGACCTAAAACATCCACACATTATCAACTGATTAATAAGCACAAAGTCTATAAGAACTCTGTCATATTTCTCATTTTCTTTGCTTTAGAGTTTTAGATACTCGTTACAGTAATTAATTAAGACTTTCTGTTAGGTATAAAAATTAAAAACAGGTCTCGACTAAGGAATTTCCAGGCTGTTTTGTGGTGACTCATCGTTATTAATATTAACGCTATTTTGTACTCTGATGTTATAAGCTTTTTTTTCTTTGTTGTTTGAAGGTCATAGTAAACTACTCAAAATTCTATTTGTTACGTTCACTTTACACTAACTTGTAGGTATATAGATAACTTACTTAGTTTTAGCTGGCAAGGTTTGATTCCGCTATGAAGGAGCAAATTTTAAGTGTAGGGTGATGAACAATTTGATCCTTCTCACTTCATTCAGCTCCTTTTGCAATGCAAATTGCACTTCAATTGCGTAACAGTCTCAATCACGATCTGAAGGATTTTTCATACATTACGGAAACGCACGAAAAATAACGCAATACATGTAGTTGAACTGTCGAAATGAAAGGCATAGCCATTGTAAGAATATTTTGCTCGTACCCCGCACATCGATATCGATGTACCTAGTTGAGTTACGGTCTAAGCTACTATCTACCTTTACAAATAAATACAATTAAAGTGTCTGTTTGGTATATCAAAATAACAGCGGTTTACTGCATGCATATTACGAAAGTGTCGGCTTTTTTGTTCCGGCTAATATCCGAAACTGTCGGACCGATTTTGACGGGACTTTTACTGGCAGATAGTGGATGTTACAAGCCTTACCAAGACATATCGTATTACCCAGTACTAATTGGGTTATGAAGGTCAGATGGGCAGTCGCTCCATGTAAAATACTGGTATTCAGCTGCATCCGGTTAGACTGGAAGCCAACCCCAACATAGTTGGGAAAAGGCTAAGCAGATGATGATGGTAGCGGATGTTACAAGGAGCAACTAAGGCTACCACCGGTAACTAAGGTTCACCGTACCGTACAAAAAAATGAAAACCCTTGAAATGAGATTTAAATAGAAAATAAATAATTATGTTTCCGAAAACGGGCAACAGCTAGTCTACAACTGTAATTGCTTTACCATCAAGTTTCCAGCAAAACTTTATCATGGATGGAAAATTCGAAAAAAAAAAGTGTTAATACTTACCACCAAAAATAATATCTTACACTTCTGAACACGAGACAGGATTCTGGTTAAAATTAAAACTACGACACAACTAAAGGCCTATGATGGCAAACCTTTCTATTTATTTGAAAACAAAGAGGCAAAGTAAATCGTAGAGCAAGTAATGCAGAGTGTTCGATAACATCTACAATACTTTACAATTAATAAAACCGTGTTAGTCCGAGGCCTCGGATAAGATAACTATCAGTTAAATGTAAGTATCGGATAAAACATTTTTCTTTCAAGGATTTATCATTCTCTATTTTCTTTAGTTTCCGGCTTTAAAACTATTTAAACAAAGACTTCTTTGATTGTAGATCTCATTTGGAAAATTATTTGCGATACTTATAATATTTCCAAAACTACATATTTCGTAACACTTTTTTCCTTTTATCGTGTGGTTAGGTTTACTGCCCAGGGTGTCAGAGTTTCTATACCGCCCGAAGACGTCTGTCTTGGCTTTAAAGAAATATAAAATTCTTCCACAGTGCTGACTTTTTGTGAATTGTGGACATCACGTGTGGACAGACTATGAATAGGTCTTTAAAAATGATATTGAGGTTTCTAGTATCATTTTTTTCTAAACTGAATAGTTTGCGCGAGAGACACTTCCAAATTGGTAAAATGTGTGAGCCCCCCCACTGTAACTTCTAAAATAAGAGAATGATAAAACTAAAAAAATATATGATGTACATTTCCATGTAAACTACCAACGAAAATTGGTTTGAACGAGATCTAGTAAGTAGTTTTTTTTTAATACGTCATAAATCGTAAACCGGAGAGGAGTTTGACTCTGACCATCGCCGAGTAAGGTCGTCTATTCAGTTCCGCTTGCCCATCTGGTACAAATAAAAAAAAAAAAAAAAAAAAAAAAACGGACGTCGCCGCCGAGTCGTAATCGTAGTTTGCTAGTATTGTACATACTTACCTACTATTAATTTTAGTCGTTTTGAAATCTATAATCGCGAGTGTTTGCAAATAGTGAAATCTCCGAACCAAAAATTGCAGTGACATATCGTGAACTTAAATAAGATTAGCAAGATTATGGTTTAAACATTTACGCAACCAAAAACAGTGTCACAGTGTGGTGCTAGGTACCCTGTCCACGACGCCTAAGGCTGCGGTAGCAGTGCAGCGGACGCTGAAACTCGGTGAACTCGTTTAATTTATTGATCTTAAATTAACACATATTATTTTTCAGCCAACCAGCAGCCACCTGTGTAGAAGTCTGAGATTTCCCAGTTTATCTATCTAGGAATACGTTATTGTGCATGATACTTTCCTCTATTTATAAAACCAGGTCCCCACATAAACAATCCACGTACCTACTATTAAAAGCGCGTGATACCAATTTCTGTGTTAAAAATATTAATCCTTGTAGAAAGTAGACCTGACGATATTAAAATATAAATATGATAAGTGCCCTGGCTTCAACTTTACTGGAAGAGTAGCCAAAATTGCACACGTCTATTATCATATGTTCTGTATATGTTTAGCAATAAACACACGACTATTATCATATTGTGTAAATTCACACAAAATCAGGCCTTGTATATAATAGCCTCACTGAGAATAGCTTCCATGATACCCATAACTTCAGTTTATGCAATTGCCTGTAACATCTGGAGGCCATAAAACTTTCAAGCAAACAAAACGCTAGCCTAACCCTTTAAATCAATAGGACAGAAAAAAATCGTTACGCCATAAAACAATAGAACAGTCTGCTAAATTGTTTTTGTCTGCCTCATTCTGGGTCCCTACGTACACATCTGGCAAAAAACACAAAGGGGGACCCTGCTCTCTTCTATTACCTACGAAACGAAAAAAATTACAAACCCGAACCATCAACAAAGTAACAAAGCGACGTCTAAACACACAAAACAACGCGAGATTAATAAAAATCCTGGTAAAGTATCACTAGCTAATAAGCCCTTTTTACAGGTACGATAATAACATTCTCCGCAGATTAAACCACCAAGGGTACCCACATTATAAAGAACCGCAAAAAGCAAAAATAGCAACACATGTCGAATCCTAGTGAAGTCACAACAAAGAAAGCAAGAATGGAGCAGCACAACTGTAGCAAACAAGATTCATTATCATCAAATCTAAATATGGAAATAGTCCATATGATTGGTGACGGGAACTGCCTTTTTAGAGCCATAGCGCATCAAGTAAACGCCATATTTTTTCTGACGTTCGACCATCACATGATAAGAAGAGACCTGGCTAAATATGTCGAGGAAAATCAACATCAGCCGAACATAGCACTAGCGCTCGCGGGAAACCTGCCTACTACTGCGAACCTAAGAAGCGCACACGAGCAAAGGAAGAAATATATCGAACAACAATACAAAGATGGCGTTTGGGGTGGTGAAGATATCATCATTGCAGCAGCCGAGTACTACTACATCAATGTAACAGTATATCAAGCCGGGTCCAATGCTCCCATTACATATCGATGCAGAGATCCACAACACGCCGTAGCCACTATTAACTTATTATATCAGAATAACCACTATGACAGCCTTAGCACACCCATTAACTCTCAAGACTCTGCAACAGAATGCACACTACGCAATACGATAAGCACAAACACAACGTTATCGCCGGATGAACAAGTTGACCCCACCGGATATGCAATACTAGGACCTCCACCCTGCCATAAAACTATAACAGATATTGATAGTGTCAAAATAGCAACCTGGAATGTCAGAGGCACCGCCACACATTCAAAGAAAAATAACATTGACAAAACCTTGAAAGAGAAAGGGATACACATAGCATGCCTACAGGAAACAAACATGAGTACCGGAATATTTAACTCAAAACACTATATCTGGCACCTCAGTGGCTCTACCAAACGGCGTGGCCTCGCGTTACTTGTAAGAAAAGACACGACGATAACAATTCAAATAACAAGAAGAAATACAAATGCCATGGCGGCAGTTATAACAGCTCTCTGCAAAGGACAATCTGTGAATTTGTATATTATTACAACACACATACCAAGCACTAAGTCAACTAAGTCATTTTCCGACCTGATCAACTGTATCAATGCAAAGCCTAAAGGGTCAAACATGATCATCCTAGGAGACTTTAATGCGCACATAGGAAAGCAAGACATAAAAACCAATGGAAATGAAACGATATACAAAATTGGTGCTAACTTGCTGCACACAATATCGAATAACAATGGTGAAATCTTATTAGATATAATAAAAAGAGAAAACCTTAGAATAGATACATCAAGAGGCAGATCAAGCCTAAAAATAACATGGAAATCTGGAAGCAGGAAATCGCAAATTGACCATATACTTACTGCTGCGGACGAGCCAAATATATTTAAATACATAAAAGGCGAGTGGAGAAATAATATATCAGACCATAAAATTATTTTCGCGGATATTATCATTCCGAAACTCAAAAGGGAGAAAAGAAACTCAACACTGCATATGCTGAAACCCAACGAAAAACCAATGCACAAATCTGAGCCTGAATTCAACCACAGAAATTACGACTATAGCCGACTTCAAAGTGCGAAAATAATCAAAGAATATCAAAAGGAAATTAAAAGCCAACCTCGGGTAATGAATCTACAAAACAAGCAAAATAGTCAACTAGTCCCATGGGATTCCATTATGAATATAATGAAATCAGCAGCAGGAAAAATGCTTATAAGCAGGCCAATCAGATCCAGAGAACATAGAATCGCGCTCGCGAAACTACAAAAAGCCAAGTTCATCAAAAACTGTTACCCTAGAGAAGCATTTGCAATCAAACAACTAAGCGAAGCAGGACACAATTTGCAAAATACAAGAAATAAAGAAGAAGAGGAAAAATGCGAAATATTCTTTAGAAACCTAAGCAGAACACATCCATCACAACGAATGAGAATCACATACGATTTTTACAGGAGACATATAATGAACAAGAAGCGCAACAACAAACAACATTTTATACCCATGTCAAGGTGGGAAGAAGAGATAAAAAAGTCAGCAGGTCCACGCATAGAACTCCTACCCGATGAAAACCCATCAGACGCAAGAGAAAACCCATCAGAAGAGGAAATAAGTGACATCATTAAAAGCATGAGCAACGGTAAAGCACCAGGCGCCGACAAGGTGGTGTCAGAGCTATTCAAAGCCTTGCCAACAGAAATGCTATCGGAAATTATAAAGCACATGCAGGCAGCATGGGTAAACAATGATATACCAATGTCTTGGAACAAAACGATCCAAATTCCGGTGCCTAAAAAAGCAAAGCCAGACGGAATTAATGACTACAGAAAGCTATCCATGTGTAATGTGGGATATAGGATATATGCGAACTTTCTTCTAAGCAAACTGGATGCTTCAATAAAAGAATTAGGAAGTTACCAAGCAGCTTTCCTTCGCAATAGATCGACCGACGACCATATGTACACACTTAGGAGAATTCTCGACGAGGAATGGAGAGCAGGCTCAAAAACCTATGTGCTGGCGTTAGACATCGAAAAAGCTTTCGATACACTGGATCTAAACTGCCTAAGAGACATTTTAGTAAGCAGAACTAACAAATTTCTAACAAATAGAATCATTAAGGCATGCATGAACGAATCCACCTCCATAAAATGGTTTGGGCAGCAAACTGAACCGATGCACAAAGGCAAAGGAGTCAAACAGGGATGCCCGCTGTCCCCACGGCTATTTACCATAGTAATGGACGATGTTCTCAGAACACTAGAAGAAGAAATAGAATGCCTTCATCTAGACCAAGATCATGAGATTCAACTTCCAATAATATTGTCATTTGCAGACGATGTGATAATAGCAACAAATAATCTCAGTGAACTGGACGAAATAGTTACCAAAATCAAACCGTTACTGGAATCAGTCGGACTACACATTAATGAAACGAAAACAAAACTAGTAATCAGAGACCCACACAGTACCGAAACCCGAAGTCATATTAGAATTGGAGGAACCAGTATTCAACCAGTAGACGAAATCAAGTACCTAGGCACGTATATAACATCGACACTTAACAGAAACAACACAGTCAACGCTAGATGCAAACAAGCGATGCGCAACTCCAAGGCATTAACATCCTTCATAAAAAACACAAAAATGGAGTGGAAAACCGCGCGGCTTATCTATAAAATGGTCATAGAACCAGCAATGACCTACGGTCTTAAGGCAGCAGCACTCACAAAGGCAAACCGATCGAAACTCAGAAGATACGAAAGACTCATTCTTAAAGATATGATAAAGAGTACGCGAAACCCTCCGAACAGAAAAACACGCGAAATTCTTATGGAAAAAACAATAACCAAAAAAGTTAAATGCCTACGGTTATGCCACTACGGACACATCCTCCGGCGACCAGAGCGGCACGTACTACACGCAGCTTTCAGATACAAGGCAAAACGGTTAAAAGTTGGAAGACCAATATATACATGGAACGAGTCACTCCAACAAGACATGGAATATTTCAATATAAGCAAAGAAGAATGGATTCAGCTAGCAGCAGATAGAGAAAAATTCAGATCAGCCACCCAGGAAATCTACCAGCTTAGCGAAACTGACAGCGAAACAAATACTACTGATGAAGAAACATATACGAGAACATGATATTTCATCGCAATCACCAAAAACGAACATGCCTCTCCAATGCTAGAAGAGAACAATCAGACGAAGATCAAAACACCAATGCTCATTCCTATGGATTGTACCCGTCTTTACCACTATTCCTATATTGGCTCTAGGCTGCATAGTCGGTCGATTGTGCCCGACTGGCTGCGGTTGGTCGGGCTTCCTCTCCCATCCCAGAGCATGTCTTTTCTTACAAAATCGTGCCCCCTGGTGTATCCGGCTTGTCCGGGTCAGGCTTGCTCCTGGCTGGGTGTGGTGCTCAATCATCATCATCATCAATACGTCATAAATCGTAAACCGGAATTTACCTTTCATTTACAATGAACTGCAAGAACTTTTATAATGTGTTACTTGCTGTTACGGAACCCTTCATGGGCGAGTCCGACTCGCACTTGGCCGCTTTTTTTTATATTTTTCACGGGCAAAGGCTGTGTGTTGCTGTGTTAAAATGGTTGTATAATGAAAAACCTGTGTAGGAAAAAATAATATGAAGAGGAAAGAATTTGTGTTGTTAAAAACTTTACTTACATTTTAATTTAAAATACTTAAATTATAATTATTACTTTTATTAATTATTACTTAAATTATTATATTAATTTATTATTTATTTAAATAAATTAAAAAAATAATTTATTAACACAACTGAATAATTGTCTAAAAGTAAGGTAGGTATTCTAGTCATATCCTTTTAATTTACCAAGAAGTGTATTGACCCACAAACTGTGTGTTTTATAAGTTTAAAATAAATATGCAAAGTTACTCACTCGTATGGAAATCAAGAGGACGCACGCTCCGAACGAAAATTGCAAATTATTTTATCGTCAGTTATGAATGGTAACCAGCTTAGCACTAGAATAAGTCCACTTCATAAGTTGACACACAATACTACACTGCTATACATGACTAATTGTAATTGACGAGTAATTAAAAACTATTCATGGACTGAATTTTATTTAGCACCAAAAATACAACTTTGTTTATTATTATTAATTTATTATCACAACACACTTATCGCAACATTTTAAACGTAACTGAAATTCCTGGCTGTTTACAAGCGCGCGATTTTGTTTTTTTTTACTTTTTCGCTACAAACACGAAGCAACCGAAGAGAAATAAACCGGACCGCCACGTTTTTGTCGTTTTCTTTTTATTTATTGTTTACTTTGTTTTGTTTTTGTGAAATGTGCACGCAGGATGTGTTCGCGGCGCGAAGGTCGATTGTGCTTTAACTCCGTGCTCGATTACGGCTGGCTATAAGTTATTTAGTTATAGTTTAATTAATACAGACTCAGACGCCGCCGCTCTGGAGCCATTCGCATTTTGATAAACGCGCGCGTGCTGGCGTAAGGCGCGAACCGCTCTGATTGGCGGACTAGCGGACTGGCCGGCGCGCGCGGGCGGTACGCGCGCGCGCACTGAGCATTTTGGCGGGAGATCCACTTTCCGGCGTAATGAGATGTAGGTAACTTTACCTTTCTATTTGCCCTTGAACTTTATTTCCCAGTTAGACACAAGTAGGTACCTACGATAATGTCTTTGTGTAAGTAGATATTTATTATTGATTCATAAAGATAGCCTATCTTTACATATAGCTTTATCAGTACCTATATTTACCAATATCATTTTAAGATAAGGGTTAGGTACCTACTTAACTACTTTATATTCTGTGCAGGAGGTATTGTTTTTTAAGCTGTCTTAATAAGTATTGCATTGTTTCAGTGTACGGGTGAACAAGTCAATTTGTTTACATTTAACAATGTAATTTGTGGGTGAAACAGTAAACCAAATAGCTTCTAAGTAGGTATATGTATAAGTAGTTCAAAGAAACATTCGTCAAGTCAAGTGGCAATAATCTTCTATTCACGCTTCATAAATCGCAACAAATGTGACGAATATTTATGAGCTAATAAATGCAAGACAGAGCCATTAAAATAATTGATCTTAGAGCAATTAGACGTGTCGGTTTTACGTAGAAATCGTTGATATAAACTGTTTACGTGAATAGGTCTTTAGGCTTTGAAGTTGTGAACTTTACGAGTTTATAACTAGAATCTGGATCAAACAGGTGTAGGTACCAAAGAGTTCGATTTTATTAATAGGTTATACGAATACGTGAATAGCCCTTCTTCCCGTGACGTCAATGGCGAGCGCAGCCAAACCCGCTCCTACAGATTACACAAATGGGCCACCGCACCGGTCTGTCACCCACTCCACCAAAATGGTGTCATAATAGTTTAAAAATATTCTTGTATTTTAAAATTAAATTCTCCTATTGTTGAACTAGTTTTGAAGAAAAAGTTGTTCTCTCTCTTGTTCCAAATAAATCATGAAAATGTGGGATGATCATCAATTTTGTTAAAAACTGTGGGCATTTTGTGATTTATAATGTAAATATGTGTAGAGCTTATGAGGGCAAGGAATCAGACGTTTAAATAGACAAGTCTTACACAACAGGTAGGTATTCGCGCATAGTTTTCAAATAAATGAAAAAATAATGAACTAGTATAGCAAACCATTTGGTATTCTGAAAAATACTGTACAACAAAACCAACGTTGAAAGTTTCAAATATGCATTAAAATCTGTTAGGTAGCTGGATACATTGACGTAGAAAGTAACGATGCAAATCAAAACTATAATGTTTTAACGGCTTTTTAACTACTTAAACCAAAAATAAATTAAAAACGCATTGGAAAAATATTGGTAGGTAGGTTATCTAAAGGCATAAAGATCTCATGTGCAAACAAAGGGCTAAAAATAAAAATTAAATACGAAAGTATTCGGTGATAACGTCTAAAAGCAGCACCAAAAATAAAAAATAAACTTAGTAGTCCGACGTACCCACAAGAAAAGGCGAGCCAATTATAAATTACTTAATTATTTATTTATTTGTCACAAACACTACTGACGTGCGTACGTTCTGAGTTTTTACAGTCATTGCGGCTTTTTAATAAAGACTTTTCAGCACTTGGATGTATCGCCAGTTTATTTGGCATCGCTGCAGAGACCGCAGAAATGACTAGGTGTCAATAGAGTCAATTTTAAGCGTTGTAAGTCCGCAAATGTAAGACGCAGAAGCCGATTATACTCTTCTCTTCGGACTTCTGTATAATCTGCCGCACTGCGTGGAAGTGGTTTATGGTGCTGTACTGCAGTTTCCTCTTCGAAACCATAATATGCTGCAGGGGCAGAAAGTCGTCGAATCTTCGCGCTAGACGATTCGTGACGACTCTTACAAACAGCTTTTGCACGTGGCTGAAGAGCGAAATGGCGGCCTGTAATTCTTTAATAGGGTCGCATTCCCCTTTGTAAAGAAAATAACGGCCACTTTCCTTCTTCACGCTTCTGGAGTTCTCCCAGAGAACAGGACTTTAAGCTTCCGAAGCTCACCCAATAGAGGACTTCCTTCTGGTTTCAGAAGCTCAGTCGTTATCTCATCCTCACCAGGGGTTTTCTCACACAAATACCGACCAAATAAAGCTGCGCATAAAAAAAAGTAATTTTTGATAGGTATTATGATAGCATAGAAAAAAATCCTATAATTTATATGGGAATCATCACCATAACAATAGAAATTCATAGGATGCCAATGGCGACTTCTCTAGGAGGACTTTAGGTACTATTTTTTTCTTCGTTTTAAAAATTCTACGCGCGCCCTTTTGATTGGCCTAGGAACGTGCCTAGTTTGCCAAATGGATAATCCACCCCACTGAAACCAAGAATCTTGACTTGGCTCGTGAGGTTGTCGACATGTGGGATGTGGACTCAGCGATTATTGTGGCGATAGTCGTATCAGCCCATTGCTTTATTGCCAAGAGCATCGATCATTACCCGAGGAGGCTCTTGTTGTTGCAGAACTGTTCGAAAGAGATACCGCGGCCCCGGAACAGAAAGGGCGACGAAGGAACATGGATGGGTTTCAGTCAGTAAAAAAGTCTGACACTCCCTCCCGAAATAAAAAAGGGAAAGGAGGCTCTCATTAGGCAGCTAGATCAAGGGCTTGATACAGAAATACTCCGGTACTCCTGGACACGGCTCGTTTTGTACGAAGCTAGGATTTTGAATACATATATTAACATTATTAAAATTTTTAAGGAACATTTAAAATGTAATTGATTTGAGTAAAAATAAATGAAGGAATAATATTCCCTACTTAATAAAAGGCACAGTATAAAGGGTGTAAAACACCTCTTAACGAATACGAAAGTCACTTGTTCTCCTCGTCATTCTGATCATTTTCTTGTTCTACACCATACCTGGGAACCTTCTAGTTACGGAGATATAGGGGGTCAAAGTTGCAAGAATTTTACAAGTTTTTTTTTAAATACCACTTTTTGTCGCATGATTTTTACTTTAAATATCTCTACGACCTCCGTACTATTCAATCCATCCACCCGCACAATGTTTTGAGTGCGTTACATTGAGTTATACCACAAAACATGATTTATAACCTCAAAAAAAAAAGTAGTTTCCCAGCAATATTTTTTCCGTAGAGTTACTTAGTTTGATGTACAGAATGCTTGGTTAACGGCTTTGTGATGAGGTGAAATACACCCTGTATGTATTTTGACCTCAGAATTCAGAGCGTAATCTACATAAATTATATTCCGATTTTTCCTTCCTACATAAATTCGACGAGTAAAACCACATAAACTTGCCTTTGTTGGGACCTAAACCCCAGGTCCCGTTGAACTGCGTCGAGTTGATCTGACCCCATTATCCGGTACCGTTACCCCGAGCCGAGCCGATGGTATGATGCTAAACACCATTGTTGTGACACTGCACTCGCAATACATACAAAACCCACGATTTTATCTCCTACGAGTGTGCACTGTGTGCAGTTAGGCATAAAAATAACAATAAGTAATAAAAAGATAGTAATGTGCATGATAATGGTTCATCTGCGCAGAAAGATTTATGATTCTGTTTTGTTAGTTAGTTAAAGAGACTTTAAAAAGAGTTATTTTTTTTCTGGCAAACTAAAAGAAGTAACCAACAAAATACAAGTATTAAAATAATAAAAAAAAAAAATTTAAACTCCTATTTTGTTGGTCACATTTTTTAGCTTCCCAAGATAATTGTCTTTTTTAAATTATGTCGTGTCTTTATTGGCAATAGGCTTGTTTGCTAAAAAAATCTAATAAGTCCGTCAGTTATATTAACAAAAACTATTTGACCCGTGTTTTAGCCCTCGACGCAAAAACGACGGGGTGTTATAAGTTTGACGTGTCTGTGTGAGTGTGTGTGGCATCGTAGCGCCCGAACGGATGAACCGATTTGAATTGTTTTTTTTTTGTTTGAAAGGTGAATTAGACGGGAGTGTTCTTTACCAACTATGTTGGGGTCGGCTTCTAGTCTAACCAGCTGCAGCTGAATTACATTATTTTACTTGAAGCGACTGTCAGTCTGACCTCCACAACCCACTTAGTACGTAATACAAAACCCCTTGGTAAGGCTGGTGGCTACTGTGACGGAAAGGACAAAGATCTACAAATGACAGCCGGGATGGCCGGGACCAAAGTCACCGTAATATTGTCAAATACGTTATATTGTAATATCTCTAGCGATATTGTAAAGTCTCGAATTATTGTCAAATGAACATACTGCTTACAACAAAGCATTATTTTTCGTGAAATGCATGCGATGGTAGTCAACTTACGCTTTGTGGAGGGAAGGAGGGGTCCCCCTTGCCCAGTGGCACAACTCTCATGAAAAGATAATGCACCATTCCTAAGAAATACCGATTAATATAACATAACCTTAAAACACTTTATATTCCCCCTAAAAAGCGTAGTCGACGGAGCCCCGCTTCGCGGGGCCCCTATTTCCGGATGCAGGGTTTAAAGGAACCTAACTAACCTAACGGGGCGGTGCCCCAAGTCCCGATTGTGGAGGCAGAGATACTTCCGTATGTTCAACTGAACAAATGAACGCGATATTGTAATGTCTCGAATTATTGTCAACTGACAATAATTCGAGACATTACAATATCGCGAGAAAAAACACGTTATATTGTAATATAACGTTTTTGACAATTTTACGGTGACATATATAAAAATGAAACCCGTTTTCCGTTGTCACGACATAGCATGAAAACGGCTTGACCGATTTGGCTGATTCTTTTTTTGTTGTGTTTGTTATTGTCAGGAGAAGGTTCATATGAAAAAAAAAAGTTATAGTACCTACCTACTACTACATTTTTTTTCTACTGCTGTAGTAGGTAGGTCGTAGTAGGAAGGTCGTAGTAGGTAGGTAGTTAGTAGTAGGTAGGTAGGTAGTAGTAGGTAGCTTTTCCCCTCTTATGTGACGCAGACGAAGTTGCGTGGGTCAGCCAGTGTTTGATAAAAATCGGTCTAAGATGGCCGCCGCTACAAAATGGTGGATTACATATTTATTAAATAACTCCCTCAATATGGGTATCAAATAAAAAGGCTTGTGTAGTACTAAACACTATGATAAATAAAAAATGCAAGATGGCCGCCACAAAATGGCGAATTAACGATTATTTTTTTCTATTTCACTTTTAGTACATTGCGTCGGGGGTCCCATCTTAAAAAAAAGGGGTTTTTTAATTTTTTATTTAATTTTCTTTTCTTAGGATCTGTCTGTATTCATTGATTTAATTACCAAAACAAAAATTACGTTTTATTCATTATTTTCCAATACTCTAACTGACTGACGGACTAAATAGATTTGCAATTTATTGATGGTGGAAACTAGCCTATTACTTAGGTACAAGATTAAATAAGAATTTTAATTTTCTTACTTTTTTCTTAATACGCAGTTCAGAGTGATATTTTCATCAACATTCTTACAAAAATGTTGATGAAAAAATAATTCACGCAAGTAACTCGCATACTATACAGGGTGTAAACCACCTCAACACAAAGCCGTTAACCAAGCATTCTGTACATCAAACTAAGTAACTTAACGCAAAAATTATTGCTGGGAAACTACTTTTTTTTTTGAGGTTATAAATGATATTTTGTGGTAGAACTCAATGTAGCGCACTTAAAATATTGTGCTGATGGATGGATTGAATAATACGGGGGTCGTGGAGGTGTTAAAAGTCAAAATCTTACGAAAAAAACTTGAATTTAAAAGAAACTTGTCAAAAAGTTGTAACTTTGACCCCCCATATCTCCGTAACTAGAAGGTTCCCAGGTATGGTGTAGAACAAAAAAATGATCGCAATGATGAGGAGAATAAGTGCCTTTCGGCTTCGTGAAGGGGTGTTTTACACCCTTTATAGTTACAAAATTAAAATCGTTAAAATCATCAATACAACCATCTCAGTTCATTTAACCTCATTGAATAACTTCTTCATGAAATAGTTATAGAATATTGTGACTACCATGATTTCGTCTGCCCTTAAATTTAATCAATACAAATAATCAGGAAGAATCGTAGCAGGGTACTGAAGAGTAGTTTCCACCTACCTCCACGGAAAAGACGTGTGGCACTCGGGGACTGCCGCGGTAAAGCTATTGCATAGCATTTATTATCAGCTTATGCAATTATAATTATTTATTTATTTTATTTTTCCGCTTGTTGCCGGCTCGAGGGACGGACGGACGCGGGGCGGACGGCGCGCAAGCACGCTATCCGTTCGCTTGCGGCACGCGGACCGCGCTCGGACGCCGCAAAAACGACGGGGTGTTACAAGTTTGACGTGTCTGTGTATGTGTGTGTGGAACATGAATTATAATATTCATAATTTCATCGAAGGTCTAACATCAAATGTAGGTATACAACCTACAACTCCTAGTTACGGCAATATATTAAAAAGAAAACTAGCTTGTCATTGTCATTATCTGACATGGGGTGTTAGGTTCACAGAGCATCTATAGTTAGGTTATTTTCGTTAGGTTATTTTCGTTACGGAATTTCTGGATTCGGTCTCCACGCTCAAGGCCCGCGATAGAAGCTATGCAATAGCTTAAAAAGGTGTTAGTTTACGTATTTATGAAGCATTAAGTCCTATCACTTTGAAAGTCCCATGCAGGCTACTTTGCAGTTCCATTTCATCGCGACCGGTTCAGTGGTTTAGGCAAAAAAAGTTGACAGACGGACAGAATTTATACCGCTTGTATTCAAACCATTTAATAGCAGCCAAGTTCTTAGAACTCTGACCTATAGCTGACTTATCATATTATATGCGTAATAATGTGTATCCTCAAAAAACTCGTTTTGAGTGCAAAACGAGTTCCTGTCGCTGCCGCCCGCGCCGTCATCGCCCGCCGTCTTGGCTCAACGGTTTGCAAGTCGCCATTTTGGTGGTCAGATTTAATGACGCTTAGGACGGTTATAGTTTGCAATGGCTAATTAATAAATTATAATAATTATTTAATTGACGGCACAGTGATGTCTCTGATAGCATTATTGTCTTCGGCCTTTCAAGCTCCTTTTATGAATGGTTTGTTATCCTGTCCGTGTTATACAGCATGTATCAGCACGAGTTGCAGACCAATTCCATATCTATTCTACCAAGAATAGACAAAGCTCTTTCTATACAGTTAGACACGTCTTCTGCTCGAGCATGGGGCGACCCGTAGTCCCGAGTTTCTACGTCTACAAAGGACGTTGAAACTATTTCCTTAGCAACGGGTACCTAGTGATGTAGATATTCTACGAATCTCGATCCTCGTCAAAACGAGAATAGGCATTGAGTTAGGTGTCACATACAGGGTGTAAACTTGTGTTCATCACGAAGCCGTCAACCAAACATTCTGTACATCAAACTAAGTAACTTTACACAAAAGTTATTGCTGGGAAACGACTTTTTTTTTTTGGGTGAAAAATCATGTTTGCTGGCAGAACTCAATGATTGTGCCCATGGATGGATCGAATACTCGTAGTACGGGGGTCGTAGAGGTGTTTCAAGTAAAAACCTTATAGTACAAACTTGTATTTAAAAAAAAACTTGTCAAAAAGTTGGAACTTTGACCCTGATCTTAAATCTTAAAGCCCTTTGAACGATATTCCCCACGAGCACAGAGTATAATATAATCACTACGTTTACCCACGAGTCTCTCGCGACCAGAGACTTATGCAAGTTGTCTGTCACTCCTTACCATAGAAGTAACCTGGAAAGAACCATCATACCGACTTGAAGAGTGGGGAGGGAAACGAAGGAGAAGTGATGAAGATGAGCGACATTGTTCGAGTCTAATACCTATTTATGTGGTTTTGTGAATACTATACCTACACTAAACCTACTCGTAGAATGTTCTCTAGCTACCATTGGTGCAACGAGGTGCATGGAACCCATTACAATCCAAAAAGAGCAAAACCAATGCATCCGAGCTAGACCAAAAACTTTTCGAGCTCGCTTAGCTTGGTCAATATAGATACTTCTTTCTGGATGTATCAACAGCAATAACCTAATTTATCCAAAAATATCCTAATTCCTCAGAGATCTTATTGTCCTTTGCCATCTTAAGGTTTTCCTTATAAATGACAAAAAGACAAAAGAAAACTCAGATGGGTGGTAAAAAAATTCACGCTTGCTTTTGAATCGGGTTCCATCTATCTGGCAGAATCTTGTTGCTCCAAAATTCATTTAGCATAACACACTTGGCATAATTTTCTTTAAACGAATATAATTAAAGGCATATTTTTTTTTAAATATACTTATTGTTTGGGTGAATGTGTGTATGACCGAATTTCGAATGGCATACTTTTAGATGGCAGTTTTTTATTTGGCATAATTACCTTTGGCATTGTTCAAATTTCGCATAATTTCGTTTGGAATAATGTTTATTTAGAACGACGATTATTTGATATAATTTCACTTGGCATACTATGAAGATTGCAGAATTTCATTTGGATTAATTTTATTTGGCAGTATTGCCATTTTTTAATGCCACAAAATAGCATTTTAACCTTAATTTAAAATTAAAATATTATCTTAAAAAGTCAATATGTTGTGCTAGAAAAGTTAGTGACAGAAACGAATCGCTCCAAAACCGACTCCACGTAGTCTTGTCTGCCCTACCCCTAGAGTGTAATTTAAAATCGCGTGGGACCGCCGGGGCCCCGCAGCGCCGGAGCCGTGACAGAAACCATGCCTGCTGCATGTTGCATTCTCGTTTGCTGCATGCTTGCTGCATGCTTGCTGCATGCTTACTGCATGCTTACTGCATGCTTGCTGCATGCTTGCTGCATGCTTACTGCATGCTCATTGCATGCTCATTGCATGCATGGTATATGCGGGTTTGCATGTTTGCTGCATGCTTGCTGCACGTTTGATGCATGCTTGCTGCAGGCTTGCTGCATGCTTGCTGTATGCTTACTGCATGCATGGTGTATGCAGGTTTGCATGTTTGCTGCATGCTTGCTGCATGCATGGTGTATGTTTGTTTGCATGTCTGCCTGCTTCTTACAGGAAAATAAAAACCACATGATCTCAATCTACTGTTTTAATAAAAGAAAGAAAGAAAATTATGTTTATTTAGCCGTTAAACCCAAAATACACACATCAAAAGTGTCTAGGGATCAAGCATTTTTATGCGGATTTCTTGAGATTGAGATGTGGCTTTGTAATAAATTTATGATTTTATAAATTTATATGGATCCTTTTTGGTGCATTTCATAATTTGAATCAGGAACTGTGAATCAAATTCGAGTAAAAGATGAAAATCAGCTGTCAATATTTTCCCTATAAAAACATACAACGCATTGAAGACATTATAAGTGCTACTGTTTCCCTACTACTGATTAAAACCAACGTTATTATGGAGCGGCGACGTCATTTAAGCAGGGAAGAAATGCTCAGAGCCGTGGGAATGATAGAAGCTGGTTCCCGGCAACGTACTGTGGCTTTAGCTCTGAATACAAGTCAGAGTGTTATCAGTCGACTTTGGACACGTTACCGAAGCACTGGTACCGTGGCTGAGCGCCATGGAGGACGGTATCGCTGCACCACACGGAGACAAGACCGATACATTCAAATCTTAACTCGAAGAGCTCCAACAATAACCGCCATGATGTTAGCCGTGAGGCTTCATCACTCTTCAGGGAACTTAATTAGCGACCAAACAGTCAGAAACCGCTTGCATGAAGTGAACCTTCATTCCCGAAGACCGCTACGGGTACCACCTATAGTAATGCACAATCGCAGGATTCGATATCAATGGGCTCTTGAACACAGAAATTGGGCAGAAGAACAATGGCGTTTCGTGTGCTTTTCTGATGAGTCTCGTTTTGGTATGAGACCGGATACAAGACGTATACGACACTGGAGAACCCCTGGACGCCAACAGCGATTAAAATCCTGCCAGGAAGTCCATCCTTATAGTGGTGGAACCATCATGATATGGGCGGGTATTTGGATCGGCGGAAGAACTGAGTTGATTTGGATCAGAGGCAACCTCAACGCTCAAATTTATGCTGAGACGATTGTATCAGACGTCATCGTTCCTCTACAAGTGTTAGTGTTAGTGTAGTTTTGTGTTAGTGGTTCAAATGTCAAAAATCCCTTTATTAGGAAAATGGCAAATTTCTTTATTAATGCAAAGGTGACTTGGTTTATCGTTACTGTGACAAACGAAAACACTTTATTTGATGAATCCTTAAAGAAAATTTTAATTAATATCAATCAGGAGAAAAGTTATTGCAAAAATATATGTTGATCCCTAGACACTTTTGATGTGTGTATTATGATTTTCACCTGCAGGCCACGAGTGCCATACGCTCGAAAAACAAACACATAATATCGTCGAAAGATTTTGCACTAGTACCAACTAAGTAAAATTATTGTATATTTTATTAAATTAATAACACTGGTATAATTGAATAACGTATAAAATTTATAAAATATATTCATAAAATACATGCAAAAATTACAAAATAGGGAAATGGATAAAATTCATAACAGTAATAAAATTAGTGACGTAAATATACTAAGAAAAAACAATAAAATTGTACAAAATTAATAACATTGGTAAAATTGGTAAAAGTGATTAACTAATAAGTTAATCACTTAAAAACAATAATTAATACATGCAAAACGATAATTAATTGAGTTAAATAAAATATATAGACAATTTTCGTTAAACTAATCTTAAATTAGCTCCTATTGCCTTTAAAAATCCAGTTTCAGTGTAATCTGACAGATTATTTAATATAATTTCAATGCGGCAAGAAATAAATTTCAATAAATTTTATAATTATTACGTTAAGAAATATAAAATTAAACTAACTATGAATTTTCTGTACCTATTGAAAATAGTCTTTCCATAATTATGCATAAGAAGTGTATGCGAAAAGATGATTCAAACTATAAACTACCTGAGATGTAATAGTTCTGCCATTCAATGACTATTGATATGAAATTTATGCCAATAGATGATTCTAACCCTAAACTTTCTGCGATAGGATGGTTCAACGTTTAATGTTTATGCATATGAAATTTATGCAAAACGATGATACTGACCTCCAACTATCTGCGACAAGATGGTTCGACTTTTAATTTTTATGCATATGAAATTTATGCCTTTAGATGATTCTGACTTACAAAATTATGAGTTTGAATGTATGATAAATGCGTGTCTGCCAAACGATTTTCTGCGAAATGAAGTTTATGCTATCCGCTGTTATGTAAAGTAATAATATGGCAAAAAAAGTTCTGCTATAAAGGGTGGACCCTTTTGAATCCTATACTTATTTTTCAATTATGGGCTTTTCTGGATAGATTGACCAAGTTACTCATTGAATTTAAAATATCCGAGGTGGAGTGCAAAAAATACCACCTTTTTATGAAACCGAGGGTGCACCTCCCTGGAAAAAATCCTGCTGGTGTCCATGCTAGCTATCAATGATATTCGTCTCATACGCTATATTCTACTTACCAACAATTATACACTGAAAAAAATGCAATTCAATCAAGTGACTTTTTAGCTTGATTGACGATATCTTGTTTAGATCAATCAAAATCTTAGTTAAGTTGATCATCACGACATGATTGCAGCAATACTAGTTCACTTGATTGAGCGCTCAAACAAGTTTCTCGATTACCCTTAACAAGACATCATAGTAGAAGAGTTAAAAAAGAGACAAGTTCAAAAAATGTTAACTGTAACAAAGTAAGTTAGCTGTGTCAATCAAGCATTTTGATTACTTCAATAAAGATTATTGAAACTTTATTAAGTTGGTGTGACTTGATAGCATCTATCATTGCAATTAATTGTATTAATCATACAACTTGGTCTAATCTTGCGCTAAATGTTTGAGCTAAATAAGTTGCTTGGTTGTGTTTATCAAATACATCATACAAACAAACTACATGACAACATGATTCCAACTATCACGTACGGTGTTTGTCCTAATAAAGGTTCGTGTTTGCCCTGAACAAGTCGCTTGTTTGCCCTAGTCAAGTCTGATAGTTGTATCTATCAAAAACATCGGTCAAAATACTCCAACACAACTTGATTGCGGCTACCAAGTAGGGTGTTCACCCTTAAAAAGTA
This sequence comes from Xestia c-nigrum, assembly GCA_916618015.1. NCBI lineage: Eukaryota > Metazoa > Arthropoda > Insecta > Lepidoptera > Noctuidae > Xestia > Xestia c-nigrum. The sequence continues at coordinate 16,499,937 of OU745260.1, forward strand.
GAATGTTTGCTCAAAACAAGTGGCTTGTTTGCCCTAATCAAGTTTAAATGATAAATTCTATCCGACTTGATAGTTCACCTTAATAAAGGTGCGTGTTTGCCCTGAACAAGAAACTTGTTTGCTCCAATCAACCTTCTTGGTTGTATCTATCAAATACAACTTGATTGCAGCTATCAAGTAAGGTGTTTACCCTAATAAAGGTGCGTGTTTGCTCTGAACAAGAAGCTTGTTTGCCCCAATCAACCTTCTTGGTTGTATCTATCAAATAAATCATTAAAAATACTCCAACACAACTTGATTGCAGCTATCAAGTAAGGTTTTTACCCTAATAAAGCTGCGTGTTTGCCATAAACAAAAAGCTTGTTTGTCTTAACCCAGTCACTGCGGGTTTCCACTAGGGTTGCCACCTTTATTTTGGACAAATATACCTAGTATTTTCCCAAAAAAGCTGCAAAAATATAGTAAATATAAATTCAGAAAAAAAAGTTACAAATTTATTTTTAAACATCATGCAATCTAAAAAGAAATCCCGCTTAGGTAAGTGTACTGTAACACTTTGCTCCATATTTGTCAATAACATCTTCCATGTTTTTTTTATTTTACCAGCAGAAGTTAAACAATTAAAACAATTATTGACAGTTTGACAGTTGACGTTTTGTTACCGCAAATGCGTTTCGTTCTGAAATACTCCGTGCAGCGCTGCACGGGTACGTTCCAGCCAGACTTCCAGTCAAAGTTTATAAAAAAAAGCGCGACAGTTGAATCAGGGATAAAAATACAGTATTTTTCTATAATATTTATTACAATTTCCTGAAATCAAGTACGATACTATATATTAATAGGTATACAGGGTGAATTTTAATAAATGCGACAAAATGAAATTGGAGCTTCAGTTACAGTAACACAGTAATTATATACTGTCTTTTCTACAATCTAAATCATTAAAAAAAATACGCGATTATCGTTTTCAAAAGATCCATTGATGTTATTATCTTTATTCGAGTACGAATTATCGGTATTCCAGTAATATGCAAAATAAATAAGAAAAAATAAGGCAAAATTAGGTAAATGACCGCTATATTGAGCACTGCGATGAGTCGGACGAGATTTTTTGATACTTTTATTATTTTAACGGTTTTCGTAACACTGCAATCTATTATTTTTTTAATTTTACATTTGATATTTTATACATTTTCTTGACAACACGTATTATTGAATATTTAAATTTGTCGCATCTATTCAATTTCACCCTGTAGTACGGGTGGCCACCGTAGTTTCCACCAAGAAGATGTTTACACAAAGCGTGCACATTGCACAACACAACTATATAAAATATAAAGAAATAAACAACTGTCACTAGTGCCAGTGTTAACCCTAAACAAATGATTTTTTTTCTACTCCTAAGTATAGTATAGATAGACTTTTGTTAACGTTTACTAGAAATTATAAAATACCTTGGCTTGGTTATTGTTCAGTTTGATCTATAGTTTTGCATTTAGATATTGTAATTAAACTGCTGCGTTATCAAGTAATTTTTTGTTATGACTAAAACCAATAAAAAAAAATGAGTGGGATGTTCAAGTAAACGTGGCAATTTTAGGAGTTTTTGCCTTTAGCTTAGGGGTAAATATTTTTAGGAGTTGGTAACCCTGGCCTCCAGCCCAGCGGCCAGCCGCCACGCCGCACGCGCCATCTCTGACTTTCTATCTACTCTCAAGCAAGTTCTTTCTCGTCTCGACTCGTACGGCGCGCGCCCGCGACGCGGGCGCGCGCCGCCGCGTATTTGTTCTGTAGCCGTCACTCAGCCGCCAGCCGCAGCCGTTTTTTTTGTTCATTTTCTGTGAAAAATATCAATAATTCTAATCTAGATTCATTTAATGAGTGAGTTAATTTCCGTGAAAAACAAGAATCAAATCTAGACACAACACTTTTTATACCTATTTCATTTGTGGGATACCTCTGGTAAGTATTTGTCTTTAAATTTTATTGACAATTTGCTGTGTTTGTGATGCATCCTAACTAAAATTATTTTATCTAGCGTGCACGCTTGTGGTGTTTATAATGGACGAAGTTTTAGAGCTTTTAACAACTTGGGGCCTCTCTGAGCTTGCAGGCACGTTTTTAGGTAGGTACAAATAATTAATTTCATTTCTAACCTCATTTTTTTTCACTGCGTCTGACACATTGTCACACTTCGTTAGTCGTATAGCGTATTCGTCTTATAAATAGCCAGTTAAAGGTGAATAGAGCCTCCACCCTTCGTCGTAATTGTCGAAAAAACGCGAATACGAATAGCGAAGTGTGCGAACAACGGTTTTATGATGATGTATTTTCATAGCGCGTTGCTGTGATACTGTAGGCACTTTACTAGCGCATTAGTGATGACCACATCCCTGCATGCACAGGGGCATAACAGCCACCTAACCGTTGTTGCAGAGGACATGATGTGTAAGACCGGCAGTACTTGGGCCAAACTCCATCCTAGTGGCAAAAAAGCCTATGTTTTGTTTTAGATTATTTATTTAAGGTTTTTTGCTTACTAACACATTAAAGATACATAGTATCTGAAATGAAAATTTTACATTTTGATAGGTAGGCAAGCATCCTTTAAGAAAAAACAGGATTAACCTGTTTGTATGCATCAACCTAGTTGAGAGACCATGTTATGCATAACTAACTTGTTGATCATGTTAGTAGTCCCCCATAGCTTAGTTGGCAGCAGCGCTGCCTTCTGCGCTGTGGGCGGTGGGTTCGATACCTACCGAGAACAAACATTTGTTTGATGAACATTAATGTTTGTTCGCTGTCTGGGTTTTATTATAATATTTTATGTATCTAATATTTATTTACAAAAAAAAAGTATGTATTATACCAACTTCCTTTTTCCCAAAGTACAGTGGGATATGCATCAAACATTCAAACTATACACTCCTTGCCGTTGCCTTGTGTAACTGTATCTGTGTCTGTCTGTACAAGCTTAGCTTAGTATGGTGTTGATAGTGATGTGTGAAATATCCATGGTAAAAAAATATTTTATTTAAAATTTGATAGAGTGAGAGAAACAATTAAATAACTTTAGTGATTTTAATGAGATGCAACAAAAACTTTAAAGTTGAATTGCCATACCAAGTTAGCAGGGGGAAGTCAGAGGCAAGTCCAAACATTATGTTTAGCATAAATGTAAATAGGGGGGTGGGCATCACAAGATCTTAGTTCTAGGCGAACAATACCTACTTATAGTAAAATAAAAATATTGATTTCATAATAAATAAATATGAACATTATTGGACATTTCACACATTATTTAGTCCTATTAGTATATAGTCCCAAACTTGTACAGATTGTAATATGGGTTATATATCTTTCAATATATGTCACGGTCAAAATTCTTAGTCGAAACTACTTCTGACTAGTCAAAACGAATTAAACAAACATTTCCATAGAAACTTATTAGGTTAAGGTTTTTTTCAACAAATTTTTAATGCAGAAATCGCATTTTAATTTAAAGGTTCTGACTGACACCAGTCAAAAGTGGTTTTGACTGAATAAGAGTTTTGCCTGTAACATATATTTAAAAAAAACAAAGTCGTGTTAGGGTTAGGGCGCGTACCTACACATATTGGTCCGTTTTAACAGATCAGAATTGGACCGGAGCGACATGATTACTGAATCCGGAATACTGTTTTGTGTGTGAACTCGCTCATGCAACTCCATACGCCATCAAATAATGGACCTGTAAAACGGATCGCTATGTGTACGAGCCCTCAGTTACACCACCTAAAACTCAAGAACGGCTGGACCAATTTTCATGATTTTTGTGTTTTTGGATTAATCTTCGCCCAGAATAGTTAATAAGGAACTAGAACTTATTTAATAAGGAAGAAAATTAATGTCAATCAATAAATAACAATAAAAACATCAGTGTAACCGTTCATTTGTTAAGTTTGTGAGTTGATCAGGTTGTGGGTGGTAGGTGGTAGACACGGTCACCGCCCAACGAAGTGGGCATGATCAGCATGTTATATTTATATAAAAAAAAGGTAATAATTTTCGGACTAACTTTACTAATAAGTAGTTAATATTATACACTTTCAGATAATCAAGTTACTCTGGAGGCATTAGCTGCCCTTACGCCAGACACCATCAAAGAACTGGTCCCCAAAGTAGGCCAACGAGTGCTATTTCTACGTTGCTGGAGGGTGTGGTTTGCGGAATATGTAGGCAAAGAGCCTTCAGATGATGCGAGTATTGTAGTAAGTGACAATAACATTGTATTCATTCATTTTTGAATAAAGTAAGCCTTAATGAAGTCTAATTTGTTTTGTTGTTTCAGAGCCTTGATATCTCAACCACAGCTTTGGAAGTCTTTAATGATAAGCAAAGCATTGGTACAGCTGGGGTTGTGTATGACTTAACACCTGCCTGTAGTCCATCAACACAATCCCAAACTGCACAGGACAGTGGTGTAAGTATTCATTTATGTACATAATTATCTAAATATTTATAAAAGTACAATTAGTAACGCCACGCAGCACAGTTTACCATTTGCAATAGTAGAGACAAGTCGCCACGGGCGGCCTCAGGCTGCGGCTCACAATGATATGTGTTTCTTTTCGTGTAGTAAATAATGTTATATTTTGAGTCGCGTTATTTAAATGTGAGCGCAGAGTCGCGTCGCATCGCGTCTCGGTGTGAGCCATCTCTTATGTTAAGGAATTAACACCAATGTGTTTTGTTTTAACTGAAATTTATAGCAACTGAATTTTATGTTTATAGGTATTGCAGACTCTACTCGCACAAAACTTAGAGACAGCAGGTCTGCTGGTTCATGCAGGTGACAGTCTTCCTGGAGACAGTGCTCGAAATCTATTAGCTTCTGTTATAGCAAAAGAAATTCTACAAAAATTTCAAAACATACCAATTCGGGGTGATTTATACTACAAGTGGTGCTCTGAAATAAAAAAACTCTTCCCTGGGGAGAGGTCAACCACATATTATATTCCAGCCTGCAAAACAGCAAATGGTACCACTCTACAGGCGAGAGGCAAACTAGTAAACCAGATCCTTAACACCCGGAAACGCTTTCAAAGGCATGGAGTGTTAGCTGTAAAGGCAAAAAAAAGCAGGGAGTCAAGTCCATTAAATTCAACTTTTTGCCCATCACCAAGACCGCTACCTTCAACGTTTTCTAACGAGCCTGATGAAATTTTCACTTCTACTTCTGTTGAGGAGGATATAACGTGGCTCAAACACTCATCTGATCCATGGTACATAGTTGAGGAAAAATGGAAACGAACTTGTGAACATAGAATCCGAAATTTACATGCTGGTGAAACAGGGCCGACCATCGAGAAATATGTTGATGATTTTCCAGCACTGAAAACGCCATTAGGTTATTGTTTGGTAAGTGTTTATAATTATTTACTCACATTTACCTACCTGTTATTTTGGATGAAATGTGTATTACTGGTATCAAAAACTTTTTTCTAGTCTTTTTAGGGTACTGACTCAAAGAAGGGTAAAACGGGACCCTATTATTAAGACTCCGCTGTCTGTCTATCTGTATGTCTGTTGAGTTGAAATTTTCACAGATGTTTTAAATATTTATTTTCAATGGATTGTCTTTAAAGTCCGCAGTCGGACACTTCTAGTTATGGGGTTTAGGTTTCCGCACTTAGTCCTTAAAGCGGACCATTGTGCCTTAATGTCCACCAATATTGATGTGTTTTTTTATTTCTAGTTGGAGCATGATTTTGAAGTTTCTCATCCAAACCACACCAAAAATTTACTATTAAATTTCCCACTGTTGAAGACAAACATCATCAGATTGCTAAACCAGAGAAAAACCAAAGATAATTTTTATACGGAAATTGCTGAGCTTGCCGATCGTAAGTGTATTTTTTTTTATTACAAAAAGGAAGAGTTTCTCACGGTTCTTCGTGATTAAGTAGTGACAGAATATGACAATTTGTTTTCTCTATTTTAGATCCCGATGAAGAAGTTACAAATTTAGTGGCATTTATGGCCATACCGCTCCTTCTTCGCTCAGCTGTGAGTTTTTCTGGCAAAAGAAAGACAAATAAAGCTTGGAAGCCAACGAAAGTGGAGGCACGTGACGCTTTCATAACCCATATAAGGAATAATGAAATAAAAGAAGCAATACACAGGAGGAAACAGAAACTCATGGATAAAGGTTTTTCGCCACAGCCATTTTGCATTATTGTAGGCCCTTCTTTATCGGAAATAACCACATTCTTGATTGTTGTAAATGATTGCGCTGTATACGAAAGAACAAATATATTAGCGGCAGTTGATACTTGTTTCAAAGCTATATGGGCTTTGAATGCTGAATATTCGTTTGACTCGTATGCAACATGGTACTTCATCCAACGAGGACTGTATAAAATCACATCACAGTTTGATAAAGGATCGACTGCTGCTGAGTCATTGCTCAGCGATTGTAAAATAGCTTTGTAATTAACTAGTTACGTACCTACTTAAAATGGTTAAATGTTTCGTATGTAGATCAGAATTATTAAATTTTGCTGCACTTAAATTCCATTTTAACAGTATTCATAGCAAGAAAGACCTCAAAATATATGTATGCATAGAAAATGACTGTGGTCGAAAATTTCAATTGTTGAACTCTTTTAGACGTCATTTTTTTCGGGAGCATAACTCTGATTCGGAAGTCGGTATAGTGCCAATTCAACTGTCACAGCAGAATGCTACTTATTTACCCAGAGAGTCGATACCTGAGTTAGATGTTCAGGTGGATGTCGCCGTTACTGATGCAGTTGCAAATAAAGATTATTTTGAAAATTCTGCTGCAGTTGTAGCTGATGCTTCTAGTATTGAAACTACCGTTGAAAAATCATTGTCAATTTTTATAGCAAATCTATATGCCAATCCACTTTTACCTAGAAATGCTGTACAGGCGGTAATAAATGGATTTGAAGAGTTTTTGTCAAATTCTGTTGTACCGGCTATTACGGAGCGCCTTAAATTATTGTCCGCAGAAAATTCGATTTCTTCTACCAGTATCAATACATTGACAAACAATCTTTTGCCACTTATTACTTCACCATGGAACCAATTTAATACTGAACATAAACGCTTACAATACTTTAATAACATAGATACTTATATTAAACCACAAGAAGTCATAATTGGTCAGAGGTTTGACAGTGTAAAACGAGCCGGTGTAACGCGTATGGTACCTGTTGCATGCAAGCAACATTTTATTCCCCTTCGACAAGTCCTAAAAAAATTTTTCAGTTTGGAAAATATTCTATCGGAAACCTTGAACTACATGACTTGTCTCATCAATAATCAGTCAGGTGCTGCTGTTGAAAATTTTATCCAGGGCTCATTTTGGCAGAGCAGAATAAGAGCGCGCTCAAATAAAACTGTTATTCCGTTTTTCATTTTTTTCGACGATTATGAGACTGGTAATGTATTGGGGAGTCGTTCAGGTCAACATAAATTAGGGGCTGTATACGCGTCCATTCCTTGTCTTCCACCTACCCGTTCTTCTATACTAAACAACATATTTCTCACCTTGTTATTTCATTCGTCAGATAGAGCATTATTTGGTAATAAGGTAATTTTTCGATGTATCATAGATGAATGTAATTATCTTAGCGAAGCCGGTATATATTTTGACATACCTGGATACGAAGGTACCATCTATTTTGAGCTTGGGCTAATTATTGGGGATAATCTAGGCATCCACTCGATGACAGGTTTCGTAGAAAGTTTTTCAGCCAATTTCGCATGCAGAATATGTAAAACCAGAAAAGAGGTCATGAAAAGTCAATGTTGGGAAGATGTAACATTGCTCCGTACGTCGACAAATTATGAATCGGATTTACTTACCAACAATGTTGCAGAAACTGGTATCAAGGAAAGATGTATTTGGCTTGACGTTAAAGGTTTCGATTTGTTTAATCAGGTCGGTGTCGACTGCATGCATGATATATTAGAAGGGGTTGCCAAGTATGTGATGAACTTTGTTCTTCTTCAGTACATTCGACATTTCAAACTTTTTTCATTATTTTTTCTCAATGAACGATTACATGCTTTTGCGTATGGCCCTGATAGTAAAAATCAACCATGTTCTTTGAGCATGGAACACTTAATTCAAGGAAACGTTCGTTTCTCCGCTTCAGAGATGCTGACTTTCCTAAGATACTTTGGGTTACTAGTCGGAGAGTTAGTTCCTAGAGGAGACGACACTTGGGCTTTATATCTACAGTTAAGAAAGGTACTTGAAATAGTTTTATGTACAGCATTTGCTAAAGGTACTGACGAATTATTGCAGTCCACAATTGCTGAGCTTAATCAGATGTACATGTCAGTTACCCATGTTCATTTAAAACCAAAGTTTCATCATATGATTCACTACCATTCTGCTCTTAAAAAGTTTGGTCCTCTAGTGTCTTTATGGTCAATGAGATTCGAAGCAAAGCATAGAATTTCTAAAATAGCTGCTAGAGCTTCGTACAATCGCAGAAATATAACATGGTCATTAAGTATGAAACATCAACTTAATCTAAATGCAATTTTTATATGTGGAAAATTGAGTGATATTCTTAAAACTGGACCGGTTAAACGTGTGTTATCTTTCAAAGTCAGATACTTACAAACTCTCTTGCAATTGTGTCCCAACAAAAGTATCACCAAAGTAACTTGGGCGACTGTATCTTCGACACGCTACACTGAGGGCACTATACTAGTGAACTCTACCTACAATGATGAGTTGGTTACTTTTTTAAAAGTAAAAAGCATATATTTATATGATTCCACTAGTCTGATGTTTGAGGGAACTTTATTTCAGACTGTGAGTTTTGACGATCATTTGTTTGCCTATGAGGTTAAAGAACCTGAAGCAACAGAAATGGTAGTACTGTTCTACAATAAGCTAGTTTCTCCGATACCTTGTAATATAAATGTCCTTATGTCTGGGAAAACATATATAACAATTCGTAGTCCGCTTTAAAATAAAACAATATAATTTAGTATAGTAGGTATGTGGTTTAGCTTGTTCTTCTTTTGCTTTTGTTCTTTCCTTGGTTTGTAGGGATTCTCAGGGGTTGTATGTTTTGTATGGATACCACGAAGGGGTTTTTATACGTTTTCGTATAAAAGAATTCAACAATTGAAATTTTCGACCTTACGTAGGATTAAATTTGAACTACCTTTAACGTCTATAGTACAATAAGTAATCATATCACACGGTGTTTTTGGAGGAGATTTCATTAAAATTATTGGTGTGATGTGTTAGTCCCGTAGCTCACTTAAGGTGTCCTGTTGGTCATTCTGATCCAGCAGGGATGGCAAGGGATAAAAGCAGCTGCAGGGAGACTACCTGTCAACCCTCGGCTGATGAAATAAGCTAGGGAATCACGCTTGATTTTCGATTTCATCTCCTGTTAGTTTAAAACTAATCAGGCGTTGGAACTTTGGTACTTAAAAACTAAATTAATATTGTTTTTTTCTTTTTTCATATCATTTTTTGGAAGTCACTGTTTTGTCCACTCTTTAGACAGAGTTTTTTTCGTTAACCAATACTTGATTTTAATGCGCAGAAACAGTAAATATTATTTTTTAGTTTTTTATTTGGTATCAGTAACTTTAATCAAAAACTTTAATACCATAATAATGTTTATTCAGTATTATTATGTCAGACTATCTGTCTGTCTAATTAACCTTAATTGCGTTATTCTTTTATGAGAGTATATACACAATTTATATAACTTAGGTATATCGTTCTAAATATACTTTACAATTAAAATTTAATTTAAGTCTAATACATGTAAGATTTTGTCTGTAACTCACTGTATATATAACCTGTCTGTTACCTAACAATATATTATGATTGTATAATAATTATATCGTTTAATTTAATTTTCCCTACTATAGGATAACAAACTTTTTTAGGAGATAGGTAGGTTACCTAACAATTTTTGACATATATTTTTCTTTGGGTTTTTATCGATAATCTTGTGTGCTCCGAACAAGTTAGATTAATGTACCAATTAAGTGAAACTTGATTTTTAATTGTCACACAATACTAAATCAACATTCGGTATTACATTTTACTAGTCTCTGGTATTACAAAACAAAAATACCGAATGCTGAGCTAGCATTATGTGACATTATAAATCAAGTTCCACTTGATTGGTACATTCATCTAATCTGTTTGGAGCAGCCAAGATTATCTTTATAACCCCGAACAAGAAACATGATTAAATGTATCAAGAGTCTTGTTTAGGGCAAACAAGCTACTTGGTAAGTATAAACAAGCCACTTTGTTAGGTTTGTTAGGGTGAACAAGCTACTTGGTTAGTGTTAACAAGTCACTTTATTTGGGTGAACAAACTAGTTGGTTAGTTTGAACAAGTAACGTTATTAGGGTGAACAAGCTACTTGGCAAGTATAAACAAGCCACTTTATTAGGGCAAACAAGCTAATTGGTAAGTATAATCAAGCCAATTTATTCGGGTGAACAAGCTACTTGGTTAGTGTTAACAAGTCACTTTATTAGGGTGAACAAACTACTTGGTTAGTGTTAACAAGTCACTTTATTAGGGTGAACAAACTACTTGGTTAGTGTTAACAAGTCACTTTATTAGGGTGAACAAACTACTTGGTTAGTTTAAACAAGTCACTTTATTAGGGTGAACAAGCTACTTGGCAAGTATAAACAAGTCACTTTATTAGGTTTGTTAGGGTGAACAAGCTACTTGGTTAGTGTTAACAAGTCACTTTATTAGGGTGAACAAACTACTTGGTTAGTTTAAACAAGTCACGTTATTAGGGTGAACAAGCTACTTGGTTAGTATAAACAAGCCACTTTATTAGGGTGAACAAGCTACTTGGTTAGTGTTAACAAGTCACTTTATTAGGGTGAACAAACTACTTGGTTAGTTTAAACAAGTCACGTTATTAGGGTGAACAAGCTACTTGGTTAGTATAAACAAGCCACTTTATTAGAGTGAACAAGCTACTTGGTTAGTATAAACCAGCCACTTTATTAGGGTGAACAAGCTACTTGTTTAAGGCAATCAACTTACTGTGTATGTGTGCGTGTATATGGACAAGCCACTTTATTGGGGTGAACAAGCTACTTGGTTAGTATAAACAAGCCACTTTATTAGGGTGAACAAGCTACTTGGTTAGTATAAACAAGTTCCTTTATAAGGGTGAACAAGCTACTTGTTTAAGGCAATCAACTTATTGTGTATGTGTGCGTGTATATGGTACACTGAATAAACTTGGTTGGAGGAACTATGTTTTGACTTGATTGCTGCAAATAGGTTTTGTGATAACTCTAACCAAGATATCTCAATCAAATAAAAGTAGTTGTTGTGATCATTGTGCTTGATAGGCTCAGATGCAAACAAATTACTTAGTCAATCTAAACCAAATCTTGATTGTGGCAACTACTTTTTTTTTTCAGTGTACAAATGTTTTGAATAGCGTCCTGCTTCAACTTATCAGTTAATATTATTTTTGTAATTAAATCAGCATGCATTCCAGTTAATTAACTTTCACAAACATACTTGGTAAATATTCGGTTACTTAGTCACTAGAGAATACTGATAACATCCTGTACACCTGAGCAAGTCAGGCTGCGCTGAATCCAAAACTACAATAAAATTCTAAGTACCTTTACTAACCTACTTGCAACTATTTACAGAAGAAAAGTGTGTCAGTGACTTTTAATGCTAACTATACTCCTGATAGCGGATTTAAGCGGCTAGCAGTTGATGTCCAACAAAGGCATTAAAACATTGAGGCAAATGTGCAACCCGGTCTCAGCTTGTGCGCGTACACTTGGTCGGTACTAGCTAGCGCTCGTTAGTGTTGCCATATCGACACCTCTGGGCTCAAAGGTCGTAAAGGACATTTTGGCGAAAATGACTTTTTGATGTAGTTTTACTCAGTTTTTATTTCTCTAGCGATCTGTATATTCCGTTTTACGAAATTCGCAAAAAAAATGCCTTTACGACCCACATAATTTGAGACGTTAAACAAAGTGTACCGTTAAAATATGGAAGTAAATAACACTCAGTTACCAGAGCGAACTCATATTGGTAGTAAAGCAAAATAAAAAAAACAACTTTGGGGTTAAAATACATTAAAAATGTCAATTGTCCTTTACCTCCTTAGGTGGTTAATATGTCATTTTAAAAATTTGGATGTAAAGGACATCGTCTTTACAAATTGTCCTTTACACCCTTACAAGTTAAAATAAAGGAACATAAGTGTCCTTTACTACCTAGTTTATTTTCAATTATGTGCTTCCACTAAGGGCGTATTATAAACTTAAGTGAGAAATTGTCCCATAAATCCTAGAATATTCAGATAACAAAGAATTTAATTTCAACCTACCAACTTAAAATTAAACAAAACTATTAACTCACGATCTCGTAAAATGTAGGTAGATATTAATAAATTACAAGGATGTTCAAGTTTTGGTATCTTCTTCAACCCCTACCTTATTAAAATGATTCTAACTATATTCAACATACACAATTCATTATTATCACATAGGTAAGTAGTATTCAAATAGCCCCCAGAATAGCTACGAAGTATAACTACGACACTTAAATAAAATGTCCTTTAAAACCCAGAAAAAATAATTGAAAATACTCGTACATAATAATATTATTATTATTATGTCGTTTATTCATTTTTCTTCTTATGGATATAAAAAAAAAACACTTAAAAATATAAAAAAATAGAATTCCGCCGGTGTCAGGAGCAGGGTCCAAGCCACCGGTGGTTAGGGCTGCAGAGACAAGAACCTCCTCACAATGCGAGCCGTATCGAGGAGTACTGCCTTCTGAATCAGGCTCTTGATCCAACCGCCTAATGAGAGCTTTGAGAGATGGTCGTCGAGGCTCTTAGCTATCAGGCCATTGGCCGTCACGACAATCGGCACAATGGTAACCGAGTTCATATTCCACATGTCGCGAACCTCATGTGCTAGGTCGAGATATTTTATTTGTTTCTCTTTCTTAGCTTTCACGAGGTTCTCGTCATGCGGAATGGTAACGTCGATTATCATTACGCGGCGCGCTGATCGGTATATCACCACTATGTCAGGCTTATTGGCGACAATACTCCTGTCAGTAATGATAGACTGATCCCAGTACAACGTAACATGGTCTTTCACGAGAACTGGATCGGGCACATACTTGTAGTACGGTTCCTCTAATTCCACAAGATTAAATTTCAAGGCAAGTTGCTGGTGAATAATCCTGGCTACTTGATTGTGCCTGTGCAAATAGTCGCCGTTAGCCAGACGAGAACAACCAGAAATAATATGTCTGAGGGACTCACCTGGAAGGTGGCATGCCCGACACACGTCAACTGTCCCGTCCTTCATAATATATTTCCGGTAGTTGTTCGTCAACATAACTTCGTCCATAATCGCACAGACAAAACCTTCAGTTTCCCCAGAGGTCACCAAAATGTAGCCAGGACACGGACGCTAGAAAATCTACATCGGGCCCATGAAGAGCCCGATAGAAGCGCCCGTGAAGCTCCTTGCCCTGCCATTCTTTCTTACGGTCATCAGTAGTAAGTACCACAGGTTTGAGCCAGTTCTCTTTAGCCATGGACAACGGGGTGAGTCCCTTGTCCACTGCGACCACATCCCTGTGCATACCCGCGTCGGTTTTTAGAAAATATTCTCTGAGGCTGCACACCTCGCGGTTGTGGAGGGACTTCGCACTTAAAAAGCCCCGCACTTCCGCGGGATGTACAGTCTCATCACCGATGAGCGTGGGTGATGCATCCGGTTTTCGGTTAGCAGTGGCAACTGGGCCTATCCCAGTTGTAAACGTCCCTTTGTGCCTATTGGCCTTGTTTCGTTCTGTCTCCTGCTGATATGGAGGGAAGTGGAAATTACAGTTCTTTCCTACTCCTCCGCTATACTTTCTGATTAATTTCGTTGCGGGATCCAAGACAGTTAAATTCATTCTCTGGGACTTCGTCGAGCTACATTGTCTCGGCGCTTTTCTGGTGGTCGCCTCTGTTGATTCTGGCTTTCAGGAGTTACAGTGGTTTGGGCGTGTGTGGCGGGCTTGTCCCAAAAAAAAAAAACCCTTCTATCCAGGGTGTCGAGTTCGGTCTGAGTCCATTTGAGTATGCCGAAAGAGTACATCATAACCGGCATGACCCAACCGTTAAAGGCGCGCACCTTGTTCCCACCTGAAAGAAGGCTATTTAATACCTTCTTTAGGCGACCGAAGAAGCGCTCCCTCAACGATTGCTTCATGTCAGTTACGTTAATGCCTAACGCTTCCGACATATCCAAATACTTATAGCTCTCGGATGAGGAAAGGGATCTTAGGTGTATGGAATCCGAGAGCTGAAGTCCCTCAGATCTCATAATCTCCCCTCGCTTCTCATACATGACCGCACATTTGTCCACACCAAATTCCATCCTGATGGCACTACTAAAAGTTTCGGATACTTTCAGTAGCTCCATCAGTTGCAATTTGTTGGGGGCAAAGATTTTTAGATCATCCATGTAAAGTAGGTGAGATATAACCTCACCATCTTTCTTTAACCGGTAGCCCAGCCCTGAATTCTCCAGCAATGTGCTTAGAGGATTCAGGGCTAAACAGAACCAAAGTGGACTCAGACTGTCGCCCTGAATATTCCCAGTTTAATCCATACAGATTCATCGTTCCCCTGGATCTGTCGACATCCTGGATATCGAAGGACCGTCCTCCATTGCCCCATACATGACTCAAGGAAGGTGCGTAGAGTTGCATCTATCTTGTACAACTCCAGCATCCTCATGAGCCATGAATGTGGCACCGAGTCGTAGGCCTTCTTGTAGTCTATCCAACATGTTGACAGATCCTTGCGGGATCGACGGACCTGTTGACTAATGGCCATGTCGATGAGGAGTAGCGCCTTAGTACCGCGTGTCCCATTCCTACATCCAATTTTCGTTCTCAAAATGGATGTAAGAAGTTTATAAACCGTCGACAAACACGTGATCAGTCTATAATTCTTGGGTTCCGCGGCGCTACCTGATTTATGGAGCAGGTGGGTAACGCCTGCTGTTAAAAACTGCGGAAGAGACCCAGATTCTAAGGATGACTGGAATTGGGATGGTGAAACAGCTATATAACAGTAGATTACCAATAGCCGCTGCTAAGTATAAAAATCTCACGAACCTCTTTGAAAATGGGACTATACCTAAAAGGTTTCACAACTAATACAGGGAACTTCCATGCAATTCCGAACTACGTGAGACTTTAAACGAAACGGACGAAGAGGATGATGAAAATGATATTGAAGATGAGTAAATAAATCATCAGAATGATAATGACTTATTTACTCATTATTTGTCCTCTTCTAATCAAACTGATTGAGATTAGACAAATAAAGTTGATTAAAGAAGAAAAACAAATCAAAAGAACAAAGAAGAGAGTGAAGAAAAAGAAAGAGAAAAGGACTTGTAAAGAAAACAACGTTAATTACTACAATCTTAATCTATAATTATTATTTCAAAGATAATTATTATAAAAGCTTTGTGTTCACTTATAGAAAATAATAAACGATCTCGATTTGATTACGAATGTTTAATTTTGTGAAATGTACGTTTTATTTGTATGATTATTTTATTTCATGATTAATAAAGAAAATATAGTAATACTACTATGTTTTCTTACATAAATATATTTAAAAATTACGTGATCCATTTAATAATTAAGTTTAATTATCAATTAATCCTTTTAGAATACCTTAGCAGGTGATCCTTTAGAACCTAAAAAATATTGCACTTGTCCATTATTTCCTTACTTTGATTAGTTTTGCACAGTAAAGTAGATTTACGCCCTAAGCTAAAATCATAAGATGAAAATTTTAGGGGGGTAAAGGACATTTATTTTTAAATTTGTGGTCGTAAAGGAAATCTATCTCGATAAATAAAGCATTAGGGTAAAATTGAAATACTGCCCAATAGAGTACTATGAATTCAAAGCACTTTTCCAAAGTTTCATTTAAATAGCTCAAGAAACAAAAAAGTTAGAGTAAAAATACGTTTTTTTTTTTAGTTTTTTGCTTCTCCTGAAAAGTTGCATTTTGTCCTTTACGACCTTTGAGCCCAGAGGTGTCGATATTATAAACTCGTTAAATCTGGCGCATGTGGCTGTTAACTCATTTAATGCATCTAGGGCAGAACGAGTACGATGACGATAAGGAACTGCGAGATAGGCATACAATTTAGAATGTTAAACTGGTATACACGCAACCTAGTTTTAGGCACTTGTGTGGATATCAGATCCTGTAACTGTAGTATCTGTGTATACTGATCATTGATGAAGCTATTTCTATATTGTATTGGATTTTTATGAAACGATTAAAGAAACGATGGATGGAATGTGTTAAGAATGGTATGGCAAGAAAAGAAGTGTGAAGAAAAATAGAGAGAGGAAGAAGAAGAAATGCTGCGGCGACCCCAAATGAATTCGGATAAGGGCAAGATGATGATGATGATTGGATTTTATGACGAAATAATGAGACTTAAGTATAATTATGCAAATAGGTTGAGTTATTGGGTGTTATCGGTAAATGTTTAATGGGTTTTCTATTTTTATCACTTTTGTATTGTATTGTACAACGGGCTGGTGTCCGCAACTTCACGTCAAAGCGCGTATTTTGCGTAGTTATGCTATAATCTACCACGCGGGCGGATTGGTAGATCAGCAGACATCACATGTCTTCGACTTTTTGGTTCTAGGACATGTTTCTTCACGATGTTTTCCTTCACCGTTTTTGAGAGCAGTGGTGATGAAATAAATTACACAAAGTAATGCGCCTGCCTGGGTTCGAACCTAAGACTCACTGTTCGTAAGTCGGGGCCGCCACCACTGGGCCACCGCTGCTCTATATCACTTTTACTTTCTGAAACCTTTAATGATTTCAGTATTGTCGACCTTGTTGTCTTTTTATACATAAGTGAACTTTTTTGGAGCGTCGTTGCCTCAGAAACAGTGGATGATAGCAAAAACACTGTGCCTGTTTCCGTAGAGGGTTTGGTACAGGAGGAAACCACACACATTAGGTCTATCTACATAAAGGGTGTAAAAAGACTCTAACGAAGCCATCATTGCGATATTAACTCCTTCTCCTCCTTAACTAGCGTTTAGGAGTTATTGGGGATCCAAGTTACAACTTTTTTTTACTAACTTTACTTTCAACACCCCCATGACCTCAATCCCTCCATCAGCACAATGTTTTGAAAGCGTTACCTACATTGAGTTCTATAGCACGAAACATGACTTTCCACCCCAAAGAAAATATCGTTTCCCGGAAATAGTTTTTGCGTAAAGTTACTTAGTTTGATGTACAGAATGCTTGGTTGATCGTCACCCAGCAGCGGTAGCAGAGGCATTCCTTAGCCAAATTAAGGATTAGGGACCTCAGGGGGGATTTGTGGAATAGGTAAGTTTTTTTTTCGATTCTTGTTTTCCCACCTAAGGGGGGTTATCAGCGGCGACCTCTCGCGTCCGGCCCTGGTTCAATCTATGGTCCGGAGCGAGACGGAAAGGGAAGCCGTCATCTCCTTCTGCGAAGCAGTCATGCTAGCGAAGGAGGTGGCGCTGGCGGAACGAGAGAGGGGGAGAGCCTCTCTTCCCGGCCGCCGCGGGAGACGCACCGGGCGTCAGGGGCCACGTGGTGGCTACCGGCCACCGTAGATGCGGGCCTATGGACAGTTGGCTATGGGCTAGCTAGCCGTCCGTCCGTCTAACGACGACAGGCCGTGTCGACGGCGCGTTCGTGTTCCACGCGCGTCTCAGAGAGATGTCAGCATAAGGGGAGGGGCCCCCAAGGGCCGAAGCCTGCCGGGGTTGCGGGCCTGTTCGATAGAGATACCGCGGCCCCGGAACATAAAGGGCGAGGAAGGAACGTGGATGGGTTTTAGTCAGTAAAAGTCTGACATCCTCCCGCTCCACCTAGAGTGGGAGAAGTCACTTGATGATTTCCCATTATAAAAAAGAAAAAAAAAGGAGGATTATCAGAGGGGAATTCTAGACTTTTCTTTTTAGATTCCACTTTTCCCCTTTAAGGGGACTTTTAGGGACGATTTGAGGAATAGCCGACGGCTTCGTGATGAGTCGGTTTACATCCTATTTCGCTGGTTAAAGTCTCATGTAAGTTAAATCGCACACATCAGAGACGCCAAAACAAGCCTTTCTCGTTGTTGCAATTGTTCATACCTGTACTTCCTCGAGACGATCTAGGTACACCGCATCTCCTGAATTGACCACATCTCCAGTAGGTACTGATATTGCGGTTGGACTGATAGTGGAGAATATACTGTTACTTACCTATTATAGTTGCGTCCTTCTATATCCGTTGCGTATTCTATAGTCGTCGTGCTAATGATTCGCCTGTATTTTCTGACGATATTCTAGAATTCCTGAGCAGTTTTCTTTCTGTTATTCCGAAGGAAACAATGAGTAGAATACTTATACCAAAAGGAGTAACAGACTTAATACGAAGAATAACCTTGATGAGTGTTGATCTTATGCACAGAGCATCATAATTCCCTTTAGAAACTTTTTAAAATAGTAATACATTTTTGTAGGCAAGGTTTTATAATATATTTATGATACTTAAATAGTAAACGCTTTAATGACACTCCATCGTTACCTGACGTCGCCAACGACCCATCAATAGTGCATAGAGCAGTGGTTCCCAACCTATGGTCCGCGGACTACCGGTGGTCCGCAGAAGCCTCAAACATGGTCCGCAAAAGGTTTAAAAATGTTATTGGTACTTTTTAATTTCTACAGTAGATGCAAGCTCAACCCAACCTAATTGAACCTACCAGAGGAGAGGTGTTATGAATGATTGTATCCTTCACTATCTAAAGGTTTTCATTCATCCTATTTTCCAATTTTTCTTTGTGTGAGTTAAAGATTCACTGCCCTAGATATAATCTTGTCGGTGACCATGTGTATCGTGGACTTTATGGCCCTAAAGACAGCAAAGTGGTCCCTGATCCAAGAAAGGTTGGGAACCACTGGCATAGAGTATAGTAATATAGATTGATAATGTACTCTGTGCTCTGTGGACCGAGGACCCATCCCCTAGGATGACACGACCCAAAGACTAGAATGCTCGATGACACTTCTACTATACTTCTTCGTCAAATTAACATAATATTTGACTATAAAGGTGAACGCACACTTATCCGCGCCGAAAGAATTTTTTCTCATCCGCATAATGTTATCTATTTGTCCGAAACGACGCGGATAAGTGTGCGAGGTTTAACGACGCGGAAAGAATAGTTATTTGTGCAACAAGAGAGCAAAGTGGGTTTTTGCTGCGAGTGTTGACTTTGAATCTCGAGTAAGCGAAGGATTCTCTAGTTGAATCACGACCGCAGCGAGTGATTCTAGGTTAGAATCTCGAGCGTAGCGAGGGATTCAAAGACACGAGACGCAAATAACTTTGGTCTCGTGTAACACATTCAACTTTTCACCTCAGCAGCGAGAACATATACTTAAACAATACAAAACAAACATACAAAACAGTACATACAACAATATAGGTACATACAACTACAACATAATACATAGTGAGATATAAATAATGTACAGATATTAAATAACTTACAGATATTTACCCCGAGACTTTTCAGGCAGGAAATTTAATTCTGCATTTTTACATTATGCGTCAATTCTTTGGTTGTTAAATAGCAGACTTCGTCACACTCATATTTATTTATTATTATTATTTTATAATCCAAATTTTGTTGTACTTTGCAGCTCTAAAGGGTACATTGACCTAATCATTGCTAGCGTAACAGAGAATTTAAACAATAAAAATTTGAATCCCGCTATTTTTTAAATGCGTTCTGAAACTACACTCGCGGTATTCTGACTCAAGATTATAAAACTATAACAACTTGAATAAGTAGATGCATGATAAACTTGGTATTTTTGAACCTGATTTCATTATAAAATATAATTCGATTATTTAAAAACAACAATTTTTCTTTTAAAACCTAAACACAGACTATACAATATTACGGTTATCGATTTACAATATCGGTATCTGAACGTTTTATTGTTCTTTTTCTTTTTTGGGCCCGCCTACTAGAAATGGAATTTGAAAATCGAATTTCAAATCGATTTGTTTCTATCTCTCGCTTTTTTCATATCGAAGTGAAATTGACAGATCAAAGTGAAGTTGAAAACTTTTGTAAGTAGATTTGCACAGTTCACTGTATTAAAAAAAAAGAATTAAAAAGTTACTTTTCAATACACTTCCTCGAAAACTGGTTCTTATCGCACTACGATTAGGTTCAAAAATAATGCAGTTTATTTCACACACGTGTGCGGAAAGAAAAATTGTCACAGAATACATACTTAGTCCAAATTGGTTCAATGCATAATATAAAAAATGCATTCACCTCTGGACTATTGTAGAGTCAGAGGTGAATGTTTTTTATTAATTTTGGAAAAGCGATCTACGTCTTTCTTTGTAAACATTTTTTGTATATTCAAATTGTGTTTATAAATTCAATATCATAGATAAACATGATTATTTAAAACTAATATTTACTTTTATAAACAAATTAACATTTATTTGTGTTCTCATTTTTTTTTAAATTAATTTAATTAGGCTGTATAACGGCTACATACTTTTGCCTCTTCTTCAACCTGGCGAAAGCAAAGCGCGGAAGAAAAATAAAATTTAAATCATAGTCTCGTAATAATTCTTGACACAAATATTTTACGTTATTTTATTTTATTTCTTCAAAAGTGTATTGAAAAACGTCGTTTGATTCACGTGGACAATTGTTATTGCATTTCTCGGCTCAAAAACACCCTCGCTCTTGGCTCGTGTGTTAATACCGCGGACTGCCTTGAACTATAATAACAAACTTTCTCCACTTGTATCAAAATGTACTATTGTCTCACGCTCGCAGCAAAATCGAATGTCTGTAAACAGCAAAACCTGCTCGTTAGAGGTGCTGAGGTGAATAGTGTTTTTGTCGGTTCTTTATCTAATCGCTTCCAGATTCAGTTAATTACTGCCTGTAGGGATTTGGTCAAGTCAAAGATATGTTTGAATGATAAACACACGTTACAACGTATTTTCTAAAAAAAAATGCTGCCAGGCTCGAATTTGTTTGGCGGGTCACGTGAGCCGCATGTAGAACAACCACTGCTGCACTGGGCCATTTCAATCTAGATAGTACATTTCTACAAACTAAACCACAAAAGGGGGGAGGCAATACCATGATGAATCGGGCACAAATCGAGACCTGATAACAAGAAATTAAACAAAATACCTATCGCTGGACTTTTACAAAACTAAACAGCAAAAGGGAATATTGGTTAGTAACGAAGCGAAAGTTGAAGTGAAAGTCTAGAATCATGAACATACAAGCAGCCCAATAACGTGTGTTATTCTCATCACGAACCACAGGTGCATTCAACATTTACATAAGTAGGTATAAGGGTCCGTTTCCACCAAACTGACAATCCTCAACACTTTTTCGTTTAATCTGTGGCCACAAAAAAGTGCGCGAGAACATGGACCTAAAAAAAAAGGCGGACGCCGTCTTCTTTAACAATAACTGAAGCACCCATAGTAAGTCAGTGCACTAATGCTGACAGGTGCGCACGCACACATTCACACCATAGTAAGTCTGCCGTCGGCCATTACGTTTTGAACGATGCTACGTGTGCCCGCTTGTTATTTTGCGTAATAAAAATTAAAGTATGCCCTCGTGTGTTGTGAAAAGTTGTTCAAACCATAGTGGTTCAATTTAAAAAAGCCAGGGGATCACTTTTCATAAGTAAGCATGTAATTTTAAACCTTATTTCTCGATTTTACGTTAATAAATTTAATAAGTCTCGAAATCAATCAGTGTTGCAACCATTTCAAGTTTTAAATTGCTTTAAAAGTGGGAGATTTATATTTTTATGTTAATATTGGCTAAAATTTATTTTATGGGCCAACGAGTTAGAAGTTCATATTTTTTTTGTTGTTTCTCAATAACAGAAGGCTTTTCACAATTTTTTAAGTTGCGGAGACTCGCGGTTTACGAGATATAATTTTTAAAATTTTCCATATAAATTTAAAATAAAACGCAATTTATGTAGATTAGATGTCAAATTTGACGTTTCACGTTCCGTTGACCGATAAAAAAGTGTTTCATTCAATTTTGTCACCTGTAAATTGAGCACCAAATTATAATGGGGTGTTTGATGACAAGCTAGTTTTGCCTAAGCCGACTTGGGCCATACCCTTCGTGGTTATTTTTTTATAAACCACTCAGAAGTAGGAGCCCCGCCTCGGATGCAAAACCATAACAGTACAATGGAAATTTAGGGCACCCCACAGGTTAGGTTAGAAGGAGATGGCGGGGTCGAAGTGAGCGAGCGAAGCGAGCGAACACAGACCCCGCCACCTCCTTCGAGGTTATTTTTTTTAAACCACCCAGAAGTTGGAGCCCCGCTCAGCTATTTTGGCAGGTGTCGAAAAATACGCTAACCTAACCTCAAAATTTTAACCACGAATATCTCCATAACCATGGGTCTCTGCGGGGTGGGGATGGGACAGGGGGTAGGTACCTCCCACCCTTGCCCTCCCCGCCCCATAAATCTATGGAAATTAGAGTTCAAATTGATGGAAATTTGTGTTTTAACCTTAACCTTGTGTTTTAAACTTAACCTCAAAACTTTAACCATGGATATCTCCATAACTATGGGGCTCCGCGGGATGGGGATGGTACAGAGGGGTAGCCCCTCTCCCCCCCTCCCTACCCCGTCCACCCCGACCCAAAAACCGATGGCCCATAAAGGAAATTTTAACCCATTCGTTTCCACCACATATGTAAATTAGAAGGGATTTCTAGATGTGTCGAAAGCAAAAGACAAGTATACAAAAATTTAAACCAACAAAAGGGTTTGTAAAATTTATTAACATTAAATGAGTTGTAAATATTTTTAATATCCAATGTGTTTTATTTACTTTACCTTTATTTTAACAATATCGGTCACAAAAACTTGTAATAAAACCAAGTGCATGGGAAATCTTATTGAAATATTGTAATTTAAAATGGGTAATTTTTCATCATCTGGCATCCCTTTACACACGCACACATAGTTACGCAGCCGCCATTGTGATGCTTCAATTTTTTCTTAATGAAGTTACGTCCGCCTTTTTTTTTAGGTCCATGCGCGAGAATGAGAGATTTTGTTTTTAAATATAAAAAAAAGCATGGATTCCAAGAACTCCGTAGATGGCGTTGAACTGACTACGTTATTCTGCACGCAACATTACGTCACGCCACATACGTTCGTTGTCTAGCACTTTTGTTTGCTCTAAGCTTCCGAATGTAACCATTACGTGCAAGTGAAATTATGTGACGTTCAGTTCTTTGCACTAACTTCGAAAGTTCAGCGCCATCTATACAGCGACTAGGGAAGAAAAGTCCTAATTTTTCCGCTGTGTAAACGGACCTTCTTTATTATATCTATGAAACGGACCATAAGTAGAGTGCGGCGAGAAAAGAATAATGGTGGACTTACGAGGTCGAAGTCTCGGGTTCAAACCCCCAGAAGGCAATTTCATCACCCACAGCCAGACTTCATCCATTGCTGGTTATGTAAGCCTCTCTTTGCTCATGCCTTAGGTCCACGCTCAAGACAA
Organism: Xestia c-nigrum; assembly: GCA_916618015.1. Taxonomy (NCBI): domain Eukaryota; kingdom Metazoa; phylum Arthropoda; class Insecta; order Lepidoptera; family Noctuidae; genus Xestia; species Xestia c-nigrum. The sequence continues at coordinate 16,523,649 of OU745260.1, forward strand.
TATACTATTTGAATATTAATGAAATTAGTTTTTAAACTAACATGGTGACTATGGTGAGTTATCATTAACACTGAAAATGGGATATTTACCATGTGTACTGTTTGTTTTGAGTTCCCGATATATTTCGGCGCTGTTGCAAGCGCCATGATTACGGATTGAACTGAAATTATTGCGGGTGGGTTTCTGGTTATGAGCAGCCAAATCTGTCTACCCTCTTTCTTTTGTTAGTTGTTGTTTTGTTTATTGTTAGGGAATTATAAACGATCGAATAAAAAAAACACTTGGCGACTGATGAAGACATACCTAATGTTTTAATAACTTGAGTGGTATGAATTTGAGTAAGCGAAAAGTTAACTAAACTAACGACGAATAATGATAAATAATAAAATCCAGAACGAGCTTACAAAAAGTGGATTGTGGTAAATCCATTTTCAATCCGTGCTTGGGCACTTTTTTTGGCAAAATTAATAACTATTATATCACTCGTTTTAATACTACCCTTTATTTAGTTAGTGTTTAAGTTGGGTAGGTAGGTACCTACTTCGGTTTTCAAAACGGTGAAGCATAAAATAAAGGGTGTAAAACACCTCTTCACGAAGCCGAAAGGCACTTGTTCTCCCCATATCTGCGATCATTCTTTTGTTCTACACCATACCTGGGAACCTTCTAGTTACGGAGATATGGGGTTCAAAGTTACAACATTTTGACAAGTTTTTTTTTGCAAGATTTTAAGTTTTAGCACCTCTACGACTCCGGTATTATTCAATCCGTCCATCAGCACAATGTTTTAAGTGCGTTACATTGAGTTTACCACAAAACATGATTTATAACCTTAAAAAAAAAAAGTTGTTTCCCAGCAATATTTTTTGCGTAAAGTTATTTACTTTGATTTACAGAATGCTTGGTTAACGGCTTTGTGATGAGGTGGTTTATACACCCTGTATATAATACAGCATATTGTGACACCCTACTGTGTCCGCGTTGTGGATACGGTCTACGTACGCCCTCCTACTGAGGAGAAATGTGTCCCAGCAGTGAGAACATTACAAGTTGATTATGCTGTCGAGAAAAAAAGGAGAAGGGAGCATGAGTATGACTCTGTTTTTAGTGCGTACTCGTAGATTGAAACAAGTGTAATTACTTACCTGCCTATGTATTCTGTAAATTGCGACATGTATCTACTACAATGTTTTGTTTTGATGAATAAATTATTATAATTATAAGTCATTCTTACAGAACAGTAATGAAAAACAGTAGACTACAGGCTCATGTTGAATCAATTATGGGTCATTTGAATCACCAGGTGACCTATCTAGAATGATATAAGAGCATAAAATAATAAGATACAGGGTGTAAACCACCTCATCACAAAGCCGTTAACCAAGCATTCTGTACATCAAACTTAGTAATTTTACGCAAAAATTATTGCTGGGAAACTATTTTTTTTTGAGTTTATAAATAATGTTTTGCGGTAGAACTCAATATAACGCAATTAAAACATTGTGCTGATAGATGGATTGAATAGTACGGGGGTCGTGGAGGTGTTAAAAGTCAAAATCTTACAAAAAAAACTTGTATTTAAAAAAAAACGTGTCAAAAAGTTGTATCTTTGAGCCCCCATATCTCCGTAACTAGAAGTTTCCCAGGTATGGTGTAGAACAAAAAAATGACCGCAATGATGGGGAGAACAAGTGCCTTTCGGCTTCGTGAAGAGGTGTTTTACACCCTTTATATTCAGCACTATGCCGTCACTTGTAAGCTGTCCAACTGAGTGCAGGTGAGAATTCGAAAGTACAGGTAGAGTGAGTACATTTTGGTCACATATTTTTGTACGGCATTCTTCATCATCATCAGCATCATCATCATCTCAGCCGAAAGACGTCCACTGCTGGACATAGGCCTCCCTCAAGTGTCGCCACATTGCACTGAAAAAAATGTCTGGTACACGATACTAGAATCTCGTTATCCCTACGATATTGCGTAGTTGTATATGTGACAGCAAAACACTTTGTTGACATAACTATCCAATTCTAGTTAAATCGAATTTGTGAATATAACAGAACGTATCGTTATGTGTACAAGATATATTTGTTCACCTTACAAAAAGTCTAGTTATGCGAACTAAATAGATGATAATCATTAATGTACATTATTGTTGTGTTTACAGGCCACACCTTAGTTACAACAGGGTGATTAGTAAACTTAAATGTTTTTTCTGTTCATGTAACGGACTAATATTGTTCACATAACAATAAGTTCTGTTATTATTGCAATAGTTCTTGTACTGGGGGATTTTAGGCTGTGCGCCGCGTCGCGCGGATCCGCGCCCGCCGCACGGGCGCGGTCGTGCCTCTCACTCATAAACTCTTGAATGGATGAGTGAGAGGCACGACCGCGCCCGCACGGCGGCGGTCGCAGGTCCGCGCGACGCGGCGCACATCCTCATACAGGCTGTAACAAAACATCCCAATAAAACAAAGGGGAATCATTTTATGAAACTGCACAATTCAATGGGTCAAAATCTTGGATGTGTCCCTTTTGGAAAGTTGTTCAGTAAGATCAGCTAAACAATCCCTAATATTATTGCGACATATGTTACATCCTAATTATTATCCTGTATTTTGTATTTTTTGTTATTAAATTTAAATGATTGCACCGATATAATATTGGGTTACATGGCCGATTGCCTCGGCTGATAATTAATGTTAATTATTTAAATAAAATGACAAAAAATACAAATTATAGTCCATTTGGAATAATATGAAAAAATAGAAAATATTATAAAACATAACTTTTTATTTTCATTTTCACAATCACAATCGTAAAGAGTTCTAATCAGTCTAACTCAATCCTAATCTAATCAGTCCAAATCAATCCTAATCACGGAACACCCTAATGTATAGTGTGACATTTAATTAGTCCTTGATAGCAGAGACATGATTACAAACCACTTTTCCATTACAAAACACTTAATAAACGTTTCCACTTTGAAAGATCGTTGACAAATGGCCGACGACGCGCGCTTTGCCGTGGCTGCGGTGCGATGCGAGGCGACCCCCTCCCACCGCTCCCCCGGGCCCCTTCGTCGCCCGTCGTAACAATCTGAAGAGTTCTCATTACTATCCGACTAATTATTTTAGCAAATCGTATTGTAAACATTACAAACTTCCAGTACTCCGTACTATCACATGTGTAAGCGTACTATACATTAGTAAACACTACAATATGTGTTTTAACTAGATTTAAATAGTATAGTATACTAATCGCTTATTAGATGCTGCAAAAAATGTAGTTCAAATAACTGTTTTTTTAGTTACAATAACGATATTTTAACAACTATACGTTCTTGTTGTATTGTAGAAGAAAATTTCTTTCAGTGTGGCCGGTCCCTTGCTACTCGCATCCACCGGATTCCCGCAACCTTCACCAGGTCATCGGTCCACCTAGTGGGAGGTCTTCCAACGCATCGTCTTCCGGTTCGCGGTCGCCACTCCAGAATTTTTCGGCCCCATCGGCCATCCGTTCTGCGCAATGTGCCGTACAAAAATCATGCGACAACGGAAAAAAATCGAGGGTTGCAATCCCCTCTCTTTCTGTAGTCCAGGGGGTGATTTGACACAACATGAAATAAATTTATTTTATGCATAGATAATATTTTTTCATAATTATGCCGTACATTTTCGTTGGTGCAAAGGGAAATACAACTGAAAAAGAAAAATCTAAAAGAAAAAATCCATATAAGGTGATATTTTTTACACGGCATTTAGATAGTTTGTTTTTTACTAATTTTCATAGTCTTTTCGTGATTCTAAGTTCCTAGTTAGAAACTATGTTAAATATGGGTTTGTATACTATCGATTTATACCAAAATATAGACATGTTGTCACTGATAATTCCAAAAAACAACATATAGGGTGTAAAACACCTCTTCACGAAGCCGAAAGGCTCTTGTTCTCCCCATCATTGCGATCATATTTTGGTTCTACTCCATACCTGGGAACCTTCTAGTTACGGATTGTTGCACATTGGAAAAAAAAACCGACTTTGTGGCGCACTATTTTTTTACGGCACTGCGGGTTTTCTTACTATTTTTCATGGATCTATCGGTGGTAAGAATGCCGTACAAAAATATGTGACCAAAATGTACCTACTCCTCTACCTGTACTTTCGAATTCTCACCTGCACTCAGTTGGACAGCTTACAAGTGACGGCATAGTGCTGAATATATCTTATTATTTTATGCTCTTATATCATTCTAGATAGGTCACCTGGTGGTTCAAATGACCCATAATTTTTTCAACATGTGCCTGTAGTCTACAGTGCATTCTTTCTTGGTTTTGTAGCAGTCGGGTAAACATTGTGGACTGTGAAAAGTATACCTGTGTGTCTCGAAATTGTGCAAAGGCATATCTGAGCCGAGGCGAGCAACTGAAAAACGAGGAGTTTTTTTTAACGATCTTTTTCGATAGATCGATTGCAATTTAGAAGGCGCACTTTTTATCTGATGCTTTTGTCGGAAATACCTACCTGTGAAAGTAGGTACCGGAATTTCAACATACCTAAGTACTTTTTAATATATACGTGCATGTCTTTACTCATTACTTCCTTGCCTGGCGATTGATTGAAAGTTACTGCACTCAATTAACATCAAAGCATCATCAATTCACAGTTGCTTCCTCCATGATATATGGGCTTACGTAAGGGCGTCACTTCCTGGGGGAAATATTCCACGGTAAGTAGCTGACAGCCGAATGACTAATCGTGTCGGTATTGTTCGATTGTACGGTCCGGAAATCGCGTATCATAGCAACATGTTATATCCTCATTTGCTCAGTGGCTAAATACATCAGACGAGCTGATAGAAGTTGAAAATCTGATCCTCGATACCCTATCGACGATGACGATGTATGGTAAAAAAAGTTGGAAGTAAAGCACACCGGAATTGGCCACTACCACCATTATTTCTACTCGATCCTTCAGAAAATACGGGCGTGATGAGAAATTGAATTCAATGCCATCTTGTGTCGCTATCAGTAGGAAGAACTGACAGTGTTGCTATATATACGTTATATTGGCCTACCACAGATGACGCATTTCAACTCTTTGTAAAAAGAAAATCTGCTTATAAAAACTTATAGTAGTCCAAAAGAAAAGAAGTAAATAATTAAATTACCAAACGGCTCGTAATAATAAAATGGTATTCATCGTACTGATGCGACTATCACAGAATAAAAAAGTCAGTACACATTGGTCACATTTAATTATTTATTTAGTAAACGTAGTGATTATATATTCTGTGGTTTAGTGTTCAAAGTTGGTCTCGTAATATTCGTGTAGGATTTTTACGTTTATTTTTTTAATTTCTGAGTGAAATTTTAAAATGTATACTGTTTCTAAGGGACCTAGCAAAATTGTAGCCAAAACTCGACGAGGTAGTTATCACGAGTTATCTAATTTGAAAATAAAGTTCAAACTTATCAGTGATCATGTGAGATGAAAATATCGTTTCTATTATTTTTCATTTACAGGTCTCTCACAGAACTTGGAACGATTGGATAGCCGCAAAGATCATAATAGAAAGTCTTCAGAGTCTGATAATGGAGAGATCATCAAGTAAGTTATTATAAAAGTGTACATTTCTTATTGGTATTACAGATTTCATCAGTTTTTACATAACCTCTTCGGCTAAAGATGTGTACTTTGTTGATCAGTTTTAGGAAATTTTGCATGACAACAACGTTTGTTATGGAAAGACAAGAGTGTATAAATAAAGTCACAACTCGCGCCATCGCAATTAATATGATTACATGTCATTATGAATCTTATTGGATTGTTCAAATTTCAGCATGCCCAAGCCTACATTTCATTCCAATGGTAAAAAGACAGTGCACCAAAGAATACAGCACCATGTGATCACGCCGCAACATGAGGAAATCATCAGATTTATTAGTGAGAGTAAGTTGTTTATTGATACTTTTCTAAATACTTTATCATAATTTTCTTTAGAAAACTTTCGGAGAGCAAGGAATGTAATATAGGAAGAAAATGCCTAAGGCATTAAGTCCGCCTTTGTACATTATGTGCTTAAAGTTTAAATAAATAATATTATTTAAATGATTTTAGCTTGGACACAGTCAGCGTATGGAGAGAGTGAGCCATCAACACCTACAAGTACAAATGGTAAGTATCAAATTGTATTTGTAATATGAATATCAGTCTATATGTTTATGTGAAGGTCACACTGTCTGTAACATCCAAACAACCATTGACAGAAGTGATTTATCTTTAATTCTCAATAAATAAACAATAATTATTCATCCTTTCAATTCAATATTCTTGCTTCATGAACTTTTACAGAGTAAAAATCCATAATGATTGTTCCTATTCCGCCATGTGAAACATAACAATCATCAGTTACCTACAGGTGCATAAAGTTTATAGGCCGAAAAGATCATAATGATAAAGTGTACCTACCTATCAGACTTCCTACTATTGCAAATTTTAAAATAAGTGTCACTTCATTCACAATCAAAGTAAATTATGAACTAACGCAAAACAATTTAGAGAACTGTTTAATGATTTATCAGAAGAGTTAAACAAATGCAATTATATTAACATATTAAAGAGTAAACTATAATAAACATAATATTATCTACCATAAACCTTCATCTGTTAGTGAAGTACACACAAAAATTAAACAATGGTGTCCGGCTGATTTGGTCAAACCAAGGATCACTCCAGAGGCAAATATATTGTTTATACACTTTCTTACAAATTATTATGCACACTTTTTATTTCAATATTATAGGTACTTAAACTATAAAAAAAAACTTATACTTATAATATAAAAATAGTAGCCCACCAGCTTTGGGAACAGGGTCCAAGCTTCCGATGGTCAGGGCTCTTGAAAGAGGAACCTCCTAACAGTACGCACCATGTCCAGAAGTACTTTCTGAATCATGCCCTTTATCTAGCTCCCAAGCGAGAGCCTCATATAATATTATTATTATAAAGTAACTTTGTATCTCATTGTAAGTGAACTGTTATTTATAAGTTCATACGAGAAATAAATTAATCTTCACTGAATAGATACTCTTTCAGTTGTCTATTGAATCAACATTGAGATGTCCATGATGATTTATGGTGGCCTACTTGTTGATGAATGCATGTTGCTATATGAATCAATTAAGATCATTTATAGTGCAAGGCTTACAGCAGCAGTTAATGTTCTCTTCTCAATTGAATAGCATTGCACTTCGATCTATGGTACTTATTGGAAAATTAAGATTTTGTAGCATATCCAGGGTAGAAGAGAGTTACTATGTAGACATTCAAACAGTTCAATACCTAGAACTTTTTCCTGGTTTAAAAATAAATATCTGGATGACCAAGCTTTCCTCGGTTCCTTTTTTTGGTAAACCAACTTTTTCTAAAAATGAAACTTAGCTTGATCGATTTACCGCCCCCGAAACCCCCTGCATACTAAATTCCATGAAAATTGTAAGAGCCGTTTCCAAGATTTAGATTATATTTAGAGAAGTCATGTAGGTTTCATGTTGGAACTTACTTACATATATGTAACAACTGAATGCACACATGAATGCAATACAGTTTGAGTTTGCTTGTTTTAAAGGTATTACATAATAAGAGGGGTTCTGTATGATGTACTGAATGTATTGATTAATGTTTCAATGTCCCTTCCATCCTGTGTTGATAACATAGTATCGAGACAGTTTGATAAATTGTTTTGAGTTTGATGTAACAAAACACCTTGTAATGAAATGAGAAAGTTGGTTTGTCATATTTTCAAGGTGATACTAATTATAATCTAAAAAACACGAACTTTTTCTGTAGTAGTATTATAATATCTGTGCTGTAGTTAATATTTTAAGGAACACTAGTGGCCCATTCGGTTTCGTAAGGGTGGACTTATATTGTCACTTACATTACACCCGCGATCATGACGCTTGCAACAGCGAGCGTCGAAATATCGGGAGCTTAAAATTATGAATAATCATGGAAGATATCCCGTAAGTGATATAATTCTCCCAGTAATAAATATAGCCCATGATACTCACAAATAACATGACTTTCTTTAGAAAGAATTTTCGAAATCGGTTCAGTAGATCCTGATACCCCCTACAACCTCACAAAATTTACCTCTGTATAATATTAGTATTGATAAACAATTGGTACTATTGCCCTGCATCATCTCACTGTTGGGCAAAGGCCTATCCCCTTGAGTTCCAGTTTTTCTGTTCCAGGACCAATGACTATAGGTGCTTGGTTCTGCCATCGCATCTCTTACGAGGTATTTCATGGCGCCTTGTGACTGGAAAAAACTAATATATTTAAAATATTTTTCCAGATTCTGGGAGCTCGACACCCCCTCTGTCCAATCTGTACTACCAGGACGACGCGCCCAGCCCAGTGCTGCGGGACTTCAAGCCGTTTGACCTGGAGACATGGTGGGGCAAGAGACTGTTCCAAAACATCACCAACTCCCTCTGAGTTCACAGTGTTTAATAAAAAGATGTGGAAACATAAAAGTTGGCGGTAGCGTAAGTCACAATCATCTGTAGTTTACTAAATTTTTATTTAAACTGTACCTCGTAACATCAAATCGCTCTTGACTACAGACAGGAACCAAATGTTTTGTCCATTTAACTGAATTAGGTACTAGTTTTGAGATGATGAATGAGATGAATCTTTGCTTATCCTGTTACATCTGGTTCTGATTGATAAAAATTAACCTGCGGGCCTAAAATGGCCGGTTTAGCAGAAACATAATATGAGTCACGTTAAAACTTTTAAATTCTTGAAATTCATATTATGACTCTGCTAGAACAGCCATTTTAGACCCCCTGAGGTGAAAGTATCAATGTTCTCCATACAATTCTTATTGAAAATAATAAGAATAGCACTGTTGGGAAGAGGGTTATAGGTACCAGTGGTCAGTGGCCTAAGAAGAAATCTCCTAACATTACGAGTCATGTCTAAAACTATGACATCAAACCTTTAACCGCACCGAAGAGCCCATTCTAGTAATAGCTTGTTAAGGCTCTTGAATATCAGATCATAGGCCATAGCAACCATTAGCATATAAATAATAATTTACACATCTATTTTTACAGATGATTGTTATTCTTAAGAGAAAAGAACGAATTTCTAAAAAAAAGTTAAGTAATCTACAGTTGATTGTGGATCTCAGTAGTTATGTCATATCGTAAGTAAAATTTTCCAAAAGCTCAATTTCTTTGCAATGATTTCTGTGAACCAATATTCTTTAAGATTGTTGATCTGTGTGATTGTTATAGTTTTTGTTAATGAAAAGGATATATTTCGAATTCGAAGCAACTATATACCTACCAAAGAGTATCATTTTATTAAATGAACATGTTTACGACACCATAAGAAGTTTGACATCATTTTTTGCCAAATCTATATGAGCCAAAATGTTTATATAATTACTTTATAGTGAGTAGCATTGTTCTACTGTCTTTATATTATTGAATGTTACCATCACAATTTTAGTCACATGTTATGTATTATGTAACATTATAGTTTTGCAGCTATTTTACATTATATTTATATAAAATAATGCCTTTTTGCAATCATTTGTATTGCAACCATACATTAAAGTGCCTAAATACAGCAATAGTGTAAACAGTATTATAAATTGTTATGCAACAGTTGAAATAATGCTAAATTGTAAATATGTAAAGGTCCCCACGTTACTTAATAACCAAATCATGTACTTGAGTATTATTGTCATACATATTCAACATATTCAATGTTTTACTTCATATGCTTTTCCTCGTAAAGCAACAATTAGATAAACCAAAGGGTCTATTGGGTTAGTTTTTTGTATATGTTTTGTAATTATGTACAGACACGAGTTAATAGCACATTGCTAAGCACCTTTATAGTTTATTTTACCTATATTTAATATTTCTTTGCGCCTTTTGTTTGGCCTAACAAAACAGATGTGATGTCGGACATCTGTATCTTAATTCCTGATGTATGTATCAATAAGTCAACTCTAAATCAATTAGTAGTCGCCTTGTTTTGTCCCTAAATTTAGTCGACTCAAGTTTAAAACAATTTGTCAATATAAACTTACCCAAAGTTCCTGTGAACATATGTTATAAGTACTCGAAATTCTTGTGAAAAATAGCTTTTTACTAAAAATGTTACTGTTATTGTTGTGTAATGTTATATACTTGTTTTCAATGTTTATTTGTGTTATGCCAAGCCTTTTGCTAGAGGCTGAACAATGTCTTCCAGAACAAAATTAGTGACCTAGTCTGGCCTTAAATGTCTTTTTAATAATACTGTATAAGAATTATACAATCGAAAGGATTACGTCGAATATGTCATATATTTAATAATTAATTTAGTGAAAAAGAAATGAAATTTAAGTTAATTCTTTCATTCACATTTTTTCCACTTGTGTCTATAATTTAACAATTCCTTCCATGCCTATTTGCCAGGCCCACTGTCCTATCATGTTTTAACTGCTGAAACTCATTTATGATAGATGTTTTTAACTCTGGTACTGGTTTCTTGTCGGTTCATCTCCATAGAAAATGACCAATTCAAACCATGTACCATCCTTATAATGTTTCGTGCCTATGTAAGTTTATGTATGAACACATTCAATTCAAGTTATTAATTAGATTGTAGCCAACAAATGACAGTCATCTTCCATTCGTTGGCTACAATTAATTTATTTCTAGCAGAACTTATGGCCAGACTAGATACTTTACATCAATTTAATTATGTTATTCGTCGTGTACAAATCTTTGGAATATTGGTTTTATTTCCTTTGTACATAAGAAAATTTACAAGAATGTTTATTGTAGTATTCATTCAGTACGTAACGCAAGTAATAATACTTTACTGTTCACTTGTTTTGTATATTTTAGTGCAATAATGTGAATTGAAAGTTACTACATAGAAATATTTACTTATTATTTCAACAATTATTTTAAAATGAACTATTTATATTTGCTGTTGTGAAAAGAATATATTATTATGAAAGCTACAATTGCGCAATGAAGTACAAAACGAGTTAACGCGTAAAGCCGACGTTGATTTATGCACTAAGCAATAAATGCACAAATCGTAGTATAATTTTTAACCTTTTAGATGAAATATTTGAGTCGTTGTAGTTGTAACGCAGGAGAATATTTTTAGACTGATTTAGTTATTAAACGTTATGCTTTTTGTTGTAGTTGAATAAACCATCTGATGAATTACAAATTCATTTTATTTGATCCTTTTGGAACCTAAAAAATCGGGTGGGGCTGTGTCCTATGCTGTGTCCGTGCACAGTTGCACACGGCCGCTGGTTTTAACGTGAAACAATATCAACGAGCTAGTCGCTATTTTTGTATTGCGACCCAAATATTAACCGTATGTTCAACGCAATTAAGTTTATAATCGCGACCACTGACAATATCGCCATCTATGGTCAAATAGCGGAGTTGACTCGTCAATCGAATCTAGTGTGACTAATAAGTACTGCCACTGAATATTATTGGTAGACTGTCAGGGTTTATCTATTATATCCAAATCTGTGACGTAGACAAGTTTTATTAAAATTAAAACTACGCCAATTTGATATTTTACAGACCGGTTTTCTAACGGTCGACGTTACGTCAATATAACATGGTCGCTCAGCCCATAGACTATATACTACTCAGCCGCCAAAAGAGCCTGCAGCAGGTTGTCAATTTTCAACTTAGGCAACATACACACTGACAGGTACATTGAGAACAGGAACTTAGCGAACCAATGATACTCTACAATGGCCGAACCAATGGCAGGCGAGTGGCGACACAAGATTTGGGTACGCCACCGATTTTAACCATATTTTCATCTACGTATACCTGCAAGTCGTCGATGTGCCCGGTTGGGTTGGTGGCAAGGCAATAGGCTATATTACATGGGATCGAAATGCGGGTTTACCTAAAGGTGCACCTCTGCTTAAGTTCGAGAATGTACGCATTTGGCCGCACTGAGCACTTGGGTCCCTCTCTAGTCGTATGGCCACCATGCATGCCAGAACAAATTTTTGTTGACATTTTTTTTGCGTCTGCCTATGAAACGTGTATAAATATAGAGTTTGAATTCTTGAATAGTCGTCTTGACCACAGAGTACATTATATAGGTATATGGGGTCTTGGAGCTGAGAAAGGCACCTGTCCTGTCAGTGCGTACGTAGCCTTAGAGTCGTTTAAATGGTCTTATGGTCTTGTCAAAACTAAATGACAGATTTATCAAATCTTTGCACTGGTTTAGAGGTATTTTACAGGAATTTTAGATCGAGTGAAACATGCAAGGTGTACAAATACGCAACGATTTGTTTCCTCCTGGCCACGTTAAGTGTTATGTTGTAAACAATTTTGCCGTAAGTTTCATAATCGTAAGGGCTCTGGGATCGTAGGATCTACAACTGTTTTCATCCATTTTCTCATTGATCGTCCACTCCTTCCTACCCTATTGCAAAGCCTCTGCTGCTGTCCGTCCGTCCGTCTGTCTGCGGCATGTATTGTATCTCATGATACATAATATGTAGACAGTTGAATTTACGGAACCCTTCATGCGCGGCGCGAGAAAAAAAACCTTCTTGATTCTTCAAATAACCCATCTGTCTTAACTTTGATCTTCTTCTCCCTTTCCATCCAGCAAAATGAATATACCTGATATACCATCTTTAGTTTACTACTTGCACTTCATCCCTGCCAAACGATGTCCTTTCAATTTTCTTTAACTGGCGCCACTTTCGTACTTGCTCTAATATACCTACTCTTCTATGAATCTATCTCCATTGTTCTTAAGAACTAGAACTCAAAAAGTCCTTGCTGTTGGTGAGGCGCATCACCTGACGTTTTAACGTGTTTCAACGTCACCCTTCACTTGTATTCCTATCTCGTGTCCTTACAAAGTTATTTCCACCGGAACAACTTACCCCGGGAACTTCCAACCCCGGTCTACGCGTAGATATTTAGCGAGTCTTCGGCCAACAGGTATCTTTAGATTCCATCATTCGTTAACTTGGCTAAGTTCAACGATGATTCTGAGCCCTGGAGTTAATTAAAAACTATTCCTCTAGCTGAACGGCCACCAAAAGAACTTCATGAATAGTGTCCAAAACGTGCGACATACGCTAGGCTGTCTGGAGCGCAGTATCCGCAAGTCCAACGAGTATGAACAGAAGCTGCTACACTGTAAGAGCTCTCACAGACACTCACATGGCGATGGCGTCGACGATAATTGGTGGGAGAGTGAATTAGATGGAAAATGTTTCAAGTCTAATACTACTACTACCACTAGTAAGTTTTTGAATGTACGAGGTGTCGCTTTGCATCCTGATCAAATTAAAGAGTGTGTTCATTCAGATCATCAAACTGAACAACTTTCTCTATGGGACCATCATCGTAATCGTAAAAAATAATCATCTGTCTCATACATTTGGTCGATTAGGTATTGGAATTATGTACGGGGCCGTTGATTATTTTGTCGCGGTTACGATGGTGGTCCCATGCAGACAGTTGTTTAGTTTGGTGGTCTGAAGCACACCCTTGATTTTGCAAAGCGACACCTTATCTAAGTTGATGTCCCTGTCAAAATATATTGCACAGATGGTCTAAGTCACGGGAAACAGACAACAGTGCCTATAATAATACTTAGTAGTGGATGGTGCTGGACTTGTGTTGAAACTGATTTGGACCTGGTGCTGTGCAAGGGAGACCTTTGTCCAGAACTCCAGAAATCTTTCGATTGAGATGATAATGACATCCATCGACCAGTTGATTCGATAGGAACATATGCCTGAATCGACTTCCACTTTGATCAACTGGTTGATTCCTTTAGTTGATCCGAGTGGAAAACGAGATTGATTCTGCTTTTATGGTTCAACTTAGACACATGTTCAACAGATAGTAGCTCTATCTTCAACCAGTTCTCGTAATTACTAACCGGCGGGAAGCCACAATCGGACGGGATATTAAGTGCTGCATCGTTTGTGGAACAGCACCACATTCACCCTCCAGGGCTGAGTCATCAATTAATCTTCACCTGGTTTTTACGTACGTTCTTAAAAAAAGTAATGTTGGTCCTTTTTAACAGGCAGAACTAACACAAAGTCGTTGGAGGGTCAAGATGAATCCACAAACATCTGGTCCTCGATGAGCATTATTTGTCTACAGATTGAGTACGTATTTTAAAATGGGTGAATTGGCTCCTCCAATAACAGACTTTACTACTTTATCGACACAACTGGTTTCCATCCTAAGTAACTCTATAAAAACTTTCCGAAGGCGACTTTGCTACCTAGTCATTTCCCAAGTATGTTGGGGTCGGCCTTCAGTCTAACCGGTTGCAACTGTACCTATATTAGTTCCTATTTTAGATAGAGCGACTGCTAAAAGTATATGATTCACTTCAGTATATATGCCAGCATGATCGTGTTTTGAAAACATAATACAATTAATTTGACTCGATAAAAAATTATCAATTGTGACCTCCACAACCTAGTCAGATAATTAGCTGTTAATGTTCCCACTGCTGGGACACAGATACCACCTTTCTATGTGAGGAAATGGGCTATAATCCATCACTCGGGGCCCAGTGTGGGTTGGTGGATGTCACATAATATCTTCGAATTTTTTGGTTCTAGGACATGCCGTTTTCCTCACGATGTTTTGCTTCACCGTTTTAAAGAGGAGAGGTGATGAAAAAAAATACACAAAGTCGGTGTCGGTGCCGCTTTCATTGGCCCACCGCTAATCACAACCCAGTTAATACTGAGTAATACGATACGTCTTTCTAAGACTGCTTGTCAGTCTTTTGGGCCGCTGACTACCTGTCATAGACAGTAGCCTGTCAAGGATCTATGACAGCCTGGACCGACACCTAAGCGTGCTACCAAAGCACGTTGTCTCCATTTGTCACTGCGGCTGCGGTCTGAAATCGCGATTAGGTGACGTTTCTGCTGCGCCTTCGGAATATCTTTTATTTGAAATACTTAGAACATTTCTGAAAAAAAAAAACAATTTTCTAGATACGAACATCTAGCGAAACGTTACAGAGCTCTAATGCAAGCGTATAATGAACAATGTTACGCGGTCGGCACGTGCGACAAACGACTGCAAAAATGGCGGGAGCGCGTCAATTCAACTCGGGAGCATCTCACGCATGCGCACAACGCATTGCTAACTGTTGGCGAGAAGTATCTAGCGCTCCAAGGGAAGAGGAAGGTGCAAGTAGGTGTATGTGTGTGTATAAAACTACAGCTGTAAGATCAGCTGGTGCTCATTCAAAAAAACGCGCATCTTAAGGCTGTCGCACACTAGAGACTAGACTGTGTTTAGACACAATATTACTAAAGGGAATAAATAGTCTCGTCTCGCTCGCACTAGTAGACAAATAGTCTGTATCGCTCGTACCTACTAGTAGACATATTAGTCTGTCTACAGACTTGTCTTAAGTGTGCGAATGCTTTAAAACGCACTTCGTGTGAGTGTTTGAGCTGGGAAGTAATGGCACGAAAGTCATCTGCAACACGTGTCCTTCCTATTTAGTTTTAAAATACTGATAGTACTTGTTGCAATCAGTATTCAGTGGGTAGGCATCCTCCAGCCCATTAGGCGTTAATATGGCACATTGAGCTCCCATAAAAATAGACATGATGGGCCACAAAATCGAGCTTTTTTATTATATTTTGTTTGTGTGAGTCTAGTTAAACTCTGTGCCATATTACCGACTTGTAACTTAACGGTCAGTTCCATAGATATAATAAAGAAGGAGATATGGCGTGGAGTTCCAAATGTATAGAAAACCGATGAAGCCACAGTTGCCCCTCCATAACGCTAATATTGCACACAGAGCTCTGTCAAAACAATACTACGAACAAGTGCACACACGCGCCATCGATAACTCTCATTTAAATACAAACCTTATTTGTTAAACTACAGCGTACTTTTTCCGTATAATTTACTCACACTAAAACAATTATCATTGTGTGTTGTCGGGACACGGGGGCGGATACGACACAGTGCTTGACTAAATCGAAGAGTTATCGATAAATATGTCGATTATTTTTATAAAGGATTTGGAAATAAAGTAAATAAAAATAATATGAAACCTACAAACATTATTCAATGAATAAAAATACTTTAAAATCAATTAAAAATCAAATGACACAGTTACACGTAGTTCAAAATCAAAATCAAAGCATTTATTTCAATTAGGCCAGTTACAGGCTTTTTTGAATTGTCAAAGAGAAAAAGAAAATTAAGCATAGAACCACATCGGCCTTCCAACCTGATTACAAGAGTTAACAAATTGAAAAAAAATGTGAAATAGTAATATAACAATTCGCAGTCCACTTTCTTGTCGACAGACTTTGTCAAACCTCCACGAGCACATCACTAGCTCGCGCTCAAATACGGCGGACCGGAGCAGCGGACGCACCATGCGACAAGACGGCTTAATGATGTTTCGTTATGTCAGGTGTACATTGCTCGTTCAGTCACTCAGTGACAGACTAAGGTGGTTGTAAAAGAGCAATGTATTTAATGCAAACATAATACAGTCGGACTAATACAAGAAAACATAAATCAAGTAGTACAAGTCAGATATATTTTAGGGATTATGGTTTTTCGTGATTTTTAAGACAAATATTGTAAAATACTTGTTCTAACTTGTGGTAACTGATGCCCTGTCTTCTAAAGTTTTTGTCTTGGCTTCTATTTTTGCACGAAACCACCGAACAAGACGGCATAATCGTTTTTTTTTTACGAACGCG
The DNA here is from genome assembly GCA_916618015.1 of Xestia c-nigrum. NCBI lineage: Eukaryota > Metazoa > Arthropoda > Insecta > Lepidoptera > Noctuidae > Xestia > Xestia c-nigrum. Next base: position 16,540,465 of record OU745260.1, read on the forward strand.
GTTGACGACACACTAACTCGCGGTTACGGCCATTTTTTCAATAGCTGAGCGACGAGGCCAGCTCCACGTGGTCACCGACACGCCCCCTTGCCACTTCTCCTGTTTTTAATATTTCTGTGGTCAGTTCACACCGAGACGCGACGCGACTCAGCGCGCACATTTTAATAGAGCGACCCAAAATATAACTTTATTTACTACACGAGAAGATTCCGTTTTGAGAATTTAAAAATACGTTGCACCATGCAGCACTGCGCCGCGCGCCGCGTCTCGGTGTGAACTGACGCTTAGACTATGTTTTCTGATGAACACCTGTTAAAATTAGAAGAAATGGTACAAAGATCAGCTGCTGGGCATGAAGCGGTCTCTGCAAGCCATGATGGATGGCACAACTCGTGCGCGAGTGCAGTTCGATACATGGCTCGAGGCGTGCATGACCAAGGAAAACGACTCTGATGTTGCTCTCCTGCTTTATGAAGTAAGTTGGTTTGATTGATTACTGCCTTTTGGTGCAAATAGGCCCCCATATAATTAAAGATACCTACATTGTATTGTTGTATGGGTCTCAACAAAGAGCTGCTGAGAATCTGTCCTTATAAAATTCGTAGTAATTAAATTAGTGGGATATTGTGCGGATTAGTAGTAACAGGTTAAGTCGAAAACAGCAGTAATATCATCAGGTTTATAATGTAACACTTGGCGTAGCACGTAGGATTGCGTAGCATTCGTAGCCGTAGCATGTAGTCGTAGCATGTAGCGCGTAGCACGTAGTCGTAGCATGTAGCACGTACCACATAGTCGTAGCATGTAGCGCGTAGCACGTAGTCGTAGCATGTAGCACGTAGTCGTAGCCCTTCGTTCGTGTTAGGGCAGATTCTGGTGAGGGCAATGTAGCGCGTAGCTCGTAGTCGCAGCATGTAACGCGTAGAGCACATAGCTTACTACTCGTGCACCAGGTTTGGTGTTTTACATTATTTAAATAATATTGCGTTTCATGTTTTCAGATACGCAAATGCAACCTCCTGTCTCTTGAAAATATGCAACTGAAGGCTCTCATTGAACAGTTAATTCCGGGCCAGATGGAATGGAAACCATGATCCATTTGATATATTTAAGTTTTTGACTTATAATTACTTATTTAGATGTAAAAGTAACACATTTTCTTAAATAAAAGTTTATTTGGCACGTATAAACAGAACAACTTGTAAATAAAAAAGTAGGTATTTAACAATAGACCTACCACAAATTTTGCTGGCGCATTTATGTTTTTAATAATTTTAAACTAATTTGTTTGTTCCATAACAATTATTCGCCTTGAAACAGTCAAAATGTAATGCTTGGAAATAGCATACTTACTAAAAATTATTTAAATGCTTATTAAAAATAGTGTCCGACATTAAATGACCTTAGCCTACCTAAATCTTTTAGAAAGATTAAATACCCAGATATTGGGTTATTTATTTAAATTCTAAGCTCTTTAGGGCACTCTATAATAATTATATTGTCACATTTCTCTATGCAGCCAGTACAATACTGATAGTATATGCCTGTACTATATACAATAGAAAACGAATATACTAGGTACCTAATATACCTAAACATTCACAACGACAATAGTGAAAAATATTAAGGGGGGGGGGGATAAAAGATAAATAATGTCGGAAACGGAAATTACTTGGTGAAGCAATTCATACAACAATTCAAACCCGCTGATGGTTATAAGGCTCATACCATACATATACTCGCTACCCGGATCGGACATCACCTCACTTATAATACGAAACTGAGACGATTAGGCCTGAATTCTTGTCGCGCTTACGGTTGGTCGTAGTCGGTCGCCTAAGAGTATAACATTGTGTTCTATATAGCACCATACTGCGACGCTAACATCAGTAGCGACCAGCAGCCATATTTTGTTCTCGCTGACATCACGACCGACCGTACGCGACCGACCGCCACAAGAATTCAAGCCTAAGGCTCCGTTTCTACTAGAAATGTACCGGGTAGCATTTTACACTTTTATGATCACGCGGACACCTATAGGTACTTACAATAACTGTACCTGAAACTTATCTAAACCAAACCTATCTATGCCGGGATGGAAATCTTCTGCCGTTTGATGTGACACAAGACATTGATCCAGATGAATGAGCCTACGGCCACATATATCACTCTCAAATGAGGAGGTATGAAGAAGAAGTTAACAGTTTGAACCGGAATCCAGAATGACTGATTTGCTATAAACGCCGTTTTGTACTTGACTCGAAGCTCCTCGAAAATGTCTTCTTTTTGTTCTAAAACGCCTAGAACTGTAAAAAAGAAAAGTAAATGTTATCTATAGTCAATACTAATATTTATACATGCGAAAGTAAAGCTATCGGTTATGTATTCATGCCTTAAGAGGCCTACGGAGCATGCGTATTTATAACGTTTGTATGAAATACGCATGCTCCGCCGGCCCCTTAACTTGGCGGAATGGATTTGACCACGAAAGACCATAACCTGGGTGTTGATATAAGATGGGTACTTTTTTCTAGACACGAAACGGATACCAATTTGGCCTGATTATTCGGCAAGCTTTGGGGCGGATATTCGGCATTCATAAGCTCATCATCACAATCATTATTATAAGATCCGCCCGGTTACCAGTTACCGGATATCCGTTTCATCTCTACTTTTTATCCAGTAGGTATTATATTCCCTTGAAACAATATTTGAGCTCTTCGTAGCTAGCCACCGTAAAGCTAGTATTTATAATAAGGTAGACAGAATAGGGTACACGACAAAAAAATAGTAATAAATCCGTCAGTTTGATTATCAACAAATATTTGACCCGTATTTGTTCTTTTGTTACATAAATCAAAATTGACGAAGATACGACGCTTTTAAAGTTCTCAATACGTCACACCTAGGTATAATTTTTAGCTAGTTCTGACGTCACGAGCCCCCACTCTCGTGTTTTGATGCGTTTTATTCATTGATTTAAGTGCAAAAACAAAAAATACGTGTCCATTTTTTTCCAATGCTCTAATTGACGGACTAAATAGATTTGCATTTTTTTAATACTATCGTCGTGCCTCTTATTTCTGCTTCTGAAAGAGAGAGCGATGAACTTTTAATTGTAATTCCGTCAGTACCTAATAGCTCGTTATCTAATACAAAGGGCTGATTAACGTAACACCTAAATTCTCACACACAAGTACCTCATGAATATTCAGTATAATGAGGAATGTTTCGCTTTTTTTGTGTTGATGCTGCTGAAGTATTTAACGCACATTTCTGCTCTCTTTCATTTCATTTCGCAATGGCAAATGATAATAACCTATCTTGTGAGTTGCTTAACCGAGAGCTGCATAACAATGGCAGATGCTATAACTTGACATGTTTCAATAGCCATTTCAGCTGTGGGACAAGCTGAAATATTATATAAGCCCGGGCGTTTGTAGCAGGGACAAGGGCTTATAAGATAACTAGCCGATGCCAGTGGCTTAGCCCTTGTAAAAAGAATATACTAAAACCCTCCTCTAGATCTCTCCTCTCCTCTCTTTTTAAAACACATTTTTGTATGGGAACATGTCACAGTGACAGGTGTTTTTAGATAATCAAATCGTTATATTTTCGGTGAACATGGACCTAAGTATAGCTCTGCGGGGATTTTATGCATGACCATTGACCAGTATGACCACCTTTTCCCTGAGGCTTCACCAGTATGACCACCTTTTGGCTGAGACTTCACCCGCGTGTAAGTCTAAAATTATCCCAAGGGAACGTTTTGCAAGTATAAAAAGTATCCCCTGTAGAATCCAGATTACAAACTATTTGTGTGTCCATTTTTATAAAACCGTTTCGTAGCTTTTGCGTGAACGACTAACAAACATCCATCCTTTCATCCATTCTCACAAACTCTGGCATTTTACCAGTACCTAAGTAACATACGACGTTTTGTCTACGACGTTGTGTCTACGACGTTTTGTCTACGATGTTAAGTCTTACCAATAAAGAACAAAGCCAGCAGCGTGGGCGTCATTAAAAACTGGTCGCACGCCACTTTCGTCAACACCGTTTTGACAGCCGTCCCGGCCAATTTCCTATCCAGGAATTTGTACCTGTAAAAAGCATAACATTTTGTAGGTGAACTAAAGATTTAATTTATTTGAATATCGCAAATAATAAGAATAAGCAAATGCAATGTGTACCTACAGAAAACTTAAGATTAAAGGTGAAAGCGTCATGGCAGGGTAACCCACGAAATACAAACTTATTAGGTTTTTTGCAATTTGCAGGCCAGTGCTAGGTTGTATGTTAATGAAAATATGATTTGCGGCTGTAAAACGTATAAAGTTACAGAATTATAATCATCAAAATCATCAATACAACCCTACAAGTTCAAAAAGGTCTAGGAAACAGTTTTTCGAGGTCAAAGTCATTCCTCCGAGTATGGGTAATAATCATTAAGGTCTCTAATTTATTGCAAAAAACGTAATAACATTTAAATTTCGCGGGTTACCTTGGAGCAACAGCCTTAACCTGAAACCCTAAACCGAACAGAACATTTGGCGCTTCAGTCATTATATTACAGGCGCAGTACGAAGATGGGCAAATACAATAAACGTTCGTCTCAAAAATCTCCAAAATACTTAAGCACATCGAGCTACTAAAATCTGAAAAATATTTAAGAGATTTTTAACTTTATTGCTATTATAGCATTAGGTTTAGGCCTTCCAATTAGACTTCCGCTTTATATCCTACAACTTTGTCTATGGTGTTCCGACATGTCCGCTTTGTGCTCGGAGTTTTTCGTCCAAAGTTGGATATGCTAGAGCATACGAAAGAGTAGCACACCAAAGCTTTCGACAACCACCTTAGAAAGCTATGTAATGCTAAGTTATATTTTATCCCCGTATCCCACCGGAACGGGAACTATGCGGGTGACGTCCGCTAGTCATAGATAAGAAATCGAAACCTACCAATAATATAAAGTGGGTGCGTAGAGAGTTGTGCCTGCAGCTGCAATACGAACTGCAGATGGGATGTCGTGCTCCGGCTTATGGGGCTGTAACAAAACAAAAACACCGTTAAATAAATAATAAACATAATAGCAGAATATTACTGTCCCACAGCTGGGCAAACACCTCGATTTCACATACAGAGAAGGCACGAGCAGTTGATCACCAGGATTTCTCAAGATGGATTGATGATTTCTGACTTATATCTATACCTACTATTTTATAGAGGAAAGATTGATTAATCCTTTGTTTGTGTGTTTGTTACGATCTAACTCTAAAAGTACTCGACCGATTCACCATTAGAAAGCCACATTTTATTGAGTAAAATAGGCTATATTTAATCCCCGTACTCCCACGGGAACGGGAACCATCGTGGGTGAAACCGGGTGACGTCCGTTAGTCCAGGCCCCTTATTCACAACCATTCGACTCTCTTCCGATTCGGAAAGTCGTATCTCTATCTCGGTCGTTTTCGTAATGCCAGAAGAAGACAGAAATACGAGTTGTCGAATCGGAAACGAGTCGAACGTTTGTGAATACGGGGTCAGGTTTCCTTACATGATGTTTTCCTTCACCGATATCAGTGATGTCCAACATAAACATAGAAAGTACATTTGGATTGAAAAATGAGTTATCAGCCTATAATGTTCCCAATGCTGGGACTCAAGCATTTGTGTGCGAAAAAGGAAATGCGCCGATATATATCACGCGACGCTAGGACAAGGTCTGTGGTTACAAGATCAATCAACACGCACTCCCTCCCTAGCACTATAAATAGCACTCGATGTAGAACTATACATAGATTTATGTATGAGTACATATAGATATATACACATTGAAGTTAGATATCAACTTCCTGTTACGTAGTACCGATTTGTAAACATCAAGCTATGACGTCAACACGAAAAGATAATCACCGACATTTTCACCAAGGTGCTACAGTGGTAGCGTGGCCGAGCGGTCTAAGGCGCTGGTTTAAGGCACCAGTCTCTTCGGAGGCGTGGGTTCGAATCCCACCGCTGCCAAAATCTTTTTGAGTCTTTTAGTTTTTTGTCTTTTTTTTAGTTTTAGAAAAAGGGAATTAATTTTTTGGGTTATTAATATAAATTATTAATGTTGGCATAAACTTAAAAAATCTTTACAGAACAGAATCATTTTAAAATATTATTTTGAAAGGCTAACCATAGATTATTATGAAGAATTATTAATAACTAATACTATCGATTGAATCTAATGATGTCTTCAAGTAAAAATATTGTTTTTTTTTTCTGCGGTCTTGCTTGCTTATAATTTCACTAGGTGCATCATTGTTTAGCGGTGCACAGATTGGCGGAATATACCTTTACAATAATATTATTTTTTCAAAATTTGATGGGTTACATGACAACATAAAACAATTATTCCAAGACACCAATCTCAAAAAAAAAGAAACGTTATTTTGGGTCTGAATTTTTATTTTCCATTAATTGTCAAATACGATTTTTGCTTTGAAATCAATAAATAGTTGAATCATTGAGTTGACCAAACAGTGACGTCACAGCGAGCTATTGCCATACAAAATCTATGAGAGACGTTTTGCAGCAGCTTTTATAAAGTATGTCACTAGGGAACATGCTTATAATGCGTTTCGTTTTACCAAAACATGCTAAATAAAACAATTAATTGTAAAATAAGTGATGTTTTAGAAACTTAAACAAGTGTATCACAGTGATTTATGTGTCAATACAAGGCATTTTTAATAAATATAAAGAGTATTGTATTTCATGCATATTCCCTATTGATTGGGTGTGTCATGTACGTCGAACAAGCTAATTGGTTTACAGATTAACCCACAAATTACATTGTAAAGTGTAAACCAAATAGCTTGTTCGACCGTTGTTGACACAATAACACTTACCAAGTATACTTTGTTGAAGGTCTGCTGCGAGATCTCGGCAGCCATGTAGAAGCTGGCGTACACCGTCATGTTGGTGAGCAGGGGCCTCTTCTTCAATGTCTGCAGGAATGAGCGCCGCAAGGTGCTCAGCATCCTGGCCTTGGTGGTGACGCGAGGTGGGACCTGGGGAAAAGACCAGCATATATAAAACTATATGAGATTTGCTCGCAACTTCGTCCACAAAAATTGTTATAGCTCGACTAATTTGCATGATTTCAATATAATTTATAGCCTACTAGCTTCTGCCAGCGGCTTCGCCCGCGTGAAGTTTGATTATTGTCCCATGGGATCGTACTACCAGGATAAAAATTATCCTATGTTTTAATCCAAGTTATAAACTATCTGTGTGAAAAATTTCATCCAAATCCGTTCAGTAGTTTTCGCGTGAAAGCGTAACAAACAAACATTCTCGTCTATAATATTAGTTGGGATGGTACTCTGTATAGTTGCCGATGCCGTTTGCTGTTGTTTGGGTCCTATTTTGTGGTTAGTTTAGCCCATAGGTTCTCCGGCATGCGACAGATGTGGCGAGCACAGTTCCATTTGAACTTGGCAGCCGTGTGACCTACATCAGGGCAATTTGAGTTTTGGAACGGATTATCGAGTTCCTTATACGATCAGTAAGTTTCACTCCAAGGAGACTGCGCTCCATTGCTCATTGTCAGACCCCGATTGCGGACTTTTGACGGTTGGTTAATGACCATTGTCTGCGCTCCATAGGTGAGGGTAGGAAGAATGCACATGTCCATGAGTTTTCAGGCAACAGCTGTGCTGGTGCGGTGCCGTGGGTTTGAACCTAGACAGGTGCATTACTTTGTATAATTTATTTGATCACCACTGCTCTCAAAACGGTGAAGGAAAACATCGTGAGGAAAACCGACATGAACTAGAACCAAAAAATTCGAAGACATGTGACATCTACCAATCCGCACTGGCCCCACGTGGTGGATTAGGTATAGCCCATTCCCTCTCATTGAGAGAAGGCCTGCAACACAGCAGTGGGAACATTAATAGACTGATGATGATGATGACGACTTTAGTGCCAATAGAGAAGATAACATCTCTACAAACGATCGTTTAGGCTTAGGCTTTAAATTATCTGCACTCATTTTTTTTTAAATTATGGTTATCTGTGGATGAGGTGGCCAAAACGACGTAACGTATAATATCATCGTGTATGTATTATACGTAGCTATATCATCGTTGACCTCTATATCATTACCATTTCGACCTGAACTAATTAGCATAGCGCGTGCATTGTATGTAAGTGATACTGTTTGTCGTTGCGTAGCACCCACTTATTTATTTAGTTTGAATGCAATAGTAAACCATTCATCATTAAATAACACGGCCATTCATCCAAATCTCATGTTATCACTAGCGGACGTCAAGAAAGAAAGTAATAGTAGATTATTGCATCGAGCACAAAGTAATTTATTTTTGCACCGAGTGCCTGATTTCGAGCCCGAGCGTTAGCGAGGGCTCTAATCTAACAGGCACGAGGGCAATATGAATTACTTAAGGCGAGGTGCTTAATCTGCTTTTCTTTCAACTATTACCTATAGGAATAGTAGATAAAAGAAACTCATATCAAACAGTTAAAATAGAAGTTTCTATAACACTGTCGGCTTCATTTCGAATGTTTTCCGGAGTTAATGTGTCGCTAGATGATTCCATTTTAATTCGAAGCCGAAGCACTCAAATTCAGATAGTATCACAATTTATCGTTTCCAAAAATATTGTCAAACAACAAAGTTCCCGCCAAATCACTTTTTTAAATTTCATTCATTTTTAAATCAGAGTGGGAGCCAGCAATGTACAACATCAACAATGCACGGCACGAGAATGCGCGACATTGGAATGTACGTCATTGGAAATCAAAACACGTACGCGGTTATGTCGCGGATTCTCGGCCTGGACCAAGATTGCCCGGCTTGATATTGTACACCATGACAATGCACACACCAGCAACGCACGACACAGGATTGTACAACACGCAATGTCTTCAATTATTTGGGTGTACCTTGCTTGTCCGACCCAAGAGTGTACAGCATGATAATTGGCGACATCGCGTGATTGGCCGATTGGTTGACCAATCAGGTGACTGGGAATTTTGAACTAGGTAGTGCTGTTCCGAAAGACGATTGATAGATTGATTGCGTGATTGAAAACGCTTAAAATATCTTGATAGTGATATTTCATTGTTATTATTTTATTTTTTAGGTTTTAGGGGTTTTTAGTAGCATAGTATTATTATTAAATAAAATACACATTGCTGTTATACGATACCAGAGAGAAGTGTTTTTTATTTCTTAATATCTCCTACCACAGACAAAGGCATAGAGGTAAACAGTCTAGTCATAGAACAAACAATGTAGCAGCATTAGAAATATACATATTTATTTTGATATATTGTATTAACAGTAGTTATTTATTTTATTAAAGTTTTACATTTTTGTTAAATTTGTTTACAAACTTTTTTTTTTCGTATTAGGTTTACAAGTGTAGCTTTAGCAGGTTGGAGTGGAGCTGTTTCAACAAAACCTTGCTTGGCTTGGATGAAAAACTTTACAGGAAATAAAATGTTGTTCTAGTTGCAAACCATGAGATGATGTAAAAAAACCCCGCGTAATACTGAAAAAAGAAAAACCTGATCCCGCGAAATTCAAATTTATAGTTACACTTTTTCGCCTTTTGCGTTTGCTTCAATCACGAACGACCTGTTGAAGTAGCATAAAATCTACCATATTCGCCAAAGACACAGAGTATATAATCACTATGGCCAATGAGTTCAACAAGTCGTCTGGTCGAGTGGCACAGAGCGTTCGAAGCCAGCTTATGGGTTTTCTTTTTGTGTTTTGTTTTTATTTTATTTTTAAACACAAATGACCTCGTAGCAGATGGCGGGATGAGCTGGATAAAACCAACGACCAGTGGTCCTCATTAACCTTGGATAGAAAAAACTGGAAGTCATGGGGAAAGGCCTTTGCTCAGTAGTGGGATGACGCAGGCTTATGTTGACTTACTTTATGTGTTTGTTTGTTATTTATATTGACTTTTTATACCGACTTGGGAAACCCCGACCTATTTTTTATAAACCATTCAGAAGTCGACCGGGACTCCCTCGACTCAAACTCGTTCGGGATCGAGTGCCAAGGCAAATGAAAAAGCATAACTGGTGCGAGGCGGTCGTCATCTGCTGGAATGTCCCAGGTGTCCCTGCACTCATGACGACCTGAATAGCGCCTCTGCCGGCTTGGTTGCGGTTCGAGTGTATAGTTGAGGGCAGTATGGCGGAAAAATTTTCACGGGTTTTCTTTTTCGGGAAATTTAATGATATTATTGCAGCACCTTATTAACTAAGTCCTCAGAAACCATTTAGGTTCAGAGAAGCATGAAACTAAGCCGCACCGTTTCCGAGTTGGAGCTTTTTAGTTTTTTTTTTGTTTTAACAAAACTCTCTATTTTTCCAAAATGTTTGCTCTGATGAAAAGCTTTTAGGAAAGAAAATGTGACTCTAGTCGCAAACCATGAGATGATATAAAAAAACCCGCGCAATATTGAAAATAAAAAAAATATTGTAAGCCCGCGAAATTCAAATTTTCTTATTGTTGATCCGTGGATTGTTTTGATGATTTTGATGATTAGGCGTGACGAAAGGTTTTGAAATCCTCTTCCCTAATGTGGGTACACATTTATTATTTACGAAAAATCCTTTATTTCGGTATTAAACTCAAGTTTAACGAAGTTTAAAGCCATTTTTCTAATACACTTCTGGACATATCTATTGGCCCACCTTGTATTTTCAGTTTCGTTTGGTCCTAGCTAAAATTTCATATTAGGTCGAGCAAAAAGTTTTTATGCAGTTTTGAACCTGGCACATTCACAATTTCATTCAATAGTCTTTTTTTGAATTTCGAACACAGAATTTAAAGAAACAAAAGACAACTTGGAGCCTGTTTGTTGATATCAAAACTTGGTTTTATTGGTTTACTTGGATTTAATTCTTGAAAAAGTGATTGATATCTTTGGTTTTGCATCAAACATTACTTATTCTTAACATGAAGGTGAGGTTCTATCAATAATCTATGGATACTTCACCTGAAGTCGCCGCCCAAGCTGTGGCACTTATTCAGGCCGGACACAGCCAAAGAAACGTGAGTGCTCAACTTAATTTAAGTCGATCTGCGGTCCGAAATGTTTATCGGAGGTACCTAGAGACTGGCGGCTTTGTTCGTCGCCAAGGAAGGCCACGATCTCGGGTCACAACTGAAAGGCAGGATCGATTCATCGTGTCGACCAGCTTGAGAAATCGTCACCTTACCTCCATTGAGATACAAAACCAACTTCGCGACTTCCACGGAGTATCTGTGAGCGCTCGAACTGTTCGGAGAAGGTTAAAAGAACGCGATATGGTACCACACAAGCCAGCTATAATGGGTCCAAACTAACGCGAGCCCACCGAACAGCGCGCCTTCATTTCGCACGCAGTCATTTAAATTGGACACAGCAAGATTGGAGCCGTGTACTCTTTTCTGATGAGTCTAAAATTGTGTTACATGGCAATGATGGAAGGAAGAAGGTCTACCGACGTAAGGGAGAGCGTTTCGCTCAATGCTGCTTTGAAGAGAGGGTTGCTTATTGCGGTGGCTCATGGACTGTCTGGAGCGGTATATCCGCGAGCGGCAAAACTCAACTTGAGGTTGTTACAGGACCACGGCTGCCAACATTAAATGCTGAAAGGTACATTCGTGAGTGCTTAGAACCTCACGTTACCACGTGAGGTTCTAAGCACTCACGAATGTACTTTTGTCAAACTTAGGCCCACATAGTCCGCGTATGGGATACCATACGCGGACTATGTGGGCCCAAATTTCCTTTTTATGCATGATAATGCAAGAGCCCATGCGGCCGGCAACGTCGGGGAATATCTTCGGGATGTGAACATCACAGTTATGGACTGGCCAGCCAGAAGCCCAGACATGAACCCCATTGAGCATATGTGGGACGAGCTAAAAAGACGTGTTAGGGCTCGTCAGCCAGTTGCCCAGACGATGCATGAGTTGAAAACTGCCATAGAAGAGGACTGGGAGATGATCCCTCAAAATTTCATAGAGCGGTTGATAAACTCTACCTATGCCTAATCGTATGAGAGCTGTGGTAGATGCCCATGGAGCTACACGCGTTATTAAATTAAACCTTTATTTGATAAAACATGTTTTGACGTGACAACGTCTCATAAATTTGTTTGCCGGGTGACACTTCAAGAAACTGCGTTACGCTCCGCTCACGTTATGCGCTCACAATGAGAGCGAGTGAGAGGCACGCGTCCCTTCCACTCGGGCATGGTTAGCCCGCCTAAGAGCGAGAGAGACAGAGCGAGAGAGAGAGAGTGAGAGAGATAGGCATACACACCGGTTCATTTCATCCTTCTTCCTACTATACGAATGAATATTCACATTAAAATTATTTTACCACTCAAAGTCGTTGTCACGTAAAACTTTCGCCCGTATACCGACTTTACAGGCAACCAATTTTTTTTATTCAAAAATCAATTGCCTTTAACAAGGCGCATATCCGACTTGTTAGGCGTAGCTCCATGTCGTATGGTATTCTGAATTCAAATTTAAAACAATACGATCGAAAAAGATGGTAAAATGTATCAGGTTTAAAACTGCATCAACAGTTTTTTTTCAATCTAGCAATCATATTTCGGTAGGGGCCATCGAAACCTAAACTCTAAGGTGGGCCAATAGATGTGTCCAGAAGTGTATTTTTTCAATAGTGCGCGAAAACAGCTCTCAGGTGTCATGGCGTCGGCTCTGACGTCACACCTAAACGTATCTAGTAGTGATTATATACTCTGTGGTCACACCTAGGTAAACAATGCCATTGTGTCTATGCGTAGCGAAGAAAGTTAACAAAATATTAAATTTAAAACGAATTCCAAAGTTTTTAAGTGGTGTGCAGTACCAATAACAACACCCAACAAAGTGTTTGTGTATGTACCAAACATGGAAATAATAAGAGATAAGTGGTTAAAGCTTGCACGGCGAAACTCGAACGACTTATAATTTATTTCTGTGAAGACCACTTTGATGTGAGTATGTTAACATATATTGATAGGTCCTAAACTTAAAGTGTTTGTTGGACGTGAAATAGTTGAAAATATTGAGGCTATGCAATTTTGAGGTTATGTTTGTTTTGGTCTTGGATGTCATTCTTACTAACGATCATAATCGTTAACTTGTCTTTTTTCAGTTGCCAAATGATATGGAAAGCTATATGAAGAATCATGTGATGGGGTCACAAGTACGTATGAAACCAGGATATATGCCCCATAATATTTATGTGCCAACCAGACAGGAAAACCGACCATCTGATACAACAGAGCGACCCTATGTACGGTAGCTAAGAAACGAAGAATGATGATTATTGAAGTGTAAAAAGGAATTAGAAGAAAAATGAACAGTTACAAAACAATCAAGTTTCAAAGAAATTGCATCCAGTAGTTCAGGTATTTATTATTAACATGTTTATTAGAATATAGCATTGATAAAAGTAATTTATTCTCAGTGTTTATTACTTATGTACATTGTAGGTACACTCAAAACTACATAGAGTTTTCTGTGACCTAGTAATCTCCTACTTGTGTTGATAATAATTCTAACATTGCACTTTGGTGAGAGCCAAGAGTAAATAACAAGCACATAGAATTTAGTTGGTTTTATTTCTCATGACACTGAGTACAGAATAATAGAAAAATGACACATAGTGTTCCTAACAAACATAATCCAAACATCCGTTATCTCTCATACCAGCCAGTCTGAATAACACTTGCAAACCTCTTCTTAAAACACTTAAATAACAAAATATTTGTTTTACAGTTCAGCAGAATGTAGCAGAAGTTCCCCAATTAACACCAAGAGTATTGGATTGATCAGTTCAAGTACATATATCACCAAGAGTATTGGATAAATCAATTCAAGTACATAATATATGGAAAATGTTTAGAAGTAAAGCTTACCAAACAAAAGTCAGTTTGGTAAATCAGATGACGTCACCATCAAAGCGCTACATTCTGTATCTACATCACCATTTAAAATCAAGCATTGTGGTGTTAATATAAACCCATCAATACCAAGTAAAAATTATTTGAGTAAAATATTTATAAAATTGGAACAATCAGATAGCGATACGACTTATACTCCCAGTGCAACTCATGCAGAATCAATATCTGTAAAATCTCTTAAATGGAGTCTACATTGGACTGTAGCGAGATGATAGAGGATGACAAAAGGAGAGAAGATTTAAACGCTTTAGAGTCTTGAAGAAAATTCAAAACAGTCCCCGTTCTTATATCTTGTTATTATTTAGTTAACTTGATTCAAGAACAGACAAATATACCATTTAACCATATTTTACTGTCTTAAACTTGTGGTTTGATTAATACACAAGATTCTCTTATTAAATAAAACACAAAAAAAATATCAGCATTTTTATTTTCTATTCTATACTTTTATATATCAAAATACATGGGTTTTCCAAAATTTAATAAGTAAACACTTTCAGGAAGGCCTAACATTATATTGCGCATCAAAAGTTAGGTAGGTATACATAATTATTATAATTTCTACTTTTATATTAGCAGAAAAATTTGGGTCTACAACGCCAAAGTAACACTTATTTAGACCACTCAGGTACATTTGCATTCGAAACTGGGCAAATAATTACTTGTTGGGTTTCCCATTTTTTATGTAATTGAGTTAAGTTTTGTTACTTATCCATCAGGGGAACCTGCTATCATCCAATGGGATGTTTTTAGGATATGAACAGTCCAGTAATCAACATATTATGTAATGTTGGTAAGCCTCTTGCCCGGATTAACCTTGGCCCGGACCTAGGGGCGCAAAGGGGCCTCACCCACCCAACTAACCCCCCGACCATAAAAAGGCACAATTTGGCGGCTATTAATCTGGCAATATACAAAATTATGGAGCCTGTGCTATTCGACAATGTTTAGAAGATGGGTGTTCCTATTCGGTTGCATAAATCACCGGACGAGTGAGCCGGCACGCTGAACTCTACTATGTACAGTACACTGGATGACTGGACCATATACTATGCACTGGATTGGCTGTCGCTAGAAAGAGAAAGGAGAGAACTGCTGAACGTTATATGGCGGGACCACGCCAGTTTTTGCGAATATCATGTGAATAGGATATAATACTACAATATTTCTACTATTTCATCCTACTAATATTATAAATGCGAAAGTTTGTGAGGATGGATGTATGTTTGTTACTCTTTCACGCAAAAACTACTGAACGGATTTGGATGAAATTTTGCACACAGATGGTTTACAACCTGGATTAACACATAGGATACTTTTGATCCCGAAAGTAAGATCCCATGGGACAATTTTGAAACTTCACGCGGGCGTAGCCGCTGGCAGAAGCTAGTACTTTCATAAAAAAATCTACACCCATAACATTTTAAAATATTCTGCAAAGAAAGTGGTCCCGCTATTTTTATATCATGATGAGAAACACATGGCGGGATCTTAGGCCGCTTTCACACTAGGACGTTAGCAGCGCGACAGTAGCGCGGCAGAAGCACAAATGCCTTCACATTATAAGGACAGCCGCGCCGCAGCATATGTTTTAATATGAAATTCTGACAGCGCAACCGTCGCGCTGCCAAAGTCGCCTTAATGTGAAAGCGGTCTTCAGTTGAATAAACAAAATTTCAAAGACCAATTTAACCACTAGACCTTGTGGTGCACCTTGGCGATTGGCGGAGGCCTATGTCTAGCAGTGGACTGCAATTATGATGATGATGAACAATTAGCTATTTTTATTAGATCATCAACAAATTAACAGCCTCCATTGTCTAGTGATCCGAGTGTTTGGCTCGCGATCCGAGGTTCTGGGTTCGATTACCGGTGGGGACACTGTCTCACAAAAAATATCTTATGGGACTGTTCCAAGTTTAGTTAGGGCATTGCAGGTTAAATAAATAACCTGATTGTTTAGAAAGTAAGATGATTCCGTGCTTCGGATGCGGACGGCACGTTACTGTTGATCCTGGTTATTTTG
The DNA here is from genome assembly GCA_916618015.1 of Xestia c-nigrum. Lineage (NCBI taxonomy): Eukaryota > Metazoa > Arthropoda > Insecta > Lepidoptera > Noctuidae > Xestia > Xestia c-nigrum. The sequence goes on from OU745260.1 coordinate 16,556,501, forward strand.
AAACCTGGATTAACATATGATACTTTTTATCCCCGTAGTATGATCGCGTGGGACAGTTATCGAACTTCACGCGGGCGAAGCCGCGGGCAGAAACTAGTTTTAAATTATTCTGCAAAGACAGTGGCCCCGCTAATTTGATATCAAAATGACGGGACCACTAATTGAAGCAATGGGAGCAACAAGGGCGTTCGGCACCCAAAGCCCATTTTAATATTATTGCACCAAATTAAACATTGCGCTATCTAATATTGTATGGCAACAACTCATTTTGATGCAGTGATTCTAGATGGTGTGATAGATAATAATTGAGAGGATTTTGCTACGCTGACCTGTAGTATGCGAAAGTTTATTTTAATGTAAAAACATGGCTGAAATTATTGAAATCAGTGATTTTGTGCAGATGACGACCAGACTGATTAGGTTCCTCTAAAAAAGAAAGGAAACAAGAAGTTTAAGAATATAAAGTTATGGAAGAAAACAAGCCCACAGATATTATTTAAACTTTTAAATAATTAAAGCAAATGAGTGTTGTGATTTACTTTTATAAAAAGATGACTGTTTAAAGCACCTAAAGCCATCATGTATGCCTTCAAAACCATTTAAAATATGAACGCCCAATTAATTTATGGGTAGGATGAAACAAGGGCGGATAACATACCTAAAAATATGTTATTTTGAAGTTTCTATTTGAAAATAATAATAATAATATTATAATCTTACAACTTACTCATTGTTACCCGTAATTTTCAATGTTCTAGGGATTTATCTTAATTCATTTAGAATTTATAACATACCAAAAACTTTAACTTCAATTATCTCAAAAGTTACTTTTTGGTGTAACGCCCTAGTTGCACGCAATGCTTCAATTCATTTGATGACACAAAATTTCAATACGAGTACCATTTCGTATTGACTACGTTTGAATCATTATAATGCTTTTAAGACTGTAATTTAAATAAATAAATGTTTCTTATATTTACATCAGAAAAGAGCCTAAAGAAAAAGTAAAGCCTCTATTCAATTGTATGAGCCATAAAATGATAGGTACTACAACGCATAAAATTATACTTTTTCTTCAGGCGCTTTTCCTATGTAAATTTAATAAACATTTATTTATTGAAACTATTTAAAAGTATAATTACATGTAATTAAAACTTACTATTTCGTATTGAGTTTTTGTGTGTTCAGTTTAAAGGATTTTAAACTGAATACACAAAATGTCGCCATGTGTTCCTCATCAAATGAATAGTGGTCCCGTCATTTTGATATAAAAATAGCTAGACCACTTTCTTTGCAGCATATTTGAAAATATTATGGATGTAGAATTTTTCTATGAAAGTATGAAATAGTAGAAATATTGTATTATATCCTATTCACATGATATTCGCAAAACCTGGCGTGGTCCCGCCATATTGACGTTCATTTTAAATTAACTTACCTAGGTACTTCATTATACACTATATTATTTAGGAGGCCTATGTTCAGTAGTGGACTTCCTATGGCTGATATGATGATAATATATAAACTGCATTTTTGTTTATTTAATGATACTTTTATGGAAAGAAGCAAGCTAGGTACGAATAGAGATCAAGAGATGATGTATGTATGGTCACGGAATCTGTGTGGAGCACAAGGGAAAGGAGTATCCTGCAGGACATACCTACTACGGACGAGGAAGAGTGAAAAAAAGATAATGAAATTAAATAATTTAATTAAATTTCATCATTCTCTTGCCCTTATCCCAATTCATTTGGGGTCGGCGCAGCATGTCTTCTTCTTCTCGTCTTGGTCTTCCTATACTCACATACCTACCCATCTACATTCATACTCAAAACTTTCCTCACTACATTTTCTTACACATATTAAGTAGGTACCTACCTATTTCCTAATTTTAATTACAAATAAAATTATGTAACATTCAATTAGTAGGTGGTACCTACTATTTTAAAGGCTATTTATCTGTCATGGATTTCTAAAATGTGATCAGACATGAACCTACAGTAAAAAAATAAAATATATTATTATTGTCTGTATCAAAAATAAAACTAGTTGGTTTTTAAGAGTATTTTAGATGGAGAGATAAGCATTCATAGAACCGCCATGCTAATCATAATGGAATTTAGCTGTTTTTGAAATCCCCGAAGGGAATTGACTTTGTTCTGTATATCCTTTAGGATTTTTTCGAACCCTTGTCCCTCTACTTCCTGCTCCTCTTCCTCGGGCTCTTCATCTTCACAATTATTACAAAAAATTCGTGTTGTACCTGCTTTCATGTCTGCTGCCAAGCCTTTTACACAATTCCTATGGAATGTTCCTAGGCAAATACCTTGGCATAGAAAAGGAGATCCATTACTCGCCAGTTTCTTCTTACACTTTTGACACTACATACCAATCCAATAATAATTCTAAGAGTTTTTTCAATAATTTTATTTTCGTTACTTGACAAGTCGACTGACAGGTCGGGTTGTTGACTAGGTATAACCAATTAACTTTTTACTAAAGTGTTCTTTCCTTCTGCGATGAAACCATATAATATATATATTGTAATGGAATTCCAGGCTTGCGGTCCCCTTGAGCAGCAAGCAGCGACACAATCATGGTATGGACTATGTTCGGGGCAAATATTTCATTGCTTTTATAATTATCTCCATCAAGTTTGAGTCGAACACATCTTACGATCGCAGTGAAAATCTAAAATAAATAAGATTCATTAGAAAGTTATTATGATGGCAGCTAAAGGTAACCTTCTACAAAATTCCTAGGTTTAATAAAATAAACACTGATGAAATTTTTTCATAGCTCGACTGCTAGCACTTAGGTATAGATATAGTACGTACCTACTTATATATTGCTATTTTTATTCTGTATTAAAGCTATGTGCTATGTTGTAGATCTTGTCACTGTCTCCACAGCTGGTGTTTGTGGGTAATTATGTAGGAATGTTTTGTGGATAGGTATTTATTTATCAGATAGTAAGGACCTACATATTAGTAAATAATATAGAGTACCTACAAGGATTGATTAATTACATCACAAACAAAGCCATAGGGATCAAACTGACAGCCCCCAGATAAAGAGCTCTAATAATTTACACACTGATAATCATAGGGTATCATAATAATTGAGACGATTTGTAAGTTACGGAAAGAATCTGAGAATAATGGGTCAGTGTCGTCTTATGGGCACTATGAAAAAAATACTTAGAAAAATTTCGCGACAAATTTCGAGGTAGTTGGTCACAGTTCTAACTTAACCTATAGATCCCTTTGACATCGTTTTTACGACAAACGGTAAGTCGGAGACAAACAAGACACTTTTAGCCTTATATTTAGTACTAGCTTCTGCCAGCGGCTTCGCCCGCGTGAAGTTTCAAAATTGGGGTTGAGTGAGAATATTATAAACGTAAGAGTAAACAAATATAATAATAACAAATCTCCGAACTGCTAAGCTATCGGGAGTTACACGTGTTATTGTGAGTCAACTATAAAAGATAGACATATGCTGTCGTGGGATATTTTTTATATAATTTTATGTGGAATATTTCCGTTATACATGATTTCTATGTAGCTTTAACCATTAAGGCTGCACACGCGACGGAAGCTAAAAAAACCAAGTAACTTCTCCCGTTTTCCCAACATTTCCTTTCACTGCTCTGCTCCTATTAATGGTAGCGTGATGAAAAGTATACTATTACCTGCTCAGGAGTATGTAGAATAATTGTACCAAGTTTCGTTAAAATCCGTCGAGTAGTTTTTTTTTGTATAAATAACATACAGACAGACAGACAGACAGACAGACAAAAATTTTACTGATTGCATTTTTGGCATCAGTATCGATCACTAATCACCCCCCGATAGTTATTTTGTAAATATATTTCATGTACAGAATTGACCTCTCTACAGATTTATTATAAGTATAGATAATAGCATAGGTACTTACTTGATCAATGAAATATAATTTCTTGTTGAAAACGCTTGCACGTTGCTGATGTTAATCATGTTTGTTGTCATTATCTTTTCCTTTCTTCCATCTCAGGACCATTTTCTCTTCCGGATTTAGCTGTAGGAGGGTGCCTTACAACCAGAACTCAACAAGAAAACCCAAACAGCGTTTTTAAACTTTTCTAAAAACACTGGTAGGTACACAAATAATTCACAGATTATTATATTGATTGAACGTCAACCGAAACAAAATCAATCATGAATCAATCATATTTGTGATACCTCCCATCCCTAGTGTCACATGGCTTTTTACTTTTTTAATGTGACGTCACTGTTTGTTTTGATTCCAATTGATGTGCTGTGCATTATCAGGCCGGCCAATCCTGGTACAGGCCGAGAATGCGCGACATGACAATGCACGTCATTGGAATTCAAAACAGTCACGTGATGTCGCCAATTATCATGCCGTGCATTGTTGGGTCGGACAAGCAAGGTACAGCCGAGTAATTGGAAACATTGTGATGGTTTCTTTTACATGGGCGTACACACTCGTGTTGTACAATCCAGTGTCGCGCATTGCTGGTGTGTGCATTACAGTGACGTGCATTATAGGGACTCATCAGAGTTAGCAGCAATCATTTTTTAAATTTGGAACAAGTAGGATAGAAACGAATAATACGTACTTAAAAAAAAATATTGATAGAGGCTGAATAGAGCTAATCCATTGATATTGGCACCTTTTGATGAGATTAAAAATAAACTGTGCAATAATGAAATTTCATATATTTTTATTGCTCTAGAGCATTAAAGATTCGCTTTGTACTGAATTTTTAGTGTGATTATGATGAAATTAAAGCATAGTTCGAAGAAAAAGCATTTATTAATGCCTCGATCGAGTCTAGATCGTTCCATTTTTAAATTACTTTTTACTCCCTAGGGAATAAACGGTCACTTTAATCCCGCTTCGTAGGGATATAACGGCATACTTTTAGAGCATGAGAAGTGAAAAATATAATCTAACCTTTGTTACATTACTAAAAGATTTTTCTAATTCGGTCCAGTAGTTTTGTTTATTCGTCACATACGAGTTCAAAAATAAGCCTTTATTGCTGTTTAAACTTACAAAGATTGGATGTAACTAACTAAACTATGTGCGGTATATATTTTCTTACTTATATCTAATTTCATGTATCCTAGTTCGGTTCAAAAACAGCTTCTCTAAACATTTCAATTTTTCCCTGTCTTTTGCCACTCGGATCCATTCTGGACCCGCCACTTTTTTTATATCGTCCTCCATCGTTTTCATTTGTCGCCCTTTATTTCTTTTACCATCTCTTGGGTACCACTCCTTTATAATTTTGGTCCATTTCTCTTGTTTTTCTCTAAACATGTGGGACGTCCATCGCCATTTTTGTGATCGAAGCTTCGATGTAATGAATGTGCCTGTTTGAATTGTATTTTGTTTTTTATTTCTGTTCCTCTAACTTTATCTCTTCTATTCACTCCTCTCTATACTATTTTGGCTTCTTTATATACAAAAAACAAATCTTCCCTCTTTATAACATTACGATACGTTTTTCGTTCCGCACATCTAAGTTGCACTCGAGGAAGGTACAGACCTACATTTATAAAGAAGAAGAAAGACCTTGACTATAGATAACAGTAACTGTGGCAAAAATAAGACAATGAAACGTTCAAGTGTTAAATTGACGTGATAAGATTTACGCGAACCTTGTATCGAATGTCATCAAAACACGGGAGATATAACAATATACTAAAAAGCATCGAAACTGATAGATACGAGTGTTATAGTACTATGCATTAGATACTAAATTTCTACAACAATTTATATATATCCCAGATGAAAACATGCCGACTTGCCTACTCGTAAAATCAATTTAAGAGTATTGAAAGGCAAAAATATAGCAGAAAAAGACATGGCGAGTGATCTAATGATGACAGAGCGAAGGACACTTCATAGTGTTGTGTGATGGTGATCTGCAGCACTAGTAAGTATGTGAATCTATAGGGTGACTGATGGATTGTGTCCAGTGTAGGTACATTAGGTGAACAAAAATGTACGGAACAGCAGATTTTTTTCGCAATTCAGGTTTGGTCCCAGCCAGAGTAAAAGTTGTTTCTTATCATGAGTACAATCACGTGTTTAAGTTTCGTACAATAATTACCAATCACCCTATATAAAATAAATATACTTACAGAACTATCGTCCAATCAAATAACACTAGTTTCAATCTGTAATGCATATATTTATGGGCATGTCAGACAGAAGTATTGAGAGAGGAATTTTTAAAAGTGTGAACCTTTACTTTGTTATTTTGTAGGTTTTAATTTTATGTTAAATATAACTCTTTTAGTTCTAGTTACATAATGTAGGTATTTAGTTGGTTTTATAACCGTTGTAATCAAATAAATAAATTTAAAAGTAGGTACCTATATCGATGTATTAGGTACAGTTTTAAACGCATTCCAATACGTTTCGCTCCACAACTTTGAGTTATCGAAGCCTCACAAATATAAATGCTGTTAGCCGAGAAGAAACATCATAAACGGAGGAAATTTAACTTTGTTCTTATCGGTATAAAGCGTTATTTTAAGCCCGCGGCTAAATAATAACAGCCACTCTTACCTAGGTTGGTCTGTGGATGGGTGACCACCCATTACATACTGGATTTCCTCCGTGCCTCGGGAAGCACGTTAAGCCGTTGGTCCCGGCTGTCAATTGCAGACCTTTGACAGTCGTTACAGGTAGTTAGTGGCCAAAAAAGTCTGACAACCAGTCTCACGAAGGGGTATCGTATTACCCAGTAGGTACTAACTGGGTTGTGGAGGTCAGATAGGCAGTTGCTCTATGTAAAATCAAAGTATTCAGCTGCATCCGGTTAGACTGGAAGCCGACCCCAACATTGTCGAGAAAAGGCTATGCAGATAATGATGAAGCGGTAACACACGATCAAAATCGAAATAGAACTTGTAGGTACCTATAAAATGAACCGGCAACGACTGGCGACCTTGGAATGGGGCCTAAGTTGGGCTGGATAGATGCAGCAGACCAGATCATTGTGGTTCAGCTTGAGAGAGGTCCACCAGTGAACTGTGCCAGGCCGAGTTTATTGATAAAAGCAAAAAGTTGTCAGGAATTAAGAAACACACTGTCACGACTTATGAGTTATTTAAACCAATAAAAACAGGCAGTTGGAGCAATACCGCCTACAGCAGTAACACACAAAACCTATTTCCTAAATGACTTTGAATCTAAAGATGATTATCCTCAACCGCAGCCATAACAATATTTTTTTGTACACTAGGCATGCAAATACGAATGATATCACCTCGACTCTTCAATATCATTTGATAGGATTAAGAAAACAACATCACTTACAGTAAAATCAGATAAAACTTTGGAATTCCTCGCTGCACCGCTTTGCAAGAATAAACACTATTGTATTTCACTATCAGTAAATCCGAAGTATTTGAACACAGAGAAATACTATACGCCGCGATATCGTGCGCAGGCGACCTTTATCAGCTGTTATTGAAACAGAACTGTCCCCTACACAACGCAGTCAACTAACAATTGACTTCAATGGAATACTTAATTTAAACGAGAAGCGTCATGTTCGTTCACTCCTCGTTTGACAATACAAATCTGACCTTATATTGAGTCCACCGCCTGTTTTTATAGCTAGTATGACATGACTATGTTTAGAGTAACGTTATCTGCATTTTTCGACAAAAATCTTCGTTCGCAGAGCTGTTTAGGCTCACAAAAAGTAAACAAAATGTGGGCTGATGTTTTTCGATCTCAAACATGAAAATCAACTACATGTTATGACAAGACTACTTAATTAAACATAAGGTAAATACACTTAATTCAGAACATGTGTAGTCGTGGAAAAGTTTTCTATAACGTTTTTTTATCTCACCTCGTGTGAAAATCCTTTTGCCAGTGCTCATCCTATAACCAGCTTAATAAATTAATGACACTTCTGTTTGACAGACGTATTTACGTCCATTCCACTTTATATAGTGTTACCACACTGTTGTGATGCCCGGGCAACTGTCAACTTCCGTATGAAAACTTTTCTACGATTACGCAAGAGGTTATACTGTGAACCTGCACTTGGTTTTGAGGCAGTCGGGAGAATGACAGCAACTCCCGGCAGTCAGCTGTCCAGAACATTTGCGCGCGCAACAGAATCTCTCTACTGCGCAGGTAGAGGTACCTACATCTGTATATCGAATAATGCTGAGGTCACACCTAGACCCTTTGGCGAACATTTCTGTTTCCGCGACAGTTGAAAATCGAGTGTTTTTTCAAAGAAATAATTGCTTTTTTGATGAGTATGAACATGGATCGGCTTGTATATTTACAGCAATGAGACAGATCAACCTAAGAAACAATGAATAGGTTGTGCGAACCCTCAAACGATTGGATAGAGGGTTAATACCGAGATGATAACAGTTTATAAAATGAAAGATAAGCTGCTATGCCATCCCCAACTTAAATATGTAGTTCCCGTTCGTGTGGGAATACGGGGATAAAATATAGCCTATTTTACTCGCTGATATAAAGGGTGAAATCACCTCTTAACGAATCCGAAAGGCACTTATTCTCCCCGTCATTCTATATCATACCTGGGAACCTTTTAGTTACGGAGATTAGAGGTCAAAGTTCCGACTATTTGAAAAGTTTTTTTTTAATACAATTTTTTATTGTAAGATCTTTAACTCTACGACCCCCGTACTATTCAATACAGAATGTTTTAAGTGAGTTACATTGAGTTCAACCACAAAACATGATTTATCATCCCAAAAAAAAGTAGTTACCCAGCAATAATTTTTGCGTAAAGTTACTTAGTTTGATGTACAGAATGCTTGATTAACGGCTTCGTGATGAAGTTGTTCACAGCCTGTATAATATAGCAATCCATTGCTAAAAGAATTTTTCAAATCGGTCGCGTAGTTTATAAGTTTATTCGTTAGATACAAAAATACAAATATTTCCTTTTAATACCAATAGTAAGGATGAGAATGAGAATGAATTGATTACTAATAGGTATTAAACATAGTATGGCATAAGTTAGACTTACAGAGCTTCAGTTCATAATTTGGAAACAACCTACATGGGTGAACGAAGAAACTACAGGCCCCCAACTGCTACGATCGTTACATACTCCATTTGCTTCGTCCACGGGTTAATTATACTGATGATGTTGTAAAACCACAAAAAAATGGCAAAGCCCCGTTAGTGTAGCACCAGCATTAGCACGGTCTAGGGCTGCCATCTGCAAAATCATTAAACTAGGACAACAAGTTCGACATGTGAAATATAAATGTTTCACAAGTATTATTGTCTGCGTGTATGCTGACGGTGCTCGTCCAGACCAACCCTGGTTTGGACTTGTTTGCTGATGAATGGAGGATGGTAATTTTAGAATGTTTGTGATTCTGTGATAAGCCAGAGTGTAAGCAAGCTGAACTCAATGTAACAAATGAAATTTACACGGTGTTTGGGAAATACATATTTAGTAACGCTTTCAGATCTGATAATTTTTCAGTATCTTCTTGAAATTTGCTTCCACCATACTAACGTGAACAGCCAAGAACAGTAGCTATATACAATTGTACAGAGCTCTACATTTAGTAACCAGAAGGTAGGTATATCTAGAGCTTATTATCGAACGATCGCGTTGTTGGTAGGTAGTTAATGCAGTAAATAACGTTTTTTGTACTTGCGAAACGCATAATATCTTCATCATCATCATCACCTGCCTTGCATTTTCCTAAATATGTTGGAGTCGCTTTAAATTCTTACCGGATATAGCTGTACCAACTTAAAGCGATCTGCCTATCTGACCACGTATAGGTACCAGACAGAAAATTATTTAACTCTTTTTTAAAAAAAGGACCTTTCGGTAAAATCAGTAAGACGAAATCACAGTTATTTTATGTTGGTCCGAAAATAGTACCCTGTGAAACGCCTGCCTGAAACACGAATTTACCCGGTGCCTCTCATTGCTCTCTATCGAGTTCAGGCAATTAAAAACTACAAGTCTACAGTCGACACAATATGAGTAAAGAACTTGATAGTAGAGTTGTTATCTTAATAAATACAAATGGGGATCGAATTCGGAAACCCACACACTTAGAGATCTAATTGACGAAGCTGAAAGGTACTGGTTCTCTCCGTCATTGCGATTTTTTGTTTTTGTTCTGGAACCATTCTACTTACAGAAATTTATATTGGATGGGAGGTCAAAGTTTCAACTATTTTTCATAAGTTTTTTTTTATATATATAACTAGCTTCTGACCGCGACTTCGTACGCGGATCCTGTTGTTTATGCCAGCGACAACGGGGTCGTCAAAATCTAAGATCTGAAATGTCTGATGTCGAATTCTAAGAGCCCAGGGACGGGAAAATAACGGATCTTTCCCACCTGACCAACACATACCGTTTGTTTCTTTTTGCCATTTAACAGCTTCACATGAAGTACAATTTTGAACCATACCTCCGATGGCGGAATATGTGGCGTATTCAATCAAACGAGTATACGTAAATGCACTCCGTTCCTTATCAACCCAAGGAAGGTCGCCATGCCCTACGGCTATATCTTGAGACACATCCGATTCTTCAGATGATATTGACATTCTGTTCAGAGAATGTCAAAAAAGTCTTCGCGCTCTTCTTCAGTCTCTTCACGCTGTACTCCAGCAATTCTTTCTCTCTCACTCAAATAACATAAGCTCGAAACATATTTATTCGATAAAATAATATAATAAATAGGAGTTTTGGCCAGTAGAGTCTTTGATATATTCTATTTATTTTATTATCTTAGATATTCTATGAAATACCATCGTCATCGAAAATCAGTCTTAAACTGTTACCGCCTTCACCGCGTGGAGGTACTCCCAGTTTATGTTATTTAAAATTATACTTACAGTGAAATTAGTGAAAGCTTTGCAATAATTTTCACATCAGATGTTTCTGATCTTCGACTTTTATAAGTCAACAGGAAATCCCCATCAGACCGAACAACTTTTGCTAAGACGTCATTCCTATATGTGTTATGGTGTAGCTGGGCTCTTGTAGTTCCACAACTGACAGGTGTCCCAGATCTTCGGCTTTTATAAGTCAACACGAAATGCTCATCAGACCAAACAATTTTTGCTAAGACGTCATTCCTATAATATGTGTTATGGTGTAGCTGGGCTCTTGTATTTCCACAACAGGTGTCTCAGATCTTCGGCTTGTATAAGTCAACACGAAATGCTCATCAGACCAAACAACTTTTGCTAAGACGTCATTCCTATATGTGTTATGGTGTGGCTGGGCAGTGGGCTATTGGAGTTCTACAACAGGTGTCCCAGATCTTCGATTTTTGTAAGTCAACAGAGAGTGCTCATCAGATTAAACAACTTTTGCTAAGACTTCATTCATAAATGTGTTATGGTGTAGCTGGGCTCTTGGTGTTCCACATCAGGTGTTCCAGATCTTCAAATTTATTCAGAATTATAATATTCTCTCAGCTGAAAATGCTCATCACGTGGAACATTTTTTGCGATCGTATCATTTTTATATTTCTTATAGTTTAGCTGGTCTGTTGCGGTTCTGCATCAGGTGTTCAAGTTTCCCAGATAAATAAACCCCCGTCATTTTTTTAATATATTCAATGTACAGCCACAGCTTTTTTACTTTTTTTTTTATTATATGTATATGTCACCGTAAAATTGTCAAATACGTTTTATTACAATATAACGTGTTTCTCTCTAGCGATATTGTAAAGTCTCGAATTATTGTCAACTGAACATACGGAAGTATCGGGACTTGGGGCAACCCCCCGTTAGTTAGGTTCCTTTAAACCCTGTACTCGGAAATTGTACCACTGGGCAAGGCGGACCCCTCCTTCCCTCCACACCACGTAAGTTGACTACCATCGCATGCATATCACGAAAAATAATGCGTTTTGTTGTAAGCAGTATGTTCATTTGACAATATTTCGAGATTTTACAATATCGCTAGCGATATTACAATATAACGTATTTGACAATTTTACGGTGACATATATGTAGATATAGATATAGATTATAGCTTTACTTACTTTAAATACCTCCATAACCCCTGTACTACTCTAAGCATTAATCAGCACAATGTTTTGCAACCGTGATGTTTAACACACAAAAATAGAAGGGACTCAGAAATAATATTGTCCTCGCGAAAGGTCACGTCTAATGCGGAATACGGATTACGGACCACTGTAAGAATTAAAATCTAGTGTAATAGACTAAACTTTTCTCTAATATCTTTTTACAGACATAAAACAACAAATAAGAAACTTACCCAAATTGTTTTAGTAATAATGAGAACTGTCTTTCCTCTAACACATTTTCAAACGTACGCTACGAAGGCTATTAAACCACATTTAGTGAGTGTGGTAATGGTTACATTACTTGATAAAGCACGTCTGAATTACAAAACCTACAACTGTACAATGATTGTTCTGATAAAAGATAACGTCTCTTAATTATAAAGACGAGTTAACGATTACGATTTCATTAAGAGAGATCAGAGAGAGTTCATCTTTGTTCTAGAGCTGTCAGTGTCAAAATTTCATAGCAATGATGCCATTGACTTGAACACTTAACAGGCGAGCTGATCGCGTACACTTTTAGTGTTGGAATTGGACCTTAATGTAGCCTACCCACACTAATCTACAAAAAACTGTTTGTCTAAATGTTGCCTTTCCTGTATCAGTCTTCGACAGAAAACATTTTGTAGATGAAGCGGGAAAACATTTTTGCCACGGTCATTTGACAAAATAATTTTATTTTAGCCAAATTTGTCCTGACTTCGAGGCAGTTTGGGGTCGTGGCTAAATAATACCAGCCACAGAGATCAATCTTCAGGGTTAAGTGACGTTTGCCCGGATGGGTTCGTGGATGGTGAACATTCGTGACATACTGAGATCGCTCCGTGCTTTGGAAAACACGCTACGCATCTGAAACATCGGCGTTCATTCGAAAATCTTCACCGTTATTACGGATAGTCAGGTGTCCGACGTCTTACCAAGTGTTACATCTTGGTACTCCTACTCAGTAACTGAGTGTGAAGTAATATCAGACAGGCAGAGAGGCTCCATGAATAATACTATTATACAGTTGCATTCGATGGGATTGGAAGCCGAAATTGTTTGGATAAGGCAAATAAATAATAAAATAAATATCGCTGGACAGCGCCATCTAGTGACACACTAAACAAGGCTTGTGTCGAACACCAGATATTTGATAGGTACACTACATATATACTTTTTTGTTTGTAAATACGTACTTATTATACGTATAAACATGCATGACTCGGAAACAAATGTCCACGCTTATTATCACACAAACATTTGCTCCTACCGAGATTCGAACCCAGTACCCTAAGAAGAACGTAAGGCAGCCTCACTGCCACTACGCCATTCGGCTCGTCAAATATGAAGGTACTGATTTTTTGTTGTAGTTCGCTCATCGGGAATAATGTAAAAAGTAGGTCGGAAATATTAATACTATTTTCTCCTAAAACCCTCTCCCTCTACGGCCCCGACGATCGGAGATCGGAGGCTACTTCCTTTCTATTTACTCTCTTTCTCGAGAGGGAAGCAACCTGCTGATGCTTCTCTTGCGCCCCTCTGCCGGCTGCCGGTGCCTATAAATGAGTACTTAATGAAAAGGTCAACGCGTAGGAAAAGAAATAAACTTATATCGTGATGTTAGCTTTATATTTTTCAACTGTCATCTTAATATTTTGTAACATAAATTCACAATAACACTGTATAAACCTATCAATGGCGATTATCAAAAGTGTCATAATAATAATTTATTTTTATGGGATCACATCACAGTTTCATAAAGCAGAAGATTCATTGGAGTGATCTCAAGTCAACGTTCTGATCGCAGTCAGAACAGAGTTCAAGACGAATTTAAATTAAAAGTATGCTGGTCTATTAAGTGAGCAGTAATATCTAAAATCTCACATATCTAATATCGTTAACCGGCGAGGTCTTATGGAAATAACAAGTAATCAAAATAAATGTTAGGAAGAACAACTTGTCGTAAAACAGTGCGTTATTCCGTCAGAAGGTTTGCCAGATTCAAATGGATCCTCAAAAGTAAGTAGTTTGGCACCATCATTGTCGACGTACATCGTTGATAATGTTGAAATCCCTTTACCGCTTCTAGCTTGCACAACTACTATAGCTTCAGTTTTTCTTGTGGTTATATGCTTAGCTTTATCGGCGAAAAGTCTGAAAAAATAACTGTATTGTTACATCGGACCTACTAGAACATTCGAGAAAGCCAGTGATTACAGTGTGTGTACGTTAGAAGTTCGAGGACATTCCATTATTATTAGTTTTAAAGTTAGGTAGGTACAAACTCGCGACCTATTTAAATAAAGACATTAGAATTTCGACCGTACGCCTAGGGCATACGGTTCATATTTGTTTGTTTTGTACAAGTAGCTTATACCTACAACTTTTATAGGTAATACCTACCTTGTAGGTAGGTACTTACTATTTCTTTTGTTAGTGTTTTTTATGACCCTCTCGAATGTTCGTCGTTATTCTGGTGTGTCTGTTGGCGAGTATAAATAGAGCGCTCAGGGCCGCGCTCGTCAACAACGTGAAGACTATCGTTACGGACGTAAGGGGGGGCACCGGTGATCTTACGGAGATATCGGTTCCCCCCCTTACGTCCGTAACGATAGTCTTCACGTAGACCTCAGAATCCCCACCGTTAAGCAGTTCATGAAACGCCTTTCCAAGCGTTACTTCGACTCTGCTATTAAACATAGGAATCCCCTAATCGCATCGGCCGCCCGGTACGACCCATCGCGTATTAGCTCCGTCCAACGTCCGCGTCACACCCTAGTCGCCCCCGACGATCCGATCACTATCTTGCAAGAGAGTAGGAAAGATACCAGTACGGTACGCAGAGCATACAAGTACAAACCGAAAACCTACCGACCTCGCCGCAGAGGTCCGGCGCGAAATCCCCGATCAATCCCTCCCCGACCCTTGCTCGAGCCAGCCCGCGACGCTGAGCCTGTAGTAATAAATCAGTCCCTAAATAAGGATAACCAGATCCAGCCTGTCCCTTTGCTGCCCCCAGCGACGCCCTAAGCCGAGGTTCGTACCCCACAGGGGGTGCCCTTAGAGCGCTGTCGCTTAGTTTTTAGTTATTTTCGCCCTGGCTGGAGGCCTTAGAATCAAGGCATCCACAGGACATTGCCCGGTTAAGCAGAAGCCAGTCTTCTCAGACTGAACTGCGAGATGCCATATCCAAAAAAAAAAAAAAAAAAAAAAAAAAAAAAAAAAAAAACGCGCTCGTCAGTCTTGTTTTAGCGACACAACGAAGCGAATCCAAGTGAACTACAAGTGCGATATCTAAGCGAATAGTGATCAGTAGTGTATTTGTGATTAAGTATAAGTTGTTTTGTGATTAATAAAGTTATTGTGTTGTTTAATCGGTAGTAATTAATTTATCTCATACCCAGCTCGTAACAGTATGATTAAAATCACCGAAATAAGTCTCAATGACTGTATTTATTTATTTATTTAAACTTCATGTACAAGAGTGGTACATAGGCGGACTTAATGCCACAAAGCATTCTCTACCAGTCAACCTTTGGGTCAAATTAGACAGTATTGTGTGTGATAGAGTACAATAAAAATAAAAAACCATTTATAAGCATAAAAATTAAAACACATAAATAGGTACTAATATATATATAGGCATATAAAATAAACTAATATATATTAACAAAAAAAAAAAAACATACAAATAGACCGAAAAACGACAAACCTTATAATAATTCATAAGACTTTATTGAAGACTGAGAAGAAAGCAATTTAGTCGGACTTTAAATAGAACTTCCGAACTGCTCTTTTGAAAGCCAATTTGCTTTCAGCTTTTTTAATGGCAAGGGGTAGCGCGTTCCAGAGCTTTATAGTGGAAACAGCAAATGAAGAGGACATTAAACCAGTACGATGAGAGGGAATTTGAAGTATAAGGTTTTGGAAGCTCGAAGGCTGCGACTGTGAGAACTGCCCAACAACTTGAAATAAGATTTTAGGTACGCGGGAGCACATGGATCAATTATAATCGTAAAAACATGCAGAGAGATCCGAGGGACCTCCTGAGCCTGATAGGCAGCCATTTAAGCTGAGAGCGGTGCGAAGAGATGTGGTTGTATTTACGTAGTCCAAAAATAAACCGAATGGAATTGTTCAGAAGAGGATCCAATTTGTTAAAAAGCACTTGGGAGAGATCTGAGTAACAAACATCAGCATAGTCGATAATCGGAAGCACAAGCGACTGGACCAAAGTGATTTTAATGCTAGATGGGAGAAAATGTTTAAATCTATAGAGAGATCGCAGTGAGTAAGTGACCTTCTGGCTAACCTGAGCAACCTGCTTATTCCAACTGAACGTATCGTGCACACTGCACACATGAAACTTCAGTATCTGCTTGTACCAATAGCAATAGCAATGGGTTTCATGTCACCTGTAAAA
The DNA here is from genome assembly GCA_916618015.1 of Xestia c-nigrum. Lineage (NCBI taxonomy): Eukaryota > Metazoa > Arthropoda > Insecta > Lepidoptera > Noctuidae > Xestia > Xestia c-nigrum. The sequence continues at coordinate 16,573,016 of OU745260.1, forward strand.
CGCTTTTGTCTTCACATCGAAGTCCTCCTTTACTAAGCTTTTGTAAGCTAGGGCAATACTGCTTAGGCCGGTTAAAATATTGTCGTCCAGATCTTTGCAACCTTCGGGTTCGTGGACTGTGCGCAAACTAATGAAGAACACGTGTCCGAACGGTGTCTTAACAAAATAATAGATTTTACTTCGTGGCAATCTTTCAAATAATTATTTAACATGGTAGTATTCCTTATATCTACGTTTAACACACCGCGAATTTTAGAGAAATAAAAAAGAATATTTTTAATTCTTGCAATATTCGTCTCAATATACAGTTTCCCCGTTTTGACACATGGCACGTCACTTTTCTTCTTCGCGCGTTTTACAACACTTGCGAATAGTTTTCCTCGTCAAATTACTCATTTAAAACTAATTTCACATACCAAAATAACAATATGTCGAGCGACAGTAAGTGTATTATGTGCATCGTTAGTGAAAATCGTAAATCCGAGACACAGAAACACGAACAAGTGCAAGTTATGCTCATGTCCGACCATGACGTGAACTGGAAGGAATTTGGAGTAAAATTAACCATCAACAACCAACAGAACATCGACGGAGCACGACGCAGCAGCAATAAGCGTGTATCCCTAACAACAATTTGGTTCATGTTACCCTTGAGGCCCCAACCTTAGGGTGTGAGAACGGCCGATTTAAGCTGACCTCCGGATACGCGATATCCAGTGCTTATTGAAGTGCTATAAGCTAGTTAAAGCTTTTTTCCTCCAGTGAGTGCGCGACACTCCAGTAACATCTCATCTGAGGTTACTAGCTGGATGGTTATCTATCAGTGAATGATACGAGATATCTTTAGTTTTGGTACAAATTACATTACTAACACTGAAAATCTAATTGGCATGACAGCCAAAGGCAGGCTGGATGGCTATCTATCAGTGAATGATACGAGATATCTTTAGTTCTGGTATTAATTACATTACTAACACTGAAAATCTAATTGGCATGGCAGCCAATGGCAGGTAAGGCCTATTTTCAAGACCAGTTACATACATATGTGGCCAAAGTTATTGAACAGCCAATGGTAAGTAAGTCCCATTTTCACTATATTAGCTAAATACATACAAAGTTATGCTACTCATCTATAACCATGCAGGTCGCGAGACGACCTTGCTTATCCCATGTGCATTATAACCTTGAAAATGCATCATGCCTCTCGCAGTGAATCTGGGATCATTCTTTGCTACCTGGATCAGCGAGAAAAGTTTCTACCTGACATACATTTGTCAGGACTACATTCATTCATAAGTACGTGATACTTATCATTATCATTACACTTATATGATATATATCCTCATGCCTAAATACGAGATATTTACAGCATGTTATATTCACACTATGTGTGCAAGCTTCGACATCAGGTATGATGTCATCGAAGCACCCTTTGGCCATGCCACAAACATAACATTTTAATCTTTCAGCTATGAAGTAATATTAACATTTAAGCTTAACACTTTTAATTCAAGTAATAGAGCGAGACTCTTTGTTCACATAGTTCTATGGAAAAACAGTCAACTGGAAATGTTTAGACACTTATGACAGATTCCTGTTCCACTACTATGTTCTAAACACAAATTAGAATGTTAATGTCATCTTAAGGGAAACAATGACCAGTATCATACTGACAGAAAAGATGGCACTTATGAACTGGTGAATGGCTTAAAGGCACTGCATAACACTTTATGCCAACATTCATCACCACTGGCTGACCCCGGGATTAAATCAATAATATTTTGTTTTCTTTTTTTATTAAATAATATTTTATACAAAATCTTCAGTAAAATAACGTTTTCTTTCAAGAAATACACCAGCTGGTTAAAGACAGCAGTTGTATTCATAATTTATATACATATATTTCCAAACACATGCACAGGCAAAGAGATTTTTACCATCAACAACACCAAGAGGTTTTGGGTCAAATATATGCTTGTGCCAACAACAAGAAAAGATCAATTAACCTGTTTGTGTCCAGCACAATTAAAACACAAATAAAATATCCCGTCAACAAGAATATTTTAACACTGAACACAATAATAGATACTGGAGTGTTAAATCGGTAGCTCCAAAAGAGCACATATCAAGCATGGTACTATAATGGATAAACCAAATTATACACTATAATTATATAATAATGTTCTGAGTACTTGGTTTAAGTACAATGGTTCAAGAAACCATTTGCCATCAAATCTATGCACTGTAATATCCCAATACTCAAAACCATTAGTATTGAGAGAATAAGGGGTAAAGACTTACAAAGTTTGAAGGTCTTAACAACCTGTCAATGTACAAATGTCAGCAACTAAACCTGTTTTAGTTACAAATAAAATTGCAATTTTATTCAACCATAAAACCCCAACCTCATCTTAGAACAAAGAAAATATTCTTATGATCATTATGATCTTATCATGATTTTAGATCCAATCTAAAATAACATATTCGATACTAACTCATTGCTCTACCTAGCAATCCGTAGTACAATGATAAATTATGGGTGTATTATTTATGTAATTCATTTATACCCCCTTATGTCTAATAGTAATATTTTAAAAAAAAAAAAAAAAAAAAAACCACGACTAGATAGCTTTTATCTGCATTGCATTACATTTAAAAATCACTTAAAAATTACCGCACAATAATTAATTGCCCCTAGTCATATTATTTCTTAAAATTGAAGAGAAACAATGTTCCCTTTACTTTGACTGCTGATTATCAAGACTGTACTAAAATATAATTTCATTGTTCACTGGTTCCGGCCGTTGACCCCATAATCAACTGTAGTTTTCTGACAAAGAACCTTGTAGAGAACTCAGAACAAAAAATCACAACTAAATACCCTGGAAGAGGGGTGGTCATGTTGTGAGATTTACATTATATCATCATCTCATAAAGAGGAAATTTAATTAAAAACTTCATTCATTTTCACTGCCAATATTGGAGTACCTTTTGGCTTTAATAGCTTTCTATTGAAAGTAAGCACTAAAAGTGAAACAAAGGGGGAGGTGAACATGAGAGTGCAGAGACAAGCAATTAGAGAGTGCAGAGACAAACAATCATCTCATAAAGAGGAATTTAACAAAAAAATTACATTCATAATAACTGCCAATTGGAGTACCTATTGGCTTTAATAGCTTTCCATCGAAAGTAAGAACTAAAGTGAAACAAGGGGGGAGGTGCACCTACATGGTATGGAAAAAATGCCATACATTTCATGCGGAAGAGTTCATAATATCCAACTAAAATTCATAGCAATGACAGTACACTATAGAAATTTAGCAAAACACATAATGTTGCCTGAAAATAGACAACATACATAAGTATCCACTAATTGCAAAGATTATATTAGTTATAAAACAAGCATTCAATTCAGTTTGCTCTTAGCTTGTCAAGCAATGACTAATTTTTGACTGCAGAGACCCTTGAAAGACATTGTCAGGGAATCACTGCTGGTTCTGACAGAAGTAACATTTGAAATAGTTTGGAAAATTATACTGACAACACAAGATGTTGGAGCTAGCTCTGCCTAAATCCACTGCAACATAGCAAATATTTTCCATTGAGCCAATACCTCTAAGTATCATATTTTTCTTATAAATGAAACAGCAAAACCACTTGCTCCATTACAAGCTGTTTGGGAAAACAAAATAATTTGAATGAACAGATTAATGGCATTAGCCAGAAATCAGTTTCTAAAAACCCAATAAACAAACAATTTGGGAAAATAACTCACTCTCGGTTATCTCTCATCTCAAATTCGGTTCGACCATTAAGGAGTGAACTCCTTAGTATCTATTATAATATTTTGTCATAAGACTAGACCCTTAGCAATTTTTCCTAAGGGTACTAATCAAAATACTCATTGTAATACAGTAAAGAGATTTCTCCTATTTCTGATTAATTGAATGTAATATTAATCGGTGATGAGAGAGTAAATACTTTAATATCCATAATATTTAGTCAAGGCTCTACTAGACCTTTAGAAAATTATTGAGCTTTATTGAGAGTAAATACTACTAGGTACTAATTAATAAATCAGTTTAATTTATAGTAATGAAGTGAAAAGATTACTGCTTTCTGATCAATTGAAGGTAACATTAATTGGAAACAATGTTTTGAATAGACAAGCTTATCTACTATTGAACAATAGTTGGACATTGTATCTCTAAGTCAAACTCTTACATTATATTCTTTTATTTATGCAATTAGGTACCATTTGAGACAATACATCTATGGAGCTCTATACTTACCTTGGTAGCACTTTTCTGGTGCAGGTGTTTTAACAAAAGGCCCCTAAGTGAATGAATGGGCATAATACCAGCGACTTCCTTTGAAAGTATTTCCGAACAATTCAACACTAATTAATTGAGAGCCTTTTGCAAACACACCTATTAAATACTAACACTGCAACTGAATTTCAAATAATCAAATTACTTACTGAGAAATCTGAAGCCATCATTGGCTCATTAATAGAATCTTTCAAAAGTATCATTAATCTCATCAAAGCTTGGCAATATGAGCAAAATTTTGAAAACAAAGATATTAATTGTTCTCTTAGCTCTAAATTTAACCCATGAACTATAAAACTGTTTTTAGGATATATCAAGCTCTAATATTTGTAAGGTTGTCACATTTCAGTGAAACTGGTACTTTAACTTCATAAATGGTCCCCCTCACAACACAACCCAAACAACAGCTCAAACCAGAGCTGGCATCAACTAAGCTAGACATAATGTTGATTATATATAAGTTGCTAAAGCGACCATATAAAAACCTTATATATTTATTATATACTCTTAAAGTTATAACATTAAAGCTACTAAGTACACTCCTATATAAGGAGAAGGCCATAAGTTATTTTCATAAATCAACTCAGAATGATTTGCATTTTAGTCAGATAAATAATTAATTATTGCAGCAAGCTCTAAACATCTACCATGTTAAATAATTATTTGAAAGATTGCCACGAAGTAAAATTGGGAATCAAACGAGCTTACCTGTTAAGCGAAGTCTTGATTCTAATTTTATGAGTGGCAATCTGAAAAATAATTACCCACCCACCACTGTAATATAGCTAATAGCCCCCAAAGCTGCAATAATTAGTCTACCTAATTCAATGTTAACCTTTCAGGAAAACATAGTGAAAATAGGTATTTGGAACTACTCTGTATACAGAGATTGTTCCCTATATTGTGATCTCTAAAATAAGTGACGTGCCATGTGTCAAAACGGGGAAACTGTATATTGAGACGAATATTGCAAGAATTAAAAATATTCTTTTTTATTTCTCTAAAATTCGCGGTGTGTTAAACGTAGATATAAGGAATACTACCATGTTAAATAATTATTTTTCAGATTGCCACTCATAAAATTAGAATCAAGACTTCGCTTAACAGGTAAGCTCGTTTGATTCCCAATTATTTATCAAATTAACAGAACACCCAAATACATAAATTAAACTAGAAGAGTCCAGTTCGACCATTTCGATATAATACTGTATAGTGATTGCGGTGATCCAAAAATATGTTTTATTTCGGCTAAAGACGAAGCGAGCGGTGCCGCAGCAGCGATCGGTGAGCGCTACATCCAAGTTGGTTGCGTCAAATCGCCAGAAACAGCCATATTTTCAAGATGCCGCCCGTGACAATCCAAATGCAAAATTCAAAGGGTTGTTCTGTAAATCTATGTTTAGATGGCTAATCTGAAGTTGTACATCCATCTTTAGCGTGATGAAAGGTTGGACATAAAGAACTGTTATTACATAAGGTGTGTGTTCGGCCAAGTCCCTCAATATCCACGTGATCTTCGGGTTATGATTGACTAGATATCGAGCATGCTCCACTTCGACGTTGGCGATAACTATCTTAGCTGAAATTCTTTGTAGTTCTTGTTTGACCTGAAAGAAAGTATATGCTACTATCACAAGTAATCTGTTTGAGAACATGTAGGTTATGGGTGGCGGAAGAATAAGGGATGCCACACATTTAATACGTTCGGGATTCGGCAACATTTGTGCAACAAACCCAAACAAACAGACGTAATCACAAAACGTGTGCCGATCGCCAGATACCGTTGCATGAGTTGCATCGCACGGTTTGGCAGTCTCGGCCCAGAAGTCAGTCACTTTTTCCTGAACATGTTTTTCGCTATAATAATATCTATGAATATTTGTTTCATTTTTTATGCCTGGCTAGCCGGCCAAAACAAGTGAGCAGCTCTTTTTCTAATTTGACTCGCCAAGTTAATGTAAAAACCTCTTTACGAAGCCGCAAGGCATTTGTGCTCCCCATCATTGCGATCATTTTTCTGTTCTGCATATCTGAGAACGTTCTAGTTACGGATATATTTATAGGGGTAAAAGTTCCAACTTCTTGCCAAGTATTTTTTTAAAGGCAAGTTTTTGTTGTAAGATTTTTACTATAAACTTCTCGACCCCCGTACTGTTTAATTCATACACAATGTTTTGAGTGCGTTACATTGAGTTCTACCACACAACATGATTGTACACCCCAAAAAAAGGTCGTTTCTAAGCAACAATTTTTGCATAAATAACTTAGTTTAATGTACAGAATGCTTGGTTGACGATTTTGTGATGATGTCACTTACACCTAGGGTTGCCAACTTTTTTTACAAGAAATAAAGTATATTCAGGTCTATGAAGCGAGGATGTACTAATTTTGAACTTTTTTGAACATGTGTAACGTTTCAACTATAAAACAGAACGCAATGAAAAATTATTTTATTATAATTGAACATATGACCAAGCGCCTCGCAAAAGCCAAAACATGATATCAATAAGTTGGCTCGATAAAAAAAAAATCACAAACCTGACTCTAATTTGTGACTTCAAACGTATTTTTGATATGAGATTATGTCTCAAAAAGTATTGAAAATTACATAAAACAATCAAACATTGCAATTGTTTATAGAAGGGACTCGTAAAAAAAAATGGGAAAAAGTGCTATATTTTTTTTAATAAAAATAAAATTGCTTTGGCGGGTCGCAAGTCGAGAAATACACCAGCCAGTGCTCGCCGAGGCGTGACCGAGAGCGGACGCATGTCGCTTTTTTCACAGAGCTACCCCTCATAATTGTTACGCAACGTTTTTGTATCTTTTTATTATCTTTTAGCTGAAGTTTATTTTGAAATAGTTTTTTTATTAGTTATAGGTACATTATTAGTTTTAAGAATTTGTTTATTTTATTTAAATTTCCCCGAATACAGGATGGGTAATAAAAAAAATTAAAAGATCTTATAAAAATAAGGCCTGGTCCCGGTACGAAAGGCAACGAAGGAACGGGGTGTGTTGCCGGCGCGGCCCGCGCATTCGACTCGCCCACCCGCAAAATCCACTCGCCCTCCCGCGCAATCGACTCGCCCACCCGCGCAATCGACTCGCCCAGCCGCAAAATCGACTCGCCCACCCGCGCAATCGACTCACCCACCCGCAAAATGGACTCGCCCTCCCGAAAAATGGACTCGCCCTCCCGCAAAATTGACTCGCCCACCCGCGCAATCGACTCGCCCACCCGCGCAATCGACTCGCCCACCCGCATAATCGACTCGCCCACCCGCAAAATGGACTCGCCCTCCCGCAAAATTGACTCGCCCACCCGCGTAATCGACTCGCCCACCCGCGCAATCGACTCGCCCACCCGCGCAATCGACTCGCCCACCCGCAAAATTGACTCGCCCACCCGCGCAATCGACTCGCCCGCTACTCGTCTGCGTCAACGAACTGGCGGGGAACGCGGTACCGAATTCATACCAGCATGCCGCACTACAAGCGGGCCTTTATGAATTTATTGTTTTAAATACATATTTTTAGAGCTTCTGGAACAACTTATTAATTTTCAAAAATGTTTAAAAAACTTCATACGCCTCACCACAATTATAACAGAAATTAAAAATAAATGAGGTGCAAATTTTTTATCAATAAAGCTCTATTTCTATCGTCTCGCCACTTAGCATTCATTACTGAAAAAACTATTTCAGTAAATGCTGAGGTGGCGAAATTTGTTAAAACTAACAAAAGTATAACACATAATAATGTGTTTGCATTTTGATGCTGAAAACAGTATTTTGCATACTTTATTTTTGTTCAACAGTGAAAGTAGTGATTAAGTTAAAAACAGTATAATACTGTTTAAAACAGTATAGTCGGCAACCCTACTTACACCCTGTGTTCTACGCAAATATTTAAAGATTACCTTATCCATTTCACAATTGGCGAATTCGCAGCGTATCACAGCGTATACTATCCGCTCTTTATTAAACAATGCAGTCAGTTCATTTTCAAATTCCAGGCTGTACTCAGAGTCGTCAGTTACAATCAGCACTCTCTGCCAGCCCACAGTTTGTATAAACTTCAGAAATCCGTACTTGAGCAGTTGCCATGGCACCACATTCATAGAATTCGGAAAAGCAGTTTCATATTCCGAAAAAATGTATGGAGTTTCATAGAATATGGTTGGTACTAAGTATTCAGTGAATACCTCAAATGGTTTAGGGAATAATACAGCTAGAAAACGATCATTCCATTCCGGTAAACTAGGTGAACCATAAAGGCACGAAATTGTTGATCTTATTATAAGTTTTAAGGGTTTTATGTTAACTTTTAGTTTTCTGGTTTTCTATACTCGGGGTACTCCATTTTCTGCACATAGTTGTAGATATGACCATCATTCAATGTTTTAATCGAACTACTAACGAGATTTGCTATTTCGTGACAGTCAAAGTAGTTGGATTTATCTGTTTTATTGCATATAACATCCTGCGTTTTGGTAACGTTACCAGCGTACTCGAAGTTCTTTGGTAGTTTCGCATCATTATAATCAAGAAACCCAAAGTGGATGATGTTACTGCAAAAAAAGTGCATGATGAATTAGACATGATTTCGATTCTACCCCAATCGGGAGCCATCATGTCACAATGTGACTTTTGCTTCTAAATATGGCCGGCCAGCAAGTCTGATTCTAAGAGATGAATAAAGCTATACTAATATTATAAAGCAGAAGAGTTTGTTTGTTTGCTTGAACCCGCTAATCTCAGGAACTACCGGCTCGAATTGAAAAAATATTTTTGCGTTGGATAGTCCATTTATTGAGGAAGGCTATATAACATCACGCTGTGACCAATCGGAGCGGTGCAGCAATAAGAAATATTGCAAGCGAGAAAAAAGCTTCCGTTGAGCAGGCGATGCGTTGCGATATCAAAACTTTACGCGAATGGAGTCTCTGGCAGAAGCTAGTAATTTACATTTCTGAATAAAATTCCGTAATTATACGTTAGTGCATGATAACTTAAATACTTGTTGTCATACTAATAAAAATACAAAGATGTTATAAGTAATATAAAACTTGACAATTATGTTTGTAGACATTAAAGATATTGTATACAGGAGCATGTAGCTGGCTTAAATGCGAAATGAAAGGACAATCCAGTTTGTTGGCAATGACATTCAGGTTTTTTCTGGCACGCACCCTGTGCAACAAGGACGCTGCTCGCTTGCGTCTCATTGCAGCGAAGTGGTCCGTCTGGGCGTTCGCGAACATTCCTGAGGCACTACAGAAGCGTGGCAGCAGCCCCAACAGCATCCTGAATGGATATTGTACTGGACGCGAAGAGCGTTAACGGCCTTTTGAGTAAAACTAGTACAGAGACTACACGCGTCACATTCTAGACTGTATTGGATATATATATGGCCTATTCTGCAAGCTGTGAATGGATGGTTATTGACAAGCAGACCGTCTTTGACGTTGAAGTTAAAAATAACTTACCTTTGATTCATTTTTTTGCCTTTTCTTTAGAACCAAACTTAATGTTATAAAACAGTCCACAAGCATCATAAAATCTCATCCCACGCAGCTCATTGTACACATTGATTAAACTGCTATTAGTAATCAAGAATATGTCTGGTTTATCATTTGGATATACTTCAAATAACGGATGCAACAAGTCATCATCTGAAATAAATAAAAAACATTACAGTATCCGTCTTTGAGACTATTATTGTTCGACCAAAACCTCTGGTTTCTCCGGATTTTTCCTCCACTAATATAATATTCATCGTTTTCAAAAATTGTTATTGCAAACTCCCGTAGTCTGGTACAAAAATGCAGTGTACCGATCTATTTTTGTTTATTCATTTAAATACTCATACTATTTACATTTCTAAATATTCCAATATAAACCGGTACAACGGTAAAACGGAAAAGATCCAAGCTACCGGTGGTCAGGGCTCTTGAGAGAGGAACCTCCTAACGATACGAGTCATGTACAGAAGTACTGCTTTCTGAATTAGGCCATCCTGTGTCTAGTTAGAGCCTCCTAAGATGTTGGTCGAGGCTATTGGCTAAGCTATTGGGCGACACGACTATCGGCACAATGAATGCTGTAAGTAGTAGGTACCCTTTAATTTATTATTTGCTGTTTTCAGGTATGAACCAAAATGAACCCAGCCGCGACCATCAACGCAAGGTTGTAAACTCTCGAAATATTGTCAACTGAACATACTGCTTACAATATAACTTTTTATGTTTCTGTACATTGTCTATCGAAGTGAAACCGTAATATAGTGAAATGCATGCCACGGAAGTATTTCTGCCCCCATAATCAGGACTCGGGGCACCCCCACGTTAGGTTAGTTAGGTTCCTTGAAACCCTGCACTCAGAAATAGCGACCGAGACCCGCGTACCGGGTTTCCGTCGAGTACACTTTTTAGAGGAATATAAAGTGTTTTGAGATTAGGTTACATAAATCGGTATTTCTCAGGAATACCGAAAGTGGTATACCATTGGGCAAGAGGGACCCTTCCTTCCCTCCCTTTCCTCCACACCGCGCGAGTTGACTTCTGTTGCATGCATTTCACAATATAACGATTTCGCTTCGAAAAAAATAATGCGTTTTATAGTAAGCAGTATGTTCGATTGACAATATTTCGAGAGTTCACAATCTCTCTAGTTATTTTACAATGTTACGTGTTTGACAATTTTACGGTGATATATATACTAGATTTAAAACCTGCTTTTGCTCGTGGCATCGTTATGTACCGAAATAAACCCAAGAGAACGTTATTTTATGCCAAGAGCACTCAGGGATAATGTCCTTCCCGGTAATTAAAGAATTTTTCGCAATCGGGAAAGTTGTTCCGAAGGTTGCCCCCTACGTACAAACTCTTTTTACAATATTTGTATAGGTTTAAGTAGACAAATATTTAAAAAAGTTACCACTGAAAGAACACTGATATCCGAGATCCGACACACATAAATGTAAAATTGACAGTATAAAACACATAAAGAATATTAAAATCATTTTTAAGATAACCGGTCCTTCTAGTAGCTCTTTACTGACTGGACTTATGGAATAAAACTATGCTCTAAAAGAAAAAAAAACAAAAATATTAAGGAAAAAATTATACAATAATTTAACCTTCCTAAATATTGTATTTTTTCCTTTCTTTATACTTGCCTATTGTATTTATTAAACAGCTCTACGGCTAATGATTTAAGTTTTAATAACAATTAAATACTTATACCTAATTTAATATTTAATCATTTAAATGAGTAAAGACAAGTAGAGATCCTCTTTATCAAATTGTTGATCTCCCTTGCAATTATTTGCACTCGGAAAATTACTTTGGTCTTTTCTTATTGAATTTATACCTACAGGCAATAATGAAAGTTTAAAGTTAAATGTGTCTTCAGAGTACAAACCTAAATTATGTCACAGATTGGTGACAACTAGCTACGAGCTCGACTGGGGAGAAAAATAAAGTAAAGGATTCCGGTCTAAGGGTGTTTCACACCCCTTAACAAAGCTGAAAGGCACTTGTTCTCCCCGTCATTGCGATCATTTTTATGTTCTACACCATACCTGGGAACCTTCTAGTTACGGAGATATTGGGGGTCAGAGTTCCAACTTTTTTACAAGTATTTTTTTAAATACAAGTATTAATTGTAAGACTTTTACTTTGAACAGTTTCTACGACCCCGGGTACTATTCAATCCATCCATCAGCACGTTACATGAGTTCTACCACAAAACATGATTTTTCACTGACATTTATAAAAAAAAATCGTTTCCCAGCTATAATTTTTGCGTAAAGTTACTTTGATGTACAGAATGCTTGGTTAACGGCTTTGTGATGAGGTGGTTTACACCCTGTAAACTACGTATACACATATTTTTTGTTTGTAAATACATACTTATTATACATACCTACATATAAATAAATATCCATGGCTCGGAAACAAATGTCCTTGCTCATCACACAAACATTTGCTCCTACCGGGATTCGAACCCAGGACACAGGTAGCCTCACTACCGCTACGCCATTCAAGTGGACACAATGTTGCTGTTGTACTTTTTGTGGTGCCGATGCCGCTAGAAATACAAGTTTAGGACTTGTCAAAATCTAAATTTCGGTTACTACTTTTGTATATTAAAGGAAACGCAGTCATTAAGAAGAGTTTAGCCCGTGGCTAAAATTAATAACAACCGCACCGGTCAATCTTCAAGGTTACATTTAAAAGGTTCCCATTTCTGGCTATAAGGCAAGTGAACCCGCGTCTAAAAGCTAGTCTTTTATTTTTATACCGGTAAACTATAATATGAACTCTAACCCCAAGCTCCTAGACATAAATTTCAGCAGCACGAGAAGTGCCACATTTCCTATAACGCATATATTTTCCATTGTTCTTCTTCATTTGAGTCATTTCTGTCATCTTCAAGATCAAACACACCGATGCGATGCAACCTGTTGCATTCGGAAATCTGTTCGGCTCTACATTTTTAAATTAGTTTTGTGTAACTCAACAAACTTGACAAGTAATCGCCAATTTCATCGTGTCTAAGAATAAATAAAGTGCAGTGATTAAGAAAAGTAAATTGTGCAATGTTTTTGAAATTGTAGAGCCATAGACGGTAGAGTAGTACCGGCTTGTGGAGTTAAAAATTTGAATCGTACGGCGTGCGCCGGAGTGGGGGGCGCCGTGGTTGGCCGTGCCAGGTAACAGGAGGTACGGCGGCACACTGGGCCGGCGAGCGGATACCGTGGACAAAAATAATTTGCAAAAAAAAAGCCAACGTTTGGTTTTTATCATTTTGACAAATATTGCTTTTTTTTACCGTCTTAATTTTTTTCTATTCTTCGGTTTTTTGGTAACGCTTTTAAAACTCATAGCACGTACATGTTTTTTTTTTGAGGACTGTGACATTACATGAGTTTATCATAATAGTTATCCAATACCCTAAAGATTTATTGAAAAAAATCAGACCATAGAACATGTTACATGATGTTAGATGTTTATGTTGCTTTGTACAAAAGCTATATTATTGCAAGTTATATGTATATTTGTTGTTGTTTTTTTGTGTGCAATAAAGAATAAGAATAAGGAATGTTAAGTCCATAATCCCACTCTTCAAATTCTATTCGGCAAACGATTGCGCAACCAGACATTATTGTTAGTGGAAGTAGAACCATCTGCTGAAAAACTCACCCATATTCAGGTTAAACATTTGTGCTTCGTCACGAAACGAATTATATCCAAATAATTAGAAACATTATTTTATCTGGAAAGTGGAACACTGTGCGTTCTTGAAGCTTAGCGGTCGTCCTCCCCCCACGTCACCGCGTATCTCTTTCTGACGACATCTCGCTATCTCTGTCTAGCAACGTATTCAGTCACCGCGGAACTCTGGCGTATTTCACAGGTGTGTCGGTCGAGTGCGAGATGTTAGACGATCGTAAATAAAACCTGTTATAACAATAATAGTGCTGATTTTGTGAGAAGAAATAAGTGGAAAAAGGAATTAATTTTAAATAACTGCAGCCGTGTTTATAATTTGACGTTGTTTTCTCCAATTTGTGTCCCAAGTGGTGCGTTTCGAAATAGTGACAACAAGTTTTTCTTGTGTTGTGAATTCAGTCCTTGAGTCGGAGGCTTTATCATCGTCTACGTCGGACCCGCTGCTTGTTCCTTTGGCGGGATATTCGTGGTCAAGGTATGCATTTTAACCTTTTTAAAACATACAAATTCAAAAGTCCGCATTAAAACCATACTTAGCTAACTTTCTGTTTATTTCCACGTCACTGAACAAGTGTGACTTTTTAGAATAGTTGCTTTTCGGAAAAATATATTTTTTATCAACTTAAAAAAAAACAGTAAGTAACAGTAAATAAAACTGTTCTATTAAAGACTTGTCAAGAACTCACTCTACTACACCTAATGCGGTGATTTCTAAACTTTCCCTCAAAAAACATTTCATCCACTTGTTACTTTGGGGTTTGTCGTCAGGTGCTCTGTTTGTGGAGAGCACTCAAGTGTAATGTGTTAGAACGGGGATCGTTATCTATGTTTACTCTCCTACCTGCCCCCACACAATCCCACGCTAAACTAAACACGTCATGTCAACACTATCATTCAAATGGTTAATCTGAAAAAGTGATTTAGTAAAGTCTTTCTTATTCATTTGTCTTTAAGTCATATTATAGATTTAGTGGACAAAATCCTCCGAACGTTTTTACTTTAACTAGATTCTGGGTGATCCACTAACCACGTAGTCGTTTTTAGAAACTTTAACCTATTTTTAAACCTCATTGTAAAGTTGTCATACCTACCAGAACAAAGTTTTTGTAAAACTCTAGCGTCCATGACCGCACGACCGGCATTCCTTCAATGCATCTCTCTGATCGTGACTCACCTCTCTGGCACGTCACCGTGATGTCACTGCCTCCAGGTACCTTGTTAGGCACTAAATTTACCAAGTGGTTTACTGCCTTTGTCAAAAAATAACTCAAGATTCCGTTGATTGTGAGATCTGCCGAGGTAGGTAAAAAATATTGGTCGTTACCAATATTTTATCTTTGTTGGCAAAATGGTTTTTTCATTACAGCAAATGCAAACTAGATTACACGAAAAATCTTTATAAGAGAACAATTCAACACGATTACACGACCATACCACCAACCAAGTTCTAATAATATTATCGATGCCATAACTTCAATGGTTACAAAACTGCAGAAGATATGCGAAACATCACGCAAACCACTACTTATCAGATATTTCAAATAACACACGTTCAAGTGAAACAAATAGTCGAAATAAGTAAAATGAAGTAACCGCTACTCGTAAAATGATATCATATTTTTATTGTTATGGCAGACACTTCGTTTCCATTCAGAAATCCTACTATCAGTATTCTTCGACGAGGTCACCGGCCTTTCATTTCAATTTTAAAAAGTACCAAATCTAATCAAAATCATGGTATAGTTAATTCTATTACCTGTGACCTTACAGATTCCTAACACGATTTAAGACAATAAAACCATGGATTTGTGTTATTGTCTTAAATCCAATCCTTACCCAATTTCAGTAATCGATCAATCGACCGAAGCGAAACAAACCGAAGTAGATCTGTTCTATGGTTTTTTGAAAGGCATGAAAGGCGCAAAAAGGTCGATTGCAGTTCAGTCAGCATTCGTTTCTTGTTATGAAGAGCGATCGTCATCAGTTGGATTCACAGATCTTTTCTCGACGTAACTCAGCAGTATCTGTTATGCAAGACACCGAAAAAATACAATTTCTCTTAACCTGTCTTGGCGAAATGTGCTCTTAAACTTATCTTTTAAGAGTCGAGATTATTTTAGCTTAAATATTTGTTTGAAACGGTACAGATTAGTATAGATAAACAAAGATGGCGCATGAGACGGTTAAGACTAGAGTATTGTCTTAGATCCCGGAAGTAACGGTGATAATCAATACCCAGAGGCTTAACTTTACAATACGACATTGTTCACTATCCAGTAGTACAAGTACGTAGGAATCGATAGGACTCGATAAGATAAATTTGACAGTCATTCTCGATAAAATGAGTTTTTGTCTCCATAAAAACTCATTTTATCGAGAATATCTGTCAAATTTATCTTATCGAGTCCTATCGATTTCTACGTACTTGTACAGCTGACAAGAATTTTGTTGAGGATAAACCCACTGACTGATGAGAGAAAAAACTAGGTGGCTTGTAAAATAAATAAAGTAATTTAAATGTGTAGATGTAGACTACCCTAATTTATAATTATAGAAATCAGATTTGTGGAATTCTAGAGTAATGCTCACCCCAACAAAAAATAAAGAATCTTGCCAACAAAAACGCAGCAAAATGCAAATCCTGCATTTAAATACCAAAGGAATTCTTTACCATTACCTTTCCAATAGTAAATTAAACATCTCATTCATTAAACAGCATAGTCGTGAGCCTTAATTGTTGAAAAACACGAACACATCTCAGTTTGGAATGGCCGCGTGTTTACAAACTGTTGGTCCAGTTTGTAAACTTTGAACTAGTAGCGGCACACGAATTCCGTGCACAGTGTTGTGACCAGCCATGTGCCTCCTAAACAATAGTCATTTCGCATTCCTTTAAATACTCGACATTTTTTCCAAGAAATTCTTAATTTGTATCAGTGTGCATCATTTGGGTCAAATTGCGAAATTACGGTTTCGTTCTAATTTGAATGGATGTGATGATTTAGCAAATTTTATGTGGGTACGAGTATACTCATTTGTATCCAATTAAGTTAACTTTCCTTAAGATATAAATAATTATGCTTAATTTGAAAGTATGTAGAGATAGATCTATACAATATTTCTGACTTCATATTATGGCCTTATTTAACACAGCCTCAGTAAGGTTTCATTAAGTATATTAGATCATTTTCTATACAGCGTTGTCCTGACTTATTCTAGACGACTCGGAATTGTGTACTTAACCAAACTAGAGAATTCTAGCATATTTTAGGGCACTGAGCTCATTCACTGTGAAAGAGCTGAATATAAATGCCTGTATACAATAAAGTACAGTAAAAGTCGTGCAGGATGAAAATTGGGCATGACATGAAAAACAAAAAGATAAACATACTTAGACATTTTATTTGTTTGTGATCAATTTGAAATTACGAATGTTACTTAGGATCAAATTCCTAAGAAACGATGGATGGATGGCTAGAAAGAAGGTGTCTGATGAGATAACGAGTAATAGAGAAATATGGTAGAAGAAGACACCGACCATAAATAAATTAGTTTATGGGTAGGAGAATGATGACCTAGGATCAAATCTGCTGAGATAGGGGCCTTTTGGCCTCGTTCAGGAACTTTCGTTTCTTCTTTTTATTGTAAATTTTTTATCGGTTTAGTTTTCAATAGTTGTAAATAGTGTTAATTTTTAATGTGTACGGGCTAATAAATGCTTTTTCTTTGTTTCTTTCATGTCATTGGATTGGTAATGGAAAATACGATTGTTTCCGATGTTTGCCGAAGCACATTTTTTTTTAAAATTAGTTTTCTACCGCAGACGTGAGACGTAGGGATCCGCGCTCTGTTTTTTTTGTCTTTTAGTCTTTACAGTTGTTGATATTTCCTAACCACTAATTAAAATTAAGAAAAATCTACACCAAGCTATTTAACTATTTACAGCACTATATTTATCCTGCAGCACTGTTTAGTAGGTATATCTTTCTATTTATATGTCATAGTGTCGCCGGGCGCCACCACAGCGAATTAAATGATTTAGCGCCATAGCCCATAGCACACCGGTGAAAGTGCGGCCCAGTTAAACTCAGATTTGTACGAACTACTCTTATAGCCAGCTTTTACTTACTTTGCTTAATATTTAACCTTAAACTAGTTTCGTTGGGTAACGGACTACGGTCTAGCTGCCAAGCAAGATAAGTGTAAACTGTCAATTTGTGCAATAAACAAGTGTTGCTTGCAAGTTTGCAACAGCATGTATGTTGAACAGAACAGCATATCAACATTTATTAATTATTGTTGACTAATCTGAGACTTATTTTAGACTGATCGATATTATTCATTTAGTTGTTCTACAGTTGCTTAGTGCCCAATTAATCAGCATCATCATAATAATCTGCCTAACCTTTTCCCAACTATGTTGGTTTCGGCTTCCGGACTAACCGGACGCAGCCGAATATCAGGATTTTACATGGAGCTATATGACCTCCACAACCCAGTTAATAGTACTGGGTAATACGATACCCCTTGGTAAGACTGGTTGTCAGACTTTTTGGGTCACTGACTATCTGTAACTACTCTCAAAGATCTACAAATGACAGCCGGATCCAACAGCTTAACATGCTTCCTGAGGCACGGAGGACACTCGGTATGTTATGAGCAGTGCCCGATTAATTATGCAGTATCATAATTACTGACTGGTGGTCGCAAGTGCGGGGTTTGGTTCCAGGCTCAGGCAAAGTGATATTGAGGTTTTCCATCAGGATCTCTTATTCCACGGTGTCTGGCTTTGCGCCCAGTTGGTGGCAATAGGCTCGCCCTCTATTTCGTGGAACTGAATCGTAACGGTCAAAATATGGGTGTTCGATTAAATTAGGTACTCCTCGGCCTAACCCTTCTGTGATAACAGGCGTGATGTTATGTTATGTTATGTAACATACTAAGGTCCATGCTCACCAAAAAGATGACAGATGCTATGCGATGAAACAGCTGTTTAAAACGCATTTTTGTATGGGGACATGTCACAGTGACAGCTGTTTTTAGATAATCAGACGGTTATCTTTTCGGTGAACATGGAACTAAACAATTACCAAAATTTAACATCAATACACAGAGACCCACATTCACCCAACGTCCATAACTTCACACATACAACCATCAAATCACAAATCAATCCATGAACGCCTCACATTACTAAAATCGATCACCTACAAAATAACTGTCCACCCAGACATGGGCCCACAAAAGGGTCGGCCCAACTCCTAACTCGTAAATCGCTTTTGTCTTGCCTCACCTATTATTAGCGTGTAACGGAATGTGAATGGAGAAAGGTCAGGGAAGGTTACCCCGAGTATTTCCCACGGGCCTGTAAAGGAAGCCATACAAAAACTCTTTACTCCTAAGCGGAGGAGTTGGAGGAAGTGTCGCGGAACGGGGATATTTAAAAAATAGGGTGCATTTATTATAAAAAGGATGTTCTTTAGTTTCAATTGCTGTGCGACATAATTTAACAATTTTATTGCTGTTTTAGAAACGTTTCCAGGAGTTCTAAATTTGCTACTTTATCAGTATAGTACATGAAAAAATGATCATAGACGCAGTTAATTAGGGGTATGAATTATAGCGCTGACGCTCAGTGGCGCATGGTTGGTCGTGTAAGAGCATACCTTGTGTTGTTACCTGACGTCAGCGGCGACTGACAGCCGTATTTTGTTCTCGCTAACGTCACGACCGACCGTACGCAACCGAGATCAGCACGACAAGACTTCAAGCCTTTGAATTGTCACTTTGTGACTATTTTAGTAATTTTGACGTAGGTAATTAATATTATTATCCTATTTTGATTCTGTTAAAGCAGCTTTTGTAGTACTTTGGGCATAACCCCATTTTAGGCCCCTAGTACTGAATTGCTGACACAGATCTCCTCCCTGTAACGAGTGGGCCGAAACCCATAATGCGACTCCAGTGCGAATTGATGGGACTATAATTCCTGATTATAAAAAAAAAACAAGTGCTCCTGGTAGGTATTCTATTGTTGTGCAGAGAGAGTTATTAATCACTTATTAAATATCCAAAGTACACTTGGACCACAGAACTCTCAAAAGGTGCTGTGCTCCAACTATTTTTAAAGTTGAACAACTGCCCCTAGTAAAGACCCATGGTCCAACTAGTTGGACAGAGCAGTTGGACCACTGCCCCAGACTGAAAAATAAAACGTGTGGCACATAGAAGTGAAAAGCCCCGCGCACGCCTAAGTGGTGCTACGCCGTAGCGGATCGGCTACCAGTGCTACGAAGTGTTAGGTGGTACGCGAGTTCCATTTATTTCCACTCAAAAGTGATCAACGCGCCTAAATATGTTTTCACTTAAGGCGGAGGTTTCTTGAAAACGGTCCAAAAGGCGGTTTTTAAAAGCAGTGTATCTCTAAAACTGTAAATAATTTCGACAAATAAAAAAAACTTTATATTTGGAAGTCCTTTTTGCATACACTGATGGAACTCAAAACATAATTTGACAAACTTTAATGCACCAAAAAAATCTTCAAACATACCTCTTAATTTTCTTTCAAAGCAGTTTAGCCATTTATTGACAATGATTATTATATTAAAAAATATAACATAAAATTTCAAATGCTAAACTACATCTACTGATGGATTATTTATTATTAAATAGTTAAGTTCTCATTTTAAATCGATCGAAAATACTCATTTCGCACTATTCGGCCCGCAGTGACTGAAGTAACAACCACTTTGTAGTGCAAGCTAATTAGAACTTTATTCTTACAGTATTTCAAACGAAGTTTGAACCACCACAAATAGAGTTGCTTATTTAGCTGATGTCGTCGCCTTAAAATGTAAATGCCTGAAATTTTCTACCAATAATACCGATGCCTATTTGGCATTGTTTCTGATTGCCAGATCGTTATACCCGTTTTAGTGCTGAAAAATCGTAGCTCAATCTGACTTCACTTCCAGTGTCTTTGAGTATGAGTTGTTTTGCGATGTGCGATGCTGTACATTACGTAGAAACTGGTAGTTTTCTGGTTACAAGTTATCATACACAAAGCAATAATTATTCCTAATTACCTACCTTTGTTTGTCACGTTTGTACTTAGAAGACAAAGATAGCAGATATAGTATATCACACGACGTAACGTACACTTTCTTACTTGAGATGGAGTCTGAAAAACTTCCGGTGTTGTTGTGAGATAATAGACTGTTACGAAATAATAAAGTCATCTACTACAGCATCAGATAAAAATAGTAGCAATGAAAATAGTACTATAAATAATTTAGAGTCAATCTAAGAAAAAGAGATACTTAAGTTTTAAAGATAGACCAAGGCTTGTCTTAGACTTAGTATTTTACTTCGCACTTTTATTCGCCCTGTTAACATAATTATGATTATGATATTATGATTAACATATTACATCTATTCTTATAATTATTATAAAAAGGTTCGAATGTAAAAGTTATCGAGTGTCACAGAATGTCTTGTTCAAGCAGGCGAATACCTTAGTCAAGGCAAAGCTAATTGATAATTGCAAAATTAAATTGATTACAAAATCTGATCACTTCGATATTATATGCATTATTATGCACATTGCTTCTTTAATTAGGCTTTAGTAAGCTCTATTTTTTTAAATCTAATTGCCCAATAATTCCAGTTGTAACCAGAAATTGATACTCATAAAATTACTTAATTAACGATTAGCTCAATTTAGAATTAGTAGTTCATTAGTTCTTCACACTTTCATTCAGGCAGCGTATTTCGCGGAACAATCACGCGACGCGAAACTCGATAATTATTACTAATAGATTGAAAATATCAAAATCTCTCGGAAGTTTCAACTCTGTCTACCAAGCAGAGTGTGTGTAGGCTTTATCCAAGCAGCACACGCTATAGAGGCCAGGGAGGTCACGGTTACCAATATTCAGCAGAACCCATTGTGCCCATTCCCTTCAAGCAGCTGAGGAACTGGTTAAAGGATCACACCCGATTACAAGCAGAGAAATGGTGGACCTCGACACCAGGATGTAGGCAATCCAAGAAGCTATGCCATCCCTGGATACAAAGCTGACCAGGCGGAGTGCGCCTGGACAGAGATAGCCTGCGTCTGGTGGCGGGGACCATCACTGGTCACTGCTCGCTGAACAAACACTTCCACACCCTAGGTATCACTGACAGTCCCCTGTGCAGAGCGTGCATGGAGGCGAGACGGTAGCGCATGTGCACAGGCGTTACCAAGATTCGCGAGGAGACCCTGGGAACGCCAGGATCACTTGCAGATGTCCTGAGGAGACCGGGTATAATCTGCTTCTGGAGGGAGGTGGGCTGGTTGGAGTAATCGGCCACCATGGCTCACGCACAATGGTCCATTTCAAGGACTAAGTGCGGAAACCTAAACCCCCTTGATAGATAGATAGATAGAATAATAGATTGGATTTCTTTTTTCGATAACAAGGAAACACTGTTTAAGGTTTCGTATCCAAGGGGTTAAAACAGGACCCTATGACCAAGACTTCACTGTATGTCTGTCCGTCTATCTGTCACCAAGCTGTATTTCATGAACCGTGAAACACGTACTAATTAACACATCATCATCTGCCTAGCATTTTCCCACTATATTGGGGTCGGCTTCCAGTCTAACCGGACGCAGCTGAATACCAGTATTTTACACGGAGTGACTGCCTATCTGACCTCCACAACCTAGTTAATACTGGAAAATACGATACCACTTGGTTGGACTGGTGTCAGACTTTTTGGGCCACTGACTACCTGTAACGACTGTCAAAGATGGAAAAATGACAGCCGGGACCAACAGCTTAACTTGCTTTCCGAAGCACGGAGGAAACTCGGTATGTAAGGGTGGTCATCCATCCACAGACCAACCTAGGCAAGCATGGGTTAACCTAAAGATCGACCCGAGTGGCTGTTATTATTTAGCCAGAAGCTCCTCCAATAGTAAAAACACACGACAGTCGAAAAAAAAATTCAGCCAAAGGGCTCTTTAGTCAATTGATCCCGCTCATTTGGTTCCCGCGGGATGAGTTTAGTAAATCATTATTTATATGTAATTTTCTTTAGTAGATTGGTCCCGCTCTTAAAATAAAAAAGAAAATGCCATCGCCTTTAAACTTTTACGCTTACGTCAGCAAACAAGAATAGTTTGTGCGTACAGATATTACCGTTATTAATCCACTCACGATTCATTACGTCATTGCTAGAAAATAACCATCATTTTGTCAACTGTTGTATATTCATGTCTATTACGTTTCCAGTTTTCTAATAATTATGCATAGGGAAGGAAATTGATTATTTAAATGGACCTACAGCTTTATTGATTAATTTTATATTTCCTGAGAAATAATCTACGCCTTCCTTTTGAGAATCTTTTTAGGGGCCATCCTTGAATCATGTGAGGTTTTCCAGGCCACTTTTATAGCCTCCTCTCCCTTGGTGATCAGGTGTATTTTTTTAATTGAAAACATTAGATAGTTATAGAATCGGTTTTAATAAAAGTTTTTTTTTAATTAGCTTGCTCGGGTTTTTAATTCATTATTTGTAAAACATATATCCCACGAAAACCCACGAAAACCCACGAAATAAAATACACATCATATCCCATGATTGATCGTGATTTTTCAGACCCCTTCCCTCCCTTTTTAAACCTCACGTGATTAAAGGACGACCCCTTAGAAGAGAAATATATTGCAATAAACACGCCCCAAAGCAATCAAATAAAACACTTGACTTGTAGAGCCAGCAATCAATGAAACAATACTTGTAGAGCGTCGTATATAAAATTCCTTTTAAACTAAGATTTTCCATGACCCGCTTTCTCTATAGATGTAGAGTTGTAGAGCTAGCTTGTCTGTGGGTCGCTTTACTACCAAAGAAATTATTTAACATAAACTTCGATTGCATGCCATTCAAGACCGATAAACGATAAAACTAAACTGTAAAATAAAAATGTCTCACCTCTGTTCAAGTTATTCAGTCGGAATTTCTCGCTTATTTTTCTAACTGTGTAAAGTATTTCTCGATAAATAACAGGCATTATGATAGTAATAACAGAACAATCGATCCCGTTCATTATATTGCTTTCCAATGAAGCTTTCTCGTCGTCTAGAAATGTCATCAGAATCGGCACACGTGCATTAAATAACCTGTAAAAGCAGCTCTCTCACTGTGACTCAGTTCTTATCACCCATTGTGAGTCGTGCGCACACGCATGCCATACGATTCCAATGATTTACCATGAGATTACGAACGCAGTTGTTGCTGTCCTGCTTTATCAACATAGGAGTGAGGGAGAAAGAATGTCGGATGCCTTTAGAAGGAATTAAGTGTTGTTTTAGTAAGTCGAGCTAAATTGTTCAACTTGACCTAGCTGTGGGACACATTTGCATAGTTAACTGTCAATTTGTCTTCATTTGGTAATTGTTTGTTGGCAATTTGTTTGTATTTTGTTGTAAGACGCGAAGTCTTGAGTAGACAGTGTTTTTTTTTTATTTTTTTTCTTCTACATTTCCGGAGTTTGACTGCGTTTTTGGGTTTTTCCATCGGGAATTTCTCAGAGACAGAATCTGGATTGTGAGATTAAGCCTGTTTGATAACAATAGGCTCGCTCCCAATTACATGGGATTTAAAACAAAACGGGCGAAATGTGATTGTAGGTATACTATTCGGTACACATCTGTCTGTCTTATTTATTTTCGGAGCTTTTCATTTTCGGAAGTTGGTTATTCAACTGTTAAACTATAGGTAAAACAGCGTGGCAGACCTGACTGCATAGTAAAGGAACCTTAAAATACAAGACGTAAACCGTAGCCAGATCTCCTTCTTACATTAATCAACGACCTCAAAAACCGGCTAGGTACATAAACATCAGTCGATAAGAAGATCTCCTTGCCACCTTTAATGACTACCATTAACCCAAATTATAAACGAACATTTACGGTATCCACCCCAAGTTTAAACGTTAATCACTTGCTGTCGAGACTATGAGGAAAGGTATCGTGGAGAAGAACCTGGACTTGTACAAGGGATGGAAGTCTGAGAGCTACTTAGAGGGAGTTCTTCATTTTCGTTAGTGCCTAACCTGCTGGTGTCAAAGTTTTATACCGGCCATGGGCATCTGTCTTTTTTTTTGGGATGGGATATCATCAAATGACTTCTCCCACTCTAGGCGAAGCGGGAGGGAGTGTCAGACTTTTACTGACTAAAACCCATCCATGTTTCTTCCTCGCCCTTTACGTTCCGGGGCCGCGGTATCTCTTTGGAACAGTCCCGCAGCCCGCAGGTGGGCCTCTGACCTGGCGTTACATTACGTCGAAAATATCTCTCAGGCATGCTGGTTTGGTTTCCTCACGATGTTTTCCTTCACCAAAGCAAGTGATATACGCACATGAATTCGAAAAATCAGAGTTTGGTGTCTTAGGTTCGAACTCAAGATCTATGACCTGGCAGTCCGTCAGTCACTAGCCTATCACTGCTTATAGGTACATAGACAGTTTTGGGAAAAGATTTAGCCTCAAGAAAAAAAACAACTCATTAAATCTCCAACAGGCACAAAATACCTGAGTTACTTATTGCTTCTGTAGATCCTAGACACCTTTGACCTACAGTGAGACAAGTACAGGCTAAAACTAAAAAAAAATAAAAAATTGAATTGGAATTTTCTGATTATAAAGTTCCGCCCATCACTAACAACAAGTAAGACGATACTTCAATGTTCTGGCGGGATATCGGTACATTAATGATACGTTTATTGGGCATCAGGTCTGTATCAAGTTATTCCCTCGCACTAAACCGCCCACTTCCGTTCCATGACAGTTGGGATACTGTTACATCGCTGCGGTAACGTCCACACACCATGGCTTATGGTGGTCACTGTCACGCGATCTTTGAGTTACGCAATAACTGTGACCACTTTACACTTATTTGTTAGTTTTGCTTGTTATGTAATATTTGCGGAAGATATGTATGACCTTTTCCGTTTACGGCTTTCCAAATACATTTAATTGTCCTTTCACACTTTCTTTAGCTATTTAGTTGATTAACGTGAGCTTTGTGTTAAAAAAAAAACAGTTTTACAGGGGAGTCATTGAAACCGTTAAGGTAACTAGCCGAATCTAACAACGTATAATTTATCGAAATCGGTACGTCCGTTTAGAAGTGACGAAGTATCCAAGAAACGGACATACATACAGGTCAAACACATAACCCTCCCCAAAGAACTGGTTGGTTTCCTTTTCACGTGTTGTAAAAACATTTGCGTAAAACCTGTGAATGAGTTGTTAAAGACTAAACAACGTTGAGACGCAGTGCAAGGCGCAGTAGCGTCCTGCCGGGGTTGCGGGCCTGTTCGAAAGAGATACCGCGGCCCCGGAACGTAAAAGGCGAGGAAGGAACATGGATGGTTTTTAGTCAGTAAGAGTCTGACACTCCCTCCCGCTCCGCCCAGAGTGGGGGGGGTCATTTGATGATTTCCCATCCTTAAAAAAAAAAAAAAAAAAAAAAAAAAGGCGCAGTAGGGTAACCTTGATTGTAAATTCAACTTAGAATCCATATCCGCAGCATTAATGTTTAAAAAAAATTCGTGAACATACATAAAAAAGAAAAATACTGGTGGAAACATAATCTCCTCTTTTTAGAAGCTGGTTAAAAACTAACAGTTACTCGTACCTTTTACGAATTCACCTTCTATAAGAGTTGGAGAAACAACTATGTATTACCTACATAAGAGCTTTAAACTAAGCATCGTGAATAATTAATGATAATATCTGAAATTCAGTCACTGACAAAGAAACCCCAATTTAAACTGCTTGGTCTTAACTCTTAACCTTATTTGTAGGAGTGATCCATTAGCCTATTAGATTTTTGAAAATTCATCTGGTTCATTCAAAACTAACACATAGTTCGTCATTTTTGCCGACAAGATCCTATTCAAATCCCGTAAAGGTACGGTGTACCTTTGGATTTCTAGTAAGACTACTAATTTTAATTTGAGGCGCTTAAACGAGCTAAATTCGCAACTCTATTTGTGGTGGTTCAAATTTCGTTTGAAATGCTGTTAGAATAAAGTTCTAATCAGCTTGCACTAAAAAGTGGTTGTTACGTCAGTCACTGCGGGCGAAATAGTGCGAAATGAGTGGTTTCGATCGATTTACAAAAAAACTTTTGATTGGATTAAAAAACTGAAACAGTATCATGCTAATATATTGCTTGTAGAATTATTTGCCAAAAAATCAGAATGATCGCATGCATATTAGTATGTTTTTTTTTATTGTTTGAAAGATATTTTTAGAGATAAGTTCGTGATTTCTTTTTATCGAGCCAAATTAATTGTATTATGTTTTCAAAACAGTATCATGCTAGCATATATCCTGAAGAATATCATATATTTTTCTGGTCTTGTTTATAGCAGTGAATCACAAACTTTTAGTAATTATAAAACTCGCGTTTAGCTCATGTAGTCACCTTAAGTACCAAGTCAAGTTTTCAACCAAACAAAACGCAACATTCCATGTTTAAAAGCATCATAGATATTATTATAGTTAGCAATCGTATATTGATTGGTTATTCGATAAAGTCAAGGTAAAAACGAAGCCACTGAATTTTAGATTTCTGATTCACTTGCATTGTTTTATCTACACTATCTGTACTAATATTATAAAGAAGAAAGCTTTGTGTTTTCGTATGTTTGTAACGAATAAACTCAAAACTACAGGACCGAATTGAAAAATTTTTTCACCGTTGGAAAGCGACACTATCCCCGGCTGACATAGGCATTTTTATCCCTATATTCGTACGGGAACGGGAACTTAGCGGGTGAAACCAGATGGCATCCGCTAGTCGATTGTATTTTCATAGCTAACAATCTACCACTGACTGAGCAGTGCTGAGCATGTTATTGTTCGATCCCCAGTTCCTGCAAAACGATAATGGTTTTTTGGTTTTCGATTCAAGGCCATTTGGAATATGTAAGCCCAGAACATGGATTTCCGCTTGGTTGATGGGAATAATAGGCTGCTTTCCTATGGCAGTGAACTTGAACATACATAACTTGGTGAAATAAGGGTGGTGCACTGTCTGTACATATACAAACCCTTAGGGATTGCAGGCATAATGTATGGTAGTGTTTTGAAAACATAATACAATTAACTTAACTCGGAAAAAAAAACACGAACTTATCTCTAAAAATTTTTTTTAAAGGGTAAAAACCATACTAAAATACATGTGATTATTCTGATTTTTTGTCTAATAATTCTACAAGCAACATATAAGCATCATAGTGTTTTATTTTAGTAGTCCAATCAATAGATGTTTGGTAAATCTATCGAAACCACTCATTTCGCACTATTCGGCCCGCAGTGACTGAGGTAAAAACCACTTTGTAGTGCAAGCTGATTAGAACTTTATTGTAATTGTAACAACATTTCAGACGAAATTTGAACAACCACAAATAGAGTTGCTAATTTAGCTCATGAAGTCGCCTTAAGAGCTACTCTATTATTTTAAAGAAGAATTGCTCGTATAGTTTATGACGTCTGACAATAGTTTATTTCATCACGCCAATTAATATTATAATGAAAAAAATATTTTTCTGTCGCGTACGAAACACACCTGAGAAAACACCATTGTTTCCACCAGCCGGTACTCTGCATATTTCTTCGTCGTCAAGGATTTTAAGTATTCTTTCAATACAAAGTAAATGCCGAATTTCGGACAGGATGGTCGCTATGGAGCTAACTAAACTCAACTTTAGTCTTCAAATCAGAATAATAAGTACATATTCATAAATACTA
This sequence comes from Xestia c-nigrum, assembly GCA_916618015.1. Lineage (NCBI taxonomy): Eukaryota > Metazoa > Arthropoda > Insecta > Lepidoptera > Noctuidae > Xestia > Xestia c-nigrum. The sequence goes on from OU745260.1 coordinate 16,601,401, forward strand.
TGTGATTTGTTATTCTTTTTTTGTGTTAGGGTTAACAACAACGATAGTTCTACAAAATGCACTTATCTACCCACGTTTTATGACTACAATCTTGTTCTTAATTAAATTATTGACTTTCCACATTTTCTACCTGTTGCTTTGTTCTGACTCTTTCGAAACTACCTTCTATTGTTTCTGCTTGTTTTGGGAGGGGCTTGCTCGTGGCTAACTAATAACAGCCGCATGGATTGATTTTCGGTGAAGCAGTGATTGCGGATTCAAGGTCGGTACGTGAATGAGTGACCATCATTAGTGATCATCAGTGGTGATGGTCACTTATGATTCATCACAATCATACCCACTTCCCTACGTACCTCAGAAAGCTAGTCCCGACTCTCATTACTTTGTTTACCAGTCGTTACGGATAAAAAAATCATCGCTGGACTTTAACACACAGCGCCACCTAGTGCCACACTAAGCAAAGCTTGTGTCGTGGACACTAGATATTTGATAAACTACATATATACTTTTTTGTTTGTAAATACTTACTTATAATCCATATAAACGTCCATGACTCGGAAATCAATGTCCATGCTCATCACACAAACATTTGCAAGGCAGCGTCACTACCACTACGCCATTCGAGTCGCCTTCGCCTCATAGACCGAAGCTCGAAAATCTGACAACCAGTCTTACCAAAAAGTAGGCAGATGAGATGATGATGAGCAGAATCGTTCCACACAATATGATATTCAAGGCACATGCTACGAAGCATTTAGTTATGCAATTTGCACATGCCACGTTACTCGCTACATTCGTCGCGTTGGCACAAATTAGCAGACATTACCATACAACTTGTGCCAAGTGCGCATTATTTCCTGATCGCTTGTTTGTAGACACTCCTATGTCACAAACTCACAAGTTTGTATGTGTGTGCAAAAACAATTTTAAAATAGACGTTTTCGATATGCAATAGCTATGTGATGTATTATTATTATTAAACGTTTATTTCAGACTAAAAATGGTCCATAGCATAAACATGTATTTATTATTTAAACATACGGTACTTATAGTTACATAAGTACCGTATGTTTAAATAATAAATACAAATTATTAATCATTATGTTTTAATATAAATGTAAAAATCTTAAAATAATTACAAATTATTAATCATTAAATTACCTAATACAAAAACAATAAAAAATGAAATACAAAACAAATAACGAGTCCTCAAAATACAAAAAAAAAACAACAGCAATCAATCGGCGACCCAGACACGCCACCTCATCTACATCCCTGCCAGACACCAACAAACTCCTGCGCTAGTTTCCCGATTCCCGATAACGTCCCAAACTATAATTATTATGATCACTTTGTGTCTTTTTCTAACTTTTCTGTGGTGACACGAAACATGTGTTTCAGTAAAATAGCAGGTCGCAGTCAATTCTTCATCTTCTTCGTCGTGTCGATGATTTACCCTTTTTTTTAATTGTTTTCGACCGGTACTCTGCCACCTCGGCAGCGTTGGTGGTGGCTTCGGACAGGTCCGTCAGAGTGCAGGTGGAACCACACATAGTGCAGGACAGAAGGTGAGCCATAGTTTGCGTTGAGGCACCGCAGTCACATAAGGCTTCATCGGAATACCCCCACCGGACCAGGTTGTATCTGCAGCGGCCAACCTGACTTCGCAAACGGTTAAGGGGTTTCCAGGTGGGCCATGGCAGAAGGTGTTCCGGAGGGAGCTATTCTGCTACTTCGGGATGCTTGAGGAGCCACAACTATTTTTTGCTTCGCTAGGCCTGTTTGTTGCCTACCAATAAATTAGGCGACCTGAGGAAGCTCTTCCGACTCTTCAGCCTACCTAGCACTCAATTAATGTAAAACGTATATTTACGGACTATTCAGTACTCACACTTGTTTAGATCCATTCAGCTTATGCCCACAGAAAACAACGGCTTTGTACGAAGCGTGCAATGCGTACGCGTCTCATACCACTCGTTGTTTTCTATAAATGGGCATAAGCTGAATAGACCTGAATAAGTGTGAGTAGTCCATTATGTGACTACCCGATACGGAAGTGTACTTCCAGAGGTTCGTGGCACCGTTTTCCACACACTACTGAAAAAAAACAGTTGAAGTTTTGTCAATACAGATCACCAGTACAGTTAAGGATAAACCCGATTCTTATAATAGTTAGTATTTGTCAGACTCAATTGGAGACCAAATCTAGGTTAATATGGTACTGGCAAGCAATGAACTATCGTCAAACGAGACCCCATTGAGTCGGAGCTCTATTGTGGTCCACAAACTTTAACATTTATTGCTTTTCTAATGATTTCTGTGGGGTCAAAGCACTCCTATAGTATAACGACATCCAAAGGTTTAATTTCCATCGCGTTTCTCAATAGGAAAACCGCAAATAACTAATTAGATTACACTTCAACAGAGTTCTTAATTTCCTTTAATGAAGCAGCCCAGTTAGGTAATTAAGATAAAATACAATTTTCCCCGTTTTTAAACATTTTTTATTGATATTCCGCTCCTATTGGCAGTAGAGTGATAGTATGTAGTCTTCGTCGATAAATGGGCCATCCAACACTTAAAGATTTTTTCATTTCGAACTAGTAGTTCTAAAGATTAGCGCAACTAACCAAACCAACTCTTCAACTTCATAATTTAGGTTGTTGTTTCTGTTTACATTTTACACTCATTTTATCAATTAATTTACAAGTACCATGTTGTTGAAAGTTTATTATTAAAACAGAGAATATTTAATAATAGGTAATTGATGACATAAAACACGCAATGAAACCTGAAACTTTATTATGATTCATGATTTCGAAGTAGGCGTCCTTGTTCTGCTTCAATAGAATATGATTTTTTAGTTAATGATGCGTGAATAAGTAATGCGATATAAAGTCAATTAGAACTATATTTACATGTTCATAGACGGAGGTAGCTTCAAGCATTAATGGGGGAATGGGGGCACCTGAAACTGTGTCGTTCACATAAGTTGGGGTTTTCTGATCAAGTATGCCAAGTAACTGCCTTACAATTCCGAATGACTTAAAGTTAAACAAGACCAGTCATACTAACGATATTTTAAGACTTGCTTAGATTTTTTCGGGAACTATAGATTAGTTCCCAAAAAATTTGGGTGTTTTTACACGATTTTCTCATGAATTCCTTAATACACACAAGATTACTTTTACAATAATACATAGGTATACATATACGTGCTTAGATTTTTTGTCTTCGTGACTTTATTATACCATAGGTGCTTACCAAAGACAAATAAGGAAAATAGGTAAGTACTTACATTTTGTTTCCACGTATATAGGTATGCATGGGGCCTAACTTACTAAGTCTGTCTACAGACTGTCCTAATTCCAGCCGAGCCAGCTAAATAGCCTGAACTTCTTGTGACTGAAGCCATAGGAGGAAAGTCAGGACAAAAGATGGACTTATTATGTCAACTGGATTATTAATTAACAGTTACAGCTACAAATTGGGTTTATTCTGAAGATTATATTAAGTAGAAGTAATAAGGTGTCCATTTGACTAATAGGCTAGTTTCCACCATCAATAAATTGCAATACTATTTAGTCCGTCAGTTAGTGTATTGGAAAATAATGGACACGTATTTTTTTGTTTTTGTAAATCAACGAATATTGACGAAGATAAAACGCATCAAAACTCGGGAGTGGGGGCTCGTGACGTCAGAACTCACTAAGAATGATACCAAACAGTGACGTATTGGGAATTTTAGAAGCGTCGCATCTTCGTCAATTTTGGTTTATGTGACAAAACAAAAAAATACGGGTCGAATATTTTTGATAAGTAATTTCGATTTTTTTCAGTTAACAAGCCTATTACCAACAGATTTTTCGTGAAAATTAATCTCGTACTTACCTGCCTGTATACGTAGGTACCTAGACATTAAGCGTTGTGTCCAAATGACTTAGTAATTACCCTATAATTATTCGTAAAGAAACATCTATATCAAATCATAAATAAAAACCAGTCAATAATTCAGCTGTGCGTTAGATAGTCTAGCAAATTACTACGACATTCAAAAGTTTTTGAACTACACCATCGAATACGAAGAACGAAGTATTCCCATCAAATACTCATTACTGGTTCGTCGGCCGGCTATACGGCTATGCCATGATATTTTCTATACAAAACAAAAGTATGTCATAAAGTTTAACGACTTGTGGTGTGGATAGATAACCGTTCGATCTTGTGTAATGCGCCGACGGGTAACATCGAAATAGAATATTATAAGTACCTACATCGTAAAGTGACTTGAACATTCTGTGGGATTGAGTCGTCCTTTCAAGGAAAGCGCGATTTGACAAGTTTGCTAGAAAAGCTGACAGCCAAAATTAACCCAAAAGTGCTACAAGCACAATAGGTAAAAAGCAACTTTATCAATCCTCTGCCTGGGAAGGTACTAGAAATATCGGATCCCTTTGAGAATGATAGTACCTACGTACCTAATGACCTGGAAGTGCCCTAGTAACTACTAGCGCTAGAGAACTGAAATCCCGTTACTGTCCCAGCCACTGGCCTCCTTCTACTAGCCCACATAGTTACTACCTATAATACATACACACCCTAACAGTTGGAAGCTGTGAACACACTCAGACATCGTTATAACATCAATTATGTGCTTATGTAATTTTATGAGGTCTTCGCCCAAAGAAGGATAGTTAATTTATTATATTTATAGAGCCTAGTGATTTCTCAGAAACCCCTGAACAGTTACTGGTAAATGAATTAGGTTGGTTTGTAATTAACTTGAATTATGTAGCCCTGATCAACTTAAATCGTTGGTTTGGCGTGGGAATTTTACGTTGAGTTCTTTAATGATGAATGAGTTGGAAATAAATAATTATAGCCGTCTCTGGTCAAGTAATACTACGTCCTCCAAGTACAATAGAATCCTAAAATGCAAAGAGGTTACATTAGTTAGGTACCTACTCATTATGTATGGAACAAATTTTAATTTTTGCTCTACTCATTAACCTCGTCATTAACATCGTTAAGATACCACATAGGTACCTAATACCGTACGCAAAATACGCGCCTTGGCGTGGGGTTACGGACACCAGCCATATACAATACAATACATCATTTAACATAAGGGAAGATTGAGACAGCACCGACACAAGAAAGAAGTTGTAAGTACCTAACTGGGGCAGCCTCAGTTTATGAATGACACTGTTTCAGATGAATAAATACATTTGTATCTTTATATAAAGGAAAAACTAATTTAAATAACTTATCGTTGTCTGATTGTCTATCCAATCTACCAAACTACAAACACTCATAAAAAAACTATTTCTGTTTTAAATAACTTAAAGCGACACAAATCATTGCACTATTGGAATGTTAAGTTTCGTCGCTGAGACAAGAATCCAACAGCCGCTTTTATGTGGGCATTATGCTTTTTTTCCCGTAGTTTTTCAAGTTTTGCTTGGTTTTAATAAAAAAAATAAAAACAGTAATAGTGTATACGATAAAAAAACTAATAAGTCCGTCAGTTAGATTATAATAGTATATTTTATAACGAGGGACTAAACGAAGCCATTATATACCCGAGGTGGTTTGACTCCCGAGCTTGCGAGGGAGGCAATGAAAGCGAGGGTATATTAGATTGGCGTTTAGTCTCGAGGTACAAACTGTACTTTTCACTTCGAGGGCGAGAAAAATTGTAATTTCAACCGAACAAATTTACACTCGACAAAAGTTCTGAACTGAGCGGTCAGTTTTTTCTTCTATCAGGTCAGTCACAGATTAACAATTTAAAACACAACACAAACTCTCAACATTTTCGCAATGAAGATGGACCATCTTCATTGCAGAGATAATTAGTATTTACCTACATTACTGCAGCTGCTAGCAACAGAGGCATTGCACATACTTTTCAAAATCAACGATGCACACAAACAACCATATTTTTTTCTCGCTTTGAAGAGTTCATTTGTTTTTTTTTTTTTCAATAAACCGCTTTCTATTTGCAAGCTAATTCGAAATTTAAATAAAGCCTTTGATGAGTCATGATGAGTTAATCCTGCTTCGTAGGGCTATAATGGCGTACTTTTCAACCGACTTCCAAAAAGAGAAGGTTATCAATTCGTCTGTATTTTTTTTTTTTTTTTTTTTTTGTGTTTGTTACCTCAGAACTTTCGACTGGGTGAACCGATTTAGATGATTCTTTTTTTGTTTGAAAGCTGGTGCTTGTCGATTGGTCCCATTTTAATTTGTTGAAGATCTGATGCTGATCTTCCGAGATATACAAAGGAACTCTTCAAAAATAGACGGCAAATCTACAGTAATTGCTGCAATCGCTTGTAGGTTCATTGTTCATACTACATCATGACGTAACATCACGCCTGTATGCTCTGAGGGGGTACCTAGATGTGTACAATACTCCCAGATTTCGACAATGTTTGTTGCCTCTGAACTTTCCACTGGGTTAACCGATTTTGATGATTCTTTTTTTATTTGAAAGCTGGTGCTTTCCGTGTGGTTCCATTTCAATTTAGTTAAGATCGGACGCTGATCTTCGGAGATATAAATGGAACTCTTCAAAAATACACGGCAAAGCTGCAGTAATTGCTGCAATGACTTGGTTGTTTATTGTTTATGTAACATAGTGACGTAACATCACGCCTGTATGCTCTGAGGGAGTACGCAGAAGTGTACAATACACCCAGATTTCGACAGTTAGATATTCCATTTAATAGGATCCTGGAGAAATAGAGGGAATTCCATTAATTTTATAGGCACACCAGAAGCGATTTGGGTAGTTTTAGGAAGAGTACATTCTTGGAGTGATCCCATTTCAATTTGGTAAAGATCTGATGAAGAACTTCGGAAGATAGGCGACGGGAACTCCTCAATAAATGATAGCAAATGTACTGGGATCGCTGAAATCTCATATCTGTCTATTGTTTACACCAGTTCATAAAAGAAAATCACGCCGGTACTCTGTGAAGGGGTAAGTACATGTGAACCACTAAAAAATGAAAAATAAAAACTTTTTTACAAAAAATAAAACCGACTTCAGAGAAAACAAAAAAGTGAAAAATAATTTAGCTTCAGAAGTCGGTGACAAAAAAAGTAAATCAATCAAACAAAGGTCACCGACTTCTGAAGCTAAATTATTTTTCACTTTTTTGTTTTCTCTGAAGTCGGTTTTATAGAGCATGAGAAGTGAAAAAACATATTTGACCCGTATTTTGTTTTCTTTCTTTGTTTTCCGAGTTTCCTCCGTGCCTCGGAAAGCACGTTAAGCTGTTGGTCCCGGCTGTCATTTGTCCATCTTTTACAGTCGTTAGAGGTAGTCAGTGGCCCAAAAAGTCTGACACCAGTCTTACCAAGTGGTATCCTATTTCCCATTATTAACTGGGTTGTGGAGGTCAGATAGGCAGTCGCTCCATGTTAAATACTGGTATTCGACATATTTTACAGTGTAGACTACATAAATTTTCTATTTTTTGAAACTGTCGTCATACCTATAATCGTTATAATTTTACATCAAAATATGTAGTTCTAGTAAACAGTAACTCATAGTAATAGCTTACTATACCTATACTTACTAATGTATGTTAGTAATGTATGACTCTCCATGACTCACTCTTGTATTTGAGACGTAACAATGCCCACAATGGCAACTGCACCTATACTTTATCAAAATATCAACATTTATCTTAACCGATGTCTCTCTCTCTCTATCTTTGTTACACTAACTTTTCCAAGAACACCGCAAAGATTTGCCGACTTTATCTTATCTTGATATCTTTTGCTTTATCAGCTAATCTTTGGGATGTATGTAGTCAAGGAAACAATACTATGAAATTAACTAAACGGATCCTAAAATTGGTTGACGGCAAACTATATATTTTTGGTACTCCAAATCTTTCAAGACCTAACTTGATTATATACTCCTTAACACTTGTATCTTCCCATAATGTAACAAGACAATGGAATCTAAAAGGTATTGCACAATCAGATGACGGTTTCACAGAATCCATTTATCCTGTTCCCAAAACACATAACGAGCGAACCGCCATACATCCGTCAAGTTATACCAAAGGGGAGCAAAGGCATAACTAAAGAAGGTTGGAATATTCGACCATAGACACAGTATCTCATAATAGAGTATCCCATTAATCACTTCGTTTATTTTTGGACAAATTAATTTGACGCACGTGAGGTTAATGGCGGCGAAAGCATTAAATGATGATGGCCATTCATTAATGTTGTGTTAAGTGTCAAATATCGTAACATATGTGAATATGAGGAATCTACACGCGATCTGCTTGTAGATTTGACATTTATTTTGATGGATGATTATTTCACAAGTGAAATAATTGTGTTCTTTACTAATTATAAACTACAAGAAACAAACAATCACTTGTGTCAAAATATAAATGATTCCAAAGTACTAAGAATTATTACAATGAAACAAGAATACAATATCTTTAAAGATACATAAATGAAATGAAAGATGAACTAGTGAAAGTTGATACTGGTTTGAAAGAGGGTGACTACTGAGATGGCGGTTTATAGAGAGAAATAAAAAATGAACACAAATAGGGATAAGGACAGTATAGTGTACGGATGTACAGTATAGATAAATCAGCACTAAGCGCGCAAACAGAAGATAACTCAAACGTTAAAGGCAAATATCATTACTTTAACCTACGTAGGTTCTAAATAAAGGCACAAACAGAGAGACACGACGAGGCATATCGATCGAGTTATTGTTTGACATACAGTTAGCAGTTCCCGTGGCTTCGCTCGCAAATTGTAAATTGTCCGTGTCGTACCGTTTGTGACCTTCATGAAGGCGTAAAGTTTTTGCCCTATTGTCAATGCTCATTTTAAAATGTTATTTAGATGTCATCAGCATCAGCACCGCTATTTGTGCGAGCAAAATTAAACTTACTAATAAGGGCTACATCATTATCACCTGCAGCAGTCCACTGCTGGACATAGACCTCCTCAATCGTATATCACTGAACTCGATTCTCAGCAACGTTAATCCAGTTGATACCAGCCACCCTGGTAAGATCGTCGCTCCACCGGGTCCGTGGGCATCCCAATTTACGCTTGCCAATTCGCCGTCTCCACTTAAAAACACGTTCCTGCAGCTAATGAAGCCGACCCATTGCCACTTTAGCTTACATATTCTGTGACCTATGTAGATAACTCTGGTTCTCTGTCGGATATTCCGGATGCGATCTCTCAGAGAGACTGAAACTTTTAGGGTTAACTAAAAACATTAAGTATCAGACATTATCAATCAGTTGGTAAGTCTTACGTTCGTCAAAATAGATCCTTAAGGAACTGCGCGAACTGTGATCACATCTTATCTCCTGAACAGGATATTGTAAACAAACTGATACCTATGATGTGAATTTTTCATTTCACATTAGTTCAAGAGGATTTTGAGTATATGCGTCTTAAGCAGAGGATATTCTTCACCAGGTAAATGAAGACAAACACAGGAATTATGAAAATAAAAAGGATTATAACCAACAATCATCATGACAAAAAGATTCCTAGATGTGAAACCTATGTATAAATAAACAGTTGGTTAGATTACTTCGCTAGATTTGATTCGATTGACGTCAATGAGAATTTACATTTAATAATTAATAGGAAAACTAATAATATGCTAACGATGGACACGAGTTTCATCTTTGCCAATAAACAGGAAAATACAACTATGTCAAAAGAGTTTGAGCTTCCAACTGTTCATTTGGAATCAGCTGTTATAAGCTTGTTTGTCTCTCCAAACATGTTTGGCACACTTCAAGGTGAAATCTGATTTGTTCAACTAATTCGAGTATCTTTCCTTAAACTAGAAACTATTAAGGAACGTGTTTGGTTTCTTTAGGATAATAATGTTTAGAAAAATAATGGTAGAACGATCTTTAGAAAGACAGGCCACGAAATTATAGTCACTTTGTCGTTTTTCGTGATGAAAACTGAAAGAAAAAACTTTACTGTGCACAAATAAGACGACGAGGATTATACTGTGAACAGAAAACGTAAAAGATCTCCAAACGATATAAAAAGGTATATTTAACGTACACATCATGTGAACATCCTTAGCAGGAATTAGCAAAAAACGAACGCCCCAGACTTCCTTGTCGACAAATGCAAAAGAACTTCACTCAAGGGTGCATACAATTACTCACTCATGAAGTTAACATACACTGTAAGATTAGAACAATACCTATGATACCAATGTCATACAATGAACTACTAGTGAGAAACCTTGATCTTTGCTACGTAGACATGACGTGGACCAAAAGCCGAGACGTGCCAAATCTACTGCATTCATTGAATATGAGGTGGAACATTTTACTGAGACATAAATAGTATGGCTATTATTGAAACCGAAGATAATAAACAAAGAAATAGAAACAACGTAGGTAGTAGAAAAACTCGTTTTCAAATATGTATAATGTTAAATACTTGGAAGAGGACTTGTTTTATAAACTCAATATGTAATGAATTCTGTATTCCATGTTGTAACATGGATAAAATCAAACATATTTAGTGGGACATCTTGTTGAAGTCCTATCTCGATTAGAAACAGAAGCATAAATGCTTCTGTTTTGAATACCTGTAAATTTATAGGTAGGTATGCCTCTAGAAAATTGTACATCTTAGAACCATTTGAAAACTGTTAAAGATATTCAAGAATTTAATCAAACTGGTAACCAATTTCAAAGAAACCAAGTAAGCTCCGAATAAAAATAAATTCACACCAGCAGAAAAGCAGAATGAACACATACACATGTGTGTTATACTCATAAATAAATACAATTTCATATCAGAACCACATGACCTAGAAACTTGAATAGAAAAGCTGTAGGTATGCCCTACAAAAGGGCTTCCATAAAGTAACGCTGTTTGTTTCCGTTCGTCCTACAAAACTCACTGAGTATGCAATCAATATACCAGTGGGCCGATGGCCTCACAACCTTATATGGAGCAAAGCTATTACTGAAACATGCTTGAAAATTGTTGCACATAGTATGGGTAATGAATTACCATTGCGAACGGATTTTTACTTTTAACTGCACCGTTTTCGGTGACAATTTATTTTGTAACGTTGCTAAAAGTTTTGCTGTTAGCAACTTTTGTCGCATTCTGAGTTTCCTGTTGCAAAACTCGTTTGCGATCGTCGTCGGCGTACAGATATATATGGCACCTACAAGGATATCTTCTCTGTCTGCCTCTCTTTTTGGATCTTCTCATGGCGCTACCTCCAAAAAAATATAAGTACTAATTACCTCTACAGTTATTCAGTCTCGCTCTTCGGTGTTTTTAAAAACATTCACAAGCAATTTGTCACGTTGTATTAACACTAACAAAATTGTTAAATGGATGGAAATATTTCAGTGTGTATAAATTATATATGCAGAACAAAAACAAACATGAAAAAAACGAAATGCGTCATATGAGCAAAAGCAAAACACGAAATGGTTTCGGGGAATTACGTTGAACTTTGTTGAGCATTAGCTGTTGTAAGTTACTCACTAGATTTAAGTTGTGTTGTGAAAGCTCAGGTATAATGGCTAGAAATACTGCAGTAATCGTTTCAAAACCAGCTTTATTTAACCTTTATAAAACCTCTAAATTATGGTCGTAAACGTAGAATATAACGTACAATAATATTTCTGAATTGAACTGCGTTTTATCTCAAGCTCAGTAAACTATAAAAATCCAAAAATAAGTCTCGATTGACCAATGTTAATGACTCAATAGTCATTAAAAGCCAAATATCTATAAACAGAATTAATGAATGGGTCTGCTATGAATACCAACCTGTTTTACAGCACGCTATATCCACTAAGAACGCTCGAATTTTAATTCTTTGCTCAGAAATAAGATCATTACTTCATTACCAACAGTTGCATTGACCTACGATTCTTTGGCTCGTAAATCACGTTTACTAATTTTTTTGTTGTTTGCAATGGTTTAGTTGAAACAATTTATGATCCGGAACACTTGCACAATTAGTCTATCTTTAATTTCAGCCTTTTCTATCTCCGCTATCTTAATTGCTTTGTTCTTTTAGACATATATTTCATATTGCACGCTATTGACTACTAAGGTTGAATTCCACCAATAAAACTGAACGCGATCACCATATTTTAACCGCGTTTATTAAAACTTCCCAGAGTCAATATTCCAATAGCAATGGTGATACTTTACAGTGACAGCTCTTGGACGTAGAGTGCTGAATTGCTGATTGCGTATACGTGTCGTGTGGTGAAATTATCCAAAGACAAAATACTAACAAAATTAGCATTCGCAGAAGATATGTACGAGATAACATGGCAGACTATTGGACGCCGCGCTCCGAAAATAGCGCGCATTAATAGTGCACTTTATTTCCCGAGACTATTTCGCATTGAGTGAAATACGAGCGAATGTGTCCAGATCCTGGAGCGTCGCCAACTGTTTGCCAACGATATAGGCCTCTGCTGGAAGATTAATGAAATTGGAAGGTGTTACGTCATGGCGTTTTGTCACTCTTAAATGCCTGTCAGTTTTATTTTATTCCATGTTTGGAATGGCTACCTTTCCTCGTCTTCTAGGTGTATAATAATCATAATTATTCGAGTCATATGGTTAAGTTCTTTTGCATGTTTAACCTGATGATATTAGCATCCACAATCCTTCTTATTTAAATTACTACAAGCGTTTATATTCCGTCTCCTATTCAGCAACTGTCGTTTGGTGTTGCCAGGCAGTCATGAAACCTGTAACCTACACCGCAGTTGGCACCAAATGGTAAGATAAGAATATGAACAAATGAAGCCAAAGTAACATGAGCCTAGGAAACGTCAGTTTTCACAATCGTCATGCGATGCCCAGATATGAACCAAACCTACGCAATTACTGCCGCCATTCGCAACTTAGTAACCGATACCTTACTTACAAACTCGTTTACCTCTATTGGAAAACATCCGTTTCTCATAACATGCATCGAAGCGTACACTTACTTTACAAGTACTTAAGTAGAAAATATTTATCCTCGCCGTGACAAACTCTGTGCTAACATCTCCTTAAAAGATTATGCCAATTCCCAACCTACAGCGTTCACATTTAACTGTTGGCTTTTAATATCATTTTCCTGGTATGTTTCTTTATTCATTTTACAAAATCTTAAATAAATGGCGCCGAAGAATTGTCCTTCTTAACGTTGACATTAAATTCAACTTTAAACTCATCATTCATGTCTCCCATGTCATAAACTACGTCCAAAACTGCAAAATCATCCTTTCTAAAATCCGTCCATACCTCTATTACTTCTTCATCCATTAATTCTTCAAAGATCTTTCTTTTATTAGTTGTTAAACAAACTTCCAAGTTGCCAGGCAACCCTACACAGGCCGTATCTCCCATCCATTACATCATTTACATCCACGGCCGCATCTAATCTGATCTACGAAGATTTATATATCAATCCTTCCTCGTGCTACATCGATTCGAAATGCGAGTTATACTAAAGTCATGCATCAAACGCACTCACGCGCATGTGGGGAGGGGGACTCAAAACTTTTTATAGAGCGATTTATCTTAAATCTAATGGAAGCAGTTTTTGTGTTAACTTAAATCAACGATCAGACAGGCGATTAGTGCGATTTTATCGCGTGTCTTTTAATTGACTGTCGACTAAATTAATGTCTTAATCGAGCTGTTAAAATGGAGGAGAAAGGACACAATTATGAAGTAGTAAATATATGAAGCGTACGTGAATGACACAGAAACAGTATGAGCTATTTGAGAACTTAAAAATGTGGCTTGACTAAACCCTGATAATTATGCTATTAGAAAAACTTGTATGTGCTTTACACTTTTTGTAAAGCCGTTACAACATAAAAACAGTCGATAGAATACCGGTACAACCACACGAAACCTTCAAAAAATTGTATTTCTGTACCAATATCAACACCATGGTTTTGTTTTATATTTAGAACAACTTCAAATACATAGATTAAAAAACTCTCACTCAAATATACACACTCGAGTGAAAATACTCTGTACGTCACGCATTTATATTATTGTAAGTAACAAATTCTATATTTAGTAAAACCTTCGAAATAATTATGTTATTTCTGCTCGAACACTTTTATAGATTTGTTATGTTATATTAATATTCTGAATGAATTTGTAACTTTGTACGCCAAGCCATAATGGTGCATGGTAACTTAAAAGGTACCTATTGTTATTGCTGAGCAATGATACATATAATCTTTTGGTATTGCAGTAGGTAACCATTTAAGTAATAAGTATGATTTAATGATACCGATTGACCAATGCAACTGCAATTTGATTCAGTTGACTTGTAAAGCGACGCATTCATGACGCCATAAAGAATAAATGCCTGACGTTAAACAAAATTTTTGTAAACTTGCCAAAAATTTGCAAAAATATCATTATATTTTTAAACAAAAAAATGTCCTTCATTTCAAAGACAAACAATGTTTTACATTTTCATCTTCTACTGTTGCAAATTCCAAAGATCTTTTTTGATAAGAAATTAATTTTAGGTAACAAGATAGTCTAGACTTTTAGAGTGTCGAGTACCTATCTTGTTTTCAAGGAGGTACAAGCAATTTAAGCAGCAACTTTACCAAGGCAACTTATCCTAGAAAAAAAGTTATAGAAATTAGAAACAGTGACGTGATCACCAAACAATGCACTACACGGGAAGCGATGACAGAACCAATGACAGCAAAACCACATACGTGAGAAGAATAATTTCTAAACCATAAAATCTTTAGCCAAGTACCTAACTGTATGCCTACTAACTGGAGTGACCCAAGGAAAGCACGTCATCAGCAAAGCACACATAAAAAAATTACGATGCAAAGGACACACACACTATATTCGGCATATTACGTCACTGATTTAACCTAGGAACGCCTACGATAGTTAAATAACCTTTTCTCAAAAATGGTATGTAATGTTGACATAACATCTCTAAAAAGTATCCAGAAAGTGAACTCTACCGGAGACTATTCACAACTGTCCGGTGAGAAGCGAGATTTTAAATTTGGAATCTCCTACTGTCCAGTAAGTAAGTATGTAATTTACTTACTGGACACTTGGTCATCCTTCATCCCTTTTTTTTTTATGGCTTCGCACGGTTTAGGTCATCCTCTTTAGATCTGCTTAGAAAAAAAAAACATAGTACCAGACACAGATTAGAGTTTAGCCATTATAACATGGTTAGAGGGAGGCTCCAAATATATATCTATCTCTTTTTGGTATGACATTTTATGAGATACATAATATATTTTGGAGCTTTAAACATCCATTTTATTGTCTGTGACACTTTTTTTTTTTTTTTTTATGGGTCTGTGACACATAACGCGACGCAGAAAAAGTATGCACGTTGCGTTTTGTACTTAGTAATGTTGTAGAAGTATAGTGTGGGATTTTATGTTTGTATTTAGTCATTTCAGTTTATAAATCATGTTGGATTAAAACTTTCCATTCTAAAATTAACATGGAGTTTCAAAAACAATAATTTACATTTTTTACTAAAACATTCATGTAATGTAAAAATAGAACAATGTTTAAAACTAAACGCAAACTTTGTAGTAAAAAAAACAACGACTGGCGGGATTTCACATTCAATTGCGACAATTGTGTTTTAATTTTTGAGAAAAGCATTATACAAACCTCAACCAGTAAGAAAGCCATCCTGGCCTCGTATATAACCGGACCTCACCTGCGGTTCGGTCCGGTTAACTCATACTCGGCCAGGAAGGCTTACTTACTGGATTCTGCTGTAATGTACTATTTCAATAATGGCCATGAGTAATTGACACGTCATGCAGGTATTGAATCCGCTTAAGCCTAATAAGGTATAAGAGTAGGCGCTAAGCATTAATTTTCCAAGAACTTGTGCATTAAAGGCTGAAGTTAACAATTGGCTTTTAACATATAAACAGAAAGTGAGTAATACGATTCATTGTACAAAAGTTTACTAGGCAACAGCTCTGCTACTCTACACCGAATGATGCAGAAAGTTTAAAGACGTAACGAAGAGAATATCCGTCAAGAATATTACAATTTATGTAGTCATCATGACATACATGAAAATCAAAATCAAAATCAATCAAAATCAAAGCATTTATTTCAAGTAGGCCAATAACAGGCCCTTTTGAATTGTCGAAACAAAAAAAAATTAAATGTAGCTACAGTCCCAGTCACAAGACATAAAAACTGTGAAAGTACTGTAGTTGCCCATTCCCTAACGTAGATCTCTGTGGAGAAGAACGGGCAAGAAACTCCATGGACACTCTTTTAAATCAAATTATTGTTACAAAATCTTGGTTACATCATTCATGTTGAGATGGTAAATTATGTGAGAATGACATGACATGTCATATGTAGAGAGGTTTATCTTTATCTTAGTTTAGCTTAGGTGCAGCATCATTGCCTGCCGAATCATGTAGGTCCTGTATATTGGGGTACTTTGGGTCGACCATCAGTCTTATTTAATGCATCTGAATCATCAGTATGTTTCATGCTTCATGTCTGACCTCTACAACCTAATATTGAATAAAGCGATATCCCTCAGTAAGTCTAAGACAGATAGTCAGACTTTCGGGTTGAAAACTAATCAACCGACGATCTTCAGCAATAGCAATGCAGCTTTCAACGCTTCCATTAATTTAATGAAGCAGTACAACTTAATCGATTATTCTGTTAAATCAATCGACACAATGTCAAATGTAGCACGTTCTCTTCCTAAGTTTACATCCACTATCATTGTTATAAAGGTCATCTTGTCTATCACATCCAAGCGGATGTGATAGACAAGATGACCTTTGAAGTGCACCGACTTCAATCTATTAATGTCCACGAAGCTGTACAAAAATAACACTTGTAATAACCATTAGCTAGGTGTACTTGAAATCTCTGACATCATTGTGATTTTAAGCGACTATACGAATCAATACAATCTGCTTATTTAAATGATACCTAAGTAATGCTTTTCTGAATTATTGTGTCAGCCCAAAACAGAACCAAAAACAGCAATGTCAAGGAAGCTTATAAGCTCTGCAGATGTCTGCAGATAATGATGTGAATATGATAATTGTGTAATACCCAACTTTGCATGGCAACACTGGTTTTTTAAAATAATAAATTATCTATGGATCAACATACATGGTGACATGGTGCGAAAATTTTTCTCCAAGTTGAAAACCTAAGATACAGCACAATGGAGGAAATAAAGAACCAATTGAAAGCACAAATGTTGTTAATACAACAACTGCAATCCCAACTCAGCCAAAGTCAAGCCACACAAGGCGCCGCATCTTTAGCATTCCTGCCCGGCATGACCACGCCGCCGCCTCAACCTTTTACCTTCAAAGCGAGTGATTGGAACGGTTGGATCACACGTTTCGAGCAATATCGTGAAACGACACGCCTCAAACTATTGCCCAGCGAAACGCAAGTAAACTCACTACTATATATAATGGGTGGCCAAGCCAACAACATTCTATCTTCGATGAAAATTAACGACGCCGACATCAAGTCTTACGACGTAGTTAAACAAAAATTTGATGATTACTACACAGCGCGCAAGACCAAGATGTACGTGAGAGCAAGATTTAACCAAAGAGTTCAAAACGAAGATGAAAGCATTGACGACTTCATAACAGACCTCCATAATCTAGCAAAAAAATGTGAGTTTGGACCACTGGAAGACGAGCTCATTCGAGACAGAATCGTCGCTGGAATGAGAAACACCGAACTTTCCAAAGCAATCCAGAACTTGGAAGAAGAACCGAAGCTTGAAACAGTCATTAATAGAGTACGACATGCAGAGATAGTCGAAGAAAATATAGCGTCTCTGAAGCCAAATCATGCTCCAGAAGTCAACTTTGTCAACAGAAAAACGACAAAAAAACCGATAAAACAAAGTAAATCTTCAAGTTCTTCAGAAAGTTGCAGAAAATGTGGGCGCACCCCAAGGCACAAGTTCGCTGACTGTGAAGCGGTCAAGTCAACGTGCAAAGGATGCGGAGTAAAAGGACACTGGGTAGCCGTTTGCAAAAAAATAAAAAAAGAAGAAAAGAAAGAGCCGAAAACTGTAAACGAAGTGGCAGAGGAAGAATATTTCCTTGGAAGCATTGAGAGCTCACCAAAGGTAATAGAATCAGTAAACGCAGCACCAAGAGTAGCTCGCTCCAAACCCAAGTATGCCACAGTAGCAGTAAACGGACAAAAAGTTAAATTTAAAATTGACACAGGATCATCAGAAACTGTAATAAGCCCTGAACTAAGAACCAAACTTAAACTTCCCAATCCCATAGAATGTAATGAAGAGTTACTGGGACCTTGTGGAATGATATTGCCTGGAAAAGGAAAATGTAAAAACATAAAAATGACCTGGCAGAATAAAACTCTGACAACAGACATTTATGTGTTAGAGAATCAAAAAACTCCATTATTAGGATTGACAGAGTGTGAAGCATTTGAGATTGTGAAGTGGCATAAAGAAACACAAATACTACAAATATCCCATGAGACTCACCCTGAAGATGAATATCCAGAATTATTCAAAGGACTAGGAGTCATGAAAGGAGAATACAATATCAAATTAAAAGAAAATGCTAAACCATATGCAGTAACAACCCCAAGGCACATCTCGATTCCAATAAGACCTAAGGTAGAGAAGGCATTGAAAAACCTTCGAGATATGGGAGTAATAGAGCCAGTCATACACCCAACAGAATGGTGTGCACCAATGGTACCAGTACCAGATAAAAACAACATGGAAAGCGTGCGCATTACAGTAGATTACACTGAACTCAACAAAAGTGTAATGAGAGAATGTCATCCCCTACCCACTGTAGAAGAGTGTCTAGCACAGCTCTCAGGATCAAAGTTTTTCACAAAAATTGATGCCGTTAAAAGCTATTTTCAAGTCCTGCTTTCAGAAAACTCTAAAGACTTAACAACTTTCATCACCCCTTTTGGAAGATTCAGATTCAACAGAATGCCAATGGGTATGAACTCATCAAGTGAAGTTTTCCAACGCAAAATGGCAACAATACTGTCTGGAATCAAAGGCTGTATCAATCATGTTGACGATACCCTGGTCCATGGAAAGACAATAGAAGAACACGATGCTAACCTAAGACAGGTACTGAAAGCCTTACACAAAGGAGGAGTAACATTGAATCCAAATAAATGTATCTTTAGAACAACCGAATGTACATTCCTGGGATACAAAATTACAGGCAATGGAATACAACCCCTACACAACAAAGTCAAGGCAATAACAGACCTACCTGTACCAAAGGACCTGACAGCATTAAGAAGCTTTATGGGAGCAGTAAATCAACACCTGAGATTTCTTAAAAACACAGCAGATGTGACAAAACCTCTTCGCGACCTTCTCAGAAAAGATTCCCCGAGAGTATGGAATGAAGAGCACACAAAAGCATTCCAACAAATAAAAAAACTACTAACCACAGCCCCTCAGTTAGCACACTATGACCCAAAACTGCAAACAAGAGTATCTGCGGATGCATCTCAGTATGGAATGGGAGCTATACTAGAACAAAAACAGGGAGATGAATGGAAAGCTGTTCACTTTTGGTCATCAGCATTTACCCCCACTCAACAGAGATATGCAATGATCGAAAAGGAAGCATGTGCAATAACTATGGCATGTGAGCGATTTAAACTATACCTCCAAGGTCTACCAATTTTTATCATCCGTACAGATCATCGCCCATTACTTTCCATACTAGGATCAAAGCCTATTGCAGACCTATCTATAAGACTCCAGAGATTTAGAATGAGAATGACTCCATTCAACTACACAATAGAACACGTACCTGGAAAATACATGTACACAGCGGATATGTTATCAAGGGAACCACTTCCAACCCAAGAAGAAGACAAAGATATTCTTGATAAAAGTGACAAGCTTGACAAGTCTACATTTCTCAGCATAACAAAAGAAATACCCATCTCTGATGAGCGTCTGAGAAAGATAAAAGAAACGCAAGAAATTGACAACATAAGTAGAAAGCTACACAAGTATATAATGGACGGATGGCCCTGCTATAAAGACATTGAAGAAGAAATGAAACCATTTTGGAAACACAAAGAAGATCTAACTTTGTCAGGTGGAATGATAATATGTGGACACAGATTATTCATACCGTCTACACTGAGACAAGAGATAATAGAAAAACTCCATACTGGACATGTCACAACCATCAAAAGCCAACTACGAGCTAAACTCACAGTTTGGTGGCCTACATGGGAAGAGGACATTAACCAATGGTCAAACAAATGTGAATTCTGCACTAAACTTACCCAACAGAGACCTGAACCGCTCATAATTGGAGAAGTGCCCCAGAATCCCTTTGAAATCATAGCTGCGGATCTATGCACTTATATAGGAAAAGAGTACCTTGTAGTGAGAGACACACTATCAAACTACCCAGAAGTAATCTCACTAACATCTACCACATCTACAGCGATCATTAGACACCTGAAATGTATAATGGCAAGACATGGTATTCCAAGAATCCTGAGAACCGACAACGGACCACAGTTCTCTTCAAGCCAATTCAAAGAATTTGCAAAAAAGTGGGAATTCACTCACATCACATCGAGTCCCCATTTCCCACAGAGCAACGGTGCCGCTGAAACTGGAGTAAAGATTATCAAAAAAATATTTGAAAGAAATCCTGAAGATCCCCTACTAGGATTACTCCACTACAGAACTACACCCACACAGCTAGGACCGGCTCCATCTCAAATAGCCATGTCTAGACTTCTAAATACAACAATACCTACTAACTCTACAAATCTAAAGCCTGAATTACAGAATTTAGAAGAATATAGAGACAAGATAATTAAAAGAAGACAAAAAGCCAAAGAAACATATGACAAGAGACACAGAGTCAAAGAACTACCTGAACTAGATACTGGACGCAGAGTATTCCTACCAGATGAACAAATATATGGACAAATCACAGAAAAGAGGAAAGAGCCACGGAGCTACAACATACTGACAGAAAAAGGAAGTGAGCTTAGGAAAAACAGAAGAGCAGTCATCAAGTTACCTGATCAGAACTCACCTATCCCAACTTCTACATCATCTTCTGCTCCATACCTTTTACCCTCACTAAACCCAGACCCTCATATCCATATTGTTTCAGAAAAGCAAAACCAGCTACACAAAATGACACCATCCCAGCCAGATTCAGATCAAGAATCCACTGAACTACCCAATGAAGATCAAAACCCTGATTTATCATTGTCACAAGATATGAGACCGAGTACGCCTATAGAGATCATCATGAGCACTCCTACACATGAGTCCAGCATTGAGACTGATGAGAGATCGCCCCTGTCTACCTCTTATGCTACTCCTGACTCATCTACATCTACAAGTCTTGAAACTTCGCCAGAAAAGGACAACAAAGTCATCACCACCCGTTCTGGAAGGCAGGTGAAACCTAAGAAAAAGTGTATGTGCAAAGACTGTTAGATTGTGTATAAAAACAAAAAAAAAAAAAGACATTATAGTGATAGTGTTATGATTAAAGTGTTTTAAGGATAAACTAGGATAATAAGGTACACATTCATTTTGTTTAACAATCTTTATTGTTACCAGCACATAAGAATCTTTTATATAGTAATCACTCATTCGCAAACATAAAGCTATCATACTGAAACTTTAATTAACATTCTGAAAAACGTTATCTTGTAGAAACTTAGAATTCCTTATTGATAGCTCTCGTGAAAACTTGTCTTGTTTTTATTTT
Organism: Xestia c-nigrum; assembly: GCA_916618015.1. Classification (NCBI taxonomy): domain Eukaryota; kingdom Metazoa; phylum Arthropoda; class Insecta; order Lepidoptera; family Noctuidae; genus Xestia; species Xestia c-nigrum. The sequence continues at coordinate 16,623,240 of OU745260.1, forward strand.
GTTCAAACATTAAACTTGTTCTTCGCAAAGTAATTCAGATTCTTGTATAGCTGTTCAACATTTCTTTTTATGTGCTGCATCTTATAAAACTACTGTGTGTAATATCAGAAAATTACTTTAATTTTTAAGTTACGTGAAACTTGTTTGTTTACTCGTCATAATTATTATAACATGAATGTGTCAAAGTCAGTTAAACGTCAGATAGTGATTGCGTTACATTAGTTACTTTAGTGATGTGAAATCTACTTTTTGTAAAAGAGGAAGATGTGTAATACCCAACTTTGCATGGCAACACTGGTTTTTTAAAATAATAAATTATCTATGGATCAACATACAATAATGATGATCCAAACTATAGGAAGAGGCTATCTACAGGAGGGCGTCACATACTTACAATGGCAAAGTCTCTCATTTTGACAGTTCAACAACATTCAGTGCGTTAGTAACATTTAAAAACTAAAAATCTACACCACAGAGCATAAGAATATTTAAAAAATTGAAGAAATAGATTAAGAACTTCCCTCAAAACTTTTCGGATTATGATTACAAAATAGGGGTGCTTGTGCTTGCTTACTGGACCTTAGCACATCAAGCTACCCAAAACTGTAAAATTTTCCAAGTTGAAAATCTGTTAAATAAACTAGTAGCTTCATAAATGCTGGCGTCTGTACATCACACTTACTTTCGGTCTACTTCTCTGTTTTCGAAACTGTGCGGAACAATTAAGCCACTTAGCAGTAGACCGTTTACATAACACCGTCGAGGAACTCCAAGTGATTGCGCTTGTGAATCAGAGCGGTCTGGCGATGGTGGAGCTCCACAGATACCCCGCGGACCGTGAACAAGTAGCTCACTGTGATTTACTGACACCTGCTTAAGAACTGGCAGATTCTGGGACAGAGAAAGATTGTCCCTTTATTTTTTCGGATGGGTACGTTTCGGGGCCACGGTATCTCTTTCGAACAGTCCTGCAGGCCCACAGGCTTCGGCTCTTGCCGCAGAAGAAAGTAAGGGGTCCCCCTTGAAACATGGACGTGAACTAGTAGTACACAAGAAAAGGCAACATATCCGTGTAAACACATATCAGTCACTGTCTACGCATCATGATAACCCTGTTCGATCTTAACGCAAGAGCTGCCAAAGGAAATCCATGTTGATACCATTTCAGAATTCCATTACTACTTCTTACTACTTTCACAAGAAAGGCATTCTTGCTTTTGTTTACCAACAAAGAGACCCACAATGGCACTCATTTACAATGGGCTATGCTATGAAAACATTATCGATTGACGTTCAGCGTAAACGTAAACGATTGTGTCATTGGTCATTATTCTATAGTCGTTGCCCTTGTTTTAAGCTGATCAGCGATATACCAGAAGTTGTCGATGAAGCGTAGGAAGATTAATCCCTGCACCTATTAGCTGATATTCATCATCGTCCCACAATGTTCCTACTGCTAGTATCATCATCATATCAGTCCGGAAGTCCAGGTGTTTCCCGCGACTTTGACGATATTGTCAAACTGTGTAGTCAATGTAATACCTGACCTATCTTACAAAACAGAAGAGGGGAAGATCAAAGTAATGCAGGGCACTGACTGTACCAACAATGGAGACAATTTAGGCTGATTAAGGAGTATAACAGTAGATGAGCGCTGGGTTTCATTTTAGACATAGCTGAAACCGACGTGAAAATATAAGCCCGTAGGTAAGGTTACTAACGGGACTGACTGACTAGACAGGGTGTGCCCGGATGTATAAAGTATCGTTGGCCAAGAAGGCTCTTTTAATGCACCTGGTAATTGGTTTTGCCATCATAAATGTACACAGTTAAACTTGAACTTTTTTGAAGACCGCTCCATGAGGGCTAGTTGCGTTAACACTTCATAAATTGGCTTTTTAATCACCATTTTTGTAATTACAGTTGTTTGTACCATACAAAATACTATAATTCTTGCTGGAATAAAATCGATAAGCCATATTTGACGCCTCCCACGGCAACAAAGAGGACCGGAAACTAGGCACTCGACCAACACTTCAACAGACCTATTGAGAAACAAAAGGGGGGATATATGGCAAAGATCAGCCATCGAACCAATAGTTCAGTTGGTTCAGTGTTTGAAACCATTACGACTTGTTTGAGTATTACTTCGAGCAGCATCGTCGCCTCTTCCGGAAGTCGTTAAGTGTTGAATTAAAACACATGGACCTACCATAAACTGGTTCCGATACAAAAGAAAGAACGACAGTTACTGGATAATCATTGATTTTTAATCAACAACAACAATTTGCAATTCAACAATCAGTAGGCCTTCGTACCAGCCACCGGGTTTCCCAACGAATTACGAAACACATACCGAAATGCAATTGATACGAATGACATGGATCGCAATCGCAGCGAGACCGACCGGCCTCACGTTACCTGATAACTACATACTAATAACATTAGACAAGTATGTCGACAAAAACTGACCACAGAAGAAAGCCATCTTCACGCAAGATATGAAACGTGAACAATACTAAAACGTCTATGGCAGTGAAAACTGACCACGTCTATCAAACACAAATAAAGCACGACATTGCGTAAATTCGAATAGTCTAGCTCTGCTTTATAAACTAGAAAAGTATTCGCTCCTAGACATTTACGCAATTTCCTCAAGTTATAAATTTCAATCAAAAAATAAGTTGCAGCAACTGGATTCTTGTTATCAATGCGATTGCAATCTAGGTCATAATCACAAACTTAGATTGTTGAGGCAAAAGTAGAACCTATTAGTAGTAATACAATTGATTCGATTATGAGACGCAAAACAAGAATCAGCTTAAGTGTTAAAACGAATAATTAAGTGTGAAATGATTGTTAATCAGTAACGTAACGGTATTTCCTAATCTTATGGTTAAGGCGAGCCGCGTTCTAATCACAGAAATAGCATCCAGTAACGCAGACGAAGCAGTTTTGCACTTCTATGACCTTTCGACGGCACGCAAACCTCGCTAGCGACCAATAGGAATTACTATAAAAAGAGATAGAGCTGCTATTGGATTCAATAATAGAAACGAACAAAACTCACAACCAGATTGATAATATCTTTGTCTTTTCTTTCCAGATTCCGCGTCCCGGTGAATTTATTTCGAGAGCTGGACTAAATTTCTGGTAAGCACTTACTTTTATGGCAAACGTGTTGGTTTGTAATAAAATTAGTAATGAAAAGGCATTCTGGTCACGTCCCAAGCATCCGTCCCTGCCGCATCCGCACTTGAGCGACACTTTTTGTAAATTACGACATGAAGCCATATCCTCTCACATTAGGAAATGCAAAAAAATCCGGAAATAGTTGTCTAAAAATAGATGTTCCAAAAGCTATTCATTTATAATGAGATGAGTATTATACAACAGTGGTTGCTTTTTGCATAGCTTTTTGTACTGTTGGTGTGACGAATGTGCAACGCCGAATGCCGGCCATGATGGTTGCGCAATTTGAGGTCGATGCCTCCACCGCTCCCACAGCTATCGATCTACTGAAACTGTTTGTTCTTTTATTGATGCTGGTTCACTAAATAGGCAGGTATCGTCTGATTAAACACCAGCTGTTTCTTTTTTTAATATTCATCGTTTAGAAAGTAGAAACATCGATACGACTCGTGAGGCATAAACACGTATAGAATCTTTAGTATTTCTATATCGCCTTTCAAAGCGGTACCCGAGATTCTAAAAGCAAGTTTTTCAATTCAGAGTATGAATTAAAATTCTCACCAGAGGAAGTGGCGTGCCAACTGCCATTGCATCTCAAGGCCAGTCGTTATGCAAATGAGTATGATGCATGTGTTTTCGGTCTATTTGATTTCTATTGAGTTTCTCAAATGGTGTCTGTCTATTGGCCAAACACGAAGCTATTCGATTCAATGTTGCGCGACTGAGTTGAGGTGAAGTGTTAGAGAAGCAGTGTTTTTTAGTGATGTTGTTAGAAATTTGCTGCCACAATACATTTATAACAACAGCTGGGAGTTGCCACAAATGGAAACCTCTTTGTATACAAACAATCGCTCAATTTCTTCACGACATTGAATCTCTCTATGGAACAATACTTATGTTTTATTACAATACTAAATAGAATTTAGATACTCTATTCTTCTGGTGATCAGTTTCATCACCGAAATGAATTCTGTGAAACTATAAAAAGTTTCACACAATTGTAATTTATGTGAGCGTATTTGTCACGCTACAAGTTCTTCAATTTGAAAATTAGTGATTATTTTCAGTCATAGCTCAAGAGCCAGTAATTAAAAAACTAACTTTCTTCACTGCAGTATGAGTAATATTTAATCAAATTCATTCCGGATTCCATGCTTTCGTTCCACTGGTTATAACAAGATGTTTTCTGATTAAAGCAATACAGGATCTTCAGGCAGTTGCATTAATAAAGCTAGTTTTCCTCTTAAGCAAAATGTTTCCTTGCCATTCCAGTTTAATTGGACCGTCAATAGTACATTTTGATACAAGTGGAGAAAGATTGTTATTGTGGTACAAGGCGATATTAACACACGAGCCGTAAGGCGAGGGTGTTTTTGAGCCGAGAACTGCAATAACAAATGTCCACGTGTATCAAACGACGTTTTTCAATACACTTTTGAAGAAATAAAATAAATTAAGTAATGTAAAATATATGTGTCATGAATGTCACGAGACTATGATTTAAATTTTATTTTTTTCCGCGCTTTGCTTTCGCCTGGCCAAATAAATACCATGGCTTTCGCCAGGTTCAAGGAGAGGCAAAGGTATGAAGCCGTTATACAGCCTAATATAAAAAATAAATTTTAATTTGTTTTTGAATTTAGAACACAAAAAATGTTAATTTGTTTATAAAAGTAAATAATAAATAAAATAGTCATGTTTCTCACCGATATTGAATTTATAAACACAACTTGAATATTCGTAATTTGAAAATATTATAAAGAAAGACGTAGATCGCTTTTCCAAAATAAAAATAAAAACATTCACCTCTGACTCTATAGTCAAAGGTGAATGTTTTTTTTAATTATGCTATTTACCTATTATTTTTATTCTAAGTATATGTATCAATTATCTGTGGCAATTTTACTTTCTGCACATGTGTGGAAAAAACATGGAAAATGCACGCGTGTGAAATACACTGCATTTTGAACCTAATCGTAGTGCGAAAAGAACCAGTTTTCGAGGAAGTGTATTGAAAATAAACTTTTTTTTTTTTTTTTTTTTTCTTTATTTAAAGGGCTTTATCGCTGAGCAATAACGTCGCCCTGTAACATTAACAATAAGACTCAATAACAATGAACTATTTTAAAACAAAAGCTGCTAACTTATATAAAATCCGGGCTTGTTCCGATAAAGGACAAGCCAGGATTGCGTTACATGCTCCCACATCATATAATTGGGTTAATCCTAATAAACTATATCTCATGGCCTCATTCCGTACGCACTCCATCAAAACATGTTGAACATCTTCGATTATTCCACATTCTTCACAGTTGGGGAAAATAAACTTATTTTATACTAACTGACCCATGCAACTTCGTCTGCGTCACATAAGAGAGAAAAAGCTCACAAAAGGAATAAAATTTCCCCCGATTTTGTAACATTTTTCATTGCTGCTCCGCTCCTATTAGTCATAGCGTGATGTTATATAGCCTTCCTCGATAAATGGACTATCCAACGCAAAAAGATTTTTTCAGCCAGTAGTTCCTGCTGCTTTATAATATTAGTAAAGATTCATTCGATTTTACCAGCTAGCCGTTCAAATGACTACTTTTTTACTTTTCCGTAATTGTCATCGCTAATCGAATGTCACTTTGATTGACTGGGTCTACTATAGGTAAAGCCAGTCCAATGGCCCAGGGATATTTTTACAAGCAGAGTGAGGTGGATGTGGATCGGTAACCCCCAAGTCTTCAAGACTACTCTGGTCAATATAAATATAATCCTTGTCATCGATTTTTAGGTCAGGGAGGACACATCCGACATTACTGGGTATCTTTCGTGTAAATATTTTTTCAAAGTTTTCTTCCAACAGACTTTTAAGGTGATATTTGCTCTTCAATCTTTTCAAGTTATGGAAGTTTTACTGCGTAATTTGGTTCTTGGCATCTGCTTCATTAAAATAATATACCACCATTAGGTACCGTGCACACGCCAGCACTAGTAAACTATTGCATCGCGTCGCGTTTCACTATTATTGATGTTTATCATAACGATACGATCTGTTTTCCGCAACACTGTTGGTAATAAACTCACGGCAAACAGCTAATTCTCCTATATTAAAACATCACGCTTGTCATCACCGAAGGGAGACAGAGGCGTGCCTCAGGGAGCAGCTCCCACATTTCCCCATCTATGTTTATTTAAGCCCCAAATAATAGGGGCGAAGCTAATGTCCTAAAGAGGTCAGATTGCTGTTACGCCGTTCACTTAAATGGTCTGAACATTGGAGCTAAAGCGATGATCACTAACTTTTTAAATAAGAAGCCGTAGCCCTGCTTACTGCTTAGCACTCGAACAGAAGTGGCGCAGGCGCATTTATAAATGAGATCACCCGACACAACAAAATTAAATGATGTTTTTTCTAAATAAACTGAAATAAAGTCATAAAAGAGATGTAAGCTTTTAAAAAATACTCCAAACAAGACAAACGTTCAAGTTTTTCCATAGACAATATTTTACGAGAGCCAGCTAGCTTAGTCAAAGTGCAATTGGTTTTCTACAACATTTATTGCATTTTCTTTAGAAATGTGGGTAAGTTGTTAATATCAACTTTCACAATCACGACACAACTTTTAAGTACCTATCGTAATTGCTGTCGCAAATAATGGACGTTTATAACAATTTGCAACAGATACCTCTGTGTAACAATGACTGTTTTTGTGTTCTATGTTCGATTATTATCGATAATAGCGTTATATTAGTCTGGTTGCATAATTATCAATGAACTGGTTGAAACAGCGCTGGCGCAGTCGACGACCGCAGTCGGCCCTCGCCGGTAACGAATCCCAGTTACCCTTTATAAAATCAACAATAAAAATATACAACCTCATTTCAAACCAACAGTGCCAAATAAAATCTAGTGATTATAAAATAAAAATACATCGTGGTTCGAAAATTAAAAAACAATAAAAAAAATATACAACCTCATTTTTCAGTGTTAAATAGTTTAGATCTAGTGTATGTGGTTTGAATATTTTTAAGTATGTGGAATTTTAAATAAAGAATGTGGTAACGTGTATACTCGTATGTTACAATAGTAACAAAAGTGCTTATTGTGTGTTCACGTCGCCAGAGAAAGTTTACACAAATGCATTGGATCTGGAAACTCTCGGCGCTTGCGACGTAGGATCACGTAACTCACTAGCTATTATTTTTATACATTTGATGAATATGTCGTAGAAGATAGCAAATAGTCGTAGGAACCTATCAAAAGGCGACACGAAAGTTGGCAACGTCGGAAATAGCTGTCAAATACAAAATTCTTATGGTGTCTCCTTTTCACATTTTCCGTTTGATCTTTAATACTTACGAACATTTTTTTAGCAAAACCCTGTTCCCATTTTATATTCGTAGTTTTAGTTTATGACTTGCCGATTAAATTAAGATTATAGGGTTTTAATTGAGGTTAATAAAGTATGAAGAACATCGGACGTTATAGTAGATCCAGTCATCCATAAAATTATCGAAATCGAAGGAAACGTCACTTGTTTTTATATGAAACAAATCAATACATTGGTTGGGTAATGTAGCTCGAAGGACGTTCAAGTTTTGCGTAAATCGGTCGCAAGGAAACAATTTCACTTGCGTGTGCGTTAATTATTAAAGCGATTTGTTTTTTTTATCGGCAAAACAAAATAATACCACTCACCATTCAAGTTTACTGAGTAAAACAAAAGAGGTTTACACGTACCTATAATTTAACAATTTCATTGTCTTGGACTTTGTCAAACGAATTGTTTGATTGAAGATTTGATTTAATTGCTTTCATTTTGATTCATTGTAATGACAATGAAAGTAATTCCGCATAACGATTTAATTTTGCATAACACAGTCAAAAAGAAACTCAGTCTACTAAGAAAAGTTTTTCTTTTAATTCACCCCTACTAAAAACTCCGTCCTATGACGACCCCGGATAAAAGTTTTAATGGAGGTTTCTTATTTTGATGATAAGAAATGCTATTGGACTCAAAGCTTCCAAATCCCGCAATTTAATATTCACCAACATCAGCCTATTAATGTTCCCACTGCTGGCACACAGGCCTCTCTATGAGAGATAATAATACACTTACCCAATAGATGTAGTTAACGGGAGGATAAGACTAAGAAGTAATATAAATATCCTAGGGGCCCAAAAAATCCCGTCCCGGCTCTAAAACTGGATTTAATAAAAAAGTGCTCTCCACTATTTTAAACCCATCCATCTAGATATGTCAGAAGATAGACTAACGTGCAACAGTATTGTGCTGACATTTGATGCCAAGATGCTTGTTCAGAGAGCGTAAAGCCATTTGTACGGGTTCCATGTCCGCGGATTGTCTTAATGTAGTTTAGGAACAAATCATCAGCTCATAGATGCGGTACAATTATACCTACGTAGACATAATAATGAGAGCAGCGGTGGCCCAGTGGTGGCGGCCCCGACTTACGAACAGTAAGTCGTGGGTTCGAACCCAGACAGGCGCATTACTTTGTGTAATTTATTTCATCACCGCTGCTCTCAAAACGGTGAAGGAAAACATCGTGAGGAAACCGGCATGTCCTAGAACCAAAAAGTTCGAAGACATGTTACATCTACCAATCCGCACTGAGCCCGCGTGGTAGATTATAGCCCATTCCCTCTGATTGAGAAGAGGCCGTGTCCCAGCAGTGGGAACATTATATGCTGATGATGATGATGATGATGAGACACAATAATTGGTGGTTTTCGCAAAACATGTTAAGTACCAGTTAAGAACGTGCAAACAGTCAAACACTTGAGTCAAACATATAATTAAAGCTGTAGAACGATAAGAAATTAATACTCAGTTAGAAAACATTACAAAAAATGTAAGCGTTGTAGATCTATACATGATTTTCGTACTTACTTATTGCATGTAGGTATTTCGTAATTAAAAAACTCACTCCCTGTTTTTGATACAAAATAATATTAGCTAACAGACTGTCAGACTCTGTCAAGTCATTTGATTGGCTGCAATCCTGCAGTAGTAATTTTAAACAGCTAATCACAACAGTTGATAATAGATTGACATTCTGTTGTGTAAACATGCAACCCCGATTTCATGTAACGCATTTTTTTTAGGTTTTTCAGGATTTTAACAAGTGGGGATCGCTTTTTTAGGGTTCAGTGTCCGAAGGGTAATCAACGGGATTATTTTAAAGCCTCCGCTGTCTGTCTGTCTGTCAGCTGACTGTGGCACAGCATTACGCATTTTTGACGACAAATAAAAGGCATTCTATTCTTGTTCTTGCCACCTAGTCAACATCAAACGGAATGAAAATTCTATTTGCACGGTACAAATCGCTCCTCTTACCGGTATATCCGATAACGCTCTTATCAACAGCTATGTCAACGCATACTGCTGCAACGGAACATTAACTTTCCAAACGATAAAAACTGCAAAATGAAATACACGAACGCCATCAAAATCGAACAATAGATTGTAAGCTTAAACAACGGAAACAATACCAGAAAGATATTCTTTAAAATTGATAAATTAATGAAGTAAAATTAACTTTTCCTACTAAACCAATAAGACAACAATTTTATTACATGCACACTAACTCACAGACTTAATTTACGATGAGAAAATTGTTGACATTAGAATGCATTGAACACTTAAACGATGAAGTGTTTTACCAAGCATAAATTATTTGATGTGAAAAATTTTAACTGTTTCAAGAAACAGTAGCATTTTAATAAACCTTAACATGTGGTTTACATCATGATCATTGTCCTGCCCTTATCCCAATTTGAAATTTATTTGAGTTGACACAGCATATCTTCTTCTTCATACTTCTCTATTACTCGTCATTTCACTAGCTATCACCTTTTCAACTCGGTTCCTTCACATACTGAATGACTGACGTGAACACAAATATAAGCACTACAAAAGTACCTATATCACACTATCAATATGAAATCAACCAATAGGAGCATGAAACGAATGAAAAGTGTAGACTAACGTGAGGTTACATTCAAAGACTTTCTTAGTGAAGTGAATTGAGACAGACGTGATGTGATGAGTGGTATCGATGCTGACGTCGATGTCGGAGGTGGAGGTGTTGCTGCGGAGTGACTCGTATGACGTGTTCCGGCTGCTGGAAGCCTGGTGGCAAGGACTGCTGGTGCTAGGGAGACTGGTCCTCTGGTACTGCCGACTGGTACACCAAGCAATTTGTGGTGGGCATAAAATACCATCTTTTTACCGAGAAAATGTAATCACTGTAATCAATATTTTCTATAATTAATTTGTATAGTCTTAAGGCTATAGGCTCGATCCAGCCTTAGTCTTTTAAGCCTGTTTTTAGAAGACTAGATAAAAACTAACCTCACCGTAACGATAAGAGTAAAAGTGTATCTAAACACCGCGCTATTTTGGTCGCAAAATTTTAATTTAGTTACAGCCGCTAGATGTCTATACTTTGAACTCTGTATACTGTTACACAACATTGAAGTTACGAGAGAAAATGTCACCAGTTTCTCTAGGATCTTATCGAACCAGACATCATAGTTCATTGTTGCAGGAAACGGAAACCAGACCAGGTTTCAAAAAACAGAACAGTACTAGTAGTTTTACTGCGATCTGATCTTGGTCCTTTTGTAACTACAACAGATGTATTTACAGATTTTGTTTGTGTTATTGATGAAAACAGTTCCTCTCACATTGCACACCGTACAGCTGCACGTTTTATAATACCAAGATATATTTATTGGTTTATATTTGATGCTTGTAAAAGTATTTTTTAACCGACTTCTAAAAAAGGAGGAGGTTCTCAATTCGGATGTTTCTATTTTTTTTTTTTTTTTTATGTTTGTTCGGGCATAACTCCGTCGCTTGCCAACCGATTTGGAAAATTCTTTTTTTGTTGGAAAGGGTATTCTTTCCAAATGGTCCCATAGCCACCAAGTCGTGATCTGATGATGGGATCTTGGCGAAATCGAGGGAACTCTTCAGATTTTATATGAAAACGTGTTGCGATTTTGGTATTTTCTACAACAAGTGAAGCATTTGCGTTTGATAAGAACCATTCTACCATCAGATCTGATGATGAAGCCAAGAGTCACGGAACTCCATAATGAGACAATGTACCATAGTCGTGTTTGGGCTTGTTGCAATTGTAACGGTATGCACTTTCCATGTATCAAGCACATGTGAACCACTAAAAAGTGAAAAATAAAAACTTTTTTGCAAAAAATAAAACCGACTTAAAAAAAAAACAAAAAAGTGAAAAATAACTTTAGCTTCTGAAGTCGGTGACAAAAAAACTAAAGCAATCAAACAAAGGTCACCGACTTCAGAAGCTGAAGATATTTTTCACTTTTTTGTTTTAGCCTAGTAGCCTTCATGCCAACGTCCACTATTCACGTTTTAGAAAAACGAACACGATGTTAGACATTTTTAACCGACTTCTAAAAAAGGAGGAGGTTCTCAATTCGGATGTTTCTATTTTTTTTTTTTTTTTTTATGTTTGTTCGGGCATAACTCCGTCGCTTGCCAACCGATTTAGAAAATTCTTTTTTTGTTGGAAAGGGTATTCTTCCCAAATGGTCCCATAATCGCCAAGTCTGGATCTGATGATGGAATCTTGGCGAAATCGAGGGAACTCTTCAAATTTTATATCAAAACGTTTTGCGATTTTGGTATTTTCTACAACAAGTGAAGCATTTGCGTTTGATAAGAACCATTCTACCATCAGATCTGATGATGAAGCCAAGAGTCATGGAACTCCATAATGAGACAATGTATCCTAGTCGTGTTTGGGCTTGTTTTAATTGTAACGGTATGCACTTTCCATATATCAAGCACATGTGAACCACTAAAAAGTGAAAAATAAAAACTTTTTTGCAAAAAATAAAACCGACTTCAAAAAAAACAAAAAAGTGAAAAATAACTTTAGCTTCTGAAGTCGGTGACAAAAAAACTACAGCAATCAAACAAAGGTCACCGACTTCAGAAGCTAAAGTTATTTTTCACTTTTTTGTTTTTTTTTGAAGTCGGTTTTATTTTTTTAAAATAAGTAATGACACTTTTGCTGATGATGACCAATCAAGTTTTTTTTTTCATAATATTTTTTTTATTATTAATTCATTTTCTCTTTCATCTTTCCACGTTACTCTGTCCTTAGGCAATATGCAGTATCTCTTTCCCTCCAATCGAGCACTAATCAACAAGTGTTGATAACACAGATAACAGCTATCGGACATTTAAATGCTTAGCTACTTTACACCGGAGTGGAACAGTTTTATTTAATTAGGAATATTTTGACGAGAAGTGAGAGTGTGTGTGTATAAGATGGACTTAATTAATAATTACATGGTCAAAGCCGGTACATACATTTTTGAGTTTAGTGAAGAAATAGAGTATGTTTTTGAAACAAAGTCAGTCACACACGAAACTCTGAAAACCCATCTAGGCTAGCCTAACCTTGCTGCTTTGATTATTAATTCTGAAAGACTTCAACCTCGTTCTCAATGGTTTTGTTGCGTGACTGCTTGGGGTCAACGGCCGTTTTTCTAAGAATATGTGGAAGACATAAATGTGGTGTTTTATAGAGGTGTGTGTTGTGTTCCAGAGCTGAAGGGGCCTGAGGAGGCAATGATGGCGCCCAGCGTGTTTCAAAGGACCAAGTCGCCGCGCACATCACCCGGAAACTTGCCAAGAAAACTACAGGTAAATGTTGCTTTATTTAACACTTACGGACGTCCACACACTCGTATACTCGTTTCAATCGCGTAGTTCCCGTTCCCGTGTTCATTTTGAGTAAGTATACAAATCGTAGACGATGGGATTTTTTTAATGAAAATACCTTTCAAATGCGCGAAACATAGACTGAATCATTTAGGACTTTAGGTAATGCTTATCTATTAGGTATAGGAGTTCCCAAGTAACAACCTTGAATGAAAAAAAAGATAATTTCTGATAATAAATAAAGGAGTTTCCCATTATTAGAAGACATTAATGAATAAATAAAAGATGTTGAAGTTTTAAAGTGGTAAAAAAAATTTTACAACAGTAATCCATCAGATAAATGGACAGTTTTGGATTAAAAAAAAACCTGGAAATTAGAAATTACAACCAAAAAGAGAGACCTGTGACAGTTAAAATCCTAACTAACATGGTGACGAACGATGTCCTTATTGAAATTTGATTCACCCAGTATTTATACAAATGCGCCTTCATATTACAGGTGGAGTCGCCCTATTGAAATTATTTACGCAAACTTTCGAGTTTCAATTGCTTGTAAAACAAAGAATACGTTTCACAATTATTGAAAAATATGCTTTCTAAGATACTTGTTTGCCATGATGAGATAATCAGTTATTAATAGAAATGCTAGTATTTTGCAACTTGATACGAGCAGGCTATGCTGTTTTGAAGCATAATATTGTCATAACAACATAAGTCCATAAATGTATCTGTTATAGGCAATGTGTATAATCCGGCATTGTATAGAATGCCTAGGCATTGTATACATTGCCTAAAACGATCAGGCAATGTGTATAATACGATTAATTTCATACATTGCCTAGGTATTGTATAAAATGCCCGAAGCGCATCAGGCAATGTGTATAATGAACGACCACGGGAAGGAGGCGAGTGCGCGGCGTGCGGGAGTACCCCGTAAACAAGTTGCAACTCGTTTGTTGTGTTAGTACGCAGCAAAAAGACAGAAGATGAACTTTATCAACTTGGCACAAAGCAAGGTATCATAAAAACACTGTTTTCTACACAACAATTCACTGTTTGTCAACAGAAATTAATAAGCGTGGAAGATGTCGCTAATCAGGATACAACAGTGCGTTCAGTTGCTACTTTGCAATCGACTGGAACCGGTCAGGGATTTTTCAAATGTACTTGCAAAGTAAACTGTGAAACCAAAAAATGTTCATGCTTTAAGAATAAGTTGCTGTGTACTTCAAAGTGTCACAATAGTTGTTCTTGTAAGAATAAGTAACTGCTTTTAATATACTTACTTACAGGAAGACCTTTTATTATTAAACACAAGAACTTTATCATTATAATTGTATCTTAAAAGTAGAGTTAGGTGCATTAGACAATGGCAATGTACAATTTGACATTTTAGAATTGATATGTGGCTAATTTGATTATTTAAAATACCAACCTTAAGTTTTGATTCTATTGAGGTACAGTCAAGTGCAAGTAGACATTTACACTTGCCATTCGATTTTGTCCTAATATCGCAGAAGAGGTGGAAATGTCAAAATGTAAAGCTCTACGTGCACTTGACTGTACGTTGTAAATGTAAATGTTTATCCAAAGGGAACTGCTATGTGAAAAAAACGTTACATACATTACCTATGCGTCAACCGGCATTCTATACAATGCCTAGGTATTCCATACATTTCCTAGGTAAAGTGTAAAATAGTTTGAACATTCAATATCATTTCACACATTGCCTGGACGACCCCGGCATTCTATACAATACCTAGGAAATGTATAGAATGCCTGCATTATACACATTGCCTATAACATATCCACTTATTGGTTAAACAAAACTGTCTGTTTTCTTAGCATATCTTAGCTCTGCAATACTGCTAATTACGTGTTTTATAAAACTTCTTATTAATCAATTTCTTCATAAGTATTATAAAGAAAGAAAGAAGCACATAAAAAAACGATATTTGAGAAATTCGTGTCTCCCATGTTTCAGAACGGCACAGAAGCGGCCGGCCAGTCAGTTCCAACCGCAGACTCCAGTCCTGGCAACTCCATATCTGATGCAGAGAACTTCGAGTGCTACGGCGAAGGAGACCACGACGCTCCTGCTAACACGTTAGTTTACTATATCCTTAAAAGAACACTTGAAACTAGCTAAGCTATGGTTAATAGTTAAGCTGGTTTCAGACTACGCTATACTATTCTGCTATATAGTATAGCAAAGCAGGACCTAATGCTTTACTATATTGCTATATAGTAAAGCATTAGGTCCTGCTTTGCTATACTATGGCGTTCACATTAAGCATTTATAGTATGATTATAGCAAGCTCAGAAAGAGTTCAAATAAGTGGGATAAGTGGGGGAAAGTTTCGCTTGCGGGACGGCTGGGGGTGGGGAGGAGGAAGAGGGCGGTGCGTGATATAGCATATCATGAACTCAGCATTTCGCACCATATTATAGCGTATAGTAAGACAATAATATATAGTATAGTACAGTGTGAACGTGTCGATAACAAATGTATGGTTCGCGATATTGTTGTGCTAAGAGCTATATACTATATATTATATGTTATCATATAATAATAGCAGCATAGTCTGATAGTGGCTTAAGCTGCTTAATATCGCGCATAATGTGAATGCCATGATATATGTATAGTATAGCATTAGGGCCTTCTTTGCTATACTTACTATATTGCACAATAGTATAGCGTAGTCTGAAACCAGCTTTAGGCCCCATTTCAAGATGACCTATAGCCACGACTAACCGAAGAAATTAAAAAATGGAACAGAATTTGTATGAAATTATCTGTCATGGGAACTTTATCGTAGGTGGTGACAGGACCTTAGAGTTTAA
This sequence comes from Xestia c-nigrum, assembly GCA_916618015.1. NCBI lineage: Eukaryota > Metazoa > Arthropoda > Insecta > Lepidoptera > Noctuidae > Xestia > Xestia c-nigrum. The sequence continues at coordinate 16,639,007 of OU745260.1, forward strand.
CGTATTCAGGATCAAGTTAACTTAGCTAGCGAAACTTCACAGAGATGATGGTTGTCGAAACGAAACATTGATTCTGGCAGCACTATGTGTGCATAATATGGGACACTAAATAATCTCAAGTAGAAAAAAAAGGCTAATGCCCAGTAACAAGCCCTTTAGCGATTCGTATACTCAAAAAAAAGGTTATCCCTCCTTTTCATTCGTTCCCTCGTCAGAATGCAGAGAAAGTTGTAGACGATTCCCCCCAGCAAGCAGGAGGATCGATACTGGCTTGTGGAGACAGATAGTCGGTCTATGTACTCGCAAAAACGGGTATTCAGCTGCATCTGGTTAGACTGGCAGCCGACCTCAAAATAGTTGGTAAAAGGCTAAGCAGATGATGATGAAAGTAACTACGGATGTGGATTAGTGATGTGCAATAATATTAATTTGAACGGGGGTAGCATTAGAAATAGGTAGGCTATTTCGTCGTCATTAAATTAAATTAACAAAAATCAACAAAGTAGATAGACTAGTTTCAAAATTAAACAGAACAGTACATGTAGACGTTTTCCTGACTGTTTCTAGAAGTAGTCTGCTTATGTAGTTACAATATTACAAAAACCCAAAAAAAAACGCCATATTATTAGGTAATTGCAATAAACTCCATTATTCATATTATTTTTATTCTTCGAATGTGAAAATTGACTAAAGCACAGACAGCCGTCATAAATTATAATTCGAGAAGTTAAATACTGATTTATAAATATACCTGGTCCATTTAAAAATGTAACTGATATATGTATATCATCCCCAGAAATTCATTCATCTCTGACTTTGGCTGTTCTCCAATTTATCGATCGATGCTTCGACAACAAGCATTTAATTTATTTGATTAGTACAACAGGCGTAAATTGCGTCGTCATATAAATTGGTATAAATCTTCATTAAACATAAAATAACTGTATTATAAAATCCATCATAATGTTTATTTCATCAGCCGGACAGACTGAAAGACAAATGTCTAAACATTAACGTTGATCTAATAAAGAAACATTAACATAAAATATCAAAGACTAACGTTTATAGTGATACGCATAAACAGAGATTTGTAATAGACACAGAGTAAAACTTTTATGAAGAAACATTAACAGCGGTCAACGATACCATAAAAAACTTCCGTAAGTTAATTTGGTATATATGTGCAACGTTGGATTACTGTACAAATATGCGATGTTGATGCTAGAAGTTTTCTCTATGATTTTTCAACATTGACAAACAAAGTAGGTCATACACACGTTTTATGTTCTGTAGGTGCAGCAACACTTCTATAAAAAGGTGACATAAAACATCGTGTTACGAAAAGCTTATTTGTGTTGAATGAATAATCTGAAAATAATAAATATGCATGATGTTATTGAGCTTTATTTGGAAAGGAACGAGAATGAAGCGGTAACTAGAGAGGATGTAGTTACCTGAAGGAAACCCAATAGCAATAACACATTGAACGAGGTGTTGAAATAAGTTGCATTCAGTTGACTGTCGATTCATTATAGCAATTTGAAGAGCTTCAGTATTTTTCTGCATGACGGGGTATTGTGTTTCTTTTTTTTGTTACGACAACTGTAATTTATAGTCTGTCCTGTGCCCTTTTTTACACGTCTCCCAAGGAAGTGTAATGTTTTTCGCGCGTATCTTGTATGTTTTATGTAAATTTCTTTGTCACCTCGTATCTTCCTAATGGCTGGATCGATTTCGATGATTAAGGTATCATTAGATTTGTCTCAAAAACCCAAGTGGCCTTAGTCTTACAGAAAAAAAAACGAACTGAAAAAAAACAAAAAAACAAAACAAAAGTCGAACAAAAAATATTTTTTCCTACCACAGCCATCGAGTAGGATATCAAAATGAAGAGAATTGGATGGAGATTACAAATATTAGGGTGAATATTTAAATAAAGTGGGCATGGGTTGCCAAATCCGAAACTATGCGAGCTGGAGACTTCCAGCTCGATTTTGATGAAAACTAAAACTGCAGCTTTAGATTTTCGGAAAATCAATATTCCCAACCAGGAAACGAACCAGTTGATTCTGAAAAAAAACCACTTCACAACAGTTTGTTCTCTTCGCGGTAGCACGCAAAAGTAAAAGCAACAAGTAAATTAAAAATTTAAAAACCCCCGACACATAATGTACTAAGAGTTAAATAGAAAATATTCGTTAATCGTCAGTTCCTTGTGGTACCTATCATCAATTCACTGTACTCAGCTCATTTCGTTAGCTAGTTTTCCTCACTCCCTTTCAAAATAGTAAACATTATCATACTAGTCAAGCCTTTTCATTTGATACCCATATTGAGGGAGTTGTTGAATAAATATGTAATCCGAAATTTTGAGACGGCAGCCATTTTGAACAGATTTTCATCAAATATGGCTAAGGACATTCCCAACTTATTCACCTGTCAAACAAAAAAAAAACAAAATCAAAATCGGTTGATCCACCCCGTCGTTTTTGCGTCGGGGGTTAAAAATAATAATAACCAGAATTTACAAGTAAGCTGGCGCCAATACTGATTTCTTTAGACGTTGTTGATTACTAGTAACTATTTGCATACAGATTATGAAAAGTCAATTAATACAGAGCAGTATTGTGAACAAACACTAGACCTCGGTGAACAATGAGCATGCGTGCAGTAAGCGATGGCCAGAGAAATAAATGAATTTCACTAGTCACAGAAATAGATATGACTCACAACAGCCAAAAAAGCTCTCCACCAGCTGCGAACTTGGGCCAGGTGACCGCCAATCAAGTTGCCCACCAGCTGCTCCTTAATGGTAAGCCACCGCATGGCTCAGCAAAAATTAAAAAGCTGTTCCTAAGTGCTAAATGACAATATCACCAACATAAGCAACCGTTTTAATTTATCAGACACCATCTACAGGATAAACACCTAATAAAAAATGGCCTAAAACTTCTGATTTCGATGATATCGCGGTCGACCAATTAAAACATCTTGGACTGGTAGCAGTTTCTTGGATGTTATCTCTTTTCCTGTCTTAAAGATAACAAAATTCAGAAATTCTGTAGGCGTGCTAAAGTGCTTGCTCTTTTTGAGTCAAGAAATACCCGAAAGACCCTACAAGACCGATCCCTCCTAAACCAATCATTCAAAAATGTTGAAAGACTTAATCGTCTCACTCCTGTTAAAGACCCCTTAGAAATTCGGGCAAGAAATAACATTCTTCGTCGCCTGACATCCACTCTATTTCATTTTCTGCTTGGGACTTTGCATGCTCAGTGTTGCATTGATTCGCCCACGCTAAATAGCTTGCAAAGCACTTAACGAAACCTATCACAACGTCACGGGTTGCTAGACTTACCCCCCTTGCATGTTGTTCCTGTGGTCAGGTATTTTCCAGTAGATGCACTCCGCAAAATAGCAACTCGCATTGACAAGCCCACCCCCTATAAGAGTCGTAAAAGCTTTTTAAGATATACTACCTTTGTAGACGACGGTGCGTCAAACGAGAAATGCGAACATCCCATCCCTCCACATTTCATTAACCCGTAAGAATACCTGCCGCCCGGACAGAAACTGCAGTGGCCAAGCTAGAAGTCCCTTAACCGATTGCGAGCTCAGGTTAGCCGCTGTAGATATGATCTGGCTGAATAAGATACCCTCAATCCATCCCAAACAGTTTGCCAATGTGGAGCCACTCTGAAGGATATGCTCCACCTCCTGTCCTGCCTATCCTGCACAACCACTTGCACCTATCAAGAATAATTCGAAGCAAATGCAAGCTGGTTACATACTGGTGTAACACAATTTGAGTTCATCGAGACGTAAAGAAGAAGATTTGCATACTGTTACGTCGTGTATTTTATGAAAAATAAATGTTTCCTTTAGTCTGCCGTATGTAATTTCTGCTCAGAATTTGATCTTGAATAGCGACACTATTAAGAATTAAATTAATAGCGACGCTATGAAAATAATGGTGTAATAATAGACTGACGGTTTTTTTGCATAATTAACGGGTTCGATTCCTGGCTAGGGATATTGATTTTCAAAAAATTCAATGACGCAGTTTTAGTTTTCATCAAAATCGGGCTCGAGACTCCTTTGAGAATTTTTCGCTATTTCTCATAGTTTCTTAATTGGCCGTCCACAATCCACGTCCACTCCAAAAATTCAGCCTGTATAAATATAGGTACATAATATAATTGGTAGTCGGATATTTTTATTTTTTCATTAAATTACTTGTGGGAATAATTAATTTACCTGTCGAGTTCGACTGACATCTTTGCCATATAATATTCAATATGATTTTAGTGTCCAAATGCTGCAGATTTACGTAAGAATACTAGAGTACCTGCAACCTGCAACCGGCGACCCGATTGGCGTAGTGGTAGTGACGCTGCCGTACGTTGTTAGGGTCCTGGGTTCGAATCCCGGTAGGAGCAAATGTTTGTGTGATGAGCACGGACATTTGTTTCCGAGTCATGGATGTTTATATGTATATTAAGTATGTATTTACAAACAAAAAAGTATATATGTAGTATATCAACTACCTAGTGTCCACGACACAAGCTTTGCTTAGTGTGGTACTAGGTGGCGCTGTGTGTTATTGTCCAGCGAAATTTATTATTTATTTATTATTAAACCTGTAAGCTGAAATTGACGCTATCATTGTTTACACCTACTGCTTTCGTATCATCATCACAAACTAGTTTAGTATCAATACAATAACGTATCGCTCTTCATTAGGGGTTTCCTTCTTTATTAGTATAGTCTCGTTTATAGAAAAGCACCTTAGCATCTAAATAAGTTACACTTTCTTTCACAGATCAGAGAACGGCTCAAGAAGTCCTGGAAACCCATTGAACAGACACTCATGGACAAGAACCAGTCTTAGGCGGACACCACCCAGGTAAGTCTAAGAAAGAGGGTGAACTGGAGACTGTAGATGAATACATATTTTGATAAGTAAAAGTAAAATTAGTTTTAGAATTGAGTGTATGGCTTATTTTTCACTAGGCAGCAAAGTGAAAAGGCTGGATTTGGTTTTACTAGAAGCCAAATCTACAAGCACAATTATTTCTTAGATTGTGCTCAATCAGGCTCTCAAAGTAATGCCCGTTGTAACTAATGTCCCTAGTTGACGACTAGCTCAGAGCATTTTGCTGCCCAAACTCACAATTTTAAAACTAATGATTATTGCAAAAGAGTTTTATTTCCTGTGGTTCTGATTTTGCACCTGTTGAGTTCACTGCGATACACTTACTTTCAGTTGGTGTTACTTTATTATATTTTCTTCAGTTTGTGTTTACTTGATTTTGTTTTTATTTTTGCTTTCTGTTTGTTTGCTTTTACCTATATATTTTTGTTGTATTCCGTAGCCATCAGGAGAATTTGCCGCATCGGCGATGGGGTTCCATGAGACAGTAAGCTTTCTTTTGGTTTTGCTTATTTGTTGTGAATAGTAACAAAACGCTGCTACGGAAAATACTTGGTTAAAACTTTACTAAACCGTATTACCAATTTTTATACTAGTTATTAGTCTATAAAACAGATTCATCATCATTTCAATTAAATTCTTTTCTTTGATTATTGTTTCTTCCTCAAATAAGTTGCAATGTTTTGTTACACTCACTTTTAATATATTTTTCATGTTTTTCCACTCTTGACACAATGCAAAATTGTTGAAAAAAAATACAATTTTCAAGGATAACTTCAAATTTGCAAAGTGTTAATTGAACAACTGTGCACGTTGAACATTATGATGATCCAAATTCAGAATCGAAACTGCAGTAACATCGAATTCTTGGGTACGTGAAGACCAATTTCAATATTTTGCATTGTTCTCTGATGTATGTATTATTTATTTTCTATTCTATTGTGGTTTTCTTATATCATGCGAGTGTTATTTCTGTTTTATGGGATAATTTATTTGATAGCTTTCAAGTTTTAGTATATCCTTAGTTAACGCTAGTATATTAAATGCATACGTTCTGCGTAGTCTTAGAACCATGTTATCTAAGAAGATAGTTAAATAAAGACAGTCGAATAGACAAGACACAACAGTCGTCAATCGAAAATCAGCTCCACAACATCCTGGAGCCAATCCTGAAATACCAGTTTGCATTAATCGAAGTGGTTGCCAAATAATTATCAATCGTACCCCACAATAATAAGGTCCTCTAGTATTTAGATTTGGGTAGTGTTGTAATGGCCGTGGTACATACTATTGTCAGCTGCGAACAATGCCGTCCCCACTATTTTCAGATCGTCAATGAGTCACCTCATCACGTCAGATTTAAACGTGAACAACTACTAGAACAATTAGAGATTATCGACCTACGCTCAAATTCTCAGGATGAGCATGAGAACCGAAGCGATGTTGTACATTGTAGTAAACAATAATGATGAGTCTGGGAACGTGCATAGTGCACATTATTTATGCTACATTAACGATCACAGTGAACGTTACAACATAGTATTACTTAGCTCCAAAGCGAGTACAGATGGTTCTTCTTCCAGCATAATAATAACTTCAATAAATAAAGTTTACGGCTTTCTAAGATGTTTGATGCATTCCAGGAAAACTTAAATGATTTTGTTCGTTAGTGGATAGAAAATATACGAGACGCGGTATGAAATTCCCTGCTTAACGAAGTTAGAGATATTACACCTTTCGACTTAATTCCAAAATATTAACTTGAGCGATAAACCAAGGAGACTTCCAAATGCTTTGTGAAAGTAACACATAATTAGAAGAATGTTAATAGATGTATACTTCGGGCTGACATCATTACTAAAGAATTTGTGAAATTTTGTGCCGATATAAAGAACAGAGCAGAGCTGCTAAATTAAAAAGTAAACTGCTCAATTTGTTATCTATCTGATCACGAATAGGCCTTACCGTGACGGCTTCCTCTTAAAAGCGTTAGAACCATTTCATTTTATATTCAGCCGGAAATTGGCACCCATTAACGAATCAAATATCATTTTTATTAAGTCTAATTCGGAAGTCTAGAGCGTAATGACGGAAAAACTATTACGTAGTTTATAATCTCCACGCTCCGTAATAAATATTCGTGCAATCCGCATTTTGTGTAATAGTATAGTTAGTGAATAACTACTAACTAACTACGCATCGTTATCGACAGTCTAATATTATACAATGTACAACCAAATACGAACGGGTGCAAGTAAAATGCGGAAAACCTCTTACTTTATACAATGCTCGTAAAATAAACGACAAAACCTTCCTATGCGTTACGTGGACTGCCGTGCACGAACAAAAGAATATAGTTTAGAACTTTAAATGTCTGTATAATTTTGATTATTATGTCTATGTCCGTTCAGAAAAATGGTCTTTGTATCTGGATTAATTGGTGCCTTGAAAACAGCTATTTACCCGCGATTAACGTCAGAAAGAACACCATCCGATGATTTTCTGACTTCCATTCCCATCAGATTAACTTCATAAATACACATACGGAATAGAACAACAGTATTATTGATACAATTAAATCCAGTGACAGCTTTGCGTAACTTCCTAACGTTTCCTGCAAATTTAACATTTCTAAAGAATAATGTAAGTTGTAGCGGTTGCGCCAATGTGCACTGGTCGGCAATAATTGTGGTTAGAAACCCAATGCTAAATATTGCAATACTAGGCTTTACTGCTACTACTCTTTTTATTGATGCATCGGAATTTGGGTTATTAGCGTTTATAAAGGGTCATTTATTAACAACCTTAATGAAAATAGCTACATGCAAATGTGTAATGGTAATGATTCTATGAATAAGTTTCATGCACTTTGCCTTGTATTAAGTTAATAACATATTAATGAGTCAATCATAACTATTTTACTAAATAAGTATGTTAAAGACTATTTAGATATAAAATGTGATAATTACTTAGTTAATTACTCTATCAAATAAGCAATTTTAAAAAACTGGGACAGGAATTTATTATAAGTAGCTTGGAGACTGGATTTGTGCCCGGTTCACCCTCTATTACATAGAACTCAAAAATAACTAAAAAAAAATAATGTGGGTGTAGATTTTATAGGTAGGTAGGTACATCCCTGCCCCTTTTGAGTTTATAGGAGCGATGTTATGTTAACGTAATTGGATAATTTGGAGCACAATGCTAATTCGAGAGTCAGATTCGCGAGTTCGGATTCTCACCAAGAAAGTGAACTGTCTCGTTCCGGCTGGCAGCGTTCCGTGGTTGCTAGTGGTTGCCCAACGGTGCACGCGCCGCACTGCGAGGCATTTTACTCATAACGCACACATAATCACCCACGAACATCGGTAATTATATTTGTGGTACGATAAACTAATTTCGATCGAAATGGATTACTAGCTATTCATCAGATTGGCAAACCTAATAAGTAGTACTGGTACCTTTAACATTTTCAGGCATCTCAACTAAATTAACCCGTGTGCCTGTCGAATATTTAACAGGTTTGGCCAACAATGGAAAAATGTTGGCAATTAATTTCAAAACTGGTCCAAAACCAGTTTGTTCACCAATTAAAATGCGAAAAATTCAATTAATCATTTTCTATTTCAACGAGCCAATAAATTCATTCATCGTTCAGTAATTTAATAGATTCCAACTACAGCTGTTACAGATGGTATTTCCATAATACGATAATGAAAAAAGCAATCTCGGTGTGCGTTAATAGTATCTACTTGGTGTATAATATCCAGTGTGCGTCTCTCCTCTACAATCTAACTACTTATTACTGTAAAAGTTAGTTTCATAAATGGTATTTACGCAATCACGATACGCTCGCAGAGATTATCCCGATAACTCAGGCATTTGCAATTATCCTGTATACCTTGCACAATAATTATATCAATAGCAGGAAAATTACAACAAAATGACAGATAAAAATAGTACCTACGCTGAAATGGGTTCAAGAGTCAACATTTATAACTGGAACAATGCTGAGAAAATAATGATTTACCTACATTATTCAATTCCACTTCCTAGCCGTACTCGAGCAGTCACGCATCACACTACTTAAGTTTTTTATCTAAATACCTTGAAATCAGACGCTCGTAACGCGGTACGACTCGTGGGATATAATTCAGAAGAAAATAGCAAAAAACAACCAAATTATAAAGACCCCTCGATAGTTGACGGTCTTAATAAAGCATGTGATGAGAAAAGTAATAGTATTAGCATCAAAGTTCGTACTGCAGTGGTCATTCCGAACAATAACACGATGGTAGTGGTCCATGACGCAACGGCTGTCATTTGTCACAAAACCCAAAGAGAATAGTCAAGGACAGAAGTTTAATTTCACATGGCAACTGAAGCATTTAACGGGTCAGTCCTACAATCCAAAGCCACTAACTAGACTGAGGTCGATATAAAATTGCTAGCGGAATCTGTGTAAGAAGCACCTGCTGTACTGTTTCTAAATAATAAATGTTTAAGTGCAGAAGCACCTAGCTCGCTAGCAGTATTTTGATCTACTGCAATGAATTCTATTTTATGTAACTGTTTCAGTCTATGGTTGTGTACATTCTTATTTTACCGTCGTTTATACAAGATCCAGTAGTATGCCATACTATATCTTTAATAATACACAATTTGTTTTAAAAATTTTCAAATAATGCAGTTTTGTTCTCTTTTAAACTGGACCAGCGTCTGGTTTTAAGGTAGGGTTTGGTTAGTCACTAACAACGTTCCAAAGTTTTGTTTTTCTCTTGTTTCATAATCTTCTCCTCCAATCGTTGCTCTTTGGTGATGCAAGATGTTATTTTTGTTATTAATTGGTGTTTTATCACCATTCTTTTTAGAATTTGTGAAATCTTTGTGCAGTCTTTAATGCAAAAAACCTGAAAATAATAAGGCATTTTCTGCAATTTGTCTTTCCATGCATAATTCATTATGGTAATGACTTTTTAACACAAATGAAGAAACGGATGAAGATGCAAATGTTAAGTTGCATTAGCATACCCTTCAGATCGCGATATCGATGCGGTTGACTAAGTTATTATTGGCCATTAGTCCGTCCGTCCACCGCCGCGAGCTACTTAATAATTTAATAACGGCGAGTGTTTCGCCAACCATTGTCTGTTCTATTGTGGATAATTCATACCTCGCGGTGTAGTCGCTGACCGGTCCACCGCTGCGTTGTTGATGCGTCAGTACATCGTGGCTGCTCGCACGAATATACCGAACGCGCCGCCTTCGCGCACGCTGCGTGCCATTTCGAATTTCGAACACATTTTTTCTTTTCATTTTTCAACAGTTATGTTTATTTTCTTGTCTGTGCAGTGGTTTCAAATGAAGTGATGTGAATAAAATTGTGTGTCGTGTTCCATGTGACCGGATCTGCTGTAACTTTTTAATCGGTGCTATTATTTGTTTGTAAAGCTGGAGCGGAACGGTGTTTACATGCATTACAGAAAGCGACCCTACAGGTTGGAATATTTTAAATTTGATTGTTTGCAATTTAAATGTAAATGAAGAGCTACATATTTTTTTTTTTTTTTAATTTTTTTTATTTTATATTTTGAATATTTTGTGAAGACATTCTTGACTTTTCAGTCATAACGATACTGGATTTTCAGTTACAATTTATGAACTGTTTGAGACATTGGTTTCATGGATATTGAAGAGTTGTTGACTATAAATTCATCTTGAGACTCAATCAAAACACAGTCTTTCATTGACGGCTCACCAAAATGTTTAGAGAGTAGATAATAACAAAAGACAAACGGATTTGATTTATATTACAACACTTTTTCTAAAGTAACAAAAACACAGTCCGTTATGGCGCGATAATGACGTAATCTGTTGGGCTGTTGTTTTATTGTCACAGCAGATACAACAATGTGTACGCATGAGTATTTTATTGCTGGCCAGCAGCATTGTATTCAGCGATGGCACTCACAAATGTATGCGTATTTCTAATCAGGCAATGTTTTTTATTCTGTGGTATCCTGTCCGCCCATACATGAGGCAAATAATTATTTATTGATATTGATCCCTGTAACTTGATAGGTATATGTATATTGTTTTCATGTATGATTTTAATCGTTTTCTATAGGTTGGAAGTTTTGAACACGATTTAGTTTTTATTTTTTGGAATATTGGTGAATAAATAAATAGTCTTTGTTAAGCAGGTTTAGTGGGTTAATACAAGTTAAGATTAAAAAGTTTTTTTTATATGATAGGTAACATCCTTCCTATTAAGAAGTCCGAATGTACGAATATGTAGGCAGTTATCTGAATGTAAGTTCCTACCCATAGAGTACGCTTAGCGCTAACTAGCTAGGATTCTATTATGGAGTGCCAGGAACAAAACGGTTGACACTAATATTTTCAATTGTCACGTAATTGTTAACAGTCAATTGGAGAACTCATTGCCACCGGCACCGGTGCGGTGACGGCCACTCCGGGCTATTACAGCAACAATTTACTTTTTTGGCGTTTTGGGTAAAAAATATCGTAGGTGGTGGACTTGTTTTCAATTGGTCATTCGGCGTGAACAGAAACTTTTAGCATCGATTTGTAACATTTTGCGAAAATATGTTCTAGTCATTCTTAAGTATTTTATTGCAATTTATACGAAATAAAAATACATTAAGTAAGCATATGTGTTAGAGACAATTGCCACTTCAAAAATGGCCCTAAAACGTAACGCGTAAACCACAGTTTGACCTTAAAAGTTCTGCTTTGAAAGCATAAATTAACAAACAAGATTGTGTCAAGCAAGATACATTGTGCAACCGCTTCTATTTCCCACAAATTATGTATTACGAAGTATGTTTATGTACCTATTCGAGTAAGTACATAAAAACGTAACGATTTGAATGAAGCCTTCAATATTGTAACCTCACGCTTCGTATTAGTCATGAATGCCAGAGTAATTTAGACCAAAGCCAAATTCACATCTCAAGGTACTACATCGAACAAGGTAGGTCTCAACGAATAGTATTCAGGTAGATAGTTTTATTTTAGATATAATTATAGGGTTTGAATACCAAATTCCAAAAGAACTGGTCATTACTATAAAGGGTGTAAAACACCTCTTCACGAAGCCGAAAGGCACTTGTTTCTCCCTATTATCGGGATTTTGTTTTTTGTTCTACACCCTACCTGAGAACCTTCTAGTTACGGAGATACGGGGGGGTCAAAATTTACAACTTTTTGACAAGTTTTTTTTTTAAATACAAGTTGTTTTTGTAAGATTTTGACACCTCCACGACCCCCGTACTATTTAATTCATCCATCAGCACAATCTTTTAAGTGCGTTACATTGAGTTCTGCCGCAAACCATGAATTATACCTCAAAAAAAAAGTTATTTTCCAGCAAAAATTTTAGCGTAAAGTTACTTAGTTTGATGTACAGAATGCTTGGTTGACGGCTTCGTGATGAGGTGGTTTACACCCTGTATATCTTTTGTAATTTGGACTGACTTGACCAAGCTTGAGTCAGGCAGCTCTTGACCAAATCCAAGATAGAACAACAGAGGGCTTACTCCCTAACGTTTCGTCCGGATCTATCCGCGTCTCTCACTCGCACTCATCTGCAGACGTGCGCGAGAGAGACGGATAGATCCGAATATACGGACGAAGCGTTAGAGAGTAGGGCCTCAGAGACGGGATCTTAAATTTTGCATGTATAAGGTTGTGCACAAAACACAAGAATCAAGAGGTTAGTGCCTAACCTGGGCCTTGTTTATTAAACGTTACAAATTGTAAATTGTAATTGTATCTTACAAGCTACCATTTCACATATTTCTAAATAAAGATTTTCTTTTAACAGGTGACATTTACATATTTGTAAGGAAATCTGTTTTATTGAACACAAAATTGTAATTACAAGTTTACATATTTTGTAAATTGTAAAAAAAATTCAACAGGGTAGACTCGCCTTGTGTCAGAAATTATCAATTTTGTTCTGTCAATTGATATAAGTAAGTAGTTACATAAAAAAATGGTTCTTACAACTAAGTAGTGATGATGAATATACGCCTGAACGGCAACGGCAGTCTTGAACCGACTAGTTTCCAAAAAGAGGAGGTTAACCTTTCGTCTGATTTTTTGTTGTGTATATTCAGTGATCTTCCCCAATTGTGAACCGATTTCGATGACAATTTCGTCAGTTTTCCATCATGGAAAATTAAATAGTATTTTTATTAAACAGAAACTTGTTGATATAAAACTTATAAAATACAAATTACAATTTGTAAAGGGCCCTGGTGTCAGAGATTTTCTGCCGCCCATGGATCTCTGACTTCACTTTACCTACATGTCGAAAAATATCTCCAAAGAGCATTAACAAAGCGTTATTGCAGCTTTTGAATAAATAACTTAGTACTTATACAATTTAAAATGATGTCCGTTTAATAATTATTAGTAAAATTAAGCTTCACAACACCAAAATTACCTATTACATAATGAAAGATAATTAAAAAAGAAACATTAAATAACTAAATAACCCGTGTTCGATTGATTATGCTCAGCGGTTATCCAACTCTTAAATTATAATGATTACAATACCTATTCACAGTATACACAATCATCCCAAGATTGTACGCCGCTTTACCTAATCAGGCGTGATGATTCTGTTAATTCGTCATAAACACGCAATATATTCAACCCATTTCTTTTTAATTAGTTGTTGACAAAACTGCCGAAAAAAATACAAGTGGCCAATATCTCACTTTGATAGAATCTCGTCACGAAATCTTCGCTAATCGTATATTGCGAAAGGCTATTCACGAAGCTATTCATATGGGGTTATTTTAACGACTGCTAACTATTTAAAAATAAACTGTACTGAGAATACTGAGATGCAATCTTTGTTTTTACAACCAGCCAGTAACGTAACTTTCTTCGTAGATGTGAATCTTTTGTAAATAAAACTTGTGGAACACACATTATTTCCATACAGGGTTATTTCAGCGGTAATTTGAAAATAAAAACAATCTTTTTTACAACCAGACAGCTACATTACTTTCTTCGTACTTAGATCCAGATCATTTGGTGCACAAAACCAACATTATTTCTATATCAGTATCGAATTGATGATCATTAGGCTGGTTCTACTTGACTAACATAACATGAGACATCCACGGTGGCGCGGCTTGCTTAGAAAGATGTCATCCACCTGTCAAATTCAATACATTGCAACCATAGTTCCCAATTCCACCGCGTCTCAAGTTACGTTGGTTTATTTAGTAAGTTGGTCGTCACTTTCTTGCACAATTTCACGGCGTGCGCGCACCCATGTTTCATTGCCTGCTGATTTCTCCGACACTCCCCACGGACGTCCTGGCCGCTTGCATATGATACACTTGACAAACCATGGTAATCGTGACCTAATGCATATTGCTGTCTCCTGGGACTTTTACCTTAATGCGTGTGTGAAACTTTATTGGATACTACGATAGTTAAGTCAATAATACGATGTCAACAAGTCATTTAGGTCGGCTTGCACCACCAGTTGTTCAATGGTACATTTAACTTGGAAACCTAGTGAAAACTTTATTCTGTGATCAGTCTATGTCAACCTCAAAACATATGCAGGAACTATTAATTGGGTAATTTAAGTCAACACACACAATTTCGGTCCGTGACTTTGGCTCCTGTAATTTTCTTCAACGTAGAATTTCGTCAATACTAATTGTTCTAACAACCTATGCGCAAACCAACAAACTATTGTCCAATGCCGAGAGTTCACCGAAATATCTTCGTCGTAGTCACGTAGCTATCATTGCAGGCAACTATGAATCCACATCACGAAGTCGATGTATCTATAAGAAAAGATTTCTATTTAAAAAAGAAACTCTTTTATCAAATATTATGCTCACTGATTCACTGCATTTTCATTATAAAGAAAACAAAACTGTTATTGTCATACTTATAGAAATAAAGATGACCGTCCAAGACAAGAAAGACCTGTTCCAAAGACTGCGAAAAATGTATTATTGAATTGCAGCATGCATTGAAGAAAACTTCGACCGCTAGTATAGAGTAATGGCCATAAATTATGGACTAAATCATATCATTTCAAAACAAGATTGTCCAAAATTGGTATTGGCTTACACTCAGCACCGCCAACGGATGACCTAAATGATGCAAGCGGTGTGCGTTACAGAAGGTCGATGTCGATATGCCATTCAAACTATTATTTTAACTGTTAAAATAAAACTATTAACTTACAGAGCAATTAAATGGCTATTCATAAACGTTTTTGTGCTAACAACACACGTGTCTCAATTAGTTTTTAGAGGAAACGGAAACGAGTCAGCGCTAACCGAAAACGATACTAAAAAGTTCTCTCAATAAAAAATAACTAAGCAACTTCAACCTTGCGAGTATGTCCATAAAATAAAATATAACAAGGTAAACTATATTTTAAAAGTTCCACATATCGGCAGCAAAAAGAATTGTACATAACAATTGTTCCACACCTGAAGCAGTGTTTTTATAAGAACATTATCAAGTATCACTCAATTAGGGACATTAGTCATTCTGCATGAACGTAATCTACAGAAAAATCTCACAATGGCCGCTCACGTAACGCTAGCACACGTCGTAGTAATCATATGAACTAATTGCTTGATGAGCATTACCCACATACATTTTAAAGTATTTCCTTCTTTCTATCGCAGCTGAAGAATTCCGGACATGCGTCCACTCCAGTTAATTACTTGACGTTAACAAATTAGCATCTATCAGCGTTTGTCATGCAGTTGCCGTATCACGATATGCGCTATTTCTTCTTTATTTCACCAGAATGCAAATGCACGCTTCTGTAACTATCAATCAATCAACGCAGCATACTTATACGCAAACTGCTGAATGAACATCTTTCCAAATTATTTGTGCAGACACTTCCTTCCCAATATTGCTCAATATGACCTTAGAGATCCATGAGGGCACATTGTAGGTCCTCCAATTCCACGTCCAAAACTTACCTGCCATTCATAAGACCCCGACATTGTTGGCAATGGATGGCAGAGTTAGAAAAGGCACAGAATATGATAATAGCAGCATCTCCTGGTTGGAGGCTTACAATTAAGGCATGTACAGGATAGTCCGTTCGTTAAGGTGGATGCTCCAGGGAGTCCAAGCTAACCCGCAAAATTCAAACGTTACTTTTTTTTACAATTTGCAGGCCAGTGCTAGATTGTATGTTGATTAAAATATTGTTCGCGAATGTAGGACGTATGTTGTTACTTTTTCATGAAAAATAGTCATTGTCTTTCATGGGGTTTGTATTGATAACTTTGATGATTATAATTCTATAACTACACACGTCTTACAGCCGCGAATCATATTTATAGGAAACCTACAGAAATACTTACAGATGTGTGAACAACAATTTCTGAATACTTGAAGACTATGCCAATTTATCAGCGTAAGTTAAATTGACGAGGACGTCTTAGTAAGACGCTGCAATGTCTTAATTAACTATTATAATTTATCTCATATTAACATTCTCACCAGAAAAAAAATTGTGTTAAATTAAACCGGACATGCGACTAACCAACTTAATTTATAATTAATTAAGTATTCGTTATTCTATGTGTTACCATGTATGTAGTTAATATGCAACACTCGTGCCGCGATATGGGCCTACATACTTTTACCGTGATAAATGCTTGCGTAGAACGTGACTACTTATTAAGAGCCCTCTTACAGTCCACTAGCGCCGCCAATCGAAAAAATGTCATAACTCGTAAATAGAATCAAAAATACAAAATGTGGTTACTGTAGAAAAGGCAATAACGTAATTTATTAACACCTTATCAACACTTGAAATATAGCTGTTTAGCTAAATCGTGCATTCAAAACATAAACGGCCGTTTTTGTTACAAATGCACGATTTAGCTAAACAGCTATATTTCAAGTGGTGACAATGTGTTATAAAATTACGTTATTGCCTTTTCTACAGTAATAATAGACCACATTTTGTATTTTTGATACTATTTACGAGTTATGACATTTTTTCGATTGGCGGCGCTAGTGGAATGTAAGAGGGCTCTTAAGAATTAGTTATACAGGGTGGAACGTTCGGGTTACGGATAGGGTTGCCAACCGTACCACAGATTAAACACCGTACTCTAAAATAGAGTATTGTATTCTATACCATGTAGGCGTACTCTATAATCTATAACACCAATAGAGTACGCTAAACTACTATTATTTACACAATGTTAGAACTAATGTTGAATTTAATCATTTAGAACAAACTTCAGATGAACAGTTTATTTTCAGAAGTTATCATTTTAAAAGAACTCCAAAGCGAATTGTTTAATAACACAAATTAAAAAAAGGTCCTCTCGAATTTGATTGTTTAAAAAAAAAAATGCTCTGTTCCCACCACTGCAGCATATAAACTGCGAGCGTCTTTTCGGTCATGAATACGAAGTGGCGGGAAAACAGAAACTGAAAAGCGAGCTGTTGATCAAAATTTAAGAGTTAGAATGTTTGGAGTCGAACAATATTTTTTATAAACCTTGCAAAATTTTAATATGCTGCAAAAATTACAAAAAATACCTTTTTAAAAATGTAAAATAAATGATACTCTTTTTTCTTAGTCCGCGGACGATTTTCTTTGTAGACAGGCTGTTATTCAATCATGACTTTATGAGACATCCGTTTGCTGTGTAAGATAATTAATGGCTGATAATTAATGGTAATTTATTAGTCAGTAATAAGGTACATAACTATTAAATTACCTAATGGATTGAGTAGAATATTTGAGAATTTTCATCGATGTTGCTATTGAGTAGAAAGAAAGACAATAAGTGTATTTTTTAAAGTATGTCTAAAACACAACAATAGACAATTCGACACATGATAAAATATGCAAATTATTAAATGAATATTAGGAAATTAACCGAAAAGACCGAAAACTACCTTACTCCTATAAACTTAACTAAGTACGGGAAATGTTTTACGTAGGTAATATGAGATGAAGACAAGAGATTAAAGATGGGCGAGATACCTACTTGAATTTTATTACCAAAAACTAAGTTAAGTAGCTACTTACATATTAAATAATGTACCCCTACCAGGCATGGATTATCTTCGTTACAAAAATAGACGTTATAACAATTTAATTTACTGTTACGTGTACCGCACATAATTAAACGCACACTAACTCCAATTTAAATGTTTTTTAAGGTTGGCTTCCGTTTAAATAGTTTAAGAGAATATGAATTAGTTTTTTGCAACTTTGACTCCTAAAAAACCCAAAAAAAATACATAATTTATGTTTTATGTGTGTTCACAAAGTTAATTTTATGTTCATTTGTTTCAGCTCTGGGAAGCGACAACTCGGCTCCAATGTCTTAGCTAGGTATGTGTTTTTCATAGCTTATTACATTTAAAAACTATTATTCAAGTACACAATTGTAAAACGAGACCATGGACTACTAACATCACCTAGCGGTTGTTTTATGCACAAATCAAAGTAGCGCCATCTAGTAAACTGCTCAAACATTACATCCATTCAAACAGTGGCAAGAGTTTAGCCAGACGAACATAGATGGCACTGCAACGTTCTCATAGATCTTTACAGATGTCGCTACTAGTACTAATTCAAATTATCCAAACTTGCAGCTGGTTAATTCAATGAGTAGAATTTGAGGAACGGATGCTTGTCTAATAAAGCGATGGTTTAATGAGGAGTGTCATTGTTTCAGCCAATTATACCGGTCGTCGTCATTCAACTCGTCGGGCTGTGGTTCGGGCGGGGAACCAGCTGACGATATGTACTCCGATGTGTCGTTGGAGGAAGACGTCCAAGGTCTCAATTATAAGGTCAGTGATATTTTATTTTTTCTTTGGCTCTTATTAGAAATGCTGATCATATGAATGCCATGGAAAGCCTGCGAAAAGCTTGCTGCAGTCAAATACTGATGGTGTGAATTAAGTCAGGTCTGTTTGGTACTTTTTAACAGCCTTCAGGGACTCTTCAGTGGATTATTATATTTCAGATTCTTTGTTTATATTCTATACGCATCTTACCCAGCTATTAGCAGTCATTGGGCGAGCATATTCAGTATCTAGTACCAAAAGATGTTTGTCATTCGGACATGGGAAATTACCCACGCACAAACAAATGATTACCAAAGCAATCAAACATTTGGCAGGTCATGATGAAACTACGATCTCGTAGGTATTTATTTGCAAAGCCATTGTATCGTAATTATTATGTGATTCAATAACTACGACATAAAGTCATAATAGAATAAGTACCTATCTTAAGGCGAATAGATGACATAAAT
This sequence comes from Xestia c-nigrum, assembly GCA_916618015.1. Lineage (NCBI taxonomy): Eukaryota > Metazoa > Arthropoda > Insecta > Lepidoptera > Noctuidae > Xestia > Xestia c-nigrum. The sequence goes on from OU745260.1 coordinate 16,658,270, forward strand.
TAGCAACTGTATTTGTGGTGGTTCAAACTTCGTTTGAAATGCTGTTAGAATAAAGCTCAAATCAGCTTGCACTACGTCAGTGACTGCGGACCAAATAGTGCGAAATGAGTGGTTTCGATCGATTTACAAAAAATCTGTTGATTGGACTTAAAAACTAAAACACTATTATGCTAATATTGCTTGTAGAATTATTTGCCAAAAAATCTGAATGATCGCATGTATTTTAATATGTTTGTTTTTGGTTGAAAGAAATTTTTAGGGGTAAGTTCGTGTTTTTTTTCATCGAGTCAAGTTAATTATAATATATAATGTTTTCAAAACACTATCATACTAGCATATATCCTGAAGAATATCATATATTTTCTGGCTTTGTTTATTGTCGTGAATCATATACTTTTAGGCATTATAAATACGTGTTTAGCTCATGTAGTCGCCTTAAACGAAGGCCAAAGCAAACCCATCATCATCAACGCTTCATTGAGTATTCGTTGTTTTGTTGACTACGCAAACCATTGTCCTGTTCACTATGCGGCTGTGCCCCACGCACGACCAACAGGTACAGTCGGCCAACGTAGTCTCTTTACATTCTTAAACCAAAATCGCTTGCACCGATGACCACATCTGCGAACCGCCCATTTTTGTGAGAACCAATAGTAGTCAAAACAAAACAAAACGAGAAAGATGTGACCAATAGCTGTTACAATGAAAAATCACGGAATTGTTAAAATGCAATGTTACAAAAAAAAACTGGTACATCTGTGATTTCTAACAATGTTCACAGATGTCTGACCATCGTTTTTACGAAAAGAACAAAGAAAGAGAAATTTGTAATTTTATACATAACCGCTTATATAGTGGCCGAGCGCCTGCATAAGGGAATAGTCTTTAGGGTGGTAAGAGATTACATTGGCCGATAGTACGAGTACCTACTATGACTAATTTCCTTGCTACCATCGATCAAACTATAAACTTGGCGGTATTAAAGAGTACGAGTACCTATCTATGTCTTTGAAAGAATTCTGAAATCTCAAAAACTTGAACTGGCTTGCTATTTGCATAATATGCCAATCGGAATCTGATTTGCTTAGGTTATCCTTTTATTATCGATTCCACTGTTTTAGAATTAAATCAGGTACTTATATTTATTTAGCATTTTCGGGAAGTAGGTCAAGCTTTTCATTCTAGGGAAAATCTGCTTGGCAATTTCAAGACTTTTGGAGCCAGTTAAATGGCACCTACTTACATACATTACCCATCACACATATTTAGGTGCTAATGATGTCGTAGTTTACTATAACACAAAGTACAAACAAACATAATATGAATCACGTGAGCCCATTCATACTGAGACTATTTTCTCAGAAAACTATATCTTGTAATGGGAAGTTTATCATTGTAAGTCATCGGATATAGAGTCATTGCTAAGTGGATTACATCATCCATTTCCTTTCTGAAATCTGTTGAAAGGAATTTACCTGTTGAACAACGTTTTTCAGAAACAGTTATTCTAAAAGATTGGATTAACAAGTTTGGTATAGTGTCGCGTCGTTGAAGTTTTCATTTTGTTTTTTGATGCCATACCTACCTAATATGCTTGGAAATCGGAAGATGCATTGTTTCAGCCAATCACAGAAATAATAACGTCTCTATCAACGAACAACAATGGGACAATTATCAAACTTCACGCGGGCGAAGCCGCTGGCAGAAGCTACTCTTCTATAAAGTTGCTATTTTTTTCTTGCGTGGTGTTAGAACTTCGACGATATCTTATTTCAACTGCGTGAACAAGAAAACTCCTATGATATATGATTTCCAGAAATTAGGTATCAAAAGATTGTCAAACCGAAATGTGTAAAGATGTGGATATTAAAATTTGAAGGTCTCCAGAACTACCTAACCAACAAAACCTACCGTTTTCCTTTTGTTTGAAAAACATGTACGTATTTGATGGATCAAATCATATTCGAATGGAAATATAACCGCTGTGTAATATTCGATATAATATTAAATTCCACCACCACCACCTATGTTTCAGGAAAATTATGTATTTTTGAAAAATTACCCAGTATTGTGGTTAATGCTTACGTAAACAATTACGTAAATCTACTTGCGTCAATTTACCGCAACATGGTTCAGCGACTAATCAAAGATGATTCACTTGACACATAGTATTGGCAATTAATTACTTTTTCAATTAAGTATCATGATTTGGAAAATTTAAAGTATGAGACAGTTGACAGTTCAAGGAATTCATTCACTTTGTAGCAACCATTGTTTTTATCTTTTAGAATGTAATTATGTGTGTCAAACTTTATTGATCGAAAGTGTTAAAGGATAACTTCTACTTAAGGCGGTTACATGAGCTAAACACGAGTATTATCAATTATACAAGACCAGAAAACAATATCATATTCTTCAGGATATATTATGCTAGCATGATAGTGTTTTGAAAACATAATACAATCTATTTGACTCGATAAAAAAATCACGAACTTCTCTCTAAAAATGTCTTTCAAACAAAAAAAAACATACTAATATGCATGCGATCATTCTGATTTTTTGACAAATAATTCTACAAGCAATATGCATGATGACTAACGTAGCCAAGTAAGTTCTGTATTTTTACTAAGATTGTGATTTAATTTAATTTAGTGAATATGGATATTTATCATTGTACTTATATGGATCTTGTGATATCTGAATTCATTTCTTTTAATTTTTTTTTATTTATAGTGTTTTAGTTTTTTAGTCCAATCAATAGTTTTTTTGTAAATCGATCGAAATCACTCATTTCGCGCTATTTGGCCCGCAGTGACTGACGTTACAACCACTTTGTAGTGCAAGCTGATTAGAACTTTATTCTAACAGCATTTCAAACGAAGTTTGAACCACCACAAATAGAGCGCTAATTTAGCTCGTCTAATTAATCGCCTTAATTTGAAAACTATGTATTTGCACAGTTTTTGATGATCATGATCTATTTCCAGTGTATTCCCATCAGTGCAAGGTCGAGCTGGCACACAGCCAGTTCCGAATTTAAATTTTGTTCACTTGCAATATTTAGCGCTGACCACTTTCACGTCATCCAGTGTTTAGATTTTTTAATGTGGTAAGTCTATTTATGTTATTCCGAGAAATGGCTTGACCCAAAACAGGCCGAAATTTATTTCTTTTTTTAATTTTCTCGTCATGTTTTGAAAAATCAGTCCTAGAATCTGTTGTGTTCTTCAATACCACTGCAGAACCAATTTTGCATAATAATATGATATAACCGTAAGACTGCCAGTATAATCAATGTCTGACACTAATAACAGTATAATAAGTGACTCAATTAGGGATTTTGGCGTTTTGACGTTTTCTTAATGCGATCGCTGCTTTACCTTGAATTTTCTCAATTTATCTTTTAACTATGTTAACAGGCATAATCTCTGTTCAATGACCCCATTAAAGTTGTGTAAGTACATTACCAAAGGAAGGGGTTTAAACAATGCTCGTGCCGCTTCATTTAATAGTCTTACCTAGTGCGACAGTAATGGACGCCGGAAACGGTCCCTCAGCTGCGCATACGCCACTTCCGGTCAGATGCGTGCCCAGCCACAGCGATATAATGATTAATTTAAAATTAGAATCCTTGTGTAAATATTAAACAGATATGAGCATTTGCAGCCAAACATGGAGTCGGTGTAAACAAACCCTAGAAAGGAAATGAATAATGAATGACTCAATTTTCTTCGCTGTATCGTCAATCGCGGAAGAGTTATATATAAGATGTTATAGTTCAAACTCTTCGTCATCATCATCTTCTTTCTTATGTCCCGTTCTACTTAGGTCGGCGCTACACATTTTCTTATTCCATTCTTCCCTGTCAGACGTTACGGCATCATTACTCTTTTTTTACCTTCCTTTTTTAGGGTTCCGTAGTCAACTAGAAACCCTTAAAGTTTCGCCATGTCTGTCTGTCCGTCTGTCCGTCCTCGCTTAATGTTTCTGACCGCTAGCACTAGAAAGCTGAAATTTGGTACTTACCAATATGTGTATCCATCACGCCGACAAAGTGGTAAAATAAAAATTGGAAAAAAATGCTTTATTAGGGTAGCCATGTAAAGTGGGAAGTGTTTTTTTTTTTAATTTCAACTCTAATGTGTGATATATTGTTGGAAAGGTATTTAAAAATAGGGGTTTACTAAAATAATTTTTTGATAATGTCAATAATTTCGGAATATTAAGAATAGGGGTTTACTAAAATATTTTTTTTTATAATGTCAATAATTTCGGAAATAATCGCTCCAAAAATAAAAACAACGTGTCCCCCCCCCCCCCCCTCTAACTTTTTAACCATAAGTTTAGAAAATATGAAAAAAATCTGAAAAGTAGAACTTTACAAGTGCTTTCTAGGAAAATCATTTTGAACTTGGATGGAAACACAAGTTTTTGTACAAAAAAGACAAAAAGTTGTACAAAATAATTTCTAAACTCATAAGTGGAAGCACTTATTGTGACGGACGGGAAACTACGGAACCCTACACTGAGCGTGGCCCGACACGCTCTTGTTTCATAAAAGGTTTCAACAAAGTAACATTTTCATTTTCATATTAGCATAGCATACCTACTTTACTCGTATCTCAATGGAAAGATTAAATTAAATTATTTGTCACGAGATTACTAGACGTTTTTAATATCGCTTGCGTTATCTAGTTAACTTTGACTGATAACCATAGCATACCAAACTTGTTGTCACACATCGATTAGCGACACAAAACTAGTTTCATTTTCTTGAAACGTAAAAATAAAGTTACGTACACAATAATAGTAATAAATGTACATAGGTACTTCACACATTATTTATTACTGTTGCAAAAGTACGGGCTCCCCTGATGTTTTACAAAAGCTCGTATGGACACAAGGGACTTCACAAAATGGGCTCGAACGACGTAGGCGAATGTACCATTCAATTTCAAGCCTAAACCAGCCACCCTGATCTCCAAACAATTTTAGACCCTAACCTCCAGTAGTAAGGTCCTATGCCTATTTTGAATAACATGTTTTCATGTCGCGTAATGCACCAGACAATACGTCTTGGAGAAACTGCGTGCCATTGAAATTTGCATAATATCACATCGTCTATTTAAGTACACTTAGGCCAGGGAAGTTAAGGTGGGACCTTACACTAATTCATAACTGTTTTCTTTTTATATATTTTGTAGAGCTGTTTATTTAATTACGTAATAAATTAAAATTAAGCAAATCATGAAAGAGCATTGCGCGAAAACGGACATTAAACCTAATAATGCCATTTTTCGCAGCGAAAATTATAACTTGATAAAGAAACTGAAAATAGCTTATAATGAAGGGTCTGTGAGAGCATGTACACAAATTAATCAAAAAAAGTGCAGGCAACGTACTTATATTAAAAAAACACGGTTTCCCATGTTTTCATTCATTACTTACAGGTAATTATATATAACCGTCTGCTGATGAAGAAAAATCATTGTTAGCGTGCTTTTAGTCAAATAAATCATAAATTTAAAGTTATATTTTAAATGCATTGTGACATAACAGTAATTGCTGCGTTATCCATTCAGTCAAAAAAAATAACTAAATGAAAAGTGTTTAATTACGTAACAATATTATCACATAAACATTTATTGTTAAAATTAAACAAATTTAATAACAGCATCTTAATTTTTTTAAGATTTTTTATGGAATACTATAAGTGGTCGACCTTATCACTAAGAGCGTTAAGTTCATATTTGAGTGCGCGTGATCCGCTCTGCTCGCCGCCTGTGCGAAAGAGAGAGTCAGAGCGTGGGCACAGGTAGGTACCTACCACTGACGAAGGAGTGATTCATGTAAAAGTTTTATTAAGTATTTAATCCATTAAGGTTTAGTATAAATGGTCTGAAATATAGTACCTAAATATTTATTTGTTTGTGTATACCTACTGTGTGTTTATAAATAGGGATCTCTGGTCAAAAATAAAACATTTTTTTTTTATTTATAGGTAAAAAAATACCTGTAAGTATTTCAAATTATTTGCTGAACCTATTTCGTTTAATTTGAGAATATAATTCGTGCAACGAGTTATGAGCGCTGACCTTGAATGCGCAGAAGCAATTTTTGTGAGAATGAAATAAAGGGTAGGTAGGTATACCCGAATTTGAATGATTCTACGGGTCATACTGAACAACCTTTTCCCAGGAACATGAGTCAAGTATGAGAAAAAAAAAATAAAGTGACTCCCATAAGTAGGGTGGTGGCACCAATTATCGGCCATGTCAACTTTTTTTGAACTTTGACTGCTTGTAATTTTTACAGTAATCGTGTTTTCTTTCTTGCAATGCCTTTTTTGGGTAAAGGGATACTGAAACTCCATTACTACATTCGCGAAATTATGAATATTTTGTTATTTTTTTAAATATAGATGTTTCTTTCCGAATATGGTGATTTCCCTTAATATCGGCCTCTAACACCTTTATATCCGCCGCCTGTAACCCTAATATCGGCCATACGTTTTCTAAGGCGAAGGAAGGTCAATGAACTGCTAAAATAAAAAATGATAACTTTTTATATTTCAACTCAGGTACAAATCACTTTTTTTTTTAACTCTTTTCTATAATTACATTCATTTTCATTAAGTTTTTTTTTCTTGAATGCACTATTTATCCCTTAAAGTTAAGATTTCTTATTTGAGTCACTTTATTTGGAAATATTTTTTATTTATAATAATTTGTTTTTGGAGTTTCTTTCTCTTTTTTTGAGGTATGTTGAATCATTGCGATCTTTAGTTTATACGAGTAATAACAGAAATTATTTTAATTTTTAAGACTCTGATATAAGTACAAAAAAAATCTTTAGCCACATCAATTTAATTCGCCCGCGGTGGACTGTGTAAGTGGCATATGTCGTATCCAATGTTTTTGTCTTCATCTTCTGCAACATCACTAATTAGTTCTTCTTCACAGCCAGCACAAAGAACTTTCTCTTTTTCCAAACTTGTCTTGAGAAGCTAAACCAGTGAGGTCAGTTTCGCGATTTCTGTCCTTTAAATAAACTCTACTACTTTTGTTTTCTTTGGCTGGTTTATTTTTTTATACTCATATCCAGTTCTTGTCTCTCCCTCTCCGCTTTATTCTCTTCAATTCTTTTTCTTCTTCCCTAACGTTGTTTGTTCCCAATATTAACGTGGCCGTTATTACGCATCGATTCCCTTTATATCGGCCGTAGTTGATAAAAATCGTTTTAAGGCGGCCGACGTTAGGATCTAGTTATCAAACTGAGCTGTTGTTTCATTTTTAACCTTATTGACGTTACTGCTAACATATAAAATAGCTAAACATGTTGTTCAACATTTTCATGCATTTCCCCAATATCGGCCACCCGGCCGATATTGAGATTTGTCAATAATATCGATCCCTAATCTCGGCCCCGCGATTATTTCATTAAATAGACAAAAAAATGTAAAAACATGCTATCTAAAAGGTACTTGGACTGTTATTTTTCATGAAAAAATAAAATGTAATACCATAGGTATGTTTAGTTCCCTTCAAATACTTATCCTCGCAATGCGTCCACTCAGGGATTTGACTCGGCAATGATACCAAACGACGCATGTCCGCACCTGCGCGTGCTCTTTTGCCTACTGAACGTTCAATTATTGATGCACCCGCATCAAAATATGGGAGGTTATGCGAAGGGATATAGAGTCACATTTTACATTAAAACTATAATGATTTAAGGGATATTTTTATAGTTATGTTCCATTTTCTCGAAACGGCCGATATTAGGAGGCGGCCGATATTAGGAGACTCCACCCTATCAAAGTAGCTACCAATCAGATGACCGCACAATTTGTATGGGTGGTTGTTTTTTCCCTCAACATTTCGACCCATGTTGCTTGCGTTTGGTTTGACGCAATATGTTTTTTAAAATCTTGCTACCGACCATAAATTTGATGAAAATATATTTTTGCTCAAATAGGGTAGGGTGGTGGCACCAATTATCGGCCATGTCAACTTTTTTGGACTTTGACTGCTTGTAATTTTTACATTAATGGCTTTTGCTTTCTTGCAGTGTCTTTTTGGGTAAAGGGATACTGAAACTCCATTACTACATTCGCAAAATTATGAATTAAATAAATAAATAAATAATAATAAATCTTTATTGACAAATTATTTCTCAAACATCAGTGTAGCTCTGGCTCTTGTACTAGGAGTTCCTGTATCACAAGAGCCAGACCTCTCAATTAACAGAGAATTATGTAAAAAGACGATAGACTAAAAAAATAGGTACATTATAAGATTTGGCATGCATTAGAAGTATTTACAAACATAAAAATTAAAAAGTAATAAAAAAATAAAAAAATGTTTACGTGGTATCAAGTATGTACATTAAAAGGATATGCAATTTTATAAATTAAAAAATTAAGTTAAATTGAGTCACACTCAATGCGTTCTAAGAAAAGTGTGGATAAATGTGACCGGGGTGTTTGTGAGTGATGTGGATGTGTGTGTGTGTGTGTGTGTGTAGGTGTGAGTGTGTGTGTGTTCGTGGTTAGGTTAGTGTGAAAGTGATGGGGGTCAAGTAATACTGTCGAAAAGATTTTCTGATTCATCATAATCGTATTTTTCTAGCCAGCCAATTCTTTGTTATTTTTGATAATATAGATGTTTTTTTCCGAATATGGCGATTTCCCTTAATATCGGCCTATAACACCCTAATATCCGCCGTCTGTGACCCTAATATCGGCCTACCTTTTCTAAAGTGAAGTAAGATGAATAAACTACAAAAAAAATTATAACGTTTTATATTTCAACTCAGCTCAGGTACAAATCACTTTTATTAATTATCATCACATTCATTTTGTTTTAAATGCACTATTAAAATTTCTATTCACTTTATTTGGTAATTATTTTTATGTATAATTTTTTTTTTGGAGTTCCTTTCATTATTTGTTTTTTAGGAATGTTGAATCATTGCGATCTTTAGTTTATAATAACAGAATTTATTTTAATTTTAAGACTGATGTCATTTCCTTCTAATAGAATCTTCTTAGGCCACATCAATTATACAACATAATATTAAAGCTGTAACATCATTATATAATGCGTTAGTAAGAAGCCAACTAGAATGTAATGCAGTTATCTGGGCTCCACATGAAACTAAATATAGTCTCATGTTGGAGCGAGTACAAAATAAATTTATTAGATACAAATATATGAGGGAATATGGGGTATATCCATTTTATCCATTGATGTATCCAACTCTAGTTGTCTTGGGAATGGTCGGATATAATGAACTAAGGGTCAGGAGGCAACTCACACTAGTGACTTATATCTTCAAGGTAATTAGAGGGAAGATACACAATGCGGATATATTGCGAAGGGTGGAGCTAGCCGTGCCAGACGGGTATGTAGGTCGTCGTTGTCAGCCACGGTTGTTGGTGGAACCACGCGCGCGAACAAACTTGCTGCGTGAGGCGCCGCTCACCAGTGCGATCCGCACTCTCAACCACATTGCTGAGGAGTTAGATATATTCTGTTGTGCTTTGGGTGAATTTACAAGAATAGCTACATTTCGAATTTGCTATAATTAAATACACGGATAAACTATCAGAATTTGTTACAATACAAAATGTGCTACAATATCGCATTGGGTCAAGCCTGTAATGGTATTTGTATGTTTAGTGTAAATAAATAAATAAATCTAAAAAAAAAAATTCACCCACGATGGACTGTATACTTTAAGTGGAACCATTGGAGCATATGTCGCATCCAATATTTTTGTTTTCATCTTCTTCAACATCACTAATTAGGTTTTCTTCAGAGCCAGCACAAAGAATTTTCTCCTTTTCCAAACTTGTCTTGCGAAGCTAAATCAATGAGGTCAGTTTCGCGATTTCTGTCCTATAATCAACTCTTCTTTACTACTTTTGTTTCTTTGGCGGGTTTATTTTTTATTCTCATTTCCAGTTTTTGTCTCTCTCTCCGCTTTATTCTCTTCAATTTTTTTTCTTCTTTCCTCACGTTGTTTGTACCCATACTAAGGTGGCCGTTTTTACGCACCAATTCCCTTTATATCGGCCGTAATTGATAAAACTCGTTTTGAGGCGCCCGATGTTAGGATCTAGTTATCAAACTGAGCTGTTGTTCCATTTTTAACCTTATTAATGTTACTGCTAACGTATAAAATAGCTAAACATGTGGTTTAACATTTTCATGCATTACCCCAATATCGGCCACCCGGCCGATATAGAGATTTATCAATAATATACACTGGACAGCAAATAAACCGAGCCACCCGCTACCTAGGCACTCTAATTCGATTTTCTCAAAAACTAAAAAACCTACAATTATCAAAGTTGTACCTACAGAAAGTGCGTTTCATGGTGATTAAAATGAAAGGAAACTCATTGGGTTTCAACAATAGTTCAGTGTTTATTAAGGATTTTACAAAGAAGAGTCGTTTTCCAGTCATGACAATCGTTAGTAATGATAAAGTGAAAAAAAAATAAAGCCAAAAACAAAGATAAAAAAAAAATTGGTCAATATTCCGTATTCCCTCCCCTTGCTCGGATAACTGCCAGCATCCTTGTATTCATCGACCTTACGAGCCTGACGATAAAATCTTAAGGAATTGTATTCCACTCCCCTTCAATTGCGATTCGCAGCTCTGGAAGCCTTGTTGGAGCAGGAACCCGGGCTCGAACCCGACGTTTCAGCTCATCCCATAAGTGTTCTATCGGATTCAAGTCCGGGCTTCGAGCTGGCCAGTCCATCGTACGAATGCTGACGTCACGTAGATACTGGGTCACCACATGAGCAACATGAGGCCGTGCATTATCATGCATCAATTGCATGTCCTGTCCGATATATCCTGCGTAAGGTACCACATGGTCTGCAAGGATTTCAGTAATGTAGCGATGAGAAGTCAGTCCACGTGTACGGCCCGTCGGTTCGATGAAAACTAACGGTGTATGTGCTATTAACGAGATGCCGCCCCAGACCATTACAGATCCTCCTCCATAAGCAACAGTTTCCTCGATCCAACACTGAGAATAACGTTCTCCAGGGCGACGATATACTCTCAGACGTCGATCACTTCCATGTAGACTCACCCTGTTCTCATCAGTGAAGAGTACATTACTCCACTGCTCTAATGTCCAATCCCTATGCTCTCGAGCAAATTCAAGTCGTGCTCGACGGTGTGCTGCCGTTAATGCTGGGCCTGTTGCAGCTCTTTTTGGGGTCAGATTCCGTTCAGCAAGTCTTCTTCTGACGGTATCTGAACTTATGACCACTTGGCGTTCGTCACGCAGACTTTGTTGGACTTGAACTGCGTTGAGGTGGCGATTTTGCAGAACAGTAAGGTGGATATAACGATCATCTGCTGCTGATGTAGCCCTAGGTCTGCCCGTACCTGGACGGCGATCGAATGCTCCAGTCTCTAGGTATCGTCTGTAAACTCGTTGCACCGAAGATCTGCTGATTCGAAGCCTTCGAGCGACTTCACGTTGCGCAATGCCTGCTTGAAGTAATGCTACATCTTGAGCCGCTTCCTGAGGTGTTGTATCCATTATTAATCGAAAAAAGTAGCAAAAACACGAATTAATTTGCAGTCATTGTAATCACCATGAAACGCACTTTTTGTAGGTATAACTTTGATAGTTGTAAGTTTTATACTTTTTGAGAAAATCGAATCACAGTTCCTAGGTAGCGGGTGGCTCGGTTTATTTGCTGACCAGTGTAGATCCCTAATCTCGCCCCCGCTATTATTTAATAAAATAGACAAAAAAATGTAAAAACATGTTATCTAAAAGATACTTTGACTGTTATTCTTCATGAAAATATAAAAGATAACACCATAGGTATGTTTAATTCCCTCCAAATACTTATCCTCACATGCCGATTGCCGAGTCAAATCCCTGAGTGGACGCATGTCCACTCAGGGATTTGACTCGGCAATGACACCAAACGACGCACGTCCACACCTGCGCGTGCTCTTTTGCCAACTGAACGTTAAAATATTGATGCACCCGCATCAAAATATTGGAGGTAATGCGGATGGATATAGTCACTTTTTGCATTAAAACTATTATGATTTAAGATATATTTTTATAGTTATGTTCCATTTTCTCGAAACTGCCGATATTAGGAGGAGGCCGATAATAGGAGACTCCACCCTAGTCAAACGGACTATCATCGGCTTGTCTTTCCTGCCGCATTTTTTTTGCCGCACTTTGAGTGCAACTTAATGTTCTCTTCAGATACTGTTGTAAATTTTCCGTCTTTACGTTTTTCACTTGACGATACAAGCTTTCTTTGTCCCTTCACGCCTATACTGTTCACAACATCAAAGTTCACAACCACAAATCCCACAACTCGGGAATTCCATTTTCTTACGCTGATCACCGCCGCTTCGAAAACGAATGAAATGAACGCAAGGCAAAAGACCCGCACGCCGCGCGGAGGAGCGGGCGGGCGACGGACGGCGAGGTACGACTTGCGGCCGCGCCGCGCAAACTACCTACAGTTCGAGATCTTTGTAAAAAATGAAAGATTTTGTAAGCAGTTGGAATTTATGCTTAATTCTGCCAGTTTTCTACTGAAAATATTTAAGAGACTAAAGTTAAACAAAAAAATGGCAGTTAAGTATTTTAATTCCAAGTAAAAAATAATATTAAAAAAGCAAGTGAATTAATTGCTTAATTCCTTGATAATTATGAACAATCAACTGACTAAATGCTTAAACTCTTTAAAACATACGGTTATCGATTTTGCTAAAGTCACAATTAACTCTTTTTTTAAAACCCCTAAAAATTAGTAGAAGCAACTAAAAAAAAAGTTTAATTAACGTAGCGTTAGTTACTTATTAGGGCAAGGTAAAAGTTTACCTAAGTACATCTCGGTTATTAGATTTGCTTTTATTTCAGTTCAAATTAATCACTTAGAAACAAAATTTCCAGTAAAACTATAAGCCACCTTAATTTTGCAATATACGGTCACAAATAGATGTAATATTATCTACCCAAACAGCATAAAAAGAACCTCATAAGTCCGGTTATGATTTTGTGCGAACCTTCCCATACAGAACTCCGTAAAGTGATTGGCCTAACTAGTCTTGTACTATAATAGCAAAGAGGACTATTAATTCTGTTTGAGCGTTCCTTGCAGTATAGCTTTGAATTGATTATATGAGTGAGTCCATTGATATATTTTGGGGGAAATATATCCATTGTTACCAACACACCTCGATCTTTCGAAACTTTGGCAGAATCTGCATCTGCTCATACCCATCTGCCAAATCCAGTCGTTATTTCGTATGATTGCTTTATTTCACTTTACGGACTTATATTGCTGCATTTGGCATCGATAATTCCATGTAATTATATCCCAAATCGCCGCAGTTTCAAAAATACATATTAACCGAGCCGTAGCAAATAACACAAAACATTGTAAGTTAAGTATCTCCGTAAAGATTTGTTTCGGACAAAGTGTTCCGTTAATCTTTTGTTTGTACGCCCAAGAGTGATCGAGTGCGATCACGCACGTCAAACTCACGCGCATTCATGATAACAAACGCTATTTTGGTAAAGGCGAGCTACAGATAAATCTGGGCCTATCTGGGCCTTGACTCTTTAAAAGGTATGGAAATATTTTGATGGAACTGGCTAACTGCGAGTTCCGCATTGAACTCTTGTAGATAGATATAAATCCTTGTTCTTTTGCAAACTGAGTCTCGGTTCCCAAATTGATGGCATGCATAGAATTGTGTCTTAGAAACATAACTTCACTGCAAAGCCAAGTCAGAGGCGCATGGGCGGCATAAAAACTCTGACACCAGGTTAGGTATAACTAACGTGACCATACGTCCCGTTTTGAACGGGACTGTCCCATTTTTCGGTTCTCTGTCCCGGTGTCCCCGAAAGAACCCTCGGGACGCAAAATTGTCCCGTTTTCCTAAACATATTGGGGCGCGGGCGGCGTGTGCGACGCCGTAGAACAGGAGATATGTTATATAAAAAAATTAATACCTACCCGAATGGGAAGACATTCAAAAAGCATTAGATGTATTGATTGAAAAGGGATAATATTAACAGTAGGTACTAAAGATACAGAAGTAGGTATTTGACGAATTTTCACTGACCACAAGCTACATCACTTCGGTACAACACATCGATATAATTTTCAATAGACTTATTAAAAAATCATGAATCACTATTTTTTAACCGACTTCCAAAAAGGAGGAGGTTCTCTATTCGACTGTATGTATTTTTTTTTTTATGTATGTTCACCGATTACTCGAAGACGCCTGAACCGATTTGAAAAATTCTTTTTTTGTTTGAAAGGGTATACTTCCAAGTTGGTCCCATAGCCACCAAATTGGGATCTGATGATGGAATCTTGGCGAAATCGAGGGAACTCTTCAAATTTTATCTGAAAACGTGTTGCGATTTTGGTATTTTCTACAACAAGTGAAGCATTTGCGTTTGATAAGAACCATTCTACCATCAGATCTGATGATGAAGCCAAGAGTCACGGAACTCCATAATGAGACAATGTACCATAGTCGTGTTTGGGCTTGTTGTAATTGTAACGGTATGCACTTTCCATGTATCAAGCACCTGTGAACCACTAAAAAGTGAAAAATAAAAAACTTTTTTGCAAAAAATAAAACCGACTTAAAAAAAAACAAAAAAGTGAAAAATAACTTTAGCTTCTGAAGTCGGTGACAAAAAAACTAAAGAAATGAAACAAAGGTCACCGACTTCAGAAGCTAAAGTTATTTTTCACTTTTTTGTTTTTTTTTTGAAGTCGGTTTTATTTTTTTATCACAAAGCTAACTCAAATTTGATTTGACTACTGAATGAAAGTCACCAAAATGTATGAGAAAACTGGATTTTCTGGCTAGAACGTGTTACTGTTGAATTGGCGAGCATCATAAACGTTAAAAGACCGATGTCCCGTCCCGTTTTGAAAAAAAAAATATATGGTCACGTTAGGTATAACTAACCACACGACAAGGAAGGAAGGACCACTGTAGTCCATGAAAGGTAGAATCAGGCAGAGGTTAGGTTGAGGATGCAACCAATGTCAAGGTTATTTTTTCAACTGATATCAGTATCACAAAGTAGGGTGACTCTTCGAGACAAACGAGAGCATGATAAACACGCAGGTCAAGAATCGAATCGACATGTTTGATCCGTGGTCGCTTACAAAAATACCAATTAAGTGTATCAATACAATTTTTTTCCTTGATCATGACATCATTTTGGATTTGATGTGAGATAATATTTATGTTGTTCTTTTTAATTGTGTTGCTTGCATAATATTTTTCTTTTTGTCTATTTTATTATCTTTGTTAAGTATTTCAAACACAATCTAAATTGTTTGTGAATAATTAAATTGAAAATTGAATATACAATATTTTGAGAGCTTACGATCTCTCTAGTTATTTTACACTCTAACGTGTTTGACAATTTTACGGTGACATATCCACAATATTAATCACATCAAAAGTTCTTGACTCTTCAGTTATAGCATCTTTTCGATCACAATCTGACTTCAGTTTACACAAAGCCTGCTTCTCAAGTATCGCAAGTTCTAGTTAGGTTAGCTAGATGAACTAAATCTACTAAGTATTCGGCTATAAACAATAGTTGCGAGTTAGTATTATCGCGTGCAGTGGGAGGCAACGTGGGTGGTCCAGAACTGTGCCAAGGATATTGGGAACCTAGCAAAATATCTCGCGTGATTATTATGTTGACATGGGCTTGCTATCCGTCTTTTTATGTTTAGCGAATACTCTTTCTATAGTCTTTTGATGTGATTGTATTGATGTCTGAGTCTTATGAAACCTAAGGACAAGTCATAAAGTTAAGTTCTCAATCAATACATTACTTGTTTTCTACGGCAAACGTCAATTACAGAAACACTTAAATTGTTGTTCAGTTCAGTCACTTCACCTTTTAAAACATTGACAAATTCGTTTATTACCCGTGGTTGGTACAACTGGTGGTACCACTCTCGAAAGTGTCATTATTTTGCCGAAAACTCAAAGCGTTTTTATTAGCAGTCAATGAAGGGACTGGTTTAATAAATTTAATTTTAATGTGTTTTTAAATAAAACTTACTAGATACCTATATGTGATGTTTTGAAAATTAACTTCTCACGCGTGCATTAAACTTTAGAAACCGATTCTGCAACTGAGGTTAACGTAAACTTATCTATTAAACAGATGTCTTCACCTAAAGCAATAAAAGTAATTTCCGACTCATTAAGACACTCCCATCATGAATTAACACTGCTCATAACATGAGTTGATAATCTTAGTTCAACTTTTAATTGGAATTCTTAAACATGCTCTTGCATAAGAGCAACTGAATTCCCAAAGCATGTCGATGTAATCTAAGCAATCTATCAAACTTATCATGAGCATCGGTTACAGAAACAAGAGGTATATGACAGTTAAACATCTTATTACTTATTATCTAACCCTAGTATTACGAGTTACAAAAACATAGTAGTGTGAAACGGAAAGTGGTGCGAACGAACGCGTGTGAAATACAAACATATTGTGTGCAGATGACGAGTCCTTACACATATATCTAGATACATCGTAATTACGGGTAATATGTTGCTTCATGATATCGTATGTCCTAATCTCCTAATAAATTTCAAGAATATCAACAAACTTCATCGAGTATTTGTGTACTCATTTTCAGCGCCAAGTATAAACATTACGGATTCCGGTTTCCGTTCGCTTTCGTGTAACTTCTTTTTCTTATCTGGTGTCCTTCGCTCATTTCCTTCGTTTCTACCGCTGTTGTATAATTTAAAGAAAGAAACCGTCAAAATTGGAGTCATTATGCCTTCAAATACTTAGCGCACATAAACTCTTCCTACGTGAGTATCAAGTTAAGAGATCCCGATTTAACTTAATTGATATTAATGTTCCACTTCGAGGAACAGCACATTTGAAACACGATACTTAAATATAATCAAAGGTTTGCGATCACAGAGCGTTCATCTAGTCGTGTGAACATTATACAATCCCACCTTTTGTACAGACACTGTAGTTTTCCAGAAAAGTAAAACATATTTATCTATTGTAGAAATTCGCGGAAAACTAAATAAAGCTCAAGGCAGAAGACAGGGGGCAACGTCACTCATCTGGGGCACACGTTCAGGAAAGCAATTGATTTAGTTTTTAGGGCGCAAAGATCAGCTTACGGTGTGAACGTGTTATATGTGGTACAGATCTAGACGACGAGATATCTAGTAACGATCATTATTACCGTCGTAATTATACCGTGAGATGACACTTGTGTAGTGAATCCGGGAACTTGCCGTATTTAGCTATCTCCTCACGAACCGGGTCTTGCAGACAATTGTCTCTAAGTAGTAAAATATATAGTTCGCGCCACTTCCACTGAAACAATGTTTGCTGTTTTTGTCATGAAGTGCAGTTTAAGGTGTTTTTGTCGGGCATGAATTTGTCTAAAAAGATCTTGGCAATTTTTCTGCAAAAGTTTTATGTAGCACTAAGTACTTAGCTGTAGCGATCCATAAACTCGCAACAATTGCGAAATGAGTCAATTCAAGCTATGCGAGAATGCTACTAGAACTGAAAAATATAGTCACTTATTGCCAAAATCAACGATGAAATATTACACAGAAAATTGAAAGAATGCAGCACCTATGCTCCACCGAGTACACGTTGATTGTTAGTAATTTATATCTGTCTTTATTGCCACCAATGAAACAATTCGTTTCAAATGTAATTTTCAAGCATCTCATCCTCTTGCTATTTGTTAGACATTTTATGACCAAACCCCACATTTAGATACTTGTCATGGTGATCAGAAAATGTTCCCGTGTTGGGATGATGTGATAACTTAAAATAGAGTGCTACCAATACAGATACAGTTATGGGCAGTTTCATGAGTATTTTATTGGTAATAGTAATTTAGAAGAATGCTTCCTTGTCGTAAATTAGTGGAACGGATCTCATGTTTCACGTATTCCACTTTATCTTAATTTTAGTGTAAACATTGTCTTGATCTTCATCTGGGTCTTCTACACCTACAAAAGCGTCTCTCTTCCTTTAAATTAATAAAAATATCATAAAATTTGTCTTGCTCTAGTTTCTCTTTAGCAAATATATTGTTATTACTAGCTTCTGCCAGTGGCTTCGCCCGCGTGAAGTTTCAAAATTGTCCCATGGGATCTTACTACCGAGATAAAAAGTATCCTATGTGTTAATCCAGGTTGTAAACCATCTGTGTGCAAAATTTCATCCAAATCCGTTCAGTAGTTTTTGCGTGAAAGAGTAACAAACATCCATACATACATCCATACAAACAAACTTTCGCATTTATAATATTAGTAGGATGTAGTTCATCAACACGATCAGTGTCTTTTATTTGTAGTGCAGGTTAACCTTGAACTGCCCCGAGGTCGTCAGTTGCCGTCCATGCGGCACCGAGTGCGGAAACGAAGCAAGAATTACTATTCCCTGCCATTATAGTGTCATTAACATCTTCATGTTTATCTTGAGTATTAATAGTTTCATATTTAGATAACACATTTGTGGGTTGTTTGTTTTATTTTAAGAACTGCCCTGTATAAGCATTTTACCGTTTATCAAGCAACATACCTAAAACAAACCCATGGTTTCTGTAATTGAAACACGAATCTCTGGTATTTTGTATTGATCCATCATCAAATGCTTAACAAGAAAATAACTATTGTGTTTCAAATATTCGCGTTTACTGGTGCTACAATCCCATTACTATTTGACCACCCTCCGACATTTTCCCCTCCGTTCTTTACAAATCTTTTAATAAATGAGTAACGGGGAATTCCGAATGAAACTTGAATGTTGCATGAGAATCAACGATAACCGAACCAGCAGCAATAAAATATAGTAGGTACTGTCTTACTGTTATATCTAGATAGGCATAACGACAACCGTGAATAAATGACGAACAATGACACATTTCTTGTGGAAATGTCGCAGATACATTTTTGATTGACTCGTTGAAGCTAAAACTGGAAAATTCAGTTTACAATCAGTTTTTAAAGATGTTATATAAATATGTAAATTCAGATGAAAAATACCAAATTAATAGACTATAATTATTAAAGCAAATACTACCAATGAACATTACATAGATAAGTAGAAAAATAAAACGAAGGGAAAACTCCACGGAAACATAAAATAGAAAATGCTTGATAATTTATTGTCAATCTATTCACATACCTATTAAGTTTCTCATGTGCAAATTGCGGCAATACGACAAAAACTCTAATTAAATCTTGACAAAGATAATTTGCGTGTTCAATGGCAAAATACATTGATCAGTAACAATCATTTCATTGTGGATAATACTTATATGAAATATCTTTCAGGATCAGGAACATACAGAATAAAACTTACATGCAGTTTTCATTCGGAATTTTCCGAACCTGACCCGAAATGCTAACCACGTCCAATTCTCTGAAATAGTATCTTTGTCATCCTTATGATTTAAATCTTTTGCTACAAAACCAATGAATCAAGACAATCCGACACAAATACTTTATAATAAGTCTCTTTTATAGTAATTCACACTTCATTCACTTCTCATCAAGGCTGTGGAATCTCCTTTTAGAGCAATACAAACAAATCTTCAATGGGAAAAACTCAGTCAATATTTTATCCGGAAAACGTTGATTACAAAATTGTTAAAACATTTATCATCGACTTGTGTGCGTAAGAAAAAAACCTGTGTTTGATGGAATTCATAGGGCACAATTCTACACCTTTATGACATCAGAGTGCAACCACAGAATTGTCCTGCAAATACTTGTACTTAAGCAATAAATCTTATTTCTTACGTAAGAAATAATAAGTAAGTATTGATGTTGCAAGTTGAGCAGAAAATCTAGCAAATTGAATCTTGACTATCGTTGGCAATACCATCAACAACTATTAGAATGGCATCACTCTCGTCGGTGTTATGAGTTATAATATATCTATCAATAAACTACTAATGATCAATAAATACTCTTTCGCTTTTTCAGTGCATTTCAGCATTACCGTAAGTAATCATAAAGTAACTTTAAGAGAAAGTGACAGATATTTCCCCGAGCTATGTCTGCACAACCCTGATGTAGAATTATTAAGTTTTTATGCGGATTCTATTCGTGAGTGGCGTTTGTTCGCTACTCCCTAGTCGCTACTATTTGCCACGCTTGTACGAACTGAATTAAAATGTATGAGATCGCATTGTTCCGTCAATTGTTGACTATGTTGAATAAAATTGAGTTGAATTTTTTATTTCTTTCATTATGAGAATATTTTAACCCTTTGTTTGGCATTTGAAAGCTTACGACAGCGTGCCTAATAGTGCGTGTTGCGTCAAGTTTAATATTTTTTTTAATCTACTTGTTACATCAGTGATACAATAACCGATAAATTACGAGGCATACTTTTCAGTAAATGATAAGGGGCATATAGGCCATAAAACTAACTTAGTCGCAATCGTACCTACGCAACAATTCTTGTTGTTCTATTTTCACTTCTCCTCAACCAGTTTCGATCGAAAACAATCTTAACGAGCAGACAACGCACCATCAAGTTAAAACAACAGACAACACGTGCATCCTGTATATTCGAATTAATTGATCCATATGTTCATCATTTTCTTTTAGGCATCTACCGCATGTCTTTCAGTAGCAACAACGCATTCAAAGATTTACGAAGTTGATACTTTTCACAATAACGGTTCTTCGCCGAACAAAAAGATTAATCAGACGACTGAATCGAGAAATTCATAAATAGCTCTGAATTTCTGCGTAGATTAAAATGATTACTTCACAGTTTCTGTTACCCGTTAAATAGAGCCGGCAATGGTATCCAATTCAAACTTCCGAGCACGAATTTCACACGGTGTGAACAATAGTCTCAATTTCAATTCACTATTCTATTAAATAACTCTTTATTTTGTTATTTTTTTAAATCTTTTTTGTTATACTTCTTTATAGTTCCAAATTTTGTAATCCATTTCTAGAAACACTACCAGGTTTTTTTACAATTGTTGATTGCAGGCCAATCGCCTTTGAAAATGAACAAACAGTTATTAAATTAAATGTCATGCGTAGATTTACGTGATTGTGTTCATGATTTATTTTGCATATCTTCTGCTTTTATAGCTTGACCGCTCAAGTAATCAAATAGGCATCAAGTAAAGCACAAATGCTCCGCCATTCCATGATTGCAAGAGCCGGTAACATCTATGGAGTGCACTTAATGATTTCACGTTTTTTCTATCATACTGCTTCTCACTTTCAGTTTTAACTTTCTTCAATTTCACTGCTTTTGAATTATCATTATCAGGTTCAGTTTCCAGGTCATTTAATTCTGTTATCATATTTTTACGAATAATCTCACTGGCTAGACTATGTTCATGAATTGTAATTATAATTCTGTTACAATTGTGCACAATGAGACTTGAAATGACTTTGTGAATAATTTAGCAATAAAACAAAGTCTTGAACGATCGTTCGTTGAATTCAATCGTTCTCCATCTGGCGAAGTCGGACGCAATCATGATGGCCCCTCGCCCGTAAAATTACGAGATGCAACCAGACTGGGGGAGCTTATGAAAGGGGTTATTGCCTCGGAACTATCTATCAGACGGCTGTGCATATGTGCAGGGAGCGAATAAAGTTTATTTGTATGGCGCGGTGGCTCGGCCGGCTGATAATCATGTCGTGTCAATGGGAGGGGCGCGCCGGCCGAACGCCGCCGCGCGCCGGTTAGTGCCCGACGCGATACTGTGCCAACCTCACGTACCCGCGCCACTTTTTAAAAGTTTTGGTTGATATACTTCGATACCAATAACACACAAATTAACATTCCAAGAGAAATCTAAATATCTTAACCGTGTTTACTCACAATTCGTCGTTTCGAAAAGGATGTCAGTGCAACCGTCGAAAATTTTGAATCGACTTCGGCGAAGTCTCCTGTTGCCTGATATTTTGATACTTGTTTACGACGACAATTAAAGGTTTTGTGTAGTGACACTGATCAGGGAGATCATACCTTGGAATTAAAGTGAAGCCATTTACGTGAAAGATGTGACACAGTGTGATGAACTGTCTGTAAGTGGTGTTACGTGGATGTGAAGTTTCATAATTGTATTAGAACAGGAGAGTCGCAAGAACTATCACTAATCAAGTGTGCCATTAGAATTCTAGCTTTATTTGGAACGAAATTAATCTAATCTACAAAAGTCAAACTAAAAGTTACGAAATAGTGTTTAGTTAATGTGTAAGTTAAGTTAGTTCAGTGCAATATTGGAAAATATCCAAAGATAAGAGTACCGGATCTTAAATGTTTAAATCGGGTCTGTTCAATCGGTCCAGAGGCACGATGGGTGAACAAATTGAGGTAGAAGACAGTCTGGAGCTGGAGTATGATATGTGGGACGGTCAGTTCGACTTTGTGGGCCCGCAAGGTCCGCCGCCGGAGGTCAGAGAGAGGATCACGTCCGACGTGAGTCTCACAGAGGACTTGTTTACTGGAGGACCTCTGACCCCTCACCTGGCCAATGGTCTGAACGGTGGGAAGAAAACTGCGGCGCATCAGTGGTGCGATAACTTATCCGATCAAGTGAGCATTTTTTAGATCTCTTTTCTCTCTCCTTTCATGACCTTTGAAATTCATGTAACTAGCAGCAACTGACCATCTTAAAGGAACCGTTTAAGGCAATTCAATCAACGGAATTGGTTTCAAGAAGTCGTCTCATTGAATTCTATTAGTTGGACATTGTCAATAATGACGTCAAGCGTACAGCATCATTTAAACACATGTTTTTTCCTGGCATTTGATTCACAAAGGAATTACTCACTCCTGTTCCAAATGCGTAAATGTCGCGGTACTCCTTCATTTTCCCGTAAAGGGCGGAATTCATGAGTGTTGATTTTCATCAAGTCTTGACTTCACCTATGGAATCCTTTTTGGAATTCACATTCGCGAAAAAGTAAAATCGTTAAATATTATCAATGGAAAGTGCACCTTGTCGCACAACCTCTGCTATTACAAATTTTGGTAGATTTATATTATTTTTCTTAGCATTGCATTCAACGATTTCATTAACACTATCGAGTCCAGTATCACAAAAACTTCGGTATCATCCGTAGCCGGTACGTCTCTACAGCTAGCTATGATCGTTCAATAGAAATCAAAAGTATTCATTCTCCACCGTTTGTAGTTTCTCGACCTGCTCGTGCCATCGCGGCCTTTGATTTGTTCACAAGTGTCACGCGATCATTTTTGTCTGAACATTACGTTCATCGATCAAACTCTACTTCACTGATGGTAGCCTGGTACTCGCACGTTATGTGACAGTACCTTTGATTGCCCTGCAAAAACTTTATCGATGATCGCAATAGTTTAGATTACTTTAGATTGTAGCTTTATCAATAGCATATCTTTTGAGTGTTATGATATCTTTAAATTGATTCTAGAAATTGAAATATTTAAAGTTGTTTTGAATGAAAATGTAGGTACGTGATAAATAGAATTTAAAAAATACAATAAGAAAACAATAGAGTTTCAAAGACCAGATAAAGTGAATGAAATCGGATAAAAGGTGCTTACAAACAAAATTCTCACAAAACATTCTAAGTAAATGAAAACAATACTGTTATTTAATGAATTCCTCATAGCCGTTGAGAAAGGCATCCTGGCATGTTACGAAGTCACCAGGTTTAGCTACGATTTGCATAATGTGTTCTATTGTATGTAATTACCGAACAATGATCTTACTAAGACAATGACGTTTTTAATTAAAACTAGCCGTTTGGTGAATTTGATACTCCATAATATTTATAGTTCCGTTTTCAAAAACGTACTGTCGGAAGCTTGGAATGTATTTGCCCAAACTCATGCAAATCAATTCTCGTAGCTCCAGTACAATCCCTTCTAAATTTCGAAAGGGCTTGGACAACTAAGGATCTGGTTCTCTAGCCCTGCCCGGAATTCTTCTACTATCTGATGTAACACCATTTTCGTTAACTGTGTCATGGACGATGCACGTCCAGAATACATTGTGTGTGCAAATGAAATAATTAGGTTAGCATTGCGTGCGAATATTCATATTTACTTCCCTATACGAATCTTCCTGAACCTACATTTGAAAAACACGATTGTAGATTCCGTGCATTTAACTTAGTTATTAATAGATGCCTGCCAATAGACCGAGAAAGCACGGACCTACAGCAACAACACTCACTAGGCTAAAGCTAAACTTGTCATAGATACGTAGACTCCGGAACAAAACTAGGAATTTTCGTGCCAACATATTCCTGACTCGTACGAGAAAAACCTATTCGGACGAAAGATACTCACGACGATACTCAATTCCACACAATTTTTTTTGGCAACTGGGAAACGGAAAATATGGTGATCAGTTTTTTGTTCTGATTTCCATACAATTTCTCAGGTTGGTCATGAATTTTATATATACCAGACTAGTCACACATAAGTATTCTAATTTCAAAAGACTTAAGTTTAGTTTCTGAAGAAAAAAAACTATGTTAACCTGCCAGTTGCATTCCCTTTCGCCAACCATTCGTATCGTAAATCTTTAGTTTTAAATGCGGTAAATGAGCGGACAAGCTTCAAACAGTTTTCGCAGTAACTATTTCTGCATTGCGTTCAAAGATGTTTAACCTAAAATGCTTTAATCATCTTTAATTTGGTATTCGTTAACATTTAAAGTATTTAGTAATCTTACTTGTTACGGTAATACGTTTAAATTCAGGGTATCATCTTTTCAACTAGTAGCCTAATTCGCGGTACATTCTTTTCAGTTTATTTGTTGCCTGACAGCTGCTTTTATATCATCTATGCTTTGATTAGAATCGTTGTTATATCTTTGTTGCAATGTTATTTGTTTTCCTAATAATAATATACACATACCGAAACCATTACCTACATTGAACAAAGCTTTTTGTGCTGTTGGACTAGAATCTGTTATGATTGTCAGGTCAGAACTAATTATAAAACAATCAGAACAATCAATGGACGCAACTGTTACAGTTGACCGTTACCGATGTCGTGTCATAGTGAGTGCATATCGATTGACCGGTAACACCAGTATGGACACTTGGACAATACGTTACTACCGCACGAAGTAATACTTTGTTACTATATAACTGGAGCGCCGCCCGA
Source organism: Xestia c-nigrum (assembly GCA_916618015.1). NCBI lineage: Eukaryota > Metazoa > Arthropoda > Insecta > Lepidoptera > Noctuidae > Xestia > Xestia c-nigrum. The sequence continues at coordinate 16,683,492 of OU745260.1, forward strand.
CGCCTCGGACGTTGACCTTATCTGCAATAAATTAATTGTACAGCCAATTGTAGTAGTAAACACAGACATTAGAGCGATAACAGCAAATGATTCGACCGTATCGTATTCCAAGTTCCAACAAGTGTCTAGTAAATGGGGAGAGGTTTTTTCATCAGCCATTAAAAAGTCTATATACAACATCTCCTAGCTAATATGAATACGCAACAGTTTACTCTGTACAATCGGAAGCAATATATCTTCAAGTGTCAATCTTACTACACAAGCTTCCTTCATCTAGCGCCTATTACGGAAAGACACATGACATCTGAAACCGTTCACCAGGCGATGGTAATTGAACGAAACAGACCTTCCACTGGCAAATATCCATCGGAGGCAAAGCCGTCGTTGTTAACAAACGGTGGAAAGTTGCGAGACAACTCGGCAACATACAACAGAAAATATATTCACTCGAGGAAGTCACGAGCACTCACTCCGCCTGCTATTCAACTAAAGTGCCTATTGATTGCACTTAACGATAATAATCATGGTTTTACTTACCAATCTGTTACTTCTCTTGCGGTATAAGTTCTGAAACATCCATTTTTATAGAGTCACTCGTAATCATAACCACAATTTTTCTTGTGCACCCAAAACCAAAGTAGTTAGACAAGTAATACCTATGTGTTACGAAATATTTGCTTTATACTAAAACTTACTTGACAGTGCAAATGAGCGATGATCTCAGTACTGTCAACAATTTTAGATAAAGTCTGTTCATCGTGGACATAATTGCTAAGGTTATCGGTAATGACCTCGAAATGTTTATTCTTCGTTGTAAATATCTGTAGTAATTAATATTGTTTCTTATTACTCATCTCTATTTTCACCTTATCGACAAGTTGATGGTAAGGTTTTTTCCACCTATCGTTTTGCCATTCGGAACTTGGTGCCTATCGTATTTTCCACAATTTTCTCTGCACCAAAGTTGCAACTTGCAGGTACCAATACTAAATAAATACCTTGATTCACCAGTATGATTAACAATAGACATTATACTTATAGCCATTGAAAAGCTGCACTTGCGTCAAGACCTAGATTAAACAGACCAAACTAGTTTTAAACTAGCCTTAGTACAGAAGCACGTCAAATATTGAGAAATCTAAACAAAGTATCTGCTTAAGATAGATACACTATTTGTATATTTGTTATTTTAGGAACAATCCCATCTTATTATCGTTATCAGATTTTTCTTAATTAAAGCTTCTACTTTTTGTTAGTTGTAAAGTTCGTTCTCTATGCTTGAACTCATTCATCATCCACTTATCTTATGAATGCTACTTGAGTTACTTGCTTTTGTCTGCTGGGTTAAGTAATCTTAATGTATTCTGTCCGTTATTACGAGCACAAATTAACCCTTTAACTAGGTTTATGAGGCCTCTCATTATAGCCATTGTTCTTCTCAAATTCTCAATTTAGAAGAGTTCTTCCATTTTGTTTCTGAATGCTGAGAAATTATCAAGTTTTCGTTAGCATTCGTAGTTAATTTCACAAACATGAGTTCTTTACCACTGATGCGTGTCAAGAGTTGGTTGTATCTGTTTTTTTTTTTATATCCGCCTTATAATTACTTGAGGACCCACGATATACTCTTTTCTCAGACTCTTTGGAACGAAAATGAGTCTTTTGGTAGATTGAAGCTCTGCTCGTAGCAGATAATATTATAAAAATGTTATGAAGGGTTTGGTATCTAAACTTATGACTCACAAGAGTTCCCCGCATAATAAGATAATGTTCAAGACACGTGAGTTGATAATTATAATGAAAACCACCCGATACTTTCGATTGTAAATCATTTTCAAGAAGCAACAAACAAGGCAATCAGTTCTAAATAAATGCACAGCAAATTGCTTTCTTACAAAACACAAGACAATTGATCTATGCTAGTCTTAAACTCGGGCACATCAGCGAAGTGAAACCAGTCTGCGCAGGCGGCTCAACAAAAGTAAAACCGAGAATACTCGTACCTTCGCTCCGATCGAAAGTCCGATATATTCCGAAGCAGCTTTACATTTTAAAGACGATTCATTTCACTTTTCCCATGAGAGCGTAGCTAAATAAGTTATGTCACTGCAAATTGTAAATTAAGTTCGGTATTGTACCTATTTTGTTTTCGAAGTTTTAATTAATTCGAGTTTGTTATTGGCAGAGACAAAGTAAATTGAAATTACTCAACAGAAACCAGTGGTGTACGCAATCCCTTTTCAAAGATTTCAACACTTTGAAAGTGTTACTTTGAAATGGGTATTTAATAAAAATACAATTCTACATAGCACGTACAATTCTACAAGCTCTGGATTGGAGGATGCGAGTCATCCCTGGCACTTCATGCTACCAATTTATTTGCAACCATCGTGAATCACTATCCCCGTCCCAGATATAGCAACAGAATTATGTAGAGCACAAATACAAGAAGCGAAAGACCTTCGTAATTTTCAGTTTCTCAGAAAATAAACACACCAACCTTCTTCAAATCTTCACTAATTTTGCCCATGCGATCAACAGTGCGTAATCCTTCACACCGTTTAATTTCTTATACAAAATACATTAAGACCCTGCAAAAACTACAATTTTACATCGGAGCTAACCTATGATCATTGCAAGATTCCCATGCTATGATGAATTACATCACGTTGTGCAGAATTATATCGCACTAATAGCATGTTTATGTTGTCTCATCTGCTTCTTTTTCATAAAATCCTTAATGGACTAATCTGACTTGCGTTTTCCCTACTAGCCAGATACAGCTAAATACAAGGATTTTACATTCTGAGTTTCTGACCTCCACAACCCAGTTGAGTCTGGGTTAAACGATACCACTTGGTAAAACTGGATGTCAGACTACCCACTGACCTGTAACGACTGTCAAAGATCTACACATGACAGCCGAGGCCAACGGCACAACATGCTTTTCGAGGCACGGAGGAAACTCGGAATGTAATGGGTGGTCACCCATCTCTTCACCAACCTAAGAAAGCACGGCTTAACGAAAATACTTAATGGACTAATGAGGTTTACTAACTTACTCTTTGGAAGCAGATTTTGTAAAATAAGTTTGTCGAGTTCGAGAAGTATGGAAGAAAAAGACATTCTGCGCCCACTCAGATTCAGGTCTTATATCATGATGATATTATCGAATTTATCAGCTGTTGATTATATTTAAGGAGGTTCCTCAGTCTGAACTATTATCTTTACTCTTTAACAACTACCACTACTACTCGTTAACTCACAGTTAACTCACCTCATTTTGCGTGTGGTTAATTGTCATCCTCACATTTTCTTTCGCTTGCGTCTACTCTGTAGAAAATACTTATGGATCAATGTCCTTCAACTTTTCTTTCAACAGATCTTGCACTATCAGTTTCTATTTCTACAGTCCGTATAAGTATCCATTTATGTTTCCAGTTTTCTTCACTTTCATAATTCTCATAAGTACTCATAACATGTGCTTGCTAATTCCAGAAACCTAAACGATTAAATAAAAGATCACAACGGTTTGCTAGTGTTTCTCTGTATGACGACGTTTCCTGTCTCTCCTGTATTTATGGGATAAGTGTAGCTCCAAAAGCTCCTTTTGCATTTGAGCTTTCTCAAACTTTGAATTATTTGTATTTGAATTAATTCAAAACAAATCATGTTCTGTGTTTTTATTTACTTACCTTTCTATCAAGATTTCCTTTACGTGCATTCAATTCATATTCAGTAGATAATGTTTATAAATGCACCATTATCTTCACACGCGTTTCAAAATAGATTTGATATCTGAAACTGCACTAAAACATATTTAATGTTTTAGGCACATCCATAGGTACGACAATACGCATTAACACAATCAAGAAAACGAGATAAATATCTAGGATTATGAATCTGTGATCGATGAAGCGATCAATGCGTCATCGTCGTTCGATATCGCTGAAATTGTTTTTGTAACATCCATGTATTTACTTATTCGAGCTATTCTGATTGTTTATAGCATTCTTTACAAAAAAAACTCAATCTCGTGAAAGTCAACGAAAGTAATCTTTGATTGATCTGGCCGCCAATACTGTACATACAATAGTTTTTTCTTAAAAAAATCATTCGTTACACGTGTTGTATTATCTAGCTGTGTTTTTTTTATCACCATGAAGAGTTTCGTAACTGGCAGTGGCTTTGTGAAATATTATTTAACATTTAATCAGAAAACCATGACTAAAAACAGCTAAGCAGCAGTACCTACCTTTTATAACATTCTCAAATTAAATATTACTTATACAAAAAATCACACATCTTCATAAAATTGAGACTGAAATAACAGCAATACTCATGAAACAACTCGCTGAAAATGATTCACATGGCGGACAGGCAGTGGGGAACATTACATCCAAGCTACAAATAATAAATTCTTCTTTCTTCACGGACGTTGTCCATTAAATTGTATCAATGAGTCGAGTGTTTAAATGTCGCCTCTTCATGAGTCATTCAATGAAAAAAGGCTCAGCCAGTCTTTTGGCCGATTGTGTGTTCGTGTCAGCTCCCTCTGAAACAACGGCTTACTTATGCTACGCAAGTTTTCGTATTATAACAAAGTTTAAATTACCTACTCCCACTAACGACCCTGTAGTTATTTGAATCACAAGGAAAATAATTGTAAACTCTGCATGGTTACCTAATCCGAAAAGGAAAACTAAAATATTGAAGGCGCACAGTTATTTATTTTGTTCACGAATTTCACAACGAGAATGTGGAATTGAATTCCTGCTTATTGAATTTATGCCTGGTATTAAATCTTTACTATTTATTTGATGATACTTATCAAGTACCTGCAATGTTGATTGTTTCAACAGTTTATTATGATTAAAATCAATGTTGTTATTATTGGTCATGTAATATCTTACGTCAGGCGCCATCATCGCTCATGCGACTACTTGACACGTTTGCATCTATCTCTTCCTGATGTGCATCTTCCTGTAACTTGCACGAATTTGTTATTAATTTTATATAACTTCTTAATATAATTACTTACAGTTTAAGAGAGACAAGAGACGCAATATCTAACTACATAAACGAAGTCCTGTAATAACTACTCTTTTGTTTCAATCTCATCACTGTCCTATCCAGGCTTTGGACATTTGACTTTCCCAAAGTTTTAATGAGTTTTCCGAATAGAAAGCTGTCTGCTCCAGAATTAATTACGCTTTGTAACTGTTAAATTAACTTTGTCTTACAAATTCTCCTCATACTTTATGTGGTGATGGTTACACAAGAGACGTGTTTACTTGAAAGTTTACTGTCGAAGAAATTTAATTACAAATCTTGTGCACGGTTTTCATAACGAGTGTCGTTCCTGAACCTGTTTGAGATCTATAGGTTAATTACGGATACAATGAACTCGTCCAAGCATAAAACATTGCAAGTGGGTAGGAATGTGCATACATACATAGAATCTGATGTTCCTTCGTGACTGACTGAGGCTCAGTGGAGCTCATCGAAACTATTACCATTTGCTCTCCTAAATAACGCTTCAATGATCATTTGTCTATATTTATTCGTTGATTCACCACCACTTGCAGAAAAAGCAAACAAAGAGGATGATACGCACACGACGATGGAGACACTGCTAAAATATATTTATCAAAAATCCTTAAAATGACAAAGTCATTGGCGTATCTAAAATATCGAAATTTGTGTATGTACAAGACCAAGGCACAAAGGCGTATCTTAAAGATAAGCAAATCCTTGACATACACTCATGACGATATTAGATTTTGTGATTTTGCAAATCAGTTTTATCCATTCTTTAATACAGTACGATTATCCAGATGACCTTATTTTTTTTAAATGAAATCGAATAAAATACGTGAATAGAATATCGTTAAAGGCAAGTTACTTATGGTATAATATAGTTCTTCGTAACTCGATGTAGAAATCAATTAACGCGTAATTTTATAATTACAAGCGGCGGCAAGTGATCTTACAAACTATCTTTAATTAGACACAGATACAGTTGAGTACTCGGAAAATGCCTCAGGGACGATTTGCTTTGATGATGAACACCTAATCGAAATTGACATTACGATCGCTTGGATCTACTCTGAAATGGAAAATCTATCTACAGTCTACTCTCTGCAGTATAGTCTATTTATTACCCCTAGTTCAGTTTTAAACATTTCTAAAAAAATCCTTGATAGTCTCTTCATCCGTATCGTGAACGCGACACTATCACCTATTCATCGCTATCCTTTATAGGAATTGTCTTTCCGCAGCATGATCTCATGCAGCATTCTAAGTACGTGAGGTGTGTGCTCATCTATTTAATCGTATTCGTTCGTCACCTCAACCTAGTCCTACGGGTAGAGACGTAACGTATTCCAGGCCGTGCATCATACATATTACAATATTTATAGAAAACCAGCACCTGGTACTAGTTGGCAGCCGTGAGACTGGTAAATCAACAGAGGAGTGGTAACGTAATACAACGATTTGTTTGAACAGAATGCGAACATGTTTGATCACGGCCATGTTAATAATTAATTTTAAGCGAAACAGATGACAGAACTAATATTAATTCACGCCTCGGTAATGACTACAAACATGCACATAATTATGTCCATAAAAATCTTATTGCTACTAACGACTATGCTTATGTCAATAAAAAAGTAATTGTTACTAAACGACAGGTCACGCGAAAGTTAAATTTTACATGAAGCCGCAAAATTCGAGCATTATTCCAGTTATTTTAAACGCGGTCAAGTAACACGCCATTATAGCTAACCATACGAATACCAGACCTGCCTTACATAACCATTGTGAACCACAATGAATCTCTGGAGATCCTAATCGATTTGTATTCAACGGTCGCAATTTGAAATACGTCTAGCTATCTAGTAATGCTGACATTGGTGGGCACTAGTGCGTGGCATGGTAAACGCTTACTGACATCGTTATCGCTCAATATCGAGCCCATTCGATGTTTATATTGATATCGATAAACCTACATATTTGTGTAAATCTACGGTAACGTACAATATGATGGACAATATTGAGCAGTTTTACCAACTTGTTTAAATATTGCTTTATCTTATTTGCTCAGTAGTTTATCAACATTTTGGAAAAGGTCATTATCATCTGTCTGTTGCAATATTAGTTTGGAAAGTAATACTTGATTCCATACTGTTATCTTCATTTTATTTTTTTTCATCACCCGAAACTGTGGTTTAATGGAGATAGAGTTTCTCGTTATAAGCTGATAAGCTCGTTCTTTCTTTGATTCTGGTTCATTATCTTGAGCATAATGAACTCTTACTTGTCTAGAACTCTGATAGCCATATTCTTCTATTTTCTTCTTATAGTTAGCTTTTCGATGGCAGTCTATAATGAGTCCACCCAGAATCCTCTCTATTAACATTCCTCAATATCTTGTGTTCAAAATAACAATGTCGTCCCTCTTTGGCAGGTGCAGCTACTTCAGCAGCAGGTGACATCACTGGCTGACACTCAGAGCACGGCGGATGAGCGCTACGCGAGGGCGAAGGCCGACAACGCAGTGCTGCAGGCGAGGGTACACATGCTCGACGAGCAGATACGAGAGGTCAGTATCTGGAGACAATAGCAACATTTTTTTCAAGTAATTTATTTTGAAATTCTAAATCTGTGACTGCAAAATCTATCTGCGTACGTGAATACTGTTCGATATAGTAGGCCAGGGAAGTTAAGGTGGGACCTTACACTAATTCATAACTGTTTTCTTTTTATATATTTTGTAGAGCTGTTTATTTAATTACGTAATAAATTAAAATTAAGCAAATCATGAAAGAGCATTGCGCGAAAACGGACATTAAACCTAATAATGCCATTTTTCGCAGCGAAAATTATAACTTGATAAAGAAACTGAAAATAGCTTATAATTAAGGGTCTGTGAGAGCATGTACACAAATTAATCAAAAAAAGTGCAGGCAACGTACTTATATTAAAAAAACACGGTTTCCCATGTTTTCATTCATTACTTACAGGTAATTATATATAACCGTCTGCTGATGAAGAAAAATCATTGTTAGCGTGTTTTTAGTCAAATAGGTCATAAATTTAAAGTTATATTTTAAATGCATTGTGACATAACAGTAATTGCTGCGTTATCCATTCAGTCAAAAAAAATAACTAAATGAAAAGTGTTTAATTACGTAACAATATTATCACATAAACATTTATTGTTAAAATTAAACAAATTTAATAACAGCATCTTAATTTTTTTAAGATTTTTTATGGAATGCTATAAGTGGTCGACCTTATCACTAAGAGCGTTAAGTTCATATTTGAGTGCGCGTGATCCGCTCTGCACGTCGCCTGTGCGAAAGAGAGAGACAGAGCGTGGGCACAGGTAGAGTACCTACCACTGACGAAGGAGTGATTCATGTAAAAGTTTTATTAGGTGTTTAATCCATTAAGGTTTAGTATAAATGGTCTGAAATATAGTACCTAAATATTTATTTGTTTGTGTATACCTACTGTGTGTTTATAAATAGGGATCTCTGGTCAAAAATAAAACATTTTTATTTTATTTTATTTATAGGTAAAAAAATACCTATAAGTATTTCAAATTATTTGCTGAACCTATTTCGATTAGTTTTAGAATATAATTCGTGCAACGAGTTATGAGCGCTGACCTTGAATGCGCAGAAGCAATTTTTGTGAGAATGAAATAAAGGGTAGGTAGGTATACCCGAATTTGAATGATTCTACGGGTCATAGGTACTGAACAACCTTTTTCCAGGAACATGAGTCGAAGTATGAGAAAAAAAAATAAAGTAACTCCCATAAGTATCAAAGTAGCTACCTATCAGATGACCGCACAATTTGTATGGGTGGTTGTTTTTTCCCTCAATATTTCGACCCATGTTGCTTGCGTTTGGTTTGACGCAATATGTTTTTTTTAAATCTTGCTACCCACCATAAATTTGATAAAAATATATTTTTGCTCAAATAGGGTAGAGTGGGGTAGGGTGGTGACACCAATTATCGGCCATGTCAACTTTTTTGGACTTTGACTGCTTGTAATTTTTACATTAATAGCTTTTGCTTCTTGCAGTGTCTTTTTGGGTAAAGGGATACTGAAACTCCATTACTATATTCGCAAAATTATGAATTCTTTGTTATTTTTGATAATATAGATGTTTTTTTCCGAATATGGCGATTTCCCTTAATATCGGCCTATAACACCCTAATATCCGCCGTCTGTGACCCTAATATCGGCCTACCTTTTCTAAAGTGAAGTAATATGAATAAACTACAAAAAAAAATATAAGGTTTTATATTTCAACTGAGCTCAGGTACAAATCACTTTTATTAATTATCATCACATTCATTTTTTTTTTAAATGCACTATTTAAATTTCTATTCACTTTATTTGGTAATTATTTTTATGTATAACTAGCTTCTGCCAGCGGCTTCGCCCGCGTGAAGTTTCAAAATTGGGGTTGAGTGAGAATATTATAAACGTAAGAGTAAACAAATATAATAATAACAAATCTCCGAACTGCTAAGCTATCGGGAGTTACACGTGTTATTGTGAGTCAACTATAAAAGATAGACATATGCTGTCGTGGGATATTTTTTATATAATTTTATGTGGAATATTTCCGTTATACATGATTTCTATGTAGCTTTAACCATTAAGGCTGCACACGCGACGGAAGCTAAAAAAACCAAGTAACTTCTCCCGTTTTCCCAACATTTCCTTTCACTGCTCTGCTCCTATTAATGGTAGCGTGATAAAAAGTATACTATTACCTGCTCAGGAGTATGTAGAATAATTGTACCAAGTTTCGTTAAAATCCGTCGAGTAGTTTTTTTTTCTATAAATAACATACAGACAGACAGACAGACAGACAGACAAAAATTTTACTGATTGCATTTTTGGCATCAGTATCGATCACTAATCACCCCCCGATAGTTATTTTGTAAATATATTTCATGTACAGAATTGACCTCTCTACAGATTTATTATAAGTATAGATATAGATAATTTTTTTTGGAGTTCCTTTCATTATTTGTTTTTTAGGAATGTTGAATCATTGCGATCTTTAGTTTATAATAACAGAATTTATTTTAATTTTAAGACTCTGATGTCATTTCCTTCTAATAGAATCTTCTTAGGCCACATCAATTCACCCACGATGGACTGTATACTTTAAGTGGAACCATTGTAGCATATGTCGCATCCAATATTTTTGTTTTCATCTTCTTCAACATCACTAATTAGGTTTTCTTCAGAGCCAGCACAAAGAATTTTCTCCTTTTCCAAACTTGTCTTGCGAAGCTAAATCAATGAGGTCAGTTTCGCGATTTCTGTCCTATAATCAACTCTTCTTTACTACTTTTGTTTCTTTGGCGGGTTTATTTTTTATTCTCATTTCCTGTTTTTGTCTCTCTCTCTCCGTTTTATTCTCTTCAATTTTTTTTCTTATTTCCTCACGTTGTTTGTACCCATACTAAGGTGGCCGGTTTTACGCACCAATTCCCTTTATATCGGCCGTAATTGATAAAACTCGTTTTGAGGCGCCCGATGTTAGGATCTAGTTATCAAACTGAGCTGTTGTTTCATTTTTGACCTTATTAATGTTACTGCTAACGTATAAAATAGCTAAACATGTGGTTTAACATTTTCATGCATTACCCCAATATCGGCCACCCGGCCGATATAGAGATTTATCAATAATATACACTGGACAGCAAATAAACCGAGCCACCCGCTACCTAGGCACTCTAATTCGATTTTCTCAAAAACTAAAAAACATTCAATTATCAAAGTTGTACCTACAGAAAGTGCGTTTCATGGTGATTAAAAATAAAACCGACTTCAAAAAAAAAACAAAAAAGTGAAAAATAACTTTAGCTTCTGAAGTCGGTGACCTTTGTTTGATTGATTAATTTTTTTTTTGTCACCGACTTCAGAAGCTAAAGTTATTTTTCACTTTTTTTTGTTTTTTTTTTGAAGTCGGTTTTATTTTTTTTCAAAAAAGTTTTTATTTTTCACTTTTTAGTGGTTCACATGTGCTTGATATACACGGAAAGTGCATACCGTTACAATTACAACAAGCCCAAACACGACTAGGATACATTGTCTCATTATGGAGATCCGTGACTCTTGGCTTCATCATCAGATCTGATGGTAGAATGGTTCTTATCGAACGCAAATGCTTCGCTTGTTGTAGAAAATACCAAAAACGCAACACATTATGCTATAAAATTTGAACAGTTCCCTCGATTTCGCCAAGATTCCATCATCAGATCCCGACTTGGTGGCTATGAGACCATTTGGAAAGAATACCCTTTCCAACAAAAAAAGAATTTTCCAAATCGGTTGGCAAGCGACGGAGTTATGCCCGAACAAACATAAAAAAAAAATAGAAACATCCGAATTGAGAACCTCCTCCTTTTTTAGAAGTCGGTTAAAAATGAAAGGAAACTCATTGGGTTTAAACAATAGTTCAGTGTTTATTAAGGATTTTACAAAGAAGAGTCGTTTTCCAGTCATGACAATCCTTAGTAATGATAAAGTGAAAAAATAAATAGAGCCAAAAACAAAGATAAAATCAAAAAAAAGAATTTTTGATCAATATTCCGTATTCCCTCCCCTTGCTCGGATAACTGATAATAACTAATAAAATCTTAAGGAATTGTATTCCACTCCTCTTCAATTGCGATTCGCAGCTCTGGAAGCCTTGTTGGAGCAGGTACCCGGGCTCGAACCCGACGTTTCAGCTCATCCCATAAGTGTTGCTATCGGATTCAAGTCCGGGCTTCGAGCTGGCCAGTCCATCGTACGAATGCTGACGTCGCGTAGATACTGGGTCACCACATGAGCAACATGAGGCCGTGCATTATCATGCATCAATTGCATATCCTGTCCGATATATCCTGCGTAAGGTACCACATGGTCTGCAAGGATTTCAGTAATGTAGCGATGAGAAGTCAGTCCACGTGTACGGCCCGTCGGTTCGATGAAAACTAACGGTGTATGTGCTATTAACGAGATGCCGCCCCAGACCATTACAGATCCTCCTCCATAAGCAACAGTTTCCTCGATCCAACACTGAGAATAACGTTCTCCAGGGCGACGATATACTCTCTGACGTCGATCACTTCCATGTAGACTCACCCTGTTCTCATCAGTGAAGAGTACATTACTCCACTGCTCTATGTCCAATCCCTATGCTCTCGAGCAAATTCAAGTCGTGCTCGACGGTGTGCTGCCGTTAATGCTGGGCCTGTTGCAGCTCTTTTTGGTGTCAGGTTCCGTTCAGCAAGTCTTCTTCTGACGGTATCTGAACTTATGACCACTTGGCGTTCGTCACGCAGACTTTGTTGGACTTGAACTGCGTTGAGGTGGCGATTTTGCAGAACAGTAAGGTGGATATAACGATCATCTGCTGCTGATGTAGCCCTAGGTCTGCCCGTACCTGGACGGCGATCGAATGCTCCAGTCTCTAGGTATCGTCTGTAAACTCGTTGCACCGAAGATCTGCTGAGTCGAAGCCTTCGAGCGACTTCACGTTGCGCAATGCCTGCTTGAAGTAATGCTACAGCTTGAGCCGCTTCCTGAGGTGTTGTATCCATTATTAATCGAAAAAAGTAGCAAAAACACGAATTAATTTGCAGTCATTGTAATCACCATGAAACGCACTTTTTGTAGGTATAACTTTGATAGTTGTAAGTTTTATACTTTTTGAGAAAATCGAATCACAGTTCCTAGGTAGCGGGTGGCTCGGTTTATTTGCTGACCAGTGTAGATCCCTAATCTCGGCCCCGCTATTATTTAATAAAATAGACAAATAAATGTAAAAACATGGTTATCTAAAAGATACTTTGACTGTTATTCTTCATGAAAAAATAAAAGATAACACCATAGGTATGTTTAATTCCCTCCAAATACTTATCCTCGCAATACGTCCACTCAGGGATTTGACTCGGCAAGTCGGCAATGACACCAAACGACGCACGTCCACACCTGCGCGTGCTCTTTTGCCAGCTGAACGTTCAAATATTGATGCACCCGCATCAAAATATTGGAGGTAATGCGGATGGATATAGAGTCACTTTTTGCATTAAAACTATTATGATTTAAGAGATATTTTTATAGTTATGTTCCATTTTCTCGAAACTGCCGATATTAGGAGGAGGCCGATAATAGGAGACTCCACCCTAGTCAAACGGACTATCATCGGCTTGTCTTTCCTGCCACACTTTTTTTGCCGTACTTTGAATGCAATGTTCGTTTATGTATGAAGCTCTGCACTTTGAGTGCAACTTAATGTTCTCTTCAGATACTGTTGTAAATTTTCCGTCTTTACGTTTTTCAATTGACGATACAAGCTTTCTTTGTCCCTTCACGCCTATGTTCACAACATCAAAGTTCACAACCACAAATCCCACAACTCGGGAATTCCATTTTCTTACGCTGATCACCGCCGCTTCGAAAACGAATGAAATGAACGCAAGGCAAAAGACACGCACGCCGCCGCGCGGTGGAGCGGGCGGGCGACGGACGGCGAGGTACGACTTGCGGCCGCGCCGCGCAAACTACCTACAGTTCGAGATCTTTGTAAAAAAAGAAAGATTTTGTAAGCAGTTGCAATTTATGCTTAATTCTGCCAGTTTTCTACTGAAACTATTTAAGAGACTAAAGTTAAACAGAAAAATGGCAGTTATGTATTTTAATTCCATGTAAAAAATAATATAAAAAAAGCAAGTGAATTAATTGCTTAATTCCTTGATAATTATGAACAATCAACTGACTAAATGCTTAAACTCTTTAAAACATACGGTTATCGATTTTGCTAAAGTCACAATTAGCTCTTTTTTAAAAACCCCTAAAAATTAGTAGAAGCAACTAAAAAAAAAGCTTAATTAACGTAGCGTTAGATACTTATTAGGGCAAGGTAAAAGTTTACCTAAGTATATCTCGGTTATTAGATTTGCTTTTATTTCAGTTCAAATTAATCACTTAGAAACCAAATTTCCAGTAAAACTATAAGCCACCTTAATTTTGCAATATACGGTCACAAATAGATTTAATATTATCTAGCCAATCAGCATATAAAGAACCTCATAAGTCCGGTTATGATTTTGTGCGAACCTTCCCATACAGAACTCCGTAAAGTGATTGGCCTATAGTACCTAATTTACATTCTTCGCCCATTTGAACATGAAGCATACGTTAAGATTGTAAAATAACTAGAGAGATTGTAAACTCTCGAAATATTGTCAACCGAACAATAATGCTTACAATAAAACGCATTATTTTTCGTGAAATGCATGCGATGCAACTCACGCGGTGTGGAGGGAAGGAGGAGTCCCTCTTGCCCAATGGTACCACCTCTCATGAAAAGACAATGTACCATTTCTGAGAAATACCGATTAATATAACCTAACCTTAAAACACTTTATATTCGCCTAAAAAGTATACAATATTTCGAGAGTTTACAATATCGCTTGAGAGATTACAATCTATAACGTGTTTGTGAATTATACGATGACATATACTTACGTAATACTTTACGATTGATAGACTTTTCTTGACATTAATTTTGTAAGCAAATAAAGCAATGTAGGGTCCTGCGGCTACTTCAACTGAAATGTCAAATCAATCTTAAATCATCACACGATTTCACACAAACGGATCTGCCAGTACTAGATCAACCGCTCACTAAAGAAAGTTCTCTAACACCTTAATTGTCCAATTAGTAGTCATTACCCGTATCAATTCCGTTAATGATCTCTTAACCAACGTGATGTATATAGAAATGTGGAAAATGTGCAGATTGAATGCCGATGTGAGGAGAGCGTCGCTGAAGAGAAGCGTCGCAGCCGCGAGGCGATATCGCGCGTCGAGAGGGACCGCGACACGCAACTAGCGGCCATCACTGACAGGCTTGGCGCTGCTGAAGCTGAGGCGTCGGAACTTAAACAAGAGGTGAGAGAATGTGGAAATCTTTGTTTTCATGAAGCTGGTAATACAGTTGGTGGTATTAAATTACAGGCGTGTTTTCTAATGAGAAATCTTCAAAAGAATCCCAATATCACAGGCCTGAGGCTTTTAATACTTGTTGATTCCAGACTCATCTGCTTCATTAACAAGCTGTTTACCCTGAAGCAGATGAATTGGTGAAGCAAAGACCGACATTTATGTTATGATATTCGGCTTCTGGAAATAGGTCTACCGTTGGTATAAACTGTATTCTACAGTCTAGTCTCTTTCTCCACCGGGCGGGATCTGTTTTACTTTCTATTTGAATTCAAAAAATCTTCTAGATTGCTTTCTGGAAAACTTGTGAATGAAATGTTTATTATTCACGTAGACTGCGCGCAATAAAGTTTTTTCTCATTTTCGCTATTTATGATTTAAAGATAAGCCTCTCATATCTACGGCCCATTTATTAATATTGCACCCAGATACCAAAGGTCAGATTGATAGATAAGGTTTATTTACAATCACTTTTTTATTATGTTCTGCAATCGCCTACTTATTGCAATTTAGGAATTTTGATGTTTTTTGGTACGATCAATCTGCCACCATCAGCTTTCATCTTTGCATTAAGTAAGTCTTTCATGAGATCATTGGATAATGTGTAACTGTAAAGATCGTCGTATGTTATAACTAAATCATTTTATCTCAGGTGGGTCGACTCCGTGGCGTAGCAGAAACGCTCAGAGCAAACGCCGAAGCGGCAGCGCGGGCGCACCGCGAAGCTCAAGAGCAAGTAGCGGAACTATCCGCTGCTTTAAGCAACGCACGTGAAGCTGAGCGACGGGAGAGAGATGCAGCTTCCGCGGCCAACGGCCTGCTGGCGACTGCCAGGCAAGAGCTGCAGACACTCAGGGACGTGCCGCCCCCGCCCCCCGACCCGCGCCTCGACGAGCTCAGGAAGGAACTCACGCTGCTCCGGACACAAAATAAATGTAAGAAGCTTCTCATGTTAGTTTGGCGTCGCACTTTCTCAAATGGAATACCTTATTACGTCAAATCTGTCCAATACTTCTTAGTAGGTTTAGATACTGATATCAAAAGTCTAGCATTCGTTTAGGCTATATCCTCTTTCGAAGAGACACATAACATGATGGACTCGTGAAGTTCTAAGTAGCACTTCACTTTCTGTGATTTCACACGCATGCACTCAGTAGACTTATTGGAGTTCCTGCCAAGAACAATGAAAACAACCGCATTCCGATTTGGACAATGAATCGGAAGCCTAGCTGGCGAAGAACTAAACAAAATATAAACGATACTTGAATTGAAGCGTCTCATGTAACAATGATCAAAACCTGATACATCAATTAGAATATGATATAATCAATAGCACGTTGTTCCGATAGCATCAAGTGCTCGGACCACTTCAATTAATGCGACAGACATATTATTCGTATCAGTTTTAAGTGCCAACAATTGAAACAACGTGCACATACACGTGACCAATATAGTTATGTTAAACATAACACGCAATTATTAATTAGCCTACTCGTAAATAGCGGTCACGACATCTGTGATGCTAATTTTAATTCACTTTTAATCGGGAGTAATGATTCATATCATTGCATGCAAATGTCCCCTACTGAACTGCCACATGTGTCTTTCGACAATCTTGGGGGGGATATTACAGCGATGATTAATGAGAACTTTCAAGAAGCCGTAAATATTGTAATTTTACCTTACTGAAAGCTATCATACAGATAGACTATATCATTCAGTTTTCTGACTTCCATTGTCAGTTTCTGTTTACCTGCTTTCTGAAGTCCATTGTCCAACTTGCACTAAGTTTTTGTACCCCAAAAAGGCTTCTTTGGGAGCTCCAAAAAGCCCACTACCTCAAGTTTTATATTTAAAAGAGCCACAAAGAGGCTGCCTGTCCGTATCGCTCTTTCTAGCAGTGTGAACGTTAAAGGATGCTATGAAGCCATGTTCGTCCGTTTCTACAATTCCCTGTTTTCCTTTCAGCTCTATCAGAAGCTCAGGAGGAGTTACAAGCACAGATTCTGACGCGCGGCGTTGAGGAAGGTCGCAGCCTGCTGGACGGAGTCAGCGGCCCTCTCGTCGGAACCAACTCGCTCGCACACGAACTGTCGCAGATGAGCGATGATGAGGTAAATCAAGCACCTTTAAAAGACTACCATTATTCATTACATGCATAAGCTCGATCGTTCACTATAAAGCTTGATACCAAGGCCCGTGTTATGTTAAAAATGAATACATACGACGACGCCATCCCAAAAACATATTTTTTTGAGATGGCGACATCATGTTTTGATGCTTCAAAATTTGGCGCCTCAATCTATCTGTATTCAGGGGTCTTATTTGAATTGTATTGAGGAGTATCTACTCATCCCAATAGAAGGATTTAACTTGGTCTAGACCTTGACTGGTGACCAACACGAAAAAATGAAGGTCAACGAACAAGATTTGGCATCGGACACGTCATGTTCGTTGGCGTTCTTTGGTCTAGCAGTATGTACGCTTTTTCACAAATTATAGAACTACATTTTTTGATTTCATACGAAACAATATCCATGGTATGCTTGAGACTTTTGATACTCTTTTCAAAATTCGATTTATTTTAAACAATTCAATATTATAAATTCTAGCAGCTTATTGGGTTACCACCAGATTTTCCTCATTAGTCATTTCGATATGCCTTTAAACGATTACATTTTACACGAGGAAACTCCACAAAAATATTGTTTATCGACTAATTAATCAGCTAATGTGAACCCATAATGTTGTGCTTTCGGCTTGAAATACTTATGTTTTAGTCTG
This sequence comes from Xestia c-nigrum, assembly GCA_916618015.1. Lineage (NCBI taxonomy): Eukaryota > Metazoa > Arthropoda > Insecta > Lepidoptera > Noctuidae > Xestia > Xestia c-nigrum. Next base: position 16,701,313 of record OU745260.1, read on the forward strand.
CCGCACATTAGATCAAAGTTTTACATTCATACAATATGGCTCCATAACATTCAGTCAACATTATATTGTCGCGTTGCTTTGCTTTTTATGAAGCCTGACTGACTCGTTTGCAGAACAATTGCCTATATTTGTCATGTATGCATTTTTGCAGCTCGATGGTAACGATACACAATCTGATCTCAGCATAGAGATGGAAAAGGTACGAAATTTTTACTAACTGTGCATGTCTGTACCTTTAGAATACCGCTAACTTGCATGCTTTTTAACAAAATATGACATACTTTTGGGACTGAATATGTACCTTTTTCATACTTTATTAATGGAATGCTTGCCCTTATACTATCCAATAATGCCACATCATTTAAACCAACTATATCAAGACTATCAACCTAGCAAGGCATGAACACCACACTATCCTTACACAATGCTTGTGTGTGATTATTCAACTATCAATAGTCCCTGGGTGAAGTCTCAATAGCAATAATAATGGCAATTTATTTCTTACAGTTGCAGAAAGCTTTAAAGGAACAGCAAGACGTGAATGTTCAACTGAGGAACTACATCGACGGGATCCTGCTGTCCATCGTAGAGAACTATCCTCAGCTACTCGAAGTCAAATACGCGAAAGCGCCGGGAAATAGCAGGTCATAACATATAACTGTAGGAACTCCCCTTTCCAAGGCACATTATAATATTTTAATCTTCGTTATTTTTGAATCGGTTATCAATTTATTTGGACATGTTTTAACAATTAATTTCTATTATTATCAACATATAAAATTATATTATTTTCTTTGATGTAGAATTATATTATTACTGTGATAAGAAAGATAATCAACAAAATTATCATAAGTAGCTTTCCTGTTTGCAAAGCTAGTCTTCTGTACTTGAGAATAGATTTATTACTTTTATAAAAAGAAATTCCTGTTAAGATGCCTTTGACACCGAGGACGAATAGAGGGTGTTGTTATAATTATTATAAGATGTGTTGTAAATATTGTGTATAGTAAAATATATTAAGCATTTTTAAAGATTTAGAGAAAATATCGTTCCTTGTTATTATCTCAGACGTATGCTTCTGTATGCAGTTGTCAGTTAATAATAGGTTATGTATAATTTATTTGGGTTTATTACTGTAGATCTGTGCAAAATAGGAGAATGTATGTAATTGAATTATACTTTAAACGACAAGGCCAGGCCGTCCATAAAGATATTATTTGTAACTACTTAAAGCAATTTTTGTGAAAGACTGTGCGAACGATAAACTTGGGTGCGTAGTATATCTATAATATTTAATAAGAATAAGAAATGTATGAACTTTGCGATACAAGTTACAGCTGCTACAAAATTACTTTCAATCAATGTTAAACTATTTGCATACGAATATAAAAATATACAACAAGTTCTGATTGGAAATAACTTTGAAGTAGTGATGCATAATAATAATTGGAGCCATTTATACGAAGAGTGTATTCATAATTATAAATTACGTCTAACTGCATACCCTAGTACCTAAAACAATAATTATGTAGTAAGAAAAGATCATGTACCTATATTTTTACAATGAAATATTTATAGATAAGTTAGCATGTAGCTATATAGGCATTTGTGTACATTTTGATAACACTGTTCATAAATCTGTTAACAAAAGATGTTCTATAACAGTCATCAAAGTAAATTAAACCAATTAATACAGTTTCAGTCTTTTATTTTGACATCACTTACGTTTTAAATTTCTACATTCACTCAATCTTCATCATTATCATCCTCCGCTGCTAAATCAGCATCTTCTTTTTTAGTGTGCTCCAAATTACTTAACACCTTCTGGACATCTAGACGTAACATCATAAATTTTGGATCCAAATAGTCCTAGAATGAAATGAATATGATACTTACAATTAAAAAAAAACAATAGGAAGACACTGACTCCTTCCTTGTTAAAATCGGAAATGTAATAAAGTAAGCAAGTAATTAATCAACTCCTGTGTAGTGGTAAGTCCACAATTTTTGTGTACAAGTACGAATGACGAATTCTTATGAAGTCAGAAAAATAAGCAAAAAAACAACCAACAAGGTTTCATCAAGGTTTTGCGCAGGGTAGCATATGAGGACCTTTTCCGTTAGTTCATTTAATCACAATTATTTTTAAATAATTGAGTGATAAATAATTAATTAAGTTAAGGACATGGAACACTAACTCCTGGAAAACGTGACCCCTGATCTCGTCTAGTGCCAAACTAAACAACACATGTGTCGTGGACACCAGATATACTAGATAGTACTTTTTTTTGTAAATACGTACTTGTTATAAATATAAACATCCATGACTCGGAAACAAAACGCTCGTCACACAAAGTTTTGCCCCTACCGGGATTCGAACCCTAAGAACGTAAGGCAGCCTCACTACCGCTGCGCCATTCGGGTCGTCGAAATGGCGTAACGCTAGGATTAAAAAAAAAGTAAACAATTATTTCCAAAATGAATAAAGAAAACATTTTAGGTCTTCTTAAGCGCTCCAACCACTGCACCGCTCCCCGTCGCGTAGCGCGGGATGGCAGATTTTACCATTGTATGCAAGTATCTCAATTTATATAGAAATCACGCCTAGAACCACTGCCGACGCGGAAATGCGCGGGAAGTCGCCTTCCCGCGCCGCGCGCATTTTACTGCCAGTCTGCGCGGAAGCGCAGGGCGTGCCGCAGCATGTGATATGAACAAATGAGTTTAGGACGTCGTAATCTGCATCACCGCGCTGGGCAGCAACTTACACCGCTAAGTAAGGCAGATCTGCGCCTCCGTCGCCGCGCGCGTTATCCGTCGCACCGCGCACCGCAGCGGGACGCATCTTCAGTGGTTGAACCGCCTAACTTACTTTAAATGGCCCCGACGTCACTTGCATAGGCTCAGAAGGCAATTGCCTCGGCTGCGATTCCTCATTCAAAAACTGTCCTTCATGACTGCTCAGGTCTGCTGTCCCAACACAATGTCGCAGATTCAAGTTCTTCCCCATCATATATGCCATTTCGTCTTCTATAGCATTCATGGCACTAGCCACATTGGAAGACCTAAAATCTCTAGAGACTGATGGAACGTTTAAGAAATAATCTGGTAAAGTATAATTTGGTTCGATGTAAGGCATATTTTGAGAAGATCTACATAATGAACACTGCTGTCTACTCTCAATTTGTTTCTTTTCATTGTGAAGATGCAGTCTCTCTCTCGACAAAGCAACTTTTTCTCTAGCGACATGTTTTTCTCTCGCGTTAAGAGAAACCACGTGCTCTTGAATTCTTCGGATTCGTTCTTCGTACTTTCGTTGAATGAATTCTGCTTCGGAGTATTTTTTGTCGGCGTGCGATTGTTTTTCTATTGCTGCCTTTGCTAGGAGGTCTAAGTCACGACTCCTGAAATAATTTAAAGTTTTATTAAGATGCGAAAGATGACCTAGGTTTCCCACCAATATTTGCCTATTTAAATAAACTCTGCCTAAGAAATGGTATACTCACTTTGCTACAATTCTCTGCTCCTCCATATGTATCTGCTGTTTCTCCACGTTTAATTTGGATCTTTCATCAGACACTTCCTCTAACTGGGCCAGAAGCTCTGCTTTCATTTTCTATAATAAAGTTACGTATATATGTACATCACTTTTACTATAAGTTAGGTCAATAAACGGTTATTAAAAGAGTCGATGACTAGGTGAGTGTTAAGAAAATATTTCTGCTACTTACTTCAAGTTCTTGTTTCAAATTCTGTACTGTAGATTTTTCTTTAGCAAGTGCAGCGCTCTCCCTTACAGCTTTAGTTTTTTCTTCGTCTATCTTCGAAATCTTTTCTTGAAACTCTTTCTGGATGTCTTCTCTCAACATCTAAATAACGTTTTTTGAAATAAATTAAAAGGAACTGTTATATACTTACTTATGAAAGTCTTTAAAAGAGTCCATTGCCTACCTTTATTTCTTCATCTTGCTTTTTGAGTATATTTTTGGCAAACTCAGTCTGCTTGCTGAACGTTGCCTTTTCGAACTCGAACTCCATTCTCTTCTGTTTAAGAGAAGCCGACTCTTCCTCGATCATCTGTTGAAATTATATATGATATTGTTAAGCTATTTTATGTTGTTTCAAAGAACTGTATGTGAAACAAGTTAACATTACCGCAGTCATTTGCTTCAGTCTTGCCTCTAACATTTTAATTGTTTCTCTATTTTCAGTTTTTTCGGTATCCAAATTTTCGCGATCTTTCTTCAACTGTTGTATCATATCTGCATCAAACAAGTTCGAAAAGAAATGTGTACTTTTATTAAAATTATAGCTCTATTCAACTTTTCCGCTGCGCAAGTTAAGAAGAATTGATTATAAGTAAGTATCGAAGTTTCTAATTCCACATCATCATCTGTTACTCTCTCAAACAAGATCTTTACAACAACTGTCTTTATTCAGCATCTCACTCAGAATCTCCGTCACAGATTTGCTTAGAAACCACATATTAAAATCTTTAAGTAACGTACCGTTTATCTGTGATTCCCTAATTTGCACACTGCTATCACTCTTATTTTCGGTGCTTAATGCCAACGATTGCACCTTCTCCAGTAGTTCTTTACAATTAACTTTGTTTTCCCTAACATCTGTGACCAACTCTTTTAGATCAGAGGAGAAACTGGCTGAATCCTGAATTAGGACCTGCTCATGCTGAACTGCCTTTCTGAAAAACACTCTTACACTGTCAAATCTCATTATTTTATGACATTGTCGCACAGGCCAGGGATGACAAATTATTAGCTGGATGAGTTAATTGTTTTATTTTTAAACTTATATTATAAAGAGGAAAACTTGGTTTGTTTGGTTGTAATGAATAAACTCAAAAACTACTGTGCCGATTTCAAAAATTCTTTCTCACCATTGGAAAGCTACATTCACCCTGAGTAACATAGGCTATATTTTATCCCCGTAGTCCCACGGGTTCGGGAACTACGCGGGTGAAACCGCGTGACGTCCGCTAGTTTTTATATAAAGATGCAATAATTTGGTGGTTGGTTGCATGAAATTTGGCACACAGGCATTTTATAAACTGGATACACTGAGAAAATAACATTTTATCCAAGTAATACGTTCCTGTAGGACAATAACCGAACTCCACGCGCGTGAAGACACGGGCATAAGCTATAAAAGATATAAAATAAAATAATAATATATAATTTCACAAAAGACCCATTTTATATATACCTGACAGACTAACATACATATTTATTAAAACCACCCAATAAGGGCTGACACACAAGCGTTTGAATTTTACAGTTACGAATGCGGGCAAAAATGTCCTACGTAACTATCTTACGTTTTATAGAACCAGCGTACACTACTGTAGGTGGACCGTAGCCGCACCCGCCGTATTAATACGAGATTATCAAAATCCCTACTCACTTGATATTCTCCATGAGCGCCGCATGATGTTCCTGTAAAATTTTCACATTTTCCAAATGCTGCTGTCTTAGCATTTCATTCTCATTCTTATGTCGCTCCGTCAAAGACGCCAAGGCGTCTTCTGTTAACTTCTTGTACAGAAGGTGATGTTCCTCCAACCAATTTATCTTCTCTGAGTAAAACTTCACCAGTTTGTCACTTTCTTCTTTCATTCTTTCTTCGCCTTGGTTCAACGATACTTCTAGGAAAGCTAGTTGTCTCCTGAAAAGTTCGTATAGGTAATGTTACGAGAGTTTGTTACGAGATAAAAATACTGCGACATTGTTTCTTTCCGTTTCCGAATAATGATTATGTGGTTCACCATCACGATATCATTATACGTAAGTAACGTTTAAAATTATACTGCCTTGTTGTCTAGTGTGGTTGAGCGTGGGTTCGATTCCAAAATCGGGTACCGTGTTATTTTGTTTTTCCATCAGGAATTTCACAGTGGCTGATCTGTGCCCGGGTGTACCGGGCAATAGCCTCGTCCCTTTTTAAATGGGACTTAAAACATAAATGGCGAAATGTGGGTGTACATTTAAGTACAGGTGTACTTAAAAGTACACCCACATTTCGCCATGTATGTTGTTTTGAGTCGAAGCTTTAAACAGAGGTCTGTTTAAAGCTTCGGGACTATTTGGGTTGGCGGTTTTCGGAAGAATACTTTTTCGAAGTTGGCCCACTTCAATTTGGTGATGATCTGATGAAGAACTTCGGAGATAGGCAACGGAACTCCTCAATAAATGATAGCAAATGGACTGAGATTGCTGAAATCTCATGTCCGTCTATTGTTTACAACAGTTCATAACAAAACATCACGCCAGTACGCTGTGAAGGTCCGGCGTGAGATGTCGTGCGGTGTCCCGCAGGGATCGGTTCTGGGACCGCCCCTGTGGAACATCGGTTACGACTGGGTGCTGCGCGCGGACCTCCCTAGTGGTGTCAGCGTCGTTTGCTACGCAGACGACACCCTGGTGCTGGCACAGGGGAGGTCGCACGAGGCGGCGGCCGAAAACATGACACTCGGGGTTGCGATAGTCGTTGAGAGGATCCGGCAATTGGGTCTCGAGGTGGCATTGCACAAGTACGAGGCCATGTGCTTTCATGGGTCTCGGAATGCGCCACCGTCGGGATCCACACTGACGGTGGGAAGGGTACCCGTCGGCGTCGACTCGACGTTGAAGTACCTGGGACTCGTACTCGACAGCCGATGGAACTTCGTGGAACATTTCCGACGTTTGGCCCCCAGGCTGGAACGGACCGGGGCTGCCTTCAGGCGGCTCCTGCCCAACCTTGGAGGGCCAAACGCCTCCTGCCGCAGGCTTCATGCGGGGGTCGTGCGGTCCATGGCCCTTTACCCCAGTGTGGGCGCGTTCCTTGAGGTGGCGAGCCACCCATTACTTGAACGCGCCCCAGAAAGTGGTGGCCGTAAAAATGGTCCGTAGGTACCGCACGATCTCCCGCGAGGCGGCGAGCCTGCTTGCCGGATTGCCGCCATGGGATCTGTAGGCGATAGTACTCGCGCGCCTGCACGAATGGCGCGCGGAGGCACTACGCCGGGGGAAACTCCGCTGCCGCGGCAAATCGCCGCTCAGCGGACAGACCTCCGGCGCGATCTCTTGGCGACATGGAGAGAGCGACTGTCACAGCCCCGGTCAGGCCTCGCCACGATAGTGGTGCTAAGTCCCCTCTTTGCTCTTTGAGGAGTGGCTGGAGAGGTGCCACGGCGTCCTCACCTTCCGCCTGACGCAGGTCCTCACCGGACACGGATGTTTCGGGAGGTACCTGCACCGAATCGGGAGGGAGGAAATGCTCGGGTGTTTCCACTGCGAGGATCGACCGGAGGACACTGTGGAGCACACGGTGGAAGTCTGCCCTGCGTGGGTGGAGCACCGCCGTGTCCTCGTAGCGGCGATCGGAAGCGGCGACCTCTCGCGTCCGGCTCTGCTTCAATCCATGGTCCAGAGCGAGACGGAATGGGAAGCCGTCACCTCCTTCTGCGAAGCAGTCATGCTAGCGAAGGAGGTGGCGGAACGTGAGAGGGAGAGAGAGCCTCTCTTCCCAGCCGCCGCGGGAGACGCACCGGGTGTCGGGGGGCCACGTGGTGGCTACCGGCCACCGTAGACGCGGGCCTGTGGACGATTAGCTGTGGGCTAGCTAGCCGTCCGTCGCTTTAACGACGACAGGCCGTATCGACGGTCAGCATAAGGGGAGGGGTCCGCAACGGCCGAAACCTGCCGGGCACGCGGGCCTGTTCGAAAGAGATACCGCGGCCCCGGAACATAAAGGGCGAGGAAGGAACATGGATGGGTTTTAGTCAGTAAAAGTCTGACACTACCTCCCGCTCCGCCCAGAGTGGAAGAAGTCATTTGATGATATCTCATACTAAAAAAAAAAAAATATTTTTACCTGTACGATGTTTCCATGAGATCTATTTCCTTATCATGATTCTCCTGCAACGACTGCACTAGTTGTAGCAATTGCTTCTTCTCCCGAGTATGAGGTGGGTCTTTATGATCGCCAGTAGGTTGCAATTCTTCAGGATAGTTCAGGATATCTTCATTGTCTGTGTTTTCTGTTCCTAACAGTGCCTGAAGAAACAGTTTATATCAGGACCAACATGTGTGTTTCAAATGTACAACTTGGGGCACAACTTGGTGGAAAATCGGTAGGTGTACATTGGGGAAAAAGCTACTCGACTTGGCCCGAATTGTGTCGGGCCCATCCACATAATAATCACTGGTAAATGCCGAAAGGAATTTGGGGGCCGAAAGTTTTGATTTTTTCTTTGGGTCAGCTTTTTTTCAGTTTTATTCATTTATATAATATTTTCTCCACCTTACGTCGAAAATCATATTACAGGATTACCTTTTGCGATAATGTACACAATAACAATATAATTATGACAAATACTGCCGAATCGATTGTACCGACCCGAACATGTTGCTACATGCCCACCACAACCAGTTTGAATGATTTCCTCCAATATCTCCCACAATAGTATTTTGGTTCACCTTTATCCTCTGCGTGATCCTCTCCTGGTGCGCAGCTATGATGGATTGCATCTGCTGCCTGTTCTCCGCTTGACGTCGTAACATGGCGTCTAACTGCGAGTGTTGCGCCAGTGCTGCTTCGCGTTGAACCCGCTGGCTCTCCTTCTGACGCACTGTGGAGACACAACAAACACGTTAAGACTGCACAATTTAAATATTGTTGAAATAAAAATATGACATAACTACAATAAAACCTAATTGATTGCATAAAGGTGAAAGACGCCGTCGAGGCCGGCGCAATAAGAGAATGGGAGAGGAGGAGGCGAGATATTATGACTTAGAAGCAATTTAATTTTGGGGCCTTTGTACAACAATGGGTCAGTTATCATCTGCCTAGCCTTTTCAGTTTTCACAACCATGTTAGGTTCAGCTTCCAGTCTAACCGGGTAACAGTGGGACAGATGGACTACTTGAACACAAACTCACTTTGCATTGCAGCCAGTTTTTCTTCTTGTGCCTTTAACTGTAAAGCCACCATTAGCTGAGACTCTTGCTGTTGCATGTAGAGAGTGGCTCCCTCTGTCGCTATATCTTCATTACTGCCGTGCATTACATTAGAAGGTAGATTTAATTTAGTCATCTGGTCCATGGTTTCCATGTCCTTTTTTACATCCACAGTGGGTACTTCAATTTCAGATTGCTCTTCTATTTGAGTTATTGGTTTTGGTTTTTCTTTAGCAGGTTCTGCTTTACTGACTGTCTTCTTTTCTCCCGTCTTTTTCTTCTTGGAGTCTCCTCCGACCAACCATGATGGCATTCCTGTATCATCTTCCAAATCATCATTATCGCCATCCTTATCTTGAAATATACCAAGCCAGTCTTCAGCAGACTTCGTTTTTTTTGCTGGTGCGTCTTTTTCATCTTTCACATTTTCTTTTATATTTTTTTTCGGTGGCTGACTTTTAGTAGAAGTGGCAGTTTTAGTTTCACTTTTTCCTAATATAGAATCAAAATTAAATTCTTGACTTTTCGCAGCAGTCACTGGCCTTGTCGCTTGACTTGATCCACCGCCGGATTTCGTTGAGCTACCTAAAATATCATCAAGTAACGACTGTGAACTCTTCCCCTTTTCTATTGGTTTACTTGTCTCTCTTTTTGGTCCCCCCAATTCACTCAGTATATCTAGTTTATCTGCACTCGTACTCACTTTAGGCTTAGCAGGCGACTTACTTAGATCTACTTTATCAAGTCCTACTTTTCCTTTAGGGTCGGATTGAGAAAATTTTATAGACTCCTTTGATACGGTCCGCTTAAAAGGAGTAGGGGATTTCTTTGAGTCAATGTCAAACAACGACTCTTTTTTATCTACAGTGCTAGCAACAGGTTTTGCCTTATCGGCATCCTTTAAATCAAAAAGAGCATTTTTCTTTTCTAATGTTGGCGTGCTTTTCGTCTTTGCAGGTTTTTTCTTTCCTAATACATCGTCGTCAAAAAAACTATCATCACTTCCATCACTGAGGATTCCAGCTAGAGGATCGTCAATATTAAAACTCATTATTTTACCATAATTCCGCAGATTAAGAATCTCTGTGGGATAAATTTTATTGAGCGCACCGCACTTCTATCATTGTTTACAAACTGGCCGCCATGGAAACGGAAAACTTTATTCCACAGAGAATCAATAATAACTTTTTTCATAGAGAAACGATTGCTTTTGTCCTAGCGGTAAGCAAGGTTTTTGCTTAGTGCACGGAGCTTTTAATCCAGGAAATTCAATAATTATGTTCCGTTCATAGACAGGAATAATGAAAGATTTTTATCGCCAGTGACCAATAATAGTCGACTTTGGATACAGATTTAAAGAAATACTTTCGAGAGATTTGTATGAAAAGCTCATAGGCTAAACTTTAATATCTGTAGAAATAGCGAGAATGTCCCCGCACCTGCGATCGATACGTTTCCAAACGGAACAAAACATAAAAATTGTATAGTCTGTGCAAAAAATTTGTTGCTTCACGTCAGCCAGTCGGCTGTATTTTAATTATTTTTTCAAAACAACTACGATACAATAGCGTTTTTTGTTATTTTAATTCCTATTACTGACAATTAATTTATAACTATGGAATATATTGGTAAGTATTTATATGCGTTCGTTCAATTTTGGCATAAAATACAATTTGACAGTCTTTGTGGAACAACACACCGAGACCTTTTGTTCTAGAAATTTTGCTAACTCACGTTTTGATGTTATTTTCTAGCTTCAGAGAAGGGAGATTCGACAGAGAATCGGGATCCGAATTCAATAGCCAACGGCACATCCAAGTCAGTTGCAGAAAACAAGAGTATTTTAGAGAGCGCACACACAGAAACACCCGCTCCCGCGGAGACCGCGGCTGCGGCAGCGGCATGCACATCAGAGACCACTGAAGACTCAGAACCTGAATTTTGTGAGATTCCGGAACAAATCGAATTTACAGTAGTTTTTAATAAAGCAAAACATGACATAACGTTTGCGTACGATGCAACTGTGGTAGATTTAAAAGCACACTTGGAGCGAATATGCGGCGTCCCTCAATCAGCGCAGAAATTAATAATAAAAGGCATGGCCAAGGACAACATGACACTGCGACAATCAGGCGTCGTGAAAGGAGGCAAGGTGATGCTGGTGGGATCCAAAATGGATGACATCCTAGCAGTGAAGAGTGCCCAAAAGGTGTATGTCAGTATAATAATAGCTTCCAATAAGAGCTGCCAAATAATTGCCAAACAATATTTCCAAAATCAACATCACATGTCACATCACTATAAAACAAAATCATTACCATAATCTTTAAATTTATCTTTTTAGGAATTAGCAGAGGAAAAAGCTGGTAGTCAGTCAAGTAAAGAGCCACTATGTGTGCAGAAGATCCACAGGAAAGTTCTGGATAAGGGCATTCCTCCTGATGTCATGCCCGGGATCAAGGGAGTGAAGGTACAAATAGAATGTTATTACAAATGTATGCCAGCTTGATATCAACATACTCAAAAACAAAAATAGTAGATAATTTTATTTGGCTTAGATTTCTATGATTCATTACTTCATTAATAAGAATCTGATAAGAAATGATCAGCTTGTATTAAATATGACCATAATATAAAGTATCTTTTAATTTACTTTACAACATACTCAAACATTTTAAAAATTAGGAAAATTTGTTTTCTCAATTAACATAATTGAACAAGCCAGTACCTTTTTTTTATTCATAAGAATCCAGTGAGATTCCTTTTTCTTTGATTGTGGATTTTGATAAAATTAGGCATACATGGTCCTAATTTGATATATGATACTTATTGTCTCAATGGTATTTTCCCATCAGATATTTTCTAACGTCCATACTGGCAAAGTCAAGGCCATGGTAATCTAAAATATGATGTTGTGTTTAGGAGCCACTGCCACCAGTACCTCTAAGTGGGATGCTCAATAAACACGGAGGCAAAGTGCGGCTCACATTTAAACATGAGCAAGACCAGCTGTGGATCGGTACCAAGGAGAGGACAGAAAAACTTGCCATGGCTTCTATCAAAAGTAAGTTACTCTTACAATACTTAAATGTTGTAATTTATCCAGGGCAACTTAATCCTCTTTAGAAATATTATGATAACCATTAAAAATCTGTTTCATTATAATAAAATCTGGTTCAATCTAGGGATGCCTCGATATGCCTTTTTGCCGTTACGATACCAATACCGATGCTGTTATAAAAATATCGACGATACTGATATCATCATCATCATCATCTCAGCCGAAAGACGTCCACTGCTGGACATAGGCCTCCACTTGTTCATACAGAGCCAATACAGTAGGCTAGTAAAGGAAAAAACTATTTTATCAGGAAAAAAAAAACGTGTATTTAAAATTACGTATAACAAGAGAAGTGAAGTGACAGACATATAGTTTGTCAAAAAAGCAATGGCCAGGGTGTGCTTATTAGACTAAAAAGGTTTTAACACCTCCCCGTAATATGGACATCCTGTATAAGGAATAAAATTTACAGAGAATATATAAAAACATCATATCAAAGTTAACTGTGCACTTAACACTAACACACAAAACAAAAAAAAAATACTGTATACATTCACAAGAAAAAAGAACATCCTGTACACACCTACCTATCACTCACTATAGCACAACTATATACATACCAACAAAAAAAAATAAAAACATTGTGCAAAACCTACACTAAACTAAACCTAAGAGATTTGCACATCTAGCATGTTTAATCCTTGGTAATGGTTTTGTGAGAATATCGGCAATGTTATCATTACTTGGTATATATTTCAGGGTTAGGTTGTGATGTGCAAGTGAGTCTCGAATGAAATGGTGTTTGATGTCTATGTGTTTAGTGCGTGGGTGATATGTGTTGTTGTGAGCCAGGTTAATCGAGCTTTGATTGTCTGAGTGAATGACGATAGGATGAATGATGGCGAATATTTCTGAAATGAGCGATTTTAGGTATATTGCCTCCTTGCAAGCTTCCCCAAGAGCCATATATTCAGCTTCTGTCGTGGAAAGAGCGACTGTGCGCTGCTTGCGCGCTTCCCATGAGATGGGAGCTCCACTCATAAAGAATATGAATCCTGTGAAGGATCGCCTATCTATTATGTTATTCGCATAGTCCGCATCGGCATATCCTGTTGGGTAGGACTGACCTGGTTTGTATAAAAGTTTGAGGTGTACAGTCTCCTTAAGGTACCGAAGAACTCTCTTAGCGGCTCTCCAGTGCACTTCCCCGTAATGTACGTTGAATTGAGACAAGTACGAGACTGCATGTGCAATGTCTGGTCGTGTACATATGGAAACGTATATTAATGAGCCGATAAGCTCTTGATAGGGGACTTCAATATTTTCCTCTTCTTTGTCAGGTAACGAAAGTTTTAGGCCGGGTTCCAATGGCGTAGTCACGGGAATAGCGTATATAATAATGCAATAAAATAATGCGCAAAACGCGTAATGCGTGTGTAATATATTTGGTCTGATCTAGAGTTATGCAACCTTCCTTTTGGATAACTCTCATTCCAAGACAGTCCTTAAGGGGACCGAGATCTTTGACAGTGAATATTTTCTTCAGGTGATTCTTGAAATTATCTTTCATTTTAGCATTATTGCCAAATATAAAGAAGTCATCAACAAAAACTGCGACAACGAGGAAGTTTACCTTCTCTTTTGTAGTAGAGGCAGTGTTCTGTCGTGGCTTGAGTTAGGGACAATGTTTTCATTGCTTCACACACCTTTTTGTTCCACTGGCGTGGAGCTTGCTTAAGGCCATAAAGGGACTTCTTGAGAAGACAAACTTTGCCCTTTGGATCTGTTGAAAAACCTTCGGGTTGTTCCATATAAATCTCCTCTTCCAAGTCTCCATTTAAAAAGGCAGTCTCCACATCAAGGTGTTCTACTTGCAAGTTGTTTTGGACAGCAACTGCTATTAATAGCCGTACTGAAGACAGTCTAGCGACAGGAGAAAAAGTTTCGCCGTAGTCCACACCTGCTACTTGGGTGAACCCTTTTGCTACTAGCCTGGCTTTATATTTAGTGATCTGTCCACTTGTGTCCTTTTTAATTTTGAATACCCATTTGCTCTTTGTAGTTTTTCTATGGGAGGGTCGGTCAACTAGGATCCACGTTCCATGCTTCATCAATGAATCATACTCAGCCTTCATAGCTTCTAGCCATTTTTCTTTTTGGGGATGATCTGTAATTTCTTTATAAGTCTCCGGTTCCATGTCTGAAGTCATGAAGAGGCCACACTGACTATATCGTTTGGGAGGATGTCGTTCCCGAATCGGATATCTCCTTTCGATGGTTGGCTCTTCACTGGGTTCAGCGTCGGGAGCGCCTGGTAATACTTCAGGGGTTACAGGATCATGTAGGGCTGTCGGGTGATCAAAAGATGACACCTGAGGTAGTGTCTCTGGCTGAGAATGATGCTGCGTTTGCGGAACTAGTTGTTCCTCATCTTGAATGGGTACAAGGATTACTTGCGATTGTGGCGAGGGTAGCGTCTCGCTGGAAGAAGAATTTTGGGACTCTATCGGCGTCTTGAATAGAATAGAATAGGTCTTTATTTACTTGTCCTCTATGAAGACAACATCTCTAGCGACTATGATCACTCGAGGATTTTCGGGATTTATGAGACGGTATCCTTTGCTTTCTGTAGCATAGCCAACGAAAATACACTTTTGTGTCTTAGAATCTAGTTTCGTACGTTTTTCTTTAGGCACAAGAACGTGAGCTTCGCAACCAAAAACTCTTAAATGAGATAAGTTGATTTTGTTTCCCTTCCAAAGTTCTTCTGGTATTTTGTTGTTCAAGGCTTGCGTTGGTGTACGGTTCTTCAGATAGATAGCCGTATTTACCGCTTCTCCCCAATACGCCAAGGGTAGTTTTGAGTCTTGGAGCATTGATCGAGCTTTTTCGATTATTGTCCGGTTTACTCGTTCGGAAACTCCATTCTGTTGAGGGGTGTACGGGACCGTGGTCTGATGCACGATGCCATTTTCCTTAAGAAAAGTACACATATCGTTATTTACGTATTCACGACCATTGTCCGAACGTAGGACTTTTATTCTTTCACCGGTTTGATTTTCTACTAATTGTTTAAACTCTACAAACTTTGCAAAAACTTCGGCTTTTGTTTTCAAAAGATATCCAAAAGTTTTGCGACTTAAGTCGTCTGTACAAGTCAGTAAGTACAAAGCTCCACCCCACGAGTGCGTACTCATAGGTCCGCATAAGTCCGAATGGATTAACTGTAGGACTTTGCTTGATTTACTTTTAGAGTTTTTAAACGGTTTTTTAGATAATTTACCTTGTAGGCATGGAACACACTTTTCGGTGTAGTTACCGTTGTAATCTAAACCGATAGATTTAATTTTAAGTATATTCATACTTTTTGCATTTAGATGACCAAGACGCCTATGCCACAGCATTGCAGACTCTTTGGTCGAAGAATACAACGCTTGTGAGCTACTCAGATCCAACCTGTATATTCCTTTATGGTTTGAACCTGTAGCAATGACAGATCCTGTCACTTGACATCCGCCGCTTTGGATGATGCTTGCGCCTTTCGATGTAAACAAAACATCGAAGCCTTTTTTAACTAAATTGCTTACAGATAAAAGATTTGTAGCGAGACCAGGGATATAAAGAACATCACTAATTTTATTTACACTATCGGAAATATGAATATTTACAGTACCTTTACCATGGCTTAGTAATTGCTCCTTGTTAGCAACTGTAATAGGGGTGACGTGGGATGACATGGTTGCATACCAATCTTTCCTGTTACTCATATGGGAAGTTGCGCCAGAGTCAATATACCAATCTAGAGAACTTGTGGGAGGAATGTTAGAAAAACAGGATGAAAGTGTGAATTCGGATGTATAATGTGTAGAAGTGTTAGCCGAAACATTTTTGTTTTTCTTCTGTCTGAGCTTCCTACATTGCGATACTACGTGACCTAGTTTTTTACAATAGATACAGAACTTCTTCTCGTCCTTCGTTTGTAGCGCTGCACTGACAGTTCCTCTGGTGGTAGTAGCTGTTGCGGTGCGCACGTCCTCTTTTAGAAGTGCTGTCACCACATTTTCCGATGATACCTTCGTGTTGGAATGTTCGAGAGTCATGACGAGTGGATGAAATCTTTCTGGAAGTCCAGCGAGCATGATAATGCGAAGAAACTCATCGTCCACTGCTGCTCCTATTCCCTGCAGCTCTTGCTGCGTCGATAACGCCTTGTTCACATACTCTTGTATGTTTCCTGTGTATGCGTTTCCTAACAGACTCTTCATTAGTGCTAATCTCCTTGTCAGTCCGCTATCGGCGTAGGCCTTCTTCAAACAATTGAAGGTTTCGAATGCGGTTTTTGCTGACCTTATGACTGGATAGACCGACTCGTCACACGTGAGGCAAATCTTAGCTCGTGCCTTCGCGTCTCTGCGCGTGGCGATGGGATCGGTGGGATCGACCGCTTGTATTACAACGTCCCATAAGTCGACGTCCGTCAGATAGCACTCCAAACTAAATGCCCATGTGTTGAAGTTATGACCATTTAGCTTACTAATGCTTATTGAATTTGTCATATTTGAAGAATTTGTTACCGCTGTACTGGTATCCGCTGCTGACTGCTGCTGCGCAGTGGAAGCGTGCTGGGCCCATAACCACTTGTTCATACAGAGCCAATACAGTAGGCTAGTAAAGGAAAAAACTATTTTATCAGGAAATAAAAAACGTGTATTTAAAATTACGTATAACAAGAGAAGTGAAGTGACAGACATATAGTTTGTCAAAAAAGTAATGGCCAGGGTGTGCTTATTAGACTAAAAAGGTTTTAACACCTCCCCCAAGTGTCGCCACATTGACCGGTCCCTTGCTACTCGCATCCACCGGATTCCCGCAACCTTCACCAGGTCATCGGTCCACCTAGTGGGAGGTCTTCCAACGCATCGTCTTCCGGTTCGCGGTCGCCACTCCAGAACTTGAGATACGCCAAAAAGGAAGGTAGAATAAATAAAACACAATTAATGAATAGTTTTAGTAATCAAAATTAACATTTATGTATAAGATTTTTATTTAATCAACTCAGGATGGATGAAATGGCGACAGGTCACTGGAACAACTTGCGACCCACGGATGCCCCTCAAGTTAAAGGGGAAAATCTACAAGTCCGTGATTAGACCTGTCGTATTGTATGGATCAGAATGCTGGGCTGTGAAGAATATGGATGAAAAACGATTGCATGTAGCGGAGATGAGAATGTTGAGGTGGATGTGTGGAGTGACAAGAATGGATAAAGTAAGAAATGAATATATTAGAGGAAGTTTGAAAGTGGCACCTGTTACTAAAAAATTGAAAGGAAGTCATTTGGCTTGGTATGGACATGTAATGAGGAGGGATGAAACGCATGAGACTAAAAGAGTGATGGACATAAGTATTGATGGATGGAGGGGGAGAGGAAGGCCAAAGAAAAAATGGATGGATTGTGTAAAGACTGATATGAAAGAGAAAGGAGTAAATGATGCCGTGACGTCTAACAGGGGAGAATGGAAGAAGAAAACGTGTTGCGCCGACCCCAAATAAAATGGGACAAGGGCAGGAAGATGATGATGATGATAAGATTTGGTATTTAAAAAACAAAGTATTGTTAATTTTTGCGGGCAAAGGCGATTTCGCAAGTCTGTTTGAATAAGACCTGCTGCGGTGGAAAATAGTCTCTCAGATGCGACAGAACTCATTTGGAAACTGAAGTACTTCTGCACCATTTTTTTCAAGTTTAGGTTTAAGGCGTCATTTTTAAAACGCGAAATTTGAAAAGTATCGTTGAATCTGCCATAAAAATATCGCCGATATATCGGTATCGGTATCGGATGCATCCCTAGTTCAATCCTTGACAATTTTTTTTTTTTGTTATAGTCTAATTAGTCTTCAGTGCTATCATTTCAGTTAGAAGCTAATAGTGTTTTCCAATTTTTTTATCCAATCGATTTGTATTTTTCAGGCATCACATCTGAACCAATCAAAGAACACGAAGAGTATCATATCATGGTATGTATTGAGCAGTATACAGTAATTATTTAAAATTTCAAAGATACAATGAATAAGGAACTAATCAAACTATTTGCATTGCTCAGGGTCTACAGCTCGGCCCCACAGAAGCGTCCCGGTATTGGGTGTACTGGGTGCCCGCACAATACATCGAAGCCATAAAGGATGCAGTGCTCGGCGTCTGGCAGTTATTCTAATCATCTCATAATCGTGAATCTTCTCTGTCCATTGCTGTCTACCTTTCTGTCAGCCTTTGGGTAGTTGCAATATAAAATTTTAATCTAATGTGTCCATTTCAATCGGTACAATGTAATGGTACCATTTTTTTTGTGATAAAATAACATAATGCCATGTCAATTAAAATTGTCCATTCACACTGGCATCTATCTGGTCAAAAAATTGAGAAATTATTTATTATTATTGTAAGTTTGCATTTCGTGCATTTGGGTTCAGTGAGCTGTACATACAATACTGCTATTGTAATAATGATAGAGATGTGCGTCTGCGCAGAGTCGCGAGCTTATTGTCCCTCGAGTTTCAAACCTGATCTCTTTATGTGAACTTTACAATGTAACTTGAGTGAGAAATTGGACTGAGTTAACAACTCTATTAACAATTTTCTTATCAATTTTAGTATAATCAAGACGTGTGGTTTTAAAATTATGTATTTCATGTCGAAGTTGATACTCAAGCCAATTTTTCACTTAAAACTTTTGATCATAGAATTAGACGAATAAAACGTTTTGAATATTTATTTTGTTCTATTATTTATACCACAAACAGCTGCTCGGACCGATCCTTAGGTTAAGCCGTGCTTGCTCTCACATACAGAGTTTCCTCCATGCCTCGGAAAGCACGTTTAGCTGTCCCCGGCTGTCATTTGTCCACTTTAGCAGTTGGACAATCAGTCTTACCAAGTGGTATTGTATTACCCAGTATTAACTGGGTTGTGGAGGTCAGATAGCAGTCGCTCCATGTAAAATACGGGTATTCAGAGCTGCATCTGGTTAGACTGGAAGCTTGGAAGCCGATCCCCTACATAGTTGGAAAAAGGCTAGGCAGATGTGATTCAAACTACTATATCTTCGAAATACACCACACCCGTTTTCTTGGATCCCGACAATCACTAAATGTTAAAAACAATGTCCTCCATCACGTCTGTCTGTCTCTTTGTTCGCGATAAACTCAAAAACTACTGCATCGATTTTCGTGCAGTTTTCACCAATAGATAGAGTGGTTCTCGAGGAAAGTTTTAGTAAATAAAGTAAGATCCCATGGGACAATTATTATTGATCTTCACGTGGGCAGAAGCTAATGGTTTATAATCTGAAAAGGTATGCCAATTACCATAGAAGTAACATAACCAAACAACACTTTCTCAGGTGAAAGTAATTCAAAAACTCTGATATAGGAAGACAAACTATGATTTGGCACAGAGCTTCCGAAACGCAAAGGTAGTGTAAAGTTAAAAAAAAACAACTGTAAAACATTATATTATGTTTATTTTTTAACGTGTAGAACACACAAACTAGAAAATAAATAGTTACAAAGTATAAAAACAAATATTGCGTAAACTTAACGCTAGTTATAGTTGCACTACTTACAAAATGGCACTTAAATGCATTATATCAAAGAGTATAAAATAGCTTGTATAAATAATTAATGTATAATTTGGCATCTCGATATGTTAAAAGAACACTTCTTTTGTACTATGTCTAGGCAATATATGAATGTAGCAAGCATTGATTCATCCGTACTCCGATTGAACGGTGAGGGAGAACTGTCCTTTAGGAATACTTGTGGCGTGGTACCAAATACGGGTGTCGAGCAAAACTGAAACAAAGTTAATACGATAACGCGCGATTAGAGAAATCATATCAGCTCAGAATCACCCACTGCTGGGTATAGTCTTCCCCTTTTTTCTGCCAGTTCCCGATTCTGTGCGTACCATAACCAGGTGTTTCCAGCGACTTTAACGATATCGTCGACCCAACGAGTTCTAGGACGGCCCTGGCTTCTTTGGCCACCACTCGGTCAAAGCCTTGCTCCTTCGGCCATCTCAAACATGGCATCATCAGAAGACATGGTGCGCCGACCCCAAATGATATGCAAGAAAATGATGTCAGGGGTCCTTTTTTATGCTTCTTAAAACTTACATTACTGGAACCTACACACCTACCATCGGCTCTATCAAAAAAAGCTGTTTAATAGTCATGACATGGCAAGAATTTTTCACCAGTTTGTGATTGTGACCCAAAGGATTGATGGCATGTATTGCCATTAAATCCCAATACCATGACTATGACTCGAATGGCGTAGTGGTAATGAAGCTGCCTTGCGTTCTTAGGGTCCTGGGTTAGAATCCCGATAGGAGCAAATTAATGTTTGTGTGATGAGCATGGACATTTGTTTCCGAGTCATGGATGTTTGTACTTATGTATAATATGTATGTATTTACAAACAAAAAGTATTACTTAATGTAGTATATCAACTATCTGGTGTCCACTACCTTGCTTAGTGTGGCACTAGATGGCGCTGTGTGTTTAATGTCCAGCGATATTTGTTTATTTAAATATTTTTGTGTAAGATAGGGAGATAATTTAAGGCCTGAATTGCGTACGAGTATACATAGTGTTTTATTTCTATCTAGCACCATATTGCGACGCTGACGTCAGCGGCGACCGACACCCTTTTTTGTTCTCACTGACGTGACGTCACGACCGACCGTCAACGCAACACGAATTCAGTCCTCAATATTACAAACTTATACCCACCAACATCTCCAGGGTCCACATAATATTGAAACTTGTTGCACACATGGTCACACTCAGGCACAGGTGCCACTGACCAGGTCTTGTTGCCTTGCACCTGGCCCTGCCACATCAGTCTTGGTATATAATCCAGCTGGAAACAGGCAACAAACAACTGTCTATGAATGTCTACTTAATGAAGAAAAATTACCCAAAAGAAGGGATTGAAGTTGTAGAAAAAATATTTAAGACTAGCTGACCCACACAACTTCGTCTGCGTCACATAAGAGAGAAAAACGATAGGAATTAAATACCCGTTTTTGCAACATTTTTCATTTTTGCTTAATTCCTAATGGTCGTAGCGTGATGTTATATAGCCTAAAGCCTTTATCGATAAATGGACTATCTAACACGTAAAGAATTTTACAATTTGAATCAGTAGTTTTTGAGATTAGCGCGTTCAACCAAACTAACAAACTCTTCTGTTTTATATATTATATTAGTATATGTAGATATAAAATAATAAACTAGTAAGCAAAGATTCAGTTGGCCCTAGGCCAGGGCCTACTCGGCCTATAGGGATATCCGCCCCTGGTAACACACTGACAAAAAAAGAAAAATGTAGCCAAAAATGTATTTTTACAAATCATTTACTGTGTCGATTCTATGGTATGAAACACCTAAATATAAGGCTAAAAGTGGCTAGGTGTTTTTTGTCTCCGATTAACCGTGTCCTAAAAACGATATCGAAAGGATTCCATTCACTCCAACCACATAGGTAAGGTTAGGTTAGAACTGTGACGCGCGAGCCGAGCGAGCGAAGTGAGTGTTGCCTTGCAGCGGCCGGCAAAGCGCTTCTTTCAAAATTTTCGTTTAAGTAAAATCTTATGTAGAGGGCATTAGCATGACACTCATATCATCATCTCTTGTCCCATTCTACTTGGGGTCAGCGCTACACATTATTTCCTTCCAATCTTCCCTGTCAGACACCGGTATGACACTCATAATATAATATTATATACTTATCTCATATTTTAAGAGAATAAAATATATAATTATATGTCACCTTAAAATTGTCAAACACGTTATATTACAATATACCTAACGAGTTTCTCTCTAGCAATATTGTAAACTCTCAAACTATTGTCAACTGAACATACGGATGTATCTCTGCCCCCATAATCGGGACTTGGGGCACCCCCCGTTAGGTTAGTTAGGTTCCTTTAAACCCTGCACTCGGAAGAGGGACTCCGTCGACTACGCTTTTTAGGGGAATGTAGTGTTTTAAGGATAGGTTATAATAATATTTCTCATGAATGTTACAATATCTTTTCATGAGAGTTATACCACTGGGCAAGGGGGACCCTTCTTCCCTCCACACCGCGTAAGTTGACTACCATCGCATGCATATCACGAAAAATAATGCGTTTTGTTGTAAGCAGTATGTTCATTTGACAATATTTCGAGATTTTACAATATTGCTAGAGATATTACAATATAACGTATTTGACAATTTTACGGTGACATATATACGCTTTGGTAACATACATGCATAACCGCTCCAATCTCGAATCCAAAAAATATATTCTCAGTGGCTGGAAACTCAGCATCTTCAGGTAAAAATTCTGGAATATTGTAATACTGTCTGACTTTAGCCAATATATCTGGATGGCAGTTGCCCCTGCAAACAAATTGAACATTTTGTTAGTTTGTTTAATTTTATAAGTAAGTAAGTACCAGTCATTAATGAATCATACTTGAAACTAATTGATCAATAATTAATGCTGTCAATGCATAAAATAGCATCACACAGATAGGGTATAGTTGGGGGTTATCCCTTCCCCTAAATCTGATTCAAAATAAATGGGATCATAACCACTGCGAAGTACGTGGTTACAGGAATTTTTATTTGTCCCCCACCCAAACCAAAAATTTGGATACATGCTTGGCATCACACCTGCAATCCATGAATGGGTAGGTAAAAAGTTTATATACGATTTTACATTTATATAGGGAAATAGGGATTCATTTTTATATACCTTGGTCACGCTATCACACATGAATGGCTAGACTGATTTCACTTTTCTTTTCTTGTTGTGTTTGTCATTGTCAAAAGGTCCATTTTATGAGATGATTTCATATTATTGCCATTCATTTTAATGTTCTTAACCCCCAACCAAAACAAGAGCTGAGGAGGGGAAGAAGGACCGTAAGAATAATGCTATTGTTTTACTATTATATGTACTTAGGGGTCCCCCAACACGATGATGCTTGGATTAAAATATTCTACTTATAGTAGACATAAAGGGTCAACATAAGATTATAATATATTTTCCTTTTTTAGAGGCTTTCTTTCCTTGCTTTGAATTTAAATCATTTTTTTATACTCACCATCCAACATACCAAGGCTGTTGGCCCTCCTCATTCCTTACTCTAGCTTCAGGCATACTGAACACCTCCCTCAAACTAAATAAATCTGTCTTGAAATTGAGGAACTGACAGCCTTCCTCTAGGCTCTCATAGCTGCCTTCAGTTTGTTCATACAGTCTCTTAAACATATTAAAACTAAACTCTTTGGTTGCTCTCCAGTGCTTGATCGCATTCTTAACTATTATAGGCCTTGGTGTGTAAGCATAATTCTGAAAAGTAAAATGGTTTTACTACTGAAACATCTATCAAAAAATTGGCTCAATATTTATAGCGAAATTTCTTACAGCAAATTCCTGTCGCGTGACGTTCCACAATATAATTGGTTTCGTAACATTCTCACAATAGCTACAATCGGCGAGTGGCCGCGTCGCCTCCCACACTAAGTAATTACTAGGTAATAGACATCTTGCGCTTATAATATTGTTCACAAAGCTAACGCTTAGCACTAATATTATGAAAGCCGACAAAATCCCGGCAATGAACTTCTTATTGGTCCTCTTAGTTTCGACTTCATTAGTATAATTACAAATAAAATCATATTGCTTCAATAGCACCCCATCTAAGCCCCTTTCGATGGCTTGCCTTTGCACTGTTCGTAGTCGCTTCTTTATAACTCTGTGTTCATTGTTAAACTTACGCATTGTTTAATAATTAGAATTGAAAACATATTCTTATTCAATGCATAAACTATCAATATTCTAAAGACGTTATTAGCTTTTTGTAAAATCAAATCACAATAATAATAAATAAATAAACGTCATCTTGAAATTAGTAACAACGTCCAGAATTCACGATACCACAGATTAAATATTTAGTAGCTAAAATTAAAGTTTAGAGATAATCACAGAACATATTTACTCTTAAGGAGGAGATAATTCAGTAGATATTCTCGTAATAATTACTTATCTGAAATGCCAGGATTGCAAGGCACCATAGTGTTTCGAGTCGCAGCGTGAGAAACAAATTGTCTTTGTCTATGAAATAGTGTTAACCTACTCCGAATTTTATTTTCCCTGAACAACGGTCCATTTTTCCGTAAAAGTAAAACAAATAATAAACGCAATATCAACGAAATCGTTATAATACGACAATCTAAAATATTGCAATCTCATATCAAAACCGTTATAGCCTACTATTTAAATTTAAAACTTTGCCAATGAATCAAATTTAAAAAAAGTAAGGGTTTTAAAGTTGACGATGAGTCATAGTTATCTGAATTGTTATTACATGGATGAAAAAGGTTTCAAATCATCACATAAAATCAAGTACTTTCCAGGGACCCAGTGCGTATATATCTTTTAATCACCCTGACTTAGAGTAAATTTGTTGAAGCGGTAACCCTATAACCTGACGCTGTCAAGTCAACGAACCGATGAACTTGGCGGTTTCACTAATAGTTTAGATAAAAACCCTAAAAATGCCTCCCAAGAAGCGAGATAAAGACAATGAAGCTCACAAAAACTCCAAAATTGATCACTTACAAGCGGACCATGAGTTGTTTTTACAAGCATTTGAAAGTAAGTTAGAAATCCGATGCTATGTAAGTAAGCGTTTCCTGTGAATAATTTTGTAATAATTTTTATTCATAAACATTTTGCAGAGCCCACTCAAATATACAGATTTCTACGGACTCGTAATATGCTTTCGGTATGTATAACGATGTAAGAATATTGAACTTGTATTCTATTCTCAAATGCTAATGGAACCCTTCTCTCTTTTAGCCAATATTCCTAAATAGAACACTGTCGTATATGAAAAGAAGGATGTCACGAAGTAACAAAAGCCGCATAGGCTTCAAGGTGGACAGTTTACTAGACAAAATAACTCTGAAGAGGAGTACAGAGCTACAGACAAATACTTTGGGAGGTTACATGACACTTACCTTCTTGGGTTTCTATGACAAAAGTCTGGATGACCCAAGAGAATACCAGGTCAAAGTTGAAACACTGCTGCTTAAGATATGCCATAAAAAGAGGAAAGAAAGTTCTTCTGCTATTGTAGAAGTCTCTGTGAGTATGAATTAGCTGTACATTGAGCATGCTGGCCTTCTTCATGAATAAAACAAAACCTCTGTGTTTTTGCTGCATTTTCTGTTATGGCAAGCTATGATAACTTTTGTCTGCTATTAATGTTTTATAGACTACTTTTTCTTTTCAAATCTAATTTAGATTAAAAAAAAACCCCCTTATTTGGTTACTGAATAACAACAAAGCAACAAGATGACTGACAAAGAAAACATTGTCATTTTTAATATTTCACTTGAGGTCTCTACTATACTGATAAACTAAAATCTTATTAACCTTTGCCATTAGCCTTATTTTAGCTGCATAATATGAATTAAATTAAACTGTTGTTAACAGCCAAGTACAATATAAATAAGACACCTTATTTATAGGCAAAAGGAAAATAATTTATCTGCAGGCAGCTGATATGAATATACAGCTGTCTATCTATATAAGCTGCTACACAGCATCCTGTTGAGGATTTCCTCAATAAATAATTAATTCTGCCAACGAATCATGCTTTTATGTGATGTGGCGCTTTTTTAAATGGAGGTTCTAACTACCATATGGTTTTCTGTAGAACACTGGCTTTGTGAAATTAGTAAGAGGGTTGATGTTATGAATTTGTTTTGTTAAGAAATTACGTAAACACTGATTTAAAAGTTTAAATAAAATATAAATGTTATGCTGAAATTTGTACATATTTTGTGACATGACTTTAAAGCCCACCAAGAGCATAGTGAAATACTCACAAACCCCTTACAGCCATTTCTAAAAGTTCCTGACGTATAACGATGCCAGAACGTGGATCCACTCAAGACACAATGGCTTTTTAATTGTGTCTATAATTACGGCACACACAATGTTAATGTGGCTTCTTCCTGTTTCTATAAACAAAGAATATTCCATCCGAGTCACGTACCTGTCACTTGATTCATAGTAAAATCAAAGAAATCTTTTCTGTGACGTTTTGTTTCTAACATCCAACAAGCAAAATGTCAAACAGACAGAAATAGCAACCAACCAAAAGTGGCTAGTAGGTTATTGAAAATAGCTGTAAGAGAAATGTCAAAAATAACTGGCAACAATGAGAGCAACGGTGGCCCATGGTAATTTATTTCATCACCACTGCTCTCAAAAACGGTGAAGGAAAACATCGTGAGGAAAACGGCATGCCCTAGAAACAAAAAATCTAACAAATGTTACATCTACCAACACGCACTAGGCCCGCGTGGTAGATTATAGCCCATACGCAAAATACGCGCTTTGACATGGAGTTGCGGACACCAGCCCATTGTACAATACAAGGCTAGGCAGATGATGAACTGGCAACAATATGTAGGCATACAATTATTATTTATTTCCTCAGGTTGGCAGCTGCTCTGTACCACTTAACCCATCCACATCTGAGCCTCCAGCCATGGCTTCCGCAGTCAGCATCTCCAGCGACACATTCAGCGCGTCGCAGGGCCCCAACATAAAGTCCTACATGCTCATGTTACGAGTAACTGTCACCAGAGCTTCAGGGTCCAGTACATCCAATGGTGCGGCTAGTTCTAGTGAAATTACAAATGGTGAATGTGATGGTAATGCTTTTTGTGTTTTGTCCTTTGTTTTAGTCCTGTGGGCGTACGATAAAACTCGCGGAGGCTCTCGTGTCCATATTGAAAATTGGCAAGAATAAGGCTCACGGGCACTTTTCTTTGAATAACTAGTAGGATGTCTGCCGTGGGGACCTTTGTCTATTTCAACGGACGTCCTTAGGACGTACGTTAAAACTGACTCGAAGGCATCTAAAGGTGCCCGGTTTCAAAATATCCTTAAGGCGCAAGCGCCTTTAGAAAACCTGGCGCACGCGCTTGCGCCTCTTAGCGCTACTCATTCTATTCTTCAATACTGACACGGGAGTGTGCTGTCGTCCCCGCACCCTCGTGTGTTTTAGCGTTCGGCCTAAATGTTTCCCCTTCCCTGTTTTTTATGTTAATGTGGCATAGGAAGCATGTCAATTGATTTAAAAAAACTTTTGCATGTCGCGATTTATCACACTTATCTACGGAATCGGCTTGAGCCCGCCAGCTCGCGTAGCACGACCCGGACCGTGTCTTCGAAGAAAGAATCGATAAAAAGGCAGATTTCTTTTGTTTATCTGTCATTTTGTCGATTCTTCGTCGACAAAACCCGTTTCCACGGCGGTCATGTTACTAGGGCAGGAAGAGCTTTAGTTCGATGCAATAAATTGATGGCAAAAGGCTCGCCCCCTATTACATGGGACAACTATGGGTGTACTATCAGTTACACCTCTGCATATTCCTTCATATATTACAGGCGTGATGTTATGTTATGTAAGGCACGGGACAAACACGAGTGGCGTATGGCAAATGGCGGTGGCGCGGGTGCACGGGGGACGAGGAAGAGGCGCCATTTCCTCGCCCCCCGCCCCGCACCCGCATCCGCGCCACCGCCATACGCCACTTGTATATGACCCGCGCCTAAGACGTCATTCACCTCGCTCCTGGTGACGTGACTCGACACCGAATCGGACTACCTATTCGCTTTTATTGTTTGGACATAAAGCTTTTTCTTTGTCGATATGTATGTTCACTCTTTTAACTCCCTTAATTAATATATTTATGAAGTACAGGAGGTTACCAGGAAATTGATAATTTGATTCTAGAACCAGTGACAAAACGTCTGAAGTCATCATCAGATCTCAACTCATCTAGTGATGGGAAATGGATTAAGTTCTACGGGAGTGAGCTAATAGTGTATGACAAACATAACCGGTGCCTCCTCACAAATGGGGAGTATGACCTGGTGCTGCATGACGCGACACCTGGCGGCAGGACCGGTACCATCGCCAGGTCGCCGCACAAGGCACTCATGGCGCAGTGGGAAACTATACCTAGTGTAAGTATTTCAGCCATAACTCTAGTAACGTCACTGGAGAGTTGTCATTATACATAAACAAACAATTCTATATGTTTGTTGGTCTATATACTAGCTATGGTCTCATCAAATGTCAATAGACAACCATCATCTCCCTAGCCTTTTCACTACTATTTTGGGATCGGCTTCCAGTCTTACCAGATGCAGCTGCAAAATACCAGTATTTTGCATGGAGTGACTGCCTATCTGACCTCCACAACCCAGTTAGTACTGGGTAATACGATATCCCTGGGTAAGGTTATCAGACTTTTATGGACTGACTGCCTAACAACTGGAGGTCGACCCCAGCGGTTGTTATTATTAAGCCACAAGCTCCTGTCAGTAGACAAATGTCTCTGAAATTCTGAATGCTCACTTTATCTTGTTAGATTGCGAATCGATTAGCATTCACTTCATTTCCACTTTATTTCTTACAGGAAAATGATCTCCAAGCAGAAGGGAATCCGTTCGACATATTCAAAGTGAGGCCCCTCCTCAAACTGAAACTAAGTTGGAGCCAGGAACCCACCAATGGGCTGGTGAACAGACCCAAGCTGTACCAACAAATGGAGAATGGCAAGAAGGACTCGGGCTCCAAGGACAGACAGAGCACTTCAAAATCTAGTAATAATGATGTTAAAAATGGTATTGTATTGTCACTTAGTACATCTTTCTTCATCACCTTGGATACCATCTCGTCCTCACTAAATCTTGGGATCTTGATCTGAGAGTATTGGGATGGCTAACTGTATTTTATGGAAGCCAGGCAACAATTTTTCAAATTGTGCTAAAGGAAATTATAAAATAGTAGGTGTTGCTCCGCACTTCGTTCGCGTGGAAATTCTGATGTGCACGTGAATGAAAAATTAAGATAGCCGATGTAAGGATATAGATTATCTTTACTTTGGGGTACGATCCGATCAGCCGTTTGGTCGTGAAAAAAGAACAAACACGCACGGAGTTACTTTCGTATTATTAAGTATGGATTGCAACAGGCCGCCGATAACATGACAATCGCTGTTACCGCATAGAAAGCTTATCCTTACGGTTAAAAATCGCAGCAGCAGCAGCAGCTTAATAATTTTTTTGCGCAGTTGTAGACTGAAGTTATGTGTATAAAACTAACTTGAATTTACTCTTTTTAATGTCAAAACCTTCTACATTTTCTGCCTAAATCAGCATGTTTTTTCATCTCGTTATTTATTACTACTAAGGCGCGTCGCTCACACGAACTAAAGTCGAGGCGGTGTCAGAGCGCGGGCGCAGAATTACATAGAATGTGAAGGAAGCACAGCCGTCTGCGCCTCGACTCCACGTAGAGACCTATCCTCGGACGGCGCCTCGACTTACCAGTGAGCGACGCGCCTTAGTCACTATAATCATTTAAAGGTCGATGTTCGTGATTGCTAATCGTTGCGTAGGTGTACCATTTTGTACCTTAGGTCCCACATTACTGACATATTCCTCATTTTAGGAGACAAATCAAAGTCAGACGGCCCGGACGGCGAATCAAGGCGTCAGCAGATAATATACCAGTTCCTGTACAATAACAACTCGCGGCAGCAGACAGAGGCGTGCGACGACCTGCACTGTCCGTGGTGCTCTCTCGACTGCGGCACGCTCTACTCCTTGCTCAAACACCTCAAGTTGTGCCACTCGCGGTTCAACTTTACGTACTTCGTGAGTATATGTCGATCACCAACACAGTTCATTATTATAATAAAAAAAACAACATAGCTGGGTATACCTGTCGGAAATACTAGGGCCAACGACAATTTAGTTTCATTTCTTTATGTTTGTCCCGGTCATCCTCAAAAACGATAAATACGAGAAAAATACTAAATTGTATTGATATATTTAATATATGTTACAGTATGTCACTTATTACCAGATTATAACAGTAAACCTACAAAAAAAACCACAAGATTATGCTTCTCAAACGATTTTCAACAATCGAGTTCGCCTCCCCCTTTCAGCCGATCCCAGGCGGCGCGCGCATCGACGTGTCCATCAACGAGTTGTACGACGGGTCGTACACCGGGTCCCCGCACGACCTGATCGCGGCGCAGGGCCGGGCGGGCGGCGCGGCCGCGGGCCCCCGCGCGGGCCCCACGCGCCGCACGTCGCTCACACACGTGTTAGTGTGGCGGGCCCGGGCCCGGCGCCGGCCCACGAGACACAGCCTCGCCGAGTTTCTGGAGCTGGATGATGCTGATGTCGTTGATGCTCAGAGACCGTATCTTACTGGACATAACAGGTTGGTGTTGTTTGTATGTTTCCAATTTTGACCCGTTTAGTGCCATTCACTTGCACTCGTCGGTTGCTATGCGGCGAAATCAAGGCTTATAAATTGTATAAAATAAGTAAATTTATAAGTCTTGATTTCGCCAAGGTATAAGGTGGTCCCCACTCCAATCAATAAATCCTTTTTTCCAAAAACATTTATAGATTAGACAATGCCTTCTCTCGCATTTCGAACATACTTTGTATCGCCATCCGCCATTTGACTATTTTCAGCTGTTAAACTGCTTGATGATGATTTTCCTACACCTACAATTCTTGACAATCCTCTTTCCAGACTGTACCACCACACGATCACCTGCCTACCTGTATACCCGAACGAGTTAGACATTGATTCTGAAAGCGAGACGGACCCGCTGTGGCTGCAACAAAAGACAATGATGATGATCGACGAGTTCACTGACGTCAACGAGGGCGAGAAGGAGCTCATGAAGATGTGGAACCTCCACGTCATGAAGTACAACTACGTGGGAGACTGCCAGATCCCCATCGCCTGCCAAATGTTCCTCCAGATGAGAGGGAAGGAGCTGCTAGAGAAGAATTTGTACAGGAATTTTGTTTTACACGTGTGTTCGCTACACGATTTCGGATTATTGAGTCCGGTAGTGTTGTACCAGACGGTGCAGATGTTGAACCAAATGTTAGCGGACAGTACTGATGCCAAAGAGAAGATGCGTTCTATGCTCCGCGCGGCGCGGGAGCACTGGCATGCCGTCGGCAAGTTCCAGCAGCCGCCCGACACCAAGCAGCCCGGCGCCGGCGCCAAGCTCAGCGTGGAGGCCTCGCCCTCCGTGCGACGCAAGACCTCCAACCTCGCCAACGCGAACCGCATGGCCAGTAACAACTTCAGCAAGGTACATTTAACCCAGCAATTCTTTAAATATAAAATATCCTAATTAAAGCAAGTGGTAGAACTTAATAACTGTCTTGACCCTGTGTCCTAATTTGAATTTATTCAATTAAAAACATACTGTATAAAACAATCACGTAATTTCTTTGTTTCAAGTCGGGAAGCCCCGGGCCCTCGCACGGCCACTCGGACACCAAGCGCAAGATGTCCTCCGGCAGTATCCAGAGCCGCAAGCGATCCTCCATATCCGAAAGAAAAAGCTCCGTATAACGAAAACTCTGTCCTGATCTATGGACTGCTTTCTACGCCTGAGGCTCGCCACTAGTACAACCACCGCTACTCTGATCACGTGGGTCCGACCGGCTGTCTTAATAGGCCTGAATCGGTATAACAAATTTAATTGGTCTTTCACGTTTTATTATACATAATTTTAACGTTGACGTTGACGCCATATCAAGTGAAAATCGTCATTTTAGAAACAAAATTATCCCTTGTGATTAGGATTTCGTTACTGCCCAGTTATGGTAATGTTTAGTTGTAAGCGACTTGATGTCCATGAAATGGATGACAGTAGTTAAGTTACTAAATTATGACGTACGATCACTGACCTCTATAATTAGAGTAAGACATGCATAAATATTATGTGTTAAGCTCAATGAAGACATGATGAAATAAGTAAGATAAGATGACAAAATAAACATCAGACAACAACATCACAACATCGTTAGATTGTAACATCTATTTTGTACCATGTTCTAACAAATAAACATTTTTGATTTGATTTGATTTGATTTGAAAGATTACAAACGAACCTGTGGAATGATATTTCACTGTCTTTTTTGTAGCGTCGCTTACAATATACACAAGACCTCATTCTTGATAACTTTTATATAATGCTTATAACAATAACAACATGAAATTCGAACTAAATTATTTAAAATGCTAAATTTCTCAACAGTAAACAAACGCTTTTCTCGCAGCCATTTGCAATATACGTCAAAATTAGTTCTGTGGACACACGCTAGTGGCGCTTCAAATAGGCACAAAAAAATTGCTGTCAAACTTACGGAACAGCCAGTCCAGTGGTAATTATATATGTCAGTGCGTACGATACTTTTACTGTTGCTCTGATGTCTGATCTCACGAGGTCACGCCGCCATGCGCAGGCGCACCGACTGCACGTCGCATCCTTTCTGATGTATCACTGCACATTCGCACTACGACAGTCAGTGGGGTAACTTTGTAGTAAGAAGCCCTGGTGTAAAGAATAAACAGGATATTTTAAACTATAGTACGTAATTATAAACTTGGTTGTTGTTTTCTTCGGACAATATCTATGGCACTTTTGTATGAAATCATTCATAAATAATGGCATCATCTGTATGATGCCATTATTGATGGTGGAAAGGATACCTAGATTTCATCAGTTATTAAAACAAAAACAGCAGTGTTCTTGTCCTACAAACTAGCAGTGCTCAAATGATATACTGAATACATGATATCCGTGTTTACTACGGTATCCATTCCACCCGGTACAATGCCGCCACACGTTTTTGATCATTAGCGCCGACCGAGGCCCTTAGTTGGTGAATTGTGACACTGAGAGGGTTCCCAAAACTGTCAGCCCTGGGGCCCCGAACCAGTTTGCACTTTAATCGTTCCGCCACTGCCAAATGCTACGATAGAAACTCTTCCTTAGACTGAATGCACGCTATGAGAACCTTGCCACAGTATTTTAGCTCTTATAACATTATCATAGATAAATTATAGTCAATCGCATTTTGACATAGACTAAAAATAAAAATGTCAAAGGCTTCATCACAGGGTTTCTAAAAAAAGGTATCAATAATTCTATACCAAAAACACATTTTCAAGCTAATACTTTTTCATGACCTAGGTCAGGTACAGGTTTCCAAATAATAATAACTTAGGATAATGCGCAACAATAAGCTGAACCTTTATCTCCAAATTGTCTTTAGATCCAATTTACATACTTAAAATAACAATAATATGTAAGCCTGACTGGAGAAATATTACCAGACTGATGAATCGATACAAAATCACAATAATTTGTTGAATATGACTAGCTTAATTATTTAATTAGGATAAAATTAAAATTGGGTGTTGAAATAATGAAAGTAATGAACGAATTGTGTGTTTGTTTTGACATGAATTTCTACAAGACTGCAGGATTGCCATGCCTTACTCTCCTCATTCACCTCTATCGACAGAAGTGGTTCTCACACAAATGATCTTAGTATATCATCAAAGTGTTCACAAGTATCATTAAGTAAAATCAATTTAATGTCCGCGTTTTATCAACTCATAATATTAATCATATTTCTGTACTAGACTGTTACAAGTAGAGTAATAAATAGTATGTATACAATAAATAAACACTCAATATTTTTTACATTTAGTTAACATAATTCCATTTTGCAATGCTGATCTAATTAATGACACTATTTTGTTATTTTTATATTGTTCCATTTTGAGTATATGTTCAGTAAAATGTACTTATGAAATGAAATATAACAATTATTTTCAAATACTTATGTTTTATTGCCTCCTGTACGCAGCAATATGACTTACCTATCGATAACCCTTTATTCCATTGGTTCCGAACCTTCCCAACCTTTGGTCCGCGGACCAGCAGTTTAAAATAAGGTCCGCGAAAGGTTAAAACGTTGTTAGTACTTTTTAGTTGCACAAAAGATGCAAGCTCGAAACTCATTAATTGAAAGCCAATGAGAAGGTTGCTAGTATTTTCGAATTCTTGCTAAAGTCGCTCTTGGAAGATTATTCATTTGCGTTTCTGCAAAGTCTACTAACTTATTACTATTTTTGTATGAATCAATGCTTACTGCGATCGCTTTTGGAGAAACTTTCTTCAATCGAAAGGATTTCATCCATAGATAACTAACCTAACACTATATATTACTCATCTCTTTTTGCATTGGGTGAGTTAAAGGTTCACCACTGAGCTATAATCCTGCCGGTGCATAAGTTTGAAAAGTTTACTAAAAAGAGTTTGTAACCCACAGACATGGCTCACAGCTGTAAAAAAAGTTAAAATTAGAACTGTCAAGGGTAACTAAATAAAGAGAAAATGAAAAGCCATTTGACAAAGTTCACAAACTGAAATTTGTTGTTAAATATGTCACATTCGAGGAATGCACACAAATTATCTGAAAAAAGTAGAACAGACATTCAGGCAACCGACAGAAATGAGGATGAAGGTAAAGGTCGCGGGAAGCAGTCCTTGAGTCTAATACTTACGAGTTAATTTAAATATCAGGTTATTGATGATGATGTTTGTTTTGTAGGACAGATTATAAGTGTTAACGCCATCGAAAGCTGCACGTATGCTGGTATGTATGCTTTCAATTAAACGCTTTATAGATGTTTATAGGCAGAAGAAGCTTTGGACGAAAACGTGACAGATGCGATAGCGGTGCCAAGCGCAAAAAACTAATAAGAATGAGGGTAGACCGATTTGTGTGCTCATAAATACCCACCCGCAATAACTTCAGTTTATCCGTGATCATGGGGCCTACAACAGCGCCGAAATATCAGAAAGTTAAAAGAAATCTTAAACGTGGTAAATGTCCCGTTTGCAGTGTTAATAATAATGTTAGTGACCATGTCAGTTTAAAAACTTATTAGTGATATACCTTACTTCTTTCTTCATGTGTCGATTTATTTACGGGTGTAGTTAGTGTAACAAGATTAAATTATCAATGAAATATAGCGGGGCTCATTATGCGTCGCCTCTTGGACCAAAGTCCATACTAAAACGCCCGATCTCCCTTCAATTGCAGTAACTGTTTCAAAGAAACCATCTGGCTCGAGCGAGGAAGGTGCCCCGTGCACCGGACAGAAATCGTTCATAAGCATACACTCGACTGACCAGCTGTGCCAAGTAGCTGACGTGAACAACCCAGCGAACCTCGAGGAATGCAACTTGGAAGTTCTGAGCCTTAACGAAGTGTTCCCTTCGACGTCAGAAGAGAGTCTGTCGAACGAAGATGATTCGCCCATCCAGAAGAATAAGAAAAACAAGAACAAAGCAGGCATACCAAAGTGTCAGTCGGAAAGCGCGGAGAAGTCTGCTTATATGCCGACAAACAGCAAGTCCTCGACAGGCTCGCGACAGAAGGAATCCGTTGAAAGCCAACCTTCAGTGTATTCTGACTACAATATCCCTAAAAGTACATTGCACGTGGTCGGCAGCAACCCAGGCGAACCGAAAATGTCGTATCCCGATCCGCCGAAGAAAATCTCAAAGACGGTACCATGCCTAAGTCATATCCATTTATTTTAGCTGTAAGTGTTGTTCTGTTAGTAGCAGAGTACGATTAGCCAAAAAAAACTCAAAAGAGAAACACTTTTTTTTAATTTCATGGAGCTTTATTGATTTTCGAAAAATATTTTTATAATTTATAAAAAACTTTACTTCGTTCCACCTTTTTGTCTAATTCTACTCGACTATTATAGAAAAAGTAGTAAGATAGTACTTACCCAATTCCTTTTATATGGAGAAGGCTTTTTCCTGCAGTGGAATGATTCGAAAATATGAT
Source organism: Xestia c-nigrum (assembly GCA_916618015.1). Taxonomy (NCBI): domain Eukaryota; kingdom Metazoa; phylum Arthropoda; class Insecta; order Lepidoptera; family Noctuidae; genus Xestia; species Xestia c-nigrum. The sequence continues at coordinate 16,737,191 of OU745260.1, forward strand.
CAACTAAGGTCAAGGTCCATGTTCACCAAAAAGATGACAGTCTGATTATCTAAAACAGCTGTTTAAAACTCATTTTTGTATGGTAATATGTCACAGTGACAGCTGTTTTTAGCTTATCAGGCTGTTATCTTTTCGGTGAACATGGACCTTAGTAATGTAAAAATCCCTTCACTTGAAATAAAAAAATACTAGTAAGAAAAGTTGAAATTTGGATGCTTATTATTTTTTGGTTACCAAAAACCTTACTGCTTGGAAGTAAACCAGCGTTCTTTGCACGTTTCTGTTAAACAATTTCAGATGAAGAAATTTCTCCGCAACATTGATAAGCATAAGATTAAGAACGAGCAGAACAACAAAAGCAGTGAGAAGGCCATCAGCAAGCTGACCACCATGCGGGGCATCCTCAAGGATGGGCGGTGTGGGCCCGAGTGCACCGGGGACTCCTCCGTGCAGGGCACCGAAGAATACAATGGTAAGGTATAGGTACCTACAGCCTTCATCAATATCATTTACTGAACTCTTTCTGATATTCGAACGTAGCTGCTACCGTACCGTACCGTCTTTAATTACAATAATAAATAAGATTGTCAACATATTTCATTAGAAATAGTCCTCGACTTGTTTCCTATCTGCACGAGTAACAGTAACGTTTTTTCACAGAAAACATGACGCTTCCATTCCCAATGGATTTTGTTCCTCAAACAAACTACGGCAAGCAGAGCCCGGACAAAAACGTAACTTTTAACACGCAAGTGGTGATCATCCATTTCACGGGCGACCTGTGCGTAGGTCAGAGCGTCGAGACCCTCAGCAAGGAAAAGGACCAGCAAGCCAGAAACTCCGAACTTAGGAAAACTTTCCTCACGAAATACAACGAATTTTGGCCCTCACAGAAATAATTTTAAGCTTAGATTATAGTTTCAGAATTTCGTCTTTAGTGAGATTAACTTTAGGAAAGTTCGAACAAAAACATGATATGAATAAGTTATTACAAACATTTTATATTTATACACATTATTTGTACCATGTTGAAATTTGTGAATTCGTTTTGTCCGATGTTTCTTTATTTTTAAATCTAATCGATTCATTTGCTTTGTGGCTCTGAATTGTGTGACATTCGGGAAACCAAATTCAAATAAAGGTTATGATAATTCACAGCAGGGTGTTTTAATGAAAGACTGTGTTCCATCAAAAATAAGATTTAATTGTCCTAGGTTGTCTTTTTAGTTTAATTTGGCGTAGAAGAAATTTTCCATAGAACTAGATCTTTGACGCGATCGTAAGTGAAATACTTTGGGAAGTCTAGAGGTAGTTGTTCTATGTTCCAGGTGGAATGTGCGTTTTCTGTCTTGACTTTGTCTAGCAGAGTGAGGAATGTCTCGTAGCAGGGCGCGACCGAGTCCAGGTGTTCTATCGTGAATACGTATCGTTTTTCTAACACCATGTATAGTGTTTTTGGCGGCTGTGTATTTAGTATCTTCTGTATAGTTGAAACGAACGCTGCCGTGAGGTCATCGTCGTAAATTACTGGAACAACAGAAGCTGCATTGGTATAAATCATTAAAATATTTTGAATTCCATCGTAGGTCTTTACAAGTAATAGGTACTTTTCCACTTGACCTGACCTATTGGTCTGCCTCATTGGTCGAGTAGTTTCAAGCGCGATTACAGATCATGAAGTCTGGCTTCTATTACCAGGTCAGGCAAAGTGTTAATAAGTTTTACCATCTCAGTAACAGCCATGGATTTGTGCCCTTGTTGAGTGCATTAGGGTCGCCCCCTGTTACATGGGACTTAAACATAACTGGCGAAATGTGGGTGTACTATAACCCCTTCGGGGGTTACAGACGTGATGTTATATTGTGTTATACTGAGCTATAGGAATCGGCCCAGTTCTAGAAAAATATGAAATTGAATAAGACGAGTGTGTGGTGTTGTCTCTTTCATTAGTCAAAGTCAAAACATTTATTGCGAACCAAGTGTACAATGTGGTGTTATGGTATGAGTTGTCGAGTATGAGGTCTTTAGCTGTCAAACATCGCAAATTTTCCTGAATTAATGGTTCAAAGATACATACCATCAGCAGCTATTATAATGCTGGCTTGTTTAATTTCGCTAAGTAAAGGAGGACTCCAAGTAGTGTCGTTGAAATCCAGAGGCATCACTTTGAACTGAGATTTTAATAACTTCTTATTGTACTTGGCGTTTAACTTTATAAGTTCTAAGATACCTCCGATATTGATGTCTGAAACAAAGAAAAATCTATACTAATATTATAAAGCAGAAGAGTTTGTTTTTTTGTTTGTTTGTTTGGTTGAACGCGCTAATCTCAGGAACTACCGGCTCGAATTGAAAAAATCTTTCTGTGTTGGATAGTCCATTTATCGAGGAAGGCTTTAGGCTATAACTAACATATATACAACATTATTTTTTGTTTATACTAAACCCGAAAAGGGGTCATTGTACTCATCATTTTGAACAACTTTTTCTATGGGACGAACCTTGAAATCGCAAAAAAAAAATCAGCTGTTCCCTACATTTTGACGAGTTGTGCGAACATAAATGTAGGGAACAGCTGATTTTTTTTTCGCGATTTCGAGGTTCTTCCCATAGAAAAAGTTGTTCAAAATGATGAGTACAATGACCCCTTTTCGGGTTTAGTATAAACAAAAAATAACCCTGTATATAACATCACGCTACAATCACTAGGAGCGGAGCAGGAATGAAAAATGTTGCAAAAACGGGGACGTTTTTCCTTTCGTTTTTCTCTCTTATGTGACGCAGACGAAGTTGCGTGGGTACCTAGGTATAATAGATTCGCAAAGTGGTTTTTTTTTTTTTTTCGCTGTAGCGCCTAGGTACGGCGGAAAATTTAAAACCACTTTGCGAAACTCCACAGACCTCTCATACATGTTGCAATATTCTGTATTCTCTACTTATAAATTATAATTTAGTATTTGAGATCAGTTCGTTCGCCCGGAGTTCATAAAAAAATGCCCATGGTCATTGTATTCTAAAAAAAACACATTTTTTTTTCTTATTCTGTGTGACAGACAATGGGGAGTATCACGCATGAATTCGCCTCTAGGGGCGCTCTTGTAGAATAATGTCTTCGGAAATGTCAGATGTCATAGTGTTCGCGCGTTGCGTGCTTTTTTATCACGAATTTTTACAAATATTCGCAATTGTGGTCTAGATTGAGCCATTCCTGATTAATAATGACTTGAAAATCTTAAGTAACAAGTTTGATTTTCAACATCTAATTTGTTAGTACCTACTTGAAGGAAAAAATATTTTTAAATGTTTAATGCTTGCTCATTTTAGGGACAATATTGTAAATATGGATCTAAAGTATGCAATAAAATAAAGTTTTTATGAAGTTATTGGTACTTTAAAGTTTCAAATTAGGGATGCATCCGATACCGATATATCGGCGATATTTTTATGGCAGATTCAACGATACTTTTCAAATTACGTCTTATACCCAAACTTGAAAAAATGGCGCAGAAGTACTTTAGTTTCCAAATGAGTTCTGTCGCATCAGAGAGACTGTTTTCCACCGCAGGTCTTATTCAAACAGACTTGCGAAATCGCCTTTACCCGCAAAACTTAAGAATAGGTACTTACTTTGTTTTTTAAATAAAAATCTTATAAATGTTAATTTTGATTACTAAAACTATTAATTAATTGAGTTTTATTTACTCTACCTTCCTTTTTGAATTCATTAAGCCTATCGGTATCGGTATCGCCGATACTTTATAACAGTATCGGTATCGTATCGGCAAAAAGGCGTATCGAGGCATCCCTATTTCAAATATAATGAATGACAGGACCTTACTCTCCAGTGGCGCCATCTGGTAAACCAAAAACGATAGCCCTCATACCGTGATACCAACATGCGCTATGCAATTCACGTGGCCGCCCGCTCCGCCGAGAGTGGGAGAAGAAGTTATTTGATGATTTCCCATCCGAAAAAAAAAGAAATCCCCCCCCCCCTCTAAAAGCTAAACTGCTGGCTTGAAAAATCTGGAAAAATACATGATGATAGTACATTTCATGAACTTTAATGGAAAGTTATAGCGATTAAGATAACTTTATTAGTTTAGCAGTAATAGTCCTTAAAAGTGACTAAGTTGAAGTACTTGCTATAATGGGTAAAAAGTGCATTGAAAAACAAACACTAAAATAAAAAACTAACAATCCCATAATAAATTATCATGTTATAACGGGCTACTACGGAATCCTACACTGCGCGTGGCCCGCAAGCACTTGGCCGGTTTTTCTTTTGAGGTATGGAACCCTTGAAATTGGTCGAGTTTACGTTGCGCGTTCGAGATAGACCCTCTCTGAATGGAAACTTGACCGACCAAACCTAGAGACCAAGAATTTCTTCGTGGCTACGGTAATGAACGACATCGTTTGAACAACCCTCTGCGTCCATAGCGGCTCTCTGCCTCCATTTTCCATGATGGATGGTGCCATCGTTGTCGTCATCGAAAATCAGGCACCAACCCATTTACCCATCAATGATAATTTTAAAAAAGTCATAGGAACTTACCAGTACAAACAACCTTCTTTGCATACAGAGCAGCCACAAAGCTGGTAAGTCCAGTGCCAGCACCAAGTTCTAACACGCTCCTATTGGTCAGCTCTCCTTTCAAACCGAGGTGAATCAACCAATCACCGAGGAGGAACGCGCCCCGCCATACTTGTAGGCCGACGAGGGCGATTTTGGTTTTAGAACTGTGCTCTGAAAAATATTGATGAGGTAATTAAGGTATCTTAGTTGTGGCAATTTGTGTGTGACCATATCCCACTCTAATTTCCAAAAAAGGGGTATGACCACAATTAAAAGAATCGGTTAGGCCTGAGCATGGCTTGAGTGAGCCATTCATTCGCTTAGTTTTCTTTCAGGTGACGCGACTCGACTCCGCATCAGATTATTCGCCTTTTCTCGCCGGCTCAAACCGATTGATGTGAGCTCACTGCCTTATTTTTAATGTCCGACCGAAAGTGGATTTTCAGCCGAAAACGAAAATGATCAAGACATTAAATATTGAAGATATTACATGACTTCATAAGGGAATATATTACCGGGGTCGCTTAAACAAAAAATAATTTAGAAAAAAAATAAAACCCAATCATTTCATAAGAAGACAAACAATTTCGTCACCGTCTTATTCACGGTTTTCCGGTATTCGGTTTAGTCGAAGCTTCGGCTGGTTTATAGCCGAAAACTAAAATATAGCCGAATATCCATTTTTCGCCGAAAACGTATATTCGGTCAGTCACTAATTAATATAAAAAAAGTGTGAAGGCCTAGTGAACTTATAAATCGTACGCCGTGGGAGCCGTGGGGCCTACGAACTGCGCGTATAATAGGCAAGCGCGTACTTTATACGATTTCAGTGTGTGACTGCTCTCAAAACCACAACATATTATCATAATATTAGTAACAAATTTGAAGACCAAACTGCACTGGGCCTGCAATTGGCCTGGACTATGTCTCTTTTTGTTACAGATAAACAGTCTAAGCTTTAGTGGTCAGAATGTTTAACCCATTTGAGCCCGCTGTCCCCATTTGGGGCCATTTCTTTATGTACCCACATTTTAAAACTTAGTCTAGCTATGTTTTGTTAGCAGGCGAATTTGTAATGCCAAAGAGTGTGGCTTTGTAAAACAAATTATAGTATTGTGATTTATCGGATTGATAGGATAAAATAAGTGAGTTTATTCACTTCATGGAACAAATAGGTGTTTGACCAAAGGTAAGTCATATTTTTTCAATATTCACAATGTTATTTTTCCGTATTTCTTGATTTTTCATTAGGCGATAGTTTCGACTAGTAATAAAAGCAATTATGTCAAGTATTTTCCAAGATTTTGCTGGATTGGCAGATGTTTTTGTATGGTGTCCCCAAATGGGGCCAATGGGCTGATTGCTAACATTTTTTATTTCTTATTCGCAGATTTAGTTTCGACGTGAACAATGAATAATCGATTGTTTGATGTTGCAAATGAATATAGAGGACTCGAGGAAGCTCTCGAAAACATTTTGAATAAAGAGGATAATCCTTATGTGAGTTACGACAAAGTGGCCTCCCTCCAGACCCAAGTGTTCACGGATGAAGAAGACGGCGATGAAGATGATGTCCAGGAAAATATTCTTCCGCGTGATATCTCAAGTAGAGTTGAAGTGTTCGAGTCCAGGAACGACGATGAATGGGATAGCAGTGACGGTGATCCGTTACAAAAACACAAAGTTGAAACCCAGGAACCTTGTTGGCGTAATTGTGACGGTTCCTATGTTGACATGCTTTCATCGGGTTCAGAAGCGAAGGGAAAACGTTATAAACCAGCCCAAAGACCATACTCTAGTCAACATTTAAAAGTTATTTGATGTGGAGGTCTTTGACAATGATCGTTATGAATACAAAGTTATATGCCGCAAAACACAACAAACATGATTTTCGTGTCGCTGGTGATGACCTCAAATTATCAGTAGCTACTGCTTGGCTGCATGTCTTGACCACTGAAGAGAAACTAGACTAGCCCCAGTTTCGTCGAAGTATCACCCGGTTTTATTTGATGAGTGTAGGCACTGAAAGACCCGATGGAAGGCGTCGTAAACCTTCTTCAGTGGTGCCAAGTATGAGTTTGTTGTTGTTTGTTTGTTGGACACTTTCCCCAGAAACTGCCAAGCCAGCTACAATGCAACGAATGTCACATGAAAGCACGTTGGCAATGTAAAAAATGGATGAAAATATTGTGCATCGAATTTTTTATTGTATTGAAAAATACAACACATGAGCCCATTGGCCCCATTTGAGGACGGTGTTTTTTAATACATAAGGAAGTTTTTTTAGTTTGTTTTTTCTTCGTAAAATGTCTTACTAGCCTCCAATAGTTACGTCAATAAAGTTTTTTTCTGAATTTTGCTGCTAGTTTGTATTTGGGTCCAAATGGGTTAAAGCTGATAATGTGTGCCTGAGTCCAGCAGTGGACTGCAGCAAGTTCATATCTTACCTATTCTAATAACTTCTTTTTGTGGCCTCTCTATGTCCAAGTCATTGTCCTCATCAAAAGTGGCCTGGCTTCCAATCTTGGGCAATATAAAGGGGAATTCTGATATCACATCTGAAAGTAAAAATAGTTAGTCATTATTGAGATAAGCCTTTAAAATAACTCATACTCGCTGTCTGGAAGACATCACATTCGGCAATTCCAGAAACATGAACAATTTAATATTTCACTTTTAATTCATAAAGATAATAAAATGCTAAGTTTTATGCTTACTTCCTTCGGTGCTTGGTGATATTTTAGTTTTATAATCATACTCCTCATATATTTCGGATGTCACCGTCAGTTCTGGCATCTGTAATCATAACAGGATTCAGTTTAGTAAAACACTTCATAAATTCTAAATGAAATTTATGTTTCTTACATTTAAATGTGGCACTTTGCAGTATGTTAATAACATTTTTATTACTCACAGATAAAGTAGGAGTTGAAATATGAATGGAAGTGTAAACATTTTACAAATAATTTGTAATGCATGATGCAGTGTGACGAATCCTTGGATTTATGATAAGCTTTTACAACTGTGACTAGTTTTTCCAGTAGGGATGGTCGTTTTGTATTTAATGAGCATGTGCATCCTTTTTTTTAATGTGAATTAATAAAAGTGTTACCACATTTGTATTATCTTTTTAAAATGTTTGATGAACTTGTAATTTAAATTAAATCAGAATTAATAGAACTTAAGAAAAATATTGACACATGTATTAAAATCTACACATCACATTTCCTGGTTCAGCATATTATTCCATAGTAGAAACTTGAACAGTGTTAATATTACAAAGGCTATTTATGTTCTAAAGGCTTGTAATTCCCTGCATCTCAGTAATTATTTAAAAAAAAACACAGTTTAACAGATTTTCCTCATAGTCACAACCTGAAGTATCTATCTCCACATTCATATAAATATGATTATTACATAATTTTTAACACTTTTCATTGATTTCTGATTGTTTTACATCAGATTATAGTTTACTATATATTTTTAAATAATTTAAACATACCTTATTGTTTCAAACACCCTAATAATTACCAAAGACAATAAGAATACTTTTTGCCACTGTTAATGAGGAAGGACACTAGTACAAAAATTGGAAACGGTCCAATTTTAAAACTTCTAAAATAAATCTGTAATAGTGTGGTATGCGTGCCAGCTTTTGTAATTTACTATATCTTAGGCGTGTTTGTTATTTATGCCGGTCACGTGGGAGTCTCGATATTATTATAGTAAAATATTTATGTTATTCCTGAATGGAATTTGCGTGTGATTGTGTGTGTAGGTTGAGGTATAATTACGTTATGGTGGTTAATTGGACTGCAGTATACTAGATTATTAAGTAAAGTAATTGAAGGTTATCTAAACCATAGTTCCTATAGCGAATTAAAATTATGGTTTTCAAGGTTATAATGCATGACTTGAAACCACAACTAAATCGTAGCAAAGAGACAGTTTTTCCATTATGAGTCAGTGATAGAGACATCTCTTGTTTATTGCTAAAATGTTTGTTAGCTAAGTCATGTACGGTAATGAACATGCATATTACCTGGAGTACCTACAGTCGTACTATTCTTGAACTTGAAACCCGCCTATGGTCTACGTTTTTGTCTTATTAGAATTTGTATGTCTGGCTACTTTTATTTGGTCATTCATTTTTATTTTAATGAAACAGACAAATCTTGTTTTCATTTAAATTTTCACATTTGTTTACTTCTCAATTGACAGACAAAACATCACATCACAGATTCAAAACATCACAAGCAGCACTTGACATGAGTTGTCACTTGTCACAATCAGCTGTGAGAAAAGGGGTGGGAATAGAAAAAATATTCCATGACCAACTTCATGATTCCAGTGGGAATTTTTTCAATGCGATAGAATACTCAAGACATAAAAAATGATTTGTAGATGTATCGTGGGCACTTTTTGTAAATTTACAACCTTATAGATAAACAACTTTATTTATAACGGAGTAAAAGGTAAAAATGAGCGAAAAAGCTACTTTTTCCATTTTAAAACGATATTTTCAATTTTTTACTATTTCGACTTTTAATTCCTTTTTTAATGTTTCGTCAATGTTATCGTTTATTTATATTGGGATGTGGGATGCATTAAAACATTGTCCTTTGCCCATCTCATTTTAAACATTCACCTCTCGTCAACCAATCACAGCTCTACACACGATCGACGCTGCCACGTCAAGTGAGACGGGAGTGAATGAAGTGGCAATATTTCGGCATTTTGTAGAGTTTCGTCTTCGGAGAAGGCTTGTGAAGTGCCGTTTTTTCAACATGAGAGTAATCCTATTTACGGCGATAGCCCTTTTGGGCGCCGCTTTGGCTGATGAAATACCCACAGAAGAAAACGTTCTCGTACTGAGTAAATCCAACTTTGATGGTGTTGTCTCATCAAACAACTTCGTATTAGTGGAATTCTGTAAGTTGTCATTGTTAACTATTATTCTTTTGTCTTTTCTGCACTGTAGATTTCAATATTCATCCCTTTGTTATTCATCATTGCATTGAAATTGAATGACACGTCAGTCGGCATGGTCGCACGATAGCCGGCACGTAACGCATGCCTTTGTGATTCATAATACTGTTTGCAGATGCGCCATGGTGCGGTCACTGCAAATCCCTCGCTCCGGAGTACGCCAAGGCCGCTACCAAGCTGGCCGAGGAAGAGTCTCCCATCAAGTTGGCTAAGGTTGATGCCACGCAGGAACAAGAGCTCGCCGAGAGTTATGGCGTCAGAGGATACCCTACACTCAAGTTCTTTAGGAACGGCAGCCCTACTGATTATTCCGGTAAGTTTTTACGACAAGTTCCACCTACAAATGTTTTATAAACTTTTCATGGTTCATTCATATAAGTTAAATATTTTTCAATTAGAATTTGTAACACCTCTTTCATTTCTTATTGGTGTAATTACTGAAATTACACGTACTTAAAACCTGTTTATTGCATCAGTAACTGGGGAATTGAGTACTTAATTAAATTCAATTAGCTATCAAAACAATAAATCAGTCACCCTTTTAAAATTCTTTACTTTCTCTCAGGTGGTCGTCAAGCTGATGACATCATCAACTGGCTGAAGAAGAAGACTGGTCCCCCAGCTCTCGAGGTGTCCTCTGCTGAGCAAGCCAAGGAGCTCATTGCCGCCAATAATGTCATCACCTTCGGTTTCTTCTCTGACCAGAGCTCTGCTAAGGCTAAGGCATTCCTTGGAGTTGCCGGCGGTGTTGATGACCAGGTCTTTGCTGTTGTCTCTGACGAGAAAGTTATAGCTGAGTTGGAAGCTGAAGACGAGGATGTTGTTCTCTTCAAGAACGTAAGTACACATCATCATTTACTATCTATTATACCTACTTGTTTAAAAATTAATTGATAATTTTTTATCTCTAGAACAAAGCAGTATTTTTATACAAACATGTTGCAAATGTTTTATTGTTACTTTACAGTCAGATCACCTGTTTTTTTTTAAATAAGTAGAGTCATTTGTAGACATCACATAGATACCTGCTTAATAATCTTATCAAACTTTTTGTGCTTATCATTAAAATATTTTAAATAATGAAATACAAAACAACTTTTGTTCCACCTCAAGAATACATACTAAATCCTAACATACATTTGAGTCTGTCTGATGTAATAAGTAGCTGATAAACATATGTACACGTTTGTATTAAACATCATTGACGTTGTCCCTCATTTGGGTTAACAGATAATAAGTTTGTTGGCCTCAAAGGAGGCAGATAAATGAATTGAATCTGCATCCAATTGTCCACTTGTATTGTAGTGGGACAGTGATAACATTGACACAGATATCTCTGTTATCAGTCAGCTCTTATCTTATTACTTTGATTTTAATTGCTTTTTCAATTGATAACATCTTATTTTGGAGATAGGACTGTTTAGGAACATGTTTCAGATATAGTTCAATTTATTGATAAATTCTATAATTATGTGGATGAATTTTTAAACTTAATTTGTCTCTAGTTATTATTATATTACTTTTTAAAAATGACTTCATATATTAAATATAATTAATCAGGTATCATAATTGTTGGGTATTTTACGTTCCTTTAACTTGTTTTTTTACCTCATGATTGTATAATTTGTGGCTATTTCTGATATTAAACTTTTTCCTTATTTAATGCATAGGTATCACCGTTTTCACTAAAATAGCTACATATTATCTCATCACTGAATAATGGATGGCTATTTTTGATATTCATTTCTTTCCATAGTAATTGCATTGATATCACCATTTTCCTGACAAAGGCTTAGATATTGCAAAGAAAGCTACTTTTAATATCTTTCTACAAACTTTGAAAAGGAGGAGATTATGTTAAAATAAGATGATAAATTATTGTTTTAAAACACTTTCTTCTACCCTCGATTAGAGTATAAATCTTATGTATCTGCCTCATAACTAATTGTCTAATTTTACCATCAGTTCGAAGAGCCCCGCGTCAAGTACGACGGTGAGAAATTCGACGAAGACCTGTTCAAGACCTGGGTGTTTGTCCAAAGCATGCCCACCATTGTTGAGTTCTCTCACGAGACTGCCTCCAAGATCTTCGGCGGACAGATCAAATACCACCTTCTCTTGTTCCTATCCAAGGTAAGATATAAACTTGAAACTTTTATTTTCCTTGTTGACTTGCACCACTACTAAAAGTGGTTTAAAACTAAAAATGTTTAAAGCAGTTACTTGAATAATTGAAAATGAAAGGCACAGAATATTGATTCAATTGGTGAGTTGTGGTGCAAGGTCTTAAATGTGTTTATCTGAAAGTTTGGGTTTTAATTAAAATGAATTCACAATAATTGTTACGTTAACATTAACTGGATGTTTAGAGATAACAGTTTGTTCTTTTAAGTTATATAAATTGTTAAATTTCTGTTCAAACGAAATTTATTAGATATCTACTTAAATTATTCACCACATAACATGTAAAATGCCGTGTAATATAATGTATGTATGTAAATAAGTTGGATGTCTACTTATTTAATTCGACACCCATGTGAATCTCCCGACATTCGAATTCGTAGGAAAACAAGATATCGTAGACGGCTATTATTACTCAGCGAAACCTGTTCTTAACGAGTTACTGAAGTAGACCTCTCGACGTAAAGGCAAACATTGAACACGTATGTAGTGGTATATAGTTCCGAGAAATTAAATTATCGATGTCATTTTTTGCTATGCAACTGTATGCCTTGATCTCGAAAGTGGTTAGGCGAGAAATTGGCGAGATGTACTTTCACGAACGTGAATGTATAGAGTGAAGAGATTTGTGCCGGTGACCCGCCGGCTTGAACTTTCACCGTTCATTACTAGACAATCGATCATGCGCATCGGTTAATGAACCTTTTTACACATTTTACTAGTATTAAAATTTTTGCTTAAGGTACTAACATCCGATTTAAGCGGTACTTAACCAAAACCTTGTTTCGATAAACCAATTAAATTAGTAATTGTCTAATGGAGAAATTCAAGATACCTAGTAATAAAATAATCTCTTTTACGATACCGGTTAACGGAAGCTCCATAATTTAAGGCTAAAATCATGGCGTCAACAAGACGGTTGTTAAAGCATGCTAATAGCTAAATACATACGACGACACATCGGCAAACACTATAAAGTTCAACGACCTCATGTTCAATGAACTTTGCTTGGTGATTGCGACGACTTGTCCAGCGTCCTACAGATTGAACAGCAAAGTGTTTTGTTTGTAGAAAAATGGCGACTTTGACAAGTACACCGAGGAACTCAAGCCCGTTGCCAAGAACTACCGCGACCGTGTTATGTCCGTTGCCATTGATGCCGATGAAGATGAACACCAGAGGTACGATATACTATGTTTTTTTTTGTGAGCTAAACATACTACATGATGCGATCTGTTCAGGACCGGTCATTGCCGCGATTATAATGCCGTTAATGCATAAACGTTATTTAGCACGTGGTTTGACTGGACCATTAAGCGAGTTAATGTCGCACAACTGTCTTACTTACCACCTTAAGATATAATAACTGACTTGTTCCCTTCCCTATTTTCACTGGTAGTAACCAGTGAAAATAGGGAAGGGAACAAGTCAATTGAAAGCAAAAGGTAAGTTACGGGTAAAGGTCACGACCTATGGGGTCTATGTCTTGCTGTAAATAGTGGACTTCTTTTGTCCTGATATGTTGTTTTTTTAATCTTTAGAAGAATTTTCTTGTTGTTTTTCTTACAACGTTTCATACCCTGTAAGTAAATACATACGGTTTTTTTCTCGCTACATCCCACGTCAAGCACGTGTAATAAAATATCTGCACGTGCAGATATTTTATGACACTGAATGGAAATTTTCAAAATTATTAGTATGAATCAAAGTGATTCAAGTCAAGATTTTATCAGCGTAGTTTTCAGTAGGTATGTGAAAGAAACTAAAGTCCAATTTCATTTGAACGCCGATGATCCGCTACTAACCATATTATTGACTGATGCTCACAACAAACTACCAACACAATGCTGGTTCTCACGCTCTATTTGTAAACATAAACTGTATGAGTTTTTAAATTGTCATGGTCACTAACATTGTCATTATCACAATAAACGATAACAAAATTCAACAACTTCAGTTTATCCGTGATCGAATTTTCGGGAACTCACAACAAACAGTAAACATGGTAAATACCTATCCAGTTTCTAGTCTAAGAGGGATCACATTTTTTTTTGTCTCTTAAAACATCCAAATACAAAAAAAAATGTGATTGCTCTCTTAATGATAATGAACTGTATACCTGAATTCAAGAAGTAAATTCTCTTTTAGTGCAACAAAAGTTCATCGTCTTAGGCTAAAGTATTGAGTGGTCAAATGTCTTAACTGTAAAGATTAATAGGCCATTGACTTATAACGCTTAATAATGTGGAAAAAAACCTTGAAGTACTGTTTCAACTCGCAAGGTGTAGGTTGGCAAAGCGAGCACGATTTCTAGGTTTAACTTTAGATTTGGCATTTTGGTATGTTCGCATGATGGTACAATTTAAGGTACACACGTGATTTTGATTTTGATCGACACTGCAATAAGTTTTGAAGTAAAACTTCTTTATCGGGGTTGGAAAAAAATTTAGTGTAACATTTTTTCGTTACGCGTCACATTTTTCCGTTACGCGCCATCTTACTTTATTTAACCAATTTCTGTAAAGTTGCATATAGTAAATTATTTTTTGAAAAATAACGTCATAAAGAAGTTTCACTTCTTACGAGTGTACGCTAGTACACGCACACATTTTTTTTTCAATGGATGAAAGCAACAGAAGGCGCCAAACAGTGGCTTAGTTCTGCGTCCACACAATTTAGATTACCATCGACACAAGAATTAAATTCAAAATCATCTAGATAATCATACAAAGTAATAATGGAAAGTGGCCTTATATTCTGAGGTAGATACTTTCCTAATGACTCCTCGAGCCATGTTACCCTCCAATTCATTTAGTTTTAACTATGAAAGAAGCCAACCCCACGCGCCACCCACCGCCACCGGTAAACGTGTTTCTTTCATTGGTTTTAAATGCCAAGGTCGGTCAAGGATATTTCCCTCTACTTTGTAAACTCGTTGAAAAAAGCAATTAAATTATTTATTGAATCGAATAATTACAAGTACCGATGCGTGTTAATGGCGTACCCTTCACGCATTGAAATACCTTACGAGAGGATGGTAAATAATTCATGAACTGTTAGCGAAGTAGACACAATGGATAAACAATCGCGGCAGACCGATTCGGTCGGGGTACACAGATGAAGGGTAACTAGGTTGTGAAGATGATATAGGCTGTCGCTCAATGTAAAGTACTGGTATTTAGCTGCATCCATTGAGCCTTTAAACCAACCCCAACATAGTTTGCAAAAGGCTAGGCAGATGATGACATGAATTTGATACA
This sequence comes from Xestia c-nigrum, assembly GCA_916618015.1. Taxonomy (NCBI): domain Eukaryota; kingdom Metazoa; phylum Arthropoda; class Insecta; order Lepidoptera; family Noctuidae; genus Xestia; species Xestia c-nigrum. Next base: position 16,752,200 of record OU745260.1, read on the forward strand.
ATGACTTTGTTAAAATACTACCGGTATGAAAATACTATTTTCGTAAACACAGTAAAAAAATTGCAATCATAATTTGTGACTGTGCATTTAAGTATGTACCGACGCCTTTCGGCTATTTAAATTTACGGAAACTAACTTAGTCATTTATAATTCATGTAACCTATTGCTATATTACTAAATGTACTTTTTCTCCCTAGAATCCTGGAGTTCTTCGGCATGAAGAAGGAGGAGATCCCCTCAGCCCGTCTGATTGCCCTAGAACAGGACATGGCCAAGTACAAGCCCGCCACCGACGAGCTCTCCGCTAACGCTATTGAAGTAAGTTTTATTGCACCATATAATCTAGGTATGTGGTATTGTGGAGTGTTGATGAATATGACTATTGATAGATGGAGGGGGAGAGGAAAATTATAGAAAAGATGGATGGATTGTGTGATAAAATAATAGAGTGGCGGCTGACACGTGGGAATAGAAGATAAAAACGTGTTATGTCAAGCCATAGTAACCCATATGAGCCAAATGCAGGTAGATGATGATGATTTATTGAGTCCGGTCACAAATTTTCTGGATTTTTTGCCATATAATGGAGATTTGCTCGCCCCTATTACATGGGCGTTTCTTAAAACATAACTGTCGTAATGTGGATGTACTTTAGGTCCAACTGTGCCTGAACCTATTAGAATAACAGGCGTGATGTTATGTTAATACCACAACTCGTAAAAACATAACATTATTTTGTTCAATTTCGAGTGAGTACAATGTGCATTCAGACGCATTAGAATGTTTTTTTGAAATCAAAATTAAAAAAATAGATCACGGTTTAAAACTAAACTTAAATTGTCACTTACGGTATATCCTCCGTAATCATGGACGCTTGCAACAGCGTCGAAATATCGAGAGATCAAAATAATAAACACGAAAGATATCCCGTAAGTGACAACATAAGTTTAAAGATAGAGTACTCTTATCAAATCCTGCTACCGGCTCATTATACTATGCCAATGAATGGCAATATGATTCGTAAAGGTAATTCAATACATCTGTATTATCGGCTCCTAATACTACCATAAAACCCACTGTTATTATGGCTGACAACATGTAACATTGAAATCGTTTATGTAATCAACCTTATCGACGCGTATTATGGTTACGGAATTAGCTTTTAATTACCAGCGATTTGTCGGCCATGTGTGTTAACGATCTGGTAATTAAATTCGCTCTCTCTCTCTCTCTCACCGATATAACATTGTAGTAGCACACAATAATCCACATGAATGGCCTTCTTTAAAATTATATTGATGACAGGGTTCTTTTCGATCCAAGGTATCATCGATACAACGAAGAACATTAGAGGAAGAATTACCATAAATGTCAATTTTACGTTGGCTTCAACATCCTAAGCTAGATTAACTACTAAATATTTAAAATCATTCTTATTACACACATCATGATCATCTTCTGCCATTGTCTCAAGTTTTTGGAGTTTTTTCTTTCATTCTCCTCTGTCAATATTCACACTCATTTACACATTATTCTTACTTAACATTCTTCACACAATCCATTCATCGTTTCCTTGTAATTCTCGTTACACACATATATTTGACCCGTAAGTATTCACAATTCGTGAGTTATCAAATTTATTTTCTCTATTCATCATAGCGGTATCAAAAATAGCAGAATATACTCGTAATTAATACAACAATCATGGTAAAAATACACCATGAATTTCAGAAATGAACATAAAATTAATACTGCTGTCACGAAAATCATGTCCGTCGCGACACGCAATTTACAGAATGCCATTTATGTCTTTGTAAATTATACACAGTTACTTATATACCTTAGATACGTGACATGCCATTACTAGGTGTAATATATTAGTATGCAATTATATTCAACACAAGCATTTCTAATACTTACTTAATATACGTAGGACTTGGGAGTTAGGTGCAATTAATGGCTGGAAATGTAATCGTTGTTACTTAGCGTTTAATATTCAGTTTCCTTTGAAATGCGTAAGCGCTAACCTTCTGTTATTTCCAAGTAATCTTAATAATTTGTCATGTTTAATAAAGCAAAGCATAAAAATCAATGCTATGATTCTTAAAACATGTTTCACTGCAAAGAAAAAACGAAATCATCAGTTTACTATAACAGTTTCGATAATATCATATTTATACTGTTACCAATTCTTAAAGTATGAGATCAATAACATACATACCTACACAGATAAGAAGTAATGGCGCCCTAATTCTTAGCATTTAGTATATTCATTGGAAAGCCTAATGATAGATAAATGAGTTTATTATATAGATGAGAGTGTAGAGTAGAGGATCGAGCTTGCAGTTGGCTATACTTATGTCCGGCAATGGAGTGGATGTAGGTTAGTTCGGTCTTTCTACAACAACATACTACAGCAAAGTAGTACATGGGGTCATGCAGAAACTACAAAACGACCCTTGCTACGATCCTTGCAACTCGGGCAATGGAGCGCAGCATAATAGGTGTGAAGCGTACAGATCGCGTTAGAAACACCACCCCACGTTTCATAACTCAGGTTACATATGTTGGAGAATAAACCGCCAAGCTTGTTTACATAAAGGGTGTTAATGAAGCCGAAAGTCACTTGTTCTCCCGTCACGCTTAGGACCTTCTAGTTACGGAAATAAGATCAAAGTTCTCTGTTTCACAAGTTTTTTTGAAATACTACCTTTTCAGGTCATAACTTTACTTTAAATACCTCCGTAACTAACCCGTTTTCTATTCAATGCACCCATCGGCACAATGTTTTGAGTGCGTTACATTGAGTTTTAGCGTAAAACGTGATTTTTCATCCCAGAAAAAAAGTCGTTTCCCAGCAAAAATGTTTGCGTAGAGTTTCTTAGTTTTATGTATAAAATGCTTGGTTGACGGCTTCGTGAAGTGTTTGTTCAAACTTTAATCTATTTCTTTTTGTTCCCAGGAATTCGTCCAGTCCTTCTTCGCCGGTACCTTGAAACAGCACCTGCTGAGCGAGGACCTACCTGACGACTGGGCCGCCAAGCCCGTCAAGACCCTAGTCGCCACCAACTTCGATGACGTCGTATTCGACACCAACAAGAAGGTGCTCGTCGAATTCTATGCTCCGTGGTAAGTGATATTTGGACTTATTAAGTTGGAACACCGGAGATGATTTTGCACTGAAACAAATGATTGCAACAAATTACATCGTTTCAGTTTGATCGGGCACTGCCGCACTGTAATACTCAGTTGAACTCTTTCACAATGTAATACTTACATTACAATCGATTGCTCCCCACGAGGGTAGCGCCTGTAACCAAACAGAATGGGAGCATGCATATACCTAGTAAACGCGACTGATTTATTATTTATTAGATTTATGCCTAAAATTAGACTAAAATACATCGGAAAATTATTCCTCATGGGTTTCCCCACCCCCGCGGCCCCGGTGGGGAAAACCCCAAGGAATAATTTTCCGCTCTACAATGTATTAAAGTTGGTGATTTTTCTCTATCGGGAAAACAGAATATTTAAATAAAGTTGCAAGTAACACAATGTACATTAATTTTAAAAAAATACCCCTGCCACATGGGGTCGTATTTTTAAGGTACTTATTTGTTTTGGATCGAAGTTCCTTAACGCGGCTTACGGGCAGTGCAATTTAGTAGAAATCGTCGCGTAACGAAATGCCGTATGCTGTGTGTGTGTAGTATAATAATAATATCCCTTATCCCTTTCAATATAGTGTACATTATTCTACTATTCAAGCCCTTTCATTTGATACCCATATTGAGGGAGTTGTTGAATAAATATGTACTTATCCAACATTTTGTGGCGGCGGCCATCTTCGACAGATTTTTTTTCAAACATAGCTAAGAACACTCCCTACTAATTCATCTTTCAAACAGAAAAGAAACAAAATCAAAATCGGTTCATCCGTTCGGGCGCTACGATGCCACAGACAGACACACACACGCACAGACACGTCAAACTTATAACAACCCGCCGGTTTGCGTCGGGGTTATAAATAACACTCGTATCTGTGAATTTGTAATACGTGGTCGAAAAATGACGTGTCAGTCAGATACTTATTATGAAAGTGTTTATTTTTTCGCATTTGCAGTGCTGATAAGATCTGCACGTAGATGGATATCTAGCCAACCGCGATAATAGCGTTTGGCTACGATTTCATGATACCCTTTTCGTTTGATCAATGTGACCCATTCTTAAACACCTACGTTACTTGGTATAATAAGTCGATCAGGTTACCTATAGAGTAACGTATCGAGTTAACAATTTTAATATTATGTAGAATATGTGCAAATATTAAAAAGTAAATATTATACAAATACACAAAGATTATTAAGATATGTCAAGTGTTGAAAATCAAAAGGATATCTAAAAGGAAAAACATAACTTCATCTTTGCGAATTATGTTAAAAAATAATATATGGGCTCAAATGGTCTTTCTAGTATACATATTCTTTTGTTTTATCAAGTGGCACCCGCTGTGCAATACAAACATAATAGCGTAGCTAACATCGTAACACCATTAGGTGCCTTATTCGACCTGCTGTTTCTAGGTCGAGTTCAAGACCAGACACCGTATCATTTGTCGCGACGTCATTGCGTCTTATTTGTCGCAGCATCGTGTAATTTGCGCAAGTGTGACACTCGTTAGGTCGTATTCAGTGGGTCGCAATTAATTTGCTTGTGTCAAACGGCATTGTTTGCTGTTCAACGACTTGGAAATTGATCATTTTTGCTCCATTATGCAAAAGTTATCAGAGGCTTAGATGTTGCTAACCTGAATTGTAATTGTTGATTTTATTTAACGAGATTGAACAGTGATTAGATATACTTAACTTTTTCTCGAACCAGTTGGCTATTACAAATTCACAACATAAAAATTAATTGATTCATGGTCATTGTTAGCGCTACTGCAAAGCATGAGATCATGAAATCGGTTCCCGGGTCTAAGAATGGTTTATTGAGTTTTACCAGGAATTTATCAGCATCAGGCTTAATTCTAACACTAGTACCACATATAAGTCGTGATATCGCTTCAAAAAGCTCACAATCACCTGTCTCCCACCAGGTGCGGACACTGCAAGCAGCTGGTGCCCATCTACGACAAACTGGGAGAGCACTTCGAGAAGGACGAAGATGTCGTCATCGCCAAGATGGACGCCACCGCCAACGAGCTCGAACACACCAAGATTACCTCCTTCCCTACCATTAAACTGTACACTAAGGATAACCAGGTCAGTACACCACTATTATCATAGTCTTACTAAGAAGAAGATCACTATGAAATACTTACTTGAGATGTATTGCAGTTGCAGCAATCGTTAATATCAATAAATAAATAAATAAATATCGCTGGACATTAACACACAGCGCCACCTAGTGCCACACTAAGCAAAGTTACTGTCGTGGACAGATAGTTGATATACTACTTATTTACTTTTTTGTTTGTAAATACAAACTTATTATACATACAGGGTGGTGATGACAATACGACAATAAATTAAACTACGCATACCTCAAGACGTTCCTAACAAACAAAAAAAAAATCGTTTGAAAATTTCAAGTAGTTTAGTCACAGGAAATTATTTTTCATCTTCAACATTTGCTTCATGATGTATCCGATTTTAAGGAAGCACTAACAGGTTAACGACCCCTTGCCAACTCGCTATTTAAAAACTTTCGCTAAATTTGATTTACTGCAAATTAGACCTTAAACCAGGCCAATAAGAGTCATAAAGAGTATCCTTAGAGTTAGATTTTGTCAGTTTTTTTTTTTTTTAATTTCGGTTTTGGGTTTTTTTAATTGTGTAGAATTATTCCTATGAACTAGTATTACGCGTGTTTTCATTTATTGTCGTATTGTCTTCTCCACTCTGTATAAACATCCATGGCTCGGAAACAAATGTCCATGTTCATCACACAAACATTTGCTCCTACCGGGATTCGAACCCAGGACCCTAAGAACGTAAGGCAGCTTCATAGGATATCCTCTTGTTACATATAGGGTGTAAAAGATCTCTTAACGAAGTCGAAAAGCACTTGGTCTCCTCGTCATTGCGATCATTTTTTTTGTTCTACACCTTACCTGGGAACCTTCTAGTTACGGAAATATTGGTGTTTTTTTCAATACAAGTTTTTTGTAACATTTTTACTTTATACACCTCTACAACCCTCGTACTATTCAATCCATTCATCAGCACAATGTTTTAAGTGAGTTGAGACATTGAGTACACAACACAGTACTACACAAACACATTAGCAGACATAGTACTACAAAACGAGATTTTTCACCCCAAAAGTATCAGTAATTAGTACAACTCAATGTAGCATCATTTTAATGCTATCGTTGATGTTATTAGTCGCAATGAATTCAATCGTGGTTAATACCGATTTAACAGCCCCATTTTATTGCAATGAGTTCACGCCTAGCGATTTAACTGGGCACTAAAATACAATGACTTGCTTCTTTAAATATTTAGCGTGAAGAGGCTATTAATATGCTTCAATTAATCATTCTGTATAAGGTTATTGTTACTGCACTCATTTATCTTATGAAAAGGCTAACAATCAAATGGTCTGTCGTTTCGTGGTCGTTTTGTATTTAACGTAGTAAAGACTACATGACTGTCGTTTTTACCGTCATGGTCATCAAACAAGTTGTACATGTCTAAGCAAATTGAAACTGGACTCCGTAAATCCAAATAAAATCTTCTTCGCCTTCTTTTAAGTGCCCATAAAGTAATTTCATTGCCTGTTAAACAATTTATCGAAGGATTTTATGGTAAACGAACACTCAGTAACATAATATCACTAGAGAGTTAAAATGATGTTTCGTAGTAAGTTAGGTTAGGAAGATGGCAAGACGTACAAAACTTCTGAACAAAGAGTTTGTCTACATTTTTCAATTTCTTGTTTACACACTTTCGGAGGTGGAGTTGTGGACATTACACTTTTCTACTATAATTTCACAACTTGTTCCTATTGTGCAGGTGAAAGACTACAACGGTGAAAGAACACTGGCAGCCATGACCAAGTTCGTAGAGACCGACGGTGAAGGCGCCGAGCCTACACCAAGTGTGGTAAGTTATCACTACCTTTTGATTGAATTCGAATTACGATTTATTTATTATTTGGCTACTTGGGCTAACTTGACTTGGACACTCACTGCTAATGAAGACCGAACTTATGAGTTTCTCAGATATCTGCCTGCATATTTTAAAGATTTAAAGGATAATCTTGCTTTGAAAAAAGAAATGTTTTTGCACAAGTGAAATACACAATGTTTTGCTTTTGTTTGACAATTATAATTGCGCAACGCTGTAAATCCCAATACTGTTAATTGATTAAGTTGCACTAACACGCAGAAGATTTTTTCTAGCATAAGTACTGTGTAATGGATAAAGAATTTCTTATAGAAGCTTTCGGATTTTGATAGGAAATTTTGTTACGCAATTTAGATCCTTCAGGAGTAATAGTCAATCTAGTAAAGGCTTCTCAAATCTGTTAGCTTAGCAACATGAAAAAACATTAAGGAATTTTAAACAATACTCTGATAACAAGACTTATCGCCAAAGCAAGTAGTCCTTGAACTATTTTAAATACTGAGACTAGAATTTAATGAAGTTAAAATTTGTGATTTGATACAGTTTCTAATTATTTTATTTCATTACAAAGAGTTTCTAACATAGTTGTGTTATGACACGATTGTTTCCATGTGGTTTTTTTGGCCACGTTATTTCAAACTTTAAAGCTTTCGTGTGGTTGTATGATTTGTTACCTTAGGATAATTATATTCATGTTTTTTTTCTCAACTCAAATCGTGATACCGTGCCGAGTTTAGGTGTTGTGTAGTTGTTGTCCAAGAATTTTTGAATTATTTAGGGCATTAACATTAATTTTCAGAAGATTCTTTATCAGCTTTCATTTTATGAAACTAATCGTTTTGGAACTGTATAATTAATGATTTAATTTGGTATCTTTGCAGAGCGACGACGACGAGGAAGACGAGCTGCCATCCAGGGACGAGTTATAAGCGCTAGGCGGCCAGTACACTCTCATGAGACTTCCATAGTATAGTACTGTATAGATTATAATTATTTACTTTTATACTTAAACTAACACGTTTGCATTTCTCTTGCTAGACTGTTGACTTGTTCTCTAAATTGTGTTAAGGGTTGTACTTGAACGAATTAAGTTAATAGTGCGCAGTTTGATATTTTATAATGTAATACTCTGTGTTCGTCACGAAACGTCAGAGCGACCGGATCTCGTGCAAGTGCCCAGTAAAATTTAATTTATTTTCTAAAAGCATAATTTATTTTGCATAAACAGCAGCATAACTTAGTTTATGTATAATAACCAATGTATTTATAATTTCTGTATCATAATGGTATAATGTTTTCACATTCCTTAGTACAAGTCTTAGTTACGAACAAATGTTTTGTTAAAAAAGCATTGGCGATATTTTTATTATATTTTACTTGTACATTTATTCATCACAAGAGATAGAATTAACCGTTAAGTTGTATTTTTGTAGCATTTTTTAATTCAATTGTGACGTTTAAAAGTTCAATTAGTACTTGCATTCTCTGATGTATTTAGTGCTATTTTCATAATTATATAATTAGTAAAGATCTTGAAAATGTAATTTTCTACGGATACTTGGTAATTCTGTCGATACATGTAAATATTCATAATTGTATTTGCCAAATCTGCAATTGTGTATCTATTGTGGATACAGAAATTGATAAATAAACAAAATTAAAACTTATCCTCGATTTTTATTTAAACCTTTGCTAACAATCTGCTAATGAAAATCGATGTTGAAAGACCGGAAATAATCGAACACCGAGCGCTTGGCCAGACTGGCGATGCGGCGTAGTGTCCGTCCGCAGTGAGTGCGCGGCCGTTGTGAGGTTGTAATCCTCGTTCCCGCGCATTCGTGGGCGGATTTCCCTTGAGGCCGAATAAGTCCGGGCCTAGGGCGGTATTGGGTAGTTTTGTTTGTAGTTGTTGTAGTCTATTAATTTTATAGTATACATGTTGTTTTTTTTAATAGTTGCCCAAGAGCCTACGTGTGAGTTACACAAATAGAACTGGTAAGAATCAGCATCTGAAATCCCGATTGATATATTGTTCTATTGTTTTTTTTTTCCATTTTAATTTAATTTCCATAGTTTATGAAATTTTTCATGCTTCACAGCACATAGGGTAGCAATCTCGTAGGCCTAGGGCAGCCAACGTATCAAATCCGCCCCTGCGCGCATATTGTCGCTTGTCGCCTGCGCATTCACTGCGCTCACTTGTAGAACGAGCTGTGGCGTGAGTAGCCCGCGTCTGATCAATTTAAGGCCGAGTACACCGGAATGGTAGCGCCCTCCGGCGTCGCCGCTGGCGGTCTCGCGCCTGGTCTCTTCTTGACTAATTTAGTTTCTACATTCGGCCGGCAGCGGCCTGTGGTGCTACGGGCGGCCTCTCGAGCTTTTCAAGCGTTACTGGTCGCTCTAGGTATGTAGATTAAGTTTTAAAATATTTCACACTGTATGTGCTCGCCGTGTCGCTGCCGAGAGAAAGAGAGAGAGAGTTCTTATGTTTGAGTACCTACGCCGCACCGCGCCCGCGTTTGCAGTCTGGCCAAGCACAGGGTGAACGTTACCCTAGCAGGAAAGTATCTCCTAGAGTTATATGAGTGGAACGTATAATTAGTGCCTTAGCTGGGTATACCGCCGTTTACCCGAATTTTATTTGCCCTAATATCATTTGCCATAATAGTCAACAGCCATAATATCATACGACATAATACTCATTTGCCCTACTCTCATTTGCCATATTAGCAGTGACGGATTAACCCTTAATCAAATTAAGCAATTGCCTAAGGCATCACGACTAGGGGGGGCACCAGAAGAAGCACAGAAAAAAATCCGTCCTTAGGGCATCATGAGAGAAGATTAGCATGGCCCCTGTGCAAGGATGACACGCCAAAACCGTGAAACGTTCCACATTTTTCACGATCGCGCGCGAGGCGGCGGGCCTGCTTGCCGGATTGCCGCCATGGGATCTGGAGGCGATAGTCCTCGCGCGCCTACACGAATGGCGCGCGGAGGCACTTCGCCGGGGGAAATCTCCACTGCCGTGGCAAATCGCCGCTCAGCGGACAGACCTCCGGCGCGATCTCATGGCGACATGGAGAGAGCGACTGTCGCAACCCCGTGCAGCCCGCGTAGCATGACCACCGTAGACACGACAGAGAGTCGACAAATCTTCGGTCATCTGTCATTTTGTCGATTCAATGACAGATGAACAAAGGATTTGTCGAGTCTCTCTCGATTCTCCGGTGGTCATGCTAAGCGGGCAGGGCACGCCACGACAGTGGCGATAAGTCCCCTCTTTGAGGAGTGGCTTGAGAGGGGCCACGGCGTCTTACCTTCCGCCTGACGCAGGTCCTCTCCGGACACGGATGTTTTGGGAGGTTTCTGCATCGAATCGGGCGGGAGGAAACGCCCGGGTGTTTCCACTGCGAGGATCGACCGGAGGACACGGCGGAGCACACGGTGGAGGTCTGAACAATGCCGTGTCCTCGTAGCGGCGATCGGCGGCGGCGTCCTCTCGCGTCCGGCCCTGGTTCAATCGAAAGTCCGGAGCGAGACGAAATGGGAAGCCGTCACCTCCTTCTGCGAAGTAGTCATGCTAGCGAAGTAGGTGGCGGAACGCGAGAGGGAGAGAACCTCTCGCCCCAGCCGCCGCGGGAGACACACCGGGCGTCACCGGCCACCGTAGACGTGGGCTTGTGGACGGTTAGCTATGGCTAGCTTGCCGTCCATCCGTCTTATAACGACGGGCCGTGTCGACGGCGCGTTTGTTTATTATTTATTTTATTTAGTCAGTAAAAGTCTGACACTACCTCTCGCTCCGCCCAAGTGGGAAAAGTCATTTGATGATTCAGTCCTATAAAAAAACGCCCCAACAATCCCGCAGCCCCATAGAACTTAACCTACTACATTGACGAATTGATGAAGGAACATGGACGGGATTTAGTCAGTAAAATTCTGACACTCCCTCCCGCTCCGCACAGAGTGGGAGAAGTTATATGACGATTTCCCATACGGAAAAAAGGGCATCACGTCTCACTCTCACGTCACCAAACACCACACCAAAAAAAAAAAACTAGAACCAACTGAAAATTCGCGCGTTTTAAGTTGACATAGAGTCAGACCTAGACTACTACCAGACCTTTTGGCGATTCTAGTTGACATTCGGATAGGGGGCCCCACAGGCGTGGATTGCTTAGGGCATCAAGTAGTCTTAATCCGTCACTGCATATTAGTCACGTGCCAGAATCATTGTTTCCCATAAAGTCACTTACCATAACATCATTTGTCATAATCATTGTAAGCCCTAATTATCACATGCCATAATTATGATATGCCATAACATAATTTGTTGTATGATTTGCCATCGACATCGGGTGTGTAACGGTTGTTTATATCAAGAGAAATTGGATGCAATTGGGACTTTAGGGCACCCCGACTCGGACAGGTTAGGTTAGAAGGGCGTGGTTATTTTTCTATAAACCACACAGAAGTAGGAGCCCCGCGAAGCGGGGCTCCGTCGACCTAGCCCACCTTCAACCATGCACAGAAAAAAAAACCATGCACAGAATAAATAAGTTTGTCTAATACTTGTTATGCCATTTAAATATTATGTCTAATAATTATTATGGCACATAAAAATAAGGCAAACAATACTTATGGCATTCGTATCTTATGGTATCTAAAATTCGGGCAATTAAAAGTATGTCATATGTCTTTTAGGGCAAATGAAACATTCGGGCAAATGAAATTCGGGAAAATGATGATTATGGCATATAATCTTCGGGCAAACAATAGACAACCCCTTAGCTGCTGTAAATGTGCCCCACGTAAAGAATTGGTGCCCCTTGTTTTGAAGTAAAACGGAAAAAACGTTTCCTGTTGAGGTAACGTTTTTCCAGCAGGAAAATTCTAAACGAATGATCAGAAAGAGAAACATTGCATGGCCAGAGAGCATATATTAGTGCCAACAATGCCCCCAAAAATAAAATGAGTCCCCTTCAGGTTTTCAAGATATTGGATTTCCTGCAGGAGTAACGTTTTGCAGAGACGTTAAAACCATTGCATGTGCCCCTGAAGAATAAACGTAGACGAGTATCTAGCGCTAGGCTATTTAATTAGCGGCTATCAGTGCCCCAATTAGATTTAAGAAAATATTTATAATTTTCAAGTTATCGCTATTTTATGAAATCCCGAAAAAACATGTAGCGCCTAAATGAGACAAGATAAAACCAAAACGCAAACGCTGATAATAACCATACAAAGTATCAAAACTGTTCATGCATGCGTTTTGAATAATTTTGCTAAATGTCAAAACGATGGTGTCATAACTTTGACGGCAAAATACAAGGAACCGGGTTAATGTGTAGGTGTAAACCAAAAACTTGTGCCTCTAATCAAAAATATAAATGGTGAAAATATTCAGCTTGGAATTATTTGCAAAACAAAAAAAGAACAAAACACTGTTTATCAGACCAAATTTGAAAGCGACGGATTTAATACATATCGATGGCCTTTACTTTTACCCCAGAGTACACTGAAGTAGAAAAGAAGTAAGTAATAAAATCAAGTTGGTATTGGATTATATTCTACTAGCTATTTCTGTAACATTCATTGCACATGGTAGTCGAGATTAAAAAGGTGTGGAATAAAATTAGGTGTCATGAACTAAAATTTACATAAGATCAAGGTGGCGAAGTCCGTCATATTTTATTGCAAATTGTATATTTGACAAACACCCTATGGCTGATTTTTTAGCTTAATTGTGTGTTTTGCATATTAATAATGACTAAAGATTCCTTAGTTATCAGTTACTTCTACGCACAGGATTAAGTACATTTTACCTAAATAGTAGCAGTGCTATTATAAGGGACCTATCTTCTTCATTACTACACTAAAATGCATACGGTAGGTTTAGTGGGACACAGACAGATACCTACATGAACGTCGCTCTATTATGAATAATACGAAGTGTTTTTTGACTAGTAAGTACGATTGGGTTATTAATTGGTATTTCCTGCTAGGGTAACGTACATACCTACATGCACTGAGGGCCGAGGAGATCGTTGAAAAAAAAGTAGAGATCACATAATTACACCCTAGAAAAAAACCAGCATACTTTGTATGATAATTATTTTATTATCTTAAATACAACGATTACAACATAAAATAACTCTTTTAAATAATTAACATTAAGCTTGTTCTTTTAAATTATCACATTAACACCAGAACATTTAATTGAGACAAATGTGGAATGGCATAGTGTTGAAAACGTTAGTGAATGGGTAGCACTTTGGTACGATAAGGTTTAAATATAGGGGTAACTTCATTATTACGATGAAATATTCAACGCTTTATACAGACATCCTTTACGAATATAAAATAATAATATATTTGAACTCGGAGACTACAGCAGTACACAATGCTGTAATAATAAAATTATATTTTACATTGCATAGATATTTCTTCCAACAGCTAAAGAAAGCTAGGTAATAATCACAATTTTCTTCGCAAATTCATAAGATATTATGGAACACAGCTCAATTCAAATTTATACATGATTATAGACATACGTATTTCCTTTAACTCGAGATACAGGTTGCGTGAAATCTTATGTTCAGTAATCGACTACCCTCGGTTTAATTTCGTGACGCAAACAACAAAATACATAAATTTACGTTCTTTTTTAGCAATTCAAGATATTAATGTATACGTAAACTAACATCTCGGGGCAGTCTTATAACAAGGATGATAAAATCTCAAAAATGGAATTCAAACGGGTCTTGTAGACACCGTGCACGAACTGAAACTTGGTGATTCTATGCAACCGGTGTCTCGAATGAACCTAGAAAATTCGCTATAGATATAGACAAGACTTACAAAAACACCTTTATTTTATGTTTGCGGAATCCATTCTCGTCAACCTCAATAGAAAGAAGAACCGTTATACATAAAATACTCGATTTTATTAAATCCATTTTATCTTCTACTTTATAATTTCAATAATCAACAAAAACAAATCAAAATGCAGTACGGCAGGTACTAAATTAATATACAAATACATGCTCTTGATTTACTCTCAGTAATCACTAAATCTAGTAAATAAAAAGTACCACGACATACTATATAAAACAATATTACATATCACAATCTCGACCCTTCGACGATCTTTCTCCAATACTATAATACTATAAAATCGTAATAAATAATTTCATGTACTTAATCATTTCAAACGCCAGAGGTCTTGTATTAAATGCTCCCGTGGTCTAGTGAAGTCTACATAAGTTATATATTAAAGAAATCTACCTAATGTAACCTTAGTCTAGAGTAATACATAGTCAATGACGCGCCGTAGTTATGTACTTATCATTGTATATACCACGCTGTTACCAAATCATTACACATTGAAGTATTTTAAGTTGAAGAAAACGATTATCTCTATGATGTTCTAGGAGTTAGTAATCTCGAACAATAACATATATATTAAGACTTTTAATAGACTTAAGATTAGTACGTAGTTGAAGTCGATTAGTCAGCTTAAAATATTTCAATTACAACTATAAAAGCCAGGCACCAAACGGCATATCGAATACATGTGAATTATTGGCGATATAAAGAGAAATCATCGCGGTGTATATTAGGATTCAATGCAACACAACAACACGAGGGTCTACTGGCTACATACTCGTTTAGTGGTCATACATAGTCGGGCGCGCACACGAAGCGATTCATCGTCACACTACTTACAATATCGTGTGAAAAACTAACGCTTTGAAGTGTACCAAACTAGTGATGTGTCGAGAATTTCACAATGCTCTTAAAAAGGGTAAAATATTGCTTGAGTGTCTATTTTAATTAAGAATATTGATGAGGTTGGTTATATAGGCTGCAGAAGTCTTGTGCTAATGGTTTTATTATAAACTCATCATCTTTCAAGTATTTAGTTTGTATGAATTGCTTGAAAGCTTGCTTTTTTAATTGCTGCGCTCAGACTATTTATATAGGCAACCGCATATTAGAGGTAAGATTTCAACTATGAAAACCGCTTTTAAAGGTGCTGTTGTCAATTTTTTTTTATGCACATGTTACTAAATACTTCAGGCGTATCCTTAGATCAATCCTCGCACCGGGTCAGACTAGGTCGATAGATTCAAGCCGAATCAGCTAGCGCCATTACCGTGACAGCTGTTGTCCTAGAAACCTCTATGGTGACGATAAACCAGGCGTGCGGGGGGTGCGGGGGAGAATCAGAGTGCGAACATGGAGTCATGGTCGTTGTCCTTGTTGATCTGTCGGTGGCGGGGCGTCAGGGCTGCGGGGAGCGGGGGGGCGGGGCTGCCGGCCGCGTGGGCGGGGGCTGGGGCTAGGGGGCCGGGGGCGGGGGCCAGGGGGCCGGGGGCGGGGGCCAGGGGGCCGGGGGCGGGGGGCAAGGTGTCGGCGGCGGCGGCGCGCTCGGCGAGGAACTTGTCGAAGTCGCTGCTGGTGACACTCTCCTGCGCGCCCGGGGCTTCTGATGCGGCCTGTGGATTATATGGGTATTACACGTGGGGTCATGTCGGTGAATATGCTCAATTTAGGCCCATTTACATCACTATACACATAACAAAATTAAAAAAAATGTTCTGTTTCCGTCTCGTTTGGAGGACTGGAGACAAAATTATGATTTGAATATGTTAAAGCTTTTAGTGATTTTTGGTGTTAAGTGAACCTTAATGTGCTGCAACTTCACTTGTAAAGCTAGTGTTATATTGTACGAGTATACTATATCACATCAGTCTGCAGTGCATAGCATATTGTGTAACGATTTCCCCAAACAATAGAAAAAGTATAATATTATACCTATGATAAAGGCGAGAGTGCACCATTTTAGCTGAGAAGGATTATTTATAAAAATCCCGTTGCCATGAAAATGGATTATATTTACACCATACTTACGTAAAATAAATAATAAAATAAAAATTAAAATGATAAATAAACATAAAACACACCTTCTCCTGCGCTAACCAAGCGGCTATCTCATCGATCTCCCTCTGATCCATGCCCGACGGCTGTCGAATGTTCCAGAAACGTTAACATAAAATAATTGTTATATACAAAAGACGAATCAAACTATAAAATTATATAGAAAATTAATATAACAGGGAGAAAAGAAGGTAAATAATAGGTATATATCAACCGGAACTACTGAAAAATTATATTTTTTTAAGTAAGGGAAGAATACTGTTTCGTGTTGTGTCGCGTTGACATTAATTTAGTCTAACTAAACTAACACATAACATTGAAGGAATAAAAAAAGAAGGAAAGTAGACTAGTTCTCTCTTTAAATACTCGAAATCTTCTGCACAGAAACTAAACCATTACTAATCGACCAAAATTCGATGACCGCAAGACCTACTACGTCATTTTATAAAAGCTGAAACTTTACGAGTCTCGATGGCACTACCTTACTATAAGTACGTACTATACGTTCACAATTAAACCTGCTTTAAAGGTGTCTGGCGGGGGTTTTTCACGACACTAGTGTCTGGCAGTAGGGGAGGTTAATAATGATACTAGACCTTATGTAATATAAAAAACAACAGCGCTTTTTAGTTAGACGTAATTTACCAGGAATTTAGCACACCTTTGTTACCTGATATATTCCAAAGCCACCACGACTGACTTTTAGCAAGGTACTAACCACAGAAAAATGTTTCAGCGTTTTTAATAGACATAAATCTGGCAATCATGGAATTTCTCTCTATAATATTTTATTCATTGAATACGATTTGCCGACGATAAAAAAAAGTACATAACTGTTGCGCTGTATTTGTAATTAGCAGCTGCTCGAGTCGCCAACTTCATATTTAATGTCTAAGCGTAAGAAGGCGCAGGCCAGTGAGAGGGCTGAAGTATTTAAAAGGCAATTCTCACTTTAACACACACCGACACAAAAATATCTGTTAGTACACTTACAAATGAATTCATTCACACTCAACATCACAACGACATAACACGACACAGTAAAACGAAGGGTGAAATCAAATTTACACGCACAGATCTTAGGTACGTGTAAATGTGATTTCTCTCTCAGGGTCAGTTTCCACCAAGCTAGCGTCCCGAGCATGCGATACGCCCGTCTGTTCGCAAAATTCGATGTTTGTTACAGTCAAAATCCTTATGAAGCTAAAATGCGTTTTCTGGATTTAAAATATGTTAACCACAGTTTTAGGCTTTCACGGTTTAAAATTAAACTTTTATTTGTCACTTACGGGATATCTTCCGTGATTATTTATTATGTTGAGCTCCCGATATTTCGACGCTGTTGCAAGAATGACAATGCATGATCGCGGGTTTTCAACCCGCGATCATGGCGCAAGATATAGTCGCGATATAGCCAAGATATACCCGGATGATATCCCGTAAGTGACAATATAAGTTTAAAAATATGTTGTTTTAAAATGCCTCAGTTGTAATTATCTAGTTCTACAAGTATTATGATGTTTTACAAAGCGTCACAAAAAAACCTGAAAGTAAATGTTACTTATTGTTAATATGGTTTTCACCGGTCAAAAGTAGTTTTGACTGTGACCTTTGATACATGATACATTTATTTGCAAGAATATAGGTAGTTTACATAAGTTCTTAATATCTAAGGGTTTCACTTCGGCATTTCGGCCATACAAATATTATAGACACTGACACTGCGCAAGATTTTTTCTGCGTGGTGGAAACGGACCCTGAGGGGCAAAGCGTGAAGGCAACCGGTGATATATTCACGTACCAGATTTCCTTGTGTGGCTCGCTGGCTGGCAGCCGAAGCCAAGCCGGTCGATGCCTGCTCTTCCAAGTTGTCTGCGTAACTGCTACCGCTGGAATTCAATGAATTATAATTTTCTTTAAATATTTTTAAAACAAAGAAGTCGCAAGACGTACAGAAAACGCCTGGAAGAGCTAGTGGTCCATGAAGGAACTATTCAAGGGATGGTTGCCAATGGCACTGAAACGTAAACTTATGGACATGTGTATTCTCCCTGTCTTAACCTATGGAGCACAGACTTGGTCTTTGACTAACATCCAGAAATCCACACTCAGGGTATGTCAACGAGCAATGAAGCGCAGTATAGTAGGTGTTAAATTAACGGATCGTGTTCGAAACAAAATACTGCGCTCCAAAACAAACATAGCTGACGTGGCTCAAAAGGCTGCCCAACTCGATTGGGGCTGGGCAGGACACGTCTGCCGCATGAATGTCCAACTGTGGGACAAAATAGCAGGAAACTGGTGCCCTCACACAGTGAGGCGGGGCGCGGCAGGACACGAAGGAGATGGCGGGACGAACTGGACAAGTTTCGTCCAAAGTGGAGGACGCGCGGGGTCGCGAGAGGTGGAAAGAGTGGAGGGAGGCCTTTGCCCAGGAGGGGGACAGAGCAGGCAAGCAAAAAGAAAAATTATACAAGCTTATAGTATTTTTTTTTAAAACAATATTTTAAGTAAAGGCAAAAAAAAATTACGGAGCACGTCCACTTTTCGATTTGTTCAGAAATCTCTTTTAATTGCCATATTGGATTTAGAATGACGTCACTCAGCTAACTATGCATTGTCATTCCAACTGTTTAGTTGTGTATGCAAAATTTTAACTCAATCGGTTGGGAATAACTGTTATAAAATTCAGTTGCAAAATGAGACGCAAACAACATAACACAAATTGAATAAGAGCTCGTAAAATGCTGATGGGATGAGCTAGAAAAAATAAATGCCCAGTGGTCCACATAACCTCTGGATCTAAAGAGTTGGAAGTCATGAGGCTTTTTACCTAGGAATGGAATGATACAGGCTAAAAAGTGCTTAAAGTTTTTCAGAAAATTAAAAAAAAATATGATTGAGCACTCACCCAGTCTTGGAGTTCTCATAGGTAAGGTTGCGTGACTGCGCGAACATGTCGAACTCGTCTTTGGAGCTGCCCGGAGATTTGTCCAGCTGAGCGTCTTTCACGGCTGGAATTATTTAAATACATCATTACAATTACCTTAAGGGAAGACAAGGCTAAACAAGAACATTACAGCTAGGTTAGTGACTGGTAGACCGTCCACTACATATCGAGATGCCTCCATGCCTCGGAAAGCATGTTTAAAATGTTGATTACGACTGTCATTAGTCGTTACTGGACAGGTGACAGTCAGACTTTCTAACTGTTTCTTTGTTGTGGAGGTCAGATAGACAACGCTCCATGAAAAATACTCTCAGACTGGAAGATGATCAATATGGTTAGGAAAAAGCTAGGATAGTAAGTAGGCAATGTTTTATTTGCCCCAGCACTTATCAATCTAGAAACATTTTCCTAGCAATATAGGCTCTTTTAAAAGTTCGACTATTACTGAGTCGAATTCTATGAAACTTTACATCTGTAAGAAATATTAACACACTCTCAAAAAGCCACCATTCGCCATTTCCTTACTAGTGTTTCAGGTAGGGAGAAGAATTAGCAAAACTCAAACAACAGAAAGAAGTTTCCGCATGATAAATATCAACTTACTCAATTTAGCAATATCAGGTACATCATCACTGAGATCAATCAAGGCATCGTCTTCAGGTTTCTTTGCTGAAATTATGTTAGCAAAATTGTTAAACACATTTTACTACAGAACATCTAAATTTACACCTGATGTCTAAATGGATAAACACAGCAACAGGAAGTAAACGCAACACGTATAACTAAAAAAACTACAGGGTCAACGTAAGTTAGCTAGTGAAACTAGAATATAATGAGCATTGGTAATAAAACACAATAAAACAAAACTAAAATGATTTGATGTGACACTAGTCAGTAGTTAAAATACATTCAGTCGATGACACCAAAAAGAACTCGTTTTAGTTAATATTAATACACTCACGTGGGGCAACAACATTCGATCCAGGTATTCCCATGGCAGCACCTAAGATGGCCGAAGGAGTGGCACCGCCAGTTGCGGCGTTCCTGAACAAATAAAAAAAATCACATATTTTTTCTTTTTGTGAAGATGGCAGTGATATTTAATGTTATTTGGCCCCGGTAACGTTTATTGCGGTGTCAGAGGTTTAATTCAGTTCTCCAAGAGTGCAGATGAACAGAGCGTTCGTCATTGTCGCGAATAAAATTACGATTTTGAGTTGAATGGGAACAGCTTACGCTTGACGCATATTTACGGTTGAGACAATACTGCATGTTTAAACTCTTCCTAGATCACCTCGATCTGCCAGACCCTTAGAATCTGAATCAGAATGGTTTATTTATAAACATAGATCAAATTAGAATAGTGATGTTACAGATAGGTAGATCCTCAATGTTTTGCCCTTTTTTTTAAGAATGGGAAATCATCAAATAACTTCTCCCACTCTGTGCTGAGCGGGAGGGAGTGGGAGTGGCTTTTATTGTTCCCATCCATGTCCCTTCCTCGCCCTTTACGTTCCGGGGCTGCGGTATGTCTTTCGAACAGTCCTTAACCGCGGATTTATTATGTTTTCTGTAATGTAGGTATGGTACGGTATAATATGTGGGTACATTGAACATGGCGGTAGGTAAATAAATAATAAATATGGCTGGACATTATACACAGCGTCATCTAGTGCCACACTAAGCAAGGCTTGTGTGGTGGTCACCAGACAGTTGATATACTACAAATATACTTTTCGTTTGTAAATACATACTTATTGTACATAGAAACATCCATGACTCGGAAACAAATGTCCATGCTCATCACACAAACATTTGCTCCTACCGGGATTCGAACCCGGGACCCCAAGAAAGTAAGGCAGCCTCACTACCGCCATTCGGGTCGTAAAGGATAAGATTGGTCTGCGATTAAACTTGAACTTGTCACTATCCGTATTATTTATTGCTGTGTCGGGGGACTTCCAAGTGTTCCAGAATAACTCATTTGCCATTGATTATGGTGTCTCCACCCACCTGTTGTTCACAAACCGGCCGTGTCTAAGCAGCAGGTTGTTGAGCCGGTCGTTGGCGTGCAGTAGTTCAGCGGTGAGGGGGGACTCCCCGGCGAGGCGTCCGATCAGCTCGGCCACGCGGCTCTGCATGGCGCGGAGTGTGTCTGCTAGCTCCTGTAAGTACGGAACAATGTTAGAAGTAGGCAACTATATTCATACTTAAGCCCAATAGGCAAGTCGACATTATCAAAAAAATACAAATATATTAAGGCCCTCAGTTAGAGTATTGGAAAATAATGGACACGTATTTTTTGTAAATCAATTAATATTGATGCCACCGTAAAATTGTCAAACACATAATATTGTAATCTCTCTAGCGATGAAGTAAACTCTCGAAATATTGTCAAACGAACATACTGCTTACAATAAAACGCAATATTTTTCGTGAAATGTAAGCGATTGTAGTCAACTCACTACAGTCGCTTACATTTCACGATATTGTACCATTCCTGAGAAATACCGATTAATATAACCTAACCTTAAAACACTTTATATTCACCTAAAAAGCGTAGTCGACGGAGCCTCGCTTCGCGGGACCCCTATTTCCGAGTGCAGGGTGTCAGTACCCCAAGTCCCGATTATAGGGGATAGAGATACTTCCGTATGTTCAGTTGACAATATTTCGAGAGTTTACAATATCGCTAGAGAGATTACAATCTGACGTGTTTGACAATTTTACAGTGACATTGACAAAGATAAAACGCATAAAAACTCGGGAGTGGGGGCTGGTGACGTCAGAACTAACTAAAAATTATAAGGCTTGACGTATTGAGAATTTTAAAAGCGTCGTATCTTTCTCAATTTAGATTTATGTAACACTAGCGGACGTCACGCGGTTTCACCCGCGTAGTTCCCGTTCCCGTGGGACTACGGGGATAAAATATAGCCTATGTTACTCAGGGTGAATGTAGCTTTCCAATGGTGAAAGAATTTTTGAAATCGGCACAGTAGTTTATGAGTTTATTCATTACAACGAAACAAACAAAGTTTTCCTCTTTATAAAATTAGTGTAGATAAGAAAAAATACGGGTCAAATATTTGTTGATAATCTAACAACTGAACCTTTGAAAAAAAAACCGGGCATTTGCGAGTCGGACTAGCGCATGAAGGTTGGTATCATCGTAGTGGGGGAGCCCCCAAGAGATACCGTGGCCCCGGAAAATAAAGGGCGAGGAAGGAACATGGATGAGTTTAGTCAGTGAAAGTCTGACACTCCCTCCCGCTCCGCCCAGAGTGGGAGAAGTCATTTGATGATTTCCCGTTCGAAAAAAAAAGGATCTCAGTTGTAGTTAATTTCACACTGTGGTGCCATAAATCAAGTATTTGATCTTGTTTTTCGGGTCTGATAAAAAGAATTCAATAAACAAAATTAACGGTTTTAATATGTGAAGTCTGAGCACAATACAGTACTGTTATAAACTCTTTTTTTAAAACCTTGACTTCAATAAACAGTTGATAACTTTTATCTGTCATTGCCATTTTATTTACATTTACATACAAACAGACAACAAAAGGTTTCCTTGTACGACAATATAATTGAAATACTTAAACGTTTAAGTTCTAGAAACACGATGCCCAAGAATGACCTTTAAAGGCCTTTATTTTAGTGATGCCAGATTACTCTTAAAAGATATTCGAAAACCACATTTTGTTACATAAAAGAACTGTTATTACCTATCTTTAATCATCAGCCTATTAATGTTCCCAGTACTGGGACAAAGGCCTACTCTCTATGAGAGGGAATAGGTATAAACCACCACGCGGGCCCGGTGCGGATTGGTAAATGTCACATTTTTTTCTAACACATGCCAGTTTCACTCACGATGTTTTCCTTCACCGTTTTGAGAGCAGTGGTGATGAAATAAATTACACCAAAGTAATGCGCCTGTCTGGCTTCGAACCGACGACTTACTGTTCGTAGTCGGGGCCGCCACCATTGGGCCACCGCTGCTCTTACTACTTACCTTTAGGTGCAAACCAAATAATAGAGTATTTAATGACCTGCAAGAGTTCTGTGACTAGCCTGCTTTAGGTAGAGTCTTCCTCACCGCAGGTAAAGCTATGAAATTGATCTCCAAGATCTTCAGTTGCGCTATACTCTATATTCTGGTAAGATATTCCAGACTAGATTCCGCCAGCAGCTTTGCCCGCGTAAAGTAGTTAATTGTCCCATAGGATCTTACTACCGGGATAAAAAATGTCCAGGTTATAAACTATGTGTGCAAAATTTCATCAAGATTTGTTCAGTAGATTTTGCGTGAAAGTGTAACACACATCCATATACCCAAACTTTTGCATTAAGTAGGATATTACTATAATCACGACCATTTGATTTGATTTAAACTGGTTACTTAGAGCGCCCAAGCCAGTGTGCGGAGCCCTATATATACAGGGTGTAAACCACCTCAACACAAAGCCGTTAACCAAGCATTCTGTACATCAAACTTAAGTAACTTTAAGAAAAAAATATTGCTGGGAAACAACTTTGTTTTTGAGGTTAAAAATCATGTTTTGTGGTAGAACTCAATGTAACGCACTTAAAACATCGTGCTGATGGATGGATCGAATAGTGCAGGGGTCGTTGAGGTAGGAAAAAAAATATGTATTAAAAAAAAAGTTGTCAAAAAGTTGTAACTTTGACCCCCCATATCTCCGTAACTAGAAGGTTCCCAGGTACGGTGTAGAACAAAAAAAATATCGCAATGATGGGGAAAACAAGTTCCTTTCGGCTTCGTGAAGAGGTGTTTTACACCCTTTGTAGTTGAATTTGAGACCAGTCATACTTGAACATTTCACCATTGTTAAGAAGAAGGAGACCATCCAACTTCTGAATACTACTTACGTTGAGCAGTTCAATGTCGCTGTCGTGGTGTGCAGTGTGAGGCTGGGTAGTGAGCTCGTTGAGCATGTCGTTCATCACGTTCATGTTCCCATCGACCAGCGCCAGGTCGGCACGTAGCTTGTTGGTCTGACTTTCTGACAACGTCACCTGAAAAC
This sequence comes from Xestia c-nigrum, assembly GCA_916618015.1. Taxonomy (NCBI): domain Eukaryota; kingdom Metazoa; phylum Arthropoda; class Insecta; order Lepidoptera; family Noctuidae; genus Xestia; species Xestia c-nigrum. The sequence goes on from OU745260.1 coordinate 16,776,277, forward strand.
AAGAAGACATGATCATGGGAAGGTTCCAAAGGATATTGAATTAAAGTCACGGCTGATGTAATGAGTCTCGCCTAATGGTGCGTTCAGACCTGGCGTATGCGCCCCTCGCGAGCCGCTTGCGAAACGCACGCGTGTTGCTTGCGTACGGTTACAGCCTACATTTGGTGCGCTGCTCTAGTGCAACCCTTTAGCAAGGCAGGAGTGGAGCAGCGCACATACGCACATACGCGTGAACTATGAGCCTCAGTTGTGAATTTGCTGGAGCATCGCGGGCGACACGTGCGCTCCTCCTGCGCCGCTCGAGTGGGCCTGCGTTCGAATATGAACACACGCACGCAGCTCGCAAGTAGCTCGTGAACGGCTCATTCGCCAGGTCTGGACGCACCTTAACGAAACCTGCTTACTACCCTAACTGGTCTGACTGTCTAGCATAATACAATACTAATTTTCAGGCTGATTCTCCAGAGAAGCCCGTGAAATGCCAATTTTCTTATGTTTTTGTTTTTAAATTTGCAGGCCAGTGCTAGGTTGTATGTTGATGAAAATATGATTCGCGAATGTATGACGTATGTAGTTAAAGACGTTATAATTATCAAAATCATCAATAGAATAGGCATGGGCAAAAAATATAGATATATATCGAAACCGATATTTTTCTAAAACAATTACCGATATCTATACGAGTATCGTCGATATTTTTAATCGTGGGATTATCGATATATATTTAAGAGTATCGAATTCATTTCAACTTCGATTTTCATGTCTAATGACGACTGGTTATGGTTTGATTAAATTGTAAATTATTGTTTAGGATCAAGCATCAATAAAAATACTATTTTCTCTTATTCTTTTTATGTAGTTTGAATGGTTTGGGAATATGTATGAATAATCAAACGAAATCTGACGATATATCGATATTTTTCACTCGATACTGTTTAAAAATATCGATACGATAAATATCGTTTCTTTTCACTTGCCGATCCCTACAGTACAACATACAAGCCACTGGTCTACAAATTGAAAAAAAAAAAAGTTAGAAAATTTGGGTTTCGTGGGCTACCCTGGAGCATACCTTAAAGCCATGTTCTTAAAAAAAATACATAGGTCACATTTCGTTGGACCAGAGGACGCCAGCGCAACTGCTGAGCATGAAGTCCTTGACGCGATTCCCGGGTCGGGCAAAACGTTATTGGGTTTTTTCCATCAGGAATTTCTCAGTAGCAGCTACAGAGTCTGGATTTGTGCCCGGTTGATGGCATTAGGCTCGCCCCCTATTACATGGGACTTAAACATAACTGGTGAAACGTGGGTGTACTATTAGGCACACCCTTTTTTTTTGGGATGAGATATCATCAAATAACTTCTCCCACTCTGGGCGGAGCGGGAGGGAGTGTCAGACTTTTACTGACTAAAACTCATCCATGTTCCTTCCTCGCCCTTTTTGTTCCGGGGCCGCGGTATCTCTGTCGAACAGGCCCGCAGCTTCGGATTAGGCATACCCTGCCTATACCTTCGCGGATTACGTAATGTTATGTTAACCATTAAAATATCATTATCAAATTTATCAGCTTTTAACTTCCAAGACAAAAATGAAACTACTGTAACGAATTGTTTCGAAGTCATACTTATTAGTCTACAATAACATTGAAACAAAGACTTGACTGATTATAAAACAAACGAAGTCAATAGCCGACAAATGTATTCATTGCAGTTTGTAATACACACTTTACTTTTCATAGTTGTATTTATATTTTTGATAAACTATCATTAAAGATAGCAGCCAGACAAATTGGCTGTCGATAGAGATAATTAAAGCGGTTAATTAGTTTATTATTAAATGCATTCAAGAGCTTCCTCGAGTAACTATACATGAGTAAAGTACGTCCAGTCGCTCTTGATACATGATAGTCATTCTACCTACTTGTACTAACTAACATTTCTGATTAACTTATAAATCTTATAATATTTTTCGGTGACAAATTTCAGAAATCTTTACTAATATAAGAGAGAGAGAGCGGGGCTTCCCAACACATGCATTACTTGCTTAGAGGGAAGCTCCATACACTAAACTTTTATGTTAACTTATGAAGCAATGAACTATTTTTTTTTTGTATAAAAAAGCTGAAGAGTTTGCCTGTTTGAACGCGCTAATCTCAGGAACTAGTGGTTCGAATTGAAAAAATATGTTTTTGTTGGATAGTCCATTTACCAAAGAAGGCTTAAGGCTACATGACATCACGCTACGACCAATAGGAGCGGAGCATAAATGAAAAATGTGGCAAAAACGGGGGAAATTTATTCCCTTTGCGAACTTTTTCTCTGTTATGTGACGCAGACGAAGTTGCGTGGGTCAGCTAGTTGAATATAAAATAATCCAGGGCAAGTACGAGTCGGACAGTTCCGTACCATCGTAGTGGCCCAATTTAACTTTTATTTGTGAAAATTTCAACCTATTACGGATTATGAGCTACAGCCCACTGCTTAGTAATAGGGCTCCGTTGGGTACCCTTACAGTGCGTAACTCTAAAAATATAGTATTGGTTGCTGGAGAGTTCTTTGGGCTACTTACAACACTAAAAAAGTGAAGGATGGGATTTTGGTCGACTTTCATAAAGTTTTACGTTCAAAAAACCTAGATCCTCACCTGATTGGAATAATAGACAAACGATTTTGACTCTATAAGTCTTTTCTTAGATCGATTGATCTTATTTTATTCTAGCAGTGCAGTTGACATACGTATCAAAAGTATCGTTTAATATAATTACATAGTTACATAACGTTCCTACTTTGTGTTCGAGTGATGTCAGCAAAGCAATGATACGTTTGTAGATGAATAGATGATACCAGTTATTAACATCAGTCTATCTTTGGAACAACTACCTGGAGCGTATCAATTTTAGCAGATTGCTGTGTTAGAAAAGCATTTTGTGTATTCTAGTCTTCGCAATTTAGCTCGTGGCTAAATAATAAAAGCCGGTCGGCTCGATCTTCAGGTTAAGCCGTGCTTGCCTAGGTTGGTCTGTGGATGGGTGACCACTCTTACATACCGAGTTTTCTCTGTGCCTCGGAAAGCACGTTAAGCTGTTGGTTGAGATAAGGCTAGGCGAATGATGATGATGACTAACTAGCTGACCCACGCAACTCCGTCTGCGTCACATGAGAGAAAAAACTCACAAAAGGAATACATTTTCCCCGCTTTTGCAACATTTTTAATGTATGCTCCGCTCCTTCTAGTCGGAGCGTGATGTCATATAGCCTATAACGTTCCTCGATCAATGGACTATCTAGCATAAAAACATTTTTTCAATTTCAACCAGCAGTTCCTGAGATTAGCACGTTCAACCAAACAAACTCTTAAGCTTTTTTTTTAATATTAGTATAGAAGTAGAAGATTCACTAAATATTCGATGTTACTTACGGTGGCAAGGACTTGCTCCTGAGTAGGGCGGCTGGGCGATGTCTGCGGCACAGCTGATCGTTGCGGAGAGCCAATCATCGTGTCACCACCGTCAGGCACACTCTGTACAATATAACTTAGTATTATATCTCTCTGTGATCTATTTATTAATCTGATCGAAACTATATAGTGTTACGAACTGGTTTGAGAACTTCTTGTTTTAGGCCCCTCGCCCACGGCGACTTTTTGTAGCGATGCTGACGCGTGTTAGTCGCATTTGCAACGCGCTACAATAGCGATGCCAAAGCGCTACTGCATCGCGACTGTATCGATGCAATCGCGCGACCGTTTCGGACGACATCGGGGAGAGAAAGGAGGGAGGGTGGCGCGTGAGTGGAGAACCAAGCGTCAGTGCAACACAGAATCGCGTTTGCATCGCGACAGAAGCGCGACAGTATCGCGTTTGCATTGCGATTGAATCTGGGCCAGTGGGCGAGGGCACACAGCTAGCGACCGCTTCGGGACTGTATCGATGCGGAGGCGCGACAGCATCGCTACAAAAAGTCGTGGGCAATGGCCCTTATAGCTAGATCTTTATCAGTTTGTCTTGATTTTATCTATCGCTCTTTGGGTAATAATATTGAATGTTGATGGTCACTTCATCACTTCACTATATCCTATGGGAATATAAAAGTATTCTGCAGCTGATTGGAACAATTGTATGGAGTGCCGCAAAAGTTCATGACGTACAAGATATGAATCCTACAGGGAGTTTGTATTACTATCGGGATTAGAGTTGTTGCGATATACGACAGTCTATCGTCAACCTCATTCTGATATAATTAAGTATCAACATCCTTATAAAAACAACATTATCTTTAATTTCTATTTCAGTAGTTGGTTAACAAATGGAGCGAGCGATAAGTTTATATATTCCAAACATATCTCATAGGTATACAATATTATGCTCATACACGCGGTAAATGGTGTGCTAAATGCTTAATTGTATGTGTAAAATAGTAGGAAAAAATAAATATATTTTCATGTTAATGTTGTACCTACTTAATACCTACCTTATAAAAAGACCGTCAAATACTTTTATCACAAAATCCCCGTAGACCACCTTTGCACTTACAATAATTAATCACTGATAATATTTAGAAGTAATTCTCCGATCAACGATTAAAGTTTTTACCCGATTTATGACGACTTTGTTTCCGACTGACTCATTTCGTTTTAGCTATCAGTCGTATCATGAATTTGGCGTGTGATGTGTATAACCCTGATAAACTATAGATATGAGATAATTTTCCGGTTATCACTGTCGAATGATACATACCCTCTGCGGTGTAAATATAGGCGCCATTGCATCCAAGTCTGTCATGGGAAACTCGACTCCTTTGGTCTTTAGCTCAGTGTAGATTTGCACAACACCCTGAAACAATGTCAAAATGTTAGCTATTCTTTCATTTTTTTTGCAAAGCTTTTTTTTAAACAATAAACAACGCTAGACATTACACACAGCGCCATCTAGAGCCACACTAAGTAATGAGGCTTTTGTCGTAGACACCAGATAGTTGATAAACAACATAGATACTTTACTATTTAAATAGTTAGATTCGTCAACGCGTCAAGAAGTGATCATGATTATTTTGTTGTTTGAAAGGTACCTACTGTTTCGCTTAATCAAATTGAAAATCGTATAGAATCGTTCCATGCGAGATATGTGAGTTCACTGTTCTCAGTATGACAACTTCTCAGCACGACCTAAAGACTGAGAACACACCATCCGGTTGTTCCCCATCTAACTATTAAAATCTTTGTTTCTTTTGCGTATTAGTCTAATCCTCATGAGACTCTATTACTTTGTAAATCAATGGATATTCCCTCAGGATAGGACTTGTCCCATTTACTAACAGGCTAGGTTGGTGCCAAGGTTTTATCTATGAAATCATCGATATACGTCAGCCTAAGAGAACAATGTAGCTGAACGGTATGCATTTTACTCGGAACGATTGTCCTCAATTGACTACAATCATAAAATGTATTTTATCTGAGACAACTGTTACAAAATTTACAAATAATGCAATGTTTCATGTCAAATATTATTAAAATAACTTATGCTATCGTACAGTAATCGGATTAAATCACGCGATGTCATAAAATATCTCTGATACATAACTAAAGTAAATTTTCGATGTTACGTTTCACTTGTCAAATAAACTAAACACCCCGGTATTTAGTTTATTTGACTCACTCATCAATACATCACAATAAAAAGTCGCTTTTCATAATTATCTGGTATGCTTTTCTAACCAACGGATTATGATGCGGTTTTTACAATCATTTAGACTAGAGAATTTATCCTGAAAGGTTTTTGTATATAGGGTGTAAAATACCTCTTAACGAAGCCGAAAGGCACTTGTTCTCCCCGTCATTGCGATATTTTTTTGCTCTGCACCATACCTAGGAACCTTTTAGTTCCGGAGATATTGGGGGTCAAAGTTACAACTAAATAAAAGTTTGCAAAGAAAAAAAGTTTCTATACAAGTTATAAATACAAGTTTCTATTGCAAGATTTTTACTTTAAATACCTCCACGAACCATTCAATCCATCCATCAGCACAATGTTATGAGTGCGTTACATTGACTTATACCCCAAAACGTGATTCTTGACCCAAAAAAAAAAGTTGTTTCCCAGCATTAATTTTTGCGTAAGTTACCTACTTAGTTTGATGTACAGAATGCTTGGTTGACGGCTTCGTGATGAGGTGGTTTACACCCTGCATAAAACATTACTATTGAACTTGAAAAGCAGTTGTTTTTCTCCTTATTGCGATTTATTTGTTCTGGGTTCTACTTTATTTTGCCGTAAAACATGATGTATCACCCCAAAAAACGACGTTTCCCAGTAACAATTAATGTGTAAGGTTGCTTAGATAACAGGAAAACCGTGCGAATCTGAGCCGCACTAGTAGACTATCTGGATATACGTGAGTTAAGTCAGAACCATTAATTGGATTATGGCTTAAGCTGTTTTAGTAGTTAGTGGTGTAATAAGATTGGTTGTTAGGGACATTGAACTGAGGAAACGTTTAAACGAGGACTTAAGCATTGTATTGTGTAGTTGACAGTTCTTCATGGCCAGCGGATGTCAGTCAGGAAGGTCGCTTGACATCAGACCTTCGACAGGTCTCACCAGATCTCTTCGATTTCGTTTACATTTTACAGTGTAATTTGTGGGATAAGGTGTAAACCAAATAGCTCGTTTGACCGTACAGCCCCCCTCCCAGCCCCTACTCATCGCATCGCTTTATCGCTTTTCATGAGTAACAGTCGAAAGAATCGCGCCTATTTCCTGTCGACATTGATAAGTAGGTATAAGACTATCATAAATGATAGATAAGTTTGGAGTTTCCCAATTAATATAAAAAAAAACTGTTAACCAGTTTTAACACAACTGAAAACAGTTGCCAATTAGGTAACTGACTAGCTACGTGGACGCTTTGTATTACCACTCCCCGATAATCTCAGTCGATAATTATTAGTGTATGTAAGGAAACATTTTATTTTAAACAATAGGACCTTGATTGTATGAGGACAAATCAATTCGCTGAAATGGTATTTCTGAAATCGTGAGACTGAATAAATAATAGATGACAGAATAATTGACCAATATTTATCTGAAGTGTAATTTGTTAATAGATAAGTATCTTCCTTCATCACAATGGCCGAGATGAAAGTTTTTGTACGACAAAGGTTTAAAGGCAAATAGACATGTACGGTGGAACAAGCTATTTGGTTTACATTTTAACCCACAAATTACATTGTAAAATGTAAACAAATAGGATGTTCGACCGCGTAGTCACCGCCATTAATTGAGTAGGTACTCCTCTCTCATTAAAATACCTAGTTACTTATGTAACCAATTAACGCAGACGTGACTCTGTACATCCACCGCTAACACTTTCGGAAAGAAAAGGCGGCATAACAATCTCCCCAGCAACATGACTTTGCTATTCAATTGTTACATTCATAGTGTTCAAACACAACTGATGACCTATACAATTGAAGCTGAATTGGCGAAGCAATTGAAAGTTATGACCTTCTCAATATAATGATACAGAAACATGAGTATGAAATATCTGCAACACTGCTACAATCTGCATGTGTAAGAATACTAGGTCGCATGTAGCGTACAGTGCATGTAAATACTTGGTCTACTAGATCTTTGACAGTCATTATGGATACCCAGAACCCTGAAAGTCTGACAACCAAAGAGTCAGCACCAAAGGGTATCGTATTATCCAGTTAATGTGTTATCGCGTGAGCAGATAGGGTCGCTCCTCGTAGAATACTGGTATTCAAGTATTATTTCGACCGGAAAAAGCTATGCAGGTGATGATATAAGAAGACGATGTGTACGTAAATTAGCATTAATACTAAGTTAAACAAGCATTAAAAATATTCTTTGATATTTGTTTACCTGTAAATCTGGCTGGTTCTGGAAAGCATCAGCCCAACATTGGATGAGGCTGAGAACCTTCTCTTGGACCACTGTTGGAGGATCATTCTTCGGTCCAATAAGTTTTACCTGCACAAAGAAAAAAAAATAAGATAAGTGACATCATTGACGTTAATCATTAGGATTCTTGAAAATAGTTTATGTTTATAGGAAACTAGCGCACGTCACGCAGTTTCACCCGCGTAGTTTCTCTTCCCGTGGGATTACGGGGACAAAATATAGCCTATGTTACTCGCTGATAATGTAGCTATCCACAGGTGAAAGAATTTTTCAAATCGGTCCCTTATTTTGTAAGTTATAAAGTCATTCCTCTTTATAATATATTAGTATAGATTACATTATGTTTCTCTGGATATTATTTCATCTTTTTCTGTTATTATTTGTTACCTTTCCATTTTAGGTAGGTATAGACGTTAACACATAGACATGTGTTAATTAAACTAGTTTTGATAAAATATGCACATCATAATGTGACATGTTCAACTCTGAGGCAAAAAACAAGTTTATTTGTAAGCATATGAAAATAATACAGGTGTGGACACAAAATACCACGAAATAAATAACATTTGTGACTTTTGAGCCACAAATTCTACGAAATGACATTGGACAAGAAATCACTTCTGTATTCCTCAAAAGGTAAGCAGTGAGAGCGGGGTGGTGGCCCATTGGTAGCGGCTCCGACTTACGAACAGTAAGGCGTGGGTTCGAACCCGGGCAGGCGCATTACTTTGTGTAATTTTATTTCACTACTGCTCTCAAAAACGGTGACGGAAAACATCGTGAGGCAACTTGTTGAATAAAATAAATAAAGCGCTATCTAGTGCCACACTAAGCAAGGCTTGTGTCGTGGTCACCAGACAGTTGATATACTACTATATACTTTTTGTTGGTAAATACATACTTATTATGCATATAAACATCCATGACTCGGAAACAGTCCATGCTCATCACACAAACATTTGATCCTATCGGGATTCGAACCCGGGACGCGAAGAACGTAAGGCAGCCTCACTACCGCTGCGTCATTCAGGTCGTCAACCAAACCATTAATTCGAAGACATGTGACATCTACCAACCCGCACTAGGCCCGCGTGGTAGATTTATAGCCCATACGCAAAATACGCGCTTTGACGTGGAGTTGCGGACACCAGCCCGTTGTACAATACAATACAATACAATACAAGGTAAGAAGTGGCGTAAGTATACTCATATTTCGCCAGGTATTGTTTGAATTCCAGGAGTCCACATTTTATAATATTATCTGGACTGGGACCTTTATTCTAAACTTAAAAATATTAATTTAACATTTCGTTTTTAAATTCAACATTATGAAATAACAAAGCTTTTAAAAAACCATTAAGAAGAATGAGAGATAAGAAATTAATGAGCATCATTTCATCAAACAGGTTTTAGAATCTTAATTATCACTACATAGTATAAAACAATGTCTCCCGCTGCGTCTGTCTATCCCTATGTATGCTTAGATCTTTAAAACTACGCAACGGATTTTGGTGCGGGTATTTTTTATAGGTAGAGTAATTCAAGAGGAAGGTATATCTAGGTATAATTTTTACTTGGACGAAGCCGCGGGTATTAGCTAGTTATAATTATAAAAGAATTAAAAACCGTTAACCGTTCTAAGGCAAAAAAACGGGCATCATTATTTTTACTTTGCCAAATAAGTATTGTAAACAAATGTAATTATAACATAAGCCATGATGTTATAATGAATGTAGTCTCATAAATATATTACATAACATTGTAACCATAACACATGCACACAAGGTAGGTAGGGGCCTATGAATCATAATAAGCAAGTTAATGACTAATGCAAAGGAAACTGTAGAATATTATAATATGCATACTAAGTATAGTTTGTTTGTTTGCTTAGTTACATGTCAAATGGTGGCTTGATTTTTTTCTTATACACAGTGTAAGAGACAAGACTGTATGGTCTCTTGCAACAAAACCAAGTTTTACCAAGGATTCAGGACATAATTCTGGACCACATAAAGACTACTATACAACATTATTTTTTGTTTATACTAAACCCGAAAAGGGGTCATTGTACTCATCATTTTGAACAACTTTTTCTATGGGACGAACCTTGAAATCGCGAAAAAAAAATCAGCTGTTCCCTACATTTTGACGAGTTATGCGAACATAAATGTAGGGAACAGCTGATTTTTTTTTCGCGATTTCACGGTTCGTCCCATAGAAAAAGTTGTTCAAAATGATGAGTACAATGACCCCTTTTCGGGTTTAGTGTAAACAAAAAATAACCCTGTATACAGTACTGAATATGACGAAAAGATTGAAAAGATCTTTAAATATTATTTATTTCACGAACAAAGATTGACACATACACTGAATACCATTTCTCTTATACACTTTTACATCAAACTGGAGAAACCACTTTTTTTTTATAAATTGTTTAGTTCAAGACCTATTTTATTGAGAGACTAATATTAAAGCAAGGAATTACTTGATTTAAAGACAAGTGGTAGATAGATGCCAACAATATAGTAGATGTGTTCTAGTTTATTATGAACATTTTTTTAATGAAAAGTTGCAGGCCAGAATCTTGCATTGCTTGTCTACAAACTGGCATTTTGTGACAATTATACTAGTCTATTAAGTCTTGGATTCCAAGTCATATCAAAACAAGGCAACGCTGCAGATTAACCTTCAAGAGATAAAACTTGTTATCAGTTGAACTTGTTATCAACTGAGATATCAAAGGAGCAAGTGAATCATAAGAACAGACACTATCAATTATGTTACATCATAATATAATTTGTATAATGTGTTACCATTGATTAACTTTCGGCATGATTCATTTTTTTTTTAAAGTGATCAGGTTCCGTTAAAATGTTATTAATTGATAGTTTCACAATCTTGTTCTAGCAGTTACTAAGTACCTACTTTGATTAAAGATGCTAGAATGATTTACTGATATTGTACTAGAGGGTGTTTGGTAGATAGCATCTGGTTTTCTAATATACCTTTACTATAGGTACATCATCATCATCATCAGCCTATTAATGTTCCCACTGCAGGGACACAGGCCTCCTCTCTATAAGAGGGAATGGGTTATAATCCACCACGCGGGCCCAGTGCGGGTTGGTATAGGTACATGGAGTTTAGTAAATATAAGTAGATAAAGAAGATTGTAGGAGATATTTAAAATACTTTTCAATTTAAATAGAAAACAAACTAGTTATTTGTTATGTATGTGTGTACCATACCCCTTTGACTGTTGTTATAGAAATAGCTTTATAGAATTTTATGTTCCTTGTTACTGGCAGTCATAAACTCTATGGTGTGGCTTTATGGTTGATTTCGAGCGTTGGTTTTAAAATACTTTTGAAGTAGAATTTGTTATTTGAAGAAAAAGACAGTTGTAGTAAAAAAGTCGAACAGATATGTTTTGATAATAAAAGGGGGTTTCTTTATTAAATTTAAATGTTTTAGTAACACAACTATATTTGTATAGATGATTATTTGGATAAATATATTTTTGAAGACAGCAGTTATGTAATTTTATTAAAAAAAAGGATTCCATCGGATCGGGTGAGTGCAAATATCTTTTACGAGATTTCAAGAGGTTATGGGCCCTCCGCAGTGGGAGTATGAAAGTGGAAACTAAAAGCCAGAAATTGTGAAAAGTGTGAGGAGAAATATTTAAAATGGCAGAAGAATACGTCAAATTGTCAAAATTAACCAGCGAATCAGAATATTCTTTTTGGAAGGTAAAGCTTATGCTAATTTTGAGAGCAAAAGATTTAAATTCAGTATTAGATGATGAAGAAAATATAAAAGATTTTGAGAAAAAAGATGCGAAGGCAAAATTAATAATATTATGCTCCATAAGCGAAAAATATATGTCTTATGCAATAAACTGTAAAACCACCAAAGAAATAATTGAAAAATTTGATAACATTTTTTTGGGACACAAGGACGTACAAATTTCTCATCAATTGGAGGAGTTTTATAACTATAAATTTGTAAGAGATGATCTGATGACTGACATAACCGAAATAGAAAACAAAGCAACAAAAATAAGAAGTTTGGGTTACAGTTTTGATGATAAGCAAATTATAACTAAAATTTTGACGAGTATACCGGAAAACATGAGTTATTTTCGCACAGCATGGGAGGCGACCTCATTGACTGATAAAACACTTATAAATTTAATTTCAAGATTAAGTCTAGAAATGAGAATTAAGAACAACAATAAAAATGATGAAATAAAAGCAACAACATCAAGAGATAATAATGAAAACAATCAAGAAGCAACCAGTTTTTATATTAAAACTTGTTACAAATGCGGAAAGAAGGGACACATTGCGAGATATTGTAGAACTCCAATATCGAGTGGTGACAACAGACTGAACATCCATCAAAGTTGTTTCAAATGTCTGAAAAGTGGACACAGATATGCGGATTGCAAGGAAACATTCAACTGTATGTATTGTAATACCAACTCGCACTACACAAAGCGTTGTCTGAATATGAAGAACGTGAGTAACAATTTTACTAATAATATAGAAACTGAAGAAGAAAATATTGAGTTCATTATTGACTCAGGTACCAGCAGTCATATTGTTAATTCTGAGAGTTATCTTAAGGATAAAAGAAAAACAAATTATAAGATCATGACAGCTGATGGAAATATTCATTATGTAAACATCATGGGCAACATCTATTCCCACAATATTATATTGAGAGATGTCCTTTTTGTTCCTGAATTAAAGAAAAACTTAATATCTGTATCTAGACTAACAGATGATAATTATATTTTAAAATTTTTCAGAAATAGTTGTGATATTTATGGATCGGAGGCTGAATCAGTGACTGCTGAGCTAAAGCGGGACGGTTTGTACTACCTAAGTATTCATGCAAAGCCAGTTGTAACATCAAGGTCAGTAAACTCTTTTTATTTGGACTCTATGTTTTGGCATCGTGCATTAGGTCATGTACCTATAGCCAAAACTAAGGATCTTGTTAGAGGAATTGAGAGAGGCCTGGTAAAGGAAACCGACATCTGCGAAGTCTGCACGAAAGCCAAATTATGCCGAAAACCATTCAAAACTATTAGACAAAAAGCATTTAAACCATTAGAAATTATACATAGCGATATTTGTGGTCCTATTGAAACTGAAACATGGGATGGTTACAAATATTTTATAACATTTTTGGACGACTATACACATTTTATTAAAGTATTTTTAATTAAAAATAAAAGCGAAGCTTTTTCAAAAATAATTAATTACATAAATTTGGCAGAAAATCATTTTCAAACAAAAGTAAAAACATTTAGATGCGATAATGGTGGTGAATACAATAGTAAACAATTTAAAATGTATTGCAATAGTAAAGGAATTAATATTGACTATACAATTCCTTACACTCCACAACTAAATGGTAAAGCTGAACGATTAAATAAGTCATTGATGGAAAGAACTAGAGCATTACTGTTTGATATGCAGCTACCACGGGTTTTATGGGGTGAAGCTGTTTTAACATCTGCCTATTTAATTAACAGGAGTGCAAATACAATTAATAATAAAACACCAGCTGAAATGTGGTTTAATAGAATACCGAATTTAAAACATTTAAATATTTTTGGATCTTTAGCTTATTATAAAAATAATTGTCAATTAAAGAAACTTGACTCCAGGAGTAGCAAAGGGCTTTTAGTAGGGTTTACAAATAATGGTTATAAGATATGGGATCCTTCTGATTTTAGAATTGTTTATTCGAGAGATGTATTGTTTAATAATAATAAGAGTGATGTTGCGGATTATTTAAAATTGTGTAATCGTAAAGTGATACAGAGTGAGTTAGATAATTTATTTAAAGAGGTGAGTGTTGATATTGGTGATAATGGTTTGAATAGTGGAGATAATGGTGATGTTCGTAGTGATATTATTAATGAAGTTAATAATGATGTAATTGTTGGTGATGTGTTTCGTAGTGAAAGTGGTGATAGAGCTGTTGGTGGTGAAGGAAATATTGAAGATAATGAGGTGTTTGAAGATAGTTTTGATAATGTTGAAGTTAGTGGTGAAGATGTTGAAGATAATTTTGATAATTTTGAAGATAGTGTTGAAGATGTTGGAGTTAGTGTTGAAGATGTTGGAGTTAGTGTTGAAGATACTGGAGTTGGAGTTAATGTTGAAGATAATAATGTTTTGAGAGGGGAAGGTAGAAATGATACAGGAGTTGAGACTAGTGATGAGTTTGAGGATGCAGTTGAAGCAATTAATGTTGGACGGAGAATTTTACCAAATCGAGAGAGAAGATTGCCATCATGGCTGAAAGATTATGATTTAGAAACATCATTTTTAACGTATACAGAAGCTTTTAACAGTTTTGATAAAGATTTATGGTGTAAAGCAATGATGGAGGAGAAAGATTCGTTAGAGAAAAACAAAACTTGGGAAATTGTGAACAGGTGTGAAGCAAAGAATAGAAAAATAATCTCAAATAAATGGATATTTACAATAAAGCCTGGTGGAAGATATAAGGCGAGATTAGTGGCAAGAGGTTTTCTTCAAAAGCATAATGTTGATTATAAAGAAACATATAGTCCCGTGGTTAATACTACTAGTGTTAGATTGTTGTTAGCTATTGCAGCACAAAAAGGTTTAAAAATAAAGCAATTTGATGTGAAGACAGCATTTTTATATGGGGAGTTAGATGAAGAAATTTTTATGGAAATACCTTTAGGATATGACATTAAAGATAAAGAAAATAAAGTTTGTAAATTAAAGAAAAGTCTTTATGGATTAAAACAAGCACCACTTATGTGGAATAAAAGATTGACGGAATTTTTGAAGAAATTAGGTTTGTTTCAATTGAAATCTGATCCATGTGTGTTTGTGAATAAAGATAAAGGAATTTATATGGCTATTTATGTTGATGATGGTATTTTAATTGGTGAAAATGAAATTGATTTAAATAAAATTATTAATAAATTAGAAACTGAATTTGAAATGCGTAAATTTGATAAAACTGAAAAGTTTATAGGGTTTGATGTTAAAGTTGAACAAAATTATATTAAGATTTATCAAGAAAGTTATATTAAACAAATTTTGGAAAAGTTTAAATTTGAAAACTTAAAGGATAGTAGTCATCCTGATATTTTAGTTGATGTACATCAAGAGGGGAAAGGTGGAGTTGATGATGTACATAAATATCGTCAGTTAATTGGTTCTTTATTATATTTAGTAAATAAAACAAGATTGGATTTATCGTTTCATGTAGGTTATTGCAGTAGACATCAGGAAAATCCGAATATGAATGATTTTAGTAATATTAAGAATATTTTTAGGTACATTAAAAACTCAATTAGTAGTGGTATACAGTATGTTTGTGGAAATGAATTAATTTTAAAAGCATATTGTGATGCAGACTTCGCAGGTGATCCTGATACTAGGAAAAGTACGACTGGCTTTGTAATATTTTATGGTGGTGGTCCTATACATTGGTGTTCACGCAAGCAGTCAGTCACTGCTCTTTCGAGTACTGAGGCTGAATACATTTCTGCAGCCGAATGTATAAAAGACCTACTATACATTCAGTCTCTGATCTACGAATTGACTAATAAATTACCGAGAACACAGTTGTTTGTTGACAATCAATCTGCTATTGTATTGATTAAGAATGGAATTTTAAATAGAAGGAGCAAACATATTGATGTTAAATATCATTTTATTAAGGAGAAGATAGATAAAAATTTGTTGGAAATTAATTATTGTTCTACTAAAAATAATTTGGCTGATATTTTAACTAAACCACTGGACAGAACAAAGTTCTTGAGATTAAAACAATGCTTAGTGAGTGATAAGTGAAGGACATTCCGTAATGTGAAGAGTTATGTGTTGTAGTTGAAGTTTTATTAGGAGTTAAGGTTGTTTGGGAATTAATTTGAAATTTTGCTGTAAGTTAGTTATGTAAGGTTTTTAGATTAATTAATTCAAAAGTTTGTTTGTAGTTTTTAGTTAAGTTGAGTGGGTTTAATTAAGTTGGGTTTTAAATGAGTTGATGGGAGTTAGTTATAAGTTTGTTTTCTGTATGTTGTTCTGATTGTTTCAAACATAAAATTCAGAGGGGATGTTATAGAAATAGCTTTATAGAATTTTATGTTCCTTGTTACTGGCAGTCATAAACTCTATGGTGTGGCTTTATGGTTGATTTCGAGCGTTGGTTTTAAAATACTTTTGAAGTAGAATTTGTTATTTGAAGAAAAAGACAGTTGTAGTAAAAAAGTCGAACAGATATGTTTTGATAATAAAAGGGGGTTTCTTTATTAAATTTAAATGTTTTAGTAACACAACTATATTTGTATAGATGATTATTTGGATAAATATATTTTTGAAGACAGCAGTTATGTAATTTTATTAAAAAAAAGGATTCCATCGGATCGGGTGAGTGCAAATATCTTTTACGAGATTTCAAGAACTGTAACCCCAGGGAACACAGGAATATTGTGTGTTCCATAGTTTAATGCTGTGAAGACATTTCTCTATGTTTCAGTGTAATTGGCCTTTAAGATTTATGATCTTAGAAACACTTATCAAATGCATATGTACATTGGCACTAAGAGATTTTATGAAAAGGCTTTTTATTTTGTATTTGCCTTGTTTTGATGTGGCTACTGCTGATTTTATCAATGATAAATATTGATGCTACTTTTATTATTTACAGCAAAGTAAATAATATGAGTACTTACCAATTCAGATATGAATTCCTTGTTGCAGGCCAGAATATGAAAAGACTTTCCACAGTTTTTCACACATGTTTCAAGAACAGTAAGAGTGTACATGACAATTGTGTAATTCTTTCCTGCACTTTGAGTCAACCTCTTTCTAATAGCTTTAATGGCATCCTTGGGCCCGTCTGTGCTGCTGTTCACGATATCACATATTTCCATATTAAGGGCCCAGTTTTCCGACGGTAAGGATCCATCTGTCGCTTGTTCTGGAATAATGTTTCAGTACATACATCGCATATTAGAAGGGTCAAAGTAATTAACACGTACTTCATTATACGGCGCACAAAAATAATATGACCATAACATTATACCCGATGTACTATCAATAAAATTGCCTAACATTAAGTTACCGTGACACCACAACAAAGAGAAATTGAGATCTTCTAGTGCGCAACAAAAAGAAATGGAACATAGGGTACGGTATCTTGTTAGACTCAAGAGTACTGATTAATAAAAAACAAATCTATTGTATTCTCACCAATTTTTTGACCCACAGGAGTGGAAAAAGGATTCCCTACACCAAAGAAAGACATCTTTGGAAATTAATCAAGTATTTATCAAAATGATTTCACCGATTTCACTTGTCACCAAAAACGCAATTCACAGATAAAAAATACGCGCAGCTGTCAAGACTCAAGTAACAAACATTCGTTCAGAAATACAACGACTGTTTCATCATCAGCCTTTAATGTTCCCACTGCTGGGACACGGCCTCCTCTCAATGAGAGGGAATGGGCTATAATCTACCGCGCGGGCCCAGTGCGGATTGGTAGATGTCACATGTCTTCGAATTTTTGGTTCCAGGACAAGCCGGTTTCCTCACGATGTTTTCCTTCACCGTTTTGAGAGCAGCGGTGATGAAAATAACTTACACAAAGTAATGCGCCTACCTGGGTTCGAACCCACGACTTACTGTTCGTAAGTCGGGGCCGCCACCACCAGGCCACCGCTGCTCAACGACTGTTTATTTTGTATCTATTCTATTTTCTTGCTAATGATGAGGTTTGGCATAATTTTAAACTTTACAGATTATATTTATTTTCTTTTTATGTTCTTAATCATGGCATAAAAACAGTATAACATTTTTAAACTCAACGTAAATTGATTCGGTTTTTGAACTTAATTATTACGGATCGGCGGTAACGTTTAACATTTTTGAATTAACAATTTTGGAGCTGCACTAAAGATTCTTTTTAAGAATTTAAGCTGACTTCGAATGAATCGAATTGCACCCTGTCTGTTATCTATTATAGCTGTTATTTAGCAATATCCTCTGTCTATATTACTATACTATATGATCCTCTGGCTGGCTGGCTTCCGATATATTGTGTATTGTGGAATAAATTTAATTGTAACCATAGCAACGTCAAAGATATTTGTTTGAAAGTATTCTGTGTTACTAAACTTACTGTTGATAACTGTCACAGAGCATCTATATATACGGGAAAATTACTGTTCTCTTTGAATAAACTGAATTAATAACGAATTTATAATGTCGCAAACAAAGGGCGCACAGAAGCGAAACCTAAGTATCCTCATCATTCACCCCAACATAGAACCGGGTGTAATAGATAATGCTATGCTCACAAGATGTATACTGGAAAACGGTGAGTAAACACTTTGCGTAAGGATAGCATAAACTTCCCTTTGCATTGCAGTCGTACGTCTACCTATTATTTCCTTTTTTCTCCACGATCTAAATGGGGGGCAAGTTCCTGTAACTGTTAAAGCTAGGGGCTGTCAAAAGAAACTTAACTTATCTCTGGCAGGGCCGCAAATACGCTCAAATACGCTAATGCCCCCTTTATTCTCAAATGCCCAGGGCCTGCAATTGGCAGGCCTGGGTATTTGTAGATGTGGATTTGATGCAAAGGAATGAGGAAAACGTCAAGAGGAAAGTTTTGAGTAGGTATTAATTTAATGCGGATGGCTTTAAGAATACGCCAAAGAAGACCAAAAAAAAAAGATAGATCCACTGCTATGATATGGCTAGAAAGGAGGTGAATGTTAAGATACAGAGCAATAGTTCTCTAGAACTGGTTGGCACAGCATGTTTTCTTTCATACTGTGACGAGGAATACTAGCTGCGCCAACTCTAAATATATTGTGATAAAGGCAGGAGAATAAAACAGAGGTTTTCTGCTACCTGTCGTAAGTCATAATATACTTGTTTAGAACTTAAGATGATAAAACAAGTAAAACCGATGACTTTAGGTCCAACTGAAGAGGCTGGAAGACTTTTCGCTGAGGAAGGTGTACATCTAGACGAGGCGGTTGAAGTCAGACTCGAGTTCCAAAACATTCTGCGCATAGACCACCTTTGGATGCTAAAATCTTTAACTAAGCTAACTTTAGCCCACAACTTAATCGAGAAAATTGAAAACTTGGAACTGCTGACAGGACTCAACGAACTAGACCTTTCGTTCAATAAAATAGAGGTCATAGAAAATTTAGAGACGTTGGTGAATATAGAGATTTTAACATTATTTCATAACAAAATCCGGAAATTGGAAAACCTAGAAACGTTGAATAAACTTCTTGTATTCAGCATTGGAGATAATAAAATAGAAGATTACAAGGAGGTTGGTAATTATAACTTTGGTTATACCTATATTTACAATAAATGAAAACTTCATAAAGAACAATTATTGCGCCTTAGTCAATTTACTTTGCAATTTATTATGAAACGCATGTGACTAAAAGAGTGATGGACATAAGTATAGATGGATGGAGGGGGAGAGGAAGGCCAAAGAAAAGATGGATGGATTGTGTAAAGACTGATATGAAAGAGAAAGGAGTAAATGATGCCGTGACGTCTAACAGGGGAGAACGTGTTGCGCCGACCCCAATGGGACAAGGGCAGGAAGATGAGTCAATTTACTTTGCATTTTTCAATTATCTACACTATCTACACTAATATTATAAAGAGGAATACTTTGTTTGTTTGTTTGTAATGAATAAACTCAAAAACTACTGTGGCTATTTCAAAAATTCTTGCACCATTGGAAAGCTACATTCACTCTGAGTAACATAGGCTGTATTTTATCCCCGTAGCCCCACGGGAACGGGAACTACGCGGGTGAAACCGCGTGACGTCCGCTAGTAATATTATAAAGAGGAAAACTTTGTTTGTTTGTTTGTTTGGTTGTAATGAATAGGCTTAAAAACTACTGGACCGTTTTTAAAAATTCTTTCACCATTCGAAAGCTACATTATCCACGAGTAACATAGGATATATTTTATCCCCGTACTCCCACGGGAACGGGAATTACGCGGGTGAAACCGCGTGACGTCCGCTAGTTAAATATAATTAGGTGGTAGGTAATTGTAAATTGTTATTGACTAAAACTTTTTATTTGGATGTTTTTTTTGTTTTTTCATTGTAATGATGAATTCGAGTCTACCAAAAGCTCTATCTTCCCCAGATGGCGTACCTCCGTAGATTTCGAAAGTTGCGCGCAGTAAGCTTCAAAGGAAACCCATGTTGCGACGATCCCATGTCCTACCAATTCCTCAGGGGGGCTCTCAGTAGGATCACCTATCTGGACTATAAGATTATTACTGCAGCCGAGAGAGAAAACGGCATTGCTATGTTCAGGTAGGAAAATGTACCTATATTACTTATTTGACGACCCGAATGGCGCAGCAGTAGTGAGGCTGCCTTTCGTTTTTAGGATCCCGGGTTCGAATCCCGGTTGGAGCAATTGTTTGTGTGATGAGCATGGACATTTTGTTTCCAAGTCATAGATGTGTATATGTATAATAAGTATGAATTTAGAAACAAAAAGTATATATTTAATAAAACATAATTGTCGACGCTGCGACACTAACTATGAAATCGGGTAGGTCGGGGGCAACGCTTGTTCCCTTTTTTGAGGTCTTTAAATTAAACAACACTGATTTTAATATTTACACACTTATATTCATCACCACTAATTTATATACAATATCAGGATTCAGAGTCACACAATTTACAATAATGAGAGTACTTATTAATTACAAACAACTGGCACAACTGGCACAACTTAACGCAAACTATAAATAATAACTTTAGAAAATCGCGGACAACATCGACTTGTTACGAGGACGAAGGATGTGAGAAGACTGTGTCGAAAACGTTTTTTTTTTTATAATGGGCATCTCGCAGTTCAGTCTGAGAAGACTGGCTTCTGCTTAACCGGGCAAGTCCTGTGGATGCCTTGAGAATTTAAGGCCTCCAGCCAGGGCGATAATGACTAAAAACTAAGCGACAGCGCTCTAAGGGCACCCCCTGTGGGGTACGAACCTCGGCTTAGGGCGTCGCTGGGGGCAGCAAAGGGACAGGCTGGATCTGATTGTCGTTATTTAGGGACTGTTTTATTACTACAGGCTCAGCATCGCGGGCTGGCTCGAGCAAGGGTCGGGGAGGGACTGGACGGGCATTTCGCGCCGGACCTCTGCGACGAGGTCGGTAGGTTTTCGGTTTGTATTTGTACACTCTACGAACTGTACTGGTACCTTTCCTACTCTCTTGCAAGACAGTGATCGGATCGTCGTCGGGGGCGACTAGGGTGTGACGCGGACGTTGGACGGAGCTAATACGCGATGGGTCGTACCGGGCGGCCGATGCGATTAGGGGATTCCTATGCTTAATAGCAGTGTCGAAGTAACGCTTGGAAAGGCGTTTCATGAACTGCTTAACGGTGGGGATTCTGAGGTCTACGTGAAGACTATCGTTACGGACGTAAGGGGGGGCACCGGTGATTTTACGGAGAAATCGGTTCTGCAAGGTCTGCATCCTGTGGATATGACGCGGGTGGGCATGAGCGAATAGGTACTATGCAACCAAAGGTCATGATGGGACGGATGACTGCGGTGAAAAGACGCAAATTGCACTTGAGTGACAATTTGCTCTTCCTAGTGATCATGGAGCCGGCCCATAGCAAAGGCAGCCCGGTCACGAGCTGCTTTGATGTGGGCCTTGAACGACAGATGGTCGTCCAGAATAACTCCAAGATACTTGGCTTGCTTCTCCCAGGGGATAGGCTTACCGAACAGTGTCGAAAACATTTTTTTTTTTTTTTTTGGATAGGGCATCTCGCAGTTCAGTCTGAGAAGACTGGCTTCTGCTTAACCGGGCAAGTCCTGTGGATGCCTTGAATTTAAGGCCTCCAGCCAGGGCGAAAATAACTATAAACTAAGCGACAGCGCTCTAAGGGCACCCCCTGTGGGGTACGAACCTCGGCTTAGGGCGTCGCTGGGGGCAGCAAAGGGACAGGCTGGATCTGATCGTCATTAATTAGGGACTGATTTATAACTACAGGCTCAGCATCGCGGGCTGGCTCGAGCAAGGGTCGGGGAGGGATTGATCGGGGATTTCGCGCCGGACCTCTGCGGCGAGGTCGGTAGGTTTTCGGTTTGTACTTGTATGCTCTACGAACAGTACTGGTATCTTTCCTACTCTCTTGCAAGATAGTGATCGGATCGTCGGGGGCGACTAGGGTGTGACGCGGACGTTGGACGGAGCTAATACGCGATGGGTCGTACCGGGCGGCCGATGCGAGTGTCGAAAACACCCGAAAACGCCCTTTTTATACCCTTGCGCGTAAGTGCAAGTTACTGGGGATTCATTATTTGTCACCGCTCGCTGCCCACTTGTTGTGGCGAAGACCGGCGGCGCCTCCCCCCGCGTGCCCCGCTCACCACCCCTGTGGCCTACTTTCACAATGGACTCGCCCAACGAACCCGGATGTAGAATACAATGGCGAGTTTTAGCCAATCAGAGGGTTTGTTATGACTTAGTAGCTGATACCTTGTCAAACTAACTTTCATACATTTAACTACTAGTTCATAGTTTTTAGGCTTTATTTAGTATTTCTAGATAAGAAACTATTGCTTACAATTATATTGTTGGTGTAAAACTTATCTATGTATTCGTAACTGTTACATCTTTCGGAATATGGGTCATTTTCTTATCTTTACCTACTGTTAAGTTGTGCTTTCATATTATTTCTTATTTTACATCGATACAGTGCTGCTATGAGCCAATCTACATAATAAAACTTAACTTCTAACATGATCTGTACTAAAACTAAGTTAAACTATGGCTAGCAGAACTGTGCTTCGCCTACAATAATTATGAAAACAGAATTTACCTTTAATTTAAGCCCGACGTTTCGACCGGATTGCACCAGCCGTGTTTAGTTAGTTTTGAATGAGTTCTGACTCATTCAAAATTATACTAAGGCGTCACGTTCCTAAATTTTGGTTTGTGTAACAAAAGAAAAAATACGGGTTAAATATTAGTTAATAATCTAACTGACGGACTACCTAATTAGATTTCTTTTGTCGTCTACCCTACCTATTCGTCAATCATTTTAAATTACGTATTTTATAACTTTAACCCTCATTCAAATATAGGGAAACTATTTCCCACCCGGCAATGTTCTACATTTTGGTATTTTATAAATAATCGATAATCGTTACTTGAAATTATTTCGATCCATCAAAAAATAAACCATATTTTTTTTATTTTCTGGCAACACTTTCTTCCTAAATGTCACAAAATCAAAATCAAAATCATCAAAATCAAAATCAAAGCATTTATTTCAAGTAGGCCAGTTACAGGCACTTTTGAATTGTCGAAACAAAAATGAACAATTAAAGTAGCTACAGTCCCAGTCACAAGACATAAAAACTGTGAAAGTACTGTAGTTGCCCATTCCCTAACGTAGATCTCTATGGAGAAGAACGGGCAAGAAACTCCATGGACACTCTTTTAAATCAAAATATTGTTACAAATACTTGGTTACATCATTCTTGTTGAGATGGTATATTATGTGAGAACAATGTAGCAAGATGTGCACGTTAAAAGTGTCCATAGCAAAACAAAAATAAAATACAACTCAAAAACAAAATAATTAATTCAAATAAACCATGGCGACTAAGAGATGACCAGTCACAACTGACAGCGCCCGTTCACGAACATGACGCATGGATCAGCACCATTCAGCTCAACCATTTTGAAGGGAACTAAATGGTCCGACACACGCGCCACCATCAGCGAGACATTTGAGAGAGCATGACATACTCTCAACCGCCAGGGCACATTCAAGTCAAAAAATAAAAAATAAAAACGTAGGTTTCCAGTGAATGATAGCATTCTAGTACATGGCACTCACACAATATGGGATAATTATGAGGTTATATAATACTAAAGATATTGAATTTATACAATGCAAAGATAGTTGTACAATCTTCAGCAGCTCCAACAATACCATTTAACGCTATCAACCTTCGCGCCCCTGTCCATGTGGAGCAGGACCAGCATTAAGCCAAACATTTTTATCAGCGATATAATCGCTCAACTTGTAATATGCTTGTTTACATAGTGTGCGTTTAATGCATGTTTTAAATTTTTTCTCATTCAGTTCAAGAATGCTTTGTGGAATTTTATTATAGCATCTCAAACAGTACCCCATGAAAGATGAGTCTACTTTAGCGAGTCTAAAGCCTGGCTGAACTAGTTGGTTCCTATTTCTAGTACTGTAATTGTGTCTGTCACCTCTTTTACCAAAAAGATGCAGATTTTTTCTGACGTACATTATGTTTTCGTAGATGTATTGGCAATGAACCGTCATGATGCCAATATCCTTAAATAGTTCCCTTAGAGAATCGCGCCTACGAAGATTATATATGGCTCTGATGGCTCTTTTCTGCAGAACAAATATAGACTCAATATCAGCAGCCCGTCCCCATAGCAAAATACCGTAAGACATTATACTATGGAAGTAACTAAAATAGACCAGTCTAGCGGTATCTACATCAGTGAATTGACGGATTTTTCTGATGGCATATGCTGCTGAACTTAAGCGCCCCGCAAGCGATGTTAAATGAGACCCCCATTGTAGCCTTGAATCAAGCGTAAGCCCCAGGAAAACCGTTTTATCTACGAATTCGAGTTTCTCTTTATTCAATATTATCTCACAATCACTACTTTTAACATTCGGTAATGAAAATCTTATGCATTTAGTTTTCTTTTCATTCAATACCAAATTGTTTGCTGTGAACCAATTTTGGACCTGAAGAAGGGCGTTATTCACCTCATCTAGATTTTGGGCCCGTCTATTTATCTTAAAAATTAGGGAAGTGTCATCAGCAAATAACACCATATTATGTGGTTGGTTTTTCAATAAATAGGGTAGATCATTTATATAGACTAGAAATAGGAAAGGACCCAATATTGAGCCTTGCGGAACCCCCATTTTTACTTTCAAACCCTGTGAATTGACACCATTTATTTGAACGTGTTGTTTTCTATCACTCAAATATGATTTTACCAGGCTAAGTGCAAGTTTACTCAGTCCGTAATGCTCCAATTTCAAAAGTAATGTGTCGTGATTTACGCAGTCAAAAGCTTTGGAGAGATCACAGAAAATTCCTATTGCGTCTTGGGACTCTTCCCACGCAGCAAAAATGTGCTTTAATAGGGTTACACCAGCGTCAGTTGTACAACGTCCCTTGGTGAAACCATACTGTTGATCATGCAAGATTCTGTTGGTGTTAAAATGATAGAGCATTTGATTAAGCATTACTTTTTCAAAAACCTTGCTAAAAACTGGTAACACGGATACAGGTCTATAATTATTGGCATCTTTACTGTCCCCGGATTTGAAAAGAGGTATGACTTTACTGTATTTCATCAAATCTGGGAACACTCCTTGGTCTACACATGAATTAAAAATTAAAGCTAAGTACGGGGCTATGGTCTCAAGTATAGATGTACAAACTTTGATGGACATTCCCCATAAATCTTCGGTCAGTTTGATTTTAATTTGCCGGAAAGCTTTAATAACTGTTATAGGGTTAATGTGTTTAAATTTAAATTCAGCCAGGCAGCCAGACACATTCGCCTTTAATAAGCTAATTGATATTTCAGGTGAGGAATTAAGGGCCTCCGTAGTTTTTATTGGTATATCGGTAAAGAAATTTACAAATTCTTGAGCTACTTCCTGATTAGAGCTTTTAGGACCACATGCTGTATCTAATGTATAGCTATTATTACGTATTTTCTTTCTGTTAGTCTCGTTATTTATGACTTTCCAAACGGTCTTTATTTTATTTTCTGCTGTTTTGATCTTGTTGCTAATGTGCAGGGCTTTAGCAACTTTGCAAGTATTTCTAAAAATCTTTGAATACGTAGCAACATACTTGCTAAAAGTTTCTGTGTTTATAAAAGGCTTAAGGCTATAAA
Organism: Xestia c-nigrum; assembly: GCA_916618015.1. Taxonomy (NCBI): domain Eukaryota; kingdom Metazoa; phylum Arthropoda; class Insecta; order Lepidoptera; family Noctuidae; genus Xestia; species Xestia c-nigrum. Next base: position 16,802,213 of record OU745260.1, read on the forward strand.
GCTCAAATAGTCTTTCCCTACTTTTTCTTATACCTCTAGTTGCCCAATCACTAAATATAAATTTAGGGCAAATACTCTTTGTCTTCTTTTCAAAAGTTTTGTTGAATTCCGTGTGAACTAATGAAAAGAAACGATCATACAATTGATTTATATTAATATCCTCTTGGCTCATTTCACTTAACTTGTTCTTTAGGGAAATATTATATCTATTTAATTTGCAAGAAGTTATAGGTCTGAATTTAATCTGAACATTTTGTATTGGAGTTTTACACCTAAAAGTTACAGTTTGTCCGCTATGGTCAGACGGCAAACAATTTACTATGGCTTTATCTAAATAATCACAATTGCAGAAAACATTATCTATACAAGTAGCAGAAGATGAAGTTACTCTAGTAGGTTCTATAAAAGTGTTGGTCAAGTCAAATGACTTAAAAAGATTTAATAACCGACTGCTATTTGAATCCTCTTCTAAAATATTGATATTGAAATCACCACAAATAATTGTTGACTTATTACTGGCTGCAAGTTTTGCCAGGACATCTTCCATTATTGATTCAAATAAGGAAAAGTTTTGATAGTTTGGGGGTCTGTACACACACACAACTACATGCTTATCTAGCTCAACACAGGACAGTTCGACGCAATGTTCAACCGAGAGACCTACTATGTCATAACGTTGCTTATATTTCAAACTATTTTTTATTAATATTAAGGATCCTCCACGAAGCATAGTTTTACGGTTAAAGCAGCTACCCACCATATAGTTCTCATAATTAATAAGCATTTGGTAATCCTTTAGCCAATGTTCAGTGAAACAAATAATGTCAAACTTACTATTTTCTAAAAACAATTCAATTTCTAATAATTTGGAAGAAATGCCTTGGATATTTTGGTGGAATAATTTTAAGGTGTTCTGCTGAGGCCCTTTTTTACTCACTAATTGAGTGCAAGAAGATACCTTTTTGTTGGTAGGATTAACAATAATATTGTTAATGGTACCTTCTGTTGTCTCACTTTCTAGTTTAAATTAATATATGGAGTGAGGCCGGAGACTCCCGTGCCATCCTCTGACAACAAGACCCTATCACTAATAAACCCTAATTGAGAATTTTCCACGGTGACAGATGAATCCTTCTCAGTATGTGTGTAAACATTTATAGCACTAGTGCTATATTCATTAGTGCCAGTCACCTGAACATTAGTAGAATTACTAATTGTCGATGTATTAATAATATAACTAAACTTAGACATACTATTTATGTCTGTGTGAATACTATAAGATAATAGCCGAGCTATTTTGTGTCTACATACAATAGGTAGATACACCTTACCTCGTGTCGACTTAAGATTACCAACAATAGTGTTGATATCCAGATACATAAGTCTATCACTATAGTGACCTACTAGAAAATGAATATGGTTATTTAACATGTGTATATAATTGTTTTTTCTATTACCCAAATTTTCAAAATAGGGAAAAGCACACAATATGATTTTACTACATTTTAACTTTAACAACTCGGATACACAGTCAGTGATATCTTCCTTCTTAATCTTAGAACTATTACCTACACATATAGTTATGGTGGTACTAGGATCACAAACGGTTTTTGTCGCAGATGCCATAACCTGTTTGTAGCTTGACCCTGGCATACAATTGTTTTGGGTACAATAATTCAGGTTATTGCTAATTAATTTACCTAGCCCCTTACCTATACTGTCAGAGAACATAACTGAAAGATTACAATCATGACTATTATGAGAAATAAAATTACCACTCTCAGGCAGACTATCATGAGTAAAATTATTTGATTGTTGGACCGGTAAACTGTCCTGAGACAAATTCTCAACCTGGGACGGGTCCTCCATTACCTCAGGCTGGAAATTGTCATGGTTGGTAACGGTCTGACAACTACATTGACCCATTACCAACTCATTTGCTGCAAAAATATGTTCCCTAATTTGGTTCTGAGATATCAAATACCTACTAGAAAGGGAACTTAGTGAATTCTGAAGTACCTGTATTTCAGACTGTAATTGCTGAGTATCAATTTGATAAATTTTTACACTGTCTTCCAATTTTATTTGATAATTATTTATCTTATTGACTAAATCAACACGCTCTTTCCTCAGTGGAATATATTTGGAAAAGCGTTTTTGTTGTTTCCTAAATTGATTACATTTTTTTATTATTCTATTCAACTTTGCATATTTTTTTAATTTGTTATTGCTAACTGTATAATTTTGTTTCATTAATGAATCTTCAGTCAGATCAATAGTTATTAAGGAAGGGGGGTTACAATTAATATTATTGTTTAATAATTCATCATATAAGAGGTTTGTTTCTCTAGCCTGTGAACATGCACTTTCTTTCTGTAACTTTATTATACAACTATTGGCATGAATTAACTTTTCTTCTAAGTCCCTAATTTTAAATAAAGCCTGCTCATATAAATCACTACAATTACTGAAACCATCCGTGACCACCTTCAGTTGATCCCGTTCATCCACAACGTCCAAGTATTGCTGATGAAGGTCTACTAGCTCCCGTTTTAAGCTGGAGTTTTTGCCGTTAATCTTATCGACTTCCACCTCACTCTCCTCTCTCTCCTGTAACAGTTGTTGGACTTGGAGGTTTGATTCTTTAAGTTCCTGGAGGGCCGTTCTCAATTTTAACTCCATATCCAGAGCAGCAGCCTTACGGGTCATCACAGGCATGGTTTAAGGATGTGTTACTGAAAATTAGAAATTAAGAAACGGTAAGAACTAATAGAATATATCAATAAAGGAAAGTTAGCGATGAAAGGGGAAAACACAAAACAAAAAAGAAAGACAAGAAAGAGCCTTTAGTTATTAAAAGAATGAGGTTTACTATATTTTAGCTTTAAAAAGTTCATCCAATTTAATGTGTCAAATTGAAATGAGTGTTCAATTTCAATGATTTTATTGTCTTAGGGATTTACTTTTACTTTTACTTATGTGGGTAGATTGCTTACAAGAAAATTTAAACTTATCTTATGATATTACTTAATTAAAGTTATAATACACAATAAATGATCATAAATAATATATTTATGGATTTTTATTGAAAATATCGATTTGAAAATAAAACAAAGTATTATTGTGTTTGTTGTTTTATGACCGGTTCTCAACAAAGAGATTTGTAACCAGTGCAGGGTAATGATTCAGCAAAATTAAACAGACTAGAAACTGGCATGGATGTGTTAGAGAGTTAAAGTGACGATTGTGTGCTATTATTAAATAAAAGTAGACAATACTTCCCCCGAATAATCCGTTTAACTTCGTAGTTAGAACGTCAGCTGTTGTTTCTAGGTTACCGGTATCGTTGTATTACCGAAAACTTTATCAATTTTCAGGATAACAATTTTCCTGACTATTTACGCATTTATGATACGTATATGCACATAATTACACCTTATTATAACATAATTACTAATTAAATTTAATTTTAAAATACAGAACAAAGATTAGACATGTCACTCGGGCAGTGTTGCCACTTTTTTCACATGCCTAAACGTCAAAATCAGTGTCAGTATTTTGTGAAGTGTTTTTCGTCTGACGAGCAGAAAAATTCTTCTAAGTATACAACTGTCCTTACTTCTGCAAGTAGACTATATTTCTGATATAATGATGGTATAAACAGTGTATAAAAAGAAAACTTAGTGCTAGTTTTGCATGTCTAAACTATGTGGGAAATATCTTCCCTATATCCATTTCCGTAACTACTAAGTGGGAAACTAATTACCTATATCCCTTTCGCGTTCATTGTTTTATCAATATATATAAAATTTTGGTTTTATCTTGTTGTTCATAATTTTTATTTTAAAATAAAAATAAAAATATCAAAATATTATTATTTTTAGGAACGTAAGAATTTCAAAATGTCTCGCATGCAATCTAAAATTAAAAGAAAGAAGACAAATAATAAGAAAAAAAGAGAGAGAGAGTGAGCAAGAGTGCTTTAAAAATTTTCATCTGATTGAAGTTCGCCATGTAACCAATATATGAGGCTCCTGTTTTGTTTTCATTTCAATTTATTTATTCATAAACAATTTACATTGTGTTTGAAATACTTAACAAAGATAACAAAATAGACAAAAAGAAAAATATTATGCAAGCAACACAATTAAAAAGAACAACATAAATATTATCTCACATCAAATCGAAAATGATGTTATGATCAAGGGAAAAAAAAATATTATTCAAGCAACACAATTAAAAATTAACAACATAAATATTATCTCACATCAATCCAAATTAAAATCATGATCAAGAAAAAGAAATAATAACAATAAAGTACAGTAAAATTATTCAATGTCAACCCAAATACATAAAAAATAGTTCAATGTCAGCTTAATGCAAATAATAGTAGATAAGTCACTTTTTTAAATTATAGTTAAAACATACATAAAGACAACATATAGTAAAAAAACACAAACGCAAATATTACATGTCGTCGACTGAATAGAGACACTTATCCAGTAGAAATGCTCGAAGCTTTGTTTTAAATGAAGATGTATAAAATAAGCTTTTTAGTTCTAGTGGTAACTTATTGAATAATTGCACTGCTTGATACTGTGTACTATGCCTCACTATGTTAAAGTGAGGACTTATCTTATTTCTCAAATCTTTCCTACGTGTGCTCTCCCTGACCAGTCTTTCCTCATCCGTCTCATATTCATGAACATACTTTTTTAGATTAGTTAGCAGGACTAGAACGTAGAGACTGGGTACTGTCAGAATGTTTAAATCAGAGAAATGTGGACGACAACTCTCCGTTTGGGAAATACGGACAATAGTACGTATAGCTCTTTTCTGAAGGACAAAAGCCCGTTGGCAGTTATAATTATAGCTATTTCCCCAAAATTGTATACTGTATCTTAATTTAGACTCAATTAGCGCGTGGTATACAATTTTTAAATGTTTAACGTCAATTTCGTCTCTAAGAGTTCTTAACGCGTAACACGCGGATGATATTGATGCATCAATAGCGGCTAGTTCCCTTTTCCAATTGAATGAGTCATCTATGTGTATTCCCAAGAATTTCGTTTCTCTCACGAGTTCAATATTGTCGTCGTTTAGGGTTATTTCCATGGTGTCTTTATTTCGAGCAGTTGTTTTGAATAAAATAACCTTTGTTTTTGTGCTATTTATTTTTAGCTTATTTGCTGTAAACCACGAGTAAACATAACTTATGGCTTCATTAACTTTTTTTTGAAGTTCTTTTGTATCATTTGCCCCAATAATGGCATTTGTGTCATCTGCAAAGACCACAAGTTGTATATCTGGTAGAATTTTGTTTATATAATTTATTAAATCATTAGTAAATAAAATAAATAATATGGGCCCTAATATCGATCCTTGCGGCACACCAGCACATATATCAAAAAAGGATGACGTATAGCTTTGCTTATGTCCATCTTGCATCTCACTGATTTCTACAAACATTTTTCTCTGTTTTAAGTAGGATAACAGAAGTTGGGAGGCTTTGCCTCTCACTCCGTAGTGGTTTAATTTAGCTATAAGTAAGTGGTGATCAACAGTATCAAAAGCTGAGCTCAAATCTAAAAATACACCAGCCACTCTCATTTTATTATTTATTTTATTTATTACATCGTTAACAAGAGTATATATAGCGTCTCCTGTGCCAACATTTTTCTGATATCCAAATTGTCTTCTATGTAAGACTTTGTTTAAATTGATATGAAGTAAAAGTCGAGATTTGATAATTTTTTCGAAAATCTTTGAAAGCAATGGTAGCAAAGAGATGGGCCTGTAATTTTTGGGATCAGTCTTTGTGCCTTTTTTGTAAATCGGTATTATCTTGGCAATTTTTAGTTGCTCCGGAAATATTCCCTCATGAATGCACTTATTAAAGAAGCAAGATAGCGGTTCGGCAAGTATATTTAAATGATCTTTAATTACAGATATAGGAATTTCGTCATATCCACACGAACGTTTATTTTTCATGTTTTTGACAATATTACAAATTTCATTTGGAGTGGTAGGAGTAAAACAAAGTTCATTGTCAACCCGCTGTGTACTCTGCTGAAGTAAAAAGATCCCTTCCTCATTTGTATTCTTTTCGGTAAGACATTTGTTATCAAAAACTTTTGCTAGGGTGTTAGCTACTTCTTTAGGATCATCAACTATTTTGCCGTCAATTTTTAGTAATAGAGGTTCCGTATGCATAACTTTTGATCGGTTAGTGCATTTGTTCACAATTTGCCAGATTTCTTTGCTTGAGTTTGTTGAATTATTTACTTTTTCCCTAACTGTTATTTTTTTGGCTTTCGTGATAACCCTTCTATAAATTCTAATGTAGTTTTTCTTGTAATTTAAGACACTTGTTTCAAGATTATTACCATTATTAGCGCATAAGATGCGTTTCATTTTACTGGACACCTTCACACCTTTAGTGACCCACTTTAGTTTAGAACTCTTTATTATGTTAATTTTCTGTTCCTTTTTTTTATAACTACTCTTAAAAACTTCTGAGAACTTTTTTATAAACGTATTAATTCCCATACTGTTCCAGTTGTGTGTCAATATTCCCTGCTTGAAATGTATACCGTTATTAGAACTGAAAACTCTTTTATTTACAACAATATGCTGGTTGTAGTTACTTGACTTGCTTGTCAGAGATTCCAGCCAAAATTTACCTAAAAGGCCTCCATGACCATCAGCCAAACCATTATGGTCTATATCACATTCCTTTACATAATATTCAGGCAGATTTGTTATGATATTGTCGATGCACGAATATGAGTTATTTCTGATAAAAGTTGCAGCGTTCACAAGATACCTAAAATTGTAACATTTCAATAAGCTCACAAATTCAGTGCGTTTTTTATTATCTAAAAGTAAATCTATATTAAAGTCTCCGCATATAATGCATTTTCTATTGAATAAATGTTCCAACAATTTTTCCATGCGTGTCATAAAAATATCAAAATTATTGTCATAAGGACTACGATAACAACAGCATATGTAAACACCAGTTTCAATATCTTTAATACAACATATTTCAAAACTATCCATCTTATAAAGTTTGTTAATGACATCTATATTCACTACTTTTCTATCCACGTGTCCCAGGATCAAACTACCCCCTCTAGTCTTTTTGCGTCTGGTATTGTATGTAATCAGGTTATAGTTATCTAAAGAAAAATAATTGATGGACTTGTCGTTTAAAAAATGTTCACTAATGCATATGTAGTCTACTCTAAACTTAAGAGATTGTATATAAACATCTAGTTCATTCTTCTTATTGCTAATACCACACAAATTCTGGTGAAATATGTTGACATTTTGTAATCCAGGTGTGGCTGTTTCATTGTGATTATAGTTACTACTTCCAGGTTTATGTAAACAAGTGTCCCCCATTTTAATGCCCGCGAAAAAAATCATCAGCTTGTTGCACTACATTGGCACAAGTTTGAGTATTCGAAGGTTCTGACATTATATTTGGTAAAGATTTAGGGACTGATTGGAAGTAATATGGTATAGTGCCCTTAAGGGGAACAATTTTATTAGCACTGCTAGTAAGGTTACATTTTTCGGTCTTCCAAGAAATAATGTTTTTGCGCACTCTATTGTTGCAGTATTTCACATAATTATTTCGATACTGAATCCGTAGAATCTGTCTTAAAAATAGCCGTGACTTAACTACTGTGTTTTGTTTATAACCACTATCAATAAAATCTACATGCTTCAAATTACCAGTTATAAGATTAAGAATAGAATTAATTTTTGATGAGTTCATGTATGTCGCGTTGTGTACATTTCCAACTAACACATTTGTGTGTGAGATTTTAACTAAATTATAGTGTAAAAAGGATTGCATAGTAATCGGATTGTCATCGTTAGTGCCTGTCAATATTATTACAAAATCTCTTTCGTCAAAGTCTTTACATAAAGAAATACATGAGTTAACTATCTCATCTGTGGGTGCCATCGGTTTTATTATAGACAGTACCTCATAGTCGGCTCCCAAGTCACGCCGTAACAAACTACCGATATCTCTTTCCTGTTCATCAGAAAGAATTAGAACGTTGTTCTTCCTAGATTTGAAGTTGATCTCCTGCGGTTTAGTTAATGCTGGGTTAGCTGCACACTTTCCATTTCCGATAATAGCTGTTCTCTGTAACGTAGTCTGTTTATGTTCAGGTTCAGTATACCTTTCGAAAGATGTGTTTGTCGAGGGTTGCTTAGTTTTAGTTTCGGTTTCTGGCATGGTGGTTATGATTTTTTCTTCTTCGTTGTTTGTGATGTCATTAGGTTTCAGAGGTGAAACACAGAAACTGTTAGTTAGCCGACGTCGCACGCTCCTTTTAGAGCATGATGACATATTATGATTGAAAGCGGTCAAAGGGCTTCTACACAATTGTTTTAGTACACCGAGCTCCTGATTCATACTCAATACTTGTTTCTTTAAGTCTAAGTTTTCAAGAACAATATTCTCCATTTCATTTTGTGTACTATCAAGTTGGGATTTTAATTCCTTTATTTCTGCCCTTAATTCCAACATGTACGTGGAGCAAATATTTGAAGATAGGTCTAAGCTTCTGCCTAGTATATCATCACAAGACATTAAACTCGCGTCAATTAAACTGTGTTCCAGAGACTCCATAGATTTTGATTTAATTTTAGTTATTGGTTGTTGTTGCCTCATAGTGATATTATTTACATGTTCCATGTTGTCGCACGTCGCCGTCGCGCACAAACTAGACGAATTTCAAATGGATACAAAAGAACACCGATCGTGGGGATCGAACTCGATACCAATTTAGCACAGTAGCCGTGCCGGCCGCTTACGTTCCGCGCCAACCGGACAGTTAAGTTTGTGGTTGAAAATAAAGTTCGGTTTTTCGATGTTTTATACAAAAGTTCGTTGTGATTAAAACTTTTATGTCGGTATAAGTTTTTTTTTTAACAATGTTCTTTGTTAGTTCACTTGCACTTTCTCGTATGTTTTTGTTTGTTTTTTTGCACTTTTTGTAACGTTTATATCAAAATTAACACTGTTTGTTTTCTATAAGTATAAGGTTTTGTGTTTAAATGCTTTGGCGTCACTCAAATTGGAGATATTACAGTTAATAGATCACGCACTTTAAAACATTGATATCTTTGTTGTTTATGTATTTCTGGCTCAGATAACACTTGCACAGTCGGTTCTCACTTAATATTACACTTGTTAAAGTTATTGAGAATTAATGACACAGATAATCATTATTTTGAAAAAATATGTACAGAGCTCAATGTTTACGTGACGGGTGGCGCCACCTGAATTTTGTTTCATTTCGTTATTATCACTTTTTGTGCAATAAATTACCTTCTAATTTCTATGACTTTGTCTTTTTTCTTTAATATTTATGTACATGCAAAAACCAAGTAAAGTCAAATGCAACAACTAGTCATGTAGCACAACTAGGCATTGCAGTAAAGGATACAGGGAAATAATTTCCCACCATTAAAACAAAATATATCCTAACCAAATATAGGGAAATATATTCCCACAAAAAAAACATATATACTATGTTTTTTTTAATATATAATTTTAAATACATTAAAACTACTTCTAAATGTAAGCTAAATCCATTTTAACATCTTTGATAAGTCTTGCACAGCGCTGCATTTGTTTAAGGGTTAAGTAGGGATTTAGTTACTATACCTACCTAAAATACTGAGAAATCGGTATACTCCAAAGACCTTATAATAATATATTAAATAAGGTCTTTGGTATACTCAACGTAAACAAAGTCAAAGAATATATTGTCAGATCAAGTACTTATCATTCTAGTGGCAAAGTAGACCTGCCTACTTCGTCAGTCTAATAGAAGACTAATACAACATAAAAATAACTAGGTATCTCGTCATCTACATCTACACTATCTACACTAATATTATAAAGAGGAAAACTTTGTTTGTTTGTTTGTTTGGTTGTAATGAATAGGCTTAAAAACTACTGGACCGTTTTTAAAAATTCTTTCACCATTCGAAAGCTACATTATCCACGAGTAACATAGGATATATTTTATCCCCGTACTCCCACGGGAACGGGAATTACGCGGGTGAAACCGCGTGACGTCCGCTAGTCAATAATAAATTATATGCTAGAATAAGCGACTTGCTAACCTTTCCTGTTATTTTTAGACACCCATACACACAGCAATAGGTTCTACTGCGATAATCACCCATTTTTTATTTATTTACGTATGCCTTTAAGCCGTGACGCGCGAACTTTGTGCGGTGTGCAAGCCTCGACTGGCGGCAGCACAGACCATAATAGAGCTGACGGCAGTAAGACACGGGTTGAGATTTTGTTAGAGTGAGCGTGCGGCGACGTAAAGATAGTATGAAAGAAAGAAAGAAAGAAAGAAAGAAAGAAAGAAAGAAAGAAAGAAAGAAAGAAAAATATTTATTTGACGTCAGTTAATAAAGCACACACACAATAATCAATAAAAAATATACAAAACAATAAGTTGGACTTAGTAGTAATGTGCTGTGTGCCTCACAGCTGCGCCAAAAAGGTCCATTTCAGCATTCATGCCAGACAGGTATAGAAGCTGTCTGACGCTGGTCTTCCGTATGACGCACACATACAAGCCGCGCGCGGTGCGTTTGTATGAAGATATCCTACTTGTCTTTTTTATACTATGACATAGGCCCCCCCCCTGATATTTGAATCATAATTAACTTTCTGCCATCTGTTTACATGTTCTCGAGGAATATAAATAGGTGTCGGTGTCGGCCTTAATTAAACCAAGTGAATAAATACTTATCAATTTCAGAAGTGTCATACGAGTATTAGATGAAGCAGACGAGAAAACGGAAAAAGCAAGATTAGCCCAAGAAGACTATGATTCGAAGGTGGAGTTCTACGCGATGTCCTTCGTGGAATATCTCAGCGGACCTGAACTTTTGGACAGTATGTTCGAGAAAGATCCTGATGGTTTGATTATGCTCAGTTTCGGAGGTGAACTTATAGGATTTTTTGATCAGTAAGTGATTTTATTCAGTGGTATCCACATCGACCTTTCTTATCAGTTAGGTTTAGCGTAAGAATGGATGAGAGTTACGCATTTCTTTTAAAACGGGTATTAGGCATTGAGTTAAGAGTGGCTTAGTGTTGGTGAAAACGGGTATTATAAGGCATTGAGTTAGGACTGGCTTAGTGTTGGTGAAAATGGGTATTAGTCGTTGAGTTGGGAGTGGCTTAGTGTTGGTGAAGACGGGTATCAGGCATTGAGTTACGAGTGGCTAGTGTTGGTGTAAACGGGTATTATGCAGTGAGTTGGACTGGCTAGTGTTGGTGAAAATGGATATTAGAAATTGAAAAAGTCGAAGAAATTGAAATTGTCTAGTGGGTTAATAACGCCACGCCTACCAAGATAGGTCTGCGGAGGAGTTACCACAAATTTCCTACACACTGAGTTTCCTCCGTGCGTTGGAAAGTACGCAAAGCCCCAGGCCAATCTCATAAAGCGGTATATGAAACAGTTTACAGTGGGGGCGACTACGGCCCTAGGTACCTGACTATTTTTGTACCTATGCATTTCTGGATTTCTATTTGAATTATATTCTTTTTTCGTCCTTTAACACACCTTTATTTCCTCTGACGGGTTCCAGTTTTTTTTAACTTTATTTTATTTTGTGAAATCCTTTCTTAGTGCACTCCTAGACCACATAAATGGGACCAACTTGCCAAAGAAATCTGTAGACCCAGCGGTTTGGGCTGTGCGCTGATAATTATGTCAGTTACTCAGTCAGTCAGTTCCTTCTTTTACATGTTTAGATTGTGGACTAAAAATATTTTTAATTCATGAATAGCAAATTAAATTAAGTATGTTAATTCTGCTCAGGCCAAACAAATCAACACTAAGTCTCCGTTATATTTTTTTCATGTTTGTAGAATAGTACCTATTTATTTACTTATTTAAAGAAAACTGATTTGGCAACTCTTAAGCCCATGAGAGGTTTTCCATTTGAGAATTTAAAAAGAATAGTTTCCATGAACTCTATAGATGGCGTTGATCCAACTACGTTACTAGGTGCCAAAGCCAAAACGCTTGAAAAAACACACATCGCATACGCTCGTTGACTGACACTTTCGTTTGCATAGTAAGCTTCCGAATATAACCATTAGGTTCAAGTGAAATTATGTGACGTTCTGTTCCTTGCAGTAACGCTGTCAGGCCAACGCCATCTATCCAGCGACTAGGGAAGAGTTGAAAAAGAAAATCCCTCATTGCATGGGTTTCACAGGTACAAAGAAAACTACGTAGAAACTATGGCGCAACTGGTAGAGTTCGCCCAAGAAGCTTACAAAGACAGGCAACATGAGGTTGGCCTGTTTAAAGATCTCGTGGATAACGCTTTGGAGGAGTGTGTCGTAAAAAGCAAAAAGTATGTATTCGTAGGTACCTACCTACCTAAACTGTCACACAATTTATACAATCGCCTTACCCAATCGTTGATTCGTACGCGCCATCAATGAGTGAGTGGGATGCTAAAAAATCTCGTAAGTAAGAGACACCAATAATGCATAGCGCTGTAGATCTGCATTGTATGTTTTAAATCGTCAGAGTGGCCCGCGAAATTCAAATTTTCTTACTTTTTTTGCAATGTGCAGGCCCGTTACAAGTTGTAACGGGCCTGCAAATTGCAAAAAAAGAACTTGCGAGGGTTGTATCTTACAACCCTCGCAAGTTCATAAGAAGAGTCGATAAACGATTTTTTCACGTTCAAAGTCGTTCCTCGACTTTTATGAACTTTGAGGGTTGTATTGAAAGAAAAGAAAGAAAGAAAATTTAAATTTCGCGGGCTACCCTGGAGAATCAGCCTTAAGTAGCAACTGGTAGCAACCTTTGCATAGTGTTATTTAGGGTTCCGTTGCCAAGTGGCAAAAAACGGAACGGAAAATTTTGTTAAACCAACATTTGAACATAACCTGCAAGTTTGGTGCCTTTGCATTTCTTGTCCCCCTATTCCATTAAATGGCTTACTTAAAACCGACATATAAAATTCTCAGTGCTGCTGATGTGTAATGGAATAGGTAGGTATAATAATAACATAGATCAAAATAGCATTATTGGTGGAGTTTTGGAATATGGGTTCTGGTAGCTCTGAAAATGAGTGCCTCCAGTGACGGTCCTGCGGGAAAAGTGGGTATCATCATGGTGAGGATGCACAACGATAGGTGTTGCAGTAAAACGTGGCTATTTGGGTTTTTGGGGGCTATTTAGTCCCATATAAACCAAAATGTTATTGTGTAATTCCATCAGGAATTTTTCAGTATCAGCCAATCAAAATGTTTCTAGACATTGTTAAATAACTTCTACCATACACCAAGCGACAGTTATTGATATTTTTGTTCGAAATGATGGGTCATCCCAAATAGCCCCCAAAACCCAAATAGTCAACCTCCGTTTTACGATACCATTTTTGATCTTTCGATTCTCGTTTTTTGAACAGGTCTTATCCCTTAATAAATATTAGCGAAAGCATTATTAATTAGCACTAACTCACAAAATAGAGTGGTAGAAGAATTCGAAGAAAAAAAGAAGCCAGTAATGGACCAAGTGAAGGACTCCAGCAACCAGCTCACGGCGAAGCAGATCTCCCTCGAAGACATGGAGCAGATATTGGTGGATTCGGGTGAAACTTTCCATGAACTGCTGTACGAAATGTGGAAGAGCCTTATGACTCTCGAGATGCATTTGTTTGAGCAGTGTGAGGTATGTAGATACCTTCTTAACCGTACACGTGGGTCACAAGTAACGAGGGCCCCTGAAAAATTTCACAAAATTTGCTCACAACCTCAAATATTCTTCATGATAAAAGATAAAATGAAAATATAGCTTATCACGGTCCAGAAAGCTCCAATTGCCAGGATGCTATTTTCTTTGCAAAAGTCATATTTTGTTAGACATTAATGATTTTCTCCTCCTGTCTCCACACCCCTTTGCCACACTCGGGTTGAGTACCCGAGTGTGGCAAAGGGCCCCCAAAAAACTAAAATAACTACGCCACTGATTATATGAAATTCTTAACGCAGGACTCCCGCGTCCAATTCTCAGTGAACATGACAGAGAAGATCACTAAGTTACTGGAAGTGTCCCGCAACGCCTTCGGAGCGTGGCGCGAGCACGAAGGCGTGTTTTCTATGCGCCAGTTCGAGGTTCTATCCAAACATCTCGGGAACAAGGTCATGCTGGGGGACGCGTCGCCAGAACTCTATGACGTGAGTCGAATAGTGTAGACGACAAAAAATCGAATTAGTCAGTTAGATTATCAAAAATTATTAGACCCGTGTTTTTCTTTTCTTTTGTTCCGTAAATCAAATTAATTATAAACGAAGATACGACGCCTTTAAAATTCTCAATACGTCACGCATAAGTAGTTATAAGTTTTAGAGCGTACGGACGTCATGAGCCCCCACTATCGAGTTTTGATGCGTTTTATATTTGTACATGTTTGTGTTATATACATTGATTTATAAAAACAAAAAATACGTCTCCATTTTTTTCCAATAGGTTCTCTGACAGACTAAATAGGTTTGTAATTTTTTGTTACTGTCGTCTACCTATTACATGTAGCTCTTAGGTAACATAATATTATAAGTAACATCACGCCTATAATCCCCGAAGGGCTTAGAGAAAGGGGGGCTTAGGCAGAAGTGTACCTTACACCTCTGATTATATCACCCAGATGTGATGTACGCTAAGGGGCGAGCCTATTGCCACCAACCAGGTGCAAACCTAAATTCCGTGAGGCACTGAAATAATATCAAAAACAACACACACATAAACAGTTATGCGCGGGAATCACAATATTAAAAATAATTTTTCGTTCAGTCCTTATTTTCTACCTACCTTTCTCCTATCGAAATTGTTTCAATGATCACAGGCAATGATGGACCGTGACCTGTTGATGAACCTGGTGGCTGCATCATCAGACAACCACATGCGGTTCATAGACGGGCGCGAGGACCAGCTCACGACGCGCGCTAACCAATGGCGCGATGATCTCGTACAGGGAACCAATGAGTAAGTCCTATGTCCTTGTCTTCTCTTTCTACAGAGTGGGGGTTCAACACTTGCAACTAAAATAATAACATATTCGCAATAACTAAAATATTCGCTGTTTGTAAGCATTTCTAAAATGTACAAAATGCCGATTTTGGTCACAAGCTAAGAGAAACGTGTCCTCCTTTACTTCTAGCACCTTGTTGCAGACTGTACCAAATCATATTTTTTTCCGCAGCAATGAAATAAAACGCAACAGGGATAGAATCCTGGAGATAAACTATTTCATAGACAACCAGCGGGAAGAATGGGCGGACATGCACATGGAACTGACTGACACCACCGACCCTGATGCCGTCGCTTTATTAGGAGAATTGGGAGATGACTTGTGTTGTTAACTGTATTGTTATTTTATTAATAATTATTAAAATCACACATTGGAACATATTTGGTTTTATTCTTCATATTAAATTTCTAACAAAACTGTGATCTCAATCAACATAACTACGCCCCAGGCCATGGACCTACCGGGGTTGCGGGACTGTTCGAAAGAGATACCGTGGCCCCGGAATATAGAGGGTGAGGAAGGAACATGGGTGGGTTTTTGTCAGTAAAAGTCTGGCACTCCCTCCCGCTCCGAGAGTGGGAGAAGTTATTTGATGCCTCTCCGGACGAAATCTGTCCTATAGTCAAAAGAATGGAAAGCGAACATTCTTGTGGGTATGATGAAGTTCCAATTTTTCTGTTCAAGGAGCACATTGAAGTATTAGCCGAGCCTCTATCTGACTTCTTCAATAAATGTATAAAAGAGGCTATATTCCCAGAACAACTAAAAATGGCGAAAGTAATACCTGTGTATAAGAAGGGTAGTAAGTCTGATCCTAAAAACTATAGACCTATCTCTCTACTACCATTGCTATCTAAATTATTTGAAAAGATTCTTAAATTTCGACTTTTAGCACACGAGTAAATAAAGTTTTAAATAATAGACAATTTGGGTATCAAAAGGGTGTTGGCACTTCAGACGACGTGGCGTTATTGGATGACGTGATAAGCAAAATCAATAATAAAATGAGGGTTGCAGGGATATTCCTAGATTTAAACTCGGCATTTGACACAATTGACCATGAATTGCTTCTGATTAAAATGAGTCATTATGGAATAACAGGAAATGTTTTGCGACTATTCTCTTCCTACTTAAAAAACAGGTGGATGTACGTTGAAATTGACAAAATTCAGAATAATTGTAAGAAAAGGTATACATCCAAAATTGTAAGCATATCGACAGGTGTCCCGCAAGGATCTATTTTAGGACCTATTTTATTTTTAATATTTATAAATGACTTGATTAATTATCTAAATTCGATTTTACCGGACATTAAATTAGTAATTTTCGCAGATGACACACATGCCATAGTGGCAGCAAATGGCATGGTAGAGTTGACGGAAAGGGTGAATGCTACGCTACAAGCTTTTCATGAGTGGTTCACCGCAAAGAAATTGGTTATAAATAGTAAAAAAACTCAAATAACGTTATTTAAGACTACAGCCCGAAACACAGATAATTTAAATGTTGTCATAAACGAAGTCAACATTGCGCTGGTTGACGAAGTTAAATTTTTAGGTAAACACATTGACCAACTGTTAAACTGGAAACCTGAATTAAAAGCTATTGATGCATCGGTGTCGTCTGCATGTTATGCTCTGAGAGCCCTGCGAAATGAAATCAGCATGGAACAGTTAAAAATGATATATTTTGCGTTGGTGGAGTCAAAAATTAGATACAGCATACTTTTTTGGGGTAACAGTTATGAATATAATAGTAAAAGAGCTTTCGTACTACAAAAACGTGCAATTCGTACTATGGTCCGCATCTCACAAAGGGAAACTTGCCGACAGCATTTCATCAGTTTAGGCTTACTTACAGTTCCAAGTCTCTATGTACTGGTACTTTTAAGCAATATGGCCAAATACATTCAAAACTATGAGACAGTAGAAGAACGGCACATAAGAGAAGTCACCCGTAGACTGGACTTGAAGAATAAAAAAACTTTTTTACAAAAAATAAAACCGACTTCAGAGAAAACAAAAAAGTGAAAAATAACTTCAGAAAAAACGCTTCAGAAGTCGGTGACCTTTGTTTGATTGATTTAGTTTTTTTGTCACCGACTTCTGAAGCGTTTTTTCTGAAGTTATTTTTCACTTTTTTGTTTTCTCTGAAGTCGGTTTTATTTTTTGTAAAAAAGTTTTTATTTTTCACTTTTTAGTGGTTCACATGTGCACATGGAACCGGCGGACCTTCACAGCGTACCTGCGTGATTTTAGGTTATGAACTAGTGTAAACAATAGACAGATAATTATGAGATTTCGGCAACCCCAGTACATTTGCTATCATTTATTGAGGAGTTCCGTTGCGATATGTCCGAAGTTCTTCATCAGATCTTCATCAAATTGAATTGGGATCACTTCCAGAAAGTACAATTCCTAAAACTACCCAAACCGCTTCTAGTGTGCCTATAAAATGTGAAGAATTCTCTCTATTTCTCCAGAATCCCATCATCAGCTACTGATTTGATGATTATGAGACCACACAGGAAGCACCAGCTTTCGAATAAAATAAGAACGATCAAAATCGGTTCACCCAGTAGAAAGTACTGAGGTAACAAATATTTTCGAAATCGGGTGTATTTTACACATGTGCGTACCCCCTCAGAGCATACAGGCGTGATGTTATGTCATGATATAGTATAAACAATGAACCTACAAGCAATGGCAGCAATCACTGCAGATTTGCTGTGTATTTTTGAAGAGTTCCGTTGTATATCTCCGAAGATCAGCATCAGATCTTCAGCATACTAAAATGGGACCAAACGGGAAGCACCAGCTTTCAAACAAAAAAAGAACCATCAAAATCGGTTCACCCAGTCGTTTCGGTTCAACCTCCTCTTTTTGGAAGTCGGTTGAAAATGTAACAAGTCATAACTTAAGAATTGTTAAACACAGTCC
Organism: Xestia c-nigrum; assembly: GCA_916618015.1. NCBI lineage: Eukaryota > Metazoa > Arthropoda > Insecta > Lepidoptera > Noctuidae > Xestia > Xestia c-nigrum. The sequence goes on from OU745260.1 coordinate 16,820,269, forward strand.
ACCATACCAGTCCGTAAAATTATTCAACAGGTTACCCCTGGGACATAAAAAGTGCTGTCTACAGTAGCACCTTCAAAATAAAACTAAAGGAATTCCTGTTGAATAAGTGTCTATATTCGGTACAAGAGCTGTAATTTTATTGAATTTAAAAAACGAGCGACTGTCTCTCTTGTCTCAGGATTGTCGTTCTAAACAATTAAATTAAAAGAATGAACATAATTATTGGCAAATGAACTTGATTGGTACCCCCACATCACATTTATTTACGTACATTCCCTTTTGTAATGTGGATAAAAAATATCCTGAAGCGCTTATATGTATAACATGACTATTTATTAAACTTTGGTGGCCTTTTTTTGTTTGAGATTTTGAATATATTGATCTATATTTCTCTGGAACTCAGGACTTTCAACTAGTTTCAGATAGTCTATTACATATTTTTTTCGGTTCTTCTCCAGATTTGTAAGGTATTCTTGTCTTATTGCTCGTTTGGTGGTAGCTCGAATGGCAGGAGATATTTGGTCATAAGTTCTTATGAAGGCCTTGCATTTCTCTACTGCATCCGTTTTGTCAGCTGCTATGTCATCAATGAGACCCACCTGAAAATTTGAAACACGATATTCAGTAAACGAAGCAGAAGTTAAAAATAGAGAAAGCCAAATTCGATGTTATTTATAAAAAATAATAGAAGTGGGCTGAGAAGAGAGCCCTGCAAGGACTCCATTAGATGGGTACGAAAACCACCCAGAAATCCAATATGGTGGGTCTATTAAAACTTAGCCTTTCACGTATTTTGTCATGACTAGAAAACAAGTCAAAGATGGTTGAATTTCATTAAGTTTATTGATAGAGTCCTATAATGTAACTCCTAACAGGAATAAACGTATTTTTGACATCAATTTAGACCTCACCGTGGGTAGCTCACATACAAACCTGCAAAGCTCGTTCCGCTGAGTACATTGCCGAACTGGTGAGGGCATATTCTGTATGCTTTGGTCCAATGACTCGGGACATGAGCTCGTAAATCCACATAGCTGGTGGGATCCCAACGGCTGTATCGTTCACTCCGATGGCGGCCAGCCCAGTGGTCATCGCGCGGTAGTCACACGATAGGGCCACGAAACAGGCCCCAGCTGCTGTATAACCCTAATCCAGGAAAATAATTATTAAGGGTGATGCTCCAGGGACTAGGAAATACTTTTTCAAGGTCAAAGTCATTTCTAGACCTTTATGAACTTAGAGGGATGTATTGGTGATTTTGATCATAACAATTCTCTAACTACACTATTTCCGTCTACAGTCGCAAATCATTTTTTTTCTCGGGCTGGAGCATCTACCTTAAAAGGAAATATTTATGGGGTAGGTTTGCACTTGTTTCAGTTTAATTTCTCTGGAGTAGTAGGTATCTAAGTTTTTGGGTGCTACCCCTGAGTGTGAAGTCTTATCATGATCTAATGCCAGGTACACTTTGGTGTAACTGTCGAACGCGAATATGTTTCAGAGTGTTAACATTTCTTGTTACGTCACGTCACACCAACAAACCCTATGATTAAAATTGATTTCAAGTTTGGAGTTTGAAGCTACAGTTACAATAAACATGAGCACTTACATTAATAGCAACTGTTGTAATGAGATCTGTACAGAATATCTTCGTAATGGCATCAAACAGTGTCTCCTTTAATAACGTTAACCTTTGACGATCTGGTTTGTGGAATTCATTCAAATCCATTCCCGCTGAAAAAACTTTAGGCGATTCCTACAACCGTTAAATCTTCATTAAGTGTGTATATCAATAATAACTTTTATAAGTAATGTATAAATATAAAACAAACTTAGACTTACCGAAGTCAAAACCAGGCCCTTGCATTTATTTTTCTCCACCTCACGTACAGAGTCCTGTAGCTCCTGCAATAGTTCTAAGCTCAAGCTGTTCACTGGCGCCCTCTGCAGCTGCAGTGTGGCTATCCCTTCGTTATCCACTGACACGCCAACTAGAGGCTTCACTTGTGTAGAAGACATAAGTCTACTGCACACTGCAAATCTTTGTGGTAAAATTCTCAGGTGCATCATTTTAAAAACACTTTTGGCACACTTGTTTCTTATTGAACTCTGAAACCTACTGTTTAAGTATACACAGATATGTGTAATATTATGATAACCGATAATATTTATTTACAATCAAAATATTAGATATCAGATAACCTAACCTTCACGACTGATGAATGACGAGACTCTTCGAAAATGTTTTTAAAATACAAGTTGGCGTCGCTGATATTGAATCGTGTTTTTCATATCTATTGACACTTTCTTTTTGCGTAAGCATTTGAGTTCCGGTTGCAAATGTACCTTATCCATACTAATATTATAAAGCTGAAGAGTTTGTTTGTTTGAACGCGCTAATCTCAGGAACTACTAATTGAAATTGAAAAAAATATTTTCTGGTTGGATCGTCTTTTTATCGAGGAAGGTTATAAGCTATATAAGGTTAAAAAATGAACTGCAAGAAACTTGAGGAGTTGTTTGGACTCACAAATAAAAAATAATCACGAAAAATATTTATATTATGTAACGATCCGTTTCAAAGATGTGCAATATTTTCACTGCGCACAAAATTATTGAATATGCGCACTTGACTGTACTGTGACTGCACCGTGCAGGGCGCCGCGCGCGTGGTAGTTCACCCCTGCGACAGTGCAAACGTAGTCAGCTGATTCTAACTTTCCCATCACATTTTGCAGACTTTGGACTGGCAATGTTTTGTTTATTTGTGTAAACTAAAAGTTCTTGAAATAAGTTTTTTTTTTGGAATATATTTGTATTTTGAAACCAAGTACGTACACGAAATTCTTGCAGTTATTTTTTTAACACCTTATTTAAGTCACCGTAAAATTGACAAACGCGTTATATTACAATTTAACGTGTGTTTTCTAGCGATATTGTAAACTCGCGAACTAATGTCAACTGAACATACGGAAGTATCTCTGTCCCCGTAATCGGTATCAAATCCTGCACTCGGAAATAGGGGCCCCGTCGACTACGCTTTTTAGGGGAATATAAAGTGTTTAAAGGTTAGGTTATATTAATCCGTATTTCTCAGGAATTATCTTTTCGTGAGAGTGGTACCACTGGGCAATGGGGACCTCTCCTTTCCTCCACACCGCATGAGTTGACTACCATAGCATGAATTCCACGAAAAATAATGCATTTTATTGTAAGCAGTATGTTCGTTTGACAATTTCGAGAGTTTACAATATCGCTAGAGATATTACAATATAACGTGTTTGACAATTTTACGGTGACATAATATACAACCTTATTTTTTGTTTATACTAAACCCGAAAAGGGGTCATTGTACTCATCATTTTGAACAACTTTTTCTATGGGACGAACCCTGAAATCGCGAAAAAAAATCAGCTGTTAGACTGTTAGAGTATTATAAACGTAAGAGTAAACAAATATAATAATAACAAATCTCCGAACTGCTAATCTATCGGGAGTTACACGTGTTATTGTGAGTCAACTATAAAAGATAGACATATGCTGTTTTGGGATATTTTTTATATAATTTTATGTGGAATATTTCCGTTATACATGATTTCTATGTAGCTTTAACCATTAAGGCTGCACACGCGACGGAAGCTAAGAAAACCAAGTAACTTCTCCCGTTTTCCCAACATTTCCTTTCACTGCTCTGCTCCTATTAATGGTAGCGTGATGAAAAGTATACTATTACCTGCTCAGGAGTATGTAGAATAATTGTACCAAGTTTCGTTAAAATCCGTCGAGTAGTTTTTTTTTCTATAAATAACATACAGACAGACAGACAGACAGACAGACAGACAGACAGACAAAAATTTTACTGATTGCATTTTTGGCATCAGTATCGATCACTAATCACCCCCCGATGGTTATTTTGTAAATATATTTCATGTACAGAATTGACCTCTCTACAGATTTATTATAAGTATAGAAGAAGATAGATAACTCGTCAAAATGTAGGGAACAGCTGATTTTTTTTTCGCGATTTCAGGGTTCGTCCCATAGAAAAAGTTGTTCAAAATGATGAGTACAATGACCCCTTTTCGGGTTTAGTATAAACAAAAAATAACCCTGTATAACATCACGAATTCACGAGACTACTAATAGGAGCGGAGCACAAATGAGAATTGTTGCAAAAACAGGAATATTTCACTAATATGAATATTTATTCCTTTTGTGTTTGTTACCTCAGAACTTTCGACTGCGTGAACCGATTTTGATGATTCTTTTTTTATTCGAAAGCTTCTCGTGTTGGGTCCATTTTAATTTGGTCAAGATCTGATGCTGATCTTCGGAGCTATTAGTGGAACTCTTCAAAATTAGATTGCAAATCTGCAGTGATTGCTGCAATCGCTTGGATGTTTATACATCATAACAGAACATCACGCCTGTACGGCCTGTAGCTCTGAGGGGGTACGCAGATGTGTACAATACTCCCAGATTTCGACAGTGTAAGTTCCATTTATTGGGGTTATGCCTATTACCGTGACATTGTGCTGTTTTTTATTTATTTATTGGAAAGGGTGTACTTCAAGGGTAGTTTGATGAGGGGGTTCTGATTATAGGATCTATGACAAAGTAGCGGTACTCTTCAATTCTTAGGAGCACGATACCCGGCCAAATCTTTTATAGGCTACCCGGATATTTGAGTCCATAACGTCGTTATTAACCGACTTAAAAAACGAGGAGGTTCTCAATTTAATGTTCCCCGATTACTCGAAGATGGCTGGACCGATTTTGTATTTTTTTTTGTTTGAAAGGGTATTCTTCCCAGGTGGTCCCATAATCAACAAGTCAGGACATTGATGATGGGATCCTGGAAAAATAGAGGGAACTCTTCAAATTTTATAGGCACACAAGAAGCGATTTGTGTAGTTTTAGGAAGAGTACATTCTCGGAGTGATCCCGTTTCAATTTGGTACAGATCTGATGAAGAACTTCAGAGATAGGCAACGGAACTCCTCAATAAATGATAGCAAAGGGTACGAAAACGTGAACGCACACTTATCAGAGCCGAAGGATGCGAAAGAGCAGACAGAATCGAATTTCAGAATTAATTTTATGAATATAAAAACTCGCACACTTAGGTCGGATCGGCGTGGAATCGGACGAATACTTAAAAATTCACCTTTCGACAGAATCAACTTTGTTTTTGTTAATTAATAGGTAGGTTGGTCTGTGGATGAGTTACCACTCTTACATACCGAGTTTCCTCCGTGCCTCGAAAATCACGTTAATCTAACTTATGATGATTTAGCTGTGCAGCACCAATTTTAATGGCAACTTCCTTTATTTGGTGTGAAATAACTTATGCTAAAAAGATTTGTATGCAAAAACTCCTTCTCTTGAGTAATTGATGTTCAAGTACATTTACTAAAGGTGAAAGCGTAAGAGTAGCCCGCGAAATTAAAATTTTCTAACAAGCTCACAAGTCTAGGAACGACTTTGACATTGAAAAAATCGTTCCTCGACAGAACTTGGAGGGTTGTATTGATGATTTTGATGACTATAATTGGGTCATTCCCGATCGTCCACACCCCGTCGTCCACACTGCGGACGACTGGGAATGTTGCGTTCTGTTCGTCTACACTGTGGACGAACAGAACGCATTATTCCCAGTCGTCCACACCCCGTCATCTCACGTCTAGTATAAGAGTGTTGTAAAAATGGTTATGTTTAAATTATTGTAAATTAAGTGGATCTGTGATACAGATTGCTCTGTTGTTGCCCTTAATTATTGTAAAATAAGATGATCTGTGATGAAAAATACTGTTGAATTTAAACACTACTTAGTACACATTATGTTGTTATTAAAGAGGTTATATACTTACTTTAAAAATGTTTATATAATGCCAAAAAATATTAGATAAAATATTGCCTTTAAATTATTGTAAATTATGTTGATCTGTGATGAAAACTAGAATTGTTGTTAATTATTTTAACATTGATGATTTTAAATAAAAAAAACAGTGACAGGAAAATATGCTTTCTGTTCGTTCACAGTGTAGACGAACAGAACGCAACGTTCCCAGTCACCCGCACCTCGTTTCATGTCTAGTTTAAGAGTCAGTGTAAAGAAATTTTAAATTAAATAAATTATTTAACGGTTTAATTAATTTAATAACTATTAAGTTTTCTTTATTTAAAATCATCAATGTTTAAATAATTAACAACAATTCTAGTTTTCATCACAGATCAACATAATTTACAATAATTAAAAGGCAATATTTCATCTAATATTTTTTTGGCATTATATAAACATTTTTAAAGTATATAACCTCTTTAATAACAACATAATATGTACTAAGTAGTGTTTAAATTCAACAGTATTTTTCATCACAGATCATCTTATTTTACAATAATTAAGGGCAACAACAGAGCAATCTGTATCACAGATCCACTTAATTTACAATAATTTAAACATAACCATTTTTACAACACTCTTATACTAGACGTGAGATGACGGGGTGTGGACGAACGGGAATGACCCCTATAATTCTGTAACTACATATGTTCTACAGTCGCGAACGATATTTTCAACTTCATACAACCTACCACTGGCCTGCAAATTGTAAAAAACGTAAGAAAATTTTAATGTCGCGGGGTTCACTGACGCTTTCACCTTAAGAGCTTATGGACTAGGCATATCGACAGAATTAGCATGACACCTTCAAAGTCTGGCGAACAAAGTGGCCGCCATTTTCATTTAAAAACATCTAAAAAATAATTTGAGTGCACAAGCGTTTGACAGCCGTTCACTGGCGCCCTCTGCAGCTTTTTTTTTTTTTAGTGTGGGAAATCATCAAATGACTTCTCCCACTCTGGGCGGAGCGGGAGGGAGTGTCAGACTTTTACTGACTAAAACCCATCCATGTTCCTTCCTCGCCCTTTATATTCCGGGGCCGCGGTATCTCTTTCGAACAGGCCCGCAACCCCGGGCGCCCTCTGCAGCTGCAGTGTGGCTATCCCCACGCTAAACGCTGACACACCAACTAAAGGCTTCTGTAGAAGACATAAGTCTACTGCACACTGCAAAACTTTTTTATATTTTTCTCAGGTGAAACCCAAACACTTTCGGCGCACTAGCTTCTTGTCGAACTCTGATACTGTTTAAATTCATAATACACAGGAAAAATAAAAATAAAAAAACATTTTATTTTTCTACGTATATTTAACAAAATTCGATTTTTAACGAATTTGGAATAAATCAATATGCGCTGATGCTTCAAGGAAGCCCAACAATTAATGGGGTGGGCCTTATTCTCCGAGCAATTTTTTTAAAATCTTTTTTACACTTGATCTACAAATTACTAAGTATCTGGTAGGTACTGAATTACGCTTTTAAATGAAATAAAGTAAGTAAAACAACAATAAATATTCGATTAAAAATTTATTTTTATAATATCATCGGTATCACATTTGATTAAGTATTTCTTTTCATTACTTATTTGTCTTTTCTTTATATTCGTACAGAGTTACTTTGTTGACTTATTCAAAGAGATTAGGTAATAATTCTGAGAAGCTAGAATAGCTAGAAAATTTCAGCAACCCGCGGGTATGTTATTTTCCTTTGAACCATTCAAATGGAAGCTACCGGCGGCTAAAAGATGAGGGTCCTTGAAGACCATGAATGTGAAGAGTGGACTGCGCCACGGCCCGTGGCCATATAGACTTCTTGACCCTTAATGCCAATGTGCCAATTTTAATGTGGATAAAAAATAAAACAGTTACCATTAGAAAGTTATTTTTTAGCATAACCTACCTATACCTATTTATTCAAAGGCTTAGTGGCTAGCTTTCTTTGTTTGATACTTTTAATATATTGCTCTATATTATCTTGGAAATCAGCAGTTTCAACAAAAGTCAGCGACTCTAGTGAAGCGTTTTTTCGGTTCTCTTCCAATTTTGTAATGTATTCTTGTCTTATTGCTCGTTTGGTTGTAGCTCGAACGGTAGGAGATATGTGGTCGTAAGTTCTTATGAAGGCTTTGCATTTTTCAACTGCATCCATTTTGTCGGTTGCTACGTCATCAATGAGACCAACCTGAAAAGTTGAAAGACAGAAATGAGTACCATGAGCGTCATCTTTTGCCGACATTACTTGGGGTTGGCGTAAAACAGATTTTCCTTCCATTCGCCGCTGTGAAACGTCATCCTCACACGATTCATCTATCGTTTCCGTCATCCGTGGATCGCAAGCTGTTCCAGTGACTGAGTTGATCCGGTGAGTGTATGACTGACGTAACAGCGTATCTTTAGGTAAGGACTTAGAGCCGACTCTTGGTCCCAGCGGACTGTCACACTGAAGCGGTAGTGCCCGCCTGTAGACTGGACTTGGGTCCCACGTTGACTGTAAATCACTCAGATCAACTGCAAGTAGTAAGGAATTTTGATTCTCAGCCTGAAGCACCTTGCTAGAATACCCGCCCTCAAGAAATAAACTCAAATTTTTAGTACCAACTCACTGTTGTTTTTTACGGCATTATAATCCTTGAAAAGTGCAGGGTGTTGTTTAAAGTCATGATTTCTCAATAAATAAAACATTATTATAATCTAAGTAATGATTTTTGTCAGATTTGTATAACTTAACAATTTTTCTTAAACTATAAGTACCGTACAAATATGGACAGTACGGAAACTAAGCCTAGTTAATCAAATGATTTACCTACGCTCCATTGAAGCCATAGGGTTGTCCCTTTTAATGTTGACGATATTGTTTTTTTCAATACACTTCCTTGAAAACTGTATCTTTTCGCACTAGGATTAGGTTCACACGCGTGTGTTTTTCATGCAGTTGAATATATCGAGTGCGGTTGCTGCGATGCAGTCCGTCTGCTGATAGCCTAAGATGGTCATGATTGTTTGGGCAGATTATTTATTTTGTTTATTGTACGTCACAGAACCATGAGAATAATTTTGTTTTGTATTCAAAATCCCACGGACTGTAGGTATTGTATTGTACAACGGGCTGGTGTCCGCAACTCCACGTCAAAGCGCGTATTTTGCGTATGGACTATAATATTAGTATAGATATGACAAGTTTATGCCATTTCAGACTTCGACATCGGCTGAATAGTTAGTAATTGACGTTGCCATCTTGGCGATTTCGGCCAAAGAAACTGCATTCGATGACTTTTTAGAGCGTCGAAAGCTTTTTTCTCATGTTACTAGCATACCTATTCGACGGACTAAGTAGTCGAATTCAGACTATGACCTTTCGCACAATGTTGTCAAATAGCAAACATACAAACCTGCAACGCTCGTTCTGCTGAGTACATGAGGGAACTGGTGAGAGCATATTCTGTATTCTTAGGGCCCATGAGTCGGCACATGAGGTCATAAATCCACATAGCAGGGGGGATCCCAACGGCTGTGTCGTTCAGCCCGATGGTCGCTGGGCCCGAAGTCATCGCGCGGAAATCGCAAGTGATGGCCATCACGGCACAGGCACCGGCTCCTGTGTAACCCTGATACGGGAAACGTTTGTTTTTAAAAGGTTTTCACTTCCAATTTTAAAAATCTTTAACGTTTTTTTCATTTGAAAATTCAATTCTTCATTTTTGACGTTAGTATTTGGATTTTGTGGCTTGAGTAATTAAGACTTGTAATACTTACATTGAAAGCAATCGTGGTGATGAGGTCTGTCCCAAATAATTTTATAGCGGCATCAAAAATGCTCTCCTTAAATAGCATTAACCTTTGACGATCTGGTTTGCGAAATTCATTTAAATCTAATCCGGCTGAAAAAATCTTTGGCAATGCCTGAAAACATTCAGATATTTAGTAAGTGATGTGCAGTCACGAGCATAAAGTTTCATCATCATATCAGCCCGGAATCACCCACTGCTGGGTATAGGCCTACCCTTTTTTGCCACGCTTTCCGATTCTGTGCATCCTTCATCCAGGTGTTTACCGCGTCTTTGACGATATCGTCAACCCGACGAGCTTTAGGTCAACCCTGGTTTTTTCTACTCGGTCAAAGCCTTGCTCCATCGACCAACTCCGCGTGTAGCCAGATGTCCTGCCCAGATCCACTTGAGGCGCACTGCCCAGTCCGTCCCCGATGTCGTAAACTTTCATCCGACGGTGGATGTAGGTGTTACGCACTCGATTTATGAGGAATATTTTTTCAACAGTTACAATAAAACTTAAGACTTACCGAAGTCAAAACCAGGCCCTTGCATTTATTTTTCTCCACCTCACGTACAGAGTCCTGTAGCTCCTGCAATAGTTCTAAGCTCAAGCTGTTCACTGGCGCCCTCTGGAGCTGCAGTGTCGCTATTCCCTCGTTATCTACTGACACGCCAACTAGAGGCTTCACTTGTGTAGAAGACATAAGTCTACTGCACACTGCACAACTTTTTGATATTTTTCTTAGGTGAAACATTTTAAAAAACACTTTCGGCACACTTGTTACTCCGTTAATTGTGATACCTACTGTTAGAATGGGTAATATTATCACAGAAGATAATATTATTTTATAGCAAAAATATAAGATAACAAATATTGTTAGATTGCAAGACCACCATCCACTTCAGATTCTACGTTACGAATTGTCTTAAATAGTTAGGTGCAGGTATTATTTAGGTAATTATCTACTTACGTAAGCATTACATTTACCTATAATACGCCTGTACAATGTCCTTGACAGCGGAAAATACATTTAAGAGTGTTATTTACTTATCTCAATGTTTTGCGGAAAACACGGCTACTGTGAATATGTCCATAGCGAGGCTGTGCAAAACAAAATAAGGAAGGATAACTGCACCAGGAAAAGGGATGGGTTAAATTGGGTAAATACGATAGGTCGTATAAACCCCCCCACCCCTTCCATCCCTTTTCCAGGTACAGGTACCTAGTTAACTACCCACAGTTGTTGTAGGTCCAGAGCATTTTTGTAGGTATCAATATATTAAACAATCCATGTCATGGTAGTAGGCTTATCCCCAATAAATGGAACTTAAAATACCTAACTGTCGAAATCTGAGTGTATTGTACACATTTGCGTACACTCTCAGAGCATGCGGGCATGATGTTACGTCAAAATTTTGTATAAACAACTAGGCGATGCCCGCGGCTTCGCCCGTGTAAAATTATATAATTACTAAAACCTTCCTCTTGAATCACTCCATCTAAAAAAACCCGGATACAAATCCGTTGCGTAGTTTTAAAGACAGACAGACGCGGCGGGAGACTTTGTTTTATAATATGTAGGTAGTTATAGTGATAGTGATAAACATCCAAGCGATTGCAGCAATCACTGAAGGAACATTTGCCGTCTATTTTTGAAGAGTTCCATAGTACGTACATCTTCGAAGATCAGCATCAGATCTTCACTAAATAGAAATGGGACCACACGGGAAGCACCCGATTTCAAATAAAAAAAGAATCATCAAAATCGGTTCATCCAGACGAAAATTCTGAGGTAACAAACACAAAAAAAAATATTTTAATTAAAGAATAAAAACTTTTTTGCAAAAAAACAAAACCGACTTCACACAAAAAAGTGAAAAATAACTTTAGCTTCAGAAGTCGGTAACATTTGTTTGATTGATTTAGTTTTTTTGTCACCGACTTCTGAAGCTAAAGTTATTTTTCACTTTTTTTGTGTGAAGTCGGTTTTGTTTTTTTGCAAAAAAGTTTTACTTTTCACTTTTTAGTGGTTCATATATGCTTACCCTTTCACAGCGTAACGGCGTGATTTTTTGTTATGAACAGGTGTAAACAATAGAGAGACATGAGATTTCAGCGATCCCAGTACATTTGCTATCATTTATTGAGGAGTTCCCGTCGCCTATCTTCCGAAGTTCTTCATCGGATATTTACCAAATTGAAAAGGGATCACTCCAAGAACGTACTCCTTCTAAAACTACCCGAATCGCTTCTGGTGTGGCTAAAAAATTTAAGGAATTCCCTCTATTTCTCCAGGATCCCATTAAATGGAACTTAACACATCTAACTGTCGAAATCTGGGTGTATTGTACACTTCTGCGTACTCCCTCAGAGTATACAGGCGTGATGTTACGTCACTATGTTACATAAACAATAAACAACCAAGCGATTGCAGCAATTACTGCAGCTTTGCCGTGTATTTTTTAAGAGTTCCATTTATATCCCCGAAGATCAGCGTCAGATCTTAACCAAATTTGGCATGGGACCACACGGAAAGCACCAGCTTTTAAATAAAAAAAGAATCATCAAAATCGGTTAACCCAGTCGAACATTGTCGAAATCTGGGAGTATTGTACACATCTGCGTACCCCCTCAGAGCATACAGGCGTGATGTTACGTCATGATGTAGTATGAGCAATGAACCTACAAGCGATTGCAGCAATTACTGCAGATTTGCCGTCTATTTTTGAAGAGTTCCATTGTATATCTCGGAAGATCAGCATCAGTTCTTCAGCAAATTAAAATGGGACCAAACGACAAGCACCAGCTTTTAAATAAAAAAAGAATCATCAAAATCGGTTCACCCAGTCGAAAGTTCTGAGGTAACAAACACAAAAAAACCAGACGAATTGATAACCTCCTCTTTTTGGAAGACGGTTGAAAACCTTGCTGCTCTGGAACCCATCAATCACCTTCTGATCCTTTGGCTTGACAGACGTGAGACGATCCAGTTATTTTGAAGTGTGACCCGAATTAATTCAACTACAGCTGTTGAAGACAATAACTTATGCGGAGGACTAGATGAAGGTAACGATTACTTAAGTACCTACTTCAAGAATCACGAAAAAAAAACGTAGTAAGGAAGCGAAACATGTATACGATAAATACCGAGGGCTGCTGCTGCCCTGGACCGCATCGATCGCCTTCTGCTCCTCTGGCTTGACCTTTGTGATGCATCTATTCTGAAGTGGGATTTCACCAACTCATCTACGCGACGAATGTGATCCGAATAAATTCAACAACAACTTGGAGACAATAACAGATCCAGCGGACTAGATGAGGTGAGGGTAACGATTACTTCAAGAATCACAAAAACAGAAGTAAGCGAAACATGTACGATACCGAGGGCTGCACACAAGACGCATGCAATTTGTGTAATTAAAGTTTGCAAATTGATATTGATTAAAAATAATAATAGTAGGCACTTATTCACGTAATTGTTTAATTTATGAGATGCACGGTTTCCTTTAATAAATCAAAAACTATTTTCATAATGTACCTAACCTACTTAGGTAGTTCACAGTTTTGTTTTAATTTTCATGTCATAGCTGATAAGCCAACCTACGGATATTTTCCTAGTTATTTGTTATAGTCGTAGTTTTTTTTTTTGCACTAGACAACGTATTTATTATAATGAAGTTATAGCAAATCACAACAAAATATTTTGGTAAGTATACGTTTGTATGAACGACGCATGCTCCGCCGGCCCCTTAAAGGCATTTTTGAAAATTTAATTCTTAACAAAGATTTACAACAGCATCAATTCAACAATGACATGCAGATATAATGTTAATCAGTTTTAAATTGAATTTAAATTAAATTAATCTATTGATGATTGATTGATTTAAATGATTTAGATAATTATGTCAGCGTCACATTGTTAAAATCATTAGATTGTAATATAACTAAGTAGCGAGATTGTAAACTGACGGAATATTGTCAACAGAACATACTGCTTACAAGAAGCGGGGCTCCTGTTTCTGTCTGTAGGGTTTATATGAACCTAACCGTTTCACTTCGATAAATTGTAAGCAGTAGAAATGTTCATTTGACGATCGTTCCCGAGTTTACAATCTCGCTAGATAAATTATAATCTAACGGGTTTTACAATATTACGGTGACCTATATACCAAATTATACTTTTTTTTTATAATCTAACTCGAAAACTACTGAGTTTTGGTAGAACTTTGTTGCATTTTAACCCCATTATGGTGTCCTGCAAGGAATACGTCGAGCTAAGTAGCAGTAAACGCTGTGTATAAAAGTTTTTTTTTTGTGTAAATTAAACCACAAGAGTATATTCACAATATATTTGTTTAAAACATATATACAGAGGTAAATACATTGCACAGGTAAAATGTAAATAACAAATACTTAATAATTTTCGTTAAAGTAAAAATTTCGCGTGGGCGTCGTCTATTCACTGTTGCTTAGCTGCTAGATTACTTAATAACAAGAAGAAAATAAACATTACAAAGTAGAACACAATAATTCATCAAAATACTATTAGCTTCTACAGTTACATTTACTTGGCAGCCTTTTTCTTTAAAGATTGAATATACATTTCTAATGACTGCTGAACTTTAGGATGGCCTACAAACATGAGGAACTCTTGCGTGTCCTGCTTACGGTTATCATCCATCCAAGCCAATGGCCCTTGCCTGATCTTCTGTTTAGTGAGAGCACGAGCTAAAGCCGGGATCCTGTCAAACTTCTTGATGAACTGTTTGCATTTAGCAACAGCATCTGCTTTGTCTGATGCACTTTCGTCAATGAGACCAATCTGTAATTTACAAAATGATTGTAAGATGCTTTCATTTTACTTTATGGTGGTCATTAATTTCATCATCAGTGACAATATTATACTTACATAACTTAGCATTAAGCTACGCATAAGTGTTAGGCACAGATGTAACAATTAGTACCTTTGGCCACATTTCAAGTCATATATTCCAAGGGGTGGTGCTATTGACATTAACTGAGGTCTAAGATGTTGATCCAAATACTGGGCAGTTACTTAAGATATTGGAAAAATCCAGTGACATTGCCTGACCCAAGACTCAACTTAGCAGTTATGCTTTAAAGCTTAAACCGTAAGCAAGCTAAACCATGCTAGACCAACAAGACAACAAACGACAAAATCGTTTTTTGTAATACGAGTAAGCTGTACCTGCAAAGCTTCTTCAACGGAGAACATCCTAGCAGTGGTGAGGGCCAGCTCAGCCTGCCTCTGCGGGATAGTATTGGTCATGGTCTGCATGAACCAGTTAGGGGCCACGATGCCCAGGGCTGTCTCGTTCAGCCCGATGCTGTACTTGCCGCTCATCATCACGCGGTATTCACAGGACATTGCGAGGAGACAACCACCAGCTGGGGCATGACCCTGGGAAGAACGAAGAATAAGTCAGGCTTTTGTTTAGATATTATTAGGGTGAGGTTTAGTGATGAAATTTTGTATAGATGATTCAACGTATTTATGGTTCTATGATCTATCCATATATTTTTTTTAGAATAGAATAGAATAGAATACTCTTTATTATGTACACCATAAAAATATAAATACAAACATTTTAAACACTTTACACGGGGTGACACAATGGGCGGTCTTATCGCTCAAAGCGATCTTTTAAAGACAACCTTTGGATGGATTTAAAGGGGAAGGAGAGACAATACTGCAGTGTAGCCTGTGGTGTACCATTTACATATATACAATAAATAAATACATACATATACACACGTAAGACATATTACACTTATAGTACATATATATCATATAGAAGATATTACATCATATTATATTATATTTATCATATATAAATATATAATAATATATATAAGAAACATACTTTTAATTATCATGAAACAAGTGCGAACGAACTAAAACAAACATACCTAATAAAAAAATAGAAAATTTGCTTATTGAGAGAGATACAGTTTTAGTTTAGTCATTCATCACAGGCAGTTAAATAAAAAATAAGATTAATTATACTGTCTTTTTGAAATTAAGTACTTACTTATTTATTTCAATCCAATATCAGCATGTAAACATTAACATAACATGATTAGGGATTGTTTAAAGTGATAAATAAAATATGCTAAGCATGAGTCAATTATTTAAATTTTCGGTACTTAAAATTGAATGCATGTCAGTGGCTAGGGTTGTAAGACTTATTATGTATTTATTTTTTGTTTTTGGTTCCCTACAAAATATTATTTCAATTATGCTTACATAATATAGACGACCCGATTGGCGTAGTGGTAGTGACGCTGCCTTACGTTCTTAGGGTCCTGGGTTCGAATCCCGGTAGGAGCAAATGTTTGTGTGGTGAGCACGGACATTTGTTTCCGAGTCATGGATGTTTATATGTATAAAAAGTATGTTTTTACAAAACAAAAAAGTATATATGTAGTATATCAACTATCTAGTGTCCACGACACAAGCTTTCCTTAGTGTGGCACTAGGTGGCGCTGTGTGTTTATGTCCAGCGATATTTTTTATTTTTATTTTATTTTTATATATTGGTATGATCTGCTTTTCAAATTAAAAGAAGAAAAATAATTGATGAATAAAAAGTGTAAGAAGACATCTCATACTATTATAATTTAGTTGCAGAAAAAATAATAAATTTCAAGAATGGCATTTTATCGAAGTTAGCAGCACTACAGCACAACGAAAACATTCTAAAATGTGCATGCCATCCCTAAAAGTTAAAACTAATATCAATGTGTATCCAAAATCGTTTGTAAAATCAATTTACAAAATAAAAATCTTTTAATAAAACGTTGGTCCTTTTGGTGTCAGAAGAATGTGCTTTAGATAAATCATGGTTCAACATACATTGATAGCTGCAGCAGTGATGAATTGGGCCCCAAAGAGTTTGATCCACACTTCTTGAAGGGTCGTCCAGAACGTTTCCACTCTCTTCATGTCAGGCTTGTACATCTCCATGATATCTAAACCAGCTGAGAACACTGTTGGTGATGCCTGAAAGAGTAGAATTATTACAAAGCTATACTTGGAAAACTGGACCTTAGATACATACCTTAGATTTACTTCTAAATCTAGTAATATTTCATTAAAATTATTGACGGCTTTTTAATTTTAATATATTGAATGACAAATTAGTTTTAATTACAAGAATATTAAATTAAACTTACAGATGTCAAGATCATTCCCTTGCATTTCTTTTCAACAACTTCATCCAGGGCTTTGTCCATTGCTTCAAGGAGGTCCAAGTTGAGGCTGTTCACTGGTAGCCTTTGCATGGTCACAGTTGCTATTCCCTCATTGTCTACTGCTGTGTCAACCAGAGGGCCTTTGCTTGACATGGCCCTAATGCTGGGCACAACCCTTCTGGTGACATTGCCTACTAATTGCCTCAGAGGAAACATTCTGCAAACACAATTTTACACAAGTTCTAGATGTATTACTTAATTTTCTAAATATGAATCTAAGGATCCTTAAAATAGAGCCAAAATTAATTAATACATTAAAATTATTTTAACAACACAATTGACTGACTAATTAAGTACGTTTTAAAACAATTGAGGTATGAGAATAAGACAAAAATAACCTACGTTTAGTACAAAAAACACGTAAGTTATAATCACTGTGTTGTTTGTGCGGTCGGACCTTGGACTCTGCAGCCTATGTTTAGTTTCAAAGTACAATTAGATAACTTTATCTGGCAATTTATTATATCTTCCATAGATTGATTTGAACTTTGTACCCTCGTCTCTGAGTTCAATACCCCCATTCATTTGTTTTGCTCAAGTTTTTTTTTTCTTTTTTGCAAAGTAACTGATCTGAAGGATATCGACCATTCTGCGACAAGGTGTTATTAGCTGAAAGAAAAGTAATTTTGATAGAGAAATATTTTATAAATATAAATACATTAGAATATTCAAATTGTAAAAATATATTTTCATTTTAAAAGTACACTCTTGCTATACCGTCAGTTTTTAAAGCTTAATTTTGGAGTTCTGAAAATCTGTTGAAAGTTCCTGTACCTGTGCCCTGTGGCCAATAACTATGAGCCCAAAACGATTTTTGGGCTGAAATGGATCACCTTATAAGCGGAAGAGATTTGTCGACCGTTGGACAGCCACATGCAAAAAGAGTATAGAGATTCTGAAAAGGCTGGTGCCCATTTAGATGAAAGCCGTCGTGTTGCTGTCAGTGTCACTGTCATGCATGAATGAATGAGTATCACTGTCTGTTGTCTGTCACTTCACCCGTCAACATCAGTATTTTTCTGATTTCTAGATTTGAGATTTATAAAAATATTGTAATAATCGATTAGCGATGAACTAAAGTTAGGCTCAACATGTAGAAAGATATTATTAAGATTCTTGTTCATTGTTTGTACGAGTGAAAACAATATGTCGTTGGAACAAACGGCTTGCGATGGTAAATAATCTTTTGGACTTTTGATCTAGTTTTTAGGCGCTGCATCTGAGATTTTCATATTTATTCGCCTTAAATAGAATTCCTGTACAATTACTTGTAAGCCTGGCCTGTTTGATCCGGGATATTATAATATCCATAACAAGAGAGGTCATCGCCCTCGCCGGCAAACATGCAAGTGTTGTAGTAAAATAGTATGTAAAATGTATATTATTATGTTGTCATGATGATTTCAGACTTGAAGGCGTTTGAGCGACGCCTGACGGAAGTCATAGGATGCCTGCAGCCTGCTACTATGAGATGGAGAAGTATGTTTTTGAGAAAGATAGCATTAATTAACATACATATTTCAAGTTGATAAAGTTTTTGTTGTCACTGTGTTAGTTTGATGCATGATTACTGTGTTATCGACTTACACCATTTAAATCTTTTACAGGCCAACAAACTAAATGTTTTACTGGTTAATGAACCAAATTCATAACTGAATGTAGGTACCAGTAGATTTCTTGTGAATGTTTATGCTAAGTGACAATAGTCAGCACTATCCTATTTTTTGCACACTTACATCATAGTGCTAATCTTTTTGCTTCGTCACAGTGATTATAATATTAGTATGTGTGTTTGTCGGAGTAACGGACTTAAATCACTCTATATGGACTTTGTCATGCCAGACTTTTTCTGCAATGTCTGCTTTTTGTCAGGACTTTTCGAGGACCTAGTCCTAATCCTAACAGCTGTGAGAGGCCTTTGCTCAGTATGTGGAATTTCCTTTACAGCTTAGGCAACAATACCTTGTGTATAAAGACAGGTTTTAATTTTTGTCTATATTCTGTACTAGCACGTCGCTCACGACTCTGTCCACGAAAATTGTGATAGCTCCGCAAATTCTTATGATATGAATATATTTATAGCCTATGTTACACAGTGAAAATGTAGCTTTCTAATGGTGAAAGAATTTTTTAAATCGGTTTAGTAGTTCTTAAGTTAAATCGAAACAAACAAACAAAAAAGAAAATCTTTCCTCTTTATAATATTGTTTTAGACAACTACAAATCACGTTTTCTCTCTGTTCTAGTTTTGCTGACTGTGGTGTCAGTGTGCACAGCGATAGCTGCATATCATTGGTTGATGGACCCGCTCACACCGGTTGTCTCCCTCACACAGTCGCTCTGGAACCACCCCTTTTTTGCCTTCACCTCTACTTTTTTAGGTAAGCTATTATCATTTAGCTATTACTTGTATCTTCCGGGCCTCCGACACATGGTATTAGTAAGAACAATGGGTTTTTAGTTGGTCAAAGTCTTACACTTGACCCAGGCGGAGGGTATCCATGATGATTTTCCCTGCTTCTATTGTTTTTTGCTAAAGAGCCTAAATCTATTGACCATTAAATTAATATCTGAAATAGAAGCAGGATTAATGGCTGATAAACAATAGTTGGGATTCCGAGCAGATTTTACCAACCATAACATTAATCCTCCTGACTCTTTACGGTCATGGTTGCCAATCTCAGTGGAGATAAGCCAGAGCGGGAGATTTAGTGCATAAGTGTGTGTGCAAACACAGGAGCACTGTCTCTTTAACACAAACTTTAATGGGACGGCAATCTGACACAAACAGAGAGATCAGGGGCAGGACATATGATAGTTGTTGCTACCAGCTGGTAGCAACAGCTATCATATGTCCTGCCCAAGCTAAGCTATGTCAAAAGTCCATAGCAATAATGACACTTACAGCTGACAACCAAAAATAATCTGAAATTTGGACCCCGTCGGCTCCAGATTCATTTTGGTTGTAAATTTGAACTAATCGCGCAATTTATTCCGTTGTCTGTCAATTTGTAAAAATAGCTGTTAGGGTCGCATCCTATTACGGCGAAATGAAGTTGTTCGTGTATACCGTTAGTGGATTGATGTCCCTTTCAGCCCGTATACCTACCTACACCGTGTTTCCACTTTTCGGACGATATCCATAAACTTCGACCGGAGTACAATACTCATCATTATGTAGAACTGTTATTCTGGGCCAATCGTTTTACATTTTGTCGACTCGTCGCAATCCCGTCGCAGTTTATGAATATTGTCCTGAAACACGGTGTTTAAGTCACCGTAAAATTGTCAAACAAGTTAGATTGTAAAATAACTAGAGAGATTGCAAACTCTCGAAATATTGTCAAACGAACATACTGCTTACAATAAAACGGATTATTTTTCGGTAGATTGTAATCTATCGAAGTGAAACCGTAATATTGTGAAATGCAATCGATGGAAGTCTGAAGAACTCCCCCCCCCCAACCCAATTGCCCAATGGTACCACTCTCATGAAAGATAATGTACCATTCCTGAGAAATACCGATTAATATAACCTAACCTCAAAACACTTTATATTCCCATAAAAAGCGTAGTCGACGGAGCCCCGCTTCGCGGGGCCTATAGGAGCCTGACGTGGGGATGCCCCAAGTCCTGATTATGGAGGCAGAGATACTTCCGTCGCATGCATCCCACAATGTTACGGTTTCACTTCCAAAGATTACAATCTACCGAAAAATAAAGCGTTATATTGTAAGCAGTATGTTCAGTTGACAATATTTCGAGAGTTTACAACCTCGCTAGAGAGATTATTACAATGTGTTTGACAATTTTACGGTGATATATTTTTCAAAAGTTATTAAGTATGTAATATTGAAAAGGGGTCACTTTAGGTTAGGCAGGCAGGCTGAAACTTCGAAATTGAGGTTGGGTTATCCTGCATCCCCACCTGGGTTTTTTGCGAAATTAACAATAATTATTTTGCATAATATTTTATTGGATTTATTACTTTCCAGTGTTGCTATTCATGATGGGAGTGCACAGAAAGGTGGTGGCGCCGAGCATCATCACCGCGCGCACGCGCTCTGTGCTCAACGACTTCAACATGTCGTGCGACGACACCGGCAAACTCATCCTCAAGCCTCGCCCCGCCAACACCTAACACATCATTGTACATATTTTTTAAGTTAAGAATAAATTGTTTCTTTGTTTACATGACTTTTTACTATACTACAATCATCATTATCATCATTTCAGCCGAAAGACGTCCACTGCTGGACATAGGCCTCCCCCAAGTATCGCCACATACTACTACCGGTCTCGTATTCAACGGATTCCCTCAACCTTCACCAAGTCATCAGTCCACCTAGTGGGAAGTCTTCCAACGCATCGCCTTACGGTTCGCAGTCGCCATTCCAGAACTTTTCGGCCCCATCGGCCACCCGTTCTGCTAGCAATGTGCCCTCCCCACCGCCACATGGTCAGTGACCTTGGTTCTCTTGAGGATGCCTTCATTTCTGATTCGATCCCATTAGGAACCTCCGAGCATAGCCATCTCCATTTCCTTTTGGGTGACTTTAAGCCTTTTGATAAGGCCCATTGTGAGCGACCACGTTTCGATCCCGTATGTTATCACTGGCAACAGTGGCAACACACACTGGTCATAGACTTTCGTCTTGAGACACTGCAGTAAGTTGGACGAGAAGCTACCGCGCAACTTCCCGAACGCTGCCCAGCCGATTCGGATTCGATTTGCTATTACTTCATTAAAATAAATACGTTGTCTAGTGCAAACTTTTCGGCCCCATCGGCCATCCGTTCTGCGAGCAATTCGCCCCTGCCCACTGCCACTTGAGGGGCCGGCGGAGCATGCGTCGTTCATACAAACGTAATACCAAAATATTTTGTAAATCATACATATTCTTAAGGTAGTGTGTATTTATTTCGGTTGGTTTACAGAATATCTAGAGGAAGACCAAAGAAACGATGGATGGACTGTGTTAAGAAGGATATGGTAAGAAAAGAAGTGTCTGATGAGATGACGAAAAATAGAGGAGTATGGAAGAAGAAGACATGCTGCGCCGACCCCAAATAAATTGGGATAAGGGCAAGAGAATGATGATTACAGAATATCTATGTTCCCAAATATATGTTTTGAAAGGACAATGATATAAAGACGAGAGATATGAGGAATTTAAGATTTCTATAGAAAACTTATTTTATTCATAACTCTTGTTTAAATCAGTGTCCATTAAAAATGTATTCCCCCTCCTATTACATGGGATTTCAAACATACCTGTGCGAAATGTTGGTGTACACCTCTGCCTAACCGATTCGTGATTACAAGCGTGATATTATGGCCAATTAAAATCTTGCTACATAATAAAACAACAGTGTACAAGAATCTATCCAAGTTTATTTATTACTTATAACTTTGGTGTGTTTATTATATACAATAAATAAATGATAACTAAGAAAAATAGGTCTATCATACAAAACCACCTTAAACAATAACAAAATGTTGCAGTTCAAATAATACATACAACAATCTTCATAACTAGGACATATTATGTAATGCATTTTATTAACGTCTTCTAGAAGAATTTACTAAAGATTTGGCTAAAGTATTAACAAATGCCTGTGCTATAATAAATTCTGAGTAAATAATGCAAGTAAATAATTGTTTCAACGTAAATAGTACTATTACAGCTTTCTTTGACTACTCACAAACATTCATATCGACCTAGAGAGGCCCTTTCTATAATTTAATCTTCTACGATCATAAGCATTCAATACTTTTAGTTTTGCCCAACTAGACACTACTAACTTGCTCAAAGTATGCTTAGACTCAACATGGAGTGAATGGAATTATTATATCTTGGAATAATTTTAGAAAACTTATCAATTATTAAAAAAATATTGTATAAAATTTACTTAATTGGGCAGTGTTAATTTAGGGAACGATATTATTTATTCAAACTTTTCAATTCCTCACAGTAAATGCAATTCGGAGTGCATACCTGAGTCGATCCTATTCCTTGCAAGCAACAGTCGCAATTACAAGACAATATTCAACAAGGATACTAATTAACATATTAACTATCATAAAGTAGTGTGCTGACTGTGCAAGTATGTAGCTAACCATCCTAAGTTAATAATTTTATTTAATTCTAAGATACTATACACATAAGACAAGTGTTTGTGCTTAGTGATATACAGACAGCTTACCAATACGTTTAAATAGTGAAAGGATTAACAAAATTATTATCATTTGCAAACTTAACACTAAGGCTTGTCATACACCAGATGAACTACCGTCAGATTGGACTTTCGTTCAGCGAACTTCATTATTTACTTTGTGCTTATTTTTAAAAGAACTAAATCGTTCGCTCCGATTGTTTTAGTGATTATTGTTAAATCTGACAATAAATTTTAAGGTGTATGGCCCACTTAAGACCAGAAAACACGTTAGATAAATCAAACTACACATAAATCATCGCCAAACAGTTCGTACCAACATTAAATTCTATTTATTTCTGCGCTATGACATCCCAGTCGATTGAAACACAAATTTCAATCGATGTCGAGGTCCAATTCAAGTAGAAATTAAATCAACATGTAAATTGATTTTGAGCGTAATCAGCGGCTTTTAATATACATAATTAAAAAATATAGTATCTCATTCAAGCGCTCCGTCTAGCCACAGTCACGTGGAACTGGGAGAATGATGTAGGTAAATACATATAAACTTGTATTACTTGTAAATAAACAGTACATGCTTAATATAGTTATACTTACATTTGAGTTTATACATCAATAGTGAAACATATTACATTATTACTATAAATTCAATTTAAAATTATTATGTTAGTTAACATCAAGGCAGTGGTACATGCATAAATTCAACATTGTTAACACGACATACTTAACATTTTATAATAATTTTAGAAAAGGCATTGAAATTACTCATATTCGCTCTATATAGGTACGCCTTTTTCTTTCATTCAATAAGGCATAGTATCGTGACTTATACATTTCTGGTTTCTTAATTAAAAGAAATGGAACTGTAATAACGAGAAATGCAATAAAACATTTGCGAGTGTCTTCCTCAGTCTTTTAAAAAATAATATACGACACGAATCATGTAGTGAGTGAAATTAGTAGTAATTAACGTTTTCAATAAATCTTTGGAACCGAATACATACGCATACTGACCTCCCAGTATGGGGACGTGCGTAACGATAAAATTTGTGCTAAGTATATAAAAAATTACAATATCTATATTTAATATACCATCCAACACTGGGATCAAAGGTTTGTTAACTAAGTAATAATCCTTTCCACCTAAGTATCAATTAAAATAATTGTGTAAATTACTTAATATTTTTATACAGCTTCAAAATATAGTCATAAACATCAATTTATAGGAAGAATTCAGCTTACAGAGATACTTAGATGAAGTATTACAAAGGATACATCACTATACGGTAAGTTGCACAAAAAATTGTGTGGTAACCAATCAATATGATCCAAGGCAGTTTTATATCGTAGAATAAATGTAAATAATACTTCTTTTTTAATTACGTTACACATTAGAGGTGTCTAAGCCTTCCTAACATAGTTTATATATGCTAATTTACGAGTTGCGACTGACAGCTTTTTACTTCTGTTAAGACGAAGAGGGTCCAGTGCACCAAACCTTGCACGAATGTGGGAGTGTAGGGATAGCTTCTCTATATAATTTCATCTAAAAATTTTGCTTTTAAAGCATGCTAACTATGAAACGTAAGAATAACGTAAGTAGATTTCCTTTCTTCATACATACACATTATTTTCCGAAATTCACTAGTGAAATTAATTAAAGTGTCAATTTAATTAATTAACAATAAAATACAGGTATTTATTTATAAGTTTCTTTCACCTGTAGGAACCAAAAGTTGATAAAAATATTTTTAGACGACACGTAATATTCTCTCATCCAAATGACATAGGGTACAAACCACATCCCATTGTGATATGATATTCTAATATTTCGGTAACTACTTTAACGTCTGCTTCGTCAGTTTTATTGTACGTATTAGTTATAGTTACCCTTATATATAATGGAAACCTATACACTATTATAGTTTCGTTAATGGTCCATCTATGGTCATTCGACATTCGATTAATGCATCGATGAGAGATTGGTGTTTTACTATAATGTAGAGGTATCGTTAAGGAGCAAAATAAAGGCGTGCCAACGAGGTATCCCCACAGGTAATTATTGTCGCATCATTCCCCACAGCAACATGCAAAGCTCGAGTGCTGTCCTCACGCGGCCAGCAGCGTCCTGATGTTCTTCGGCGTCGATTGATGGTTTAAATGCTTCGTCGTATACCTAAGAGCGTTGAGGAGTGGTTCTGCCTTCGTTGGTGGTTGCTGTTGGAGGAACTTGACGCAGCCCTTCACGTCGACAGACGAAGACCGGCAAAAAGCACCGGACGGGTGCACCCAGTCATACAAGATGATCAGCCCGACCATGACACGTAGGACTAGCAACGAAGTCTCCTCACGACTGAACTGAGCGACGAGTTTTCTGGAAAAATAACAAGATTTATCTATGTTAGATCAATCTATTAATAAAACTTCAGAGAAATTGGTGTAATTAATACCGTGACCTCGTATCATGTAAATGACTTAAAACTAGAAACCCAGATTTATGTTACCATGTTACAATATTGTAACGTGTCCTAATTTTTTGAAGATATTTTTATGTGCGCTTTGATATGGTTACAACAAGTAAATAAATAAGTTCCGTACATGTTTGTTTTGGGTCGCGTGTGTTGTGTTTACAGTGAAGAAACTGAATTTACGACACAATAAAGCTACGTACAACTCTGACTTGGGGCTCGGATTTGGGTCGCCGCGCCGCCCACGGACCAACGGATCCCGTATGCACCGCACAGACAGGTATGTTCACTAAACTGTATAAATGTTACTTGTACCTTTATTTGTCGACGACGGAAGTACGTCTGCTAATATTTGAATAAATGTGATTCGTGACGGACCTTTTGCAAACGAGCGATTTAATGTTCCGCAATTTACGATCTAATAACCAAATAATATCAACAATATTCAATTTTGTATCTAGTCCCGTCTTGGAATTTAATCGGGGCATGAGTCAGCCAGTTCTAAATATTAACACATAAATCAACTGAATTTATCTTGTTGAATATTCAGTTGCTAGGAGAAATGTGTTAGTTAAAGTTACTTCTGACAACAGAGGTGGTTTATAGCATTCTCTAAATCTAGGTAAGTAGTAATGCTATCGAAAAACGTGATATCGCCGTCATACAAACGAACGCCTTACAGTAGTAATCAAATATGTACATACATTATCATTCAAATACGTAGCTAAGAAAAATGTCTCGGAGAGATATTGTTTTACTTGATAAAATATTATGACGTAAAAGGTGCGGTAAAAAATAGTGAGCTGCTTAGTCTAAAACTTTAGATATTTACAAAATGAAATAATGCGATAGTGTATATTATCGCATTACTTCATTTTGTAAATCTCTAAAGTTTTAGACTAAGCAGCCATACGGCCCTAGGGAAAGCCACTACCTCTTCAAGAAGTTTAGGACGATGTATAAAGATAAATAAAACTAAAAATGCTTTTAGTACAGCACTTGTAGAAGATGATGACAACAAATGTTCAAAAGTAAAAGTTCCCCTAAGTTTTTTGATCTCAGGAAGTATCTTCCTACGTAAGGATCCCGAATACATTATTATAGTAGTTAGAATTTATGACCAATCAACTTGAAGCCATACAGCTATATTTGAAGCATTGGGTGACAAATCGGTCACCGCAAAAAGTGTCAACGTTCATTAATTTTAATTCTCATCACGTCCATATTGTCACTTTCAATGAAGGAACTGCTAATTTTGGTCTTATGGTACTAGCCGATCGTTTCTGTAAGTATTTTTATACAACCAATTAATATTAACATCAATCAAGGATATTATTTTAATTGTTATTATGGGTCTGTTGTTTAGATGTGTCATTCTCATTACTAATGAGGTTTATACTGTGTTTGTTGAGAAACAAACAACGTCTAGTTCCAAATTGATTAGGATATTGGTGTTCGGCAAGTTTTCTCTCTGGTAATTCACAGATGTTGTTACTATTTGTCACAATGACCGTTATATTTTGATGTTGATATGCAATCATATCCTATTTGGCATAGATACGTAATGCATTTTATCGCTTGATGATTTCAGTTTCCGTACCTTTGCACCTAAGGTTTAGTAAGTTCGTCCTTAGTCTGACAAACATCCGCATTCCTTCTTGAACATACTTATAATATCTAACTAAAGTAATCATGTCAGTCATCAGTAATCAGCTACGAAATGTAGTAAATGAGGTATAATGGAAGTAGGTGCTATTGTTGTCAATTATGTTGGCAATATCGAAGAAATAATCACAACTACATAGAGCACGGAAACGGTCACTTGGGGTCAATCGATGTGAGGTAGTGGACGAAAATACGCGTATAACCGGAGCAAATGCAGCATGGTATTGATAAGGAAGTACAAGAGAGGAAACCGTTATCTGCGGTTTAATTAAACTTGTACGTTTTCCCGTCGAAATACGTCAAAGTGAAAAGATACGGTTTACAACAAAGCTACTACTAAAAATACCTGAACTTCTACAACATACGGAATAACCTCTACGAATGTTTAGTCTGAAGTGTTAGAACTATGTAAACAAGTCACTCCGTAACCCAAACAAGACAAAAAATCTTTCCGTGGAGTTAGGAAATAGTAACAAAGGAGAATAAAAAGCGTAGGAGGTCGTTATGGACAAACCACACTCGACAGGGGAAAGTAATTGGGAAATAAAACATGACATTCAATAATGGCGCCTCGTTTTATAATGATGTAACAACATTATTATGGCTACAACACGGCATGTGCAATTAATCCAGTGATACGTTATATGATAAACAAGACACATGTTTTAGTTATCAAGTAACATGTGGTATGGATATTCACTGCCGCGATCCGCAATGGATTTATTGTCTAACTAATTTTGGAGCACTTCGCTGATAGCAAGAAAATCTTCGGAAGTGGAAAGCAATCTAGGGAATTGCTTCCTACGTGGAACTTGCAAGCGCATTTCCGATTTCCACCCTAAATAGACGAGGGGAAGGGAACTAAATTAGTTCCTCGGCAATATCTGTCCAATCAGTAACTCTCGGGGGAGATAAGATATTTGTAGTTTGTATAAACAATTCAGCCGTTTATCAAACTCGTACAGTGTCAGATATCTCAATTTATTAGGATGAACCTAATTTCGGTGAAAGCAAAACAGAAGCTTTGAAACTGTGGACTTTTAACGTGATTATTACTTAAACTTTTCAGCTGAGTTTGGACGTTCGCAGAATTGTAAGTTAGTCAGGGTGAGGACGCTACTTCGAGCTAATAAGTACCGTGACAAGTTTTGAATCGAGTGCTGTAAACAATAATGAGGATGGTGCTTATTGTGGTTTAGATAGTGACGTGTGAGGCGAGGCGTTGAAGGTACAAACACACTCGAAGGCACGTGTTGGTACAAGTGACAGCTGATTTATCTTTATTTATACGATCTTACGCTCTGACGGTGGCTCGAGCGTATCGATGTCGTGGCTCGACACATGATCCCTGCGAGTAATGAATACGCTCCCATTGTTGCAAGGATAACTCGGACAGGACCGACTGCGGTGACGTTATTCGCTTCTACTGTTTACATTACCCACCTGTCAACAGCTACTGTCCATTCAAAAGACTGACCCATTTTTTCTTTTGACCAGGAAATAATAGAATAGAAGTGTTGAACGAGGCTTTTAAGTAAACAGGTCTACGTGATAAAACAATCCAAAACATAGGCATAATAAATCTCGTTGTTAGAAAAAACTATCGAATAGAAGTAGAAGTTTTGAAATCGATTAATCTTACGAAACAGCTGTTTCCCAAGCGAGAGAATTTCAGACAGATGTCAGAAAATAAGTTAAGACTTCTTTGTTCAACTTTGATCTACTGAACTAACTCCGATAAAGTCTGAACATATCGCAGATACACAGCGGCTGATGTAAATAGATTTTCGAAGTTAAAAGCGGTATCACAGGTGTACCGTATTCCGTAGGAACAAGGGTCTTGTTTGAAAATCAGGTTCGTACGTGTAACCTGAGCTTCGCTCTGCGGCTAGGTAGGTTACAACGGTCTAGTTTGGAAACGAGTGCAGTATTACGGACGTTTTTGATCATCACTGAGCGAATGTTTTGTGCTGGATACTGGTTTGGTGTAAACAAGCTGGAGACTGTAGTTACATCTCGTTGACACCATTTCATGTTGTTGATGGCTTCGGAAGGCATCCATATTTATGGCCGATTTTATTGAGGCTGTTAAGTGGGATTTGGCACAAAACGCACGTTTTTCGGGTAACAGGTACTGCTGCCGCGGCAGAAATGAACTTTTATAAAAATAACCACTCTTCGCAATTGAAACTTTTTTACAGAGTTATTCGAAAATTTCCGCGGAGTGCTAGTGAGATTAGTTCGCTTTGAGTGGATAACGGAAAAGATAACTGAGCTGAGGTCTAATGTCTGGGTAGTAACACGTAGCATGCAGCATCATTAGTAGCATGTGTGATATTGATAACATCTTCATTTTGAGTCGATGATACACGTACGTAACATATTATAATTATATTGATGAGTGGTGGTTTTTAGGTTTTCGCAAGAACAGATGTTTGGGCACTTCGCACACTCCGATCAAATACATAAAATGGTGAGAACAGAAGACAACATAGGAGGTCAATTTATGGTTTGATTTTTCGCTTTTTGTGGCAGTTCTAGTTCCATTCATAGACGAAAAAACATATCGGATCCCTTGAGAAGAAACAAAAAATACTTACGGATTCTCCAACATCCTAAGGCAAACTTTCGCCATAGTGCTAAGCGTTTCCGTCGTATTCTCCAAGTCTTGCTGGTTATCATTGACGAACTGGCTCGTGGCTTCTGACAGGACCTTTAACATCGGCGTGGCTTGTGCGTAGAAGAGGGACATTCTGTTGGCGACTTCTGCCGTTATGTGGGGCTCCTCCCCCGGCGGAAGTTCTGCGTTTATCAGCCCCCCTCTCGATACGCTTCGTCTGTAGTAACTAAAGTCGTTTTGTATCGCTGGTGTTTTCATCTGCGAAAAAGGGAATTATATTGGATTTAATCAGGATGTTCTCGGTCAGTTAAAGGTTAATCTGGATTCTCATAGGTTTTTGGAGATGTCATGTCCAGTTTATTTTGGAAGGTCTATTCTTCGGGGGTGTTTTTCATAACGCATAATTTATAACTGTGTCACGCAGACCATGAAAGGTAGCTGACCTTCCATTAATAAATTAATGTGACATTCCGAGCTTTGCACCTGCTCTCCCAGAGTATTATGGGCTTTATAGGAGTCTACAGGGACACCCATATTTAACAATAAAATCGTCGACCTGCTGACATAATGATGATTAAACTCACTGATAAAAGTACATTTTGCAAACAATGGGCACGCGAAATACTCGTCCAGTAATACTTTCTAGACATGAAGGGCGGAGATGAATTAGGATTACCGTCCATTCAACATCGTGGCACTCAATCAGACAACTCGAACCTAGTAATTTTACGCGTCCATATTGTGAATTATTTTTAGTAGACCACACGCGAAGGATATGCGTGCGCTTGCGATTTATTCGTCGCAAGATTATCTTTTAACGATACATTGTTCTTCAGTATTTGAATTGAAACTCTTTATTATTAGAAATCGTTATTACTTGAGGTGAGGCTATGCAAATAAATTGTATGCTTGGATGCTTGTTTCCTTATCTTCAAGAAAATGGGGATGAGTCGGTTGAGGAGCACGATTATATCTATATTTTATCATAATTTCTACATATAGGTATTTTCCATTACTTCAATGAAGGGTTTTTCGTTTCCATTCATGATGATGAAGTTCAAGTTAATTCTATAGAAGAATTAGGAGTTCATACATTTTGAAATATTCTTTCTTGCTATATTTATTATCTTACTCAATATAAATGCTTACCAAGCCAAGTCTGTGAAGTTTCGTATTAAAAAAAAGGAACCATGAATAATCATTTTACGATAGAATCTATCTATGGTTTCTATAATCAACCCTTTCTAGGAAATGATTGATCATACTAAATAAAACAAAGCAGTGTTCTAACTTCTAAGTATTTCGACCCGCTAATACGGTCGATACGCTGAGCTAACAAAAACAATGAAGCATGGCTAATCAATGTTTCTATTTCCGTTGATACAAGGCTACTTCGTAATCCAATTAGGTTTAATAACTGGCAATATTAAGCCTCCAGATTAACAAACTCTTTATAAATTTTTGCACCGTAATTGTGTTGAAATAAGGCGATGGATACCGAAGCAATATTAAATTGTTTCAATGCAGGGCTTTGCTAACATTAGCATAAGTTTTCTTTATTTAGTAGGTACAATTTGTACGGTATGATGTTGATTTTACCAGATTGCTAAATAACCACTGAACAATTTCTTTCGTATTTTTAATTTGCTTCATTTAAATAATGGCACCGAGTGTGAAACTAACTAAAACCCCAAGAAACAACGAGTAACTGTGTTTAAAAACATTTTCCGGAATTTACATAAAATCTTTTCTATTGAATGACTATGTTTTACATTTTCTACCATTATACTTAACTTACCGATTTGTTATAAACTTATAACATTTCAATAAGATCGTTACTGTTAATACGATCGTCGATTAAGTACCGATCGATCAGTTCTCGAAGACGATCAGTTTACCTACTGAGGGTGTTAATTATGCACAGGACTTACGTAAAGGCGGCCGAAGGGCGATGCCCTGCGAAAGGGTTTAAGTAATTGAACAGTACTAACACGATTCACGACTAACTTTGGCTTGAGAATATCAGTAATTTTGGCACAAATAAATATATATTTTGAATTTTGCTTGAAAGAAGAATAAGTAGAATTTGATACGCTATTTTCTGAGCAAAACGTCGATTAGTTACAAGATGGTATCAAGGAGCTAAAGCTGCGTATTTAGTTCTTAGAAATACAGAACCCACTTTCAGAAACGCTGTTTGAAATACTTGTAATTCTAAAAGGGCACAAGCTTAATCTATTTCTGTTACTAGTGGGTATAGACAAGGCCGTTCCAGTTTATTGGAAAGATAAACGAAATGATAGGAATGGAATATCATTAGTGTACAACACCAATGAATAATAACTTTGTTTTTCTTGAATATTTTATAGACTCCAACCGTAGACGGATCCAATGTCTGAAAATGTTAAGGGCATTAGCATTCCAAAAACTGATAAAAATGAAAAGATTCTACTTGAGCTATTGAACACTATATTTCGATCATTTTTTGGCAGTATGGGCACCACGTTAATGAAACAAAAACCCACGACATGACTGGATAGATTAAAAACAGGCCTTGAAATCATGAAGACCAAGCAAAGAACCCAAACAGAATACACCAAAACCAATAATGAAATACGATTCGCAAAAATCATTTCAAAATTTTCTCCAATTCGCAATCGTAACGCGAGAAGACCAACAAGCCTAGACCACAGATTTATTTTTATAGTTTCTTAGAAGCATATTACGAAATCCTCATCTGTTCCGAATGACAAAGAAATAAACGTAAATAAATCGGATGCAAGCCCGTGAGTCACCGACGAGGTCGCGACGCGAGCCAAGCCTCACCTCACTTTCTATACAAAGCCTTCGCAAATTGTTCCCTTTTCGATTCGATGACTAACATACAGAAGCTTCACTTTAGATTAATTATAGCGATAGTTAAGCAACCAATACTGGTTATAGTAAACTACTTGTAGATAATGATATCGACAGGCCTAAGTAGTCAAACACTGAATTCTTTGGAATGCGCAGAGTATTCAAGCTTGAAATGGTTTAAACTGAATGTGCCTCCATTTCCTGGGGTTGTTGTAAATGGTGACGAAAGGGTTAGGTCGGAAGGATGGGATTGGGCACTAACTTCCTCTAGTGCGATAGGAACAATAAGGCGAACGGAATCACTCAAGGGTGTGATAAGCGTGGTTACTTGTCGTAATTCAAATTGTGGGGACGGTCATTTAGCATTTGATGATGCAAATTATATTTTGGATAACGAATCATTTTAGACAGCCTCGTTGGTCGCATCTGCTGAACATAAGGTCCCGGTTTCGATCTCCGGATCAGGCAATGTTAAGTATTGGGTTTTTCCATCAGGAATTTCTCAGTCGTAGCCCGCAGTCTAGATATGACCGCTTGATGGCAATTCGCTCGCCCCCTCTTACACGGGACTTAAACGTAACAGACAGATGTTTGGAGGTACATTCGTTGTTACGAAGAAATTATTGTTGAATATTTGTAAGGTTTTACCAAAATATATTTATGTAAAGAAAACGATCTCCCAGTTAACAAATATAGACCTAATTGTGTTAAGCATACAATGGTATGAAAAGCCAAAATCAAGCTACAGGAAAATTGGTTCTTTCACAATGGAAACATCTATGGCTTTCGCAGTCCTTTGTGTCCAAGGCTTTTCAATTACGCCAAATCTACACAGAAATATTCAACAAAATCTGAAACACGCTGGTTCTACTCAATTAGTAAACCCCAGAGAGATATTTAATACTAGAGAGCTTTCACACAAATGCTGCGGCACTCATTTACATGTTAACAAAATAGCTCCTAGTTATGAACTGTGATTCTAGACACGAAACAATAGTTTCACAAGAGATAGCAGTCAGTGAACTAGGAGCAACGACACTGCAAGGTTGGGGTCAAAAGGGCCCTGCAATTGAATTACTTATGCTGCATCAGATAGGCTGGGAACGACCCAACGATTGGTCGCATTGTTTATATCATTGTGACTTATAGTTTGCTATTGGCTGCTTACAATGCTGTGAACGTTACATCACTTTGATTGTTCGTATTGTGTTGCAGCTTCTTCTGAAATACGTAAGGTCATTCATGTCATGTGACCGCTTGAAATGACATGTGGTTCACAGCTACCATTAAAATAATACAGTATGTTTTGGATCACAACAAAACAATGGAGTTATGGGGAAATCTGAAATTGGATTACAGTGCACACATGCAGGCCCCATGCAGGGGTCATTTGTCAACGGGCGACTGTGAAAAGTGTGAAACCAGCGAGTGCGCGCGTGTTGGCACCTTCCAAATATTTTTTGTGTCATCTCGCACTCACGTTATAAAGTAAAAGCATAAGAAGCTTTGCTCGTTTAAAGATATTATTAGATTATACATTTTATAAGAAGTTTACGTACCGGCAGAAAAAAAAACGGATAGTGCCAACTCGCGAGTTTCCCAGTCGCCAGTTGACGAATGACCCACATGCAGTGCCGGTGGTGGCAACAGAAAAAAGTCAGTTAACTGAAATAGATGACTTTTCCTGGTTGACTGACCACTAGCAACAAAACAAACAAAATTGTTGAGGGCTGTATGAACTTGATGTCAGAAGAACAATTACATAATTCGATCCTAATCACGGTTTAGATTATTGAAACAGAAGCCGAAACAAATGACTCCTAGTCATCTGCATTATGAAATGAATCATTATTTATAATTATTGACTTCTTATTTTGAAACATAATACAGTGTAACCTGTGTAACAATAAGAGCTCGGGGTTTAATAACCACAGACAGATATGTTGCTAGGGAGTTTAATGCGCTATTTCGCTGAAACACAGGAAGTAGTGAAGGTTGAGCGTTTTGGGGCACTAGCTTATGAAATATTGACGTTCAAAAAGTGCTGACTCTCAGCCCAGTTTCAAATAAGGATTTTAATTAATTTGATTTTCAAGACACCTGTTTATGTTGATGGAGAGGGAGAGGAAGACCTAAGAAACGATGGATGGATTGTGAGAGGAATGATATGAAAGATAAAGGAGTAAACCGTAACGGGTGACAGAGGAGAATAAAGGAAAAAAAAAGTGTTTCGCCGACCCTAACTAAGAAGATGACGATGATTCTCAAGACACCAATGTGATAAAGCGTTTTAATGTTTATAAATCAAAATTATAATTGCGGCTTTATCGCTTTTTCCGAATGCGATCTAAATGAATTTGAAGTAAAATACATAGCCACAATGCTATTTAGTTACTCTAAAAGTCCGATTTGTCAAAACTTAAACAAGCATAACCATTCAGAAGTATTACTGGAAAAAGTTTAACGATCAAAGCGTTGCCTTCAGATTCAGATACGTCTAACTTTAATCCGACACAGAAAGAATTGAGTTTAAAGAAGCAAAACATGGATTCCACTGAAGCTGTATTAAACAAACTTGAACAAAAGTTTGCGAATCTAAAGCTGGGTTCTATCCAACTGAAGTGAACATGAACATTCGAGATTACTGAACAATTTTGCAGCATTAGTAGTCCAACCTATGAATAAGCTATTTGATCGTTTTTCATTGGATATTCAACAATGCATTTACCATCCTAACGGACATAACAGGCGGAGTAACTCATAACTGCAGCAAGGCAAATCAAATTACGTGTTATGCATGTAACGGATTAACATACAAAATTATGACTTAACCCAGAAACTAAGGTTTATCATATAATAGTAATAGCAGCGGGCGAAGCGTGGGTTACAGCTAACATGCATAATTGATGCGACATACTAAAGGCTGGTGTGAATATTAGCAGAGTGTTTCGAAACAAAGAATGGGCAACTCATCTTCTGGTGGGTGTCGCAAATGGCGATAAAGGGACTATGAATTAGATAAGCTTCTATGCGTTAAGATGAGATGATTGTATACTGAGATCATCAACAGGCTTAACAAACGTAATTGTTAAAATAGCATTCCTTAATTTATATTCGTTTCGATAATGGAAGACCCATATTTGCAAGCCGTGGTTTTATGATAGTACTTACTTTATATTCATCGAATTTGAGAACGAATTCTAATATTTCTGCGAACTGCTTGACGAGGGCTTGCTGCTGTTCAAGATGTTGCGTGGGACTCATCGTTCCGCCGACTAGTGAACCCAGCAATCGCGGGACTACCTGTGAACAAAAAAATATATACTCGTTAATTCTCAGGAAATATGTGATTTTCCTTATGAAGATATCTGGAAAACGGAAGATGTTGGAAACTATAGAAAAATAGCTGCACTAAAGCAAATAAAGCCGCAAGAATATCAATTAAACATTTCTTAATTAGAATTCTACGCTTAACGCTATGGCGTTGTTTTTCATTGGACCCGTAAACAGCCGCAGAAAAGCAAAGTTGAACGGCGGCTGGCGGCGCGCTGTTTTCAGTTCGAAATAAGCATGGCAAAGAGTGAAAAACGTACAAAGACTGCTTTTATTGACTGGGACCATTGTTGTGATAGCTAGTACCTAGAAAATAAGCACAATGAGGAAAACATCCGTGCTTTACTTCGTACAGTAAACACGAATGGTAAGAATCTATGTTATATTCAGCTACATGATGTTCGTGCAAGTTAAATCCCTCGGGAACCCACAAACGTACTGTTTCTTTATTCTTGCGAAGAACTGAATATACCCTTGTAACTTCTTAGGATTAATGTAATATTCAGAGCAATCTTAAGATTAACTTGCACAGATGGTTAGACATTCGATTTCGGGGATGATAGCAGATACCAGGAATACGTATCAAGATATTGCTGTGGTGTTACACACCCAAATCACTATCGTTTCCAAGCAAGCCCGCTCCACTAAATCGATTTCTCAGGTCACGTTATGCTATCATTCGGTTAGATTACTGCCGCCAATAAACGTAGCTATCTCAGTTCTATCAAAATATTTGTGTTAAATGGAAGCTAGGCCTTTAGTCTCGTATGACATGGTTAGCGAAACCGGAGCCTTTGTGAACCGTATTAAAACAATGTCAGGAAGCGATCGTAATTCAGCCGATTAGTCTGCATCGGTCGCTTATTGGTACGGGAACCAATGTAACCGATTATTTTATCGTTTGCCCTCTGTTCCTGTTTCCTAAGCGACCTACTCTGGTGGCTTATCTACATTTCACATTTCATACTCGACTTCATAACTGCGTATGAATAATGGTGCCTTTAGATCTCTGCTTTTCTATATTTCTCTCATCATCTTTATTGTTTTTATAATCGAGAATAATTAAAATGATGTACATCGTCGCGAAGTGATTTATGGTTTCCCGTCTGTTCTTAGCACTTCGTAATGCGTACATTTAGTTAAATATGCTGTATAATGTGTCGGGAATAATCAACTCGTCGACCGATACTTTGATGTGTAATTAGTCTAGTACCTACATCACGCAATGAATGACAAGCAGACATTTGATTAATTAAAAGGCGAGTGTCCTACCCTGTTGTTTAGTCTCATACAAATAAATCGCGGTTTTCAAAAAACAGGGAAAATGTGTTTATGAAAATGAGAGTAGTGGTACGACCGCGAACTTTTCTTTCAGCCTTCAGTCACGCGAATAAACCATAACTCGAGGATTTATTTCAGAGATAAAGTCATATGTTTTTAGATTAACACTTGAAAATAGACTGACCTCAACCTTATTGTAGTGCCTACACAGTTGTGCTTTTAAATTTCCATATTAAAAAGCTCACTGAAGCTTTTACGGCTTTGAGCTACAAAAGAGTGATGAATATTTAAAGGCTCACTTGGATGATAATGACAACGGGATGTGATTGCCCAGGGTTATCGGCCATCCACACCAATCTGGCAACCGCCGATATATAACGAAGATGAGATTTGAAATCTGCTTACAAATCTGGTTCAAAGATACGATGCAAAAATGATGTTGCGATAATG
Organism: Xestia c-nigrum; assembly: GCA_916618015.1. NCBI lineage: Eukaryota > Metazoa > Arthropoda > Insecta > Lepidoptera > Noctuidae > Xestia > Xestia c-nigrum. The sequence goes on from OU745260.1 coordinate 16,858,069, forward strand.
ACAAACACTTACTCACTCTAAATAACGTCAACGCTGTTTATTTAGTTAAAAACATGTTTATCGCAAAAGGGCGTGTCAACACAAAAATAACTTGTAAATAAAAGATGACTTCCCGAACGAACGTCGCAAGTTCACAAGTAGGTGCGCAAACGCATATATTAATTGGTGATTCATACAAATTAAAACGTGGTGAATCACGTGTGGAGAGGATGGCAAGTTTTTTTTTATGATCCCACCAGACGGGATAATTCTGGGATTCGTCGAAGATGATGTAATACTATAAATGGATATTTTAAAGTTGCGCACGCGTCCCAAGGAGATCGGAACGGTCGCGGGAAGCATAAATGATCCTTTATATCCGTCAAGGTTAGACCCACTGCAAAATTATTGTAACTGACAAGAAAATTGGTCATTGGCATAGATACGGTGGCATATAATAGAGATAAGATTACTTTGCCGTTGTATGGATTTAGGGCATACGAATGTCATCTACATAGGTGTGCATTGATTCAAAATCAAAGTCTCTTTGTATGTTATCTTTGTATAAGAAAACTAACTGAGGATTAATGTTGATTCGTTTTACATGGCTTTTACGTTATTGAATATCGACCCAGAATTAATTGCTCAAGTAGGTACTGCACTTGTCTGATTGTGTGCCTAGATCTGAAAAAACCGCGAGAGGAATTTACCTACTTTTCTATTTAGAAAATACTCCAAATAAAATGCTAATCACATTTGAGAAATGCGAAGAAAATGGAATGCTCGTTCACTGTTCCATAGAGTAATGGCAGCTGACACCCAAAATTGATTGCCAACATTATAATGTTAAAGAGACCCAAGAAGTGGGTTTTGCAAAAGAAATATAGCATAGAAGGAACATCATTCTCAAGTTATGCTGAAAATAAATGAAGATAAGTTCATTATTACGGGTTTCTTTTCAATCATTTTACTCGTTACACATATACTTGGTTTACTGTTAACAAAGTTTTTTCTAAAGCGATGTTTGTTCCGTTGCTAAATGTCATAATTCTTCAAGAACTTGGTGCAAGGAATACATTTTATTTATAGAATAAAACGGTGATGTAAGTTTTATGCTTTCTAGGGTTACCAAGAGCTTACTGAGGCACAGAATAGCAAATGACCAGCTCGAATCAAATGTGGCGTTTAAGATGCAACGCCAACAGTACTGCACAGTAATAGTGTTAAGTAAGATGGTCTACTGTTTATATTAACTGTTCACATCACGGTACAAACGCGATGTTCAATTAAGTGCTCACACGAGATCAGGGGCAGTAATTAAATTAACACCATTTACCGAGCAATTGCGAGATTTGAGCTATAAATTCTGCCAGATGGTCAGGAAATAAAGCGAAAGCGACGCGAGCACGAGTGTCATTTCCCACTATTTATGGAAAACGAACGGTTCCATATTGTTAACTAGGTATTCAAACTATTCACCTAATAACATTTAAAATACTGCGTTCACGTCTATTGGCATTATTTCATGATGAACGCATCTAATTTAATTGTTATTGTTTTGATTAGTTGTAAAACTTGCCGATGGCGAACATTCCGCTATTTCATGCTTTCTGCATATCAATGTAATTTTCTCAGCTTTTTATGTTTATTAAAAGAAAAATCTTAGTTCAATTACACACGGTAAACAGAAAGTATGCATTCTTTATATCCGAGTGCAACGTACTCCATGCACCATTAACTTTGGTTCCACATCACGATCATCTGTCTCGTGGTCGTGGACAGCTCCTGTTAGACCTGATGAATGTGCGCCTAGTGCGTCATGCAGCATGCTACTGGCCAATTAGCATTTATAACGTTTATTAGGACACCTTGGTATTCATAAAACACGTTGCAAGTTTTTCCTCCGTTAGAATTTATAATGCAACACGCTACTTCAACCGTTGACTAAGTAACGCAGCCATTTCCTTTTTTACAACTTTTTAATTGAGTTGTGTATGCGTAATTATAATTGCTCAATCCTTATTAAGTATTATCGTAATGGCAATTAAGGTGGGCACCGACCCACACTACATCGAACACATAACATAGTGAAATAAATGAAATTCCATTCTGTAACACCCACATAAGTACCGATAAATAAAGGCTTGCACCCACACCCACAGTCAGCATAATACTCAAACAATACGACATTAACGACATGGTTGCACTTTACGTGCCAATACTTGCACCAAACTTTGTTCACTATGGTGCTTTGCGTGCAAAACACTAGTCGTGTGCAAAGTTGGACGTGCTTTCAGGGTACTGCATAAATTGTGCTTGAAACCGAGACTTTGAAGTGGTTTTCATAACACGACGCTGAAATGTGAGCAATTTTTATATGGAATAAAGTTCAGAATTGGTCTCCAGACCTCGGAATATAATTTATGCGCTACCATGACTACCCAGCCGTTGTTCAACCACTGCTGTTGAAATGGCTCGCTTACTAACTTCGAGGATAATTAAAAATGTTTATCTTTACAAAATCTTGATGAAAACAACGACAAAAGAATGCCAACCACTAATAAGACAAGCTCAAAAGAATATAATGGCTCTCTTGAAGATGGAAAACGTTTAATCTATTTGCAGCTTTCCTGAGCAGACATGTCTGCTAACGATTTGTATGAGGTGTAATGGACAAAGGCGAGGAGCTCGAGGCTAAATAAAAACAGCCGCTCGAGCCGATATATTAAGGTAAAGCCGTACTTGCCTAGGTTAGTCTGTGGATGCGTGACCACCCTTACATACCGAGTTTCCTCCGTGCCTCGGAAAGCACGTTAAGCTGTTGGTCCCAGCTGTTATTTGTAGATCTTTGACAGTCGTCATAGGTGGTCAGTGGCCCAAAAAGTCTGACAACCAGTCTCAACAAGTGGTATCGTATTAGTAACCCAGTACTAACTGAGTGGTGGAGGTCAGATAGGCAGTCGCTCTATGTAAAATGCTGATATTCAGCTGCATCTGGTTAGACTGGAAGCCGACCCCAACATAGTTGGGAAAAGGCTAGATGAATAGGATAGAAACGAGCGCAGGTGCAATATGTAACAGGTATTATAGATTTACATCGAATACCATCCGCCTTATTCACTTATGATTATGAATGACTAAGGATAATTGCATCGCTTGCATAAATGTCAGTGCACACAGGATCTTTTTTTATAGAATGCCATCATTAATATGCTGAACGTAGTCAGCAAAAGAGTTAGATTATATGCAGGCTAGCAATCTTCTTACGACTATTCTAGATGTGAGTCTGTAAAGATCGATCTACTGAAAGGATTTGGATGAAATTGCAAACAGATTAATTATTACTCTTTTCCATTTATAATAGTAGTAAGAAGATTGCTAGCCTGTAAACCTGTTTTGCTGAGTGTACAATTAAATACACCTAACTATTTGTAGACGTGTAGCATCTGCTCCATTTTGATGTAGTTTGGTAGGTACATAAGTGAAATAAGTGTAGGAGAGCAGCTGGCGACCGAGGATACAGAAACACGTTCAAGTAAAACTGTTTACTAAAAGGAAACGAACCAGTCATTATTTACGAAAAAATGTTTTTACACGCATCCAGCAGGACTTGTATAATTATCGTTTTGCGGGTTCCTTTATATGCGAGCCAGCCATTGTTCCAGTAAATTCTTGCTAAAGCTCGTCAAAACTCTTTACTTAACCAAGTTAAACGTATGTTACTTAACAAAATGGGTTTAGTTGGTATTATTACTTTGCATACTTGAGGTCCTTTTAAAAGTGGAGCACTTATCTTTCTGGAGTTGACGAGTACGTCAAAGTAAGTAGGTAGTGTAATGTGGAAAGTGGAGAAGATTCAAGTTGTATGGAAGAATGAGACAGGCTAACCCAACGCCTAATGGATTGGGGTAAGGGCCAGAAAGATGGCATTCATATAGAAAGAACAGTTAAATCCTAGCTTGGACCAAAATCCTTTTATAACATTCCCATTTCGTTTTGATAATATTCAGAAGACTGAAGACTGTTATCTTTTCGATGAACATTTAGGTACATGTTCACCAAAAAGTTGACGCTCTGATTATCAAAAAACAGCTGTTTAAAACACATTTTTGTATGGGAACATGTCACAGTGACAGCTGCTTTTAGATAATCAGACTGTTATCTTTTCGGTGAACATGGACCCAAGTCTGTCTGTTAGAATATTGGTAAATAATGGATGTTTACGTAGTAACAAAAGAAAAAATACGGGTCAAATATTTTTTGAAAATCTAACTGACGGACTAGTACTTTTGTTCTTCAGGACACAAGCCTTTTCTCACTGCAGACATAATAATATAGTGACGGAAACAATTTCAAAAACGAATAACTGGAAATGCGCAAAAGAAGCCATCGTGAGATAATCAATTCACCTCGGTCCTTTAGCCTTATGGCCTTGCCTTGTCTAAAAATAGTCTACACCATGGCCTCGGTAAGAAAGGGTTTTTAAAGGAAGGTTGTAAACAGAGTCCTTGGATGTACTAATAATATTTTGTGATCCCGAACACCAGGTGGGTTCGACATTTAAGGCACGCAATAAAAAGCAAGATGGTTGCAAAACTGAGCTAGAATCTAGAGAAGTAGCTATTCTGATCTTACATGCATTTGTAATTGCTACGAGTAGTTGTACACTTTTTTAATAAAGAAAGCCTTTCCAAGTGTATAAATTACGTACGCATGTATATCAAAAAGAGTCTTGGTCCAACATTTACGTACCGTAAGAGATATCACGTTGTGAAATGCCGCAGCGCGCTGGTTGCCGCACCGCACCTAATAAGGATCCCTATTCAACAATATACCACGTCATGCAAGCTACAAAACGTTGTTCTGTCTCCTTCCATCTGTACTATAAACGAGGAGAAGGAATATGGTTGTGCATCCAAAACTCGACAGTACCTCTATTATTACTCACGTCTCCTTGACGTTTGTTGTCATTGTTCTGACTAAAATGGACCGCGCATTGCGGTTTGAAATGGCAATCTGGAGAATTACATTCTGCAAGACCTATTATTGGTCGTGTTAGAATAAGCTTTGTATGGACCACTGCGTGGAAGGATAATATTGCTTTGTCAGACGTTGAACGGAACAATCTCGCATTATCTGCTATTCTCGGCGCAGCGCTACATAGAATTGCGGTAGTCTGCCCGAGAGTAAAAGTTGTATAAACTTCAATTGTGAATTGAATTATAGCCATATCAATCTCTTAAGGAGGCTGGGTTATCATCACTTGACTCCCGTTAATTAATTACACGCTTACTTGATTGATTCAATCCAGTGTGTCGCATCATCGCATGTAATATAGGTAGGGTAGAGACCTACAAAAACAAGAAACTTTTGCCAGGAGGAAGGAAAAACATTATTTACATTGTATTTGTTTCATATAAATAAATAAACTGTATCAATCATTAGTTAACTGGGCTATAATTATAGAAGTGTGAGTAATGGACACCATAATTGTATTTTTGTGATAACCTGTAATTATTCCCTTTACTTCGTGGAATTTCTGTCGATATTAGTAACCGTTTTGAAAACACAGCCCAAAGCAAGGTCTCATTAAATCCACAGCTAAAATGCTGCCTTCTTTTCGTAGAAGCGTGGATGCTTTTAAAGTTCTTAACGTGTGTTCAGAAGCATCAAAGTTTTGTATCAACGAAGATAGAGTGATTATCACTAATGCCAATGTAGCACAAACGCAGGGATTCGTGATCACAGGCTAACCCAGAATTGTTTATTATTGTGGCTGTTCCAATTTGGGAGGCCTATGTCCAAACGGAACTGATAACATGTAAACGTTAATTGCGCGACCCATTGTTTTATTCGTCTACCATTAGGTAGTTATAAACAAACACTTTCTATGTATAAACAGTTAGTGTTATATTGTCATAATACTAAAACATTGTGTGAGCCAGCCGTAGAACCAATTTAAACAGTAACATAAATTAGAATCAGTGGCTACAAAGTTCGAGGCACAACAATGTTCTTGTTAATTTATGTATTATAAATCAGGAGATCTAATAAGGTAAATAAATTGATGGTTCCATTGCCCTCGGAGGATGCAGCATGCGTTATCGTGTGCCGCGCATTCTCACGCGACTCGTGTGAGTTGTGACCGTTCTGATTGGATGATTGACACACACGTTATGGACGTGGGGTTGCTTAGGTATGCTGCATTCTAATTTTGAAATATTTGTTCTTTTTTGCATTTGGAAGTGAGGGTAGTCGGGATTTTTGCTGCTCTTTTATTTTGTCTATCTACCCACATTTCAGACTTACAAATAGATAATGAGACTGAGACTTACAATATGTTTAATAGGTATGTATTTACAAACAAAAAGTACATAAGTACGTAGAATATAAATTATCTGGTGTCCACGACACAAGCCTTGCTTAGTGTGGTACTAGATGGCCCTGTGTGTAATGTCCAGCGATATTTAATTTAATACGCTTTGCAATACCAATGGTAAATGATGGTCTACCTATCTTCAATAAGGTGCCCGACACCCATTACACATCCAAAAGTGGCATCTAGAAGGAATTATGTCATCAGATTAAGCTCAAATTGCACTTAGACAAAGTCTTCACTAGAAAGTGGAATGAAGAGGTCATTATCATAATTACGTAAATTGGATAATGAACAACGAGCACTTGCTCCAATTATACACATACTTAGTTTGTATACTACGGGAAGCTGTTGTTATCTCCGGTTATGTGCATCAACAACTTGCAAAAATAGCGTACATTTAAGTTTGACCTAGATTTCAGAAGTAGATTTCATAATTATAATTAGTTTCCAAAAATATGCAGACCGTGTAATTAATTTTAGAAGCGAGGTAATATCGCAAATTCGCAATTTTCCTCCAAATATGTTTCAGCTGGTCGCTTACGCTATATTTGGAGAGGAAATGCATCAATATCCTCGGGAATGCTGATAGTTGTTTTTTTTTGCGGGGAGACTGCAGCGTCATTTCATCTCTGATAAAGATTGTTCACTTGGCCCAGCCTTTTTTGGCCCTAGTATATTATTGAGCCTAATTTATTTAACTCGCCTCAATTTTAAATCGAAGCCTAACAAGTTGGGAAAAACGCTATAGCAAGGCACATGATGATGCCTTCAATTTTAAATTTAAATATTTTTTTGCAACGTGAATTGATGTAACAATGACATTAGTAGGAACAAGCATAACTACCTATGTTATGCTCGTTCCTACCACACTTCCAAAACCACAATGTCCATTATTTTATTATTTGCTTGTTATTAATATGATAATTACTGAATATTTTTGCTTTAGGTACCTACTTAATGATAAATAAATAATTATTTTACGTCATTTGCCTGAATATTTCCTTTTGCGGAGGACCGACGGGATTTTTCTTTATCGTGTGGTTAGTGCTAACCTCGTGTCGAGTTTTTAAAGCCGCCCATGGTGCCCAATGGGCCCAAGTGAAAACACTTGGAACGACGAATACGATAAGACATCATTGCGGTGACTGCCAGGGCACCTTAGTTTGTTGAGGAAGCATAGGCAAAAGAACAATGGCTACTTCTAAAGCATGTGTAAGGGTTTTATCGTCTTTGCTAAAGGTACATACACAGAGGTGTGATTTTGAATTGGTAGTTCAGTATTAGATTGGTTTATCGCCCCTTACTTCCTGATTTCAAGTCGAATTTAGAAGCGGAGTTTAATGCTGGAACGTAGAAGCTAGTACATTAACAGAGGCCACCATAGGTGCGTTTGTACCAGACCCGGCCCGTTGATATGTTTATTACCCAGAGTTATTTATCTCATTCTCCAGCGAGGAGCGTCAGAACAAATGCGTAGTTATTTAGTCTGTGGTCTAGCTACATCATGTTTAAACATAGACATAACTGTAACAGAATTCATTTTCTACAAGAACTAGTGCGGGGAATATAAAGTTAAGCTAGATTTGATATGCATTGGAAAACTGGAATATATCAACAGATTTTTTGATAAAACTTTTTTTTTTTTTTCAAAATATATCCTCTTTTTTCCCAGTTTGAAAGCATATAAAAGGATCGTCTTTTTTCGTTGGCGATTCAATACGAGTGCATTCAGGCTTGCTGTAATGGAAAGCCTCATTATTTTCACGGGTACCTACATATTTGTGCCACCTCAATGACCAATTGTGAAAATGTCCCATAAACATTTTGTTTTGTTTCATCTGTTACATTTTCTCGTATGAATGTTTCCTTTAGAAATTTATTTTGACGTGATAACGTCTTATAAATTGATAATACCAGCAACACTCATGAAAAATAGTAACGTTCCATAGTAACGTTCCATAGTAACGTTCCACCTGTTTGTATTACATAAAATAATGATTATGACGTTATCACGTAAATCTATCGTCCGTAAACCGACTTTACAGACAACCAATTTTTTTTTTCGTGCGTGTCTGAAGTATGAAGTTTTCGAAATGTCACATCATGTATCAGTTCGACACAACTTACAAGACATCGATGCCTGTACCTAGGTACTATGATATGTTACTCATGCTGTTTGACACAAAACAGTATGAGTAACATACCATGTAAGGAGCGAATGTTATTGTACGTTTCGCTACGTACCGGAAACACGTACAATCGGTGCCGAAAAGATACTAACCGATCGGTTAGGCCTACTGGGAGCCGTTTGCTACCGATTGTGTAGACTTCCCATCAGTCCCAACAAAACGGACGTGTATGTCCGGCCGGTAATAAAACCGTCTGAATATGACCTCGTCATTTATTTATTGATTTTCAAGGTTGATTGATCTTGAGTCTTAGGTCCGTATTATCACAGAACGATTCTCAACTTTGAAGTCTAATCAAGTTCATAGCGAGATGTGCTTGAGTATCATAAGACTTAATTGTCTTGATCCAAGTAGGTAACTCTTTGGGAAATCGGCAAGAATTTGTTCCATCGGGCTTCCCCTATTAAGTGAATCAATCGATTGGATCTGTAGTTGCGGTAGGCACGTAGGTATGACTAATTTTATGCTCGCTCGTAAGATTTCCAGCACGTCAGCTAGTTGTACAACTTGACAATAAATTACTTTTACTTACGTCAGTTTAATGACGATAAGGATATTACTAAGTAACAACTTACAAATTGTACGGCAACACATCTTGTTGCGAAGTACTGATCATGACTTCATGAGGCATAAGAACAAGAACATGACTTGTAGTAAGTAGGTAATGATCAAACGACTGCAGCGTGCTTTCGATCAATCAGAGAGTAGGTAGGTACCTAACACAGCAAATTAAGGTTGGTCAAAGGTTTTCTATTACAAAAGGAATTCTGCTTTAGAAAGCTAAAACGTGGGGGTTTAAGTCACAGCAGTCATCCAGTTCTCTTGCACTGCTGTCTGCACTGACCATCTCTAGCATGCTTTAGTGGCCATGAGAAGGTGTTAATAGAATCATTAGGCGTTCGTTAGAAATGGCAGATGGATTTTATTACAGTTTTGTGCCGTTGATGTGGGGAAGTAAGCCGCGGGCTACTCAAATGATCGCCTTGCACAACCGAAGCGCAGGGTTTTGACGTTTTGTTCCACTGAGAGTTCCGTCGGTCTGAGGCCTGAGGCAGTGACGATTGTCCATTTCGTTAAGGGGTCACAGATTTGGATGTTGTTGATCGTACTTTTTTCATGAATCATGCCAAACACCGAATGGAACCTTCACAGTCATCCTCGATTTTTATCAACTGACAAAAATCTTGCAACATTGGGGCCTTGAGTTTATCATGATTGTGTACTTTCTGTACTCGATCTAACTAATGCATAACGTATGCAAATGCGTCGGTGGGCGGTAACCTTTCAGCACGCGTGTGTAGCGTGAAACGTTTACGGGGGAATGGACACCCTCGATTTATTATTTATAGCCAGTTATACTTTCATAAATATCATGTGTTCTCCGTTGTCGCCCACATGAAACTCATTAGGGAGACATTTTAATCCATTATCATATCATAAGGGATGGGTAAACTTTTTATTTTTTAGTAAGCAGGGGTCGGATTCCAGTTAATCACCTGTGACCGAAAAGTGACTTTCCTAGACATGACGTGATAATTAAACGATTTACCTACATCAGGTTTTCCGGGACGGAATAGGTAGTGAGAGGGTTAAGTCGTATGTTTCGAAAGGACGTCCACCCATCCGTTGGCTGACCTCTACCATTCGATTTTTCTTACATTTAGAGCAGGGTTCGAAAATATCCGAGATTTATTATAAATATCAAAATATTTTGATTATGATATATATCTGATATAAATTTATGATAAATAATATCCGATATAATATATAAAGTTTGTTACTTTTATTGTATTATTTATGTAAACTATTTGCATATATATGTGTTACATAACATAATAAACCAAAAATTTTTATTTACTTAAAGGTACACACATCAAAAGTGTCTAGGGATCAAGCATTTTTATGCGGATTTCTTGAGATTGAGATGTGGCTTTGTAATAAATTTATGATTTTATAAATTTACATGGATCCTTTTTGGTGCATTTCATAATTTGAATCAGGAACTGTGAATCAAATTCGAGTAAAAGATGAAAATCAGCTGTCAATATTTTCCCTATAAAAACATACAACGCATTGAAGACATTATTAGTGCTACTGTTTCCCTACTACTGATTAAAACCAACGTTATTATGGAGCGGCGACGTCATTTAAGCAGGGAAGAAATGCTCAGAGCCGTGGGAATGATAGAAGCTGGTTCCCGGCAACGTACTGTGGCTTTAGCTCTGAATACAAGTCAGAGTGTTATCAGTCGACTTTGGACACGTTACCGAAGCACTGGTACCGTGGCTGAGCGCCATGGAGGACGGTATCGCTGCACCACACGGAGACAAGACCGATACATTCAAATCTTAACTCGAAGAGCTCCAACAATAACCGCCATGATGTTAGCCGTGAGGCTTCATCACTCTTCAGGGAACTTAATTAGCGACCAAACAGTCAGAAACCGCTTGCATGAAGTGAACCTTCATTCCCGAAGACCGCTACGGGTACCACCTATAGTAATGCACAATCGTAGGATTCGATATCAATGGGCTCTTGAACACAGAAATTGGGCAGAAGAACAATGGCGTTTCGTGTGCTTTTCTGATGAGTCTCGTTTTGGTATGAGACCGGATACAAGACGTATACGACACTGGAGAACCCCTGGACGCCAACAGCGATTAAAATCCGGCCAGGAAGTCCATCCTTATAGTGGTGGAACCATCATGGTATGGGCGGGTATTTGGATCGGCGGAAGAACTTAGTTGATTTGGATCAGAGGCAACCTCAACGCTCAAATTTATGCTGAGACGATTGTATCAGACGTCATCGTTCCTCTACAAGTGCAAATCGGTCCCTTATTTCAGTTAATGCATGATAATGCACGACCGCACACCGCAAGAGTTGTAAGACAGACTCTCGCCGCAGCTAACATCAATGTCCTGCCCTGGTCTGCTCAGTCGCCAGACTTGAATCCGATTGAGCATGCATGGGATATGCTACAGAGAAGAGCTCTGCCGAATATGGAGGGTATCCAGTCGCAAGAAGACCTTTTTTTGTTGTTGCAACGAACATGGGCGGCCATTCCACAGCGTGATTTGGATGAACTCATTTTGAGTATGCCAAACCGATGTTCTTGTGTTGTTAGTGTTCGCGGTAGAAACACGGATTATTAATTGTTTAAGTTACCCAATAAAATTTTAAAGAAAACTGTTATTTCAGTCTTTTTTTCGAACTTTTGTGTTAGTGGTTCAAATGTCAAAAATCCCTTTATTAGGAAAATGGCAAATTTCTTTATTAATGCAAAGGTGACTTGGTTTATCGTTACTGTGACAAACGAAAACACTTTATTTGATAAATCCTTAAAGAAAATTTTAATTAATATCAATCAGGAGAAAAGTTATTGCAAAAATATATGTTGATCCCTAGACACTTTTGATGTGTGTACTTAGAATCACGACTGACGCCATTAATGCCGGCAGAAGTGTTGCCATTTATGGATTAGAACTTATTAACTTAGGGATAGGGAGTATTTAACTCTACTCCAACGCTATCGACATTTGGGAAGTAGGTACAAACGCGAAAAATTACTCAATAATATAAGAGACAATTAGAAGAGGTTTTTCCTGTCAATATGCAATATGAGCTAAAACTAAAATTATTTATTCACAGAACCTTTGTTGATGGAATTCAGACTATTAGGGCCTTACTTTAATAAATACCTAATTAAACTATTTAGTATGTAACATGAAATGAAAACTGAATATTTCCATAAACACTTGAAAAACATTGTATTGTATTTGCTTACAGTGTTATCAGTGTGAGAACTTATCAATATGACATCATGTAATCTTATCACACTTATCAGAGTACTATACAGGATGCTAAATGACAATGTATGTACCTACTCTCTTGGTGAAATATTTAATGTTTACTTAATAGAGATAGTGGGGAATACTGCTGTGTGGATGGTAGTCAGTTAGACAAGCAAATGTGAACCTTTTGGATTTGTAACTAGGACCCCACTTCCATTAATGAACAAACAGTTCAGAGGTCTGCACACTTGTCTGTTTTTGATATACTTTCTACAGCCAATCTATTAAAAAAACCCAGAACTAAGAAACCAGTGAACATTTTGTAAGTTAGTCTGGTTGGGGCCAATATTTCACTTTTCCATGGTCCTTTTTACAGACTTACAAAATAAATTCAAATATAATATGACAATCCTTTACTGGAGCACTGTGCCCTTTTTTTTACTCTTTACTGTCTTTTAAATAAAGCCTAAGAGGTATTAAAATTAGGGAAACTTGCTTCCTACTTTGTTTTTTGAACAAACTTCGATTTAATTCAGATACTGTAAAATATTGATAATTTATGAACTTTTGAAAACTGTTAAGCTTCAAAAGGTCAGGCAAGTGCAATATTAAGATTAAAAAAAAAATGACCATTTAAGTGTTTGTAATTCATAGTGAACATGTGAATCTAAGTAAACAAAGCAGTGACTAAAAATAAATATGAATAATAATCACAAGGTAGGTATATTAGTGTTATTATGCCTTGTGACTGTGACTGTAGCTTTGATTTAATTTGTAATTTGACATTCAAAAGTGCCGTAATGGTCTAGTTGAAATAAATGCTTTGAGTTTGAGTTTGATTAATGCACTTGGATACATGACACTTTCAATATCTTCTTGAAGGCAATAGCTTTTTTGTCCATAAACTAAAACAGAGATTATTTTTATCAACACAAAATCTATTAAACAATTAGTTTAAAAGGTCAATAAAGGAGAAACCCTCAAAACATATTATTATTACACCAGTTAAGGCAAATAAATATGACGGTATAGTATGAGATAGTGAACAAATACTTATGCGTTCTGGAGGTGCAGTTACATACACCAGCCTGTACAATAGAATGGTATTCGGAAGAAGATGCCTATTTGATGATTTTTGATAAACTATTAAAATATCTTTAACAGTCCTAGAACTATAGTGAAGTTGCTTTTTTACTTAATTTATGTGTACCCCCAAAAAATTTGAAACACATTTTGTAAGTTCTGATAGGACAAATATTATCACAGAAACAGATAAAGACGAAATCATAGTAAGTGAGTGGGTCTTCAATTCTTCATAGTGTAGTGATTCATGGACTTACCCGCTGCAACTGGAGGGAGTGGTTGTAACAGCGCAGGAGTTTGTCAACGAGCGGACGCACGGCGCGCCACGCTCGCTCCTGTGATATCCTCGACGGGTCCGCTATCGCCTCTCGTATCTCCTTCCCAGCACCCTTATAACACTGTATCTCTTCTAGTATCTTCTCCGAATCTAACAACACCCTCTGGACCTCCTCATAAACCGCGCGCTCCGTATCCGTGGGCGCGGCGTTCTCGAAATCCAAAAATATATCGTAACGCGGCGACGAACAACAATTAGAATCGTCCCGAGACAAAAGACTCAATAATTTCCCCATCGTAAAATAAATAAATCACAATTTATAGAATTCTACTCGATAGCGAACACTGCATTGCCTATTTTATGAACAGTTCAAAAAATGTCACTTAAATGTGCCTAAATCACTGACTTTAAAGCCTTGTACTGGATTTTTAAGATGTTTTAAAGCGTTCTTCTCACTTTAATTAACAAAATACGCCCAAATAGTAATAAATAATGAAATTAACCAACGCAGCTACACACAAGACCGACGACTGCGACGGGACAACTGTCATTAAATTGAGTGTTGCCAACTTGCCATTAGTTGCCAAGAATAGTGTCAATGATGCCACACAAGTTTGCTGTGCTTGACAGCTTGATTTAGTCGAATAATAAACCGACTAAAGTCAATTGTTGTTTTAGTAAGAACATTATTAATATTAGCATCAGCTCAAGAATAGAGGTTAGAGGCTCGTGACTAGATATGGAGAACTTTTATCCTCGGTAAAAGTCGATTCGTTGAAGCCACATAAGAGTGAACTTGGGAGTTGATATAGCTGTACAAACTACATCGGCCATAAATAAGAACAAGACGCTTAAAAAAATAGTTCATTCGTCAATAGGGTCAAATCTGTATCGTTGTCGTAAGTTTTCTTTTAGAGAATAGAAAAAAAAAATCCATGAACTCGATAGATAGCATTGATCGAAAAACCCACGTCACATACGCACGCTCGTTAAGTAACACTTTCGTTTCCATAAGCTTCCGAATATAATCATTAGTAAGTGAAATTATGTGACGTTCTGTTCCTTGCAGTAACGTCCCAAGATCAGCACTATCTATCCAGCGACTAAGGAAGAGTTGAAAAAGAAAATCTCTCATTGTGTAAATTCTGGCACTTCAAATCTACTAAACCATGGTGTTTCGTGTCACATAATTTACTCAACTGGGGGTGACCATACAAAACAAAAAAGCAAAAGCAAAAAAAAATCCTTAACAAAACCCTTACTTCGTAACAATACAACTGTTTTACAAATAAAAAAAAACTAACCTTCATTATTTACAAATCCTAAGATCGTTTTAAAATATAACCTTTTTTCAAGGCTTGCTTTTGGCGTGGTAAAAATCGGAACTAATGTCATGTGTCCTCCCTGTTCCTTTAATTAAGCCATGGTACAATAATATGCATTAGGCAAATGTTCTTTCAGTGCGTTCCGAGATACGATATAATCACTCACAGCAATATTTTGCGTTCCGTTTTAAATTTCACGATTATGACAGCTAAGATCTGTTATTAGGTCATTTGACAGCGCTCACGGTGATTTGGGACATGGTCGGTGTTATCGCAAGATGGCGCGTGTCGACGTTATTTATGACGACTCAAGTAACATCGATATCGAGCTCACGGTTACTCGGAACGGGTTTATGGACGCTCATAGCGTTTACAGTCTATCTCGGAACGCACTGTTTGCAACACTGTAGGCAAATAGCCCGCGAATTTCAGTGATATTTGAAATTTCCACTACTTAAAGAAGTCAATCGAACTACGTTTGGTCAGTCTGATTAAAAGTCACTCAAGTTAAATAATTGATGAACTTTTTTTTAAATAAAAAACATCGTCTCTATGAATCATTCATTTATTTTGTAATCAGACAAAATGGACTGTAATGATTGAGCCCTCAGACTATCCATACAATACTATTGTAATTAATAGAGGTAGGTAGGTACAGAGGTAGTGGTAGTACAGCCATCCACAAAATCTGGTAGTCAGTAAAATATGATTAACCAAATTGTACATTTCCATTTCTGCATATTTCAAAACTTATAAAATAATAATACTAAATATTTTTTTATTTTGCACAATGCTATTTCAAACAAAATCTTACATATTATCAATAATCTGAATTTACTAAACAGTAATTACACACTTTATATAAAACAGAAGTACCTACTTATAAAAAAGTAGCTACTATGTTTTGAGATGAATAGCTAACAGAATAGACTTAAAATTGACTTTCAAACTTATTTAAGATAGTGAACAACTTCCTTTTAAGGTGTATGCAAAAACATTTTAGTTAAAGCTTTTCATGGAATAGTTTTTACTTACCTACTTAGCTTTCGTAAACATCTATCCTTAATTTTTTAATTTAAATATTGTCGAAACAATTTCAGTCTTAATCAAATTATGCTATTACCTATATCTATTGAGAACAATTTTTTCATAAGCACAAAACACGTCAGTCTCTTTTTCATATTTTAATTTTTGAGAATTATAAGTAAAATATTCTTTTTTGATTAAATGGCACTACTCTTAAATTATCACAAAAATCACAATCATGTTATAACTAAGTTATAACAAACATAATAAAGTTTGAGTTCAATAATGATAAGTAATTAACAAAGCTTGGCACATACATTATAGTACTATCATCAACACTAAAACAACTTAACAACTTTTGAAACAACAAAATAATAATATGGAACAAGATATAACATCTAGAACAGAACATTAATTTCTTCAATAACTGAAGAAATTAATGTTCTGTTTATTATTAGACAGAATTATTCTGTCTAATGAAGGGATTCAAAGAAAAAACAATATAGTAGCTAATGCTAACATTTACCAGGTAATACAATAAATATAGACAAAAACACAAAAAAAATAAAATTACATAACCATTTCAGGCACCTCGGAGAAGGGACAGTGATGTTGTTCAACCCATTTAGTAAAGGCTTTACCCTGTGCTTTAGCTATCTTCATAATCATGAAACAATTATACTCTGCTCCCTCAATCTTTAGTCTCTCATCATCCACTCCAACTCTACGGCGTTCATCGGGCACTTGTTCTGATTCTATTGGATATGTGCAAAATTCTTCCCGCCATAACTCACTAAACATTTTAGTTTTGTTATTATTTTTGCCAGTCTTTTTCGAAAGTAAAGAGTTATTAATGCTGTTTTCCAGTACCGGTTCCAGATCAGAAAAAGCATAGGCACTATCAGTACACATGATATCATCTGATAACGTAACATGCATCTTATTGAGATGATATTGAAGTAATGGGAAGTGAAATTCAAAGGCATTGTGGCCTATCAAACACACAGGCTTCTCTAAACACCTGATGAAAGAATTGATGGTATTATAAACGTCGTTATTGAAGTTAGCCTCATTTTTCAAGAGAGATAAGTTTAATCTAGATGTAGCAGCACTTGTTTGGTCTACTTTTTTCTGTGGGTTGAAACACATCCGTAGTTTATATTGCACACGGGGCGCTAAGTTATCCGTGGAAATGAGGTGCGCTCGTTTCACTGCTAACAAACACAGTTCGGTAATCTGTACGTCACCATGGTCATCGCCTGGAAGACCGCTTGATTGTAGATCCATGAACACGTACGTTGCTAGCGGCATTATTGAGGGCCTATTAAACTGAAGACTGTTGGCTATTGTAACAAACTTTGATATTTCATGCAAAGTAAGTTTTGCAGTTCTTGCAGTCCCTGTACCAGTTACCAATTTAGTAATTTAATTAAAAAAACCGACATTCTTTCTACTGTTGACTGCACCAGACCGACCGGTAATTCGAGACCCGCTCTATTTTTAAATGGAGCGCGATTTAGTTGTTGACGCAGACTATTTTGATAAGTTTACGGTATTTTGTTTCATATATCGTGTAATACTTTTACCAAAAAGATAGTGTTTTGAACTTTTGAACAGAAAATGAACATTGCTTGACAGTAGACCCAAAATGTCAAAAAATTGCAGTGTTGCCAAACCATCACAACAAAAATAAATTAGGTTACGATTATTTTCATTTGGTGTTTTTGTTACGAAATACAGTATTATTAGTTAGTTACACATTACATAACTTTTACTTCTTACAACTAGAGGTTTTTGTCTGACAGAGATGTATTTTGACACTGATTTTATTCCAACTAAGGTGAAAGCGTCGGGGTAGCCCGCGAAATTCAAATTTTCTAACCATATTTTCATCTCATACAACCTAGTACTGGCATGGCCTGTAAATTGCAAAAAACGTATTGGTGAAGATTGACGTATTGGGATGTTTGTCGCCCTGGAGTATTAGCCTTGAGGTTTCTAAAATTAAAGTAAGTACTAAAACTTTGGAACCTCAATTTGTAAGAATTATGGCCAAGTAGGTACTTGTTTGTATAGGAATTGAAGTGCTGCCTAGCTAGCAGGTAGAATCACCACAATAAAAACCAAGTACAGCATCTGTCAAGCACAGAGGTTTCTTCTGCCTAGCCATAGGATGGAATACTTTAATCTTACTTATTACTTGAGTTGAATAAACAAAATGCAGGTAGGTAGTTATGTACTTAACCTACTTACATTTTTTACCAACAAACACGGCATCAAAAAATAGGAATAATGAGTATTGGAACAAAAAGTTATTCACTGTTGCATGATCATAATTGGAACTTCAGAGTAGCGACAGTGATATTGTTCGACCCAATCAACAAACTTTTGAGCTCTAGTTATAGCTATTTGCATAATCATGATACATTGATTCTCTGCCCTGTTAGATGACAGAGTGGAGTGTGTCACTCTCCAGTAAATATCCAGTAATTTGTAAGACTGATATGATTGGATTTTTAAATAAAATTTTCTACGCAACAATAGATGATACTTTTTACATACTTGGTTTTTCTGATTAGCAAAGATATCCTCTCTGTAGTTTGATGGGTTTTCTGCTTCAAGTATATCAAAAAATGCATAAGCGCTATCTGTACACAAGACATCATCTGGTAATTTTACATTTATTTTATCAAAATGATATTTAAGTAACTGAAAGTGAAATTCAAAAGCGTTTTGGCCTATCAAACACACAGGCTTCTCCAGACAGCTGATGAAACAGTTGATGGTATCAAAGACATCCTGATTGAATTCAGCTTCATGTTTCAAAAGAGTTTTGGTTAGTCCGGTCATCGAGACACTTTTTTGGTTCAACCTCTTGTCAGGCTGGAAAACCATCCGTAGTTTGTACTGCACCCGGGGCTGTTGTCCTGTTTCCGTGTCCAGTAGGTGCAGTCGTTTCACAGCCAACATACACAGTTCGGTGATTTGTACTTCCCCATGGGTTCGGCCTGGAAGACCGCTTGACTGTAGATCTAGGAACACGTACGTTGCTATCGGCATTATTGAGACGTACTTAATAAACAGAAGGCTCGTTTTGGACCTCGGAATATCGCGCTAACTTTGATTATTATTCAGTGCAGGGTAAACTTTTTCAACATAAATGTTACCTTGTGTCAGTTCTTCTAAAAGTTTTTCAGCAATGAGTAAATGAGCGCAAATAATGCCAAAAAAGTTTGTGTTGAAATAATCTTCAAAATTTCAACTATGACAAATATGCTGTTACTGCTGCCCTATTTATGTTTTCACCGGCAAAGCAAATACAATTAAATTAAAGACATCAACCACTCTCAATGTTACCAACGAAACAAAATAAAAATAAGACAACAGATTAGATAAGACATCGATCAAAGACATGTATCCTTATTTTTGCTTCAGTCCTCGAATTTGGATTACCGCCTTTTCGACACATTTCGAAGGATTGGCAGAGGGTTGGAGTTTGTAATGGCACACTCTTTGATTATATTATATAATCAAAGGCCACACTCTACTTACCTATAAATTGGTTGATTCTACGGGGTTTGTGACTAAAGAATATTTTTACATGGTAGGTATGGGGTAGGTAGAGGCCTTGGAGGACAAGAAGACTCGTTATAGTATGTCTGTCAAAATCTACAACCGGTACATAAAGAAATAAGTGAACTACCATTGTAAAAAAAAAATACTGTACTTATAAAAATGTATTTTACACAATCAATGAGTTTTTAAACTTTACATAATGATTTCACTGTACGCACCTACCAACCGTTTATTTATTTGTTTTTGTGTAAATAATTAAAAGTTAGTCTCTATACAAAATCGAACGATTATTACATAACAGGCGAATGCTCCCGGCTCCCGGTGAGGGATGGGAGCTTGTTTCTTGAATGTTTCATTAGAGCTTAGGGAATCTAGTCACAGATTAGATTAGCTTACACATACCTACATACCTAGCTAACATCACACCCGTTTTGCCAGTGTTAGTAAATCAGAGGTGACATAAGTACGATATAAGTTGAATACGGGTGAGTACTATCTACCAGTAATAAAAATTTACTACGGGATGCTGCTGAAAAATTTGTAATAATCCGATACCGCTGGACTATTTTAATAGAATAGAAACTTTTTATTTCAGACCGGAGTCCTTAAGGTTAGTTACAATTTTATACTCAGTATAGTAGGTTACACACACAGATAAAATATACAATCAATATTCAGCATGGAGTCGTATCCATCTCCGCATCATCGGGGAATCCCACCGATCTGCGAACACACTGAGAATACTGTTGGTGCTGCCGCGAACACGAGTCATCAGGGATGCATATCTATTTCTAATAATGGCGGCAAAACCATCAATATTATTATCCGTAAACATCCCTGACGCACTACTACGCCACGGCAGCATCAGCAGCACTGTCACTGTCAGTGCATTATTGTATTGAACACGTAGGTCGCTGTATGTCCGCTAAGTAAAGTTGACCCACAGCACAGGCTGCACGTGTAGAAGGACTGACAGTAAGCTTTGAATAGCGTTACTTTAACTGGCTTCGTACAACGTGCAAACCTGCGAGCCAGCATGTTACAACGTCGGACAGCGACCTACGTTCCTTTTCAATTTCACAATTATCTTTAAGATCTTCAGTGACCCATTGGCCCAAATATTTAAACTTGTCCACCCTTCGGAGTGGTTCTCCACCAAGAGCGACGGTTGGAATACAGGAATATGTCACACTGCCTGCTTTAAAAACCATTAGTTCGCTCTTTACATACGTCACATGGTGAGCCCATGCTTCCCCGTGTCGCATTCACAAATAGCGATCAGTTGCCTTAGAGCACCGATCGATGGACTGAGCAACACCATATCGTCACCATAACTAATATTATTAATGCACACCCCGTCGATATGACATCCGACACTGCTGCTGCTGAGCTCAAGGATCAGCTGGTTCATGTATAGGTTGAAGAGCCTGGGTGAGCTGCCCACTCCAACCGATACACGTCCGAGTGCGAGCCATTCCACTTCACGCTATTGCTTTGACTACTATACCAGTGCTTAAATATTGACACTATTTCAGCTGGTAAGGTAGTTGCCATCATAAGTTTCAAAAAATCGAAAGTTACTTATTTTTTGCCTGTGGATACTGTCGTTCCTATGAAGCTTATTTATTATGTCCTTCGGCCTCGTTCGGGGTCATACAAGTACAGATAATTTGAGTCAAGCATCTTCCGTTTCCATGTCACATCCGTACATTCGTAGGTATCTGTGTGCATAAATGCAAATATCGCTTTTCAACCGACTTCCAAAAAGAGGAGAATATCAATTGGTAAGTATTTTTTTATTTGTGTTTGTTACCTCATAACTTTCGATTGGGTGAACCGATTTTGATGATTATTTTTTTATTTGAAAGCTGGTGCTTCTCGTTTGGTCCCATTTTAATTTGCTGAAGATCTCATGCTGATATTCCGAGATATACAATGGGACTCTTCAAAAATAGACGGCAAATCTGCAGTAATTGCTGTAATCGCTTGTAGGTTCATTGTTCATACTACATCATGACGTAACATCACGCCTATATGCTCTGAGGGGGTACGCAGATGTGTACAATACTCCCAGATTTCGACAATGTTTGTTGCCTCTGAACTTTCGACTGGGTAAACCGATTTTTATGATTATTTTTTTATTTGTAAGCTGGTGCTTTCCGTGTGGTCCCATTTCAATTTGGTTAAATCAAATCAAATAAAATCAAAATCATTTATTGCTTTAACCATAATGTGGTAAATGGTGGTAAATAAAATTATAGTAACAATTATGGACCCTGTCGGGCACAGCAATTTTTAAAGTAAATAAATAGAGAGAGGAAAAGCGCTTTATAACTTATACTATTAAATATTTTTTTCCATTTATCTAAAAATCCTAATAGTCTCTAGTAATAATAATAGTCAACTTGTTATCATTTCTTATTTATATAATTATGTTTAGAATTGCTTATTTATTTACTAGCTTAAAAAATCTTAATTTTTAATAATTTATTATAGTTATTTAATATAATTTATTGTGTGTAAAAATATTATAGTTTAATTTAATTTTGGTTATTCTATTTATTAAATGTCTGTTTTCCATAATTATAAATGATTATTGTATTTATCTGTTAAATATTCGTTGACTGTATAATAGCTTTTTTTAATTAAGAATTTCTTTAATTTATTTAAAAATATACTAGATTTATTTTGGTTTTTTATGTCTTCTGGCAGTTTATTGTATATTTTTATTGACATAGAATGTGGACTGGATGAATGTGATTTAATGCGGGAGGGGGGCAAATTTAAACTATTTTTGTGTCGCAACGAATAATTAGTTTGTATGTCTCCCCGTGTGTTGTAATAATCTGGATATTTTCGGACGAGTTTACATAGCTCCAAAATATATATATTAACTAAGGTTAGAATTTTATGTTTCTGGAAGTAAGGCTTACAACTATCTGTTGGTTCTATATTGGTTATAATTCGTACTAGCTTTTTTTGCAGGTTAAATAAATACGGGGCGTCTGTGTATGTGGCTAGTGCGGTTTGTTGGTTTGTAGTCTTTTTTATTTCGCGGAGAGCATATGAAAACTTTGAAATTTTTGATTTTACTGTCTGTATATGTGTTTTCCAGTTTATATATGTGTCTATTGTTAGGCCCAGGAGAGTGAAATTGTTAACTAATTCTAATTTTTGGTGATTAAAAGTAAAGTCTATATTGATTGTTTTGTTCTGCCAGGGGTGGAATGTTATTAGTTTAGTTTTGGTAAAATTTATTTCCAGATTATGGTTAAGATCTGACACTGATCTTCGGAGATATAAATGCAACTCTTCAAAAATACACGGCAAAGCTGCAGTAATTGATGCAATCGCTTGGTTGTTTATTGTTCATGTAACATAGTGACGTAACATCACGCCTGTATGCTCTGAGGGAGTACGCAGAAGTGTACAATACACCCAGATTTTGACAGTTAGATGTGTTAAGTTCCATTTAATGGGATCCTGGAGAAATAGAGGGAATTCCTTAAATTTTATAGGCACACCAGAAGCGATTGGGTAGTTTTAGGAAGACTATACGTTCTTGGAGTGATCCCATTTCAATTTGGTAAAGATCTGATGAAGAACTTCGGAAGATAGGCGACGGGAACTCCTCAATAAATGATAGCAAATGTACTGGGATCGCTGAAATCTCATATCTGTCTATTGTTTACACCAGTTGATAACAAAAAATCACGCCATTACGCTGTGAAAGGGTAAGCACATATGAACCACTAAAAAGTGAAAAGAAAGAAACTTTTTTGAAGTCGGTGATAAAAAACTAAATCAACCAAACAATGGTCACCGACTTCTGAAGCTAAAGTTATTTTTCACTTTTTTGTGTGAAGTCGGTTATATTTTCAACCGACTTCCAAAAAGAGGAGGTTATCATTTTTTTTTTTATTTTTTTTTTTTTGTGTTTGTTACCTCAGTACTCTCGACTGGGTGAACCGATTTTGATGGTTCTTTTTTTGTTTGAAAGCTGGTGCTTCCCGTTTGGTTCCATTTTAGTTTGCTGAAGACCTGATGCTGATCTTCGCAGATATGCAACGGAACTCTTCAAAAGTACACAGCAAATCTGCAGTGATTGCTGCCATCGCTTGTAGGTTCATTGTTTATACTATATTATGACGTAACATCACGCCTGCATGCTCTGAGGGGGTACGCACATGTGTAAAATACACCCGATTTCGAAAATATTTGTTACCTCAGTACTTTCTACTGGGTGAACCGATTTTGATCGTTTTTATTTTATTTGAAAGCTGGTGCTTCCTGTGTGGTCTTATAATCATCAAATCAGTAGCTGATGATGGGATTCTGGAGAAATAGAGAGATTTCTTCACATTTTATAGGCACACTAGAAGCGGTTTGGGTAGTTTTATGAATTGTACTTTCTCGAAGTGATCCCAATTCAATTTGATGAAGATCTGATGAAGAACTTCGGAGATATGCAACGGAACTCCTCAATAAATGATAGCAAATGTACTGGGATTGCCGAAATCTCATATCTGTCTATTGTTCATAACCTAAAATCACGCCGGTAAGCTGTGAAGGGGTAAGCACATGTGAACCACTAAAAAGTGAAAAATAAAAACTTTTTCACAAAAAATAAAACTGACTTCAGAGAAAACAAAAAAGTGAAAAATAACTTCAGAAAAAACGCTTCAGAAGTCGGTGACAAAAAAACTAAATCAATCAAAAAAAGGTCACCGACTTCTGAAGCGTTTTTTCTGAAGTTATTTTTCACTTTTTTGTTTTCTATGAAGTCGGTTTTATTTTTTTTGCAAAAAGTTTTTACCTATTTGACAACACGGTGATGACGTATTTCCGTCTTCGAGCGCACCAAAAGTTCATTGGCGTCAAATTTACGTTGTGAACGTTCGAATTATGCATAATTTAAAACAAGATAGAGGTCAATTTAGTTTTTCTTAAAATGGCGGATATTACAGTAGTCGTAAAGATTCTGTTTCGTCATCAGGTTCGTTGAGTTCCTGAAGTTCCTCTGAATCATCACCATCAGCTTCAGAGGTTGAACAGGTTGATAAATCCCGTGAGAGGAAGAAGGCGAGTAAGAGGAAGAGAAGTAAGCGTCGTCGTCTCATCGAGGGCAAAGCAAGGTAATCAAAAAACTTGCAAAACCAGGTCAGTGATTTGAAATAGTTCATTGTAATACATTAAGTAGGGTTGCCAACTTTTTTTTACAAGAAATAAAGTATATTCAGGTCAATAATGAAGAATATTAAACAGTACTTATTTTAGAAAAATGAACAGTATTTTATTTATTGATTGTTTTAAATACAAATTTTTAGAGCTTCTCGCACAACTTATTAATTTACAATCTTTTTTAAAAACTTCATACGCCTCACCACAATTAAACAGATATTAAAATAATTGAGGAGCTCATTTTTATTAAATTTATAGATGCTCTATTTCTATCCTTCCGCCACCTACTTAGCATTCATTACTGAAAAAAACTCTTTCAGTAAATACTTAGGTGGCGAAATTTGTGGGGGCTTCTAAGTATAACACATAATAATGTGTTTACATTTTTATGCTGAAAACAGTATTTTGTATACTTACTTTATTTTTGTTCAACAGTAAAAAGTATAATTTAGTTAAAAACAGTATAGCAGGTACGAGGTAGTTTTACTACCGAGCTTCAGCGAGGTAGTTAATAGAAACCGAGTTATAATCGGATTTTAGCACCGTGTGTTACACCGTACTTTTCACTACGATTGCGAGAAAATAAAATACCCATATTTTATATGATAGTTTATTTTATTAACAATTAAATGTACAATTTGTACTGTTGTTCAAATATAATGAGATGTTTTATTCCGACAACATAGTTTCAGTTCTCTGTGAAGACGAATATAATATTGTGTTGTCTGTGGGGTAAAAGTAGGAGATAAAAGTAATCTATACATATCCTACATATCATTCAAAAAAATCATAAAATTTCGCGCTAGTGCCTTTTGTTATTTCTTCTGTAGCTGTAATGCAACGCACACATTCTGCCAAAGAGTTCAGCGTTCGGCGCGTTTAGTTCCATTTTTTAAATATATAAGGTGTTAAAAAATTAACTGCAAAAAACTTGAGGAGTTGTTTGGAATCACAAATAAAAATTAATCATGTTTAAATATTATATAAGTAACGATCCGTTTCAAAGATATGCAATACTAGCTTTTGCCCGCGACTTCGTTCGCGTGGAATAGTGACTTCCGGCAGATTTTTTTTTTTTAATAAAAACTATCCTATGTCCTTTCTCAAGTTCCAAACTATGTCTGTACCAAATTTCACACAAATCGGTTCAGTAGTTTAGGCGTGAAGCAAAGACAGACAGACAGACAGACAGACAGACAGAGTTACTTTCGCATTTATAATATTAGTTTGGATTTGGATTTGGATTTTCACTGAGCACAAAATTATTGAATATGCGCACTTGGCTGTACTGTGACTGCACCGTGCAGGCGCCGCGCGCGTGGTCGTTCATCCCTGCGACAATGCAAACGTAGACAGCGGATTCTAACTTTTCCCATCATATTTTGGAGACTTTGGACTGCCAATGTTTTTTTTTATTTAAAAACTAAAAATGCTTAACAAAAAATTTTTTGTTTGTAATGTCTTTGTTTTTTGATACCGAGTACGTACACGGAATTCTTGCAGTTAATTTTTTAACACCTTATATATATATATTTTTAATGGAACAGTATTATGTCGATTCTTTATAAATTATGAATAAAAACTTGTGCGTTTTCGAACATCGAACACGAAAATAAAAATAAAACTTTTTTTCCCTAGGGCAATAAATGCAATTTTACGCCCGCTCTGGTACGCTATTAAGACAGTCTTTTTGAGCAAGAGGAGTGAAATAGTTATTTGTTATACAAGAGTGCAAAATTGCTTTTTAACCGCGTGCTCAATTTTGATGACCGCGCAAGCGAAAGATTCTAAAACTTAGAATCTTAAGCGTTAGCGAGGGAACGAACTTTGAGGGAATCAAAAGAGCACGAGGTGAAAAATCTTTGCACTCGAGTGCAACACGTAACTTTTCATCCCATCTCAGCTAGGAAATGAATAAACGCAAAAAAATATTGCGCATCACTAACAAATTCAGTTAATTCTGATGGCAGTCAAATAAACTTTCTCGTCGCTAGGTAATGAGTGGTCATTTTAGGTTTTTCACTTGTTTTCTAGTTCCTTATTTGTAACCTAAGGTGTTAACAATGCACACGATGTACTAAATTCAAATTGACTTTATCCTCTAGACGATAAAAACGGCTTTTGCACTCAGATATCGAAGAGCAAAAATACTCTTTCCGAGATGGGGGGATGAAAAATATAATATTGTGTGCAGAAAAAAAACAACTAAGATTTCAGGCATTATTTATTTATTATCATAAGTGTATAACATCGACACGTTGCCATTAAACATACGATTTACAAATAAAATTCTTTTCTATAATATTTACAAAATTCCTCCCATCTTTTGATTCACAACTATTAAAGTAGATAAGTATTTAATCAAGGGCTTTAAACAAAGATGGCAGTTTTAACGGAATCTGTGTCTAAAGGATATTAGGGGTGATAAAAGAAAATACGTAGGTACATAATACTTTTGTTATATTATGTTACCTACCCGTAAGTATTGTAGGTACCTTCCCCTTACTCTTCTAACACATTTTTTTAACGTCACCTCTAACTATGTAAACCCACATCACGGTTTCCGATTGAGCTGTTTTGCAAAAAAAAAATAGTTTGGATGACATTATTAGCTAAAAGTGACGTCATTCTAAATCCAATATGGCGGACTCCCAAAGATGGCGGACTATTTATTTCTAATATGCTTAGGGCCATGCCATGTTAAGGGTATCAAAGGGTTTGCTGAGTAGAATATTAGAAATAAAAAAACGTCATTCTAAAGCGTTATTTTTTTAAAGTATATATATTTTAATGAACAGCTGTCAGCCTGAAGGCTGTCTCACATTGTTTACTAGTTTTAAGCAACATTTGAGGTGGGTTCTGAAGTACCGACTTCAGACAAACTTCAGGGGAAGTAGATTTGAGAGGATTGTTACTTACAGTTACAAGGCAAAATCATGGGCCAATAGGGGGCGAATAGGGGGCGATGAGATAAAAGTGCATAGGTATTTGAATGATTTCATCATAACTATCAATGGCTTTACCTAACACTTTGTTAACAGTAATTCAAGTAATTGATTTAAATTGTTAGATGTCGCCTTTCTTTGGTCGCGCTAAAAATTTACACAGAAGAGTGAGCTAGACATTTAAGGTTTGCAGTAAGAGTAAACGAGACAATACAATTCAGCTGTCACTGTCAACGTCACACAAACGTCAACATTTTTTGACGTGAATTGACGTCTATTTAAATATTTGAGTTACCAATCCAAGTGCCTACGCTGAATCGCCAGTTCCATAAAAACTGATCCTTTGTGCTGATCTCCAAGCTTGCCCGTGAGTAATAATGAGGTATAATTACTATTACTACTTCAGAAGTAAGTAGGTACGTACACAATATATGGAATAACTTTAATAAACCAATTATTCCAAGCCCTGTATAAAACATTACCTACTGATAAATTCAGAGAAGTGGACAGAGCGAGATTGAATTACTGTTATTTTTTTTTGTTATTAATAAAATGTTCACTACCAATAAACTAAAACAATAATCTATGAAACTTATTAAATATAATTCTGTACGAGTCCGTATATTTTTAAGATCAGTCTAACATTCGTTAAAAATTTACAACTTCCATCTAACGTTTAGTTTATATTTTTTATTTATGTTTAAGATAAGGCTACGGGCTGGCTGATTCGTCCTGCTCCACGAACATAAACACGACAATGATGAACTCTGTATTTATCTTAATTATAATAATGTTCTTATATCCCTTTGTGCAGTATTAATTGATTTCATGGTTAATTAAGGTTTTTAGAACACTCAACACACACGATCCGACCCATATTTACAATACCAGATAGATACGCACAGTCGTGCGTAACGAACATAACGTTACAAAATAATGGTCTTCAAGAAATGGAGGAAAAATAAGGATTTTTAAAGTGTAATCACGATTTTATATTTCATTACTCATTATAGAGATACTCAAATAATGGCAATGATATGTCAACTGTCATTAATGCAATGAAATATAAAATAATTATCCTGTAAGCAGGTACTTACCAATAGCGAAGGGTCAATTTTTTAACAGGTAAGCCGGTCTACCTACATCTCATTAATGCGATTAATTGATTAAATTATTTGTGTATTGAATAATAACTGTGTCATTTTCAAAGGGGGTCCGGTAGGAATCGAGTTGTCTAGAACCTTCGCGACTGGTATGTACACATCAAACAATATGTGTGTTCAAGAATGATACCGTTCGTAGACAACAATAATACAAATAACATCTACCTATATTATCTACAGTCGCTAAAATTATACTCTTAATTAATTGGTGTAAAGATCCGTCTTAAAACCTACTTAAGTAATTAAAAATGTCTATCGCATTGCAGTTACCCTCAACATAGTTCATAAATCACTCTACAATTAGGATTCTTATCGAATGTATCACGCTGTCACCAAGTCTATTTATAATTACGATAATCCTGTAGTGCCTACTGTAGACGATATTAGGGAATACATAATAGTTGAGTAGCAGACTTGCTTCAAAATATGTTCAAGTTACAATAGCGTTCCCGCCACTACGAACTTGTTTGAAACAACTCTGTGGAAGAAAATGCAAAGAATGGGCGAAAGGCATAGATCTATAGACAATTCAGACATGAAAATTAGTGGAAGAAATAGGTCTTTATTTTATCATTTACAAAGCATAGGGAGGGTTAAGGATATAAGTACCTAGATAATATTTCCAGATAGATGTAAATGCCAACCAAATGCAAATGGAGACTATTCAGACTAGGCCTTAAAGCAGAAAATAAAATCAAATGAATGAAGGTTAAGGAACAAGTGCATTCAAATAATTTTGTTATCATTTTCTTTTCACATGCATCATAATTTTCATTCTTCAGCAGCCATTTACGCTCAACCATACAATACAATTATTATTCAAAGGATGGTGCCTCAATTTATACAAAGATACGTCTTAATTTTAGGATCTTGAGAGACGATAGTGATAAAAACTCGGGCCCAATTTCTTGTCCACGTGCTTTGGTAATTTTTGGATTGATTTATTTATACCAATTTATTATGAAATGGTAATGGTAATGGTAACCCTAACCATAGACATCAATGCACTAATACAATTCTTTAACATAGGCGTTGAAAAATCCTGCAAGATACAGGACTATTTTTGGCGATCGAAGGGAAAACGCCACAGGCGTGGTGCAGTGGTGCTCTTCTTCAAGAAGGATGACAATGTCCGGTTGAAGAATTACAGGCCCATATCACTTCTAATAAGAATACAAGTTGTTTTCAAGAGTCATCACGAATCGTTTCGCGCGCAGGTTCGACGATATCCAGCCACCCGAACAAGCCAGTTTCGGAAAAAGCTTTAGAACCGTGGGCCAGATCCATACGCTGCGGCAGGTTATACAGAAGACCGACGAATATAACCTACCTCTCGGTTTAGCTTTTGTGGACTACGGGAAAGCCTTCGATTCGATCGAGACCGGGACTGGGCTGTACTGCAGTCTCTCCAACGGTGCCAAATCGCCTACCGTACATCGAGGTGTTGAAGTGTTTGTACAAAAGTACCACCATAATTATCAATCCGAATTCAGGACCAAGCCTCGCAGCCTATTCTTCTGCAGTGAGGTGTATGACAGGGAGATGTCATATCTTCGAAACACTTCACCGCTGCACTGGAGGATGTCTTTAAGGTTCTGGACTGGAGAGGGCTAGGCATCAACGTCAATGGCGAGTATATCGCTCACCTTCGGTTTGCCGAAGATATAGTGGCATGGCTGAGACCATGGAGGACCTCATTAGAATGCTCGATGACCTCAGTAGAGCTTGCGAAAGAGTAAGTCTTAAAATGAACATGGACAATACGAAGTTCATGTTGAATGTCCATGTCATACCACACACAATGGGCCTTATCAAAAGGCTTAAATTCACCCAAAGGGCTATGCTCGGTGTTTCCTTGCAAGAAAACCAAGGTCACCGACGTAGCCCGAAGAATAGTGGCAGGGCGCATTGCTCGCAGAACGGATGGCCGATGACCTGGCGACACTTGGGGGGGCGTCTATGTCCAGTAGTGGACATAGACCACTACTGAACAGTACAGTTCAGTCTTTCGGCTAAAATGATGATGATGAGACCAATATTCTTGAACAACCGCTCATATATCATTAGCGCTACTTGTTCCCCGGCTCATGAGCTCAGATTGCTCAAAAATACAGTCGTATAGATTTAACGTGCATAGATGTCGTAGATTTGAGAAGTACTTGAGTTGTAATAGTAAAAAATATCGGGAAGAATTGGTTGGAAATAAACTGATCATGGCAAAGCATGCAAACCTTCTCTTACCACCATGCATTTTTAGTTTATATAAATTCATGGCAGGTTTAACGACACCCACAACCGGTGAAATTACGTAAATTCAGCGGTTTGGAGTAGTTCTATCTCATTGTGCCACGTAAAGGCGTCATTTGGTGGACCGAGAAGTCTGAAGAAGATGCTAGAAAATGCAGATAAGTGCGGGTAAACGTAATTGCCCTCTGACTTTCTGTCACCCAGCGCTGGTGTGGATATCGTCCCGCGAAAAAACCTTTTTTCTCTTTGCTGGCGCCAGAAACAGTCACCGTTTAATCCTGTCTTCTGTTAAAGTTCTATCGGAAGTATTTGAGCGCGGAGACGAGCAGGAACTTCTCGATGAAGAGGTCGGAGTCGAGCGCGGCGATGTGCGCGGCGCGGCCCACTATCGCGCTGGCGGTGTGCGGGAGCGCGTGCTGCACGTCGTAGCGCACCACGGACACGGACGACGCGCGCGCAGCTAGCGGGGAAACCATGTTGTGGACCTGGGGTGGAACAGTCATGATGGTTTAGTGTTATCTGTTTTCCATGTCGATGGTACTACGTATTTGCAGAGTTTTATAAGTAAAATCTTTGTTAGTTTGACGGTTTTGGCAAGCAGGTGTGAGTGAAGGTAGCTGTTAGGGCAATAAGTCAGAAAGTTCAAAAACTATGTTAAACATGTCCTTATGAAAAAATATATTACAAAATCAAGGAATATGTTGAAGACAAAGAAGTTTGGCTTTAGTTCCTCCTGCGAATGCGGCTTCCCTAACAACTCATAAACGGCACAGATTTGTGGATGTCTCTTATCTATTCTCAATCTCATTTTTCATTTATTCAGATTTTTACTCTTTCAAATATTTTTTTCTCATCTTTTGCTCAGAACAGTTTTCATCTTTTGCACTGATGACAATATTTGTGTCACTTGTTTAATTTAGTTTTTTAATTAAATTTTCTTTTCTTTTAATATTTACCTACCTTTGTAAGATGCTTTTATCTATTATTTGTGAATGAGTGAACATTGTAGACTTTGTAGATTCCCAGACGCGTTTAACTTTTGTTAAATATTTATCTTGTTTTACATTTTTTGTATAGTAAGCAACGACCTATTGTTGGGCCTACGCTGTCCCCCCATACTAAAGTACTAATTTAAATGCTGTACATATAATGTTGTAATACCAAATAATTTGAAAAGAGTAACCATAGAATTTCTTGCCGGTTCTTCTCCATGGAATCGACAAACGGGAACCGTGTACCTTTTCGGCGTTTTATAAGTGCCCATCTAATATCTATGCAGGCATGTGAAATAAAATATTTTGATTTTGAAGAAGGAGAGGGTAGTAGATGTTGGTTGTTATTTCTTCATTCTACATTGAAAACTGGCGTTGATGTTATACTTAAAATTCAAATTATACTCGTATCTACATAAGAACTTTGTTTATATTTTTTGTAATTTCTGTGTAGTCCCTTGAGTTTCAAAATATCCGTCATTATGAATCATCTCTTACATAGATACACCTCTGCCTGATAAGGAATCTAGTCAGACCACCGGGAACTGTATGATTTTAAAATACCCACCATTTCTCTGTAAGCCTGTCCCAAGAGCGACGTATCTTTAGCAGCAGCCTTGCACAGCTCCAGCCTGGCAGAATGCAGTGGAACATATCTGTCCTGGCCGGAGCCACAGAGCAGGATATGTTTGAACTGGTGCAGCTGACTCCGCTCGCTGAGGCGGTAGAGGAAGGAGCGTCGAGGGTCGGAAGCGTCTCGGAGAGAGAGCTGGAGTAAAGAGCCCGACTTCTTCCACTTCTGCATGAACCACATGCCTGAAAATGAGACGAGGTTTTTGTCAGCGGGTTTATAATGTTGTTTGTTTCTGATGATTTGTTTGTAGTCAATAAGACAGAAAAAACGGCTCCATTGGATTCATGTTCTAAGAAGTAATCCCATTACCATTCAATTGTTAACAAAACAAGACTCAGGATGTTTGTTCTTTAGGATCCTGTGGTCAGACGGACTTTCAAATGATGTTCGTGCCATACCGTGGCAGTTTTCCTCCAGGCCATCCAACAACCAAGCACAGTTTAAATAAATGCCCTGCAACTTACCAGCATTAACTAAACCGCTAGAGTTATACAGAGTCCCAAGATGGGGTCCACTTAGCGAGAGGAAAGTGTGAAGTTTGGCCAGGTATGGCTTCATCTGCGGCCTCGCCAGTGCTGAGCGGATGATGATGGTGCCAAGGGAGTGGCCCACGAAGCTGATTCGAGCGGGGTCGCTCGAATTCTGGATGTGAGTCAGGATCTCCTGCACTAGCCTGGAAACATTGAAACAATGTGTTAATAGTGATTCCTGATCAAAAGCAAGGCTTATGATTTTAGAAGTGTATGTACGGTCGAACAAGCTATTTGATTTATATTTTAGTAAGATATTAGGTTTATTAAGTATTTTAGGAAAAAAAATTCAACAGCCCCATACTAAATTCCAAAAGCTACTCGACCAAATGTATGAAACAGCTGATTATTTTTTTGCGATTACGATGGTGGTCCCATAGAGAAAGTTGTTCAGTTTAATGGTCTGTAGTACACACTTTCATATGATTATGCCCTTTTTGTTACACGTTGTATACGAGTATTTACGTATGTTCCTCCGTAGCGGCTAACCTAATCATCCGATTTTGATCAATAAAGTATGAATCAATTCGTTGTGAAAATAATAAATATAAAACGTAGTAAAAATGTATTCATGAATATTAATTGAGATTGCCGTCTGTAATAAATTAAGTCGTAAAGCGGCCTCACTAACTATCTGGGTACTTGAATTTCGGTTACAAACTGGTTAGCCTACTGAGAAAAAAAATCAATAACTAGATACTGATGAGGTAACAAATCATATTTTAGCTTACAATCTATTTGCTAGGTTTTGGTCACGGGCTATGGTCGGGAATTATCCGGCGGGAATGTCTTAAATATAGCTTGAGGAAAACTTGGCTTATTTGGGGATGATATTGCCTTCCCATTACTAAAACATTTTTTGGAATCTCAACCGGATCAGTGGTTCCCATCCTACGATTACCAGTCTACATCTCAACTTACAACCTTTATCCATATGTAATATTACCACCCACACCGATTTCGCACGGGTTCACCGACGACTTTCCTATTTAGATTATCCAAAAGACATTAATCTCAACGACATAATAAAAAGTCGGTCGTGCCGTCCTCTAGTGATGCTCCGTTATATACAAATTTATATAAATAGATAGATAGATCTTAGTTTAAGTACATATCATTTACCGCTCACCTATCTGTCATCGTGTCAAAGTCAGAGAAAGTGTCGCCCTGGTTTCTCTCAGACATGAGGAAGTCTAGCCTTGCACCAGGTAGACCTAGTTCCAGGTATGTCTTCACGAGGCGCAGGTCTGCTGCGTTGCCGTCCAAGCCGTGGACGCAGATTATGAGGTGGAGCCCTGGAACATTCAGATTTTGTATTTTTGGAGCAGTGGTAACGACCCCAACTCACATTTCGTGTCGGTCATGTGCACGAGTCGTGGGTTATGTTATGTCAATTTGTAAAGAATATCATCTTTTGGAAAATCTCACCTTCTGGATTAAACATCCTGTACTCATCGCTGATATGGAAATACGGCAGTGAGTTCTCGACAGGTGAGAAGTCAGAGTAGATAGCTCCCGGATACTTCACACTTTGTCTGAACTCTTCTCTGCATTTTACGAATAACCTCTCCGATTCGGCCAGGCCGAATATGCTGATGAGATTGCTTTCTCGGTGCTCTGGAAATATAGAAAATGACGTTTAAAGTGTGGGGAATTAGGCACAATTCCTACAGCTTTACAGGCTTGATTGCTCTACAGCTTTGAATACATGGAATATAATATTGATTTTAATCAGGAATGTAGATGATATGAGATGGTATTGTTGTAAAAAAGTAAATGAATTTCATTACCAGTATCGTTTCTGCTGGCCAGCTCCCCGGTGCTCTGACTCTTATTAAGCGTACCAACGGTGAGCACACCGGCAGAATTTACTGACTGGTGTGGCCTCAGCTTTCGCCTCTCCATTATACCTGTTGTAAGCCGAGCGATGGTGTTAGTAGCAGAAGCATTATTGAATTACACAGATATTTGCAGAGTTACCCACCTTCACACACATGATACAAGGGGTTGTCCAACTGAAGTGAGGAAGACTGTGGAGGCTGCTTCCTCGGCGTTTTCGACGGAGTAGACGATTTGCTGCTCTGTCGACTCAACTTTGGAGATTTCGTTGGAGGATCCTATGACAATACAAGTCCATTAATATCGTATTTTACTAATCAGTTGGTATTTCTGTTAATCGATGGATGTTACGTGTTTACCTTAAATTCATCAGGTGGTGGTGGAGCGTCTCTGAATTGCTGCGGCGGAGGTAAATGCTCATAATCATTTTCACCCATAAAGTGCGCCAAATCTATTTCAGACTTAGCTTTATTCGAGTATTTTTGCCCAGCACTGGATGAACGATCTTTCTTACTACTTGGTTTGACACAAGAGCGATCCACCGTCAAGCTTCGTATTTCAGCCGCGATTAACTTTTCCGTATATTGTATTCTATCTTTCAATTTAGTTTTGTCAAGCGATTGAGATTTGGCTGGTGCCGGTTGCGGCTTCTGCGGTATTTCTTTCCTTATGTAAGGATGTAGATTGTCACTTACTGTTTGTGATTTTTTCACCGTTGCCTCATTCAGGCTCTTAGAAGAAGAGATGTAAGTCTTCCCTTGTACAGCGCTAAAGGAATTATGTCTTTGATTACCTTTCACAGCATGAGCTTCTGCCATTTGTTGGAAACAACTTGCCGTACAAGTATCTGAATTGCATTCAGCGTCTATGCCATTACTGTGCATTAGTTTATTATATTCGCACTGGCTATCTGTGCATATAGAGTCGCTACATATCGTGCATTCCTCGCACACTTCCTTATCACAGCATTCTATTTTCTCGTTCGAATTATTTTGAGATACTTTGACGGCTAATTTTAACAGCCGCTCTCGTAACTGATCCCCGTTGAGGACTGTTCTTTTAAAGTCACTAATAGTTTCGCCTTCCGTTTTCCGAGAATCTGTTGCATCTTCGTAGTTTTTATTATTACTTGGTTTAGGCATGACTGATTTTCCAGGAACGAAATTCTGGTTTAATTGACAACTTGCATTATCTGGGGAAGATGGGCCTGAGCTACGTCCGCTGGACACCCATCCACTTTGTTCACTTAAACTAGATGTAGAAGTACTCCTACGACGTTTCTCTTCCTTGTTTGAAAAGTTTTTAGGAGGCAGTATTTTGAAATCTTTATCTGCTATATCTAGAGGCGGTGATTCAAATGCGGGCGGAGGAGCTAAATTCGGAAGAGATTCGGAGCCAAAGGTATTATTTAAGTTAGGTTCATCTAAAACTGACGCTGCGCTTCTACAATGTCGTAGCAACTCTGGACCGTGGTCGAGACTATAAGGGACACTTGTAGAAGACTCTAACCTTCTCAGTTCGAAAGGTATACTTTCGTTGCTGGATGATGATGCAGCTTCTGACATCAACTGAGTCATCTTTTCCGAGGGTTTGTGTTTCGAACGTTTTTCTGGTTTACCGCTCGACCTACCGCTTTTCGGTGTCGTAGCACCAGATTTCGGGGTTGCTATACCAGATTTAGGTGTTGCTAGGCCCGATTTTGGAGTAAATCTACCAGACTTGGGCGTAGATTTACCAGATCGTGGCGTTCCACGATCAGATTTTGGAGTGCTGCGTTCAGATTTTGAAGTGTGACGATCTGATTTACTATCTCGGGATTTAATAGAGTGATGACTACTCAATGAGTCCCTGCTCGAATTCATTTTGGTATTTTCCTTTCCTCCATTGTTTAGTTTTGATTCTTTAGATCGGCTTTTCTTATGCCTTACCGACGGCATTGTTGAATGTGGAGTAGATGGCGGTGTCTTTGAATAAGTTGATTTCGATGTTCCGTCACTACTTCTATCTAAAGTCATCACAAAACCACTGTCATCGCTGCTTTTGCTAGATTTCTTTTGATAGTTTTGAATTAAACTTCCTGTATGGAAATCGTAACTCCAATCACCTTTCTGCAAGTAATAATTAAGCTCATGTCTGAGTTGATTACGAGCAGCTTCAATGTCGATTTGTTGATTTTCCAATTGCTGGTGAAACACATGTGTAGAATTAGATCTATGTACGTGTTTATTAGAAACTAAGTTATTTTGATCAGTCACTTGAGTTTTACCACTAACCGGTGGGTAAGAATTACGTGGAGGCAACATAGGACGGGGTAAATTTACACTGTAGCCTCTTTGAAACTCTAACGGATTACGAATAACATTGTTTACTTGCAGATTACCCTGATTACCGAAAGTATAGCCGTACACTTGGTTAGGATTAGGTTGCATCGCTCCATCGTACTTATACCCTACATTATGGAACACTTCATTATTTACTCCGTGTGGAACTTTCTTAATACAAGGATTTTTGTATTTTTCTCTAAACTCGCTTATATTCCTCCTGTAGTCATCTGTCCCTTTGGAACTACAACGAGTCGTTGTATTCGTTGGATAAGCACTGGTTGTGACGCTTCTAGGCAATGTTGTAGGCTTGATTTGTTGCGGCGGTAGATATGGTTTTGGATAATTAACAGAAGAATTGGAACCGTTTCTCACATTCTTTGTTAGGGTTTGTGCGGTATTCAGCGGCGTTAACTGGGACACTCTCAACTGATCCAGAGACTTGCTATGCCTCGCTGGCAGGGTGCTCACACCGCTAGTGATTTCGTGTTTTTGCCGAAAAACTTCAAGACCTGGTTCAGATTTCTCTTTGCCTAAACGCGAAATATTCGAAGCACTTTTCGCAGTATTGATATCAAGCAAAGTGGATGCAGAGTATCGAGACATTTGTTGTCCTTGTTGTATCGGGCATGAAGCGAACGCACTGTTTGGTGGTAGTTGAATCTCGCTTATTAGATTGTTTTGCACGATATATCTGTTTCGTCCCGTAAGCTCGAGTTGTTTGTTGTGTGCCTTGGGTAGTTCTACTACATTTTGTTTCACTAATGCTCGTTTGGGGGATCCGCGGGCAGATTTTTGGGGAGCTAATGTCAGAGTTGCTTGAACGACACTGGAACTGGATTTGGGTGCATTGAATTGTGGTTCAAGAACATCCATGATTGTTTTGGGCAATGTGAGGGTAACTCTGGAGGCTTCGGATGATGGTCTTCTGGAGTCCATGAGTGAACTAACGCTACAGGCACAGTCATCTCCAAGGGGCTCCGAACATAGGAAGGGATCTGCATCAAGACACACACATATTAGTTAAAGTTTTTGTGCACGAAGTGATAGTATTCGTTGAACCGAAACTTACCGCTTCCAGATTTGCTTGCACTGGAATTCAGAAATGAACGACGTCGAGCAAATTCTGCTGTGTCTTGATATCTGAAAGAGTTAATAACAATATGTTACAGTTTTATTATACATGCATGTTATTTCGATACCTACTTTGTCATAATATAGCGCTTATTGGTTCGCGTCGATAAGCTAATTTCAATTACCTATCTTCAAATATGATTGGCATGATATGCGGGTCACCGTCCAGCGCGATGCAGTGCACCGGAAGCGGCGGCAGCAGTGCCAGGTAGCGCGAGCGACGCGCCACCTCGCCCACACTCTGGTACGACTGGTAGTTGCTGTCGTAGCAGCCCGCCAGCGAGTGCCGAGGGTTGTCCAGCACGAAGAAGCATTCGGCGAAGCGCTTTATACTGGAAAGGGAATGGGCGCATAAAGTATTTTAGTGAAAGGAAGAAATAAATAAAGAACCTCCTCCTCCTACTGCTAAGTAGGAGGAGGAGGTTCTTTATTTATTTCTTGTTTTGTTTGTCTAAATAGGTTTCATATCTTTTTTAATTTTTAGCGTGTAAGAATTGGATTTTGCTGTGCCCTGACAGGGTCT
This sequence comes from Xestia c-nigrum, assembly GCA_916618015.1. Taxonomy (NCBI): domain Eukaryota; kingdom Metazoa; phylum Arthropoda; class Insecta; order Lepidoptera; family Noctuidae; genus Xestia; species Xestia c-nigrum. The sequence goes on from OU745260.1 coordinate 16,897,206, forward strand.
GCAATCCCAAGTAGCACATTAGCGATGAATTAGGTCATAAACTAGCCACATTACAGTCTACAGCTTTTATGCAGATGTACTAAAGGATAGGACGAGTCTTTAGACTGTATTATGGAAAGATTATACACTATTAAACAGCATAGCTGACTAATGACTTTATAATGACGCAAAAGTATACCAAAAGCATTTAAGTAGAATTTTAAAATGATATAGTCCAGCTTTTGGCTGCATGTGATACTACTAGCTGGTTTAGAAGTCCAAGCTTGTTAACGACTGGTTAATATGACAAATTCGCCTCTCTTGTAATGTTGCGGGCTGCATTATGGTATCAAAATATGCCACTGGCTTTTAATTGGTCTACACTAATTCTATATTAATTCTACTTCAACGAGCTTGTTAATGGCTGTCTAAAAGTGAAAATATGAATCTCTACAAATGCCGTTACATTTTTAAGAGAATCATTAAACACCGTTAGTTGTAAATTGGAGTAGGCGTACTCCATCCTAATGCCAATGCATAAAGTGTAGCTGACTACTATTTTACAGCTTACGGCGTTATTTAAGAATAAATCTAGATTAATGGTGTTTAAATTACGTCAGATTTGATTTGTTTTTGCATAACGTCGACACGACCTAATTAAAGCTCAAGAGTTACTACGTATGTTTTAGTACACTTTAAATAAAAAATGAACAACTTAAAACCATGGAATAAAAGAAAACGAACTGGTGGAGTAAAAATAAAACTGTCAAAAGAATACGCTAAGGCTGATGCAGTTGATATTTACAAGCCCGTGTCGTTTACGAATAGTGAGGGTTCCGCACAAATAGATTTTGATCAAAATATTGCAGATGCTTATAGTCAGGCTTATATCAGGATTTTCATGATCCAAGCTGCAGTAAAGAGAAAACGTCGTTGGAGAACAAACAGAGTTCTATATATTTAATGGATTCCGACAGAGCCGAATTTTGATCAAGTACAGATGAAGACAAGGAAGAATGCATATTTATTAAAAATATAGAATTTTAAAATAGCATTAAATAATGGTCCATAAAAAGAAATATTGCACAAGATGCATTGAAGGAATTGGCAGAAATTGTGAATAACAAATTGAATAGACGATCGTTTGACTGTGCACTCAGTTAAAGTTCAAACCCGATGTTCGTCAGTCAGACACTATAAGCTTGCCTATAAAATCACTGAACTGACGACCAACAGACGTACAAACAAAGATATTGTACATAAACAGAAACACCGCACTTACGTTGGTGAATCCCATGAATCCGTTATGGACACATGCTAGTTCGCAGCGAGCGCAACGTCGACTGTCAAACGAGCGAGCGAGATGGCTGGCGAGACACCGACGAAAGCCAAACATTGTAAGTACATAATGAAATGGTTTTCTGTGGAGATTTATTTATCCCTGAAAAGCTATTGTATGCTCTCTCTTTATACCAGTACACAGTAAGAAAGATAATTGAAATCCTTTCTCCAGCCAGCATAATGCTGGAAGCTGGTACATAAGACTTGGTAAAACCACTGCACAGTAAATAACTTTACAAAAGAATTTATGGAGAGTTTGTGCTGGATATCAAATGGACGCCATTTTAGCATTACAGACGATTTGTTATTAAATATCAAAATGTTTTTTTATGGATTTCAAGGATATTTGATAGGTTTTAATTCAAACAATATATTTTCCACTTATTTCCTAATAGAATACAATAAGTTGGAAAGCAATTATTAGAAGGATAATTATATTAGGGATTCCTACACCATATATCTTGTAAAATATTTTCGTTAAAACGATATTATTCTGATGGCGCGTGAAATATTTGATGTAATTACCTATACACATTTACAGTAAAATGGTACTCGCAACTCAATTTACATACAAGGACAATCAAAAGCCAACGTGAAAAATATTTAAAATATCTTATCAATTAAATATGTCCTCTTGTACACTTAAAACGAATAATAAATGTCTAGCTGTCACAATCACAAAAGTTTTTTGTTTTTAAAACTTTAATAAAAGTTGTTTCCAAGCCTCAAAACATCTAAAAGCTGTTGAAGAGATTTAAAGTTGCTGAATTTTACGCTGCAATGACTGTTGTATAGCTGTATAAGCCATTGTACAGGCCTTGCACAGCTGTTTCAATAATAATACTGCCGTTAACCAGCAACTGTAATGCTCAACGCTGGTTAATTTGTGGCCCAAATTAGAATTACAAGGGCTGCGTAGCTAACTATACAGCCCTTATGTAGAAAACTACAACAGCCTTGAGTATACACAAAATTCTATTATCAAGTCACTATGCGGCTGTCATGTGCTACTTGGGATGGCTCTTAGCTCTAGCCTTTTTTGTTAACACCATGCCTTGCCATACTTTGTGGAACGCAAATAAATGAATATGAATATAGAAAGCGTTTGTCTTAAGTAATATTTTAAGAAAAAAAAAATAGAAAACAATTTTCGCGGACGAAGTCGCGGGGATAAGACCTAGTTTTAAATAATGAAGTAAATTAACAAATGTATCGAATATTTGGCGTCATGGGCGGATTTCAAAATACATAGGTAATAGAAAAATGAAGTACAACAGTTACAAACATCATAAGATCATGGTGCTCGACATCAAAATTATAAATCCAACATGGCCGACCGAACTTTGACCAATAGAATATTTATTTAGATATAGTGACTATATTACCGCAGCGCATGATGCCTGGCCGCGAGCGCGTGATGCACGTGGGGCCGGTCGGACGTGTGGTGCAGGAAGGCTCGCCACCGAAGCGTCACTTCGGCACACAGTCGTGCGATGTCGTGTGCTGCACCCATCGCCCATTCCTCTTCCTCGCCACATTCGGACTTCTGGAAGTTTTTGAAAAGTTGCCAAAATTTTATTTTAGTTCGCACACTTTAGATGTTTAAGGAGATCGGGGCTAAATAATACCAGACACTCGGGTCGATCTTTAAGTTAAATCGTGCTTGGCTAGGTTGGTCTGTGGATGCATAAATTGAATCGAATTGAATTACTACCGAGTTTCCTCCATGCAAGCTATTGGTCCCGGCTGTCATTTGTAGATCTTTGACACTCGCTACAGGTAGTCAGTGGCCCATTAAGTTTGACAACCAGTCTTACCAAGGGGTGTCGTATTACCCAGTACCAACTGGGTTGTGGAGGTCAGATAGGCAGCTGCTTCATGTAAAATACTGGTATTCGCATCCGATCAGACTGGAAGCCGACCCCAACGTAGTTAGGAAAATGGTAAGCAGATCATGACTTATGTTTAAGTAAGTTAAGCTGCTCGGCTCTCAGTATCTGACCGTGGAATCACTTTTGGCCCTATCAGAATATCAAAGCTGTGACGTTTTCTGTAAATGTTGCAGCATCATGCTTTTTGGCCTCGTACAGGACCAATTTCGTTTCTTTTTTTATTTCTTATTTTTCTCTCTATGTTTACTTTATATATTGTTATAATTACAATTTAACCTTTTTATTTTTGTGTTTTTTGTCCTTTTTGTGCTGGGGGCTACTAATCAATGTTTATTCTTTCTTTCTTTCTCGGTGCTAGTAAACCAAACAGTTTCAGTTTCATTTAAGATGTAAATATGGACTAAACCTCGCAGGAGATGGCGGGAATAGCTCGGCAAAACCAACAACCAGTAACACTGTTTTAGGCTTTCACGGTTTAAAACTAAACTTATATTGTCACTTACGGGATATCTTCCGTGATTATTTATTAGGTTGAGCTCCCGATATTTCGACGCTGTTGCAAGCGCCATGATCGCGGGTTGGTTGGTTAATAATCACGGAAGATATCCCGTAAGTGACAATATAAGTTCAACAACCAGTAGTCCACATTGGCCCTGAATCAAAGAATTTCGAAGTCATGGGTAGAGGCAGAGGCCCAGCATTGGGATGATACAGGCTATCAGTAAGAGTAACAGTTATAAACCTTGTCACTACGAAGACTGGATCGAATCATAACTTTTTCTTTTGATTTTGCCGTAGTGAGCTAAAGATGGGTCCAAAGTAGATAAGAAGTGGGCAATGCAGAAAGACTTGAGGAACTGAGAATTATTTTTGTGGCAATGAATATGACATGGATAGTGGAAGAGGGATTTAGCAATTGTAAGAAGATCTCCAGATATGGATGGGCATCTCAATCTTATTCATAGCTTAGGTCTTTTTTGTCTTCAGCGGCTTTTCCTCTTGTTGCTGTTACTCTGCAAAAAATTTCAAAATACTTTAAGCTATTTCACACCTTGCCACAGCAGCTTAGATCCTTTATTCTCTGCGCGACTTCTCCAACAACGGAGTTCGACGAGGACTCTTCAGGAGTCAGCAGGACACCGGGGGAGCCACACATTGCTAGAGCACTCTGTAGCCCCTCTAGTGACCCCAGCAGGATTCCGCAAACTTCAGCGTGGACTTGCCTGGAAACACAGCAGTGGCGAAGGGTTAATTTTTGTAAGAGGTAAGTCGGAGTATAACTTTAATGTGATTATATCATTTGTCTATAGAATATTGACTATGCTATTTTTCAAACGGAATCCGGTAGGAATCGGGTTGTATAGAACCTTCGCCTCTGAAACACAGTGTCAGAGTAGTTATTTAGTTCAATATTTAATTTGTTTCGAGTATCTTTTGGGGTCTGATTTGTGTGGTAACAATAATAATTAAAGTCAATGGAATCGTGTTAGCAAGGAAATATGTAACTGCTAAGTTGTGGACGTCTCTTCATGTAAAATTAACCCAAATTAACCAAAAGGCCAGGCAGATGATGATATAGTAACACTAATTAAAGCCTTTACAACTAAAACATTCAATTTATTTATGAGTTTCTCCTTTCACGTTGCTCACCTAGCATGCGCAATCTTGCTCGAGTTGCCACCAGAGCATTTGCCTGTGGATCCGAAGAGTACATTCTCGAAGCTTCCCGAAGTATTGAACGATCCGGCACTCTTCATCAATTTGCCCCATTGTTTACTTGAGCGTGGAGTACTGAAAAATGTAAGTAAGAAACATGAGTTCATCGTTTTTGAAGTGAAAACGGATTTCACTTGATGTATTGTGAGTTGTGGTAAGTTCTCAGACTGACAGATTGCCGTTCAATTTCAATAGGCGAGGAGACTTTAGATTTAGAGCATGCAAAAGATAGGTAATGTCTGGAATATTTTTGAATGCTCTGTTTGTGGTGAAATTTATTCGCTTGACTCACTGAATTCTGTGACATACTCGTATTAATTAAAGTATAAGGCAAAGGAGTCATTGTCTGTTACTCACCAGCTTTGCACATAATGCATGATACTTTTCCTTGATTGGCGGACAGACATGTAAAAAATTAATTGTGTCAGGACATACGTATCTGGCATTAGTCACTTGCGTGCAAAATAATTTTAATAATGCCTGAGTTGCTCTTCGAGTTCTTAATTGTCTAAAGATTATTTGGCAAAAAGTCAATATTCTTTTTCATCCCCCCATCTCGGAAAGAGTATTTTTGTTCTTCGATATCTGAGTGCAAAAGCCGTTTTTATCGTCATGAGGGTAAAGTAAATTTGAATTTAGAACATCGTGTGCACTAAGCATGTGAATTCAAAACATCATTAAACCTATTTACTTCTACCTCTATGGTGCCGAATTTATCATTTTTTTTTTTTAAATTTGTTAAGAACTCAGACTCGGAACCTTCTTGGTGTACTTTTTTAATAGGTATGTTTTGCGCGCGACATTTTATTTTCGCGTCATATTGTTAACACCTTAGGTTACAAACAAGGAATCCAACTTGAAAACAAGTGAAAAACCTAAAATGACCACTCATTATCTAGCGACGAGGAAGTTTATTTGACGCCAACAGAATTAACTGAATTTGTTTATAATGCGCATTTTTTTTTGCGTTTATCCATTTCCTCGCTGAGGTGGGATGAAAAGTTACGTGTTGCACTCGAGTGCAAAGATTTTTCACCTCGTGCTCCTTTGATTCCCTCGCTAACGCTCAAGATTCTAAGTTTTGAATCACTCGCTTCGCTCGTGACTCAATTTTAGAATCTTTCGTTTGCTCGGTCATCAAAATTAAGCACGCGGTTAAAAAACAACTTTGCACTCTTGTATAACAAATAACTATTATAACATCAGAGTTATCATAAGATTGAAAAATCATGACGGTAAATAAAAAGATACTGTGGTATTAAAAAAGAAAGCGGAATGTAAAAAAAGGAGGTGTTAACTTCGATAAATTAGTGTCGGTACAATATATTACTGTCGAAGAAGTTCAATGTTGTTCACGCTGATGTTATCCGAACAATCGCAATTTATAGCCCTTGGTTAAGTTGCAGGCAAGTCGATAAAACACCAGTAATTGATGATAAATGTAGTTCGTGACATTAATTAATATGAGATAATGATCGGAAACAAGAGAATCCAGGTTCTCACACACGTGTTTGTCAATTTGTTGCTTTTACACGAAATTCGATTATCGATTATAACTAATATAAAAACTGTCTAAATACGGGTTAGACTTGCCAAGTTGCCACACACTCAATCGATAAAAGATTAGAGATAGGCAGAGGTGTAGTTCTTCAGTTTATTTATTTATACTTCATCTACAAAAGTGGTACATAGGCCGATATAATGTCGCAAGGCAGTCAACAAGTGGGTTAAATAGGACAGATTTATGAAAACCAGTCTTAGGGGACTGCCGATAAAAATGAAAACTAAGCAATTTATATCTGCAATGGGTTGTGCCCCCGCGCACGCTTAAGTGGTGCTACGCCGTAGCGGATCGGCTACGAGTGCTATGTGCCACGAAGGGTTAGGTGACGGTCCCGCGAGTTTCATGATTTTTGTTCACGCAAAAAGTGCTCAACGCGCCTAAAGAGGTTTCAATTCAAAAAGTTACCGGTTATTTCCCTTAAAAACTGCTAATACTTACTTGATGTAAGGCTGATGTAAAGCAACTAGGCTTGCATGTATAGTCATGGAGACTGATGACAGATGGAAGTAGTCGAAGAGCACCGGCAGATGGTAGTGAAGCCCCTGGGAGGGCTGGAAGTGCAGCTTGAGCACCCGACAGGACATCGGGGCTAGGGTGCTAGACTGTGCACCCTCGCTGCACCATAGCTCCACGCCAAGGCTAAATTCTGCGCGCTCTAGTGACTCCTTGAGATTGCGGCTGTCCACTAAAAAAACAGATAAGTACTGGTTATGCGGAATATCCAAGGAATTTGTGAACCAATTGTGTTCCGTTCTGCGTAGGGTTAACTTTACAGTCGGCTGATATAAAGTCTGATGTTCGTCCAGACATATTTATATGATTTTAGCTGATAACCGCGGGTTCGCCCGCGTACATTCCTCGAGAACCACTCTATCCATTGGTGCAAACAGCATGAAAATCGGTGCTGTAGTTTTTGAGTTTATCGCGAATAGACGTGGCGGAGGATTTTGTTTAATAATATGTAGTGATACTAGTGATTAGAACAGGGGACCCTTAAATTGCTAGGCATCTTTCATATAGTCCACCCATCGGTTTTTTGGCCTTCCCTTAATCGAAAAGCTATCCACACGGCACATCATCATCATCACCATCATCGGCCTATTAATGTTCCCACTGCAGCTGGGACAGGCCTCCTCTCTATGAGAGGGAATGGGCTATAAAATCCACCACGCGGGCCCAGTGCGGATTGGTAGACGTCACATGGCTTCGAATGCCCAGTGCGGATTGGTAGATGCCACTACACGGCACGGACTGAGAGAAATAAAATATATACCTAAATAGAAATGTCCGGAATTCTTTGACATCTAAAAGAGAATCAGAGAAGTTAAGTATGGAAGAACGTGAGTTGAGTACGCGCTTGAACGTTCGAGTAATTAGGCGTTCGATTTATAGTTTTCGGTCAATTGATATTCGATAATTTGGATTTCGATATGGCATAGTACACGCCTTGTATTTGTGTAAAACATCCACCACGATAATGCAGACGTGAACCACATTTGGGGCGGGAAGATAGTGGATAGCTTTACAAACAGTCTTGGCAAACAATCGGTTCAGAGTTTCAGAGCGAACTTCTATTAAAAGAAAGTAATGAGTTCCAAATGCTTGTCATTGCGAAATGTGGAACAATTCAATTTCCTCTCCCAAAACTAACTAATGTCTTTTTAATTACTTACTTTCAAATCACAATCTTAGTATTTGGTTAATAAAGGTCGATGTTCACTCTTCGAACCTTTTCATTAACACTGGTATCAAAAGTATAGTTGTAGTAACTTAAAAAACATAACGGTATATATTTAGGCGTTTATTTAGGTATTACTTAGTGGTGTGAAAAGGGGCATCCGTGTCATTTCGTAGAATATCTGTTGATGCGAAAAATATAGGACTGATAAGTTCATTGGGGGCTTTTGACATTCTTGCTTTGAGTTTGAATTATGAACGGGGAGGGTCGTGACCTTTGATCTTTACGTCTTGGTGAGGAAATTCCATTTTTTATGCTCGACATTGACAATATAAAAAAAAATGATATGAGAAAGCTGAAAAACATGGAGTGGCATACTTTTTTATTTTTTTTATTTCTTAAAAATTAATAGAGGGTTTTTATCCACATGGATACGCCAACCCCATTGTACCTTATCACTACTCTTACACCACTAAAATTAACATATAATAACATATGATAACAATATTCTTATAATACTTATTATTTAACAAATTTAGATATTCATTGATCAAGCTGTTGTACTAGACCACACAATTTTTTTGCAACATTTAATTTAGTATTCGCTAAAATAGTGAAAATAAGCCCAAGATCTAAAATATTTAAACCAAACTCCCTAATCAATGAATCTCTTTTATTTTGGTTTTTAACGCATTCCATCAGCAATATGTTGCACGTCCTCTATTTTGTTGCATACTTCGCAGTTTGGGGATGCTGCCTTACGCATTAGGAAAGCAAATTTTGCTAATGGAAAGTATGGCGTGGCATAATACAGTCGGTTTCTCAGATCCTAACTATTATTTCCGAAGAAAAGTCAAAGTTCGGACTTTTGTATTTCCGCTTTCTCATACCATTCTGCAATCACTTTACTGTGTTTTTAACAGATTTGTTGCAGACATCTTTGAAAAAAATTGTGGGTTTAAATTATGATCAAGGGAAAGAAAAGTCAGTCGTGTTTCTCAAACGTCCGGAATTGTGTCTGGACAAATATTTCCAGAATGTAGGGTACATTACAAGTGATACTGTTGATTTATGCTTCTGCTTTAAAAATCATTTTGTTGGCAATCCCAGACGTTTTAAAATTTCCTCTGCATGTATGACTGCGTATGGCAACCCTAGGAATGGAGACCTCCGAATGATTTTAAAGACCTTTACTTCAATTGCTAAGTACCTACACCCTTTTGTATGACAATTCGAACGAAAAAGCGCCGAGACAATGAAGCTCCACGAAGTCCCTAAGAAACTATTTAATTGGCTCAGATCCCTCAACAAAATGAATAAAAAAAGACTGGGATGTAGTCATGCCATAACTAAAGCTAGACATTGAAACAAAAACTCAACCTTCTTACCTAAGAGATGAGCTCTAAAATGCACGATATCCCGTAACGTGACCTCCTCGTTACGGTACATGATCTGGAAGGCCCGGGACGCGGCCAGGCCTCCGATGAGAGACGCGTTGGCGGCCGGGCGTCCCGTGCGCGCGGCCCCATTGCCGCTCGACACGGAGGCCTCGATGTGCACCGGGACCTTCGGCGACACACGGAGGCCCACGCGCACTTGGTACAGTCTGGGGAGAACAAAAGAAATTAATTGTGTGATTGTTATCCTATAGAGGTTTTAAAGCTACACGCATGTGCTCGACGTAGGTGCTTAGTCCTATTGAGGACTAATGTTTTTATTAAACAACTTGCTGACTCGCGCAACTTCGTCTGCGTCTCATAATTTGAGATTTAAACTATCCTATCTCTCAAGTTGGATCGAACTGCACATGGTGTGCGAATTTTATTATAATCGGTTAAGTGGTTTAGGAGTCCATTGAGGACAAACATTGTGACACGAGATTTATATATATTAAAATAAATAAACAATATAATAATAACTATTCTCTGTCTCGTTGGTCTAGAGGTCGCAATTACGACTGCTAAGCATGAGGTCGTGAGTTCGACACCTGGGTCGGGCGAATTGTTATTGCGTTTTTCCATCAGTTATTTATCAGTAACCACGGAGTCAGGATCCTCACCCCTTATAACATGGGACTTGAACATAATTGGTGAATTGTAGGTACAGCTCTGTCTATCTCTTCCGGGATTACAGGCTAATGTTATATTATGAATTAATTGTTTATCAAGTTATATAAGAATACTTGCTTCGTATGTAGTCTCGCTATAATACTGTTGTTATTTAATAAGTGGCGTTCCCTTCAACGATATAAAATAATAGAAGCCTGTGAATGATTGTCCCATTAAAGGGCAAAGAACTGTAATCATACGGAAAAAGAACGAGCATTCGTCACCACGATTGTTCACCTCTCTGTGTTATAAATAACTAGCCACTGCGTCTTTTATACCCGTATTTACTTACACTAGGTGACATTTCAGTGAATGCCAACATAAAAGCACGTTAAAGAATTTTCAATTTTCACTAAACAATAGTAAACAAAGACTTAGATGCAAGTTCCTTGCAAATGTCACATCAGAAAGTGTCGTCGATAAATGAAAATAAAGATTAAATCACAGATTCCATTTGACTCAATCCTAAACTAACACAACTGGACACTGATTTAAACAAGATTTATGAGAAAAATAAGTTGCCTATAGAAATTTTAAATTCCTCATATCTCGTCTTTATATCATTGTCCTTTCAAAATATATATTTGGGAACATAGATTTTCTGTAATCCAATCGAAATAAATACACACTACCTTAAGAATATTTTTGATTTCCAAATGATTTTGGTATTACGTTTGTATGTCCTTCAATAATACAAAGAAAGTGTTTGCATTTGTAATATCAACTGCGTTAAGTAAGATTTTTCGCTCTTTTATTTTATTTCTACGAAAGTATATTGAAAAATGTTGTCTAAATATAATTATGTGGGCATTTGTACTGCAGTTCTCGGCGCTATAACACCCTCGTCGCGGCTAAGGCGTGAATTCCATCACGGCCGCAATAATAAAGTTTCCTCACTTGTTTTAAAATGTTGTTTTGCAAAGATTTGGAACTCGCAGACCCTTGGAGTTGCAAGCAGTAACCACCCTCCATTAACCAGCCCAGCTGTTTCTATATTACATAAAACATTATGTCACCCTTATTTTTCCAGAGGTTTTCCTCCGCAGCCGTCCAAAGGTAGCTGAGCTTATTATGTTAAGTTCAGTGGGGTCATCAAGGTTCATTACGGTCATTTCACAGAAAGGTAGCAGTTAACTTTACGACGGTTTTTTACTACGTAGCTTGACTTATGACTTGACCTTTAATATGCATTAGTTTGACCTCGTTCTTAAGTGGTTTTTTTCCTTAGATTTTTTATAAAGTATACAGCATTTAATTGCTTTTTTAGGGTTCTGTACCCGGGGTGTAATCAACGGAACCTTGTTACTAAGTCGCCGCAGTCCGTCTGTCTGTTAGTAGGCTGTATCTCATGATCCGTAAGGGTTGACATGTTCACAGAATGTGCACATGTGTGAGTGTGTGTGTGTGTGTGTGTGTGTGTGTGTGTGAGCAAATGTTTGTGTGGTGAGCATGAACATTTGTTTCCGAGACATGGATGTTTATATGTATATTAAGTATGTATTTACAAACAAGAAGTATATATAGTATATCAACCATCTGGTGTCCACGACACAAGCCTTGCTTAGTGTGGCACTAAATGGCGCTGTGTGTAAAGTCCAGCGATATTTATTTATTTCTGTGGCCGCTATAACAATAAATGATAAATAATATTTGAAAATTAAAGGGGCTCCCCTACTATGATGGTACGGAATACTTCACGCGCCACCCCACTAACGCCTTTTTTTTTCTTAATTTTGCGGAAAAACTGTTGGGAAGTATTTCAAGTATATTCGACAAAGCTATACGACAAGCGGGTGGACCGCTGGTGTCAGATTCTAAAAATATGATTTATTATTTCCATAGTTCTAGTAGTCTGTGATAGATAGGTTGGTTCATAATTTAATATCTAAGAGTCCATTTTGGTACCTATAGAATTCGTTTGAATTGTCATGGTCTGAAGAATATCAAAAAATAAAATGCAATGAAGAAAGACAAAATATAAAGACAGATACTTCTAGGTACTTAAATAGTATAGTTTCAAATTCTTTAGCACAAAGAATATCCGTCCAAAAAGCTAAGGTTAAACATTACAACTCTGAATTACATTCAGCGTTAATAAAAGCTCCCATACTCACTACAAAGTACAGTAGTACCGAAGTATTTTGCCCATACACAATACGGGTATCACGTCAGAAAATGTGAACAAGAAAACAAAAGGGAGAGTACTGTGGTTACAGCTCCACGGAGGCTGCAATCTGCCTAAGTAGTTCTAACTACACAGTAAACTTTCCCTTAGGTTGTGTACCGTTATATACGTTTGTACTGAAGACTTGTAATAAAGTGTGTTGAAATAATGTAGTGTAATTGGTGTGGAATCTTTTCTAGGTAAGGAACCATAGTATACAGGGTGTCCACCTCAACACAAAGCCGTCAACCAAGCATTCTGTACATCAAACTAAGTTACGCAAAAAATATTGCTGGGAAACAACTTTTTTTTTTGAGATTATAAGTCATGTTTTGTGGTAGAACTCAATGTAACTTAAAACATTGTGCTGGTGGATGGATTGAATAGTACGAGGGTCATGGAGGTGTTAAAGACAAAATCTTACAAAAAAAAACTAACTACTAGAAGGTTGCCAGGTATGGTGTAGAACAAAAAAAATATCGAATGACGGGGAGAACAAGTGCCTTTCGGCTTCGTTAAGGGGTGTTATACACCCTTTATTAGAGGAAAGCCTAAAAATTGCGCCAATTACAGAAAAGTTGAAAGGGAATCGATTGTCATGGTATGGACATACTACCTATATGTGATGAGAAAGGATGAATCTCATGTGACTAAAAGACACATCATCATCTGCCTAGCCTATTCCCAACTATGTTGAGGTCGGCTTCCAGTCTAACCGGATGCATCTGAATACCAGTATTTTACATGGAGCGACAACCCATCTGACCTCCACAACCCAGTTAGTACTGGGTGATACGATACCCCTTGGTAAAACTGGTTGTCAAACTTTTAGGACCACTGACTACCTGTGACGACTGTCAAAGATCTACAAATGGCAGCCAGAATGGAGTTCGGTAATTGTCCGTGTCGTAATCCCAGTACGGGATTGTGGACTACAAGATGAAAATCGATGTGTATCCTGTGTTAATCCAGGTCATAAACTATCTGTATGCCAAATTGTATCTAAATCCATAACCAGGTTCTTTGTGTGGAAGAGTTACAAACATCCATAAATATCATTCAGACTTGCGCATTTATAATAGAAAGGTAAGATATACAAAGTAAGATAAAAATATCCCATGGAAACGTACTAACTAAGGGATGAAATGTACCCATCTCCCAGGTCATGTGTGCTCAATTTCATTAGTTCAGTGGTAAGATGTGAAAGGTACTTGGATTAACTTTCGCATTAAAACCAAATAAAAAAAATAGAATAGAATAGAATAGAAAAAATAGAATAGAATAGAATAGAATTATTTATTCGTTAAAGGACAGCACAACACAATGGAGCAGTACATACATATACATATAGGGTGTAAAACACCTCTTAACGAATACTAAAGGCACTTGTTTTCCTCGTCATTCTGATCATTTTTTTGTTCTACACTATACCTGGGAACCTTCTAGTTACGGAGATATTGGGGGTCAAAGTTGCAAGATTTTGACAAGTTTTTTTTTAAATACCATTTTTTATAGCATGACTTTTACTTTAAATGTCTCTACGACCCCCGTACTATTCAATCCATCCATCCGCACAATGCTTTGAGTGTGTTACATTGAGTTATACCACAAAACATTATTTATAACCTCAAAAAAAAAAGTTGTTTCCCAGCAATATTTTTTGCGTAAAGTTACTTAGTTTGATACACAGAATGCTTGGTTAACGGCTTTGTGATGAGGTGAAATACACCCTGTATAACAACAAACAGCTTAACACTTAATTAAAACAGCTCAACTGCGCTGAGCATGCTCATAACGAAAGGGTAACCAACTCAGCATATGCTGGGTGTAAAACACTCAGTGCTGGTTTTCAGTAGGCCCCCCGCAGTGACACGGATGAGGGTAATAGGTTGTAAATAAATAATGTTATTATATTAAATGGGCATTTCAAAGTGTGTAAATTGGTTGATTAAACCATTAGTAAGTTGGTAAAACGATTCGTTTCTTGACAAAGAAACCGGTAAGTAACTGACAAAGTCACTTTTAGTAAAATTCACCCAAAGCTTTGTCGCCAAATTGTGACCTTTTTCTCTCGCACGCGACCGTACTAATTCATCTAGTCGCTTCGCTTTTGACATTTTCGACTACACATGCTGTTCAACAAAGTCGGGTACTTTCTACACCCCAATTCATTTACACCTGTCGGGTGGTCCCGACTCGAATCAATTTACGCCGCAGCGCTAGCTATGTCGACACCTCCCCCTTCTCCCCTACGACGCCAGTTAAAAGAGGGAATAAATTGTTGTGTGTATTCGGGAACTTTTAGCATATACCTGAATAAAATGGTTCATATGACTAATGAAACGACAATTATAAAAGTTTGCGAATGAATAAATAATAGCCTATTGCTGCCCCACTGCAGGGTGAAGGAATCTTCTCATATAGAGAAGCAACGAATACTGATCACCACGCTTGCTTTTGTGGTTAGTGTCTAACTAACCTGTTGTCTGAGATTTTATGCCGCCCATGGGTCTCTGACTTGGCTTAACATGCCAACGGGAAATGTCTCTCAGGCATGCTGGTTTCCTCGCGATGTTTTCCTTTACCGAAGCAAATGCTTCGATAACTATACAATACGCATAAATCAAAAGTCAAAAGTCAAAACATTTATTGCGAACCAGTACTTATGACTTAGCGGCCTTTTACAAGCACTGCAATTTCTCCTTCGCCTGCCCTTCCCATTTTAAATTAGCATGCATTCAACATTTGTTATTACGTAATTTTTATTTTATTTTATATTCGTTTATAGTAGTACAATTCACGAAATAATAGTTATGTCAAGATTAAATGTCAATAATAACGAATTTAATACAATTTTAAATAATGGTTATGTAAAAATTGTATGTAAAGTAATAGTGAATTTAATATAATCTATACATATAATAAAATCGTTGAGACCAAAAAATCTGTACATTGAAGATTAAAAAAAAAAACCCGATCAGGGTGACTTAAAATAAGGAACTGAACATATTAAAACCATTTTTAAAATTCGTGTTTGTTTGTTTGTTTGTTTGACCGCGCATCACGTAAAAACTGCTGGACGGATTTTGATAAAAACTTCACAAATATATTTAAATATACTCAGAATAACATTTAGGCTATATAAATTATGGAAAATTATGGAAAAAGGGGGTGAAAAGGGGGGGTAAAGTTTGTATGAAAATTAGTTTTTAAATTGTTCTAGAATCATGAAACTCAGAGTAATTACTTATTATGAAAAATAAATAAATACCTGTTTCAGCGTTTTTATAAAATTTTATCCAGAGACGTAAAAAGGGTTTTGTGTTTAAAATTAATTAACTTCATACACCTATAGAACAAAATCCAATGAAGTGTAAACCTTTAAAAGTGTCTGTAAATTCTTCCAATCTAATGTAATAATAATAATAATAATAATAATCGTTTATTCATCAAAAGGGGCACACTTACAATTTAGTATCAGAAACAAGTAAAATAGAGCACTGTTGCTTATTGCCTGAACTAGGTGGAACCTGTGTTTCAGGCTAGAAGGTGCATAAATACCTACTTAAAATAAATAAAATTAACATTAAGAGAAATGTAAAAGTAAATGACTAAAATTACGACTTACATAGAAAAAAAGCAAACAACATGTCAGCAGTTTACTTGCAGACAACAAGTACATCTTCTGTTTGTGCATAGGTCATGGGTTGTAAAAAAATAATAATAACCTTTTTACAGATAAAATAGTTCAACTTATATATACTTAGTTTTCTATTTAATCTATTGTACAGAAATGGGCCTAAAAATGTAAAGAATCTTTCCACAAAGACATGTTTGGAGGTTGCTTTAGAAATGCATACAATATCATTCCGTCTCTTGTTAGTATTGTCAGCATTGTACGTGAGCATGGTGTGCTGTTTTAATACCAGGTGCATAATAAATAGCTGGCGCACAGTCAGCACGTTGCAGGATTTATACAGCTGATCTGTGGGAAAGTAAAAGGGATGGAAATTCGCCACCTTTAAAATTGCTCTTTGAGCTCTTTCGAGGGGTAGCAGGATAGTTTTTGATGCGCCTCCCCATGAAATAATACAGTAGTGAATTATAGATTGACATAGCGCGAAATAAACTTGTGTGATTAGTTTAGGATCTGCAAAAGTTCGTATTTTTTTAAATACATATATTAATTTGCGCACTCTTTTAACGAGACTTTCAATATGATACCTAAAAGAGAGTGTGTCGTAAATATAATTTCTCAATTTTTTTGAAATTTGATTTTTGAAGTGAATACGCCCAAAATAGCGGAACTCAAGAAAATGGGTTTTCTCGGGGCAGTAAGGGGAGCTACAGCTGCACGAAAATGGTCTTAGAAACAATCCATAATTTTTTCGCTAAATTGTGATCCCCATTCACAGATTTAATTAAAAAATAAAGTGCAGTTAGCAAGAAAATTGCCATTTTACATAAAACAATTTTTTTGATGCCAATAATCTGCGATTTTGGCGGTCTCTCCAGCTCTGGAGCCATAGCGCTAGATGGCGCGTCTCTTCCTGTCTGCTCCGACTTTCGGTATCTTGGTTCACTCATGCAAAGCGATGGCGAAATAGATCGTAGTGTAAAGCACAGAATTAACACGGGATGGATGAAATGGCGGCAGGTCACGGGAACGATCTGCGACTCCCGCATTCCCCTAAAACTTAAGGGGAAGATTTATAAAACAACTAGCTTTTGCCCGCGACTTC
This sequence comes from Xestia c-nigrum, assembly GCA_916618015.1. Classification (NCBI taxonomy): domain Eukaryota; kingdom Metazoa; phylum Arthropoda; class Insecta; order Lepidoptera; family Noctuidae; genus Xestia; species Xestia c-nigrum. The sequence continues at coordinate 16,914,390 of OU745260.1, forward strand.
GTTCGCGTGGAATAGTGACTTCCGGCAGATTTTTTGTTTTACCCACATTGCCGACTCTTGACCAATAGATGGCGCTGTATGTCCGTAATAAATTTTATTTTTTATTTTATTTTTTGTAATAAAAACTATCCTATGTCCTTTCTCAAGTTCCAAACTATGTCTGTACCAAATTTCACACAAATCGGTTCAGTAGTTTAGGCGTGAAGCAAAGACAGACAGACAGAAAGACAGACAGACAGAGTTACTTTCGCATTTATAATATTAGTTTGGATGGTTAGACCTGCTGTGTTGTATGGATCAGAATGTTGGGTCACAAAAGGGATGAATGAAAGGCATCTGCATGTCGCGGAGATGAGAATGCTAAGGGGGATGTGTGGTGTTACGCGAATGGATAAAGTAAGGAATGAGTATATTAGAGGAAGTCTGAAAGTGGCGCCGGTGACTGAAAAGTTGTGTGGTAATCGGATGTCGTGGTACGGGCATGTGAGGCGGAAGAATGAGGAAAATGTCGTGAAAAAAGTTGAGATGAGATGACGAAAAATGCACCGCTGCAGTTACATGAAAATAAGCTACATGAAAATGGTCTTAGAAAACTATCCGTAATTTTTCGTGAAATCTTGATCCCCATTCACAGATTTAAAAAAAACCTACAGTTAGCAAGGAAATAGTTATTTTACACAAAACATTTTTTGATGCAAATCGATACTGTTTCTAATACTCAACGGTTAAGGCCCGTTAGTCGTTTCCACCGTGTATTTACAAATAAAATAATACTACGAAGAAAATGTAGACTATACGAATGTACATCAGACGTAAAGCCGGAATAGTTACAAATACAAACGAGTCCAAATCCTACTATCTACAAATAAAAAATGCTTTGTCCTGAAGGACTGTCTGATGGATCAACGCACAGCCTAAACCGCAGATTGTAGAAACCTGAAACTTGGAGGGTGAATTTTTATATGACGTAGGCATACGATAAGAAAGGATTTTCTGAAATTATACCCCTAAGGGGGTGAAAAGAGGAGGGCAAAATTTGTATGGGAAAATGTGATCCAATCTACTTCAAATTTTGCAATCAACAATATGAACAGAATTGATGGACGCGTTTTGTATTGCACGTAAATTGATTTCAATGCATATCTCCTAAGATACACCGTTTTAAATAACTCCGCAGCAAAATAATGATCATGTACCGGCCGCGCATTTTCATTATGCGGAACGATGTGTGTGATGTGCTCTTTGAAAATTGTATTACAGGTGCTTACGACCCTCTCTCTGTAACCGTCTCTTTCTCTTATGTGACGCAGACGAAGTTGCGCGGGTCAGCTAGTTTAAATAATAGTTATGTCAAAATTTAATGTCAAAAATCAAAGTGGATGAATGAATACAACGAACAAATTCAAGACAGATAGCAGAAACTAGCATAGTGATGATTTATGGTTAATTATTAATGGTGGAAAAGGAACACAAATAATCTACCCTATCGTACCAGTCTGTAATTATTCCATAGGGGCCAAAGACCCAAAGCTGAAGACGCCATTGAAGGACAAAGGCATTAAAAAACCTCTCTTATAGATAATTTCAGACTATTGTAAGTTAAAGTTACCTCAATGTTATTCGTTTACCCTCAATAATCAATACAAATAAAATAATAAACAAGAAAGCAATACGAAGAAAATGAATGAAATATTCATCGTTAATATCAGAAGAGTAAGTGCAGTTGACCAACTTCTGAACTATTGATTTATGCCTAACTACTTACTTTACTAAGTAGTTTCGTAGAATGAAGGTTTTCTGAAACTAGAAACTAACTCATACCTATATTAGCATTATACTCATACCATTATATACAGGGTGTAAACCACCTCATCGCAAAGCTGTTAACCAAGCATTCTATACATCAAACTAAGTAACTTTACAAAAAAATTATTGCTGGGAAACAACTTTTTTTTTGAGGTTATAAATCATGTTTTGTGATAGAACTCAATGTAGCGCATTTAAAACATTGTGCTGATGGACGGATTGAATAGTACGGGGGTCGTGGAGGTGTTAAAAGTTAAATCTTACAAAAAAAACTTACATTGAAAAAAAAATAAAATGATCGCAATGATGGGGAGAACAAGTCCCTTTCGGCTTCGTGAAGAGGTGTTTTACACCCTTTAGTGTATTATCTATGCTCATACTTGATTGCAACGGCAATCATCTCGTTAGGGTAGAATAAGATTAGTGCCTTTCAGCTTTCACCACATTTATGTTGAGCGCCCAAATAGCGGTGCATGTGGTCAGATAGATGAAAAGTAATACAGAAGCATGGAAAAAGACAATATGCTGCACCGACCCGAAAAAAAAAATAGATAAATTGGGATAAGGGCAAGAGAATGATGACAGTGCAAGGCGCCTGTAAATGTTGTAGAACTATCTACTACCATACCTATTTAATAGATATCTACGATTTGGCGGGAGAAAGAGAATTTTCACTGTTCAAATATAGACTAACGGACGTCACGCGGTTTCACCCATGAAGTTCCCGTTCCCGTGTGAGTACGGGGATAAAATGTAGCCTATGTTAGATACTCAGGGTGAGTGTAATGGTGAAAGAATTTTGGAAATCGACATAGTAGTTTTTAACCGACTTCAAAAAGGAGGAGCTTCTCAATTCGTCGGATTTTTTTTTGTATGTATGTTCCCCGATTACTCGAAGATGGCTGTAGAGATTTGAATTATTCTTTTTTTCTTCGAAAGGCTCTCCAGGTGGTCCCATAATCATCAAGTTGGGATCTGATGATGGGATTCTGGAGAAATTGAGAGAACTTTTCAAATTTTATAGGCAACTTGATGTGATTTGGGTAGTTTTTGGAAGAGTATACTTTCTTAAAGTGGTCCCATTTCAATTTGGTGAAGATCTGATGACGAACTTCGGGGATAGGCAACGGAACTCCTCAATAAATGATAGCAAATGGACTGGGATTGTTTAAATCTCGTGTCTATCTAATATGTATACCAGTTCCTAACATAACATCACGCCGCTATGCTGTGAAGGGGTAAGCACAAGTGAACCACTAAAAAGTGAAAAATAAAAACATTTTTGTAAAAACTAAAACCGACTCCAAAAACACAAAAATGTGAAATAGTACATTTTGATACAAGTGGAGAAAGTTTGTTATTGTAGTTCAAGGCGGTATTAACACACGAGCCGTAAGGCGAGGGTGTTTTTGAGCCGAGAACTGCAATAAAAATGTCCACGTGTATCAAACGACGTTTTTCAATACACTTTTGTAGAAATAAAATAAAATAATGTAGAATATTTGTGTCTCGAGACTATTATTTAAATTTTATATTTTTTCCGCGTTTTGCTTGCACCAGGTTGAAGGAGAGGCAAAGGTATGAAGCCGTTATGCAGTCTAATATAAAAATTATATTAGACTGCATAACGGCTTCATTTTTTTAAATTTTGATTTTAGAACACAAATAAATGTTGATTTGTTTATAAAAATAAATAAAAGTAATAATCATGTTTATCTACGATATTGAATTTATAAACACTATTTGAATATTCAAAAAATGTTATAAAGAAAGACGTGGATCGCTTTTTCGAAAAAAAAACATTCACCTCTGACTCTATAATCGAGAGTTGAATGATTGTTTTTTTTTAAATTATGCAATGAACCAATTTGGACTAAGTATAGTATAATTAATGCACGCGTTTGAAATACACTGGATTTTTAACCTAATCGTCGTGCGAAAAGAACCATTTTTTGTGTTTTTTGGAGTCGGTTTTATTGAGTTTATTCATTACAAACAGACATACACACAAAAATTTTTTTTTTTACTCTTTATAATGTAAGTGTAGATAGTGTAGAAGTGTAGATAAATCTTAAAATTACAAAATGCAACGCAAAAAATATCAAAGAAGAAACTTTTGATCCCCTATACCACTGAAATGGTCATACTTAAAACAATGCAGACGAATACAACATTCAAAGCACGTTTCTCAGTAATGAAGTGTAGAAGAGAAAATTGAGTTTATTAGGTTATGCACATGCTAGCATAAAATATGAGTTTGAGCGCACTTTAGCCGACCAATTCTGACATTTACTACATAGTGCAGACACTTTCAGTTTTCAGTAGTTTGCTAATTGTTTAGGCGTTAATGGAAGCGTTTAAATACTAATTTTGCAATTCAAAAGTTGAACTGTTAGTTAGTTTGGTAGACTCGTTTCGAAACTGTTAGTTCTGAAAGGTAAAGCGAAAATGATTTTAACTAAAATTTGATTAATGCAAGTTGTAGAGTTTAGAGGTAACTGGCTATTGGTTTGCTTACACAGATAACTGGAAGCTAGGAAATTGTTCGAGTAAAAAACTTTGTATCAGTAATTTCGGAAATGAAGAGAGTGGTTAGATAAAGCTAGAATGAAAAGGAAAATTAAGAGGAGCGAGGAATAAAATCGAAGAGTAGGTAGAAACCAAACAGCACAATAATAGTTTTAAAAGAAAAGTATTTTAAACTCGATCCAACTAAAACAGAAACAGACTACAGGAAAAGTATAGAATACTACGAAAATATTGCAAGATAAGATAAAAAGATTATGTCGATGATTATAGTAGAAGACCAAAGAGAATCAACATAATGAAAGTAGAAAGAGGCCAAAGAAACGATAGATATACGGTGTGAAAGATGATATGGCTGAAAACGTGATGACTAGGTATTAGACGGTTTGAAGACAGGATAAGATCATGAGTATGATGGTGGTGTAAAATGTGGTCATAAACATGTAAATACAAAATCATCTTCAGAAGAAGTTGTAGCTTTTGAACCTATTTAAAAAACGTGTAAACTCGCTAATAGTCGTAATATTATTTATTCTGTGGCAGACATACTTGTAAAGACACGCGCCACAAATATAGAACTGGGTCAGAAACCGTCCGCGATGCGTAGGAGTCTTGTCATTTGCAATTTAAAAGATAAAATAGTGCTGTTTTATGTGTGCTCGTAAAGTGTTTTGCATGTTATTATCGTTATTTTTGTCCTTAATTTGTTTAAGTGGTGCAGGTTTTTTGTTGATGAAATAATATCTTGATTTACATACCCTCATCTTATTATACTATACAATTCCTGATTTCTCTTTTCATTGTTGTTTTTAACTACCACATCTGATATTTAACATACATTGCTTCCTTCGTCTCAAACACCTTTTATTTGTTAATGAAATTCATCAATGCAAATTAATTTGTGCCTCGAGTTGATTTGTTGACGTTGGTCATTCAGCTGCTCGCAAACACTTTGTAAGTTCGTTGTGGTGAAAATGTTCCTTTAGACTTCTTTGGCACATGACATTTGCACTTCCGTCCACATCTTTAAACCTGTAGATCATTCCATATGTTACCGGCCAAACCCGATTTCAGGCCAAATTAGTTTATCGTGTCAGGATACACTAACGCAAACAAAGCAATTGCATTGCACCCCACTGGCATGTAGCGCTTGGCTGGTCGCTGCCGTGGGACCGCTCGCTACGCTCGCTCGGCTTGCGCGTGGTTGGTCACAGTTTTGACCTAACCTAACACATTTGGATGGGGAGGTCTATGATCATTCTTTTGTGATGAATCTTAGTTTGGCCTGAAGTCGTGTTTGTTTAACATAATTATAATAATAATAATAATAATTTTATTAAGGTTCATAAAGTTTTGTAGTACATGAGGGATTTACAGAGTATGCATTTATAATTACATGTAGTAGGTACAACCATTGCTGGGTGAATCACTGCTCTCCTAGCTAGATTGCTGAGCAATCTGTATTTAGGGGAGACAGTTTCGACTCCCTGTTTGAGTATCACAATAACCATGTATTATACTTTCGGCGCATTATAATTTAACAAAACAAAACAAAAGTAATTAAAATTAAAATAAAAACTAAATCTTTAAATTTAATTAAACAAAACAAATTACATTGATGATTGCTGGTGTGGTAAGCCGAGTGAGTATGTGATTGTGTATGTGTATGAGTGAGGTGTGTGTGTGTGAATTTGAATATTGTGGAATAGGGTTACTTTCATGTAAGTGCCACTAAGTACTGTTCAGTCTCGTCGTAGGTTTTGTTTAGAAGGAATGTGCGGAGGGCAAGTTTGCATTTGCTGTGTGGTAAATTGTAGATGTATAAGGACGCGTTAATTTTATTGTACAAGCAAGGGCCAAGATAGTAGAAAAATCTCTTTGTGAATTTAAACTGTGTTTGTGGAACAGTACAAATCATATCTTTACGTCGCTTGGTAATATTAATAAGAGGGGTTTTTAAATGTTGCATAAGAATAGTTTGCAGAATGAAATGCTGCCTTATGTTGAGGACCCCACATTTTTTGTAAAGTTCTGAGGTTGGAAAAAGTATAGGTCGAAATGTTGCAACCTTCAATATAGCCCTGTGAGACACTTCCAAAGGTTTAAGGGCAGTTTTTGTGGCGCCACCCCAGCAGCTAATACAATAAGTGATTATTGACTGGCATAAGGCGTAATAAACATTGCGAATAACAGACTGCTTGGCGACTTGTCGAAGGGTTTTGAAAATATATATTAGTTTTCTGACCCTGCCTGTTACCAAATCAATATGACTTTTATAATTCAGGTATCTATCTAAAGTTATACCTAGGTACTTAATATTATCAACAGTGGAAATAGATGAACATTGACATAAGTGTAAATGTGTACTGTTACAGGAGTGAGCCTTTATAGTGATAGGATTATCCGGTTGTGAAGTCGGTGAAATAGAGAACGTCATCAATTTTGTTTTGGATGTGTTAAGCGTTAGAGCGTGGGATCGAAGCCAGTTAAAGGCAGAATTAAAACCAGCTTGTGCAATAATCTGAAGTTCCAACCACGATTCAGCGAAAAAGGTAAGAGCTGTATCATCAGCAAAAGACACAATTTTTGCATTTGTTAGTTTGAGATTGCAGAGGTCATTGAAAAAGATGAGAAACAGCGTTGGACCAAGTATACTACCCTGCGGCACGCCGTAGCAAATCGGGACCTCCTCGCTAAAATGGTCACCAATTTTCACCATTTGCAACCTATTCGTCAGGTAGCTTTTAAATAATTCAAGCTGTAGTCCCCTGACGCCTGCTCTCTCAAGTTTTAGTAAAAGGGAAGGGATTGGAACGGTGTCGAAGGCTTTAGCGAGATCAAGAAATACGGTAAGCACCTTCTTGCGACTGTTGATTTTTTCTACTATGAAGTTCGTTACTTCATGAACTGCATCACAGGTCGACTTGTTCTTCCGGAACCCAAATTGCTGAGAAGAAAACAAATTATTTTTTTCGAAAAAATCTACCAATCTTTTATTAATAAGGCGCTCAAGAACCTTTGAGAGGGCAGGTAGTACCGCTATAGGGCGATAGTTATTGAACGAGTTTCCATCGCCACCCTTAAAAAGAGGGTGTATAATAGCCTTTTTTAAAGCTGATGGAAAGATAGCAGTCTCAAAACAGAGGTTAAATATGTGGTTTAAAACTGGCGCCAGAACATTGCAGTATCTCTTAAGGACCAGAGGAGAAATACCATCCCATCCAGTGGCAGCAGAGGATCTAAGGGACTCAATTACAGATTTAATCTCATCGATATCCGTGCGATCTAATACAAATGACGATGAAGAAAAGTTAGAATGGGAGCAAGGTAAAATCGGTGAAGTGTGGTCGTTGATAATATTATCAGCAAGTTTTCTACCAATGTCAGCAAAAAACTTGTTAAGGTCATTGCAAGACTGAATAGGAGTGTCCGAGTGTGAGAGTAGTTGTGTAGATGCATATTGTTGTTTTTGTGTGCTTGTGATTCGTTTTATAGTTTCCCAAAGAACTTTTGTGTTATTTCCAGCTTTATCAAGCTCCTGGGTGTCGAATTGCCTTTTAACTTTTTTTAATATTTTGTTGCAGAAGTTTCTGTATCGTTTATAGGAAATTTCAAGCGTGACATTATTAGGGGAATGTTTTAATCTTTTGTGTAGCAAGTCTCTATGTCTCATACACCGCAGCAAACCCGGAGTGATCCATGGTTTGAGGATCTTCTTGTTAGATGGTATCTTTTTGGTGGAAGAGGTTTCCGAAATTGCGTTAGTCATGAGACCAACCAAAGCATCAGTAGCAACATTGCAGTCCGACATGGAGTAGATGGGTGTAAAGTCTAGTGCCGCCATAGTCTTATCCATGGCGTCAAAATCAATTTTAGTGACGGATCTAACAATATTACCATGTGATTTTTTACTGGAAATGCACAGTAAAGAAGAACAATGATCAGTAAGAGTCGTATCGAAGACTAGTGAGACAGATGACCTCGTGGTTTTTAAAAATAAATGGTCCAAGCAGTTGTTACCTCTGGTTGGAAGAGTATGTGTAGGAAGAAATCCGTGGAATGCAAGAGTGTTGAGGTAATCATGGGAGCGAGCGTCAAGTGACATCGGTTTTATGTCGATATTAATGTCACCAGTTATAGCTACAGTAGTGACATTAGATAAGGCGGAAATTAAGTCATTGAGAGAGGATAGAAAATTATCAATGTTGCTTATCGACGGCGATCGGTAAATGCACAGAATAGCAATTTGAGACCCCATCCTGATCGATAATCCGGTGGCGGAACTACCAAAGCAAAGTTCCTCACAGGTGACAGTAAGGTTGGACCTGACATAGACCACAACACCATCACTTTGATTTAAGTTCTTGGCAGTGCTGTACGTAATGAAGTTTTCGATGTCAGGGATGTGGTGATTACTCGAACATAATAACCAGCACTCGGTCAAGACTAAAATGTCACAATCCACCGAGAGGCGTTGTAGTAGTGTTTGTAGACTAAGAAAATTACAATTGATCGATCTAATGTTCTGTGTTAGGATTTTTAGATATTGTTTTGGATGTTTAATAAATATTTTAGCCTGCTCCGGGGCGCATGTGTGTAAATCTGATACAGAAAAATTGTCAACAGTGTCCATAAGGGCATTTGCGTTGTCAAGCATTTTTTAAGGTAAGATCATGGGTCATATGTTGCCTATAAAAACTGGAAAACAGATTTGAATAAATCACGGAATGAGGATGATGTATGAAATGTGAGCGTGTAGTGAAGTGTATAGACTGAAGTGTAAATTGAGTATTGTGTGGGAATGTTTGTGTGCACCACGAGTAAACATTTTCAAAAAATAAGAGAAACAAACTATAGCTACTAATTTTAAAAGGCATTGACAAATGTAAAAATATTTCAAAAAATAAATAACAATTTGATCTTACTAAACAAATTAGTCATATATTAGCTGATTGTGACATTTGCAATAGCTGTTGCTCATTTTTAATTATTATGTACTGACCATCGACGGTTTTCTTTAACATGACACGTCCATTTGATGTCCAACAAAATGCAAATCTATTTAATTTGGCGAAGTTTCTAGCTTCGTAGAATAGTTTTTTAGTAAGCGGTGTAAGCTGCTCAGCAATATAGATAGGGGTCTTAGGTCCATTCAAGCCTAGATGAGTAGAATTAATTTTATCCGTAGAGTGGTTGATATTGAACTGTTTGGCAGCTAGCAAAAAGTTACTTTTCTGTAGTGTGTTTGTAAATTCTATGGTTATATTAGATGTTTTGCTTTCTTTTCTAGACGGTAGTCTTGAAACGTCCCGGATGTCTGCGGGTTGTATGTTGGCTTCCAATTGCTTTGACAGACTTTGAACTAAGGTGTAAAGAGTGCTTTTAGTTTCTTTCTGACACTTTGGAACATTACGAACCTCGATGCAGGTCTTAATACAGTTACGATCTATGTTGTCAAGTCTTTCTTCAAGTGTAACCAGCTTCCTGGCCATAGAGTTACGTTCAATTTCTAAGCTAGCAATTTTAGTCTCCAAAGAGATTAATTGATCTGAAACGGCTGTCATTGATTTCTCGATTTCTTGATTGGTAGCCTCAATGCTTGAATATTGAGATTTAATTTCCAAGATATGCTCCTCAAATTTGTCCATACGGGTATTCTGTGAACTAATTAATTCATTTATCAAATCCTTGAGATCAGATTTGATGTCGTTCTTCAAGCCCAGAAATTTGTCCTCAAAGCGATCCATATAGCTACCATCTTTCATCGGCCGACGGCGTTTATTGCCTCTCTGAGTGATGTGTTCGGGGCTTAAGCCTTCTTCCTGGCATAGCTTTTGGACATCAGACTCGGAGCGAGAAGGTGTAGTTTGAAGAGAAGATTGAGGCGGCGATTTATACATTTTTGTTCGTAATATAAAAACAATTTCTTGAAGAAAAACTCAAAATATCTGGTGATTTACTTGCGGTTTGATTACACCTCGGTTAAAAAAAGTGTTTTTAAAACATAAAACCACACAAAAAGATTAACATGTGGCCGAGTTCGAACCTACAACCTCGCGGTTCGGTCGCCTTGTAACCGGTCGCTACGCCGCGACACCAATTGAACGCTACTTCATGTGGTCAAAAATGGTATATCCTTGCTAAGAAGCTCAGTAAGTTTATGTGCGATGACCGTTAATGACTCAGTTCTTTGTTCGCGAAGGTCACTCACTTTGCACAAGTACACTGTTTACGGAAAGTTTTAAAATGATTTTTGTTTATAACTCGAGTAGTAGTTTGAGTATGGGAATAGTTTTTACACTGTTAGAAAGGTATTGTATTTGATCACTGAACTATATTACTTTTATAATGATATCTGAACTTTTCACTATTAGTTTAGAATAAAATATCCGGAGGACTCAATAACATGACCGCTCGCGCCAACGTTAGGGGGAGGAGTCCAATTATAAAAGGCGTAAGAGATACGTCCAATGAACGGACGGGACGGTTGACCTGAGTCGGTCATGCCATTGTCCGGGTGAGTCCATCAGACATATTATTTCTGGTTGTTCTCGTCTGGCTAACGGCGAGTACTTGCACAGGCACAACCAAGTAGCCAGAATTATTCACCAGCAACTTGCCTTGAAATTTAAGCTTGTGGAATCTGAGGTACCGTACTACAAGTATGTGCCCGACCCAGTTCTCGTGAAAGACCTTGTAACGCTATACTGGGATCAGTCTATCATTAGGTATTGACAGGACTATTGTTGCAAATAAGCCTGACATAGTGGTTTCCCTCATGACGAGAACCTCGTGAAAGCTGAGAAAGAGAAACAAATTAAGTATCTCGACTTGGCACACGAGGTTCGCGACATGTGGAATATAAACTCGGTTATCATTGTGCCGATCGTCGTGACGGCCAATAGCCTGATAGCCAAGAGCCTAGACGAACATCTGTCGAAGCTCTCTTTAGGCGGTTGGATCAAGGGCCTGATTCAGAAGGCAGTACTCCTAGATACGGCTCGCATTGTGAGGAAATTCCTGTCTCTGCAACCCTAACCACCGGTGACTTGGACCCTGCTCCCGACACCGGCTGATCCCTATTTTTTATTTTTAAATGTTTGTCTATCTTTTTGAAGAAATGTTTAAAATGTATAAAGTAAGATGTATAATGAATAAAGGAGATAATAATAAGATCGCTGGACATTAACACACAGTGCCATCTAGTGCCACTCTAAGCAAGGCTTGTGTCGAATTAAGAATCGAAGTACATTGTTTATTAGCCTATCGAATCACTGTACAATACAAAGTTTATTAAACCGTGTTTTATGACTGTTTATGTATCTACCGTGTATGCAACGTGTTCTATAGTAAAACATTGGTCTACGGGAGTAAACATTGTGTGGTAAAAGCTGGTTAAAAACATTTAATTTTAGACAACGGCCTTGCGGCGGAATACTGTGACGTGTGAGAGTGGGAATATCTTGTGAAGTACGATTGTTTTCTTTTCGAATTATTTTAATGGCTTTATATTATTAGGATTTTTAACACCACACTATAAAACTTTATGTTCGTTAAAAATGTTTATTCATCATTCTAAAGCTACTCAAACTAGCATTTGTCCGTCACGACATCATATCGTTAGGTTGGTAACATTTTATTTCCAGAGAGAGAGAGAAGAGATTGAGAAGTTCGACGTCTCGAAGTTAAGTTTTTCTGAAAATACTCAAAATAAAACAGAAAACATAGTGAGTGAGAAAACAGGCATATCCTTGGGTCAGACATTGACCGATTGGACTGTGTCGTGACGACCGTGATGTCCATGATAGGGGAACGTTATAGGTTCATTATAGTGATACAGTCAAATCTAGAGAGTCCGTAATGAATAAAAAATTAAACCGACTTATAAAAACATAAAAAAACTGAAAAATAACTTAAGCTTCAGAAGTCGGTGGCAAAAAAACTAAGCCAATCAAACAAAGGTCACGGACTTCTGAAGCTAAGTTTTTATTTTTCAGTGTTTCACATGCGCTTACGGCGTACTGGCGTGATGTTATGTCATGAACTGGTGTGAAAATAGACAGACATGAGATTTCAGCAATCCCAGTCCATTTGCTATTATTTATTGAGGACTTCCGTTACCTATCTCCGTAGTTCTTCATCAGATCTTCACCAAATTGAAGGGGGACCACTCCGAGAAAGTATTCTTCCGAAAACTATCCAAATCGCTTTATGTGTGCCTATACATTTTGAAGAGTACTCTATATTTCTCCAGGATTCCATCATCAGATCCTGACTTGATGATTATGGGACCACCTGTGAAGCATACCCTTTCAAACAAAATAAAAATAATTCAAATCGGTCAAGCCATCTCCGAGTAATCGGGGAACATACATAAAAAAAAAAGATTCCGACGAGTTGAGAACCTCCTCCTTTTGGAAGTCGGTTAAAAAAAGCACCCATTTCTAGAAATGCAATGTCAGGCATTTTAGTACAACATGACAAAGATCTTTAGACCCGGATAAAGAAATCTAATAAAATGCAGAAACATGGCAAGTTAAAAAAGAACATTGATATCCAGAAATAAATCGTAATCCCAATCGATCGTATGAACGATATAAATTTATGAAATGCACTTAGTTTTTATAGTAGTAGGCGTTAATTTTTCAGTTACATGATCGACTTTGTTTTCTTTAAGAATGCAGAGAATTTCAGTTTGATCGTAAATAACATTTTCATACCATACTCGTTGCCAAATGCATTCAGACAGGGTTTAACAAACTCGGCGTTTCGCATATTTCCTCCAACGGTTGCAACCTATTAAATGAAAATTGTTATAATGATTGGCATTTTTGCTAATATCAAATCAATTTTTTTGGATCTCTAAAAATACATACAATGACCTTATTGGTGATCTTTGTTTTTCAGAAAAATCAGGTGTGTATATTTAACTTATATAAACAATAGCGCACATAATCTTACAATAGAAAGATTAAGCGTTATTGCAGATGTATATAATTTAAAGATTGCATGTGAAATAAATGGGTTACCTCCATAATATCGACAGTATCTACATCGACAAAATAAGGGTTATAGTTCCAAATTTAAATTTTTAATTCACAACCGGCTTGCATGTATGAACTTGGTCAACGCAAGACGAGTATTTCAGGATCGTAGGAGATGGCGTTCAGTATTATTGGCCTACCCTGAATCGAAGAATGACGAAAGAAGAATGTTGAGAAAACATTTTGACTGCATGTATCACCAGCGACCACTTAGAGAAAATTTCGAGAAATAGGTCAGAGTGGAAAAATACTCGACCAGGCTAAGGCCCACCCGCGGCTCTAAAGTATGAGGATGATGATGATGATGAGAACTACTTTACTTCGTGCTAGCGACAAAACGAGACGAAATCAGAAATCTACATATCAACCAAGTTCTACAGTGGCCGAAATCGATTGTGAAATTTTTAGCTTTCAGTCTGAATTGCAGACATATTTGTGTATTTAATGCTCAAGACTTTTAAAAATATTTTGAGCTTCACAACTCAAACACGCAATGATACAATTTACAAATGGGTTGCTGTTTGCACGCGAGTAAGTTGTCATGAAGCTATCGTATATAAAAAAAGTCTTTACTGAGGTCATGGATGAATAAAATATTCAGATAGGGTGAAAAAGGTTCTGTGACTAATATTTGTAGCCTTCATAACAGAGAAGAATACAACGCTCTATTAAATAAAGTAGTTGGAATAATTTGTTTTTCGGCAACTCTAGAAGAGTTGAAGCTGGTCACAAAGAACTTGTAGACCCGAATTGTTGAACCCGAATTGTTGCAATTGTTTCATAAAATTTTCTACGACGCATTCACGGTGGATTAGTCATAACACCAGTTTAAACCCAAACATATTTGAATTTATATTGATATTTATGATTCATGGCATAGCCTACAGTTATTAATCACAAAATTTGTTACAATCCAATAATCAGGGAAAGCACACTAAAAGCTGTGATTACCAATTAAATGGCATGAGTCAGTCCCCTTCAGTCTGGCGAAATTAATTGAAGGGTTTTCAACGATGCCGTGCAGTTAGCATTCGTCAATCATAATAATTGCACGCGACAGCCTGGAGGCATGACTGGGGATACATTTTTTTAAAACCCTTTTCATATTTTCGTAGGTACTGAAATTGATGGCGACCGTCACTGATCATTAATAAAGTAAGATTGATTTTAATGTACGAACGTTATGGTAACTACGGTGTCATTTTAATTTAATAACTCAATAAATCAACTTCATTTTCCAGTAACTATTCGGTCAATGAGAGTTTACATGCTGTGTATTTTTTATTTAAGACGGCCGTATCATGATCATTTTTAAATGGTATTTATATAAAATCTTTACCCACATTATTATGGGCTTCAACTGTTGTGATTGTAATTTTGTGTTGAATTATGATTCAGTGGCTTTATCTATAGTAATAACCTTGTGTTCGGTATTAACACTGACGTTGGTTTTCGAGCAATGTCAACAAAAATCGATGACACTGCTAACACGATTTCGATATTCACTTTATTTTATTCTTCTTCTTGAATTTGAAATACATTACTTCGTAATATGTGGGTCATTTCTACAATGTGAACACTTAATTCTGTCAAAATGTCGTTAGTTATACTGTATGTTTTCGGCATGTACCCATATGGCCTGGGTTCTGGATTCTGTTGATGGAGTAACGTGACATTTTGTTGTAGTAATGTGAAATGTCGGAACGTATCGAGATCCGACACAGGAGAACTCAAAAATTGGGTTAACATTCTTATGTAGCTAATGCTATACCTATTTTCGCATAGTTCTTTGCTCTTCCATTGGTTCGAGGGAGAGATCAGGCTACATACGGCTTATCGATACACCAACCCACAAAACGTACTAAAGGATAATGTATGGTAATTTAAAAGCTTTTCTAACTAATGCCGCAACAAGAATTTCTTAGATTAGTAGACGCTTCGCCGTAGACGGTCTTCATAACTCAGAGTTTCGTCGATATATCTTTATAGCACTATCCCGCTCTAAAGTTGGGGTAATGCGGTGAAAGAAAATGTACCAATAATCTCGGTCTGCGTACGTCTCAATCAGAGGGCATCTCTCGCGAATGTCAAAGAGATAGCGATCGCTATCAGATTGATGGTCTGATGCGAGCTTGACGTCAACAAGATGATTGATGATAACTGTGATTACGAGATCATGAAATTCACGAATTACATTATTAATTCCTAGTCCTTGCGCATCAAAAGTTCTGATCCCAGGTGTTTTCGATGTTATCTATTACTCTGAGCTTGTTCCGGCCTAATTTGACATCCAATTCACATGTTATCAGTTGTTATCGGCGTTATCACTGCGTTTCGGGTACCACTAGGCAATACGTAATTAATATCGGGAGCGCTCACCCTCTCTGAAAGAGGTCGACATTGTAGAACTTGTAGAGTTCCACGGAGAACTCGAAGGTGGCCTGCAGGTCGCTCATGGTTCGTGTGAGGAGCTGGCGCGGGCGCGGGCGGCGCGGCGCGCCATGCCGCGGCCGCTACCAGCCCGCACGGCGCATGGCCGGCCCCGGGCTCACCGCATGGGCCCGCTCGCACTGCACTGACCACACCCGCACACCGCACTCCACGCGCCCGGCGCTGCGCGATGCGGGCTCGGCAACCGTCGGGCGGGTCCGCGGGTCCGACAGACGCGCGCCGACCCAACGCAGCCGCTGACGCCGACGTACGGCTCACAGTGCGGGAACCAGGAATTCATTTTTTAATAGCGGCCAGCGCGCATGCGCCGCGCCCGTCCCGAACGTAACGACTAGGGTAGGGACAATGCCGTCGCCGCGGATAAGCGTGGATAAGAACTACACGAGAGTATCTGCATTCATTCTCGATATTTTCTGACGTTCCACTAGAATCATGTAGGTGAACACGTATTTTCATCATCAGCTCTACGAAGATTTAATATGAATCAGCATTACTACTACACTTTTTTGTGTCGTATATTTTCAGACAAGTTTAATAAGTTCATCTTCTCAGCCATTACAAGCGATATTTGCGTATTCTGACTATTTCTGACATCATATCTATCATAACCATATTTTCGTCAGCCTCAGTTTCAACAAACTGAAAGGCACGTCTGAAAATACAATAAATAAAGCAACAAATACGTATCGAACGTTGAAACTAGATTTCAATTCGTGTTTAGGGATATTGTCGGATATCGTGTTAGTACGGACCTAGAGGTGCGTGTCTGCCATGTCGAGCGCGAGACGCGCCGTCGCGCCGCGTCGCTCGGGCTGCAGTGGCCGGCGCGGCCGGAGCCCACCTACACTACCCAGGTGCGCCCGGTCCGCACCGGCCCGTCCATGCTATGCGCCGCTTCAGATATGTCGCGTGGTTATGCGGCGCGATACTCTCCCGCGGGACTGGGCGACTCTGTAAAGGTCAGGGGGAGGCATATACCCCCGCGCCGTCACCGACCTAACCTTTCTCCTACCTGCCGATCACAAGACTATAATTCTATACCGATGACGCCATTTTATAATACCTGCAGGGGTGCGATTCGGGCCGACCTTTATTTGAGTGAGATTCGGTATTTTACGAGACCGACTAAGTCGATGTTATACTCAGTTGTGATAGCGGGTATCGCTCGCTGCGACGCGACGCGACGGCGGCAGCGGGGTACAATTATTTTAAGCTTAGCTCCACGTGTCGGAGTATTTTTGTCGAAGATTGGACAAGTTTATTTTACCCTGACACTTATTTAGAAATTGTTACCTATTTGACAAAATAAAAGCTATTAAAAGAAATGTGTTTTATTTAGCACTCCGACACTATTCCGTCTCCTCTTAATATGACTCATGTCAATTCATTGCGTACTGTATAAATTACACTTCCAGCATAATAATTAGCATTCCTGAATAGGAGTCTAAAAATAATCCGCCTACAGATCAAAGTCAGCCAACATGAGTTTGTGAATATGTCGAAATATCAGCAAAATTACATTCGCAGAACGAATGGAAATTTAATTGCAGGTTGGTTGCAAAAGGTCACAGTTCAAGATTGGGGGGTCGATACGATTGGTTGGTGGGCTTTGGGAAAGGATTGCAGAATAGTGCCGCCTACAGCCGGATCAGGCTGCGGAGGGTTCCTCCAATAACTTTGATTGCGCGTCTTTATTCGGGAAATCGGGACCTTTTCAGGATCCCTGTGAAGTGATATTGAATTGACGAATTCCTCACTTTATTATTGCGTATACCTACCTATATTTATTATGCTGTTATGTATACGCTTAACCTTTATATCTGTACATACAGTTATGTATCAGTTGATATCTGAGACGTCGAACAGGTGTCCAGTGGGGTATTCAATGTCAATGAGATTACGATGCCCGGCCGTGCTTGAATGTCAAAAAGATTACCAGGAATCCTTAGATCATCTTGAGTTCTATTGTTTACTAACAAATAAGTACGTAGTTATTATTTCCTTTATTTATTCTTATAGACAAAAAATAGATAAATTAATTTACCATCTCAAGATGAATGATGTAACCAAGATTTTGTAACAATAATTTGATTTAAAAGAGTGTCCATGGAGTTTCTTGCCCGTTCCTCTCCATAGAGATCTACGTTAGGGAATGGGCAACTACAGTACTTTCACAGTTTTTACGTCTTGTGACTGGGACTATAGCTACATTTAATTTTCATCTTTGTTTCGACAATTCAAAAGTGCCTGTTATTGGCCTACTTGAAATAAACGTTTTGATTTTGATAGATTTATAAATTAAACGTATCAGGCTTCTACTCTCCCACTGCTGGACAAAGGCCTCTTCTCATACAGAAAATACACGACCATTGATTACCACGCTTACCCAAGACGGGTTGGCGATTTCAGTCCAGGTTTCCTCACGATGATTTTCCTGCATCGATGCCTGTTATATCCAAGATAAACTGACGGCCCGGAGGGTAAGGCAGGCCTCGCCTCTCATTTTGAAATATACTTCATCATCTGCCTAGCCTTTTCCCAACTATGTTGGGGTCGGCTTCCAGTCTAACCGAATGCAGCTGAATACCAGTATTTTACATGGAGCGACTGCCTATCCGACCTCCACAACCCAGTTAATACTGGGAAATACGATAAAGACTGGTGTCAGACTTTTTGGGCCACTGACTACCTGTAACGACTGACAAAAATGGACAAATGACAGCCGGGACCAGCTTTACGTGCTTTCTGAGGCACGGAGGAAACTCGGTATGTAAGGGTGGTCACCCATCCACAGACCAACCTAGGCAAACATGGCTTAACCTAAAGATCTACCCGAGCGGCTGATATTATAGCCACGAGCTTCTCGAGCTTTTGAAATATACTTATAAAATAAAAATAGTAGTCCACCAGTTTCCATTCAACTTCCTTTTGAGTTTAATCAAAGATATCCCTTGGGATGCTGGTCTGAAATTGCAAATAATTACCAACCTATTTCCTGTCTATACTTGAACGTCTTCATCGATCAATATTCGAGGATATCCCCTGGGGTACTGGCTGTGCACCGTTTCCTTGCTGCAGTGCAGATATAGTTTATTACTACGGGCCTAATTTGATAGGGAACATAATTATTTAGTTAGGGTAAAGATTGGTAGCCTGTATCTCTAAGATTTTGCCATGCTATAGTCATACATACCAAACAAAACACTGACGTCTAAATATGAAACTCAACTGGGCAATATCTCATTGTAAAAAACTGCTATTCAGCTGCATTCGGTTTAACTGGAAGCTAACCTTAACGTAGTTGGAAATGAGCTAGGCACTAGGCAGTCCATGAAGTTGATGATTTCTTTTATTCGTTAGGGTTACATCGGTCGGTGTGTTGTAGGAATAGTACATCACTATAAGACCTTCATATGAGTGGTGGGCAAAGGAAGAAAAATACTTTACTACTCAAAATAAACACACCGTATTGGAAGGATATTAAACGACTATTGCGAGAAGCCAGCCTAGTCCAACCGTGGGTCAAACCATGCTAATTAATAAATCCCTTTCACGCCTTCAGTGCGAGACGCATTTAGGCGTTCGATAGACAGACTGTCCATAACTTGGATAATTTCTGACAGATGAAAAATCATGTTTTGTGGTATAACTCAAAGTAAAACGCAAAACATTGTACTGGTGGATGGATTGTATAGTACGAAGAACGTGAAGGTGTTTGAAGTAAGAACTCACATTGAAGTTACAAGTAACAAGTTACATCCCCCGACACATGGGGTTGGGGTCATAATTTCAAGGATTTTTTTTTTGGAACGAAGTTTTTTAACTCGTCTTACGGGTAGTGGGATTTAGTAGGCTGCTGCTGACGTATGTTGTGTGTTTGTGTGTAGTATAACAATATAATACTTACTCCTCATTCCCTATCAATATTGTGTACATTATTCCATTAGTCAAGTCTATCATTCATTTGATACCATTATTCACGGAGTTGTGAAAAAAAAATTAACTTACCATTTTGTGGTGGCGGCCATCTTGAATTTGAAATTTATTATAGCGGCAAAAGCTAGAGGCTGATATGCAAAATATGATGACTCTATTCAACGTGTTTCACAAAACACAGACCCAAATCAAAATCGAAATACGGTATCGAACCGCAGGCAAGTACAGTCATTCACATTGTGACCTAATAACGTTCTACATAGAGCACAAAACAAGACAGCGTCGTGGTTGACAATACATGAACCTACCCTTTACAAACTGACAATACGCGACGCCACTACTCAGCA
The DNA here is from genome assembly GCA_916618015.1 of Xestia c-nigrum. Taxonomy (NCBI): domain Eukaryota; kingdom Metazoa; phylum Arthropoda; class Insecta; order Lepidoptera; family Noctuidae; genus Xestia; species Xestia c-nigrum. The sequence continues at coordinate 16,934,500 of OU745260.1, forward strand.
TATTGCTAGTCGCAGCTTCGCAAAAGAACAAACATACTGATTTACAACGCTCTTTACTGTTTCTCATTGCCTAGTTTTTTACCAATTATGTTGGTGTTGACTACTAAAGAAATCCGTGGCTAAATATTAACAGCAGCACGGGTCGAGTTTTGAAAGGTTAAGCCGCGCTTTCCAAGGTCAATCAGTGGATGGGTGAGCATCTATTACATACCGAGTTTCCTCCTTGCCTCAGAAAGCATGTTAATTCGTTGGTTGATTGTTATTATTTGTACACTTTTGACAGTCGTTACAGGTAGTAAAAGCACGCATGTAGCAAGCATGCGGCCAGAATACAGCAAGCAAGCATGCAGCAAGCAAACATGCAGCAAGCAAGCATGCAACAGGCAAGCATACAGCAAGCAAGCATGCAAGCAAGCGTGCAGCATGCAAGCATACAGTTTAATGACCCGAAAGTCGAGTCATACCACGCTCAATCCTAACTGGGTTGTGGAGACAAGTGGAAGCCGATACCAACATGGTTGGGAATAGACATTAACGGTGTTTTGAAGACATATGATGCTTCTAGTCAAACTTATTACTTTTTTACATGGAGCGACTGCCTATCTGACCTCCACAACCTAGTCAGTACTGGGTTATACAATACCCTTTTTTTTTTTTTTTTCTTTTTTTTGGAAAGGGAAAAAAAAAACCATCCATGTTCCTTCCTCGCCTTTTACGTTCCGGGGTCGCGGTATCTCTTTCGAACAGGCCCGCAACCCCGGTTTGACTGGTTGCCAGACTTTCGTCCCTTATTCAATGCTTTTCACTTTTGTTCTTTGAATATAAATGTCTGTATCAAGGATGGTTTGTGGTGGATCGATGGCATAGCCATTTAGCCAGGGCAATGGCTGAATAGCTTTGCGGTTGATTGTCGTGGACTGAAGTCTAGTGATCTAGTCTTAAATGGACTGTCGTTTGTCAATTGAGAATTTTAAGACCTTCACGGGCGAGTATTTGATAAACTGGCATCGAGATTCAGAAAATCAAAGGGAGAATCTTCTAACAGTTGAATAAAATAAAAAATAAACAACCATTATTCTAAGTTTACCTTGCAGGAGGTACTGTAAGGTTTTGTAACTTATAACCAACCTTAAATTAGGCAGGCTGCATATAGCTGCATTTGAACTGTCAATAAATTTTGAATTAAGAGTATAAGAATCAATCTTTTTCATAAAGGCACTGAGTGTCAAACGAACTTTAGTGTTAAATGAACTTCATTGTCAAATGAGATCACACAACTCAATCTCTAGAACCCCCACAATTTACTATACTGCATACGGCATCACACAGTATTTCCAAAACGTGCAATCTAAATGCAAATCACGTGCTCCATATACTCGTAGCTATCAGCGAACTTAACGTTACACTTTACTGGTCTTACGGTTTTTCCCTCTATTCCCACATTTCAGCTGCAACCGACGTTAAGAGGATGCTCTAATTTCGAGCCCTTCGTTATTTATTTACGTGCAATACGGGGAAGGTGAGAAAGTTTGCGATATCTTTGTCTAAAGGTTTTGTTTTTAGTTAGTGGTGAATATATTCTTGGTAAAAGTAGTTTTCGTTTATAATACTAGGTAGATCCATAGTATAGAATATCACTTTTAGCATTAATATCACTTTTAGCTTGTGGATAAATAATAACAGCCGCTTTGGTCGATCTTTAGGTTTAGCCGTGCTTGCCTAGGTTGGTCTGTGGATGGGTGACTACCCATCACATATCGAGTTTCCTCCGTGCCTCGAGCTGTCACTTGTACATCTTTGACAGTCGTTACAGGTACCTAGTCAGTGGCCCAAATATCTAACAACCAGTCTCACCAAGTGGTATCGTGATACCCAGTACTAACTGGGTCGTGGAGGTCAGATAGGCAGTCGCTCCATGTAAAATACTGGTATTCAGCTGCATCCGGTTAGACTGGAAACCGAGCCCAAGATAGTTGGGAAAAAGGCTAGGCAGATGAATGTGACTTTTGCAATAATAAGTAATCATTGGTTGAAATTATTGAATAGTTCTTTCAAGAATGTCTTCCAGACAACAAGAACTTCCCAGAGTGTGTCAAACAAAAGTCCAATACGTCAATACACGCTATTGATGAGAAAGATTGACACCTACAAAGTCAAATACATCACCACTGACGTCAAAACTGTTACAAAAGTAGAACATAATAAGTTAAGGCGTCCCACGCAACAGTTTCTAAAGGCTGAAAGTTGAGGCACCTTATTGTTAATGGATTAATATCTAGCCCGCCTTAACCCGTTGACTTCCGACGGAGGATACCTGAAGTATGTCTTTGAATTCCTGCAAGCCTAGTACTTTTATCATTTGTAAGCTTTTGTAAGTGTGGGTTTAGCCAAACTGTTTGAATAAATACCAGCTTGACTTTATGTAACCTTAGTACTTTTTGTTGGGTGGTAACAAAAACACGTAATATTTTTTTCTCATTTCATAGAAATTTTTCAATGGTAAGTAAATGCTCACCTCTACTGGGAGCATTATAGAATACTTTTGTGCTTAGTTACCTGTGCAAAATTATTGTTTTTGTAATGTGCGTAATGGTCTTCCACATGAGAATCAACGAAATTAAGAAAGTTATCCCTTGTCTGAGGTTTTGGAACCATTGCTTGAGGATGCTACCTACCTACTCGGGTATCTGGGACAAGGATTTACCAGGCTCTTACCTTACTGTAACACGATACCCGTTGACGAAATCCTTTGTAATTGTATTTTACTAATCCAGAGGATTCGGTTGTGAATTTCTGTTATAACGTCAACATCACGGCAAAGAAATGAACAGCGTGTTGATTATTTTACTGCAATATTTAGGAAATATTGAGTTATGATAATTTAGGTACTTACCAGATATTCAGATACCAATCAATCAGTTCTCGACAACTATACACTTCCTATAAAGCTCATAGGTAATCATTGCCATAGTAATTAAACCTAAAAATAGTATAATCTGTACAATGAATGAGTACAATTTCAGCATGCACATAGGATCTTGATGCGGCCGAGACAACCGGTTACCGAGACCTCACGATATGCTCTAATACTCGTCAGAATTCACCTCCAGTACCACGGCCAATCTGAAGGAGTACTACTTACGAAAGTACTGGCACTATGCACAAGCCAGATACATTTCAGAAAGAGGGCCTTAAGAGTACTACACATGAAATATAACCCCACACGCGGGAATACTTAAATATTTCAGAACCTACTTGTGTTTGCGAAAAAACAACATTTATTTCTAACCCTCTAGGGCCCAATGGACTCGCCCGCGGAATGGGCGTGACAAGTTTCTAACCACTCTGCCCGAATGGCCAAAAATCAAAAATGTGTGAAGGAAAGAAATGAATTGCAAGATAAATGTTGTAATCGGAGATGTTGTGTTTCCTTTTCCGGTTTTTAAAAGTGCAATAACCCTATTGCTGTTGCGGCTGTTTTATTTTTATGGGAATTGATAAAAAAAGACTGGTCTACAGTTTAAGTAAAACGTGTTTGATAAACTGTATATCAGAAACAAAAAACCGATGAGGCATTTTCACGCAACGCCACACTCAACTTTTTCGCCTCTTCGACATTCCTACAACTTTTCATATAGGTACCTACAGGTAAAACATCCTATCTACACGCCACTTGATTGCGAGTATTCATTTCAATTACTTCTTATAAATATAGCAGCAACAAACATATAAAGAAGTACCAGTTGGACAGTTTTTTGAAAACATACACAGCTTGATAACTCGCGGTAAACTTTCCGTCTTGACGGTCACTACACTTGGCTTCTCCTTACGCACAATACAACGCACCTAACATAATAGAGCGATCATGTTGGCTCGCAGGTTTGCACGATGCTCACTTCCAGTCTAGATTGCTCTTTCGAGCGTACTCAGCCTGTGGGCTAGGTGTACGCGAAGATCGTACAGTGCTCTCCGCGTTCAGTATAATAATGCGTTTAGGATGCTGGTGGGGCTGCCCCGCTTCTGTAGTGCATCGGGGAAAGGAAGAAAGGTGCGCTTCCCTGGTGCGCAGGTTGTGGGGCAGCACCAACAGTATCTTAAGCATGATTGCCAGTCGCCTGGACTGTGTTTATGTGGGTCGCTGCTGTGCAATAAATTACTCATGGGTTGTCGCAGCAGTGATACACCTTCATTTGTTCTTTTTTGTTTTTACCAGTGCTTACTAACATAGTCGTAAGTTTTACTAACAGCTTTTGAGTCGTATAAAAAGAAATTCTATTCTATTCTATTCTATAATAATAGACCGTACCTACAATAATAACGGGAGGAGCTCTTGGCTAAATAATAACAAACGCTCGGATCGATCTTGGTCTATGTACGGGTGACCACCCTTTTATAGCAAGTTGCCTCCGTGCCTCGGAAAGCACGTTATAATAAGCTGTTGGTCCAGTGGAACAAAAAGTCTGACAACCAGTTGTCCATAACTGGGTTGTGGAGGTCAGATAGGCAGGCGCTCCATGTAAAATACTATAAATACTAGTATTCAGCTGTATCCGGTTAGACTTCCAGTCTACCCCAACTATGGGAATAGAGTAGGCAGATGATGACCTACAGACAAAAACAGAACATACATACATAAACTCATGCCTTTATTCCGTGGTCGTAAGCAGAAACCAGTGAACGCCACCTGCTACGATCCTTACAAATATTATTTTGCCTCATCCAATTTCATATATCTGATCATACACGCATGCCAGTTGCGAGTACTTCTGATATTTCTGAAGAACCTCATAAATAAGATCCATCACGCGGGCCCAGTGCGGCTTGGTAGTTCTCACATGTCTTTGATTTTTTTGATTCTAGGACATGCCGTTTTCCTCACGATGTTTTCCTTCAACGTTTTGAGAGCAGCGGTGATGAAATAAATTACAAAAACGAATGTGTGTGGGTTCGAACCCACGACTATGGGAACACTGGGCCACCGCTGCTCCACTGTTAGTGGCTCCATTTAAGCCACATCAAATAGCAACAGCAGAATAACCCCAATATGCACGAAAATCCCAATATTCACCAATATACTCGTCTAAGTAGGTCTTACTGCGCTTTGCAGCTGTACGTTTCACATCACTCATTACATCGGCACTCGGCACTCGTCCATTGGCAGTCGGCCTCGGCTTTCGGCTTCGACCGCTGGAGGGGCAGAAAGCTTGCGAGTGCCAAATGTAGCACACGCTGAACAAATGGAACGGGAGCAATGGCTGCAGTATTCTGGCAAAAAACTTCCGAACTACCAAGCGCCAATTTTCCATACGCTTATGTACTGAAAAGCTTGAATTTGCACTCAAAGTGATTGTGAGAGTGAGGGGATACTTTAATTTAAAAATAAATTCCATAGATTTTTGTTCAAGATCAATTGTCATTTTAGCAGATAGGTAATCAAACTTAAACATTCCATGGTCATCATAATTTAGCTTTACAAGTCTGTTGCTGGTCATTAGCGACACCACATCGACCCGTGGTGTGCCCCAGCGGACTCCCACGATTTTGTGTGAAAATTAAAATGAAGAGATAATTTCACAGCAGTTTTGTCTCTTCTTCCTCTTCTTCAACCTTTGGCGAATCTTCCAAATCTATCAACTTTTGGCGGTTTTGCTTATTCCAGTTTCTTCCGGCCGCCTTAATGAGATCGTCTGTCCATAGTTTGTTTCGCCACGTACTGACCATCCAAAATATTGAAATCCATTCATCCAAAGTCGATGCACATTCTTTGATATTCATTCATTCTTCTTCAGACCTGCAAAAGAATTTCGTTACAATAAAAACAAAAACATTTTAAAAGCATAAGTTAATACCAGAATAGGGCCGCAGGTATCGTTTTGTGTTGCGCTAACGACACCTAGCAACCACTCCCTTTAGCCCGCTGTGGCAAAGGCAACAGAAAGGAATAAGTATTTACCTTACTACCATGCAATTTTCCTTTACAAGCCTTTTGCCAGGAAACTAGGCTAACACTGATATCTTTTTCCAGGATAGAGTGGAATGGCAATTACTTAATACTGTTTAATTAATTTAAATTCTCGTGGGCTCTGGAAATGTGATTTTATTTACTTTCCTGTCTCGCGTACACGGTATCATTTATTATGATTTGATTTATTTTCTGTAGTTTGGCGTATTACCTACCCCACCTACCCGTGCAGATAAGTACTTAGAAATAATGCATTTTAATTCTGTCATTACTAAAGAATTTTATCCTATGATGTAATGGCAGGTATGTACTATTATTTATTTATTAAAGCCTTTTTAATTCTTTAGTACCTTAATATACGTATAAAGGGTGTCAAACACCTCTTCACGAAGCCGCAAACACTTGTTCTCCCCATCATTGCGATCATTTTTTTGTTCTACACCATACCGGAACCTTCCAGTTACGGAGATATGGGGGGTCAAAACTACAACTTTTTGACAAGTTTTTTGTAAGGTTTTGACTTTTAACACCTCCACGACCCCCATACTATTCAATCCATCCATCAGCACAAACTTTAAAGTGCGTTACATTGAGTTCTACCACAAAACATGATTTATAACCTCAAAAAAAAAGTTGTTTCTGAGCAATAATTTTTGCGTAAAGTTACTTAGTTTGATGTACAGAATGCTTGGTTAACGGCTTTGTGATGAGGTGGTTTACACCCTGTATGTCACCGCAAAATGATCAAATACGTTATATTGTAATATCTCTAGCGATATTGTAAACTCTCGAATGATTGTCAAACGAACATACTGCTTACAATAAAACGCATTATTTTTCGTGAAATGTAAGCGATTGTAGTCAACTCACGCGGTGTGGAGGGAAGGAGGGGTCCCCCTTGCCCAATGGTACCACTCTCATGAAAAGATAATGTACCATTCCTGAGAAATACCGATTAATATAACCTAACCTTGAAACACTTTATATTCCCTTAAAAAGCGTAGTCGACGGGAGTGCAGGGTGTCAGTGCTCCAAGTCCCGATTATGGGGACAGATATACTTCCGTATGTTCAGTTGACAATATTTCGAGAGTTTACAATATCGCTAGAGAGACACACGTTATATTGTAATATAACGTATTTGACAATTTTATGGTGACATATATATATTTTTAACATAAATTTAACTAAGACCTCTTGACGATTAAAGGCCTCCTGCATTTTTTCATATCTTGGGCTTGTGGTTTTCGTCTTCCCATGGAATGGGAACCACAAATGGTTCTGCATTTCTCGATATTTTATTATGAAACAGGCACCATTCATATTATAAATCCATGTAAATCTATTTCCTGCCGGTTATTTTATCTGATTGAACTTTATTTTGCCTTGCATTGTTGTATTTACAGTTTTATTTGTGTAAATCCTGCGGCAATGCCAAATATTGGTCGTTTTATATTCATGTACTCAATAAATCAAAAGAAATTAAGTTTGCCGCGATATTTTTGTGCAAAAAAAAACTGTCATTACAGTTTTTTCCAAAATGACAGAGTCGTCAAAGAAAAGTTAGACGCCTTTGCTCTAATGTAATGCGCTTGGTATTATTTTCGAAAACTTGAAAACCTCTGAGTCTAGTCAAAGCGTTTTTTAATACCTAGGTCGGTTTTCAGTCGAGGAGATTTAATAAATCCTAGCTGAACCGCAGCTACGATTTTATAATAGACTGTAAAATGTCAAAGTTACTCTATTCCTTTTGACGTTGGCAGCTCTAGCAAATTGCACCTAGCAGACATTGCTCAGATCCAGATATAAATGAAGGAAAACTAAAAAAAGCCGGTAAATGCGGGACTCCTAATTATAGCCTTTCATAGAGCAGGCTCACTGGCTCATTTCTCTGTCGTGAGCCACTTTTGTACTTGACAGTGGCTCTTTTGTGAAAGCATAGATTATAAATGATTTCATACGTGGAACGCGCGGGTTAATTCATGAACGCAGAAAACTGGGAGCCCGGAGCGGTGAATGGTGAACGTAATTATTCCATTCATTCTAACCGCTAATGAAGAATATTATTTAAATAGAACACGTTTACCATAACTTCTACTGGTTTTTTTTTCTTATTGATTTCTTACTGGAGGATTTTTATAAATAACTAACTGACCCACGCAACTTAGTCTGCGTCACATAAGAGAGAAAAACGGAAGGAAATAAAAACCCCGTTTTTGCAACATTTTTCATTCCTGCTCCGCTCCTAATGACCGTAGCGTGATGTTATATAGCCTAAAGCCTTCCTCGATAAATGGACTATCCAGGACTATCCAACACAAAAATATTTTTTCAATTCGAACCAATAGTTCCTGAGATTGGCGCGTTCAACCAAACAAACAAACTCTTCTGCTTTATAAGATTAGTATGGATATATGTATAGTATATATATAATATATATAGTATAGTATAGATTGAAGATTCTTAGAGCAAATTGTCAGAAAAACATTTATAAGATTTGTTCCCAATTCACATCGAATCATCTTTTATCTGGAAACTTACAAGACCTTTTTTCCCAAACATGACGTTTACGCTAAAAACAAACATTATTTCGTTTAAACAAGTGTTTATGGTCGGAATGTAGGGGCGGGACCATCGTGTTGGCGGTGTGAGAGTGAAATGACCCGTTTCGCAGCTGATGAGTTTTTTAACGAGCGCTGAACGTCCACACTGTGCATGGCGGAAAACGTCCAATTAATTTGTAACATCTATTTATATTGCCAATTATGTTTTCTGTTTCCTTTTGCCGTAATTGTGTTTGAATGTTTGATGTATCTGTCACCGTAAAATTGTCAAACACGTTATATTACAATATAACGTGTTTTTTCTCGCGATATTGTAATGTCTCGAATTATTGTCAACTGAACATACGGAAGTATCTCTGCCCCCATAATCGGGACTTGGGGCACCCCCCCGTTAGGTTAGTTAGGTTCCTTTAAACCCTCCACTCGGAAATAGGGGCTCCGTTGACTACGCTTTTTAGGGGGAATATAAAGTGTTTTAGGGTTATGTTATATTAATCGGTATTTCTCAGGAATGGTGCATTATCTTTTCATGAGAGTTGTGCCACTGTGCAAGGGGGACCCCTCCTTCCCTCCACACCGCGTAAGTTGACTACCATCGCATGCATTTCACGAAAAATAATGCGTTTTGTTGTAAGCAGTATGTTCATTTGACAATAATTCGAGACTTTACAATATCGCTAGAGATATTACAATATAACGTATTTGACAATTTTACGGTGACATATCCACGTTTTATATCTAGGTAGTTCTGTTTTAGGTACTGAGGCGAGTTTAGTAAAGCTCCGTTCCCACTTTGTCGTGACGACAGACAATCGTGTAGTTTCGTGGCTTGTGTATTTAAATGAATGTCCACGACTTTTGCCAATTAACAAGTAAAATTACATTAAAATTAAAAAAAAAAACCCAGGCACAATCTATACTAATATTATAAAGCAGAAGAGTTTGTTTGTTTGGTTGAACGCGCTAATCTCAGGAATTTTCAATTTGAAAAATTATTTTTGTGTTGGATAGTCCATTTATTGAGGAAGGCTTTAAGCTATATAACATCACGCTGTGGCCATTAGGAGTGGTGCAGGAATGAAAAATGTTGCAAAAACGGGGATTTCTTTTCCTATCGTTTTTCTCTCTTATGTGACGCAGACGAAGTTGCGTGGGTCAGCTAGTGTACTAATAGTTAAATAGAAAATAATTAGTTAATTCGCCATTTTGTGGTAGCGGCCATTGTAGATTTTGAATTAATCATAGTGTATAGTATTTTACTAGTTAGGTAAACCCTTTCATTTGATACCCATATTGAGAGATTTGTTGAATAAATATGTAATCCGCCATTTTGTGGCGGCGGCCATCTTGGACTGGTTTTTATCAAACCTAGCTAAGAACACTCCCGACTAAAAAAAAAACAAAATGAAATCGGTTCATCCGTTCGGCGCTACGATGCCGTTTTTGCGTCTGGGTAAAAAACCAACGATAAATTAATCGTCACGACATAGTGGGAATGGGACCTACATATGTTTCGTGGTGATTTAGCAGTACGTTACATGGCGGGTAAAAAGTAGTTGACAGAACCTCTGCTTTGGACAGTAAAGTGGTACAAAAAGTCTAGCAGGTGCGCCGTAGTCGCTCCTACATTATGGATGCTTTCGTGGGTCTTCGTGCAAAAAATCGGACAATATTTAGCTGTGTTAAGTATGACTGAAGGAATCATAACTAAATGAGAAGAACCCCATCCAATTACGTCATGAAATTGCAGGTTTTGGTGCCGATTTGTCCGCTAAGAATCTGTATCTTTATGTAAGCATCCATAGGATTCTTATTATTATTCTTTATTGCACACAAACGCGAGCTTAACCCAGAATTGGGTTTTCTTACAGCAAACCATAATTGAGTTGCCATACATACATACGTTGCAACCATAGTGTGTTTTTTTTACAAAAACCACAAAAGAGAAAAGGAAAATGATAATATAATATACTCGTATAATACCTACTAGTTTATAGAGGGCTGTATAAAAGTTTAGATAATTAACTATCTGTAAGCCAACTTTCATCCAAATCCGTTCAGTAGTTTTCGCGTGAAAGAGTAACAAACATCCACATATTTTCACAATTTTTCACTTTTATAATATTAATAAGGAAAGTAAGGATAAGGAATTAATATTTTGCTTTACCAATCCATAATCTACCACAAACTGCAACGGCTTCACCACACAAAGGCGAACTTTATTTACATTTCAACATCCATTGATGGATTAGTGTGGTCGGACTAAACGGGTCATTGCTGTCATTGTGCGACAGAACGTAAATGGGTTACGATAGTCGCTGCATAAGCGATCGATCCGTCTCGTCTGCAAGTTTTGATTCGAATTTTGCGCCATGATCGTGAGTCCTGATGTTTTGGTGAGATATATGTGCTTCGAGTGATATGTTTAGCGTTCTTGAAGTGAAAACTCCTTTAGGCGCGTTGAGCTCTTTTTGGTAGAAAAGAAAATCATGGAAGTCGCGTGACCGTCACCTAACGCGTCGTAGCACTCGTAGCCGCTCCGCTACGGCGTAGCACCATTAGGGGTACGCGGGGTACAACACGTAATAGATATAAAGGGTGTAAACCACCTCTTAACGAATACGAAAGGCACTGTTCTCCTTGTTATTTCGATGACTTTTTTGTTCTACCTACACCATACCTGGGGAACCTTCTAGTTACGGAGATATTGGGGGTCAAAGTTGCAACTTTTTATCGCATGACTTTTACTTTAAATGTCTCTACGACCCCCGTACTATTCAATCCATCCATCAGCACAATGTTTTAAGTGCGTTACATTGAGTTCTATCACAAAACATGATTAATAACCTCAAAAAAAAAGTTGTTTCCCAGCAGTAATTTTTGCGTAAAGTTACTTAGTTTCAAGTACAGAATGCTTGGTTCACGGCTTTGTGATGAGGTGGTTTACATTCTGTAGATTACTTAGTTTTCACTTCTATCATTTTTTGTATTTGTAAGTAAGTACCTATCTTAATAGGTGGCGTACTGTAATGTAATATTTTTTTGTATAGCAAGCAACGACCCATTTTCGGGCCTACACGGTCCCCCCATACTTTGGTACTCATGCTGTAATGAAACATTATAATATTGTAACATCAAATGATTTGAAAGAGTAACCATGGAGTTTCTTGCTGGTTCTTCTCCATGGAATCGACCAACGCGAACCGTGTACCTTTTTCGACGTTTCATAAGTGCCCATCTAGGCCTATGTGAAATAAAATATTTAGATTTTGAATGTTTGCATGCCCCATGGGAAAAGGGTGTAACTGCATTTAAGTATGTACGTACGTACGAATTAATCAAAATCGAATTTTGCTCACTGTAAAACCTGCTTGTTTGAGGTGCTGAGGTGAAAAAGCAGTTATAATACTGTTTTAGTGTGGAATATAGCATATAAATAAATAATAATAATAAATATCGCTTGGACATTAACTCACAGCGCCACCTAGTGCCATACTAAGCAAAGCTTGTGTCGTGCACACTAGATAGTTGATATACTACATATTATATAGTTTTTGTTTGTAATTCTCTATCTATCGTAATTTCTCTGGCTAATTAAGTTTACATTAAGTAAAATCAGGAGAAAACTACCTCTCCTTTCCTCAAACAGGGAAATAGGGGGACAGAAATCTTACAGAAAGTAATTACCTCATCATTCTCTTGCCCTTATCCCAATTTATTTGGGGTCGGCGCAGCATGTCTTCTTCTTCCATACTCCTCTATTTTTCGCGTAACACCACACATCCCCCTTAGCATTCTCATCTCCGCGACATGCAGATGCCTTTCATTCATCCCTTTTGTGGCCCAACATTCTGATCCATACAACACAGCAGGTCTAACCATTGTTTTATAAATCTTCCCCTTAAGTTTTACAGAAAGTAATTACCTAACTGCAGTTTTATAACTATCCTGATTTTTTTATTTTTATAATTGATACATTTTCAAGATATTGCCTATTCATTTATTAATATTAACGAACTGAAACTATTAATCCTGTTTCGCCACGCTCAACCTCAAAGATGGTCAAATATCATAGTGAAATAATTTTACATTTCAAGTTAACCACAACACATTGACCCACACTATAATGATACACAATTCCAAATCTCTGTCATCAATTATGTGGACCGATGACAGATTGATTACATGTGCCTGTCAATCATCCAGTGACCTATTATCACAATACATAGTTAATAACTTACTCCTATTATTACCATATGAAGTTAATAACCCAATTTCTTAACGATTCTTTTGCGTGTTTCTTTCAACTTAATTTTTATTGATGAACTGGCGAACCTGTGGGCTGTGAGCATTTACATTTGAATTCACTTGTACCTACTCTTGGTCCAATAAGGAAAAAACGAATTGCAAGAAATATTTCATCAGTTCTTGTTTGGTGGATTGAAAAAGGTCGTGACATCAAATTTCTTCAGACAGTCATTTCTATTAAGTGTCAAAAAAATAATTGAAAATAGTCATGCTGGTATAAAAAATCAAAATCAAAAATAAGACTCAATTTTCATAACGATAGTAAAGTAAAACCATTAATTTCAAAACTTTAAATGTCACTTACGGGAAATCTTCCGTGATAATTATTTTTATTGAGGTCCCGATGATTCGACGCGGTTGCAAGCGGGACCATCATAAAAATAATAACCACAGAAAATATCCCGTAAGCCCGTAAGTGACATTTTAAGTTTAGTTGGGAACCGTGATTGCAACACCATTAATTTCAATTATAGGTACTAGAAACAGCGTGATTCTGGTTGAGTTTCTTTAAAAAGCAGCGTTGACGGCTCACTGCCCAAGGAGCGACAGACGTCCTCGGCAGTCTCGACATAGATAACGATCGCAAAAGTAACGAATTCGGTCGCAAAGTCTCAACGATCCAGATTTAGCGATATTTGGTAGTCTCTACACTCAGAGGTAACGAGTGTCCTTGGTTTATTAACAATCTTTGTAGCTAACTGAACGAACTTCGTAAAGTTTACGAACATATTTTGCGAGCCTTTTTGACAGTCCGCAAAGTGAATCGTTACCAATATAAGTTAATTTATTGGTGGTTTTCGCGGAATTACTGACAAAAACTGTGCCGGACATTATCTTGACATCAATATGTCAAGATAATGTACTTTGCACGTTAACTTGAATGTAGAGAAACTTTGCACGTTAACTTGAATGTAGAGACTTGCGTTTCTCCCAAGCGTCAAATCAAATCAAAATCAAATCAAAAATGTTTATTTGTTAGAACAACCGAATTTTTTCGTTATTATACTAGGTACTTGTTTAATAAACTCGTACCTACGTAGGCATTGGAATAAATACTAATACTGGGAGTGTAGCAGTTTTATTTCAGTAATTTAAAAGAATCAGTTATTCCATACATTTTGACCGTGTGGGTCAGCAGTTTCAGTGATCCCTCCATTCAGAATTATGTATTGAATACATGTGGGACCTAACCGTTTTCGCGACGGAGTCCCTTGCTGCCTTGTATACAGGGTGTATTTCACCTCATCACGAAGCCGTCAACCAAGCATTCTGTACATCAAACTAAGTAACTTTACGCATTTTTTTTTTGCAAAATCATGTTTTGTGGATCAGTATATCTCAATGTAACGCACTCAAAACATTGTGCTGATGGATTGAATAATACGGGGTTCGTGGAGGTGTTTAAAGTAAAAATCTTACAATAACAACTGGTATTTAAAAAAAAAGGCCAAAGTGTTGTTTTTTTTTTTTTTTTTTGGAATGGGCATCTCGCAGTTCAGTCTGAGGAGACTGGCTTCTGCTTAACCGGGCTAATCCTGTGGATGCCTTGAATTTAAGGCCTCCAGCCAGGGCGAAAATAACTATAAACTAAGCGACAGCGCTCTAAGGGCACCCCCTGTGGGGTACGAACCTCGGCTTAGGGCGTCGCTGGGGGCAGCAAATGGACAGGCTGGATCTGACTGTCATTATTTAGGGACTGATTTATTACTACAGGCTCAGCATCGCGGGCTGGCTCGAGCAAGGGTCGGGGAGGGATTGAACGGGGATTTCGCGCCGGACCTCTGCGGCGAGGTCGGTAGGTTTTCGGTCTGTATTTGTAAGCTCTACGAACTGTACTGGTATCTTTCCTACTCTCTTGCAAGATAGTGATCGGATCGTCGGGGGCGACTAGGGTGTGACGCGGACGTTGGACGGAGCTAATACGCGATGGGTCTTGGGATGGATTAGGGGATTCCTATGCTTAATAGCAGAGTCGAAGTAACGCTTGGAAAGGCGTTTCATGAACTGCTTAACGGTGGGGATTCTAAGGTCTACGTGAAGACTATCGTTACGGACGTAAGGGGGGGCACCGGTGATCTTACGGAGGAATCGGTTCTGCAAGGTCTGCATCGTGTGGATATGACGCGGGTGGGCATGCGCGAATACTATGCAAGCATAGGTCATGATGGGACGGATGACTGCGGTGAAAAGACGCAATTTGCACTTGAGTGACAATTTGCTCTTCCTAGTGATCATGAAGTGGAGCCGGCCCATAGCAAAGGCAGCCCGGTCACGGGCTGCTTTGATGTGGGCCTTGAACGACAGATGGTCGTCCAGAATAACTCCGAGATACTTGGCTTGCCTCTCCCAGGGGATAGGCTTACCGAACATAGTGATGGGGGGACCTGGCGAACGCTTAAGGCGTGCCTTATAGTATAAAACTGCCTGGCTTTTTTCGGGATTAACTTCTATTCTCCACTTACGGAACCAAGCGCCGAGCGAGTCGGCGGCTTTCTGGAGAATGCGGCGGATGTTATCCGGAGAACGGCCGGTGTAGTAGATCGCGGTGTCGTCAGCGAATAGTGCTGTTTGAACCTTCTGGTTCCTCGGAATGTCGCTGGTGTACAGCGTAAACGCGAGGGGAGAGATAACGGAGCCCTGAGGGACTCCGGCGCGAATCGGATGAGGAGAAGATAACGTCTTACCCACACGGTAGCGGAAGGTACGGTTTGACAAAAAGTCTCGTAAGATGAGCACGAGACGGTCGGGCACACCGAGCTGGTATAGCTTGTATATCAGCCCGTTGTGCCAGACCTTGTCAAAGGCTTTCGCGATATCGAAATACATCACCCCCGTCATCGCACTACGCTGGAAACCAGCGCTAACGTGTTCGACGATGCGGTGGACTTGATGTATGCAAGAATGTTCGGTCCTGAAGCCGAACTGTTCTTTCGGGATGAGGCCCTTTGTCTCGGCATAATCTCTGAGACGCTTATAAATAAGCCTTTCATAGATTTTGCCGAGAGCACTCAGGAGACTGATCGGCCTGTAGCTGGAGGGCTGGGCTTTCGGTTTCCCAGGTTTGGGAATACCTATAACAGTGGCCTCTTTCCACTTTTGGGGGAAAATATTATTGCTCAGGGCGCCATTGAAGATGGCAGCCAAAAGAACTATGAGCCTAGCGGGGAGGGCTTTAAAAACTCTATTTGTGAAACCGTCGGCGCCTGGGGCTTTCCGAGGCTTTAGCTTATCTATAATATCCTTGACCTCTTCCGGGGTGATGGCGGGGAGGGGGTCATCGGGATCTTCAAAAGGGGGAAGCGATGCTCTACGTTCAACTTCTGCATCCACCTCATCGAGGTGCTGCTTGTCTACTGGTAGAGTGCTTGGCGAACATTGAGATTCCAAGCTGTCGGCTAGGCATTCTGCTTTTTCAGAGTCGTCAAACAGCCCGTTGTGCCAGACCTTGTCAAAGGCTTTCGCGATATCGAAATACATCACCCCCGTCATCGCACTACGCTGGAAACCAGCGCTAACGTGTTCGACGATGCGGTGGACTTGATGTATGCAAGAATGTTCGGTCCTGAAGCCGAACTGTTCTTTCGGGATGAGGCCCTTTGTCTCGGCATAATCTCTGAGACGCTTATAAATAAGCCTTTCATAGATTTTGCCGAGAGCACTCAGGAGACTGATCGGCCTGTAGCTGGAGGGCTGGGCTTTCGGTTTCCCAGGTTTGGGAATACCTATAACAGTGGCCTCTTTCCACTTTTGGGGGAAAATATTATTGCTCAGGGCGCCATTGAAGATGGCAGCCAAAAGAACTATGAGCCTAGCGGGGAGGGCTTTAAAAACTCTATTTGTGAAACCGTCGGCGCCTGGGGCTTTCCGAGGCTTTAGCTTATCTATAATATCCTTGACCTCTTCCGGGGTGACGGGGTGATGGCGGGGAGGGGGTCATCGGGATCTTCAAAAGGGGGAAGCGATGCTCTACGTTCAACTTCTGCATCCACCTCATCGAGGTGCTGCTTGTCTACTGGTAGAGTGCTTGGCGAACATTGAGATTCCAAGCTGTCGGCTAGGCATTCTGCTTTTTCAGAGTCGTCAAAAGCGACGCTCTTGTCGGGACGTATGAGGGGTGGAGAAGAGACCTCTTCCGAGGTGCGCAACTTCCTTTGAAGCTGCCAGAAGGCTTGATGAGTGGGCTCGAGTTCGCTAAGCGTCTTGTCCCATTGATTCGAGCGAAACTCACTAGTGCGTTTCTTTACAGCACGCTGTAAGGAACGCATGTGAGCTTTGTTCGCATCACAGGGCCAAGAGCTGTAGGCACGTATGGCCGCATTCTTCTCGGTTATCAGTTCACGTATATCGTCGGGAAGTATCCAGCGGCGATCACTCACCGCTGGTACTTCACGAGAACAATCCTTCAGTACGGATTGTACGTGCTCTGTAAACGAGTCGATTGCAGCCTCGGTGTCTGCGACTGAGACGATATGGTCGGGAATACCATCTAGAAGTGGTGACGTTTCGGATTTCAGCATATCGCTTACTTTCCTCCAGTCGGTAGTGAGAATAGTGGGAAGGGGCTGGCTGGGGTCAATGATACCCGAGCGAGGAATTAAGTGCATGAGCACTGGACGGTGATCGGAGTGGAGCTCGTGTAACGTCTCAATCATGTGTAACCGAAGGTTCACGTTCTTGAGCAGCACTATATCGAGAACGTCGGGAAGATGACTGACAGTGTCAGGATAGTGCGTGTGCTCCATAGGAGCGACCGCGTCGAAACTAAGAGATTGGCCTAGATCGTAGAGGACTTTCCCTCTCGGGTTCGTCGTTCTACTGTTCCAAGCCGGGTGTTTGGCGTTGAGATCGCCCGCGATGATCACGGAGTCACTTAAGCCGAAGAGAAGGGTGAGATCGCTAACCAGGAGGTTGTGATCTTCCCAAGTATTAGTGGGGGCCAAATAAGCAGAAACTAAATGTACCGGTTGATGACCGGTCATAGCAAGCCGACAGATTGAAACCTCAAGTAGTGACTTTAAAGGAGGGGGATCGATGGGAATACAATTCAATTCCTTGCGAAAGTAAATGAGGGTGCCACCCTTGTGACAACGTAGCCTATCATTGCGAACTATGCGGTAGTTGGCAATCTTGGGGTCGCGGTGGCTGGGTTTGAGGAACGTCTCCTGGATGAGGAGAACGTCAACGTTATGGTCACGGAGGAAGGCGGCGATCTCGTCGCGCTGTCCTCTCATGCCATTGGCGTTAAAATAACCTAATCTAAGGGACCGGGGTTGGGTGCAAGAGGGATTTGGTGTAATATCCATTACGGCGCGAAGTTGAGGTTACGAAGGGTTGACTTGATGACTGGATAGGCATCAATAATGTCGACGACCTGTTGGAGGTCCGTTGCAGCTCTGAGCTCAGCGACCATGCGGTCGGCCTCAGCGGTGCAGAGAGGTTGGAATCTCATCAAGTAATTCAGATTGGATTCCTGTGAAGCAGGAGCGCGGGTAGGAGCAGCGGGAGCTCGGGTTTGCGGAGGGGCCTGAGGGGCCTGAGGGGCGGCCACAGGAGTGGGCGCTGGGACAGGGTTGTCCAAAAGACCGGGCATGGGGGGGTTGGGTTTACCCTTCGCGAGGGCAGGGAACGCTTGCTGATGGTTCAGCATGTTCCAAGGAGAAGGCCTCTGCGGGCTGAGACGCTCTGGGAGGACCTTTGACGGGACTTTGAAGGAAGAGGGAGCTTCCCTCTGCTGGCGTTGGTTGGCGCGATTCGCCAACTTGCCAGCGGACTGTTTCGGGGCTTTGGGGCAGCCCCTGTAGTTTGCCGGGTGGCCAGACTGTCCGCATAGCACGCAACTAGGCGGCTCTGTGCAGAGACTCCTGTCCTTGGGACGGGTGCAGTCTGCCGTGGCGTGGTCGCCGAGGCACTTTACACACCTATGCGGTGCGTAACAGTACTTCTGGCTGTGGCCATAGAGTTGGCAGCGATGACACTGCCCTACTATCTTGAGCTTTTTGGGCCTCTCGATGATGATGCCCGATAACGAGCACACCGATCGGACCTTGAAAATAGGGTGGTGCCCTTCAACCGGGTCACATATTACGAGTACCATATCGTACTCGTCACCCCCTTGGGACCTATTCTTGTGGAGGCGGTGGACCGCCGAAACAGGGATGCCCTGGGATGTCAGATCATCCAGGATGTCGGAGGAGGGAATCTCCTTGGGGATCCGCTTGATGACCACACGGGTCGGCTTCTCCTCAGGGAGGCTGTAAGTGTGGAAGGCGACGTTCCTTCCACGAAGCGCGTTAACCAGATTACGGAAATCCGTAGAGGTGGGGGTCTTAACTTTGATACCCTGGAGGGTAGATGTGGCGTTAGTGTATTGGATCTTGCGATCCACACACATTTTGGAGATCTCTGTCCACCTGGATTTCTCCTGGATGTACAGAGCGGGTGGCTTCAGCTGCTTCTTTGAAGAAGGAGCAGCTGAGGAGGGGGCTGGCTGTGAGGCAGCCATGGGGCTTGCAGGGCGGCTGACAGGAGCCGCACCTTGCGGTTGAGATGTAGCCATAGGGCTAGGCGGGCGACTGCCCTGGGGGCAGCTTGAGGAGCGATGGGGACTGACGGGGACGGGGAGGCTTGAGGAGCAAGGGGAGGCGCGTTGAGGGCTGTAACCGCCTTCTTGGCCTTATTGGCCTTAGCCTTCCTTCCCTTCTTCCTCTTGCCCTTTTGCACCAGCTGAAAGTCCTCCGATTCAGAGGACGAGGAGTTGGTGCTGGGGGAGTCGGGGGAGCTTTCAGCGGCAGAGGGCGCGGACTCAACAATCTCCATATCGGAGGAGGAGGGTTGAGTGATCGGAGCGGGGGAGGGCGAACGCGACGGAGTTTCCCTCGGAGGGGTACGAACGGCCTTGAGGAGGGCCCTAAATCTATCCTCCTTAAAAGGAGTAAGGAGATCGGCATACTTCTCCTTTATGTAGTCGCTGTCGTCACATAATAGCTGCGCTATTAACTGATCGAACTGACTATTCAGTAAAACATTACGTTCTTTCGCCATCTTGGCATGGGGAACCTAACCCTAAAAACCTAATTTTGGTAGCCTAACTAGGAGCTAACTACCTAGTCCCGAGGAGACACGTAAAACGTGAGCTCCCCGGGCAGACAGTTCCCCGTTAAAAACGAACCCACCCTTGTGTTTTTCGTAGTGCTAACTGGCAAGAAGAAAAACACAAACAAACTTGTCAGCGACACGACTGTCTGAGAATTGCCTGAAGGGCCTAATCTGAATTCCTATCTAACGATACCAGTACCTAGGTCCCCGGGTAGGTGCGCCCGGGGATGTGTGGCCTCTCCTGAACTTGTGCGAACAGTGAGGTGAGTACCTAAGGTGTGCCCTAAGCTTGTAAACCTGTCGCCAGTCTTATTGTGCGACAGGGCCCTAGTCCCGCAAGGGGCTCTAGTGCGAAGGGGTAGACACTCCCAACCGACACTAGGTGTGTAGCTGTGAACGAAGTCGAAGACTAGGTTTGACGAGGGAAGCCCCCAAGGCCAAGGTCCTAGCTCCCGATGCCAATGGGATGCCTCGCCCTGAAGGGGTCCGGCGGGTAGGATTGGGTCACCACCCTCTTGACTTCGTTAACACCGTTAGGTTTCCCGTCAAGAACCACAAAACCGTGGCTTTTCCCTGAAGGGGCAACAAAAACGCGGACGATAAGGAAATATAGCCTCGAAAGAGGCTGTTTTTTTGCCACTGAGTAACACCGGTTAGAATGTGTACTAATACGAGTATCAGACACAAACTAACGATGCACTACGGGACGGTAGGCACTGGGCCTTGATGCTCGGCGAAGCGGCGAAGCTGCGACGAACAGGACGGGAGGCGCGGTGGGGCGCGGAGAGTCGACGGAGCGGGGCGGAGCGCACGTCTGCACGCTACGGCGGCCGAGCGTCGAATGCCAAAGTGTTGTAATTTTGACCCCCAATAAATCCGTAACTGGAAAATTCCCAGGTATGGTGTAGAACAAAAAAAATATCGGAATGACGAGGAGAACAAGTGCATTTCGGCTTCGGTAAGAGGTATTTTACACCCTTTATTGAAACATTTGTAGAGGCATGTCTTTGGTCTAGTGATCGCAAGCATGGTGAGGTCAACTCCCTAATCGGGAAAAGTGTTGTTGGGTTTTTCATCAGGATTTTATAAGTGCAGCCCGGAACCTGTAGCAATAGACTTAGCAAGCCTCTGCCCAACCTTTGAGGATTACTGGCTTGATGTTGTGTTAAGGACCCTATTTTAATTTCTTAATCGTGCCATTACATTCCGTAAAAAGTTATTCAAGTGGCGGAAATTCTGAAGTCGTTGTTACGACGTCTTCATTATTCGGTTAGGGTTGTTACCCCTCACGCATACAAATAACCAAGGGTGTGACCAATTAACTTTGCGCCCGCTCGTCTTTGCAAGGATTACGTAAAGAAATTGGAGGTTACTACGTGAACCAATGTACCGTCGAACAAGTTATTTGGTTTACACTTTACAATGCAATTTGTTGGTTAAACTGTAAACCAAATAACTTGTTCGACCGTACATTTACACAAATGCTTACCTACCTACCTTACCTATGATTTGAGTTATATATCTTAATATAGACTCAAGTCTAAATTGTTACGGGACTTTTGTGATGCTATTTTGTTTAGTTGTTGAAAATGTTGAAATGTACGAGATGGGACGTAGCCGTCTGGAGTTCGAACCCAGGAACTACTAATCTGATTTTCTCTTGATGATCACTTGTTTCGGTGAAGCAAAGTATCGTGAGGTAACCAGAATACCTGAAAAATATTTCCCGACGGCTCGTTATGGAGAGGCCCAAGGGCGCTATAAAAACTGTGACACCAGAATAGGCACACTAACCACACGATAACGAATAATAACTAAGGAGTATTGTATTAAGCTTAACCAGTACTGACTTAGTTGTGGAGGTGAGATCATCTCATCATCATTTCAGCCAAGACGTCCACTGCTGGACATAGGCCTCCCCCAAGTGTCGCCACATTGACCGGTCCCTTGCGACTCGCATCCAACGGATTCCCGCAACCTTCACCAGGTCATCGGTCCACCTAGTGGGAGGTCTCCCTACGCATTGTCTTCTGGTTCGCAGTCGCCACTCCAGAACTTTTCAGCCCCATCGGCCATCCGTTCTGCTAGCAATGTGACCTGCCCACTGCCACTTATGGCCATTCTTCGGGCTTCGTCAGTGGCCTTGATTCTCATGCGAATGTCTTCATTTCTGATTCTATTTCTCGCAAGGAAACTCCGAGCATAGCCCTCGCCATTGCCCTTTGTGTGACTTTAAGCCTTTTGTTAAGGCCCATTGTGAGCGACCACGTCTCGGTCCCGTATGTAATCACTGGCAACACACACTGGTCATAGACTTTTGCCTTGAGACACTGCGGTAAGTTGGACGAGAAGATAGACAGTCCTCCCATGTAAAATACTAGTATTCAGGTGTATACAGGAAGCAGACCCTAAAATAGTTTGGAAAAGACGAGGCAGATGATGAAATGCCTAAATATATCTGAACCACCGTTCGGACCGCTGGTATTTGGTCAGTCACTTAGGCGTCGCCTATTGCTACTGTTCTTATAATGTTCTTTATGCGTCCCGTAACCTGTACCTTTTATTAGGGCAGAAGACACATGTTATATTTATTAGGGGTAACATAAACATGCCAATCACGCCGTTGTTTGTCTGATTTCCCTCGTGAACATTAAAATATATTGGGTGAGGTGGACTTTGAGTATCCTACCTGTCCTTTTAAGTTATGGGTTCCTGGTCAGATTGAGGGAGGTGAAGTAATATGGGATAAAAAGGGAAGATAATAAAGTGAATTGTGATATAATTTCAGTCAACAGGTTAATGTTGATTTTCATTATGTTTCTGTTATTTCCCGTAAGAACCTGTCATTTCCTCTGTTTTATAAAACAGCTGTTGGTTTTCCAGTAAATATTGTGATATAAACTATTTCCGAATTCACAAAAAAAGATATCTTGCTGATTGTTATTTGTTCAGAGGGAGATTGTACCCTACAGCTAATATATGAGAAAGTCAAGTGTTTCTTCAGAAAAATTGCCTATAGGCATATTTATGAATAGCGGGCCGAAGAACCCTCTAAAAGATAAACCGAAAAACAAACAAACAGACATTTGAATGATAACAAACGGCTAAACACACAAATATCCACACTAATATCTTCAATCTAACTATATGCCCCCGAGGTATCCAGCCTTCCGCTGCAATAAACTTCCCTTTAACACACCTTACAAACCCAACCTTATCACCACGTGACACGGTTTTCATTCCCTTGACTTGAGAAACAGGCACTTTAGGGTCTTTAGCCACGAGGAAAAACCCACCTTCCATATTCGTGTTGAGGTTTAAATTCGCGTGTAGATGAAGACATCGTGTGCGGATACCAACAACAACTTCAGGGCCTATAAACACAACACAATCTCAACCTTATTTCAAAACGTTAGGGTTTATGTTAGCGTGGTGCGGAGCTAGAGGCTTATGGGGCTGATTGCCGCCGGCTGCGGAAATGAGTAGGAGCCTCGATGGGCTGCAATGATAGTCCAGAGAAGGTTCCGAGAATTTAGAGGATTAGATGCTCTCTGGATACTGGGCTTGTCGTAAAGTGTAAATATCTTTATTGTATGGGGATATAGGGAGGAAAGATTTTGTTGTTGGAATGACGCATCTACTCTTAGGTCATAACATGTGTGTTGTTTTATCATAAAACATATGAATACGGGTATTTATCGCGAGTTTACATTTAATTTAATCCCGACGTTTCGACCGGATTGCACCAGCCGTGGTCGCGGGGAGACTGAAGTATTGGAGGTACCGCGACAGCAAAGTGAAGGCGTTTATTCAACTACCCTCACTCATCTTCATAAATGTTAATTAGGGCCGGTTCACACTAGGACAGCACACTACACTAACAGTGTCCGTATATTGAGGCGATTTCACTTGACGAGTACACTTAGTGATCACTGGATTCCAAGCTGAAGAGTTTGAAGCCGCCTTCGCGATTGAAATTAGGGTACTTCTTGATCTCAATCGCTTCCCGAATCATTCTCTTATAAATAGTGCTTCTCATGGGCAAGGATTTTTGGGTTGTGTTACTCCTAAATTCGCGATAAATATCCGTATTCATATGTTTTATAATGTATCTAAAAACAGCTGTTTAAAACACAGTTTTGTATGGAAACATGTCAAATTGACAGCTATTTTCAGATAATCAGACTATTATCTTCTCGGTGAACATTAGAGGGGAACCTATTGCAATCACCGGGCACAAATCTAAATTCCGTGTCTGCTACTAACAAACTGTTACGCAGGTTGCAGGGTGCATAAAGTGCACAAAAGCTCAAATAATAATAGGTATTGAGAAAATTATTCATTTATTTGGGGGCGTTCAATAATTACATGAGGCATTTAGGGGGAGAAGTCGAACCGAATCTCATCTAATCTCACTTGGTGGGAGAGTCCCCCGGTCATGTCACATAATTTTATTTCCGCCTAGAAACTTGGAACCATGTTTCTCCACAAAAATATGGCTAAGAAAATACTTAAACAAGTCATTTTTTTTTAATCCAACACAATCAAGCACACTAGATCACTAAATTACGCATTTTGATAAATCTCACCGAGAGATTTATAGGGGGTGAGGTGGCCAGGACAAATCTCACGATAACTCACCAAGGGGGAGCCCCCGTCGAAAAATTGACAAAATATTCTCACGTCATTAATGGACGCCCCCTTTACTGAAAAAGAACCTGTTTTGAAAAAACCAATAACCCAAGACCTCATGCCAGCACTCGCGGTTTTCATGAATTTATCTTTAGTAATAATGCTTCGCACACAAAAACCCTACCAACAAAATGTAAGTTACTTTAACCTTTAAACTATCTTCAAAATGAAATAAACTTTATAAATAAACTAGCGGACGTCCCGCGGGTTCACCCGCGTAATTCCCATTCCCGTGGGAGTACGGGGATAAAATATATCCTATGTTACTCGTGGATAATGTAGCTTTCCAATGGTGAAAGAATTTTTAAAAACGGTCCAGTAGTTTTTAAGCCTATTCATTACAACCAAACAAACAAACAAACAAAGTTTTCCTCTTTATAATATTAGTGTAGACAGGGCGTCATAATTACATAACATAACACGGCGGGTTGCACAGTGTCTTATTTAGCTAGAAACTGCAAGTGTTGGGCGGGGGCGGGCGGATACGGCAGGGCGGGCGGTTTCCGTTCAGATGGTGGTACAAATATCTATCTATGTGAATAGGTGGGTATTATATTGTATTGATATGGGGCTTTGATTTATGTTATTGATGTCAGTGTGTCGATTTGGACCCAGTTGAAATGTCACTGGCGACAGATGGTTGTACTAGGGATTCACTTCTGTCTACTCCTTTGGGGTATAACCGGCGTGATGTTATATATGTGATGTCATTTTGTGGGCCTTAATACGCTTCGATTGGTATAAAGAAGTTACACAAAAAAAATGTCGTGTAATAGGACTGTCTATTTGTAATTCCGTTCTCGAAAACGACTCTAAAGATTTCTAAAAATCCTTTTCTCTATTTTCCTCCGAGCAGAGGTCGGTCGCCTATGTACAGTCAGCACAACAGTTAGGTATGCACGCTAGCAATCTTCTTACGACTATTGCAAATGTAAAAGTCTGTATAGATCGATTTTTGTTATTCTTTCACGCAGAAACTACTGCATGAAAGAATTTGGATGAACATGCAAACAGATTCATTAAAATAAAATAAATATCGCTGGACAATAACACACAGCGCCACCTAGTGCCACACTAAGCAAAGCTTGTGTCGTGGACACTAGATAGTTGATATACTACATATATACTTTTTTTGTTTGTAAATACATACTTATTATACATATAAACATCCATGACTCGGAAACAAATGCTCGTGCCCAGCACACAAACATATGCTCCTACCGGGATTCGAACCCAGGACCCTAAGAACGTAAGGCAGCGTCACTACCACTACGCCAATCGATACGTCAACAAGTCAATTATAAACCTTTTCCACTTATAATAAGTGGAAAAGGGTTATAGGTAGTAAGAGGATTGCTAGCCTGCATACCTAACTGTTTTCCTGACTGTGCCAACTCATTTAAAATCATGTAATCATAAAAAAAATGATTAGGTACTTACCTCTCAAAACAACAAGACACAGAGTAAAAAAATGTTATTAATATTTTTCTTGGCGATTGTATGTTATGTCAGCAATAAAAGACTCAAACATTTAACTAAAAACAATTTCATAATCATAAACTCACAACCGTACCGTATAATACCCTTGTTTCAACAAATACAAATATCTTGTGATTTCCGAATCGCGGCATCGAGAACTAGAGGCGCGAAGGCTTCACAAGACACGTGACTTGGTTATTAATAAGTTCCGAAGCACGTGCTTCACTCACCCCCATCACCCTCTGGCACCTCCAACACCCCTCAGCACCTCCACCCCCCAACTCGGCCTTTCATTTACATACACCACCCGCGAGGCGGCGGACGCATGAAATTTTCAGGAAATAACCGCTAGGTAGAATGTAAGATTGTCGCTGTTCGCAGTCGAATTGAAAATTTAAAAACCTTGGAAGATAGTGTTTTTGTGTTGATTGTATGGGGTTTGTGAACAAGAGACAGAAGACATCAGGATATAAATGTTCTATTTTTACTCGAGCAAAAATAGAGCATTTCCGGAGAAACGAGAGAGACTCGACAAATCTTTTGTTCATTTGTCATTGAATCGACAAAATGAAGAACAAAAGATTTGTCGACTCTGTGTCATGTCTACGGTGGTCATTCTACGCGGGATTCTGTCTTCTGTTTCTGTTTGTGTCTCAGCTGCATCTTTGTGTGGTGTGGAGTATTTAGTTTATTTTCGTATGTGTTAGCCGAATAGTTTCATTGGCAAACTGCTTTGATTGACCAGCAAAGCATGGTGGAGTCAGTTTGAATCTTTTAGACCCAAAAACCTATCATCTTACGGATTCATTTCCAAGGAAGGTTGCCAGCTTGATTGTCTTGTAGTCGTTTCGTTTTTTAGACGTCAAAAATGTTTTTGTCTTTGGCGATTTGTTTATCTGATACCAATATTATAATTTCGTTTCATTTGTTACTGTAAATAATATTTTGATTGTTTCATTCATATTTTGGTCACTTACTAACAATTTCGTCGTACCATATCGTCAACCTACCTAACGAGTGTCAAGTCTTTGGCATTTATACTGAACTTGCAATTCTGTGTAGGTATAAGTAAATACATAAGTAAATTACCAACAGACAAGGGCGTTGCGAGGTTAGGGCAGAAAAAGATAAGATGTAGGGGTAAGATGTAGAAATGCTCACAACCCGTAAAGTAATATTACGTAGGTAGCCTAATAATAAACAAAAACAAAGTTGATTCTATCGACAGGCGAATGGTAGAAGAATTTTAAGATTGTAATATAAATGGTTGAATCTTGATTTGTTTTTCAATATTAACGTTATCTGCAGGGCACTCTGGACACTTACCTAGGGCCCCCGATAAAAGGGGCCCCAAGATCCTGCAACTGTCAAAAGAAATCAAATTTATCCCAGGCAGGACTGTAGTCTGCTGTATATTAAAATTTTCGAGCTCGTTACGCTCGCTCTTGCATCCCGCAAGGGTCCCACAGGGTGCCCCGCGAAATTCTAATTTTCTTACGTTTTTAGCAGGGCCGTGCTAAGTTTTATGTTGATAAATATAAGAGTCGATGGACGAATTTTTCACGGTCAAAGTCCTTCTTCGACTCTTATGAACTTGGAGGGTGGTATTGATGATTTTGATGATTATAATTCTGTAACTTAATACGTCTTACAGTCGGGACCGATACGTTTATCAACATACAACTTAGCACTGCCCTGCAAATTTCATAAAATGTAAGTAAAATTGAATTTCGCGGGCAACCTGGGAGCCTCCCCCTTAAGTGCCCAGGTCCCGCAACTGGTTAAAGACGGCCCTGGTTATCTGTCCCATCGTACATGCAGCATTAACCTTAGAATATTCATGGTTTGTCTACGCCTGCCCCTCCCTTGACAACAGAATTCTGCGTAAAAAAGGTTTTCACAAGAAAAAACTTGAGAATTACTTAAAGAGTTTTATTGTCTGTACTTAATACTATTTTATACATTTATTCCTACGGTAACTATAGTTTATTTACCCACTATGTTTGACTATGGACACCACGTGTCCCTTTGAGCGAATGCTCGGAGGTTTATCATAAGATCATAAGGCTAAGGCAGCGATCGTTTCATAAAATAAAAGAAGTTAAAGTATCCAGATCTATTGCAATTCGTTTAGTTTTAACCCTTACCGAATACGACCAATTGAAGTCGTTAATAAAACAATAAATAATCAAATATTAACTTATCGTTACCTATCTATACTGACCGAACGTTTTCTTGTCATTTCAAAATAATTTTGTTAAGAAAGTTACCAATTGTTTTGATTTTAAATAATAATAAAAAATAACACACAAAAAGTCGTTTCAACATACGAACATACTCATGCATTGCTACTTCATTTGGTTTGTTCATTACAACATTACTTATTTATTTTTTCCATATCCGTTTTTCAGCACTATTTCTTAGAGGCAAGTTAGAAATTAAAGAGATCAGATGATTCTCAGTTTGCAGGAAAAAAATCCCTACATATAAAACAGTTGGTCAGGTTCCAGTTTTCATGAAACTATCACAATAGTTTCGAAAAGTAATCAGCGCAGACGCAGCTGCGCGCAGTAATGTAACAAATGGCGACATCTAGCACACTACTATACAATCACACAACAACTAACGACATCTAGCGGCGCAGCTCATCAATCGGACCTCACTTCGCAGATGAAGAATGTTTCGAAGGAGCAAGGAGAATCGTTCCACTTAAGACCTTTGTCATCCCTGTTCCAGAGTTCCAAGCAGTTCTCTTCTTCTCCATTCTCGTAGCGGAAGTTGTTGGGCTCGCCTGCGTTCCAGTTCACGAAGGTCAGTGGTCTGCCGTTGGCCATCCAGAAGAAGCTGCCCTCTTCAGCCAAGTCAGTGCCTGATGTCCAGAAGTGTTCGCGGCCGTAACCTGGAAAAGATAACAAGAAAAACATTAGTTGGGAAATTCTTTTGCCTTGGATGGAAAACGGAAACCACTGTTAGCGTGGTGGTATGTAGTTTGATTACAAATTGGTATTTCCTCTTTGAAATGCATTGACTGGAAATTATTACATGGAAATCCGTTCATCAAGGAGGTTGTTACAAAGTGCACCATTTTGGGCGAAGGTACAACATCTATACTAATATTATAAAGCTGAAGAGTTTGTTTGTTTGTTTGTTTGTTTGTTTGAACGCGCTAATCTCAGGAAGTACTGGTTCAAATTGAATAATTCTTTTTGTGTTGGATAGTCCATTTATCGAGGAAGGCTTTAGGCTATATAACATCACGCTGCGACCATAAGGAGCGGAGCAGGAATGAAAAATGTTGCAAAAACGGGTTTTTTTTCTCTTATGTGACGCAGACGAAGTTGCGTGGGTCAGCTAGTACAACATACATTTCGTCAACTCAAACGCCTTTTTTGCACTTGGTAGTCCTCTACCAAGTGCAAAAAAGGCGTTTGAGTTAGCTAGCTTGCCTAGCTTAGTTAAGCAGCTTATTCTGCATGACTCAATGAACCTACAAAGTTCCCACTGCTGGGCACACACCTCTCCTCTGTGGGCTGGTGGATGTATCTATACTGCATTCTGATATCGCCCTGCTACCTCAAGGTATATATTTCTAAGCTGCCCCGAATGCAGCAGGAAAGAAAGTTACCTTGCCCAGTAATACCACCTGGCTTACGAATACTGTAGGCTGTAAGACATGGCGATAAGTTTTATATTGGAATAGCATCTGGATATGAGATATTTACCTGAGTCCTTGACGTACTGCTCCAGTTTGTCGTTCTCCTGTTGCGAGGAGATGGAAGCCAGGTGCATGCCGTGGAACCTGCAGTACTGTTGCGCTTTGAACCAGTTCGCCTGGAACAACACAAGAGATCTCATTAGAAACGGTTACTTAGCACAGTTTTTGGATAGTCTAGATTGTATAATATGAATTAATCAGTGCGAGCTAAGTGACGGTATATATTTTAAAAGTGAATTAAATCTTTCTTTGATAGTGTCAGTGATATTTTAAAAACGAATACTACTAATCTATTACTAATATTGTAAAAAGTTGTTCGCTTGTAAGTTTGGATGTTGGAATTAATCTTTGAAACTTTTCATCCGATTTAAAACATTGTTTCGATTGCCATATAATGTGTTTTAGACACAGTTGAAGTCACGGGTATGACCTGGTGATTTTATTGTGTGTCGAAAATTTTGGAAGTATTTTCCACTTTTCCATGAGTATAATTATGACAAATGTTTCTCCGAAAATGCGTTAGAGGTTACCGGCAATAATTATAATTCAAGTAGTTTACGAGTACGTGAGTCGTTAAAAATCCGTGGCTTTAGAATTTTATTGCTGCATGCTTTCAAAAACCCAACTTGGCTTGCTAATCAAGTGAACCTAATAAAATATTAATTCAGGAATGTTAATGTTATTGGTAATGACATTATTCGTCGGGCTCTTGCCAGCGCCGGCGTACCAGCGGTTTTAGAACCAAACGGCTTGGTACGTGACGATGGCAAGAGACCGGACGGCATGACGTTGGTGCCTTGGAGCGTTGGCAGGCCTTTGGTGTGGGACGCAACTTGTGTCGACACCCTTGCGCCTTGCCACGTTGCAAGCACGGCGGGCTGTGCAGGCGCTGCTGCTGCAGCTGCTGAGATCCTCAAACGGCGCAAATACTGTAACCTTATTGGTAACTACAGCTTTGAGCCGTTTGGGGTCGAAACGCTCGGGTCATGGGGTCCGAGTGCGCGTCTCCTTTTTAAAGAAATCTCCCGCCGACTGATCGACACTTCGCGTGACCAGAGGGCTGGCTCTTTCTTTGGCCAAAGAATTAGCATTGCCATTCAACGTGGCAATGCTGCCAGTCTTCTGGGCACGTTTCCCGATGACAGCGATGCGGAGGAGTACTTTGACGCCTAAGTGGCCTGTTGACATTGTTGTATATATATTGTAGTTTTACGTTTAGTTTTATTTTTGTAATTGTATATAGTTTTAGATGTATGTAAATAGTAATAGTATGTAAATATTGTACATAATAAATATTTGTGTTTATGGTAACGTTGAACTTGTAAATTTCGAGGCAAAATTCCACCGAAATCATTGAAACTAGTCGTATGCGCAGTACGGAAGTCGCATACCAACTAGGTTAGTGGCACAATAAGTAAAACTGCGGTTAACCGACCGGCGACACGCAGGTTTCTGCGGTTCAAGACAACACGTCATGTCTGGGGGATAAATCAATTTGTTTGAGACGAGACAAAATGTCATTAAGATCAGGCGAACTTGGAAAGTTTAGTGTGTCTCTAAGACTAAATGACTAATCTCTAAGTCTGTTTTGATAAGAATGAGGTGTTCAGTGTTACTGTCTTAGTGGACATCGTTAAGGTTCGTATTTAACAATCGTTTTATTTAATGGTGTAAGCAGGCCATCTGGTGTTTCTTACGTTTTAAAGGGTGGAAACGTAAATTGAATGGGTAATAACTGTTGGAGGTGTATAGAAAGCCTGGTATGACCTACTGATTGGGTTAAAGGCCCAGACGGTAATTAGTCAGTCCCTTTCGCCAATCGCTGCGTTGCAATTTTATTTACCACTAGCTTCTGCCCCGCGGCTTCGCCCGCGTGAATTTCGAAAATTGTCCCATGGGATATTACTTTCCATACTCAAAACTTCCTTGAGAACCATTCTATCCATTGATTAAAAGAGCATGAAAATTGGTGCAGCAGTTTTTGAGTTTATTGCGGACAGACAGGCAGACAAGCGGTTGCCTGCGACTTTCGGTTTTATTTTTTATTGCACGTACCTAAACCTTAGCCTTTTTCTAAAATAAAACTACCTAGCCAAAATCATTGTCTGAAAAAGTCCTGTAAAATTGGTACAGCCGTTTTGGAGATTAGCCGGAACAAACCGCCAGACAAACAAAAGAACAAAAAAAAATTACCGCACATAGGTACTTTCATTATACATTCAGTAAAAATCTGTTACTTTGAAATTAAAAACAGACACTTCAATTTTTTCATAGATGTGTGGTTTGCTTGAGGCACAGATAATATAATACTAGCGTACAGATACCCCATCCCATACAAAGAAACGTGACCGCCGTAACTACGTCATTTCTACGGGCTATTCGGGCAAATGTCTAAAGTGGCTGAGCCCGGCTTGTTTCACTAACCTCGGCTCTAGATGGAGCTACCAGCGTTGACTCGCCAGCTTGTGGGCCGCGACCAGTTTATTTTACACAAATTTACACCAATAGATGGCGTTAAAACCATAATCTACTTTTGTACTACCTCTAAAACTAAGGTAGCCCCGTGACCTTGAAGCTTAAGTCGTTAGTCACTCGGCAATCGACATTAATAAATTCACGTTCTTTCATGCCTACTTTGCGATAGCGCATGATTTCTTGTGCATGGTAATGGTACAGCTAGGTAGGTACATGTTTTTCGGACGACTTAGTTATTTGTTATGTTCGGCGTCAAACGTCAACGCAAAATATTATAAATAAGAAGTCGTTCAGTCAACTATAATCATTCATAATATCGAAATACGTAGCTCTTGAAATGAATTTGTTTTTTTTATTTGTATGTTTTTTTTTTATAATTAGATGACTTAAAGGGAGAGTTATTTTTTAACAGCGTCAGTTTCGAGTGTGTAGAAAACATTTTATTTTAATTACAAGCTGTTATTACTTAACTAAGTAGCAATATTTGTATGTTGTGTTGGTACCTACATAAGTAGGTAAGTATTAGGGAATGCAATCTCGCGAGTTTAACGAGATTGCACTCGAGCTTACGTCTTATTCGAAGCGCCGACTGACACGGACGGAGTTGCGATCTGTCGGTTTAGTAGAAGACTGGTTGTTTCTTTCATTTGTTATTTTGATAGATACGTACCTATGTTTACCTGTGTTTTACTACTTAGGTCCACATTCACCGAAAAGATAACGGTCTGATTATCTAAAAAAAAGTGAATAATAACTTCAGGAAAAACGCTTCAGAAGTGTTTGACCTTTGTTTGATTGATTTAGTTTATTTGTCACCGACTTCTGAAGCGTTTTTCCTGAAGTTATTATTCACTTTTTTGTTTTCTCTGAAGTCGGTTTTGTTTTTTGTAAAAAAGTTTTTATTTTTCACTTTTTAGTAGTTCACATGTGCTTACCCCTTCACAACGTACCGGCGTGATTTTAAGTTATGAACTGGTATAAGCAATAGACAGATATGAGATTTCATCAATCCCAGTACATTTGCTATCATTTATTGAGGAGTTCCGATGTATATCTCCGAAGTTCTTCATCAGATCTTCATCAAATTAAAATGGGATCACTTCGAGAAAGTACACTTCCTAAAACTACCCAAATCACTTCTTGTGTGCCTATAAAATGTGAAGAGTTCTCTCTATTTCTCCAGAATCCCATCATCAGATCCTGATTTGATGATTATGAGACCACACGAGAAGCACCAGCTTTCAAATAAAAAAAGAACCATCAAAATCGGTTCACCCAGTTGAAAGTTCTGAGGTAACAAACACTTTCGAAATCTGGGTGTATTTTACACATCTGCGTACCCCCTCAGAGCATACAGGCGTGATGTTACGTCATGATATAGTATAAACAATGAACCTACAAGCGATAACAGCAATCACTGCAGATTTGCCGTACATTTTTTAAGAGTTCCATTGTGTATCTCCAAAGATCAGCATCAGATCTTCAGAAAATTAAAATGGGACCACACGGGAAGCACCAGCATCCAAACAAAATTGATAACCTCCTCTTTTTGGAAGTCGGTTGAAAAACAGCTGTCACTGTGACATGTTCCTATACTAAAATGTCTGTTAAACATTAGATATTTTTAGATAATCAGAGCGTCATCTTTTTAGTGAACATGGACCTTAGAAGTTTGTTAAAAAAATATAGATAGAGACGTGAAACAATGCTTGATGCATATATTATGTCTACTAGCTGTTGCCAGCGGTTTCTCCCGCTAGAACTCGAAAATAGGAAAGCGGGATCAAACTATCCTATGTGTTAATCCAAGTTATACTCTATCTGTGTGTGTGTGTGTTTCATCTAAATCCGTCCTGTAGTTTTTGAGTGACAGAGTAATAAACATCCATCCAAACTAACTTTCACGTTTATAATATTTAGTAGGATTGTCTTATCTTATAATACTTATGTTTATTTTTTTTTAATTTATTCAAACATTGTGATTATTTGCAAAAAACACACACAAAACTGCCAATTTCGCGTGATCTCGCGGTATTGTTATTCATAAACGAGATATTTTGCATTCTCTAGAAAGTATACTTACCGGCTCGGATCTTGAGCGCTAGACGACCGGGAATGGGAATGACCTTCCGCATTGTACAGTACATCAACTTACCCCAATCTGTCAAATTTTCATAATCGAAAATGAACCATCTGCTTTTGTTATAAAGTTGAAAATCGATTAAATCAACTTTACAGTAATGATTACGTTTACTTGCTGGCGTCTGTACGCTCGCGCTCATTGAAAAACACTTACGAGATCCAAAAATGTATCTTCTGCGCATGTGGACGTAAGCAAGCGCTCAAGATCCGTGCCGATTGATAGGTAAGTACCTAAAGTCTTTCCATTCTACTATTATCCAACTACTTGCTGGCGTTCGATTGAACTGAATGTTGGACTGAGACAACAACAATTTTATGAGTAAGTAGGTACCTACCTAAGTTTCGAGTCGCTTAATTTACCTACTTTTATCAGTTTCATTTGAATTGCGTTTTGTGCTACAAGAAGAAGCATCTAAGGCCGCGTTCCGAGATAGGCTGTAATCAATTTGAGCGTCCATAAACCCGTTCCGTATTACCGTGAGCGCGATATCGATGTTCCTTGAATCGTCATAGGTGACGTCATGAGTCCATGACTCGCGCCACCATGCGATTACACCGACCCTGCGCCAAATAAATATCACCATGAGCGCTGTCAAATGACCTAATGACAGATCTTAGCTGTCATGATCGTGAAAACTAAATCGGACCGCAAAATATTAATGTGAGCGCTGTGAGTGATTATTTCGTATATCGGAATGCACCCTAACTTAGTCCAAGCTTAAAACCAGTTTTTTTTTTTATTATGAGCAATAATCCGATGACAATAGTCCTTAATACAAAATTGATCACCTCACCTCAGAGTCGGTTCAGTCGTGATTGTGTGAAATACATACAATAATCTGGATCGAAGATTTGCGTGCCGATTGTAAATAATAATTATTGAAATACATAATGAATATAATAGATTTTTTTTGGACGTGTACACGTGTATTACACGCGTGTGCGCGGCTTGCAATGTATATGTCACCGTTGAATTGTCAAACACGTTAGATTGTAAAATAACTAGAAAGATTGTAAACTCTCGAAATATTGTCAAACGCACATACGTGCGTAAAATAATGCGTTTTATAAACGCATTATTTTTCATAAAATGCATGCGATGGTAGTCAACTCACGTCAACTCGGGTCACTATAAACGACTATATCGACTCGGGATTCCAGTTTCATCAAGCGATGTGAAAAGATTTTATCGTTAATTTCATTTTAGATTTTCTTTTTATGTAAGTAATGTTTCTGGAATGGCTTCAAGGTCCAAAATTGTAATTTGAGAGCGCAGAATTGCAGATATTTTTTTACACGTCTAAATTTATTTTGTTTTATATGATATATTTGCATTTCATAAATATTCCTAGATAAATGGTAATGTCTTAAGTACCTATAGATTTTGAGCTGTGTAGTAAAACTCAGAAAATGAAAACAGCGCCATCTATTGGTAGAAATAAACATAACAATCCACAACGTAGTACTATTTCTATTCACCAGAGGCAACACAATAATTTTATTTAGTAAAATCATGGAATTGGGAGCTAGGAGCCCATTATTCCTTTTTTTGTGTTAAGGGGATTTTTTAAAACAAGTAAATGCTTTTTCTACAGTCAAATATAAACAGATAAACAATCTTCAAAAACAAATCGATACATGTAACGCCATCTATTGAGATTTTTTTGAACTATTTTTTCTTTCTTCGCAATGAGACCCCATGCTTGAGGTATCAGTAAATTCAGACAGAAACGAGTAAAGACAGGGACATAAATTAAAACGTAATAAAAGTCTTTGTTGCGGCAAAATTATGGACAAAACAAAGCAGTTTTGAAAAATCCACTCCCTTACCTACCCGAAGGTTTTTGCTTTTATTCCCTCGCCGGTTTTCAACCAGTTTTATACCGATGCTATAAATTGGCTGTACTCGAAGTCACGTATAGAAATGGGAACCACGTTTTGGACCGGACAGGTGCCATTTACCTGCATCGTCGAGACTTCGGCACAGCTTATTCTGTATTCAAAATGTAGACTTGATCTTTAATCGTTTTTTTCTCAGAAGCAGGCTAGGCTATTTATTTTAATTATCGGTGCAAATATTTATTCGATTTTATTATTTATTAACGCCTCAAGCGACGTTTTTAACCCATTTGAGCCCGCTGTCCCCATTTGGGGCCATTTCTTAATGTACCCACATTTTAAAACTTAGTCTAGCTATGTTTTGTTAGCAGGCGAATTTGTAATGCCAAAGAGTGTGGCTTTGTAAAACAAATTAATAGTATTGTGATTTATCGGATTGATTGGATAAAATAAGTGAGTTTATTCACTTTATGGAACAAATAGGTGTTGGACCAAAGGTAAGTCATATTTTTTCAATATTCACAATGTTATTTTTCCTTATTTCTTGATTTTTCATTAGGCGATAGTTTCGACTAGTAATAAAAGCAATTATGTCAAGTATTTTCCAAGATTTTGCTGGATTGGCAGATGTTTTTGTATGGTGTCCCCGAATGGGGCCAATGGGCTGATTGCTAACATTTTTTATTTCTTATTCGCAGATTTAGTTTCGACGTGAACAATGAATAATCGATTATTTGATGTTGCAAATGAATATAGAGGACTCGAGGAAGCTCTCGAAATCATTTTGAATAAAGAGGATAATCCTTATGTGAGTTACGACAAAGTGGCCATCCCTCCAGACCCAAATGTTCACGGATGAAGAAGACGGCGATGAAGATGATGTCCACGAAAAAATTCTTCCACGTGATATCTCAAGTAGAGTTGAAGTGTTCGAGTCCAGGAACGACGATGAATGGGATAGCAGTGATGGTGATCCGTTATAAAAACACAAAGTTGAAACCCAGGAACCTTGTTGGCGTAATTGTGACGGTTCCTATGTTGACATGCTTTCATCGGGTTCAGAAGCGAAGGGAAAACGTTATAAACCAGCCCAAAGACCAAACTCCAGTCAACATTTAAAAGTTATTTGATGTGGAGGTCTTTGACATGATCGTTATGAATACAAAGTTATATGCCGCAAAACACAACAAACATGATTTTCGTGTCGCTGGTGATGACCTCAAATTATCAGTAGCTACTGCTTGGCTGCATGTCTTGACCACTGAAGAGAAACAAGACTAGCCCCAGTTTCGTCGAAGTATCACCCGGTTTTATTTGATGAGTGTAGGCACTGAAAGACCCGATGGAAGGCGTCGTGAACCTTCTTTAGTGGTGCCAAGTATGAGTTTGTTGTTGTTTGTTTGTTGGACACTTTCCCCAGAAACTGCCAAGCCAGCTACGATGCAACGAATGTCACATGAAAGCAATGTAAAAAATGGATGAAAACATTATGCATCGAATTTTT
Organism: Xestia c-nigrum; assembly: GCA_916618015.1. Taxonomy (NCBI): domain Eukaryota; kingdom Metazoa; phylum Arthropoda; class Insecta; order Lepidoptera; family Noctuidae; genus Xestia; species Xestia c-nigrum. The sequence goes on from OU745260.1 coordinate 16,972,274, forward strand.
TATTGTATTGAAAAATACAACACATGAGCCCATTGGCCCCATTTGAGGACGGTGTTTTTTAATACATAAGGAAGTTTTTTTAGTTTGTTTTTTCTTCGTAAAATGTCTTACTAGCCTCCAATAGTTACGTCAATAAAGTTTTTTTCTGAATTTTGCTGCTAGTTTGTATTTGGGTCCAAATGGGTTAAAGCAGTTCATTACTTTGATGTTACGTCGACAGAAGTTATAAAATATCACTCATATGTTTTTGACCGCCTCGATAAATTATTATGTTCAGAAAAAATATGACTGGCGAAAGTTGTACAGTCGAAAGCAAAAGTGTCTTGTAGTTACGTTGTAATACGTTATTTTGAAGTGTAATTAGAGTGCATTTATATTTAAGATTCCTATTAGGTTATTACCGGATGGGGTGTCAACAATTTGTCGATATGTTCGTGTATCTTTTTGATTTTATTACCCGCGTAATTATAGTAGAGTTTTAGGCTGAGGCTACACTAGGCAGCGATTTGCGATGCAACTGGAAGAGCGAAATGAGAAAAACTTGGTATGGCTACATTACAAGATTCCGGCGTATATTCTAATAAATTCGCTTCAATTTCGGTGTAGCCGATGCCGTGATTACAGTAATGTTGTTCCGATCGCATAAAGAAATCAAAGATCGCTAATTATATTTGATGTACAGTGTAGCCTTATACGTAAGCATTCATTTATTTGTTTTAATCGCTCATGTGTCGCAAGTCGCGTCGCGGCCTGATGTAGCCTCAGCCTTATTGCTGACATTTATAAACGAACTAATAAATAGGCATATATAAAATGTTAAGACTGAGGGAAGCCAAAGAAAAGATGGATAGATTATGTGAGAAATGATATGAAAGAGAAAGGAGTAAATGATGCTGTACCGTCTGACAGATGCAAGATGAAAACGTGTTGCATCGACCCCAAATAGAATGGGACAAGGACAGGAAGATGATGATGATGATAATGATGATGATGATGATGATGATGATGATGATGATGATGATGATGATTATGATGATGATAATGATGATAAAATCTTAAGACCAAGATGAAAATGATGATGATGGCATGTTGTTGGATTTAATAGCAAATCCATTCAAATTATAGTTTAGAAAATGAAAGAAAGAAGAAAGTAGCCCGCACAGGACAAAACACATCAAAATCATCAGCATTTAAATCTTACTAATTAAAAATTTAACAGGAAAAACAATATATAAGTATATAAATTAAAAGAAACGAAACTCTTCCTGTACGAGGCCAAAAGGCTCTTATCTCAGCATGGTGCTGTAACATTAAAAATAACGTCACAGCGCTGGTATTCTGATAGGGCCATAGAAGCAAATGCTTGTGTAAACAGTGTTCCAAACACTTAATTAATAAGATTAGCTGCTCATTATGATTCACAGCTATCAACAGTCATGCCCACGAAATGCATCAGCAAGATTAATTATATGAGGGTTAAAACAATGAGCACAGGTGCGAATCTACAGATGTACATCTTATGAAATGTACAGTCAAACAATGAAATAAGTACCTACACAGGAAGCTATTATTTCTTTTCTTTTAAAAACTTTGCTCCACACTAGGAATTTCGCCTGTATCGTGGATACGTTTATAAATATTTAAACGCACACATAACGAAGCCGCGCAGCAGCAGCAGCAGCCAATCGCTTAGCAAATGCGCCCAACACCCTATCCTCCGTCTTCCCACCACTCGAGTCACCATTTCGACTTTATGAACGCAATTATCGACACAAATATGTGGCAAAAAAGCTTATGGTCGTCAGTACTAACAGTTAATCAATTCCTTTAAATTGTTTAGACTAACTGGGCTGTGGAGGTCAGATAGGCTACGAAGGTTAGACTGGAAACTGAACCCACTATAGTTGGGAAAAGGCTAGGCAGATGATGGCAACCCTTTTAAGTAGTTATAATACGACGCAAACAATAAAATGTACTCAGTCATAGCAGTGTTCTGGAAAGATAGAAGAAAATTAATATTTTGGCCTGAACACCAAACTGTTTGTTCGACTGTACTTATAATACATGGCGTACAAATGTATGACACGTCATGTATGTTTGTATACACAGTCATTGATCTTACGAAACAAGACCCACTTTCTCTGGCATTGGGGATTAGTTGGTACCTATGTAGTGGTTGAGTGATGCAGCCCATCTGTTCACAGAGATGATGATGCACTTAACATCGTTTACGTCTTGTGAAGCAATGTTTGTGGGCAGCATCAAGTGTTCCATAAGTACTTGGAAGATGGGTGATTTTTGTAACACAAAATACAAACTTTACGCATGGACAAAGTATTATGTTATCTGTGGCATGGAGTTACAAACTGGGTGTTCGTATAAAATTTAATAAAATTAACAACAGAGAAATATTTACACAGAAGCATGACGCTTTGTGAAATGCTGAAGGCATTTTACGAAAATTCGGTAAATCACAGGATTAAAAGTTGTTCATAGTTGTCATTATACAAGTTGTGCAATGATCCCTTAATTAAGAGGTTTTCAGTTATTTCAATTAAATCGTGGTACATTATAATCGAAAACTATCCATGAAAATGACTCTGATGAAACCGGAAATGTTTATTGACTAAGGTCCATGTTTACCAAAAAGATGACAGTCTGATTATCTAAAACAGCTGTTTAGAACACATTTTTATATGGGAACATGTCACAGTGACAGCTGTTTTTGGATAATCAGACTGTTATCTTTTCGGTGAACATGGACTTAAGGTGGCTATGTTGTGCGTTAAATGGTTTCATAGTGTTAAAAGTTTCATCACTATTTAGTAGAAACTGAAGTTTTTAGGCAGAGTATGTAGGTACTTGAGCAATGCAACAATATGTTATTTAAGGAGTTAGTTCAACATTACCTCTTTGTATTAATTGCCGTAACATAACTTGATCATATCACAAATCTAAATTATCACTACTGCCAGAAACATTTCATATTAAATTAGTTCCCAGGTCTTATCTTACAAAATTATGCTTAATAATCGCGGAAGATAATGTTAACAACCAATTGTTGGGAAACCGGAATCAACCTACTTAATCCGGTCATTTGACTAAATGTGAGAAATTCAAATATTACCGTAACACGCACTACAATAAGATTAGTGGTTTAACGTCAGTAAGGCTGAAAAAAATCCACACTATATTACTATTTTCGAACTCGTGCTCTGCAGTCTGCACGGGTGAAAATTGAGAAAACGATGTTTCCCTAATATGAGCCCTAGCTAGGTAAAATTTTCACCCCTATAAACTTCTATGTTGCAACTTCCACCGAAATCATTAGAATCGTTTCAAGAACTTCATCCTAAACATATGTTTATGTAATGTACATATGAGTACAAAACTTCCCTCATTTAGGTCCATGATCACCAAAAACATGGCGCTCTGATTTATCTAAAAACAGCTGTTTAAAACACATTTTTGGATGGGAACATATTATGTCACAGTGACAGCTGTTTTTAGATAATCAGACCTTACCTTTTCGGTGAACATGGACCTTAATAGTTTAGGATATAGCAGGACAACAGCAGCTACTCACGACCATTTCAGGTATCACACTATTCCTTGAAGAGATATAAGTATGCGAAATTAACTCTATATTTCCCTTTGTGACCTTCAGACCATAACCTGATTATGATATTTGGATTTTGGTCTCCGTATGACGTTATTTCATGACAATTCCTGACCCACGGGTCGGGGCTAATCGTGGATAAATAAAAAAAAATATTTTCAGATTATAGCGTACAAAATAATCCGTAAACTGTGAAGCTCTACGGCTCAATAAAGTATCTTTTTAATGTGTTGGCTATGCAATATGTAAACATATTCGCTTGATGCCTGATGACCTGCCTGTGACAGTCATTACGTTAGTCAGAAACATGATGTATATAGTATCTAGTTATCCAACAGTATGTTTGTTTCAGACGCTAGAGAGATATCGGTTCGTGGAAATTGTAGCAAATGTTCAGTTGCACCAGTAATATTAATATGTGGGTGGATCTATATAACGTTAATTCTATCTGTCGATACTCAGCATTCGGGTGATTTGTTAATAAAAAGCTACTGCAAATAATAAAATATTATACATTTTTAGCAGATAATAATGTTTACTTTCACAAACTGATTCATGAATGACAAAGTGTGCCATAAAATAAGTACCTACTTAGATAATGTTACATTCAAAATAATATAAATGACAGTCATACACTAAATGTTTAAATGTTGCCATTTTTGCATTGTAAAACTTTTATGATGTTGTGTCTAATGATGAGCTTAAGCTATGTACGAAACCTTAAGAAATGCATAATTATCATATGTACCTATGTTCCAGCACATCTACAACCTCATCCGTACTTACAGACTTATTTTATCATCAGTAGTGTCAGAATACAAAAGAAATTAAACACTCGTGCGGAAATTTAAAAGCTCTAGGCAAAATATTTTTAAACAGGCGATAAGAACTTAACCTGTCATGTTACGTGGGAAATAATTCATGTTCCGATGTTCGAGAGAACTTGTTACCCGTCAGTAACTTATGTCTTTTGGTTTCAGATATTGTAAAAAGTCATTTAAATAAATGGAAAACAAGACATTGTACTCTTTCAGAGTTCCAGGTTTGTAGATCTTCGAACAAAGAAAATGTATGCAAAATAAAAAAAAAACGTTGACCTTGTATAGTGAAGATTTAACAACGATACTTCTGGTAATGAAATCAATGTTATAGTTTTATGAGACAGTTATTGATTTGCGAATTAAGCTGTTTTAAAAGATTAATTTGTTTACTTTTTCGGATTATATTGAGTTCTACTTTAGTCGCTGTTTTCCTTTCCAATTCTGTCCGTTAATCCAAAAGAGAGTCAAGGCGAAATTATTTACTTAATCTGTCTCATATAATTTGTTATTAAATTGTGTAATATTTAATAAGTTATCGGTTTGTAGGTAAATGTTTAATTGTTGTACAATTGTTGTTGGGCGGTGGTCCGGTTATCGGAGAAAGTCCGGAATACACCGGTCCGGTAAAGCCTGCGGAGTACGGATTAGGGGTGGCAAACTTTTGGTAAAACGTTATAATTTTTAAGTACACTTGCGGTCAAATATTACGGATCCCATGTTATATGTTTTTTTAATCATCATCATCATTTCCTTGCCCTATTCCTATTTATTAGGGGTTGGCGCAGCATCAGGTCTTCTTCTTTCATACCTCTCTGATATTCGTCATACCATCCCATCAGACTTCCTTTTTTAAAAAACTCGTTTTTTTTTACAAAATACACTTTAATTAATTCCTCTAACTCTATTATTTTATGAGTTACTAGCTGACCTACGCAACTACGTCTGCGTCAAATAAGAGAGAAAAACGAAAGGGAAAAAACTCCCCGTTTTTGCAACATTTTTCATTCCTGCTCCGCTCCTAATGGTCGTAGCGTGATGTTATATAGCCTATAGCCTTCCTCGATAAACGGACTATCTAACACAAAAAGATTTTTCCAATTCGAACTAGTAGATCCTGAGATTAGCGCGTTCAACCAAACAAACAAACAAACTCTTCTGCTTTATAATATTAGTATAGATTTCAGTTTTCGTACTGATCCTGATCCAAACTCTTTGTCCGCGAGTGTATTTTGGATGTTGTACTGTTCTGTTTGCTGTTGGATTAGCTTTGGAGTTGAAACATTCAAGGCACTAAACTGACTTAGTCATAAGTACTCCGTCTGTGAAGTTAGGTATATACGGTTGGAATAGTATTCTACATCGAGCGACTGCCAATCTGACCTGCTCCACAGTCCAGTTAATACTGAATGATACGATAGTCCTTTTAAAACCGGTTGTCAGACGATCAGGTCATTGACTACCTGTAACGATTGTCAAAGACCTGCAAATGATTGCCGGGACCAACGGCTTAACGTTCTTTTCGATGGACGGAGGAAACTCGGTATGTAATAGGCGATCACCTATTTAAGGACCAACCTGCAATGATGCTATCTGAAAGCCATAAACAGCAATAATATAAGTCCTTTACAAGTTTTCACAATATTTTGTTTAAATGGTTCGTGTTGATGATCACCGGACGGGTGGCAACCCTACAGCGGCCGGTGCAAATTACACCGTAATGGGCGTCGGCGACGTCTGCAGCCGGCTAATAAGATATGTGCTGCGACGCGACGCGGGCCACCTCGGATTCTTTACTTCTCTTACTGTGCCGCTTATGCAATCACGTTTCATTTACAATTTAGATGTCCAACACCGGTTTTTGCGTTTTTCGTTTGTTTTTTTTGCACTGACGTGTTTTAACGTAAGGATGTCCCTTCATTCCTATAGTTTACGGTTTTTTTTACAAATTTGGTTTTTTGCGATTTCGTAATCAGACAATTATTTGGTGCTTCATCACTAATGTTAATGCATAAAGTTTTAATTTAATATTACGTACGGCATATTCACATCGTAAACAATTTCGTAGTGTGACTAAATTATTTCTGCAATTGTATGCGTAACTTTTTGGTTTACTAAATTAAAACGTGGTTGAGGAAAACAGAGAAGTCAGGTTTACCAAATTGATTCCAATTTACTTTGTGGTTGTTCTGATGCAACCAAACATAATACAGGTTGTTTCACAATAGAAGAATGTTTACATTTGTTGAATTTGTCGTAATGCTAACAATTTCCGTTTGTAGAAATTCTCACCTGTGTGATACGTCACAGATAAAGGGCATGAACACTAAGCTACATTCCATCGGCAAGGACTGAGGCAAACATTATGACGGAATTCAACTATCAAAGACCATAATAAAGTAGCTTAATAGTGATTGGAAATGCACGTTTTAGTACCAACTCGCATCGCCCACGAGAAAAGTCATTTCCCAAGTCGCTTCTAGCTTTCGCAGACCTTTGACACCCAGACATACTTACCCACTTTGCGCTAGGCATTCGCATATCTTGCTATATATTGCAAATATAGCAAGTGCAGCCAATCCTATAATATTTAAATGTTATATTTTAAAATAGGTATTATAATTAATAATCATCATTCAGTAACGTCTAAATAAGCAACGGCAACAACTTCATTCATTCTTCAAAAGGCAGACCAAGATAACACGCTAATTCAGCCTAGTATGACACCACTAAATCTCTTATAATCTGTGGTTCAGTGTTCAAAATAGACTAGAGCTGTGGTCAGTCAGCGTTTCCACTACATTTTGCAATGGTCCAAGTTATGTGCGCTCCATTGGGCCATTTTCCTGGAAACGGACAAGTTGCCTGAAAATTCACGAGCTCTGAAAGCGATTTTTGGTGAACCAAATAGGGAAGGTTATCCCTGGTTTGTTGGAAATATTCTCAGAATCGTTTGATGTCATTGTTTTGCAAATAAGCTTTTTATTGTTAGCGTCATCTTCATCATTATAATCTTCTTTTCCTTACTCAACCTTAAACTTTTTTCTACCTTCCTTCCTTTTTTTAAACTTTTTGTCTCTTTTAACTTTTTAATTTACCTACTACTCCTTTTACTTTCATGTCATTCCTTATACAATCCGTCTATCTTTCGTTTGTCTTCCTCTCCTTCTCAATCAATTAACATTCATATTTATCAGTCCTATTTTAGTAGTTTGCATTTCCGTTGCGGTTTTAATTAGAGCATATACTTACTTTAATTAATTAACAGTTAACTAACGTGTTCGACTTGCGAGGTGTATTTAATAAACAAAAATACATTCCACTTATTTAATTAATTGATATGCGGTAAAAGTTATTAGATTAACTATAATTGGTTATGTTTTTGATGAGACGTTATAAAAATTAAAATGTTAACGTATTATTGTTACCTAATAAAATTGTATTACCGTAACAATATTGTTATAAGATATAAATGTAAGCCCATCTTTTAACACAAGGTACACAAAATAAAATGAATATGAATATAAATAATTTACTACCACTTAAAGTCTTACGGGATTATATGAGTGATTTCGAATCGAAAGAAAATCACGAATATAATCTCGTAAGTACTTTAAGTGTATTGAAAAACCGTGTAAGTCTAAAACAGTGCATTAAATTACTGCCAGTTTAAAATATAAAATGTTTTATAATTACAATACGTTATGTAATGAAGACATCCGCAAGAGAACCAAGGTCACCGACGTAGCCTGAAGAATTGCCGAACTTAAGTGGCAGTGGGCAGGGCACATTGCTCGCAGAACGGATGGGGTCGAAAAGTTCTGGAGTGGCGACCGGGAACCGGAAGACTATGCGTTGTAAGACCTCCCACTGACCGGGACCGATGACCCGGTGAGGGTTGCGGGAATCCGTTGGATGCGAGTCGCAAGGGACCGGTCTATGTGGCGACATTTGGGGGAGGCGTATGTCCTGCAGTCTTTCGGCTGAAATGGCGATGTAATCAAAACGCACCCTTATTTTAACGTATTTGGGGTCAGGGCAGCAAGTCTTCTCCTCACTTCAATATTATGTTAAAAACAACAAGTTAAAAACAATCAAAGTTCATAATTCACTGCCTGTTTCAAATAGCTGCATTTATAATTAAGTACCAAGTAACAGTCTAGCACTGGTCTATTTATAGGACAGCAGAACACGAATGTTTCAGCTAACTACTACCTACCTACCTACCTACCTACCTATTGTTGATCTGGCTGTTTACGACTGGACCAAAGTTAATGGTCCTTGGACCGGTTCACAGTGGGACTAGGAATACCTACATTTATCTTTGTAAAGTAGGTACTACATAGACAGTTATATTTGCACTTTCATTCAGAATTTTTCAATTTTTTTATGAAAATTATCACGTCTGTTATCCCAGAAACGTCATAGGTCACGTTTCGCCAGTTATGTTTAAGTCCCATGTAATAGAGGGTGAGCCTATTGCCATCAGCCGTTCCCAAATCCAAACTCTGTGGCAGTTACTGAGAATTTTCTCAAGAAAAATATAAAAACACTTTGTCTGACCTGGGAATTGAACTCAGGACCTCGTGCTCAGGAGTCGTTTCGACCACTAGACCAAAGGCATTCTAATTACTGTTTCGTAAAAATATCGCAATTTATTCATAAGTAGTACCTATACAGGGCGACACATCAAGCTCTACATTTCCAATTATACATGGCCTCCCTTTGTATAGATTGCAATACAATGAGAGATCTGCATAAACTGGTTTCGTATAGCGTGGTGGGTCGTCGTGCGTACTAGAAATTATTCTATGGGTTAGTCCGAAACAAACAACGTGCCGTGCCTGATAATAAAGCGCTGAATTAAGCACATAAGATGTGTACAACATTACATATAATAATAGCTAATAAGCTAACACACCTGTTTTCAATAATAAAGAAAGTGTTGTCAACATCTATCATAATAAGTCATAAGTACGAGTAACACAACAAAATGTTCGTGTTCGCAGTAATTATCCCACTTTTATGAGTATCATACCCTCTGATACTTCGTTTCCTTCTTTTTTAAACAACCCGAGTCTGTTTGAATGAAATAAGGCACAACAGGCTGTGTTCAAACAAAGACACTCTACAGGTTTATGGAAATATAAGTCAATAGATATATAGTCCGATAGTCTGCTGGGACCCTATTTTTATTCCCATCTCTCTATTGATCGGGGGAAGTAGAAAAAAAGTATGTCAGGCTTTTTCTATTATGTGCCAGATGGAAAAGGAAGACAAAAGTCATTGAGCGCCATATTTTCTATCAGGCTGCAGTTTTGTTGCGGCTTCTGACTTAAAATTCAAATAAATAAACTTTGAGTAGGTATTGAGTATTGACTGAAACATTTTGTTCACGAGTTTTGAATGAATATTTGTGTTTTGTATGGAATATTTAGTAATCATGTATTTGGCGGCAACATGTTAATGGATTGAGAGGGAGAGGAAGAAGAGATGGATGGATTGTGCGAGGCGATTGACAGGGGAGAACAGAAATAGAAATATGTTGACCCCAAATATCATGGGACAACTGGACAACTGGGAAGGAAGACGATGTGTTTGGCGGTAAAAAAATGCACGATGTATCCCTAATTTAATTATTGCATATCTGTGAATGGCCATTATAGTACGTCAATCAATTTAATTATGTTTAATGACGTGTCCTAAATAAACACTATCGTCTTTCTAATGGCCGAGACCAAATTAGTCGTCTGTCTACGAGGAAAATCAACTTGAAGCTCTAAAGTTTTGCTTACTACGAGCTACGGTGTAACCAAACTTTATGTCACACCACACGTAAGTATTACATGTTAAATGCCCTAAGTTGTGACAAGCCTACGTAACTTTCCCCTGGACGACTGTAATAGTAAGTACAACCGGGAAATTAGCAACTGTTACATTCTATTACTACGAATATAAGTACTGCTGGGTTATTAGATATAGCTTAAGACAATAACAACAAAAGTATGTGACGTTATTATTATTAAGGTATGTAATAGAAAACGCAAATGATTTCGAGTGAAAACACATATTACTGAAACTGCAAAGTTAAAGATGTAGAAGAAAGTATGAATCCTACGTCTTCCTTCGAAAGCTATGTCCAAAGTATTATCTTTACTAGTTCTTTTCTAAGTCTAAAAACAGATGGCAATAATCGAGGAAATTATATTTAGTTTTAATTTCTCAAAAAGAAGACACAAGCTTGGATGAAGAATGCGAGGGCGTTTTTGCAGCTTTCATCGAATTCTGGATCCAATTTTAATCTTAACGTTTTTCTGCAAAGTAACTTCTCATACATAATATTTACTCATGTTTTACTCAAACTGATTTTTAGGCTTAATCAAGAACGTTTTAGGGTCATTCAAGTTTCGAACTGTTGCTCAATAATCCATATACAACGTTCTCAAGAAACTTTTTCGCGTTTCCTACAAAAAAACTTAAGATATTGGCACAGTGATTCTGTTGCTTGACGTGTTAGTTAACCAGTTATTCAAAGAAAACTGGTCAGTTATATTATAGTGACGCGATTGACCCACTGGATTCTGCGGTTATGTATAAATGTGTTTTCTACTAACACACAAAGCTAGAAAATTTTACGTTTGGCCGTCTGTGTTTGTATTCATTGACCCAGTTTTCTCTTTAGAGGTCGTCGGACAATATTGTTAGATTGGAGATAGCAATAAAAAGATTAGAATAAAAAACACAAATAAAATTCTGAAACATTTTTATAGTATTGTCTCCCGAGTTTTCAACCTTTTTAATTAGGAGACCATTGTTCACTTTCCTGCCTGTATCTCAATTTATTTAGGGTCGACGCAGTATGTCTCCTTCCATACCTACTTCTCTATTTTTGTCGTTATTTCAGTAGCTTTACCCTTTTCTAGTCTTATCAGAGAGCATACCTCATCGAAATAAAACCAGCTTTTAGCTACATCTACTTGTTTTATATATAATTAATACTAAGTCATAATAGCTATAGCAATCATAGGTATCAGCTGGCGAAAGAGAAAGCTCGGCGATCTATCAGCGCGCCACGCGGTGTTGCGTCATCGACGTCATCGCGAACCTGCGTACGCGCAGCCTTCGGGTATCCGCATCAAATGATAAATCGATTCTGTTAATTTGCTTGAGAATGTGATCGTAATTATCTTTTGTTAATCCACAATAATTAGGCATGAATTAGGTTGATAGTTATTAATTGAGAGACCTCTTTTTTAATTAATTAGGTAGGTACCTACTACCACTGTGTGCCTTGGAAATAATCTTTGGCAGTCGTTATGGGTAGTTTAGAAGTCTGATAACCAGTTTTGCCAAGTGCCGGGGTGTCGTGTTATCGAGTGAATGGTGTTATGAAGTTCAGAATTTCACAGACATTACAGGTATATCTATTAAACAAATCACTGACATTCAACGTCATCAACATCCATTTACTTTCAGACAGCTTTAACGTTAGGCTAAGCAGATGAAGATGAGTTATTCAATGTTTCTACAATCAAATTCTAATTGCACGACATTAACCTACTATTCAAAGCTACGTTCATCTTTCCATTCATGAATCAATTCATCAAGTACCAGTACACATCAATATGCAACATTGATATATTATGTACGCCATTGATTAAGGGACATTTGCGGTATAATACGAGTTAAATTATACAGCAGTATAGCACTAGATCTGTTTATAATGTCCAGTTTCCTTTTTCCCTAGACAAAATAGTGACATAATAGTAAATATGTAGTAGTGGACAATGTACTTCCGCGGCTTAAGAAATGTCTGTCGAGATTTACGAGTTGACGAATCGGACGAGTCAGTGATTACGAAATTAAAAAAGTTGGGTGTTTGGTATCCGTGATGTTGATTCATTTTTGGCGTTCTGAGTATCGTCTTTTTTGGAAACGTTTTGTTGAAGGATTATTGAATGACTTAACAGGAAAACCCCAAAATATTCAACATAAGTAAGCAGTAATTTCTGTCTGATAGGTAGGTACCTACCAAGGTCCGCTTTCAAAAAAAGAACTAAACTACATAATTATAGGTGGTAGAGATACGGGTATTACTACAAACTGTCAAATTTTCACCTTTTATTTCGAACTTAACCATCAAGATTTTATGGTTACAAATCATTTGAAGATTGTCAGTTTTTGGTTTCTTGATTAGCGGTAAACTAATTATAAACTTTTATTCTTTCAATGGCTTGGAGATGACAGATTTCGGACCCAATGATCTTTGAAATAAGTTTCGAAATTCGATCGTTCGAATGTTATGGGATGTGGTAACCCATGGAAATGCATGTAGGTATTTTGTGATGCATCTTTAAAGGCCATGTTTATGTACACATACGCAGCATCGATGATAACGGTTTTGTCAAACTCCTATTTAATAAATCAATGCAAATATAGAGCGCTTAGCGTATATTTGACTTGGCAAATGGGCCTACAGTTTTTCTTAAATATTACCCATTAGACACTCACATAACACTCTGATCTCCGTATAACTAATTCAAACTACACAGCAGTTTCCTATATGGAGCTATAAAATCGTACGTGACTGTCATCCAAACGATTGCTTCAAAAGGATTCCCGATAAGAGGATATTTGATGACGGTGGCTGGCTACCGTTATATGGAGCAAACTATTGATAGCCATTTTGTAAGTAGAGCTTAAGGTTATCTAGGAAGTTTTTAATCTTTCATGCTTCCTGCTCAATCATAAGAATATACAGGGTGTTGTTTATACCCTGTATATTCTCTATCTCTATAGACTGATCACGAAGCCGTCAACCAACCATTCTGTGCATCAAACTAAATAACATTATGCAAAAAATAATTGCTTGGAAACGATATTTCTTTTTGGGGTGAAAAATCATATTTTGTGGTAGAACCCCTCAATGGGGTTACCTTTATAATATCTGTAACGCACTCAAAACATCCTGCTGATGCATGAATTTAATATTATGGTGGTCGAATCGAAGATGTGTTTAGAGTAAAAATCTTACATTTAAAACATGTAAGTATTAAAAAAAAAAACTTGCGAAGAAGGTGGAACTTTGACCCCAATATCTCCGTTACTAGAAGGTTCCCAGGTATTGTCTACTTTAGAACAAAAAAATGATCGCAATGATGGGGAGTAAAAGTACCTTTCGGCTTCGTTAAGAGGTTTTTCCACCTTTTATGCTTCATTATCATCTGCCTAGCCTTTTCCTAACTACATTGGGATCGGCTTCTAATCTAACCGGATGCCGGACATCCGGAATGAGGCACGTAGGAAACTCGGTCGGTATTTAATAGGTGGTAACCCATCCACAGACCAAGGTTGGTCTGTGGATGGGTTACCACCTATTACTATTATTACTATTATTACCTAGCACCTATTACTATTATTTCGAGTTTCCTACGTAAGCCGTGCTTGCCTAGGTAGGCAAGCACGGCTTAACCTAAATATCAACCCAAGCCGAGGGGCTGTTGTATTAATCTATACTAATATTATAAAGCAGAAGAGTTTGTTTGTTTGGTTGAACGCGGTAATCTCGGGAACTACTGGTTCAAATTGAAAAAATATTATATAAATATTTGTGTTGGATAGTCCATTTATCGAGGAAGGCTTAAGGGTATATAACATCATGCTACGACCATTAGGAGCGGAGCAGGATTGAAAAATGTTGCAAAAACGGGGATTTTTTTTTGCTGTTGTTTTTTCTCTCATAAGCGACGCAGACGAAGTTGCGTGGGTCAGATAGTAGTTTATAACCGTCCAAAACACGCCCAAACTACAGCTATTATCCTGATGATAATTGCTAATTCAATAACGTCCAATCTTATTTAATATTACTGATATCTTAACAATGCGGTTAGCTTGCGCGAATGTACTGATAAATGATAATGCATACCTGATATCAAGCATGAAGGCTATGTACTAAGGTCGTAGACTCTTATTGCCTAGACGGCTAGAGCCTATAAGCGGCATAGTTCCTCAAGCTATACATACCAGGACTTTGGAAAATGTTGTATTAATAGTGGTAAAGAATTATGTTGTTTATGTTGACAGAAACTATGGTTTCAAAGGTGTGTTTTGTCTATACGGTGCGGTGTCAAGTTTTGTAAGGTATATTGATTGTTCCGGTATTACAATATACATTACAATAATTTGATTTAAAAGAGTGTCCATGGAGTTTCTTGCCCGTTCTTCTCCATAGAGATCTACGTTAGGGAATGGGGAACTACAGTACTTTCACAGTTTTTATGTCTTGTGACTGGGACTGTAGCTACATTTAATTTTCATCTTTGTTTCGACAATTCAAAAGTGCCTGTTATTGGCCTACTTGAAATAAATGCTTTGATTTTGATTCCTATAGTTGGATCGCAATGGCGGTCAATTCCCCTTTCCCTAATATATCTCTTCGTAGGAACCGAAACAGATGAAGCATATTTCATTTTAAAACGAAAAAATAAAGATCACGATAGATGACGATTCAAGAACAGGTTTTTTTTTTATTTCAAAATTAAGAGTTTTAATAAATGTTGGGTCAGTGACCGTTTTTGCGATCTTAACTGGCAGTAAATCTAGTCAATTTATTTACCTACTGGTTAATGCTCGCGACTTCGTTCGTGTCTTTTAACATTAAACATAGCCTGTGATACTCTGCAATAGTGTAAGGCCTCTTGTCCACGTCACGGTTGTTCAACCGTACGGCGTGTTAGCCGTAAAGTTGAAAAAACGTGAGAGCTTGTACATGACACGGCAAAACCACCGGACGAGACATCGCCCAAGTACGGCTCAGTACACGGCCGCGGCGCCGCTGTGTACGTCTACAAGCTTCCATAGTGATCCATACAACACACAGACGACCGTGCCTACACACGGCGAAATAACCGTAGATTTTCACGGCGAAAAACCGTGTGTGTACAAGAGGCCTTATTCTCTTGCAGTGAAATATTTTTGTAGTTTAGTGGTCACTTTCAGTGTTTTCTTTCTTTCCTTATGGGCTTCGCTGCAGTCGGTAGACAACAACCTTCGGCCAAAACTCTTCCTTGAGAAACTTGTCGAGAAATTGTATCGGAACTCGCACCACAAACGACTTGAAGTTGGTGTTGTGACGCGACTCCAACTTCTCGACCCTCAAAGTCCAGCTGGTCTTCATCTTCATGTACTCTAAGACCTACTCAACCTTCGTGGAGTGATGCAGTCGGGACACATAAAGCAACGTCGTAGTTGGTATTGCTGGACGCAGCAGCATATTTGGTACTGACAGTCCAGTACCGCATTGATTGCGACATGTAGGCTTTTTCTTCTTCTTCTGAACTAAGGTGAAGCCGTCCTCATCACACTTCTGCTTGGCTGGACAGCGGTGTACCGGATTCCTCGGAAGGGTATCACAGCGACGGTTCTACTTTCCCCCTTTCTGCTGCTTAGGTTGTTTTGCAGCTGAATCGTTTTATGGTTGAAGGGACTGAATTTCTGCCCAGGACCCTTCTCTTGAGCTCGTCCCATAAGCGTTCGATATCAGTCCATATCTGGACTCGACCAGTCCATCGCCCGTATATATTCACTTCATTCAGGAACTTTCGAATGATACGCGCCGTGTGACATCTTCGGCCCCTTCAGGCGCGAAAACAAGCGTGGTTTTTTCCTCTAAAGAGATACCAGCCCATTATACTACGTACAATACAATACACGCTTTATTATTATTCTGTGTACCTATTATGAAAAGACAATTCGTGACACAATACAATGATGTATGTGATGGAAGGCCATAACTCTATTTAAGGCTTTTCACGGCAGGGCACGCCACGATAGTGGCGGTAAGTCCCCTCTTTGAGGAGTGGCTGGAGAGGCGCCACGGCGTCCTCACCTTCCGCCTGACGCAGGTCCTCACCGGACACGGATGTTTCGGGAGGTACCTGCACCGAATCGGGCGGGAGGAATCGCCCGGGTGTCTCCACTGCGAGGATCGACCGGAGGACACGGTGGAGCACACGATGGAAGTCTGCCCTGCGTGGGCGGAGCTCCACCGTGTCCTCGTGGCGGCGATCGGCGGTGGCGACCTCTCGCGTCCGGCCCTGGTTCAATCCATGGTCCGGGGCGAGACGGAATGGGAAGCCGTCGCCTCCTTCTGCGAAGCAGTGATGCTAGCGAAGGAGGTGGCGGAACGAGAGAGGGAGAGATCCTCTCTTCCCGGCCGCCGCGGGAGACGCAACGGGCGTCGGGGGCCACGTGGTGGCTACCGGCCACCGTAGATGCGGGCCTGTGGACGGCTGGCTATGGGCTAGCTAGCCGTCCGGCCGTCTAACGACGACGACAGGCCGTGTCGACGGCGCGTTCGTGTTCCACGCGCGCCTCAAAGAGATGTCAGCAAAAAGAGAGGGGCCCGCAAGGGCCGAAGCCTGCCGGGGTTGCGGGCCTGTTCGAAAGAGATACCGCGGCCCCGGAACGTAAAAGGCGAGGAAGGAACATGGATGGTTTTTAGTCAGTAAGAGTCTGACACTCCCTCCCGCTCCGCCCAGAGTGGGGGGGGTCATTTGATGATTTCCCATCCTTAAAAAAAAAAAAAAAAAAGGCTTTTCACGGCCGATAAGGCCTCAAATGAAGATGCGGATTTCAACAAGTATGCAAACTATTCGTAGAAAACATCGTTTTTGAGGCCAAACGCCCTTCTATCTAAGTGGCTACGGGCGACATACAGAATTTCTTGCTGAATTCGAATCAATGTTTAACTGAGATTTGGCAAAAATGTTTATTTATTTATTTATTTATTTAAACTTCATGTACAATAGTGGTACATAGGCGGACTTAATGCCACAAGGCATTCTCTACCAGTCAACCATTGGGTCAAATAGACAGTATTGTGATATAGTACAATAAAAATAAAAAGAAACATAACATCTTGTAATCCTAAAATAAACACATAAATAGGTACCAACATACTAATACATAAATAAGAATACAAAATAAACTAATATATATAAATACAAACGAATAGTCCGAAATACGAGAAATCTTTTGATATAATTACGACTCTATGAATGACTATATGGTAAACAACTCAGACCGACTTTAAATAAAACTTCCGAACTGCTCTTTTGAAAGCCAATTTGCTTTCGGCTTTTTTAATGCCAAGGGGTAGCGCGTTCCAGAGTTTTATAGTGGAGATAGCATAAGAAGAGGACATAAAACCAGTACGGTGAGAGGGAATTTGAAGGATTAGGTTTTTGGAAGCTCGAAGGTTCCGACTGTGAGAACTACCCAACACCTTAAAATAAGTTTTTAAATATTCAGGAGCGCATGGATCATTCATGGTGGTGAAAAGCAAGCAGAGAGATCTGAGGGATCTCCTGAGTCTGATAGGCAGCCATTTCAGCTGAGAGCGGTAAGAAGAGATATGATCATATTTACGAAGGCCAAAAATGAAACGAATGCAATTGTTGAGAAGACGATCCAATTTGCTAAGAAGTTCTTGGGTTAAATCAGAGTAACAAACATCAGCATAGTCGATAATGGGAAGCACAAGCGCCTGGACTAAAGTGGTTTTAGTGCTAGATGGGAGAAAATGTTTAAATCTATAGAGAGACCAAATGTTAGTTACGGCCTTTCACCGTATGACGGTACAGCGCATGTCATTAAGCAGGTTGACAAATAAAATGTCATGTTTTTTTTGTTGGAGATGACATTAAAGGTGGACACACAATTATCAATAATAAAATAAAAAAAAGCATGACATATTTTTTTCTCATACGTATGACGTCGTCTATTCGCACGATTCGACGCGGATAAGTGTGCTAGGTTTTATAATATTTCATACAAGTTATTCTAAAATTCGAATCTTTCGGCGCGGTCGATTGTTTCGACGCGGATAAGTGTGCGTTCACCTTAAAAGTATATCTAAGCCAAAAGCCATGAAGTCAATCCAGGAAGAAAAAAAGTAAGTCATGATTATTTTTCTCATTCATCATTATTCTAGTCAATTGAGCTCATAATAATGAGGTTTTTTTTTAAAGACTTCGAAACTTAAGGTCTAACCTTAAGTTTGATTTGATAAATCTTAGTAAATTATTTCGTAGGCATCTATCACGGTGACATAGGTACGTAGACGCTCAATAATTTCACCAACAATTGATTCGCCCGGGTTCTTTTGATAGTTTAACTGGATGTGCTAGCTTCTGTACGTGTTGAGATAAATCGTTCTTACCTTAAAGAATATCCCCAGATAATACTTCTTCTCTCCAGACTTCAGTAGAGGCATCGTCCACCGCGTTACACCTAACTCATCGTCGTTACAGCTCGAACATTCTGGAAACAAAAAGAAAATAAAAGATTAAAAAACGAGTCACAAATAAATGTTATTGCAAAGGTCAAAGACAAACTTTGTCAAAGTTGACATCAACCAATTAAAAGGTGAATCTCTAATCAAAAGAAATTGATAACTTAATTAATAAAATTGAAAAATACGATTCGCATCCTTGCCTGCCCAAATGAAATAGATATCCAATCAAATAAATGGATTAAAAGATTTATTTTAGAATCTAATCAATCTAATCTGTTAGGCGACAGATGTTTAAAAAAATTGGCAATTATGAAGGAATTGGGTCAAAATGAACGTTTTTTGAAATTAACACTTAATTTTAAGAGGTCAGTCACGAAAATTGGATGGATGATCTATTTTTTGATTAAAATAAATTACCCATTTTTAAAATGTCATTTTCAATAATAGATCATAACGGTTTTTAATTAAAAGGAATGGTAATTAATTCGGAACATAAAATGGACTTTTGATTGATTGCCTAAGTTCAGCCTGAGTGTATCAAAATTGAAAAAGTTCAAGTATAAATTGTTTCTGGTGACCATTTCCTGACGCGTCCCTAATAATCGTGATGAAAAAAATTGGCTATTAACATTAATGATTTAGGCCCAATATTAATTTGACTAATGATTCAATATCAAAGGAATTAATTTTGCAATCTGATGCGTTTCTCGATTTCGCAATCCGACCTTCTCGAGTATAATAAAATGGCCGTGTGTAATAAAATAATGCGTTTAGCTCGTCCGAAATTGCGCGCGTCCCAATGTAATGTATAATGGGACCGTTTAAGGAAACTTGTTATAAGAACAAAATGACGGCAAGTGGGATGCGACGAGTGTTACATGCATATTTAATGGTGTAAATGCGAAAGTTATTCTGTCTGTTTGTCTGTTACATCTTCACTGCGTAACGGCTGCAGGGATTTCTATGTACACGCCCACAGCTAGACCATGACCTGGGTTCAATCACATTTCCTTTCATCTCAACAGAACGTTGCCATGCGATAATTTTCGAGATTGAGAAAGGAGATTCTGTACACAAGGAGTAGGTATTTAACGCAAAAAGCAATAAGTTTTAGGTGATGATTTAAACAATCAAACTGGATTTTTCCCAAAAGAACGTTATCATCTTGCTGCTCATGTCCCAAGTTAATTGGGGTCGGCGCAACACGGATTTTTTTCCATTCTGTTCTGTCACCCGTCAAACTATCATTTACTCCTTATTAATTTAATTCCTCACACTATCTATATTAATCTCTCTGACTCCATCATAAATCAAAGGAACATGACATAAGCAAAGTTGGGCTTCTCATTCAAAATATCGCATCGGCTGACACAGGTCGATTTTTTTTCGATAAATGTTCCATTAGGAGAGTTTTCAAGTTCGACGACGCGACGCGACGGTCTGAATCACCACTAAAGCAGTATTGCGTAAAACCCTGTAGATTTACGAACGAAACCGCGGACAAAAGCCAGTGATGATATAAACAGAGGACTAATTGTAGAAAGCCTCGCAAGGGAATTATTTGTGTTATTATTCTGTTATGATTTTGTTTGTTGAAGCTTTCGTATGTTATGTAACGTAATCATTGAGTTTCCATGGAAGTACGGTTACGATGAGTGTAATCACATACCTCGGTGATGTGTAACACGCTAATACATACATGGACTCACTGGAATGGCTTCGGAAGCACGATTATGTTCATTTTGATGGTCTCAAATAAGATGCTTGTTAACATAACTTAACTACTCACATACAATCTCCAAAGGAAGAGGTTTACACCCATATTTGGCCTGTCATGTTTTATCATCATCAGCCTGCAGAAGTCTTCAGCTGGACATAGGCAGCCATTTCTCATGTAATAAGTGTTAAGTCTACTGCTATCAACCTAGGACAGATCCAGACGTAGGTAGTTTTGCTGCTGAGAAATTCCAGATGGAAACACCCAGTAACGCTTTACTGGACCTGGTAATCAAACCCAAGGACTTTGTGGTCAGTAGTAGCGACCACTAGATACGAAGTAGTCGATCATGCTGATAAGATGCTTATTGTTAATCGATAGCTTGTAATGAATTGGCTCGCACGCCAATGGTAGCCATTTTTTGCTGTACTTTTTTCGACTGTGATTTTGTGCTCGTTTTATTTTCACACAAAAGATTCGACGATTTAGAGAAACTCGAGCAAAAACTGTTTTCGAACTGAGTTCAACTTCAGTGTAACGCTTTCAGGATCTAGTTACTGTAGGTATGCATGTGGGTTTATTTGATTGCACTATCTAACAGTATGTATTTTAAAAAATATTGAAAAAATTATCAAGCCAAACAAAAACTGTCAAAATCTCGAAAGTCAATTTTAGTAAAACAAATGCAAATGCATGACAATAGGTGAGATATACAGGGTGTAAACCACCTCATCACAAAGCCGTTAACCAAGCATTCTGTACTTACAACAAACAAAGTAACTTTACGCAAAAATTACTGCTGGGAAACAACTTTTTTTTGAGGTTATAAATCATGTTTTATGGTAGATTTCAATGTAAAGCATTTAAAACATTGTGCTAATGGATGGATTGAATAGTACGAGGGTCGCGGAGGTGTTAAAATCTTCAAAAGAAACTTGTATTTAAAAATAAAGTTGTAACTTTGACCGCCCATATCTCCGTAACTGAAGGTTCCCAGGTATGGTGCAGAACAAAAAAATGATCACAATAATGGGGAGAACAAGTGCCTATCGGCTTAGTGAAGAGGTGTTTTACACTCTTTAAATATGAGTGAATAAATGCGATTCTCTTCTTGTAGAGCTACAAGAAGAGAAGATAGTAACAGAAAATAGTACAAATATGATGCTTATTTCTAAAGAAGCTTATCTAAATAATGTTTTCTTTTACGTAACGAATGCTTTTTCTTAAAGTTATCTAAACTAACACTAACAGGTTGCTAATTCAAACATAAACTTATAATATTTTGTGCCAACATTCTATATTCAAATAGAATGAAGAAACCGAATGACAAATACTCTTGATAAAATGTTAATAGCTTACAAAGTAAACATGCAGTCACGTGTGCAAAGAATTAAGTGAATTATAAGTTAAAATATGTGAGAATGCAGTAGCATGTTGCGCGATTGTAAAATCCAAAATACAACTGACCTTTTCGAAAACTTGTGAACCTCGTTCAAACAATCTTAGCATTAGTGATGTGCCGACTATGACTTTGGCCGAGTGGCCGACTAGTCGATTGCAAAAAGGCCGTCCCCACCGCGCTGTGCGGTCATAGAAATCCTATATTTATTTTCGTTTAAAAGTTAATACAATATTATATTTCTTGATAATATTGCGAACAGGAAGACGATGCGTTGGAAGACCTCCCACTAGGTGGACCGATGACCTGGTGAAGGTTGCGGGAATCTGTTGAATGCGAGTCGCACGGGACCGGTCAATGTGGCGACACTTGGGGGAGGCCTATGTCCAGCAGTGGACGTGTTTCGACTGAAATGATGATGATGCTGATGAAGTTCAATATTGACCAAAGGAAGAGCTCCGATTCCTTGATTTTAGGCTATTGCTATTTTTTACTAAAAGGCAGTGGAAAGAAAGGACGACTGTAGCTGTGAACTATGTTAGAGATGCCAAACTACATACTTTATGCCTTGCGCTTCACCGTGTATTCTTCATTTGTATGGAAATATTAGTTGAAATTAATTTGACAGCTCTAAGTTATACGTATGTCTCTTTCTCGTTTTATTAGCGAGAAAAAGATAGCAATAGCCTAAATTAAGTTTGAGCACAACATAATCGTCACCAATATAAGTATCAATCAATTCAGTCCAGCCTTTTGACGACTATTAGCTTACTACAACCATGGCCTAATCAGCATTCCCGACTTGTCGGTACAAATGACATCTCTACTTGGCACTTTTCCACTCAAGTATCCCATAAAATTATTATAAGGTCATAAAAGATAGGTAGGTACATTCAAAGTCGAAAGTGTTTCGCATGCGCGTAAGTATAGTCGACAAAAGGGTTTGCTATACACGCAAGAAAGAATCAATTTTGCTTCACGTAAGTAACGTTCATTCATGAATAACTTATTAGTTCATCACTCAAAACTTATTTATTTCTACCATTCTGATATCTTACAGTTCATTGTCATTTGCATGTCATACAACGACATGGTCTCTCTAAAACTCTATGAAACTTTGATAGTTTCAATCTGCATGAAGTTTCCATTTATACTTTAGAACTAAAATAAATGTACCAAATTTGATTGATGCCAAACTTGGTACTTTGTGAACTGCAAACAAAGTAGTCATACTGTACCTGTACAAGGAATGGATGGCAAAATACAGTATAGATTTACTTCAACTATACTTAGCCATGTATCTACCTAACTTGACCTCATCTCTTTTTGTTGACCATACACAGCCTTGCCTACCAACCATCACACCTGCTGGCCCACTTGACATTTAATAGATCCATCATGTGTATGAAGAAACCTGCGTGTACGCACAAAGGTCAACAATGTAACCAAATCTTGTTACAAAATGTCTTAGATAAACATTAGAGTCATTAAGGGGGCTAAACCACAAAAGTCCCTGAAGCCAGTTTTGACACTTCTATTTATCTTTTTTTTAATTGAATTATAGTGTAATATTGTGCCTACTGTTGATGCAAGCCTGTCACTCAATATTTGTGGTCAAACTTGTATTAACGTCTACTTATTTCGATTTAATTGACGTGGTATTAACACAGGTAAAGAGTAAACAATTTGTATTTGTCAATGTCAGATAGAGTGCGCTGTTTCATAAGAGTGCTTTAGACGTCTTCACTGCGGTTAGACTTTCCTTTTTTAATTCAATAGTCTTCATTAAAAGCATAAATAATTAACCACAAACATTGCACCACGTTTTTGGGACTTTCTTATTATTTATTGCACACAAAATTAAAAGATATAGGTACTTACACAAATTGCAATATACAAGGTGGAGCTGGGTACATCATCATTTTATTTCCCATCGGTAATATAAAAC
The DNA here is from genome assembly GCA_916618015.1 of Xestia c-nigrum. Classification (NCBI taxonomy): domain Eukaryota; kingdom Metazoa; phylum Arthropoda; class Insecta; order Lepidoptera; family Noctuidae; genus Xestia; species Xestia c-nigrum. Next base: position 16,996,071 of record OU745260.1, read on the forward strand.
AAAATAGCTGATCCATACATTTTGACTGAGCAAGGTTTTTTCGAAAAATTTATGTGTGGTGACCGTTTTAGCGTTACAGTGCCTCCCACAAGTTATTTGGTTTACATTTTACAATGTAATGTATGGGTTAAACTGTAAACCAAATATCTTGTTCGACCGTACAACGGCGAGCTTAACCCAAAATTGGATTTTCTGACAGTAAACCTTACTTCGATTCATTCAACTTGACTGCGACTTCCACTTTGACTTTCATTTGTTATTATTTATGGATGCAACTTAACATTCTTCTCCGATTTTTGATTTGTGGCTTATGTGAAGGAGCCTCTCCTCAAATTCTTTATTGATTGGAAAAAACAATGCAGCGATGTCCCCAATGATAAATATATCTTGCATTGTTCTCACAGCACGTGTTGGTATTCCAATAAATACCGAATTCGAATGTAAAGACTTCACGAACATCAAAATAATGGAATATGACGATATAAAATAACATTTTACATGCATTTTATGTTCGTTCTTCTGTTTGTGTAACTTGTATCCGTTATATGTATTAGGGATGTCTAGGTAACTACAAAATAGGGCCATGGTCAGTTATTTCACTTTAAGATGACGTATTTTCAAGAATTTTCCTAATAACTATAAATTAACCTATGGTTTAAAGAACATCAGCTCTACTATAAACGCTATTAGTTATGGAGAGGACTTTAATACCTATCAACTACAAGATGGTTGATAATTTACCTACCTACATAATTTACACTCAACGCACACATTTTGTTACTGGTAAGTAGATGATTAAAATCAAACTTTAATTTTTTGTCAAGGTGTGTACTTTTAGCTGCAGAAAATGTTCACGGATCATAACATAACATCACGCCTGAAATGAAGCCTTCATAAATAGTTCACCAACGTTTCGCTAGTTATGTTCAAGTCCCATATGTAACAGAGGGTGAGCAGATTGCTTTCAACCGGGCGCAAATCCAGTCTCCGTCGCCCAATAACACTTTGCAAAATCTGGAAATAGAACCCAGGACCTCAGTCTCACCAGTCGACTTACGAACACTAGACCAACGAAGCAGTCCAGATAATGGGAAATATTCTAATTAGTTTGAAGCCTTTTAAACATAGTTTTACTGCGGTGAAGGAAAACATCGTGAGATAACCGGCATGTCCTAGAACTAAAACATTCGAAGACATGTCATGACATCTACCAATCCGCACGGATTATAGACAATTCCTTCTCATAGAGAGGGGGCCTGGGTTTCAGGAGTGGGAACATTAATTGACTGAAGATGATGATGATGAAACAGTTTTAAACATTACCTGCTTTGTTCAAGCCATTCCCGATCTGATTAAGCGGGTTCTGGTAACTGACGGTCGCCGTGTTTCCGATCCAGGTCATCACCAGGACTAGGCCGCACAGAACTTTCCTTTGCCACATCTTTGTTGATAACTTGTCTATGCACTGTTTTCTAATAAGGTTTGCTCACTATTGCGTGTCTATGGTGACTAACCTAATAAATTTAGTTTGTTCGTTAGACTCGCTTGCCTTAATGAGGTGACGTAGGTCTAAAATGAGTGATTAAGGATTTAAAACTAGTTTTAATTACAGAGGGCTGGCTCTTTCTTAGGCCAAAGAATTAGCATTGCCATTCAACGTGGCAATGCTGTGTCTTCTGGGTACGTTTTCGGGTGACAGCGTTATGAAGGAGTACTTGGGCGCCAAAGTGTCCTTTTGTATTTTATACACGTAAATTAAGTTCGTTTTTTTTATTTACATATAAAAAGTGGTTTTATATTTTACTATTAGGGTTATTAGGATATGTAGGGTTTTAATAAATGACTACCAAACTAATATTTAAAGTGCCCGGAACGCCTTCCGCCGGCAATGTTCTAATACGGATTACTAGGCAAAGAAGTTGCTACAAAAATGTGCTCTTGGAATTTGGTCGGTAACTCGCTTATCTATCTAATGATCAAGTATTAATTAATTATACAGTATTTATGAAATGGTTTCCGGTAGGCTGGTATTTGGGTCTTCCTTCATTTTTATGGATGGCATAATGTTCATGTTATTTTATACAGTTTGAAGGATATACGACGCATGAGGTTGCATTAGATTAGATCATTTCCTATGCGGAAGGCCATTACCATATTCGTATCTTTTCCATTGCAGGATGATCCATATTAATGGTATGGAGCGTATTTTTATTAGGACGATACCTTGTTTATCCACACGGCGTGTAAATTGAAAATACGTTAGGTAGATATAGTTTGTTGTTCTTGAAGAAGGGAGAAAGGTTTTGGGATATTGGTTGGTGATTTTTTTTTCTGGGCCTCTTACAATCCCAGTTGTGGTAACGGTATAGGCTGGCCAATCCGGGGCAGTGTCCAAACTGCTCTGTCCAACTAGTTGGCCCATGGGTCTTTACTAGGGACAGTTGTCTAACTTTAAAAAGTTGGACCACAGTACCTTTTGAGAGTTCCGTGGCCCAATTAATTAAAAAAATAACTGGCCAACCCTAAAAACCTCAACTGCATCTGCTGACTATACTATTTACATGATATTTTAGGAGCTGTGAACATAATTGCAGCGTATTTCACATCCAAAATACTTTCCTCATTGTTTGTTGCAAAAATCTAGATCCCTTCATTAGCTTTACTGAAGACTAGGTTATAATTAAGTATGTTTTCGATAAGCATCTGCACTTATTACTTACGATTGTGATCTTCACTAGTTTTAGTATACAGTCAAACGAGGAAGTGTTACCAACGGGACAATATAACTAAGCCTTCGCTGTACATCCGTTTGTTTGTCTGTCAGAGAGCTGTACCTCATGATCCGTAAATAAGTAGAATTTTCACCGAATGTGTATTTCTGATTCCGCTTAAAACAACAAATAAAACGAGCAACGATGGTACGGAACCCTTTATGCACAAGACCGACTCGCACATGGCCGGTTTTTTCTGAACTGTATGAAGGTTTGGCCGGTTTTTTCTGAACTATATAAAGGTTTCGGTGAAATTGCTACTGAGCCCCTAGGGGGTCTAAAATGGCCGCTTTAGCAGAATCATAAATGAATCAAGTTAAAATGTAAAATTAAAATGGACTTTATGATTATGAAAATTTAATTTTTTAACGTGATTCTTATTAGGATTCTGCTAAAGCGGCCATTATAGGCCCGCAGTGGTCACTTGATGACCTTAAAAAAATAAAGACGCTGCCAAAATGTAGAATAAGTCACATATTTCCTTCATTTTCATTTATTTACTGACATTCTGACATCGTACAAATTAATTTCAGGGCCTGATTTATTCGGGATTGCGTGCAACATTCCGACAACTCAGATTGCGAGTTAAGATGATAAATGACTCAAATCCGTTGGATGCAACATTAAATCAGGGTAATCTAACACATTCTCAAGTGTGCTAGTTCACGATATTTTGCTTAGCATTGTGCAAGTCGAAAACATTACAAGTTGTTTTATGTAATAACACAATTATGCGTATTATTATGTATTTAAAATATAATTTGTGAATTTGTGAAGCGTGTTTCGTGTAATGCAAGGTTTTTAGTGTAATCATCTCAAGGTATTGTAGACACCGTCACTTTTTTTCAGTTGCTGATTTGTTAACTTGATCTTACCCAAGCAAGTATCATAAAAATCTTGGAGTCTCTTTTAGAGTTATTTTCTTTTGTCTATGGGTAGGCTGGTTATACTGTTTTGATAATCGTTCTTACGCTTAGCTGCTGTTGCATAGCAATGGGACAGATTGAAACTAAAAATAAAAAATAAAAACAAAGAAAAAATGTTTTATTTATTTTTATATTTTTTTGGGGGGTGCGGAGCAGCTGGCCCTCAATGCCCGTACCTCGCTACGCTCTTGAAGGCATCAATCAAGGTTGTTCATTTGCTATAAATAAACTGATTTAATACTTTGAAGACGATAATTTTAATACTAGTAATATTAGTTTTTTCTAATTCAGTGTTTGTTTAAATGTCATTCAACATTAACTATGGCCGAGCTGTATATTATTTGATTTGGTTTCCTTAAAGTTTGCATAACTGGTGTTGCTTCATCAGCATCTTTTTTCTATTCCTTTGTGTGTGCCATAATGCCTTATAATATGACTTGTAATTATAAATGTGTAAGTTTACTTCTTAATTATATTTTTAAGGCGAAAGCTTGAGGATCTTTGGGTGGATATTTGTTACTCTTTCATGCACAAAATACAGATATATTTTTACTATATAAATATAAATTATAAAGATGTTGTACGCAGAAATGAATTTATGCGGGCGAAACTGCGGGCCAAAAACTAGTATATACGTAAGCGTTGGTTGGTGACAGTAAGCACGTGGTACAGTACTCGTACCACCCTATAGAATGTAAAAGGTGTGACCTTAAAAGTCAAAAGTGCACTCGAATATCACTTGCACAAGAGACAATAGCATAGGTACAAAAAAATGGCGAACACGGATGTAGAAATATCACATTTCCAAAGGTTGATTGAGCAATAAACGCCATGCATTATTTTTTCTTGACGTTCGATTTTTGAATTCCGACAAGGATTACGAATTGATCCTTGGTGTTAAGTAGGTAGTATTTTAAATATTAACAAAAAACTAGTTGGCCATATACAGTGTCCTATCTTGTATCTCATTATACTCTTCGATCTTAATAGATTCAAATTACAATATCATATGTCATGCAAGTTTTCAAGCTGAGAATAAATTGACGTTTACTTTGTTTTACGTGTTTGCTGTTCTGGTTACTAACCGGTTAATAAATGCATATGCTACTGAAATCAAAAGTAATATTAGGAGAACACGTCTCTTTTATTAATTAAAACAACTTTTACAGACTACGGTGTGTTTAATTTTAATGAATATTCAAGTAAATGTCAGATGGTGTACCTTCATGGATGTTGTTATAGCAAGAATGACTAAATAGTTTTAGTAGACATGTACGTGGAATCTTTGATGCTAGAATTTGGAGAATTACTGGAAGAACCTTGCTAAATATCGTCTATTTAACCTTAAGTAATTAATAATCAAATATTTTTTATCCAAAATATAAAGCAAACAATGTACTTGCAACACAAAAGAAATGTATCTGTTTCCGTCTACTGACATTGAGGAGCATATCTTCGATTCAACACTTTAACATTGAGAACATTACGATCAAGATTACTTTTAATAATTCTGGAACCTCCAAATGAACGAAAGTTTCGAGGCACCGAGTTCCTGTGACAGCCTCACTCTTCATTAATATTGTCGCTTAATTAAATGTAGCCCGTCCATCGATACCGGTGCAATATTGATTAAATTTCCGTTCTAAGGTGTTTCGAATGAAATTGCGAAATGCACGCGGTAATCCATCACGCGGAGTTGCCGCGGTGTCCGGCTAGATTTCGTAGGATATCAGAATTTCCCCCAACTCATCCGTAACCGGGGAAAACTAGCAGACACTGATTTATTACACCATATTTATAGAAAAGGTAAATATTTTCAGCAACAAACACCTTGCGATTCGATATTATTCCGCCAATTAAAATTATTCGATTATAAAATTACTAAATTAATATAAAAACCATAAACATATGTCACCACTTAATGTTAAGGTCAAACTTAAAATAATTATCGTTAAATACCCGCTTAACAACTTTTCGCGTACGCAATAAATATTTTAAGAGAAAATATTAAAAAAATATATGCTAACTAGTTTTAAATCCCATTAATTTTTATGTAATGCTTACACGGAGAAGAAAATAATCACGTTTTTGCACACACTGACACCTCATTGGCGAGCGAAGACTAAAAGTTACGAACGATTGGAATTGTACGATCTCTTATGCGCGGGCGCGTCGAGGCATGCGCTCTGCACGGTGTTGCCGGTTCTACTGAATCAGCCAACAATGATAAACGCAAAGCCTTTATGCAACCTTCGGATTGAAAGCCGCATTTTTGTGGTCAAGCGCGATCTAACGAAGATGGCGCAAACGATTCACCCGCAGCCGCAGCAGTGGAACTACATTCCAAATGACCTTTCAAAGGTTTTTGAATGCTTATGTAACCCTCACCGGTTAAGGCTGTTTTATTTGGAAATATGTGTGACCTGTTAGAGAATTGTTTTTGTGTACATGCTAAATACGTGCAGAGGGTCGCATCTATCACGTCTATTATATTAGAATTTATGTAAGATGTGGTGAAAACGAAACAAGTAAGCTTAAAGCTTTTCAATACTCTTTTGTGGCATGGAAAAGTTTTCATCCTTGCTTGATTTACAGATGTAATTAGAGTTGTGTTTTTGCAGTAGGTATATTTTCAAATGCATTCTGATATTAAGACTTCTGAAACGATATATTGCATTGTAATCGATCCTTTCTGCAGTCGCTTATGTTTTGAGAGCCATATCTTTTCCATGATTCTAAACTAGTATTCATATTTTTAGAAGTGTTTCTACTTCCGCACTTCATTGGTCTATAGATCTGATAAAAAATGCATGTGTCGTCTACTTGAAATTATTTTGATCTGTAAGACACTGGAAGGTTTCAAGACACAGGATCCCAGAACCACTTCCTTTTCCTTCCTTTGACAGCTGTTCAACAAAAAACAACCGTAAAAACCTTGGCCGCCATTAAAAATACGTCCAAAGAAACCTACATTACGGTGTCGTTAACCGACAAAGGGCAAGGTCTAGACTAAAGGATAAAGACCTAGGCCTGGTGCGACTACCTGAGAAGGTTTTATCCACGGCTTTTTGTGACTTATTGTGTGATCGAGCCAATTATTCATTGTTCCGATCATAGAGCACGAACTCGCGACTACAGACACCTTTACGAAATTTGTCGAAGAGTTATGCAGTGATTCATCTTCAATACTCCCGCGTTTTACGGAGCCAGGATCATCAATTCATCATGGCAAAAGTCTTAGCCCGACTTTTGAATCCCATCCAGGACCTCATATTTGTTTGCTTCCACTAGAATATCAAGGCAGTCATACGAACAATATTCATGTCGGAAGCTGTCGCAAGTCATTGTTAAAATTGTCACGGGCCGTCAGTTGCTATGAGTGCAACGTTCACTGCCATGCTTGGTTCATATGAAAAGTGTTGACAGTGCATATACCTATATACTGTTGGAAATCCGATGGGTCTCGCCAGGGTGCTCTGAACTACTAGAATCAAACTCGGATAGTTAGATAAAAGTAAATTATTTGGTAGGAGCACTAATTAAAGATAAACCACTGTCAGCCAACGGGACCTAACACTTCTTTATTTAATTATCCTAGCCTTTACCGTACACTGTCATCTTTTTATATTCTAAATACGTATTAAACCTTCGTGGAGGTCGATTGCCAAAGCCAGAAAAAAAAATATCTCTAGCATCGATCCGAGCTCTGTGGTTCAAAATATGTACACGGATGGTTGAATAAACTGTGTTCGAGCTGGTAAAGTCCATTAAATGTTGTTCCAGTCTTTTTTGAAGGCGTGGATGTGAAATTTATCGTCGGCTTATTTTTAAATACCGTGTTTTCAAAGGCTTATTATTCTTGTCGTTAAAAAGTGGAGATGGACATCTTCACTATGAAGAAAAAAGATGACAGAGAAGACAATCCAAAACAAAGCTTACACAAGCCCGAATAAAGATCTTTTTGAGATGAAATTATTAAAGTGCGAAATATTTTGAACTATAGACACGTTTGAGAACCTTGAGAGTAGGCCTGTGTCCCAGCCGTGAAGAACATTATAGGTAGGTTGGTTATGCTAAGGTTGTAGAATTGAATGTAAGTATTATTTTAAAATATCAATGACCTGTGCACTTTTCGAGTTATGATATGTCAGGTAGGTACTTGTGTACAAGATTTCATTGAGCTAGATTCAAGTCTTAGAAAAAAATGTTTATGTTTTGATGTTGAAAGTATCTGCATTCTTTGAATACTTATTATATGCAGTTTTGAAATACATGCGACGCTGACGTTGTAAACCAGTTTGAAAAATACTATTCCAAAGTGTTCTTTCTGAAATGGTGCAAACCGATGTCAGAACAAAATAAAGAAAACACAACCATATCAATGCTATAAGATTTAAATTACATTCATAAAACGAATTGTACTTCCGTGAAAAATCACGACAGTCATGTGGAGATGTCACGGAAAGTGTCACGACACCGTGCCGTGTCACGCTATGTAATTCAAATTCTAATCACTCTCAAACGACACCAAGTTCCTTGAACGACACTTCCGCGTGACACGTGGCGTGTCAAAAGTGTTCAATCATCATTCATTCATTCACCCGAAGTTCTGACATCGGCACAAATTAAAGAAAGTTGAATCGTAAATACTGTTCAATTACAATTTTTTTTGTACTATTTAGGAAAGTATCGTTGTCATTTTAATTATCATAGAATTTGGTACTTATAGGATAAGAAGATAGATGAGAAAATGCCATCCTCGGTTAAAGAGAGTAATCTTGGAATTACCCTTTACAACGTGCGCAGAAAGCTAAGAGGGTGACTAATTCTTTGTCTGTTATTCGAGATTTGCACGTCTAAGAATAATTTGACTGCTGATTGCTGCTAATGGGAGATTACCATGCAGGACCAACGTGGGGACTGTTTTATGAGCACTGACATCAAAACGACAGCAGTTAGTAACGCTCGAAGAACGGATCGCAAATGATAATCTAAAAATGAAAACAGCTGGTAAGCATGTAGAGCAAATATATCGAACGAGGGCGTTACTATGGTTTCGTGAGGTGCATGACAGCTGGCGTTTCCCACACAGTCAAATACCAACGTATGACGCTTTAGGAAGGTAATGGAAAATAAAATGTAAAAAGCCAAACGAGTCGCAGTGAGCGGTGGATTGTCAGGTAGGTATGTGGATTTCAATCGAATAGGAACGTTTCGACCGGCGATCTTCGTGCCCTTGACTTTTACAAGCAACCACAGATAATTACCGCGCGAACTGCGCTCTTGTGTAAGATTTGTATGAAATTTTGGACTTGCGTGGAATCTTTTATTGTTATTTGATAGGCTGTTTAACGATTGAGCAAATTCAGCACTTGTTTTTTGATTTCACATCACAGAGTAACTAATGAGATTCGAATTCGTTGAGTGTTTACGAAACCAATACCATGAAATACCTTTCTTAATTTCATACTTTCAGCCAAGAGCGATCTGCCAAAAAGCAAACATTTTAATAAATCCGCACCCCTCGACAAGGATAATTCGCGCGCATTTGGAAAAGTGCCAGAAAATTTCGTTCATTATTCATAATTTTTCAAAAGAGCTCTGCCTGTTAGCGGGCTCTTTAATTTTGTATGCGTCAGTCGTAGCACAAAAAGTATTTGGTCCCGGGTGGTTGAATAGGCAACCTGATATTGTGTGCACAATGCATGAAGCTGGGATCGGCCTTCGTAGGATGCCGACTAGTTCAAATGTCATATAGACTGGCCGCTCCGGATGAGGATCGGTAAATGTAAGTAGGTATAACTAAAGGCTTGTGTAGACGAGGGAATTTTGTCCGCGGAGGACAAACATTCTTGAATCATATCTGACCAAATTTAGGTGTAGTTCAGCAGCTAAAGGTCAATTTTTGTAAGAGGCAAGCCGGAGTAAGTACATATCCTTAATGTGATTCTATTATTTGTCAATAAAAAAATGACTGTGCTATTTTCAAAGGGAATCCGGTAGGAATCGAGTTGAATGGAACCTTCGCCACTGGTAGTTAAAGATAGACTTAGGTCCATGTTCACCAAAAAGATGACGGTCTGATTATCTAAAAACAGCTGTTTAAAACACATTTTTGTATGGGAACATGTCACAGTGACAGCTGTTTGTAGATAATCAGACCGTTACCTTTTCGGTGAAGATGGACCTTATACTGTCACATTGCGGGATGACGCTTGCGAATACTCGCGATCATGGCACTTGCAACAGCGTTGAAATATCGGGAGCTCAGAATTATGGCGACAGACATCCCGTGACAGCATAAATCTACTTAAAACAGTGTTAGTTATAGGAAGGTCCATAACTCTATGTGAAAAACTGATGGCATATTGCAATAGCATACATGTAGCAACGAATCAGCACAGACACTCATTCTTCACTCTTTGAGACAGAAAAAAAGTCCTTCGTCCACTGGCCTGTATAATAATCAGCTGGAAAATAGCTTCGAATATTCAGCGTTGATGTCATTTTCACAATAAGATTTAAAGTTAGTATTCAAATTCGATTTAGATTAGTCATATTGTAAATGGCGAATTTAAAATATGGCAGACATTCAGACAGATATATTGCCAGTACATTCCAGTGAAATATCTATGAGAATCAATGACAACTATGTTACCTCTGATAAAATCATCATGGATCATCAGACATATTTTATTAATTAAAAAAATAATGTCAAGAAGGTGCGGTTTTCGTTTAAGACTTCAATTAAAAATGATTTATGTCATGAAATATACAAGTAAAGTCAAATCTTGTGTAACATTTTTGCAATAGGCGGAATAGAAACAAAAGCTTGTAATTCATGAAGACTTACGTACTTAATGTCCAAATATTTCCGCAATGTACCTTTAAACTTTGAAAGGCACGTGAAGCCATATTCAAAACTTGTATTACCATATAATTTTGTTGAATGCTTCATGCATATTTTATAGCCTGCGCCTCAATTGGAAGCAAATGCATACATGCATAGGAATAGTTCGATTATAATATGCGTACCTATCATTTACTAGAGCATTATTGATAGATGTTCATGTATTAAACGTTTTAATTTTGAATGAATTATTGGTTTAATTAGGGGTAACCTCTCACTAATAGAGCATTCACAGTCATCATCATTCTCCTGCTCTATCTCACGTGTAGAAGAAGAAGACCAAATATGGTCTTCTTCTTCTACACTTATTAATTACTCGTTCGTTCGTGTGTAGAAGAAGAAGACCATATTTGGTCTTCTTCTTCTACACTTATTTATTATTCGTCATCTCAGCAGTAACCTCCACTCTAGCCATTTCGTCCGTCACAGCCCATATCGTTTCTTTGGTCTTCCCCTACTTTTATAGCCATCCACTTTCATACTTGGATGGAGTCGCCAGGGACTGGTCAATGTGGCGACACTTGGGGGAGGCCTATGTCCAGCAGTGGACGTCTTTCGGCTGAGATGATGATGACTTTCATCCTTAAAACTTTTGGTACGACATTTTCCCATAGCTGAAGTAGAGCATTATTGATGAAACTTTGCTGTATTAATAAAGGGTGTAAAACACCTCTTCACGAAGCCAAAGGCACTTGTTCTCCCCATCATTGCGATATTTTTTTTTGTTCTACACCGTACCTACCTGGGAACCTTCTAGTTGCGGGTCAAAGTTACAACTTATTGACAAGTTTTTTTAAAATACAAGTTTTCCCACGACCCCCGTTCTATTCAATCCATCCATTAGCACTATGTTTTAAGTGTGTTACATTGAGTTCAACCACAAAACGTGATTTATAACCTCAAAAAAAAGTTGTTTCCCAGCAATAATTTTTGCGTATAGTTAGTTGCTTAGTTTGATGTACAGAATGCTTGGTTAGTAGCAGGTTACACCCTGCATGTATTGCAATATCGAATTATTTAATCTTATTCATTCGGAAAAGACACAGCCTTGCTTGAGCGGAAACAGGGCGGATCGTGGTCGAGGTATGTATCCATAAGTAACATCATTGACAGCACAATGAAAGATGCAGAATATCGTCTGTTGCTCGAAGTACAATCGTATAAATAGTAAATTTCAATAAGCCAAGGGGAAATGCAGATGTTTTAATATGCGAAAGTGGCATTGTTCGGCGAAAGGAACAGCGGTGAATGTTACCGATGTTACTTAAGGGAGAAGGAGACACATAGCTCGGAGCTTCGCTTGGTGCTACGTTTTAGCCTGAACAAGGGTGGAATTTAATGGATCAAACTGGTATTGAAAAATAAAACCGACTTCAAAAAAAAACAAAAAAGTGAAAAATAACTTTAGCTTCTGAAGTCGGTGACCTTTGTTTGATTGCTTTAGTTTTTTTGTCACCGACTTCAGAAGCTAAAGTTATTTTTCACTTTTTTGTTTTTTTTTGAAGTCGGTTTTATTTTTTGTAAAAAAGTTTTTATTTTTCACTTTTTAGTGGTTCACATGTGCTTGATACATGGAAAGTGCATACCGTTACAATTACAACAAGCCCAAAAACGATTATGGTACATTGTCTCATTATGGAGTTCCGTGACTCTTGGCTCTCTCTCTCAGATCTGATGGTAGAATGGTTCTTATCAAACACAAATGCTTCACTTGTTGTAGAAAATACCAAAATCGCAACACGTTTTCATATAAAATTTGAAGAGTTCCCTCGATTTCGCCAAGATTCCATCATCAGATCACAACTTGGTGGCTATGGGACCATTTGGAAAGAATACCCTTTCCAACAAAAAAAGAATTTTTCAAATCGGTTGGCAAACGACGGAGTTATGCCCGAACAAACATAAAAAAAAAAAAAAAAATAGAAACATCCGAATTGAGAACCTCCTCCTTTTTTAGAAGTCGGTTAATAAAGTACGGACGGCTCCGGACATAAAGGGTGTAAAATGACTCTAAGTGCGTGTAAAAACTCTCTCCGAAAGGCACTTGTTCTCCGCGTCATTGTGATCATTTTTTTTCTGGTTCATACCGCGGAACTTTCTACTTAAGGAGATAAGGTCATAAATTTACTTTATCCTCTTGTATGCCGTAATTATAGACACAATTAGAAAGCCATTGTGTCTTGTGTAGATCTACGTTCCGAAGGGTTAAATACCAATGTTGTTTCCCAGCGATAAAGTTTGCGTAAAGTTTCTTAGTTTGATGTACAGAATACTTGGTTGACGAGTTGAAAGTATTTGTATGGAGGAATGGATCGCTCGTTCAGTAACTGGTCACCCAGTCTGACACCAAGTGACGCGTGGCTATTGCTATATGAAAATCATGTTTGCTATGAACATGGCGTCCAATTTGCACCGTGGTACATTTCATGCATAGCACCCAACTGTGTGGCTTCGACCTAAGAGAGGCAAGGATTGTCGTATTGCGTAATAATACTAATATGTATTGGCAAAATATTACTCGTAACAATATTTTGGGTACTGTAAATCAAGAATTGGAAAGGCCTTGTTTATTTATTGACAATATCTGTTAGATAGTCAATGCAAATGTATAATTTAAAGATAAGATTAAAAAGAGTGCAGAAGATGCGATGTAAATGGGTATTAAGTGAATATTGATTTGAGATAGTGTAAAAAATCCAGTGGAACAAATAAGCCAAAGCTGGCTTACCGTTCCATAAAGATTTGAGGGCGAATTTCAACATTAAAACTGAACGCGATCAGAAAAGAAACCAAGTTCAAAGCTGTTAGTATACAATAATTGTTTCGGAATATTGACACTGACAGCTATTAACCGCGTCTAGTCTTACTGATTGCGTTTGCTTCAGTGGTTGAATTCGCTCTGAAAGAGAGAGAGATAGAGAGAGAGAAAGAAGAGAAGTGAAAGTGATAACTAAATTGTATCACTTACGATTGTAACCACTCGGTTCCAAGTCCGCCTCAAACGGAGGCGTCGCATACTTTTTGCTCCTAGCTGTAACAAGATAAAAAACAGACATTTAGACAGATAAAATAATCACACCTGCAATATCCAAAAGGCTAAGTTTCGCCCACATTTCGCCAATATTGAAATTGAAAGAATGCCGATTCTGCGTTAGGAACACCTATAATCCTATAATACGGGTTAACCTTTACTCCAGAATTTTTAACCTAACAAAAAAAACCCGATTAAAACATATGTGAATGGGTAAGCCTTTTGCTGTTTCCTGGAAAAAGACGATTTTCGACCTTTACCAATTTAATTGGTTCATTTCACTTTTACTCGCCATTTCCACATTATCAAAAAAGGGGAATTTATTTTGCATACCCGTATATTTTCCAGTACTTATGCATGACTACCAACGTAAATACTTTTGATGCTGAAATTCGAAAAACGTGGAACACCTACGCACGAAAATATTATTTGTTTGAATTCTGGAAACATGAACATTGAATTGAATCATTTTGATATCGTATACGAGGCCTGACCTTTTCAGAATAATTCATATTCATTTATCAAGTGTTTCATATGAGTTTTATTGCAGATTTCATCATTCGATATTGGAGCACTCCAAACGCCATTATTTCGAAGAATTTGTTCTCACATAACATAACAAGACCCCTGTTATTTCCGAAAGGTTGCAGAGTAGTACCTACGTAATAGGTTCCTAAACAACGAAACCTGAAAATATTTGATCAGAATCACGGGCAGAATCAATTGAACCACTTATTAATATAGGTCACATTTTTCAAAAAAATCTTCATTACAAACATTGCCCTGTCTATTTATTAATAGTTCAAGCCATCACGTGCGCAAACCCGCCAAAATAGGTAAACAAACAAACTCAAATGGTTGTCGTCCAATTTTAATTGGCTCATATGCGGGATACTAATAGTTTTTGCCAGTAAATTTAATTGCCAGTAGAACTAAAACTTTTTTTTTTTTTTGTTTATTTTTTTTTCTCTCAGTTTTAGGTCAATTAAATTAAAAATCATTTGGGGTGTCTGAGGTTTTGCGCATTTAATGTTACACGTTGTATTATAGGGAGCGAGCCTATTTCCGTCAATAGGACACAAATCCAGGCTCTGCGGCTGCTACTGAAAAAAAATCTCATGAAAAAACCCAATAATTCTTTGAGTCTCTGTCCAACCTTGGATTCAAACCAAGGACCCAATGCTCTGACCCTTGCGTTTCCGACCACTGTGAGCTACGGTGTTTCTACACAACTGCTTATAATTAAAATCTCATTTCCAAAACATTTTTTCGCGTGTACCAAATGATTTTCGGCACGTAATTTCTGAATTAGTAACGCAATAATTATGAAGCGTTTATTTAAAGAGTGTGAAGATTATGGTATTATATTAGTATAGTTCAAGGCTTCATGCGTTATGAGGTCAGGTAAAAACCGCAGGTTTCACAAAAGGTTGTGGGTAATGAAAAAATCATGTGGGTGCTGAGTTACGTTATCCATTCATCATCATTAGCAAAAGTACTCATTGTAATGGAGTTCATCCGGGAAGCATACTAAGAAATAGGCACTACAACTTTATCTGCCGACGTGCAGCATTGCGTTATCCGTGTCGATCGAGTGCTACCTTGCTTCGTGCTTTGTACCTGCAAATACACTTCACTACCTCTTGTATTGCAGATAGGTTAACCAAAAGTGTCACTAGAAATCATCAAATGACCCCTACCGCTTTGAGCGGAACGGAAGGGAGTGTCAGACGTTTACTGACTAAAACCCAGCCAATGTTCTTTCTTGGTCCTTTGTGTTCCGGGGTCACGGTATCTCTTTCGAGCAGTCCCGCAACCCTCGCATTTGAGTTCCCCAGATGGCCGCTTACGCTCTCAGACCAGATTCCTAAAGCTATTTATGCAGACGCTCATTCTAAGATTACATGTTTTCAGCAAAATGCTAACAATAATGTTATGATATGATAAGATATCTTGATACTACTACCAAAATCCCGCCTGGTCTTCCATATTTCGGAAATAGCTAAAGCGCACTTTTTCCACTTAGTCTGAACTTTGACTTTCGTGTGTTCGGATCTGAATTATCTGAGCACATAATGGGAGGCATCACGTTTGAATGTAATTGCCATAGTTCACAATTCGTGCACCAGTTTAAAGTTTATTAAAGGTTCTCAAGAACACTATTAGTTAAAATAATAATTATGCTTTTGAAGTCGTGTTTGTACATAGGGACTGTTCATGGCTAATGATTCCTCATAGGGGTACCTACTAAGATAAAAAGCTTAAAACAACAATTCTTTTAAAAACAAAATGATTTTAAAGAAGAGTTCGAAGTATCTTATGCCATGCTGGTTTCCTAAGGATCCTTCCTTCAGCGATATAAACGGTTACCATTAATTCAGCATATGAATCTGGACCACTCAGCGTCAGCATTTCATAGACGACGCTTTAAAAATAATTGTGGTATGGTGTGGATAAGAATTGTTAGTTCTAAGGTGCTTTCGGGAGAGTTTTCCAAATGAGTATTTATGTTGGAATCCAATTTTTATGACGACTATAGACGATTTATAGGCTTTACAAGCTTAAATACTTTATCAAGGCCTAGTTTGAGAAAGTGAACATAGGACGAATACTCGTATTATGCCCCTTTTATATAACAATAGTTCCTAGTGTTCCTAGGCGGCAGTTGTCGGCTTTCTAAGTGCTAACTAAGTTTGTAAGTGTAACACGGCGCATAATGTTGCAATTTCTGCTCCATTTCGTTCCGGTATTATATCTATGCATCTTGGCTGACGTGGCCATCGGCTATTGGCCTAGTCTGACAATACGAACTATGTTTAATCTTACAACAAAATACCATCACGTCTACAATCCCCGAAGGGCTAAACAGTGGTGTACCAGGACATCTACATTACGCCAGTTATAAAGGGGGAGAGCTTATTGCTCCCACTCTGGGCGGAGCGGGAGGGAGTGTCAGACTCTTACTGACTAAAACCCATCCATGTTCCGTCCTCGCCCTTTAAGTTCCGGGGCCGCGGTATCTCTTTCGAACAGGCTCGCAACCCCGGTGAACTTCGGGCTGCCACTGAGAAAATCCTATAACAATTTGCCCGATTTAGAAATCAAACCCAAAATCTCATGCTCAATATCAGGATCTGCAACCAACACACTGACCAGTCAACGATGATATTAAAGGTTAGGTAATTGCTACAAAGCCTACTTGTAATGATGTGCAAATACTTTTAAGTAACCTACTCAAAACGATGTCAGTCCTTTTTTGTGAAAACCACAACACAACCTCTTGCAAAATTCCTCAAAAGAAACCCGGAAAGGTGTTAAAGTTAAAATCTTAACAAAAAAGAGTTTGCAAACTAACCGTCCTCATTAAATCGACATTTCCAGACCGCAAAAGTCATAACCTTTGCCTTTTCCTTTTGAAAAAAAAAATGAAGACGTGCAATTGTTGACAGAAGAAGTGCGGTAAATGATAATTTTGTAAGCTAAGATAAGCTGAGCTAGTAATGAGCGCTCATTCCTCGCACCGCTTCGCTATACACAGGGCAGAACTACGGGACACTACAGAAATGGGTCAGTGAGCTCTAACGATGCTCCTTTTTGCACTTTTTCGCTACCGTCTTCTTTCAATGCTGAGTGTAGAAAACTTGGCACGTTGATACGGCATCTTCAGGAAATGTGGGATGCGAAAATTGCTGGGTAATCTACTATATACAAATAAGTCGGGTTTTCCTTCCTGACGCTATAACTCCAGAACGCACGAACCGATTTCCACGGTTTTGCATTCGTTGGAAAGGTCTCGGGCTCCGTGAGTTTTATAGCAATTCAGGAAAAATGGTAGGTAGGTAGTAGTAGGTAGGTAATAGTAGGTAGTAGTAGGTAGGTAGTAGTAGGTAGGTAGTAGTAGGTAGGTAGTAGTAGGTAGGTGTACTTTTGACGCAGACGAAGTTGCGTGGGTTAGCTAGTCAAGTTTATAAATGCACCACACAACCGAGTTTTAAACTGTCGGTGTTTGTGGTTTAGTTGCGAACGTTGCGTGACTTGATTTCATTACAAAATGAAGCCTGCTTCTGTACACCGCAGTGGGCTTCTTAAAACGAGCTTTTTTTGTTAATAGTAATTTTGTTTCTCTCAAAAAGGTTAGATTTCTGGTGCACAATTTCAAAAGCATTATAAGTGAGTGTATGTAAGATGAACTTTTGAGAGAGCTGAAAGGCCTTTCATGACTTCTATAGCAGTATTAATTTTATTTTAGTTCAATCTGAGCTCCATCTCATTCACAAACTAAACTGACACAGCTAGAGGTGGTTGGGTTGTGACTTGTGATATGAGAGACTGTAGCTTTTGCTAGCGTCTTTGTTCCCGTTATATTCGGGACCTATGGGAATGTTTTAAATCTAGCCTTTATGATAGTCGGGGATAATGTAGCTTTGGAGTCGTGAAATAATTGTCTGTAAGTTTATAAGACACAAATACCTTTTTATAACATTAACAGACTAGCTGGTACCCGCGGCTACTAAAACCTTCCTCAAAAACCACTGTATCCATTGGTAAAAACACAGTATAAAATTGGTGCAGTAGTTTTTGAGTTTATCGCAAACAGGCAGACAGACGCGGCGGAGGACTTTGTTTTGTAATATGTAGTGAAGCGAAGTACAGATGGATGCTGACAATAGACAGATTTCCAAGCTCATTTTGAAGTTGTGTGGAGCTGTCTAGAGGCTGATCTAAGAGATTAATTCAAAGAATATTTTATTCGTTTTTGTCTTTGTAACACGAACAGGTGTTAATTGCAATATTTAATTCAATGATTAAATTAATTCGCGCTGTGACCTAGAGTCTTTCTCATCAGTTTTTATGGCTTTAAAAACGTGACTGAAAAAATGAACTCGTTGATAATGGCTTCTGGAAATAAAGTGCTAATGCGTATGTCTGAAACAATGCAGTAAGTGGTGTATAAGAACTAGTTCTTGTTTGGGGCTTCACCCGCGTGGATGCCGGAAATTATCTCAAGGGAATGTAAATCATCATCTGCCTAGCCTTTTCCCAACTTCGTTGGGGTCGGGTTCCAGTCTAACCGGAATCGGATGCAGCTGAATACCAGTTTTTTACATGTTGCGACTGCCTATCTGATCCTCACAAGCCAGATTCGATAGTACTGGATTATACGATCCGACTTGGTAAGACTGGTTGTCAGACTTTTTGGGCCACCACAGTGGTATCGTAATTCCCAGTATTAACTGAAGTTAGATAGGCAGTCGCTCCATGTAAAATACTGGTATTTAGCTGCATCCGGTTAGACTGGAAGCCGACCCCAACATAGTTGGGAAAAGGCTAGGCAGATGATGATGATGATGATGATTTACGATCATGAAACAGAATATTTGTCCAGTGTTGTGTTCAGAGTTACGTCATACGTACACTATAGAATTTATTTGTACGTTGAATCTATACTAATATTATAAAGCAGAAGAGTTTGTTTGTATGTTTGTTTGGTTGAACGCGCTTATCTCAGGAACTACCGGGTCGAATTGAAAAATTCTTTTTGCGTTGGATAGTCCATTTATCGAGGAAGGTTATAGGCTATATAACATCACGCTACGACCATAAGGAGCGGAGCAGGATTGAAAAATGTTTCAAAATCGGGGATTTTTTTTTCGTTTTTCTCTCTTATGTGACGCAGGCGAAGTTGCGCGGGTCAGCTAGTTAATCATATCAAAGCATACATTATTAGAATTAAAGGTTAATGTTAAAAACATCAACATGATCAGCCCTTGGATGGTGAAGGCCACACTTCAGATAGTGTGTCGGATGGCTTAATCAATCACTGTACAATCCTATCGCTGATTACCAAATTGTAAAATATTAACTTTAACATTTAAGCTTGTTTTTGAAACGGAAATCATCACTTTTCCACCATCGGCCTAGCTTCTTCCCAACTATGTTGGCGACGGCTTCTAGTCTACCTGGATCTAGCCGAACAGACAGTATTTTGCAGAAAGCGACCATCTGTCTTACCTCCACAACTCAGTTACTGGGTTCAGATTGGTAAGACTGTGAATTACACTTAATATTATCACTCTGTATAATAATACTTGCTGAGACTATGGTTGTCAGACTCTATGGCGTTTAACTACCGTAACGACTGTCGAAAATCTACAAATGACAGCCGGGACAGAGTGCTTTCCGAAGCACGGAGCCACGGAAAGAACAATCTCACAACTTTTTAACCGACTTCAAAAAGGAGGAGGTTCTATATCCGCGTGGTACTTGTGTTTTTTACGCATCGTTGATTTACGTTCCAAACACCGTGTTACACAGTGTTAAAAACTCGCGCCAATTGCAATTGTTTTCGGAAGCTATTAACTAACAATGATTGTTGTTTCGCGTCTAATACATTCGTGAAGGCAATAGTAGTAATTAATAACAAGCGTGGCAAGGGCACTGAAAGTCAGTGCCGAGGGTTCAAGTTTGTTGGTGGTAACAAGCCATTTGAAATAACTGTTACACGTAGAGAATCATCAGTATTTGTTATGCTGCGTAACTTTTATGTGAAAGGATTGAAGGAGAACGGGCACTGTCTACCTATTCATCAAAAACACAGGTGCAGAAAAAACCGGTGCAGTATTCCGTTTCTTTTTAATCTTGTGGATCCTCTTATGGAATAGTATTTCATAAAAATAATAGTTTTTTTAAAGACCAAATCCAACACGAAGTTTAAGGCGATTACATGAGCTAAACGCGAGTTTTATAATTACTAAAAGTATATGATTCACTGCTATAAACAAGACCAGAAAAATATATGATATTCTTCAGGATATATGCTAGCATGATACTGTTTTGAAAACATGATACAATTAATTTGGCTCGATAAAAAGAAATCACGTACTTACTCTAAAAATATATTTCAAACAATAAAAAACATACTAATAATATACATGCGATCAATCTGATTTTTTGGCAAATAATTCTACAAGCAATATATTAGCATGATACTGTTTTAGTTTTTGAATCCAATCAATAGTTTTTTTGGAAATCGATCGAAACCACTCATTTCGCGCTATTTGGCCCGCAGTGGCTGACGTAACAACCACTTTGTAGTGCAAGCTGATTAGAACTTTATTCTAGCAGCATTTCAAACGAAGTTTGAACCACCACAAATAGAGTTGCTAATTTAGCTCGTCTTAAGTAGAAAATTATTTCAGAGCTAATGATAGGTCTCTGATAAAGAAGACTGGCACAGTGAGGCACATAAAAATTACACTGCACATTCTGAGTTATATTTATTCCCATGTTACAAGAGACTCGTTTTGGGCAAACAAAAACTGTTTACCTTCCTAGATCATCGTCTATATTTTGTGAGTAAAATGAAAACGCCGTCAACGGCCATTTACGTCAGACAAAATGTGATTGATGCGCGTTCACGATTCCACATAAAAAACTTGGTGTATTTTGCTCTGTATACGGCGAGTGATGGTGAACTCGTGACCGAAGCCGGATGATACGTCACATTGCTCCCAATCCCACGGAATCATCATCTAAAATTGTCTAGCGTGGAGATGGAACACAGTCATGTATGTTTATAAAGAAGTATATATATATATTATATGCATATAGTTAGAAAACTCAGAAACTTTTCAGAATAAGTTGGGAGGGATCAGAAATTGTGTACAAGGATCTTTTAGCGCTTGAGTAATGTTGATAAGGGGCGCTATTTGAGAAATGTACGAATGACTTTAGTAGCAAAGACAGCTACTTTTGCAAGGCCTAAAATACCTAAGTTGTTTAGCTGTAACTAAAATCTTCTACAAACACAGTCACCTTAGATTCTCTGGACTACACGATCACACTGAAAACGAGTTAAAAAGATTTGAGAAGATTAGTTTTCCAAAGCCTTTAAGTCATCAAAATAATTAATAATATTATATTCACTTCACAAAATAATAGTTTACGTGAAGGTTAAGTATCTATTACACAAAAATATAAATGAATGAAGATGCCGTCCGATTTGTAATCGGTAATAAATGCGCAATAACGATAAATTGATTTTTCGCACAAAATCGTTTCAAAACAATTCAATTACTACATTACTAATGCCCATACAAGGACAAGTTAGACATTAGTAGGTAAATAAAAAACCTATTAAGGGGGATGCTCCAAGACAGTCCGCGAAATTCAATTTTTTTTACGGTTTTTGCATTTTGGAGGGCAGTGCCAAGTTGTATGTTGATAAACATGGTCGCGACTGTAAGACGTATTAAGTTACAAAATTATAATCATCAGAATCATCAATACAACCCTATAAGTTCATAAAATTCGAAGAATCTAAGGACTTCACCGTGAAAATTTGTGCTCACTGCAAAAAGGACAACGTGCAGATTTTCTTGTTTAGGTCTCTATTCTATTTCGTTCGTTATTTTGGTTTCATCATCATCATTGTCTTGCTCTTATCCCAATGTACTTGTGGTGCATGCATGTAGTGTGTGAGCATATCTTCCTCTTCCATACTTCTCTATGTTTCCTCATCTCATCAGACACTTCTTTTTTGTTCTTGATTTTGGTTATGAAGTGTAAAAATCCCAGAGGATATATTACTTTGGAAATAAATTATAATAAATACGTAGACGAATAAATTTGTGCAATTTCTTATTTGTATCTCCAGACATTTGGTTTCCTAGATCTGTAACCGCATCGCTGTCAGCAATAGAGCAAGTTAGCGCGGTCTCGGAGATTATGACAAGATCTGAGTCCCAAGCGCCATCTGCAGGATTCTCTCGTGACACCTTCCACAACAGTGCATCCACAACCCAAAGGCTTCCCAAGCTTTGATATTTACCTGGAGCGGAATTATACAGCTGGAATTTCTTACCGATTTAACACTTTGGTTCGTAGTTTTTAATTGACGGGATTATTCATAATACAGGCTGATTAACATCCAATCCAATTTATGTTACTTACATTTTAACACAGTGTTTTTCATGAATTGACCCCTAAGTTTGCAAAATCTAGTTGTTTGACAAATATCTGCGATGACGCTTGAGCTTTTCACTGATTTCCCCAAACCTTTGACCTTTTGGTAAAAGTAGATACATAGGTATTATGAAAGCATAGATCAAGCAAAAATAAATATAAGGAAAACCACAAAACGACCTCAGCTGAAATACAGTAAAAGTAAACAAAATATTGTGTATGTAAGTAAGTGGGTAAACATATCGAAATTCACGTTAAACGGTGCTCATGAAAGTGTTGAATTTCAGAATATAATATGTTTAAAACTGAATATTTGTGAAATAGCCGTCAGTTTATAGCATAAACTGCGAGCTGTAAATCGAGTTGAGATTATCGCATGATTGCGTTATCCGTCGACGCTATGCTTCCCATCATGGAAATAAAGTTTCAGCTAGCGAGAGATGGAATTTATTCGAATTTTATGCAATTTGTTTACTGATTCAAGTAAATTTTAATATTGACTGGATGTTTTGTATGATCTGGTGAATGTTGGGTTTAAGTTATTTTATCTGGCTGCAAAGTTAAGTTTTTACCATTGATATTTGAACTGCCAGTACCATTAAATGAACCTAAATACCAATTGGTACCTATTTTTTAAAATATCTGTTAGGTACCTTACCTGAGTGTACAACAGATAGAACACTGCGATGGTAAGTTAATGCAACAGTCAATTACAGCGACCTGAAAATATCGTAATTACCTACAAGATGTGGAAATTTAAATAGTGTAAGATATGAATACTCATTACTCAGGCAGGAGAAAGTAAGCTTCAAATCGAACCATACCAATATGTTGTAGTTTTATCTGTGCTTGGAGTACCTTTGGCGGGAACACTCATAAAATATACCCGTCCTTTTGTATTGCGGTTCATTCTAAAATGTTGCTTTTTCTAACTTTTTTTTTGTGCTAAACATAAAAAAATATAAAACTTTTTTAATTATAAAATATTAATACATAAGTTATCGAATTATATCATAACAAGTGGAACCATACAATAAAACTGTAAGTTTTATGATCCGAATTAGTAGCGATAAAATAAAATACGTTTTGATTTCTCTATTATAAGTTTTTAGATGATGAAGGTGAACAGTTGAAATGTCAAGTGTATTTGTTGCTAAAACTAGGTAAATGACTAGCATACCTAAGTTATTGAATAGCCTATAAGACGCGGCGGATACGACCAAGTTCGGTTACTGAACGAAGTCTAAAGGGTGAAAAAATGTCTTAAACGAAGCCGAAAGGCACTTGTTCTCCCCGTCGTCGTTGCAATCATTTTTCTACTACAGTTTCTACACAATACCTGGGAACCTTCTAGTTATGGAGATATTAGGGGTCAAAGTTTAAAGTACCAACTTTTTGACGTGACAACGTCTTAAATTAGGTTGCGGCTGGGTGTCACTTATGAAAAAGTGTAACGCCCGGTAACGTTACGATGAGTCACCGAACGAGAGAGAGGCCCGCCGAATGCCTTGCGTCTCTCTCCCACTCAACTATGACGTTGTCACGTAAAATCTTCGCCCGTAAAACCGACTTTACAGGCAACCATTTTTTTAAAGTCAAAGCTTTCAATGTAGGATTTTTACTGTAAACTCTTCTACGACTCCCGTACTATTCGATCCATCCAACAGTTTCATTGAGTTTTACCACAAAATATGATTTTTTCCCAAAAAAAAGATTCGTTTCCCAGCAATATTTTTTGCGTAAACAAGACTACTTACTTAGTTGACGGCTTCCTGATGAGGTGGTTTACGCCCTGTATGTAGTCTTCGAAAAAAAAATATAAATATTAATTTACTAGCTTCTGCCCGCGACTTCGTTCGCGTGAAGTTTTGATATCGCAACGCATCGCCTGCTCAACGGAAGCTTTTTTCCCGCTTGCAACATTTATTTTTGCTGTTCCGCTCCTATTGGTCATAGCGTGATGTTATATATAACGCTAACGCATAATGGACTATCCAACGCAAAAATATTTTTTCAATTCGAGCCGGTAGTTCCTGAGATTAGCGCGTTCAAACAAACAAACTTTTCTGCTTTATAATATTAGTAGAGGAAAGTCACCAAATATGGAATACCATTTTGTTTTTGGGATATAAAAAAAAAACTTCATATAAATTAAATCAGTTTAATGTTTTTACTAATCAGTCATACATTTATATGTCGTAATTAACAGCCTTTAATCAAATATATTAATTATCAAATTAAAATCTAACACAAAAAACAAAATCACAAATGAGTAACCAAATATGGAATAGGTATCCATATATGGAATATATATATATATTTCAGAAATGACACCTACCACTGCTTGTCTCTGCATCACCTAAAGGTTGACTGGTAGAAAATGCCTATGGCATTAAGTCCGCCTCTGTACTTTTGTGCTTGAAGTGTTAATAAATAAATAAATAATATAAGCATAAATCAACATAACAATAACAAAAATGGACATAAATATCTTTGAGATCAATTAAATGAATATAATATATTGTGATAAATGAAAGAAGTTACATAATTACTTGCAAAAAACACAGATCCAAGTATCAAATGTACGTAAAAGTACGACTGTCCATATTTGGATTTTTATACTAGTTCAAGCTCTTATAATTTTTTTTTTAAAAGTCACAATATTTTAATGACAAAAGATCACAAAATGGTGAAATAAACATAATACCGATATACTAAATAGTAAAACACTTATGTAAACAAACATAACAGCTGGTAATACTCGTTTATTACTTACCTTTAAAATTTTCTGCAAGACAACAAAACAAAACACGCCTGCCACACGTGAAGCATTCGCGCAACTGACTCGATGGTGTGGGTGCGATAGTTAGTAGACCGAATGAAACAGAAGATGGTCGAGTGTTGCGTTTCATACTTATAGTCTTAGAGAAATGAAGGGATTCCATATTAGGGTACTATTCCATATTTGGTGACTTTCCTCTATAGATTCATTTACATAGATACTAACTTATAGCTAATGTAAAATGATCAAAGTATTTAGTGTTACCGTGTATCATCGCCATTTTTTTTTGTCTTTGCATTTTAATAAATGTCAAATTACCATTATGTTGGTAGCAACGACCCTTCAAGGTGATGGGTGAGATGTCGAATGTATTTCCACTCTCATTTTCATACTAATGCCTTTTTAAAATAGTATCATATTTTCTTTTTACGTCTTATAGCAAAATTCCTTATTTTTTTTGTGTCTTTTAAGCGTCGTTAATTTGTGTTTTTTTTTGCAATTTTTATGTTGAGATCAAAGATGTTTGGCCAGGCTAGACCGGTCATTGTGGCAGCACTGAACTCTTCAAGGAGAACGTGTGGGGTGAAATACCTGGCTGATCACGATGGTCGTTGGCATATCTTTAATAGGTTTAATCTGGATACTCATATTTATTAAGGGAGGTCCGTTCGTGAACTTAAGATCTTTACTAGTTTTTATTGTGGGAGGAATAATACAAGAACGCGAAGTACGGTCGAACATAATTATTTGGTTTATAGTTTAACCCACAAATTACATTGTAAAATGTAAACCAAATAGCTTGAAAAGAGTGTCCATGGAGTTTCTTGCCCGTTCTTCTCCATAGAGATCTACGCTAGGGAAAGGGCAACTACAGTACATTCTCAAGTTATTATGCCTTGTGTCTGTGACTGTAGCCTTTTTTTTTCGTTTTATCGACATTCAAAATTGCCGTAATAAATGATTTGAGTTCGAGTTTTGAGTTTGAGTTTCTTGTGCGACCGTACATAAATCTGCCTGCTGAATATATCATTCCACGTATAGATAATTTTAGAAGGTGTTAATAAAGTCAATCTTCACATTATACAGATAACAGTAGAGTTTAAAATTATAAACCTGGAAATATTGTAATATAAAATACTTTTTCAAGACTGTAAACTAGGTACGGTGTGCGCGTAAATACACGTGAGTTCTTTTTATATTTTACATCTAATTTGATGCAAATGTCAAATCGTGACCTATAACCATAAACTCTTATTTTCTGATAATCCGTATGATGTGTAAAAAGATATATAAAGTAGAAGGCAGAGATGCCTTCTCCATTATATATCTTTAAACTTTTACGACAAAAAACGTACAAAATTAATTGAGAAAATGATTTTGTACGTTTTTTGTCGTAAAAGTTTTATATTCGGTTATAAAATGTCAAACATTCGGTTATTTTCTATAGTCATTAAATTCCTTCTTTTTCACTTATAAAATGAACACACTGTTTTCTTTTTTGCTACTTCAATGTCTAGATTAATCCATTGGTATTGCGAACACATGACTGACCTTTATCATAATACCTAGGTATCACTAAGGTCCATGTTCACCAAAAAGTTGATGGTATGATTATCTAAAAACATCTGTTTTTAAGACACATTTTTGTATGAGAACATGTCACAGTGGCAGCTGTTTTTAGATAATCAGACCGTTATCTTTTCGGTGAACATGTTAAACGTCTTACCTACTTTATTTCACACTCGGGCAAGTAGCCTGAGTGTGATATAAACCATACTTTTTCAAATCATCATCGTTACCTATGGCTTTACAGCCGCATTAGGCTGGCCAAGATCTAAGTATATATTTTCACTAGCTGACCCACGTAACTTCGTCTGCGTCACATAAGAGAGAAAAACGAAAGGAAAAAAATATCCCCGTTTTTGCAACATTTTTTATTCCTGTTCCGCTCCTAATGGTTGTAGCGTGATGTTTTATAGCCTATAGTCTTCCTCGATAAATGGACTATCCAACACAAAAAGATTTTTCAATTTGAAACAGTAGTTTCTGAGATTAGCGCGTTCAACCAAACAAACAAACTCTTCTGCTTTATAATATTGGTATAGATTGATTAAAGTACCTTTTTCAATGACTAAGGACTGCCAAGTCTCAAGTTCGAACCCAAGGCTACCTCTGATACTTATTTTGGATTCATGTGCGTATTGTATAATGATCACTTGCCTCAGTGAGAAACATCGTGAGGAGACTAAACCAGCAAGCCTGAGAGATATGTATTTCTCGACGACATGTCAAGCTATGTTAGAGGCCCATGGACGGCGGCAAAAAACTTTAACACCGGGTTAGGCATAAAAAAATATTATTTACACCTTTTTTTAAAAAGACCATTACCAATACATTCCATGCACAGGATCGTCTCACCATAAACAGTGAACTTGTCTATTAAATGATCCTACATACCTAGATTCATAATGTACGATGTTTCTGTGCGCCGTGGTTCAAAGGCCAGAGCAGTCTACTCACGATCCGCCACCGCTTATTAGCTGGTTGCACCTTGAACTACAGAGTTAACTGACAATGAATATGTTAATTTGTGCACTATAATCATTTAATTATCTTTTAGACTGTAGTTATAGGTACCTATACTTGTAAATTGAATCACGCTTTATTAAACAACGAATATAGCCTTAATATAGCTGATACAAGGATCTATCGCGTTTTTTTCAATACAATTTCGTAACAATTGCAGAAAAAAATTAACTTACCTACCAACAACGTCAATGTCAATCAAGAGCCAAAATATCCTTGTAGAACCATAGAGCCTTCGGCATGTTGGGAATTGTTTGACGACCCGAATGGCGCAGCGGTATGCGGTAGTAAGGCTGCCTTACGTTCTTAGGATCCTGGATTTGAAACCCGGTAGGGGCAAATGTTTGTGTGATGAGCATGGACATTTGTTTCCGAGTCATGGATGTTTATATGTATAATAAATATGAATGTATTAACAAACAAAAAGTATATATAATATATCAATTGTTGACCACGACACAAGCTTTGCTTAGTGTGGCACTAAACGGCGCCGTGTGTATTGTCCAGCGATATTTATTTATTTATAACTAGCGGACGTCACGCGGTTTCACCCGCGTAATTCCCGTTCCCGTGGGAGTAGGGGATAAAATATATCCTATGTTACTCGTGGATAATGTAGCTTTCGAATGGTGAAAGAATTTTTAAAAACGGTCCAGTCGTTTTTAAGCCTATTCATTACAAACAAACAAACAAAGTTTTCCTCTTTATAATATTAGTGTAGATTGCACGTTTGTTTTACGAGTAATCGTAACTGTTACAGTGAAAGGATAAACCTAGACTTCTTTATTTGCAACAGCCCTACCTTTTGCCTTGAATGTCAAGAAAGAAAAAATAATTGGTACAAACCAAGTAGTACTATAAAATTAACACGACCTAGCGAAAATTAGAGGCTGATTCATTGTTTTTCTCTTAGGAAACTATAGTCGTCTTTATTGACTTTTCACAATTAATCAACTCGTACGCAGGTTAGCAATAGTCTCACGAGCGTATCGCCAATATTTGATCAAACTTTGACATAATGTTTGTCTTACCGTGGTATATGATTTGGGTCGCGGTGGCTTTGACATATTTGCGCACGCGTTGCATTTTGTTTGCTGTATTGACAAATGTTTGACCAATCTAACTGAAGTACGTACTACGGTTGTTGGCTCAGAGTTTGGGCCAGTGTGCAGTGGGGATATCAGCATCTTATTTGACTAGCATTGAATGTATTGTGATGACACTTGAAAACTTGTCTAGACTCAAATTGATAGGTCATAGGAATATGAATTCGATTGCTTATCTAGGAATTGACAAAGAGGTGGTCTCTTGAAATCCTAAATATTGAGTTTGAAGTAATTATCTGAAAGACACTCGATGTTTCTATCAATTAAATATCAACTGCACTGAACTTGAAACCCGAATCAATATTGACATGCAGTAAACCACCGAAATTGCAACGTAACATCAAACATCAATTTGTTTATGAAACGACTATCAGTAGTAACGAGTTAGTGCTAAAAAGATAGAATGCAACTTGCATAATGCAACTCATTCAGAAAGTATCGTCGTTGATTATAACAATGAATTGGCAAATTCAATAGAGAAGTCGTGGTACCTGCCTTCTGTATTGTAGATGGAATCGATCTGTTCGCTTTCAACACTTTGTAGACTGTCGTCTTCCCTTAGTTCGTGGTCATCTGTTAACTCTTGACTGTCAACGTTGTCCTCATGGTCTTGTTCCATGTCTTCCATATCATCTTCCATGTCTTCTTCGACTACCTCTGGCTCTCTCGTGGCTGCAGGCGTTGGCATCTTCACCGGCAGAATGTCGAGGATCGTAGGCGCCCTTGGCGCACTACCACGCAACCCCAACTTCTTCTGTATAAACGCCTCTAGGATCTGCTGCGTGATCTTGTTCTGTCTTTCCAGTTCGTCTTGCATGTCTGCGGAGAAACGAGAATGCAGATAAAAATGACTGTTTTTTGCGCGAATTAAAAAAATCATTGTTCTTTAGCCAATTTTTTTGACTAACAATAGAATTGGTAGGGGATAGGAATTAAGTAAACGAATCGACGTCATTTTTATCTGGTTCTCCCTTCTCGGGGACCGAAAAATGGGATAGCAATACATATACTTAGTACTTATAAATAAGAAATAGGCTGTAACTTATAATTAAGAGATAACAGATTGAAACATAAAATATACAGGATTACGGGTAGGATATGAGATGAGGAATAGTTTCAAATTTTCAAACGAAGTAAGACCTTAATGACACCCGACATAATGTAATTTTGAGTACCTACTTTTGAAAACTTCTGCAGAACAAAATAATAATCAATGATTAAATCTCTCAGTGGCTGGGTGTTGATAAGGCAACAAATATATCGATATTTCGCCTTTCTTTTATAAATTAAATGTTAGTAGTAATATTCATTGAACACAAATGCTTCATCACAAAAAATGTTATTGTTCTTTCTTGATATCAATCTTTATTGCTATTAAAAGTGATTTATTTTTGCTTTCTCTCAACATTTCAATACACTTTGATAATATCGGACAACAATGCGAGATCAGAAGTAAGGTAGCTATAGTGTGGCTTCCACCAATGATTAAAATCGTCAGATATTCCATCGTACTAATGTCACCGTAAAACTGAGAATAGGTACAATAAAAAAATGATGTGTGAAATACGGAGTTACGGACAGACAGATGGGCAGGACAAAGCTGTAAGTTTTCAGATTTTTGCCATTTCGCAACGGATACCTAAAAATGAGCTTGCATATGAATACAAAAACGAGCATTAAGAACCATGCTTCGTTTAAAGCAGACGGAGTCATGTAGGGAGTACTTTATTAAACTTAGAATTTTAACGGTACCATGTCTGTATATTTTGGTTCTCCTTACTTATTTAAACAAAAACTTAAACGCGTTTGAAACAGCCAATGAAAGAAAAAATAGAGTAGATACACGCAGAAAAGATCTTCCTAGTGTCATGCAGGCAAGGCTTAGATAATGTTGTCAAACACTCATCACGCGTACAGTCTGTTAATCTGTTTAATAAATTACCAGCAGAATTAAAGAATATTCAGAATGTGAACATTTTTAAAACTAAACTCATAGCTTTGCTAATCAATAAAGCCTATTACAGCATTGACGAATATTGTAATGACAGAAAATCTTAAAAACTAGTATTAAATTAAACTTAAATTAAATGATGTGCACCCATTGCCCTTTGACTTTATTTATAATTATTGCTCCTTTTTATTTTTTTAACTTCATATTTTTGACATTAAATGTATTTGTATTTTTGTAGATTTATCTGCTGAGGGACTGCCATTCTGTGTCAATAAGAATGGTAATATTTGTAGGTTTGGTATTTTTAATTTGGATAGACTTATATTATAATTATTTGTGTGCTAATTTGTGTGTACGTACTATATTTCGACACAAATGTATTTTTGTTATGAAATAAACAACTTGAAACTTGAAACTTTATGAATACACAGTTCGTTTGGCTATTGGCCAAAGTTGGAACAAACGGCTGTCACCTTGTTTTTTGCTTCAAATGTTTACCAACAACACGCGCACGTCGTTTCAGCCACCAAAAGCATCTTGTATATGCCGTTTCCATGGCGACATCGGCATGCGTATCTATGTAAAATGTAAGTGCAGAGGTGTCAAAACGAAACAGCCACATAATCATTGACGCGGTAGAGCTAATCTACCCATATAAATCTTTGGCTACTACCGGTGCCTTAGTAAGAGCAAATCGAACTTCTTACTGCAGTTTCATTGTTAGAGCATCCATTACTAAGACAATGGGTACATTGGCCTGCCAATTGTTTTGCCAATGGTCTACAATGTACGGAAGCTCTAGACTACCTTAGCGATTTACCACTTTTCATACTTATGTTCTTATTTATAAGGTCACTTTTCAATCGTCATCCGGTATTGTTCGTTATGGTTAATAGATACATTTGATTATAGGGCACGGAAATACAAAGGACATTACTAATTGAAGATGTTATTAAAAATGTTGCGCCTTCAATTGTTTTACTTTTTAATGGGTCAAGGTTTTAAGGGTTATTAATAGACTATTGTTTTGAATTTGTTCTACATGTGTTGAGGTCGGCCAATGATGTTAAAGGAAATGTACTGGAAAATCTGATTAGAATCTTTATACTTCACCTTGTCTCAAGATTAGTTCGGAACTGGAAAATCCTATTCAAGTCTGTCTGTGATCATCGTCATCTGCCTAGCCTTTTCCCAACTATGTTGGGCTCGGCTTCCAGTCTAACCAGATGCAGGTCAGATGGTTGTCAAACTTTCGGGTAACTATCTGTACCGACTGTCAAAGATCTACAAATGACAGCCGGGACCAATGGCTTAAGGTACTTTCCGAGGTACAGAGGACACTCGGTCCCTATCTAGATACCAATGTCATAGACGGACCAAATTAGGCAATCACAGCTTACCCTAAAGATCGACCAGAGCGTCTGTTATTGTTTACCGACGAGTTCTTCTTTAGTGTTACAAAAAAAATACAATATAGGTACAATAAAACCTAAGAACTTATGCAAGTGGATAAATACCTGAAGTTTTAGTTAATAAATACAATCTAGAACGCTAGAGGTTAAATGAACTTATGACGAAGGTCGCATTATTATTACATAATATAGAAAAATCGATAGGTATACGTCAATAAACATTTCTGGAACACTTCATGTGACCGAATGAAGGTTAAAACGACTCTTTAATACTTTTCGTTTTTGTCTATTGTTGTAGAAGCCAATACAACCTAAAACCAACAAAAAATATAAATAAACCTACTTGTTGATAGAAAACGACAGTAGGTGTGTTGTGTACCTGTCTGTTTCGCACTTTCATTTTTAACTGCAGAGGTACAATAAAAACTAAAGTAGGTAGGTACGTATAGTATACATTATATATCTTACCAATCAATTACCGAGTGGCTAGTCAAAGATGATCGTGTCGTCTAATGATGTCCATATTTATATAATTTTATTAAATACATAAATATCATCATATTTTATTCGACACAAATTCATGTTTTATTCCCGCAGGGAGTTGTGAAGAAGTAGAGGAACCCTAGATATCAGTGGCGAAGGTTCTATACAACTCGATTCCTAACGGATTCCCTTTGAAAAATGATACAGTGGGCATTTTATAGACAATTAATTAATATAAACACAGTAAAGATTGTGCTCCGGCTAGTGTCCGACCGAAGGTGCAATTCTGCCCGAAGCCGAAGCCGAAGCCGATTAATCGGTGTTCACCAAAACCTTCGGCCGAAGCCGAAGCCGAAGCCGAAGGTGATGGATGACCTTGAGAAATGCGATAGTTATTATAATCTCAGAATATACTACATATTCTGAGAGCTTTAGAGATTTAGCCCAATTATGGGCCGAGTGACCAACGTATATAAGTAGGTAATAAATTATTCGATGCGTTCGGGCCGGCGCGGTGGTGCGGCGAAACGCTGCTCTGCTCTGCGCACTCTCCGTCTCGCTCTAGCATTGTTCAGTAAATTTCAAATTTTGACAACTTGCAAACCTTCGGCTTCGGCCAAAGCATCGGCTAACTTTTGGCCGAAGCCGAAGGTTTGGCCGAAGGTGCTTTTTTTGGCCGAAGGTGGCCGAAGCCGAAGCCGAAGCCGAAGCATCGGTCGGAAACTAGCTCCGGCTCACCTCTTTCAAATATGTACTCTTCGCTACTGCTACATAGCCATGTGCTACGATTCTATGTTACTTCTATATTTTCGTCGATCAAATAATAATTAGACTCCTAAACCGTGTAAAACAATTACATTTTCCATCCCCCTATCTCGGAAAGAGTATTTTTGCTCTTCGATATCTGAGTGCAAAAGCCGTTTTTATTGTCTAGAGGATAAAGTAAATTTGAATTTAGAACACCGTGTGCACTAAGTATGTGAATTCAAAACATAATAAAACCTATTTAACTCCATGGTGCCGAATTTATCACACAATTCTTTTTAATTTGTTAAGAACTGAGACTCGGAACCTTCTTGGTGTACTTTTTTAAATTAGCATTGCGCCCGCCATTTTCTTTTCACGTCATATTGTTAACACCTTAGGTTAAAAACAAGGAACTTGAAAACAAGTGAATAACCTAAAATTACCACTTATTATCTAGCGACGAGGAAGTTTATTTGACGCCAACAGAATTAACTGAATTTGTTAATAATGCGCATTTTTTTTGCGTTTATTCATTTCCTCACTGAGGTGGGATGAAAAGTTACGTGTTGTATTCGAGTGCAAAGATTTTTCACCTCGTGCTCTTTTGATTCCCTCGCGAACGCTCAAGATTCTAAGTTTTGAATCAGTGACTTGCTCGGTCATCAACATTGAGTACGCGGCAAAAACACAACGCGGCAACAACGACAAAAACTTTGCACTATTGTATAACAAATTACTATTTACTAGTGGTCAAGCTAGTTGTGATAAGTTGCTGGTTCGGAAATATGTAAGACACTACAAAATAAATTCAAAAATTAAAGGGAAAAAAATATAAAATGTATGACAAAGAGTTCCTGCCTCTAAGTAGGTAATCATGAAAGTATGTATGTGATTATGACATATGTTATGTTATGATGATGCACTTTGCGATTACCAGGCACTTTCACTAATCACCAACATCCTCCAAATCAAAAGATCATTTAAATACCATTCTGTTTATTTAACACTTCCTTGGATCGATATCCGCAGGTTTTTACATATCGCACCTTTTCATTTCGTAAGTTATTTTTAAGTAACCTAACACCCCATGTCCCCCCATGTCAGATAATGACAATGACAAGCTAGTTTTCTTTTTAATATATTGCCGTAACTAGGAGTTGTAGGTTGGGTACATTTGATATTAGACCTTCTTTGTAACCATTTTTTATCAAATTATATTTTACTTATTACTTTTTAGCAATTATAATTATTTAGGTATTTTATTTTTCCGCTTGTTGCCGGCTCGAGTACCAAACGCAGACTGAATATTCAGGCTCGGCTTCCCATCACGATGAAATTATGAATTTTCGTCCGAGTGCGGTCCGCGCGAGCGGACCGCGCGCGGCCGACGTTTGACGTGTGTATGTGTGTGTGTGGAACCATCATTATAAATTCATAATTTCATCGTGATAGGATGCCGAGCCTGAACATTCAGTCTGCGTTTGGTCCTCGAGCCGGCAACAGGCGGAAAAATAAAATAAATAAATAATTGCATAAGTTAATAAAATGCTATGCAATAGCTTTACCGCGGCAGTCCCCGAATGCCACACGTCTTTTTTTCTTGGTAATTTTAAGGTACCTTCAAATGGCATGGCAGTAGATATTGATGACGCTTATTTAGTACCAAACTTAACTAACTTTTAACTCCAGATTATTTTTAAGAATGTATAAACTTCCCGATTTGCAAAGTAAAGTGATTATTCCAGTTTAGACTAACTATTAGATAACTAGTATTCTGTTTCTGACTATTCATCTCAAGGTAGAGTGCAGACATTAAAATAATGCCATTAATTAAGTAAAATTCAACCATCTCATCGTTTTAAAGTATTTATCTATTTTGAATGGCCTATTCGTGACTATTTAATAAATTACAAATGAGTGTGTGTTGCCGTAATTATGATTTGTATGATATCTATTTTATTTTTTTATTTTAGAAAAACATATTTAAGTTAGACATTTGGAGAAAAACTATTTATGTATTTGTATATAAATTGTTTCCCGCATTCAGTAGAAGTCAATAATTCATGTCAAACATAACTTAACCTAAAATTACCTATTATTATCAACGCGAGTTATTTGTTTCTAAAAAGGTACTATTGGTAATATGGTATTACAACGGGTTTACTTAATTTTTTTCATGATGTCAAGATAGCCTGAAATACGTAGGTTATTAATTACCAATAAAACTTTGTTCTGAAGTTTTGAAGTTTTAGTATGTAAAGTTTGGACAAGCTATGATCTGTCTATTTTGTATAATAAGAGGTAGGTTATCAACCCAGGTTCGTGATTCATCATCCTCCGTGCTATCTCCAGAGATACCTCCTCGACGTCGAGTGTTATCTATTTGTATTCCCCTGTGGGGTGAGCAGAACGGCTTCAATGTCAATTATTGCGATAATCCTTGATATTCGATAGTATGGGAATATCCATCTGTACATAAGTAGTGTTTAGGTATGGTATATCAAATACTATGAAATTAATGGTTTATATTTTCTTGGCCATTTGCAAAATATCACTTTACACATGTAGAAAACCGTGACTATCTACCTGTGTATAGCTGATTATTTACCTGAAGTACAACTTGCCACTTCGTTGGTACTTATAATTTAAAGAGACAAATAAATATTTCGTTTTTTTAAATATACGTATATATACGTAGATAAGTCTTTTATGTTTTATAGAAGTAGGTATGGTATTATCTACCGATCGTGAATGAGAGCATTAAATATTAATTATTATTTATTAACATGTACCTATAACAAGTAAGTAGGTAGGCAGGCAACACAACATTTTTGAATTATAACTATTACGCCATGACACCTGATTAAAATGAAGTAAGTACTTATACCTACTTATCTGAGGAATATCCAACACGATTTACATTTATTTTAAAGTATTATTTCCCTCATCGGCAGTAATAAATAAAACCACAACAAAGTCATGTAATCCTACTAATATCATAAATGCGAAAGTTTGTGAGGATGTATGTTTGTTACTCTTTCACGCAAAAACTACTGAACGGATTTGGATCAAATTTAGCACACAGATAGTTTATTACCTGGATTAACACATAGGATACTTTTTATCCCGGTAATAAGATCCCGTGGGATAATTTCAAAATTCACGCGGGCGAAGCCGCTGGCAGAAGCTAGTGCTGCATATTATTGAAAATGACATATTTGGCAAAATGCACGATGAATTTTAAAATATTACGCTCGAATTTTTACAAATACATGCTGTCGATATAAAGAAAGTGCGTAAAAGGGATAGGTACGTGATAATTTTATTCATGAGGTGATGTTGGCGTTTCGAGAGTTTATTAAAAAAACACGGACAAGACGTAAGTGGGTATTCCAACCATCTACCTACAAGGAGATTGCATTTTCATTACAAAAAGGATGATAATCACGATACCGAATTGAGACATTATTCGATTAATGAATCGAATAAACTATATCGATACCGATATATCGATATTTTTATTGAAAAAAAATTGGTTGCCTGTAAAGTCGGTATACGGGCGAAAGTTTTACGTGACAACGACTTTGAGTGGTAAAATAATTTTAATGTGAATATTCATTCGTATAGTAGGAAGAAGGATGAAATAATAGTAACAATTTAAAACATTTATTTATACAAAGAATTATATTTAAAACATTAATTTATACAAAGAATCTCGCACTGAATTTCATATTAACAAAATTTTATTTTTACCTTTACACATACTTACCTATCTCTCTCACTCTCTCTCTCTCGCTCTGTCTCTCTCGCTCTTAGGCGGGCTAACTGTGCTCGAGTGGAAGGGACGCGTGCCTTTCACTTTTTATGTCTGTCTCTCTCGCTCTTAGGCGAGCTAACCATGCCCGAGTGGAAGGGACGCGTGCCTCTCACTCGCTCTCGTTGTGAGCGCATAACGTGAGCGGAGCGTAACGCAGTTTCTTGAAGTGTCACCCGGCAAACCAATTTATAAGACGTTGTCACGTCAAAATAAGCCGACCTTATTTTAAATGCGGAACATGTGAAGATCAATGCATGTAATTATTTTTTGAATGTCAATGAGAATGATTTAGGAAACGATCTTTTAATGATCAATTTGATCATTGTAATGTTTTTTTATTGAGTAATTTGAAGTGTGTACATCTTTGCCACTTAATTGATAGGAATTTAATGAGCACTTTTATGTTGCAACAATTTATTATAGGTAGAATACCATTTTACTTTAGTAATTTATGTGTCGTCAGGTTACTGCAAACATTTGTGTTGCATAATAAGTTTATAGGAAAGTACTAAAGTTGCAAAAATCAATAGGAAACTCAAGACGAATTAATGCATTTCAAAAGTCACACATTGATCACTAGTTTCTTTGGCGAAGACGGTTTTTTTCAATGATACCTTTTAAAATGCTTTTTCATCCCCCCATCTCGGAAAGAGTATTTTTGCTCTTCGATATCTGAGTGCAAAAGCCGTTTTTATTGCTTGATTGTAAAGTAAATTTGAATTTAGAACATCGTGTGCACTAAGCATGTGAATTCAAAACATCATTAAACCTATTTACTTCTACCTCTATGGTGCCGAATCATATATTTTTTTTATTTGTTAAGAACTCAGACTCGGAACCTTCTGGTTGTACTTTTTTAATATGTTTTCGCGTGTCATTTTCTTTTCACGTCATATTGTTAACACCTTAGGTTAAAAACAAGGAATCCAACTTAAAAACAAGTGAAAATCCTAAAATGACCACTTATTTTCTAGCAACGAGGAGTTTTATTTTTGCGTTTATTCATTTCCTCGCTGAGGTGGGATGAAAAGTTACGTGTTGCACTCGAGTGCAAAGATTTTTCACCTCGTGCTCTTTTGATTCCCTCGCTAACGCTCAAGATTCTTAATTTAGAATCTTTCGCTTGCTCGGTCATCAAAATTGAGCACGCGGTTAAAAAACAACTTTGCACTCTTGTATAACAAATAACTATTATTAAGCATCGTGAACGAATGATTAGCTACCAATGGAATTAACAAAACCACATGAACGCTCAATTTCATATTAAGTGAAACATGCTATAAGTCTCATTTATGTGAGAGGACTTTAACAACAAAGCAGCCGTTATCTGTGGGATAGAAGCAGTAAAGTCCAGCTGTCAGTCTGTTCATGTCAACTGATCGTAAATGATCGCTGTTGCACCATATTTCGCTACCTATTCATCGACACTAGCACACAGTGATTAAGGTTGTTTTTCACTTGGCCACCATTCACGTACAACCTATAAAACAGGTCCTCAGTAATGCAAAAAACATCACGGGATAATACACCTTGTTCATGAAACCTAAGGGTGAATTCCACGTGAATTGAATCAGGAATAGTGACCCATAGTAGGTGTGACGTAGACCTAATATCGATTTTATGACGAATGTTTTTAATAGCGAAGGCTGAACTCTAGAAATAGATACATACCTCATCATATTTTTTGTCATAAAACGGGTAATTAAACTCAACAAGTGTATAGGCTTCTGTCAATAAAATAATAAAGTTATTTATTCTTATAATCAGTAAATATGTAAATGTTCGTATGGGCAATAAACTATTGATTCAATACATTTGAAAGGCATAGGAACCATTAATTTGTTTTTTGACTCCAGTTTGCTAGGTTATCAACCTTATTTGTTTTGCTTACAAGTTTTTTTTTAATAAATCGGCCAACGACATTGACTAATTCGAG
Organism: Xestia c-nigrum; assembly: GCA_916618015.1. Lineage (NCBI taxonomy): Eukaryota > Metazoa > Arthropoda > Insecta > Lepidoptera > Noctuidae > Xestia > Xestia c-nigrum. Next base: position 17,035,493 of record OU745260.1, read on the forward strand.
ATTTAGTTTTTTTTAATTCCCATGTAGACCAAATGTTTTATTAGTCCCGATATGGATAACATGTTTGGGAATACCGTTTGGCGATAGATGGGTCGTTGGCTTCAAAAAGTTAGGTCGACGATCCGTACGTTGACACCATTAGTAATTTATGCCAAAAGAAATGGGTAATTTGTTATCTATCATCTATGTTAGAATCCAGAAAAAATAACAAAAAAATATTATATTAGGTATGCCCATTTATCTGATTTTAGATATTTTCTGTTTTTTGTTAATCATGAATTCCTAAGGATCAAAAACCCAGGAGTCAACAACACCGTAAACAGCTCAGCGGTTGATTTCTATATATTTTTAAGAACCAATGTCAGGCACACGACCCTGACTTACAGCCTAATGAAAAAAAAAGCAATTTAAAAGCTTAACGCTTTTTAAAGTTCATCGCCTAATCTAACTATCAACAAGCAATCGAAATTGGAATAAGCTTTTGTTCCGCGCTTTTTTTTTTTTTCTATGCTACCCACTTGGGGCTAGTGTTGCTATACTAAAGTTTGTAACTAGCGCAACCGGATGTAGGTCAAGTGCATTCAGCCTAACTAATCGGCCTATTGTCTCGGAACTAAATGTGTGTCGGGCTCAATTGCCGGAACTTATCGATAAACATGATTTTGCGCAGGTAAGCACGTAATCAATCAATTATTACGTAAGTTTGGCACGCTTCACGGAAAATATGGATTGTGGCAGCTGGCTGCTTTTACTTATTCAGATAAAAAGTGAATAGGTACGAGAATGGAAGATGCGTTGTTCTTTTTTGCAGTTTTAGCTTGGTTGTTGCTGTCATAATCATTTTACCTCTTTGGTATTGGACTAGGTACTTAAAATTAAATCATGTTTAAAATAGGAACACCACTACTACCGGGATAAATGTCCTAAATGCAAAATTCTCACAAAATCCTAGTAACAGGCAGACAGACAAGAGTAACAGTATACAAAAACGTCCATTCAATAAATGCAATTTATTGAATGGACATTTGTGTATAAGTACTAAACAAAATAACTGGGTGTTACTTTCAAAGTGGACGAGTGTCGCGTCAAGTGTGTGAGAGTAAGTGCATTTCTCAATGGATTAGGTACGCAAAGCAAACCGTACCTACTTCCGCAGTGACCATCATAACTGGCGAACTTGAACTGTATCAGTCATATTACCAGTGTTGGATAACCGCATTCATCACGATTCACGCTATAGCTTCTGCAATAACCGCATCGAAGTGTGCAAGATTGTAACAGGGTTACCAGCGCAATATTACAAATATTTTCAGGTTGATTATGCACGTTGTTTCCGGAAAATTGTTGTTATTCATATTTATTAACCTCTGAAGTTTTAATATTATATTTGGGTGCTACTCGTGCTACATAAATTTAAAAAATCAATAAATAAAAATGTAGGCAGTTTTAAAAGTGCTTACATTTTTATTTATTGATTTTATAAGTAAGTATCACGTAAGTAGTATAAGTACGTCGTACCAATTACTTACTTATTTGAATAGTTTTATTTATCAAGCTAGATCTAGGTATTTATTTTCTTACAGCAATTCTAAAATGACAATTTCATGGAGTTTTTCTAGAGTTCGTGTATAATATTTTTTCACCATGGTTCCCAAAATTAATCGCTCCATTAGGTCAATGACACGATTACACGATACAGGGCGCGCCAAATTACGGTGACCAATTTATTATTTTATTTATACGGCTTTTACACCGAAACTTAGTCTGTTATTCTCCACGATCTATTTCTATTATAAGCGGTCGGGGAATTGGAGCTATTTTGGGCTATTTTCATTGTGTGATAGCTTTTAGACCAAACATTTCTAGGAACTGGTCTAAATGCAAAAATAGCTTTTACAGAAATGTAAAACTCATTATTCCGAAGTCGCCTATTTTCAGTACGTAGTCGTCTTCACCTGTTCAGTCACGAACACCAATATGTATACAGATACACTTTCCTTAATATAAAAGCTATTTTCGCGAGAAATAACGATTGTAACTAGGAGATAGGATATTTCTCATAAAAATATGAGTTCCAGAAGACTATGTTCGGAACGACATTAAAATAATCAGAACAGCATGAGAAAAAGACTTTTATAAATTCTTAAGTTTTTTCATATTGGTGCTCGTGACTGTTAATATAATTAACTGTCGTGTTGTGTTGTGTTGTTGTGTGTTTCACATTGAGTTATATTATATCTATGGTGTTTCATTGAAATATATGGATTCACGCCTTTTTTGTGGAGGCAGGCAGAAACTACTGAACAGCACATGTTGCGATCTTTTCATACAAAAAACCAAAAATATCGATGTATTAATAAAGACTTACAAAGGTACTTGTTGAGTAAATATTCAGCAAATAAAATCTGCAATACTTAAACCTAAATTAATAACACTGAGACTAAACCTTCACAGATTATAAATTGTTGGAGTTAAGTGTCACAACTGATGACAGATAAGTGATGATTAGCAAAACCTATGCACAATGCAACACTTATGGCCATGGAAGACATCTTTATTGTTGTCGAAGTTTATCAACACTTAATACGCGTCCACAGAGATTGTAAATGTAAAGCCGCGTCGCCATTGTCAACTAAATTGACATCAATTTCGTTGCACCTTGGCCCACATTGACGGAGGTGTAAACCCATCCTAATTTGTGTCACCTTGTCGATCGCTTTGCTGTTTAGTTTGTTGATCGAATTAGTTTTACATTCTATTGTGGGTTAATAGTACTTATTTTTATCATTTTAAAACGGTTTAGTTAGAGCTTATTCTGGAATGTTGATTTGTAGATATTGTCAACTAAGTGTTCGTTTGTGTAACTATGAGTGTTTTCGTAGTACGATGCCTATTTTCTTACTATGATAACTTTTATTTACATGGCAAATTGCGCTATCAGCCTAATTTGAATAAGGAAATGACTTTACTACAGCACGTTTTGAACATAAATACAGGGTGTAAACCACCTCATCACAAAGCCGTTAACCAAGTATTCTGTACATCAGACTAAGTAACTTATACGCAAAAAATATTGCTGGGAAACAACTTATTTTATGTATGGATTGAATAGTAAGGGGGTGGTGGAGGTGTTGAAAGTTAAAATCTTACGAAAAAAACTCGTTTTTAAAAAAAAAACTTGTCTAAAAGTTGTAACTTTGAGCCCCCATATCTCCGTAACTAGAAGGTTCCCAGGTATTATGCAGAACAAAAATATGATCGCAATGATCGGGAGGACAAGTGCCTTTCGGCTTCGTGAAGAGGTGTTTTACACCCTTTATTACAAGAGACAGTCCCGCCCTCCCTTCGCAGCTTCCTAAGAACTAAACCATTTTGTTCATGGACCGGTCATGAGTTCATGACTCATTAGTTCTAAGTACCAATCTACAAAATATACCTATTTACTAGTAACTGTTACTATTCCTTATATCTTGCCAAATATTCGGCAAAAACATTTGTACTTAAATAAGTTGATATAAATCGCATTTTCGCGTAATGGCGACTTTAGTTATACTAAATTAAAGGCTGGCCATGTTAAGTTAATCTCCCATACCTCTCCGATCATCTACCTATTTTAATATTAATTAAATATGACATTTGCCTAATTATTGTACAAAATCAAGGACTGCTTAATTGCTATTAATCAAAATCGACCTAGAGATTCACCATCGAGAGTTTAAGACTAGACTAGTTGATAGGTAGGTAGGTATTTGTAGATTTCAAAACTACATATATGCAACTAATGAAAAAATAATCACTTGTTTCTACAAAATAAAAAATATTTTATGCTTGCTTGCTTTTGCATTAAATGGCGTAATACGCGTCATTGAATAACTGCGACTTTACTTTTATTACGTATGCAAAAAAAAAAAAAAAACTTTGTGTACGTATATTATTTGGTTTTGGTCTCCATGAATAAATTATTTTATAACCAGCTGCATAATTTATAACTTTCAATGTAATTTAATTCAATTTATGTATTCCATATTTAATTCAAAGTCAATTTGACGAATGCATCTTCTTCTTCTTGAATCGATGACTCAGATTTTGTCCGACCAGTATGTAGTGACCTGAAGGTCTATCGTTACCTCATTATCAGGTGCAGGTTATTGTGCATGACGTCAGAAGAGAATACCTACAAGAAAACAATAAAACCACCACGAAAAAGACAATAGTTAACTGAACCACTGTCTTTTTAACCGACTTCCAAAAGGAGGATATTAGCAATTCCTCTGTTTTATTTTCATATGATAAACAAACGGTTAATAATTGTTATATCAGTTATTAAAAAAGCAGTTTTTTGCTGTGTTTTTTGGTAAAAAGAACCAAGTTCCATCCAACATGAATAAATGTCAAGGTCTTTGTTTAGTACAACATTAGCTAATAGTTTATTGGAATTTTAGGCATCATACGCGAAACTAAATGGCCGAAAATTATCGAAGGCAAACTACTCTATAACTTACTATGACCAATTTTAAGTGCCTATCTAAATTAATTTGATGGCAAGGAATCGAATATAACAAATTTTTCTTTGTTACTTACACTTATCTACAGGATTTCACAGTATACGCGGAATACATCCAAAAAAAAGAAACCCATCCATGTATGTTCTGGGGCCGCGGTATCTGCGGAATACATCCTTAGGTTATGATTCAGACCATCCGAAAAAAATTGGTCTCGCTTCTTTTCCCGTTGACCCCACCTGTGGGACGAACCAGTGGGGTAAGCGGGGATAATCCCTTCGTACTAATTGCGTCGCTTTATGAGATATTTTCTATGGGAAGTAGTTTTTTTTTGTTTTCACCCTGTATACGCCATACTTTTTTAGTCTACGGTAATGGAAGGTCAGGTTTGGTCGATAGAAAGTTTAGCTTAGATTCCCAGATGCTGTTTAACTTTTGTTAAATATTCATCTTGTTTTAAGTACATTTTTTGTATAGTAAACAACGACCTATTTGTCAGGCCTACACTGTCCCACCATACTTAAGTACTAATGCTGTAACATAATAATGTTGTAACATTAAATGATTTGAAAAGAGTTACTCTGGAGTTTCTTGCCGGTTCTTCTCCATGGAATCGAGCAACGCGAACCGTGCACCTTTTTCGACGTTTTATAAGTGCCCATCTAGGCAAATAAAATATTTTGATTTTGAGCAGAAATCTATATGTTGAAATAATGATAATGATGACTGTAGCTACTGAAAATGTTCACAAAAGAATTGAAGAAGAGACAGACGAATAGCGGAAAAAAAACCGTAAAAAGACATCCAGTTTTATAGAAAAACGGAATCCTTGAAAGTTCCTTTTATGAAGGAACATCCAAACTTGTAACTTGTTCACCTTTAGGATTACGCCATACATCGGTCCTCAGTCCTCCGATTATCTTTCCGGTTCTAATTCTAAATGCCATCGATGTTATCATAGTGTAAGCTGTCACTACTGTATTAATCAAAAAGCAAATTCTAAAGACCTTATCATAAGTGAATAAAGTTCAATATGCCTCATTACTTGTACCGATAATACATGTTAAAAGCATTAGTCATAAACGACAATGATATGCTACCGACGACCTTAACACCTGATCCGGTAACTGACTGTTAAATTCACGAAGCAGTTAACATTGTGTTAACTAATATCATATCGGTTGATAATAAATGTATCTCATCTGTTACCAATTTAAATGATAATGCGACTATGTGTGGCCTAAATGGAGTTGGAATGGAAGTTCATTAGAATGCAATCAGCTCATGATAACATTATTAACGTGGGCTTTGCTGAAATTATGCCATATGCAGAATCTAAAATAGATTTTACGGTACTGTGACGTTGGTAGACGTCAACATCAAATAAAAGATGTATAAATAAAACTAGTGAATGAGAAAAAATAGCTGTATTGACTAATAAAAAATTACTATGTAGGTAGTTAACAAAAACAGAACCGGGTCGCGGGTACGTAAATTCTGCTGAGTCAATTCGGAGCGTTTTAAGAGGTAACCACTTCCCTGGCAGTTGTAGTGGCTGTCCGGGCAGTCTTTGAGGTGGATGACGTCACAGTCTTGCGGTTGTAGTAGTGTCCGCTGTAGGGACGTAGGCAGAATGCAGGATAATAAAAATAGGGGCCGAGCGTAGTCTCGTACCGGGACCCTGAAATTCCGGGAAATTGGACATTTTAGTAAAAGTCCGATTTCATGTTTGTGACTGCAACATCAATTCGCGTCCGGGAACGAAAGCGTCGATTAGGCGAAGTGGAACCAAAGCATGAGATAATGATCAATGATGTTGCGATCACAAGTAAAATCAGCTGATACATTTACATACATTAACCGTTAATGGTTCAAAGTATAAAGCGCAGAAAGAAATAATTGACCAACACGTACAAAGCATGGCCCGCCCAATAAGAAGTCTAAATGTGAAAATGACAATTAGCATAGAAGCGTTACTAAATAGATCAAAATAATTAAAACATACAAAATCAAATGTTCAACAATAACGAACATGTAGGTAGGTTGGTAACAATTACGTGATAAAATAAGTAAATCCGTTTTATTTACCATTAACAACATGTTCGCTAGTATCTACTAGATAATCTTCAGTTTTCTAATTACACTAAATACAGACTAAGATTTCTACGTACTTAGGTACTACAATAATTACAAAAGGTATGCAACACTTACCCAATCGGGGTTACACAAATTCACTTTTACGTAAAATATAATTTAATTATAGCGTTAGAGCGTATTTCAATTGTAGAAATATAAAAATTAATAAAACCGTTAAAATGGTTTGGAGGGAAATCAGTGACAAAACAACGTATTCGCACGGCTAGTGTTTGCGCTGGATTGACGATCGGCTGGGGGTCACCTTTGAACCGGCCGTTAGTACGAGCCTTGCCGACAACATCCGAGTAGATACGAACGCCGCGCGCGCATAGAATCGCATCGGAAGACGGTTACTTTCATTGTTTGATAGTTTAAAAGTGTTTTGAACTAATGTGAATGTAAAATATTTTAATATTAATTATTATAGGTTAGTTTGCTAGATAAAATACTAAAATATAATGAGTTAATTTTTGATGTAAATAATGAGATTTAAAAATTATTCCTTTGAACTAGTTTTGTAAGTTAATAAAAACACACAGTGTTACAGTACGTTGAATATCTAATGATATAGATACAGAATTAGTTGATGTGAATTGAGTTTGCATTAGCAAAAGGATACTAAAGAAAGCCCAATCTTCCATCGTTCTAGTACTAGCCACCCGTACACATCACTTTAATTCGGGAATCGCCCTATTTTGCTAGCTACAGTACAAATGCGAAATAGATGTCAAAACTACTACTTGTAGGTGGTAGGTTTACTGAACAATGCTGAATTCACCAAAATACATTGCAGTTTCTATTGATAAACTCATGTTGTTGGAAAAAGTAATAGTCACAGACGAAAATATCGATTAGCCGATTTCTCTTACAGTAACTAACTCAATGACGGTAGGAAATGCATAATCAGGGGCACAGTTCAAAATCAACAGCTTGAATAACAATAGATTGAAATCGTGTGGAATGTCATGGAAACAACCGATGGCCCTTGTCATGAGTTAATCATGGACTGGTGCTATGCTGTCAGTCAGACTAACAGACTGGTGCCAAGACTGATACAACAGTAAATAGTAGTAATATTTTTACCATTCATCTACACCACTGCTCTCAAAACAGTGAAAAACATCGAGGGAAAACCAGTATGTCCTAGAACCAACAACACGAAAAGTCTTGTGCTTGTTTTCGAAGTTTACATAAGATATTCGTCCTACTCCCTCTCACAGCCAGTATAAGACTTGTGCCATAACTGTGGAAACTTAAAGCTGATTATGCTTTGCTACATAATTTCTGAAATCTAATTTTCAAATTATAGACCCCATAGACGATTTAGTAGCACTTTACAACCAAAATGCAACTGTAGAAGGACCTAAATGCATAAAATCGCTATTATGTGGGTAATAAGAGAGGAAATCCGACCGGGTCGCGGGTAGCTTGCCCCCAATCCGTTATCTCAGTCGGCCATTGGCATGGAGCCAGCCAGGAATCTACTGCCATTGTGTACTCTGTAATTATAATACGTTAAAAGGCTACACCATGTAGAATTTAGAACAATAGATGTGGAAAGAATAGTAAACTCGAACTCAAAATCGTTTATTTCGAATGAACCATTTAAAGACACATTTGATTTCTCAAGGTGATGCTAATGATTTAGAACTTAAACTGGCTAGAGATTACTAAATTAGGAATCCGAAACTATATGTTTAATCAACTTAGATGCGGAGTGGCTCCTATCTCGAAAATATGTCAACAAGACAAAAATTAATAAAGCACTTAATAGCAAGACGTTCCTAAATGTATGTCAGGAATCTTTGGCAGAATTTCAAATGTAGGATTTGTATCAATATCAGAAATTGCGAGGAGAAATAGAGTAAATAAAGAAACCTATTCCTTTTTACTACAGAATTCTGATCCTTTAAATGCCTAGGCATTTTTATTAGCCATATACTTACCTATTTCATGATTAAATTTGTGCTGGGAGCTGAATTACAAGTGGCATTGAATAGCAAAGGGCACCCTAATTTAATGGGTTAATCTAAAATGGTAGTCAAAGTAATGGCTAAATCTAGTGGTAGTAGTGTAGACAGGTGGAGCGATCCTGCGGCCGCGCGTCAGTGGACGCGTGAACGTGCACGCCACCACGCCACGCGCGCTGCCTCCGACTAGGGCGTAAAGCAATTTGCGCATTATTCCAATCTGGCCCACTGCCAACCCCACTACGTGTCCCAACTTTTGACTATCCTACTATTTATTGCTACGTACTGTTCCGCGGATAACTCAAGACTAGCTGGTGTTTAAATGCATACCTCTGTATTCTGAATAACTCAGTGTTTCATTTTACTTTCGAAAGAGTTTGTTATATTTCTAAATCGGCCTGGCAGTATTCCCTAAAAAAGTTAAAACGGTATGTCACTTTGACATTATGGACAGGTCGTCGTATCTATTTATGAGTAAAAGAAAAAGGCAAAAATTTTCATTTCGTGCAATGGATAAAAACTCAAGTACCGACAGCAATATATCGCTGGATAGCTTAGAATCAAACGTTCTTCGAAAATCATCTTTAAAAGTAAACTCGGAAGAAAATGTCGACACAATACTTGTGCCTTTTTATGAAAAAGATGTACTCATAAAAGTGCCAAAAGACAAACACCGAAAGCAAAATAATTCAGGTAACAAACATGTTAATGAAAAAGTTAAGAAAGAATTGTTTCAATCTACCGGTTATCTGGTCAATAAAGAAAAGCACCGCAAGCCAAAACAAACTACGTACCTGGAGATGTTTCGCAAGCAATTCGCGCCAAATCATATAGAGCAACAGAAGGATAGGAATGAAATACGGTCAATATCGCCAGAGTTTGGTGATACTGAAAGGGAAAGTATCGGCGAAGACGCTAATCATCCGGTGCCGGAGTTTTACAATACCGAGTCTTATAACGAAATGTATTATGAGAAACTTATGTCTCGTGATTTACAGCGCTATCTGGATAACTCGTATGAAGAAAATCACGAAGAAGAATTGCATATGGAATTTAGGGAAAATGTGACTCAGAAAGCAGTCGAAATTCGTGAACCAAGCCCAGAAAATTTTAGGAGTGTTTCAGAAGTAACAAATACCCGTCGACATACCAGGCGAGCCACCGTGGAACCTATACAAACTGTCAAACTTGGTGGTCTGGGACCCGACATGGAACTGATCAAACCAAGACTAGAAAGAGCTAGAAGTTTACAAAGATATTCGGAAAAAGTAAGAATGGAAAACCGACTTAAAATTTATAAAAGTACATATCAATCACAAAACGACAAAAAAACTGGACGAGATTCATCAGCCAACCGAATCAGAGAACCCGTGAAAGAACCATTCAATAAAGAACGTAAAGAAGAAGGACGTCCATCTTATTTGGTTAATAAATCGGCCAAAGAAAATATCATCAAGTCTGTGTACAACCCGTATTTTAAATCAAAATCAGCTGATGGGCAGAGAGCAAGAGAAAGAGATACTGAAAAAGAACGAACCAGTCAAACATCTACAAAAAAAAAGGATAACGTAAAGCAGAAGAAAGAGAATACAAGTCAGAGGGCAGAATCTAAACCAAAGGTTGAAGCTAAACCTGACTTTACCTTGCAAATGAAGAAACCTAAGGAGAGGACACACTCTGGTGTTACAACCAGGGGTGTGAATACGGAATCGGAGACTGACGTGCCCCCAGTACAAATAAGTTTCATGGTGAACGTAGGTGGGATCCGCCAGTCGAGCGCACTAAAATCTATGGAGGAGAAACATCGGATGTACCAAGAGCAAGTTAAAGCCTTCATGATGGAAAATAATAATAGCTAGCATGTGATTTGTCTACACATTCATTAACGGAATTATAAACGCGTGTTGTGATATCTTTTGGCAGTGGTAGACTTGTTTTTTTTTTCAATTTTTGAATATTTTAATAAACGTTAATATCTGTTATTCTTTGTCTTTTATTATCCAGACTTTAATTCAGAAAGGCCAGGCCGGTATAGGTCAGGTAGGAAGTCGCTCCATGTAAAATACTGGTATTCAGCTGCATCCGGTTAGACTGGAAGCTGACCCCAACACAGTTGGGAACAGCTAGGCAGATGATGATGGTTATCCAGACTTTAATTAGCTCGTATTCATTTGATAACCTGTCAAGGTTTTCAAGAGGCACTGGGAGTCTCTAGGATCTTCTCATGTCTAACAAAATTGATGTACATGTAAGGTATTCGGATTAGATCCTGGAAGTTCATCTAAATATATAATAGTAGTAAAGTTTTATATTCACCTTTCTATAGATCAGTGGTTCCCAACCTTTCTTAGGCCAGGAACCACTATGGTACTATGTTCATTGTTAACAGGGACCACATGGTCCTAGATAAACATGGACACCGACAGGATTATAACTAGGGGAGTGAATCTTTAACTCACACTATACAAAAATTGGACAAAACGATCGAATTGAGCCCGAAACATTTAGCAATCATTTAGTAATTTTGCCTCTGATAGGTTCAATTAGGTTAGGTTGACCTTGCATCTTCTGTGTTAAAAAGTACGAATAACATTTTAATCTTTCGCGGACAGTAGTCGAGGCTCCTGCGGACCACCAGTGGTCCGCGGACCACAGGTTAGGAACCAGTGCTATAGATAGACATATCATATTTTTTTCTACTATTTTGCATGTTAAGTACACTGCTATATTTTTAAACAAGGTGTTCCCATCTAATTGACCTGTGGAATAGCGTTGTTCACACATTTGAGAACGGTGATTAGATCATGTCGGTGAGATTGACAGCTTGAATGACGTGACAAGTGAAAGCATATACGCAGACGCCGCTGAAACTCGCTGGGCTATTTCACCAAATAATTATTGTAAGTACTCGACTTTTTATTTTGTTTCGATAGCATGTCGGTAATTACTGTACAGATTGGATTTATCTTAAAACTAGCGGGCCCACGCAACTTCGTCTGCGTTACATAAGAGAGAAAAATATCACAAAGGGAATAAAGTTTCCCCCGATTTTGTAACATTTTTCATGGCTGCTCGGCTCCTCGTGGTCATGCGTGATGATATTTAGCCTATAGCCCTCCTCGATAAGTGCACGAAAAAATTTTTTTTCAATTCGAGCCGGTAGTTCCTGAGATTAGCGCGTTTAACCAAACCAACTCTTCTGCATTATAATATTTTATTTTTTAGATTTTACCGTATTCAAGTTTTTGAGATATTAGTTTGCTAGAAATATTCACTTAGGTACATTATCTCAATAAAGGGTATATTTATAGGAAAGGGCAGTAAAGAAAATAGTTGCTAACTGCATAATGGCACAGTTAGTTACAAACACAAAAAAAAAACTTTTTATATAAGATGCTTATCAATTCAATTTTTTTATTGATCAAATACTCTTCTAGCCCAACTATGGGATGTAATCTGTGCAAAACATCTGAGAGATGTGACTTTTCTTAGGTCTGGACATAACAAGAAGAAATACTTTTGTAGCAAAACTTTATCCATTCGTTGAAAACCATTAGTCCCGCTCTACGGACATCTCCTCCCATCCCTTTATAGCCGAACAAGTTATAATTGAGATACCGGACGTAATACAAAGTCTATAAATATTAGCCATCGCTTCTAAATAATGCGTCAATGAATTCCGGTTTGGCAGAGAAAGTCGTCTGTGCACTTGAAAGAAAACAACCGTATATCGAGAATATAAAGTGTATTACTTAAATTACCACACAAGTGCGATATAATATTACTAATGTTACGGTAAAGGTAGTTATTATTTACGTTTGTGGAGTAAAGTTGTTAGCGCCTAGTCAGTTCTGCAGTGAGAGGTAAAGCGTATATTGATATTAAGTTAGTGCAGGCAAACTTGCGAATAGTACATAAGTATTAGTTCTATCAGACAATGAAAGCTTCTCTAATCTACAAAAGATTTTTATTCACCCAATTTCAGACAGTTCACGTCTCACAGCAATATTCAGGAAAATCTTTGGGAAATTTCGTTTATTTATTTCATAGAATTTGTCTTTTACTGGTTTATGAGTGAATGAATGAGTTCTGTAATTATCCCACGTGATCATACACCCGGTATAAAAAGTATCCATTAGGTTCGAAATTTAATTAATATCGGTTCACTACTAAACGAATTTGGATGATATTTGGATTTAGATTTTTGCGTGAAAGAGTATAAACATCCATACAAACTGTCACATTTATAATAGTGTAAGTATTATAGTGATAATATTTCATTCAGTTTCTACTTCTTTACCACAAAACTATAAACTTCGAATCCAACTGACTCGAAATAAAAATCGAAAGAAATCCCATTAACAGCAGAGCTTACCTTACACCTCATTGTCCGATACAACTAAAGATATTACTTAAACCGATTGCTTCTGCAATCTTTTTTACTACCCTCAGATCGGGCTTAAAAAATCTAGGTCAAAAGACACTGGTCGGTGGCAACTTTTACTGTCCTTCGTAACTTTGATACATTTCAGATACTTTAATTTTAACTTCAAAATGTCCTACATATTTGAATGCAAGTTTACAAAGCCGTTGTGGGTCATTATCATTGCATTAATTGAATTCAATGTTGATGCTAAAATTTTATGATTATTTCGTATTAAGTGCATAAATCGCCGGTGTTAACCATTGTTAACACCGGCGATTAACTCACTAGTAACTCATTAGTTACTCATCAGTATCTTCCTGACGTTGTACTATGTTATTTGGGGTCGGCGTAATACGTTACTTTCTTCCATTCAACCCTGTAATTCGTCACGTTATAATTTACTCCTTTTTTCTTCATTTATCATTCCGTACACAATCCATCCATCTTTACTTTCTTTCCTCTTCCTGTCGATCCATCAACATTTATATTCATTACTCATTTCATCAGCACGTTAAGCTGTTGGTCCCGGTTGTCATTTGGAAATCTTTGACAGTCGTTACAGCTAGTCAGTTGTCCAAGTCTGATAACCTGTCTTACCAAGGGGTATCGTATTACCCATTACTAACTGGGTTGTTGAGGTCAGATAGGCAGTCGCTCCATGTAAAATACTAATATTCAGCTGCATCCGGTTAGACTGGAAGCCGACCCCGATATAGTTGGGAAAAGGCTAGGCAGATGATGACTCTTAATCACATGCGATCCATGTCGTCTCATCACCGTCAAGACAATCGATTCCCTTTCAACCTTTCTGTAATCGGCGTATCTTTCTAACTTCGTCTAATATACTTGTAAAATTGTCAAACACGTTAAATTGTCAAATAACTAGAGAGATATGATGGGTTTGACATATCCTTATTGGACAAAAACCCCTAAAAACTAGAGAGATTGTAAACTCTCGAAATATTGTCAAACGGACAAACTGCTTACAATAAAACGCATTATTTTTCGTGAAATGCATGCGATGGTAGTCAACTCACACGGTGTAGATGGGAGGAGGGGTCCCCCTTGCCCAGTGGTACCACTTTCATGAAGAGATAATGTACCATTCCTGAGAAATACCGATAACCTAACCTCAAAACACTATATATTCCCCTAAAAAGCGTAGTCAACGGAGCCCCTTTTCCGAGTGCAGAGTTTAAAGGAACCTAACTAACCTGACGGGGGGGGGGGGGAGTGCCCCAAGTCCCGATTATGGGGGCAGAGATACTTCTGTATGTTCAGTTGACAATATTTCGAGAGTTTACAATATCGCTTTACAATCTAACGTGTTTTACAATTTTACGATACCATACTAATTCCTTACTTTATTTTATCCATTTATGTGTGACATGATTCACACATCATTCCCACAAACACAGAGTCACTGATAATTCTAAATCAAGTATCTGAAACTACCTAGGTGCCGTTGTCGAGGACCGGGCAGTTACAAGCTTGTCTCAACGCAATATAGGCTACCGGCTTAGTCTGTGCAAGTGTGCAAACACAGGGTGTTACGAAATATCAGACAAAGGCAGTAACAAGAGCCATAATGAATCCGAAAGGCAGTTATTCTCCCTGTCATTGCGATTTTTTGTTTGTTCTTTAGACTATGTATGTATGGGAACCTTCTAATTACGGAGATATTGGGGGTTAAAGTGGTTATTTTTATTAAAATGCGTGTTTAGTTGTAAGACTTGGTGATACCCGCTGCTTCAATCGCGTACAAATTATATGCCTACCTTTCATTTGAATCACTCCATCTATTAAATAAAAAAACCCGCTTCAAAATCCGTTGCTCAGTTTTAAAGATACAGCATACATAGGAACAGACAGACGCGGCGGACGACTTAGTTTTATAACGTGTACCTAGTGATTATTACTTGAAACACATCCACGACCCTCGTGCTATTCAATTCACCCATCAGCACAATGTTTTGAGTGCGGTACATTGAGTCCAACCGTAATACCTAATTGATTTTTCACCCCAAAAAAAATAGTTATTTGTGCAACAAGAGAGCAAAGTGAGTTTTTGCTGCGAGTGTTTATTTTGAATCACGAGTAAGCGAAGGATTCTATGGTTGAATCACGAGCGTAGCGAGTGATTCTAGGTTAGAATCCTGAGTATAGCGAGGGATTCAAAGACACAAGATGCAAATAACTTTGGTCTCGTGTAACACATACAACTTTTCACCTCAGCAGCGAGAACATACACCTAAACAATACAAAACAGCACATTCAACAACATACATACACCTACAACATACTACAAACAACATAGTGAGATATAAATAATTAATACATATTAAATAATGTACAGATAGCAGACCGGTAGGAAGTTTTATTCTGCATTTTTACATTATGCTTCAATTCTTCGAGTGTTAAATAACAGACTTCGTCACTGGACTCACTCATATCTATTTATTAATATTATATTAATATTCAATTTTTATTGTACTTTGTAGCTAGCGTACATTGACCTAACCATTGCTTAACGTAACAGAGAATTTTTGAAGAATAAAAATTTTGACCCCGCTTCTTTTTTTAAATGCGTTCTGAAACTACGCTCGCGGCATTCTGTCTCAATATTAAAGATTGTGAAAACTATTAATAAATAAGTAGATACATGATAAACTTCGTATTTTTTTCTTCAACATTATTCATCTTATTAATTTAATTGTAAAAATTTAATTCGATAATTTGAAATGCATTTTTTTTTTATTTATAACCTAAACACGCAATATACAATATTAGTTTACAATATCGGTATTCGAACGTTTTACTGTTATTTTTTTTTCATTTTGTGCCTACTAGTTATGGAATTTGAAAATCGAATTTCGAATCGACTTGTTTCTATCTCTCGCTTTTTTCGTATCGAAGTGAAAGTGACAGAACAAAGTGAAGTTGAAATCATTCAACTTTTGTCATATAGACTTGCACAGTTCTCGGTTTTAAAAAAAAATAATTAAAAAGTTACTTTGTCTCACGCTCGCAGCAAAATCGAATTTTGCACACTGTCTGTAAACAGCAAAACCTGCTTGTTTGAGGTGCTGAGGTGAAAAAGTCATTTCCCATCAATAATTTTTGCGTAGAGTTAGGTACTTAGTTGTATAGGTAATATGCACAGAATATTTAGATGACGGTTTCTTGAAGAGACCGTTTACGTCTTGTAGGTTACCGGCTTAGGCTATGTATACAATATGGAATGTTACGAAATATCAGATAAACAAACCATAAACCAGAGAAACAATGAACATGAATTGCGTATCAGATGACAGCGCCTTAGAAGGCATCCACCACGGACACGGCCGTTGTCGAAACATACAAAATACGTAAATGTGTAACATCCCTTATGCAACGATCCTCCGTCGATACGGTTTTTGAGTTCGCCATTGTACAGGGAAAGTAGAGCATGTAGATAATAGGAAATTATGCTAATGTTTTATATTTTAATGCTTTAATATAAAATGGCTGCCGCGTTACGCAAACATTGTAATGCTTAGCTTAATTATCCACACATGGTTCGTTGACAATGCTAGTTTAATTTATTTGGAGTGTTACTGTGTCTTTATTATGATAAATTGGGGATGAGACTATGAAAGAAAATATACTAGGTAGCTAGGTACGCAGCGTCATCTATAACGCTCGTACTCATTTCGTAAAAGAATTTCTGTAAGTAACACAACACACGAAACTTACGAGCTCGCTACGGATCGGAGGATCTAATCTACATAGTTAGTTAGGCATAGGTGTACCTAATAGCACCCTATATATCGCCGTGGAATAGGGAACGAGCCCATTGCCATCAACCGACACACCGCACAGATCCAATGAGGCAGTATTCACAAAATTATTAAAACAATAAAATGAATAAATAACAAACAATAATAGGTATCACAAAAAGTTTTGCCAGTTAAGATTGCAAAAGCGGTCATTGCAATTTCCCTATTTTCTCTTCGTACGAACCCAAAACTAATGAACCTGTATCGTTTTTCATCGGAAATAATGTTGAAGACGGGACGATTCAAGTCATATAGGTTTCTGGATTTTAAAGTTAAGAACTTTTAAAATATAGGATGGGGTGAATGACCGATATTGCGATCTTTGCAGCAACTATAGAACATGTGATACAGCTGACAAAATATCATCAAACGTTTGTGAATATTCAATACTCGGACAAACACAGCTACGTCTATTTCTGTTCGTGGTATTGTCAATTAGTCGCCTTTGACACTGTTGATAACGTTATACCACATCATCATCATCATCATCAGCCTATAATGTTCCCACTGCTGGGACACGGCCTCCTCTCAATGAGAGGGAATGGGCTATAATCTACCACGCGGGCCCAGTGCGGATTGGTAGATGTCACATGCCTTCGAATTTTTGGTTCTAGGACATGCCGGTTGCCTCACGATGTTTTCCTTCACCGTTTTGAGAGAGAGTTATACCACACGCGGTAGGAAAGTCAGCATAACTAAGAAACTTCTATTTGAGTGGAGTGGAGATAGTTACAGATAGCAAACAATTATCGTTAAAAATCCCTTATCATTTTTCATTTGTTTAAAGAGAACTGAAAAAACAAATCTAAGTAGCTTTGCTTTAAAGAACAATTTCCTTTTTCAGTTATTCTAATACCGTCACAGTTATTTGTCGTAGGTAGGTATGTCATAGAAGATATGGTCTAAAAACTGTTTAAGATTAGTGCCCGTGGTCCCTGCCAGAGACTACGAGAGAGACCACGGCTACAAACAAAGCCATTTTTACAATATGGCGGCGGCGCGAGAAGCAAATATAGGAGATGGCTATAAAATTACCTATTTTCAAAACTCCCGGAAAACTTACCAGGAAACGTAACATTTGATTAAGAATTTTTCCCTAGAAAATCTTTGTCATGACAAGTTTTTGCCCATAGAAAATTATCCCAAGGGAATTGGGGGGGTTTTTAATGCAGCCTCTGGCTGGAATCGGATCAGCATTTCTGAAGATTGCCACTACCATCAAACTTAAAAACCTCTGAAACCTCTTCATAATATGCATGCATGCATATTATGAAGAGGTTCCCAAAATCATTCAGTACATACATACAAAATGTATTTAATACCAGTAGGTACAAATGTGTTGATATTACAGTGACTAACCTAATTATAGAAACGGAAGTTAGTCAATAAACGCAAGACTGGAAAATCTTAAAATAGCAATTTATTAGCTGTTGGTTATATCCCGCGGAAATTGTAAGGTGCACTGTGAGTACAATTCGGTGCAATGCGGGAAATAGATAGTTATGGCGTGTGCAAATGTGCTGCGATTGGTTCACCCGTTAACTTGTTCTTAGTTAAGAAGTTTCTGTTCAAGGCGACTACAGGAGATAAACGCGAGTTTTATAATGCCTGAAAGTATATGATTCACTGCAATAAACAAAACCAGAAAAATATACGATATTTTTCAGGATATAATAATATGCTCGTATGGCAATGTTTTGAAAACATAATACAATT
Organism: Xestia c-nigrum; assembly: GCA_916618015.1. Lineage (NCBI taxonomy): Eukaryota > Metazoa > Arthropoda > Insecta > Lepidoptera > Noctuidae > Xestia > Xestia c-nigrum. The sequence goes on from OU745260.1 coordinate 17,054,061, forward strand.
AATTTATTTTCCTCAATAAAGAAAATCACGAACTTGTAAAAAAAAAAAACTTTTAACGAGTAAAAAACATACTAAAATACATGCGGCCATTCTGAATTTTTGGTAAATAATTCTACAAGCAACATATATTATTATAGTACCATAGTGTTTTATTTTTTAGTCCAATCCATAGATTTTTGTAAATCGATCGTTTCGCACTGTTCCGCCCGCAGTGACTGACGTAACAACCACTTCGCAGTGCAAGCTGATTAGAACTTTATTCTAATAGTATTTCAGACGAAGTTTGAACCACCACAACTAGAGTTGCTATTAAGCTCATGTGGTGGAAATGCCAGGGTAGCCCGTGAAATCCAAATGTTCTAAAGTTTTTTTGCAATTTGCAGAACGTAAGAAAATTTCTTCTTACTCTTGCCCTTGGTCGCATGTCTTCATCTTCCATACTTCTGTATCACTTGTCATCTCTCGTCATCTCATCAGAAACCTCCTTGCTTGAAATATCATCCTTCACACAGTCCATTCATCGTGTCTTTGGTCTTACACACTTCTATACCTACATAGATTTGTAATGCGCGCCTTCAGATTCACAATCATCACAGAAACATAATAAAAAATAAAATAAAAAAGCCTTTATTTCCCATTACCCTTAAAATTACGTTTTAAATTTTTACAATATTTAGTTTCTTTGTTAGTAGTTTTATTTCTCTTAAAATCTAAGTGTCCGGGGTATGGGCCCCTCCACGGGTGAAGGCCTCCTCCAGTTTATTCCATTTGTCCCTGTCCTTTGCAATATTCCGCCAATCGTTCCTTGCTGTATCTATTACATCGTCAGCCCACCTTCTCTTTGGCCTGCCTACTCTTCTTTTTCCATCCGGCCCTTTCCACTCTGTAGTTTTAGCTGTCCACCTACCGTCTTTGTATCGTGAAACGTGGCCAGCCCATTGCCATTTCAATTTCAGGGCTTGGTTAAGGGCATCAGTTACTTTGGTTTTTAGTCTAATAACTTCGTTTCTGACTTGGTGTATTTTCCTTATGTTCAAAATACTTCTCTCCATGGCTCTTTGTGTTGTTTCAATCTTTTGTTTGGCTCTTTTCGTAAATATCCAAGATTGGCAACCGTACAACAGGCAGGGTAATATGCACGTATCGTATATATTATGACTTTCTTCATGTCTATCGAGTAGTCACCTTTTAAGATCTCTTTGAGTGACCAAAATTTCTTCCAATTCAATTCTTTCAATTTTTTCCTCTTCTTTCAACTTCGTCTTCGTTGTTTGTTTTGTTGAGTGATACTTGTTTGCCTAGGTAGATATAGCTTTCGACATATTCTATTGTGTTTTCTTTTACATTAATTGGCTCTTCATTGCTGTTTTGGTTTTAGTCGCATTCATTTCTAGTCCAGCTTTCGAGTTTGTTGCATGGTTTAGTGAACATAGCATTTCTTGTAGATCTTTTGATGTCTCTGATAGTATGACTATGTCATCAGCGAATCTAGGTGGTTTTCTCAGAAACATAATTAATCTAAATTACACCATTAAAGGAAATTTATTAACTTTTCCTTCGATCTTGGAAACGTATCTAAAACGTAATTTAATTTAGACATGGGAAATTAAAAATATTTTATTTAAAATTTAATTTAAAAGGTCAATGTCAAATTTTGTGATTATGTGCTAACTGGCATTTAGATTAAGTGTCAGAAAATGTCATTGAACTCTAACCACTGACAGGTATTTTAAATTCTTTAAAACTACCTACTACTGCTACTATTAACTTTTAGAAAAATACTTTGGTTTCTAAGAACAATTTTACAGTCAAAAGGAAAATTTGACTTAAGGCGATTACATGAGCTAAACGCGAATTTTATAATGACTAAAAGTATATGATTCACTGCTATAAACAAAATCAGAAAAATATATTGCATTCTTCAGGGTATATGCTAGCATGGTAGAGTTTGGAAAACATAATACAATTCATTTGACTCGATAAAAAAAACACGAACTTATCTCTAAAATATCTTTCAACCAAAAAAAACATACTATTAAAGATGCGATCATTCTGATTTTTTGGCAAATAATTTTACAAGCAATACATTAGCATTATAGTGTTTTAGTCTTCTAGTCCAATCAATAGACATTTTGTAAATCGATCGAAACCACTAATTTCGCGCTATTTTGCCCGCAGTGAATGATGTAACAACCACTGTGTAGTGCAAGCTGATTAGAACTTTATTCTAACAGCATTTCAAACAAAGTTTGAACCACCACAAAATAGGGTTGCTAATTTAGCTCATCTAGTCGCCTTAACCCAATTTTATATTCCATTTTTTGTATTAATTGATATTTTATTCAATAAAGCAACGATAATTAATATCAAGAGTAAAAAAATAAGCTTTTACGTTATCACTATTAAATTATTGCCTACGATTAAACCAAATGTCAACTAATTCTTCAAATCCGGTTCATATTTCATTACCATACAAACAAAAAATATCATATAAAAACATCGTTAAAAATGTAAACTTCGCGAAAACGCCATCGTTAGCGTCATTATAATGGAATCTCCGTGTTATTGGTATCGGTACCTATTGGTAGTGGTATCGGTACCGAGTACACAGAGAGCAACGGCGAGTAATCCATTCTAGTTTAAATGCAGTCCAATTTGACTCAACCGACTTCAGACGTTCCGATTTGCTGAAAAGTCATTACGTTGCCTCGAGCAGGATCGATATCTAGCCGAAACTAGACCAAACGATCAATTGTTAGACGAAATAAAGATCGAAATACAGTGGTGTCTGTGACATAAAACATATACGCTATATTAAATAGTTATTGCAAAAAAACCCTAGTACTTATTTCATGTAAATACTCGCTTTGTTTTGTTTGATTGATCTGTCGCTGTGTGTGAAATTGGAAAATAGTGGCAGTTCAAAATAAAAACAAAAATCTGCACCAAAACTCAATTATTGAGTCGCGTGGAAACTATGTGAATGTTGCCACTATGCGAGTGGTTTCATTTAAAAAACGAGACTTCTAGAATAGATCTTCAATTTCTTTTATTCCACATTTGAAACATGGTATTTTTAATTTGTTAACTATTCTATGTAGCACTCTGCATACTTATTCAAGCCATTTCTTACATCACAAATCATGAGATCTATTATAACTTTTCTATAAAGTTTAAAATAACAATTTAAATATAAAATGTATTAAGAATTATTCAAACGGTTAAAACATTAATTTGCCGTAACTTGTTGGTGTCAATTTTCCATAAGTCACAGGAGACAAGACGTTTTTCTACGTCGTTAATTTATTAAAATCAACATACCTTACTACCAGTTTTATTAAGTGTTTAGGGTATTTTTAACTTTGGTACCTTCTGATAACTACATTGAGCACGGTTATAATTATGTTTTCACTTCTCATGCTCTAAAAGTACGCCAATAGCCCTAAGAAGCGGGTTAAAGTGACCATTTATTCCCTAGGGAGTAAAAAGTAATTTAAAAATTACTCTGAAACATGGTAACAAAAGAGTAACTTATCAAGGTTTTATTTAAATTTCGAATTGGCTTGCAAATAGAAAGCGGCTTATTGGAAAAAAAACGCGAGAAAAGTTATTGTTGTTTGTGTGCATCGTAAATTTGAAAAGTAGCAACAGAGACATTCCACAATGTCTCTGTTGCTAGCCGCTGCAGTAATGTAGGTACTAATATTATTATCTGTGGAATGTAGATCATCTTCATTGCGAAAATGTTGAGAGTTTGTGTTGTGTTTTAAATTGTTAATCTGTGACTGACCTGATTGAAGAAAAAACTGACCGCTCAGATCAGAATTTTCGTCGAGTGTAAATTTCTTCGGTTTTAAATGACATTTTTCTCGCACTCGAAGTGAAAAGTACAGTTTGCACCTCGAGACTAAACGCCAATTTAATATACCCTCGCTTTCATTGACTCCCTCGCAAGCTCAGGAGTCAAACCACCTCGGGTATATTAGGGCTTCGTTTAGTCCCTCGTTATCCCTACTAATATTAAAAATGTGAATGTTAGTTTGTTTGTTACGCTTTCACGCGAAAACTACTCAACCGATCATCATGAAACTTTGTACAAATATTCTTGGAGGTATTAGAAGTAACATAGGATACTTTTTTTTATTAAAAAAAACTAACCCTCACTCGCAGACGAAATTGCGCGGTCAGCTAGTAAAATATACGATTAAGTTTAAGGTTGAATACAACAAATGAGTTAGTAGCTACATTTCATCTAAAGTTAATTCGCACAAAAAGTTTATGTAAAGTCTGAAGCGAAGCAGTTGACAAGCCCTAGTTAGTAACTTTATTAACACATACACAATTAGCACATTAGTTCTAATAACTTTGCTAACTACAAGATCTGTGATATTGCAGCGCACATACCGCCACATAAGTACACCAGATCCCACAATGTTGTCACCAACCCAGAGCTTATGCGAAACTCACGACCTATTACTAGCAGTAAAACACTTAACTTAATGAAACATTATCATGATACGACTCTAAAAGCGATTGAAAGAAATAAGAGAAGTTTTAACCGTTAATTTGAAGGTTAAATGACAGGAGGGAGAGGAAGAACAAAAACATGCTGTTTTTTTTTTTGGGATGGAAATCATCAAATGACTTCTCCCATTCTGGGCGGAGCGGGAAGGAGTATCAGACTTTTACTGACTAAAACCCATTAATGTTCCTTCCTCGCCCTTTATGTTTCGGAGTCCCGGTATCTCTTTCGAACAGTATGTTTGCAATAGGACAGGAAGATGTGAAGAGCCTAAGAACATGCCATCCGCTTTTCTGTCAACAATTTACTACAGTATTATGCATCTGGACTTGACCGTAAAATAGACTTCACGATACTAAGTAATATCTCGTTATGCCGTAAGCATTACCACAGATTACTGAAGTTAGGTGGCATTACGTGATTTCACTGCTAACTAGGAAATAGAAAATGAATAGTTGAATAGTGGTTTAGAAAAGTTGATATGAATTGCAGGACTGATCGACAGTACGAAACGACTTCGAGGACCGTACAGACTCAGACTCAGGCCCACTCCTGTCTAAAGACTAACCGAGTTTGGCAGTAATTATCATACTAAAAAGTACAGTCCCTACAAAACACCATCCTCTGATCCCATGACACAGTTATTCCCAACCACTGTTTCTTCATTTAACTTGATTTCCAGATTCGAAGTCATAAAAGTTCATCATCTGCCTAGCCTTTTCCCAACCGTGTTGGGGTCGGCTTCCAGTCTAACCAGATGCAGCTGAATACCAGTATTTTACATGGAGTGACTGCCTATCTGACCTCCACAACCCAGTTAATACTGGGTAATACGATACCACTAGGTAAGACTGGTTGTCAGACTTTTTGGGCCACTGACTACCTGTAACGACTGCCAAAGATGGACAAATGACAGCCGCGACCAACAGCTTAACCTGCTTTGAGAGGCACGGAGGAGAACTCGGTATGTAAAAATAACTTCAGAAAAAACGCTTCAGAAGTCGGTGACCTTTTTTTGATTGATTTAGTTTTTTTGTCACCGACTTCTGAAGCGTTTTTTCTGAAGTTATTTTTCACTTTTTTGTTTTCTCTGAAGTCGGTTTTATTTTTTGTAAAAAAGTTTTTATTTTTCACTTTTTAGTGGTTCACATGTGCTTACCCCTTCACAGCGTACCGGCGTGATTTTAGGTTATGAACTGGTGTAAACAATAGACAGATATGAGATTTCGGCAATCCCAGTACATTTGCTATCATTTATTGAGGAGTTCCGTTGCATATCCGAAGTTCTTCATCAGATCTTCATCAAATTGAATTGGGATCACTTCGAGAAAGTACAATTCCTAAAACTACCCAAACCGCTTCTAGTGTGCTTATAAAATGTGAAGGATTCTCTCTATTTCTCCAGAATCCCATCATCAGCTACTGATTTGATGATTATAAGACCACACAGGAAGCACCAGCTTTCAAATAAAATAAGAACGATCAAAATCGGTTCACCCAGTAGAAAGTACTGAGGTAACAAATATTTTCGAAATCGGGTGTATTTTACACATGTGCGTACCCCCTCAGAGCATACAGGCGTGATGTTACGTCATAATATAGTATAAACAATGAACCTACAAGCGATGGCAGCAATCACTGCAGATTTGCTGTGTGTTTTTGAAGAGTTCCGTTGTATATCTCCGAAGATCAGCATCAGGTCTTCAGCAAACTAAAATGGGACCAAACGGGAAGCACCAGCTTTCAAACAAAAAAAGAACCATCGAAATCGGTTTACCCAGTCGAGAGTACTGAGGTAACAAACACAAAAAAAAAAAAAAAAAAAAAAAAAAAATACAGACGAATTGATAACCTCCTCTTTTTGGAAGTCGGTTGAAAACAAAAAAAAAACGGGTGGTGGATTAGTGGATTACTTTACTTTTAAATTGTTGTTTTTTTTTCTCTGGACGCTCTTAATGTGCACGTCTTTCTACATATATGTATAATTTCAACATGAATGATGTAACCAAGATTTTGTAACAATTTTTTTATTGAATGAGTGTACATGGAGTTTCTTGCCCGTTCTTCTCCATAGAGATGTACGCTAGGGAATGGGCAACCACAGTACTTTCTCAAGTTATTATGCCTTGTGTTTGTGACTGTAGCTTTAATTTTTCTTGTATTTTTGACATTCAAAAGTGCCGGAATGGTCTAATTGAAATAAATTATTTGAGTTTGAGTTTGAGCTTGGTCACTCATCTACAGACCAGCCTACGTAAGCACGACGTAACATAACGATCGACCCGAGCGGCTGTTATTATTTAGCCACGAGCTCCTCTCGAAATAATAAAAGTTACAATAATATTTCTGAGTATTTACTAAAATGTGTTTTATTTTGTATTCCGTATTCTTTATGGAGTAAACCAAATTACTATTAGTCGTCAACTCGGTTTTTCCAACACAATATAAAAATGTAAGAAAGCGAAAACTACATTGTCTCGAGCCTTTATATCCTCAATTCTATACCAAAAGTGAATTACATCATTGTTAAGGACATAAGCCGGTAAGGCTCGTGAGAACATATCGAATTTCAGAATAGATAGTAACAATTTAGAGAATGCCTTCGATTTATGTTCCGAAGATTGTGTTCGCCAAAGTGTTTGCTCCAGTTACAGTCTTACATAACTGTGCGTCTGAATTTCTTCCTACTACACTAAATTGATTTGGTTTACTTTATAACCATGTAAAATATCCTATAGATTCCATTAGTTACTCCTAATAGCTAACACGATCGGTCGGTATATTAATGATAGTAAGTAATTATTATGAGCGTCCCGTGTAGCTATTAGCAGGTTACTTACTATATCCATGCTACGTATAAAATTATTATCTGTGGTGGTACTAAAATTTAGCAAATGGTCGTAATTAAATGTAGTTTATTTTACATTCGTGATGAGTAGATGTTTACTATGCGATTGGAGGATGCCCTTTTACTTAATTCTCATTGGTTTATTGGGATAGAACGCGGGAAACGATCTTTTGATCTCTATCTACGATAATAATTTAAATAGTTCACCGATTCACCTGATAGGGTCTTGAGGTTATCACATTATCTGCCGGGGTTGCGGGCCTGTTCGAAAGAGATACCGCGGCCCCGGAACATAAAGGGCGAGGAAGGAACATGGATGGGTTTTAGTCAGTAAGAGTCTGACACTCCCTCCCGCGGGAGAAGTCATTTGATGATTTCCCATCCTAAAAAAAAAAAAAAAAAAAAAAAAAAAGGTTATCACATTATTATTTCCTTTGACTAATATTGTCTCTCTCACTGATATTCGGAATCAGATCTTCGTCATATTGAACATAACATATCGTCCCATGCGAAAATTGAGCTTCAAAATGAGCTTAGACATTCATCATCAACTTATCAGCCCAAAACCGCCATACACACACCCACACATACCTACACACCACACATGCACACGCTCACTTTCCTCAGTAATAACAACATTTTTCACGTGAACTACGTAACCACGTAAGGTATGTTATGGTGGCAGCAAATCACGTAATGACAGAAATAATTGGATCTATGAACGATTTTCGTAATTTATCAAAACGTTTGACATTCAAATTAATAATGTTACAAATCGTAATGCAAACGGTTCGTTTAGTGAACCAAAAATGGCTTCGTTATGAGCACCATCTTATTAGAATTTAAATTCCATCTTCGTCTTCCTACAACATACTACGAAATCAATTGTTGTGCAAATGGCAATGGTGTGTGGAAATTAACAAATCAATCATCGAAACATGATTGATTAGTGATGATGATCTGACATAATTGTGAATAAAATACCTAAGTTATAATCAAGATTACTTCATATGTGACTACATTTATAAGTCATAGAAATTATTTGAGAAATGAGAGTGTTGGCCACCTTAGAATGGTTCTGGAACTTCAACCGGTGCATAGATATTAGGCCTGAATTCTTGTCGAGCTGACGGTCGGCGTACTGTTGGTTCTGAGGCCCTACTCGGCCCTACTACATATGCGGATCTATCCGTCTCTCTCGCGCACGTCTGCAGATGAGTGCGAGTGAGAGAGGCGGATAGATCCAAATATACGGACGAAACGTTAGGGAGTAGGGCCTCTGAAGTCAGCGAGAACAAAATACGGCTGTCGGTCGCCGCTGAATTCAGCGTCGCATTATGGTGCTCTAGAAAATACAATGTAAACTACCTATTACGTGACCGACCGTGCGCGTCCGTCCGTCGACGCGACAAGAATTCAGGCATTTGTTAAGGAATCAAGTATTAAATAATAATATATTGTATTGCTGCAGTCTTGTACAAATGGACTTTATACGTCAAAGTAAATACATTCCTATTTCAAAAAGCAAAGGAAAATTGGTATTTTCTTTACCACAGCCAAAAATAAAAACACCTAACTATGTAAGTGGCAATTTCACGTCTAGACCGCATAACACCGGTAATAACACCGCACGACAAAGCTTGCACATACAAATAAAAACCGGAATCGATAACAAATTGAAAATTGATGCACGAAATTGTAACGTAAACCGTTTAGCCGTAGTTTCCACGCAACTGCATAATAATTTTACCGACACTTTTAGCCGAAACGCGATAGTAGAACCTGTTTCAAATGTGGTAGGGTTTAAATTGGTTTGTGTGCTGGTAGATAGTTGGTAGAGCCATTTTGCAAGGTCCACGTCACTAGCCAGTCACCGGGAACAGGTAACCAACGGTGTTATCTTCGGATGTATCGCACATTGGCTGTTACTTGTGTACTAGGAAACAGTAAATTGAATGTATTAGTCTTAATAGGAGCTGTTACCAAAAAGTCTATTGAAACTAGTGTAAAATAAGCTTAATTTGATTGATTAATAGTATTTCTATGAAGTAAATATCAAATGCCTTTATTATGACTCGAATGGCGTAGTGGTAGTGACGCTGCCTTACGTTCTTAGGGTCCTGGGTTCGAATCCCGGTAGGAGCAAATGTTTGTGTGATGAGCATGGACATTTGTTTCCGAGTCATGGATGTTTATATGTATAATAAGTATGTATTTACTAAACAAAAAAGTATATATGAGTATATCAACTATCTAGTGTCCACGACACAAGCTTTCCTTAGTGTGGTACTAGGTGGCGCTGTGTGTTAATGTCCAGTGATATTTATTTTTTATTTTATTTTTATTATAAAGCTTTTTTTCACTTTTCTTGATCTAACTCTATTGTAGGTCATCATCTGCTTGAACTCTTTCCAACTATGTTGAGTGGGCTTCCAGTCTAACCGGATGCAGCTGAATACCAATTTGTAAGTATTTTACATGGAGCGACTGCCTATCAGACATCCGCAACACGGTTAGTACTGGGTAATACGATACCCCTTGGTACGATTGGTTGTCAGACTTTTTAGCAACGGACCACCGAATGTCAAAGATCTACAATTGACAGCCGGGTCCAACGCCTTTACGTGGTTTGGCACGGAGGGAACATCCGACTGAAAACTGACCCAAGCGACGGTTACTAGTTAGCCATGAACCCCACGTTATTTAGGTATACCTTTAAAATACTTAGTCCAGTTCATCTCTCCTCGAGGGCCGCCGCGTGGTCGTTTTCTGGTAGTTGGGTTGGGTCCACTAAATCCGTCAGTAACTTAAGGCGATTACGTGATAAAAGTATATGATTCACTGCTATAAACAGGACCAGAAAAATATATGATATTCTTCAGGATGATAGTGTTTTGAAAATATAATAATAAGTACAATTATTTGACCCGATAAAAAAAATCACTAACTTATCTCTAAAAATACCTTTCAAACAAAAAAAAAACATACTAATATGCATGCGATCATTCTGATTTTTTTGGCAAATAATTTTTCAAACAATATAATAGCATGATATTGTTTCAGTTTTTTAATCCAATTAATAGTTTTTTTTGTAAATCGATCTAAACCACTCATTTCGCGCTATTTGGCCCGCAGTGACTGACGTAACAACCACTTTGTAGTGCAAGCTGATTAGAACTTTATTCGAACAGCATTTCAAACGAAGTTTGAACCACCACAAAAAGAGTTGCTAATTTAGCTCGTCTAATCGCCTTAACAGAAAGTGATGAAACAGGCCCTAACTAAACTTAACTATAATTGCGAAAATATGTATATGTGATAAATGTTATATCAGTTTCCCGAAAGGATTAAAGCTGCTAGATTAGGTAGCGAACATATTAATTTCGGCCTAGTTTTACAGGAAATCACAAAGATTAAGGTCTATTACAGTATTGCATTCGTAATTCTGTAATGTATTACGGAAACATGCAGAGGTGTGAAACATAAGCCTCATTTTGGTGCAGACTTAAATAAAATTTAAAAGTAATTATTTTAATTATGAGAGCGACTCTAACTTATGCATAATTCGAATAATTGTAATACAGTATCTGTTGTAATAGCATTGTTTGTATGTCTGCAACTCTACATCAAATAATTTTGAGGATAGATTTTATTTCAAAACTTTTGTAAGTCATTAGCATTACACTAACTCAGATACATGTCTTTGAGGCTGATGCTCCAAGCTGTAACCCGCGAAATTTAATTTTTTTTTACGTTTCTTTGCAATTTGCAGGGCAGTTGTATGTTGATGAAAAGAGTCCAGACCCCGTATTCACAAACGTTCGACTCGTTTCCGATTCGACAACTCGTATATCTGTCTTCTTCTGGCATTACGAAAACGAGCGAGATACTCGTAGACACACGACTTTCCGAATCGGAAGCGAGTCGAATGGTTGTGAATACGGGGTCAGGAACGATTTTTTTAAGTCAAAGTCGTTCCTCGACTCTTATGAACTTGGAGGGTTGTATTGATGATTCTGATGATTATAATTCTGTAACTACATACGTACCTATATTAAAAAGTGCTTCAATTGATTTTGCCCGTGATTCTGATCAAACTATTTTCAGGTTTTGCGCATTTACGTTACACGTTGTATAGCGTCCACGTGCATTCTCTCTCCGTTCTCTAAATAATACCTATGTTTCTTACATTAATCAATTCAAGGAAACGATCAAGGAGATCGGATCTCAACAGTCTAACTAAAGATAAATTAGAACTACTCCTGCAAGTACTTGTGGACTCGATGTGAAAGTGGTCTAAGTCTAAACTGTGATATGCTTAGAGTAAACTAATGGTCTATTAATTAATAATATTTGCTTTAAATTATTGTTAGTTTTCGTTAGTGGTTAGGATTGTGATCTAATTCGCGTTTCGTGACAAAACAAGAGGCAATAGATGCACATTTTATGAGTGATTACTCACAAAATGGACAATTATATCGTTTTACTTATTTCTTACTAGGCATTTATCGGTTCTACCGCCGCGTTATTTTAGGGGGTTTTATTCATTGATACCCTTGATTTATCAAATGTATTTTTTGTTTTTTAGCTAGTAAGTGTTTCGGCCATTACATTTGCAACAGCGGATCCATGTCAATCGGGCAAATGATCCCTATCACAAGGTATTTCGGCCATTACATTTGCAACAGCGGATCCATGTCAATCGGGCAACTGATCCCTATCACGAGTAGGCTACCTACACTTACTTAGCCTCTATGTTGGTGTCAGCTTCCCATCTAACCGGATGCAGCTGAATACCAGTATTTACACGGACCCACTGCCTACACTATAATTAGGTTATCGATAGCTTACCAATTACCATCCATCCATTGAAAGTACATGGCACAGGTACTTGTAATAGAAATTGTATCACTCTGGAACTTACCTGAAACGAAAAACAAAAGAAGAATGAACAAATGATTTAATATTAGTACGTACAACACAAGTGTGTGTGTGTGTGTGTATGTGTTGTGTTTACCTATACAAGACTTATTTGTTTACCACGCCTCAATTACCCAAAATATAGCCCTTGATCACGGCGTGCCTTGATTAACATAAATACCTACATTGAGGAAATAGTTTCACATTGCGAATAAGTATGACCTCAAAATTAATCAAACACATCATCAAGCGTAATATTGACAACTGCAAGCAAATGCAAGAACAAGAGCTTGACAAAATCGCAAACATCTGACTTAGAGATGAATATTCATGAACTTCAGACTTGCGAAATAAAAATCGCACGAGTATCTTCAATAGTACTCAGATATTGATGTTCATCTGTTTTAATGACCCAATAAATTGTTACAATACCATTGAACTTTAACTTAATGGGCTAAAGTTCCAATTGATCTGTATCTTCTCATCAAAATGCAGTTAAGATAGTATTTTTATTGATTTTAATGTGCTAAACCCTGTTTATAGGTAATCATATTTCTGAAACAGTGATTGCAATATTTTTAAATGCAATTTAGAGCAAATCAACTTGTAAGTAGTTGGTAACTTGATACCTATAATAAAGATGTTGATTGAAAATTAAACCAAAGAGATATTTCAAAAGTCAAAAAAATCATGTGTAGGTAAGTATACTAAAAATATAAGTATGATTCGAAAAGTGGTTCTGTAACCTTTAAATTTAAATAACTAGGTACTTATACTCATCCAAAAATCGATACAACATCATTATAACTTGTTTCATGACTCGATTTGAAAAGAAATCGATATTTCTGCTGCGTCTGCGACGTTTGACAAAAAACCTGATTAGTTCGAAGTACGAATACGAACCGTATATTCGTACTTTTTTAAAATAAACATATACTTATAGCAGTTTTCCCAAATCTGGTGATATCTCCCATATTTGATTAAATGGATATTATGTAGAAATGTTACCACTCCTTTTTAAGTTTAGCCCGTTGCAAAGCTAATTGGTATTGGTGCTGTGCTGGTAATGTATTTTTTTAAGTGGATGTGAAGATCTTGGAAAATTACCTATCCGTGGTATCAGGATGAAATAACTCGGAATACGATACATTTTTGACGCTGCAATTTTCAGCAGCAGTAAGATATTTTAATCATTTGCAGAATAACGATACCGTGTCATTCTCTTTCTTGTAAGTTGGAGTTACACATTTTCATTTTTCTTTTCGTGTTTTTAGCTACTATAAATATTTTACGAACTCAGTTTGCAAGCAAAACTGTCGACGATGGAAGTTTGACGCTCAAATTCACATTGTAACATTCAATTCTTATAAAAGCTAAAATTACTAAAAGATAAGTTGGATTTTTTACTTGTTTATTGGAGTTCTAGAATTTCTTTAAATTCCTTGAGAGTTATCAAGGAAAAAATCGTAAAGAAAGCCAAATTTAATCCATAAATGTCTTGATTCAGCGTCCATTGAACTCATTTTTTTTTTCAATAAATTAATATGATATAAAACTTCAATCTACAATGAATACGTTTCATTGGTTGTCGTTTGTCAATATAATAAGACAAAAATACAATCAATTAAATTAAAGCACTATACATTTCTGCGTCAATTCAGCTCGCTCCTCAGTCTCATGTCATTCTCGCGCGAGTGCTTGAAAAGGAATGTACTCGTTTGACTCGTGTACGCCGATCGACATAATTTGATCCAGGAAGTAAAAATCGTGAATTTGTGTAAAAAATGTAATAGGACTCGCGGCGTTTGTACTTCTAAGTAACACGTTACGCGCTTGCCACTATCGTTAGTCTGCGATAGAATCTTAATGAACACATAACTAGCAATCAAACAAACTAGGTATTCTTGCCTTATAGATCATTAACTGAAATGAATTAACAAACACATTGCAGCCGTACAATTTTATGCGTTCCGTATAAGTTACATTTTAAGTAAAGCGCGCATGCGTTATGCGTTCTGTCGCAAGCGCACAGCTGCTAGCTATCCGTACATCTAGTTCATAGCCTGCACATTAAAAAAGTAAAACATTTACGTAATCGTTGAATGGTAACGCACTGTTTCCGAGATTTATGTTTAATACCTATTACTTCATTTATTATTCGTTTTTTTAAGATTTCAAACATTATATATTAAGTGTTTTTTATTATACGGTAATTATAAGTTTTTGTTTTTTAACTGTACCTAGTCGTTTGCTTAGGCCATGACGTGTGCGCAGCTGACTTACTGACACTAAAAATTGCAACTACCTACACATGGTAATTATTACCTACCTCGCAGTACACGGTCGTGCTTGACTTTGCTTGACACGTAAAAAAACAATAAAATCTACGAGCACACGTGGGAGGTACACAGGTATACGTCGTTTTTGTGGAACCATGGAACCACCCTCTCAAAGAGTCGAGGTTTGTGTCTCAGTAGTGGAAACATTATGTGTGCTGTTAAAGAATATGTAGTCAAAATATTAGAACAATAAAGAGAATGAGAGACAAAAGAGAGCATTTTTATGAATTATTCCAGAAATCCCCACCGACAAATCCCTACCAGTGGGGATTGTTACTTTTTTTTCCAGAAATCCCCACTAGTTAAATAGTGTCAGCCTAGTGGGGATTTTTTGAGAACAAACAACAAGCCCCACCAGATGTTGTTGTTTCTAAAATGTTAAACGAAAAATAAGTTAGTCAAAGAAAACATAGTGCAAATACTATCAAAACGTAATTTGTCAATTGTATTACCGTATTGTACCATTTATGTCAAACATTTAAAAATTAGCCTTTCCTTTATTAAAAGAAAAAGTACATAAAATATTGTACATATTTAATTGAGTAACAAATTACCACATCTATTATGAAGGTAAAATGATCGCAAACGTAGAAGTACAAAAGCAATAAATCTCAATAATTACCGCCCTTTCGAGTATTAGCTAATAGTTTTAAGTTTAAATTGTTGCATAAAAATATTCGATGTGTGTACACAATGCGGTTTGAAACCGACAAAAAATATTAAGAAAGATTATTCAACTTTCAAAATATATGTCAAGACTAATTGTTTGACACCAATTTTGGTCATACTAAGCGGATGGTACATATTGATTTAAGTTGTGATGAACCAATAAGAAGTTTGTATAGTCTACGATTGATTGCAATTTAAATGCATTTTATTTGCTTCAGTTGCACTTGCAAATCTTGCAAACCCAAGACGTGTTTAAGTACTTAATTCGTCACATAACCCAGTTTTTTGAAGCAGTCGTCGGCTGTAAATACTCCATATTTCTTTTTTATTCCGAATGACATTGAAGAGAACAATAGAAAACATTGTTTGAATTCATATTTGTTTTCAAGAAATTAATTATAGTTTTTCATTTCCATGACAGCCTTGAGCCTGCTTTAAACTGACAGAGGTATAAAACAGGACTTCACTGTACCACATACATGATGATGTATAAAAATGGCAGCTCACATTTCCCTAGTCTTTCTTATTTTCCTGTTACCAAATACAGCCACAGAAACCGCCTAAACTCATCTGCCATTCTAATGACATATTACTACACTGACCACAGCTCATCATAACCATTGTGGTCTATACCACAGGTCTCTACTCAATGGTCAAGTTGCCCACAATCGACCTTCACCCGCTGACCTTCCATTCATTATGAAAGATCTTCTAAACGTAATAACAGTCGTCAATCATACGCTACACCATTTATATTGTAACATCTATACCTAGATTACATCTAGAATGCTAAGGACAACCGTTAATCAATTTAATTTGACTTTTCACGCAAACAAAGTAGGTTAATCGGCTGATTGTATCGAACATCTTTTACTTTGTTGTATTTGAGGACCGCCTATTTTGTATTTATGTGCGGTAGTATTTTTAGTGTAAGGTTTAAAGAAACTTGACTTAGAATTAATGAATACAATATGTGATGAAACGAACTTCACAAGCGAAGTTCGATCAATATTATATGAGTCGCTTCATTCGAAGATATAATATAACCAGGTATATCAAATATATGAATCGTTGGATTAAAATTACCGTGTTAAAAATGGCCATTGATGTCAATTCAAAACTCTGTTTTGGAGGTTTTTTGCCGTTACCAAATAGATGAACATTTTTTGTGGTAGTCAATTGTTCAAGTCTGTCAGTAACGGCTGAAAACTGTACTTATAACTGAATTTATCTTTCTTTTTATCTATGTTATTTTGACCATAACGCACAATGATGTAACACATACAATGTATTTTGGTGAAAGCGTTTTAAATGAGTCATAAAATTGACAATTAACGACAGAATGTCGACCCATTAATCATTAATTTACTTTATTTAATAACGTAGATAAGACAGAAGTATACTGGTAATGACAGATTTTAAAGCTACCCTCATTTTATAAACTCAATTATTACAAAAACTGTAGCAGGTTGCAATTTGCAATGGGCCGGAGTGCGGATGTTGCAAAATTGTATCAGTGCACGCAAAACAATTTACGTATAACTTGTGGTTTCTTCTCATATAGAGAAAGGAAAATTAGAACGATAAATCATAGGAAACTTAATTGAAAATGTATTAAGTAAGGGTATTAATATTAATATGAAGAGGTTGTTGCTTTACTTAGACGTTGTTGTAAGTTTAGCAGTAATCTCCGACACTCCTAATTCCATTAAAAAAAATCTTTCACTGATGTAAAGATACACTATTATCAAGTGCAATAGAGGATAACGTTTTATTGACCCAGATTAATTCGGGGGCAGATTCCAGTCCAAACTTTTTAACAGTATTGAAATTTACAACGAGATTGAACAAGCCTTAAACACAAGCACCTGTAAATTATGAAGATAATTCTTACACATTACACCACCACTTTAACCCAGCCCATCCAATTAAGTTCATTACAAAGCTTCAAGTATCACGCGAAGCCATCGTTTAGATAATACAAATTGCGATGAATGTCGACACAAGTGTTGTAATTCTTTTGGGATTCCTTAGATTCGGATAACTTAAAGGAAAATATATAACAATATACATATAATATTAATAATAATAATATAATGAGCCCTGACCGCCGCGGTAGCTTGGACCCTGTTCCCGATACCGGTGGGCTACAATTTTTTATATTTTTAAATGTTTTTTATATATTTTTATGTTAATATTTAAAAATATAAAAAAATGTTGAAAAAATTGAATAAAGGGAATAATAAAAATATTTTTGTAAAGAAGTGAGATCTATGGAACAATTCTTGCTGTAGAATTTTGTTTGACAGTTTTGGAGAACCTGGCGGGAATCCAAAAGCATCAGAAGTTGGTTTGTTTGTTTGCCAAGTATCAGATGTCGAGCTAGAAGAAAAGATGCCACGAACAAAAACGTTTCCTTTCGTGATTACTCTAATTTAATTCAAGTTTTCAAGCCTCTATCTGCCTAGTCTCCTCTCCACTATACTATGGTGTGCTTTCAGTTTCTTATGCTTCTAACCTCCAAAGCTTTATTGCTGGGTAACACGATTATTAAATCTCCTAAGGAACCAGGAAGCCACACCACAAAAATTCTTAGATAGAACCATGGACCTAAAAAAAAAGGCGGACGCCGTCTTCTTTAACAATACCAACTGAAGCACCCATAGTAAGTCAGTGCACTAATGCTGACAAGTGACAGGTGCGCACGCACACATTCACACCATAGTAAGTCTGCCGTCGCGGCGTCGGTCATTACGTTTTGAACGATGCTACGTGTGCCCGCTTGTTATTTTGCGTAATAAATCGTAATAAACAATATCTGTCACAAAAACTTGTAATAAAACCAAGTGCAAGGGAAATCTTATTGAAATATTGTTTAAAAATGGGTAATTATTCATCATCTGGCATCCCTTTACACACGCACACATAGTTACGCAGCCGCCATTGTGATGCTTCAATTTTTTCTTAATGAAGTTACGTCCGCCTTTTTTTTAGGTCCATGGATAGAACCTAGTTAAAACCAACGATTCCAAAATAAAATCAGTTGCAATAGGTACACCGAAAAGGAAAACCTCGAAGTATTTACTAGACGTCTAATCTAACGCAGTTGTTACGTTAAAACAAGCTGTAAAATAAACCAGAAACCACCCTTTTATTCAGTGGCAGAAAACGCGGAACTACAGTGGAGTTGCTTTTATGTGAATGTCAAAATAAATATTAATAAACTGGTCTACAGTGCACTGTGGCGCCGCTGCCAGTTATTCTAATTTCCCGTGGGCACTTTATTTTTTCATGTACATCTGTTAAAGTCTAGCTGGGAACTAGAAAAGAGTAGTTATTTCGGTTTTGGAGTTCCGTAGTTTTTAAAATAACTGAGTTATTTATGGTTTTGCTGTGCAAAAGGATTTACTATAGGTGTGTTTTGTTTTGAGGAGACATTTTTATACAATACTAGTATTTCACCCGCGACTACGTCCGCGTAAATTGTGATAGCTCGGTTGAAGTACATAATATAATTAAAATAATTTACAGCCATGAATAATATAGCTTTCTGGTTGTGGAAGAGTTTTTAGAATTGGATCATTAGTTCCGGAGATTACCCCCTACAAACAAACTTACAAATATAAAAACCCGCCTCTGCTCCGCGCGGTTTCTATAAGTATCTTGTTTGACTGAACACCCAAATTTATTTATTAACTGAATTACATTCTGGAACAAAATCTATTCTAAATGATGACTTGGTTACCTACACCTACATCATCAGGCATGAAATGTGACTTTAATGTATAAAAATCTCAGCACGTGACGAAGATATTATTTGTAAAATTTGTAAGAGGAACAAGTTTACTCCATTAAGTGTTTAATTACTGCTGTGATATATTTAGACTCCGTTTTTTACAACAACAAATGAAGATTGTATCGAATTATTGAAATGAACATAATCTCGTCTTTCGATAACTTGTTTTAATACACGTACTACGTATCGTAGACATTAGTATGGAGGGAATGCGAATATTTTTAAATATATAACTAGATTAACAACACTGAAAGCTACGTATCCCACACTAATTTCATTATGTGATGAAAGTTTATTTTATTTTAAATGGCCACGGCTGGCTTAAGATATGCAGTTTGTATTTTATGTGTAGACTTAATCTGATAATTCAGTACCTAAATGATTCCAGCCACACGAATACTGAATTTTTTCGTGGATAACTTTTGAATAAAAACCGACTCCAAAAAACACAAAAAAGTGAAAAAGAACTTTAGCTTCAGAAGTCGGTGACCTTTGTTTGATTGATTTACTTCGTTTTTTGTCACCGACTTCTGAAGCTAAAGTTATCACTTTTTTGTGGTTCACTTGTACAGCGTAGCGGCGTGATGTTATGTTATGAACTGGTGTAAACAATAGATAGACATGAGATTTCAGCAATCCCAGTCCATTTGCTATCATTTATTGAGGAGTTCCGTTGCCTATCTCCGAAGTTATGCATCAGATCTTCACCAAATTGAAATGGGACCACTTTAAGAAAGTATTGTTCCAAAAACTACCCAAATCACATCATGTGTGCCTATAAAATTTGAAGAGTTCTCTCCATTTCTCTAGGATCTCATCATCAGATCCCGACTTGATGATTATAGGACCACCTGGGAAGTATACACACACCTTTCACCTTTCACGCAAAAAAAAAAGATTCAAATCGCTCCAGCCATCTTCGAGTAATCGGGGAATATATTAAAAAAAAAAGGTTCCGACGAATTGAGCACCTCCTCCTTTTTGAAGTCGGTTAAAAAGTCAAGTCATGCATGATAGGATCAGGATACTATCCGATTTCAAAATGGTGTAGAAGTACCGCATTGTCTGTTTCAAAGTGCCTCAACTAACGCAGTCGTATGCTGGACGTTATGTAGTGACAAACATTCAACATACAAACAATTCGACACATCTGCTCTGCCTAATATATTTGTAAGTTTGTAGCCATTCTGTATTTATTAAATCGATATGCTTCAGAGTCCCTACTCCCTAACGCTTCGTCCGTATATTCGGATCTATCCGCGTCTCTCACTCGCACTCATCTGCAAACCTGCACGAGAGAGACGGATAGATCCGAATATATTAGATTATAGATCAGATTATACGGACGAAACGTTAGGGAGTAGGGCTTCTGACACGACACAACACGACATAGTGTGTTTCAAACGTCAAGGCAGATTTAGACAGGGTCAGTGCACAAGTCAGTTACGGCGCCAATGCCAGCGCCAAGACTGACTTCCACTGTTTACATGGAGTCAGTTGTTGGTCAGTAGTCGCGGCTAGTTTTCACGTTGAGAACACGTTTGTCAAGTCAGTGAGAAACAAAAATGAATTCGCGACAAGGACGAGAAAAACAACTGAAACAACAGCTAAGTTTCTTGTTAAAAATTTTCCTAAAATCCTAAAATCCTTGTCGTGCCACCACCAACTGGTTCCACAAGAGTGTCTTCCAAAAGTAAAACAAATGAATGACTTAAGAAAACGTCGTACCTATTAAAATCATTTCTCTCATTGCAATCGTGTTTAGTCCCCAAACTACCGGCTATTATCCCAGTACCAAGTTATAATCATAGACCTACTAGGCTATTACATTAATGAAACATACTTTCACAACAGAAGTGTAAAAAACCTAATGTAATAAACACCTTACATATATATATGCTCTGAATGTTTGATGTAGGAATAGTTTTAGTATTCGTACGAAATATCTTTATGCAGTTAAGAGATCGGAATCTTTAAACTGAAATAATTTATACAGAGTGTAAAAATATCAAAGAACTTTTTAATTGCTACTTATTTTATTCATACATTTTTCTTTTTATTCTTTTGTAAAGATTAGTTCATTTTGTTTTACGATAGTTTAAAAGTTACAGTATGTTGGTAGCGACGTTAGCTAAAACTAACTTGAACTGATATCTTTGAAATGAAATTATAACAGTGATTGTAAAGATTAGTTCATTTTGTTTTACGATAGTTTCAAAGTTACAGTATGTTGGTAGCGACGTTAGCTAAAGCTAACTTGAACTGATATTTTTCAAAATAAAATTATTACAGTGATTGTAAAGATTAGTTCATTTTGTTTTACGATAGTTTAAAAGTTACAGTATGTTGGTAGCGACGTTAGCTAAAGCTAACTTGAACTGATATTTTTCAAAATAAAATTATGACAGTGATTGTAAAGATTAGTTCATTTTGTTTTACGATAGTTTAAAAGTTACAGTATGTTAGTAGCGACGTTAGATAAAGCTAACTTGAACTGATATCTTTGAAATAACATTATAGCACTGATGTGAACGTCAGACTTCCTCTGATTTTTCATGTGGTGAAGGAATACTTCTTGAGGAAACCAGCATGCCTTGGAGATATTTCTTGACGGCATGTAAAACCAAGTCAGAGGCCCATGGGTGCCATAAAAACTCTGACACGAGGTTATATATGCACTAACCCAACGATAAAGAAGATGATTATATTATATGATTATATTATATGACTAGCTGTACCCGGCATGCGTTGCAATGCATTTTTTCCTACCTACCTACTACCTACCTACCTACCTGTCTACTTCTCACCGTTTAAACCTTCCCTGGACTACGACAAACATTTTAAAACCAAAATCAGCTCAATCGGCCCAGCCGTTCTCGAGTTTTAATCAGACTAACGAACAACAATTCATTTTTATTTATATAGATTATATTATATAGCTCTCTTTGTCATGGAATGACACATAAATGGCGATAGTGGTTGTACCTAGAGATTACAAATGTGGTGTTATAAACTAGTTAATAATTTAAGTACAACTGACTACATAACTTATACAGGCGCATTATATTGTATAATGCGCCTGTATAAGTTCTATCTGTATAAGTTCTTGATTTATTTCATTACCACTGCTCTCAAACGGTGAAGGAAAACATCGTGAGGAAACCGGCATATCCTAAACCCAAAAAAATCGAAGACATGTGACATCTACCAATACGCACAGGGCCCGTGTGGTGGATCATAGCCCAGTCCCTCTCATAAAGAGGAGGTCTGTGTCCCAGCTGTGGGAACATTAATAAGCAGAAGATGATGATGACATAGAATTCCATTAAAATTAAAACAACAACAAAAGAACTATAACAGAAATTCCTGCTTGACATGGTAATACATCTCTACATATTATTATAGGGATATGGTAAAGTCTTCCGTACGTTTTACATCGTGTCGAAATTTTTATTTCTCTATTATCCTTTGTCCACACAGTTTCGCTCGTAGAGTAGAGACGGGAAAAAAGGATTATAAAAGAGACAGGAACAAGTTTATTGCGGGACCCCAGTTAACCCTGAGGCAGTGTGATATAACACAATGGCTTTGTTCGTAGATAATTCTGGAACACGGTTACAACTAAAGTTTTTCTTTCTAAGGTCTTTGGTAGATTTGAAAGCGGTATACTTTTTGTGCTTTACAGACTTTACTAGAAAAAAAATCAATACAGTCGAATTGACAACCTCCTCTTTTTGGAAGTCGGTTGAAAATGGATTTACATTGCCATTATTGACAGTGCTTATTTTAAACACAAACTATAATACGCACAGGAACACGGTTCTAAGGTAAAAACTTCATTCTGAGAAAAAAATTCAAAGAAAATTTTCACATACAAAATAAATCATCAGTTCTTAAAAAAAACATCTGTTCATTTTGACCGTGTATGTATTGCGGTTTTATTGGAAACAGCTGATTTTAAATAAACAGTAGGATGTATAGAACCGTTTTCGTGTGTCCTGTCTACCCTATATAAGTGAAGTTGGTTATTGCATTTTCAGAAGTTGCTTTGCTCTCAACTCATGCCTAAATTAGTGACTTAGCATAACGTTGTTGGGTTCCATTTTGAACTGGCGTAACTCCTGGAGGCTTTCAAAAGTTGTATAGTAAACGCATTCAGAGCATTGTGCTGATGGATGGATTGTGTTTAAAGTACAAATATTACAATTAAAACTTGTACTTATTAAAAAAAAATTTTTCAAAAATTTGTGACTTTGAACCCCAGCGCGGTACCGCAAAAGTGAGTCGATAAGCGCTGCGTTACCGGCAGCGCCGTGCGGCTGCCGCACCGTGCGCTTTGTATGAAAACAAACGAACGTCCGTACGCAGTACGACAAACGCACTGCTTCGGCGCTGTGGCCCTACTCTCTAATGCTTCCTCCGTATTTTCGGATCCATCCGTCTCTCTCACTCGCACTCATCTGCAGACGTGCGCGATAGAGACGGATATATCCGAATATACAGACGAAGCGTTAGGGAGTAGGGCCTCTGCAGCGACGCGACACGAAACGTCTAAATTGAAAGCGCCCTAAGAGTTTTTAGAATTGGATTTTTAGATTCGGAGATAATCCCCTACATATCCCCTACCTACATGATACCTCTTTATATTATTAGTATAGATGCGTCCATAACTGAAAAGAAGCTTACAATGTAAAGATCCTCAAATTAGTTGTATTGTCTTTTATTTGCTCACTATATTCCCCTGTAATATTTCACCATGAACAGACTGGACATAAACATTACTCTTACCGATTTATAACAACATAATCTTTGATTTGTGCTCGGTTTGCGTATTCACGAAATATTGAGCGTTGTATATTGCATTGCATGTAACCACTCGGTGGGATTAAATAAAGTCTTAATATGTAAGTAGGTATAACTATTCAAGCTTACAGTGACACTGAAAATCAATAAATTATGAAAAAACTGATCATATAAATTGGTCTTTCATTTTACCCAGAGTTCAACTTCCTTACAGTATTCTACTTTTATGACTTACGCCAATGAGTGTATTCTGACCAGTGGTTTTTGCGTTAAAAGTAAAAACATCCATCCTTCACAAACTTTGGCATTTAATAATATTAGTGGGACGTAGTAGCTTATTAAAAATATCCTTACATAACAATGTTTACTTAGAGAACTTTTTCGACGTGACGCGGTGGCGCCCGCCTTGTGACGTGTCACTTTACGGATATTGACTCGATCGGTCACGGACTCATCGCGGCCCGAGAACCGAGACCGTGACGTTGACCAACAATACACCACGCATTGCATTTGGGCAAATAACACAAACTTAATATCTCGCCTGTTATCCCTGAAATGATAGGCAGAAGTGTATCAAATTTTATTATGGTACACCCACATTTAGATCAGTTATGTTTAAGTGCCATATAAAAGAGAACGAGCCTACGCCATTAACGGGGCAATAGTAGCAGCCAGACTCTGAATCTGCACTGAACCCGTTCAAGATCCGTCAGAGAAAGTCAATATTCGAAAACAGTAATGACACTGACCTAACAGCTGATCGCGTTCAGTTTCATTGGTGTGTGTTTAGATGTCGATTTTACTCAATGATGACTCTGACGTCACATTTGTATGCATGGGAACCATGAGACATTATGGAGCAATACAGATGACGAATTGTGAAAATAGTTGTTTAACCATAAAGAATCAATCGTAGATTTTATGGAATAGAGCAATGAATTTCTTTGGGCCATCTTTTTTTTAATGATGACCTCATATTTTACTGATATTTATGGGAAATAATGCAGTTTTAAGGAAGTCATGTAATTTTTGGGTGGTATTTAAGTTGTCCAAGTTAGTTACCTACTAGGGACCGGGAGTATTAAGATATCACGTGTATTTAGTTTTACCTTTCTGTCTAGACATATTTATCATGGTCCTTAATTTCAGATTAGATTATACTTTATACCTGTATTTAAAGATAACATTAAAAAAAAATTAAGATTCTTTGTAGGTACTTAAAAACACACTCGTTTTTAGGGGCCAGGGGGGTATTCAAAAATGCTAAAAAACATCACGTTATTAATGGACGACCCGTTACCTAATAGAAGGGGCAAAACTGTAGGCAATTGTAACAATATTAACACGTAAGACTTAATTGCAACTTGTCAAATTTTGCTTAAACAAAACATGTGAATTAAAAAACGCTCAGGATACATTGAAGGTGCCTGAAGTTCCTATTCTACAATATAAGTATATTAGGTACATACTAACTATGTACTGGTTTCAGGACAGACCACATAAGGGGAGTAATCAAACCTGTTTAAATTCAACTGCCAAAAATTATAAGCTGCTGTGACACTACGTCACTAATGACTTTCAATAAACAAGGTCGTTCTCTTGTTTTAGAGGTCAAGAAGCCAATATAGTCCCATTTTAATGTGGTCGCGGCAAAATAAGACGAAACAAGTTATTTTGTTAACCATTTTCAAGCTTGATGACATCTTTAGGTAATTATAAAAGATTTTATACTCTTTTGGGTTTTGTTAGACAATTTACAAAAATGGAATCAGTTTCATGTATTTGTTGTTCTAAATTAATTACTTTTTTAAAAGTGTTAACAGCTGATTCGAGAGTAGCGGTGGCACAGTGGTGGCGGCCACGACTTACGAACAGTAAGTCGTGGATTCGAACCCAGTCAGGCGCATTACTTTGTGTAATTTATTTCATCACCGCTCTGCTTTCAAAACGCTGAAGGAAAACATGGTGAGGAAACCGGTATGCCATATAGAACCAAAAAAATCAAAGACATGTGACATCTACCAATCCGCACTGGACCCGCGTGGTGGTTTATAGTCAATTCCTTCTCATAGAGAGGAGACCTGTGTCCCAGTAGTGGGAACATTATTAGGATGATGATGATGATGATGAATAGCTGATTTGATTAACTATGTCAGTAGCTGGATTTGTGCCCGGTTGAAGATAATAGGCACACCATAATATAGGGTGTAAAAGACCTCTTAACGAAGCCGAAAGGCACTTGTTCTCCCTGTCATTGCGATCATTTTTTTTTATTATTATTATTTTCCGGGTGGAAAATAATAATAATAATAAATATGTAAAAATATAAAAATGTGAATGTTAAATGAATAAAGGAGATAATAATACAAAAAATCGTTATTTTCAGCTTACAATAGAGGACTCGAAAATAATTGTTTGAATGTAGGTACTTATACTATTAATATGTATATACACCTCTGCCTAACCTTTCGAGCATTACATAAAAACATGCGTGTTGTTATGTTATGTTAATAACTGGTTAATATTATTTGTACCTTTTTGAAAACAACATTGAGTTTTGTATCATTATTTTTAACCAAAGTACTTAATTTAATAATTAGGAAGGACATTACCTACTTAAACATATCGCATAAAATTAATTGAAAATTTTACTAATAATAATGTTCTGGTCACACACTCATTTTAATCTTTAATTTATTTTTTAATTAATCTTTAGTAGATTCGTTTTGTCTTTCTTCGTTTTATCTGCCTGTTGACAATAACGAAAACAAAATTCACAAATTTTAACCAAAAAAACTAGCATTGTAATAATAGTTGATAAATAATGCATCTTTCCAAGAATGTGGTAGGTCAGTTGCAGCTGCATTTTATTGAAGGACGCCGTGTCATCTCATCAGAACTGGACAGTCCAGTTCACTGCAACTAGTTTATATCTTCAAAGTTAATTAAACGTGGTAATAGGTTCTTTAGATGTACATACATAAATGTAAGGATATCCTCACTTGAGTGCTGCTATTTTAGTTTTGCCGGTTTCTATAAAAATAAATTGTATTACATTCCGGTAGTTTTATAAAGTAGGATTTGGTGGACACTCATTGACAGAACTAAAGGGGAAGTCCCGTTCCCATTATGTCGTGACGACAGATATGTCGTCACGACATAATAATCGTGTAGTTTTGAGTGTCGTGGCTTGTGTATTTAAATGGAGGTGTTCATATATTTTATAGGACGACACGATTACTGTCGTCCATGACTCTTACCCTTTTACGATAAATTATTTGTCACGACATAGTGGGAAGAGAACCTTACAGAAACTTAAAAACACGCTAAGAATACTAACACAAAAATACACTACAAAAAATCCTGCCCAACGAAAATTAAATTACGCTATGAACACTCGGCTACGGAGCATACGCGACAGTCATTACGCTACGAAAAGTAAGCTCCGAATCTACGAAAAGTATAAGCTACGGAGATTGGCTACGTCACCAACATGACGCCACGAAAAGTTAGCTACCAACTTTCGGCCACAAAGACTACCCGCACTGCGGCTCATAGTTATTCTTCTAAAACCTGGTTTTGACAAATACTCCTTAAAGTCCATAGACAGTAAATATAATAATTAATCTTGCATACGCATAGTATCTGTTACATTACGCTTACTATCGGATACCGTGATCAAAGGTTAAGCAGGGTGTTCCATGACAAACTACTATAATTTGTAGGAGGATGTACCTATTTACTTTGCAGTATTATATGTATAGTTGGTTGGAGGTATTCTTATAAAAGTAAATGATGCACCCCAACTTATAAGTAACCTGTATTTCGTTGATGTAGATCAGCAACAGAATATCTATACTAATATTATAAAGCAGAAGAGTTTGTTTGTTTGTTTGGTTGAACGCGCTAATCTCAGGAACTACCGCCTCGAATTGAAAAATTGGAAATGCGTTGAATAGTCCATTTATCGAGGAAGGCTATAGGCTATATAACATCACGCTATCACCAATAGGAGTGGAGCAGCAATGAAAAGTTTTACAAAATCTGGGGAAATTTTATTCCCTTTGTGAGCGTTTTCTTTCTTATGTGACGCAGACGAAGTTGCGTGGGTCAGCGAGGAGATTATAATTGTAACAACTTTGGATATAGCTGAATTCTACAACACTCCTTTGTGCTTATTACTGCTGCCAGTGTCGGACTATGGCTCTTCTCTTTAATCTATTAGATTCTGTCACCATTAACGCGGACCGTGGGAACATACTAACTTGTCAAAGTCGTGTCCTACCTTTTGTGTTTCGAATTTATGACATTGTAATCAGGTTGCACATTGTATACTAACTCATTATCGAAGTACAATGATAATGATAGTAATTTCGCGCCGCCTGCGCAGTGAGACCGCCATGATTAATGTTGAGCATCCCCATTACAAATTATATTTGAACTATATTGATATACGGTGGTTTTTGATTGATTGTTTTTTATTACACATGTAGCTTAGAGTAATTTTTGTAATTTTGTATCCTTGACTTGCTGACATTAAATTTATTGAAGATGTTATTTTTTTGGGCCTCGGCTTTTTATTTCTTTTTTTAAGAAAAGCATAGTTTTAGAGAAAATCTCCGATGAATTATTAATTATGTGAAATCTTAGCATTTGTTTTGACACTATTTTACTCGCTTTGCTGAAGTTAACGTAATGTGGGTAAGTATTTCTTATTCTTATAAATTATGTTTACGAAGAATAAATAGTTGGAGTTTCAAACTTATGATATTAACGAGAAGATTGTGGAATCTAAATTAATGGACGAAATAATTTATTTAAAACGACTTAACAACTAAATAACACCATCTATTTTTAGTTCATATATAGGCTGTTTAGGTATTTAAAGCGTGAAATTAACACAGCATTGTGTACTCTGAATGAAGTTCACATACCCAATTCGATTTGAATTTAGAATATAAAATATTTTTGATCGTGTATTGTCGTGACTTGTAAATTAAGAGCGCGTATCCCAAAAGATGGCAACGTTGCAAATAACTGTCAAATATTTACATGTTTTAATTAATTTGGGTATTTTACTGTGTGAAAATAAGTAAAATGGCTCTGTAGTGGACTAAAAAAATGATTAGGAAATGCAGTAATTAATATCTTAATACCGAATATAAAGTTTTAGATGTAAAAAAAGTATCTGGGAACTTGCCAAATGCTTTTTTTACATCTGAAACGTTTACAACATCAAATTTAACGTTTTAATTGCAAATCATATTCATTTTTTAGGGCACTACAGAGCCATATTTCTTATTTTCATACAGTAAAATTGCCAAATTAAATAAAACATGTAAATATTTGACAGCTATTTGCGACGTTGCCAACTTTTAGGACGCGCTCTTAACCCCTCGATACGGCCATTAAAATGATATTTTGTTAAAACGACGGAATATAAATATCTACCTATTGATAAAAAGTTTAGGTGTAGACACTACTACAAATTATTTAATTACATAATATTTTAGATGTAACTTTGTTATATTTGACCCCTAGTTTTGTTTTAAGGTTATGTTATTTTGAGCTTAGGTATTGATTGTGTTTCGCTTTGTTAACAATTTATTACGTATTTAAGTATAACAATGTTTTGTTTTACCTAATGACGTCGAATGTAACAATGTTATTTTATGATCATTGTTTATTTTTGTGACAAATTAGAGCCAAACTTGTATTATTAATGAGTTGTACCTACCTTCAATTTAATTATTAAAACATGTGGTTTTGATCCCTTATTTGGGTTTTTCGCACAGTCCTTTGATTTAACTTTCAACATGGCTTGTAACCTAAGCTTTCAACATAGCCCTTACGCCCCAGCCATATACGTGTATAAAACTGGTAGTCCCGTCCCGACTATGTGGGTAATTTTACACCGTGGACGTTGTTTTTTATATGCAGCTGGTATCCTGAGTTGCCCCGGTCATCACGAATTTTAACGAAGGCTTAAATTATTTTCATGTCGATTGAGTCAAGGATCCGTATGCCAGGAGGGGTAGGAATGCAAGTGAACTTGCACGGTATGGAATGGAAATACATGTTGACCGTTTACTGCCACTTGCACACTCTCACATTGTTATTTTCACCAAGGGACATCATATTAAATCTAGTATTTTCATCCTTTTTGGTATATTTATCGTAACCACTGGCCACAATGCCGTTAAAAATAATATGCCAAGCCGTTAGCTAAAAAAAAAACAATATTGGTTTATTTCTTTTTTTACAAATGGCTGACGTGTGACTTTTTTGACGTTAAGTGGCCAGTATGTGTTTATTACTCAAGTTCCAAAAAGAATATTTATGAAAAACATTTATGAAGATCGGTAGGTATACCCTTAACATTATTTGAAAAACTTCTTTATTTTCATATTGTGAAGAAAGTTTTATTTTAGGAAATTATAATGTTACTCAACTATCGAAACGAAACAAAAATGACAATTCTACTCGAAGTGGGCAGTCGAAGGATGTTCTAAATTCCTTCAAAGCTCATTAAACTGAACCAAAGATGCAGCGGATGACTCAAACACTTGATCACGCGCATACTTGCATAAAATTAGTGCGTAATAATTAAAATTTATTCAACTCAATATTAGGCAAGTGTCGAACTAGTTCTTACATTATAACGCAATCAAAGGCATGCTACCCAGGAAACGCAGACAGCCTACACACATGCAGATTTAAAATGATTGCGAAGGCACTATTTCAATTTAAATTGAAAGATAAATACAACTTAAAAGTCAACAAGGAGCAATGTTTTCATAGCCCACAATAATCAAAATAGTCTTTCAAAATGTATAATGGTCTGTGGGCAAAAATCTCGCAACACATTCAAGTACCTACCTGGCATTGACAGAAAGCTGAAAGACTAAGAATTCGGTAAGATGATGCTTGTCGTCGAAGAAAGAGATTAAGGTCAACGCACACGTGTTAGCACTGCATCGAAACAGCTTCACCTGAACCTGTGCCTGAACTCAAGCCGTTCTCGATTTTTTATCAACCTACGGCCGAGCCAAAAGGAAGGCACTGTTTTAATCTTTTACTAAAAACTAAACTTATATTGTCACTTACGGGATATCTGCCGTGATTATTCTATATCAATATTTTATTGGCACTTTTAGCATCAATTTCTACCCACATAAAAATGTCGAAGCATCAGGAAACACACGCAGTTGTCTTGCATCTTTTTTTAGCAAAAACGCACATTTTATGTCACAATAAAATACGCCAGTTTTGTATATATTTTATCGCCGAAGATAAAAAAATACAGACCGAATTTCAATACCGGTAAAATGGGGGGAATAGGGATACAGGGGTGAATAGAAACAAAACTTTGGAAGGGATTTTATCGCTGAACTTATATTGTATATTGCCAGCAAGGTACCTTTATAATTAAGTATAATTTAGTTAACGTACAATAGCGTACTTGTTGGTACCATATCATGTGAATTCAACTTTAAAATCCATTCCAAAGTTTTGTTTCTATTCAACCCTGGATCCCTATTCCCCCCATTTTACGTACCTATATTTCGAGACTGAATCTTTTGACTCTATCATAGCAAGCTAATTATATTATAATTAGATACCTATATCTACGTCGAGTTATAAATAAGTAGGTAGGTTTATTATACCTCTTATAATAGATTAAATTCTATTATTATTTGAATACAGTTTCCAAAACGATATTGTCAATTCCCAACATGATATTGAACACAGTTTTTTTTTTCAGTTCAATTTTATCACTCCTACAGTGATTGAATTTGAGCACTCTGTAACTGTAACAAAAAGTTATAAAACAATTAGGTATGGCATCAATAAAATAATTTGTACATGCAAATCATAGGAAGTGTCTGATGAAATGAAGAGTAATATAAAGGAGACATGCTGCACCGAACGGGGCTTTTTTATATACTCTATGGTTATGGGTGCTATTTGGGTGGGACGACCCAGAATTTCGAGAAAAATATCGATAACTGTCGGTTAGTGAATGCTAGAAGTTATTTTACAAACACTTTGATTGGCTGCTTCTGAGAAATTTCTGATGGAAAAACCCAATAACATTTTGGTATTTAGGGTACCAAATAGCTAGCTGGCGATGGCGGTGTGGTGTATGCGTCAAAGTGTGATTACAACTCAGTCCACTGGTTTTTAGTAAATTTTCCTCCGAAAGACACAAACGCGCTCTCTCTTTTTTATTACTTATGATGTGTTGTTAGGTTCTTTGTGCAATTTGCACATTGCGTTTCATTTTTTTTATTACCTCAGTTATGTAGCTATGTTCATATTTTTATTGCTGGTTTCACATACTTAATAGAAACCTACAACACAACCTGTTTTGTCTAGACTTAGAGCCATCTTCGTCGGCTCATCAGGACTTTTTAGCCTTTAAAATTTAAAATGCAAATATCGGAACTGAGACGTAATCATATTATAACTTCGTATCTGGTGGTCAAACATTGAATAGCTGGCTTCCGAAAGAGAAATCACACCCACAGTTGTGTCATGAAAAGTAAAAGTGGTGCTCGCCTTGCGATGCGGACCACTGTCAATCCGAAATGCTTTATTTATACATTCTTATGTATAACCATGGTTCTTACTTTATATAATAAGTACAGATAACTGGTTCCAATAACTCTGCTAGTAGTAATCAAGGTTTTACTCGAAATTCTTCACTATTTTTTTGTATTTTTATTTAAAGCTGATTGTTTACGCTAAGTAGGGCGTTATCTTTCTTATTTTTCGGCACAAGTCAACTATTGAAGGTCTTTTAAAGTTATATTTACGATCGATTAATGTTCTGCATGATAATTAATTATACTGCCTTTGATAACAGTATTAATTAACTTTCATTGCCTGAACGAATGATAACATTCTGATATTAAAAGAATAATGCAAACTTCCCAGAAAAGTACGAATGATAGTGATATAAACACCTTTGCAGTTAATAGTAAATATCTTTTAATGATTTGTTTTATAGGACCAACAAAACTTGTTTTTGTATAATTTATTTAATAATTTAATTTGCGTATACTTATTCGGTGTTGATTTTATCTACATATTAATGGTATTCGTTTACCTCTATCACTTAATTCAGAAATCTTAAAATGGATACAAGACTTATTGTATCGTTTAAAACAAATGTAGCTATACTAACTCTTTTGTTTATTTCTATACAAATTCATTTACATTTTTAGATATTACTTAATTAAAAATTGTAGTTCACTGGCATCGGGAACAGGGTCCACTAGCTTATAATAATTGATTCGGACTAAATCGTATCATAGGAATTAAATTAAATAGACTTAGGCATCGTTACCATATTTAGTATAATATTAGCTATAAGAGTAATTTATTCACAATCAAATCAAATAGCCTACCTAGAAACATCATGATACTTTGCGAACCAAAATTGACAGAACAAGGTTATTGCGAGAGACAAGTGGCATCCTCATTATCATTCAGTTACATACAAAGATGGCTAGAAGCTCTTTAATGCCTAATAAAAAATATGATTAAATAACTAAGGAGGAATTTATTTAAATAAAACTAAACTGACAAAATGGTAGGCTATTTTTTGGCGGTCGTCGTCCGTTCTTGAGTGGTCAGCGAATTATTAACAAAGATTACATTATGACTCTTGTTTGTTTTGACGAATTTTAAATAATGCAAAAACATGCAGCAAAATGTAGGTGCTACTTGAAGCTGAGAATTATGCGTGAAAAATACGCTGGAATTTTATGATAGAATACACTTTTGTACCTACCTAGGCAATTTCACCGAGAGATTACCAGTAGATTTCAGTTTTAATTAGTAAATAAGAGTACTTAAACGGCTTTCTTATATCAATTTCTATTAGTGATGTTTCTACTCACCAACATCTCTTCTTTGAGCGTTCGCCAAAAACACCAGCGACAACAGTAGCACGATGGGCACGTTATTACCGAAAAAGTAATTCATTTTTAATTGTAATTAATAAAAACGAATTGAAATGAACAGAAAACACTATAGAATATACTTGAATTGAAATAAGTTAATTTGGTATTTTCCTTGTCAAATTGAAGATTTACGGACGCGAGATGTTTTACGCGCGGATATCGAGTTTCGTCGGGCGCGGAGGTGGGAGCGCGTGCGGCTGGGCCTTTAGAGACTATACTGAGTGGAGGCTGCGTCGGCGCAGGTGTATAGAGAAAGAAGAACGCATGTTCATCGTAGATCGTCGGACCGGTCGATGGCATGGGGACCGCCCGCTGTCTGCTATCATACGATAAACAAGTGATTACAAACGTTTAGGTATTTGCGGTATGTAGACGTGCTTTACATCGAGCGTGTAGAAATTGGAGCGCGCAAAAAGTTTTCGCTTTATTTTTTTTTGTATGTACCTAACAGCAAGGCCATGCGAATACGAAGTATGAATACCTACTTGGTGAATCGTACCCATCTACAAAAAAATGGGTAGGTAGATAATTAAACCTATGCCCAAAATAAGTGTCTAAACCCTGTGCATATAAAACAATTTTAATATATTTTGGCCTCATTTTTAGGTACTTACCGGTATTGTTCATTGTAACGTAAATAATTAAATATATCAAAATATTTAAATTGTAGTCATAAAATCAAAGATTTGTTAGATGCTTGTTTCATATTATAGTCTATGATCTTAGTTTTTAAAGAAGAAAATGAAATATTGTCTGTGGTTAGATTTCATGTCATGTCTGCTTTATGTACAATACACAAGTCCTCGTCTCCCTGAATTTTATTTGTAAGAACCCATTGCATCACGCCCGAAATATAGAACATGGTGTCATCGTGAGGATATCAACAGGGAAATAGAAGAATGGAGACCAATATTTTTCTGGGTAACAGTGTCAAACCCCTAACAAGACAAAATGGTAACATGGCTGAACATTGGAAAAATTGGAAACAAAGATTCGAGATTTACTGCGATGCTAATGACATAAAGAAACAGTCAGAAACGAAGCAAATAGCAATATTTTTGAATCTCATTGCAAGAAAAACTAATACTTGAGGATGCTTTAAAAATTGCAAAAAGTATGGAATTATCTCAAGAAAGGTCTACAAAAATAACAAAGTCACAAAGTCATCAATCTTCAGAAAATATGTCATCAGTTCAGCAAGTGTCAAAAATAAACCACAGAGGCAGGTCAAAGTCAAGAAACAATTTCAACAATTTCAATAATTATAGACAGAGAAGTAAGTCAAATAATAGAGATTATAATCAAAACTCTGTGAAAAGACGTGACAATTCAGTATCGAAAAAGCCTTGTAACAGATGCGGACAGGTTCACATTTATAAATGCCCAGCGGAAGGAAGAACGTGCAAAATATGTAAGAAGCAGAACCATTTTGCTAAATATTGTTTTTTCAACAAGGACAGACAGGACAAGGGTCAACAACAAAAATCTAGTGTAAGTTGTATTAATTATGATGACTCTTCTTGTAATGACAATTATTTTATAATTAATAAATTGACTGACAATAATAAATGTAATAATAGAGAGGATGAGTGGAAAATTAATGTAAATTTAAATAATATTTTGACAAAATGCCAAATTGACACAGGTGCCGATACTAATGTTATTTCTAAAGACACACTTAATTCTATAATGACTCAGACTAATAGGAAAATACATATTCAAAGAACAAATAATAAGATTTTTTCATTTTCAGGAGAAATAGTTCCAAATCTAGGTAGCTGTGTGATACAATGTGAATTTGAGAATGGACTGAAGACTAAAATATATTTTATTGTAGTTGACTGTAAATGCCAAACAATTCTAGGCTGGAAAACGTGTGAAAAACTTGGTATTGTCAAAAGAATTTATAAAATTCAAAATAACCTACAACTTGATTGTGACAGGTCAGTACAAAGTGTCGTATTCAAATATTCTCATACATTCGAAGGTATAGGATGTCTTCCAAATGAAATTCACTTGGATATCGACGAAAATGTGAAACCAAAAGTATGTCCTATTCGTAGAATACCATTTTCTCTTCAAAATCGTTTAAAGTCTGAATTAGGAAATATGGAAAAGATGAAAATAATTGAAAAGGTCACCAAACCTACAAAATGGGTTAATTCTATTGTTTTAGTAGAAAAAACAAACGGTTCATTGCGTGTATGTCTTGATCCGAGAAACCTAAATGTTGCTATTCAAAGACCTCATTATCCTTATCCTACATTTATTATCCTTATCCTACATTTAATGATCTCAGGTCACAAGTTACTAGTAGTAAAATATTTTCAAAATTAGACGCAAGCTCTGGCTACTGGACTATCAAATTGGATAAAGAGAGCAGTGACTTATGTACATTCAACACACCTTTTGGTAGGTATAAATTCCTTAGACTCCCGTATGGTATAGCTTCTAGCGGTGAAATATTTCATAGAGTAATGAATGATCTCTTTGGTGATTTGCCTGGTATTGTAATATTTGTCGATGATATTTTAGTTCATGGACGAAATGAGACCGAACATAATGAACGGCTTGAGTCAGTTTTCAAACGTGCTTCTGAAGTCAATTTAAAATTTAATAAACAAAAATGCGAATTTGGTCTTTCAGAAATTTGTTATGTGGGACACATTTTTAACCAACATGGAGTGTCACCAGATAAGTCAAAAATAGAAGCAATTACTAAAATGCCTTCTCCTCAAAATGTCAAAGAACTTCAAAGATTTTTAGGTATGATTAATTATTTAGGTCAATACATTCCAAATTTAGCTGAAGAAACTAGTATTTTAAGAGATTTACTTAAAAAACAAAACTTATGGTCTTGGACACAAAATCATGAAAATCAGTTTAATAAATTAAAATCAATTATTTGCAAGTCCCCAGTTCTTATTCATTATGATGTCAATAAACCTGTTAGAATGTCAGTAGATGCCTCTAAAAGTGCAGTTGGTGCAGTCATATTTCATGGTAACAATCCTATTGCTTATTCATCTAAATCTTTAAGCAAATGTCAAGAAAACTATGCACAAATTGAAAAAGAACTATATGCAATTGTTTTTGGATGTAAAAAATTCCACCAATATGTTTATGGAAAACCAATTCAGGTAGAGACAGACCACCAACCTCTAGTCACACTTTTTAAAAAACCATTATCTGAAGTACCTTCACGACTTCAAAGAATGATGATTACTTTGCAAGCTTATGATTTGATAGTATCTTATACTAAAGGCTCAAAAATGTACATTTCAGACACTCTTTCTCGAGCACCAGTCGATAATGATAACAATCTTGATGATAATTTAAAAGAATTTGAACAAAACTTGGATATTCATATTAATTTACTAACCTCAAACTTAGCAATTTCTCAAGAAAAATTAGATAAAATTTTAGAATGTTCAAACAATGATATAAAGTTACAAATATTGAAACAATATTTTTTCCAAGGATGGCCTCAGTCAAAAAACCTATGCGATAGTTTAGTACTCCCATATTGGAATGTCAAAGAAGAAATTCATGTCATAAATAATATACTTTTTAAGAATAATTCTGTCATTATTCCTACTTCAATGAGAACTGAAATCTTGAATACTTTACATGAAGGACATTTAGGAATAGAAAAAACCAAAAATTTAGCTCGTGGTATTGTATTTTGGCCTAACATAAATCAGGATATAGAAAACAAAATAAAACTGTGTGAAACTTGTGCTATGTATAGTTTAAATAAATCAAAAGAATCACTCAGGTCACATGAAAAATCAATTTTCCCCTGGCAAAAACTAGCTACTGATCTATTTGAATATAAAAATCAAAAATATTTACTTGTGGTAGACTATTATTCTAATTACATTGAGATAGCTAATTTAAAAAATGATACTAGATCTTCATCTGTAATAAATAATTTAAAATCTATTTTTGCAAGACATGGCATTCCATTACAATTAGTCAGTGATGGTGGACCACCTTATAACTCAAAAGAATTCAAACAATTTCTTCATGAATGGGATGTTGAACACATTGTCAGCAGTCCATACATGGCAAGATCAAATGGATTAGCCGAAGTCTCAGTCAAAACAGTCAAAAATATCTTAAGAAAATGTGAGGAATCAGGTACAGATCCCCACATCGGTCTATTACAACATAGAACTTCTCAAGGTTCAAACATGTACTCCCCTTCGCAATTACTCATGTCAAGACAATTAAGAACAAAATTACCAAGTCAAATTAGTCAATTAAAACCTAAAATTGTTAAATTTGCTGAATATTCCAACATTAAAGACAAAAACTTACAAAAAACTAAAAATTATTATAATAAAAGTTGTAAAAACTATCAAGAATTTCATGTCAAGGATAACATTTATTTTAAAAAAAATCCGAAAGACATTATTTGGACAAAAGGTCAAATTATCTCTAAAACTAAACTCCCTAGATCTTTTATAATACAAGACAACTTTGGTAAAACATATAGGCGAAATTCTCAACATATTCGACCTGATTATTGTCAACAAAAACAACATAAAGAATCTATTAAGTTTGATGATCTTAATGGTCAAAAAACACAGTCACACTTTCAGTCACAATCGAGTCAGTCTTTTGAAAATGAAAGGGATGATGATGGTTGTCAGGATTACACATACATAATAACTCGTAGAAAAACAAACTCATTCTCAAGTCCTAGTCAAGTTCATAATAATTCTTATTGTAGCAATACAGAATCTAATGTTGAATCAGAAAATTATCAATCTATAGAATCCAATCAGTCTGAATCAAATGTAACAAATCAGTCAGTCATAAAGTCACCTGAATTTGTCAATGTAAATGATGATGTGTCTTGTAGTCAAAGTCTTTGTGATCACTATGAATATCAAGATGAATTAATTTTAACTAGTCCTCCTCAGTCATGCTCAAATGTAATGCCTAATATTATAATATCTCCTGACGAAAGAAACTATGTTTCAGAGAATGTAAATAAGTATAGTTCTAGAGGAAGATTACTCAAAAAGACACAAAAATTTGATTTATAGGATAATTTATTCACAATGTAATACATTAAATTCAATATCACTCAAATAAATTTAAACATTGTATTGAAATAATTTCACATCACGACAACGCTAGTGTATTGCTTATAAATGTATTGATGTAATCAATTTATTATTGTATAATTTACTTATCACTTCATCTTAAACGATAAACATAAGTTAATAATAAATGTAATTTGTATTTCAGCATTAATCTTGTAAATTGTAAACAACAGGTTATGCCCAGTTGTCAATGTCACTTGTCAATTTAAAAAAAAAAAAAAAAAAAAAAAAAGGGGCATGTTTCATATTATAGTCTATGATCTTAGTTTTTAAAGAAGAAAATGAAATATTGTCTGTGGTTAGATTTCATGTCATGTCTGCTTTATGTACAATACACAAGTCCTCGTCTCCCTGAATTTTATTTGTAAGAACCCATTGCATCACGCCCGAAATATAGAACAATGCTCATCATTATTGCATTTATCTGCATAAAGATCTGCTTATTTAAAATTCTTGACTACAAATGCATATTATTTATACAAATATGCATAGATTAAAGATGCATTTGGACGACCCGATTGGCGTAGTGGTAGTGACGCTGCCTTACGTTCTTAGGGTCCTGGGTTCAAATCCCGCAGGAGTTAATGTTTGTGTGATGAGCACGGACATTTGTTTCCGAGTCATGGATGTTTATATGTATAATATATGTAGTATATCAACTATCTAGTGTCCACGAAACAAGATATGTATAGTGTGGCACTAGGTGGCGCTGTGTGTTAATGTCCAGCGATATTTATTTATTTGTAGTCAAGAATCTCAATCAATATCTGTATGAACATCTACCTTTTGGTACCATAATGTCCAATCCAGCAGGCCTCCAATGGGGACAGATAGACGGCAAAGGAAGTTTCAGAAGGGGTATCCTAAGGTCGGTAGTCGGTACCTACACCAGTATTTTGCCAGTTGTATCAAATTCTAATTGATTAAGTTTACTAACTACTAACCTATTGAAAAATTGGTTGCCTGTAAAGTCGGTATACGGGCGAAAGTTTTACGTGACAACGACTTTGAGTGGTAAAATAATTTTAATGTGAATATTCATTCGTATAGTAGGAAGAAGGATGAAATGAACCGGTGTGTATGCCTATCTCTCTCACTCTCTCTCTCTCGCTCTGTCTCTCTCGCTCTTAGGCGGGCTAACTGTGCTCGAGTGGAAGGGACGCGTGCCTTTCACTTTTTATGTCTGTCTCTCTCGCTCTTAGGCGGGCTAACCATGCCCGAGTGGAAGGGACGCGTGCCTCTCACTCGCTCTCATTGTGAGCGCATAACGTGAGCGGAGCGTAACGCAGTTTCTTGAAGTGTCACCCGGCAAACCAATTTATAAGACGTTGTCACGTCAAAAAATGCCGGACTTGAGATTCAAACCGTAGACCCATGCTCAGCTAGTCAGCAGCTCAGCAGTCGAGCTCACAACTCACAACAACTTTACCATTTGGTTGTTCCAGAAAGGACCTACATGAACCTAATGATCTCATTCCATTCTATTCACGTCATAGACTCATAGCGAGCCTGGGCTAATGTCTAACAGCAAGCGCAGTGAAATGGTCTTGAAAATGATGGCACCTCGCGTTGTATACTTATGCGACTAGGTGCCGTTTAATGTCAGACGTTTTGGGTCCGAATCTTCGGTCCTGACCCCGTATTCACAACTCTCGGAATGAATTTCGATTCGACAAGACGTATGTCTATCTTTTTTGACATAACGAAAACAAGCGAAATAGACGCGAGACCTACGACCATTACGACTTCCCGAAAAATCGAATCGGCGTTGCGAATAAGAGGGGTCTAGTTTTTTGAAAATTAAATTGTTTAGTCTTTGGTGAACAGTTGTTCACCAAAGACAGCTATCCTAGTTAGAAGATAGCAGCCAGTATTACCAGAGAAATTGATTTAATTTGGGGAATTTTCCGCCCCGAATATAAAAACAGAATCAATCAAAACTTTAAATATTACCTACGAGATATCTTCCGTAATTGTTATTTATATTGAGCTCCCGAACAATCAAATCAAATAAATATCTTATATCCTCAGTATCTACTACAATAACTAAATAACAATATTTTCTCAATCGTTTATCCGTTTAGAATGCCAGTCTACCACACGTGAAATGGAACGCAGTCAAAGCCAAGCGTTATCGATCCCATCCCATCTCAACTCAAACCAATTACCAATATGGCGCTAGTAAACGTCAAATGAAGTGTGTGGTAGTGGTCCGTGGCGTTTATTTAATTTCCTAAACCATGTCTGGGTTTACGGAAAACGCGTTAGTTCGTAAGTTACAAGAATTGAATTCGAGTCAGCAAAGCATTCAAACACTTTCTTTATGGCTGATCCATCACAGAAAACACCATGCCGTAGTTGTAAAAACCTGGTTCAAAGAAATACTAAAAGGTAACCTACAATTTATACCTATTGGTTTTTGTAACTATTGTCTGTTCTATTTAGTGTCGTCTTTATCTGTTCAATACTTATTTCTTGTAAGAGTACTGCGAGAGATGTTTTCGTTTCCGTAATGGCTTCTACCATACCGGACATCGATCGACAAAATGTCTTGCTTTTGTTTGTTTTAATTTTGAATGCCTAATAAAATCTTGTACCTACCTAGATTGAAATTATTTGGGGGTGCCTATCAGTATTCAGATAAGAGTAAATAGTCATTGTCAAACCATGAATTAGGGAATAAGGAACATGAAATAAAAATCACCCACCTATCACTTGATGATTGATCAAAATGTACATTATTGATTAGCATATTTTGAGTTTCAAGTCTATAAATACATTTTACTATGCAATCCATCTTGCAGTAGGTGGATTTTATTTGTAATTCCAAAAATGAAACTGTACTATCTGATAAAAATGCAAAGGTTGTGGATTTAATGCCGCAAACACATTATTTTTGTTATTCATTTCATACAATGATCTGGTAAGAAATACTGATGGAAACAATATAGTATTTTTTAAATGAAATAATTTTTTTTTAATACAAAACAACCAAAAGATTTATCAGCTACTTGTGGATGCGCTACACTTGTGGCTTTTAATGCACATAGTTGACCATATCTTACTGTAAAGTTGTGTTATCGGTAGAGCCACACCCACTTGTTGAGAAGAATACTCTGCCCTTCCATGGGACAGACACAATATTGTCTTTACTGTATTCTTCTGTTCTGGTTAGTTCTATACCAGTATTGTCACAGTTATTAAAAGGTCAGTGGGTCGTCTTAGGGGCGGTGACACATCGGTGGAACACAAATTAAAGAAAATAAACCTGATTAAACAGAATAGGTGCATTTAGTAAGGTGCAACTTAATTGATACAGTCAATAGGAACATCAGAGCACTCGAAAAAACTCAGCACCAACTGAGCACTGGGATGCATTACCAATTCAGATAATTTCATACAAAGCTAAGTTTATGCTATTTGAAAATTATTTGCAAACCATCGAGAGTTGTGACAGTTTGAATAGATAACAAATAAATGAATTGAACATCCGTTTATCTAGAATCAAAGAAATGTATACCAGCTTTGACTCAATTCAATGTGAAGTAGAAAATTCCTTCCCCATTCCCTATCCTCAGAAGAAACCTTAGTATTTTCTAATAATGGTGTGTAAAAATTGACTATGTTGTATTCCATTTGGAGTTTTTTCCCAATTAACAGCCAAAGACAGCAAGCAGCTTACATTCATGTACCTTGCCAATGATGTAATACAGAATAGTAAAAAGAAGGGTCCTGAGTACGGGAAGGAGTTTGGAGAGGTACTTGTGGAGTCATTCAAGCACATGGCTAAGACTGGAATAAATGCTAAGACTAAACAGTCACTGCATAGAATACTCACTATTTGGGGAGAGAGGGGGGTGTATGATGCCCAGAAGATTCAGGAGTTTAAGGAGGCTGGTGAGTTTCTTGTTTTGTTCATAATCTGCCCAACCATTTTACAATAATGTTGGGGTGGTGGCTTCCAGTCTAAGCAGATGCAGCTGAATATACTTATTTTACATGGAGTGACTGCTTATCTGATTGCCACCACGCACCACGTTTGTGTTGTACAAACAAAAAATTATGTAATTAATGCATTGTTGCAGGCTCCTGTATGAAGCTTTTTTATGAAAAGAAAAAAGTATTTGTAATTTACGTAGTTCATCATAAAACATACATCATGTTATTTTAACCCACCGTTTATTTGGTACTGAACTAGAAATGTTTTATTATCATGCAATGAGTTGCGAGGAACTTGTCCGAAGGCACCACCAACACTGTTGAGGTGGCAGACTCTAGTCAAAACTAATGTGATTATAAATAAGGGAAACATCAACTACAGTACTTTCACAGTTTTTATGTCTTGTGACTGGGCTGTAGCTACATTTAAATGTTATCTTTGTTTCGACAATTCAAAAGTGCCTGTTATTGGCCTACTTGAAATAAATGCTTTGATTTTGATGATTTTGATCAACATGTTAGTTGAAAGATGTTCTTGTCATTTAAATATTTTTTCGAATTCAACAAACTTAAATTAAAAAATATCAATAGCTCTTATTCACTCAGTTTAATTAACATTCCAGTGGATCCCAACGACGCCATTCCTCCTCCAAAGAAGGAGAGCAAGAAACGCAAGTCGGTGGAAGTGGAGGTGGTCGTCAAGGA
The DNA here is from genome assembly GCA_916618015.1 of Xestia c-nigrum. Taxonomy (NCBI): domain Eukaryota; kingdom Metazoa; phylum Arthropoda; class Insecta; order Lepidoptera; family Noctuidae; genus Xestia; species Xestia c-nigrum. The sequence goes on from OU745260.1 coordinate 17,097,690, forward strand.
GCCGGTTCCAGAGAAGAAAGTGAAGACCGAGGCGCGCGAGAAGCAGGAGCGCCGCCGCAGCGAGACCAAGGAGGTCGACGGCCATCTGGAGACACACACCACGCTCAGCCCCAAGACTCCGCCCGGGGACCCACCAGAGTCTGACGAACTCATCAAGGTAAACACTTAATCGTTGTTCTTAAAAATCACTGTAACCACTGTACTATAAGTTACGTACTTTGCATTGGTTTTAGCCGTTTATTTTCAGTCAGATTTGAGGAGGGGGGGGGATAATCCTAACTATACCTTTTTTTTTCGGATGAAAGATCAAATGACTTCTCCCACTTGGTGGAGCGAGAGGGACTGTCAGGCTATTACTGACTAAAACTCATCCATGTTCCTTCCTCGCCCTTTATGTTCCGGACCCACGGTATCTCTTTCGAACAGTCCCGCAGCCCAACCTTTTACACAGTTAAATAAATCAGTTTGTGGATCTTTAGGTCTAATGAATGCATTCAATAGCCAATTCTAAAAGTATTGAATTAGCATAAAAAGCTAGTGAAGCTAAATGTTCACCAGGTCCATCATTATTATACAGCCATAAGTAATAGAAAAGCAGTATTATGGCATTAATAGGCAATTAAACTTATTTATTTGTTAGCCTAATGTTATTTTAAAAATGGAATAGGAGGTTTTAATTAATATTGACTAACAGGGTAATAACAAAGTCGATTTATTTGCAGGCATTGCTTGAGTTAGAGGCCAGTGCATCCAGCGACGAGGCAGTCAGGGAGAGGATCGCGTCACTCCCTCCAGAGGTGTCTGAAGTGCAATTATTGAATAAGTTGGAAGGTAAAATGACCGCCTATCGTCAGTTCAACTCTGTACTTAATCTCATGCTAAAAGTAAAGATGTGCCGCCCTGCTATTGCGGCTCTTGACCGAAAACAACAACGTGCTATGCTAAGAGATATGCTTAAAAAAGAAAGTACGAAACCAAAGCAAAAAATCCGAGATTGTACATGTCAGCAAAGAAAATAATTATACATGTCAGCAAAGAAAATAATTATGATAGTGAATCTGATTCCAATTTGTGATTTAATTGCTGGATATACGGCACTTTGACTAGTATGTGGAAAAATGTAAAAGCTTTCCACTGTAATTTGCGATAAAATTTTGCTCGCTTTTTACACATTCGGGCTATATGTGCCTGTGCCTAGCCTGAATGTGTTTAAAACGACTGTGTAGTTATCTATATTCACGATATATCTCTAAATTATTAATTAAAATGGTAGTATTTCATGCTCTTGTTGTATTAAGCTGGAAGCGTCGGGGTAGCCCAGGAAATTCAAATTTTCTTACGCTTTTTGCAATTCGCAGGGCAGTGCTAGGTTGTAGGTTTATGAAAATATCGTTCGCGACTGTAAAACATATGTAATTACAGAATCATAATCATCAGAATCATCAATACAACCCTCCAAGTTCATACAGGTCGAGGAACGAATTATTTGGGGCCTGCGCAGACGACGGACTTATTGTGCGTGACGGACAAAAAGACTGCGACAAATTTTCGTGATTAATTGTGTTTCACTACTTTTTTGCCCACTATAAGGATCTACTGATAGAAAGGCTCCTACTGATTGCCTTTTAGTCGACAAAAAAGGTCAAATAAGTAGTCAAATACATTAATCACGCAAAATTTGTTGCAGACTTTTTGTCCGTCACGCACAATAAGTCCGTCGTCTGCGCAGGACCTTAGGTAAATGTTGTGCCTCGACCTTTGTGAACTTGGAGGGGTGTATTGTTGATTATAATGATTAGAATTCTGCAACTACACACGTCTTACAGCCGCGAACGATATTTTCATCAACATACAACCTCGTACTGGTCTGCAAATTCCAAAAAAAACCTATGAATAAATAAATTTCGTAGGCAACCCTAGAGCATCAGCTTTAATCTTGATATATTCTTAAATAAATAGCTTCATAATATAAACTTTTCCCTAAAATTTGGATTTTCATAGTTTATGTTATTAAGATCATGTTGTGCAATTATTTTGGATACTGGAGTGTATTGTCTCAGCCTAAGTTAATTTATATCTTATTTAAATTTATTTATAAGCATTGACTGTGATTAGAAACCATTGATCTCAGAATATTATTATGTTGCATATTGATTGTGTTCATTCATAATTATATTTCCCAAACATTGTGTTTATATGTGATTCTAGTAGATAAACATTATTGTATAACCATTTATGACTATATTACTTATGCTAATAAAGAATATTGCTGATATGCACTGTGTATTTCACTTATTCTCTGATATGCCCAAATTGGTTAGATAACTTGCAAATGTTGGTAAAGATCATGGTATGAATTTTCCATGTTTTTTTTAAAATACCTCATTCATTCATTCGACTTTGAATATTTTCCCAAAATATTCTTCAAGCAAATGTATGCTTTATGAAAGAGGAATTTTGTGTTCAAAATATACTCACCCACTCTGTGTGACAATAACAGAGATAGCTTGTACCACAGTCAATGCTGTCAAACCTATTATTGAATTTAAAATGGAAAGAGACAATAACTCTTACAACAAACCGTATTGTAACTGACACTCAAATCCAAATTTCAAGAAGTTATTAAACCTTGAACTTGAATCTTAGCTAACAATCATGTTTAAGGAATTGTCCACTTTATGTCATAAACGACAAAGTTCAAAATATCAAATACAAATTATTTTAGATCAACCTTTATGACAAACTAGCTGTGCCCGCGACTTTCGTCTGGGTTTCAAGGGTTTTAATTTTTTGCACGGAACTCCTCATCCCTTTTCTTAAATCTAAGTAGCCCAAGTACTCTTATAATAACAGCTATCTGCCAGTAAAAGTCCCGTGAAAATCGGTCCAGCCGTTTCTAAGTTAAGTCGGAACAAATAGACAGAGAAATAAAAAAAAGCATGTTTTATGTATCTACCACACATAAAAAAGGTGTTAGCAGCAATTGTTTTTTATTTGTATAGATACCTAGTCAAAACTCAACTTGACGCCAAAGTAAAGTAAAGTTGAGTTGTAATAAACTTGAGTAAGTTGCAAAGAAGGCAATTAATTTAAGATTCAGGATTGAAACATAAGTTTTTTACACGTAAAAACATAAAGTACAATCTTCTTGTAGATAAGGAGTCGGCGCTTAGCCTAAGTGCTGTGGTGAACTCGGCCGTGGAACTTCTAGCTGAATACAACTTGAGGCTGAGCGATGAGTTGGAGAAGAGGCGCAAAGTGGCCGGCATGCTGCGGGACTACTTGCAGGCGCAGCGGGACCTCTCCAAGCAGGCGGAGACTCGGCTGGAGGTAACTAACTAACTGCTGGAGATGGCTGGCTGTTCAGCCACTTTCTAGGGGTTGCCTCTACAAGCGAGAGAATCGCGGCGATTTGACGTATTTCTATACGAAAATATCTAGCTCTCTCGAAAACGGCCCAAAGGAGAGTGTAGTACCTATAGAAAAACGTGACAAGGGCGATAATATCGCCGCGATTCTCTCGCTCGTGGAGGCGGCCCCTAAGGCGCGGGAAAAACACGAGCGGCGTATGACAAATGGCGGTGGCGCGGGTGCCCGGGGGGCGAGGAAGCGGCGCCATTTCCTCGCCCCTCGCGCATCCGCGCCAGCGCCGCGCCGCCGCCATACGCTTCTTGTATATGACCCGCGCCTTAGGCCTCTGCCTCGAATCTTGCGGGCAGCGGCGGTGGCGGCGGCGCGGGAGCGGGGCGGGCATCGCAGACCCGTTCTCGATACTAGCGGGCAGATCGCGCGTCACTATAGCCGCGTAGTGTTGTTTTCGTGATTGTGTCGTCGAGATATTTGTTTATATTCGCGAACGAAATGTCTGAACAATGGCGGCAACATCTTTTGGCTTCAAATTTATTCCTAACGCTCGATTTATTGTGGGCAAAAGAAGAAGTCAATCCCTACTATAAAGCAAGGAAAATAAAAGGCGAGTTTTATCGAAATTATGAAGAACAGAGACAATATCCCGACAAATTCTACGACTACACCAGAATCAGTGAATCAGAATTCTATTCGTTTTTAATTTCTTCATCATAACTGGTTAGGTAATTACTCTTCTGTTTTTATGGTTCGCATCTTTGCGGTTCCATATCGGTGTCCTCTCAAAAATTGCTGAAATAATTTGCTGTAGCACGTCCGAGGACATATCGACACGTCACTAAAATAAATATAGCACAACACTACAAGTACACCGCTCGCTGGCCGGCGCCGCGCCGCTGTTGTGGAGGGCCGCTCCATTTGATTTTACGCATAAGATCCTGCCGCTCCCGCGCCGCCGCCGCCGCCACGCTGCCACGCTGCCCGCAAGATTCGAGGCAGAGGCCTTGTCAACAAAGATACGGGGCCGTCCGAAAGTAGCTTTATAATTTTAAGGCTGAACGCGAATCATATTTTCATCAACATACAACCTAGCACTGGCCTGCATATTGCACAAAACTTAAGAAAATAAGAGTTCCGTGGAGTTCCGATACCCTGGAGCATCCATCTTAAATTAACTTACTCCTTAATATTTTCGGATTTATGAGTTTTGAAAACACATCGGTAAGGACAGATGACCAATCGAGTTGTCATTCATGTTTAATTCGGGCCCCTAAGGAATCTTATGTCCGTAAATGATACGGAGTAAGAAACGCCCGTAACTTCGGCCGAAACTACGGTTTTCGTGCATAGAGAGTAAACCCCGTCGTCGAAACCGAAGTTCGTGCGTTGAATTTCGCGCCGCTTTTAGATGCCATCACCACCCCTGCCGACGGGGGAGGGGATGGCCTCTCATTTTTCTCTTGTTGTTTAACCGAGTTTCGGGCGAATACCGAAAAGCAGTGAATGCAGCCGAATTTCGATACCACGGGCTGTGAAACGACACTGTAAGCCTTCGTCATACGATTACTGAACAAAAACTTCTTCCCATGACTGGTTTTTTCGATCCAGGTCTAGTATAAACATCTTGTCTGAGTCTAACTGCTGGTATTTTAATAAAAAATTTGGAAGGCTTCAAGAAACTAACGAATCAAGCGAAAAAATCAAAAAAAAAAATTGTTTGAATGCTAGTCGCAAAACTTTAAAGCTCATTTTCATAAAACTGTCCCTTTGGGTTTTTGTTGAATATTTGCAATGGATAAACATTAAATCTTTATCCATTGCAAATATTTAACAAAATTTGCCCAAATTTACTCTGTCTATCGTATGAATGATACTAACTAAAAAGTTAAGAAAGAAACCAATTTATAAAATCAAACTTATTTTCTCATTCCAGGAATACAATATAAAACTGCAAAAGATTTACGCTGTGAAAGCGGAAGTGAAGTCTCACATAGAGAACCTACCGGACGTGTCTCGTCTCCCGGATGTGACCGGCGGGCTCGCGCCTCTACCGTCCGCTGGAGATCTCTTCAGCATCTGAGAGTACACCTGGGGGATGCCGCGTTGCACCTCACGACCTACGAAATGCACTTATACTTACACTGACACGTATTTTGTTTTATAAAACCTATTTAGGTAGACTGTTTTTTTACTGAAAGAGATAGAAAGATAGAGAGGCCACACCAATCGGCTGGAGGCAGTTCAGCTCACGTAAACGCCCCGCTCCCACTCGGCAAAAAAAAATATAATTCTGGACTTGTTATGTTTTGCTCTTTAGATCTATTTTAACATCCATACATCCGATTTTGGCCCTTTGGTAAAATTATGTGATATTTGCCACTTAGTGAGATCGAGCTTGACCTCTTACCCCCTTAAACGCCTCTCGTAATTATTGGACAACCCCTTGACAGCGGCCCCAGAAATTAAATAAATATAGTGTTAAATAAGACACATTTTAATGGTTAAGTATAAGTGCATTTCAGAGTAAGAGCAACTATTAAGTTCGGTTTGGATTCCGTGTAGCTGACGCATCAATTGTGTAAGTTATTTTGCAACATTAGCATATGAGGCCTTAATACCCACGTGTAGCAGTATTACTTTATTCTTAAGTGTGCGAAAGAGATGGATATACAACGTCTCAGACATCCCAAATGATTTTTAATTCAATTGACCTAATTCTGAAAAAAGAAACATTAAAAAAATATGGATTTATGTGCTGTTTTAGTTATACTGGCAATTAGATTAAGGTACTGGAAATAACTATTACTATCCCGCGTTTGAGATAATTGAAATTGGATGACAACCATTTGTGTTTGTTTGTTTACCTATTTTGGCGGGTTTGCACACGTGATGGCTTGAACTATTAATAAATAGACAGGAAACCATTTTTGTTGAAGATTTTTTTGAAAAATGTGACCAATATTAAACAGTGGTTCAATTGATTCTGCCCCTGATTGTGATCAAACTACTCATATTTACAAGTTTGGCGCAGTTAACGTTCCACATTGGTGAAGTCTTGGAGTCGTTCATCTCTTTCCCTCACTCAATTTTAACATAATACTGGTTTAAGAGATGGTGGTATTATAGTCTTTAAAAAAACAGTGAGATAATTAGTTGTTGCAACTCACGAGCGCGTTACCGTGACTTTTGACATTGACATAAGGTTCAAATTACAATGACAGACGCGCGTTCGTGAATTTCAACCTCTATTCTGAACTGTATGTGTTTATCCTGCTATTTTAAGCAATCTAGTTAACTGTTATTTTTCAATGATTGACAATATTATGTTTGACGAAATATCCATTGAAGTACGTGTTTTGTAAAAAAAAGACTAAAATTCGTAAATGTACTGATTTTAGATAGGTAGGATACCAGAAATATATATTTTTTCTCTAGCGTTAATTACCTACTTGAATAATAAATTGTAGATGAGGAAATTGACATCGGTTACATAATTATTCTTATTATTGTGTAGATATTTAGCAGAGGTCGGAATACCTAGCGTACATTTTTCTAAACATCGAACTTATTGACATCCATACTTTTTGTTTACGTATGTTTTACAAATATAAAAAAAAAAACATTTTGAATACTTCAACCTCCTGAAATCCCGTTATAAAATTCCGTCATACACCTAATACATTCAAAAGGACGGGATACGTATTGTCGAATATGACATTACTTTGACTTTTAACCTTTTGGACGCCATTGTCGCCTAATGTACTGAACAGCAGATTTTTTTTTTACTAGTAGTTATATGTCACCCTATTTCCACATTTGCAGTTTCATAATTAATCTAACTGATTGTCTACAGTGCAATAAAAAAATATTAATTATGTGTCTAAGATACAAGGTGGTAATTTAAGAAGCTAGCAGTAGTATATTTAACCGTTTGAACATCATTGTCACATATACGTGTCAAGCAAACGCGTGCCCTTTACGCCAAACGACACAAATATGTGACAAAATAGTAGATGGAATTGTGGCTTGGCGTGGATGGCACGCGCATGTGGTTTATGCTGTGGCGATCAAAAGGTTAACAAAATTTACTCTACTTATTCCAATCTCTGAAAATAACATAAATAATACTTAATGCATTATCATACACTTCTTATAATTTAATTATAATCGAAGTTTGCCTTATTTTACGCAAATAATCGCCTTATCATTCGCTAACATACAACATATTGGTATGTTACTGAAAATAAATAATCAATTAGGTATAGACAACTCTTGTGTATGAAAATTGTGGTTAGTTTATTTATGTTACTCTTATGATTTAACTTATGTGAAGATCTATAAACTTGACTTTATCACATATTTTATTAAGAATTGTTTCAGACTAGCGTATATTAAAGCGGGTATAAGCTCGTATCGGCTAATACGCTGACACGGTCGTTCGGTTTTTGAAGCACAAAATGCCGCTATATTTTCTCAGTAGCTTTATTCCGACGGCGACGATGAAACAATGCTAATACGAGCTTGTAAGCGCGTCAACGCTCGTACGAGTGGTGCGTTCGGGAAAAGGCGCGCTTATACGCGCCTACACGCGCTATCCAAAACGAACGTATACTTGGCGAAAATACGCTAATCTGGAACTACCCTAAGCGATGTTCACGCACTACTAAGCTAGAGACGTGGATATGTCTTAGCCAAACGATGCCCTAAGTAACGTTTATAGATCTCAACCTTAGATTCAGTTAAAATTGATTTACGCTACAGTATTCCCTACTAATCTTGTGATCAATGCAGGACACGCTTAAAAACAGGAAACGGAAAGGTAACCCGTATAAGGGTTTTATCAGGTTATTTTTTAGGGTTAGGTGAAAAACCCTAAAGGTTAACCCGTATTATAGGTGTAACCCTATGAATCGGTCCCTGCCTAAAAACAATCACGGTTTATTTTTTTGGCTTCGTAAAATTGCTATCGTTTACCATCACGCCTTAACAATCGATATCTAAATACCAAAATTGGCACAGCAATAAATCATTTTGGTCAAGTGTCCTCCTAGATCATCATGAAAATAAACTTAGAGACTGCTTAGGGTCAATTCACACCGAGGCGGGACGCTGCGCGCAATTTTTAATAGAGCGACTCAAAATGTGACTTTAGTTACTTCAGCAAAAGATGCACATTGTTGCGATGCGTTTCGCGGCGGCGCGTTTGTATCACAGGCCTCTTCCAGTAAAGTCGCGCCGTGTCGCGTCGCGTCTTGGTGTGAACTGACGCTTAGCCCCTTCAAATCTTTGATACTCAACGATTTTAGTCTTCAGCGACTGCCACCATACAAATACATACGAGTCGCGTCGCCGACATTCGTCCCGCGACTCGCGTCGTGCTAGTCGCGCACTACTGGCCGGACGAGATCATCGCTACATAAGTCGCAGCAATTTCCAAAATGGCATTTAGATTTTTGACATTTTGGTAAAAGTGTGATCTGTTTAGCGAGTGAATAGGCAATTCGCGTCTTGCGATTCGATGTCGTGTGTACGGACCGTTCGCTACTCGATACTCGCGACTTGATACTAATATTATAAAGCAGTAGAGTTTGTTTGTTTGGTTGAACGCGCAAATCTCAGGAACTTCTGGTTCAAATTGATTTTTTTTTGTGTTGGATAGTCCATGTATCGAGGAGGGCTTTAGGCTATATAACATCACGCTACGAGGATTAGGAGTGGAGCAGAAATTTCTGGGGATTTTTTTCCTTTCTTTTTCCCTCTTATGTGACGCAGACGAAGTTGCGCCGGTCAACTAGTGTGGTATACAACATTAGTATCGAAGATTTGCGTAGCCTTGTGTACGAAGGGGCTTAGAGGTTACAAAAACTCTGTGACTCAAAATGAGACAACTCACAATATTTTAGTTACACCAAGCCAAAACATTGAGCCGCGTAGTGTATCATATGTCTAGTTGTATTCGTTTGTTATGTTTGACATTGTAAGATTTAGTCTTTAAGTCCACATTTTCTTATCTTTCATGCCCATTTTCACAAACACTAAGCGAAAACATTATGGGTCCCTTAATACTTAGTACTAGTAAGTATAATATGTCACCCTATTTCCACATTTCCATAAATATAATCTAACTGATTGTCTACAGTGCAATATATAATATTAATGATGTGTCTAAGATACAAGGTGGTAATTTAAGAAGCTAGCAGTAGTATATTTACCCTTTGGAAAATCATTGTCACATATACGTGACAAGGAAGTGCGTGCCCTGTACGCCGAATGACACACATATGTGACAACATGGTATGTGGAATTGTGGGAGGGACGCGCGTGCATATCTCTGGTGTTCAAAGTTAATTAGATTATGTATGATTTTTATCACCTCTATAGATCTCATAATTGCGCATATTTCGAAAACAATGAATGCCGAAGCACATGTAACTTTTTCTGGGATGTATCTACCATTATTGTACTGACCTTCATTACCACCTCGTATACTATTAATAGAATAGATTCTACATTGTGTCTGTCATTTATCTCTGATGGATAAATCTTATTGTGAACATGTTATATTCCTCAATTTTATAATAAGTACTCCTTTCCGCGCTGGTTGCGCTGTCTTCAGCAAATTGAAGTTTTCATTATTTAGTAATCGAGTTGACTGTATTTTTGGTAAACGTGTACGCATATTATCAATAAATTGATTAAAATACTAGCAATAATATTATTTGCTCAGAAAAATGTTTATTTAGTACGTACTTGTAGATACGCCATGTAATTTTTCAATGACTAGCCGAAAGAATATTTTAATGTTTCCATAAACGATAAAAAATACTTTTCAATACACTTTCTCGAAAACTAGCTATTTCACACTTGTAGTTCTTTTTTATAAAGTAAGTCCAATGGGGTTGGCAACTGTGGAACTAATGGCGCTAGCACCGCTTGTACCAAACATCATCATTGGTTGAAAATCTGTCAATATCATGTTATATTTCAAAATAGTTTGACCTCATTGGTCAGATTGGGTGTATGTGGTTTACGCGCCATCTACAATTAGCTTTGACCGGCCTTCCCCATTCCTAGTGTTGGGGTAGGGCGTAAATGTTCAAATTCAAATTGTGTTTTATACATTATTCCCTTTTTCCATCTTTCAATCAAATTCATAACATTTGAAAATATTTCTTTAAAAAAAAAAAACATAAAACGTTACAAAATTATTTGCTTCTATCATCAAATTAACTTGGCAGTTTAGTATACCTTTGCTTCTCCTCCAACCTGCGCAAGCAAAGCGCGGGAAAAAAAGCAAAAGTTTGCTACAAGTGTACAGTTAGTTCAGAAGTAAATATTAATAGTAATTGTAGGTACACTTAAAAAAAGAAAATGCAAAAAAAAAAATCTTAAAGTATTTTAAGTAGCGGTTTGATTAAATAATGGTTTCATTAAGTAATTAATAAAAATATAAAAATAAAACATTTCGTTCTATTATTTTATTTCTTCGTTTAAATATTGCGAAACGTCTTTTGATACATTTCGGTGGGCAATGCTCGGCTCCATAACAATAGCCTCGAATGCAATGACAGAGTTTGCCCACTAATATCAAAAAGTACTATTTTATGTCATTCGGTTCCAGAACTTTTGACTGGTCATTGAAAACAAAACCCTGTTTAACAAAACGATGTTTATTTTATTATTGAGTGGTTTTGGTTGTTATATCTCACGTAAAATTGTGATTATTTCGTCAACTTTGGTTATGTATTTAAGGTTTAATCACGTTTGTAAACCAAATAGTAGCGTAATTTGGTGCGTTTTGTTTATTAATTTAGCTACCGCGAATCCACTATGTATAGCTAGATATTATAGACTTAAATGAATTATAGAATTTGTTATATTAACAATATTGTTATTTTATTGTTACAACACCCTCGAACACCGTTCCTATGGCCCGAATACTTATCGGACGGTGTCGCATACGACGCTGACGTCAGCGGCAACCGACTGCCGTATTTTGTTCTCGCTGACGTCACGACCGACCGTACGCGACCGACCGTCGACAAGAATTCAGGCCTAGAACGACGTAGGTACTGGCCGAACAAGCTAATTTAGTATGAAAACAAACTTTGAAAAGCAAAGAATACAAGAACGGAAAAGTGCCCGGGCAAATTAATGACTGCATTGAAAAAAGGGACCGTGTAACCATTGTTTAAAGCTGCAAGCATGCGCGAGGATACAAAACGCGCGATATTCATACAATTTTCTACCATACGTAAGCGAGGCAATAGTATTCAATATCATTGTAAAAAAATTCTTCATCTGCCCAAACATAGTGATTATATACTCTGTGATCTGCCCAGGCAGACGATGAATATTTTTTCAAACTGTTGGGGTCGGCTTCCAGTCTAACCAGATGCAGCTGAAAACATGAAGCGACTGCCTATCTGACCCCCACAACCCAGTGAGTACTGGGTAATACGATACCCTTTTTTATTTTATTTTTTTTAGGATGGGAAATCATCAAATGACTTCTCCCACTCTGGGCGGAGCGGGAGGGAGTGTCAGACGTTTACTGACTAAAACCCATCCATGTTCCTTCCTCGCCCTTTATGTTCCGGGGCCGCGGTATCTCTTTCGAACAGGCCCGCAACCTTTCGGCCCTAGCGGGCCCCTCCCCTTATGCTGACATCTCTTTGAGGCGCGCGTGGAACACGAACGCTCCGTTGTCACGGCCTCTCGTCGTTAGACGGACGGACGGCTAGCTAGCCCGTAGCCAAACGTCCACAGGCCCGCATCTACGGTGGCCGGTAGCCACCACGTGGCCCCAACGCCCGGTGCGTCTCCCGCGGCGGCCGGGACGAGAGGCTCTCTCCCTCTCTCGTTCCGCCACCTCCTTCGCTAGCATGCCTGCTTCGCAGAAGAAGGTGACGGCTTCCCATTCCGTCTCGTTTCGGACCATGGATTAAACCAGGGCAGGGCTACTGACTGTCTGTAACGACTGTCAAAGATCTACAAATGCCAGCCGGGACCAAGGGCTTAACGTGCTTTCCGAGGCACGGAGGAAACTGGGTATATGTAATCTGTGGTCACCCATCCACAGACCAACCTAGACAAGCACGGCTTAACCTAAAAATCGACCCGAGTGGGTGTTATTATTTAGCCACGAGCTCCTCAAAAAAAGAATAACAAACATTTTTGGTGTGGATAAATATAATACTTACCTATACGAAACCTCTTTGGATTTCGATTGGGTTCAAAATAAATATATACCTACTCCTTGATGGCTCTTTAGTAAAAGACAAGTGTTTTTATTTACCCTTTGACCACAGAGTATCTATTTATACGGGAAAAGTCCAATTCAGTCAATGTTGATGTATATTTTGACACATGTTTATGTCCTTAGCATCAGAAATATTTTCGAAAAATATTAGTTGTTTAGATATAATTTCGTTTTGAAAATGACTGAAAGCGTGGTAAGTACTATTACAATTACTAAATATTAATTTACAAATCTATACAGATATAAATAAAATTGAAGTGTCTTTTTGTAACTTAAAATAAAGATGAATAATATTAACTATGCTGTTTATTTCAGACTAATAGTCGTACGAAAAGTTTGAGCGAGACAATCGACTCAGAGTCTACTGAAAGTCCTCTGGTAATTTATGATTTCTGGTTTTTATTGTAGTGACAGAAACGAATCGCTACACCCGACTCCACGCAGTCTTGTCTGCCCTACCCCGAGAGTGTAATTTAAAATCGTTGTTAAAAGTGTAGGTTGATGAGCAGGTGATTGTAACACTCGCGAGCGTTAAATTCATCTGCGACTCTGCGACGATAAGCTCGCGTGGGACCGCCGGAGCCTTGACAGAAACCATGCCTGCTGCTACTTGTTTATATGCTGCATGCTTGCTGCACAGGCTTGTTTATAGATGTTTGTATGCTACCTGCTTGCTGCATGCTGGGTGTATGCTTGTTAGCATGCTTTTTACAGTTCAATAGCCTACAAATGTTCACAATCAACTATGATCAAAACAAATAATTGTTAAATATTATTTGCTTCAGGACATATTGATATTGGTCTAATCGTCGAAATAAATTGATATCCAATTATGGAATGTCCAACATTATAGGAGTTAATTATTTATTATACTTCTTTGTTATGCCTATAAAAATATGTTTTAATATCATACGAGTATATGCGTAGATAAATTCATGCTTAAGTATTTAAGCTTAATCATTATTATGATTAGCGTAATTGTACCTAGTTAAAAAATATGCGTAATGCTGTTATGAAAATATAATTAGGAGTAAGTAACAAAAGTATGCCAAATTATTTTTATTTTATTTTATTTTATTTATTTGGAAGAACCAACAATTACACAATATATATGACAAAAATAAAATATAAGGAGCTATACAAATGTGCAACCAACAACGTTTTCCACAGATACACAAAAGACAAAGACAAAAAATGATATTACCTATGTCTTAAAATTTTATGCAAATGGCCAAAGGGCACCGCAAAGAAAGTCATATGGTAGTAACTATAAGTCCCACGAATATTCGTGTTCAGCTCAGGACTGGCCATCAAATCTTTCTGTCAGCAATATTTAAAGGTAGCCAACTACCTAGTCAGTGGCCCGAAAATGTGATTACCAGTACTAATTGCAACTGTGATGGCACGGTTGCCGCAATGGCGGAGCGATTGGCTGGTGCGCTGCGAGTCGCGGGTTCGATTACCGCACAGAAAAAATATTTCTATGGCCTACAAGGATTACCAACACACCCACGATACAGGAGAAATTCCTTGTATGGGACAAAACAGTCCGACGCGGTGTCGAGACACGCCGTCCAAAAAGAAATAGGCTTTACGTATTTTCCGCTTTTATTGCATAGCCTTACAGCCGGCCTAGCATGGCGTTCTATCTCTAGTCTACCAAGACTCGACAAAGCTCTTTTCCATCCTGACAATCGACAAAATGACAGATAAATGACAGCTTTTCGAAAGACTTCTACGCTGTCGTCCCAAGTCTAGTCCACGTCGTCCGTTCCACCTAGTTACATTGTAGTTACATCGATGTAACTAGCTGGACATTTTTATTCCAAGTAGTTACATTATTTAAAAATTTAACTTTAACGTAACTAATGAGACTTTTTTGTTCCACCTAGTTACATCGTAAATAGGTACGTCATCGACGTCAATGAAAAGTGTGTTGGCTCAGTTACATTGTCTACTGTAAGTAAGATTTGTCCTACACACCTAATCGCTTTTTTCCGATAAAATATGACTACCTATCGAGTTTGGAATTTATGTCTAAGTTGGCTCTTTTTGAATAAAAATAAAAAGCTCGTATACAGTAAGTTTTTCATCATTTTAAGGGGAATGCTCCAACCAGCCCGCGAAATTCAAAATTTCTTGCGTTTTTTGCAATTTGCAGGCCAGTGCTAGGTTGTATGTTGATTAAAATATTATTCGCGGCTGTAAGACGTATGTACCTAGTTACAGAATTATAATCATCAAAATTTCATTTCATTTCATTTTTTTAATTTCCACATCAACAAGCTGTTTCATGGTGCATTTAATATACTTTTTAATTAGCCCCCAAAACTTTTGAACGCAACTGTACAGACAACAGCTTAGGTATGATACGTCCAATAAAGAAGGTCATCGACATGTATGAATCCGTCGCTTATTAGTAGTCATTCAAATTTGGTCGGATAACCAGCCGTTGTTTACTTAATTTGGTTTTTTGTTTATATTTACTTAATGCGAAACATTCCAAGCTCAATATTTTCACCGTATATTTTTGACTAAAGGCACATGATTTTGGTTTACACCTACACATCTGAAATTTAGCCAGTTCCTTGTATTTTGCCGTCAAAGTTATGACACTATCGTTTTTACTTTTAGCAAGATTATTCAAAAACGCATGCATGAAGCGTTTTGAAACTTTGTATGGTTATTATTAGCGTCAAGAAGGACCGAATACAGTTTTCAGCGAACTTATGCCTTGAGTCATTTAGGCGCTGCGATGTTTTTTCGGGTTTTCATAAAACCGCGATAACTTAAAAACTATAAATAATTTCTTAAATATAATTGGGGCACACAGGGGCACACATTAAGAGCTACTCGTGTATGTTTATTCTACAGGGGCACAT
Source organism: Xestia c-nigrum (assembly GCA_916618015.1). NCBI lineage: Eukaryota > Metazoa > Arthropoda > Insecta > Lepidoptera > Noctuidae > Xestia > Xestia c-nigrum. The sequence goes on from OU745260.1 coordinate 17,113,200, forward strand.
GCAATGGTTTTAGAGACATACGATTCATCAAATCGTTACTGCAGCAAGAAACGCAATATCTCGAAAATCTGAAGGGGCACAGATTTTATTTTTGGGGGCACATAGTGGCACACATATAAGCTCTCTGGCCATGCACAATTTTTCTCTCTCCGATCACTCGTTTAGAATTTTCCTGCTGGAAAAACGTTACCCCAGCAAGAATCGTTTTTCCGTTTTTTTTTCAAAACGACAGGGGGCACACATTTTTTATGTGGGGGCACATTTACAGCAGATAAGGCACCAACTATACGTTCTACTCATATATCTCTAGGAGATACTTTCCTGCTGGTGTAACGCACACGAAGATGATCGAATAGAACTTAAACAGTTTCAACATTATTTTGAAAAATTTTGGCTAAAAGAAAAAATGGTGAAAATGTGGTGTAACTATGGTAAGCCACATCGAACAAACAATGTCGTGGGATGATGGAATTTTAAAATTAATGTAACATATCTATCTTTATATTTACTAAAGTGTATATATAGTGAGTGCAGCTCTGACTTACGGAAAGTAAGTCGTGGGTTCGAACCCAGACAGGCGCATTACTTTGTGTGATTTATTTCATCAAAGCGGTTAAGGAAAACATTGTAAAGAAATCAGCATGTTCTGGAAGAAGGCCAAGAAGACCTGGAAGAAGACCGGGAAGACCTAGAAGAAGACCGGGAAGACCTAGAAGAAGACCGGGAAGACCTGGAAGAAGGCCGGGAAGACCTGGAAGAAGACCGGGAAGTCAGTTTTCCCGGTCTTCTTCCAGGTCTTCCCGGTCTTTTTCCAGTTCATACACGTAGTGTCAAAAATGCAAAACAAAAGCATGTCAACAAAGAAAGCAACAGATGGCTCCAAATAAGCCGGTGCACGGGTGTCAGAATTCAGAACTAATATCTACTACTACGCGGCTGGCAGAACCGTTTTGTAAGGACCTAGGTAAGCAGAGAGTTACGGCAGAAATAGAAAGTACGTATAGTAGAACCAGATAGAATGAGTAATTGTCGATATCATATTTGATACTTTGTCTGTTTGTCTGTATGTCTGGATGTCTGTGTGTCTGTTTGTCTGTTTGTATGTCTGTTTGTCTGTCTGTTTGTCTGTTTGTCTGTATGTATGTCCGGGCTATACTTAAAAAGTACGGCATGGTTTACTTCAAATTTTGCATGAATATTACTTAAAGGTCGGATCAACATTAGGCTACATAAAGGGTGTAAAACACCTCTTCACGAAGCGTGTTTTACACCCTTTTTGTGCGTTAAATTGAGTTCTACCAACATGATTTATGACCTCAAAAAAAAAGTTGTTTCCCAGCAATATTTGTTGCGTAAAGTTACTTAGTTTGATGTACAGAATGCTTGGTTAACGGCTTTGTGATGAGGTGGTTTACACCCTGTATTATCACGTTCTTCCCGGTCTTCCCGTTCTTTCCGTTCTTCCCGCTTCTTCCCGGGCTGCCCGGTCTTCTTCCAGGTCTTTTCGGTCTTCTTCCAGGTCTTACCAGTCTTCTTCCAGGTCTTTCCGGTCTTCTTCCAGGTCTTCCCGGTCTTATTCCAGGTCTTCCCGGTCTTCTTCCAGGTCTTCTTGCCGGTCTTCTTCCAGGTCTTCCCAGTCTTCTTCCAGATATTCCCAGTTTTCTTCCAGGACTTCCCGGTCTTCTTCCAGGTCTTTCCGGTCTTTTTCCCGGTCTTCTTCCTGGTCTTCCCGGTCTTCTTCCAGGTCTTCCCGGTCTTCTTCCAGGTCTTCCTGGTCTTATTCTAGGTCTTCCCGGTCTTCTTCCAGGTCTTCTTGCCGGTCTTCTTCCAGGTCTTCCCAGTCTTCTTCCAGATATTCCCGGTCTTCTTCCAGGTCTTTCCGGTCTTTTTCCCGGTCTTCTTGCAGGTCTTCCCGGTCTTCTTCCCGGTCTTCCAGGTCTTCCTGGTCTTCTTCCAGGTCTTCCCGGTCTGCTTCCAGGACTTCCCGGTCTCCTTCCAGGTCTGCCTGGTCTTCTTCCAGGTCTTTCTGGTCTTCTTCCAGGTCCTCCCGGTCTTCTTCCACATCTTCCCGGTCTTCTGCCAGGTCTTCTACCCGGTCTTCTTCCAGGTCTTCTTCCTGGTCTTCCCGGTCTTCTTCCAGGTCTTTCCGGTCTTTTTCCCGGTCTTCCTGGTCTTCTTCCCGGTCTTCTTCCAGGACTTCCCGGTCTCCTTCCAGGTCTGCCCGGTCTTCTTCCAGGTCTTTCTGGTCTTCTTCCAGGTCTTCCCGGTCTTCTTCCAGATCTTCCCGGTCTTCTTCCAGGTCTTCTTCCCGGTCTTCCCGGTCTTCTTCCAGGTCTTCCCGGTCTTCTTCTAGGTCTTCCCGGTCTTCTTCCAGGTCTTCCCGGTCTTCTACCAGGACTTCCCGGTCTTTTTCCAGTTCTTACACGTAGTGTCAAAAATTAAAACAAAAGCATGTCAACAAAGATAGCAACAGATAGCGTCAAATAAGCCGGTGCACCGTGCACGGATGTCAGAATTCAGAACTAAAATCGTATGGACGCGCACAAGTGACTACGCGGCTGGCAGTACCGTTTTGTAAGGACCTAGGTAAGCAGGGAGTTACGGCAGAAATAGAAAGTACGTATAGTACTCGTAGAACGAGATAGAATGAGTAATTGTCGATATCGTATGTCTGTATGTCTGTTTGTCTGTATGTCTGTATGTATGTACGGGCTAAACTTAAGAAGTACGGCATGGATTTACTTCAAATTTTTAGTGTCGTTTTCCGTGGTTTTTGGTGTCGTTTTCCGTGGTTCCAACCCAGGACCTCATGCTCAATAGCGCTTGGGACAACAAATCTAAAAAGGCCGATTACACAAATACCGCCCATCAGAACTAGCGACGGAAAATGGGCCATATATAATGACCAAAAGCGTTAACGTTTGATCAACACTTAGAAGAAACTTTTCACCTACGGGGGAGGAGCTGTGAATCTTTATTTTTCTTACGCATTCTGTGACAGCGTGTAATCTAACAACGCATATTTAAATGTTGTCTTTGAGTAAGCCTTGCTATTATCTAGCGTTACACAATAAAAACTATGCCATTAAAGTAACTTGGGCAGAGAAACATAGTTTAATGAATGTTAGTGAGAGATAACAATCGAACGTATTTGACAATTTTACGGTGACATTAGATGGTAATGTGCATTTTATTCATAAAAAAGAGGTATCGTATAGTTACGTTCTTCCCGGTATTCCCGTTCTTTCCGTTCTTCCCGGTCTTCCCGAAAATCCCGGTCTTCCAGGTCTTCCCGGGCTTCTTCCCGGTCTTCGCGATCTTCCGGTTTTCCCGTTCTTCCCGGTATTCCCGTTCTTCTCGGTCTTCCCGATCATCCCGGTATTCTTCCAGGTCTTCCCGGTCATCTTCCAGGTCTTCCCGGTCATCTTCCAGGTCTTCTCGGTCTTCTTCCAGGTCTTCCCGGCCTTCTTCTAGGTCTTACCGGTCTTCTTCCCGTTCTGCTTCCCGGTCTTCCCGGTCTTCCCGTTCTTCTCGGTCTTTCCAGTCTTATCGGTCCTCTTCCCGGTCTTCCCGATCTTCTTCCCTGTCTTCCCGGTCTACTTCCCTGTCTTCCCGGTCTACTTCCTGGTTTCCTGGTCTTCTTCCCGGTCACCCCGGTCTTCTTCCAGGTCTTCCCGGTCTACTTCCAGGTCTTCTTCCCGGTCTTCCAGGTGTTTTCGGTCTTCTTCCAGGTCTTCCCAGTCTTCTTCCAGGTCTTCCCGGTCTTCTTCCAGGACTTCCCGGTCTCTTTCCAGGTATGCCCGGTCTTCTTCCAGGTCTTTCTGGTCTTCTTCCAGGTCTTCCCTGTCTTCCCGGTCTACTTCCTGGTCTTCCCGGTCTTCTTCCCGGTCTTCCCGGTCTTCTTCCCGGTCTTCTTCCCGGTCTTCCAGGTCTTCCCGGTCTACTTCCTGGTTTCCCGGTCACCCCGGTCTTCTTCCAGGTCTTCCCGGTCTACTTCCAGGTCTTCTTCCAGGTCTTCTTCCCGGTCTTCCAGGTGTTTTCAGTCTTCTTCCAGGTCTTCCCGGTCTTCTTCCAGGTCTTCCCGGTCTTCTTCCAGGACTTCCCGGTCTCTTTCCAGGTCTGCCCGGTCTTCTTCCAGGTCTTTCTGGTCTCTTTTCAGGTCTGCCCGGTCTTCTTCCAGGTCTTTCTGGTCTTGTTCCAGGTCTTCCCTGTATTCCCGGTCTACTTCCTGGTCTTCCCGGTCTTCTTCCAGGTCTTCCCGGTCTTCTTCCAGGTCTTCTTCCCGGTCTTCCCGGTCTTCTACCAGGACTTCCCGGTCTTCTACCAGGACTTCCCGGTCTTCTTCCAGGTCCTTTTCCTGGTCTTCCCGGACTTCTTCCAGGTCTTTCCGGTCTTATTCCAGATCTTCTCGGTCTTCTTCCAGGTCTTCCCGGTCTTCTTCTAGGTCTTCCCGGTCTTCTTCCAGGTCTTCTTCCCGGTCTTCTTCCAGGTCTTCCCGATCTTCTTCCAGGTCTGCCCGATCTTCTTCCAGGTCTTTTTGGTCTTCTTCCAGGTCTTTCTGATCTTCTTCCAGGTCTTCCCGGTCTTCCTCCAGGTCTTCTGAAGAGGTGTTTTACACCCTTTATGTAGCCTAATGTTGATCCGACCTTTAAGTAATATTCATGCAAAATTTGAAGTAAACCATGCCGTTCTTTTTAAGTATAGCCCGGACATACATACAGACAAACAGACATACAAACAGACGTCCAGACATACAGTTATACAGACAAACAGACAAAGTATCAAATACGATATCGACAATTACTCATTCTATCCGGTTCTACTATACGTACTTTCTATTTCTGCCGTAACTCTCTGCTTACCTAGGTCTAGGGCTTCCAAAATTACGGAAATATCAATTACGTAACTAATTACGCAACTTTTTTCTTCAATTCCGTAATTACGTAATTTTTCCCTAATCGAATATGAATTTTTGTAAATATTGTAGTTACAGTTTACAATTATCTTTTACTATCTCAAATTCAAGGTATTATCAAAATAAACACAATAATTAAGCAAAAAAATATTTATTTAAGAACTTAGCATCGTAGTTTTAATCAGTTTAGTCAAACCATTTTTTTCCTCCCGAATATAATCTCTCTTCTTGAAAATATGATCTCATAAATGACAAGGCATTTAAAGTTTTGTCACCCAGTGAACTTCTTAGTTTATTACAAAAATATCCGGCAGATGAAAAGGCTCGCTCGGCTTCTACACTTGTAGGCGTTATCGAAAGCAAATAATTTACGCTGCAGTCAAAAAAACTTCGCGACCGCCGCCAGCGCTGTCGTAAATGCACATTTCTACCCTAATAATGGAATGGAGATCTGTGTTTACTGTTGGTTAATATTTTCGCGCATTTACCACCAATTTTTAATTAAGTAATCTGATCAAGTGCCAACTGTTCGAAGGTCTAGCGATGTGAAGTTGTGGACTGAACAACCGACAATTTAGCAATGAAACTACTTTCATTTTAGTTAAGAAAGTGAAGAGCATAGTAGTTCCCCGTAGTCGTAGGGACTTTTCGCCAGGGACTCCCCGGCCCTACCGACTCGCCAAATTGATATATTTGAACTCTATTCTGTACATCTTAGAATTATTTTTTGCAAGATTTAACAAACGATAAAATAAACTGCGGGGAATCCCCCCCTGTTTAGTATAGTTTTGATGTAGATGTATCGTATAGTGTTGCCGCATTATAAAAGTTACGTAGTAGATTGCTTTTTTATTGGTTGACTATTTTGATTGATTTTTGATACCAATTACGTAAATTACGTAAGTACGGAATTGACATCTTCAGTTACGGAATTTAAAATACTTTAAAATGAGTTCGTAATTACGTAATTGCGTAATTACGTAATTACGTAATGGAAGCCCTACCTAGGTCCTTACAAAACGGTACTGCCAGCCGCGTGCTACTACGCGTGTGTACTCGTGTGCGTCCATACGATATTAGTTCTGTATTCTGACCCCCGTGCACCGGCTTATTTGGAGGTATCTGTTGCTTTCTTTGTTGACATGCTTTTGTTTTGCATTTTTGACACTACGTGTAAGAACTGGAAAAAGACCGGGAAGACCTGGAAGGAGACCGTGAAAAACGGGAAGACCGGGAAGAAGACCGAGAAAACTGAGAAGAACGTAACTATACGATACCTCTTTTTTATGAATTAAATGCACATCGGTCTTCCCGGTCTTCCCGTTCTACCCGGTGTTCCCGGTCTTCTTCTAGGTCTGCCCGGTCTTCTTCCAGGTCTTCCCGGCCTTCTTCCAGGTCTTCCCGGTCTTCTTCCAGGTCTTCCTGGTCTTCTACCAGAACTTCCCGGTCTTCTTTCAGGTCTTCTTCCCGGTCTTCCCTGTCTTCTTCCAGGACTTTCCGGTCTTCTTCCAGGTCTTTCCGGTCTTCTTACAAATCTTCTTCCCGGTCTTCCCGGTCTTCTTCCAGGTCTTCCCGGTCTTCTACCAGGACTTCCCGGTCTTCTTTCAGGTCTTCTTCCCGGTCTTCCCAGTCTTCTTCCAGGCCTTTTAGGTCTTCTTCCAGGTCTTCCCGGTCTTCTTCCAGGTCTTCCCGGTCATTCAGGTCTTCCTGGTCTTCTTCCAGGTCTTCCCGGTCTTCTTCTAGGTCTGCCCGGTCTTCTTCCAGGTCTTCCGGCCTTCTTCCAGGTCTTCCCGGTCTTCTTCCAGGTCTTCCCGGTCTTCTACCAGAACTTCCCGGTCTTCATTCAAGTCTTCTTCCCGGTCTTCCCTGTCTTCTTCCAGGACTTTCCGGTCTTCTTCCAGGTCTTTCCGGTCTTCTTACATATCTTCTTCCCGGTCTTCCCGGTCTTCTTCCAGGTCTTCCCGGTCTTCTACCAGGACTTCCCGGTCTTCTTCCCGGTCTTCCCAGTCTTCTTCCCGGTCTTCCCGGTCTTCTTCCTTGTCTTCCCGGTCTTCTACCAGGACTTCCCGGTCTTCTTTCAGGTCTTCTTCCAGGTCTTCCTGGTCTTCTTCCCGGTCTTCTTCCAGGACTTCCCGGTCTTCTTCCAGGTCTGCCCGGTCTTCTTCCAGGTCTTCTCGGCCTTCTTCCAGGTCTTCCCGGTCTTCTTCTAGGTCTTCCCGGTCTTCTTCCAGGTCTTCCCGGCCTTCTTCCAGGATTTCATCACAATGTTTTCCTTAACCGCTTTGATGAAATAAATCACACAAAGTAATGCGCCTGTTCGATTTAGCTCACCATAGTTACACCACATTTTCACCATGTTTTCTTTTGGCCAAAATTTTTCAAAATAATGTTGAAACTGTTGAAGTTCTATTCGATCATCTTCTAGTACAATTTCACTCTTTATGTAATTCCAAACTGATAATATTTCCTCTTCTGGTAAATATGCTAGACTACTGCAGAGTAAAACTATAGTTTTGTGACTTTTATCCTTAAATATACCCATTTGTTTTGCTTTGCGTTTCAAACTATTGTAATAATGGAAGTGACAACCTTTTATTTCGTAAACAGTGTTAATCTCTCTTAGCGCTGCAATTATTCCCTCTTCAAAATCTATAATTATTTTCTGTAGCTTCCAATAATTTAATTGTGCTTTAATTAAATGAAATAATATAATATACGCTTCCTTGTTTTGATTTGTCATAAAGGCATAAATCATTGGTATAATATTTGTATTATTAATGTCACTTCCAACACCGCCATGAATGGTAAGTAATTGATGGAACGGCGTTGGGCAAGTTTTAAACGTACCGTCCATAAAATATAACGGTCTTAATTAATATACTGTCTTACATGTTGCGAACAGAATATTATGATACGCAAGTTACCATTTTTGTAGTCCGCCAGTAAAAATGAATTGAATTGATGTGGCACTTCCACTTCCTCTATATTTCAAGTGGATGTTTTTTTCACACCGGCTTTTTCATTCCTTCTTTTGTAAATAGCAGATTTTTATTTTTAAAAGATGGCACTGGCTTTTTAGCAGCCATATTATAACCCTTCTCATTAATATGTTGCAATGCTTTATTAAAAACTTTTGGTGCTGGTTCTCTACCATCCACGGCTTCTAAACAAGCCTCATTGATAATTATATCAATAGTATTTTGTACACCATCGGGCTGACAGTTATTGATATGAGGTTTTAATTTTAGCATTGTCTCATCCTTAAAATAAAACAAAATTTCACTTTTTTTTTTTTTGAAAAAACATTCTCACGACAAGATTTTATTTAAACGGACAAAAAAAAAGAAAATCACGAAACCGTTAGTGTGTGTCAAATTAGGCTTGCAAGATTTGTACGCCACATACATACTTAAACAAACATGTGAAGTTTAATCAAAGATTTAAAAAATAGCTGGTATATCGCTTTTTGACAAATCAGAGCGAGGCCACACGATGCGTTGGCGGTGCGGTGCGACGACGGAGCGGCGCCGCAAACGTCATCCTACATACAAATCACTACCCCACTAGTGCGTTGCGCCATACAATCACTGTTGTGCATTGCCATTTTGACAGTGATTGTACGACGCTGCGACGACGCAACGCAGCGCAACGCATCGTGTGGCCTTGCTCTTATGGATAGCTATATCACTGCGTTGCATTCGAATGAAATCGTCATAAGATGTAACTTAGACATAAATTCCAAACTCGATAGTCATATTTTATCGGAAAAAAAGCAATTAGGTGTGTAGGACAAAATAATATCACTTACAGTAGACAATGTAATTGAGCCAACACACTTTTCATTGACGTCGATGACTTCGTTATTATTTATACTCGTAAGTGGCCAGTACAATTTCCTCACCAAAGAGGTTTCATTAAGTAAGTTCATTAAGACGTTGGTTGCCATGAGCATGAAAGTACTAGGAGTACATGACTCACGAGAGCTAACTAATATATTGTTACATCGGACCTTCTAGAACATTCGAGAAAGCAAGTGATTACAGTGTGTGTACGTTAGAAGTTCGAGAGCATTCTATTATTATTAGTTTTAAAGTTAGGTAGGTAGAAACTCGCGACCTATTTATGAAAGACATTAGAATTTCGACCGTACGCCTAAGGCTTACCTACTTGCCTATTCTTTTGTTAGTGTTTTTTATGACCCTCTAGAATATTCGTGGTTATTCTGGTGTGTCCGTTGGCGAGTATAAATACACCGCTCAGGCCCGCGACCGTCAGTCTTGTTTTGGCTACACAACGAAGAGAATCGAGGTGAACTTGAAGAGCGATATCTAAGCGAATAGTGAATAGTAGTGTATTGTAGTGTACTTGTGATTAAGTATAAATTGTTTTGTGATTAATAAAGTTATTGTGTGGTTTAATCGGTAGTAATTAGTTTATCTCATACCCAGCTCGTAACAATATCTTTTGAACCGACGATGGTACCTATCCACGATGTAACTAGGTGGAACAAAAAAGTCTCATTAGTTACGTTAAAGTTAAATTTTTAAATAACGTAACTACTTGGAATAAAAATGTCCAGCTAGTTACATCAATGTAACTAGGTGGAACGGACGGTTAACCGTGGTCGTTCCTTAAGGCTGATGCTCGAAATTCAAATTTTCTTACGTTTTTTTTAAATTTGCAGGCCAGTTCTGTTGTATGTTGATTTAAATATCGTTCGCGGCTGTAAGACGTATGTAGGTACAGAATTATAATCATCAATATCAGTCATAATTATTGTATTGATGATTATTAGGCCCACCCTGACGCTTTCACCTTTGAAGACACCATATCCATATTCTTACCATTTCAATCGATGTGAATCTAGCCTCACCCCTACAGCTATACGACCGATGGACAAACAACATAACCTACCGCCAACTGGTCTTGTCATCCTGCATCGGGATCTTCCAAGTGTGGTGGCACCCGTACCTCCACGACTTCCAGAGGCTGCTTCCGTTCCTGTTCCTCTACAATGTGTTCAGCATAGTGATCGGATATCCCGTGTTTTATCTGGAGCTCGCTTTGGGAGTTGTTACGAGGAAAGGGGTGTTGAATTGCTGGGATCTGGCACCTATGGCTAGAGGTTAGAAAAATAAAGAATACCTATATTAATGTTTAAAATTGTTTGCTGAATGTCTCCCACGTAGCATGCCAGAATGAGCTTGTTTAGATGTTAAAGCTTGTTCAGAAAAAGCGAATTTCGCTCGTTTATGCTCAAAAAGTATTTACGTGTGTGCATTCCGCCCTCGAACGTGATTTCAAAGTTTCCGCAAAATGTATCAGTCTGCAATCATTTTTTTGCAAGTGTGATCAACTCTTTATGGGCAAGATCTTAGTTCAAATTCAACCTGCTTTAGCTTAAGCTAATTTGTCTGCCGGGGTTGCGGGACTGTTCGAAAGAGATACCGTGGCCCCGGAACGTAAAGGGCGAGGAAGGAACATGGATGGGTTTTAGTCTGTAAGAGTCTGACACTCCCTCCCGCTCCGCCCAGAGTGGGAGAAGTCATTTGATGATTTTCCATCTGAAAAAAAAACCATTAGCTTGTGCCTACACCTTCCTTAACAGCATCATTTTGCACCTCCAGGCATGGGTTTCGCGATGCTATCGACATGTGTGTTCAGCGCACTTGCGGCGGGCACGGTGGGCGCATGGTGCCTGGCGCTGACGGTGCACTCCTTCCACACCTTCCTGCCGTGGCTGCACTGCGCGGCGGCTGCGAAGCCCCCCTGCGCAGCCAGGCATCGATCGCTGCCAGTTGGAAGCGAGACTCCGCCGCAATCGTTCTTTTTGTTAGTAACTTTATTGAAGGAGTAACTTATGTTGAACATCCATGGCTGCACTGCGCGACTGCTGCGAAGCCCCAGGCATCGACCGCTGCCTGTTGGAAGCGACACACCACCGAAAAAAAATTTTTCATCAAACCCATACCTACGTGTGATGTTGAAGTTTCTAATATCTTTTTTTTTCTAAACTGAATAGTTAGCGCGAGGGAAACTTCCAAAGTGGAAAAATGTGTCCCCCCCCCCCTGTAACTTCTAAAATAAGAGAATGATAAATCTAAAAAAAATATATGCTGTACCTACCATGTAAACTTCCACCGAAAATTGGTTTGAATGAGATCTAGTAAGTAGTTTTTTTTTTAATACGTCATAAATCGTAAACAGCAATTTACCTTTCATTCAATCTGCTACGGAACCCTTCATGGGCGAGTCCGACTCGCACTTGTTTTTTTTTATACCGTTCGGGACACTTACAGCTAATATAAACAATGCTCTTAAACTATACGTATTCGAAGGCCAATAAATATGTATAGGCTCAAGTCTCAACTACGAAATTAAGTATATAAATACATGAGCTCTCGTACCTACTGTCCAGATACTATAATCGTATTTAGTTCTTTTCCTCATATACAATTGGAAGTTTCAGCTAACACGTTCGTTTAGATTGACAATCGTTGTTCCAGTAACTTCGTGTTGGATCTGAAGCGGGATGGTGTAGCGGGCGGACTTGGCAACGTGGTGTGGGAACTGACAGCCTACTATGTCATATGTTGGGTCATCATCTACTTCATAGTCATCAAACGGATATACAGCTACTCGAAAGTGAGAATTATAACTTGACTATCTGATTTTATCGTGTAGGATCTTTATCAATTACCTAACCAACAGCTGACTGCTGCTGTGAGAGTTAGGTTACGTTATTATTACAGAACATTATTTTTAAAAGAGTCGACTACTTGGCTTATAGCAAGTTTTAAAATCTATGCATGGCCCAACGCGCCAGTTGCCATCCGGCATGCCCTAGAGCCAACAATTCGAATTCGTGTCGTGTGGCATCCATCGATAATGCACCGGGATAGCGCCGCAAAATCGATTACACCCTATTCCCTCTCATAGGGAGGCGTACTGTATCCCATCTCATCATCAGAGCCGAAGGAAGCGAAAGAGCCGAAATAATCGAATTTTAGAATTAGGTACTTGTATGAAGTCCTATGTAACTTCGCACACTTATCCGCACCGAATCGGACGAATTGATAACGTTATACGATAAAACATTCTGTTCGGCGTGGTTGATTCTTTCGGCACGGACAACTATGCGTTCACCTTAAAGGCTCATCCTGCTGGTCTATATCAACTAAAGTTTTTATGTTCTTCAGCTGGTGTTGTTCAAAGACGTCTTGACATATTTTGTGCTGATATGCGCGGCGGTGGGAGCGCTGCAGCTGAATGGCGCGAATCGCATGTTCAAAGAGTGTGATTGGACCGTGTTACTTGAGAGTTTACAGGTGAATATATTTTGTTTTTGATAATATTTGGTTAATATGTCTTCTCACAGTGACAAACACTGCATGGAATGAATCATGGAAATAACAGCACCCTTACTCGAACCGATCGGGACTCTTTCTATGAATCAATCAAATGTTGGTAGAGACAAAATCATAAAGACGACATCCCCACACCTCGACAAGGGGCGCGAACCCACCCTTTGTTTGTTTGTAGCAGCAAATATTTTTCCTGATTGCAAACAAATAATTCTTCAATCCTTTCCCATTAGATGTGGCGTGAGGCCATGGAATACGCGTTAATCGAGATGACAGTGTGCCAAGGATCTCTAGTTATGCTCGGGTCCTACTGCCCCAAGGCTCAACACAAACTGGGCACCACCGCGATGCTTGCCTTCGCTGTCTCTAAGTCCACGACGATGACCACCGCGCTGGCTCTAGGGGCCACACACGGAGCGCTCTATAAAGACTATGAGAATACTACTGGTATTTGGCAAGGTAAACGAGGATTTTAACTTTTCCACTATGTCGTGACGATTAATTAATAGTTGGTTTTTAGTTGGCAAAAGTCGTGGACGACAGTTATCGTGTAATCGCGTCGTCCTATATGTGAACACCTCCATTTAAATACACAAGTGACGACACTTAAAATCTACAGGAGTGTCTGATAGACACAAGCCTCGCTGCTTAGTGGCACTTGTCGTGTCTGAAGATGCTTTAGATTTTGTAGGGCATGCTGGTTTCCTACCGACGTTTTCCTTCACCGCTTCGTTGGTCCAGTGGTCGCAAGCACAGTCGCTGAGGCATGAGCTCCTGGGTTTGATTCTCGTGTAAAGTGTCGGGCAAAGTGTTTTGGCTTTTCCTTTACTGCTGTTATAAGAAAGAAGGCCGTAACTACTTACGTCAACGTTGATTCCGACATAATTGAAGTTTTATCTAAAACGGAGGCCCGCGGTTTACTGAATGGTTTTAGTTAGTGATGCTTATTTTATAAAACGTCAAAAAATATAGGCTATATGTTGAACCATAATTTATTTAAAATCAGACATGCGTATTCATTTTATTTTATTTTTACCCTTTTGTCTTAGCAAAAAAATAATTATAATTTGTGAAATACTTATCTGAAAGGGCGTAATTGCGTGGAATGTAATTACGGCTTAGCTTGGCTTGGCATGGCTTCTGAATGAGGAAGCGTTCCTTCAAAATACTTATGTAAAAAGCCCTTATTGCGTAGTTAGGGCTTTTTCTAGTAGGTAGTAAATTTATTTAATATTTAAAGCTTAACTATGTTTAATTGGTAATTGCGGCCTTCCAGACTAGAATTACGAAAATACTACCAAAAAAAGCCGTTATTGTGTAATTAAGGCTTTTCAGATTCAAAAACCATAATTTATGTCGTAGTTAGGGCTAAAACGCTTATGCTATCTTTGATCTCATACGAGATACAGCTTTGTGAGTAAGACCACAAGATAGCATTTTCTTTGCTGATTCCGGATATGGTTATAACTCATTTTTGACAAAATTGTTAGTTACGGCCTTCTTTGTTATGACGGCAGTTTAGGAATTTCTCAGTAGTTGCCACGAAGTCTAGATTTGTGCTTTGAAAAGTGCTTCCCAAGGTACGGAGGAAATCCTACCTATACAACGTGTAACGTTAAATGCACAAAACGTCAGACACCCCAACTGAGTTTTAATTTAAATGACCAAATTTTGAGAGAAAAAAAAACAGTTAAAAAACATTTAAGGTTTTATGTGCTGTTTTAGTTTATTGGCAATTAGATTTACTGGCAAGCACTATTATTATCCCGAAATGAGAAAATTTCAATTGGACGACAACCATTTCTGTTTGTTGGTTTACCTATTTTGGCGGGTTTGCGAGCGTGATGGCTTGACCTATCAATAAATAGACAGGTAAACATTATTGATGAAGATTTGTTCAAAAATGTGACTTCAATGTGAATTGACTCTGCGTGTTTCTGATCAAACTATTTTCAGGTTTTGCGCATTTAACGTTACACGTTGTATAATAGGCATAACGACTGTACGGACATTAGCTCCGCACACTGAGATGTGTTATGTAGTTGGACGAATCACTCGGGACGTGTACAGGAAAATAAACTCACTGTTTTGTGTCCGATAATGATTGACCATTTATTAAGTAAAACAACAAATTATATAATATCGAAAGTAGGTGGCTTGTGGCGGGCGTAATAACCTAGTCAGCGAATGTACATAAATCGGTGAATTAGCAACTGCTTGTTCAGGTAAAAACAATTAATATCATGTGGCGATGCTCGTACAACGACAGTATCAAAAAATTGCAAATCTATCTAGTCCGTCAGTTAGTATTAGAAAATAATGGACACGTATTTTTTTGTTTTTATTAATCAATGAATATTGACAAAGATAAAACGCATAAAACTCGCGAGTGGGGGTTCGTGACGTCAGAACTAGCTAAAAATTATAGTACTAAGGCGTGACGTATTGAGAATTTTAAAACCGTCGTATCTTCGTCAAATAAGGTTTATGTAACAAATGTAACAATAGAAAAACTAGCTGGGGGGAGGGGGACATTATAAGGGCAATGCCCTATAATGCCTTACATACCTTAAAAATATCAAAAACTAAGATAATATTATGCTAATGTACGAACAAACAACAACCAAATTGTTATGGCGATTAATTTCAAAGCCTGTGCTTCGGGGGCAATTCAAGTATTTTTAGGGTTCCTCAAAACGAGGAAACGGAACCCTTATAGGATCACCTTGTTCTCCGTCTGTCTCCCATCGAGTTGAAATTAAAACTATATAGTCAAGTCTACAGTCCCATGGAGCTGTGAAAAATCAAACTTATTTAGCTTTTTTCCTCCGGGGAAGTAAAATAAGTAATCAGGTAGGGCGCAACTTTCCGCCCTGTTATTTTATTTAGTGATTTCAGTAAAATAATTTTATAGTCGCAAGCACGTGCGTGGTTTATTTCCGCCATCTTCAGAAAACCCGGCTACCAACAGTGTTGCCACCTAATCCTAACACGCCCTACCTAGTAACTAGCGCTGCCCTACCTCAAATTCAACTCTAGCTACAGCCCTAAATACGGGTCAAATATTTGTTGGTAATCTAAGTGACGGATATACAACATTATTTTTTGTTTATACTAAACCCGAAAAGGGGTCATTGTACTCATCATTTTGAACAACTTTTTCTATGGGACGAACCTAGAAATCGCGAAAAAAAATCAGCTGTTCCCTACATTTTGACGAGTTATGCGAACATACAGGGTGATTGGAAGATGGGTGCAAAGCTTTAAGGTGAAGATAGTATAGACAATTTAGGACCATTTAAGCCATGGTTGTCTTAGACGAAGTCTTACCAAATTTTTTTAAACAAATTTTTAAGTTTTTTTTCGGAAATTCTCAAAATTTAATGTAAACTGCATAATTATGGCCAAATTGAATGATAAATGAATTCATTTTTTATTTATTTAATTAAAGTAATGTGTAAGCAACCAAGCAAAACATGTTTTAGGCTTCTGTGTCATTAGACATTTTTTTTACAGATATTTAAAGCTCAGAAAAAATAAAAAATTTGTACAATACGTCTTTTAAACCTTATTAAAAAAAAAACGGAGGGTGCTTTTTTTGTTCAAACCTTTTTGAAGACATGCTTGATAATCGCTCTTTCTTTTGAGGTATCATTTATGCGGATATCTTACAAATTATTGAAATTAGGACCTATAAACCAAATCGAGGGAGAAATTTTAAATTTTAGGCAGTCTAACAAAACACAAAATTTTTGCTTAAAAGAATACTTTATGTGCTCGAAATGATAACATTGTTCAATTCTAAGAATTTTTGGCACATGCAGGAACCAATTGAGGGGAACCCATTGAGGGGATTCTCTAAACAATGGCCACCGAGCGCGGTGCGACGGCATTTCCAGGTAGAACGCCCAATGAATAGCAAAAAGCGATAAAGAGTTGGTTTTTACAGCAAAATGGTCTTAGTTACTGAGGCAACAAAGTCGTTTTTCTTTAGTCAGGGTCAGTCGGTCTGTGATGAAGCCGTTACATCTTTTACTTATTAGTCAAACTACTGCCCTTGTGAGTGGACGTTGTCGTGTTGATTCACAATTTACCGTGTTCAGTTGTAGACCTTTGCGTTCCTGCACGTGTTGTTTGCGTTAGTTTTGAACTTTTTTGTTTCACCGTGTCCAGTCGTAGCCTCGCGCTCCTGCACGTGTTGATTTTTGACTTAATTGTGTTGAGTTGACGTTTAGTGCGCTCCTACGCCGTTTTTCTTAATTGTTAAGTGACTATGGCTACTTTTTCCAATCAAGAATATGCGGATATCGTATTTATGTACGGTAGAGCAGACGGCAATGGATCTTTGGCGCGACGGATGTATCAAGAGCGCTATCCGAATCGCAGGATACCGAATGTCCGAGTGTTTTACAACACGTTTCGTCGTCTTGCCCAAGATGGGTTTCACCGCGTGGAACCTGGAGTCAACCCGGGCAGACACGAAACTGCCGTCGACGAAGACATTTTAGCAGCATTTCAAGCGGATCCTACTACCAGTACTAGAGCAGTAGCTCGAAATTTAAACATTTCTCAATGGAAGGTGTGGCATACAATGCACCAAAATGATAAGTATCCGTTCCATGGCAGGAGTGTGCAAGGTCTAGTAGAGCAAGATCCTCAAAGAAGAATTCAGTTCTGCCGTTTCCTCCTCAACAGAGACATCGAAGATGCGTGGTTTCTGAAATCAATCTTGTGGACGGATGAAAGTAAATTTTCAAGGGAAGGTATTACAAACTTTCACAACATCCATGAATGGGCCGACGTAGACAACAATCCACATTTTAAGAAGCAGGTGTCATTTCAGATGAAATTCTCTGTGAATGTATGGGCTGGAATAATTGGCAGAACATTGATTGGGCCCCACTTTTTGCCTGATCCATTGAATGGCGAAAATTATTTGCAATTTCTGCAAATTGATTTACCACTGCTGGTAGAGGAATCAGGTGTCCCGATCTTCGAAAGAGACCGAACAGTCATCTTTCAGCAAGACGGCTGTCCAGCGCATTGGACTTTAAATGTAAGGGAACACCTCAACAATTGCTTTCCTGATAGCTGGATCGGCAGGGATGGACCCATCCCTTGGCCCGCTCGCTCCCCAGATCTGACCCCGTTGGACTTTTTCGTGTGGGGCCGGGCCAAGGAACTGGTGTATAACAACAAAGAAATTAACACTAGAGAAGAATTGATACAAAGAATAAATTCAGCGTTTGAGACAATGAAGCAGGAGATGATGTTGAAAATAACGACTACAGAAGTTAGAAGACGGGGCCGTGCTTGTATTAGGAATCACGGCCGTCATTTTGAACATGAAAAATAAATAATTTTAATTCAAATGTTGTTTTAATTAGTCTGCCTAAAATAAAAAAAATTCTCCCTCAAATTGGTTTGTAGGCCCTAATTTCAATAATTTGTAAGATATCCGCATAAATGATACCTCAAAAGAAAGAGCGATTATCAAGCATGTCTTCAAAAAGGTTTGAACAAAAAAAGCACCCTCCGTTTTTTTTTTGAATAAGGTTTAAAAGACGTATTGTACAATTTTTTTATTTTTTCTGATCTTTAAATGTCTGTAAAAAAAATGTCTAATGACACAGAAGCCTAAAACATGTTTTGCTTGATTGCTTACACATTACTTTAATTAAATAAATAAAAAATGAATTCATTTATCATTCAATTTGGCCATAATTATGCAGTTTACATTAAATTTTGAGAATTTCCGAAAAAAAACTTAAAAATTTGGTTAAAAATATTTGGTAAGACTTCGCCTAAGACAACCATGGCTTAAATGGTTCTAAATTGTCTGTACTATCTTCGCCTTAAAGCTTTGCACCCATCTTCCAATCACCCTGTATATGTAGGGAACAGCTGATTTTTTTTCGCGATTTCAAGGTTCGTCCCATAGAAAAAGTTGTTCAAAATGATGAGTACAATGAACCCCCAAAACTAATGTTGTATATTTTTTGGTCGTCTACCCGATTGGTGGTCACCCATTTATGGACCAACCTACGTGGTAACCACGATCCTTAATACTCAATTTTTGTTCAAATTATTTTCATGACTTGCAGGATCATCCGCATCAATGATCCTATGGTCTGACCTGGTAGCTCGGATACCTGGCAGTCAGTTCTGGTCTGCTCTTGTTTTCTTCACACTCTTCGTTTCAGCACTTACAACAACGGTAAGTACCTATCACCTTTTCAATGATGTAAGAAGACTTGAAGTAAATTCATAGAGTACCAGCCTTGATAAATAAATAAGGGCGCTTTCAAATTAGACTGTTAGGAAGATAAGATCTACTAGCTAACGCTTGCTTGGCTGGCACAGTAGTTGAGCTACATGTTGTTGTCTACAGCATTCGTCAAGATAACTATACTATAATACTCTGGCCTAATAGGATGGCCAAGCAGATCGTGTTTCGGTAGCGGACACACACATTGGACACTCCAACAACTGGCACTGTCTGGTCAGGAGCACCACACTCGTAGTGTCGGATGAAACTATAATCCTCAATTTTCTCAAAATAATAATATTATGACACTCTACAGAAAGCGGTACCGCTTTTGGGAGTTTGTTTGGTGTTTGGAAAAGAATCTACGAATAAAGATATTTAAGGCTTTCGTAGGAAATGAATTTATTTTTTGTTTATTGCAGGCGCTATTAGTACAAACAGTAATGTCGTCATTCACCGGGAAATCAATCAGAAAAATAAGTTGGGCCTTCCTCGTACTAATTTGTATAATGTTTTGCCTGATTGGAGTTCTCACTCTCTGCACGCAGGTAAGAACGAGTGTCTGCCAACTTACACCTTTGAGTCTTTGTTAACAGTGTCGATATTAATTTTGTACTTTATTTGTATTTGAATATTGATAATAGAGAGAGATAGATGATAATAGTATAATACCTACCTAATATTGAGTTACAGATCATCATCTGCCTAGCCTTTTCCCAACTTTGTTAGGGTCGGCTTCCAATCTAACCGGATGCAGCTGAATACCAGTATTTTACATGGAGCGACTATTAGCTATAGTATATATTCAGGTCGTTGGTCATATTGGCCCAAAATGTGTGTAATAGCACCCTAAGCGTGTATTTAAATCCATCAACTACTTTTTCACCATTCCAGAGCGGTTTATACGTAATTAACTTCGTGATGAACTGGCCGGCATCGAAGCTCCGCGTGCCGATAGCAGCGTTAATGGGCACGGTCATCACGTACGTGTACGGACAGACCATGTTCTGCGAAGACGTGTTCTTCGCTATCGGAGAGTATCCCAGCGTGTTTATGAGGGTGTGTTGGGCGATCTCGCCTGCTATTATGATGGTAAGCAGAATGGATGAAATAACTTGGAGGTTTTCAAGCTACGAGTGTATAGGTTACTTCAAATTAAGAGTTACGGTGCCACAGACAGACACAGCGATGAAAACTTATAATACCTACTCTTTTTTTTGCGTCGTGGGTTAAAATGTTAGTATCGTATGGGGCTTAGTTAGATCTGGCTTTCACCAAAGTGGAACGAGGACGTACCGAAACAAAACAACCGCATTGGTTGCAATCCAGTGCGTTTTACACGTCTCAGCAGCGCTCCGCTAGACTCGGCGTTTTGATGAATACCGGTGCGTAGCTATTCGCCAGTCAGCTTGCTTTTTGGTGTGACCTAAGCTTGCGGTAGGTTCTTGTAAAACGACACAAAACCATTTCTAATGAAAAAATACCATTGGAGAATGATGGTCCTTAGCCGATCATGAACTTTGGTTGGCAGATTATATTTGCGGTGGGCGCGGCCAGCA
This sequence comes from Xestia c-nigrum, assembly GCA_916618015.1. NCBI lineage: Eukaryota > Metazoa > Arthropoda > Insecta > Lepidoptera > Noctuidae > Xestia > Xestia c-nigrum. The sequence continues at coordinate 17,133,306 of OU745260.1, forward strand.
CGTGGACTGCGAGCGAGGCGCTGGCAGGCTGGATACTGGTGGGCACGGCGCTGCTGCCCATCGCAGTCGTCATGCTCGTCTACGGGATCTTCAAGTGCAGAGTCCGAGTAAGTCATGTGTGGTCGGTTAGTCACGTTATGCCGCGTGCCCACTTTGTCGTGACGACAGATAATCGTGTAGTTTTGAGTGTCGTGGCTTGTGTATTTAATGGAGTTGTTAACATAAAGGACTACGCAAACGGAACGCGGCCTTAAGCCAGATTTAGACGAAGCCAGTAACGCTGGCCTGGCCCGTGTTGTTTAGATGAGGCCAATGGATTTATTTAATTTCTGGATTTTTCTTGTGGTGTTCAGACGTTTTGTATACGGATAAGCGCCAGCGACTGGCGCGATGCGTCTACACTCGTCTTCACGCTGGCGCAATGCGTCTACACTCGTCTTCACGCTGGCGCGAGCCACGCCGGGGGAGGTCGCGGAGGCCGCCAGTGCTGGCTTTTCACGAGGCTAATAACAAGCCAGCGTTGGCCTGGCAGCCAACACTGTCTTCGTCTAAACCTTGCTTTAGGGCTGCGCTACATCTACCATCTCGGAATCGTATTTTTCCATGCTTTTCCGAGCGAGCATCGTGCATCGTTTAGTGCTGATCATAGATATATTAAAGGAGATATGCCCATTGGACGAAAATGTATCGGAAAGTAGCGGGGTCACCACGCGACGCGTGTGCTTATCGAACTATTGTTTGGTGATTTTTATATTGCTAGTCCAGTCACTTCGCGACAAACTTAGGTAGTGGTTGAGGAGCAATGTATTTATTGCAAAATAGGAATGTACCTATCCCACTATTTCCATGGAAATATAAAATAGAAAAACTTGGGACCAGCGATTTTTACAAATTATATCCCAGTATTTCTATTGCGACAAAAAAAAAACGCAGTTATAATGTTATTTGAAAAGTTTACCACTTTTAATGAATATCTTAAAATTAAAACATTCTTCTCGGTATTTAAAAAAAAATGGAGAACAAATTAATAATCTGCCATTTTTTTTAAATAATACACCACATACTCCACAGTACAAGGTTTTATCAAAAGAGGAAATAAATAAATAGTTTCTATGTGCGCGCCGTCATAAGAGGCGATGCAGCGTTCTTTTTGTCGCAGCAATAGAAATAGTGGGACAATCAGTCTGAATCAGGCCCAACAATCAACAGAAATACCTAATAGAAATAGTGGGATACACCCCAAAACAGTATAGCCATTTGCTTATGACTGGCACAAGCGGTCAGGGTAGAGGGTTTTTGTGCTTGTGCTTGTCGCGCGGACGCCGACACGCCCCCTTGTCACTTCTCCAGTTTTGTTATATTCCTATGGTGCATGACTTGAAATAACGTGTTTGTTTTCGTTTTCAGAATATTGTTCGAGACGGAAAATAGTAGTTAAAAAATCATTGTTTATAATTTTTGTTGTTTGTTACTTGAATGATAAAATAAAACATTGAAATCAGAATGACATCTTATTTTATTCACAAAATTTTTCATAACACCAATTTGTTACCAAAATAAAGGATTATTTTATAATTAGTCATACACACATATCCACATAACAACTTAGAAAGCTGATCATAATAAATAATGCACGATGTTTAAATATTGGCTTTTTTTTGTCTTTTTAAAGTGAACATTATCTATTATGATCAACAGGAGTATTTTTTACACAATATTTAATTCAGTTGTTGGTTAAATAAAAAAGTTATATCAGCTTCGCTTGATTGGGGAAAAAACACTCCTTCTATTAATACAGCCTTGGATCTTATTTCTAAAATTAACCATAACTTAAATAATGAACTTCTCATATAAAAATAATAATGATAAGCATTACTACATACATCTTTTTAAAAAGTTTACAATCTAAGTAGATAGACCGCCAAGTGTTCATTGTAAAGTACTGTTACTATCAATATGTTTGTTTAGACTGTTTTTATGTTCAAAATAAGAATTTACAGCAGTAAATAATTTATTTATAGCAACGCGAACGGTAACAATATTATATTTTTCAAATAAATATGATATAAATTGCACCAAAAGATAAAATCTGATGGGGACTAGATGAGTAGTTGGAAATCAAAATAACATGTTCACAATAATACATGAGGACATTTATAACAAACAATATTTGGTTTCAATTAAATTTAGAATAATCACGACGTCAAAATTTCTCAAAATTACCTCATCATTAAAAGATAATTTACACTCTGGGACAGTCCACTATTGCTTGGATCTAACACGTAAAGCTGAAAACATGAGATTACAATAGTCACAAAAGGAATACACTGATATGTGTTAAAATAATTGAAATACATGCAACAATCACTTAAATTAAACTGTAATGACCTCGGCCTGCCGCAGAAGACTTGTTTCATCAATCTACTATTATTCTATTTAACAAATAATAAGATTCATGGCCTATTTCGGATGGCATACGCGTGTTACCGGATATTCCATTAGAATTCTAGGCCTGTAATATTGGTTTATGGAAGTCAAAATATTCGTCCATTTTGTGGTTAAAAACAAGAAACACATCACAGATCATTTTATGACAAAATAATATCAAATTTCAGCAAGTTAAAATTGTCACCTGTTATTGTTTATGAAATGTTTGGACAGTAACGTAAATCTTTTTGTGAACACGCGAAATACTCTAAATGATTCATGTGGTCAACAGACATACAGACAATCAGTGGAATATACGTAACATATGAATACATCAACATTTTAGACGGCTAACCTATGATTTAACACTGTGAAATAAGCTCTTGTAATTTGTTTTGATGAAGAGTTTATGACATCTTACAAGGAAAGATTTATTATTACTGTCACACAAATAAAGTTCACCTCATGTTAGGCTGCAGAACTGTTACAAGTGACCATACTTCTATTTAAAAGGCTATTGGCATTTTGGCTTGTTGCATTTCGAGAACAAAGAAAAACATAAAAATAAGCTGCTCTCTGCTGTAAATAAAACTAGTTAAAAAAAAGTAGTTTGATTTCACTCACAACTATTTTGATCTGATATTAAATTACAAACTATTACCAGGAACATTCACTAATTGATTAAACTTTTCAAACTAATATACACGATGCAACAATTTTACATTCTATCAACTATACTGATTAGTATACCATAGTAATGATGTATTTTAGTTAGCGATTTTTGTGATTGACGTCAAGATTCGACATAAACATAATGAACATGTGGCTACTGGTGTTTGGCACACCAACCAATAACTATGTCACAGCCAACTAAGTGTTCCAGTAACTAGATAACCACTAGGTACAGTACATGCGCTACGTCATGATCGTGCATCATTATCGATAGTTTGTGTCTAACATGTTGTATTGTTTATGCAATAAACCCGAATCCATTATGTGCTTAACTGAGATGCGACCTTTTCTCGTTCACGAGGTTTTCTCCAATTAGATTAAGTTAGTTATAATTCAATAAATACGCAACACAGACACTTAACTAAAAGGCAGCGTTTGATACTATAAAATCTTACTAGCTACGTGTGCTCGTGTTCACATCCTAATAAAAACATAAATAACAGACATTCGGGGACCCTGCGCTCAGTCTTACGCATAAAAGATTCCGCCATATTCACTGGAGGACATTGCTAGTACGTACCATTTTACGTAAGGCTTTTAAGTAATACATCAAGTCTAATATTACAAGCCTTTTAGTATGTTACAGGTATTACTAGCTAATGGCTAAATTAATATAATCTAACAAAAACTCTACAATGATGCCTCCAACATAAACTTCCCAAGTGTCAATGTACTGTCGTACCATTATTTATATTTCACACCTAACTGAACAAAAACTTAAACTGAAGCAAACAAACACAGAACCAAGCAGAACTTTAGCAATACTCCACACTCGATAAATAAATATTGCTAAAACGAGAGGAACAGATTTTTAAAAACTAATAGATAATAATATTAACTTGTGCAAGAAAAAATGCTGTGGGTTTGTAGACCAGCGATGACGCGGGCCATTGAGATGGGCTACTGATTAATCTATTAGAAATAGATGAATAAATTCGTGTTATTCTTATTGAACATTTAATGTATGTACAATTGCAAGCAGCTGCATCAATATCATATTATAATTCGTGCCATGTGCTAATACGCGATAACTTACAAAAGGACGGTCGTGCGAATGGATTCGAAGGTTCGGGTTGAAGATCATGGTTAGGTACATGCACTAACTGTGCCATTTCACAACACTAATCGCGTGACGGTCTTTCGAAGCATATTAATTTTATCGTCAAAACATTTAACAAGCTAACTGCTATCTCTTTTCATTTATTGATATTTTTGCAAAATATCAAGTTTTTTGAGGACGAAAGGATAATTTATTTGCTACAAGAGTTTATTCAGGAACAGTTAAATGTTTGTAAAGCATTGCTCCTAATATTGTTTAGTAAAAAAGTGATAGGAACTGGTGCATTTTAAATATAGGAACAATTGAAGCAGATGTAATGTCTAAAATGTTCACTGGACTATTTGCTGCGTTACTGCTGCTGCATCGACAACATTCTCACGACTGTCCCCCGCACATAGCTCACCAATACCGCCGTTAGCAGTATTCGCGTTAACTAACTACCTTCAGTAACCACTAACTACTCTAATATCTACCCACAATCCAAAATAAACGAATTAACAACAACCAAGTTATACATATAAAAAGCTTAGCAAGTTAGTATATAACTCTGTTTTAGAAACTATTATACAAAACTAAACCTATTTCGTTTTCATTATAGTAATAGTTAAATTGACTAATTATAAGATTAAATACTCCTTCATTATAATTTGGACACAACTGAAGTGCATTTAAAGATATCATTTTAACGCCTAAATAGTGTTGGCTTCTTTATTATGATTTTCGTAACACTAAGTAGAAAAGCTAGAATAGCAGCAATTTCAAATAATATCCATACTTTTTGGTCAATTTCGTAATATTAGCATTCAAATACCTAATAAGGCATGATGTATTGCCTTCATCATTTTTTTTTTCAAGGAAATTTACATCCAAACTCGTAATAATTCCCAAACAACAACAATATGAGTGAGATCAAAATGGTTCATTATCAATTTACAATAATAAATGGATAGTGTAGCTCTATTAATAAAATTGTAATATCAAACTAGCTAGTCAACTCTAAAGCAATTCTTTTTATTAACGTACAAAAATCAATTCAGATATTAAATACTAGTGGACACTAACATAATCATAGCACTTGTGCTATACCACGCACTTTCGAGTCAATTGAGTCACATTTTGAATGTTAATATAGATAAAACAACTAATAAGTAAATTTTAACATCCAACAGTCGGATAGTTTGATTGTCAAATAAGGTTGGCACTCTGACAATGCACCAGGCATAACAAAGTTAAACCATTTAGTTGGTTGTCATGAATGCCATCCTCATTCCGAAAAACTTCAAACAGAATAAAAATAGACCTCAATGAATTTGAATAATATTAAAAACAGACATTCCCCACGACATACCAACGGCGAGATAATAATATAATCTATTTATATTTAACACTTATATTGTTATAACAATATCTATACAATAGTGTGTACAAGTAAACAATCTGCTGTAATCGTCCTCAAGCACTCCGTTATCACAAGAATCATAGGGCACATATCACTCACTGCCATAGTCAGTCCGTCTAAGCACCGATACCATTAACATTGCCAGCGTTAATCCACGACCCCTTAATTTATTGCTTAACGCTAAACTAATATAATTCAAGTTACATATTTTTCCTTCAAGTACACTTTTGCCAGTCACAAAATACCAGCATCTACACTTATAAATACTAATGTATTCTTTTCAATAGGCATACTGGTATACTTGGGACTATTATCACATCATTTAACGGCTTTGTACTATCTAACAGCTGATTACATCACTTTAGCGTTCGACATTTTCGAACTGAATAGAAATAATATGTATCATGAATTCGTATTCATAGTAGATATCCTACTGTTTTTTTTACATTTTTTATAATTTAAAAACACCACAATTCCATATTGTCGAGAAGGAAAATTACAAATAGACACTAAGAACAGAGGAGGCCTAATACCGCGAAAGTAGCGTTTAGTCTGACCGATCGGAAACATGCTTCTGAAGATACCTCCGCGCTCTACTCCGAGCCTCCTCCCTCCGGACGTACTAAATACTATTTACACCAACCATGCTCGTAAACTACTTAATTTTACAATCGTTCCACCGCGGGTTCGAAGTCTCGACTATATTACAGCGCCACAACACGGACCGCGTTCGCCGAACGGAACCTCAATTTTGTACTTTTAAACGACAAAAATAAGTCAGACTCAGATCTAGTCGGGGCCCTTGAGCGTCGACAACATCCACCGCGAGAAGTGCACGGGACACAAGTACACGCGCACCTCGGCCGCGCTCTTGTCGTACGGCGCCGGCGGCTCCAGCGCCACGTGCAGCGCGCGCCGCAGTACCAGCCGGTGTGGGCCTGCGCCGCCCGCGCACACCGACGTGCACAGCGCGGCGCGCGCGCACGGCACGCTGGACACGTGCAGCTGCACGTCCACGCACGGCACGCGCGGCGCGCACGGCACACAAGGCACGCGCGGGGCGCACGGCACGCACGGAACGCGCGGCGCGCACGGCACGCACGGCCAAGCCCGCGGCGCCGGCGCGGCTCACTCGGGCTTGGCGGGCGCGCGGTGCGGCGGCAGCGTGTCGTGGCGCCGGTACATGAGCAGGTACGGCATGCGCGGCGGCTTGGGCTTCAGCACGGCCGCGTCGCTCACCTGCGTCACCGTGGAGTCGTCGTACCTGAACAGAGAACAGCGAAGTGTAAACAGACTTACGTCGTCGCCTGGGCTCGCATCGATTTCGACAGATTCCTCAGAAAAGTTTGTCCACACTTGCCGTGATTTTGATCACGATTGGAGACGAAAAATAATGACATCACAGGGGGATCAACATAGAATACAATTATTTCATATGCGCGTTTCTCACCTTATCCAGCCGACTTGTCCGTGGAACGTATCGGTGAGGTAGTGTCCCTTCACCGCCTCCACTCCCTCGTGGTACACCACAGCAAACAACTTGTACACGCGTTGTTTCGACGTGTACTTCAGCTTTGAAGACATAATTTCTGCGACAGGAATAGTAATAATGACATTATTAATCTGTTACTTTACACATACATATTTTATTAAATTAATAATTAGAGTTCTCTCAGTTATTGTTTACCACAAGTATAAGACATTATAATGTCGTTCAGAGACGAAAAATAAGTACATCATTGAAACGTTAAACTCTACTAACAAAGAGTCTCAGTTATTGCAGGCAAAAAATCAAGACTAATACATACTTGGATCAATCTTCAAGTCAATTGGGAAGTCAATATTCTTGACGATCTTAGCGGTGTGTCCGTCAGCGTCGAGTTGGAAGCACTTGAGGTGCAGCAGCAACACCACGGGCAACTGTTCCAGCGACAGTTGCTGCCACGCGTCGCTCACGCCTTCGAGGGTATCCTTACCGGCCAGCAACTCCAACGCGTCTTTCACACTGTTCGCACGCTGAAATAGTTGTAAGGAGATTTTAGTGATAAATTGTGAGGATTTTAAATATTTAAATTTTTTGTGCAACTTACTCAGCCGATGTTGTCAACATTGAAGTGGTTGTTAGCACTCTCGGAGACGAAAAATAAGGTCCCATCATTGTAATTTTATTTTAAAGTGATAAAATGAGTAAGAGGGCTCAGTCATCATCATCATTTCAGCCGAAAGACGTCCACTGCTGGACATAGGCTTCCCCCAAGTGTCGCCACATTGACCGATCCCGTGCGACTCGCATCCAACGGATTCCCGCAACTTTCACCAGGTCATTGGTCCACCTAGTGGGAGGTCTTCCAACCCCTCGGCTCATTATTTTAAGGTTTTATTCAGAATCACAAACACATTTTTCAAACAGCTTTCGTTCCCACTGCAGAGACATGGGCCTTTTATCTATAAGAGGGAGTGGGCTGCCTAGTGGTAGATGCATTTATTAATTCTGTATATTGAACCCATCATGAAGACTGACCTCGATGTCAAGCTGCAGCGTGAAGAAGGGTTGCACAGCGTCAGTAACGTCGTGGTGCGCGGCGCGGTGCAGGCGCAGGCGTGTGCGGCCGCGGAATATGTCGGCCACCGGCGTGCGGCGCGCCGCCCAGCGCCTCTCCACGGCGCCGCGGTTGCGCGGACCCATCACCTTCCACTCGTCGTCCTCTGCCGCCAGCTCGGCCGGCGTGGGCGCCGCTGCCGCGCGAGCCTCTTCCGGCTCCACCAGCTTTATCAGCTGGAATTAACATACATAACATCAGACTAGCGTTCCTCGAAGGGTTATGCGGAAGAGTGACTACACTTGTCGACAGCGTCGCCTGGGCTCGCATCGATGTCGACAGAATCCTCAGCAAAATTTGTCCACATTTGCCGTGATTTTTATCACGATTGGAGACGAAAAATAAAAACATCATAGTAGGAACGCGTAACATAAAATTAAGTCATCTTAAAATTCAACATTAATACATAAATAGCGCAGTATACGCTGACCCTCAAGAAATTCGTCACAAGTGGGATCTAGTGCACTCACCTCAAGCATCTCATCGTTGAGCGAGTTGAGCAGACATCCGAGGAACTCCTCGGCGTCCTCCTGGCGGCCCTCCTGCGAGCCGGGGAAGGGTCGCAGCGCGCGCAGTACGCGCTGGCCGGCGCCGCCCTCGAGCGGCGGGCCGGCCGGCACGGCGGGCACGGCGGCCGCGGCGCCGCCACCCGCGCCTCGTGCGCTCCGCGCTACTGGCGCTAGCGGGCTGAACTCGTAGCACAACTCCACCCTGAATACAACAAACGTGTATTAACAAACAGCCTACATGCTTGTGCAATGAGTATCCTGCCTGTTATTTACCCTGCCTGGCCACCATTACTAAGCTTGAACTCAAGAATTTAAATTGGGACTATTCAGTCATTTTGGATGAGCGACCCAAAATTAAAAAAAAATGTTCACACAGAAACGAATGCACAGCAGTGTACCATGTAAGCTTAATGGGTAGATTTTTGAGCACACACAATATCTCATAGCTTACAAAAAAAATTATCATCAATAAAATATTAGATTTAATTGTTTTGCTTACAAGGAATCAATGACAGGCGTGCTAGACTTGCCGCGACGCGTCTGATACGGCAGTGCCTTCAGCATGTTGTAGAATGGTGGGCAGGCGATCAGGGCCTGCAGGATCGAGTTCACGTAGCAGTAATTGGAGCGGTTGGTGAGTCCGCGAGGCAGCAGCGATACAGGACGGTTGTCCAGCTGGTACTTTGACAGGAATTCTATATAACAAACAGTTAAAAACCAATTAAACTCATGTGTCAATAATCCTGCAATTTTGCTACTGCAACATACGGTTGCACGATTAAATAATTTATTGAAATGAACTCACCTCCCATCCTGTATGAGTTGGGATCGTCACTGAAGGGCGAGGGCTGCACGGGCACGGCGGGGCTGGGCTCCTTGCTGACGGGCACCTCGCGCGGCTCCGGCGCCGCCGCAGTGCGCGCGCCTCCGGCCGTCGCGTTCACCGAAGTCTTCTCCGAGTACGACACGGCTGGGGGCGCAGTCATGCGCGGCACTGGGGAACTCTTGTCGACAGTCGTCACCTGCGACGGAGACGCGTCGAAGGGCGGCACCTTGGCGACCGGTTTTTGGACGTTGGGAGGCACGGGGGGCGCCATTGTTGCCGGGCTGGGCGGCTCTTCGGGCGCGGCCGCAACGGGAGCGGGCGCGGGAACTGGCATGGGAGCGGGCGCGGCCACACCGCTTGTCTTGTTGGAGAACAGGCTGGCCCATGACTTGCCGGGCGCGGGCTGCGGCTGCGGCAGCACGGGCGGCGGGGCAGGCTCACCACGGTTGCGCGGCGTGGGGGGCGGGGGGAAGTCCGACGCGGTGGGCGCGGGCGGCGGGGGCTGCGGCGCTGGGGGCGGAGATGGCGCGGCGGCTCCCTTGCGCGAGTGACCGAACGGTGCCTTGTTCGTTACGATGAGCGGCGGCCCGGCCGCGTGCAGTGTGATGGAGATAGGCATCGGCGCTTTGCTCGGCGGTAGCGGAGGTTCGCGTTTGACGTGTTCGACTGCGGGTGCGCTTCTATCAGATATGTCATTGTTTTCGTTGGACGGTGAGCGGTTAGTAGGTCCGTCGCGCTTTTGTCTGCTACCGAAAGGTGCTTTGGGTGTGGACGCAGCTTGTTGTACTGGGACTACGGTTTGCGGAACGACAGGTTTAGCCGGCTGCTTACCGCCCGAGAACGGCGCTGCAGGCCCTTTAGCCGGTTTAGGAATCGTTGGCTGAATCTTATTTGTGGGAATCTGATTAGTAGGGGGTGCGGACGACGGAGGAAAAGATTTATTTGCCGGAGATTGCGCAGCAATTGGTGCTTCGGGTTTCGACTCTGTAGTGTTCCACGACGTCTTAGGGGCGTCATTCTTAGGTGTAGTTGTAATTTTTTCGACTGGTGAAAGCTTTGCTGGGGCAGTTTCAGGCATTCGGTCTGGCTGTTTTGGACTGCCAGGACCCTTTCCGATTTTAAGATCCTTCATAGGCAATGATTCCACGGATCCAGCCGACGCTGATGCGGTCGGCGGTGGAGGCATGGGTTTTTGTTCCAGACTTTTGTCTTGTGGCGTGTAGGTTTTGTTCTGACTCTGTCCCTGCACGAAGTTCTTGGCGTGCACGTTAAACTGGTGCGGCGTGGTGTGCGGTGGCGGCGGCTGCGGCTGCATGGGCACGGGCGGCGCGTGCGGCGGAGGCGGCATGTACATGGGTGGCATGTATTCCACACCACCCTCCACGGGCTGGCCGTAGGGAGGTGCTGCGTAGTGCGCGCTAGCGTAGTACGCATCCACGGCCTCCTGCTCCATGACGACCTCTTGCGGGTATTCCTCGGGGCCTTTGTCGGGTTCGCCCTCTACAGGCATGGGGTAGTCGGGATAGTAAGGCGGGTAGGCGTATGGCCCGTACACGAGCGGCTGGTACACGGGCAGGTGGTAGAGCGGCGCGCCCTGCGCCTGCGCGGCGGGGTAGTACTGCGGGTACTGCACGTAGTAGGGCGGCGGCTGGGGGGGCGAGGCGGGGCGCTTGCCGCGCCTCTCACGCCGCTGCGTGCGCGCCACGCGCTCGGCTGGCGCGGGCGCGTACTGCGGCTGCGGCTGGTAATACTGCCCCATGTAGCCATGCACGTTGACGTTGGCGGTGACCTGGCTCACGTACACGTTGGGCGGCGCCACGGGCCACTGGTGGTGGTGCGGCGGCGGGTAGGCGGGCGGCGGCTGCGCGTAGGGCGGCGGAGGGGCGGCGCGCGCCGGCGAGTGGGGCGCCATCTCGCACTCGCCGCCCGATAGGCTGTCCACGCTGCTCGACACGGTCCCGGCGCCCGCCGTGCTCGATGAACACGATGACGGATCTATAGCCGCCACAGTCAACATTATTAAAGCTGCTAATTATACTAGTTTTGTTCTACTTTAACAAAATAATAAGTCAATTAAATTTACAGTTAGAAAAAATATTTAGAATTCACTCTTTACCTATAATAGGTTCGTTCCAGCCACCGGCGAGTGCGTTCGCCGAGATGTCAGGTATCCGGTCGTACAGGGCGCACTGCAGTCTGTTCAATTCCGATTCCTTCACATCAGATAAGTCTAGGAACTCATAGTCCTGAAACACGCCAAAGAAATTAATATAGAACATGATTTTTTCCCATGCCATTTACATATAATAAATACAAAACTAACAACTACATATTAAAAGGTAGGTCACTTTCCATACAAAGTAGGCCGTGCTGAAGAACTTCTATTCCGTCGCCATGTCACCATTTAATTCTATACAGTCAAACTTGTGTTTAAACATTTTCTTTGTGACCAAACCATTCCAGATCCTGGAGATCTGAAATTACTTCACCTTTGTTAGCATATTCAGCAAAATGCCGAAACAAATATTAAACTGTGCTTTTTCATATCAATTAATTTGTTTTATTTTCTTATTTTACAATGAGTGCATATTGATTATTTAGTTTAATACTAATTATATTCAACTTGCAAAAATAGCTCCCACTATGTATACATAATATTATTGCTCAATTAAATTCAGTTTCAAGAAATAGGGTAGATAGTATAGTGGTGAATAGAGTAATGCAACACCAAAAATAAACCTTTAAATTCAGAATCTTGGATATCTTTAGAAACAATTCAAAATTATATTATACAAGATTTTATTGTAATTTTTTTCTAGGATATTGTTAACATAAATGGTCACTCAAAACTCAACTTAATATTATGTTATTTGGAACAATGTCAAATTATCTAAAATTCTGAATCCAAGTAAAGTATGGATAGAGACCTACCTTCAAGTATTTAATGCTGTTATCACATTTTTTACACTATGTTAGTTTTTAAAGTGATAAATCACATATTACTGAAAGATATATGTCCTGAACATATATCTTTCATCAGATTTATCAGATTGGAAACAGACATTTAGAGCAAGATACTCAGACAATCAAGTGCTCAACAGCACTGTCTTTGACGAAGCAAGAGTAAGTAAAAATGCATACGAGACTGTATTCTCCTTTATCTACAGAACAATTTATAGTATTACATATTTTGGTGTACAAATAACTTAGCGCCCTTTAGCGCTAAGTTATTTTTTTCGCACATAAAGTCTCACAGTTGACCCAAGCATTGAGAACCCAACAAAGAGTATCTTTGGCACGGTGAAAACCAACTCAAAAGCGCTCGTGCCAACAATGTAGGCCGAATTTAAAAAAAAATGCAATCTATCAATAAAAAATGTACTTTAGTCAACCTTAGAAAATGTACATGACATCCAATAGATTGCCATTTTCAATTGAATGTTTCTGCCCGTTGCGGGCGGTTAATTTGATTCAGAACTTTTTGTTTTATTCTCAATACTTGTGCTATTATAACAGTAGTACTTTAAAAAATGTTATTTGATCACTTCAACACAAATGCTTCCAATTTTCTACATTTGAGTTCTCATATCCATTATTCAATTACCAACAATGGCGTCGCGACGGCTACGTACCCAACCGGTCAAGATCTTTATTATTATAAGGAGATGGAAAAAACCATTGTAAAAATACAATCCCACAACTTTAAATGTATGCTGTTGAGTTTTGTGTAGCGTGAAACTGACTATTTGTGAATTTAACCCTAGTAACTACTTTATGTCCCACAATCCCATTTTGTGTAGGTCTCAATCTACACTAATATTATAAAGAGGAAAACTTTGTTTGTATGGTTGTAATGAATAAACTCAAAAACAGTGCCGATTTCAAAAATTCTTTCACCGTTGGAAAGCTACATTCACCCTGAGTAACATAGGCTATATTTTATCTCCGTAGTCCCACGGGAACGGGAACTAAGCGGGTGAAACCGCGTGACGTCCGCTAGTATATTATATACTTGCGCCCCAGTACCCAGAAGCCTCTGCATATCCCGCAAAACAAAGTGCGTCAATTGGGCTAGTTAGTGCACAGCCATTTGCTTTCCCATGCTCCCACAAATAAACCAATGTCAATCAAAGGGGCATGCTTGTGGTGCTATACATTGTCGTGTTGGCCAGATTTGGCACAAGTCAGGAAATTAAAATTGAATGTATAATTATTTTACTGCCCAGCCACATAAACCTAACTCCATGTGTAAAGTTGCAAGACTATAGCCTTATCGGTATCACTCATGTAGTTGTCATTAACCTAATTAAGGCTTTAAATTAAGAATGGTCAGGACAAACATAGCATTTAGAAAAAATATTAAATGATGCCTTTTCTTTGTTTTACAATGTAGTTTACAGATAAAGTTATCATGAGAGGTCTTCGTCAGTTGTTGGAGGCAATTGCATAATATTTTGCTTATATGAAGTAATGAAAAGAAAATGCATAAACAAGATAAACCCATGATTGACTATGTAGACTACAAAACTAACTTTCATGCTTGTTTAACCACTAAATTAGTTCACAAATCATAATTACATTCAACTCATTAATAACCATTCTATAGTAGCATGCATTCTGTAAATGAGTTGCTCTAACCAACAACAGAACATACATACATAAACAAGAAGTAAGAAATAAGTTTTGATATAAAGTGTATTAATTTCCTTAAGTTTTGTCTTTTCATGAGCATTCAGCTTGTTGTTTTCAGGAACAAAACAATCACTCTATACCATGCAAAATAGTAATGTTGACTGTATGGGCATAACATTTATCTCTTGTGCAGTAACATGAAATACAAATGGCTAACAGATATTTACCGGTCTTGCTCATGCTAAAATTTAGTACCATAAAACATAACAAAAGTGTAATAAATATTGTCATGTATAAAATGTCTTACTTAACCTTTTGACGGCCACAGTATAAATGCATGCGCGTGCCCTCCACGCCAAACCACAATTTTATCTACTATTTTGTCACATATTCGTGACGTTTAGCGTACAGGGCACGCGCTTGCTAGTCACTTATATGTGACAATGGCGTCCAAAAGGTTAAATCAAGCATGATGAAATATGAACCTCAAGCTATAAATGAAACATTATTTTAATATAATTGTTCAATACTGAGTTCACTACTATAGCTTTCATTGTACCAATTGTAGACTAGCACATCAAGTTACCGAAAACTGTCAACTTTCTCAATCAACTTTAAACCTAATGCTTCAGCAATAAAATTAAAATGTATTAAAGAAATTTGGTACTACCTTCATGTGCTGGGGTCTGTACAATGAAGTGCATTAGGAACACTTTAGAAACACTTGAAATACATTTTCCCTTCTACTAGGACACAGTCTGTCAAATTATTTTCAAGTGAGTTTCACTGTAAGTACTCTACGATAACAAATTTTTATCTTACAACAGAAATCTTGAAAATCACTTGAAATGAGTATTTAAGCGGAAGTATTTTTTTTTTGTAAAGTGATCCAAGAATTTTGTTAAGTGTTAAATAACAACATTCAACAAAACTATCAATAAAATCAAGATAAGCATGAATTATGAATGTCTTAAACTGCCAACACTTGCATCTTGCTCTACAAAAATAAATAACTTGTTTAATTTTGGGCTTGCTAACTTTTACGTTTGAAATTGGTGATATCATCATCATCATCATTCTCTTGCCCTTATCCCAATTCATTTGGGGTCGGCGCAGCATGTCTTCTTCCATACTCCTCTATTTTTCGTCATCTCATCAGACACTTCTTTTCTTACCATGTCCCTCTTAACACAGTCCATCCATCGTTTCTTTGGTCTTCCTCTACTCAAATACCCATCCACATTCATACTCAAAACTTTATTCACGACATTTTCTTCGTTACTCCGCATCACATGCCCATACCACGACAACCGATTACCACACAACTTTTCAGTCACCGGCGCTACTTTCAGACTTCCTCTAATATACTCATTCCTTACTTTATCCATTCGTGTAACACCGCACATCCCCCTTAGCATTAGCATATATGTAAGTTAATAAATTACACTAGTACGGTAATTTAATCTTAAAAAATCTATGGCACTATTTGAAATGAGGAATGGAATTTAACCATGACATACAATAACAAAGCGTGGGAACCTTTAACACAAACCTTTATTAAGAATAATATTCATTGTTTCACTACATACATCCAAAACCACAATACCCAACCACTACAATATAAATTGCTTTTAAATAAGACTGATACAAATATTTTAACAGGTTGGAATTTCATGAGTTTAAGAAATGTAGACATCTGCATTTATATCATTTTCCATGTTATGTAACTATAATATTTTCTTTTAATTTACATAGAACAAACTTTTACTTATATGTACAGACAAATACAAGTTACTGGCACTAATTGCTTTTACTTGGCTAATTAATGCAAGTAGTATTAACTGTCAGTGACAGTTCACAACAAGTGAAATAGGTAATGGACAAGAAAAAATACCTGAGAGTAGTGAAGTCAACAGTTACATTCTGAAGAAACTAATTGCATCAATATGAATAGTTACAAACATTTTTTTAAAGGAAAGGTAACCTTGAGTTTCGCAGCGGAATGTACAGAAATGACAACCCGTTTGAACGTTGGACTTCACTACGGCTTGTCAAATTTATAGGTTATAATTTTCGGGATTTTACAGTCATGGAATGTACAGAAGCTCATCTAATCAAACATTATGTACATCGAATACTACAGGAATATCTACCATGCAAAGATTGTAATATGCAATAGCTTCCGTACGGTACCGACTAAACAACAACAAATCCATAGCACATGTGGTTCTTCAAGTCATGAAATGAAATGCAAAAGTGAAAATGACATACCTATTACTGAACCAATTATTGTCGAATTGACTTCCATTGGAATTCCTTTCGACTAAAGCATTATTTTCAGCGCTTAATTTTCTCTTGTATTAACGCAAAGCTGCAAAATATGCGGAACATTTGGAGGACTATAAGATGGCGTAACAACGCTCAGTTGCCGGGTGCCATCCGAGTATTGACAAATCAACTTATTAGCGATTCTCATTGGGTAAACCCGAAACTGGACACTTTCTATTTATCAAAAACTAATGGCACTTACCTCCCACGTGCATACAATGTCTGGAAAGAGATATTTTTTCTAATGTAATGGCCAGTTTCAATATCACCAAAACAAGAAACAAAAGCCAAACAAATGTTTATGTAAATGTACTGCAAATATGATATCCTTACCGTTTTCATCAAATCCATGGCCTTTTAAAGAACACCATCACGAAATTTAACACCGTCAATATTATTTATACAGCAGCGGCGTTGAAGAAAAATATCTTAGAACGGGATCAACGTCGAGGCCATGCACTCACCTAACACACAACAGGATGTGACAAAACGCGCGCCATTTTTAACTAGCCATTTGGTAGCCAATAGGATTTCAGTATATAAACCATAAACCATTACCAGAGACAAAACCTGATAAGTCCGTAGTGTTGTCGCACTTGCTCGGATGTGCGCCATTGTAAATCATAGAGAATAGTGATTTTTGATTTCCACAGTAATTTCATAGAGCAAAATCGAGACATCAAAGTAATAATATACTATAAAGTGATGCATTCCACACATCTGCAAAAGACATCACCTTTCTGCGCTAAAAATTATCATGATTATTCTTTCATCGTTTTGATGTGTCGTCAAATAATTTTGTTACAAACAATGAGTGTAATTATGGTCTAAGTACACTATACTTATTATCACTATTCCTTACGAGGAGGGTTGTTGGTAAACATTAGCAGAATAATGTTTTGTGGGAAAAATCGTGGCGGTGTTAGTTCAGATTTTAGTCACGGGCCAAAAGATTCATGTACAGTTCATATATTACACTTATTCTTCTCTCTCACACGGGTAAGCAAAAACTACAGAAGGCACCTGATACGATAGTAGCAGCCGGCATCATACAAAAAACTCCAAAAAACTTGGTGATACTGTGAGTGCGTTTTGTCGTGACTTAGTGTCGAGTTCCAATAGTGCGCGTAGCAAAAGACAAAGAAAGAGGGTAGACAGATTTGTCTGCTCGTAACAATTTAATTTACATCCACCCGCATACTCCAGTCAACCCGCGATCATGGCGCTTGCAACAGCGTCGAAATATCGGGAGCTCAAAATAACAAATAATCACGGAAGATATCCCGTAAGTGACAATATAAGTTTAATTATTAAAAAATTCATGTGCGATACGTTTAACCTGCTACTACGTCGGTAGAATATTTTTTAGATTTTTTTATGGCGTTAAAAATGTATATGTCACCGTAAAATTGTCAAATACGTTATATTGTAATATCTCTAGCGATATTGTAAAGTCTCGAATTATTGTCAAATGAACATACTGCTTACAACAAAACGCATTATTTTTCGTGAAATGCATGCGATGGTAGTCAACTTACGCGGTGTGGAGGGAAGGAGGGGTCCCCCTTGCCCAGTGGCACAACTCTCATGAAAAGATAATGCACCATTCCTGAGAAATACCGATTAATATAACATAACCTTAAAACACTTTATATTCCCCCTAAAAAGCGTAGTCGACGGAGCTCCGCTTCGCGGGGCCCCTATTTCCGAGTGCAGGGTTTAAAGGAACCTAACTAACCTAACGGGGGGGTGCCCCAAGTCCCGATTATGAGGGCAGAGATACTTCCGTATGTTCAGTTGACAACAATTCGAGACATTACAATATCGCGAGAAAAAACACGTTATGTTGTAATATAACGTGTTTGACAATTTTACGTTATACTCGTATATTTATCATCAATAACACCATTTCAGCGGAACTGCGAAGGACGTAGCCCTCCTCTTCTGTTTTATGGGAGGCCTAAAAATGTCAACGAACGGTAAATATAATCACTTATTTGGCCACGTGACGTCACAGTAGAAAGAGTCTGCTCTATTGTTGGATTATTTCTGTCGATGTTGACATGAGTGTACTCAGTTTTTGATCGTGCGAAGATGAGCAGTTTGAACATAATCCGGTCTTGTGCACCTGCGATATTTTTCTCGATTATGTGAGAAAACGACGAGGCTTGGCTTTGTACTAGGGATGCATCCTTCGGGTTTGCCGATATAACGGTATCGGCGATATTTCAGATTCAACGATACTTTTCAAATTTCGCGCTTTAAAAATCGTCATTTTTCAAAGTACTTCTGCGATATTTTTTTTCAAATTTGCGTATAAAACGTCTTTTATACGCAAACTTGAAAAAAAATGTCGCAGAAGTACTTTAGTTTCCAAATGAGTTCTGTCGCATCTGAGAGACTATTTTCCACCGCAGCCCCCGTATTCACAACGCTTCGATTCGCTTCCGATTCGGGAAGTCGTATGTCTATCTCGGTCGTTTTCGTAATGCCAGAAGAGGACAGATATAGGAGTGGTCGAATCGGAAACGAGTTGAACGTTTGTGAATAGGTACGTTAAGTTATTCAAGCAGACTTGCAAAATCACCTTTGCCCGCAAAACTTAAGAATACTTTGTTTGTTATATAAAAATCTTATAAATGTTAATTTTGATTACTAAAAGTATTAATTAATTGTGTTTTATTTATTCTACCTTTTTTTCGAACTCAGTAAGCGTATCGGTATCGATATCAGTATCGCCGATATTTTTATAACAGTGTCGGTACCGGTATCGTGCCGGCAAAAAGGCGTATCGAAGCATCCCTACTTTGTACATGTCAGTGTAAAGTGAATTAAAAAGCCAAAACATTTTATAGGACGACTGGTATTTAGTGTATGATACCTACTTAAACACGTGGTTGTGATCATGATAATAAACAACTTTTACCTACTATGGGACCAAACGTGAAAAAAAAATCAGCTCGTTAAATGTTAGGTTTACAGTTTAACACACAAATCACATCGTAAAGTGTAAACCAAGCTTGTTCGACAAAATCCAAAATCAAAATCAAAATATTTTATTTCACATAAGTAGGCCTGGATGGGCACTTATAAAACGTCGAAAAAGGTGCACCGTACCTAACATTCAACGAGCTGTTTTTTTTTCACGATTCACCCTATAGATATTATAATATGGTTAGATTCGATATGTATTAGGTGAGCTGCGTAGTTGGTACTCGCAACCGTCGCGCGTCGCGTGTATGGACGTGGATGAGGCGAAACTAACTACAGAATATAGTAACATAATCCTGGTATGTAAGGATGACTGTAGCCCTGTAGGTATATTCTTCAACAATGTGACCTTTTTTTTGGCAGGCTTCGGCCCTTGCGGGCCCCTCCCCTTATGCTGACATCTCTTTGAGGCGCGCGTGGAACACGAACGCGCCGTCGACACGGCCTGTCGTCGTCGCTAGACGGATGGACGGCTAGCTAGCCCATAGCCAACCGACCACAGGCCCGCATCTACGGTGGCCGGTATCCACCACGTGGCCCCCGACGCCCGGTGCGTCTCCCGCGGCGGCTGGGAAGAGAGGATCTCTCCCTCTCTCGTTTCGCCACCTCCTTCGCTAGCATGACTGCTTCGCAGAAGGAGGCGACGGCTTCCCATTCCGTCTCGCTCCAGACCATGGATTGAACCAGGGCCGGACGCGAGAGGTCGCCGCCGCCGATCACAACAATGTGACCTCATGTACGCACTGTGGTTTTCCATGTCGATCCACTTAGCCGAAAGACATCAACTGCTGGACATATGCCTCCCCCAAGTGTCGCCACATTGACCCGTCCCTTGCCACTCGCGTCCACCTGATTCCCGCAACCTTCACCAGGTCATCGGTCCACCTAGTGGGAGGTCTTCCAACGCATCGTCTTCCGGTTCGCGGTCGCCACTCCAGAACTTTTCGGCCCCATCGGCCATCCGTTCTGCGAGCAATGTGTCCGTTCACTGCCACTTAAGTTTAGCAATTCCATTCCATGTCGATTAAATATAGTGAAATTAAATAAGAAACTCACCTATCGATTAATCGATACCAACAAAAAATCCATCATCACTAAACACGAGGCGTCTCAATCGTGGGCCATTGTGTACGTGATACGGCCACGTCGTCCCACGTTCCACCTGACTGCGACGAAATAAACTGTTTCTATTAGCGACACTCTAATCTCTACAAATATTGGACTGTTTGCTTTCGCCTAATTCAAATGTTACGTGACACATTAGGCTTATTATTTTCTTGTAATAATTTCTATGGAATACGTCACGTTGGCTTTGGGTAGGTATGTGAGTTTTCATCTTTCGTGAAGAAAACTACTAGCTAGCCGATGCCCGCGGCTTTGCACGCGTAAAATTAATTACTAAAACCTTCCTCTTGAATCCACTCTATCTATTAAAATTACCCGTATCAAAATCCGTTGCGTAGTTTTAAAGATCTAAGCATACATAAGGACTTTCACCCCCTTATGGATTGAAATTCCAACCACACCGTTGTGTCATCTTCCAACCAAATGTACGCCTAAATTAGTACATTTTGATACAAGTGCAAGAATTACACACACGAGCCGTAGGCGAGGGTGTTTCTGAGCTGAGAACTGCAATAACAAACGTCCACGTGTATCAAACGACGTTTTTCAGTAGTTTTGAAGAAATAAAATAAAAGAATGAAACATATTTTGGTCATGAATTATTACGAGACTTTGATAGTGTTAAACCGCCTTTAACTACAATAACAAACTTTCTCTACTTGTATCAAAATGTACTAATTTCAATCGTTAGCCTAAACACAAAATTTTAAAAACCTAACTTTAAAACTGAGACTTGAATTTCGAAAAATCCTTCCCTATTCCTTGTTTACACTATAAAGGGAACCACTGTTCAAAATTTCTATTTTCTAGGTCCAAGGGATTGGGATGGACGTTAATCACCGGATCGCACGAAACGGTGTGACACTTTTTGGTGCGTGCAGCCGGTGTTCATCGATCGATTTATTAGACGTTGTCACGTCAAAAATTATAGGTATGTAACCCAAAACAAACAAAATATAAGATAACCGAGATCATAACCACCCACCACAGATGTAGAAATAGAGGTGCCTATATTCTCCTGATAACGCTGAAAGTTGAAAATTGGTCAAAGCGCTCTAGGCATTATCTAGTAAATTCTAGTACTTATATTGAAATCGAGAATAATTACATCTGCCTACGCATAAGGTAAGTACCTAAGTAACTTCACACAAGGCTGCACATTGGGGCCCTGTTGGTTTCACTTATAATTACTCCTTATTTGACTAGACGTCTTCAATAGCCTGAAGCTAATTCTCAATCTCTTTGAATAATCAGTATTTACCCTGTTGGGTAAACTTTTCCGTGGACCTCGTGGCTAAATAATAGCAGCCGTTCGGGTCGATCTTTAGTCCGGGTCCACTCATTACATATCGAGACTCGGAAAACACGTTCTGCCGTTGGCTGTCATTTGTAGATCTTTGACAGTCATTAGGTAGGTAGCGGCTCAAAAAGTCTGACAATCAGTCTTACCAAGAGTTATCGTACTATCCGGTATCTAACTGGGTTATGGAGTTCTGTTAGGCAGTCGCTTCATGTAAAATACTGGTATTCAACTGCATCCGGTAAGACTGAAGGCCGACCCAAACATAGTTTGGAAAAAAGTTTCATGCTCGAAGAAAACTCGGTGTGTAAGAGTCACCCATCCACAGACCAACCTAGGCAAGCACGGCTTGACCTAAAGATTGACCCGAGTGGCTATAATTGCTTATTTAGCCACGAGTTTCTCCTATTTCTAAAACGAGTTTACCAAAAATGAGATGAAGTATTTCGAAATGCATAGATAACAAGGAATGACATTATTCTTATTCTTATGCTTTATTGCACACAAAGGTTTCTTATAGCAAACCTGATTTCGAAAGCGAGATTATAATTGCAGATGAGGATGCGTTAGATGCACCTTTTTAACCGACTTCTAAAAAAGGAGGAGGTTCTCAATTCGTTTTCTTTTTCGTTCTCAAAGGGTTTTCTTTCCAAATGGTCCCATAGCCACCAAGTTGGGATCTGATGATGGAATCTTGGCGAAATCGAGGGAACTCTTCAAATTTTTTGCAAAAAAGCTTTTTTAGTAAACCTTATTTTTCCTTGCATATTTTTGCCGATGCATGACGTGTGTCTTCTCTATCTATAGGTAGGTACATTTTATAATAACAAACAAATATGTATTGGGGTATTTGGTCAACAAATACTCTAGAGTTTTGCAAACTAATTTATTTAACACCTAATTGTGTTGATGCGTGTGTATTTATTACGATAGTATTCACTATCTAAGTACATTATTAACACCATAATTAATTTAGTCTAGTACTCTAGACTTATTTATTACCCAATTAGGACCTGATAATCAGCAAAGTACTGACGTCTATAACACGTTTAATACAATAATTATTTATTAAAGGTTTAATTACTTTAGGTTAATCGGGTTAACGTTGGGCCACTTTTTTGACGATTCTAACTCGAAACCAGTCAGATTGAATTAGAATTTTGAATTATTGTTTGTTGAATCAGTTTTCAGAATATTACTTAATCATTGATCTCCAATAAAAGGGAGCACAGAAACTAGGTTTTTAGAACGAAGTTCCCTAACGCGGCGCCGCCGCCAAACAGAAATTGAAATATATAGACATCATTTCGAATTACATTTGGAGTTCCGCGACCGAATTTCAGCAGAATTGAACCACTGTGTACATACACAGGGTGGTGAACTATGAATTACCCCCTTCCCAGGTAGCATTTTTTGGTAGCCGTTACG
Organism: Xestia c-nigrum; assembly: GCA_916618015.1. Classification (NCBI taxonomy): domain Eukaryota; kingdom Metazoa; phylum Arthropoda; class Insecta; order Lepidoptera; family Noctuidae; genus Xestia; species Xestia c-nigrum. The sequence goes on from OU745260.1 coordinate 17,156,663, forward strand.
AAACGAGTTAACACTAAAAAATCTACCTACACTAAATTTTTGGTCGCTGTTACGACTATGTTTCGGTCGCTGCAACTAAAGTGGGGCACTTTTCGACACGGTAACATTTTGGTTTTTAAGTTACGAGGCTGTATGGTAACATTGTGCGACTATTTCAGAAATCATTCGTTCATACGTCAATTATCTTCATTCTTTGCAACCTACAAGAAACAAGTAAAATGGCAATTTAACCAGTTTATTGAAATGTTTACATGGTTTTTACTACAAGTTTTGTTCATTTTCTGGACTCCAGAACTTTTAGTTTAATCAAACTGTACACCTTTTATGCTAATAGTATGATATTTAATCAAAAATAATCCAAAAAACTTAAAAAAAACCATTTGTTTTATCGTAAAATTATTCTAGTTGTATTTGGCAAAAAAGTTACTGAATTTATAGTATGGTGTCTCTCACTTCTTCTGAAAACTCACCGCAATGTGTATTAAATAAAGTCGACACATATCCGTACATTTTGTGTAGACTCATCGACTACAAAGAGTTACTGAAACACGTTCCGGTTCAACTGTGTAGACACTTTTACGACAACGAACACGGCATTCTTTCGAAACAATGATGAAACTTAGTCAATTTGTTTCTGAAACAAATATTTTGCGACCAAAAAATGCTATCTGATGGGTTTTATAGATAGAGACGTTTAAGTTAACCATGAAATTAAATATTTATAAGAAAATGAAAACTAAAAAAGAAAACCGAAAATCCGTCAAAAATTGATTTTCAGTATCAATTCAGCTCTAAACATTTTTGTGACGGAGTAATTTGGTGTCAGGTGGTCAAAATATTCTTTTCCGTATTTCATACTTCCATAGTAAAGAGGAAAAGCAATGCAATGACATGTACGTGTGTGTGTTCTCTGCAATGTGATGCTTAGCAGCTCCTTGCTTAAATGCTTTTTCCGGCTTTTTTGACAACTGGACGCATCCCGTCAGGGTCACGTGCCCCATTTCAGAAAAATGCTTAACCATACCGCACCATCTGGGGGGACGATTTGGTTATGTGGGGCTTGCCCCCACTATTAAACCCCACCGTGAGCCGCCTGTCGTCTTTGTAGATGGGCCGCGAGAACTGCCACGCATGACGTTCGCGACCCATCCAGCGCAGCACGCTTCCGTGCACCAAAGTCCTATGGCTAAGGGTCACCTGCACCTGCTCAGCCACGCAAGAACAGGATGAGAGAAGATTGCGATTGACTGATCCACTGTTTACCCGGGTCAAAGTCACTCAATAAAATGTAAATCTAAGCATTGGTATTCGGGCGTAGGCTATTATTTCATTGAATGACAAATAGCCTCTAGAAACAGTGCCTCAGTGGACTTGGACAATACCTACCCTGATTTGATAAATAAGCGATGTGGGTACGTGAACAAATATTGGCATAATCGGTCGTGTTTTAAATGAAATAGGTCAATAATCGTTTTATTTGTCTGTTATGCTATCTTATATTTTTCGCGTTTTTTTAATTCATAATCTTTAATATTCATGAAGCAAAATTTCGAATAATTATTATTATGAGATTTGTGTCTCAAACATTAAACCTTTTTTATTTTTTTATCCTAAAAAAAACAGTAAACCCTGAATTCTTGTCTCGCTGACAGTCGGTCGCGCACGGTCGGTCGTGACGTCAGCGAGAACAAAATACGGCTGTCAGTTACCGCTGGACGTCAGCGTAGCAGTATATGGAACACAATGTGCATATACTCGTACGCGACCAACCGTGCGCGACCGACCGTGAGCGCGACAAGAATTCAGGCCTTAGTCCAGTGACAGCTGTTTGACAGCTGTCATCTGCTGTAAATCTTTGATAATCGTAACGGTTAGACAGTAACCCGAAAGTCGGACAACAAGCTGAGCCAGTCTCATGAGCTGTCTAGGTCAGATGGCAGTTGGTCCATATAAAACACTGGTACCTATTCATCTGCTTCCGGTTAGACTGGAAGCCGACTTAGTTGGCTAAAACGCTAGACAGATGGATTGATAAATGATATAAGGTACTAGATTTTGCCTACACCTTCGTCTGTGTCGTATTTAGGATTGGAAAATCTTTTACCTGTAGTTATCTTTTATCTTCCCACATGACACAATTTTATCCAAATCGTGTATTGTTTGGGACGATTGAATAACAATCAAATAAATTCGTATAACTGGAAGTTTCAAGTTTTTATTATTACATTTCTACGAAACGGGGAGTTTATTGTATTATTGTTTTATGTTGTCGGATAGCAAAATTGCCGTCACCGGCCCACGTACCTTCCTACATAAAGATAGCCACCATATTTCATTATACCAGCCAGTCCCAGCCTGTCTCTTGTTTAGTTTTTAAGGTTTCATGTCTGTCTGGGGGCCTTACACCCAAGGAACCCACAGGATAGACCGGCTTCGCTGACGACCAAAGAAATCTATACTTATACATCTATACTAATATTATAAAGCAGAAGAGTTTGTTTGTTTGTTTGTTTGGTTGAACGCGCTAATCTCAGGAACTACTGGTTCGAATTGAAAAAATATTTATGCGTTGGGTAGTCCATTTATCGAGAAAGACTATAGGCTGTATAACATCACGCTATAACCAATAGGAGCGGAGCGGCAATAAGAAATGTTGCAAGCGGGAAAAAAAGAGCCTCCTCCTCCTCTCCTTTGAGCAGGAGATGCGTTACGATATCAAAACTTCACGCGAACAAAGTCGCGGGTAGAATCTAGTGACTTAAAATTTTGCAAAGCAGATGTTATGCCTGCGGCTTCGCCTGCGTCTATAATTGTCCCACAGGATCACACGACGGGGATAAAAAGTATCCTATCCAGGTTATAAGCTATCTGTAAGCTACAGGCTTGGAATATTTTTATAGGAAGCCTGGCCGTTTTAACATGCGCCATTTCTTTTTCTAAGTTGCGGCCACACGTTACATGTTAAAAGTCATCTATTGGCGCCTCCGTGAACATGCCCGCTGCACTTTAAAACCGAGGCAGCCCCAACAATACTAATTAATACAAACAAGTTTTGTGTGATGCAAAATGTTCAGTTTCTAAGATATGAGCTATCGAAGTACATTCCTTGATGGCATCTGACAGCTCACAGCCTATAGATTCTGCTGGTATATAACAGACCGCTTTTAGCAAACCCCTTGTTTCACATTCCAGCCTTTCATTTCCCATATTGTGGAGTGATTGCAGCGCATAGACAATTTTTATTTGCTACACAATGCAAACTCGCGTTCGTGATATATTCCATAACAAACTTTCAATGGATAGTGCATGTAATTTAGTTCTTTTGACATAAGACAGGCAAAGTTACGTTTTAGTACTTTTACGTATGGTTTAGTTTTCAATACAAGCGTTGGTTGAGTTGGTGTCTTTGGTTTCCAATATGGCGGGAGTTAGTGATGCGACCAAAGTGAATTTTTCAATTTGAATGGTTCAGTGCTCTTATTTTGCGCAATACAGCCATAAATCACATGAGTATTACTATACCTACTCATGTAGCTGCACCGCTTGTACGTATGTAGGTACTCATAAAATAAAACAAGTGATTAATTGATTACTTTATGTTTAAAAAAAAAGGGTCCTCTCAATATGAGCCGAATCTAAAGCTGGTAAAATGTCATAGAGTTTGACATTTTTTAGGATAAGAATTATCCCAAGGGAACGTTCTACCAAGATAGGAGGTATCTTCTTTTATGGTCCTGGTCTATATTCGTTCCGCTGATAAGTCTTGGAGACGTGACAGATATTTCCATATTTAAATTAAAAAAATATCGCTGGACATTAACACACAGCGCCACCTAGTGCCACACTAAACAAAGCTTGTGTCGTAGACACTAAATAATTGATATACTACATATATACTTTTTTGTTTGTAAATACATACTTATCCTACTAATATTATAAATGTGAAAGTTTGTAAGTATGGATGTATGTGTGGATGTTTGTTACTCTTTCACGCAAAAACTACTGAACGGATTTGGATGAAATTTTGCACACAGATGGTTTATAACCTGGATTAACACATAGGATACTTTTTATCCCGGTAGTAAGATCCCGTGGGACAATTTCAAACATCACGCGGGCGAAGCCGCTGGCAGAAGCTAGTTATACATATAAACATCGATGACTCGGAAACAAATGTCCATGCATATCACACAAACATTTGCTCATACCGGGATTCTAACCCAGGACCCTAAGAACGTAAGGCAGTGTCACTACCACTACGCCATTCGGGTCGTCAATATTAATGTTAGGTAGTGAGGAGGAGCTTGTAGCTAAATAAGGTCCATGTTCACCAAAAAGATGACAGACGTTTATATTAAAACAGCTGTTTAAAACACATTTTTGTATGGGAACATGTCACATTGACAGCTGTTTTTAGATAATCAGGCTGTTGTCTTCTCGGTGAACATGGACCTAATACTAGCTGCTCGGTTCGATCGGCAGTTTAAACCGTGCTTGACTATGTTGGTCCGAGGGTGGTTGACCAACCATTACATGCCCAGGTTGCTGCATGCTCCAGGTCAACGTGCCTCTGAAAGCACGTTAATCCGTTGGTCCCAGCGATCATTTGTAGATCTTTGACAGTCGTTTAAGGTAGTCAGTGTCCCGAAAGTGTGACAACCGGTCTTACCAAGGGGTGCTATGTTTACTATACAGGGTGTAAGGCTGATTTTATAGTCACGCGTTTCAGCAGCGCCGTCGGAGCACGCGCGCTAAGATATGTACCTATTGGGGTAGTAGTAGCGTTTCAAATTCTGCCCAACGGCGCGTCTAGCGGCGTGACTATAAAACCAGCCTAAACCACCTCATCACAAAGCCGTTAGCCAAGCATTCTGTACATCAAACTAAGTAACTTTCGCAAAAAATATTTCTGGCACACAACATTTTTTTTTTGAGGTTATAAATCACGTTTTATGGTAGAACTCAATGTAACGCACTTAAAACATTGTGCTGATGGATGGATTAAATAGTACGGGGGTCGTGGAGGCGTTAAAAGACAGAAAATCTTACAAAAAAACTTGCATTAAAAAAAAAAACTTTTCAAAAAGTTGTATCTTTGTTCTATCCCATATCTCCGTAACTAGAAGGTTCCCAGGTATGGTGGCGAACAAAAAAATGGTCGCAATGACAAGGAGAACAAATGCCTTTCGGCTTCGTGAAGAGGTGTTTTACACCCTATATAGTACACGCCAACCGGTGGCGTGTCTGTATGACCAGATGTATGAAAATGAATGAGTCAAAAAGAGTGAGTTTGTAAAGATCGTAGCAGATATAAGAAACGGCGTGAGCTTATTTGTGTGTGTCGTATTAATTACCCAGTACTAAATGGGTTGTGGAAGTCGCTTCAAAATACTATTTGACTGCATCTCCGGCGCGTAATCCCCGTTCAATCCCTCCCCGACCCTTGCTCGAGCCAGCCCGCGATGCTGAGCCTGTAGTAATAAAACAGCCCCTAAATAAAGACAACCAGATCCAGCCTGTCCCTTTGCTGCCCCCAGCGACGCCCTAAGCCGAGGTCCGTACCCCACAGTGGGTGCCCTTAGAGCGCTGTCGCTTAGTTTATAGTCATTTTTGCCCTGGCTGGAGGCCTGAAATTCAAGGCATCCACAGGACTTGCCCGGTTAAGCAGAAGCCAGTCTTCTCAAACTGAACTGCGAGATGCCCTACATAAAAAAAAAAAAAAAATGGAAGCCGACTCCAACATACAGAGTGTAAACAGACTCACTAACGAAGCCACACTCGACTTGACTCGTATGGTTTGCTGTATGAAAACCCAATTCTGGGTTGAGCTCGCCGTCGTACATAAGCTATATATTTGATTTTTTTATATATTTTTGTTTTTTTTTAATTTTTGTATGCAATTAAGAATAAGAATAACAATAAGCATTTTGTACCAAAAAATATTCCTGGGTACTTTTTTTGCGGTAATTAATCGTGTTTTGTGGTAGAACTCAATGTTACGCACTCAAAACATTGTGATGATGGATGGCTTAAATGGTGCTGGGGTCCTGGAGGTGTTCACAATAAAAATATTACATTAAACTTGTACCTATTTAGAAAAAAACTGGTCAAATAGTTGGAATTTTGACCCCCAATAACTCCGTAACTAGATGGTTCCCAAGTAAGGCGTATACCAAAAAATTATAACAATGATAGGGGAAAAAGTGCCTATCGGATTCGTAAAGTATTTTTTAACACCCTTTATTTAATTGGGAAATATAGCATAGTTGGGTAAAGGTTAAGTAGATGATAAATGTGGATAGAAAAGGATAATCAATAAAAAAAAATAATAGACGTTCGTAGTCGCATCTTGCTTACTTGTCATAAGAGAACGTCACTAGTATCAAGCTTTGGAATTTCAATAACATTTCTGGATATTGTATCCATGTCTCGGATGGCTCTCCGATGTACATAATACTCGATTATTGTTTGTTCACGAACATTTCACTAGACAATTTACATTGAAGGAAATTCTTGTTTTTATTACTGACGTTGGAGTTGTATAGTTTACCGTTGCCCCAGAATATAAAGGGCGAGGAAGGAACATGAATGGGTTTTAGTCAGGAAAAAGTTTGACACTCCACCCAGCCCTGGACGGAGCGGGAGGAGTCATTGGATGATTTCCCAACCCAAAAAAAGGAGTTGTTTTGTTCTTAGTAGGGGGAGTGGCTGTTATTTTAACCATGAAGGTTAAATAATAATAGCCACTCGGAACCATTATTTGGTTTTGCCGCGATAGCCTAGAATAAACGAATAAAATTTAAGTCACTAAAATCAATAAAAATGTATCTGACAAAATGAGATTACAAAGAAATATGTATTTATGTATAGATCAGATCAATGGGGGACCACACTACCTGTAGAGTATTATTATCTGCCTAGCCATTTTTTTTACTATGTTGGGGTCAGCTTCCAGTCTATCCAGTTGCACCTGAATACCAGTATTTTACATGGAGCGACTGCCTATCTTACCTCCATCACCCAGTTAGTACTGGGTAATACGATAACACTTGGTAAGACTGGTTGTCTAGACTTTTTAGGCCACTGACTACCTGTAACGACTGTCAAAGATGGACAAATGACAGCCGGGACCAACAGCTTAACGTGCTTTCCGAGGCACGAGCTCCTCACCCGTAGAGTATAATAAAAAAGCCCACCTTATTTCTAACTTACATGATAATATGAACACTAAAACACAAGTTTAAATTAACTATTTGTTTACACAAGTATATTTAAGTTTTGAGAAGTAGTCGCCTCCTCAGCGTAGGCCCCATTATCCTCAACATATTTCTGGTTCAGGGAGGGGTCATCCAGTTCAGTCCAGTTGGACCGTTCCTTTTGAAAATGTCTTCCCATTTTTTCTTTAGCCGACCTTTACTTTTGGTTTCGCATTTTGGTATCCATTCAGTAGAATATAAAAATAGTCCAGGAATGGTTACTCGGACTTAATTATAGCGCAACAGAAAACCTACTTGCAATTGAGTAGGTACTAGTCTACACACCAACACATACACAAACCTTACACTAATTCGAATCATATACACACATCATGAGTTACCTTTAAGTTTTATTTTATGATTAGAACCGCTGCATTTGATACATGTTCATAATTAACCATATTTGTCGAGAGAGACTGGATCCTGCGACACAGGGTATCCTAGTGCGGGATCCAGTGTCACATCTTATTGTAACACTTTCTTCTTTGGAACAATAAACATTTATTATTTATTATTATTTATTAATTCTTGGTCCATTCTGTAGATATGGTCAGCACAGTTCCATTTAAGTATACCCAATATCCATTACCTTTTTTCCTGTCTGATAGCTTTATTGTAAATCCTATCTTTTTATTTTACTCCTAGCATACTTCTTTTCTTGTAGAGTATACAAAATATTAATTAAAAGGTACAGATGACACAATTCTTCATATGAATGAAGAGAAATAGCAGAAAACAGAAATAATGGATTATAAAGAGTGTTTCTAAAGTAGGCACTCAAAAAGGTCAACATGTGGGATGCGAAAGAAAGTTCACTGGCATACATTGAGACAATAGCCATATACAGGTGAGTAATGATCATATTGATCAAAGTTTCTATCCACAATTTTACCCGTAATTTAAGAACAATATCGCCTTATTGCCTGCGGCCAATATGCTTGCCCGCAGGTTCCCTCGTTGTACTACAGACAGACGTCAAAGTAACCCTCTTTAAGACGTTCTGTCAATCATCCTACACGAGCGGCCTGTGGGTGTCATACACGCGACGAGCCTACAATGTCCTGAGCGTCCAATTTAATTTAATAACGGTTTCAGGATACTGTTGGGACTGCCATGGTGCTGTACTGTGTGAGGAATGTTCGCGAAGGCTCGCACTGATAGATGGATATCATGCGTAAGAAAGCGGCCACAGCGCGGCTACAGCGCCTGAATGATAGTGACAACAGCATTTTGAAGATGATTACTGCCAGACCAGACTGCCCCTTACAGAGACACTGGGTTGGGACACCTAGGGGTCTAAACAAATATCGTTACCCGTGATCCCGGTGGGTATGATATGCTGTTATTATGAATGACGACTCGAATGGCGTAGTGGTAGTGACGCTGCCTTACGTTCTTAGGGTCCTGGGTTCGAATCCCGGTAGGAGCAAATGTTTGTGTGATGAGCATGGACATTTGTTTCCGAGTCATGGATGTTTATATGTATAATAAGTATGTATTTACAAACAAAAAAGTATATATATGTAGTATATCAACTATCTAGTGTCCACGATACAAGCTTTGCTTAGTGTGGTACTAGGTGGCGCTGTGTGTTAATGTCCAGCGATATTTATTTATTTATTTTATTTATTTATTTATTTGTATTTTCTATCGATATATTCAGATGTCCAGGAAACAATCCCTAGTGCCATGGAACCACGGGTAATTGAAATTACCCATAGACCCGGTAATGGGTCGACCCACCGGGACCACTCTAATAATGTTGTAAAAATTAAAAGTAAGTACTAGCTAACCTAATTACTAGCCTAATTACTTAAGCGCCATTGTTACTAATACTAAAATATCAACAAAACTACGGGCGTTAGTCTGTTTTATTTATTTAAGCAGAGCATTCTGGTAATAATAATAATAATATTTATTTTTCACCACAAAAAAAATAATACATTAACTGGTACCTATTTAAAAGAGACGACTCAACTTCCGATTCATTTATTCGAATTTATAATACAGTATACAATCTGTAATGTAAGCTTTAAGTGATTTCTTCAATGCGGGCTAAATTTGATGAAATTCGAAAGGACAACGCTCAATCATGCGAATCTACTTTTCAAATAAAATCGTCTTATTTCCAGTAAATATATTTTTTAACCTATTGATCACCATTCACACATACTTGCAGACAAACGAGCGCGTGCGTTGAAGCCAAACGACATAAATATATGACACTAGCTGACCCACGCAACTTTGTCTGCGTCACATAAAACGAAAAGAAAAAAATCCCCGTTATTGCAACATTTTTCCTGCTCCGCTCCTAATGGTCGTAGCGTGATGTTATATAGCCTATAGCCTTCCTCGATAAATAAACTTTCCAACACAAAAACATTTTTTCAATTCGAACCAGTGGATCCTGAGATTAGCGCGTTCAACCAAACAAACAAACAAACAAACTCTTCTGCTTTATAATATTAGTATAGATTGAGTTTGTGCTCAGGCGGTCACAACATCATAAGGTTAAAGGGCAGTGCTGACCTAACAGCGCCACAATTTGTAAAAAAACTGGCTAAGAGAGAGTCGGGCTCCATGGCAGACTAATTGGCCTACTGTATTTACAATGCGTGATGAACCTGCACTAGCTCTTATACTATACATTCAAATGGCATGGCACGGAAAATGAGATCTGCACAATAAGATCCAGCATATTAATAAATTATTTTGAATTTCGTGATCCCTATTATTATAAAGACTTTAGTCTTTATATGGTCACAACAAGAACCTGAACCACTTCATACAGGTGTCAAGTTTAATCAATTTAATAAAATAATACAGTCACTTTTACGTACCCACTTTCAACATCAGCTCCTCAACTGAAATTAATATCTCTTTCACAACTAACGACTGAGTAAACACCAGAAAGACACAAACAACTTATAATTGTCTCATTTTATACGAAAATATGTACCCACTCAACTAATTAGAAAATGTACCCAGAAAGGTTTTGTTAGGCAAAACCAATCTGTCATGGTGCGAGCAATGTGTTATCCATCAATGGGAACAAGGGGACAATTAAACGTCAAGATGAGAGTATGGGACCAGTAATCAATTATCCGACATATACCAAACATTTGGGGGGAATTTTCTGCGAGATACGTGACCTATGCTTTCTGGAAATGTCTAGGCGACAACATGGCTGAAATCTTAGGGTGGGATCATACTGTAATAAAAAATAAACACAATTACAAAGTCGCAGTTTTTTCATGAAAAGTCGAATCTATATGGTTGAAAGTATTATGGCACATGCTATCCGAAAAAAAAACTCTTTAATTTGTAGAGATCAGCAGACTTGTTTTTCAAGTCACGAGTGAGCAAGGTTATTCTAGGCAAATTAGTTAAGTAAATATTACCGTTTACTTACTATGCCACCTTATTATATGCCATCGAATAACTAACCTTGCAAATCGAATAAATATGCAAGAAATCAATCAGCACTTTCGAAAGCGTTACATAACAAAATTTATGGGGATTCTCCCTTCTCCATCATGGCGATTAAAAGGGTACAGGGGCTACCATTCTCCATACACATATATTTCCCCTTTTTTCTTTCTGAATAATTCCAGAGGACCAATATTTGTTTGCATAAAATCAATGTTTGCACGTCTGTCATTTTTTTTTTTTTTTTTGAGACTTACCAAATTGGTAAAAAAAAAACAGATTTTTACGGCCATGTGTTTAGTGGACTACCAGAACGATTCGAAAAGTTTTTAACATAAAACCTAGATAATTACAGTCATTGTTAAAACAATTATCAAAAATAATTGAATCAGCTAATTTAAGTGTTCGAGGAAAAAAAAGGGGACAAGAAACGTCGTTTTATTTTGTGATATAATCGGTCGTGTTTTAACGCAGCACAACGGCAACAATTTATTCAAATACCTATTTTTCAAATCGTCCTGTTCCGTCTTAAGAGTCCTATTACATTTTTTACGCTAATTCATGATTTTTGACGCTGTAATTTTCAGCAGCAGTACTGTTACTGTTACTGCTAGCCTGCATCATCCCACTGCTGGGCAAAGGCTTGCCAGCAGCAGTAAGATATTTTAATTACTTGCTTATGAATAACGATAGTGCCATTCTCTTTCTTGAAAGTTGGAGTTACACATTTTCAAATTTCTTTTCGTGTAATTTACTATAAATATTTTACGAACTCAATTTGCAAGAAAAACCGTCGTCGATGGAAGTTCGACGCTCAAATTCACATAGTTACATTAAATTTTTTAAAAGGCTAAAACTACCAAAATATACGTCGAATGTTTTACTTGAATAAGAATAAGAATAAGAATAAGAAATTTTATTAGCTCAAACATGTGTTTACATACAGAATTAAAATAAAATAATACATGCATGCAAGATCTTAAATAAGAGTGGCTCACGACATGTCTGCCATTTCTCATGGCGTGCAAATATTTACGGTACAATTTTATTGAATTTATGATTTTTAAATTTACACTTAGACATTACAATATCAATCAATTAAATACAATTATTATAATGGAATAAATTATTATTAATTTTACTCTTATAAGTTAATATATTAAATATCAGACATAGTTTTACATACGTATTATATTCAATCATTTACATTATTTTATGAATTACTGAATTAATCACAATGAAGATTTATCACCATGAGTCGTTTAAAAATTCTGCAATACTATAATATGCTTTTTGTACCAAAAACAATTTCATTGTTTGTTTTAATTTAGGTATAGTCTGCTCTTTCCAACTTTTGGGCAATTTGTTGTAGATAGTTGGTGCCATACAAAAAACACTCTTGCGCATAAGTGCAGTTTTTGATGTATGGACACATAGCTTGCTATCATCACGTCTATTTCTTGGAAATTTGTCTGCCATACGAGAAAACAAATGTGGATTTGTTTTTACGAACATAACTATTTCTAATATATAAATTGAAGGTAATGTTAATATTTGGTATTTTGTGAAATATTTTTTACAGCTATCGGTGGTTTTGAGATTAAACATAGATCTCAACCAGTACTTTTGTCTTTTAAAGATGATATCCCTATCGGTTGAGTTGCCCCAGAAGATAACACCATATCTAATGACGGATTCTACTAAACCATAGTAAGCCGTTAATAGCGCTTCTATATTTAAAGTACGCGATAATTTATGTAACGCATATGCACCACTACTTATTTTTTGGCTAAGACCTCAATATGCGATTTCCAATTTAAGGTTCTGTCGATTGTTAGGCCTAAAAATTTAGTAGAATTAGCTGTCTGTATTTTATTATTATTATATTCGATGTCAAGATCAGTGAATAATGATGATCGTTGGCTAAAGTGCATAATCAAAGTTTTATTTATATTAATTATTAAATTATTATTATTTAACCACGTTATCGCTTCAATTAATGTATTCTTTATTCTTCTTTATTCTTTATTCTGAATGTTGGAGTTTTAGAATTTCGTTGAATTCATTGAGTTTTCACAAAACTAATCGTAAGGAAGCATAATTTCGCCGGGGTTGCGGGCCTGTTCGAAAGAGATACCGCGGCCCCGGAACATAAAGGGCGAGGAAGGAACATGGATGGGTTTTAGTCAGTAAGAGTCTGACACTCCCTCCCGCTCCGCCCAGAGTGGCAGAAGTCATTTGATGAATTCCCATCCCAAAAAAAAAAACGAAAGCCTAATTTAAGCCAAAAATGTCTTGATTCAGCGGCCATTATTTTCCAAATAAACTCTATATTATCAAGTAAATTAATATGATGTAAAACTTCAATCTTCAATAAATACGTTTCAGGAATAGGACTCTTAAATGTTGTAATATTTTTTACACACATTTTTTAGGGTTTCACCGGCTTCAGTTATGTAAAACTTTACCCTTCGTAACTGGTAACAAAAATACAAATCAATCATTAGGTACTTATTTACGAGGGGCCCGGGGTACTACGTATTCTTTAAAACTTTTCCCTTAATCCCTTAAGAAACGAAATTATGAAATCGAAAAAGAAACGTGTAATATGCCACGTGATTGGGACCATGAAAAATTGATTTCAAGGCAAATATGTGGTCATTAAGCGTTGCGTAAGAGTTTTAGCTATTATGTTATTTAAATTAATGTTTAATTGAAGGGATTCTAGTACTTATGAAAGGTAATGTCGTAACGTTGGTCAGGATTATTTTTCATACATTGTTCTTCTGGTTTTTTTTAATGGTTTTCTTTAAACATTCAAAATGTGGAATGGCCAATATTATGAAATGTCGTCACTACGAGCAACTACTCTTGGTCAGTAGAAACATACAATATCTTAGTAGTACATTTAATTTTCCCAAAATGATACATACAACAAAGTCTGTGAGACTAATACTTATCTGACAATCTTGAAAAGACGAAAAAAAGATAAAGTCCCAACGCAGTTAATAGCGTGGCGCGTAGAGAGCACAAGTTTCGATATTTCAAATTTGGATTTACATCACCCTAACTGATCTATGTATATATTAAAAATATTTAACTACATGACGCTTTGCGATTTTAATGTTATATTTCTACTGGGGTACTTAAAAAAAAAGTAAATGAAATATTCTGTATAATGTAAAATAAAAAATACATTGTGTAAATAAGCTAGCATATTATGGACAATTTCGGTCTAAATTCCGCACAAAACCGATGTCCATTAAACGAGTATTATCAAACGAAGTGATTAATGACAGTACTTAAGTTCAACTTCTGGTGATTTCCCTATTATTTATTCAAAGCACACCATAAAAGGTCACCACCAACTGTTATAATTCAAATGTTACGATCATAATTAAATCATTTTAGATTATTGAAGCGTTAACTTCACGCGATGAGCACTTTTTGGGTGAACAGAACTTGCGTGACCGTCACCTAACGCTGCGTAGCACTCGTAGCCGATCCGCTACGGCGTAGCATCAAATAGGCGTGCGCGGGGCACAACCTGTAGCAGAAATACACTACTTAGTTTTCACGTCATATTATAAAGGGTGTAAAACACGTCTTCACGAAGCCGAAAGGAACTTGTTTTCCCCATCATTGCGATCTTTTTTTGTTCTACACCATACCTGGGAACCTTCAAGTTATGGAGATATGGGGGGTCAAAGTTTTTTTGTACGATTTTCACTTTAAACACCCCCACGGCCCTCATATTCTTCAATTCATCCATCAGCACCATGTTTAAAGTGCGTTACATTGAGTTCTACCACAAAACATGATTTATAACCTCAAAAAAAAGTTGTTTCCCAGCAATTATTTTTGCGTAAAGTTACTTAGTTTGATGTACAGTATGCTTGGTTGACGGCTTCGTGATGAGGTGGATTACTTACACCCTGTATATATATTCATATGGTACATCAAAATCTTATAGAAACAAAAAAAAATTCATTGGTAATATAAATGTACATTATTTACAATTTTCTACAATTAACTAAACTAACTAACTTAAACTAAAAACTTAAAAAATGGTGTCAATAAAATCCTCTACGCTGTCAACTGGCAATGTCCCCAAGAGACTGGCAGCGTTACCACGCTGAATGGCAATCCTGTGATGTGCAAGCAGCAAGCAGGGAATCGTTAATGGAGCAACAGATCATTTACGCTCCGGTGCAGTCATCTATAAATCTCCACCAGAACAGCAGTACAAGTGCGTAGGAATCGATAGGGCTCGATAAGATAAATTTGACAGTTATTCTCGATAAAACTCATTTTTTCGAGAATGACTGTCAAATTTATCTTATCGTGTCCTCTCGATTCCTACGTACTTGTACTGCAGGTTTGGAATGTTTGATTCTTAGGTAAATTATATAAAGATAATACAGAAATCAATTAAAATGTATTTTCACTTCTCATGCTCTAAAAGTACGCCGTTATAGCCCTACGAAGCGGGATTAAAGTGACCGTTTATTCCCTAGGGATTAAAAAATAATTTAAAAATGGAATGATCTTTTACTTTGAAACATGGTCACAAAAGAGTAATTTGTCAAAGGTTTTATTTAAATTTAGAATTGGCATGCAAATAGAAAGCGGTTTACTGAAAAAACAAAACAAATGAACGTTTCAACGCGACAAAAATTTATGGTTGTTTGAGTGCATCTTTGATTTTGAAAAGCAATGCCTCTGTTGCTAGCCACTGCGGTAATGTAGGTACTAATTATCTGTGGAGTGTGAATCATCTTCATTGCGAAAATGTTGAGAGTTTGTGTTGTGTTTTCAATGGTTAATCTGTGACTGACCTGATAGAAGAAAAAACTGACCGCTCAGTTCAGAATTTTTGTCGAGTCTAAATTTGTACACTTTTAAATGACTATTTTTCTCGCACTCGAAGTGAAAAGTACAGCACCTCCAGACTAAATGCCAATATAATATACCCTCGCTTTCATTGCCTCCCTCGCAAGCTCGGGAGTCAAACCACCTCGGGTATATTATGGCTTCGTTTAGTCCCTCGTTATAAAATATACTATTAATACACGACACAATGTTTAAGCTTACAGAATATACAGGCTGTTAGAAAGATGCAATCCTGTTTCAACCAAGAATTCTCATACACACACTGAACAAATAAATTATTTGCAATATACAATTCCAGAAATAATATCCTGACTTTTAAATAAAACTACAGCTCTTAATTTCCTTTTACAGACTCTATTAAACGACAGTACCATAACCAATAATACATTACTATACCATGTGGGGTGGACACATGTTTCTAATGATTTTTTGTAATATAGCATTTCGACCGTGACTTTGTTTGCAAAAATTGTGATAGTTTGACTAATATCCAAGATATAAATAAAAGATTGTAGATGTCCAACACCTTGTGGGGTTCTGTCTAGGCATGTACTTGTATGTTTGATGACTTGTAACGTCAGCGGTTAGAGACAGTCGCTCGCTAACCGCCCTATGTATCAGTCGGACAATAAACGTATGATATTACTTAGTCGGTGGTTTCCTTTACTAGCCCACAGAGTACCTAAAACCTCTTCACGAAGCCGAAAGACACTTGTTCTCCCTATCATTGCGATCATTTTTTTGTTCCACACTGTACTTGGGAACCTTCTAGTTACGGAGATATGGGGGTTAAGTACAAGTATAAGTTACATCTTTTTAACAAGTTTTTTTTACAAACAAGTAATTTTTGTGACATTTTTACTTTAAACACCTCTATGACCCACGTACTTTTAAATTCATCCATCAGCACAATGTTTTAAGTGCGTTACATTGAGTTTAACCACAAAACATGATTTATAACCTCAAAAAAAAAGTTGTTTCCCAGCAATATTTTTTGCGTAAAGTTATTTAGTTTGATGTACAGAATGCTTGGTTAACGGCTTTGTGATGAGGTTGTTCACACACTGTATAATTTATACCCCTATTTTAACTCAAATAATTACTTTAATTTGACTATAGATACGGATGTCTATGATTGAACGGGTTAGATTGTTTGGTACACGGATACCGTATCCGGTTCCGGACCGGATCTGGTTTCAGACATTGTGTACATACCAATTATCCAGGTTAATATAATTACCGACTTCAACGCTACCGTTTCCGTGATAAGACTAGTAAGGAATAAAAATAACAACACCATATTTTACTGTCAGTACTATTTCCTGGTAGCAAATTAAATATTAACCGCGCAGAGTAAGCAAAGTGAGAATTCCCTTATTGGGAATAAGACATAATGGTGCAAGTAGTGGGGAGGGTGATATGACACAGGCGTTCCTGGCCACCCGAGAGAAATCACAGATAAGTCTACCCGTATTGGAATATGGGATGGAATATGTTAGGCTGTCTGTACTTTACCGATTGATGACACGACTTTTTCTCTAGGACACAAGTATGTTTGGCCAAAAATACGGGCCGTAGAAGGAATGTTTAAAAATAGGACGAAGTGGGAAGAAAACAATTAAAAACATATTTTGGGGCCAAAAACCATGTTTGGGACGAACCAGGATTTTGTGATGTGGGCCGAACTGGGAATAATTCTTGTTTGAATTTATTGTGTTGACATAACATGTTAACATGACATGACATGTCTGAAGGGTTTTGAATTTGGAACGAATATTTCGTAAGTTTGTGATGTTTCTTTTGACAGTTAAGAAATACTTCTTGAAGACGTAAATATTTGAGTTTCTATCTTCTTTGTCGTATGGATAGTGCCTCTTGGTGTCAGGGTTTTTGAGCCACCCATGGGCTCCTGACTAGGCTTTACAGGCCGTCAAGACATATCTCTCAGGCATGCTGGTTTCCTCACGATGTTTTTCTTTTACCGAAAAAACCGAAAATACAGAGGTGTGCCTTATTTTTTTTTAGGATGGGAAATTATCAAATGACCTTTCCCACTCTGGGCGGAGCGAGAGGGAGTGTCAGACTCTTACTGACTAAAACCCATCTATGTTCCTTCCTCGCCCTTTATGTTCCGGGGCCGCGGTATCTCTTTCGAACAGGCCCGCAACCCCGGGTCAGAGATGTGCCTTGGGTTCGAACTCGAGAGCTACGATTTGGCAGTGGGTCCGTCACACCTCTAGGGTACCACATTTATTTTGAGTTTGGAAATATTCAGTATTAGAATTTCATTGTGATGAATATAGAGCCCATGATTTAAATAAACATTACATTATACATTGTATTATATGAATAACGCTGCTGATTGCATAATTATTAGTTTTAAATTTTATGTCTGTAAGCTTTATTATGTAATTGTTTGTTGTTCCAAATAAAAAAAAATACAATCAGATATAAAGTAGCTATTACTAGTTAACTGCCACAGACTATAATATTTTATTATTTAGTACTAACTGGCCCCACAGTGAGCTTAAAAAAAGTTATAATAAGTGTAATGAAAAAGTACACAAGAAAAAACCAATTAAAAGTTTCGAATCGTATTTACATCTGTCAGTTGATAATTAAGTACGATTCTAGGGCATAAAAATGTGATGTCCATGTATGTTAATTTTATTACAACCTAGAATCTATTAGATCACTTACTGAGGACTGTGATTAGTTCATTTTATTATCTATATCTATGTAAAACGAGTGGCAGAGACATTTCAATAGTGATTAAGAAAACCTCTTCATCCGGTATATGGGTTTTAATCACGGAGTGATAAGCAAATGGAGTGCCCAGCCGTATATCTTCAGTAGATCGCAGTGATTCAATTTACAAGCTGAATGAAAGAAATATTATTAGAGGCGCTCGATGGCGTTGCGTACTCAGTCAATGTAAATGCCACAGGTGTAAATCAGATATATTTAGAATGCGAACTGTCAACCCGAGGTGCTCACCTGACATCCTAATTTGCATTTCTCGAGCGCCAGAGATTGCCTAGTGTATAACGATCAAAACAAAAAGAAATATAGTCTCCTAGACTTGAAATCTGACTATTTCTCGTTTTGTTTTTTGTTCTTTTTATCAAGGCAAAAAAGGAGCGGTTGCGGAAGGCATGTATATTTTTCTTGTCGCACGTTCTTATTCCAGTTGCTAACTACTCTGTGAACACAGTGCATAGTAACTATGCGTCACTGATCACTTATCCGCACTTATGTAATGAGTTCGCTTATACGAGACTATAACTGTCCATTGTGAAATCGTACGAAGGATATGGATTTTGTCCTAGATTGTTACGAAAATGTCAAAAAATATATTTAATCATTATCTTCCAGCACTTGCCCAACGTTACTTGGGGTCGGCAAAAGTTGTTTGATTGTATAAAATATATTTTGAACTTTAGGACAAATCCAATAAGGTGATTGATCAAAGTAAATTCCTGAGCCCTTGAAAATTGCTACGCACCGCGTCGTAGCTTCGTAGCGACAGTAAAATCTACGCCGTAGCCAGTGCTACGATATCGTAGCGCCTACGAAAACAGTTTGGTAATGATAAAGGGTGTAACCATATGGAACTTATTTTCCCTGTCACTGCGATTATTTTTTTGTTCCACACCATACCTGGGGACCTTCTAGTTACGGAGATATTGGGGTCAAAGTTCCAACTGGTTTTCAAATATCTATTTTCATTGCAAGATTTTTTACTTTAAACACCTCTACGACCCCCGTACTTTTCAATTCATCCATCAGCACAATATTTTAAGTGCGTTACATTGAGTTCTAACACAAAACATGATTTATTGCCCCAAAAAGATAAAGTCGGTTCCCAGCAATTTTTTTTAAGTTACTTAGTTTGATGTACAGAATGCTTGGTTGACGGCTTCGTGATTAGGTTGTTTTCAGCCTGTTTATTTCAGTGTGGAATAATTTAATTTATTCAGTTTTATTTTCAAGAGGAATTGCACACAAAAAAAATGTATGAAAAAAGAATAAAAATGCACGGATCCCAAAAATCATGGGAAAAAGGCTGGAGAATAGTGATTCAATCGAAATAAATACACACTACCTTAGGAACATGTTTAATTTACAAATAATTTTGGTATTACGTTTGTATGAAATACGCATGTTCCGCAGGAGTCTTTATTAATCTTTTTTCAGCCCACAAATGATCTATCTCCTAATTAGGCATTAGTCGCACATGTGTAGAAAGCCTAAGGCTAAATCTGTCAGTTCCAGTAAGGCGGTTACCACACTGTCGAGCGAGCGACACCTGCTCCTACCGATGTTGACCTTACCATCGTTAGTTCAGACTTACGTGTGCTAACAGGAGCCCTTTTTTTAGTTCCACCTTTTCACTACCCTAGTATTGTTCTTATTATTTTTAACTGGTCTCATTTTTGAGCCAAAATTTGTACGTTTTTGCCGTCAAGGAAATAAATTAGCCTCTAAGAATACTGGATTTTTTAATAATAATAATGATACCATTTAATTCGGGTAACAAAAGACCCAAATCACATATACCTTACAGACTAACATACATTATTTATTAAAACTACAAAAACATAAATAAAACTATTGAACACGAAGAGTCGGCGTCATGTTGCGCTGTGTGGTGTCGCGTAGCCTTCCGCGGAATCGCCGATACACGACACCTTTCGGCCAAAACTCTTCCTTGAGGAAGGTCTCAATATGATGAGTTGGAACTCGCACCACGAACGATTTAAATTCGTGTTGTGGCGCGACTCCAACTTCTCGACACTCACTGTCCAGTTGGTCTTCGCTCGGACGTACTCCAAATCAAATTAAGTAACTTTACGCGAAAAATAATGCTTGGAAATGTTTTTTTGGGGGAGAATAATCATGTTTAACGGTAAAACTCAAAATAATGCGCAAAGTGACGCACTCAAAATACTGTTCTGATGGATGGATCGAATAGTAGGTCGTGAAGGTGTTTAAAGTAAAAATCTTACATTATAAAAAAAAAACTTGTTAAAAAGTTGAAACTTTGACCCCCAATATCCCCGTAACTAGAAGGCATGGTGTAGAGCAAAAAAATTATAGCAATGAAACGGAGAACAAGTGCCATTCGGTATCGTTAAAAGATTGTTTACACCCTTTATTATAAAATTGACACTCTGTGATCGTTTTACGAATTATAAACTTACTAGCTGACCCACGCAACTTCGTCTGCGTCACATAAGAGATAAAAACGAAAGTAAAACAAAATCCCCGTTTTTGCAACAAATTTTCATTCCTGCTCCGCTCCTAATGGCTGTATCGTGATGTTATTATATAGCCTAAAGCCTTCCTCGATAAATGGACTATCCAACACAAAAATATTTTTTCAATTTGAACCAGTAGTTCCTGAGATTAGCGCGTTCAATCAAACAAACAAACTCTTCTGCTTTATAATATTAGTATAGATTCATAATTTTATCCTGTTAATCTGCTGAAGCGGCATTTTAGGTAATCTCAGAACGGTTCGGCCGAAGTGTAGCTGCGTATCGCCAGTTATATTTAACTCCCATGTAATAGGGGCTATTTTGCCATGAACCGGTAAAAAAACATGCGGGGCAGAAGTTAAAACTAAGTAATCTATATTTGCTACGGGTTGTATCCCACGCACGCCTAAGTGGTGCTACGCCGTAGCGGATCGGCTACGAGTGCTACGAAGCGTTATGTGACGGTCACACGAGATGATTTTTTTTAACCAAAAGGCGCTCAACCCGCCTATACAAGCTTTCAATTCAAAATTCTTTCACAGATAAATTAAAGTGTTACCAAGTGCCATGGAATATGTATTATGTAAAAACAAGAAACTTATTTCTTTCTTTCTTCTTTACCTGCAAAGTTACAGATTACAGGTCAATATAGAATGCATGTTAGCTTCTGTTGCTGAAAAATCTCTTGACTTCGTTCTAAAGTCACCCTCTCTCACACCCACGGGTTTAAAGCTTTCTTTCTCGGGAACAAAAGTACACAGACGCTGTTGACAGTATTACCAAAGCCGCTTATAGTATGAAAAAGGTAACCCTATCAACTTACAGCACTTTTCTCGTAAGGTACAAATAAAAATCAACGTTACACTCATTGGAATAGGCACTACATTTTTTCTTCTATGCGAAATAAAGAAAGGAAAAGTATAAGTTAGTCCGCACAGGACTAACAGTAAAACAAAATGTATTAAAAAGTAAATATCCAACTATTATTATAAATGAGAAAGTTTTTGAGGATGTCTGGATGTGTGAATGTTTGTTACTCTTTTACGCAAAAAATACTGAATGGATTTGGATAAAATTTTGCACACAGATTATCTGGATTTATTATATTATCTGGATTTGGACAGATTATCTGGATTAAACATAGAATAATATTTATCTCGGTAGTAGGATCCCATGGGACACTGATCAAACTTCACGCGAGCGAAGCTGCTGAAAGAAACTAGTAATAAAAAAAACAACGAAATTAGTGCTTTACGAGGCCAATCAGCCCCATCTCAACATGGTGCTGTACCATTTAAAAAAAGTCGTAGTAGAACATCTTTTCTGGTATTATAAAATGTCCCACTTCTTGGCAGGTACTAAATATTAAGCTACTTGCACTCTCGATGCTCGAAACAATACCAGCGATGACGCCACTTATGATGAATTTAAATCTAGACCAGCTATTGACCCAGGCAACAGTTTATAGAGCACAAGTGTATAAGCAAACACAGGTAGGTCCAATCTTTCCCTCCACACCCGCATGAATAAAGAGGACGGCAATTTGACGGGACCAGAAAAAAAAATTGAAATCCAGAATTAATCTAACTCGGTTTTCAAGTCTGTTACAAAAGTCCGTGTACTTTGGCACTGCCTTGGAATCAAACCCAGGACCTATTACTCCCTGCCGGGGTTGCGGGCCTGTTCGAAAGAGATACCGCGGCCCCGGAACATAAAGGGCGAGGAAGGAACATGGATGGGTTTTAGTCAGTAAGAGTCTGACAGTCCCTCCTGCTCCGCCCAGAGTGGGAGAAGTCATTCGATGATTTCCCATCCTAAAAAAGAAAAAAAAGAAAAAAGGACCTATTACTCAGTGGTGGCGCTTGCAATCACGAGGCAGCCAAAAGAAGTACCATAAATATGGAAAGAAAGAGTAGTGCAGTCATTAGCATCAACATCTATAACATTTACCTATACAAAAACGCGATTTTCTCGTGTAATAATGATCGCAATTTTGAAATAAAACAAATTTCACAAAAATATGGGCTCCTAGATTTGTCGGTAACAACCGGACAACATGAAATTAAAATCAGCACCATAAAAGAAAATCTATTTTAAAAGTTGTTTAGTGGTTTATTGGTGCTCTTGACTGTACAATATTCCAATCAGCAAGGCAGACAGGCAAAGTATCACTGGACATACATAGAAGTTGAGTATACATAGTTTCGTGAACGCTATTTCAGTGTTCCAAAGTTTATAATAGTCCCCTCGGGCCTAAATGGATGTCCACAGATAAAAAAACCGATGTTTTTTTTATATGCGACGCTTCCAAATGAAAGAAAAATACAGGGTATTATCGGGCTGCCATTGTGGCCCGGATGGGATAGGAAAACGAGGCAAAACCTGGGGGTATTTTTACGGTTTTGAAGAATAACGGCAATAAGTATTTATTGATGTTATTGTTATATGTTATTTATTCATCTTTATAATCGACAAAGAAATGAGTATTTAAAACTGAATATAAATAACAGAAAACACTACATTTTGACTTTAAAAGTACTTTTTTTAATGCATTCAAACCATTCAACTGCGTCATTCTGTAAGATCAGGCCTCTGCCATCTTCGTCACGAAATCATCGATTTTTTAATTCAAAATACTCGTTTCACGTATAAGTTTTCATAATTTTATGTTTTTTTTCGTATTTACGGATTGCACTTCTTGCAAACAATTCAGCTAAAAAGCTGTAAGAGAAATGATTACATTTTCGATAAAAAATCGTCGAATTTCGAATCTCAGAACATTTGCTAAACTAATAAACAGTCCAAGAATAATTAACAGTGTTAAAAAATACAATGCTAAAGGTGTACATAGTAACAAAGTGTATTATTGGTATAGTCAGAATAAAATCCTTCGAGCCAAAAGCATTATTACCTAAATGTGTCATGTAATAAAATAATCGTCATTCTGAGATACAGACAGATACTTAAAACACTTAAAATCCTAAAAACAGAAAATGTTACTAATCTACGTCTAAGTATTGTAATCTTGTAAGATTTAATTATTTGGTTTATTAATTTAACACTTAGTTTACCTACTCATAAGTAAGCATTTTCTAACAAATTAATGGTGCGATGGATTGTTTTACAAACGTTTTAAAAAAAATATCAGAAACTAAGAATTTCAATAACACGTGTCTACCTTCTATCACTCAAAGAGATTCTCAGAATGTGATCTTTAAATAAACTTTTATTTGGATCCATTCAAATTAATTGTTTCGCCGAATTTAACGGCCTAAGTTACATGATCGGATAAACAATGCTCTACAATCTAATTTTGTCGCTAATCAAATAAATGCAAAGTTTCTTACGAACTTTAAATCTTGACAATAAGCGGATTTATTTTGGTGCCAAAACTTCTTCAAAAGATCCTTTCAGTAAGTTTAACAAAGAATCCTCGACGAATTTTGCGATGAAAACTGACAAAATTGAAGAAAAAATATCCGTTTTTTTTTTAGTAACCTGTTGACATTTGAACGTAGATTTGAAATTAAACTAATTTAGTCAAACAATGCACTTAATTAGGAATCAATTGTCATGGTTTTCCATATAATAATTTTCATGGTAGCATACCGTAGGCCGGGGCCTACGCACGCCTACGCTGGGCGCGGCGTAGCACCGTAGCACCAACCGCTACGCTTTTGGCCTAACCCCTAGTTGGTCTCGGGTATATAACCGGGAGGTGCGAGGTTCTGTGGCCACTTGTGTACAACCTTCCCAGCGCGCAACACGCGCACTTCTCCCTCTTCAGTGTTACAGTGCACTACTCGAACAGTTTCGGACGACATAAACTTGGAGGTAAGTTTTTTTTTATGGCTGTAAAAAGTTTCGTAGGACATAGTTAGGTTTGGTGTAGTGTTAATTTTCTTTATGTTGATATTTTGAAGGAATTTTGTTAGTATTTTTTATATTTAACGGTGTCTTTACTTTACGAAAATGCCAGGAAAATACGTTAATATTTTTCCCGTGATTAAAAAACATATTTTCTCAGTTTTGTTAATATTTAAAAAAAGTTACAGTACCTAAGATAGAAAACTATTTGCAAGATGTCTTAAATAAAATAGTGAAAAACAAAACACATACCCAGAACATTTTGAAACTTTACCTAAAAATCTAGCATGTTTTCGTTTTCCTAACATATAACGTGCAATGTAATAAATATTATTTCCATTAAAACTTTTAAAATGCGTGTAGCAAATCAAGTGGCAAGTTATTTATAAGTTATTGTCTATGGTTAACGCGGTGCAGGGATGCTTACTGACCTATGTGACGCGATCTACATAGCCCGATAACTCATATAAAATGAAAGCGACTAATGAGTATAAAATGAAATTAAAACTAAGTCCTTATACTCCACAGTAAGAATAAACAATAAAAAAAAATAACACACATTTTGAACTCGTGAAATAAAAAATGCGGTTACCAGTAACATTATTGTAATTTCAATTGATAAAACGTTGGACCAAAAACAGGTCATATCATTTTCTTTTTTTTAGCATTTTCCTTTTACCAAGAAAAAGTTGATAATCTAAAAAATGCGGTCATCACCAGCTTTTTTGTATTAGTTTTAATAAATAAAACACCATAAATATATTATCACTAGTGCCTGAAAGAAAGCAAAAAGTAATCTTGACTCGAATGTTGACTATATGAACAAATTAAAAACCCGAGTTACAAAACAGAAATATTTTATGAACAAATAAATTTATTAATCACCGTGATATACGTAATGCTTTTTGCTTATAAAATAAAGTTAAAACCCTTAGCAATGACGTCGCATAAAATAAATAAAAAATCTAAATAACATAGCTTTGTGTGCCCGGAAATTAGAAAATCTATTGCAAACTTAATTTCTTTATTAAAGAAACAACGCTTACGTTATTAAATATCTGCTATCCATAACAAATTAAAAAAGGTCATCGGCAAAATTAATAAATCTTTATTGTATGTACGATAAAACAATTATAATCTTTATGATAATAAATTTTTTCGGTATGTTTTACATTGAGAGGCCGACATAATTATTTCTATTTTCGGCAGATTAAGATTAAGTACACAGATATTTTCCTTTAAAAAACATCGATACTTTTGCAAAACCTGGGAAACAAACTGGGTCCTCACGCTCGCCTTTAGTGGCTTGCAAATAATGATTTGTAACCTAATTCCGACATCACTTGCTCGGATTGAGAATCTAACTTAATACCTCACGTTCTGCCACTGAACTTGCAACTTATAACTTGAACACATAAGTTAGCTTGAGCATATTACTTACTTTGGATTCATTGTCAAGAAGTTTGCAGCGCGTGGAAGTTCATACATACTCATGAATAATACAAATGTTGCTGTAGAACCATTATCTGCCTAGCCTTTTCCAAACTTTAATGGGATCGGTTCGGCTTCCAGTCCAACTGGATGCAGCTAAATATGTAAACCTTTACTGCTATTATAGAACTAACTCTGAAATATCAATACCTATCATATGATAGAGAAATGTAAAACGTTCGTATCCAAAGAAACCATTGACGACTCGAATAGCGTAATGGTAGTGAGGCTGCCTTACGTTCATAGGGTCCTCGGTTCGAATCCCGGTAGGAGCAAATGTTTGTGCGATGAGCATGGACATTTGTTTCCGAGTCATGGATGTTTATATGTATAATAAGTATGTATTTACGAACAAAAAAAAAGTATATATATGTAGTATATCAACTATCTGGTGTCCACGACACAAGCCTTGCTTAGTGGGCCACCAGATGGCGCTGTGTGTTAATGTCCAGCGATATTTATTTATTTATTTAAAGCAGACACATTTTTGGGTTCTTAAAACAACCTGGCTCACCATTTCCTTAAATTCGTCCATAAATTATGTCATAATATGCTTGGCCCTTTCTCAACTATGTTAGGGTCGTCTTCCAATCTAACTGGATGCAGCTGAATACCAGTATTCTACATGGAGCGACTGCTTATCTTACCTTCACAAACCAGTTAGTATTGAGTGTGGGTAAAACGATATCCTTTCGCCCCTAAGTATCTATATTTTTATTCAAACACTAATAGGATTAAATGTTCCAAGGTTTTATTAATTAAAAACTAGTACATTACAATACATATACAATCAAATTGTTCACACAAGGATTTGGTTAGACTGGAAAACAACCCGAGCAAGCAAAAGGCTCGGCAGATGGTGATGAAATGTAAAGCGGAGATGAAAGAACACATACTATAGTTACAAGTAGGAGAATTGCAAACTCTTAGAAACATTAGTTAGATGAACTCCCCTTTAATCAGTACTAAGAACACAGTAGAACACGTTCGAATGCCTCGAAGGCATCCGCTGTTAGGTCAATAACTGTAGAATGTAGAATTCGGATCACAAGATCAAAGGATTACTCATTAAACGTTGTCTGTTTAACTGCCAGTCAGAAACTGTTGGAAGAGTGTATTCTTTTAATTGAATCCGTAACTAACCGGTACTTTATTAAAAATCGCCGACGAAATTGCAGATGCGCGGTTGACTGTGTTCTTTTTTTAATTTTAGGTAGTGGTTATCTCTTTTTTTTCGTTTAGTAGTCAAAAATGGCGGATAATGGTGTGCTTTATACTGCCTAAACCTTCGAGATTACAGGTATGATGTTGGGTTATGTTTTCTTTAAATACAATTACCCATCTTCAATATCTACGCAGAATTAAAGAATCCTAAAACTACTAAACGATAGCTCGTTTGGTAGTTTTAGGATTCTTTAATTCATGATGGAATACTTTGCAATCTACTGATGACACTGATTTGCTTGCAATAATATCTAGATTTCTGTGCTTACTTTTAATTAGATATTGATCATTCTAATATTTAACCTTTCCGGAATTAATTCTCTAAATAATAGTGAATACCGCAACAACATCTAATGTGCAAAGAACTAATCGCTCGCATAGACAAAAGGAAATGGATTTTATTTACACCGTTAATAGACAATAACTATGACAAAGGTTTGAAAATAAACAGCTAACTTTTTGATCAAAAACAGACAGAAGGAAAATAAAGGTAATAAACTTTTACAGCCATGTTTTCTGGCATAAACATACGTTAAAATACCATTATAATAAAAACAGAAAACAATAAAAGTCCACAGAGGCAGGCATTAAAGTTTTTAAAAATAAATGGCCAGCAATGAAAAAGGCATTATAAGTGACAGAAATCCCGACCGTCGGTCGTCGCTGTCATGAAGAATTCACGAGAAAAAACATTGGGACAACTGTACCTTACCATAATAGAATAAGCCTGAATGGAGGTAAACATTTTGGGATAATCCAAAGATTCCGGATTTGGATTGAGAAAAGCTTGATTTTCTAGTTAAGATTTCATATTTTAAAGCTGTTGAGTTCATTTTTCCGATATTTTCTATTCACCTTAGAACGTTCTGAAAAATAGTGAAACTTATTATTTAAAATGAATTTAAATCAGGGCTCGGCTTCTGCTTGAGCCGATGCAGATATAATAGTCCCATTATTCCGGCCATTGTATCAAAATGAAATAAAATAAAACTTTCTTTACATGTTGAAGACTTTCAAAGCAGTATAAAAAGAAAAAGTTATTTAAATAATATTAAGTACAAGTACCGATCTTCACAAATGTAAAACTTTTTGGAACTTTAGTAATAAACACATACGTATGGCCACTTAATGTCAAAAAAGTCGGGTTTCAGCCATTTATAAAAAATAAAATAATAATCAATAAGGTTTTTTTTAGCTAAAGGCTACGTAAAATTTTTTTACGCCTTTCGGCCAGTGGTTACAGTAAACAAGAGTTTGAATTAAAAACTAGATTTTAATTAAAAAGATGTATCAAACCTAGCTGGTATTGTATAGTGATTAACGGATCGTTATTATCTTTGAGAATTCTATTATGTTTCTATCTCAATAACATCGTATTAGCTAACAAATGTTTATGGTTTAAGTTTGCAAACTGAACAAGACCTGCATACGAAGAAAGAAAAAAGTTAAAAGACAAGCAGACTAGAAACTGGACGAGAATTGAGACTCGGGTAGACAAGACTTCGGAATTGTTCGTAGGTTTACCTAAACAGGATTTTATTTTTTGAATTAAGAACCATAAATTATTCCAGTAACATTGTTTTGGTTAAGTACTTTCGAAATTACAAACTGGCCTGAAAGATTGTATTTAAAAATGGAATCCAGTTTGCTTCATAACACTAATGAACCACGAAGTCGAATAACTTATTAGTAATTTATTATTAGCAAATTGCCAAAAGGATTATTTTTATTGTTACACTTTATTCAATTTCCACGATAGAAAAGAAGAGGTTTTTTTATCGAGTTTCCCAGTAACCTAATCAGTAATAAATTGTTTTGTCAGAATAACGAAAATATTTGGGCTGATGTGAAATGATATTATTGTTTCGGTAGAAAACGGTTTTAGGTATCTTTCTACATAGTAAAACATTTTCCCCAAGCATTGTTTTTGGCGCTCATTTTATAGAAGACTCCCGCCGTTTTTGAAATGTCTCCGACCGATCAAAGTGAAAAATCGAGAGGTACTTATAGCTCACATCCGCACTAGAGCAAGTACTTAAACTTCAGACATTCAAGAAACGTATGTAACCTTTTTAAAAAAACTGTAAAATGTCTGTAAAAGGGCATAAAGAATACAATTTTGATTGAAAATGTTTAACTTTTCTTCAAGCAAAAAAAATTACGGTGTATTTATTAAATTACAATATCAGACAGATGGTCGAAACTTTGAGAACTATCTTTTACACAAAAATACAGACAGCTTTTTGAAACAAATATTTCGATTAAGGCGCCGACGGAGCATGCGAGTTTCATACAAACCTAATACCAAAATAATTTGTAAATCAAACATATTCTTAAGGTAGTGTGTATTTATTTCGATTAAGTTAGAGAATTTCTAGGTTCCCAAATACATATTTTGAAAGGATAATTATATAAAGACGAGACATGAGGAATTCAAAATTCCTAAAGATTTTTTTTTCCTCTAACTTGTTTAAATCAGTGTCCATTCAAAATATATATTTGGCAACCTAGATATTGTGTAATTCAATCGAAATAAACACACGATACCTTAACCATCAGAGTTAAAAAAGCGTCATGTTTTGTTTACTAAATATGTAGGTGTTCTGTATTTTTTTCGTAAATAAAAGGCCAGTGACTAGATGTTAACAATTATTTATTTGCTATAACAAACTTCTATAAAAAGTTGAGACTTACAACATAATTAATGAAAAAAAAAAAACATTTTGTGCTTTAAGTGTAGGTGCCAGGGTAGAACGCGAAATTCAAATTTTCTTACTTTTTTACCAACGTGCCCCGTTTTTTTTTTGTAAATCAAACTTTAATCAACAAACAGCGGACAAACAGCCTGAAAATTACCGGCAAAAGCAGCATTCCATTACAAAAAATACAATACAAAATGGCGGAACAAAAAAGAACATACCCATCGTAAACTAATCGGCTCTCCGGCCGTATCAAAGCTTCCACGTACCTTTAAACTTGTTACGTTCACCGAATGACTGCATAAAGCGTGTACGGGGCTTCAAAGCTTTAATGGCGTACTGTATTGCTCAAATAACTTTATTAATCTCCCTCCAAACGAACATGGCGACATGTCCCTATAATAGTCACGTACCTTAGCTGTCATTCGCAATAAAAACGTTATAAAAAGGTTTCTGAAATTCGTAGGGACTGCCATTAAGTGCTTCATCCCTTCTCCATCCACACCTTTAAGGTGTACACAATAATATAAGGTGGTTCCCTCATAGATGGCCATTTATAGACGGAAAGTGAAATTATAATACGGACGCGTTTTCATCCGGTGAAGATATTTTTGCAAGCACCTCTTGTAAAGTACGTAGTTGAGCTGTTGAAGTATTTCAAAGTTTTACCTCTCAAATGGTTGATAAGGCGGTGTAGATTACTATAGGAGATAAAAACGTAGTTAGAACAAAGACATGTAGTTTTCTGTATAAAGTTAACAGTTTAGATAAAATAAATTTTTTAACTGTTTCTTTCAGAAAGCAAAAATTGTGATCCATGAATTCACGTTTTTAGATTCATAAGACGCAGTAAATTACTCGACATTATTTTTATCGGATTTTTAAAGTTAACAGATTTTTACTCAGGTATTCATTCCTCTAGGTATTTGACATACCTAGAGGAATGAAAGAAACTACACCTACCTATAATATCATCAAAGAAGATAAAACAAGCTGTTCTTTTTCCCAAACTAGATGCGACGGTAATAAAATATGTTTGTAATATAAAGCCAAAAAGGTTTAAAAATAAATCATTAAGTTGATTGTTGAATAATGCTTATATCATAAAGTTTCCAAGGATCGTAGCAAGTAAAAAGGTAATGAATAGAGCTAAGCACTTTCTGATTTTGATAATATTAGTATGAATTAATTTTTGAGTGGAAGCAGCGATGGCCCAGTTGCGGCGCCCTGACTTATGAACAATAAGTCGAGTTCGAACCCAGGCAGGCATATTACTTTGTGTAATTTATTTCATCACCACTGCTCTCAAAACGGTTAAGGAAACATTGCAAAGAAACCGGGTCTTAGAACCAAAAAAATCAAAGACATTTGACATCTACCAATCCGCATTGGGCCCGCGTGGTGGATGATAGCCCATTCCCTCTCATAGAGAGGAGGCCGTGTCCCAGCAGTGGGAACATATAGGCTGATGATGAATTTGTGATTGACTATAGAACAGAATGCGGTGAAAATATGGTTTTGTCGGTTATTATAATTATAAAACACACGAGTGTAAATACATATTCGAGTACCTATTCTCATGACAAATACAACTGACACATATTTGGGTACAAAACGGGCTATTTCAACGGCTTCCGAGCACAAATGTCATTTGCATCCTGATGTCAGTTTGCATTGCGGTGGACATCATCGTAACCCCGTCTGAATTAACAGATGAAAAATAAAACAAAAGCTATTTATACAGATTTCATGTGGAACATACAGAGATTGGAATTGAAAAGGCCATGTCACAGTTGTATTTATTACTAGCTGACGCACGCAACTTCGTTTGCGTCAAGTAGGAGAGAAAAAGCTCACAAAAGGAATAAATTTTCCCCGTTTTTGCAACATTTTTCATTTATGCTCTGCTCCAATTGATCGTAGCGTGATGTTATACAACCTGAAGCCTTCCTCGATAAATGGAATATCCAACACAAAGTAATAATTTTAATTGAATTATTTTCAAGTTCGAACTAGTAGTTCCAGAGATTAGCGCGTTCAAACAAACAAACAAACAAGCTAACTCTTCAGCTTTGTAACATTAAGTATAGATTTTGATTATACGTGGTTATTTACAAGAAGCCAATGGACCCCTTCGCGATGCCGTCAACCAAACATTCTGTACATTCCATTAAGCAATTCTACGAAAAAAATTTGCTGGTAAAAGACTTGTTTTTTGTAGGTAGGATTCAATGCAATGCACTCATAACATTTTACTGATGGATACATTGGATAGTCAACGAAAAGCTTGTGAAATATTTAGAACATCGATCTCCAATCAAAACTTAAATTGTCACTTACGGTATACAATAGCGTCGAAATATCGGGAGCTCAAAATAATTAGTAATCACGGAAGATATCCCGTAACTAACAATTTAAGTTTAGTTTTAAAGCTTAAAACAGTGATTGATCTCCAATATCTCCGTAACAAGAAGGTTCCCAGGTATGTGCCAAAACAAATAAAACAGCAATGACGGGGAAAACAAGTGCCTTCCGGCTTCATTATGATTATTTTATACCCAATACCCACTTTTTTACATCAAAATAATCTTGGTTTTGATGTGTATTTGATAAAACCCATTGTAAAATATACGCATTATAGAAATACTAAACGCTTTGAAACGATTACCTGATAACTAAATCCTCAGGAATAGACTAACTTTCAAGACTAGGTCTAGTTTGCCTCAAGGCATGTATTCTAGAGAGTTCTAGAGAGTCTAGAATCAGAAACACTACCAAGTTTTAATTATTAATTAACAGTCTTTGTTTATTTTCAAATTTATTACATTCCTTAGAAGAGGTCGTAATAAAAATATTTTTCATGTTGCTGCAAATAGGTACATACTTTTTTAATATTTTTCCGATGAAGGAAATTGTTTTCTTTAAACAGTTTTCTCAACTGAATTCTTACTTTAATTGCTTTAAAACATGAAATAGAATACTTGGTAGGTAAACTATAGGTTACTTTCATAGTTTTTGTGTTTCAGTTTGCGTCATTCGCCATGTTATTTTAGGTAAAAGTATCATTTCAAACGAAAACATTAAATAAATAATGTCTCAATCTGAGATATTTCAATTTTCAAATGGGCTTAAGTTTTTACTCTATTCGTATTCGTAGACCTAGTTTAATATTTTAAGCATTACAATATAGTATGGAGAAATACACATTATATAATAGGTTACAATACTATACAGTACAATAGACCATTCGGCAAATAACATGGAACTAATAAGTACTTATTTACCCTGGCACAAAAAGACGCAGATTGTTTGTGGTTCATTTAATTAAAAAATAAGCTAATACAGCTTCATTTTTTCCCGTTTTCAGGGTCTAAAAAGATTGTGGTCGGAAGCAAAAATTAAAAAGGCAAAAAAAGAGATTTATTTTGCTCCAATGAAGGGTAAGCGCCTAAGCGGTACATTATTAAAGCTCTGACTGTAGCTACCTGTTTGTAGGATTGTGTGAGAGTTGTACCTACCATTCGCTTGAAGCTTTTCCGGAGGCAGGCCTTTCGTGTTTGTCTATTGTTACGAATGTTTTAGAAAAGCGTTTAAAAGGCAACACGTGTTGTGCCTGACATAATAGAGACCCTTAGGCTTGCAACGTTATTGTACCAGTTTCAACTTTAGCAGCGGCAGTGACGGTGAAAAATGACACAATAGCCCCGTATCGGTCACCCGTAACTCCGTACCAAAGGCCCGACCCTTTGGTACGGAGTTACGGGTGACCGAGTAGTTTTTACTAGTCAGAACTTCGCATTTTATACAATATGAACTGTTAAGGGTAATTGTATGATGCTGATAGTCTTTTCTCCAGATATAGTCGATGATTTTTAGTTCAATTCATGCCTGATAATCCTGAAATATTCTCACAACTTAGGCAAAATATATTTTATCGAATCGCAACAAGAAAAAAAAAATTACGTGTCCCTCGCGCGGAAGAAGTGATACTTCGTAATGTGGTACACGCATGCGTTCGAGTGCAACGCATTCAATCGCTCTATCTCTTTCTATTCTACTGTTGCGTTAAACATTCAGTGCTTTCATACCCCCTTCATGGTAGCGTTTAACGTTTAACGCAACCTTGTTGGAAGTCGCATTAGGAGTTTCACTTCAACAAAAGGGATTCGTTACCCTGTACAGATGCAAGTTCGGTCCCCATAAATAACACTGATTTGACAGTTCCTCTCCAGCTGTTCCATGAACAAAATTTTCTAAAAATGAACACCAGAATGCCAGATAATCAATTTACATTACGAAACAAATATCGCTCCATTAAAAATCGCAGGTTCAGCTTTCAACACTACATATTGTTTGGAGGCGAGAGATTTCAATTAACTAAGGAATGACACGGCGTTTGCGCACAAATGAACGGCAAGCTTCATCGCTCATTATCCTTTAATGAAGAGACTTGTACGTTTGACACGGTTTAAGGTTGTGGTTCTATCGAAAATCATTAATGCTGTGTGGTTGGGGGACGAGATCAATCATGGAATAATCATTGATTAACAACGTTTAATGTGCTTTAGTTTCCTTGTAATTTGGAATAAGCGGTTTATTTATAAACGGAAGATATCTTAGTTTAATGCTTAAATGATTATGTAATATGTTATCATTAAATAGATATATTTGTCCTTACCTACAATGTGGATTAATAGTGAACTGAGTATTTACATGTTTCCAAAAAAAATATGTACATACTTAATTTTACATAGCAGTGTTAAATCTAAGTGAGTATATAAACAGCCAGTGTGATTAAAAAAACTGAGCTGGTCCGCCCCCGACTGAGACGCAGTGTGTTTCCTTAGTTTAAATTTAATTAAAAAAGAATATATAATTGGCGGGATACTAACTCTGTGAGCTGTATCGAAATCTCGTTTTTTTCCAATATCTTATTAAAATGAGTTCAAGTAATTCTGAAATGCTGACCCCAGATTCTGTTTAAGACGAGACAAATACAGTTATCGAAAATCTTTTGCCAGAAATTCAAACATACATACAATGACTTTATTAAGTGGCGAGCAGATAAGAAAATAAAACTGCAATTTTTACTTTCCTTATATTCGAAATGAAAAGTAGTATGCTGTATACCTGGGGTGAAAGACATCAATTCCTACTCGGACTATAGCCGCCCGAGTGCAGCGAGGGCGGCTAAATACCTCGTATGGGAATTGATTCCTTTCGACCCTCGTGTAACAATCTACTATCTAACCCATGCTCAAAACACTCCCAGATGAGAAAAAACTACTTTAGTAAAAATGCACCACCTAGGTGTGGTGGTTTAATTTTGACCATGTTGTTTTTCTTATCTTTTGGTATATGTTCTAGTTATTGAAACTAAGCAAATTCGAGAAAGAAGCTCCAATAGTTTTACTCTTATCCTTTCTAACAAATCCACTAACACAAAATGTGTATAAACTTACTCAAATCCATGGATTACGATCTCGGATATCCGAAATATCATGGTTAATCCTTTTAAACGCGGCCTAAAGTCTCATTGGTGTGAGGGGCCTAATCTCAAAGCTCAGATGTAAATAAATACATGAGAGTTGAGGCTTTCAGCGGTTTACACCCTCTGGTCATTTGGCCCCCACATAATATGGTTTTATCCATTAACTTGTTTAGGACCGGGTGAGAAATTAGTTGAGTGTCCTTAAACAGATTAAGAATTTCGATCATAATTTATTAGTTACCCTTGTCACTTGTATTTTATACTAGACTAGCCGATGCCCGGGCTTTTGCCCGCGTAAAACTATACACTAAAACCTTCTGCTTGAACCACTCTATCTATTAAAAAAAACCCGCTTCAAAATCTGTTGCGTACTTTTAAAGATCTAAGCATAGGATAGGGACAGACAGACGCGGCGGGAGATAAAAGAAAATCCCGAAAAGTCTGACACCAGTCTTACCAAGTGGTATCGTATTTCCCAGTATTAACTGGGTTGTGGAGGTCAGATAGGCAGTCGCCCCATGTAAAATACTGGTATTCAGCTGCATCCGGTTAGACTGGAAGCCGACCCCAACATAGTTGGGACAAGGCTAGGCAGGTGGTGATGCTTAGGTCTAAAGGGGCACTTAAAAAATGTAGACAACAAGGTGCACGTTGGGTTGGTCGTTTGCTATGGAGAAGAACCAGCACGAAACTCTATGGATACTATTTTCAAATCATTTGTTAAAATATTACCATGTTACAGCATTAATAGTACTTACTAATATTCCCACTCCGTGTGTTGGTGGATTTCATGTTTTCGTTTCGGTTTCAAAGACACGCTATTTCCTTGTAATGATTTCCTTAATAATTTGAAGATGCCTTTCTGGGTTAGAACCTGGACCAGTAAGTTGTTACCGTTGCTAATAAGCCACCGTGGAAACGGTCATGAGATCTTATTTGGTGCTGTATCTGTGGTTCCATAGTAATTTGCAAGATATATTGACATATTGTTTTTTGGTATTTGACGGGATCATTCAACCTGCGGGTTGAATAAAACCAAAGACCACGAAATAGATAAAGCATTTTTCTAGTATTTATACATGAATTTACATGACAATGTAGTTTACACTTTCAATAACGAGAATATCTTCGGTCAACTCACTAAAGTTGATGCTTACGTAATATTGGTGTTAGAAAATGTTCGTCCAAACAGTTTATGATTTAATTACTTGAAGATTCAGAGCCGCAAAGGTTTAATTGAATGCCTTAATTAGTCAAAGGAAAACCGTGGATTGGAGCAAGTTTGTTCAAAGGAATTTGGGCCTTATAGCATTCCGTTTATTTCAGTAACCACTGAATGGTCGGTTGCATGCTTATTCTCTATTATCTTGTAAACAAACTCGCTTCAAGTTCCGTGAACAACTTAATCGTTGTCAAGTTAGACGTTGGCGCGTTTAAATCGAAAAGTTAACTCTGTGTTGGTTAGTTTTGCTACAGAATTGAGATAGCGACTGGGCGGTTAATAGTAAGGAATATTAAGTTAAAAGAATGTTTATCTTCACTTAGACGCGAAGTACCTAATATTTTTTAATTACGAAATCTTAAGTGTTGAACCAACTTCTGTATAAAGGGTGTATAAAACCTCTCTACAAAGCCGAAAACCAGATGGTCGATGAGGCCTAAAAGTTCTTGAGTGGCGACCGCGAAATGGAAGACGTTGAGTTGGAAGACCTGCCACTAGGTGAACTGATGATCTGGTGAGGGCTGCGGGAATCAGCTGGATGCGAATCGTACGGGACCGGTCAATGTGGCGACACTTAGGGGAGGACTATGTCCAGCAGTGGACGTCTTTCGGCTGAAATAATGATGATGATGATGATACCCGAAAGGCAATAATTATTCTCCCCGTCATTGCGATCAAGACACTTCTTCGAAAATATTTTTACTTTTAGCACCTCCACGATCTCCGTACTATTCAATCCACCCATCAGCACATTGTTTTGAGTGCGTTACATTGAGTTTTACCACAAAACATGATTTTTCACCCCAAAAAAAGAAGTCGTTTCCTAGCTATAATTTTTACGTAAAGTTACTTAGTTTGATGTGAAGAATGCTTGGTTGACGGTTTTGTGATGAGCCTGTATAAAAACAAAATCAAAGCATTTATTTCAAGTAGGCCAGTTACAGGCACTTTTGAACTGTCGAAACAAATGTAAAAATAAATCAAAATCAAAATCAATCAAAGCATTTATTTCAAGTAGGCCAATAACAGGCACTTTTGAACTGTAGAAACAAAGATAAAAATAAATGTAGCTATAGTCCCAGTCACAAGACATAAACATTGTGAAAGAACTGTAGTTGCCCATTCCCAGCGTAGACCCGACTACACCCTGTATCTGTAGTTGTCCGTAATAAAAGAAAAAAAGAATGTGCGCGTGTACTAGCGTACACTCGTAAGAAGTGAAACTTCAATTCAAAAATGTAACTACTCAAAATGGGCCGCAAAATACATTGGAGACATTTACCAATCCCTACTCCGCTGGAGAAAGTATACTCGAATCACGCGTGGTAGGGATAAGAAAAAGATGGCGCGTAACGGAAAAATGTGACGCGTAACGAAAAAATGTTACACTAAATTTTTTTCCAACCCCGATAACGAAGTTTCACTTCAAAAATATGTTTCACTCTGCCACAGTCAGTTACGGGTCCTAGATTGTCCTTCTGGTTTTCTCACGCCGATAGCTAGTACATTTCCTGATAATTTCCTACGACCACGCAGATGAAGCCCGGGGCAAAAGTTAATCCTAATAAAATAAATACTAACTAATACAAAGAAATAGGAATAGATAGTAAACAAGCAAACAATCTAAATTCCTGAACCTATTTTTATTTTACGGCCTAAATCATATCACTGGGTATTTTCATAATGAAATTCCTAGTACTGTTACATCAATCTATTTGTAGGAATGGTATACGAGATTAAAACGGCCTAATTTCTAATGGAGCTGATTCCCTAGCTAATTGAAATGGACACAAATCTGGCTTATATCTACAGGGTGTAAACCACCTCATCACATAGCCGTTAACCAAGCATTCAGTACATTAAACTAAGTAACTTTACGCAAAAATTATTGCTGGGAAACAACTTTTTTTTTTGAGGTTATAAATCATGTTTTGTTATAGAACTCAATGTAACGCACTTAAAACATTGTGCTGATGGATGGATTGAATAGTACGGGGGTCGTGGAGGAGTTAAAAGTTAAAATCTTACAAGAAAAACTTGTATTTAAAAAAAAAAATTGTCAAGAAGTTGTAACTTTGACCCCCCATATCTCCGTAACTAGAAGGTTCCCAGGTATGGTGTAGAACAAAAAAATGATCGCAATGATGGGGAGAACAAGTGCCTTTCGGCTTCGTGAAGAGGTGTTTTACACCCTTTATATACATTAGGATCAAGTTAATCATTGACAACATCTCATCATAACAAGGAATAACATGATTTTCAAGACCTAGATACCTTACTGCCTGATCTTCTTCTTCGTGTCGATGATTCCCATTGTTGTTGTGTTAAATTTGTTTCGACCAGAACTCAGCCACGTCGACGGCGCTGGTGGCTTCGGACAGTTCCCTTAGAGTGCAGGTCGAGTTACACAAAGAGCATGTCAGGAGGTGGGCCATGGTTTGAGACGAGGCTCCGCAGTCGCACTCAGCTTGCAATTGCCTGATAAACATGAAAAAGATTGCATATAGAGCTACAGCAACACAAACTTTACCAGCGATTACCTAGCAAGTATGTGTGATGGCATTTGCTCTTAAAACGATAAAAGAAACCTTCGTGCGGAAACCTGTATCTGAAAACAATGTGATGACATCCTACAGCGCACACGGGTACATGAGGTGGTAAATTAAAGCCCATTCTTTCTCACTAAAACGACAGCCTCCAGCATGTGTCATATATTACAGCAATTGCTATAAAACTGTAAAGTCTTGACTCAACCAACATGTCAACCAAACCAATAATTTTATAACTAAAATTCCCAATTTCCCATACATTATGAAAGCAATTAATTTGGTAAATAGATACGCGAAAGTAATTACTAAATTACTGGATTAGACATCAGTTCAGAGAGGTTGTCATGATTGTATAGTAGCTACTGCAATCCGTTACATTTTCCCATTCGATTTTAAACTAAACCTTCAAAGTTTTATGGTTTAAAATCATTTGGCGAAATTGACAGTTTGTGCTTACTTGATGGCGACTGTACGGTAGAACAAACTTACAAATTACAATATAAATTGTGCGTTAAACTGTAAACCAAATAGCTTGTACATATTTTATTTACCGACTGTATTTCACTACTTCTTATGTACTGCTCTGATAAATCTGCCTACGCGATAGTCAATCAAAAATGACACTGCTTAAAGGTTAGATACACAGTTTAGATGTAGATCTACTGAAATTAAAAATAATGTTTGTAATGTTGGATGCGTCATTCGTATCAAGTTTGAAGTTGTTTAACTCAACAGCCGAGGAATAGTCGCAAGTCTGATTTTATAGGTAAGAACACATTATAGTCTACCTCTCTAATAGAACAGGCCTTTGTCCCAGCAGTGGGAATACTTATAGGCTGGATACTCATGCAAATTATAGTCGTAGATATCAGGTCGCAGCACAACGCATTTCAGTACAAGAAAGTGCGGCGAAGCCCGCCTGTAGCCTGCAATGTTTTATAAAAAATATAAGCAAGTAATGTAGAAGTATTTCTGTAATTTATGCCCGCCAAAATGTGCACTACATTTATGAGCAACATTTTTAGTCAGGTTTTTCTATAAAATAATGAATAATGATTGTCAAGATGACTCTTACTAGAGAGTAAGAGTCATGCTGACAGGCTGGATCGCTTAATTAAGGAAGAACACAGTTTTTTTCCTCTCATTGAGAGGAGGCCGTGTCCCAGCCAGCAATGGGAACATTATAGGCTGATGATGATGATGATAATGACAGTTTTGTGTTAGTCGGTCTTTGTCGATTCATATTTATTTGCAGTTTCTGTTTCTTTCCAAGTCATAAATATATTCATAAAGTTTTGCAAACACATCATCGTATCTACAGAAACGAGTACGAATGTGTAAGTTTACTTAGAAAACGTCGAAATCGTGCCATTTTAGCTGCCAAGGGAGTCGTTTAGCCATTTGTTCTGTTTCAGGTCAGAAGTAGATGTAAGACGTTTATTGTTTAGGAAAAATTTGAGAAATATAATGCAGTAGATAGGAAATGTTGTCATTCCGAACGGGAGTGCAACTAGAAACCGGATAAAAGACAATTGTCGCTGCAGTTTCCAAGTTACTCTCTATACAGGCTATAAAACAACATTCCAAAAACAAGCTTGATCAATTATAAGTATAACGTCGTGTTTCGTAGTCATCTCAGCAAACCCTTTCAATTGATACCCATATCATGGGAATTCCATAAAAAATAACTAGTCTGCCATCTTTGAAAATCCGCCATGTTTGATTTAGAATGACGTCACCATGCATTGGCATTCCAACTAAACGTGTTTGCAAAAGTTTAGCTCGAGATCGGGTTGGGGATAAGTACTTTATAATTCAGTTGCAAGATTTGACCTAAACGAACAAACAAACAAACATTGTACGTTAAATAAAAGGTTGTGTAAACAATAACTGTTGGCAATGTTCACAGAAGCATTAAATGTTACGGTGGCCTTCAGAAAAGCAACTTGAAATACAGTTCTGTCCCCGTATTCACAACGCTTCCATTCGGGAAGTCGTATGTCCATCTCGGTCGTTTTCGTAATGCCAGAAGAAGACAGATATACGAGTTGTCGAATCGGAAACGAGTCGAACGTTTGTGAATACGGGGTCTGGTATAATTTATCTTACTGAAGCACAGCACCTATCGGCTCCAAAACTATCCTATCTTTCAAGCTGGAACCAACCACACACATTCCTGTCGTTACATGGGTTTGGTGGTTTCTGAGATTAGCGAGTACAAACATAGTAACACGTGATTTTCATAAATTAAGACTAGCGACCGACTTCTTCGCATACTGTCTATCAGGTCTAAAAATATCATATCTTTTGAAACCAACAACTATACATATTTCAAAATTTCATTGATCTTTTCGGAGATTAGTGTGTACAAACAAAGTGACACGTGATATTTATTAAAGCTAAGTTGTAAAACATACACGCGTAGGTATTGAGCGTTCATTTTACGAGCTATAGGTACGTAGCGTCTTCAGTTTAACTTTTTTGTTTTATTTTTATCTAGATTTTTTTCTGTGTTATCTTATCTACCTTTATAATTTGAACTTTCACTCTCAGAATGGAACTTTATAACCGTTTCTTTTGGTAACAAAGTTTTTTAGATAACTTTAAAATAACAGAGATTCTTAAGACAACACTTTTAGGAGTTTTTAAATAAAATCAAGACAGGTATCAAGAATAGGAATAATTTTTCACGAGTCTCAAGTAAAAAGCTATAAGCGATATTAATAATGTTAAATTTGGCTTTAATTTGAGGTACTAGAGCAAGATCCCAGTGCCGCCAAACAACACTTATGTTCACATCATCGAGTAGTGTACTGTATGTACTGAGAACGTTTGCATACGTGATAATTTGAGCCGACGGGCAATTTTTCAATCATCATCATCATCAGCCTATTAACGTTCCCACTGCTGGGACCCAGGCCTCCTCTCTATGAGAGGGAATGGGCTATAAACCACGAAGCGGGCGCAGTACGGATTGGTGGATGTCACATGTTTAAGATTTTTTGTGTTCTAGGACATGTCGGTTTCCTCACGATGTTTTCCTTCACCGTCTTGAGAACAGTGGTGATGAAATAAATTACACAAAGTAATGCGCCTGTCTGGGTTCGAACCCACGACTTACTGTTTGTAAGTCAGGGCAGCCACCACTGGGCCACCGCTCCCACCACCAATTTTCAATATCAGTTACCAAAGTGGCTTGAGATAAAAAATCAGGCGGATCTTGAACCATCTGAGTTTATAATGATTTACTAAAGTACGTACTCCGCAAATTCAGCGATGGCTAAACCTATTAATACTAAATGAACCCTAAACTTAATTACATATATTCAGAATCAATTCCTCAGGGCAATAGAAGTCGCACCCTATAGTTTTGTGGGCGTATCCATAAATTAACGGTTCTTTCTAATTATAATAATTAATTACTTTGTATATATTTCTTCTGGGAATACAGAGGGGTAATGGCGCGAAAATTTAGCCAACCACTTCATATGATTAGAATTTCGTTAGATAAATCAAGGAAAAGTATATTGCTTTGACCTTTGATGTCCAGTACTAATACATACGGGAAATGGAATGACTGCTATTATAACTCCGGTTACAAAAGCATTTTAATTTCAAAGGCTTTTGATCACATTTTGTATTAGACAGGAAGTTTTTGCGTCAATTTTTCCTTCATAAACCCATGTGTGGTAGCAAAGACATGGGTATTACTTATCATTCAACGTTTTATTGCACATTGTTAGTAGGTCCCTAATGAAAGTGTCTAACAATATTTCAGACCTTCATTGCCAATTTGTTTTCATCTTTGGTACCACCAGTAAATCACCGGCGATTAAAGTTTCATAATTATCATCATGTGATACTGATACTACTAGCCTGCATCGTCCCACTGCTGGGAAAAGGCTTCTCCACATGACTTATGCAGTTGTTTCAAACCAAAGCCCAAAGATAATACACTATATAATACAAGATAGATGCGCAACTCTGGTTTTCGTTTACAAAACTGCGTACCTCAACTATTAGATGGCACTGTTAGTTCCTGTTCAACCAAATAAATACAAAAAGTAATTCTTGACTACGGATACGAACTTGGGAACTATTATTCACAAGGCAACAGCTGTCACCGCTAGGCTATCTACTTCACTGGCAAATTGTATAAAATAGTTGTTCTTTTTATGACAGTTGTAAAACAGTGAAACAGTTGAAAAGTTTGAGTCCTTAAACACACAGATGGCAGCACTATCTATGAAATTTATATCTATTTTATTTGACGCCAATGTATGGAAGTTTCACCCCCTCGCCAAAGCCAATATGGACCACTGGTCGCTGGTCCTGTCCATGGCTCGTAGCTCCATCTTCTACGATAGTGGTTCCCAACCTTTTTTAGACCAGGGACCACTTTGGTGTGTTCATTGTTAACAGGGACCATAGGGTTTTAGATAAACACCGACAGGATTATAACTAGGGGAGTGAATCTTTAACTCACACTATACAAAAATTGGATAATGTAATGAGATCCTTTAGAATTGATACAGTGATTATTATATACAAAAGCGATCGAATTGAGCTCGAAAAATTTAGGAATAATTTAGTATGAGATTCTCAAAACAATTTAGAATTTTGCGCTTGCATCTTCTGTGCAAGTTAAAAAGTACGAATAACATTTTAATCTTTCGCGGACCAGAGTCGAGGCTCCTGCGGACCACCAGTGGTCCGTGGACCACAGGTTGGGAACCAGTGTTCTACGAGATCTGTCGTGACACCTTCTGGCTGTGTCGAGAAAAGTGGCATCATATCATCATATAAGACATGTACGAGCATATTTTAAACATAATCCGCTAAACGGGGGCGAGGTAAACGTACACCAGTGAGAAATTTAACCATTACAGTTTTCCGACTAAGCTTTATTATTAAACTTCCCGCAGGCACAGTTAGTTTTAACCACAGATATACATATAATATCTAGATAACGCAAGAAGACCTACTTCTTAAGCTTAAGCATTTTATGCTTAACGTGACTGCTGTCGCTTTAAGCTAATTTGTTTAAAACAACAACGTTTCAAATCAAGAACTTAATTCTAAACATACAGAACAAAAACGTAGTCTTTTTAGGGTTCCGTAGCCAAATAGCAAAAACGGAACCCTTATAGATTCGTCATGTCTGTCTGTCCGTCCGTATGTCACAGCCAGTTTTTTCCGAAACTATAAGAACTATGCTGTTAAAAACTTGGTAAGTAGATGTATTCTGTGAACCGCATTAAGATTTTTACACA
This sequence comes from Xestia c-nigrum, assembly GCA_916618015.1. Classification (NCBI taxonomy): domain Eukaryota; kingdom Metazoa; phylum Arthropoda; class Insecta; order Lepidoptera; family Noctuidae; genus Xestia; species Xestia c-nigrum. The sequence continues at coordinate 17,201,318 of OU745260.1, forward strand.
AATATAGAAAAAAAACCATAAATTTTGGGGGTCCTCATACAAAACGGAAACTCAAAAAAAAAAATTAAACCCATACGTGTGGGATATCTGTGGATAGGTCCTTAAAATGATATTGAGGTTTCTTATATCATTTTATTCTAAACTGAATAGTTTGCGCGAGAGACCCTTCTAAAGGTGAAAAAATGTGTGCCCCTCCCCTGTAACTTCTAAAACACGAGAATGATAAAATTAAAAAAATAATACATGATGTACATTACCATGTAAACTACCACCGAAAATTGGTTTGAACGAGATCTAGTAAGTAGTTTTTTTAATACGTCATAAATCGTAAACAGCCATTTACATTTAATTCAATCTGCTACGGAACCCTTCATGGGCAAGTCCAACTCGCACTTGGGCGCTTTTTTGTAAGGTTGTATAGTAATTAACTTAATAGTGCGTATGATGTCAAAGTAGTAAATAGTCAAAGAATGGCATGCTCAGTTTACAAAAGAATCGTGATATTTGCGATATCTAGGTATGTCGATATCTGTGGTTCTGACCTAAGCTCTGCGACACCCACACTTGACTAGCGACCTAGGTGTCTCTGAATAGAAATTCACTCTCTCATGAATTTCTAGATTTACGTTTTATTTCAAAATTAGGACGTCTATTTGTTAAGATTTGGGTTTGGTCTAGGTTTTTTTCCTAAGCTACTTATATAGAATAAACAACCGCATTGCAAGCGCTGCGCTTTTTCATGTTACTAAAAATCTTTTTCCTTTAAATAATATGATCAAAAAAATAAATGAAAGAAAGAAAAGGATTTATTAGATTCGAACAGGACAAAAAGAAACAGATCTAAACCTATTCAAACGGATATATATTTATTAGACTCAAACAGGAAAAAAGAATAAACAATAAGACAAAAAAGTAAACATAAGAAAAATATAAAACAATCAAATTGGTGCTGTGACCTCAGACCAAATAAAAAGGCTGTGACAAACAAATTGAAGCTTCTCCATTGATTTGTGGTTAGATAAAGTATTTCGTAAGGTTTATGTGTTATTATTATGTAAGATGTGAATACATAAATATTAAACTTATTTATAATAAATTTATAATAATAAATTCGAAAATTTCGAAGTTCTAAGTAGCGAAGCGGGAATGGATCGTTTGTGTAGGTACCTAATTATAATTCCCTACTCGCAAACATAAAATATTTATAATTCTAAAAACGATTATAATTTAAAAAGCTCTCAGTAAATTTTCATGACAAAAATTTATAAACATTCGTTTTTTTTCTGAAATATTTCAGAGATTTCAGTGATTTTTATGTATTTGATTCGTCTTGTCTCATTTTATAAATGTTGTTATTGAAACCTGATGTTATTTAGTTGAGTATATCTTTTAATTCATGAGACATTTGGTTTGTGAAGAGACTTGTATTCTTGGCCCGCTTCATAGAATACGTGCTCAGTTTATTGTATCTTATATCTGACGACAAAATACGAGTATCTTTCCTCACGTTGGATTGTATTTTAAACAACAATATGATTTCTGTTTTTCATTTACTACGGATATCGTTTGTTGATAGAAATAGTGGAAGCTTCATATCAAAACTAGCGGTTATCTGCTACTTTCGTCCGCCTGAAACCATTAAAAAACACATTTTTTCCCGTTTTTGCATCTTTTTTCATTGATGCTCCGATACCATTTCGATAGATAGATAGATAGATAAATCCTTTATTTAATGCACACAAAAGACATAGCACAACACACAGAACTATAATTAAATGATACAGTTACATATAAATAACACATTGACAATAACATTTGTCGTAGCGCTATGTTCTGTTAGCCTATAGCTTTCCTCGATATATGGGTTTTCTAATAGTTTTTTCACTATTTCAATTCGAACCAACAAACCAAAGTTAGTATAGTTATACTCGTATTAGGGCGTTCAACCAAACAAACTCTTCAGCTTTATAATATAAGTAAGTACCTTTAGATATAAATGACAGAAAAACCAATTGTTCCGCTATGATAATTTGTAAACTCGACAACGTTACATAAACAACACAACATTATCACTGTGTCTAAAATGACATATTTTTTTGCATCACCTTGAGAATTTCCTACTTTTTTCGTCTGTAAAAAATTATGGCAACATCAACCCAAGGTTTAATCGTTACAATTGAGAGGGAGCTTTATAGCACCATCACCAAGAGATCTTCTATGATGTGATTACGCCAAGACATCAAAACTTGACATAATTTCCAGTTGAAATGGCTTTGCCTTGCCAGACACAAAAAAAAAAACAAAACATTATATTTCTTTATACATATATAAAATTCTCGTGTTACAATTTTCGTTCCCATACTCCTCCGAAACGGCTTGACCGATTCCCATGAAATTTTGTGAGCATATTGAGTAGGTCTGAGAATCGGCCAACATCTATTTTTCATCCCCCTAAATGTTAAGGGTAGTCCACCCCCAAATTTTGTTTTTTTATTTTTTAGACAAAATTTTTAGTTTTAATTTTTTTATGATACAACATACAAAAATACATACAATCCTAAATGTTCGCCCTTCTACGATCAACCCTTATTTTTTAATAGCCATTTTTTTTTCGTTCGTTTTTCTCTCTTATGTGACGCAGACGAAGTTGCGTGGGTCAGCTAGTAGATAAATATAATTTCGAGATGTGAGAACGCAAACAAAACTGTATCTTCTTGCAAAAGTCAACTAAAGTAGTGTTTCAAACTTGGTCATTACGTCATTTAATGCTCATAAGACAACACTGTCATAATGTGTCAGTGTTGTTGTTCAAAGATAATACGTGATCCCATGTATTTTAAGGGATCACGTATTTTCTTTGAAACTTCGGGCATCCTCTCTATGATAACATATCATCACGCCTGTAATTCCCGAAGGGTAAAGCAGAGGTGTACCCATTAGTATACACCCATATTTTGCCAGCTTTGTTTAAGTCACACGTAATAGGAGCCAAGGTTATTGCTATAAACTGGGTACAAATCCAGATTCTGTGGCTGCTATTGAGAAATCCCTGATCGAAAAACAATCCAATTACACTTTACTCTACAGGGGAATCAAATTAAGGACCTCATACTCAACATTCGCGCTTGCAACCAGTAAACCTACGAGGCATTGTCTGTAATTTATTTATTTATTTGTTTAACACTTCAAGCACATAGTACAGAGGCGGACTTAATGCCATAGGCATTCTCTACCAGTCAACCTTACCCATAAGTGTCTTCTAAACCAAACAGAACTCCCTTTTTAGCTCAATGGGATAATTTTCAACCTGTTTCTCATATCCTGACATAAATATCAGAAGCAATAACCCTGGGACCTTATTATTCAGTTATCCCCGTTCAGATAATCAGGGGCGATCACGAAATATCTCATCCCTCCAGTGATTGAATTCTATATGACCGTAAATCGTTTAAATTTTGCTCACTCGACGGAGCGCGATTCAATAAGATTTGAATGTAATATTTGACCCTTTGGAGTTTTATTTCTATCATGACTTTAGCTTTATTTTAAGCCGAATGATGTGGTTTAAGACATGTGGGCGTTTAAGCATTTGGATTGCATACCTTTTGACAACTAGTTTAGGATTAACTTTGCTCTATTACATTTAGATCGGATTACACCCACCTACGTGTGAAACTTTTCTTCGAAAATGGGGAACGCTAGAGAAGTTATATGAAGAGATTAATAATTGTGTCTGTAGGTTAAAATTGTACTAAGTGTGACTGTAAAAGGAACTCTCACGAAGGCGTCAACCAATCATTCTGTACATCAAACTTTAGTAGACGCAATACTATTGCTGGGAAACGACTTTTTTTGGGGTGATCAATCACATTTGAGAGTAAAACTCAATGTAACGCAAAGCATTGTCCTGGTGAATAATTAACGGAATTAAGGGCCCGTATAACCCAAAATCGTGATTTTTAAACCCGTCTCGAGTTAATATAACTAAAGCATTCACCTTGGGATTAATATATGGCAAAGTTGAGGACTGTTTCTAAGGTTCATACGTTTCGGAAACACGATTCCATAAAATTTTCTCGATAGAAAACTACCTCAAAGTTACCTCTAAAATAAATTTCAAAACCAAGTATTCAATTAAAAACGTTAAATTAGGTCGTGAAACTTTACATGATAGTCGAAAACTATATAACGCAGTGTTCATACGTTTTCTTTTTTTTTTTAAACGATTTATTTCCATCGTAATAGCCTCTTTTCTAAAATTTCAAGCTTTATAACCAGTCACAGCTAGGACCGCCCTGCCCCCCGGCCCTCGCTAGGACCCCGATGCACCAATTGTCAGTGCGGCTTCGGCCTTCAGACGTGGGGGCTGTATTTCTTTGTTTTCGCGCAGAAAACCCGATGGACACCGATTTATGTTCTCAAGAAATTACTTATTTATGAAACATGAAATTTAGATAAAAAAATAAAGCACCCGTGTTTTTATTTTTCCAAAATATTGTAGTTTTCATTGATAAAATAATTTTTGAAATGGTTTGAAATCGATATCTTATGTCAACGTCAAAAATGTCGCTAGGTAAACGTGCCTGTTATCGAGAGAGATATTTGTTTCAACAAATTTATTTTTCACAAGAAAATCATTTTATTAAAAATTATAATAAAGTAGCACGTGACTTATCCGTGCAAAGGGGTTTGAACTATTGGGCGGGATTTTCTTTTGCCATTTTGTTTTTTTTTTTAAAGTAGCGGCTACGCACAAAACCTGTTACCACCTAACCAATACAAATAAGTTATGTATGAGACAAAAACTTCTAAATCGTCACGTTTCCGAGTATTAAGCTATCAAAGGTGTGCTGGTAGCGATCACAATGCCATATATTTCGGAAACTTGACGTTTTAGAACATTTTGTCTCGACAATACTTGTTTGTATTGAAGCCAGCTATCGATTTATTACGTGTTTTATGCGTGCCTAATCAAACCAAAGTTGTGCTGAAGATTCCATTAGTGAATTGACTTTAACTCTGATAGCTCATATCTCGGAAACATGACACTTTAGGACATCCTGTCTCACGCAAAACTTGTTTGTATTGATACTAGCTATCGATTAATAGGTCGTATGTGTGCCCGCTACTTTGAAAAAAAAAACAAAATGGCGGAAAAATGTTCCAAGCCCTTTCGCACTTTTGCCTGAGAACTTAAACTTTTGAAAAATTTACCATTATGATCTTTATCACTAACCCGAATTGTTTTAGTCAAGTTTATAAATCGAAGGAATTACATTTTTCGTCCAAATTGTAGTCACACTCACACCCCTTTTTTTTTTTTTTTTTTTAAGGATGGGAAATCATCAAATGACCCCCCCCACTCTGGGCGGAGCGGGAGGGAGTGTCAGACTCTTACTGACTAAAAACCATCCATGTTCCTTCCTCGCCTTTTACGTTCCGAGGCCGCGGTATCTCTTTCGAACAGGCCCGCAAGGCCCTTGCGGGCCCCTCTCCTTTTGCTGACATCTCTTTGAGGCGCGCGTGGAACACGAACGCGCCGTCGACACGGCCTGTCGTCGTCGTTAGACGGCCGGACGGCTAGCTAGCCCATAATCTAAAATAAATCTTCTAAAGTGTCCCGTTTCCGTGATAATGAGCTATCAAAGTTCTGCTAGCAGCGACCACAACGCCAAATAGTGCCTTCCGCCTGACGCAGGTCTTCAACGGACACGGTGGTTTCGGGAAGTTTCTGCACCGAACCGAGCGGGAGGAAACGCTCCGGTGTCACCACTGCGAGGATCGACCGGCGGACACAGTGGAGCACACAGTGGATGTTTGCCCCGCTTGGGCGGATCACCGCCGTGTCCTCGTAGCGGCGACCACTCGCGTCCGGTCCTGGTCCAATCCATGGTCTGGAGCGAGCCGGAATGGGAAGCCGTCACCTCCTTCTGCGAAGCAGTCAAGCTAGCGACGGAGGTGGTGGAACGTGAGTGGGAGAAAACCTCACGTCTCAGCCGCCGCAAGAAACACACCGGGCGTTGCAGGCCACGTGGTGGCCCCCGGCCACCGTAGGCGCGGGCCTGTGGACGGTGAGCTATGGGTTAGCTTACCGTCCGTCTGTCATATGGCAACATGAGGTGTCGCGCGTTCCGATGTCAGCATAAGGAAGGGGTCCGCAAGGACCGATTCCTGCCGGGGCCGTGGGACTGTTCGAAAGAGATAACATGGCCCGGGAATACAAAGGGGTGAGAAAGGAAAAGAAGGAACATGGATGGTTTTTAGTCAAAGTCTGGGACTCCTTTCCGCTCTGCCCAGAGCAGGAGGTGTTTAAGTTAAATTCACTAATATCATGAAATATGACGATATCACGTAAAATTATCATCCGTTAAACCGACTTTACAGACAACCATCTTTTTTAAAGTAGCGGCCACGCATAATATAAAACCTTTAATATGGGTTTTTATCCAAAGCTGGTAGCTGGTATAAATACAAACAAGTTTTGTATGAGGCAAAATGTTCTAAAGTGACACGTTTTCGAAAGCACAATTTGATACTCGTAGCTTAAATCTCGAAAAAGTGACGCTGTAGAAGATTTTGTCTCAGACAAAACTTGTTTGTATTGACACCAGCTATCGATGAATATATGTATTATGCGTGGCCGTAATTTAAATTAATAAAACACAAAATGGCGGAAGAAAATCCGGCTAAAAAATTCAAAATTCATTCGAGTGTCGCATAATTATGTTTTTATGTTAAACAAGAACAAAATCTTGCTGTTGAAAAATTGTCGATATCTCTTTTTAGGCTAGTATCAAGAAATGTAGAGTGAAAAACGCCTCGCATGTTAATTCACCGTACACCACGCTTTTCTATATTAGTTTAAAGTGCTCGGAATCGCAAAGGAGTTGTGTCGTTTTTATAAAGTTTCCAAAATATTAGTTTCCTCGTGTTGACTTGTCAGTAATATTGCAGTACGTCTGTCTAAATGTTTAAAAACAGAATTGAATTTAGGTTTCATTATGATTAAGCGAGGGGAGGTAAGGAGCTATTGGCTAAATAATTACAGCGGCTTGGGTCAATCTTAAGATTAAGCCGTGCTTGCCTAGGTTTGTCCTTATGTGGGTGACCACCTATTACATACCGAGTTTCCTACGTGCCTCGGAAATCTGCTGTCTGTCATATGTAGATCTTTGACAGTCTTTACAGGTAGTCAGTGGCTCGAAATTCTGTCAGCCAGTCTTATTAAGAGGTATTGTATTACCCAGTATTAACTGGGTTGTGGAGGGCAGATAGGCAATTGCTCCACATAAAATACTTTTATTCAGTTGACTCCACATATTTGGAAAAGACCAGGCAGGTGATGAATATTTAATAATAATAATAATAGCGCTTCTACCGGGCTCTTCATGGGCCCGATGTAGATTTTATAGCGTCCGTGTCCTGGCTACGTTTTGGTGACCTCTTTGGGGAAACTGAAGGTTTTGTCTGTGCGATTATGGACGAAGTTATGTTGACGAACAACTACCGGAAATATATTATGAAGGACGGGACGGTTGACGTGTGTCGGGCATGTCACCTTCCGGGTGAGTCCATCAGACATATTATTTCTGGTTGTTCTCGTCTGGCTAACGGCGAGTATTTGCACAGGCACAATCAAGTAGCCAGGATTATTCACCAGCAATTTGCCTTGAAATTTAATCTTGTGGAATTAGAGGTACCGTACTACAAGTATGTGCCCGACCCAGTTCTCGTGAAAGACCATGTTACGTTGTACTGGGATCAGTCTATCATTACTGACAGGACTATTGTTGCCAATAAGCCTGACATAGTGGTGATAGACCGATCAGCGTGCCGCGTAATGATAATCGATGTTACCATTCCGCAGCTGAGAAAGAGAAACAAATAAAATATCTCGACTTGGCGCACGAGGTTCGCGACATGTGGAATATGGACTCGGTTACCATTGTGCCGATTGTCGTGTCGGCCAATGGCTTGATAGCCAAGAGCCTCGACGAACATCTGTCGAAGCTTTCTTTAGGCGGTTGGATCAAGGGCCTGATACAGAAGGCAGTACTCCTCGATACGGCTCGCTTTGTGAGGAGGTTCCTGTCTCTGCAACCCTAACCACCGGTGACTTGGACCCTGCTACCGACACCGGCGGAGCCCTATTTTTTATATTTTTAAATGTTTTTATATATTTTTTAAGAAATACTTAAAAATGTATAAAGTAAGATGATAAATGAATAAAGGATATAATAATAAAATTTATTTTAGACCATCGAGTCCATATTTAAAACATTACAATTTTTATTGTTCATACATAAACACACACATTATTATATTTGCCATCGTTCCATCAATAGTGTAGTTCACCCTAAAAAAAATCTTCTTGATAGTGTGAGCGAGATAGAACTATCTAGCCTGAGGAAGCGGGGGCAAAATTTGAATTTTAGCTGTCATTCTGTGCGCCCTTAAGGTATTAAAAGCAAAATTATAGAAATCTTAAAAACTACTATTTAAAAAAACTTTTCAAGGTACATTGATCTACAATATTGCCTACATGGTTCCCAGGTACGGTCTAGAATTAAAAAAAAAAACACAATGACGGGGAGAACAAGAGTCTTTCAGCTTTGTTAAATTAAACTCCACTTTCACAGAAAATATACCGTCAAATTATTATTTTTCTATGATTTATTTCATAACGTTTTAAGGTACAGATCTCTCCGCAAGATTAATACAAAAAATGAATTATGTAGCATTCGTTCCAATGAATAAAAGGTTCATGAGATCGAACGGAGGTTCTTGTGTAAAAAGTCACCATTTTATGGTATCGCAAAACCTCAGTATTTCATTGTGGAGATGACTTATTTTTACGGCATCTTTAAAAGAGATCGTGTTGTGGGACCTGTGTTTGTTGGCTCGGGTCGAAATAAAATTGTAAGCAAATAAATGGAATTCATGTGTTGTGAAACTGTGATTTATCAGTCAAGGAGTTATAGATTGATATCCATAACTCCTATCTTTCCTATCCTTGATAAGAAAACAAGTAAAGAAAGTGATTTAAATATTTATCAAAATAAAGGGAGTAAAACACCTTCTCACGAAGCCGAAAGGTACTTGTTCTCCCCATCATTGCGATCATTTTTTTTGTCAAAGTTACAACTTTTTGACAAGTTTTTTTTTTAATATAGGTACGTTTTTTTTGTAAGATTTTAACACATCCCCAGTCTCCGTACTATTAAATCAATCCACCAGCACAATGTTTTGAGTGCGTTACATTGAGTTCTATCACAAAACTGATTTATAGCCTCAAAAAAAAGTTGTTTCCCAGCAATATGTTTTGCGTAAAGTTACTTAGTTTGATGTACAGATTGCTTGGTTAACGGCTTTGTGGGTTTACACCCTGTATACTACCCGCCTCTATTCCTGTTGTTATGACTTGCCAAAACATCTAAATTTAACTATCAAATGCAAGATTAATTATTGCAACTTAGTCAGAATAAATTATTTAAATGATTATTAAAACTGCATCAAAATCCATTATGAAATTCAGAACATAAAAGTAAAGATAAAAGCTCGATCTTGTGTGTTAAAATATGCTACTTTTAGCTCAACAAATTCTAATTAGACAGACATCAAAATTTAAACTATATAATTTTATGAAATTTTAATGGATGCCTCATTAATTTTTAACACCCGTTAATTATGTTACTAAAATTAATTTCGTATGATTGCATTAAAAACTTTCTGTTGTGTTGAAATAGTTGATAATTAATTAAAATCGAATCCAATTAGAAATAGCTAAGACTATGCCTGGCTAAAAGATAAAGAAAGTAGGATTATAAAGGGGAACCCTATGATGTCTACTTAAACCTTGAACACTACAAAAACCTTTGCAAAAATTGAAATTCGAGATCTTCTTTTTTTCGTTTTTTGTTTCTTTGTAGTGCTTACCTAGTACGTCAAGATTTTGACGAGACTGTTAACGTTAGAAAATATAAGTTGCTCATTTCGTTAACTAAAGATTTGTTTCGTAAAAAATATAATATCATAATGAATATAGGTATCTGAAATAACGAGTAGACGACAAAGGGTCCGATAAAGATATAGATGTAGTGGTAGGTAATAAGAATACCCACATTTATTATATTGGTAACATTGTAACCGTAAAATCCTTTTAATCAAAGTTATACAAGATTAATGGTCACATTCTGAATTTATTCAAAATGTGACAAATGTCTAAAGTTTGAACAGGGTTTTAACAAATTCGTCGCTTTTAACGCTTTATAAAACGGTGTGACCTGTTAAGACAATAACGTCTTCGGGGAACAATTTATTAAGCTGCTTTAAATCCACAAAAAAATTAAAAAAATTACTTTTATAACACTGTTTTGAACTTGAGTAGTTGCTACTCGTATTTAAAAGTAATTTTACCTATTTAACCTAATTGAAAAATCAAATCTCATTTGTAGGTTTGATTTTTACAATTCTTCATACAACAGTTTTCATAATTGAATTTAAGTCAATCTAAATATATTATGTAAGTACATATGTGGATGTAGGTAGCAGCAGATAGAACACCTACACATATATGTATGTTCTAGCTCAATTTGTAAATTGTTTGCCAAATTACATATTTACATAGGTACCTACCACGTTACGTTTTAAATATACGTTGCCCACACTAAAACATCTCTTTATAAATTATTACAATGCTTTCTAAACGGGAATCGAACCAAACACTTGCTGCGCAGGGGGCATACTCGTATATAGCTCCAAGCATTTCACCTCTGCGTCATTCAAAAACCTACAGGTAATCTCATATGGTGTAAAAAAGGCACTTGTTCTCCTTGTCACTGCGATCGTTTTTTTTTTGTTCTACACCACACCTGGGAACCTTCTAGTTACGGAGATATTGTGGGTCAAAGATCCAATATTTTTGAGAAGTTTTTTTGAAATACAAGTTTTTACTGCAAGATTTTTACTTTAAACACCTCTACGACCGCACTGTACAATCTATCCGTCAGCGTACATTACATTGAGGTCTACCACAAATCATGACTGTCACCCCAAAATAAAAATCGTTTGCAAGCAATAATTTTTGCTTAAAGTTACTTAGTTTGATGTACAGAATGCTTGGTTGTCGGCTTCGTGATGGGGTTGTTTACACCCTGTAAAATTTAGCCGTACACATTTATGTGGTCGGCATTCTCGGACCACCATTTACTTAAAGCTTTTGGCTTACATTAAGCTTCTACCGATCGGTAAACTCCGTTCGGTACCTCATCATCATCATCCACAGCCCTAATTCATCCACTGCTGGGTAAAGGTGTCTCTTTGCTTGTGCTAACCTCCACGTTCTTGTGAAAGCCTCATCTTCATCATTCGGTATCCACCATTGCTAAATTATGTTCGGGTTTGCACAACACGAGAAAAACCGAACGATAATTTCCCAAACGCGAATTCGATATTCGCTACCCGACTGTAAATCATCCTGTTCTCGAAAACATGCATAACTTTTTAATTTTGAACCCACAAACTAATAAAACATAATAATTAACACTATGCATAATAACTTTTCTAATTAGAAGTACAGCACATGTTTCAAACAGGGAGTTGTCAGTTAGATGTCAATTTTCGGGACACGGTAGCATGCGCCATACTTGTCAAAAACACTGTGGAATGTCCCATGTGGCCCAGTTCAGTTAATTATAAGTATATTTACGTAATCAATTTTCGTTTACTGACAAAATATTTAGGTTGGATGGTTTCAGAGTAATTGGTAATATTTCATGGGGTAGTTGTTATTTAATTAAAAGTTTAGCTTCATCAATGATATTGGGTAACGATGGTACGGTGGTTAAAAACGGAAGTTTTTTTTGTTATCGCTTGTTTTGTCCGCGTGTAGAAGGTTTTTTTCTCAAAATCAATTAAATGTAGAAATTTATATTTCGCGAGCTATTTCCACCGAGTTTAGTACATTTCTAAATCTTTATATTTCTCTTTACAATAGATTCACATCTTAATATATATAAATCTCGTGTCACAATGTTTGTCCTCAATGGACTCCTAAACCACTTAACCGATTATAATAAAATTCGCACACCATGTGCAGTTCGATCCAACTTGAGAGATAGGATAGCTAACATTTCAATTTATGAGACGCAGACGAAGTTGCGCCGGTCAGCTAGTAGGCTTAATAAATGTAGGTAATGTTTCCCTGTTAGAGACTGGCGTCCATATACTAAGATACCCTGTGTGGAGGATCCCAGGCTATCACCTCGAATTAAATGTAGTCAACATACAATACAATTGCTAATTTTTATACTCTAGCTAGACAAATGATTCATTGCAGATTGGGAAATTGGGGAAAAACAGAGTGTATTTTGATTAACCTGGAACTTTTGCATGAACCCGACTCGCTTTTAGAATGATTTCACAGCTCTGTTGAATATTTTCCGGTTAATTTCATGTTCCAAAACCGTTGAAACATTTCTCTAGGACTATTCGTGCTTGAATATTAACGTCAACCCAAATATGCAACAGTGCAAGTGTGGCGTAATAATTGTAAAGAAAATACAGGATTAATAAATAGGAATAACGACTGACCACTGAAAATATTATTCTGTTTAGTCCGTCAGTTAGATTTTCGAAAAATAATGAATATGTTGTGTTTTTGGTTTTTTAAAACCAATTAAAAATGTCAAAGATAAAACGCACCAAAGATGAGCTGGGACTTATGACGTCATTTTCCGAGAAAAAAAAAGTACCGAACTGTAACGTCCAATTAGTTTTCGATGCACTGTATCGTCTTCAACTTTTATTACGCGAAAAAATAAAATACGTGTCCAACATTTTTTAAGAATCTATCAGACAGACTCATTAGAATATATTGTCGTTTAGCCTACTGCAAATTTGCGTGTTTTTTACTCTGTGATATAGAATAGAATACTACGAACAACGTAGGCCATCATATAAATATATATGATACTGTATGCCATCCTAAGTATGCCACATAATAAGAAAGCGAGGTACTGTAGCGATGCCATGACAGTCTATCTCTATTGTTATAGAGAATCTACGTCATTGTTCCGTAATATGGCTTCAGTTGTGGATGCACAATACAAGACAAACATAATAAACAAGCATCTGTTACTGGATATCTTATATCTTGCACTTTTTAATGATTTTATAAAGTTTCGATAGTGGCATGATGACAGTTTCAAAAAATTGCAAATCTATTTAGTCTGTAAGTTAAAGTATTAGAAAATAATGGACACGTTTTATTTGTTTTAAAACCCATCAAAACTGAGACAACAAAAGGAGTGGGGGCTCGTGACGTCAGAACTCACTAAAACTTATACCAAGGCGTGACGTATTGAGAATTTTAAAAGCGTCGTATCGTCGTCAATTTCGGTTTACGTAGCGAAAGTAAAAATACGGGTCAATTATTTTTTGAAAATCTAAATAAAGGACTAATTAGATTTTTTTGGCGAGTACCCTATTAATAAGCACATAATTGTCTACCAAGTCAGTATATTATTATGTAGTCTTACCATTCGGGTATCGTATTACCCAGTCCTAAGGTTGTGGAGGTCAGATATGCAATTTCTCCATTTGTATTCAGCTGAATCCAGCTGGACTGGAAGCAGATCCCAACATACTTGGGAGACGGCTAGGCAGGTGATGATACAGTTTGTGAAAAGTTCGGTTTTCACTATTACCATCCTACCTAGCTGTGTTTAAACAGTCTTCAAGTCAGAACTTAAAATACGACCAAAAGCGGCTTATAAACACTTTTTAAACGACAAACTTAACTTTGCTGTTCGATCCCACGAAACGGCTATTGCATCAACCGCAAATAGTAAGTTTGTAATAATAAAATAGTTTTTTTTGTAATTAAACTACATATTACGGTTTTCAGTTTTGTCCCTATGAATGTGCTTCTCGGCAAATAATAGGTCAATGGGAACTACCCTATAGATTTTGTTACACACGGACAGATAGGCGGACAAGAGTGATCTTATAAGGGTTTTTTTTTTACCTACGGAACCCTAAAAACATAAATGTTTATAAAAATCTTTTGAGAGGATTTCATCTGAAGATTCCCACTTCATTGGTTTCACATTCATTCTAAAAATATTGCAAACAGTAAAGGATTCCTGCTGGCTATTCTTTTGTAAGTAAAAGGTAGATATTTTGGGCCTGCAGTGTCCCAGATGATTTTAGCTTAACGACAACGTTTTATATTCTAAAAATAAATAAGGGACACTTTGAATAAAGATCCTCTACGGTTTTTTAAGTCGGGATACTTAATTTTTCATGAAATTACGAGCTTTTGAAAATTTAAAAGACTAGTTCACAACTATCCTATCCTACTTATATCCTACTAATACTAATACTATACTAATCCTACTAATATTATAAATGCGAAAGTTTGTGAGGATGGATGTATGTTTGTTACTCTTTCACGAAAAAACTACTGAACGGATTTAGATGAAATTTTGCACACAGATGGTTTATAACCTGGATTAACACATAGGATACTTTTTATCCCGGTAGTAAGATCCCATGGGACAATTTTGAAACTTCACGCGGGCGAAGCCACTGGCAGAAGCTAGTAATTTATAAACCAATTAAATAAAAACGAATTTCCTTTGGCAAAACAGTTGTTTACGCATATACGATATGCATGGCCATAAATATTCACCAATAAGGCATTCACCTTTTTTAATTGCGTACCTAACACCAAAAAAGACTATCGAATCAAATCTTTAACAACAAAAAAGGATTTCCTCATGGAAAGATATGTTAATTTCCCCTGTTGACCAACAATTTGTAACGTTTACCTCGTAATTATCGGGGAAGAAAATAAAACGGTGCTCTCTATTCCCAATTGGACGCAGGGAAACAATTTGTTACCGGAAATTATTTTCATTTGTGCTTAAAACCTCTCGGGGTACCTTCTAATAACCTCTCGGGGTGTTCACTGACCATATAATTGGGGTTATACAATGTTGTTTTAATTGCCCACGCCACACCTACGTTTATGAATGTAAAACAGTGTTTTCCACGAATGAAATAAAACTCACGCAACACTGAAAAACTTCACACTACTTACTATTACTTAAACTAGCTTTTGTCTACGGGTTCGCCCGATTGAAGGTTGAAAGTTATCCCACGAAGGCTTAGCAGTGGTACAAAACAGTATATTTTTGGTTCTGGACGAAAATATTGGAGGTCAACGTTTCAACATTCCAAGTTTAAAAAACAAATTTTTAATGCTATTACTTTCCTTTAAATACTTCCTCGACCCCCATTCCATCAATTGAACAGCAGGTTAAACTAGCGGTGGATCGTTGTCGAATTTTTCACGGACGAAACGCAACCGTTTTCCCGACGAAAACGGTTGCAGAAAACGGTCGTCGTTGTAACTGGTTTGAAAACGGCTTAGAGGAAGAAACTTATCCAACTTGGACGAGTAAAAAAGTTGCAGTTTTTTTTATGGACTGTTTTGTAAACGAAACCGAAACGTAATGGACGACGACGCGACGGCGACGAGTGACTCTAGTGAGATAGATAGTTGATTTATTGCGCTCTCGACTATATTTTCATAGGCGTAAAATACAAAATGGCACCAAGTAATCCGAAGACTGGTTTATGCAACGAAGACTGTTTGAACCCAGACCACAAAACGGTCTTTGAAAACGGTTCGTCGTCGCAACGTTCACCACTAGGTAAAACGTAATTTTTCACCCCACAAAAGGGTCTTATCTCAGCAATTTTTTATGCGTAGACTTCCTTGGTGTGATAAACACAATTTACTTAATTGCTGGATTCGTAAGGAGTCTGTTTATATCTCGTATACAACACGTCTCAAAACCTAAGTAACTTGATTGTATATTCCTAACTTACTTGTAATTATATACACAGAGTATCTATCTAACTGAGGAATGCAATATCCCGAAAGTTTTGCCAGGAATACTCGTGTATTGAGAATTACTAATTTGATTTTGACACTTGACATCTGACTAGTGGAACTATGTCTGAGTCTGTATGTAAATATGGCGTTATATATTATTATTTAGGCGAAGTGTGGGTGTACTATACTAAACACCTAATCTAACCCGAACAGGGATTAAAGGCACGATGTTATGTGATTTAGGCACTGGTGTATAAGAGATTACGGGATTTGGAGCTATTTAATACCTAACACAAAGTAATAAAGTCCAAAGTCATCATTAACTTCGCTCTTAAGCAAACTATCTTGAGACACTAACGTCTGTTTCACCAACACTAAACGTTACCTAATTAATGCTAAAATATTATTGCATGGTTGTGATTTGAATTCTCAGCGTTGAGCAGAGTGTTGAAAATCGGGTGAGTGCTTTAATTTAGACATTCATTGCGGTGTCGATTAGTTTTATTGAAATCGGGTAATAGTGTTAGTAGAACAGGATAAAGCAACTTTTCAAAATTCATTCATTTATATCGTACTGTGTCTATGGTGTGACCGGGGGACTCGAGTTAGAAACCAAAACATGCATCACTGATTTTTCGGAAAAATCGCTGGACATTACACACAGCGCCATCTAGTGCCACACTAAGCAAGGCTTGTGTCGTGGTCACCAGACACAAGCTTGTGTCGTATTGTATAATTATCACTTGTCTCGATGAAAGAAAACATCGTGAGGAAAACAGCATGCCTTAGAGATATTGACGACCTGATTGGTGTAGTGGTAGTGACGCTGCCTTACGTTCTTGGGGTCCTGGGTTCGAATCCCGGTAGGAGCAAATGTTTGTGTGATGAGCACGGACATTTGTTTCCAAGTCATGGATGTTTATATGTATAATACGTATGTATTTACAAACAAAAAAGTATATATGTAGTTTATCAACTTTCTAGTGTACACGACACAAGCTTTGCTTAGTGTGGCACTAGGTGGCGCTGTGTGTTAATGTCCAGCGATATTTATTTATTCATTTATATTTCTGGACGGTATGAAAAGCAAACTCCAGCCCATGGGCGACATAAAAACCCTGACACCAGGTTAGGCACCAACGTTGGGGGCCTGTTCGAAAGAGATACCGCGGCCCCGGATCATACAGGGCGAGGAAGGAACATGGATGGTTTTAGTCAGTAAAAGTCTGACACTCCCTCCCGCCCCGCCCAGAGTGGGAGAAGTTATTTGATGATTTCCCATCCGAAAAAAAAGGTTAGGCACCAATCACACGATAAAGAAAACAATCGTAGTACTAACTAAACCAGAAACTAATCATATTGAACAAAGACGTAACACATTTAAAGAAATCGAGGGAAAATAATGTGAAATGTCGAAAGTTAGTGTTGAAGTCGTGAACCCGATTGATTCGGGTAGTTAGACCGTCATCTATATTCATGTCCAAAGTTAAAACGCGAAACCCAACATCAATAAAACCGTGGATTTATGTGAAAGTTAAGACAGAAGATCCACTTCATATCTCACACACAAATATTCTACTCTTCATAAGTGTCACAGTTGAAATTCAATACAGTAATAGTAGATTGTTACACGAGGGTCGAAAGGAATTGATGTCTTTCACCCGGGGTAAGCATACCCCTTTTCATTTCGAATATAAGGAAAGTAAAAAGTAGCAGTTTTATTTTCTTATCTGCTCGCCACTTAATAAAGTTACTATAAGTATTTTTTGAATTTCTGGCGAAAGATTTTCGATAACTGTATTTGCCTCGTCTTAAACAGAATCTGGGGTCAGCATTTCAGAATTACTTGAACTCATTTCAATAAGATATTGGAAAATATACCGAGATTTCGATACAGCTTACAGAGTTAGTATCCCGCCAAATTATATATTCTATTTAAAATTTAAACTATGGAACACTCTGCGTCTCAGACGGGGGCGGACCCGCTCAGGTTTTTTTTTAATCACACTGGCTGTCTATACACTCACTTAGATTTTCTGCAGCCGATTGCCCAACAAAATTTAGTTCTATTTTTAAGATTTATTCCCGCCCTAGGGAGGGAAGCAATTACTGTGTGTCTTTCCCGCCCAAGGGTGGGATGTAGCATTTTCCACCCGCAATTCGGATCAAACAAACACTTCTTTCCGAGTATGAGAAATGAAAACGAATATAGATACTCGTAACACAGTCATTACAGGTAATCAGTGGTCCGAAAGTCTGACAAGTAGTCTTATGAAAGGGTATTGTATTACCCAGTACTAACTGGATTGTGGAGGTCAGATAGGCAGTCGCTCTATATAAAATACTGGTACTCAGCTGCATCCGGTTAAACTGGAAGCCGACCCCAACATAGTTGGGAAAAGGCTAGGCAGATGATGAATATGGAAGGGGTTCGTTTATGAAATCGCGTTTGAAATTGTATTAACTACCCTTCTTTTAAACGTGCGAGGAGCATAACTCGTAGCGGATATAGATTACTTAGATTTCACATCAGTCGACAGTCCCCAAAAATTGCCCCGCATGTTTTTTATTTATATTGTAATATTTTAATTTTACCCTTCTGCAAAAATTATGTTTTCTTTATTTTCTTTTTACAATAAATTGTTGTTCTTATCAATTATATTTATAGTTTGTCAAGTTACATCAAGATAAGCCAGTACCAAATATTTCAGCTGTGTTATAAAATATTAACTTTAGAACTTCAAAATACCACGTTTTTCAGAAACTTAAAGTAAAAGCTAGATTGTTACCCCTTTTCCTCATAAACTTCGGATATTTTCTAGCACAATTCGAAGAAAAATAAACAACTTCGCTTTTTTTTTTGTTTGAATTTCTTCAGAACTTTGAAATTAGGGAAAAAATCTTTGCCGATGAATCGCTTTATTTATTTTTTTAATCTTTTTCATTCAGACGCTTTTCTTCTTGTGATATCGTTCGTCTAATTGCTTGCGGTTTTATAGGTTTGGAAGTTATCCTTAATTTAGAAGTTTTTACTTCTAACCATAGCTTATATACCAGGCGAGATTTCAAGTGGTCAAGACGAAATCCATAGTAAGTGTCTTCGTCTGATTGATAAAGGTACGAAACGGTTGGCCGTCGAAATTCACAAGGGCAGATCAACTTTGATAGACCACAATGACACCACTGGTTTCTATATAAATGCTTCCGTAAACAGCAGAATTGCCGCTTTTGGCCATTTGTCATAGAGCCGTGGTTCCCAACCTGTCTTAGGCCAGGGACCACTTTGGTATGTTCATTGTTAACAGAGACCATAGGGTCCTAGTTAAACATGGACACCGACAGGCTTCTAACTAGGGCAGTGAATCTTTAAGTCACACTATACAAAAATTGGACAAAAGCGATCGAATTGAGCTTGAAAACTTTAGCAATCATTTAGTATGAGATTCTCAAAATTTATTAGAATTTGGTCTTTGATAGGTTCAATTAGGTTGGGTTGAGCTTGCATCTTCTGTGTTAAAAAGTACGAATAACAAACATTTCGCGGACCGTCGAGCCTAGTCGAGGCTCCTGCGGACCACCAGTGGTCCGCGGACCACAGGTTGGGAACCAGTGTCATAGAGTTACATATTATTTTATTTAATGTGTTTGGGTGGCCCGCAGTTTTTTTATCCCGATAACGGTGAAGTCAAAAAGAAGGGTTATGATTTTAGTAGTCTATGTATGTATGTTTGTGTTAACGTATGTTCTGCCGTAGCGCCTAAACCATTCATCCGATTTTGATGTTAAGGTGGTACGGGCCATAAGTTATTATGGCTTATATCAATTTGTTATAGGGGTCATAATAACAATAAATTTATTAATATGGCCCGGGTAACATGGCCACATTAATTCAGTAGTCGGTTTTTTAGTAGTAGTTTACCACACAAATTGTTATGAGAATCTTTTATAAAAAGGGTGTAAAAAACCTTTTAACGAAGCCGAAAGACACTGGTTCTCCCCGTCGTTGCGATCATGTTTTTTACACCATACCTGGGAACCTTCTAGTTACGGAGACATTGGGGGACAAAGTTCCAACTTTTAGACAAAATGGTTTTAAATATATAGTGTAAGATTTTTACTTTAAACACCTCCACGAGCCCCGTACTATTCAATCCATCCAGCAGCACAATGTTTTGAATGCAGCGTATACAGTTTTGCCGTAAAACGTGAATTATCACCCAAAAAAAAGTCGATGCCAGCAATTAATTTGCCTAAAATTACTAAGTATGATTTGTGTTTACATCCTGTATGGTAGAAGTCTTATTTATATCAGACTACCACCAGTTCTAGATCTAGTTTTATTAACCAGAAACCAACATACCCCGTTGATAGGTCACGAAGGAGTTCATTAGTCTGTAATTTGTGGCAGCTTGCGGGACGCGGGGCGATAAAATCCGAATCATTGGTCAATTAGTGCCGTACCTACGATGTATCGATGTTGTTACAATGAACAAGGGTTTAATGTATTGTTTTACTGTCTGAGAGCTGGGATTTTATGTGTAAACCACTAATTTTCTCGCCCCCCAATTAAAGGGGGACCTGATCTTTTAGCCGACTTCTTAAAACGGTTGTGTATTTGGATGAGACAATTTGTTTGTACTGTTTTTCAAGATATTCGAATCGTGGAAGGTAGCGACTAGTTTTTGACCATGCCCATATATAAAGGCGTGAGTAAATTATACTAATATTGCACAGCTAAAGAGTTTCCTTCTTTGGTTGAACACGCTAATCTCAAGAAGTAATGGTTGGAATTGAAAAAAAAAATACATTTTGTTTTATATAGTCCATTTATCGAGGAAGGTTATAGGCTATATAGCATCACGCTACGACCAATAGGAGTGGAGTATTTTTAAATAAAAAGTCTTGCAAAAACGGGAAAAAATTGTTCCTTTTGTGAGCTTTCCCTCTCTTATGTGACGCAGACGAAGTTGCGTGGGTCAGCTAGTGAATATAAATTTTGTTTGTTTCTATCTTATAAGGTATCTTTCGAAATGTGGGTGTACCTACATTCCATTTATAGCACACAACCACACGGGGACGAACTGTGTCATGTATCTACTTTACCAAAGTTAATAATACGTCATAGTAATTGAGATTGAGTATATTTTACTGAAAGACTTTTCCCATTTTATTTTTGAAAAAAAAAAGATGAGTTTTTGTACATTTTTAAATCGAATGCACGCTCTGGGTTTTTACTCATGTTAATTAAAGCAGTAATTAAGCTTGCATGAATGTAGGTACTGGTGCAAGATGTTGTAAATAAATTCAGAGATATCAACTTATTGTTGATTATTCTTAACTACATCCGTATTCGAATTTGACACTTACGGCAGTCCGACGATCTAACACTAGGCCGTGTACACGTAGCCCAGATTTCGGATGCATGTGCTTAATATTTATTGGTAGCTGCGAGCTATAATTATTGGTAGCTTCGGTGAAGGAAAACGTCGTATGGAAACCAGCATGCCTGAGAGATTTTCCCAAAGGCACGTAAAGCTAAGTCAGAGGACCGACACCAGATGAGCCTAACCACATGCAAAAAAGAAGAGGATCGTGTTCCTTTTTACATCAAAACAACAACAAGACATTGCCCCTGTCCTCACTCAGGGTGAACTATAAATATAAAACAATAGCACAACGGGTTAAACGGTCCGCTGCATATAATGCGATTTACTTCCGGATATACTGTTAGCTTAGCTCCGGATTAGGGCTTCTCCGCTCCATGCCGGTGACACGGCGAAGTCCGTCGAACGAAGTCCGGTGAACGGAGCATTGTTTAGGTAATTACGTACACGTAGTTACCTGAACACGTTGGTATCTGATTGGTCACGTAATTAGAGGCCAATCTGTACGTGTGGCGGTGCTGATGTTACTTATAATCGGACCTGGTCTGAATGTCAGTAATTCAGGCAGGTGTATAGGTATTTGTGTGGGCAGAGAAACGCAAATGCTTGACATTTACCTAAATGGTTTAAAAGTTCACATTCTGAAAGTGGTAAATGAAATTGCATCATATTATAACATTTTGAGATTTAAGAAAGATTTATACAGGGATAATCCAAAAGATAGTAGGTACTCCTCTTTTTTTTCCGGAAAATATTTTTATCGCGATTTTCCAAAGTTAATGTTCTTGAAATAATCATCATCATCATTGGTCTAGCCTTAACCCAACTATGTTGGGGTCGGCGTCCAGTCTAACCGGATGCAGAAGCATACTACTATTATTCCATTTTCAGAATTTTGCACAATGGATGCTGCGGTATCTCATTAGCGATTACATTTCGTCTGTTGCTCCTGCACACTCAAAATACTCAAATTAGCATTTCGCAGCATTATGCTGCATTCATGCTGTTGTCATGCTCAACCGTTTGCATTAGGCTAATTGACGTTTAGCGTTGTTTGTTTTTGCCACACTGTTTTTATTTTGTTGCCTGGTTTTGTACCTAGATTGTACATATCTTATATAGAAGAGACCTGGGCCCTGTTTAATGAACTTTGCCATTCGAAAAGTTCGTTAATAAGTGACATATTTATAATTATAAAATTGTCATCTGTAAAGAGAAAATGTTTAATTAAACCGAAATATGTGTAAAATTTTAGATAAAATTTTACAACTATGTCAGTATTCTACCATGGTAAACATGTAAGTTGTAATTTTTATTCAACAGAAACTTGTAGATTTTAAACCTGTAAACTACAATTACAATTTACAATTCGTAACGTTTATTATACAGGGTCTTGGTCTTTTTCATTAAATTTATTTGGCCCGAAACTCCGCTATGCGAACTTCGCTCATATAAAAAAAAAAAAACTTTATTTCAGACTTTGATCCATATGATGTTAGTAATACACACTACTTATAAGCTATGTTAGTGACAAACGAAAAACAAGATTTAATTCATATATCTGCTGCGCTCACCAGACGCACCGGGTATATGCAGTCGATCAAGTGCGCAGGTGTCAGGGCACGTAGCACAAGATGGAGGGTAGGCTTTTGTCGATTGCGGGGGCTGCGGGACTGTTTGTAAGAGATACCGTTTCCCGAGAACATAAAGGCCGAGGAAGGAACTTGGATAGGTTTTAATCAGTAAAAGTCTGACACTTCCGTTCCCTCCCGCTCCGTCTAGAGCGGGATGATGATTTAATTTGATTTCCTTACCGAAAAAAAGAGACTTGAGATCTCAGCCTTCCAAAAACCTCCGTCTGATTCTGATTTGAGCTCCATTATTCTCAGATATGCAAGTTTGATCTGCATTTTATCATTTTAGGTTTTATTTTTTAGTGCAAGACATTAAAATTTTATAACAACAGTACAAAATATTCTTTGTTTTATCACTTAATTGAAAAGCCGTCGCCATTTTTGTGTACCCAACCCTGTCTACAGAACAAAGTCCAATGACACTTCTGAAGATCTTAATTAAGTACCAAGACACACAATAAAGTAGAGATGAACATTTATAAAACACAGTGGCCCATAGGATGGCGTCCGCATTAGTTCGGAAACCTACTGACTGTAGAACGCTACTATTCCATTATACTGCACTTTGAAACCTGGAAATTTTGCACCTCTGCTGAGTAACAGTCAATATTGAAAATTCGAGCGGAAAATCGTCGAAAACACAGATGTAAAACAATTAAAACACAAATTGTCCTACAGTTATTATTTTAGGTAACTTTTGAGTTTATTTTAGAATTTGTGCCGTTAAAGTATTTTGACAAGTTGTCTCTGTTCTATTATTAATTAAAGGACGCTCGGAAACCTTTAGTTATTCTAATTACTTACCTATTTAGGGTCCTTAAGAACAATAAACAAGTTGAATTGTTTGTGTTTGATCACTGGAAGTTTTCAAGAAGATATAAATGGCATTCCAATTACTTAACAAAATGCCAGTGAACTCCGAAAGGTACGGCAGTTCCCGGATAGTTTACCCTTTTCTTTTTTTTTCTTTTCTGGTGGGAAATCATCAAATGACTTCTCCCACTCTGGGCGGAGCGGGAGGGAGTATCAATCAGACTTTTACCGACTAAAACCCATCCATATTCCTTCCTCGCCATTTACGTTCCGGAGCCGCGGTATCTCTTCCGAACAGTCCCGCAGCCCCGGCAGGCTTCGGCCCTGGCGGGCCCCTCCCTTTCAGTTTTGGTTACACTAGGACAGAAAACGAAAACAAACCTCCCTTTTTTAAATCCTTATAACATTCTCGTATGTAGCGAGATAGTGAAATGCAAACTCGTAGTGGATACTTTCATCCTAGAACCTAACTATCTACTACTCCTAGGTACGAGTAGGTTATTGGAATCCATTAGCGTCAGTCATGTTTTACCGCTTTTGAATGAGTCGTGAAGGCTTTCATGGTTAGATCACACGTTAGGACTTCAGTAGATAAAGTATAAAGTAACTAGAATAACGTGAGATATACGTTTTTATATCTTCAATTACGAAAAATGTACTTTGACAGTCATTATCAACATTTTCATTAGTGCTGTGTAACGTTTTTATTCATGAAATAAACTGCTGTACTAAGCATTGGCAAGAGATGGTTATAAATCTGTTAATAAACATAATATTGCGTCTTCGGAATGTCTAACTAAACACACATAAATATTTGGTGTTTCTAACCCAATCACATACCTTAAGTAGAACACGATACTATGTACAGTCAGCAAAACAGTTAGGTTTACAGGCTAGCAATCTTCTTATTACTATTATAAATGGAAAAGGGTTATAATCAATCTGTTTGCAATTTCATCCAAATCCTTTCAGTAGTTTCTGCGTGAAAGTATAACAAAAATCGATCTTTACATTTATGGTAGTCGTAAGAAGATTGCTAGCCTACATACCTAACTGTTTTGCTGACTGTACGTATATACACTATCCGATTCAGGTGCCTGCTTGCAACGTACCTGCTTGCAATTGGCGTGTATGAAAGATCAGTGTATGAACGTGGACTAGACGAAAATGTGTTTTATACAAACGATAGAGTCATACCAAAGTTTTTCTGATCTTACCTTCACAACATCTTTCTACAACAAACACTAACCACACTTTCTCTTTGTCCACAGCAATGAATTTCTCAATGCATCTCGTAGTAGCGGTGGCGGCAGCAGCGTGCCTCTGCGTAGTCGCCGCGGCGCCCGAGGGCCGACTCACGCGCACCAAGCAGCAACGCCCGACCCGCGGCTTCAAGAACGTCGAGATGATGACCGCCAGGGGATTCGGCAAGCGTGACAGGCCACACACTAGGGCCGAGCGTGAGTTTCATTGCTAACATGGACACACAGTTCCAGGTCTTGGTTTTATGGGTTGCTCAAGCTGAGTGTACACAAGGCGACACATCAAGCTGTACTTATCCAGTATAACCTGACTTTGTTTTGTATGAGAGCTTTCGGTACAATGAGAGATCAGCTTAATTTGCAATTGGTGGCTCAGATGCCACAATCGCGTTACTTTATGTTATTTACTTCATCACCATACTGATACTGCTCTAAAAACGGCGAAGGAAAACACTGGGATGAAACTGCTATGGCCCAGAACCAAAAAAATCAAGACTGATCTACAGGTCATTCTCACTGGGTTCGCGTAACGAAACCTCGCTTACTCTTACCGAGATGAGGCCTGAATTTCACCAGTCAGAACAGTATCTGGTTATGCTCCGAAAAAAAGTTTGATCCCAGGGAGCAGAGTTAAATATTCAAATTTTATCGTTGTTTTTCCTATGTAAAAAGTAGCCTATTATATTCCAGACTAAAACATATCATCAAGTTTTTCATACAGATCCGTTTTGGCGTGATGGAGTACAAATCATTCATCCATCCAAACTTTCGCATTTATATTAGTACCTAGTAACATTCTCGCAATGGTTTTTGCGTCTTTAATACATTGAGCCGGACTACCCAAAAGACCAAGATCTCGAAATGTGAAGTTCGAATTTCAACTTGTAGAATTTTTAATAAATGTTACAAAAGCTTAGCCCGGTGTCCACGACATCTAATTACAACTTTTTGTAAACTTCTCAATCGCCTTTTAAAGTTTAGAGACATTGAGTTTTGTTTTGGATGTCGTGAAACCGGCCTTAAGCTAGTTTGTCATTTTCACTTTTGCCCTTTTATTGTTCAAAGTAGGTTTTTCTTCACATTTTCTCTTTTTCACTATCACGCTCGCCAATAGAACACAAAAATCACTTTTTATAATCCCTTTCCAATCTGAATGTTGTTTAGTTAACGTATGACATGTATAATGCACCTTTTATTCCAGATTTTTGTAAATATATTTCCATTTGGTAGTTAAATATTTTTATCTTTAAGTAGAAAAATAGAATGGCACTTTCCTTAATTGCACTACCCACTCTATTATGTTTTTTACTATAGAAATGTGTCTTGTCGAAATGTATTTTCTTTCCTTGTGCTTTAAACCAAGGTCTCTTCAAAATTGATACTCGAGACGCGAGGAATACTTCAATATTCCCCGCCTTTTAAAAAATCTTCAACGTCAACTGAAACTTCAAGTTTTATTATTAGAAGGCAGTAACCGAAAATCCACTTGTTGACATAGTTACGATCCATACTTATTCGTCCTTTTCCGTCAAGTTATTCGTTAATGTGAAATGTATAGAAGTACAAATACATACACACTCATGTTTACCGATTCAAACGTAGATATCAATCCTATTTAAAAGATTAATGAAGTTCCCATCGTTACCCGCTGTGTCATTTGAGTAAGTAATGGAAAAATAGCGAATATTGTAGTTTGTATCTTTGTTCTTATACATGTATATTTATGTACCTATGTTTACTTATTTCCCTAACTTAGATCGTTTCTGGAATCGAGAATGTACGAGTAAGCTTAGTGATTATAAACTACATCATTAATATGTTTATATGAAATACACATTGTTATTCTCACCATTTTTCCATTTCATTCCAAACTTCTACCAGGATAACATATCCATCAGAAAGCGTTGCATACTCATAAGATTATACTGCATTTTATGAAGTAATTACGAACATTTGGAGGCGAGTGATGTATGTGAGTTAGTTCTCAATAGGCATCCATCTTCCTAGCCTGCCAACTTATAAGTTGCGCTAGTTAATCGCTAATGGAGCGCATAATTCGTACAGAATAATATATTAGGTACAATCTCCTTTCTGCCATAATATTAGCCTTTATTGATATTCAAATAGACCCACAATAGTATGACAAGTTTCCTTAACTTCTCACTTCTCATTGTTCAATATGTAAAGTTCCTCTTTTCGTATTCTATCGTAATATTTGCGATTACCATAATCTTTTGACGATGAATTTGTGCCTTTCAATCGTACAATACATGTTGTTATTATTTATTATCGGAGGGTAAATAAGTTTACACTTCTGGGCCGGTAGACCTTTTCGACAATAGTTAAGGTCACGAAGCTAAGAATGGTTACATATCTTGAAGGGGACGTAGAGCATCAAGCACCGACCACACGCTCGCACCGCGGCACGCCCACATTTAAGAGCCCCACTGTTGGGATCGCAAGAGATTTCGGTAAAAGAGCTCCCGGATTGGACGGCGAAGGTACCACAGCGAACCTGATTGAGTTTCCGGCCTCGCATCACTGTGAACGGCAAAATTACGTGGAAGCCGACGGAATGGACCGTGTAACAGACTTAAACACTGTCCAATCGTGTGTAAGGAAACAAAAGCTAAAATCCATTTGGGAATGGTCCGCGAAGCCTTTGGACAGGCCCTTTCCGAAGTAATGCTTTGCAGGTGTTTGTGAGAGGATAAAAACCTTGTTACTGGTCGATTGTATGTACTCGAAAGTTCTGCGGCGCACCCACTCCATAACTCCTTTACTCAGAGAGAAGTCACGAATAGTATTTCGTGTTGTATCGCGCACAAACAAAGTGCATTTTCAATCAAAATAAAGCGAGATCTACATATAATAAACACATTTTCCGAATATTTCGTTTCTCTTTGAATAAAGGTGCAAGTTTTCAACTTTAGATGAATGTTCTGACTAAAAGAATTTAAAATGGTACTAAAACATCGAAGTTGAAAACTCTGTTGTGACTGCAGAATGTTGCCTGTCGAGATTGTTCCGTCCGAACAATAGAAATTCTGCACCAGTTCGACGGGTGTCAGATTATTGTTTTGTACTTGCTTTTTCTGGTAATACACACACATATTAACATTGTCTTACTCCCAATCATACATCAGCAGACCAGGACAGCTACGAACACACTCACAGGAGGTTTAACCCCAAGAGCAACCTCTTGATCGCCCATGACTTTGGAAAGAGGAGTGGTAATGATGACGTTAACGATGAAGGTAAAATATGACGACACTCTCTCAATGCAGTACTGAAAGAGCTTCACAGGCTTTCAATAAAAAAATGTATTAGTAATCTGACTTTCGAAAAAAGAATGGATTTTGTTCAAAAATAGACGCTTGCAGTAAATAAAAATATAACGCTTCTTATCGCTTTCTATCGGTGATCTAAAATAATTGACCAAGATGACTTGACATTTCAACAGAGGAAGAAATTAGAGTGACCAGGGGAACTTTTAGGCCCAACTCAAACGTACTTATCGCGAGGGGTTACGGGAAAAGGGCCCCTATGCCAAAGAACGATCGAGGTATTAGTTCAGATAATCTCTGATCCAATATTAAAGAAATCACACACTATCGGTGACTTTTGGGTGTCGTCTGTGGGAAACCGGCTTAAAGCCGCAAAAATGTTATTTATACGACAAATATTCGTATCGAACGAATCAAAGCCTCAGGGGACGGGCCAGACGGCGTACAGGGCCAACATAAACATGCCATACTCGCTTATTAAAACATGCAAACTTTGACACGAGTGAAAACATTGAAATAAACAACACACACTGGAGCTTCTGTTCGCTTTATTTGGACGTTTTAGGTGTATCATGTGGATTTGTGAGCGCTAAAATACGGCATTGTTACGGATAACAAGTGCGGTCGGTTTTTTTATCCGAATTTCTATTTTTGTCATCCTTATGAAGCCGAAACTATTGGAAGAAAAATGTGTTCTCTATTCATGATGTCCGTCAATGCTGTATTTATGGGCGTGTGTCTCGCTGATAGGGACATGAATGCTTTGTCTCCTGTCTCATTTCTGGATAGAAAAGTGAGAGGTTCTCATTTCGTGAGATTTACTCTCAGCTTCGTCTTTGTGAGCTTTTATTGTGACTGTCCCGAGGGTGTTAATGTTGCTTGTTACGTCATGTGTTTCGTGCGGTAATAGAGAGCAACAGGTATTTGCTCTCTCTTCATTTAATGATGTAATTAATGGACAGTTTTGTTGACAAAATCTGTTCTATGCTTGAGTGTATTATCGTGTTGTAATGTACAGGATATTATGTAATTACGACTACTGAAACTTCGTGTATGAATATGTGCTGGGATATTGTCAACAATCGAAAGAAATATTTACTTATTTCGATTGTGTTTGCTTGTGAAAGTGTTGATGTTGCAGATATTTGTTGCGGGGCATTAATATGTTGTTGTTTTCAGCAGTGTACGGTCTGGACAACTTCTGGGAGATGTTGGAGTCTGCTCCTGAAAGGGAAGGACAGGAATCCACCGACGAGAAAACTTTGGAAAGGTATACTTAATCTGTGTTTTTTATGGCTAAGAGAATGGCTTGATACGACAAACTTTACTAGACTTTCGATTTTTTCAGGCAAGTCCCAAAGAATTTTGTGTCGGCTTCTGAAAATGATAACATTTATTCATTAAACATGTGGCCGATGTTTATAATTGTTTTAAAGTTTTTTCCCATATTTTATTGTTAACAAACACGCTATAGTTTAAATTTTATCACAATTTACAGTATTTAACTTAGAATAACTTCTCTGTACAGTAAAATACAAATCCAAATACATTCACTATCTAGCTTCATAATAATAAGGTAAATAAATTGAATATCATTGGGACTCTATTATCCAAATATTTATTGTGTAGAAAAAAATTGGCAAGGCTAACAAGATCTCATTACAGACTCGGACCAAAATGTACGAAATAAATAAAAGTATATGATAACAACGGATACTATGTTT
The DNA here is from genome assembly GCA_916618015.1 of Xestia c-nigrum. Taxonomy (NCBI): domain Eukaryota; kingdom Metazoa; phylum Arthropoda; class Insecta; order Lepidoptera; family Noctuidae; genus Xestia; species Xestia c-nigrum. Next base: position 17,231,326 of record OU745260.1, read on the forward strand.
CATCCTATAATGTTGTGACTGTTCCTAAATTACCCTAGGCTGATAAAATTTTCGTTTTTCCTAATTCGTGCTATTTATTAGTACTTATAGTCAGCTTCTCCCTAAGGAGAAGGGATCGCGCCCCGCCCCGCGCGATCCGGTAGGACTCGTCTCCAGGCTGGTCACCTTCCCCTGACTATGATAAATGAATTCCTTAACATATAGCAGTCCAATGCCTCGAATCAATATTAGATCAAGGAAAGGATTGAAAGATATAGTAAATCAGACTATGGAATTCATAGTTATTGAAATGTATTGAATGTGGTTTCAAAAGTGTAAAACATAACTAAGAGATGCTAAGTATATTCTTATGGCAACCAATAGTTTTTGTTAGTAACCCTTACGCTAGCGTAATAGGTAATTGGTCAGTCGTGACTCACACGATACTTCACATCTTCACATATTGTACTCAGAGTAACACTTCCATAAGTGACGCAGGCGGCTTCTCAGCGGCAATCGTCGGCATCATGCTCCTAGTGAGCATTGTCCCTAGCAGTTCTTTCGAACTGGTGAACGTGACAAGGCGGCTTTTCAGCGGCAGAACGTCAATCATCATGCTAACCAGTAGTCATGGTCCCTAACAGTCCGAAGACTGGTTATAATATAGATGTGGTATCAAACCATTCCAATCCCACCCCATGGATCATGTGCTCGTTTTGTACAGCTTGTGCATCTGCAAGACACGTGCTTATGTCAGGCTGACCGAATCATTTGTCAGAGATAAGAACTATTATTCTCGAATCACTATATGGTTGTCCATAATAGAATGGAGGATCAAACTCAAACGCAAGTTGGCTGAATTGATGGTTAGAGCAATTGAATACATAATTCAAGAATTACCAGATGATAGAGTTCAAACTCAAGAACCATTTTGCAATAGAGTTGGAGATCTACTCTATTGAAATTCTATAGACAGCCCCCAAATCGCCCATACCCTCACCACTTCCTAGTGCCTTGGAGATGAGGAGAAGAAGTGATGGAACAAACTCCTCAACAACACATGTCTGTCTGTTTAGTTTTAAGAACTTTAATAACACCATCAGCCTAGGGTAATTATTGTAATAGGACTCACCCAGTCGCTCACCAACAAACACACACACATACTAGATTAGTCTCAACTAACTAGGCTCTCAACCCGCATGTATTTAACTTATTCAATCACCCGACAACTCACTGGCACTCGACTCGACCTAGCCTCTTGGTACTGAATAAGTCCTAACTTAGCTCGAATAGCTTATCGTCTCAACCCTCTAGCGGTCTCCAACCGACTGTCTTCAGCCTACCTCATCCTGGCCCTCGTACCCCGCCTTTTTAGCAAAATCCCACGGCTCGTTCCTTTTTTGTAAATCTTTCAATTGTTTGAAGTGATCGTCCGGGTTTTACCCAATGACCAGAGTTTATTACAAACACGTGTGCTTATCTATTATGAGTCGCTCGTAGAAATAGGATATTTTTAAGTTTCTAAAGAATCATTTGAGAAGCTTGTCAGCCATACCCATTAAAATAAGGGATTTATGAGCTTGAAAGTTTTTACGTTTTGTCCTTCAATGCCAAATGTAGAAAGTTAATAGCTTTGTAAGTGTTTGGCTCCGTGTGTTGGTTTTAAAATAAATATTATGAAAGTATTTGCTTAATAAATGCATCGGCCAGTCACAATGTGTTAACGTAGTACCTACTCTACTTATGTCATATGATTGTATGATAAAGACTAGCATTTTGCTCGCGACTTCATCCGCGTAAATTGTTATAGCTCGGCTAATTTACATTATCCTACTCCTACTAATATTATAAATGCGAAAGTTTGTGAGGATGGATGTATGTTTGTTACTCTTTCACGCAAAAACTACTGAACGGATTTGGATGAAATTTTGCACACAGATGGTTTATAACCTGGATTAGCACATAGGATACTTTTTATCCCGGTAGTAAGATCGCATGGGACAACAATCAGAATTCACGCGGGCGAAGCCGCTGGCAGAAGCTAGTATCAATATAATTTATAACCCATGCTACTCGGTGAAAATGTAGCTTTCTAATGTTGAAAGAATTTTTTAAATCGGTTTAGTAGTTCTTGAGTTAAATCGTAGCAAACAAACAAACGTACAAACAAACAAAAATACAAATCTTTCCTCTTTATAATATTTCTATTTATTTTGCAAATATGTGTAACAAAGTGAAAAGTGCAAAATAAACGGTTAAACCATCAAATTTGTTAATAATAGTCGGTACTTAATATCTAAACTAAACTTTAAATAATATTAAAATTAAACATTTGGTCAAAAAAGATGAAACAAAACTATATACTTTGCAATAAAGTAATATATTTTATATTATTATATTACTTTACAATAAAGAAGACTTATTAACGGTATTATGAAAATAGTAGGTAATAGAAACGTATCAGTTATTCAGTTTAAACGCTTTTGTCTAGGAATTTTTATCGGTGCTTAGATTTTAGATTTTGAGCTACCAACTGTCTTTATAAAATCTAATCTTAGACGTTATCGAAACATAAAACCATTTTAAAATAGTTTTGTAATCATTAAATGTTATGTTTCATTCAAAAAGTTTTAATTCCAATTCAAACTCTCTGTAATTTTTTTTCTTAAAAAACCACAAACCGATAATATTTTGCATACTTACATTTTTTTTTCGATACGGAATGTAAAAATAATAACAAAAAGTGAAAACAAGACCAAAATCGACCAAACAACACAAAAGTTATAACCAATAAAACTTTTGTTTTTGTCTCTTCTAGATAAATGGAATGTAGTATGCATTTTGTATGTAGATATGTCGAATGACGTCATGAAAGGTATCGGGTCTCTCTGTCTGATCAACAGTGTGAAATGCATTAATAAATAATTTCGCTTTTCTATTTCTGACGTTAATACGCTTTGTTTCTAGTGATAAAAATCATGCATATACCGACCTAAGGACTGACACAATAGGCAGGCATTTCATCCTGGATTCGTTTTTGCATTCTTCTTCAACCCTTGCGTAGGTCACTCGATGCTGGGTACATGTCTCTTCCAAATCCGCATGTTTATTCATTTGCATTAAAAAATAAACGCAGCTAAAACCAGGCAGCCAGCCAGTATCATTTAAAGAACGAGTGGAAATAGAACTGGAGCGATATCGAGTTCTATTTATATTAAACAAAAAGAGGTTTCGTATTAACACCGTGTCGTGCAGAAAGAAAATGTGTAGGCAATATAAGAGAAGGTGGATATTGGAAGCTAGGTTCAAGTTGCTATTAGGGTTTCGCTATCTTCTCAGGTGGCAACTTGGCGAGCTAGTGAGTGGTATTAGAACCAAGTTTCTACGTGAGAAGGGGAAATTGTTAAAAGCTTTTGTCTGTTTGTTCTTTTAGTTATTCTGAAAAAGATTATGTGGTCTATGTGTCCTAAACAGTTAATTGAAAAAACAGTCTAAACCCAACCAATACAGCATTCCTTTTTTTTTCTTGTGCAATATTTGGCGTTTCGGAACTACAAATTCAATAATTTGCTAGTAAAATAATCTGTTTATACTTACTAAATTAATTTAGTTAAAACAAGAGCGTGACGTCATAATACTTTGACATTAGTCAAATTAAATTCCCATTCCATATGGCAACATTTTCCGCTGTACACGCAATTTACAACGAAACCTTACCAATCTGGAATTTATTACCGATGGCATCATCGATTAATTATCCCGAAAACCAATTACGAAACTATGAAATTAGCATTAGTGGATCGAAATTAATTTCTCTCAGTACAATATATGCTATTTGAATACAAATATGACTAGTTATTACGGGACATTGATTTTTAATTTCGTATTCTAGAACGTTGTTCGAGCGGGAATTTCGATTCTAGATTAGAAAAGAGGTTATAGTATGAAAACTGTCAAATTTTATTATTGATTTAATCAAGATTCAGTGCTATTTGTCTAGATTAACTACGCCTTATATTCCGGTTTGATATTTTTAGAATAGCTTCAATGTTGCATCATATTTTATATGTCAAGTCGACTTATTTTTGTTTTGTAAACAATGTTGTGTTTACATTTTATTTTAGAGAAACCTTTACCTTTGTTTACCTTTTGTGGGTCACGGTGTTATACGCTAATGCCACCTTCACATTAACTTTTTAATTTGACAACATTTTCATTGATAAAAAATGTACCGGTCTTTAAAAAAGAAAATTGTTTTGTAGCTACAGATTTGCTACATTTTTAGCGTGCTTATTTTAAAAACTATGGAAATAGTAAGTACCCAAAAATATCACATATTTTATACTTGTACTTACTGGAGGTCGGCTGAATCTGACCTAACGCTCAATTTTAAGCAACTAATAAAACTTGCGGTGTGTAGGTTTTCAGACATAGCATCAAACTCACAAAGACGCAAATAAAATCTTTTCTTTCATTTGAAATCTGTAATGATATCGGATTTTCAAATTTGAGATTATACAGTGGTTATTTGAGAATATAGTTGAAGTACTACACTGAAAATTGAACCTTAACAGCCTCGTGTTAGGCATAAATTGAAAGCCAACTTGAAGATTCATACTGAAGTGGACCACTGTTACTGTAGTGCTCTTATAAAAATCGTTTTCCGAATCAAGTTTGGTTAAACCGTTTCGGAGAAATTGCAGACGCAGCTCCGGACACTGGATTCTTGGATATATTGTACTGAAGTTTTAAACGGTATTGTACCTACTCGCTATAACGATGCCACTTGATAAGACTGGTTGGCAGACTTTTTAGGCCACTGACTACCTGTAACGAATGTCAAAGATGGACAGATAACCGCCGAGACCAACAGCTTAACGTGCTTTCCGACGCACGGTGGAAACTCGGTAAGTAAGGGTGGTCACCCATCCACAGACCAAACTAGGAAGACACGGCTTAACCTAAATATCGACCCGTGCGGCTGTTATTATTTAGCCATGAGCTCCACAAAATATAGGTTAATAACATACCCATACTAATATTTCGTTTAAATAAATACAACAGGAGCAGTAGTAAATGCGGTAACCTAATAAAACCGCAGACAGAGTTATAAATAAATAATAGGAATGATAATCCTGTTCAATCCGTTGTGGGCTCAAGAATTTAATTTACCTGACAATATTTGCCTACAGAATTGTGTTGAAATAAGCCATTTACATTGAGATCAAGGCAAACAAATGGTCTAATCGGTAAAATAACGGAATTCTACAAGTACTTTTTTTAAAGCTTTTTGTAGTGAAGAGTAAGCTACCCACATAAATTATGAATTTGAACTCTCATTTGTATTAAAGAATTTATCTTCCTTATTTTTGTCTGTGGGCTTAGTACGACGGACGACCGTATCGATAACGTAAATTGTAACTTTTTTTTTTAAATAAACGTCTCTTGAGTCTCAATGAAACTGAACGAGTTCTTGACAAAAAAAGGACTCTATTGGCACGATCAGTTGATCAGCTGAACGTTCAATAATTATATGGTTACAAATTAAAATAAGTTACGAATATTGAAAAGTCATAGAACAAAAGTTGTTGTCACCGCACGAGAAGCTGTTACAATTCTTGTATACCATTTTTCTTATATCAATAATTATCATCATTGTATTTCCGACTAAAATCTTTAGAACTATATTAACGATTACATCGCGTGGTCCCTCTAGAGTTTCTAAAAGAATCCATGAAAGAATGTAGTGGGCGGTAAAATGTTAAATTAATAACTAAAAAAAAATCCAAAGTACTACTATGTGGGTTGAGACAAGGATGTTCTAACCTTTAACAATTTAAATAGGGTGGGATCAAAAACGGCTATAGTTAGCAGCTTTTTGAAAACATTTGTCATCTACCTATATGAAAGTTAAATGATACACACCAGATAATGAATAGTAAATAAAAAGATAATTTGGTAGCATACAAATTGTTCGTGTCATGAGATAATTTTCAGTTTTGCTTGCATTTATAATATTTATAATAATTGCATTTATAATAATTTATCAACATAAATAAACAGTACGGACAGTATTAATTAGTTTTCCATCTTGTCTCGTATTGTCACAAATATAGCGATGGGGGCAGTGTTAAATACATCCATATTTCATATTCGGTCGTTCACAGACGTAGGGTTAATAACCCCATCTCTTCGTCTTTCGTCTGTGAAGCTCGACCGAATCGGTCGGATCCATTGTTTAACTATTCTGTCTTCTTCGCTAACAGATTAAGCTTTGAGCTTGAATGCCTTGAAAAAGCTCAAGGCCGTTAAATTTGTGTCCAGCATTAGACTGTTTTAATCTGATGATGATGACTTGTGAAACTTATTTCATATCATCGTTACTCGCAACTGATTCATCAGCTCCGCCGTTTCCCAACTGTAACTTGCTGATACCAGTATTTTAAATAGAGCGATTGCCTATCTGCCCTCCACAAAGCAGTTAGTACTGGGTTATACGATATCTCTTAGTAAGACTGGTTGTCAGAATTTCTGTCCACTGACTACCTGTAACGACTGTCACAGATCTACAAATGACAGCCGAGACCGTCGTTTTAACGTGCTTTCCGATTCACGAAGAAAACTCGGTATGTAATGGGTGGTCGTAGATCCACAACCCAAGGCAATTCTATAAATACATGTAAATCATTGTTTGATTCCCTGTAGGCGTATTATTAATCCGTAACTAGCACCTCTCATTGGTCTGGTCTGTGGTTAAGAGACACGACAGAGAACGCTTTGCCGACATTTCCTATGGTCCGATTTGTGGTAACTACTGGGAAGAGGTATGCGTTAGAAATGTGGGATTGTGGCGTCTTTTAGCTTAAAGGAGCAAATATCGGATTTCTAGCTATTGAGCTGTAGTATTGCATTGGTATTGTTATAATCTTATATTTAATGGTCCTTCGAGCCGGATGCTACGGGATCTTACAATTTCAAACTAATGTTTATACATTAGACATTTTTAATATGTCACTATTTTCTTTTTACGACTACTTTTCAGATATTTTATCTTAACACAAGCTTATAGTAAAAAACAAGCTTTTAAATCTAGGTGTTACGTCAATTTTATATTTTCATGAAGGGTGCATAAAACAATAATCAGTCTGCCGCCTTTGGGAGCCCACCATAATGGATTTAGAATATTGGCACTTAGCTAACTACACATTCTCATCCAAACTATGTGTATGCAACATTTCAGCTCAATCGGTTGGGACTTTTCCCAACCGATTGAGCTGAAATGTTGCAAAACAACTTTTTGTTTTAACAACCACAACTACAAACAGAAAAACATACTAACATTACAAGTTAAATAAAAGCTTGTAATAAAAAATGTCCCGTCGCACTCGGCAATAGTGTTTCTTTCTCTTAGTATTTTTTTAACACGGCTGTGTAATTTCCCCGTTTACCTCCTACATGCAAATAAAAAAATGAAAATAAAAAATTACGATATTAGTGAACACAGATCTTTCAAGTTAGAAATTAGACATAATTTAAAACTAAACGCGATCATATTTAGAACTCAACTTTAAAATGCCCCAAGAGTCACATTAAATACACAGCTTTCTCGAAAATACCTAATCAAAAGGTCTTTCAACTTTCTCAGAAGAAGTGCAATAAAATTTAAGCACTGGTCAGAGACGCAAACTTTGTCCTCTTGACTTCAAAAGGTGAGGTTTGTTAAAGACTGGGGAGGAGGGAGGCGTGGGGAGGGGTTCCGATTGGGTTCCACCCTAAGGCCACTATTCATTTTCATAGATAAGGAGTGGCATTTAACAAATCCGATCTTCATTCTAAGACACCTTTCTATTATCTCTCGTCAAGCTAGCGTCCTATTTGCTTTGAAAAGTCCATTACGGAAGTAATATCGACGATATTTATGGATTGAACAGTCATTATAATAATAAATGAAACTAAATAATAATTTATATTTCAATTCGTGAAGTAGTCCCAAAATAACGTAATACCATCACATTAAAACTTAAATGTCATTAATGGTAGGCATTCGTAAGATAACTGATCAATAAAATTTTATCGAACCAATAATTTAATTTACTTAAATGTCAATTCATGGTATGTATAAAATTTCATTTTACGATCGGGATTTAGAATTTCGGTCAATTCGGGGTGCTACGTGTGCAGCTGCTACGCGCTATAGATCGTAGTAGCTACGCGCTACGGATCGTAGCAGCTACGCGCTACGGATCGTAGCTGCTGCGCGCTACGGATTGTAGACTGAGGTCTACGAACCGTAGCAATCGCTACGATTTGCAAATTCCCATTCTTGGTTCCCAACAACATGCAGCAACCAATTTGATTTTGTGTCTTTAGATGATTCTTTATAGCTACTTAAGATCAAAGAATCTTGGAGGATGCAAAAAGAGCCTCTTTAGTTTGAAGATAAAAATATACAATCTACATTATTTTTTCTTATTGCTTGTTTCGTTTACCATGTAATTCACTAGATCCTCCTTTAAGGATGCAGGTTAACATACGGTTCAATGATAATAAATCGTCTTTGAACATTATTTAGGGTTACGATCAAAAACGTTATCTCAAAATAGCCGTGTCATCCGTTTCTTTGGTAAAAAGGAATTTGTTTTTACTTGTGTGCAGATCAGACTTTTTCTTCCGCCATTAATGGAAGCGAATGTCTTGTAAGCTTATGTTGTGATGGAAACTAAGTCATTTCCCAAGACAGAACTTTTTATAAAAGTAAATAGATCCTTATAACAAGGGACATAGGCTTCTCAAAACGGTACAATGTAAACGCAACGTAAACATTTTTTTAAATTGGAACTTCAAGATTCTCACTTAAAAGTGTGTTAAGTCAAAGTTGGTTCTGGCTGCAAAATTGACACCAAACAGTTCAGTCACATTTCAAAACTTTTTCGAATTACCATTATGTTTACTTTACGTGTTATGCCAGACTTACTGGTTATCCCAAAAAAATGCAAATATACATGACAGCAGGGTGATTCTTGACATCTCATTCAACCTAAGCATACGTACTACCGAGATCATCCTTATGCTCTGTGTGATAAGGCTGAAAACTGGTTGTCCGTCAGTGAACTCGCTTGTACCCACGGACATGATTAAAACAACGACGTGTACAATTAAATATTTTTTCTCCTTAAACAGCATTCCCCTGGACTGGTTCGTAAACGAGATGCTGAACAATCCAGACTTCGCGCGATCTGTGGTTCGCAAGTTCATCGACCTCAATCAGGTAACTATATATATCTGTTCTATATATCACCATCATCATCACCTTTTAGTTCTTCATCATAATATTCCTGAATGGATTGGTATGTTGATTATTGTTGATGTAATTTAATTTTTCTTGACAAGCCGACAAAGCCACCTTGAACTTAAACTTAAAGTGGTCGTACTACGAGTTACAGTAGAAATAAAGTTGTAGGGACTGTCAACGAGTGTATGTCACCGTAAAATTGTCAAACACGTTAGATTTTAATCTCTCTAGTGAGATTGTAAACTCTCGGAATATTGTCAACTGACCATACTGCTTACAATATGATGCATTATTTTTCGGTAGCTTGTAATCTATCGAAGTGTAACCGTAATACTGGGAAATGCATGCGACGGAAGTATCTCTGCCCCCATAAACTTGGGACTTGGGATACCCCCACGTTATTTTAGTTGGGTTCCTTTTAACCCTGTACTCAGAAATAGAGGCCCCGCGTAGCGGGGTTCCGTGGACTACGTTTTTTGGGGGGATATAAAGTGTTTTGAGGTTTATCATTATCATTATCATTGGCATTATCTTTTCACGAGAGTGGTACCTTTGGGCAAGGTGGACCCCTCGTTCTTTCCCTCTCCTCCACACCGCACGAGTTGACTTCCATCGCATGCATTTCACAATGTTACGGTTTCACTTCGATAGATTACAATCTACCGAAAAATAAGGCGTTTTATTGTAAGCAGTATGTTCGTTTGACAATATTTCGAGAGTTTACAATCTCTCTATATATTTTACAATCTAACGTGTTTGACAATTTTACGGTGACATATATCTACGGCTAGGCCAGATTATGAGTATGTTTTATATATACATGTTAACATTATGAGTAATAAAACATTATCTTTATGATACAGAACAAACATTAGGTTGATCGTAATTATACACTGTGTCATTTTCATCGTCTCACGACGGCAACTTAGTTATAGTCATAATGTATTCAAGTATTACAGAATTAGTGTAGCCAATATTCATTTTGTAGAAAAACAAACTTGTGAAAATTAATATTTCAATAGATCAAACCAAAGATGTTTTGGTGTATTTGTGTTTGGTTGATATTTTTTAAGTGTATCAATTGTATTTTACTACCTAAACTAGGGGCACAAATACTTGAGCTGCCACGATTTTTAACTAAACATCCACTGTTACTTATCGAGATGTTTGTTGATGTTGTATATCAGTTACTACTTCGTTATTATAATGAAAGTAAAATTTTCAACTATAATTTTCTTTTCGTCTATTAGTGATCGAATAGACAAATAGCTATTTTTCTCTCTACGAAAGTGCCTAAGATGATACAAATTAATATAGTCGGTTTGGCAAATGGTCGGGACACTACATGCGAAAAACAAACATCTTTAATATTTTTGAAATCTCAAAACTAAGCGCTACCGGACTAATATCGGGAGCTCACAAGAATTGAAAATTACGAAAGATACAATAGAAAATTTCGATGTAGTACTCTACCCATATTTTAATTAAATTAATTATTACATAAATAGCGACTCGTATATCAAACCTTTTAACCGTTGTCTTCTCTTCTTAATAAAACACTCATTGTGCCCACAATTTCATGAGCTTTTATAAGGAAGGAATAAATTATGAATATTCGAGGGTGTTGCGAAATGTAATGAAGAATATTTCATGGAAATGTGTAATGTTATAATTTACCGCAAAGATATGAATTGGGTTAATATTTCAATGAATTCGCAGTCTATTACTCTGGGTTTGGGCCTAAATGTGAAGTAAAAAAATATGTTTTTGAAGACTAAAATATTTCAAGATACTGTATTTAAAAACGTTTTCTTTGTTACTAAAAATATGATATATGTACCAATTTACTTTCAAATTATTTTATGTTTTTACAAAAATTTTCCAAGACAATTGATGACACTTTATCATTAGCTTGTGTGTCTCAAACATTTCAATTTAATTCATACAGGGTGTAAACCACCTCTTCACAAAGCCGTTAACCAAGCATTCTGAACATCAGACTAAGTAACTTTACGCAAAAATTGTTGCTTGGCAACTAAACAACTTTTTTTTTGAGGTTATAAATCATGTTTTGTGATACAACTCAATGTAACGCAATTAAAACATTGTGCTGATGGATGGATTGAATAGTACGGGTGTCGTGAAGGTGTTAAAATCTTACAAAAATAACTTGTATCTAAAAAATAACTTGTCAAAAAGTTGTAACTTTAACCCCCCATATCTCCGCAACCAGAAGGTTCCCAGGTATGGTGTAGAACAAAAAAATGATCGCAATGATAGGGAGAACAAGTGCCTTTCGGCTTCGTGAAGAGGTGTTTTACATCCTTTATAATTGCATCAGAAACAACGATCAATCATTTAGTTAGTGGGTAAACTACAACATTCACACTACATATTAACAACAACATCTACAATTGCAATACAACAACAACAACTAGATACAACAACAACAACACCGACACACAACAACAACTGTACATTTTTGAATTATAGCTGTTTAAATTTCACTAAATCGCAGCTTTGAACATCTTAAAACCAGGAGACTAGATCACACAAAGTTCAACTTAGTTACCAAACTTAAGTCATCTAACTAATTTAACACATCTAACTTCATAAGGTGAAATTATTATGCACGGCGAGGTTTCCAAAGTAAATAAGTTTGTAGGAAACGGCTTACTATCAACTTAAACCACTTAAAGTGCAGTATACCTAAGTAGGTACATAGTGCCTACCTAAATTTAGAACCAACAAGGTTCTATGTAAATGTTGGGAATGTAGTTACTGTGTGGTTCCGGCCACTGTGGGCCATCGTGAGGAGGTCGATTGTCGGCTTTGAAATCGAATTGCGAGAGTGGACTGTGACATTTTCCCGTGTCTGTGCACTGTCATGGCACCTAATTGAAGCTACACGGAGAACGGCTACCTTTCACATCCTTTTCCCTTAGATAACGTTTTTATCTGTTTTATTAGAGTCCAACTTTTGAACTATTCGTTTGTGTTAAGAGGCCTGCGTGGATGCGTTTTTCATACAAACGTTCTCGCAATACCAAAATAATTTGTAAATCAAACATGAATATGTTTGATTTACAAATTATTTTGGTTAAGGTAGTGTTTATTTATTTCGATAAGATAACAGAATATATAGGTTCCCAAACACATACATACTTAGAGTGGACACTGATTTAAACAATTGTTATGAGACAAATAATTTTTTTAAAGAAATTTTAAATTCCGCTTATCTGGACTTTATATCATTGTCCTTTCAAAATATTTATTTGGGAACCTAGATATTCTGTAATCTAATCGAAATATATACAATTTATAAGGTAGGCCTTAAGAATGTGTTTCATTTTCATATTATTTTGGTATTACATTTGTATGAAAAGCACATGCCCCGCCGGCCCCTTAATGTTTCAGTAAGTTTAATGTTTCATGCCAATTTCATATCTTGTTTAAATAACTAATTAATTTTAAAGGTATGTACTTACTAATTCCAATTTTACCATAAGTACCTTGGCTTAAATTTACGCTATAAATAAAATTTCATGTCTAAGCCGGAGAGGTGATCTGTATTTGCAGGACCTTCCTTCTTCAGATACTTTGCTCTACATAAGATTGTGTATATGTAAGCCAGCGTCTATTATTCGCCATTCTTGGCGTCGAGATAAATAAAGAACTATGATTACGATTGTATTGTATTGTACAACGGGCTGGTGTCCGCAACTCCACGTCAAAGCGCGTATTTTGCTTTCGTATGGGCTACGACGCGGGCCCAGTGTGGGTTGGCAGATGTCACATGTCTTCAAATTTTTAGTTCGAGGATGTGCCATGCCGGTTTCCTCACGATGTTTTCCTTTACCGTTTTTGAGAGCAGTGGGGACACGATAAATTACACAAAGTAATGCGCCTGTCTGGGTTCGAACCCATGACTTACTGTTCGTAAGTCAGGGCCGCCACCACTGGGCCACCGCTGCTCTCTGTGATTAGGATTAATTACGTAATTAAAAATACCAGGTACACACCTGACTCTGTTAGTTAACAAGGTAATACCAAACTAAAAGTTTCCTTGAACAATATTGAATTTTATAATTTCCTAAAAGATTTTAATTAACGATGGAATCGGAAACTTGACCGGTTACGAAATTACTTGATTTCAACATACCTGCAAAATTTTGTAGGTACTTAAAGTTGTTTAAGTATACTTACCTTCGCGACCTTTTGACAATTTAACGACTTGTTGAATTTGTATGTTACTTCATTTTCTTGTGTTTAATGTATGTATAATAAGTATGTATTTACAAACAAAAATAATCTTCATAGTTCCTATATCAACTATTTGTTGTCCGCAACACAAGCATCGTTGCTTAGTGTGGCACTAGATGGCGCTGTGTGTAATGTCCATCTATATTTATTTATTATTTTATTTTATTGGGTTCTAGGGATATGGTAATCCAATTTTAACAAGTTTTAACTATCTTATTTGTTCTCAGGACGGCATGCTATCATCGGAGGAACTACTAAGGAACGTCGTATAAATACAAATTTAGTTAAACTTATAACTGGAGAGCCCTATTATTTGAAATCTGTTATTGCATGCAAAATATTTATATATTAATTATAATATATTACGTATACTTGTATAGTCTATTTATTGTCGTTCAGTTACAGAACTTGTAACGTTACTGTGATATCAAATTATTACCTTTGCAATTCAAAAAATTGAAAAAAAAAATACGATTTCAGTTCTTTTAAAGATAATTTTAAGAACGGTATTGTTGTTCGGATTTTACGATTGTTGTAAATAATTTAAATTATAATGTCGATGGCATAAGAATTGTCTGTCCATAGAGATACTCTTTATATCTAAAAATGTAGATTAATATTCGTTATTGTAACTGAAACTTTTCCTTACTTATGTCTGCCGCGTTCAGAATTGATACATGCATGTGTTGGTACAGTTACCTCCTATCGTTCGTTGTCTTGCTTCACGTTGCTCGTTACTAGAGACGATCTACCAGGTATTATGATGAAATAGTTTGGCTCCTACCAAGTCTACATTAAAAATAATTTATCTTAAACAAAATGAGCAGTTTCCAGCAACGACGTTGCGAGTTCAGAGTAATTTAAGAGGTACAAGACTAAAAATGTATTTTAATGTTAAAAATTATTTAACTCTCCGAATGCATGTTTCAATATCGTCTCGTATTAAATGTGATTTTTAATTTATTAAGGGGAAAGGCAAATCTAACGATCTATTATTGTATGTTCTACGAAAACTTAGGCTGGGTCATACCGTATCCTAATCATGTCAATTTCATAGATGAAATTATAGGAAGGGTTAGTGGAATCTATCCTTTACTAGTCACTCTACATACATACATGTAATTTATATTGTAATGGATATAATAAAAAATATTTTTAGGCGGTAAAATATTCGAAAACTGAATGTTTGGATACCCATCATTTGATTAGTTCGTTGTTAATTACCACTGTCGACGTTATGGATGAAATAAAATAAATATATCGGGTATCGAAAATTTTTGCGTTTTTTTATTTCAGAATCCCTAATTCCACCAAAAACATTTACAAACATATTTAAACAACATAACACATTGCATCACACCTGAAATCTTGAAGAATGAAGGTTTACCTAATAGTGCACCCATATTTCACCAGTTACCTTTAAATGCCATTTAATAGGGAGCGAGCCTATTGGCATCAACCGGGCACAAATCCGGAATCCGTGGTTGTTACTGAGATATTCCTGGTGGATAAATCCGATCAATCTGCCCGACCCGAGAATCAAAGCCAAGACCTTTTGCTCAGCAGTAGCACTGAGGCAGTTACTTTACAACTAAAAGCTTAATAGATAAAAATTGAGTAAGTACATTAAGACAGTATATCAGTGGCGAAGATTCCATACAACCGAATTCCTACCGGCTTCCATTTGAAAAATGGCACAGTTAGTATTCTATTGACAAATAATATCATCACATTGAAGATTTGTACTCCGGCTTACCTCTTAGAAAAACCGACCCTTCGCTACTGCAGCATATTGTATGTTAACTCTTCCTATAAAGTTGCATAATAATATTAGAAATTAGTACAACTCAACTCATCCTCAGACTCTAGCCGAAGCAAACAACAAAAGCAATGCGATTACTATTAAAATATACAAAAGTTCTAACTCCGTGCGTGGGTGAAGCCGGAGGCATACATCGTTATTCATAACTAGCCATTTCCCGCGGCTACGTTGTAAAATACAATTTATTTAGGTATATTTTTGGAAAAAAGCTTCTATATGCCAATTTGGGGAATGTTCTACCTCTGTTAAATATTAAACCATAACAAAAAAGATATAGACAAATCGAGGAGATACTTTATTACAGTTAACTAACTCCTTTCCAAGGTATCAATTAATAATAGGCTAGTTTTCACCATCAATAAATTGCAAATCTATTTGCTCCGTCAGTTACAGTATTGGAAAATAATGGACACGTATTTTTTGTTTTTGTATATCATTGAATATTGACAAAGTTGGAACGCATCAAAACTCGGGAGTGGGGGCTCGTGACGTCACAATGCACTAAATACGTGACGTATTGAGAATTTTAAAAACGTCGTATCTTCGGTAATGATTTTGGTCTACGTAACAAAAGAAAAAATAAGTGTCAATTATATTTTGAAAATCCACCGACAGGCTTACTAGATTAGATACTAGATCAGGACACAAGCCTATTGAACGCACACTCGCGTGTGACTGAGACTACGATACTGAGCAACTATTCAGTATTATTCTAAGACCTTTGGAAATTCCCAACTTTATTTTTTTATTTTATCACACACATTGGTTCATGAAGGCGCAAAGTTGAAGTGGGACTGGGCTGGTCATGTCTGCTGTATGCCCGACGAGCTGTGGGCGACGAGCAAAATAAGTACGTTGTAGAGTCCAAACACATCCCACGGTAGACCTCACAGGAGATGATGGGACGAGCTGGACAGAACCAACGACCAGTGGTCCACACATTGACCCTAGATCGAGAGATTTGGAAGTCACAAGCCTTCCCCTATGACGTCCAAATCTTATCTAATCTCGTCTCCTTTGGCCAGCAGTGGGACAAATACAGGCTAACAGTAACATACACGTTGATCAATTCGTATAGAAAGTCCTGCGTATTTGAGAATTTCAAGAACTCGTAGAACAACAGTTATTCAGCTTCAGTTCTCATGGCCCGAGATACCTCACTAGAGGTTGTGCGTTTATTATGTTACATTTTGTATAATTCTGCATTATATAAACACGTTTGTGTGCCCTGAAAGGGTGAGTACCTACTACATTTTTTATTCGGACACTAGAAAAACGGGTGCCTGCTTTATACTTTTAAACATGTAACATAACACGACGCGTGCAATTCCTGAAGGGTTAGGCAGTAGTGTACTTAATAGCTTAGTACACCCACATTTTGCCTGTTATATTTAAGTCCGGAGGTGAGCTAATTGCCATCAACAAGCTCCTTGGGCAAATTTATCAACCGGGCACAAATCAGAAAACAAATATAACGTTTTAAACAGACTTATCACAATACAGGGTGTAAACCACCTCATCACAAAGCCGTCAACCAAGCATTCTGTACATAAAACTAAGTAACTTAACGCAAAAAATATTGCTGGGAAAAAACTTTTTTTTTTTTGGGGTGAAATTTCATGTTTTGTGATAGAAATTAATCAACGCACTTAAAACAATGTGCTGATGGATGGATTGAATAGTACAGGGGTCGTGGAGGTGTTAAAAGTCAAAACTTTACAATAAAACTTGTATTTAAAAAAAACTTGTCAACATTGGAACTTTAACCCCCCATATCTCCATAACTAGGAGGTTCCCAGGTATGATGTAGAAAAAAAAAACGATCGCAGGGACGGGGAGAACAAGTGCCTTTCGGCTTCGTGAAGAGGTGTAACCACACCTCGACATTCATGAGTTCACGTTCAATATCATTGGAAGTATGAAAGTTAATTAACATTACACATTATAGGACCCATGGCCTCGTTATATAGCTCCCTAAACATTAATTTAATAAACACCATTTGGACCTCATTATGAAATGGCCGAAACATTTTTATTTCATTTGACTAATTGGAGACAATTAAAGTGAGTAAATGCAATGGAGGTACACGATATCTAAATAAACAATGTAAGTTTTGCAGAGGAAAATACTGTTATTAATTACCTACGTTTTTAGCTTTTACGACTTATGGGGCCACTTCACGCTAACGGCCTTGAGCAAGTAATTTTTTATTGTGTTTTATTCGTAGTTAGCACGGATTTAAATTCTGAAAAAAAAAGACATATTTCACACTTTGATCTAGATATTTCGGTCCACTCCACGTCTACTTACACTTTACTGCATTCAATTAAATCGCAAAGATAGGTCTTAATGATGGTCTAATTATTATTTCTTTTGAGTTATAAAGGGTGTAAAACACCTCTACACGAAGCCAAAATGCACTTGTTCTCCCCATAATTGCGATCATTTTTGGTTCTACACCATACCTTCTTTATTACGGAGATATGGGGGGTCAAATTGACAAGTTGTTTTTTGTAAGATTTTGACTTTTAACACCTCCACGACCCCCGTACTATTCAATCCATCCATCAGCACAATGTTTTAAGTGCGTTACATTGAGTTCTACCACAAAACATGATTAGTAACCTCAAAAAAAAATTGTTTCCCAGCAATAATTTTTGCGTAAAGTTACTTAGTTTGATGTACAGAATGCTTGGTTAACGGCTTTGTGATGAGGTGGTTTACACCATGTATTAAGACTTTGAACAATAAAATGTATACCATATGATCGTAAAAAATCGACAAGCAACGGCCACCATCATCTATACTAATATTATAAAGCAGAAGAGTTTGTTTGTTTGTTTGTTTGGTTGAACGCGCTAATCTCAGGAGCTACTGGTTCGAATTCAAAAATTATTTTTGCGTTGGATAGTCCATTTATCGAGGAAGGCTTTAGGCTATATAACATCACGCTACGATTATTAGGAGCGGAGCAGGTATACAAAATGTTGCAAAAACGGGGATTTTTTTTTCCTTTCGTTTTTCTCTCTTACGTGACGCAGACGAAGTTGCGCGCGGGTCAGCTAGTGTGAAATATGTATCAAGTTGGGTATTGTTTTTTCGAATAATTTGGGGGCTTTAGCGGGCGACGGGCGGCAGTGTATCGCTGATGACCCTCACGCACGGGTAGACGCAATAGCTAAGCTCCCCCCCACTCACTCAAGGTCGTTGGCGTGAGGCAGACCCATAAACTAAACTTATACTTACTAAGGTAACGTAAGCTGACAAGAGAAGAAAGTGAAATAACAAAACAAAAAAAAAAACAATCAAAAGGATGGTTTCAAACAGTCAAGTACGTGGAATCGAGTTTTAAGTATATTAAAAAAAAAAGAAATCTCAAGTCACTTATTTCAACTGGACCATTACGGCTCTTTTGAATGTCGAAAAAGCGAAAAAAAAACGAAGCTACAGACACAGGCACAAGGCATAAGAGAAAATACTCTAGTTGCCCATTCCCTAGCGTAAATCTCAATGGGGATGAACGGGCAAGAAACTCCTTGGAGACTCTTTTCAATCAAAAATGTTACAAAATCTTGGTTACATTTTTTATGTTGTGATCTTTCTTCATCGTTCTCACATATGCATACATATGTGAGAACGATGAAGAAAGATTAAGAACGTCTAGAGTAAAAAATTAAATCAACAATTTAAAATTAATGCAATTCAAATGATCCGTGGCAGCTAAGAGATGACCAGACTGACAGCGCTCTTTCACGTGACGCGAAAAACAGCCGGCATCGTAACAAGGACTCCAAAAAACTGGTGATACTGAAAGTGTGTCTTGCTAGTTCCAGTAATGTGCGTAGCAAAAGACTAAGAAAGGGGGTAGACAGATATGTCTGCACCTAACAATCTATTTGCCACCCACCTGCATTCTCTAGTCATCCCGCGATCATGGTGCTTATAACAGGGAAGTCTTGAATCGTCATCTATGGTGATTTTCAAGTTTTTTTTTTTATGAAGAACGAGGCATGGTTCATTTGTTTAAGTTCGTACGAAGAGATATTAAGCAAAGGGCAGTGACCGCTATTGACTGGCAGTAACTAAATAATAATGTAAAATTTAAACTTCACAATGATTTCTGTGAGGGCGGCAAGCCGCAGGAGGAGGTAGATCTTGGAGAAGGATTGATCCATTTCCATTTGTATATTAATATTTTTTTTTCAGGGTAGTCATTAGGGAGGCCAATTTTTCATTATTTTTGCTATAGAACGCACCGTTTTCGAGATATAAGCAAATTTAGATAAAGAACCAGCTACCACTGCCTGGCGCGCGATCGCTACGCTCGCATTTTACATTACACAACCACTTTCTGTCACAAATGTCGTTGTCGCTCCACCGGCCTTCGGCCTACGCTCCTCATGCCAGCTAGGACTTTTAGGACAATTTATTTTTAAACAACTGCAAGGGCAACATCCGATGACTAACACTGACGGCTGACAGACAAATGTCTTTGCGCGCATTTTGGTGTCGCTTCACGATCTATTCGAGAAAAAAAAAACTATGACTGACCAAGTATAAAGGCCCTACTGCGAATTTTCGCTTAAAACACATCTATACCTTTACTTTCATAGTGTTAGTGTTATTCAATAACACCAAGAGTAAGTCATGTCGGATTAAAGGGACTAGCAATCATTCGAAAATATATCGAAAAGGTTCCCGAAGCCGCTTATGACTGTTTCCCAGAACCGAGTGCCGGCCATGTGTACCTAAGAAGCTTGTAGAAGCAAAATATTGAAAATTTTGTTTATTTTTAGTCCTTTTTAGGTTTCTGCGATAGATCTTTATAACAAGAATTTTATAGCACCTATGTATTCTATACTCTGCGAGCAAACAATTCTGTTTATCTATTTTGTCTTACATTGCTGGTTGATATTATATAGCCCTACGAAAAATACTTATACACGCTTTGACGTGGAGTTGGGGACACCAGCCCGTTGTACAATACAATAGATATAAAAAAATGCACTACCTACTCAAATTCTTAAGACCTCATAGCTAAAAAGAACACTTTTAAATCACTGTTAAAAAAAACGACATCTTAATGAGAAACCGCTACTCTTGACAATTCTCAAAGGGCTTTCTTAAAAATCGAAAGAAACTTCCGCTGTGCTGCGAAAGAAAATCAAGACTTTACATCCCCAGCTGGTCTTGATAGTGAAGATAGTTGTACTTATACTTGATACGATGGTGCTTGTAGTAAATACAGAGTGTAAACAAACTCATCACTAAGCATTCTGTACTGTTTCCAACCAAGTAACTTTACGCAAAAAATATTGCTGGAAACCACTTTTTTTGGGATAAAGTGTCATGTTGTGTGTTAGAACTCAATGTAACGCACTCGAAACATTGTGCTGATCGATTGGGAATCGTGGAGGTGTTTACAGTAAAAATGTAACATTAGAAACTTACTCTAAAAGTTGGAATTTTGACCCCTCCGAAACTAGAAGGTTCCCAGATATGGTGTAGAACAAACAAAATATCGCAATGACAGGTAGAACAAGTGTCTTTCGGCTTCGTTCAGAGGTTTTTTCACCCTTTATTTAATAAAAAGTAGCGTGTAAGCGAAAGCGTTCCAGTGATTTGTAACGTATCAAATACGTATTTGGTACAATATGTTTTGGTAATTTGAATGAGGTATATATCTAGGCTCATATGATTTCAAGAACTGTTCAAGACACACACACGAATATTCCAGACGAATTGGTAACCTCCTCTTTTTCTAAGTCAGTTAAAAGCCAAAAATAGGTCACAATGCAAAAATATACTTGACCAGTCGTGGCTGTAAAGCCTCAAGATGATGAGGATATTCCGAAAAACCCTTATTATTCAACTTTACTCAAATGTTACTATTTTTTTTATTCGTTGAGTTGAGACTATTCTGATGCACGAATCAAATAAACAACAATGGAGGTGTTTGAAGAACATCATCCCCCTAGCTTTGCCCCAACTATGTTAGAGTCGGCTTGTCGTTTGACCGGTTTCCAGTCTAAGCGGATGCAGCTGACGACTAGTATTTTGCAAGCCTATCAGACCTCCACAACCCAGTTAGTTTAGTAGTTGGTAACCCTTGGTAAGACTGGTTGTCAGGCTTTTTGGGCAACTGACTACCTGCAGTGACGACTGTCAAAGATCTACAAGTGGCAGCCGGGACCAACTGCTTCACGTGCTTGCCGAGGCGTGCCTCGGCAAGCACGACGAGTATTGGGTGGTCGCCTTTCCTTTTTTTTTTTTTTTTGACGCTGGGAAAAAATGCATTACGCATACCCTCCCATCGGGGGATGAGAGGGTTATGTGGGACTCCCCGGGTCCGACCCGGTATACCCACTAAAACGACCCAGCGACATTCCCGCTTCGCCCGAGTGGCGGGGGACTGGGAAACCGGCATAGCCTTTACGTCCAGTCCTCCGCCGACGATTGCCCTTCATGGCGGGCCCCTCACATGGGCCCGGGAATGACTGACGAAGGTGGTGACGGGTGCAATGCGGGCGAAGGTCAACCTAGGCAAGTACGGCTTAATCTAAAGATCGACCCGAGCGGCTGTTATTATTTAGCCACGAACTCCTTAAGAGATGTATGAGGAGCGTACTTTTAAGGCTTTCGCAATAATTTCGCGTAATAGTTTAATTGTCAGTCTAAAGACAGTCTTATCTTTAGTGTTTGAAAGCCCTTAATAATAGCTTTTCGTCAAAGCAAATCAACAATAGTTTGAGCATGTCTCGCTCACATCACAGCTAGGTACAATCATATTTATTTTTCTTGTGTAATAGAATTTATAGTTATACTTTTCGACAATATTAATCACCTAATGTCCTCTCTATGATTGGTTCTATCCATTATAAGCTACATTACTGAGATTGTGACATTAATGTGTAATATATAGGTACAATATTATTCTAAAAGAGACGAAAAAGGCAGAAATAGCCTTTTCCCTTCAAAACTATAAACTACTAAATACAATTTGATTAGTACTTGAGGCAAAAATTGTGTTTACATCAGGGATGTAACGGATGTGATGATATCGGAACCGGAATCGGAATCGGAGGTTTTGGATTTGATATATCGGAATCGGAACAGGAATCGGAACCGGAATCGGAACAGGAATCGGAACCGGAATCGGAGGCGGATGCTGAAGAAGAGAATGTATGAGAAAGTAGGATTCATTAATGAAATAACGAAAGATCGGCTCGAATTGAAAAAATCTTTTGTTGTTCGATAGTCCATTTATCGAGGAAGGCTTTAGGCTATTATAACATCACGCTAGGATTATTAGGAGCGTTTTTTTCCTATATTTTTTCTCTCTTATGTGACGCCGACGAAGTTGCGTGGATCAGCTAGTAATACATACATTGATAATCAGTCTTTTTAATTTCAAATACAAGCAACAGAACGCCTGACGAGGCCTTGAAACAAAATCAATCTTTATTAATAATAGTAGATTATTAACCAAGGGCTGTATGACATCAATTGCATACGAGGTTTTTGGCGCCTGAGCGAAGCGAAGGCGCTAATTAACCCGAGTATGCAATTGATGCTTACGCCCGAGATGAATACTCTGCTTTACATATCGATTGTAAGGTAAGTAAACAACAAGACAGCAGGTTTCAATGAACATTTATTAAGAAGAAAAAAATGTGTATTTAATTAAAATTAATAGTAAAATTATTACAATTTGTAAGAGATATGGTCACGTTCTTTTTAGGTATATGTATAGTTTGAATATGAGTTTGTGATGATAAGACTTGAGTTTGAGTGACTTGAGGTTCTTGCATCGTAAATGGCGGCAGTTGACTGGTACTATTTTCTTCATTAAAAAATGGCTCGCGATGCTTTCGCGCCTACTAGTAGACTGCCTTTTTTTTTTCACGCACGCAAGCGCGTCAAATCTTGCTGGCCAGTTTGATTTTTAAATCGATTCCATCTAACATACGATGTGGAAACAAATAGTTCCATATTTAAAATAAAATCTTTATAAAATAAATTGTCTAGATTCCGATTCGAGTAATTAATCGATACCGAGAAAAAAAAATTAACTTTTTAAAAATATTCTTCGTGCAGTATGAGTATGACAGTTCTTTTTTCAAATTCCAAAACCTATGCTGTAATGATAGTCATACACCCCGGCATTCAGGGGTGTAAGGGTGTACTTACAGAGCAAGAGATATGTAAAATAATTATGCATTGTATGTACTTGTAAGTACCTATGCTGGAAATTTAAATCGACAGAAAGCACGTTACGAGGGGCAAACCTCGTCGGACACGTATAAACAGGTTTATACGCGTTGACCGCGGCCGTATGCCGAAGCCCGACGCAAGGCATCGACCTCCGATTACCTCCGATAGAAAAGTTTCGGAACAGGTATCGGAATCGGAGGTTCAAAATTAATCGGAAGTTCCGACTTATCGGAATCGGAGTCGGAGCTCCGTAACATCCCTGGTTTACATTGTTAACGAATTCATGTACACTAATATTTTAAGTTTTTAAGGTAGGGGGCTAATCTTCGGAACTATTGCTTTATAACCGAAAATTCTTTCACTAACGGGAAGCTACACTAACCCTGTTATAGATAGGCTAAATTCAAACGTTCCTGTGAATACATTCCATAAATAACGAGAACGAAGCCGCGAGCAAAAGCAAGTTCAAAAATAAAAAGAGATCACTGTGGTGCCGCCGCTCGGTGCAGTTCAAAGTTAGTGAAAACACAGATGAATTTATTTGCTGTTACTAAAACTCCTCGCGTTTGCCTTGTTACATCGTGTTGTAAAAGTGCTAATTGCACTCAAACACGACCTTTTTATTGCTGTATTTTTCACTATGTTCACAGAACGAGAAATCGTACCTTTTGAAGTGTCTGGTCTTTAACACTACTCTCCTTTCGGGCTCCGCTGCCGGTGGTTAGATATTTTTAAGCATAGCTTCCTTCTAGCTCTAGCTTTACTAAAAAGCCAGGAGTCAGCCCTATGAAGATCAAAATAGTTACGAAATGGGATTCAAGGTAAGAAGATCAAAAAATTAAGAAAAGGGACTTTTGTGATTCTATTTTGTTTAGTTGTCGAAATGGGAAAGTTATTAGATGGGACGGAACCCAATATATTCGAGATGGCTTGCCTGTTCTAGGTGGAAACGCTACGGTAGACCGCGAAATACAAATTTACTTCAGTTTTTTGCAATTTGCATTTAAATACATACGTGTTATGGTCGCGAATCATATTTGGTTCATAATACAGTCTGTCACTGACCGGCAAATTACAAAAGAACGTAAGAAAACTTGTGTATCGCGTTTGTCGTTTTTAGCCCTATTTGAAAAAGTTCACTCTCATAGTATAGTTTTAGTTATCTCTCATCCCTCCCTATACCTACTTCACTAAGTTGAAAATGTTTGAAATAAAACTTATTTATTTGGCCCATGCTACAAGTGCAGTTTGCTGAAAAACCACCTGAGCTCCCTTACTATAAGAAAACTAATAACAATAAAGTTCTGAGATTAATATTCCATACGTCTCCAAAACAAACAAGAACAATCGAATATTATTAAACAAGTCACATAATCTATCGAAATTAATTTCACTTGTAGTGCCCACAATACACACAATAATGAAGGGTTGCCTAACTTGCGACGTTCCGGGCTCTCTGCAAGTTTAGGCAACTTGCGCAACTAACTAAATTAGGTGTCCCTCGATCAGGTGCGGGCCTAACTATAACTGAATCTTGGGCCGCAAACTATAGGAAATAATATAATTGGCCGTAGTATATCACATTACAATAATTTGTTATTAAATTACACATAAACAACACAAAAGTTAGTAAAAATATAGCGCAAACTTTAGAATCACAAAAATTTTACCAGCCATCACAGAAAAATCGGATGTGTGTTCAACGTGAAAAAAACCTTCTGCTTGTGTAAGATGCAAGAAAATAACTTATTATATGAACCGTATTTTAGGACATAGGTTCTTGGTTTCTCTCCGTGTGAAATGGACCGTTATCTACTCTACGAGGGCCCAATAAGGAACTGGTTACCATGATGGTTTCCGATGATGTTTTATTTCATTGCTAACATCATATAATTTACACATTTATTGTTACATCTTTTCTATCTGACTTTAATCTAAGCAAATAAATACTTTACATAATACAACGTGTAAGTTTGCCGTTAGTCACCACTGCATCTCAAAAGTGAAATAGAAACCTGGCTTTAACGTAATTTAAATGATGACAAGACTAATAAAGGTTTCAAACGCCATCGATAGTACTGATGAATCACAGAACAAATATATAGTACTAAGTTACAACACTATTTATTCTAAGTAACTCTTCTCTTAACACTATCACAATTCACACTATTCTAAATAACTCTCCTCTTAACCCTATCACAATTCACACACTTCTAAGTAAGTCTCCTCTTCACACACACTTCTAAATAACTCCTCTTAACCTCATCACAATTCACACTCTTCTAAGTAAGTCTCCTCTTCACACACTCTTCTAAGTCTCCTCTTCACACACACTTCTAAATAACTCTCCTCTTAACCCTATCATAGTGCACACTCTTCTAAGTAAGTCTCCTCTTCACACACACTTCTAAATAACTCTCCTCTTAACCCTATCACAATTCACATTGCAAAGTAACTGTATACGACTCAACCTTCATTCTGCAGTAAGATTACTTGTGATTCTCTTTCTCGCAACCCACAGTCTGTGGCAACACGTCTCATGGGTACACTGCGGAGCTTGCATTAGTGTCGTGTCATCATTATCTCGTAAATCATTAAACTGAGGTGGCTAGACCGCATATAAACACATACATAAGCATAAAACCACAGCACAGGCAAAGGGCAGTAGTGAAACTTTAAAAATTTTAAAGTTCTTTTTACGACGGCGGAGTGTTATGCGGAAATAGTGGTAGTAACTATTTTGTAGTTTATTCTGCTCTTCGCAACTGTGTTGATTATTATGTGCGCGTAAATAGTCGGATTAAGCTCCATGTTCACCAAGAAGGTGACGGTCTGGTTATCTAAAAACAGCTGTTTGAACACATTTTTATATGGGAACATGTCACATTGACAGAGCTGTTTTTATATAATCAGATTGTTTTCTTTTCGGTGAACCTGGACCTAAGTGATCCTTCTTTACTGCCATAGTTTAGTAGTCTTTTTCTAAATAAAAACTTATATATTTTTTCAGTGGACAGATTTAATTTTTTGTTTGTTTGTTACGATTTAACTGAAGAACTCCTCAACCGTTATTAAACATTCTTTCACCATTAGACAGCTACATCCTTACCAAGTAGCATACTGTTAGAAATTATATGTATATCATGGAAATAAGCGGAGCTATCACAATTTTCGCGGACGTAGTCGCGAGTGAAGTGGTATTAGACAATATTTCAGAGAATAGCCTTGTAATTCCTCCGTAAGAATAAGACATAATTTGTATGAAAAAATATATGAATTTGTTATTGGTGAAGCGTTTCCCTTTGACCAAACTTGAGCTCAGACGTAATCTTTTTAAAACAAACGTCATTTGTTTTGTGAGAAGGGAATGATTCAGATAGATATTTGTTCCATGCGGTAATAGCTGTATCTCGTTAGACTGGCTGAACTCAACATAGAGAAAAGTGGTCATACTCGTAGTTTCATAGACTTAAACTTAACAATATGGACAGTGTAGATGCGTTGTTTATTCGGATGTCACCAACGAGATTATTTAAGTAAAAAATGTCACCCGAAAGGGGTTGGTCAGCAGGCCAAGCATGAATTGAAAGTTATTGTTCTTAAACAATTGAACCACAGACAAAAATCTTATGAACGGTTACAAGAGAACTTCTTATATCTAGGTAGGAATGTGACGTTACAAATCTTATTAAAGTTGTTAATTATATGAATAAATGAAACGAATAAAACAATTTTTGTTATCTGTCAGCACGACTTTTTTTTCCACCTTCCAACACCGGAAAAATATTACACAATCTCATAAATAGTTATGATGGGTTATTAACTTATATTTAAATCTTTATAAAAATAAATAATGAGCATGAACCCATTTCAAAATAAATACCTTAGGTATTTATTTTGAAATGGGTTCATGCTCATTATTTATTTTTTATTAGTCATTTGTTTTGTGAGAAGGGAATGATTCAGATAGATATTTGTTCCATGCGGTAATAGCTGTATCTCGTTAGACTGGCTGAACTCAACATAGAGAAAAGTGGTCATACTCGTAGTTTCATAGACTTAAACTTAACAATATGGACAGTGTAGATGCGTTGTTTATTCGGATGTCACCAACGAGATTATTTAAGTAAAAAATGTCACCCGAAAGGGGTTGGTCAGCAGGCCAAGCATGAATTGAAAGTTATTGTTCTTAAACAATTGAACCACAGACAAAAATCTTATGAACGGTTACAAGAGAACTTCTTATATCTAGGTAGGAATGTGACGTTACAAATCTTATTAAAGTTGTTAATTATATGAATAAATGAAACGAATAAAACAATTTTTGTTATCTGTCAGCACGACTTTTTTTTCCACCTTCCAACACCGGAAAAATATTACACAATCTCATAAATAGTTATGATGGGTTATTAACTTATATTTAAATCTTTATAAAAATAAATAATGAGCATGAACCCATTTCAAAATAAATACCTTAGGTATTTATTTTGAAATGGGTTCATGCTCATTATTTATTTTTATAATAAATAAATAGTTTTTGCATAAAATACAAATATTAATTAAAGTGGTTACAAAAAATAATAAAAAACTCTTATTATGTAAACGGGATTTGAACTCAAGACACGTTGATCGTGAACCCACTGCTTAACCTAAACAGCTATCAACGCCTGGTAAATATGGTCGAAATTTAGCTATCCAATGCAAATACAATCATGCGTTTGCTGCGTGCATAACAAAAGAGAAGGTAATATATTTCTTTATGTTTCGTGGAGAGCGACGCGATAACTTGCGACAGTAGGTGACTCTGTGGCTGTGGTGTGCGTAGGTACTGTATTGAGACAGCTTACACATACAGCCGCACGGACGCTCGGCCGTGCGTTCACAGCAATATGATCCTTAGCGTGCCTGTGCGCTTATGAACGCTTACTGTACAATACAATAGATATAAAAAATGCACTACCTACTCAAATTCTTATGACCTCATTGCTAAAAAGAAACACTTTTAAATTACTGTTAAAAAACGACATCTTAATGAGAAACCGCTACTCTTGACAATTCTCAAAGGGCTTTCTTAAAAATCGAAAGAAACTTCCGCTGTGCTGCGAAAGAAAATCAAGACTTTACATCCCCAGCTGGTCTTGATAGTGAAGTAGAAGGAAAGATAGTTGTAGGTACTTATACTTGATACGATGGTGCTTGTAGTAAATACAGAGTGTAAACAAACTCATCACGAAGCATTCTGTACTGTGTCAAACCAAGTAACTTTACGCAAAAAACCTTGCTGGAAACCACTTTTTTTGGGATAAAGTGTCATGTTTTGTGTTAGAACTCAATGTACTGCACTCAAAACGTATTTGGTACAGTATAAATAAATAAATAAATATCGCTGAACAATAACACACAGAGCCACCCAGTGCTACACTAAGCAAAGCTTGTAAGTATGTTTTGGTAATTTGACTGAGGCTCATATGGTTTCAAGAAATGTTCCAAGCCCTTTTTCTCTCCATCTTTTGTTGGAGAGTTATAGTGCCTTGAAAATTGGTCCATAATTTGGCGAAAATGTCGCTGAACACACACGAAAATTTCAGACGAACTCATAACCTCCTCTTTTTGTAGGTCGGTTAAAAGCTAAAAATTGGTAAATTGGTCACAATGCAAAAATATACTTGACCAGTCATGGCTGTAAAGCCTCAAGATGATGATGATATTCCGAAAAACGATTATTATTCAACTTTACTCAAACCTTACTATTTTTTTTTATTAGTTGAGTTGAGACTATTCTGATGCACGAATCAAATAAACAACAATGGAGGTGTTTGAAGAACATCATCCCCCTAGCTTTGCCCCAACTATGTTAGAGTCGGCTTGTCGTTTGTCCGGTTTCCAGCCTAAACGGATGCAGCTGACGACTAGTATTTTGCAAGCCTATCAGACCTCCACAACCCAGTTAGTCTAGTAGTTGGTAACCCTTGGTAAGACTGGTTGTCAGACTTTCTGGGCCACTGACTACCTGTAACGACTGTCAAAGATCTACAAGTGGCAGTCGGGACCAACTGCTTCACGTGCTTTCCGAGCCACGGAGTTAACTTAGATTAAGCCGTACTTGCGTAGGCCAACCTAGGCAAGTACGGCTTAATCTAAAGATCGACCCGAGCGGCTGTTATTATTTAGCCACGAACTCCTTAAGAGATGTATGAGGAGCGTACTCTTAGGGCTTTCGCATACTATGGACTGTCTTTAGACAGAATATTGCTAAAGGAAAAACAGTTTGTCTCGAACTCAAACTCAAACTCAAAGCATTTATTTCAACTAGACCATTACGGCACTTTTGAATGTCAAATTACAAATTAAATCAAAGCTACAGTCACAGTCACAAGGCATAATAACTTGAGAAAGTACTGTAGTTGCCCATTCCCTAGCGTAGATCTCTATGGAGAAGAACGGGCAAGAAACTCCATGGACACTCTTTTTAAATCAATATATTGTTACAAAATCTTGGTTACATCATTCATGTGTGATTAAACATATATGTGAGAACGATGTAGAAAGACGTGCACATTAAGAGCGTCCAGAGAAAAGATTAAATCAACAGTGTAAAAAAAATGAAATTAAAATTAACCATGGCAGCTAAGAGATGACCAGTCCCAACTGACAGCGCCCGTTCACGAACATGACGCATGTATCGGCGCCATTCAACTCGACCATATTGAAGGGAGCTAAATGACCCGACACACCCGCCACCATCAGCGAGACATTTGAGTGAGCATGACAATCTCTCAGCCACCAAGGCATATTCAAGTCAAAAAAAAGAAAAAGATAACTAAATGTAAATGGTGGCTTTACAGTACATAGAACTCACACAAATGTGCTATGCAGTTATATAATACTACGAGATGGAATCTATACAATGCAAGGATATTTTACAATCTTCTGCAGCTTCCACAATAACGTAACCTGGGAATCAGTTAGTTTGCCTATGGTTGTGGAGCAGTACCAGCATTGAGCCAAGCATTTTTATCATTAATGTAATCCCCCAAATTATAATATGCTTGCCTACATAGTGTGCGTTTTATACAAGATTTAAATTTCGTCTCATTCAGTTGTAGAATGTGAGGAGGTATTTTATTGTAACATTTTAAACAGTACCCCATGAAAGATGAATCTACTTTAGCAAGCCTGAAACCTGGCTGAACGAGTTGGTCCCTATTTCTAGTATTATAGTGGTGTCTGTCACCTCTTTTACTGAATAAATGCAGATTTTTCCTAACGTACATGATGTTTTCATAGATGTATTGGCAAGGTACTGTCAAGATGTTAATTTCCTTAAACAGTTCTCTCAGAGAGTCGCGTCTACGTATATGGCTCTGATTGCTCTTTTCTGCAGAATGAATATAGACTCGATGTCTGCCGCACGTCCCCACAGTAAAATACCGTATGACATAATACTATGAAAATAACTGAAATAGACTAGCCTCGCGGTATCAATATCAGTAAATTGACGGATCTTTCTAACAGCATATGCAGCTGAGCTCAGCCGTCCTGCAAGAGATGTTAAATGAGGACCCCATTGTAACTTTGAATCGAGCGTGATTCCCAAGAAAACTGTTTTATCGACGAATTCTAGTTTCTCTTGATTCAACATTATGTCACAATCACACAACTCGCTCGCACTAGTAGTTTAATTGTCAGTCTAAAGACAGTCTTATCTTTAGTGTTTGAAAGCCCTTAATAATAGCTTTTCGTGAAAGCAAATCAACAATAGCTTGAGCATATCCTGCTCACATCACAGCTAGGTACAACCATATTTATTTTTCTTGTGTTCCTAATAGAATTTATAGTTATATTTTTGGACAATATTAATCACCTAATGTCCTCTCTATGATTGGTTCTATCTATTATAAGCTACATTACTGAGATTGTGACATTAATGTGTAATGTGTAGGTACAATATTATTCTAAAAAAGACGAAAAAGGTAGAAATAGCCTTTTCCCTACAAAACTATAAACTACTAAATACAATTTGATTAGTACTTGAGGCAAAAATTGTGTTTACATTGTTAACGAATCTATGTACACTAATATTATAAGTTTTTAAGGTAGGGGGTTAATCTTCGGAACCACTGCTTTAATTCCAAAAATCCATTCGCTAACGGGAACCCTGTTATAGATAGGCTAAATTCAAACGTTCCTGTGAATATATTCCATAAATAACGAGAACGAAACCGCGAGCAAAAGCAAGTTCAAAAATAAAAAGCGATCGCCGTGGTGCCGCCGCTCGGTGCAGTTCAAAGTTAGTGAAAACACAGATGAATTTATTTGCTGTTACTAAAACTCCTCGCGTTTGCTTTGCTTCGCGTCACATCGTGTTATAAAAGTGCTATAATTGCTCTCAAACACATCCTTTTTATTGCTGTATTTTGTACTATGTTAACAGAATAAGAAATCGTACCCTTTGAAGTGATCTTAAACACTACTTTCCTTTCGGGCCCCGCTGCAGTTGGTTCGATATTTTTAAGCATAGCTTCCTTCTAGCTTTACTAAAAACCCAAGAGCCAGCCCTTGAAGATCAAAATAGTTACGAAATGGGATTCAAGGTAAGAAGATCACTTGCGGGCCTGTTCGAAAGAGATACCGCGGCCCCGGAACATAAAGGGCGAGGAAGGAACATGGATGGGTTTTAGTCAGTAAGAGTCTGACACTCCCTCCCGCTCCGCCTAGAGTGGGAGAAGTCATTTGATGATTTCGAATCCTAAAAAAAAAAAAAAGGTAAGAAGATCAAAAAATAAGGAAAAGGGACTTTTGGTATTCTATTTTGTTTAGTTGTCGAAATGGGAAAGTTACGAGATGGGACGGAACCCCATATCTTCAAGATGGCTTGCCTGTTCTAGGTGGAAACGCTACGGTAGACCGCGAAATACAAATTTACTTAAGTTTTTTGCAATTTGCATTTAAATACGTACGTGTTATGGTCGCGAATCACATTTGGTTCACAATACAGCCTGTCACTGACCGGCAAATTACAAAAGAACGTAAGAAAACTTGTGTGTCGCTTTTGTATTTTTAGACCTATTTGAAAAAGTTCACACTCATCGTATAGTTTTAGTTATCTCTCATCCCTCCCTATCTATACCTACTTGACTAAGTTGAAATTGTTTGAAAGAAAACATATTTATTTGGCCCATGCTACAAGTGCAGTTTGCTGAAAAACCACCTGAGCTCCCTTACTATAAGAAAACTAATAACAATAAAGTTCTGAGATTAATATTCCATACGTTTCCAAAACAAACAAGAACAATCGAATGTTATTAAACAAGTCACATAATCTATCGAAATTAATTTCACTTGTAGTGCCCACAATACACACAATAATGAAGGGTTGCCTAACTTGCGAGGTTCCGGGCTCTCTGCAAGTTTAGGCAACTTGCGCAACTAACTAAATTAGGTGTCCCTCGATCAGGTGCGGGCCTAACTATAACTGAATCTTGGGCCGCAAACTATAGGAAATAATATCATTGGCTGTAGTATATCCTATTATAATAATTTATTATTAAATTACATATAAACAACACAAAAGTTAGTAAAAATATGGCGTAAACTTTAGAATCACGAAAATTGGACCAGCCATCACAGAAAAATCGGATGTGTGTTCAACGTGAAAAAAACCTTCTGCTTGTGTAAGATGCAAGAAAATAACTTATTATATAAACCGTGTTTTAGGACATAGGTTCCTGGTTTCTCTCCGTGTCTCCTTCCGTCGATGGACCGTTATCTATTCTACGAGGGCCCACTAAGGAACTGGTTACCAGGATGGTTTCCGCTCACGTTTTATTTCATTGCTAACATCACATTTATTGTTACATCTTTTCTATCTGAATTTAATCTAAGCAAATGAATACTTTACATAATACAACGTGTAAGTTTGCCGTTAGTCACCTAATAAAGATTTCAAACGCCATCGGTGGTACTGATGAATCACAGAACAAAAATATAGTACTAAGTTACAACACTATTTATTCTAATTAACTCTCCTCTTAACCCTATAACAATTCACACACTTCTAAGTAAGTCTCCTCTTCACACTTACTTCTAAATAATTCTCCTCTTAACCTCATCACAATTCACACACTTCTAAGTAAGTCTCCTCTTCACACAAACTTCTAAATAACTCTCCTCTTAACCTCATCACAATTCACACTCTTCTAAGTAAGTCTCCTCTTCACACACACTTCTAAATAACTCTTCTCTTAACCTTATCACAATTCACACTCTTCTAAGTAAGTCTCCTCTTCACACACACTTCTAAATAACTCTCCTCTTAACCTCATCACAATTCACACTCTTCTAAGTAAGTCTTCTCTTCACACACACTTCTAAATAACTCTACTCTTAACCTCATCACAATTCACACACTTCTAAGTAAGTCTCCTCTTCACACTTACTTCTAAATAATTCTCCTCTTAACCTCATCACAATTCACACACTTCTAAGTAAGTCTCCTCTTCACACACACTTCTAAATAACTCTCCTCTTAACCTCATCACAATTCACACTCTTCTAAGTAAGTCTCCTCTTCACACACACTTCTAAATAACTCTCCTCTTAACCTTATCAAAATTCACACTCTTCTAAGTAAGTCTCCTCTTCACACACTTCTAAATAACTCTCCTCTTAACCCTATCACAATTCACATCGTAAAGTAACAGTATACGATTCAACCTTCATTCTGCAGTAAGAGCACTTGTGATTCTCTTTCTCGCAACCCACAGTCTGTGGCAACACGTCTCTTGGGTACACTGCGGAGCTTGCATTAGTGTCGTGTCATCATTATCTCGTAAATCATTAAACTGAGGTGGCTAGACCGCGTATAAACACATACATAAGCATAAAACCACAGCACAGGCAAAGGGCAGTAGTGAAACTTTAAAAAATTTAAAGTTCTTTTTACGACGGCGGAGTGTTATGCGGAAATAGTGGTAGTAACTATTTTGTAGTTTATTCTGCTTTTCGCAACTGTGTTGATTATTATGTGGGCGTAAATAGTCGGATTAAGCTCCATGTTCACCAAAAAGATGACGGTCTGGTTATCTAAAAACAGCTGTTTGAACACATTTTTATATGGGAACATGTCACATTGACAGAGCTGTTTTTAGATAATCAGATTGTTTTCTTTTCGGCGATTTCAGATAGAAATTTGTTCCATGCGGTAATAGCTGTATCTCGTTAGACTGGGAGCCGAACCCAAAATAGAGAAAAGTGGT
Organism: Xestia c-nigrum; assembly: GCA_916618015.1. Classification (NCBI taxonomy): domain Eukaryota; kingdom Metazoa; phylum Arthropoda; class Insecta; order Lepidoptera; family Noctuidae; genus Xestia; species Xestia c-nigrum. The sequence continues at coordinate 17,266,155 of OU745260.1, forward strand.
CTTAGTTTCATAGACTTAAACTTAACAATATGGACAGTGTAGATGCGTTGTTTATTCGGATGTCACAAATGTTATTATTTAAGTAAAAAAATGTCACCCGAAAGGGGTTGGTCAGTAGGCCAAACATGAATTGAAAGTCATTGTTCTTAAATGATTACCTAAGCCTCAGACAAACACGGTTTTAACACGGAAAAGAAAAAAAACATTTAACAAACATACATATCATAATCATCATCATCGCATCGCGGTGATAATCCCCAAAACAAAAAACTTAATAGTACAGCAACATATCGCCAACATCAATTATTTCATAGGTTAATAGATCACAATAGTAAACTGTGACGCATCAATATCGGTTCTTGTCTTAGGCACCGTGCACGTCCTCAGGTGATGCGAAACGAGCGCGCGTCTTCATGCCATACAACGACCTGTTAGTGACGACGGTGACTTATTAGCCCGTGGTCGCTAGTTGTATTTTTTATTAATTTGTGGCCGTAGCGCCAAATGGCATGGTTGACGCAGTGTCGCGGGTTCACACGCCTGGAACAAATCTGTATGGTTTAGCTCCGGGGGTCTGACTGTGTCAAAGTGCTTTTTTCATTCATTCATTAATTCATTCTTATTCTTTATTGCACAAAAAAAAAAACAACAAAAATACATATTACTTGCAATAATATAGCTTATGTACAAAGGCGAGCTTAACCCAGAGTTGGGTTTTCTTACAGCAAACCTAATTTTGAAAGCGAGATTTGCAAAAGAGGATATATTTACCTATGTGCATTTACATTACATTCTATATTAAACTTAAAAAAAAATAAACTACATTCATACAATAAAATATATATGTAATACATACAGCTTTTATACAAACCTATAAAATCCGATATTTATATACATACATATTGATCATGTAGACAGGAAATGGTCCTTTATTCGCTTTTTTTTTTAGTTTTTGTGAACGCATCCAGAATACAGGAGAAATTCCTAGTTTGGGGCAAGGATTTAAAAAAGCTTGTAAACCGCGCCAAACTCATCCACAAATCGCGTTGCAGTTTTTGTATTCCACAGACGCTGTCATAAGATGCGCGTCGCGTGATTATGTAGATTGTGAAAAATTGGTTACAAAAAAAGAAAGTCATTTCCCTGGAATAAAGTTTCTGTGTAAATCGTCCTAATTTGGGTGATAAAGTTCAAATAAGGTCGAAAACCGACTACACGGACAGACGATCTCATAAAAGTGTCCGGAAGATACTGGAAACCCATAACCCAAAACCGCCAGAAGTGGAGCGATTTGGAAGAGACCTACACTCAACATTGGGTGGCCAAAGGTTGAAGAAGAGAGAGAGAGGGAGAAAGTAGAAAATGCGACTATGATATTCATCTTACACAGCAATAATAAACACAAAGCGGTTACCAATCTGACTGGCAAGTATGTGTTTAAGACGAAACACAATTTTGGCAATAAAGTAACAAGAACGTGAAAATCATATTTTGTTCGTCATGAATTTGAGGGTTGGTGTCATGATAATAATATTCTCCTCGACCTTGTTCAATTATTCGGGGTCGCTCCTTGTGAGCACTTCTTGACTTAATCCTATTGCACACGGTAGAGGAACCGACATACATATTCAAAGGCATAATAACAATAGATTCACCGCATTAAAACAACGAAAATATTTTAAAGCTAAGTACTGACTAACTTAGTAAAGGTGACAGGACTCCCACACAACACCTTTTGAAAAACAATTGATTAAAAAAATAATCAACAAAGAAATGTAATACAGGACATGAAAAAACATTAATAGTAAAATCCTATAAAATATTACTTTAGAAATCCACGCGACGGCGACGTTGACACACAGTGCTTGCTACGCCACGCGCCGACCTACGGCGTAGCACACACTGCTACGCAGGCGAGGTCTACGAAACATAATGTGGGAAACTGGGAACCAAAAAACTGGTATTTATTTTATACTAGCTAATTCGTCCGCGTAAAATGATTATAAAATATTACTTCTCTATTTCAATCGGATTTTGAAAAAAAATTCAAGGGATTTTTTGCATGTTACTCTAATTCTTTTCTAAAATAAAAGTAGCTTACTTCTTATAACATCAGCTGTATGCTAGTAAAAGTGCCGTCAAAACCGGTCCCACAATTTTGGAGCTTAAAAGGAAAAACGGGCCGACAATCAGACATAATTGACCTAATTATGTCTGATTGTCCAGGGTACATATTAATTTGATACCACTGAATCATTCCTTCACTGAAAAATGCAGTGTTTTTAGGGTTTCGTTGCCGAATGGCAAAAAACGGACCCCTTATAGATTGGTCATGTCTGTCTGTCTGTCTGTCCGTATGTCACAGCCCCTTTTTTCCCAAACTATAAGAACTATGCTGTTGAAACCCGAGTTTCAACAGCATAGTTCTTATAGTTTCACTTACCGATAAGTGGATGTATTCTGTGAACCGCATTAAGATTTTCACACAAAAATAGAAAAAAAAAACAATAAATTTGGGGGGTTCCCCATACACAGAACTGAAACTCATTTTTTTTTTCATCAAACCCACACGTGGTTGTATCTATGGATAGGTCTTCAAAAATTATATTGAGGTTTCTAATATTATATTTTTCTAAACTGATTAGTTTGCGCGAGAAACATTTCCAAAGTGGTAAAATGTGCCCCCCCCGTAACTTCTAAAATTTAAAAACTATAAAAAAATTATGATGTACATGTAAACTACCACCGAAAATTGGTTTGAACGAGATCTAGTAAGAAGTTTTCTTTAATACGTCGTAAATCGTAAACCGTACAACGAACTGCAAAAACTTATATACTATGTTGCATGCTGTTACGGAACCCTTCATGAGCGAGACCGACTCGCACTTGGCCGCTGTTTTTTTCATCAAATGACCAATCTCGCTGTGGGCGGAGTGGAAAAAAGTATCAGACTTTTACTGACTACAACCCATCCATGTTTCTTCCTAGCCTTTTGTGTTCCAGTTTCCACCAAATGACACGTTTATTGACCAATGCAGAACGATGCGAGTAGTACATTTGATGTTAATTTTTACATGGAAACAGTAAATGGAACTCAAATACTCTCTATTTTCCGACACAGATATGTAACAAATTTTCAAAGGTGCGGCAATATTAAATTAAGTGGCTACCTCGAGGTTTTCTCGGTGTAGGAATAACACAATTATTGGTTTGCTTCAAGTTGGTAAAATTCACTGAAATATGTACTATTTTCATCGTAAAATTATTAATTAAATTAACAGCCAATCTGAGCTTTAGAATTTCTTCGGCTACAGTTTCATTCTATTAGCATTTATTAACATTTTTGATATAGTTTTCAATAGCCCGGGGGCTTTTGAAAGTTAAACTGAAAGTTAGTTATAGTTTCTTCGAGGAGTCGAAATCTAGAAAGGAAAAGGTTGGATACTGTAAATTATTACTTTTCGTATGGTATTACTACAGGTAATATGCCTATATAGTAGATTATATGACAGGGGAGCAAAATATATTTTTACGGCGAAGGTGCTATTTTGAATCCTGAGCGTAGCGAGGGATTTACAGCACATCGCCTGAACATTACAAAATTGTTCTCCAGTCACAGTCATACTTTACTTTTCATATCCTTCTATGAGTAAATATTTCTTCCGGGATTTTGTAGGTGTTACGCGATTGGATAAACTAAGGAATGAGTATATTAGAGGAAGTCTGAAAGTGGCACCGGTGACTGAAAAGTTGAGTGGTATGTGTTGCGGAGGAATGCGGAAAATGTCGTGAAAAAAGTTTTGAGTATGAATGTGGATGGGTATTTGAGTAGAGGAAGACCAAAGAAACGATGGATGGACTGTGTTAAGAAAGATATGGTAAGAAAAGAAGTGTCTGATGAGATGACGAAAAATAGAGGAGTATGGAAGAAGAAGACATGCTGCGCCGACCCCTAATAAATTAGGATAAGGGCAAGAGAATGATGACGATGATGATTTTGTAGGTATTAAGTTTTGAATGATGTTATTAGCTTATTTTTTCGCTTTTAGAAATAGAAGTAGAACTGTTTTTTTTTTGCAAAATACAATAAAGTCCGTACCGATTTCAAGGAAAGGGAAGTAAATCGCGCGATTTCGTTATGTTTTGTTTTATTTACCACGCCTCCAACTACCGTACAGCCAACACTTAGGCTGGTTTTATAGTCACGCCGCTAGACGCGCCGTTGGGCAGAATTTGAAACGCTACTACTACCCCAATAGGTACATATCTTAGGCTGGTTTTATAGTCACGCCGCTAGACGCGCCGTTGGACAGAATTTGAAACGCTACTACCTACTACTCCAATACAAATTCTGCCCAACGGCGCGTCTAGCGGCGTGACTATAAAACCAGCCTTAGCGCGCGTGCTCCGACGGCGCTGCTGAAACGCGTGACTATAAAATCAGCCTTACAGCCAGTAATTTATACAAATTGCGTTCGATTTCAATGAATGTTTTATGTTCCAAATTCAAATCTTAATACTACCCGCTAAAATGTCTATTGGAGAAAAGAACTACTTTGCTCCCGCTTACTCATGTGCTTATACACCATTATTTTATGTTTACACCAAACCCGAAAAGGGGTCATTGTACTCATCATGACCCTTTGACGACTCGAATGGCGTAGTGGTAGTGACGCTGCCTTACGTTCTTAGGGTCCTGGGTTCAAATCCCGGTAGGAGCAAATGTTTGTGTGATGAGCATGGACATTTGATGTTTATATGTATAATAAGTGTGTATTTACAAACAAAAAAGTATATATGTAGTAAGTATATCAACTATCTAGTGTCCACGACACAAGCTTTGCTTAGTGTGGTACTAGGTGGCGCTGTGTGTTAATGTCCAGCGATATTAAATAAATAAAATAAAATAATAATTATTATTATTTTTATTTATTTTTTTTATTTTATATTTATTTATTTATCTTTGCGATATATTTTTTGTTCTACACCGTACCTGGGAACTTTCTATTTACGGAGATATGGGGGGTCAAAGTTACAACTTTTTGACAAGATTTTTTAAAATACAAGTTATTATTGTTAGATTTTGACTATTATCACCTCTACGACCTCCATACTATTCAATTTATTCATCAGCACAATGTTTTAAGTGCGTTACATTGAGTTCTACCACAAAACGTGACTTATAACCTCAAAAAAAAAAGTTGTTTCCCAGCAATATTTTTTGCGTAAAGTTACTTAGTTTGATGTACAGAATGCTTGGTTAACGGTAACTGTATAGTCCGGGAGGTGCTATTGCAAATAAAAAGTCATAGTAAGCCAGCTCATATTGTCATCGAAGGTTGATCTTATATTACCAATAAGTAAACCAACCGTCAGCTGCTCAAGTAGCGGTGGGTGTGGGATGGGGAGGTTACGGAAGTGGTGAAAAAACATGAAAAATTAAGTCATAGTACGCCAGCTGAAACTTCTTTCCTATATACTTAGTTTACTTCATATTCAATCTCACGAGGGCTCTCCGAGAGATTGGATCCCTCTTGAGTTTTCGAAAAATATCACGTAATTTTTTTCCTTAATTAAGACACATCGCAAAATTGTGAATTAAATGGGTTTAATTAAGTCAATTACGGCAAGCTCCTACACATGTTTTTTTATTCATTCATAAATATTTAATCAAAATAATTAAGCAAATTATGTTTTTGAAATAAATCTTAAGCAATCAAATAATAGAAATAGTGACAAGTTTATGAAGTTTCTATTTTTACCCCTGTTCTAGACTGATTAAACCTTTTTTTACTTTTCCCTGATTAAAAAAAGAGGTAAACAGTCAAAGGCTTTTCCCGGAAAATTAGGTTGAAAATTAATGGTTCAGTTAATTTAGTTAACACAATTTTTGCTACTTGAATAGAAACAGGAAATTAGACGTAATGTGAGTGAAAGGCTAATTTTAGTTTTACTCGAATAAACACACAATATCGTTATATTCAGAATTCCAGCTGTGCTATTATAAGGAATAGTTTTTCTTTGGCGAAAAAGCTTTTTTTAATTGATTTGTAAAACCTTGCGTCGCAGGTATAACCTAAATTGTATAACTAGTGACCTCCGTATCTATAAAATAAGTCACAGTAATTCTTGAGTAAAAGTAATTGTAAATACTGTAGTTTAGTAATTGCTTGACTTTAGAACTGTCAAAAGTTGTTACGCTGACGGTCGGTCGCGCACGGTCGGTCACGTACGTCAGTAGCCGGAGCGAGGCTGAGCCTAAGTCGAACTACTCGAAAGCTTAGTGATGACTCACAATTCGAACAGAGGCCACGCGAGCATAGCGAATACTCAGTTCTGCTCCAGATTGCAATGAAGCCGTGCGTTTGGAAGGCTATCGCCACCACTGCCTTTATACTTATTCATCAACTTGTATAAAAAAAGAAAAGTTGGTATAATCAGGACGAAGGTAAAGCACACTTGCCTAGAAAAAACCTATTAATTTGAACTTTGAATAGGACTAGATTATAACGATCAGGGAACAGAGAAGGTCTGGAATTATTAATATATTTTAATACACTCACCTAACACTGTTTTAAGCTATTACGAAGCGGTTTTTCGAGTTCCAGTGGTGCAGATAGGAAAACACAAAGAAAGGGGGCAGACAAGTCTGCTACTAACATTTTTTTCCATCTGCGCGCTTGCAAGAGCGTTGAAATATCGGGACCTCAATAAAAATAATAATCACGGAATATATTCCCGTAAGTAACATTTTAAGTATGCTCACCTAGTTTACCTAAAGCTCTCAATCAGTGAATTATTGAAAATGTAACTGACATTCCAAAAAATGTTTTCAATCATAACCATTTGTCTCATCACAGATACAAATTAGGTTTCCAGAGAGCTAAAAGGTACCAAATCAATTCTATAGCAATTTGCGGGATTTACTCGGACGTGTCCTAACGATTTGTTGCTATCGTGTGGTCTTGAATTCCCGACTACATACGTCAAAGGAATTGTAACCTATTATTAAACTTGAAATATTCCGGAATCTTAAAAGGTTTTAACCTTTGGCATTGTCTAGACTATAGACATACATAATTTGATGTAGATATTCGCGATGAAGATACTGAGTGTAAACAGACTCCACGAAACCGTCAACCAAGCATTCTGTACGCAAAAAAATATGCTGGGAATGAGTTTTCTTTTTTGGAGTGAAAAATCACGTTTTTTAGTAAAACTCAATGTAATGCCGAAACATGCCTCGGGAGATTGATAATAACTAAATTAGTGAAAAAGTTATTAATATTCGGAAATCAGATTTAGCCGAACCGTAATTCAACAAAATATTTTTTTTTTGGTAGCCAATCCATCAAGTAAATAAATTTATATTGGAGTTAACTACACACGGCTCATTACAAGCACACATTCTACTTCCGCACAATTTCAAGGGTTTGATTTTTTTTGCACGGAACCCAATTTTTTTTTTGCCGGTCTCTGAATCTGTCCAGCCGTTTTGGAGATTAACCGAAATAAATAGACACATAGACATGACAGAATGTTTTTTTTTTGTAAGAAGTAGGTACCATACCTATGTATACTTTCATAATGCATTTAGTAAAAGGATGTTATTTCGAAAAAACAGAGACTTCAATTTTATTTATTCGTATAATGTTAATATTATAAGTACCTAGTAATTAACAATTAAATTGCTTCACCTGATTATAACGAGAATTCAACCGCCATTAATTCCGACAGTCCGATTGCACCGAATCACAAATCCTTAATGAAAGATTAACCGTTCACGTTAAAATTGACCGTCGATTGGCGATTGTTCGGTTGCACCACACAATGATTAACTTCATCAATTGCAGGCACTGATTAGAGGTCTGACGTCTAGCTTCCCAGGTTCCCCTCTTATTTGACTCTGACCGCATAATCAGTCCTACTCCGTTGACAGTTAGTCTGCGCACGTCCGCATTTTGATGTGGTAACATAGCCTTGGTTTGTCACTGGTGTGTTGTTGGTGTCAAGTTCTTGTTGCCAGGCGAATTGCGGCACTAGATTGAAATGATTTTCCCCTGTCATTGAATAGATTGGGATCGCTTTTCGAATGCAATTTGATTCGGGTGACATTGATTTCTTTCAGTGTTTAAACGAAAGTACCATTTTAAACTGCGTTTTAGGATTAAACGGGACTGTTCGAAAGAGATACCGTAGCCCCGGAACATTACGGGCAAGGAAGGAACATGGATGGCTTTTAGTCAGTAAAAGCCTGACACTCACTCCCGCTCCCAGAGTGGTAGAAGTTATTTGATGATTCCCCATCCGAAAAAAAAAAACAAAAAAGGTTAGAAATATTGTCAACAAAAAGTCAAAACTATATTTTACTTAATTAAAAAAATCATTATTAATTGTCTTTGTTTACACAATGAATATTCAGATACCTTACAAACTACTATGTTTTCAATCAGTTATTTCCGGTTTCCAAATTCTGTATTTCTAGTAAATCCGGAGGCGTTTGAAATACAATCAGTTAAGTGATTCGGCAGCAGAAGTTAAGTGTGTATCAATATCACGATGGGCTGTCTCTGAGAACTGTGAAGCGTGAAGCCAAATACAAGGAAAGAAAGAAACTTTTATTATCTTCATGATTAAGATCCATGTTCACCGAAAAGATAAGCCTGATCATCTAAAAACAGCTGTCACTGTGACGTGTTCCCATACAAAAATGTGTTTTAAACAGCTGTTTTTACACTGGGAGTTTAGACAGCCAGGCACAAATCTTTTTGTAAATATCTTCGAATGCATTAAAATTAAATGAAGGTCTGCCTTGTTGGTATTTTTTTTTTTTTTTTTTTTTTTGGGACAAGCCCGCCACACACGCCCAAACCACTGTAACTCCTGAAAGCCAGAATCAACAGTGGCAACCACCAGAAAAGCGCCGAGACAATGAAGCTCGACGAAGTCCCAGAGAATGAATTTAACTGTCTTGGATCCCGCAACGAAATTAATCAGAAAGTATAGCGAAGGAGTAGGAAAGAACTGTAATGTCCACTTCCCTCCATATCAGCAGGAGACAGAACGAAACAAGGCCAATAGGCACAAAGGGACGTTTACAACTGGGATAGGCCCAGTTGCCAAGCACCACGGATAAATATTAACGTTAATGGGTCCTAGTTGAGAGCTGTTATATTTGATTCCAATAATAGGTATGGCAAAAACGCTTGAACGCACGGAAATTTGCTCTAGTTTCCACAAGGTCCGTATAGTAAATAACTCCGGATGTAACCTGTACACTATCCAACATAATATTGCGTTCATTTTGCCAAAATGCCTTGTTGGTATATTGGCCGAGAGCGCTATTGTTGAGCATGCTCCTCTGGGTTCGATTGCCGAAGATTTCCGAAGATTGCCGATGATTCCCGAAGATTGCCGAAGTATTGCCAAAGTGTCATTGGGTTTTGCTCCTGGAATTTGTAATTATCAGCTCTGATTCTGGATGAGAGGCCAGTTGAAAAAAAAAACAAGCGGGGCAGCCTTTGGGGGCTGCTGTTAGTGAAAACTAAAACTTTTTTTCTACTATAACATTGTTCTACAGGGAAAAATACTCACGCTTCCCATACGCTCTTTATACTAGAGCTCAGATATATACAGCTAAACGAAAAAAAAACCTAATAATATTTCTCTTGCGTCATATTTTCTTGCACAAACAAATCTGAACAGACTCATATTTATATTTATCTTTCAGCAATAATGGCGAACGAAAAGGTCGTCCAATACATTGGTTAATAACAAATAAACTCAGGATCAGCATCGTCACTTTAATTATGGGAGACCTTTATGATCTCATAATGAGAATTACGACGACGCTTACCTGGCCTATTCGACGGTAAATTATCCTTTTTATGTAGAAGATCATGACTGTATTAATATTGTGAGTTAAGCAGTTATGGTGGATATTATGTTGCATCATGATAATGTTGTGATGATAAAAATATCCCAGTAATTAATAGCTGCAAGCTGCGATCTTTTTTAATCGCATTTGTTAGTTATTTTAAGGGGTTTTTTTTTGCCTAAATCCCATATTTGTTTTTCTAAAATAAAAGTACCCTAATGTATATTTAAATCATCAGCTATGCCTGTAAAAGTCCCGTTAAAAGCGTCAAAACAGACAGACAGACAAAAATACTACAAATACATTATGTCTTATCTCACAATCAAACAAATAATGTAAAATGTTTTTTTATTTATTTGTTTATTATAAATGCCTATTAGTTCCAAACCTAGACAAAGTGCAATTAGGTTATCGTAAATAATCGTACGTAAATAAAGGACATAAATAATTTTTTTTCTGGAATGATCAAAATCGGTCCATCCGTTCGGGAGCTATGATGCCACAGGCCTACACACACACAGACACGTCAAACTTATAACACCCCGTCGTTTTTGAGTCGGGCATTAAAAATATAAATAGGGAACGCTTTGAAAGCGCGTGTCACTTATATGCACTCTTTTGAGATGAACTTGCATTCCAAATAAATTAAACTTGAACCAGTTGTTGAAAATTGTACGACTTTTTAACATTGTGTGGATGGATTGAATAGTACGGGAAACGTGAAAGTAAAACTTTTACATTAAAAGAAACTTGTCAAAAAGTTGGAACTTTGACCCCCAATATCTCCGTAATTAAAAGGTTCTCATGTATGGTGTAGAACAAAAAAAAGATCGCAATGACGGGGAGAGCGAGTCTTTCGGCTTCGTTAAGAGGTTATTTACACCCTTATTAGTATGTTTTCGTAAGTTTACATCGAATATTCCGATTGTCTTTTTTGTTTTTTTTTTAATTTATTTAAACTTTATGCACTTAATGTGCAAAGGCGGACTTAATGCCTTGGGCATTTTCTACCAGTCTACCTTAGGGTAATGCAGAGATTAAACTGTAGGTGCAAGAGTAAAGAAAATTATGAAGACTATAATATAACAATAAATACATATATACATACATACAATAAATTATTAAAAGTGAGGAAAGACAAAAAACAATAAAAAAAAATGTTGATGAAGAAAACAAACAAATTAACTGTGGGATAAGTCTTGTTCCACTCTTCGTCCAAAAATGTGAACTGTATATATGTTACTAATTAAATTCATCAGCAAAAAACACTGAACAGGGGCTAACACTATAATAAAACGCAGTACCTCTTTTTAACCCAAACCCCACAAAAGTGGGATGGACCACATTAAGAAATTACACCTTAAAACCCGTTCCAACGTGGGCGTCAAAAATAGGGTGAGCACTTACCGTAGTTATAAGTCAACGACACTCATTAAGTTAGGACGAAAAATTTGGTGTAAGTTACCCTTGGTCCAAAAAACTATCACACCCAGATAAGGGTCCTTGTCGGACACAGGTGTTGAAAAAAGGGTCACAATTCATAATTTACCCTTGTAAGTATATAATTAACTTATAATGTGGGTGGACCACCTGTTCTAAAAACATGGCGGCTTTTAGATACATTGTTGTGCAGATCCTCTTAGTTTTACAAAAAAAAACAAATAGGATGAGTAGTTTGTACGTTTTATTAGATCAGGTTGGTGGGAAGTTGGCGGAAAATTATTTATTACCTCGTTAGTTGTTGGCTCATGTTGGCATATTCGTCATATTCGTCGTAGGAATATTCGTCAGGCATGCTGGTTTAGTTTAAGGCGCTTAGACGAGCTAAATTAGCAACTCTATTTGTGGCGTTTCAAACTTCGTTTGAAATGCTGTTAGAATAAAGTTCTAATCAGCTTGCACTACAAAGTGGTTGTTACGTCAGCCACTGCGGGCCAAATAGCGCGAAATGAGTGGTTTCGATCAATTTACAAAAAAAACTATTAATTGGATTAAAAAACTGAAACAGTATCATGCTAATATATTGCTTGTAGAATTATTTGCCAAAAAATCAGAATGATCGCGTGCATATTCATGAATCATATACTTTTAGTAATTATAAAACTCGCGTTTAGCTCATGTAATCGCCTTAATCACGATGTTTTCCGTCACCGAAATGAGTGTTAATTATACGGTGCGTGTCTTTTGGTTCGAACTCGGGTCTCAGCTCTACGGTCACACCACTGGGTCACATCACTGCTGATAAGTTAGCTAAAAAGATAGATATCAGTACATATTATAAAACAGTCTCCCGTCCTGTCTGTCTGTCCCTTTGATGCGGATTTTTAGGGTTCCGTAGCCAAATGACAAAAACGGAACCCTTATAGATTCGTCATGTCTGTCTGTCCGTCCGTATGTCACAGCCCCTTTTTTCTGAAACTATGCTGTTGAAACTTGGTTAGTAGATGTATTTTGTGTACCGCATTAAGATTTTCACACAAAAATAGAAAAAAAACAATAAATTTTGGGATACTAACAACTGAAACTCAACTTTTTTTTCATCGTACCCATTCGTGTGGGGTATCTATGGATAGGTCTTCAAAAATGATAATGAGGTTTCTAATTTCATTTTTTTTTAACTGAATAGTTCGCGCTAGAGACACTTCCAAAGATGTAAAATGTGTGTCCCCCCCTCTATAACTTCTAAAATAAGAGAATGATAAAACTAAAAAAATATATGATGTACATTGCTATGTAAACTTCCACCGAAAATTGGTTTGAACGAGATCTAGTTAGTAGTTTTTTTTAATACGTCATAAATCGTAAACAGAAATTAACCTTTCATTCAATCTGCTACGGAACCCTTCATGGGCGAGTCCGACTCGCACTTGGCCGCTTTTTTTAATTGATAGAGTGATTCAAGAGGAAGGTATTAGTATATAATTTTACGCGGGCGAAGCCGCGGGCATCGGCTAGTTTTCTAGAGTTTACGATGAACCTAATTTGTAGTTATTTGAATTCGTGAATGTTGCAGGAGTTAGCACTGCCTTCGATTATTCTGATATGTCGAAATTGATAAAATATTTAGATAGGATTGCCCTCGAAGGGACTTCTTGATATCCTTCCTTATGAAATATTATTTATTCTTGGAAGGTTTATGCTTCGATATTGACGAAATCAATGTATAAGACGAATAAAACAGTTTTCGAACAATAATTTATTCAAGTTTTCTCGTGACAACCCTAGATTTGAACAGAACTGTACATAAATACATAAGAAATCCGATGAAACAGATTACTACAATATCACCAAGCTAGCCAGCGAAATCGGAATCAGAAACCTTTATTCAATTTCCGATTTATCAAAGTACTTATACCTAAACGCAAAAGATTTACCTTTACGAAAAATGGTGGCGAAATACTTGTGGAGTTTCACAAGTTTTTGTTACGGACCATGTTTATTGGCAACTTTCTATTGGTCGACGAATGGTTTCGGAAGCTTTAGAAATGAATTTGTTAACTAAAGTATTACTCAGTTGCAAAATTATACGATATTTACACGTGTTTCGGTTGATCAACCATAGTTTTTTTCATCGGCGGCTCTGGTACGAACACGCCACGTAAACGGCGGTTGTCGCAGTGGCTGAGCGATTAGCACCTACGCTACGTGTCGCGGGTTCGATTCCCGTACAAACGGAACAAACATTTGTATTAAAATCTGTGGTATGGTCAACAAGCAGTTGTTCCAGATCTGCATGTTTGTGTATGTGATTTCATAAAATTCGTAACACCTTCATTATATATTATTAAAATGTCAAAACTAACCAGTGGGAACCTTTTTTTTTATGTATGTTCCCCGATTACTCGAAGATGGCTGGACCGATTTGGATAATTTTTATTTTGTTTCAAAGGGTATACTTTACAGGTGGTCCCATAATCATCAAGTCAGGATCTCATGATGGGATCCTGGACAAATAGAGAGAACTCTTCAAATTTTATATGCACTGGGTTCGATTCCGGGGCCGGTCAAAGTGTTGTTCTGTTTGATGGCAATGGGCTCGCCCCTATTGTATGAAACGTGTGTGTATTATGAGGTGCTATACCTCTGCCTAATCCATCGATTTATAACAGATTCTAAGTGATGATTATACTAACAATACTAACCTAATATCTAAGCACCATTGTTACTAATACTTAATACTAACAAAATTTGGTACCTAGTTGTAAATAAACTTTAATTTATTTAGTGCATAAGTATTAGTGTTTACAGAGTCACCGACCCCACAGTCAAACCATGACAACGGTTTTGTGGGGCTTAGTTTTTAAGTATACTTACTTTGTTTTTGATAAATAAATATAAATACTTACATAAATAAATTAATAATAATAATTACTTGCCGAGCCTGGTTTACCCAAACATCATCTGCCTAGCCTTTTCCCAACTATGTTGGGGTCGGCTTCCAGTCTAACCGGATGGAGCTGAATACCAGTATTTTACATGGAGCGACTGCCTATCTGACCTCCACAACGTAGTTAATACTGCAATGGGTAATACGATGCCACTTGGTAAGACTGGTTGTAACGACTGCCAAAGATGGACAAATGGCAGCCGGGACCAACTGCTTAACGTACAGGGATGGGGAGGATGCAGGAAACTTGGTATGTAAGGGCGGTCACCCATCCACAGACCAACCTAGGCAAGCACGGCTTAACCTAAAGATCGTCCCAAGCGGCTGTTTTATCAGCCACGAGCTCCTCACTCTATTACACAACTCCTCCTGGGTTACCAAAACAATAACAAGTATTTTAATTCAAAAAAGTTGCCAGCATTTTAATTAATCTAAGGTACGATCACAGCCTAATCTATGATAAAGATTTCATCCATAGATTTCCTCAAAATAACGTCCACGCAAAAAGGAAGGCTTTAATTAATTCCTTGGTAATGACCCTCGGGATTATGTGGGATATAATGAACGGACTCTTATGTACACATATGTAATTACATAGCTCATAATCACATATACATTTAATGTTAGCACTAAACTTGTCCTAATTAGCAACTTAATTTATTTGTAGGTAATTTAAGGCGATTACATGAGCTAAACGCGAGTTTTATAATTACTAAAAGTATGTGATTCACTGCTATAAACAAGACCAGAAAAATATATGATATTCTTCAGGATATATGCTAGCATGATACTGTTTTGATGACATAATACAATTAATTTGACTCGATAAAAAAAAATCACGAACTTATCTGTAAAAATATCTTTCAAACAATAAAAAACATACTAATATGTATGCGATCATTTAGATTTTTTGACAAATAATTCTACAAGCAATATATTAGCGTGATACTGTTTCAGTTATTTTTAATAAAATCACTAGTTTTTTTAGAAGCCGAACCCATCATAGTTGGGAAAGCGCTAGGCAGATCATGTATATTGTAGGATAGCAATATGATGTCACAGCAGCAGTTTGTTTTCAAACAGTTGATAGGACACACAATCTCTATATTTTTCTAGCTTTCTCGGAAATTGAACGGGAAAACGTGCTCATACCTTGTGCAAGCACTATTTTGTAATATTTTCGTTGCGCAGCCATTTTAGTTTTTGACCTCCAATATTGAGGTGGCATTATCTCTAGAATCCTCGTATAAACAGGATTTTTTACAAGTTTTTATTCTACTTGCAATGTTTGTTTGTTTGGGTTAAAATTTTGCAACAAATCTTTAAAACAGTTATCCCCAATCGATTGAGCTCAATTTTTGCATACACGTTTAGCTCGGATGACAATATATGGTTAGCTTAGTGACGCCATTCTAAATCTAACAGCCTTATTATCACACTAGCGAGTTGCGAGTGAATTGATAGGGGGGCGAGGGCGCAGCGAGCTCGCCGTGAGTTCGCAACGTGTGCTCGGCGTGCTGATGGGATTGAATAGAACAGGGGTCGTGTAGGTGTTTCAAGTAAAAATCTTAAAATAAAAACTTGTTAAAAAAAAATTGACAAAAAGTTGGAACTTTGACCCCCAATATCTCCGTAACTAGAAGGTCCCAGGTATGGTGTAGAAAATTAATCGAAATGACGGGGAGAACTAGTGCTAAGGGTTTATTTACAGCCTCTATGGGGTTGCAATGTGTAAGCGGGTCTGACTTCCTTGGATAGACCAGACAAATATTAAGTATCGCCCTTCGTGGAGGCAAAAAGACCACCAATCTACAAACAGCTCTCTCCACCTATTATGCTTATGCCTACGCATGGCTTAGCTATGGTGTCACTCTTTGGGGAAACAGCACAGGTGTACAAACACTTTTCACCCTACAAAAGAAATTGGTCAGAATCCTGGTAAACATTGAGCAGACAGATAGCTGCAAGCCTTACTTTAGAAAACATAATATTTTAACCCTTCCCTGTATTTACATTTTAGAAACATGCAAATTTGTCCGAAAACATCAAGAATTTTATTCAAAACGGGAAGACATTCAGACACGCTATCTACTCAGACACCGATCTAGATTAAACATACCAAGTTCCCGATTACAAATGAACTCAAAAAGTCCCTACGTAATGTCCATAAAAGTATACAATAAACTACCCGCTACAATAAAAAAAGAAGAAAAAATTAACACATTCTTAAAAAAACTTAGACAATTTTTGCTGAATAAAAGCTACTACTCATTAGATGAATATGTAAGTGATAGACTTATAAAGTCATAACTAGTCATAAATGTCTATGCTGTAAATTTTGTTTGATTATTTATTATAATTTATTTTTATTTAATTTATTAATTTAATATACAGGGTTATTTTTTGTTTACACTAAACCCGAAAAAGGGTCATTGTACTCATCATTTTGAACAACTTTTTCTATGGGACGAACCGTGAAATAGCGAAAAAAAAATCAGCTGTTCCCTACAATTATGTTCGCATAACTCGTCAAAATGTAGGGAACAGCTGATTTTTTTTTCGCGATTTCAAGGTTCGTCCCATAGAAAAAGTTGTTCAAAATGATGAGTACAATGACCCCTTTTCGGGTTTAGTATAAACAAAAAATAATGTTGTATAGGTGCCTGGTTATGTTGTATACCATTGATTGATTTATTTTATACTATTAATTAATGTTTTGGACGAATACATTGTTATAATGATAATTACTAATTACACATAATGAATAATAATTTTAGACTATAATTAATATTAATCTCAGAAAGTATCTACCTTCTACGTTGTATAATTTACAAATACTTCCTCTCTCCTAAGTCACTTATTTTGCTGTGCCCGACAGGGTCCATGTGATCTAGTTATAAGTTTACCACCTAAGAATAAGAATACATGTGGAATGCAATAAAGTATTGAGTATTGAATATTTTTAACCTTATGGCCTCTATAACGGTATGTAAAAAGCGGAGGAGCGCGATATAAACAATTTTCAGGAATCAGCAATAAGTCTTCTAAGGTCCATGTTCACCGAAAAGCAGCTGTCACTGTGACATGTTCCCATATAAAAATGTGTTTTAAACAGCTGTTTTTAGATAATCTGACAGTCATCTTTTTGCTGAACATGGACCTAAAGGTGCAATATCCTGTAGGTAGTATGAGGTTGGGCTCGATTCTTAGGTCAAAGTGTTTTTGGGTTATTAACCCGTAGTCTAATTTCGAGCCCGGTTGACGGATATATGACAAATTATTCACCTATTATTACCAACATTGAAAGAATAGAACTGGCAGAATGTGGGGGAACTACATGAACCTACATCTCTGCCCAACCTTTCGCAGATTACAGGCGTCTTGAGAATCCAAGGAGTAGAGCAAAGATACATCTTTCATTAATAATTAAGTGGTTCTTTGTTATGTGCTCATCATTAATCATTAATAAATCGCCAACAGACTGAGAAACCTGAGAAAGTTCAGGAGAGAGCACGTACTAAGAAGTGAAACAGCGGCTTCAAAATTACGTATCGATATTTATGCAACGGATTTAGTTTTGCCCAACCCTTCGTGGATTGCAGTCGTGATATAAGGTTATTTCCACGGCTCGACAATGTCAATGTTATGTCTTAACTTAACTCCCTCGCTGTGCTCGGGATTCAATAAACGCCCGCTACTTAAGAAACTACTTTGTCCCCTTAGTCCATGATATACTACGATGTTAAACCTACCTACACTTTAAAAAAATATTGAGGAAACACCTCGAAGAAAAGCCTTTGTCAAAAAGATAACGGCTCTCTTTTATTGACGTCGTCGTTTTAAATCTCGAACAGTTTTGCAGCGCTGTAATGAATCGAAAAAACTGGCATGTAGGTTACTACAGACTATTGGACGGACGTGTCTAGTTAAATGAACGAAGAGAAAAACTGGCTATGAGCTAACTGGCAATTACTAGTAGGACAGTACACTTTTGAAAGTATTTTCGCTTTAAAAATTATCAACCTTAGGATATACGCCACTGTCCAGTGTCCGTTACTGAGCGATTATCTCTGGTTTTAAGGACTTCGGAAGATTGGATTAACAATGAGTTATTTTTAACTCGAAAACTTAGTCAAGAAAAACTTTTGTTCCCGCTAAAAAAAAACTCGAGATTCAATTACATATTGTATTTCGTTGATTATATGCGTTTTTTGACTGTTTTTTTTTACTAATATTGCGTTATTTTGAATAATGTAGGACGAAGTGACCAGATTACAAACTTATGGAATTATTATCAACCGCTTCCGCGGTTTTAATGCCTAGTGCGTACAATGTTTTAGATTTGAATTAGTAATGCAGTTTTATTCATGTTTCTTAGAATAACAATAATTACACGTTATTCAATGATTTTCGTATATCTTTTACAGTTTTCACATCAAAATTGGCTGTGAGAAAATTATAATTATGTTTGTAATTTAAAAGTAATTTTAACTGGGATGTTGAGTTCTTCTTCCTCTTTATTCAAGTTTTGTACATAATGGGTCAAAAAGTATAAGTGTTATTTGGTTTTTTAATAGGGATTTCTAAGTAGTAGATGCTTATTGGCTTTCGACTCCTATTAAGTCATAATCATCATTCTCTTGCCCTTAAACTCAATTTCTTTGGGGTCAACGCAACATATCTTCTTCTTCCGTATTTCTTTCTCCATTACTCGTGATCTTATCAGACACCTCCTTTCTTCCCACACCACCCTTCACACAATCCATCCATCGTTTCTTTGGTCTGTCTCTACTATTAAACCTATTAATTATGGGACTTAAAATAATAGCACTAAAAATAATTATGTATTTCATCACCACTGCTCTCAAAGCGGTGAAGGAAAACATCGTGAGGAAACGTCCGAGAACTAGACATTAAGATAAGATAAGATAAGATAAGATAATATTTATTTACTAAACATGTGACATACATACAAGAAAATACATGCATGCAAGATGGTAACAAAACAACACTATAAGGTACAGCATGTTTGCCACATGATGTGATGTGCAAATGTCCAGAAGTGTTATAAACATTCTCATAAAATAAAGAAAAATTAAGTAATCAAAGAACAATAATATTGCAATAAATTTTAAATAACAAAAATTGGGTAGAAATTAAAAACAAAATAAGTTACTAAGACTAAAAAACAATTATCATGTCAACAATAAAAATAAAATAAAAAGCTATTCATGTCAATAAGAATCTTTCCTCTAGGAACTCGTTAATACGCCTTATTTTCTAAATAATTCTTAAGTTTACTTTTCAAATGTACATTATTAAGCTCTTTCCAACTTTTTGGCAAATTATTGTATACAGTAGGAGCCATATGAAAAGCACTTTTGCGCATAAGTGCAGTCCTAGAAGGAGGAACACATAGTTGGGTTTGGTCACGCCTGTTCCTAGGAAATTGAAGACATGTGACATAAACCAACCCGCATTGGGTCCGCGTGATGGATTATAGCTGTATAGTGTTCTAGACTCACAACAGAGGGAACATTATAACCTTACTATGAATGTTGACTTTTTACAACAGAGCCTGTACAGCTGACAGTAATATCGACATTTTCTTTGATAGATTGTCAAAGTTCAAAACAGGAATCCTTGAAATTGACCTGTAACCAGCTTTATACTTACTTATTTTAATGTATACTTTATACAATTTAATTTTTATTTAAATCCAATGATAAGTTAATCTATTTAAAATTTTATTCCAATACTTTATTGATTTGATTTAGTTTGACTATATGTATTTGGTTTGACTATAAGTGTTCATAATTAATTCGCTTTGTTTTTAATCATTTTTAATTGAATTGAATCTAATAATTGTTTGTTGTGAATGTTGTGCATGCCTATAAGTGACATATTTACACGCACTGTAGACTTATAATCACTTTATGGAACCAATCTTGTAAATATGTCGTTGGTGTTCCTTATCTAATAAATAAATAAATAAACTTCAAATATACCTGACGAATGGTGTACCCGGTACTCCTCAGCCTAATACATTTTGGATAATTGGTCGATGCTCGGATGCTCCAATTGGTCAGAAAACAACCGAAATCAGAATTATGTTAATGTATAAAATATAAATATCATGTTTTTCCGCACAAGTACTCTCGGATTAACCTTTAACCCACCACAATGTACGAACTTCGCTGAACTTCGAAAAGTTTGCGAATAATATAACAATTTACGCCCATCTATCTTGTACAGGTACGTCAGGTTTGGGTATTGTTTTTGTTTTATTAATTGGAGACTATCTTTAGAAACCAACCTAAATAAAAAAAATATTTAAAAGACCGTCTTATTAAAATTGAGATTTGTGAGGATCGTTGTAACGCAATATCTCGCAATAAATGCTTAACAGACAGAATACACATATATTATAGTGTTTTATAATCTCGATTTATATCTATACTAAATACAGGGTGTTTGGTGCATCGTGTGCCAAATTGAAATGGTCGACTGGGGGGGTCACCTTCTATCCTTTCAGACCCCTAAACACTTCTCATGCCCTGTGGCTTTTTTCTTAGGGGTCTGAAAGGATAGAAGGTGACCCCCCCAGTCGACCATTTCAATTTGGCACACGATGCACCAAACACCCTGTATAATATTATAAAGCTGAAGAGTTTGTTTGTTTGGTTGAACGCGCTAATCTCAGGACCAAACGATTGGAATTGTAAAAAATATGTTTATTTTGGATAGTCCATGTACCGAGAAAGGACATAGACTATATAACATCGTGATACGAGCAACAGGACCGCAGCATGAATGAAATACGTTGCAAAAACGAGGAAAATGTATTCCTTTTGTGAGTTTTTTCCTTTCTTTCTTATGTGACGCAGACGAAGTTGCGTGGGTCAGCTAGTATAAAATATACGAGTCCCACGGCTGTGCCACACGGAAGGAAAGTACCATAAATGATTATTGTAATTACGAAGTTTTACTGAAAAATTACATCATTTTGATTTTGAAACTTATTTAAACTGCATTCAAACCTTTTTAGATGTCACCTGCCTGAACCAAAAAATGAAACCCACCAAATATTAAAAAAAATGTATTATATGATAACGGTCGACAGGGAATTTATGGAATATTTCATCTGAACTATTAACTAGTGTTAAAAAAAGGCCACAACATTACATTTTATTTAAAATATAGTTAAAAGTTCATAAAAATGAATAATAGACCTTGCACCTTTTTATACCGTAATTTTGATTTGTTTTGTCCTGTGCGGGCTAATAAATGCTTTTTGTTTCTTACTTTGCTTCTTTCTTTGTCGCGCAAGTTAAAATACGAATATGGCCTCAAAACCAACAAAAAACACCTCAGACTCTAACTTGCATAGTCCGCATATGAACTGACCAACATTATGTGTCGACTTTTAAAGAGATTTTGACCTCTCTCTTTTTTCGGTGTTTCAACTCAGAAGGAGAGAGATAGAAAACGCCTCATTGTAGGAACGGCAAACTTTGACATTCTACCGTAAATCTGTCTTCAAACACAAAAAAAACTTACAACTCCCATTAAACACTATAAGTGGGACGAATAAACACCAATTTTATAGTATTCCCGACAAAAGAGAAGTCGTGTAGGGTGACCGTAAGATCGGAACTATTTGAGACAAGAGTGGCGTTCCGTGTCGCGAACCCTCTAATATATGGGTGTCCATGAGGCGTTGAGATAGATGGACCACACATTTTTGTCAATTGTGTGGAAACGGTAAAAGGTTGGGATAAGTATTAAGTTTACATTAAATGCGTAAATGTCAAATTAACACGTGGATTTTATTATTTTATGCGAAAAATATTTTATTAAACTGTAAATAAATAATTTATTTGGAAAGTAGGTTTACAAACAATTAGGCGCCATAGAATTATTTCTCACTAGGTAGCTTCTGCCCGCGACTTCGTTCGCGTGAATTTCCCTCTTGCAACTTTTCTTATTGCTGCTCCGCTCCTATTAGTCATAGCGTGATGTTATATAGCCTATAGCCTTTCTCGATAAATGGACTATCCAACGCAAAAATATTTTTTCAATTCGAACCGGTCGTTCCTGAGATTAGCGCGTTCAAACAAACAAACAAACAAACAAACTCTTCAGCTTTATAATATTAGTATAGATACAATGGTAAATTAAAACAGCATTTTGGATGTGTTCTCGGGAGTTTCTTAAATAAATATCCCATTTATTCTGGTATTTGAGTGTTTGACTGAAAAAACACTAAAATACAAGTAAAATTGAGAAAACTCGGTATGTAAGGGCCACTCATCCGTAGACCAACCTAAAGATCGACCGAAGCGGCTGTTATTATTTAGCCAAAAGCTTCTCTTTTGTCAGTGTAGCAGGTCCAGCCAGACAAATAATAAGTCCTGGCTAAATCCTAATTAGGTCGTAAACAATATTTGTACGCTTTAAAGTGTTAAAACAAGTTGGTAATTATATGCCCTCATAATCAGAGTTTATGAGAGTAAACGAAGATGTATGAGTTGTTTTGCTTACGTCTGTAATTATTCAAATATTTTATAACAATTATGTGCTCATGACAAATATTCTCTGCTTATGCTGGGAACTTTTGATGATATGAGTAGGCAAGTCTCCGAGTCCCTTTTACCCGATTCCCAGTTTAGCCAAAATGTTGTCTGGTTTTTTGATTTGTAATCTTTAAGTGGCAACCATGGAGTCAGGATTTATGCCTGGTTGATGGCAATAGGCACGCCCCCTATTACATTGAAAATCTATACTAATATTATAAAGCAGAAGAGTTTGTTTGTTTGGTTGAACGCGCAAATCTCAGGAACTACCGGCTCGAATTGAAAGTGGATGAAATCTGAAAAATGGAACATTCATTATAAAATTCATAATTTCACCGTGATGGGAAGCCGAGCCTGAACATTCAGTCTGCGTTTGGTCTTCGAGCCGGCCAAAAGCGGAAAAATAAAATGCATAAATAATTATAATTGCATAAGTTGCTAAAAAAAGGTTACAAAGAAGGTCTAACATCTAATGTATATGTCACCGTAAAATTGTCAAACACGTTATATTACAATATCGTGTTTCTCTCTAGCGATATTGTAAACTCTAGATTATTATCAACTGAATATACGAAAGTATCTCTGCCCCCATAATCGGGACTCGGGGCACCCCCCCCGTTTGGTTAGTTAGGTTCCTTTAAACCCTGCACTCGGAAATAGGGGCCCCGCGAAGCGGGGTTCCGTCGACTACGCTTTTTAAGGGGAATATAAAGTGTTTTAAGGTTAGGTTATATTAATCGATATTTCTCAGGAATGGTACAGTATCTTTTCATGAGCATGACCCCTCCTTCCCTCCACACCGCGTGAGTTGACTACGATCGCATGCATTTCACGAAAAATAATGCGTTTTATTGTAAGCAGTATGTTCATTTGACAATAATTCCAGAGTTTACAATATCGCTAGCGATATTATAATATAACGTGTTTGACAATTTTACGGTGACATATACAACCTACAACTCCTAGTTACGGCAATATATTAAAAAGAAAACTAGCTTGTCATTGTCATTATCTGACATGGGGTGACATGGGGTGTTAGGTTTTTTTCGTTACGGAATTTCTGGATTCGATCTTCACGCTCACGGCCCGCGATAGAAGCTATGCAATAACTTAAAAAAATGACAGCTCAGTAGTCGCGCTTGAATCAACATTTTCACGTAAACAAAGTCGCGGACAAAATCCAGTAATAAATAAAAATGAAAAATATAAGCACCTCAAACTTCATCAGTGAACTGGTACAGTCGGTTACGTCCCATCTCGTAACTTTCCCATTCCGACAACTAAACAAAATAACATCGCAAAATTCCCATTTCGTAACTATTTTGAATACATTGAATTCCATCTCGCCAACTTTTCCCATTGGGTAAAAGGCTTCTATTCTAAAAAAAAGAAAACAAAGTAAAAATATATCAATTACAGGATTAATCAGGCTATCGTTAAATAATCTTACTTAGTTTTACTTCTAAGTTTGAAAATGAACTTACTTAATCCTCTTTAATTTTCAAGTTCAATCACTTAATCAATGTCAAATTCTATTTCGCTTTGTAATTCTATACCCTCTGAATACTAACTGAACTTGATCATTTAGGTAAGTACTAACTAAGTTAACTTCATCATTTATTAACAACATGCCATTTAACTTAAGATTACTTGCAACCTAGAGGAACCACTTCATATATAATACATACTTAGGTCGATGTTCACCAAAACGATGACGGTCTCATTATCTAAAAACAGCTGTTTAAAACACATTCTTGTATGGGAACATGTCACAGTGACAGCTGTTTTTAGATAATCAGACCGTTCAAACACTGTTTTAGGCTTTCACGGTTTAAAACTAAACTTATATTGTCACTTACGGGATATCTTCCGTTATTATTTATGGTTTTGAGCTCCCGATATTACCCGCGATCATGGCGCTTGCAGCAGCGTCGAAATATCGGGAGCTCAAAACCATAAATAATCACGGAAGATATCCCGTAAGTGACAATATAAGTTTAATCAGACCGTTATTTTTCCGGTGAACATGGACCTTAATAAGTTAATCAAGATAATAACCATCCGTTTTATAAAGGGTGCAAACACACTTATAACGAAGCCGTCAACCCAGCATTCTGTAAATACATTAAACTAAGTAACCATACGCAAAAATTATTGCTGGAAAATGCCTTTTTTTTGGGGGGAAAAAATCACGTTTTACGTTATAAAACTCAATGTAACTCACTGAAAACATTGTTCTGGTGGATGGATTGAATAGTATGGGGGTCGTGAAGTTGTTTCAAGTAAAGTTTTAACATAAAAAAACATGAAATTTAAAAAAAACAAATTGAAACAGTTGGAACTTTGACCGCCATACCTCCACGGCTACGTAACTAGAAGGTTCTAAACGTATGGTTTAGAAAAAAAAAATGATCGCAATGACTGGAAGAGTGGGAGAGCAAGGCTTCGTTGAGAGACTTTTTACACCCTTTATTTCAATTTGTTTCTTATCTCTTTGAGCACTTTTCTGCAAGCTGTTATTACAACTACTCCTCTTATGAACTTGATCCTTGTTTATCCGTGTTAATTAACACAGTAGATACATCATAAAGAATAATATTTTTAACTTAGTGTAAAAGCGGGCTTAGTTTATCATAAACTAGCTGACCCACGCAACTTCGTCTGCGTCACATAAGAATAAAAAAACGAAAGGACAAAAACATCCCCGTGTTTGCAACATTTTTCATTCCTGCTCCGCTTCTAATGGTTGTAGCGTGATGTTATATAGCTTAAAGCCTTCCTCGATAAATGGACTATCCAACACAAAAATAATTTTTCAATTCGAACCGGTAGTTCTTGAGATTAGCGCGTTCAACCAAACAAACAAACAAACTCTTCTGCTTTATAATATTAGTATAGATGGATGAGACTAACTTTGAACTAAAAGGATCTAAGTTAAACTAAAGTAAAACTACCTTGAAATGAGAATCAGTTCGCAGTAGACCGGAAACTGAACTAAAACGCATACATTCATTGAAAAGTTTAGCGTGCATTTGTTCTTCAAATTTCAATTCAAATTCAAATATTATTTTGTACTATATCGTTTTATAATTTTATTTTACATGCTTTAATATCATCACACTATATTATCATGCAACTAATTAAGAAATATTACTTTTAAAAATAATGTCTCAAGACATATATTTTTTTTACGTTACATTCTATTTATACACTGTGACTTTTTAGTCGTCTTACAAAAGCGGTCCACTCAATGTACCCGACATAAAATACCTCTAATAGGCGCGATTGTTATTTTTTTATCATCAAGTAATTAAGATAATAGCTACGAAGAAAAATAAATAATACATTAGAAATATGAAACACCCTGCATCAAACTGTAGAGTATACCTAGCGCACGAGTCGAGCAGATCATTCCATCACCATTTTCAACGAGACAAAACTACGCCTTGCGTCATAATAATGAATAGAAATTGTATAATTAAATTATTCAAATCTCATAAATACCATTTTTTTTATTATGAACGTTTACTAGTCATTGGATACATGAACTGGACTGCCTTTGTAAGACGACTAAAAAGTCACGGTGTATATGTTATGGACCAGGTGATTAATGCGGGCATTATACATAATGCACGAGCATTATGAATAATGTCCAGCTCTATCGGGCTAAATGATTAAAACTATCCTAACCTCATTATTTATCATATTGCACGGTCATTATTATATTGCTACATGATAATTGGGCAATTTGATAATAAAGCTAAATTTGACGCGGTGTGAGGGCGGGGGTGAGGGGGCACGCATGGCGTGGCACGCTTTGACCAATCTGAGACCGCCATTTAGCGTGCGACTCGTGCGACTGACTTCAAGCACTATATTTTTTTGTTTAGTTTTGCATTGTAAGCGAATGCGGGCGGACGCGGGTGGGTTTTACATTCGTAACTCAGTGTTAATGTCACCGTAAAATTGTCAAACACGTTATATTACAATATAACGTGTTTCTCTCTAGCGATATTGTAAACTCTCGATTTATTGTCAACTGAACATAGATCTGCCACCATAATCGGGACTTGGGGCACCCCCCGTTAGGTTAGTTAGGTTCCTTTAAACCCTGCACTCGGAAATAGGGGCCCCGCGAAGCGGGGCTCCGTTGACTACGCTTTTTAAGGGAATATAAAGTGTTTTAAGGTTCGGTTATTATAATCGCTTTTGCTCAGGTACAATATCTTTTAATGAGAGTTGTACCACTGGGCAAGGGGCACCCCTCCTTCCCTCCACACCGCTTAAGTTGACTACCATAGCATGCATATCGCGAAAAATAATGCGTTTTGTTGTAAGCAGTATGTTCATTTGACAATATTTCGAGATTTTACAATATCGCTAGAGACATTACAATATAACGTATTTGACAATTTTACGGTGACATTAACACAAAAACTAGTGGATTCTTAATGTAGAAGTCCTTGATAATTAATCCAAATAGTGAGCCTGATTAATTGAAATGGTTCAATATTTAGTTTATTTTAAGTTAAATGACAATAACAATAAAAAAATAGTCATTAAATATGCTTGTATTACTCTGCCCAAAAGGTGATGGACAATATGTATAATGCCCAGTCAATTTGATTATTTGAATAATTCTTATCAAATTGCACTCTCATATTGGGCACTTATTTGGGCATTCATAATGACCGGGCATTATGTATAATGCTCAATTTATCACTAGGTCCATAACATATATACAGGTATAATTTCAGCTACAATTTTCTTTATTTAACATAATTATAATTCTTTTTGTTTGCTATAATAACACTTTAAAGACTAACATGCTACTAATTTAAATAATTATTGATTTTACATACTAAAAAAAAAATGTTTTTGCTTAATATTTAATTTTAGCTCAGATATATTATTTAAAACTCTTCGGTTTCAAAATTGCGGGCATGGCATTGGCTATAAGATTGAATGCACTCGTGAATTTATTACCCCAAAGTGTAATTGAGAATTCCTGATTAGAAGCCACGGAGTCAGGAATTGTGCCAGGTTTATGGCAATAGGGTCACCCCTTATTACATGGGACTAAAGCATAACTAACGAAATGTGGGTTTTCTATTAGGTACAGTCAGCAATGCAGACAGGGGAGAAGCGGTGGCCCAGTGGTGGCGGCCCCGACTTACGAACAGTAAGTCGTGGGTTCGAACCCAGACAGGCGCATTACTTTGTGTAATTTATTTCATCACCGCTGCTCTCAAAACGGTGGAGGGAAACATCGTGAGGAAACCGGCATGTCCTAGAACCAAAAATTTGAAGACATGTGACATCTACCAATCCGCACTGGGCCCGCGTGGTAGATTATAGCCCATTCCCTTTCATTGAGAGGATGATGATGATGATGATGATGATGACAGTCAGCAAAAGAGTTAGCTATGCAGGCTAGCAATCTTCTTACGACTATTATAAAAGTCGGTAAAGATCGATTTTTAACCGACTTCTAAAAAAGGAGGAGGTTCTCAATTCGGATGTTTCTATTTTTTTTTTTTTTTTTTTTTTTTTTATGTTTGTTCGGGCATAACTCCGTCGCTTGCCAACCGATTTGGAAAATTCTTTTTTTGTTGGAAAGGGTATTCTTCCCAAATGGTCCCATAGCCACCAAATCAGGATCTGATGATGGAACCTTGGCGAAATCGAGGGAACTCTTCAAATTTTATATGAAAACGTGTTGCGATTTTGGTATTTTCTACAACAAGTGAAGCATTTGCGTTTGATAAGAACCATTCTACCATCAAATCTGATGATGAAGCCAAGAGTCACGGAACTCCATAATGAGACAATGTACCATAGTCGTGTTTGGGCTTGTTATAATTGTAACGGTATGCACTTTCCATGTATCAAGCACATGTGAACCACTAAAAAGTTGAAAATAAAAACTTTTTTGCAAAAAATAAAACCGACTTCAAAAAAAGTTTTTGTTATAACTACTGAAAGGAATTGGATGAAATTGCAAACAAATTGATTATAATCCTTTTCCATTTATGTAATTCTGCTGGTAATTCTGCTTCTAGCGTTCAGTGTAGCTTCTAAAAAATGTTTTTGTGATGCACCCTCTATGCTAACTTTTCGCCACTTGAATTGGCGAAGAGTATTCATATTACGTGGAATGTAGGTGTAATTATTATTTTCTACATATTTATTTATACTTCACCTTCACGTATATGTATTGTATGTTCGTCTACACTTTATTTCTGTTCTGTTTCTGTTTTCTGACGACTCGAATGGCGTAGTGGTAGTGACGCTGTTTTACGTTCTTAGGGTCCTGGGTTCGAATCCCGGTAGGAGCAAATGTTTGTGTGATGAGCATGGATATTTGTTTCAGAGTCATGGGTGTTTATATGTAATATGTAGTATATCAACTATCTAGTGTCCACGACACAAGCTTTGCTTAGTGTGGCACTAGGTGGCGCTGTGTGGTAATGTCCAGCGGTATTGATTTATATTTTTTATTTTATTTGTTATTTTTATTGTTATCCGTATCTGATCTGACCGTGGCATCACCTTCACTTTCGGCCCTATCATGGTCCAGCGCTGTGACTTTTTTTAAAGTTACAGCACCATGCTGAGATAGGAGCCTTTTGGCCTCGTACAGGACCAGTTTCGTTTCTTTTAATTTTTTTATTAATTTTCAACTGTTTATTTTTTATGAGTAAGTTTTAAATACTGATAATTTGGATTTGAAAATTAATGCGAATCGGACTCGCGTACGAAGGGTTCAGTACCATTATCTATACAACATTTAACAAAACAGCAAAAAAATTACGTTTATTGAGATGGGAGCCCCCCCCCCCCCTTTTTTACGGATGGGAAATCATCAAATAACTTCTCCCACTCTGGGCTGAGCGGGAGGGAATGTCAGACTTTTACTGACTAAACCCATCCATGTTTGTTCCTCGCTCTTTACGTTAAGGCGCCGCGGTATCTCTTTCGAACAGTTCCGCAGCCCTTTTTTTTTGTTATATCGGCAACAGTAACACATACTGTGAAAATTTCAAGAAAATTTCATGAGATTCAGCCCGGTGACAGACAGACGGGCAGCGGGCTTACCAATATTAGGGTCCATATCTTCCGATATGGAATCATAAAAACATGCAAAAAAAAACTCATAGAACTTTTTACGCTTCCAATATTGTAAAAGGACACCAGAATTGCGGTTTTTCATTATATGCGCATATTTTACACAGGACACGAGTCGCGATTTTAGCTGTTACGGTTCAGTGACCATCAGAAGCAATATAACGGGTACCCGTTCGTACAGCTATAGGTTGAATATACGGTAGTATTTGGCTTTAATCCACCGCGTGTGTATATGTATGTATATGTATGTGTAGTTTGTTTTATGCGGCGCGTTTGTGCGTATCGCCGAACTAGTGGCCCTAAATTGGTTTCCATAGTGTTTAGTAAATGAGGTTGTATTACTTGTGTCGTGTTGTGTCTTTGTTAAGAGTGATGAGTGTTTTTGGATTCAGCACATCGTGCTAGTATTATCATCATTTGCCTAGCGTTTTCCCAACTATGTAGGGGCCGGCTTCCAGTCTAACTGGATGCAGGTATTACATGGAGCGACTGCATATATCTGACCTCAACAACCCAATTAGTACTGGGTGTTTGTGTAATTTAGTTCCTCATAGCTCGATAGATGGCGTTGTTCGATTTAAAGGTGAGCTATCGTTAGCTTCCCTCAATTTACATAAAGTGTTTTACGATTTTTTTTTAATATTGTTCTTCTACAAGTAGTGTGTCTTTTCATTGACCACTGGGTATTACGATACCCATGGTAAAACTGGTTGTCCAACTTTCGGTACACTGACTATCTACCTGTAACGACTGTCAAAGATCTACAAATAACAGCCGGGGCCAGCAAGTTTTCCTAAAATCGAAATAAATAAATAACTATAACGGTGAAGGAAATCGTGAGGAAACCGGCATGTCCTAGAACCAAAAAAAAAAAACTAAGATTTCCTGTGACATCTACAAATCTGCACTGGGCCACGTTGCGGATTATAGCTTTTTCCCCCTCTCATACAGAGAAGGTCTGTGTCCCAGCTCATTTAGTTTTTCAACGTTTGTCGACAATTTCTTTTATTTGGAGTCATAGAAACAAAGACGTGAATATCTGCTGCAGACTTTATAGGAAACAAAATAAAGTTATTTGAGCTTTTAATCACTCAATCACTTCACAGTGGGTTGGTTTAAGGGGTTAACGCAACAATGGATTATAAAGTATCTCATTTATTAGCCAAGGCTTGATAAGTTCAAGGGGCACGCCAATTGCGGAAAACATTTTCAATCACAATCCAAAGATTTTGGAAGAAATTCGTAATAATCTATCTCTTACTGATATTGAAATGTACTGTGTGTGTGTGTTACTGATATTGTATTGTAATGTCCAGCGATATTTATTTTATTTAATTTATTATAAATGTGATGATTGTTACTCTTGGATGGATGAATGGATGTTTGTTATTACCCTCTCACGCAAAAACTACTAAACGGATTGACATGAAATTTGGCACACAGATAGTTTATAACCTGGATTAACAAATAGGATACTTTTTATACCGGTAGTATGATCCCGTGGGACAATTATCAACTTCACGCGAGCGAAGCACATAGTTTTCAAAAATCCTCTGCCAGACAGCGTAACCACCGCAATGAAAGTTATTGATTTATCAAAATGAT
Organism: Xestia c-nigrum; assembly: GCA_916618015.1. Taxonomy (NCBI): domain Eukaryota; kingdom Metazoa; phylum Arthropoda; class Insecta; order Lepidoptera; family Noctuidae; genus Xestia; species Xestia c-nigrum. The sequence goes on from OU745260.1 coordinate 17,297,728, forward strand.
AGGTAGTGCTATTGTAAGTGTTATCTAGTGATCTGGCAAAATTCCCTAATCTTGTTGAAGCCTTGCCTGTGGTATAATAACCTCATTCTCAAGCGCCATCGGGCCTACCAATATCAAAGTTTACAGGCACGGTAACAAACAGCACAAGAATCTATTTAGTCATTTTGGACACAAGTGAAGTGGCGAAATAGTTGGAGCCACAGATATAGATTTTATCTAGATAACGCAAGAAGTAGGTAGGTAGGATGTAGGTGCTTACTTCGCGTGCCCTGTGTTTTTTTTTTAGCTTGACGCAGCAAGATATTTTTTTTAAACAACAATGTTACGTCAACTGTTACTTTAACTCAAGATTTTAATTCTAGACATTTAATTTAACGTAGTCTATTTTGTATAGTATCTAACTTGTTTGCATAGTGACGTCATTGTAGGTTCTCACAAAAATACTTGAGACGAAAGTATAATACCTACAAGTTCAAAATCTGGATGAAGGGACGGCATTCTTTTTTTTAACCGATAAAAAAAATCTATGTTGACAGGGCTCAGAATGACCACCCTGACAGACCGAGTTTCCTTCGTGCTTTGGCAAGCACGTTAAGTTGTTGGTCCCGGTTGTCATTTGTAGATCTATGACAGTCGTTACAGGTACCTAGTCAGTGGCCCAAAAATCTAACAACCAGTCTCACCAAGTGGTATCGTATTAACTGGGTTGTAAAGGTCAGATAGGCAGTCGCTCCATGTAAAATACTGGTATTCAAATGCATGCGGTTAGACTGAAAGCCGACCCCAATATAGTTGGGAAAAGGAGACGCTGATGATATCATTTCTATGTACTGCAGAGGGTTCAGATGGCGTTTCGCGGCGTTGGTTGGCGTTTGGCATTACTTTGGGCCCTATCAGAATATCAGCGCTGTGACGTTTTGTTTTAAATGTTACAGCACCAAGCTGAGATAGGAGCCTTTTGGTCTTGTACAGGACAAATTCTGTTTAGTATTTTGTTTGTTTTTTCTTATGATATCGTTTTTTTTTTTTTTCTTAATTCTCTCATTATGTTTACTTTAAACTAGTGTTATAATCACAATTTTACCATTTTATTATTATTATTATTTATTTATGTGTTGTCTTGTCGGGCTAATAAATGCTTTTTCTTTCTTTCTTTCTTTCTTTCGCATCACTTCCAGTATATCTGTGGTTAGAACCCTTCTTGGAAACACCTACTTAAATCTATTCCCATTTGCCAATATCACTTGTGATACTAGATAACACTTGGGCAGGGATCAGAGGTTAGATGTTCAAAACTTTAATAACGCCAGCACAGTGGTATCACCTTACAAAGTAACACCGAAGTATGGCGTAACAAGAACTTTTCACGACACGTTCCAAACTATCGTCTTTTTATTCTTAAATCTTTCTTTTGGGAGATTTTGAGCTCTCTTCTTTTAGGAATTTGGTTTTTAATTTTTGCAGTTCGTTTTGAAAAATCTTTCAAAAACAAAGAATAACAAAAGAAAGACTAAAGTACCTACGTTCATTTAAATTAAAATACAATATTACGAATCACCAACCACCAACATAAACTACGCCGTGTTTCCGGATGATATCCATAAACTACAACTGGTAATTGTAACTATTATGAGCAACTTCTACTATCGGACCAAACCCTGAATCTCGAAAAACAAATCAGCTGTTCCACACATTTTGACGAGTTGCAGGAACAGCTATTTTTTTTTTCAGCGTTTGGTCCCATAGTAAAAGTAAGTTAACGCTAGGCTGGGTACGTTTATGGCTAGTGTCCGGAAACACGATATATAGAGACTGCCTGCGCCGACTATACCTGCGCGGACCGGTGTTGATAAGCGATAGCAGGTCGGCGCCGGCAGTCAGCATTCTACGCGTGGCAGTCTCTAGACTTGGTGCCAACCCAGCGCCGATAAGCGCCGATTTCTGATGGCGTAAGCAGGTCTCTGGCAGTAAGCTCGCTTCCTATTTCATGGGGCTTATAACTGGCGAAATATGGGTGACACCTCTGTCTTACCTTTTGGGACTTACAGGCGTGATGTTGTGTTGCTTGTTCAATTTACCATTTGATATAATAACAAAAGTTCTAACGATCCTAATGATGACCTAATTTCATTTCATATACTTTTCTTTAGTATAACGATGAAATGATATAATGAGTTATTGATATAATTCAGTTTACCTAATTTTAAATGGTTAAATTAACATTTTGGTATAATATTTAGTTATTATATTGTTTAAAATCTATAGTAACGTTTAATATTATTTTGAAACGAACTTATTTTTGTTCTACATTGCAAAAACTGATTGGACTATAAACACTCTGCTACTTTCGTGTTCCCCCCCGACCCAGATGATTCACCAACAATAGAGGGGCTCTATTGTTGGTGAATCATCTGGGTTAGGTTAGGTTAGAACACTGACCAATACCGCTCGAAGGCGAGCGAGCGGAGCGGGCGTGCCGCGGTAGCGGCCGCCGAGTAGCAGATCCCGTCTTTTGTTGGAGAATTATCTGGGTTTGGTTAGGTTAGACCAGTGACCATTGGCGCGCGTAAGCGAGCGATGGGAGCGAGCGTGTGGTAGCGGAAATATGAAAATTAGGTCACATGAAAGTTAGGACAACTGAACGTTATATGAAGAGCATTATACAAATTGAAAATTATTTAAAATGAACGTTATACCAAATGCTATTACAGCAAAAGTAGTTTATATGACATGTAACATTAGATCACATGAAAATAATATATTTGTTTTTATAGCATATGAAAATTATATGATGTGAACGTTATTTGAACTGAAAATATACTCTCTGTCATTATGCCATATTATTACAACAACCCGTTCAATTTAGGCCACATTCTCTAGAAGCTGCAACCTTGTTTATCGAAGCTATCTTGTCGTCAAAATCTAATATGTATTTAAGAAAACAAACCATCAGATCCGCATGATATATGACCTTATATTAAAAAGCATGCATCATATTTATCGGTTTCCGTATTTCAACGACGAATAGTTACCGTTTTTATTTTCATATCATGACGGAATTTCATTTGAGATGTCTCTTTGCAAAATTGTTTTTTCACGGATTATAGTAAAAACCAATTCATTGCTTCTTATATTTAGATTTTGATTATTATATTAAGCAAGCAGTACACATGTGACCTCATTAATTAAATTTTGAAAATGCAACATTATAAATAACTAGCTGACCCACGCAACTTCGTCAGCGTCACATATATGAGAGAAAAAGCTCACAAAGGGAATAATCTTTCCCCGTTTTTGCAACATTTTTCATTTATGTTCGGCTCCTATTGGTCCTAGCGTGATGATATATAGCCTTTAACCTTCCTCGATAAATGGACTATCCAACACAAAAAGATTTTTTCAATTCCAACCAGTAGTTCCTGAGATTAGCGCATTCAAACAAACAAACAAACAAACAAACAAACTCTTCAGCTTGTTATGTTGCTACTTGCGACCCCCCGTATTCTTGAGAATATGACTAACACCGCGCTGTGCGGTGCACCGTGAGATCCGCTGTCTCAGCAATTCGACCGTGGGATCGAAGATTGTGCAATGCCAGTGATGAATGTTAATTTTAGCTTTAGTACATCACTCTTGTTTCTTACATCGAGCAATTGTCACACAACTTAGTTTTACCGATTTAAATGTAATTTTTATTTTAATTAAATTCAATAAGTAAATTATATCGGTTTCATTTGCATCCTCGTCTGCAGCCGAACGTAATTGGCGCAGCCGACAGGAAACTTGTAAAAACTAGACCATCATAGACAAGTCACCGAACCTACATTGATTTCTGCAGTGAGTGATCTGAACATTGATTGTGCAGGAGAAAGATACTGGAGCATTATGCAGTAAGTACTTTGAATCTTTCTTAGTCCTTGCTTTCCTACATTAGTCCTTCCTAGTATATTATATATCTATTTTAAGTGTGTCGTTTTAATATTTCGCGAGTAATTTTTTGGTGTTAGTTTAACGTATAGCCGTCAAGATTTTCCATCCGGGAGAATCACGGAATAATAGGTTAGCTAGTGATAGGAATAGGAATAGAGATAGATCGATAGATCAACGCAGGGATCTAGGAGATATTTTAGAGGATAGTGAATTAGACTCCAATTTGGAAGAAAATATGGCAAATAATATAATAGATAATCAGAACAAGATAGACTATTAGTAAAAAAGATTAGTAAAACAGAAGCTACCAGAGAAAATGATTTAATTAAATATGCTCATCTTTTCCAAATTTTTACTATTCTTAGCGATAACATAGATTATATATCGCAAGAACTTAATAAATTAGAAAATGTTCTTGCATTTATAAGAATATCTACTGCTCATCACGCAGTTGCAGATTTAATTACTATTAAGGATATAATTAAAAACTTAACTAGAATATATAACAAAGATAATATAGTAGATTTAGATGTAAGGGAAATATATGATATAATCAGACTAGGCTCCTACTATATGGGAAATAAAATAGTTATAGTGTATAAAATTCCGATCCTCATCCCCTTAACCTATGATTTTTATAAATTATGTATGATTCCTAATAAATTAAATGAAGTCCTATCACCCCCACATCCTTTTCTTGCCTTACATAAGAAAGACTTCAAGTATATAGAGACAGAATGTCCGAAGACGAGCAAATGGTATCTATGCAACGAGTTGAAAACTATGCACAATCAAACAGCACCAGATTGTATCCAGAATTTGATCACCACTCAACAACGAACAACTTCATGCAGTCCTAAGACAGTATCCCTGAAGAAACCTGCATATGAAGAGCTCGATGACAGACACTACGGTATCAGCTTTCCTACGCCTACGAAAGTACATCTATCCTGCGGACGTGACCTGTATGACACCTTAAAAGGCAGCTACCTCGCTATAATACCTCAAAGATGCTCTCTTGAAACCCCCCTCTTCAAGATCTACAACTTCAAGGACCGCCTCAAGGGACAAGCGTTGAAAATCATCGATATCCCAGCCGATAATTTGACTTTTTGGCAGCAGACGACGTCTTCGGCCCTAACCTTTAAGTAAAACTCAATCAAGTTGGACCATTTACACGAGACTAGTAGGAAATTGTCCATGCAGTCACCAATAACCCTGGTTGAAGATAGCAACTCCAGCGTATATCACACCACTATACCGATGTACGTGATAGTGATCATCGTCTGTGCAATCGTCAGTGTCCTGCTCTATCGAAAATACTTTCTACGACGAAAAGCAATGATAACACCTGCTGAACCTGCGAGCAACCAGATGGACCTTCAAAGAGTCTTCACTGTACCAGCTACCAGAGTAGACACAAATCAACCTCCAGCTCAATTTACGACTTCTGTCTTCAATAGTCGCTGTTCTACGGGGGGAGGTGTTACGTTAAGCTAACTATCGCATCGCATCGCATCGCATCGCTTGCACTGTACCCAGCGCGGTTGCGCAAATGGACCACCCGGCAACGCAACGTCAGCTCTTCACGGCGACATCTTCTCACGGTCACCTCTCCGAATTTAGGAACACCTGTGTGATCCCCATTATGAATCAAACCTCGATCATGGTCACTTGTATAATTTAATTTTAATTTTTAATGTAAAGTTTTATCTAATTAAATCTTCGTCTCCAAAACTATCTTTTTCTTGCGACTCGCCTGTAGAAATCGTAATTAGCTTTATAATATTAGTATAGAAAATATTTTTAAATGAACTTTCAATCGACTAAACCCATTCACTCGAAATCACAGAGATGACTTATTCTGACTCTATCTTCTTTTCCTGGTGATGAATTGCATCAGTTTGCCTGTACAATCATGTCTAGTAATACAAGTCAAGCCAGTCTATCCTAAGTCGGATTATGTCCGGCGTCTTCGACAGGGAACTCGTACAGTGTACACTTGCAACCACTAACGTAGTCTTAACAGCTGCCGTATGGCCCATGCAAGTAAAGTTTGTTCTTCTTCCACTCTCATATTTAATAAACAATTAACAATTCATTCATTTTGTTTATTCGATACGGAAGGTGAAAATAATGACAAAAAGTGAAAACAAGACCAAAATCAACCAAACAAACCCAAACAAACTTTTGTTTCTATTTTTTTCTAGATTAACGGATTAGTTTGGATTTTATACGTCGATATGTCGAATGACGTCATGAAAGGTATCGGATTTCTTTGTCTAATCAGCAGTTTCAAATGCTTATAACTTAGTATTTTTGATAAATATTTAAAATATAATTTCACTTTGCTCTTTCTAACGTAAATAATATGCTTTGTTTAGACTTTAGAGTGATCAAAAAACGTGGAAATTCCCAGTTGTGGCCCTCTATGGTACTGAGATACTTGAAGTGGGCAGGCCGTATAAATCGTAGACTGTATGGAAGATGGGGGAAGAAAGTGCTGGAATAGTAGCGACCACGTACAGGACAGTAGAACGTACGTAATAGAAAACAACCGACTAGGTGGACAGCGATGATCTCATTAAAGTCCCAAAGAGACTGCACAGCCATTGCTTAAAACCGCTAAAAGTGGAGAGATCCGGAAGAGCCCTTCACGCAGCATGAGGTGGCCTAAGGTTGAACAAGTAGAAGTATCCCCGCAGACAAAACCAACCAACTAACCAACCTGCCAACTTGCACTGCATGCACTTCATACAAACGTAATACCAAAATAATATGAAAATCAAACATATTCTTAAGGTAGTGTGTATTAACTTCATATGCTCCGCAGGCCTCATAATACTCGTTACTCACTAAAAGAGTGCTTGATATGAAAACTCACACATACACACCGATTTTCGCTCCGTATTTATAAATAAATAATAATAATAAATATCGCTGGACATTAACACACAGCGCCATCTAGTGCCACACTAAGCAAGGCTTGTGTCGTGGACACCAGATAGTTGATAAACTACATAAATACTTTTTTGTTTGTAAATACATACTTGTTATACATATAAACATCCATGACTCGGAAGCAAATGTCCATGCTCATCATACAAACATTTGCTCCTACCAGGATTCGAAGCCAGGACCATAAGAACGTAAGGCAGCCTCACCCACTATTACGCCATTCGGATTTGCTTACCTACTAAGCCAAACAAGGTTGAACACACTGTACTTAGGTTGGGTGAAACACGCCTGATATTTGACACGCTCCAGTGGTTCGACTGCCGCATGCCGAGTCAATTAGTGTATCGAGATGTGAGTTATTGACGTGAAGTCACGTCAAGCATTGAGTGCGTAACTGCCCTGAGCTCAGTCTAATCAGATGCAGCTGAACACCAGTATTTTACATGGAGTAACTATCTATGACGTCTTAAGATATTAAGGTGCAAAATTTTCGTCAACTCTGTAATTATTTTAAAATGTTTTTAAATAGGTAGTTCTACTTTTACATTTTTATTGTTTGCTCTAAGAATACTTTTCATGGCAAATATTATGCAACAGCAGTGATGGGCTAGTGATTTGTGGCCATCGAACTGTCAAGTCACTCAAGGTCGGTCGGCAAAAAAGGCAGGTAGGTCTCAAGTTCGGTTCAGTAATGTTTCACCAAAGCTCCATTGACAAATTTCCATATAACAACCAACGTTTCGTATACTATTTATTTCGCAAACAACTTTTTCCGCAAATGTTTTATTTTAGAAACATTTGTTTTACAAACATTTATTTGGCAAATACTTCTTTTATCGAATGTATCAGATGATATTTAATCATTTATACATTTTTCATTTCTTATTTAGATACATTTTGATAAATAAATTATTTTGTAGAAACGTGATTTACGTTTCTACAAAATAATTTAAGAAAAAGTTTAGGTATTGCATAGTTTTTCACAACATGCAAACAAGCATACTCCATGTATGCAGCAAGCAAGCAAGAAGCAAGAAAGCAAGAAGCAAGCCGCAAGCATGCTGCAAGCAAGCAGATTGCAGCAAGCAAGCAGAATGCAGCAAGCAAGCAGCATGAAGCAAGCAAGCAGCATGCAGGAGGCAAGCAGCAAGCATGTAGCAAGGCATGCAACAAGCAAGCAGCAAGCATGCGACATGCAGCAGGCATGCAACATGCAGCAGGCATGGTTTCTGTCACGGCTCCGTGGCCTGCGGGGCTCCGGCGGTCACACGCGAGCCGCCTCGCCCCTCCGCGCCTAAGCGGATTTAAATAGCACTCTAGGGGTAGGGCAGAAAAGCACGTAGTCTTTTCTGCCCTACCCCTAGAGTCGGTTCTGCACGATTCATTTCTGGCACAAAAAAGCTTATAGAGAACCAAATTCATTTATATTCTTTTTTTTAATGGAACTGTCAATATGTGTAATGTCTGTATTCCAAACGTTATTTTATGAGATAAAATGAAAAAATAAAGAGTTGTTTGTCAAATAATACGTAATTAAATAAAAGTTTAAAGGATAATTATTTCGCGAATTGAATTATTTGTTAGACTTGTTGTTGTATAATGATGAAATGACAAATAATGTGTTTGCTAATCGTTGCTTGTCAAGTAAAATTTTTGAATTAATGTGCGGTGAACTGACTGGTCACCCTCAAGTTCGAACGCAAATCACGCACCGCAACTACAAGATAAAGTGGTAAACATTTGTACCATTCACGAACAGGGTATTTTTAATAAACGTTACAAATTGTAAGTTGTAACTGTATTTTACAAATTTTATACTACAAGTTTCTGTTTAATAAAATACAATTTACTTTACCGTTATGGAAAACTGTAAAAACTGACATCGAAATCGGTTCACAATTGGGGAAGATCATGAGTATACATAAAAATGCACACGAATGACTAACCTCCTCTTTTTGGAAACTAAGTCGGTTAAAGACTGCCGTTGCCGGACACCGTAGCCTGCCGTTGCCGGCACCACTACTTCCACTTCTAGTTGTTAGTACCATTTTTTTGTTTCTATCAAAATTGTTAATTTCTGACACAAGGTCTACCTGTTGAATTTTTTGTACAATTTACAAAATATGTAAACATGTAATTACTGTTTTGTGTTCAATAAAACAGATTTTCTTACAAATATGTAAATGTAACCTGTAAAACGAAAATCTTTTTTAAACAGGATTATGTGAAATCGTAGGAACAATTTTACAATTTTGTAAATTCTCCTCCATGATAGATTTGTAAATAGTACTCTTTATTAAACAGAAACTTATAGAATTGTAACTATTAACATACAATTACAATTTACAATTTGTAACGTTTATTAAACAGGGGCCGACTTTAAGAAAATTGCAGCAGTAGGAAAACTCATGCCAAAAAAATCAAATTCGTTCTACCTACACCAAAAATTATCAATCCTTTTGAAGCTACGTAGAAAGGAACACGTTACAAAGAACGTAGGGATCGAGTACATTCCAAAAGAAAAAAGTGACCCCTACACTCAGTGGTCACTTTTTTCTTTTGTTTGAAATTAAAATTACAAGAACTCTTTCGATGCAAAATTTTACGCGGGATGAAATCAGGGTTTTTTCATTTTTTATTGTGTCGCACTAAAAACTCTGGTGAAAGCTGAATGGTCTCCAGGAAAATAACAAAAGATTAACTAAGTATGTTATTTCGAAAGCTTCATAAAATAATCAATTGTGATTTTGTGGTTTTTGGGCGTCACACGGTTTTGCCACACATACTAAAAGTACAAAAGTACCTTAAATTTTGTTTAAACGAAATTTTACTGGAAGAAAGCTTTTATTTTATTCATAACACGTTACTCTATATAGAAGCTACAACTCTAAATAATAATAAATATCCACATCGCTGTCAAGTGCCCAGAAAGCGAGCAGCATTGCCTCGTTGGATGAAGAAGACTTAATTTTGATGTTACCCCTTAATAAACCGTTATCTATATCTATATATATACTAATATTATAAAGCTGAAGAGTTTGTTTGTTTGTTTGTTTGAACGCGCTAGTCTCAGGAGATTTTTTCTAAATCTTCTTTGTGTTGGATAGTCCATTTATCGAGGAAGGTTATAGGCTATATAACATCACGCTACGACCATTAAGAGCGGAGCAGGAATGAAAAATGTTGCAAAAACGGGGACTTTTTTTCCTTTCGTTTTTCTCTCTTATGTGACGCAGACGAAGTTGCGTGGGTCAGCTAGTTTATAATATTATAAAGCAGAATTGTTTGTTTGTTTGGTTGAACGCACTAATCTCAGGAAGTACTGGTTCAAATTGAAAAAATATTGTTGTGTTGGATAGTCCATTTATTGAGGAAGGCTTTAGGATACATAACATCACGCTGCGACCATTAGGAGCGGAGCAGGAATGAAAACTGTTGCAAAAACGGGGATTTTTTTTTTCTTTTGTTTTTCTCTCTTATGTGACGCAGACGAAGTTGCGCGGGTCAGTTAGTCATAAAATAAGTGTGTTTTTTTTACCCTACGGTGTTTTATTCAAACGAAGTAAGTACAACTGTTTTAGATATTTTAACCCGTGAGAAGGCGCGCTATGAGCAATTTACTCACACAAAAATTTAAAGCAAAAACTTTTGGTGACTCTGACGCCCTAACGTCTCAAGCGCCTAGGTAGCTTCCTAATTATTCATCCCCTCCTCCCTGACGCAACTCTCTTAGCGGTCAGTTCCGTTGCGACCGCCCAGCGAAGTGTTTGTAGAGCCCGTGGAACATCGTGCGGTAATTTGCTCATCACGCGCCACCGTGTAAGTATTTATTTTTCTAATAAAAAAGGTGTTATTGTATTTTCTAGAATATATTATTTTATTTATTTATATTATATTGGTTAATTATTACGGTTTTTATTATGTAAGATTTTTTATTGTGATTTATATGAAGATGTCAAAATTAGAAAATAAAATTAAGTTGATTTGTTATTTTGATTAGAAGTTGCATTTATGTTTCATAGTTTTAATTAAAATACTTATTTTCTTACTTATTAAACCTTGTTTTATTCATATAAATCCATTATAACCCAATAGGGACTATAAAAGTAGAAATATGAGCATTTAAAGTAGTGTGAGTATTTTGCTCACGCGCGCCTCTCCGTGTAAGTAACTGAGGCGCGCCTTCTCACGGGTTAATGATACCTCTATAATTGTTTTTATTTATGTTGTCAAATATTTACAATAATTTCTAGGAAATTGTATGATCAAAAGTAGTTATATTAACTTCATGTTGGTCAAGACTTTAACCGTTGTCGACGACCAATAATAAACAATTAAAATGACGGGAATGAGATTGATTGTCAACGGGCATTTGAGCGATAGACCTGCCATGCTAGACCATTCGTGCTTCGACTTCGGTGCTAGTTACTTGCCTTGTCTCTCTAAACTCAACTGTATAAACGGCTCGAAGAACCACTTTATGTACAGTAACGGGAGTTCAGATCTGCTACTCCTGTCTGTCGATGCCTTAACGTTGCAGCTCTTCGCTCGATACGTGAATCTCCTCTTCGTATTTTGATGTGACGAATCTTCCGAGATTTTGAGCTTGAATTCCTTATCCGTCTCGAAGGACCACTTTATGTACAGGAACGGGAGGCAGGTGCTCTTCATTGATTGATTTATTAAGTTTTTTCAGTTATCTTTAAAATTACCTGATACACATATAATAATAAAAATATATAATAATAGGAGGAGCTCGTGGCTAAATAATAACATCCACTCGGGTCGATCTTTAGGTTAGGCCGTGCTTGACTAGGTTGGTCTGTGGATAGGTGACCACTCTTACATACCGAGCTTCCTCCGTGCCTCGGAAGTCACGTTAAGCTGTTGGTCCCGGCTGTGATTTGTAGATCTTTGACAGTCGTTACAGTTAGTCAGTGCAGGCCCAAGTCTGACAACCAGTGTTACAAAGGAGTATGTTACTACCCAGTACTAACTGGGTTGTGGAGGTCAGATAGGCAGTCGCTTCATGTAAAATACTGATATTTTATTATTATAAAGCGGAAGAGTTTGTTTGTTTGTTTGGTTGAACGCGCTAACCTCAGGAACTACCGGGTCGAATTGAAAAATTATTTTTGCGTTGGATAGTCCATTTATCGAGGAAGGCTATACTGCTATAGGCTATATAACATCACGCTATGGCCATTAGGAGCGGAGCAGGAATGAAAAATGTAGCAAAAACGGGTTGTTTTTTTCCTTTCGTTTTTCTCTCTTATGTGACGCAGACGAAGTTGCGAGGGTCAGCTAGTCTTAATTATAAAGCTGAACTTTAAAGTTATTATTCAGTGTTTTCATATTCTAAGTTCTTATTTCTGAGTATTGAACCAGTATACGGTTCACTGCACTATTGGGTTCTGAGCAAGTAATGTAGGAAGCAGAGTAAACAGTATCTTAGTTGTTTAGCCCAACTCCACCCAAAACAGGAACCGGAAGCCGAAGCCTCTTGAAACACGGAACTTGCATAAACAATTGTGTTAAGTACCAACCGAACCTTAATATTCTAATAGTAGGTACTTTGTACCATAACTTTAGGTGCTCTGAAACAAACATTATCTATTTTATTTTTCATTTGGTGAAAAAATAAGTAAGTAAGTTTTTACGACTACGCTGGGAAATTTCGTATGTTAGGTAGGTATTTACAAAACAAACCCCCGACAAATTTTGCGTAACCATATACGACAACAAAAACGCGACTATAGGAACTATTATTATTATTATCCTTAATTAAAATTTTAACAAACTTTTTACTTTTTTAAATAATAATGAATATAGCTGGACATTTCACACAGCGCTATCTAGTGCCACACTAAGCAAGGCTTGTGTCGTGGTCACCAGACAGTTGTTATACTACATATATACTTTTTTTTGTAAATACATACTTATTATACATATAAACATGACTCGGAAACAAATGTACATGCTCATCACACAAACATTTGCTCCTACCGGGATTCGAACCCGAGATCCTAAGAACGTAAAGCAGGCTCACTACCGCTGCGCCATTCGGGTTGTCGAAATATTGACATAAATAACATTTAAAAATATAAAATCGGGAACAGGGTCCCAGCTACGCGGTCAGAGCTTCAGAGAGAGGAACCTCCTAACAATACAAGCCGCGTCCAGGAGTACCGCTTTCTGAATTAAGCCCTTGATCTAGCTGCCTAACGAGAGCCTCTTCAGGAATTATTGGTCGAGGCCCTTGGTAATTAAGCCATGGTCTAACACGATTATCGGCACAATGATCGCTGAGTTCACTTCCCACATGTCGACAACCTTAATCTAACAGTATTTCAAACGAAGTTCGTACCACCACAAAACAGTTGCTTCTTTTGCTTCTGTAGTTCTTTTAAGCCGAAACAATTCCATTATTGATTATCGCCCTCCCAGTCCCCCACCCCAAGTGACGACGTTGCGTCTAGAGTGCTTTAGGGCACAACAGTACGTTAATACACCTCTTATTACTAAGATCAGCATGGCACGGCCTTCACTTTGCAGACCGCACCATGCTCTAGTGACATGTTGTGGTCCCTCAAAACAGAAAGCATGGAAGAGCACTTAGAACAGTGTGGTGTTGAAGAATTATGATTTTTATTTATTTAATTAAACTTCATACACGGCTATATATGAAGTTTAAATAAATAAATAAAAATCGGTTCTGTAAAGTTCAAACAACAACTCGCATTCACATAACTATTTACTCTCACTTCACATAAGGTTCATGATGACCTTGTTTTTACATTCTATAAGCATCACCAAGTCACGGGAAGTGACGGGGAAATTACCTTTCAGAATGCTATTTCTTACATTATCTGTCAAAATCTCCCTGTCAATTTAGTTCAACTCGCTGACGCGCTCGCAAGGGTGGCGCTAGTATAAATTCGAATTATCAACCGAGTTTTTATAATGCCAATGAAGAAACACACAGCGGATTCAAAGATTAGAATGATGTCTTATAGAATCACACAGCAGGAGTGGTACATAGGCGGACTTAATGCCTCAAGGCATTCCCTACCGATCAACCTTTGGGCCTTGTACACACCGGTACTTACAGCTTAGTACGGCCGTTCTTCCAAGTGCGTACGACGTGACTACTTTGAGACAATTGAGCCTGGATCAGTACCTAAAGCCCAACTGATGGCAAACCTAGCCCTACAGTAACTACCTAGCACCCTAGTTATCCTAGCCCTATAGTAATTACCTACCTAGCACCCTAGTAAAAGTTATTCTAACGCCCTAGCCTACCATACAAACCACACCAAACGTAGGTTACGTTGGTTATACGAGAGGGAAGTCTGTCACAAGGAGACCTACGGTGACAGACGGAATTTGGGTAGGAAGAGGGTTTTGTGTACGTCGTGCAATGTACACAGGAAATGGTTTTCTTACTGCCGATCCCACAGACTCATAGGACCGATGATGGCTAAAGGTGTCTTGGCCGCAGTAAGAGGAAGAAAGGAGATAAATCACACTCGACTTCAGCTTGATGACTAGTTTATTACAATAATGATCTTAATTAGATAAATTTTTTGTGGTAAATACACATTGATACCTATTTACATGTGTATCGAGCCGATGAAGCGAAGATCTCAGTAGGCCAAGTAGCTATGGTATGTTGTTGGCGCGTGTAGCTATGGTATGTTCATGGTTGAACAGGCCTATATGACAGTACTAGCTGACCCGCGCAACTTCGTCTGCGTCACATAAGAGAGAAAAACGAAAGGAAAAAAATCCCCGTTTCCACAACATCTTTCATTCCTGCTCCGCTCCTAGTGGTCGTAGCGTGATGTTATATAGCCTAAAGCCTTCCTCGATAAACGGACTATCCAATACAAAAAAAAATCAATTCGAGCTGGTAGTTCCTGAGATAAGCGCGTTCTACCAAACAAACAAACTCTTCTGCTTTATAAAATTAGTATAGATTGTGATTGAGGACAAAAGAAAAATAACAAAAGTGCAATTTTTTCAATGTCATTGTGTAATAAACCTCAGTATTGGTAAAACCTTTAGATCAAACCTGTGATTGGCAGTTAAATCAGCAAAGAAAAAATAGTAGCTAGCGTAATTTTAGCTCGTGAACGACGCACTATTGTCTTAACAAATTATTGACCTATAATACACCTTGATGAAAAAATAGGCCACTTACACCCACGCAAGTCTAGAATCTGCTGCACTAAAGGCGCGTCATCAGAATGTTGTCATGTTTCATGGTCAGTATTGTCTTAGGACAATAACGAAGGTAGCGGCTTATGTAGGCCATGTCGTTGTTGTGTGCAACAAAGTGCTGGTGCTTTTGCACGTCTACTATTAATAACTGACAAGTAAGGTTTTGTCTCAAATGACGACCCGAATGGCGTAGTGGTAGTGAGGCTGCCTTACGTTCTTAAGGTTCTGGATTCAAATCCCGGTAGTAGCAAATGTTTGTATGATGAGCATGGACATTTGTTTCCGAGTCATGGATGTTTATATGTATAATAAGTATGTATTTACAAACAAAAAAGTATTTATGTAGTTTATCAACTATCTGGTGTCCACGACACACGCCTTGCTTAGTGTGGCACTAGATGGCGCTGTGTGTTAATGTCTAGCGATATTTATTATTATTTAAGTAAATAACAGCCACTCGGGTCCATCTGTAGCCGTGCTTGCCTAGGTTGGTCTGTGGATGGGTGACCATCTCCATATACCGAGTTTCCTCCGTGCCTCGGAAAGCACTTTAAGCTATTGGTCCCGGCTGTGATTTGCACATCTTTGACAATCGATTCAGGTAGTCAATGGCCCAAAAAGTCTGACAACCAGTCTTAACAAGTTGTAGAGGTCAGATAGGCAGTCGCTCCATGTAAAAACTGGTTCCAGCTGCATGTGGTTAGATTGGAAACCGACCACACGACCGACATAGTTTGGAAAAGGCTAGGCAGATGATGAAGTAAGGTTTTGTAAAATGTGATAAAATTGAATGTCACCATTGCCCAGTGCGCAGCCTTTTTCATCGCTGTTTTTTCTCCACACTTTTTTATCCTTTACTGGTATCGTTACTGAGCTATTAACATAGAAAAAGCATTATTGTTCAAGAGACCATTACAAAAGTTGAAATATCAGTAGCCTCCACACTAAACAACATTTATTTGTCCAAGACTTAAACCTATTACAATGATTGTACCTTAATTAAACTAATTTAGTGACAAGATACAAGACAAGCGCAACTGGGCTTAAACTAGGAGGACTCTTGTGCTATGAGCACCAGTTACTTCTATCACAACCATGATCGAGCTGCCATTACAAGTGTGGTGCGGTGTAAATGTAAGTATTATAAAGGGTGTAAAACACCTCTTCACGAAGCTGAAAGGCACTTATTCTCCCCATCATTGCGATCATTTTTTTGTTCTACACCATACCTGGGAACCTTCTAGTGACGGAGATAAGGGCGGTCAAAGTTACAACTTTTTGACAAGTTTTTTTTAAATACATTTAACACCTCCACGACCTCCGTGCTATTAAATCCATCCATCAGCACAATGTTTTAAGCGCGTTACGTAGAGTTATACCACAAAACCTGATTTATAACCTCAAAAAAGAAAGTTGTTTCCCAACAATATTTTTTGCGTAAAGTTACTTAGTTTGATATACAGAATGCTTGGTTAACGGCTTTGTGATGAGATGGTTTACACCCTGTATTATCATTAGTTTGTTTATTACTAGCATTCCCAGTGTCGTGGAAACTAGTCTCCTTCGTCTTCCAAAAAAATAAACAAGAGGTAAGCCGTACTATACAAATCAATATGCAGGTAAGATTTCTAAAGCTACAGAAAAAAAAACTGGCGTTTATTTGTTTAGCTTTATTTCATACCTTTACTTTTTATTCTCAGAAAGGGTAAAAACGTCTTAACGAATCTGAAAACCACTTATTTTCACCACCATTGTGATCTGATTTTTGTTCTACACCACACCTGGGAACCTTCTAGTTACGGATATATTGAGGGTTAATGTTGCAACTTTTTCATAAGCTATTTTTTAAATAGGTGCAAGTTTTTAATGAAAGACTTATATGTCAAACACCTCCCCGTACGACCCTTAGTTTTGAACAATAACGTTCATAATAACTATAACATTAAGGGTACTTTAAAAAGCATATATTTTAAATTAAGTCTGGCTCAGATTGCGCATTCGATTGAGGGTACCATCGTAATGGTGCACTATCACACGATGGTGATCTGGTGATCTATAGATACATCGTATTTTTGATATTTTTGGTATATTTTCGATACAGCGAACTTTCGATTTGGTGTTCTGTCGATGTAGCGTACCGTCGATTTAGTGTACTGTCGATTCTTTAATCCGTCGATGGAACGTTGTCGATACAGCAACAGTCGCTGTTGTTACTGTCGATATTATGAAGGTAACCCAACCCGGAACGGATAGACTAAAGTTCGACTAAATTAAATGTAAGGAAAACCATGAAAACTTAACAACATTTATAAATTCAATAAGATAAAGCACTTTTAAACTTATATTGTCACTTACGGGATATCTTCCGTGATTATTTAATGTTGAGCTCCCGATATTTCGACGCTGTTGCAAGCGCAACATAATGCTCAACATAATAAATAATCACGGAAGATATCCCGTAAGTGACAATATAAGTTTAGTTTTTAACCGTGAAAGCCTAAAACAGTGTTTAAAGCACTTTTATTCATGGTTTTCCTTTCATATAATTTATCATGTTTGTTAGAAAGATTAGAAACACTTGATTGATCCTATCGATTGATGTCAAAAAGGTACAGAATGTTATTTTGTCGAACTTTAGTCGATCCGTCCCGGGTTCGATGCCCGAGTGTGACACAATAATTTTCGAAAAACTGTGAATGCAAACTTGTATCTTTCAAATTGAATGTCCAATTACTACTGCCAGTCCAATGGCAAAATTAAAAACTCTTTAAACTGTAAGAAAACTGTGTCAACTTTTTCGCGAGGTGGTAAATAGCAAATAAGAATTTCTACATTATTTGAGCTACAAGGTAAAATTTATGATTTTATGAAGGTTAGTATGTTTATATTCAACCGGGAAACAACCTGCAATGTCAAAAAATAAATGAAAAGAAATGGAGTCAGTCAGAATTGTATTTCTAGTCGACGACGACGACGCGGAAGACGATGCATTGGAAGACCTCCCACTAGGTGGAACAATGACCAGCCCCCGTATTCACAAACGTTCGACTCGTTTCCGATTCGACAACTCGTATATCTGTCTTCTTCTGGCATTACGAAAACGACCGAGATAGCTATACGACTTCCCGAATCGGAAGTGAATCGAAGCGTTGTGCATGAATACGGGGGCTGATATACGAGTTGTCGAATCGGAAACGAGTCAAACGTTTGTGAATACGGGGTCTGGTGAAGGTTGCGGGAATCCGTTAGATGCGAGTCGCAAGGGACCGGTCAATGTGGCGACACTTGGGGGACGCCTACGTCCAGCAGTGGACGTCTTTCGGCTGAAATGATGATGATTCTTCATGAGTTTGAAGAATATTGTTGATTCTGCGAATATGAAAAGGTATCTTAGTACATTCTTTTATTTTATTTCAGTACTATATATATTTTGTTTGTTTAAATAGCTCTATTTTAATTTTATCTATTCATTTGCAAAAAAAAACCTAATTAGGTAATTCCGTAAAACTGTTTTAATTTAATTCATGACAATGTCTTAATTTATGAAATTACACAACCAGTTATTGTTATTAACTTCTGGACTCAGAAAACAACAAACAAATTAAGACAATTATTTTGAAACTAGCTTCTGCCAGCGGCTTCGCCCGCGTGAAGTTTCAAAATTGGGGTTGAGTGAGAATATTATAAACGTAAGAGTAAACAAATATAATAATAACAAATCTCCGAACTGCTAAGCTATCGGGAGTTACACGTGTTATTGTGAGTCAACTATAAAAGATAGACATATGCTGTCTTGGGATATTTTTTATATAATTTTATGTGGAATATTTCCGTTATACATGATTTCTATGTAGCTTTAACCATTAAGGCTGCACACGCGACGGAAGCTAAAAAAACCAAGTAACTTCTCCCGTTTTCCCAACATTTCCTTTCACTGCTCTGCTCCTATTAACGGTAGCGTGATGAAAAGTATACTATTACCTGCTCAGGAGTATGTAGAATAATTGTACCAAGTTTCGTTAAAATCCGTCGAGTAGTTTTTTTTTCTATAAATAACATACAGACAGACAGACAGACAGACAAAAATTTTACTGATTGCATTTTTGGCATCAGTATCGATCACTAATCACCCCCCGATAGTTATTTTGTAAATATATTTCATGTACAGAATTGACCTCTCTACAGATTTATTATAAGTATAGATAGATATAGATGATGAAAATATTTTCACGTTGTAAATTTGTGAAATTACAAACTGAATAGATATACCTACCATATAAAGTGAAGACAATATAAAAAATCCTTAAGTAGTACATTCCTTACAAGTTATTATCCAAGGAATTCATACTTAATTGAAAATCTCGGATAACATTTTGTCTGTCTTCAGGGTCAAACTTAAGGCTCTATGCTTAGTAGATGCGCGTACGACCTCTAAACCAAAGGGGCCAGAACAAAAGCCCTTTTAACAGGCCAATAAAAAATAACAAACGGCTATCGAACCAAAACAAATAGGTACTAAATTTCTCGAAATCAATCGCAAAATCATATTGAAAGAAAAACGATTAAACTTTCACATGAAATAAATAACAAACTCGATTGGTCGACGACCAAGTTTCCATACAATTTTCGATTTGCTTTTGTATGGCTGCAAAAGTGTATTAGTCTACTAACATTGTGAGTTGTCTAGTTTGTTTTTATTTCACGAACTTTATGAATTTCTCAGAAATTTTGAAGTGAGTTTTAAAATGTCTGTGTGATTTCTAGAGCAACTTTGATTAATTTTTGATGGAGAGTTTTTGTAGGCGCCCAATATTAGACCATGCCTTGAGTTCGATTCTCACTCGTTCGTTATTTGAGCGGAGTTAACTTCTGTCACAAATATTCATAGGTGCTTAGGTTTAATTGCGGTACTTGCAGGGTGGGTAGATATAATAATGTCAGGCTTTGATAGCAAAAAATTGTCTTCGAAAATATTTTTACAAAAATCGGCCAAGCAATGTCGTGGGTAATGTTTATAGGTAAATTATAAAAATAGAAGCTGTACCCTGTGTTTCTAAAGAGGACATAGAAAATCAGTTAGGGGTTGAACTCTTGCACAACTGCGCAATCAGGCAGAAATTGTTTTTCTAATTTTTACGATCAATAACTCTTCAACGAGACGCAAATTGTTTTTCTTTACGAGCAAGTTTAAGTTTTTATATTTCTACGGTTTTTCTTTTAATTGTGAAATTAATACTTGTTATATAATGAGTAATTGCCTGTATGCGGTTATTTAAAAATACCAATACTCTTAAATTGTACTAGAAAAGCTGTTACTTTGACCTAAAACTTTTATCAGACTTTCACGAATACTTAACGGACACCTAGAATGCTGTTGGATTTTTTGGCATTCAAATCCACTTTCGTCGCTTAATTTTGGTAAGATACGTCACAGTCTATATAAATTTAAATCTGAAAAAGTTTGTTCAGAAATCAGGAACGTGTTCAGAAATGAGTTTTATTAATTACAGTTAGGTCTAGAAATACGTAAAACTCAGTCCAACAGAAATGAAAGACTCAAGTTCACGACTTGTATGAATTCCTAAACTAAATAAAAAAGGGCGGGAATCTCGGTTAGTTGGCCTTCAAAGGCATTTTTCTTGGAATCATCTTATGCTTGACGCAGTGAATAAAAACTTACTCGACGTTGGCAAGACGTGGTGAGATTCCAAGAATTGCTTCTTTAATAAGACTTCCACTGCTTTCACGGGGTCAAGGCAAAGTTGTGTGTCGAGTGTGTTTACCTATTTTCAAAGTAAAGGGACTGTTTTTCTAAGGTTAAGGTTACGTTGGACTTGGCTTACAAATGTTTTCAAATAGGGCAAGGCTAGAACAGAAAAATATTGCATCGAAAAATCTTACATCGTACTTATTTAGCTTTAAAACTAATAATAATGAAAAGCACTCGAAATTCCAAAGTATTGTAATCACGAAGCGATTCGAAGTGAACTAGAAGTGCGATATCTACGCGAGTAGTGTATTTGTGATTGTGTTTTAAATTGTTTTGTGATTAATAAAGTTATTTTGTTCTTTAATTGGTAGTAATTAATTTATCTCATACCCAGCTCGTAACAATACGAATTAGCTACAGTTTGGGAAAAATTCGAATGGTAAATTGTTAGCCAAGTGATTTGTTACAAATCGTTGTTTTTTTAACTCCTTTAATCCCCGGTTGACAATAATTTCAGGACATTCATTTTTCAAAAACAATTTTTATTTTCGATTCATTTTTGTTTTTCAAACCTTAAGTTCTTACAATACCACCGACCAATATTTACTTAACCACCTTCAAAAATATGATCACATAGTGATGTTTCTAAGAACAACTAAAGATATGCGTGAGACAAGAGCGAAGAGGAAGGCTAAAGAGAAGATGGATGTATAGCAGAGAGTAGCGGTGACCTGGAGAGCAGCGCTGGCCCAGTGGTTGCGCCCTTGACTTACGAACAGTAAGTAGTGAGTTCGAACCCAAACAGGCGCATTACTTTATGTAATTTATTTCATCACCACTGCTCTCAAAACGGTGAAGGAAAACATCGTGAGGAAACCGGCATGTCCTAAAACCAAAAAAAAACGAAGTTATGTGACATCCACCAATCTACACTGGTCCCGCGTGGTGGATTATTATAGCCCTCACATAGAGTGGAGGCCTGTGTCCCAGCAGTGGGAACATTAATAGGCTGATGATGATGATGATGAAGCCTTGACGTCTAACAGTGATGAATGGAAGAAAAAAACGTGTTGTGACGACTCCAAATAGAATGAGACAAGCTCAGGCAGATGATCATGATTCTAATATTAATAAAATAATGAACCCAGGTGTTATTACTTTTGTTCCCCGGCATTAATTAAGTACACTTTTACGCCAGAAAGTATTTTTGATCGTGCACTAATTGAAACTTGGACTGTTGATTAAAAAAAAGAGTTAACGGGAGCGAATAAAATGAAACGAAATTAAGTTCACCGGCCATCACAATGGCTGTTTGGATTTCCTTTGCTTAAAAAAAGAGATAAAAAAAAGAAGCGTACTCAGTTCGAGATTAAAAATGCAATTTTGGAACAAGAGAATATATTTAAATATCTGTGACAAACGGCTTTATTTTTTAAGTTATTTTGGGCTCTGTCATCTGTCGAAAAATTGCTACTTTATAAATTGGTACTTTGTAATCATACAATCAAACTCATCCAGGTCCAGTTGAAAACCAACGATGGGCACTACTTTGCTGAATTGGGCATATAGCCGTGAAGCACAGTTTGTGCACTTGTGGGATGTATCGATTAATTAATGTAGGTTTTTTTCTTTCACTTCCTTTTTTTAATAACGTCCTATTAAAGTCTACGCAGACCGGGACGGCATGGCAAGGGATTTTTTTTTTACCAATGTACAATTGTACATTCAAACGTACCTACAAGAAATACCAAATAAATCCGAGGCACTGGCATGTTATGACTTTGAAAGGGATTTATTGAAAGACGCGCCACGGTCGTATTTCTAAATTATACTAAGGAGGTATTCCTCAGAGCGCACCTTTTTCTAGGCGCAACCATCTAAGCGCCACTATTATAATAACTTATATAACGCATAATTATATTTAATTTAAATTTCATGATGATTTTGAAAGGAGATATTCATCATCATTATTGGAGAATCGGAGCCAGATTGGTTCCGTCATAAAACCCCAAATCCTAATCTAATTAGTGACATTCAAGTGCACTGAACAGAGTCGCATTCCTGTTATGTTCAATTCACTTAGAAGGCAGTATCAATGTGCAGTCGACGCTTACTAAACACCGTTACTCGCTCGTAAACGCTTGAGGTAATAGGAACACGAAGTATGGAGCAAATGGAGTAACAATGTGAGAGTTAGCGACTCAACTTGCTTGTATGGAATCTGCGGACTGTCGGAGTAGACTTTACGCCGACAAATACGCGGGCAAAGCTAGTGTTACCTAAGTTTTCTTTGAAATCTGTACATCCATTAAGGTAACACGCAGAGTAACTTCTGCAACTACAACATTATTATCGACACGGAGTCCGTTGATAAATAGGTAGGTATAGGTAACATGTAACGTATTATCTGTTCTATGAAAAATTCAATACGAGGAACATGATCATGAAAGGTGTGCTTTCAACTTAACCTAGATTTACTTAATCATCATCAGCATCTGCCTATCCGTTTCTACGTTGACGACGGCTTCAAAGTCTAACCGCCTGCAGCAGAATTTCAATATTTTACAAGGATAGTTCTATGTATAATATTGCAATTCTATTATTTTTACCAGACCACCCAGTAAGGCTGGTTGTCCGTTTTCCGGCTGTTGACTACCTGTAACGATAATGAATACGACATGGAAAGCGTAGTCTTAACATCAACACACTTGGGCACTCCATTCTTCACTATTCTGTGTCACATCATCTAATTAGATTGCCGAGGCGCCCGTACGCCGCTCTACGACTGCTTAGACATTCAACTGTGCTGTTCAAATTAATTACTAATAGCTTTAATTATATTATAGTTGGTTTTTAGACAAATGATAATATACATATAAATCTATACTATCTATACTTAATATTATAAAGCAGAAGAGTTTGTTTGTTGGTGTGGTTGAACGCGCTAATCTCAGAAACTACGGGAGCGATTTGAAAAATCTTTTTGCGTTGGATAGTCCATTTATCGAGGAAGGCTGTAGGCTTTATAACGTCGCGCTATGACCAACAGGAGCGAAGCAGCAATAAGAAATATTGCAAGCGGGAAATAAGCTTCCGTTGAGCAGGCGATGCGTTGCGATATCAAAACTTCACGCGAACGAAGTCGCGGGCAAAAGCTAATTAAGTATAAAGCAGAGTGAAGATTTAAGTGTCTCAATAAAATGGTCAATTAATAGAATAATAATAGAATAATTTATTTAAATAGTAGATATTTCAAAAGTGTATATTTAGGTGCAGTAGTGTTATTTCTTTAACAATTGTATAACTAGTGCTTATAAGTAAAACTATAAATACAATTTATAACAGTTGCAAGTAACGAAAATGTCGAATTCAAATGTAAGGTAGCGACATGCCTGATCTAGGTTTATTTAAACCTGTGTTTCAGGCCATAACTTTACTTTGGATAATTTAATTAGGACATTAAAATAAAATAAATCTATTAACAACTAACTGACACAAAAAAAATAAATTGGTACAAAAATATTAAAAATTAAAACTAACTTAAGTATGTAAGTTTTTACCAAA
This sequence comes from Xestia c-nigrum, assembly GCA_916618015.1. Classification (NCBI taxonomy): domain Eukaryota; kingdom Metazoa; phylum Arthropoda; class Insecta; order Lepidoptera; family Noctuidae; genus Xestia; species Xestia c-nigrum. Next base: position 17,322,113 of record OU745260.1, read on the forward strand.
GTTGACAAAATAGTGGTTGACCATATTTGTTGCTTCGGATGGGTTTATTTCTGTTGATAATAAATCTAGCGGAGGTTTGGAATTTTTAGACCTCAATGTATTGGTTCTAATAAATTTCCACACAAGTTTACTACAATTTTCCGCCACTTTTTTTTTTTTTTTTAGGATGGGAAATCATCAAATGACTTCTCCCACTCTGGGCAGAGCGGCAGGGAGTGTCAGACTCTTACTGACTAAAACCCATCCATGTTCCTTCCTCGCACTTTAAGTTCCGGGGCCGCGGTATCTCTTTCGAACAGGCCCGCAACCCCGGATTTTCCGCCACTTCGAGTTCATTTTTATCGTACTAGTTTTTAATTTTTTTCAAAAGATTATACTTAGTTAATATTAATTACGTCATTGGGTGCAAGTTGGATTTTAGGTGAAGTTTGACCGGGTGTGACCCATGGTTTAAATGCAAGTACCTATACTTTCTAGGGATTATCTTAATGAAAGTGTTTTTCCTTATTACGTATTATATGGAATTTATGAAATACTAGCTGACCCGCGCAACTTCGCCTGAGTCACATAAGAGAGAAAAACGAAAGGAAAAAATTGTCCGTGTTTGCAAAATTTTTCATTCCTGCTCAGCTCCTAATGATCGTAGCGTGGTGTTATATAGCTTAAAGCCTTCCTCGATAAATGGACTATCCAAGACATAAAGATTTTTAAAATTTGAACCAGTAGTTTCTGAGATTAGCGCGTTCAACCAAACAAACAAACTCTTCTTCTGCTTTATCTTCTGCTTTATAATTTTATATATTAGTAAAATTAGTATATTATAGTATAGATTGTAACGAGATATTTCCATCAACAGAATCATAAATAGGGTTAAAATGAATGGTGCTAAAATTATTACTGCTGTTTCTTCGATCATACTATTATTGATCGAAGTGCTGTTTTGTTGTTGCTGCTGCACTTTCAAGTTTTGACATATTGAGTTTAGTATAGCTACGGTCGCAGATATTCTAGGTGAATTTATTTGCATTGTTAGTAAAACAGCTTGATGAACGGTAAGTGCAGAGTTAGTGACCAATGTTTTGGATGGATTTTTTGATTTTAGAATGATATATTATGGTTAAAACAAGAACCGCTTTGATGCGTGGGGTAATAGTGAGCTGGTAAAAGTCCATGAAATGCACATATATTTAGGTAATTGTGTGTGTGGGTATCGGGTTTTCCGGAGGAAATGTTTATGTTCATATCTCCTACAAGTATTGTATTGTTTAAAGTAATTATGGTATCTAAGTTTTTATTGAGTGGGACTAAAAAACTGTCGATATTATGAGAGTGTGGCCTTTCGATAGCTATGACATGTATCGGAAATAATTTTAATGAATAAGCAAAGAAACTGTATTGGTTCTTCTTTGACAGTTCGTAAATTATTTTTAACATAGACTATAACTCCGTCGTTTTGGTCGGTATTTCTGTTTGTTTTAAATGAATAGAAACCGTTCAGAGATTGTAAGTTGACTGTCTGTTTTGAAAACCAACATTCTGTTAGTACAATAATATCACAGCTTATATCAAGCCTTTGTAAAAACACTTCAATCCGTCCATATTTCGTTTTATGCTGCGAATATTCTGTGTAAGCAAGATAAGTAATTATCACCCGAACGGAAAACCACATACATTATAGATTTTGGATTCAGAAACAGTAAAACTATCTATATCACATATTAGCTGATTGCTCATGATAATAGCGCACTAAGAAGAAATACAAATAAAAGATAAGCTGCCTGTTTGTGTGCTTACTAAATATAAGATACTGTGGTGCTCTTAGGCGCCTTCATAGTCTATAGATGATGGTGATAGGTGATGTAGTTGGTCTCTGCATAATTACGTGCCGGGTTACTTACATCACCGGTAGGATGGTCACATTTTAATTGGTGACTATCCACGTCTGTAGGAGATACGGCATCGCTTCTCTAATCCTGTCATACTTTTTTATGACTCCCAAGGGGTCTATCACAAAAACTAACCACCCAGGTGTCTATTTTAAGCTGACTTTTGAGTCATAGTTTACTATGAAAGGATTAAAGGTCTTTCTAAGTTTTAGTAATTAACCAATTTCTGGTGCCTCTCGGTTTTATTAAATAGGCCTATGGAATATTTGAAGATTGTAGTTGATTCAGAGATAAAGAACTATAGGGCGATCGGTGTAAGCTAATCCTTTTGAAAATACACCTGATACTCTTTTAGATAAGGGTCATATTTGCTACCACTCGACGCTACATATAAGGAAAACTACGTTATTTTCACTATTCAAACAAATATCTTGCGGAATACCGTTCGTATTTATCATACCGCCGCCGATATTCGAATTTCTTCAGAAAAGGCCTTTAAGCCGTCTTTTGGGAAAGATCAATTTTCACCGGGAATTACCAATAAGTACTATAAGAGCTTCGTCACAATCTGTGACGTCACATGAGTTCCATTGTGTCAAATATCTTGGATTAATGTTTGTCTGACGGGCGCCGATAAGTGTTTTTGGTGTTATTACAATCTGACAGAGGATTTAGGTTTCCTAGAAATGTAGGTCTATCAGTAGCGAATCTGACTTAACTACTTATGGATCTTCACTACTGGAACTTTGCAGTTTGTTGTGTAATCTTAAAGGAAGGATTGAAAACAAATGCACCTTAAAGGAAAGAATAACGACACAATGCTTAGTAAATGAAACTAAAACATTATAAGTATTTTTAAAGCATTTTTAATAATAAGAGCTGTGTGTCCTGTTGGCATTTCATCCCCGATTGAACCTCTTTAGATGATGCATTACTCATTTAATATAAATACTTTTTGAAACATTGTCTAAGTTTTTAAATACAAAAGAGTCTTCTATATCTTCTTCTTTACCGGATTCATTTCGATTAAATCTTGCAAGGTGCTAGTTGTTGTGCAGAATAGGCAGGACAGAAGTTAAAGCATATCCTGCAGAGGAACTCCACACTGCTGGCTCAAACTAAATACAATATGATTAACAGTTACGTTTGACAGAAGGTATCATTCAATGGACCTTTTTGTTTCTAAAAAAAATAATATATAAGGTGTTAAAAAATTAACTGCAAGAATTTCGTGTACGTACTTGGTATCAAAAAAGAAACATACTCCAAAAAACATTGTTTCAAGCATTTTTAGTTTTAACATAAGAAAAAATATTGCCAGTCCAAACTCTGTAAAATGTGATGGGAAAGTTAGAATCAGCTGTCTACGTTTGCGCTGCCGCAGGGGTGAACGACAACGCGCGCGGTGCTCTGCACGGTGTACAGTCAAGTGCGCACATTCAATAATTTTGTGCGCAGTGAAAATATTGCATAGCTTTGACGGATCGTTATTTATCTAATTTTTTTTAGTGATTATTTTTTATTTGTGACTCCTCAAATTTCTTGCAGTTCATTTTATAACGCCTTAAATATAATATATATGTCACCGTAAAATTGTCAAACACGTTATATTACAATATAACGTGTTTTTTCTCGCGATATTGTAATGTCTCGAATTATTGTCAACTGAACATATGGAAGTATCTCAGCCTCCATAATCGGTACTTGGGGCACCCCCCCGTTAGGTTAGTTAGGTTCCTTTAAACCCTGCACTCGGAAATAGGGGCCCCTCGAAGCGGGGCTCCGTCGACTACGCTTTTAAGGGGGAATATAAAGTGTTTTAAGGTTATGTTATATTAATCGGTATTTCTCAGGAATGGTGCATTATCTTTTCATGAGAGTTGTGCCACTGGGCAAGGGGGACCCCTCCTTCCCTCCAAACCGCGTAAGTTGACTACCATCGCATGCATTTCACGAAAAATATTGCGTTTTGTTGTAAGCAGTAAGTTCATTTGACAATAATTCGAGACTTTACAATATCGCTAGAGATATTACAATATAACGTAATTGACAATTTTACGGTGACATTATATATTTATCATTCATTTAAAATCATTCGTAAAACGTGTACTTAGAAAAAAGGTTTGGTATTACTTACATAATCATCAGTTTAAGTGCGCCAAATGTTGAGTGTTAGCAGAGATCGTACTACCGATTGCGGCGTTGACAGATAATTCTTTCGAGATTCGTCTGAATCTACTGTCATCTTTACACGTATTTTACATAATACAAATTTACTTAGCAACTGTTTCACGTGCATCATATAAGATAATGCAATGATAAGACAACGGATTTCTAAAAGTAATCGATTGTAACCTGTTTGAACCTGCAAACAATCTTGTGTTCCACATTATAAGTAATGGTAATTCGAAAGTTCAATAACTCCATGTGCTGTGTGACTTTAAGTAGAGGGATAAAAAGGTCCTGTAACCCTCTTTATAAATTTGTTCTTAACTCACAGAAAAAATCTTAATGGTCAAAACGTTCGTTTCTACAGCTTGTATTTACTGACTGTCATTTGCTTTTAGGGTTCCTAACCTTAAAAGGAACCTGTCTGTATGTCAGAGCCCTTTTCCTCAGGAACGCGTAGAGGTATCAAGTTGAAATTTATATCAACGGTCGCTCGACCGTCGGTTTTGTCTACGGTTTCTATCAGCTGTGAAAAAAATACTTGGAGCACAACAAAGGCACTGTAGTAGTTTCTGCTGTAGTGCTTTTTGTGTAGCCGCTACTCACTGTTTCCTATGTAAGTACTATATCGGTATGATTTTGCGAGCCTACATAGTGTCCCACTGCTGGGCATAGTTATACCCTTCCTCCTCTCTATCTTGTGCGATCCGCGGTCATGTTAGCCCTGTAGACGTGTTCAGATCGTTACGCCACCTTTGCCGAGGTCAACCTCGACGGCGCTGTCCTTCCTGACACTGTGCCCATATCTCCGGGTGCATCCGTGCCACGTGGCCTGCTCACATCATTTCATCTGTTTTTTCTCCAACATCCAGCTACCTGAGTAGCTGGTTGTTAGAGCACAGGGTGGTATTTCCAACGCGATCTGTAGGCCTAAAATGGCCGCTGAAGCATAATCATAATATGAATCAAGTTACAAATTTTAAATCCTTTAAATAGACTTTATTTTCGTGATCGTTAAGTCTTTTTTATTTTTTACCTTTTCTTTTTTAGGACCGGTCAATGTGGCGACACTTGGGGAAAGCCTATGTCCAGCAGTGGACGTCTTTCAGCTGAAACGATGAGAAGCGTACCTAGATGTATTAGCAATGGTTAGCAATGATATTTATAGCCGGCAATCAATATTTTCTTTCTTTGAGCCACGTGTGTTGCAAAACCTCAGATATATGGTGTTAAAGATAATAATAGTGTTAAGTCCACGTGGTGTCGACGAGCGTCGTTTAATTGAGCCATTTGTTTATACCGACGTCACGTGCTCTAGAATAACACCGACCTGCTATATTGTGGTCGAGGGTTGTCTACAGCACCAAGAAGGAAATAAATAAATAAATATCGCTGGACATTACACACAGCGCCGTCTAGTGCCACACTAAGCAAGGCTTGTGTCGTGGTCACCAGACAGTTGATATACTACATAATTATATACTTTTTTGTTTGTAAATACATACTTATTATACATACTAGCTTCTGCCAGCGGCTTCGCCCGCGTGAAGTTTGATTATTGTCCCATGGAATCTTACTGCCGGGATAAAAAGTATCCTATGTTTTAATCCAGGTTATAAACTATCTGTGTGCAAAATTTCATCCAAATCCGTTCAGTAGTTGTCGCGTGAAAGCGCAACAAACAAACTTACATTCACATTTATTCTCCGAACTGCTAAGCTATCGGGACTTACACGTGTTATTGTGAGTCAACTATAAAAGATAGACATATGCTGTCTTGGGATATTTTTTATATAATTTTATGTGGAATATTTCCGTTATACATGATTTCTATGTAGCTTTAACCATTAAGGCTGCACACGCGACGGAAGCTAAAAAAACCAAGTAACTTCTCCCGTTTTCCCAACATTTCCTTTCACTGCTCGCTGTCGTCAAAGTAATTTTTAAGTTGAAAAATAGTAGGTAAAATTAATCAAAGGAAGAGATAATTAGGAATAGTGCCCCCGATGACCTTGTGAAGGTTGCGGGAATCCGCTGTCCACTTGGGGGAGGCCTAAGTCTGGCAGTGGACGTCTTTCGGCTGAAATGATGAATGACCCTGAAGTGTTATAAGGAGAGGTAAGGGGTTAGAGGTGTAGGTACCTGAGATACCGTAGCCCTGGAATGTAAACGGCGAGGAATGAACATGAATGGGTTTTAGTCAGTAAAAGTCTGACTCTCCCTCCCGCTCCACTCAGAGTGGGAGAAGTGCTTTGATGATTAAAAAAAAAGAGGGACTAGAATTCCTACATTTCACCAGTTATGTTTTTAGTCCCATGTAATAGGGGCGACCTTATTACCATCAACCGGGCACAAATCCATACTCCGTGGTTTCTACTGAGATATTTCTGTCGGAGTATTGTATATCCAATTTATTAAAAACAATGTTCTACTCCATAAATGTAACTGACGTAGAGTCGAGGACTTTAATTGATAAACCACTTTCACTACACTGTTTTAGGCTTTCACGTTTAAAACTAAAACTAAATAAACTACATCGGGAGCTCAAAATCTATATCTATACTCAATATTATTTATTTATTTATTTATTTAAACTTTATGCACTCAATGTACAAAGGCGGACTTAATGCCTTGGGCATTTTCTACCAGTCTACCTTAGGGTGATGCAGAGATCCACCGTAGATGCGGGCCTGAGGACGGCTGGCTATGGGCAATAGCTGGCCGTCCGGCCGTCTAACGACGACGACAGGCCGTGTCGACGGCGCGTTCGTGTTCCACGCGCGCCTCAAAGAGATGACAGCAAAAGGAGAGGGGCCCGCAAGGGCCGAAGCCTGCCGGGGTTGCGGGCCTGTTCGAAAGAGATACCGCGGCCCCGGAACGTAAAAGGCGAGGAAGGAACATGGATGGTTTTTAGTCAGTAAGAGTCTGACACTCCCTCCCGCTCCGCCCAGAGTGGGGGGGGTCATTTGATGATATCCCATCCTTAAAAAAAAAAAAAAAGGGGGATGCAGAGATTAAACTGTAGGTGCAAGAGTAAAGAAAATTATGAAGACTATAATATAACAATAAATACATATATACATACATACAATAAACTATAAAAAGTGAGGAAAGATAAAAAACAATAAAAAAATATTGATGAAGAAAACAAACAAATTAAATGTGGGATAAGTCTGCCAACTTTTTATGTAAGTGCTCGCGAGCTTTCATTTTAAATGTGAGCCGACTGGTTGCCATCCTGATATTCAAAGGGAGCGCATTCCAAAGAAAAACCGCCTGTACAGGAAAGGAAGATTTGAGAACACCCGAGCGGTGAGTAGGACATCGTAGAAGGCGATTATTGGAAGAACGAAGATCCTTGCTGTGCGCAGAGCATAAATACTGGAAGTGAGAAGTCAGATAAGCAGGGGAAGTGGGTTTGTCTAGAAGAGAAAACAAAGTTGTCAAAGCCCTAAACGCTCTGCGCTGCCTGATGGGTAACCATTTTAAGCGCAACCGATGTGCGGACACATGATCATACTTACGGAGATTAAATACGAATCGAATGCAGTTATTTAGAAGTCGGTCCAGTTATAAAGCAGAAGAGTTTGTTTGGTTGAACGCGCTAATCTCAGGAACTACCGGCTCGAATTGATTTTTTTTTTTGTGTTGGATAGTCCATTTATCGAGGAAGGCTTTAAGCTATATAACATCACGCTACGATTATTAGGAGCGGAGCAGGAATTAAAAATGTTGAAAAAAATGTTTCTTTTTTCCTTTTGTTTTTCTCTCTTATGTGACGCAGACGAAGTTGCGTGGGTCGGCTAGTAATAAATAATCACGGATCACTTTCACTACTTTTCCGTTTTGCACTTTTATACACTCACGAGTACGAATTTTATCGACTAAACCAGAATTTGTACCTATTACACGGCTAAAAACCGATTAATGGCAAGTGGCTCTATTAAAGTGCTCGACTGTACCTACCTATTTTCTTTTAGTCGTCAAAATATAGGGAACGGCAGATTTCTTCTCCATAGAGATCTACGTTAGGGAATGGGCAACTACAGTACTTTCACAGTTTTTATGTCTTGTGACTGGGACTGTGGCTACATTTAAATGTTCTCTTTGTTTCGACAATTCAAAAAAAGTGCCTGTTATTGGCCTACTTGAAATAAATGCTTTGATTTTGATTTCGATTTTGATTATTTTCGCAATCTAATTGATCTACATACAAGTAAGTTGTTCAGAATCGTCAATGTCCTTTTCAGATTCTAAGTTATTTCAATGAATTCCTAGGAAGATATAGCATTAAACTTTCACGGTTAACTAAACTTCAACTGTCACTGTTTGGATCTCAAAATAATTATTAATCACGGAAGATATCGCGTCACTGAGAGTATTAGTTTTGACATTGATTTAGCTTTAACAATACGCTTTAGTACGTTGTATAATATTATGAAACAGGTGAGACATAAGACGACTCGAATGGCGTAGTGGTAGTGACGCTGCCTTACGTTGTTAGGGTCCTGGGTTCGAATCCCGGTAGGAGCAAAATGTTTGTGTGATGAGCATGGACATTTGTTTCCGAGTCATGGATGTTTATATGTATAACTAGCTTCTGCCAGCGGCTTCGCCCGCGTGAAGTTTGATTATTGTCCCATGGGATCTTACTACCGGAATAAAATGTATCCTATGTTTTATGTGGGTCATAGCGTGATGATATAAACGTAAGAGTAAACAAATATAATAATAACAAATCTCCGAACTGCTAAGCTATCGGGAGTTACACGTGTTATTGTGAGTCAACTATAAAAGATAGACATATGCTGTCTTGGGATATTTTTTGTGGAATATTTCCGTTATACATGATTTCTATGTAGCTTTAACCATTAAGGCTGCACACGCGACGGAAGCTAAAAAAACCAAGTAACTTCTCCCGTTTTCCCAACATTTCCTTTCACTGCTCTGCTCCTATTAATGGTAGCGTGATGAAAAGTATACTATTACCTGCTCAGGAGTATGTAGAATAATTGTACCAAGTTTCGTTAAAATCCGTCGAGTAGTTTTTTTTTCTATAAATAACATACAGACAGACAGACAGACAGACAGACAGACAGACAGACAGACAGACAGACAAAAATTTTACTGATTGCATTTTTGGCATCAGTATCGATCACTAATCACCCCCCGATAGTTATTTTGTAAATATATTTCATGTACAGAATTGACCTCTCTACAGATTTATTATAAGTATAGATAAGTTTGTATTTACAAACAAAAAGTATATATAGGGTGTAAAACACCTCATCACGAAGCCGAAATGCACTTGTTCTCCTCGTTATTGCGATCATTTTTCTGTCCTACACTATACCTGGGAACCTTCTAGTTACGGAGATATGGGGGGTCAAAGTTACAACTTTTTGACAAGTTTTTTTTGTATGATTTTGACTTTTAACAACTTTACCATCCCCGTACTATACAATCCATCCATCAGCACAATGTTTTAAATGCGTTTTTATTAGGCTGTCCATCGGCTTTATGAAGCCGATGTACAGCCTAATATAAAAATTGTTCCTCTGCTTCGCCTTCAACCTGGCGAAAGCAAAGCGCGGAAAAAAAGATCATTAAAATCATAGTTTTGTAATAGTTCATGACAAAAATATATTTATATTTTCATTCTATTAGTTTATTTATTCAAAAGTGTGTTGAACCGTCGTTTCCCCTCGACTACGGCTCGTGTGTTAATACCACCTCGAACAAACTTTCTCCACTTGTATCAAATTGTACCTACTATTATAGCCTTTAGCACCCGTGAATAACATAGCTTCCTACCAGTGTTAGAACTTTTGGAATTTGACATTCGTTTCAGAGATTACCCCCTACATATAAACAATTTACCTATTTGTACATACACTTCTATGTAAAAATAAGTATTTTTTTGTAATTCTTTGTAATAGAATAACTGCAAGACCCCTCCTGTCGCGACTCAGGCTATGAATCTGAAGCACTTGTGTTCTACGAGTATGACTTTTGGAAATTCGTAACTTTGTTTTCAGCTTTCCCATACATGTTAATCAAATGATTATAAATAAATAAAAATAAAACAAATATGGGTGGACATTAACACACAGCGCCATCTAGTGCCACACTAAGCGTGGCTTGTGTCGTGGACACCATATAGTTGATATACTACATATATACTTTTTTGTTTGTAAATACACACTTATTATACATATAAACATCCATGACTCGGAAACAAATGTCCATGCTCATCACATAAACATTTGCTCCTACCGGGATTCGAACCCAGGACCCTATGAACGTAAGGCAGCCTCACTACCATTTCGCCATTCGAGTCATCAATGATTCGAGTCATCGTGATTGCGTCAATTCTTATAGAAAGAAGTATTTTTTTTTTGTGAATTTCAAGAACTCGTAGAACAATAGTCGTTCAGTTTCAAGGTCCGAGACACCTCACGAGAGGTCCTGCGTTTAACTTGTATTTACTTTGTCGTGTGTACATGTATGCAATGGTTTTCTAGTTAGCTTATTTTCAATATGAAATGATCAATGTTTTATTAAGACAAGTCTACCCCAAACTACCAACCTTTCGGAGAAGGATGGATAACGTTTAGAACTTTTGAATTCGAATAATATATTATAAGTATTATCAAACTACTGAAGCAGATTTTATGATAATATTGTTGTTTCCTAAAAACTACACGATGATACGAAAATATTTCCATTAAAATATCTACCGCTTATCAACATAGAGATAATAAACTGTATCAAAAATATGATAATCATCTATCTGCATGGAGCACTGATTTGAGATTTTAAAGTGTTGTTTTACTGTTCTACAGTAACTCGGTTATAGGTATCTCCAGTTACTAAATATCTACCTTTGAAAGCATCAGGGTAGCCCGCCAATTTCTTTTTTTTTGCAAAGTGCAGGCCAGTGCTAGGTTGTGTGTTGATTAAAATATGATATAAAGGGTGTAAAACACCTCTTCACGATGCCGAAAGGCACTTGTTCTCCCCATCATTGTGAGGCCCAGTATCCACCAAAGCGGAGAGGAGCGGAGAGGAGATGTGCAAGATTCGACCAATCTTAGACTTTAATCAATGTGATTGGTCGAATCTTGCACATCTCATCTCCGCTCCGCACCTCTCCGCTTTGGTGGATACCGGGCCTGACTATTGTTTTGTTTTACACCATACCTTCTAGTTACGGAGATATGGGGGGTCAAAGTTACAACTTTTTGACAAGTTTTATTTAGATACAAGTTTTTTTTTGTAAAATTTTGACCACCTCCACGGCCCCCTTACTATTCAATCCATCCATCAGCACAATGTTTTAAGTGCGTTTCATTGAGTTCTACCAGAAAACATAATTTTTGCGTATAGTTACTTAGTTTGATGTACAGAATGCTTGGTTAACGGCTTTGCGATGAAGTAGTTTACACCCTGTATAGTTATTGTTACTGACTATTTCAAGAAAAAGTCATTCAATCGACCTTTATTAATTTGGACTGTAACTACATGTTTTATAACCGCGAATCATATTTATATCATACTGTTGTTTTTGTGTAAAATTTTCGTTCTTTTTTCAACCATCGTTTCGTGAACTCAATTTTGTATTAATTCGTTGTAGATTTTCCTTGCATAGCCGTCTGTTAATTGACACTTTTGCTAATCTGTACATGTAACACGTATACCAGAGCCAATTACTCCCTAGGGATCAAAACTCTGTCTCCTAAACACAGGCTACTTTGTATCCTAGCTAGGAGGAAGAACTTTCTCACACCGTATACTACGATACGACGACTACAATATAAGACTAGAATTCTATTTTACCTGTTAGTATTTAAGATATGTAAGTGCTATTCACACTTAACATTCACACAAAAACATCTTCTGCTTCAAAATGTCATCTAATAGTTTTTTTTTGAGATTTCACAGTCGGTCCCATAGTAAAAGAATTTTTATGAGTACTAGACGCCCTTAAAGTAATTGAAACGTCTAAACAATAGCGTTGTATAAATATTTAGAATAATAATTGATGATGTGTTTTTCATTTAAGATGTTTTAATATTATTATGTATTACATTCTTGTGGTGAAACATGTAAATTCACACCCTTTTTTATAACACCTTAATGTACCATGTTTAAAAAAAAATCTGTTCTGAGTAGAACTTTGTGAATCCAATCCTTGTATTGCAAGAATGAACTCATTTAAGCCAGCAAGCTCAATACATATCTATTTTATTACGTTAGAATTTGTCTCAAAACAAATTAAATTTCCTCCTGTTTTTTACCTTTAGCAGCCCTATAGTGAAGTAGGAAGTGAATCTAAGACAGCTTGTGCAGCTAATAACGTAGACTCTATTGGAGGATCTGAAATAGACTGAACTAACAACTGTTGCATTGAAACTGGAGGTCTACTCTCTAAGCACGAAACCCGTAGTTACAACCCAAGTTACGGGCGTTTCCTATTCCGTATGATCTACGGACATAAGATTCGTTAGAAGTAATAAAGGTCATGGCCCACTACACAATCGATCAATCGTACCGGCACCGCTCCAACTCAAACTCAAACTCAAACTCAAATCATTTATTTCAACTAGACCATTACGGCACTTTTGAATGTCAAAAAAATTGAAAGAAAAATCAAAGCTACAGTCACAGACACAAGGCATAATAACTTGAGAAAGTACTGTAGTTGCCCATTCCCTAGCGTAGATCTCTATGGAGAAGAACGGGCAAGAAACTCCATGGACACTCTTTTCAATCAAAAATGTTGTTACAAAATCTTGGTTACATCTTTCATGTTGAGATTATACATATATGTGAGAACGATGTAGAAAGACGTACACAATAAGAGCGTCCAGAGTAAAAAAAATAAATCAACAATTTAAAATAAAGCAATTCAAATAATCCATGGCAGCTAAGAGATGACCAGTCTCGATTGACAGCGCCCGTTCACGAACATGACGCATGGATCAGCGCCATTCAATTCAACCATATTGAAGGGAACTAAATGACCCGACCCACCCGCCACCATCAGCAAGACATTTAAGCGAGCATGACATTCTCTCAGCCACCAAGGCATATTCAAGTCAATGAAAGATAACTAAATGCAAATGGAAGCTTTACATTACATGGTACTCACACATGTGCTATGCAATTATACAATACTAAGAGATGGACTCTATACAATGCAAGAATACCTTTACAATCTTCTGCAGCTACCACAATAGTTGTCCAATAAGGTTGCACCTATGGTTGCGGAGCAGGACCAGCATTCAGCCAAGCATTTTTATCCTCAATGTAATCCCCCAGCTTATAATATGCTTGCCTACATAGTGTGCGTTTTACACAAGATTTAAATTTCGTCTCATTCAGTTGTAGAATGTGGGGAGGTATTTTATTATAACATTTTAAACAGTACCCCATGAAAGATGAATCCACTTTAGCAAGCCTGAAACCTGGCTGAACTAGTTGGTCCCTATTTCTAGTATTATAGTGGTGTCTGTCACCTCTTTTACTGAATAAATGCAGATTTTTCCTAACATACATGATGTTTTCATAGATGTATTGACAAGGTACTGTCATGATATTAATTTCCTTAAACAGTTCTCTTAGAGAATCACGTCTACGTAATTCATATATGGCTCTGATGGCTCTTTTCTGCAGAATAAAAATAGACTCGATGTCTGCAGCCCGTCCCCATAGTAAAATACCGTATGACATAATACTATGAAAATAGCTAAAATAGACTACAACAATTAACAACCCAGCAATTAACTTGCCATTCCAATTAGAGCGTTTAATCGTGTGTCGAATAGCATATTTTATAATATCCATGTGAAAAAGCTACCATACGACTCGATTCGCGAGAGACTCAGGCTTCCTCCCGCCGCAAGCGAGCGTACCGCGTGCTTACAGCGCGCCGACCGCATGCGCCGCATCCGAGTTCCCCGCAGTTGCCAGCGAAACAACGTATAGTCACTTATTTAGTTAGAGAGCCCAGGATACTAAACCTACTTCGATAAAACTCCCAGATAATATTTAATAATAATGATATGTTTTATTTATTTTCTCTCACAATGGTTTTGTAGCTCATAACAGTTTAGAACTATACAAATTCACATTATGCCTGAAGTAGGTTTTAAAAAAAAAAAACCTGTGTCACCATTGGTGGCCTCATAAATAAAACGGCAGAAAGCATGTTTTCCGTATTAATAAAAATAAATAAATGAAAAGGAAAAAAAAGAAATGAAATAAAATAACGACACTAATCCTAGGGTGTGTGTGAAGTGTGAATGTGTAGGTGGAAGGTGGTGCGTGTTTATGTGAATGGTGTTGAAAGTGTTGGTAGTTATTTGAGATCAACTATTATGAAATTGGGTGGAGCAACTTTTCTGTGTCACCATAGGAAAGAGTTTTCACTTTACAACACTTTAGACAGTTAACTTTTCATTTTCCGTCATGGGTGTCGTTTATCGCTCGCATAAACATGTAAAAGAAACACTTTAAATAAAGTTATAGAACGCTTGCTGGAGCGACAATTTCAACTATCAAAAGTACGAAATCAAAAATTTACTTCGTGAGTAGCGGTGCAAACACAATCAGTCAACTGGGTGCGGACAGCGGAGTTCTGTCAACTGGACCCTGACAGAATCTGTGCATTGCTCGAATTATCTGTTTCTTCATTGCGTCATCCTGGCTGTCTTTTCACCGCTACCCACGCAGGTGATTGTTGTTTTCGTTAACTATTTATGAAAAAAGTTTCAGCCGGCGTACTGTGACTGTTTTTAATAACACTTCCATAACCCTACACCCACTGCGGGTTCCTCAGCTGTTGTGGGTTCACTTATCAGTCATTCGAGTTGTGTTGAACCAGATGGCAACCGATCGGCGTAAAAACACGATCTTAAATGCAACACCATCTCCTGGACTATCGCGGCCAGCGCACTGACTAGGAGCTTACAACTCGGTCCTCGCGCACCGTTTGTTTCCACCTCGCTGATGACGTGTGGTAAACGCGCCGTAGCCTAAATTCAAGGCAACGCCGAGCAACAGCTGTGCTGGTGCGGTGCTTGTGTAGTGTGCCACGACCTGTAACATTTTTATAATTATTTCGTGTGGAGGAAGGGCGCAGGCAACAGCTACTTTCAAAATATATATTTTAGCTTTCATTCCCTCGTAACATATTTTCCACTGACAGAATGTTACCTACATCGAAATATTTCAACTTTAAATCCACATCGAAACTCTGACAGGACTAGGTTTTCCAATTAACACGTTTCTA
Source organism: Xestia c-nigrum (assembly GCA_916618015.1). Classification (NCBI taxonomy): domain Eukaryota; kingdom Metazoa; phylum Arthropoda; class Insecta; order Lepidoptera; family Noctuidae; genus Xestia; species Xestia c-nigrum. The sequence continues at coordinate 17,337,464 of OU745260.1, forward strand.
GAAAATTGTGAATTTACGGTTAAATTCAAAAGTTAAGGTAGAGAATTATTGGTAGATCTATTATTAAAACCCGTACAGGTAATTTACAGGAAAAGGTTCGAATACACGTGTAAGTCATAATCCAAATACTTCACCAATGGACTAACCATGATGACCAACAAGCTAAAAGAAGCCAGAAAAAACGGTCCACAATAAACGGTTGATTTCCAACTTTTTAGAAAAGCCATATTTTATTTTTTTATGTAACTGACTGCCTCCTAATGTCCATGTTCACCAAAAAGATGACTGACAATTATCTAAAAACAGCTGTTTTCACATTTTTGTATGGGAACATGTCACATTGACAGCTGTTTTAAGATAATCAGACTGTTATCTTCTCGGTGAACATGGACCTTAGTCTAGTAATCACAATCGTGACTGTTGAGCTTGAGGTCCCCGGCATGAGGCATTACAGAATTATAATCATCAAAATCATCAATACAATCCTCCAAATTCGTAAAACTCGAAGAAGGACTTTGAGCGTGACAAATTCATTCATCGACTCTTATGAACTTGATGGTGATTTTGTTGATTATCTTACAGTCGCGACCAATACGTTTATCAACATACAACTTAGCACTGCCCTGCAAATTGCAAAAAACATAAGAAATTTTGATTTTCGCGGGCTACTTGGGAGCATCCTCCTTAAGTTAATCGAGGCTATAAATTCATTCGTGAGAATAACATACATCCATACATTGATTGTGTGTACCTGTGTGGGTATAAAGGGTGTAAAAAAACCTTTTAACGAAGCCAAAAGGCACTTGGTCCTCGTCATTGCGATCATCTAGACCACTGGTTCCCAACATGGTGAGCCAGGAGCCTCGACTCTGGTCTGTGAAAGATTAAAATGTTATTCGTACTTTTTAACTTGCACAGAAGATGCAAGCGCAAAATTCTAAATTGTTTTGAGAATCTCATACTAAATGATTCCTAAATTTTTCGAGCTCAATTTCATTGCTTTTGTATACAACCTTATTTTCTGTTTATACTAAACCCGAAAAGGGGTCATTGTACTCATCATTTTGAACAACTTTTTCTATGGGACGAACCCTGAAATCGCGAAAAAAAAATCAGCTGTTCCCTACATTTATGTTCGCATAACTCGTCAAAATGTAGGGAACAGCTGATTTTTTTTTCGCGATTTCAGGGTTCGTCCCATAGAAAAAGTTGTTCAAAATGATGAGTACAATGACCCCTTTTCGGGTTTAGTATAAACAAAAAATAACCCTGTATATAATCACTGTATTAATTCTAAAGGATCTCATTACATTATCCAATTTTTGTATAGTGTGAGTTAAAGATTCACTCCCCTAGTTATAATCCTGTCGGTGTCCATGTTTATCTAGAACCCTATGCTCAATTTTAACAATAAACATACCAAAGTGGTCCCTGGTCTAAAAAAGGTTGGGAACCACTGATCTAGACCGAACCTTCTAGTTAGGGTCAAAGTTCCAACGTTTTAACAAATTATTTTTTAAATACATGTTTTTAATGCAAGAACTTTACTTAAAACACCTCCACGACCCCGTATTATTCGATCCACCCATCAGCGCAATGTTTTGAGTGCGTTACATTGAGTTTTAACTTAACGTAAAACGAGATTTTTCAGCCCAAAAAAAACAGGCCTTTCCCAGATTTTTTTTTGCATAAAATTGGTGTATAGAATGCTTGGTTAACGGCTTCGTGATGAGGTTGTTTTCACCTTGTATGTGTAGTTATTTTTCAACCCTTAAAGGTTGAAAGGTGAGGTCTATCAGTCATGGAAGTATTCGGCCGCACTTCAGAAGCATCTGTTGTATGATTTATATGTTTACCGCTTGGGTTGGCGTCTAAATATGTGTGATTTTGACGCCATTGCTGTTAGGGAGCTTGTACAAATGTCTGGAGCAGTGATGCAACGGAGGTAATTTTATTGGAACCAAAGTCGGGTTCAGAGTTTTCAAAGTTAATTTATCGGAGTCTTAACCGGAGTCGAAGTTGGAAGCGGAGCCAGGATCAAAAGTGGTGGCCGGAGAGAGATTTTTATTAAACAAATAAAACAAAAAATCAACCATTTTTCCTTTTAATTATAAAATAATAAATTTACACAGACAATGAAAGTAAAAACATAACAAGTTTCCAAATAAACAACAAATTAAATTAAATGACCTGTTTTATAAGAACCTACACTTAGGTCCATGGTCACCGAAAAGAAAACGGTCTGATTATCTGTAAACAGCTGTCACTGTGATATGTTCCCAAATAAAAATGTGTTTTAAACAGCATTTTTTTGATAATCAGACCATCATCTTTTTGGTGAGCATGGATCTTAAAGTACTTTACGGGATTATTTCCGTGATTTTCTTTTGTTTCTACGAGCACCCGATACACGAATACAGTATTCAGTATTCAGTGTCGAAATATCGTTGAAATATTTAAGGGGCCGGCGGAGCATGCGTTTTTCTACCCGTGAACTGATAAACGAGAAGAACGCGGCCATACGTGCCTATACAGCTCTTGGCCCTGCGACGCGAACAAGGCTCACATGCGTTCCTTACAGCGTGCTGTAAAGAAACGCACTAGTGAGTTTCGCTCAAATCAATGGGACAAAACGCTAAGCGAACTCGAGCCCACTCACCAAGCCTTCTGGCAGCTTCAAAGGAAGTTGCGCACCTCGGAAGAGGTCTCTTCTCCACCCCTCATCCGTCCCGATAAGAGCGTCGCTTTTGACGACTCTGAAGAAGCAGAATGTCTGGCCGACAGCTTGGAATCCCAATGTTCACCAAGCACTCTACCAGTAGACAAGCAGCACCTCGATGAGGTGGATGCAGAAGTTGAACGTAGAGCATCGCTTCCCCCTGTTGAAGATCCCGATGACCCCCTCCCCGCCATCACCCCGGAAGAGGTCAAGGATATTATAGATAAATTACAACCTCGGAAAGCCCCAGGCGCCGACGGTTTCACAAATAGAGTTTTTAAAGCCCTCCCCGGCCGGCTCATAGTCCTTTTGGCTGCCATCTTCAATGGCGCTCTGAGCAATAATATGTTCCCCCAAACGTGAAAAGAGGCCACTGTTATAGGTATTCCCAAACCTGGGAAACCGAAAGCCCAGCCTTCTAGCTACAGACCGATCAGTCTCCTGAGTGCTCTCGGCAAAATCTATGAAAGGCTTATTTATAAGCGTCTCAGAGATTATGCCGAGACAAAGGGCCTCATCCCGAAAGAACAGTTCGGCTTCAGGACCGAACATTCTTGTATACATCAAGTCCACGTCGTCCATCGTCGAACACGTTAGCGCTGGTTTCCAGCGTGGCGCGATGACGGGGGTGATGTATTTCGATATCGCGAAAGCCTTTGACAAGGTCTGGCACAATGGCTTATTATACAAGCTATAGCAACTCGGTGTGCCTGACCGTCTCGTGCTCATCTTACGAGACTTTTAGTCAAACCGTACCTTCCGCTACCGTGTGGGTATGACGTTATCCTCTCCCCATCCGATCCGCGCCGGAGTCCTTCAGGGCTCCGTTATCTCTCCCCTCGCGTTCACGCTGTACACCAGCGGCATTCCGATGAACAAGAAGGTTCAAATAGCCCTATTTGCTGACGACACCGCGATCTACTACACTGACCGTTCTCAGGCTAACATCCGCCGCATTCTCCAGAAAGCTGCCGACTCGCTCGGCGCTTGGTTCCGTAAGTGGAGAATAGAAGTTAATCCTGAAAAGAGCCAGGCAGTTTTATACTAAAATGCACGCCTTAAGCGTTCCCCCCATCACTATGTTCGGCAAGCCTATCCCCTGGGAGAAGCAAGCCAAGTATCTTGGAGTTATTCTTGACGACCATCTGTCATTCAAGGCCCACATCAAAGCAGCTCGTGACCGGGCTGCCTTCGCTATGGACCGGCTCCACTTCATGATCACTAGGAAGAGCAAATTGTCACTCAAGTGCAAATTGCGTCTTTACACTGCAGTCATCCGTCCCATCATGACCTATGCTTGCATAGTATTCGCTCATGCCCACCTGCGTCATATCCACACGATGCAGACCTTGCAGAACCGATTTCTCCGCAAAATCACCGGTATCGTTACGGACGTAAGGGGGGGCCCTTACGTCCGTAACGATAGTCTTCACGTAGACCTCAGAATCCCCACCGTTAAGCAGTTCATGAAACAGCTTTCCAAGCGTTACTTCGACACTGCTATTAAGCATAGGAATCCTCTAATCGCATCGGCCGCCCGGTACGACCCATCGCGTATTAGCTCCGTCCAACGACCTCGTCACACCCTAGTCGCCCCCGACGATCCGATCACTATCTTGCAAGAGAGTAGGAAAGATACCAGTACAGTTCGTAGAGTGTACAAATACAAACCGAAGACATACCGACCTCGCCGCAGAGGTCCGGCGCGTAATCCCCAGTCAATCCCTCCCCGACCCTTGCTCGAGCCAGCCCGCGATGCTGAGCCTGTAGTAATAAAACAGTCCCTAAATAAAGACAACCAGATCCAGCCTGTCTCTTTGCTGCCCCCAGCGACGCCCTAAGCCGAGGTTCGTACCCCACAGGGGGTGCCCTTAGAGCGCTGTCGCTTAGTTTTTAGTCATTTTTGCCCTGGCTGGAGGCCTTAAATTCAAGGCATCCACAGGACTTGCCCGGTTAAGCAGAAGCCATTCTTCTCAGACTGAACTGCGAGATGCCCATTCCAAAAAAAAAAAAAAAAAAGCGTTTTTCATACAAACGTAGTACCAAATTAATTTGAAAATCAAAAATATTCTTAAGGTCGTGTGTATATATTTCGAGTCTATTATAAAATATCTATGTTCCCCAATAAATACTTTGAAAGGACAATGATATAAAGACGAGATATATGAGGAATTTTAATTTTAAAAGGAAAATATATTTATTTATATATTTTTCTCATAACTCTTGTTAAAATATGTGTTTGGGAACCTATAAAGGGTGTAAAACACCTCTTCACGAAGCCAAAAGGCACTTATTCTCCCTATCACTGCGATCATTTTTTTGTTCTACACCATACCTGGGAACCTTCTAGTTACGGAGATATGGGGGGTCAAAGTTATAACTTTTTGACAAGTTTTTTTTTTAAATACAAGTTGTTTTTGTAGGATTTTGAATTTTAACACCTCTATGACCCCCGTACTATTCAATCCATCCATCAGCACAATGTTTTAAGTTCGTTACATTGAGTTCTACTTGGTCGACGGCTTCGTGATGAGGTGGTTTACACCCTGTATATTCTGTAATTCAATCAAAATAAATACACACTACCTTTGATTTACAAATGCTTTTGGTATTACGTTTTGTATTAAATTTGCTTGCTCCGCAGGCCTCTTAAGTGTAGGGAAAAACTGTAAAAGTCTAAAACAACGCATGAACCTGTGCGTCGCTGCTGCTATTTGTTATGCGTCGACCTCGGAATCGAAGGTGTAATAATAATACCGGGGGCCTCCGGCTACCGGGGGCCTCCGGCTCAGAGTCACCGCAACGGGGGCTCGGATGCTGGAGATCCCCGGTGAAACCAGCGGCTCGTCCGCGGATGCTCTCGCTGAAAAGCTGAGAGCGTCCCTAAACGCGGACGAGGCCCGAGTCTCCAGACCCGTCAGATGCGCCGATCTGCGCGTCATGGGTCTGGACGACTGCGTCACCGAGAAGGAGGTGGTGGCCGCCGTCGCTAGGTCCGGGGGGTGCTCTGCCGAGCAGGTCAAGGCAGGCACCTTTCGTCCGGACCCCACGGGAATGCAAGCCGTTACGGTGAGCTGCCCCGTGACGGCGGCGAAAGCCATTGTCGAGGGCCGAAGGCTTTTGGTGGGCTGGGTATCGGCGCAGGTGAAACTGCTCGAGCCCAGACCTCTGAGGTGCTTTCGCTGCCACGTGGGACACCACGTGTCAGTGAAGTGCGCCTCGGAGGTTGACCGCAGCGGTCTCTGTTTCCGCTGCGGTCAGCCTGGCCACGTGTCGGCTGGTTGCAGCGCTGCGCCGCACTGCCCTGCATGTGCGGCGGCCCGCAAGCCGGCCGATCATCGGGCCGGGAGCAAGGCCTGCGCCGCTCCCGCCAAGAGCGGAGCCAAAGGCAGGGGAAGGCCCTCCGCCACCTCCGCCAACGCCACCGTCGCCACTGCCGCTGCCGCGGCCGCCACAGCCGCTGTCGCTGTCGCCGCCGCCAATGCCGCTCTGAGCTCGCCTGCGGAGGGGCCCTCACAGGGGTCCCGGGGAGAGGAAGCGATAATGGACTGTCAATAACGGCGCCATTACGCTTCCTCCAGGGCGAACATCAACCACTGCGCCTGTGCTCAGAACCTGTTGCTTCAGAGCATGGCGCAGTGGTTGATCAACATCGCTGTGGTCTCTGAGCCGTACTTTGTCCTGCCCAGGGAAGACTGGGTGGCGGACCTTGACGGCTCAGTGACCATAGTGTCATCGGCCGCCGCCGGTACCCCGACCCTTGAAAATGTCAGAAGGGGTCGGGGGTGCGTAGCAGCACGGTTCGGGGAGATCGTCGTGGTGGGAGTCTACTTCTCCCCGAGCCGAACTCTCGCCGAGTTTCACAACTCTCTCGCAGAGTTGAGTGTCGTTTCATGTCATTCCCTCCCCGTGCTTGTCCTCGGGGACTTCAATGCCAAGAACTTGGCATGGGGTTCTCGTTGCACAGATGTGCGGGGAAGGATGGTGGAGGACTGGGCCCTGGAGAGGGGCCTGGACGTCCTTAATCGGGGTTCTGTTCCCACGTGTGTGCGGATGCGGGGCGAGTCGGTGGTGGACATTTCGTTCGCTAGCCCCGCTCTGTCGCCGCGTGTCGTCGACTGGCGTGTCATGGAGGGGGTGGAGACATATTCCGACCACCGGTACATCCGGTTTGACGTCTCCACCCAGTCCTCAAGTGCGCCGGTCCAACAGGCCCCGAGTGGTCCGCGTTGGGCGCTGAAGCAGCTGGACCGGGAGCTCCTCCTGGAAGCCTCGATCGTGCAGGCCTGGGTGACATCACCGGACAGGCCTGCCGACGTTAACACTGAGGCAGAGTGGTTCCAGGGGGCCATGTCCGACATATGTGACGTGGCAATGCCCCGAGTCCGGCCAGGAAGCGCCCGACGTCAGGTGTACTGGTGGTCGCGCGAAATAACGTCTCTGAGGGAGGCGTGTGTCGAAGCGCGGCGCCTGTACGCCAGGCATCGCAGGCTCCGCATCCGCCCGCCGGATGCGGAAGCCATTGAGGCGGAGCTGTACGAGGGATACAGAGCGGCGAAGACCGCCCTCCGGGAGGCTGTCCTGCGGGCCAGGGAACTGGCCCGCTCGGAGATGCTGGAGACTCTCGACAGAGATCCGTGGGGGCGCCCTTACAAGACGGTGCGGAATAAACTCCGCACCTGGGCCCCCCCGCTGACGCAGAGTCTCCGGCCCGACCTCGTGGAGGACGTGGTGAGCGCTCTGTTCCCCTCGCGGGGGGAACATCCGCCCCCGCCTATGGCTCCGCCACCTGCGGTGTCGGACCCAAGTGACGACGACGACACTCCGGAAGTGACTGCGGTAGACCTGAGAGTGGCGGTAGGTAGGCTCAAGGCCAAAAATACCGCCCCGGGACCCGATGGCTTGCCTGGCAAAGCCTGGGTCCTGGCCTCGGATGCGGAGGCTCTCGGGCCCCGACTGAAAGGGTTCTTAAGCGCATGTTTGGAGAGAGGCCAGTTCCCGCTTCGTTGGAAGACGGGGAAACTGGTCCTCATCCAGAAGCCGGGGCGCCCTGCGGACTCTCCGTCCGCATTTCGGCCCATTGTGTTGCTCGACGAGGTGGGCAAGCTCTTTGAGAGAGTCATTGCAAACCGCCTCGCCGAGCACCTTGAGGGGATGGGGCCGAATCTTGCGGAGAACCAGTTAGGTTTCCGCAAGGGGCGCTCTACAGTGGACGCCATCATGCGCGTGAGAGCCCTCACGATGGGGGAAGCGATATCCCGGGGCGGGGTTGTTTTGGCGGTGTCTCTCGACATCGCCAACGCTTTCAACTCCCTGCCCTGGAGCTGCATCAGGGAGGCACTCCGGTATCACCGGGTGCCGACCTACCTCCGTCGTGTGGTCGGGGACTATTTGACGGACAGGGCCGTCATCTACCCCAGTCGCTGCGGAGATTGGAACCGGCGAGAGATGTCGTGCGGTGTCCCACAGGGATCGGTTCTGGGACCGCCCCTGTGGAACATCGGTTACGACTGGGTGCTGCGCGCGGACCTCCCTAGTGGTGTCAGCGTCGTCTGCTACGCAGATGACACCCTGGTGCTGGCACATGGGAGGTCGCACGAGGCGGCGGCCGACAATATGACACGCGGGGTTGCGATAGTCGTTGAGAGGATCCGGCAACTGGGTCTCGAGGTGGCATTGCACAAGTCCGAGGCCATGTGCTTTCATGGGCCTCGGAATGCGCCCGACCGTCGGGATCCACACTGACGGTAGGAGGGGTATCCATCGGCGTCGAGTCGACGTTGAAGTACAGTGCCGACCAAAAGTCGATAAGCAATCTCACAAAGCAATAGCTTGACGTTTAGTTTGACTTACGACCTTCTACTTTCAACAAAATAGATATTGTCAGCAACTAGTTGTAGTTCATAATTTCAATGCCAATATCTAAGACATGATGGCCTAGCGGTTGGGCCCGTCCAGAATTAAGAGCGAATCAGTAAGCCGTGAGTTCAAATCCCGCACAGTTACTTTTAGTCTTTTTGTAAGTTTTTACTCTACAGAAATATTATATTATTTAACTTGTTTGCTTTGTTCACACATTTCGTAAAGTTAGGGAGGTAGATAGAAAAATAAGTCAAGAATTTTGTTAGATTTCTGTGAGGTAGACATGAGTTTTATGAATATTTTAACTTGATCGGAATGAACTTTGTCGTTTGGTTGTAGTCATACAGAATACACTATATAATGTGGTATTTGATGGTCAGTGACGTGTGGTTTAATAGATAGCGGTATTGTTGTTGGTGTGATTCTTAAAATGCGGGCAAATATTAATATTAAGGCGAGGGCGACTATTATCGCGAATTATCCGCGCTTCATAAAAGTGGCCTTAATAGGACTAAATGTGAGTATTATAATTATTTATGAATTGTAACTTAAACATTAAAAATTTAAAAACGAATGGGTATTATAAATTGTTCATTTATTTGGTGACCTGTGGTTTACTTAATTCGTTATTTTTTTTTTTCAATCTATCATGCAAGATAAATAATTAGTGTTTATTATTGGATTTATAAATGCAGAGTGAATGAAGTCACTTTAGTATTTATTACAGCTGCCTAACATCATTTTTTTTGTTTAGAGAAATGCAGTAAGTCTCTGGATCAAAAGGTATGAGGAAGAAGGGAGCCTTGCAAGTAGACAGCGAAGTGGAAGGTCGTCGCTTATTAGCGAAGCGCAGCGAAGCGCAGCGACAACATATCGTGGGCGAGTATGAAACCAATGGTTTCACACCTACGACACACTCGGAGTCACCGCAAACTGTTCGCCGTGCCCTCCACGCTGAAGGCTTGCATCACAGAAGATCAGCTAAAATGCCCTTCTTGACAGAAAGACATAAAGAAGAACGATTACATTTCGCACGGGAATATTTAGACTTTCACTGGATTACTTCCATTTTGTTCCGGTTCGCGGTCGCCACTCCAGAACTTTTCGACCCCATCGGCCATCCGTTCTGCGAGCAATGTGCCCTGCCCACTGCCACTTAAGTTTAGCAATTCTTCGGGCTACGTCGGTGACCTTGGTTCTCTTGCGGATGTCTTCATTTCTGATGCGATCACGCAAGTAAACTCCGAGCATAGCCCTCTCCATTGCCCTTTGGGTGACTTTAAGCCGCATACGTCTACTTGACTGCATTGAAAATAATGGGGGTTATACAAAATATTAATCCCTAATGTTCTAGTTTTAATTAGACGTGTTACAAAATATTTAGCGATATTAATAATTCCTAAATTGAGGTTTAGTTTCAATCTTCTTTTCTTCAGGAAAATGAACACTTAAACTATAACCTCAATATGAGTTACATTTATTGTGACGTCACATAAAAAACATATTCACGAAGTATAAATTATGTGTTAGTTTTCAGTAAGCTCTGTTGAATACCGATAGATAGAAGTGGGTATCAACAATTATATTTGTGTTATTAGAATATCCTTGTTATGTTAATAAAAAATGACTTAAAAGTGGGTATCCAGATACACAAAAAAATCTTATGAACGGTAACAAGAGAACTTCTTATATCTAGGTAGGAATGTGACGTTACAAATCTTATTAAAGTTGTTAATTATATGAATAAATGAAACGAATAAAACAATTTTTGTTATCTGTCAGCACTTTTTTTTCCACCTTCCAACACCGAAAAAATATTACACAATCTCATAAATAGTTATGATGGGTTATTAACTTATATTTAAATCTTTATAAAAAATAAATAATGAGCATGAACCCATTTCAAAATAAATACCTAAGTAAATAGTTTTTGTATAAAATACAAATATAAATTAAAGTGGTTACAAAAAAAAAACCCGTATGTAAACGGGATTTGAACTCAAGACACGTTGATCGTGAATCCACTGCTTAACCTAAACAGCTATCAACACCTGGTAGATATGGTCGAAGTTTACCTATCCAATGCAAATACGATCATGCGTTTGCTGCGTGTATAACAAAAGAGACGGTAATATATATCTTTTTGTTTCGTGGAGAGCGACGCGACAACTTGCGACAGTAGGCGACTCTGTGGCTGTGGTGTGCGTAGGTACTGTATTGAGACAGCTTACACATACAGCCGCACGGACGCTCGGCCGTGCGTTCACAGCAATATGATCCTTCGCGTGCCTGTGCGCTTATGAACGCTTACTGTACCTAGGACTCGTCCTCGACAGCCGGTGGAACTTCGTGGAGCATTTCCGACGTTTGGCCCCCAGGCTGGAACGGACAGGGGCTGCCTTCAGGCGGCTCCTGCCCAACCTTGGGGGGCCGAACGCCTCCTGCCGCAGGCTCTACGCGGGAGTCGTGCGGTCCATGGCCCTTTACGGGGTCCCAGTGTGGGCGCGTTCGTTGAAGCGGCGTGCCGCTCACTATCTGAACGCGCCCCAAAAAGTGGTGGCCGTAAAGATGGTCCGTGGGTACCGCACGATCTCTCGCGAGGCGGCGGGCCTGCTTGCCGGATTGCCGCCGTGGGATCTGGAGGCGATAGTCCTCGCGCGCCTGCATGAGTGGCGCGCGGAGGTACTACGCCGGGGGGAAACTCCGCTGCCGCGGCAAATTGCCGCTCAGCGGACTGACCTCCGGCGCGATCTCATGGCGACATGGAGAGAGCGACTGTCGCAACCCCGTGCAGGGCACGCCACGATAGTGGCGGTAAGTCTCCTCTTTGAGGAGTGGCTAGAGAGGCGCCACGGCGTCCTCACCTTCCGCCTGACGCAGGTCCTCACCGGACACGGATGTTTCGGGAGGTACCTGCACGGAATCGGGCGGGAGGAATCGCCCGGGTGTCTCCACTGCGAGGATCGACCGGAGGACACGGTGGAGCACACGGTGGAAGTCTGCCCTGCGTGGGCGGAGCTCCGCCGTGTCCTCGTGGCGGCGATCGGCGGCGGCGACCTCTCGCGTCCGGCCCTGGTTCAATCTATGGTCCGGAGCGAGACGGAATGGGAAGCCGTCGCCTCCTTCTGCAAAGCAGTCATGCTAGCGAAGGAGGTGGCGGAACGAGAGAGGGAGAGATCCTCTCTTCCCGGCCGCCGCGGGAGACGCAACGGGCGTCGGGGGCCACGTGGTGGCTACCGGCCACCGTAGATGCGGGCCTGTGGACGGTTGGCTATGGGCTAGATAGCCGTCCGGCCGTCTAACGACGACGACAGGCCGTGTCGACGGCGCGTTCGTGTTCCACGCGCGCCTCAAAGAGATGTCAGCAAAAAGAGAGGGGCCCGCAAGGGCTGAAGCCTGCCGGGGTTGCGGGCCTGTTCGAAAGAGATACCGCGGCCCCGGAACGTAAAAGGCGAGGAAGGAACATGGATGGTTTTTAGTCAGTAAGAGTCTGACACTCCCTCCCGCTCCGCCCAGAGTGGGGGGGGTCATTTGATGATTTCCCATCCTTAAAAAAAAAAAAAAAAAGGTGTAATAATAATTGGAATTTCGAAGCTCCGTGACATCCCTGGTCTGGAGGTATTTTAGTTGTCCGTTTTAAGAGGCCTACAAAAAAAGCGACATTTACACGCGAGTTTTACATGTTGAAATTATATGTTTTCCGTTCGTTGCTTGAAATAACAATGCTTGTTACAAATAGTTTGTTTTCTGCCCTTAAATAATAAAAGAACGAATTTTAGATAACTTATTTATTTATTTAGTCATAACTATTCTCCTGATGCTTAAGTAAAAACTCACAGAAATCTGAGTTCATGTTTCGGGACTTCTAATTTGTAGATTGAATAAAAAGGGCATAAAAAGCCTCTTATCAAAGCCGAACTTAAAGACACTTGTTTTCTGTAACTGTAAAAGTACAAACATGATATGAAATATCATGTTTTGTGTTTCTTTTTGTTGTTGTTTCCGATCAACAATTTTTTGCGTCAAGTTATTTATTTTAATATACAGAATTAATGCTTGGTTGACGGCTTCCTAACGAGGTTGTTTACACCCTGTATAGACCATCAACATTGTTTTTTCATCTTACAAATATCGTTTTATTTAAGTAAATTATACGATTAGCGTAACACTAAAAATGTAAAAAGGCCCTTAAAATAAGTCAATACTGTGCTATTTATAAATAGACTAGCTGAACCGCGCAACTTCGTCTGCGAGTGAGGGTTAGTTTTTTTTTAATAAAAAGTATCCTATGTTACTTCTAATACCTCCAAGAATATGTGTACAAAGTTTCATGATAATCATTTGAGAAGTTTTCGCGTGAAAGCGTAACAAACAAACTTACATTCACATAATTCATTTATATAATAGTAGGGATAGGGATTTATACGTTCTCTGATAAGTGCACAACGTACAAATGGCAATGCAACTAATGTTCATACAACTAGCAGCGCTACCGCTCCGCTCAAAGGAAACAGAGCGTGAAGATATCTTACGTGTTTCTATTTGTAACTCCCTCCATCATTGAGGATGGACACAATGTCTTTCCGTTACATTCTGTCGATATGAAACGACTTTATTTTGTCGACTAGTTAAATGTCATAAAAGTGTAATTCTAACTTCTATTTCCAAAACTTTTTGTACATAATATACGGTAAATTGTACATACAAAGAATTCAGTTCATGGTTCTAAAACTTAAAAGGTTGTAACTTATTGGTAATTCAAAAAATATTGTTACTTATTAAAGTGTACTATTTCATTCACAGTTAAAAGTGTTACAATGGCTCTTTGATACTTGTACACCGTGTGTGGTAGTAATAAAACGTGGAAAAATTTCTTAACGAGGAAGAAGTCACTTGTTCCCCCGTCATTGCACCTTCTAGTTATGAAGATATTGGGGGTCAAAGTTACAACTTTTTGTACAAGTTTTACTATAAACACCTCCACGACCACCATACTTTTCAATACATCCATCGGCACAAAACGTTGAGTGCGTTACATTGAGTTCTGCAACAAAACATGATTTTTCGCCATAAAGAAAAAATCGTTTCCCAGCAATATTTTTTTTGCGTAACGTTACTTGAGTTTGATATACAGAATGCTTAGTTGATGACTTCCTGATGAATTCGTTTACACCCTGTATAAAATATCCTGTCGTGATAATATGGAATGCAACCTTACTCTACTTCATCGTTATCGTCATTCGTCTGTACCTACGGCACATTGTGCAACTAATGGTTAGTAAAAAAAAGAAAAAATAATTGTGCAACGAACTCGCGTAGGTCATTGCTACGAAAATTTTGCTACGCGGCGGTCAATACTACGGCGTAGCACATTTTTTGTGTTTTTTGTTGAACACACACTAGGAATTTCTCCTCTATCGGGGGTGCGTTTACAAATATTCAAACTCACATACACAAACATCCAGACCCGGAACAACTACCCGTAGGTCATACAAATATTTGTTTTGAACGGGGATCGAACCCGAGTCAGCAGTACAGCAGCCAATCTCTCCGTTACTGTACAAATGGAAGCAATCTCTAAAAATAGGCTCGGCTATGGTTGATTATATCAGACACCTCCATTGCATTAAAAGCAACGTATTTTAGTCTTTACTAATATTATAATGACGAAAGAATTGCATTTTTGTGTGTTATGAATAAACTTAAAAACTAATGGACCGATTTGAAAAATTCTTGCAGCAATGAATAGACACTATATCTGGAAGTAACATAGGCTATATTTTATCAGCGTACTTCTACGAGAGCGAGAACTACTTGGGTGAAACCGCGTGGCAAGTGTTCTATAAAACAGGCAATAAAGTTCGTTTCTAACAATTTTGCAGCTACTTTCCACGAAACCGTAATATCTCAATACTACTCACAGAAATTCCCTAAGGATTGTAGGATTGTTATATTTTGCATACAAATAGCCTGTGCAAGCCTGAGGGGTTTGTGGTCATAATTATCATGCATAACTGTTAATAGGCAAATTAGTACTTGCAATATTGTATACGTCTGTAGACAAAGCTATGGAGGATGAGAGCAGTGGTCAGAATAAGTTAATGAATGGGCATTTTAGGGTTCCGTACGAACGGGACCCTTTGAATAAGCCTCTGCTGTCCGTTCGTCCATCTATCTGTCAGTAGGCTAGTAGTGAGTACTTGAAAGGGGTACGGGCGTTTTGGTCCTTATGACCAATGGACTGGAATCGAACATCGATGGATAGGTCTTTTCAAGAGTTAATAAGTTATTATTGGGTAACATTTGGATTTGTTGTCCGATTCGAGATATCGGCTTTAAAAATGTGTTTTCAGTTTATCGGATAGTACGCCAAAATCAATAAAATACGTATTTTGTAGTGATTACTAAGCTGGAAAGTTTAGTTTCGCTTTGTATAGTTTTTTTAGGAGCTTAGTGCTAAATAATAACAGCCACTCGGGTTGATCTTTAATTTAAGCCGTGCTTGCCTAGGTTGGTCTGTGAATGGGTTACTACCTCTACCTACCGAGTTTTCTCCGTGAGTGAGAATTCTTGTTAAGCTGTTGGGCGTCATTTGTAGATCTCTGATTGTCGTTACAGGTAGTCAGTGACCCAAAAAGTCTGACAACCAGTCTTTCCAAGGGGAATCGTATTGCCGCCATGGGATCTGGAGGCGATAGTCCTCGCGCGCCTACACGAATTGCGCGCTGAGGTACTACGCCAGGGGGAAACTCCGCTGCCGCGGCAAATTGCCGCTCAGCGGACTGACCTCCGGCGCGATCTCATGGCGACATGGAGAGAGCGACTGTCGCAACCCCGTGCAGGGCACGCCACGATAGTGGCGGTAAGTCCCCTCTTTGAGGAGTGGCTGGAGAGGCGCCACGGCGTCCTCACCTTCCGCCTGACGCAGGTCCTCACCGGACAGGGATGTTTCGGGAGGTACCTGCACCGAATCGGGCGGGAGGAATCGCCCGGGTGTCTCCACTGCGAGGATCGACCGGAGGACACGGTGGAGCACACGGTGGAAGTCTGCCCTGCGTGGGCGGAGCTCCGCCGTGTCCTCGTGGCGGCGATCGGCGGCGGCGACCTCTCGCGTCCGGCCCTGGTTCAATCCATGGTCCGGAGCGAGACGGAATGGGAAGCCGTCGCCTCCTTCTGCGAAGCAGTGATGCTAGCGAAGGAGGTGGCGGAACGAGAGAGGGAGAGATCCTCTCTTCCCGGCCGCCGCGGGAGACGCAACGGGCGTCGGGGGCCACGTGGTGGCTACCGGCCACCGTAGATGCGGGCCTGTGGACGGCTGGCTATGGGCAATAGCTGGCCGTCCGGCCGTCTAACGACGACGACAGGCCGTGTCGACGGCGCGTTCGTGTTCCACGCGCGCCTCAAAGAGTGTCAGCAAAAAGAGAGGGGCCCGCAAGGGCCGAAGCCTGCCGGGGTTGCGGGCCTGTTCGAAAGAGATACCGCGGCCCCGGAACGTAAAAGGCGAGGAAGGAACATGGATGGTTTTTAGTCAGTAAGAGTCTGACACTCCCTCCCGCTCCGCCCAGAGTGGGGGGGGTCATTTGATGATTTCCCATCCTTAAAAAAAAAAAAAGAAAAAAAGGGGTTTGGTTCTTACAAACCGTATTAATTAAAGCTATCAATTCGACTGTAGACAAATAAACATGAAAACAAACGCCGAGGTCCCTAGTTGGAAACAGAGAGGAATGAATTTAGACGCAGTTTTATTAGTTTATTAAATAAAATAACAAATCAAAACCTAATATTATCGATACTCCTTTTAAAGTAACTATGTCTTTACCCATTCTGGTTAAAAAAAAAATACAGAAATGAAAACCATGGGTAAATTAGTCTGGAAATCGTTTTTGCACGAAACTACGGAACGACCCTTTAGTTGTCCGTTTTAAGAGGCTTACAAAAAAAACCGACATTTACACGCGAGTTTTACATGTTGAAATTATATGTTTTCCGTTCGTTGCTTGAAATGACAATACTTGTTACAAATAGTTTGTTTTCTGCCCTTAAATAATAAAAGAACGAATTTTAGATAACTTATTTTAGTAATAACTATTCTCCCGATGCTTAAGTAAAAACTCACAGAAATCTGATTTCATGTTTTGGGACCTCTAATTTGTAGATTGAATAAAAAAAATATATTAAAAAAAGGGCGTAAAAACCTCTTATCAAAGCCGAAAGGCACTTGTTTTCTTTAACTGTGAAAGTACTTGTTTTTTTTTAAATACCAGATTTTTTATCTCCACGACCCCGTACTAATCAATTCCAATTAAACATGATATGAAATATCATGTTTTGTGTTTCTTTTTTTTTGCGGTGGATCCCCCAAAAAAAAAGTTGTTTCCTATCAATATTTTTTTGCGTCAAGTTATTTATTTTAATTTACAGAATTAATGCTTGGTTGACGGCTTCCTAACGAGGTTGTTTACACCCTGTATAGACCATCAAAATTGTTTTTTCATCTTACAAATACTGTTTTATTTAAGTAAATTATACGATTAGCTTAACACCAAAATGTAAAAAAGCCCTTAAACTAAGTCAATAGTATGCTATTTATAAATAGATTTATACGTTCTCTGATAACTGCACAACGAACAAATGGCAATGCAACTAATGTTCACAGAACTAGCAGCGCTACCGCTCCGCTAAAAGGAAACAGAGCGTGAAGATATCTTACGTGTTTCTATTTGTAACTCCCTCCATCATTGAGAACGGACACAATGTCTTTCCGTTACATTCTGTCGATATGAAACGACTTTATTTTGTCAACTAGTTAAATGTCATAAAAGTGTAATTCTAACTTTTATTTCCAAAAGTTTTTGTACATAATATACGGTAAATTGGACATAGAAAGAATTCAGTTCATGGTTCTAAAACTTAAAAGGTTGTAACTTGTTGGTGATTCAAAAAATATTGTTACGTATTAAAGTGTACTATTTCAATCACAGTTAAAAGTGTTACGAGTACAATGGCTATTTGATACTTGTACACCGTGTGTGGTAGTAATAAAACGTGGAAAAATTTCTTAACGAGGAAGAAGGCACTTGTTCTCCCCGTCTTTGCACCTTCTAGTTATGAAGATATTGGGGGTCAAAGTTACAACCTGTTGTACAAGTTTTACTATAAACACCTCCACGACCACCATACTTTTCAATACATCCATCGGCACAAAATGTTGAGTGCGTTACATTGAGTTCTGCAACAAAACATGATTTTTCGCCATAAAGTAAAAATCGTTTCCCAGCAATATTTTTTTGCGTAACGTTACTTGAGTTTGATATACAGAATGCTTATTATAGTTGATGACTTCGTGATGAATTCGTTTACACCCTGTATAAAATATCCTGTCGTGATAATATGGAATGCAACCTTGCTCTACTTCATCGTTATCGTCATTCGTCTGTACCTACGGCACATTGTGCAACTAATGGTTAGTAAAAAAAAGAAAAAATAATTGTGCAACGAACTCGCGTAGGTCATTGCTACGAAAATTTTGCTACGCGGCGGTCAATACTACGGCGTAGCACATTTTTTCTGTTTTTTGTTGAACACACACTAGGAATTTCTCCTCTATCGGGGGTGCGTTTACAAATATTCAAACTCACACACACAAACATCCAGACCCGGAACAACTACCCGTAGGTCATACAAATATTTGTTTTGAACGGGGATCGAACCCGAGTCAGCAGTACAGCAGCCAATCTCTCCGTTACTGTGCCATGCAGTCAACAGCTTATAATGTGTGTCAAAGGGAAGCAATCTCTAAAAATAGCCTCGGCTATGGCTGATTGTAATTCAGACACCTCCATTGCATTGCATAAAAAGCAATGTATTTTAGTCTTTCTTTACTAATATTATAATGAAGAAAGAATTGTATTTTTGTGTGTTATGAATAAACTTAAAAACTACTGGACCGATTTGAAAAAATCCTGCAGCAATTAATAGACAAATTATCTGGAAGTAACAAAGGCTATATTTTATTATCGTACTCCTACGAGAACGAGAACTACTTGGGTGAAACCGCGTGGCAAGTGTTCTATAAAACAGGCAATAAAGTTCGTTTCTAACAATTTGTGCAGCTACTTTCCACAATACTACACACAGAAATTCCCTAAGGATTATGGGATTGTTATATTTTGCATACAAATAGCCTGTGCAAGCCTGAGGGGTTTGTGGTCATAATTATCATGCATATTACTGTTAATAGGCAAATTAGTACTTACAATATTGGATACGTCTGTAGACAAAGCTATGGAGGATGAGAGCAGTGGTCAGAATAAGTTAATGAATGGGCTTTTTAGGGTTCCGTACGAACGGGATCCTTTGTATAAGCCTCTGCTGTCCGTTCGTCCATCTATCTGTCAGTAGGCTAGTAGTGAGTAGTTGAAAGGGGTACGGGCGTTTTGGTCCTTATGACCAATGGACTGGAATCGAACATCGATGGATAGGTTTTTTCAAGAGTTAAAAAGTTATTATTGGCTAACGTTTGGATTTGTTGTCCGATTCGAGATATCGGTTTATAAAATGTGTTTTCAGTTTATCGTATAGTACGCCAAAATCAATAAAATACGTATTTTGTAGTGATTACTAAGGTGGAAAGTTTAGTTTCGCTTTGTATAGTTTTTTTAAGGAGCTTCGTGCTAAACAATAACAGCCACTCGGGTTGATCTTTAGGTTAAGCCGTGCTTGCCTAGGTTGGTCTGTGAATGGGTTACTACCTCTACCTACCGAGTTTTCTCCGTGAGTGGGAATTCTTGTTAAGCTGTTGGGCGTCATTTGTAGATCTTTGACAGTCGTTACAGGTAGTCAGTGGCCCAAAAAGTCTGACAATCAGTCTTCCCAAGGGGTATCGTTTTACCCAGTACTAACGCGTTCGTGTTCACAAGCCCTTTAATTTGATACCCATAATGAGGGAGTTGTGAAAAAAAATAATTCACCATTTTGTGGTGGCGGCCATCCGTATTAAAGCGTATAGTATTCTACTAGTTAAGCTCTTTCATTTGATACCAATATTAAGGGAGTTGTTGAATAAATATATAATCCGCCATTTTGTGGCCACGGCCATCTGGAACTGATTTTTATCAAACATAGCTAAGAACACTCCCTATATAACGATGGTACGGAACCCTTAGTGCCCGAGACCGACTCGCACTTGGCCGGTTTTCTAGATTGAGATTGGTCTTTTAACTATTTATTTAATACTTTTATAATAGAGAACATATTTGAAGCGGACCATTAATTAAAATTAGTATCTCTAACATCGTTGCAACTTTAATAAAATTCAAACAATGAAATAGCATTCTAGTATATCTTTTTGCAGTATGTATGAGAACGAATAAAAACGTTATATTACCGTTCAAAAGCAAGCACATGTACTAACGAGTATTTATTCCATTTTAATGTTTAGTAGCTCTTTAATTATTTAAATTACAGCTTGTCTGAACATTCCAACGATGTACCATTTAAACATACAAATTATACCAATTTGGCATCAGACGCTCAATTTACATATTTTTCACTTTTGTAGGCATCTCTTTTTATTCGTAACGAATGGGAAATTAAGTAAATGTCAGGTTTTTCGCAGATGTGTTCGAAGAACGTTGAAAATCGTAAGTAAAAACTGCCAACAACATTATGCTTTTGATTTTCACAAAAGTCCTGCATAGTACCAGATAAGAAGATAAGATGCCAGCACATAAAACTACCCAAAACTGTCAAATTTTCTCAACCTTGAACCTTATTATTTAGCAATAAAGTTCATCATCATCATCATCATCATCATCATCAGCATATAATGTCCCCACTGCTGGGACACAGCCTCCTCCCAATGAGACGGAATTAAGTTGAGATAGATTCTCAATTTTATTCCCTTAAATAAATTAGGCAGATTGTAAGATAGATAAATTAGACAGTTGACAACAATAAGTAAAGTTATACATTTAAAATTTTTAGGTCCAAGGTACCATTTATCACACCACTTGTCTCATCTCATTTTATTAGTTAGTATTTCTCATTCCTTTTCAATATAATGTACATTACTTTTCAAGCCCGTTCATTTCATACCTGTAAAAGATGCGCTTTTAACAATACTAGTTGACTCTCCAACGCGACACCGCACTCGCCAACAGTCTGACAACGACAGCTGACTGCCCCACATTTTTTTTTAGATTTGACCACTCGTAGTTGCAACTCTATAAGGTTGCTTTACTACTTAAGGCGATTACATGAGCTAAACGCGAGTTTTATAATTACTAAAAGTATATGATTCACTGCTATAAACAAAACCAGAAAAATATATGATATTCTTCAGGATATCTGCTAGCATAATAGTGTTTTGAAAACATAATACAATGAATTTGACTCGATAAAAAAAAATAACGAACTTATCTCTAAAAGTATCTTTCAAACAAAAAAAAACATACTAATATACATGCGATCATTCTGATTTTTTGGCAAATAATTCTACAAGCAATACATTTTACCTTAAAATTGAAGAGCAAGAAATACAGTCAGTGTGTGTGTGTTCCCTAACTTTATCAGTAAATCTTGCAAACCTGTTGCTCAAAGATTAATTAGTATACCTCTGTCCTAATACATTTGCACTAATTAAAAGAGCTCGATTGTTTTGTTTCTGTTGGTACAGGTGTCATTGTCAACGTGAGTTATTCTATCAGTTAATGACACATTACATATACGCTCATTTAATGCAACAATGACGTAATTACACATTTTGAAATATTACAGGAGATTCAATCAAAGTTTCCGATTAAAAGTATGGCATTTTGAAGAGTCTTATGACCATCGTTGTGGTTTTACAAGTAAGTTCAATATGTGTAGTTTCTATTATAGTCCCAATCTATTCGGTACTTTGTACATAACCTAGATTGTAAACTTAAATAAAAGAAGGTACCTGTAAATACGTCACTGTTGCTCCAGAATTCAAAATAAAAAAATAACGCGTTCGCTAGAAAATTTTGCATTTGTGACAAAATAAAACTAATGAGGAAACAACCATGTATGTCCATTAGGTACTTACTTAAGCTAAAAAGTGTCACTATCTAAATACCCACTTACGTATGATAATAATTTGATATGTTTTTATGGTGTTCCCTTTCACATCTTTGACAGTGTTAAGTTCGATTTCGTCAGTAATTTTTTTCAAATCATAAAAATCATCGAAATTCAGTTCTTCAACCTTAAAAGGGTTACCTTTTTTCTTTGCAGATCTTATTATTTGTACATACTGATCTGGTACGTAAATAGCGCCCGATTTTTTTGTTCTTTTTATTGCCTTTTCAATTATGGAGTGGGCTGTATCTCCCTCATTTTGGGTATGTCCCCTTATTAAAAAATTGTGTGTGATTTTATTGATTGGCAGAGTTTTTACTGCATACAAGTACGTGAATATAAATCGGAAAAAAAAAATAGAAAATATTAGACACTACACAAACCTACAAAAACAGTTCTTAACAAATGAAACGAACCTGTTTTTTTGTTGCCCACCACAATTGTCACTATAAAAAGTGATGTTACAACCCGGGTGATTAAATAAGGTGATAAAATAGCGACATAGTTACAGAAATCTGACATCGTTTCAACAGTTTAATATTTTATCTGGAGAAAAAACGACTTAATTACTCAATTTTGTCATTGAACTACCAAAAACATACCAAATTTGGAGCTACAATGACATATTTACAAAATTACGTCGTTGTAGCCCCCAAACACAACCACACTCAGCAGGGCGCCCCGCGCAACTGGCCATTCAGACATTGTTGCAACAGAAATGGCGCCATTTTACTCAATTCTACAACGACACTCGTGCCATCTAGCGGCAAATCACCACAAATTTAATTCTGTCGATGTTTCTCCCAACGTATATAGTCTTTCCGCACATTTTGGCATATTTAACTTGTTTTTTGAAAAAAGTGTAATTACGTCATTGTTGCACCAAATGAACGTATTATCTTTTTGGAGTTGGTACCTGCAGTAAGGCTAGATCTTAGAAAGGATTCACAAAGGTAAGGTTTCCAAAATTTAGATTCGGGACCGTGGAAATGCAATCCTTGGGTCAAGTACGACGTCACTTATTTTGCTTAATGCTTTACACCAACAAAAGAACATAAAATAACTTCATAAAATAAAATTACGTCTTATATCAAATTGAATTGTACCTAAGTCAGATTTCTAATTTTTTCTTACTTTAGTTAGATGACTGAAAATAGGTTTATATCATAACATCACGCATATTATCCCCGAGTTAGGCAGTGGTGTGCCTGATACTACACCCCTATTTCGCCAGTTATGTCATGTAATTGGGGACGCGCCTATTGCCATCAACCGAACACAAAGCCAAATTCCGTGGCTGTCCGTGTGCTACTGAAAAAAATTGTAACGATTAAACCCAATACCTAATATTGTTATTGAGTTTTTCTATTAAGATTTTCCATTTTGGTTCGAATCTAGGACTTCTTGCTAGCAGTTGCGACTGCCATCACTAAAACAACGAGAAAAATTCATCATATTCATCAAGCAGGTATGCTGGAAGAGATTTCTTTAGAAATAAGCATCACCTTTGTACCTTTTTTCTATTCCTTTCTTCTTTTCTGTATTTAGTGTGTACATAAATTGTTAAATAAAAATAAATAAATAAATAAAAATATGTCAACACTTTCTCAAATTATTTCTACTTCACCTCCCAAGAAAGCAGTTATATCTTTAGACATTATCTTATTTAAAGGCACCACCAAAGATAGTACACACGTGCAACGGACTAAGATATAACACTAAATGAAAACAAGTAACAATCACGAATATACATAAACAACACAAAAATACGTCGGGGCGCCGAACCTTTGGTCAAAACTCTACCACTTTTATTTACTTTAAAGTTTTCTTTTAAACAATTTACATTTAAATCGGGTAGAACGATCTTAGACACGCCACCGAGTATTTTATACATAAAATTTGAATCATCCTACTGCCTCAAGCTATTTGTAAATTTACTTGATGACATCTCATTGCATAAATAACGAATCATTCTAACTGTCTGAATTATATCTCTATCTTGCTCAATATATTTACATTTAGTTAAAGAAGACTAATTAATTAGCCTCTTTGTAAGTATACAAAACTGTGTAATGAGCAATGTAAATACTTGTGCAAAAATGTTCCGGATTTCTCTTTGGTAAGTAAAAATTTGTTGACCGTTTTCGTGAAAATTAAGGATTTAGGTTTTCATTTTTTGTTACTTTTTTTTGTTATGCTGTTTTTCAAAGAGGCTGAGGAGTATAATTATTTGTTTATTTGAAACGAAATAACTTTACTATGAGTAATGACCACAGTACACTAATATTATAAAGAGGAAAAAATCGTAGTTTTGTATGTGTGTGTATGTATGTTTGTAATGCATAAACTCAAAAACTACTACACCGATTTGAAAACTTATTTCAGCAATTGATTGAATTGAAAGCTACAATATCAGTGAACATAGGCTAAAATTTTATCCCCGTACTCTCACGGGAAATACGCGGGTGAATCCGCGCGACGTCAGCTAGTCTATTTATAAAGTCAAAGTCTTTTTAAAGGTTTACACTAAAATCGCAAAGATAGTTTAAACAATCAGCGTGGCACGGAACGTTATAAACCCACTTTTTTAGTGATTGACAGCCGACTTCATTATTTTGACATTTACTTTTTCTATTTATTTTGGTTTTCCTAAGTGTTTTTGCAGATTTTTCGTATTTATTGCGGTTAGACAATACGTAGCTAATTAAACCACTAGAATCTAGAGGTTATAAGGAAGAAATCAATGTAAGTTTCATTATTAAATGCTACAATTTACGTGGATGGCCTAATTCCCAAACAAAAATAAATGTCTCCTTTTATTTTTACTCTTTTATCTTACATGAGCCATAGCCGGACTATACGAGTAATTAATATCTACCACGGACTACCTGTAAACTTTTTGTAAAAATATTTGTTTTTTTTAATTTTTTTTTAAATATGTTTATGGGTTTTAAAACAGTGTGTTTACATTCATTTTAAACTAATAATAATAATTAATAATAATTAAGCTTTATTTAATTCCATACAAGTAACATTGATAATTAGTAAAATATAAACATAAGCATTATTTAAAAATTATCATCAGCAACAAATCAATAATTCAATCAAATCAATAATAACTATCAAAATAACAAAACCAATAATTAATTCCATCAATAAAAATAATTATCGGTTATAACAGCAATCAGCAAATAATAACTCAATCAGATTAGCAATGACTAGTAGTACTAATACAATCAATAAATTCATAAATAGTTCAAACAAATCAATACGAACAACAATAAGAATCAATTCCATCGAACTACTAACAACAATCGCTAACTAATTCCATCAGGTTAATAACAACAATAATAACTACTAACAGAATATCTATGTTCCCAAATAAATATTTTGAAAGGACAATGATATAAAGGCGAGATATGAGGAATTTTAAAATTTCTATAGAAAATTTATTTTTCTCATAATTCATGTTTAAATCAGTGTCCGTTCAAAATGTGTGTTTGGGAACCTATATATTCTGTAATCCAATCGAAATAAATACACATTACCTTAAGAATATGTTTGATTTATAAATTATTTTGGTATTATTATTATTTGGACGACCTGAATGGCGCAGCGGCTGTGAGGCTGCCTTACGTTCTTCGGGTCCCGGGTTCGAATCCCGGTAGGAGCAAATGTTTGTGTGATCAGCATGGACATTTGTTTCCGAGTCATGGATGTTTATATGCATAATAAGTATGTATTTACAAACAAAAAGTATATATGTAGTGTAAAATAAAAGGGTAGTTTGATATTATACTTTGTTTTATTTATAACAAAAATCATAGAAATGCAATAATTACCTTTATAACCATTTTTTAAATATTTATATTCATCAATATACATTAATATATCTTAAATAACCATCAGTAAAACATATCAAATTAAACATCATCAAAAATAAATACTGCAAAATCAACTTACCTATAAAAGATGTTAACTCCAAGAACGTCGCACACAAACTGAGCTCGCAATAATGGCGGCATCCTCTTTTATACAATAATGGTGGGGATGGCGCCATGATTGCGAGCTTGGCAGTTAAACTTATTTTAATATTATTTGAATTTAAATTAAGATTTTAGTTGGTAAATATTCTTTAATTATTTAACAACAAATAATGTGATATAAAATAACACAATAAAAGGCATAAAATGACACGTGCTTACAGTCGGCCATCCAAGCAAACTGTAAGTACGTCCCCGTACTTAGATGTTAAATCAAGCAAACAATAATAATATTAAGGTTAAGATAAGATTAAGTACAATAACAATACTATGTGTGTAACTGGAACAATGTAAATAAAAATTAGGTAAATGCATTGGTCTAAATTAATATAAGCAGACTTCATTAGTCCTTATTAAATATATTTGACCCCATTGGTCTTAACGTATTGACCCCGTTGGTCTTAATGTTTTGACCCCATTGGTCTCAAAGTATTGACCCCATTGGTCTCAATGTTTGACCCCATTGGTCTCAATGTTTTGACCCCATTGGTCTCAACGTTTTGACCCCATTGGTCTCAATGTTTTGACCCCATTGGTCTCAATGTATTGACCCCATTGGTCTTAATGTGTTACTCCAATTGATTTAATGTGTTGACCTCGTTGGTCTTGAATCAATATTCGACCCCATTGATAAAGAATAAAAAGACTTCACTTAAGTTAGAACGTCATCATGTGGTCTTTTGAAGCAAATCCATGGCTTTAATTTATCCACAGCAATAACACTAGAGTATTTTTTGTTTCCCTTCCTTGTAAGTGGCGTGTCCTCTACTTGGTAACGGTCATGATCGAAAATATTAGTAATTTTGTAAGGGCCCTGATACTTTGGGATTAATTTTTTACTACCTCCTGTACAGGGAATTTGCCTTTCAACCCTTACTAAATCTCCAATATTATATTTGACAGACTTGCAACGAGATTTATCAAATGTTGTTTTTTGAGTCTCTTGTGTGGATTCAATATGAGAAGAGATTTCGGCACGAATATCTTCGAGACTTTGGTTTTTTGGAGTGATATCATCATCAATTGCAGAAATTACTCTACTATCGCTGGAGCCCTGTGGCCTTATTCCAAAAAGAGCCTCTGCAGGTGTCTTATTGATACCTTTGTTGAAGGTATTATTGATACCCCACTGGACATCGGGCAGGTGGTCTTCCCATTTACTTTCGCATGTGCCAACACATTTGGCTGTTAACGAGTCAACGATAACTTTATTATATCTCTCCACCTGACCGTTGGCCCGTGGAGTAGCAACTGCATTTAATACATGTTTGATGCCCTTATCTAACACAAACTTTTTGAAGAGGTCACTTGTAAATGACGTGCCTCGGTCGGATATAATTCGTTTAGGAACACCAAAGATGCTAATAAACTCTCGTAAAATTCGAATAGTAGTGTTTGATTTTGTATTTTTCACCGGTTTTAAATAAATGTATTTCGTAAAAGCGTCAATGATCACAAGAATATACACATTACCCCTACTACTACGTACAAATGGACCTGTATGATCCATGTGTATAGTATCAAACGGCACATTTACTTTATGAATTGGGTGCAAAAAACCGGGTCTTTTACCACCAGGTGCTTTACTATACGCGCATTCTAGACATGAGGATACATATTTTGTAACAAAAGCTCGCATATCTGGGAACCAATAATGAGTTTTTATCTTTTCCAGTGTTTTGTCTAGAGCAAAGTGTCCTATATCGTCATGATTTTGTTTGACGATTTGCCATCGAACGCCTTTAGGCACAACCCACCTGTCTCCATCAGGTGTGATTCTAAAAAGTTTACCATTCTTAATTTTATATTTTTCTTTTATTTCTAAAATATCGTTAAATTCAGAGTTACTTAAAATCCCGATAATCCGTTGAAGTTCTGAATCTGAATTCTGTACTGTTGAGAGCCAGTCTGTTTCTGTTATAGAATTAACCATTTTTTCCGAGTGATTGCTACTGATAGATGGGTTGCGACTTAAAGCGTCCACATGTGCCATGGAAGATCCCGCTTTGTACTCTATTTCAAAATCAAATTCTTGCATTTGGGTCCACCATCTGGCTACCCGGGGAATCATATCACGTTTCATAAAAGTGGATCTTAACGAATTACAATCGGTCACGATTTTAAAATGTATCCCTACTAAATACACCCGAAATTTTTGTAACGAGGCTACCACTGCCAGAGTTTCTAGGTCATAAGAGCAATAATTTTGTTCTTCGGGGCTAGTTTGACGGCTAAAATAAGCTACGGGTTTTAAAATATTCTGTTCATTTTTCTGGAATAGTATGCCACCGATACCTATTTTGCATGCGTCGGTGTGCAATTCTGTTATGGATTTAGGATTATATAGGGCTAATATCGGTTTTTGAACTAAGATAGTTTTTAAGGTATTGAATGCATTTTGTTGATCAGGCCCCCATACCCAAACAGCATTTTTTTTGAGCAACTGTGTCAATGGCTTTGAAATAATCGAAAATCCCTTCACAAACCTACGAAAAAAACTTGCTAGCCCTAAAAACTGCCTTACATTGTGTTGATCTTTTGGTACGGGAAATTTTTCTACTGCTTCTATTTTAGCGGAGCCTGGTTGGATGCCATCATTTGAAATATTAAACCCCAAATAAGTTACTGAACGACCAAAGAAAACACATTTTGATAAATTTAGAGTAAGACCTGCTTCTGATAGCAAAACTAATACTGATTCTAATTGTCTCATACCCTCTTGTATTGATTTTGATGGGATGATTATATCGTCCAAGTAAGCTAGTGCCTCTTTATGACGTAAGTTGCCTAAAACCTGATGCATCATTCGTTGGAATGTTGCTGGGGCATTTGCTAAACCGAAAGGCATTCGGTTAAATTCGAAATGACCCTCCGGTGTAACGAACGCTGTTTTATGCCTATCCTGCTCTCTGATAGAGATCTGGTAGTAACCAGATGCCAAATCAAGAGCTGTGAAGTACATATTTCCAGCTAACGTATCAATCTGGTCATCTATAAGTGGCATTGGGTAGTTTTCGCGTACCGTATTTTTATTTAAGGCTCGATAATCGATGCAAAGGCGATAACCGCCAGTTTTTTTTCGTACAAGCACAATAGGACTAGCAAAAGGGGAAACTGAAGGGCGTACTATATTGTTTTGAACTAGTTCATCTACAATATCCCTGACTATTTCCTTCTCTTTAATTGCCAGCCGGTATGGCCTATAGACTACAGGTGTGTTGCAGTGCAGATCAATGCCCATTTCACAAACCGAAGAGTGCCCCAACTCAGAGAGTGTAAACGCAAAGCAATGTCGATAACCATTTAATAAGCAAAGTAAGTCATCAATCACCTCTTTGCTTAATTCACCAGCTACGTTTAGGTCCGATGAACAGATTAAACTCATTTGTTGATCTTGTAGTTTAGAATTGGCTACATGTAGAACTTTCTTTTCATTTTGTTGATTAGCAGTGATACCCCGTGCAATTAAAATATTGTCTTCTAACCATAGAGGCTTGGAATTTAAGCAATTTATTACAATTTGTCCGGAACCATCACTGTCGAATTGATAAATTCCATTTAGAACAGAATGAAAAAAGTTATTTTTGTTACGTGAGCCTCCCTCAACGTAAAGGTCACCTGTGAATTTGGGTTCTGTATAGACATCTAAAATAGTTAAACCTGTTAATTGACTATTTTTAAGGTTCAAAATTTTGATTTTTTTGTATTGGTTATTATCGATAGAATTTTGTAAAATTTCAAAATGTTCACTTGTTTTCTTAATCAATACATGAGGTTGTTCAGTAAAGGTTTGTCCTATCATAAGGGGAACCTGCATAACACAATCTGGAACAATTAATATTTCAACTTCAGCCTTGACTCCATCAATTTCAACTAGAGTATTAACCTTTCCCAATGTATGCACAACAGAGTTCCCAAAACCTCTGAGTATAGGCAGATCTTTTGTTTTTATCTCTAAATTCCCCAATTTCGACAATTCAGATTGTTTAAGCATCGAGCATTCACTACCAAGATCAACAAAGGAATTCATTTCTATGTCGTTAACTCGCACAGTTTTAAAATATTTATTTGAAGTTGCACGATTGATATCTACTCTGTTAACTGATTTTTGAGCTGGAATTATTTTTGAATAACAATTTTCCGCCTCGTGACCAACTTTCATACATTTAGTGCACTTTTTGATTGGTTGAGTACATTGACTTACAAAATGACCTTCCTGTTTACAGTTATTGCAACGAAGAACTCTGTCTTTGACGCTTGGATTCTTTGTTTTATTATCCGATGGGTTTGTAATAGGTTGATTTTTATTCAGATTAGATTTACGGTCAGAATTTTGTTTTATACTTCTTGAATTTCTTAAATAAGTGAGCAATTTATCTAAGTCGTCATACTGAGCTGCTTCGGCTCCTAACCTAACTGCGCGATCATCTATGCCGTGTAGAACACATTCCACTGCTCGTTTACCACTTATACTACATCGGTTAATAAGAGTAATTTTATCGTAAAAATAATCTTCAAGGGAGTCTCCGTAACGTGCGCGCCTAGACAGCATATCAGCTAACATTTGACCATAATTCTCTTCCGAGGGAAAAGCCGATATTAATTTTGTCTGCCATTCGTTCCAAGAAAAGAGCACCGATGGTAATCCTTCATACCAACGTTTCGCAATGCCTTGAAGTTTAGGAAGTGCAAAATGCACTATTTGTTTTTCATTCCATGAATAAATGGCGGCACACTCATTCACTTTGTGCAACCACATACCCATCGTCTGCTCTTTTCTTGCAGGGTCAAACTCGGGTATAGTATTGTTGAAAGAGCCTATGTTTTCATGAACCGGAACAAGTGACCTCAACGCCTGTACTAAAATATTTAAATCACCACTGCCTCCGTTAGAAGCAGCAGTGTTACCTGTAGTTCCTTGATTTGCTGCTGCGAAATGATGCACGTTGCTATTCGTGCCTCGCTGTGAGCTGCTGCCCCGCTGGCTGCTGCGCCTCGGGCTGATGCCCCGCTGGCTGCTGCGCCTCGGGCTGCTGCCCCACTGGCTGCTGCGCCTCGGGCTGCTGCCCCGCTGGCTGCTGCACCTCGGGCTGCTGCCCCGCTGGCTGCTGCGCCTCGGGCTGCTGCCCCGCTGGCTGCTGCGCCTCGGGCTGCTGCCCCGCTGGCTGCTGCGCCTCGGGCTGCTGCCCCGCTGGCTGCTGCGCCTCGGGCTGCTGCCCCGCTGGCTGCTGAGCCTCGGGCTGCTGCGCCTCGGGCTGCTGCGCCTCGGCTTGCTGCGCCTCGGGCTGCTGCGCCTCGGGCTGCTGCGCCTCGGGCTGCTGCGCCTCGGGCTGCTGCGCCTCGGGCTGCTGCGCCTCGGGCTGCTGCGCATCGGGCTGCTGCGCCTCGGGCTGCTGCGCCTCGGGCTGCTGCGCCTCGGGCTGCTGCGCCTCGGACTGCTGCGCCTCGGACTGCTGCGCCTCGGGCTGCTGCGCCGTTGGCTGCTGCGCCGCTGGCTATTGCGCAGTTGGCCACTGCACTGCGGGCTACTGCGCAAAGGGCTGCGCGATCGACTGTTGCTGGGTATACGGCAAGTCGGGTCAGTCACGCGGCCTCGCATCTGCTGCATACTCAGTCTTGAACCTTGTGATTGCTGTTTCAACGAGTGACGGTGTCTATGATCATCTGCACCTTCGTTTGATTGCACTTGTACACTCTCCAAAATTGGAGAGGTAAGCACCCTTTGCCTATCCATGTTCTCGACCGAAAAAGAGAAGAAAAAAAAATACACATATTAGAATGAGCTACTAATCCCACTTCTGAATTGTAAAATAAAAGGGTAGTTTGATATTATACTTTGTTTTATTTATAACAAAAATCATAGAAATGCAATAATTACCTTTATAACCATTTTTTAAATATTTATATTCATCAATATACATTAATATATTAATATATCTTAAATAACCATCAGTAAAACATATCAAATTAAACATCATCAAAAATAAATACTGCAAAATCAACTTACCTATAAAAGATGTTAACTCCAAGAACGTCGCACACAAACTGAGCTCGCAATAATGGCGGCATCCTCTTTTATACAATAATGGTGGGGATGGCGCCATGATTGCGAGCTTGGCAGTTAAACTTATTTTAATATTATTTGAATTTAAATTAAGATTTTAGTTGGTAAATATTCTTTAATTATTTAACAACAAATAATGTGATATAAAATAACACAATAAAAGGCATAAAATGACACGTGCTTACAGTAGTATATCAACTGTCTGGTGACCACGACACAAGCCCAGCTTAGTGTGGCACTAGATAGCGCTGTGTGTAATGTCCAACGATATTTATTTTTATTTATTTATTTATTTATTACGTTTTTATGAAAAACGCATGCTCCGCAGGCCTCTTGACCCTTTTCCTGTCCCATGAGCCACATATGGTTAGAGCGATTGTTTAACTATTGTCTCTTTTCGTGAACAGTGAATGTATTAATATTCAAGTCATACAAATCGTGTGAATTAGGGTCGGACTAAATAACACGTACATCCGGGAAATTCCAATGTTGATGAAATTAATAAAGTACACCAGTGCACAGTGTTACGTGTTATAACAACACCGAGCATTGGGGGATTCCCAAACCTTTTAGAGTAACACGAATTCACTATTTAGGAAACGGAGTCTTAATAACTTAATTTGTGCTTTTTGCCTTAGTTTTGTGGTACTTAGCTATTTTAGACAAAATGCAGAAAGCATTGCTTCCCAGAGGATAGATGGGTTAAAAGTTAAAAATAAATAAACATTTTAAGTAGTTTATTTCACTGTAATGGAATTCTTAGGGTTTCGTCGCCAAATGGCACAGAACGGAATTCCAAACGTGGCAGCTACTTAAAAATTCCTGATGGAAGAACCCAACAACAATTTGCCGACCCGGGAATCGAACCAGGGGACTTCCTAATCTGTAGTCCGCGTTTGCGACCACTAGACTAACGAGGTATGAAAGATTCAATCATTCAACTTATATTGTCACTTACGGGAGATCTTCCGTGATTATTTATTACGTTAGTTTTAAACCGTGAAAGCCTAAAACATTGATTCAATTGGGGTCGCGGCAGACCGAAGAGAAGAT
The DNA here is from genome assembly GCA_916618015.1 of Xestia c-nigrum. Lineage (NCBI taxonomy): Eukaryota > Metazoa > Arthropoda > Insecta > Lepidoptera > Noctuidae > Xestia > Xestia c-nigrum. The sequence continues at coordinate 17,370,306 of OU745260.1, forward strand.
GGCGGGACGCCGTTTTTTTTTTTTAAGGATGGGAAATCATCAAATGACCCCCTCCCCCACTCTGGGCTGGGCGGGAGGGAGTGTCAGACTCTTACTGACTAAAAACCATCCATATTCCTTCCTCGCCTTTTACGTTCCGGGGCCGCGGTAGCTCTTTCGAACAGGCCCGCAACCCCGGCATGGCGGGACGCCTTAGATGGCTTTCTCGTTAATTGGAGAGAAGAGACGCAACACCGAGAAAAGTGGAAGGAATGGGGGGAGGCCCAGGAGTGGGACGGCTCAGGCTATTTAAAAAAAAAAGTCTCGCGCAGAAAAGAGTTTGAAGGCTATGGGGACGCCTTGGCCCAGTACTAGGACAATATAAATAACTAGCTGACCCACGCAACTTCGTCTGCGTCATCGACTTATGACGCTAAAGTTATTTTTGTGAAGTCGGTTTTATGTTTTGCAAAAGAGTTTTTTACTTTTCACTTTTTAGTGTGTTCACTTGTGCTTACCCTTTCACAGCGTACCAGCGTGATTTTTTGTCTCAAACTGGTGTAAATAATAGAGAGACATAAGATTTCAGCAATCCCAGTACATTTGCTATCATTTATTGAGGAGTTATGTTGCCTTTCTCTGAAGTTGAGTCTTGTCTCCCAAGTCACAGGTGAAAACCTAGTTTGGGAGCCAGGGGACCTATCTGTGTACATAATCTGTATGTTGTTAAGATGTCTGTAACAATGTTGTCACTGTAATGAAATAAAGAATTTTATTATTATTATTATTAGTTCTTCATCAGATCTGTACCAAATTGAAACGGGATCACTCCGAGAAAGTATTTTTTCTAAAACTACCCAAATCACTTTTTGTGTGCCAATAGAAGAGTTTCCTCTATTTTTCCAGGATTCAATCATCAGTATTTTGACATGATGATTATGGGACCACCGGGGAAGAATACCCTTTCAAACAATAAAAAAAACAAAATCGGTCCAGCCATCTTTGAGTAATCGGGGAACATTGAATTGAGAACCTCCTCCTTTTTGAAGTCGGTTAATAACGACGTTATGGTAGGTGACTCAAATATTCGGGTAGCCTATAAAATATTTGGCCGAATTTGCTCCTAAGAATTGAAGAGCTCCGTTACTTTGTCATGGATCCCATAATCAGAACCTAACCAAACACTCATCAAACACCCTTTCCAATAAAATAAAAACACGGTAACGGTATGTCACGGTAATAGGCTTATCCCCAATAAATAAACCTTAACACACCTAACTGTCGAAATCATGTACGCAGATGTGTACAATAGTAGATTATTAACCAAGGGCTGTATGACATCAATTGCATACGAGGTTTTTGGCGCCTGAGCGAAGCGAAGGCGCTAATTAACCCGAGTATGCAATTGATGCTTACGCCCGAGATAAATACTCTGCTTTACATATCGATTGTGAGGTAAGTAAACAACAAGACAGCAGGTTTCAATGAACATTTATTAAGAAGAAAAAAATGTGTATTTAATTAAAATTAATAGTAAAATTATTACAATTTGTAAGAGATATGGTCACGTTCTTTTTAGGTATATTTATAGTTTGAATATGAGTTTGTGATGATAAGACTTGAGTTTGAGTGACTTGAGGTTCTTGCATCGTAAATGGCGGCAGTTGACTGGTACTATTTTCTTCATTAAAAAATGGCTCAGATGATGTGCTTTGACGTGGTGATTTTAAGTTTATATTTTCTGTTATTTTAGAAGTAATTTTGCTTTTGTTTGCCATCGAATCTTCGATATAACCTTCGGCCACTTTGCTGGACTTCCAGCCGCCGTGCCTTTTTAACAGAGTGAGGTTGGCTCCCGAATCAGCCAATAGAGTCGCTGATGTTCTGCGAAAGCAATGCCCGGTGTATAACTCTACGTTACTCAGTTTTAAATATGTGGCTATTTGCTTTGGCATGCCTGTAAATTTGTTTTTTCCTATTACTTGTCTGTGGCATTTTCCTTTACTGTAATTAAGAAAAAAACGATTTGAATCCACGTTTTCAGGCCGAAGAGCTTGATATTTTTCAACATAATTTGCAAATTCTTCATGCACAACAAATGACCGGTCAATTTTAGTTTTCGTGTTAGGCAGTTTTATGAGTAGTAATTTGTTATGTTTTTCTACATTTTCTATTGTCAAGTTTGTCAATTCCACGGTTCTGCAGGCTCCCGATATCCCAAAAATTAGAACAACCTGTAAAAAAGACATAAGTTGTATTAAAGGCACCAAATTCGCATAGTATTTTTGTGAAATATTTTGGTAACTTATTAAAAAGGGCAAGTAAATACGTAGGTACCTTTATTGCTAAATAAATTTCATCCGGAGCTTCATTTAAGAATTTCTGTACTTCTTCTGCAGTAAATACCTTCGATTTCTTGCTTTTAAAGCCGTCAGACTGCCTTTTCAAGAAAGCAGTAAGTTTAGAAAAATCTTTCAAATTCACGTCATGTTTTGTCATCATTATAGATTTTAGCATGGAATAAAAGCACCATAAACTGGAAGGTTGTAGCCTCTTAGATAATTCATCAAAATATGATATAAAAACACTTTCAGAAAGAGATTTCACTTTATTTCTGACCGCCATTTCATAAATTCGTCGTATGCCTTTACATATCTTTCTTTCGAGTTCGGCGGTAATATATTTTCGACAACTGTTTTTGCCCTTTCTTTAATAAAATCGGGCGTTAGATCTATGTCTTCGTCACTAGACATGTTTAAAACTTTTGAAAAAGAACTCAAACAAGAAAATTAATTATTTTCGCGATGCTTTCGCGCCTACTAGTAGACTGCCTTTTTTTTTTCACGCACGCAAGCGCGTCAAATCTTGCTGGCCAGTTTGATTTTTAAATCGTTTCCATCTAACATACGATGTGGAAACAAATAGTTCCATATTTAAAATAAAATCTTTATAAAATAAATTGTCTAGATTCCGATTCGAGTAATTAATCGATACAGAAAAAAAAAATAACTTTTTAAAAATATTCTTCGTGCAGTATGAGTATGACAGTTCTTTTTTCAAATTCCAAAACCTATGCTGTAATGATAGTCATTCAGGGGTGTAAGGGTGTACCGTACTTACAGAGCAAGAGATTATGTAAAAGTATTGTACACATCTGCGTACAGTCACGAGCACCAATATGTGAACACGTAAGAATGATAAAAAGTGTTTTTCTCCTACTATTCTGATTAAAATTTCATGTTGTTACGTACATAGTATTCTGAACTCATATTTTTATGAAAAAAATCCTATCTCCTAGTTACAATCGTTATTTCTCGCGAAAATACCTTTTTATATTAAGGAAAGTGTGTACATATTAGTGCTTGTGACTGTACCCCTCAGAGCATACAGGCGTGCTGTTCTGCCATGATGCTATAAAGACAATAAACATCCAAGCGATTGAAGCAATCACTGTAGATTTGCCGTCTCATTTTGAAGAGTTCCATTAATATACCTATCAGAAGATCAGCCTCAGATCTTAACCAAATTGAAATGGGACCACACGGGAAGCTTCCAAATAAAAAAATAATCATCAAAATCGGTTCACGCAGTCGAAAGTTCTGAGGTAAGAAACACAAAAGGAATAAACATTCCCCTTTTTTGCAACAATTATCATTCAGCTCCTATTGGCTGTAGCGTAATGTTATATACCTTATAACCTTCCTCGATAAACGGACTATCCAACACAAAAACACAACAACACAAAAAAAAAAACAATTTCAATGAGTAGGTCCTGAGATCAGCGCGTTCAAACAAACAAACAAACTCTTCAGCTTTATAATATTATTAAAGATTAAAAAGAAACGAACTAGCGAAATCTAATATTGAACAGATTTTTGCAGAAAGCACGCTCTTAAACACCAAGTTATTTTTACGGGCGGTAGCTATAATCTACACACATCAAAAGTGTCTAGGGATCAACATATATTTTTGCAATAACTTTTCTCCTGATTGATATTAATTAAAATTTTCTTTAAGGATTCATCAAATAAAGTGTTTTCGTTTGTCACAGTAACGATATACCAAGTCACCTTTGCATTAATAAAGAAATTTGCCATTTTCCTAATAAAGGGATTTTTGACATTTGAACCACTAACACAAAAGTTCGAAAAAAAGACTGAAATAACAGTTTTCTTTAAAATTTTATTGGGTAACTTAAACAATTAATAATCCGTGTTTCTACCGCGAACACTAACAACACAAGAACATCGGTTTGGCATACTCAAAATGAGTTCATCCAAATCACGCTGTGGAATGGCCGCCCATGTTCGTTGCAACAACAAAAAAAGGTCTTCTTGCGACTGGATACCCTCCATATTCGGCAGAGCTCTTCTCTGTAGCATATCCCATGCATGCTCAATCGGATTCAAGTCTGGCGACTGAGCAGGCCAGGGCAGGACATTGATGTTAGCTGCGGCGAGAGTCTGTCTTACAACTCTTGCGGTGTGCGGTCGTGCATTATCATGCATTAACTGAAATAAGGGACCGATTTGCACTTGTAAAGGAACGATGACGTCTGATACAATCGTCTCAGCATAAATTTGAGCGTTGAGGTTGCCTCTGATCCAAATCAACTCAGTTCTTCCGCCGATCCAAATACCCGCCCATACCATGATGGTTCCACCACTATAAGGATGGACTTCCTGGCAGGATTTTAATCGCTGTTGGCGTCCAGGGGTTCTCCAGTGTCGTATACGTCTTGTATCCGGTCTCATACCAAAACGAGACTCATCAGAAAAGCACACGAAACGCCATTGTTCTTCTGCCCAATTTCTGTGTTCAAGAGCCCATTGATATCGAATCCTACGATTGTGCATGACTATAGGTGGTACCCGTAGCGGTCTTCGGGAATGAAGGTTCACTTCATGCAAGCGAGTTCTGACTGTTTGGTCGCTAATTAAGTTCCCTGAAGAGTGATGAAGCCTCACGGCTAACATCATGGCGGTTATTGTTGGAGCTCTTCGAGTTAAGATTTGAATGTATCGGTCTTGTCTCCGTGTGGTGCAGCGATACCGTCCTCCATGGCGCTCAGCCACGGTACCAGTGCTTCGGTAACGTGTCCAAAGTCGACTGATAACACTCTGACTTGTATTCAGAGCTAAAGCCACAGTACGTTGCCGGGAACCAGCTTCTATCATTCCCACGGCTCTGAGCATTTCTTCCCTGCTTAAATGACGTCGCCGCTCCATAATAACGTTGGTTTTAATCAGTAGTAGGGAAACAGTAGCACTAATAATGTCTTCAATGCGTTGTATGTTTTTATAGGGAAAATATTGACAGCTGATTTTCATCTTTTACTCGAATTTGATTCACAGTTCCTGATTCAAATTATGAAATGCACCAAAAAGGATCCATATAAATTTATAAAATCATAAATTTATTACAAAGCCACATCTCAATCTCAAGAAATCCGCATAAAAATGCTTGATCCCTAGACACTTTTGATGTGTGTGTATATATAGAAGCCTTCACAGTGCGTGGTCCGATAAGTACGCTGGTTATTTTCTGGTACTGAAATTAAACTAACTATTTCACAGTGCAGTTTTATTGGTGCTACCTATCAAGAAGCCATTTAGCGTCAGTCACACTCGACGCGACTGCCGACGGTACTGGTCGTAGACGCATCGCAATAAAATGTGTATCTTTTCGTGTAGTAAATAAAGTTGTATTTTGAGTCAATATATTAGAATTGCAGCGTTGCGCCGCGTCTATTTGTGAATTGGCCCTTAAACTTTCCAGCATTACTGAAAAGTTACAATGTGTGTAGAGCGAAACGAGAAAACTGAGACCAAAAACGAATGAAAAAATGCGTTCATTTTGCCAACGTCGGAATTGCTCTGACAGAAACTGTTTTAAACAAAATCTATTATACTTTTTAGCTTAATACAAGGTAAAAAAGCGACGTTCAGCGAAGGGAAAGTTGGCAATTGAAATATGTAATTTGTTTGTAATTGTATTTTATCGCAATCATTATAACAAAACGTCAGTAACATCTATTGTCATCAACCGGTCACAAGTCAAGACTCCGTGGCTACTATTAAGAAATTCTTCATGGAAAAACCAAATTACAGTTTACTCAAACCGAGAATCAATCCCGGGACCTCTTGCTGCAGGCGCGATTGCGATCACTGAACCAACGAGACAGTCCAGGATATTGTGAAAACTTAATCAATACGCACTGACTTGAGATATAATATATTTAAATATATTAAATATATTAGCAGTGGTAGCTTTTTTCTGTTTCGGGCGGAGCGGGAGGGAGTGTCACACTTTTATTGACTAAATCCCATACATGTTCCTTCCTCGCCCTTTATGTTCCGGGACCACGGTATCTATTTCGAACAATCCCGCAGCCCTGACAGGCTTCGGCCCTTGATTTTGCTGACATCTCTTTGAGGCGCGCGTGGAAAACAAACGCGCCGTCGACACGGCCTGTCGTCATAAGACGGACGGACAGCGAGCTAGCCCATAGGTCACCGTCCACAAGCCCTCGCCTACGGTGGCCCCCGAGGCCCGGTGCGTCTCCCGCGGCGGCTTGGACGAGCGATTTTCTCCCTCTCGCGTTCCGCCACCTCCTTCGTTAGCATGACTGCTTCGCAGAAGGTGGTGACGACTTCCCATTCCGTCTTGCTCCGGACCATTGATTAAACCAGGTTCGAACGCGAGTGCTCGCCGCCGCCGATCGCCGCTACGAGGACACGGCGGTGCTCTGCCCACGCGGGGTAAACCTCCACCGCGTGCTCCACCGTGTCGATCCTCGCAGTGGAAACACCCATCCGCGAACCATTACTGCAGGCGTGCGAAGACTTTCACCTCCAGATCCTATGGCGGAGAGGGATCGTGCGATACCCACGGACCAGCTTTACGGCTAAAATTGGCATTATCTGAACGCCTCCCAAAAGGACCACCGTTCAGGTAATGGGCGGCTCGTCGTAGTGTGACCGTTGGACTACTGTAAGGCTCAAGTTCGAACCCAAGACACGCATCTCTGGTTTTTTGGATTCACATGCGTATTTTATAATTATCACTAGCTTCGGTGAAGGAAAAATATCGTGAGGAAACCAACATGTCAGACAGACATTTCTAGACGCCATCTAAGGTAAGTCAAACGCCTATTGGCAGCATAAAAGTTCTGACACCAGGTTAGTCACTAAACACACTATAAAGAAGATCTAAATATCGAATCATTGGCAGTAGTTACTTTTATATCTAACCACAGTATCTAACCAATAGATACTGAAATCCGTAGCGGAAATTAATATAATAAAGATCCAGTACTCCAGTAGGTACCCACACTCTAATTCATTAAGTATTTTTGTGAAAAATATTAATAATTCTCTTTCTTTTAATTTATTTTTTAAACAATGAGTTTCTTGGGTAGGTGAGCTGGATTTTTCCCGAATTGATTACTTACGTATTATTTTATTTTTCTAAAATTTTAACTTCTCTTTTCAGTTTATTATTGGTAAAAGGTAGAAAGCCAAGAGACTTCAAAGGATTCCTTCTGTTGCAACTTTTCCCGAGTTTTCTAAAGCAATATTTGAAATGAAATGCTGAATATGATATAGAAATAGACTCGTTTAATAGAAATATTTCTGTCAGAGTTCTCATTTCAAATTCATTTGTTTGACTTTATATTCCTATTTTTGCCAACGTGCGCTTTTTAGTTGCATTCCCATAACGCCATATTAGCCCAGAAATGGCTATATAATGGCTGAATACGAATAGTGGGGAAAGTTTTTGTTGCAGCCGAGGTGGCATTTACGTGTATGAAACAAAGCAAAAAAGGGAGGTTAAGAAAATATGATTGTATTTCTTTTTTTCGGCGTAAATCGCCGCGTAATCGCCTTTACAGGTTGAAAGAGAAAAAAAGTCTGAAGCTGAAAAATAACCCTAAGCTAATAATCGATACAAGCAAATAATTATATAAATAATAACGTTTATATTTTTAATTTTATTCAAAAACACAGTTTGAAATATTTATACTTAAAAAAAAACAATTACCGCCGTGTGTAGGAATTGAACCACGTTGTATTATTTCAAAGTTATCTGTGTAATAAAAACAACCACGAGTGTGAAATACACTGCATTCTGAATGTATTTAGTAGTAGTGCGGTAAGAGTTTTCGAGGAAGTGTATTGAAAAAACACTTATTGTAGATTTCTTTCCAGCTGATCGCACAAGTAAAAAGCACCACAATTCGCAAACAGTTTAAGCCAATGCACTTAAAGGCCCAAAAATACAAAAGGTTTCGTTGATCAAGGGTGCTCCATTGATCAATGAAATCATGTTCTTTTATGTCCAAAGGTCAAAACTCCAAAAAGATGATTTCAATTTGATTGCACCGCCTACCGATGATGGTCCAAAAAAATCCATTGATCTTTTGGAGATGAAGCCATACTGACGCACACTGACAAGGACGCTGTTGGCAGGTAAAGATTTACGTGTATTGTTTGGTGGAAGGCATTGAAAATCCAAGATAACGGAAGCGATCACGCACTATAGACTTATTACCACTTTCTAATAAATACAAAGTCAGGCAAAGTCTTCACTAAATGTATATTTGTACGCCAAATGGCAAAACATAAATAAAATAAAAATAGCCTTTATTTTCTACTACAAGTTTTGCATAAATACAATGATACATAACATAGGTTTTAACAGTACAAATACATATTTAAATGTTTGCATGCACTCTTAAATTAAACGTTTTTTTTGTTGGCAAAACATACATATACTTTAATATGTATTTTATGTACCATCTTGCAAACTGCTTGTGTTTACATATAAAGACTATTGATTGATTGGTAAGTTCCTCGTATCACTTTGTATTTGCATACCTGGGCGACCGAGCTCTATTTGGGGGAAAACACAGAAAACGATTTTTCTCAGATATAACACCTAGCTATATCGGTTTTTCGCCCCCTTAAATCCCTATGCTGCAACTTTCATCGAAATTGTTAAGGGGCCGGCGGAGCACGCGTTTTTCAACGTAATACAAAAATAATATGAAAATCAAACATGTTCTTAAGGTAGTGTGTATTTATTTCGATTTAGATTACAGAATATTTATGTTCCCAAACAAATATTTTGAAAGTATAATGATATAAAGGCGTGATATGAGGAATTTAAAATTTCTTTAGAAAAAACATTTTTATCATAACTCTTGTTTAAATCTGTATCCATTCAAAATATGTGTTTGGGAACCTATATATTCTGAACAAAACGGTGAAGGAAAACATCGTGAGGACCCGGCATGTCCTAGAGCCAAAAAATCGAAGACATGTGACATCTACCAATCCGCACTGGGCCCGCGTGGTAGATTATAGCCCCTTCCCTCTCATTGAGAGGAGGCCGTGTCCCACCAGTGGGAGTGGGTGGTGTCTGTAATACAATCGAAATAAATACACACTACCTTAAGAATATGTTTGATTTACAAATTATATTGGTTGAAAACGTTTGTATGAAAAACACATGCTAGGCAGGCCTATTAAGCCCGTTTTTGAGAATATGATTAGATATTAATATCGTAGATAAAACATTGCTCATTTAATAGTATAGGATAAAAATAATAATTTCTCTGACAGACACATACATACTATCTAGAAATATCCTTACGCAACACCATAAACCAACTCCCACCATTTTCCACTCACCTATTTAATTTAACAACGCGCAAGAAGTCTCAATATAGCCGAGAGAACAACGGGGAATACGTAGTAAGTGCATAGGGGGACTGGCAGGGAACAAGGGGAACAAAGAACAAGACTTATTGTCTCTAAACAAAGGCACAAGTCCATTACCTGCCAGTTATTTGTGCCGTATTTGTCGCGAATCAGCGTAGGCGAAGCAGTGTGCTGGTTGTTCGCCTCTATGTTTTACTTTCTGGTACTAGTGTTGATTCGAGAGGCTGGTTTATCGTGTGTTTACTGAATGTCTATCTGATCAGGTTTAATGTGAACACTTTTCGTTTGCGATTCGGTTTATTTGTTCTTTACCGCTTTTGGTAAGCTTGGTTGGAAACATCAACAAAGAATCAACCAAGCATTTAACATGGGAAGCTACATACCTATTATAATTAAATAAATATCGCTGGGCATTAACACACAGCGCCACCTAATGCCACACTAAACAAAACTTGTGTCGTGGACACTACAAATGTCCGTGCTCATCACACACACATTTGCTCCTACCGGGATCCGAACCCAGGACCCTAATAATTGAATGTTTTTGGAGAAACTGACTCATGGGCGTATGGGTTAAAAAGATTTGTAGTTTCTCCAAACAAACTTTTAATGATTAGGATTAGCTGTTATGGAAGAAAAACTAATTTGCAAAAAATAAAACCGATTTCTAAACACACATTAAAAGTGAAAAATAACTTTAGTTTCAGAAGTCCTTTGACCATTGAAGAGCTTTGACCTTTGTTTGATTGGTTTAGTTTTTTTGCCACCGACTTCTTTCTGTGTTTCACATACGCTTACCCCTTTACAGCGTACTGGCGTGATGTTATGTCATGAACTGGTGTAAACAATAGACAGATATGACATTTCAGCAATACCAGTCCATTTGCTATTATTTATTGAGGAGTTCCGTTACCTATCTCCGATGTTCTTCATCAGATCTTCACCAAATTTAAGGGAGATCACTCTGAGAAAGTACTCTTCCGAAAACTATCCAAATCGCTTCATGTGTGCCTATAAAGTTTGAAGAGTTCTCTCTATTTCTCCAGGATCCCATCATCAGATCCTGATTAGATGATTATGGGACCACCAGTGAAAAACCTTTCAAACAAAATAAAAATAATCCAAATCGGTCCAGCCATAAAAAAAAAAGATTCCGACGAATTAAGAACCTCCTCCTTTTGGAAGTCGGTTAATAAATTTAAAGCGAAATCTAGAAGTATCTTAATTTTTCCTTACTTTTTCCAGGAAAATTAGGACAAAAAAAAGGTCAGGTACAAAGATTTGTGAGTTTAGAAATAAATAAAAGCTTTTAAAAGCTTTTGAGATTAATCCGTTAAGTTGTCGTTCTAGTAATTTGTTCCCTTCATTTAAACGTTGATATTTTTATAACCTTTTCAAAGAAATTGAACTTTTACGAATGAGTTATGAACTATGTAAAAGAAGGCTAACATTTTACTGTAAAACAATTTTTACTGATTCTTCTTTTGACCTACTTTGTTTTCTATGTATGTCGAGTTTTTTTCCTGAAGTAGAATTAAAAGGAAAGTCTAATGTTTACTGATTAACGGTGGGTCACACAACACACCTTACTAATGTTATAAAGAGGTCAACTTATAAGTTTGTATGTAGAGGTTAATATTATGGAACTACTTATTCGATTACTTAAATTATTTCATGCAAGGTACACTAAAGCTACACTATTCCCGGGTGTTATATGCTAGATTTAAACACAGGTCCCCGTAGGTTAATAGTATATTAATCCGTGGCTAACGTGAGCCATGGATTAATATACTACCAACCAGCCGCTAGCATTAAGCTAATAACATAAAAGGTATAAACAGAAACATCACGTCAACCAAGCATTCTGTATATCAAACTAAATACTACTTTAAACTTAATTTAATTTGATTTAATTTTGTTTAATTTTGTCTTTGTTTTTGTGTTTTTGTGTGTTTGTTTTTATGAAGATTTTTGTGTTGATTTTATTGTGTATTAATGTAATTGCTATGGGTTAATACCTGAAATAAACTGAAATTATTATTATTATTATTATTATTAAACAAAAAATATTGCTTGGAAACTACTAATGTTTTTGGGGTGAAAACTCATGTTTTGTGATAGAACTCAATGTAACGCACTCAAAACATTGTACATGGATAGATTGAGGGTTAGGTTCGATGCCCGAGTGTGACAAAATCATTTTCGATAAACTGTGAATGTAGACTTGATTCTTTTAAAAAATAAAGGAATATCTACTTTGAGTAAAGTGTGCTATCTCCAGTATTTAGGGTACTTTCCCTCCAGGTGGCATTGGAAAATTCCACGCTTTATAGTATAGAACAGTGTGAACGTGTCCATAACAAATGTATGGTGTTGTTGTGCTACGAGTTATATACTATAATAATATGCTTTTATATCATAGCGTAGTCTGAAAGTGGCTTTAACAGGTTCCGTTCAAAGTACATACTAACACTATTCTATGCCACCACACATTTTGTTAATACGAAATAAATTACATTTGTCGGCCATGGAATCTCGCTTTATAAGTCTCAAGATTTCTTAGATTCATGAGCGTATCTTCTATCCTAATATTATAAAGCAGAAGAGTTTGTTTGTTTGTTTATTTGGTTGAACGTGCTAATCTCAGGAACTACCTGCTCGAATTGAAAAAATATATTTGCCATGGATACTCCATTTATCGAGGAATGTTATAGGCTATATACAGTCACGCTATGACCAATAGGAGCGGTGCAGCATTAAGAAATGTTGCAAGCGGGAAAAAAGCTTCCGTTGAGCAGGCGATGCGTTGCGATATCAAAACTTCACACGAACGAGGTCGCGGGCAGAAGCTAGTTCTATAATAACCACCTGCTTCAGTGAAGGAAAAAACCAGCATGCCTGAGAGATATTTCTTGACTGCATGTAAGAGATCCATGGGCTGCATTAAAGGTTTGAACCCAGGTTTAGCACTAACCGAAGTGATTAACCGAACAAACTCATAATTATACCAGCCCATTACCTACTATCCCACTGTTGGGCAAAGGCATCTGCTTAACCCTAGATTACTACTCTACGTCGCAGAGGCGCCCACGTTTTTGATATTTTGCTCTCTCTTTTTATCCTTCGCGCGTATGGCATTCACGTTCAAGGACATCTCAGTCATCGCTAGCACGTGTCGCAGGACGGTGGTTGCGTTACGGTAAGTGTGCTAGTTTTTTAGATATTACTACCCTTGGCGCTCCAAAGACGTAAGAGTAGCTTGTATGTAAGTTTTGCGGTCTTAATCAAATTGTATGTAAATTATTTTTTTTTGTTACTTTGTTAGTTTTTTTTAGTTAATTACTTCATAATTTACAATTTATAAGAGAAGTTTATACTTAAAGTTGTTTTTTTCAATTTTTAATGAGAATACTGTTTAATTGCCTAAGTTCCAGAAATTTCATCCTAAGATTTATTTGATTAAAGATTTCATAATGAAAATATATGAAAAATTATTTAAAATTATGTTTTTCCCTTTTTAGTAATATACACAATTATAAAAAAAAGTCCAAACATATCAATCATACTTATAGGTTTTGATTAAAATCATTATCAATATGATGCGCCTCGCGGGCGTATGAGTAGTTTCTTTGTATGTCGCAACATGAGTAGTAATGTAGGGTTAACAGAGAAGAAACGAGCAGTGATCACCTTGCTTAAGAGGCCCGCGGAGCATGCGTAGTTCATACAATCGTAATACCAAAATAATTTGTAAATAAAACATATTTTATAGATAGTGTGTATTTATTTCGATTGGAGTACCGAATATCTAGGTTTCCAAATATATATTTTGAATGGACACTGATTTAAACAAGAGTTATGAGAAAAATAAGTTTTCTATAGAAAATTTAAATTCCTTATATCTCGTCTTTATATCATTCTATTCAAAATATGTATTTAGGAACCTGGATATTCGGTAATCCAATCGAAATAAATACACACTACCTTAAGAATACGTTTGATTTACAAATGATTTTGGTACTACGATATTGTATGAACTACGCATGCTCCGCGGGCCCCTTAAGACGCGTTGGCGATTTCAGACATACTCGATTATAAATCTGGGAACCATGTCCATCTTTACTCCTAGAGCCGGATGAAACACAATGTAGTTGATCATATGCAAGTGACATCTAAGCAAACATTCCAGACAGTCGGAATATATGATCTGTAACATCATCTCACCCCAAACCAGACGTGAGATGAGTTCTGAATAATGCCACTAAGAAGACACGTTAGTTCAGAAGGTCACAAAGAAGGATACAACAGACTAAAAACAATGTGATTCTGTTTAGATTTAGTTTAGATCATGGTACAATAATATACTTCGCCAGGTATAGCATTCCGAGAGACAGAAGTCACGTGGGTGACTCGTATCTACGTCATAAGCGCTATCAATGGTTCTCAAACTTTATAATCTGGGGAAATTCAATCTAGTAAAACAATGATATAATTATTATATTCCTACTAACTTTTGCCTTTAGCTCTACCCGCATTGTAGGTTTTCGGGGACTAAAAGAATCCTATATCCATGCTAGGGTTTCAGGCTTCAAATTACAAGCCAAGGTTTGGTAGTCTTTTTATGTGAACAAAGGTACTATAGAGACATTAGAAACAAATCTACTTTAGCATTCACTATATCATTGTACCGTATTGTATTGTACAACGGGCTGGTTTCCGCAACTCCACGTCAAAGCGTATATTTTTGCGTATGGGCTATAATCCACCACACGGGCCCAGTGCGTGTTTCACGTTCGACTCGTTCCCGATTCGACAACTCGTATATCTGTCTTCTTCTGGCATTACGAAAACGACCGAGATAGACATACGACTTCCCGAATCGGAAGCGAATCGAAGCGTTGTGAATACGGGACAGGTCTCTACGATCAGTGGTTTAGGCTGGGCGTTGATCCGTCAGTGAGTTATTCAGGAACTACTTCGTTCCCAAACTCCTTCGTTACCGCTTCGAATTGAGTCACTGTCCCATAAGAAGTTATCACTTCAAAAACATTCTTATAGTATTAAATACCAAGAACCAATAAAGAGCTAAAATAATTATAAAAAACTGAAAAAAATACGTTTTATTAGGTTACTTTTTGGCGCAGGGAGGGCAATTTACAGGTATATTTGTCCAAACACCAGGTAATTGCTGTACATCGTCGCGGAGTTAACTCGACTGTCTTTCGGCTCCATCATTAGATCCACTCCAGACCTTCATTAAACTAGTAGTGCTTTAAACTACTGAAAATATTAACGAACGCACTAGTTGCCACTGCAATTTTCGAAGGTTTCCCTCGATTTCTCTGAGATGCTTATCTTCTGATGGACCACCCTTGGGAAATCTCCTTTCCAAAAAAAAGAATCATCAAAATCGGTTCATAAACAACGAACACTCATAGGACAAAAAAAAATAAGATCGAATTGAATACCTAACCTTCTCGTTTTTGAAATCGGTTAAAAACAAATTTGTTGGAAGTCCACAAAATAATATTGGGAATCACTGTTTTAGTGGCACTGAGCGAGACCGGCACATATGTTAGAAAAGAATAGCGATACACGACGAATTGTCAGAATGTCAATGAGACAACCCGTTTCAGTGTTACCAGTAGTGTGAAAGAATAACTCCCTAACCACCTATAATTCCTGTGCGAATCCGATCAAACATTGAAGTTTTAATTAACAATAACATTGGTTTATGACTAAATTGAATTATTTTGTTTGGTCAAGCAAACGAAAACAACAATTTAAATGCAGTTTATATTTTTTTAACAGAATGGTGACTGAAAATGTTTCCATAATTTTGTGCTTTGTTGCAATAAAGTGGCAACTGAAATGTGACGTCACAGGAGTTTTCGAAGCTCTGTATCGTCTTCATTTTTTGTTAAGAGGCTCCCCTTTCTCAATGACCTTGGGCGTTTAGTCTTCCCCACACCCCACCTACCCGTACTTCACCTGATATGTATTACGTAAATGTCATTAAATTTGGCCATCTACCGGCTCAAGCTTGTACTAATAATTAAGTCCAGGAGCTTGCGTTCATTTTGTGATCATACATTGGTAGATACAATTATTATTTAATTCTTCTTCTTGTCATGTCACACGTTTAGGCTCCAAAATTATATTTACTTTGACCAGTAGGTACTTACTCTGTACTTTATATTAAGTACGAATGAAACAAAATTTATTTGGAAATATCAATTGTCTTTTATTTACTCTTAAAAAACTGTTGTTAAACTACAGGATTTATGTGGTTTATATGGTGCATAACTGTCTGTATACTTAACAAAGTTAGCAGGACAAAGTACGTGGAGTGACAGAGGCCTGACTCCACTAACAAGATCCTAGATCTCTTAAAATATTATTTCAGATTATTTAATAATTTTACCTTATAGATTTAAGAGCGCTTATCCCAAAAGTTGGCAACGTGTAAAGTAGCTGTCAAATATTTACATGTTTTAATTAATTTGGCAATTTCACTGTATGAAAATAAGAAATATGGCTCTGTAGTGCACTAAAAAATTGATTAGGAAATGCAATAATTAATAACGTAACACTGAATAAGTTTTAGATGTAAAAGAAGTATTTGGGAACTTGCTAAATGCGTTTTTTACACCTAAAACGTTTACAACATCAAATTTAGGGTTTAATAGCCGATCTCTCGCGAGGCGGCGGGCCTGCTTGCCGGATTGCCGCCATGGGATCTGGAGGCGATAGTCCTCGCGCGCCTGCATGAGTGGCGCGCGGAGGTACTACGCCGGGGGGAAACTCCGCTGCCGCGGCAAATTGCCGCTCAGCGGACTGACCTCCGGCGCGATCTCATGGCGACATGGAGAGAGCGACTGTCGCAACCCCGTGCAGGGCACGCCACGATAGTGGCGGTAAGTCCCCTCTTTGAGGAGTGGCTGGAGAGGCGCCACGGCGTCCTCACCTTCCGCCTGACGCAGGTCCTCACCGGACACGGATGTTTCGGGAGGTACCTGCACCGAATCGGGCGGGAGGAATCGCCCGGGTGTCTCCACTGCGAGGATCGACCGGAGGACACGGTGGAGCACACGGTGGAAGTCTGCCCTGCGTGGGCGGAGCTCCGCCGTGTCCTCGTGGCGGCGATCGGCGGCGGCGACCTCTCGCGTCCGGCCCTGGTTCAATCCATGGTCCGGAGCGAGACGGAATGGGAAGCCGTCGCCTCCTTCTGCGAAGCAGTCATGCTAGCGAAGGAGGTGGCGGAACGAGAGAGGGAGAGATCCTCTCTTCCCGGCCGCCGCGGGAGACGCAACGGGCGTCGGGGGCCACGTGGTGGCTACCGGCCACCGTAGATGCGGGCCTGTGGACGGCTGGCTATGGGCTAGCTAGCCGTCCGGCCGTCTAACGACGACGACAGGCCGTGTCGACGGCGCGTTCGTGTTCCACGCGCGCCTCAAAGAGATGTCAGCAAAACGAGAGGGGCCCGCAAGGGCCGAAGCCTGCCGGGGTTGCGGGCCTGTTCGAAAGAGATACCGCGGCCCCGGAACATAAAGGGCGAGGAAGGAACATGGATAGGTTTTAGTCAGTAAGAGTCTGACACTCCCTCCCGCTCCGCCCAGAGTGGGAGAAGTCATTTGATGATTTCCCATCCTAAAAAAAAAAAAAAAAAAAAAAAAAAAAGGGTTTAATAGCCACTCATATTCAATTTTTTAGTGCACTAAAGAGCCATATTTCTTATTTTCATACAGTAAAATTGCCAAATAAATTAAAACATGTAAATATTTGCGACATTACCAACTTTTTTTTTTACGGTGGCCGGCTCCACGTGGCCCCCGACGCCCGGTGCGTCTCCCGCGGCGGTTGGGAAGAGAGGCTCTCTCCCTCTCGCGTTCCGCCACCTCCTTCGCTAGCATGACTGCTTCGCAGAAGGAGGTGACGCTTCCCATTCCGTTTCGCTCCGAACCATGGATTGAACCAGAGCCGGACGCTAGAGGTCGCCGCAACATGAAAAATGGCTTCTCGTCAAAAATCGTGATTCTAGGTCAACGGGAGTTTTGAGTCGAAAAATTAATTGGTTTTAATTGGTTTTCGACTCAAATCCTTTTTTTTTACAGAAAAAGTGAAAGCAAAATTGTAAAAAAATAAATAAATATATAATAATATAATGTAAATTTTGGTATCTATGTCACCGTAAAATTGTCAAACACGTTATATTACAATATAACGTGTTTTTTCTCGCGATATTGTAATGTCTCAAATTATTGTCAACTGAACATACGGAAGTATCTCTGCCCCCATAATCAGGACTTGGGGCACCCCCCCGTTAGGTTAGTTAGGTTCCTTTAAACCCTGCACTCGGAAATAGGGGCCCCGCGAAGCGGGGCTCCGTCGACTACGTTTTTTAGGGGGAATATAAAGTGTTTTAAGGTTATGTTATATTAATCGGTATTTCTCAGGAATGGTGCATTATCTTTTCATGAGAGTTGTGCCACTAGGCAAGGGGGACCCCTCCTTCCCTCCACACCGCGTAAGTTGACTACCATCGCATGCATGTCACGAAAAATAATGCGTTTTGTTGTAAGCAGTATGTTCATTTGACAATAATTCGAGACTTTACAATATCGCTAGAGATATTACAATATAACGTATTTGACAATTTTACGGTGACATTTACAAGTTTTCGCGAAAATCTAGCCCATATCTTTATATCGTGTTGACTCAGGATCTTGATTTTTATACACCTTATAGGGACTTAAGCCTCAGTGTCTGGTATTAACAAATTTCAACTTGCTAGGTCCATCCCATCCTGAGAAAATCGGTGGGGAAAGAGGACAAGGATGTGGTCGTATTAGGTTTTTTTACCTGTTAGGTACGGAACCCTAAAAATGGAAGAAAAGTTACACAACTTATTAAATAATTTAATTTGTAACAAAAAACATAAATGGCTACTGAAAAATCTGGCAAAACAATTTTATAATACTCAACAAATTTAATTATTTATTAGATTTTTCGTTAGCTATTTTTGTTTGTTTTGTCAGTTGTCGTTATTTATAATAAAACCTGTATTACACATTTTACATTTAAATGAAAATTTTGACATTAGACTATTTTGTTTTTCGCCTGTTAATATAATCTCATTTGCTGAGCATCCCAAAGGACCGTGGTTACATATTTCAAGTACTTTTTTTGTGAAGTGAGATACGTTTACGATTCGTCTTCCAATGTATTTTTCATCAATATTCTTTTCTTTTTCAGTAGTTATCAATAACTGAAACAGAAAAATTAAAATACTAAATGTTTTTTCTGAAGTAAATACACCAATACTATTGAGAAAAGAACTGAGTAGACCAGGATTTAAGTGGTTTCCTATGTAACTGAATAAGTACCTCATCCTGATTGTCAGATCCTTCTGTGTAAACCATGTTGATACCAATTTCATTTGTTTGCACTCGCAATTCTTTGTAACTATCTCTGAAAAGTAATACATCAAATTTCATTAAAAAGCGACTGTATTCCAACAGAACTATTTTTTTTTCTTCATACTTCTGAAAGTCATAGAAAAAACTTATTCATTATTCGAACTTCCTACCCTCCCTTCCCGAGTCATTTTGCGTCATTATCTAACAGGTCGTACAAAATGACTGCAAATAATTACTTTTTGTAATAGTAACAAACAAGGAATGATTGAAAAAACAAGGATGGGCACCTAGTCTATATACTCAACTAAGAAGTGGTGATGAGATAATGATACTCAAATTGCAATGAAATGATTGAAACATTTTACGACATGAGCTCTTAGTCTATGAGTGAAACTGAAAAATATATGAAGGTATTATTTTCTCACTTACCGCGAAACGGAATCTGAACAAAATTCCAAAGGTTCAACTGGAATATCCAAAATTTGGAGTTTATTTTCCGAGTTTTGATGAATTTCAACTAATACTTCTGAAATAAAAAAAAATGAATAATAAATGCAGAAAATGAAGATGGGCACTAATCAAAGAGGAGTCTAATTCACTTACTTAGCAACAGGATCAACCCGGAGCATCGATTTTTGATCAGAATTTTCGTTTGGGTTATCATGCTCAAAGTTGCGCGGTTTCCTGAAAAATTATCAATGTCATAAACAGTACAAAACATTAGTTATACATAATTAAAAATAATATTTTTATTGAATAAGTAGGTATGTAGGTACTCACCGGCTATCTTTCAAGTATTTTGCCTAATGGTTTTGACGAACTCTTTTTGATTTTGATACCTTAGGCATGATGATAATTGATAACATACAATGCACACTGACACACGATAAATAAAACTGATGACGTGTCCTGTCACAATTACTTACACTAACACATAACCTAAAATACGAATAAACCTTTCGCTTATTTATCAATAATTATTACTAAAAATGTGTCCTGTCACTGTTATTTTCCGCACTAACACTAAATAATAAGAAAAAAAAACCTAAACTAGATAAACAACAGATATTCCTATGATAAAAGAGTAAATAAAGAAGACGGATCACAATCCATATAAAATTACCCCACGTCCTATAACAAAGTGACGTATCTCAAAAAAAAGATAAAAATGTATAAAAAAATATGGCATACTCCCTAACTTCATTTTTTTACACCTTCTTATGGAAAAATTGCTTTAAAAATAGTGCAGGCGCTGTTATGAAAAATTCTTTCGTATGAGTATTTAAGGACCGATTTTAAAAATTCTTTTTTTGTTTGAAAGGGTACCCCCAAGGTAGTCCCACGGTCATGAAGTCAGGCCTCTGGTCTCCAGGATTCCGGGGAAAAGAAAGTAAAATCGCAAAAATAAGCTCATTTTTGAGCTTCAGATTATTAGTTTTTCACTCTCTTGTTGTTTTTTTTTTACTTATTGCATTATGATGAGACAGAAACGTCAGTGGTAACGCGAGGGAGTGGTCGACAGAGGTTTTTTCACTCACAATAACACTAATGAGAGAGACGAATAACGATAGCGACGCGACGCGGCAAGCAAGCTAAGGAAATGCAAGTGAATAATGTTGTTTCATTTCACACTGCAAATCTGATGCGTCGCAGCCTAGACAAACCAGAAAAGGAAAAACCTGACCTTACTGCGGTCCGATGCTTCGTGCCAAGAACGAGCCAGGTAGATGAGAACGGCTTCACTAAAGTAGAAAGGAAGAAGAAGAGGCCCTGTTCTCGTAACCTGTGCCGCACCGAGTGGACCCAACTTGCTGCTGCGCACTGCTGTGCCTACGACGCAGCTGTACATTTCACGTCTGCATCACTCCATTACAACTGAGGAAGTCGTGCAGTACTTGAATGTGAAGACCAACTTCATTCTGCGGGTCAAAAAGTTGGAATCGCGCCACAACTTCAACTTTAGGTCATTTGTGGTTCGAGTTCCAACCCAACATCTACAGACCTGCTTGAAAGAGGACTTTTGGCCGAAGGGTGTATATCGTCGCTTCCGAGGATGGTTACGCGACACCACGCAACGAAACACGACGCCGACAAAGCTGCGTGTATAGTTATAGTATGAGGTTAACAATATGTATTAGTTTGTTATTGTTGTTAATGATATTTAATGTATCTTATACAGGGTTATTTTTCGTTTACACTAAACCCGAAAAGGGGTCATTGTACTCATCATTTTGAACAACTTTTTCTATGGGACGAACCGTGAAATCGCGATAAGAAAATCAGCTGTTCCCTACATTTATGTTCGCATAACTCGTCAAAATGTAGGGAACAGCTGATTTTTTTTCGCGATTTCAAGGTTCGTCCCATAGAAAAAGTTGTTCAAAATGATGAGTACAATGACCCCTTTTCGGGTTTAGTATAAACAAAAAATAATGTTGTATAAGGGTCTTAGTTGCCCGATAAATAATTATTACTATTATTATATAGTATTCTGTATTCAAAATAATAATTGAATTCTTTTTAATCAAATTCAAATTCAAATATTTTATTTCAGAATTACAATTACACTAAGCAAAGCTTGTGTCGTTGACACTAGATAGTTGATATACTACATATATACTACTATTATACATATAAACATGATCTCCGCGCACGCCTAAGTGGTGAAACAAATGTCCATGCTCATCACACAAACATTTGCTCCTACCGGGATTTGAACCCAGGACCCTAAGAACGTAAGGCAGCGTCACTACCACTACGCCATTCGGGTCGTCAAAAAGTATAGTATAGTATTCAAACATTCATGCTCAAGCGTTTGTTCTCACGTTTTCATAATCATGTGAATCGTCAGTTGATGTTTGATTGAACAAAATAAATGTTTTAAAAACTACTTACCTTAAATGAAAAAAAAATGAGCTTATTTTTGAGATTTTACTTTTTTATTTCTCCAAGATCCTGGAGACCGGAGACCTGACTTTATGGCAGTGGGATTACCTTAGGGGTACCCTTCAAACAAATAAGGATTTTTTTAAATCGGTCCATAAATACTCATACGAACGATTTTTCATAACAGCGCCTGAACTATTTTCATAGCATTTTTTTTATATGAAGGTGTAAAAAAATGAACTTAGGAAGTATGCCATATTTTTTTTTACATTTTTATCTTTTTTTTGAGATATGTCACATTGTTATAGGACGTGGGGCAATTTTGATCCATCTTCTTTACGCGGAACCGGGAGCAGCGTGCGATCGAGAGTGACACAGGTTCACCGTACGAAGGCCTCTGGCCGTCTGCCGCCCGTCGCCCGCGCGCAGACCCGCGAACCAGGAATTCTATTTTTACGATTTTCTAATAAAATACTACAAATAAAAAAAAAACTGTTCTGTCGAATTATTAAGTACATGATTCTTAACTAATATAAAAATGTTTCACTATTGTAAATACTAAAATTAGGAATCCTATACGATTTTTGTACGCGAAAAGGTGTCTAGGTAAATCATTATTTCTCTTTATTTAGAAAGTTTTATCTATTTATCTTACAGTCACATTAATAAACTGAAACCAAGCTACAACATATATTTATTTGATATTTTTTACGTAACATTAAGGTATACTTTATAGAACATGAAAAACGGCCAAATTTTATGAGATCCCCTTAACGTGAAAAAAGAAAAAATACGTGTGTAGTAAAAATACGTGAATTTTTTTTAATTGTATGCTATTCCATTGACATGCCACTTATTTTAAATTATAATTCTATTGTAAACCAATTATTTGCATGCCTATGTGACGGCAAAATGTGGAGAACTCTATTCTAAAAGAACACCAATGTACTTATAACCCATGTTTGCAAAGATTAAATGATTTGATTTGATTTGATTTGAATGTCTGTTATTTGTTTTAGAGCACATTTTCGTTTGCTATACTTACCTGACCTTCTGCATGCCTACTACTTGGTGATAGTACTGTCGGATTTCAGTGAGGAGATTAGATGTCTGACAATTCACACACAGGTATATGTGACTAATGATTTTTAATGTTATATTAATGATAAGGTAGTGTTTGATTAATTATTGTATTGCTAGTGAAGTTCATGTTAGAATCTATGCTCGTGGGTGCAGCCGTAATACGGTCGGCGATTGTTGGTGAGTAGGTATTTAGTGATAGATTTGTTTCAATATTACCTACTTAAGTTTTGATTGTACTTGTAAATGTAATTAGGTTGATCTTGTCGACATTTCTTCCATACAAATTTCGGGGGAGATTACTCCACTGTTTGAAACTTTCCATCCAAAGTTAAACATGGTATCGTTTTGTCTAATTATTTACTTTGTCTGTGCGGCAACAGAATAGTAAAATATAAAGCCGTTATAAAGTTACGAGCTACCAAAGATTCGTTTTTATTGCCAATTTTAACACAACTTTGGGCGTAAATTAGTAATAAATGCAGTATCAAACTTCCAAAACTAAGTCGGTACAGACAAAGAACAGTTATCTAAAAATTTTATATAAAATTGATTGATCAAGTATTTTTTTTCATAAAACTCGATTTTCCAAATGCCTTTTCGTAATTTTTACGCGCGCTTTTGACTATGAATTATCGTGCATCTCACTGAATAATGTTCCCCCCCGGTGCGGTGCGGGAGGGTGACGCTTGTACACATGAACAATATGTCACAAGTCACACGCACGGTATTCCAGTTTAAAGGTCATGGCACACTACACAACCACCGCACCAGCACAGCTGTTGCCCCGCGTTGCCTTGAATTTAGGCTACGGCGCGCTTACCACGCGTCGTCAGCGAGGTGTAAGCACGCATTCCGCGCGCTGGCGCTGGTCCGCGAGCCACCGCGGGCAACTCGTGCGGACGGCCCGCTTTCTGCGCGCCGACTCCGAGTCACCCGCGAGTTGAGTTTTATGGTAGCGGCAAGCGCGCTGACTGCTCGCCGTCAGTGTTTTCATTTATTTTATATTGAAATCTATCAGTCTATGATAGATTGCAATATAAAAATGTGTAAGATTAAATTAAATTAAAGGGCTTACACGAAAGCCGTCCAGTGACTGCTTCGTTTATTCTTGTGCTTTTCAGAGAAGGTCTTGAGGAATCTTTTTTTTTAGTCTACGAACAGCTGTTTGGGTGTTCATTACATTGCATTACATTGACTGCCAGCATATTTGGATGTTTAGTGATTCGCTTCTTGTAGGCTTTTGTCCTTTTCGAGATTTCTTCGAAAACACTTTTGACGCAGAGGTCGTGATGGAGTTTATGATTGAGACGTACCACGGTGCGTTCGTTATTTAGTTTTTTTATATATATGTCACCGTAAAATTGTCAAATACGTTATATTGTAATATGTCTAGCGATATTGTAAACTCTCGAATTATTGTCAAACGAACATACTGCTTCCATTAAAACGCATTATTTGTCGTGAAATGCATGCGATGGTAGTCAACTCACGCGGAGGGAAGGAGGGGTCCCCCTTGCCCAGTGGTACCACTCTCATCAAAAGATAATGTATCATTTCTGAGAAATACCGATTAATATAACCCCGAGGCCCCTATTTCCGAGTGCAGGGTTTAAACGAACCTAACCAACCTAACGGGGGGGTGCCCCAAGTCCCAATTATGGGGGCAGAGATACTTCCGTATGTTCAGTTGACAATAATTCGAGAGATTACAATATCGCTTGAGAGAAACATGTCATATTATAATATAACGTGTTTGACAATTTTACGGTGACATAATTCATTATAAAATGGCGGTACGGTGGTGCTTGTGTAGTGTGCAATGACCTTTTTTCGACAGCTTATTGCGACCTGTCATTCGTATAACCATAGTATAAATTAGATGCTCTGTGCATACGTATGACGTTTGACGTATTACTTTTTGGACTTCAAATTTTTTTACAAATTGAAATTGTTGGATTCAGTGGACGCTGTACCAGTGATATTTTGTTGGTTCCTTGTCGGTTCATTGATGAACAGGTGTGAACAACTACAAATAAACAATGGGTAAGTCATTTATTTTGTTACACCTAATCTATTTAGTGTATTTTACACGGCGACACGCGCCGACGGCAGCAGAAGCACTTTGTCGATAGCGACTTCGACCGGTAATGCTATTCTCTAAGAACACAGCGCCGCAGGCTTAGGTACTAGTGACCACCGGCGGTGCTTCGCGGCTTTGAGTACGTACACTATGCACCATATGTAAGCAAGACACTCGATCTGAGAGGGGCGCGATGCGCTCATAGCTTTTAGTTTTTATGTTTATGGAAATTGAGATGGTTGCTCAAATAGTAGGCACATGCACATATATAAAACAATCCTTTGGCACTTCTGGCACGGTAAAAATATCAATGCTGTGCCTCTGGCAGTCGGAGTACCCTATTGATAACGTTGGTATGTACCTAGTGCGGCGATCGGCGGCGGCGACCTCTCACGTCCGGCCCTGGTTCAATCCTGGTCCGGAGCGAGGCGGAATAGGAAGCCGTGACCCTTTCTGCAAACCAGTCATGCTAGCGAAAGAGGTGGTAGGTGTTAGCAGGCGTCGCGGGCCACATGGTGGCCCCCGGCCACCGTAGGCGTGGGCCTACGGACGGTGAGCTATAAGCTAGCTTCCCTCCGTCCGTCTTATGACGACAAGCCGTGTCGACGGCGCGTCCGTGTTCCACGCGCGTGGCTCAAAGAGTTGGCAGCATAAAGGAAATGGCCCGCAAGGGCCGAAGCCTGCTGGGGCTGCGGGACTGTTCGAAAGAGATACCGTGGCCCCGGAACACAAAGGGCGAGGAAGGAACATAGATGGGTTTAGTCAGTAAAAGTATGACACTCCCGCTCTGGGTGGAGTCATTTGATAATTTAAAAAAAAATTGATAAAGGTATGTACCAGTTCTATATCTTATTAGGTACCCATACATGTATGCTTGTACTAGGGTTTCTGACTGCTCCACTCCTGACTTATGTCATTATCATCTGCCTTTATCATCTGCCTAGCGTTTTCTCAATTATGTTCGGGTCGGATGCAGCTGAATACCAGTATTTAACATGAAGCGACTGCTTATCTGACCTCCACAACCCAGTTAATAGTAATCCCATGAGAACCAGTGTTATATTTTATAGCTTAAAATATAACATAACCTTTCTCGGTAAATAGGCAAATAGGCTACCAAACAAAAACTAAAAAGACTTATCTGCTAGGCTGCTAGGTATCTAGTGTGGGAGACCAGAGACGGGTATCTAGAATGCGTTCAAACAAACAACCTCTTCAGCTTTATAATATTAGTATTAGTAATAAGTGGTTATAACCACCTTCCTACTATCATAATATTGTGCTTACCCTAATAAATCAAGGAATCGGCATCAGCTGATCATCATGAGGTAGAAAACGGTACTCGCTACGCGCTTCGAACTCGCGTCTAATGTTCTAATGTTGCGTAAATGAGGGTTGTCACAAACTATTGTGTATTTTTTTTTAACCGTATTCATTACCTCAATGAAATACTAGGTTTATATTACATTTTTTAAATGGCAGCCTTTTAACTATCCAAAATCAAAAGAGGTTCATCATCATCATCATCATCAGCCTATAATGTTCCCACTGCTGGGTCACGGCCTCCTTTCAATGAGAGGGAATGGGCCATAATCGCGGGCCCAGTCCGGATTGGTAGATGTCACATGTCTTCGAATTTTTGGTTCTAGGACGTGCCGGTTTCCTTACGATGTTTTCCTTCACCGTTTTGAGAGCAGCGGTGATGAAATAAATTACACAAAGTAATGCGCCTGTCTGGGTTCGAACCTACGACTTACTGTTCGTAAGTCGGTGCCGCCACCACTGGGCCACCGCTACTCACCAAAAGAGGTTACAAAAACAATTTAAAAAGCTTATATTATAATCAACAAGTAAATAACGACACATTTACTAATAAAACATTTATTTCATAAAATAAATAAAATATTGACCTTTGTTTGATTGCTTTAGTTTTTTTTCACCGACTTCAGAAGCTAAAGTTATTTTTCACTTTTTTGTTTTTTTTTGAAGTCGGTTTTATTTTTTGCAAAAAAGTTTTTATTTTTCACTTTTTAGTGGTTCACATGTGCTTGATACATGGAAAGTGCATACCGTTACAATTACAACAAGCCCAAACACAACTATGGTACATTGTCTCATTATGGAGTTCCGTGACTCTTGGCTTCATCATCAGATCTGATGGTAGAATGGTTCTTATCAAACGCAAATGCTTCACTTGTTGTAGAAAATACCAAAATCGCAACACGTTTTCATATAATAAAATTTGAAGAGTTCCCTCGATTTCGCCAAGATTCCAACATCAAATCCCGACTTGGTGGCTATGGGACCATTTGGAAAGAATACCCTTTCCAACAAAAAAATAATTTTCCAAATCGGTTGGCAAGCGACGGAGTTATGCCCGAACAAACATAAAAAAAAAAAAATAGAAACATCCGAATTGAGAACCTCCTCCTTTTTTAGAAGTCGGTTGAAAAATAAATAAAATATAGTGTTTACGTATTTTATAATGCTGTTATTTTTATGCAACAGATACAAAAGATTGGCGAATGGGAACAAAGGCACCTAAAGCTAAGTGCCCTTTAGAAGAAGAAGAAGAACACTGAGGGGATGGTTCATCCGCAATGAAAATATTACTCAGGAGTAATATTTTCATTGCGGATGAACCATCTACTGGATACGTCCCAACCGTAATGATTATTTTGAGTGTTATGATTGTTGACTCGAAAAACTAAAAAAACTTTTGACTTTTGTGTGCGGAGATTCGCTTACAAATTTAATGTGACCCTGTATATTCCATGTTTTTTTACATCAACACAAGATTCATTCGAGCAAGAACACCTGTGTAGTAGAAATACATGTTGTTTTTAGATCACCTCGTGAGTCTTTTGAACAAGTCGTCGTTCAAGCACAAGTACATGAGACAACTTTACGACCAGATAAGGTATTACGGTGGAAAATGCAGTTGTAGAAAATGATCCTTGCGATCAGGCTGGCCCCGCAGTCCAAATCAAACAGATAGGGTCATCGAACCGGACGTTGGTTTTTCTCGTTACACGCTAATTTTGTAAGTATGGAATCAGTATTAGCCGCTACAGGGTACTGTCTTCCCCTCATTTCGGGAAAAGTGACGGGGACAATCTGTGACCTCACTCAACAGGCTCTACGCATCGTTAAACGATGATGCAGAGAGTTCGACCTCTCAATGAACCTCACGAAGACTGAACTACTCATTTTACCCAAAAACGAACACTAGGCCCATAACACCTACCCAGTCTTCGATAAGAAACTCTACTTAGCCAATGAGGTCAAATTTCTGGGAGTCATCCTAGACAGTAAGTTAAACTGGAGTAGCCACTTATACAATAAAATAAACAGGGCCTGAGTTACCTTCTGGCAATGGAGGGTGAAAGGTAAGAAGGGGGCCTATCCCCTAAAATTATACTTTGGTTATACTGTGCGGTGATTCGACCTATAATTACTTATGGGGCAGTGGTCTGGTGGCCCTGCACTAAACTAACTACAGCTTCCATCAAACTACAACGCTTGCAAAGGCTTGCCTGCATGGCGACCACGGGCTGCATGAGGACAACTCCGAGTGCGACTCTCGAGGCAATATTGGGGCTCCCATCGCTCCATCTGCATACAGCCGTCGCTTCCTGCTGTATAAACAGCAGGAAGCGACGGCTGTACGCATTGAAACACTTCCACTCTAGGGTATGAAAGAAACACAGCACACCGCGGTACTGGAGGGATTCCATAACGAGTGTCCCCCTGGTGGAAGTAACAAACGATCCGTAACATACTAAATATCCTGCGAAACAACGGATTTTCGCAGATGGATCTAAAACAGGTCCTGGCATTGGTGCCAGAGTCTTCCCGGAGGATCTCAACATCCACATTTTAAAATGAAATTGACGACTCGAATGGCGTAAGTGGTAGTGACGCTGCCTTACGTTCTTAGGGTCCTGGGTTCGAATCCCGGTAGGAGCAAATGTTTGTGTGATGAGCACGGACATTTTTTTCCGAGTCATGGATGTTTATATGTATAATAAGTATGTATTTACAAACAAAAAAGTATATATGTAGTATATCAACTATCTAGTGACCACGACACAAGCTTTGCTTAGTGTGGCACTAGGTGGCGCTGTGTTTTAATGTCCAGCGATATTTATTTATTTATTTATTTACATAGCCGAACATTTGGGGACCCACAACACGGTATTTCAGGCAAAATTCATGGGCATTTCCCTGGCGGCATCAGCCATCTTAGCCAGGGAGGTCGTGGACCACTCATTTCGTATACTCTCAGACAACATGGCGGTACTGCTAGCTCTAAACAATCACACAGTCAACTATGGTTTCATACACGAGTGTCATCAACGCCTGAACCAGGTTGGTAATCTCACGGACACAGCGATTCCCGTAGCAATGATGCGGCGGACGAATTCGCTAGAAGGGGAGCGAGCATAGCAGCGGTGGGACCCGAATCTACCACTCTCTTTCAGATACTTATACGCACACTGGTAGTGAACGACACCACAAGCCGTGGCTAGACCACTGGAGTGTTAGCAGGCCAAGCACTTCCCGCCAACAACGGCCACTTCAGAAAACGCGCGCTTTGGCTAACCAAACCACAGCTGCGCATAGTTACAACCGATCACTTCTCTTTTAATAAGCACCTCTTTGTCATAGGAATCACAGACAGCCTCCTGTGCCGTGCCCAGTCATTGCAATATACAGGGCAAAGTACTTCGGTAACCCAGGTACTCCCCGCGATATTGTCGGCAACATCGGGGCGCTTGGCCTTTCTCGGGTAGTTGGTGTGGATAGAGGGAATTTCCCACCCGTATGCAAAATACGCGCTTTGACGTGTAGTTGCGGACACCAGCCCGTTATACAATACAATAGCCACTACAGTAAATCCATTCTCGTTAGTTTTTGCGTATTCTAATTGAGTTATGCGTTTACAGGACCACACAGAATTGATGTCAACCACAAATGGACCGTGTTATGCAGAAGGCAGCCATGTCGGGAAAAGAGAGTTACAAGCATTTTTCTGTCGATGGTTGAACTTCGGTTGTATTCAATGTTGTTATTAATTTTCTAATTATTTTTTATTTGAGGCATTTTGGTATAACTGTTGTTATTTATTGTATCCTATCCAGAATTTCGAAACGTAATATAATTATTCTATTTGCTGATGAGAGAAAATAAATGGAAAAGATACGAATGTATGTATGTTGTCCATCTGTCTGTCTATTCGTCTGTCTGTCTGTCCGTCTATCTTTTGGTCTGTCTGTTCGTGTGTCTGTCTGTCCGTCTGTCTGTCCGTCAGTCTGTCCGTCCGTCTGTCCGTCCGCCTGTCCGTCCGTCTGTCTGTTCGTCGTGTGTCCGTGTGTCTGTCTGTCTATCCGTCTGTACGTCCGTCTATCCGTCTAGATGCCCGTCTATGGGTCTGTCTGTCTGTCTGTCTGTTCGTCGTGTGTCTATGTGTCTGTCTGTCTATCCGCATGTACGTCCGTCTGTCCGTCTGGATGCCCGTCTATGGGTCCGTCTGTCTGTCTATCCGTCTGTACGTCCGACTGTCTGTTTGTCGTGTGTCCGTGTGTCTGTCTGTCTATCCATCTGTCCATCTAGATGCCCGTCTATGGGTCCGTCTGTCTGTCTATCCGTCTGTCTGTTCATCGTGTGTCCATGTGTCTGTCTGTCTATCCGCATGTACGTCCGTCTGTCCGTCTGGATGCCCGTCTATGGGTCCGTCTGTCTGTCTATCCGTCTGTACGTCCGACTGTCTGTTCGTCGTGTGTCCGTGTGTCTGTCTGTCTATCCATCTGTCCATCTAGATGCCCGTCTATGGGTCCGTCTGTCTGTCTATCCGTCTGTCTGTTCGTCGTGTGTCCGTGTGTCTGTCTGTCTATCCGTCTGTACGTCCGTCTATCCGTCTAGATGCCCGTCTATGGGTCCGTCTGTCTGTCTGTCTGTTCGTCGTGTGTCTATGTGTCTGTCTGTCTATCCGCATGTACGTCTGTCTGTCCGTCTGGATGCCCGTCTATGGGTCCGTCTGTCTGTCTATCCGTCTGTACGTCCGACTGTCTGTTTGTCGTGTGTCCGTGTGTCTGTCTGTCTATCCATCTGTCCATCTAGATGCCCGTCTATGGGTCCGTCTGTCTGTCTATCCGTCTGTCTGTTCGTCGTGTGTCCATGTGTCTGTCTGTCTATCCGCATGTACGTCCGTCTGTCCGTCTGGATGCCCGTCTATGGGTCCGTCTGGATGCCCGTCTATGGGTCCGTCTGTCTGTCTATCCGTCTGTACGTCCGACTGTCTGTTCGTCGTGTGTCCGTGTGTCTGTCTGTCTATCCATCTGTCCATCTAGATGCCCGTCTATGGGCCCGTCTGTCTGTCTATCCGTCTGTCTGTTCGTCGTGTGTCCATGTGTCTGTCTGTCTATCCGCATGTACGTCCGTCTGTACATCTGGATGCCCGTCTATGGGTCCGTCTGTCTGTCTATCCGTCTGTCTGTTCGTCGAGTGTCCATGTGTCTGTCTGTCTATCCGCATGTACGTCCGTCTGTCCATCTGGATGCCCGTCTTTGGGTCCGTCTGTCTGTCTATCCGTCTGTACGTCCGACTGTCTGTTCGTCATGTGTCCGTGTGTCTGTCTGTCTATCCATCTGTCCGTCTAGAGGCCCGTCTATGTGTCCGTCTGTCTGCCTATCCGTCTGTCTGTTCGTCGTGTGTCCATGTGTCTGTCTGTCTATCCGTATGTACGTCCGTCTGTCCATCTGGATGCCCGTCTATGGGTCCGTCTGTCTGTTCGTCTGTCTGTCCACCTGCCCGTCTGTCGGTCCATCTATCTATCTATTCGTCTGTCTGTCCGTCCGTCTTTCCATCCGTCTGTCCGTCTATCTGTCCGCCTGTCTGTACGTCTGTCTGTCCATCTGTCTGTCTGTCTATTTGTTGTCTGTCCGTCTGCCTGTCTGTTTGTCTGTCTGTTCGACTGTCTATCTGTTCGTTTGTCTGTCCGTCTGACTAAATTGACTATTTTTGTCGCAATCAAAGTGTAAAATACAGTGAAACACATACACACGGCGCTACAATCCCATAATATTGTAATACCAAATGATTTGAAAAGAGTAAGTTCCATGTAGCTTCCAACAGTAACAGATCCAAAAACAAAGTTTGAATTTTGTTTTAAACCTATTACGCGTATTGTTAGGAAGTTCCTCTGTCAAGAGCCATTGGTGGTTAGAACCCTGTTACCGATGCTGGTGGGATCCCTATTTTATGTTTTTAAATGTTTTTTTTTTATAGATAGTTTTGTATTAAAACTTTATAAAATGCTATTATGAAAACGAATAAAAAGTCATTATATGCCCAAAAAGTATATTTTGTAATTTATTTTGTTGGTTTTTTTTAAAGATTTAAAATGTGTCGACCATGTATGAAAATTTCATAAAGGAAATAAATAATCAGTTTACTTCAGTGACTGTTTCGTAAATAGTAGATTTACGAAACAGTTTAATTTTATTTGTTTTATTTCATAAATAAAAATAAGTAACGAGCTTTCATCAACCCATAGAATAATTAATTGAGTAAACAGTTTTTTAACCCTTGTGTGCTGATACTTGCTCCATGTTTCATGCACATGACAAAAAAATCATACTGTATGTTACTTGGTTCATTCTATTTGCTTGTAAAATAACTTCTTTCAACCGACAACCCTAATTTTTCGCTCGTAGGTGTCTATTTGATGTATCAGTATGGAGTTGACGATTTTGGTAGGTGGAAGTGGGATTATCATAGGTACCTACTGTTGTAATTACCTATGTCCCAACAATTTAAAAAACTGTCACAAACCGTCGCCGCGTCGTGGATACTAAAATCCTTTGAAAGCAATATGTCCAATTTGCAAAATGTCCAACTGTCCTATTTATTCTGAATTGGTCCAGTTCGCAATTGGTCCAGTTCGCAATTGGTCCAGTTCGCAATTGGTCTAGTTCGCAATTGGTTCAGTTGTAATGTAAACTTAGGTAGGTACTAAAAAAGCAATCTTGATGTGTCACGTGTCTTAATAAAAAAGTGCTTACATATTTTATTATTATAGAGTATTTATACTAAAAAAATTAAAAAGACAGTTGGTAAGTAACTTTGATAGCAATTAGTAGGTAGGCAGAACTAATTACAATTATTAGGTATCGACTCGGGCATAGTGTGATTGACATTAGCTTGGCCACCATTAGGGATTTTAATTTTGATAACACAAATAATTAGTCGCTAATTAGTCAAAATTTGTCGCCAAATATCAGAATTTGTCGGTTACTGATTCAAAAGTAATAAGAGTTTATAGGTGGCCCATCTGCAGAGTCTCCCCAGCTTGGCCACATTTGTATCTCAAAAACTAGGGCACCTAGCGAAGATCTCTTTTCTCCCATATTTAGTCGCCAGTTAGTCGCAATTTATTGATAAGTCACAGATTCAGTCGGGTTTTAGTTTAGAAGATATAATTAGTTCAATTAGGTTTAGTCCACGAGTTACATTTGCTAGATTGTCGTCAACTCTTTGATCTATGCTCTAGTTTTTGAGGGGAAAACTCAAAAACTAGAGGGGACTCTCCAGATCGGTGACCTATAAACCCTTATATCTTTTGAACCAGTAACCGACAAATTCTGATATTTGGCGACAAATTTTGACTAATTAGCGACATTTTTTTTGTCTTTTCAATATTAAAATCGCTAATGGTGGCCAAACCAGTGGCAATCATACTCGTGCACTGGGCCACATTGTGGATTACATAACAGCCCGTTCCTTCTCATGGAGAGGAAGCCTGTGTTCCAGCAGTGGGAACAAGGCCGATTATTTTGCTGCAATCGGACAAAAACTGCGATGAATTTTCAAGTTAGTATGCGTCGGCGGGGCGCGGTGACGTGAACTCTTGAGCTGCATGACCATCCGGGAAATACCAAACATAACAAGCAATCTACAATATGTACCTATATATAGAGCCATATAAAACAATAACGCAGCGATTCTGGGGGGCCTAGCCAGCAAACGTAGGTACATCGAACGAGTTTATAGTTACCTACCCCTGATTTTTCGGCGAATGTCAACCGGCGTCGAATGCCATAAATGTCAAGTATGTATCGTGCAACTTCGTTTTTGGTCGGAACGGTTCGGAATGCTGTATGTATGCGTACGAACAAGACGTGCGTGAAGACTAGCGTCTAACTGCTCATCACTGATACTATCCCTGTCGGGCACGATGCCAGGTGAGACAGCGTACTTTTTGGCCACGCCCACCGATGAGTTCGAGCCCGTACAAAGAGCCACCTAGCAACAACGTATTCCATTTTTTGTTTGTTTTTCTATTGCACACAAAAACGTTGTAAAGTTACGTAAAATTAGTCCTAAAAAATATAGAGTAAAATGTGTGCGATTTAAAAAAAAATAACACCTATAAGTAAGTCAAAATATTAAAAGGAGTGAAAAAAACATTGTGGGGAAACCGGCGGCATGTCCTAGAATAAAAAATCGATGACCACCAACCCGCACTGTGGGCTCACGTGGTGGTGGACGTCCACTCCCTGTCTTAAAGCTGAGGCCTGTGTCCCAGCAGTGGGTACACTATATTCTGATTATGCTATATTTACACAATTACATATGTTATATTTTCATTATGGTACAATACACAACGTATAGTGAACTCCATAAATACACTCTATGTAGAAAAAAAAGTAGTTAGTCCTATAAAGGGCGTAAAACACCTCTTCACGAAGCCGAAAGTCACTTTTTCTCCCCATCGTTGCGATCATATTTTTGTTCTACACCATACCTTAGGAACCTTCTAGTTACGGAGATATGGGAGGTCGAAGTTACAACTTTTCGACAAGTTTTTTTTAAATATAAGTTTTTTTTGGATTTTAACTTTTAACACCTCCACGACCCCCGCACTATTCAATCCATCCATCAGCACAATGTTTTAAGTGCGTTACATTGAGTTCTACAACAAAACATGATTTATAACCTCAAAAAAAAGTTGACTCCCAGCAATAATTTTTGCGTAAAGTTACTTAGTTTGATGTACAGAATGCTTGGTTAACGGCATTGTGATGAGGTGGTTTACACCCTGTATTAACTTCTCTCCATGCCAACGAACGTCAACGTGTGTATTTTCAGTTTAATTATAAAGAAGTAGCTCTGACATCACAGCACAAACACGACCTATCCTTCCTTTCTGTAGTCCAGTGTATAAGCCACTTAGAAGCGCACTGGATAGGTCGTATATCTGCTGTGAAAGGTGTGCTACTGACCATCAAACCATCAAACTAAAGAACTTTCTCCATGAAACCGCCATCGTAATCGCAAAAACTGGCTGTCTGTAAAGTCGGTTTACTGATGATAGTTGAACGTGACAACGTCTTAAGAAAATGCTGATGGAATGGTAGCATTTTTTGACACCACATTCACTTTTCACTGCACTTGGTACTCGATCAAAACATGTAAATGTACTATAGTATAGCAGCTGTCCACGCAGACGCATCGCTCATTCAAGTAGGAGAGAGACGGATTTCGAACGCTGCCGAACGCAAAGGCCGATTGTGCTTCTTTGTCACTCCTTCCGCGCTCTCGCTTGCACTTCAAGCCTTACATGGAACGCCTCAGAGCGAGGTAACGCCGCATGAGTCATGTTTTCTCGTCCGTGCAGTCCGTCCGTTGTAACGTCAAAAAATAATAAACGTCTCCATACTAAATTCCAATACCTACATTACCCGAAATGTATGAGACAGCTGATTATTTGCTTGCTTCATCATCATCATCATCATTTCAACTGAAAGACTTAGGTATACTGGTGGACATGGGCTTCCCCAAGTGTCACCACATTGACCGGTTCTAGCGAATTCCCGCAACATTCACCAGGTCATCGGTCCACCTAGTGGGAGGTACCTATTCCAACGCAATATTACGTTTGCGTTCTTTTTTGCTTAGGTGCACATTTTACTCACAAATATCTATTTAAAGTTTGTACCGAGCGATATGAATGAAGAAGTAACACCATTTTACCAATTTTAAATTAATTTGTAAATGAGAGTTTTCCCTCGATTAAATAAGTACCTAGCAAAACTTGATTTTAACTTCCAAGTTACCTTTAAGAACAAGATGTATTTTACCAAGTTTGTAGGAAAACAGTCCATTTCGATCGTCGTTTACTTAATACCGGTAGAAAGGTGCCTTCCTACACTTTCGAAATTATTACAAATCCTATAAATTTAACTTGAGAACTCTTCGTTTGTGTTAATTATGCGTCCCAAGTCTTTAAACGTAGGTATACCTACCGTACTTTGTTCAAATTTTTACTTTTCTAACAAAAGTAAGTACTGCTTTAAATAAATCTTGAGAAGTATCTCGAGATTTATTTAAAGCAATAAAAATGTTTAATTGAATGGTTTTAAATGTATTGAAAAAGTTTTTTTTTAAATTAGCTGGCCCCTATCTAGATATATGGATGGATAATGCGTCACCTATAAAATATAAATGTATTCCGATTTGCTTCATAGCAAAAGTGTTACACCAACCATTCCTAAGAGCCTTATCACACTAGCGAGTTGCGAGCGAATTGAAAGCGGGGCGATTGCGCTGCGAGCTCGCCGCGAGTTCGCAACGTGTGCGCGGCGGACTAGCCGCGTAGAAACACCAAATTAATGATTGGACAAAACACGGATCGCATTCCGCGAACTCGCTGCACACTCGCGGCGTGTTCGCCACGTTGCGAACTCGTGGCGAGCTCGCTGCGCACTCGCCCCGCTTTCAATTCGCTCGCAACTCGCTAGTGTGATGAGGCCCTCACAGTTGTGGAGAACATAATTGTACCAATGCTATAAATATAGAAGATAACTAAGGATCTGTGAAGTGAGTCTAATCAAATTAACCAAAGGGCAAGTAATGTCGGTCTGTCGGTTGATTTTGTGAATAACTATTGTTTGCTCAGTCGGCCCTTTGAAGTTTGTTGTTGGCGCCGCCCTAAGATCACTGTAGTAGATGAACTTCGGTTAGTTTGATTTTTAACTTTGACATGTGGGCGGTTAAGCGGCTATTTTACGTTTTAGAAATAGAACAAACGCTCTTGTTTCCAAGTTTTCTTAACGCCAGGATAACTAGCTAAATTCAAGTTTATATTGTAATTTATTGTAATTATAACTTTAATGAAATTTATAACTACAAACTCATATTTGTTACGGTCGCGAATAATTTTCAATAAACATACAGGAAGTTGCAAAAAACGTAAGAATTTTTAATTTTCGCGCAAACTCTTAATAAAGCCCTCGAAATGGTTTAGATAAAGAATTTCCTTTTTCGGATTCTTTAATTAAATCCCCTCAATTTTATCTGATGCTCATTTGTTTGCATTGAAATACGCTGTACATAAACCAAGTTTCAAAAAAGTTACCTCTCATATATTTAAATGATTTTGAATTAAATGTTAGTTTCATTTAAGTTTTATTTACGCCAAACGTTGTTACACCTACTTTTAGGACCTTTCGATTGTACTTCAGCAAGATAACTTTCAAATATCAGGTATTTAATAAACGGTTCCCAAGTTCCAAGCTTGACTGTCCGCGCTAGTTGCAGCAAAACTTAGTTTTTCTTTGTCATCCACACCCTTTGTGACAACTGATAAACTTGTGTTCAACGCCTTCGACGTCTGATCGATATGGCGAAGTAACGGACAGAACAAGATAGGGTTCCTAGCTAGAATTTGTATTATAGAGAGTGTTTGTTTTATAGTAGAAAACAAAGGAATGGGTTCTTATCAGTTTATGGTGGTGAGGTCGACAATCAAATGTGGAAATCAAGCAGAAAAGAGGGCTCCGGCCATCTCGAAACTTTCCCATTTCGACAACTAAACAAAACACGTGCGAAATAAGTGAAAAAGTGTGCCAACTCGACTTTCACAGTATTACGGTTTCACTTCGATAGATTACAATTTACCGAAAAATAATGCGTTATATTGTAAGCAGTATGTCGTTTGATAATCTTTCGAGAGTTTACAATCTCTCTAGTTAATTACAATATAACGCATTTGACAATTTTACAGTAACATCTACATATGATAACAAAAACTTTTTATTGAAAAAGTGTGTTACATGAATAAGCTTACACAATCTTGGCAAAAAAACAGGTTTTAGAGTTCAATCAAAACTATTATTTTTTTAAACTACATAGAATCATGAGAATTTATTAAACGGAATTGTATTGTGAGAGTGCATGCGTCATTGTACGAGTATGTGGCTCATTCAAATATGCAGGCTTACATAAAATAGGTACAGGCTAGTTTTTCCTTCAAGGACGCCTCATGAACTCGGGTATCTGCCTTATTGATAACTTGATAAGCATCGTATGGGCGATTCCCTTATCACTATTTATCTGTGACAGACCGTCGTCATCATCAGTTAAATAAATTCTTAGCTAAGGCAAAACAATGGTGAAGTGAAACTGTGACCGAGAGGCGTTCTAGGAATGGAAAGAGAAGTGTTGATCGTCCAGCTGCGAGATGGGCAGACGATATTGTTGCAATTTCGGGAACATCCTGGATGATATTGCCACGAGATCGTGGAGCTTGGAACAAACAAAGAGAGGCCTATACCCAGCAGTAGGTGCGGATGGTGATGACGATAATGAAGACAGAACATAAAACTTACTAAGTTTCCTTAATAAATTATTAGATTAAACCTACTTCTTCGAGGTTGGTGCGAAGTCATTTTGAGAATACGGTTTCACAGCAAGATTTTTACGAAGTTATTTTATAAACGTTACATTTTTTCATCAGCTATTAGGATAACCTTTTTGATTAATAGCTGTTTTCCAAGTATTTATTTCAAAAGAAGTAATGATAAAAACAGTTTAGCGTTCAGAATTAAGCTCGCTCGTGGGTGTATCACTTCTCTTATTGACACTTTATTTGACGTCGACGTAAAGATGACTTGGGTCCAGTCTCTGGAGCATTAAAGCTAGACATATCTTGTAAATAAATGGCTTCCCGACGGCGATTTGTGACAACAGAAACCTTTGATAAACTAGAGATCTATCAGTTGAGATGTCTTAAGTATTTAGACATGATAGAGAGCAGCGCTGGCCCAGTGGTGGCGGCCTTGAACTTACGAACAGTAAGTCGTAGGTTCAAACCCAGACAGACGCATTGCTTTTTGTAATTTATTTGATCACCGCTGCTCTCAAAAAGGTGAAGGAAAACATCATGAGGAAACCGGCATATCCTAGAACCAAAAATTCGAAGACATGTGACATCTACCAATCCGCACTGGGCCCGCGTGTTAGATTATAGTCCCTTCCCTATCATTGTGAAGAGGCCGTGTCCCAGCAGTGGGAACATAATAGGCTGATGATGATGATGATGAAGTATTTATTGCAAACATGGGTCTATTAGTTATGAATTTGTGTCATTTTTAAGGAGGAACTCGTACCTAAATAACAGCTACTTGGGTCGATTTCCAGGTTCCCTGCACGCTTGCCAAGATTGGGACCACCAATCACATACCGAGATTCCTCCGGGTCCCAAAAAGCACGTGAAGCCGTTGGTCCCGTCTGTCATTTGTAGATCATTGACAGTCGTAACAGGTAATCAGTGGTTCTAACCTCTAACAGCCAGTCTTACCAAGGGGTATCGTATTACACAGACTAACTTAGTTGCAGAGATCAGATAGGCAGTAGCTCCATATAAAACATCACCGACCGTAAACCGTCCACAACCAAGTTGGGCAAAAATTAGGCAGATGATAATGAGGTTATGCTGTTATGCAATGTGACACCTAACATACATCTTCCGATGATGCAAAATCCATAAGCAATATAACACACAATTCAAGTCCACAAACAGCTGTATCCAGACCCCACACAATCAAGACTTCATTAATTAAACTAGGCTTGAAATTGAGCTAAGTTTTCTACTGCCCAATACTAGGTCCTTCTCAGAAATAGCTAAAGCATTCACAAGTAACTATTATCTTAGTTTTAATAGAGAGCCTCAATAACTTTATCAAAACTAAATCTTATAAATACCATTTCTTGATCCTTTGCGAATCCGACCCGTGGCTGCCAAGTTAGAAATTAATTATGGAAAAAACCAATCCAACAAGAAAATACTAATCAAAAATACTAATAACAAAAAACACACGCCCTAATGACATCAATCAC
Organism: Xestia c-nigrum; assembly: GCA_916618015.1. Lineage (NCBI taxonomy): Eukaryota > Metazoa > Arthropoda > Insecta > Lepidoptera > Noctuidae > Xestia > Xestia c-nigrum. The sequence continues at coordinate 17,410,661 of OU745260.1, forward strand.
TAATTCAATATCATCACACTCGCACACACAACATAACACTACTATCCTTCATACACAACACACTACCTTACATAACACTGAACACACACCTGCAAGCAAGATTTTCTTAAGTTTAAAATTAAATTGTAACTTTGTAATTTTATTTTATTTTATGCTTTTCTTTTTACTTTTTTATGTAAATGTCAAACTTCTGTACCTATTGTTTTTTTCTTTTTTTGTAAATACCCAGTTTGCTTTGTATTGCTTTGCTATGAAAGAGCGGGGCTTCCCAACACAGGCATTACTTGCTTAAAGGGAAGCTCCATACACTAAACTTTTATGTTAACTTATGAAGCAATAAACTATTTTGTATTTGTATTGTATTTTGTAACAAACAAAACGACAAAAAGTACATAAATGTAGTATATCAACTGTCTGGTGACCACAACACAAGCCTTGATTAGTGTGGCACTCGATGGCGCTGTGTGTAATGTCCTGCGATATTTATATATTTTGTTTTATTTATTTAATAACACGTTGGCTGACCCGGGAATCGAGCCCAGGACTTAATTATTGCTAATGAGGCAGTCTTACTTGAATTGCGAAAGTAACTTTGTGTTTCTCCGTTATCTTTGGATTTGCCAGCGGCTTCGACCGCGTAAAGTTTGATAATTGTCCCATGGGATCTTACTACCAGAATAAAAGTATCCTGTGTTAATCCAGGTTATAAACTATCTCTGTGCAAAATTTCATCCTAATCAGTTCAGTAGTTTTAGCATGAGAGAGTAAAAAATATCCATTTAACTGTTACCGTAAAACTGTCAAGCACGTTAGATTGTAATCTCTCTAGCGAGATTGTAAACTCTCGAAATATTGTCAAATGAACATACTGCTTACAATAGACCGCATTATTTTTCGATAGATTGTAATATTGTGAAATGCATGCGAAGAAAGTATCTCTGCCCCCATAATCGGGACTTGGGGCACCCCCTCGTTAGCTTAGTTAGGTTCCTTTAAGCCCTGCAGACAGAAATAGAGCGTAGTCCGTCGACTACACTTTTTAGGGCAATATAAAGTGTTTTGAGGTTAGGTTATATTAATCGGTATTTTTCAGGAATGGTAAATTATCTTTTGTTGAGAGTGGTACCATTGGGCAAGGGAGACCTCTCCTTCCCTCCGAACCGCGCGATTTGACTTCCATCGCATACATTTCACAATATTAGATTTCACTTCGTTACATAATATTCTACCGAAAAATGATGCGTCTAATTGTAAACAGTATGTTCGTTTGACAATCATTCGAGAATTTACAATCTCTCTAGTTATATTACAATCTAACGGTTTTTACAATGTTACGCTGACAAATATCTCTTACGAACTTTCGCACGAATAATATTAGTAAGATATAGGCTCACAGGTAAGTAACCCTGGGTATAAAACCTCTTTATCCCCGGAGATACCCGGGTCCCGGTTTCTTTATCTTTTAGGAGTAGCCACGGGCGAAAAGCTAGTTTTAAATACAATAGGTTGAAGTTTAAGGTTATTAACGTGATTCATCATGTCGGTAGAGGGGTCCTGATTCAGATAAAGTCTTCTGTAGATAAAGAATTGTATTTCAATGACTAATGGTGACTTTGAATGGAAAACACGAATATATTTAGGTAAGTAAAATTTTTGAAAATAGGAAAAAACCCGAGTATGAAAGAGTAAACAAAATAAATATTGTTATCTATCAATATGCTGCGTTGATAATATTGCATAGTTATCTCCGTGGTTTCTCTCGCTTGTGACCTACTAAAACCTGGATTCTCGTCGCGCATACGGTCGGTCCGGATGATGATGCGTTTGAAGACCTCCCACTAGGTGGACCGATGACTTGGTGAAGGTTGCAGGAATCCGTTGGATGCGTGTCGCACGGGACCGGTCAATGTGGCGACACTTGGGGGAGGCCTATGTCCAGCAGTGGACGTAGTTACTAGCAATAATTTAAGAATAGATACATAAAAGGAAATTTGTTTTGATTGCAATAGTGTACTTATGTGTATGTTGTTACATTTTTATTTTAAATTTTAATGGTTACAAATACAAAATATATACCATGTTAAAAAAATGATTTTATTGAAGTAATCCTTTCTTTACTCATACAAGGTGATACAAAATGAATCGTATATGTGAGAGCTGTTCGCATTTCTGTCGAATATTCTCCTTGATGTCTGCGATAAGGCATTATTATAGGCTTGTTAGCATAAACCTGCGACTTCAAGAAGCCCCAAAGAAAGAAGTCTGGGGGTGGTTTAAATCGGGCAAACTTGCTGGTCAAGCCAAATCGCCTAAATGGGAAATTCCAGGCGACCAGGAAACTCTTCCTTCACAATTATTCCGAGCTCTTGGGCATCGGGAATAGAGACAACTGTCAAATCGAGCTATCATTCATTCGTCGGTCGTATTAGTAGTAGTATTTTTAATCAAAAAAGAACATATCTCAAAGGAAACATCATCGTGTCATGTGGACTAAGGGAGCAATGTCTTTGTTCAATCTTGACTTTCCAAATTGTACAAAATATCATACTATTGCGTCGTTTTCCCCGTTATTTTCAAACATGAAAATGAATACGAATTCTCGTTGCAAAGGTCGCGTTGCAAAAGCGACACGTCTGTCATATAAACTGTGAACAAAACGGCTACGATTGTCGAGCGTGCCACCTGAAACAGTCCTCTCTCAAATATTTTCTTGACCACAATAATAAACATATAAATATACGTAACGTGTAGTAGCTTACTGTTCGTAAACGAACTTACAAAAAATAAAATCAACAGCTGAACTAAGATGCATGTAATTCTGCTCAAGAGTTAGATACTCAAAAGGGACATAATTAAGAAATTTCGGAAATTCATACTAATGGGGTATGGAACGTACGTATAATACAAGGTGCAAGAGACACGCTAAATCGGTTAGGCCTGAATTCTTGTCGCACTAACGGTACCTGGGAACCTTCTAGTTACAGAGATATGGGGGGGTCAAAGTTGCCACTTTTTTTTAGGTATTGAGTTAGGAGTGGCTTAGTTTTTGTGAAAACGGGTATTAGGTATTGAGTTAGGAGTGGCTTAATGTTGGTGAAAACGGGTATTAGGTATTGAGTTAGGAGTGGCTTAGTGTTTGTGAAAACGAGTATTAGGCATTGAGTTAGGAGTGGCTTTAATGTTGGTGAAAACGGGTACTAGGCATTGAGTTAGGAGTGGCTTAATGTTGGTGAAAACGGGTATTAGGTATTGAGTTAGGAGTGGCTTAATGTTGGTGAAAACGGGTATTAGGTATTGAGTTAGGAGTGGCTTAGTGTTTGTGAAAACGGGTATTAGGCATTGAGTTAGGAGTGGCTTTAATGTTGGTGAAAACGGGTATTAGGCATTGAGTTAGGAGTGGCTTTAATGTTGGTGAAAACGGGTATTAGGCATTGAGTTAGGAGTGGCTTGATTTTGGTGAAAACGGGTATTAGGTATTGAGTTAGGAGTGGCTTAATGTTGGTGAAAACGGGTATTAGGTATTGAATTAGGAGTGGCTTAATGTTGGTGAAAACGGGTATTAGGCATTAAGTTAGGAGTGGCTTAATTTTGGTGTAAGCGGGTATTAGGCATTGAGTTAGGAGTGGCTTTAATGTTGGTGAAAACGGGTATTAGGCATTGAGTTAGGAGTGGATTAATGTTGGTGAAAACGGGTATTAGTTATTATTGTTATTAAGTTAGGCGTGGCTTAATGTTGGTGAAAACGGGAATTAGGTATTGAGTTAGGAGTGGCTTAATGTTGGTGAAAACGAGTATTAGGTATTGAGTTAGGAGTGGCTTAGTGTTTGTGAAAACGGGTATTAGGTATTGAGTTAGGAGCGGCTTAATGTTTGTGAAAACGGGTATTAGGCATTGAGTTAGGAGTGGCTTAATGTTCAATGTTCATGAGGTCATGAGGTTGTTTAAAGTAGAAATCTTACAATAAAAAATTGTGTTTAAAAAAAATCTTGTCTAAACGTTGGAACTCTGACCCACAATATCACCGTAACTAGAAGGTTCCCAGATATGCCGTAAAACAAAAAAAAATTTTCGCTATGACGGGGAGAACACCCTATATTTTAAAAATACTAGGTCACATAGTTGCCACATTTCCATGACGTTGAAAATAAAGATATACCTACAAACGATAACAAAGATTACTTCCAGAGATATTTTGGCAACAACATTTCAATCGGCCTTTGGAATGGAAAGGCCCCTTAGGTCATACGTACTGAACGTACAGTCACGTCTAATAATATGTATGTAAACACTGCAGAATTTTTTAAATTGTGTTTCTCCTAATGTACTGATTAAAATTTAATGTTATTACGTACATAGTATTCTGGACGTCATATTTTTATGAAATGATCCAATATCCTAGTTTAAATCGTTATTTCTCGCGAAAATAGCTACAATATTAAGGAAAGTGTTTACATATTATTAAACGTGACTGTACCTCTTGATTATCTAAGATACGGTTAATAATAACTTGATAAGTAATAAATAAAACTTTCTTAAAAAATAAAAAAAACAAGATTTAATTATTATGAACATAAGAAAATAAAGTTTATCTATCAACATTAAACGTGTATGTAATGTTACGTGCCCGTGCTATTAACCGTTGAGGAGTTCTCTCATGAGGAGTCGATGCTAGTTACGGGATCAAGCTATGTCTGTCATAAAAATGTATTGTCACCAGATTCAAACTAAGGTCAATGTAATAGGGTCGAGTTTGGTGCAACCAGGTACAAATCAAGACAGTGGTTTGCGCAACGCCTAAAGAACAAAAAATAAAACCGACTTCTAAAAACACAAAAAGTGAAAAATAACTATAGCTTCAGAAGTCGGTGACCTTTGTTTGATTGATTTGTTGTTTTTTTGTCACCGACTTCTGAAGCAAAAGTGTTTTTCACTTTTTTTGTGTTTTTAGAAGTCGGTTTTATTTTTTGCAAAAAGTTTTAATTTTTCACTTTTTAGTGGTACACATGCACTTACCACTTCACAGCGTACTGGCGTGATGTTATGTTATGCACTAGTGTAAACAATAGACAGACATGAGGTTTTAGCAATCCCAGCCCATTTGCTATCATTTATTGAGGAGTTCCCTTATTGAGGAGTTGAGACTGCCTATCTCCGAAGTTCATCATCAGATCTTCACCAAATAGAAGTGGGAGCACTCCGAGAAAGAACTTATTCGAAAACTACCCGAATCGCTTGATGTGTGCCTATAAAATTTGAAGGGTTCTCTCTTTTTCTCCAGGATCCCATCATCAGATCCTGACTGGATGATTATGGGACCACAAAAATAAAAATAATCCAAATCGGTCCAGCCGTCTTCGAGTAATCGGGTAACATACATAAAAAAAACCGACGAATTCAGAAACTCCTCCTTTTGGAAGTCGATTAAAATATTTAGTCGAGCTACGTTTACCTCTTTGAATTTGCGAATATACCACTCAGATACGCTCCGTGCTGTTTCAAGTGTAATTTATAGTTTTGATGCAACCTTTGAAAAATACTTTTCCTCATAACTACTGAGCATTATCAATCTTCAATCCAATCATAAGAAATGGAGTCAAATTGCCATCAAATGATCGTGTTTGCATTCGCGTGATAGTGCCTTAAGGTCATGCGGACATCACACATCTCACACACGGCTAGATTTCAGATTATCTTGACGCACCAATTTGTAAGAGTACCGTTTCACTATTGCGATTCGATCAGATTGTAACGCTACGTTATACAAATCGTAAATACTTTCATACATGTATGGCATATAACGTTCAACATGAACGACGGAGTCTAGTAGCATGACATTATGCACCCTGATAGGGCTCTATAAGGCAGGATTTGAGAAAATCTATCCGGAATGGTTTAATAGTGGGTGAAAGTTTATATGGAAGTACGTACTGTGTTAAGAGGTAATCTTATTACTAAACCTGTACACGATGTGGAGGTGAAAAATGTAGCGAAAATGATTTCAGTATTTCTTGAAATGCTATCATCTTTCTATGGAACCTAGTAGAGCATTAACTATTTTTTTTTTTCCGGTCAAAACGTTGGGCTTCTTATTAAAGGTAAAATTCGCGATAAATACCCGTTTCCATATGTTTTATAATGTGTTCTGATCGTGAAAGTTTAAAAAAGACTTATGTGTGATAATTTATGGATGAATATTTCTTACCCTTTCACGCGAAAACTTCTCAACGGATTTGTATGAAATTCTGCACACAAGTTGTTTATTACATAGATTAAGACATTATAATACTTTAATTCCGGAAGTATGATCTCATGGGACAGTTACCAAACTCCAAGCGAGCTAAGTCATGACCATTAGCTAGCTATAAATAAAACTATCCAGGCCATGAGTCTGAGAGAGTATAATATCTGGGGCAAAAGCTTTCATCAAATCCTAGAATATGACCGCTTATCTGAAAAATTGCAAAAGAACAATAAATAAAGGTAACATTATTTTAAACTTATAAAAAACTCATTTTCCAATAACTAAAAACGTGTTTGATAACACTTTCTGTATCATAATGTCTGCGGGTGAGGGCATCTCGTAAATATTCAGTGTTCCTCGTCAGTTCACAAAATAATTCCGTTCTCGGTTCAAAGGCGCTGATGGGGCGAAACAAGAAAATGAAAAGATAATATGGAGTTTATTAGAGTTTCCTCGCATGTTGGTTGAGAAAAATATTGGTTAACCAACATCAACATTGTAGAACTACTTTGTTGTAGCCTTTTTGTTGGGATGTATGGCAAAATGTGTACGTACAGTCACGTCTAATAATATGTATACACTTTCCTTAATATTATTGCTATTTTCGCAAGAAATAACGATTGTAACTAGGAGATTAGATCTTTTTCATAAAAATATGAGTTCCAGAATACTATGTACGTAATAACATTAAATTTTAATCAGTAAAATAGGAGAAACACAATTTAAAAAATTCTTAAGTGTTTACATATTATTAGACGTGACTGCACTTAGTTTCTCTCTGTTTTAAAACTAATTGATTGATTACTTGCCATATGAAAATAGTCGCAAGTGCTTCTGCTGTGTTTAGGTCCTGACTCCGTATTCACAACGCTTTGATTAGATTCCGATTTGGGAACTCGTATCTCGGTCGTTTTCGTAATGCCAAAAGAAGACAGATATACGACTTGTCGAATCGGACACGAGTCGAGCATTTGTAAATTTATACGGGGTCTGGGCTTGATACCCGGGTCGGAAAAAGTTTTTCCATCAGGAATTCCATGAGCAGGCCGCAGTTTGGAAGTTGGTGATAAGATGTCGTCGTATCTCATACAATATTTTGTCATTTAAAAACATGTCAAAGCATCGTAATTTCAGAGTTACTATTATACATTTACCTATACCATAGGTCCTATGGTATAACATAGGTACAGTCAACAAAACAGTTAAGTATGCAGGCTAGCAATCTTCATACGACTGTTATAAATGTAAAACTCTGTAAAGATCGATTTTTATTATTCTTTCACGCAGAAAATACTGAAAGGATTTGGATGAAATTGCAAACAGATTGATTATATCTCTTTTCCACGTATAATAGTAGGAAGAAGATTGCTAGCCTGCATATCTAACTGTTTTGTTTACTGTACATAATAAACCTTCCAATTGCATCAAATACCATTATTTTATTTAGAGGATCTATATACGAGTATAAGCAGCTACATGGCATACTTACGCAAATTATTTTTACTCTACACCGTTTTCCATAAAAGGATGACATCATAATAGACTACTTTTCTAGCTAAAGCTATCAACTTTTTAGCCAAAGCTATTTTCTTTGATCTGAGCTCACTCTTGGTTACCATTAATAAGCTAGATAAGGATACTTCTCAGCCGTCTGCTCTAGATTAAGGTGGATGCTCCGAGGTAGCCCGCATCATTCAAATTATCTTACGTTTTTATGATTTGCAGCGCAGTGCTAGGTTGATGAAAAAAAAAGTGTAAAATCTTCTTCTTGTGTTAAATCTTGTAAAATCATCAATACAACATACTAAGTTCATGTAACTCTATTGAATGATTATTTCGGTTGCGATTACAGCTGCGAATCATATTTAAATGGCTACCCTAGAACATCTATATAATTATGGTGGCCCCATATAGCACCTCGATATCGTTTGCAAGCATGCATGCATGCAAAGAGCTATGCACGCATGCAAAGTGCCATGCACGCATGCAAAGAGCCATGCACGCATGCAAACAGCCATTCACGCATGCGAAGAGCCATGCACGCATGCAAAGAGCCATGCACGCATTGTCAGACAGAATAAAAATCGTTTCCAATTAATCATAGCTCTGCCAATCATAGCTTTGATCTGTCCTGCTTCCATTGTATTAATCCTTAGTGAAAATAAAAGTTAAGTTTAGTACTAATATGTTTCCCATGGTCCGAAGCCAACATAGTTTATTTAATCATATAAATATCGTTGCATTGTTTCACCATTTCAAAAGACTGTTTGTTTAGTCGTCAGTCGTCGCCACAGCATCCCGGTTTAACCGCGGATAACACTTTGATGGACGATATCTCTCGAGTCTATCTTATAGTATCGGTAGAAGTTATCACAGCCGCTGATATGCTCTCGATAAAATTGAAAGGTTTAGCTAGTTTATTTTACTTTTGTACCGGATCGCAACAGTAGCAAGACAGTGCGATCAAAATGAACAGTAAGTTTGATTTTAATTTATTCTGTTTTTGTGATATTTATCGATGTTACGTAAAACTGGAGTCGATTCTTTATGTGTTAGATTAGAATCTAATTAGTTAATATTTGTCAAAAATAAGTGAAAATTTTGAACTTCGACATGTTACGTAAGTTCAAAACCAGTTATTTTTTGTTTTCATGGCCATCACACTATATTACTATCAGTTTTGATGTTTACTTCCAACAGTAGGCATCACTACAAATAAATTATAAAACACAGTCTCTCGCCGCGTCTGTCTGTCCCTATGTATGCTTAGATCTTTAAAACTGCGCAACGGATTTCGATGTGGGTTTTTTAATAGATAGAGTGATTCAAGAGGAAGGTTATAGTACAAATAATTTTACGCGGGCGAAGCTGCGAGCATCGGCTAGTATTATATATAGCTATGATTTGTCCGACGAATATGGATGCTGTGGATATAGGGTAGGGGTGATACCTAGGTACTTGTAATATTTGCACGGATGAACTTCACGTATTTTTTATTTTTTTATTTAAATATATATATTATATTTTTCTATAATTTTAGCTTTTTTAGTTAAAATGCCCATGTATTTTGTTCATTTATGATTACCTAAGACACACATAATTTCTAATCTAAACTAATATAAGTAACCTATAAAAAGGAAAGATTTGATTTTTTTTATGTGTTATATTTTATCCCATACTCCCACGGGAATGGGAACTATGCGGGTGAAACCGCATGAAATCCGCTAGTATTAAGTAAAAACAGTTTACCCCGAGTTTACCAGTGTTTGTGTAAAAAATTATACATTGTGAAGGTAAATTATGTAATAACAACTGCCTTTGAAAACAGTTAAAACTTTGGGGACTAGCGATACAAGTGACAAATAAGTAATTCAAAATAAACTTTATCTTAATTGTTTATGGGTGATTTTGATTAACCGTTCTATAGAGCATTCGGTGACGATGACGCCAGTTCCATCATTTTTGTTTACCCTAAACGTGCTCAACGCCTGAAGAAGTATTCACTTAAAAAATCTTTAGGAAACAGGCATTTCATAGTCGAAAAAAACGAAGACGTACTGGGTCCACGTTGTAATATATGATCCACTCTTACAGAGAAGCTGTGGAAATTTTATAAACTAAATATGCTTATCTTGTTATATTTTTTTTTACATACGGTCGCCGCTTTCATGAAAAGAAACTAGAAGGTTTCTCCCCCTCAAAACTAATCACTTTCTTCTTCTTCCAGCAGCCCTTTTGCTCTTATGTTCCGCGGCTGCCGTGGCCAGCTGCTCGGGGCTCTCAATCCCCTTGAGACAGAACCCGGAGACTCTGTGCCGTGGCCAGGAGAACTTCCTGAGGATCGCCAGCGTTGAGTCCTGCTTCCATTACTACCAGTGCTATGCCGGCAACTCCTACCTCATGCAGTGCCCTGAAGGGACCTGGTTTAATGAGCCGGAGCAGGTGAGAGCAATCGTATTTTGTATGATTCTTTCGGACTAAGTAAGAGTACATTCGTAGGGGAGTGATATGAAATTTCGAATGACGTTATTTCGACGCACGCTGTTTCGAAAATCACGTACCATTCAAACAATTTTTCGAAATAGCGTACGTCGAAATAACGTAATTCAAAATTTCGAATGATAATGAACCTCTGCATTTGGTTGATTGATTTATTTATAATTAGGAACCAAGGATTGCTCAGGGTTTCGTGGTTCGACAAGCACGTTAAGCTGTTGGTCCCGGCTGTCATTTGTAGATGTTTGGCAGTCGACACAGGTAGTCACTGGCCCGAAGGTCAGACAAATAGTCTAACCAAAGAGCACCGTATTACCCAGTACTAACTGGGTTGTGGAGGTTAGATAGGCAGTCGCTCGCTAAACAGAAATATGCTAGAATATAAAACTCATGTGACATTTTAATGTACAAGGTTATCAATTCATTCAGTTATTCGAGTACATTTTGCTAGTATTTTGCAGTTATCTTTTATCACAACATCTCAACAGTAGTTTGTCAATTTTTGGTATCATTTTGACATGTGCCAATGAGTATTGATAAACAAAATATATGGTGAAACCCGAGAACACGAGATTAATGATTTGTAGTTTCTAGAAAAAATGATATTCGTGAATTGAAGAACATCTAAACTCATTTAAGTTGTGAATATCAACTCGCAAGTCTTTTACTTGAAATGGTAACATAGTATTATTTAATACGTCCTGTAAAACTAAATAACATCATGAAAGACACTTAATGAGTATTTACCGTTTTCCAGGTATGCGACTGGTCCAGCCTACCAGGCCATTGCGTAGTTCCTGAGCCGGAACCTGAACCAGAACCAGAACCGGAACCGGAACCGGAACCCGAACCGGAACCAGAACCCGAACCTGAGCCAGAACCCGAACCAGAACCTGAACCTGAAGAAGAACCAGAGCAAGAAGAAGAAGCCGAACCAACCCAGGAACTCATCGAAGGCTCTGGTGAAGAATGGCAAAACGATGCTATCAGGAAATACGTAAAAGCATTCAAAGGAATCAAACAAGAGGAAATTGAAGCAGAAGATGATGAAACTGAAGAAGCCAAGAAGATGAAACAAGAAGAAATAGGCGACCTCGAAGAATTAGATGGTGAATATTTAGAAGGTACCCGCAGAGCTCAGGAGGAAATCCTGGAAGAAGCGGAGGATTTATTAGAGAAAGTTAGAAAACTAATGAGGCAAGAAGAGATTCAGGAAGAGGCTGAAGGTGACGAGGAAGCTAAGAAGAGACAAGAAGAAGTTGAAGCTGATGAAGAAGATGAAGAAGCAAATAAGAAGAAACGACAAGAAGAGACTCAGGATGACGAACAAGCTGACGACGTTGAAGAATCTAAAAAACGTCAAGATGAGGTAGAAATCGACAGTGAATTAGACGAGGCCAATAAGAGGCAAGAGGAAGTTGCTGATGATGAAGCGACAGATGATGCGAGAACTAAAAAACGTCAGGATGAAGAAGAATCTGAGGATGACGAAGAAGAAGCTAAGAAACGTCAAGAGGACGTTGAAGAAGAATCAGAAATAGAGGAAGTTAAGAGAAGGCAAGAGGAATTCGAAGAAGAGGCAGAGGAAAAGGAAGCTAAGAAAAGACAAGAAGAAGTTCAAGAAGAGGAAGATGTAGAAGAATCCAAGAAGAGACAAGAGGAAGTTGAGGATGAGGAAGACGTAGAAGAAGCTAAGAAAAGACAGGAGGAAGTCGCAGAAGAAGAGGAGGTAGAGGAAGCTAAGAAAAGGCAAGAAGAAGCTGAAGAAGACGACGAAGTAGAAGAATCCAAGAAGAGACAAGAGGAGGTAGAGGATGAGGAAGACGAAGAAGAAGCTAAGAATAGACAGGAGGAAGTCGCAGAAGAAGAGGAGGTAGAGGAAGCTAAGAAAAGGCAAGAAGAAGCTGAAGAAGACGACGACGTAGAAGAATCTAAGAAGAGACAAGAGGAGGCTGAGGATGAGGAAGACGTAGAAGAAGCTAAGAAAAGACAGGAGGAACTTGCAGAAGAAGAGGACGTAGAGGAAGCTAATAAAAGGCAAGAAGAAGTTCAAGAAGAGCAAGATGTAGAAGAATCCAAGAAGAGACAAGAGGAGGTTGAGGATGAGGAAGACGTGGAAGAAAGTAAGAAACGACAGGAGGAGAATAACGATGACGAGGAATCCGAGGATGAGCTTAAACGTACAAAACGCCAGGTCGAAGACTGGGAAGACGATGACGTGGAGGAAGCTAAGAAACGTCAAGAGGAGAATGATGATGATGAGGAATCCGAGGATCCGATTGAACCTAGAAAGAGACAAGAGGAAAACGAAGATGATGCGGGAAATGACGACGAGGCAAATGAAAGCGATGAATCCAAGAGAAGCCAAGAAGAAGATGATGATGAACAAGTTGGTGATGAAAATGATGTCGAAGCCGAAGATGAAGAAAACAAGAGAAGTCAAGAAGAAGACGATGATGAACAAGCCGGAGATGAAAATGATGTTGAAGTAGAAACAGAAGACAGCCTAGAAGTAGATGATTCCCTAGGATTTAGAGCAAAGAAGTTCTTCAGAAATGTGTTCAGAGTATTAAACTAAGAGACTTAGGAAGCATTGAAAAATGCTGCCTTGAAGAAACTCTTAGCGTCACTTAGAAGTAATTAGTTTTAATTTAAGTAAGTTTAGAATCACTTTGTGCAATTTTGTAAATATTACTGTTGTTATTAAATTATTTATTGTCTGTTTTTGTTTTTTTACAAAATAAATATGTCCAAGTATAAATTATAAAGTAAGTTGTTCTGAGATATGAAACCGGAGTAAACCACCATATTGAAATCCGGTCAGCTTTTGAAGTAATTCTAAATCTGGTTACATTATCTAACATATCAAAAGTAAATCTGTTTTGTGCCAAGTATTATATGACGACACTTTGACCGGACTGTCGTCCATGACTTTTGCCAACTAAAAACCAACGATAAAATAATCGTCACGACATAGTGAGAACGGGGTCTGACGTTTGTGGATAAGTATTTGTATAAGTGTCGTTTCGTTTTACATAATTTATCCATGCCAGTTTCACGTGACCGTCAGGTTGACTGGACCAAACGCGATATGTACATAAGACCTTGTGCACTGTTTACTACCTATTTGCTACTATTTACTACCTTTAATGAAATATTTACAATGTAAACTACCTTTGCGTTAAGAGAGATATCAAAGAAATAAAGTGGTCAGCCATTCTGACGTCAGGTTGGCTGACCACTTTCAAGTTCTCATAGTTTTAGCGTTGTATTAACTGCGTTGTTAATGTAAATATTTACTACCTATTTGCTGCCTTAATGAAATATTTACAATGTAAACTACCTTTGCGTTAACAGAGATATCAAAGAAATAAAGTGGTCAGCCATTCTAACGTCAGGTTGGCTGACCACTTTCAAGTTCTCATAGTTTTAGCGTTGTATTAACTGCGTTGTTAATGTAAATATTTACTACCTATTTGCTGCCTTAACATATATTTATTACACAGAAGATGCTCCTATAAATAGTTATTAATAAAAGCCATTAAAACGCCTGTACATAAATTATTGACGTATTTTCTTCTCAGAATGATTGCTAACAGTTTTTCCAGGCGCTTAGTGGCTTATAAACAACTTGTTTCTGGATATCCATAGTTAAGTTTTATCCATTTGTAATATTTTATAATTATTTACATATCGCATGTATTCTTAGTAGCAAATATTTCATTAAAGATAGTAAATAGGGTAGTAAACAGTGCAGAAGGTTTCATGTACATATCTCGTTTGGTCCAGTCAACCTGACGGTGACCAGTTTCACCGATCCTTTAAAAGTTCTGGATAAAATGTGGATATCCAAAATGACTGTCTTCCTAGCCCCAAGTGGAATAGTGATGTAGAGTTATGAAAGTTAACGCAGAGCGAGTAGCAAAATGGTTTGGGCATGTTCTTAACAGGGTACCTACTCGAGCAGTCCAGGAGATGAATAAACCACAGACTGCAGGATAGTCTTTTGTAGTTATTATTGTTTATTTGGTTTTCCATCGGTAATATCTCAGTATGAAACCAATGGCGTGTCAAGTTTGTAGTCAAGTAGAAACTAAGTGGATATACTTTATTGTGGAGGAAAATGGTTACACAGCTATTTACATAATTATTTTTCAATACACTTCCTCGAAAACTGGTTCTTTTCGCACTACGATTAGTTTCAAAATGCATTTTATTTCACAGATGTGCGTTTTTCATGTATTTTCCACACATGTGCAGAAAGCAAAATTGCCATACAACTATACCTATACTTAGTCCAAACTGGTAAATGCATAATTAAAAAATAAAACATTCACCTCTGACTATAGAGTCGAGAAGTGAATGTTGGTTTCTACGGCGTAAATATTTTTTATTGTATTGTATTGTATTTTTTATTGTAATTTTCTGTCACCGTTTGTTCGCCATCAGCGGTCTATCAGTGATTCCTTGGCGACTCTCTTAAACTGACAGCTATAAAGGATAGGTAGATTACCAATAAAAGTACCAAAATTCAATTTTAAGAATTTATTACATCATTTATTATAGTACAAAATAATCCTCAAATACAATTATTATTTAGGTATAAGTAACACAACCAAAGCAAAATATTAAAAATTGGATTTGAGATGTTCATGTCACCGTAGGCCTAGGATAATGGCGGCCGTAAATGCATTTAGGACATAAAATAAGTTTATATTGGTATTTAGTTAACTAAAGTATGACTGTTTTGTTAGAGTTATTCTACTCATTGGCAGTAAACATTCTTAAAATACTGGCAATTTCTCCTTTGCGAACCAGATAGTCTCCATACAAGAAGCAATCAGCTAGAATATAAAAATAAACTTCGAAAATTGTACACATCATACTAACAGCTTCAAAATTAAAGTAACAAATAGACTGGGTGAGTGTTAGCACCACTGGCTATATGAGTGTAGACATAAAGGCCCTACTAAATAATTTATAAAGTCAAATGGTCCGGTCAGCAACAAAAAGTCCCTTTAAAAATATCGTTACGGTCAAAGTGCGTTCGAGTCGAGCTCGAAGCCAAGCCACACAGTACGGAATACCGTATGATTATATATTAAAACTTTATCGTGGTCCACCTTACGCGCAGTATAAAAAGATGCAATGAGTAGATAAGATATGTGATGTGTTAAAATATACATAATAGTTGCTGTGGCATTGGAATTACTTACTAACAATTTCAACACCAGTCGGCTACGTACAGCGCTTTTTATATTAGCACAAATGAACAATATCACAAGATCATAATCAGCACACAATTCCAACCGCCACAGACCTATAAAAGCCTACCCCTAAAGCGAATACAATAGTAGTAAAGTACTTGTGTAAATCTAGCGGTTTAACAAATATACCATACTTGACCAGACAGTTGCTACAACGTGTCGCGATGGACACAGCCGCGCGGTGCGTCCATTGATAAAAACATTACTTAGCGTTAGCAAAACTACTTTCTTCGGGACACACCGCCCGGTCGTATCTTACAGTCGAATCGAAAAATATCACCAGTATTACCATCGTCAGTTCGCCACATACACGCCGACATTGTTACATAAAAAGAATCTAAAACTACAAAAATATTACATCAATAAAATCGTTAGGAATTGTAGTTAAAATATCGATATTAAAAGAGTGAGACGAATAAATGGTAGGTAAGAAATAAATAATCAAATAAAACGACTATATACAAACATTTAGTTATGTCAGCGCGGACGTGGGGACGTTTCAACTTCTTATACAATTCCATCGTCCAAATCCTTCAGTTCAACTAGAAGCCTATCGTCTAACGTCTACGGCGGTTACATGAAAATATCACGAGCGCGAATACATCGTTAGGTACATACATACCGTTAGTACAAACGTTTTATTTTAATTTTACTATAGAATATAAGCGTGCTCTTAACATTAATTGTATCAAATCCTTTGACGACATTGTTCAGTAAAAAAGTACGAAAGAGCTGCGGTTGTACAAAATGTGTATAATATGTAATGTACGAGGGGGATGATGGGGTGGTGAGGGGTGAGGGGTGTGATGGGGGGGAGGGGGCGTCAGAACAGACCGACGTCCTTCTTCATGTTGGTCTGCTTCCACGCGGGGAGCACCGTGAACTCTTCTTTGGTCATGCCGAAAGCCTCCTGTGAACCGAACAAGGTATTCTATCAGTATTAGTGACGTTTGGACAGTTACACATCAAGTGAATGTAAACTATAAGTATCATAACAATAGAGCTGTATTTTTGCCAAATATATGGCATGAATGGACCTTCACCAAAGTTCCCACTTCCGTGCAAATATATTTATAGTGTGTTTATTTCACAGCTTATTCATAATTTTCAACTTGAATAAAGAGCCTCTGCGAGTTGGTTCAATTGCTATACTTAATATTATGAAGGGTAAAGTGTGTAAGTTTCGATGTAGGGGTAGTCTGGATTCCGAAAGTATAATCCGCGCCACGACAAGCTATGATAACAAAGAATTTCTACCAAGTAACGTAGCGACAATTCAATCAACAACAAATAATCCCAAATCCAAGAAACTAAGGAACAATTTCAATTAGTCGGGTTATATTTTTGCGATATAAAGCGCTGTCGTCGAATGTTCTGTGGTGCTGGAACGCATCTGACATCATGGATCGTTAACATTTGGGCCGCTTTGTAGAAGTAAGATATTGCTGGCGCTGTCATTTTGTATTTGATTCAAAGGAACTCGAGTGTGTTTACAAAAAATATAGCTTTGACTTGAGTAAGTAAACGGAACAGAGTGTAAGCTTCTTAACAACGTGCAAAATTGTTACCTATTTTGGTAGGGTTGTCACAATAGGTGAATACAAATTAATCAAATACTTTGTACTGCTTGGGATAAAGTATGATATTTTTTTTTCTAGTAATATACACACAGTACTAATAAATACCAAGTTTTTACATTAAAATATTCTAACTTGTCACAAAACCAACAACGTGTGTTGCCCGGACAACCCTGAGATTTTCAACTGGCTGTGACAATGTAAACCGGTTTTTTCCACTTATGCCGCGTACGCGACAAGCGGCCAGTGGTCACGCACGTGGTGCAACCGATTTGCTCGGTTGTATGAAGCTTATACTCTGTCTGTACGGTACGCTGTGAGTGTACGTACCAGGAAGTCCTCAGGCGCGAGGTGTCGCTCGAGATGGTGCGGGTCGACGTGGTCGGGCAGAGGGCGACGCTGCAGCGCGGGCAGAGGTAGCTCGGCCGCCACGCACGTCAGGCGCGACAGCTCCGCGCCGCCCGGCGACCACGCGCCCGCCTTGTGTCCGTGCTACAACGTGCAACGTGCGGGTATAGACAGTGCGGTGGGGAAGCGTACCTAATATTTATACATACTTGAAACTATTTGTTTCATAAAGCAACCTGAAGATCTAGACAACTGACAATCGATTTTAAGACAATATAGGTATTTTCGGTCTCATATGTCTATGAACTAGATAAAGCAGTTTGTACAAGCCCTCTTATTCAGTTAATCTTTAGTAGACCTCCTCCCAGAATATCTATATTTTATTGACGTACACTTCCCTTTCCAATTTAAATTCTAGGCACTGGTTGCGAAAAACCACTAGGTTTTGTATGCGTATGTCGGTTTTGTGCGTCATTTTACGCCACCATTTTCTCCAAGTGAACTTAGAGAGGGAAATTATACTTGTCTGACCGAAAGCCTTACGTTTATTTGAGGCTATGTCATTGCATTACAAGTCATAAGGTTTCCAATGAATCATTTCGCAATTTTCAATTTGATAATATTTTGTACATTCTTGCTCCAAAGAACCAGTAGCATTATCATTAAAATATAAAGTTTTCCCATAGTACCAATTTGCCCCAATGCGTATACAGCATTAGCATCCATTCATAAAAAGCGAAGATATCATATTTTTTTACACGTTCAGGCTGACGATTAACTGAGCTTTCATAATATGGAAAGTCTGTCAAATTAGTTTTGCGTAGATGGCGCTGCCATATAGTTTCTTGGTTAAAATATTGCCGCGAGATGGCGCTAAGTGTTTATTTCATACACTATCCACCAAGTATTGTGCAGCCCAAACGTGTAAAAACAGGTTTTTTGTTGACCATCCCACAATACCCCGCTTTTCTCATTTGTTTACAAAAAGCAAGTATCCAAGATAACACAAAGTGTACTCACGTTGATGTTAGCGTCTGCAGCTTGGTCGTGTTCCTGCCAGGTGTCGAACAGATCCGTGAAGCTCTGCGGCTCCAGCCCCGCCGCCACCAGGCGCACGTCGGGGCGCGTGACGTCAGCGCTGACGTCACGCGCCAGGCGGGACCCGCGCCAGTACGCGTCGCACGTGCGCAGTGCCGCCACGCGCATCGCCTGCCACCGCATCGCGAACGCACCCACTCCTACACACGGTCAACAGGTAACGTCAATATATGTTGCGTGTCAGCCCACGATCTACAAACTTTACTTTGCATCATTTATGGTGTATTCACACCAAATGTTGAGGTAACATTCTTTAACAATGTTATCAACTTAATGTCATCCGATTGTTACCAAGTGTTGACTGTTTTCAAAAGGACACTTGGAAACGTTACGTATTACAGTCTAAATTAAAAAGTAGGCAAACATAAGATCTTTCTAAGGTCCATGTTCACCAAAAAGATGACGATCTGATTTTCTAAAAACAGCTGTTTAAAACACATTTTTTTATAGGAACATGTCACAATGACAGCAGTTTTGAGATAATCAGATCGTCATCTTTTTGGTGAACATGGACCTTAGAAAGATCTTATGTTTGCCTACTTTTTAATTTAGACTGTAATACGTAACGTTTCCAAGTGTTATCTTAAGTGTTATCTTTTCTTTCTTTTTTGAGCTCGTTGGGTCGACGACACAGTTAAAGTCGCGGGAAATACCTGGATAAGGTACGCACAGAACCGGGAACTGTGGAAGATAAAAGGGGAGGCCTATACCCAGCAGTGGGTGAATCTGGTCTGATATGATGATGATGACGATGATATGATAGTTGTGTACTGACCGGCATTCCTCTCGGCGGGCTCCAGCTCGCCGTCCTCCCCGCGCGGCCACCAGCCCTGCCACAGCCACACCACCGCGCCGTCGTCCAGCAGGAACAGAGCTACCATCACAGATACAATGTGTAAGTTAAAGCTGGTTAGAAAAAAATATAATTGGTTCTCCAATAGACATACGATATATTATACCCTATTTCCTAAATTCCTGGTGGTATTTTGTTTTAACAGTCGTAACAAGTAGTCAGTGGCCCAAAAGTCTGACAATCAGTCTTATAAAGGGTATTATATTACCCAGTACCAACTGGGTTGTGGAGGTCAGATATGCAGTTGCTCCATGTAAAATAACACACCCCAACATAGTCGGGAAAAGGCTAGGCAGATGATGATAATGGGGCCAAACCTATTACCACGAACCAGGCACAAGTCCCCATGATGCAAAAAAATCCCATTAATGTTTTTTTAACCTGGGCATTGTACCTTGGGCCTTATGCTTAGCAGACATTTCTATAGTAGCTTTTTTCTTCTTCGTTGATCTGGCATATCAACAAAAAAATCCAGACTTCTACTGAGCAGCCCAAAGCTTTGATTTGTGCCCGAACAATGGCATAGGCTCACTCCATAAAACTCTAATGTTAATAGTAATTGGGACCTTAGAGGAGACGAGATATTATGTCAGTAAAATGATATTAAAAACTCAATATTACCTGGTTGCGAAGCCGTATACAACTCCTTTTGATCAAAAGGGAAGGGTGTCACTAGATGCTCGTGTCTCAGCGGCGACAACACCTCGTTAGCCTCGAACTGTCCGCCCAGGTCCGTGAAGTGGAACAACCGAGGGGTCACTAGCCCCACTCCCTCCCTCCCACCTCCCAACACCGACGTATAATGTTGCTTATTGGCAACGCCCAACGCTTCAAGCACCTCTTTAGGTTCCTCACCCTCCCGCACTTCAGTGATCTTCACATCGGAAACGTTGTCGCCAAACAAATACTTCGATTTCCTAGCAATCAGCTTGTTCGCTAGCTCGATCGCTATGTTCTTGGTATGTTTCATGCTTCGCGCCCCGTGCCAGATGTATAGACATCCCTTTTCGGTGTCAACAAGGAGTAAGGAGCCGCGGCTTCTAAGCTGGCGCACTGAGCAAGGAACTTGGAGTAAATAAGCTTCGTTGGAGAGGTTCCCTCGGGTTACAAATAACCTGTATCGACTCTTGTCCGTGTCCCGTTTTCCTTGGTGGATGACTAGGTTCCCTTGGAACTGGTTCAAGAACGCTGGTGGTTCGTTCCCTTGAGCTACACGAACTTGGGGTCCCCTTTCCCTGTCTAGTTCAACAGTTAGTAAGGCCGCAGCGCCTTTCTCGTTGGAGCTGGCGTCTCGCCCTTGCCAACAGAAGTAAGCACATCTATCTCTACCAGTAACGTTGTGCTTCGATGGTTTCCCGTTCAGTTCTCGACCAGTCATTGTGATCTGGTACTCCCATCGAATAATATAACTATCAGCGGAGAAGAACTCTCCGATTTCGGGCTCGTTCTCCACTTTTTGGTAATCGTATTCTTGAATGACCCATTTACAGACTGATTTGGTTTTGATGTCGTAATGTCTCATGTTTTCCTTGTCGTAGTAATGCGTGCCGCGGCCGATATGAGATCCTTCTAAAATGAGATCTGGATCCTGGTACTCGTTCGACCACATCTCCTCGGCGTCGCAAGGAGTGATTTCGATACTATTGGATTTATTTTCGGGTGCTTTGACTTTGATAACTCTCGAGTAGTCTGGCCAGTCGAGGAATTTCTCTTTGAATAGAATAGTTTCCATGTGTTGTGTGATTTTGGACAGAATGGCCCATTCTGGTCGGCTGGTCGCGGCTTTGGTTGGTGGCTCTGAGGCCTCCCTGGCTCCTTGATACAAGGCTGCGTTGAGTGGGTTAATGTGACACTCCTCATAATTGTATCCTTCGTCGAACATTTCTTGTGCTAGTTGCGCCGCTCTACGTCGACTTTCTAGAGGGACATTTTTCCCGTACCAGATATACATTTCGGAGCCAAAATCAAAGACGATAACTTTGGTTTGGTTTAGCATCGCGATCTTAGGCACTTGGCCCCAATACTCTTTGATTGGTACGAGTTCGTCGTCCATGACCTCGTAGCACATATTTGTTTGAAGGATACAAGATTCGAAGATCTCATCCTCATCAGCATGGCCTGTCTCAATAGGCCTGTAGTTCTCCACGTCCTCAGTAACGCCCAGAAGGGACCAGAACTGATTCCAGTGTTTGTTGCTAAAGTTTTTGATTTGTTCGTCTATTTTGATGATTCCGGTGGAGTTCTTGCAACCCATATCTTTTGTGTTTTGGATGTGTAGGGCGATGTCTGTGCTGCGGTTTCTGGGGTGAGAAGATAAATCAATTAGTGCGATACCCAAATTAACAATTTTACGGCATCCTAGTTTAATATTTTAAATGCGAAAGTTTTGTGAGGATAGATGGATGTTTGTAACTATTTCACACCAAAACTACGGAAAGGATTTTAATGAAATTTGGCGCACAGATAGTTTATAACCTCGATTAACACAAAGGATTATTTTTATCCCGGTAATATGATCCCGTGGGACAATTATCGAACTTCACGCGGGCATTTAAGTTAGAATGTATGAAACTTCTGATTTTTATTAAAAAAGAAGTCATTTATCTTTGAGTGCAATCATGTTGTACTTACTTCTCGATAACGTTGGCGTAGAGTCCAATGTAGAGGAACAGCTGATCGGATGTGATCAGCACGAAACAGTCTCCGCGGTTCACGCTCGTGTGCACGGGCTCCACTAGTCGCGTCTGTGGACACATTTATATGGGTTAAACAGGGTTTTAATATTAAAAGAAAGGTGATATATTATTGCTACACCGAGTTGGACTTTTTGAAGACCAATATTTCACGACATTAAATAACTTAAAAATGAACGCCTTTTGGTGTATTTATAAAAAAAAAAAAAAAAAAAAAAAAAAAAAATTAAATAAACATAAAAAAAAGAAAAAAAATGTTTATAATTAGTTAATATCCCCACCTGCACCCTCCGTCGTCCCTTGACGTGCAGTAGCATGGCGGGGCGGGTCCCGTGCGCGGGCGCCACGTGTGCCGCACTACGTAGCGCGACGGACGCGAAGTCCTCCTTGCTGGCCAGCGCCGCCAGCGCCTCTGCCGCCAGACCACCGTTACTCGTCACTGGAATTGTTACAACTACTTTGTCATCATTTGTTTTGAATTTGTTCATTTTCTCTCATTTATCGGCAGTCGATACAGTAGAATGATTTTAATGAGTTCTAATTTAATTCACACTTTACACGCTAACGCCAAACTACAGCTATAAAGACTAAATTTCTAATTGATTGAATCCATTGAAATGTGTTTAATTTCATTAGTGACACTCGTCCTTATTTAAAAGTATAGAAATAGAATCATTCAATTCAATCATGGAAATAGATCAATGAAGTTACATATTCACACAAGTAATATCACGCACAAAAGGTGCTTGAAATAATTTAATGCAATACCTAGCGCATTATTAACATTTTCTTTACCAGTATACCTAGCTAACCAGACCACAGAGCTGGCGAAATATATGTTATGCGTGTACACGTTCATTTCGCCAGTTCCACATAACAGTGACAAAAAGCAGTTTTAGTTGAAGTTAGGCGGAATACTCACACTTGTCGATGACATAGTTCTGTTTGAGTGTGGGCGGTGGCGGCACGTACTCGTCGCGCAGGTCGGTGCGCGCGGCGAGTGCACGCAGCGGGTTACGTGACGCCACGTGACGACGTCCTGCGCGTGCCGGCCGGGACCACTCGCCCGCCAACCTGGAGGGAGGAAATATACATTTGAAACGGCTAATGAAAACATAGTGGTGGAGACTTAATATTTTCTGCAATTTGCCGTGTAACGATCTGTGAAAAGTCGATGACTGTTGGATTAGACCAGACTTAGTTCTAGATCACGCATAAGATTCCATTCACACGGTGATAATCCGTATCGTGGGATTCTTCGAGATTTAAAATTTCGATCACACTTCAATTAACAATGTTCATATTGTTAAAAATAAGTGCAGTGCTAAACCGTTAGGTGATCCCAAAAGCCATAAAGGGTGTAAAAACGTCTTATCGAAGCCGAAAGGCACTTATTCTCCCCATCGTTGCCAACATTTTTTTGTTCTACACCATACCTCGGAAACTTCTAGTTACGGAGATATTGGGGGTTAAAGTTATATCTTGACAAGTTTTTTTTTAATACAAGTTTTCTTCTCTTTAAATACCCCCACGACTCCCGTACTGTTCAATCCGTTGCGTTGTACCACAAAACGTGAGTTTTAATATCATAAAACAGAGTTGTTTCTCAGCAATAATTTTGAGTTTGTTACTAAGTTTGATGTACAGAATGATTGGTTAACGGCTTCGTGATGAGTTTGTTTTCACCCTGTAGATTGTACTGATCATCGCCGTGTGGCGGAGTCTAAACGTAAGTAATTACATACGTTAAACCGACCACTAAAACCTGCTGAGACAAATCGAATACTGGCACCCTATTGCAGCTGTGAATCGCGATAAATAAACATTTCACATTTAAATTTCATTAACCCTAACCAAACATAAAGTCACACTACTCACATCTGTCTGGAACCGCTATCAATGGCATCGAGATCAACATCCACTCCCTCGATGTCTGCCAACCTCTCCTGCTGTATAGCTGGCGTGAAGAAGGCTTGGAAGGTTTCATCATCAGCTCGTGGCACCTGCACCGGTTGACCAGTTCGTTCAGCGCCTGATGTTTCATCGTCTGTGAAAGATAGAAATAAATTAGTATGATAAACTGGTGCAAACTACATATAATAATATAAAATAACTATAAACATTTGTGCTATATTTTAGTAATCATAATCATTATATTTCAGCCGAAAGACGTACACTGCTGGACATAGGCCTCCCCCAAGTGTCACCACATTGACCGGTCCCGTGCGACTCGCATCCAGCGGATTCCCGCAACCTTCACCAGGTGATCGGTTCACCTAGTAGAAAGTCTTCTAACGCATCGTCTTCCGGTTCGCGTTCGCCACTCCAGAACTTTTCAGTCACATCGGCCATCTGTTCTGCGAGCAATGTGCCCTGTCCACTGCCACTCACAAAATTTTGCCACGCTTTTGTTAGTATCATGTATTCGTTCCTCGTATAATTTAGTTTTGTTAATTATCAGTTTTAAAATAAGTTAACGAGGCTAGTAAAAAAGTATTTATGCTTTACCAATACCAAACTTTCGATTCATCTGTAAAGAACAACTAATAATGGTGTTTAATTTACAACAGAAAACAATATTGAGAGAACGAATTACACGACATTACGGTTATACAATGCTTGCTTGTGTTACTAGTAATAGTTTTGTTATCATTCAAGTGCTTGAATCAGCTTTACAAGTGTTGTCCTTTGGTAATTTAGTTTAATAACACTTGTGCACCGTGTAAAAATTGATATGTACAGATAATATTATTATTATTATTATTATTATTAAACGTTTATTTCTGACTTAAAAATTGTCCATAGCATACAATATACAAAGTAAAATTAAAATAAATATAAAAATCACAATACACAACATAGAAATCATAACATATTACACAATTATTAATAACTCAATTACCTAATTAAAAAATTATATAAAATAGAAATACAAAATAAATAGCAAGTCAATTAAATACACCCAAAAATAGACAATAATAATAAAGAATAATAAATCAATAATATAGAGTTATAAAATATTTGTTCACACTCAAAAAACCTACGTATCTAAACTAATATTACAAATAAGGAAAGATTTCTATGTTTGTAACGAATAAACTCAAAAACCAAACTTTAAGCTAAATTATCAGAAAGTTACATAGTCTATAAATTATAATTATATCATGTAAATTACGAACTATCATAATTTTTGTTTAGTGCTAGTAGGTACAAGATATTTAACATTTATTAGAAATTGATAACGCTTTTGATTAAATTAATCAAACTGTATCGTATGTTTCAAATAGGTAACGTGTAGATATGTTTTATGTTGTCATCATTCTGATAATACTCGGTAATTGTTAGTAAACATAGGTAATATTTATTAATTGAAGAGGTCTCCTGCTATTGACCTAACATAGTTTTTATGTAACAGTGATAACTTCTGGCCTTTATAATGATAAACAAATGACTTGGGAATAAAAACTTCGATATTTTCTCTGACTCATAATAAAAATAGCTACTTATGCCTTTATTTTATTATGCAATGGATAAAACAATTTCTATTTGAAAGAAGGAAGGAAATAGTTATAAAATAGTTATTATTATTTATGTTCCGATTGCAACACACCACAGGAAAAACGTGTCGAATGATTAACATGATGCGATAATTTAATTTCCCTATTATACCAATTATAACACGAATATAAATTTTTGATGGTTAAAATAATAATGAGAAGTCCTCAAAACCGTTTCATTTACAAAATTTGCCAAAACATAATGCCAATGACTATGAAACGAGTCGGTTAAGGGTCTAACCACGTTAATTGACGCGCAATCAGGTTGGGCCGGTCATAAAGAGCTTTATGTTCATACAATAAAAGCGCTAGAGACGTCATTCGCCTTGTTTCAATTCGGATTAGACGACATAACACTGACACAAACTAAACGTAATTATAAAGAAAACAATATCGCTGGACATTACACACATCGCCATATAGTGCCACACTAAGCAACGATGCTTGTGTCGTGGACACCATATAGTTGATATACTACAAAGATACTATTGACATGACTCGAAACAAATGTCCATGCTCATCACACAAATATTTGCTCCTATCGGGATTCGAACCCCGGACCCTAAGAACGTAAGGCAGCCTCACTACCGCTGCGCAATTCCGATCGCGAAAAATGATCGGGTCAAGCCGATTCCGCGCCAGCAACAGTAGTTACTCCCTTAATTCGTTTTTAAACTGGACCCTTAAAACAATTAGCATACTACTCACTCTCAACAACAACAATTAGCATATTACTCACTCTCATCAACCCTGCTGATACTCTCACTGACAGAGTGGCTTCGTTTGAAGGACTCCCTGTCAATTCTGTTACTCTTGGGCTTGTTGTCGACGGCGCCTGCGCTCACGACGGCGCAAGAAGCTGACCGAAGTGGGCCCGAAGCGAATCCGTTCGTGGGGGACGCTTGCTTGCGAGACCTGCAAAGATTGAGTTACATTTATAATGAGATTAGGTTGTGTTTGTATGTACGTAAGGTTTAATTTGCTTCAACATGACACCTCTAATTCCAGAAGGTCTGTACGGGTAAAAAGGGCAAGCCAATGGCTTGTTTGTTACATTGGCTCTTTACAAATGGCTTGAATTACATTGGCTTGTTTACAAGTGGCTTAAATTACATTGGCTTGTTTACAAATGGCTTGAAGCAATTTGTTATCAACCAGGCTCAAATACAGACTTAGGGTTGCCGCAGAAAATTCCTGATGAATAACACAATATCACTTTGTTTAATTCGGGATTCGAACTAGGCGACCAGGCAGTCGTGGAACAAAATGAAGAATGTGGTGTTTCAAGTTGTTCAAAAGAACATCTAGGAAACTTTACTAGACTAATTTCTTTTCTAAAATATTTAAGGAATAAAAATATCGTGATTAGTCACTTGGCAAATACACTAGTTAAGACTCTTTGAATGCTCCTCAAATAAGCAACTAACGTAGTATGTAGGCTTGGCACCCGTCCAGTTGTGTATAGGTACCAAGCCCCGACTTAAGAAAGTATTAAAGAAAGCTGAATGTTAAAATCAAAGAAAGGATTCTTATTTAATGGTCAAACAAGAACCGAAGTGAAAATACTGCAAGATAGCTACTGGATTTTGTTTTTAAATTCGTCATCATCCTAGCGCGATGCAGCTGAATCACAGTATTTTACAAAGAGAAGCGCGATACAGTGGTTTTGGATAGTGATATTTTTATGTTTGTTCAAACGATACGTAAGACTGGTTGTCAGACTTTGGAGCCATCGACTATCCGCAAAGATTCTCAAAGATCTAAAAATGACAGCCGAACCCAAAGGCTTAACGTGCTTTCTGAGACAGGGAGGAAAATCGGTATGAAATGGATTTTCACCCATCCACGGACTGACCCTGGCGAGAGCTGCTTAACCTTGATGATTGACCTGTGCGGCTGTTATTTTTTTGACTACATCATTGACTAGATAACGGAAATACCCTTACTTGAAAGTGTTAGGCGGAGGAATCCCAGGCGAAGCTATCACAGGAGCGGTGGCCGTGGGCGGGGGAGTGAGAGGGGGCGTCGCTGACACCACTTTGTCTCTCTCTAACCGACCAGCGACCGTGAATAGAGAGGCATCCGTCTGCGGTACACGCTTGCGCCAACCCTGGAACAAGAGACGACCGTGGTAAGATCTTACGTACTTATAAATTTGCTTGGTCTTCTGCTTCCTTACATTTCAATCTTAAAGTAAGTTTTTCCTTTGCCTTGACACCTTAACTGATTGTTGTGAATGAATTGGGCACATGATGATGGACATGGGCTATTTACTTGTAGTTACTACCAAATTGCACTCTTCCGGTTTCGAAGAACGAACGGCTCCACGTGTTCGATTGTCATCTGTTTTGTTTCAGCAAAAATAGCCTCTATAGTCACATTGTAAGGAACTTCTAAATAAACTCTGTCCAATACAAAACTGTTACTAAAAGGAAACCGTTTAAATTTCGATAAATAACAATAAATCATTTGGGGTTTTATGGCCACTGAATCAATATGTATGACGTTAAATTACACAAAAGAATAAACTGCAAACAACCGCAATATGTCACCAACTAGAATTAATTGGGCCCAGTGACCACTGCAAACATTATCGATGATGAATCACTGCGGTCAATTGCTCATATTGCCAATATTCGCACTTCATGTATTTTGAGCTAAAACGAACAGGCCTTCCCCACTCCAAACCCCAATAAGCCCTTGATCTTTAAATATCCTTAACAGGCAAAGGATACATTTATTAACACAATTATAATCTGTGTTGTTTTACATTAAATGCTCACATTGGAAAGGCCTAGAGGTCAAGCAATTGTTGTAAACCGCATTCCGTATATCAACCGAATCGTTGGACGCAAGTTAACGTAAGTTAAACGCGATTTTACGCAACACAGGATTGTTTAAACAAGCAATGTCTGAACTTTAGCATTTATGGCTGCATCGAAAGTTGATTTATACGTTTAAGTTGATGAGCAAATAAATAAAAGTAGTGGTGTAATGATAGACGTTGAGATGGCAGTTGACACTGGCAAAAAATACGGGGTTACTGGTAAAGATCGTGCAATCACGACGAGTAATGCAATCGTACATGTGCAAAAAACGCAAGACCATTGCTTTATGACCTAGAATGAGAATGTTAAGAGGAAGAGAGTAATAAATATGAAGTCGAAAGAACAAGCCGCACTAAAATTAAAAATATAAACATTGAAACATACTATAAATTGACAAGGGCTTCGAGTTTTATCAGGCGGCAGGATAAAGGAGCGATAAAGTTCGAAATGAATGCTTGGATTCTTTTGTTGTATCATTTATTACATGTCCGTGCATTCTTAATGCCCATGTGTCATGCGCTAGTTAAAACAAGTGACCTATTGCCTTTCTTAAGGCATCAGTCACATCAGAGATTATATATGAATGTGTGGGTTTTCTCACGACGTTTCACACATCATTATTTTCATACTGTATAGTAGTAGCTGTTACTTAATTCAACTTGGCACGTATCCTTGTAATTATAGTCATGTTCACTACCGAAATGAGGACGTTTAATGGTTCATTATAATCGTTATAGTAGCAAGGGTAATTATTATTACTTACTTGTGCAGCGGTTTCCAATTTGTTTCTTCTATCTGCTAAAATGTTTGATGTTGCGATCTCGTTGTCATCGATGCTTTT
The DNA here is from genome assembly GCA_916618015.1 of Xestia c-nigrum. Lineage (NCBI taxonomy): Eukaryota > Metazoa > Arthropoda > Insecta > Lepidoptera > Noctuidae > Xestia > Xestia c-nigrum. The sequence goes on from OU745260.1 coordinate 17,439,960, forward strand.
CTTCTTGTCGTCTACCAAATTTAGAGATTCCTGAAACAAACAAGAATACATTGAGAAATTAACCTGATGAATGACCTTTACAATATTTTTTTGATTTAAGACTTATTAGGAACCCATCTCTTACTATTTGTGCTTTAACTATTCCTTCATTAAAATGATCAATGGTCAAGTGGCTAAACAAATTGAGGAACAAAAACATTCATTCTCTTTATCAAATGAAATGAATACGTGTATAATGTTTACATTTGAGTTAGATAAAGACATTAGATTGATGGGGAGAAAATCGTGTGAAACGTTAAAATCATGGCATCTTCCTTCTATTGTGTATCGAAAACCCCATTGTTGCGTAAATAGCTAGGTAATTATATTGCATTTGATCCACATTCACGGACTGATAATTTATTGTCACGCCATCTTGCATAACATAGTGTAGTATGTCTCTTGAAACCATGACTGTAATTGAGCAAAACTTTTGGCAAGTCTGTTTCTTAATCCTATGCCGAATACTTTGCAAAATTACTTACAATTACAATCAGATGCTTTTAATTATTGAAAGTTACGATGTCAAAAGTAAACAGGAAATTTAAATTGATTTATTTAAATTATTCGTAAAATTTGCTAAAACCGAGGTACAAAACGAATCGTCATTGAAAGAAGTTAACGGATGCAAACAGTAATAGAATTGATTAATTTTGGCAATCAAGTTGTGTGTGTGTATCCGGTAACCCTGATTATAAAACTAGCATTTTTTTTATCGAACTGAGTAAATAATAAACCTGCCTGAACATCGTCCACGGAATCAACATCAAACTTCTTAAAAACGGGTTTAAGACCTCCGTTGCTAGCATTCTTCGTTTTATTTTTCAGCTCTCCAATAACCGAGCCGAAGTTAAGACCCTGTGGAAATCCTGGCTGCTTTTGAAGACGCTTCAAAACGGGTTTGTTTTCATCTGTTTTATTTTCAACAACCTCGTCGGCAGGTTGTTCAGTATCTTTTACGAGACTATTCCCATTAAATCGTTTTATTCTATCAGCTACGGCATCAATTGTGTTCTGCAGTTCTGCAGCCTTTTCACTTATAGTGCGTCCTTCCTGCTTAGACAGTGGTTCTATTACTTCAGAAGTAGAGTAATGCACTTTTGCTGGTGCATCGTGTATGAGTAATTCAGTTTTATCCAACGACAAGTTTTGTATAATTGCCTGTATTTTGTCGTCGCTCAAAAGAGTTTTCTCTAAAAATTCCGCAAGTTTTTCTTTTGGCGGACTCTCACGTCTGACTACTTTTTCACCGAGTAGTTTTTCACTACGTTGCTTCAGCAGAATACGTGGTGTAATAATTTCTTCGGTTTTTAAAGATACATTATGTTGTATGTCATGTTTACGATCACTTTTGATGGATTCAAATATTTGTCGTTTCGTTTCAACATTTTCAAGTGCGGGATCAATATCCAACTCCTTTTCAATTTTTGTTGGCTGAATATCTTGTGGTTTGTCATATTGAATTTGTTCTTGTTTTGATGGTAACAAATATTTCCACAGTAAATAAATAAAGAGCCCAAGACCAATGAGCGTTTCGAGTAACATTTTTATTTATTTTCCAATCAAATCACTTCACTGACTAGAATGAGATCGATATGCGATATTGATAGCACTAAAAATCCTTGAAGGCTTTGCGCTCCATTTGTAATGAGGAGTCAATTGAGCAATAAAGTTTTACACATAAGAGCAGCACTTTGTTTTTATTGGCATCGGACAATGCATATCGTTCAATAACACTAAGATATTGCACTATGAAGTCACTTAGGCATAACGGGCTAACGGAAAATAAATAAACATTAATAAACTGGGTAAACAATGTGCGCACTGTGACGGTCGGAATCGAACTGATCACTGAGATCAGTCGTCATTATCATCTGGCAGCGGACACGGCACGTGTGACTCACGCGCAGGTCCTAGAACGTGTGTAAACATTGTATACGTCCAGAAGCAGCAACAATGACGCATCACCATTTAATGAAAAAATGACTATAATATAGGTGTGTCGCAGCCAGTACCATCAAAGTGAGGGAAACCTTGACCCAAGGTAACACCACACCCAAATACGTAAAGATTTAACCTTACATCGACATAAGGAGATCGACATAAAAGAAAACAATTAGAAAACAGACGACGACATCTTCACCGCATGTGCCTGTAGAAGTCAAATGGATCACAATGCAAATGTAACCAGCTGTTTGATCAGAACAGCACGTTAATGGAACAGTTATTCTATTACGTTCTTTATGGAATAGTTGATAATAACAGCAGTAACCTTTGGAGTTTAGTCTAACCGATTTTCCTATTACCAACCCATTACACAAAACAGGAAAAACATAAAGTTGTTTTAAAACTAGGCTGCGACGGACAAGATTCCATCTAACCACCTCAAAGTACGCAATAACGCCGTCGACGCCGAGCTTGCACCAAATAAGCTAACTTGCCCCAACCTAATGTGGAAACGAGCAAAAACTGCGCACGCTAATTCATAGAATATATTTAAATTAACCTAACTTTGAGGATGGCAACAGGCAAATACATTATGTGAACATTGTGTAGTAAACAGGAAGATGTAATAATATTTTAGTCCCGAACTGGAATTGTAATGATACGTCAATCCTGTCAACGATGGCTTAATAAACGTCAATAGAGGCAATGTTGTGGGCTATAGAGGCAATGGTATGGGCAATGTAGGACGAATCCATCACAATTATACTATCAACAAACCAACGACACACAAATATGCGGCCAAATTGAAATCCTTAACTCGCAATGAATACAAATTACGAAGACGTAGAGAATTTGAATGTTTACATGCCTTAAGCGGATACAAAGAATAATTAAACTTTAACAGAAATAGAAACGTAGGTTTTAAGGGGCGAAAGTATCGGTATGAATAAAGATTTAAATTACAAAGACTGTCCTGATTAACACTCTACATAAAAGTACACGTAATAAGACAAGAATTGCTATAAACAGCGTTACGTTAACCTATAACAGATTAAAAGGTTGAAACCAAAGATAGTAAAGATAAGTCTGATAGCAAATGATAATGAACCGCGCGTTGTTCACGCAATCAATAACAAAATTCACCTCGATATTAAATTGTGCAAATTGCCATTTATCTTAATTAACAACACGAACACAACAGAAGAAACGACTCCTAGTATCTCAAGCTTATAGAAATTTATACACGGAGAGATAAACAAATTGAATTTGATAAAAAATAAGGATGGTATAATAAAAATGAATTTTAATCACAATTAAACTGCACAGTGTTTCAATCCGACCGATTAAACCTGACACACAATATCAAAGGCACTGTTTCGAATATTTTGGCGCGTCTTATTGAACGCGAATTTTGAAGGCGAAAATCCGTGGAAGACGGCGACGGCAGCGCGCGCGCACATTGGCCGACTTGTCCAAAACAACTGACGGTGCCAGTACGTCTCGCCAACCAGCCAGCCGGGTCATTGTCGACGCATGTGCAACGCCAATACCGCTTTTTGGTACCTACATGGAAATTAAGATTCGCTTTTTGTTTGCTCAACGATCCGACAAGTTTCCCGGAAATTGTTCACAAGGTTTTTGGAGTTGATATACGAATATGCGTCAACCTCGAGTATTAATAACGGAGTAACTATAGTTCTTGAAGTATTTTGGCCGCCACACAAGACGTTGATTTATTTCATAATCCCAAATTCCTTCAGTAGTGTTTTGAATCTATCCAATAAATAACCAAGCAATACCTTAATACCATACTTTCCAACGATATCTTGTTACATATGATTTTATACATAACAAAACGACACGGGAGTCGAATTTCGTGAGAAATAACAGTTTTAGCTTGGAAAGTAGATATTATTTAAACAAAGCTTTACTGTTTTGTATTCACACAAGAGCTCTGTTTTATAACTTTGATGCGTATTCGTAACTCCAGTAACAGCTTGATTAGCATAATATGTTGCTAGTTTGAATATTTCTTCATAATATTATTCGTTAATTGTGTATCTTTATTGGCGTGCCACAGGGTTCTATCATTGAGCCACAACTTCTCAGATTGAACATCAGCATTTGCGACTTTTAAAGAATTTTGCTTACATTACAATTAATTATCCCTTGACGTACTCACGAATTTACGATTTTCTGCTCTAAAAAGCAAGCTTTAGTCGCGCCGCCGTCGTTGGGTTCATCATAACTTTGCAGTGGCCAAAATTTATAATTAGATTTATCTTCTAACGCCAAAACTTATGTAGAGCACTTTCATAACCGTTTCGTTGGCACTGTTTGACTGATGAGTGTAACACAAAACTACACCGCGAACACTGACATATGTTCATTAGATGTTTCGTTAATTAAATAAATATTCAGAGATGTAACTAGTTTATTCTGATTGAATTTGGGGCAATATGTTTCGGATCATGACCAATTATTGAGCAATTATAGCCAGTTCTATAATTTACTGAAATCTACAATGATTGGAATATACCAATACCTTACATTTACTATACCAGCTGTATTGTATTTTTTTTACATTTAAATGTCACATCACCATGCTAAGATACGAGCCTTCTGGCCTTATACAGGGGACCAATTTCATTGTTTTATCTTTTTACTTTTTTTTATATGCCTTTTCGTTTATTTAATCATTCTTTTTTTTTGTTTCGTCCTGTGTGACTTTTTCTTCCTTTCTTATTGTAAATGTAGGTAAAAACAAAGGAGCAGGAAAAAGAGCGACAAAACAAAGCAAATCTAAAAACTAGATTCCCTTACCATGACTACCATGGATTTCAAGAATTCAGAATGAAGACTGTATATAATGTCAACTCTATACTGGGTACAAAATATTTTAGCAGCAATTCATATCTGTATCTTATACGTCTTTTTATTTTGAACCGAAAAGGTAATATGGGAGGTGCGTATGACTCAGATAGTACATATAAGGTATGCCTTAGTGATGCCATTAATTTAATATGTGATGCAGTTTGTTAAGACGCAGAGGACACTTTTGTGGCGCTGATGTAACGCACGTTGATGGATTTCAATGGTTAGTTTGCCAAGCGAAATATTTTAGATACAGATAGAATCTAAATGTGCCCAGAATAACTGAAGAGATCGAGAATATTTTGTTAGTTCAAAGAACAGTTAAGAATCTAGTAGACACGCAAGATATTTTTAGGAACTAACGAGTATCTAGAGAAAAATAATCACTTCTAATGAATTAGTTTCATCACCAACTCTGCCAACAAAATTCTTGAAAAGACGCAATAAAAATCTGCATATAAAACACAGATCTAAGTAAATATATTGTATCTAAATGTAAATAATTTCCAACCGTAAAACATAAATCGCATACTACGAATGCCTTAGAACAAGTATTCAATGAATATTGATACGTAGTTAATAATATAATCGACTAAATGCTCGCTGCATTAAGGGGCCGGTGGAGCACGCGTATTTCATACAAACGTAATATACCAACATAATTTGTACGTAATACACCAATATATATTTGGGAACATAGATATTCTGTAATCCAATCGAAATAAATACACACTACCTAAAGAATATGTTCTATTTACAAATTATTTTGGCATTACGTTTGTATGAACAACGCATGTTCCGCAGGCCTCTTAAGGCCGATCGTCCAATACTATGCCGGCTGTGTATTGAGACGATTACGTTGACTGCGTAATTCATTTGTTTGCAACTCACATATTTTAAGCTGGTATCAGAGGATGGTGAGGCGATGGAGGTGATCCCGCCTACATTTTCATACACAAGTAAAACTAACTTAAAAAAATAAAAACCCCCGGCACAATGTAATAAAAATTAAACAGAAAATAATTACTTCGCCATTTTGTCCTGACAATCATATTGGATTTTTAATTTATCATAGTGTATAGTAATCCCTACTAACATCTTCGTCGACAGAGGCAGCCCTAGCAATCCGCAATATCCACGCGACTGCGCGATCTACAAAGCAAAACCCACTTTACGTTTGTAAGGTGAGGTACATTTTCGTTCGCAGCGTCTATTGACTTAAAAATTCTAATAGTCAAGCCCTTTGATATCCATATTGAGGGAGTTGTTGAATAAATAATTATGTATCAAACATAGCTAAGAACACTCCCGACTAATTCACCTTTCAGAAAAATCGGTCCATCCGTTCGGGCGCTACAATGCCACAGACATATACACACACACAAACAGATACGTCAAACTTATAAAACCCCGTCGTTTTTGCGTCGGGGGTTAAAAACAAAATTTTACACCATACCCTTGGTTTACTGTGAATCGGCGCATTTAAGCCTGGTAGGTAGCCCACCAAAGAGAAGTGACATAAAATCAGCATTGCGTCTCTGGTCTCTCCTTTATTAGTAATTTTTGACCGAATTAGTTATATTAACTTACACGTATAATAAGCCGATAGCAAGGGACCGGTCAATGTGGCGACACTTGGGGGAGGCCTATGTCCAGCAGTGGACGTATTTCGGCTGAGATGATGATGATGAGGGTGTGTGCGTGTAAACGAATTAATATAACCTTACCTTAAAACACTTTATATATTCCCCTAAAAAGCGTAGTCGATGCGGGCCCCTATTTCCAAGCCTAACTAACCTAACGGGGGGAGGGGCGAGGGGTGCCCCAAGTCCCTATTATGGGGGCAGAGATACTTCTGAATGTTAACTTGACAATATTTGGAGAGTTTACAATATCGCTAGAGAGATTACAATATAACGTGTTTGACAATTTTACGTTGACAGATACATACACTGGACACCAAATTCAATATCATGTGGTACTTTTGCGAATGGACACATTTACATTTACAATACGAGGTGAATTGTACATGATTTTTTTTATTTAAATGTTTTGGCCTTTTGGCCTCGTACAGGACCAATTTCATTTTTTATCTTTTTCTTATGTATACTTTTTTTGTATAATTATGTCTTATTTTAATCAATCAGTCTTTTTTTTATATTGAACACTGTGTGAGTCTCTCTCTTTTCTTTTTACTTATTTCTTTCTTTTTTATTCTAAATGTAGGTATTGAGAATCTGATATTCCGATATTGATATTTATAAAACATAGGAGCAGTAAATAGAACGACAAATCAAAACAAATGTAGTAACTAGATTCACGGAAATAGTTTTAATATCGTTCTGTTTGTCTCATTTAAAAAAAGTAATGGGGATAAATGTTGCAAAACGTGTTATTTTGGGGTAGAAAATCATTAAATATGGAGAAAAATGAGAATCTCGATCTAGTACCCTACCAAGTCGCGCGCGGTCGCCCGCGTTGCATCACGACCGCGCGTGCGCGCCTGTAACCGACTCGGGTAGGATTACCGCTTGCGGCAAAGCATTGATCATTGCAACTGTAGCTTATATTGATATTTACTGTACACTCGATATACTTACCTTGATCTATAAAAACGTTTTTTTTAAAACGTTTTGAATGAAGAAATTAAAAATTACAAAGAAATTTTGGGGTAGGCAGCAATCTCCTGCCCTTATTACAATTTATCTGGGGTGGGCAAACCAACTTTTCTCCTTATATTCCTACTTTTCTATTCTTCGTCGTCTCTTGAGATACCGATACCGCCTCCCTACCTAGCTAAGCTATCTGCATTTATAAACCATCCATCGTTTCTCTGGAGTTTTCCTACTCTTTTAACCATTGCCATTTATATTCCAAGACATTAAGTAAACAGTCGTTTTGAAGAAACGTTTAACAGGTGAATAACGGCGACTATAATTATATAACAACAGAAACGAATATATAGATTCTTAAATAAGAACGATAATGTATATAGAACGGAAAAGGCGTATAAAACCTTAACACATTAAACCTTCTTTCGACACAAATCCGTTCCTAACAAAACACTTACTTTAAAAATACTTTCATAAAAACTTAAGTCCCGAGAATCCCTCTTTTACAAGACCTCCATTTACTTCGACTAGTTTAAAATAAAAGAAAACGATAGAACTTGACATGTATGGTGTGGTGTGGTCTTGTACTATTCTAGAAGGATGCAAAATTGACATCGGAAAAGCTCAACCATGAATCTCGGTTTAAACTATACAGAGTGTAAACCACCTCATCACAAAGCCGTTAACCAAGCATTATAATGTACATCAAACTAAGTAACTTTACGCAAAAGATATTGCTGGGAAACAACTTTTTTTTGAGGTTATAAATCATGTTTTGTGGTAGAACTCAATGTAACGCACTTAAACATTGTGCTTATGGATGGATTGAATAGTACGGGGGTCGTGGAGGTGTTAAAATCTTAAAAAAACTTGTCAAAAAGTTGTGACTTTGACCCCCCACATCTCCGTAACTAGAAGGTTCCCAGGTATGGTGTAGAGCAAAAAAATTTTCCTAGTGACGGGGAGAACAAGTGCTTTTCGGCTTCGTGAAGAGGTGTTTTACACCCTTTATTGTAAATATTAGTATGGAATCTCATTATCTGCCTAGCCCTTTCCCAACTATGCTGGCATCGGCTTTCAGTCTAACCGGATGCAGCTGAATACCAGTATCGAGCAACTGCCTACCTAATCTTCACAGTCCAGTTAGTACTAGGTAATACGATACCCCTCGGCCAGACTGGTTGTCAGACTTTTTGGGCTACTCACTTTCTGTAACGACCGTCAAAGAAGTACAAATGACAGCCGGGACCCACGGCTTAACGTGCTTTCCGAGGTACAGCAGTAAATCGGGATGTTATGGGTGGGCACATCCACAGACCAACCTAGGCAAGCACGGCTTAACCTAAAGATCCGTGCAGCTGTTATCATTTAGCTACGAGCTCCTCAAGACAGTATGAAATCCCAGAAGTTTTAATGAGATTCATGAGCACACTTTTAGTACAAGCAACTTTTCATCTGGGCATTCGATACAGGCTTATATTTTTTTTTTTTTTCAGGACCTTCCCATAAACTTGTTTACTTAATTCTGAAATTAGCTTACTGCACAGTGCACAAGCATTAGAGATAAAGAATTGGTGTGTAGTATTCTGACGTTAGTATACATGGTAGTAGACACCTGGGACATACGAAGAGCGACCTCCTTCTAATACCGCCCTATAAGGCACGGTTATGCCGAGTGGTACAATGTACCATATATGGAAGTGAGGACGCGATGCCCTTTCAATTATGCAGGCAAATGCGACCTAGTATGCGGGAATATGTTTATGTTTATATTCAATTAAATGTCAATGTGTTATCAGCATGTTGTGGTGCGGAAATCACCGAAGAGGTTTGTTGATAAGATAAATCGTCGTGCCGCTGATTAATATTTTGTCCAATAAGGCCAGTAGACCATGACAGTAGGTAGATGATTCATTGAACTATTGTAATACTCGAGTTTACAAAAATAAAGTTTTTAAAATATTCCGGTAGCATGTCGCATTAAATTACAATATACACGGAAAACGTTTTCCCGCGCTTCATAATGAGATTGCCAACGCTGCCGCTGGTGTCGCCACTAGCGCACATTTAATTTCCGCCTCCAAACATAGATGGCGCTGACACATGATCTAATAAAAACACGTTACGTTACGGAACAAATCCAATTTGTCGCCTCAGTAAATACAGGATAAATTCTCCAGCAAACAAGGAGTCGTGGAGAATATTTTGGAATTAGGAAAATCAATTCTAGCGAGAAATTAGAGAGTAATTTCAATTTATTTTTAGAACAACTCTGAGCACAAAAATGGAATTTAAAAAGGTTATGGAAAGATATGTTATTAAGAAAACTTCTCAAAGGAATGTTATTATACGGTTGTGCTTGTGACTTTCTACACAAAGAAAATACGAGTACATTATGACAAACAAGGCTTAAAACAAAGCCCATGAAAGGTCAGGGCGATATTTGAAGCTCGCTATTGCTATAAATAGTAATGTCGTTTAGCCGAAAATAGCGTGAACTTTGGTAGGTGACCTTAACCGGTGAACTACTGATGAGGATGACACGATAATCACCCCCGACGGCCATGATGAAGATTTTATAAAGGTTATTTGGTAACAAGTTTGTTTACATAGCGTCGAAAACAAATATGTGATCGATCAAACTCAACTCTAATGTATAATAGTATGTATTTACAAACATAAAAGTTATATTATGCAGTATATCAACTATCTGGTGTCCACGAGACAAGCCTCGTTACTTAGTGTGGCACTAGATGGCGCTTTGTTATGTTCAGCGATATTATTTATTTGTCTCATACAAACCGGTTCCGTTCGATTAAACATATTAATATGAAGTAGCAGAATTAATAGACTTCTACTATGTTATCCTAACCAAGTGCTTTGATTCTAGTTTTAAGCCAAATTAAGAACCGACCCGAATTGTTAACATATTTCGAGGACTAATGAACATACACATATAAACATCGGCTTATACATAGTTTCATCACTGGGTCTCGCTTTCACGATTTCACGAGCTGACTAAAATCAAGAACTGAATAAATTTAAGTTGACTGCACAAGTCATGAAAAAACGTAAATCGTGACTTGCACCTAGTGAGGCCAAGGTCCAAAGAAAGTGTGAGGTCGACAAATAGCTCCAATTTTTTTAATAACCTTAGTTTTAGTAATTATAGCGCGCTAAATCAAAAACATATAATTAAAAAACAATTATTTCTATAACATTTAAAATACTCAAGCGAGAAGGTCAGGTGAACATTGCTGTGTCCTAAATGGTGTTTCCTTCGTTGCAAGTTGGGTGGTGAGAATGAGAACTTTACCTCAGGTTCATGAGCTATATAAATGCGGCTAGTAAATTTTATTACTACTATTAGTAACAAATGGAGACCAGCTGGGCGGAAAATGGGATGGCGATGATGACAGCGCAGGTTTCATGAGAAAAATGGTTTACCATTTGGCGAATTTCGTCGCGGAAACGAAAATTGTCGAACGAATGTCAGGATTCAAGAGATGTTCTTGAATGAGAGAATTGCTGCACAGAACCCCAAATAATATTTTTATATACGAAAGTAATTCTGTGTATGTTACCTTTTGACGTGTTTATGGCTAAAGAAGTTTAGATGAAACTTGGTACACCGAGAGATCATATACCCTGGATTAGGACATAGAATTACTTTTTTACCCAGAAGTATGTTCTAGTGGATTTGTCTCCGAATATAGGAGTTCTCCGAATTTATGACTGAGCTTAACATCAAAATAAAAATAACAGCATACAAAATATTATACCCTAAAATCTACCATAATACCATCTAACATAGCGTAAAAGGACGGTTTTTCATGACTGAGACATAAAGCGTCTCTTATAACGTGTCTTCACCAACTTTATAAAAAAAAACACAAAGTATATATAATTGAACCTTATTTCAACATCGAAAACCATATGAATATTCACCCATAAAGTTACATTTGTCGATATGAACGTGTATTCGACATTATTTATGCTTTATCGGGAAATGGAAAAGCCCCGTTGAATAGGAAATTCTATTTGAACGGGAATCGGACAATATTGGAACGCTCAGCACCGTGATATTGATTTAGGACGAATCATGTTTCGTTAATGCTCGTATTTGGTGGGAAAATTATTTGAGAATTGGATTAAGTAGCAATCAGGGGTTATGAGGGAAAACTGTATTTACTGGTAAAAAGCGAGGCCTGTATTATATAGCAATGATGATGATTGAATCACATACACATTTGAAAACAAAGAATGTTTCGATATGATTGTAATCCTATAACGGGTGTAAAACACCTCTTCACGAAGCCGAAAGGCACTTGTTGTCCCCATCATTGCGATATTTTTTTTGTTCTACACCATACCTGGGAACCTTTTAGTTACGGAGATATGGGGGGTCAAACTTACCAACTTATTGACAAGTATTTTTTTAAAACACAAGTTTTTTTTGTAAGATTTTGACTTTTAACACCTCCACGACCCCCTTACTATTCAATTCATCCATCAGCATAATGTTTTAAGTGCGTTACATTGAGTTCTACCACAAAACATGATTTATAACCTCAAAAAAAAAAGTTGTTTCCCAGCAATATTTTTTGCGTAAAGTCACTTATTTTGATGTACAGAATGCATGGTTAACGGCTTTGTGATGAGGTGGTTTACACCCTGTATAATTCTATTATTTTATAAATGTGAATGTAAGTTTGTTTGTTACGCTTTCACGCGAAAACTACTTTACCAATCATCATGAAACTTTGTACACAAATTCTTGGAGGTATTAGAATTTTATGAACAAGAAAAATTACGGAGGATATTGGGGGTCAATGTTTAGACTTTTTCAAAAGTTTTTAACGTTATACTTAACTCTACTTTAAATACCTCCACAGCCCCGTAGTATTCAATGCGTCCTACCAGAAGTCAAACCCTAAACCTGATTTTCAACCCAACAAAAAAAACGTTTTCCAGTAATGACCTTACTAAGTATGATGCTCAGAATGCTTGGTTGACGGCTTAAAATCAAATCAAATCAAATCAAATCAAATCATAATTTATTTGTTAACATAGGTAAAAAATTACAGGTCTTATGTTGATGAATAGAGCGCCATGTTATGCCAGGAGGCGTACAAATATGTTGTGCTAATTAGCTGAGGATTACAATTATCACTTCAATACACGAACATCATGCATTACGGTATTCATTAAAATATAAGTTAATTTGAATTTGATTTGTTGAATAGGTACATATGAATTAATATCGGATATAAATGAGGAATTATTGAAATGTCAAAAATGAAATAAAAATAATAATAATCTATGTCAGAATAATACATGTCAAAGTAATTTACTGGCAAAATATAATTAGTCTCAATTTCTTAAACCTCAATATTTGTATTTGTTTTTGTATTTGTTAGTAAACGGTTTACACCCAGTATAGAGAACCATGGTAGCTGAGACTTAATTCCACACAGAAAAATACGTAAATCGTTACACTTCATTGCACAGGGGTTCTACACTAAGATTACTGCAGTAAATTCTGGCGAAAATTCCGTGACACAAATTTAGCTGTCATCGCCAGACCCTCTAAAACACCCCTCATACACCCCTGCCGTAGTAAATTAAAACCGAAACTGGACAATTTCCTCTTTAAAAGCAAATCTATAACCAACCCTGATGGGGTAGACAAGCCTTTTAAAAGCTTTACTTTTACAAGTTGATCTTCTTAACATCATAAATCAGTCAGTTTCCAATTACAGTGTCAATGTAACGTGACGGATAGAAAGTCAAATAAGGGGAGATTTAGGTTAAAGTTTTATTTTACTAGCGAAACTGTACCGTGACCTGTCAACATACCTTTTGTTGGGAGCGAAAACTGCGTACACCTTACAGTTGAAAAACGTCCGTAATTTTCACGGAATTGGGTCGAGAATGGTGAGATTGTGAGGTAAGGTAGTGCGTGAAGCAATTTTGGAGGTGACACGCGATTTGCGCTCGTTAGTGAAAAGTTCACAAGAGGCGTGGTTTTAAATATGCGTGACATTGGTGAGAGGTCAGTGACACTTATTACTCTGGTAAGCTTATTTTGTTCCGAGATAAAACGTAGACCTAATAAAATCTTTATGATACTTTGAAGTGCAATTTAAACTTATTTATTAAGTAACAATAACTTTCGATTTCAAGATTTCATTAAATGCCAGTAACTTAATAAAAAAAAAATCCTTGATCAGGGTTTAGTTTTGACTTGTTTGAATTTGTACTGAAGTATCGACTTTTTAAACATATTTTCATTTATGTGTGAGCAAGGTGACTAAAAGAGCTATTAAGTAACTGAAAATGAATAAGAGATTATCCATTTTTCACAAAATGAGTAGATAGTGGGAGGTAAACCAGCCAATCATTTTGGCAAATTGAATCATTTTAATTTATTCGGAATGGTAGCGCGAAATTATTTACTCACAATAATTTCTAAATGCCGCGCCCTTACTGAGCGTAATTATTCGAATTAATTGACTGTATAACGCCGGAAATGTCGTGCTTCATGTGCTTTAAATATTATAGTTTAATATATTATATTGTCCTCCACACAAAAGTCCAAACTCAAGGTTTTCCAAAGGGCGATGGAGCGTAGCGTGTTAGGAATTAAGCTCAGCGACAGAATTCGTAATACCATGATACGCTGCAAAACTGGAATCGCTGATGTAGGGAACAAGACTGCTGGGTTGAAGTGGGATTGGACGGGCCACATCTGTAGAATGAAACCGGACCGATGGGCCAGAGTCGCCACTCAGTGGGTGCCAGAAGACAGGCGTCGTCGCCGTGGGAGGCCTAGAAAATGCTGGCGTGACGACCTAGACCCGTTTATGAGAGATTGGCCAGAGAAAACCGCATGGAGAGAAGAGAGGGACGCTATGGGGGAGGCCTTTGCATAGCAGTGGGACAATATCGGACGAGTAAAAAAAAAAATTGTCCTCGACGACTCTCGTTTACTGGGAAATATCATAGTATTTCCCATTAAACTGGGTAGTGGATGTCAGATATACTGTCAGTCCTTGAAAAATACTAGTATACAGGCTGCATTCGGCTAAACTGGAAGACCCCAACATCGTTAGGAAAAGGCTAGACCGATCATATGGTATCGCTACATTTTGATGTGATTTTTGAAGGCCACTTGACACTTCGCGCGATTAGCCTATATCCAGCAAAATATCGAGTCTGACAACGATAACTTTAATATTTTTGCAATCAAATCAATATTTAGTTCGGAAACAGTGCGTGGTCTCATCAGCGCTAATATTTGGTGCAGTGGGTAGGTGACATCTCTGCCTAGTACGATACCCGACCTTGACAATACGAAACCTCTAAAATCGATACTGTCTTTACTTTACTGCTTTATTAATTTGATGGAAACACGATTATAGTAATGGAAACATAAATAGAATTTTAGTAAATTGCTGTTTACATAATTTATTCATTTACTGTTACAATATAGTTTTGTTTACTTTGACGTAGACATTGAAGCTTCCGGTAAAGTAAGTGTTGGAATAAAACTAGTTTTCTATTTTTTCATGGCATCTGGCAGGTGTTGACCTATGAGGCTAGCTTCGACTTAATCGGACTATCTTGTGGATGCCTTGTGCCAGTGAAACGCCTCCAGACAGGGACAAAAAACTTATTTTAGCAACAGCGCGCTGAGGGCACACCCACCCTGTGGGGTACGAATAAAAATATTCGCCATGTTTTAGTTAATATTTGGACCCTTACTTTTTAAACCAAAAATTACCAATAAATCTGTTTATTACGAAATCTTAATGAGTCTTGTGCCGGAATAATGTATTATTATTATTATAAGCCTACATTGTCCCACTGCAGGGCAAAGGCCTCCCTTCCCTCCTTCCACATTTCGCGATCTTGTGCGATTGAAATTAGGAATAATGTGCAATAGTATTTTGTACCCAAACAATAATTCCTCAAATCACAACCTTACTAATCAACTCTAGACCTTACTACCGTAAATTACACTACATTTCCGACTAACAACACCGTCTACCAATTTCGCATAGTAACAGACGGGGTGCTACAGTACCACAATAGCTATGAAGAGCTGTGTTGAAGGGCTCTGCTTATTAAAGGGGGCGTCAAAGTGATGGCTATGCAGAGTTGCAAGGTTAGCGCGGGTGTAGGGCCCTTGAATGCTAAGCTAGTTGCCGTAGGCATATGTCTTTAAATAGATGGGAGGTTGATGGAGATTGCTAGGCAACCTTCGTGTAGCGGAATGAGAATCTTTTTGAAGAGGTCCTCTTTTGTTGAGATGGAAAGTGGCTTGTGTCAGGAACTGTACGTTTTTGCATTAAGGTAGCGTTTTGCAAAGGTAAGATGGAGCTTAATGCTTACAGTTTTGAAAGTAAATAAACTTAAGAAATTGTAAGGATGTTTTATCAAAATTATTAGTGAACAGTATCCTTCTAGGTATGCTTTTATCGAGGTAAGTATTCTATTAAAGGGTAAAATGTTTTCTTGTAGAAGATTGGTTATGATGTAACTTACGTGGTAATTCACAAAAGACAAAACAACAACTCGGTTGTTTAATATTTAAGTATAATTTTGCCTAGTGCGAAAATAATTGAAGAGATACAATACCAATGTTTCCATGCCCCATGCAAAAGTTTGCTCTCGAAGAACTATTGACCAACATTTATTGATAATTAACTAGCTTCTTACGTGAAATATATATCCTAATCTATGCTAATATAACAAAGAAGAAAGATTTGATTTTTTGTTTGTTTGTGTGTTTTTTGTTACTTACGATTTAACTTTAAAATTACATGACCGATTTTAAAAATTCTTTCACCATTAGAAAGCAACGCCTTAAAAGTATATCATAATTTCATGACTGCATTTTGTTCATGTTTGCAATCATATTAAATTATTGTCATCTGCGTAAACTTATTTAATTTAGTTTGTAATTTCATTTTGTAATTAGTTTGTATAGTGAACTGCCAAGGTTACTATAATTTTACAAGTGCTGTGCACTTTTTTAATTGACAAGTTCACTGTAATCTGAAAATTCTACTGTGTTTATTGTATGTGTATTAGTGAATAAGTTGTAGGAGATCCACAAATAAATAAATAAATACATAGTGTCTAATAAAAAGGGTTGTTTACTCACATTGATCCTATTCTTGGCTCGCTCGATGGCCTTGGAGTCTTCCCTCTCGGGGCTCAGGCGACAGACGCGCGCGCGCCAGTCATTCGCACCGGCTGCCTGAAGAGCCGCCAGCCTGTAAATAAACAACAATATTATAAGTAAAATTATTAATCATAAAGGTATTTTTGGGAAGAGACTTTAGGACTAAATCCCAAATGGCGTTCAGTAAAGTTGTATGTCAAGCAATAACAAACCGTCACAACTGTAATATATCAGGGACTAGCTGACCCACGCAATTTCGTCTGCGTCACATTAGAGAGAAAAACGAAAATCTTAATACCAAAATATTCTTGCATGCTCCGCAGGCCTCTTAATCCTCACTGCATCTTTTAAATTACAGTATAGAAGAAAAATATTAGAAACTTGAATAAAAATACGTAAGGCCTACGCCGACCGGGATGGCCTGGCAAGTGATTTAAATGTTATCAATGGGCATTCAAACGTATCAATAAAGAAATACGACATACATTGCTATGCTCCAAAATGATGCCGTGGCATGCCGTAGCATCGAAAGGGATTTCATTGCACGGGATTGAAAGATGCGCAACGGTTATTTTCTATATCAATACGTTTGAATGTTCATTGGTAAAACTTCTAAGATACTTTTCAATAATCAGCTCGAAGCTTAGTATTTCATTTTCCAAGTTGTGCCGTTACAGGTATCATAATTTATAATCCTAACCCAAAAACACAGCCTTCACAGTAAATAAATAATCCAACAATGCTTACAGATTAACATCACGTACACATTACAACAAATACCTAAACATTAAAACAAAACAATAAACGTAAATGGCACACAGGATAATCCTACTTATTTACCTACAAACAAATAAAGGTGATTAACCTACTGTGGTGGCCTTATTTCATATACAATCTGAGTGAAAAATTAATTTCTTGCAACATGTATAAGGTTCTGTAGAATGGAATGGTATTAACTCTTTTGTTAAGCCGAGTAAAGGATTCTATGGTTCGCATAATATGTATTGAGGAAGTGTTTAACACACAAAAGAGCTTGGCGGTTGATCTATAATGAATTGATATACGTAGTGTAGTGTGTCTTCAGTCAATGTATGGTTTACGCGTCTTTGACTTCCTTTATACCTACATTTTCAGGGGTCACCCCTGAAAATGTAGGTATAAAGGAAGTCAAAGACAATCACCCTGTATTCTTTTAAACAACTACGGCGGAGGGTTTTAGTTTCAGCCCATATGAATCAATTTCAGCATAAGTTCCAAACTTCTTATTACAATTCGAGAAATGTGATACCGTTAGAAGCGTCTTGATTGTCCGCTGGTTATTGGCCATGTGACGATGTACTTAATTCAATATGGCGCCCTCTAGAGGACATAGGCTGGTGTTAACCAATCCGACATACAATGCAATATCAGTATGTTAACTTTTCACCCCTCAACCACTAAACATGAAATTTGACAGATAGTCTGAAACCTGGGGAACGTCAAGGGGATCTTTTCATACACTATAATTGGGACACATTGACGATTAATAAAAAAATATGAAGACATGCTGCTCCAACCCAAATAACTGAAAAAATAAATAAAAGCAGAAACATGATGGAGATTTTATATTCAAAAACGGATACATCAATTCCTTATATCTCGATTTATCTCTGAACACATTGTTAGTAAGCATATAAGATTGATAACATTGCGTTCCCTTACTTAACAATTAAATATTGATTGTCTGGAAGGACCCACGATGGCGGGTGACCTATGGAAGCCTTTATCTTAAAGTCATTAACTTTAATTAGACGGGTAAGAGGCGCACGCATTACTTGACAGTAATATTATCGAATTGTTGAAGTAATGACCTTTTGATGACGTTCTATGTTTGTTTGTAAGCCATATTTCTATGGAGATTGTCTAGGCAAGTGTTCAGATAAAAATTTTGATGATATAGTTCGATAAAGTGTTTAAGTTCAATTTTTTCTGTTGTCTTATTGTCTAATATCACTAAAGGCACTTGTCATTAGCAAATTAGGCACTTTATTAATAGGGATACAAGGAAGATTTTAAAATAACCTGAAGAGATTACCATAATTTAGGTGAGTGCATGGTGAACCGGGAATTATCAGTACATAGGAGTTGAATTATAACTAATAGAGTAATAATGTTATCTCTGTACAGGTTTCCGTAATAATTTTATTTTTGGAATCCCGATTTTATAAATTATGATAATTAAAACAGGAGTTATAATAGAGGTAATATGATTTATCTGTACAGGTTTCCGTAATTATTTTATTTCTGGAATCCCGATTTTCCAACACACTTGAGGAAAAAACTGAACACTAATTGTTGTCGGGTACAAACATAGCACATTGTTTTGTGTCCCGTAATTATTTGGGTCCATCCCTACTAATATTATAAATGTGAATGTAAGTTTATTTGTTACGCTTTCACGCGAAAACTACTGAACGGATTTGGATGAAATTTTGCACACAGGTAGTTTATAACCTGGATTAAAACATAGGATACTTTTTATCCCGGTAGTAAGATCCCTTGGGACGATAATTAAACTTCACGCGGGCGAAGCCGCTGGCAGAAGCTAGTTTATTTGAAAGAATTATTTTGTTTTTACTATGGACACTTTTAACGTGCACATGTTGCTACATACCACCACAACATGAATGATGTAACAAAATCTTGTGTAACAATAATTTGATTTAAAAGAGTGTCCATGGAGTTTCTTGCCCGTTCTTCTCCATAGAGATCTACGTTAGGGAATGGGCAACTACAATACTTTCAGAGTTTTTATGTCTTGTGACTGGGACTGTAGCTACATTTAATTTTCATCTTTGTTTCGACAATTCAAAAGTGCCTGTTATTGGCCTACTTGAAATAAATGCTTTGATTATGTTAGTAAGTTTGTATTTAGGTAAGATTGTAATAGGTATATGAACGGAAAAAAGTCGTGTCAACTTCGATTTGTTCATGAAAAACTGGGTTAGAGCTTTATGATGAGATTTGGAAATCAATCCTTGAATGATTAGCAGTGCTAAGTGGGTCGAGGCTAATTAAAATCAGCATCTGTCTGTCTAGCCTTTTACCAACTATGTTGGGGTCGGCTTCCAGTCTAAGCGGAGGCAGCTGAATACCAATCCAGTTGAATATTTTACATGGAGCGACTGCCATATGACCTCCACAACTTAGTTAGTACTGGGTAATACGATACCCCTTGGTAAGACTGGTTGTCAGACATTCGGGCCATTGACTACCTGTAACGATTGTCAAAGATCTAAAATGGCAGCCGTGTCCAACGGCTTAATGTGCTTTCCGTGGTACGGAGGAAACTCGGTATGTAATATCAATATCAATATCGCTGGGCATTAACACACAGCGCCACATAGTGCCACACTAAGCAAAGCTTGTGTCGTGGACACTAGATAGTTGATATACTACATATACTTTTTTGTTTGTAAATACATACTTATTATACATACTCGTATAAATATCCATGACTCGGAAACAAATGTCCATGCTCATCACACAAACATTTGCTCCTACCGGGATTCGAACCCAGGACCCTAAGAACGTAAGCACGAAGAACGAACGCAGCGTCACTACCACTACGCCAGTGCCATTCGGGTTGTCGGGTTGTCGTATGGGTAGGTAATTCCATTATCTGAGTTCCATTAACTATATCAACCACCTGCATTCGCAGATGAAATCTTTTTGAAAAAAAAGGGTACCAAGCCCTTATCGCTGACTTCCTGCCTTCTGAGTATTTTAATCAAATCTAATTCTAGTAGGTTAGAACAATGAGCGAAAGGATGTGCATTTGTGCTAATTAAAGTAATTATGGCACAATGGGGAAGACCGTTAAAAGCTAATTGTAGGTGGCGCGACCATAGCTGACTGCTGTTGCTGCTGGTGGTGGCTGGTTGGTATCTGACCAATGAGGTTAAGACATTTTAAAATATGAAATGACATTCCAATGCGGTTCCAAGCATCGTCATTGGTTGAAAATCATTTCAACCAATGACGATGCTTGGAACCAGCTATGCTAGCGCCATTAGTTTTAACTCCACAGTGTGCATCCCCATTGTTATACAGGGTGTAAACCACCTCATCACAAAGCCGTTAACCAAGCATTCTATACATCAAACTAAGTAACTTTACGCAAAAAATATTGCTGGGAAACAACTTTTTTTTTTGAGGTTATAAATCATGTTTTGTGGTAGAACTAAATGTAACGCACTAAAAACATAGTGCTAATAGATGGATTGAATATTAAGGGGGTCTTCGAGGTGTCAAAATCTTACAAAAAATACTTGTATTTAAAAAAAAAAAACTTGTTAAAAAGTTGTAACTTTGACACCCCGTATCTCTGTAACTAGAAGGTTCCCAGTTATGGTGTAGAACAAAAAAATGATCGCAGTGATGAGGAGAACAAGTGCCTTTCGGCTTCGTGAAGAGGTGTTTTACACCCTTTATGTATATGTGATTTATATGGTTGGTTGTTTTACAATTCTCAATAAGCATTAAAATGTTACAAACTCTACAATGTCTATAACATCAATATTTTGTTTCACATGGCGCGGGGTTTCCTAACATCATCATTAATTATCAAATTTAATAGTCTCATAGATAAAGAAAGATAATCCGTTTGTTTTGATATTAAACAAAGAATCGGAATTGTATCAAAAGATTCTTTTTTTAAATAGGTATCTAGAGCATTTGTTAGACAGTTTTAATCTGTCTATTTCATAGCATATTCTATCTATTCTCTTTCTAAGACAAAGAATCATCTTATTCGTAAAACAGCAAATGGATCAGCAGAAATATTTCGTCCATTGATCTATCCAAAGTCGGAAGATCTGAAAGTTACTAAGCTGAAACTGTGACAGCCAAGGAATCAAATGACATGGAAAGTACGTAACTAACCTTCTGCGTTTCGAATTCTCTGATTAATTTATAAGAATAAGAACACTTAGTAAATGTATTACTAAAGCCCATAAAAGATATTCACGATTGAACAGCAATCTTCATTGATTCTACGAGGAATGCGAATTATTAATTCAGTAGCCAAAACTTTTTACGTTTAGTAGTAGAGAAGTACGAAAGTAAGCATGCATCGCCGCCGCGCCGACCCGAAAAAAATAGGAAAAGGGCAGGCGAATGATAATTTGACAATTAAAAGAAAAGAACGTGTCGTGCTAAAGTGACAGAAAACGATAACGTGGTTTGTTTCATAACCCTTCGCGTCTGACGCAATTGTTTAACTATTGTGTCTACATATGTAGTATATCAACTATCTAGTGTCCACGACACAAGCCTTGCTTAGTGTGGCACTAGATGGCGCTGTGTGTAATGTCCAGCGATATTATTATTACTTCGCTAACAGATGATGTCGTGGCGTCAGACCGGTTCGGTCGGGCTTCACAGACGACGGCTTTATAGTCAACACTAAGCGCACACTAGCTAAAATAATTTCTTTCACATATATTTATTTGGGGCCTTAGAAGGAGCATATTTTAACAGGACTAGAAACTTGCGAAGCTTTTTAGAAGTATAAATAGCTTTGCAAGTTATTAGAAGCATTTAGTATTCAGACGTCTGATCAATGTAATTAGAGTACAAAAGAAGAATATTTACCTTTCGGCAATGGTGCCTCCTCCCTTGTGCGGCATTTCGGCATGTGTAGCGCTGCGCTGTACACCGCCGCCCACCCTGTAGACAAACAAGTAACATTAATTACATTATCAGTAAAACATAATATGCATAATAATGGGAAAAAAGGCGAGATAATTGAGACTACCATTTGAAAGGAGAAACAGCCCTGAGATGTGGAAAAAATGAAGAGAATTCCCTCCATTAGTTCCTCCCCTTTAACTACCCTTACCCCGTAAAAGGATACCATGGGCTGATTTAACCACAGTTTGAGAAGAACATAAGACAACATAAACAATTCTAGATTATAATATGCATGTAGTTTCAATATGTAGAATAACATAGAATAACATGGCTTTATTATATTTTCCTGTAGTTGCACTGAATATGTCAACTACATAATTTTAAAATTGATGTCAAGAAGCAATCAAATAATCCGTATTTCTTTATAAGTAGTTAAATCTCCATAAAAAATATCTATTTACTTTCGGAGTCTGGTCTTGCATTGAATGTCACGACTGTTCGATAATTGAAATCAGTCAGTAATTTTGCAAACATTTGCTAAAATACCGAAAAAAAGAGAATAAACCAAGGAAAAAAAAATACCTGGTCTGCTCAAATTTTTCTTTGAGAGACTGAAAGCTGTAAAGTCTATCTTCGAACGAGCTCATTCGTACCGAAGTCAACATTTTGCCGGTTAACACACAAACTTTACACGTAAAAAATAAACAAAATCAACACTAATTTAACACATTATTTCTGGAGAAAGATTTAAATCACTTTAGGTACATATTTTTGTAGTTTTTGTTTTATGCTAAGGACAATTGTCCGTCGACATGAAGGAATAGTGACAGACTGACAGAATGTCAACAGGATAAATGTCGTACGTTGGACACGTTCAGAAGCGTTCAGATAACAACTATTTATTACAGTATGTCGCCGTGACTGATCGGACGTTATCCTCTTTGCAATTATTATTATATTTGTAGGCAAACAATGCGGTTAATTAAATTGTAATAGATCCTGTATTTATATGTTCGCAATAGTGTATTAATTGTTTTGAATTTATCAATCTAGTTCTTGATAAATACGACAGCGATAGTGTTCTTGCTAAATGATTCACCCGTTTGGAAAAAAACCTAAGTATAATCAAAATAAAATCTTTCACGCGACTACAAAGAATGAAGTTTCTTTATAAAATGACTAGGACCGACTAAACAGATATAATGAAAGCAGAAATAAGCAAACAATGTTGGTAGGTACTTCGAAAAATCTATGCTAAAGTAGTTTTTTATCGAGTATAGTATCTACATGCGATCGTAAACTAAATATAAAAGCGGACAATCCTAATCTATTGAATTTCATCGCCACAAGCAATTCTTTTGCGCTACTTTGATATTTTACTATCACGAACCCACACTAGAGTCCACAAAAAAAAGATTAAAGTTGGTAGTTTCTATAAATTATTTACAAAGTTCATGTGTCCAATTTTCCAAGCCTAGTTCTTCGCAAAAATGAAATAAATATATTCATACAAAAACTCTTTCTTAAAGGAACTTATTCCTAGAAAGAAATCCTGTTACTTTAAATAATAAATACCTCTAATATTAATATCTCCTGCCACGAAAACATTAAAGGCTGCAGTATGAATGACGAGCTTAGATTTTTAAATTTAGTCAAAAACTGTTCAGTCAACTCACGTTTTATCGCTATTATTTAATTTTTGTTAAACTTCGCTAAAAATAAACAAAAGTCCCATCCATCATGCACGAATTTCAATAAAAACACCAAAAACCATTTCCATTTTTATGAAAACTGAATAGCATAAAAAGCTACCTCACTTTTTATCGAAACTACAGACCGTTAAAAGCTTTAATAACCATAAAGTATTTCATTTAAAAATACCAGAAATAAACTGAAAACGGAATAATTTCATTTCAAAAATCCAACTGCAAAAAGTTCACAAAATCTCCTAATTAGAAAATAATGACCTACACGGTATTTCCCAGAGCTTTCATTACAGAAAATCAAATTCAGAATTTAATGAACTAACATGAAAAACCAATCAACGGTAAAACATGCACACTAAAACATTAATTAAAGGTAATACAAACCAGTTGTTTTTGGAAACAAAGACTACGTATATTCACGTTAACGTATATTTACGTGTACGGGGAAGGCTACGCGAGTGCGCCCTACGCGGTGTGTTGAACGACTGGTGGGCGGGCGGGAGCTTTCTGCCTTCGAGCTTCGAGGCCTAAGGTAGTTACTATTGAAACTCGATAGACAAACACCTCAATTGTCGAATTTTAAGGTTTATAACACGCTAAGGGTCGGGCCTGCGATGCATGCGATTTCATAAAAAAAAAATACCAAAATAATATGAAAATCAAAAATATTGTTCAGGTAGAGTGTATACAGGGTTATTTTTTGTTTATACTAAACCCGAAAAGGGGTCATTGTACTCATCATTTTGAACAACTTTTTCTATGGGACGAACCCTGAAATCGCGAAAAA
The DNA here is from genome assembly GCA_916618015.1 of Xestia c-nigrum. Lineage (NCBI taxonomy): Eukaryota > Metazoa > Arthropoda > Insecta > Lepidoptera > Noctuidae > Xestia > Xestia c-nigrum. Next base: position 17,464,791 of record OU745260.1, read on the forward strand.
AAAATCAGCTGTTCCCTACATTTTGACGAGTTATGCGAACATAAATGTAGGGAACAGCTGATTTTTTTTTCGCGATTTCAGGGTTCGTCCCATAGAAAAAGTTGTTCAAAATGATGAGTACAATGACCCCTTTTCGGGTTTAGTATAAACAAAAAATAAGGTTGTATATTTCGGTTGTATTATAGAATATCTATGTTCCCAAATAAATATTTTGAAAGGACAATGATATAAAGACGAGATATGAGGAATTTAAAATTACTAAAATTTTTTTTTTCATGTATTCTGTAATCCAATCAAAATAAAATACACACTACTACGACGTTGCCAACCTTTGGGATTATGCGCTCTTAAGACTACTTAAGACGAACAAGATGACTCCTATGTTTTTAAGTTTTTATTGAAGCAAAAGAAGATTCAAGAAGTAAAGAATATTATTTCGGTCATCCACACATGGTAAGTTTGATTACTTGAGTAATGTTTGATTTACAAATTATTTTGGTACTACGTTTGTATGAAATTCGCAAGCTCCGCAGGCCTCTTAAGCACGATTCAATTACTAGTAGTACCTAGTCGCTTTTCAATACTTACTTGTAAGTATAGGAAAAGCTTTGGTTAATAGATTCAAAGTTTATAATAGTTTCGTAGTTAGAATCTGAAAATATATTCCATTACCGATATTTACTGCTAGTAGTAGCTACAGTCACGAATTCATTATTTATTCTAAAAAAACAAAATAAAAAAATCCTACCGCAAAAAATAACCAACCAAATATTTTCAGCGCTTATAAAGAATTCAGAACCGCCAGTCGACGACCTGGCGTGCGAGCTTTATCCAATAAATATAGGTTCGAGTTAACCGTAGTAAAGTTCAAAGTCAATGCAACGTGGTCGTGTAGACAGTACGTATGCTAGGTTAAACCTAAGGCTGGTTTCACAAGTTCAGGCTGCCGGCTAACCGGCTCGTTTGGGACTGTGATGGTATAGCGGCAGTTTCACCTCAGATCTTTATGGGTTCTGTCATCAATATGCCTATCAAATACTTAGCGTGAACTTTTGTATTAATATTTAGAAACAAAAAGTATAATATATGTAGTATATCAGATATCTAGTGTCCACGACACAAACCTTGCTTAGTGTGGCACTAGATGGCGTTGTGTGTAATGTCCAGCTATTTTTTTTTCTTTGTTATATAGTTGCTATTGGGATATGAGCAGAAGCTTAGGACAGAAGGGTTTTCTCTTTATTTGTTTTTAATGTCAGTCCCATCGTATTCTAAACAATTGTACTTTTACGAGAAGTGGGCCATGAATTTGAACAAACCCTTCGCATCGGTCGCCATTTGTTTGGGATAGAATTGTATGGACTGTGGCTATAGAAGGATGATGATGAAGGTCGCTATTGTGGTGTTGTTTTCAGACATAAAATACTTCAAGGTAGGAGAATGCCAGTTTTCACACGTGACATCACGGCACCCGGTGCCGGTTATCCGGCAGCTCGGCTGTGTGTTAATGCCCTAAGGTCCTATGTTAACACTGTGTGCGATGTAAACCACTTAATTAATTGTAATTTTTAGTGCTTCACTAAAGGAAGTGCGATGCAATGCACTTTGTGGAGTACACAAATTATAAGTTCAACACCTGTGCTATAATGAAGTTTTGTGCACAAAGTAATTTGAGCGAGCAATAGGGCTGGTTTCGGAAGGATATGGTACCTGTAGGTAGTTTGTGACAAAGCTATGTCCAGAATAGCGGACTTCGAGGTTTTAAAAATAGGGGAAATTTTTAGTAAACTGGGAAAACCGAAGAAATCGATAGCGTGAACGGTAAACTAGCGTTCGGAATGCTATTCAATATAATAATGATTTCTAACAGTAATTGTCAGTAAATGATAAGCTATCTCAAACCTTTCCACTACCCTCTAAAATAAGTAAAGTTCGACGGTAATTTGAATAGCTTATGAATTATATTGGGTCGTGGCTAAAAAATAAGTTAAAACTAGCCGCTTTGGATCTTCACGTTAACCTACACCTGCCTGCGTTGGTCCATGGATGGGTGAACATCATCACATACCGAGTTTCCTCCTTGCCTCGGAAAGCACGTTAAGGGGCAAGCGTCAGGGTGGCTCGAGAAATTAAAATTTTCTTACGTTTTTTGCTATTTCCAGGGCAGTGCTAAGTTTTATGTTGATAAACATATCGGTCGCGACTGTAAGACGTATTATGTTAGAGAATTATAATCATCAATACAACCCTTCAAGTTCGTAAGAGTCGATGAACGAATTTTTCAAGCTCAAAGTCCTTCTTCGATGATATAAGTATCATCGAAGATGAGATGTATGAAGTAAGAAAATTTGAATTTTGAGTATACCTTGAAGTATCTTAAACCATTGGTATCGGCTTGTCATTTGTAGATCTTTGATAGTCGTTGCAGATAGTCAGTGAGCCGAAACTCTGACCACCAGTCTCACCAAAGGGTATTGTCCATATAAACCTAACTAAACAATGTATAGTCAAAACAAGAATAATACTCAAAGCCAAGCCGCTTTGTCCCGCGCCAAACTGTCAATACTTCGAAACTATTGAAAGCCTTTCAATACAGTCTAGAACACAGCCACTAACAAGGCGGGCACATAGCACAGGATATTAAACAACGAAACTTCGTCTGCCGGGTGTACAGCACTGAGTCTGACAATATATTGTGCATATAAACAAAGGGATGGGAGACGCCGCTTATTAGCAGAACACTGGTTTGACGCATGATGACGTCAGTGACTATACCCTCGTAAGCCTAGAAGCGGTAACTCAAGAAATCGAAGAAACTGCAGGGCGTAGTGTCAAAAACTTATATTTGAAGTGAAACTTCTTTATCGGGGTTGGAAAATTTAACGCGTAACGAAAAAATTTAGTGTAACATTTTTTCGTTACGCGTCACATTTTTCCGTTACGCGCCATCTTTTTCTTATCCCTACCACGCGTGATTCGAAGTATACTTTCTCCAGCGGAGTAGGGATTGGTAAATGTCTCCAATGTATTTTGCGGCCCGTTTTGAGTAGTTTTTTTTTTTTAAATAACGTCATAAAGAAGTTTCACTTCTTACGAGTGTACGCTAGTACACGCACACATTTTTTTTTTTGTTGTACTAGTAAGTGTGGTAAAAGGTTTGGGGACCTGCCGATTGAAGTGTAAACTAAGTAATCCAAAATAAATTTTATCTTAATTGTATAAGGTCAATTTTGACTAACCGTTCTATGAAAACGTTTGGTGACGATGACGCGAGTTCCATGTTTTTTGTTAACCCAAAAAGTGCTGAACGCACCTAAAGTTTTCATTTAGAAAAAAAAAAGCATATCTAAACGATATTCCCCCCCCCCCCTAGGATCACCTCACTTTTAAGTTTAAATTAGGTCTGCGAATTTTTCTTGATACTTTTGTTAACATTAAGTTTGAATAAAAGCGCGATGTTTCAAACTTTCAGATGTAGAAACAGGTTTTGTAGTTTTTTGAGATAAGTACTGCTTATAGATTACGACGGCAGATAAGCTACATTATGTGCCAAATTCCTATGGTAAACAAGAATGCTTCTTCGGGAAATGAAGAAGAACATTTCTTTCGTTGTTATTTTTATAGTCATTGTTGTTTGGCACGATTTACGAATATGTTGTGTTTGTTAAGTATGCGTAATCTATGCTGAAATGATATTTACTTTTCTTTTCTGCTATTTTCCGAGATAAATACGGAGAAATACGGGTTTGGGTGAGATTTGATACAGTATTTATCTCGCACTTAGTAGTTTGACAGTTTGGCGACTGTGACAGGAATTAACGCTTAGCCAAAGTATATCCTAAGTAACGCTTATAGATTTCGGCTTTAGAATCCATTATCAGTTTTAAGTATCATACACTACTAGAAGCATTTTATCTATACTTCTATACTATATACTATACTATATCTATTCTAATATTATAAAGCTGAAGAGTTTGTTTGTTTGTTTGAACGCGCTAATCTCAGGAACTACTGGTTGGAATTGAAAAAATCTTTTTGTGTTGGATAGTCCATTTATCGAGGAAGGTTATATATAGGCTATATATCATTACGCTATGACCAATAGGAGCGGAGCAGCAATAAGAAATGTTGCAAGCGGGAAAAAAGCTTCCGTTGAGCAGGCGATGCGTTGCTATATCAAAATTTCACGCGAACGAAGTCGCGGGCAGAAGCTAGTAATATTATAAAGCAGAAGAGTTTGTTTGCTTGGTTGAACGCGCTAATCTCAGGAACTACCGGCTCGAATTGAAAAAATATTTTTGCGTTGGATAGTCCATTTATCGAGGAAGGCTATATATATATAACATCACGCTACGATTATTAGGAGCGGAGCAGGAATGAAAAATATTGCAAAAACGGGGATATTTTTTCCTTTCGTTTTTCTCTCCTATGTGACGCAGACGAAGTTGCGAGGGTCAGCTAGTAATATCATACAACTTCTATAAACACTTTAGGTGACAATTACTTCTCAAATGTTACTAAGACTTTACCTATTACTGGACGTGACTGTTCGTGTACATGGGTAGGCTATCAATTTCCTGACGTGAATTTCCCATAGCTGCGCTGATATAGAAAGGGGACGATGCAATGTACACGTGTTTCCCGCACACACAGACAATATAACCATGTATACATTGACGTATACAGGGTATAAGGGGTGCGTAAACTGTTACCATGGGTTCAGTACATAATTTTAGAAACCGTCACCAGTCAGAGATGGAATATTTCGTCGGTTATGCAAAATTTGTTATTCTTGATTGTGTAAGTTTATTACGAAACAGCTAAAAGCCAAGCAATACTTCTTCTATAGCATTTTGTTTGATATTCAACGAAGTCTTGCCTCTCACATCTTGTATCTCATTTCCTGAATTTCATTGCAAAAGTTTGCGTGCCTACTTACATCCTGTAACAGAAATGTAAGGGCATCGCCTTTTTTTTTTGCCTGCCGGAGTTGCGGGCCTGTTCGAAAGAGATACCGCGGCCCCGGAACATAAAGGGCGAGGAAGGAACATGGATGGGTTTTAGTCAGTAAGAGTCTGACACTCCCTCCCGCTCCGCCCAGAGTAGGAGAAGTCATTTGATGATTTCCCATCCCAAAAAAAGGGCATCGCCTTTTTCTTTTTGGATAGCAGTTTTTTTTTATGAATCAGCTAGGGGTCAAGCAAGGCCTTTTATAGCTCTTATTTCAAGAAGTAAATAAAATTGCAATTAGATATTTCTTCAAGTTTAAAATAATTCATGTCCTAGATGTCACGTAACAGTTTGCGCCTTTATGTCATTTACACCCTGTATAGGAAATGTTAGGACACCGGCTCCTTAGTCGCAGTTAGGGTTCGATATACGATACGTCTAGCTGAATATATTAGGGACAGGGATCTTTTTTTCAGACAGTTGGTAAGTGGAGGGATGTAGACATAAATTGGTTCTTATATAGAACTACAGTATTCAGTGGCTCATTATTTTCAACTAAAGAGTTTTCTTAACTACGCGTTTAGTTTAACCCACAAATTACATTGTAAATTATTTGTTATCCGAATACCAGAGGAGCGTCCTCTGGTATCCGGATTTCTTACTGTGCAGATATATTGCTTACATAATATTTAAGTATGGACGAATAAAAAATAATTTACAATGTAATTTGTGGGTTAAACTGTAAACCAAATAACTAATTCGACTGTACATAAACAGTATTAATTTTCACAAAGTTATGATTTATACAAATAAACGAGCATAAATAACAAATACAGACATGCAAAACTTTCCAGACGGACCAATTGCCAAATACTAACACTGATTCAATAAAAGGGTCCTCGTTTTAGAGAGCCTAAACAACACACTAATTGCCTAAACCAATTAAATCCTGCCATAAAGCAAGCTTTGCCGAAACTCACACAAAGCTTGTGAAAATGAATTATACTTATGTGTGTGTGCATTATGGCGGGTGGCGGGAAGGCCTCTCGTCGCTGAAATACTGCCTCGAAGCGGCGGCTTTCCCGTATCCCGCAGTTTCGCAAAATATGCGATACTGAAACCGACGAGCGATGGTATTTCGACTCGACTATCAGACTCGAATTTATGCCATTCCCAGCATTGTAACGTTGGAGTTTTATTACGAACCATACTTTACGATAAAACCACACGTGGTTGAAAACCAATATGTGGTTTTTTGTGAAGAAAAATTCGATTAATATTTACTGAAAGGGATGTGAGTAAAATTTGAAAGAGACATGAAAAACACTCAATGTTGATCAATATGGATACTATCAACGAGGTTCGCGGAAAATCCTATAAAAAAAACTACATACTTTATTTATTCACTGCTATAGAGTTGAAAATCGTGTGACATAACCATTGAATACAGAACGTAGGTAATTGAATCGAATCGCCGTTTGTGGGTGTCATCGCTACCACTCGTAAATTAAATACAGAGCATACAAAACCAATGTATCTTGGCCTGTACCTTTCGACTATTCAAACCACTATGTCTGAAATACGACAGATCAATAATATTGGTTACAACGTTACTGTTACTATAGAAGTAAACTTTACTGAAACCAGTAATTGTTGACCCGGACCTTCCACACAATGAAAGGAAACTTGTTGTTACACTACAGGCCAAGAAAAACGGGTCATCATGTCCGATATTTATGATGATAAATAATTGTACTATATAGATATTATGCATGGTTGCTTAGCCGTATTTGTCGCGTGCAGCGCCATTAATATCAATTGAGATGTTCATAATAGTCTGACACTGTCTTTAGTCGAGATAGTTAGATAGGTTGCGTAAATGTAAGTCTAGTGGTGATATATCCATCAATTTTAGTGACATAATTTAATAAAGTAACCATTTCGGCCGTTATAAACGTGATTGGGAATCACTGCCGTCAATTTAGAGCAATCATATTTCGGTTTAGAGATTTTTTTTGTTAATTGGGACACGCGCTCCGGGATTATTTTTTTAAAATTTATTTTACAAATGTGACAACTATGATAACACAAAGAAATACAAAGTTATATGCACTTCACTTTTTCACAAAAAAAAAACAAATCGATAAGTTCCCGGTTAATTTTTCATCATTCTTCAATGAAAGCGTAAAACCACGAACATTAAAACAATTAAACTGAACACAAACTAAACCTAGAGATAAGGTTTATCTGTTTTTAATTGCAATGTAGTTTCCGAATCGAAAGATATAGTAACTGGGTTATCTATGTATCGCAGCGATTGCTACCAGTTGCCGTAACAATTTCATACTGTATTGACATGAATAATGTATTTGCAGGAATTTATATAAAGGGTGTAAAACACCTCTTAAACGGTGAAGGAAAACATCGTGAGGAAACCGGCATGTCCTAGAACCAAAAATTCGAAGACATGTGACATATACCAATCCGCACTGGGCCCGCGTGGTAGATTATAGCCCATTCCCTCTCATTGAGAGGAGGCCGTGTCCCAGCAGTGGGAACATTATAGGCTGATGATGATGATGATGATGAAAACACCTCTTAACGAAGCCGAAAGGCACTAATTGTTCTCCCCATCATTGCGATATTTTTTTTGTTCTACGCCATTCCTGGGAACCTTCTAGTTACGGAGATATGGGGGGTCAGTTACAACTTATGAGAAGTTTTTTTTATAAATACATGTAACATTGAGTTCTACCACAAAACATGATTTATAACCTCGAAAAAAAGTGGTCTCCCAGCAATATTTTTTGCGTAAAGTTACCGTATTTAGTTTGATGTACAGAATGCTTGGTTAACGGCTTTGTGATGAGGTGGTTTACACCCTGTAATAAGACTGCCAGCCTTGTCGGTTGAGTGGTCGCAAGCTCGACTGTTGAGCATAAGGTCCTGGGTTCAATTCCATTCGGACAAAGTATTTTTGGGTTTTTCCAACAGGAATTTCCTCAGTAGCAGTCATGGACACTAGATTTGAGCCCAGTTAATGGCAATAGGGTCGCCCCCTATTAGATGGGACTTAAACCTAACTGGCGAAATATGGGTAATAACACTTCAGAAACTGCTTGTGGTATGCATTATCAGAAACAGAGCAACGAGACAACTTACAAAAACCATTTGCCAGCTGTCGTCTGCATATAAATGCAACTCCGTAAGTGTATTTATGCCTAGACTATGAAAAAGTAGCAAAATCTATTTTATTCTATATAAATTAACATACTGAAGCTGTATCTAGCTATTCCAGTATAAGCTATGTGATTCACAACATCGAATTGACAACCAACACAAAACGATAGTCATAATTCACAAACAATTGCAACTCTCACGCGACCACGACGGCTATAAGTTGCACGATAAAACGTCGAATTTATCGATAACTGTAACACAATGATATCATGCCATTATGTGATAATAAATAAAACCTTATTGTTAATCGATATGATTTTAAGAAATATGATAACAAAAACATTGATGATTTAATGAAAACCATTTGAGAACGTGATATAAAAGAATGGTTATCAAAATCACTTGATAGCCTATAAAACGATTTCGGTACTTATTATAAAGAAACAAACAATGACTGCCACCGGAAACAAAATATTGCATCATTTCTAGGGTACGTTTTTGAACTAATTACTATTATTGTTTGTTTATTTATAAAAAATAGTAAACAGGTAAATCAAAATGCCCAACAATAGAAACTTTATCCAAGTGTTTATATTTATTTTGGCCCGCTTGCACCACAAATCGCTAAACGCGTTTAACGTAGAACGCATTTTAAACATCGATCTGTTTCTATCAAAGGTTTAAAGATGACAGAGACAGAATGATGTTTTAAATATGTTTAGCGTTAAATGTTTTCAGTGACTTATGAGTTTTGGTAATTCCTACTAGCACGGCACCGTACCATTTACTTAATATACATCAAATTAAGGTAAGATAATTTAAACCGTGCTTTATGGTTCGGAAACTTCCGATATGTTGTTTGTTCCCCCACGTGATTAACTGCCACCGAAATAGCCCCCACGAAATACCACTACCCGTAAATAGACTGCATTTTATGAAAATAGGGTGACGATAGGGGTTGTAACTTTTACATAATTCAGTGTATTTATAGACTACGATTACCCGTGTTTGTGATTAAAATAAACAATTGTTAAGGAGTACCAAGATTTACATCATTTTCTTTTAAGTAGGTGAATACAATGTAAATACAAATAGCAACAAAGCTATCGAAGCCATTTTTCAAACCTTCTTGATAAGCTGTAACTACGAGTACCAATGCCCGCTAACATCATCACAGCTCACTTTATGCGTTTAGCATTAAATTAATGTACTTATTTAAATTGCTCTATCCCAGTCTTTTGTTCAGATTTGACAAGGACAGAATTAAGAAAAACGTTTAGTGTTAAACGTGTTTAAGAAGTGCAATCGGGCCTTATGCCCGTTTTCACCGACATCCCCTAAGTTTATGGGATCCCCTAAACATAGATAGGGGACCGATAGGGGATGGTTTCTGTTTCACCACCATTTAGGGGTCACTTAAACGCTAAAAGGTCCCCTATATTTAGGAGGTCGAAATTCCGGCCCATAAACCGGCACTTAGGTAAGTATTCTCTCAAATCACGAAGACGGATCTTAGGCCCGTATTACAGAACATCGCTCAATACTCAAGCATTACTTAAAACTAAATTCAAGCCATTTGATTGGTTGAAACTAGTTTTAAGCAACGCTTGGGTTTTGAGCGATGTTCTGTAATACGAGCCTTAGTCTACTAAGGCCCGATTGCACTTTTACTTCTTATTTAAAACACACTAACAACACTACCAAACCCCGTGCCGTTTTTTAACGAACACTATCAAACCATAATCTCCCGTAATCCAATCCTCACTAATCAAACTAAAACCACAGCTAAAACCTCCATTGTTCAGATACATAACAAGAAAATCTAGCTGAAAATGTCCATAGGAAACAGCCGACACTCGCACGCGTCGGTTCGCGCTGATATTCTCGTGTAACAAAGGCAACGAGATGAAAGACCAGCGCTATACGATGGTAGTAGCTTTCAAAGCTTTGTTATCTGTCGCATTCAAGCAACCAGTCAGATCTATATTACCTTATAACGCCTTGTTCATAACCTCGGGCAATGCGACAAGCGACACGCGCGTGTGTTATTTGTTACCTTAGTTTTCTATTAGTACCAACGCGCTACCAGCACTTTCATTGTGACTGTACACTCTCGACCGAGAGTTCTCTGTGTCTTTTCCGAGACGTCTCACAAAAATCCACACCCAACGGATAAAGAGTAGACGAGCGCTATTATAATACTCTCGCACTGTTCCTGTATCGGAGTGTTTCGGCGAGAGTGTACAACCACCATCACATTTTTATTACCTCCTTATTTAATCTTTGTTCTCGGTAACTAAGATGCTGTTAAATTGCAGCCAGTGAAAAGTTTGTCAAATTCATAGTCATATCTATTTTGACTTAAGTTTACTGTTGGAGAGCCAAAGACAATAAGAACGAGGACGTTTTGCATGGACCCCAAGCAGAATGGGACAAGGGCAGGTATATTATGATGAAATCTACTGCAGCCAGAGGTAAAATGGCAGAAGAGAGGACTAAAATTCGTAAATAAGCAGTCGTTTCGTAAAATTCTTTTTCCCAGTCGTTCTCGAAAGACGCGTGTCGCTTAATCGTGTAACTTGTGGCCAAGCGGTAATGACGGAGTTGACTGGGCTTTCAGTTGTGATGTTTGACAAGGATGGGACGTTTCCGGCCGTAACTGTCGGAAACTGGCAACTTTTCGGACTGAGGTCTGTAGGGTGGGAGTGACAGTTGAGGTGAAGTTTGTTTCAGATTATTTTGAGTTGTGTTGGATAGCTGTACAAAACGTATACAATTCAGCTTTATTTATTTGAAAAAAAAAAACAGTTAAAATACAAGTACATAAAAATCTTACACTACTACTACTACTTATGTACTAGGTTTATAAATGTATTTATCTACCCAAATATCATAAACCCTCTCTAATGCGTTCAAAAACCATAGGCAATGACCAGCATTACCAACCTGCAGAAATGAACGGTACTGTAATGAACTCATAACGCAACTGTAAACAGTTGCGTTATGAGTTTTAAATTTGGAACAGGTGTCAAATTCAAGAGAGTGTGCTATTCTAGTACCACCTACATTAAATCAGATATCGAAAAAAAAAAAAAAAAACCCCAATTCAGTATGATTCTAATTATAAATCGCACGACATTTTCGATCTCGAGTGACACAAGAATAGTGACTTTGTTCGTTTGCCTATGATTTAAAAAAAAATGACAGATATCCGAAACGCCGCCATTTCGAGCTGTCATTTGTTCGTTAGCTTTTTATTTCCAGTAACCCATTCTTTATTTCTGTCGAAAATGAGTGATAGTGACTCAGAAATTGACATGAATACTCCGCCAGATATCGTAAATGCAGCGACGAATGCAACTAATAACCTGTTGGCACAAAAATCAAGGGCCAAGTAACAATGCAGGTCATTTCCCTATGGTTCCTGAACCCATCATAGAGCCCTTATGATATTTGGGTAGATAAAGTAGTGTATGCAACTATACATAATTAGGCATTACAACACTCGTGTGATGCTATTAAGAAACTCGCCTTCGGCTCGTTTCTTAAACCCACACTCGTGTTGTAATGCCCTTCATTATGCACAGTTGCATAAACTACTATAGTTTTAACTAACAATGATTTGAAGTGATGATGAACCATTAACCATACGATAAATTGCACTTGTTAGGTGTATTGATATAAATTATCATTCTCTATGGAGAAGATCGAACAAGAAAGAACATCGTTTTAAATTAACATTATATCCATAAAAACTTTGCAATTTACTTATGCGCGTGTTTCTATCAACATTATACACTTTTCCGTTTGAAATACCTACTCGATAAATTCCACCTAAAATCGCCCGTAGGCATCGTTTCAATCAGAGAATGTCTCCTGAATATGGAAATGACGTTTACATCGAGCACAGGAAACGGAAGGAGTCGCGTCCCAGTTGACAGCGTATGACGTCACGTGTATTTATGTACTTCCGATAGTTATGGAAATGTTACAGTTTCTATGTAACATCTATGGTAAATATGGGTTGATATTATCAAAAGTAATGAATCGATTTTCCATAATCATTTACTTTTATTGATTTCAGATACTAGTGTAAGCAACTAGAAATGTTTTTGTATACGTTACAGTCGTAAATTAGAGCCATTAATTTCCCCCTACAAAATTAACAACATTATCTTGCAAGAGGTTACAGAAATCCGTGACCTGGGAGTTATTTTGGACCAAAAATTAAAGTACACTTCTCATATCTCTGATACGGTGAAGAAAGCAGCTCAAATGTTAGGTTTCATCAAAAGAAACGAGAAATCGTTTGGGGTAAAAACTAAAATTATCCTTTTCAAGGCGTTGGTACGTTGTCAATTAGAGTATGCCAGTATAGCATGGAATCCTATGTATGTTGTACATTCGCAACGTCTCGAGAACATCCAGAGAGCTTTTACAAGACATATTGCTTACATATCCACAGGAATATCACACAGATGTCCATACGAACAACGTCTGGCTTTCTTTCAACTTGAATCACTAAGAAACCGTCGTACTGTCCATGATTTAGTTTTTCTACATAAGGTTGTGAATAGTCAAATTGAATGCGAACAGTTGCTCGAACGTGTCATGTTGTCAGTCCCATATAACCGTCCTAGACAGCCAATTTCTAGACTATTTCAACCACCAACCAGTAGAAGCAACATCGGGAGACACTCACCAATATCAAGAATGTGCAATCAATACAATGAACTCAACTCAAAATTGCCTGACTTGGATGTGTTCTTTGGTTCTCTACCCAGGTTCAAAACCCTGTTGCGCTCCCATTTGAACCGACATTTAAATAGCCTTAAGTAATTTTTTATTTTTGTTTTCAGCCTTTATATTTAAATTTTGTTATTTTATTTTGGTTTTTTGTACTTTATTATTTTAAGTGTGTTATTGTAAGTCTGTTATTTGATCTCTTTTTTAGTTTTAAGTCATAGTTGTTTTATTTTGTTATGAATGTTGTGTACACCTATAATTGGTACGTACATTAGAACCATACCAAATGGACTTTTAATTATAAATGTGTTATGTATGTACTGTTGGTGCACCTATTTTAAATAAATAAATAAATAAATAAAAACTTATTACTTGTTATGGGGTCGAAAATCACAAGAAATAACATTTTATTTGCACTAGCATTTTCCCCAACAAAGTACTCCCAAAATTTGGTAATTTTATGGACAAATTTTGGTAAGTTTGTCCATATTTTTTACGGCTGTTTCTTGAGGCAATCTTTGAGAGGACCGCTTTCCTAGTTCTATGTTGGTCTGGGTAATAATTTACGTAATTTTTTAGTATCCCGATCTCATAATTATATTTCCAAGATATCGTTTAATTACGCTGCATCAGTTAGTACGTCGAAGAAGAAACCAAAAAAATACTAGGTACAGTTCGCAAGCATCTCGGCACCTCGCCCAAGACAGCCAATGATTTAGAAAGGTGCACTTATCCCGAGCTCTCGGCTTTCCGGCACACGTGTTGAAATTCACAACGATTAGTTACGTCTTCGGAATAGATAGGTTTCTAGTTAGATCGATTTCCCATTAGATTCCTGTGTAGTTACTGAAGAGTTTTGTAGTGAAATAATGTTGTTTTTTTTCTCTCCGTTAAAGTTGCTTTGAGTAACTAAAACACTGGGCTGTTGGCCTACCAAAGATATCGGTTTCATTTGCTTTCATTGATGCTATCTCAATCTCTACTTTTCGTTTAATCTACGTATATGCTGATTTTAAACCATATTCTTCGCTTCAAAATCAAGTAAACTTGAATGTTACAAAGTTGTTTAACCAAATACGTTACATCAATTAATGCCTTATTTAAAGAGTGGGTATGCTATCTACGATCGTGATTATACCATTTGAATGCCTTTTTATGGAGTCTTGAGCAATCTTGAGGATCAGTTGGTAAGGTAGGTAGGTATCATTCCAAACCCTGACTAACTATTACAATTTGTCGAAGGTAAAAATCTAAAGCAGTACTGAAGCCATCAACGACAGTAAAGCCAGAATTGTATGCCTCTAGTATTTATCATCATTTCCCTCCTTTGCAATAGTCATGACTTTTAGTAAAGTATTAAATTCGAAGACATGGCATATCAACCAACCTGAAAGATGCGACAAAACGACAGGAGATTTATTTTGTTGTTCTGTCATTTTGTCGATTCTTCCGTCGACAAAATCCATTTCTACGGTGGTCATGCTAAGCGTGTAGCATTGAATTCGCTCGATATATTACACGATGCCGCGTTTTGTAATCCAGCCCATTCCCTCAAATACCGATCCTGTGGATACCAGCAGTGGGAACGTTAAGGCTGATAATGCCATATCAACCTTCTATTTCCACCATGTTAAATCAACCGAACGAAACACCCCAAAAAAGACAGCAAAACAGCGGAACAAAAACATTTTATTTCGGAAAAATAATAAGTAAGACGCGGGAAAACAGTGAACTCAGCTGAATGTAAGCCCTCATTGTATCCCCCCCCCCCCCTCCCGTCTAGACTTAGGGGTAGTGAAAATCTTAAAAGCCCTCCGTTCTTTGTCCGCTGTGGCAGAAAAATATGAACTTTATGAGACCGGGAGCCGTCACAAAGCCTTGCTATGATTACATTGTAAGTAAAACAAAGAGAATAAGGACTTGTTTAGGTACAGGATACAATTTAGTATTTATTTCGCCCTTAAGTTGCCAGGAACGGAGGTTAAAAATGTCTGCCCCTTATTTCCCCATTAGTCTAGCGTTATTGTTGCGCTTTGTTGAGCTTTTCAGCCCCAGGACACAGAGCACATGTGTATAGGATTGCTCTGCAAGCGCTTCCTGAAATTTACAGCGCTGACAAAGATTGATGAAAGCGCTCAACACGCGAAACATGACATCAGTCTAGTTACAATAGTTCTAATTAAACATTATCGTAGTACTAGGCTTCACAATACATCCGCATAACTACACAATAAAACATAATTACCTAGCTATGTACAATATTCTCACAAAGAGA
This sequence comes from Xestia c-nigrum, assembly GCA_916618015.1. Classification (NCBI taxonomy): domain Eukaryota; kingdom Metazoa; phylum Arthropoda; class Insecta; order Lepidoptera; family Noctuidae; genus Xestia; species Xestia c-nigrum. The sequence continues at coordinate 17,479,942 of OU745260.1, forward strand.
GATAATATCAACACAAGAGAATAAAACAATACCATATTCAGTCATGTTTCGTCTCGTTAGTACAAATTACAAGTAGGATTGGCAGACGGTCGCGACTAATGAAAGATGACGCGCCTGACGGATAGCGCATGGATGATTAGGAGACGAGATTTGTTGCTATAAGCATTTTGATAGGCGCTCGTGTGGTAAATAAATGTTGGTGTTTATTTGTGTAGTAGGTACGTTTTGAAGGGCATTAACCACTGAATTGTTGGATATTAACTGTCTTTCAGTAATGCTTTTACGAGTATGTCCAAATCAAAATACACACTTATTAAATTAATGTTTTTGGGGTTCCATACTAAAAATGAAAAAAAAAAACCGAACCCATATGCTCCATATATCTTCACCCGTGTCTGCTTGTCTGTCCGTCCGTCTGTTACACCCAATTTGCTCTGAATATAGTGGATCAAATCAGGTGAACTTTGGTTTGATGGTGTAATCCTATGACTCAAACACAGCTGTGCAAAGTAAATATGTTTTTATGTATTTCTTTTGGAATAAGGGCAATTTTCGAGGCACAAATTAGAAAATTAAACAAAAAACCTTATTTTCAGTATTTTTAACTTCAGCCCTATAATTAACACATTTGAATAACGCCAGCTAAATCATCTAAATGAAGACATGACCCGTTAAACTCGAGCTTCAATTACCATTTGAATGTTAACCACTACGTTGAAACCACACATGGGTGCAAATACTCAAAACGCAGCATCCTTTATACGTGAGACGCTTACAAATGTTCATCTGAATAGCCTGAATACATTTCAAGAGATGAAGACAACCATCTCATCTTGTCTCGAAGATTTTTAAAAAAACCTTCAGACTTCAGGATTCCTTGCTGTCTTATAGCTTGCTTATATGAACGCAGTCTATAGAAAACGTTGGAGGTATTTGCGAGGATGTTTTTCGAGTAATTACTAAAGTAAGGGATATTTTTAAAAGAAGATCGGTGAGTGGGGTACTCTTGGTTAGGATAGGCGAAGAGAGGCGGTGTTTTGATGCAATTTTTTACTCGACTGCGCGACGCAAAGGAGGGTAATGTTTTTATCAGTCTATGTATGTATGTATGTTTGTTTCTATGTGGCATTCTAGAGCATAGGCATTTTGACGAGTTATGCGAACATAAATGTAGGGAACAGCTGATTTTTTTTTCGCGATTTCAAGGTTCGTCCCATAGAAACAGTTGTTCAAAATGATGAGTACAATGACCCCTTTTCGGGTTTAGTATAAACAAAAAATAATGTTGTATAACTATTTAAAGTTGTTTAACAAAACAATCTCTCTCGCTAATTTTCTTACTTATTGATTTAAGTTTTTATTCGTAACTAAAAAGTATCAAATAAAAAAAATTAATTAAATAAAAACAAAAAAAAAAACACGACTGCGTAAAAACTAATTTTAAAAAATATATGAAAAAAATAACTGAAATAAAAACTAAAAAGAAAGAAATAATCCGACTGTGAGTCGTTCTGTTCTGCAGTAGAATTTATGATTTGTTACGGAATTCTAAACTATAGGGCCTATTTCTTTCTTTTTAGTTTTTATTTCAGTTAATTTTTTCTCGTATTTTTTAAAATTAGTTTTTACGCAGTCGGGTTTTTTGTTTTTTTTTTTCAATGTTGAGGTCGGCTTTCAGTTGTAACGGATGCAGCTGATTACCGGTATTTTACATGGAGCGACTGTCTACTGTGTGGTTATTTTTGTTTGCACTTTAATTAATGTTTCCGTAAAGGAGTTAAATGAACCCTGAATCTATTGATTCATTACCAATATTACTTCACGTTTACCGCCCTTACGGGTTAGGTACATCTAAATGAACCCTGATAACAATTTCTTGATGCATCTCAGCACGTGATTGATGATGATAACTGCTCTCCGAGAATACATCTTCTCTTCTGTGCGTAAATTTGATTCGCGTTGAGTTTTACGCTTGGAACATTTTTTTTGGTCGGTTGGTATTTATCGGAAAAAGGTTAGTATGAAAGTAAATTTTGATATTTCGATTCGATATTACTTGCAATAGCTTTACAGAATAAATATGAAATTAATTCTAAAGGGTACTGAAGAGACCGACTGAGAAAGGCATAACCACAAAATTGTGAATAGTTCAAAGTCACACATTTGAAGTTGTGGTTTTTAAAACAAAAATACCACCGTGTATTCCTATGGTCCCAACTGCACGTAGGCACAAAATAACTCAGATAATAACTAGTGCGTAACGTGCGTCACACGGGTTTACCCCGGCTAATGATACCTGACGGGTCAAATTGAGTTACCATTTGTGACAGAGAAACAGCCGAAGCTTAAGGCGATTACATGAGCAACACGCGAGTTTTATAATTACTAAAAGTATATGATTCACTGCTATAAACAAGACCAGAAAAATATATGATATTCTTCAGGATATATGCTAGCATGATACTGTTTTGAAAACATAATACAATTAATTTGGCTCGATAAAAAGAAATCACGAACTTATCTCTAAAAACATCTTTTAAACAATAAAAAACATACTAATATGCATGCGATCATTCTGATTTTTTGGCAAATAAGTCTGCAAGCAATATATTAGCATGACTCTGTTTCAGTTTTTTAATCCAATCAATAGTTTTTTTGTAAATCGATCGAATCACTCATTTCGCGCTATTTGGCCCGCAGTGGCTGACGTAACAACCACTTTGTAGTGCAAGCTGATTAGAACTTTATTCTAACAGCATTTCAAACGAACTTTGAACCACCATAAATAGAGTTGCTAATTTAGCTCGTCTAAGCGCCATAATTGACAGGTTCAGTATAAAATTACAACGGTAAAATGAAAATGCACATGGATTTAGCGGATAAGGGACTACGCACACTTATTCAGCTCTACGCGCGTGTACAGCTGAACGCGCGCGTACGCGTCTCAAACAAAATCGTTGTTTTCTATGGGCATAAGCTGAATAGAGCTGAATAAGTGTGCGTAGTGACTAATTCCAGGTCGGTACTATTTCTGCCGCGGAAAGCAAAAAGGGCCTATCTGCGGGAAAATGTGAAGAACAGAAAGCTTTGCTAAACAAAACCGGCGCGGTAAGCAAGGTTGATTCTTTTACTATTCCCTCTCATATTATGCGCCCCTTACGTTTTCCGATTCCGATTTAAAGTCTCGTCCTCATGTGTCAGGCCTTCCGAAACTCGAACAGATAAGCTCGAAACATTATCCAAGCCAACTCACAAGCTGTGAATGATGTCTTGTGTCAGAGTTCCAAGAACAAACTGCACTTAAAGATTCGATACCATCAATACGACACGCGATATCCGAATCCGATCGTTAAAAACAACACTAAACAAAAGAAGACACAGGCTAGACACAATCTATATGACGTATAGCTATAGCGTTGCACCCAATATTCATCCCTAAAATATCCTCACAAATTCGCCATTATTTAGCAGACAATTTGTGCACAAACAAAATTGATACCACGTACCTAGCTAAGCATATGTCACACGGATAAGTTGATTTCCCGCGCACCGGACCGGAAGCGTACGCCCGGATGCACCGCACTGCTGCAAGATTACATTTTACGCTATCTATGCATAAATGAGGTTCAGAAGGTCTACTAAACTTCAACCATAAAGACTGCAGAGATGAAATACTGAGAGCTTTAGTTTGTGCGACCTCAAAGTATTTGCAGCTATCAGACGCTGTCACAAAAAGTACTAACTGCTTTTATTTTCATAGCTGTTTTCAATTGTATTTTTTTAATGCCTAGGTAACCAGATAGCAAACTAACTAAACAAATTTCGCCAAAAAGCCAGTACTTGAATGCAGATGGTACAACTGAGCAGAAAAGTATCAACCTAAATTTTGGTGATATTCGACTTTAGGTCAACAGCCATGCCCGCAAGGGCCGAAGCCTGCCGGGGTTGCGGGCCTGTTCAAAAGAGATACCACGGCCCCGGAACATAAAGGGCGAGGAAGGAACATGGATGGGTTTTAGTCGGTAAGAGTCTGACACTCCCACCCGCTCCGCCCAGAGTGGGAGAAGTCATTTGATGATTTCCCAACCCAAAAAAAAAAGGTCAACAGCCATGTTCGCCAGACTCGATATTTGTAAAGCTCATTGTTATGAAGTGGATCTTCTGAATCTATTTATTTTCTGCCTCATGCGCTGGTATTTTCGCGAAAATATGTGAATTTAGTGGTCAGGTAAGCTTTATTAAAAGCCCTTTAATTACAACGTGTTTCCAGAATACATTTTGTATTATGGGTAGCTCATTAAAATAATATTGTATGCATACTAACGTATGCGTTGTGCTAATGGCTCTTTTGTAGCGTAACAAAAGGATTTTGCGAAATATAACAACATTGAAGTTTACGCCACCCCTTTCCTTGTATTGTGATGAAAATATCTTTGATTTTCCTTCCAAAATCGACATGCTGTTTGAGTAGTTAAGCCAATCTCGCAACCCTATTCCTTTTCAAAAGCCAAACTACAAAAAAAAACAGCTTCAACCCATATGAAAAAACCATAAATTCTCGTGAAAAGTGGCGTAGGAAAACATGCAAAATGGCATCACACACACAACACTGGCCATCCGGATGCTATGAGATAAAACTCAGTAGCCGCCACACCGGATAAGCACAGCCGCAGCGAAATTATATGACGCCATTAAAACAACACGGTTACAGTATGCCCAGATCATGTAATAGTAGTACTACATAACTTTATGTTATAAGGGGAAAATTAGGGACGCACGTAGATAACATGTCTTTTTGTAATATGAGAGACAATGGTTTAGTTTTGAATGCAGTGTTGAGGAAAGAAGTTGCAGAAATATAAGAGAGAAAACAAAATATGTATGCCTTTGTTTGATAGAGACATTTGTAAACACAACTGCGAAGTACCTACCGAATATTAGTAAGCTAAGTGGCTGTAAGTCGGCCATGTTTGGTGAAAGACCGATAACTGCTGGAACAGAGAACTCCGAGAGAGGAGACCGCGAGTATCTGCAAGCGTGGGATGCACCAATGACCTTAAAAAGGTGGATGCGGATGACACAGAATATCTACCAAAGCACAAAGGTGTTTGCTGCTTGGGTTTAACCAGTTCTACAGCAGTTTCAATATTCTTGAACTCAGCTCTTTATTGCATTCCGTATGTATTACATACATAGATGGTGTAACAAATTAAAGATTTATACGGGGCAACATTAGAAGAGAGGAAAAGTGCTAACTAGCAATTCAATAATAGAATAGTACTACCGGTGTTTTGCCTTCTCCGGCTAATTAGCCAAGAACAGGTCCAAATCGTTACAAAGTTACCTAGGCATAATTGATACCTAATATATTTTGGTTTTGGCCTCAATACATGGAATGTCAGTTTGCGTAATAATAAGGCACGATATGCTTCTATTACAGGATATTTGCCTATATGCGTGTGAAGGAAGCGATTCGTGCGGTTTTTTCATCCTGTCTCGTTTGAAATATATGCTGGTGGTTTTCTACTTACTGTGGGAGGTATACATAGACATATCACGGCGCAAGCTGTGCTCAATATTGGTTACAAAAAAAAACATTTTATAGCTGATATTAAAGGCGGAATCCTGTAGAAATCAATGTGGAAAAGGCTATGGGTCTACCATTGGTAGAGAAAAGTAAAAGGTTCCAAGATTTTTTCTTATAATGAACTGATTAAAAAGTAAAATGGTTGAGTTTAGAAAAGTTTTCGAAAATTCTTTGTAAACCTCCACAGTTTCATTTATAATTTCTAAGGAGAAATTGCTTTTCTTTAACAGAAAGGTGAAAGCCCTTCGCTGACCCACAGAAGTTAGAAATTATTTCACAAAGGCATGATAAATTGTCAATTAATGGGAGTAAACGAGAAATCTTACAAAATTGATTTTCAATGCGCCGTATCCCAATCATAGTCCAAATAAGTCTTCTCAAAGGCTGTTTTATCAGCCATTAAGCTAGCAGGTTAGATCGCAATCAGATATTAATGAAGCCTCCACTGACGTTTGACTCGAATAATAAACAAAATGGCCGTATACAATTAAATTAGATTCATTTCGTTATTTGATGGCGTTTAAAACAGGAATGGTCGAGTTGTTAACTAAAAGCCGGCAGCCGACTGAGAAAGAGTGAAGACTGTAGTGAACGGGGCTAAGACAAATGGCATGGTATGGAATTTAGATAAAGTTAAAAATCGATTAATTAGAACCGACAGTTCTATGGATAAGAAAGAAAAGAAGCAAGCTTCCCAAGCTGTGAGATCTAGAAAGTGAAGAGCCTTAAGAGCGTAGACGGGCTGCATTTTTCCATACAAATGTATTCCCCTATTCTCTTCCTGGATAATGCCTCTAGAGTAATCGTTTTTATTTATAAAAATCTAGGTCTTTTGAAGGCATGCCCCTGTCATTTTTTTTTTTCAAAAATTTATTTAAAAAATAAATATGACTTACCAAAAACCTAAAAAAATACCCCGTTTTTACCTACGTAATCAGACGACTACCAAAGAAAATTGAAAAGTTTTTAAAATAAAAACAAGTAATAGGGGCATAGATCTATTCTTCCTTTAAATTTTGATACCAAATATAATTTAATTGGCTTAGGTTTCGAGGAGAAAACAGGAGAATACGAAACGTCGATCGGTCAAGGATTTTTGTAGGTAAAATCGTTCTTAGCTGCAGTTGTCTCTATCGCACTCTACGGGGGGAGACGAGAGGCGAGGGAGACGGCAATAGTTTCTTCAAATACCTATTTTTTAATTCCCGCGCAGCCCGTCTACGCTCTTAAACACGGTACTGCATTTCGATAATACAAAGGTGCATGCTTCAAAACTAGTGGCATCCATACAAAATATGAAGTACCTAATACCACATAACACGAACTAATAAATATTATTCCTAAAGAATACATAATGAAGACGATACTTGTACCGAACCGACTCATAAAGGCACAACGAGAACATTATCATAGGCATGTATGCCGTATGTTAATGCCGTGACGTAACTATACACGTTTTGGGTTCACGAACCGGTTTGTAAACAAACGTACTAATAGGTAAAACTAATGTATGGGCCTATTAGGTTGATTTAACTTCCAAATGTTCGACGACGATAACTTTTTCCCAAAAAGAAAGATAGGACCGAGTGTAGTTCCCTGTGGAACTCCAATTATCGGAATGCATTTCTGTTTAGTTACTTAGTCTTTCAACAGGCTTAAACGTTGGATTTAATTTCATAACAAAATTATGCGAACGCTATTCGTATAAATAAATATTTCTTACTTGAACTTAATTACGATTTGCTCGGCGTTCAGAGTGCTTGTAAAAAAACTACAAAGTTCGTGATCACGAATGCTGCAGACTCGAGACGTCGGGAAAAAGAAAAAGGAATTCATTTTAATAAACTTCTTTTTAATAAAAGTGGAGATATTCCTTCTAGCGCAAAAGTTTTACTTAGTGTACGAGGCGGATAATCTGAAGACTTAAATGCTGTATACTCGTACTTTAGTAAAAAGAATATGCAAGTTAGTAAGAATATTGCTAAAAAGTATTCCATAATTACTGTACCTGAGATCGGAGGGACAAGTCAGTGCAGCCATGCCAATGGATACGTACCTGCAACAAAAACAAATGAGCATCAGTACTGAAAGATCGCACACGCATATAATTATAGCAGCGTATGAATTACCTTCCGTGTTCCGCATTCAAATTGATATGATGCGTGAGAGATTTTAATTAAATGAGGCGAAGTTTGCAACCCATCCTCATTTAGACTAATTAGAACAACAGGGACATTTGAGGTTGATTATTATTTTAGATCCCTTCTCTACTTATTCAATACTTACTAGGTATCACCTACTTACCAGAAATCTAATACGCATTTTCTACATTCTATGACGTAGCCTGTAAGTTACCAGTACTAGGAAATAATTTTGTCATTTCTTTATTTACAACTTTTCTTACTAAACTCGCAGAATCCTTCCAGGTTCATTGGGCTCGCGGTTATGTTTCCTTTAAGAGGAATAAAAACAATGCTATCGTTACCTTGCCTACATTCCTACCATCAAAACAGGAAAAATATAAGGTTTACTATTTGATATCCGCACGTATTTATTACTCATCAATTATTTTATTACAGATATAAACTAAATTGGATGCAGTAATTGTATTCTCATATTTCTCAATTACTAGATATTCTCCGAAACGTTTGCACAGAAGTATTAGCTACATTAAATATAAATGCTTCCTGATAAATGCTTTAAACCATACCATTGCAGTAATGATGAAGAACTATAAAAATATACACGAAGGGAAAGTAAGGGAAATATACATGCCTACTTGAACACCTCTAAAACCTTACACTTAAAATTTGAAACCTAAAGAAGCAGTCAGAGTCATCCATACCACAGAACTTCACTAGTGAAATACAAAAATGAAACAACAAGACCAGTAGCCTTGTCAACAACAGAACAACCCTTCCCGTTGCACCGTGCAGGTTTCTCGACGAAGCCAAACGGCGATGCTTGCAACTGAGTAAACTACACCCATGAGATACGCTGACTAACGATACCTTCACAGTGTGTAATTTCAGTAAGGAGAAAATGTTGTCGACGTAAGTGGAGTGTCACATTGTTACATGGGTGATGTAATGGAAGAATCGGTGTTGATGTAACTTTGAGTAGGTTTAAAGGTTTGGAGGTAATGAATATCTTTACGCTTTACATTTCCTGGTCTAGAGATACTGTAGGTATGTGAGGATGAGGACGAAGAGAAATTATAGTAGTTTAGTTTCGATTTGTGCCCGGTCGATACCAATATGCTGGCCCCAATCATAGCGGATTTAAATATGGTTAGCGCATTGAAAATAACTATTGCATAGCCCTGCGGGAATTACAAGCTCGTAGTTATGTATTATTTGTAACACTAATACGAAACAATAAAGACGAACAAATTGCTATAAATCACAATAAAGCTAAAAGCTATTTCTAACGACAAAAAAATAAAACTACCAAAGATTTCCCAAATTACAATAACTATTCAGAATCATCTTCTGATTATTTCCTAAGAATTTCTTTAGTGTTAACAAGAAACAGAATACAAAGGACAAAATGTATGGAGTATTCTTGAGACAATCGACAAATCGACCTTATAGCTCAGCTAGCTCACTCCTAATACCGTATTGACCTTAGTCGGGCAATCTCCGTAGGAAGTCACGCAGAAATTGCTGAGGCACATTGTTTATCTTAGCCTAGGCTCAAGTTATCTAACCTTTTATCTCTAGTATGGTACAACTATTTAGCTTTTTATACAAATATATGCTTTTTCATGGCTTTCGGACGCTATGAAAAAGCATATCTATCCTTTCACCAGATATAACAGTCATCATCATCTTTGTCCTTCACTTTTCCCAATGTATATGGAGTAGGTGCATCATTCCTTCTTCTTCTATTGTTTATTAATGTCATCTCAGCAGTGTCCCCCTTTTAGCCTTCACAGACTGCCTGTCTATCGTTTCTTTGGTCTTCCATTACTCTCATAGCCGTCCACATTCATACTTCTTTAAGCATTACAGATATGAGAATGTTTGTTAAAGGTATTTTTCTTATTTATAGGCCACTTGAAAGCTCTATGGGACAACTCACGACAGATAGTTGGATAGAAGGTCGAAATTCGCTAGTCTAAATCGATAAGATCACTTTTTGAACCGTAAAAACTTCTGCAAACTATAAATCAACGTCCATTTTGTTTCTATAGATTGTATCTTAAATTCTCAACTTTATTACCAGGATATTTTGTTCTAAGACGAAACAATGCATATATAGTTTTATTTATCTACGATCAAGGTGAGAAATAATGATGGTTCTGTAATTCAATATCAAATTATCGTAGTCTTGCGGTTAGACGATTACCTTTGTTAGTGAACTGGACTATCAAATTACCGAGGTATAAAAATGGACAAAAATAATTAGTTTCTCTACGTGATTTTTAGTGGTTACATATCATAGAACAGGTTCTATGATATGTTTTTTGCTTATTTTGTTCAATAATATTATTTTACTCCGTGCTGCCACTACGTAGCGAAGTTATAAGAACTTAGTACACACAATATAGATATTACATCATAGGCAGCAATCGGAGTAGCTAATACAAAATATCGTGTACAATATATTTTTATTGAGGGTGACATAGGGAAACTTGTATAGTTATTATACTTGTATGTTTCATGACAATAAAATAATACGAGACGATTGATAGTACCTTGCAGGTGTACGATTCAGGTCGACCACGACTAGGTACTAGATACTAAGTTATTCAAAGTGACAACAGACAACTGGTGATGTAGTTGAAGTATTGGATTCTTCTTAAAGCGGATGTCATCATCATTCTCTTGGCTGTATCCTAATTCATTTGAGACCAGCGCAGCACGTCTTTTACTTCCATACTTCTCTATTATTCGTCATTTCATCAGACACCTACTTTCTTGCCATATCATTCTTTATACAGTACATCAATCGTTTCTTAGGTCTTTCTCTATTCTTGAAAAGAAAGAAGGGAAAAAAAGAAAAAAGGAAGGGAAGGGATGCTTACTGAACAAAGAACGTATTGCAATCACCAAATACCACTATCGTAAAATGTATAGATGTATGGATGCTTGTTAATTACTCTTTCACGCAAAAACCACTCGACGGATTTGGCTGATATTCTGCTTTTAGGATACTTTTTATCCCAGTAGTAAGATCCCATCCCAGAGAGCAGCGGTAGCCCGGTAGTGGCGGCCCTGACTTACGAACAGTTAGTCGTGGGTTCGAACCCAGGCAGGCGAATTACTTTGTGTAATTCATTTCATCATCACTGCTCTCAAAACGGTGAAGGAAAACATCGTGCGGAAACCCATCCCAGAACCAAAAATAAAAAACTGCACTGGGCCTGCGTGGTGGATTATAGCCCATTCGCTCTCATAGAGAGGCCTGAGTCCAGCAGAGGGAACATTAATAGGCTGCTGATGATGAAGATCCCATGGGACAATTATCAAACTTTACGCTGGCGAAGCTACTGGTACAAGCTAATCCAAACTAATATTATAAATGCGAAAGTAACTCTGTCTGTCTGTCTGTCTGTCTGTCTGTCTGTCTTTGCTTCACGCCTAAACTACTGAACCGATTTGTGTGAAATTTGGTACAGACATAGTTTGGAACTTTAGAAAGGACATAGGATAGTTTTTATCACAAAAAAAAAATCTGCCGGAAGTCACTATTCCACGCGAACGAAGTCGCGGGCAAAAGCTAGTCGTACATAATTAGTTCATCAACGGTCTAGTCACTTGGCCCTCGGCGATTTCCGTGCACCGTCGGCCGCATGCACCCGATACGATTCCGATCATTTTCCGGCCATTTTCCCATAGCCGCAGGCGAGGCAGACCGTGCACCATGCTACCACAAAGTGGATTAGCGGGCCCTCAGATTGGCTATCAGCGCGGTGGCCAATGGAAAATCGAGTCCACGTTTCGGCTAATTGACGTTCACAATCGTGTTATTTTGGAAAGTAACAGAATTAATGATTCGATAATTATTTTACAACTTAATTTTATCAATATAGGAATCGGAAACCAGCTGCAGTTAAAACTATAATTGAGGAAACTGTTTATCTTGATTGCTTGATAAGAAAAAAAATATTTTCACTGCGAATCTCGTTACAAATCGATTCGAAAATCGTGACTGTTATCTGCAAAATCCAGTTTGGAGTCAAATTAGTTTGTGGTAATGTCTACAGCAAGGTGGGGCATATTTAAAAGAAGCTATATGCCTCCTATGGTAGGTATAACGGTTGGATATACCACAGAACATTAAAAAAAAACAGATGTCCAAAGCATTATAATCTACCGATAAGTATTGAGTACACGGCCTTGAATCGCTGCAAGTAACGATGCAAACATGACGTTTTGCTGAAGCCTAGTTATAACATTGTAGCTAAGGTATTAAATCATAGATTTATTGGTTCTTTGTTAGTTCTAAATGGTAGGTAGTATCTTTATTTTAGAATGTACATGATTTATAACTTACGAACCTATTAAAATAAACTAACTAACTTACACTAAAAACTTAAAAATAGCGTCAAAAATCTGCTCCTCAACGCTGTCAACTGGAAAGTCCCCAGGAGACTGGCGGCGTTACCACGCTGTATTGCAACGCTAAGCCTTTGGCTAAGATAAAAGCTAGCCTTAGGATCATGTGAAGTATCAACTAAGCATTTTGAAATTTCCTTGAAAAGGCTGTGAGCACTCGGGCCCGACCGTCCGAGAGTTTCAACCCCAAACGGCTCGAAAATATAGTTAGGTACCTTTTTGGCACTGGCGACAAAAGTTGAAAACTTAGCTCATTTAGCCAAATAAATTGTTGTTTAGCGATAATCTGTTACAACTATACATGCGTAACCAAAAGTTTATGTAACTAATACTACTATTTACTCTTATACTTCTATATACAATTCCGGTTCAACGATCGTGCCAGTACATAATGAGTGCTAGCCCTTCGCTTAAAGCACTAAGTACTTCTAACATAACAGAACTGCGTGTCCTTAATTGCCTCATTGATTGAGAGGTTGCGTCATCGCTAGCTAATGGTCAATGGTCCATTAAATATTTTATTAGTAAGAGAACAGTATCTGAAAAGATCACAACTGTAATCTTTGAAGAGTTAGAAATAATTGTACTTAATAGTACTCTCACCTTTTGCCAGTTTCAAATCTCAAGAAATAGGGAGCGAGCCTAATGACATCAGCCGCAGCCGGCCACATTCCCAGAGTCCGTGGCAGGGGGTCTACTCTCTAAGAAGTAGTTTCGGCCGAACTTACGGGCGTTTCTTACTCCGTATCATTTACGGACATAAGATTCGTTAGTGGCCGAAACTAAAAGTGAATGACAACTCGATTGGTCATCTGTCCTTACTCCCGATGTGTTTTTAAAACTCATAAATACGAAAATAAAAGGGAGTAGGTTCATTTCAAAGTATAAAGCTAATTTCGGACGGGCAGTGTATCCTCGTTGACGATCTTGGACAGTCCCCTTGCAACGCGAAAATTTCTTTTGGAAAAACCTAATAAAACACTTTTGGAATCAAACCCAGGACCTGGAATTCAGCAGACATGCTTGCGACTAATAAGCCGAAAGGCAGCAGTGAAGAATCACTAGTCCATTTAAAACTTACTCGTTAACTTTTACAACGAGTTAAGAGCGGGCCTAACGCCAGGAAAAATTCTGATTTCCCCCGCGCGTCTCGCCACACCCGCATTAGTGCGTTTATCAAACACGGGCGGCGCGGCGCCACGATGCGCGACGCGCGGGACCTATCTCGCGTACTTGAAGTCATTGAGCTGAGTATATGCAACATAGATAGATGAAAACACTTTCTATTCTTATTTTTTTTTTAGTAAATTTAACACCTTCAATGCATTCCCATGTTGTTTGTATGTCGTGAAATAAAAGTTTTGAGTAGGTAAGTAAGTATTCTATTTCATCTTAGTTTTCTTAATATAAGATATCGGAATTGTAGACATCGGAATGCATGATTAATAGGATACAATGGTTGGAAGCGACTTCTTAAATAGGTGGTAATTTTTTTCGGCAAACCGGGGTATCTTGACGTTTGTTACGCCATTTTGGTAATCTACTTTTCGACATTAGTTAGCATTTGATTCTGTAGTCAGAAAGTTAAAAAAATGATCAATTCCGGAATACGGAATAAAAACAAACGTTGCAGGTACCTATACATTCGATTCTATAATTAGAACCCTAAATTGGTTTTTAATTTTGCTACAAATAAGAAACGATCGAAAGAAATATCGTATAATCATCATATTAATATTTATTTATTAGTTTTATTCACAACACTGAAGCTTCATTTACTAAACATGAGGTTATTTTCTTGGACATACCTGTGCAATAATTGAATACATACCTTCAAGAATGCCAAACACTTGTTTACATAAAAACTTGAAAGCAAATATTATATATTTTACAATTTAATAAAAAAAACGACCAAGTGCGAGTCGAACTCACTCGCCCATGAAGGGTTGAAACAGCAACTCAAAAATGAATTGATTGAATGTACGGTAAACGGTTTATGTATTAAAAAATACTTACTAGATGTCGTTCAAACCACTTTTCGGTGGAAGTTTACATGGTAATGTACATCATATATATATATTTCTTAGTTTTATCATTCTCTTATTTTAAAAGTTACAGGGAGGGTACACATTTTACCACTTTAGAAGTGTCTCTAGAAAAAAACATAAAAAAACCTAATTATCATTTTTAAAGACCTATCCATAGATACCCCAAGTATGGGTTTAAAAAAAAAAATTGAGTTTCAGTTCTAAGTATGCGTATGGGTGAAACCCTGAAAGTTTTTTTTTCTATTATTGTGTGAAAATAGTAATATAAAATAATACGAACAAGTAAAATTAAATTAAAATTTGAAAACCTTCCGACACATAATGTAATTAAAGTTAAATATAAAATAATTGATTATAGTTAAATTCTGGGAACCAGGCATCACTCCACTTTCCGTGTCTCATTTCGTTAATATTCCTTATTCCCTTTGAATATAGTCATTATTGTAGGTTTATAGTCAAAATCTTTCATTTGATAAATTGATACCCATATTGAAAAAAAGGTAATTCGCCATTTTGTGGTGGCGGCTATCTTGGATTGTAAATTTATCATACTGAGTATTCTACTAGTCACGCCCTTTCATTTGATACCCATATCGAGGGAATTGAAAAAAAATATATGCAAGTAATCCGTAGTTTTGTGTCAGCGGCCATCTTGGACCAATTTTCATCAAACATAGCTAAGAACACTCCCGACTAATTCACCTTTCTAATAAAATATAAAATTAAAATCGTTTCTACGATGCCACAGACAGACACACATACAAAGACACGTCAAACTCATAGCACCCCATCGTTTTTGCATCGGGGATTAACAAAGGAACTTTGGCATAGTATAAAAAAGACAAGTAGGATATCTTCATATAAACGCACCGCGCGCGGCTTGTATGTGTGCGTCATACTATCTTTACGTCGCCGCACGCACACTCTAACAAAATCTCGACCCGTGTCTTACTGCCGCCAGTCGAGGCTTGCACACCGCTCAAAGTTCGCGCCTCACGGCTTAAAGGCATACGTAAATAAATTAAAAATGGGTGATTATCGCAGGAGAACCTATTGCTGTGTGTATGGGTGTCTAAAAATAACAGGAAAGGTTAGCAAGTCGCTTATTCTAGCATATAATTTATTATTGATGCTGAGATACCTAGTTATTTTTATGTTGTATAAGTCTTCTATTAGACAGATGAAGTAGGCAGGTCTACTTTCCCACTAGATTGTTAGGTACTTGATCTGACAATAGATTCTTTGACTTTGTTTACGTTGAGTTATGCCGATTTCTCAGTATTTTAGGTAGGTATAGTAACTCAATCCCTATTTAAAGTTACAAAATACGTAATTTAAAATGATTGACGAATAGGGTAGACGACAAAAGACATCTAATTAGGTAGTCCGTCAGTTAGATTCATCATCATCATCATCATCATCATCATCATCAGCCTATAATGACACGGCCTCCTCTCAATGAGAGGGAATCAGTTAGATTACTAAAAAATATTTAACCCGTATTTTTTCTTTTGTTACACAAACCAAAATTTACGAATGTGACGCCTTAGTATAATTTTGAATGAGTTCTGACGTCACGAGCCCCCACTCCCGAGTTTTGCTGCGTTTAATTCTTAGTAGGTATTGACCATTGATTTACAAAACCAAAAAAGTATGTGTCCATTATTTTCCAATACTTACTGACGGTGTCGGCGACGAGACTCTTTCTCCACACCAGGGTGCAAGTAATGGCCATACGTAAAAGGCATCGTGAGTCGTTTTAGTTTTGAATCAAAATTTTGTGTTTTGAAAACTTGTGATAATAATTTTATGTCGTAAATAAGTATTTTTTTTATGGTATCTTATTGGAATCTTCATAGTGTTATGATGATTTAGCATCATCACCATTTTAAAGTCCAATAAGACCAAGAAAAATGTAATTTATAGTGTTGTGTCACATATTTACGTAATTTGAAAAGGTGATTTTTTGTTAATTAAGATATGACGTTGAAATTAGTGTAAAAACGTTGGACTTGGCTTAAAACCGATATCCATGCAGAAATCATGTAAATCGGTCCAGTAGTTTAGGAAATATAAGATAAAACAAATAGTAAACACTGTGTTCATCGTAAATTTCACAGTCTTTGTTGTATAATATTTTTTTGATAATAGTTTAGGAGACATAGTTCATCAGAACAATGTTTTGAATGCGTTATAATCGTTTGAAAGATAGACCCATCCAAAATGTCCCCCCCGCCCCTCTAAATTTTAAAATAAGAGAGTAAAACGAATATGCTGTAGATTTCAATGAAAACCAGACAACACATTTATAGGCACTGAATTTAAATATAGCTAAAAGTGACAACCCTGAGACAGTAATTATAACGCGGATTGAGCTGTAGATGCACTACTGCTCCTGTTTATACTATGACTTTGGTAAGCACGACAGGTGGTCAAGCTATACAAAACCAGTTTATGCAGATATCTCATTGTACATAAAGTATATACATGGTGAGGCCACGTTATACTGGAAATGTAAAAAAATACTTAGGTAGCCGGAATGTGGCCAGAGTATTGTAAATAGGTATTCATAATTCTTTATGAAATCCTAGGTGCACACATAAGGTATGTGAGATTTCGGTAGTAGGAAAAGATAAACGTACTTCTCCAGTGAAACATTTTGGTCATTATTCAAATTCTTTTCGACCTCGATGGTACTCCCAACAGAACCATCAACAAACTCGATCACTCGATTTGCATTATTTTCTGGGAACTAATACCTGAAACAAGCGAGTGTTCGGATTCACATTACTTTTTATATTTTTTAACGTGATTCATATTATGATTCTGCTAAAGCGGCCACTTTAGGGCCCTAGTCTATTTTAAATCTTTACTAGTTGACCCGACCTACCTACTACCTATCTACTATCTACCTTCTACCTACTCCCACCCACTACTTTCACGTAATAATAACACATAACGTACCGCGTGCGTAACGTATCTACAAGTAATAAAACAAATCCCTTTAAATAATAACTACCATATTTTATTAATTTATAATAAATAATATACCTACATAACGGTTAATTCGTACGGGTTGTATCAGCCGAAAGACGTCCACTGCTGGACATAGGCCTCCCCCAAGTGTCGTCACATTGACCGGTCAACGGCGACTCGCATCCAACGTTGTATGTAATTATCATAATTTCACACAAAAACAATGCACGATCAAATCAATCATCCGTTTGTTTTGAGTTTACTATGCGCTTAGGCACGTAAAAAATACATAAGTACTTTCGACTACGGCAATCAGCCATAAATTGAGTGTTCAACTGCTTTCCTTCTCGCTTCTTCCGTTTTGTTACTGTATTTTTCATGTTAGCCATGTTACTCAACAAAAAATTAGTAATATTATGAAAATAATAAGGGCGGCTGGGCGCGGAGCAAAGTGACATAGACTGCCCGTCTCAACACAGCGAGGGCTACTGATCGGTGAAACAAACTGATGTCTCAAGCTCGCGTCCCGCGAGACGGAAGACGGCGCATTTCGCGGATTAAAAATGTAGTAAGCGCCAAACTCTGTCGGGTCTATTATCTCTTAAAATAGAAAATATTTTGAAAATTTTCTCAGAGTCAGCCCTAGGTTACACATGAGTGATAATATTTATGTAGTTTTTGGTTCAGTAATATGCACCAAAATAGAATACAAACCAAAATTCTTGAAAATTAGAGGTAACTTTGTGACGATTTTCTATCGAGAAAATTTTATCCTATTATGTTTTTGCTCAGACCCAACCCTCACATTTATAATGAAGTTTCATGACATATTTTTTTTTTCTAATTTGAACATGATTTACTACTCTAAAAATCTAATCTAAGATTGAAGATTTTGCTTTAGGCCCGCTCTTAACAGGTGGCAAATAAACGATTCAGTCCGTTCTAGTCGCCCACTCGGTCACGAATACGGGTAATACAGCATTTTCTAATATGCATAATAAGTAATGGAAACTAGGCCTCTGGCTGTCAAGTTTCTAAAGGCTTTGACCGCGAGTCTAAACATTAGAGTAGATTTAGCACTTAGAAAACGTCAATCATGAAAAGATTTATCGAATTGTCTTAAATCTGGGGTTATGTAATTAAAATCCTACTAATATTATAAATGCGAAAGTTTGTGAGTAATGTATGGATGTTTGTTACTTTTTCACACAAAAACTTCTGAACGGATTTGGATAAAATTTGGTACACAGATAGTTTATAATCTAGATTAACACAAAAGATACTTTTTATCCCGGTAGTAAGATCCCATGGGTCATGGGACAATTATCAAACTTCACGCGGGCGAAGCCGCTGGCAGAAGCTAGTATTAGATATTTTTAACAAGTTTCCACTAAAACTCAGGGGTGGATCTGATACGTTGGCTGCCTTAAGCCTACGAAAGATCGCCGCCCCCTATGTGCTGTAAACAATGAAAAATTTAATAAACTATACAAATTAAATAAAAATATAAAAAAACGATATCTCAATCAGAATCACTGAATGTTACCATTTCTATTCGTGACAAAATAAAACGTCCAAATTTTGCCTCCCTAGGCCAGGGCACACTCGGCCTCTTATTGGGAAATCCGCTCCTGCAAAGACTAAGATAAAACCTGCACTGCTGGAATTTCAATTGGCGGATGACATGTAGAAGATCACGGGTAAGAAGTACTGTCACAGACCAGGGAAGCATGGGAGCAAGGGGAGGAGGCCCATATTCAGCTGTCGGTGAAACAAGGATGCCAAAGATGATTATGATGAACGCTATTCAACACCCAGCTTTGTGAAAAGAGAGTAGCGGTGGCCCAGTGGTGGCGGCCCCGATTTATGATCAGTAAGTCGTGGGTTCGAACCCAGGCAAACGCATTACTTTGTGTAATTTATCTCATCACCACTGCTCACAAAACGGTGAAGGAAAACATTGTGAGGAAACGGCATGTCCTAGAACCAAAAATTCGTAGTGTGACATCTATATACCAACTCGCAAAGGCCCGCGTGATGGGTAATAGCCCATTGGCCGTGTGTCCCAGCAGTGGGAACATCATAAGCTTATTATGCTTTGAGTAAAGCGTTGTAATTACAACAGCGTCCTACGATTTAAGCTGTAAAGTAGCATGTAGGCACAAAAGTGTTGTCTAGCGTTCGTAAAATCGGTCATTACTCTCTCATTACATTATGCACTCAAAGTCAATCAACTTCTATGAATGTTCTGTACATAATTTTTCAATTTATTACATGAGCATAACTAATCGCTCATCAGTGGGGTCCAATTAAAATACTGCAAGACTGATTAGGAGACAGATTACGTATGCTTTCTCGAGACTACTAGACACACACCTACGAGTACATTCCTTTGGATAATACAGTACGTAGATACCAATATATCGTGGGTTATGAAATACTTCGTACAGCCATGTGTGAAATTATATTATGGACGTTCAGCGATTTTCAAAAGTCATTTTCTGCTAAACTCTCGAAAAGCATGAGGGAGGCACAGAACCCAGAAATATAGCACAAAAACGGAAATTCCGGGCTGATATGATAAATAAATTACACACAGCGCCATCTAGTGCCACACTAAGTAACGAAGCTTGTGTCGTGGACACTAGATAGTTAATATACTACATAGACATTTTTTGTTATAAGTACATGCTTAATATACATATAAACATTCATGACTCGGAAACAAATATCCATGCTCATCACACAAACATTTATTCCTACCGGGATTCGAAACCGGGACCCAAAGAACGTAAGGCAGCCTCACTACCGCTGCGCCATTCGATGATGATGATGATGAAAGGTTTACGAGATGAATAATAGGCGATTGTGGAGGTCCTATTTTGAACATGGGCCTCTCTGCTGCAGGGTCGAAAGTGTGACATATTAACATTTATTGGAGATCTGGGGATAATGAAGGTACAATTTTAACTTGGCCACCTACTTGGTGTTTCTTGAAGACGTCCCATTGAAACTAAAGAATTAGAAAATGTAGTGGACTTTTGCAGGTTAATAAAACATTTCGCACTTGACTGTACAAACACTCACTACACCTTCAATAGGTACCTGTGCCTACATAGTTACCAATCCTATCGATAGAAGGGCTAGGTTGCGTAATTGTAACCTGCCATGCTCCCACGCGGGTTTCATAACTCACCTTTCAACTATTTAGCAATTCTATGAGGCACCTACGGGACCTAAATGGACAGATGTCTTAATAGACGCTGAATGTTGAACAGTCCTTGGATTTGGAGGCTGTAGGTACACCGGAATCTTGACGGTTGCTTGCGAAATCCGCTTTGTCCTGTTTTCACGAATAATAGGCGACACATTGCCTGAATAAAAGCGCCATGTTGGATTCTCAACACTAGGCTTAGCGCTGAGAGTTGAAATTCTGAGAGTACAAAAAATATTTGAAGGTCTTGGAAACTTAGATTGTCACAGCCTCGCCGTGCCTCACGAGCCGAGGGCGTCCGTGGTTTATGATATTATCAATGGCGAATGTGAGCTTTGTTTTGTGAACTGAGAAGGCCTTTTGTTTATAAAACCATGGACATGTCCAATTAGTAACCGGATAGTAGAATGGAAGCTTAAACGCGCACGTAGTCACGCAACGACCGTTATTTTGATTCCGAAGACAGGAAAACATCCTAAACATTCATGTTACCCTGGTATATTTAGCACAGTCAATAACAATGCAAAATACCTGTAAGAAGCATTTAGGAAAGCTATGTAAACGAAAATGTAACGTTTACTTCTCAACATAGGTGGACCAACAAAGCAGAAGATCTACCAGACAATTAAAAAGCTAAAGCCAAAAAAGGAAATCGCCGACAAACAAATAGAAAAATCCGCAGCGCCAGGTCGATGACCCAAGCAGCGCGGCTAGGCAATCAATTCCTGCAACCAGCAGGTGCCAGCCCCCCAGCTGATTACCCTCACACACGGCCCTACATCATCTGTTAACAGGACTCCCATATTTATGGTCAGTTAATCTGTAAGCCATTAATTTATCGCATCGAATCGCCTGTTTCTATGAAGCGGCTATTAATTCACGATGGCTAACGAGGTTTCTAATAACTTGTAAATGGGAGGCAGAGATTTTATTTTAGTTTACAGTAAAAAGGAAAGACTGGAGTTTGGTAATTGATGTGCCCAATTACGCAATCAACGATTGTAATAGGCAATATTTTTATCAAAACAAGGCGGGTGCTGTTATAACCAAAGGATATTTTAGTCATAATATATTATCCAGTAGGTAAGTTTTCAAGTATATCCCCGCTAATTCATTCCCATTATCACAATTAGCATATGATTGTTTGATAAGTGATAAAAAACGCACCACGTCGCGTTATCACATAATCTGATATTTCGCGAAATTTTAACATAATAACAAACAGAAGTGAGTCAGCCCGTCGTGAATGTTGCGATCGTATTTTCCTTGGTGAGTACCGGTTCAAGAAGAAAGAAACAAAAGTTCCCGTGATTATGAATCACGGACTCACGGTTGAGATACATAATAGAATGTGTTTACAGAAGGCCATGTCTTTACAACGAGCACAAAAGCTGTGGATTTGAGCTGACTCGTAATCCCAAAAACGCATGTGCGGAAATATCGAGTTGGGTCAGGAAGTTGGAAATGGAACCAGGCGTGCTAGAAAATTAGGATCAAGAAGCTTGTGAGATTTTGTCAATTACGAGCTATACTCAAAATGTAAGTAGCACTTATTTTTAACAAATACTCAAAAATGATGTTTGGCCATACAACATTTTATGTTTGGAGCGACTCAAATGTTAGGCAACCCTTCAATTTTGACGTTTCAGTATTCGGGTGACACGATTGATACGACTTTTTCTGATTGACAGCTACTGCCGTTGTGGAATATCTACCCCGTTCTTTCTAAGCTTTTCTAATGCCGAGTGTCTCTCTGCCATGTCGATTTTCACGGGCCATAACATAATATCGTACCTGTAATTACGTAAGGGTTTGGTAAAGATGATCTTCAGACGCTACATCCTTTTACTTATATGCACGAGGTCGTGGTTGAAACACCGTACAGTTGGCAAGATGGCAGGCAGATCCAAAGGAAGAATAATTATGGGATACTCAATTCCATTTAGACTTTACTTACTGCTTATTTCTCTATCATGTGACACATCAGATCACATCAGGTGATTATGAGCTAACGTTGAGTGAACGGTCAAGTGCGAGTGTATCACGTCGTGACCTTTGATTCAATGTCGCATTCTAGATAGTATTCATTCCTTTGTGATTCGTAATGAGAATCAATTAGCTTCAGTACTTTTGTTTGTCAGAGCATTAGCTTTTAACCTTTAAGAGCAAAAGAGAAAGGTGGATTAAGAGATTGATTAAATAATATAATTGTTTAGGTATGACAATTGCTTGGTACGTCTAGCTATGTATAAATAATGCACTAATGAATTACTTCATGCCCGTTTATCACATTATTAAGTCATGTTGTACAAATACTATAAGATACATTATGTAGGTAGACATACCACTAATTCCTCCTAAATAATCATTTTCCTTTACGTGTCTCCTGTACTAATTTCTAATTAGTACTGAAGCAACAGTAGTACACATACGATTTTAGGTAATAATTATCTACATGTATACCTACTAGGTATGTAGTAGTACCTACTGTGGAGAATTAGAGATGTGATGATGAAACTGTAGGGCTAACAACATATTTTATCTGCTTCGACCCCTCACAATACCTACAAGAGCGTAAAATGTAGTATTATAGAACCATAGATGGGATTCCCAAAGAGGTAGGTAATATCTCCGTAACTAGAAGGTTCCCAAGTATAGTGTAGAATAAAAAAAATGATCCCAATGACGGGAAGAACGAGTGTCTTGGCTTCCTTAAAAGGTGTTTTACACCCTATATAAATATTTTGATCCCGAAAGCAAGCGGGCGATATACACAACGATTTGCTAATAAGAAGTAACAAGAAGGTTAGATTACTATTTTCTTCGTCCTGTCCCATCTCATCCCTCATCATCAGTCTCTTCCCCTTATCTTAATTCATTTGGCGAAATTGTGCTGATAGAAGGATTGAATAGTACGGGGTTCGTGGAGATATTTATAGTAAAAGTAACTTTGACCTTCCATATCTCCGTAACTAGAAGGTTCCCAGGTATGGTGTAGAATTAAAAAATGATCCCAATTACGGGAACAACAAGCGCCTTTTGGCATCGTTAAGAGGTGTTATACACCCTATATAAACATTTTGATCCCGAAAATTTTAGATGAAGACACACGAATCCAACCTGGCAAGTGGGCGTATGACTAAGTAGTAACAAGAAGGTTAGTTAACGATTTTCTTCGTTTTGTCCCATCTCATCCCTCATCTTCAGTCCAGTCTCTTCCCCTAATCTCAATTTATTTGTGGTCAGTGCCACACGTCTTCTTCCATACTTCTCTATTAATAATAATAATCTATCTATATAAATAAAAATGAATTGTTGTTCGTTAGTCTGATTAAAACTCGAGAACGGCTGGGCCGATTGAGCTGATTTTGGTTTTAAAATGTTTGTCGTAGTCCAGGGAAGGTTTAAACGGTGGGAAGTAGACAGGTAGGTAGGTAGGAAAAAATGCATTGCAACGCATGCCGGGTACAGCTAGTAAATAATAAATATCGTTAGACATTAACACACAGCGCCACCTAGTACCACACTAAGCAAAGCTTGTGTCGTGGACACTAGATAGTTGATATACTACATATATACTTTTTTGTTTGTAAATACATACTTATTATACATATAAACATCCATGACTCGGAAACAAATGTCCATGCTCATCACACAAACATTTGCTCCTACCGGGATTCGAACCCAGGACCCTAAGAACGTAAGGCAGCCTCACTACCCCGTCATAGTCGTCATCTCATCAGACCCGTATCCGTTTTATCTCGTCTATGGCTCGTAATATTTGAATATTCTTGCTGACAGACAGCGCACTAACAAAGTCAAACATTTTCTAAAACTGTTCCATATGTACTGTACTGCACTGTTGTTATTAGAGCGCAACCGTAAATGTATGCACACAATAATGTTTGGTTGCAAGTCAACCCGTTAGTGGCACATCCGCCACCCACAGTCGGGACCTGTTACTTAACCAATCAGCCACAACCGGCAGGTTGCGGTAGGGTTAACATAAGTATTTGAAAGCGTGCTTAGTTCCACTTTTGTTTGTTGAAGTAAATAAGAGGCTTTATAATTTACTAACTTTTCTTACGAATAAGATTTCGAGGATTCAGATGTTGATTGTTCAAATGGGACTCCCCATTGGGAAGTTTAATCATTTTGAATTTTTGACAGTTAACAGTAACAAAAACTGTCAGAAATCAATCATTTCCCACGGATTATCATTATTTGACGTTACAACAGCCAAACTTTAATGGAGCATAAAATACACCAATAACTTTCCAAAAACAGGCCGTTAAAATAGCAAATCATTTTGATCTCAAAGTAACCTGAGGTGAATGACCTTTGAGATTAACTCAGTTCCTGCCATTAAGTCCAGTGCTAACGTTTTGTCACCTGGCTTTTTATTTAGGTACAAACAAACTACGATTAAATAAGTATTAAGTTTCCACGAACTGTGAATGGCTACCAGTATTTAAATGAAGATGGATGCATTTCATTATTAACGCAGCACGATTTTACATTTATCGTAATTATATAAGTTCACGTTTAAGCAAATTATTACATTGACTTGACATACATACTTCTGACTTATAACGTTTCGCTCATGAAGGTTATAATATAACCTTAGGCTACAAAACATCACCTGCCACAATCTTGTTGTTTCGTTATAACATTGAAAGAACATGAAAACATGAAAAAACTCACATCATGTGGTTCACTTAGGCATCACAATATACACAGCAATAACTTACAAAAACAAAACAAATCGTTCCAGACGCACACAGATTATAACAAAGTAACAAGCATTTAGCCAAAGCGGTGACTCGCTAATTTCCTTTAACGAGTACGTATAAATAAAGAGAATACACTGTAACACAGGCATTTCCAATTAACACTCCGTCCATTTTGACCGACTTACTGCTCATGCTGAGTACCTTGTTTTAACGGGAAGCAAAAGACCTACTCTTAAATAATGGAAGAATGATATAAACACTGTTTTAGGCTTTCACGGTTTAAAACTAAACTTATATTGTCACTTACGACTTCCCGTAAGTGACAATATAAGTTTAAGAATGATATAGTATAGTAACAAAATAAAAGATCAAAGAAAACTTTCCCATAGAATCGAAAATAGGCTTTTAAACAATGTTTACCTTTGTAACAATGTGAATGTAACACGATTCTCATAAGTGGCTATGATAACAGAAAATTTCAATGAGAGTCTAATAAAAATATTGTAATAGAAATGGAAGACAAAACATTCACATGTCATACAAAGGAATCATTATTTTGTCTTGATAGAAGCAAATTAGCAAACTACACGCCATACATAAATATTTTCAAAAGACTGCAAGGAAAGGAAGAGGATGACCAGAGAAACGATGGATGAATTGTGTGTGGAATGATATGAAAGATAAAGAAGTAAATGACAGCATGACGGTTGACAAAGAAGAATGACCCCAAGTGACATGAGACAAGGACAAGAAGATTATGAAAGATACTGAAATTAAAGATGAAGCTAAAAATGTAAGAGTTAATGTACGAACCGGTGAACGTTAGTTCACTGATCGGTTAACGCACTTAGAACATGGATAAACCGTGTAGAAATAACCATGGAACCTGCAATAGTTATAAAACCGCCGCTGCTAGGAATATTATTTCTACAAATTAACATAAGCTTGTACTTAATACTCGTATCTTCAGGGAGCTTGGATTCTTAATAGATTTTATCTTAGCATTCCTATCTAACGAACAAATACATTCATTATTAGTAAACTTACGATGCAGTTTTATGATTACATATCATCATCATCGATTACATAATTCAAACATGGATTATATTCAAATAAAATAATCTGTCTGTAAATTATTGACATTTGTTTATACCTTCATAATAAATTATAATCATGTCTAGCTACAATGTGCTGAAGATATGAATATGCAGGATGTGTCTTCTTTCAATTGTTGAGTAGCGGATGAGCTGAGCAGCCAAGTCTTAGTTGTCAAGAGCCAGGTAAGCATTTTAAAGTAATACGTCAGTGTGTTACAGTTCTTTGTTTGGCTGCGTTCTGCTCACCTCTTTTTGTCGTATTTACCTTGCTTTTGAGATATATCTAGGATGTGTTCCCGTCTCGATCGTCATTTTCCTTAATACTAATTTATTTGGAGTCAGCGCTTCACGTTTTTATCTTTGATACGCTTTTATTAGCCGTCGTCTCTTAAACTTCTTCTACAACTACGTATATCATATTTCACTGGTATTTTTCCGGATTTAGATTTTGATTGGTCTGCACTTTTGCTTATAGCCAATAACATTAAGGTAACTTTTAACTGGAAGTCTTTGTGTCGACATCTTCCTCACATATTACTTCTTCATAAAAAGTATTTCTATAGACACATCAAAACTTGAACTTTTAACAAGGCCATGTTCAAGGAAGTTCCTTTACAAACGAGGGTGACAAACAGTATCGTTACCAACACTACAACAGCTTCTCGCTCTGATTACGACATAGCATACACACAGACATACATATAATTAGGTAATACGTAAGTACACCAACAATATGATGTATTAGATAACGTGAATCATTTAGTAGACAACGTTGGATCGGTGTCAAGTGATAATGAGTAAGCGTAGTCATGAAAGTGTAAGTTGGTTGTGAATGGAAAAGACGTGGGTGTTGAATATCAATGACATGTTTTAGCCACCGGCCAATTTTTCTCGAAACTGCTTTAATTAAACTGTCAGACTTGATTATTTCTACTGCTTGCCACAATATAAAGAACAATAGCCTGACTTATTGCTTTAGGCATTCTATACTAGTCAACCAAAGTACTGAAGAGAGGTAACATAGTGGGTGTTTACCAAGGGCGTGGCTGGGGGCCATCAATACGCCAAGCCTATAAGGCAAGTGGACTATTTAGAAACCCTAACATCGTGAAGAGTATTAGGTTAAAAGAACAAGCCAAGCTTTTTAGGCAAAAATGTATACTTTGTGAGCCGCAGAGCTAACACTTTCCAGCATCACCTTCTTGAATAGACTTGAATATGAAAACCTACCAAATAGAAAACTTTACAGGACGGGCAATATCAAAAATACGCTTCGTAATCTCATTAGAACACACTTTCTCAAGTTTCACAGATATAAATAACGCTTCATAAATTAGCCCGTAATAAATCTTTAATACACAGAAAATTCTGTGTATAAGATAGAAAATCCTACGCACGTTAAATCTATCAAGAAAAACCTTTTAAAACTCGTTTTGTAGGAAGCATTTTAGTGGCTCGATGACTGCAATATTGAAAGTTGCATCAACAATCCTCTGTTTATCTGTAATCTACGAATTTTAAACTTGCTTCAACTTATTGCATTCCAGTTTATAGGCCGTTTATCATTTTCCTGCCCTTACCCTACGTCACAGATTAACCTACGTTACTTTGGCACGCAACACGTTTTTTTCTTCCTTTCTCCCCAGACATCCTTCAAACGGTGAAGGAAAACATCGTGAGGAAACCGGCATGTCCTAGAACCAAACATTCGAAGACATGTGACATCTACCAATCCGCACTGGGCCCGCGTGGTGGATTATAGCCCATTCCCTCTCATTGAGAGGAGGCCGTGTCCCAGCAGTGGGAACATTATAGGCTGATGATGATGATGATGATGATCCTTCAAACTATCATTTGCTCCTTTCCTAGATTTCCTCACACAATCCATGTATATTTTCTTTGATCTTCCTTTTCCTCTCCACTCATCGACCTTCATATTCATAATTCGTTAAGAACCCTTACTTACATATTGTTAAGAATTGAAAGTTTCCCTAGTTGAGAAGAGATAGAATCTTTTGTCAATCAACATAACGTAGAGTGTCTTCTTGTCTAGCCTTTATGACAGTAATTACTTCTCCGCGTCCATTTTCGATGGTCAGATAGTACTTATCTATGTTTACAACTTAGTGAATAGAGCGTACACTTTATGGGCCGTTAACATTGAATGATATGCAAAGAAAGTGAAAATGTTGTAAGAAAAAGTTTCCAAAGTGATTGAAAATCTTGTTACAAAATTATCGGTCAAAGGAGATGGTAATTTAATATTAGTTCGCTAACATGAACTATGTTTTAGCGAGTCAGGCTGACTTTTATTTATCGTTTTAGTTGTAGATAGTATAGTGTATTTTACTAGTGCGTTCTCAATTTCATCCTTTTTGGAAAATTCGAAGAAGATGGGACGGATTGGCTCAAACCAACGACTACATTAGCCCTGGATCGAAAGAACTTGTAACTCATGGGGGAGAGGTCTTTGCCCAGAAGTGGGGTATAGCAGTGTAACAGTAGTATGAGAGGTTCAACATGTTCCACAAAATTTGTGTATTCAACGCTCCTATGCTTAGAAGGATAACAGTACCAATAATCATAAAACGTTGACCATAACATGGACCCTTTGACCTGTCAGACTCATAACTGCACTATATTATTGAGTGAAAGCGACTTTCACGACGGAAGCGTACGAACGGACAGACAAAAGGCACGACTCTTTTATTCACACTGACCCCGACTAGATAGGCACAATGGAACACGTATGTTTGTGAGAATATTGGAATATTATTGTGACCAATGTACTGTGAGGATATTAAATTACAGAAATATAATTTTTGGAGATTAACCTCTATAACCAGCCTACTGGAGCGACTTATTTGAGAAAAACTAAAGGCATTTATGATTTACTTTTTCTATGGGACGAACCTAGAAATCGCAAAAAGAAAATCAGCTGTTCCCTACATTTTGACGAGTTATGCGAACATAAATGTGGGGAACATGTGATTTTTTTCGCGATTTCAAGGTTCGTCCCATAGAAAAAGTTGTTCAAAATGATGAGCACAATGACCCCTTTTCGGGTTTAGTGTAAACAAAAAATAATGTTGTAAATAAGTAATATAGAGCGAGCTTATTCCCATCAACCAGGCGCAAATCCAGACCCCTTGGCTGCTACTGAGAAAACCCTGACTGAAAAACCAGAAAACACAGTCCGACCCGGAAATCTATAACCTTGTCTCAGCAGACCACTGTCGAGTGGAGAAACAAGGGAGGCAGAGTTTTATTCCTCTGGTAATAAAGTTTGTAGGATTAGCGAATACTTTTGCGCAATCTAGCTGATCAACTCCGAGCTTGCTTTTATTATACAAGGGTTATAGAAGACTTAGGGCCAGTTTCACCGGTTCCGGATAAAGTGTCGGTTAGTTATCTGATAGTTAATACTATCTACCACTTAAAGGCTGGTTATAACTAATACTTTATCTACCAGATATCGCTATCCGACACCTGTGAATCCAAAAGTGTTAGTTTATCTGGCAGATAAGTTCCTAATAGGCTAAACGGCACTTTATCCGCAACCGGTGAAACTGACCCTAAGTGTTATATGCATATAGATATCTCCTATAAAATTAATGACATCCAATTATGAGCAGTAATACCTGTGTATGTTTATGATATGTTTTAGTACCTTGCAAGTAGCTAGTTAACTTGAACCCTTCTTACATAAAATCTGAGATTTACCTTTCACTAAGGTATAGTTAACAAGGCATCAATGTGTGCCTTCGCTGATATTAGTATGGAGACCGTATGCTCTGCATCCTCTAGACAATATATTATAATCTGTGGTAGGATGTCAAATGAATGGTAATCGGTATTGGTCAATTAATTAATACAATATTGATATTTGAAAGAGACTTCACTTGGCAGTCATTACAGGTAGTCAGAGGCCCAAAAAGTCTGACAAACAGTATTACGAAGTGGTATCGTATTCCCCTATACTAACTGGGTTGTGGAGGTCAGATAGGCTAGGCAGGTAGCTGCATCCGGTTAGACTGGAAGCCGACCCCAACATAGGTGGGAAAAGGCTAGACAGATGAAAACTCTTCTAACCATTTTAATGTTTTGATGAATGAACATGAGCAGAATGAAACATTCATTATTGGACTACGTCTACTTCCCATTCACAACATTTCCACAATAGAGCCGCAAATCAATAGAATTTCATCACAAGTGCTAAAACAAAATGATTCAATTAACAGTGGTCGGTCGCCTCGTGGGATATTAACGAAGTAATTGTTTAGATCATTGTAATGTTTCATTAATGTATCTATGTGGGTAGGTGCGTTTGCAAACAAATCTGAAATCAACAGCTATTGGCACATGACTCATTTTTACGTTCTACATTTGGTGAGCGATAAAAAAGCAATTTGTACCACAAATGAAAGGTTTTTGTATATTTGTGCGAATCCGGTAAAAAGAGACTTTTGTGCGAAGATATTTGTGGCAGAGCGAATTGAATTATGTGATTTTTTGCCTTTGTATATTTCCGTTGCTTCTATAATGGCCTATTAAAAAGACAAATTGATTTAAGCTTCACTCTGGGTAATGATTTCAATAGAATACTTCTAATAATGATTACCTTTTCCACTAAATAATGATCTCTTGACTAATTGGTAGTTGCCGATCAATTAGGTACGATCATGTCAAATTCACATAGGGCTTAGTCATTTGCCATTTGATCTCGATCGCCAAAAAGACTGTTGTCATAATACTAAACTTTACAATACAAACAGTCTTCTATAATTAGAATTCATTGAAACGCAACAAATTATTAAGTTTTGTTATCAGAGCACATAGAGTTGCAGCCGAGTTAACTAACGATGTTCCGATTAAATCGATTGCCAACTTGACAGCTACTCGTTTCCACTAATTATTTGATTCATTAACATTAATTATGATTTATTGCGTAGTTTACTTCGTAAATAGTGTCCAGTGATAAATGTTAATGCAAATAGTTAAATCATTTTGGCAAATATAGGTCCTATCTTGTATTTGCATTCATATGCAAATGGATTTAACAAGCACACTATTTATTGGTCGCGTAAATCTCATGAAGGCAGGCATTTTAGTAGGTACGATTGATCAATGGTTTGCAAGAATTTAAGCTATACAAAGCTTAAGCAAGGAAATCTATGTCACCGTAAAATTCTCAAACACGTTACATTGTAATATAACTAGAGAGATTGTAAACTCTCGAAATATTGTCAACTGAACATACTGCTTACAATATAACGCATTATTTTTCGGTAGATTGTAATCTATCGAAGTGAAACCGTAAAGATATATATGTCACCGTAAAATTGTCAAACACGTTATGTTACAATATAACGTGTTTCTCTCTAGCGATATTGTAAACTCTCGAATTATTGTCAACTAAACATACGGAAGTATCTCCGCCCCAATAATCGAGATTTGGGACACCCCCTCGCTAGGTTAGTTCGGTTCCTTTAAACCCTGCACTCGGAAATACGCTTTTTAGGGGAATATAAAGTGTTTTAAGGTTAGGTTATATAAATCGATATTTCTCAGGAATGGTACAGTATCTTATCATGAGAGTGGTACCACTGGGCAAGAGGGACCCCTCCTTCCCTTCACACCGCGTGAGTTGACTTCCATCGCATGCATTTCACGAAAAATAATGCGTTTTATTCTAAGCAGTATTATTCATTTGACAATAATTCGAAAGTTTACAATATCGCTAGAGAGATTACAATCTAACGTGTTTGACAATTTTACGCTGACATATGTACATAGACTGTTAAAGATAGTTCTAACTTTGGACATGCATCATCAGTCTCCAAAATACCATGAAAATTGCAAACTTCATGATTTTGCAGCGGTAAACGGTGGTCTGCAGAACCATTTACCCATAGCCATTACACCTCCACTCGTATGAACGGTACATAGCGATATTAGCGAAATGGTAACATTGTTCGCTAACACTGGATTCGGTTCTACAAACAGTAATTACGGACGACCCTAATTGACCCCGTTCACACGTAAACCGTTACTATTGGCATAAGCACGTTACACGCTTCTACGGGCTTGCATTCGTTGCTTTGTTTTAACAGCAAAAATGTTTACCATTTCGAGTCGTCCAGGATTTTGTAATATTGTATTGAAGTATGTTGCAAATGGAAATTGTGCAATTAAAGGAAGTCAGAAAATGTTTGATTGATACCTAAATTGAGTTCTAGTTTTTAGTTCCCGGATGCTAGGTACAGCAGCTTACCTGCAACCTACCAAGCAACCCAGGTACCTCCGTAGTCGATTAATTGTGTTCAGACCAGTTACACAAGTAACATTAAATTAAAAATTTAAAAAACCCCCGACACAATGTACTAAAACTGAAATAGAAAATAATTCGTTAATTCGCCATTTTATGGCAGCGGCCATCTTGGACTGATCTTTGTCAAACATAGCTAAGAACACTCCCGACTACCTTTCAAACAAAAAAAAAAACAAAATCCAAATCCGAGTCATTCGTTCGGGCGCTACGATGCCACAGACAGACAGACAGACAGACAGACACACACACACACACAACCCTAGTAGCAATTGCCGTTGGCTTCCTTATGCCAACAGTTGGGAATGTATTGGCAGACGGTTAGTTGTTTCGCCAACCTAAACTTAAAATAGCCCCATCGTCATAAACATGCACTATTTGCCCAACGAATAGCCAACAAAGGGCCTTCTGTTACTATTCCCACTGTTGGGAGATTTTGTATGCATTTAAATTACTAAAACAACATTGAGCCAACTATCGACAGGCCTGCAGCTTCTATTCCTAATGTTGGGAGTTTTTTGTAGGGAAGGGATTTAAGTTATGATAACAACTTACATCGGTCCAACTTAAATCTTTCAATAGGCCTGTTAGGTATGATACGTCTTACAATTATTGTATTGTCGAACTTAAATCGTATCATATTTATTAGAGTTTATCGATTGATGTCAAAAAGGTATATTATTTTTTCGAACTTCAGCCGATCCATCCCGGGTTCGATTCTGGTTCGAAATATTTTTTGAAAATCTTCGAATGCAGATTTGTTTCTTTTTAGAAATAAAGCTATGTCTCCTTTGAGTAAAATTTGCGTTCTCCAGTATTTAGAGTACTTTCCCTCCAGATGGCATTGTAAAATTCCACCCTGTTTATTATAGTCTAGTAAATATATATCACAACACTAAAGAAGATGACTTAATTCCCTTGTTGCTATGATTCGTCAGTATCTCGTAACTGATTGTTCTCAATTTATCTTACTTAGATATCTCACTAAGTGCAATCTTGTCAATGGTACTTGATATATTAACTTGTTAACATTGTACTGTGAGTGCAATCTAAGTAAAGGTACCATTATTCTGGGAAAGAAGACGCGTAAGTACAGCACGTTTTAGTTTGTATCTTTAAACTAGATGGCGTTGTACAATTACGTCACGTTTCTGAATCGCGGTGTTAAGATTCTCCCGCGTCGTATGACTCTCGCGCAGTAATGTAGTGAATTCATACGTACCTGGAATAAGGTAAACCGTGATCAAATAGGCGGTTCCCCCAGGGCGAGGCCTTGCCATTGAACTGCAGTCAGGTTGACCCTTGCGATTATCCCTAATGTGGATAACTCTGATGCGTAATTTTTTAAGCGTTCGCGCCGTCCCCCCAGAATTCTCACAAGTTGGGACTTCGTAGGCAATTCCACGCAGTTTATAATCCTTATATCCATATAGTCTTAGTCTATGATTCCACGTTAGCTCCATCTCCATCGCAAGTTGGGCTTTCGTAGGCAAATCTTCGTTGGCCATCAGTTTTGGGCCCAACCCGCAAACTGCCCGCCAATTGTATGCAATTGCCAACTAAACAGAGGTATGTGGCCCAACTAAATGCCAACAAAAAATGCTACTAGGGAAACACGTCAAACTTATAACACCCCGTCGTTTTTGCGTCGGGGGTTAAAAATGGTCTCCGACAAAGGTCATAATTACTTACCATTCATAGTCCATCCATACAATTGACGAAATGTACTTTATAATAGTATTAACAAATAAAGAGTTTCCACAGACATGATACATGTCACTTAAAACATTTTACCATGCAAACTATACCTTGGTACCCTAAATATTGTGGACAACGTCACAATGAAAACTAAAAGAAAAATATTTACCATGAAACGAATTCACGTCAGAGTATTACAGCTGTAAGTACTAGTGACGTAAAAAGTCTACTTGATCAAGTGTACCACAAATTAAAAGGTAACGTATGGACTTGAGAATAATTATGTTTCTATAAATGACACAATATTTCAAAGAGACTAAATCGAACACTATTCACGTAACAATTAAGTGTAGGTATGAGAAATCGTAACACATGTGACATGGCTAATCAAAACAGCGTCTTTTTGTCGTCAACTTACAAAATCGTACGTAACCCAGATAATTAAATCATCAAGTAATTAATATTGCATAAAAGATAATCAAATATGGCAAGAAAATCTTTCGTTTAATGACCGACATGAGACATTATGCGCAAGATAAATAATGATGTAAGCATTTTTACAGCATTTAACCTCGATTTATAGACGATGGTAGAACAAAAAATAGAACTCTAAAGGTAAATAATACCTTCTAGAAGTCAGAAGGTTTTATAAAACAGAAAATAAATATTAGTTTTCTTAGACAAAACTGGCGAAACCTTTATAGTACCACCACAGTACCACCTATAGGTACACCGTTGCCTAACCCTTCAGAGGTTACAAGCGTGATGTTATGGTTCCTTGATTGAAAATAAATTATCTAAATCAAGTAAAACAGCTTATTCAGATAAAGCCAAAGAAAATTAAAGGGTACTTAAAATAGGACATAGGTACATCACAAAGCAACTTGTTTGAATTTAAATAGAAATCGTAATAAAATTCAGTGACTATTTCTAAGTAACCAAATCAACATCTGGACTTTATTTTTATAAGGAACAAAATCCAGTAATCAGAAATTCCTAACACACTTGGAAAAAACCAGTCGTTTAGAAGCCCTGCATCTAGATAGGTATTTATTACGACATTTAGCCAGCGCGCGCGCATGAAACATGGGCGTGGCTACATCGTCGGTGAGCCGAGCCATTTCTCCGAGCTATCCACACATATTAACGACATTTTAATGGCAGAGCTATCGCACCAATTACTTTACACGACAAAAACAAACACAATGTTGATTGATTATGTTCTAACAGGTTCGTTTGATCAGTGGATAGTAATCAGCGGTTTCTAATTAATGTCTCACTAATCGACAGTAGGTACTTTGATTCCAATCAAATGTTTTTCTAGTAATAAGATTCTCAGAACAGATTTATTTGGTGTTTGAATGAGATAATAAAACTTGTCTTGATATAATATAATTTTTGTTTATTTACTCAAAACAAAGCATTGTAGTTGTAGGTTGTAGTACGTGTTTAAAATATCTACAAGCGTACGGGTGAGATCAGCTTTCCTAGCAAGGTTATGAGAACCTGTGAAGACTGTGAACCTGGAAAAGCCAGACCCCTAAGTCAGACCCCGGTATTATGATGTAAAGGTTACATAGTGCTTCAGATCAGATTTCCGAGTACTGAGTTAGTCAATTAAAAGTATAAGATACAGATATAGAAGAACAGTTTCGTAACGAACTTCCAACAGCTGAATTATTTACCCATCACTCTTCGAGAACGAACTCGACAAAAACTGAAATAGAAACAAAACCGTCTCCATGGAGTTGGCTGCACCTATCAATCAACGATCTGAAAATAGTCTGCCCGGAAGCGAACCCCGGCCTGGCAGTTAATTGCCGTGACAATAACACCAGCGCTCATTATCCTAAATTTGGACCACACCTATCCACTAATGGATGCCACTCGAGATGACTAAGACGCTTCAGGATGATACTTGAGGTTTCGAGTGGAGAATTTAAATGAAGAAGTAATCTTAATTAAGACTGAGGATTTTAAAGTGGAATAACGTAAAAATAGAAACAGTTCCTATACTGTTAAAAAATTACGTAATAATGCACGAATTGAACATCGATAAACCAGACAGGAAAAAATCAAAAAACACGCGATGGAAACGAAAAGGTTCTGACGTCTATTTGACAATGTTTCTCACGTCTGGAGCAAGAGAAAGCATTGAGGATGTAATATAACGTACGAAACTGAAAGGGGCTCAGAACAAGGACAATTGTATTTGACAATGTTCGCACGTCCGTGTCTCGATTCCATCGTTTCAAACAAGACAAGGCAATGGAAATAAAACTGACGCAAAAACTAAGAAATATGGTGTCAATTTTCAACTAAATGAAATCTTACTAAAACCAATATTAGCCGTACATGAATAAACTCGGTACAAACTAATTTGACAAATGAATGAAGCAAATGGTGGCAGATTAACAATGTGGAACGAATCTCTTAGTTAAACAAATCGAAGTGAATTTATTAGACATGAAGACGAAACTAGAAGACAGCCAGTCTTGGGACACGCGAAGGTTAATAAATACAATCGGTCTGCAAATCGCGGACGACGACGTGACTAAGTCTGCTACGTGAACTATTACTGACAACAAAGAGATTCAACCACAAAATATTACTGTTATTATGATAAATTGTGGGATAAACCCGAATAAAGAAGTTACGAACTCGGTAATGGCAAAAATATCCAATACCGAACGTGATTAATGTTTGGCTTAAAAATTATATGAAATGGTGTTTTATTACAATAGGTAGGCGGACAACGTGACAAATAACATCCCGAGTAATCAGCCTCAATCCATTAAAGCAAATGATAAAAAATAATGTAGAAAACCTTGAATATAATTTTGAAGTAAATCCAGCAAACACACTAGTTGTATACAATGTAAACACAAGCGTAAATAAAGATAAAGAAAACATTCAACCAACACATTCACATTCACATTCTTTAAAAATGCAGTAAACAATAAATGATAATACATGTAAACTAACCAAACAGCGATAATTTGAGAGTATCCAATTATTCTAAACCGAGATGAACATGAATTTTGAACTTGAGTACAATGAGAATAGAGTACATAGTTAATTAGAAGACTGTAAAGAGGAGGAAAAAGCGGGGTCACCCTCAACAGGACACGACATAATACTGTGCAATGATTGTTAGTAACAGAACAGGTGACCGATTAGGCGATACAAAAAATATGACGCATCAAGACCAGTTTATCCAAAGCAGTTGCCCATTGATAGCGGCAAATTAGTAGCTGAATTTGAAGGCAAGTTGTTGTTATTAAAGATGCTATCGATAAGCTAAGAAGAAGAAAAGCATTTGAGCCTAAAAATTAATATTTACAAAAACAGTATGTTTTAAACCAATGCCATATCCAACCAATGTTAACACACGATTAATGTTTAGCAGTAACGTGCAAGTTTAGAGATTTAACATCGGATTACCAGAGAGTCGCCCACGAATGTTCAGCCGGCATTATCTCAAACAAAACGCTACACACAGTATTAGACTTAAAATGACGATATTAAACCTGAATCAAACAAGCCCTCTGCGGTCAAAGTAGAAGTGATGAGTGCGAATAATGTACGCGGATATCAAAGGTGTACGGGAAATGCGCTTTCTGAGGTGTGAACACTTCCTGGAATACGAAAGAAGGTGAAACTTGATGATAACTGAGACACATCTGACCGCTTTCCGCCAGACGTCGAGTCTCCATCGTACGAGGCTACGTGCGCTGAATGACAGTCAATTTAAGTATAAATTGATACATTAACACCCAATTGATGCGCCGCCACTGCGTCGATTCTATTGACTTATCTTTCCATTTGAACTATTCATAGTAATTTATAGGTTTAAATGGTGTAATAGAAAGCTGTGTTGATCATTTGAGTGTTCATTTGAGACTCTTAAAATCACAATATTCAAAAGCTAAATAAATAATTTATCAGAAACAATATAAAATTCTTGCATATTTTAAACTAAAACATTTTGGCTACAAAACTATGTCATTATCATCTAAAAATTGTTGTTGCTGATTTCGAATTTATTAATGAACTTTCTTCGTTTGACATTAAACCGTTTGATCCTAATAACGACCAGTAGCACAAGATCATTTTAGTATAAACAATGCCGGTTCCTGATGCATAATTCACGTCGATAGTGAAAGTTCTTGATCTTGTTCGAGGTCGGGTGTCGAGTGTTTAGATACTAAAACAATGACACGACGGAAACAATACAGCCATGACAAATTTGATACCAGATACTACAGGACTCGCTTAGGTAGGTTCCAACCCAAACGAAAATTGGCACAAGTGAAAGTTACAAAAGGTCACTTGTCAAGTTGCCAATAATATATCTGTTGTAAACAATGTAGTAGTAGTGTTTCGATAGGTTCAGAAACATTGAGTCATAAACAAAGCAAAACATTTGATTACGATTATTGCATGGCAATTAATCAAACCTAGTAGTTATTAGAGTAACAACAAAACATGACAGATCGATACGAACTAAACACGTGAACGATTATTTGTTTTCTAGATCAGTTTCAGTTGGACAATCGTAGTAATCGATTTGTTTTTACAAATACATTTCAGTGATTGGGTTGGACGACCGCGCAGTGCCGTCGGTTCCGGCAGCTAGAGGGTAACGCACCCCTCAAGTTCACAGTCAACCCCGGGAATAATGGGACGGGAGTCGGGACGCGACGGCGGCCGCCCTAGGGTGCACTGCAGTCTCACACACACAACACAACAATACAATACAACACAAGCGAAAGGGACAGAAAATTGCGCAAAATTTCGAGCCGATGTTGCCTGTAGATAGTGGTCTACGTATCAATCAATTAAATCGCAGCGGTATCTGTTGATAAAGTAATGTCAAGGATGAAATTCGACTAAACACGAAACAAATTCGGTGTAAATATTTGCATTCCACAAAATTTGGATGCCTAAATTTGTAATCGATTTGCCAGTGGCTGTATCCCATAGCGAATTTACCCATAGCTAACAAAAATATTTTGATTTTCGTTGCTAATCTATGTTTGGGACGGATAATCGCTAATCAACCAATAAATGCTGTTTGTAATGCCAAGAACACTGAGAAACTGATAAGAAATGTGCAAGACATATGTGTAGATGTAACAAGATTGTTGCATATATACAGTAAACAATGGTACGTAGCTAAACGGAACTGACAAAGCAAATATCCAACGTACTCACTCAGGCTGAACAATGATGTGGAAGATGCAGCAAAACCACCTGATATCAAAGTCAGTGGAGGAAATCCATTCTCACGAACACAGCACTTGTAAGACGAACTCTTGCGGTTTTCACAGTCGCTTATTTATCAACGATATCACTGAATTGAACGTCTCTTATAATAAAAAATTAACATTAATATTGCAGGTTATTATTGCACGAAAGTATTGCTGAGCTCTATCGCAAGAGGTCGCAGGACCGTTTTCGGGATATCGATCTGATTTCGGGGCGCTGCAGTTGCCACACTGTCTCTGGCTTGAATTTGGTTAAAGCTCACTGTTAAATGCGTTCGTGGGCTAGTCTTAGTATAGTTTGTGTTATTATGTTTGTTTATGTGGTACGTAGAGGTCGCGATCAGCTGTTGCTTGCGGAGCCGGCGCCGGACGCGATGTGCGAGCGTGCGAGAGTGCCGCACGCGACTGACTGCCAGGCTCGCTCGCTCGGTCTCGGGCCTGCCTCGCCGCAACCGCTGCACGCTGTCGGTGCTGTGGTGTAGGCGCCCCGCGGCATCTTAACGGCCCGTTACTTACACATGAACGTACTACGAAGATATGTAAACAAACAACACGCCTTAAATCTCCTCATGTGGTCGCATAAACGTTACAGAAACGTTTTTCTACTTTTATGGTTCGAATTTTATGATGTCTTCGCTTCTTTACTTAGGTTTGTTTAAGAATTGACCTATGTTCTTTGATTTATGTAGGTATATATTTTTTGTTCAACGTTAAATAAATGTATCTCAGTATTAGTTGTACTTATTTCGGGTTCCTCGAAAAATATTATGTATGTAACTTATCAGTGACGCCATAAATATTTTATCTAAACAGATATGAGGTAATAAAAACTGCAGTGATTGAA
Organism: Xestia c-nigrum; assembly: GCA_916618015.1. Classification (NCBI taxonomy): domain Eukaryota; kingdom Metazoa; phylum Arthropoda; class Insecta; order Lepidoptera; family Noctuidae; genus Xestia; species Xestia c-nigrum. The sequence goes on from OU745260.1 coordinate 17,520,300, forward strand.
TAACCTTCAAAATTAAACCGCACAACTTATTAAACCAAATCGAAATACCGGACAACGTAGAATTACAGAACAAGCTGGTTTAGGGAACAATGCAAACAATGCCCAAATCTCACGAGCTTCCGTCGAGCAAGACGCAATCCGTTGTGTCACTACAATTGCGTAGTCACAGACAACACTGAATGTTGATAAAAAAATTAAACCAGAACTGTTTGTGATAGTGACGGCATTAACAACAAACTTATTATTACAATCATGTAGGTATATAGTACGCGTGGAATTCCAAAATAAGGCATGCGACTGATGCGAACAAACAATCGCAGATAATGAAAACAAGTAGAGTTTACATCCTCTGATATAACATTAGCAATAAACAAAAGAGGCTTATTGTAATGAATAAACAATGAAGACCTCGCTACAGAGGCTATCGATGTAGGGATAGCTGAGTAGAATGTAGAATACAATGGCTAAGAGCAAACACGGGTAGATGAAGAAGATTCTGAGCAAAACGAAGACATAGCTGAGACATAGTTGTAGACAATAGCTGCAATGAAATTCTGAGAATTGTTGTACGAAATATGTACTTCAGAATCACGATTAACTTTTACTGTTATGATAACGCTTCAGACTCAATAATTATCTCTCTACAACACAACTTTAACACGTTTATCGATTACCAATGATAATTTCCGACTTACGAGTGCCGTCATTGTACATTTCTGGATGGAGTCTGTCATATGTCTCTAATTCAATAGCTGCGAGCTTCCCTGCTATTTCGTCTCTTTCTTCCGTGTAAACGAATGTGTTATTATTGTATAAGATGTGTATTGTGCGCGCAGCATCTGCCGGAGCGTGTCTATTCACCGGCTGACCTTTAGCCGTCGTCGTCGTCCTGTGCACGTGCGCTTGGCACTTTAAATACCACGATGCTTCGACATTTACTGCTATTGGCAATGTCTTTACCTGATTGTGCTGTAGATGAGTTACTAGGTACCTCTAGTTTTGCTCTTTAACCTTTATTTTGCATCAAGAGCGGCGTTTGATTCGAGAAAATACAAGACAAGAGGTTTTGTTTTTATTTTCGAGTTACCCCAATATCGGAGCCTTGCATATTCTGTCCCAAATTAGAACTAATGAGTCTGACCCGATCGTTTCTCGAACGCTAGAAAAAGCAGTCTCGGGCGAGACTAGTCATAAACATCTCCATAAATAGTATATCGATTTAGAAAAAAGGGTCGTGACTTACAGTGACGGAAACGTGGGAAAAATGCGTGAGTTCGACCCAGAAGAGCGAGACGGGCATCACGATCCAGTTTTTATCGATGTTCCGGAATCAATGACTCTCGAAGATACATTGACTGCAGTGAACATTCAAAGTGGTACACTTTTGTATAGCCGTTTTGGAATGCCGGAGAATTTCGAAACACATCAATATTCCCACGATAGAAGGAAACGGCTTGTTGTAACTTACTTGAGATGGTTGAAGGAATTGGAGGAACATACCTGAAACAATAAAGACATAAATCTATACTCAGTTATTAAAGTCCTAATTTGTAAATCAAAACGCACAACGTGCGGGAATCCCATCAGCCGTGACTACTATCTTGTACATTAACCTACATCAAAAATATACGAGTATTGCGCACTACAACGTAAGAAACGAGTGCGCACTGAAACGCCATTAACGTTTCACACAATTCTGTCGAAATCGAAAGTGTTGTTTCTAATTACGACATAAACGACACTTGTGATGCGGAAAATAAAAATCACGCTTAGTTAGTCGTTGGCATTATCGAATGTGACGTAACTTGAGATACGGTTGATTGACGGTTGCTTATTAGTCTTTGAAGTATCGACGCTTTGGGCGGAAGTGAAAAACTCTATAGATCTACCGACATGGATTTGTCATTTGGTGTAAAAGCTCCGTCGTGCAAGACAATTAGAGACTTAAAGTTATCAGCATCGCTTTCAAAATTTACATAGGAGAGACGTATTATAACCTTAACTTAACTAAAAGCAGTCTCGACGAGAAAATTAGCTTTCTCACATGCGAGACGTCTGCGGTACGACTTCAGATACAAATGAAGTTATTTCAAGAGTTTCCCGAACGTGATTTTAGAGGCAAACTAAACAGGATATACGGAACGAATGTCCTGGGTGCCGTTGTATTTTCAATAAGGTTTGTCTAGACTTAGTCTAGCCTGAGGGAGGGTGAGCTTTAGATTTTGAGTTTATGACCGCGTCTGAATCGATAGATATGTCTGGGGGAGTGCACCCTAATACGAGTTTATCCCTTCTAGAGTTTTTTGTGGTGAAAAGGGGATAATTAAAGTCTGGTAATGGTTCAAATGTCTGACTAGACGGGAATGTTGAGCGCAGTGGGCATTAGGCAACCCCTCTCTTACTGCAGTGGTATAAAACATGCATCAGGTACAGTCTGGCACTACCGCGTTGCATCAAAATTGCAAAAGTTTAATGTACTAACCGTACTACTGCTAAAGTTCTATTATAAATTCAGTTTGCACCGTGTTATGTTTCCTAGTTAGATACGAGATTTGTAATATTACTCGTAGTTTAAGCGCTTTTCAGTTGCTGTGTAATACTAATTGGCATGTAGCTATAACGTGATATTTCTGAGAAATCAATGTAATTTTTGTAAATTAAATCTAACACTTTATAGCAAATCTTTAATGCCGAAGCCCACGCATATTATTTCTACGAGAAAACTTATTGCAAAGTCTGGATTATGTCATTTATTTCCTGCAAATAATTATGGTCATAACGGAAGAGTCCGTCGCTACAAGTCTCATGTATTCTACGTATAAGGCAATGTTTGACAAGACAGTGTTAGTAGTATATTATGTGTTTCATAAATTTAGACAAACACAATTAAAGGCGTTATTATATGCATTTGTTGTTGGTTATCGTTAACATACACCGTATGCATTGGGTATTCTGCCTAAATACCAAAATTTACTTGCTAGATTACGCACACCTATAATAGAGTCTAGGAGAATAAATAAGTTCCATAAATAGGGAATTGAGAAGCAACCATAAGCAAGATTTTTTGAAAATTTAAATAAAAATATGTATCATTGAGCGCACAGTTCAAACAAAGTTTCAAAGAATTAATCTCACCAACTTTGAACTTAGAGGCTTTCTGCAAGTCGGTTAGTAGAATAACGACCTCGCATTTGTCTTAGTTCAAGTGCATTGAACTGTAACACTGAAAAGCCAATCGCCATGACGTCCTTTTTGGTTCAACCGTATTATGCAGTTTGAGCATATACGTAAGGATATTATACTGGTTTTTGTTACTTTATGAGGACATAATTAAAGAGCAATGTTCTTTAAACGCCTCAATGATCATAAACCTTGTCCAAGATCTTGAAAATAAACCGCAAACAATGAGAACATATTTCTTGCCATTTGGTTTTAATAAAAACGTGAATATTAGAATGTTAACTATAGCTCATGTAGGTAACCGACTAAAAGCATGATGTCATCATACAACGTATCTATCATAAAAAAATCCTATACCAACAAAAACTGCGAAGTAGATAGGTAGGCACCTACATAATGTTAATATGTGTATTATCTCAATCTGTGATAAAGCCGGTGACTCACGGCCTGTTTGTGTTAATTTTAAAGCTTCTGGCGAGACGGACAATAATAAAACCTTTCCCTTTACACTTGCTAAATGATATTTCCGTTGGATATTACACCTACCTACTTATAACTTAACACTCCGAGATACGAGTTTATTGACTTGAGAGATCTTGTGAAGATGATGCCGTAAACTTCAATAAAAAAAAGTTTGATTAGATTTTATTCTTGACTTTTAGAATCTAATGTTGCTAGCCCCAAAAAAGGAAATAGAAAAGATATTAATTTTATTTGCATTATGTATGAAAGTATACATGAAATTGATTAGAATTTGCTTCTAACTGTTTTTATGGCTTTACAAGAGCTTTCGATTTCGAAACGTAATAGTACAGTGATTTTATTATTTTCTGCATTTTTTTCCCATCTCCAAATGGTTAGGTTATAAAATTAAGATTTATGTGCAGAATTATGTTAAATCTAGAAAGCAACTACAAATTGCTACTTTATTAGAAGTTAGAATTCAGTCAGTTATTCTAAAATAAATGATTCAATTTGACAGTTACAATAAGGATGTTACAGTTGCTTTCGCCTTTTCGGCTGAATGAACAAATCGACAAAGGATTGACCGCATAAAAACCTAAAATAATTTCTCTTTTACAGTATAATCCAATAGTTTTTTAACACTATTTTTGTAGTTGTCTTACTTTGTTATCTTTAATCGAAACATGTGTGTTGTAGAAAAAAAAATCGTTTATTTACAAGCGAGAGTGTTGGCAGCTCGCGCATGCGTTGTTCGGAGCTGGGTTTGTGGGGCACTCGCGCGCAGCAGTCGAGCGTCACGCCCATTGTGCGGTGCTATTGTGTAATGAATAATTGCATGTAGGTGCGTGTACCTACTTCGTACAACTGGGTGGCAAATGGCTACTTCTATTGGGTCAGAAACTTTTTAGGGAATGGTGAATTGCCAGGCTTCTTTTTTTGGGTAAGAGAATGTCTGGAAAGTAGGTTGTGAATTTATGAATGGAAGAAGCAGTACCGTGATGGGTGGTTAATTAAATATGGAAATTGGTGATTGAATTTCGAAGATAATAGTTGAAAATAAACAACAAGTTCAAATTAACTCAAAAGTAAGTAGGAAATCGTGCAAAATCAGTCCACATCGTTGCAAACTGACCACATCACGAAATCTCCGATTTCAGGCAATTACTCTAATTAAACACGTAAACCTGAGACGTTAGTTTCATAATTGTAACAAAAAATGAGGTTCTGGCACACTGAACTAGTTAGTAAGTAACAATGCCCGAATATTACAGTGTAGCTGATTATGACAGATAGCAAGAAATAACTCACATTTTTGACTAACGACGTGTTCTGACTAAAAATGGGTTGAGACAATTGAAGGAGCCCATTAGGGTTGAACAAAGAAATGAAAACCTGTCCAATTCGTCTCTGGGCAAAAGGAAAGGCTACCGTTTCTTGTTGGGTATGACTCATGAAATCCATATTATCTTGAGATTATCAAGGCAGAAGGTAAACCGCGTTAGGGCTGCCGCCGTGTCAGAATTTGGCGATTTTTTAAAATACTTATTGGAGAATTTGAAAGATAATGTCAGAATAGTCGTGTATTTTCGGACGCTTTAATTTTGGGAGGCTCTTCTTTTGACTGAAAGTAGCAATACGAAAATTTTTATTATACATTTAATGAAGAATCTTCTTTTCGTGTTGATCAACTACCACTCAGACACACTTTATTAGGAAGCAACTGGCACGATAGAATCACAGTATCGCTAAGAATAAGACCTACCCTGCTGTTCCTCAAACTTCGAAAGCACAAAACCGCGAGCGCCCTAACGACACCCAAGTTAATGTATGCGCAGGAGTGAAAGCTCGTCGCCGTGTCACCTACCGACGAGATTTTGATTGACTCCCCACACAATATGGCCGCGATTGCCGCTAATTATTTGTGGGCTTAGAAAACAAGGCATATTTTATGTAGGAAGTAAATTATGGCGTGATGGATGTACTAGCATTAGTTTTGTCATTAAGCGCTGATTGGAGAAAAGTGTAATGGGGTCGAGATATCGATTATGGCTTATAAGATTTCCGTGTGGGGGATTATGGGGCCTACAGAGAAGGGAGGCCCGTTTCCCAGCTATACTCGTAGGAACAGTATAGGCAGATTATGAACCAGCAGTGCAAGTAGGTACGTATGATTCTATTGGATAAATTTGACAGTTATTTACTATTTATTTATTTTATTCTCGGTAAAATGTGTTTTTACGGAGTCAAAAACTAATTTTATCGAGAATAACTGTCAAATTTATCTAATCGAGTCCTATCGAATCCTTCATATTAGTACGTGAAGTTGTGGTTCACATCTACCCAATTTGGTATTTCGGCATATGTACTTGAATGTTTTTAACTCAAGCCTGTGGACGTAGAATAGAGGCACATCTCACATTCGAATATTAGCTTTATTTTATTCAGTTGTGTTTGCTGTCTCTACTACTTACAGAGTACTTAAAACTATGTTTGGGTTGCTCTTAAAATTACCAAACAATGAACTGACAAGTACTGTAGTCTTCGTTATGACAAGAAAATGCACTTCCAATGTTCATGTGGGCGTCGAAGTAGCTGCGGGTGAATACTACAAACGAGGAGAATATTTGGGCTGCTTGGGGTTCGTTGGTTGAAACAACCTCTATGGCTCTACAAATGTTGATGACACAGATTGCAACAGCGTCGAAATATCGGGAGCTCAAAATAACAAATAATCACGGAAGATATCCCGTAAGTATCCCGTAAGTAGTAAGTAATATAAGTTTAGTTTTAAACCGTGAAAGCCTAAAACAGTGTTTAAATGTTGATGAGTACCAGTAAGTATCTCCGGCCATCCCCGAGCAGTCCACGCCCCGTTTTACTACCTTTAACTTAAACAGCTAATGACATTCCCACTGCAGAGACACAGGCCTCGCATTTTTGAGAGGAAGTATCATCATCATTTCAGCCGAAAGACGTCAGCTGGACATATGCCTCGCTCAAAATGTCGCCACATTGACCAGACTTCTGACTCGCATCCAACGAATTCCTTCAACCTTCACCAGGTCGTGGTTGAAGGTGAATTTCTGATTAAAGGACATGGCGGATTTGGTATCGCGTTATGCTACCTAGCTGACAAAAAATACCACACACATTCTACCACAACATGCAGAACAAGCATATTAATTATGTCCTGATATGAGAGGAAAAATATTTAGCCAGATGAGATACTGAACAAGAACCCAAAAATCTCACCATAGGTACTCTGGCGCATCCTTTGGCATAATTGAATTAATTTATTCAATACTAATTTATCTCCAGTTCAAAACATTCCTATAATTTATCTCTGCAACTGCGAGTCTGCGAAGTACCAATACCAGTACTTTGCTACTAACCGGTGATTTGTTGCAAAACATCAGATGCGCAGGCGCAGATGCTCATTGTTCAGCCAGGAACATACTTGACCTACTTGAATAGCGTTTTATCTGTGGCACAAGATTTATGCTACACTTAGAGTAGAGCTGATGCGAAGAACTATGCTTCTGTTTTTTTTATTGGTGATGAGTAATTTCATTGGTACGGATCTGATGTTTGTTTACTACTTATACAATAGTTACGTAAGTATAAATACTATAAAACAAATAAGTAACATAATAAACATAACATCATGTTTGCGTTTTCGACGGAAGTGTACATTATTGTGACAATAACATCAACACAGCTTTCCGAGATCGGGCAGGTCCCTACCAAACATTTGTATTCATCATTCTCAATACTTGCAACAGTACTTAAATATATTTTAGTTTACTCATAAGCACTAACTATACCATCCATTGCATGAGAAATTAAATTACTGCACCTACATGTACAGTTTTGAATTATTCTTTGAATAAATTATTGTTAACCTGGACTTATCTATACTAATATTATAAAACAGAAGAGTTAGAGTGTCAGTAGTGTCTCAATAGGCTGGCATTTGGTATTCTACATTTTTTTATGGTCATTGACTTACGACTGTAGTGTCATTGAAACGCCATAGAAAGGCTATTGTAATAATTGGTATACTGGTCCACTATAATCTGTCAATGTCATCATGATGGCCAAAGTTATGGTAGTCTGTAAATATTTTAAGTGTATATTTGACAGTTGTGTCTATCAAACTGCCACACTATCGACACACTACTGAAACACCGTTGAAATGCCATTGGTGTTTTTGCAGAATACAAAATTTGCAACAGTGGCAACATAATGTCTGTAGTGTGTCGATAGTGTGTCAATAGCATGTTGCTTATCGCTAAGTTATAGAATTGGCAATCTGTTTTCGTGGCTGCTTGGACTTAAAACATAACCGTCGAAATGCGGTTGTACTATTAGATACATCTCTGCCCAGCTCTTCCGAAATTACAAGCGTAATGTCATGTTACGCAACCATTAATTATCATCAGCAACTAATGACCGGCATAGTTCATAAGACGAAACATCAAAACATTTGGCTCGCGAACGGATGTATGAGTCAGCATTGGATAGAGATATCGACTCAAATGTTTGCTTGATTCTTGTACAAATGTGTGTCTTTCTACACTCATCATCTGCCTAGCCTTTTCCCAACTATGTTGGGGTCAGCTTCCAGTCTAACCGGATGCAGCTGAATACCAGTATTTTACATGGAGCCACTGCCCATCTGACCTTCACAACCCAGTTATTACTGGGTAATACGATACCAATGGTAAGACTGGTTGTCAGACTTTTTGGGCCACTAAGTATGTACCTGTAACGACGTGTGTCGTTCTACACTATTAAACTAATATTCTGTGCTAACACAATGTGCTTCGGAGCAGTAAATAATGTGCAAAGACCGCAGATAAATGTGAGGTAACTAGGAGCCCGGATGCTGGATGTACCACGTATTATGTATGTAGGCATCCGAGATAATGCGTCTTGCGTACTGTAATAATGACTATTACTTTTATGCTCGAGAGTAGAGTAGAAAAGTCTTGATAACATGTACCCTACGTTGTTTTAGACGGCCTCGTCGTCTTCATTGGTTACCATCTTTGGCTACCACTTTCAGCCATTTTTATTTCAGTTAGGATTCAACTATCTAACTGTCCAAGTGGGTATTCATCAGCCTTAGGGTCGCATCAGCCTTAGGGTATATTACCATGTAAACTTGAACGAGATCTAGTAAGTTGTTTTTTTTAATACGTCATAAAACGTAAACAGCAATTTACCTTTCATTAAATCTGCTACGGAACCCTTCATGGGCGAGTCCGACTCGCACTTGGCCGGTTTTTTCTTCATATCATTCACCCTCACCTCACACAATCGATCCATCTTTTCATTGCCCTCTTTCACTCTCTGGATTCATCACTATTTATATTCATATACCTTACTGCTCCCTAAAGCATTAAAAACCCAACGTCTAACTAATGAGACAGAGATAAGCACCAAAGCATGATTAAATGGCATAAAGTGGCAGTCAACAGTGCTACCGCGTATACAGTCAGGTTGATATTTTCACAATTGCATACGAAAATATATTCTCACATTGTTAATTTATCCAACCACTTTACCACTTAACGCAACCCTCCGTAACCTACCTCATGATGGTCGAGAAATTATTTAATCTTTACCAAAGTTTGGTAATGCGATTCCCCGAAGGTTTAAACTGGTGAACGCTCGTAACTACAGAAGCTCATGGTTTGCAAATGACGGATGGAAATCGATTCCTCGTAATATGCCGCGAGCTAAATGGCCGCAATCACGCACCAATTCCCGAGCTTATAGTTAATGAGATTTGTATAAAGGAAATATACTGTAACAATATATTTCTACTGGCGGATGTCACGCGGTTTCACCCGCGTAATTCCCGTTCCCGTGGGAGTACGGGGATAAAATATATCCTATGTTACTCGTGGATAAAGTAGCTTTCGAATGGTGAAAGAATTTTTAAAAACGGTCCAGTAGTTTTTAAGCATTACAACCAAACAAACAAAGTTTTCCTCTTTATAATATTAGTGTAGATTCGCTACCCGCGGCTTCATCAGCATGGTGTTCGGTTTGTCTCACGGGATCGTACTATATCGGGATAGAATATCCTTTGTGTTAATGCAGGTTATATTCTATTTGTGTGCTAAAATTCATCCAAATCCGTTCTATAGTTTTTGCGTAAAAGAGTAACCTCACAAACTTTCGCGTTTATAATATAAGTATGATTAAGGCGATGATTAAGGATCGAGACGCACTTTAGAACGATGCTATAGCTAGACTGATTCTTAATTCAAAGGAACTATTCCGCAACGCAAACCATACGACAAAATCACAATGCCAGGCCGTTGCGACGCGACGACGCCGCTGATTGACGCAGCACCACTACAGAAGCGTTTGGGCATGGTTTTGCCGCGGTTATGGTCGACTTTCGGGATTGTACCTTTAATCTGAATTTAGATTGGTGCGTGTAATCATCTATGGCCATAACATCACGCCTGTAATCTCTTAGGGGTTAAACAGAGGTGTAAGTACGTAATAGTGCGTAAGGTTCATGTTCACCGATAAGATAACAGTCTGATTATCTTAAAACAGCTGTCACTGTGACATGTTCCCATACAAAAATGTGTTTTAAACAGCTGTTTTAAGATAATCGTCCGTCATCTTTTTGGTAAACATTGCCCTTAGTCCTATGAAGGGGGGGAATAGGGGGGAACTTATTTCCATCAACCGGGCACAAATTCAAACTCCGTGACTGCTACTGAACAATCCCTGATGGAAAAATCCAATCCAATAATCAGTAACTAATTATAAATTATCATATTTGATTAGAACCGAGTGGTACTCGGTTCCTTGATCCTCTAACCTAACCGCAGCCATTTTTGCTACCTCTAAACCAACAACACATCGAATACTTCAATAACTGTCCTTACCTATTGCTACAGTTATCTACCCTACAAAAGATGAAGCCAGTTAGAACCTAGAACCTGTACTTGAGTCGATCCGTTTCACCATACATGGCTACTTCGAGTCAACTTCCTAGCCATTTCGCAAGGAAGCAACTGTGCCACTCGGCCGGCTTCCGGCACTTTAGAAACTGAACTTTATGATAAGAGCATAAGTTATAAAATTGCTTGGGTGGTTTGTCAGTATGAACGTATGTTAGACAATGCCCATTTTTGGTAATAAACCGAATACGTTTAGCGTTTCGTGGTAACTGATAATAAATGTAAGGTAGCTGTTATACTTACTTTGTTATTATGTTGTAAATTGTACGCTTTTTACAAGAATGTGTGAGTTTCGTGCAATTATGGGCATTAGAATATTTATGTTAGTTGGGTAGTAGTGAGATAACAGTAGCAATAACGAAATTGATTTGGAAATAACTTTTTGCGTGTTATAGTTTGTGTTATATTTATAACGCTGATCTAACTTTACCGATTGCGGTATTACCCCTGGACGATCGAGGTATTTTTTTTTTTTGAAAAAACATCTTCCAACGTAACAAAAACAGAATTATCTACAATCAAAAAGTTATTTTTTAATAAATACATAAATAAATAAATATCGCTGGACATTAACACACAGCAACATCAACTATCTAGTGTCCATGACACATAGCAAAGCTTGTGTCGTGGACACTAGATAGTTGATATACTACATATAAGTATACTTTTTTATTTTTTTCCTCGTAACATCCATGACTCGGAAACAAATGTCCATGCTCATCACATAAACATTTGCTACTACCGGGATACGAACCCAGGACCCTAAGAACATAAGGCAGCGTTACTACCACTACGCCATTCGGTTTGCCAATGTAGTTGCAAAGGCCAACTGTGGTTTATTGGAGATGTCAACTGATTAGTTTTCTACGCAATAGAGGTCCGGTTAGTAATCCTATAAAAAAACTCATTTTGACTCTGCTAAAAGGAAAAACCTTATAAAAAAACCCAGTACCTAAACCAAATTGAAAGTAGGGCATGATGATGACGCATCGCACGGATATATTCATAATCACTCGAAATTCAACGATAACATATACTTAACACTAATCAACAGCAAAATAATTGCCGCACAAAGTTACTACTTAATTTTCTATCCGTCTCCAGAACCAGTGAAGCGCTTACATCGGCTTGACGATATCTAAAGCCAAACGAGCGTAAAGCGCTTTCGATGGAAAGCTTTGCGTCGACGCAGCAAAGCGGTGAAAACTAGGGACGTGATCGGAAAAGTACGAATAAACTGGATAAGTGGATACAGAATATTACGTTTTTTGGTAGATAAGTGAGCGGTTTGGACGTGGACTTGCGAACACCAGCCTGACATAAAATGAGAAGAAAAGTATAGTTTTGTTTTGAATTGGTTGAGAGAAAGAGTTTAGACGGTTCCTATCGATCTTTGGTATATCTAGCACAAATCTACACCAAGTACAAAGAAAAACTGGAGATGTCTTGTTCATAAGAAACAAATGAAACAGTATTATAAGTAGTTGGCATTCGCCCCCTTCCCAAACTAATGATTTGAGCATACAACCTGAAAATAGTTTGATCAAAATCAATTGAACCACTTTTTAGGGTTCAACTAGGAACCCTTATAGTTTCGCCATGTCTGTCTGTCCGTCCGTCCTCGCTTAATCTCTGTGACCGTTAGCACTAGAAGCTGAAATTTGGTACCAATATGTGTATCAATCACGCCGACAAAGTGGTAAAATAAAAATTGGAAAAAAATTGTTTTATTAGGGTAGCCCCCCTATATGTTATGTGGGAAGTGATTTTTTTTTTGATTTCAACCCTAACGTGTGATATATTGTTGGAAAGGTATTTAAAAAATGAATAGGGGTTTGCTAAAATAATTTTTTGATAATGTCAATAATTTCGGAAATAATCGCTCCAAAAGTAAAAAACAATGTCCCCCCCCCCCCCCTCTAACTTTTGAACCCATAAGTTTAGAAAATATGAAAAAAATCTGAAAAGTAGAATTTTATAAGGACTTTTTAGGAAAATCATTCATCATTTTGAACTTGGATGGAAACAAGTTTTTGTACAAAAAAGACAAATAGTTGTACAATATAATTTCTGGACTAAGTTTGTAGTATATTCGTATATGCAAGCATTTTTTTTTAACTTCGTTTACATATTTTATTATCTTGAACGTATATTTTTTCAAACAAAAACAATTATTAAAATCGGATTGGATTGAACACTTATTGTGACGGACGGGAAACTACGGAACCCTACACTGAACGTGGCCCGACACGCTCTTGGCCGGTTTTTTTTTAATATAGGTCACATTTAAAAATATCTTCTATTTATCGGTATTTTTTATCGGTCTTTAACAGATCAAGCCATCGGGTGCGCAAACCCGCTAAAATAGGTAAAAAAAAACACAAATGGTGATTATAATATGTAGTTCTTACCAGTAAAACTAAAACAGCACATTAAAACGTTTTTTAATGTTTTTTTTTTTACTCAGAATTAGGTAATTTGAATTACTTAAAAATCAATTGGGGTGTCTGAGGTTTTGCGCATTTAACGTTACACGTTGTACAGTCACGTCTAATAATATGTATACACTTTCCTTAATATTATAGCTATTTTCGCGAGAAATAACGATTGTAACTAGGAAATTGAATTTTTTTTTCATAAAAATATGAGTTCCAGTATACTATGTACTATTTTAATCAGTACATTAGGAGAAACACAATTTATAAAATTATTAAGTGTTTACATATTATTAGACGTGACTGTACATCTTTTTAATTAGTAGATTTGCGTTCCTTACGGTTTGCGTTTGCAACCAATAGACCAACGAGGTAAACACTCGAAAGAGTTACACAGTTGTTATAAAAACAACATAACTACAGGCCTTGTTAGTTACATAACAGAATCCTCCAATTTCACGCGACAAATCCCAGTACAGTTAAATTACGTCACATCTAAAAACAAAACAAAAGTGAAATCGTTATTTGTCAGCTTAGAAAATGTTACAAAGTCACATTAATTTTATGCACCGTTACACACGATTTCCCGACTGCGCCTGCGTCGCCGGTCGGTCTGTAATTGATGACTTTCCTCACTTAATCCGGATAACTGACGATTATGATTATCGATGATTAGGATGGATTAGGTCCATGATCACCGAAAAGATAACAGTCTGATTATCTAAAAACAGCTGTCACTGTGACATGTTCCCATACAAAAATGTGTTTTAAACAGCTGTTTTAGGATAATCAGAGCGTCATACTTTTGGTGAACATGAACCTTAATGGTTTTGCTGATACGGGGCGGTTTAACTGAGGGTTAGGTTATCTAGTTAGGTACATGGGTTATGTACTGTAAAAGTTATTGGTGTCGCTGTTCAAGGGAATTCTTTAGTTGGTCTTATCGCTGAATGCGTAAGTCTAATAAAAATTGTTTTCAAAACGTTTTATATTATTTCTATTTCAAATCCAATATTCTTTGGAAATCTATCAGACGAACTTTTTAGTTTTTTTTCGTCCCTATTGTAACTGAATATTCCATGTGCAACTAGATCTTGCAAAATACAGTTACCCAGTAGAACACTTAGAATATAGCATGGACAACATAACTTCCCTATCCGCATAAACCTCCCACATAATCTCCTAGATAAACCTGAGGATACAAATTACATACGCGGCTTAGGTACTCCTAATGCCTGTCATCACATCCTAACTACAGGGTACTGCTAGATACTGCTATGCAGGATGGATACGGTAAACGGGGCAGTAAAGGGAACCTTAACTGTTCCAGCTATACGAAAATAGTCTTAAATCCATGTTCACCAAATGACGGTCTGATTATCTAAAACAGCTGTTTAAACCACTCGTTGTATGGTAATATATCATAGTGACAGCTGTTTTTAGATAATCAGACTGTAATCTTTTCGGTGAACATGGACCTTAGGCGATTACCCAAAATTGATTTTCGAAAAGATGTACAAATAGCAAGAAAATGGCCATTTTACACAAGATTAATACTGATTAAAAAGTTCTATCGGACCAACTGAGGTTGAAGTACGGTCGACCAAGCTATTTGGTTAACACTTTACAATGTAATTTGTAGGTTAAACTGTAAACCAAATAGCTTGTTCGACCGTTCTAATCATAAACTGCAAAAAAAAACTTCTCATACATTTTGCTTTTTTATCCAGTAACTGATAAAAAACACATTTTTTCATCTGTAAATGGGGATCAAAATTTCACGAAAAATTATGGATAGTCTCAAGACCATTTTCGTGTAGCTGCAACGGTTGAGATCCTTTCCCTTACTGCCCCGTTTACCGTGTCCACCCTGTATACTCTTAGGATATCGACCCTAGCGAAGCCTTTGCAACTAAATGATAGCACATGAAGCTTTAAGCTCATCAGAGCCGCTTCCTCTGAGCCGGAATCGAACCGGTTGTCGGTGTACTAAGAGTGTTATGTAGCTATAGAGCGCAATTACGGAAGTGTAAGTTGATGAGCGCTAGTAAAGAGCGGATGACACAGTAAACTGGTAAAAAATCCGGTGATTATTGAAGTTATCCGAAACTGAGGTGGATACGATTAGGACTTGAACGAATATTCACAAATAAAAAAAAGAAGATATAGATCCAAAAGATGCCTCATAACTCGCGACTTAGGTCCATGTTCATCAAAAAGATGACAGTCTGATTATCTAAAACAGCTGTTTAAAACACATTTTTGTATGGTAATATGTCACAGTGACAGCTGTTTTTAGCTAATCAGGCTGTTATCTTTTCGGTGAACATGGACCTTAAATAGATAAGTCGCGAGTTAGGAGGCATCTTTTGGGTTAGCTTGTTGTATCGTCGACCTCATCTGTGTCTTCACGACAAGATAGAGGTCAAGAGTAGGCCCATTAAATAAAAAAAAAGGTCTTGGCCCATTAAATAAAAAAAGGTATTTTGTAAAATAAATGAAAGGAACAAGCAAATGAATCAGAAGTTCAGAACAAAGTAATGTTACGAGGTCCACCACATAAGTGCTTCAATTTCAATTTTAAAACACGATTCAGTATCAAGACAACGGGATATCCTCTGTCTAGCATAGTCTTCTGCGCAACAGATCGAGAAATGTTGGCGAAATGTTATCCTATCCGAACGACCGGCGCGACCGATTAATGTTGTCCGACCGTTGCAATAAAAACACCTGTAGATCGCAAACTACAAGTGCTAGAGCAACTTAAAAAACATGGTTGTAAAGCTGAATACATAAAGAATCTATTTAACTAAAAACCAAGAAATATAACATTTAATTTAATACTCTAAAATAAATGTAAAGTTTGAAAAACAGTCACGAAAACGGCTATTTCGCGATTAAAATATTTATTTTACGAAAATCTATTAACTCCTTATCAATAAAAAAAATCTTATTAGAAACTAGATTATATTTTCTTTCCATTAAGACCAAAATCTTAGTAACGTGTTAATTAGAAACCATTTAGAATCTAACTGGAATGTGGAAACTCAGTTTGTTTTGATGCGGCCGGCGCCCGCGCACGTTTTTAAAACTCAAATATTTACGTAACTTTAACTCTAAGATACCTCTTTTTGTTGTTTATAAAATTAAAGAATATACTCACCATACTAAATAATTACTATTTATCCGTTATTACACACGTTTAAATCACATAAAATTACTTATTCAATGTTTACACACAGCACTATAGGTATACATACCTATCAGTTTTTCACAGGCAAATTACTGCAACTTTGAGATTCGGAAACTAAATTACTTTAACATAATATTGTAGCACGGTTCTTCACCTTCATTTTGATGTATAATACTATACTAAAATACGACTATTTCGATAATAAAACAATTTAAATACGACACTGCGCAGACGCAACACGGGAAAAAATGGCCGGGTTTGTTTACACTAAATTGTTTATATTATTTTGACGTCTGTCGATGCCTTTGGGCATAGATAAACGGTATAGAATTGGGACATATTGTATTAAAGAGACTGTAGACGATCAATGCATGGAAATAGCAAGTTTTGATGATTTTTAAAGCATTTATTTTAAATTGTGCGTTTTGTTTTTTGCGGCTATTATACTAGCCGACAACGTCGTCGTTTCAAAAGCATAGGGATAGTATACTAGCCAAAACCCAAATCTTTTATCAGCAAATATTAAAAGTGATAGGTGGTAGGTTAATAGGGGTAGAGTGCTAGGCAAATGATGATGATGCATTAATAGTGCCAAATAATACTGTTTCGTTTGCTGTTTATTTTTCTAAAAAGACATTTGTCCATTTCTTTTTGCTGCAAAACAAACCAAAGGCAACATGAGTGCCTACACCTTGTCTTATTACTACTCAAAGCCGTCAAAGTGCGCTCTACTAATACGTTGCGTTACATCTAAATGGAACTAATCAAGGAACTCATTAAAATCGGAGGCGAGCTCGACCACATGCGAGACTACTACATCAATATTGTTTGATGTTTACGTTATACAATTTACATTGCTGCGAATAGTTTTATGGGACATGAAAATGTTGTAAGTTTTCGTGTCTTTCATACATTCAGAAACTCAAGCATTTTTCCCATGGGGGAAGACAAAAACCCACGGAACGCCACCTGCTACAATTCTTACATACTCGATAGGTACAGTCACGTCTAATAATATGTATACACTTAGCTGTTTTCGTGAGAAATAACGATTGTAACTAGATTGGATTCTTTTTTTTTAAATGAGTTGCAGAATACTATGTACGTAATAACATTAAATTTTAATCAGTACATTAGGAGAAACACAAGTGTTTACATATTATTAGACGTGACTGCATTACTTTTTTGTAAAAAAAAATCGCTTTAGAAAAATGGAAGCTACTCAGGACTGTTTCTCAGACCATGATCTTGTCAAATATAAATAAAACAAAAAAACCCGATTGCGTAAAAAATAACTAGGTAATAACTTTAGATAAAAACTGAAAAGAAAAAACAAGTTCTATAATAAATTCTAATACGGAACGTATTGACTGCAACAGCCCGGACCCATATAGGATAGTGTGATGAATGATTATAATCTAGATTATTTAACACACCTTTTTTTGGGTAGTCGTGTTACCTATCCATTTCGTCATAATTGCATAAGTATTTATTATTAGTTTTTTTTATTGTTATAAAGTATTTTATTTTATTTTTGTATGTATGAGTATGTATGTATGTATTCTAATTTTGTATATATTTATGATATTTAATCTGTTTTATGTATTCCATTTTCTCTCCTTCTTTTACACACTATGTCTACATCTCTTTATTTAGTATCTCCTTTCGCAGGTATGCTGGAAGAGATTTCATTAGAAATAAGCATCACCTTTGTACTATTTTCTGTTCCTTTACTATTTTCTGTAATAAGTGTGTACATAAATTGTTAAATAAATAAATAAAAACTCGTTTCAAGATTGGTCTAAGGAGTATGGGCCCATCGTCATATTATACGGTTGAGCCTAATCTACAAGTATCTACCCGCCCATGTGAACTCAAACAAAGCTAATTGAAGGATAATCGACAGCTAAAATAATAGATCAAAGATTCATATTTATAACGATCGTAACATTCATTACAAAAGAACGAAGATTTTAACAGATTTTAAATTATAGGTAACCAGCGGCTTCGCCCGCGTGAAGTTTGATAATTGTCCCATGGGATATTACTACCGGGATAAAAAGTATCCTATGTGTTAATCTAGGTTATAAACTGTCTGTGTACAAAATTTCATCCAAATCCGTTCAGTAGTTTTTGCGTGAAAGAGTAACAAACATACATCCATCCTCACAAACTTTCGCATTTATAATATTAGTAGGATTAAATAACAATCGTCACAGCAACTGATATAACATTGTGTCTAGTGCAAATATTTCTATTATCTTTTTATTATTATGTTGTGACGACTTTTCTTTTGAAAGGTCGTCAGTTTTCTAATTAAAAACAATGAAAATAGAGTATTCATAAATCAGATATCTGCCTATATCTAGGGAGTACTAGTCAAGGAAATGCCTAATTTCAAATTGACAACCCACGCAACAAAAATGAAAGAGCATAACTAATCGATCAAATTAATTAAAACTCAGAACATTATGAATAGGAAGTACTGATAAGCATCTCAACTGGATCTAATACATTTATCTTCCACTTAAAAAAACCAACCAACAAGTCTAACAACCAGTATTTCGAAGGGGTATCGCAGTATCGTATTAACTGGGTTGTGGAGGTCAGATAGACGGTAACTCCATGTGGAATACAGGTACCGATATGGCCCGATTGATGACAATATACTAGCCCCCCCCCCCCCCCATTACATAGAACATGAACATAACTAACGAATCTGCCTAACCTTCGGAAATTACAGGCGTGATGTTTATGACAGCTGCATCTGGACTGGAAGCCGACCCCAACATCTACGAGTATTATATACTAATATTATTAAGCAGAAGAGTTTGTTTGTTTGGTTTTGAACGCGCTAATCTCAGGAACTACTGGTTGGAATTGAAAAAATCTTTTTGTGTTGGATAGTCCATTTATCGAGGAAGGTTATAGGCTATATATCATCACGCTATGACCAATAGGAGCGGAACATAAATGAAAAATGTTGCAAAAACGGGGATTTTCGTTTTCTCTTTTATGTGACGCAGGCGAAATTGCGTGGGTCAGCTATTCTATACTAATATTATAAAGCAAAGGAGTTTGTTTGTTTGGTTGAACGCGCTAATCTCAGGAACTACCGGCTCGAATTGAAAAATTCTGTTTCAATAGATAGTCCATTTATCGAGGAAGCCTTATAGGCTTTATAACATCACGCTATGACCAATAGGAGCGGAGCAGTAATAAGAAATGTTGCAAGCGGGAAAAAAGCTTCCGTTGAGCAGGCGATGCGTTGCGATATCAAAACTTCACGCGAACGAAGTCGCGGGTAGAAGCTAGTAGTTAAGAAAAGGCTAGCAGCTGATGATCTGTTCCAGTCAGGTGTTTGCTGTCGATCTGGAGTTTGATTGCACCGGGTTGACTTAACCAATATTCGTTGGAGAACTTGGAGTGACTTGGATTTCAACATGAGTTGTACCTACAAGGTCTTCGTAAGCTACAGTTAGCTAAGTCAAAATATTTTGATTATATTTCACTGCATATGTTTAACTTTGCAAAATCCAACGACCTTGATACGCAACAGATGGCACAAACGTCATTATAATATCATTTTAATAAATTAATTACGTAAAACAACACTCGTATGTGTAAAACGTGTCTAATAACTCATTATTACGTAAAGCAGTACAAATGTGTTAAGTTACCTCATTTTTTGTGTAATATCGCAAAATAGATAGATGTACAGAAGGTATACTAAGAGCGAAAAAGCATGAAGACACGCTCCACGTGCAGCGAGTGAGATAGTGTCGATTCTGTTGTGCACAAACTTAACTTAATTTAGACTATTGCTATCTTTTACTAAAAGGCAGTGCGAGAAAAGGACGGCTATAGCTACGCACTAAGTTAGAGATGTCAAACTAGTTTATACCTTGCGCTTCACCGTGTTTTAGTCGACATGTTTTACGTGCACCCTTCATTTGTATGGAAATATTAGTTCGAATGAAATTTGACAGCTCTAAATTACGTCCGTCTCTTTCTCGTTTTATTAGTGAGAAAAAGATAGTAATAGCCTGAATTAAGTTTAGTTTGTGCACAACAGAATCGACACCATTGCCGTACTTACGCGTTAGAGCCTTATCACACTAGGGAGTTGCGAGCGAACTGAAAGCGGGGCGAGTGCGTAGTGAGCTCGCCACGAGTTCACAACGTGTGCGCGGCCATTTATTTTACTACTACATGTTTATTACTATACTCCAAATACTACTATTTATATTCTCGCGGTCAATGATAAAATGTTAAAGAACTCGTGAAAAAAAATTACGTCTTGGTCCTTGAATCCCTCGCACCGCTCAGGATCCTAATCCAGAATTCCTTGCTACGCTCGGGATTCTACTCTAGAAGCCATCGGTGCTCTCGGGATTCAATCTGGTCCTTCGAATCTACTTTTTTTTTGTACTGGGCTATAAATTGAATGTTATAATGATGAGAAGAACAAGTAGTTGTCTTTTTACTGTGTGCGTGCGCCTTTACTCAGTATATAGAGCTGATCTTCTGTAAATATATCTATTTTGTGGTAGTTTTTTGTTTTATTATATTATTCAGTCTAGCAAGTATACGCGTGCACTATCTATATGGCTATCGTTACATATTGTATTACAGGTGTGATGTATCGTGTGATACATTTCTAGTGCAAAAATACGAGAACGCGTGAGAATTTACTGCGATTTTTATCGTATTAGTAGAATTTGCATATCTTGTTGCAAAAAAAAAACGTAACACTGCCTCTGTTTGTACATGTACTATGATTTACGAATACTTCATAAGCGGATTAAACAATAATGACTTTGTTTTATTTAAGTGTTCCGTGAACACCATAATTACAATTAGCATTATCTTTAAGACGAGATATTGTCATTGATAGTTTACATTTTTTGTCATTTACACCGACAGCAATATCACTACTACTACGTCTACTGCCCTAGAGAATTAAACATATTCAAGACATAACATCTAATAAAAACTTCAAATGGATGACGAAAGAAGGCATGAGTGTGGCCTACCTATTTAGAATCTTACACAGTGGCGACATCTGTCCTGATCGCATGGTACTACGATACCTAGCTCGTCCTGAAACTAGTGTTCAAACAGCGCCGTAGTTAAAATCCCTTGCCCAACCATGCAGCCAGTAGGCTTTCTCCAAAGTTTATCGAATGGAATAAGGCAGATGGCATTTGTTGATTCATTGGATAATACAAATGCTTACTAATGACAGTGAATAAAGTTTGAATCCTTACGGATTTAATACGATATATCCGATATATACGATATATCTATGCCTTTGCATACCATTATCGAGGCATTTACTAACGGATTAAGTTACTAAATTTTCCCAAAATTAATTCCACGATTCCAGAATGCACATAGACCCATCGTCAAAATAGTCCGATTATTCTGTAGCGGCACTACAAAAAGTACTATAGAAACATAGAACAAAAAGTCGCGCAAGCAAAGTTAAGGTTGTAGCACATTTATCAACTCGGAAAGCGATCGTCACCGCCTCGCCTTTCCCCTCGGCGTCAAACAGGCGTCCACGTAACGTAAGCGGATCAGAAGCTCCGGCACGTCGACTTGGCTACAGCTAGGCGACCCCGCGCTTACAGCTAGCCGACCGCTGGTTGACGGCTGGGCGGCACTAGTTTAATCATAATGAATCCGAACGTTAACGTAAGCTAGGGTACGGAGAGTCGTAAGCTAGGGTACGGAGAGCCTGCCCAGCAAATTGCAAAAAACGTGAGAAAATTTGAATTTCGCGGGCTACCTAGGAGCATCCCCCTTAAGTGTTTTGGCTTGTGTATTTAAATGGTTGTCAATTAAAAACCAACGATAAATGAAACATCACGACATATAGTGGGACCGCGGCCTGGCCCGCAGGACTTCTAAACCCCGTACTAAATGTTCGAAAACGTATTTAAATAATAATGGTACTGACCTGTGTCTAACTCTGCTGTTAATGTGTCGCACCTCTCGGCCGCCGCTACTCTCTCCGTCGCTCCCGGAGCCCGGCACCTCCATCGTGTGGATTGATATTGACTTGCTTACCTAAGGGGAAAAGGAAATATTAAATATACTGTTCTTAAGTAGAAGAAAGGCATCGTAAGGTTTGTAACGGGTTCTGTAGTTTCTGCCTAATTCCGATAATTTTACATGAATGCGATATTATTATACAGGGCGAAAGAGCACCGACGCACAAATAGTGCAAAATTCTGAACTTTTCAAGCAAAAGTAACATGCATAAAAACTTTGAATTCATTTCAGTTTTGTGCAAGATACGACTAGCCCCACGACTTCGCCAGCGTGAAAACACTTAATCCAAGGGACTCGCAATAGTGTACCTTTCCATTAGTGAATTGAATGAGTACTTTCAGAGATCACCTCCTACATCCATACTGCACCTCTTTATTTATAATATTAGTATAGAAGCGTTAAGAATACAAAATAGTAACACTTACTGGTGGAATGTATTTTCTGACTGCCGCGGCCAACTCATCAATGGTCTTCTCTTTCTTCCCTGGATCCAAGCCGAAGAACTTAGCCTTCGCTGCCTGATTCAGCGCAGAAATCTTGAGGATCTGAGGAGGTGGCACTTCTTGGGCAGGAGGCGTTAATTTATCAGAAGGCCTTCGTAACTTGCCCAGTTGTATAGGCTCATCCATCTTTTTGACAAACCTCCTGTATCTGGTCTGATCTTCCTCTTTCTTTGCTTCCTCAGAAGGTTTCTTTCCAAGTTTTCCGAGCAAAGGGATTTTGACGTCTGGGTTCTTCGCTTGTGTGAGACGTTCCTTCAACTCATTCGCTCCTGGTAGTTTTATCTTGCAGGGGAATGGTTCGGGATGTCGCGGGATGTCGGATTCTGTTCGGGATGCTTTGAGTTTGTTGGGCTTGCGTTGGAACCTTCGAGGTTTGGGATCTGGAAGCTCATCGGAACTGTCAGATGAGGAACAGCTTTTCTCTGATGATGACACGCTTGAGGCTGACACTGAGTCTTCGTCTGAGGAGCTGTCGATGCCCTCGTCTTTGAGACCCTGGAAAAGTAACAAATTCTGTTAATAAAAATTGCATTGCCTTGAGATTAAATTCAAAGAGGATCAAACGTAGTTTGTTTCTATACAATAGAGCAAACTCATCATGAAACGTAGATCGTGCCAACTTATTAAACAACACCTTTATGTCGTAGCAGTAAGGACGCTTTTCGTTGTTCATCTGTCACCACTGACGTGATTGGGATTGACCGTGCAACATCCGCAATATTTAATCAATGCCAAACTAACCTTTCCCAACAGACGGATGTCCCAAATCAATCATATCCAAGACCTTTGTCTATTATTGGATACTAGTAATTACATTGAAAACACAATAATGCATGTTTGAGCCAAAATAGTAACCGCTGCATACTTGTAGCATTACGCACTACGCCGTACTACTGAGCTATTTTTATTGACTATGGCTAAGGTACTTTGCTCTATTTTTGTACCTACATGATTATCAATATTGGTCTGAACTTATTTATTTATGATCGTTACTTTTAATGGGTTTTAAATTAGGGCAACACGGATTGAACTGTAATGATTTATTTGTAAATAGATCGATGTATATATAATATCACATCACAACCAGAAGGCGAAACAGAAAATGAGACCTACGGTTTGTTTTTTTGAGATCTACTTTATCTTACTTCGATACGTTACTAACAATAAAAGAGATTTGTGCAACTAACCTGAGAATCTACTTATCAAAACGTATTTTGCACTTCTTCTTAATATGGCTTGTCTAGAAACAAAGAAAATGGCTTTAAACTAAATGCATGCGTTTGTTTTTATCTTTGCTATGTTGTATTTTAAAGGTCTACTAGAGTTTTTCTTTGTCAATTAAACCAGCTACAGCCAGCCTTCCCATAGCCTGGCTAAGTATGGATTTATCTGTGAAGTCTGTGACACGTGTGAGTAGTGGGAACATACGACATAGGCAGATTACGCTTATGCAGTAACTATCCACACATATCGACGCAGAATCGGCATGAGCCGATCGAAAAGAGCTTCATGTCCATACAATAATGGCAAAAGGGACGTCAATTGCCCCTTTTCGATTTGAACGACTCCAATAATCACTGCGTCGAATTGAATGCGACTCAGTAGCGACGGGTAAATTTTTGTAAGAGGTAAGACGGAGTACATAATCTTTGATGTGATTGCATTATATGTCTATGAAATACTGTTTGAGAATTTTTTCAAAGAGAATCCGGTAGGAATCGGGTTGTACGGATCCTTCGCCACCGATGCGACTAATGTGGTGATCAGCTCAAACCAACAAGCTGAAAACACCGTGAAAAGTGATCGGTCCACTTAATTATCATTTCAGCCAAAGATGTCCACTGCTAGGCATAGGCCTTCCACAAGTGTCGCCGCCACATTGACCGGTCCCGTGCTACTCGCATCTAGAGGATCCCCGCAACCTTCACCAGGTTACCGGTCTCCCTAGTAGGAGCCCTTCTAACACAATGTCTTCCGGTTGGCGGTCGCCACTCCAGAACTTTTCAGACCCATCGTCCATCAGTTCTACGAGCAATGTGCTCACTGTGTTCAATGTGTCCACTTAGGGGCCGCCTCTACGAGTGAGAGAATAGCGGCGATATTATCGTCCTTGCCACGTTTAACAATATGTCACCGTAAAATTGACACTACACAAAATTGACAAGTGACACGTTATATTGTAATCTCTCTAGCGATATAGTAAACTCTCGAAATATTGTCAAACGAACATCAAACAGTTATATTACAATATAACGTGTTTGACAATTTTACGGTGACATATACACTGTCTTTTGGGCCGTCTCCACGAGGAGAGAATTGCGGTGATTTTGTCGTATATAAATACGTTGAATCGCCGCGATTAGCTCGTGGAGGCGACCCCTTAATAAGTAAAATAAAATACTAAACAACTGTATACTAACTGTACAAACCTCTGAGCTTTCCCCTTTAGCCAGGGTCTTGGGTCTCGGAGGGACTACAGTGGAGCCGGACTTCAGGATGCCTCTGACCTCAGGAGTTATCATCCTCTGGGCTCGCTCCGTCGGGGAATCATCGTCTAGGTCTGAAACATAACGATTTACTTAGAAACTGGATGGGTGAGAGTATGGTCCCGTATATACAAAGCACCCAGTAGAACAGCGATGGTTTAAACAAGTTTACTAAGGTCCATGTTCACCAAAAAGCTGACACTCTGATTATCTAAAAACAGCTGTTTAAAACACATTTTTGTATGGGAACATGTCACAATGACAGCTGTTTTTAGATAATCAGGCTGTTAACTTTTCGGTGAACATGGACCTTAGTTGATTAGTGAAGCTTATACATTGTTGCGTAAAACGGTACTTGTCCATATATTATACCTACAATTAAAATTACTCAAGAAATATGAAGTTTTATTACTTGATGGAATTCACTACGATTTGTATTGGGTATTTCTTTTTATCGTTGTCGATTTAGACCGCGGCGAAAGTGGTGTGACAATATGGTCTTGTTTGAGGGACGAACGTGACCAAATGTCGCACAAGATAGAGAGGTTTGGACGGAGAAATGGGAGGCCTTTGCCCAGCAGTGGGACACAAGAGAAGTTAAGAAAAAAATTAATCGCGTCTTGGACAGTGTCTTATGAGTTTGTGTTATTTATTACAATTAAAATATCTTCTAGTTACTTTTGAGTTTTCATAAAAGCATAACTTCTCTGATGTATTTCTTTTATACAAAGTTTCTTAGAGAAAATTCGAATACATCACAAAGAAAAACATGTAGCAATAAATAAATTTTAAAAACAATGTAACATTTTTCTTGTAACATTAGACAAAAAAACTAAAATAAATCTTTCTCGTGCCGTCCCCGCCTATATATATATCTCGCGACCTTTCAGAAGCGATCACATAGATTTTGACAGCACCCATGAGTAGTTGACGTAACTACATACCATCGTTTAAGATATTCATGCTAAACACAGTGTAATAATATTAATGAATAACACCGAGCAAGGTAATGACTAACTGGATTAATCAGCTCAAATAAGCTGTGGTCTATAAAATGTTATGATTAATTTCAAAATCTCAGGTAGACGTGACGGAATTTTAGGATCACGCGCAACAGTGCATGCACTCAAATGTAATTGTTACTCAAGCTTCGTAACGTTATGGTCGTTTCTCTGACAAAATAACTCTGCAATCGTAATCAGTCATAATGAACATAAAACTCCAACAAATAACGGTTAAATTATAACTTAATACACAACACCCACACTGTAATCAACCTAAATTGTTAAAATAATACTGAACGTGCAAACAAATCGTGCAAGTTAAACTTCATGCACTGTATAACACTTACGACTACAAGTTTACGGTGATATTAGTACCAATCGAACCCAGAGAAGCGAAACTTCAAGCAAACGACAAAATCAAACTCATAATAATAAACAAATCAGACCTAAGCTCCTAAACTTGGCGTTCTGCCTCATAATATACTCTAAAGACGTGTTCTTGGCGCTGGCCGAACGGAACAGCTCCATTTTCAATTGAAAATCATTATTACGGGGTACGTCCTCGTGCGTGAGGGACTTCGTGAGGCGCTCATTCTGCTCCAGCGCCTCCGCCACCTGAGAGCGCAGCACCGGCATCGTGCGCAGTCGTGTGGCACGCGCGGTCCGCTCGTCACGTGCGCGCGCGCAAGCCACCGGCGGCTTGTGCGTCAACTTCGAGTTGAACATCTTCATCTTCTCCGACAGCGACATCTTCGCCGGATCGTCTTCGTCTAACTTAGCTGCCACCGGTGAATTTGTGCGTATTTACATAACATTGTGCAGTTGTGTGTTTACGATAGAGCCCGGGACATACACATAGTAGAGTAGTCGAGGACATGCAAAAAAGAAACAAAAGCCGACGGTACATAAGACAGGAAGCGGTTCTCTTGAATGTAATGCAAATTTTACATGCCTTTAAACGATTTGTTTACTTTAAAATTTGAAAATCGAAAATTGAACAAACTCAAAATAAAAAATCTAATGGAACTGCGTAATTCTAGCATGGAATAATTGGAGACTTACCATCTTCGTCTCTGTCTAGCACGTTGGCAGTGCTCTTGGACAGAGGGAGAGGGAGGGGCTCGTCCGAGGGTTCGGTCGGGGTGACTTCGGGCGCAGGGAACGAGATCGGCTGGCTCTTGAACCTGTCCGCCACTGAAGGTCCCTCCTTTAACTTGGAGCGACTGTGACGAAGCAGAGGTTTCGGAGTTCCTGGAACGAACATTGCACAAGATTATTATAGGGCAAGGTTAGAAATACACTATAAAATGTGAGTCACGAAGTTTCGAATCATCTGGATATATTCGATTCAATAAGTCGGATATCTATAAATGCGTTACCGATATTCATGCTACGTTCGGCGGTTATGAAAGTTTACTTTTAAGAACATCTGTTTTACGATGTATTTATAAAGGTTTACCGAGAGTAAATATTACCTTTAGCCTGTTGCTGCAGCTGTTGCCACATGCTGGCGCGCGCGACCACACTGTTGCTCTTGACGAGGCCGAGTGAGAACCCGGTGGGCTCCCTCCCCTCGTCATCACTTCCTGCATCCTCGGGACTCCTTGGAGCTTCGGTTTCAGTGGACTTCCTCTCACGGTCCATCGTGAGAAGACCACGCTCGATAGATGAAGAGGACCACTCGTTGCTACTGCTGTTCGTCGCGTGATTCTCCCTGATCTCTTGGCTCTCGATCAAGCCAAGCTCCTCGCCTGGAATGTTGAGAGAAATATTGTCAGAGAGAGGAAATACCACGCCCGCATATAAACAGCAAGCTATCGAAAGTGTGCAATTATACCTATTCGAACGTTTTTCACTTGTTCAATGCCAACCACGAATTCCGTAAAAAACGACACAAATCGCTTAATAACCGATTAATCTACCTTCAAGTAATGCAATGACGTTTGACAAAGAACACGTGCATTACATTGACCCAAATAAGTGGGTCGAGAGACATCTGCAAGGTTATACTGTGTTTATTTTCAAAACCGACCTAATACGAATAGCGGCGCATTCGGTAAATCTAATTTTACCAAACAGAACGTAAACAAACCGCAAGTTACCGCCGGCCGTGCCGGACACAACTGTTCGCTTTCACATGCTTACTTTATGACACTGACAGTTGTGACTCTTGGACGCACTAAATAAGTCTAACGATGTTTTACATTATAGCTCTGCACGCCCGTTCCGACAAAAATAAGTTTACGAGTTTAATAAACTAACAATTCGACCAGCATGATTTGTGAATTTGAAGAGGAACACTTACCGGAATGTGGTCCGGAATCTCTGGAGGAAGCGCGGTTGTATACACCGCTATCACAAGACACATTCAGGCTCCAGTTGTCTGCCTCGGCTTGCTGTCTCTCGTCCTCCTCCAGCGCGCGACTGTCCTCGTCCAGCGCAACGCGAACTTTGTTCACTTCTTGTTCTATTTCGTCCAATGTCGACTGTTTCCTCGCAGCGTTCACGTCGATGTTTTCGAAGTCTAGAAAAGTGGCTTCGCCGTAGCTGTCGTCCTTGGTACTGCCGTCTGACAAGCAATTGACTGCCGTCGGAGACTTGGCACTGAACGAGCTGACGCCGTACGGTGGCGAATCCAAAGCTTGTGCGAAGTCTGCGAAGGGATCACGTTCGGGTTCCCCCGGTAGGGGATAAGGGCCCCTGGTAGAGGGAGCAACACCGGACTCGACGGGTCGGCTCGGAAAACTACAGCCCGCGGGGCCGAACGCTTGGAAACGCGCTTGGCCCGGCTCCAAACTGCGAAATGAGAAAAGAAATGTTTTAAAGTAGAACACACCCGTACATAAGAAAGAGACGGTCGCTGTTTCAGCTCGCCTTCATAAATTTCGATGAATTATGGCGTGAGTGATTGGATCGGCGTCGCCGATCTATCGTTTTAGGGAAGTTTGACACCATCGGCAATATAATCTAAATATAAATGTCTGTTCTCGATCCGAATGTTATCGATCGAGGTTCGATCTCAATGCGATTTATTGTTGGACTGCCGACGGTCATAATTTTCTATGAGTTGTTTTTATAGTTTCGCGGATAGTACTACAATATTTACCATATGGTATTCAGTGGCGTGCTTTGATTTCATAATACGGAACAGATTTCGTAGTGAGGGAATGCTGAAATTTTCTATAACAGTGCAGTTTAAAATGTAGATCACATCGGACTATAGCTGCATTTCAATGGATGGCATTAAGGGCACGGGAGCCAGGCTCACAGCCGGGGCGCTCATAAAACTCTTGATGCGTGCTTTGAAGCACAACAGAGCCAGAAATAGTGCTTGACCCACTAACGACTGGAGCGCTTATTTCCGTCATCAAGACAGCGCCCGCTCGGCGAATGTTACAGCACTATATCGAATCAATGCTAATTACAATGAATCAATGAAATCGAAAAGAAAACCAAAGCAACAAGATGGAAACAACTGTTGAGTTAACGCAATATTGATAAAGGCAATCAGTTCGCAACGACTAATGGCATATTTGGATTTATTCTTATTATAGTTCTTCGAGACAACGCCAAGTCGCGAAATGAATAATGCGGTAGCATTTGTTGAGTAGGTAATGCCAACGCTATAAAAAGATGTTTTGTCAACAACAATCAAGGGAACATAATATAATATGAGGTACCTACATTCCTCCCATCATAATAACAATAGAATTTAATAACAATAACCAATTTTCGTGGAAATCTTTTCAAATAAGTATTATCATCTTGGCGTTTATTTTGTGTGAAGGATGTTTCAAAATATAATTAACATAACAAGAAGGATAGAACACAAATAAATAATTGAACTTTTGTGGGTTCAAACGTATATTTTTGTTATTACGTATACAAGCCCTTTTAATTGCTTCACATGGCTACAGCGCCTCAATCAAATCATGAAAACAACAAATTAATAAAACAATGTCTACTTCCATTATTCCGAGGAAAGCAATATGAAAACTTTGATTAATTTTTTTAGAATGCCTATATTTCCGACCAGCCAGGTACAGACAATACGGCTAGTGACCTCATAGAGACAATAGTTAGAAATAACGGATTACTTACACGTCTTTGACCGGACAATCCCAAATTACACGATGCATTGCAGCTTACAAAGAATCCGCGCACAGGAAGTTAAAGTACGAAAACAATTTTCCAAACAATTTAACGTTCTACACAGTCCAAATTTAATTCTTACGCTGTCTACTGCGGGCGTGAATCAAACAATAAACTGAAGCAACGGAGATGATGTCAGAACGACGAAAAACAAAAATTAACACAAAGTTTGTGTAAGGTTTTCATAAAGCAGTTAATTACGACAACATCGTCTAAAATTCTCATTAGAGCTACAGGATTAACCTTCAAAGACTTGAACTCAATTAAGAAAAAAGTCTAAGAGAATCCAGTCGATTTGTTTGAATTTAAATGAATTTCTTGCTTGGAATATGCGCTCTGGTAAAGCTTTTACAAACATTTAAACAATCTACAGCCAGAACTAACAAATACCGAGATTCTTTATTTACTTAGGTATAACGAGCTTGTTTAACCACGTGTTCTATTAACCTACACCTGTTATTACTTCCAATTGCAGTAGTAGAAAATGATAATGCAAACAAGAACAAGAAAATAAAAACACTTTGATGATGACTAACTAACCATCTGGACAGTGAAATGTACAGTGTTTGGAACAAAACATTCGATGAACACAGCCCACGTGTGGCGTGGGCCGCTCACCCATCAAAATAATGGCGACCAGCCAACTTTTAGATTCGTACACCGGTAGCACAATCACCTTTACAAAGAAAGTCATATTTAAGGATGTCAGTTCATGAGAAAGAAAGACATTTCAACATAAACAAAAAGAACATTCATCATTTATCAAGACAGACGACAACATTAAGGATGATTTGATTTAAATTGTGGTCGCAAACAAACAATAAACGGGACGAATCTCGACAGATGCAATGACTTTGAATCTGTGATCTAAATACATTCCGCATTTAAAACTTACTGAGAGCTAAAATGGTAAAAATAAATAAAGTATTACCTGGATGTTATCGACCGCATCTCTTCTACAGTAATGGGCTGAGTCTTGTAGCGCTCCTTGTCACGGGTTTTAGCCCTAGAAGTGGAGGGCTGCTCCCTAGGTGACAGAAGATCTTTAGTTAGAGCTTGTTCCATGGACTTGATTCTCGAGGCAATCGATGGAAACGATTTAGGTTTGCTATCTTCTCCAGCAGCGTTGTTAGGTGTTCGGTTCCAGGGTTCACAAAATCCGTTTTCACAATTCTCATCAACCTTTAACCGGCGGTTGTTCAGGATAGATAGTAACTCATCGTTCACATCACACGCGAGGCTTTTTGATCGAGGATTCGTCTTCGGGCGAAGATTCCTCCGTCGGAGCACTGCACTCGGTAACTCTTCCGGGTTAGGCGCGGGCGCGAGATTCAACACTCGTCGCGGTCCAGCCGCCGACAAGTCGTTCGCGTCGCAACTGAAATTCGTCACACTAATAATGTTCGCATCGTTGTCCGCGCAAAAAGAGAGCCGTGGGCGCGGCGATTGGCTGCGTTCCCTAGTCAAACTCGAACCTCTCTGCTTTAAAATAGGTCTAACTGCTGCTTCGCACTCCGATCCCGAGTGGTCGGATGTCCTGGAGCGGAGGAGTGAAGGCCTTCGGGAGCTTCGGTCGTCTTCGCTCAAATCGAAACTAGAAGCATGTCCTTCGTCTCCAGA
Organism: Xestia c-nigrum; assembly: GCA_916618015.1. Classification (NCBI taxonomy): domain Eukaryota; kingdom Metazoa; phylum Arthropoda; class Insecta; order Lepidoptera; family Noctuidae; genus Xestia; species Xestia c-nigrum. The sequence continues at coordinate 17,552,390 of OU745260.1, forward strand.
CAACTTTTTGTATGACTTTAGGATCGGTTTTTTGGGCATGTCGAAATCGTAATCATCAAATTCGGTCGATTTTTTCTTAAGTATGGGCTTGGGTGTATCAGATAGGATATCTTCAAGACACGGTCGTTCTTCAGAAAAACTCTTTTTCTTCAGTATTGGTCTGACAGTTTCTTTATCTTCCTCTACTATTTCTGCACCACCTGCTGCTGCTAATAACACAGCTTGAGCAATAGAAACGTGGGATGAGGCAGTGCTGCTACTAGAACTAGAATTAGACTTTCGTTTCAATATTCCATGTGGTTCTGGTGAGCTTTGAGATAAGTCATCAGCATGATGCTGCTCTTCTTCTCTGCTCATTTTCCTTTTAAGTATTCCTTGAATTTGACCATCCGGCGATCTATTTCTAACAACATCTTCTAGTGATGATCGCCTATTTTTCAATATGGACTTGTTCGTTTCTAAAGAGCCATCCTCGGCGAAGGATACTTCTGGGCTACAGGACCTCCTCCGTGCTACTTGAGACTCATCCAGGCTTCGGCGTTTCTTTAAAATACCTTGTCTCTGCTTGCTGTCAGATCGACCGTTTCGCGGTTCAACGACGCTAGGTGAAAATGTAACCGGCGGAGATGCGATGGCTTGATTAGTATTATTAGACGCAGCACTGTCTTCGTGGATAGACTTTCGTTTTAAGATAGACACGGGCGTATGACTACAGGACGTTGACGAAGTATCAAGACGGCGACTTTGACTAGACGTATCGTTATTGAGATCAGAAAACATTGCACTTTGCTTTTCAAAATCAATCAGTCTCTGAGCTGCCGTGTCTATATCTCTTAACCTCTCCGTTACTCCTCTGTTATGTACCGGCCTTTCATTAATTAGTCCATAATTATATGCGTGATTGGTGTGTTTTAGTTCAGTTTTTGGAGCGAATATGGAGTCGAAACGAGGCTCAGATGTGTCTAAATTTATCTTATTACTAGTTAAGTTATTCGACAATTTGTTAACCCTATCTAATGTCTGTTTAGTCAACGCAGCTAAGCTGTCCATCTCCTGGGAAAGTCTAGAACTATGCGGTCTAACTTCGTGAAGCGTCGACATCTTCGTTCCTTTAGAATTTTCTAGTCCACAAGCATTAACATTTGGTTCTTGATTCGCTCGGGAAGTACCATTCAAAAGATTTTTAGGCGAAACGTGTTTAGTTTCATTCGATTTTCTTGGAGAATTATTTTCTAAACTAGTCAGTCTTTTCTTTGAATAATGATATTTTTCGCTAAGACTTTCACTATCTTTTTGAGCTCGATGTCTTCGATCGATACGATTGTTTTCTGTGTCACTCTTGGCTTTTTCTGGACTCTTTCGAGTCGTTCTACTTCTAGGTGTTTCAGCCTTCGATCTGCTAGATATTGTATCTCGAGTTAAGTCCTGCTTAACCGGTGATGTAGATGTCCGTAAATTTCTATCAGCGGATTTCTTGGAAAGAGGTATGCAACTAGGTTTGGAACCTGATTCGGGGCTTCGACGCCTGTCATAAGTCTTTTGAGGAGAGGAATTTGAAGGTGAAGACTTAAGCGAAGTCGATTTGATTCCAAAAGATAAATTTAAAGTAGTTTTAGGAGATACTTTGGAAGACGGCAGTGAGCTTTCAGTCTTGGGGTGTGGTGCTTCAAGGGGTCGGCGCGTTCTAGGTTTTGCGACGCTTCCTGCAACAAATAGAAAATCACATATTACATATTGTTATACATTTTAAAATACCTACTTCTAAAGTACATAATGTTAATCACGGTCAACGAGTTTGGACGGAAGAGGAAGCTGTTGACCCGCACGTGTGTATTGTTCTACGGAGGTTCACTGACTGTGCGCAAGCGTCGATTCGTGTGTCGTTTTGCGCGATATGGCGGTCGGAGCCATTGTTGCTGTAAGTAGGTAACGCACGCCGCATTGTATTATGTAGACACTTCCATTATGTAAAATTGAAGATCTAAATTGTTTTTTGTGTTACATATTATAGAGATCCGTACTAAAATCACGTAAGAGAACACATGAATTGCAATATCAGTTCATGTGATAAACGGAAAACGATAGAGCAGATAGGTATGCATACTTTAGCGGTGATTCAAACATGAAGATATAATATTTATCTCGACGTTTCCGAAATGTTTCAACATTCGACCGCAGGAGATTGCTATCGAAGCGTGAATAATAAATGCTGCGTATTTACCAAATTATTTTGGGAGCCTTCACGGACCTGAATTTTCTCAAAAGGTTCACATACTTTAACTAAAGTAATAAGCTAATCGGCTTTAAATATTTACCTTTTATAAATATAAATAACATATTTGGGTTGCGTTTAAGTTATCCATTTGCGAGAAAAACAGGGTAAAACCGAGTAAAAAGGTGTCCTATTTTTCATCCGTGGTTATAAGCCTGTACATTTGCAGACAAAGCCGGTAAAGCCAACGGGTAATTTCCTATAAAGCCCTAGCGTGGCTGAACGACGTCCAATCACGTGCGAAATGTCGAAGGCTGATGTGGTCGGCGGTTTGCGTACGAAATATAAATACGACGTGTACACATGTATAGTTCACAGTTTTTCAGCCACACGAAAAATCCTTTGTGTTACCGAATATCTTCTGTCCGATGTGTAAAGAGTGTTGTGTAAAAATATCACAATGGCTAGTGTATCACGATGATGATAAAGGCTACTGATGATGGTTTTAACGTGGGGACCTATTGGGCCCTGCATACCCGTATCTAAAAACTACCATCGCGATCGGCTCCAAAGGAAGAAGTAGAAACGCTGGAAGGATGAGGAACGATGAGTGTATCCTCTAAACGTTAGCAGAGACAAAAACAACAACAGACATATTTTTGAATCCCTTCAAAATCACTTTGACTAAAAGCATCTCTTTAAAAATCGCAAGAAATATTTAAAGCGAGTATTCCTGTGTTAAATTCAATTATCCCAACTGCTCAGGGACGTGCCCTGTGTACCGTAGTACTTACATAGTAGGTACTCAAGAGACTGAACTGAATGCATGTTTTTTTTATGAAATGCAGCATACGAGTTAGGTATGCTGAAATTGGAAAAGTTCTCTCAGCAATATAGCGATTGCGGAGTGAAATGAAAATGTTTGATTAGGTAATCCTTTTAGTACTGGATTTAAAATTATTCGTTTCATAGATCGTGAAGCGGCACGAAAACGTTTAAATCGTTTTTTCAGAATCGCTTACTATTTACAGAGCTGCATATTTATTTTTATACTGAAATACCAAAAAAAGATACGAGATATGAACTATTAGGTGCACAATATAAGTAATAGAAAACCTTTCTGAACGGGTGCGAATTCGCACGAAGTACGTTCTCGGCTTCAACCCGACACCATTCTGTCAGGAGCGGATGATTTAGGAATCGAATAAATATCCCGAACGCTAGTGAAGGCGATTATCCGTTTAATCAGCAGAATAATAGCTCTTCAACGTCTTGGAACCATTCCACATTTCCAACTCACAACAATTATTGTTTAATCAATAGATACTCTAAACAAATGGCGTACGTCTTGTGTCATACGTACGAATGCTTTGTCTGTACCATCGGAGAAATGTTATAATATATTTATGTTCAGTGAATTCTTGACGTATCTCATCATCTGCCTAGCCTTTTCCGAACTCCATTGAGGTCGGCTTTCAATCTAACCGAACTGGATGTAGCTGAATACCAGTGCTTTACATGGAGCGACTACCTATGGCTGTCTGACCTCCACAACCCAGTTAGTATACTGGGTAATACGATACACCTAGGTAAGACTGTCAGAGTTTCGGCCCATTGACTAGCTATAACGACTGTGAAAGATCTACAAATGACAGCCAGGATCAATTGAATATCGTGCCTTCCGAGGCATGGAGGAAACTCTGTACGTAATGAATGGGCACCCATCCACAGACCAACCTCGGCAAGCACGGCTTAACCTGAAGATTGATACGAGCGGCTGTTATTATTTAGCCACGAGTTCCTCTTAATTCTTGACGTATCTTTACTAATATTATAAAGCAGAAGAGTTTGTTTGTTTGGTTGAACGCGCAAATCTCAGGAACTACCGGCTCGAATTGAAAAAAACCTTTTAGCGTTGGATAGTCCATTTATCGAGGAAGGCTATAGGCTGTATAATATTACGCTATGACCAACAGGAGATAGCAGCAATATGAAATGTTGCAAGCGGGAAAAAAGCTTCCGTTGAGCAGGCGATGCATTGCGATATCAAAACTTCACGCGAACGAAGTCGCGGACAGAAGCTAGTCTAAGATACTTTATTGGTTGTTAACAAGACGCTGCCTTATTGAAGACCGAACCTAAAATCTATTGGACTCATTTCTATTGAAGCGTACCTTATTACCCGTATTATCCGAGATTGGAAGTTCGGTGTAATATGTATTAAGAGCCTTGTCCATCATTATTAGAGCTGCCAGCTTATCTTGGGCGGTCCATTAGATGATACCTGATATGTACTTATTTTAGTATGGATGGTCCACTTAACGTTTGACCTTCCATATCATGTATCTGATCTTTTACTATGATGTCATTGTTTTACCGAGATATTGTTAATAGTCACATTCTTACAGAAAAGTCTCTTAATCGAGGTAAACAAGTTGTGCACGCAATGTTGCACGCAATTGTTTCCGAAACATGTTTTTGTGTTGCGGGAAACATTGTATGCAGACTGGAATATATTTCCTGCAACGCAAAGTAATGTTGCAGCAACTATGATATGTTTCGCAACTTTTGTTTAAGGTACAATTTTGATGACAGTCGTATTGCAAACCACAGCTGCAAAGTCGCCTAATCTCTATGACATGGTCCTATTTTAATAAGAGAAAATGGTTATCGCCACTCAAAGAAGAATTTAATAGTTACGTAGAAACCAGTGTGTGATAAAGGACGGGTGGCTATCCCGCAACGGTTTGCGGTTGTGGTCGACTTCAGATTTACCAGAAAATAGGAGCTTCAAAGGAATTAAAGAAAGCTGGTCTAAACCAGACTCTTTAACAACATTCGTACTAACAGCATAGTAGACTATAATTCCAAGAGAACTTAACGCAAAAAATTATACCGCTTCCTCAAGAACAAATAAACAAACGCAGTTAAAACAAAGCTCAGCTCAGTGAAACCACCACAAAGGACATTTAGCAGACTTATAAATCAATACGATTGGAAGAAAGGAAAACGGAACCGTTTATTCCGCAGTAAATATTTTAGAAGTTTAGAAATAATAGGTAAGGTACACAAGGAATACAGTCACAGGTGCTTTTAAAAGTGATTTTATTCTACTGTATTTGTTGTAATTTTATGTTGTAAGCGGTTTATTGTAATTGACATAAGGCATGTTCACCAAAAAGATAACGGTCTGATTTTATAAAAACAACTGTCACTGTGACATGTTCCCATACAAAAATGTGTTTTAAACAGCTGTTTTTAGATATTCAGACCGTCATCTTTTTGTTACCTTAGTGTTAGATATTGTCGGACCGAAACAGGATTTTCAGCCGAAACCCAAAACTTCGGCCTCAGTTTCCAGTTTCGGTCGAAACCGAAAAGCATTTAAACGTTTTTTTTATGGTGTTTCCGAAAAGCTAACGTGTTTAAATCCCATGTAATAGGGAGCGAGCCTATTGCCAACCGGGAACAAATCTCGACTCTGTGACTACCACTGAGATATTCCAGATGGAAAAACTCAATTACAGTTACTACTTACTAAGTTAGACTTTATTTATTTTATGAAAGGTGTCCAGTGATATTTATTATTGATTTATAAAAAAAATCGAACATTATTCCAATTACGAAGTACACAGTAAAAAAACATTTGACTAGCCGAGAGTAAATAATGACAATTTCAAGCGAAGAACAGCGGCAAACTCAGCTTGTGATCACGAGCAACCAACTCACCTGAACGACACACGACAATTCATGAACATTACGTTTCGGCGAGGTCAAAACCGAAACTGTGGCAGAAACTAAACCTTATCCTTCGTTCGGTCACAATTTTTTTTAAGTAGAATAATGAGGACTATTATGAAAGGTCTTGTTATTACTAACACATAAATAAAATATTGTAGTATCAACTGTTTGTGTCTGATGATAAGGACACTATTATTTTTCACATCTTATAAGTTTTTTCAGTTTCTCGGATATGTCACACGCATCAGAAGTTGTTCCTAAGAATAATACAAGTTTTTCCTTCACAATCGTTTAAGCAATCCAAGCGGATACGTATTCATTAATGTGGAATGAAGCTTGAAATATGGCGTTTATTTTCTTTTGTGTAGTTTATATGTAAGGTATAAAAGTTTTGAGTCATCGCAAGTCGTCAAATCAACATTATACTTGGAATTAATTTGAAAGCTTTTTTATATTTTTTCTGAGAAAATATTAACAGTGAGTTCTGATGAGCACTTTAGTATGATGACGTGGTTCTGAAGAGAACTAAAGATTCTTAAAAAGCTCCGCAGGTTTTGGTTAATATTTTGATTAATATTTCTGACCCGCCGTAGTTCCTGGTATATTTACGAAACAAATGGGGTATTCATTAGTTGCTACAGAAAAATATCGAAATATTATCTGATATCATAGCCTGCATAAAATACCACGCATTCCTGCTGTCAACACGAACGTCACCGGTTTCCTTGTCACGGAAGGGAAGAAAAACGAATTCCTCAGAAGTACAAAACCATAGAGCTAGCTACATTATATTCCTTTTTCAAATACTTGCCGCGCAAACCGGGTCACGCGATTATTGTCCTACATGCCGTCCTAATTCGTAGTTAGCCGTGACGTCATAGGGTTGTATAGGTATACTTTCATGGTAATTGTTAGCTGGCGCCAGTACCTTTATGATTGTTGCAGTAGAAGTGGATTTATTTGCGAATATAATATTACTCTTTAACTGAAAAGAATAACGTTAAAACGAGGATATAGTGCTATTTCAGGGCGAATTCCACCAGTGAAACTTAACGCGAGTAGCTCTTCCAAACGACGTTAAAGAGCTGTCAATATTCTCTTTCAACGATGTCACTCTGACAGCTCGTACGCAGTACAAAATATGTGCCGATCGGTAAACGCGTTTAGTTATATGGTGATATTCGCCCAAAACTCGAGACGAAAAACATCTATATAATACAGGCTTTCGAAAAACCCGAAAAATATCGTGTTTTTAAGATTAGGAACACCTTTCACATAAATCTATCTACGTAGAAGCTTCTGAATAATTAACTACACTCAATAAAAACATGGTGAATAAAACTTCCTTCAAATAACAGCGAAAACATTCCCATTAATCTAAAAGTAAGTACATATTACATTGCATGTAAAATCTTCCTACAAATAAATAAAACATAAGCTCACATTCGCATATTTTCATGTTCTATTAAAGCATGTTTGAAATCTCTAAACGATTTATGGCTGCGCTTCATACACATATTTCAAAGCAAACAAACAATTTTGTTGCATTCTCTTTGTGGTACACGAGAGCTGCATGCTGTAGGAAAACAAAAGATTTACACTTTCTAGAATACTATAAAATCTTTCATAATTACACTTTCTGAACTAACGTGAGGGTAAGTAAAAGGGTAAAAAAGTTAATGTACTTGTTTCACCCTTCTTTTATAAATGTGCATCCGTACCGGCTTTACTTTTGTGGTACTCGGTGGGTTGTGTAGGTACTTGTGTGTGCACTTTTGTAGTATTAAGTCATGATATCTGTAGTACCTACATAAGGTTACTTCATCATTTGTAGTAGTTTTGAAGATGTAATACAGTCTCTAGGGGAAGCAAAGCGTAAATATTTCTTACTATAATTTTTTTTTATAAAAAGTAAGTATCCTATGTTACTTCTAATACCTCCAAGAATATGTGTACAAAGTTTCATGATGATCGGTTGAGTAGTTTTCGCGTGAAAGCGTAATATATTATATTATAGGATAGGATATAGGATTATAGGAAGGATAATTCAAAATAACGCACTGATCTACGAGTAAGACCTATTGTCGTCTTTGTGCACCAAAGGTACAGACAGGGACTTTCATACTATATTCTTCTACTTAAACTGTCGATTACACTCAAATTTTGACAGTATTTAACCACCAGTATAACTCTAACTTTGGGTTCGTTTAAATCCTAGAAGGACTGAGAAAGTGGAAGTAGTTGTGCGGGATGGGCAGGAAAGAGGGGATGGCGCATTCATCCAAAACATCCTCTACGATTCCCCGTAGATACTTCTTATGGGGCACACAGCACTGTCTCTGACATCGTAAACTTATCGCATCTGACTACCATTAACCGGGCACTTTTCCAAACTCCGTTGCTACTGAACATATTTTCTGAGACAAAGTTTAAAACATTGCTCGTTCCGCGAGTTGAACGGAGGACCACCCGCTTGGCATCGCTGCTACCAAAAAGTGATTTAAAATGAGAAAAGTGTTAAAACTAGGCCAGAGAGAACACACTAGAGGCACAAAAGAAAATACAAGATTTTCCAGATTACTTTATCATTTATTCAAGAAATTAAAAAGCTTATCTTTTCCAACTGCTTAGTAGCTATTAAGAGATACCTATCTAATCAAGCATCCCAACAATGGTACCATCATCATACTCCTGCGTTTATCTCAATTCATTTGCGATCACCGCAGCTTGTCTTCTTCCACACGTCTCTGTTACTCGTCATCTGATCACACACGGAGCAGTGGAGCAGCGGTGGCCCAGTGGTGGAGCAGCGGTGGCCCAGTGGTGGAGCAGCGGTGGCCCAGTGGCGGAGCAGCGGAGGCCCAGTGGTGGCGGCCCCGACTTACGAACAGTAAGTCGTGGATTCGAACCCGTCTGGGTTCGAATCCACGACATACCGTCTGGGTTCGGTGCATTACTTTGTGTAAATAATTTCATCACCGCTGCTCTCAAAACGGTGAAGGAAAACATCGCGAGGAAACCGGCATGTCCTAGAACTAAAAATTCGAAAACATGTGACATCTACCAAACCGCACTGGGCCCGCGTGGTAGATTATAGCCCATTCCCTCTCATTGACAGGAGGCCGTGTCCCAGCAGTGGGAACATTATAGGCCGATGATGATGATGATGCTGCTCACACACAAAGGTTCAAAGGTGTCTTTATTCTTTTAACGTCTTTATTATAACAAAATTTGCTTTCCGAAATGAACTATGACACCATTATTAAACCTATGCCTGTTTTCGCAGCACCTAAATGAAGGCCGTCCATTGGAGTTCCAACTCTAAGTTTGTCGCCGTAAATTTAAATTCCTACAGTGTCTCTTAATTTAAGTGAAACCGAGTATAACCTTGGAAAGGAGGAAGTACAAACTGAGAAAAGACTTTTAATTTAATTTCCGATTTCTACCTTATTTCGGTCGTAGCTTTTTAACACAATGATCCTATTTCATCAAAATTCCATAAACTAACTTCTACTATTGCAATTACAATGTCTATGTACCTACACGAGCAAAACAAACACCTACAAAATCACAACATTACCGTGTTATCAAACTTCGACAGCGCACACGAACGTATCGAATAGTTGGTTATGATTATGATACACCCCAGTTTGCACTTTATAAACATAACTATCAACTGGGTTACTAATAAACTATCGGTTCATTGTACTCATAATAAAAGTCTTCTATAGTGATTTATGTATCAAGAAACAATAATGGTGGAAAAAGGTGTATTCCAAGCAAGTCGTGAGAGGTTTCGAGGGAACTAGGTGATGATACGTTGTGGTTTTTACTTCGTAACGTAAGATTGATATTATTCTTATATGGGCAGATGTAGCTCCCATGTACAATATCAAGTAGATATTGTACATGGGAGCTACATCTGCCCACATTGCTTTACGGTTTGGCAGAAGTAACAATTTTTGCAATACTGAGGATGTCGCCAAGAGTAATACTTTCATTTTTTTTTTTCATTACAAAGACGTATTTTCTTCAAGCAAAGGAGAATGACCAAAGTGGACCAAAATTTGAAAAAAAAAAGAAAAGTTCTGCCCCCAGATTTACTACCTAGCTCATTTGAAAGACTGGTTCAAAAGCTTAATTTTCTTCTATGGAACTGAAAAAATCTGTCCCACGGAATCATAGATATTAGCTGAAACGTGAATTGAAAAAAAGTAGCACTAACACTTGCACATTCAAAATTGTTGAATTAGTCTGTAACTGTGGGTTAGAATTTGATGCACATTGGCACACATAGTAAGTCCAACATTATAAGTTAACCCACAATGGAGTCAACCCTGGGGGCAGCAGTTTTTTTTTGGACCAGAGCCCATACATTTTTGGGTCATTCTCCTTTCATCAACAAAACTGAACTCGACCAACTCATCTAAACCACGTTCAAAAGCTGTTAGCGTCATAATTTGTATGGTATATTGACAACTTAACAGTAATTATATAAACTGTACAGTTTGAGGGTATTATGAAAGTTTCCAGAAATCTACCGCTTTGTGGAGTATTATATCGTACTCGAAATTGCATTTCCGATACTCATTTTGTTCGATTTCCAAAGGTAAATTGAACAAGATAAATGCAACGTTCTATTCGACGAAGTCTTTAACATAAATTGCCTGTAACTGAGACTTTTTATAGCAATGAGTTTCAATTGCTGGATAAGGTTGGCGAGTTGAATTTATGCAAAAAGATTCGGGTAAAATACAAAAAGCCAACGAGTGGTAATTGCTCTCAAAGCTACTTCAACGGCGTACAACAGGACTAATATTAGTACTAAAGATTTTCAATAGCTTGAGTTAATTCAACACATATTGACTTTCCTATCATCATTATCATCATCATCATCATAATTATCTTTCTGCGCTTGTCCCATTCTGTTTGAGATCAGCGCAACACGTTTTCCTCCTCCATTCTCCCCTGTCGTCACGGCCTTATTTACTCCATTCTTTTTCAAATCATTTTTCAAACCATCTTTTCTTTATAGCCTTCTTCTCCCTCTACATCAATCAACATTCATGTCACTCTTTTAGTCACATGCGTTTCATCCCTCCTGATTAAATGTCCATACCAAGACAAACGACTTTATCGTTTGTAGGTAAGTAAATAATAACAGCCGCACTGGTCGACCTTCAAGAATAAGCCGCGCTTGCCAGAGTCTGTCTGTGTATGAGTCACCATCCAGTGCATAAGTCTCCTCCGTGCCTTGGAAAGCCCGGTAACCCCGGGGTACCGTTTTACCTAGTACAGACTGGGTTGTGAAAGGCAGTCGCTCGGTATTCAGCCGACCCCGATCAAGATGGAAAAGGCTAGGCAAATAATGAAATGCAAATTTGTCTAGTTCTTTAGAAGCTGATAAAGAATTCAAAACGAAAGAATTTCATCAAACATAAAAGGTCCTATTTCACCACCTACGATTAAGTGCCTGTTAATTGTGTTGGCAAGTAATTACGATACAAATTCTGTTCCATTTTTTATTTTTTTCGGTGAGTAAATAGTAGCTATTCGGATATCGTGAAACAGGCTCACCCTACTTGTGATAAACAAACGGCTTATGTATACCCCGGAGAAATCGAAAACATATTTTGATCCCGAGTGATTTTAGTAAGCAAGACACACCCCGCCTCCGGGGTATGAAAAAGGGTTTCTCCCTTCTTGGAATGAATGGAAAAGAGAAAATATTAATTAAACATTCACACAAAACCAAACAAACTTCATATAAGTTGAGAATACGACCTGATCATAACATCAATTCATTACAGAATTTTGTATGACGAACCTTTTGCTTGTTGGGCAAAGCGCAAAATACGTAACATAACAATAATGTATGATTATATATGGGATTGGCCAGTGAGTACCTACGCGATAAACTTCTCCACGTGTAACTGATGCTTTGTTTATAAATCTGTTGTTTTAATAAGTCAGAGTTCGTCAATTAGGTATTATGGTTCATTAAAACCGAGCATTATAAAAAACTGCTACATTTTCCTCTAAGCTTTTGCAGCCTAAGGAAAAGTTTCAGAACTACTTACAAAATGGATATTTAATGGCCACGCCAAACAAAGCCTTATTATAAATGCAAATAGTTTTAAGTACTACTTTTCAACGCCAAACAATTACGAACTGACGACTTATGTTTGGGTAAAACCCTTACACGACTTGATCAATAATTAATTATTTATTTATTTTTATGATTTTATGCTTAGCTCTTTTTCAACCATGTTCAGGTTGGCTTCCAGTCTAACCGGAGGCAGCTGAATACCAGTATTTTACATGGAGCGACTGCCTATCTGACCTCCACAACCCAATTACTACTTACTGACTGGGTAATATGATAACACTTGGTAATACTGGTTGTCAGATTTGTCGGGCCATTGACGACCTGTAACGACTGTTAAGGATCTACGAATGACAGCCGGGACCAACAGCTTAACGTGCTTTCCGAGGCACGAAGGAAACGCGGTGGACCAACCTAAGCAAGCACGGCTTAACCTAAAGATCGACCTGAGTGGCTGTTATTATTTAACCACGAGCTTAATGAATCACGATTTTGAAAACTAAGCTTATTCTATAAGGGCCGAATCCAACATTAAAAACCAGTACTTAGGTACATTTAAATTGCATTTTGCAGAATGTAATGAAACTGACAGCACTTGATCGCAGTTAAAATGTGCTGATCGCGTTCAGTTTTATTGGTGAACTCCACCCTTAGTCATGTAAACAAATTAGATTTTTATTGCGAGCCCTATTTACTGCAACACGAAGACTTCAAAAGAGTGACGTAAATAATAAAAAAAAACACTTATTTATTTGATTCATTTACAAGAAACGTAATAAAATATGTTATGATATATCTGAGACATGACTGTTGAATCATCAATGTTATTACGCTTTATAATAGAGTGATATATGAAATCATTACAGAAAATTCATTAAAATTTAAACATTCAGTTGCTCAACTTTAATATTTTAACTTTGCATTTTTTTTCTCATCCTTGTATAGTCGATCTCTTACTACATTACCCCTGTGACGTTTAATAAATGAGTTATGCGTGCTGTGGTGGGGGGTGCGCGTTGGAGGGATAGCGGGGCGATGAGCCGCGCTCAGTCTAATACAAGCAGCCCTAGCGACAGCACGCCTAACCCAGTAATATTGGAAATTGTGTTTTATTGTACAACCCTGAACACAGACACCAGTGACACCACCCTGATATACGGTGGCTTTACTCCAAACCCTAAATAGCGTTGGAGTGAACACCACAACCCCTTTTCAGACCAATTCCCCATTATTTGGATTGAAACTAACAATTGACACAAACAAATAGACCTTGTCATTTTCTGACGTTGTAGTGACATTCAACCGGTGTCAAAGCTGAGTAATATGACGTCGACTTAGCATATGAAAATACGAATACGTCCCTGTGGAATTGAATGACCTAATTTATTTAGCACCAAAGAGTTTTTATATTTTCCAAATGGATATTTGGAAATACTGACAACAAACATAATATTCCTTTTACTACTTACTTACAATAACAATACTAGTCATGCCTCTTCTTATTCCAAATCAAAGAAAAATACCCGTATTTCTTGAATATGGGTATTACCCTAAATAGAAACCTATTACCTTTTGCTCCCTAGTTCCACAGAATTTGTGCCAAATCAAAGAAAAATATGGATATATTTTCTTCGTATTGAGAAAATCTACACTCTACGGGATTCAAATAGGTTTGTAGATCTGTATCACATATTCATATACAACCTTTTTGGGTAGTTTCAATTAGAGATACATATTCAGGTTCCCAGCTATCTGATTGGCCAATCGTTCGGAATTTAACAAAAGCTTTTCGAATATCGAAGGATTCGGAGGCCATATTTTTCCGCTCTTTTGAATATTAACAATGTTCCCAAGCCGGCATAACAACCATGTATAATGGCTTTTTTCAGGAAAAATATTTTATTGGGTACATATTGAGAGTGCTGAGAAGTTATCAATAAAATCAGAATGTATATATTTAGATCTTCTTCATGGGATTTTGTTTGAAACACACCAAATACAAAGTTATATACGAATACAAGGAAATAAGTACGATACATTAGAGTAAATAAAAACGATTAATAAACGAAACCAGCATAAAATACACTTGCTTTATTATTTAATTTATCAATATTTATTTACTTTAGCGGACTAAATTATTTGCCCATTGGAACGTGCCTCGTAGCTTAACGAAAAGATAAAATGGTTCAAGTATAAATCCCAGGACAGTAATCTAGGCAGGATAAGAAAATACCTGTTTTTCTAGACCTAAGTGAGCTTAATAATGCGGGTGAATGTGCAAATTCATTGTTACTTTTCCCTTTTTGTGTCTAACCTTTGTTTACTTTAGAAAGCTTCTTGGTAAAAATTGTCTTTAAGGTAAAAACGTCAAAATGGCCCACGAAATTAGGCTTGAAACTAGGTACGTTTTACAGTCGCGAACGATATTTTTATCAACATACAATCTAGCACTGGCATGCAAATTAAAAGTAAGAAAATTTTAATTTCGCGGGGTACCCTGACGCTTCCCCTTTAAGAAATATGATTTCACTTAATTTTCCCTGAAGTAGTCGTCTTTAAAAGTGAAATTAAGCATTTCTGAGAGTTCGTACTCTCAGGAATAGTTAATTTGCAGGAGCAAATAACTATTTCTCAGAGTTCACACAATAAACGTTCACAATAAAGTTTCATCACACACACTCATAATAAAGCTTTTCAACAAAAACATTTTTATTAACAATGGCTTGATGATTGATGATTGATGATATAAATGATTGATAATAAAAAATTAAGCTAAGCAATTAATTACCAAATTTAGTAAAATTATTTGTCCCTGGATGAAACAAAAGAAATCAGTAAGAATCGTAGCACATCGTCTTCTGTAGATGTCTATAGGATAACGATACGAGTTTATGTATTTATGTTATTGAAACTATCGATCTCATAAATGCGCAATGTGCCTACAACCTATTTATTTGCTTTATCCTCCGTGAAAAGCACAAAAGCATTCATATTGAAGCATGAATACAAATACAATTCACCGACCAGCCATACAGAAAACAATGCAATTAGTCCACTGATTGACGTAACCAGATTAATTAACTCCCCAAATCTGCATCCGAGATATAAACATCATTATGAGGCAAAATTATCTATAGAATCCGACACATTAATTACGAAACCTCACACATAAACATTCCTTTAACTCTAGCTTGCCCCAATTTCAGTATATTTTATGAAAAAAAGAAAACTTTACATCTTGAAATCTTCTGCCCCAGTTAAAAACACTCACGTAAAAAGCTTTAGCTTTTAAAAAGTTACAACTTTGCTTACCTATAAAGTGTAAATAAGAGCAACTTTTGACAGCGTTGCTGGGAGAATTTTACAGTACCCGGGGACTTTAGCTATTCTAAGGAAACTTGTATTTGTAATTAATATGAGATAGTCATTTCTAGAATTAACTACTATTACTTACAGACAGAGACTGACAGTTATCCATATTAACTGAACAGTCGATTTAAGGAAGAACAGGCCGTTACAGTTATACAGCGACCCTGGAACGTCAAGGGCTATATATTTCGAGGCAACGCTTTTATAAAACAATACGAAATAAACAATACGTGGGTGTAAAAACCTTTTACTATACCTTCAAATGAAATAGTACTAACGAATACATTTCAGAAGCCGTGTTAGTCACAATATGAAATAACATTTCAATTCAATTCATCACCGTATCATCGATTGGGGACTACATGAATTCTTATTGAGTATTGACACATAATTTTCACTGGTGTAGTAACATTTGATGATTTTCCATCCAAAAAAAAACGGGCAAACATTTGATGATTTTCCATCCAAAAAAAAACAAAAAAAAGGAACATGGATGGGTTTTAGTCAGTAAAAGTCTGACACTCCCCCCTCCCGGTGTCTCGTTTTCAGATATAACCATAATAAATTAAGAAGCGATCAGGCAAACTACCAGGAGGCCAGAATCATGAAGGAGGTATTGTATTGTATTGTACAATGGGTTGGTGTCCGCAGTCGGCTACTCCACGTCAAAGCGCGTATGTTGCGTATGGGATATAATCCACCACGCGGGCCCAGTGCGGTTTGGTAGATATCACATGTCTTCGATTTTTTTATTCTAGGACATGCCGAGGAGGTTTTGTATTGTATAGCGGACGGGTTGTCCGCAACTCTACGTTAATTATAATAAAGTCTCACAAACTACTAGGAGGTCAGGAGGTCTTCCGTCTTCTTTTTGTCAACTGTACTTACTTTAACTTTTTTTTCTTGTGGTCCCAAAATACCACCCAAAAATTTTTAGGGGTAATCCGGGACTGCGGTCCTGGTCCCGAAAGCCCCCCGACCCGATTATACTTACAAGTTTAACCTCGGCGTGTCGCAATTCAAGAGTAATTTAGAATGTGTGATGCTACTCGCTGGCTATAGGTAACGTAGCATCCCCATAAAATATTTTATCACCAGAATTAAGTTGTCTCTCACAGAGAGGAGGCATGTGTCCCAGCAGTGGGAACATTAATAGGCTGATGATAATGATCAGTCTAAATATGGCTAAAAGTATCTATGTAGTATATCAACTGTCTAGTGTCCACGACACAAGCCTTGCTTAGTGTGGGACTAGATGGCGCTGTGTGTACAATGTCCAGCGATATTTAAGTATAAGATACTAAGGGATTTGCATACTGGAAATTATCTTTGTCAAGTTCATATAAAAGTTAACTAACAGTAAGTATGTTTAAATCTCGCAAATATAATTTCTAATTAAATCTCTTGGAAGTTAACTGAAGATTAGGAGCTGCGTTCACAGTTTCTCGAGCGAAATTTTCAGTTGGGTTGATTTCAATTAGAGAATAACCTAAAATATATTCAAAAGCATAACATTCAGTCGTCAAAAAGTTTATGACACGAAGAAGTTACAACATTAATTTGATAAAGTGTCATGATGTAAATACGAATGTAATGTACCTGGTAGTCATTATTTTATATTATCGCCACACCTCCCGCACTAAAAACAATATTGTCTACACGTGCCAAACATGTTACTGTTTTCTTTTATGACAATATATTGTTATATTATGACTACAATCATGTCACTATCACGTCCTAGAAGAACATACACTGACCTTATTGGTTATTTTTTTCAGAAAGGTCATCTGTGCGTATGTCCTAGGAATCAGTTTGCGTGTATTACCAGCTGTGTGTGGTGGATGTGAGTGTGTGTGTTTCTTTTTTCGGACTGGCATCTCGCAGTTAAACCTAGAGAAGTTGTCGTCAACTTAACCAGAGGTGTGTGTGTGTGAGTTGCTACAATCCTTAAATACTCCAGTTTGCGTGTATTACCAGCTGAGTGTGGTGGATGTGAGAGTGTGTGTTTTTTTTTTTCGGACCCTAGAGAAATTGTCGTCTACTTAACCAGATGTGTGTGTGTGTGAGTTGCTACAATCCTTAAATACTCCAGTTTGCGTGCATTACCAGCTGTGTGTGGTGGATGTGAGTGTGTGTGTTTCTTTTTTCGGACCCTAGAGAAGTTGTCGTCTACTTAACCAGATGTGTGTGTGTGTGTGTGTGAGTTGCTACAATCCTTAAATACTCCCGGTGGCGTTCATATAATTTCCGCCTACCCACAAAAAGCGTGAATTTGTGAACCTTAAGTAGCTCTTTTTCGTATTCTGATAGTCAAAGTAATCAATCTTTCAATACATTTAGCCGTATATTTCGAGGCAACGCTTTTATAAAACAATACGAAATAAACAATACGTGGGTGTAAAAACCTTTTACTATACCTTCAAATGAAATAGTACTAACGAATACATTTCAGAAGCCGTGTTAGTCGCACAATATGAAATAACATTTCAATTCAATTCATCACCGTATCATCGATTGGGGACTACATGAGTTCTTATTGACACATAATTTTCACTGGTGTAGTACACATAACATCACGGTAAGTAACCTCTATAAGGATATGTAGAAATGTGCTTTATGAGTGTAAAAAAAGTCAAAGAAGTGCCTTTTTTTTTTTTTTTTAGGATGGGAAATCATCAAATGACTTCTCCCACTCTGAGCGGAGCGGGAGGGAGTGTCAGACTCTTACTGACTAAAACCCATCCATGTTCCTTCCTCGCCCTTTATGTTCCGGGGCCGCGGTATCTCTTTCGAACAGGCCCGCAACCCCGGCAGGCTTCGGCCCTTGCGGGCCCCTCCCCTTATGCTGACATCTCTTTGAGGCGCGTGTGGAACACGAACGCGCCGTCGACACGGCCTGTCGTCGTCGTTAGACGGACGGACGGCTAGCTAGCCCATAGCCAACCGTCCACAGGCCCGCATCTACGGTGGCCGGTAGCCACCACGTGGCCCCCGACGCCCGTTGCGTCTCCCGCGGCGGCCGGGAAGAGAGGATCTCTCCCTCTCTCGTTCCGCCACCTCCTTCGCTAGCATGACTGCTTCGCAGAAGGAGGCAACGGCTTCCCATTCCGTCTCGCTCCGGACCATGGATTGAACCAGGGCCGGACGCGAGAGGTCGCCGCCGCCGATCGCCGTCACGAGGACACGGCGGAGCTCCGCCCACGCGGGGCAGACTTCCACCGTGTGCTCCACAGTGTCCTCCGGTCGATCCTCACAGTGGAGACACCCGGGCGTTTCCTCCCGCCCGATTCGGTGCAGGTACCTCCCTACACGGATGTGTCCGGTGAGGACCTGCGTCAGGCGGAAGGTGAGGACGCCGTGGCGCCTCTCCAGCCACTCCTCAAAGAGGGGACTTACCGCCACTATCGTGGCGTGCCCTCAAAGAAGTGCCTGAAGACACTTGTTGTCCCCGTTGTTTGACTTTACCTTCTATCTCTATTCTAACATACTAGCTGGCCCACGCAACTTCGTCTGCGTCACATAAGAGAGAAAAACGAAAGACAACATTTTTCATTCCTGCTCCGCTCCTATTGGTCATAGCGTGATGTTATATAGCCTATAGCCTTCCTCGATAAATGGACTATCAAACGCAAAAATATTTTTTCAATTCGAACCAGTAGATCCTGAGATTAGCGCGTTCAACCAAACAAACAAACAAACAAACTCTTTTGCTTTATAATATTAGGATACTTTGACCTCTAAGGTCAAAGTATCAATTTTACCAATTTTTAATTTTCAATAACTTGTTTATAATGTTAAAACTTCACATTAAATACCTCAATGACCCCTTAACTGAATGCATCAACAAGCACACTCTTTTGAGTGCGTTACATTACCGTAAAAAGTAATTCCAGAAGTTTCACACAAAAAAAGTCGTTGCCCAACAGTAATGTTTGCGTCAAGTTACTTAGTTTGATGTACTGATAACAAAATGCTTGGTTGACGGGTCCGTTTACATCTTGTATAAAACACCGACATTTACCCGGCTATGTTTAACCCGCAATTATTAAATCTTATGAAATAGGGGTCGAGCTTGTTGCCATCAACCTGACAGAAGTTCTTCCGCGTTGCTATGAAGAAATTCACCGGTCAAGTAAACCTAACGCATTGTCTGAATGGTGAATCTAACCCAAGACCTCATGCTTATGCGTCCAGAAGTCGAAACTCAAGGTTTGCCAACAATCGGTGGACGCAGAAGTGGAAAGAAAGGGAGAAATCCTTAGCTCAGGAGTAGGACGATGGCGCGTTCGTGTTCCACGCGCGCCTCAAAGAGATATCAGCATAAGGGGAGGGGCCCGCAAGGGCCGAAGCCTGCCGGGGTTGCGGGCCTGTTCGAAAGAGATACCGCGGCCCCGGAACATAAAGGGCGACGAAGGAACATGGATAGGTTTTAGTCAGTAAAAGTCTGACACTCCCTCCCGCTCATTCATTTGATGATTACCCATCCAAAAAAAGAAAAAAAAGGAGTAGGACGATACGGGCTAATCTACTAGATGGCCCGCCAATTGACACGGAATCAAAATGTTGGCCCACTCTCAAAAAAGGTTGAGCCGCCTTCCACTAGACCACTGGTTCCCAACCTGTGGTCCGCGGACCACTGGTGGTCCGCTGGAGCCTCGACTACGGTCCGCGAAAGATTTAAATGTTATTCGTACTTTTTAACACAGAATATGCAAGCTCAACCCAACGTAATTGAACCTATCAGAGGAAAAATTACTAAATGATTGCTAAATTTTTCGAGCTCAATTCGATCGGTTTTGTCCAATTTTTGTATAGTGTGAGTTAAAGATTCACTCCCCTAGTTATAATCCTGTCGGTGTCCACGTTTATCTAGGACCATGGTCCCTGTTAACAATGAACATACCAAAGTGGTCCCTGGTCTAAGAAAGGTTGGGAACCACTGCACTAGACCAACAAGACAATCCACGTACGAGTAATTTTCATTGTTAAATAAAATGTGTCGAAATATGATGTAATAATGTTCGCATGTCCGTAGTACATTAATTTTATTTGTATAAGGCGACTTGAGCCCCAATTACGTCAAATTATTTACTCTGAAGTCGTTATGGCACGTCCGTAAGTTGTGCGAAAAGGGATTAGAGGAAATTAGAAAGCGTGTTTAATGTAATTTGGCTTATCTTTTTAGATTTAAGGTCGATCAAGGCTTGAAATAATTACATTATTAAGCAAACATCTTTACCATGATAACTAAAATATTTTAAATTAGTTTATTATTATCGTGAATAGGTATAGAATCATAATGCAGTTCCACTATCTAATTAAATTTGATCTTGTCTATAGAGTACGTAAATAAAGCTTTATTGCTAGACGCACTCAGCACATTTTGCAAAGACTTGTAAAGAACGTGGCACCGTAGTTTTCAGTCATGTCACACTGAAGCTGCCTACGGCACAGAAATTCCAGTAATAATACAAAAACATAAATAATATCATCATTAAAGAGAACACAGATGTTCCAGGACATTACGTAATAAGTTTGGCCTAAATAGCTCAATTTCAGCTACGTCAGGTATTTGAATATACGAGATAGACCCGAAACATCATAACAAAGATAAACAAAGAAGGATTCTGAATAAACCTACTCCAGTCAGGCCGTCTAATCTCATTCATGACACAGGATGACATCCCATTTAGGTTATTTGGTATGGATACGACACAACATCGAGAAATGCGAATACAGAATCGTATTTCGACATTTGAATGACAGATGAGGAAAAGGGGGTCCAATGAACGTTCGTAAAGAAATCACACGCGAGACTTCGCGAGCTACCGCCTATCGATTCTAATCTATGAATATGTTGCCCTTTGAACGATATTTCAGTAGGGTTAAATAAAAATAACATTTCGTAAAAAGTTTCGCTTCAGAGAAAATAACCTTAAATAAAGTGATGGATAAACATCAACATGTCACGTACCAAATTGCCATCTTGTCTTTGCATGGGCAACGAAAAATATTATGTTATCAATCTTCTTGTGGGTTCAGAATCTATCGTAGATTGACTGCTTAGTTGAAGGTCAATAGAGATTACCATAACCACATTGCTTTGTGGACGGAGTGCGTTGATATCAACAGAACAGAAACAGGATGAGAAGGTCTTCACAACCAGATACATTAATCGCTTTATCCAAAGACCACGAATTGAGGAGAAAAACACGCAACATAAACAGATGTTCAAACAAAACAATATTTATCGACAAACTAAATTAAATGCTATCCTAAATCAACGCAGGTAGATTAGTGTAATAAAAACAACTGAGTTGTGTGTAAGCAAAGCAAATAACCACAGTGAGTCAACAGGGGTGAGTTTGAGACCAGCCCTGAGTGAACCCGCCAATATCCATTGCAATATACCTTGACCCCGACTCACGCTTCCCGCAAATTTGACGCGAGAGAAGCAATTGTTGGGCCGGTCAGTAAAGGAATTATTTATGGTCCAGATAAATATCTCTTTAGAGGGTGCGAAATTGAGATTTATGATCTAATCTTCGGCTTTTTGACTACCACATCATCGAGATAAAAGCAAGATTTAAAAGCTAGCAAAGAATCAAATTGGGCTAACATTCAAGTATCAGGGGACAAAAGATGATAAAACTTGAAGCGATGATCTTAGAAAGGATGGTTGAATGCCTTGTTAAGATTTTGACGGAGGTCCTTCACATCGTACTCGGACTAAAGCAGACCAAAGTTAAATTCGAGGCAATATCAGAACCAGACACAACAGTTTAGTAGAAGCAAAAACTCTGTGTCTCATGTGGTTGGTCTAATATTTACAAAACGTCTACAAGTAAACGTGCGGAATTTTTCCGATTACGCAAACTTTCTACAGGCTGAAAGTGAAACGAAATTGCTGGACGATGTTTAATCTTCTCACGTTCAATTAAATAATATATTTCCTCTTAGCGTTGGTCTAGCTAGCTACAGTTATATGTGTAATCTTAAACCCCATTCCGAGGCTACACGTGGTTCTTGATCAATAAACTCAACACGAAGTCTATAAAACCGTTCTGCAATAAAAGTGCAAGTGCATCACTTTTTTCAGAGTAGATAATATGGAGGGAGTGCCTTTAAACTTTACGGATAATTTTACACGTGTTTAAACGCCCACACTGCGATTTCATTAAACGTATTCAGCCATTTTTGTAACGCCATGTTGTAGCCGTGCAGTTTGATATCAGAAATCCTGTCATGCACTTTACTACTATCTGATAATAATGTCAAAATCATCGACTCACAACTATTTACCATGTTCAGTATTACTTTCCATAATGCATATATGATCAAATTAAAATGGTGGGATGGGTGACGTGTTTATGAATTATGACATACTTTTCCAGGAACCTGTGGATTGCCAGACAGCTTATCGTAAACACGAATACAATGGTTACCACCAATGAACACCAGTGATAATCAAATCACTTGGATCCAAGTCAAATTATTTCACAAACCAAGCAACGAACAGTTTACTGTAGCCCAGTTTACAACCGCCATTTTAGATACGTTTCCAAGTAATTCCACCGAGCTTGTTTTGATTGGAATCGAATTTAAACCCATAAATTTTTGTCCAGAAATAATTGAAAAATAAAACAGTCTCGATTTATAGATACTTTCGTACGAACAAGTTTCTAAGATATCTTTTTCTATGCGTTTCTGGCAGCATTCCAAGTACCTGGATCTGAGCAATTATTACGTCAGATTTATGGTGTTATAAATTATTAGTATGTACTGAACTGAGAATATTTTTTTATTTATGACTGAAATAAGTAAGGGCATTAAATTCTTAATTAAAAACAATGCGTTTTCTCTGGAGAAACGTTTTATTTCGTAATACAGGAGGAAAGAGATAACAAGTAAATTAAATTAGAAGCATGGGACGGAAATAAACCAGCAGCAATATACTAGACTGCTGAGTAAGCTAACAACTTTGTTTTTCTAGTTTTCTGAACGAGGGTGTTAAGGCGTCTGCTCTTAACGTGATAAGACAACTAGAAAGTCTAGCAAAATATTCAACTCCAATACTTAGATAAAAGTTATCGAGTTTTTGGTTGGAAAGAAATTTGGGCCACAGATAAGCAGATATTTGAAGGGACGATGACATCGTTAAAGGATGAAGGGGAGCAATGAATGAGGTTGGCGTGGGATACAAAGAGAGATATGCAAAAGATGTAAGCTTAGCTCATTTGAGCCGGATCTAGATAGAAGAGAGTGTTCGGTAACTCGATAATAACGAGACAAGAAGTGCACTGAGTGTTAGTATGCTCAGTAGAATCTCATAAACATGTTTCATATAGAAAAAGCAACATAAACGATAAAAGGATAGAATAATAAAATTGTCGTAAACTGGAATGGATGCACGTAAACCACTAGATGCTTTACTTATTGCAATGGAATTAGAAGGCCACAGCAAGATAAGCGATGGTTCCTTAATACAAACAACAACACACCGCCGACGTAGGTTGCCAAATTGATTGTTATACCAAAATCGTTTAGTAAACTTGGCCATGTGTTGGCAAAACAAAAGACCATTTCTATTGATTCCTCAGTGTATGTAAACAATTGTACAAAAATGCCCAAATGTGACTCGATCTTGAATTATTAGATATTTGACTTTGCGAATTAGTCTACTATTTTAACTGTCACAACAAAAAAGTTGAATTCATCTCATAAATGGAATATCGACTGTTCTGTTTAGAAGCATATGCGATTCTGAAGCATACTTCTGTCGGGGACCTTAATATTGTACGAATGTACCGCACTAAAACAGGACCGGGGTTACAAAAATGTCCGTAGTAAATCTTTGAAAACCTTTGTCGTGTCCAATACTGTGTGTACTCCGCAAAATATAGCGTCGTCTTTCAATTTTGTCCGTTTACTGTTGTATTGAGAATCGTTATTACGTTTATTGTTGGCTATACCGCCATGTGTTTCCAGACTATAGGTAGGTATTAGTTCTAGATGGATATTTTCCATTTGGGGTGGACAAACAAACGTATTCCTAGCTTTGTTTACTCAACCATTTCCATCAGTGTAAAATGGAAAGCAAACAAATGAAACCAATGCTTGGTCATATTTTAATTATAACATGAATTCATAGTTTTATCTCGTCTGTGTTTATTCATTGAAGAAGTAATTGCTCATTACGATTGAGGATTTAGATTAAATACTTGATCGGTATCAAGTATTTAATCTAAATCTTAGGGTTTGGAATGCTTTTACGAAACAAATCTTAGTTATACAATTTGCGAAGCATGTTTCAAATAACTGAATCTAAATTTTCAGACCCAGATTAAAACTAGATTATCGAGACGTTCATGTAATTTATATTTCATTCTCTGGGGAGGCAGCATCCCACACGAGTTTTCAGCTTATGAAGATTAATTACATTGACGAAGGCGTAACGTTAATCGCTTCGAAAACATGATATTTATCGTCAACAGAGCAATATAGGAACACAGTATATCGGTACCAATAAAATCATCAGAACATTAAAGTTAGGGGTCTACGTAGACTCCCATAAATTTTCGCTCCATAAAACTGAAGGCCGAAGACGCTGAGCGCAATACCTCCGTAATGGAAGAATAAGTTCCACAATAAAATTAATTACGAATTATACCATTTATTTCCATGCAGTAAAACAGTGGCCATTCTCCTTTATGTGACACGGGTCAAGGTTTGTCTACATTTCTCTTAATGATGGACCGCTAAAGTGCAATTAGGAAACCGACGACGCAAGATTTGTTACTACTGAAAGGCTTGGAGCTAGATTGGATTTAAAACTTGATTTCTCTTTACTGGATAAGTTAGTAGCGCAGTCGACTTATCAAGTTAGGTGGTTCTTCTTGGAGTCAGTTCATCTGATGTGAGTTGGTTAATGTGGTTTCTTTCTCTTGGAAATTATTTTGAAGATGCATAAATTAGATTACAAAATATCAATAAGTATTTAAGTAAAAATTCAAGTTGTCAAGAATAAAATTCCACATTGTTAAATTATTTTTCATTAAATTGTTAATAGAAAGTATTAAATTAAACCCAAAGATTATTTCAACGAAAAGTTTAACTAATAACATTACAAAACCCGTCAGCTTGGTTAACCAAGAAAACAGATTTTCAAGACAATTGGAATGCATTCTGCCTCTTTCTAAACTCCAACAGTAGAGCAGGCTGGAGCTATGTTTTTTAGAGCGAAAATTGAGAGAGATACCGAAGTAGGCGGCCGTGTTCGCGGGTAAAAATAATGGCTTGAATGACGCGGGGTCGCAAGTTCGCAGCCCGTTCAGACGGGCGTTCACCTCAACGTAATATTGCAAAATGTAGCAAACTATGCTATTTGCGAACCAATCTAACGATTTCAAACAATTATTTGATACTTTTAAAAGCGTTGTAGTTTCTTAGGACTTTTGTTGGTAATTGGGTGACTTTTGGAGGTGGCAGAGTTGACTCTTTGGTCACCCTTGACGTTTCCATTACATAGGGGGTAAACAACCTCATCACGAAGCCGTCAACCAAGCATTCTGTACATCAAACTGTACGCAAAAATAATTGATGGGAAACGACTTTATCTCTGGGGTTAAAAATCATGTTTTATGGTCGAACTCAATGCACATAAAACATTGTGCTGGTTGATGCATTGAATAGTACGGGGCTCTTGAGGTCGTTAAAGTGAAAATCTTACAGTAAAAACTAATATTTAAAAAAGCTTATCAAAAGTTGGAACTTTGACCCCCAATATCTCCGTAACTAAGAGGTTCCCAGGTATGGTGTAGAACAAAAAAATTATCGCTATGACAGGGAGAACAAATGCCGTTCGACTTCAAGGTGTTTTACACCCTTTATAGTATTATTACATAAAGTCCTCCTAGTTATCACCTGAATATGTGATTGCCTCGAAAGACTTCACCATCTTTTAACCTTGTCCGATATTACTTGGGATCGGCACTACATGTTTTTTTTCTTCCGATGCTCCCCTGGAAACCAATCAACCAGTCAATGTATCATTTGATTCTTTCTCATGTATGTTATGTTAGGCTTGGGAGACAAAATATGACTTGACTGTTATGTACTTGACCGGTGTAAACAGGCAAGTTGACTTTATTTTCTCTTCGATTCAGTTACGGATTCCCCTGGGTTGACGACCGCACGAACCCTGTTATTTACGCGTTTACATTAATCCGTCATATAAATTTTTCCCTTTATGTAATCAAGCCAAAAGATATTCCGTCCAGTGGAATATTACGCCAAGTTTTTAATAAAACTATTCCGGCGAAAGATAAATTTCGTCCGCCTCTTAATTAATGAAATACAAGTTGAGAAATGGCACAATAATTAGAATATCTAAATTAAAATGAATAGGTGAATAATAACTATGGCTGTAATTTCTAATTAAGGCAGGCTTTGCGTTCATATTCCTCGTAACATCAAGCTTAATAGATGTAACTGCGAGAATTTTCCGGAGTGAGAGAAAATTCATGTGGAACTTAATCCCGCCCACATCCGACTCATTATTTACAAGTTACGACAGTTACGTACGACAAATAATTTTACGCGCCGCCGCGCTCGACTTGTAAAGGTCTGGGCAGACGGGGGAGTTTGGTTTGATTCGATCCAGCTTGTCCCTTGCTGTGCCCTCGGAGACGCCCAAAGACGAGGCCGACGAGGCCCTTTAGAGCGTCCCTTAGCGTGTAGTCTCAATTTTTTTAAGTTTTAAATAACCTGGTTAAGCAGCGGTCAACCTTCTAGATAAACCTGCGATACCGATGCATGGACGCTTGTCGTGGACTCAAAATATATGTTTTTTTTATTAAATATCGCTGGACATTAATACACAGCGCCATCAAGTGCCACACTAAGCAAGGCTTGTATCGTAGACACCAGATAGTTGTTATACTACATTATATACCTTTTTTGTTTGTAAATACATACTTATTATACATATACACATCCATGACTCGGAAACAAATGTCCATAATCATCACAGAAACATTTGCTCCTACCGGGATTCGAACCCAGGACCCTAAGGCAGCCTCACTACCACTACGCCATTCGGGTCGTCAAAGTTTGCAGTCATCTATCTGTCATGTCATCGTGCATAGACAGAAATTACGTCACACTCAAGCAAGCCGCGTTGGTACACCTTAACACGTTAGCTTTACTTTTTCGGGTATCCCATACTTTTTCCTTATTAGGAACCCTATTCCTCTGGCTTAGTTCAGTATTTTATTATTTTTTACATTCTCTTTATTTATTTTTATGTGTGTGAATTTGACATGAATATTTACTTGTGACTGACATTTAATGAATTGGCATGAATACTTAGTTCAGTATTTTATTAATTTTTACTTTTTTTGTTTGTTTTGTGTGTGTGTATTTGACATCGTATTTTTATTGACATTTGTTTTTGTAAATAATTATTTATTTTATTTAATAATTGTGAATGCGAGGACCATGTGGGTCACATTTTGTTTTTTTTTCCCACGACTGTCTGGCAGTTTGAGTACTATAAGCGACCTACCCAAATGTCCTTTCTTTGGTATTGTTCGTCGTTTCGTTGAGCTCCTTGAGTTATAAGTCGAGCTACACGATAACTGACAAATGCTTGCACTGACTCGACAGGTCCACTCAAATCTGTGTGGTTCTTTCTTCAAAAGACCATCTCAGACACTAATCTGCATAGTCCTCATGTGAATTAAGCAAGATTGTCTGGACTTCAAAAGAGACTATGACCTCTGAGTTTGTTTCGGCTGTTTCTTCTCAGAGTAGTCAGGTACGAAACACCGGCCCCATCTACTTTAAAAAAAAATGACGTGTAAAAAAGTTTGAGAAAACCTACTTGCTGAATAAATATCATTTATCATTTATCACTATACGAGCGTTGGCGTTTTTGAAACGTCTGAACTTTCCACAAGAGACTCGCAACGTCAACGTCGCGTCTGCGCAGCGTTTACGCTGTGTGATGATATTTTACGACGCTAGAGAAACGCCGACGCTTGTAAAACGCCAGTGGGATAGCGACCTTATTCGGGGTGTATTATTCGATGCAGTTAAAATAGTACCTTGGCAAAGTATCTCATCTGCACAGACCTTAAGTGTGGTCAACTTTACCATTTTTATCAGCCATCATTCTCCCAAAGGATTATTGTTATTAGTTGGAGTATTCCGCACTCACTCGTACAACACTGGTCTCGTGAGTACGCAATCTAATATTAGTAAATTACTAGTGAAGGCGTGACCTTTCTAGCGAGTTTCCACATTAACTGCATGACCTATTTGAGAAATTATTCGAATTAAGAGCGCAATCATTAGTGCTGCTTTTAATTTTTTTTTATTAGTTCATAAAGCAACGTCGACTGCCTCGTTGGTCGCAATTGGTACTGTTGAGCTGGATCCTGGATTCGATTCCGAGGTTAGGAAGAATGTTATTGAGGATTTCCATCACGAATTTCTCAGTAGCAGTTTGGGTTTGTACACAGTGGCAATAGGCTCACCCCCATTCAAGGGACTCAAATTAATTATAGGTGAGTATGGTACAGGTATTAGATACACCTCTGCCTTACCTAATGGTTATTACAGGCGTGATATTATGTCAGCTAATAAAGCAATGTCTACGGATTTGCATAGTATTATTCCTATGCGCTTTATTGTGCGTTTGTTACGGTGACGTCATATCAAACGGGTTTATTTTATGACAAAATCATTTGTATGTCATTTCCTATTTATATAACTTACTAACGTTAACTTATTACATAGAATTATCGCCTATAATTACCCATAATGGGTGCTTACTTACCTACCTACTTAGATTGTTTATTTCTAACGACTGGGTATCTGTTTATAATATTGTTTACTTTATATTGTAAACAACGAGTTTAGCTAAGACTACACAGGAATGTAATCATCCGTGCCTTTTAATATTAATTCCATTAATGTAGAAAATAATAAGCGATGTTATTACACTGTAAAACAAAGCCCCTAGCCGTAGCTCTTCAAATATGAATCCAAACAGTAGCAAAATACGAGTCTATTTTGAACGTGAAAAGGTTGTTGTGACGTTGACAAACAGGCTGTGTAAATACAGACATGGATAAAATTATACAGTATGTGTAACAAAAGCACAAATAAGTGTGAACTAAGCAAAACACGTGTTGATCGAAAAAAAGCCGTTGCAAAGGAAAAATACATTCTGGAAATCTAGGCTGCAATACCCGCAGATAGTGTGGCCGAAATATGAGTCTCATATTGGCAGTTGTCGAAAGCAAACGAATACGAGGGTTTTTAGATTGCTGACCAAGTTGTTAGAAATCCAGTGTTATTTAACGAAAATGTAAGGCAATAAATTGAATTTAACAAACGATTCTCAAAAAAGATTTACAAATTTTTTAAAGAATCTTCCAAGTTTTCTAAAAATTACTAGAGACAAGTTCTCGACAGTGCAAAGTTAAAAATGCTATATTATAAGTAGTTTATTTTACCCACATTTGAGCGAAAAATAAATATAAAGCAATTTCATCAAAAATATTACGAAGAAGTGTAGAAGATACGTTCTTCTACACTTCTTCGTAATATTTTTAATAAAACGTCATTTTCTGTGGACACTTTTAAACAAGCTCACACAGACATTTTTCACTTATTAAAAAGAAAAATACTCTAGCAAAATAAAATGACAATGCTAGCAGATAATGTCAGAAGAAAAATGACAACGAGGGTTGAATAAACAGAGATTTCTACACGAGTGCTTCTGCGGTCGGCTGCATAAAAAACTAGATAAAAGTGTCTTTCAAAACCAATATCATTAAGAAATTCAAATAACAAGTAAAATTAAATTAAAAATTTAAAAACCCCCGACACAGTGTACTCAAAGTTAAATAGAAAATAATTCGTTAATTCGCCATTTTGTGGTGTCGGCCATCTTGATTTTTAATTTATTATAGTGTATAGTTTTCTACTTGTCAAGCCCTTTCATTTGATTCCCATATTGAGGGAGTTGTTGAATAAATATGTAATCCGCCATTTTGTGGCGGCGGCCATCTTGGACTGATTTTTATCACACGTAGCTAAGAACACTTACATTTCAAACAAAAAAACAAAATCAAAATTGGTTCATCCGTTCGGATCCTACGATGCCACAGACACACACACACGCAGACACACAGACACACACACACACACACGTCAAACTTATAACACCCCGTCGTTTTTACGTCGGGGGTTAAAAATCAAGTCCCAAGCAAACGTTCAATCTGACGTCGCGTTACATGTGTTTGTTTTTCTATTAATGTTTTGAGAAATGGCTCATGTTTATTCAACCAAACATATAATAACCCCTTCATATGGGAGGTTCAATAAACATGACCTTCAACGATTCATAGAATACAATGCTTATTTATCTCTTAGCAGGAGATAAGGGTAAGCCACAAATAAATTTGCAATGGAAAACAGTAACCCCGGGGAACATTGAAAGCACTACAAAAAGGTCCCCGTTGGCATCCCAAGCCAAATGAATTCTAATTTCATGAACACCCTTTGAAAATTCTAATTCATAAACTATCACTCAATGCTTTCGCTTCAGACAGTCATTGACCAGAGGCTGTGTGCCTTTGGCCAAGTTAATGAAAAAGTTTACCCTATTTCAATTTATCTTCAGACGAGAGTTAATATTGTCTGTCAAAATAATGTAAGACTAAAATTGAAGCTAAATTCTAAAGAGCATCGTCAAATATAAAATAAAACGAAGTATGATAATCACATTTATAAATTCGAAAGTTCGTATGTTTGTCACTCTTTTACGGAAAAACTACTAAACGGATTTGGAAGAAATTTTGCGCATACATAGTTTATAACCTGGATTTACATAAGGGATATATTTTATCCCGGTAATATGATCCTGTTGGACGTGGGAACTTTATGCGAGCAAAGCTGCAAGCAACAGCTAGTTCCTTCATAAGATTGTAATAATGCAACGGTAACGAGGCAGAAATACATTAAGACGAACAATAAAACGACCTTGGAAGAATTGTTAGCCTCGGATAAATTACATGGGAACTACGCCTAAAACCCGCCCATTCAAAATTTCAATGGTAACAGATAAGGTCAGTCACAAACGCGTAGATAAAACACTATTCAGAGTAAATTAAACAGTTGTGAATGGGAAGCTTACATCCCCTTTGGATTTTGGAAGCAAAGGAGAAACTCGTGAGTGGCACGTGCAAAGTTTGAGAGAACAAGTGCCAGACTCACTTCATTTAGGGAGAAGAACGTTAAATCTTCGTCCAAGATTAGAATAGGGTGTAGACGACAATAAAAAATCGAATTTATGCGGCAGGTAGATCATAAAAAAATATTTGACCCGTATTTTTTCTTTAGTTACATAAATTAAAATTGACGAAAATATGACGCTTTTGAAATTCCCAATACGTCACGCCTTGGTAAATTTTTCAGTGAGTTCTGACGTCACGAGCCCGAGTCCCGAGTTTTGATGGGTTTTGATTTAGAAAAACAAAAAATATGTGTCCATTATTTTTCAATAATCTAACTGGCGGACTAGATAGATTTGTATTTTTTTATCATCATGCATATTACGGAACTCCATGCCTCGGGCATAAGCTAGTAGCTAGTGTAGCTACTATATATTTCGTAGTTTGATGATTGCTAATGATTTTCATTTCAAAAAAACAAAATCTAATTAGTCCGTCACTTAGATTATCAAAAAATATTTGACCCGTATGTTTTCCTTTGTCACATAAACCAAAATTGACGAAGATACGACGCTTTTAAAATTCCCAATACGTCACTGTTCGGTATCATTCTTAGTGAGTACTGACGTCACGAACCCCCACTCCCGAGTTTTGATGCGTTTTTATTTTTGACAATATTCGTTGATTTACAAAAACAAAAAATACGTGTCCATTATTTTCCAATACTCTAACTGACGGACTAAATAGATTTTCAATTTATTGATGGTGGAAACAAGCCTATTGTCGAAACAAAGATGAAAATTAAATGTAGCTACAGTCCCAGTCACAAGACATAAAAACTGTGAAAGAACTGTACAGTTGCCCATTCCCTAGCGTAGATCTCTATGGAGAAGAACGGACAAGAAACTCCGACACTCTTTTCAACCGACTTCCAAAAAGAGGAGGTTCTCAATTCGTCTGTATTTTTTTTTTTAAATGACAATGTTGTTACAAAATCTTGGTTACATCATTCATGTTGAGATGGTGATGATTTCATGAGATAACTCTCAAGTCAAAGCCTTGTGTATTTGTAGCAAGGTTTTTTTAGTTATCTTCACCTACAGCTCCCACCTTCGAATAACAAGAACAATCTAAAGACGTTCAAAGATAATAAATCTCAATACAAACATTGAACATGCTGAATTTTTAGAATTGTTATCTTATTTCGCAAAATCACTACGTGTTTGAAATCGAAAGTGCCAATGAATGCCTCACCCATATATCAGAACCCTTCAAAATCAATCTCACAGACTCATTTAAAGGATAATGTACTCTAGAATGTGTGCTTGCAAATCTTGCAATAGATTTATTCAAGTACATAGCACCCTCTATGTCTGTCCTTTCGTCGTTGTAACCGAGACGTCTAGCCATGCCAACGGTACATCGGCCGGGCGAACCCTTTGCAGGTCACCACATCTCCGCTACCAATAATGTTTTTGCTGACCATCATAATGTGCGTGACGATCTGATCTGGTTTGCGGGGCGAACATGGCCAGATATCGCATAAGATAGAGGTTTAGAAGGAGAATGCCCAGCAGTAAGACACATGGAGGTTTAGAAGGAGAATGCCCAGCAGTGGGACACATGGCAGGCTAAGAAAAAAAACATACGAGGTAGTCTTTGAGGACTGCCGATAGAAGTGAAAACTATCCACGCATAAGTGGTGCTAAGCCGTAGCGGATCGGCTACGAGTGCAACCATGCGTTAAGTGACGGTCACGCGAGTTGCATGATTTTAGTTCACCCAAAAAGTGCTCAACGCACCTAAAGAAGTTTTCACTTCTGAAAACAAAGTAAAAATATTGATTTGGTATTGCTGACTAAGCCTAAGCATATTAGGCAAATGAAACGCATTATCATCATCATTCTCTCGCCCTTATCCCAATTTATTTGGGGTCGGCGCAGCATGTATTCTTCTTCCATACTCCTCTATTTTTCGTCATCTCATCAGACACTTCTTGTCTTACCATATCCTTCTTAACACAGTCCATCCATCGTTTCTTTGGTCTTCCTCTACTCAAATACCGATCCACATTCATACTCAAAACTTTTTTCACAACATTTTCCTCATTCCTCCGCATCACATGCCCATACCACGACAACCGATTACCACCAACTTTTCAGTCACCGGCGCTACTTTCAGACTTCCTCTAATATACTCATTCCTTACTTTATCCATTCGCGTAACACCACATGAAACGTATTATCGATCTTCATAAACAATCTGGCTTAAATCTAGACTCTCCAATCATCATCATCTGCCTAACATTTTTGTTGGGGACGGCTTCCAGTCTAACCGAATGCAGCCTAACAGAATACCAGTATTTTAAATGAAGCCTACAACCCACTGCTCTCTACAACCCAGTTAGTACTAGGTAATACGATACCACTTGGTAAGACTGGTTATCAGACTATTTGGGCCACTTACCTGTAACGACCGTCAAAGATCTACAAATGACAGCCGGGGACCAATAGTTTAACGTGCTTTCCGAGCCACGGAGGAAACTCGAAATGAAAGGATGGTCCCCCATCCACAGACCAACCTAGGCAAGCACGGCTTAACCTAAAGATCGAACCGAGCGGCTGTTTTTATTTAGCCACGAGCTCCTCATCTAGGCTCTCCAGTAATGATGTGAATTAGGGAATCCGGGGTTGTTACAGATTGGGTTACCAATTACGGAGCGAAGTCATTGGCTTTTTAATTAAAACGATAGGTCAAGTTCAACTAACTTAATAAATCTCTAAAACAGACTTTAGCAAACTAAAATTACTTTAGTGAGAAACTAGCACTTGGGACTGAACATTATTGAAACAAATTGAGTTTTTAAAAGCTGCATCTTGTTCATAATAAAACTGCTAGGTATTTAATTTACAGATATGCACTTAAATTAAACCATTAAATATGCCCCATTACCGTTAAAATACTTAATGGGGGAAACCGCATAAAGAACCGGTATACATATTAGTATGGAAAAGCAAGTGATTAAGATAAATTGCGATATTTTATCAACAGCAATAAGACTATTAATGGTCTAAACATAGATATGCAAATATTACATCGAGTTTTAATTGACAAATAACCTGATAGTGAGGCGATATACTAAAATTAACGGCTTGTTTATATGTAAGTTTTTTTGAAGAAAATATGAGTATCACTACATATTATTGAACCATGTCCGCCGCTGCGTCTATCTGTCTGTTTGCGATTAACTCAAAAACTACTGCACCGATTTTCATTTTGTTTTCGCCAATGGATAGCATCAGCTTGTTAAGTATAAGTTTAAAAGTTACTGTTGATATATATTTGTATTTACGTTTCGGTGTTCAAAGTGTTTTTAGCTTATCACTGGAAATATCCAGTGGTGTGTAACTGTCACTGTAAAATTGTCAAACACGTTATATTACAATATAACGTGTTTTTTCTCGCGATATTGTAATGTCTCGAATTATTGTCAACTGAACATACGGAAGTATCTCTGCCCCCATAATCGGGACTTGGGGCACCCCCCCGTTAGGTTAGTTAGGTTCCTTTAAACCCTGCACTCGAAATAGGGGCCCGTCGACTACGCTTTTTAGGGGGAATATAAAGTGTTTTAAGGTTATGTTCTATTAATCGGTATTTCTCAGGAATGGTGCATTATCTTTTCATGAGAGTTGTGCCACTGGGCAAGGGGGACCCCTCCTTCCCTCCACACCGCGTAAGTTGACTACCATCGCAAGCATTTCACGAAAAATAATGCGTTTTGTGGTAAGCAGTATGTTCATTTGACAATAATTCGAGACTTTACAATATCGCTAGAGATATTACAATATAACGTATTTGACAATTTTACGGTGACATAACCATTAACAAATTCCAACTTGACAAATATGTCAAGTTGGAATTTGTTAATGGTTTTTGGAGGACAGCAGCTATCATCTTATTTTAGCGCAAGATAACACTTGTCATCTTGAATTTAGTTTTTCCGAAGTGGATTTCTACATCTTCTCACCTTGAAGGTATTCTTGTTGAAGTGGAGTTTAAGTTATCCACTTCGTTTCTTAGTATTTACAAATTAAAAAAAATAAGAAAATATCGTCTTTCTCTAGAGTACCTACGTTCTAACTGGTGTGATCTGAACAACCAACTATCCAGAACTGGCTAACATTTTGACCCCCTTTTCGATTTCGTCCGGCCTTGTTAATTTGTCAGGACTGTTTAAAAGAACATTCTTTATTTTTCAGCAATAACTCTTGTTTTTTAACAAAAACTTCATTGATGACTGTATGAACAATATCACTATTCACTACTTACATACAAACAAAATTTACCGCTGCGATACTTTGTCTGTTTGCGATAAACTTAAAAACTACTACACCGATTTTCATGCTGTTTTTACCAAAGGGTCGAGTGGTCGTCGTGGTGGCATACATATAATGTACGCGGGCGAAGCCGCAGGCATCAACTAGTTTACAAAATAAGAACGTCTATCATTTCCGGCTTTTTCAAATTTCAAAATACATTTTTTTTATTGCGGTTACAGTTACGATTTCCACTGTAACTGTAACCGCAATAAAAAAATGAGAAAAATAATCCGCAACATACCAAATTGAAATTCGTTGTTTTCCCTGCGTATTAACATAGGGACCAAAGACGTACAAACAAAATATCAAGGACGACGTAATATCTGTTTACTTCTGTTCATAGGCAAACATAATATTATGTGGGTAGACTAACACTACTCGTGCGTACTCGTTTATTTGGTTACATTTTAATACACTTACGAAATGGTAAACATTTTAACTTGATAACAATGTAGAAGGACCTTGACATAACGTGAATCGAATTTAAGTGTGAGAAATGTAGGTATAACCGTCTCATAATCTTTACATCACATATTTTGTTTTTTCTAAACCATATTCATAATAAAATAATGTGCAAGTAAATACGTCCAAGTATGACTGTAATTTAATACCCTAATGGCTGAAAGGAAATCGATAAAATGCACACAGATAGACCATGATCTAGGTCCAGCCAATTGAGGGGGCGTCCATTAATTATGTAAGATGGCGATTTTTCCAACCCGGAGGAGGTTAGTGAAATATAGTGAGATTTTACTTGATCCCCTCCCCCCACCCCTAACCTCACGTGAGATTTATCAAAACGCGTAGTTTAGTATAAATACGGTAATCTGTGCTTGATTGTTTGATTATTTTCAGTGAATATGTAAGTTTTATTTAAAAAATACGTGAGATTTGCAGACCTCTCCTTTCTCCCTAGTAAGATTTGGTGAGATTCGACTCGAACCCCCCCCCCCCCCCCCAAACGCTATTGATGGACGCCTCCTGTCATTGAAATCTCGGATACTACGTTCTCGTGAGATAATTTCCGTAGTAAACGAAGATACAGACAAAAGGACAAACAGGTAGGTACTACCAAGAGAGTACCAAGTTCACTGACGGTCAGCTACATTTCACCCTTATGACCTAAGTTATAAGATTGAAATTGGTCGTCCGTCAGTTACACAGTATATCTATGGTCAGTTACCTCGGTAGTCCACGTGACGTCTACGTCGACCGACCACAGGCTAATGTGTTAACTGGCAATCAAAAAGTCTGATTTAATCCTACTTGACCCATTGAACTATAGTGGTGGACCTACTTGTGGTGCAGCCAAATTACCTAAGATCATCGTATAAAGTGTATAAACACAAGGCAGTACAAGCGAGTAACTCATTTTATCGAGAATAACTGTAAAAATTATCTGACCGAGTCCTATCGAGTCCTACGTACTTGCACTGCAGGCGCGAAAAATAGATATTTTCATACCCCATCTCGGAAAGACAACACGTAACTTTTCATCCCACCTCAGCGAGGAAATGAATAAACGCAAAAAAATGCGCATTATTAACAAATTCAGTTACGAGTAATTCTGTTGGCGCCAAATAAACTTCTTCGTCGCTAGATAATGAGTGGTCATTGAGGTAGAAGTAAATAGGTTTAATGATGTTTTGAATTCACATGCGTAGTGCACACGGTGTTCTACATTCAAATTTACTTTACCCTCAAGACGATAGAAACGGCTTTTGCACTCAGATATCGGAGAGCAAAAATACTCTTTCCGAGATGGGGGGATGAAAAAATATTGTCCCAGTGTCGGAAGTTGAAAGTAAGGCAAAGTGATGACAGATCAGCCCCGTCTTTGTAACTCCTTTTTTATGTACGAAACGTTTAAATAAATAAATATTACTACACAGTTGAGGAAAATATCGTGAGGAAAGTTTTGAGTGTACGAGTAGAGAAGACCATAAAAAAACAATTGATGGACTTTGTTAAGGATGATACGGCACGTAAGGAGGTATCTAATGAGATGACGTGTAATAGAGAAGTATGGAAGAAAAAGACATGCTGTGCCGACCACAAATGAACTGGGAAGGGGCAAGAAAAGGATGAGTTGACCTGTCCTCTATGCTGTAATCTTAATATATATAAATCTCGTGTCACAATGTTTGTCCTCAATGGACTCCTAAACCACTTAACCGATTTTAATCAAATTTGTACACCGTGTGCAGTTTGATCCAACTTGAAAGATAGGATAGCTGACATCTCAATTTATGAGACGCAGACGAAGTTGCGCCGGTCAGCTAGTATTCTATATAATATATATTATAGGTATATATTTACAATATCATTATTTATATTTACGTGTTTGTATTTACGTTTATTTTATATAGCTATATTATTCTTTAAGGGTTTTAAATTTAATATTTTATGTTTTGCCTTTTCTACACACTGTGTCTACATTTCTTATCCAACTTTCCTCTCGCAGGTCTGCTGGAAGAGATTTCTTATGAAATAAGCAGTACCTTTGTGCTCTTCTATCGTTAATGTAATGTCCTATGAAGTATTTTGTGAGTACATAAATAAAAAAATAAGTAAATCCACGCAATCGAGTTGCTGTCACTAAATCTCACGTAGACTCAAGTAAGCATCATAATCTGCATGGCATTTTTGGGTCGGCTTGCAGTCTCAAACCAGATTGCAGCTCAGTCTCCAGATTCTATAAAGGGTGTTAAACACCTCTTCACGAAGCCGAAAGGCACTTGTTCTCCCCGTCATTGCGATTATTTTTTGTTCTACACCATACCTGGGAACCTTCTAGTTACGGAGATATGGGTGGTCAAAGTTACAACTTTTTGACAAGTATTATTTTTAAATACAAGTTTTTATTGTCAGATTTTGATTTTTCACCCCAAAAAAATAAGTTGTTTCCCAGCAATAATTTTTGCGTAAAGATACTTATTATGATGTACAGAATGCTAACGGCTTCGTGATGAGGTGGTTTACACCATGTATGTTGCAACAATCTGCCCTCCACAACAGTTACTAGAAAAAACTAAACCCCTTGGAGACTTGACCCTACTAATATACATGTAAGAAAACAAGCCCAAAAATGCTTTAAATAAAGTCACACACGTACTTTCCAGACGTTCGTTTGAGCGAAAAGGAATAAGTACGTCTGGAAAGTTTTCTCGTCGGTGACAAAGGACCGGTGGCCGTAAAGACATGCATTGAACTCGCTGATATCGGTGGATAAAATTACGAGGACGATTTGGTATCTAGTCTTTCAGAGTTGTACTACCCATGTCTGGTGTTTGTCTGCTGGCCGTTTGAGTGTTAATATTTATTTTTGTCTGTCTTTGTTCGCCAAGCTCTTCGACTATTAACCTAAGGCGTTGTTGCTGTCATAAAGGAGACAGCAGCTCGAGTAGGGTTACCATCTGTCCTATCATGACCAGCCTCTTGGTCTTCTGTCCGGACTTAGTTGAGCCCTGTCATACGAGTATATCAGAAACGTTTTGAATTAAGGGATTTATTTGTAAGTCTGCAAAGCTAAATGAGAAGAAACCTATCCCACCGAAAAAGAGATTAAACATGCAAGAGGCGGTTTTTCCGTACGACTTTTAAAATTTCGAAATGTGACAGATTGGTAACCCTAAACTGCATGAACAGTTTTTATTTAACGTCTATCAATATTTTAGTCTACTCGTATAAATATTGTAACAAATGACTTAACATAACAATAGTAAGTCCAACCAGTGAGCCAGCTCCCCGACTATTGACCCGTCCTCGCTCTGCATTCAGTACAACGTGCACTTAGCGGCATAATCGAGGTTACATTTCATTAATTATTTAGTGACCAAGTATAACTAACCTACCGCGTTAGGCTTGAGCTTCCTTTGCACCATGATAGGGTTAGGTGCCATCCACAAAATCTAGATTTCTGACCGGTTGGCTAAAATCAAGACATTGTGGATGTTACTGAAAAACTCCGAAAAACCCAATAACACTTTTCCCGATCTGGAAATCGTCATGATCAGCAGTCGCGGAGACTACACCAACGAAGCAGAAAAACTAAATTGTTTTGATAATAAAGCGATGCAAGCCAAAGAAACGATGCAGCGATGGATGGCCTGTGTGAAAGATGGTATAGCTAGAAAATACCTAAATTATGAGATGAAGACTTAAGAGAAAAAGAGGGTAGACGACAAAAAAAACTAATTAGTCCTTCACTTGAAATATCAAAAAATATTTGACCTGTATTTTTTCTTTTGTTACGTAAACCAAAATTGACGAAGATACGACGCTTTTAAAATTCTCAATACGTTACGGCAAAATAATTTTTAGCTAGTTCTGACGTCACGAGCGGGCCCACATCCCGAATTTTGATGCGTTTTATCTTTGTCAATATTCATTGATTTACAAAAACAAAAAATACGTGTCCATTATTTTCCAATAATCTATCTGATGGACTAAATAGATTTGCAATTCACACACAAAATTAATTAAGATTTGGGTAAGAGAATCCTGATGATGATGTCGTATAATTAAGCGTTTATAATTAAACGGATCGTTATTTAATATCCGACGACAGTTCAGGGAGCGATGGAAGTTTTAATGAACGGTTTTAAGTCTGACTGCTTGCTTAGCGAATTAACTTTGTGCGAGTTGGGTAAATCGTTGCATGATTTTTGGGAAAATAATGCGATGAGCTTATCTACATGTTATTATTATAATAAAAATTGGTTTAAAAAGTCACTTTTACACGTCACATCATGGTTTAAAACTACATGGGGCCGGTGTTTCGTACCTGACTACTCTGAGAAGAAATAGGCGAAACAAACTCAGAGGTCATATTAGTCTCTGAGAGGGCCGTGTATGATTAGTGTCTGAGTTGGTCTTTTGAGGAAAGGAAGGACCATACAGATCTGAGAGCAAGCATTTGTCAGTGATCATGCAGCTATCAAACCCAAGGAGACAAAACTCATTTGTAGAATAACTAGCTGACCTACGCAACTTCGTCTGCGTCACATAAGAGAGAAAATAGAAAGGAAAAAAAAACCCAGTTTTTGCAACATTTTTCATTCCTGCTCCGCTCCTAATGGTCGCAGCGTG
Organism: Xestia c-nigrum; assembly: GCA_916618015.1. NCBI lineage: Eukaryota > Metazoa > Arthropoda > Insecta > Lepidoptera > Noctuidae > Xestia > Xestia c-nigrum. The sequence goes on from OU745260.1 coordinate 17,593,535, forward strand.
ATGTTATATAGCATATAGCCTTCCTCGGTAAATGGACTATCCAACACAAAAATAACTTTTCAATTTGAACCAGTTCCTGAGATTAGCGCGTTCAACCAAACAATCAAACAAACTCTTCTGCTTTATAATATAAGTATAGATTAGTATAGATGAGCAGCTAGAACAATAAACATTTCCGAATTACTGTTTCGTAAAAAAAAGCCGCGTTTGAAAATTATTTGAGTAGATACTTAGGTATTATGTACCTAGGTAATTTAAATAATTATTGAACGTAGGTAGTTAATTTGATTCTGCCTGACCTACCTTCCTACGTGTTTTATGGATTTATGCTGGAAAACGAAGGTATAAAATATAATAATTACACTTAGACCGTAACTTGGTAATGTCTTTATTGCTAGCCTACACAAAATTATGAGTTGGTAAAATATTACAAATTTACATCTTCTTAATATATATAAATCTCGTGTCACAATGTTTGTCCTCAATGGACTCCTAAACCACTTAACCGATTATAATAAAATTCGCACACCATGTGCAGTTCGATCCAACTTGAGAGATAGGATAGCTTACATTTCAATTTATGAGACGCAGACGAAGTTGCGCCGGTCAGCTAGTAAGTATATAGTATATACATATATTATTTACAAAAATAATCGAAAATGTCCAATCTGTAATTTTTTACATATAAGTACTTTGTTAGGTAGTTTTGTTTTTATCCTGAAGTCCCAATGGATTGAAAAAATGAATTTCAGATTATCTTCAGGGACATATTATTTACTACTAGCTTCTGCCCGCGACCTTTGTACGCGGATCCTGTTGCAATTTTTTTTTAATAAAAAGTATCCTATGTTATTTCTAATAGGTACCTCCAAGAATTTGTGTACAAAGTTTCATGATGATCGGTTAAGTAGTTTTCGCGTGAAAGCGTATCAAACAAACTTACATTCACATTTATATAATAGTAGGGAAGTAGGGATAGGGATATAGAATTATATATTATATTATATAGGATTGTATAGGCATTTGACATTTATTTTATTGTATAATTCCAGTAAGATTTTCGTATAAATATTCCCGTCCCTTACTTCTTTTAATTTCAGTGACATGTTATTCATAAAAAATACAATGCGCATGCAATTTATTTAATGGCAACACTTTAAATTCACGAAACTATTTCGAAAATCATAAAAGCAATGCTATGGCAACATTACATTCCAGCCTACAAATGAAACGAAGCACTAAATTGTTAAGCAAATAAAATTAATTAACATCAATCTACGGAACGAGGCATTTCAAATGGGACAAAGAAATCGAAAGTTTTCTCTATTTCTTTCTGTAATAGATAAATCCACAAAACTGCATCCGACAGACGCTTTTATCTTTTAACTTATAGAAAGAGATGCAGTTAATGTTTTCTTAAATTAAATTAAATAAAATACGCGGGGAATTTATAGCATGGCAACTCTAACTTCCTCTTCTTAATGTTCATTTGAATATGGATTTCCGTGCGATGCAGACGATCGTTTTGTTAATTTATCTCTGGTTAGATTTACACCTCAAGCAATACCTGCATAATATCTGCAAAGGCTTGTGGAATAATTGCATTTCGGTTTATAAATTTTAGCAAATTCTCGTTTGAATTCTGTACCTGTGGTGGCAAGGTTTTAGAACTAAGTAAGTTATACGATCTTAGTGTCATAATAGGATAGCAGCAGTAATTATGTTACATCAGTTGATATAATTATACATCGATTAATTGGATATTCGTTTATGAGTTCCAACAAGATGGGATTGTTTACGTATTTTTCAGCCATACCGACGCTTTCTTAGCAATTGGCAACCGCATTCATTGGCCAAATTATTCTTTGATATTAATTACTATGTACCGAATTTATCATTTCTTTCATTAATGAGAAATCCCATACTTATTTCCATGTTTGCCACTCAACTTGTGTATTACATCATGATATCCAACATACCTACATTAAAATTACTAGGTATTATAACCTATAAGTAGGTATCTTCTCGAACAACTTTATCTAATAAATTCCATTATCAATGCAATTGGAAACGATAACAGGAATTCCTGGTTTTGCCATTTGAAACGATCCCCACCATAATCTAATAACTATTCCCCGGGTTGACTTCTACGTAGAAACCACTTTTATAATCTAAAGTTTTATTGCTAACTGGAGACAAGGAAAAAACTACAAACTTAAAGTGAACTGGGAGTTTCTGGATACACACTAAACAAGTAAAGTGCAAACTAGTCAAAAGTAATATGGATTCCTAGGTGAATTTTGGTGCAGTTTTCAACACAATCTGGAATTTCATTTTTCAAGCCCAGTGTCAGCAAATATTCTCGTATAGAAGTCATTTGTACACAGCAAATTTCAAATTCGGCTAACTCTATTAAGTTTCTATTCCACATTCACGAAATGATTTTCGATTCGGTCCAATTTGTGCTTTAAACCGAAATAGGTTTTACGCGATGATATTATTTCCAGATATACTTATGTATTTGATAAAGCAGTTCGGCACGTCTTTCATACAAACTGATGTTTTTTTTTTCGCAATATTATATTCAATAAGCTTAAATACACCTTAAGGTAGCCCTTTCCTTTACCCCAAATTTGCATCATACAAAGGTATATCAATATCTTCTGAAGCCAATCCATCAGAGAAGAAATACGAAAAGATACTCGTTGTATATAAATAAATTCTAATCCCATATTCGACCTATAGGTAGGTATCATGTATATCGCACCCTTACCGACATTTCAGCAAAATACAGATGTTGGGACCAGCAGCATATCATATTTTTCGTACACTCAACCTTTCATACGATTCCGCAATATTTTGATTGAAATATGGAAGATATCGTTTCTTGAATGGCTTTAGGTAGTTTAGGGAAATATCAAATATTATTTGACTATTCCGGGGGAATATGAATTTTACTCAATATACGTGTACGTACGGAAAAGCTACTGTAAACTATATCGTGCAAATAAGTAGGTTATTACATGGTTATTACCAAAACCTACTTTAAATTAACCATTTAAGATTACTTAACTAAAATTCAGCCGCTTAAAAATAGACTCACAACAATTTAACAAACTGGTTTAGTTGATTCAAGCGGCTGTGAAACGAAGCGTTGCCTCAAATAATAAAAATAAAAAGAGTGTTTAACGAACCCACAAGTTAAACCATACATAACTGAAGTTATAGGTTATCAGTCCAATCATAGGCTAACGTGAGAAAACTATACACCGACTTTGTTCTTAACGAGATCAGAATCCCAATCGATAACATCTCCCTTTCAAAACCATTTCCGCGGTTATTATAAGTTCCTTATTAAAGCTATGATTATTCCAATAGTACCTGCAGTTACGATACTTGTGTGAGAATGTGCGTGATCGTATGTGATTGGATTTATCAGCTGCTGATATCAAATGAAGATAAGAGATATGAGATAAACACTACAACCGAGAAATATCACAGTTCAAGATATTCAGTGAAAAGTTTAATTCAATATTTGTCATAAATTGTCACAAAGAACGTCGTCATGTAATGAAAATATTATTGAATAACAACATTATTCATTTCATTGAATTCGTAAGCAACCGATGCACGCGATACTATTCTATTGTTTGTTAAAGAATACGTTAACAATAACAAAATACTTCAGCGCATGACTGCAGCAATTCACATAGGCATGGACTACACTTATGCAATATAAATATAATTAACAAACAGGTACAGATAACATGTAACGGTTAATTACGAATGTATATTCGAGTTCCTCTCCGAACAGTTAGTTTAATTACAATTTACAACCAACCATCGCACCGATAGACTTCAACTAAGTCGTAAGTTATTTACTAACTGACGTAAGATAACGTTCGTCTGCAATAACTTCCTGTTTTAACTGAGTAAACACGTCACTAACTCGAAAGGCATTCAAAACACACGTGTAACTCAGTAACTGAACCAGTTAACAACCTCAACTCACTAAAAACACTTTTAACCTCATCAAATGTTTGAATAACAGCGGCTCAAATATGACAGTATCATAAACACACTCGATAGCCGTACTATGTTCACAGCTGATCGACGCACATATCAACAAACTCACCTTAAGGTAATACTGTAAACACTACATCCTATCGACGTACAAAACGTTCGAATCTCAAGTAGTATAAACTTCCTTTGTGCACTCTCGAATTGGAACAACACTGAAATTCGGCGACGACACGCGATTTCCGTGAACTAAAAATATTTTTAAAGATTAAGGGTCGCGTGTACAATGACGCGCCTGAGGACGAAGGGCGTGCGACTCCGAACGCGGTCGGCTGACTACTGGCTGCTCGGCGGACTCGTGTCGTTGGAGTGCAAATCCATCAGGTGCGACCAAGAGGTACGATTCGGCGACAGTTAATTGATGCGGTATCAGACGTGACGTGGGATAACATCGAACACTCATATCCTTTCATACATCATTATTATGTCGGCACCGCATTCACTACGGCAAAAAATTCCATCTTTACCAAAAGTATCTTCATTTTCAAAACTTTGTACATTTGTACCACGGTTTGCGCTCGCTGCTACTGCAATGCGAATCCGATTTCCGGATTTTGAAGGCGAACACAATAAAATCAAAATGTGACAACGTCGTTACGAGGTGAGCAGCATCCAGTTATGCCAGATGCTGTAACTATGTCAACGGGTGCGCTCGTTTAGATCGTTTCACATAATTACTAAGGACGCAAAATAAAAGGACTATATTATTTACAGGAGAAAGTTCCAGAAATCTATAGAAAGAATCAAGGCGAGGAGTTCTTGTTCGTAATATACAATTTGAACGTACTCAAGGACGTTATAAATTAGCCAGAACTTTTTAAAGTGCATTGGTACTTTCTGCTTGGGTGCACTCAACTTCCCACTTCCGAGATTAAAACAAAACTTTTCTGAGATATTATGAAAAGTAAAAAGTCTGCATTACGGGCCGCGATATGTATATCCATTAGCTTCTCAGGAAGTTAGATAAACAAAGGAATGAATCGCCCGGGGCCGCTCTCCAGAGAGGAGCATACTAGGCTAAAGTGTGCAGAAATTTCCAGGGTTGGAAACAGCGTAAATTATAATAGTTTCCAAGGCCATTATGAATATGATTCCTACTTCGTAGCCCAAGGGCGCAGGCAATGCAGAATGCACAACCGCTCTGTTGCTTCGTAATAGAACCGCCCGCACTCGACCGTAGACGCAATTCAACCTAGGGGCAATTTATTAGCCCTAATAATGGAAATACCAACAGGATTTACAGTTGTACAATTTGAGCTTTATGAGCGGGTGATAATGACCAAATGGATCAGATAGAAGGATTAGTCGAGAAGCCTTGAATAATACTGACAAGGGACGAACAAAACGGACAGCAGAAACACTCGTAAATTAAAGCGTGGAATAGGAACGGTTTACATCGAGATGTTATCCGGTCCGACCTTCAACTCTGACCAATTATTTCAGCAAGAAAGCTTTGAAGGCGCGTCCAATCTGATGGGGAGCACAAAGCCGAGTGAGGCCCGCCCCTTAACACTTTCGTCGAATATAATACGTAGAAAGCCGAAGACGGCCGTGATATTATCTATCGTGAGCTAAAAATAGCACGTGGCCAAGATAGCATTGTTTACGGTCATGTCCCATCCTAAAACACGGAGCTTGTCAGTGATTGGCAAACAATAGACAAGCATTGCGCAGTTTGTATCCGAAATGGGCAAATATGTTTTGTGTTATTTGAGGTAAATTGTTTTGGCTTGTTGTTTACTCCACGTGACCTATAACCTGGCAGCCTATTTCTCTTATCTAGGAGACTATCACAAACAATTTATTTATGAAGAAGCCCGAGGGTTTTTATGTGCCACCAACAGTCAATCTTGAGATCTAGAACATGTGTAAGACTTAATGTGCTTTTTGTCCTCGAGTTCCGCATTTTGCACTTTCAAGTTCCTCTATACCTTTTTTTTGGATGGAAATCATCAATTGACCCCTCCCGCTCTGGGCGGAGCGCAAGGGGGTGTCAGAATTTACTGACTAAAACCCATCCATGTTCCTTCCTCACCCTTTATGTTCCAGGGCATCTCTTTCGAACAGTCCCCCAATCCAAGTTCCTCTATACTTAACAAAGTAATAACATTATGAGTTAAATACTTAACCCTCTAGTAGAAATAGCAGACTGAGTGCCAGACTGTACAGACTTTCAAAGTCTATAAATACAAATCGAAAAGCTGCTGAACGTTAAATATTAACAAAGCCTAATGGTTCACTAAAATTCAGTCCTGTAACACCTGCATTCTGCCGCGAAATAGGTACAATTATTCAATTGCTACGTATATTTATTCCAACATAAAAAATGTATGTTATTCATCATTCCATTGATTTTGCTTGTCTGTTATTCCTGTTACCCATAATAATGGGACACGCAATATCCCATAACGAACCGTAAAATTTTTATGCTTTTATTTTAAGACTAGACATGAATATTCTGTTTTTGGCCCTCTATGAAACTTTTCGATACAATTTTTATATTGGAAATGTTTCGAATTTCTCGTTAGTGGTTAAAAGTACCGCGGCCGTTGTACCTACAAAAAAATTAATTAGATCAGCGATATTGTGTTTCATGAACAATTAGTGACCTTTTCCCCTAAAAATATAACAAGACACCGAACTGAAAAATAAAATTAAAATTTTCTTCAAACTGGCACTTTTTTTACACGGCTGAGGCATGCAAATTGAAGTAACAAAAAACTCTCAGTACACTGCACATGGCAACCTTCTTACCTTTGCCATGAGAAGCGACAACTAATTTCCGTACCGAAGATGTAGTCGGAATATCTAGATTAATTAAATATTTACTTAAAAGGGAGTAGCTCGCTTTTAGTCTAGACTCAGAGACATGTCTCACGGCTGCAACTTCCCTCTAACACTCACTCCAGGAGTTCCATTAATTAAAATAACTCCACCACGTTCTTTTTCTGTTTTACTATTCCAGTCTTTGCTAACATTTTCATTGTTACATAAATAATGGTCTTGGCAGTTTATTTTTTTGCTGTCTTTCTTTTCCGCGTGTGTTTGAACTATTTCTTCGTTTATTGAAATAAAACATCCTGTTATTTTTTTAACCGATGAAACAAAAAGAGGTTCGCAATGCCACAAGTACCAATGTTTTATGAATAAATTCCGCAAAAAGGAAATGAATTTTCAGTTATTAACTGATTCTATTTGAGAAAATAAAGTAAAACTAAATAAAAATAATACGCTATTAGTTTATGCTCGCAGCTTTGCCTGCGTCGAGATCGGAAAATTATCCCGTGGGATTGTACTACCGCGATAAATAGCCTACGTGCCAGACTATAATCTATCTCTGTGAACAATTTCATCTAGATCCGTTCAGCCGTTCCAGAGTGATTGAGTAACAAACATCCATCGATCCAAACTTTCGCATAGATGCCTACGTAATTACTTGATTAACGTTGCCAGAAAATCTGTGGCTAAAATGTTTACCTCTAGCTCTAAAAATTAAGATAATAAGTCTGTTTGTTCGGAGTATTTCAAAAGGCCTAAGGCAGCTTAGACTTCAACTTAATATTAAGGTACCTACGTACAATTCCCTTCAGTAATGACTGAGTAGTTAGGATCGTAAATAAATGAGTAGGTTGCCGTCATGTTACTTTGGATTGTCAGTGAAATTCCAGCTGCCTCAAGAAGCCTCAAATTATCAGTATTTCGGGTAGGAATTTTTCAACGAAGAGACGTTTTTTTTTAGTCTTAGTAAGAGGACTTATTGAACTGGTTCAATAATAATTATAGATCAGCCTGTTATTATTTAGCCAGTCTTTACTTTAACCTTGAAAATGAAAGTTATGTTTGGAAAAACTAATAAAGTCAGTTATATTATACTAGCTGACCCACGCAACTTTGTCTGCGTCACATAAAACGAAAGGAAAAAAAAAACCCGTTTTTGCAACATTTTTCATTCCTGGTCCGCTCCTTATGGTCGTAGCGTGATGTTATATGGCCTAGCCTTCCTCGATAAATGGACTATCCAACACAAAAAGATTTTTTCAATTCGAACTAGTAGATCCTGAGATTAGCGCGTTCAACCAAACAAACAAACAAACTCTTCTGCTTTATAATCTTAATATATATAAATCTCGTGTCACAATGTTTGTCCTCAATGGACTCCTAAACCACTTAACCGATTATAATAAAATTCGCACACCATGTGCAGTTCGATCCAACTTGAGAGATAGGATAGTTTAAATCTCAATTTACGCAGACGAAGTTGCGCGAGTCAGCTAGTATTAAGTATAGATTTATATCATAGCTATTGTCCCAGCGCTGGGCAAAGGCCCGCTCTATTCCTTCCAACAGGTCAGGATGCTGTGTACTTCTTTCCAATTCTCAAGAAAGACATCCAGTTCGTCCAATGGCTAAAAAGGACGTAAGTATCAAATTAAAATTTTGTTTTACAAATACGATGACGTGATAAAAGTTATGTGTTTGCTAAATAAGGGCTTAACAGCAATCCTTATGCATTTTCTTATAACTATAAATATTCGCAAATTCTTATTTACAAGACCGCATAAAGTCTGCAACATTATTTATACGTAGTTGGCCAACCCCTTTTGTTTGGACCAAACAAGTACAGGCATGCTATATTGTCTTCATAAATCAATTGAAAATGTAATTAGAGAGAACTTCCTTAAAAATAAAACTATTAAATGAAATATCTTTTCAATGTACGACGGCGACGTACTAACCTAACCTGCTTGAGATTTCCAAAAGTTTGGCCGGGTATCAGTATACAGAGTGTCTAAACCACCTCATCACGAAGCCGTCAACCAAGCATTCATCCAACTAAGTAACTTTACGCAAAAATTATTGCTGGGATACGACTTTTTTTGGGTTAAAAATCATGTTTTGTGGTAAAACTCGGTGTAACGCTCATAAAACATTGTGCTGATGGATGGATTGAATAATACGGGGGTCGTGGATGTGTTTGAATTTAATAATCTCATAATAAAACGTATATTTAAAAAAAAAAAAAATTGGTTGTCTGTAAAGTCGGTTTACGGACGATAGATTTACGTGATAACGTCATAATCATTATTTTATAATAATAATAAAATATTTTTATTGACACAAAATAAAAATTGTACATTTCCATTTGAAACCCTGACTCCTGTGCTAGGTGAGACCTGTGTTACAGGGGTCAGTGTCTTAACCCGTGTTTGGCACTAATGTTCACATTTCATGCATCAAAATTTAAAAGAATAATAAAACAATAAAATAATAATGCGTGCGTGCTCTTGCGAGGTGTGTTAGTGCGTAGGTGTGAATGTGTGAGTGTATTGTGTTTATGCGTGTGTGTGTGTATGGTGTGTGGTATGAGTGATAATGATTGGTGATTAGACTTAGGTTAAATTATGAGTCTTGATTTGGCTAAACTAACTTTAATCATCTCGAGTGATTTTTAATTAAATTTTCCGTCTGTTGGTAGTCCAGTGTTTGAAGCCATATATTAAGTTTCATCTTAGTTTTTGCTTTTGTTAGAGGGTTGAAGTTGATGATATGATTTTATGTAATACAAACAGGTGGAACGTTACTATGGAACGTTACTATGGAACGTTACTATGGAACGTTACTATTTTTCATGAGTTGAGTTGAGTTGCTGGTATTATCAATTTATAAGACGTTATCACGTCAAAAAGAAATACTTGACAAAGAGTTGGAACATTGACCCCCAATATCTCCGTACCTAGAAGGTTCCCAGATATAGTGTAGAACATAAAAATGATCGCAATGACGGGAACAACAAGTACCTTTCGGCTTCGTTAAGAGGTGTTTTACACCTATTATCTTCATTTCGCCAGTTGTGTTAAAGTCCTATGCCATGTTCTATGGATCAAGCCTTTTCACTAACTAGTCCTAGAATCCCGGCTGCTGCCGAGTCATTCAAGATGGAAAAATCCAGAAAAATCACTTGTGACCGCTAAACCAAGGAGGGATTCAAGTAAATAATTAAACAGTTTCAAATTAATTGGTGGGCTTAGGGACAAAGTTTTTAAGTAATCCTAAATATCGCGGGACATTCACGTTGATTTATTAAGAGTGCGCCTTTTGCCGGCTCTAAGCAAGTTCTGGAACAATTCAGGTTAGTTACGTCACAATTCTTAATGAGCGTAAATCATCGGAAGAATGTTTCAAAGTGACTTGAACGTGACATGTTGCTATTCGTTTTGTGTAAGGAGTTAAAAGGCTTACAGAATATGGTTATATATAACCACCAGTTATTCGTTATTGTGATTATTAACCCTGCGAGAATTACAGGCATAATGTGAAGTTATTATCATCGCCATTCAGACGTAATTGCTTGACAATGGCCTCATCTAACCATCCTCAAAATTTCGTCTCCGACTGATTCCTTCGACCATCGCCAGGTCATCACTCTGTTTCAGGTCATTTTTTAACTAACTGAAACACCACTATGAAGCCGCCTGTCTCCACCTAGTTAGACGTAAAAGTATCTCGGATTCCAGCTGGCATAAATGCAGACCGAATTTACTTAGTCACTTCTGTCAGCCAATCCTACGCGACACTACATCAGTCCAGACAGGTGGCAATTTAAAACATTCACACTTGCAGCAAAGGGGGCGAGATGAGACAGACAACACAAATTCTACTAATCTACTAATATTTGAAATGCGAAAGTTTGTGAGTATACACTGTTTTAAGCTTTCAAGGTTTTAAACTTAACTGATAATAATAATTATGTATTGTCACTTACGGGATATTAAAATAATAAACCACGGAATATATGTCGTAAGTGGCAAACTGGCAAGTTACACAAAAACTACTGAACGGATTTGGGTGAAATTTTGCATACATATAGTTATAATTTGGATTAACGCATAAGATACTACATTAGCCCAGTCAGACAGGTGTCAATTCGAAACATTCATACTTGCAGCAAAGGGGGTGAGAGTTGAGACAGACAACACAAATCCTACTAAAAAGGAAAAGTTCTTAAGTATGGATGTTTATGACTCTTTCACGCAAAAAGTACCAAACGGATTTGGATGAAATTTTGCACACAGATAGTTTATAACCCAGATTAACGCATAGGATACTTTTTATCCCGATAGTTAGATCCCATGGGACAATAATCAAACTTGACGCGGACGAAGCCGCTAACAGAAGCTAGTATACATATAAGTTTAGTTTCAGTAACACAGTTTGCCTGCAACAGACTGAAATATAGTTGGTCTGCGACGAGAATAATCCTTTAATTTAAACTGGCAGTATAAATGGGGCGTTTGATATGTTCTCGTTTCCCACTTAACTGTCGGTGGGTTTTAGTTATGCAGTTTAGTTTATTATAGGTTTAGATACGTTTTGGTTATTGTCAGATTGATATTTAAAGGTTTTGAAGTAAAGACTATTAGTATGCCGACTTTTTTGAAAATAAAATATTTCAATAAAACCACGAACTTAGGTTTATTAATTAAACATTATTTACAATTTCGCGTCTGAAGCTATGCATAATTATGTCACTGTAAAATTGCCAAACCCGATATATTACAATATAACGTGTTTCTCTCTAGCGATTTTGTAAACTCTCGAAATATTGTCAAGTGAACATTCGAAAGTATCTCTGCCCCCATAATCGGGACTTTTGGCACCCCCCCGTTTGGTTAGTTAGGTTCCTTTAAACCCTGCACTCGGAAATAGGGGCCCCGCGAAGCGGGGCTCCGTCTACTACGCTTTTTAGGGGAATATAAAGTGTTTTAAGGTTATGTTATAATAATCGGTATTTCTCAGGAATGGTACAATATCTTTTCATGAGAGTTGTACTACTGGGCAATGGAGACCCCTCCTTCCCTCCACACCGCGTGAGTTGACTACCATCGCATGCATTTCACGAAAAATAATGCGTTTTACAACAAAACGCAGTATGTTCATTTGACAATATTTCGAGATTTTACAATATCGGTAGAGATATTACAAAATAACGTATTTGTCAATTTTACGGTGACACATACATATAACTGAAAGCTAGAGCAGATGTAAGAACACAATATTAGGTACAAATGTTTGCAACAATGACGTCACGGCTATTTTTACAAATTAGGTACCTACATTGACATTTAAACACAAAAAAATCAACCAAAACAAGGAAACCAGTCATGATTATAACTGCACACGCACAGCTGCACCATTATGCGTTCATACTCGATTCCATCACGACAGTCGATAATTATACAAACAAAGTAACCACACTACATCCTGAATTCCTGATACCTGCTTATAAAATTTCCAACAAGTTTAATCGCATGTACGTGATCGAACCTGGGGTACCTAGGTCATTAAGTAAATGGGAACAGGAAGACTCAAACGAAGTAATTTAGTCGGCACTTCGGTGTAATCTCAATCTTAATCAAGGGTAAATACGTTTTATTTTATGTTCTGTATTGCCTTTTAAATGTTGATTGTATTTTACATTAAACACCTTGTGTTGTGTTAAGCATAGTATTATACAAGGTGTTTTACAGCTTTCTAATAGGTATTTTTTACCCCTAGTTTTTTTATACCAATGTTGTTACAGCCAAAGTCAGCAGAGAGCTTCTACATTATATAAAATTAATTAAGCTAAGTGACAACGCATTTCTTAATTAGTAACACCACGTCTGGTATTTGTGTAAAATAATTATAAAAATATCTATGCATATTGGGGGTGTGTATAAAGTTAAGCTTTACTCGTATATTTTAGCTTTGTACTTTTCATTGTCGTCTACCCCCTTTTATACAGGGTGACTGACTCGGGACCCGCCATAGCAAATTCGCATGTAGAGGAGGTCTTTTGCTAATTACTGAACCTTACTTTCCCCAACCAAAGTTTTATAGTTTAGGAGATACCTATGTAATTTTTTATACTTTATTGAAATTTTACCAAAATTTGCCCTTCAAGCATTCATAACTTTTTTTTTGCTTTGTTTTTGTGGGTTTTTTTTACTATTTGTTGGTAGTCATAAACATTGGTGATTAAAATACCTCGGAACTTCCCTCTAACTGGGTACAAAATAAGATAGTACGCTTTTGATGATGATTATGATTGATGATCAAAATTTGTTCTCTAGTTACCACCTTACCTTACCAATGGTATCAAAGTTGTACTTACAAAGTTGCTAGTTTAAAAAAAGAACAATTCAGTATAGGTTTGTTGAAGCTAATTGTGAAAAGTATTTTTTGCAAATTTATGACTAGGAAGGTAGAAATTCTTAGTGGATTTACATTTTTTTTTATTCAAAAAAATACTTTCACAATGTAAAACAGAAAAAAAAGGAAAAGATATCGGAAAGCAAAAGCAAAAATGTAAGATTTTGTTGGAATTGCTGCCCACGATTTCTGAAACATGCCCGATATCTTTTTCTTATTTCCGTAATGGTAAAACTAGCTTAATTTCTTAATAAATAACTGAACAAGAATAATTGTTTTTTTTTTTTTTATAAATTCTTCTTTTGTCCTTAGTTAATTTTCTTCATTGCACTTAATTTTTTTGGTTCTGAGGCCGGGCCAAAGAGTTGGCCTGCAATAAAAAATTGGGACAAAGGATTTTAAATTCCCGGTATCTTTTCCTATAGGTACTTTTCTGTTTTACATTGTAAAAGTATGTATGTATTATAAATTATAAAATGTAAATCCACTAAGAATTAGTTATAAATTTGCAAAAATTCTTTGCAACAATTAGCTTCAACAAACCTATACTGTATTTTTTTAAACTAACAACTTTTTTTAATAAAAAATTGATATCGTTGGAGAGGTTATATACTAGAAAACAAATTTTGATAAAAAATAATTCTTGAAACACCGCAGCTTTTTTTTACTTGAGGTTGAATTTGATCGTAATGATTTTGATTTCTCATTATTTTCTTTAAAAAGCGTACTATCTTATTTATTTCCCCTAGTTTGAGTGAAGTTCCGAGGTACTTTAATCACCAATGCTTATGACTACCATCAAACAGTAAAAAAACCCACAAAAATCAAGCAAACAAAAGTTATGAATGCTTGAAGGTCAAATTTTGGAAAAAAATCAATAAAGTATAAAAATTGACATACTTATCTCGTAAACTATAAAAATTGACATACTTATCTCCTAAACTATAAAACTTTGGCTAGGGAAAGTAAGGTTCAGTAATTAGCAAATGACCTCTATATGCGAATTTGCTATGGCGGGTCACCCTGTAGAATAGGTGAACCGCAACACTATCTGAATTAATTCGTTGCAGAAAGGCTCAGTCATAGGTACAATTCATTCATCCACATTACATTTTAACTTCTGCCTTAACTTTTCAAACAAAAACAAAAAGGAAAAAAATCTAAGTTTGTTATTTTCCTACAGCAAATTCCTTCGGGAAATACAAATAACATAACCGAGGATATGTCCAATATAACATGAACATTATGAACTGTGCAAAATGTAGGTTTATTTTGTCGTGTAATTTATTGTCGTTTGGTTCCGGGCCAGAACTAAACCTCATACAATCATGAGAATATAGACATAAAATCTATGTGAGTATAATTCAAATAAGTTTGAAATAAGTAGATTGTTTTTGCAAACAATGAATTCCCAATGCTAAGGATGCTGTAACTTTAAGATATCATCATCATTCTCTTGCCCTTATTCCAATTCATTTGGGCTCCATGCTTTTCTATTGCTCGACATCTCATCAGACCGTATTTCTTGCCATCTATCATCCTTTTCACAGTCCATCCATCATTTCTTGGGTAATGCTGAGACGTGATCGAGAGGATAACCAAAGCAACCAGCATCAAAATGAGAGGTATTCTTTTTGACAATAAAAAAAAATAGTTTCCATGAACTCGATAGATGGCGCTGATCCGACTACATTAAGTACTGGGTGCCAAAGTCAAAACGCTTGAAAAACACCCGCCACATACGCTCGTTGACAGACACTTTCGTTTGGATAAGCTTCCGAATATAATCATTAGGTCCAAGTGATATTATGTCGCGTTATGTTCCTTGCAGTAACATAGTCAGACCAGCGCCATCTATGCAGCGACTAGGGAAGGGTTGAAAAAGAAAATCCCTCATTGCGTAACATAAAATTACAATCCATAATGCTTGAAAAATTAAACGTATGAGTAACGGCATGAATATTGTCGAACAATCGAATTGTCAAAATGAAAGACATTATCAGCTCTGGCTTTTGTGCTATTACAAAACATAACGTGATTCCACTGCAGGTTGGTTCAATTTCAGATTTTCCTCTGTTTGTTTGCGTGAAAAATAGTACTACAAACGAAAATCTATTAAACAATGGGATCATGAAATTCATGAACAAAGACAACGAAAATATCTTTCGAGGCGCAGTTCGATTATCAATGACCTATGACGTTATAGCTACCATAGACTTCACAATCTTTTGTTAAACTTTTATTATTGAATCGCGTACGTACTAATGGCAAAAACGTGCGCTTTTGAAGGTCAACTTAATTACAATTTATTTTGCGTTGTTACTATTTTTAGTATGTTTTTGTTAGTGTTTGTTACTCGTAAATACGCGTGAACATGGCCTAGTCATGTTGTTTACATAGGTTATTTACCTTCTGTTTTGACCTTTGTTTAATTTTTGACTAGCTCATGCCCGCAGCTTTACCGCCTTAAAATCCGATAACTGTCCCACGGGATTATATTACCGTAAACTAAACTTATATTATACGAGTACTACATCATACTAAGATTCCCTCTCATAGAGACGAGGCCTGTTCCAGCAGGCTTTAATAATATAAATTAAAAAAATATATTTTAAAATGTTTTTTAAGTGTATATTTTTATCGGGAACAGTGTCCAAGCTACCGCCCGCCGCGGTCAGGACTCCAGAGATACAGTCCAGGAATACCGCTTTTTGAATCAAGCACTTGATCCGGCTGCCTAACGAGAGCCTCCTCAGGTATCGGTCGAGGCTCTTGACAATTAAGCCATGGCCTGATTATTATTTATTATTTATAATCATTACCTCTGCTTAACCCTTCAGGTAGACGATACAAATTACAGATACGTGTGAAAAAGCAGACATATTCGGTCTTATCGCTAATAGCGATCTTTTCAAGACAACCTTGGGTTGGATGACAGGGAGACAGAACACAACGCTAAATTGTGTTTGCTAAATTGACTAAAATAGTCGGTCACAGATCATCATTATCATCTGCCTAGCCTTTTCCCAACTATGTTGGGGTCGGCTTCCACTCCAACCGGATGGCAGCGGTTGCCTTATCCGACCTCCACAACCCAGTTAGTACTGGGTAATACGATACCACTTGACTGGTTGTCAGACTTTTTAGGCCACTGACTACCTATAATGACTGTCAGAGATGGACAAATGACAGCCGGGACCGATCCGGGGGACTTAACGAGCTTTCCGGGGCACGGGAGGAAACTGTATGTAAATGTGGTCACCCATCCACATACCAACCTAGGCAAGCACGGCTTAACCTGACGATCGATTCGGTAAAAGTCGGTCACAGATATCAAAGATAAAAGACACGATATAACGATGCACTAATGAAGTCACAATTTGCAATACAATTTCTTCGCAACCCCGCAAAAGTTCATGGTAACATCACATTGCAATAAAATGCAAGATAACCTACTTTCGTTCAACTTTTCCAGATTAAGAGCAACCTTTGTATTATCGAGTGGATAATTTCATGACAATGTGTGACATAAAAATCGTTATTTTGTTACATTTTATGGATGCGAAATTTAGTCACAATTTAAGCATCAATATGTAAACACGTTGAAACTTTGAAAAGTGAATTGCTCCTACTTAACTGTTATACTGTTACGTTACGAATAACAGTATCATCTATACTGTTATTGTTATCATAACATATCTATCTAGAGTTTCGAAATCGGTTTGCAAGAAAAATAGTTTTATTTTTATTTTTCTTAGTGCATACAGTATTCGCAACAAGTACACAAATCCTGATCCATTTGCATTGCTAACGGTACCGCGGACAGGGTCAATGACCGGCCGCGAAGGCCGCACCAATGGGCCCTGACGTCACAGCTGCCTAATCGGAAAATAATAAGACGGATGTTGAACTCCTTTTCAGTGAACACTATTTTTGAACACATAAGGTCTATTTTTGTATTGTGAGTCGAGAACAGTTCAAGGTGCGCGGTTCCTAAATGTAAATAAATATACCAGTTTAGAAAAGCTGCGGTTCAGCAAATTCATAATTGTCTAATGGTTACAATATTTTGTCGATTAAAATTCAGAATTCTAAGAACTTTAGAAGATTTAAATAACAAGAAAATACATTAACTTATCTACTTATTTAAATAAACTCATTTTGGTAAGATCTTGATTTTGGTACTAAACACATAAAAGCATCTGTCTAACTAGAAATAAACTTTTAATGAGATTTGTTAGGAGTTTAAAAGTTTACTTAAGAAACGGACACTGTTTACAAGTCAAGCCTTAAAAAGTTACGAATGGCCATTTAGTTTATAGAATATTTATTTTCTGAAAGAATCATTTGTAAAACTTTTTCAATGCTTACAACTACACAAAGCACCAATCTCGACATATTCAAGTTTTTACCAAAAAACTTCTTCAATGAATGAAATAAAACTTAATTCATTCAATAAAAGTAATCTGCAAAAACTCTTAATATTCTTCTTTTCATTCATTCGTTCATTGACTGAATATTAAGGTGAGCAGGTGAACACAACGGAATGATTTCTTTAAACTTATCCTTTAGAAGTTTTGGAGTATGAATATGGATGACTATGAGTAGAGGAAGATCAAAGAAACGATGGATGGACTGTGTTAAGAAGAATGATATAGCAAGAAAAGAAGTGTCTGATAAGATGGAAAAATAAAGAAGTTTGGGAGTAGAAGATATGCTGCGCTGACCCCAAATAAATTGGGACAAGGGCTAGTGAATAATGATAATACTTTAAAAAGGATAAGGGCATGACAGCTTTAGAAGTCCGTTATTTCGCCTATACGAAATCCAATCAGGATTCAGTACCGCTCATTGATTAATTAAAGCCAAACATTTAGGTTAAAATAATTAATTGAATGTAGTAACAGGTCGCGTGCCACCCAAGCCGAGTAATTAAATCGGTTAAATGATGATTTAAAATGGTTTCCATTGAGAGCACGTGGTAAAGAGTTAGTGTAGCCCAACGTGGGGCGATAACACGTACACTCGCGTACGTAATGTTTTACGATGTAACATAAAAACAACTCGGACGCTCTTCTTCTTCGTGTCGCTGGCACTACATAATTTTTATTACCCGAAAACTTTTCTACCTCTACGGCTTCGACGTTGGAAACACGGACGTTGAAATTAGTAGATAATAAATATAGTGAAAAGAAACATAACACAATACACCCCTCACTGGGCTCGCTTTATGAGTTATGGCCCACTCCCTCTTCCTCTTACAGAGAGGGGACCTTGACCCGAGCTGTGGAATCTTTCCAGGACGTTTAAACATGAAAAGAATGACTTAATAAGACCTTAATGTATAAAAAGAATGGAGGCAGAACTCTACTTAACAGTGAGACAGTAAAGACTGTTGTTGTTTTAGATAACATCGAGGTAGGTATGGTACTATTAACACTAATGTGATCATTAATGACTCGCTCAGGACCAAATTACAAGAATTCAAAGCTTTTCACGTATTTGTTTCAAGTTCCAAAAACTTCGAATGTTCTGAAAGACTTACATAACGAACAAACTTTGTATCTAAAGCACCGTTTGCAATAAGCCAAACAAGTTTTTTTAATTTAGAATTGGTGGCCCAATTAGGAAAACAAACCCCATTTACTCGGAGGAACATTTCAACAAAAGCATCCGATAGGCCACGTTTTAGGATCGGCCAATAAAAGCTCAATTAAAAGTTTTTATTAACGTCTGTTTACTTAGAAAGGGAAAATAATTACTAGTTTTATCTGTAGGTTTATTGCTTCACTAGATACAGTTGTTCGAAATAAATGTTTTGGACTTCGATTCTTAGTTGCAAAAGATAAAAGTTATCGCTTGTGTTTGAACTGAACCAACAACCTCATATATTTGCTTTTGTACCTTTTCGTATCCTTAGAGTAATAAACATTCGAATTTTATGTACTGCAAAAAAACAAACAGTGCAAAAAAATACTTACAACATGAGATTTATATTTTGTCGGTGACAGTACATCGCATACTGAATGCAGCCAGTATTTTTAGCGAGTCATTTGGCTACTTGATACCGGTAGTTACTGCACGGTACATTATTGACTCGGCCGGGTTAAATACGATACGAGCAAAGATTTTATAGCGAACATCAGTTAAATGTGAACTGAATTAATGGTAGACAGATAAAACATTTCATCGGTAATTGGAACATAGTGGAGAAATTTGAAGCTGTTGAACATTACATAATAAAGAGTTTATGGTCGAAATTGTACAGAGTAATAATATACGACCGGACCGACCGTGTATTGACGACCCGAATCGGCAGCGGTAGTGAGGCTGCCTTACGTTCTTAGGGTCCCGAGTTCGAATCCCGGTAGGAGCAAATGTTTGTGTGATGAGCATGGATATTTGTTTCCGAGTCATGGATGTTTATATGTATAATAAGTTTGTACGAGTATTTACAAACAAAAAGTATATATTATGTAGTATATCAACTGTCTGGTGACCACGACACAAGCCTTGCTTAGTGTAGATTGTGCTGTGTGTAATGTCCAGCAATATTTATTATTTATTTTTATAACATCACGCCTGTTAAAGACAATGGGTTAGGAAAAGAAGTACTCAAAATTCGCGTTATGTGTAAGTTACGTTGTTTTTAGTTATGTTTAGTTGCTTAAGGGTATTACATTGCTCGATAGCCTTGAAGATCTGGCCTTCGTAACAGTGTTTAAAAATAAAGCGCCGTCTGCTGACAGAGAATCAAACTATAACAACATTTACTGATGATAAGATAAGATCACAGATGCGACGCAATATTGACACAGTATTTGCCTAATTTATTCGCTCTCTGGGAGGCATTAGATAATTAAGTTATTTATATGTGTTCACACATTACTTATTTCTTTTGTTTGATATGAATATGTTGAATCAGCATTGTGAACGCAATGAACTGAGGTGTACGCTACTGCAAAATACCTGTTGAAGGTCTGATGATGATCAGGTCAGCGCCCAACGGTTCTCAATAATGGAATTAGTCAGGAGGAATCAGTTTTCACTATTTGGTTAGTTGATCACGGTTGCTACTACAGAACACCTGCCGAAGGTCTGATGATGACCAGATCAGCGCCCAACGGTTCTCAATTATGAAATTAGTCAGATGGAACCAGTTTTCACTATTTGGCTAGTTGATCAAGGTTGCTACTACAGAACACCTGCCGAAGGTCTGATGATGACCAGATCAGCGCCCAACGGTTCTCAATTATGAAATTAGTCAGATGGAACCAGTTTTCACTATTTGGCTAGTTGATCAAGGTTGCTACTACAGAACACCTGCCGAAGGTCTGATGATGACCAGATCAGCGCCCAACGGTTCTCAATTATGAAATTAGTCAGATGGAACCAGTTTTCACTATTTGGCTAGTCGATCACAGTTGCTACTACAGAACACCAGCTGAAGGTCTGGTGATGACCAGATCAGCGCCCAACGGTTCTCAATAATGGAATTAGTTAGGAGGAACCAGTTTTCACTATATGGCTAGTTGATCACGGTTGCTACTACAGAACACCTGCTGAAGGTCTGATGATGACCAGATCAGCGCCCAACGGTTCTCAATAATGGAATTAGTTAGGAGGAACCAGTTTTCGCTATTTGGCTAGTTGATCACGGTTGCTACTACAGAACACCTTCTGAAGGTTTGATGATGACCAGATCAGCGCCCAACGGTTCTCAATAATGGAATTAGTTAGGAGGAACCAGTTTTCACTATTTGGCTAGTTGATCACGGTTGCTACTACAGAACACCTTCTGAAGGTTTGATGATGACCAGATCAGCGCCCAACGGTTCTCAATAATGGAATTAGTTAGGAGGAACCAGTTTTCACTATTTGGCTAGTTGATCTCGGTTGCTACTACAGAAAAGCTGCTGAAGGTCTGATGATGAATATGGTCAATATTAGAGCTTAAAAGGTTCTCAGTAATGGAAATTGACAGAAAGACTCAGGTTTTAATATTTACCTAAGCACTTAACAGTTTTTGGTTATGAACATATTTAGGAAAACATAGTTTTCAATATTTATCTTATTCCGCACAGATGCTTTACATTGATAAGTAAGTTGACATGCCAAAGTGGGTATTAAAAGGCAATAGTGGTCTAAATTCAACTATAATTTATTTCAATTTTACTACAAAATTAATTTAAAATACAAAAAGTAAAAAATACCAAAGAAACGATGGATGGACTGTGTTAAGAAGGATATGGTAAGAAAAGAAGTGTCGGATGAGATGACGAAAAATAGAGGAGTATGGAAGAAGAAGACATGCTGCGCCGACCCCAAATAAATTGGGATAAGGGCAAGAGAATGATGACAAAAAGTAAAAAATAGTACTTCAAACAAAGTGAAATAAAACAAATTACAAGTAAAAAAGTAAAACGAAACAGAAATTACAAAGTCGACTAAAATACAAAAAGTAAAAAAAAAATACTTAAGACATAGTGAAATAAAACAAAATACAAGTAAAAAAAAATACCTAAAACATAGTGAAATAAAACAAAATACAAGGAAAAATAAATACCTAAAACATAGTGAAATAAAACAAAATACAAGTAAAAAAAATACCTAAAACATAGTGAAATAAAACAAAATACAAGTAGAAAAAAATACCTAAAACATAGTGAAATAAAACAAAATACAAGTAAAAAAAATACCTAAAACAAAGTGAAATAAAACAAAATACAAGTAAAAAAAAATACCTAAAACATAGTGAAATAAAACAAAATACAAGTAAAAAAGTAAAACGAAGTAACAAAGTCAATTAAAATACAAAAAGTATAACATCATTTTTAAAACAAAGTGAAGTAAAACAAAATAAAAGTATAAAGTAAAACAAAATTAAAGTATAAAATAAAACAAAATAAAAGTAATAAAGTAAATTAAAATACAAAAAGTGAAAATTAAAAATCTGTGAAATCTAAAAACCGTGAACAGGTTGGTTGGTCGCTAATTGGGTTTGGTAACTGTGTCAATTGTTCGCTTTCTTGAAGTTCACTAATATCTGGTTCTTGTGACTTCTCAGAATTTTCCATGATTTTTCTGTCTTCTTTCTTTTTTATGGCCTCTAAAATATACGGGGGATCTCTAATTGGCATATTTCGGCTATGACGTGGATCTAGCAGTTCTGGCAAAACACAATTTAAATAAAATGTGCATAATTTTAATTTCATTTTATTTTCAAAAAAGTTATCGTCTCTATTGATGTATTCAACTTTTAAGGGTGTTAGCTCACTGGCCCATACTCCAAATAAACATTTAGCCATTCGAGTCACATGTAATTGACCTTGAATCTGGTAATACCAATTGTGGGATTTGTTGATCTGCAAAGTACCCGATTTATCTGCTACCCAAAAATTAACTTTTTTTTGCAATATGGCTTCTTCGAGTCCTATCTTGAACGCCGATAGTGGACATTTCACTTCCACTATCATGTCTTCGCCAATAAGGCCATCTGGTGTAGCACCCAGATACGGAATTTCGGGGTCGATAAAAAGCCCGCATGGTCTTATATCAACTTTTTCTTGTCTGGATAACTGATCCAGCGCTTTTTTTTCGCTTTCCCTGCCGTGGTGTAAAGGTGCAGCATCTATATTAATTTTATATAGTAGTTGTTTGACAATACTGGCACAACTAGTATCTGGCCTCATTTTAATGATCCTGCCAAAATTAGAGGCCGTCAATAATGAGCGCCGAAGTTCAAGCCATTCACTTGACTCGCTCTGCAAAATGGTTCGTCTTTCAATTTGTCTTCTTTCTTCAGTAGTTTTTTCTAAGTTAGCCAAAAACGTTTTCTTCATTTCTTTTAAAACCGAATCGCTCACATCTGGTTTCATACTGTGTTCGCCATAATCTTTTTCTGTATCTTTATCAGCAAGTGTCTGCCGTTTTTTATAATGGAGACGTTTCACGCTTTTCCTTTTTTTCTGATATTTTCTATCTAAGGTGCTCATTTTGCCCTTGGGACTTTCGCCAACAATTGTTTTATACAATATAGACATAGGTTTCCTTTTTGTATTAAAATTAACAGCTGACGCTGAACATCGAGTCTGGTATCCACGCCGGCACGAGTAATTTACCCTTTTACCACCAACAAATTTGGCTACAACACTGTGAAAACTTTCCACAATATTACTGTCTACATCATGTACGAGACTTCTGGAATGTCCTGCAATAGTATTGATGTAGTAGCATACTTTCTGCCACAGGGCACTTGTAAAAAATTCTTGTGGTATGTTTTCTTCAGTTTGTAAACTGTTGCAGAAATAACTTTTACATTTTGTGTGGTTGTTAAAGGCATGTAAATGTACAGTCTGGATGTCTTCAAATAATTTTTCTGTGCAGTAATCTATATTTTCTGATGAGTTGTTATAGTTTTTGCTGCATTTTCGTATGGCTGACCTAATGGCCATAATGCGCTTTTTGGTTATCAATTTTCTGAATCTAATGGGATATTTTGTGTCAGTGATCAGGTTTTCCATTTTATTGCATAGGTTTCTTAAAAGGTGATTCCTACATTCCACTTTTTCAACAGTAAATTGAGGATAAGGTCTCGCTTCCAGTATTTTAGCATACGTGCTAGAGTCGCCGTCGGAAATGAGGCGACCATAAATTAAACCATACATTTCTACAGATGATTTGAAGCCTTCCACTATTATAGTCGATTCCGTGGCGGTGGATGATCCTGTAAAATTTTTAAAGCACTGGTGAACTCTTGGGTTTTGATTTTTGTTTTGGTCTTGCGCGCATATGCTACAATATTTATTCTTGATGCCAAGGAACAAAATTTTTTTTGTTTGTCTACCAATTATGGCTGCAGCTCCTGATAACGCTGAGTAATTCTTTCTGTAAGACCTTTTACTCCAGCATCCATCAACAACAACATCAATAATGGGAATACCATCTTTACTGACGTGACCTTTTTCTACAGCGATGTTTTTTTCTTCTTCAGCAGCTTCATTCATTGATTTGATAAGTGCTTTATCAAAGGTGTCAGAAACTGTATTGTGACGTTTCTGGTACATAGGCTCCGTCATCACAGGCAAGTCTAGTGCTGATGAAAATTCCTCTAACTGCGAATATCCTATACCAACTGAAACTGCACCTGCGACCGCTGCAGTATTAATATCCATATCCCCAGTGACATTACAAAGAGAAAATTTTTCTTTGCACATTAAACATTCTAATGTTAATTTAGAAGCAAGTCCAACGCGTTTCTCTCCTATTATTTTCAGACTTTGTACACCGCAGTTTAAAGCACCATGGCCGCCTATTTCTTGTATTTTAGAAAAAAAAAAATCTATGTCTATTACTCTTCTTCCGGATACAATTTTTGTTTCCATCTGTGAATGTTCTTCTTCAACAATCCAAGTTGGTAAAAAAGCTTCATCTTGTTCAAGCTAAAACAAAAATTCTTGTCAGTAAAATGATTGATGTCACTACTAAAACAATATCTTATAAGTTTGTACAGCCAAAACAGAGTTTAAAAATATCATCATCATCATTTCAGCCGATAGACGTCCAGTGTTGGACATAGGCCCAAGTAAAAAATATACTTGACGTTAATTTATTTTACTTTAAGTAGCTAATTAATATTAAGTAAGTACTTTATTAATAAAAAGTCAATATTCAATTAAATACGGCCAGACTAGATAGTTAACTGCGTTCTCCGAAGCAGGAGTTAAGGATGATGATGGAAGATGCCATCGGGAATAACGCTAGGATCATTAGTTTACTGTACCAGCAATTTATAGACGGGAGACCTCAAACAACTAGTGATCAAGTTTTTTTAAATGATGAACCTTAAATCTAATTTTCATCTAAAGAAATCGATAAATGCCGTAGTATATAATAATGCAGTGGGTTACCGGCACATTTTGCACTGCCTCCTCTTCAAATGGCTTATCAGACGGTTCACATGTCTTGTCGGATTCCGACAATGGTTGAGCCTCCTGATTTTGTAATCCGTGCTGTTTTCTTAATTGCCTGGAAAAAAGAACTTTAGTTATAATTGTTTGACGTTTGTACTGCTTTATCTATAAGCTTGGTAATAGCCACACATCAGAATAAAAAAAAACAATAAATACTTTAAGACCAAGATTAGGTTACAATAAGTCCTAGGTGTGAGTTCCAATGAATAGCAGTTCTCTGCATTTCCATGATTGAGGTCTGCCTACCTTCGGAGTCTAGTATCAGGTAAGTCAGTTCCTCACAGTCACGTAGGTCTCCGTGAGCTCTTTCAAATGAGTACAAACATGTTGGTTTGCTTTGGTCATGACTGAGGTCAGCCTACCTTCGGAGTCCACCATCAGGTAAGTCAGTTCCTCACAGTCACGTAGGTCTCCGTGAGCTCTTTCAAATGAGTACAAACATGTTGGTTTGCTTTGGTCATGACTGAGGTCTGCCTACCTTCGGAGTCCATCATCAGGTAAGTCAGTTCCTCACAGTCAGGTAGGTCTCCGTGAGCTCTTTCAAATGAGTACAAACATGTTGGTTTGCTTTGGTCATGACTGAGGTCTGCCTACCTTCGGAGTCCACCATCAGGTAAGTCAGTTCCTCACAGTCAGGTAGGTCTTCGTGAGCTCTTTCAAATGAGTACAAACATGTTGGTTTGCTTTGGTCATGACTGAGGTCTGCCTACCTTCGGAGTCCATCATCAGGTAAGTCAGTTCCTCACAGTCAGGTAGGTCTCCGTGAGCTCTTTCAAATGAGTACAAACATGTTGGTTTGCTTTGGTCATGACTGAGGTCTGCCTACCTTCGGAGTCCACCATCAGGTAAGTCAGTTCCTCACAGTCAGGTAGGTCTTCGTGAGCTCTTTCAAATGAGTACAAACATGTTGGTTTGCTTTGGTCATGACTGAGGTCTGCCTACCTTCGGAGTCCATCATCAGGTAAGTCAGTTCCTCACAGTCAGGTAGGTCTCCGTGAGCTCTTTCAAATGAGTACAAACATGTTGGTTTGCTTTGGTCATGACTGAGGTCTGCCTACCTTCGGAGTCCACCATCAGGTAAGTCAGTTC
Source organism: Xestia c-nigrum (assembly GCA_916618015.1). Taxonomy (NCBI): domain Eukaryota; kingdom Metazoa; phylum Arthropoda; class Insecta; order Lepidoptera; family Noctuidae; genus Xestia; species Xestia c-nigrum. The sequence continues at coordinate 17,619,868 of OU745260.1, forward strand.
CTCACAGTCAGGTAGGTCTTCGTGAGCTCTTTCAAATGAGTACAAACATGTTGGTTTGCTTTGGTCATGACTGAGGTCTGCCTACCTTCGGAGTCCATCATCAGGTAAGTCAGTTCCTCACAGTCAGGTAGGTCTCCGTGAGCTCTTTCAAATGAGTACAAACATGTTGGTTTGCTTTGGTCATGACTGAGGTCAGCCTACCTTCGGAGTCCACCATCAGGTAAGTCAGTTCCTCACAGTCACCTAAGTCTCCGTGAGCTTTTTCAAATGAGTACAAACATCTTAGTTTACGTGTGTCATATCATGATTGTGGTTTTCTACCATCAAGGAGCTCAAGACATTAATTTTATCTAAGCAAGCAACGTACTCTTTTTAACATATGATGATGAACAAAAAACATCGTTGAAATAAATTAACAAGGTACGAACTATACGTAGTATAAATATTTTGTTATCAACTCAAGTACGTACTTACCACTCCGCTTAGGTACTTACCAATAGTTTTGGAGAGCTCGGCCACGCTTCACTTGACTTTTATTTTTGTATTTAGGCATAGTCTATGACTATTTGGAAAATAAAACTTAATTAAAACTGGGTTATATTACGCTTACAAACTTAATTACAATTTATACTAAATGATAAGATTATTTTCCTTATATTAGGACTATGATTTCATTCAAGAATAATGAATTTAAGATCTTATTTGAAAAAAAAAACGCACGTATAGTCCACTCGTCGTAAGAGTCGTCAAGACACTAATAAGCCGAATCCCGAGTAAGCGTCACGGGCACAGCGGGGGTGCTTGGAGGGGAGCTTTGTAATAATTCGTGTTATTATGGATTATTACAAAATATAAAAATAAATCTGTCAAAATAAACAACACGAATTGTTAAACAGGGTTTTTTCTTTCTTTTAGTATAAATATCATACAAAATGACCCAGCCGTTGTATAGACAATTTAATATTTAGTTTAAAAAAGACCTGTTTTCTCAATTTTTTTGGCAACATTTGGACAAGTTTATAAAAACTTTAATCAACACAAAGTTTTTTCCATATACTCTAGTTTACTTGTACATTTTTTTTATAGTAAAAGCATTAAGGAATTCGTCTAGAAACTTCATTTTACCGAGCGTATTTTTAGGGTTTGAGCGATGTAATCCCCTTAAGTTGGTTTTGTATGCTGCGCGAATCCGTTGGATGCTAGTCGCACGGGATCGGTCAACGTGGCGACACTTGAGGGAGGCCTATGTCCAGCAGTGGACGTCTTTCGGCTGAAGTGATGATGACGGTACATAACAAGGGAGAGACAACCATAAATCCAACAGCATGGCTCCGGGCTTTTATTGACAAATTGCTACTGGGAAAACCCAACAACATTTTACCCGGCCGGGAAGTCGAACCCAGTAACTCATGCACAGCAGTGGCATTGCAACCGTCGCTTGACCAAAGAGGCAAAAATGACGTCACTAATTGGAAAATAGTGAAGAAATGAGAAGCTGTGGAGCATTACATAAAGTAATAAAAGAATAAATGACCGGGATTGTACGGAATTGTGCTCAACAGTTACTGAAGTCGTGCCTTACAAAAGACGCTTTTTACAGAATTCACTCGAGCTTTAGTTATCGGAATGGCAGCGCTCATATTCCAATTATTTTTCTGAATAGAAAGATCTAGTTTTTACTGGCATTGTGAATAATAAAATCGTGTTTTATAACAGGTCGAATTTATAAATATTTGTTTAATTCTTTTGAGAAAATATAACACTCGGTGTTATTCCAATCTATTTATTGCCGGCGCAGCCGATTTTCCTCTTCCATATGTCTCTATTAGTCATTATCTTAGTATTCGTACAACCTTATAACCTTTATACAATCCATCCATCAATTATTCTTGTTAAGGTGATTACATGAGCTAAACGCGAGTTTTATAATTACTAAAAATATAAGATTCACTGCTATTAACAAGACCAGAAAAATTTATGATATTCTTAAGGATATAATATGATAGCATGATAGTGTTTTGAAAACATAATACAATTAATTTGACTCGATAAAAAATCAGAACTTATCTCTAAAAATATCTTTCAAACAAATAAACATACAAATATGCATGCGATCATTCTGATTTTTTGGCAAATAATTCTACAAGCAATATATTAGCATGATACTGTTTTAGTTTTTTAATCAAATCAATAGTTTTTTGTAAATCGATCGAAACCACTAATTTCGAGATATTCGGCCCGCAGTGACTGAAGTAACAACCACTTTGTAGTGCAAGCTGATTAGAACTTTATTCTAACAGCTTTTCAAATGAAGTTGGAACCACCACAAATAGAGTTGCTAATTTAGCTCGTCTAATCGCCTTAAGAAACTATTTATCTTTATTTTCCTACCTTTCTTTCTTTTACTCTGTTCTGTCTCACAGCTGGACAAAGGTCTCCCCCCCCGCCTTCTACTTCTCGCGAACCGACGCTTTCGCCTTCCCATCCTGATGAATCCTGTTCAGTTCACCTCCCTGTCTCTGCCTCACTGTCACATGGGACATCAGTTTGTTTGGCTTAGGGTAGACATGTCCTGCCCCGTCCCATTTGAGTTGGGCAGCCTTTTGAGCCACGACAGAATATTTGTCTTACGAACGCGGTATTGTGTTTCTCGATCCGTTAATTTAACACCGTATACAATTATCTTCTGTTTCCATGTACTCGTACCTTTCTATCCATATCATCTTTCATAGAACCTATCCATCGTTTCTTGCTAAGACAATATTTCCTATCAGTAATATGATGTTGCTAACGGCCCATCGGTCAATTACCTCTGAAAGGTATACCACATGTAATTAATCGAACACTCTCGTTACCGAGTAATTGCCTCCTAATTAGGCGCCAAGCAGCCATTACATTATAGCCTTCTCCAATAACACTATTGTATCGTGTGTCAATCCTACCCACTTTCATGTTGTACACTTCTTTTGTGTGTCGAAAAATATAATGGAAAGTATATTTCGTCCTTTTTAGAGACATGGTTCTATTGAGGTAACTAATGGGCACGTCTACGCTTCAAGGATAATTGGGAGAAGGACTTCGCTCTAAATACAGTTCCAGTTATTCGATATTTTCAGTTTCAATAAAGCATTTAGTAAAAAAGTAGTTTTTTGTTCAGGATTGCTGAAAGATGTTCAGTCCGATAGTCTATCTGTACCAGAGCTTTTTTGGCGTTTTCCCTCTCTCGGATTTTCTCCTATATCGTGGGTGTGGTAACAAACATTTAAAGTGACATACACAAACAGCCAGATCAGTCACACAAATATTAGTTTCGTGAAGGAATCGAAAACGCAACACGCACCGCAGCAGCCAATTGCTCCGCTAATGCGCCAACAGTGCCACAATTATGACCACGCATCTTGTGACATGCTGTATGTTTATCTAAATTGTTGTCTCTGAACATAAGAAAATTTCGCGAGTACATTCGGAAGAAGCTGGCGGTTTCGTCACAACGGTAATGTTTTCGTCATTGTTTGTCTTTTTATTTTAGTATATCCATGTAAATGTCCATTTAATTTTATTTTAATATATATTTATAGTATTTGACAAATATGTATATTTTATATATCTTTGTAGTGTATCGTAGTATTAAATAAAATTATTCTCAGAATTTCAGAAATGACACCTACCACTGCTTGTCTCTGCATCACCTAAAGGTTGACTGGTAGAAAATGGCATTAAGTCCGCCTCTGTACTTTTCTGCTTGAAGTGTTAATAAATAAATAAACATAACAAATATCTCTGTCTATCATATTGTATTGTTGTTGGTCCTTGAGACAAAGAGGACCACGTGTAGAAACGTCAGCTTATCTCAAACCTTTTTGAAGCCGAGACCATCGCGATATCAAAATGAAACAGCCGTAGGTATTTCTTTGCCAAAATGAAAGCTTTCGAGATAATAATTTCGTATTTAAGGAAAAAGTTAATGTCTTTGGGCAACACGTACGATTTCTATTTTTCTTTTATATCCTTCATTTTTCTGGAGAGTGCTTTACAGAGCACCTCGTTGGTCTAATGGGTGCGAACGTGACTATTGACCATGTGATCCTGAATTTGATACCTTGGTCGAACTAAGTGTTAATAGGGCTGCAAAATTGACCGGAGTCGAGATATGTCATTGTGACCGACTAATGGCAAAAGGCTCATATAGGTACTCTCCTTAACCCACAGATAATACAGACCTACCCACAGATAATAGCCTAAAGGCACTTGTTCTTCCCGTCATTGCGAACATTTTTTTTTTTTTATTTTTTTTTTTATTTATTTATTTATTATCACGTTTTCTTTGTCATTACAGATTATAAATCTAATGCGACAAAGTAACTTAAATCTTAAAATATTTTCCTTATTATACCTTACAAACTATACAGTACGTGGCCCTTGTGAACTCAGTCAGTGTACAGGTGAATAAATCTATATTGTCTGAAACTGTGTTGAGAGTGTGCAAAGCGCGAGTCAGCGGTGCGCGCCCCAGCAGGTTAGTGCGCGCCCTTGGCACCACCAGCAGCTGCGGCCTGCGCCGCCGCTCCGCGTACCTATCTGGTAAATTAAACCCTATTTCTGATAGTATACCTGAATGTTGTGTACTACATCTTAAAACTTTAAAAATATACGTTGCCAGTGCCACTTCACGCCTAATTTCTAATTTGTAGTAGCCCACCATACCAAGACAGAATAAGGTAGGGTACAGTAGCGGGTATCCCGGGTATCTCCCATACAGCTTTAAATACAAAAATCTGACGAATTTGTTCTGTATCCGTTCGAGCATATTTTTGCATTTTGTTTCACTCGGGCTCCAGACGACCGCATTATATTCTAGATGACTCCTCACAAGAGCCTCATACAAAGCCCTCAATGCCCTGATGTTTGTGAAGTCATTTGCTTGACGCAGCATAACTCCCAGATTCCTGTACGCCTTTTTACAAACGAGTACCACATGTTTACGAAACTGCAGATCACTGGTGAACTGAATGCCTAAATCCTTTACCTCCGTGACACGCTGCAGCGGCTCGCCGCCCATGCTGTACTGGTGGTGTTGTGGGATTCGTGTGCGTGTGAATGAAAGCACTGAACACTTTAATACATTAAAGTATAGCTTATTGGAGTGACTCCATTCAGCGACCCTATCCAAGTCGTGCTGCAGCATGTCATGGTCGGTAGTGTCTTTTATAACGGCAGACTTAAGGTCGTCAGCAAATAGCATACATGTTGACCTGACTACTCTAGGTAAATCATTTACCACAATGATGAACAATAAAGGTCCCAAATTTGTACCCTGACTCACGCCCGATCTGGTGTAGTAGGGCTCCGAGAAGTGTCCACCATACCTTGTTTTGTTCTACACCATACCTTGGAACCTTCTAGTTACGAAGATAGGGGGGTCAAAGTTCCAACTTTATGACAAGTTTTTAACCGACTTCAAAAAGGAGGAGGTTCTCAATTCGTCGGAATCTATTTTTTTTATGTTACATACATAATACATCATACCGATTAGGTACTCGAAGATGGCTGGATCGATTTTTTTAACATAAGATTTTCATGTAAGATTTATACTTTTAACACCACCACCCCCGTACTATTCAATCCATCCATCAGCATAATGTTTTGAATGCGTTACAAAGAGTTCGATCGCAAAACGTTATTAACCGACTTCTAAAAAAGGAGGAGGTTCTCAATTCGGATGTTTCTATTTTTTTTTTTTTTTTATGTTTGTTCGGGCATAACTCCGTCGCTTGCCAACCGATTTGGAAAATTCTTTTTTTTTTGGAAAGGATATTCTTTCCAAATGGTCTCATAGCCACCAAATCAGGATCTGATGATGGAATCTTGGCGAAATCGAGGGAACTCTTCAAATTTTATATGAAAACGTGTTGCGATTTTGGTATTTTCTACAACAAGTGAAGCATTTGCGTTTGATAAGAACCATTCTACCATCAGATCTGATGATGAAGCCAAGAGTCACGGAACTCCATAATGAGACAATGTACCATAGTCGTGTTTGGGCTTGTTATAATTGTAATGGTATGCACTTTCCATGTTTCAAGCACATGTGAACCACTAAAAAGTTGAAAATAAAAACTTTTTTGCAAAAAATAAAACCGACTTCAAAAAAAACAAAAAAGTGAAAAATAACTTTAGCTTCTGAAGTCGGTGACAAAGAAACTAAAGCAATCAAACAAAGGTCACCGACTTCAGAAGCTAAAGTTATTTTTCACTTTTTTGCTTTTCTCCCCAAAAACCACTTCCCAGCAATAATTTTTGCGTAGGGTTACTTAGTTTGATGTACAGAATGCTTGGCAAACTGCTTCGTGGTTAGTTTGTTTATACCCCGTATATTAAGTTACCAACCAACACTTAATTCATGCAGTTTTCACACCCAGACACACACGTACATATGCACATGCATCAGATAAGTGGGTACTCCACGACAAAGTATGCAATTTCGTAATCCGCATCGGGTGCAGCGGAGTCGGAAACCAGGTCACCTACATTCAGGAGCATGGGAACGTCGAGACGTCTGGCGTCCTGGACCACATATCAGAATTCTGAACCAACATAGGTACAGGTTTCCAACTTGGAATAAATAATACTTCGAAACCACTCAATACGGATCATATGTGGGTCGAGGTTACTTATCATGCTAGTGCAACACAAAAAAAGTTTAGTTTACAACACTACTCGAGCTGGAATTCACAAAAAGGGCTATTTGATTTTCTTGGTTATCTTCATACAGTGTCTGGACGTGGTACAACTTGTGCAAACTTAGTTTTTTGATAGTCTAAGCACTGTTCTTCAAAATGTCTTTGTGTGAGTGTGAAATACGAAAGGAGTTCGAGAACTTTCAGGATTGGAGTGATATTTTCGCTTCAAAGAACAGCATAGTGTTTGCGTTGGCTGAATGGCTTATGCACACAACTGGGAATAGAAAGATAGTAAGCTGAAAGCTCGAAGTTTACTCGTTGCGCTATTGTGGTGAACTGACTAGGAGAACAATAGCATTAAGCTTAGTTGGAAGAATTATCCGGCACAGGCGACGTGCTATAGTTAGACATTTTTTTATAGAAGGTAAAATTAAATTAGTTTGCGAAAAAACAATGTTTTTGTTCGTGTTTAACTCTGCTGACTACTCGTGACTACTGGAGCTAAACGCGAGTTTTATAATGCCCGAAAGTATATGATTCACTGCAATAAACAAAACCGGAAAAATACATAATATTCTTAAGGATATATGCTGTTAAGATATTGTTTTAAAACTATAACACAATTAATTTTACTCGATACAAAGAATCACAAACTTATCTCTAAAAAATCTTTTAATGAGTAAAACCATACTAAAATACATGCGATCATTCAGATTTTTTGGCAAATAATTCTACGCAACATAATTATTAGCACTATAGTGTTTTATTCCAATCAATAGATTTTTTGTAAATCGATCGAAACCAATCATTTCGCACTATTCGGCTTGCAGTGACTGACGTAACGTTGATAATTTAGATCCTGCAATCCCCTTAACATCGAAGATATCGTGGAGATATAGACAGCAGAGATGAGAGAAAAGAAAAGAGAGGCCCATCGAAGATATCGTGGAGATATAGCCAGCAGAGATGAGAGAAAAGAAAAGAGAGGCCCATCGAAGTTAGGCTGTGGATGATGATGATGATGATGATGGCTGAAGGTATCGATGCTCGTGACATCTACGCAGTTTCGCTACCAAAAAATCACGAGTCGACGTTAAGGGACTCGACGCAGAGGGAAACTTTTCAAAACTGTCTATCGATATAATGAATGAACCCTTCTCTATTTGTAATCATGGTTGCGCTCCGAGGAATGATTTAGTTGCTCTTAGAAATAGGTCGCTCTGAAAAATACCTCAATTACTTTTGACCCTGTACATCAGACATTCGAAATGACCGATAAAAATTCAACCATTATTTTAAAAGCATCGTTATTGTCGCACGTCTGAATGTAGACAAAGGTAACAATTAAATGTTACAGATCACCGACCCATGACAAATTAATCTAGATTAATTACTGGGACAGACTGAACGTTTTTTATTTGTCTACCACTAATGATACTGGGCCAAAACATAATTAATGAATACAAAGTTATAATTTCATTATCTATACTTCTTGACGACCGAATGGCGTAGTGGTAGTGATGCTGCCTTACATTCCTAGGGTCCGGGGTTCGAATCCCGGTAGGAGTAAATGTTTGTGTGATGAGCATGGACATTTGTTTCCGAGTCATGGATGTTTATATGTATAATAAGTATGTATTTACAAACAAAAAAGTATGTAATTATGTAGTATTATCAACTACGAGTACCTAGTGTCCATGCCACAAGCTTTGCTTAGTCTGGCACTAGGTGGCGCTGTGTGTTAATGTCCAGCGATATTTATTTATTTATTCTTCTATAATAATATTACAAAAAGGAAAGATTTTTTTTTAGTTTGTGGGTGACGAATAAACTTAAAAACTACCGGACCGATATAAAAAATTCTTACAGCAGTAGATAGCTACATTATCAGCGAGTAACACAGGCTATAGTTTATCCCCGTACTCCCACGCAAACCAGAAATACGCGGGCGAAGCCGCGTGACGACCGCAAGTATTTTATAAATGCGGAAGTAACTCTGTCTGACTGTCACCTTTTACGCCTAAACGGCTGTAAGAAAATCGATGAAATTCGGCACACAGGTAGATCATGTGGGTAAGAATTTAGCTATAACCGATTGGTGCGTTTTCGTGGGATAATATCTGAATTAAGCACGTGCGAAGCCGTAAGTAAAACTAGTCAATTTATAATTAAAACCGTTGACACGGAAGACTAGAGGACGCCTGCTATTGAGCGGCCGAAATTTCATAAAATTGTGACCGGGTTAAAACGTGGTATTCACACACAAGTTGCATAATAATATTTAGCATATATCCGTTAGTTTGAAAACCGCCATTAAAATTTTACTTTTACCGCTTCCTGGCAAATATCGGGTAGAAAAGAAAAGAACTTTAGTAATGTCGTGACATATTTTAAAACAAAAATGCCTCGCTGGTCGTGTTTTCTTTTGGTGGGTTTTCTTATTAGGAATTTCACAAGAACAACCCGAAGTTAATCCCGAAACGCACGGGACCGGTCAATGTGGCGACACTTTGGGAGGACTATGTCGGCTTCTTAGGATTATTTCGGCTGAAATGATGATGATGTATATAGCAGACCAAGAGTTTGCTAATTATGTTTGACTCCCATCATGCCATGTAGTGAGGGCGAGCCAACCTTAAACCCGACATGATGGCAAACTTCGGGTTTATCATCATCATCTTCATTTCAGCCGAAAGACGTCACTGCTGGACATAGGCCACCCCAAGTATCGCGAGGTTTTCCAACGCATCGTTTTCCGGTTCGTGGTCACCACTTCAGAACTTTTCGGCCCCATCGGCTATCCGTTCTGCGAGCAATGTACCCTTTGCCTAAACCGTTATCATCATCTGCTTAGCTTTTTTTCAACCATGTTAAGTTCAGTTTCAGTAGTACCCGGGTGCAGCTGAACATCAGTATTTTATTTACATGGAGCGGCTGCCTATCTGACTTCCATAATCCAATTAGTACTTAGTAATACGATACCCCTTGGTAAGACTGGTTATCAGACTTTCAAACCACTTCCTACCCGTAACGACTGTCAAAGATCTACAAATGAAAACCGGGACCAACAGTTTAATGTGCTTTTTTCCAAGGCACAGGGGAAACTCGGTACGTAATGGGTGATCAGGGTCACCCATCCACTAACCAACCTAGGTAAGCTTAGCCTAAAGATCGACCCGTGCGGTTGTTATTATTTAGCTAAAAGCTAATCCGTTATGTTATCATCACTACATACCTATTATAAAACAAAGTCCTCGGCCACGTTTGTCAGTTAGCGATTAACTCAAAAATTCCTGCACCGATTTTCATGCGGTTTTCACCAATGGATAGAGTGATTCTCGAGGAAGGTTTTAGTAAAGAATTTGTACAAAAAGGCGGACGAAGCCGCGGGCATCGGCTGGTATTAAAATAATAAGTCCATCACGTGGCTGATCTATTTTCATTGTATGTCATGTTTGCACCGATGAACTCGTCCCAGTTGTCAGCCAAATGGCTGCTATAAAACAATACATTATACACGCGTGTTATGCATCTCTGATATAAATATTTAATGAATATGTATTATTATTTATGTAAAATGGATTAATATCGTCATTCTATATTAATGTATGGGAGAAAGCAGTAAACACAGGTTGTGTTAAACGTGTGTTTTAAATGTTTCAACGTTATTTTAAAGAAAGTTTAGTGATTGATGTAGAAATTAGTAAATTATAATGACGATACAAGATGGAAAATTATTTTATTTTTAATTAAACACTGGAAAATTGAGCCTGCTGCAAGTTGTAACCACCGTTAATACATAATTCAAAGTAATCTTAGCCTGTAACGTGAGTTCCCACAGCTGGGCAAAGGGCTCTCCCCAAGACTTCCAAATTACAGGGCTAATGTGGACCACTGATCGTTGGTTTTGTCTAGCTCTAACCTTAAGAGGCCTGCGGAGCATGCAAATTTCATACAAACGTCATACCAACATAGTTTGTAAATCAAACATATTCTTAAGGTAGTGTGTATTTGTTTCGTTTGAATTACAGAATATATAGGTTCCCAAACACATAATTTGAATGTAAACTGAGAATTATGAGAAAAATAAATTTTCTATAGTTTTAAATTCCTCATATCTCGTTCTTATATCATTCTCCTTTCACTACTCCGCAGGCCTCTTAATGACTTCAATTAGAGAATACAAGTATACAGACGCGCAACGTGTCGTGTATACCTTGTGAACAAAAATCAACGTTTTTATGGTACCGTTTCTAAATTAATTACCCAATTTTCAAAAACTACACATATTACACTGTCTAGTTACAAGTATCTACATAGTATACCGTCTGAGTCTGAACAAAAATAGTTTCCATTCCACAAAACTTTCAAAGGTAACACAGTCTGCTAAATCAATTTCCAGTGAGCACACATTTGCGTGAAACAAACACAGACATATCGATTTCCAGTTGGTATCGATATTCGAAATCATAAGCGACCACGTAGTATATCATGTAAGTACATTACACATATTCGCAATATTCTCCGACCCTTATCCCTATTTATCCTTACCCTTGACCCTTATCCTTTTTTTTTTTTTTTTATCTTATCTTATCTTATTTATTTGGGGTCGGGGCAGCATGTCTACTGCTTCCATACTTCTCCAATTCTCGTCATCTCATCAGCCACCCTGTCCTGCTTTTTAGCTCATTCATTCATTGGAAGACCAGCGTCAGACAGCTTCATCACCTGTCTGGCATGAATGCTGAAATGGACCTTTTTGGCGCAGCCGTGAGGCACACAGCACATTTCTACTAAGTCCTACTCATTGTTTTGTATCTTTTTTATTTATTATTGTGTGTGTGCTTTATTAACTGAAGTCAAATAAATATTTTTCTTTCTTTCTTTCTTTTCTCTCTTTTCATCATCCTTCACACAGTGCACCCATAGTTTCTTTGGTCATACTCGTACTTGTAGAACAAAAAGCGAACCAGAGGCAATTCCTAAACATGTTCGGGTCGGCTCCGCTAAATTTGAGCTAAACCGAGCTGGTTTTTTCCGAAAGTTCTTATTCGTTTTGCCGTCGTTTACGTTTCCAATATGACATGACTTCGCTTTGTGTAGATTTCCAATGCAAACAAATTTCCGCTTATACTGGTTTTGTATAGCTTGATTGGTGGCCTTCCAGACGATTTATTCGTGGAAGTCTGCCCATGATTTCCAGGTATGGATAGTTGTAACTTGTAGCTAAGTTCCACGTGTCCCAACTCTTAACCATAAATCGATAGATGTTATATATGCCACCGTCAAATTGTCAAAAACGTTATATTACAATATAACGTGTTTTTCTCTAGCGATATTGTAAACTCTCGAATTATTATTAACTGTACATACGGAAGTATCTCTGCCCCCATAATCGAGACTTGGAGCACCCCCCCGTTAGGTTAATTAGGTTCCTTTAACCCGGCGAGGATGTGGAGGGGTCATTCTGACCCTGTCAATTTTTAATCGTGTGTAGTTTTTTATTCTGCGATCGAAGAGTTTTGAACGTCACAGTAGCTGTTGCTAAGGGGCCGGGGCGCGCGCCCCGCGCCCCTGATCTGTCGGCCGGCGCCTGCGACGGGAGCAACACGTGCGTGCAGCTAGAAAGGGTAAATATGACCCCGCGACAACCGCGATGTAACATTTTTATGTAAGGTTTCAATTATATTTTTTACTTAAAATTATTATAATTTTAGGTTTTTTCGTACACAACGAATAGCCAGGAGATAAATACATTTTATAACACCACTAAAGGTGGAGTAGACGTAGCAGATGGGTTGTCAGCGACATACGATGTTAGTCGCAACTCGTAAAAATGGCCTCTCACTGTCTTTTATGCAATGCTCAATATGGCTGGCATCAATGCGTACATTATACACAGGTCTAACACTCAGACTATCCAGAAGCGTCGCCATTTTATAAAAACATTAGGCCGACTGCTTGTTACTGAACACTTGAAGGGCCGCAATGAAACACTTCAATTGCCGAGACAGCTACGCAAGAGAATTGCAGAATTCGTCGGAGAACCTGAACAAGAAGCACCTGTTAGGGTTCCAGGTGTACAAAAAAAGGTGTCAAGTATGTCCTTATGTCTGCCATCGCAAGACAGCCAATGTTTGTAAAGATTGCCATACGTATATTTGTCCAGAACACACAATTTCGTTCTGCCAGGATTGTGCCGCAATCACAGAGAATAATGATTTGTAGTTCATAATTAATGATAAGGCTGTAATTGCAACTAATTGATCTCTTCGTATGTACCAAATAAAAAGTTAATTGTCTAAGAAGTTAGTTATTTTTTGTTGTTTTTAGTGTAAGTTTAGAAAGCTTATGCAAAAGTTGATTATTTTGTAGTACTTTGCTAAAAGTGATTTAATTATAGTATTTTGTACTCTTATCTGCGTTTTATTTTGATAAAACCGTAAAAATAACATGTAATATAAATAATATTGAGTAATATTTGGTACACTAATATAAATTTAGGTATTTTAAACCCAATGATATACAGGGTCAATATGACCCTCCACAACCTCCATGTTACTATTTTCACCACATCCTCGCCGGGTTAAACCCTGCACTCGGAAATAGTCGTCGACTACTCTTTTTAGAGGAATATAAAGTAATTTAAGGTTAGGTTATATTTATCAATATTTCTCAGGTATGGTACAGTATCTTTTCATGAGAGTGGTACCATTGGGCAAGGGGGACCCCTCCTTCCCTCCACACCATGTGAGTTGACTACCATCGCATGCATTTCACGGAAAATACTGCTTTTTATCAGCAGCAGTAGTAGTAGTGTTTAGCAGTATGTTCATTTGAAGATAATTCGAGAGATTACAATATCGCTAGAGAGATTACAATATAACGTATTTGTCAATTTTACGGTGACATCATCATTCATGGCCCGCTTTACCCGTGGCGGCCAGTTGACACGCGATTGCGCCACATTCAATTAACATTCGATGCAACATTCGAATTATTCGATTAGTTTCCAATTGATATTCCTTTCTTCTTTAGTTGGTGGCGCGAATTATATTTCGAATACGATTGATTCGGATGGATGAATTGTTTATGTATCGAATAATTAATCGAGTGAAATCAGACATGTTGGTTTATTATTATGCTGTGGGAACTTATTTAAACAAAATAAATGCAATAAATATAGCTCGACATTAACACACAGCGCCATCTAGTGCCACACTAAGCAATGCTTGTGAATATATTTATTTACGTTCACAACAAAACACTCACCGGAACTTAGTTTGTTTACTTATTTTCCTCTACAATGCCCAATAGAAATTTTATGAACAAGGAAATAATATGACAATAACATACTGAAGCCAGCAATTACACAGAAACTCAGTTTGTTTAATTAGGTAATTTAATTTACAATGCCTTATAGAAAAATTATTGAACAAGGAAATATTATAATAATAACATACTAAAGCCATTGTGTAAGATGAAGATCCAAACAAAATACCTGGAAAAAGATTTCCATTTTACTTAATCGGCCGTATTGATAATGGTATTTTCCCTGAAGGAAAAGATGGAGAGAAACAGACAGTAAAATGCCAGATTTATTTATTACCAAAAAACCTCCGTATGACGAAAATACGGGCAGAAAAAAAGGTGAAACTGCCAAACTTGTTTTGGTATTAAATCTTGATAGATGGCAACACGGTTGGTTGAAAATGTCACTGGGACGGATTATGTTTTAATTTATGTCTCTAGGGTTAATTTAAGTTTAGTTTTAAAACTTAAAGAAACTTGAATAAAAGTAGATAACTTTTTAATGCGTTTAGCGTTTTATGTAGATATTAAATTAAACTAGTTAATATTAAATTAATGCAGTTTTCATAATTTAGTTTTATTCTACAAGTTGAGTATTTTCTAGAAAACGGTTGTCACAGTTTAAAAATTAAAAACCATAAAGTAAATAACTGCAATTCATTTCCTACGAACTACTACAATATTTATTATTAAAGCATTACCATTTCATAATGAAAATGCAAAACTGAAGCTTACCAGAATAGCTAAAGAACTTGGTAATGCAAATTGCTATTTCAACTGCAAACTACTTTAATTCCCTGCTAGTTTAAGTAATTGCCTTACAAAGAAAACCTTGATATTTAATTTAAAAACACTACACAATATAACTTCCACTGAAGTGACCATCGATCACGTTTTCATAGAAAAACGAATGATTCCGAAGTGTAAATGAGTCACAATTAAAAACCACTTTTACATAAACACTTACCGGTAGCTTTGATCGCGCCAATTTGATAGTAGCACCTGCATATGAGGAGCAGGAACACAATCCAGGATATCACTATAGGTCCATCTTGCACCAGTAATTCCACCATTTCCATTTTGTTGTCAAACAAAAACACGGAGCAAACAGACGAAAAAGACCACTTTCAAACTATCTATACGACTGAAGGTAACTTTTTGTATTTTAGACAAAAAGTATAAAAAAGTTTGTGGGGTAGACGCACGGCACGGTGTCATCGGTCGACACTAAAGAAATGCGCCTCGAACGCTTGGCACATGCGCGGGAGTCGAGATCCAAATTACCAGCGAAATTACGCGATTTAATTAGTGTTTGTTTCTTTTTTGGGAAAGTTCGACACTATAATGATTAATGATTTTCTTTTCATGAAATAGTTTTGACTAAAAATAATAAATGTTAAAGTCTTTGTGAATATGTTTGTTAAAATAATTTACTAAATCATAAACAGAAACACAAGAATGCCTCGCTTCGGATGCTGCAATTATATCACATACTAAACACGTCGTGATCCAATCATCGATCAGAATGGATCAGATAAGCGCGCGCAACAAACGAACCGCGTCGACTGACCTGCGCCGGCGCACGCGCCTCTCTACCCGAACATATGTCGACTTGTCGATGGTACAATACTCTCGTAAATGATAACTAAAATAAAACCAACCTCCCAAGCGGAGAGATGGAGAAAAAAAAAGTGGTCGCGAGATTCTAGACTCATTTAGTTGTGGTTCAAGATTGCATGTCAACGACCTATGTAAATTAGTTTGAACAGGTGGATGCAAGCCTGAAGAAGATGGGCGAAGTGGCTTTTTAATAACGTCACGACTAAAATAGGACACGCTAAGTAAGTTTTATTACCAAACAGAACAACATCAATAACTTCAATTCGGTTTCCAGCTGCGATAACTTTTCGTTTATTCGGTTTCTGTTGGACCGAGTCGATAGTTCGAATTGTTCGAATACTAGGATTTCTGGTACCGATATTAAAAGTGTGTCAAACACAAAACATTGAGTGTGAAATACAGTGTTCGCACGTGCGTGTTTGGGACAAAGGATATCAAGGTGAATTGGAACAAAGGCTACTTGAGTAAACTTTTCTCCTAAAGCTAAGTCACGCGGCAGTCAGATGAGTTTTGATGTGAAATTGTAAAGAGACATAAAATAAACATGACTACCTATATCTTTCTTATATCACGCCTTTTATGGGATGTTTTTTTTTTTTTAAACACAGTTTTTGTCGCAAAATATTCATCTACAGCTGTTGCCCGTGACCACGTGGAAAGATGTGAATGTGTGAAAGAAGTAACTGATGATTCCAGCCTATAATCTATCTCTGTACCAAATGTCATCCAGATCCATTCAGCCGTTTTAGCGTCATTGAGTAACAAACATCCATCCAAACTTTCGCAGTTTTAAGTAACATTGCGACTTATACATGAAGGTAGAAAAGTTTCCATGATTCCAACCTACAGACTAACTCGGCAGACATATTAAACTTTCAGATGTATTCTATAATGGTAGCACATTATTCAGGATCAACTTTCAAATGACAGACATGATTATCTTAAAAGTTCAACACGTGTGTTAAAATCACGCATTCATTCATACATGAAACATTTGTATTTTAAAAGCTATTTTCACGTGGCTACTCGTTTATTTAATAGCAGACGGTTCTAGCTTGGATTTCGAGTTTTATTCCCAAATGATTACTGTATTCGAGAATATTTTCCATTACTTACTTAATTTGAATTTCGGAGAGCATGGCTGGAAAAATCCTATGTACTCAGTCTTTCGCACTGAGGTCATCCACCGTTATGAGATCTTTCAGAATAAAAGGTCTAGGGAAAGTGATATGGGTTTATTTCTACAAGAATTTCGCTGCTCAAGGTTGGCCAAAATTTTAGTAAAACCCGCGGGTCATCTAGTAAATAAAACTTGCTATAGTAACGGAAGATAGGAACCTAATTACCTACTTAGTTCTTATCATTAAACTCCAGTAAGCTTATTGTTAGCTGGATTCTGGCTTACTGAGAAAAGAGTTCACAAGGAACCTTTTTTTTCGTTATGGTTTGTTTTTTTTTTCGATCCTGAAATCTGTTTTCAAAAGACTCAAATGGCCAATTCAAATATACGATGGTCCGCGGGGGCGCAGCCGCCGCAGGTGACATTTTGGGGTTGAACAGCCGTGCTTTAGCAGCGTATTGGGTAATATTATGCAATAATAAATTGTCTATACCTAAGTATGTAATTCTTACACCATGTCCCATGAAGTATTCCTTCCGCAGGACTAAACTTTTCCTCATGCAAAGAAAGTAACTTCAACTAATTATGAACACGATCGCTCACTGCTTTATATTCTAGCAATTTTAGACTACAGTATAAAGTGCAAGGCCACTTCAAAACATTTTCTCTAGAATAAGTCAGTGGGGTCTCAAGTTACAAACAGAATGTACCCCATCTCTTTGGGGAAAACAGTCGTTGTTATAATGCATTGTTCATTCACTTGGCTAACAACAGAAACAAATAAAAATATCTTAAAAAGTTTACGAAGGAAATACATTTCGGTAAATATGGCGTAATTGAAATGAAATATAATTCCCAAGAGCCTTTATGTACTTCGATAAAATATTTTTTGTCTACGTGATGTAATTGTATTTCGAAACAAAGAATACAAGAAAAATTACTTGTACTTAATGTTACTTTTTTTCGAATCTTGGTCACATTTTTTTGCCGCGTCATAGGTTTGGGTCTAAAGGGAAATTAACTAAAACCACGTGTAGGCAATTAGAGCTATCTTGCTGGATCTGTGCTCAAAAGACGATTAGGGACTTAAATAATTTGACCTTCGTGTTACAAATCTAACTTTCGCATGCGGATAAGTTTTAGGTCCCAAAATATCTAGATCAGTTATAATAACATAAAAGTCAAGTTGAACGCTATCAACGCATTTAGACCGTGGCCAAGAGCTGGCAGCGGCATTATTGTTAAGGAATACTACTGGTAGCTCTTAAGAGCCGTTTAGGACCACATTCACCAAAACGATGACAGCCTGATTATCTAAAAACAGCTGTTTAAAACACATTTTTGTATGGGAACATGTCACAGTGACAGCTGTGTTTAGATAATCAGACCGTTATCTTTTCGGTGAAGATGGACCGTCGCTGGATAGTCGTGGTAACCGTGATCAGCTTTATTGGCGAAAAATCCGCTTTTAGGGTTACACAGTAAGGTGCAAAATTCAAAATTTTCATATCTTATAGAACCCCCTGCTCGAGCAAATTGCAAAAAAAAACTAAGTAAAGAAAAAACAATTTAGCGGACTACTTCACTCCTTTAATTTGCAGACTTTAAACAATTTACCAAAAAACACAGTAAAAACGCAAAATATCGTCTTTACAAAGTACAAAGCATATAATTTAGACACTCATGTTAAAATTTTATGCCCCCACGCGAAGACACTTGATATTTTAAGTCGGGCTTACACTAAACTTCTTCTAAAATTAGCATCGAAGGAGCGAACTGAATCATGTCTGCATTTTAATAAAGAAGAAACAAAACACTCCTTGCTCATGGCCTTTCTAATATGAATGGTTACCTCTAACTAAAGGATCTTGACTTCATAAGTCTCACATAACTAGACCTAAGTAGCTGATCGTTCTATGATTCATAGTACAGCTAGGTCAGACCACGAAGGAGTATAAATCATAGGTACAATTTCCTAAACACACACGCACACACACATACCCACATCTGCTCGTAAAGTCTATGAAGTTTCGGCCCGAATGATTCACGAACAGTTGACTTTCCGATGTAATCTATAAACATAAAAGGGCATAACTAACTTGTCGGCCTTGCGGTTACTTAGGGCTGTCAATTTTAACTAGAAAGATACGCTAACTCTGCCAAAGGCAGGTTTGAAATCGAAAATGAAATTTAAAACACTAATTAGGACTTGGAATACTACAAACTGTAATTTCGAAGAATTGTTAAGTACTGAGAATTTAACTTAATTCCTACGCCCACGTTCAAGGCTATGAATCAAAAGCACGCCTTGCTCTTGAAAAACCTATTTTGCATGGCTTTTGCCTTAACCCTATCCATTTCGGACTCACAGTCTCGTGAATAACGGAATATTCCAGTCTAGCGCTGGGCAACCCTATTCGGAGCTTAGCCCCGGTGAAATCGGTCGGAATTTAGCTTTACTGGAACTTCTATTTACATATGTGATGGCAGTATTATGAAATCTATAGAGTAGTTAATGCTCTAAATTTTGATATATTAAGTTATGAATGTCAGTTTTATTATTTCCTTGAGAGTGTCTTTTCATTTTCGATACTGAACATTCAGACAGTATTGTATGTATTAGCGGGAAGGCTGGCACACTGGCTGAGCGATTAACAGCTGCAACGCGTGACGCAGGTTCGATCTCCGCACGGAATAAAATACAATATAAGTATGGCCTACAAATAGTTGTACCGGATCTGCGTGTATGTGTATGTGGCTTTTTAATGTTTGTAAAAGCATAGCAATACAGGAGAAATTCCTAGTGTGGGGCAAAGTTTTATTGAAAGAACAATTACACACCAGACGGGGTTGCGGACGAATGTACTAATATCTCCGGGCCCCCGACACATGACAGTAGTGAGAACTGTGGGTTTTTCGGTGAGAGTCTGACATAACCCTCTGCCTGCCCCAGACGGAGGGTCTCAGTTGTTCCTCACCGTAATTCAATTGGCTCTTAAGTGAATTCACGGAACGGAACAATGATCATTATGCTACCACAATACAATACAGTTTACTACGTTTATTTATGTACATATTATCACGTAATCGCTTTGGGCTTACTGAAGCGTATTCCTGAAATCCATTGATTGGACCGCCAATCTACGGCTCGTAATCCGTAGGATGTAATATCCGTCAGTTACGATCAACTTAATCTTTTGATGTTCGAATTGGGATGCTTTCTGTTGCGGCGAATATATTTTTTTGATAAAGGGTTGAGCAACCGAAAGTTGGACGTTTTAACAATGTAGCTTTTAGAAAAGAAATTTAAGTGTAGCGTCAGCAGTGCTACTTAAATAAAAAAAGTAGTAGTGGTACAATTATTACAATTTAGAGGTGTTTAAAATAGTGGAGGTATAGTTTGTGGGAGTGCGAAATTCAAACTAGTATAGGTACCCTGGTGCTAAGGCCCCCCGAAATTGGGATTATCACAATTGTGGAACGTAGGACATGAAGATTGTTAGTTAAAAATAACAAGATAAGGTACTAATAAAAAAATGCAGTCTTTTAAAAGTCACCAAGCTATGAGAAACAGACCATGCGCGATCTAAAACTCCTTAAAATCGATCAACTAGGACAATGTGGAAACGAACGGTACGGTCTACTGCAAGGTATGAAATATAATAACCCCACGAAAAAAAGTTTATTTCTGATGCACTATTGTATTAGAGGCACAAGTGACCTACTTATTTAAGTCAAGTGCACTACACTGTAAGGATACTGCTCAGTCAAGTATTACAAACTTGCATAATGGTGCTAGACTAAACCCACTGTAGTTTCTTATAGGAAGTTAAGTTTGTATGGTACTTAAGTTAATAACTTTGAAGTAAAGGTATACCTGGAGCTTTAATACTCTATTATGTACAGGGTAAACTTGTTGTTAAGATCAGCTTTAGCTAGATGTACAAGAGTACCCTATCGAGGAGAATACAAAGTTTCAGGTGGCCTACCATGAACTCTAAAAGCATTAATATATATATTTTTAGTTAGCCTATTCTGTCCCACTGCTGGGCAAAGGCCACCCCCATCGCTTTCCACCTCTCCCAGTGTTTTGCCTCCTCTCGCCAATCAGGCCAAATCGTCACGCCAGTGTTTCTTGGGCCCGCCTGCATTTATATTAAGGTCCATGTTCACCGAAAACATAACAGTCTGATTATCCAAAAACAGCTGTCACTGTGACATTTCTCATACAAAAATGTGTTTTAAACAGCTGTTTCTAGATAATCAGACCGTCATCTTTTTGGTGAACATGGACCTAAGAACTTTTAATATAAATCTAATTCCAGAGTGAGAAAGAGATGGTGCTATACGTCCAGTATAGCTCCGTCTCTTCCTACAATGAAATTACATAAAAACAATCCAGCTTAAGGACGTCATGGTAACCCCCCAGAGGTCTTGAAAACCAATGGAGAATAGGAATGGAATGGTGTACTTTTATATTCTTTTGTCAAATCCCATGTTTATGCGTTTTTTACGACGACGTTTAGAACGAAACAATAGATCATAGTGATAAACTTTATTCGTGTGGCTGAAATAACTTTATAATTTGTCTCCGTAATGAGAAGATGGCGTGTGTTTTTTTAAAGGAATTTGTTGTTATAGCTGAATATAGCTGCAACTTTTGTCAGCGCGAAATTATTTTAATAATCCATACCGATATTGTTAAGCTAAGTTTGTTTATTGGGTTGAACGCGCTAATCTGATGAATTTAAAAAATATTCTTGTGTTGAATAGTCCGTTTATCAAGGAACGTTTAAGGCTGAATAACATCACGCTACGACCAATAAGAGCGGAGCTTCAATGAAATATGTCGAAAAAACGGGGAAAATAGTATAATTGTAGTACTAGCTGACCCACGCAACTTCGTCTGCGCCACAATAGAGAAAAAGCTCACAAAAATTATTAATTTTCCTTTTTTTGGCTATCCAGCACTGAAATAATTTTTCAATTTGAACCAGTATTTCTTAAGATTAGCGTGTTCAATCAAACAAACTGTTCAGTTCTGTACTACAAGATGAAAACATCATCTGCCTAGCCTTTACCCAACTATTTTTGGGTCGACTACCAGTCTAACCGGATGCAGCTGAGTACCAGTCTTTTACAGGGAGCGACTGCCTATCTGACATCCACAACCCAGATAATACTGGGTAATAGGACACTTCTTGGTAAAACTGGTTGTCAGACTTTTTGAGCCACAGACTGTAGCGACTGTCAAAGATGGACAAATGACAGCCAACAGCTCAACGTGCTTTCCGAGGCACGGAAGAAACTCGATATGTAAGGGTGGTCACCCATCCACAACAAACCTAGGCAAGCACGGCTTAACCTAAAGATTGACCCCAAACCCCGAGCTCCTCCCATCTCCCACATAAACATTAAAAATATACTTATTCTTTTACAAAAAAATATGACACAGCTATTAACTTCGCCACCCTCCTGGGAACTTTATTTTTGCAGGGGTGAAGCGGTTTGTCCTACTCTTTTAATTCAGTCACGTAAAGGTCGCCGTCATAGCGTGCTAATTTCTTAACCCACTAAGTGTTATAAATGTCAAAGATATAACATAGCATAACATCACGACCGTAATCCCGGAAGGGTTAGGTAGAGGTATATGTGTCACCGTAAAATTTTCAAACACGTTAGATTATAATCTCTCTAGCGATATTGTAAACTCTCGAAATATTTTCAAACGAACATACTGCTTACAACAAAACGCATTATTAATCGTGAAATGCATCAGATGGTAGTCAATTCACGCTGTGTGGAGGCAAGGAGAGGTCCCCCTTACCCAGTTGTACAACTCTCATGAAAAGATACTTTACCATTCCTGAGAAATACCGATTAATATAACCTAACCTTAAAACACTTTATATTCCTCTCAAAAGCGTAGTTTCGACGGCGCGCCCCGCTTCGCGTGTGTATCTCCGAGTGCAGGGTTTAAAGGAATCTAAGTAACCTAACCGGGTGGTGCCCCAAATCCCGATTATGCGGGCAGAGATACTTCCGTATGTTGACAATATTTCGGGAGTTTACAATATTGCTAGAGAGATTACAGTCTAACGTGTTTGACAATTTTACGGTGAAGAATGTAAACTTGCGAAATGTCGGTGTACTAATAGGTTCACCTCTGCCTAAGAATGTAGAAGTTCCGTTATCCTACTAATATTATAAATGCGAAAGTTTGTGAGTATGGATGGATGGATGTTTGTAACTCTTTCACGCAAAACTACTGAACGGATTTTGGATCAAATTTAGCACACAGATAGTTTATAACCTGGATTAACACATATGATACTATTTATCCGGGTAATAAGATCCCATGGGTCAATTTCAAACTTCATGCGGGTGAAGCCGCTGGCAGAAGCTAGTAATGTATTATTTCTTTAAAGCGTGTAAAAAAACCTCTTAACAAAGGCGATAGGGACTTGTTCTCCCCGTCATTGCAATTTTATTTTCTTTTGTTCTACACAATCTACACCATACTTGGGAACCTTCTAGTTACGGAGATATTGCGGGTTAAAGTTTCAACTTTTAGACAAGTTTTGACGTGATAACGTCTTATAAATTGATAATACCAGCAACACTCATGAAAAATAGTAACGTTCCATGCCATAGTAACGTTCCACCCCCTTTTTTTTAAACACAAATGATAAATTATATTTATTTAGCAAGTAGGTTTTCTCAAACACTTTTACACGTCATTTTGACGTGATAACGTCTTATAAATTGATAATACCAGCAACACTCATGAAAAATAGTAACGTTCCATAGTAACGTTCCATAGTAACGTTCCATAGTAACGTTCCATAGTAACGTTCCACCCCCTTTTTTGTAATACATAAAATAATGATTATGACGTTATCACGTAAATCTATCGTCCGTAAACCGACTTTACAGACAACCAATTTTTTTTTTAAAATACATGTTTTTACCTCTATTACCCCCGTACTATTCAATCCATCCATCAGCACAATGTTTTGAGTGCGTTACATTGAGTTCTACTACAAAATATGATTTTTCACTATTAAAAAGTTGTTTCCCAGCAACAATTTTTGCGTGAAGTTTCTTAAGTTTGATGTACAGAATGCTTGGTAGACGGCTTCGTGATGAGATTGTTTACACCCTGTTCCTACAACTCTTTAAAATGCAGAGAATATGTTACATATTAACCGTATGTAACACGTGCCGAAAAACTCATAACTTTTAGATGAGCTCATAAAAGTATAATATCTGGATATCCATTTCTCATTTTGAATTATTAACAGTCACATTTTTTTTAACAAAAAACATGCCGATTTTCGTGTGGAAATCGCACACGATGACACAAGTGGTTCTGTATCACCGTTATTAAAAACGAGCAACAACGCCGAAAAAAATTGGTTCAAATTTTCATCCGTTGTTATAACGGCCACAGTAATAAGTGTCTGTCTGTTATGGTTCTAAAGATCGTGACAGATGCATGGACGGACGAACTGACACATCGCAAAGCCTTGGTAATATGGTACCGTTCGCACCCTTTAGGTACAGATCCCTAAAAACCATCATGTATGAATTTTTCGCGCTTGAGTTCATAGCAATAAGTTATGAGTCATCAATGTTTAAAGAGGACTAAACACTGAATTTATCACGTGTAAACACCCACTAACATCGCTCACTGTTGCTAGACACGCTACTTGAAGTAACAAACTATGTACTACATAGTACATACATGCTAGTGGAAACTTTGCAAAGTACACAATGTGTACGGTTTGCGAACGACTTCATTCACTTTAATCACACTGTCCTCTGGAAAATACTGTGACTGTGTCCAGTGGTTTTCGAAATGAACACTACCTCAAACAAAAGCTGACATGATTGTAAACGTTGTTGGTATGACATTTTTGGAAAGAGGGAAGTAATTTGGAACCAAGAGGAAAATTGTGTCTGGCCCGTACTGGAAAACCGCCGCATGGCGAAATATGGAACACAATAGGTGGACTTTTGCCTCCAGCAGTCATCATGACCAACAGTCTATTAATGTTCCCACTGCTGGTACACAGGCCTCCACTCTATGTGAGGGAAAGAGGTATAATCCACCACGCGGGCCCAGTGCAGATTTGTAGATGTCACATGTCTTTGAATGTTTTGGTTCTAGGACATGGACATTCCTCTCGACGTTTTCCTTCACCGTTTTTAGAGCAGTGGTAATGAAATATACTACACAAAGTAATGCGCCTATCTGGGTACGAACCCACGACTCACTGTTGTGGGTTCGAATCCAGCTGCGCTGCTCCACCGCTGCCTTCCAGCAGTAATTTGAGCTAATCTGAGCTGATCAGCTGCTAACTGGTCTAACCCCCTTCTGTAAAACACTGATGGTTCAGAAGGAGGCGTTGGGAAGACAACAGCCTCGATGCCTAACACGCCGAAACCCCGCCTGCATAACTTCAAGCAGTGAGACATTGGGGTCGTGGGTGTACAGTGTGGGGACTGTTCATCTACCGAGTGTCCTCAAAAATAATGACGGCATGCACACTTGCAGAACGGGGCTCAAGGGAGACCCAAGCTCACGATGACATGACGATGACAAGACCCAGCCCAAGGATGTGCCCTAGCAAGTGTTGCACAGAAAAAGCGTCGGATAGGTCTAGCTAGTGACCACCGGGGTGGTTTAAGTCAGGCAGAAATCCTGCACTCCCTAGTAATACCCCCAAAGACCAGTCGCCTTGTAAAGGTCTCAAAAAACAAGGTAAACCTTGGTTTAACCCTTTAGGGACTTTCCACTCATCTCATAAACAGATTCACAAACATAAAATTTTAAACACCTTGGAACTTTCCAACCCTTTTTATCTAGAAAAACAAACACCTATAAAAGGGGTTTGCTACCCTCTGTTCTAATTTCAAGTCACTGAGCTTAAACAGATCGTTCCCGTAAATGTCAGGCGTAGGTGGGCTGATAAACGGTTTACCCGTGGACCAACAACCTAGATAGTTTGCTTGCTGGTCGGAATCCACCTACTCGCTATTCTGACGTGACAGCACGAAGATCGGAGATAACATCTAGTGGGTTTAATGTTGTTTTCTTAAATGATGGTGGTAAGTAGTCACCTCTTTCATACAAGGTTTAAATAGAACCTTCACGCAGCCGTCGACTAGATATCCTGTACATCAGACTAAGTAACTGTAAGCAAATATATAATAGCTGGGAAACAACTTTTTTATGGGGTGTAAAATCACGGTTTACAGGATTCAATGTAAAGCACTCAAAACATTGTGCTGTGAATAGCACAGGGGTCTTGGAAATATTTAAAGTAAAGTTTATAATATTAAAAACATGTATTTTATTAGTTTCGAGAATGTTTGAAACTTGACCTCTAATATCTCTGTGACTAGAAGGTTCCCAAGCATGGTCCCTTTTCGGCTTCTACGAGTTTATGGTATATTTTATTTTACACCCTTTAGTTAAAGCTTCAGTTTGGATATTGTGAGATTCTCAGAAGTAACAATGACTAATTAGGAAGTCAGTCCTTCAACAGTGGAATATAGAAGCCCATGATGCCTTTAAATTACAGTCCCCTTTCACTCTTCACAATGTTACGAAAAAATAACTGAATCTCCAGAAACCTTGCAGCGTAAACCGACACTGCCAATATAATGCAACGAGGTTTCTAAACGAAATGAACGTCATAATCCACAAACATTATCCTTGTGGTAACGTTCTATTATGTGTGCAGCCATGTGAAGGACGAGACAGGTATTGTGACCTTGACCTAGTTTTAACGCCTACACGGTTACCTGTTGTGTTTAATCCACGTGCCTAGCGTTTGTATTTTGACAGGACCCGCGGAGTGACCCTGTACGTCAAATCCGACTGTTAGTGATGACAGTTTTACATGGGAAGGCTTCTAATCATTGTTGCAGTGAAGGGGAATAGAAATATGCACACGGTTGGTAAATGTGGGTTTTGTTGCCATTGATTGGGTCATTGTTTTCAGAAAATGATATTAATCCATGAGATATGACGTTATATCATCGTCTCCTACTCGCGATTTGTTGAAAGTCTTGATTTTGGGTCTTTAAAATTTTTAAGTGTGCCAGAAAAGCCGCGTTTTAATCGCGCGATCAAAGTAAAATCGGATGCAACTCGTATTATGGCCATACCAACCCATACGTTTGCGCTCGGGTTATTTTTGGGTTGCCACAATACAAGACCAGCGGTAGCCCAGTGGTGGCGGCCCCGACTTACAAACAGTGAGCCGTGGGTTCGAACCCAGACAGGCGCATTACTTTGTGTAATTTTTTTCTTCACCGCTGCTCTCAAAAAACGGTGGAAGGAAAACATCATGAGGAATATCCTAGAACCAAACATTCGAAGACATGTGCCATCTACCGCACTGGGCCCGCGTGGTTGATTATAGCCCATTCCCTCTCAAAGAGAGGAGGTCTGTGTGCCAGCAGTGGGAACTTTAATAGGATGATGATGATGATGATGATGATGACAATATGATTTGCTTCCGTGTGGCTAGTCCACGCGGTCCGAGCATACTCTGATCGAGTCAACGCAGTTTTTGTTATGTCAAGAAAAGTCCATACTTACGGAATCAGCTAACTGGATAGCATCAGTCAACTCTTCAAAAGCTGCTGCCGCTCCAAGCAACTTTAAACGGCACTATCCTCGACTCAAAATTCATTTTGTCTTGTGTGCACTATTCTATTATGAAGGTCCAGTCAGGAGAGGTCCCGACCTTGCTCCACTTTTAACACCTGACCACCTCGTGGCAAGATTTACGTTTTACGTGCATTTATTTTGCGACACCCCTAACGGCCCCGGTAGATATACTCGTCCAATCGAGTATAAAATACGTAATATACTCTAGCTGCTACGTTATTTTACGTGTTTTCAGTAAATTGGTTTTCAGTTTTAACGTGTAGTGTAGTTAACTTCTTGTGTTTTATGCTAGCTAGAGCTGAAAATTTAAAAACAGCTGACATTTCGCTTCACTACACATTATAAAACACAGTCCTCGCCGCGTCTGTCTGTCCCTACGTATGCTTAGAGCTTTAAAACTACGTAACAGTTTTTAAAGCAGGTTTTTTTTTTTAATAGATGGAGTGATTCAAGAGGCCTTCCTCGTTGTAGTGTTAGTGTATAATTTGTCACGCGGCGAAGCTAAGGGCATCAGCCCGCGTAGCATGACCACCGTAGACACGACAGAGAGTCGACAAATCTTTTGTTCTTCTGTCATTTTGTCGATTCAATGACAGATGAACAAAAGATTTGTCGAGTCTCTCTCGTTTCTCCGGTGGTCATGCTAAGCGGGGTGCTAGTACTTTATATGGGTAAAAAGATTTACGTGTCAACTTTTCATAATGCTTGCTTTACTTCAATGGTATGCGTTTACATCATTCTTCTGTCTGGTCCCAATTTATTCGGGGTTGGTGCAGCATGTCTTCTTCTTCCACCACACTTCTCTATTAGTCGTCATCTAAGCAGTCCTTTCTAGCCATAAAATTCTTCGCACAGTTTATCCACCGCCTTTCGACCTTTGTCTTTAAATCTAAGAAAATGGTTCAAGCTTCTAGAAGCTCTTTTTTATCTTTCCGCAGAACAAGATTTGTACAGAATACAACTGTAGTTTCTTTTTAATTCTTTCATATAGCTTTCTTTTTAATTCTCAATGTTTCAGTCGAGGGCCATAGCCTTGTTCCGATTCAGTGGCCATCCTGAACTGACCTCTGGATTGGATGGTTAACACATGCATGACATATTCGTGGGTCAGTCACAACTCACTAGTTGAAATTGTTCGTACCTTTTTTGTTTGACACTTTCACTTGAGCAAAGTAACTAGTATTTTAATGAGGAAAAATGTATTTTCTCCTAAAGGATTTACTAGCGACCCATGAGTGCAATGGCGACATGTCACAATATCAACAATTTAGAACTATATTTACTTTTAAAAAACTTTCATGCAAAAAATGAAACCGACTTCAAAAAACACAAAAAAAAAAATATAACTTCAGCTTCAGACGTCGGTGACCTTAGTTTGAAAGATTTAGTTTTTTTGTCACCACTGACACTGCAGAATAACCGTCTATTTTTTTAAGATTTCCATTGTATATCTCCGAAGATCAGCATCAGAGCTCCACTAAATTTCCAACCGGCTTTCAAATAAAAAATAATCATCAAAATCGGTTCACCCAATCGAAAGTTCTTCTAAGAGGTAACACAAAAAAACAGTCGAATTGATAACCTCCTCTTTTTGGAAGTCGGTTGAAAACAAGAATTTGCACACTACCACAAAACTAAAAAGCGGACTACTGCTGAAATAATGTAGCCATGATGTTCCCCGGGCCATAATAAATAATCAATTGACACCTTACTCATCAAAATCGGATGAATAGTTTAGGCGCTACGATGAAACATACGTAAAAAAAACTTTTTTGCAAAAAATAAAATCGACTTCAAAAAAAAAACAAAGAAGTGAAAAATTACTTTAGCTTCTGAAGTCGGTGATCTTTGTTTGGTTGCTTTAGTTTTTTTGTCACCGACTTCAGAAGCTAAAGTTATTTTTCACTTTTTTGTGGTTCACATGTGCTTGATATACATGGAAAGTGCATACCGTTACAATTACAACAAGCCCAAACACGACTAGGGTACATTGTCTCATTATGGAGTTCCGTGACTCTTGGATTCATCATCAGATCTGATAGTAGAATGGTTCTTATCAAACGCAAATGCTTCACTTGTTGTAGAAAATACCAAAATCGCAACACGTTTTCATATAAAATTTGAAGAGTTCCCTCGATTTCACCAAGATTCCATCATCAGATCCCGACTTGGTGGCTATGGGACCATTTGGACAGAATACTCTTTCCAACAAAAAATTTTCCAAATCGGTTGACAAGCGACGGAGTTATGCCCGAACAAACATTAAAAAAAAAAAAAAAAAAAAAACATCCGAATTGAGAACCTCCTCCTTTTTTAGAAGTCGGTTAATAAAAACATACATCATCATAGACACATAGATTCATAGATTGATTGCTAAACTGTGTACAGAATAAGATTTCAGCTTGCCTTTTCGCATCAAACATATGGATGGTAAGAACCCAAAGCCGCTTTTCTACCCCAAAAGTCGTAGATAATAATATTTAATATCATGATACATCCAGACCACGTTATGCCACAGGACTGCTATTAAATTACACTCGTAAAAGGACACTCCACGGACATATTTTATGGCGAAAATATATCCATTTGTAATACCTACTCTCTTTGAAATGCTTCCGTGGCAAAAATGTTATTTTACACTCGGGGTTACTGCCGCTGTAAAAATGCTATAACTTTTGTCTTATTCTAATTAGTGAAGATACTTCGTAAGCGTTTTGGGAAGATGGTTTTCCTTCTCCTACCCCTCCGTTAAAACGAGAAGGAGGAAAATCTTTGATCTCTATCAAGGTCCTTTTTGTAATTAAAATTATTTCAAAGTTCCCGAACAGTTTCTACCCGTTCCAGCTAAATATTATCATTGGTAGAAATAGATTCACCGAGACGGTTCCTATTTTGAGTCAAGGCAATATGTAAATTCGCGTACGCCATATTAGGAAAACTAAATTGGTCAGGCGAACTAGAAATATTCCTAGATGGTATTGTTAATTCCATTTGTTCACATAGAGGGGAGATCGATGTATACGATAAAGCGGAGAACTCGTGGGACGATATTTCCTTAATGAAACATTACTTACTCCACCGGAACGTACTTAGCGACGCCTGAGCTCATGTTCCCGCTGCAGACTAATGCATAAACTTGAACCGTTCGTAGTTCTAAGACAAACAACTTTGCTCCATAATGCTGGCAGGCTAGAGACCACGAGAACACGATCATAATATTCCTGCTCCACAGCTCTTTAATAATTCATGGTAAGGTTGGCTCACACGTACGACACCAGGCTCAGCCAGCACGTCAACTCCGTAGCTCTACCTGTGGCCTATAAATTGAGCTTATTTGAATAATAAATTGACTACACGAACGTCTTCGATGGATAAAATATAGACACGGATACGGAATTCTTTGAGAGTGCCTAACGTCGTACGTTGAACTATCTGGAAATGTACGTCTACAAATGGTTACATATTATTTAACATGAGTTTCCCTTTCACTTCAGGGTAAAACCGCGAAGAACCGCAGTCGGCAATCCATGGCTCTAATTGATACGTTAAACGAAGCGAAATTGATGGACACGCAGTTTAATTTTCTATCCAATTATATCTGTTTCGATTCATAAAGTGACACGATATGCTTTACTTTCTGAGAACTATTGTTATCGTTACGACAGATCATCTTTATATCGATCTTTCGTGCTCGACTACATTTGATTATGTAAATAAAATATGATCGATGATTTCTTGATAGAAACTAGCAAAACACTGGATAATACCTGAGTAAGTACGTTCTCAATTATTGCAATAAGCGCGAAAGAGAGCATAACAATGGTATTTAATTAATAGCAGCCGGAATGTGCTTTTTCGAGATACCGCTTCTTCAATCAACAATTACACATAATTATGAGCACGTTACTGAGAATTCATAACCAAACATTTAATTCCTCAAACTGGAAGTGAAAACAGAATGATACTTTCGATTAGCAAAGATAGATGAAGAACTATAAACGTATTTGTGGGAGATCACACCTGTGTAAGGTTCGAATTCGAATGCAAAGGGTACGAGGCTAAGGTAACGTGTGCCAATAATCACGGTGACAATAGGGTTGCCTTATCAAGATATAGCTGGGACACCTGGTCAAGATAACAAGCAAAAGCTTTATGTAAATTGACGTCAATGGTAAAACTGAAACTACACGGAAAATAACATTGCAAGCAATTCATATCCAAGAATTGTTAAACGTTTTAAATTTTACAACTATTCCACAAAGCTAAGCTGTAACAAAGAATGTAAATAACTGTTAAACGATCTTCTGTTAAATACTTGAAAGTTTAAACAATTCGTTTAAACCGCCCACTTTAAATTCAGGGAACAAATTCCGTACAATAAAATTTGCAAATCGGGCCGATTCATTTAAGTATCGGAATAAAGGGTTGTGTGTGGGACATGAACATGTACCGGCCTAAAAGGGGGTTAAAGGGGTTCTTGGGAATTCAACCCTACGTGTGCCGACCGGGTGTTTGGCGTGTCAACGTGACTGCGGTCACGGCCGGACGGTAGAACGCAGAAATAGACTGAGGGCGTATCTTTGACAGGTCGAAACGTATTGTTATTTTGATGTCATTGTACCTGGTGAGAGACGTGAGTGGGACATCTGGCTTAAATAGAACAGTTAGAAATGATAACGTAATTGTGCCCAAATCAAAAACATTATACTTAACACAAGTCTTGACACCGACTAAATACAATCATTAATTAATACAAATTCAGTGTCATCAACGTAATTCAGGGCGAACCAAACGAAGGGTGGGTAAAGCTCCGCAATAACATGCTAAACTGCATTTCACACGCATGAAAGCCAACGGTTATTGCAAATGAGCAGCATAAAACCCTGTTTAATCTCAACCCTCAACTGAACATCGGAGTGTCCATAACACCCCCAGAAACACGAAAGTAAAAAATTATGAGATTTTCTAATTATAGTATTAAAACAAATGATCTGTGGGGGTTAAAAGCGTGAGATGTAAAAGCCGCCACGGCACCGATTTGTCACGAAAGAATTTTAAACTCAGTGATAATTTACGAAATCCTTTACTCTGCTGCGTCAAGAGAACCATTTTGTCGAAACGAAAGCAAATAAACTGCGAGACAAATGGTGACAATGAGAACGCGTGAATTTTGTGCTGTTAATGCGTCTACATGTTAGCAGTTAATCGCTATGTGTTTCACAATGTATGCGCGTACATGTAAATTGTAATATCTATTGTTTTGTTGCGTTTAGAGTTGAGAAAGTTTAATTGCCTAAGTTTTTATATTTGAATCGACTTAAACGTAACCGCTTTTATTAATTTTAATCTTGATTTATCTCTATTAGTAATTGTAAGAGTGATACTTTCCTCATCAGTCAAACCTCGTTTAAAATTAATGTAATAGTAGAAGAACACTTAAAATATTAAGTACTCACCAGAAACATCGTTGACAACGGTAGGCTGCGCAAGAGTTCGCTTGGGCGTGCTAGTAGTTCGTGGTGATGGCTGCGCGCGTCGACACGGAGGAGTACACTCCGGGCCATTCGAACGCTGAAACAAGAGACACGTTGTTGATAAGAAGCTGAATTTAATATTCACTACTTATTATAAAACAAAGTCTCCCGCCGCGTCTGTCTTATGCTTAGATCTTAAAAACTACGCAACAGATTTTGATGCGGGTTTTTTTTAATAGATAGAGTGATTCAAGAGGAAGGTTTTTGTATATAATGTTATAACGAGGGTGAAGCCGCGGGCACCGGCTAGTTAAAGATACATAGTAAGGTTGTTAGATTTATTGATAGTATAACAAATAGCCGTGTGTTTAATGGTATTTTCTACCGGCAAAAATTACAAAACTTCCATAATAAATTTCATCCTCTATTGAACTCCTAGAAGGTGTGAATTTTGCGTTTTATACGACCGGGTTTTTTTTCCTATAGCCTTAATGATTTCTTGGGTTCTAATTTGACATACGATCTATTTGCGGATGGATGGACGAAGATTTTATTGGTGTGTCAGAAGTACTGAGAGAGGAATTTATAAAAGTGTGAACTTTACCTTAATTTTGCTTTAGAAACTTTGTTTAATCTGTTTATTTTAATTTAACTTTATGATATAACTTTTTTAAGTACTTAGTGTATTTGGTTTAAGCAACCGTTGTAGTTAAAAAAATATATAAAAAGTGAAGTCGCAGACAGCTTCAACTACACGATTTATATTAAATTATTTTGATATTAGTTCTTCATGTACGGCGCTGTAGCACTTTTGAACTTAGTGTGTTGCTGTAGTACTTTTTGTTTGTAGTGCCGCTACAAATACATAATAACAAAGATAAAAGGTTTTAATTGAATACCGATGATAATAATTTAATATTACTTCGCAACGTGATACAGAAATGAAATTAATCAAATTGTTTGTCAGTGCGAATTCTCGGTATTTCTATTCGAGAAATCGAGATTAATGAGATCTAATTGAGTTGGCGCCACATAAGTATCTACAGAAGCTTTGACATTCCTTTTCAATGATATATGTATCTTTATTCACAAGTCACATTAAATAAAAAAAATTAAAACACCCCCGACACATACGGTCATAATTTCAAGGTATTTTTATTTTTTTTTGGAACAAAGTTCGCTTGGTAGGGTTAGGGTGGTGCGATTTAGTAAAAATCTTCACGTAACGAAATGCCGTATGCTGTGTGTGTGTGTGTGTGTGTGTGTGAGTGTGTAGTATAATAATATAATATTTTAATGAAGTGTACATTATTCTGCTAGTTCAAGGTCCAAGCAAGTCCTTTCATTTGATAACCATATTGAGAGTTGTGAAAAAAAATGAAATTCACCATTTTGTGGTGGCGGCCATCTTGGATTTGAAATTTATTATAGCGTTTGGTATTCTACTAGTCAAGCTCTTTTATTTGATATTCATGCCTGATTTATATCGAACATAGCTAAGAACACTCTCGACTAATTCACCATTCAAACAAAAAAAAACAAATCAAATCGGTTCATTCGTTCGAAAGCTACGATGCCATAGACACACACACACAGACACGTCAAACTAATAACACCCAATCGTTGCGTCGGGGGTTAAAAATCAAAGTGAGCACATGTAAAATGGCAAATGATGGGTACAGGGTTCGGGTTGGTTATTTAGAACCGGAAAGAAACTCCATGGTTACAATATTAATTAGTAGAATAACACAAAAATCGTGCCAATTTTATAAAATTTTGACGAAAAAAGTCCAAGGGTCCCTAAGACCATTCAAGTGTGTACTAAAACTATAAATAAGGTAACCTCTGTGGAAACTATATTTTTAAGCCATTCGGGGTTGAAATTCTTGGGCCGGGGGATACGAGTGCTTTAGCCTATTTAAAGCAATTTCGACACGTCTAGCGCTTCCCGTGATCCAATGACCAAATGCTGGCTTTTACGTGCAAAGCCGCCAATCTCTTGGGCACATTACCAGCTTCGTGGAGGAGGAGTTTTTTGATGCCCTTTTATAGTTTGTTGATAGTTTATTTAACCACTCATCTGTGGACTCCGACCGAATCGGTCTGATGCGATTGTTTAACTGTTTTATCTACTTCGAAAACAGTTAATGAATTATTTTACATAATTTCATAAATTTTAATTAATAATGTAATATTTTCGTTTGCTTCATTTAGTTACTCCACCACATAGAAAGTAATAAGTCATATAAAGACGAACTTAGAAGGTTGTCTCAATCTCAGCCAATTAAGCGACAACATTTCCACAGAATTCAGAATAATAAGCGTATACTTGGGATCTGTTTACTTAATGCAACTAAAGTCTTCAGAAGAATCTGCACTAACTTAACAAAATCTTAGATACTAAACTTCAAGGATCCGAGATCAGTTCAATATGTGCAGAAAGTGGAAAACCGGGAAACTCCTTACCCCAAGTAACAGATTGTGTGCAAAACCCTGAATATTTGCATACTGAGAGTGTAACCTTAGCCTCTTGAACGAAGTAAAGATTGAAATCTTTAGATTCGCACCACCCAGCGTCAAAAGA
Source organism: Xestia c-nigrum (assembly GCA_916618015.1). Classification (NCBI taxonomy): domain Eukaryota; kingdom Metazoa; phylum Arthropoda; class Insecta; order Lepidoptera; family Noctuidae; genus Xestia; species Xestia c-nigrum. The sequence continues at coordinate 17,655,344 of OU745260.1, forward strand.
TGGCCCGCGGCCCTAGCACGAACGAGTGGTGTGCTGTCACGAGCAATGAAATATAAACAACTAACAAAATTCAAAAGTGATTTCTCACGAGTCACGTAAAATAACGGTTTCTACTTTGAAATAAGACCTATTTCGCAATAATATGTCTTCGAAAATACTATGTGCGTGAAAACGTAAAACGTTAATCAATACAAATAACAAATATCACGCTTGTAATGCTCGAAGGGATAGGCGGTATGTCCCCAGATACGTTTAAGTCTTTTGTAATAGGGGACGACCCTATTGCCATCAGCTGACAGTTTAGCAGCCCATTCGACCAACGAGGCAGTCGCATCAATATAGTAGGTGAAAATCGCTTTTAATTTTGTGCCAAGTGTATTTCATTGCTCGTGACGTGAATGTACACTGAAATGTAACGTAAATAGCTCGATTTGAAATTCAACTTTTCTATAGAAATTCGTATCACCTAAAAATATAAATCAATTCTTATAATTAAGAATCCTTTAACTGTGAAACGAGTATTTACAATTTTAAGCTCGCTACTATTTACGTCAAGTATAGCTAGTGCACATCTAAAGATTTAAATCTTTGGAATAAAGTATAAATTCGCTTAGAGCCCTGTCCAAAATCCTTAATTTAGTTAGAACATTATTAAGTAGAAATGTAATAAGATTTGCGCTTATCAAATTGATCAAATTAAAGAGCTGTCACAAGTCTGTTAACAATTTAAAAGAGTTTCGGGTTACTCTAAGGATTAACTCAACTATTATACAACTTTCAAATATGGTCAATGACTTATGACATTCACTTTGAAACATTACTAGGATAATAATAATGGTGACACGACTAACTTAATTTTGGATTATTGTGTAATTCATGATAATTGTGGAAAACAGAATATTAAGTTAAGCAACACAAATCGGTTGACTGCAATATCAAAGAGTTTCAGTGTCTTCTTCGCAGTCGTTCACTCTCAATAGAGTTGTCGTGGTCATGAGGTGTCTGTCACCCACAACTGCACGACCACTGTAGAAACGGTTTTCTTCGAAAAAAGAATCGACAAAATGTCAGATATCTTTTGTTCATGTGTCATTTATAATATGTCAGTTGGACGATTCTTCGCCGACAAAGCCCATTTTTACGGCAGCCATGCTACGCGGGCTTCGGTCGCTGGCTTCTCGATTTTTATTTCCATTGGCAGAGACCAATGCATGCATGGCAAGCACATTCCGCCGCAGGGATCTTGGTGATAGATTTAATGCAATCTGTTGAGCGGGTTGGTGATCGACCACGTGGTCTTGAGCCTTCGACTCTAATCTGAATCACCAAAATTGACCGTATAGGCCACCATAATACGTGTTTGTCTCTGCTTCACCAAATGGCTAACAAGCCGAAAATGTCTTTGACCTACATCAAGATCTCTGGACATTTATTGTGTATTAAAAGCTTTTGACGTGATAACGTCTTATAAATTGATAATACCAGCAACACTCATGAAAAATAGTAACGTTCCATGCCATAGTAACGTTCCACCCCGTGGCCCACGTGACATAAGGGGGACAACGGTAAGGAATTATTTGACGTCCTGTTATCCCCGTGACGGGGACGTAGATTACGGGGACAACGGGAATACATCTAACGTTCCACCTCCTTTTTTTTTAAACACAAATGATAAATGATATTTATTCAGCAAGTAGGTTTTCTCAAACACTTTTACACGTCATTTTGACGTGATAACGTCTTATAAATTGATAATACCAGCAACACTCATGAAAAATAGTAACGTTCCATAGTAACGTTCCATAGTAACGTTCCACCCCCTTTTTTGTATTACATAAAATAATGATTATGACGTTATCACGTAAATCTATCGTCCGTAAACCGACTTTACAGACATCCAATTTTTTTTTTTATGTAACGTTTTCTCGATGAATTTGGCCAAAAACTTACCATTTTGTTAATCTTATACTCCTTGAAATAAATCCTCATATTGAATATCTGGGTGACTCTTTAACTTTATGTTTTACATAGAATTAAGAGTCCAATTCACTTATTCACTTCACGTTTCAGCTAAAGTACGATTTCACCTAAAACACAACTGAAATTGCTCATAACTCTTCCTAATGATGTCATAAAATCCATTTGGAGGTTTAGCTTTTCGTATTTTGTGAATAAGGACAAGACTACAGATTCGTCCTTTAATCTACGTTACAGTTGGCATGGCATTGGGTGACAATAGATGCTCTTTACGTGTTGGCAGAAGTGATGTTTATGAGCAAAGTAAAGCACGTGAAAAAAAAATATTTACTTTGTTTATCAATAGACAAGATACCTACAACAGGCAAACATTATGTCCCACAGATAGGTCCCCTGGCTAGGTTTTCACCTCTCTCTCAATTCTTTATTGGCTACCATCTATACTAATATTATAAAGCAGAATTATAGAGCAGAAGAGTTTGTTTGTTTGTTTGGTTAAACGCGCTAATCTCAGGAACTACCAGCTCAAATTGAAAAATTATATTTGCGTGGGATAGTCCATTTATCGAGGAAGGCTATAAACTATATAACTTCACGCTACGATTGTTAGGAGCGGAGTAGGAATGGAAAATGTTGCAAAAACGGGTTTTTATTTCCTTTCGTTTTTCTCTTATGTGACGCAGTGAAGTTGCGTGAATCAGCTAGTAATGTATAAAGATGGAAGGACCTGTGACTTGGGCGACAATGTTTATCCATTTAAACAGTCAATGTGTAATATAATATGTCACAGCCACATAGGTAACCATAATTGTTAGGAAAAAGAAGAAAAAAATCAAAAAGGTAGTACTGATTTCTCGAACAGATTAATTAGTGCTGAATCACAATCATTGACAACATACAATATCATATCATACAAAAAAACAGCAGTGTCTCGAACATGGCTACCAGAATATTCCGGTCATAATAAGTTTAGTCAACTTGTGGAGGCTAAGTTGCTTTGTAGTTCGGGTTGGCCCACACAGACCGCATTCTGCATGCGATCTCGTTCTAAGAGCAAAATGTAGTAAGTAAAATCGATATAGGTACCAAAATTGACGTAACTAACTAATATTTCTGTTTTTACCGGTTAATGGAAGATGGTATTATTTTGGGTTTTTTTCCATCCATCCACATTCTCCAGTCAACCCGCGGTCATGGCACTTGCAACAGCGTCGAAACATCGGGAAACTAATATTAATCACGGAAGATATCCCGTAAGTGAACTTAGACGAGCTAAATTAGCAACTTTATTTGTGGTGGTTTAAACTTCGTTTGAAATCCTGTAAGAATAAGGTTCTTATCAGCTTGCACTACAAAGTCAGCCACTGCGGGCCAAATAGCGCGAAATGAGTGGTTTCGATCGATTTACAAAAAAACTATTGATTGGATTAAAAAACTGAAACAGTATCATGCTCATATATTGCTTGTAGAATTATTTGCCAAAAAATCTGAATGATCGCATGCATATTAGTATGTTTTTTATTGTTTGAAAGATATTTTTAGAGATAAGTTCGTGATTTCTTTTTATCGAGCCAAATTAATTATATTATGTTTTCAAAACAGTATCATGCTAGCATATATCCTGAAGAATACCATATATGAAAAATATGGTCTTGTGAATCATATACTTTTAGTAATTATAAAACTCCCGTTTAGCTCATGTAATCGCCTTAACTAGTAACTTCTCTCAACTTCTATAAAAACAACAATTTATTAGTATTGATTTCTAGAAAAGCCTTGCGAACGTTCGATATCATCAGTTATTAGTCCAATTTAGGTAACCTAGAGGCTAGATAGTATATTTTAGTAATATCGAAAGTTGTCGAAGTAGCAGCTGTGAACCGCCTGTTAATTATAGGTTTCTTGTTAGGATCGCTTGATGGAAATCGGCTATGTGTGAGTAAGGTGCATAGTGTTTGGTTGGAAACTTAAACTTAGATAGTGCTTCAAGTGTCCTGTCCTACTTATTGTGGTGACAAATGGAGCAACTGTTTGTGTGATAACCATGGATATTTGTTTTCAAGTCATAGAAGTTCAAATATAATTAATATGTATTTACAAACAAAAAGTATGTAGTGTATCAACTATCTGGTGTCCACGACAGAAGCTTCGTTGCTTAGTGTGGCACTAGATGGCGCTGTGTGTAATGTCCGGCGATATTTATTTATGTAATTACTTAAACTGGGGGAGATTTCAATTGCTCTGTACATCAAAATAGATTCTTGATTGAGCTGTGAGTAAACTTAAGCGAAACTTGCCAGGGTTGCGCAACGAAATATGCACGCGCCGCGCCGCGCCGGTTGTTTTGGAGGGATTGGGCAAAATGGCGCGAAAAATTGTGTCTCTGTTAAATAGTCGACTCGTCCAGTCCGAACCCCACGGGATTTAGTCTCGGTGTGGTCAGTGGTTTAGGGAGACAGATGGGGGGGGTTATTATTGCAGCTAATGGGTAAAGTTTTTGAAAGTAACGACCACTAAATACAACAAATAAAAAAGACCTCGAAAAACAATTGTAACATCCAGCATTGACGGAAACTTCCTAGAATGGCCTATTCTTATTTTCTGTGAAGGTTTCAATATTTTGTCTCTGAAGTTGGTAAGAAAAACATGGAAAGAACTTGTGTAATTAGGGGTTTTCCGAGATGTTAGTGAGTCTAGTATTAAAAAGGCGTTAATTCGAGCTGCAGGATAAACAAAGCTTTGTGTAACTAACACGAATTTGGATTAATTAATGATTAGGCTTATTTTACTGGCAAGGAATTCTAGGAACTTGGTTTAATTTATCCTTACTAATATTATCAATGCGTAAGTAACTCTTTTACTCCTGCAAAGCATAAAGGATTTCGGTGACAGACATAAAAGTAAACTCTGAACTGGGACAGGGTGGTTTCTATCTTGGCAATTCATGACTGAAGGAAAATTTCCGATTTACGAAGTAACTACTCAGAAATAGATACAATAAAAATTACATGATCAAACAAAATCGATTTTATATCATTGTCTAGATAGAACTCAAGGACAATAACGACGAAGCTCTAGAATAAAAGATTAGACGTATCCAAGAATAGAAATGTCCGAAATCCACGTAAAAAAAACTTCAAGAAGTACCTACTACTATAAAAGGGTCGCCAAACAAACACAAGTAGAACCTAATATTGACAAAGTCGCACACTAGTTTGAGGGACCAAATTATGTTCGGACAAAGTTACAAGCGCTTATTTGCTCGTAGAATGTTATGTTTACTAATTTTCCAGTAAAGTTGGCACAAATTCCTAACTAAGTACAAGACAAAGACTCGTCAAGGACGTTGGTTCAAAACACGCAGTCACTGTTTCTAGGTCGGCAATCCTTTGACTGTTTGACAACTTTATTTCGAAGGTACAAAGAATATTCACAAACGAGATGAAGATTAAAGAGTGTGAGTAGGTGAAGATTGAAAAAGAAGTGTACATAAATAAGATGCATTGCTAGACAGGATCAAGAAAAGTGTGCCAATTGATATTCAAATAGTTTGTAACTGTACCAAGACAAAAAAAAGAATGCCCAAGTGATGTACAGAATCGAAAGCTTAGCTGAAGTTCAGAAAAGGCGAAAAACGTCAATTACAAGAACAACTTTTAGCAGTGCGAGGATGTGGGGCTGAGCTTCATAGATATACAAGATAGTAGTTTGTATAGCAAAAGAGTACCTACTATTGTGAAATTCGCTTAGTAATTTTGAACCTTTTTTCAACTATTAGAGAAATACCTTCAAATTTGAAGACCTTAGAGTGTCTCATCTTTAGCAATGAAGATTCACCTTTGTAACTTAAAAGTACCCCTTATAACTGATTACAAGTACAACAAATAACCTATTTTATGGGCAGAAGTGTGAAACAAGTTAAATTAGAGAACAATGTAAGCTTGCAAACTAGATGTTTCGAAACCGCTTAGATCTCGGTTTGTGGTAGGACAACCTTCAACGGCTACATAGATTGTCTGATCTACGTAACCTAAGCCAACGAACTATCTGCGCTATGCAAATCTGTAATACTAAACTTAGATTTATCAAGTATTATGCTTGAAGTTTGAACACGTTCATATGAATTGAATTAAACGATTGTAGGCTTAGTAAATGTATTGGATTTTGAAGGACTAAAAGCTATGTACAAAGCAGATGAGTTATAAATGCCACGATGAAGCCTCGGGTTATATTGATAACCTCACTTTTGAGGTTAATCTTTAACAAAAACTCGCTCTTGCCAGTTTAAACAAAAACTGGCAAGTGCGAGTCAGACTTGCGCATAAGATTTCCGTACCATCGTAGCAGGAGGGCCCTCTTTTAATTTTTAATTATCGTTGTTATAACATTCTGTGAAAATTTCGACTGTCTATCTATTAGGGGCCGGCGGAAAATCTATGTTTCCAAATATAAATTTTGAAAGGAAAATGATATAAAAACAAGTATGAGGAATTTAAAATTTCCATAGAAAACTTATTTTTCTCATAACTCTTGTTTAAATCAGTATCCATTCAAAATATATATTTGGGAACCTAGATATTCTGTAATCCAACCAAAATAAATACACACTACCTTAAGAATATGTTTGATTTACAAATTATTTTGGTATTACGTTTGTATGAACTAAGCATGCTCCGCAGGCCTCTTAAGGATCGTATGATACAGCCCGCTGACAGACGGACGGACGGACAGGCGGAGGCTTACTAAAGGCTCGTTGGTTATCCTTCGAGTATGGAACCCTAAAAAGAAGGATTCTTATTAAATCAGGTAGGTACTTCAATTGTTTTGCTACTAATTGACGGATGAGATGTTCCGTTCTCCGACATCAATCTTAGTTCAACAATCTTCAAACCAGGATTTTAAAGAATTAGCCATCTTCGTACCTACAGTGTAAAACTTTTAAATGTTAAGAAACTCCTAAAAGTTCTTTACATAGTAGGTATAAGCTTGGTAATACACTGTTAGATGGTGGTGATATTAATTTTAATCAAGATGATTATCTGAAGTAAGGATCTAGTCAGCTGATGAAGGGTACTTTAGTTTGGAGAGGACCCACGTCCTGCAGCTGACAGATTAAGACCTGGTACAGTCCATTACTCTATATCCAGAAACATTTCGAACTAAATGTGTTTCAATATATTAAATGTGGCAGCTTCATGAGCCCATGATTGAAGATTGAGTAACATTGACATGCAAGCTTAACACATCATGCATTTATTTATGTATTTACATATATGTAAATAAGTAGGCACATAACGTTGTTTATATCTTACGATTGCCTTAATTTCATGTTCTACTGAAGCATTAAATAGAATGACGAATAGGGTGGTAGTCTTTTCTGTAATTAGCTGTCATAATAAATTACTTACATAATATTAGAACTGAAGTTATGGGGCTGTGACAGTGTTCCAGTATACTTAGGTGAGTAATTAATAGGTTGTTGGTATCGGTCATTTTTAGGGCGCTTTCAAATTAGACGGTTGATTACGCACTGCTGCAGTACGGTTATCGTACTGGGTACGGGCGGTTGTGGTTTTTCATTCAAATTAAACGGACAGACTTGAAAGCGCCCTTAGGTGAACATTTATGTGAATATCGGGCAACATGAGCTCGGACTTATTTTGTACGCTTTGGATTCATAAGTAGCATAAATGATCATGGGTTCAATAGTGTTTACGAGAAATTGTACGATTTTGAAACATAGCCAGCGTAAATAAAAGCAACATTACATGTACGTACAAAGTAAATAGAAATTTAAATCAAATCCTGGCGAAAATAACCAACTAAGATATCACGGTCTAATTAAATGACACTTCGTTAAACAAGGAACTAATACTTACAAAGTAGAACAAAAGGCTTGTTTAAATAAAGGGTAAACGAAGTCGCAAGGCAAGATCTTGTGAAAGTCTGTTCGAGCAAAGACAATCCGAGTGCTGAGGTTGCGGCACAGATGAACTGGGTGGAAAGGACGATGAATGGAAGTGTCTTAGCGTATTGTAGGAAATCTGAATTGAGTCAGCAATTCGGATTTGAGTTTAATATCTTTAACGTAATCCATCGCAGGATACGACATTCAAGTGTCAGTTGTTTGTGCAACACCGCACTTGATATCAGACCTGTTTATCAGAAATAAAGGTAAAGGACGAGTTGTATCATTAATGAAGTCATGTGGGAAGAAGAGTATACTATTCAGCCTACATTGACCTATTGCATTCACAAGTTTAGTCACTATGATGTACGAGACCTAGGTTAGACACTCCTACCCTCCTACCTACCTGTAATAAAGAGAAAACAAAAACAGATAGACAAATGAGAAGTGATTCCTGCAAGGACGACTACTAGGGCCACTTCTGTTTGCAAGAATGCGCCTTAAAAACCTAGTCATGGAAATCAATATCGAGTTTTGTTCCAAAGTGGTTCAAATAACGAATTTAGAAAAGAACACTAAGATAACAAACAAAACAACACAAGATTAATCTCTATTATCTATTCTATTTGATAGGTTAGACAGACAGCGTGATCAACCTCATTTCCTTGCATCAATATTCCGACGCGACAGATTGTCACGACGCCATACTTAATTCACCATACAAGGCGCTATTCGCGAGGTTACTGATTTACTGCTGCTTCCGACAACAATGCCCGTATTTAGTTATCGGTTAATTCAATGTCGTCTCACTAAACGGAAACGTACAACTGAAACTGTAATAGTTTAGTTTCTGAACACGTTTATTTACGGAGGTAAAATTAGAAGCGGGTACACTCAAGATGAGGGTGTTTACATTACATCATTAGGGTTTATGAGCAATATTTAGATGAAAATAATAACAGAAATCGTCATGACAACGATTGCAACGCCATCAACTTTCAACAAAAACCTCCACATGACAAAACTGTCATAACTTTCAATCACAATGTTTCGTCAACGAATCAAATCACAATACTTCTAATCGATCACGATGTAACACGATAAGAATTACACAAAACCGAATAGAAAATAAAATCGCACATTAATCACGATACAAACGACAATAGAGACATGCGCTGACGCCGATGCGCGTAAACACGCGCACAGTGGGTTCGCAACTGCGATATGGACTCAAGTACAGCGCCCGCGCACCTTCTTTCACTTCGATTTCGGTACAACCATTCATAAGGCGCCGTATGGTCTGTATTTTGATTTGAACATCTGGTCTCAATACACAGATTAACTGACTACCAATCTACCTTTATTAAGTAACATAAGTGAAGTGCGGTATGTGATAGACACTAGAAATAGGCAACGAAATGATTAGGTCTAACAATATAGTGACTTCCAATTTAAACCGACTTCTAGAAACGTCATTAAGATAAGCAAACACTACGCAAATATGGCACACTACCGTAAATTATTCATAATTGCTTACGTAGTATCACCGGGTATTCCCAGTCAGCAATCTGGATGCCAAACGGAATGATTTTAATGACACTGGCACTTTCCCCACAAAATTCTTTATTGTAGCCGATATGAGATCGACCATGACCGACCTAAGTCTTGGTAGAGAGGTTCCATCGATTTAACAAGTAATAATAGATGACTATCGATTTTGTTGACTTCAGATTTAGAACCTAAACAGTAGCCATCAAGATAAGTAATTATTTAACAAGGCATCGAGCCACTAACAATAACAAACTCTTCATTGAATCAACATTTAACCAATGTTTACGACTTCACCTGGAAGATCCACATCCGTTTATATCCTTGACGACTCCAAGAAAGCTGTGTTAGTTAGTAGTACCAGTAGTACTGAATGTGTTCTTTGGAAATACTAAGTCCAAAAAGGGCTACTACAACGAACTTCCCTCGTGATAACAAAAAGTAAGTAGTGCATTTGCAAATAGCGAACAAATTTTGCTTTGTAATCGTGTCCCTCAACTATAAACTCATCATGTTAATTAAATTTCTAAACATATGTGAGCTATTATCCGTAGCTCATGATAATGTCACTAAACTTAATACACGCTCCTGTTAATTATTCTAATATGGCGTGCAATTAAAATACTACTTCCTAGTACGAGTGAAAAGAAGCGAAGATACTTGCACGGAAACCGGAACGTGTAGTATACGTTTCTAATACTGTTTTAATGGTTGGTGGTTAGCCCGTAACCGATCTTGTTAAGGGTATCGTGTTACCGAGGACTGATCTAGGCAGTCGCTCCATGTAAAATGGTTGTTTTAAACGGGTAGCCGCAACAAAGTTCAGAGCGTGTTAAGCAGATCTGGGAGATGGCTTAGTGGTCAAGCACACCGGTAGACGGACCTTCTACAAACGATTCGACAAAAGCCATTTGAGTAAAATCAGAGCACGATCTACATATAAAAGCGTTCCTTCACCGGAACATTGGCCTATAATATTAAAATGCAAGATTCAATTTTGAGCTACGCTACAAATAGACGCACCCCGTGAGAAATTCGCATTTAATGTAAAAATTCAAGATTTTATTTTGTACAGAAACGAGAAATTGTTACAAATTGTAGATATCATTAGAGGTTGCATAGATATTGTAAGGCTGAGTTTCCACCAAAGACGTGCGAGGATGAAGCGAGAGATGTGCATAAAACTTACCAATTACATAGCTATCTGAACTTCAACTCTTCAAAAAACCTAAAAAAGAAGCTTTACTATTGGTATCTTTTTATTTGGAAAAGCATCTTAATGCTCGGTCAAAAACCGAGCATACTGATGTAATACTCGAACCTGAACTGTTACATTACAGACGAATGCTGGAGGTGGGTGAGGGAACTGAGGGAGTGCCGTAATATCTGGTGACCTATATACAGATGTGATATACTAATAAAAAAACGTAGCGTGAGCTTTAAGGTCCTGTGTGCCCTATCCTGGGCAGCAAGGGCATAAGTCCACTCGCGATAAGTAAACCCCTTTAAAGTAGTTAATCTTCTTACTGATAACTAAATGGTTTTATTCTAAACCCTAACTAGTGTTTCTAGTGAACACCACACTATTGTGACAGACTGCCGATGTCGGTCGAAAGCGGTCTGGTTAGGTTATACCTACCCAAGGTAGATTAAATGTATCAAAGTCATGTCATCTCGTTAATCTAAACTCGAGGTCGAAATGTCCAATATCCGGAATGACTGTCACGTTTTCACATAGGATTAAGTAGATAAGATACCATAATTTGCATTAGTCAGATAGATGACCGGATGCACAACTTAGGTAGATCTGAAATGGTTTCATTTTAGATACCTAAAAATACAATCAGGAGAATTGTTCTCTCTATGGAGTTCCACAGGGCTCAATCTTTGGTCTCTTCCAGATCACACGAAATACAGGTTTGTTGCTTTAGAAATTGGTCATGCCATAATACTTTTTTCAATATTTAGAAACGTATCAATTGGTTTATCTCGAGTATTGACTAAGTCCATTTTTTCTCGCCTACGCGTTAATGATCATCAACGTAAATAACAATGATTCAACGCTACAACTAATACAAAATCGTAGTATGTATTTATATTGGAGTGATCTCAGCTACTTAGTTTAATAAGAATAACAGATGAGATGACTGTGACTTTGTTTCCAAATGCCTGAGAAACAGGATGGAAACTAAAGATGAGTTTTTGTAAAAATAAAAAAGGGACTGACTTATCCAAGAAGCGTCTTTCATGACTAATCTGAAATAGATACCTCGATCAGACCGTAGACTTATGATCATTCTCCTGCCGACACAGCATGTCTTCTTGTTCGATACTTCTCTACTATCCATCATATCAGCAGTCACCTCCTTTTCATCCAAATTAACGTTCACACAGTCCATTAATTCCTGCTCTACACAGTCCATTCCTTTGATCTTCCTCTACTCGTTATAGCCTACATTCATTTTTAACTAAATCTTCATTCCTCCGCATCAAATGTCCATATCAGACCGTAGACTATTCTCACTCTAAGTAAGTGATAAAAACGGCTACAAAGAAGAACGACTTCTAATTAATTTCATTCAGCTTCTGATTATTTTAATAATTATTACCTTAACACGACTCAAGCAAGAGAGATTAAAAAAGTAAAAGTGCGTAACACCTTCATTCACAAGACGTATAACATAACATTAGAAAAAATCTCTTGCATAATAATGAGGATGACACAATATTATTTTAGTTGTTACATTTCTAGTTACCTCACTATATCATCTATACTTAATATTATAAAGCAGAAGAGTTTGTTTGTTTGTTTGGTTTGCTAATCTCAGGAACTACCGGCTCGAATTGAAAAATTATTTTTGTGTTGGATAGTCCATTTATCGAGGAAGGCTTAAGGTTATATAACATCACGCTACAACCATTAGGCGCGGAGCAGGAATGAAAAATGTTGCAAAAACGGGGACAAAAAGGTCCCCGTTTTAAACGGGGACCTTTTTTTCTTTGTTTTTCTCTCTTATGTGTCGCAGATGAAGTTGCGTGGGTCAGCTAGTACAAGTATAATATGCCAGAGGCTTCGTCGCGTAGAGTTGACGACCCGAATGGCGTAGCGGTAGTGAGGCTGCCTTACGTTCTTAGGGTCCTGGGTTCGAATCCCGGTAGGAGCAAACGTCTCGTGATGAGCATGAACATTTGTTTCCGTGTCATGAATGTGTATAAGTATAATAAGTATGTATTTACAAACAAAAAAGTATATTAGTAGTATATCAACTATCTGGTGTCCACGACACAAGCCTTGCTTAGTGTGGCACTAGTTGGCGCTGTGTGTTAATGTCTAGCGATATTTATTATTTATTTATTTAGTTTATGACAATAGGCCAAACGACAAAAAATAATACGAATTAGTCCGTCAGTTAGATTATTAAAAAATATTCGACCCGTATTTTTTCTTTTCTTACATAAACCAAAATTGACGAAAATACGACGCTTTTAAAATTGTCAATACGTCACGCCTAGGTTTAATTTTTTGAGCGTACTGACGTCATGAGCCCGTCCCGAGTTTTGATGCGTTTTATCCTTGTTAACAAAACATACGAGTTCGTTATTTTCCAATACACTAACGGACGGATTTAATAGATTTGTAATTTGTTGATACTGTCGTTAGGCCTATTGTCTCACAGGATCGTACTAAGTTACCGGAATAAAAAGTATCATATGTGACAATTCAGGGATCTCCAGCCGCAATTCATCTAAATCCATCCAATAGTGTTTGCATGCAACAGTAACAAACATCCAAACATCTTCACGAACATTCGCTTTTTTTAATTAATTAAGATTTGAGCGAAAAAACGAATAGAAATGAGACAAACTCAAAACTTTAAAACGAACCTTTACTATCTCATTCCACAATAGACGTAATTTAGTATTCATAAGATTTTACTTATATATATCTAGAAAACTTTTGTTAGTCGAAAAGTGAGAGATTTTTTCTAAAACCGAAATAATTGCGATGAACTTGTCTATGAAAAGATTCCTTTTGAATCATTTTGATAAGAGTTGGCAGAACAACGCATCGATCATGAATATTTCAGGTGAGCTCAGTAATAATATATGAAAATTGCGATACAATGATGCAAATGAAAGGGATCAACGTCAGAGATAAAATACAATTAATTAGTGTTCAGTAACACCATGTGTGTGATGGATGGGCAATTGTGTTAAATGGGAATATAATCTCGAATGATTAACTACTTAATGCCGTGTTCATTTTGAATATGATTCAAAATGTGGGCCAGACTGATCCCTATAACAAAAGATTTGTACCTATCTAACACAAATTCTGGAGTGCAGAGTGCTGAATGAAATTAATAGGTACTTATTATAGTTATTCATAAATCTCTTAGCACTAAGCGGATATCAGTTAATTTGCTAAATTTAAAGATACCTAGGAAACATGGTGGAAAAAACCGCCTAGGCTTAGTTGTGACATGCTCAATATAAACTGAACTGGATCAAAATTCATGAACACGTCTAGAAACACGAGTTCTATAAAAACTATCAAGGCGGTGACTGAATCAGTGCGAAATAACGATAGATCAATTAAAGACAAGCTGCCAACATGTCTACCGAAGCGAATAGACATAAAATCACGCAATGGACTCACAAATGCGGTATTAGATTAAAATATTTCAAGTGACAGTTTTCATGATGGATGGTGGGAATGCGTTATTTTTGACACCAATGTGATGTTTTAATTGCTCAGAATTTCCACAAACTTTTCATTACAAACGTTATGGGTGAACTAGCTGGCCCACGCAACTTCTTCTGCGTCACATAAGAGAGAAAAAGCTCAGAAAGGAAATAAATTTTCCCCCGATTTTGTTACATTTTTCATTGCTGCTGCGCTCCTATTGGTCATAGCGTGATGTTATATGGCCTATAGCTTCCTCGATAAATGGACTATCCAACGCAAAAAGATTTTTTCAAATCAGATTCTTTCAGCTTCTGAGATTAGTGCGTTCAACCAAACAAACAAACTCTTCTGCTTTATAATATTAGTATAGACTAGCTTCTGCCAGCGGCTTCGCCCGCGTGATGTTTGGTTATTGTCCCATGGGATCTTACTATAGGGGATAAAAAGTATCCTATGTTTTAATCCAGGTTATAAACTATCTGTGTGTAAAACTTCATCCAAATCCGTTCAGTAGTTTTTTCGTGAAAGAGTAACAAACATACATCCATCCTCACAAACTTTCGCATTTATAATATTAGTAGGATTAGTAGGATTAGTAGGATAGTAGGATAGCTAAGCTATCGGGAGTTACACGTGTTATTGTGAGTCAACTATAAAAGATAGACATATGCTGTCTTGGGATATTTTTTATATAATTTTATGTGGAATATTTCCGTTATACATGATTTCTATGTAGCTTTAACCATTAAGGCTGCACACGCGACGGAAGCTAAAAAAACCAAGTAACTTCTCCCGTTTTCCCAACATTTCCTTTCACTGCTCTGCTCCTATTAATGGTAGCGTGATGAAAAGTATACTATTACCTGCTCAGGAGTATGTAGAATAATTGTACCAAGTTTCGTTAAAATCCGTCGAGTAGTTTTTTTTCTATAAATAACATACAGACAGACAGACAGACAGACAGACAGAAAGACAGACAGACAGACAAAAATTTTACTGATTGCATTTTTGGCATCAGTATCGATCACTAATCACCCCCCGATAGTTATTTTGTAAATATATTTCATGTACAGAATTGACCTCTCTACAGATTTATTATAAGTATCTATAGATATAGATAAAGATCATTTATTTGTCCATTACGTTAGTATGACATGCTCACGAAGTTCCACGATTATCAGAAGAAGCTCTTTCAGGTGCTTTGAAAAAACAAACCAGGAACTGCCAGACTAGAATCTTTCCAATTTCTAGAGTAACACGCAGCAAAAAACAAGGCTGCTATTCAGATGTTCCTCAAAGACAAAGACAAATAAGAGATAGAAGCCGACACCTTTATCATAAAACTGCACAATATCAATATAACACACGAACGTAATCTTTCACAGTGGATCACAACTCCTTTGACATCCAACACGGCAATATTTCATGCATTCCCCCATTGCCGTCAACTTGACAACAGGCGGATTAGTCTAGCAAATTCTCAAAGCTGATGTGCAGATCCCTGTACTGTAAAGGCATGCATGGAATGGTGAGGGTCCGGCGAAAATGGAATGGACAACTCGTAGCCGAGAGAATTGTGGGCTTTGGTACAAACAAAGCTCCATGAACGAACTGTGAAGCGATTGAGAGAGGAGATACAAAGGTTGAAAAGCGCAGTGGTGTGCACAGGGAATCCTAGTGTGGGGTCCGTCAAGCTGTGTCAATGATGAAGATTTTCGTAGAATTGTGTCTAAAATGTCATTTTATTTCTTTAAAACTAAAGAGAAACTACTTTTTTAAAATCTCCAATGTTAAGACGAACTCGGGAGGAGAATGCCTTTTTTTCGGATTCGATATTATCAAATGACCCCCCCTCTCACTTTGGGCGGAGCGGGATGGAGTGTCAGACTTATTGACTAAAAACCATCCATGTTCTTTCCTCGCCCTTTTCGTTCCGGGGTTGCGGTATCTCTTTCGAACAGGTATTAAGTTAGCCTTTATACCTTTATGGTGTATTTAGTTTAATTTATTAATAGTGCGTAATATTTCTGATAAAACTGATGGCCAGAGAAAACCGCACGGAGAGAAGAAAAGCAAAAGCTCAGCTAATTAGCACAACATATTTGTACGCCTCCTGGCATAACATGGCGCTCTTTTCATCAACATAAGACCTGTAATTTTTTACCTATGCTAACAAATAAATTATGATTTGATTTGGTTTGATATGAAGAGTGGAAGGCTATGAGGGAGATCTTTATCCAGCAGTGGGACAATAGAGGCAAAACTGAGACAAGTCACTACACCGTATATTTATTCAACTTCCTTATTTGATTAATTCCAATGCAAATACATCAGGTACTGGCGATGAAAGCTAAAATAATTGCATTTTCACTTTATTTAAATGGTATGAAAGTAAAAAGATAGAGAGAAATGTGAAGCTTGAAGACTTCTCGGCTTTGGCTTCTAAAAGAAAACAAAGAGATCATCACTCGTAATCCGCTGCAGACAATAGATACTCAAATACCCAGTGAATTGTTTCTCAAACAGAATTTAATTAAACATATCGTTGCAAGAAAGAGGTCGTATTCTTTAGCATCGTAACCAAATAAGAATTGATCTCGCAATGGGGTGACGAGGTCAACAGCATGTCAGGCTTCTTGCGGACAATACAATACAATCGATTTACACTGTAGGCGCTACCAAAATTGGTGATGTTTCACTCCACCAGTTCAACAAGACTCCTCTTTATTCACATAACACACAAAAAACATCCTTATTATCATAAAGAATAAGACATACAAAAATTAGCGACACAACTCTTTTTACGCCGGTCGAAAGTCACTGTTTAAGGCCGATGGTGCATTCGGTAGCGTAGGAGGCCATCATATAATGAAATTGCAATACTTTAAAAAATGCTTAATTTTATTCCATGGAATTACTTAATAAGTTAAGGGACTCAGAATCAAGGCGGCCGAGTTTCGAACAATGGTGATAATATGTCAGAAGCTGTTGGCAATGTTACAAAAAACTGACAATACATAATCGAACCATAAGTATGAAAAATATTACATCAATTGGATATGTAAAAGAAATAAATATCGCTGGACATTACACACAGTGCCATCTAAGCAACGAGGTTTGTGTCGCTTGTGTCGTGGACACTAGATAGTTGATATACTACATAGATACTTTTTGTTTACATTGTAAATACATACTAATTTTACATATAAACATCCATGACTCGGAAACAAATGTCCATGCTCATCCATCACACAAACACTTTGGATGACTTTCGTAATTGAACAGAATTTATTTGTGAAACTTTTTCAAAAGGAAACTTACTTCAATGGCATTTTTTAACGCTAAACCTTTTGGAACTCGCAAAACAACGCTGAAACTTATTGAGGAACTCGTAATTATATCACTTTGTGACCATTAGGAGACACAATAAGGTAAAACAAACTGCATAATTAGCAATAAAAAGAAATGCACGTTTAAAAAATACAATTGGTTAAAGATACATACAAGAAAACTTTCTTTTGTATCCAAAACTAGAGGACAACACCACAACAATCAAAATAATCATAAAATTACTAGGTTTGACCTTAAAAATAAAATATCAAAACATTTAAGATATAATAAAATATGTATCTCTAAACTTTTCCGGGTCTTCTATCATCATTCTCATCATTCTCTTGCCCTTATCCCAATTTATTTGGGGTCGGCGCAGCATGTCTTCTTCTTCCATACTCCTCTATTTTTCGTCATCTCATCAGACACTTCTTTTCTTATCATATCCGTCTTAACACAGTCCATCCATCGTTTCTTTGGTCTTCCTCTACTCAAATACGAAAACTTAATAAAAAACTTAATTACAAAAGAAACTCGTTCACCTACAAATCAGTATTTACTTCAAAACAATGAAATTCTCGTAGCTCAAATCTCACGGCACAAACACCGGTTTTCTTACAAGCTTTACTATCTAGGCCTCGTGCTCCATAAATGGCGCTAAAATGAAGCGTCGATAATTTACATGTAATTTCACGACAACGCCATATGCAGCAATCATGGATACTTGACCCGATTGCGAAGGAAGGCTGCCTGTCTATTTGAGCTGATCGAATAAGCGATGTACTGGGCGCTCGTGGTGGATTACAGTTCGTTCCTTTTACCAGACCGAAGATCTTAATTGAAAAGATTCGCAGGCTGATTATGCTGAGTAAGCGATGGACTCTGCGTGGTGGATTACGGATTTACGGCTCGCATCGTCTTCCAGGCAGTGGAAAAAAAAATAGGTTAACATTACGCGGCTAATGAGACATTTCTTTGGAAGCGCTGAGGAGCCTGCATCCTCACAGGATATGCCTCATCTTTTATTCTTTTTCATTCAGAAATTTGAAGCATCTTTCAATGGCAAATTACTGGTCAGACATAATTTGAATGGTAAATCGAGACAAAAAGAAGAAGAAACCCAAGGAATCTAAACATGATTCTAGAATCATGTGTTCAGTTTAGAAGTTTGTGTCACCCACGATGCCCTCCACCATCTCTGTCATTAGTAAGAGTGGAAGAGCCAGAGATCTGTGTGGCGAAGTCTTTGTACACTCCAGGGCTGAAGTTTATTGGTCTGGCAACACGACTGCTAAGCCTGGAGATCTAGGGATCGGGGGGATCAGGGTTTTGAATTTTACCATTAAGAACTTTCAACACAGGCCTTGAAGTCTGCATTTGACAATAATTAGAACTGGCTAGCACCATTTTTACATAGGATTTATACGTAACTGGGTAGACATATCGCTGTGCTGCACATCACGGTCATCGGGGAATGCAGACGTGATATGTTATGCCTATCAATTGAGTAATAACGTTTATCAATCATTGTACTATTAGTAGTAGGCAGATTTTAAATAAGAGGACCATGTTTTGAATACATTGAGTGGACTAGGATGATTGAATCAAACAAACTAGGGTTCGTTCTTTGATCTTTGAACCGTTCAGGGGACGGAATGGATTTCTTGGAAAATTTGATATGAAAATCGAGCAGATCCTGTATGTATGCTAAATTCTTTGATATTGAATTCGAAGTGGGTTTACGATTCCTCGTACTTCATCTCGATATTTCTAGCATACATCGAAAGCAAAACTCCATTTAATTCTCAAGCATTTTCACATAAAAGACTCGGCAAACAAAAAAAAAACGCGTCAATTACTTTAAGAGAATTTATTACAACAAAAAACTTAAATTAACACATAGTTTCCATCGACATCCAATCGAAATTAACATTCCAAAAAGGTTTAAGAAGACATAATAATGGTAATTTCAGGCTATAAGGAAAGCTTCGGCCATATTACAAATATTATGAAAGAAAAAACAAGCTTTCAAGTAAATAAGGTAGTTTAATTACATAAGAACAGCCAAGACAACCTTGGATTTAACGAGAGGACCACGAAAGAATTAATATGATAGTCACGAATTTACAAAGCGAGATTATCAAGCTGATAATAATCAAAGGCAAGGCACAGGTGAAGGTTTGCCGGTAATATTGCCATTTTTGATGTGATAGCATTGTGGGTGCGGTTCTTTTTAATTTAATAGTATGTTATTTATTTAGTTAAATTGGTGGTTATGGTTTTTAATTGGTCCTGTCTAGACTAGACGTGTTTTATTAGTGATTATGTAATTTTGTATCATTGTAATAATGGATGGAAAAATAACCTTAACGTCGAAAGGCACGTGTTTTGCCCGTCATTGTGATAAATTTTTTTTTGTTCTGGACCATAACTGGGAACATCATCACAAGATATTTTTTTTAAATACAAGTTTTTAATGCTACAACTTTATTTTGAAAACCTCCATTACTGACCAATGCATCTATCAGCACAATATAATAAGAAGATTTAAAATAAGACTCGAACATACGGAAGTATCTCTGCCCCCATAATCGGGACTTGGGGCAACCCCCCGTTAGGTTACTTAAGTTCCTTTATACCCTGCACTCGGAAATAGGCCCGCGAAGCGTGGCTCCGTCGACTACGCTTTTTAGGGGAATATAAAGTGTTTTAAGGTTAGGTTTTATTAATCGATATTTCTCAGTACCTAATGGTACATTATCTTTTCATGACAGTGGTACCATTGGGCAAGGGGGAACCCTTCTTTCGTCCACACCGTCGCATGCATTTCACGAAAAATAATGCGTTTTAATTGTAAGCGGTATGTTCGTTTGACAATATTTCGAGAGTTTACAATATCGCTAGAGAGATTACAATCTAACGTGTTTGACAATTTTACGGTGACATATATATATAAAATTCTTTACTAATGTAGTGTTTAGTTCGAAATGAGAACCCATACTAAGCCTAAACTAAACTAGAATCGATGGGGTTGTGAGAGTGAAAAGATTACACTTCCTAATATCTAATGAAAAAGTAATTTACTCTAAATGAGGTGGGTTCTAAACTAAAAATATTTAAAAACTAAACCACAAGAACGTAAACAAGGACCGACCCACCTTAACAAAAAAACCCGAAAATCCCCCAAAACTTCTGTATCATATTCCATTGCATTCTTGTAAAACTCCATAATGGAAAAAGCATGAAGGAGTTTTACAATAAAGAAAGATATAATTCCGACAAGCAAGTGAAGGAGGTAATCCTTCATAGAAAAAAAGCTTATAAATAGGTAATTAACTTAAACAATATACCAAGAACAATGACTGACTATGTCTGTAAGGGTGACTAAGGCACCTCACACGTGTAATACCTTACTTTAATGACTAATATCTTTAAAATTAAGGCAATTAGTTCATTCAAGAAAACAACCATTTTCTACACGATACAAGTAACTTCTATAAAATAAACAGAATAACGAGATAAGATGGACTGATGTAGAAACGGGTACCTACCCGCGAAACTCAAGTAATAAAGTTAGTCAAAGAGTCAGATAAGCAATCAACTGAGTAGAATCTAGATAAACTTGTTAGTAGAGAAAGTACGACTGTAGAAGAATAATATTAATTAAATTAGAAACTAGTTGAAGACTGGCCAATGAAAGCTTCAGTAAAGTTATTTGGTAATGAAATGAAATAAATCATCTCGTCATGTTTGATGAATTTATATGGATTTGCTGTACAAAAGGATCTAAGCATTGAATTGTATAGCAAAAAAAAACTTGTAAGGCAAGTAAATTTTGCGAAACAAGCTCTTGCCTGCAAAAACGTCTGCATAATTTTATTTTGTCCTTTTTGATAGAAATATCAAAGCTCCTACACTAGATATCTGTCAAACATAATGATCAGTTTAGTGGTTAAGACGTCAAATGGTAACAAAGAAAGACAGAAGACAAAGACAGAGTTACTTTCGCATTTGTAATTGAGGTAGGTATGGATAGCTAAGTTTACAGTTGATGATTAATGCTTACAATATTGGCATTGAGAGTTATACCTTCCAGTACGTCATTACTGAAGATAGACAGGCCCATTTGAAACACGCCAAAACAGGGTGTTATTTATTTTGACTACAGTTGTACATGCAAGACCTTGAACTTCATAAATGTACGACTTGGACTGAGGTGAGTAAATGAAATATTAGATTCAACATAAACTTTGGCTAGCAAGTAGGTGAATGTATGACCGAAGAAGAGATGCCGCGCCAGACCAAAGAGAATGAAGACATGGAAACAATTCCATTTGAAAAACCAAGTAAAGAGAGTCAAAACAAAGAGCGTAATGAACAAAACTGTATGAAACTTATGACGGTCAAAAGGCAATGTACCTTTTAGACATAGATTGATACTAATTGATAAGATTGATGGCTGACAACAATTGATGAATGAATACAATTTCGTATGCGATCAATCTCAGGCAAAGTGCGTCATTTAAATATTAAATTTTGTTTATGAAAAGACCTCGAGTATATTACAGTGATGAATATGCAATGGCATTGAGAAATGTTGTTGTAAAAACCGCAAATAATAAGTGTGAAATGACTTATATTATTAAATGAAAACACAATTGAAATGCTATGAATTAAAACAACAGCTTGATTTGAAACACCTGTTACTGGTCCCAGATAAAATTAAGTATGTAGATCTTACGAATGTTACAATAAGTGTATTTTAAATTAAGAAATGAAATGATGGTACATGTAAATACTTTAAATCAACATTTAGTTTAGATTAGAACAGATTCTGATCTGTTTCACATAACATCACAGCCGTTGTAATGAAATATGCATGGTAGCGCTTACTTCTCATGGGAAGATTCCTAATCTAAATCTTAAAAATTTGAGTAATAAGCTTATAGTAGATATACTTATCATTAATTCTAACTACATAGACATAGCCTTAATTAAAGTACGAATCAAAACTTACCAGATCATTGTCACCATCAATTCCATTTTCGACCAAGATATCTTCGAACAATATGTCCGCATCGCACGGTGAACACAAGTTGCTGAGCAATTCACTGAACCTTTCCACTTTGCGCACACACACGGCCCCTAGTAAGCCTCCTACATCCTCTTTCACTTTTGGCACTACACTATCTTCTACATAATCAACATTATTAACTTCTATTGCTTTTACAGCGGCAGGAATATAACTATTGTGACTATATTTGAGCCCATCACCATCCAGAATCTCATCATTAATGTTCATTTCGATACCATTCTGGTGTTCAACATCATCAACAACAAGATTATTAAATAAATCGTCGATTTTCTCGTCATCTATACTATTAGACATGTCTTTTTCGTTTACAATATCGTTAAAAAATTCTTCACTGTTGACTCGAATTGGTTTTTCGTTTTTTCTTTCGTATATCTCACTATTCGATTTCTTTCCTTCGATTATGGAATTCTTGTTTCTACTTTCATCTAATTTAGAACTGCGCATTTCGTCAACATTCTTTCCTTTAGGACTAGTCACTATAAAATTATTTTTGTCTTTTTCTAAAATATTTTTATTAATGGAATGTTTAGTTTTCGTCTTAATAGCACCAATTTCCTTCTCGAAGCGTGTCGACGACGTACTCTTCAAATTTTCTTTTTCATTGCTTTGTCTTCTGTTCGATCGTTTATCTCTATCTAGTAACTTGGAATTTTTAGGTGATTTCGTTTTGGCGTCTTCAAGTAAAGATTGTACAGATGAGCTTCTATTAGATTTTCTTGGAGACGGCGAGGAATCGGAAAGATTTGCGGCAGCAGCTCTAAGACGTGACGTACGCGTTGTTCTAATAGGCACTGAAGTTGAAGCTGTATTAAGATTTAGCTCCGAGGAAGACTTAAGATGAGCAGCAACGTCGTCTGGAGGCGTCAAATCAGGTGATCTTTTCGGGCGCCTGAAATTAATAATGAAATAGCATTAGCAACCGAAATAAGACAAAAATATTTACTGGTGCTTAATAAAAATTGCAAGGAATTTCCTGTAGAAGATGAAACTCACCTCTCAGTGACGTTAGCAGAAAAAAGTGTCGCTGTTCTAGCCGTCAGCTGTTTTCTTCTCTCCTCCTTATACTTCTGTATCCTGGCCGCACGGGCCTCGTCCTGCGACTGACTCATGTCGACCTCCTTTCGCTCCCGTCGACGTCACGTACGCCAGTACTTCTCGAACCTTCTAAACCCTTGAGCTTCCTTATTGTAATTAATATAAATCTTGTCTAGCATGGCGGCATTAAGCGCGCTATCGGGCGGAATAGTTGGCAGTGATGAATACAGACTAAGGCTCGCGTTGTGGTGACCTGAAAATATAAAATATAATGTATTAGTCACTATTCACAATGAATTGTTATCATAAAGGCGTGAGTAATATACGTGCAGATGTAAGGTCGGGGGCAAATCGTAGAACACAAACAATGATGTTTGGTTTCATGGATCGTAGTTGGTTTATTTCTTGTGAACGTAAGGCTTTTGTTTCATTGTCATCGCATAAGGGGAATGTAACAGCAACTAACAATTGCCCTGAAAGGACAGTGACACGTGTTATCGACAAAGATAACTCTATTCTTGTGAAAGCAGACATACTCCTGCAGACAGACTTCCTAGAATGTATGCTTTGAGAAATTGTGTGTTTGAGAATCGGTATGCTTTAGTACGACAAAGATGTTAATGAAGTGTCACTGGCGCTAATACATAATTACATAACTGAAAGTCAATGTTATAATTCCAAGTGTTATAGAAGTTCACATAATACGTGTGTCCTATACTGCTTGTACCTACATTTCTACACATTTAAGTCTAAATTTATTACATTGAAGTTCTATCTCAGGATCTCATCCTCAGCAATGCTTCATAATGTTGTCACTTTAATCCGAAGTAGAAGTTATAACTAGATTCATACCACTAACCGTCAAAGTTTCATCGTACATAACTAACCACACATTTGATCTCCATCTAAAACTATTTGCGTAACTTGTGGATTAACTCTATCCACCAAATTGCGTATAACCCGCCGCTTGTTTACTGTTTCATCAACTCTACTAAGTGCAGTTAACTGGAATCGGTTATCGTTAACGTAACCCTTAACCGCCGTTAATTAAACTAATAACCAATATGGTTTGGCAACAGTTTCTACTACGGCCTTGCTATAAAGGTGCAGTTCCATTGCTTCGTTGGATATTTCCGCAGAGGCTACGCACGTTAAGTGCGTGGGTCTATTTGCCCGTCCTGTGTCTACTTCATCACATAAATGAATGAACATACGACGATCCCGTACCTAGATAGCCTGATCCGCATTGAGATTAACGCAACCAACAAAGACAATCTCGAACAATAGGCATGACAGTATCATACATTCGCAAATCTATTTAGTCAGTCAGTTTGAGTGTTGGAAAATAATGGGCACGTATTTTTTGTTTTTGTAAATTAATGAATTTAGACAAAGATAAAACGCATCAACACGGAAGTGGCTCGTGACGTCAGAACGCACAAAAATTAGACCAAGCAGTGACGTAGTGAGAATTGAAAACCGTCGTATCTTCGTCAAATTTCTTAGCAAAAGAAAAAATACGGGCCAAATGTTTTTTGATAATCTATCTGACGGAATAATCAGATTTTTTTGTCGATCTTCATGGTCCTCCAAAAACTTAACAGAAATCAATATCGTTTACATATCCTGTGAACTTTCACAAATACGCATGGTAAGCTGGTGACGCCAAAAAACACCAACATTTGAGTACGTATCCAGTATCCTAGCAGTCACAACAAATGAAACCAGCATTTTCATAGCGAGTGGAGCTAGGTACGTATGCCTAGCGTGTCTATGCGCAGCAATGGAAATGCGCCTTTAATGTCTACCGCAGCGTTGTGATATGACATGCATTTGACATCTAATTACCGTTGATTAGACTGTGGTTTGCTAAATGAAGCTGAATACGACTCATATTTGAACGAAGTTATTTGTTGACGTTATGCTCATTTCAGTAGGAGATATGTTGCAAATTATTAAATCAATGGTCCTAATCAAATGATTGTCGCATTTCGCCATTGGTGCCATTTTAAATCCAACAAAGATTAGCGTAAATTCTCAGAAAGCTACAATAGCCTTGCATTGAACATTGGAATATGCCTTTAATACAGCAGTATTCAATAAATGAGTGGGTCTATTAATATTAATATTTTCATTACATAAATCCTGATTTCATTTTAATTAGTGGTGTTTTTCACACACATATTGCCAACTTCTTGAGGTTAGGTCCATAATTTTACATAGCATAATTAATGAGACTATAATGTTCCCACTGCTAGTTCTAGGATATGCCGGTTTCCTCAAGTTGTTTTCCTTCATCGTTTTGAGAGCAGTGGTGAAGACATAAATTACACAAAGTAATGCCGCCTACTTGGGTTTGATTGAACCCACGACTAGCGACTTACTGCTCGGCACAGTCGGGGTCTTTTCACCACTGGGCCACTTTCATTAATTTGCCGAGCGTTTTCCCAACTATGTTGGGGTCGGCTTCAGTCTAACCGGATGCAGCTGAATACCAGTATTTTACATGGAACAACTGCCTATCTGACCTCCCAATTAATACTGGGTAATACGATACCACTTGGTAAGACTGGTTGTCAGGTTTGGGCCACTGTCTACCTGTAACGACTGGGCCAATGCTGCTCATAATTTAATTAATTGAAAATCGTACGAATTCGGAAGCAACCATATTTAACGAATGTAAAACCACAAATACAAACATTTATGACGTAAGCTGCCCAAAGTATTAGTTTACCTACCAACTTATAAATATTTATGCCGTGTAGAAGCAGCAAAAAACGCCTTACAAAAATATAATTTGATATTCAACGAAGAAAAGGTGATTGACTGAATAAATGATTGACGCCAACGCATAACGCCATTGACTAATTATAGAAACTTGATACCAACCTACTTTAATGGAAAAGGAAAAATTCACCTCGGATTAGTAAAAGTATAACGAAACGAGAGCTAACCAATAATAAATATCGCTGGACATTAAACACACAGCGCCATCTAGTGCCACACTAAGCAAGGCTTGTGTCGTGGACACCAGATAGTTGATTTACTACATATATACTTTTTTGTTTGTAAATACATACTTATTATACATATACACATCCATGACTCGGAAACAAATGTCCATGCTCATCACACAAACATTTGCTCCTACCGGGATTCGAACCCAGGACCCTAAGAACGTAAGGCAGCTTCACTACCACTACGCCATTCGGGTCGTCATAATCAATAATCAATATTTAAGAAAGTAAGGAAGTTAAAACCAGCATTTCTACATATACACGCCTTTTATCCCAGAAAGGTTCGGTAGAGGTGTACCTAATAGTACACTCAATTTTCTCCAGTTATGATTAAGTCCAATTAATTGGACTCCGTTACTGCCACTGAGAAATTCCTGATTGAAAAACACAATAACACTTTTCCTGAACCGGGAATCGCTTCCAGAGACTGTTCTAAAGAGATACCGCGGCCCCGGAACATGGATGGGTTTTAGTTAGTAAAAGTCTGACACTCCCTCCCGCTCCGTCCAGAGTGAGAGAAGTCATTTGATGATTTCCCATCCGAAAAAAAGGAAGGACCAAAGGCAGTCCAGCAGTTCTATTTAGTTCTTCATGTATCGTAATTACCTACATAAATTAAATGAAGCCTTTTTCCATGGTGGTATACAGAAACCGCAAAATACCAATTGCTAGAATATTTTCACACTTCTTTTGCTTTCAGCTCTAGTTGATCAAGTCATACACACCGGTCGCGAATTCGCGAATCTTATTTAGAAGCAAAAATTAATTAGAGACCCGTCAAAACTTACTTGACCCTCATTTAATCCTATTTTGGGGAGAATGTAATTTTAAAAGCCCGAAACAGGATCATATTTATGAGGGTCAACTAAACTGGGCTACATTTATAACGGCTCCTATCAGATCGAACTGTCTTCGAGGCCTCAGCCACCCACACTGGAGATTTTGACAATTTAAAACAGTACATTCTGACTGTAGTTACAAGAATGGATAAAGTAAGGAATGAGTATAGAGGTTGTTTGAAAATGGCGCCTGCCAGAAAGTAGAAAGGAAGTCGTTTGTCTTGGTATGGACATGTAGGAGGGATGAAAAGTAACTAAAACCGTGATAGACATGAATGTTGATGGATGGAGAGGGAGAGGAAAAGCCAAAGAATAGATGGATAGATTGTGTGAAGAGTGATATGAAAGAGAAAGGAGTAAATCATGCCGTGACGTCTGACAGAGAGAGAAGAAGAAAACGTGTTGCGTCGACTCCTAACAGAATGGGAAAAGAGCAGGAAGAAGATGATGATTCTAACTAGGAAAGCATTCAGGTCTTAACATGTTACTTCGACTATCGTATAAATTCACGTTGACGCCACCTGCCACCGGTACAAAGCTGTATTGAAAGTGTATTCATAACATTAAATGCAAGAATTTGGTAAAGGTTATACAAAGGTGTGTTCGTTCACCTACATTTCGCCAGAACTGTTTGAGATCTATGGACTTGGTGGAAGTCATCCTAAAAACTGAAAGAAGTAGCGCAGCATCGTATCCGATGGAAGTAATGGAGTGGGCCGCTGCAGGTTCAACTTGGTCCGGTGGGGGTATTCTGACAAAGCTGAGTGCGACTGCGGAGCCTTGTCTCAAACCATGGCCCACCTCCTGACATGCTCTTTGTGCAACTCCACATGCACTCTAAGGGACCTGTACGAAGCCACCACCAGCGCCGTCGACGTGGCTGAGTTCTGGTCGAAACAAATTTAATAAAACAACGATGGGAATCATTGACACGAAGAAGAAGAATGGAGGAAGGCATTTGCATATCAGTGAAACAGTACGGTTTGGTCCTTAGACTTGAGACTTAAAGAGTAAGCCTCAAGCTGAGCTGCTAGAGATAATTTGACGACTCGAATGGCGTAGTGGTAGTGAGACTGTCTTACGTTCATAGGGTCCTGGGTTCAAATCCCGGTAGGAGCACATGTTTATGTGATGAGCATGGACATTTGTTTCCGAGTCATGGATGTTTATATGTATAATAAGTATGTATTTACGAACAAAAAGGTATATTATGTAGTATCTCAACTATCTGGTGTCCACGACACAAGCCTTGCTTAGTGTGACACTAGATGGCGCTGTGCGTTAATGTCCAGCGATATTTATTTATTTAATTTTCGAATGACGCAGCGCCTAATTTGGATCAAACCACATGCACTTTAGTAGTTCTTGCGACCGCTGGACCAAAGAGGCCAGATTTCAAAAAAATATTATTAATAGGTAAGTATCGACATTATTACTATCGACTATTGCCTTGGTTAGCGGACAAGACAACTTTATCTACAAGCAACCATGAATTAAATGACTGCATTACTATTTACAATATTGTACGGTCGTTACTATGTAAATAAATAGTAGAATTTAGATAAGCTAGTAATAAGTTCACGGTTTTCTCGACAATCGAGGATCAAAAATTTATCAATCAATATTTTATATATCTTTGTAGTGTATCGTAGTATTAAATAAAAATATTCTCAGATTTTCAGAAATGACACCTTCCACTGCTTGTCTCTGCATCACCTAAAGGTTGACTGGTAGAAATTCCTATGGCATTAACTGCGCTTCTGTACTTTTGTGCTTGAAGTGTTAATAAATAAATAATAAATAAATAAATCATTGCTTAAGTTAGCCAATATGGATAATTTATTGGGCTCAGAAACTCTTGACTTCTTTCTCATGAAAAACTTTATCACTGAAAAAAACGTATTGAAGAAGCAGTGCATAATTTTCTACTAAGTCTCATTTAAGTAAGTTATATCAAGAATAATGAATAATCTTCTCCACTCCCCAAGACTCCAAAAGCGCTGCCAGCCTTTAAAACCGATACGTGTTACACCAACCGTAATCAGCTTTACGCAAATCCAGGCTTATTTCAAACGAAAACACTTTTACTACCAAAAATATGTACGGTATGTAAAACAAGTAGGTACAATCGCAAACAAAAAAATATTAGAAAGCACCGCTTGCCGACATGTCGTTTTAGCTTTTATTAAAACACTAGCGGACGTCACGCGGTTTCACCCGCGTAATTCCCGTTCCCGTGGGAGTACGGGGATAAAATATATCCTATGTTACTCGTGGATAATGTAGCTTTCGAATGGTGAAAGAGTTTTTAAAAACGGTCCAGTAGTTTTTAAGCCTATTCATTACAACCAAACAAACAAACAAACAAAGTTTTCCTCTTTATAATATTAGTGTAGATAAAACAGTCCCTCTAATCCTATTTTTTAAATGATAACTTATTGCTGCTCGCGACTGTACTGATGATTCATCTTTATTCGTTTCCTTTCATGGGAATTTCGATCTTGGAGTTGACAGCTTAGAGGTTTTTTTCCTTTGTATGGATAGATACAGGTGGAGCCTTTGAGCAAGACCACGTTTCACGACCTCGGAGGCTTAGAAACGGCAGTGTCTACACGACAAACTGTAATTGACATTGACATTGTGCTTTAACGTGAGTCGTAAACAAATGGCACGAAGTAATGTGGCTGTTATCACTCGTAAAAATGTGTTATGGCTGGAAATTTATGATAAGACGCGTATGGCGGTATGGCTCTTGTTTTGATACATATCTTTGGCTTGTGTAACGTAAATGATTCAAAGCACATACAGCGACAGGTCCAGTATTTATTTGAGACAAATAAAGGTTAATGGCAGATATGGTGTTTGGCATAAACAGTTGGAACTAACTCAAAAGATCAATATATGACATGAAAGGATAATGTATTTGTTGAAGCCGACTTCATACTCTTTTGAAAAGGTAAGGTAAACTTTACGCCTGTTTTAACAAAGTCACGAAACGTACTTTCAAGAAATCCTAAAGAAGCTTACACCAGAAAATCTAATCCTTAACAAGCAGGGGTTGCTAAATACGTGACACTAAGCTACTAGAGCGTACATCAGCAAATCCCCAATGTTTACATGACTTTAGTGCAAGTTAAGCTGTGCAGTATTAAGCAAAACAAATATTCCTGCCGAGAGCTATTCCGTAGTCTAGACAGCTTCGAACTACGGACCGTAATACCGTATCTTTATTTTAAACACAGCGGTTTTCAAAGTAAACGACCTTCTCCCCACTGGATATTTGGGGAGGTAGCGGGTGGTCGAGGGGTTGAATGCGAAATGAACGCAAATATTTGTTTAAAGATTAAGAATTGCATTCAAACTAAAAGGTTATTTTTAAGTAATAATGAGTTAAAACGGAAAAATTACTTCAAACTGACAATGAATGGTACCCCTTGGAAATACTGCAAGAATCGCCAAACTCCAAAGCTGTTAAAATTACCCCAAAAGAAATGACATCATTTTTAGAACAACATAAAGAACAGCAAGCCTAAAAGTTTGACAGAAACTGTCTCATCCAAACTTACAGCGGTACAACCCCTAGGGAGAGCCTTTAAAGTCTTTGCATTACGGCTTCATAACTTCAGGGAAGTTCTCGAAGGTTTTATACGTAAACGAGAAGCAACATCTGTCGACTACAATATCTTTAATAAGGGAGACGGGGAGTATTCCGACCACGTGGAGGAGAAACGGCGAAAATAAGTTACGTCAGATGAGACCTTATTATTAAACATTGTTTTTACTTTTGTATATAAAAATGAAGGCTTTCCCTAGACTCATCTTGAAGAGCAGAAACATAAAAGTTTCAAGAAAGTACATGAAACATATCAATAAGGATACTGCTACTACGACGTATGATTAGAATTATTTCTTTGAAGTAATTTCATACCACCAGTTGCAAAATTATGTGACACACACTTAGTGAGCTCTGTTATTCAGGCCAGTCATGAACTTCCCTGTGGGTTTGGATACTTCGTAAGCATCCATCATATACTGACACATAATTATATCTAACGCTGTTTACTCGGCCATCACTCGTGTACCCATTATACTAGCCGCGATAGTTTGTCAACAATACATTAGATGGAATATAGGGGCTCTTTACTCAAGGCCAAAACTTCAGTAGCTCGCCAAATACAAATAATCTTACGTTTTTTGCAACTCAGTTTCAAGCATTAAAATACGCAAGTCCAAGATATTCATTCTTGGACTACCTCAGCGCGTCCTTCTTCAGTAGAAAGGATGCTCAGTTCAGTCTTATTATCTCCATTTACAGGCGTATCACGTATGTGCAGTTCGGATCCAAACAAATAAAACTTGAATTTTACTACTTTTCTTCGACTTCTTATAAAGTTCAGGATAAATATTAGACACCCAACTGCCAATAAGTATCCTCCCGAGGACCGGAATCATGCTCGCATTACTTTTCAACCGAACGCGTTCGTATGTGTCCGGTCACTGTCGGAAGCTATGTCACCCAGTTGAGAACTGCTGACGGATGCGAAAGGACGCACCGACACCGCTGAATACCAATGAACCCTTCCTTCCGAATAATCTGAATAACTTCGACAAACGCATCCGTGCGCTTCAGTTCGTTACAAAGAAAGTCTTTTCTAAATGGATGGTAATGGATTGGATCTGTGTCAGAGACTCAAAGCCCTCAAAATGTTATTCTACTTTCAAGGTCTTACGCAGAATTGATTTCGGAGAAGTCGCGTTTCTGAAATATTTATTTTATCTTTGACTAAACATTATTAGATAACATAGAACAGCAATCCATCAAATTCGATGACGTCTATCGAATTAGAAAAACAGATCGATTCGCATCGATTTGGCTTTCGTTGTAACTAATTTATGATCCCATTTTGATGTAAGAAACCTATGGATTCTACCGAAAAGTTTTGGTTATATCTGATTCAATTTGGTAAGGAAACCTTGAAGTGTTTTTAATTGAGAGTTAAGTTTTTTGCTCAATGATATTTAATCGTATATGATTTGATCAATCAACGTGTGGTTACACATAAAATAACTTTGAAGATGAGAAACTTAACCGAAACATCTTTAGTTTCAAGAAATTACTCTTGCTCAAAGCCAAAACACAAAAAGCTTGCAAACCTAAGATCTAACAGTACAGTACATTAATTGCGAAAATTCCTGTTTTACAAATATAACCCCGTGCGAAGCATCAATATAGCGTGCTGTTCTCACAGTCTGATTCACACGGCTCAAGACTGTATTATGAGGATAGTTAATGGGCATCAACCACGCGGATGTGCATTGCTAGACCACTGAACGAAGATGACATCAATGCATAATAACATTTGAAAAAACTTACATGTTTAATAGTGCAGAAAACTGATACAAGTGAGTGCAAGTTTTTTCAAGAAGAAGAGATATGTCTGTCGAAGTAGGTTTATGCATGTAACTCGATTTACACGAGATCAATGATGATAGCCCTTACATAGGCATGGAGTTTCTAGTGCGTTATATCTTAACAAAAAATACTGAACTATTTTAGGCAAACAACGAAAACTGACGAACCCGTTAAAAAAATGCTTTAAATTTCCACCAATTTTAGCCAAAACTTGAGACCTGACCAAAAAACTGTTGCACATAAAAGCTTTCAGTTTTCTCATAAAGACTTTTCTGTTCTGTTTACCGAAGCAAAACATTTATTGCACAGCTTTCGAGAAAAAAAAAGCACTTTTGTCTGCTGCATTAGCGAAATTGGACAAAAACCTTCGATAGGAAAAAACCAGATCAGAACAATCTTGGAAATTAAAGAACGAAGACCCGGTGCCTGGATTAATATACAACAGGAATTTGATCTTTATGACTAGACTTGATAATAGATCTAAATAAAATGAGCAAACAGATGATGTCATCAAAGTAAATGTGAATGTTACTGCAATAAACGATGTGCACGGGAAGAGAAAGGCCTATGCCAAGCTGATGCCCACCCGGAAAAATAAACTTCACTTCGAATCAAAAGACATTTCTTTCGATCGCATTAAAGTCAAATAACTTAACAATAATGCAGCAAGCCAAAGAGAAATTGTCGCAAAGTTTACATAACCAAATTGACATAAATCTTTGAGCATTAACTGTTTGCATAAAAGTAACTTGATCTTACTTAAAGGATAAAATAAGAAGCCTTTTGATTAAAAAGCTTTCGTAGGTACCAACATCGGTTGATGAAATAAATTGTAATTCATGCCACGATCGTTCGGAAAAAAACACATCAATATCGAACGTTAAGCCCGAATACATTTTGATAGCTGAAAGACGAAGTTAAGCCTACCTAGTCTACCCACCAAGTAAAATTTAAGCAAACAGAGTTACATAAGAAAGGAATTACGTTAGAAGTCATAAAGATGAATATGTCGTGTGATCGAAGCAAATATTGAAAGTAAATAGAGTCAAACGTGATTTATTGAAAAGCGAAATCAATCTTTCTCATTCATAATGACGATTCTGTCTGTAGACTTACGTGCAGAGAATTTTAAAATGCACGTAGCAACCTAACGTAAAGATAATCTTTGAGCATGCTTCAAGAAACTTAAGTAGAACGAAGTTATTTTTAGATAAAAAAGTCTTTGTTTACCAGATTTATAAGTCACAGCTGTATAGATTTGTATGTCACCTGTTATCACTGTTCCATTTCAAACTGAGACATGACTAACATACCGCTGACGTGACGCCACAAACGATAATGCTCCTCGTCAATATTTGCACGTCTCATAAAAGTTAAGGCGGACGCAAACTATCCATTTTGAAGACTTTCTTCTTCCGTTTACAACAAACACGTTTATGTAACGCCATTGCTTTCTTTGTTCAAAGATTATGATATAAATTTCAACAATAATCTGCTAAGCCTTCACGCAACGAAGCGCTATTTCTAGAAGCATGAATTTCGCTTTAATATTGCGACGATGCTCGAACGAGATGGCAGCATCCCACAACGCAATATTCTCTCAAATCATATATTTTATAGAATCAAAATGTAAATCATATAGCCAGTGGATCACGTTGCTGAAACTGCGGTTGTTAAGCAAACCGAACCGATGAGTCAGGCAGACTTGTTGCTCGATTTTTTGCTTGGAGAAAACAGGACCATTACTTAGATCAGAGAGCATAAGACAGCCAACATGCTGGGCACGTTGCAACATAGATTCGTTTCGCGACATGCGCCAAACATCATGTTGATCAGAGTAATACAGATCGTTCAAGGCAGAATCTCCTTTTGTTCGGTGTCGAGTGTTTACGCTCTAAATGAGCTGAAATCGAAGCCATTTTACTAATGTTTTAATAACATACAACCATTTAAAGAATGAAGATGTATCTGCGGACAATTTAATGGGAACGATGACCTCGTCCCACCTAAAAGATAGTCAGACTTTGGAATATATCTGTATACAAGACTATAGACAGTAGTTTTTGAACGTGTTGCGAAAAATATGACGTTTGACAAATTGTAGAAAGTTTACAGTAGACGAGAAACAATGAGACGCAAATACATCTGCATAAATATCCCTTTTTTATTACAGGACAGCTTCATAATTCACATTTGAAAATTTTAAAACAAAATGCATCTCAAGAGAATTTGATTTGCAAATTACCGAGGAGGGACACGTCTCGTTTCGATTGTTGTTATTGCAGTAAACTTGAGAGCAGCTAGTTATTCCCGAGTGCCGAATACGGGTGTAATAAGGACCGTGGACATCAGTAATCACAAATAAAAGTAAAGTCGGACCGGATTTTATCGAAAGCCAGTCTCGCCTTGGAGGATCTCGCTTAATTTATACGGTAACTTACAGTAAGTGGTGGGCACGACTTTTTTTGGCACACGGCATTGAATGGCGCAGCCGCTGGCTATATTAGGCATCGAAGCTACGACCGATTAAAAGTATTTATTAATAAAATAAAATGGCGTAGATCTATAGATAATAAACAAAGAAAGTAATATTAATAGACAGGCTGTTACAACTGAGTAAGCTATTCGTATCAACGAAATGGTTGAAATATAATATCCAATTACTTTGGTAATAGAAACATCGACGAAAAGGGTTGGTATTGGTGATTTGTTTAACTACTCACTTTTATTATCATTGTTTGAACAATGATTGGGTAAGAAGTATAACCACTATGTGTGATCGATACAGCTGCTTACAATGAAAGTTGCGTTAGTGATGCAATAAATAGCACAGACAACACAGTAGCAGCAATTTAAGTACTTTCGATAAAAATAAGAATAAAAATACAAACGTTAAAGGAGAAAACAGAAAGGCCTGTATCAAAGTCACGTAAAGAACCTTGTTAGTCAAAGTAGGACTAAATCAAAGCTTTGAAATGGTAATTCTGATACAAATGAAAATCTGGTTTCTTATTCAATATGAAAACGTCGTCTTTCTAATAACTTGACGAACGATACAATTTATTTGAATTGTTAAGAGAAAAGTCTTTTGATAATCTTTGAGACAACATTTTATGTAGATTGGATCACAAGACGGAGACAGTCTGATTGCAATTTATCAAAATAACGTTTTAATATGTCTTTGCTAGCTCAACAGCTTGCTAATGTGCAACATCAGGTCTGGAAAACAAGCTACGCCTTAATTCGGAGACCTAGAGTTGCATAAGGCGACACGTCTTCTTCAAGGTCCAAATTTTGCAGCCTAGATTTGGAAACCAGTTTCCACTGTTCTGCGGCATTGGCAGAATTTCAAAGTAACATGATATCATACTCCCATAGGAATACTTACGTAGAAAACATAAAATCAAGCCGTTACTTAAGATGAACGTGCTATATCTTCCGAAAATAAGTAGAAAACAATATTATGTCCCCAAAAACTACTAACTTTAACTTCGTGGATGCATTTTTTGGCTAGCTTCCATCTTATAAGCAGCGAGTCTACCTAAACCGAGGAGCCACATTTGAAGTATCTATTTGCGACGTATTTTTGTAAAAAAACGTCGGCCAAATGTGCTGAAAACTTCCAATTGGAAAGTCGAGTGCAGGTACAAAATAACAAGATGAAAACGTAACTAAAATTGTGTTTATCTCACTTGCAGTAAAGATAGTGCAGCAGCTGTATGATAACTATCTCTGAAACATTGCAAAAAATTTGAGTACATTATTTGCGCTTGCGCAAGTGACAACCTAGAATTGAGGCATAACAATAGTCACAAAAATTACATTAATGAATGCCATCCTAATTTAACAATTGGTGTAAAACAGACGGTGCACAGCACAATGTATTCAAAACAGCATATGATTCAGAGCGGCCCGA
This sequence comes from Xestia c-nigrum, assembly GCA_916618015.1. Taxonomy (NCBI): domain Eukaryota; kingdom Metazoa; phylum Arthropoda; class Insecta; order Lepidoptera; family Noctuidae; genus Xestia; species Xestia c-nigrum. The sequence goes on from OU745260.1 coordinate 17,692,112, forward strand.
ATCATTGTGTATATTTAGATTTTGTACCGTTGACAATTATTTAGAAGTTCCAGCGTTAGGTAGGTCATGTTAGCTATGTAAACTCATCTATGGACAAGGTATTTTATAAATCATTTTGGTAGATAGTACTTTTGGAAACGATGATGATGCAGATGATCTAAAAGAAGAATTTGCTTGAACGGAAGCTACCAAAAATTCAGTTTCAACATTTTGTGATCTACTAAGAAAAACTGTCGATACTAAGGAAGATTTCATAGCTAAAAGATCTTTCTGAATATACCTCGAAGTTTATGGGTATGGAAGGAAGAAGAAGGACCATCCGCTGCATTAGTTAGTTTTTGGACAGGAACCGATATGCGAAACTATTTCAGAGATCCGAATTTCAAAATCATCCTATTTTTCTATGATCCATAAGGTATTCATGGAATATTACGGAAATTTTCACAAAGAATACCACACAGAGGAATAAGAGAGAAAAAGAAGAGATAACAAAAGTTTTTTTTAAAGATGGCCATACCACCTACTATGAAGCCATTTTTAACCCGATAGCAGCACACGATATAACCATAAACATAATATTTTATGCATTGCATATTAATTACAACCTTAGGCTCAACATTATTGCCTATTAAACTATCTATCAAACGTAAATTATCATTAACCTGATTTCCATTTGAACGAGCAATTTTTACTTGATCTACTTCGATAGCTGACATGAGGAAGTCACTATCAACCATACATTATAGTGGCAATTCATTATAATTATTTCGATAGACACAGCTACTATAGGTAGCTATCATGGTATCGTGTATTTCACTTGACTTGGCAAGTGAAGCCGTACTATTGATCTCTTTTGATATACCTAGTTTAACATTATCAAATTCTGTATTAAAGGTCAGGGCATAATCCAGTATACGTAAGCGGATCTGCCACTTAGATAGGTATATCATATGTGAAGGGTTGTCACTTTGACATGAGTTACCTCCGCCATAAAATTTATATTGGTAAGGTATACGGGCCTGATGTTTATAGCAATATTACCCCAACATTTATTGCTGTGGCTCGATGTGTATGCTTTATTTACTCACAAGATATCGACAGGCTAGGGAACTTTAGGGAAAAACCCATGCTTTCAAAAAATCAATACCATATTCGCCCGGACACAAATTCCTTTGGATATCTTTCGCATTCCCAAGTGCACTTAAGACCCGAGTAAACCCAGCATGTATATACCTGATAGAATTTTTCTCACCCCTTATCGCTAGAGCAGTGGTATCGGGCACTTACGTCGCGTAGTACATTTACGCTAATAAGGCGAGAGAGTCGAGGCGAGGTAATCAGAGGTGGCTTTTACGACATTTCGCTTGTATTCCCTTATGGGGCTGCATGGAGCGACCTGCTAAGAGGTCGTAGTAGAGCGGTACTAAAAGCCATATGGAGTTGTGGTCGATTTAAATATGCAGTATTCACTGATTTGGCTAATTTTCACTTAAGCAATACCAGTACACAGAACACTTTCTAAAAATGTGCCTATCTTATATTCTAGAAAAACTGCAATGCAGTGAAACAGAACATTTTAAGTATTTTCTATGATGTTCAATGCAAATTAAAAGAGAACGATGTTAACGACCTCATTTATTTGTGTGCCGCGGATGGTCTCAAAAACTTCTGAACGAACTTCGATACCGATTGTCCAACGTTTTACTTGTTCTTTATTATGTGAGTTTAATGAGTTCATTATATTCAATGTTTCCTTCGCACAATTTGTAATAAATACTACCGTAAGTTTTACTTAATGCATTCATCAAGCAACAATCAGGTTCAACGACACGGCTATTCAAGTAACAACGCGACATCTCACTTTTGGTCGTGTTTGCTTTTTTTCTCTGTAACCTTTAAGGCCGCGACTTTATACAAAACTGTTGATTTAATGCTCTGCATTATACGCATACTTATCTTCTTGAATATGTAGGAATTGATAAGGAAGATGAGAATAACGTGGCTGATAAGATATTAGAGAGAGAGACTCAATAGGGAAATATGGAAGTTAAGAAGAAAATCATATTAATGAAGAATAATTAGTAAGCTTGGAAAATCTCCAACTGTTTACTTGAAGAGATAACATGGAATGTTTGCCACTTAAATAACATTATACACAACATACACACATGGCCTTCACAACGTGCAAGCAACTAGACTTCTAATAAATCGCAAACTTCTAACTTTGCACCTAACTGAATTGCGAAATGCCTAGATACCAAAGTAGTTTCAATCAACGAACTTATCAAGTACAAGTAAAGGCAGCTCCTTTAAGTTAATTTCGAAGTTATCAAACAAACACAACTCGTTTTCGCCAAGAAAAACATATCGACGAAAGGGAGCAAAATGTAACTTCTGCAACTTTCTCTTGAATTGCCGGTCGGATTGGGTCAACGATTGATCATACATGAGTTACATAAGGATAACCAACTTGATGATCCATATAAATTAGTACTTAATGAATTAAGAAATTAATAAAACGTTGTAACAAAGAAAGTAAACTGTACCTTATGAGTAAAGAAACAAGAAAATAAACACAAATTCAACACTAAACACAGACACAAAGTTCGTATTTAGGTTATGGTCGTCTCGTCAGACTACCAGGGAGGCAGAACAGCGCAGGAGGTTGAGCGCACCTGTTACCGCGACGCGAGGAGCGTTACTGGCACGAAGCGGTCCATTAGTCGCACGGCACACGTCATGCGGAAGCCGGTTCTGCTGGACAGCGATGCCTTCGAAGAAAACCGCGATAAAAGATGCATTCTACACTCAACGGCTACGCAAAAAATGACACACCAACCATTTAAAGATGATGAAAACATCAATATGCACAAATAAAACGTGAATACATATTTAACACGAGGTGTTAAGTTTCGAATTTTATCAGATACTTTTGAAGACTAAACTTTGCTCTTCGCAAAGAATATTTATTTCGCAAAAGTAAAATACACTTAGCTTGCGAAAGATAAAAGGAAAAAGTTACCGTATCGAGCCGGGGATTAAAGAAAAACAGAATATATCAAGTCCTTATCATGTAAGTCAACTGAGGGGATACATCAGTAACTGATACTCAAAGATAAAAAAGCGTATGCATAAATGATAAAAATGTTAATGTCTTTTTATTACATGCTATTGCAGTACTGTACTAAAGTCATATTACCGCTAATTTACAACTGATTGTTTCATGGCATTGATCCATTGGATATCATGTTTTTTACCCGATTTGTCATCATCATCATCTAGCAATTAGTTACTTTTCTCATAGTTATTCATAAGATCATGTCCACCAGGACCATTAATACTATAAGTTCTTCCACAAATTGTTACAACTCTGTTTTCTTTGCTTTCATGGAAGTTCTACAAACATTTTTAACTTTACCGTTTCCGGAATTGGAGTAAGTAAAACCTCTTTCGCAGATCACATTCACATACTCCTGAGAATATGCCTTTTCTATTTGCCGTTATAACAGAACTTTATGATGACGTAATGGTCTACTCCAAGCGAAAAAGTAAACCACTTTAACACGACATGTAATGTAATAGACATAGCGAAGCACTACCCCATTAACAGTAATGTTTAGGACTCTCTGGGATATTATAACGTAAGGGAGAAAACGAGAATGGCAACACACATAAAGGAGAAAGCGGGTTGCCAACATCTGGCCAATAAACATGTAGAAATTCATTCAACTCCAATTGATTATCATAACAGACAGGTTTACGCCTGTGTGGGCAGTGACAATGAGAATAAACAAAAAAACTCTTTCATTTTATAATCACAGCTAATCGATCAAAACCATATTTATCAATGAGAACAAATTATCGATCAATACATGATATTTGCACTTGAAATAGATTTTTTCTGTTGATGTCATGTTTGAATTTGTTTTTATAGATTGTGACATAATTGTGCTGACTTTTCAAGTTGACATTTGGACAATCACCTAGCTATGAGCTATATCAGATAACAACTTCAGTAAATTGATAATGGCAAAGAAAGATGAAGCTGCAGAATGTTTCATTAGTAACCCTAAATATTTTTTGACACTGAATTAAATGAAATTTGAAACGTAGATGCATACGTATTCGGTTACTTTATCAACGATGAAGATCCCCATCGAAGCTAAAAACGCAATGATCTATAATTAGCTGCTTATGCATAGTTTCTAAATATTAACATCCTATCAGAGCCACTTGATTAAAGTGTCACCTTCCTCAGTGAATCACTCTCTAAAATGCTATTTGCACGTCATAGATCTATGAACGGAATTCCCTCCCTAACATGCTATTAATACAAGTGTAGAAATTGGTAACTTTAACAGAATAACTTTATTTTCGAAAAACAGAAAAAGATTTTTTGCAAGCAAGATTTGCAAGATTTGTAATATTATTTCAGTTTATTTTTATCCTAAACTGGTCCTTAGATGTTCCAAGCTCGTCTCGTGTTTCTAGAAATTTCTCCTTCCTATATTAGCATTAGTAGAAAACTGTGTGAAACTAGCTAAACATCCCCGGAGGGTAGGCGACAATTTGTTCCATTACGTCCGGACTCCGGCGGCGCGGCGGTCCCTTGAGAATTCTTACTTTCTAACAACGAGAGCTCTGTATAACAATGAATGGAATTATGTTAGTTTGTTGATTGTTATGTAGTGTCGTTTACTGCGTGAGTTAATTGCATTCTCATCTTAAATTCACACTAATTTACCCTTTTACGAAATTAGAAAGGGTCTTGAATTACTTTTTGCCACATGGATTTCCACAGAAAATTACAATGACAGTTCTGCTTCTGACTTACTTAGTTTTAAAAATACGCATCCTGTCTGATTCAGAATTAGGAATAAGAAAAAAATAAACCAACAGAGCCGTCTTCAAAGTAATCTAAGTATAGAGAGAGCTTGAAAAGAACACTCTTCTCATAACGATTCATTTTGCGATCAACTTTTTAGTCAATTTCCGAGGAGCCAATTACGTGGCCAAGTTCGCTCGCCGGGATAGCTCCGCGCCGTCCGCCGACCCAGAACGGTTGACTCACCACTCGAGACGAAACGACACAGTCTTCATTTGATACCATCAAACATTTACTCAACGTTTTATCAAACTTATATTTTATTCCTTTGAAGATCCGTTTGACCTTTTAGCCCACTTTTATTTGGCACAGCAATTATAGAAACATTTTTTCTCGTAAAACAAAAACGTTATACGTAGCTGTATCGTAACAAACGCTTTAGAGAAGACATTATAGTCTAGATTGTTGAAGGCATCGAGTAATCTACGTAGCGTGCCAACTGGACACGGATCATAGCCGACAGATCCGAGCGATTAGTGCATAAATAGAAGACGAAGTAGCGAGTTTCAACTCAAGCAAGTAGTGATACCAACCGGTTACTTAGATATGTATCAAGGCTAAAAACGATCAATAAATTCTAATCACAAGAAGAGTGAAAACATCACGAGATAAGCCGCTACATTACTCATTCTCGTATCCGTAACTCAAGACGCTGTTCGCAAGTGGTATCTCTAAAGTGTAAGTTATCAAGTAGATATTCAATTTAATAGCAGCAAGCTAAACGGCAAGCATTTTCTACCGTTAGATGGAATTTCACCAATTTGTGGTGAGCGACAGTTACGCAGAGAAACATAAATATAAATAGACAAAGTCATTTATCACGTACATACTTATTTTATTTATTTATTTATTATAGTTGAAGAAATCCGCAGAGTTATCCCAAAAACAATAGGGATCTTACAATAGGAAATGATCCTGCTCAAAGAGCAAAATCAGACAAGTTGTTATGGAAAACAGAAAGAAATAATAACAGGATTATTCCTGACGAATGAACCAGAGCAGGGAGCGCAGGAAGAGATATGGAAGTATGTGAGAAAGACATTATATCATGCCAGGCAGAAAAGGTTGATGAAACAAAAACAGTAATGATAACTAGATCATACAGTGAGATCACCAATGCTCAGGTAGTCAATTAGGTTCATTGACATAATATACTCAATCGCTCATTTACTTCACCTTCAATACAATAAAGAACTCTATATTTAGACAGACACGCCGATAACATCTCCGTCCGTTCCGGATCACCGTTAAATCGTCTGGCAGAACATGACAGCGAGACATTTGTATCACTTTCGCCGACTCCTAGCGTGGTAAGTTCAAAGATCACGATAAGGCAAGGTGGCAGGTTTTATTAGTCCATCACCAATCAGAAGTCGAGTAACATGTATCCCTCAAATGACTAGCAACAACTCCGTGATAAGTGACAGACAGATCCTCTCAAGTACTTATGTTTGTATGTCGTATGCGCAGAAATACATACACTGACTAGCTGTAACAGCATCGCCTTTTTCAATTTTCGACCGTTTCTATGTTTGTGGACTTATACGAGTAACCGAGAAAGCATTAGGATAAATTCGCACTAACTTAGGTTTATCATGTTTGTGTTGGAGTTCCAGTTTCAGGGTTTTGGCGGCGCGGCAAACATAAGTGCGAAAATAAAACCTATATTGAAGGACTATTAAATAAAAGTTCAAGCTTTTCAGAGCTGATGTCACACGTTCTGGTTAATTTTGATTATCTAAGGTTTTCTTCAACTAATGATGCAATTTCCATAACAAACGAACTGCACATGATTTCTCCAGCTCAGAACTTAAGAAAACGCAACGTTCGAACGGAAACAGCTATTATTGCCTACATGTTGTGAGTTTACGGTCTGTCGATCATTCCGATCGTTGCACTGACCACTACAACACTGCATGCATATCGATATACCTATCTATCGGTTATTGCGAAGTTTAATTTAAGTTACATGAATTACAAGTGGGGTATAATAACAGAAGGCATGATGTTATTTGACTTAATTGGATGTGTTCTGATTTTGAGGTTGTATTGTTGCATTATATGTGAAAGTATGGCCGTGGGTGCAAGGTAAAACAACACATTACAATGTGATCATTATTGAATATATGGGCTCATGGATCCTTATTTATCTAGAAATTTAAAGATATTGGCCAACTGTGGTCTCAATTTACATAAACAGTAAAACGCATAATCGAAATGCAGCCGTGTTAGGTGAATTCCTCAGTATCAAATAAATCAACCCGATTTTAATCTTCTATTATTAGAGCACTAGAGTTTTTATCTCGCATCAAGAAGCAATAAGGAAACTGGCCGCCATTCCGTTACGAGAAAAAATACAAAGGAAATTAATGAAGTTACAACTTGCCCGTAATGTCTCTTAGTCTGGCAAAGTTGCGACAGCTGTTCAAAGTTAGTTCTAATTCGACAAATTATAGTTGGACATCCCTTTAAACCCCAATCCGCCAAGTGCTCCAGTTACGTAAGTGGAATTGACATTTCATTGTCTAGAGAGCCTGGACCGCAAGACTAAACTTAGACCGAAAACAGTTTCTGTGACGTTTTTAGAACAAAAGCTAACAATAAGCGGGACTTAATGCCCGTTATAAAAGACGTCAGTGGCAATCGAAATAGAATCTAGGCATTTCTTTGTGGATGACATTATCAGCTGAGCGCTAATTTGGACTGGGAGATACGAGATATTTTCAGACAAATTAAAACGCAGTGAAGCAAATATGTTTGCAGCAAAAGTTTCTCTATTAGCGTGGCAAACTTTTCTTCAATCATCTCATCAGCATTTTTTGGCGTTTCTAGGTGAAAAGTCCATTCAGGACACAAGGCCTCAACAGAAACTTCTCTATTTGGCTTACAAATGACAAAATTTCACAAAGCATCCAAAGTAGGACATTACAAGTAAATTGCTCTTTAAGGAAACATCCTGACCAGTCACAAAGGCCTTAAATCGGTGAACTCCGGACTGGCGGTCCTGTAGTTGTGAAAACCAGTTTTGGAGGCAGTTAAGTCAAGGCAAAAAATCCTTTCAACGAAGTATAAGTCCTACATTACTAAGCCGAGCTTTGGAAAGCTAACAGATCAAAAATACCAATATTATGTCATAAGCCTCCTCCCTGTGACAGAGACACATCTCCTTGGAGAGAAGAGGTGAACGAGTAGTAGGAGATGCCGAATTCCTCACAAAATATTCTTCACCTATTACAGAGTAGTGGTGATGAAGTAATTTATACTTGAATAAAATGCCATGTCTATTACTGACATCTAATGGGATGTATAAGTACAACAATACGCGCGTGAATCGTCTTAACACGAACCCATAACAATACCATCTCATTTATTACATTAGTATGATGTTATTAAAAACAACGATATTCTGGTGGAACAGCTAATGCAGGTGCATTACAACGGTTTCTTCGCCAAGGAGGCGTATTCTTGTAACGGTCGCATGCATTCGAGTGTACAGTCACGAGCTCTTCAATGTACACACTGAGCTAAATTTAAAAGGGATTTTCTCATCGAATAATAATTATTGCAACTTTGAGATCAGGCCTATTTCATGAAAGTCATTATTGCCTAGCTTATCTTATCTTTGAATTCTTTTCCATGCTCTTTCCACGGTCACAAAACGATGAAGAAAACATCGTAAAGAAACCGGCTAGTCCTAGAACCAAAGTTTTATTTGACGACCCGAATGGCGTAATAGTAATGAGGCTGCTTACGTGCTTAGGGTCCCGGGTTCGAATCCCGGTAAGAGCAAATGTTTGTGTGATGAGCATGGACATTTGTTTCCGAGTCATGGATGTTTATACATATGTATAATAAGTATGTATTTACAAACAAAATAGTATCTATGTAGTATATCAACTATCTGGTGTCCACGACACAAGCCTCGTTGCTTAGTGTGGCACTAGATGGTGCTGTGTGTAATGTCGAGAGATATTTATTTATTTATTTAAAAGATTCGAAGACATGTGACAATAACCAACCCACACTGAGCCCGCGAGGTGGATTCCCATTGTGCATGCCCATTCCCTCTCATTAAGAGGAGGCAATGTCCCAGCAGTGAGAACATTATAGGCTGATGATGATGAATCCTTTTCCAAACTACATTGGGGTCGGCTACCAGCCTAGCCCGACGCAGACGGGAGACCAATAAAATCGTGGTACTCAGTTACTGAGTGGATGTCAGATTTGATTTGCTGGACTCCTGACTAATCTACACACTTTTAAAAGTTCAAATATGTTCATTCAAGTTATGTCTCACTATGTGCTGCCTTGCTGGGCGTACTAATAATGTTCAGACTATATAGTTGCAAGTAGTAGTTTTTATGAATATAAAAACCGTGTAAACAAATTATTGCTCCTGACTGTACTTGGCCATCTTCGGAACAAAACTGATGATTAGATAAGGCCTTGTGTTATCGCTATCTTTAAAGCCTCTATACGGAGAAGAAATTCTTTATGTTTTTATAGGACATTCTTCTGCGATTAAGCGCGATGGTACACCCCGAATGTTATTTGCCTGTCGGCAGAAGCCGAATGAAACCCGAATATTGTGTTATAATTGCTTCGGGTCGACTGTGTTGTTCAACAAATACTTCCGAAACGTTTGACCGGAACTGGGGGTCTACTTTTTAAGGTCCATGTTCACCAAAAAGATGACGGTCTGATTACCTAAAAACAGCTGTTTAAAACACATTTTGTATGGGAACATGTCACAGTGACAGCTGTTTTTAGATAATCAGACCGTTATCTTTACGGTGAAGATGGACCTAAGTCCGTCAAGGAAGATACGGTGCGCGTCCGCAAAACAGCTTACTTATACTTAGAAATGAATCCTACTCCCTAATATTTTCGGATTCATAAGTTTTGAAAACACATTGCGGATATGGACAGCTTACCAATCGTGTTGTCATTCATTTTTAGTTCAGCGTCCTAACGAATCTTATTTCCATAAGAGTCCACGGAGTGGGAAACAACCGTAACTTCCGCCAAAACCATACTTATTTTTTTTTATGGGAAACCATCAAATGACAGACAGACTTTTACTGACTAAAACCCATCCATGTTCCTTCCTGGCCTTTTACGTTCCGGAGCCGCGGAATCTCTTTCGAACAGTCCCGCAGCCCACAATATATCCCCTAAGATGTGCACGGTCGAGCAAGCTATTTGGTTTACAGTTTAATCCACAAATTACATTGTATAATGTAAACCAAATAGCTTCTTCGACCGTACAAACATAAGTCTAAGTACGGATAGTAGCGATTTTTTTCCTCTAAGGTTACGTGAAGCTAAATTCTGCCGGGGTTACGGGCCTGGTTCGAAAGAGATACCGCGGCCCCGGAACATAAAGGGCGAGGAAGGAACATGGATGGATTTTAGTCAGTAAGAGTCTGACACTCCCTCCCACTCCGCCCAGAGTGGGAGAAGTCATTTGATGATTTCCCATCCTAAAAAAAAAAGAAAAAAAAAGGTTACGTGAAGCTAAAGCCACAGCAATAAAACAACAGAATGAGCTTGCGTTGGAATTCCTGTGGTCTGTGGTTAGTATTTAATTGTGTTTTTATTTATTATGCACTACGTGTTTTAATGACGTCATCAAACGCAGCTATTATTCATGTACATATTGAATTGATTTCAAATTTTTCATAAAATCATAAGGCAATAAGGCAGAAAATATTTGACAAATACTTGGGAGTATTGCATTCCCAACGCGTTTGTCAATTCAACAAAATTCGTTGCACATAATATATATTCTTCAAAATCCTTCAGATTGCGATAGAGAATGTGTTACGCAATTGGGGTGTTGAATACTTGAATACCTGTGTAAAATTATTCAGTTTAGGGACTTGATATTCAAAAGACAGTACCAAAACCCTAACAAGGCCAGGTCTAGGTCAAGTTCAGCTAACAATTAGCATTTCTACAAGCAAATCAGCATTAAACGAAGACGGATATTTTCTTCAACATCTACAAATAAATAAAATAGAAGTGTCTGTTTGACATACAAAAGTAACAGTATTTTACTAAATGCATATGAAAATATAATCGGCACCTCTATAAACCATTCCTTTTTTTATAATAATGTCTGTTTGGTTCTGCTAATCTCCGAAACGGCTGGACCGATTTTGACGGGACTTTTACTGGGAGATAGCTGATGATGTAAGAAATTACTAGTAAACTTAGGCTTTTGTTTAAGAACGAGAATAATTAGAGTTCCGTGCAAAATGAAACCATTAAATTGTTAACAAAATCCGATTCCAATGGGTAAAAAAGTAATATTTTTGAAGTTTCATTTTGTTTAATAATCGTCTTTTGTTTTACTATGCGCACTTCTAGTTATTACGGAAGGAAGACCATTCTTCTTGAATGTGCTGCGTGAAATTTTGACGATATTTATCTATCTATACAGGGTTATTTTTTGTTTATACTAAACCCGAAAAGGGGTCATTGTACTCATCATTTTGAACAACTTTTTCTATGGGACGAACCCTGAAATCGCGAAAAAAAAATCAGCTGTTCCCTACATTTTGACGAGTTATGCGAACATAAATGTAGGGAACAGCTGATTTTTTTTTTCGCGATTTCAGGGTTCGTCCCATAGAAAAAGTTGTTCAAAATGATGAGTACAATGACCCCTTTTCGGGTTTAGTATAAACAAAAAATAAGGTTGTATATATGAAAATCAATTGCTGTTCGTTAGTCTCACTAAAACTCGAGAACGGCTGGACCGAATTGGTTTAAACGGTAAAAAGTAGTAGGTAGGTAGTAGTAGGTAGGTAGTAGTAGGTAGGTAGTAGTAGGTAGGTAGTAGTAGGTAGGTAGTAGTAGGTAAGTAGTAGTAGGTAGGTAGTAGTAGGTAGGTAGTAGTAGGTAGGTAGTAGTAGGTAAGTAGTAGTAGGTAGGTAGTAGTAGGTAGGTAGTAGTAGGTAGGTAGTAGTAGGTAGGTAGTAGTAGGTAGGTAGTAGTAGGTAGGTAGTAGTAGGTAGGTAGTAGTAGGTAGGTAGTAGTAGGTAGGTAGTAGTAGGTAGGTAGTACTTATCTTTGGTTACATTTATGGTGAAATATATATTTTTTAATTGAGCCTTTTTTTTATATTTATACCAGCAATTATGCATATATATAACAACTGTTCATCTGTGATGTCATAAGGACAAGGCATTATCGCCATGGTGGAGTGGATCAAGACGGATAGGCGACTTCAGATTAAATATCCTACTAAACTTAAAATATCACTTACGGGATAACTTCCGTGATTTTTATTTGTATTGAGCTCCCGATATTTCGACGCTGTTGCAAGCGCCATGATCGCGGGTTGACTGGAGAGTGGAGAACGCGGGTGGATGGAAAAACTTGTTAGGAGCAAACAAATCTGTCTACCCTCTTTCTTTGTCTTTTGCTACGCGCACTACCGGAACTCGACACTAAAAACCGTGATACCTTCAGACAGTGTTTAAATATCTTACTATCCTACTAATATCAATATATGGGAAAGTTTGGGTGGATGTTTGTTACTCTTTCACGCAAAAACGACTGTACAGATTTGAATGAAATTTTGCACACAGATAGTTTATAACCTGGATTAAAACATAGGATATCCCGGTAGTAAGATGCCAGGGGACAGTTATCAAACATCACGCGGGCGAAGCCGCTGGTAGAAGCTAGTGTATTATAGGTAATTGCAAGTTTTCTAGTGCTGTTTTCTTTTAGTAATGATTTTAAAGTGGAAGGTAATACTGCCAATTTTTTTATATATATATTTTTTCTTTGTGAGTAGCAACTTGTAATTGAAAGTCTATTTAAGAAGAAAATTACCCGATTCACAACCTAATGTTATTATTTTTATTTTAGTAAATCATTCTAAAGTAGTTGATAAGTAATAAGATTCTTAGTAGTTGCAATTATCGCTAATCATGTTATCCGAAAATATCATCAGATTAAGTAGCGCAACAATTAGATAATTAAGAGGATATTGTAATTATGATTAAGCATTTTTATACACAACAAAATAATTGTTGATACTACAACTGAATCAATTAGATAAGAATTGGGTACAACACGTTTATTTAGTAGACCAGCCAGTTCACTAATAAGCATGAGATAGTAAGTAATAAATCATTGACTGCTTATCAAGAAATTAATTCTATTTTTACTGCCGGACAATTAAACAACCCACCCTATATCTAAAATGACATCACAATATATAAAGAAATTTTTGTTGTTTCTTTCGTCACACGCAGATAACAAATGGATTAATTGCATTAAAGAAATCCAGATTTGAATGTGATTATCATGCTTTTTCAGGCACTTTATTTTATTTTATTTATTTAGAATTAAAATTTTGTGGCCACATCTAAACCATAATCACACATCTAAATTCTCAGGTTTGATTAGTGATCTAAACCATAATCACACATCTTAGTTCTCAGTTTTGATTAGTGATCTAAACCATAATCACACATCTAAATTCTCAGTTTTAATTAGTGATCTAAACCATAATCACACATCTTAGTACTCAGTTTTGATTAGTGATCTAAGCCATAATCACACATCTAAATTCTCAGTTTTGATTAGTGATCTAAACCATAATCACACATCTTAGTTCTCAGTTTTGATTAATGATCTAAACCATAATCACACATCTAAATTCTCAATTTTGATTAATGATCTAAACCATAATCACACATCTTATTTCTCAGTTTTGATTAGTGATCTAAACCATAATCACACATCTTAGTTCTCAGTTTTGATTAGTGATCTAAACCATAATCACACATCTAAATTCTCAGTTTTGATTAGTGATCTAAACCATAATCACACATCTAAATTCTCAGGTTTGATTAGTGATCTAAGTCATAATCACACATTTAAATTCTCAGGTTTGATTAGTGATCTAAACCATAATCACACATCTAAATTCTCAGTTTTGATTAGTGATCTAAACCATAATCACACATCTTAGTTCTCAGTTTTGATTAGTGATGTAAACCACAATCACACATCTAAATTCTCAGTTTTGATTAGTGATCTAAACCATAATCACACATCTAAATTCTCAATTTTGATGAGTGATCTAAAGTAAACCATAATCACACATCTAAATTCTCAGTTTTGATGAGTAAGCCACAAAATATAAAATAAAATATGCTCAAGAAAGTTCAATTACTTCTCCGGGAGTGCTCAAAATAAATATCTCAATTTTTCTTGTATTAGAGTATCAGACTCTTAAAACACCTAAATACAAGAAAAAATGTGATAGTCCTATTAATTGAAGTCCTCATAAGTAAGTAGGTCCTCTAGGTATCTGAGATTATATTTTAAACTGGCTTCTCTCAGCGGTTTCACCCGCGTTAAGTTTGATAATTGTCCCAAGGAAACTTACTACCTGGATAAAAAGTATCCTATGTGTCCAGGTTGTAAACTACATGTGTGCAAAATTTCTTTCAAATCCGTACAGTAGTTTTTGCATGAAAGAGTTACAAACATCATACATCTTTACAAATAAAAATCAATTGCTGTTCGTTAGTCTCGCTAAAACTCGCGAACGGCTGGACCGATTTGGCTCATTTTGGTTTTGAATTATTTGTGGAAGTCCAGGGAAGGTTTAAATGGTGAGAAGTAGTAGGTAGGTAGTAGTAGGTAGGAAGTAGTAGCTGACAGGACAACGTCTGTTGGGTCGGCTAGTTTTTAATAAATATTAGTAGGATAGTAGAATTGGTACAAATTAGGATAAGTAGGAATAAGGATTAGTAGGAACAAGGATTAGTTGCGAAGTAGGATTAGTAGGAAGTAGGATCTTTTGGTCTTACACAGAACATGAGCATTTTTCTAAGAACTCTTTTTTACTAAATGCCCATGATCATTTAAGTAGTTCGAGGTCATGTAAGTTCTTTGACCGAGTTCAGCTCAAGATAGGTATTACTAGTACAATTTGAAATAGATTCAATAGGCTGATAAGATTAGCCTCATATCAATCATGAGGGTGATCTCAAGTATTTAAGTCAGAGACCTTTTTCCTTCTATAGAAGTGGCAGACAATGACAGATTATAGTTTATTATCTGGTATGTGTATATTTTACATGATTTCTTTAGAAAACAATAATAGAGGTTTTGTGAGGGTATAACGGAGTAATTAATAGTATTGTAAGTTTGGGCAGTGCACACAATTTCAGAAGTAGACTTCTGAGAGATTGTTACATAACATGTACCTTAAAATATTGTACAGCAGAAGAGTTTGTTTGTTTGTTTGGTTGAACGCGCTAATCTCAGGAACTACCGTGTCGAAGAGAAAAATTTATCGAGGAAGGCTATGGGCTATATAACATCACGCTATGACCATCAGGAGCGGAGCAGGAATGAAAAAAGTTGCAAAAACGGGGTTTTTTTTTCCTTTAATTTTTCTCTCTTATGTGACGCAGACGAAGTTGCGTGGATCAGCTAGTGTACCTTAAAAGTGATTCTAATATCTTAAGATGTATGACAAATTAAAATAAACCACTATCTACACACATTTATGACTATTTTCATGTGTTATTTTTTACACCTATTAGACTAGTAACTTGTCAGTCTAATCTACGGTCTATGAATGTTATTGCCCAAAGATCAATGCTTCACAACAGGCACATAGTTTCAACTTTCTGACTAACTTCCTAACTCCTTGCCAGTTGCAGAGTGCTTGTAAATCTATCTATATAAATAAAAATGAATTGTTGTTCGTTAGTCTGATTAAAACTCGAGAACGGCTGGGACGATTGAGCTGATTTTGGTTTTAAAATGTTTGTCGTAGTCCAGGGAAGGTTTAAACGGTGAGAAGTAGACAGGTAGGTAGGTAGGTAGTAGGTAGGTAGGAAAAAATGCATTGCAACGCATGCCGGGTACAGCTAGTGTTTAATATAAATTAAGTAATGGTTAAAATAAAGAGTCACATTTTGATGCCTAGAGAAAATTAAGATAAATAGAATTCTCTTTATTATGTACACCATAAAAATTAAAATACAACAGTTTGAAACATTTTATAAGGGGTAACACAATGGGCGGTCTTATAGCTAAAAGCGATCTTTTAAAGACAACCTTAAATTTAAAAATTTAATTAAATAAGTTAATTTTGAACAGCCATTTTCAATAACCTACCAACAGGTATTGGAAAGTTGCTATCTCTGTCTGTTTGACATTTTGTTTACCGACCGATGAAAAGAAATGCTTGCTTTGATTTTTGTATAAATAAACTGACAGGTAGGTGACATTCATAGGACTTACTTTGTTTATAGAAACACCCATAGCTACGAGAGTAGGGATAATAACCAACAGTTATACATATTGACGACCCGATTGGCGTAGTGGTAGTGACGCTGCCTTATGTTCTTAGAGTCCTGGGTTCGAATCCCGGTAGGAGCAAATGTTTGTGTGATGAGCACGGACATTTGTTTCCGAGTCGTGGATGTTTATATGTATAATAAGTATGTATTTACAAACAAAAAAGTATATAAGTAGTACATCAACTATCTAGTGTCCACGACACAAGCTTTGCTTAGTGTGGCACTTGGTGGCGCTGTGTGTTAATGTCCAGTGATATTTATTTATTTAAGTTATGGAAAATGGCCATATATGGGTAATGGTAAGACTTAAAACACTACTTTGTATTTTTATCTACCCAAAATTGCTTGTAGTAGTAGGAAGTCAATCATAAAAGCCAAAAATAGCTGTTGGTCAATCATAGTTCAGGAAGGGATTCAAGGATTTCCTTTGCAACAGGATCTCAAACAGAAGTGGTCAATTTGATGCTAAGTATAGAAGCAGGGTCCCTTGTCCAAACCAGAGGTGGTCAAGATTTATCATTTCCTCACTCCAACCAATCATTTACTGACCTTGTTTTTTAATGTTACATTCTGTCATTTGTTTGTTGTTCATCATTGTTGGCTTGAACAAATATTGGAAAGTAATCTATTTGTCAATGTTTTAAGATTGTAGTGATAATGTTATTTTTGAAAAATAATAATAAGGCAGAAAAATTTAGATGTGTTGATCCTCCCACCTTTTACATGGGGAAATATAATACAAATAACTGGGGAATTGTGCATAAACAATAGATTCATCACTGTTTTTAAATCCTTTGGAGATAACAGCCATGATGACAAGTGTTGTTTTAATTGAGTGTATCGTCTTAGGCCCGTATTACAGAACATCGCTCAATACTCAAGCATTACTTAAAACTAGATTCAAGCCATTTGATTGGTTGAAACTAGTTTTAAGCAACACTTGAGTTTTGAGCGATGTTCTGTAATACGGGCCTTAGAGGCGGTTGTAATCTAAGTTGTAACAATATAAAGAGTAACTTTAAGTTACAATGTCCAGACCTTTAATTAAAATAGACAGGGTAGATAGATATAGCTAGCATAGATCATATTAAATGTATGCATTAAGATAATGAATAGCATGATATTACTAAGTTGTTGTAGTCATGAATAATTTATTGACATCTCATTACATCACTTGGATATAAATAAACTTAACTCAAGCTTATTACTTAAGTACCAGACAAATTATGTACAAAATTATGTACCTACATATAAAAGCATTATTTTGATTAAAATATTTGCCGCCATTTCAATCATGTACAAACTTGACAAGTAAGTAAGCGTCTATTATCAAACAAACAACTCATAATTAATGAGCAATCACAACTTGCAAATGAATGAAACCCAATGAAAATTCTCGATAAAACTAACCGAAACGGAAAGATTTTTCATCATGATAACGTGGAGGAATTCAGAGTGTCACGAATATCATAATAATAAAACAAAACGGACTATGTTATCAGCACAAAACCGTTGGATACCGGAGGAAAACATTACGGAAAAATACAAAACTTCGCCGGAAAAAAATTGTTACACAAACCACATGAACTTTGAAAACTTCTAGAAGAATGGTTTTGATAGTTTCTGCATAAAACAAAATAAATAATGAAACCGTTACCTTTTAAAACAATCACAGTGCGGACAGGTCAACAGGAACAAAGTAGGTTGCCGTCCAGCGTTCGTACGATTTTACACGTGCAACGGCACCTCATAACAAGAGTAAAACACTAGAGACTAAAATTTTGCAATAGCTTAATTCCACAAACTAGTTTTAACAATTTTAATCTAAAATAATAAAGGCTTTTTTGCAAAATAATATTCACAACACGCATACGATACACTCTTGCGAAAAATCTGACATTAGTGACAGTTAGGTTTTTTTTTTCATTTTTTCCATGGTTCATGAAACCGGTTACGCACAGTGAGTTGAAAAATGTTATTTTGTTATTTTTTTCGTTTTTAGTCAATTCAAGTCACAGTATAATTTGAGTAAATCCAACAAATAATGTAGTTGTAAAATTAATAGTTATGAAAAAAAAAAGAATTGAATTAATTTGTAACACCGAGCCATGGACTAAATATCACAGGGCAGACAGTGCCATCTATGGGCAAATACAGATATTAAACAGCGCCATCTATTGCAATACATGAAAGCCACCACTGCTGTCGGTTTTTAAATTTTCATATCAATGAGATAGCGCTACCAGTACCTACTAAATATCATTGCTTACATTTCTGAAACTAGGTAACGCTACTAGTTTGAAAGAGGAAATACCACCCTCAACGTTTTTTACTAGAAGCATATTACAAGTTACAACGAGAGAGTCTAATCTCTTTCCCTGCTCTAAGTTTGAAAATACTAGAAATCATAGTTCTATTTTTAAACTGTTTTCGCATTTCAGGGTCCGAAATGTCTAATATTCTTTGTATTCCGATAACAAGGTGTTTTTCTTGACTGTGCCTACACAGCGAAACTCTTTGTAACCTATTTTTATTTAATATTGAGTACCTAGTACAGAAGTTACACGATTGTATCGTCTAACTTCTTTAGGTAGGTACCTAGGTACCGTATACCTATGAAAGTGCTCTGTGAGGTACCGTAAAAAGGGGTAAGCAGAAACAAACGAGTAAATCGAGACAAAATTATTAGGGATTTTAACGTTGAATTAATATGATAGTTGCCAGCAAGGTCTCCAAATAATTAAATTAACAAGACAGAGTACCTACATAAGTACATATTGTGTCGGTAGCATACTATTTTAAATTGTTTAAGTACAATTTGTGTTATGGAATACAAACACAATTAGTTTATAAAATATATGATAACACGTTAAAACCCTTTTAAAAGTTTTGTCTCGATTCATCCATTCTTCTCTCGGCACAGCGATTTACCCGGTGAGTCTATTTTTTCTTTTTTTACATTTTAATATTTTGTAATCACTAAATGACTTTATAATTTGTAATATGTAAATAGAATAAACAGGAGGTAGCGCTCAGTTACTGCGACCACTAATCTGTTTTTAGCGAGTGACGTTGACCGATATTTTGGTTATGGAGTTGATGGAGTCAATTGAATGACATTAGATTGGATAGAACTGCCTCGTTGGTCTCGTGCCCGCAAGCAAGATTGCTGAGCAAGAGATCCAGTGTTCTTGAGCTTTTCTATCAGGAATGTCTCAGTAGCACAGAGTCTAGATTTGCGCCCGATATATAAAGTTCGGATCTCATGTTAAGATAGGATAGGTAATGAAAACCCCAGAAAAAACTGAAACATTTTATTTAAATTATAACTCTTTTCTTCACATAAATAACGCTCTCTTTAAAATGTATCTGGAAGCCTCTACATAAACATAGTAAAGTTTTGAATGTCATACAACTAGGTACAGGATAAAATACAGAAAGTAGCTTAGATAAAAATTAAAAATAGCTTAAAAATATCGTCGAAGTACGCAGTAAATTGAACGAAGTCACCCAGTAGATCACTGCAGGCAATCAATGTTCACCTAGAAAACAAATTATGTGTTAGCTACTGCTATGGAATTATTAAGTACTATGGTGCTGCACTGACCATAGACAGCGGGAGTGATTAGTTAGCATTCTCGCGCCATTTTTCGTGAAAATAATATTTACTTACACAATGTTTTTTTTTTTATGATCAATCTAAAGGCAGTAATTATGGTTATGATTTCTTATGGATAATGCTAATGTATTTCTCTAAGTGCGTTTTTTTACTTATTTTTTTTCTATAATATCACTGGGTTAAGAAAAATATTATGTTCTTCGTGTCGTAACTTTCATAAGAAATTTGGAACTGCCCATTACAATTTATGATGTCGCTGATTAGATTTTTGACATAGAAATAGAAATACATAATTTAAACTAATCATAATACTACAATATCTCGTATTAGTATAAGATAATGAATTAGTCTCATGTGATTACCTAACACTATTTTTAAAACTTGTTTACTGTGAGTAGGTAGTTTAACAATAACATAAAATGTTGTAAGCACAACAAAAATACAGAAAAATCATGCAAGTTCGATAAAACTACAATTGAAAATCATGCGATATAAAACAGTCAAAGCAGTAAACATTTTCAAAATACTAAAAATAAATTGATTGTAGATTTTGGCACAAAAAAAAAATAACAAAAAGGGTAAAATTTAGTTACATATAAAAATTACTATAAACACTGTTTTAGGCTTTCACGGTTTAAAACTAAACTTATATTGTCACTTACGGGATATCTTCCGTGATTATTTGGTATTTTGAGTTCCCGATATTTCGACGCTGTTGCAAGCGCCATGATCGCGGGTTGACTGGAGTATGCGGGTGGATGTAAATTAAATTGTTACGAGCAGACAAATCTGTCTACCCTCTTTCTTTGTCTTTTGCTACGCGCACTATTGGAACTCGACACTAAGTCACGACAAAACGCACTCACAGTATCACCAAGTTTTTTGGAGTTTTTTGTATGATGCCGGCTGCTACTTTTGAGCATACTCAAAACTGGATTCCACGTACTCGACAATTTGAAGCCATCCTCTCGATTGAAATTTTTGTACTTCCTTATTTCAATTGCTTCTCTTGTCAGCCTTGGTAGGTAATGTTTGTCCTTAGACAAAATACGCGGCTTGTGAAATTCGATCCAGTGATTGGGCCCTGACTGCAGTAGATGCTCCGCTATAGCAGACTTTTGCTCATCCTTATTTTTCACAGCCTTTATGTGTTCTTTGATTCGGCATGAGATGGTTCGCTTAGTTTGACCGATATATGAACTGCCGCAACTGCAGTCAATTTTATACACACCAGGATGTTCAAAGGGGATCTTGTCCTTCGCGGAAGATATCCCGTAAGTGACAATATAAGTTTAAAATTACTATAATTAAGTAAAAGGTAAAATGAACATCACAGCTAAATTTTCTAAAAATAATCATGGGTTTAAAATAAGATACTTAATACAATTTTATAATAGGTCAATGAAGTAATCTAAGTAATTTAAAAATAAATGTAACGTGTATTTTTAGAGGCCATTAAATGCGTTTTGCGTAGAGATGGACCAAAAACCGACCAATCAATAATATCAAACCGTGTGTAGCCGCGTAACGTGTGAGACATTATTTACAGAAAATAATCTCTCACACGTCAAAGAAATAACTTGGTATACGGTAGGTAACGGAGGTAACGTTCTATGTAAAATTCCGAGTATATATTCTTCTTAAAAACAGCAAAAGATACTTCTCAATCAACGGTCAGCAATGGTACATCTCTACTCAGGAATTTTGTGGTTACATTGTTACTTCTATGTTATATAATTAGCATAGCGATAATTGTGATCATTGCCAGCAGCAAACCGAGCAGCGTCAGCCAGTCCAAATCTGCCAGGTGTTGGGAGAACATCATAGTGTAGGTACAAGCTAACATCAACGTGCCAGAGTCGTGCCAATCGCGCTTCGACTGCGAGTTATCATCGCCTGTCGAAACAAAAACAACGCATACAGTAAAAAAAAACTAGTTAGTACAGGCAACAAAAAACAACGGGGTTGTGAACACAAAGTGAACAAAAAGCTGGATGCAAAATGGTTACAGTGAAACCCAGACACCGTGCATGAGAATGGACCACGTACCTCTATTTTCTTTTTGTGAATGTGTTTGCCTTTTAGTTCTCCATGGAACTACGTTCGTTGGCAGTGAGTTGCTTTGACTAGGAGTACAATCATCTGTCTGGTCTACAGACAACCTTCTCAAGTGCTGATTCATAGACTGAACCAATTTAGGCGAACTTAAATCATTGCGAATTTTATTTTCGGAGCCATTCTGGCTTTCGTTGACAGCCCGCGATTTTGCGTTACTGTCTAATTTAAATATCGTCGCCAGTTCCTCAGAAGAATTATATTCTGTTGAATCAGCAGCATCCTTCTTTGTTTCCAAATCGTCTTCGTATATAGACAGATTAACGGAAGCCCTATTAGGAACTTCTTGATTACAGGTAGTTTGTGAAACTTGGTTCAGCTTTTCAGTGGCTTCGGTAATTCCAGACATTTTCTCTGTATTAGTGTTATTACAATTATCCGGTTTTGGTCCTTTATTCTGTGTAAATAATTTTTCATTTACTTGACAAATACCAGCGATTAAATCAGATATTCCGTCTTTTAACTCTTTAAAGGCGTTAATTTCATTAATTTCTTTAATTTTATCATCGGTGTTCAAGAAAGGGTTCAACGAATTAATGACTGGTGGTTTCAATTCCATTTTGTTTATATTATTTTCGTTTTCATTAACCGTTTCTATTTTAACCGCATCTTCTTTTATAGTCAATGGTACAACGTCAGGTATCAACTTACTCTCTGGTATCACAACGGTAGTTTCTTGAGCCTTCAATTGTTCTTCAGCTTTCGCTATATAATTCGATAGTTTTAAACTTTCATCTTCAAAGTTTAGTTCTTTTTCGTAACTATGCTTGAGCTGATCTTCGACTTTGTGTAACTGATCTGATATGGCTAAAAGACTATCTTCAGTCTTCTTCCCTTTCGAATCTTCATTGAGGCCATTAACGTTTGTCTGTGGTTTATCATCTGTCTTTTCACTTATTACCTCAGACCGAACATTAACATGCTTTACTTCAGGCGCAATATCTTCTGAAGATTTACATGTCAAACCATTCAAAAAAGTTTGCCGGCTATCAGAAATTCGGCTCTGGACGTCTGATTTCTTCTCATTATTGTTTCTATTTTTATCTAATTCTGCTAACGCTACACCTAACTTATTGCTTGTATCCATAGCTTCTTGCGCCAGCATGCTAAGAACCTGTTGAAACTCATCCTTTGATGAACGTTTCGATGCTTGAGGAGATCTATTTGATGGTGATGAGCTTTTGGACTTATCACAAGATGGTGGCTTAGCAAGGTGCTTATCATCACTATGAATGAATGAATCGTCTTTTGCGAAATGATGGGTGGGTGCATGGGTGTTATTGACAAATAGACTGACAGTGTTGTGTCTTTGCTTTACCTTGTTACGAGGGTAGTGCTCCGGCTCGTTGTCGTTATTTTCGAATGTATTGCGCAGCCTTTTCATGACGTCACTGTTACTATGTGTTTTTTGTAACGTAGCCATTTTACTCATGTTCAACGCATCGTCAATTTCTTTTTGTATCATGGTGAATATGTTAGCAGATAGAGATCTCACAGCTCTCTTTTTCTTAAGATTAGCGGCAGAGTCCTTAGTGTAAGGATACTCGTTATAAGAATGATTGTTATTGATTAAACCAGTGTAATCTTCACCATTAAAATGAGTAGAATGCCTATTATCCTTCCTTAAACTTCTATACGCTAAATCGTCAGAAACAAGGTCCGGTGATCTTCGTGGAATAAATCGGGATCGGCCTTTGTTTTCTGGTGTTGCATGAAGATAGTCACTTTGAGGAGCTGGTGATACTGGTCCTATTGGTATGCCAAATGGCGGTTGAGGGTCCATTGTTTTTAACCGACTGTTAGTCTGTTTAATATTTCTGTAAACAACGTCGTCATAAACTATATCTGGCTCGTTTCGTTCCGACTGCCTGTCGTCATCTGACGCATAGGGCACATAAACAGGTGAAGCTAACATATAACTTATTTGTGATTGTGCATCCTTATAATTAGGTTTTTCCTTTGTTAAGGAATTCATCCGCCTAAATGCCATATCATCTTGCAGTTTGTCAGGTAATGTCGACCTTCTTTGAGCACGTCTCAATGGTGTCGTTGGTTGACTTCGTAGTTGGATCTCGTCATCGTTTCCATTCCAATCATTGAAATGGTCGTTGAACTTCGGCGTCATTAACTCACGACGTTCAGCTCTATCTAATAAATCTTCGTCGCCTAAACCTAAGCTATTGTAGATGGCTTCTAATTCATTGAGAGCATCGTCAAGGTTAGTAGATTTTCTTCTCTCCGAACTCTTTTCATCGTCAGACGGCATTTGATAAATACTGGGAACATACGTATCAGATTTATGTCTAATGTGTGTTTTTGAAGTCGGCGTTGTAACAGTTTTTGCTGGGTCAACTGTAACCGATCGCTTGTACTCTGTCGTCGCCTTCCAAACTTTAGCACCGTCGGTTGTGTCAACAGTAGAACTTTTAAAAGGAGTTTTGTTTTTATTTTGAATGTCTGTGTTTTCTTGGCCCAGTTTACTTTGTTCTAAATACGGAGCTACTCTGTTCATTTGCGTACTGTTTGAGAAGTCACTGCTGCTTCTAGAGTTTGCGTATATATTTTGCTGCCGTCTTTGTCTTTCGGCATCGTCAATTTTTTTCCAGAAATCTGATGCGTTTCGTGGTCGACGATACACACTCTCAGCAACGTTTTGAGAAGCTTGAGAGTCACTTAAGTATTGATTTTCGTAACCATTTTGACTAGTTTTGACACTAATAGGTCTCCGAGATCTGGGGCTTTGATCTGCGTAGTACAGATAGTCATGTTTTAGTTGGACTGGTTCTGGTTTAACAATATTTGTGGGACCTATAGATTTCCTCCAAGGTGGTGAATTAGCGTAGAGCCCATAATGATTTGGTTCTGCTGACACTGAGGCTGGCCTTCGAGGCTGTTCATTCCTAATCTGGAAGTTCTGTATGTATTCATTATTTTGCATATTAATGTGGTCCTCAGAGTTTGAAATAGGTCGTCGCAATCCATTGAAGCTGTGGCTCAGTGATCTCTCCTGACTTCGTCTCATGACTCTTTCAAAATCGTTATTAGGGACGCCGTGCATAACATTTTGTTGTGTATTTGCTATTCTATCTGCAACCATGGGGTTATTTTCATAGTACATTGATATAGGAGTTGCGACTTTTCGTTGCATATCACGAGGGGGTGGCACAGGGGGTGCTTTCTCCTCTCTCTTAATATTAGTTACATTTCCCAGTGGGAACTTGACACACATGACACTATCCGGGTTCTCATACTGGTTACTGACGCTCCTTTCTCGGTTATTATTAGCATAAAGCATTTCTCTATTAATGTTACTAGTAGGTATGGAATAATTAATATGTTCATTGTTAACTTTTGCGTTAAAATTGATGGATGATGGGTAACTTTGTGTCGAAGGGAATGATGATATTGATTCGGATTTCATAGGACGGCGGTTAACGTCATTGGCGTACAATTGTTCCGTTTTAACATTTTGTGTTTGGTCACGTTTGCAGGTACCATAACCACTACTTTGACTTGTCGGCGTTCTTGTCAACAGTTCAACTTCAGCTTTTGTGTAACCTTGCTGTAATAACTCGGCTTCTTTATTCAGTTGATTTTCTTCATCACGAGATAACCTTTTGATATATCTCTCATTTCTTGCACTTCTCGACCTTTTGTTTAATGAGCTATCACGTGAACGCATTAAGGAATCTTCACTTCTAAATCGAATCATCAATGATGAATTTGATGACTTGAGTGATTCTTCTTCACTGCTCGACTCTCCCTTCATACTATTTCTAAGTGCTTCAACTCTGGCTTTCAATCTGCCTTTTCTTGTTTTCCTGGAGGCTGTGTCCAAAGATGGTCCTAGGGATCTATTTGAATTGTCTTCTCTTAAGCTGAGGGATTCTTTGGAAGCTCCGTACATTTCTTGTGTTTTGGCCCGGTAGTTGATGAACCCAGCCGATGGGTCGGAGAGCACACCGTCATCGGTAACATCTCGAAGATTCGGTTTCGCTAAACTTTGAGCTCTTCTTGAATCCCTTATAACTATGTGGTCAAAATTATTAACTGCTGGAGTCTTCTTTTTCTTCTTAGACTTTCTTTTCGATGGTGAGCGTGTGCTGACTCCTTCATCGCTTTCAGAGGACTCTTCACTTTCGTCTTCTTTTTTCTTTCGTCGAAATAGTTTTCCAATGGACCATTTCTTGTCTTTCTTTCGTTCAGTTTCTTCTGGTTGTGCGGGGCGCTCAACGCGGCGCTGGACGGTGGCATATTCTTCTGTGTAGGGACGGTACGTCGCCGTCGGTGCCGATATGTCTCGGTGAGGGACCGGTGGGGAGTTGACAGCCTGAAATGAGACAAAGTCTAAATTAGTTTCATGTCACGGGTGAAAAAGACACAAGAGCCCGTTGTAATTTAAAACTTAATTTAAATGCCTGTATTGTCCCCGTTTCAAAGCATTTATAAAAACCCGCATTTTACAACCAAACGAGTACCTAGTTGTGAGACTAGTAAAAAATTCAACGTTTGTACTGAATGTACTCACGACAGATTTGTAGAACATAGGTAAGTACCTCGCCTTGCTGTCTAGAAGTATAATTTGCCAAGGACGTTAGTTTGGCATAGTGTCAAATGTAAAAATGTTAAAAAATACTATGAATTTGTATTGTTTATTGGACGTGAAAACGGAAACGTTGTATGTAAGTGTTTTTAGTATTTTATCTTAGGTTAAAGATCAGAGTAATTTCGACCAAGGATAGCGATAAATCTGCAACTGTACACAGTCTCTTTTATTTCAATATCTTTTACGGAACTCAAATTCTGCGAAGTAATTTAAACAAATTATGAAACAAAAACAAAATACATGGAACTAAAAAATATTTATAAGTACAGAGTTTCTTTAAATTAATTAACAGTACCTACCTACTTCTGATGGATGCTACTAAATTTTCCAACCTCGTCGCCAAATGGGCTGAACCAATTTATATTGATATCGACATCCCAAGGAGAAGAAGAACCTACTGCAGTACGTTCAACAATTCTAAGTATTAATCATAGCATAGCATCATTACCAGCCTATAATGTTCCCACAGCTGGGACACAAGCTTCTCATTAAGAGGAATTGGGCGTTAACACTCCAAGCAGGCCCAATGCGTGGAGAACAAATGAGGAATATGTGCTGTTAAACCTACCTCAAATTTGTACGACATGTAAATAAATGAAAAATGAAATGAATATATCGTGAGGAAAGTTAGGAGTACGAATGTGGCTAGGAAAGAGTGGAGGAAGACCAAAGAAACGGTGGATATACAGTGTGAACAATTAAATGGCAAGAAAGGATGTGATTGCTGAGATGACGAGTAAAAGAGATGTATGAATATATGAATGAGACAAAAAACGAAATAAATTGGGATAAAAAAGGAGAATGTTGATGACGTCTTTGACTTAATTCTAGCACATACCACCGCTATTCTCTAACTCTCAAAGTACTTGAACAGCTTTAATTAGGAATGCGTTGAACTCTGATTGGGTCTACAATGACCCAATAAACAGCAAACGCAAACCAATAATGGAAGCTATAATTGTTTCAGCATTTCGCTTGCCAAAATCCAATGTTTTAATTGGTTTGTTTTGCACCAAAGATCATTAATTAACAAATGATAATGAAAACAAAACACAGTGTATCAGCTGGTTGTCTTTGGCGTAAATTATGTCACGTTTACGAATGTTTTTATCTCTTAAATGTGTTATGGCAACATAGTATTGTGGATTTCGACGCCATCTGTGTTATATCGAGATGACTTTGAACCCAGTACGTGAACAATAATTGAATCTTAGGCCCGTATTCCTGGGGTTGCGGACTGTTCGAAAGAGATACCACGGCCCCGGAACATAAAGGGCGAGGAAAGAACATGGATAGGTTTTAGTCAGTAAAAGTCTGACACTCCCTCCCGCTCCGCCCAGAGTGGGAGAAGTTATTTGATGATTTCCCATCCTAAAAAAAGGGCCAACGGAGACTAGGCCCGTATTCCTGAAACTTGGTGAATATGTATTTACAGGAAGTCAGTGGCCCAAACAGTCTGACAACCTGTCTTACCAAAGGGTATCGTAAAACCCAGTACTAACTGGGTTGTGGTGGTCAGATAGGTAGTCGCTCCTTGTAAAATATTGGTATCAGCATCCGGTAAGACTGGAAGCGGACCTCAATGTAATTGGGAAAAGGCTAGGCAGATGATGATGATGAATATATATTTAATTGGAGTGAATTTTGATAATACCTTTATCGAATAGTGATTCGATCAAGAATAAAACCAAACAAATGCGAGTCGGACTCGTGGAGGATTCCGTTCCATTTTAGTAGGCGAGCCCGCTTTTTTATTATTTGTTACCAGTACTACACTGGTAACAAAAATACACATTCAGTAAAAATTTCAAATGTCAATCTATTACGTATCATGAGATACGGCGCCGGTGACAGACAGACAAACGGACAGCGGAGGTTTAGTAATAAGGTCCCGTTGTTTACCCTTTACGTACGGAACCCTTATAAGATTATTTTTGTGGTTTAGCTTCTGTTTAAATTTCAATCATCTCTTCATGACGATTTTTAACCGACTTCTAAAAAAGGAGGAGGTTCTCAATTCGGATGTTTCTATTTTTTTTTTTTTTTTTTTTTATGTTTGTTCGGGCATAACTCCGTCGCTTGCCAACCGATTTAGAAAATTCTTTTTTTGTTGGAAAGGGTATTCTTTCCAAATGGTCCCATAGCCACCAAGTCGGGATCTGATGATAGGATCTTGGCGAAATCGAGGGAACTCTTCAAATTTTATATGAAAACGTGTTGCGATTTTGGTATTTTCTACAACAAGTGAAGCATTTGCGTTTGATAAGAACCATTCTACCATCAGATCTGATGATGAAGCCAAGAGTCACGGAACTCCATAATGAGACAATGTACCCTAGTCGTGTTTGGGCTTGTTGTAATTGTAACGGTATGCACTTTCCATGTATATCAAGCACATGTGAACCACTAAAAAGTGAAAAATAAAAACTTTTTTTGCAAAAAATAAAACCGACTTCAAAAAAAATAACAAAAACGTGAAAAATAACTTTAGCTTCTGAAGTCGGTGACAAAAGAACTAAAGCAATCAAACAAAGGTCACCGACTTCAGAAGCTAAAGTTATTTTTCACGTTTTTGTTATTTTTTTTGAGGTCGGTTTTATTTTTTGCAAAAAAAGTTTTTTCAACTCATCCAACACCTATTCGGATACTGAAATAGGACCTTAGTCGAATAACCAGTATTCGTGACTGAAGTGAGACAGCTAATATTACTGAAAGGTCAACCACTTGATTCCTACTCGACTCAACAAAAGCTCGACTACGAAACCAGGGTTACACCTAATCACTTTCAAATACTGGCCGTGGCTTTGGAATTTAAAGGCCAGAATGTGAAAAAAGAATAGGTTCAGTATCAAACGAGGCTTTTTCTGTTGGGAGTTTTTAGTAACGTAAAGGAAATACAACTATCTCATAACATTTAGGTTTATTTTTTTGCTAGAAGAGCAATTTTGTAACACCCACAGAAAAAAACTAAACGAGTACTTTCTATATTAATCGGACGAATTTACGCTAAGTTTACTTCGAGCGTTCATGCTAGGCCCACATAAAGCGTCATTTTCATAATTAAAATTAAACTTACAGGTAAAAACGATCTAAAATATTCATTGTTCCTCCTCTCGGCGACTTCAAGCATGGCGACCATATTTTATTATAATATAAACACTTATTTAAAGAACATTTACAAATATTCACACCCACTTGCGTAATTTTGGCACGATGGTCCTAACGTTATGTTTTAACACAATATTACACACACTAACACCTATATTATAAACATAATATCGTACTATTATTAATTTATTGCACTGAAAACTTCCACCGTGTTTACTATTTCAGTCTTTGAGCATCGTCATTAGTCTCCTAACTAGAACTAAAATATTGCTTAAACTAACACTCGGACCACACGTAATATTGTATTTTCGTCTCGTCTATTTTGCAAATCTTTGGGGTTACGCTACACTATATAGTTACTGCAAGAATATTGATGTAACACTATTATGGCACACGAAAACATGTATATATGTTATATCACAACGAAAGACATAAACAAATAACTAATTAGAAGCTCGGGGAGCGCGGGCGCACCGCGGACGCTGCGCGTGCGACTCGCCAACGCTGCGCGCGCGTCGCCTCGCGATAATTTCGGCCAACTACAGATAGATCCGCGTCTTATCCTATATTTCTTCGCTATAATAACACAGGCGCCCGATGCTCCACAAATCTAGCTATTTATACACTCACAACATTTTTTTTTTATTTAGATGCAATTCTCGTGTCGAAAGGAATCTTTAGATGTTTTTTTTGGACAGATGTTATGAAAATAGACGTGTGTATAGGAAGTGCCGTTAGCACTGAATGACTCGCATTATATTAGTTTTATTTAAATGTTATTGATAACGAGCTCAGATGTCGACAGGCGTTCATTAGGTTTCAAAGATAACAAGAAGCGAGAGAAAATTATTATGATTACTACGTTTGAACATTAACGAACTTTTCTTTGTATTTCGGTCAAAGATCAGAGACCTTAAACTAAGAAAAACATTCGTGCGACATTTTATCGTATCAATAAAAATATTTGGAACGCAATGAAGATATAAATATCTCATACCTGGAAGAAGTAGAGATAGATGCGTAATTTCTTAATCAAGCATCATTTGAATTTGAAGGTACGGTAGTCTTGCAAAATCTTTAAAGCCAACGTTCTTAAATAGACGAAGAGTAATGCAAAACAAGTTCAGTTACTGCAAAAGGTGGGAGCAAATGAAGCGAAGAAAGCACTGAAGGGAGATCCAAATATAACTCGGCTGAGTCAAGTGCACGATGTTGATTTTGAAACACTATTCAGTATAGTTGCTCTAACTATGTTTGAGATATAGGCGAGGTCACTGCTAGCAGACAACTATTTGAGAACAGCGGATATCATGAAAACAGATCAACGATAATTTGTTTACGTGTCGAACCATTGATGTATCTGCAGCAACGTTTATAATTCAACTGTGAGGCAAAGCGCAATCGATTGTGAAATCAAAACTGAATAGCAGGTTATCTTAATTTAGATTGAGCCGCCATATTTCATTGAGTGTTAGTTGCTATGATTTATATTTACGAACTCAGTGAATGAACTAACGATGTTATAAAAAATATGTTACGTATATCAAGCTTTAACAAATAATAAATTCAATATTGAAACAGTTTTCGAGTACAATTGTAATACACATTTTTTTTGTACGCATTTAAAAAGGACATTGGCAAAATAAATGCAAAACGTATGTTTAGTTGGAATTGTTTCTATAAGTATCAATCTTGGGATCGTAAAGACTTCGAGGAGATTTATAGGACAGACTGCAAATATACGACTGCGAACAACCGACCGAAATAGTTCTGAACGATTGAAGAAGTACAGTTAAATGATGGATATTCCAATGAAGAGACTTACTTCAGATTTCTGGAAGCCTGGTAGCCTTTGATCAGTAAATCTGCTGTTAAATATGATGTTTCCTATAATCTAGTGAAATAGCAACAACCAATAAAATCGCTTAATTTGACAATAAATAGACTACGTTTTTTAAATAATAGGCAAGGCGTTTCGACATTTTCTACTAATGCCTTAAAAGAACGCAAATTCTGCGAAACATTTCGAATTACATACAACGTTAGGAATCCATTTAGTATCACAAATGTTTTGTTGCCAGCACTTACTTTGAATGTATATGACCAAAACGCGCAAACGATGCAGCTTTTTGTTACCCTGGCGTATTGCTAAACGATCCCTCGAAGCCGCACTCGTCCAAAACATACGATTGTGAATGCGATTCTTGTGCCAAAAATAAGCCGCGTCGAAGCATCGGTTGCGTTCTTTTTATTCGCTATAAAATGCATCACGAACAACACAATATCGTCTTGAATGTCTTCAATGCTAGCAACGTCAGCTGCAAACGACTGTGTCTAAGTGGTTGTCTCAAATATCCAGAATTCCTTTTCTCTTTCACCAAAAGGAATTTCAAACCCTTTTTAATTTTGTAATGGATGGGAATCTCCTAAATTAAGTCGGTCCAACAATGATTGGTTATTTTTAGAATCTCATTCCGTAACCGTCACGTTGGGCTGACGTCTAAACAAATTAACCCAACAACTCCATTGGAATAGACACTATTTAATTAAGCCTGAAAAATGGCGGGACTGTGCGGGAGAACCGCATCAGATACACTCCATTAAAAATAGGACAGAGTTGGGGACCAATTTATACCTTGCCGGGATAATTAAGGAGCCGCAGAACGTAATCAAATCGAAGTAAGGGCCATTTAAAGCACGGTGCGTAAAACTTCTACAAGTTATTACAACAGAACACATATTAATAACCCTTGCCCCTCCCTTACCCCTCCCCCCTCCCTTAATAAAGGATCTGACTTATGTTTTGGCTATACATATATTTATCGTTTCTAATCAACGAGTAAAATCCAACATCTTTTTTTTAACAGTGAACATAATCTCGAAAATAATCGTAAAGAACAAATTGATGTTGCAGAAAATTGGGAACCGATTCCATCTACTCAAGGTGCTCAATTTCGTAACAATTTTATTGAGGAAGTATAAAAGAAAGCCTGCTATACTTAAGATGAGAGAAAATGAGTTGTCGTCACATTATATAGGCAAGCTCAGGTAATTGCAGCTGAGGCCGTGATCAAAAATAGATGAGCTGTTCTATAGTGATGTAACGTTTTGTTTTATCGCCGCTGATCTAGTATTTGAGTAGATGTATGAACACAGATTGCTTGACACTTGTTTCATTAGCGTAAGGAGGCCAGTGGCCCAATTAAAACAATATTTAGTACATGTAACTCTGGATGTTTGTTTACGTTTATGGCTTTGATTCGCAGTGCTTATTTGAGAAGGAATGTGATGTTAAAATGCTTGTTCAAAATTACATAAGATTATCTGTTCCATTTCCTCAGTTATTGTATCGTATAATAAAAACAATTTTAATCGTTTCTTATTCATTCTGCAGCGTTCTACTACTCAGTAATCTATCTTGAACTATTTCAATTGTAATGTAACACTAATTATTTCATTCGTTCTCTAGACCTGGTTCACTCATTCTCTCCATTCATTTATCTACCCGTGCGTTATTAATTCGATCAAATCCTAATAATATTTTCTCTGAACCGTAGCACCATCACCACGTAAACGTTCACCCATCCATCTTGAAGACGAATCTGTCTTCCTTAACTGATGTTCCCGGGACAGAGACACGACCGCCCAGTGACAAGCGCTACACGCAACTACGCATTTCCGTTACAGAATCACTTTTATTTATTGCTTTTTTTCATTTTTTCGACGGCAACACCGATCATGGTTCTAGGAAGCGACTTGTTTGAACGTTTTTTTTCTTTGTTTTAATATACGTGAGTGCTGAATCTCGTATAAAAGTTAAACAACGGTCGACAATCTGTATTCCTTTCATGATAATGTTAAGAAGTTTCATGCCACCATAAAACTAAGTGTATTGGACTGGATAGACATTTGTTCACAAGTTTATTGTGTTATTTTTACTATTGATCCAGAAAATGGTAGTTTCATAAGTTGGATTAAGACACGATGTGGTTTATGGATCATTTTCTCTCAATCCAACTTTGAACAAAAGGTTTCATTGTACTGTTTTTCGCTTAGAACTTTGCTAGCTACAGTAAAGACGGAGTTTCTGAACAGAATCAGAATCTCAGAACTTTTTGTCAATGAGGAACCTTTGGGCGAGATGACTAAAAGACTTTCTTCAAGAGCTATTGAGAAGGAGGATAATACAGAATTGATAAGAAAAACGATAAATTAATTTTACTTTCATTTACAACTGGACCGAAACTGGGTGAAGTTGGCAAACAAGTGAAAGTTGATCTTTTGTTAGCGCTTATCATTCGTGCCTCGATCTTAACGTTGTGTTAAATATAGCTCCCGGTGGAGTTATCGAGAGTGTTTGCTGATTATCACTGCCCATGACTTTTGTTTTCTATGGTTTGGTACTTTTAAATAATGGATGATCGAGTTAGCGACACATTGTGCGGAGACCCAATGTCTTAGTGAGTGTTGTGGCCATCAGAATTTACCCCGATAGCTTTTGGAGTTACTGAATTCACGAATCAGGAAAACTTGGTTTGCTTCATAATGAACTACTTGAACCTATTACTTTAGTAATAAAGTTGAAAATCGATTAAAGAACTTTGACAGATTGTCGTTGCTTAAGCTGCGCGTCTGTACAACAAAATGATTGGTTGTTACTTGAATTCGAAAGCGTCGTGAGTTCAAAATAATTCTAATAAAACAATATGACAATATCAAAGAGATATTGTAACAAAAAACCACGGAACTTTCAGATTCCTTTTTTAAATCATTAAACCTTAAGGATTTTCCTGAAATCCATTTATCAAGACGGCTTAATCATGTTTTGGCTACAGTCCCACAACGTTAAAAAAAACACCAAAAAAAACACATTCAACGAATTGGGCAAGAATGAACAGCTTTATTTATTTTTAAATGGCCAGTAAGAATATTGGGCCTCTTTGTTACACATGTATAACTCTAAGGACGGTAAAAGACGTTTAGAGATTTCGTAAACAAAGAACTGTCACTTTAAAAAACGTGCTAATTCTTTGAAGTCTTGGAGAATATACATCAAAAATGGAAAAGTTTCAGTTGATCCAAGTTTCGGGTATCATCAGATGATAAATTTCTGTCCCTCTTTTTTTTTCACCGAATGACGTTGCATTCTGCGGTTTGTGCCAAACTTGACGCGAAATGACTACAAGCACACGAATCGTAAAAATTACGTTGAATTCGGTGTCATACAAACGGTTCGAGCGTAATTTGCGTCACTGAAAATGAGTCAGTCACACTCGAAACTCTTTAAAAAACTGAAAACAATGTAATTTCGTCGACAGATTCTCTGTGACGCACTCTCCGGGTCATTTGGCCTTACCCTGCCCCTGGTCCCGTCAATATATCTTAATTAGGAGTCGTATGTCCGCACGTGCATCGCATAGGACGTGGGTTCATTCTCTGACGTTACAGGAAGCGGTGCAGTTTCCCATGCAACGTTGGAATGTACGCGAGCTTCAGAGGTATTTATAGAAGACTTGTTCATGGGAAGAATGTTGTGATTGTGACGTATAAGTTTTGATGTTGTAACCATCTTGTGTGATATTAGTTGTCTTGTTGTTTTATAGCGTGGGAGTAAGGATAGAAATAATGAGGTTTCTGGAAGGTGTGTGGGGTGTTCATTTTGTTTTGGATTTGTTGACAGGCCTCGTCGTCATCTGCCTTGCTATTTTCCAACTATGTTCAGGTCCAATCAAACTGGAAACAGCTTCATAACATACTTTATAAGTATAGATACTCAATACTCAAATCTTTATTGCATTCCATATGTATTACATAGATGGTGTTATCTAAATAATATAAAATCAATATGGACCCTGTCGGGCACAGCAACATTAGGAGAGAGGAAGAGGGCTAAGTAGCAATTCAATAATATTACTATAAATTATTAGATCGAAATAGGTAGAGCTGTTTTATGTACTTGTCATGTTAGGTTAGGTTAGAATAATATCGATATTCCCCGAGTCCCTTAATTACTTGATTGATTAAACCAACATAAAACACAATTTCTTATTCAATAATCTACAATCATTTAAACATTTTTATTCTGAAGTTATAGGAACAGAAACATATTACCATACAAATTATTTGTACCTCAGAAAATCAAAACATTATCAAATATAACAATTTGTATTTACAATAAAATCTTAATTAAAAAATCAATACGCTACAACAATAATTCACGTATTTAAACAAATATAATAATAAAATCCCGTAGTAACAGTCGGAATCCCGTGGAATATCCATTTTAACATCCATGTTTGCGGTCAATGAACCTAAATAGCTCTACCTATTCCGATCACTGTTTATGAGTAAGGACGTGAAAATACTGTTTTACAAAACTTCATTAAACCAAACTGGGTAACACGATATGACGGGACAACCGGCGGTAAGACGGTCAGACTTTCAGACTTCTGTAAACCCGTTAAAGCTGTAAACGATCTATAATAAATAAATAATAAATATAAATAAATATCGCTGGACATTACACACAGCGCCGTCTAGTGCAAGGCTTGTGTCGTGGTCACCAGACACTTGATATACTACATGTGTACTTTTTGTTTGTAAATACATACTTATTATACATATAAACATCCATGACTCGGAAACAAATGTCCATGCTCATCACATAAACATTTGCTCCTACCGGGATTCGAACCCGGGACCCTAAGAACGTAAGGCAGCCTCACTACCACTGCGCCATTCGGGTCGTCTAAACCTATGAATCACAGCTGGCAAGAAAATGTTATCTGTCCCTATTTTCCGATTGTAAAGATTTATTCCCGAAAGTTATAAAGTTAAAATACATTATATTCCCGCCATAATGATTAACCCAGCTAGACGGAGGTGGGCGGTGTTAGCCCATCGTCCTTAGTCATAGTTCCTGACTCACAATTTACGCCACCCACGAAACCTAAGCTCATCTATTTACAGACGAGACTTGGCTAGAATTTAAATATAAATTAAGATATAATTGCACTTCTATTCACCTGCAGAATAACTGCGTTTCACAATTTGAAGTATTTTGACAGAAATTCTTAATACAATGCTTCTAATTTAAAAATGTCGCTTGTTTTATAACGACAACTAGCTTCTACCCGCGACTTCGTTCGCGTGTAGTTTTGATATCGCAACGCATCGCCTGCTCAACGGAAGCTTTTTCCCGCTTGCAACATTTCTTAATGCTGCTCCGCTCCTATTGGTCATAGCGTGATGTTATATAGCCTATAGCCTTCCCCGATAAATTGACTATCCAACGCAAAAATTATTTTTCAATTCGAGCCGGTAGTTCCTGAGATTAGCGCGTTCAACCAAACAAACAAACAAACAAAAACTAATTATTCCGTCAGTTAGATTATAAAAAAATATTTGACGTGTATTTTTTCTTTTGTTACATAAATCAAAATTGACGAAGATACGACCCTTCTAAAATTCTTATTACGTCACGCCTAGGTATAATTTTTAGAGCGTAATGACGTCATTAGTCCCCACTCCCGAGTTTTGATGCGTTTTATCTGTGTCAATATTTATTTATTTACAAAAACAAAAAACAAGTTTCTGTTATCTTCCAATACTCTAACGGACGGACTAAATAGATTTATGTTTTTTGACACCATCGTCATGTTTATTCAACAACATTCATTGCATCATTTAACGCGATGTTTTTGAATTTTGAAAATGAAAGGCATTGCATTTGTTTGTTATGTAAATATCCTGCTGGACTGCGTTTCAATACTAATCACCATTCGCGTTTTTATTTGTGTCCGCTGCAGCTAGCACAAACTTCGTTAGGTTTACTTTTATAGAATTCTGCAGAAAACGATCATTATCATCATTCTTCTGCTCTTTATCCCAATTTATTTTGGGTAAGTGCAACATCTCTTCTTCTTCTATATTTCCATATTACTCGTCATCTTAATAGATACCTCTTTTCTTCATATAATCATCCTTCATACAGTCAATCCTTCGTGTCTTTGGTCTTCCTCTACGCTTATACCTAAAACTTTCCTAAACACATTTTTCTCATTCTTGAGGAGAAATGTCCTCCACACAAAAATTTCATCGTCATCTTGTGGTCAAAAGACGTCCAACGTCGGATAAAGGGCTTCTTCAGTCATAGTCACCATGCCACTATAGAAAACTATAATAATATGGTAGGTAATTAGGTAACCACCATAGTTTCCTGTTCTAAATATTAACAAATTATCGCAGGATTTTGTAACGAGACAATGACAAAATGTAATGCAAATGTTTCGCTAATAAACACAACATTTCCGTTGTAACATAAATCTGTAACAACCAACAAATTACAATGCTTTCTATTGACATATCCGGCTTTTAACTGTGGCACGCGCATACATCTCATGCCAATATGGCCGACGAAGCATCTGCGCTGTTCTACGTATTTATAACTACCCTTGTTTCAATTTTGGAAGAGTTATACTTCCTGTTGTAACTCGATAATTGCTAGGGTAGTCTGGAAGTTTCGGTTATCCATGTCACAGCTCACAAGTACCATTGATAGATACACTCACATTAGGAAACCAATTGAATAGGATTAAGCCTTTCCCGAAAACGCTACTCCTCAAGTAACCATTGAATCACACAGAAAAGTAAGATCCTCCATGCAACTTTATATTATTAGTTTAAACAAAATAATGCTCTGATCAAGTTTGTCGTGTTGTCCCATGTTGTATACTTGGGGTCAGCACAACTCATTTTTTCTTCCATTCTCCTTTGTCAACTGTCACGCTATTTACTCCTTTTTCTTGCATATCAATTTTCACACAATCCATGCATCGTTCCCTTGGTCATATCATCACCATCATTATTTCAGCCGAAAGACGTCGACTGCTGGACATAGGCCTCCTCGTGTCGCCACATTGACCGGTCCCGTGCGACTCGCATCCAATGAACTACACGAAAGTTCTTTAAATTAATCTCTGTTACTGTGACTCACAGTTACCGCTAACTAATAGGAACTAAAATACTTCCTGGATATGTTCTACATATTTAAATCATTAACGAGTCTACCGTAGCTTGCACTGCTGTGCCAAAAACAGACGTCCTATTTTCGGTTCAAAATTGCGGCCGTTTCAATCGTATTCTTTTTAGGACCTTTTAAATCCTCTTTCCTGGTTATATGAAGCATGTTAAACGTAGTTGTGATCAACGCTATTATCATCATTCTCAAGCCCTATATCCCAATGTATTTGGGGTCGGGGCATGTCTTCATCTTTCATAGTTTTCTATTACTCATAATCTTAGCAGTCATCTCCTTTCTATCCATATCGTGATCATCCTTCACACAGTCCATCGATTGTTTCTTTGATCAACGCTATATTTTGTTTTTTTTATTAACATATTTATGATCACATTTTCAAAATCTAAAATCTAAAACCTCTATTTCTTTTCTATAAACACAGCTACTTAAAACCTTTCATAATTCCTAGTTAATTACCTAAGAAAAGGGCACAATTCCCGAGCATTCTTCAGCAGCATAATGTTTTGAAAGCATGTCATATTTTAAGGCGAGTCGGCTTCTTCCCTCATTAGCACCCCACTAATGACGCAACGATTTATTTGAATGGCTCGAGCAACAAATATCTACAAGAAAATGACGACAAGCGGTTTCTGTAGGGAAATGTATGAATATTTTGCAGGATACTTTTGGAGCTTTGAAAGTAAAAACGAAGGCAGAAAATACAGTTCGTTTGGCAGAGAGTACGTGTAAAATTATCTCACGTAAGCTGACGTTTCACCTAGACTAGACGGTAAAAGAAAACCAATTGGGCAATAAAAGAAAAGCTTACTAACGTAATCTCCAATTCTAGACGATCAACACTAGGTATAAAACGTTAAGCCAAAGTCTTCGCAACCGATAAAATCTTGCAAAACATGACAATTTGGCACTAACACATCGCAGTTATTACTAGCGTAATTCTAGTATAATCTAGCTCAGGTCGACTGGAATGGACTATTAGGGACGTGGCAAGGCCATCCCGGGATACCCCCAAATGATCCCGGACCAATTCCACGAATACGTGGAATAGCGGGAATTTTTGTTTACGCATTCTTGTCGCGCGACAGGAATAAAAGGTGAGATTATATTCGACGCGATGACTGCGACGAGTAGTGATGTGCACAGTCGAGTTAGTTATCGATTGCTTCGTTAGCTCGCATTGTCATGTAAATGTTGTTACATCACAATTTTGGTGGTAGTGGCAAGATGAGTGTGTAATTGTATTGTATGGTATACACACAGATTACTGAATAGTTAGTTATTATTTCATTTGCATGATGTTAATCTACTGTGTAAATAGCAAAGTAACATGAATCTGCAATAATAAATACAGAGGGAAAACAACTTTAAATATGTGTTACCTTTTTTAAGTATAAGAAAATTTAACGGAAGACATATTAAATCCTCACATTCATCACATCATCCTTCTACAACATGTAAAATCATGTAATACTGAAACATCGAATCGGAATTAGCCAATTTATGTGCATTTTCAACAAAAGAAACTCCAAATCCTCTCCATCTACAATTTTGCCGAGCATTTCCTTCATAAAAAACACGAACCCCAAACAAAGTTATTTCA
Organism: Xestia c-nigrum; assembly: GCA_916618015.1. Taxonomy (NCBI): domain Eukaryota; kingdom Metazoa; phylum Arthropoda; class Insecta; order Lepidoptera; family Noctuidae; genus Xestia; species Xestia c-nigrum. Next base: position 17,732,433 of record OU745260.1, read on the forward strand.
GTAGTGAGAAGTGGGACCACGTCCGCATGACCCAGTGCACTAGGTACTTGAGCCCGCTAACGAATGAAAACATTCCATCGCCTCAACCACAGCTGTAAATCAGGTAAAATGGAACATTCCATTTATGTTCTGTTTGCCTTAGTAATTGAATTTATATTCAGTTCAAGTTTTAAAGTTAATTAATTAATAGATTGATTGGATTTTTGATGTTGTTCAATCACTGTTCTTTGATTGTTACATTTTAGTTTTAATCGAATATTGTAATTTCTATTGCTTAATGAAAAACAGTAAAGCTTAAAGCTTGTAGACAGGCATAATTGAACAGCCATAGAAACACAAGCATTTTAATGATTTTTAGTTTTTTTTTTTTTTTTGAAAAAGTACGTAAGTAATAAAACCCAGATAAAGTGTAGTAAAGCCTAGATAAAGTCACATTCGATAGAATGTGACTTTATCTAGGCTTTACTAGGGTTCTAGATAAAGTCACATACTATCGAATGTGTCTTTATCTAGGCCATAAGGACATCCTACAATAGGATGTCCTGTCCTCATGGCCTAGATAACGTCGTAAAGTAAGTAGGATTCTTACTTAATATTATAAAATATGAAAGTTTGGGAGGATGTATGGATGTTTGGATGTGTGAATGTTTGTTAATATTTCGCGCAAAAAAAAACTGATTTAAAAGAAATTTAGCACACAGGTAGTTAATAACCTGGATTAACACAAAGGATACTTTTAATCCCGGTAGTCTGATTCTGTTGAACAATTGAAATAAGCTAGTTAATCTATAATGACAACGTACATAAATAAATAAATAAACTTTGAACACGAAACCCTAACAGAAACATAAATATGATCTACTTAACAGAACATTCCATTACAACGACAGAACAAAAGTGACAAAGAAATGTCCCATAATTACAATAAAATTATCTATCGATAACGCGTGCCCATCACTATAAGTAAGACGGATGGCCGTCACTAATGAATGAATATTACAGCCATAGCTTTTCGCCTTGAGCCTGCACACATACACACGAAAAGTTCATGCACACATACGCACGGAAAATTCATGAATACGTCGTGACATTTTTATCGTATTCAAGCGGTGGGCCCTTCAGTGTATCCGATTTGAATAAGATTTTATAAAATGTAACGTTAGTTAAGGCGACTAGATGATCTAAATTTGCAACTCTATTTTTGGTGGCTATATAAAGTTCTAATCAGCTTGCACTACAAAGTGGTTGTTACGTCAGTCACTGCGGCCCAAATAGTGCGCAATGAGTGGTTTCGATCGATTTACAAAAAATTCTATTGATTGAACTAATCTATTGATTGAACTAAGAAACTAAAACAGTAACGAACGGAACGAAGCGAATATATTGCTTGTAGAATTATTTGCCAAACAATCAGAATGATCGCATGTATATTAGTGCGTTTTTTTAAGGTTGAAAGAAATTTTAGACATTAGTTCGTGTCAAATTAGTTGTACCTATTATGTTTTCAAAATATCATACTAGCATATACCCTGAAGAATATCATATATTTTTCTGGTTTTGCTGTGAATCATATACTTTTAGGCATTATAAAATGTACGTGTTTAGCTCATGTAGTCGCTTTAATAACGTGTAACGTTTGTTAAAGATCATCATCATCTGCCTACGGGTGATACTATACCAATCGGTAAGACTGGTGGTCAGACTGTCAAGCCACTGACTACCTGTGTTGAGGAGCACAGCAACCTATATAATAAAAGTATGACATAGCACGTAGTTAACCTAAATAGATAGAATAAGTTATTACATAAGAAGTTAGAAACATAAAAGTTGATTATTGGTGTTGTTTTATTACCCTAAATACTGAAAGTGATTATATTAGTTCCTAGATGTTTCAAATTAGACGTACATAAATCTAATTAGTCCTTATATGAATCCAGTAAGAATGTATATAAATTTAATAAGAATAAATAACGATGTATGTGATGTAAATAAAGCATCAATGTGTGTGTGTAAACCCCGAGCGTGATTGTATAAACTGAGAAAGTAGGCGTGAGCGCTTCCCGCCCCGCACCCCAATCACACTCGACGGTATAAAAGACGGGCGGTCAGACGCAACGAGCGCAGTCCACCGTCGCACGTCCCGCCATCAACATGTCAACTCTGAAGAACTGAAATACAAGCTACTTTTCAAGTAACCTCCCTGCCGTTTTATCTTTCTGACTCAATCGTTCCCTGCGCCTGAATATTCTACAAGTTTGGTCCTTCGTTAGCCGGATCAGGAAGATAGCGTGAAAAGCGAAAAACGTCAATAATGAGTGAGAAAAGTGCCGTCACTACGAGAAGCAAGTTGAGGCGGCTAGAAGAGGACGTGCGACGGAAAAGAGCCCTCGAAGTGGACTCCGGCGTGCCGTCCGAGAGGGCTCCGGGCTCGCCATCAATCGCCACTACCCTGCCCCCGGAACGAACGCGAGTCATCCCACTGTCGGGTCCCGGTCGCGTCGTAGACTACCGGGATATGTCAACGCCAGTGCGGTCGGTGACAATTAGAAGAGCAAGGTCCGGGGCCAGCATCACATCGTCGAGGAGCGGCCAGAAGAGCGCCGACTACCTACGCCGACGGGCTGAATATGAAGCCGAAAAAGAATTAGTACATATGAAAGAAAAATTAGTGCAAAAGAAGCTGGAAGCCGACCTAGCGGAGATCGACGCAGCCGCCGAGGAAGACTCGTGCTCCGAGGCGGAAGAAACCGCGTGCCGCGTGGAAGAATGGGTCACACACACGACGCCCGCCGTAACCAGTGAAGAACAAGTTCCGACGTGTCGCGACATGCCACCGCCTGCGATCGAAACCACACTCGTACCGCCGCCGCCGGCACCGGTGCAGCCCGAGCGAGCACCTGCGCCTCCGACTAGGGCGCCCGCGGCCGTCTCGCAACCCGCGTACCCAGCGACTCCGACGGTTCACGCTGGCACCGCGCGCGCACCAAACCGCGACCCACCCGAGTGGGACTCCGGCCACGAGGAAGTCGACAAATCCAGGTCTACGCGGGACAAGAGAATCGATCAACTGGCGGAAGCAATCTCAAGCATCACGCGTCCACGACCGGTACCTCGGCAGGCATACGAGTTACCAACATTCAAGGGCGACCCAGCGGAGTGGCTGTCCTACAAAAACATGTACTACGAAACGACTACGATGTACGAGTTCAAGCCGCATGAAAATCTCGCAAGATTGAAAACGTCACTACAAGGCGAAGCGAAGATAGCGGTAGAAGATTTACTACGAACGTCGGCCAGTCCATCTGAAATCATCAAAATACTGGATGAAGAGTACGGACACCCCAACCTCGTCCTCGAGTGCGCGCTGAAGAAAGTACGCGAACTACCGAAAGTAACTGAGAGCGGTCGCGAATTGAGAAGATTTTCAACGACAGTACGTAACTGTGTGTCGCTACTAAAAAGTGTACACGCCAACGGGTACCTGAACAATCCTCAGCTGGTGAGCGAGCTACTGAATAAACTCACGCCGGTGCAACGCGCTCAATACGGAGATTTCGCAATGGGGATGGCGTCGAGTCAAGGCCTGGACATGAGGGTGTCTCCGAGTCTCGAGATGCTCTCAGAATTCCTGACTCACCTGGCTCGCGCATCATCATTCTACGTGCAGCTGGACATGCCCGCCGCCGCCGCGCCTAGCAAACCACGAGTCGCAGCGCCACCTGTGAAAACTATAAGAAGCATACAGCGACTACACGTACACGCCAGCGAAGAGGAGAACGCGCGGACTCCACCCACTGAAAACTCGTGCCAACTGTGCAACGAGAAGCACGCGCTCACCGCATGCAAGCGATTCAGCGACCTGGACGTCGACGGGCGCTGGTCATTCGTCAAAGAACAAAAGCTCTGCTTCAACTGCTTGGGAGGCAGACACTCGAAGAGGACATGTAAAAAGAAGAGATGCGCCACCTGCAACTTCGCGCACCACGACCTCCTGCACGTCACCAAGAAGCCCGAGAGCGTGACGAACGTCAGCGATTACGACGGCAAGGCGCTGCTGAAAATCATGCCGATACACGTCATCAGCGAAGACAGAGAACAACGATGCTACGCCCTGCTGGACGACGGTGCGACGGTGTCACTAATCGACAATTCCCTGGTTGAAAACGTCAAGGGAAAACGTGTGCCGTTAACAATTAAAAGTGCGCGAGGGCAACAAATCACGGACCAATCGTCGCGAGTGATTAGCGTGGGAGTGCGCGGCCTCAACGGACTAGTACATAAAGTGAAGTGCCGAACTCTAGTGAACATGGACTTGCCCACGCAATCCGTGCCCGCCGCGGTCATGTCGGAGCACGGCCACCTACGCGACTTGGGCTGCGAAGAGATGTGTGGGGCCAAGCCGCTGCTACTGTTGGGACAAGACAACTGGGAGCTGCTCGTCGGCAGGGAAATGCGCCGGGGGAAGTCAGGTAAGCCAGTTGCCTCTTTGACCTCGTTAGGATGGGTTGTGCACGGGCCCTTAGGTTCAAAAAGTTATCATAGTCAATCTGTAAATTGCGTGAGTGAAACCAGTGTCGATTTACATAACTTAGTAAAGAAACAGTTCGAGTTAGAAGCCATAGGGATATCGGAAATACCGCGAAAACACGCCGACATCGAGCGCGCTAACCACGTATTAGATTCCACCAGCCGCCAGTCAGATAGCGGAGCTTGGGAGGTGGGTCTGCTGTGGCGTCAGGACAACCCTCAGTTGCCTGACAACTACGTAAACGCGAAACAACGTCTGTCAGGGATAGTGCGCCGGTTTAAAAAGGATGCTACCTATGAGAAAGCTTACAGAACTCAGATAGATAGATTATTAACGGAAGGGTATGCCAGTCGATTAAACGGTAAAATAGACAGTGAGCCCGTCTGGTACTTACCTCATTTTGGGGTCACTAACCCCAACAAACCGGGCAAGTTACGTCTAGTGTTCGACGCCGCCGCGAAGTATCAAGGTACGTCACTAAACGACCATCTGTTAGCCGGACCCGACCTATTGAACCCGTTACTAGGCGTGCTCTTCAAGTTTCGTTTAGGCCCTGTAGCGTTCGCAGCGGACATAGCAGATATGTTTCTCCGGGTTCGAATCCGGGAGCAAGACCGCGGGGCGCAGTTGTTTTTATGGGCAACGGATAACGACCGGGAGCCTGAAATATATAGGATGAACTCAATGATATTCGGTGCGGTGTCGTCACCCACATCCGCGATCTATATACTTAATAAAAACGCGAGTAAATATGTAAACACTTATCCCGACGCGGTGTCAGCGATAAAAAATAACCATTACATGGACGATTACCTAGACAGTGCGTGGTCTGTCGAGCAGGCCGGTCAGCTGATCGAGGACGTGGCCCACATTCACGCCAGTGGCGAGTTTATGATACGGGGGTGGGTCACAAACTCTCAAGAGCTGCGCGACAGGCTACGCACTGAGATGCCGGGAAAAATATCGCTTGACAAAGGGGAGGACGGGGTAGAGCGAACACTAGGGCTCACATGGTCGCCCGCCACCGACACACTAGCTTTCGATCTTTCCTTCAAGAGATTACCAAAGGAGATCACGGAGGGGCGGGTGGTACCTACGAAGCGAGAGTTCCTACGCTTTATCATGTCGATCTTTGACCCACTAGGATTCTTGTATCCGTGTATTATTCAGTCGAGAATTTTAATGAAGAAAATCTGGGGCACGGGCATCGGCTGGGACGAACAGCTAAAGGAGCCTGAGGCGCGCTGTTGGTTCGAATGGCTCGACAACCTACAACATCTCGCCCACGTATCGGTGCCCAGGTGGTACGGGTTGTGCACAGACCACCTGGAGCTGCATGCTTTCGGAGACGCGAGCGAGGCCGCGTACGCAGCGGTGATCTACCTAGTCGGGGTGGACGCCACCGGGAATAGGAACGTGGCGATAGTCATAGGAAAGGCCAGGGTAGCCCCTCAGAGGGTAGTCTCCATCCCACGTTTAGAGCTGCAGGCAGCCGTGTTAGCGTGTAGGCTCGCTGAAACAGTAGAGAAAGAGCTAGGTGTCACCGTACAAAATAAATACATGTGGACGGACAGCAAAACAGTTTTAAAATGGATAAACTCGGAAGCGACCGAGTTCCAACGATTCGTGTCACATAGGCTAGCTGAGATAGATACTAGGTCAAAGAGGTCAGACTGGCGCTGGGTTCCGTCGGCGCAGAACCCAGCTGATAAGGCGACCAGGCTTGATTGGCCCAATAGTAGCAGCGAGTGGCTAGATGGCCCTCCGTTTCTTCGCTGTCCACAGGAGCAGTGGCCGGTGAGCAGCGACGTGAGCGGGGTGGACGAAGCGGACCTGGAACGCGTGCAGCGCGTACACGTCACGAGCACGCAAGCTGAGCCGGTGCTGACATACACTCGGCTACCAACGTGGACACGCGCGCTATACGTAATGGCGCGCGTGCTTATCTTCGTGGCGCGCTGCCGCAAGCAGCGACGGTCATGCGACTTGACAGCTGGCGACCTCGACGAAGCGAGGGTGCGCCTGCTCCGCCTAGCACAGGCGGATAGCTACGCGTCAGACATCGCGGCCCTGAGAGACGGGCGCTCGCTGCCGGCCGACAGCAGGCTGCGCGCGCTGGACCCGATGCTGTACGAGGACGGACTGCTGCGCGTGCGCGGCAGGCTGCGGGCCTGCAGCGAGCTGAGCTTCGGCGAGAGGCACCCTGTCATCCTGGACGGGAGACACGACCTCGCCCGCCGTCTCATCAAACATCACCACGAGGCGGCGCTACACGCGAATCAAGAGGCAGTAGTGAACAACATCCGTGAGTTATATTGGGTCACTAATTTACGATCCTCTGTTAAAGCTGTGGTGGCAAGCTGTCAGCGCTGTCGCAACGAGAAGGCGAAACCCAGGGCGCCTAAGATGGGCGACCTGCCGACCTCCAGGCTGGAGGTGACGCGGCGCGCGTTCGTCCACTGTGGGGTCGACTACTTCGGCCCCATGGAGGTGGCCATCGGACGGCGGCGAGAGAAGCGGTGGGGTGTGCTATTCACCTGCCTCACCACCCGCGCCGTGCACCTGGAGCTGGCGGCCTCACTGAGCGCCGACTCGGCGATCCTGGCCCTGCGGCGCCTAATCGCGCGCCGCGGGCGACCATCAGACATCTACTCCGACCGAGGCACCAACTTCGTCGGCGCCCACACCGAGCTACGCGCCGCCCTCCGTGAGATGGATCACTCACGCGTGGCAAGCGAGGCTACAGGCCGCGGCATCGCGTGGCACTTTAACCCCCCGGCGTCCCCACACATGGGCGGATGCTGGGAGAGGCTGGTGCGCTCCGTGAAAAACGCACTCAAAGCGACTCTGCGCGAGCGTGCCCCCCGCGAGGAAGTACTCTACACCCTCCTCCTCGAAGCCGAGCTGGTCGTGAACAGCCGGCCGCTCACCTACGTCAGCAGCGACGTCGAGCATCCGGTGGTGCTCACGCCGAACCATCTCCTGCTGGGCACTGCCGCAGGCGACGCTCCGTGTACGAGGGGCCACGCCCGCGACGAGGACGCGAGAAAGATGTGGCGCCGGGTGAACGCGCTAGCCGACCTGTTCTGGCGGCGCTGGCTACGTGAATATCTGCCGACACTCCAACGACGTAACAAATGGTCAACAGATGAACCTAATGTGAAAGTGAACGACGTGGTAGTGATCGTTGATGAAAATAAGCCACGAAATCAGTGGACCAAAGGGGTCATACAAAGTGTTTTTCCTGGTGCGGACTCTGTAATAAGAGTGGTAGACATAAGAACTAATCATGGGGTCCTGCGTAGACCCGTTGTAAAGGTTGTTGTGCTTCCCACAGACGGAAGTATGGTCGGTTGAACCCTCATACGGGGGGTGGAGATGTTGAGGAGCACAGCAACCTATATAATAAAAGTATGACATAGCACGTAGTTAACCTAAATAGATAGAATAAGTTATTACATAAGAAGTTAGAAACATAAAAGTTGATTATTGGTGTTGTTTTATTACCCTAAATACTGAAAGTGATTATATTAGTTCCTAGATGTTTCAAATTAGACGTACATAAATCTAATTAGTCCTTATATGAATCCAGTAAGAATGTATATAAATTTAATAAGAATAAATAACGATGTATGTGATGTAAATAAAGCATCAATGTGTGTGTGTAAACCCCGAGCGTGATTGTATAAACTGAGAAAGTAGGCGTGAGCGCTTCCCGCCCCGCACCCCAATCACACTCGACGGTATAAAAGACGGGCGGTCAGACGCAACGAGCATGGAGAAGGCCTTCGACCGTGTATGGCACGACGGCCTAGTATACAAGCTGGCCACCTCTGAAGCGCCCCGTCGCGTGGTAAGAGTGGTCCAATCCTTTCTGTCCCACAGGAGCTTCCGCGTGGTGGTCGAGGGGGCGCTCTCCGACGCCCGCCCGGTGCTGGCGGGCGTCCCACAGGGCAGCTGCGTGTCGCCAGCGTGTTACTCGCGGTTCACCGACGACATCCCCACTACGCCACAGGTGACGCTCGCGCTGTATGCGGACGACGCCGCGTACATCGCCACCTCGCTTAACGCGAGGCACGCGGCGGTCAAAATGCAGCGCGCGCTCGACCTTCTCCCTGACTGGCTGTCAAAGTGGCGGCTGTCGGTGAACGTGGGTAAGACGCAGGCGATAATCTTCAGCTCCACGCGCCTCCTCCCACCGCGCCTGACTCTACACGGCGCCGACATCGATTGGGCGCCCCAGGCCAAATACCTGGGTGTGACCATCGACCGTCGGCTCACCATGGGGCCTCACGTCCGCCAGGTCGCGGGCAAGACCAGGGCTGCCCGCGCCCTGCTCCGCCCAGCGCTCTCGTCCCGACTCCCGGCGCGCGTCAAGTTGAGCGTGTATAAAACATATATACGCTCGATATTGACGTACGCCGCCCCCGCCTGGTACGCCCTCACTAGCGAGGGCAACAAGAAGATTCTCCGCGCGCAACAGTCGTTGGCGCTGCGGTCCGTAGTTGGTGCCCCTCGCTATGTGAGGAACGATGTCATCCAGCGGGATCTCGGGATTGAGAGCCTGGACGACTTCATCCGTCGCCTCGCGACGGGAATGTTCGCGCGTGCCGACGCATCTGCTTGGCCTCACGTCAAGCACCTAGCGCCCTGGCATGCGCGCCCCCCTGACGCGAGGCGCCTCCCCCGCGACCTGGTAGCGGACGATGCCCCCACTCCACCGGATTGACCCGGGTAAGCTGTACCAGGCTACACGCAGCTTACCTGCACAATATGACTCCACAAACAACACGCACCCAGTTGCGTGTCGTATTCTAAGTTAATATAGGTACGACACGTAACAAAACCACACATGCACGTCTCTACACTCACGTAGACTCACGCGTGGTCACGAGTCGCGGGCCCGCGACTCACGCAAACACTGGGCGGGGTTACACAATACAATACCGCCCACACACACACGTCGGTTCCTTAGTCCGTACCACGACCGGCTAGCTCTGGCTAGTGGGGCGGGCGGGGACCACACATCCACTGTAGGTGCGCTATAAGTCGGCACCTCTGTCGCTGGTTGTCCTCCGCCGGGCCTCCTCCGGGTAACCGGAGGTCTCACCTGGCGGGGACGGACCGCCGAGGTGCTGTGAAGAAAACAGCGCTGTGTGACAGCGCTGTGGCGCGCCTACAGTTTACAACATAGCAACCACACACAGGGCCGCATGTTGCTATCATGCGGCCCACAGGACTTGGACGTATCGGTCCTACACAGAAACGGGCTCCGCTGTAGCGGACCCAGGTATGGCTTCCGCGGCCAGGGGGCATAAGCCCCGGAACCGCCTGCCGCGCCCCCTTGCGGGGGCGCAGCGAATGCTATGATGATGCAACGAGCGCAGTCCACCGTCGCACGTCCCGCCATCAACATGTCAACTCTGAAGAACTGAAATACAAGCTACTTTTCAAGTAACCTCCCTGCCGTTTTATCTTTCTGACTCAATCGTTCCCTGCGCCTGAATATTCTACAACCTGTAACGACTGTCAAAGATCTACAAAATACTAAAATAATACAAATGATAGCCGGGACGGGACCAACGGCTAACTACTAGATTTGTGCCTACATGTAATCTTTATAAAATAAAGTCTAAAAAGTTATAGAAAACTTAATATAGGGTGTAAAACACCTCTTAACGAATACGAAAGGCACTTGCTCTCCTCGTCATTCTGATCATTTTTTTGTTCTACACCATACCTAGGAACCTTTTAGTTACGGAGATATTGGGGGTCAAAGTTGCAAGATTTTGATAAGTTTTTTTTTTTTTAATAAGTACCACTTTTTATCGCATGATTTTGAGTGCGTTACATTGAGTTATACCACAAAACATGATTTATAACCTCAAAAAAAAGTTGTTTCCCAGCAATATTTTTTTGCGTAAAGTTACTTGAACTCAGTGTAACGCAGTGGTAAAAATCTTACAGTAAAAATTGATTTTAATTAAAAAACTTGTCGAAAAGTTGGAACGTTGAACCTCAATATCTTCGTATCTAGAAAGTTTCCAGGTATGGTGTAGTGTACAAAAAAATTATCGCAATGATGGGGGCAACAAATGCCTTTCAGCTAAGAGGTGTTTTACACCCTTTATATGGACCAACCAGTTAAGCAAACAGCTGAACCTATAGATCAATACTGGCGGCTGTTATTGTTTAGCTACGTGCTATTGAAGAAGTAATAACTATATTTTTTTAATATTTCGTTTCTATAGTCTTAGTTTACCGACATGGGTTACATAATCTGGTTCGCCCCTGTAAAACAATGTAGCACGACGTATATTATGTCACCGTAAAATTGGCAAACACGTTATATTGTAATCTCTCTAGCGATATTGTAAACTCTCGAAATATTTTCAAACAAACATACTGCTTACAATAAAACGCATTATTTTTCGTGAAATGCATGTGATGGTAGTCAACGCCGTGTGGAGGGAAGGCGGGGTCCCCCTTGCACAGTTGTACCACTCTCATGAAAAGATACTGTACCATTCTTGAGAAATGTCGATTAATATAACCTAACCTTAAAACACTTTATATTCCCCTAAAATTAAGCGTAGTCGACGGAGCTATTTCCGAGTGCAGGGTTTAAAGGAACCTAACTAACCTAACGGAGGGGTGCCCCAATTCCCGATTATGGGGGCAGAGATACTTCCGTATGTTCAGTTAACAATAATTCGACAGTTTACATCGCTAGAGAAAAACACGTTACATTGTAATATAACGTATTTTACGGTGACATATACACGTAAACCACACGTATATTCCAGCAGATATAAGCCTGTATAAAATTGGGAGACTTTATTTTCATTGAAGAGGCACCGGGTTAGTTTCAAATTGGAATATTTGGGATATGAATGGTACGTTTTTCTTTTACGGGTTATGCAACTTTACAAGCGGGCCGTGCTCGGAATTTTACATGTATTTTACTGATTAGCGTTTATAGATCTTCAACAGTCGTAGTCAGAAGTCTCGCCAGTTAACTGGAATAAAATGGACTGAAGAAGAGAAGATTTCCTCCGAAATCTTTTGGATTGTGATAAAAGTGTGTATTGGCTTTCGGATTTTAGCTAAAGTAATAATGGATTATTCATCATCTTTCTATCTATTTTTTTTATTTTCAATATTTTGGGGCTTGAAAGTGCAAAAACACACTAATATGTAAGAGCCGCTCTACAAGATTTTCTTTACCGATCTATTTCTGTCTTGATCGTCTTACTACGCCTACAACAACCACCAATTTGTCGCGACCTGATTACAAATTAACATACCTATGCCTTTAATTAACAACTATTACAATCGATCTCTCTAAATAAATCTTAGACGCGAGTGACAAAGCGTCAGATAAATTAATACCATTGTTAGTTTGTTATTTGAAGTGCTTCTTCAGCAATACTGTTTTATAATAAACTAACTGACCCGCGCAACTTCGTCTGCGTCACATAAGAGAGAAAAACGAAAGGAAAAAAAACCCCGTTTTTGCAACATTTTTCATTTCTGCTCCGCTCCTAATAATTGTAGCGTGATGTTATATTGCCTAAAGCCTTCCTCGGTTAAAGGACTATCCAACAAAAAATATTTTTTCAATTCGAACCAGTACCTAGTTCCTGAGATTAGCGCGTTCAAACAAACAAACAAACTCTTCTGCTTCATAATATTAGTATAGATATTAAGTAGATTGTAAGTATTTCAATACACATTAAACCAGACCATGAAACCAAAGAGTCGTATCATTTCAACTCTTCCGACCTAGCGAGCTGATCACACTACATGGCGACACAGCCAGGATTATGTCACTGATAGACCCCAGATTGTAGCTGGGTCCTTTCCGTTTCTATTAAAAAAAAAACTTTTTTGCAAAAAATAAAACCGACTTAAAAAAAAAACAAAAAAGTGAAAACTAACTTTAGCTTCTGAAGTCGGTGACCTTTGTTTGATTGCTTTCGTTTTTTTGTCACCGACTTCAGAAGCTGTTCGGCTATGGGACCATTTGAAAAGAATACCCTTTCCAACAAAAAAAGAATTTTCCAAATCGGTTGGCAAGCGACGGAGTTATGCCCGAACAAACAAAAAAAAAAATAACAATAAATAGAAACATCCGAATTGAGAACCTCCTCCTTTTTTAGAAGTCGGTTAAAAAAATTGTCATTCACTCAACAAATAATCCATTTTCACTCTACACAGCCGCAACCATTGCCACATGTCGGCACAGCAAAATGTTAGTTCAATAAAGAACTAAGCGCCAAAAAAACTTTTCTTCTTTAGGTTTGAACAGCCGAACTGACTTGAGATGAGGGGTGTGACTGTATAGAGTGGTATCGATGTAGGTTAATTCAGGATTTGATCCTGAGCTTCATCAATACCAGAATAATCTCAAATGTATTGCCATTCTAGAGACGAAAGCTCATCAAAGGGCAGTCCGGCAAACTAACTAGCTACAACAAGACACCTCGTCTCTTATGATTTGAGCTATTTTCATACAAGTGGAGGCACATCTTTCTTTCCTTTCTCTTTTAATAACAAAAGAATAGTTCCTTCCTCCATCTCGCACAGTTAGAGAATTCGATTCCGGATGTAAACCGGTGTTATCCCTACATTTTTACCGTGCAGCCGCTTCAGAAACAGTCCCAAAGCGGTCTGTTAAAATTTTATATCTCCCACGGGAATAGACGCCGATATTGATAGGGTTGGCGACGGAATATTACGACTTGGGATAAGATTTTCAATTTGATTTTGAGTATCGATTTTGCACGTGCTGGTTTATGATAAGTTTTCGTTTGCGCTTGATAATATAACCTGCTGTCAAAAACTAACGAAAAATGTGGGGGAAATATTTAATAATGCGGATAATGGATATTCAGGAAATTGGGATCCGAACAGTCCATGTATATGTCACCGTTAAATTGTATAACGTGTTTTTTCTCGCGATATTGTAATGTCTCGAATTATTGTCAACTGAACATACGGAAGTATCTCTGCCCCCATAATCGGGACTTGGGGCACCCCCCCGTTAGGTTAGTTAGGTTCCTTTAAACCCTGCACTCGGAAATAGGGGCCCCGCGAAGCGGGGCTCCGTCGACTACGCTTTTTAGGGGGAATATAAAGTGTTTTAAGGTTATGTTATATTAATCGGTATTTCTCAGGAATGGTGCATTATCTTTTCATGAGAGTTGTGCCACTGGGCAAGGGGGACCCCTCCTTCCCTCCACACCGCGTAAGTTGACTACCATTGCATGCATTTCACGAAAAATAATGCGTTTTGTTGTAAGCAGTATGTTCATTTGACAATAATTCGAGACTTTACAATATCGCTAGAGATATTAGAATATGACGTATTTGACAATTTTACGGTGACATATATTCCTCAAATAAAGGCAAATGCGTGTTTTGACTGTCGAATCCAGCTGAGCTTTATATGCTCTTTATTACTCCACCTTCTCCATTGACTAAGAAGGCCAAACACCATAAAGAGGTTCCTAATCTTCTAAATCAAATCTACAGGAAATTGCACCCCCCTACCAAACTATCCTCTCATCTTTCATGCACTCAGATAAAATCTGGCATCCCTAGACCCGATCAATATAGTAATGACAAGCCCGCATGTGACGTGTACGCGAGATGAATCCTAAGGTCAATGGCCTAAGGGTGTTATTGGCACTTACATAACAAGTCTAACTCGTAAACCTCACGAAAACACTGGATTCCTACAATCAGAGACATGTTTTCTTTGTTGTTTTTCTAGTCTGCGATGTCAACAAACTTGAGATAGACAGAATACTAGGTAAAGTTCTGGAATATGTTAGTGTTCTTGATGTTTTCCCAAAGGTGGTTTCCAGGGGTGAATGTACTGTTGTTATTGCACTATAAGCATCAAAAATAGATGTTAATTTTAGAATTTCAAGTATTTAAGGTCAGGTAGTAACAGTTCGTGTGGTATTTAAATCCGATATCCTAGTAGTTTAGTAGGTCTATTTTCTTCAAAATCATAATACTATTGCCTCAAATGATGGTGTTGACGATGGTCAATTTAAATGTCACTCAAATAACGATTGCTTTAAAAGCCACGACTGCTTAAGAGTTTCAAACTTCTACAATAAATTTCAACGGGGTCAACATAAGCTTTTCGACAGCTGTAAGTGCAATAGCTAGTATTTACATCCGACGCGGACGAGGATAGTAAAGTTAAAATGTAAACGGGTCATAAAACTCCACTTTTCTAGGCCCTTAAGATAGCTAGCTTTGATCGAAGTACGTGTTAATACATGAACAGTACCTACATTAGCAACTAGCATAATATGACAACATTTGATGCTACATTTGCCGAGATACAACCTATTTAAAGCCGATAGTTAAGGTGCTGTACTGATGTTATATCGAGCGAGTAATGGCGCAGACGCATAGTGCGATGCCAAATAGTTTTACACTCCATTAAATACATGTCGAGACGTGGAAAGTTCGGTGCTCATCATCAGTGTGTAGTACTGACATTCATGTACATTTAATTACACATAAATGTGCATGCGCATCTATAGCATTTCAACATCATCATTATTTCAGCCGAAAGACGTCCACTGCTGGACATAGCCCTCCCCCAAGTGTCGCCACATTGACCGGTCCCGTGCGACTCGCATCCACCGGATTCCAGTAACCTTCACCAGGTCATCGGTTCACCTAGTGGGAGCCGGAGGTCTTTCAACGCATCGTCTTCCGGTTCGCGGTCGCCACTCCAAAATTTCATAGTCTATAGCATTTACCAATGATGTTTTGCTTGTTGTAGACGAAGTTGTTTCTTAGAAACAATAAAAATTACCCAATTCTGCATTTGACTTCGCTCGCGTGGATGTCAACTCTATGGCAGACGGCAATAGCTATTAATCAGTGAGAGATTATAGAAGATCAGGGAATTGCTGGACAGAACCAACGACTATAGTGGTCGACATTGGCTCTGGATCGAAGGATTTGGAAGTCATGGGGCGAGACCTTTGCCCAGCTGTGGGACGATACAAGCTATCCATAACAGTGCTTCTCTTACAAACATATTTTATTTTAAATTTCTGTTGTAAGTTTAGATACATAATAATATTTTACTATTATGTCTTACCCCAAAAAGCGTTAATTGATCAAGTAATCAAAGTTAGACAGACATATATGGCTGTGATATACTAATAAACGTAGCGTGATCTTTAAGGTTCCGTGTGCCGACCAGTCCACACTTATCCCGGGCAGCGAGCACACGTACCTAAAAGAGTTCACCTACTTACTGATAATTTAATGGTTTTAGTCTAAACCCTTTCTAGTAAACATCACAATTACCATGATATCCGTTTGCAAATACATGCAAAAACGCGATATCTTTCAGGAAAATTCAGAAATGAAAATGTATCACTCTCTATTGGTTTCGTTATGAATGTGAGATTCGACGAGAACACATCACGATTAATGATTCTTTTGATTGCTACACGATACGGATGTTTTTCAAATATTTTTTGTATTCCAAACGTCTCTTGAGGTTCATTAAAAGAGTTTGTAGCCAAAATAACTTCATTAGTATTATGTTTACAATTCATGTGGCTGTGTTTTGTAATAACAGCAAAACGAAACGATGGCTGTACTCTGTGTAAGATGACATTACTTGAAAAAGGAAATAATGATAGTGCGACTAATATAGAATTGTAGGAGGAGAAGATAATCTTCAGGAAAAAATCTAGTAGAAATTATGGTCTATATGATAATTGAAACCGCATCAAAATAAATTGCACCGTTATGAAATCATAAGTAGTCGCACATCATTTGCTTAACCTTTTACCAACTAGGTATGTGCAGTCTTGGAGCGGTTGGCTACCTGACCACCACAACCCAGTTAGTACTGGGTAATACGGTACCCCTAGGTAAGACTGGTTGTCAGACTGCCGTACCAATGACAACCGGGACCAACAGATTAGCCTTTGAAAAGAAAAACCATGGAGTTTCTTGCCGGTTCTTCTCCATGGAATCGATCAACGCGTACCGTGCACCTTTTTCGACGTTTTATAAGGTACCCATCTGGGCCTATGTGAAATAAAATATTTTGATTTTGAGGCTGCTTTCCGAGGCATGGAGGAAGCCCGGTATGTAATAGGTATATATATAATTATAAAGCTGGAGACTTTGTTTGTTAGTCTGTTTGAGCTTACCTCAGGAACTACTGATTGGAATTGAAAAAATCTATTTTCTGTTGGATAGTCTATTTATCGAGGAAGGCTATAAGGCTAAGGATAGGCTATATATATATCATCACGCTACGACCAAAAGGAGCGGAGCATAAATGAAAAATGTTGCATAAACGAGGAAAATGTATTTCATCCGTGAGCTTTTTCTCTCTTATGTGACGCAGACGAAGTTGCGTGGGTCAGCTAGTTAAAGATAAAGATACAAAGAAATATGCGACTGCAATATCTATATACCACTAACAATATCTACAAACGACGTACCAATAAGGCTTGCTGAAATAGAATCTCAGACACACGTCCTAACTGGAATGCCTTTAGGCTAGCAAGTAAATTGTTCTCTCGGGGATTGCATTGCCTGTCCTAGAACGAAAGGTTTCGGCGTTCGACCAATGGGGCTCCTATTGACTAGCTTTGAATTGCTTGGTGTTTGTTTTTAATTCATTACGTACGTCTATGTGCTACGAAAATTTGGTGCTATGTAGTTACTTCTCTACTCTCTCTATGTGTTTTAGAGTTTCTAGTGTTATACTATACAACTTGGTAACGTATAATTGGATATAGGTATGATAACGTAATGTTAAATATGCACACAA
The DNA here is from genome assembly GCA_916618015.1 of Xestia c-nigrum. Taxonomy (NCBI): domain Eukaryota; kingdom Metazoa; phylum Arthropoda; class Insecta; order Lepidoptera; family Noctuidae; genus Xestia; species Xestia c-nigrum. The sequence continues at coordinate 17,749,799 of OU745260.1, forward strand.
TGTTTTTTTTGTTTCTTTTTTTTTCTTTTATTTGTATAAACTAAAGTACATTTAAAATCTCAAGTCATTCTCCTGGAACGATTATAAATCGTTCCAGGAGAATGACTGTATATAATTTATGTATTGTTCTTGTGTTGTAATTAGCTAGTTTAAAAAAAAATACTTTAAATTGTAATCTGTGGAGAACGATGTGGGTAGCATAATTATTTTAAAATGTAATGGTTAAAATATTTTTTTTAACGAATTCTTATTGTGCTACTGTTTGTTTTTCCTTAAATAAATAAAATAAATAAAATAAAAATAAAATATTTCATGTTAAAAGTACAACTAGTACAAACCAATGAAGTTAGAGTCTGTTTTTAATTTAAAAATTACCTGCAGGTTTTTTTGAATGCGTTTAAAAGTAAGGAAGCGGAACTCATTACAAAAAAAAATTGTTCTGGCTACTTTCCGAAACAGCTAGACCGATTTCGACGGACTTTTACTGGCAGATAACAGCTTTTTTATGAGGAGTAACAATTTTTATCCTAGAAAAAGAATTAGGGTTCCGGTTTCTAAAAATAAAACCCCAAAAATTCTTAACAGAATCCAATTCAGATAGGGAATATTTTTATGTAAAAATTTCACACCGACAAAGGTATCGGGGTACAGCTAGTTTCTGAATATAATCAGAGACTTATAATTTCATTAAGAGCCCTCTTACAGTCCACTAGCGCCGCCAATCGAAAAAATGTCATAACTCGTAAATAGAATCAAAAATACAAAATGTGGTCTATTATTACTGTAGAAAAGGCAATAACGTAATTTTATAACACATTGTCACCACTTGAAATATAGCTGTTTAGCTAAATCGTGCATTTGTAACAAAAACGGCCGTTTATGTTTTAATTACGTTATTGCCTTTTCCACAGTAATAATAGAACATATTTTGTATTTTTGATTCTATTTACGAGTTATGACATTTTTTCGATTGGCGGCGCTAGTGGACTGTAAGAGGGCTCTTAAACGAAGTGCTAATTTCAGCACTAGAAACCACCTAAACTTTAGTACTAGTAAAATGTTATCAGCCTCTCAATCGATATTAAAGCCAAGGCAAGGTGTTCTCACAATACTTGTGTTTTCACTCTATTTAGTTTCGCGTGTCTCTCATTGGCATGATGGCCACTCCAGCATAATGAGGCGAAATCACGGCATTTTTGTATGAATTACTGAGTATACTACCGTGACTGGCAAAACATAAAAAAATTAAGTTAGTAACAATGAGTGCGAATTTTTTTCATGTTCGAGGTTGAGTATTATTTTCAATTTAATATAAAGGGTGTAAAACACCTCTTCACGAACCCGAAAGGCACTTATTCTCCCCATCATTGCGGTCATTTTTTTGTTCTGCACCATACCTGGGAACCTTCTAGTTACGGAGATATGGGGGGTAAAAGTTACAATTTTTTCACAAGTTTTTTTTTAAAATACAAGTGGCTTTTGTAAGATTTTGACTTTTAGCACCTCCACGACCCCCGCACTATTTAATCCATCCATCAGCATAATGTTTTAAGTGCGTTACATTGAGTTCTACCACAAAACATGATTTATAACCTCAAAAAAAAAAGTTGTTTCCCAGCAATATTTTTTGCGTAAAGTTACTTAGTTTGGTGTACAGAATGCTTGGTTAACGGCTTTGTGATGAGGTGGTTAACACCCTGTATGTAGCAGGTGTATCTATGGTGTCTTTATATTAGAATGACGTCACTTCGCAAACCATACATTGTAATCCAAATTAAACGTGTATGGAAAATTTCAGCTCAATCGATTGGGAATAATAACTGATATAAAATTACGTTGTTAGGTCTGACCTAAATAAACAAACATTGCAAGTCAAATAAAATCTTGTAATAAAAAGCTGCCAATGTTGACAAAATATCGATACACGTTCAAAATTATTACATGTTACAATAAAATTGGTATCCAAACTACGCATTTAATAAATATACTGCCGAATTGACAGTATTTATCCTAGAACCTAGATAAACTAGCATCTCGGTATATTAATATTTATCACACATAAATATATAACCAGTGTATATTTAGGAAAAATATAGCCGCTCTAGGGTCTTACAGTTGCTGCGCAGCCCCTTAATAATTTCTCCTACTTTATAACTTCTAGCCACGCACACACTTGGACCCTAGAGCCTTTTTCTAAGAAGAAAATATTTCATAGGTCCAACATGAAATACCTAAGTAGTCGGCTAGATAAAATGAAGACTTGGGTACTACATCTTCTATACTTGGTATAAAGATGAGCTTATTATGTGAAGGTTATTTTGTAAGACAGTGGTGGCCAACAAAGAAAAAGAATCAATCAGAATGGATTCACTAAAATACTCAGATCTTGTAAAAGACAATTTGTGTAATCTATACAAGTATACAGGGTGTCTCATTCAAATCGGTCAGTATGGGAAAGTCTGAAACTATAAGACATACGAAGATCTGTTCTGAGGAACCATGTCATCGATTTTAATAACAAGAAAAACTGCATTCATACATTTTAAAAATCATCTGTACTCCGTTCGGGAATCGAACCCGGTTATTTTGAAAAAAAAATCTACACTATTTCTATTTAGATATCGATTGTGTAGGTTGAAAGCAGTAAATGTCGGTATGAAACATGATGTCTGAAATGTATAAAATGCATTGTTTCCACATACTTTAATTTATTTTAGTAGGTGCTTGAACTGACCACGTTTACAATATTAAACAAGTTCAGGTATTTAAAATTGTCTCAATGGTTGTTTGTACCTCTTTGCTGATGTTGCAACTTGATACATACACCGCTTTACATACATATGACATTGGCATTGCATAACACCATTCCGGAAGTTTTGTTATCTGCGATCATATTATCTAATATCGTGTTGAATATTGTATTGAAAAAGGCGGTGGTCACTTCGAGCACCTACTAAAATAAATTAAAGTATGTGGAAATTATGCATTTTATTCATTTTAGATATCATGTTTCTTACAGACATTTACTGCTGAAGACCTACACAATCGATATCTAAATAGAAATAGTGTAGGTTTTTTTTCAAAATAACCGGGTTCGATTCCCGAACGGAGTACAGATGTTTTTTAAAATGTATGAATGCAGTTTTTCTTGTTATTAAAATCGATGACATGGTTCCTCAGAACAGATCTTCGTATGTCTTATAGTTTCAGACTTTCCCATACTGACCGATTTGAATGAGACACCCTGTATAATAATAATATTATAAAGCAAAAAAGTTTGTTTGTTTGTTTGGTTGAACGCGCTAATCTCAGGAACTACCGGCTCGAATTGAAAAAATATTTTTGCGTTGGATAGTCCATTTATCGAGGAAGGCTATAGGCTATATAATATCACGCTATGACCAAAAGGAGCAGAGCAGTAATAAGAGATGTTGCAAGCGGGAAATTCACGCGAACAACGACGTCGCGGGCGGGCGTTTAGAAGTGTTTTCCCACTCCAGAAAGACCCAACAGTGTAGGCTGTGCGTTAATGCATTTCAGGTAGATTTATGCTCATGGCGAAGTATTAAAACCACGCATGCCTAGGTTGGTATATTGATGGGTGGGCGACCACCTATTACATATGGCTTTGGTGCGTGCTTCGGAAAGCAAGTTTAGTCGTTGGTTCCGGCTGTCATTTGTAAATTTTTGACAGTCGTTACAGGTAGTCAGTAGCACGAAACTCTGACAACCAGTCTTACCAAGGAGTATCGTATTACCCAGTAGTAGTTCAGCTGCATCCGGTTAGACTGAAACGGACTCCAATATAGTTGGGAAAAGGCTAGGCTTCATCAATCTACTAGTATCATCACCCGATGAATCGAGTACAACCGAGTGATTGATGAAGTCTGATGAAGATACTAATATAACATTGACATAATAAGTAAGCTACAATTTCATACCTTCTATTTTCCAGAACACATAGCTTACGTAACAAAATAGATAATAGTGTTAGAATGCAGTTATTTACTAGGACACTATTGCCCCAGTCTTGCATTGTGTTCGTGGGTGTATTATCAGCCGGCCCATTGTTTTAGATAATGAGCTATATCTCTTACAAGAATGGTTTTGTTTGTATTACTTACATCAATGATGTGGCACATGTTTTTTAAACATGAGAAGCACCATTATCATCTGCCCAGCCTTTCCCAACTATGTTGGGCTGATGCATGATGCAGCAGAACACCAGTATTTTACATGGAGCGACTATCTGACCACCACAACCCAGTTAATGCTGGGTAACACGACACCACTTGCTAAGTCTGGTGATCAGACTTTTTGGGCCACTGACTACCTGTAACGACTGTCAAAGATGGATAAACGACAGCCGGGAACAACAGCTTAACGTGCTTTCTGAGGCACGGAGGAAAATTGGTATGTAAGGGTGGTCATCCAACCACAGACCAACCTAGGCAAGCACGGCTTAACCTAAAGATCGGCCCGAGCGGCTGTTATTATTTAGCCACGAACTCGTAAAACATGAGAAGCTACATGATAATTTTGAATGGTTTGACAGTTAGCTTATCTCAATTTAATTGGGGTCAATGCAGCATGTCTTTTTCTGTCATACTCGCACTATTATTCGTCATCTCATATCACCAGACAACTCCTTTCTTGCCATTCATCCTTCACACGACACACAGTCCGTTCATCAAATAATTGGGAATATCTAAGTGAGTGTCTATTAAGTTCGTTGCTTAACATCCTAGCTCAATTAATATGCAACAATCAATAAGCCAACCAACACGAGCTTCAAAGACCTGTGTTTATTTGTAATTTATCTGGGAAACCATCACAATTACCCTAATGTCACTTTCTATGATAGATTACTAACACAAACACGGAAACCCTTGCATACGTCTATGGCGTCTCAGTAGTAATCGTCCATGACCTATTGCGTCTTCTAGGGGTGAGCCAGTGACCGATGACACAGTAGATATCCATACAGTAGTACAACTAGGAACAAATCGTCAGAATAACAGGTTATTCGTGCGTGAGTATTTTACGTGTGTAATTTAACACAGCAAATCCGTATCTTTAAAAAAACAGAAAAAAATCGATAGTCCCTATCGGGTTATTCTGATATCATTATTATCATTTCAACCGACAGACGTCTATTGTTGGACATAGGCCTCCCGAACTGTCCTATCCTGCGCGACTCGCATCCAGCAAATTCCCGCAACCTTCACCATGTCATCGACCCACCTGTGGGATGCCTTTTAACACGTCTCCCGGTTTGCGGTCGCCACTTCAGAACTTTTCGACCCCATCGGTCATTCGTTCTGCGAGCAATGTGCCTACTGCTAGTTAAGTTTGGCAATTCTTCGGTCGGTAAGAAACCCAGAAACAAACTCAAAATTCACTGTCCTTTTGAAATTCCAGACAATATTATCTTAGTCAGATCATGTTAAAACCATGCAGATTCTTATTAGAGGTGGTCTTTTGAAGAACAGACCTTTCCATTTAATGCAAGCATGTGTCAGTAATAACTGACAAACAAAATCTGCGTATGATTTCACAAAAGAGCGTAGTTGGTTTACTGGTTACTTTTACACAGTGTTGCTGATAAAGAAACCGTATAGCACAGTATAGGCGTGGCCGCACGCACCTAGATCTGACCCGGCTATGGTTGGGTCAAGTCGCGACCGTAGTGTTAACTACGGAAATATTTCATGATCGCCGTCGAGGGTTGATTAGGCTACAGTTGATAAAGAGACGTACAGTCACGAGCAGCAGGTAAATGTATATGTCAGCGTAACATTGTAAAAACCGTTAGAATGTAATATAACTAGAGAGATTGTAAACTCTCGAAACATTTGCTTGCTAGAGAGATTACAATGTGTTTGTCAATTTTACGGAGACATACGAGAAGCAACTTTTAAATATTTGTTTCCTATTGTATTGATTAAGGGTTTCACGCTTACTAGAAACAACATAACATCACGCCTGTAATCTACGAAGGCTTAAGCAGAAGTGTACCTAATAGTACACCCACATTTCTCCAGTTAAGTTTAAGTCCCAAGTAATAGAGGGCGTGCCTATTACCGTCAAACAAGCACAAATCCACATTCCGTGGCAGCTACTAAGACATTCCTGAAGAAAACACGCAACAACACTTCGGAAATCGAACCCAGAAACTCCACTAGACCACTGACCAACCTAAAAAGTTATCAACTAAAAGTAATTAGTAAGTATCAACGTATATGCGTCCCTCTGGTCTCGTGGACTGCAGCCTGCAGGGTAGGACCACGTTAATTATTAAAATGAATACTACACTTTTCCCCTTTTTACAGTAACTAGGGTTGCGTGATCCTGGTCCATATATAAACAAAAAATAACTGTTTATTCCCCCCGGCACTTGAGGAATGTTCTACTAATTGAACGAACCAGTAATTTTCCATAATAATTATGAAGTTAAAGAACCTTTGGAAATAACTCGTGCGTGAACATTCTGGGTGAGCTTTTCCTTTGAATAATAAATTAATTTGTGTGCAAGGTTTTATTTTTGGTGGGTTCAATTTCCACTTGGGACAATGTTTGTTAGGGATTTTCTCATCAATAATTTGTCAGTGGTAGCCCAGAGCCTAGATTTGTGCCCAACATTGATAATACACTATATATATGTCACCGTAAAATTGTCAAACACGTTATATTACAATATAACGTGTTTTTTCTCGCGATATTGTAATGTCTCGAATTATTGTCAACTGAACATACGAAAGTATCTCTGCCCCCATAATCGGGACTTGGGGCACCCCCCCGTTAGGTTAGTTAGGTTCCTTTAAACCCTGCACTCGGAAATAATCCGTCGACTACCATATTTCTCAGGAATGGTACAGTATCTTTTCATGAGAGTGGTACCGCTGGGCAAGGGGGACCCGTCCTTCTCTCCACGCCGCGTGAGTTGACTACCATCGCATGCATTTCACGAAAAATAATGCGTTTTGTTGTAAGCAGTATGTTCATTTGACAATATTTCGAGATTTTACAATATCGCTAGAGATATTACAATATAACGTATTTGTCAATTTTACGGTGACATAATTATATAATACAAGATCGATGCGCAACTCTGATTTTCGTTTATAAAACTGTGTACCTAAGCTGTTAGATAGCGCTGTTAGTTTTTGTTCAAACAAATAAATACAAAATGTAATTCTTGACTAAGGATTCGAACTTGGGATCTATTATGCACAAGGCAACCGCTGTCACCCCTAGGCTATTTACTAAACTGATAAATTGTCTAAAATAGCTTTTCTTGTTATGACAGTTGTAAGCTGTCAAACAATTGAAAAGTTGGTGTCCTTAATCACACAGATGGCTGCACTATCTATGAAAATTTTAGATTATCTTTGAAAATAAAATATAATAAAATAGAGTAGGTACCCGAACCTCTGCCTTGCCCTTCAGGATTTCAGGCGTGATGGGATTTTATGCTTATATTGAACTTGCGGCCATCAAGCGGTTTCACCCGCGTAGTTCCCGTTCCCGTGTGAGTACGGGAATAAAATGTAGCCTATGTTACTCAGGGTGAATGTAGCTTTCCAATGATGAAAGAATTTTTGAAATCGGCACAGTAGTTTTTGAGTTTATTGATTACAAACATACAGAATAAAATACAATGTTTTCCTCTTTATAATATTAGTCTAGATGTAGATTGTAAGTAGGTAAAAAGAACTCATTTTGCAAGCTTTTCTCATTTTACCTAAACAACTGTTTATTTCAGTGTTAAGAGTTAGACAGATTTTATCTATAAAGAAGTTAAAGGCACTGTACCATTCGCTAACACGAAAACAACAGTATTCACCGTTATCGAACGACAAAATAAGTGTCGTTAGAGAAAAGAGAACAAATCTAAAGACACCTTAAATGGTACTTGGAGGATTTATCTCACCCACTTAACAATATTGTCGGATTTAACACACCCTTAACCTTAAAACATATAGATGGATGGGTAAGGAGACCTTTTAGAAGAATTTACGTCATAATACGATTATTTGTAATGCCATACCGGGGCTAGATTTTTATGCATACCCTACTTATTTTTAGATTTTATCAAAATGAGTAGGTATGGCTGAGTCTTAGCGGGTGTAGTACGTTACTGCCTACCAGGAAGGTAAACACACACACACACACACACACCACACACACACATTGGTCCACACATTGGTTTCAAACAAAATTTTCATAGATAGTGCTGCCATCTGTGTTTAAGGACACAAACTTTTCAACTGTTTGACAGCTTTCAACTGTCACAATGAGAACAACTATTTTACAATACTTTTCCGTGAAGTAGATAGCCTAGCGATGACAGTAGTTGCCTTGTGAATCACAAGTTCGAATCCTCAGTCGAAAATTACTTTTTGTATTTATTTGGTTGAACAAAAACTAACAGCGCCATCTAACAGCTTAGGTACTGAGTTTTAAAAACGAAAACCAGAGTTGCGCATCTGTCTTGTATTGTATTGTCTATGCTGCCTACCTCATGGGATAGTTGTGAGTTTACCATATTATGCAAGAAAATTATAATAACGTTTAGAAATACTTAACCTTACCTACATTGACCTTTGGATGGGTGGCCACCTATTATTCCATACCGAATCTCATCTGTACCGCGCTTTCCGGAAAGCGCGGTAGCCGCCCCGGCTGCCACTTGTAGATCTTTGACAGTCGTTACAGATAGTCAGTGGCCCGAAATTCTGACAGCCAGTCTTACCAAGGGGTATCGTTTTACCCATTAGTATCTGGGATGTAGAAGTCAGATTAGGCAGACGCTCCATATAAAGTGCTGGTACTGGACTGAATGTCGTACTCAATACATATGGTTGGGAAAAAGCTGAAAAATGATGATTGTGACTAGAGTATCATCCGGAGTCTTACCATTCCCTGAAGTAATTATACAGTGGCCCTTCGTCTATACTTAGCTGGGGTGGCCAAGAATGCAACGGAATTAGTTTCCCCTCCTATGTGTAAACCTCGGAGGGATCCAGAGACGTTCCAGGAAACTTCCAAACATATCTTACCTGAAACAACAAAAAAAATCATAAAAATAAATCCAAAAATTCAAAGAAAATCTAGACCATGGCTTTGAATTGCGAAACCAAATACGGAAACTGAAATTAAAAGGCCAATCATCATTAACTTTCTAATTGGCAAAGATGGCCGCGGCTTTTTGAGCGGGAAAACGCCCAATTATAATTTGCACAAGAAGGGTCGAATTATGTCATTTGCAGTTAACCACAGAAGCTAGGGGAAACCTTTAATCCTGAGCATTATTACATGCTTGAGTCTAATCAGGTAATTCGCTTTTTAGGAGGCCCTTGGGAATCATATGAACTGATTGTGTATGCAATTCTTGTCTAAATATCTCCTTATTAGAGCACACAGGAGGAAAAAATCAAGTTATTCTGAATTTGTTTTCTTTTCTAGCCTCTTCTGGCCTAGTCATTCTGGTTTATCGTAGTTGTCAAATGACAAGCCCAGTTATGTATGGACATAACTGGGCTTGCAATTTTTTGTAATCTTAGAGTTTTCTGCCCGCATAAATAATATTACTTGAATCACCATTCCGGCATTAATTGCGAGGGTGTCTGAATTACCATGATATATATATGTGTTACTGTAAAACCCCGAAGTGCGGTAAATCTTAAGATTTCCCAGTAAATCCTAAGATTTACCAGCATGAGTTGGTAAATGTCCGAATTTTATAAAAAAGAGACAATATTTCGGGCTTTTACCAGCAGAGTTTGGGAAATGCCAAGATTTACCAATGATGGTTGGTTAATGTTGGTTATGGGAATAAAATAATGACTATTTCTTAATCGTTTATTTTAATTATCGGTCAGTCAAAGCTTTACATAGTTTTAATTATAATTATGATGATACAGTTTTAATGTTATTATTTTTTAATAATTTTATTATCATGTGAGTATTTCTTAACCATTTATTTATTATTAATAATCAGTCGCATCATTATAATTTGACTTCTGTTTCTTTAGGCAACGTTGACAAAGTCTCAAATAGGTCTTGTTACATTTTTATACTTGCGGTAAGATTCCATTATGATCCTTGTCCTCCCACCGTGTCCAACAGTAACGTGTATTTCTTCGAGAACGTTTAACAAGTCTTCGTAACAAATGTAGGTTATGCCTGATTTTACCATTTTCTTCTTTTATTATATTCAATTTCGTATTTAAACGAGCAAAATGATCGAATGAAGCGCGCGGAGGCGAGCACGCTTTTGAGGGGGGGCTGCAGACTGCTCGCGAGTACGCCACAGTTATCTGACACGTTTCGATTTGTCATTTTTTTTACATTTACCGCTTCTCTGGGGTAAATCTTAAGATTTACCGAGTGTATGTTGGTACATGTCCGAAATTAACGATGATCATAGAACATTTCGGACATTTACCACTGAAGCTGGTAAAACTTAGGATTTACTGGGAAATCTTAAGATTTACTGCACTTCGGGCTTTTACAGTAACATATGCAAACCTAAATACTTTCTTCCATGAAAATTATAGGAGCAACATGACTCAATCAATTTTAACATAACTTTCCATTCCTGTCGTTTATCTCCACCATCGATTGGCAGGTATAGACAACGATGCATTGTACTACAACTTTGCAAGGTAACAACAAAGCGAACCCTTTGCCAAGACACCGCCGCCGCCGCTGGTAACGTGTTTAATGTGTCTACACCAGTGGTTCTCAAGGGGATAGTTCTTATGTCTAGACGCGTTTATAGTTTTCTAGTTACCTTACACTATCAGTGGCTGGGGACTATAGAACAGGTTATACATACTTTGGAGTAATTTTCTTTGGAAATAAATGTTTATTTATTTATTATTTATTTATTAACACTTCAAGCACAAAAGTATAGAGGCGGACTTAATGCCATAGGCATTTTCTACCAGTCAAAATGTTTGGTCTAGAAGTTTTTGTAGGGATCTCGCTTAATCAATCAATAATTTTTATTATCAGGCATCTTAAGGCCCATAGATAAAATACACAAAATAACAACATAAAAATATACTAACACATATGAAATCTAACTTATAAGCTATATGATTTGCTACATATGCTTAAGCTACATGATTTGTAATTGTGATATTTATTTTATTTTGATTCTCATTTTAAACCGGTCGAAGCCGAGAACATTCATAGAATACACTTATTATGAAATACATCACCTAGTACCTAGTTTTAGGATAAAACGTCAAATTCTAGAATAGGTTAGGTGTGAATCTTGCATTAGACAAGAAACAAAATTGAATGTGCTGTCATCGAGCTGTTCCTTTTATAAAGCAATCCATACTTTTGCCAGAGAGAAACAGTTTGTAATTTCAATATTCTAATTTCGAACACACGGCAAAAGTTCTATGGCCAGTTATACTATTACGTAAACCTTTCTGACCCCGTCTAAAACTTTGACAACCCTAGCCCCTAACGTCCACAATAAGGTGTGACGTCCAGACAGGAAGGAAGGTGACGTCATAAGCCCATTAGCACTAATGCTACCCATACAAGCACACTCATTGTTTTATGGCCGGTGATGGAAGACGTTGTTAAGTGCAGGTGGGTGCAGGTGCAAGCAACTGAGTAAGCGGTGTTTTGTGTTATTTATTGCTGTTTCTTTATGCTTAAAGAAGCAAGTAGCCGTATAAAACCAGTGTAAACTACAAAAATACATTGTAAACTGTAAATCAAATAGCTTGTTCGACCGTACATCGTATAGGGACATTTCAAGGAAGTTTTGGCGCTTGAATGACGTCGGTGGAAGATGTACTTTGTTAAAATCGAATTGAAAAACAAGATGGCGAAAACATAGTTCCAATTTTGAAATCGTGGCAATTTTTTTTTTTAACAATATCGATACCGCACGTGACTTCATCGATAAATTATTTAAAAAGTCTAAAAATTGACGAACTATGTATTTGGGTGAAATTACTTTATCTAAGAGAAAAAGAGACTAATTTGTTTTAGTAAAATAATTTCAGAAAAAATAAGAAAGAGAACTTAACTGAAACTTTCCCCAGCATATAAAATGCAAAAAGGAGGTGAAACTTAGAAAATTAGGTCAGGGTTTATTTCACACATGAAATTATATAAGGTATGTAACTAGAAGAAAATTAAGTACCAACATAATTCGCTGAAATCGGAATCCTTTCCAAGGGTGACCTCAAAACATAATTTCTCAAAGATTTTTCTCTTCAACCCCAAATATTCTAAAAGTATGCATAAGGAAAAACCCTCAGTATAAAACGCCTAAAAAATATTTATGGTTATGGGACGATTTAACCAGAGATAATCTCGGTGAACCTGTGCCACCGGCTACTTCCTATAATGCCGGGCCCATCGTAAAGTTTAAAATACTTTATGGTTGAAAAGAGGAAAGAAAATGGACGCTCCTTCGTTATTTAAAGAGGTTTTTTTTTGTCGACGTCTGAAACTGAAATGCTTTTTGTCATAGTCCCAAAGACTGTTTTTGCAAAAAGTCACGACTTTCGTCGAAACGATATCTCATTCTTCTGTTTTCAGGGTTTCCTTGCAGGTTTTATCAACACATTCGCTGAGTCAGCTGACGTTGTATCAGCCAAATCAATGAGTAACGAGGACCCCTGATGAGGAAAACAATTACAAAATCTTCTCAAAACCTCAAATTTTCTTCATGATAAAATGAAAAATAACTTATCACGGTCCAGAAAGCTCCAATTAGGATGCTATTTTCTTTGCAAAAGTCATTTGTTTGACATTAATGAATTTGCGTGAGGGTAGTTGAATAAACGCCTTCGCTTTGCTGTCGCGGTACTTCCAATACTTCAAGCTTCCCGCGACCACGGCTGGTGCAATCCGGTCGAAACGTCGGGCTTAAATTAAAGGTAAAGTTGTCGATGAATATCCGTTTCCATATGTTTTACCTATTAATGACTTCTCTTCTTGTCGGGCTTCGCCGCACTCAATCCGAATGCGGCAAAGGGCCCCCAAGAAAAACTTGATACTGGACCCTACTAGGACTAGCTACCAGTGGCGAGGGGTTCATACAACTTGAAACCTACCGGCTTCCCTTCGGAACAACCACTGTACTGGAGTCTACTATTGGCAGAAGTAAAACACCGAGATAATTCAGTTAGGACGTTAACGTTAGGACGTTGACGTTGTAAGTTAATTAAATTCTAATATTTCTACACCGGTAACGGTAGTGTATGTGAAACTGACTAATTTTAAGATCTTAATGTACCATATACTCAGAAATAAATAAATCTTATCTTATCTTATCGCCCAAACATGACTACAAATGGTTTCGATATTTCTGTCTCTTAAGATACAGGTTATCCTAGTTTGAGAGGCAGGGCTCACAATATCTGTATACAAACTTCTGTAGCGTTAGTTTGCATATTGTTAAACAGTGTATACTAATGTATGTTTCCTTGTGACAATAAACTTATTTATTATTATTCCCTTTATTCATTTTTCAACAAACTCATTATATTTTTAAATATTAATATAAAAAATATATAAAAAACATTTAAAAATATAAAAAATTTTAGCCCACCGGTATCGGGAACAGGGTCCAAGCTACCGGCGGTCAGGGCTCCAGAGAGAGGAACCTCCTAACAATACGAGCCGTGTCAAGAAGTACCGCTTTCTGAATCAAGCCCTTGATCCAGCTGCCTAACGAGAGCCTCCTCAGGTATTGGTCGAGGCTCTTGGCAATTAAGCCATGCGCTGACACGACTATCGGCACAATGATCGCTGAGTCCACTTCCCACATGTCGACAACCTCGCGAGCCAAGTCAAGATACTTGATTTGTTTATCTTTCTCGGCTTTCACGAGGTTCTCATCATGCGGGACCGTTATGTCAACAATCATTGCGCGCCGCTCTGATCGATCCATCACCACTATATCAGGTCTATTAGCTATAACAGTCCTGTCAGTGATGATGGATTGATCCCAGTACAGTGTGATACTGCCATTATCGAGAACTGGGTCGGGCACATACCTATAGTAGGGCACTTCCGATTCCACAAGATTGTATTTTAGAGCAAGTTGCTGATGGATAATCCTGGCTACAAGGTTGTGTCTATGCAAGTACTCTCCGTTAGCTAGACGAGAACACCCGGAGATAATGTGACGGATTGATTCGCCTGGACGGTGGCATGCCCGACATATGTCAACCGTACCGTCCTTCACAATAAATCTCCGATAGTTATTCGTCATCATAACTTCATCCATAATTGCACAGACAAAACCTTCGGTTTCTCCGAAGAGGTCCCCGGATCGAAGCCAGGACACGGACGCTAGAAAATCTACATCGGGCCCATGAAGAGCCCGGTAAAAGCGCCCGTGAAGCTCCTTGCTCTGCCATTCTTTCCTGCGGTCATCAGTAGTAAGTACTACAGGTTTGCGCCAGTTCTCTTTAGCCAAGGAGAGCGGGGTAAGGCCCTTGTCCATCGCGACCACATCTCGATGCATCCCCACGTTAGCTTCTAGGAAATATTCCCTGAGACTGCATATCTCACGATTGTGGAGGGTCTTAGCGTTTAAAAAGCCTCGACCCCCACACTTCCGCGGGATATACAGTCTCATTACCGAAGAACGCGGGTGATGCATTCGATATGCCGTCAACAATTTACGGACCTTCGTATCCAGGGCGTCTAGTTCCGTTTGAGTCCATTTGAGTATGCCGAAAGAGTACATCAAAACCGGCATGACCCAACCGTTGAAGGCACGCACCTTATTTCCGCCTGATAAAAGACTATTAAATACTTTTTTCAAGCGGCCAAAGAAGCGCTCCTTCAACGATTGCTTCATGTCAGCAACATTGATGCCCAACGCTTCCGACATACCCAAATACTTATAAGTTTCGGTTGCTGAGAGAGATCTAAGATTTATGGAATCTGAGAGCTGGGTTCCCACAGATTCCACAATCTCCCCTCGCTTTACATGCATGACCGCACATTTGTCCACACCAAATTCCATCCTGATGGCGCTACTGAAGGTTTCAGTTACCTTCAGTAGCTCCATCAGTTGCAAATCGTTGGGGGCAAAGAGTTTCAAGTCATCCATGTAAAGGAGGTGAGATATAACCTGACCATCTTTCCGCAACCGATAGCCTAGCCCTGAATCCTCCAGCAGCGTGCTAAGAGGATTCAAGGCTAAGCAGAACCAAAGTGGACTCAAACTATCGCCCTGAAATATACCTCGCTCTATCCTTATCGGCTCGCTATTCCTCTGAATTTGCCGACATCCTGGATAGCGAAGGACTGTCCTCCATTGCCCCATACATGACATCAGGAAAGTGCGCAGAGTTGCATCAACTTTATACAACTCTAGCACCCTCATGAGCCATGTATGTGGCACCGAGTCATAGGCCTTCTTATAGTCTATCCAACATGTCGACAGATCCTTTCGGGAACGACGAACCTGTTGACTAATGGCCATATCAATGAGGAGTAGCTCTTATTATTATTATTATTATAAATGTTTTTTTTTGACATAATTAAAACTATGCACCGGGTCGACTTACCTGTTACAAAAAGTTACCCTTCGCTACTGCTAGCTACGCCATTGCTGAAAACAGTGCACTTCGATCTCAAACTACAAAGATATCCGATTCAGCTTTACGATCCCTCACGAATCTTACTAACGACTGCTTCGTCAAAATCAAAGGCATTCCATGCGTCCAGCATTCTTAGTACAGATTCCGGCTCAATGGACCGATTTTTAATCCCCTCTAAACTCGGTTGGCTGCTGACAACAAAGCACTACACATCAGAACTACTGACCTAGTGAAGCTGCAAGATACTTGTGAATCTCACGTTAGGGTGATTATTTCAATGGTGTCCACGATATTTATTTTATTTTAACGGTTTTTGAATTGGCTTCAAAAATGCGGTCGGTCTCAAATCGACTGCACTTTTTGTTGTTAGTTTGCAGCAATTTTTATCAAATAAATTCAAAATTACAGTCGTGAAAGCTTTTGAAACAATATTATCTGGAAAATAAACACATAATTACAAAATTGACACATTTTCGAGATCTACATGTTTATTGACGTTTTAAATGACTTTACTCGAATAGGCAATTATTTAATCATAACGTTGCGAAACAACGAAACACAGCGCCGTCATTTAAGTACAAAAATCCTAAGACGTGTAGAATTTCTACTACTTTACCCCTTACATACAAGGAAACTAACGAAGACAGTTCACCTCCACTTCACCTGCACACCGTACCTAGCACGTACGTGGTCTCGGCTCATTAGTCCGATTTTTCTAAACACCCACTCTGCGCCCCGACCTGACATAGTTTTTAAGTAGCTTGTACATTAAGTTGGGTTTAGTGTAACATAATGACAGTAAATAATACTGCGTGTAAACCACCTCATCACGAAGTCGTCAACCAAGCACATCAAATTAAGTAACTTGATGCAATTTTTTGTTTTTTGGGTGAAATATCATGTTTTGTGGTAGAACTCAATGTAACGCACTTGAAATATTGTGCTGATAGATGGATTGAATGTTACGGAGGTCGTGGAAGTGTTAAAGGTCAAAATCTTCCAATAAAATTATTAACCTTGTCAAAAAGTTGTAACTTTGACACCCCATATTTCCGTTACTAGAAGGTTCCCAGGTATGGTGTAGAACAAAAAAATGATCGCAATGACGGGGAGAACAAGTGCCTTTCGGCTTCGTTAAGAAGTTTTTTACACCTTTTATGTCAAAATCTGTTAGAGATATTGATTATTGCTAGGTACTTAAATTGTTCATGTATCTAGGAGCGTAATTGGCCATGTGATAGCAAAATGGCGTGGTATATGAATTTAATGAACAATTAATTCATAGAAAGAATTGTATTGTTGAATGGGTAAAGAATTTAGCATGTCACTCCCAGTCTTCTGGGGATGTTTCTGGATGATAGTGATGTGGAGGCGTACTTAGATGCCTAAGCGCTCTGTTGTTTGTTTAGTTAGTTAGTTTGTTTTACACATATTAATAGATACCAGGAAAAATATTGAAGCTAATCCAGCTACTGCTAGTCAACAAAATCATGCATCCATAACAAATTGTCATTGCAGAAGGACAATTAAAATTAAAAGTCGCATCGCTGATCGCAATACGTCAAAAAGTTTAGTGCCATACAAGCATATCTATACTAATAGTATAAAGCAGAAGAGTTTATTTGTTTGTTTGTTTGGTTGAACGCGCTAATCTCAGGATCTACTGGTTCGAATTGAAAAATTCTTTTTGCGTTTGATAGTCCATTTATCGAGGAAGGCTATAGGCTATATAACATCACGCTATGACCAATAGGAGCGGAGCATCAATGAAAAATGTTGCAAAAACGAGGATTTTTTTTCCTTTCGTTTTTCTCTCTTATGTGACGCAGACGAAGTTGCGTGGGCCAGCTAGTTATAACAGATGTAAAGGCCGCTATACACAACACAAACTAATTACACACGCCCGGACTCGACCGTCTAAATTTATGAGAGAGATGCCTTATTTAACCACTATGCACGACAAGATTTTGACACATGACACATCAGCTGAATCGGCGGGGTGATGCGAATTTGTCAAAAATTTACAGAATTTTCGTGAACTTTCAGCATTCGATTTTTTTATGAAAAATATGTCTAGGAAGCTGTTTCATACCATATGTTTGTGGTAAATATCTCCAGTAACGTGTTTAGGTCGATAAAACGGCGTCATTGTATTGCCAAATATTTATAAAACACATATTACTGCACCCTTCCATAAACTAGGTAACGTAGATGTGCTGGAAATAATGTACATAGGCAAGCTTCTCGTTTGCTAAACAAACTGGAAAAAGCTAAATAAAAACAGTAACCTTCTATCTGCGTTCTTATTTTTGCCATTATTCATACATCATTACATAAAAAATTACGATCAAAGTCTTGACAAATATTACTAAAAAAAAACAATGTTGCAACCAACTTATCACATGACATATAACTTCGTAGTGCTGACCGTAAACCCGAGTTTCATCATTACGATTAAAATGTTGCATTCAGCCTAATCGATACTCGCAATCAAATTAAGTTTGGAAAAAAGTTTTGAGACACAATAAAAACTCCTTGGTTAAATATTCTGAAATGAATCCTTTTATACTACTTTTTTAATAATATCATGTAGAATAGTAATTATTCGTTGCTTTTGGTTGACTTATTAATAGTTAATAAACACAGAACTCTCTAAACTCTAAATAAATAACGAAATTCTTGCTTCAAGTCAACATTTTGATGATAATCTTTCCTTTAAAAACTTTTGGATTGGAGAATTTGGAGAAACGCCGTTGCCGAACTAGCACCGTGTGGCAAAATATGAGGTCTCATAGTTTAAGCAAAGACATAATCTGAAAATGAATTATTAATATTTTCAACCGTACGAACGGACAACCTCTTGCTGAATTCTCGTCGAATTTTAAATTCAAAATTTAAATTAGGAATGTAACTGTGACTATACACATACATTCACATTTATAAAGTATTTTTATTTACTTTAATAATTTATTGTGAATTCTGTTTTGTTATGTCTGAAGGTTGGATATAGTGCGCCAAGGATTGGAAAAATTGAATGATAAATAAATATTAAGGATGCTAAAACCGTTGTTACTAAACCAAGCTTATCTAAGTATTCAAAATCAAATGAAAATTATAAATTTTCATTTGATTTCTGCCTTGCCTTTTTCCATCTATTATGGGGTCGACTTCCAGTCTAGCTGAAAACCAGTATTTTACATGGAGCGACTGCCTATCTGACCTCCACAACCCAGTTGGTACTGAGTGATGATACTACCTGTAACGACTTTCAAAGAACTACAAATGACAGCCGGGACCAACTGCTTAACTTGCTTTCAGAGGCACGGAGGAAACTCGGTATGTAATGGGTCACCCATCCACAGACCAACCTAGGCAAGCAAGGCGTCCTAAACGTCGACCCGAGCGGCCGTTATTATTTAACAACGAGCTCCTCGGCCTCTCTTTCAAAATTAAATGAAAATTGACGATTAAATTTATTTTTCGGAAAAGGCGAGAAATAAATAAAATTAGAAAGTCATGGGAAGGCCTTTGCCCACCAATGCGATAGAAAAGGGTGTTAAAAAAAAGTATTTGAAAATAAAATGGTCTATCCCAACAACTAATCCAACCCAACACAGTAAAATAATCATACTATTCCCCATTTTGTTTACTAAATACAATTATCACGGTAGGAACCAAACCAATTTTCACCACACCTAAAAATCAGTACCAAGATCCCTGGCATAGAGTATATTATAACCTTTCATCCCTGGCGCACTGACAACCAACGAAAAAAAAATCACAATAAATTACCTACATTGAAGTACAATGTAATTTTGAACAGCGAGTGCATTCTTAATTTAAATTTTGGTAAGGAAAAAAATCGGCGCGAATTTAGCCTTTGGTAAATCTGTGCTGTTTATTGTTGGGTTGGTACAATGTACGAAAAACTATAAAGATTTCCTAACTAAAGCTTTTTAACAATGTTATAATAAATATAAACAAAATTGTTTTACTTTCCATGTATCGATTTGCTTAATTCCGAAAATAAATTACTCGAGTTAATAAAATTTTACAAAAAAAGAATCGATTTGAATAATCGCTTTCACACATCACAAATATAAAAAAAAAGAAAAAAAAAATAGACGTCTATTTTCGCATACAAAATTAAGTCGTGGTAATGAATATTACGTGTTATTGGTCCTATATTAATAAATTACGCTAAGATCTGGGTATTCTCATGTTGTTTATAATATTTGAAATGATATTTGTCATATCTGTTGTCGAATCTAAACGTGTCTGTGTGTTAAAATATGAAAAATAAAATGTAAACAAACAAGATGGGCGCGAAACTTTGACTTTGGATATAAAAATATATCATTACCACTGCTTATTAAAATTGAACTATGGATGAATTCGTCACATAATTAAATGTCGAGTTATTATTTCTCAACATAGTGGAGCTTGGATGCCCGAAAACCCCAATTTTATGATTTTTAGCGTCGGTTAGCACTGCCGTCAAAATGGCGATGAACGTATTTACGCATTTGGATTTTATTATGGTAAATTAAGAATGTTGCGCGCTAAATACAGAACTTTGAATGGCTCTAACATATGATATTTTTCTCCAACTCTCTTAATTAACGCACACTCATAGTCTTTCATACTCAGAACATTAAATATTTACATAAAAAATAAGGATGTCGTATGACTTAACCGCCGGCCCCATTCGGGGCCAGTACCGAGCCTGCGTAGGTTTCAGTGCCCGGCCCCGAATGGGGCCCGTACCGAACTTTATGGTTAAGTCAAATTACGCTTAATGAGTGGGCCATTTCAAAAAACTTGGTACACTTAATTATCTGTGCTTTAATCTACTTTTATAGTTAGGCGTGGGCGAGGGTCATGAGGAAACGTTTCGATGAAAGATTTTAATCGTTAGATGTGCATTCACGGCTAAATAATAACAGCTGCACTAGTTGAGTAGCGCTTGCCGAGATTGATCGATAGGTGACATATATTTATTACATAACGAGTTTCTTCATCGTCTCGGAAAACCTTGGTTGCAGGTGTCAAAAGGTTTACAAGAAGTCAGAAGCGTTTATGCGTTTTAAGCGAAGTAAGAATTCATACTATCCTAGGCTTGTTGTGTCAAAGTACTGAGAAAAGTTGGTTCGCACATCCCGTATGGAACGATAGATATGTATGAGTGAGCGAGACAATATTATCCAAATGTCACTGTCAGTGTCAACGAAACAGATAAATAATAAAACGCGATCATCTTTGACACAACCACAGCGCAATCTAACAATCTAAATATTTGAGAACGACGGTTTTTGCCTGAACGTTTTGTTGGTTCTTTTGCATATAATAGCATCGTCTGTCGAAAAAATTGGTTAAGATTCAGTCAATTTCTTCATACAATTGGATTTTTTGTGGTGTTAGTAAAGATGGCGTGTTACAGTGCACTTACCTAACTTTTTTGGCAGAAGGTGATGGAAGTAGCTTGACTGACGGACATTGTAAAAGCTTTTTCAATTCAACAGGTGACTTCCGATGCAAAGTGTGTATTGAATTATGTGCCTGAGAGTCCAGTCATTTTGAGAATCTGTCTTTTTGCTAAATAGATGTTCTGCTAACAAACCATCTGATATCTGCACGTTTTGCTACATGGACGTTTTGCTAATTAGACGTTCTGATCATAAGACGTTTCGCGCCTTTGGACATTTTGCTACCTTCTGATCAGGACGGATTCAAGACATCATGATAGAATCAAAATCGATCGAATGTAACAATTGTTAAACTGGTTTCTGAATTTGCTCTATATTCGGACTCTGGCTACAGACGACTTTCAAAGAGCTTTGAATGACAGCCGGTACCATTAGCTAAATGTGCCTTAAGACAAGACACACAGAAAGATCTCCATATGCCACGTGGCTGGTCAGCCATCCTCGAATCAATCTCGGTTATTATAGCAAATCACTACATATTATAAAACAAAGTCCAAATTTAACCACGTAAGACTTATGAACCTGACTGATTGAAAATTGATTTCTTTTTAATTTTTGTTTTGTTTATCTAGTTGCTAATTGACTTCTTTTTTTTTTGTTTTGTTCATCTAGTTGTTAATTGACTTCTTTTAATTTTCGTTTTTGGTTTAACTAATTGTTAATTGACTTCAATTTAATTTCTGTGTTGTTTTATGTTGACATTGTTTTGATTTTATTAATATTAAAATTTATGTAATAATTTGCATGCCGTAAGGTAGACTGTAGCCGATCTCATCAATTATGTACAACATCTTATACCTGTACCTACATTCAAAGCAAATAAAGATCTGATTCTGATTCTGATTGGCCGCGTCTGACTGTCTGTTCACGATGAACTTAAAAACTACTGCACCGATACTACTGCTGTTTTCACTTATGGATAGAGTGGTTCTCGAGGGAGGTTTTAGTATACATATAATTTGTACGCGGGCAAAGCTGCGGGCATAACCTAGTCCTAGATAAATGGTGAAATATTTTTGTGTATCTTTAAAACTAGGCTGGCGATTCCTTAAATTCTTCTCCATCAGTCCTTTGTAAACCAGTCAACGTTCACGGTTGATCCCCTAACTTTTCTATCAAGCTACCGGGTTAATCAATTGCTATTCTACCCGGGTGCCGATAGTTTCCGATACGAGTAAATTAACATTAGTAAATATCCTGATCGGATCATAGTACCGTTGACGTCAATCGACTAGCTAATGAGTTGACGTTACCGAATGTTGGAGATGTGAATTTGAATAGGTTGCAAGTGCTGATACTCGTATCTTGTCGTGGAAAGATCATTGAAGAAGTAAGCTGAGCCTTGGCCTTTTATACGATAAAAAGGCTAAGTATGGAGGTCTACCTTTAACAAGAAACCTACTGATTTTTTTTAACCAATTTATTTCAAATAGTCTATTCACCATTAAAAGTAAGTTGGGGTATCACTGTTTTTTTCGATTTCTGACTTTTCTATATCTGAATCCTCAGTTGGTCCTTTAGAATTTTGATCCCTTTAAGTAAATAAATAAATATCGCTGGACATTAACACACAGCGCCACCCAGTGCCACACTAAGCAAAGCTTGTGTCGTGGACATTAGATAGTTGATATACTACATATATACTTTTTTGTTTGTTAATACATACTTATTATACATATAAACATCCATGACTCGGAAACAAATGTCCATGCTCATCACACAAACATTTGCTCCTACCGGGATTTGAACCCAAGACCCTAAGAACGTAAGGCAGCGTCACTACCACTACGCCATACGGGTCGGGTCGCCTTTAAGTAGCAGGATTGATTGGGATAAAAAAAAGTGGAAACTAAACATTTTCTAGCATTCGATTGTCTCATAGGACCGTTTTCCTGTAACTACTACGGTTAAGGCAGCTGCCTTTATACTACCTCATCTCAAAGCTATTACTACTGAGACACATGAACGAACAACCATTTAACGTATGTAGGAATCGCTTTGCATTCGGCCATCCACAAAATTCCAGTCTCAAGCAATACGGGCTATTTGTTCCCGCCCCGATGGACCAGCCGTCTCGCATGTGGACAAGGTTCTATTCCTACGTCCGAATGTCCACAGCATTCCCTCTGTGCCGCAAATCGATTGCTTCCGACGTTTGCGATGCAACTGTTGCGTCCGATGGCACTTGAGAACTTCCGTATGGGGGAATATTAGGTTGGTTTTTGGTATTTAGAGGTAAGTTGCTTCAGCTGCCTGGTGTTAAAATTTGTGTTTTTTTTAAACACGAATGACTACCCGAATGGCGTAGTGGTGGTGAGGCTGCCTTACGTTCTTAGGGTCCTGGGTTCGAATCCTGGTAGGAGCAAATGTTTGTGTGATGAGCACGGGCATTTGTTTCCGAGTCATGGATGTTTATATGTATGACTAGCGGACGTCACGCGGTTTCACACGCGTAATTCCCGTTCCCGTGGGAGTACGGGGATAAAATATATCCTATGTTACTCGTGGATAATGTAGCTTTCGAATGGTGGAAGAATTTTTAAAAACGGTCCAGTAGTTTTTAAGCCTATTCATTACAACCAAACAAACAAACAAACAAAGTTTTCCTCTTTATAATATTAGTGTAGAAGTGTAGATAAGTATGTATTTACAAACAAGAAAGTATATATTTAGTATATCAACTACCTGGTGTCCACGACACAAGCCTTGCTTAGTGTGGCACTTGTGGCGCTGTGTGTTAATGTCCAGCGATGTTTATTTATGTATTTATTTTAATCAATACATCGGTCTTACCGAAGAACTCGTGGCTAAATAATAACAGCCGCTTGAATCAATCGTCAGGTTAAGCCTCCCTTGTCTAGGTCTGTGGATGGGCGACTTTACATACCGAGTTTCCTTCGTGCCTCGAAAAGCACGTTAAGTCTCTGGGCCCAGCTGTCATTTACAAATCTTTAACATTCGATACAGTTGGCCGAAAGTCTGACAAACAGGCTTCAGTGCCACCTGGGTTGTGGCAGACAGGCAGTCGGTCCATGTAAAATACTGAAAAGGCTTGACAGATTATGATGCTCTTAGAATTACCATCCTTCCATGCTCTGGGAGGCTGATAAAGATGACTATGATTTTGTAACAAGATGATAGAGTCCTTCTGTGAGTCTTCACAGCGCGTCAGGCACAGTGACCAAGAAAATGCTATTTTTACGTCATTAAGGGCCAGTTTCACCGGTTGCGGATAAAGTGTCGGTTAGCCTATTAGGAACTTATCTGCCAAATAAACTAACACTTTTGGTTTCACAGGTGTCGGATAGCGATATCTGGTAGATAAAGTATTAGTTATAACCAGCCTTTAAGTGGTAGATAGTATTAACTATCAGATAACTAACCGACACTTTATCCGGAACCGGTGAAACTGGCCCTAAACGTCGTTATGGTCCATGTAACAACCACTCAATTAGTGATATTTTCGTCCTCTTCATCCTAACATCAAAATAATCCCAAAATGGCCGTATCAACTGCATAATACATTTTAATTAAACTAGCGCGCAGTACCAACTCTGATTAACATCCAGAATAATGTCCCATGTAGACGGTATCACTATGAACCAATCTGCATTAAATTATAAATCATATTTGATAACGATATCAACTACTCGTAGTTCGCGGACAGTTTTGTTCGTAAAATAAATAGGTTTGGTAACTAACGTGTCAATTTATTTGCCAGTACACTAGCTGTTCCCGTAATTCCGATCATTTTTTACCAGTCCAGTAACTAAATGTAACTAGTACAAAAAAAAAAATGCCGCTGGACATTAACACACAGCGCCACCTAGTGCCACACTAAGCAAAGCTTGTATCGTGGACACTAGATAGTTGATATACTACATATAGTATACTGTTTGTTTGTAAATACATGCTTATTATACCTATAAACATCCATGACTCCATGATAATAATTAAAAAAAAATGCAATAATAAAAACCGACTTCACAAAAAAAAAACAAAAAGTGAAATAGTAGTTTATGCGACTGTGCATAATGAAGGGCATTACAACACAAGCGTGGGTTTAAGAAACGAGCCGAAGGCGAGTTTCTTAATAGCATCACACGAGTGTTGTAATGCCTAATTATGTATAGTTGCATACACTACTTTATCTACCCAAATATCTTAAGGGCTCTATGATGCGTTCAGGAACCATAGGGAAATGACCAGCATTGTTACTTGGCCCTTGATTTTGTGGCAACAGGTTATTAGTTGCATTCGTCGCTGCATTTACGATATCTGGCGGAGTGTTCATGTCAATTTCTGAGTCACTATCACTCATTTTCGTCAGAAATAAAGAACTTATCAGAAAATTTGTCTACTCGTAACTGGAAATAAAAAGAAAACGAAATGGCGGCGTTTCGGATATCTGTCATATTTTGGAGTATTTTACAGGACAGTACGGAACCCCATGTACGGGTAAATTCCGCCTGTCCTCGTATCGATATCGATATCAGATATCGATACGAAATCCCAATTCAGTATGATTTTAATAATAAACCGCACGACATTTTGATTTCGAGTGACACAAGAATAGTGACTTTGTTCGTTTGCCTATGATTTAAAAAAAAATGTCAGATATCCGAAACGCCGCCATTTCGAGCTGTCATTTGTTCGTTAGCTTTTTATTTCCAGTGACGAGTAGACAAATTTTCTGATAAGTTCTTTATTTCTGTCGAAAATGAGTGATAGTGACTCAGAAATTGACATGAACACTCCGCCAGATATCGTAAATGCAGCGACGAATGCAACTAATAACCTGTTGCCACAAAAATCAAAGGCCAAGTAACAATGCTGGTCATTTCCCTATGGTTCCTGAACCCATCATAGAGCCCTTATGATATTTGGGTAGATAAAGAAGTGTATGCAACTATACATAATTAGGCATTACAACACTCGTGTGATGCTATTAAGAAACTCGCCTTCGGCTCGTTTCTTAAACCCACACTTGTGTTGTAATGCCCTTCATTATAATATGCACAGTCGCATAAACTACTATTAGTTTCTGAAGTCGGTGACAAAAAAATTAAATCAATCAAACAAAGTTCACCGACTTCAGAAGCTAAAGTTTTTTTCACTTTTTTGTTTTTTTTAATCCATTTTATTATTTTGGTCTCTCAAAAAGCTGTCAACGCGCCTAAAAATGTTTTCACTTCAAACTTGTAGATTGCATTCTGCCAGATACACACTTGTGTCTAAATATGTCTAAGACTGGGTTTTATAGACCACATTATAGCAGCCGTTGACAATACAAGACACCATCTCGTCATTAAGCTCTCCAGTGTCATCAACATCATAGTCGTTAAGTATCGACTTAATGTGTACGAAGACATGCGACGCTTCCTGCGTCCATAAGGCAACTGTCCCGCTGTTAGCGATAAGCGAGTAGAGCTAGCAGTTGCTAGCTGAGGATTCACTAGGCAGCGATTTGCGATGCGACTGGAAGAGCGAAACGAGAAAAACTTGGTATGGCTACGTTACAGGCCAGAATGTATTTTCTAATAAATTCGCTTCAATTTCGCTATGTTGGTGTAGCCGATGCCGTGATTACAGTAATTTTGTTCCGATCGCATGAAGAAATCAAAGATCGCTAGCAATATTTGATGTATAGTGTAGCCATTTACGTGAGCTTTCATTTTATTGTTTTAATCGCTCATGTGTCGCAGGTCGCGTCGCGGCCTAATGTAGCCTCAGCCTTACAGTTGCAAACGAGTTGGTTGTTTAACACAGCATCGCAGTGCTGTGGTGTGAACAATCAGCGATCATCATTACCTCCTTTTCCCAACTATAAGACTCGGTTTCCAGTTGAACGAGATGCAGCTAAATACCAGTATATTGTAATTGTATGGAGCGCCTATTTTTACCGCCACAAGTAAGACTGATTGTTTGTTTCTCTGGCATCTGCCTACGCCTAAGGACTGTCAAAGATCTACAACGACAGCCGATACTATGGAGTGCTTGCTATGATAGGGAACCCGTCCACTGACTAACCTCGGCAAGCTTTGCTTAACCTTGAAGACCTTTCTTCAAGGTTGCAGTTGGTTTTATTTAGCCACGAGCCCTAATAGTACACGCTTTTTTTTGTTGAAACGGAACGTACACTATTATGTACGTTTCCTTAGCAAAGAAATAGTACATAGCTAGCCGCTTCTCGCCTGCTTTGGGACAGTTACCTTATCATGAAACATCACACTGGTATAATTGTCGTAAATGACGCATTTATACGTCGTCGAAACGTTAAAGATGCATAGGATATGAAGGCTAATAAAACTGTGAAGTGCGATATACAAGGGGTTATTAGGTTTTAGGACTGTTCTAACTTTATCTTGCAAGTTCTTCAACTCTGTTCGTCAAGTTCCATACAATTTTACAGACAGTAATTTGAATTATTATATGCCACATAATTTTTAGCAAGTGTGTTGCACTTAACTTCTTACCTGATCATCTGCCTAGCCTTTTCCCAACTATGTTGGTATCGGCTTCGAGTCTAACCGGATGCAGCTGAATACCAGTATTTTTATAAGGAGCGACTGCCTATCTGACCTCCACAACCCAGTTAAATCTGGGTAATACGAAATTCGGAAATTCTTACCTGACACGCTTTTAGAAAAGCTTTACATTTTAAAAGTCTCGACTTTCCACCTGCCAGTAGGATTTCCTTCCTTATTATAAAAGTGAATATTTTTGAGGATGTATTGAGGTCTGGATGTTTGTTACTCTTTCACGCAAAACCTACTGACCGGATTCGGATGAAATTTAGCGCACAGATAGTTTATAACCTGGATTTATGCAAAATATACTTTTTATTACGGTAATACGAATCCACGGGACAATTATCGCACTCCACGCGGGCGAAGCTGCAGGAAAAAGCTAGTAGAACCATAAAAATATCTCAAATGCCCGAAAAACACTGACCGTAAATTCATCTATTTTAAAATTAGGCGTAGTTTGCCCTCATTCCAGACTTTAACCTTTGGAATGCACGTGTGAATCCGTTGTTTGTTTTTACGCCTATTTATAATCTTTCCTGTCTATTTGTAACACCAATCAAGAAACTAATACTATCCCCATTTATTTCTCTCGTACGTGTTCATTCAAGTCCTCTTCGTAGCATTCCGATGGCAATTTTAATGGAGCAAGAATATAATTCGGCTTTAGTGGCGTGCATCGGTTCCTGTAACGGGCAGACAACAGGTTATGCAGGACAGGATAAGAACTGTTCCATTACTCGTGGAAGGAGACCTTATTAACATGGGTAAGGCGGCTCAGACCCAGCTCCGCGGGTCATAATGTTGCCAACACATTTGAATTGGCCCGCGAAAAGTGGTCAGCTGAAAGTGACAAATTTCAGGATTGAAACATCACAAAATATACTGTTGCTCCTCTCCTCATGAACGAATTCCCAGGAAGCCGTTATCCAGCAAACAATGAGCAACTACCTGAAGTTTAATATTAAAAGCTAAGAATTCAGGTATCTACTGTTTACAGCTAATTTAATTTACTAATTGGCCTGCCAGTTGAGACGAAATCATAATGTTGGCCCTTTTTTCTCTAGTCTTCCAGGACTTCCAGGTTTACCAAGGCAGTTCATGTCAAGCAGGTGGGTGTGTTGGGTAGGAAGCCAAGCCTCGCACAGCCGGAGTCTTTCCTTAGACACATTAGTGTACTAAAACAGGCCTCCTTTGCAGTCACACCACAAGAATGTATGAATAAAACAACGCTGCATTGTGCCGACATTGTATTGAGCCCACATCTGGCACTGTACATTGTAAAAGTTATTAAAATATTTATATTGTCGCCGTATGCCCCATTGAAGTAGGTTAGGGGAACACATAAAATGTAACACGGTCTGGAAGGCGTAGGCGCGTCTCGGGTCTCAAGGAACACCATGTGGGACGTTTTTTGCGAATAGGATACCGCAGACATCCGGCAAAAAATATTATTCTTCTTTACCTTCATCTGTTAGCGAAGTTGACACAATAGTTAAACAACGGCGTCAGAGTGACAGAAAAAAAAAATACAAAAATGGATGAACGCACGTAGATCTTAAGTTACTAATAATAAGCTTAGTTAAATGTAACGTGTCCAATGATGGAGCACGATCGTTATTAGTTTTTTTTTCAAATCAAGCAAACAATTAATAAAATGTAAATAAGAGCGCGTACCCCCACGTCTGCGGTAGAAAAGTAATAATAAAAAATTAAAAAAACAATGGCGTCAGACCAAGTCGGTCTTACGTCACAGACGAAGGGGTTTGGGTAATCTAAAGTAAATTGTTCCAGGATTTGGCTACGAGCTTAGTGCCTTAGTGTAAAGCTTATAATTTGTATTTTTGATTCGAAATTTTGGGAAGGTTTAATTTCCTTTATTATAGCTGCTACCATGAATCGTAAAATATCTTTTTTTTTCAAAATAGTTTCGTTCATTGTTACCACATTTTTTCTACATCCACAACAATAACAAAGATTTCAGTCAAGAATTTTTCCTTTCTGTTGTTTTTCGAATCCCATAAAATTGCTTATTCAATTGATAGAAAAACCTTTCCCATGAAAATAACCTGCAATATCCGGAGGGTCCATACGAGAGCAATATGAGAGCATTCACTTTCGCCTTAATGTAAAGATTTAGATTGTTAGATTCACCCAACCGGTGAAAGATGAAGACATTACTGTTTCACTGAAATCATATTATTATTTTATTGTTTTGTGAGCTCACTTCAGTGAGGACATTTTTTCATAAGACCAAAGTACGGTGAGGGCAAATTCAACTATTTTTTAACGTTTGTCAATTTCCATAAATAATTTGATAAAAGTAAATCGCTCTGTTGCATAATGGCATCCGACATACCATACATTGATGATAGACAGAGCAGAATGGAAGAACTAAGCGTGCGTACTCACCCCAAGTCAAGTAACATAGGCAAGTGCAGGATATGATTACGTCACCGTAGAATAAGTTAGCCAAATTCTTAATAAACCATCCCATTATAAAAGTTTGACATGTAACCAGCTGTTGTGTTGCCAAGATTATTTTATTACTTTAATTCTCTAACATAAATCTCTAGAATTTTCATTCTGAATACATCTTCTTTTGGTTATAAGACAACATTTTGCGAAGAGGAATTCATTATAGCCGCCATATTTCAAGCGAATTTGCGTATAAAAGCAGTAATTTTACAAAATGCAGCAACTTATTTTTTGTAAACACTTTATTTCGAAAAGTTTCGTCGTTTTTGATTTCTTAAGGCGACTACATGACCTAAACGCGAGTTTTATAATGACTAAAAGTATATGATTTACTGTAATAAACAAAACCAGAAAAATATATGATATTCTTTAGGATATATGCTAGTATGATAGTGCTTTGAAAACATAATACAATTAATTTGACTGGATAAAAAAATCACGAACTTTTTTCTAAAAAAATCTTTCAACCATAATAAAACATACATTGATCATTCTGATTTTTTGGCAAATAATTATTATAGTTATACACTAGTCTAATCAATATTTTTTTTTAAATCGATCGAAACCACTCATTTCGCACAATTTGGCCCGCACTCCTGCGGGAGTGCGGGCCAAATTGTGCCAAATTGTTACGTCAGTCACTGCGGTGACTGACGTAACAACCACTTTGTATTGCAAGCTGATTAGAACTTTATTGTAACAGCATTTCAAACGAAATTTGAACCACCACAAATAGAGCTAATTTAGCTCATCTAGTTGCTTTACGTAAGAAGTGAGAACACGGTTTTTGAAATAAATGATTTACATCATTTGTTTCAATTGTGATATTATCCGCGTCATAAATTTAGAACCCTGCCCTTGTTCCATATTACTTAGATTGGTACAACACGTTTTTGTCTTTCATTCTCCTCTATCAACCGTCATACTATCATTTCCTTTTTTATCTTTCATATCATTATTAGTTAAAGTGTACGTCAATGATGTTGAAAGAGCGGAGCCTTCTAATACAGGTACAGTTTGCCTAAATGGGGGCACCAAGCACATTAACATGTAATGTATATCAAATTGGCACAATAAACTGTTTTGTATTTGTATTCACACTATTCGTCCATCGTTTCTTTAGTCTTCCTTTCCCTCCATCCATCAACATCTATATCCATCACTGTTTTAGTCGCATGCTATTCATTCCTCATCACATGTCCATACCACAACAGTCTATTCCCTTTCAACTTTTCTTGTAATTGGTGCAACTTTTAAGCTTCCTCTAATATACTCGTTTTTGTTACTCCACACATACACCACAACATTCTTATCTCCG
Source organism: Xestia c-nigrum (assembly GCA_916618015.1). Classification (NCBI taxonomy): domain Eukaryota; kingdom Metazoa; phylum Arthropoda; class Insecta; order Lepidoptera; family Noctuidae; genus Xestia; species Xestia c-nigrum. Next base: position 17,781,210 of record OU745260.1, read on the forward strand.
CTACATGCAATCCTTCTTCATTCATCTTCTTTACAGCCCAGGATTCCGATCTATTCAGTACGACAGGTCTAATCACGGACTTGTATATTTTCCCCTTTAAATTGAGGGGGCATCCGTGGGTTAAGCAAGATATCTAGTTAAAATTACAATAGAACTACCAAATATCTACAGTTGTAATCAATTCGTAAACGAGTTAAGACCCTAGCTTATCTTTTCCTGAAGAGTCCTAACTCTGTAAATGCTAATAGGACTTAGAAAACAAAAACACACAAAATTGCCCAAATAGCTAAAGTATCGACAATTACTAAAACTGTACAAGAAAAACAAAATAAAACAACCATAAATGTAACGTAACACGTTTCAGACTCACAAATTGTTCTTCAAATAAAAATTATTGGCGGAATGCGAAGCGAAACCACATATTTGGGGGTCCGTAACTTATACCCAATACGATTTTAATGCCTACGTTTTATTTTCCTCGTTCCCGTTAGACATATTGCACAGAGGTAGTATTTCCGGAGTCAGGTTTTCTGCATTCGGAATATTGCGTTCCTGTCTTGCATAATATTGTAGGTGAAATAAAATGTTGCGAGATTTTCAAGCTGTTCTGTATGAGAAATCTGCTGTTGTATCTCTGTTTACATTATAGCGACTTCTTGTACAATATAATTACATATGTATGTTTGGAGCAAAAGAAACCTTATCACACTAATATTTTAAAAGCGAAATTTTGTATATGAGTATGTTTGTTCCTCTCTCACGAAAAAACTACTGAACGGATTTGGATCCAATTTAGCACACACATAGTTAACACATGGGATACTTTTTAAAACGGTAATTATATCCCTTGGGAAAATTATCGTCCTCCGTGTGGGCGAAGCCACCGGCCGGCACAAGCTAATAACATTGTCGATTTGGCAACGGAAGACGCTATTGCAATACTATTATTTATTGTCTTTCTGATGACTAGTGATTTAAAAATAACGACACTTTGATCACATACATTAGTCCTGCTTCCGTCGTAATCTCCATAAGGTCTCCACTTCCACATTCAAATGATTTCAAATTAGGTACGGAACCTTCGAACCAGTTTCCTTTATTAGTCTATGAAATATACCATATTTGTATAAAAAGGGCACATGTATGTGTGATGTATACAATAGAGAAGAGAGAGTATAAAATTTTACGCCCTTTCTGTTTTCCGGGCGAAATTTTATTTTATTATTATTCGCTGCTTCACTTTATTTGTTCGTTTCTAAGTTTGTTTAGTTTATTTTCTTGATTTGTGTTCCTTTTGGTTAGTTTACTTGAGGCGTTGTGTGCTGAATCTTAACCAGGATTTGAGCGTAATTCGCTAAAACTAACCAACCCACATCAAATTATCTCCCATTTACGGATGTAATTGTAATGATTTTGAATATGTAACTGAAAAACTGCGTCGTTTGTGTAGTGGTGGACTTCGGAGTATGAGATCCTGGGTTCGATTCCCGGGAAGTTTAATTGAGTTTTTCCTTCAGGATTTCTCTGTAGCAGCCACGAAGTGTCGGGTGATGGCAATAGGCTCGCTCCTTATTACATAGAACTTAAACAGAACTGGGAAAATGTGTGTGAAAAAGGTACACTGTTGCCTAACCTTTCGGGAATAGACAGGCGATTAACGTGCTTAGCCACACTATTTTTGACGTTTAAACGTCACCTAACTTAAGCTACCTTATAAATAACACTAATGTGTTTATCTCTGTATCTTTTGATGTTGCTTCCTAGCCGATTTCGGGCACAGCGACTGCATTCGACGGCTCTCTAGGGTAGTTGTCGTCTTGTGGTGCGCTGCTCCTTCGTGTGCTCCATTGTGGCTAGCGTATCAAGTTTTGTTGCTGTTACAAATAAACAATCTTCACAACAAAAAAATATCTCATACATTTGTTAAAAATACGGGCTCCAATCGGATCATATTCTTTACCGACGTCATACCGAAGCTTTCAACATAATTCAGACTTAGTAGAAAAATACTTCGGGACAAGAATTCTTTATACTTAAGACCTTTTCTTGTTATAAATTACTTAAGATCTAATTTAGGTTTTATTTTATTGGCCATTTAGAAAAAAGGTATTCTAGGTTTTGTACCTAAATTGATAGGGCTTTACTATAGCCTCTGTAAATGGAAGAAAATTGCTTTGAGATAAGTTTTTAGCATTAGACCACGCTTGTAATCCCTGATGGACCAAACAATCTACCTAGTAGTACGCCCAGAATTCGCAAGATATTCTTAAGTCCTATGTTATAGGGGGCAAACCTATTTACGTAAACCATGGCTGCTACTAATATAAACTTGATCAAAAAACCCAACAACAATTTGCTCGACCTGGGAATCAAAGTCAGACCCTCATGGTTAGCATTAGCACTTGCAAAGACTAGACCAACATGGTAGATGAGTTTTATCCAAAACAATGTTAGTAAAAGTTCACAATGCTCTCTACATTGAGCGGTGGCCCAGTGGTGGCGGCCCCGACTTACGACCAGTAAGTCGTGGGTTCGAACCCAGGCAGGCGCATTGCTTTGTGTAATTTATTTCATCACCACTGCTCTCAAAAACGGTAAAGGAAAACATCGTGAGGAAACCAGCATGTCCTAGAACCAAAACTTCGAAGACATGTGTGACATCTACCAACCCGCACTGGGCCCGCGTGGTAGATTATAGCCCATACGCAAAATACGCGCTTTGCTGTGGAGTTGCGGACACCAGTTGTACAATACAATACAATACAATGCTCTCTATATTCCGGAATAGTTTTCTACTTTAGCTATTTACGTTGAGAACGAAGGAAAAGTTTGGATGAAACTTCAAATGCATCAGGTCAGCTCTCCAGGTAAAAGTTTTGATGGTACAGTTCATCATTCCTCAGAGTAAACATCGCTGTTTCCTCTCTGATTGTTCTTTAAGTATATAAAAGGTAGGTATTTGAAGTTTTGGTAGCTTTCATTTTGCTGGGTTATTGCGGTACACACTCTCTATCTTAATTTCTTTAATATTAACAAAACAGCAAGATTCATTGTATTTACGATGTGGAGCAGACATTCAAACATATATGACTATACCCTTCAGTTTGTGCTAGAAAGTGTGTTACGCTATTGGGGTGCAAATCTAAATAAGAAATCTTATTTTCTGCACCGGCTTTGGTGCTGTAGTTGTAGCAGCACTACAAAAAGTACTAAATACAGCAACATAGTACTAAAAGAGTAGCAATTGTCTTTTTTAAACTTGGACGATTCATTATAAAACTTAAGAAGACGGGTATTTAACCAAAGGGGGGGAGGGGGATTAAATTAAAGGTAAATTCGCGATAAATACCCGTCTTCTTAAGTTTTAAAAGAATAGCACTTTTTGTACTTTCGCCACGTACAGATAACGCCATCTAAGATACAATTAATGAAGAACTACCATCTATAATGACCTGTGGGCTAAAATAACCACTTTCTGGAGCCCTGATACAGCCAGAAGGCGTCGCGGCAGACCTCGCAGAAGATGGCGGGACGAGCTGGCCAAAACCAATGACCAGTGGCCAACATTAGCCCTACATCAAATCATAGAAATCATGGAGAGAAGCCTTTGCCCATCAGTGGGATGATGCAGGCTAACAGTAACAGTAGCCATCTAAATTTTAATCGCACGGTTAGTCATCCGCGACTTAAGACTATGTAAAAAAACCCGAAAACAATTTGTCGTGCTACTTGTCGTAGCACCTTTCTGGTTGGAGGATTCTCCCTGTTCCATCAGGGATGAACACCCTTTACACCCTGATCTTCACACCCCTAAACAGTAATAAAAGTCTGTAAAACATTAACAAACTATACAAATGATCAGCCTAAATATAAACCTCTAGCTAAAATATGGTTTATCACTTAAAAAGCCTTCCGGCAAACCATAAACTTCGATCACATTACGATGAAAATCAACGATCGATTCCGATCTGATAATCTTTTACCGATCAGGAATGAGATTGCAAAATAATGCCTTTTCTTCTCGTATGGCTAACGCAGATAGACACTAAATCATTTTTACATCCCTGCTAAGCCCCTTTCGGTGGCCTATATGCCGATGTCTTCAGAAAATATAGTGATAAATTGCTCCGCTTTTGTTATTATCCAGAATAATATGCCTTCCGACTTTATGGATTTTTGTCACTATTCTTAAATTCTTTGTGGATTACCGGTTTTATTATTTTTCTGGATTTTTACGATATTAAGTTATATGATGTCCTTTTTTGGTTCATGTTTATTTATTTATCTTAACTTTCATACATAAACCCGGCCAAGTGCGAGTCGGATTCGTGCCCCGAAGGTTCCACCCGTATTAACTTGTACATATTTACGGTTTTCTTTATATGTACTGTAAGATATTGCTTCTTGCAAATTTCATTATAGGAGGTCAACGGTAAGTACCCTATAGGTTTTGATTCCCTTGTGAAATCACAAAATATGCGACATAAACGGTAATTAATCTTGGTCGCGTTGACTTACTTACAGGTTTGATTTTTTCACCGCTCTAAGGGGTAGCATACCTGTATTGATTTTAATGTCAGCTTGATACGTGTTCCTGAATAATGATCTTGATAGGCGGACAAATTAGTGATCCCATAAGGGTTTCGTTTTGCCGACTGAGGTCCGGAATCTTAGAATGGTTAGGCTAGACTTCTCTACCTGTCAACCAAGGTTTGCCTTTAGTAAGTACTTTAAAACTAAAAATACAATGCCACAAGATTACTCCTTACTAAAACAAATGAAAATGAAAGCTAAGAAAGTAATCCTTGCCTTCCTTAAGCTAAAAGCGGAAAAGGAAACAAAGGATTTAAATAAAGCAAAAGGTAGAGAAAAGAGTGGGTTTGTAAATAAAAATAAGATACAAATACTGAAAAACAAGAAACAAAAATAGGAAGGAAGAAAACGTTTTCAAATATTCATTGTGGAATTGAAGTACCTTCCCAATATACGTTCGAATAGTACATTGAAGAGTGATGGATGCCAAACAATTTAGTTAGAAGCACTTTCTTCACCTTTCACACTTATTTGAACCCTTTCCTGAATTCCCAGCCTCCCAGATCAATATAATAGATTACGTTTTTAACAGACACAACTTTAGTAAGTCATTACTTGAAGTTTTTTCCTTATTCATTTGTTTTCTTCAGGTAAACTAAGGATTGCAGTGATTGATTGTGTTTTGTTTCATCATCAAAAATTCTCTGCTATTCGGTACCTAACTGATTTCTTCTTCTTTCCAAACAAAATTGCACTCTTCATGGTACATTTTTAATTCTACGAGGCCTTCACCCCAACTAACCCCCTGAGTCCACGGGACTCACTACCATTGTTAAATAAATATAGTTGCAGGATTTCAACGACAATTGAAATCAAGAACCATTGATTTATCCAAAGATAGTAAGGTGCCCGATTTTCATCTAGACCGAAACATTCATTTCGCCTAGAGACATCTCAAAACAATGTAGAAAAGGTGAATCTATACTAATATTATAAAGCAGAAGAGTTTGTTTGTTTGTTTGTTTGGTTGAACGCGCTAATCTCAGGAAGTACTGGTTCGAATTGAAAAATTCTTTTTGTGTTGGATAGTCCATTTATCGAGGAAGGCTTTAGGCTATATACCACCACGCTACAATCATAAGGAGCGGAGCAGGAATGAAAAATGTTGCAAAAACGGGGACTTTTGTGTTTTTCTGTCTTATGTGACGCAGACGAAGTTGGCGGGTCAGCTAGTCTACCTTATAAGACTGCTTCTGTGATTTCAAAGATTGTTAAGGTGAAAGCGTCAGACTGGCCCGCGAAAGTTAAATTTTCTGACGTTTTTTTGCAATTTGCAGGGCAGTGCTAAGTTTTATGTTGATAAACATATCGGACGCGACTGTAACCCGTATGTAGTTACAGAATTATAATAAATAAATAAATAAATAAATATCGCTGGACATTAAACACACAGCGCCATCTAGTGCCACACTAAGCAAGGCTTGTGTCGTGGACACCAGATAGTTGATATACTACATATATACTTTTTTGTTTGTAAATACATACTTATTATACATACAAACATCCATGATAATTATAATTATCAATACAACCCTCAAAGTTCATAAAAGTCGAAGAAGGACTTTGACCGTGACCAATTCGTTCATCGACTCTTATGAACTTGGAACCCTCCTAGTTCATAAGAATCGATGGACGATTTTTTATTGTATTGATGATTTTGATGATTATAATTCTGTAACTTAATACGTCTTACAGCCGCGACCGATATGTTTACCAACATACAACCTAGCACTGCCCTGAAAATTGCAAAAAACGTAAGAAAATTTGAATTGTTTACCTTGTAGCATCACCCTTAACTTGTCAGAATACTTCAGTGGTCCTAGTATCCGGCCTGTAGTTTTGAAAGAGTAACATATATCCAGAAATCCAGAGATACAAACAATCTCACAAACTTTCGAATTTTTAAGATAAGTAGGATAGTTTAATCCTACCATACCTAGGACAAACGGTCCAGTTAGGTAGGTCTAACTTCGAGAAAGAGGTCAATCGTCGAATCCGACTCGGCTGGGCAGCGTTCGGGAAGCTGCGCGGTATCTTCTCGTCCAACTTACCGCAGTGTCTCAAGACGAAAGTCTATGAACAGTGTGTGTTGCCAGTGATTACATACGGGACCGAGACGTGGTCGCTCACAATGGGCCTTATCAAAAGGCTTAAAGTCACCCAAAGGGCAATGGAGAGGGCTATGCTCGGAGTTTCCTTGCGTGATCGAATCAGAAATGAAGACATCCGCAAGAGAACCAAGGTCACCAACGTAGCCCGAAGAATTGCCAAACTTAAGTGGCAGTGGGCAAGTCACATTGCTCGCAGAACGAATTCCCGAAGGAGCCTAAAAGTTCTGTAGTGGCGACCGCAAACCGGAACACGATGCGTTGGAAGACCTCCCACTAGGTGGACCGATGACCTGGTGAAGGTTGCGGGAATCCGTTGGATGCGAGTAGCAAGGGACAGGTTAATGTGGCGACACTTGGGGGAGGCCTATGTCCAGCAGTGGACGTCTTTCGTCTAAAATGATGAAGATTAATCCTTAATTTAGTTAGGCTTTCTACTTTATCAACATCTATGATCGATACTAGTTTATTGCACTTCTCTTGAAAAAACTAACCAAAATGCCACAGAACAGTGGTATTTTCGATGAGAAAAATTACGAAAATCGGGTGAAACCGCGATGTAAAGTCAGTCTATCCTATAATAGCGCTCTCAGTATTCGTTCCCGGCATCGTTCGACTAAAAACTCATTATTAGCTTTCTGAAACAGACGGCATTCACGAGACCCGACTCCATATTGCATTATCGAGACACAATGGTCGTTTGTGAATGGTAATGAATGAACTGACTCGTTGGAGCTGCTGAGTATGAAGTGCTGCGTTCGATTCCCAGGTCGCACAAAATGTTATTGTTTTTTTTCTCCAGGAATATTTCAGTGACAGTCACAGAGACTGGATCTTCCTCCTTCTTTTTCTGTGATATAAATAGGTGCGCTCCCTTTTACATGGGACTTTAACATTATAAATATTATCATCATCTGCTTAGCCTTTTCTCAATTATGTTGGGGTTGACTTTCTAGTGTGACTGGATACAGCTGAATACCAATATTTTACATGGAGGGACGATTACGGTATGTAGATATGTAGCTTTTCGAAACAGACGGGGCTCGAAATGGTTCTTGAGACACAGAACTCGCTGTTTTTTACTAATAAGAAAAAAGCAGCCAAGTGCGAGTCGGACTCGCCCATGAAGGGTTCCATAACAGCAAGTTACATAGTATATTCTTGCTGTTCGTTGTAAATGAAAGGTAATTGCGGTTTACGATTTATTACGTATTAAAAAAAACTACTTACTAGATCTCGTTCAAACCAATTTCCGGTGGTACTTTACATGGTAATGTACATCATATATTTTTTTTAGTTTTCTCTTATTTTAGAAGTTACGGGGGGGGGGGACACATTTTACCACGTTTGAAGTGACTCTCGCGCAAACTATACAGTTTAGAGAAAAAATGATTTTAGAAAACTCAATATATTTTTTAAAGACCTATCCATAGATATCCCACACGGGTTTGAATGGGAACCTCCTAAATTTATTGCTTTTTTATATATTTTTGTGTGAAAATCTAAATGCGATTTACAGAATACATCTACTTACCAAGTTTCAACAGCATAGTTCTTATAGTTTCGGAAAGAAGTAGCTGTGACATACGGACGGAACAGACAGACAGACACATGACGAATCTATAAGGGTTCCGTTTTTTGCCATTTGGCAACGGAACCCTAGAAATGAACGCAATATAAAACCAATTATCTTCATAAATTAAAAGTAGTAGGTACACGAAAAATCAAAACACGCATCATGTATAATTTATTGCTTCGCGAAATAAATCAGCCATTGCAAAAAAAAAAATAAGCCAGCTATTAAATACTCATTACCACGAATCTCTCTCGAATTCTAATATATCAAATTGATTTGCATACAATGCTTGCGGTGTTCTACAAACAAATGGCACTCTGAGTCACCAGCAAGGCATGTAATCATCCTTTATTTGAACGTGCGAAAGTCTCATTGTTCATACGTACTTACACAAGTAGGACGGGTGTCGTAATGGAATTACTGTGTAGTCAAGAAAATTGTGAAAGATTGACTCTTGCGAGAGTTAATGCTACGAAATTCACTTTCTTTTCACCCATGTATGGTGTCTTCGAGGAAAACATGTAGTCTTGAGTGTGTTTTCTTTTTGGATAAGGCCCTGTCAAAAATTGTAGACGTGAGTGACTCCTGAAGCGGTGTTTATGAAAAATAATTCCCGAATTTGTCGGGTGTGTCTGGCGTAAAAATAATCATTATTTTTATTCCGTAAAATACACAGTAAGTACAGCTGGCACCACAAGGATCACTTTGGTGTGGAACCAAAAACGGAACTAACGTCACTGTTCCAATTATTTTGTTCGTAAATAATCGTCGAACAATCGTGCTATATTTTCTGACCTTTCCATTGAGTTAATGTTCGTGGTGGCGTGTTATAATTAAACTCCTGATTCCTTTTCCTGATATTAGTTTACTATTATTTCTTAATCTGATAATTACAGTATCTTGGTGAATAATTCAAGATATAATATAAAACTTCCTGATGCACAAACTCTAGCTTCTAGCACAGCCCCACCCAGAGTTCCGAGTTGCCAGTGTAAACTAGTAAAAAATATACTAAAAATAATTAAAAATGTTGCCAATATTATGGCACAAAAGAACATGGTAATTTGCATTAACATTCCTGCCCGGGGGGCGAAAGGTAAAACCTTGAGATTGAATACAAACAATTCTCATCTAAATTTAAACAAGTAAGTAGAACCTGAATCTGGGAACACACTAATTAAGCAAAACAAAATTATTCGTATTATTAGGTATACAGTTAGAATTCCAACTGAGAATTTAAAAATATATTACAAGTTACACAATAACAAAAAATAAATGAGTTTCCAACTGAGAATTTAAAATATATTACAAGTTACACAATAACAAAAAATAAATGAGTGTCCTAATAACACTAAAATTAAATATCATTCTCTGAAATTGGTAATTTACATAATTTAATTACAGGTCGTACCAAATCTCCATACTGAGTTTTTAGTTTGACAGATCGAATTACTGAATCCTTGCCTGAATATACTTCAGTTACCCTACCACGTCTCCATTGTAATGGAGGTGTGTTTTCATCAATGATCAAAACTAAATCATTAATTTTAATATTATCTGAATGAGAATACCATTTATTTCGAACCTGAAGTGAACTTAGATATTCAGAATGCCAACGAAACCAGATATTTTGATACATTTTCTGAATTACTTGAAAGCGAGATAACCGAGAGATCTTAGTATCCTTCCATGAAGTCTCTGGTAAAGCGACTAAGGGTTGACCAATGAGAAAATGGCCTGGAGTTAATACCTCCAAGTCATTGGGATCTTCTGACATGGGAACAAGAGGTCTTGAATTTAAAATAGCCTCTATTTTAGAAAATATGGTAGACAGCTCTTCAAAGGTTAAAATTGTCTCACCTATTTCTCTCCTGAGTAGGTTCTTGGCACTCTTTACCGCAGCCTCGAAGATACCGCCCATGTGAGGTGATGCGGGGGGGTTGAACTTCCAGTGTATATTCTGACGTCTGAATTCCTCCTTGAAGATAGACTCATGATCTATTAAAAACTGATTTACCTCCTTTAAATAGTTGTTAGCTCCAACAAAATTACTACCTCGATCTGACCTGATTATGTTAGGAAGTCCTCTTCGACTAACAAATCTTGTGAAGGCTGCGATGAATCCTTCAACTGACAAGCTGGACACCACCTCTAGGTGTACCGCTTTGGTAGCTAGACAAACGAATACACACAAATATGCCTTGAGTGATTTGGCGTTTCTTAGAAGACTCGACTTGACTAAGAACGGGCCTGCGAAGTCTGTAGCAGTGCCTGAAAATGGTGGAGCAGCCGTGACTCGATCGGCAGGTAAATCCGCCATGAATGGGGGTTGAATTGAAGGTCTGAATCTGAAACATACATGACATTTTCTAATTACGTGAGACACCTGTCTTCGTACTGACGTGATCCAATAATCTCGCCGCAGAATAGCAATCAATGCGGTCGTCGCTGCATGACAATAGGAGCGATGATAATGTTCTATGAGCAACTGGACAAACCTATTATCTTTAGGGAGTAAATATGGGTGTCTTGCTCCGTAACTGAGATTTGATCGCTTGAGTCTGCCTCCGACCCTTATTATTCCTTCGGAGTCCAGAAATACACTCAATTTCTGGAGTGAAGTACAGACTGACTTGCCTTGTTTCATTGAAGATAATTCACTACCAAATGATTCGGATTGGATGATCTTGATCCATAATTTTGTAGCATAGCGCGTTTCTTCGAGCGATAATACTGAACTGAGGTTCCTCTTTTCCTTTGAAAGTCGCAGGTTTTTGACGAAGCGAAGCACATATGCTGTTATACGTATTAGTTTACTGAACGAACTGACCTTCTCTAGCAGTGCTGGGCTCCATGATTCGGTAGGAGTTACGAGGCTGATTGTCTTCTTGAACCCTGGAATGTCGTCTGGTATATCGACAGTTGGCCTTGGCCATCTGGATTCCGGTCTAAATAACCAAAATGGTGACCACCACATTTCACAGTTGATTAGTTGTTTGGCTGCTAATCCTCTGGATGCTATATCAGCAGGATTAAGTTCTGATTGAATATGACGCCATCTGATTTCCCTTTCTGATTTCTGTATGAATTGGACTCTATTACCTTCAAACGTCTGAAGCAGATGAGGCTTGGAATTAATCCAAGTCAATGCAATTGAACTGTCTGACCATGCATTGAGACTGTCAATAGTAATCTGATTTTCGTATGTAGCCGCAACATGATTTAGTAACTTACAGGTTAGATGAGCTGCACTTAGTTCTAGTTTCGGTATAGTCTGACGTGTCTTCTTAGGAGCGACGCGGGATTTGGCCATTACAAGTTCGACCATGACATTTCCAGCTCTATCCTCTGATCTTAAATACACGCACGATGCGTACGCCATTTCTGACGCGTCCCCGAAGCCATGAAGGGAGTAAGAGGTAGTATTCGGTAGTGCTACACACCTGGGTATCTGAAGGCTTGATAGATAGCTGAGATCTGAAGTGAAGGCTTCCCATTGAGTAGATATGTGATCTGGAACTGGTTCATCCCAGTCGAGTCCATCTATGAATAGCGACTGAAGTAGTATCTTGAATCTGACAATGACTGGATTACAATATCCACATGGGTCGTAGAGTCTGGCAATAGTGCTGAGAATGTTGCGTTTAGTACCAGCTTGTCCTGATGGAATATTAACCTGATAAGATATGACATCTATTGTAGGATCCCATTGGACTCCCAACACCTTGATGAAGCTCTTGTCATCCTGATCAAATTGATGTGGAGTTTCGCAGTGATCTTCTGGTAGATCAGAGAGTATTTCTTCATGATTTGACGACCATTTTCTGAGCTCATAACCTGCGCCTTCCATTAGTTGTATGAGCTCTGACTTCAACTCTTGAGTCTCCTTAATGGAATCTGATCCTGTCAAGATATCATCCACGAAGATGGAGGTCCTGATAATTTCTGAAGCCTTGGACTTGGGATGAGTCACCTCCCAGTCATCTGCTAACTGAAGCAAAGTTCTAATTGATATGAATGGGCTTGATCTTAAGCCATAGGTGTTGGTATTTAACTCATACACCTTTATTGGTTCTGAAGGATCTTTTCTCCAATAGATCAACTGATATTTGCGGTCGTCGGGATGTATCCATGTCATTCGAAACATCATTTTTATATCGGTGGTGAATACAACTTGATGGCGTCTGAAATTCAATAGTATTTTGGTAATATCATTCTGAAGTGGAGGACCTGAATGTAGACACTGATTGAGCGAGACTCCAGTGGATGTCTTACCGCTTCCATCGAATACCACTCTTAATTTGTCTGTACCACGTTTGAATATACCATGGTGCGGTATGAAGTAATGCTCTGAATCAAATTTGAAGTCTGATACTGACATATGATTCATATTTTCATACTCCTCCATGAACTCCTTATATTTCATAGCAAATACTGAATTTTTGCTCATCTTACGTTCAAGCGCTTTGAATCTCTGAATAGCCAGGGCGTCTGAATCGCCTAAAACTGGTCTATCTGATAACAATGGTAATCTCACCATATATTTCCCATCGGGGGATCTGACTGTAGATTTCTGATATAATTCTTCACATTCCTGATGTTGTGGGTGATGTACCTTTTCCATAGGTGGTTCTTCTGAGATCCAAAACCTTTCAATGGCCTTTTCTAGGCTTGAAACATGAACTCCATAGTTAAGAACTGATGTAGATTCTGATGAAGACTCGTAGCCCCTTGATGTAGGACCCATGATGACATGTCCGAAGCAGGTGCCATACGCTGCCAGCCCTGAAGATAGAACACGTTTTGTACCATCAAATACATGATTTAAGATGTCTGTACCTAATATTAGGTCCACCTCTTGTGGAGTTCCAAATGAATTGTCAGCTAACTTTAAATGATTATCCTTTAACAATTCCTTCTGTCTGATAAAATGAGGAGGTATTTCTGATGTGAGAGCCTGTAAGACAATAGCAGTAGTACTGATGATAGGAACTGATTTAGTAATAGGTTTAACTACAATTTTAACTTTATGAATAGTCTGATTTACTACATTATTTCCAACTCCTATTATTTTACATTCACTAGACTGTCGATACAAATTTAATTGACTAACTAATGATTCCTTGATTATGGATACACTGGCACCTGTGTCCAACAGTGCTCTAGCCCTGACATAGTGCCCATACTGGTGTTTGATACTGACTATAGCAGTGGGGCACAAATTAACTGATGAAACAGTTGTATCGACAGTAGCCTTATCTCATTCTGAATTAGTAGGGGAGGATCGGGAACCATAACGCATGCTCTCAAAGCGCACACTTGCCTGATGGGCGCGATACCCTGGTCTCCTATTTTCTGCGTGAGTTGGGGACTGATGGTTGTCCTCCCTCTGAGGACTAGGTTCCCTGAATGACCTTGGAGATTGTCTGGAATCCTGACGTTGAGAGGGAGACAAAGGTCTATCTATATTTGCCTGTCCTTGAGGAGTTTGTGGTCGTGGTTTGAACTGCTGACGACTCTGATGCGGGTTAGCATCATTGAGACACAGTAAAGTGTTGTGGGTCTGACTATTACAATGTTTGCACCATGATTCTGAGCTGCACTCTTTACCTTGGTGTGAACGAAGACATATCTCACACATTCGCTTCTTAGCAGCCCAGATTCTCCTTTGATAGGGATGTAAGTTGATGAATCCCTTGCACCTATATAAACTGTGACCAGTGTTCTGACAATAGGCACATGACGTCACCTGATAGTTTGCTTGATTAACTCCTCCAGTAGCACGCTGTCGCTGAGGGCCTGTTTTCTTAGGAGGTGCTGTAGTCGGGCGTCGTGCTCCTGATGCATCTGGAACTGCTGCCTGAAGACGACACTGTTCGTCGAGCAGTTGTAATAATTGAGTGAACGTAGGAAGGTTATTGAGGTCAGCACCAAACCTTTCTTCAAATCCTTGACGAATTCTTATGGACAGCTTTTGTAAAATGATAAATACTAATAAATAAGACCATTCCTTAATTGGCAATTTAAGTTTCTCAAGGGCCTGAGTACCTTCACGAAGCGGGTCATAAAACTCGCGGCGGAGATCCGTGGCCTGATTCACGGATGGTAACCTGAGAATCCTATCTAAATAGGAATCGGCCAACAATCTTGTGTTGTTATACCTTTTCCTGAGTAATTCAAGAGCCACAGTATAATTACTGCTATCCATAGCTAAATGGCTAATAACTGACAATGCTTCTCCATTAAGAGAAGCTCTGAGGTAATAATATTTTTCTGAGTCTGACAAGTTAGGTCGCTGATCCACCAAAGAAAGGAATAAATCATGGTACCCTAACCACTGCATATTATCACCGTTGAATTTGGGTAGTTCAATGAATGGAAGCTTTGCCCTGAGTTCATTGTCTACCTGAACCTTGCCTGACTGGGATTGATCTGGTGTGGGATATTCCTCGACTTTTATAAACATTAGATTTATCTCTGAAAACTTACCATGTAATTCTTCCAATTCTTCGGGGGTCAGCTCTGACTCATATTGCATAATCTGCTCGTACGAGTCAGTAAAGATTGGGTAATGCTTACGGAATTGGCGAATTGCTGCCGTAGCTGAAACTGATTCCGGTTGACTGCCGATCACTGAAAAGAAATCGTTTAACATCCTAAACTTGGATTTGAATTGAATATTGGACTTGACAAGTTCCTTTGGCTTACTCATTTTGATAATTCTAGATTAATTTATGCAAAATATCTGGTTAAATATTACCTAGAAACAGTTTTACAACAGAACAGCTGATATTGACATGACAAATGACAATTTGACAGTAACGTTTAGTTCGTTCTGAAACTTACAATGTTTGACTACTCGCCCTTTGTCCAAAGGTTAGTGGTGTTGCAGTAAAATCTATTTACTGTGGTAATATTTCGTTAGGTTGGTACCGTACTCCCTGATTTACATTCATAGTTATTATAGTCTATGCTACAATACAACACACACACATACAATATAAGAAATTGCACAAAATTAATTGTCCAACTTTCGTGGGAAATCCTGACGAGATGAAACGAATGCCTGATGAGGTGTTGAATGTCCTCGTACACTTCACTCGGTTCTGAACAAAGCCGAATAGTCCTGAATCTTGATTCAACACGCACTAAAGGTTCGACACACGCACTGCAAATGTTTGTTTACGCGCGTGACCTTGAAGTCGCACTGAGAGATTTCTCAATCTGAACACGGCGGTTACTAGACGTTAGTCTTGCCTGAAGTTAATCGTAGTCGATTCCCGATGCTCGGTGAAGACTGGATGTTTCCTGAAGTCTGCTCTTGCGCAGATTGACGAACGATCACGCCGACTCACGAACGCGCCGCGCCGTTGTTGATAAAGATGGCCGCTTTGCCAATACAATCCTCTTATGATTCCAGTGTGAATCCCGTTGAGGTTGAATTTTGCCTCCGCGGACTAATATTGAAGGTCGCCTTCCCCTCATGGGCCACCAAATAATGTTCCAATTATTTTGTTCGTAAATAATCGTCGAACAATCGTGCTATATTTTCTGACCTTTCCATTGAGTTAATGTTCGTGGTGGCGTGTTATAATTAAACTCCTGATTCCTTTTCCTGATATTAGTTTACTATTATTTCTTAATCTGATAATTACAGTATCTTGGTGAATAATTCAAGATATAATATAAAACTTCCTGATGCACAAACTCTAGCTTCTAGCACAGCCCCACCCAGAGTTCCGAGTTGCCAGTGTAAACTAGTAAAAAATATACTAAAAATAATTAAAAATGTTGCCAATATTATGGCACAAAAGAACATGGTAATTTGCATTAACAGTCACCGCCGCCATTTTGTTCATTTACATATTTTCACAAAGCAATAAACTTAAATGTTTGTCTGAAGTGTCAACGTCACGCGAGCGCCAAAAGACCTACTTCTGTATTGTCAGTTAATTTGATGAAAACTAATGAACGGGGAAGAAAACGTTAGTTTATGCTTTCATTATCTACGCAATGTATTTTTATTTATTTAGGAGTCTGGGAATTAGGGAAAAGTTTGAAATAAATAAGTATATAAAGTAACAAAGTAGCTTTTAGGAAATTGTTAGCAATCAGTCACTGTTTAATGCATCTAGTAGATATGTATTGTAATGGTGCATGAAATCAGCAGCATTGTTTTTAAAAAAACCTCTGTAATAAAAGCCAAATAACCTTACAACGCAAATCTATTCATACTCCTACCAAAACAAAATATTATTTACCAACCCCGAACGGCGAACCCTCATTTAGATTTCTTTCCAAATATAGTTCGACGAAGCACCATTCAAACCGTTCGTTTTTTACGAGAGCGTATCGGAAACCCGGCTATCGGGAAAGGGTTAGTATTACAAAAGTACAGAAGCGTCTACATGACCGCGGCAGGACCGATAAGGGTAAGGCTAAGGTCCCTTTAAAACGTCAGACGCTACCGACAGCGTGCCGTGACGTCACGACGTGACGGATGAATTCATGAACTTATAGCTTACCTTGTCTAGGGCATGCGGAACTGAGTTTCGGCCCCAAAGTAAGACCCGGGAAAAACCGGTTTACTATGGCGTATTCGAGGTACCTGGAAAAATAAGAGGGAGGCCTTTGCCCAGCAGTGGGACTTTCAAGGTTCTTGAAAAAAAGAAAAACTATGGGACCGACACCAGGTTCCACATGCCCTAAAACCTTGACGTCTTTTAGCAGTATTTCTTTAATCATTACGTCAGTGTAGGAAGTACTTGGAGCTAAACGTCATGTATACCTCCATTATCTCTTCCCGTTCACCCAGGACTGCGCTAGAGCATTTACAAACACAGCATTCGGCCGTCGTCGGTCGCACTCGGCATGTGGTCGGATAGACCGTAACCTTACGCCGCAAATTCTGAGTTCTTGTCACGTTAACCGCGGTCGGTCGCGTACGGTCAGTCGCGTATACTGCGTCGCGGTTTTTGATGATGTCACTACCGACTGTACGTGACCGACCATCAGCGCGACAAGAATTCAGGCCTAAGCTAAGTATCACAGAAGTAAACTCAAGTATAGAAGTGAAGTGTTTACACGACCGCGGCATTACCGATTAGCCGTGCCGGGTCGCCGGATGCCGTCCCCGGTCCGTGCCGGGAGCGGGACACAACACAAGGATTGTTTATACTGCACGTGCTATAAATATCGTGGTAAGGACGTTTTGTGAGGACGGTGGTTCTGTATGTTTTAGTAGTAAGTCTTTTGTGCTAAACGGTGATAAGAGTATTGGATGCTGATGCTAAAATTCTCTTTAGAATAGGAGGTACTGATTAGACATGCATGAGATTCAACGAAGAAATTTTTGAACATTATTGAAGAACCTTACCTTTGTGCTCTGCTATCGTTAATGTAATGTCCTATGAAGTATTTTGTGTGTACTTACATAAATAAATAAATAAAGAACCTTTTTAATTGAGTTGTAGTTTGTTTTCTACAATCATTCCAACTGCATGTTTTGTTTTCGTATACAAGCTTTCGTATTCAGAGTACCTAGCAAATAACAAACTGAGTTATTTGAATCAATTAAAAACGGATGGCGAACAATATTTTCACTATAAAAACTGGCTCAATGGTCCAGTGGTCGCAAGCGCGACGCTGAGCATGACGCCCTGGGTTCAATTCCCAGGTCGCGAAAAACGATATTGGGTTTTTACATCAGGAATATTCCATGAGCAGCCACGGAGTCCTAAATTTACGCCCGGTTGATGGGATTTTAACATAACAGGCGAGATGTGGGTGTACAGTCACGAACACCAATATGTATACACTTTCCGAGAAATAACGATTGTAACTAAGAGATAGGATCTTTTTCATAAAAGTATGAGTTCCAGAATACTATGTACGTAATAACATTAAATTTTAATCAGTACATTACGAGAAACACAATTTAAAAAAATCTTAAGTGTCTACATATTATTAGACGTGACTGTACGTATGATTTCATTAGGTACACCTTTGCCTAATCCATTGGGGAGCATGATGTTTTAATACACAAACACCCCGCAGAGCCAAACATTAAACGTTTACTATGCCTCTCCAATCAACCCCAACCCACACAAGGCAAGGGCGCAACATAAAAGTATAAAAATGTAACTTTATAAAGCTGAACAGGAAGATCCTGTCAATAAATAGTTATGGACGTGGTTCCGTAGTGGGTACCCGTGTCACACGTGTTACGTTTAGACACAATGGCTTTTGTAATAGGTGAGTTTATCAAGGAGAATGGTGCTGTTGCTTTATTTGGAGTATCGTATGAAGAAGGATTGTATGGGCTCCAGATATTTTTTAATTGGGACAGTCCCGCCACACTGTTCCCAAACCACTGTAAGTCTTGAAAGCCAGAATCAACAGTGGCGACCACCAGAAAAGCGCCGAGACAATGAAACTCGACGAAGTCCCAGAGAATGAATTTAGCTGTCTTTAGTCCCGTAACGACATTAATCAGAAAAGTATACAGTAGGAAAAAGCTGTAATTTCCACTTTCCTCCATATCAGCTGGAGACAGAACGAAACAAGACCAATAGGCTCAAAATGACGTCCAATAAAATAATAGAATAGGTAAATGTACGCCCAAGAAATACTGAGGACACGATTTGGACTTGTTCCTGATCAAGGTAGAACACCTAGAGAGTTGGAAAGGAACGACGTAGGTCTTTGCCCAGGGACAGAATAGGCACAAAAGTTAAAATAATAAAATAAATATCGCTGGACATTAACACACAGCGCCACCTAGTGCCACACTAAGCAAAGCTTGTGTCGTGGACACTAGATAGTTGATATACTACATACTCGTATATATACTTTTTTGTTTGTAAATACATACTTATTATACATATAAACATCCATGACTCGGAAACAAATGTCCGTGCTCATCACACAAACATTTGCTCCTACCGGGATTCGAACCCAGGACCCTAAGAACGTAAGGCAGCGTCACTACCATTACGCCAATCGGGTCGTCAATAAAAATGTTTGATGATCGATTTAGAACGGTTAGTCAAATTCAACCTTATACAATTGAGATATAGTTTTGATTAATACTTAGGTTTCACTTCTATCGACAGTCCCCAAACACTGCGCAGCCTGTTTTTTTTTTTCAGGATTTTACATTTGCATTTTGCAAATTTAATTTTTGCATTGCAATTGCATTTTCCAGTCGTTACAGGTAGTCGGTGGCCTTGAAAGTCTGACAACCAATCTTACGAAGAGGTATCGTATTACCCAGTACTAACTGAGTTACGGTGGTCAGATAGGCAGTCGCTCCATGTAAAATACTGGTATTCAGCTGCATCCGGTTAGACTGGAAGCCGACTCCAACATAGTTGGAAAAAAGCTAGGCAGATGATGATGATGATTTTGCGAAAAAAATCCTGAAATAAATCGTAGCACATATCGGTGCAAAATTAAATTCAGAAAGAATTTGGTGCCAAATATCAGACATCACATTTTTGTTGCCAGTCACAGACGAGGTAACGAACGATAGTTTGCGAAAATCCTGATTCAAACTTTTAGGAAATACGTTGACGTTCTCGTTTATTTTTATATCAGTCTTATCTCGAAAATGAGCACAGGAATGCTCACGATACAGCCTAACAGTTTCAAGATAGGAACGCTTAGGTACTCAGATTGGGAAACGCGTTTAGTAAACCTCAGTTTGAGGTGCGCCTAGGGTTACCATTACTTCGGATTTCTCCGGATACATTCGGCTTTTCGGCGTCTTGTGGAACCTTTGTTTGGCCAATTTGTTCGATCTTTCGACAAGAAAACACAAAAAGGTTAAAGAGTGCTGAAAAAGCAAAGTTAAATGTTTGGATTTATTTTGCATATGTCCGGGATTTTATTCGAAATGGTAACCCTAGGTGCGTACCGAAGTAAGTAGGTACTAGCCAGAGAAAAGATAGCAGAAAATATCTTTATTTAGGCGTCGCAGCTCCTTAGTGAGTATTTAGGACCTAATTTTGTAACGCTATCTGGCTTTTTGCCAAAACAAATTGTCTCTACGTTCCTTACTGTTAACTTGATACGAAAAACACAAAAAATATTGCTATCTGAACTGTATCTATATTTGACGATAGTTTTTTTTTACAAGGATATAAAAAGACGTTTTCATCCCCCTATCTCGGAAAGAGTATTTTTGCTTTTCGATATCTGAGTGTAAAAGCCGTTTTATCCTCTTGAGGATAAAGTAAATTGAATTTAGAACATCGTGTGCACTAAGTTTGTGAATTCAAAACATCATTAAAACTATTTACTTCTACCTACATGGTGCCGATTTATCATACATTTTTTTTTTATTTGTTAATAACTCAGACTCGGAACCTTCTAGGTTCACTTTTTTTTCATTTGCTTTGCGCGCGCCATTTTATTTTCACGACATATTGTTAAAGCCTTAGGTTAAAAATAAGAAACTTGAAAACAAGTGAAAAACCTAAAATGAGTGGTTCTACAGACAGGGAAGTTTATTTGACGCCAACAGAATTAACTGAAACTGTTAATAATGCGCATTTTTTTTGTGTTTAGTCATTTCCTCGCTGAGGTGGGATGAAAAGTTACATGTTGCACTCCAGTGCAAAGATTTTTCTCCTCGTGCTCTTTTGATTCCCTCGCTAACGCTCAAGATTCCAAGTTTTGAAACACTCGCTGCGCTCGTGATTCAATTTCAGAATCTTTCGCTTGCTCGTTTATCAAAATTGACCACGCGGTTAAAAAGCAACTTTGCACTCTTGTATAACAAATAACTACCTATTAATGATTCTACGAATTACGTTGGTCAAGGTCTCGACCAATTTTGTCGGTATTTTTAAAAAAAATCGGTTGGAGTAATGGAACATCATAAAAAAAATTAAAACACTCATACCTACCATCCTATCCTGGTAACACTTAAACTAAACTTTAATATCTAGTTGTTATTTGAGTGTTTGTTGGCTGCTAACCTATTTTTATAACAGTCAATTCTACTTTATTAAAATGATCCGATTCCACCGCAATCATTTCCTAAGATTCCAAAGTATGGAGATATGGAAAAGAATAACAAGACATGACTTATTCATTCCTTGTAGACTTATTCTTCCGTTGCACATAGATACTCGTTCATCCAATCAAAAAGAATCGTCGATTCGTCCAGAACAGAGCTTTATTATGGATTCTATTTGAAAGATAGCCGCTGAATCGGGTCAAATATATTGGTACTTGTTTCAAAATGTACAGGCGACCGCGCTCTGACCTTGAGATGACGTCATCTAGTTACTCCCAATGCTGGGACATAGGCCTCCTCTCAGGGTCTAGCGTAGTGCGAAGTTCGAATAATATTCTGTATTTATTGTGTACCATATTATGTTAACAATTCAATAAATTGATATAGAGACGTAGCTATACAGATTTTGGAGCTACTCACGTGTATCCTACTAAACCATTTATTAACAGAGTACTATTTTATTTAAGTACCTTATTCATCGATTCTTATATTTTATAATACAACAAAGTCTCCCGCCGCGTCTGTCTGTCCCTATGTATGCTTAGATCTTTAAAACTACGCAACGGATTTTGATGCGGGTTTTTTTAAATAGATAGTGATTCAAGAGGACGGTTTTAGTATATAGTTTTACGCGGGTGAAGCCGTGGGCATCGGCTAGTATATCTACACTAATATTATAAAGAGGAAAACTTTGTTTGTTTGTTTGTTTGGTTGTAATGAATAGGCTTAAAAACTACTGGACCGTTTTTAAAAATTCTTCCACCATTCGAAAGCTACATTATCCACGAGTAACATAGGATATATTTTATCCCCGTACTCCCACGGGAACGGGAATTACGCGTGTGAAACCGCGTGACGTCCGCTAGTAATATTTAAAGAGGAAAGTTTAGTATTTTGTATGTAACGAATAAACTTAAAAACTACTGCAACGATTTGAAAAATTCTTTCAGCAATGGATAGCTACATTATCAGCGAGTAACATAGGCTATATTTTATTCCCGTACTCCCATGGGAACGGGAACTATGCGGGTGAAACCGCGTGACATCTGCTAGTTTGATATCAATATATGATACATAGCTAGGTAGGATCAAGTGATATTTAAAGCTTTTGCTATACCTATATGACTTTACTAGCTTCTGCCCGCGACTTCGTTAGCGTGAAGTTTTGATATCGCAACGCATCGCCTGCTCAACGGAACCTTTTTTCCCGCTTGTAACATTTCTTATTGCTGCTACGCTCCCATTGGTCATAGCGTGATGTTATATAGACTATAGCCTTCCTCGATTAATAGACTATCCAACGCAAAAATATGTTTTCAATTCAAGCCGGTAGTTCCTGAGATTACCGCGTTCAACCAAACGAAACGAACAAACAAACAAACTCTTCTGCTTTATAAATAGTAAGGCGCTTAGACGAGCTAAATTAGCAACTCTATTTGTAGTGGTCCAAACTTCGTTTGAAATGCTGTTAGAATAAAGTTCTTATCAGCTTGCACTACAAAGTGGTTGTTACGTCAGCCACTGCGGGCCAAATAGCGCGAAATGAGTGGTTTCGATCGATTTACAAAAACACTATTGATTGGATTAAAAAACTGAAACAGTATAATGCTAATATATTGCTTGTAGAATTATTTGCCAAAAAATCAGAATGATCGCATGCATATTAGTATGTTTTTTATTGTTTGAAAGATATTTTTAGAGATAAGTTCGTGATTTCTTTTTATTGAGTATTATGTTTTCAAAACAGTATCATGTTAGCATATATCCTGAAGAATATCATATATTTTTCTGGTCTTGTTTATAGCAGTGAATCATATACTTTTAGTAATTATAAAACTCGCGTTTAGCTCATGTATTGTAATCGCTTTAAGTACAGATGACGGGTGAAATGTCGAAAAACAGAGAAACATAAATGAAGAAGACGTGCTGTGCTGACTCCAAATAAATTACGATAAGGTTAATAGTATGATGATGATAAATAGCTCATAATCTTGTTTAAAGCTTCGCCTGTTCTGTTTTGTTTTAATTACTTTGTTGAGTAACAGAACACGGAGATTATAAATGAAACAATTTCCTCAAGCTAATGTGCAATAAGCCTGTAGATTTTGACTGTCTTGAATGTTGTGTTAAACAATTAATAACGTGAACTTTAATTAATATTCTTAATACTTGGAAAGGTCATCTATTGTTATAAAAACCGGCTAAGTGCGAGTAAAGACTCACGCACTAAGGGTTCCGTACAAATTTGTAGGTATTATGCTATTTTACTACAAACATATTTTATGGTTTTCAGATTTTTTCTTTTCCATGTGCTGTAAGGCTTCTTGCCAAATTTTATGATCCTAGGTCAACGGGAACTACCCTATAGGTTTTGATTCTCTTGTGAAATTGCAAAATATGCGACACAAACGGTACCTAACATCATTTGTTCGTGTTGACTTACCAGTTACACGTTTTCACAGCTGAAAGTGACCCGCGTCGAACCATGTACCTGTCTACAGTAATATTATAAAGAGAAACAATTTGTATTTTTGTGTGTATGTTTGTAATGAATAAACTCAAAAACTACTATGCTATACATATATTAACCTGATCGACGTATTGCTATTGAAATCTATCTTATTGTATTTCATCTTATTTACCTTTATAGTGTTAGTAACGGTTACGTATCATAACACCTAAGTTAATCTCAACTATTTTGATTATAACTAGGGTTATTTCACATATGTTCATAACGTATATTGAACGACTCACCCACTGTTTAATTTATCTAATTTTGATTCAACTAAAATCAATCGCACTAACAAACGATTAATCTAATGGTTTTTAAAGATAGTGGCTACGACATTGATTGGATGTGAGGCGCGCTCGCTACGCTCGCATTTACCGTCTGAAAGATATGTATCTAGCTACCTACTGACTGTACTAGTTTCAAAGAAAAAGGATCTGTGTTTCCATTTAAAACAGTGGCCAGTTTTCTCTAGTTTCTTGGCAAACCGTTCATGATTATGGAAACTTGGCAGAGTTTGGTATTTTAAAACTCTCTTTAGGTCGTTTTAACGAAAAGCTTTTTATTTGAAACGTTGCCTGCACTATAAGATATTACATTTGCTGGCCCGAAAACGCAATTTTAGTTAAAATATGAGAAGTTTTGAAGATTTAAGATTTCGACTGGACTTGCTGTCGAACTTATTGCGATGGTTTAACCCAATTTCTAGTTTCTTCAACCATGCTAAAACATGGTCACCATTAGAAGTGTTGTAGACTCCCTCACTTCTTCATTATTGTTCATAGATTTCATTATTAAATCATGTTTTAGAGCACTAAACTCAATAACCATTTTATTTTGGTTCTAGTTACGAAGAAAGCATGAAGTTGGATCGTGGATGATGTTGATGTCCATTAGTTTCCTTTTCTCATTTTTAGCGTGTGGTTAGTGCCTAACCTGGTGTCAGAGTTCTTATGCCGCCCATGGCCCTCTCACTTGAGTTAACTTCAAATATTTCTCAGGCATGCTGGTTTTCTCACGATCTTTTCTTTCACCGAAGCAAGTGATAATAATTATACACAACTTCCAAAAATCAGAGGTGCGTGTCTTTTTTTTTTCTTTTTTTTTTAGTTTGGCAAATCATCAAATATCTTCTCCCACTCTGGGCGGAGCGGGAGGGAGTGTCAAACTTTTACTGACTAAAACCCATCCATGTTCCTTCCTCGCCCTTTATGTTCCGGGGCCACGGTATCGGTGTGTGTCTTGAATTCGAACTCGAAACCAATGACTTGGCAGTCCGACTATCACACCACCAGACTATCACTTCTTCAATAATTTCCCTAACAAGCTTACAAAAACGACTCAAGTCTGGGAAACTTGAGTCGTTTTTGTAACCTAGTTAGATTGTAGAACACCATCAATGTGTAATCTGCTCTCCCTGTCAGAAGGCAGCTTATTGTCGTTAGGTCATTAACCCTTTTTATCAGCAAGATAATATTTCATGGCGCCTGTGAAATTAACAACCCATTAACAATGACATTGTAACCTTTTTCAAATCACCTAGTAATAATGAATCGATTAGGTATCGCAACTTGTTAATTGGCAAAATGGCTGTTTTTCAAACTTAACTGGTGATGACAATAAAACTGAAACACATTCATTTAGTTAGGGTGCAATGAGAGGTTTCCTTCTGAGAATTAAAAAAAATGTTTCCAAGAACTCGGTAGATGGCGTTGAGCTGACTAAGTTACTAGGTTCGAAAGCCAAAACGCTTGAAAAAACACACGTCACATACGCTCGTTGACTTACACTTTCGTTTGCATAAGCTTCCGAATATAACTGTCACCGTAAAATTGTCAAACACGTTATCTATACTAATATTATAAAGCAGAAGAGTTTGTTTGTTTGTTTGTTTGGTTGAACGCGCTCATCTCAGGATCTACTGGTTCGAATTGAAATAATCTTTTTGTGTTAGATAGTCCATTTATCGAGGAAGGCTATAGGTTATATAACATCACGCTACGACCATTAGGAGCGGAACAGGAATGAAAAATGTTGCAAAAACGGGGATTTTTTTTTATCTCTCTTATGTGACGCAGACGAAGTTGCGTGGGTCAGCTAGTATTATTATATAACGTGTTTCTCCCTAGCGATATTCTAAAGTCTCGAATTATTGTCAACTGAACATACGGAAGTATCTCTGCCCCCATAATCGGGACTTGGGGCACCCCCCCCCCTTTAGGTTAGTTAGGTTCCTTTAATCCCTGCACTCGAATATACCCGCGAAGCGGGGCTCCGTCGACTACGCTTTTAAGGGGAATATAAAGTGTTTTAAGGTTAGGTTATATTAATCGTTATTTCTCAGGAATGGGACTGTATCTTTTCATGAGAGTGGTACCACTGGGCAAGGGGGACCCCTCCTTCCCTCCACACCGCGTGAGTTGACTACCATCGCATGCATTTCACGTAAAATAATGCGTTTTTTTGTAAGCAGTATGTTCGTTTGACAATAATTCGAGAGTTTACAATATCGCTAGAGCTATTACAATATAACGTGTTTGACAATTTAACGGTGACATAACCATATGTCAAAGTGAAATTATGTGACGTTCTGTTGCTTGCAGTAACATACCGAGATCAGCGCCATCTATCCAGCGACTAGGCAAGAGTTGAAAAAGAAAATCTCTCATTGGAGAGCCCCATTATGTAAGTCCCATGTATTCAGGGGCGACCCTATTGGCATCAACCGGCAAATCCTACCGGTAGTTCCGCAGCTTTTACTGAGAAATTCCTGATGGAAAAAAAACCCAATAACAAACCTTGCAAAAAACATGGATGTAATATTAGGTACACCCCTGCCTATCCTTTTCGGAATTATAGGCGTGATGTTACGCTCAGGCCGATCTTTAGGTTAAGCCGTGCTTGCCTAGGTTGGTCTGTGGATGGGTGACCACCCTTACATATCAAGTTTCCGCCGGGCCTCGGAAAGCACGTTAAGCTGTTGGTCCCGGCTGTCATTTGTCCACCTTTGAGAGTCGTTACAGCTACTCATTAGCCTAATAGTCTGACAACCAGTCTTACCAAGTGGTATCGTATTTTCTTGTATTAACTGGGTTGTGGAGGTCAGAAAAGCAGTCGCTTTATCTAAAATTATATTCAGCTGCATCAGGGTAGACTGGAAGTCGACCCCATCATAGTTGGAAAAAAGCTAGGAAGATGATGATTTTATGTTCACTGTTGGACAGCCCTATCCCCAGCAGTGGATTGGTCAGATGACAATAAGTAGTCAAGAAGAAAATACTCATAAAAACGAAACAAAATCACAGATATTGTGGAAAACAGTGAAAGTCTAAAACAGTGCATTTTTTTTTAAATATGTATAATAAATAAGTATGTACCTATTTACAAACAAAAAGTATATATGTTGTAAATCAACTGTCTGGTGACCACGACACAAGCCTTGCTTAGTGTGGCACTAGATGGTGCTGTGTGTAATGTCCAGCAATATTTATTTATTTAATTTTAGAAGAAGCTGGTTTAAAACTCCCACTAACTAATAAGTTTAGAAGTACGGATCACTTCATGTAATAGTGTAAGGTTGAGTGTCTCAACTACCGATGCCAATGCGGTCAGTCAGTGGCGTTAGCTATTTTCTACGGTTTAGCAACTATAAAGGGTGTAAAACACCTCTTCACGAAGCCGAAAGGCACTTGTTCTCCCCATCATTGCGATCATTTTTTTGTTCTACATCATACCTGGGAACCTTCTAGTTACGGAGATATGGGGGGTCAAAGTTACAACTTTTTTGACAAGTTTTTTTTTTTAAGTACAAGTTTTTTGTGTAAGATTTTGACCAATAACACTTCCACGACCCCCGTACTATTCAATCCATCCAGCAGCACAATGTTTTAAGAGCATTACATTGAGTTCTACCACAAAACATGATTTATAACCTCAAAAAAAAAAATTGTTTCCCATCAATAAATTTTACGAGTTACTTGGTTTCATGTACAGAATGCTTGGTTAACGGCTTTGTGATGAGGTGGTTTACACCCTGTATTATGGTGTACGAATTACTTACAGTATAAAACTCTTATCGATCCGAGGTAGTACATAACCTTCAGCAGTTGGCAGTAATATAATTATATAACTAACCTCAACAATAGCGCAGACATTCCCACGATTGCAATCAGCTCACAGCTGGTAACAAACATTACCCACTTTTTCTTACAAATGTACTTAACTTACATATCTTACGTTCTTCGACGTAACTGAATTAACATGTAATTAGCTATTTTAATCTAGATTTTAGAAGAGATTGTGATTTCTATTTAAAATTGAATAATCTTTTATCAAATTAGTAGGGCTAACTTTTTTGTTATACTTGTCAAGTTGAAAAAATAATATAAATTGACGAGATAAAACGCGTAAAAAATCATGAGTGGAGTGGAGGCATGTGCCGTCACTTTCCTGTAAAATGTGTACTCTAATGTGACGATACACGAGTTTTCGACGCACTGTACGTCAAAAAAGAAAAAAAATATGTGTCCAATATTTTTTGGAAATCTATCTGACGGACAATTTTTCTTGTCATCTATGACATGAGGCTGAAATGCGCCTTCGTTTATCAACATTTCGCCATGTCCATTGTCCATTCTTTATTGATCCGCTACTAAAGACAATATGTAGATACATATAATGTAGGTATCCCAAAGTTGAAAAACCCCAATTACAATTCCTTAGATAAAAAAATTATCATACCATTGAACAATCAGCCCTAAGTAACTGCCAACACAGGAAGATCTCTGTCTCAACAATCCAAGTACAATGTTGTTTAACTTACTACAATGTAGGAAGTGAACAACTTACTGACAGTTCGAAGGCAGCAACAATGTACTGATATGTAGTCGCATGTCAGTGGGACGTTAACCACTATCGCCGGAAAACAAACCTCTGAATGAGTGCAGCAAACGTACCTGGAAAGATAACGAACTCATTAGTAAACGTATCTATAAGTATGAGGTCAACTTTACTTAAAGAATGAGAGGCTTATTTTTTTGAGAATAAACAAAATAGAGCGCAGCGGTGCAATGAGAGCAGCGGTGGCCCGGTCATGGCAGCCCCGACTTACGAACAGTAAGTCGTAGGTTCGAACCCAGACAGGCGCATTACTTTGTGTAATTTATTTCATCACCGCTGCTCTCAAAACGGTGAAGGAAAACATCGTGAGGAAACCGGCATGTCCTAGAACCAAAATTTCGAAGACATGTGACATCTACCAATCAGGGACCATTTTGGTTACCCATTGAAAGGGTTTTTGATAGGGTTTTGACAAAGTGTTGTTTTAAAAACCATTTCATATTGGTTACCATTTTTTACGAAAACCCTCATCAATGGATAACCTCTTCCAAACCCTTTCGATATGATTACCTGTATATTCGAAAACCCATTCTTGGTGGGTTATACTTTTTAATGGTAAGTCGTTTTGAACGGGTTACCCCTTCAACGACTGTAAAGCCGTTGAAGGGGTTACCCATTCGGACTACCAGTATTGTAATTTTATCTCTCACGTCTTTTCTTTAAAGTACTAAACTGCATACATTCGGCAGGAATGCGTCAAGTCGCAACACGCAGTCTAGGCCCTAGCGATGAGTAGCGACTCCTTACACATGCGATTATAGTTATTATTGCAGAGTTTTTAAAGTTCAATGTTTTTTTTCCTGGAAAAGTCGGGATTGTTTCCTACATGGTACAATCTTGTCATTTTTACGGAATCATAAATAGTCCGATAGCGCTGGGGTATTTTGATGCCAAAGTTTGAAAAAATTTTAAGTTGCTTATTTCTTGCCTGTGGGAGTCGTACCTGTGAAGCTTATTATTGCGTTTTGTGTCACATCTGACAATTGTATTTTCAGTATCTCGATGATGGGATCCCTTCTTTTCGCATAATGTTTTTTGTCCTAATATACTTCGGCATAACGATTTTGGCACAATTTGTTTTGGCATAATAATACTTTGGCATAATTTTTTAGGCATACATTTTATGTTGGCATAATCATGTTAAAGACTAATTTGTTTTGGCATACATTTGATTGGCATAACGTTAGTAGGCCTAATGACTATTAGCATAATAATATTTAGGCATACAATTAATATAAATAACAAAATAACTGTAACAATCAAATATTATTGTTGGTTAAAAAATTAATATGCTGTGCAACAAAAGTTAGTGACAGAACCGAATTGCTGCAAAACCGACTTCACGTAGTCTTGTTTGTCCTACCCCTAGAGTGTTATTTAAAATCGCGTAGGCGCGTAGGGGTGAGGCGGCCCGCGGGCTGATGAGCAGGCGGCTGCGGTGAGCGAAAGTAGTCTGCGACGATAAGCACACGTGGGGCCGCCGGAGGGCCGCAGCGCCGGAGCCGTCACAGAAACCCTGCCTGCAACATGCTGCTTGCTTGCTTGCATGTTGCATGCTTGCTTGCATGCTGCATGCTTGCTTGCATACTGCATGCTTGCTTGCATGCTGCATGCTTGCTTGCATGCTGCATGCTTGCTTGCATGCTGCATGCTTGCTTGCATGCTGTATGCTTGCAATGCTTGCTTGACAGCGAAAAAATACTCACAAAATTGTTCAATACGTTATAATTTGTTACGTTTAAAATGTTATAATAAAATACCTCCCCACATTCTACAACTGAATGAGACGAAATTTAAATCTTGTGTAAAACGCACACTATGTAGGCAAGCATATTATAAGCTGGGGGATTACATTGAGGATAAAAATGCTTGGCTGAATGCTGGTCCTGCTCCGCAACCATAGGTGCAACCTTATTGGACAACTATTGTGGTAGCTGCAGAAGATTGTAAAGGTATTCTTGCATTGTATAGAGTCCATCTCTTAGTATTGTATAATTGCATAGCACATGTGTGAGTACCATGTAATGTAAAGCTTCCATTTGCATTTAGTTATCTTTCATTGACTTGAATATGCCTTGGTGGCTGAGAGAATGTCATGCTCGCTTAAATGTCTTGCTGATGGTGGCGGGTGGGTCGGGTCATTTAGTTCCCTTCAATATGGTTGAATTGAATGGCGCTGATCCATGCGTCATGTTCGTGAACGGGCACTGTCAGTCGAGACTGGTCATCTCTTAGCTGCCATGGATTATTTGAATTGCTTTATTTTAAATTGTTGATTTATTTTTTTTACTCTGGACGCTCTTATTGTGTACGTCTTTCTACATCGTTCTCACATATATGTATAATCTCAACATGAAAGATGTAACCAAGATTTTGTAACAACATTTTTGATTGAAAAGAGTGTCCATGGAGTTTCTTGCCCGTTCTTCTCCATAGAGATCTACGCTAGGGAATGGGCAACTACAGTACTTTCTCAAGTTATTATGCCTTGTGTCTGTGACTGTAGCTTTGATTTTTCTTTAAATTTTTTTGACATTCAAAAGTGCCGTAATGGTCTAGTTGAAATAAATGATTTGAGTTTGAGTTTGAGTTTGAATTAAGGAAAAATAATTTCTATTCTACCAACAATATCAAGCGCCTACAAATTTTATCACAGCAATATTGTATAAACGTGTACAGTGTCTAATATTTTAGGTGTTAATAATTATTTCACTGTTATACCTATTAAAATATGTTTTAATATTTTTATGCGTTATTTATGCTTAACTTTTATGCTTTAGGATATTATGCTTAAAAAAGTTATGCTTAGAACTTTATGCTTAAAAAAGTTACGCTTTAGAACTTTATGCTTAATAAGTTTATGCTTTAAAATATTATGCCTAATCATTATTATGGTTACAGACAAATAGCTTAAAAAAATTATGCATTAGCTGTTATGCGTAATTATATTATGCGAAAATATAATTATGCCAAACAACATTATGCTAAGTTATATTAGGTCTTAAAATTTTATGCTAATGGATAGGGAACCCTCGATGATTTGTGGTTGATTGATTATTTTTATTCGAATCAAAACTGGCAAAATTAATTTAAAGTGCAAAATAATTATGATATCTTATCTAGGATAGCCTGTAAACCCCTTTTGTAACATTATCGACAGCGAGGGACTAAATAAGTAAACACTGTGCTTTTCATTGCGAATACAAGAAACATAAAAATAAAATCATGAGTCAATCGAAAAACAAATCGAGTTCGGATTGCCGCTTTTCCGCCTATTTTGTTTTTTTTTCTGTGGCCAGTCCGCTATTCAGGAATTCTGGGATATTCACCCTAATCGTATCAGTTAGGTACTACTACGTCATTATAACGAAACCAACTATCATTTTCTTTTCCTCTAACAGTGATCGGAAAGATAAATAGCCAAATTTCTCCCTAACTAAAGTACCTAAAATGACACAAATTAATATAGTAGGTTAGGCAAATGGTTCGGAACTATATGCGAAAAACAAAAAACTTTAATATTTTTGAAACCTCAAAACCTAGCGCTATCTACGCTAGCTACTAAAATATCATTCGATCGTCTCACTCATTATTTAGTGCCCGAAGGGAAAGGATAGGAGCTGACTGAAACTGTAAGATTTAAAAAACCGAGGCGACATGAACATATATATTTAAAAAGCTATTGCATAGCATTTTTATCAACTTATGCAATTATAATTATTCATTACCACGCGCGGTCGGGGCGCAGCCAGCGCGCGGACGGCTCACAAGCACGAGGTCCGCTCGCTTGCGGCGCTCGGACCGCGCTCGGAAGCCGCAAAAACGACGGGGTGTTATAAGTTTGACGTGTCTATGTATGTGTGTGTGGAACATTAATGATAAAATTCATAATTTCATTGTGATGGGAAGCCGAGCCTGAACATTCAGTCTGCGTTTTGTCCTCGAGCCGGTAACAAGCGGAAAATAAAATACCTACATAAATAATTATAATTGCATAAGTTGATAAAAATGGTTACAAAGAAGGTCTAACATCAAATGTATAGAACCTACAAAAAAAATATTAAAAATAAAACTAGCTTGTCATTGTTATTATCTGACATGGGGTGTTAGGTTATTTTCGTTACATTATTTTCGTTACGGAATTTCTGGATTTGGTCTCCACGCTCAAGGCCCGCGATAGAAGCTATGCAATAGCTTAAAAACTTAGCTCCGTAGCATTCGCCGTTAGAAGAATTCGTGATTTAACTCATTTAGAGACAGCCCGTTAAGTTTATTTCCATAGCATGATGTCGTACGGTATTCTCTTGTGGGGCAATGCCACCGATATTCAAACAAAAAAGGGAATTCGTTCTACTTATCTCCCCAGACTGGGGAGGTCGGCACGCAGCACCCAGTCGTAACCGATGTTCCACAGGGGCGGCCCCAGAACCCGGGCGTCTCTTCTGGCCCGGTTCGATGCAGGAACCTCCCGAAACAGTCGTGTCTGGTGAGGACTTGCGTCAGGCGAAAGGAGAGGACGCCGTGGCACCTCTCAAGCCACTCCTCAAAGAGGGGACTTATCGCCACTATTGTGGCGTGCCCTGCACGGGGTTTGCGACAGTCGCTCTCTCCATGTCGCCATGAGATCACGACGGAGTCTGTCCGCTGAGCGGGGCGAGGACTATCGCCTCCAGATTCCATGGCGGAAATTCGGCAAGGCCTCGCCTCGCCGCAGATTGTGCGGTATCCACGAACTAGATTTACGAACTTAAGACCTGCTTGGAGAATGAATGTCATCCATGATCTAACGATGAAGACAGAAGGCAGATGCAAGATGTCCTCAACAGTTTGCAGCAGCTATATTATTATTAGGCTTATTTCACGCACCTTGATGAGAACTCAAGAGCTGCCTAAAGTATGACTCATCGAAGGTCAGCAATGGAGACGGAAGGCAGTTACATGAGGTATCTACGCAAGAGTTTACAAGCTTTTTCATGTTTGGGCTCATTTTTTGCACCTTAATGAGAATTTTAAACCTAACAAGAGTAAAAGTTTCATCCAAGGTCCAACGGTGAAGAGGCAAAGCAGTTACAAGTGGTCCTGAAGAGTTCACAGCATCTTCATCGTGGTTGGACTCATTTCACGGTCCTTGATGAGAATTTTAGACCTAGCTGGAGTATGACTTTCAGCGAAGTATGATTTTTTTTACAAAAACAGTGAACATTGATTCCTTTTGAGAGCTAAAGCGGTTAAAGTTACGCAACAATCATGTAGCACGGAATTGTTCCTCTTAAAACGAGTCCGCGATAGCATTTCATGTCTATCTTTGAAGGTTGACTCACACTGTCTAACCCTCTCTCTCTCTTATGAGACGCAGACGAAGTTGCGCAGGTCAGCTAGTAACTTAATAAAACCTTTGTTGATAGATTTCGTTTATTTGTCACTGACTTCTGAAGCTTAAGTTATTTTTCCTTTTTCTGTGTTTTTTGCAGTCGGTTTAGTTTTTGCAAAAAAAAAACATTTTTCTTTTTTTAGTGGTTCACCTTTCACAGCGTCCTGGCGTAATGTTATGTTATGAACTGGTGTAAACAATAGATAGCCATGAGATTTCAGCAACCCCAGTTCATTTGCTCTCATTTATTGAGGAGTTCCGTTGCCTATCTCCGAAGTTCATCATCAGATCTGCACCAAATTGAAATGGGACCACTCTGAAAAAGTACTCTTTATAAAACTACCCAAATCGCTTTATGTGTGCCTATTCAATTTGAAGATTTCGCACTATTTCTCCAGGATTCCATCATCAGATCCAGACTTGATGATTATGGGACCACCTGTGAAGTGTACCCTTTTAAACAAAATAAAAATAATCCAAATCGGTTCAGATATCTTCGAGTAATCGGGGAACATACATAACAAAAATAAAAATAAATTAAAAGGTTCCACGAATTGAGAACCTCCTCTTTTTTGAAGTCGGTCAAAAAAGAAATCACCGTCCTATCAAACCGAGTAAGAAACACTTTATGAACGATTCTATATGATTCCAAACTTCCAAGGTCCACAATGCCTTTTCCTCAACTTCAACGTAATTTAAAATTATTTGATTTAAAACCCTTTGGTTACCCCGACAAAACCCTTTCAAGGGGTTATCTTCTTCAATTGGAAACCATACAGGAGCCGGTAACATCTTGTACTAGTTAACTTATTGAGAGGGTTACCCTAACGTTAGTGTTTTGAAAGTTCTACCACTACCAAGAGGTAACCCTTTCCGTGACTGAAGCCGCACAACATGTAACCCTTTCGAAAGAATTAACTTATATTCGGGGTTGTACGGTCCCTGCTACCAATCCGCACTGGGCCCGCGTGGTAGATTATAGCCCATTCCTTCTCATTGAGAGGAGGCCGTGTCCCAGCAGTGGGAACATTATAGGCTGATGATGATGATGATGAAACAAAATAGTTTACAAGAACTCTGTAGATGGCGTTGAACTGACTACGTAGGTGAAAACGCTTGAAAAAACACACGTCCCATACGCTCGTTGACTGACACTTTCGTTTGCATAAGCTTCCGAATATAACCATTAGATCCAACTGAAATTATGTGACGTGCTGTTCCTTGCAGTAACATAACATAGATCAACGCCATCTATCCAGCGAATAGGGAAAATTTGAAAAAGAAAATCAATCGTTGAAGTATTACATTCTTATTTCGTTAAAATTACAACCGGTATTTCGTCGTTGAAGTTCTAACTCACTATGTAGGTAAATCAAAAATTGAAATTTTACAGAATTGAAAAAACTGCATAAGTAATAATGTACCATTTTATAATTTGCGTCCACTTCAAATTAGACACAAACATTGCTTGTTTCTGTTATTGGCTGAAACAACGCGTCTTGCAATTCTCTGGCCAATCAAGAGGTCAAAACCGCCAAAAATGACTTACGTGGTGTTGGAACATGAACAACGACTAAGGACCTGTACCGAGTCAAGAGATGATAAAGGATCCTCAATGTTTATACAGGGTGTAAACCACCTAATCACAAAGCCGGAACCAAGCATTCTGTACATCCAACTAAGTAACTTTACGCAAAAATTATTGCTGGGAAACAACTTTTTTTTTTGAGCGTATAAATCATGTTTTGTGGTAGAACTCAATGTAACGCACTTTAAACATTGTGTTGGTGGATGCATTGAATAGTACGGGAGTCTTGGATAAAGGGTGTAAAACACCTCTTCACGAAGCCGAAGGCAGTTGTTCTCCCCATCGTTGCGATCGTAAGATTTTGACTTTTGCAAAAGTCAAAATCGTACAAAAAAAACTTGTATTAAAAAAAAACTTGTCAAAAAGTTTTAACTTTGACCCCCATATCTCCGTAACTAGAAGGTTCCCAGGTATGATGTAGAACAAAAAAATGATCGCAACGATGGGGAGAACAAGTACCTTCGGTTTCGTGAAGAGGTGTTTTACACCCTTTATAAGGTGATGGTCTGTGTAATTCGAAGTATCTTAAGAAATACCTTCAATTTTCAAATATTCACTACAATAGAAAAACCGGGCTCAATATTAATCGATAAGATAGACAATTATTCTATTGGGAGCGGTATCAAAAACAGAAAAAAATACCAATCAACTCGGTCATACGTGAAAGGTATTAAATCCAATCCCATCCATTTAACACTAAACATAAAGATAAAACAATACCTAAGCATGTAGGGATAGTGAATCAATTTACTAGACATAACAGAATTACTTCCACACTAGAAGTAGGTGAGCCCACGATTTATTTGGCTCCAACCGAATGGACGGACAAATCATTGGGACTTATTAGAACGGACGCTTGTAATTAGGTCCGACCCAAGGGTCGAAGGTAGATGAGCAAAGTGATGTACTACATACTACCTGTGTTCAGCTCAAAGGTGAAATAGAACACGGTAAACGTGTGTTCGCACTGGCGAAACATTTACAAAAAAAAACTTGTTGTATATTGTATTGTACACAGGGCTGGTGTCCGCAACTCCACATCAAAGCGCGTATTTTGCGTATGGGCTATAATCCAGTGCGGGTTGGTAGATGTCACATGACTTCGAATTTATGTTTCTAGGACATGCTGGTTTCCTCACGATGTTTTCCTTCACCGTTTTGAAGGCAGTGGTGCTGGGTTCGAACCCACGACTTACTGCTCGTAAGTCGGGGCCACCACCACTGGGCCACCGCTGCTCTGAGATAAGAGATTTCAATTATGTAAAGAGAGAGAGAAACGAATAGAGATTAGAACATTTTATGTGAATGTTCCGCCAGTACGAACGCATAGTATGTACTGTATGAACAAAACAACACATACATACAAAGCCAATAGAACAATGGAGGTTAAAATTGAATGAATTGGAACAATAGTTATTGAGAACTACATAGCCAAAATGTTGTAAGCAAGGAACCATTGAGATGAGACGATGTATGATTTAAATGAGTCGGTACACAGAATTTTAATTTAGATAAGTAAATTTTGTTCCTGCTGAATTCTAAGACAGTGACTGTAATGACCGTATATTTTTGAAGCAGTCTGAATATTTCGAGAATTATAGTCGGTACAAAAGATAGAACGTTTTAAAGATCAATGTTGCTAATGATGACGAGAATGATGAATATGAAGCAGTTAAATCCAAAAAATTCGAAGATATATCAAAAATTCAAGCACGATTTAGGTCACAAACCATTTCAATAAAGCAAAGATTACTCATTTGACTATTAATCAAGGACCCAAATTCCAAATAATAAAGCAAACCACCTCAATAACTCAAGCAGCAAGCGTCAAAGTAACTCGTCCAAAGCCACAAGCCGAGAACTATCTAAATTAACATTAATTGATATAGTGTCCGGCCTTTATTTATGGAGAACAATAAATTGGCGTCAATGGACACCGCTGAGATTTTCTCCAGGACCACAACTTGACCTCTGGTTGGTCATTTAATTCTTGTTTATTGTTTCAGTATTTTTATAGCTGGCAATATTGCTGTTAGTTGGGATTGGGAGGAATTATAGGTCCAAAATAGACAGCTGGCTTGTCAATGGCTTTAGCAGTTTTAGGCTTCTTCGTAATTGCTTTATGTGGCAGAGAGTCATTGACTACCTTTGGAAGGCGTTACGAGAATTTTCGAGTTACTATGACTACACGATATTAAACAGGTTTAAGTAAATATCGAAAGGTTTCTCTCAGCAGTTAGAAACGATGGACTCACACTACTCACAATTGCAATTTGACGTTTTATATTTCAAAGGTATCATATCATGTATTCAAAATGCGTAAAATGGTCCACATCTGCACAAAATGTTTTGTCTACAGTAGGTACCCTATTTCCTTGAGAACAAACAACACGGTTCTAGTACCTGACCTAGTATTTTCCAACACCTTCTTCATTTCTATGATTATCACCTCCCATTTAGTCCGTTGGGTTCCAAGACCGTTACAGTTCGAACCTCGTGGAGCTGCGAGAAAATAAACAG
Organism: Xestia c-nigrum; assembly: GCA_916618015.1. Taxonomy (NCBI): domain Eukaryota; kingdom Metazoa; phylum Arthropoda; class Insecta; order Lepidoptera; family Noctuidae; genus Xestia; species Xestia c-nigrum. Next base: position 17,819,398 of record OU745260.1, read on the forward strand.
CTGTCGACCACGTTTCTGCTAGCCTAGTAACTGTGAACACTAGGTTGAAACCTTAGGACCGTTTTAATATAGCTCTTTTGTGTGATTATTACATAATATATAACCTACGACATTAGCCTTCGTGTTATACTATACTGTTCAGCAATATGTGGTACCTAGAACATTTTAAATGTCACGGAAACAAATTATGTAATAGCATTACACTTCCTTGGCAGTCGTGTAAAAAGAGGACTCAACATTTTTTATTGTCTTCAATTACTCATTGGTCATCATCACCTTGTTTGGCCAACTAAAGACCCAGTTTACATTTTCAATTATTATCATCGGAAAATTGGTCGATAATCTATCTGATCGTGCATAGTTATCACCGCTTAGGCTTATACATCAACCTATAAAGAGTGTCCATGCAGTTTCTTGTCCGTTCTTCTTCATAGAGAACTTTGCTTTGAAACGAGTAACTACCTTGGCATCTTTTAGTTTTTGACGGACCGACAATTCAAAAGTGTCTGTAACGGGTTTGTCATTCAAATAAATGGTTTAGATCTGAGTTGATCTCTCTCAACGCCTGTAATTTTATATGAGACCGAGATAATACGCGCCAACTCGTTCATATCACACATCCAACCAACCAAAATTGTTTAACAAGATAGTGAGATAGTGTAACAGTATCCATTGTTATACAACGCTGTACAAGTAATTGTTTAACCAAAGTACGAGGCAACGAGCTCGTGTATCATATTGCTCGGTTTTGTTTACGTTTGCTGGAAACGTTGTATCTTATGCAACAAAGTGCATTCCTTTGTCGTGAACATATGGATTGCTTCGGAGAATTGGTGCAAGTAGATTGGTGATGAAATCGATAGTGTTTTGTTTTTGACGAATTCTTTCGTAAGTTAGGAAGATTCCCTGATGTGAAAACATTATTACAAAAGTTTCAGTGGTCTAGTTATCGCAAGCAACTGCTGAGCATGAAGGGCTGGGTTTGATTCCCGGGTCGGGCAGTGTTATTGGGTTTTCCATCAGGATTTTCTCAGTAGGTCTGGATTTGCAACCGGTTGATGGCAATAGGCCCGCCCCTTATTACATGGGACTTAAACATAACTGGCGAAACAAGGTAAGGTTATGCAGAGGCTAAACCTAATTCTAGGATTATAGTGGCGAAGCTTTGTTACAAAAGAGTGTTCAGTTCAAAATATTGGAAGAAGGTACTCTATCGAATGATGTTTAGTTGCTATCTGATCACGAGTAAAACAACAATTAGCAGAGAAATTATGTTGGCTGGACATCGTCATTGACAAAAGTAAGCTACTATTTATAAAAAAAAAACTTATTCAGAAGTTAAGAATGTATTGAGACTACCACTCATCAGCTTGTTATTAATTCAGATTACCACAAGATTTTCTGGAATACATAATCCTATCAACGATAAGACCGCCATTGAACATATTGTATAGACATAATTATGTTACAATTTTGGACTATAAATAAGTATTTCAATCCATGTATCTTATTGATGTCTCTTTGCAGATAGAAAACCTTCCTAGCGTTATCTAGACTGTAGCACTAGGAAGCCTGAGCCCTGCCACAACCAGAAGGCGACGCGGTAGACCTCGCAGGAGATGGCGGAATGAGCTGGACAAAACCAACGACCAGTGGCCCACATTGGCCCTGGATCGAAGAATTTGGAAGTCATTGAGAGAGACCTTTGCCCAGCAGTGGGATGACAGAGTCTAACAGTATATGTAGGTAAGGCATCAACATTGGGCGCCTTAAACCCACACTAGTTTTTACCCAACGTACCCATACCATCCAGTAGCCAGTAGACAAGTTATCTCTCCAATGACACATTGTCAATGTAAATAAAGGCGTTTATAGTATGAACAATCGTCTGCCCGTCCGTCTGTGACATTCCTGAGCGATGATTAGAGTGACACTTTCAGACGATTCCCGGAATAGCTGTGCTCATCGGCATTTGATGTCGGTAACTGTTATACTTTTGACTTAGATCGTTTGCTTTGTAGTGTTTAACTGAGTTGATGTTTAAAGGACGTGATGGTTGATGTGATGTGTAGACGGAGGGACGAGTTGGACAACAAGTTAAGTAAATTTAATTAAACATAAAGAAGCCCCTGACACATAGGGTCATAATTTCAAGGTATTCTTAAGGGAGTTGTGAAAAAAAAGAAACCACCATTTTTTGGTGGCAGCCATCTTGGATTTGAAATTTATTATAGCGTATAGTATTCTACTAGTCAAGCCCTTTCATTTGATACTCATAATAAGAAAGTTGTTAAATAAATATGTAATCTGCTAATTTGTGGCGGCGGCCATCTTTTACAATTTTTTATCAAACATAGCTTCGAACACTTCCGAGTTTCCGACTAATTCACCTTTTAAACAAAAAAAAACAAAATTAAAATCGGTTCATCCGTTCGGGAGCTACGATGCCACAGACACACACACACACAGACAGACACGTCAATCAAACTTATAGCACCCCGTCGTTTTTGCGTCGGGGGGTTAAAAACCACGACCACGTCAGCCCTGGACCGAAATGATTGCAAGTCATGGGGAGAGGTCTTTGCCAGTAGTGCGTTAATGCATGCAATAATGAGATCTACCTGGAGCTGTTCCACCAAGTAAGGGGTAGGCCCTTACATATTCGAAGAGGTAATAAAGAAAACGGGTGAACTAGTCAATGAAGCCACTTTAGCTGTCTTACTTTAGCAGTATAAGGAAAAGGAGATATTATTCCTCATCATCCAAGGAAAGGGGGAATTCGCCAATCAAACGGGTGATATTTCAACGGACCCATACTAAATTCTAAAGACAGCTGATTATTTTTTCGCGATTTCGATGGTGATTCCAAAGAAAAAGTTGTTCAGTTTGATGGTCTGTAACACACCCTTTCCTATGAATATACTCTTTCTGTTACACGTTGTAGAATTTATCGCATTAGTTCGTATTTGACGGTATAGATGTCGCCACGCTAGAAATAAACTCAGTAAATACAGGAAAAGACAAAACAGCTGATAGGTAAATAACACTTAACACATAAAGTAAAAACATGCTTTTTTATCTCAACAGATGAAGTAGGTCATTGACCAGTTGCAGAAGGCTAATGACGAATCTCTAAATACGAGTAATTTTATCTAACTAAACAAATGCAATAAAACAGTCATTTACCTCTGCGCTAAATACCTAATCAACAAAGTTGGTATTTAAACAATGAATGAATTTAATTTTCCGTAACTATATATGAGGAAAAATTTATCTCTGATGCTTTGACCGTACTTGACCCCTGTTAATAAACTATTAAGGAAAATTGTATTGCATGTTTTATTCATTACTGAAGTTTTATATTTTCAACTAGCTTTTTTCCCGCTTGCAACATTTCTTTTTTCTGCTCTATTCCTATTGGTCATAGCGTGATGTCATATAGCCTATAGCCTTCTTCGATAAATGGTCTATCCGAACGCAAAAATATTTTTTCAATTCGAGCCGGTAGTTCCTGAGATCAGCGCGTTCCACCAAACAAACAAGCAAACTCTTCTGCTGTATAATATTAGTATAGATAAGTATAGATTTAAAGTTTCATGAGATGGGTTTGGCGCGTGAGTGTGTGATTGCTTTTTCGCTACGAAGCGTGTTGTATTTGATTCCCGTATCGAACAAATTTCTTTGACACGGGTAGGTAAAGTTGGCAGCAGTACTCTTCTATGTGTTTTTACGGGTACGTATCACAATCCCGAATTTTAAAATACCGATGGATGAAATCCCGAAAATTGAAACGCCGAATGGTTGTTTGATCGAAAGTTTGAAATGCCGAAGCTTATAAACCCTAAGTTTAAAAACCCGAAGTATAAAATCCCGTAGTTCAAAATCCCGAAAGTTTATTTGCCCGACAGTTTAAAATGCCGAAGCTTAAAAACCCGAAGTTCAAAATCCCGAAAGTACATTTGCCCGAAACTTTAAAATCTCGAAGTTCAAAATCCTGAAAGCATGCAGCAAGCATACAGCAAGCATGCAGCAAGCATGCAGCAAGCATGCAGCAAGCATGCAGCAACCATGCAGCAAGCATGCAGCAAGCATGCAGCAAGCATGCAGCAAGCATGCAGCAAGCATGCAACCAGCAAGCTTGCAGCATGCAGAAGGCATGGTTTCTGTCACGGCTCCGGCGCTGCGGGGCTCCAGCGGTCACACGCGAGCTTATCGTCGCAGAGGGTTTTAACACTCACCACCGCAGCTTCGGCTCGCCACCTGCTCCTCAGCTCGCGGCCCGCCTCGCCCCACCGCGCCTACGCGGGCTTAAATTACACTCTAGGGGTAGGGCAGCAAAGACTACGTGGATTCGGTTCTGCAGCGATTAATTTCTGCCACCAAATGTGTGCTTATAGGAAACCAAAATCATTTATTTCTTTTTTTTCTGCGATGGCACAATCAATATGTGTAATGTCTTTGTTTCAAAGTTTGTTTTATGACATAAAACGAAAAATAATGAATTGTTTGTCATATAATACGTTATTAAATAAAAGGATTCGTTCATTCAGAATTTCGTCCATTCGGGATTTCATTCATCGGTATTTCAACCATCGGTATTTCGTTCATTCGGGATTTCGTCGATTCGGCATTTCATCCATCGGTATTACAACCATCGGTATTTCGTTCATTCGGGATTTCGTCCATTCGGTATTTCGTCCATTAGGGATTTCGTCCTTTCGGGAATTTGAACATCGGTATTTTGTGTTTCGATATAACGACTATCGGCATTTAAAACTTTCGGTAGTTTGAACTTCGATGTTTTGGACGTCGGTATTTCAATCATAGGTATTATGAACTTTTGGGATTATGATACGTACCCGTTTTTACATGAATTTTTTGTGATTATACGGCCACATGTAAAATACCTCGTTGGTCGCTGAGCAAGAGGGTCCTGAGTTCGATTTCCAGGTCGACCAAAGTGTTATCGAATTTCTTAGTGGTAGCCACAGAGGTTAGGTATAGATGGACCCGGTTAACACTTGATCTGTCCAGTCTGACCGTAACGGTCAGACGCCAGTGTTTAACTATTGTGTCTACTTTGCTGACAGTTAATGAATTAATGGCAATGGGTCCACCCCTATTACATGGGACTTAAACAAAACTGGCGAAATATGGGTGTACTATTAGGTACACATCTGCTTAACTCTTTAGGGATTACAGTCGTGATGTTTATGCTACCAACATACTTAGAAGGCCTATTGTCATTAAATTAAGTCAAATCTTGAAATAAAAATAACCTGAGACTAAACCAAACGAACGGATGAACCTATTTTGATTTTGTTTGAAAGGGAAATTAGTCGGGAGTGTTCTTAGCTATGTTTATCAGCCCAAGATGGCCGCCGCCACAAAATGGCGAATTACATATTTATTCAACAACTCTCTCAATTTGGGTATCTACTACTATCACTATGATAAATTAAAAATCAAAAATGGCCGCCACCAGAAATTCTATTTATTTTCTAGTTTATTGTGTCGTTTTTAATTTTTAATGATGTGTGATTATGGTTGAGATATTGATATGGCCTCCAAATAATATAAAAATATACCCGAGAAAGCTTGATTACTCTCGGGGGTGTTCTAAACAAATATCACAATTTGTTTAGATCACCCAAGATGTAACAATTCATTGTGATAGCCCTCTTAAGGAAGTGGCAACGCAACATTGCTCCTATACCGTTCGCCTCACCTTACTATATCAATAAAACTCCTATAAATAAACATGTCAACAACACAAAGGAGCAAGTCATCTTGCTCCTTTGTGAGAGATGTTATGATTGCCACATCATACCTACACGTCCGTACAAAGGCAGTTCTGTTGTTGTATTGACCAAGGGATTTGTACAATGGAGGAGGAACCTTGAAGAATGTGAGATGGTGTCAGACACGGTCTATGGTGCGACAAGGATCTTGTGGCACTTATGATTAACACGTTAAAGTCAATGGCTCGGCTAGTGAAATTGCATGGTGCTAGATAAAAACAACTGTTTTTGCCATCTTCCACAAACGGAAGAAGTAACTGGTGTTTCCACTCAGTATGGTCTTCCTGAATCACGAATCTTTATTTTTTGCATAAACTTTGGGGATCAGCAAGTCACTCCGATATGGAAATACTCCAACGCTGCCAAAATAAAGTTTTGAAGACCCTGAGCAATTCTCCATGGTGTACGGAACACAGAAATACATGAGTATTTAGAAGAAATAGAAAACTCCTGTCAGGCATACAAGTAAGGACTCAGACGACACAGAAATCATCTGGCCACAACACTGTTGAATACCAACAACTGCATGTTCCGATTGAAAAAGACTAGATAAGCCCTGATGATTGTTTAAAAGTGGGAGATGACACATCACTAGGTGTGCAAATAGAACAGAGATTACAGGCTCTAGGGCTGAAAGCAGATTGTGCTAGCTATGGGCCAGCTAGCCGTCCGTCCGTCTTATGACGACAGGCCGTGTCGACGGCGCTTTCGTGTGCACACGAGACTCAAAGAGATGTCAGCAAAATGGAGGGGCCCGCAAGGCCCGAAGCCTGCCGGGGCTGCGGGACTGTTCGAAAGAGATACCTTAGCCCCGGAACATAAGGGCGAGGAAGGAACATGGATGGGTTCAGACACTCCCTCCTGTTCCGACCAGAGTGGGAGGGAGGAGTCATCTGACAGCAGATATTATTGAAATAAAAAAAAAACTTTATTTGTCTCCACATCATCGTTGTGTATTTGCTTGGTTCATAAGTAGTTTAAAGAAGAACGGTCACGTCCCATATAAAAAAACCCAGATCCGACAGAAAAGTGACATATCTCAGTTTTTTTGTTATTATTTATATAATCATATTATATAGTTTTTATATTCGAAATCAAAGGCTAACACCAAAATATTGCCTTATGTTTTTGTTCAGGGTTTACACTAAAAAAATACAAAATGCCTACTTATCTACACAATTCGTAATGTATGTAACTAAATGACGATAAATAGTTATGGGATGTATCCAGGAGACCTGGAGATACAGCTGTATTATATAATTTTTGAACTCCTAGTACAACATTCAACTTAGGTTTTTTTTTTTTAAGGTGTTTTAAAATCATCGAATGACATCTCTCGCCCTTGGGTGGAGCGAGAGGGCGTGTCAGACTCTTATCTACTGCCTAAAAAATTCCACCCCGTTCCTTTTTGCCTCTGGTACTGGGGTCAGAGCATGCCCCTCTGGATTCGCCCTCAACTTAGGATTAATTAAAATCGTCATATTCGATGATACAGATCGGATTATTCCACTAATTCGTTGACGCCAGTTCGAGCTTATATCGGTGATTAGAGAACTAAAAAGTTTATTAATCACCGTTACACAAATAACTTCCTATACGAACATTATTATTATTTTTTGAATACATCCTATAACTACTTACTTTTCTACGTCATTTAGTTACATATATTTACGAATTGTGTAGATACGTAGGCATTTTGTACTTTTTTAGTGTAAAGCCTGAACAAAAACATAAGGCAATATTTTGGTGTTAGCCATTGATTTCGAATATAAAAACTATATAATATGATTATATAAATAATAACAAAAAAACTGAGGTATGTTACTTTTCTGTCGGGTCTGGGTTTTTTTTGCCTGTTCTTCTTTGTTTCTGGCTGGAGGACTCACACTCAAAGCACCCACCGGATAGTCCGGTTAAACAGACAACCTCCTTGAATGACCTGCAAGCAGCCGTTCATAAAAAAAAAAACACAATGACCATTGCATTTTACTAACACGCAGTGGCGAGGGGTTCATAGAACTCGAAACCTACCGGCTTCCCTTCCTTCGGAACAACCACTTTACTGGAGTCTACTATTGCTAAAAGTAAAACAATTCAGTTAGGACGTGATTGCCCAAACATGACTAAAACTACAAATGGTTTGATGTATTGTTTTTAAAATATTATTGTTACATCGGACCTACTAGAACATTCGAGAAAGCCAGTGATTACAGTGTGTGTACCATGTGTGTACGTTAGAAGTTCGAGAGCATTCTATTATTATTAGTTTTAAAGTTAGGTTAGGTTAGGTTAGACAAAGACATTAGAATTTCGACCGTACGCCTAGGGCATACGGTTCATATTTGTTTGTAAAAGTAGCTAGTAATAATAATTACCTACCTACCTATCTATCTGCTAGTCTTTTGTTAGTGTTTTTTATGACCCTCTAGAATGTTCGTGGTTATTCTGGTGTGTCTGTTGGCGAGTATAAATACACCGCTCAGGCCCGCGACCAGCAGTCTTGTTTTGGCTACACAACGAAGCGAATCGAAGTGAACTTGAAGAGCGATATCTAACCGAATAGTGAACAGTAGTGTATTGCAGTGTACTTGTGATTAAGTTTAAATTGTTTTGTGATTAATAAAGTTATTGTGTTGTTTAATCGGTAGTAATTAATTTATCTCATACCCAGCTCGTAACATTATTAAAAATATGCAACAGACCGGCTTAAGTATCTGTTACAAAAAATTACCCTTCGCTACTGGTAACCAGATTTGTTTGGTTTGTCGGAAGATCCTAAGATCGTTCAGTTTATTATGTTATTCGCAAACAAAGTAAATAACACCTACTACGTGTTAATTACAAATATTTTTATTATGTCGACACATCACGGAAGGCACGTTCGCCCAAGAGATTGTTCGCTCGTGCAGACTAAATTAGATTTCTTCATCTTGTCTGGACTTTCATGGAGCTGCGAATAAATGTGATATCTTTTTTACGTGTGATATTAGATAGATGTAATTATATGAATCGGACAATAAACTTTCTTCTTGGCAAGTTCGTACAATCGTTGAGCACATCATCGTTTAGCTGATCACCTGGTGAGAGTTGAGATAGTGATGAATTGCGAGCCTATCAAATTTTTTGTTTGCCTTCTTTCATTTTTTGGCACGCACTACTTGTTATTAAAACTGGTTTAATGGGTCGTTTGTGTTAATAATATGTTAACGTCACCTTGTAAAAACCATTTCATTGTAATTGTGCACGACACAGGAATAACCTAGGTACATAAGTGTTCAATAATAAGTGTTTAGCAATAAGATAGTGTTTGTATATAACTTGAAATAAATCATATTTTTTCTTTGCGTTTAATTACCTAGTCCGTAGACCTATAAGAGTCAAAACTGTGTCAGAATGTGTATTTATTTTTTCCCTATAAGAATATAAGTCTAGTTAGTCAACTAAGTCATAGGACTAATTAGCAATCTCATAATTAGAATATTGTAAGTAAATGATTGTTCATCCCAGCCACTAGAGGCGCCACTTGTACCATCGGCAATAAAAGCTTAAGTACTAGAACACGTTACTGTAACGAGAGCCGTTTTTATAAAATTGATTATTTTTATGTGTAAAATTAAGATTATAAGACTGAAACTTATGTAATAAATAGAGTTAAGCAATATTTATGTATAGAATAGTAAATAGACATTGTAAGGGGTGTCCTACCACATGAAAATGCATGAGTTTAGGTTTCCCATACAAAAGAGCACCTGCGCTCTGATTGGTCAGGGGGCGTGGCGATTAGTGCCGTGTGCAAAATATGGCCTATAAAAAAGGAGCATTTTCGGTGGTCGGGCATTCCAAAAATCAGCATTGTACGAAGAACATCAATAAAGAAGCAGTATGAAAATCCAAGTCTTTATTTAGAAGAAGGAATCCCGGTGCCCTCCCCCGCTTATACTCTTCTGCCTACACCCCTGCAAGCAAGGGATCTTCAGCCCCACAAATAATCTCCTAGTCGACGATTCACGCCCGCCATCAGCGACACGTCGCAGAACCAGGCTCAACTGAGCGGTCCTGTACAGTAATCTATCTAGGCCCCTAGGGAGATTGTAAACTGTCGAAATATTATCAACTGAACAATTTGCTTGCAATATGACGCATTATTTTTCGGTAGATTGTAATCTGTCGAAGTGAAACCGTGAAATTGTGAAAAGCATGCGATAAAAATATCTCTGCCCCCATAATCGGGACTTGGAGCACCCCGAAGTCGGGATAGTTAGGTTCCTTTAAACCCTGCAGACAGATATTTAGGCGAATATAAAGTGTTTTGAGGTAAGGTTACACTATTCGGTTTTTCTCAGCAATCGTGCATTATCTTTTCATGGGAGTGGTATCAAGGGGCAAGGGCGACTTCCCCTTTAAACAACTAATATGGACTATATAGACCTCAGTATCTGGTACAATATCAACTTGCTAGGCCCACTCGTTCCTGAGAAAATCGGTGGTGACAGACGGACAGGATGCCAAGAAAGTGATCTTAAAAGGGTTCCTTTTTTTACCTTTTAAGGTACGGCACCCAAAAAAGACTTTTCAAATTGGCTATTGAATGGTATAGGTAACTGCTTAGATAAACTCATAACGAATCCAAGAATGTATAACAGTTTACACCGTGGTAATGGCCTTATATTGAAGTAAAAATCTTAAAATCACTAACAAGCAAAGGATTATAAATACGATTTATACCACAACATCGTTCAGAATCCGCTTCAGTTACATTACAGGTCAAGTGGCATAACATAACCGTTTGGAAACCGCCCAAACAACGCATTGTATTCCCGCACAAGTGTGTTTGCCACTTAATAATACACGCAAAATGGACAAGGAAAAATATGATCCAAAAATGTTATATTGAGTAATCTTTTGTAGGGTATTTAATGGTTACACTTACTCATGTATAGTGTAGAAAGATAGGGATTATGATTGTTGGTTAAATAAGTTGTTCTTTGAAGAAACTCTTTTTAGGGCTAACTTGTATTTTTAACCCCCGACGCAAAAACGACGGGGTGTTATAAGTGCGACGTGTCTGTGTGTGTCTGTCTGTGGCATCGTAGCAGCCGAACGGATAAGCCGATTTTGATCTTTTAAAAGTAAATTAGTCGGGAGTGTTCTTAGCTATGTTTTGTAAAAATCAATCCAAGATGGCCGCCGTCACGAAATGGCGGATTACAGACTTATACAACTCCCCCAACATGGGTATCAACTTCAAATGAAAGGGCTTCTAGAATACTAATAGCTATAATAAATTTCAAATCCAAGATGGCCGCCACCACAAAATGGTGAATTACATATTTTTCACATCTTCCTCAATATGGGTATCAAATAGAAAGAAAGAAAGAAAGAAAGAAAAAGCATTTATTAGCCCACACAGGACAAACACATCAAAATTAAAAGTACTTATAAAAATTACACAGAAAAAAAAACAAACATTTATTTAAAAATTAAAAGAATGAAACTCGTCCTGTACGAGGCCAAAAGGCTCCTATCTCAGCATGGTGCTGTAACATTAAAAAAAACGTCACAGCGCTGGTATTCTGATAGGGCCCAAAGTGAAGGTGATGCCACGGTCAGGCCAGATACGGATAAAAATAAAAATAAAGTGTAGACGAATAAACAATACAAATAAATTAATGTGTGAAGTGCAAATAAATATAGAGAAAAATATTAACACCTACACTCCACGTAACGAATCCTGTTCGCCAATCTGTGCCATGCCTTTCACTGGCAACACTGACGAACACAGACGCGGGCGCAGAAATTCAAATAGAAGGGCAAAAGGAAAAAAAAAGCCATAAAATAACGAAACCTTGTGTCGGGGGTTTCTTAAATTTTTTATTTAATGTTACTTCTGTATGTTAATGATCACCTGGTACCTAAGCCAGGAGGAGGACTGAGTTGACTCCTTTAATGGCGACTTATACTTACAGAGAAGTAAGAAGAAAACATTTTGCATAGACTCCAAATAAATTTGGATAAAGAAAAGAATAGAAGACAACTGTTTTAGGCTTTCACGTTTTAAAACTAAACTTATATTGTCACTTACGGGATATCTTCCGTGATTATTTGTTATTTTGAGCTCCCGATATTTCGACGCTGTTGCAAGCGCCATGATCGCGGGTTGACTGGAGTATGCGGGTGGATGGAAATTAACATCAAAAAACTCCAAGAAACTTGGTGATACTGTGAGTGCGTTTTGTCGTGACTTAGTGTCGAGTTCAAATAGTGCGCGTAGCAAAAGACAAAGAAAGAGGGTAGACAGATTTGTCTGCTCGTAACAATTTAATTTCCATCCACCCGCATACTCCAGTCAACACGCGATCATGGCGCATGCAACAGCGTCGAAATATCGGGAGCTCAAAATAACAAATAATCACGGAAGATATCCCGTAGGTGACAATATAAGTTAAGAATAGAAGAGAATATTTTGTATTCTTCTTTGCTTTGCTATACGTTGGTTAAGTGACTGACCTTTTCAGATATGTATTTAGAGTAGGACATATCTGAATAATAAAGCATGCGTAGACGCAAATTCTAGTGCATCTCCTACGCTATATGCAAATATAACAAGACAGTGCGGTAGGTATCTACCAGCCAAAAGCTTGCCAACTTCTTATATCTTTAAGTTAATAATAATAAATAAATAAATAATCAATATCGCTGGACATTAAACACACAGCGCCATCTAGTGCCACACTAAGCAAGGCTTGTGTCGTGGACACCAGATAGTTGATATACTACATAATTATATACTTTTTTGTTTGTAAATACATACTTATTATACATACAACCATCCATGACTCGGAAACAAATGTCCATGCTCATCACACAAACATTTGCTCCTACCGGGATTCGAACCCAGGCCCCTAAGAACGTAAGGCAGCGTCACTACCACTACGCCATTCGAGTCGTGAGATGATGATGATGATGAGATGTCATATGTTTAGTTTTGTAAAGGCTTTACTTATTACATTGTTAGAATAATAAATTATACAGCAAAACTCTCCTATCTTAATATATATAAATCTCGTGTCACAATGTTTGTCCTCAATGGACTCCTAAACCACTTAACCGATTATCATAAAATTCGCACACCATGTGCAGTTCGATCCAACTTGAGAGATAGGATAGTTTAAATCTCAAATTATGAGACGCAGACGAAGTTGCGCGAGTCAGCTAGTAGCTCTATACAAACTACTTTACTTTTGATTTTATATTGCTGACAAAATTACTATTATCTTCAATGTTGTTTGAATAAGGTTCAAAATTACAGTGATTTTATTTTCATTGCTGCTGTCAAAAGTAAAATAACTGTGAAAATACTCTATTTAAAACTTGCTTGATACTGTTGTTCTACAGTAAACTTACTTCTGATTGGGCATCACTGTCAAAATAAAAATGATCTTTATATTATTTAAATAAGGTTGCTTGTATAAATATGTGCGTCACTTCCAGACTTTACTTTGCTTTCAAAAGTCATGACACCTAATTTTCAGTTCATAATTAAAACAACACACATCATATCAGAATCAAAACAAGACGAACAAATAAAAAACCGTGATGCTAATGACACAGTGATGACAAAACTAAACACCCGTTGTATGGGACCCACGTGGGTGTGGGACTACCACATGCTAAGATTATAAGCAAACTTGACGGACGTACGTCATTGTAACGCTTTGTACACACTGTGGAGTTGAATGACTTTGAAAAGTTAGGTTACGAATTAAATGTATCTGTACATAGAATAAAATAGTTAAACCACAGTAAATAAAATAGTAAAACCACATAAAATAAAATAGTAAAACCACATTAAATAAAATAGTAAAAATACATAAAATGAAATAGTAGAAATACATAGAATAGCAAAATTTACATAAAATATAGTCGCAAAAAATATAAAAATAAATAAAATAAATTCGACAATAAATTCGTAAAAATACATAAAATAAAATATTAAAAATAAATAATATGTAATCATGTCACCGTAAAATACGTTATATTGTAATATCTCTAGCGATATTGTAAACTCTCGAATTATTGTCAAACGAAGATACTGCTTATAATTAAACGCATTATTTTACGTGAAATGCATGCGATGGTAGTCAACTCACGCGGTGTGGAGGGAAGGAGGGGTAACCCTTGCCCAGTGGTACCACTCTTATGTAAAAGATACTGTACCATTTCTGAGAAATACCGATTAATATAACCTGACTTTAAAACACTTTATATTCCCCTAAAAAGCGTATTCGACGGAGCCCCGCTTTGCGAGGCCCCTATTTCTGAGTGCAGGGTTTAAAGGAACCTAAGTTACCTAACGGGGGGTGCCCCATGTCCCGATTATGGGGGCAGAGATACTTCCTTATGTTCAGTTGACAATAATTCGAGAGTTTACAATATCGCTAGAGAGAAACATGTAATATTGTAATATAACGTGTTTGACAATTTTACGGTGACATATTAAGTCATAAAAATCCAAACCGGCGGTGTTCCAAAATAACGGAAATTCTACTGCATTGATTCAGCTCAAATATTGTTTAGAATCGTCTTCGAATGTTAGGCAATATCTATATTATCATGCTACTTGCTTAAGTTTAATACTTAAATAGAATTAGTATCTACGCGACCAGTTTTCTAAAATTATACAATTGGTCAAATTCTAAAAATGGACTTAACAGTCATAATCATACAGTCCATTGAAACATTAAATTTTTAACGTGATTCAAATTATGTTCTGCTAAAGCTTCCGTTTTAGACCCACAGAACACCTGGGGGTCTAGAATGGAAGCTTTGTGGGCAGTTGCCAACTGGGCATGAACTAGACCTAGTCCAGTTTATGCCCAGTTGGCAACTGCCGCCATTGATTATTTAGTCACTATTTAATGAATCAATCAATTGTTCATTTCCATACATACATATCCATATTGTTGTGCACAATATTTCTAATCAAAAAATTTACACTGAAAAATTCTTTGTCATAAAAATGACGGCATTAAATTATCAAGAAATAGGCATACATCAGCGAGTGACTATGTTAACATAGTAGTCACTATTTACCAGTACTTAGTTTAGTGGTTTAAGGCTAGACTTCTAAATATGGCGGGACAAGTAAAACATTTGCAGCTGAGCATTACGTCATCTACAGAAGGTCAATACAAAAGGGATTAGTTGTTTTAATATGAAGCATATAGGTACCTGGCGCCACCGCTTTGTTTGGTTTATTTGAAAAATCGTTTAGGTTAGGTTACAAAAATATAACCAAGTTCCTACTTTGCATTGTTTATTTTTACTTTTTTTGTTTTTTATTCTTCTCCTAAAAATCAAATCGTAATATAACTTCTCCCACTCTGGGCTAAGCGGGAGGGAGAGGCGGAGGGAGCGGGAGGGAGTGTCAGACTTTTACTGACTAAGACCCATACATGTTCCTTGCACGCACTTTAAGTTCCAGGGCCGCGGTTTCACTTTGGAAGGCCTTTGCCCTGCAGTGAGACTTCCAACCTTCCACATTTCGCGATCTTAATTGGTAAATAAAAATATGCAATCTTATTGTGGCCATAGCGAATCGGCTACGAGTGCTACGGTAAAAAAAAGCGCTCAACGCGCCAAAAGAAGTTTTAATTTCAAAAATGAATACAATTGTTTAATTTTTACCCTTTTACTATTTACATCAATCTTTTCTTTTTCCAACACCAGCTGCGGCTACTTTCGCCATACTTTATACTAATAAAATTAATCCCATACATCATTATGTCCTCCCCCTAACACAATGTACCAACATAATAACAAAACACTGGCCAGTTGTACGAGATCGCTTGATTCAAAGAGGCCCAAATATGGAACACCCTCAAGGGCAGTCGGACACAAAAGTGTTACAAAAAACTTATGAATTGACTGTTCGTTAACTTTTTTGCCAGCTGTCATGGTTAGATGGGCACTGTGTAATTAATTTTGAATGATTTGCTTTGAAATATTAATGGCAAATGGGCTATTTTTTTTGAGACTGTAGCTTTGTGTTGGTACTTTCATTAATATTTATTTTTAATATTTGATGTGATTTGTAGATAAACAATTGAGATAATTATAATAGCTGTTATATTTTCCATTTCGTTTTTCCATAGTTATCTAATACGGATACTAAATAAATATGTGCCAATTATTTGATAAAATTCGAATTTCGCTTACTTAATAGTTTCTATATTTCTTGTTTCGCAGTTACCTATTCGAAGACGTAATTTCCGTGAGAAAGTCGCATAGGTGCGACTAGCAAATTAAGGCTAAATTGTATATTTCCTATGTTTTGTCAACTTGTCACATGTTTAGAACCTACTGAATGTTTAGGCAACGACGAATATAACTCTGCTTTTCTCTTTTAGGCAAGTCACCAAAAGCCAAAAGGTATCCTTTTACCCAGTACTTGGGTGGTAGAGGTCGGATAGGTAGCTGCGTGACGTAAAATACTCGTATTCAACTGCCTCCAGTAAGACTCGAAGCCGACTCTAGAATTTTGAAAAAGATTGGGCCTATAATGAACCTCTTTTAGAGAATGACGAAATGCTAACGGCATACTTACAAAACATACCTAACGTGAGAAAATAATAATGAATCATAAAAAATTGCATGCTTAAATCCTATAATTATTCGCGACTTTGCCTACTTTCAAAGAACCGTTACTAGCAGACGGTTAATACATTAAACTAACATTTAATTGTCCGTCGTTAAGCGCGGCTTCTGACGTAATTTGGTTATTATTAGTATTGTTTAGAGTTAAATTAGTTTTAGGAATGAGAAATAAGGAAGTCTAGCGAGATCTTAGGTAATTGTTTAAGTTTGAATACGGTGAAGTATGTATCTTATTTCGTATTCCAATCATAGATTTGGTAACAAGGGTTATTTCGTATTCATATTATTAATACGAAAGTAACTCTAGTCTCTCTGTCTATCTGCTACCGTTTCACGCATGAATGGCTGAACTAATTCTGATGATTGGTAAACAGGTAGACCTATGGCAGGATATTTTGAATGCCGTTTGTACGAAATATGAATGATCTGATTTTCGACCTCCACGTGGCCACGGATAAGAGGAAAAGATCTAGTACCAAACCTATATAACTGTAAAGTGATTTGTGAATTATCATTTTTGTCAAATACAATCAGCAATCCCACTTGTTGACTCCACTGCCAAAATAACGGTCGCAGACACATTTTCTGCCAATTAATTACATTAAGTACCTAACACATTACTACATTATATAAATGAAGACATTCATTCAATAAAGGTACTTGCAAGTCTATAGTCGCGCGCAACAATTCAGAAGTTCCAAAATTAAGAAACTTAAACAGCCCTAAATCTCTTTTAAGTAATTTTAGACTTTACGTTAATTTTCTTTAAACTTCTTATAGCTGTCTCAACCTTGGTCAGATATCAGGTAAAGTGGCTAACTGGAGTAACCGGCTAATCCAAATCAAGTGGAGTGACATCTTGACACACGTAATTGGATGTGATAAGTCTTGAAGGGCATCAAACGATGACATGAAATAGGTCTCTATTGAATTTCTGAGGCGTTTTTATCGAATATCGCGACATGATGACATTTAACGTGAATGGTTTTTTGCTAACGTCAAATTTTTACGACGTCGCGTGACTTTTGACTTTGACATGGTTGTGTTTAATATTGATGTGATATCGAGTGTTCAAATAATTACCTCAATACTTTTGTAGAATTTGCGAATTAAAAACTTTTTGTTTTGCAAACTGTATACCTACTTAACAAATAAATTCCATGCTCAACTAACTATTAGACAACGTAGAGCAAACTTAGTTTTTCATTAATTGATGATATGTGCTAACATGAACAGGTTTTTTACGAACTGTATTAAAAGTATCAGAACACATTATACTATTAACATGGACTTGCACATCGCCACATTTAAAATTCCTTAGTTATCTTTCGTACGTAGCGTAGTGTACATGTCCATCCATGCTCTTTCAATACTTAAGAAATCATAATTACAATAAAACGTGACTTTGACAGAATACAGAATATAAATGATTTTTTTTTTGATAATCATTTTGTACGCAACTGTATTACTGTACCTACGAAATGTTTTTTTTTAAATTAAATCAGTTATGAAATTACTTATTTCTCTTATTTTCCTTTAGCACAAACCTTTACTTAGTTTTAACGAAAAAAGTAGGTATTTTGTGTGTACATGTCATAAATAAAACCAGTTCAGACTGTCATTGACCGAGGCCGAAATTCAATATCTAGGTTAAGGCCGAATACCCTACAATTTAACAACAAAACGTAGGTGTTTATAAGCATAAGTCTATAATTATAGTGGTTATAACTAAGTCTAAAATTCAAGTCATTATCATAATTTATGTATTCCAATGAATATCTAATTAACTTAGACTTAATAAGTCTAAAGTAAAGCTTTTATTAAACTTGTCTTGTTTCATTACCGTTTTTGTTTTGGTTTAGATTGCGGCATGTTTTTGAAAACTATTTTAAAAAATACAGAAATTAGACTTCATGTAAGAAAAAGTAGCCTAGAAAATAAAGAATTATTTTCTAGGCTACTTTTTCTTACACAGAATATGGATGACGATTGGCTAAAAAAATACGGTTCTGTTAAGCACGTCAATTCGATTATCATAGAAAAATATTGGAAACGTGTTTTGTCTTAACAAATTACTAAAAAATTACGAAGAATGCTCTAAAGACGAGTGGGGGCTTGTGACGTCGCTTTCCGTAAAAAATGTACCGACAAGTGACGTCACACGAGTTTTCGACGCACTGTCATCATCTCCTATTTTTGTTTACGTGAAAAAAAAAATATGTTCAATATTTTTTTAGATTTTTTTCTGACGGACTAAGTATGTATTTTTATTCTTTTGTCGACTTTAAAATAAAAAAAAACTGACAGAAATAAATAAATTCCTACCATAATATATTCTTTGTCATTCATAATATAAATGAAAACCACACATTACCATTCATAAAAACATTCAAACGCATTCATACAAATATTGTAACAATACAACTGCATATGAGTGTACCATTATGTGATAATCGGTAACACATTCCTATTCAGACCTCGTAACACATAGGAACATCCATTGTTATGTCATTTACATAATTTTGATATAAGACAACACGGTTTTATACCACTTGTGGTTTTAGGGTACCGGGGTGAAACGGGTACCCTATAGGCTCTAGATTACGATTTTTCGAAACTTTAAAGAACATTTCCTAAGTATAAGAATCTTTACCTCCCAACTACATTGTTAACAGCACAAAATCTATGACCAAAACTGTACTTACTATTATAATGGCATTTCATCTATATAGACAACTAGCGGACGTCACGCGGTTTCACCCGCGTAATTCCCGTTCCCGTGGGAGTACGGGGATAAAATATATCCTATGTTACTCGTGGATAATGTAGCTTTCGAATGGTGAAAGAATTTTTAAAAACGGTCCAGTAGTTTTTAAGCCTATTCATTACAACCAAACAAACAAACAAACAAAGTTTTCCTCTTTATAATATTAATATATAATATATATTATAAGTGTAGAAAATGTGGCAAGGCATCTTCACAAAATACTTTCTTCGATATTTAATCTCCATGTCATGCAAATGCAGTGTCTATCTCCGCAATCAGACTGCAATAGTTGGGTTCAGATTCAGAGTAGAATGACTACCGTAGAAACGGTTTTGGTTGGTTCCCCATACTCAAAATCAAATAATCTTTTTTATCAAAAAAGACAGGATAGATAGGTCTTCAAAAATGATATTGAGGTTTCAAATAATTTTTTTTTCTAAACTGAATAGTTTGCGCTAGAGACACTTCCAAAGTGGTCAAATCCCCCCCCCCCCAGTAACTTCTAAAATGAGATTGATAAATGTAAAAAGCATATGCATAGCCTATGGCATTAAGTCCGCCTCTGTACTTTTGTGCTTGAAGTGTTAATAAATAAATAAATAAAAATAATACTTATGATGTAAACTTCCACCGAAAATTGGTTTAAACGAGATCTAGTAAGTAGTTTTTTTTTAAAACGTCCATAGATCGTAAACCGCAATTTACCTTTCATTGAATCAACTCAAATATTTTTGTATTATGTTACTTGCTGCTACGGAACTCAATTCGTGTTTTGACTCGCACTTAACCGATTTCTATATGACTATCAACGTCTAGGATCTTGTGATGCGATCCAGTGTTCATTGTGTAGTTATCGATATTCTTCACAGGTGTTACTTATTTGTTCCTGTATTATTAAAATATTATCGAGTTGGAATTGAACAATGAAAGGAAAAACATTAAAGGAACATTGACAGCATGATGAGAATTTGAACAGGGTATGTTTCCTGTTTGAATTCTCACGGTGGAACACAGTTTATATCTACAATTTAAAATATTTTTAATCTATATAAACAAACTGCGTGCGTAAATATTTATAAAGGACTAGCTGACCCACGCAACTTCGTCTACGTCACATCAGAGAGAAAAACGAAAGGAAAAAAACGTCCCCCTTTTGCAACGTTTTTCATTCTTGCTCCGCTTCTAATGATTGTAGCGTGATGTTATATAGCCTAAAACCTTCCTCGATAAATGGACTATCCAACACAAAAATAATTTTTCAATTCGAGCCGGTAGTTCCTGAGATTTGCGCGTTCTACCAAACAAACAAACAACCAAACGAACAAACTTTTCTGCTTTATAATATTATAATTCTACAAGCGACATTAGCATCTTAGTGTTTTATTTTTGTAGTCCAATCAATAGATTTTTTGTAAATCGATCGAAATCACTAATTTCGCACTAAATTTTCTAGTGCAAGCTGATTAGAACTTGATTCAAACAGTAACAAACGACGTTTGAGTCCACCTTTTTTTTTTTTTTTTTTAGGATGGGAAATCATCAAATGACTTCTCCCACTCTGGGCGGAGCGGGAGGGAGTGTCAGACTCTTACTGACTAAAACCCATCCATGTTCCTTCCTCGCCCTTTATGTTCCGGGGCCGCGGTATCTCTTTCGAACAGGCCCGCAACCCCGGCAGGCTTCGGCCCTTGCGGGCCCCTCTTCTTTGCTGACATCTCTTTGAGGCGCGCGTGGAACACGAACGCGCCGTCGACACGGCCTGTCGTCGTCGTTAGACGGCCGGACGGCCAGCTATTGCCCATAGCCAGCCGTCCCCAGGCCCGCATCTACGGTGGCCGGTAGCCACCACGTGGCCCCCGACGCCCGTTGCGTCTCCCGCGGCGGCCGGGAAGAGAGGATCTCTCCCTCTCTCGTTCCGCCACCTCCTTCGCTAGCATCACTGCTTCGCAGAAGGAGGCGACGGCTTCCCATTCCGTCTCGCTCCGGACCATGGATTGAACCAGGGCCGGACGCGAGAGGTCGCCGCCGCCGATCGCCGCCACGAGGACACGGCGGAGCTCCGCCCACGCAGGGCAGACTTCCACCGTGTGCTCCACCGTGTCCTCCGGTCGATCCTCACAGTGGAGACACCCGGGCGATTCCTCCCGCCCGATTCGGTGCAGGTACCTCCCGAAACATCCGTGTCCGGTGAGGACCTGCGTCAGGCGGAAGGTGAGGACGCCGTGGCGCCTCTCCAGCCACTCCTCAAAGAGGGGACTTACCGCCACTATCGTGGCGTGCCCTGCACGGGGTTGCGACAGTCGCTCTCTCCATGTCGCCATGAGATCGCGCCGGAGGTCAGTCCGCTGAGCGGCAATTTGCCGCGGCAGCGGGGTTTCCCCCCGGCGTAGTACCTCCGCGCGCCACTCATGCAGGCGCGCGAGGACTATCGCCTCCAGATCCCACGGCGGCAATCCGGCAAGCAGGCCCGCCGCCTCGCGAGAGATCGTGCGGTACCCACGCACCATCTTTACGGCCACCACTTTTTGGGGCGCGTTCAAATGGTGAGCGGCACGCCGCTTCAACGAACGCGCCCACACTGGGGCCCCGTAGAGGGCCATGGACCGCACGACTCCCGCGTAGAGCCTGCGGCAGGAGGCGTTCGGCCCCCCAAGGTTGGGCAGGAGCCGCCTGAAGGCAGCCCCTGTCCGTTCCAGCCTGGGGGCCAAACGTCGGAAATGCTCCACGAAGTTCCACCGGCTGTCGAGGACGAGTCCTAGGTACTTCAACGTCGACTCGACGCCGATGGATACCCCTCCTACCGTCAGTGTGGATCCCGACGGTGGCGCATTCCGAGGCCCATGAAAGCACATGGCCTCGGACTTGTGCAATGCCACCTCGAGACCCAGTTGCCGGATCCTCTCAACGACTATCGCAACCCCGCGTGTCATAATTTCGGCCGCCGCCTCGTGCGACCTCCCCTGTGCCAGCACCAGGGTGTCATCTGCGTAGCAGACGACGCTGACACCACTAGGGAGGTCCGCGCGCAGCACCCAGTCGTAACCGATGTTCCACCTCAAATAGAGTTGTTAATTTAACTCCTAAAGTCCCTTTAAATTAATAAAAAGAATAACACAATAAATAACAATCATTCATTACATTTACAGACACTTTCTCTAATTAATTCTTAGTCAATAATGTTAATACCTCCAACTCTATCAAATAATATTTTATTAACAATATAATAAACAGTCTGATATACTATAATACATACGGTTTGCGATATAAATCCACATGATATGAATTATATGAAAGCAATAAAGACGTTGATCACGTCCCGTCCCAGTTTTTGTTATGTGCGTCTTGTACATAATATATTAAGTTAGCGCATAGCTTTAGTTACGTTTGATTCCTTATTTGGTTTGGTTTGTTGATTGTGTACGTGGTTAATAATGAAATTGGTTATACATATATCACATATGAAGTTGTGTTTAAGGAAATTGTCAATCAAGAGGACAAAGGAGTTCTTGTGTTTTTTTTATCGGAAAAGAAGTAACAGCAAGAAAGTATTTTATAGTTATTTACTCATTGGAATTGTTTCTAATTTCTTTATTGAATTTGAAAACTTCAAATGGGTAACTTTAAGTGGCTTGAATCCATTCTCATAAAGGTGTATGTAAAACACTTCTTATTGAAGCCGAAAGGCAGTTGTTCTCCTCGTCATTCTAATATTTTTTTTGTTCTACACCATACCTGGGAACCTTCTAGTTACGCGAGATACGGGGGGTCAAAGTTACAACTTTTTTTTTAATACCTTTCTATTGTAAGATTTTTACTTTAAATACCTCCACGAACCCTGTTCTATTAAATTCATCCATCAGCACAATGTTTTGAGTGCGTTTAATTGATTACCAACACCACAAAACATGATTTTTAGCAATCATTTTTGCGTAAAGTTATTTAGTTTGATGTACAGAATGCTTGGTTGACGGCTACGTGATGTGGTGTCTTACACCCTGTATTTTAAAAGCAAAAATAACACGTCTATCAGTCTGTCTAAATTATAACCAATTATAACCTTTTCCAGCTTGCACGGCTTAACAGATTTCGCACATAGAACACTAGTTACCGTTATACTTATAATTTTACCAGCAACCCGGGCGAAAAACAGTCTCCTAGAAATAATATTTCAAATAATGAAAACAGTTGACCAAACCCGCACACTCCCCAAGTTGGAAGTTTTGACATAATCTGATAGTGTGATGTCAATATTTTGGTAAATGTGTGTCGGGAAAGTTTTTGTTACAATATACTATTTGGAATCACAAACTTTTGGGACCGATTGCCTTTTTGGTAGGAAAACTTGGGACAGTCTGACCCCGAATAAAATATATGAAGGCGCACATACATATCTCATATTTTGTTTTATTCAGAATCAGATTCAGATAACTTTATTTGCACAAACATTAGTGTGTTGTTAAGCGTTGTTGTAGTTGTGTTAGATCTCTTACTCCCATTCGATTATTGATGAGACAAGAAAGTCGTTATTGTAATTTGTACGGCAAGTGGCATAGTAGTAGTAGCAAAAAGGTACTTTAAGAAAACTGCCTCGCTAACCAAGGGAAATTTCAGAACATGATCTTTACGGCGCTTCATTGTTATAGTTTATTGATACATTCAAAAAAGTATCAGTTTAACGTCGATAATGTTTTGATTTCTTTACAACAATCCATCGAGAAGTAGAAAATTTAAAAAAAATACAGTTCGATTTCCCGAACTGTTTCACATCCGTAACCTCACTAATCCAGGTCCAGTTGAAAACCAGCGTCGGGCACTAGTTGTCCGGCATTTTGCTGAACTGGGCCTATTTGGCGCAGCCGTGAGGCACACAGTGTCACACTGTTTTTTTTTTTACTTTTATTTACATTTTTTTTCTTTTTGTTTAGTTATAAGTTTAGTATGATTGTTTTTGGTTTCCTTTTGTTTTTTGATTTATTTCGTTTGTTTATTTTATATTTTATACTGTGTGCACTTGTAGCGTGTGCCAAATAAATGTATTTTCTTTCTTTCTATTTCTCCAAACACACTCAGTTTAACCAATTTATCTTGTGACGCAAATTAGTTTTAGTATCATCCGTTTCTTGGAATGCAACCAATTAATTACCAATCATCTATTCGAGGATTTTCGGTTCAAGGACCCATTTTTTTAGAGGCCAAGAAAGAGAGAGTGACTTAATTAAATGATCATACCAAGCGACAAAAAAAACCTGTAAAATGCATGTTCCTCATACCTTTTTAACCAAAACTTCCCCCATCCCAAAGCTACCATTAAAAACAGGGTCCCGGTAATTGGCAAAGTTAAGCTATTAAAGTTTTATTTAAAAGTTCAGGGGAACTGTTGGCCTGGACTAGAATGTAGTCTTTACTGTGATAGTTAGTGCCTAATCGTTTTCAAAAAGCTGTATAAAGTTAAAAACTCTTTCTCTACTTCAGAAAAATAGTGTAGTCACCGTTTTACTGCCCGTTAATCTCGTCACCACGATGTTTACTGGAGTTTCCTTTCTTACCTGAAACGAAAACAAAATAATTTCAGTAATTGATTTTATTTCGATTGTTACAATTGTCAAAAGTATAAATAAATAATAAATATATCGCTGGACATTAACACACAGCGCACACTAAGCAAGGCTTGTGTCTTGGACACCAGATAATTGATATACTACATATATATATACTCTTTTGTTTCTAAATATACTTATTCTACATATAAACATCCATGACTCGGAAACAAAATGTCCATGCTCATCACTCAAACATTTGCTCCTACCGGGATTCGAACCCAGGACCTTGTCAAAAGTATTATTTAAAACCGGAAGATGTTGAGAGGGCTCTCACTAGGTAGATCGATGGCCTGGTGAAGGTTGTGTCGGACCGGTCAATGTGGCGACACTTAGGGGAGGCCTATGTCCAGCAATGGACGTCTTTCGGCTCAATGATAATGATGATGAAGATCAATTTAAAGGTTCTGTTTGATGAAAACGGGATGTTTATTTTTGTGGTTTTATCCTTGACTAGCGGCCGTCACGCGGTTTCGCCCGTGTTGTTCCTGTTCCCGTGGGCGAACGGGGATAAAATGTAGCCTATGTAACTCAGGGTGAATGTAGCTCTCCAATGGTGAAAGAATTTTTGAAATCGGTACAGTCGTTTTTGAGTTTATTCATAACAAACATACACACACACACCAAAATACATTTTTTTTCTCTTTATAATATTAGTGTAGATAGTGTAGACGAACACTGAAGTTTCTATAAATATTCATTTATCTGATTAACTATAATTACTGAAATGAAAGCCTCATTGTTCTAGTGGTCACTAGCGCGGCTGCTGAGCGTGTGGTCCTGGGTTTATTCCTGGATCGGGCAAACAGTTTGTTAGGTTTTTTTGTTACAAACTCAGTAGTAGCTCGAAGTATGGACGTTGGGGCTATGATAATCCCGTGACGTTACATAGGCTTATCTATATTATTTATTTATTTATTAAATTTATAATATTATAAAGAGGTAAAATTTAAACTTATATTGTCACTTACGGAATATCTTCCGTGATTATTTAGAGCTCCCTTATATTTCGACGCTGTTGCAAGCGCCAAATAATCACGGAAGATATCCCGTAAGTGACAATATAAGTTTAGTTTTAAACCTTGAAAGCATAAAACAGTGTTTTAGGTAAAATTTGTTTGCACGTAGGGGCTTTTTGGAACTATTGAACCAATCCTAAAAACTATTTATCTGCCAGAAAGCTACATTATCCGTGGGTGTTATAGGCTATACATTTTATTTATATCATGCATATTATTTACATTTTAAGGGAAGAAGTCGCGAGCGGAGTACTAGCCCTTTGAAAACAAGATGTTGTTTTTATTTTCGCGAGCAAAGCCACTGGTGTAAGCTAGTACTTAAACATAACTTCCTTTCAAAGCAAAACACTCCCGATATCCTTAACCCCAGTCCTTACAAGATCCTAGCTAAGCCCGTTTGTTTGCCAGCGAAGGGTTTGAACAAAACAAAGAGTTCATAGCGATCATAGAGTGTTCCGGTCAGCATTCCATAGACAGTTGGGACCCGAATCACGTTTAGTTTTGACTGGAACGGGATGGGTTACTCGGTGGGGTAGGATTATGGAAAGACATGCTCAGTTGTACATTTCCAAAATGAGCTGACTTTGCAATGGATTGAATTTTGGTACAATGTGAGGTCAGGTTTTACTGGAAAAGTATGACTTGATTTGACGCTTTGTGAACATACTGGAGGGGGAGGGTTGCATGTCCAAGTGTCCGTTTGTTTATTTAGAGAGAAATAATAGAAAGGTAGGTGAGTATAGTGAGGTAGGTGTGTTGTCATCCTGCCCCGGAACGTAAAGGGCGAGGAAGGAACATGGATGGTTTTTAGTCAGCAAAAGTCTGACACTCCCTTCCGCTCCGCCAAGACTGTGAGGGGTCATTTGATGATTTCCCATCCAAAAAAAGGTGTGTTGCTTCATGAACAATAAAAATAAAGTAGAAAAAACCAATGTTCGTAATAGGTATTTCAAGCGAGGCTCTTGTGTAACTTTAGGCGTAATTATTCGATTCATTATAAAGTAGGTCTATAAGATAAAAGTGCATTTCAAAAGTCCCATTCTTCAATAGCTAGCTAGGGCTTGTTTTTAAAATATCCTGCAGAGAAAAGCATAATGGAATAATGAAGTCACATTAAATGAATGATAAATAAATGATAAAAGACTACGTGGGTGCATATTCTGTCGTCCCATTTCAGCATTCCCATGTAAACTAAATGAAACATCGCGAAACTAAATTAAATTCTCTTCGCTTTGTGGTAGTTAGCTCTAAAACGAAACGTTTCGAAATAAACATTCCACATTAGAATATTTTACTAGCAAATATTCAAATTAACAGACACACAGTAATTGGAAAATGGAGACTCGGTCCGTTTGTGCTTTCCATTCAAGGTTCATCATCTATTTAGCCTTTTCCCAACTATATTGGAATCGGCTTCTGAATACCAGTATTTAATTTATATGGAGCGACTGCCTGCCCAGCACGTTAAGTTGTTGGTCCCGGCTGTCATTTTAGTCAGTGGCCCAAATGTTGGGGTCGGCTGCCAGTCTAACCGGATGCAGCTGAGTACCAGTATTTTACATGGAGCGACTGCCTATCTGACCTCCACAACCCAGTTAATACTGGGTAATACGATACCACTTGGTAAGACTGGTGTCAGACTTTCGGCTCAGTCTGCCTGTAACGACTTTGCAGGAATTCCTAGGTTATTGATAGTTAAACCGACATTGCGTCCAAGAACTGGGAAAAGAAATGTGCATAATCCGGCGGCAAGATGGGCAGACGACATAGTTTACATCGGGAGAAAAAATTGGATGAGGCTGGCTCGATTGAAAAAACAAGAAAAGAGAAGTCTTTACCCAGCAGTGGGTGGATTACGGCGGTTGATCATGATGATGAAGAAACTGACATAAAAACAATTTATAAATTTCATCTCATACCTACTATTGAACTGAGTGAGTGAGAGAGAGAAACGTGAGTGAATCCGCGGGCATAACTAGTATAAAGGGTGTAAAACACTTCTTAACGAAGCCGAAAGGCGTTTGTTCTCCTCGTTATTCCGATTTTTCTACACCATACGGGAACCTTCTAGTTTCGGAGATATTGGGAGTCAAAGTTCTTGACAAGTGTTTTTTTAGTAAAAGTTTTAATTGTAATTACTTTTCCTTTAAATAAACCCACGAACCCCGTACTATTCAATGCATACCAGCAAAATGTTTTGAGTGCGTTTGTATTTCGTTCTAGTTAACGTGAAAACAGACAGACATAATTGCATTCAAATACAACTTAATAATAAATGACATTTTGGCCGCAGTCCCAGCTGAAACATGGCAAGCCCTTTTTTTTTTTTTTTTTTTTTTTAAGGATGGGAAATCATCAAATGACCCCCCCCACTCTGGGCGGAGCGGGAGGGAGTGTCAGACTCTTACTGACTAAAAACCATCCATGTTCCTTCCTCGCCTTTTACGTTCCGGGGCCGCGGTATCTCTTTCGAACAGGCCCGCAACCCCGGCAGCTTCGGCCCTTGCGGGCCCCTCTCTTTTTGCTGACACTCTTTGAGGCGCGCGTGGAACACGAACGCGCCGTCGACACGGCCTGTCGTCGTCGTTAGACGGCCGGACGGCCAGCTATTGCCCATAGCCAGCCGTCCACAGGCCCGCATCTACGGTGGCCGGTAGCCACCACGTGGCCCCCGACGCCCGTTGCGTCTCCCGCGGCGGCCGGGAAGAGAGGATCTCTCCCTCTCTCGTTCCGCCACCTCCTTCGCTAGCATCACTGCTTCGCAGAAGGAGGCGACGGCTTCCCATTCCGTCTCGCTCCGGACCATGGATTGAACCAGGGCCGGACGCGAGAGGTCGCCGCCGCCGATCGCCGCCACGAGGACACGGCGGAGCTCCGCCCACGCAGGGCAGACTTCCACCGTGTGCTCCACCGTGTCCTCCGGTCGATCCTCGCAGTGGAGACACCCGGGCGATTCCTCCCGCCCGATTCGGTGCAGGTACCTCCCGAAACATCCGTGTCCGGTGAGGACCTGCGTCAGGCGGAAGGTGAGGACGCCGTGGCGCCTCTCCAGCCACTCCTCAAAGAGGGGACTTACCGCCACTATCGTGGCGTGCCCTGCACGGGGTTGCGACAGTCGCTCTCTCCATGTCGCCATGAGATCGCGCCGGAGGTCAGTCCGCTGAGCGGCAATTTGCCGCGGCAGCGGAGTTTCCCCCCGGCGTAGTACCTCCGCGCGCCACTCATGCAGGCGCGCGAGGACTATCGCCTCCAGATCCCACGGCGAACATGGCAAGCCCTTGGGAGCAGATTTTAATGGACGTACAATTATTAGCTTCATTGGAACATTTTATTGGGAAAATAATTTGATGTCCATAGGGAATCTCGATGTAAACGATAATCGAGGAATTACGAATAAGTGCTATACGTACCTTTAAATATAAAGTAAATAAATATCGCTGGACATTAACACACAGCGCCACCTAGTGCCACACTAAGAAAAGCTTGTGTCGTGGACACTAAATAGTTGATATACTACATACATACTTATTATATTATACATACTTATTATACATATAAATATCCATGGCTCGGAAACAAATGCCCATGTTCATCACACAAACATTTGCTCTCACCGGGATTCGAACCCTAAGAACGTAAGGCAACCTCACTACCACTATGCCGTACGGGTCGATAAGAACGTAACATTTATAGATAGTTCGATCCATTCTGTTTCAAAATTCCTAGAATAGGTTTCAGTTTTTAAGTGAATATTGTGTCATTCTGCGAGTTTTTTTTTAAATATTTTTCTTTACACTAAAGAGTATCCCATCCATGTTTCTAATCCGCTTTCCACACAAAATCGGAGACCACCAAACAATTTTAGCTGCACTCTGCTTACACCCTAAGGCCGTATCCCAAACAATGCAAGTTTGAGACTACATTGTGTTGCGGGTGGTGACCCACTTAGCGTGCCCGACCAGCAACCACAGCCCGCAGCGGTAATCTTAGAGCGTGTAACGAAGCAGGCTAATTAAAACAATAACCATAGTAATTAAGTTTATGTGGTTATGTGGTGCAAATGGGTGTGTTTGTGTTTAGCTTTAGGACTTCCTTATTAGCATTCTCCTTCCCTTATTCCAATTTATTTGGGGTTGGCACAGCAAGTCTTTGTGAAACACACAAAGATATGCTGTTTGCGTCTTTGTGGTGTAAAAAGACTCATCACGAAGCCGCTAATCAAGCGTTTTGTACATTATACGAACGGAAAAGATAACGGTCTAACGTTATCTTTTCACCGTTTTGAGAGAAAGACAGCATATAACCATATTATCTCAATAACGACTTAATATGACTAAAACTAATACCACATAACAGGTACACTCTATGTCACTGTAATATAAACCCAGTTCGCAAGCCTAACTTGGAAATAAAGTCACGCACTATCTTGGAATTGTTACGATGTCCGACCGCTAGTAATGTCACTTGGGTGCTATGGATGGCAGGGGACAGGTAACATACACATAGTAGTTTAACGTGGGTAGAAAATATATAGACTTTAAGATTGGGGTCATGAAAGAACTGGGGCTGATGATGGGGACAACTGTCAAAAATTCGAAGCTTAAGGGTGTGGTAAAGACAATTTGAGCAGTCTGAATTGAACAATTGATAAATAAATAAAAATAATTATAAATATCCCAGAACATTACACACAGCGCCATCTAATGCCACACTAAGCAAGGATTAGCAGCAGATAGTTGATGTACTACATTACATACTTTTTGTTTGTAAATACATACTATACATAACATCCATGACTCTGAAACAAATGTACATGCTCATCACCCAAACATTTGCTCCTACCGGGATTCGAACCAGGACCCTAAGAACGTAGGGCAGCCTACCACTACCGTTACGCCATTCGGGTCGTCAATTGATGTTTAAGGTCTTGAGAAATTCAACATGAAATTTTTAAATGTTGAGTTTCGAGTCTTCAACCAACTACAAGGTAAAGCAGAGTTTTACCAAATTGTTTGCTAATATTTCGCCATTTTTAAATACCTTGTAGGGGCGTGCCTATTGCCAACAACCGAGCACAAAGCCAGACTCCATGACTGCTAATGAATGAAAAACCCAATAAGACTTTGCCTGACTCGGGAATCGAACCCCGGTCCTCATGCTCAGCTGAACGAGGCACTTCTGCTCATTAATGTACATTCCACCTATCAACATAAATTCTTATTGTACAGCCGCTTTCCCCGCCCTTTATGCATCTGACATTTCCCAAATGCCGGTGCTGGCGCGTGACAAGATTTTCAAACGTCACATTGACCCGCATTTTTCTTTGGTGTTTTTATTGCGGAGTGCAATTCAGGCTGATTGTAATGTGCGCGTATTTTTTTTGTGTTTTATATGCAATGTTGTTTGTTGAGAGTTCACAACCAGTCTGAACGTAACGTTACCTGTCTATTCTGAAACTGGCAGTTTCATTTTACTCCTTCGAGGAGTTCAGATCTTTAGAGCATTTAAATATATGTGGTTTGCAGCATTTGGTATAATTCAGAAGGTATGTAACAAAAGCAAGGGTATTAAAAACAAATGTTTTTTTTTTACCAAGGAGGTCATCAGCCTACCAGCCAGCAGTATTTATATTTTTTTTATTTATTATTATTCAAAAAGGAAGACATGACATGGCAAAAATTGGCGCGAAGAGTCCCAGCACCGAGAGGAAGTGGAAGGAATGGGGGAAAAGCCTTTGTGTGGGAGTGGAAGAGAACAATTTAAGGCCCTTAGACGAGCTAAATTAGCAACTTTATTTGTGGTGGTTCAAACTTCGTCTGAAATGCTGTTAGAATAAAGTTCTAATCAGCTTGAACTACAAAGTGGTTGTTACGTCAGCCACTGCGGGCCAAATAGCGCGAAATGATCGGTTTCGATCGATTTACAAGAAAACTATTGATTGGATTAAAAAACTGAAACATTATCATGCTAATATATTGCTTGTAGAATTATTTGCCAAAAAATCAGAATGATCGCATGCATATTAGTATGTTTTTTATTGTTTGAAAGATATTTTTAGAGATAAGTTCGTGATTTCTTTTTATCGAGCCAAATTAATTGTATTATGTTTTCAAAACAGTATCATGCTAGCATATATCCTGAAGAATATCATATATTATTCTGGTCTGGTTTATAGCAGTGAATCATATACTTTTAGTAATTATAAAACTCGCGTTTAGCTCGTGTAATCGCCCTAGCCCGTATTATATTTACATGGGACTAACATAGCTGACGAAAACAGGTCCTTTACATCTAAGCCTACCTATTCAATGTTCAGGGATTACAGGTTTGTTATTATGGTATGTCGGTAACTATGAAAATAACCTCGGTGTATAAGCATGTATGATACAGCTGATCTTTTCATGTTTTTATAATAATCATAATCTGCCTATAATGTCTCCACTGGTTGCACACACGGCCTCCTCAATGAGAGGGAACGGGCTATACCTAATCCACAACACGGGCCAGTGCGGGTTGATAGATGTCACATGTCTTCAAAGGAGAATGACCAAAGTGGACCAAAATTTGAAAAAAAAAAAAGAAAAGTTCTGCCCCCAGATTTACTACATAGCTCATTTGAAAGACTGGTTCAAAAGCTTAATTTTCGTCTATGGAACTGAAGAAATCTTTCCCACGGAATCATAGATATTAGCTGATACGTGAACTTGAAAAAAAGTAGCACATTCACTTGCACATTCAAAATTGTTGAATTAGTCTGTAACTGTGGGTTAGAATTTGATGCACATTGGCACACATAGTAAGTCCAACATTATAAGTTAACCCACAATGGAGTCAACCCTGGGGGCAGCAGTTTTTTTGTTGGACCAGAGCCCATATATTTTTGGTCATTCTCCTTTGTCTATTCATTCTATGTAACCAATTTTAAACATTATTTAATAAATAAGAAATGATTAGATAGCAGTAGCGAAGGGTTGAAATTTTGTAACAGGTAAGACGATCCGGTGCATATTTTTAATAATGTTTCAAAAGTTCATTGAACCATTTGTAGTTTTAGTCATGTTCGGGCAATCACGTCCTAACTGAATTACCTACATTGTTTTACTTTTGGCAATAGTAGACTCCAGTACAGTGGGTGTTCCGAAGGGAAGGATATGTTTCGAGTTGTGTGAACCCATCGCCACTGTTAGATAGACTATTATTATTAGAGACTATTATGATTATTATATAATAGATAAATAATATAAATAATAATAATTATTATTATTTTATTAATAAATATGATTATTTTATAAGTTATAAAGCGCTCTTCCTCTCTCTACTTATTTATTTAAAAAAAATGCTGTGTCCGACAGGGTCCATAATCGTAATTATTATTTTATTTAAGTACCACCATAAACCCACATAATGGTTAAAGCAATAAATTATTTTGATTTGATTTGATTTCATGCTCTTGTTAAAGACTGACTAGCTGACTACTTAAATCAATAATCATAATGTGGATCTACTATTAAGTTTAAGTACACCTGTGTAAAACCTTTCAGCGTGATGTTTATGTATTAACTAATCCACTTAACTGATTAGATACTCCAGTCATACATCAAGTTACGATTAACATTGAACAGATTAATTATATTCCGACTTGTATCATTAGTAAGTAGGTACATCACAGAGGACACATCAAGCTGTACATTTCTGCCGGGGTTGCGGGCCTTGCCGGTGTTGCGGGCCTGTTCGAAAGAGATACCGCGGCCCCGGAACATAAAGGGTGAGGAAGGAACATGGATGGGTTTTAGTCAGTAAGAGTCTGACACTCCTACCCGCTCCGCTCATTTGATGATTTCCCATAACAAAAAAAAAAAGCTGTACATTCCCAGTATAACATGGCCTCGCTTTGTACAGATATCCAACTTTTTTTTGATTGCTTGATGTTCTCAATAATATCTTAGATCTTCATCTGTTTTTCCCAACAAGTTTAGGGTCGGCTTCGAGTCTAACGCCAACGAATACCAGTATTGTAAAGGAGTACCTACGTGTTTATATTATGATCTCCACAAACCAGCCATGATGACTCTTTTTAGCCGACTTCCAAAAGGAGGAGGTTCTCAATTCCTCAGAATCTTTTTTTTTTTTTGGTAACGGAACTACTCGATAAAAAGTAGCAAATGGACTGGGATTGCTGAAATCTCATGTCTGTCTATTATTTACACCAGTTCATGACATAACATAACGCCAGTACGCTGTAAAGGGGTAAGCGAATGTGAAACACTAAAAGGTGAAAATTAAAAACGTTTTTGCAAAAAATAAAACCGACTTCTAAAAACACAAAAAAGTGAAAAATAACTTTAGCTTCAGAAGTCGGTGGCAAAAAAACTAAACCAATCAAACAAAGGTCACCGACTTCTGAAGCGAAAGTTATTTTTCACTTGTTTTTTTGGTAAGACTGATTATCAGAGAACAGCAGATAAATAAAACACTCATATCCATTTACACGGAACTGAATTTCATCACAAGTAAAATGAGAGTGTAAAACAGTACATCTTCAGCCCCTTTGAGAATACACCCTGTACGCAGAGGTAGCATAAACACAAAATAAATGAAATAAAAAAAAAAACAGATCAAGAGTTGGATCCGTTTCCCTGTAAGTGATTTTAAATATTCATCAAATAATCACTATTCCGAGCTCGTAAGCTTATATGGGACAAGCGAAGGTTTTAATCCATAAAACAACATTGCCACTGGATAGGAAATCCAGGAAATAAAGAACCTGCAACGTGAGCCTGCGAATTAGACTCGTACATGATGGGTGCCGCAATACTACCTTGCAATATTCAACACTACGAGCAAAAACACGCCAAAGAACACGTTTGGACCCCTTTTAATTTGTAACTTTTTTTTATTATGTACTAGCTGATGCCCGCGGCTCCGCCCGCGTACAAAGTCTATGTATACTAAAACCTTCCTCGAGAACCACTATATCCATTGGTGAAAACACCATGAAAGTCGGTGCAGTAGCTTTTGAGTTTATCGCAAATAGACAAACAGACAGACGTGGCGGAGGACTTGGTTTTATAATATTAGAGAAGAAGTGATAGTGATTATTTATTGTAGCCCATTCCCTCTATAATACAGCTCGTGTCCCAGCACTGGGACCATTATAGGCTGATTAATCGTATCCTTATGTTGTTATAGCGGCCTTTGTAAACGCACTCTGTGCATGAGACTTCTGTCTACATTTTACCGTTCAAAAGATACAGCTCTGTGATGTGACAGACAGACAAACAGCCAGCCGAGCCTTAGCTATTGCATCTAGTTTCCTCATTGGGTACGAGGGAAACCATAAAAAATAAACTGATCAAGATCCTAGAGGTCGCATCTCTTTAGGTACTAGGACTAGGTCTCAGATAATACTCTCTCAGTGGGACTGATTAATCCTTTGATGCAGACTGAAACCATTCTTATCAAGGCTTACGAAGGTACTTTTTACCCGGCTGTTTCAGTGTGTATCATTTTTAACTACCTACCTAGCTACTAAAGCCAAACCCAAGTAAATAAGAACAAAAATATGTAACGAGGAAGAACCTCAACCTACGCTCTTTGCATGACATAATCTACATAATTTACGTCATGTTTCATTGACTGTATTTAAACAAATTAAATAATGACTCCCAACACGCCATACAATGAGCCCTGCATTTAATAATGTTAACAAAGTGAATTTACTCTTCCTCATCTTCCTAACCGTTGTCCTATATTATTCGGGATCAGCGCTATGCGTTACCATTTTCTGTTCTCAAGTCTTCCTCTCCCTCTCCATTCCCCAATACTTATTCACATTTATTTACATCATCATCTGCCTTACCTTTCCCCAACTATATTGGGTTCAGCTGAATACCAGTACTTAAACGGAGCGACTGCATATCTAATCTCCACAGCCAAGTAAGTTGGTAATAAGACACCCCTCAGACTTTCGGGCTTCTGATTCTTCTGATCTGATCGGGCAACCAGAACCAAGGGACGAATGAACTTATACTTTCACTTACTGGATCTCATCCGTGATAAGTCATTGAGCTCCTGATATTTCGAAGCTGTTGCAAGTACCATGATCGCAGGATGACAAGAGAATATGGGTGGATCAGATGGATAATATATTGATAGTTAATATATTGAGTGCAGACAACTCTGTCTTCCCTCTTTCTAAGTTTTTTGCCACGCGCACTACTGGAACTCGCCACTAAGTCACGGCAAATCACACTCACATTACCACTAGGTTTTCCGGAGTCCTTATCACGATACCGGCTGTTACTTTTGACCAACCAATCACATCATTATCATCATTGGTCCAACTGGGACCAATCTATTTATGGTGCTGGAACGCGCCGTAAATCATACGCCAGCAATACCAAGAATTTACCAGCGTAAAAGCGGTTAACTTCAATATCTAAGCTACTGTTTACACAACCAGTGCTGGGGTGACAAAGTCCACTAAAAAATTAAAATCCTTCACGCTCACCGGGTCACCTACTCGCCCACATTGGTGCTACGTCGTGAATATTGAAACGTTTGTACTGATACTTGTGGATTTAACTCCTTTTGGCTTCTCATGAATTATTTACATGCCACACAGAACGTATTATAGGGAATATTAGGGAATATAGGCGTCAAATACCTACTTCGAGTGCTGTTGTGGTTTTAAATGTTTGTTTGTTTTTGTAAATTGTGTTTTCTGTTTACTTTTAGGTACTGTGAATGCTTTCGATTCAGTGCATTGTCTATTTGATACCCAATTCAATTAGCCGTCCAGATGGGCAAAATTGACCACTTTAGGAAAATCATTGGGATAATACTATGAATTACGTAACAATTCATAAAGTGGTTAGAAAATGCTATTTGTACGGGTGAATGTATTTTTGTTACTCTAACTTCTACTGGACCAATTCGGGTGAAGCATAAGCTAATTCACAATCATTTATTAACTGCTTCTGTAAACTATTATTAGAATCTGTTATACAAGCTATCTAGACCCCTTATTTCTGATGGGAAATCATGAAATTACTTCAAATTTTTACTGACTAAAACCCATCTATGTTTCTTCCTCGCCCTTTATTTCCGGGGCCACGGTATCTCTTTCGAACAGTCCCGCAGCCCCAGCAGACTTTGGCCCTTGCGGACCTCTCCATTATGCTGACATCTCTTTGAGCATCGACCATCAACACGAACGCACCGTCGACACGGCCCGTCGTCATAAGACGGACGGACACGTGGTGGCGCACGGTGCGTCTCCCGCGGCGACTGGGGCGAGAGGTTCTCCTCTCTCGCGTTCCGCCACCTCCGTCGCTAGCATGACTGCTTTGTAGAAGGAAGTGACGGCTTCCCATTCCGTCTCGCTCCGGACCATGGATTGCCCCAGGGCCGGACGCGAGATCTAGACCCCCCTGATTTTTTGTTTGTATATGACGGAGACAGACGGATGTTACTGAAGGTGAAAAACTGTTCGGTAAATTTAGATAACCGAAAATGTTTCAATTATTTTCTGGTCGTAAACAAAAGTCAAGTTTTAACATCGTTATAAAAGGATTGTTTTATTGAAATAGTAATTTTAATAACAAGGTTTTGTAAGGTGGGTACGTAAGTTAATTTTGAAAAGAGCTTCATCGCGTGTTAACTTTTAGTCATGTCAAAATTGTTTGTTCTTTTTACACTTGTCTGTCTAATTCTGTCTGTTTGAATTTTATGGTTGACGGCCGGTTACGATGACCTCTATCATTTTTAGATTAACGTGCCATGGATTAGACACGCAATAAAAACTACTTACTTATAAAAATGTAGGTAGTTTATATTTAACATGACAGATAAAATCTACAGCTGGTCATCCTACTAAAACAATCACTTATTATGTAGTATAATTATGTATAATACAGGGCCGAAGCCTGCCGGGGTTGCGGGCCTGTTCGAAAGAGATACCGCGGCCCCGGAACGTAAAAGGCGAGGAAGGAACATGGATGGTTTTTAGTCAGTAAGAGTCTGACACTCCCTCCCGCTCCGCCCAGAGTGGGGGGGGTCATTTGATGATTTCCCATACTAAAAAAAAAAAAAAAATGGTGGAATTTTTGAATGCCTCCTGTAGGGAAATTACTCGAAATACTGGAAATATTACTCAAAGGAAACATTCCTTTGGTTTTCGAAAATTCGTTTGCCACACTCGGGAATCGAACCGACTAAAGTTCGAAAAACTAACATCCTGTTGTAGCAACCCAGAACGAAACGACCCGACCAATAAGTAACTTCTCCCACTCTGGGCGGAGCGGGAGGGAGTGTCAGACTTTTACTGACCCATCCATGTTCCTTCCTCGCCCTTTACTTTCCGGGGCCACGGTATCTCTTACGAACAGCCCCTCGGCCCCGGCAGGACGGCATGATTTTATAATTCAAAATCTTAAAAAACCACTACCACCTTTCACATACAATCTTACTTATAGTCAAGCTAAGAATAATGCCA
This sequence comes from Xestia c-nigrum, assembly GCA_916618015.1. Classification (NCBI taxonomy): domain Eukaryota; kingdom Metazoa; phylum Arthropoda; class Insecta; order Lepidoptera; family Noctuidae; genus Xestia; species Xestia c-nigrum. The sequence continues at coordinate 17,857,734 of OU745260.1, forward strand.
CAAGATTTTCTCCGAACGTTTTCTTTTTTTTTTTCGGCAGTTCCACGGATAACAAACGACTGGCCGTCCCGTTCCGGCTGAGAGCCAAGCCATGTTCTCTCGTCACCCAAGTCGGTACATTTCCTCGGGGCAACCTTTAGGAAATTGACGTAACTCCACACTGTTTACGCACTTTTAACGGTAAAAATGGCGGATGTCTGTGCGCATAGGAAGAAAACAAAGAGATATTCGATTTGACGAATTTAGTCATATACACCTACGAGGGTGGTCTGAAAAGTTTCCGACATAACAAAGACGCAAGATATTTATCTTAAAATTTATTTTATTTTTCTACATTGTCTCCTTATTACTCTACACACCTCCCACAGCGATACTCCCATCACTCTAACCCGTCCAAATAGAGCGTTGGAATTGGGAAACGTTTATTCCATCACGGTTTGGTCTAAACTGAGCAAACGCAGGACCTAACGCGTGGACCGCTTTCTCATGCCAAAATCTTGATTGAAGGTGACAAACATCGTCTTTGGACATTTTCATAGATTCTGCTATCTCTAACTACAATTTAGCGATCGCTTAGCACTATTTGGTGAACTTTAGCGATGTTTTCGTCAGTAGTTACAATTTTTGGATGTCTCCCAAGCTCTGATAGCCACGTTTAAGGCGCTTAGACGAGCTAAATTAGCAACTCTATTTGTGGTGGTTCAAACTTCGTTTGAAATGCTGTTAGAATAAAGCTCTAATCAGCTTGCACTACAAAGTGGTTGTTACGTCAGCCACTGCGGGCCAAATAGCGCGAAACCAGTGGTTTCGATCGATTTACAAAAAAACTATTGATTGGATTAAAAAACTGAAACAGTATCATGCTAATATATTGCTTGCAGAATTATTTGCCAAAAAATCAGAATGATCGCATGCACATTAGTATGTTTTTTATTGTTTGAAAGATATTTTTAGAGATAAGTTCGTGATTTCTTGTTATCGAGCCAAATTAATTGTATTATGTTTTCAAAACAGTATCATGCTAGCATATATCCTGAAGAATATCGTATATTTTTCTGGTCTTGTTTATAGCAGTGAATCATATACTTTTAGTAATTATAAAACTCGCGTTTAGTTGTAATCGCTTTAAATACAGCTGCTCAAACGTTCAGTGTGATATGATAAATGATGGTGCTGAGTCCACAGTCCACCGATCACCGATATTCGTTCAGCCGTAAACAAGCAAATGACAGACAGACAGACAGACAGAGGCGGTTTCGTTTTACAAACGCTACGTCGCAACTCGCAAGTATGGTGTATGCGTCTCCCAGTGTACATTCGCGGCGAGAAGTGATTTACCACTTATGATTTTATTCATACGAAATAAATTGTGAGATCTTGACGGTCGTATCCCCAAAATGGAAAACGATATTTCTCACTTCAGATATCTTCCTGATTCAAGATACTTACTTTTGCTTTACGATGTATTTTTGTTATATTTTGGGTACTTATCTTCAAAATTAAATAAGTAAGCTTAAGTGTGGTAAATAAATTCTTGTTATGCACGGAATTAACAAATAAATAAACCATTAATAAAAACGAAATAATAATCTTAGCCAATGCCTGGAAAATTTTCACAAAGAGATATTCTTTTATCGATCTTCTTTTTAACCGACTTCAAAAAGGAGGAGGTCTTCAATTTGTTTGAACATTTTTTTAGTCATAGCAGCAATGGAAAAGAAAAAGATGTATTTGTCTGACTGACATAAGCTACTAGCTAAATCGTAGAAACACGAAATGCTTTCAGACTGTTCTCTTTTGCTAATGCGACAATTTCAGAAAAACTACACTAACGTTAATAAAATCACTAACCATTACTTACTCAAAAGCAAACTGTAAGTTTCCTCGTATTCAAGTAAATAGACCCATTGTACACAAACCACCATTTTCTCATAAATATCAGAAAACATCATTACATTCAAATCAAGGAGAAACTATCATTAGGTACACAAATCACCACAATGATATGGTAAGCAGGTACAGTCAGCAAAAGAGTTAGATAAACAGACAAAAATTTAACATTTCCCATAACACTACCTATTCTATTCGTTTTTATTGGGAGCGTAAAGGATTTTTTTTTTGCCAATGGACATTCAAATGTATTGAAATAGAAATACGACATATATTGCAATGCTTTAAAATGATGAAGTAGCATGCCGTGGCATCTAAAGGAATTTGCATTGAAGAACGGACCACGGTCGTATTTCTATACAAAAACGTTTGAATGTCCATTGGCAAAAAAAAAAACCCTTGACATGCCGTCTCGGTCTGCGAAGGCCTTTATAACCCAAAAACTCGCGAAGAAACTCAGGCATTTTCACTTTGAATAATTGCTGTTTGTTCTTAATTATTTATTGGAACGATTTCAACACTCAACACAATCATCATTCCTTGTTATTTTTTTAAAATTTTATTTCAGTATTAGGTTGTACGTTTACAAAAATAATAAAGATTTACGACTGTTCTTAATATTAACCTATTTACAAAACTGTAATAACACAAAAGTCATCAACAAAAAACATTATCTGTTATCAGTATTGATGACGATATTGATTTTACAACGTTATTTTTTAGCCGTTTTAATCCCTCTAAGGGCGGATAGTACTCATGAAAATGAACAACTTTTACTATGGGACCGACTATGAAATCTCGAAAAAAAAAACAGATGCTTCATACATTATTGGAAGCGTAACTCGAAAAAATGTAGGCAGCAGCTGAATTTTTTTCGAGATTTCATAGTCGGTCTTATAGTAAAAGTTGTTCATTTTCATGAGTACTATCCGCCCTCAGAGGGATTAAAACGACTAAAAAATAACGTTGTAGTTATGTAAGTTCATATTTTTCACTGTCGCACGTTATATTTGATTAACATAAAATCTGGTATAATATTAAAAAAAACGAATTCTGGGAGCTTCGCTCTTAACTATTTACAGTCGCAAATTGCAGCCTGTACACCAATCGGTTCTCTATCGTATTATATAACTTTTTAATCCATAATCTAAAATGACATAACATTTTTTGTCATAATCATCATTCATCCGAATGATAATTTACCCGAACTTTAAATCACATAATATCATCCTACTAATATTATAAATGCGAAAGTTTGTTTGTATGGATGTATGGATGTATGGATGTTTGTTACTCTTTCACGCAAAAACTACTGAACGGATTTGGATGAAATTTTGCACACAGATGGTTTATAACCTGGATTAACACATAGGATACTTTTTATCCCGGTAGTAAGATCCCATGGGACAATTTTGAAACTTCACGCGGGCGAAGCCGCTGGCAGAAGCTAGTATGCCATAAAGTTGAAATCCCTAAATATAATAGGCCCTAAATCCGTTTGTCATAAGTATTACAATCAATAATATACAAAAGACATAAAATCGTTTTCAATAAAAGTCATAAGTCCTATTCTAAGTAAATGTTTAATCGTATGTAGGCGTTGTCCTGTAATGCAAACAAGCATGTAGCAAGCAAGCATGTAGCAAGCAAGCATGCAACAAGCAAGCATGCATGCAAGCGTGCAGCATGCAAGCAAGCATGTAGCAAGCAAGCATGCAACAAGCAAGCATGCATGCAAGCGTGCAGCATGCAAGCAAGCATACACCATGCAAGCAAGCATGTAGCATGCAAATGAGCAAGCATCATGCAGCAGGCATGGTTTCTGTCACGGCTCCGGCGCTGCGGGGCTCCGGCGGCCTCACGCGAGCCTATCGTCGCAGATAGGTTTAACGCTCACCACCGCAGCTTCGGCTTGCTGGCCGGCAAACGCCGGCCAGCCTCAGCCGCGGCGGCGAGTGTTACAACCACCTGCTCCTCAACTCGCGGCCCGCCTCGCCCCTCCGCGCCTACGCGATTTTAAATAACACTCTTGGGGTAGGGCAGACAAGACTGCATGGAGTCGGATTTACAGCAAATCGTTTCTGTCACTAAAACCTAACTTATAGGGATTTTTTAGCGACTAACAATTTATATATGACCATTCGGAATTATACACGTTATGTGATACAATACTTAGGACATACGACTTTATGTCATGTAAAATTAGGAGATTCAATTATTATAGTAATCAATATTATGACAAAATAGTATTAGAAGTAAAGTTAGTTAATCACTTGTGTGTGCGGTAATCACTTGTGCTGTCAGTACTAAGTGTAAGTAGGCAACTGAATCAAATAAGCGATTAGCAATAGAAACTCGACTGAGATGTTTACAAGCGATATCACGAAGTAATCAGAGACAGTGACAGCGGCGTGGCGCATCGTAGGGTTGCCATTCGTCCGGATTTATCCGGATTTTTTTCTGCCGTCCTGACTTTAACCGGTCTTGTCGCCTTGTCAAATATACTTGAAGAGTTCAACAGCCACACTGCTCGATCTTTAAAGTACCGTACAGTCACGTCTAATAATATGTAAACACTTAAGAATTTTTTAAATTGTGTTTCTTCTAATGTACTGATTAAAATTTAATGTTATTACGTACATAGTATTCTGAAACTCGTATTTGTATGATATAGATCCAATTTCCTAGTTACAATCGTTATTTCTAGCGATAATAGCTATAATATTAAGGAAAGTGTATACATATTATTAGACGTGACTGTACTTAACTTACAGTACACACGACACATTAAGCTTAACATTTCCAGCATAACATGGCTTGGCTTTTTATAGATTTCCCGTACAATGAGAGATTCTCCTATAATGGTTGTGCATAGGTTGTTTGATCGTCGTCCGTGCGTACGGTAGGAGATCTGACCCCATATTCACAACGCTTCGATTCGATTTTTCGACTTGTTTGTCTATCTCGCTCGTCTTCGTTATGCCAAAAAAGGATAGACATTCGACTTGTCGAATCGAAATTCATTCCGAGCGTACTTTACTGCCTATCAGACCTCGTATTCTTGTGAATTTATTAGGTAGTGAAGTACTGTCTTTCAGAGGTCAGTCTAGAAACCAACATCAACATAATTGAGAAAAAGGCTAGACAGATAAAGAGTTCAATGAGTTCTGAAAAAAATAGATTCAAAAGAGAAATGCCCTGTCTTTGGTTCGAACTTTTTTAAATTGAGAAACGGTAACCCTAGTCGTATGCGCAAGAGTGCAGTGAAAGCTGTACCTACTGAAATTGAATGGACCGCTGCTGTGCATTACATTTTTGGGTATGCATGAATGGATGAATAATGTGTCTTTATAATTAAAAATCCTGTCAGTTTACACAAGGAAAGGCTTGACAAGATAAAAGAGAGGCCTTCGCCCAGCACTGAAACAGAATTCATCATCATCTGCCTAGCCTTTTCCCAACTGTGTTGGGGTCGGCTTCCAGCCTAACCGGATGCAGCTGAATATCAGTATTTTACATGGAGCGACTGCCTATCTGACCTCCACAACCCAGTTAATAAGTACTGGCTAATACGATACCACTTCGTAAAGACTGGTTGTCAGACTTTTTGGGCCACTGACTACCTGTAACGACTGTCAAAGATGGACAAATGACAACTGAGACCAACTGCTTAACGTGCTTTCCGAGGCACGGAGGAAACTCGGTATGTAAGGGTGGACACCCATCCACAGACCAACCTAGGTAAGCACGGCTTAAGTTAAAGATCGGCCCGAGCGGCTGTTATTATTTAGCCACGAACTCCTCTCCTTACTGAAACATTCCTAATTAAAGTTTTGAATTTTCGGTGTACGGGTTCAGAATATGAAAGTTGCAGTGTTGGTGTGTGAACGAAAACCTCAGACTTCCCGATCTCAAGTTAATTAGACGACTCGAATGGCGTAGTGGTAGTGACGCTGCCTTACGTTCTTAGGGTCCTGGGTTCGAATCCCGGTAGGAGAAAATGTTTGTGTGATGAGCATGGACATTTTGCTTCCGAGTCATGGATGTTTGTATGTATAATAAATATGTATTTACAAACAAAAAAGTATATATGTAGTATATCAACTATCTGGTGTCCACGACACAAGCTTTGCTTAGTGTAGCACTAGGTGGCGCTGTGTGTTAATGTCCAGCGATATTATAATTGTAAAATTACACGAAATTATGTTGGATGCTATCCACGGTTAGCTGTTGGTCAAATAACGTTTGGTATCTATCTTCTATCTTTTATATAAATAAAAATGAATTGTTGTTCGTTAGTCTGATTAAAACTCGAGAACGGCTGGGCCGATTGAGCTGATTTTGGTTTTAAAATGTTTGTCGTAGTCCAGGGAAGGTTTAAACGGTGAGAAGTAGACAGGTAGGTAGGTAGGAAAAAATGCATTGCAACGCATGCTGGGTACAGCTAGTAAGAAATAATTATAAAAATAATTTAGGAAAGTAGGTGGCGACGTCAGCAAATTACTTGCCTGTATGCGATTTGTACATTCGGTATAACGAATAATTAATAAAATACAATTATACCGGAATTCTTGACATACAGAGATTGTTGTCTTCGACACAAATAAATGGATTACAAAACGAGAGACGCATTTTTTTTGTTCAGTACCTTTTGAAATAGGAACTATAATTTATCTATTTTACAAGCTTTGTCTGTCTGAAATAACCGTTTCAAAAAAGGAGTGACACAAGCAATACCGCGAACCAATCAGTAACGTTGACATCTGCGCGTGCGCACAAGTGAAAGCTGCGCTGAAATTACATCGAATCGATACGTACGTGATCAATTATTTGATGTATTATGTGACCAAATAACTTGTTTGTTCGTGTGGTCGATCGTTTGTGAATAAATCTTTAATTGATTCAGAGTGGTCAATAATCGCAGTGATTGCGTGATGTGGAGAGATGCTGTTTTTATTCGTGATTTCAATCATGAAATGCTGTATTATTCTTTGAAGATACTTAATCGTTGGTAATTGTTTTGTTATCCTTACGGTTTCATTGTTTTTATTATACCTTGTGATTTTTAGTGTAGGTACAGAAAGTATAAGCGTAATCATCTTCATCTGTTTAATTTTTATTTGTAAGTTTTATATACTGATAATTATGGAGTTTTTTCCTGTGCGGGCTTTAAAAAAAATTTTTCTTTCTTCTTTTTATTTACCATTCTATTTCAAAGCTCAAAGAATATTACATCGATTCGATTATAACTTAAACGTTAATAGCGCGTTGATCAAATCTCAGGCCATGGCATGCTAAGACCGACCCAGAGGTCTAATTGTGTGCTTTATGTTTAAAAGTGTCAAATGTGATTTATAAATAAATAAAATTAAAAAAATGGGGTCAGCGCAACACGTTTTCTTCGTCCATTATCGCCTGTCAGACGTCACGGTATTATTTACCTACTCCATTCTATTTCATATCATTCCTTCTTTTGGTCACATGCGTTTCATCCCTCTTCATTACATGCCCATACCAGCCCGCGTATACAGGGTTATTTTTTGTTTATACAAAACCCGAAAAGGGGTCATTGTACTCATCATTTTGAACAACTTTTTCTATGGGACGAACCCTGAAATCGCGAAAAAAAAATCAGCTGTTCCCTACATTTATGTTCGCATAACTCGTCAAAATGTAGGGAACAGCTGATTTTTCTTTCGCGATTTCAGGGTTCGTCCCATAGAAAAAGTTGTTCAAAATGATGAGTACAATGACCCCTTTTCGGGTTTAGTATAAACAAAAAATAAGGTTGTATATTTATTTGTCTCCTGCCCGCTTTGCATGAACACCGTAGACCCGACAGAGATTCGACAAATCTTTTGTCCATCTGTCATTTTGTCGATTAAATGACATATTATTATGAACAAAAGATTTGTCGAGTCTCTCTCGTTTCTCCGGTGTTCATGCTAAGCGGGCAGGAGTCAAATAAATATTTGACGAATGATCATAACTGATGGATTCCGATCAGTTGTTGCAACATTTGTTTCTTTTCTTTTACCTACTTTCATTTAAATTGAAGACACTTTTTACATCCAATACAACTGTAACTATAATTTAAATTCAGACAAAAAAAGCAATGACAGATGTACCTAATGACACTGACATATCACAAAACTTTCTAAATATAAATTGTCTGACTACATTCTAGAACTTTCCTCTATCAGAAATCAGAAATTAATTAATTGTAAAAAAATAATGATGACCAACTTAAATTATCTGTGTATTTAATCTTAACTGGCACTTTTTGACAGTTGCAACTTGCACACAAAAATGTATCAATATATAGTTTGTTTCTTTCTTTTACTTTCTGAAGCCTACACGGCGAGAAGGCGTTGTGGCAGACTAAGTAGAAAAACGGGAGGACGATCTGAACAAGACTAGCGACCAGTGACTTTTTGATGACTTTTTTTGATCGAAACAACTGAATAGCAACCACTCGTTCACATAGGACTTGGATCAAAACAACTGAAAGTCATGGGGCCTTTGCCCAGCAGTCGGATGATACAGGCTAATATTATTAGTAGGTAATAGTTTCTTTGATTGCACAAATAGCAGTCATCACTACCATCATCAGTTCAGCACGGCATCACCCACTGTTGGGTATAGACAGAACCTCTCGATTTCGTGTGTCATCCAATTGTTTGTTGGACGGCGGGGTTTTTTTTAAATTTCACGATCTCGTCAACTCAGTGGGCTCTTGACGGCGGGGGTTTCTTGTAAATTTCACGATCTCGTCAACTCAGTGCGCTCTTGGACGGCGGGGGTTTCTTGTAAATTTCACGATCTCGTCAACTCAGTGCGCTCTTGGACGGCGGGGGTTTCTTGTAAATTTCACGATCTCGTCAACTCAGTGCGCTCTTGGACGGCGGGGGTTTCTTGTAAATTACACGATCTCGTCAACTCAGTGCGCTCTTGGACGGCGGGGGTTTCTTTTAACTTTCACGATCTCGTCAACTCAGTGCGCTCTTGGACGGCGGGGGTTTCTTTTAAATTTCACGATCTCGTCAACTCAGTGCGCTCTTGGACGGCGGGGGTTTCTTTTCTTCAACCTTGGCCACCATCTTCTGATTGTCTAGCTTTTTCCAACTATGTAGGTAGGGGTTGGCTTCCAGTCTAACTGGATGCAGCTGTATAATAGTATTCTACATGGAGTGACTGCCTATCTGACCTCCACATCTCAGTTATACAATACAGTAATACTCTTTCGTAAGACTGGTTGTCGGAATTTCAGGCCGCTGACTACCTGTAACGATTGTCAAAGATCTACAAATGACAGCTGGGACCAATGCCTTAACGTGCTTTCCGAGACAAAGAGGAAACTCGGACCACCATTCGGTCAAAACTTTACTCAATGATGGACCATCTCGAATAGTAGGAAACTCCCGTAGTAAGCTTTTATCGTCGTATAATAAAAATAATATCAATAGTAATATAATATTATTATTATTCATCCACAAGATCGTATTATCGTAAACACAAATGGGCGAAGTGGGCGATAAAATCACGCTATTACAATAAAAGGTTAGGCAGTATTGGTTTGTTTTATAGAAATCTTAACGAAACGACTTCCTTTTTGGGGATTAGTGTAGAGAAAAAAAAACAATGTTTTGGATTATACCTAGGTACTTAGATTTTTTTTTAGATTCTTAAGAGCCTATACTACCTCAAATGGCTTAGCAGAATCCTTCGATACGCCGAAAATACTGCAGCATAAATTTTGAAATAAATATATGGTAAAGTTGAGGATTATTGTTAAGTCCTATATTTAGCGAAAACACGATTCCATAAAATTTTCTCGATAGAAAAAATATCCAAAGTTACCTCTAAACTGAACAATAAACCGCTGGCAATCTTATAGTACTTAAAATAAGATCATGAAACTTTTTATACTAACTGAACTATCTATAGAGCAGGTTTTATATTATCTATTTTTTTGAATTTCCTTTTTTTTCGCCGAAAAATAAATAGCCTATAATATCGGTCATATCAAAGTTAGTTCCCTGCCGCGCGCCACCCGCGCTCAGTCCTGCTCCGGCTTCCGTACGGGAGGGCTGTGTCAGATTGCGCTCAGGGCACATTACGCAATTCAACAAATAAAAATATTGAAATACATGAGTTTATAGTGTTTGCGTGATGGGAAATAACCGAAATAAAAATTAGAAGCGACAGGGTTGGCGTAAAGAATTTCTCAAACATATGATCGAAATGAAGTATCTACTGACCGATCTATTTAGGTACAATATTAGTGACTAGCGGACGTCACGCGGTTTCACCCGCGTAGTTCCCGTTCCCGTGGGACTACAGGGATAAAATATAGCCTATGTTACTCATGGATAATGTAGCTTTCCAATGGTGAAAGAATTTTTAAAAATGAATAGGCTTAAAAACTACTGCACCGCAGTAGTTTTTAAGCCTATTCATTACAAACAAACAAACAAAGTTTTCCTCTTTATAATATTATAGTATAGATTACAAACATGTAGGTGAATATGTAGTAGGTACACACGTTTGGAGCAGTTTCTGTGTGAGTAGACCAGGTACATAATTACCGTACATACAATTATATTTTATTTACTTTCAAAGCGCTTGGCGGCTGCAGTACGGGTCACAGGTTCGATTCCCGCACGGATCATGTGTTAGGTATATTATGTGACAGTCTACAAATAGTTAGAAAGAAAGAAAGAAAGAAAAAGCATTTATTAGCCCGACAGGACAACACATAAATGAAAAAAAAAAAGAGTAGTAAAATTGTGATTATAACGCTAGTTTAAAGTAAACATAATGAGAGCGTAAAAAAAAGAAGATAATAATAATAATAAATAAAACAAGAAAAAACAAACAAAATACAAAAACAAAATTTGACCTGTACAAGACCAAAAGGCTCCTATCTCAGCATGGAGCTGTAACATTTTAAAAAAAAACGTCACAGCGCTGATATTCTGATAGGGCCCAAAGTAATGCCACGGTCAGATACGGCTAAGAATAAAAAATAAATAAGTATAAACAAAGTATACACGAGCAAATATAATTAAAAATAAATAGAAAAGCAAAACAAAATTAATAGTTACATCGACACCCCATGTGAAGACTTGTGTTTGTAATCGCACCGTCTACGTTTGGAACTTTGGAGCAATCAGTTTAGGGTAGATAGTTAGACGATAGAATTCTCTTTATTATGTACTTACACCATAAAAATTCCAGATTCAAAAAGAATAAAAAAAATCCTAAATAAGTTTGTTTTTTTTTACACATACAACAAAGTGTAGATTTTATACTTTTATTACTCCAATACTTACCTATTTCTCCAATTGCTCCTGAAAAAGACGGTGCAGTTACAAACTCAAGTCTTCACAACTATTTGTAGACCATCACTTATAATAACACATGTTCCGTGCGGGAATCGAACCTGCGACTCGTACTGCAGCCGCTACGCGCTTAGAAAGTAAATAAAAAATAATTGTAGGTAGCTGCAAGAAACCAAACTATTGCTTGTTTCACACACACTTATCTACCTATCAAATATTCATAGTCATACAAACCATGCCTTGAGAATCATGAACACAACAAAAAAAAAACCAATATGCTGTTATGCGCAGTCATCCATTTCGTTTTTTTTTTATAGTGGCAAAGCGTTTTACTACCACGTCAATGTATCCACAGAACTAGTAATGCAAATCCGCTCTGTTTCAAAATCCATTTTTTGGATCGGATGTTTGATCCAATCCGGATTATCCGGATTTTACGGATTTTTCACGAAAATAAACAAATCTACCCATATTCTGTATCTAATTTTTGTGTGAATGGGAATTTAATTATATTATTTGAAATTATTCAAATTCAATACCTTGGTTGGTTTGGTTTTGAAGCCTTTTCCCAACTATGTTGAGGTCGGGTTCCAGTCTAACCGGATGCAGCTGAATACCAGTATTTTACATGGAACGCCTGCTTATTCTTTGTAAATATATATTTTAATGTTTTTTTTTTAATATTTTCATTTATATTATTATTATATTATATTTGCAATCGGTCGTCAGACCATAAGCGAATTTGTTACAAGCTACATGGCGTTGTGGTGGAGCAGCCAGTGCTGCGCCTCCCACTTATAGAAGGTGGTTCCTCTTCAGCCTTTTCACCACCTCTGTCGGGTTTAGCAGTTCAGTCACTAGTGGGTTTGGGGGCATGGTTAGGCAAACCATGTTGGGATTTGTACCGCTCAATTTCAGAGTTTACGAGCGGCACCTGCAGGAAGTCGTGAATTTCGCTATTCCGGGCAAACCAAGGTGCATTTACTATGGCTCTTAGTATTCCGTTTTAAACCCTTTGCAGGCAGAAAATGTTAGATTTGCTGGCTACGCCCCACAATTGAATTCCGTACGTCCATATTGGTTTAAGGACCGAGTTGTAGATGAGTAGCTTGTTGTCTACAGAGAGTACAGAGTTTCTTCCCATGAGCCAATAAAGGTTGCGTAATTTATGGTTTATCTCCTCCCTTTTCTGCTTAATGTGATTCTTCCATGTTAGGCGCCTATCTAAATGGAAGCCAAGATATTTAACACAATCTGTGTGTGGTAAGGTATCAGGTCCAGGTCTAACAGGAGGGGTGTTTCCGTGCCTGAGTGTGAAGGTGATATGGTTAGACTTGGATGCACTGGCGCGTATCCGCCACTTACAGAGCCATTTATGTGTCTCGTCTAACTGATTTTGCAGTTTGTTGCTGGCCATTTCTGGGTTGTCGTCAACTGATAAGTAGGCTATGTCGTCAGCATATGTTGCAACTGTTATGTCGGGTAAATCTGATGTAAAAATGTTATACAAAACAGGGCCAAGAATAGAACCCTGTGGTACTCCAGCTTCCACTTCAAACAATCTTGATCGTGCTTCGCCCTGTTTAACTCGGAAGCAGCGTTCAGATAAGTACGACCGGATGAGCAGGAACATTGAGTGTGGAAGTTTTGTCTTCACTTTTGCCAGTAATCCTTTGTGCCAGACTCGGTCAAAAGCTTGTTGTACATCCAGAAATGCCGCTGAGCAGTACTTTTTGCGTTCAAAGGCCTGTCTTCCTGTTTGGAAAACTCGGTGAACCTGTTCTATTGTGGAATGGGATTTCCGAAAACCGAACTGATGAGGTGGAACAACACCATTGATGTCCATACATGGTTTTAGTCGGTTAAGGAATATCCTCTCCCACAGTTTGGACAGTACAGGAGTTAAGCTTATCGGCCGATACGACGACGCTTCATGTTCTGGTTTGCCTAATTTGTGGATCATGACTACTTCAGAGATTTTCCAAAGATCAGGAAAGTGAGATGTTCGAAAGATTGCGTTGAACAGACTACATTATAAAACTTAAGAAGACGGGTATTTATCGCGAATTTACCTTTAATTTAATCCCGACGTTTCGACCGGATTGCACCAGCCGTGGTCGCGGGGAGACTGAAGTACTGGAGGTACCGCGACAGCAAAGTGAAGGTGTTTATTCAACTACCCTCACTCATCTTCATAAATGTTAATTAGGGCCGGTTCACACTAGGACAGCACACTACACTAACAGTGTCCGTATATTGAGGCGATTTCACTTGACGAGTACACTTAGTGATTACTGGATTCCAAGCTGAAGAGAGTTTGAAGCCGTCCTCGCGATTGAAATTAGGGTACTTCTTGATCTCAATCGCTTCCCGAACCATTCTCTTATAGACAACAACACACACAGCAGACTAGCAAAGAAGGCAATGCATTTTCTGGGAAGATTTTTAAGTATTGAAGGTGTGATCAGGTCAAATCCGGGGGCTTTTTTCGAGTTGAGCTGTCCGATTTCCTTCGCAATTTCTTTTGGTCTTGTTGGCTTAATGGGCAGACACATCTGCAGATCTTGTTCTAATATTGCATCAATATGTCGCTCACCTGCAATGCTCTCGTTGGGTTTGAATACAGAATTCAAATGCATTGCAAATACTTCGGCTTTTTCCAAGTCAGTTCTTGCCCAGGAAGCTTGTGACCTAATTGGGGGATAAGACTGTTGAGGTTTATCTAGGTTTTTGGTTGCCTTCCAGAGCGAGTGTGCACCAACTCCCGTAGGTGACATCATCTGTAAGTTTGTTGCCACCGTTGAATTAATAGATTCCTGGACTACAGACTTTAATTCTTTAGCTGCCTTGTTAAAGTGTAGTTTATCAAGCGGATGACGGGACTGATGCCAAATTCTTCTAAGTCTACGTTTTTCTAGGATTCTTTGCATGATATCCGGCGGATGAGAGTGGTTGGTCGAACCTCTGGATCGAGAGGGTGTGTTAATCCAGGCAGCTATTTGAATAGCATTTGTGAGATATTGGCATTTTTTAATATTTAAAAAAAAAACATTATTGTGGTCCGCCCGGAGCGGGGTCCAAGCTACCAGTGGTTATCGGGGATCCAGACACAAGAACCTCCTCACAATACGGGCCATATCGAAGAGAACTGCCTCCCGAAAAATGTCCTTGATCTAACGGCCTATAGAAAGCCTCGACAGACATTCGTCGTCTGGGCCTATCTCACTTGTAAACGTCTATTTGTGCCTATTGACCTTGTCTCTCTGACTCTCCTATCTAGAACATCGAGTTCCGTCTGAGTCCTTTTGAGTATGCCAAAAAAGTACATTAAAACCAGCATGACCCAACCGTTGATGGCACGCACCTTGTTCCCGCCTGGAAGAAAGCTATTTAATACTTTCTTCAGACGTCTAAGGTAGCGCTCCTTCAACTTCATATCAGTTACGTTAATGCTTTCGACATACCCAAATACTTGTACTTAGTTTTCGGATGAGGAGAGGTATCTCAGGTGTACGGAATCCGAGAGCTGAATTCCCTTGGATACCATAATCGCCCTTTGCTTTACAAACATGACTGCACTTTTGTCCACACCAAATTCTATCCCAATGGCGTTACTTAAAGAGTCAGTTACTATTAGTTAGGTATTTCCATCAGTCGCAATTTGTTGCGGGAAAAGAGTTTTGGATCATCCACGTGAAGAAGGATAAGTGGTACCTGACCACTTCTCCTCAACCGGCAGCCTAGCCCTGAATCCTCCAGCAATGTGCTATGGGGATTCAGGGCTAGACAAAACTAACTAAGTTTTTTGTAGAGTCAGACTGTCGCCCTGAAATAAACAAAAAAGCTATGTAATTTTTGGAGACAAAATATGACCCAATAATAATAAGGCATCTAAAGTGCCATCGTCGTTTAACCTACTACGATTTTGGTTACACTCAATTCCTGCTGCGGAAAAAGCTCGCTGTGAATCGACGTCGAATGCACTGAATATGTTTATAAGCGGCCTCCAAGAGAAATATCAGTTTCAGGCTTTCGGCTGATGAGCACATTTTCGAATATTCTCGCGGAAATGTAGCCCACGAATAACAATTTCTTATTGTTCAGAAAATCCGGATTCGATTTTCAAAGCCGGATTTAGAAGTCGTGTAAAACTGTACCGAAATCCGGATTTTTCGGATTACGGATAGTCCGGATTACATTCCCTACTGTCAGAACCCTGAATGCAATGGTGACTCGCACTCGATTAGTTTTTTGTAACAATAGAATTTATACAGTGGCTCAGCATCGTAAAAACTTAGTAGGTTAATTATTTCTTATAATATACTTGCATTTAAGCCTACTTACTATACAAAAACGGCTGTCACAAATACATACAAGGATAAAACTATAAAACTCAAACGTACTACAAACTCAATGCGCCGAACCTGCACGGTTACGTTGGCTCGTCTATTATTTTGTAGCAAATTTCCAGTATAAGTTGATATCGCATTGTATAGGCTTTCTGTACAATAAGAGGTCAGCTTATACTGGAAAATTTAGCTTGGAAATCAACTTTCTGTAGGTTTAGTGGGCTTTTAAATGAACCCCGTGGATTTTAGTCAGTAAGAGTCTGACAGTCCCTTCCGCTCCACTCAGGGTGGGAGGTGGGTAAAAAAGGTACCTACCTAGATTGTAATTAAATTGATATAAAATTTTGTTTTGATAATAGTGACAAATTAATATTAATATTGATAATTTTAATACTTAGAACTCCAATAAATAAAGTAGTATAATCTAACAAAATTGCATCGACTTCGCGCTGTGCCAGCGCCGCGTGACCGCGAGCCCCATTGTGCGAGCGAGTTAAAGAGTTAGGCGGAGCGGTGAAGTGGGGGCGAAATTAGAATTCGAGCTGAGGTTGTATAGGCTCTTAACAAGTTTTAGAATTTTTTGCGTGCCTATTTTCAGGCAGAATGAACATGGCTCACTCCTTTCTATTCCACTTGTATTTTAATGTAACCTACCTACATTCATTGCAAATAAATAATTGGATTTGATTTAGATTTGAACCATGATTTTCATGTTTTGACAAGGTATGCATGGTGAAAATGGACTCAACACGAAGCCGTCAACCAAGCATTATAAGTACATCAAACTAAGTAACTGTGCGCAAAAATTACGTTCGGGATCGATCTTTTCAACCGACTTCCAAAAAGAGGAGGTTCTCAATTCGACTATGTTTTTTTTTGTTTAAAGAACTGATGCTGATCATCGGATATAAATAGAACTATTCAAAAATACTCGGCAAAGCTGCAGTGATTGCTGCAATCGCTTGGTTGTTTTTATCTACTCTCCTTTCGCAGGTATGCTGGAAGAGATTTCTTTATGAATTATTATTGTTCATTCATTATTTTTTTTAATATAAACTTATTTAAGTAAGTAGTACTGTTGTAAGTTTCTGATTGAATTACAAAAGATTATATCATGCAAAATCTACAACGATAATCATTATTTTAATAAATGTCTCTTTAAATAAAATATAAGTGCATAGTTTGTTCTTATCTCTACGAAAGTTATTGTGCCATCTCAGTCATGATAATTAAGATTTATAAAACAGATTACACAGCCTAGTCTAGTTTTAGACTAAAATTGTTTCTCTGTGGAGTATTTTTGATATTTATTTGATAATTTTAGTTCTAGTATTAATATTTTTGCCCTCACAAGCAGTTATCTGTGGTAATTGTTTTTAATGTTTGTTAATGAATATTGGGTACGACCCCAAATAGAATGATACAAGTCTGCAAGAGCGGCCGATTATGAATTAATACTGGGTAGGTACATTTTATTTCGATTTTATGAATTAAAAGAATAATGGCGAGATTTAAAAATTGAAGTAATGTGGGTAAAACTAACAATGAGATTAAATACATTAAAGCTGGCTTTTTCTATAAATACATTTACGTTATACTTTCATTACTTAAAATATCTACAGAAAGTTCCAGGCGAAATGATTATTCATTAAATAAATTGTGTCGACTCTTGAAATGATTAATTCTATATGAAATATCGCGATTTCTGTCATAATAAGTACCTCATCCAACTGATTGATTGCAAAAGCTTCATAATAATTTAAATTTAATATTAATTCTGATATCAATTGTCACCAATAAATGCATTTCCGTATTTTGGACGTATTGTTGTAGTTTCCATAAATAATTTCGTTCTGTTCAGACAAAGGAACTACAAATAAATTCATGATTATTTCCTTGACATTTTTAATCAAATTATGTTATGGTTTGAAAGTAGGGTTGCATCCGATACCGATACCGATACCGATATATCGGCGATACTTCAGGTTTGCCGATATATCGGTATCGGCGATATTTTTTTGGCAGATTCAACGATACTTTTCAATACCTTATACCCAAACTTGAAAAAAATGGCGCAGAAGTACTTTAGTTTCTAAATGAGTGTCGCATCTGAGATACTATTTTCCACCGCTGGTCTTATTCAAACAGACTTACGAAATCGCCTTTGCCCGCAAAACTTAAGAATACTTGGTTTTTTAAATAAAAATCTTATAAATGTTTATTTTGATTACTAAAACTATTCATTAATTGTGTTTTATTTATTCTACCTTTTGAATTCAATAAGTGTATCGGTAGCGGTATCAGTAACGCCGATATTTTTTTAACAGTATCGGTATCGTATCGGCAAAAAGGCGTAGAGGCATTCCTATTTGAAAGGAGGTGGCTGCTGAGATGGCAAGTATCAGAGAAGGATGGAAGAAGGCATGCTGCTCTAGCCCCAGATAAATTAGGATTAGGGCAGAACATAATTCTTCGCTTTGTTGTACACACCATCTATCCACATATTATTAACAGATAGTTCCTATCAATCAATCCTTAGTCCTTTGTTTGAGTTCGATGAACGTCGTACAGACCATCGATTGTAGTATCAGTATATCAGCTGTCATTAGCGATAACCGCTTGATTGCTGATAGGTAAATAATGGTGTATTTATAGAAATATATTGAGAGATAATCACCGTGTGTTCATGTGTTGTGGTCGAAATGGAAAAAATATTGTTGGCTACGTATCGTACTATACTATACTATAATATTAGGAAGCAGAAGAGTTTGTTTATTTGGTTGAACGCGCTAATCTCAGGAACTACCGACTAGACTCGAATTCCGATAGTCCATTTATCGAGGAAGGCTATAAGCTATATAACATGACGCTATGACCAATAGGAGCGGACCACAAATGAAAAATGTTGCAAAAACGGGGGAAATTTTATTCCCTTTCTGAGCTTTTTCTCTCCTATGTGACGCAACCGAAGATGCGTGGGTCAGCTAGTCGTTTCATAAGTCAGAACGCGGGATACTCTGTTTCCACTTTAAAAATGATCAAATTAATTTACTTTACACAAAATCATCACAAAGAATTCCAATGAATACCTACAGCATTCATTGTTTTACTTGGCAAGCCACAACTCCTCGACGCGGCTTCGATTATAAATTATAAAATAGATTCGGAGTGCATTCACCTCACGATACGAGTACCTACGAGTATGTATAGTGTGTATGTATGTATGTGTTAACTATAACAATTGCTTGTGATTACTTCGGCACGATCAACCGACAGACCGACTTCTTTAGTGATAGAGAAGGAAGGAATGGATGTGACATCTCCGTTGTTCTTTTTTTTTCCCATAGACCTGGTTGTAAAACTAGAAAGAGCCGAGAATAACACATGATATGCTATACTTATTATAAATGCGAAAATAACTGTCTTTATGTATTACGCATTTCGGGCCGTAATGGCTGGCTGAGCGGATTGCGATCGTTTTGGCACTTAGATAGACCATGATAGGGTTATTGTTTTATTCAGGTTAAAACGTTTTTATATGGGTAATATGTTCTGGTGGGATAATTTCTGACTTCAACTCAGGCGAAGCCGCGAGCAAAAACTAAAGAAATCAGACTATAATCAGATACTTTCTTTTAAAGAAAAAGGTATCCGTCAATTATTTTCTATAGTTCAAAATATTGATGTTATATGAATGTCAAAATTGATGCTGTAATAATCTTACGAAAAATAAACAGATTTGATGAAAATTATATTTTCTTACGGATAATCCTCTCAATATAAAATGGTGGAACGTTGCCAAGTTATTAATAAATTACCATAATAGTTGAAACATACATTCATGGAATGGGAAGGGTACTAAAACGTATTTCAAAAACAAACTAGAAGTATACATAAAGGGTGTAAAACACCTCTTCACGAAGCCGAAAGGCACTTGTTCTCCCCATCATTGCGATAAATTGTTTGTTCAACACCATACCTGGGAACCTTCTAGTTACGGAGATATGGGGGGTCAAAGTTATAACTATTTGACAAGTTTTTTTTTTAAATACAATTTTTTTTTTTGTATGATTTTGACTTTTAAAACCTCCACGACCCCAGTATTATTCAATCCATCCATCAGCACAATGTTTTTAGTGCGTTACATTAAGTTCTACCAGAAAACATGATTAATAACATCAAAAAGTTGTTTCCCAGCAATAATTTTAGCGTAAACTTACTTAGTTTGATGTACAGATTGCTTGGTTAACGGCTTTGTGATGAGGTGGTTTACAACGTCTTAAGAAAATACTGATGGAATGGTAGCATTTTTTGACACCACATTCACTTTTCACTGCACTTGATACTCGATCAAAACATGTAAATGTACTATAGTATAGCAGCTGTCTACGCAGACGCATCGCTCACTCAAGCAGGAGAGAGACGGATGTCGAACGCTGCCGAACGCAAAGGCTGTGCTTCTTTGTCACTCGTTTCGCGCTCTCGCTTGCACTTGAAGCCTTACATGGAACGCCTCAGAGCGAGGTAACGCCGCATGAGTCATGTTTTTTCGTGCGCCGGCTCTATCGAATTAACTACTAGCCTACTACTACTACTGACGTTGTCACGTCAAAATAACAAAACTTACGACCCAATAGCTTTAACATACCGTATCCAGCTACACCACCTTTCCAACTCAATGTAAATAGGTAAGTACGTCTAAGTATCAAGGTATACCATCTGGCCCATGGCATTGAAGGCCTGTGACGAATGTGATAATGTTCTTATTCGGTCGCCTGTACAATGGAGAGCACGATTTATAACTATCTCGATATCACGACTCGAATAAATGTTATTTTGATTCAAATCGTAATCTTAAAGCTGCTTAGTTTTGTGGCACTAAAACGGAGAAATTAAGAATTTGAGGTATTTGTGCACTTGTCCCACCGCAATTTTCAATAACAACAGACAAGTAAACAACAGTAAAATTGTTGTTTCTGGTTTTTCAGTACCGAAATCACTTTAATTATTTTTACTACGTACAGTCAACAAGAGTGTTAAGTATCCAGCTGAAATATTTTAACTAATATAGTAGGGAATATATGAAGAGGAGCTCGTGGCTCTCGGCTGTCATTTGTCCATCTTTGACAGTCGTTGCAGGTAGTCAGTGGCCCAAAAAGTCTGACACCAGTCTTACGAAGTGGTATTGTATTTCCCAGTATTAACTGGGTTGTGGATGTCAGATAGGCAGTCGCTCCATGTAAAATACTGGTATTCAGCTGCATCCGGTTAGACTGGAAGCCGACCCCAACATAGTTGGGAAAAGGCTAGACAGATAATGAGTAGGGAATATTGCCATAACAAAATTCATTGTCAATTTTTATTTGGGTAGTATAGTTTCTAAAGCTTGGTCTTGTCCTAATTGAAAGGGATCGTCGAGTACGCGACTGTTTGTATAGACATTATGATGTACAAAATGCGGTTTTAATGGTCGAGTTTGTACATCATATTCACATAAATAAATGAGTCTAAATTAATCATGAACCGCCTATTCATTTAAAAGTCTTTTTTATGTTAGAACATGGTATAAAGCTTAAGAACTCACTCACTCTGCAATTTTAACTTCTCAGAACTTATTATTATTATTTTATTGACTAACTAGCTGACCCACGCTACTTCGTCTGCGTCACATATATGAGAGAAAAAGCTAACAAAAGGAATAAATTTTCCCCGTTTTTGCAACATTTTTAATTTATGTTCCGCTCCTATTGGTCATAGCGTGATGATATATAGCCTATAACCTTCCTCGATAAATGGACTATCCAACACAAAAAGATTTTTTCAATTCCAACCAGTAGTTCCTGAGATTTGCGCGTTCAAACAAACAAACAAACTCTTCAGCTTCATAATATTAGTATAGATAATAAAAAATAAAATAATAATATAATTATATTAGTATGAATTCATCAATTTTTTTTTTTCATTTTATAAATATTCTTTTAATAAAACCTATTAAAAAATATTTTTTGTATATTGTTCTTAGTAATTGCATAAGAGCACAATCATTTGCTTACAGATTTAACCCTGAATACATACTTATCTCTTTGTTTGACTGTACCTGTAAAAAGCAAAGTTTAGGAACAATATCCTCGTAAACAACGTGCCTACAGTAAAACTTGGCAAATAAAACGTTTACCTTTATTTTATTAGCAACAGCATCAAATACCGTGTTGTTTACTGGAGTTTCCTTTCTTACCTGAAACGAAAACAAAATAATTTTAATAATGGATTTTATTTTGATTATTACAATGGTCAAAATATCATTTAAAATGCTTTGTTACCCGACTACGGCAAAGCCAAAAGGAAACGTTATGATTTTAACAGTCTATGTGTGTATGTTTGTATTTTTTGTATGTATGTTCCACGGTAGCCCCTAAATTATTTATACGATTTTAATGAGTAAGGTGTATATAAGTCCATAAAAAAATTGTAAGACTAAATCAATTCGTAAGTAGGTACGTATGTTCTAATTTTGGTTTTATCCTTTACTATCTAATGCCCGCGGCTTCGTCCGCGTAAAAATGATATACTAAAACCTGCCTCTTGAATCACTCTATCTATCAAAAAAACCCGCATCAAAATTCGTTGCATAGTTTTAAAGATCTAAACTAGGGATGCATCCGATACCGATATCGATATATCGGCGATACTTCGGGTTTGCCGATATATCGCAATATATTTTTATGGCAGATTCAACGATACTTTTCAAATTTTGCGCTTTAAAAATGACGTCTTATACCCATACTTGAAAAAATGGCGCAGTAGTACTTAAGTTTCCAAATGAGTTCTGTCGCAACTGAGAGACTATTTTCGCCTTTGCCCGCAAAACTTAAGAATACTTTGTTTTTTAAATAAAAATCTTATAAATATTATTTTTGATTGAGTACTAAAACTATTAATAAATTGTGTTTTATTTATTCTACCTTTCTTTTTGAATTCAATTAGCGTATCGGCATCGGTATCGGTATCGCCGATATTTTTATAACAGTATCGGTATCGGTATGGTATCGGCAAAAAGACGTATCGCGGCATTCCTAATCTAAACATATATAGGGACAGACAGACATGGCGGGGGACTTTGTTTGATACAATGTAGTGAAGAACACTGAAGTGATGATCAGTGTTCAATTATCTTTTTCTGATTTCCCAGAATTACTATAAGTGTTCAATGATATACAACTTCACAAGTCCTTAACTTCAACAAAACAATACAGAAACTGAGATATAAATGACAAAGGCTCGTGCGGGGATCGAACCCGTGCCACGCAGCACAGCAGTCAAAATTACATCTATGTATACCTAGTGATTTCGTAAGCCTACTACTAAAAAACACTGAATAGGTGAATCTTTTTGAAAACTCCTCAATTCATAAAGCCTTCATCTAACTACCGACAAATGGTATTCTTTCGAAATTCAAATTATGAATTGTTTTTTTTTTCACGGGCCGTTTGGACGTAGACAATATTTGTATACGGCCGAACGGGCCGCGGTCCGTTAATTTTGGGGGGCCGTTGAGATTAAATACCTCCAAAAACATTGGTGTGAACATCTAACGGATCATTGTCAGATATTAGGAATTCGAAACACAATAATATGTGTCAACTTTACATCCCTGACTGCCCAGCCCGCGTAGCATGACCACCGTAGACACGACTGAGAGTCGACAAACCTTTTGTTCAGCTGTCATTTTGTCGATTCAATGACAGATGAACAAAAGAGTTGTCGAGTCTCTCTCGTTTCTCCGGTGGTCATGCTAAGCGGACTGGGAAGCCACGGAAACCTAAATGTACCGCGTCACACTTGACAATTTCGACTACTAGAATATTCTAAGCTCTAACGAGCCCTTTAATTCCCTGAACTACTCGTAACTACAGCGTAAGGCTGTGTGCAGACTTGATTGAATGAAAACTGACTAGTACGTGCAGTCAGAACAAAAGTATATTAAACAGTAAAACGGGTTATTTGGGTTTATAGGGGGTATTTCGTATTGTTACCGGTAATCTGTATAATCCAGTATTCTATACAGGGTGTAAACCACCTCATCACAAAGCCGTTAACCAAGCATTCTGTACATCACACTATAGTAGTTTATGCGACTGTGAGGCGAGTTTCTTAATAGCATCACACGAGTGTTGTAATGCCTAATTATGTATAGTTGCATACACTACTTTATCTACCCAAATATCATAAGGGCTCTATGATGGGTTCAGGAACCATAGGGAAATTACCTGCATTGTTACTTGGCCCTTGATTTTTGTGCCAACAGGTTATTAGTTGCATTCGTCGCTGCATTTACGATATCTGGCGGAGTGTTCATGTCAATTTCTGAGTCACTATCACTCATTTTCGACAGAAATAAAGATTTTTTCAGAAAATTTGTCTACTCGTAACTGGAAATAAAAAGCTAACGAACAAATGACAGCTCGAAATGGCAATGGGTGGAAATCATAGGCAAACGAACAAAGTCACTATTCTTGTGTCACTCGAGATCAAAATGTCGTGCGATTTATAATTAAAATCATACTGAATTGGGGTTTTTTTTTTTTGATCGATATCTGATTTAATGTAGGGGGTACTAGAATAGCACACTCACTTGAATTTGACGCCTGTTCGAAATTTAAAACTCATAACCTACTGTTTTCAGTTGCGTTATGAGTTCATTACAGTTCCGTTTATTTCTGCAGGTTGGTAATGCTGGTCATTGCCTATGGTTTTTGAACGCATTAGAGAGGGTTTATGATATTTGGGTAGATAAAGTAACTTTACGCAAAAAAGATTGCTGGGAAACCACTTCTATTTTGAGGTTTTAAATCATGTTTTGTGGTAAAACTAACCATATAATATACACTTAAAACATTGTGCTGATAGATGGAATGAATAGTATGGGGGTCGTGGAGGTGTAAAAAGTTAAAATCTAACAAAAAAAAACTAGTAAGTACTTACTGTTAAAAAAAAACTTGTCAAAAAGTTGTAACTTTAACCCCCCATATCTCCGTAACTAGAAGGTGCCCAGGTATGGTGTAGAACAAAGAAATGATCGCAATGTTGGGGAGAACAAGTGCTTTTCGGCTTCGTAAACAGGTGTTTTACACCCTTTATAATACCTAGACAATGTATAGAATACCTAAAACGTGTAGGCTTGGGACATCTCCCAATCCGCACTGGGCCCGTGTGGTGGACTTCTGCCCATTCCCTCAGATATAGAGGAGGCCTCTGTCCCAGCAGTGGGAACATTAATAGGCTGATGAT
Organism: Xestia c-nigrum; assembly: GCA_916618015.1. NCBI lineage: Eukaryota > Metazoa > Arthropoda > Insecta > Lepidoptera > Noctuidae > Xestia > Xestia c-nigrum. The sequence continues at coordinate 17,882,605 of OU745260.1, forward strand.
GATAGTGGCTCAATCTCTCATGCCTTTAGTGTGCACACTGCCTAACAGGAGTAACAGCCAATCACTTAGTAATGGCTACTACAGAATTAATTGAAGCGCCCGCTTTAGCTCACTCGTTCAGTTCATTAATTTGATAGAGACTGTACCCTGTAGGTACTTACTTGCTTTATTCTTGGCAATGTCATAAGAGTAGATAAGGTTTTTATGGCACTATTTTCTTATTAATGTCATTATTCGGTAAGGCAACAAACAGTTTTTATAACATTTTTTTTTTTAATAATAGAAAGTATAAAATTGTTTTATCTTTTTTATTGTGTCAAATTTCTTACTTCATTATTTCAAGTCGTGTCAAATTTCTTTAATAGATCTTTAACTCAATCGCTAATGCATTAGATTCAAGGTTGAATGGGAAATGTGAAAGTTTCGAGTAGCTTCAGTAATTTTATAACCATAAATCCAAAATAACGTAGACTTCTAATTCCGTCTGATATATAATCATCATCATCATTCTCTTGTCCTTATCCTAATTTATTTGGGGTCGGCGCAGCATGACTTCTTCTTCCATACTCCTCTATTTTTCGTCATCTCATCAGACACTTCTTTTCTTACCATGAACCTCAAATTCCTTCGCTCCACGCTATGACGTCAAATCCGTTTTTACCAACCGATCAATAATAAATCATTGTAATAAATGCTCATACAAAATGTTATACAAAAACTATACAGTGTGTGGCAAAAACAGATACCTATGAATGTCTGTCTGCGGGTCAACGATCCTTTCATTTCATTATCCTGCTGAGGTGTGGTAGGGCTGTCACCTAGTTAAACCGCAAGACAAGTATTTGTCCCGCACTTCAGTTAAAATTAATTTCTAAGTAATAACAGACACTCTAGTCTTAGGTCGAGATCTATCAACGTTAGTTTGCACGGGTCTTGGCTTTCACATGTTCAGTGCTAACGGATACTTGTCATGTGTCAGTTTTGCAAAAGTGTTGTGAGGATTCGCTTCTTCTACATTTCGCATTGTTGTTATTCTTCCTTATTGTACGGTTTTAGTCAATGAGGTCAGAGGACTCTCGAGGGGTGCCTGAAAGGTTCCCCGAGCAGCATTAATTTGACTTGGGCCCAACGCACCCTGGACAGGTAATACTCGGTAACGCAGAGTCTAGCTGAAGAACGCTTTCTCCACGATGATACATCCGAATATCCAATATAACTCTAAGCCCAAGTACCTATTTGGTTAAGAACGTCTATAGATCTCGGCCATATACTCTGCTACAATTAAATATTCTCTTACTATCGCTTTATATCAATATCTGTCTGCAGAGTTTAAAGAAACCTAACTAACCTTCCGTCGCATGCATTTCACAGTATTACGGTTTCACTTCGATAGATTACAATCTACCGCAATATAATGCGTTAAATTGTAAGCAATATGTTCGTTTGACAATATTTCGAGAGTTTACAATCTCGCTAGATAGATTACAATCTAACGCGTTTTACAATTTTACGGCGACAGATATAGAATCCGGAAAGTCAGTAATTTAAAACACTAATGTCTTGATTTACTCAAGAAACGCGATTCTGGCTGATTTCAAGATGGCTAAGTAAGACGTAAAGTATCTCGACAGTAAATAAAGTTACTAAGTTCTTGAGAACTGTTCCTTTATGCAAAGTTATCAGTAACTTGAGTCTATTTTTCGTTGCTTGATAAATGGGGGCTAGGCTTTTAAAAAGTTTGGTGTCACTTTCATTTGATGGATTTCTGAGAATTATTAGGAGAAAATACCTACCTGATAAGATAGCAAGACCCGTCTTGAAAATGTTGATTATTCCTTCTTGTAAAGATACTTAAAGTTTGAAAGTATTGCGTCACACGTATCACCTGTACCTATTAGTACACCTACATTTCGACAGTTAAATGTTTAAATCCCACTCTCATATAATAGGGGGCGTGCCTATTGCCATCAACTGGGCACAAACCAGACTAGTTAGTGGGTACAGGTATTTTGGTTTTAATAGCCTAATTTTAAAAACGTCTGTTACGTTCTATATTTCGTTTATTTTATAACTAGCTTAGGCCCGCGGTTTCGGTCGTCTCAATTGATCATAACTACAGGGTTAAAAAGAAACAAACATCCAAACATTCTCACAAATTCGCATTATAATAGTAGTACAACTAGTATAGTCCCCACCACGAGAACCTATCAATTTTGTAAACAAACATTCGGGTTCGCAACCTTTGGATCAAATTAAAAAATGACAGTGTCAGCGTGATCTTACTTCAAAATGACGGCCCAAATGTTTAGGTTCCAAGATGTCAGATGCGTTCCTCCAGTACATAACCCGACCAAGTGAAATTGCTCGTTAGTTTCGTATTACACGCATGATAATTTGAGTTGATTGAATTTGGGAGTATTTTTTGTTGATTGAATTGTCGCTACTACGTATCTTGGTAGAAATTCTTCGTTTATAAAAATTATAACTTCTCGGGACGCGGACTGTACTCGTAGTATTTGCCAGCAGTCAAGACACGTTGTTCAACAGTGACATCCCTGAACAATTCCTGCGCACTCATTAACATGTACACTGACGTCGCTTGAAGGCAAAACGCGAAACATGTACTAATACGAGTATTATACTACTAGTCTACTATACAATATACAAATACATACTAAAAATAGTGCAACATTTATACAGCGTGTAACATGCGCAAAACCTGAAAATAGTTTGATCAGAATCACGAGCAGAATCAATTGAACCTATTTTTAATATAGGTCACATTTTTCAACAAAAGAAAAACATTTCAAATGTTGCCCTGTCTATTTATTAATAGGTCAAGCCATCACGTGCGCAAACCCGCCAAAATAGGTAAACAAACAAACACAAATGGTTGTCATCCAATTTAAATTGTCTCATGCGGGATACTAATAGATCTTGCCAGAAAATCGAATTGCCAGTAAAACTAAAACAGCATAAAACCTTTTTTTGGTTTTTAAATCGTTTTTTTCTCTCAGTTTTAGGTTAATTGAATTAAAAATCATTTGGGGTGTCTGAGGTTTTGCGCATTTAACGTTACAAGTTGTATTTGATAGTCTACGTGACATAATTATTTAGCTCGTATCGTAAATTATTACCCAAGTCAGGAAATTAGTGGATACTTATTATAAGTGTGTATTGTCTTGCTTGCTGACTATAGGTGGTCTAATTTTAGGATGCAGCATGTTTTTTAATCTCTCCTTCGAAGGTCTGCTGGAAGATAAATGAAGCTTCTTCGACATTCGCCAAAAGTGCAAGCGTTTGCAAAAAGATTACTTGAATTACAAGGTATATTTGATTAATGACAAAACTTATAATTACTGTTACTGTTAACCTACTTCATCCCACGGCTGGGCAAAGGCCTCTTCCTATGATTCCCAGTTATTTATATCCAATAATAATGACAAATCCTGCAATATGAAAACCAGAGACATTAAACAAAAAAAACAGACAAACTTTACTCTTATAAATATCGTCGTAAAACAGAACATTTCTCGGCTTTTGTTAAAGTATTTTCACAGATTTTTTAAACTAAGCACTAGGTCACTTCGAACTATTTTATAAACATCCAACAACACGTGTTCAAATTCGTGCACGTAATGTTTTGTATAACCACAGTGTTTATACCGGAGAATTGGCGCCATTTACATATGGTAGCCATCTGTGAGAAAACCGCAAGATACACTCAGAGACGACGCATTGTGTGTGCATTAAGTAGCAACAGCTCAATACGGCTTTATACGGCAAGAGCAGTCTTATTCCGCTGGAGTAGTCTTATATGGCCATATGACTTTGCAATACTGCCATAGCACGTTTTAAAGGAAGGGTAATTATATTGGATTTTAGACAGGGACAGTTTTCACATCGAAGGGAAGTCAATCCTGCAGTACTAATACGATTCTTATTCTTGACGTGTCGATAGGCTCAAATAATACCCTTTTTTTTTCGGATCGTAAATCATCAAATAACTTCTCCCACTCCGGGCGGAGCGGGAGGGAGTGTCAGACTTTTACTAACTAAAACCCATTCATGTTCCTTCCTCGCTCTTTACGTTCCGGGGCCGCGGTATCTCTTTCGAACAGTCTCGCAGCCCCGGCAGGGCATCAAATAATACCCTACCAGTATATTGCGGCCTGCACAGCTTTGTCGTTGGCTTCGTTTAAATCCTGGAAGTGAAGGTGGCTGTGCAAGATGGTCAAGAAAGGAGGTGGGGCGTATCCTGCAGAGGGGCACCACACTGAAATAGTATTTGGGACATCGTGATGCAGAGGACGCGTTATGGCTGAAGTGTTGATAATGATCACCAATGAAAATGATAAAGTAACATGTCCTGTCCAATAGATGAAGAATAGGGTTTTTTTTTATAGGTCCCGGAAGGGAACCAACGGAACCTTGTTGCTAAGCCTCCTCTGTCTGTCTGTCACCGGGCTATATCTCATGATCCATAATAGGTATACACTTGAAATTTTCACAGAATGTGTATTTCTGTTGCCGCTATAACAACAAAAAATAAATGGGGCTTCATACAAAGAGGGCACGGAACCCTTCACGTGTGAGTTCGACTCGTACTTGGCCTGCTTTTTTATTTATTATTTTCAATGTATGACTAGTATGTAAACGGATGACTAGTAGACAGTAGTGACAGTAGTTAAATCAGAGGGGCAGGATTCCGCGCGGCCTGTGGACGGTCAGCTATGGGCTAGCTCGACGTCCGTCCGTCTTAAATGACGCGCTCCGTAAAGAGATGTCAGCATAATGGAGGGGCCCGCAAGGGCCCAAGCCTGCCGGGGCTGCAGGACTGTTCGAAAGAGATACCGCGGCCCCAGAACATAAAGGGCGAGGACGGAACATGGATGGGTTTTAGTCAGTAAAAGTCCTCACACCCCGCTCAGCCCAGAGTGGGACAAGTTAGTAGTAGTAAAAAAAGAAAAATGGAGCACGATTACGATAGCAATGTTTTTATACTTAACGATTTTTGTCTATATACCTACTATAATATAAAACACGTGTGGTTTAAAATTCATTACGCTTATACGGCCTCACAATATTTTTTTCAATACTTGAGGACTGGTATTGAAATATTTTTAATGGCTTTAAATTGTATAGGCGAGCGAGTATTTTAAATGAGAGCTTTCAATCAAAAGCTCGTTTTGTTAAATAATTTAATACTTATGGCAAATTGAAATGTATCGCAAGTCTTCACAGTCAAATTGAACAAATTGAATAGAAAAATAAAATAAAAAATCCACATGCAATGTCATAAATTAACAAATAATACGATAAAAATTCAAAATGTCAGAGTATATGTCAAAATAATTACGAATCTAAAAAACAAATTAGCCTAGCTTATTATAATTTGTCAAGAAGGAATTCGTCAATGGTATAGTAACATTTTTCAATTAAAAAAATATTTAGTTTCCTTTTAAATTGTATCAAGTTTAGATCTTTAATGTCATTTGGTATTATATTATGTGTTGTATTATGAATATGTACGACATCTATTACGATGAGGTAATAATTGAGGTAAGTTTTCTAAAGTAGCTTATAAAACATTGGCATTTTCGTTAACTTTGTTTGACGTAACATAACATTACGTCTTTAATTCCCGAAGTATAAGGTAATTCAGTAACTCGTCCCACACGCCCTCGGCCCATTTGGGACGAGTTGATGAAAATCAAAATAAATAGTATTTTCATTCTGCAACTCTTCCCATGTTTCTTTTTGTGTGCAACTTTAAACTTTATCAACGTTTGGTACAGTTATTAAGACGTAACAACAATCAAAACAAAAGTACTAGGCTATCAGGAATTGAAGATGGTATTCCAATCATAAGTTTAACTTATTAGTATACCCTCATTTTGCCAGTTATGTTTTAGCCGGATGTAATAGGGAGCGAGCCTATTACCACCAACCCGGCACAAATCCAGCCTCTACATAGAAAAGCCCAATCGCACTTTGCCTTATCTGGGAATCGAATCTAGGAACTCAAAATTCAGCAGTTGCGCTTGCAACCACTAAACTCTTTCAAAATTTAACATGAAATTATAGCTTTCTAGCTTTATCTAGGTCATGGACTGTGTGCCAAATTTAATTTAAATGCGTTCCTCCGTAAGGGGCACGAAAAGGTAACCAGACAGACAGACAAAGTGAAAATTTCACATCACTACATATTACCGAAGTCCTCCGCCGCGTCTGTCTGTCTGTTCGCCATAATCAAAAACTACTGCATCAATTTTCATTCTGTTTTCACCATTGGATAGAGTGGTTCCCGAAAAAAGGTTTTAGTTTATAATTTGTACGTAAGTAAAGCCGCGGGCAGCAGCTAGTTTATAATAAAAGTATAGATATGGATTATTATGGATTAATCATGATAATCACAGATTGCCCACACCACTCACTTAGCTAAGCAATAAATTGCCCACTTCAATCACTCGGCCTATATCAAGCTTTTTCTGGGCATAAAATTGCCCACTTAACGTAATGAAAACCTACTTGGTCTCTACATAAATAAGTGTTAGGTACTAAGGGTCTTAGCAGACAAACCTTAGGCCAATTCAAGTTCTTATATCTGGGTTTTTTCATCAAGCGAATATCAACTTTACTCTAGTGAAAATAAAGTTGATATACGTATAACTAATACTACTGATGAGGTTATTTTTTTTTTTAATATTGTAGCGCAAATTGATCTAATGTTGGTATTAAAGTTGTCTTTAATGTTACTAACAGCCAGCAGTATCCCACAGCTGGACAAAGGCTTCTCTCCATGACTTCGAGTTCCTGAAATTCAAGGCCAATGTGAACCACTGGTCTTAACATACTCGTAACTTTGTTTACATGTTTGGAAACTAAATCGCGAACGTAGTTTAGAGATTCATCTTGGCATATTTGGCGTGAACTATTGTCGCAATGGAGCCACAATAGGTCGTTAAGTTGTTAAAATAAACGTTGCTATATTAACGAGAGTAACTGCAGAATACAAAGTGTGTATCATCAGTTGTCTAGCCTTTTCCCAAATACATTGGGGTCGGCTTCTAGTCCAACGGATGCAACCAGTATTTTAAATGGAGTGACTGCCTATCTGACCTCCACAACTCAGTTATTACTTTACTAGGTAATAAACAAAAACTTGATAAAACTTTGTATAGCCGCCGCGCTGCCGATATTAAATGGTCTACAGATATAATAATAATAATAAAAAATCGCTGGACAGTGAACACACAGCGCCATCTAGTACCTCACTAAGCAAAGCTTGTGTCGTGGACACTAGATAGTTGACATACTACATATTATATACTTTTTTTTGTTTGTAAATACATACTATACATATTATACATATAAACATCCATGACTCGGAGACAAATGTCCATGCTCATCACACAAACATTTGCTCCTACCGGGATTCGAACCCAGGACCCTAAGAACGTAAGCCAGCGTCACTACCACTACGCCATTCGAGTAATGAACACAATAACAAAATAAAAGTAAAGTAGTAAAGTAGTGAGTAATGAATAATGTCACATAAGTATAGACTATAGTAGCCTCCCCCCACTGCTAGGACACGGCAGAGGAACTAGGCTAAAACAGTTAATAGCTTTCACGTCGTGTCCGTGATAAGCAGTTTAGCACTCAGTATGATGCTCACAAGATACTCAAAAATCCAAGATAGTAGTACCTATCTTGGATTTTTCCTTGATCTATATCAAAGAAAAAATTTATAGGTTAGAGGGGTACTGGTTATAAATAAAGTTCCAAGATTTCTCTAACTAACTAACAAACAAGGCCAGTTGAATAAAATCTTATAAAAATCAAAGCAAAGATGCATGAAAAACTCATCAATACATTCAAAAGAAAAACCTGGTCGCATAGAACGACCTTTTCTAAATTCAAACTACCTCTCATAACCCGTTCACTGCCACTCGATGTCCATCTTTTCATATCTCACCATCCCACGCCAATTCCGGCCAAGTAAAGAAAGAGATACCATAGCAAGAATCTCATATGGCGATAAAACTCGAGCAAAAACCTATCGATTCATGGGAAAGTGACCCCTGTCCCTTTCTACTGGGTACTTAAGTAACCGGTCTCATTGACCACGGACAAGAATTCCCATGACGAGAGCATTGACGTAACTAATAATGTCAATAATGAGAAAAAGTATTGAAGACATGAGAGTGTCGCGTTCGAAGGGTTAATTGTTTCTTTACGTAATCTTTGTTTCGTAAGGTTTACCAATTGGTAGTTAATTATAAGTACGTAAGATTTTGTGATTAAGTCATTATTTTTTGTAAAAGAAAAAGTTGTCAAGGTAGGTTTTTTTGCAAAAGGTAAAAATATCCTAAATATTTTACGTAAATGTTCCTTTTTTCATCAGAACGTAACAGAAAATTTATTAAAAATATTGTGAGAGACGACACACAGGTTGACAGAAAAACAAAGGCTTAAACACACACACATAGATAACATCACATCCGTAACCCCAGAAGGGTGAGACAGAAGTGCTTAATAGAACAACAATATTTGCCAGTTATATGTTTATGTCTCTATAATAATACCCCTCCCGGCAGACATACACTGCCATTAAATATACTTAATCAAAAAACTCATAAAGACCGCTTTAAAGAATATATTTTGGATTCATCGAAACATAATTGGTCCAGCAGTTAACGTTAAATTCATAACATTCGACAATGCGGGAACGATTGCCTGCCGCCATTGAAGCGAACTGGACGCGTTCAATTTAAATGCAATTTTTGTTCCGTCCATATTGTGCCCGATTTAATTTTGAGCTTTATATTTTTGCTTGTTCCTTTTTTATTGTCATTTGTTTGTTTACTGATATTAGTAGAATTGCATGTAATACTGACCAGTGTCACTCTAGCCTCTTCACAACTATGTTCAAAACAATTTTGTGCAGAAACAAATGAGTCTGAACAAAATTACATAAGTACATTACAGACTCCCGGCGAGGGAATGCGATAATAATTTCAAACTCAAAACAACGAGACGATAAAGCTCAAAATAAGTCTTCAGCATCGTCCTCATTTATCCTATCCTAAGGTATGAGAGTTTCTCATCCTCCATAAAAAGAGAGAATCCTCTAAGCAGACGAGTTTTTGTTCTGTTGGGCTATTACTTTACTGCTCTAACGGCAGTTTTATTTATCTTAATCTCGTGGATACTCTGTTTCTACGACATAGGATATGTTTGACGTCGAGTAAGAGGCACAATTTGTGAATAATACTGGTGCAATCCAAGCATAAAATTGAAATGTTAAAACCCAATTTTCTAACGTAAAAACGACATTAAGTATTGGCAACAAAAAGGCAAAACCACACATCAAATCTTCAACACATTTACACTATCACACTTCCATGGAACAGGTCCCAAGAGTAATATAACCGAATAAATTGAGGAGCTCCCGATTGCCACCCAGTTGAGGAAGAATTGCCCCTCTTCTTGATTTGATGGGATTTTTTTCAAACCGATCCGAAGTCTAAACTGTGGGCTTAGTACGAACGCGCGAACACAACAAAACTTAAATGCGAACGATTTTAAAATTGACATTACTCGTTTCATACATAATAATTATCTAGTTTTACGAGTTGACTGCCGAGATGTCTGAAGACGAAGAATTGCTGTACCAAGTCCATATGGATGAAATTTTCCACACTGATCGTTATTAACCTGGATGTAGGACATATGATGATCATATATGATATCATGTCATGTTATGTATGTGTGGGTCGTGTGTGTTGTGTGTATGTTATGAGGTTTATGATATCTTATATGATTATCTATCTGGTGTCCACGACACAAGCCTAGTGGCTTAGTGTGACACTAGATGGCGCTGTGTGTAAATTGTCCAGCGATATTTATTTATTTACTTTATTATCCCGGTAAAACGATTCCGTGGGACAATAGGGATGACGACAGTATTAAAAAAAATAAAATCTATTTAGTCCGTTAGTTAGAGTATTGGAAAATAATGGACACGTATTTTTCATTTTTGTAAATCAATGAATATTGACCAAGATCTAACGCATCGAAACTCGGGAGTGGGGTGCTCGTGACGTCAGAACTAGCTAAAAATTACACGAACGCGTGACGTATTGAGGATTTTTAAAGGCTCGCGTCTTCGTCAATTTAGATTTTTGTAACAAAAGAGAAAATACGGGTCAAATATTTGTTCATAATCTAACTGACGGTTTTTTTTTTTCGTCTACCCTATAACAGCACAGGCGAAGTCGCAAGCATAAGTTAGTGAAAAATTACTGGGAAAGGCCTGTGTACGTCGTCCGTTCGTGGCTGGACCTCTGTAGTAGGTAATCTTACGCCATTTTCAGAATTTCCGTGACATGAATATAATTATTTCACCCTAAAAAACGGCACAGTTTTGCAATATGGCATTAATTTATTCGAATGCAAATTGCTTTGCCCTTTTTTGATCGAGTCGTTGGAGTATCGATTCTTACCCGATTGTTTAAGTTATGTAGTGGAAACTGACGATTTGTTTTGAATTAAGTTATAATACAAATTGATATTCGAATGATACATGGGAGATAAAATCATTGACAGGAATTATCACTTTTGCTTTCATTCAGGTCAGTCATGTAAAAGCAGTAATTTTTCAAATGGTCGAGGCGAAACGAAAGACAAAAATAAAAACCAAGAAAAATCACGAGTCGACGTTAAGGGACTGATTCTTTAAAACAGTCTATCGATTTAATGAATGAACCCTTCTCTATTTGTAATCATGGTTGCGCTCCGAGGAATGATTTAGTTGCGCTTAGACGGTTGCGCTTAGAAATAGGTGCGGTCTGAGGAAAACCTCGATCACTGAGGTTGATAACACTCTGAAACATTACAGGTAGTCAAGAGGCCTGACAGTCTGACAACTAGACTTACCAAGGGGTATCGTAATACCCATTACTAGCTGGGTTGTGGAGGTCAGATAGGCAGTCGCTCCATGTAAAATACTGGCGTTCAGCTGCAGCTGTTTGACTGGAAGCCGTCCCCAACATAGTTGGGAAAAGGCTAGGCAGATGATGAGCACTCTGAAACATTCTAACAACATTCCCTTTGTGAAAAAGAGACAGGTCATCGAATCAAAAGTAGTCCGGTTCGTAAGAAACGCCCTTCTTTCCGTCCGTAGAACAAAAAAGCCTGTTGCATCAGAATTACGAGACGATAACAACAAAAACTAACATTGTACACAAGCAGTTTCATTGAGAAATGCCCTATATTTCACACAGTTTACATAACCAGCAATACGAACGAAATCGCGACACATTCTCCACAACAGAACACATTGCTGTTTTAATAGCAACATCATTCTCAGAGACTGTATAAAAACAGCAGTACAACAGAAACAAATTTGTACAGTTTTGAGTGAGTTGCTGGATAGTTCAAGGCAGGAGTTTGGTTACACGCAACCGTAGCGAAACATCCAGAAACAATTCCTAAGATGCAAATGAAGGAGGAAACGAAATTAAACCAAGTGGCTGAGTTATTTATGTTGCAAAAGTCCCAGTTAAGATTTATAGATAATTTCTTAGAAATGTGAAGTCATTTGAAGAAAATTGTGGTTTTTGAGGTGGTATTAACTTTACCTTCATATATAGAAAGTAGTAGGGTTATTTTAGGATCAAGGCTATGAAGGAACCATTTTGAGGTTCACATCTCAATATCATAAGTATTTTAGATATTATTTCGTTCAATCCACGCCTTAGAAATACAACATTTCAATTTGTTTAAAACACAAAAAAAATCTGTAAGCATTCTCTACCAGTCAATGAAATGTAATGGAGAAATAACATGGCAGGTTCTTAAACTGACGGTTTTTCTTATATATTTTAAAGATATAATTGACTTTGCAGAATTTGGAGATTCTAGAGGAGACCCCATAGTGGCCATATTATTGATTTTTCGATTTCCCTTGTATACCATACTATAAAACTACGTTAGTTTTACATCACAAATTAACACCTTACTATACGAGAACAATACTCTTATAAATCAAAGTTCGTATTACAATTATACTGTGGAACAAGGTCGATGCAAAGGGCACTCGTTTTATTCGACCGTCCGTGACATATCCAAGTAATATGACCTTTTGGGTATGCGGTATCTTCAGGCTCATATTCCTTTGCAGTATAAGCAAGAATGTCAGTGGTATTTCGCTCATCATGCAATATGATTCTTGTTGTTAGCGTTTTTGGGCCACCTACGATGGCAAACAGAATGATTTCGAATTTTGATAAACCTGGCCGTTTTGATTTTGTGAATTATAAAGAAGTTTTGAGTAAGGATGTGGATGGCTGTATGAGTAAGATACAACCAAAGAAACGATGAATGGACTATGTGAAGATATAGCTAGAAAGGAGGTGGCTGTTGAGATGATGAGTTACATTATGATAAGCTCAGAAGAAGACATGCTACGCAGATCCCAAACCAAATGGGACAAGGATGTTGATGATAGCGGTATAGAACTTGTTATATGTGAGTCTATTTGGAAAGTCTATTACGAATATTTGAGTCTTAGGAGGTTAGCAAAATATCAGCTCATCATTTCAGCCGAAAGACGTCCACTGCTGGACATAGGTGAAAGTGCCGCCACATTGACCGGTCTCGTGCGTCTGGCACCCAGCGGATACCCGCAATCTTCACCAGTTTAATCAATCTGACAATTGAAGTTAATTTGAATAAACTAGAAGATAAATCAATCGTGCTTATATTGATAATAGTCATACAGACAAGGAAGTAGGACAACAGTGATGGCAGCCACTATAGTAATATGATATGGTACGTAAAAGTTCCAGTTCAATGAGCACCAACACGTCTTGATGTCATAGTTCACGAACACACGGTCAATGACGATACTAATACACAAGGTTAATGTATGATATGAACTACTACCGACTTCACTGACAGTCGATCAACAACCATAATACTTGAAAGTGAAAGTGGCAGACAGTCAGTGCACTCGGTAGTACTAATAATGTTTATAATAATAATATAATTATTAATATCTTACAGATTGCAAAGAAGTGGAATCGCTTGCGACTACAATAATAATGAATAGGCATAAATGTTGATGGATAAGAAGGAAAAGGACGACCAAGGAAACGATGCAATGGAGTGTGTGAGGAATTATATAAAATAAAAAAGGAGTAAATTATAGTGTCACAGTTGACAGGGGAGAATGGATGAAAAAACCCCAAGGAACATGGGTCAAGGTCAGGAAGATGACGATGCAAGGACATGGAAGTGGACACAGTCAAGCTACAACATTATGACAGGTCATAGAAAAAAAAAAAAACAAAAGAAAAAAAAGGTCATAGATGAGATAGACAAAGAACTATGTAAGTATAAGAATATAGATTCAGAATCGAATACAAGATAGGTGAAGATTCAGAATAGGAGTGTTAGCACAAAGTCACAGTCTGCCAGCGATAATAATGATGAAAACAGTAAAAAAAACGGACTGACATACAAGATACGCCAGCTAAATGTCAATTTCATCTCCCATTCAAAATAGTTGTAGAAACTCGTATATGAAACGCTTTCAAAGTTATTGCCACTTGTGTGGCCCTCAGATGTGAGATAGACCGACCACTATTACATTCTACTCTATTGTAAATGAGGAAAAAAAAAATGCATTGAATTCATGTTTGATATCCGTCTATACAAGTTTTTGTTGAAAAACGTGAAACCTGCTCACGATTTGCACCTTTACCATTCAAACTTTGTGCCAGAAACTTACGACTATTTCAATCATTCTACTAACAATTTTAATGAATAAAGGCATGTTTTTTAACCCTTTCATTATTGTACCGAGTTGTTCCCTCCGCGCCTCAGATAGCCCGACAAACCAACGGTTGGTCTCGGCTGTCACCTGTAGATATTTTGACAGTTGTACCCATACCGACTGGCAAACATCTAAAGCCTGAGCCTGACCGTCAATCTTAACAAGAAGTCACGCTTTACCCAGTCACTGAGCGTGGACGCTAGATAGGCAGTCGTTCCATGTAAAAACTGGTATTCTACATCTGGTAAGACTTGAAGCCAACGCATTTTACGCTGGAAGGCAACGCATTTTACATTTCATTTGACTCACACATCTGCCTAGCCTTGAAACACTTTGTATTCCATCGTCCATGACGTACTCCTAGTAAGCCGACCCTCACGGAATGCAGTATCTCAGCGTCTGACAGATTTGTTGCGAAAGTGACATTTGACGCTTAAAGCGGATTTAGGGCAGCGGTGTCCTCTGCAAATAACTCTGCCAAACTAATGTTATGTAATGTTTTGTTTGTGGGATGTCGCTAGACTGCTAGCTAGCACTGGAGCGGCTTTTATTAACACTTTATGTTACAGTTAACTCTATGTAAACGATGGAAAGGGACGACCTAATAGAAGATTGTTCAGAAAGAGCAGGTGCGTTTAGTACTCACAACTGGGGAAAGTGTATAACCAGATATACAATGTATAAACCTGGAGGAAGCAAAAGAAATTTGTGTCGAGATCGTAATAAGTGATAGTATTTAGCCTATCCCCATGGGAATAAGGTGTGAGTATTTATGTTACAGTAAGAGTTCCTTGCATATGCATAATGCATATGCAATGCAAGTCCTCTCATATGCAAGTCAAACCTGTATCTATAATTCGCACACGAAAGATAAAATAGAAAAATGCCAAAGAGCCATGGAGAGAAGCATTCTTAACTTGAAACTCGGAGACGAAAAACGACACAGCTAAATAAGAGAAAGAACAAAAAGTTTTAATGCGTTAACCCACTGCTAGAAACTTAAATGGAAGTGGGCTGGTCACATTGCACGTCAGGGTAAGGAGAGATGGACTAGAAAAGCTACTATATGGGCTGGCCCCTCCGGAAAAATAAAAAGAGGTCCTGGAAAGATGGGAAGAAGAACTTATAAAATTCGCAAAAAAAGACTGGATGAACACCCTGTGATGGGAAAAAGTGGAGTGAGATGGAGGAGGCGAGAGGTCCTTAGGTAAAGTTATACTACGAGTATGTTAAAAAAAATAAAAAATAGTTTTACTAAGGAATTATGGAGCATTAAATAAAAAATAAGAATTACTTAGGTGTCCTACACAAATGTACATCAAACGCTTCATTTAGACACTCATCAGCTGACGAATTTCGCTGAACTTTGTCGAGAGTTGAGAGTTACTAGTTGTAATTTCTTTCTTGACTTCAGTCGGAGCCTGAAAAGGGCAAGCACAGAAAAAAAGGTCAATTAGGTAACTACCACTTATAACTTTCTGTCCAGTTTCACAAACTCAATAATCTTCCCTCATAAATGTTCACAAAGTTCTGGCTATTTAATGTTCCGAAAATTTTAAACGAGCTACAGGAGCAAATGACCCAAGATATTAGGCAACTATCTACTTATTTAGGAAATAAGGGACCAGACAAAATTCGTGAAAGTACTTTAGTAATTAAGCAATTATAAATCTGAAAATTTAAAAAAAGACTTCGGTATTGTAAGATGAGATCGCCTTAAAAACCCAAATTCTACTATCGACAATACTTAAAATGGAAAGAATCTCAAAAACAGAAAAAAAACTCACCAAAATAAAGAATTCCACAGAAAAAACAAAACACAAGCACAAAAAAGTACACCGTACGTCACAGCGACATTACCCCTCCAGGCGTAATTCCCATAAAATTTGCGCAAACGCGGGAAAAGCGGCAACTTTACCCATTCATAAACTCAGGCAGCCATGAATGAGTTAGTAGGGCGGAGAGCGTAGATCGCAGCATACCCATTTATTACAACACCATGTATATTAGAATGGGGGTGTAAATCTGACGGGTTGCAATTGGGACCAAAAGTTGGTGTGTTATTGTCGGTTGTCGGTTCATCGCGCGAGTTTTGTAGGACTTTTAGGTTATATAGGCAGGTTCAGAAATTGTTTCTTTTACTATTTCAGGCGTGGGATGAATTACTCTTCAACGAGTTCTTTTGACGGTCAATAGTGTCTTGAGGATTTTAGTAAAGTTGAGGATTTTTAAGTCTTGCAGCATTCTTGAAGAATTTTATTATTTTATAAATTACCAACTGGTGCTTGGCTTCGCTCGCGTAACTGTCCCACGGTGTATCTTCTACCGGGATAAAAAGTTGCTTATGTGTTATTCCAGGTTATGAGCTGTGCAAAATTTCATGCAAATCTGTTCAGTAGTTTTTGCGTGAAAGAGTAACAAACATCAATCCATTCTCACAAACTTTAGAATTTATAATATTAAGTAAGATGAGAAAAATGAAGATGAGATGTGAGTTTGTATGATGTGAGTTTGTAAGTTTATACTTTTATAGTTTGCACAGCTTGTATTTTTTGTATTTATTCCGAGGAAATTGTTGTTGGTAACACATCTATACCACAGATTACTCTATACTAATAATTATTATAAAGCAGAAGAGTTTGTTTGTTTGGTTGAACGCGCCTAATCTCAGGAACTACCGGCTCGAACTTATAAAATATGTTTGTGTTGGATAGTCCATTTATCGAGGAAGGCTTTAGGCTATATAACATCACGCTACGATTATTAGGAGCGGACCAGGAATGAAAAATGTTGCAAAAACGGGGATTTTTTTTTTCTTACGTTTTTCTCTCTTATGTGACGCAGGCGAAGTTGCGTGGGTCAGCTAGTTTTATCATATTTGTTTTTATTGTATTTTTTATATAAGTAAGTAAATATAATGATTCACTGTTTGTTTTCCCAAAACAAAATTTAAAAATACTGCGAAACTGTACGACATGAGCCGACGGGACGAGCTTCAAAATTTTTACATCCAACCTGGGATTAGTTAAACTACGACGCTGATAGAAACGAAGGTCCGTGGATCACAGGGCCCTATCACTTGCCAGGAGTCGATGAATCAACTAAGCCTACTACAGTCTTCTGCTGGACATAAATCCCTTTCCGAAGCTGTGCCACAAGACTCCATCCAACCAGTCAAACTTATCCAAATGTTGACGGCCCATTTGGCAGGTGAGCGTGCCACTCCCACCCCACACAATGGTCTAGAGTGGGCAATGGAACCTGCATACAGGATGTACGGTCGACCAAGCTATTTGGTTTACATTATACAATGTAAATTGTGGGTTAAACTGTAAACCAAATTGCTTGTTTGACCGTACTAGCGATAGCGTCTATTCACATTCACTTTAACGACTGAACTGACTGAACTTAAATCAGTTACTGATATTTCCTCCCGTCAAGTTGACTGCACCCAACAATACAACCGCTCGTTAAATTCAGGAATGTCATTAAAACTATAAATAGCGAACTGCGAAATGCTTAATGTCGTCACAGTACTCTTAAGGAGCAATAAAGATCAGAGTACTCTATTTGAGAAAACTGATTCTGAAATTACTTTTGACGGGAAAATTAATTGACGGGTCGGGTCATACTTATGATATACTGTGATGGGTGTAAAAGACCCGTAACGGAGCTGATAGGCTTGTCTCGGTCATTCATCATCATCATCATCATCTCAGCCGAAAGACGTCCACTGCTGGACATAGGCCTCCCCCAAGTGTCGCCACATTGACCGGTCCCTTGCGACTCGCATCCAATGGATTCTGTCATTGCGATATATTTTTATTCTAGACAGAGGAACCCTAAAGGGAACCTTCTAGTTACGAAGATGTAACTTCAACCTATTTAAAAAAATATAGTTAAAATATTTTTTATCTTTACTTTAAATACCTTAACTTGGCTAGAAATGTTCAATGCTAGATGCAGCACAATGTTTTGAGTGCTTTCCGTACTTTTCGCGCACCAAGTTACAGCATGTGTACCAGAAAAACAATTTTCGAAAATAAAACGTTCAAAATCTAGTCGCTAAAACTTGATACCAAAGCCAGCGAGACAAAACCTCTATTCCATTCTACTAACCTCTGTGCATAATATCTGAGAACCTGAGTAATTCCCATATTTTAAAGAATAAAGATAACATTATTATGACAGGAATTGCTCCACAGATATTTATGAATGATTAACGCCATTCTATCATCCCGTCTTCATCAAATATGCAGGTCGGAACTGACAGTGAGTCCTGTCAAACTGTCATACAAGACAATTAATTTACAGATGATAAATTAAAGTAATGATTAAGTGACTTAATAATCTGGCAACACCGAAAATGAACGTCAGACATTGCAGTTCAATCCTCCTAATAGTCAGATGATAAAATTCCAAATTGCAAATCGATGTAGTTCGTCAGTTAAAAAATGGGTATTGGAAAATAATGGACACGTATTTTTTGTTATTGTAAATCAATGAATATTGACAAAGATAAAACACATCTAAGTCGGGAGTGGGGGCTCGTGACGTCAGAATTCGCCAAATATTATCCCGTGGCTTGACGTATTGAGAATGTTAAAAACGTCGTATCTTCGTCAATTTGAGTTTATGTAAAAAAATAAAAAATACGGGTCAAATATTTGTTGATAATCTAACTGACTAATTACTATTTTTTTGTCGTCAACCATTTTTTTATTTTCGGATGGGAAATCATCAAATAACTTCTCCCACTCTGGACGGAGAGGGAGGGAGTGTCAGACTTTTATTGACTTAAACCCACCCATGTTCCTTCCTCGCCCCTTATGTTCCGGGGCCGCGGTATCTCTTTCAAACAGGCCCGCAAGCCCGGCAGGAAAAAGTAATGCTTGACTACGGATTCGAACTTGGGAACTATTATTCACAAGGCAACCGCTGTCACCGCTAGGCTAAGTGTGTGAAAATGGATGGATGTGTGTTTGTTACTCTTTTACATAAAAACTAATGACCGGATTTTTATGAAATTTGGCAAACAGATAATTTATAACCGGGATTAACACATAGGATACTTTTTATACCAGTAATATGATTCCGCGGTACATTACAGTGACGTCTAATAATATCTATACACTTTCTTTAATAGTACTTATAGCTATTTTCGCGAGAACTAAGAGATTGGATCTTTTTCATAAAAATATGAGTTCCAGAATACTATGTACGTAATAACATTAATTTTTAATCAGTACATTAGGAGAAACACAATTTTAAAAAAATACATGTTATTAGACGTGACTGTGCAATAAGCGAACTTCATCGTTGCGATGCCGCGGCCATAAGACAGTTTTATACATAATAAACCAACAACAATTGACATTTAAAAACTTCCATTCAATTATGGAACGTTATTAAATTAACTTGGGTATCAGCGACTTACGTAATCGGTAAGTAGGCATATAGGTTTCGTATTAACCCGTTAATGCGTGCGAGAAAGTGGTGAGACCAGTCTTGGGAGCTCACACTCGCACTCAGTCACTCACAGTCACTGATGACAAATGTCACAGATCGAGTCGCCGTCGGAGATTATTAGTGTCAGTGAAACCGAACTACGATACGATGCGACACAACTAAGAAGTTTCATTGGAAAAACTTGTTTAACACGCGACCATTTCACTGCCAGCGAGAGTAAACAAGTAGAAATAGTTTTGTCTATCAATAGACAGAATCAAACAACGTCAGTCCTACAAGGATTGGTTGGGTCTTGATTGACATTGACAGAGGAGAGAAGCGTTACTTAATAGTAGTAATCTCATGAAATTTGGAAAAAAGCATATTGTATTAGTTGCGATTTAAAACAAAAGATTACTTATTTTCACTCACAACAAAAGTCGTCTTGAATTGTATCTATAGTTACGAGTTAGCACAGTTAGACTATCTATGCACTGTCATAGAGTACATATAATAATTATGTAGTGAAAGACTACAAGTGTGACTAACTAAACAGACTAAGGCACTGAAAGAGCCAAGTTCGTTTACGAGTCGAGTGAAAATGAGCGACCACAAGTTTTGGTACCCTACAACGATGTAAGTTGTAACCTTTAACTTGTGTCGTGTTACACGTCCTTGATAAGTTTTCACATCGATGTATACTGCAATAAGTCACTGACACTTGAGAAGTTGAGATTATTCGTATCTGTCCCTTATCTTAAGATTAATGTTTATAGATATAGTGATAGATTGCTGGAAGAAAAACCTATTTGTTTATGAGTTTTATAGCAGCTGATTTCTGCTAAGTAGGTGGATACTTAAGGTATTGTATGATTAAATAGGTACATTAATGCATTATTGGATTAATACCTGGGCCCCGATACTCTTATTGCAATAGTGTCACGATAATCTTCCATTGATCTCATAATTGACAAGTTTAGTGATCTACTAACATCATGGCGTCATTATGACTACCCAATGAACAATCACGGACATTGCATAGAAAGAAATAGCTTATAATAGTAGTCTCGTACGTAATGACAAATGAATGACTGAGTTACGCGGTAATCTGACAACATTTTGACAGTTCCTTTGAGAATTAGAGCGGTCAATTAGCACTATTTTATATTGCAATCTATACTCCTCCAATAAAGATAATTTAGAACACTTGTAAGAAAGTAAAACTAAACACCGCCCACTAGAAATAAAAACAATTAAACATAAAGTAGAAATGTCACACTTGACTTTGACAGCTAAACAGATACAATGAGTTGGATAGTTGCACATTTATCCACGTTCCACATTACTTTTTATGTTTTTTTGCTATTTACGAACTTCTTACTACTTCAGATTGCTTTTATCACAAAACAAAAACACAGAAGACCTGTGGGCCTAAAAAGGCCGCTTTAGCAGAATCAATTTAAAGCGCATAAACAGCCAAAATTGTCCTCAGAAAAAAAGATTAAACTCGTCAAAAATACTCTTTCCAGGTAACCGCCCAAAATAATAAAATCATCATTAATTTAAAAGAGCTTCATTATCAATCAGCTGTCAAACTTTTGAGAATTATTCTCTTATAAATGGGTTTGCATGCAGATGAGATATGTTTTTTAAGGGCCTGCGCAGACGACGGACTTATTGTGCGTGACTGACAAAAAGTCTGCGACAAATTTTGCGTGTTTAATTGTGTTTCTATTAGGATCTACTGATGGAAAGGCTCCTACTGATCGCCTTTTAGTCGGCAAAAAAGGTCAAATAAGTAGTCAAATACATTAATCACGCAAAATTTTGTCGCAGACTTTTTGTCCGTCACGCACAATAAGTCCGTCGTCTGCGCAGGCCCTTAACAACACAGAAGACCTGCGGGCCTAAAAAGGCCGCTTTAGCAGAATCACTTTCAAGCGCATAAACAGGCAAAAATGTCCTCAGAAAAAGATTAAACTAATAATAGCTCTCGAAAGTACTAGAGCGAAAAATTGTGTAGCAATCAGTCAATTAAAAGATATATGAAACTTAATATATACGAGTATTTTGCCTGTATTTAGGGAAAAGGCATTACTATCGATTTATTTATAAGGTAAACGACTTTCTAATCGGTTTTATTGATATCCTATTAGCCTTAAGCCGGCAACGACTCTAATAGAGATCATTCATGGTGTAGGAAAAAAAAAACATAAGAAAATAAACGCAACAATAAGCCTTGTCAACTTAGTAGTGAGTGGCTTGTTGGTCGGGTATTAGCAGCTACTACTATGTCCTGAGTTCGATTCCTAGTTCGATTCGCTCGAACTTGTTATTGGGTTTGTTTAAACGAGAATATTTTCGTACCAGCCTAGAGGCAAAATTCGTGATGATAACAGGCTTCCCTATGAGGCTATGATATCGAATCTATACTAATATTATAAAGCAGAAGAGTTAATTTGTTCGTTTGGTTGAACGCGATAATTTCAGGAACTATCGGCTCGAATTGAAAAATATTCTTGCGTTGCATACTGTTTTTAATATTTCTGTGGTTGGATACCTACTTAGTCCATTTATTGAGGAAGGCTATATAACTCCACGCTATGGCCAATAGGAGCGGAGCAGCAATAAGAAATGTTGCAAGCGGGAAAAAAGCTTCCGTTGAGCAGGTGATGCGTTGAGATATCAAAACTTCACGCAAACGAAGTCGCGGTCAGAAGTTAGTCTGACATAAATGTTACGTAAATAGGCAGTGAGTGGAGTTTGTATTTTTGCTGCCAGGTAAGATGCAGTTCTGGAGTGTCGACCACGAACTGTAAGACGATGAGTTGGAAGACCTACCACTAGGTGGACTGATGACCTGGTGAAGGTTGCGGGAATCCGTTGGATGCGAGTCGCACGGGACCGGTCAATGTGGCGACACTTAAGAAAGGCCTATGTCCAGCAGTGGACGTGTTTCGGCTGAAATGATGATGATGATGATGAAGATGATAAATAGCGGTCATTGACCTACCTACATTTAAGTCCATGTTCACCGGAAAGATGACGCACTGATTATCTAAAAACAGCTATCACTGTCATATATTTCCATACAAAAATGTGTTTTAAACAGCTGTTTTAGGTAATCAGGCTGTTTTCTTTACAGTGAACATGGACCTTAGTATAGTTCCAGAAAGCCAAAAGTAAGCCTAATCAAGTCTTGAATCGTCAACTATCATCGTCTCAACATTTTTTCTAGTAATAATCGATGCAAGGTTCATTTGTTTTGGAACTTATGAAGAGATATTAGGAAAAGGGTAATGACCGCTGTCATCTTAAGGCTCAGCGCAGACAGAATGGAGCGCAGCGGAGAGGATTTTATTAACGCACTTGAAATTAAACTTTAATGTTATTGCAATAAAGTGCATAAATGCTTGAACCTGACAAAAAATGCTCGCGCGTCCTCGGTGATACGCTCGAGCATACGCGATACGTAAAGAAAATGCCCGAGACCGGGATCATTCCTCTATGTCTGCGCTGACGGGAACTATAGCTAGTTTGTTTATAGAAAATAATGTACTTGTGTAGTTTTATTCTTCTCGTTCATGGCAAAAACCATTGCCGTATGCATAATGCCTGTCCGTCCCACATTTTATCAAAAGACCTTTTCAGCTTTCATTATTTTAATAAACTGAATCTGAATATCCTACAGCGAACAAGTTTTTATGCATTTTTAATATCATTCAGCGTTACAATTTACAGCTAGGGAAAACTTACATAACTTAAAGTAATTAAAAATCTCGCGGAATGTTGAAACTAGTCTCTGGTTTAGAAGTCTGCTAACAAATATGTATTACTAGCTGACCCACGCAACTTCGTCTACGTTACATAATAGAGAAAAACGATAGAACCCCCCCCCCCCCCGTTTTTGCAACGTTTTTCATTCCTGCTCGGCTCCTAATAATCGTAGCGTGATGTTATAGCCTAAAGCCTTCCTCGATAAATGGACTATTGCAACACAAAAATATTTTTTCAATTCGAGTCGGTAGTTCCTGACATTAGCGCGTTCAACCAAACAAATAAACAAACAAACTCTTCTGCTTTATAATATTGGTATAGAAGTCATAGATACACTATATAATTCAAGATAGATGCGCAACTTTGGTTTTCGTTTTTAAAACTGTGTACCTAAACTTTGAGATGGCGCTGTTAGTTTATGTTCAACCAAATAAATACAAAAAGTAATTCCTTTATTGAGGATTCGAACTTGTGAACTAATATTTACAAGGCAACCGCTGTCACCGCTAGGCTATCTACTACACTGACAGATAATTTAAAATAGCTGTTCTCGTTATGACTGTTGTAAACTGTCAAACAGTTGAGAAGTCGGTGTCCTTAAACACACAGATGGCAGCACTATCTATGAAAAATTTTGTAAGTATAGAATTTAATTTACATTCTTACTAGCTTCTGCCAGCGGCTTCGCCCGCGTGAAGTTTGAAATTAATCCACGGGATCTTATTACCGGGGTAAAAAGTATCCTATGTGTTAATCCAGGTAATAAACTATCTGTGTGCTAAATTTGATCCAAATCCGTTCAGTAGTTTTTGCGTGAAAGAGTAACAAACATCCATACATACATCCATACTTACAAACGCATTTATAATATTAGTAGGATATAGTAGGAAGTAGGATAGTAGGAAGTAGGATATAAGCATTACGACTGTTATACTCGGAGGATTAGTCAGGATTAGTCAGTGGTGTGCCTAATAATAGTATACAGACCGGGTTATTTGATAAACACCAACAACCTCGCAGTTTTGACGCCCAGAATGGCGCAGCGGTAGTGAGGCAGGGTTCGAATCCTGGTAGGAGCAAATGTTTGTGTGATGACATTTGTTTCCGAGTCATGGATGTTTAAATATGTATAATAAGTATATATTTACAAACAAAAAGTATATGTATATGTAGTATATCAACTGTCTGGTGACCACGATACAAGCCTTGCTTAGTGTGGCACTAGATGGTGCTGTGTGTAATGTCCAGCGATATTGATTTATTTAGTTTTTGGAAAAGTCGTGGAATAAATGTTGTTGTTGTTGTTTTTGATTTTAGTAATCTACTCCTGTGAGGTTGTTGGTCTGTTACAAATAATGCTGTAATATATTGCTTTTTTCCCATTAAATTGGGGGTGAGTCTATTGCCAGCAACTGGGCACAAATCCTCCATGGCTAATACTGAGAATTTCCTGGAGGAAAAACTAAATACTTAACACAATTCCCAACCTGGGAAAACAAAATTGTTGTCTGTAAAGTCGGTTTATATCGGATATCGATAGTTTAACGTGATTAACGTGATAACATTGATGAAATGATTGCATACCTACGCTCCGATCGTAACGTTACAATGAGCGTAACGGGACAGAGCGTAACGGGACACTTTCTCGTGCGTGCAGCCGGCGTTCATCGATTTATGAGACGTTGTCACATCAAAAATGATCATCACAATAAACACAAATAAAGACGATAACTTGTGTCTGTAGAACCTTAAAGTAATCAGAATAAAATATCCTATGACTTAACCCAGGTCTATCCATTAGCCAAATTTCATCTACAGCCGTGAAAAGGGAACAGCCAAACGGACATAGTTGGTTCGCATTAATAACATTAGTTGGTACGATGTATGAATTTAATAACAATATTCCTTAGGCCTCATACAATTCACTAACAAAAGTGGCTCACCCCTCACAACAAAATTACGACATAACAATCGGAATAAACCAGACCATTAAAGCAAGTACATTTCTGACACAAAGGTGTTACAATATTTATGGTGTCACCCTATTTCTGGGACAGCCGTCGATTGGGTTCATAAAATCAAGTTTATATTTAAACAAGTAAAGATTTCTTCACTAGCTGGTATACCGGTTGTACCGGTGATCTGTCGGCAATACGTACTTTCGCTTGCGTTTCTCGTTTTAAAAGTATTTTTGAAGTCTTAAGATTTATTGAGTCGAAATGTTGGCAGTGGAGTATAATCTAGGTAGGTCTTCAAATGAGATTTCTGCAGAGGTTCTTAAGAGGCCTGCGGAGCATGCAATAATTTGTAAATCAAACGTATTCTTAAAGTAGTGTGGTTAAGTTGGGATATAGCGGGAGTTTCTCGAAGGACCAATATGCGGGTTTATAATTTTTGCGCGGGAAAACAGATTATGAGAAATGTATGTTGCCAACACTTATAAGAGAGTAATGGGAAAGAGGGACTTACTTGAAGGTGAGGATGATCGCCTGGACCGATGACAGATACGACTGGAGTGCGCCGGGTTGAGATCCAGCACGGGTTCCGAAGACTTCTTCAGCACTTCACTGGTATTAATTGTCCCACGTTGTGTTGGCCAACACGTTTTTAAAGTTTAGAGTCTTTGCGGTGGTTCAGCTGTTAGCGCAGCTGTTAGGAAGCAAGCGGTAGAAATATGTGTGCGGTGCGGTGAACGATTCAAACGGAATAGAGAGATTCCACCATGGCGTTCTCTTGTCAAAAACCGCGGCGGAAGTTGACGAGCACCTTTCTCTTTCTGTCACATGCGACGTAGTAGGAAGGAAGGAGATAGGTGTATCAAATAAATGTTGACAACATGAAAAAATATGTTTGTTTTGGAAATATTTAAACAATGAGGTGTACCACGCTCGTATATATTATAGTAAAACTTGTACTACAGAAACTTGCGTAAGCATCCTGCCCGGCTTTGAGGATATGTAGTATTCTCAAAAAGAGGAAAAATATATGTTAAAGCGGACTAAGAGAGAGAAAAATAAATGAATATGTTAATAAATTATTACAGCTAAAATTTAATTGCGTGGTGATATTACTGAGAAGGTAAAGGACATAGCTTGACAACGGGCCTCTTGAAAGAACCGCTGCATGTCTTCACCATAGCAACGCGGATTGTCCCATCCTTACCAGGGAAAACTTCTGTGATTATGCCCATTGGCCAACGTAAAGGAGGGACATCGTCCTGATGCATGAGAACCACCGTACCAATCTTAATGCTGTCTGCGGCATTCAACCATTTTTGCCTAACTTGTAAGTTATGTAGGTATTCTATTCGCCATCTTCTCCAAAAGCTGCAAACCATTTGGTCAAGCAACCTTTTGCGGCAAGTTAGAGGCCTCGTTGTTTCGGGAACGTTCACGACAGGCAACGAAGTCAACGGAGAAGCCATTATAAAATGCGCGGGAGTAAGCGGCTCTGGGTACGGGTCCTCAGTCAGGACACAGAGCGGTCTGGAATTTAGAACTGCCTCAATTTCAGTGAGAACAGTAGAAAGCTCCTCATATGTGAGAAGTTGAGAACCGATAACACGGTATAGATGCGATTTAATAGATTTAATATTAGATTCCCACAGCCCTCCAAAGTGGGGAGCGCGGGGTGGAATCATTTTCCACTCTATGCGGTAGCGGTTAGCAAGTAGTTCTTGCAATTGAGCTTTGGCTCCAACAAAATTTGTCCCGTTATCGGAGTATAGGTAAGAAACCGGTCCTCTGCGGGAGATGAATCTTTTAAAAGCGGAAATAAAAGTGTCCGATGACACGTCGGTAACTAATTCAATATGAACTGCTTTGGTAACGAAACAAATGAATAAACAAATGTAAGCCTTCTGACTTCTTTGACCTCTGCGTCTACACAAAGTTACTTTAATGGGACCAGCGTAATCCACACCCGTATGCACAAAAGCCTTAGTCTCCTGCACGCGGCAAGCGGGTAAATCAGCCATCTTTGGGCTAGGGTGAGAAGGAGAAATTTTGAAACAAAAGTTACAAGCGTGTACTCTTTGTCTGATGACACCTCTAGAAGAGAGGATCCAATATTTTTGGCGTAACAGAGAGCTTAGAAGGCTTACACCGGCATGACAATAAACGCGGTGATAATAATCTATTAGAACATGTGTAAAATTATCATGTTTCGGTAAGAGAGCGGGATGCTGAGCTTCATAAGGAAGGTTTGCATTAGACAACCTGCCCCCGATTCTAATTATGTTGTGCTCGTCTATAAAGAGATCGAGTTTTTTAAACTGTGAGCGAAGCTTTTTACTTTTAATTTCGTCATAAATTTCTAAGAAATGAAATTGTTGAATACAATGGATTAAATAAATTTCAGCGGTAGCTAATTCACGGACAGTAATTGTCTTAAGTGACTTGTCGTAAGGAATAATACGTAAAAATCTTAGAATGTATACAATTATACGCAATATTTTATTTAAAGATGAAAATTTTAGAGAAAGGCTATATACTAAATTAAGCTCTGATACGGTAGATACTAAGGTTAGTGATTTATTATTAAATTCAGGTAATTCCTCGCTGCATGAAGAAACAAACGGAGTGATAGGCCACTCAGTAGTTGGGCGCAGAAGCCACTCAGGGCCATGCCACCATAAACCGTGATTTAGCAACTGTTCAGGTAGAAGACCTCGAGATAGACAGTCACTAGGATTTTCCTTTCCGTTAATATGGTAAAAGTGTTTAGGATCAAGATTTTCTTGACATTTAGCGACGCGGTTACTAACAAAAATGTTCCATCTGTGCGGTGAGGAATGAATCCATGAAAGTGTAATTGTAGAATCGGAAAAGGCAAATATTTCATTAATAGCTGTTCGAGAGCGGTAAGTGTCATAAACTAATTTAATTAAGTTCGACAAAAGAACAGCGGCGCAAAGCTCTAGACGAGCCAGAGATACGACCTTAACAGGTGCAACTTTGGATTTAGCACACACCAAAGTTACGTGTATGTTACCATATGTGTCAGTGACGTGTAAGTATATGACGCAGCCATACGCATTCAAGCTGGCGTCAGCAAAACCTACTATATTTGTCACGCAACCCATAGTAACGGCTACATGACGAGGCAATTTTAAAGAAGAAAGTAGAGGCAGTTGCTCTTTAAATTTTTGAAAAAGATTTACAATAGACTCGGGCGGAGTTTCATCCCAATCTGTGTTTAATTTCCATAATTCTTTTATGAGTAATTTCGCGAATAAAACTACGGGAGCAACTAGACCGAGAATATCCCACAAGCGGGCAACAGTGGAAAGTATGGAGCGTTTAGTACAACTTTTATCCAAAATAGATGTGGTAAAGGTGAAACAATCCTCGGAAGGAATCCATTTGAGTCCAAGAATTTTTAAATTATCCCCGTCAGAGAAGTTAATAGAAGAACGGTTGGAGTGTGGAATAGTCTCTAGTAGTTCAGAGGAATTACTTGCCCACTTATTAAGATCAAAGCCCCCCGCCTTAAATAAGGCGATAAGTTCTGCGGAGAGAATCTTGGCTTCCTCTAAAGTAGCGGTCGAGTTAGCCAAGTCATCCATGTATAGCTCATGAGAAGCGACAACGGATGCGCGCGGGAAGCGATGTTTTTCATCCTCTGACAGCTGGCGCACAGTGCGCATGGCTAGGAAGGGACTGGGCTTGAGACCAAATGCAACTCGGTTAAATTGAAATTCGCGAACAGGTTCAACCGTATTAAATCGAAACAATATTTTCTGGTATTTTCGATGCTCATCAATAACAGCAATTCGAAGATACATCTGTTTTATGTCAGCTGTAACTGCAATAGGGAATAAACGGAAATTTAGAAGTAATAAAAATATGTCAGCCTGTAAATTCGGCCCTGTGTGTAACAAATCGTTCAATGACACGCCATTATGAGATTTGGCGCTCGCGTCAAGGACAATACGAACTTTAGTAGTCTGCTTATCATTCCTAATAACAGGGTGATGCGGTATATAATAACCTATAGTCTGGTCAACAGAACTAGGTGTAGTTTCAGTTAAATAATTTTGATCAAGATATTCTTGGATTATTTCGTTATAACTCGCGCGCAAAGTAGGGTCGCGAAGCTTAGTTTTTTCCAAATTAATTAAACGTCGATAAGCGACAGCATAAGAATTTCCGAGTGAGTCTGGATTTTTACAGAATGGTAATGCAGTACAATACCTACCACTAGAGTCACGTGACACACTAGAAGCGAACAGCTGTTCACACTCGAGTTCAGCAGGGCTCATAAAAGCTTTTGACGGTATTTCTTCAATGTTCCAAAATTTATGTAACGATTCGTCTAACGAAAGAAAACAATGAGAATTATCTGTATTTAACGCGGTAGAAAAATATGAAGCGGTATTTAAATGAACGGAACTTTTATCATTGTTAGATAAACTAGCGGGTACCTCACCCATAAGAATATAACCAAACACGGTTTCAATTGCGGAAGGCGCGGTAGGTGAGATAATTTTATCATGCAGTAATAAATATGGGAAAAGTTTAGCCCCTAGTAATAGTTCAACCTCACCGGGAATGTGCCACAATGGATCGGCTAGCGGTAATTCAAGCAAATGTTGCACTGTGGAAGTGTCAACAAAGTGAGATGGTAATTTATCCGTGATACAATCGACTACAAGAGCGGTTATTTTAAAAGAATTAGTTTTATTTTTAGCAGTTACTGTTATCTCAACGTATCCTGTAATAGGTCGCGAAGACGTTCCTACGCCCTTTATAAATGAATTTGAAAGCGGTATAATGTCTAATCGTAGTTTTTTACAACAAGCTGAAGTAATTATATTATTTTGCGAAGCGTTGTCTATTAAGCATCTAACAGAAACGTACTTGTTATATTTGTTATCAACATAGACTTGTGCTGTTGACAAAAGCACGGTGGTACGCGGAATGTTTGAGCCTACGCGAGAACATGCACACAGCGCCACCTGTGGCGAATGCTCGGAACTAGGTACAGCGTCAGTCGATATCGATCTCGCAGGCTGTGCACCTTGGTCGAGATGTAACAGTGAATGATGTTTTTTGTGACAAGTCTTACAAGTATGTGTAGATTTACACTGTGAAACAGTGTGCGTTGCACTAAGACAGTTTACACATCCACGTTTGTTTTTAATAAAATCCAAACGCGCGTTGGCTGATAGTACCTGAAAGGCTGGACAGGTGTAAAGCTTCCAGTGATCATTTTTAGTACAATATAAACAATTTTGATTATTGTCACAAGAAACAAAAGTATGAACATCACGTGACTGATTACGATAAGAATTATTTTTATTATGATTAACGGAAGAGGTCCGAGAAGAAACAGTTCTATCTAATATTTTAACTTGCGATTTTATGAAGTTAACGAAATCCGTATAAGTGGGTATCTCCTCATCTCTCATATGCATCTCGAATAAATGCACGGTAGCGGGGTCTAATTTTTTCAAAGCTAAATTTAATAGAATGAAATCTTTTAAGTCGTTAATTTGTAATTGTTCTAAGGCAGAAACAGACGCGTGAAAACTTTCAATAAAACTATTTAGAGAGGCGGAATTA
Organism: Xestia c-nigrum; assembly: GCA_916618015.1. Taxonomy (NCBI): domain Eukaryota; kingdom Metazoa; phylum Arthropoda; class Insecta; order Lepidoptera; family Noctuidae; genus Xestia; species Xestia c-nigrum. Next base: position 17,913,241 of record OU745260.1, read on the forward strand.
TTAGTTGCGGGTTTAATATTTAATAAGTTACACATGTAGTGTGAACCTAGTGCTCGTTTATCTTGGTACTTTTGAACCAAACTGTTCCAAATCGAAGCGTAATTTTCCCCGGACGGAATAATTCCGGCCGTAATTTGCAATGCGTCTCCTTTCAAGTTACCAATTAAATACTGCACACGTTGAGAGTCAGTAAGGTTTATATTATTATGGATATTTGATTTAAATGACTCGTAGAACACAGGCCAGTTTTCAATCCTACCATCAAAGAAAGGAATCTGAATTGGAGGTAGTTTGATCGAACTTCTAGAATGTTTCGCGTTGTCCTGTGACATTGCGTCATCTAATGACCTTGAAGACTTTGCAGCGATAAGTGAACGAATTCTCTCGACACGGGTATAAACGCCGTCAAAGGATATTTGACTGTTATAGTCGATTTTATGATCAGGATCTATTTGTAAGAAATATGTATTTATTTTATCTAGGTTGGTACTAAATTCCTGACGATTTATTGAGAGAATTTCGGTGTCTGCCATGAACGTTTCTACCGACCGAAGTTCAATACTAGTCGTATTTATTTTCTTTGAAGTTTCATATAGTGACGATAAACGTTCAAAGATTGCTTGATTTTTAGCTTGAAGTAATTTAACTTTCATTTTAAGATCTTCCATGTTGAAATCGTTACTTAGAAAATACAGCGAATAATGATATTGGTTAAAGCGGGTAGACTTACAATAATTATTTTATTGTAAGTGGGGTATATTGAAAGAATGCGGTTGAATATAAGTTATAGGCAAATGTGCCGAACTAACTTACGATAATTAGCGGTTTTTATATTGACCTGTGCTATTTTAATGCAGCAGGCGCAATATTAAGTTGGTACGTAGTTCTCAATGAATAAGTACCTAGCGAGATGTACGAACGTTAGTACGCGTTCAATATGGCGGTTTTATGGACTTTGGTATTTGACCAAAAATCCTAGGTATGAGACCTAAAAAATGCTGATTCTTTGAATCCGACTCGAATGGACCAAATACTTATGGTTAAGTTGGGATATAGCGGGAGTTTCTCGAAGGACCAATATGCGGGTTTATAATTTTTGCGCGGGAAAACAGATTATGAGAAATGTATGTTGCCAACACTTATAAGAGAGTAATGGGAAAGAGGGACTTACTTGAAGGTGAGGATGATCGCCTGGACCGATGACAGATACGACTGGAGTGCGCCGGGTTGAGATCCAGCACGGGTTCCGAAGACTTCTTCAGCACTTCACTGGTATTAATTGTCCCACGTTGTGTTGGCCAACACGTTTTTAAAGTTTAGAGTCTTTGCGGTGGTTCAGCTGTTAGCGCAGCTGTTAGGAAGCAAGCGGTAGAAATATGTGTGCGGTGCGGTGAACGATTCAAACGGAATAGAGAGATTCCACCATGGCGTTCTCTTGTCAAAAACCGCGGCGGAAGTTGACGAGCACCTTTCTCTTTCTGTCACATGCGACGTAGTAGGAAGGAAGGAGATAGGTGTATCAAATAAATGTTGACAACATGAAAAAATATGTTTGTTTTGGAAATATTTAAACAATGAGGTGTACCACGCTCGTATATATTATAGTAAAACTTGTACTACAGAAACTTGCGTAAGCATAGTGTGTATTCATTTCGATTGAATTACAAAATATCTAGGTTCACAAATATATATTTTGAATGGACACTGATTTAAACAAGAGTTATGAGAAAAATAAGTTTTCTATGGAAAATTTAAATTCCTCATATCTCGTTTTTATATCATTTGCAATTAGAGCCGGTAGTTCCTGAGATTAGCGCGTTCAACCAAACAAACAAACAAACTCTTCTGCTTTATAATATTAGTATAGGTTATAATTATATTATATAATTATATATTGTAATATCATATATTGATCATATATTGACTATTTGAAATCTATACTATAGTATAGATTTCAAATAGTCTGTGCTTGGTTACACGACATGACTGTCCATACTAGTATTTTTACCTATAACATCTAACTGGCTAAGCAAGACGGTCCCGAAACTTTACCCTCCCTGCTCCACATAAATTTATCATCGACGTTCTCAGATGCGATGAAAAGAATTTTGATGAAACGACCGCTTCACTCAACTTAGTTATAGACTCAAGTTACTTTAGAAACAGCTTTCATTTAACTGATGGATCCAGATTTACTTTGCCTAACTTTCAGACTTCTATCATTTTCTTTTGTAAAGATAAAGTTGGATCTTCTTTCAATATTGGATAATGAAATAGTTTTTAGAGCAGAATTCTAGTCTAGAATTTATTTAGTGTAAGTCAAATAGAAGACCGATCCTGCGCTAGAAAGATCAAAAACGGATTTTTCTCAACTAATACTTCACCTAGCTGCTTGAACTGCTTCGTCGGTCCAGTGGTCGCAGGCGTTACTGCTGAGCAAGAGGTCCTGGCTTCGATTCCCAGGTCAGGCAGAGTTATATTGGGTTTTTCCATCAGGAATTTACACGGTAGCAGCCGGAGCTTGGATCGGTACTTCTACTTTATCTTCATGTCTACGGAGTTGCACTAGCTAACTTAATTTGACCCTGTGTATCTAGGGTGAAGGCTTAGCTATTTAAAAGAAAAAAAAAAAACAAATAAAATCTATAAAATAAAAAGGTCGAAGCCCTACTAACAGTAAGCAATAAAAACGGAGAACACATTACAGATCATGCACCCCTCTAACCTTTCATTAACGACAACCCTCCAGTTACGGAGGTACCGGCCGAACATTTAACAGATGTACAAGATATTATTCAGAACGATAAGTTGGCAAACTTGGGACTAGAACACGGAAAGGGGATTGCGCGGGTGATGAAGCGGGCGCGGAAAATCAAATATAAGAAACCGCTGTTTTAAACCACTTCTCCACATTTCATCAACCCGGAAGAATGCCTGCTGACCGTATCCGAACTGCAGTGGTCAATCTAGAAATCTCTTAACCGATTGCAGGCAGATATTAGCCGCAATATACAGGGTGTAAATCACCTCATCACAAAGCCGTTAACCAAGCATTCTGTACATCAAACTGAGTAACTTTACGCAAAAATTATTGCTGGGAAACAACTTTTTTTTTTGAGGTTATAAATCATGTAACATTGTGTTGTAACATTGTGTGGATGGATGGATTGAATAGTAAGGGGGTCGTGAAGGTGTTAAACGTCAAAATCTTACAAAAAATACTTGTATTAAAAAAAAAAAACTTGGCAAAAACTTGTAACTTTGACCCCCCATATCTCCGTAACTAGAAGGTTCCCAGGTATGGTGTGGAACAAAAAAATGATCGCAATGACGGGGAGAACAAGTGGCTTTCGGCTTCGTGAAGAGGTGTTTTACACCCTATAGATGTAATCTGGCCAAATGGTAATCCCAAACAGTACGGCAGTGTGAAGCAGCCACGAAATAGCAGCAAACAGCAACGCAACAGGCCCAAAAGAAGATAGTAAGAAGTAAAAATAAACCCGACTCTTTTCATAAGCATTGGCGAATATCAGCACTGGATAGGGATAAGTGGACGGAAGCAGTAGCGTACCTAGGGCCCAATACTACGGCAAGTCCATAGGTCAAGCACACTCTTCAGAAACCCTACGAAGGGAAGAGAGGCAATTACCCTGCAATGGGACACAAATGACTAATAACAATACAACAACTCGCGATGCACCCTGGACACCAAATCGCGCTCGCTACCGCTACGGTCCCCGCACTGAGCATTCAAGTACCAACCTTATCTGCATAAGGTGTAGAGCCACGAAACTCTTCTGAATAAGTAATCTGCTCCCATACCCTTACCAGTTGCCATAAATTGGATACGTTAATATTTGGCTCTTATTACTTTTCACATTTCCCTTCCGATTTCAATCCGTTAATATTTAATCTCGGATGTGATTTTATTATGGTCCCATTTGTATTGGAATTGAATTGCTTTTTATTCCGAGTCTGACTGGTTTTAGTGGAACCACAAGCTATTTGATATCAAATAATGTTGATTCTATTAGGGAAATTGAGTTTGGAGTTAACAATACGGATGAATAGTTTAAAGAAATCCAATAATGCTTTTTATTGTAATTCTGGACCCAGACTTTTACATGATAATACTAGAAAATAGATAGTGAATAACATGAAAAGATAACAAAAGCCAGAGAAAAGAATTCCAAACAATTTTAACAACAAAGGCTCTTGCGATGAAAATATCTACTTAGCTCTCTTTTCCTTTACTAATAAAAAAGACCAAGAAAGAAAACAACGCGTCTTGGAGCAAATCCGTAAATAAAGTAGCTGAATATACGACTGAAGCTATTAAATATTCCGAGTTCAATTACTTCTCGACTTCGAAACACACTGTAGGAGCAAATGTGGGCAAAACGAGGCATTCCCGAAATTCTAGGGATGCCATTACTAAGTGTAAATTAGGGGATATCGATAAAAATGTGGGGTCAGAAGAATTACCAGAGGGGCGATCAAGGATCCAATATTGGATTAACGATTGAAATGAACATTTTTATCGTCAAATCAAATTCGATTCTGTAAATAAGGGTGCTAATAAAATTTAAATTTGATGCGCATTTTGAAAACGTAGTACCCAATTATTTGGTAATAGAAACTTTATTGCAACTGGAGATTTAGAATAAAAGGAGAGGCTTTCGTTGAAAAATAATCGACCATTTAAAAAAAGACTTACTGCAAAAGCTTTTTTTTTCAGATAGACGAAGCAACCGAGGAATTGCATAACATTATGTACAACGGCAATAGCATTTTGACAATTTAACAACATCCATTGTGTTATTTACGTTTTTGAGTTGACAGCTTTATTAAACATTTGAAGCAGAGTATCAGGAATTTCTTTCGCAACATTTCGCATTGTATTTAGTTGATATTACACGTGTTTTGGGTTTCTGATTGTACATAGTACAATCTCAAAGATGTTTGATACAGTAATCATTCTCTTGTCCTTATTTCAATTTATTTAGGTTCAGTATGTCTTCTTCTTTCATACGAGCCTCCCACTAGGTGGACAAATGATCTGGTGAGGGTTGCTGGAATCCGCTAGATGCGAATCGCACGGGATCGGTCAATGTGGCGACACTTGGGGGAGGCCTATGTCCAGCAGTGGACGTCTTTCGGCTGAAATGATGATGGTGATTTTGTGATTTTATCTCTTTGCGTTTCTTTGTAGAGGTAGTTTCTTTTAAATCGATTGTGAATTAAAATGTAGATCGTTGGAGGCACAGTCATATTTACCGCGATAGTTATTTTGCTCGTACTTCTCTATTGAGTACTCATTATCTCATCAGACAGCTCCTTTCTTGCCATATCATCTTTTACAAAGACCATTCATTGTTTCTTTAGTCTTCTTCAAGACTTTTGAATCAGTACCTAACGAACATTCCAGAAAGAATATTGGTTTATTCTCCCGTAATTATAAGAGCGCGGATACGGGCTAGGGTCACAGCTATTCATTTCATATCAAACCTGAACCCTCATAGAAATGAGATTACCGACATAAAGAGGGATTAAAACGCGACAACTATTTCGATTATAATAGAGAATCCTGTCCTTTTCCGTGGTAATGGGAGAGAACGGGATATCAATAGGATTACCATTTTTTTTTAAGTAGCCAGATGGTACTCTTGTGATTTATTTGGAATTTGTTAATTCACTTTTATGATGTGTTATGGAGACACCAGATAAATGAAAGCGGCAACAGGAAGATAATGAATATTATGAATTTAGACAGAAATAAGTGTGAATTATGATGACAAATCATTGATTTAATCTCTATTACACAAGGAAGTGGTTACATAATTGTTTGAAGTCCCTGACTCCTGTGCTAATTGCGGTTTTCGACGAAGAATCGACAAAATTACAGATAAGAAATCTTTGAGTTTGGCGATTCTTTCTTCAAAGAAACTAGTTTCTACGGTGGCCATGCTACGCGGGCAGGATATATTTCTAGAGAAAAATATTTTTTCTATAGAAATGAGGAGATAGGTTTTTAAATTCCTCATATTTCGTCTTTATATCATTGTCCTTTCAAAATATTTATTTAGTAATCCAATCGAAATACATACACACTACCTTTAGAATATTATGTTTGATTTTCATATTATTTTGGTATTACTTTTGTATGAAAAACGCATGCCCCTTAAAATTAACAAGATTAAAAAGACTATAATAACAACAATAAAATTAATTAAAAGAAGCTAACATTGAGTTTGATTGCTTGCGTCTGTATGTCTCTGTGTTGTTATAATTGAATTAACACCTATTTTAATGTACCTTTAGTAAGTCTAATATCTTTAAGTCCGAAGATAATCTGAAAGCTCTTGTGTTGTGAGGCACATCGTTAAGGGACCTACGTTTACCATATTATATGGGCAAGTGGGTAATAAAATATTATCCTCTTTGCATACATTGTCCTAAACACATATTGATGAGGCAATACCTTCAGGTAAACTTGATGACGAAATAAAAGGAAAAAATGCTGTTGGTATAAAGATGTCGGCCTAAAACCGCTGCCGTGATGATTTAGGGGTCTTTCTTGACTGATTGGCCTGAAATGATGAAAAGGAATGATGAGACGTCTTTCCCCTTCATCACCATCATCATCAGCCTATAATGTTCCCACTGCTGGGACACGGCCTCCTCTTAATGAGAGGGAATGGGCTATAATCTACCACGCGGGCCCAGTGCGGATTGGTAGATGTCACATGTCTTCGAATTTTTGGTTCTAGGACATGCCGGTTTCCTCACGATGTTTTCCTTTCCCCATCAGTGGGACAGAATAGGCTAATAAGTAAATGTTTGAACATAGATGAAACAATGTCGTGATGGCCCAGAAGTTCAGGCCGCGCCTCTCATGAATGAAGTTAAGGGTTCAAATCCGGGTAAGTACTAGTGATGTAACGAATGTTGGATTTTTCACATTCGCGAATGCGAATGCGAATGCGAATATTCATCTTCAATATTCGCGAATGCGAATGCGAATGCGAATGTTAAATTTCAAAATGTTTGACATTTCGTGTCGGCCATGTTTAAATTGAACATAGCCGAGCCGATACAGGTTGAATGAACGAAGTTAGTCACAGAAAGTTCATTCGAAAAGTATTGTTTTGATTTGAGGTTAGTTTGGTGTTATTGCATTTCCCAAATTTAACTGATATTCAAGTGACAAAGTGGTATAAAAACATGAGTAAAGCACGTGTTAGCGAAGTTTGGACTTATTTCACAATATATGATGCTGAAAATGTAAATTGCAAGTTGTGTGATAAAAAGTACTCGCGCAAAGGCAGGACCACTAGTGCTATGCGAAATCACCTAGAAACTAAACACAAAAATGAATATGACGAATTGAAAAGAAGAGAGCATGAAAAGCGAGGTGCTGCTAAAATAAATTCTTTGGCGTCCTCTTCGCGACAATGTACCAAAACCGACCTTAAGCAAATATCTTTAGGTGATTGCATCGAAAAAAATAAAAAATGGGATAACAACAACACCAAGTCTTTGGAGCTAGATAATTTAATTGGCGAAATGATTGCACTGGAGGACTTACCATTTAGTTTTGTGGAATGCCTTGGATTTGTGAGATTGATTAACCAAGTGTGCCCCTCGTATAATTTAAAATCTCGGCAATATTTTACTCCGTTTATTTGCGAAAAATTATATGGCAAGGTAAAAGATAAAATTCTGGAATTAATCAAATCATTTGAAAAACTAGCGTTTACAACTGATATCTGGTCTGATTCTTGCTCTGGGGTATCGCTGATAAGTTTCACTTGTCACGGAATTACCAAAAGTTTTGAAAGAAAAATGATTGTTTTGAAATCTGAAGTATTTAATGATGGGCGACATACAGGAGAAAATATAGCCGTAAAGCTAGAAACTATGTTGTCATCATGGGGAATTCCCAAAGAAAAGGTATTATGTATTGTTAGGGACGGTGGCACTAACATGAAAAAAGGTATTTCTTTATTAAATATTAAAAACATTGATTGTTTATCGCACCAAATTCAACTTGTTGTTAAGGAAGGGCTTAAGTCACAAGAATCTATCATTGCAGTCATTAACAAATGTAAAAAGATAGCAACACATTTTCACCACTCTAATGTAGCTCAAGATGAACTTGCTAATCTACAAGAAAAACTTAATCAACCAAAGCTCAAGATAATCCAAGAGTGTGTTACGAGATGGAATAGCAACTTTTACATGTTAGAACGAATTTTAAAAAACAAAGATTCACTGTGCCTTTATGCTTCCACTAACAACAAAATTTCACAACTAAGTTCAGATGAATGGATAGTTGTGGAAAAATTAATTACATTGCTTAAACCTTTTGAAGAAATAACACGAGAACTAAGTGCAGCCAATGTTTCCATATCGTCTGTGATTCCGTTATTGGCCACCCTGGAAAAGGTGATTGATGAATATGAGGCATCTGAAGAATGCATTAGAAAAACTATACTCGTTTTAAAACAAGAAATGAATCACAGATTTTCTCACTTGGAAAACGACAAATTATTTGCTACAGCAACTTTTATTGATCCTAGGTACAAATCGAAATTTTTCAAAAATCCTTCAACCAAAGATCAGGTCGTGAAAAATATTTTGGATTTAATTGGAAATGAGGACTTCAGCTTTCCTTCATGTTCAAATTCAAAGCGTCCTAAAACGACTAATCAGGTTAAGGAAAACTTTGGCTCCAGTGCCAGTCTTTCAGAAAAATCTGTATCACTAAAAGAAACTATGAAAATGATGATGGACTCAAGTGAAAGCGAGGAAGAATTAGAAAATGAAATTCCAAATCCTGTAGAAGTTTTAATTAAAAAAAATATTAATGATTATGTATTGGATAAACGTATTGAAAATGAAGAAGACCCACTTCTTTGGTGGAAAGTTAATAGCAATAAATATGGTATTCTTTCTCCTGTAGCCAGAGAATATTTGGTAACTCCACCCACAAGTGTCCCCAGTGAAAGAGTTTTCAGTGGAGCTGGACTTCTCTACACACCTCACCGAAACAGGCTGCACGGAGAAAGAGCTTCAAAACTTTTATTTTTAAAATTTAACATTCCTTTACTTCAATTTAATTACTAAGAATTTAAAGTTACAGCGAGTTTAATTATTTTAATAGTCAACTGTGTCAACTTGTTATTAGCAAAACTATAATTGTGTAGTTTATATTTGATTATTTTTAATTCATAGAAAAAGAAAATTAGTGAAAAAATGTGCAATTGAAACCAAATGTTAACATTATGAATATTAGAACTTTACTTTTGTTTTAAATAGAAATAAATATTTTTTGTTTTTGTAAAAAGCTTATTTACAAATAGTCAAGTATTCATTATTTGATTTTTTAAGTTTATATTTCATTATCATATTTAATTCTTAGAAAATATATAGTGGGATGGAAAAATATATAATTAAAGCCAAAAAGGTTATAAATTAATATTATACTTAGATTTGATTGGATCTCTGAAGTTCTGTTTTCACAAAAGATACTTGAATTTAGAATTAGATTTTTTTCAAAATATATGTAAGGCATGGACATTCATTATTTTTTCTGTGGTGGAGTTAAGTTGTGATTTTGTTAATATTTTAATTAGACTAACAAGAACAAAAGAGAAAGTGTTTCTAATTTAGTTGCTTACCAAGACTGTTCCATAATATTTTTTTTTAATTCAAGTATGGTTAAATAAAAATATATAAATCTTATCAGTTGTGTTATCATTTCATATGCAACCATATAATAATTTCCTTTTTGTTTGTTAAATACATTCGCTAAATATTCGCATCGTTTTTTGCGAATAGGAATGCGAATGCGAATATCGAAAAATATGCGAATATTGGCGAATGCGAATGCGAATGCGAATATTCGTTACATCACTAGTAAGTACCAATAATGTGACTTTCAATTCATATGTACTTTCTATGTTTATCTACGACATCACAGACATCCGTGAAAGATAACATCGTCAGGAAACGTGAACTTTATAAAAGTCTGAATTCACCAACCTTCAGCAAGAGTGGTGATCAATGCTCTTGCCTTTCCTGTTGAGAAGGGGCCTTTGCCCATCAGTGGGATAGTACTAGGCTGGTATTATTTATTGATTTATTATTAGACTAGCTTCTGCCCGCGATTTAGTTCGCGTGAAGTTTTGATATCGCATCGCATCGCCTGCTCAACGGAAGCTTTTTTCCCGCTTGCAACATGTCTTATTGCTGCTCCACTCCTATTGGTCGTAGCGTGATGTTATATAGCCTATAGCCTTCCTCGATAAATGGACTATCCAACGCAAAAAGATTTTTTCAATTTGATCCGGTAGTTCCTGAGATTAGCACGTTCAACCAAACAAACAAACTCTTCTGCTTTATAATAGGTATTAGTATAGATATATATATATAGTATAGATGAAACAGAAGCAGTGGATACGTAACGCAGCAGGTCGCGAACTTATGGTTTCTACTGACTCCATAGGGACAACACTTGAGGATATGATACAACGAAGAAGAAATTGAAAATTGTAATCAGTTTGAGATGAGAATTACTTATTCATGTAAGATTGAGTAGTAGAATTTGTGAATTTCATAAATTATTTATTTACGTTTGTGAATTATTCAAAATGTAATAGAAATCTTGACTATTTCGTTGTTGGAGTGGTCGCCTTCGCAACTGATGAGCATGATGATCAAATCAAATGAAATCGCCTCAATATACGGACACTGTTAGTGTAGTGTGCTGTCCTCAATGACGTATTATAAATAGACGCGTCATGCATGAACGAACATCACGGCTGTCGAAAACAGCGTAAATACTGTCGGTAGCTAGATAGCTACTTAGACGCACGAAGAGAAAGAAAATTAAACGTCATCTACGGAATGTTTGTTGTTAAAGAGAGATAAATATATTTCTTTAATTCCGTTGTCATTTTCCCTTAACGGCACGTGACTTACATCAGGCGACAGCCGCCATTAGAAGGCATCGAAAATAATAAAATAACCAAAATATTTTTTTCTTGATACTTACGCATGAAATGATACTTTTCTATCTTTCACAGTTAAAGTATAGTTTTGACATGTCCTAAAACACAGGATGGCATTTTTGTTTCGTTGTTTGTGGAAGTTATACACAAAAGTTATTTTAATGTCACGTACTGCCGCGGCACTGGTTGGTACGCGACTAAATGAAAGTCCGGCAGTTGCCTTGCATTCATGTTGCCACTACAGAGCGCGGGCAACGTATCTATAGTTTTATATATCATTGGCTGTCCTAGTGTGAACCGGCCCTAATTAACATTTATGAAGATGAGTGAGGGTAGTTGAATAAACGCCTTCACTTTGCTGTCGCGGTACCTCCAATACTTCAGTCTCCCAGCGACCACGGCTGGTGCAATCCGGTCGAAACGTCGGGATTAAATTAAAGGTAAATTCGCGATAAATACCCGTCTTCTTTAGTTTTATAATGATGATCATTGATGGTCCTGGCTTCAATAGACACGACGACTGTCATCATCTGCCTAGCCTATTCCCAACTATGTTGGGGTCGGCTTCCAGTCTAACCGGATGCAGCTGAATACCTGTATTTTACTCCACAACCCAGTTAATACTGGGAAATACGACACCACTTGATAAGACTGGTGTCAGACTTTTGGGGCCACTGACTACCTGTAACGACTGTCAAAGATGGACAAATTTAAGCCGGGACCAACGGCTTAACGTGCTTTCCGAGGCACGGAGGAAACTCGATGTCTAAGGGTGGTCACCCAGCCACAGACCAACCTAGGCAAGCATGGCTTAACCTAAAGATCGACCCTTGCGGCTGATATTATTTAGCCACGAGCTCCTCCACATAGGCACGACGACTGTATCAAAAAATTGCAAATCTATTTAGGTCCATGTTCACCGAAAAGATAACCGTCTGATTATTTAAAAACAGCTGTCACTGTGACATGTTCCCATACAAAAATGCATTTTAAACAACTGTTTTAGATAATCAGTCTGTCATCTTCTTGGTGAACATGGACCTTAGTCCGTCAGTTAGAGTATTAGAAAATAATGGACACGTATTTTTTTGTTTTTGTAAATCAACGAATATCGACGCATCAAAACTCGGGAGTGGGGACTCGTGACGTCACCACTCGCTTAAAAGTATACCAATGCGTGACGTATTGAGAATTTTAATAGCGTCGTATCTTAGTCAATTTTGGTTTATGTCACAAAAGAAAAAATCTAAATAAATATTCAAATATTTGTTGATATTCTAACTGGTGGACTAATTAGGTCCATTCACCAGAAAGATGACGCTCTGATTATCTAAAAACAGCTGTTTAAAACACATTTTTTGTATGGGGAGATGTCACAGCGACAGCTGTTTTTTAATAATCAGACCGTTATCTTTTCGGTGAACATGGACCTTATTAGTTTTTTATCGTCCACCGTATTCCCAGGTCGGGCTAAGTGTTATTGGGTTATTCCACCAGGACTTCTCAGAAGCAGACCAGCTTGCCCGGTAAATGGCAATAGGGACGCCTCCATGTCAAAACAAACACAGTTCCCTAAATAAAGTAAAACTAGCATTTTGTTTTCCACACGGAGGGTTTCATATATTTTTGTAGCTGACAACCTTAGGGAAAACACCGAAACAAACTGTGTTAAGAAAGAAAAGCAACCTAACCTACTGGTCGAGTTAGTGTTGCCAGATATTTGGGTAGTTTGGGATTGTGTGGAATTCTTCTAGAATAGAGACCTACGTTTCATTGATTCTGTGACGGTTTGATGTTAATCCACTACCTTCTCCTCCAGTGTCGTCTTTATAGTACGTTCTCCTACATTACATTCCTTTATATTATCTTCTTCGATAATTATCTTTTCTACAGTAAATTATTTTACATTATCTTTTTCTATGGTAGCTTTTTCTACAGTATATTCTTCTATATTACCTTCTTCTACAGTACATTCTTCTACACCATCTTATTCTACAGCAACTTTATCATATACTAAACTTGTGTCCAGCTTATTTAACTTTGCTACAAAAATTAAGCCATCTAAAATGAACTTACTAACAATGATCTTTTTAAAAAGACAAGATAATGAAACACAAAATACAAAAGTTTTTCTTCCATATACTGATCCGAGCTTCAAAGAGACCACTCCAGACCAAATCCATCGCATTTTCTAAACAAAAATCCCAGTTTTACTCCGCTTGAGCATGGCAACACTGTAGTTAAAGCATGTTGCTTAGTCCACTGTTTTATTCAACGTCCCCGTTTCTCCCTTGCATCCCTCGCCTAACTGTCGAGTAAAGGTAACATCGGATTGTAAAAAATTTACCCGGTCTGACCTAACACTACTTGCACTAGTGAAACATAGAAGAAGTAGTAGCACATTGTTTTGTTCACAGCATTCTTTATTTTGTTTCAGTTGGAGAATGCAATGTTTCTCGGAAGTAGTTTAAAACTTTGTCTCTCAGTTTAAAGTTATTCAATCCTGTGTGGGAAATATACATTTAATTTTACATAACAGAGGTACATCATCTGTCTAGCCTTTTCCCAACTTTGTTGTTTGGCTTCCTGTCTAACCAGATGCATGTGAATACCAGTATTTTACATGGAGCGACTGCCCAATCAGACCTCCACAAACCAGTTAATATTGGGTAATAAGATGCCCTTTGGTAAGAGTGGTTTCAGACATTCGGGCCACTCACTGCGTGTAACGACTGTCAAAGATCTACAAATGACAACCGGTACCATAACTTCACGTGCTTTCAGAGTAACCAAATATAAAACAAAAAAACAAATCCCATTCTTTTGGCTTTATCATAGTGGGTATATTTAATACATGCAAGTGTAGTCGCGAGCAACAGGCAGTATTGCCAATAAAATGTTGGAAAGATATTGATGAAGGTTAACGAAGAAGAAAAAATATCCAAGACCGTAAGCACTAAAAACTGAGCCAATCCTCCTAATGGAAGCTCTCGTATTAGCTAGATAAACTAATGACCTTATCTAGTAACAGTTATGGTTGCCACCCGTACTAAAATACATATTGTATTGTATCTAGGGTGTAAACTGACTCATCTCGAAGCCGTCAACCAAGCATTCTGTATATCAAACTAAGTAACTTTACGCAAAAATTGGTGAAAACGTTTTTTTTTTTGGGTGACTCAATGAACTCAATGTAACGCACTCAAAACATTGTGCTATATTATGGATTGAATAGTACGGGGGCCGTGGAGGTGTTAAAAGAAAAACTTACATTTAAAGCGTGTATTAAAAAAAAAATACTTTTCAAAAAGTTGGAACTTTGACCCCTAATATCTCCGTAACTAAAAGGTTCCCAGGTATCGTGTAGAACAAAAAAAAATATCGCAATGACGGGGAGAACCATTACCTTTCGTATTCGTCAAGAGATTTTTTACAATCTTTATAGTATCGTACTATATATCAGTCAATTGTACTACAAAAATGTATAGTTATAGAAAAATAATATACTTAGTACGAAAAATCATAGGATTTCATGTAGCTGTATGCTTTTTCGTACTATTTTTTTTTTGTTTTTTAATCGAATTTAGAATTACCTACTTGTAAGTTATTCTAAATTCGATTCTTTCGGCTCCTTCGCTTCTTTCGGCTCTGATAATATTGTGCGTTCACCTTTAATGTGTAAGTACTTTTATTCCTGAATTTTTGCAGCTTTTTTGGGAAAAATACTATATTTGTTCAAAATGTAGGTGGCACCCCTAGTAACAGTTGACCTACTGAAAGCAAACAAACCCCACCACAGATAAAATAACATGAAAGTATTATCAACATTGTATGATTAGGGTCATCACATCTATAAAAGACTCATTACACTCTCTGATTACGATGACACAATAACTTTAGGGCCAATAATTGAAAAGGAGTCCGCGTTATCACTAACGATGACCAACCAGCATAAAGAGCACCCTAATTTGTCCTTAATTAAACAAAAGCACATCAATACAAGGGTTCTAATGAGGCTGGCTGCTTTAAATCGACCAATAGGGGCCAAAAAGGTCCGCATTAAATTGTGATTGATTATTGTGTGTGGCCGATATCGAACGCGAGGCCATATCGATTGTACCCTGATAAATACGTATTACGTTTAATAAGAAAAAAGTGGCCATGTGCGAGTCGGACTCGCCCACGAAGGGTCCCGTAGCAGCAAGTAACATGATTTCAAAGTTACGATTTTATGATTTCTGACGTATTAAAAAAAACTACTTACTAGATTTAGTTCAAAATAATTTTCGGTGGAAGTTTACATAGACATAATATTTTTTTTAGTTTTATCATTGTCTTATTTTAGAAGTTACAGGGGGGGGGGGGCACATTTTACCACTTTCGAAGTGTCTCTCACGCAAACTATTAAGTTTAAACCTCAATATCAGTTTTGAAGACCTATCCATAGATACACACGTTTGGGATTGTTGAAAAAAAAAATGAGTTTCAGTTCAAAGTTTAGGGAACCCCAAAAGTTTATGGTTTTTTCTTTTTTTGTGTGAAATTCTGAATGCGGTTTACATAATATATCTATACTTACCAAGTTAGTTAGTTACTTATAGTTTCGGAAAAATGTGGCTGTTACATACGGATGGACAGACAGACAGACAGACCCACAGACAGACAGGCAGACAGACAGACATGACGAATCTATAATTCCGTTTTTAGCTATGGCTACGGAACCCTAAAAAGTTTTGTGCTGGTCTTTGGAGTATTATTTACGCAATGAGATGCATGTTTTTCTGAGAAGCATGAATTGCGTTTGTTTAACTCCATCGCATGAAATGGCGATCCACAGGCAAAGCCAAAAGCACTACGAAGGATGAGGAGTTCTTTGGTGACGAGGCTCATCCTGGCTACAAGACCAAGTCATGACCGTCATAAAATATATTGTCACTAAAACTAAAGGTGTGTGCAAAATTTTAGCTCAACCGGTTTGAAATGGATTGAAATTTAGTTGCAAGATTTGACTAATACAGTACTAAGGGCCAGTTTCACCGGTTCCGGATAAAGTGTCGGTTAGTTATCTGATAGTTAATACTATCTACCACTTATAGGCTGGTTATAACTAATACTATATCTACCAGATATCGCTATCCGACACCTGTGAAACCAAAAGTGTTAGTTTATCTGGCAGATAAGTTCCTAATAGGCTAACCAACACTTTATCCGCAACCGGTGAAACTGGCCCTTACTGACAAGACAAGTTAAATATAAAATCTTATAAACGCTGCGTGTGACTGATCATTTGTGTCTATGGAGACACAAATGATAGGATGAAAAAACTTTGAATGCGATCATCACGATGTCTAAACAGCGGGCAGAAGCTTCTTTTGGGTTAGCTCGTACCATCGTCGACCCCATCTCTGTCCTCAAGACTAGATAGGGGTCAAAAATTGGCCCATTTATCATTAGCAAAATAAATGCAACGAAGCAAATGAATCGGTTAAGTTTCCTAACAAAAAAACATAGTTTTGTTATCGCCCCACTGAAGCATAATGATTCAAGAATAACATGCAAACTTGTATGCATCACTGATTGCAGACCAGTGTTTTTATTTTCCCACACAAATTATTACTAGTATTCATGTTTTGCATTTATCTACAGCCACTAGGGTCGATCTTTAGGTTAAGTCGTGCTTGCCTAGTTTGGTCTGTGGATGGGTGACCACCCTGCATACCGAGTTTCCTCCGCGCCTCGAAAAGCACGTTAAGCAATTGGTCCCGGCTGTCATTTTTAGATCTTTGACAGTCGTTACAGGTAGTCCGTGGCCCAAAAAGTCTGACAACCAGTCTTACCAAAGGGTATCGTAAATCCTAGTACTAACTGGGTGGTGGAGGTCAGGCCCCTTATTCACAACCATTCGACTCGCTTCCGATTCGGAAAGTCGTATGTCTATCTCGGTCGTTTTCGTAATGCCAGAAGAAGACAGATATACGACTTTCCGAATCGGAAGCGAGTCGAATGGTTGTGAATAAGGGGCCAGATAGGCAGCCGATCTCAACATAGTTAGGCAAAGGCTAGGCAGATGATGATAATGATTCATGTTCTGCATTACGCCTGTTATCCCTGAAGGATTGGCAGATGTGTACCTAAAGTATATTCACATTTCGGCAATAGACTAGTTTCCACCATCAATAAATTGCAAATCTAATTAGTCCATCAATTAGAGTATTGGAAAAGAATGGCCACGTATTTTTTGTTTTACTAATCGATGAATACTGACAAAGATAAAACTCATCAAAACTCGGGAGTGGCGGCTCGTGACGTCACATCGCACTAAAAAATATACCACGGCGTGACGTATTGCGAATTTTAAAAGCGTCGTATCTTAGTCAATTTTGGTTTATGTAACAAAATAAAAAATACGGGTCAAATATTTTTTGATAATCTAACTGACGGGACTAGGTAATTAGTTGTTTTCAGGACACAAGCCTTATTATGTTTAAGTCTCATTGAATAGGGGCGAACTAAAAGAGTGATGCTGTTTAGTATTTTGTTTGTTTTTTCTTATAATATCGTTTTTTTTTTTTCTTTATTCTCTCATTATGTTTACTTTAAACTAGTGTATAGTATAATCACAATTTTACCATTTTATTTATTTTATTTATGTGTTGTCCTGTCGGGCTAATAAATGCTTTTTCTTTCTTTCTTTTTTTTGATGAATATTAATTTTGATGGATTGATTGTATGAGGAATGGACATTCAACAAAAAGGTGTAAATGATTGCGTGGCGGATGACAAGGGAGAATAGCAGGAAGGGCTGGAAAATAATGATGTAATTAGGAACGAGCATATTCCCATCAACTTGACACACATTAAACCAACGATGCGATTAATAATAATAAATTCATTTATTTTCTCTCACAATGGTGTTGTTAGAACTATACAAATTCACATTGTGAGAGCTGCTGCCTGAAGTAGGTTTTAGAAAAAATACCTGTATTACAGGTCAATGTAAAACCTGTATTACAGATTAATGTCAACAGAACCACATTTAATACTAATAATCTAAAAGAAGTAAGGAATGAATTAAATTTTAATGGGATAAGCCCATAAACGCGTCAAGGCGTGTAAAAACCTTTCCTTAGGGTATTTTCGACCCTCGTTATTCGGCTGTCCCTCTGGCATAATGGTTGCTATCTTCAATATTGCCTTTTTGAATATTGCATTTTACTTTGCTATCTGTTTTGAATATTTGATTTGAGCATCAACTGTAGGGTTCGCGATGAACTGAGGTCCATGTTCACCGAAAAGATAACGGCCTGTTTATCTAAAAACAGCTGTCACTGTGACATGTTCCCATATAAAAATGTGTTTTAAACAGCTGTTTTTAGATAACCAGACAGTAGTCTTTTTGGTGAACATGGACCTCTAAATGTTATTTTAATAAACCATCGGTTTTGGTGTCAATATCCAAACGGCATGTGTATTCAATTTTGTGAACCTAAAAAAACCAGGACTTAATATTTTTTTACATATATATCGTTTTTTCAACTTAAAATCGCGTGAAAATTTATTATGTTTAAAGCAAAAACAAACCTTTGAATATTTTCACACAAATTCCTTGAAAACAAAATTTACAAAACCGACCAAAAAAACTAGGCCACCCTTTTATATTTTTATCAAGTAAAACTTGGGAACAAGCAGATTTTAACAGGAATATCCTTTAGCGAAACTCGTGGATCCCTCGAGAGGCTTTTAAACAATATTTATCTGATGCAAGGGTTTGATAATGGTCATTAGGCGTCGTTGGTGGTAGAAAATACACTTGCATCGTAATGGAATGAGCCTGACACAGCCCTAAAAGTGCTTAAACGGGGGAAACGAGAGTAAACGTGGCCCTTACTGAGTGAATTACTGACAAGTGACAACCAATTGCTGAGCACAAGGACGGCAATAAACATTATACTTAAGGGAGTCGTCGAATTTTTATCTACTTCTGCAAATAACCTAATATCTATTAAGAGAGAAATGCTGATTTTCAGAAGTGTCTACGATACAAATAAATAGATTGAAGTGAAAGGTTTTTTTTTTAACGCGTTGAGCACTTTTTGAGCGAACAAAAATATTGAAACTCGCGTGACCGCCACCTAACACTTCGCAGCACTCGTAGCCGATCTCCGCATTTTGACGTCTATCGGCATTCCCAAAGACTGCCACGCATGTTTTTTGCAATTATTTAGAACATAATATCACGCCTGGAATTCCCGAAGAATAAAGCAGAGTGTACTTTTTCTTAACACTCACATTTTCCAGTTAGTTGCTATCAACCGGGCACTTATTAAAACTGAGAAATGTCTAATGAAAAAAAAAACAATAACACTTTGCTCACCCAAGACATCACATCTTATCAGCAATAGCAGAGCAGCAATGGCAGTACACAGGCGGTCACATTTGTTGATTGGTTTTTCTGCAATCGCTTGTAAAAAATATTTTTTACAAAACTCACGTATCACTGTAGTGTTTTCTCGCGAGGCATTCAAACAAAATGTTTTCATACACTTACAAAATCATCTGGGAATTCTAGTATCAAATAAACACAGCTTTCAAGCTTCCAGCTTTTGTAACATTACTTTCTGTGTTCAAAATTCCGCAGCCAACGCTCCATTATATAAATTCTTTTGTATAGCTCTCCAAATCCAGATGATGTTATTTACACAAATATAACTTTAACCTAATGCAAGTTACATTTATATTCGAATGACTAGTAAAATTGAAAAAGTCATAAATAAGCACTGTTATAAGCTAAGTATCGCGATTCACAACTAAACTTTACATTTCACTTACGGAATATCTTCTGTGATTGGTATATTTTTTATTATTATTATCTTCTTTTCCCTTTTGGGAAGGCAAAGGGATCTAGCCCATGCAGCCTGTTCTTTTGTTTTATTATTTTACATAGTTATTAATTATATAAGGCAAGATAGCCTAGTCTTAGGTTTAAATTCTTCATGTTTTTCTTTTTAAATTCCTATATCCTTGTATACATTATATCCGTTTTTTGTTCTATCCTTGTTTTTCTTGTCCGATGGATTCCATGTTTTTCATGTTCAATTTATTATTCTTTGTCGAATCCTTGTGTATTTCTTAAGTCCAGTTCTTAGTCGATTCCTTAATTTATATGTTCAATTCTTTGTCAAGTACTCGTTTTAAATTTCCTTAACTGTATTGCGAATGAAGTTATAAATGGGTAAAAATGTTTGTGCATTTCCCATGAGTTGCTGAACTGAGCGCGGGATTTGTTCAGCAACCTTAAAGATTTGTAATAGATCATCCATAAGCACAAGGCGGTCAATGCCAAAGGATGGGCATCCAAATATGATATGATCTAATGTTTGTTCTTCTCCTTGGCAGTAATTACATTCCGATGTATTAATCATTTTCATCCGATATAGATGCGAGTTAACTCTGCAGTGACCCAGGCGTAAGCGGTTTATTGTAGTGTAAAATCTTCGATTCAAAAAAGTTGATGATTTCGTGAACCATGGTTTCTTGTTTGCTGTCGTACCTTCTATACCTGCATACCATTGTCCTTTTTGTTCCACTGTTGTTATATGGGTCCAATGTCGGTTCAGATCTTCGCAATACTTATTTCTTAGCTCGATAATAATATCTGTGTGCGGTAGGGCAACACTAGTATGAGTGACAGCTGTATTCGTAACGGAATTTATTGACCTCGCCAAGAAATCTGCATTCTCGTTTCCTTGCACTCCTTTATGACTTGGAACCCAGAAGAAAATAACAGTGATGCCAGAGTCTTGAAGCAACTTCCATGCTCTTTTAATTTCATAAATCAAATAGTTAGACTTTGTATTCAGGCAGTGATTTTCTAGCGCAGTAAGTACACTTAAACTATCACTTAGAATAACCCATTTTATTGCAGATTTTGTATGTTTATTAATGTGTTCAAGTGCTGATAGAATGGCTGTAGCTTCGGCTGTGAATATGCTAGAATATTTGTTGATTTTGGATCCTCCACCTATTTTCAAAGTAGAATCGTATAAGGCTATGGATGTACTGCCAGATATTTTAGATCCATCTGTGTAGACATGTCTATAATCTGCCCAGTGAGATAGTTTGTCGTAAACTTCATGTTTTTCAGACAATTCTTTATCAATTATAATATCCATCTGTGGGTATTTACTTTTATATGTTCCCTGGTAACAAGGCCATTCATTTGAGGAGAAGATGTTCATTGACTCTATATATTGTGTTATTTCAGAAAAATCTTGAAGAATAAAGCAACGATCGGGAAAGTTTTTAAGAAGGTTGAGTTTAATAAGAAGAGGATGTGATTTAATGGCAGCTAGTTTGAGGAGAAATTTTAATTTTAGGAATCTAAAGCGGTATAATAAAGGAGGAATATTGCATTCTAGCTGCATAGAAACAATGGGAGTTGTTTTAAAAGCACCGGTTATAAGGCGTAAGTTACTATTCTGGATTTTCTCTAATTTGTCTATTAGCTTGCCATTGGAAGCAAAACAAAGAAAACCATACTCAAAATGACTCCTTACCAAAGATTTATAGAGCATTAACATGACTTTAGGGTCTGCACCCCAATAAGTTCTACATAGGACTTTTAAAATGTTAGAAGCCCTACGAGCTTTGCATACTATATAATCAACATATTTATTCCAGGATAAATTATTTGTAAAAATGATACCTAAAAACTTCGCTTCTGTAACTACTGGTATTGTGATTTTGTCATAACAAATTCTAATATTATAAGATTTATTCTTGCCAAATATCATGACTTTGCTTTTAATTGCATTTATGTCTAAATTTAAATAAGAAAAATAATGCTGAAGTTTTTGCAATGCATTATTTAAAGTTAATTCAACATGTTTTATATTGTTTCCACTACAGTAGATAGTCAAATCATCAGCATATTGCAGGTTTACAACATTATCTAAAACAAAATTTAATCTGTGAATGTAAAGCAAGAATATCAAAGGACTCAAAATACTGTCCTGACAGGTTCCTTTATAGGAATATCTTGGCCCAATAAGCTTCCGGTTATGTTTAACATAAACTTCCCTGCCATGTAAGAAGCTAAATATCCAATTAATCATTTTTCCAGGTATGCCAAGAAGATTAAGTTGCTCTGTGAGAATGTTATGATCAACATTATTAAAAGCACCAACTATATCAAAAAATACACAAACAGTTGTCTCATTGTTATGAATACTTTTTTGAAGATCAAGATGTAAAGTGCTTATACTTTCACGGGCTGAATAGCCTCTGCGAAAGCCATATTGATTGGATGGTAATAAATGATGCTTTTCAATGTAAAATTCAAGTCTTTGTTTTAAGAGCTGCTCAAAGACTTTGCCAATACAAGAAGTGAGAGCAATGGGACGGTAAGAATCAGGATTAAATTCCTCTTTATCTTGCTTAAGTATTGGGATAAGGCAGTCTGTTTTCCATTGAGAAGGAATTTCGTTATTTAGCCAAAGAAGATTAAAAATGTGAAGTACAATATTAAGAGATTTGGAGTTAAGTTTTTTAAGAAAAGTATAAGGTACACCGTCCAATCCATAAGCTGAATCTTTTCTTGAGGATATTGCTGATTTGAGTTCTTGATAAGAAAAGGGTTCTATTAGAAAACTGGTTGTGGAATTAGAGTTGCTGTCTCCATTAAAGTGTTCAGTCATATAATTATCAACATAGTCTGGTGTATATTTATTTAAGAATTCATGTATCCAATTACTATTGTTGTTACTCATAAATTTGCTATAAGTGAAGGTTTTATTAAATTTTTTCATATTATTCCAGATTATGGATAATGGAGTGGTTCGATTAAATGACTCACACAGGTGGGCCCAACTAGCATCTCTTTCCTTCTTCAAGGTAATTTTTTTTAAGGCCTGTAACCTTTTAAAATTAAGGAAATTAGCTTCAGTAGGATCTCGTTTAAATTGTAAATATGCTTGCCTAGACACTTCAACAGCTGATCTACATTTTTGATTCCACCATGGGAGGTGAGCTCGAGACTTCTTTCTATTGCATGTTGAAAATGGTCTGTTACGTTTTTGATGTATTGGTAAGGACTTTTCAATTGCAGAATGTAGTATATAACAGAATTCATTGTAGCTAGCTTGAGGATCCAAAGGATTTATTGTGTAATTATTAAGTGCACTGTCAACTTCATTAGAATATTTATCCCAGTTGACTAATTTATAACTAGGGAATAAATGTAAATCATTACCAACACTGTTATTATTGTTGTTACTATTACAATTAAAGATAATTTTTGTGATTACAGGTAAATGATAGCTACCAAGCGGATCATCATGAACAGACCACTCACAAGAAAGAGCTAATGTTGGAGATACAATAGTGAGATCTAAAGCATTTGGACGCCAGGTCATGGAGCCCACAGTAGTTACCTGACCATTATTAAGTAATACCAAACCATTTTCATCAATGACGTCCAAAATGTCTCTACCACGTGCATCAGTAGAGTTACATCCCCAGGAGATGTGATGTGCGTTAAAATCACCAGCTAGTATTAAAGGATGAGGAATACTTTTAATGAATGAATCCAATTTATTTTTATTAAATCTAGGAACTGTATGACTTGGGCAATACATACTAACAATGCTGATGACATGACCAGCAACATGCAATTGAACACAAATATTTTGTAAAGAGTCATCAAAGAAAGTATTAAGTTTAGAATATTTAATATTATTGTGAATGAGAATGGCTACTCCATTATGTTTATTACCAGTATCATTACGCTCTATTTGGTAACCTCTAAGTTTAAATGGTTGTTCTGGCCTAAGCCAGGTTTCAGATAAAATAGCTATATGTATGTTGTTATCTAGTAGAAAATTATGTAAAAGGAGTTTATTACATAGTATACTTTGTGCATTCCATTGTATCACGTTAATGTCCATAATTAAATGTTGTTTGAATTTTTATTAAATGTTTCATTTATTATTTTTTTGATGCTACTAGAGCTAACATTTTCTTTATTTTTGTGTAAAGTAATGATCTGTATGACAGATTGAACGAGCATGTTCATGAATTTATCTGAATTTAGAATGTTTTGAAAGTTGTCTGATGAAGAAAGAGATGGAAAAGATTTTTCGTTTACAATATCTGAGTATTTATATGACATGGCCTTTTTTTTCAATTCCGTGATTTTTTGTTTTTTAACTGGGCAGACAGAAGATATAGCAATATGATTGCCTCCACAGTTGTAGCATTTTGCATTGGCTGAGTCAATGGTACACATTTTAAAATTGTGATTTTCTGTGCAGATGGAGCATTTTTCTGTATTTTTACAATATTTAGCAATGTGTCCATACCTTAGGCACTTTAAACATTGTTTTACCGGTGGGACGTATGTATTGACCTCGTGGCGCCAGTGATCCAGGTAAACATGGTCGGGCAGCTGAGTGGCTGAGAACGTTACGGCCACAGTCTGCGTCGGCTCCAACTTCACTGCACCTCCAGTTCTTACCCGTCGCATAAATCTTCGAACTTGTATGATGTTCCTGGTGCTGGCCAGAAGAGAATAAATTTTCTTGTTAGACAGTTGTATGGGGACCCTAGTTAGGACCCCAGTGGTCTCCGTGGCAGAGGCAGGTATAGAGGTTTTTAATTTATGTTCTGCAGTTAATTTACTCCCCTGGAGGAACATGTTGGCATTGTTGGCATTATCGAAGACAATGCCGACTTTAAATTTATTTATGGTGCGTAAGTGTTGGACGCCGCTTATACAATCCCTCCGGATTGCGCGCGAGATGCCCATTCGGGTGCCTTCGGTGATTGGTTGGTTATCTTCAACATGTGAAAGGAATACAATGTATTCTACATTACCAATACTGCTATCAGGATACTTCCTTATGTAGTTCGGTGCATTATATGGAACGTAGTCCAGCTTTTCATCAATTGACGACGACGAGTCTGACTCTGTAGACGAGTCGTCGACGATGGAACTTTCCTCCTCTTCTTTTTTTTTCCTTTTGCGCCCGCTTTTCCCCATATTTACAATAATTACAGTGACACTGATATAAATAAGCTATTTACAACTATTATTTATAAAGTTCTAAGGATTATTTAATTAATTAATAGAATTAGCTTAGAAATTGCCGCCTATTTGTTCGAACGATTCCCGCGCTTTTTTCTGGTATATTTTTTTTTCGGTTCGTTTTTTTTTTTAATGTTACAGCACCATGCTGAGATAGGAGCCTTTTGGCCTCGTACAGGACGAGTTTCATTTCTTTTAATTTTTATATATATATTTGTTTTTTTTTTCTGTGTAATTTTTATACTGTTTATTTTTATGTGTTTGTCCTGTGTGGGCTAATAAATGCTTTTTCTTTCTTTCATTCTGATTGTAGCATAGTGCATGTGCATTTTCTATTCAACCCGCGATCATGACGCCTGCAACAGCGTCGAAATATCGGGAATTCGGGACCTCAATATATTATATAACAATAACGGAAGATATCTCGTAAGTGACATTTTAAGTTTAGGTCATAAACATTTTTTTAAACTAACCATCGTGTTGGTATTCCAAAAAACACCATATTTGTTTAGATGTTCGAAAAGACCGCAGATTATTCAGTATGTAACATACAGCCAGAAAGGAATGTTTTACAGATTAAAGAAACTTGGATGGGCAGAACCCACGGAATAGCCGCAAATGGAAAAAGTTTCAAAACCACCTGCCACATTGACTATCCCTAAAGTTTTATAAACACTATACAACCAACAGGTATAATTATACAAGACGTAGATAACTTTAATTTGATACAAAGGTACTAAGTTATTCAGGTTGTTATCTAAAAAAGAAATGCACGTCGATTTACCAATGTAAGAACAATTTTCTTTGGTCCTGAAAATCATTCAGGAATTTCTTAACAATTTTTTTTTGTATTTTTAGAAGATTTTGGAACAATGGTTTCCACTGTACCGAGTTTCCTTCGTGCCTCGGAAACCACGTTAACCTGGTGGTCTCGGCTGTCATTTGTCTATCTTTGACAGTCGTTACAAGTAGTCGACACAAAAGTCTGACACCAGTCTTATTAAATGGTATCGTATTTCTCAGTATAAACTGGGTTATGGAGGTCAGATAGGTAGTCGCTCCAAGTAAAATACTAGACTGGAAGCCGGCCCCAACATAGTTGGGAAAAGGCTAGGCAGATGATGATGATGGTTATCTCTGTGCCTCCAAAAGTCGGAAAGCACGTTGGCCGTTGGTCGCAGACCCGCAACCGTCAATTGTAGATCTTTGACAGTTGTTACAGGTAGTCACTGACCAGACAGTCTGCCAACAAGTCTTACCAATGTGTATCGTATTAACTAGGTTATGAAGTCAAATAAACAGTCACTAATGTAAACTAGTATTCAGCTACATCCGGTTAGACTGAAATAAATAAATAAATAATAATACATAAATAAATATCGCTGGACATTAATACACAGCGCCATCTAGTGCCACACTAAGCAAGGCTTGTGTCGTAGACACCAGATAGTTGATATACTACATATTATATACTTTTTGTTTGTAAATACATACTTATTATACATATAAACATCCATGACTCGGAAACAAATGTCCATGCTCATCACACAAACATTTGCTCCTACCGGGATTCGAACCCAGGACCCTATGAACGTAAGGCAGCTTCACTACCACTACGCCATTCGAGTCGTCAAAAGCCGACCCCAACATGGTTGGGAAAAGGCTATACAAATGATGAAAGCCAAGTGAATGATTCCTTTTAAGAATCTCCTTAAATTGTTGTTAATGAAGATAAAACCCAAAATCTAAAGAACCTTGAAAGTTTTCTTCCCTTCCTAGATGAACAAGGAACAACTTTACTTTTGGAATTACCAAACACTTCGTGCGTAATTATTTGGAGAACTTATTCGGATCTGAACTTTGACCCAATCAAGGTTCTCTGATTATTGTTTACATTTAGAGTGTATTAATTATTGAAATGTCTTGTCAGCTGCTGCCAAAAACGCAATAGCGGTCATTCACTGTTCCCTGGCTCACACAGGTGGAACCCGCGGGATCAATCGACCTAATCCCTAATATTTCTTTGTACGGACCAAAACAAATGAACTATGTATGTACCGTTTTTCATTGGAAAAAATGTTGAAGATCACGATAGATGCCGCCGGTTCAAAACTTGAACAGGCTAATTTTTGGATTATAAAGACCCACCTACATTTATAACTTTTATAAATGTATGGCAGCAACTCTACCTGATCTTTTTTAGATATTTTATACTCAAAAATGTCCTTATTTTAAGTGTTAATTTATAGCTTACTTAGGTAGGTGTTGTTATAATAAAGATTGCAGAGTATCTTTAATCTGGAAAGGTCAGAAGAAATGTCACTGAATAACTGTCGGTACGTTTTGTTCCAAAAATAACTGAATTCTGTCGAAGGAAATTTCAAAACCCCTAGTTGACGCTTCCCGTGAACAAAGGTCCGGCTTTTACCAGTGTTGCCTTACAACGTGGCAACGCCGTCAATCTATATTGCATACAGTCATAGTTGTTTCTATTTTGTTCTTAGTTTATTTAAAATATTTAAATAAATCATTAATTATAGTTAGTTTACTTTCATAACTAACTGTAGGGCAACCAACACTAGGGCATTCTTCAGACATTCTAGTTCATAATTTACTATGTAAAACTCTATAACCAAACCCCGTGGTCTCTATTTCTCCTCACGCCCAGGAAAAACAATGTCAACTTAGTAAATATTTACACATGTCAAGCTCGAAGGTTTTATTACACGTTGCAGGCGTAGCATGGAAGTAATATATGTCCTGTCCTACCTAGCTTAGCTGGCTAGAATAAATAATGGGCCATCCACTGGCAATGTGTTACCGCCATATTGCCGGCAAAACAGGTGATGTCCTTTATTTTTCATTTGTTTTTTTTTGGGACATGGCCAGCAGGAAAAATTAGTTTGTACGGATGATGTATTACCGCTTTATGGGATGAATGAACTTGGAGTTCTGAATTCGATTTTCAGTTGAAGTTGGTGTTTTTTTTTATTGCCTTGTGTAACTTTTTTTTTGTAATCATGGGTCCTACCACAAAGGTTTTATAGTGACTGCCTCGTTGGGTTATTGGTTTTTTTAGGAATTTCTCGGAAACGGTCACGAGGTCTGGATTTATGGCATAAGGCTAGACATAACATCACTAGATCACTGGTCACGATGCAGTTCCAGCAATCATGCAGAAGTTATTACAGCATTCAACCACTTTTATTTGCTCAAGTTTACTAGTTATTAAAATTAATGTAAAATTTGTTCAGTGATCATAAACGTCCACCGCACGTTTATGATCACTGAACAAATTTTATAGTTCAACCATAAAATGAAAAGAGTGGGTGTGTTTTCTAACTGCACTTAATTGACAATTATTGCTGGACTATAGTTTATTTTAGTTAGACTGAAGTGGGAATGTGTAGGTAATAGAAATAACTCATCTATACTAATATTATAAAGCAGAAGAGTTTGTTTGTTTGTTTGGGTGAACGCGCTAATCGCAGGAACTACCGTATCGAATTGAAAAAAAAAATTGTGTTGTATAGTCCATTTATCGAGGAAGGCTATAGGCTATATAACATAACGCTACGATTATTAAGAGCGAAGCAGGAATTAAATATGTTGCAAAAACGGGATTTTTTTTCCTTTCGTTTTGTTCTCTTAAGTGACGCAGACGAAGTTGCGTGGGTCAGCTATTAACCCATAAAGTCATTGAACTCATAATGATATAAGTAATATAATAATTATGTTGTCGTTGGTTTAGTGGTCGCTAGCGTGACTGCTGACCATGAGGTCCTGGTTTCAATTCCCGGGTAGGGAAAAGTGTTACTTATTGGGTTTTTCCATCAGAAAATTCTCAGTACAAGCCACGGTGTCTGGAATAGGCTAGTTTCCACCATCAATAAATTGCAAATCTATTTCGTCCGTCAGTAAGAGTATTGAAAAATAATGGACACGTATTTTTTGTTTTTGTAAACCAACGAATATTGACAGAAATAAAACGCATCAAAACTCGAGAGTGGGGCTCGTGACGTCATAATTCACTAAGGATGATACCAAACAGTGACGTATTGAGAACGTTAAAAGCGTCGTATCTTCGTCAATTTTGGTTTATGTGAAAAAAGAAAAAATACGGGTCAAATATTTTTTGATAATCTAAGTGTCGGACTAAATACATTTTTTCAGTTAACAAGCCTATTTTGCCCAGTTGACGGCAATAGGCTAGCCCACTTTTAATGGGACTTAAACATAACTTGCGAAATTTGAGTGTTCTATTAAGTACAGTTCCGCCTAACCTTTTGTATTTACAGGCGTGAGGTTTTGTTTCTTAATAATGATTGATTCCTACAATAATACTGACTGGAATTCATTAAAGTATAAAAAATCAGCCATACATCGTTTTGCTCAACAAAAACTAAAAACAAATTAAAAAAAAGAACACAAAAGAAGACAAATGGTTTTATACTGATCAGCAACAAGAATGCTCTATAGTTAAATAAGTATAACCAGCAACTAAAACAAATGAACGCTTTGAACAGCACACCATCTCATCATTTCTTATCAGTCGAGGTTAGCACTGTAACTTTCTTAGAACTCGTTGTTTATCGGACGCTAACTTGAGCTAAATAAACAAAGCTTCAAACACTACATTATTGTTGGGAGATATGAGGAACCTAAAGCAATGTTCTGACTAATAAAAAAAAAATTAAAAAAAATCGCTGGACTTTAACACACAGCGCCACCCAGTGCCACACTAAGCAAAGCTTGTGTCGTGGACACTAGATAGTTGATATACTACATATATACTTTAAAAGAAGGAGACTACTGATCGTCTACTTCTTTAAATATAAAAATTACTGATATGCTTAAAATAAAGGGTGTAAAACACCTCTTTACGAAGCCGAAAGGCACTTGTTCTCCCTGTCCTTGCGATCGTTTCTTTTATTCTACACTATACCTGGGAACCTTCCAGTTACGGAGATATTGGGGTTAAAGTTCCAAGTTTTTGACAAGTTTTTTTTTAATAAAAGTTTTTAGTGTAAGATTTTTACTTAAAACACCTCTACGACCCCTCTATTATTCCATCCATCCATAAGCACAATGATTTAAGACGCCTGCGGAGCATGCGTCGTTCATACAAACGTAATACCAAAATAATTTGTAGATCATATATATTCTTAAGGTAGTGTGTATTTATTTCGATTGGTTTACAGAATATCTATGTTCCCAAATATATAATTTGAAAGGACAATGATGTAAAAACGAAATACTTATGAGAAATTTCTAATTTCTAAAGAAAACTTGTTTTTCTCATAACTCTAGTTTAAATCAGTGTCCATTCAAAATATATATTTGGGAACCAAGATATTCTGTGATCCAATCGAAATAAATAGACACCACCTTAAGAATATGTCTTATTTACAAATTATTTTGGTAATACGTTTGTATGAACGACGCATGCTCCGCAGGCGTCTTAAGTGTATTACATTGAGTTCTAACACAAAACATGATTTTCCACCCACACTTCTCCAAGCAAGGAAGTTTTTCTTTCGTCGCACTGTCTCTCTACTGGGCAAAAGTTTCTACAAGTTAAAGAAAATCAAAGAGTATTCTTAATTTTCCTCCAATCCATCTACCTCTTCATTAAACCTTGGTTCAAAATGAGAAGTCTGTCTGTCACAAAAACGGTTCTGCAGATTCAACGTTTGACGCTGAACGGTAATAATATTTAAATCCTTTCACCAAATTGCTATAAACACTGAATACCACAGATTATAGTTACCGCACTGTGGCAGATTTCACTTTTATCACAAAAACTGTGGGACAGAAATGTCACAGATAGCTTGCTATGAATCATCGCGGTCTGTTGTTTCTGCATAAATGTTAATGCTTTTGTACCTTTTGTTGCATTTATATTATCTACACAAATATTCTATAGAGTACCTAAGTGTATTGTGTGATAATAATATACCATCACAACACGATGTCACCAAGATTTTGTAACAATATTATGATTTAAAAGAGTGTCCATATAGTTTCTTGCCCTTTCTTCTCCGATCTACGCTACGGAATGGGCAACTACAGTACTTTCACAGTTTATTTGTGACTGGGACAGTAGCTACATTACATTTTATCTTTGTTTCACCAGTTCAAAAGTGCCTGTTACTCCCCTTTTTGAATTGTATGGGGTAATAATCTTCGGAACTCATAATATTTTATTCTTTTTTTTTTTTTTTTCATAAGTCATGGATGTTTATTTGTATAATATGTATGTATTTACAAACAAAAAAGTATATATATGTAGTATATCAAATATTTAGTGTCCACGACACAAGCTTTGCTTAGTGTGGCACTAGGTGGCGCTGTGTGTTAATGTCCAGCTATATTTATTACATTTATTATTTTATTATATTCTTTTGCCCTTATTCCAATTTATTTGGTGTCGGTGCAGCATGACTTCTTCGTCCATACTACTCTATTACTCGTTACCTCAACAGTTACCTCCTTTCTAGCCATATCTTTCTCTTCGGATCTACGATTTCGAAAATTATTTCAATTAGTTGCAAAATTAGCTCACGTAGTCGCCTTAAGGGGCCGGCGGAGCATGCGTTTTTCATATAAACGTAATACCAAAATAATTTGTAAATCAAACATATTGTTAAAGTAGTGTGTATTTATTTTGATTGGATTACAGAATATGTAGGTTCCCAAACACATATTTTGAATGTACACCGAATTAAAGAAGAGTTATGAGAAAAATAAATTTTCTATAGAAATTTTAAATTCCTAATATTTCGTCTTTCATTGTCCTTTCGAAATATTTATTTGGGAACACAGATATTCTAATACAATAATTCCTAATATCTCGTCTTTCATTGTCCTTTCGAAATATTTATTTGGGAACACAGATATTCTAATACAATCGATATATAGACACACTTAAGAATATGTTTGATTTTCATATTATTTTGGTATTACGTTTGTATGAAAAACGCATGCTCCGCCGGCCCCTTAAGGCGTCTACGTGAGCTAATTTGGCAACTCTATTTGTGGTGGTACAAACTTCGTTTGAAACACTGTTAGAAAAGTTCTAATCAGCTTGCACTACAAAGTGGTTGTTATGTCAGTCACTGCCCGCCGAATAGTGCGAAATGAGTGGTTTCGATCGATTTACATAAAATCTATTTATTGGACTGAAAAAATAAAAAACACTATGATGCTAATATGTTACTTATAGAATTATTTGCCAAAACATCACAGTGATCGCATGTATTTTTGTATGGTTTTTATTCGTTAAGAGAAACTTTTAGACATATTTTCGTGATTTTTTTCAATCGAGTAAAATCAATTGTATTATGTTTTCAAAACACTTTAAATACTACATATATCCTGAAGAATATCATATATTTTTCTGGTTTTGTTTATTGCAGTGAATCATATACTTTTAGGTATTATAAAACTCGCGTTCAGCTCATGTAGTCGAGAATGAGAAGCTACATTAACCCCGAGTATCATAAGCTACTCGTATATTAAAATATTTGAACTGTTTTGTTGAACGGACCCAAACGAAGTGTTACCGTAGAAGTTTAGATAGACGCCAGTCAAAATAAAAACCGAAGGAAAATAAGCAACAATAAAGAAACGGTCATTCAGTTTGACGAATTTAACAAAAGATGTGCTGGTTTATTATGTTACGAGAAAAAAAGGCGGCCATTTTTGTTGACTTTCTAATTCAGCATGCTTATAAATTGATTATTTTGGCAAAAATTAATTTGAGAATGGTGAGCTGTCGCCCGTTTGAAGCAAATTAAAAGTTTTAAAATTATTATTTGGAGGACTGGTTAACAAAACCGCCTCTAGAATTTATTTGCCGAATTTAATCATAATACTTACCTAACCATCTACTTATTATTTTCTTACTTAGGTGTAATTTTTTTACACTTGTTTTGTTTGTAAGGAATATTTTTTTTTTAAACATAATTAATTTGTAAAGAAATAAATAAAGGAAAATACTGTCAGAACTGGAAGATGGACGCAAAGGTCCGCGAAGCCTTTGCCCAGAAGTGGCACAGAAAAGACTAGAAAAAAATGGTTCTCTTTGATTATTTTCCTTTCTTTGTTTTTTTTTTGTTCTTTTTTTTACGATGCAGTAATAATCGGGGGTAAGGCACAGGTAAATGTATACTCACATTTCGCTATTATAGTTATATTTAAGTCCTGTGTTAATGGGGGAGAGCCTATTGCCATCAAACTAGCACAACTCAGAAAATTCCTAATGAGAAAACCCAATCACATTTTGTCCGATCTGGGAATCGAATAACTGGACCAACAAACCAAAATATCAGTGGGAGGAGAATAGGTATACATATTACCTGTGGGAATATGGAATTGAACGTTATCAATACATAACCAAGTGTTCTTTTAGTCCACACCTATTCCTTCCTTTGCTTGCTGTACTGCATTGCTTGTAAACAAATATGTATGTTATTGCTGTTATGTTAAATTCCATTGTCCTTAATCGTGAATGAGTAACACGATTGCTACCTTACTTAGCGTCGTCCGACACGTAATACCTATTAAGGTTACAGGCTATCGTAGTATCTGTGTCATTAACAGTCGCGTTTCTATGTAAACAGACATTTGGCAAAGCCGTCAACCAAGCATTCTGTACATCAAACTAAGATACTTAAGGCGATTACATGAGCTAAACGCGAGCTTCTATATTCAAAGCTATAAAAAAAAAAACAGAAAAATATATGATATTCTTCAGGATATATGCTAGTATGATGGTGTTTTGACATGAAACATAATACAATTAAATTGACTCAAAAAAAAAAAACACGAACTTATCTCTAAAAAAATATTTCAAATTTTCAACAATAAAAAACATGCATTACATGCGATCATTCTGATTTTTTGGCAAATAATTCTACAAGTAATATATTAGCATGATAGTGTTTTAGTTTTTTATTCCAATCAATAGTTTTTTTTTTGTAAATCGATCGAAACCACTCATTTCGCGCTATTTGGCCCGCCTTGACTGACGTAACAACCACTTTGTAGTGCAAGCTGATTAGAACTTTATTCCAACAGCATTTCAGACGACTTCAACCACCACAAATAGAGTTGCTAATTTAGCTCATCTAATTGTGGCTTCTTCTTCTTCGTGTCGATGATTCCCATCGTTGTTTTATTAAATTGTCGCTGGGAAAGGGTTTTCTTTTAGTGTGTAAATTCACGTTTTACTATAGAACTCCGTGTAAACGCACTCTAAACTTTATACTTTTAAAAGTAAACGGGTTATGGAGGAATTAAAATAAAGTAGGTACAACATACCTTTAAAATAGGATAAGAAACAAACTTGTGAAAAAGTTGGAACTTTGACCTAGACATGGAGTGACTGCCTAATTGACCTCCACAACCCAGCTAGTACTGGGTAACACGATACCCTTTAGTAAGACTAGTTGTCAGACTTTTTGGGCCATTGACTATAACGACTGTCAAAGATCTACAAATGACAGCTGGGACCAACGGCTTTACATGCTTGCTTGCTTGCAAGCATGCTTGCTTTCTAAAGCACGGTGGAAACTCGATATGTAATGAATGTTCACATATCTAGAGTCCAATCTAGACAAGCATGGATTAGCCAAAGATCGACTCGAACGACTGTATTTATTTAGCCACGAGTAAAAAAATAATAATATGATATTATTTTTTTTATTTTTTTTTTTAGTTAAATAAAAATTAAAAAAGTGAGAGATACTTCTTCTCAAGAAATACAGTTCAAACTAATTACTTATAGTATAGACTTGCAGTTCAAAAATACATTTCAAAACCTGTTTCTCTCTGGTTGATCAAGCAAGCGACGTTTCCCATCGAAGTAAACCTATGATAAGCTAGGTTACGTAACAAACATAGGTACATAGTGAACTATAAAGATAATAACGGTGGGGTACCGACAGGAAGTCTGCGTCCTCAATTATTATAGTTATGTTTAACTGCAGAAGGTCTAGTGAATTTTTACTTCACTTTATGTCATTCTGCGGTTAAGGCAAAGGTTAAGGTGTAAGCTCGCGAGGTTTTGTTTTTTTTTTTTGCAATATGTAGGCCATAGCACCGGCCTGCATATTTAAAAAAAAAACGTTTGCAGGAGTTGTGTGTGGTTGTATGTTGATAAAACTATTGTTCGCGACTGTAAGACGTGTAGTTACAGAATTGTTATCATCAAAATCATCAATACAAAAGGTCGAGGAACGATTTTGACCTTTATGAACTTGGAGGGCTTATCCTGGAGCATACACGTTAAAGAGTTACTAACATATTAATTGTTGTGCTCTGATTTAGTTCAAGTTTGTGATAGTTTAGATTATGATTTTATTATAAATACAATTTTAATCTACCAATCCCTAATTAAGTCAAGTCAGAAGCTCATGGGTGGCATTCAAACTCTGACACCAAGTAAAGAAATAATCACACGATAACGAAAGATTACTTCCCAGAAATTAATCCTTATTAGCGACACTATCGAACGGTGTGTTAGGTTAGGACAGTCCTGTGGACGGTGAGCTATGGGCCTATGGGCTAGCTCGCCGTCCGTCCGTCTTATGACGACAGGCCGTGTCGACGGCGCGTTCGTGTTCCACGCGCGCCTCAAAGAGTTGTCAGAATAATGGAGGGGCTCGCAAGGGCCGAAGCCTGCCAAAGGGCGAGGAAGGACTATGGAAGGGTCAGTAAAAGTCTGACACTCCCTCCTGCTCCGCCCAGAGTGGGAGACGTTATTTGATGATATCACAACAGGATAAAAAAAGAATGTTAGTACAGTCAAGTGGTGTTTTTTTCTAATTAAAGTGTTAGATTCGTAGCTAGGAATATTGATATGTCAAAAAGCCAATGATGCAGTTTTATTTTCATCAAAATTGGACCCGAGGCACCTTTGATTTTTTTTATTTCAGCTTTACCTCATTGTGTTGGATTTGTCTATTTGTAGCTACTTATAATATGCGGATTCATAGGTCCTAGATTATTGTAATCGCTTTCATAGTGTTCGTTTTCTTTGGCAACTTTCAGACTTTACGGAAAACTTTCTATAAAATTGGGTTGAATGAATTCATCATGGGTATGATGAATTCATTCAACCCAATTTTCTTTCAATTTTCTCTCTATTTTTTTATCATTTATGGTTGTGATCTGAGGAATGATTTAGTTGCGCTTAGAAATAGGTGCACTCTGAGGAATACCTCCTCTACATGAGTTTAAAATATTTTTTATCCAGAAGTAGCCATGTTATTCACAAAACTGTCCTGTAAAGTAAGCACTTTTCACTTTCGATAGTTTACCTAGGGGCCTTTTTAATTTTAGGCTGATCCTTTTGCCATCTATCTTTACTTAGTCCACAGCTGGTAGTCACATGAACTATTAGTCGGTATCGGGGTTAACATTCACCTCTAATAGCTCGGTGTTAGTAGCGACTACGCCAACAACTGTAATTATTTGATGCCAATTCGATAGCCGGTATTTCGAGCCGATAATGTAATGAATGGTAGTTATGTAATGTAGGTACATAACAGTACGATTTATTACGGTGTAGTTTTATGAATAGCAAACGCTATTGTTTTACAAGGATGCAATAGCGACTTTTCATTTTCAATTTTACTTTTTATACAAAAAAAATGTTACGATGGGCTTACACCTAAGAACAATTATGGACCCTGTTAAGGCACAACAATAAAAAGATTAACATTAAATGTTAAATAGTTAATAAAATATGTTTTTTACAAACAGTGGGTATTTAAGTACCGGGGTTGCCAGACTGTTCGAAATAGATACCGCGTGGCCCCAGAACACAAAGGGCGAGGAAGGAACATGGGTGGGTTTTAGTCAGTAAAAGTCTGACACTCCCTCCCGCTCCGCCTAGAGTGGGAGAAGTCATTTGATGATTTCCCATCCGAAAAAAGGGTATGTAAGAAACACATTTATCAAAGTAACATATGCTACAACTACACGATAACAATTTATTTTAATTTCAACTTTTCAACACAATCACGCTTGTAATCTCCACCTCCGAGATTAGACAGAGCTGTGCTTGATAGTACACTCACATTTCGCCAATTATGTTTAAGTCCCATGTAATAGGGACGAACCAAATGCCATCAATAATCAGAAAAACGGCGAAAATCTAAGCAGTAACACTACAAAGCCTTTCTAGTAGAACCTGCATCTTTTTATCTGGGAATGAAAACATTTATCGACAACAGGCACCTCCGTAACCTTTTGGACGCCATTGTCACATATACGTGACAAGCAAGCGCGTGCCCTGTACGCCAAACGACACAAATATGAGACAAAATAGTAGATGAAATTGAGGCTTGGCGTGGAGGGCACGCGCGAGCGTGTGCTGTGGCAGTCAAAAGGTTAAGGGGCCGTCGGAGCGTGCGTCGGTCATACAAACGTAATACCAAAATAATTTGTAAATCAAACATATTTTTAAGGTAGTGTGCGATTGAATTACAAAATATCTACAGGGTGAAATTGAATAGATGCGACAAATTTAAATATACAATAATACGTGTTGTCAAGAAAATGTATAAAATATCAAATGTAAAATTTTAAAATTCACCCTGTATGTTCCCAAATATATTTTGAAAGGCCAAAAATATAAAGACGAGATATGAGGAATTTAAAATTTCTATATCAAGCTTATTTCTCTAATAACTCTGGTTTAAATCAATGTCCATTCAAAATATATATTTGGGAACCTAGGTATTCTGTAATCCAATCGAAATAAATACTCACCACCTTTAGAATATGTTTGATTTACAAATTATTTTGGTATTACGTTTGTATGAAATACGCATGGTCCGCAGGCCTCTTAAAATTCTTTTATTCTCGTATAAAACAAGTGAGAAGTTCCAGAGGTACTTTAAGCTAACTTAGACAATACTTAGGATAATTTTGCTAATAAAAAGTCGGCAGTCGCGGTTTCAGAACGTGTGCCATTTATTCTGGTAACTGCGCATCTTTTAGCAATTCCAAGAAGTTTGAATCTGTTTAGCAGTACCATCTTTGCACTTATTTTCCTTTAAGTTAGCATCGCTATCAAAGTCGGTAGTATTTATGGCTAGGTTTTATTTAACTTACACTGTTCATTTGGTAAAGTTGTCCGGTTCAAAATTTGTAAAAGGTTTTTCGACCACTTTTGGGTTTCAGATTAAGCTGAAATTTTGCGTACCTACACAATAAACTGGTGGTTGACAATAAATTTTTATGACAGATGTGACTTGGTGCTGCTGCCAGGATCGCCTCCTCATGAGAGAACTCCTCAACTGTTAATAGCAGAAACACAAAACTTTGTATGCGCGTTCAATGTTGATAGATAAAACTTTTATTTAAAAAGTCTATTTATTTTCATTGCCATAAGCCTGGTGTTCGTTTGATGTAACAGTTGTAGTCAAAGGGAAAATGACTTTGAAATGATTGTTGATCTTATCATTATCAACATAGACAGATAGTCTAACAAAGAAATATTCACTGTTTTAGGCTTTCACGCGGCAGGCCCAGAAGGAGATGGCGGGATGAGCTAGACTCTTTCGCAAATATATTAGCATGATACAAGCAATATATAGCAAGCAATATATTAGCATGATACTGTTTTTTAATCCAATGAAAAGTTTTTTTGTAAATCTATCGAAACCACACATTTCGCGCTATTTGGCCCGCAGTGGCTGACGTAACAACCACTTTGTAGTGCAAGCTGATTAGAACTTTATTCTAACAGCATTTCAGACGAAGTTTGAACCGCCACAAATAGAGTTGCTAATTTAGCTCGTCTAAGCGCCTTAAAGTAGGACATATTGCAAAAATATGTTTTTTTTTTTGTAGTAAAGCAGTTACTCAGATTACAAAACTCCACGATGAAAAACATTTCCCATTCCGACCACGTGCCTCAGTGACGTATTTATGACTTAATATAATAAATAAACGCTCTTATCGACAGTGATTAATAGAGATTGGACAGATTAATCGCTTGGCAACAGGTCAGTGTAATTTCAATAGTTATCTTTTAATCTTAACGTGTTAGGCTGTAATCTGTTGGAAACTAATTGGTCCGTCAGTTAGATTATCAAAAAATATTTGACCCGTATTTTTTCTTTTGTTACATAAATCAAAATTGACGAAGATACAACGCTTTTAAAATGTTCAACACGTAACGCCTAGCCCGTAGCCATCATTTTTAGTTAGGTACTTAGTTCTGACATCATGAGTCCCCACTCCCGAGTTTTGATACGTTTTGTCTTTGTCAATATTCATTGATTCACAAAAACAAAAAATGTTTACGTTAATCCCTGATTTTTGAACTGACGGACTAAATAGATTTGTAATTTTTTGAAACTGTTGTCATGCTTATTGGACTCGAAACTTCAATTAATGATGATTAATAAAGTACAGTGGCCGAAAACTCATGATTTTTTTGTCTTTTACACTCTACTCCCAAAAAATTGAAACAATTATGGACCATGTCGGGCACAGGACATTTTTTAAAAATAATGTAGAGAAAGGAGGAGCGCTATAATTACTAAAAGTCTTCCAACCACTCTAAACCTAACCTAATTAGGGCGCCTACATGAGCTGAACACGTGTTTTATAATGCCTTAGAGTATATGATTCACGGTAATAAACAACCAGAAAAATATATGATATTCTTCAGGATATTTGCTATTATGATAGTGTTTGAAAACACAATACAATTATTTTGACTCGATAAAAAAATTCGCGAACAATTGTCTCTAAAAATTTCTTTCAACCCAAAAAAAACATACTAATATACTTGCGATTATTCTGATTTTTTGGCGTATAATTCTACAAGCAATATATAAGCATTATAGTGTTTTAGTTTTTTAGTCCAATTATTCCTTTTTTTGTAAATAGATCGAAACCATTCATTTCGCAATATTTGGCCCGCAGTGACTGACGCAACAACCACTTTGTAGTGCAAGCTGATTTGAATTTTATTCTAACAGCATTTCAAATGTAATTTGAACCACCACAAATGTAGTTGCTAATTTAGCTCATCTAGTCGCCTTAAACCAAATTAAGATCATAAACTCACCCAAGTTTACATTATTCACCTCAAGTTACCAGAGCATCCGTTGACATCAAGTATTGCGCCCTAGTGTGTAATATCAGACATGAGTGTCATTACAGAGTAAATTGCTCCAAGACACATTATCTTACAACCTGAGTCTGTTTAATGTGTGCAACACCATAACAGGTAAGTTTTTGAATGCACTTTGTTTTAGTAGCCCGTTCGGGTTTAGAGAGTGCGTACTTTGAATATGGAGGTAAGTTTGGTTTTAAATTAGTTCAGAGTAATCATAGAGACCTTGCAGTGGTGATTTTCAGATGAGTTGAACATACCTGTAACAAAAGACATACGTTCATTAAACATCAATTTATTTTACTTTTCTATTGAAACTAGCTGCTGCACGCCATCCCCAGTATATTTTTTAAATAAAAGAAATATGTCATCGAAATCCAGTACGAAAAACCACGCGGTCACACAGGTTAAAATTATTTAGATACAGGACATAACTTATAAACTACTACAAAAATTAATCAATTCCAATTGTATTTTTAACTAGCTGTACCCGGCATGCGTTGCAATGCATTTTTTCCTACCTACCTACCTACCTGTCTACTTCTCACCGTTTAAACCTTCCCTGGACTACGACAAACATTTTAAAACCAAAATCAGCTCAATCGGCCCAGCCGTTCTCGAGTTTTAATCAGACTAACGAACAACAATTCATTTTTATTTATATAGATAGATAGATAACGCAAAAAAAATAAAAGCATATTCCAAACACGTTTTCACATTTAACAGTGGTTGTTTATGTTAATTTAAAACCTAAATTATGTACTTAACAGAAAAATAAAACATGAAAAAAAAATGGTGTAGTGCTAATCTCCCAACGGCTTGGATATTATAAGGAGTAACTAGGTTAAATAAAAATAAAAAAAATACTAATGTTTTGTGCAAACGAAAAAAAAGCCTTAGAATTATTACAAAATCCTATTAAAATAGGAAAATAATCTTTTTTTTTACAATAATTTCACGTGGAATGAATGTCGTGGTCAATAGTTATTTACTAAAAAAAACTCTGTCGTCTTTACCTACTTTACTTCCAATAATTTACATGAATAATAAATAAACGTGATTCTTGACACGGTTGCTTGACCGATGACTAACGTCTTTGGGCAATCCCCAACAACATAAAAACTCCCACTATTTATTAAAGCCCACGTCTTGGTTTAAAGACGGTTACTATAAGTAATTTTCTAGAAAGAAAACATTTTCCTTAGTCACAGAACGTTTTCCTTATACTGTGGGCTGACAAAATCTTCCTGACCTAAGTTATTGTTAGAAAAAATAACTTCAAACCGTAGGTAATTTCATAGCGGGGCTATGGATGGGGGCCTATAGCAGTAGACCATATCAGCTGAAAAGATGGAGACGTCGAAAGCATAGGTGTTATTCGCCTCATAGGTATACCTAATATCCTAACGTATTCTCATAATCAATAGGTCGTTCCGGGGAAGATGGCCTATAACGTACGCATATTCTTCCGCTCCTCGGAAAGCACTTTAAACCGTTGGCCCTGGCTGTCATTTGTAGATCTTTGGCAGTCGTTACAGCTGTCGTATTACCCAGTATTAAGGCGGAGGTTTCTTGAAAACGGTCCAAAAGGCGGTTTTTAAAAGCAGTGTATCTCTAAAACTGTAAATAATTTCGACAAATAAAAAAAACTTTATATTTTGAAGTCCTGTTTGCATACACTGATGGAACTCAAAACATAATTTGACAAACTTTAATGCACCAAAAAATATTCAAACATACCTCTTAATTTTCTTTCAATAAAATTTCAAATGCTAAACTACATCGACTGATGGACTAATTATTATGAAATAGTTAAGTTCTAGTTTTAAATCGATCGAAAATACTCGTTTCGCACTATTCGGCCCGCAGTGACTGAAGTAACAACCACTTTGTAGTGCAAGCTAATTAGAACTTTATTCTAACAGTACATATTTCAAACGAAGTTTGAACCACCACAAATAGAGTTGCTTATTTAGCTGATGTCGTCGCCTTAACTTGGTTGTGGAAGCAAGCAGGCTTTCGCTCCATGTAAAATACAGTATTCAGCTGCATGCGGTCAGACTGGAAGGCGACCCCAGCATAGTTGGGAATAATCATCATTCTTCAAAACTAGGTGTTTAATTCATTATTTTTCGTTCGGTCTTTCGCTAACTATGTTACATACCTATCTATGGATTCACTACAATCTGCAGTGGCCAATGTGGAATACGCATGACGGCAGTATCAAAAAATTACAAATCTATTTAGTCCCTATTGGAAAATATGGAGACGTATTTTTTGTTTTTGTAAATCAATGAATATTGACAAAGATAAAACGCATCAAAACTTGCAAGTGGGGGGGGGCTCATGACGTCAGTACGCTCTAAAAAATATAATTTAGAGAGTTTTAAAAGCGTCGTATCTTCGTCAATTTTGATTTACGTAACAAAAGAAATTAATTTAAAAAAATATTTTTTAGTTAAATTTTCTCTTATTTTAGAAGTTACAAGGGGGGGGGACACACACACTATTAATTACTACTTTGGAAGTTTCTTTCGCGCAAACTATTCAGTTTAGAAACAAAATATGTTGGAAACATCAAGTAGACCTATACATATTCAAATTCAAATTCAAAATCATTTATTTCAATCCCTTTAGGATCATAATCAAACATAATTCGATATAAATTAACCATTACAAAATTAAAATTCCAATCAGTAGGTACATAAAAAATATTAATCAATTAGGTAGTGTAAATTGAAACTAAAACAACAATTTAATATTATAAATAAAATTAACAATTATAAAAATTAAAATGTAAATCGCAAAAAGTACAAAAATAATTAATTAAATAATAAACATGTCATTAAAATTCTAAAATTACAATGGAAGACTAATAATACACCTGCCTCTGAGTCATTTGTTTGTTTGTCATTACATTAACCATATAACAATGGCTAATGTAACAACAATCAAACCTGTTCGAAAATACGTTCAGGATAGTGTTGGAGGTAGCCCGGAGCCTGCGCCCCAGAGATGTGCACCGCTTTCGCATCGTCGCGTAGAAACAGTCGACACCAGCATCAGCGAACATCCCCGACGCGCTGCAGTGCCGGGGCAGCCCCAACAGCACCCTGAACGCATTATTATACTGAACACGGAGAGCGTTGTACTGTTTCTGGGTATATGAACCCCAAAGGCTGGCCGTGTACAGGGACGTACAAAAAGCTCTGAAAAGCGTTACTTTGACGGCCCCCGAGCAACGAATAAACCTGCGCGCGATCATATTGGCCCTCACAGACAACGCCCTCCGCTCCCTGTCGATGTCTGCATCGTCTTTCAGGTCAGAGGTCACGATATGCCCGAGATATTTAAACTGATGAACTCTTTGTAAGTTGACACCATTCAATCTTATAGGTGGAACAGAATCCGGGCAGTTCCGACCCCTGGCCTGAAAGACCATGCATTCGCTCTTCTTTGCGTTATAGAGCAAACCGTGATCTAGTGCGTAACGCTCGCAGATGCCCAGCAACCTGGATAGGCCACACACCGAGGCGCTCAGCAGCACCATGTCGTCTGCATAACTAATATTGTTGACACAAACACCGTCAATATGGCAGCCGACACGAGTACCACTGAGCTCCTCTATCAGTGCATTGACGTACAGGTTGAAGAGCTTTGGCGAGGTCAGTCCGCCCTGCCTTACCCCGCACTCCAACCTGTACGGCTCCGACAGAGCACCGGACCACCGAACGACGTTGACCTGGTTAAGATACCAGTACTTGAAAATTTCTAACAGTTCCAGCGGCATTGAGATGTTCCTTAATTTTTGCCATAAGATGTCATAACTAACCAGGTCGAACGCTTTCGAGAGGTCGAGAAAAC
The DNA here is from genome assembly GCA_916618015.1 of Xestia c-nigrum. Classification (NCBI taxonomy): domain Eukaryota; kingdom Metazoa; phylum Arthropoda; class Insecta; order Lepidoptera; family Noctuidae; genus Xestia; species Xestia c-nigrum. The sequence goes on from OU745260.1 coordinate 17,957,345, forward strand.
ATGCATAAATAGGTGTGCTCCTATCGGAGTAGTACCTGACAGTTTGCTTCAAACACAAGATAGCTGACTCAGTAGACAGTCCCGGTTTAAAACCAAATTGGTTGTCATGCGTGTTTATATACCGGTCAAGCTGTGTATTAAGCAAACTGTCAAGAACCTTAGCAAGCACTGTGGCTAGTGAGATTGGCCTGTAGTTGCTCGTGTCGCCCAGGTCACCGGTTTTATTCTTCACGATTGGTACCACCACGGTCTTCATCATCTCTGCTGGCAAGTACGCATGTCCCAAACAACAAGTATACAACATGGCAAGAACTCTGGGGAGGTGGACGCCAGCATGCTTTAAATGCTCAATGCTCAGGCTGTCGTGGCCAGGAGACTTACCACGCGACATTGACTTGATAACTCGCCGAATATCCTTAGCTGTAAATCTAGTGTCCATCTCCTGTCCATGTGACCCATCCACACTGAATGACCGTGATGGTCCCAATGGCGATTTCACCATAAAGTGATCCTTAAACATGTTCGCAATACATTTTGGTTCACTCACACCGTTAACGCTCACGGGTAAGCCCGGCTTATTATTAAGCCTACTAGTGGTCTTCCAAAAATTCCGAAAGTCATGTTTCGAATGGTGAGACGCGAGAATATCCATCTTTATCTGCTCCCTATTATTTTGGCACCACTTTAGGCGTGATTTAAAGATTTTACGAGACTCCCGCATCTCCTCCCAAATACGACCTTCACTTGGTTTACCCCATAGTACCCATTCCATAAATTTACACCGAGCTATCCCGTGAGCGTCACGCACATGCTTGTTCCATCCGATCACTGGTTGTTTTTTCCTCGGTTTAACAATAGTATGACTCTCAGAGGCGGCTTTACACACTGCACTAACAATGTCATGATACATACTGTCAATTATACGCATATGGTCCTGATTATCACAACGTTTATCTCCACAATTATTAAATTCAGTCGGAAAATCAATTTCTTTTAAACTATCATTGCATAATTTTCTGAATAAATCTATCTGTTCGAGGGTTCTCTCCCCCCACCTTATTTTATTACATTTAAAATTTTCCTGCAAAGTCTTTGATTTTACATAACCTAAATTGCACTTTATAATAAGTGGTAAGTGGTCAGACCACACCGGATCATACCTGATGTGTGTATCGACTACAGTTTGAAAAGCCGACTCAGTAACAACACAGTGGTCTAACCATCTCAGCGCACCATTAGCGTCACTTATAAAACTATACGTGTCAGACAATAAACCTAACTTAATGATATCGGCACATTTCCAGTCCAAATCGTAACAAAAATTAGAAAATTCACGATAAAATTGCTCACCCGGGTGGGCGTTGAAGTCACCGAGCATGTAAACACACTCAATATCTTCATTAGCCACTACTGCGCTCAGCGTCCCCAAACAATCCGTAAACTCGACCAAATTCACCGTGTTATCAGTCGGCATGTACACACTGAATACTAAGAATGACTTTTGCCCTATCACCACTTTAATCCCGCACACTCGAGTATTATCACATTGCACTACAGTAACATTATTAAAGATTTTCTTGTTCCATAACAACGCAACTCCACCCCACGGTCGACCTGAGATCATCCCCTTCGACGTGTCCATGGGTGACACACCTGTGTACGCGAAGTCATCATCTACGCAGCTCAGGAAATGAATCTCGTGCGGCAGTAGCCAATGTTCTTGCAAGGCAATTATGTGGGATGTTCGACATAACTGCCGCACATCATCTACTGAGCGCTTCACATTCTTACAGTTGAAACTTATAAAGTTGAAAAATTCCTCATTTGCCATATTTATTTTGTAATTTGATCGAACACAGCGCAATCACCGTTCGTACTCTTCTGTCGAAAAGATATAAATCTTCTAAATATGACTCCTTCTGGCCATAAATTACTATCTAAGAACATAGGTAGCTTCTGCTCCGACACCATAAACTTAAAAGCTTTATGACCCTTGTCTTGTTTCATAATAATTTCTTCCAAAGTGATCTTCTCCTTCGTCTTTCTGTATACATAGTTAATTATGTCTTTATCCGTCGTATCCATGTGAATCCTTGTTATAAACACGGGAACTTTTTTGTCAGCAGCTCTAAAGCCCCCTTCCACATCTCTCGAAATTCCGGATTTCCCATGATAACGATAATTAAATTTCTTGCGTCTCGATACGGTCTTCCAGCCTTCATTATCATTCGACTCTGACTCACCTACTGTGTTTATTTCGCCGTGGTCACCGGCTTTCACAGCTGTTGTTATGTAATTATCGGCGCACTGGGTGGCCGACGCCGACGGCACAGGTAGCGGTGACGTCACCTCGGCTCGCCTCTCCGCACCGCTCGCCATCGCCTTATCGCCTACATTCAAAACCGGCGACCGTTGTCTCGGCACAGCTGATTTTCGTGTATTTTGTTTTAAGTCTACCTTCAACATTTCTCGGTATTCTAATAAATCATTACCGGAACAGTTCTTCTGATTCTCTACGGGCCTAAATAACGTGGAATTGTTAATAGTGGACTCGTTTATATCATGCGAGAGACCAACTGGCCCACTATCATACAGCTGCCAAGCTCCGCGCCTTATGTTTACGTTTTTTGGTGACACAGCTGGTAACGAATCGTTTCTCAACTGTAATAACTCAGACCTGCACTCACTCAGCTGTTCTTTTGTAACGTAGTTAGCTTTAACTACGTCCAGTTCATTTTGCACTTTCAATAGGTCTTTCAGTAATTTCGTACAGTCAAGATGATCAAAAAGAATAGGAGGCAGTTTCTCCAGCTCACGAGCCACAAAAATAGGGATAAGATCGGGTTCAGTCGATTTAAAGAGGTTCAGCATATCAACTAGATCTCTTCCTTCCTTTCCTTTGTTCTTCCGATTTGTTTTGATTTTGTCCGTAGGAATAGATTCGAACAATAACGACTTAGCTTTTTTAATTTCTTCGCTCGTAAATGACGTTGAACATATTCGCACCAGCGTTTCTTCGTCTATTATCGATATTTTGTTCTGAATATAGGATAAAAGCTCGTTGATCACTATATTACACGAGTTACACTTGATAATTTCCGACATTTTAACTATATTATCAACACGGCACACGGAGTACGCTCACAGCGCCCGGCAATGAGCGATGCGCGCGCGCGACTGAGCGATGCGCGCGCGCGACTGAGCGATGCGCGCGCGCGACTGATAATACCTCACACGTATGGGTTTGATGAAAACGATTTTTTTTTGGTTTCCGTTGTAAGTATGGGGTACCGTCAAAATGTATTGTTTTTTTTTTCTATTTTTGTGTGAAAATCTAAAAGCGGTTAAAAAAGTGGCTGTGACATACGGAATCGGACCCCTAAAAATAAGATCTAAGAATGGAGTATAAAGCAACTAACACACCATCTCCACTTACAAAGTGCTCACGATGACACAACAGTCCACGTACACTTAATAAGGCACATACCTAGACTGATTTACTACGAGCATATAAACATAAGCGAAGCGACGCATGCGGTCCACATTGACACATTTTACATATGGCTTTACTTGCCTTAACTTGGATCTAAAGTACGTCAAGTTGATATAAATCACTTTAACTGCGTCTGTAGTATGGTATTGTGTTCTCGTAATTGAAGTTATCTATAAATAAGAGATGTATTTATCTATGCGAATCAATAAAATTGAAATCGTCATCATTTCAGCCGAAAGACGTCCACTGCCGGACATAGGCCTACCCCAAGTGTCGCCACATTGACCGGTCCCGTGCGACTCGCATCCAACGGGTTCCCGCAACCTTCACCAGGTCATCGGTCCACCTAGTAATTGCATTGTCTGTTTGTAATTTCAAAATAATAGCTCTATCTCGAAGGCATATAAAAGCTACCAAAACCAAAAACTTTTTTTTCACTCCTCTTACTCGAAAATACCGTCATAATAGCGTCCCAGAGCGGGCGTAAAATTGCATATTATGCCCTTGGGAAAAAAGTTTTTATTTTTTAATTTTCGTCGTCGGTGTTTCAAAACGCATATATAAGTCTTTACTCATAAATCATTAAGAATTGACTTATTACTGTTCCATTAAAAAAAAACATTTATTTTAAAAATGGAACCAAACACGCCGAACGCCAAACTCTTTGGCAGGATGTGTGCGTTGCATTCCAGCTACAGAAGAAATAAAAAAAGGCATTGGCGAGAAATTTTATGATTTTTTCTGTATTATTTATTTGAATTCCTTTTTATCTCCCACAGAGGGCACAATATTATATTATATTCGTCTTCACAGAGAACTGAAATTATATTGCCGGGAAAAAACATCTCATTAAATTTGGACAACAGTACAACTTGTAGATTAAATTTTTAATAAAATAAACTATTAAATATGGTTATTTTATTTTCTCGCAATCGTAGTGAAAAGTAAGCAATTTACTATTAAAATTCTTGTCCCGATGTTTTTTTGTTTGTTTGTTTGACGAGACCTTTACTGGCACATAGCTGATTTTCAAGAGAATAACTTAGGTCCATATTCACCAAAAAGATGACGGTCTGATTATCTTATCGTCACAGTGACAGCTGTTTTTGATCTTTTCGGTGAACACGGACCTTAGGATCCTTTTATTTTTGACTAGCGGACGTTACGCGGGTTCACTCGCGTAGTTCCCGTTCCCGGAGTACAGCGATAAAATATAGCCTGTGTTACTCACTGACAATGTAGCTATCTATTGCTGAAAGATTTTTTTAAATCGGTCTAGTAGTTTTTATGTTTATTTGTTACAAACATACACACAAAAATATTTTTTTTTTCACTTTACAATATAATTAATATTACTGGCCGATGCCCGCGGCTTCGCCCGTGTTAAATTATATACTCAAACATCGTCTTGAATCACTCGTATCTATTAAAAAAACCCGCATCAAAATCCGTTGAGTAGTTTTAAAGATCTAAGCATACTTAGGGACAGACAGACGCGGCGCGGACTTTGTTTTATAATATGTAGTGATTAGTGTAGAAAAAGGATAAGAGTTCCGTGCAAAAAACATGAAATGGTTAACAAAGTCAGAAATATACCATGTTTCATTATATTCATATATTCCATATTTATAATAATTCTGGAGCCCTGACCTGTAGCACCCTGTTCCCGATACCGGTGGGCTACAATTTTTTTTATATTTTTAATGTTTTTTATATATTTTCTTAACTTAATAAAAATGTAAAAAGTTTGTAAAAAATTGAATAAAGGAATAATAATTTAAGGTAAGGTCGCGGGAAACAGCTAGTTTTTTTAAATATAATTGCTTCAAAATCCGCTGGATATCATCAAGGTCTGTATGACATTGAAAATAATGACAAGGTACATAGCCATTCACAATAGATGGGAGCAAAAAGTAGACAGAGGTATTTTTTTGTTTAATGGTCTTAACTTAAAAAAAAATGATAAGAAATCATTTTTAATTTCGCGACTTCGTTCGCGTGGAATTTTTGTTAAGTGTGTGAAAAAAAACCTATCTCGGGGCAAATTTTTATTTTTATTCGTTGAGCCGTTCTGGCGTCATTGGGAAACAAACAACCAACCATTTATATTTCCAAACTTACGCATTTATAATATTAGTAAGGATCTGAGGATTACATACATTTTCTTCTGGAGAGGGAGAGGAAGGCCAAACAAAAGATGGATGTATTATGTGAAAGAATGATAAGAAAGAGAAAGCAGTTAATGATGCTGTGACGTTTGATAGGGGAGATTGGAATAAGAAAACGTGTTGCACCGACTAATAGCGGTAGTATCGTACAAGCCTTACAGCTTGGATTGCTCTTATAATCTACTTATCTTCATATTTATTTTATATGCATATACATGTATTAGTATGTATGTATACCCATTAATGTGTTTTAATTTTATCGCGGAGCACAAAGAATTTCGGACAATGACCTATTATTACCTGTCTCTGTCACTTCCGCGTAAATATAATGTGTATCGTCGTCGCACAGATGCAATGACCGCCGTCCTCCTAAGGAATTGTAAACCTTTTGAGGTTTGAGATCATTTCTTTTCATAAGAATTCACTATTTTATTTTAAGTGTCTAGTATTAATATTCTCACAACCTTTTGAGGTTTAAGATCATTTATTCTCATAAGAATTCACTATTCACTTAATAGTGAATTCTTATGAAAAGAAATGATCTTAAACCTCAAAAGGTTGTGAGAATATTAATACTAGACACTTAAAAAGAACAAAAAGTTGGGGTATTACAAAAATTTTTACGTCGATTTTGTAAATATTTTGAAGATCGATTACAAATCAGTGCGAGGAAAATGTTCGTTCGATACATGTAAACAAGTATCTGTGAAACACTGATAAACGGTGACTGAATGTGTCTTTTACCTAACAGTAAGGTTTGTTCTTGTTTGCATGTGTTTTTTTGGTTGGCCTTGAGTCCCGACAAAAAAATCCGGAAATAAGTAATTTTAATTTCTGCCGAATTAGTAATTGTAACTCGATTTTTATAATTATACTCAATATAACATTTATATAAATAATTTACATATCTAATAACAATAATTTATTTAAAAAGTTGGTTAATTTTTTTTTCTCCTTCAAATATTTCATGTAAACCGCACTTAATAGAGAAATGTTTGTGACCACTGTCAGTAGGTAAAGAGGTCATTGTACGAAATTCTTCGTACTTCGCGACCGGACTTTTAGAATGGGATACGGGCAAGAAAATGATGGTGGCAGTTTTTCTCTATTTTCTTTGCAGATAAAAAGTTGATTATGATTTGTTGAACTTCACTAAAGATACTATGACTAGATCCACATAATTATGAGGAAGGTAAACACATTTAGCCTGGTCTGAGAAACTTCTTGTTTACTAACTAATTCATCTTGCCGACACCGACTGTCAAGGTTGAGCGACCACTTTGTATGTATAATATATTATGGTCAGAATTACGGTACATAATATTAACATACATATGGAATGGAAAAACTTTTCACAGTAACCTTAAATAAATTATTTGAGGTTTCATATTCAGTGTGTGCAGTGTGTTGGGATTTACAAAGTACATATTTTAAAACAAGATTTTCATCCCGGTTTCGTTCTTGTTATGCACGGTAATTAGCCAACCCATGGGAACGCTATAATTTTAGTTTTTAGTTTTTTTCCTCGGGGATAATTTTCGGATTCAGCACCATGTTCCGAAGACTACCACCAAAGTGTACATACAAAACAAACAAATACTCGCACCTCTTTTTAATATAAGTATTTGCAAAAATGAATTGTTGAATTTAAATAAAAATTTAATATCAGCTTTGATTATATTATGATCTATCATGGGGTTTTAGGTTTCCGCACTTAGTCCTTGAAATGGACCATTGTGCGTGAGCCATGGTGGCCGATTACTCCAACTTATATTATGATTATAGAACTAAACCTGTGATCGTAAAAAACAGCTGTTTCCATTTTGACTCACAATAAATTTCTTTTTTTTAGGGTTCCGTATCCAAATGGTAACCAACGGAACCTTATTACTAAGCTTCCGCTATGCATCCGTCCATCCGTCTGTCTGTCAGCGAGCTGTATCTTATGATCCGTAATAAATGGACAGTTAAAAGGGCTTGGAACATTTTTGTATAAAGCGTGGCCGGACTTTTTTCCGTCATTTTTATTTTTTTTCAAAGTAGCGGCCAAGCATAAGACCTATATAAATCGATAGCTGGTATCAACACTAGTGTTCACTCCGACACTAGTTAGGGTTTGGAGTGAAGCCACCGTATATTAGGGTGGTCTTTGTTCAGGGTGTTGGCAACACAACATTAAGTTTTAATCTGTATGGCACAAAGGCCCAGAGGCCATACCAAAATTATCTGTCAGTGTCACCGAACTTCATCTATGGTGTATTATCTATGTTTCACTCTGTACAAATTACAAAAGACATTACAACGATCGCACGTATTTCTCTACTAATCTGCAGTTTTATTATTCTATTCTATACATCAAAAACCCAACACAGGGTTGTACAATAAAACACAGTTTCCAATATTACTGGGTTAGGCGTGCTGTCGCTAGGGCTGCTTGTAGTAGACTGAGCGCGGCGCATCGCACCGCGCTCCCTCCAACGCGCATCCCCCACCACAGCACGTATAACTCATTTATTAAACGTCACAAACACAAACAAGTTTTGTACAAGGCAAAATGTTCTTAAGTGTCACGTTTCCGAGATATGAGCTATTAAAAGTCCATACACTGATGGAATCTTCAGCACACCTTTGATTTCATCGGACACGCAAATAACATATATCAATCGATAGGTGGCATCAATACAAACAAGTTATAGACGACAAAAAGTTCAAACCCCTTTCCACAGAATGTATTTCTGTTGTCGCAATACCAACAAACATTAACAATTAATATCAGGTTCTCCTACTACGGTAGTACGGAACTTCTCATGAGCGAGGGCGACTCGCACTTACCCGGTTTTTTAAGTGAAAACTTTAGCGGCGTTGTACACTTTTTGGGATGGGTGAAAATGTTAAACTCGCGTCAGGACACGTGACCTGATCGAAAATTCGTAAGACGGAGGGAGAGTAGACCGCCGCGGCGTTGGAGAGGAAGTAATATCCCTCTCTCTTTCTACCGCGCCGCGAAAATGTAAGCCTGTTCTGTTTCGTTATTTTTTTTTAATCTAAAACAATTGTAATAGTATTGAAGTGTTACATTATTGTGTACGATAGCGCAATAAATGAATATTGTATTTTACTTCGTAAATTATATTACTTTTTTTTAAAGTTTTCACTTCGGCCGGCACTCCCGAAGTGCAACCCGTTGTTTTTTTCTTTTAGTTATCGATACCGTCACCTCCTTACAGTTCCTAGCTAACTAATCTACTGGTAAAACAATTCCTAACAGAAATAACAACCAATTCATTCCACACATAAGAATGGTATTTCTCAAACTAGGTCATATTAGTTAACTAGTTTCGTCCACAAGATACGTCCGCCATGTTTCCGGTTCCATAGGTCAGTATTACTGCTAGACGAATACCGGTTTTATTAGTGTCAGTCCATATTTAGTTACTGCATAGTGTCGTGGGGTTCAGCTGGTAAAACGTTTCTGATTGCTGCTGAACGTGCACAAAGAGCTATCCTAAAAGTCTCTCATAGATTAGGAATCCGTTACCCCACTGAAACGCTATATCAAGAGACTAGAGTGCTTACGGTGCGCCAACTTTATATCATGACCCTGGTACTCAAATACCATAAGACCGCGGTTGCCACAGTGGTTGTGGACAAGCGCACGCGTAGAAACCCTAGGTGGAACAGAGTTATCTGCAAACTTAAGTTTGGAAATAAAGCATTCTCATACATTGGGCCACATCTGTATGAGAAAATAAATAAAAAGTTAAAAATTCTCTCCATGACCAAGTATGGGTGCAAGAAAATAGTCCAGGAATGGTTACTCGGACTTAATTATAGCGCAACAGAAAACCTACTTGCAATTGAGTACTAGTCTACACACCAACACATACACAAACCTTACACTAATTCGAATCATATACACACATCATGAGTTACCTTTAAGTTTTATTTTATGATTGGAACCGCTGCATTTGATACATGTCCATAATTAACCATATTTGTCGAGAGAGACTGGATCCTGCGACACAGGGTATCCTAGTGCGGGATCCAGTGTCACATCTTATTGTAACACTTTCTTCTTTGGAACAATAAACATTTATTATTATTATTATTATTATTAGTAAAACGATCAAAAAAGTATCACACAAGGTAATATTTAGAACAGGTGGAAGAATTTATACTAATAATGTAAATGCGAAAATAACTTTATCAGTCTGTCTTTTACTTTTTGACGACTTGAATGGCGTAGTGGTAGTGTCTTATGTTCTTAGGGTCCTGGGTTCGAATCCCGGTAGGAGCAAATGTTTGTGTGATGAGCATGGACATTTGTTTCCGAGTCATGGATGTTTATATGTACATAATAAGTATGTATTTACAAACAAAAAAAGTATATATGTAGTATATCAACTATCTAGTGTCCACGACACAAGCTTTGCTTAGTGTGGCACTAGGTGGCGCTGTGTGTTAATGTCCAGCGATATTTATTTATTTTATTTTATTATTTTCCGATACTCTAAGTGAAAGAGTAATAGATTTGCAATTTTTTTATAAGTACTTTACTTTAACTTTTTTTTTTAATAGAACTCTGGTCGGACTCGCGCATGAAGGGTTCCGTACCATCTTAGTAGGGGAGCCCCCTTTAATTTTTAATTTTATTATTATTGTTTTTATAGTGGCAACAGAAATACATCGTCTGTGAATATTACAACTCTCAATTCACAACGCTTCGATTCGATTTTAATTCAGGAAGTCGTACGTCTATCTCACTCGGTTTCGTTATGCCAAAAAAGGATACGACTTGTCGAATCGAAATTCATTCCTAGTTGTGAATACGGGGGCTGATGACAAACAGACGGACAGTGGAGCCTTAGTAATAAGGGTCCCGTTGCTACCCTTTGAATATGGAACCTCTTTTATCTGTTCCGTGTACGGAACCCTAAAAATGGGCATAAAACACTTTAGTTCACGAACATGGATGATACTGAACTAAATGACTTCTACTAACAAATGAAAAGACATTGATCTTCAAAAAAACCTACATTCCGTCGTATAAAATCGAATTTCGCTAAGAGCTTCTCAAGGTTATCTCAATCAGTCTCTGAACAACACTTCAATTTTTCTTTTGTCTTCGGATATAATATGGAAGTAGGTATGGAAGGACAAGTGTAAGGTTAAAAGAGAATTTTAAAACATCATCATCTGCTTAGCCTTTTCCCAACTATGTTGGGGTCGGCTTCAGCTGAATACCAGTATTTTACATGGAGCGACTGTCGATCTGACCTCCACAACCCTACTAGTACTGGGTAATACGATACCCCTTGGTAAGACTGGTAGTCAGACTTTTTGGATCTTTGACAGTCGTTACAGGTAATCCAGTACCTGTAACGATTACATTTACAATGTAATTTGTGGATTAAACTATGAACCAAATAGCTTGTTCTACCGTACTTACTTTTGACAATCTTTTTCCACAAACAAAATACATACATATACTTACTTATGTATTTGTAAAATGCAAAGAATATGTGTGTCAAATTACCATAGTGTCTCCGTTCTTAGCCAAACATCTGTGTCACGCGTGGACTCGACCTCAAAAACAGTCAAGTTCACTAACTTATGTAACAGAAGTTTGTCAACAATGTTGGTAGATGTTTCCTTAGTTTTTGGGAGAAAAAAAAAACAATTGAGGAGATATTTTGGGGAAAAAAAAGGAAAATTTATAAAGTCAAGAGACATTTTACAGCCGAATTAGTAGTAGTTAACCTACATTGACTCAAAATTCCTACCTTGGTACCTTATGTGATTAATATAACGTTTCAAATCACCCATTAATTGTCCTGTTTGAAAAACAGTATGAAGAAAAAAGTTGCAAAACGTATCATTTTGGGACGAAATAAGTTTGAAAATTGGGAAAATTCAGAAACTCGATATAGCAACTCCGCATGTAAACAAAGGTAAATTTAGCAAGCTATTGATTCTCAGTCAATGGGAAGTAATTAACGTGTGTCTAATGCTACGGCCAGACTTGTAGGCGAAGATTCGTGTTCGCGTTGTCGCGATAAAAGTTCGTGTTCGCTCTATTGCTGGGGCTACACTATCGCGATAACGCGAAGATTTGCGTTGTCGCGACACGTCTGGCCAAAGAATTCGTCCTATCGCGATAAACTTCGCGAATACGAAAGCCCTTCGCGCCACTGTCGGTAAATTGCCGCACATCAAAGGGTTTTGTCGCGACAAAGTTCGTGTGGTTGGCTACACTTCGCGCGCTCTAGTTGACTGCGATACTCTGAGAGGTTTGAACGTGTTTGATTGAACTTTTTAATCACGGATTGGACTAATGAGAGGATAAGGAAAGATGTAGTAAATAATTGTTAGCCGCCATGTGATACATTGCAACCGCTTCTTCCATGTTTTCCCGCAAATGAATTATCGCGACGTTCTAGATTATCGCGACAATAGAAAGGTTTTTCCAAGTGTGGCCAATCACTTCGTCATAGAGCGAACACGAACTTTTATCGCGACAACGCGAACACGAATCTTCGCCTGCAAGTCTGGCCGTAGCATATGACGAAGTGGTTGGCCACACTTGGAAAAACCTTTCTACTGTCGCGATAATCTAGAACGTCGTGATAATTCATTTGCGGGAAAAAGTGGAAGAAGCGGTTGCGATGTATCACACGGCGGCTAACAATTATTTACTACATCTTTCCTTATCCTCTCATTATACCAATCCGTGATTAAAAAGTTCAATCAACCACGTTCAAACCTCTTAGAGTATCACAGTCAACTAGAGCGCGCGAAGTGTAGCCAACCACACGAACTTTGTCGCGACAAAATCCTTTGATGTGCGGCAATTTACCGACAGCGGCGCGAAGGGCATTCGTATTCGCGAAGTTTATCGCGATAGGACGAATTCTTTGGCCAGACGTGTCGCGACAACACAAATCTTCGCGTTATCGCGATAGTGTAGCCCCAGCATAAGTGGCAGCTCTTTTGTGATTTACAATCGTTTTAAGAGCAAAATTTAGTGATGATTTGTGAATAGAAACTGGTGAAGTCTCTATTATTGGAGTTGGCTAAGTACACTTTATTCTTGTCTAGTTTTTTAACCGACTTCTTTCCAAGAAGGTGGTTATGTATTCGGCCAACAACATTTTTTTCATTTTTTTTTAATATTAATTTTGCTATGGTTTTTCGTCTTCTATATGGATGATGTGCTAATAACTTGATTTGAAAACATGTTTGCCAACAAAAGTCACCGACTTCCGAAAGTAAAGTCTGTATAAATACATTAAAACGCTTCTTATATCTTTCTCCAACATCGGAGATTTAAACAAGAAAATGGAACTATTTTGGATGTTCATAGATGTTCATCTATCAAATACACGAAATAACATATCAGTAAAGTTTACTATAAGTATACGGAAGTGTTTAAATATCTATTACCTACTTACAACTAGGCTACCATTTAGTTCCGGGTTGCGGGCCTGTTCGAAAGAGATACCGTGGCCCCGGAACATAAAGGGCGAAGAAGGAACATGGATGGACTTTAGTCAAAAAGTCTGAAACTCGGGATCCCGCTCCGCCCAGAGTGGGATTATTTGATGATTTCCCATCAGGTAAAGAAAAGGCTACCATTTAGTTAGCAGCAGATATAAAAACCTACTCTCTTCTTTAGACGAAAGATACACACAAACATTTACATCACCGCTTTTAAACACATGCATATAGCGATGTCTTCCACAACCTCCCAGTTCATTGAACCGAAAGTAATTGACTAAAGGTCGCTGGGGACTGATTGGCAATTATTGAAATACCTGCACACCGACGATGTTGCTAATTATCTTTTCTATTGTGTCAGTAACATAGGCTTTAATCCAGAGAGAAAGCAAGTAGGTAAACATCTCCAAACAGTAGAAGAAGTGTTCTTAACGTACGTAATGTACACCCACATTTATGTATAGGAGCCTATTAGCATCAACCGAGAAATAATTCAGACTTTTCGCTGCCAAAACTACTCTTGACCAACTATTAATAAATGCACTTGCGAACATAGTGAAAAGGTGCAAAGAATAACTGCTATAGAGCTTCATCATCATCTGCCCAGCTTTTTCCCAACAATGTTGGGGTCGGCTTCCAGTCTAACCGGAGGCAGCTGAATGTACAAGTATTTTGGACCATGGAACGACTGCTTATCTGACCTCCACAACCCAGTTAGTACGCAATCCAGTATATCTACTCACTAGATGCTCGTTTTGTCCAATCTATATGTTGCCGTGCCCTAATCGGGCTTCATATTGGAACTTACTTTTATATGTAACAACTGAATGTACACATGAATGCAATAAAGAGTTTGAGTTTACTAGGTAATACGATACCACTTGGTAAGACTATTTGACTTGACAGACTTTTTAGACCACTGACTACCTGTAACGACTGACAAAGATCTACAAATGACAGCCGGGACCAACAGCTTAACGTGCTTTTCACGGAGGAAACTCGGTATGTAAGGGTGGTCACCCATCCACAGACCAACCTAGACAACCACGGCTTAACGTAAAGATCGACCCTGCTGTGTGCCTGTGTGCTATAAAGCTTGTAAAAAAAACCAGAATCTATTTATAAAATCGAACAGCATGTGGTTTCACACATTAAACGAGAGTAACAATGGTTTTTCATGCACATTTCACTACGTACGGTCTGCGATCTGCGCACGCGCCGCCGCGGGAGAATGCAGTGAAATCGAACGCGATAGTGAAATGATTCGCGGTTACTCTACCGTGGATAACTAGCCGTAATAAGAACCGTTTGTTACCGATAATACTCGTAGTTAACTATTTTTCAAGGCATTTGGGCACTGTCCAACTAAAGTAACGGTTTGCTAATTAAAAGGCTTTGGTAGAAGTGAAAGAGAGGTATAATTATGTTTATTTTTATTGAAAAAAATACGCGAGTCTGCTTCCAGTCTAACCGCTGCATATCAGACTTTTTTATGGAGCAACTGCCTATCTAACCTTAAGCTATGGTTAAAGGGGCTTAGGGGGACCCCACGGTAGGACTGGCTGTCAAGCTTTCCGGCCACTGCACTGACTAAATGTAATGACTGTCAAAGATCTACAATTGCCAACCGAGACGTGCGTTCTAAGTCATGAAGGAAACTCGGTGTGTAACGGTGGTCACCCATCCACGCTCACACAAAGAGATTTAAAAATAAAAATAAAAAAGCAATCAAAATATACACTGATTTAAAGTTGTACTATACTAACACATTTTTATATCATTAGATTCTATTGCATATTGTAAACTTTAAATTATTCATTTTTAATTACATTGGTGATATATGATACAAATTGATTTCAATTTTATGTCGTTCAATCTATATAAATAAAAATGAATTGTTGTTCGTTAGTCTGATTAAAACTCGAGAACGGCTGGGCCGATTGAGCTGATTTTGGTTTTAAAATGTTTGTCGTAGTCCAGGGAAGGTTTAAACGGTGAGAAGTAGACAGGTAGGTAGGTAGGTAGTAGGTAGGTAGGAAAAAATGCATTGCAACGCATGCCGGGTACAGCTAGTAAGAAATAAATAAACAAAATAGGTAAATTTTTAATTCTCATAACTTGATCCTAACATTGAAGTAAAATCATTATTTTGAAAAATAAACATTGAATAAAAAATAAAATAAACTAATGTCAAAATTAAAACAACATTTAAATTATAATTAAAAACAACATTAAAAATCAAAATTTAAAAAACATTAAAAAATCATTTTAAAAATAACATTAAGATCATAATTAAAATAGGATAGAATTAAAATACATTAAAAATTCCAAAGAGATTTACCTGTTATTATTTAGCCTTGAGCTCTTATTATTTTATTACGTGTCTACCCTTGAAATTATTTCAGTATTTCAACTGCATTCAGGTTTCACTTCTGAAACATTTCGTGGAATAAAGTAATTATCAATGTAGCACCTTAGCACGCTAACAGCTAGTCGCGTGTTTTCGTGCAGTTTGCGATGCTTCGAGTGAGCCATCTGCATTTTAATCTTTGGCTTGCTTTTGTTGTTTGTTTAAGGTCAGATTGGTAATGCAGTAATCTTACACTGTATTATTTGAAGTAACAAACAGCAAACAGACAAAAGGTTTTCATTGTTTCACCTCTAAACTCTAAACCGACGAAGCCAGGTGAGCCGCTGCAGTCTCAACTTGGTCATAGTTGGGAAAAGGCTAGACATATGTTGATGGTTACGAGAGCCACTGCTGAGTATTTGTACAAGGGGATTTTTCCATCAGAAGTTTCTCAGTAGCAGTCACAGAGTCTGGATTTGTTGTCGATGGAAATAGGGCACCCCCTATCCATCATCATCATCATCCGCAGCCTTAATTTACCGACTGCTGGAAAAGGATTATCTTTCTTTGTACCAATCTCCACGATTTTGTGCTCTATTACATGTTACTCTAAAGATACCTGTCGAAATGTTTGTGTACTATTGCCTATCCCTTTGGGGATCACAGGCGTGATAATACCTGAACCAGGGATTGAAAACCGGTAGATTGTAATCTATCGAAGTGAAACCGTAAGATTGGGAAATGCATGCGACGGAAGTATTTCTGCCCCCATAATCGGAATTTGGGGCACCCCCACGTTAGGTTAGTTAGGTTCCTTTAAACGCTGCACACAGAAATAGTCGACCGTCGACTACTCCTTCTAGGGGAATATTTTTTTTAAGTGTGTTTGTTTTGAATTGTCCATTTTCTTTTCATGAAAGTGGTATCACGATTCACGGGGCAAGGGGCGCATGTTGACTTCCGTTGCATACATTTCACAATATTACGGTTTCACGTCGTTAGATTATAATCTAGCGAAAAATAATGCGTTATATTGCAAGCAGTACGTTCATTTGACAATCTTTCGAGAGTTTACAATATCGCTAGTTATATTACAATCTTACGGTTTTTACAATGTGACGCTGACATATATTTCTGTTGCCGTTTTAACAACAAACAATAAAAAAGATACAATACTAGTACGGAACTTTACATGCGCGAGTTCGACTCACACTTAGCCGGTTTATTTTTTAAACCTAACTGACGAAATGTATCTTACGTGATATACCTTTGCCTACTACTTCAGGTATTAGAGCCGTGATGATAAATCTATACTAATATTATAAAGCTGAAGAGTTTGTTTGTTTGGTTGAACGCGCTAATTTCAGGAACTCCGAACTATTGATTGTAATTGAAAAAATCTTATGTGTTGGATAGTCTATTTATCGAGGAAGGTTAAAGGCTATAATATCATCACGCTACGACCAAAAGGAGCGGAGCATAAATGAAAAATGTTGCAAAAACGACGAAAATGTATTCCTTCCGTGATCTTATTCTCTCTTATGTGACGCAGACGAAGTTGCGTGGGTCAGCTTGTATCATGATATGTGTCATGTAAACGTGTCTCAATCAGTAAATGATAGCCAAGGGTATACAGCACGAGTAACCCAGTTGTAGACTCTTACATTATTAGCATACTGAGTTATGTTGCAATGTTAAAATCTGGCAAGTCGACACGTTGTACCAGTACCTATTTAGACTCGAACGTTTCTGAGATACGTCTTGCGAAAGGTGTAGTTAATTAGTGGTAATAATTTGTATGGAATTGTATTTCTAATCGACATTAAGAACAGGCTGTCTAAATTATGAAGAACTGTGTTGCAAAATTCGTTCAGATTTTTTAATGCAGTCCTTATTTTTTAACACCCTATAAATATATATTGTTATTACGTATATTTTATTGTATGTATTAGATACAGAGTGTAAACCACCTCATCACAAAGCCGTTAACCAAGCATTCTGTACATCAAACTAAGTAATTTTATGCAAAAAATATTGCTGGGAAACTACTTTTTTTTGAGGTTATTAATCATGTGTTGTGGTAGAACTCAATGTAACGCACTTAAAACATTGCGCTGATGAATGGATTGAATAGTACGGGGGTCGTAGAGGTGTTTAAAGTTAAAATCTTACATATAAAACTTGTATTTAAAAAAATAACTTGTCAAAAAGTTGTAACTTTGACCCCCCATATCTCCGTAAGTAGAAGGTTCCCAGGTTTGGTGTAGAACATAAAAATGATCGGAATGATGGGGAGAACTAGTGCCTTTCGGTTTCGTGAAGAGGTGTTTTACACCCTTAAATATTATATTGTATGTATTAGTTTAGTGTATAAAACAAGTTAATTTAAGTTTTTAACTGTATTGTTTGTGCACATAAGTTTATCATCTTCTGCAAATCTCGCAACTCAAGTATGGTTTGCTGTAAGACAATCCAATTCTGGGTTAAGCTCGCCATTCTACATATAAATAGCCAGCTATATATTTTAATTTTGTGTAAGTATACTTTTGTTTGTTAATTTTTGTGTGTAATAAAGGATAAGAATAAGACGTTTTATTGATTAAATGCAACGGATTACGATGCAAGACGGACGGCATCAAAAAAAAGTTTTATTAAGGCTGATGCTCCAAAGTAGTCAGCGAAATTTAAATTTTCTTACGTTTTTTTGCAATTTACTGGCCACTGCTAGGTTTAATGTTGATGAAAATTAAATATCGTTCGCGACTGTAAGACGTATATGTAGTGACAGCAATATGATCATCAAAATCATCAACACAACCCTCCAAGTTCACAAAGTTCGAGGAACAACTTTGACCTTGAAAAACTCGTTCCTCGACTTTTATCAACTTGGAGGGTATAATATATGCTTGTCTGACCTCCTTAAGGTGAAAGCGTCAGGGTGGCCCGCGAAATTCAAATTTTCTTAGGTTTTTTGCAATTTCCAGGGCAGTGCTAAGTCTTATGTTGATAAACATATCGGTCGCGACTGTAAGACGTATTAACGACGAGCAATGTGTGGTCTCAACAGAACTGATAGCTAAATAAAATAAAATACTAAAAATACTTACCCTGCCATCTATACAACGTTATTTTTTAGTCGTTTTAATCCCTCTTAGGGCGGATAGTACTCATGAAAATGAACAACTTTTACTCTGGGACCGACTATGAAATCTCGAAAAAAAAACAGCTGCTTCATACATTATTGGAAGCATAACTCGAAAAAATGTAGGCAGCAGCTGAATTTTTGGTAAAAGTGTCTTTGCAATGGCCACGAAGATCTACAATAAAAATCCTAATGACGTAAAAGAATGTAGCAATATTAATATCTTTAAAACCAAATTGTTTCAATTTCTTGTGGAGAAGTGTTATTACTCTGTGTTAGCTTTTATAAATATTATAGGGTTTCATGAATATTATAGATGATAAATATTATAGAAGACTTATTTTTAATAATTGGTATTAGGCTGACTTCCGGTAGAAAATAAATATTAAATCTATTTCCGTTTATAAAAAGGAAGTCTGTGTTATAAAATTATTCAAAAATAGTGCCGGTAGTGACGTAGATTGCGCTCCCCACTTGGAGCGCCCCACTTTGAAGTGTCTTTGTTTGGATCAGTTTAAAAGGAGATGTAACGATGTTTAGAGTTAGTTAATTTTTATAAAATAAAGTGCTTAGTCGTTACGCTGTTCGTTTTCTTTCTTGAGACCACACTGAGTAATCTTATATCAGAAGTGGGATCAACCAAGAAAATTCAGTGGACTTATTTGTAGAAAATTAGACAGTAAGGTGTTTGTGTGCAGAGAAGTGATTACAAAAGTCGAATTATTTTTCTTTGAACTGTATGGTGTGATTGTGTTTGTGTGGACTTGCGAAGAAGTAAGTGAACGTTTGTTTTTTTTATTATTTTTGAACTATAAAACTGTGAACAGTGAATTTTGCTGGTGTGGTGAACTATACTTTTAAATTATGCCGAGACGTAAACGCGATAAAAGCAGTGATTCTTCGACTAGTGATTCTGATGATTCGTATAATGAGAGACGTGTGAGGCGACGCCGCCATAAGGATGCAAAGCGACGTTTACGCTCAAAAAGCCGGATGCGTTCCCACAGTAGCCGCAAGAGCCAGAAAAACAAGAAATCGAACAGGTCTAAGCGAATAAGGGAAAGTAGGAGTCCTAGTGTGATTCCATCGGCAGTCGATCTTAGTGAATCAACGTTGGATAATAGTAGCCCGCCCCAAGCCCCTGGGGTGGTTACCGGATCCGTGACCCCGGTTATCAATGCAGAGGAAGGTACGAGGAATGTCAGCGAGGAATCGCGTGCAAGTGGAAGCAGTGTGGTGGACGATGGACAAGGGAAGACGACACCAGGCTCATCGGGGGGTATGTTAAATAATTTTCTTAACACTAATGTTCCGATGAATATTCAGGATTTATTAAGTTTTATTTCTTCTTGTGTGAAACCTGATCATTCTATCAAATATAATCATGATAAAAATATTATTCCTGAATTTGACCCGTCTATTCAAAACCATAGAATAGATAACTGGTTAGTGAAAGTCAACGAATGCGCTCAAATCTATGGTTGGTCTGATCAACAAACGGCCCATTTTGCCCTGCCACGGCTTGTAGGTCACGCCAAAAAATGGTACGAGGGTTTAAAAACTATAAAAAATACATGGTTAGAATGGCAGGAACATCTTAAAAGAGCTTTTCCTACCGATACTAACTACGGAGCTTTGCTGAATGAGATGTTAGGGAAAAAGTATAGTGTAGGTGACTCTGTTGACGAGTATTATTACAATAAAATGATTCTATTAAATGCATGTGACATATCAGGCAAGAAAGCTGTGGATTGCATCATATATGGTTTAGAAGATCGCACCATAAGAGCTGGTGCATCTTCGGCCCGCTTTGCCCAACCAGAAGACTTATTAAAATATCTAAAGGACATGTGTCGTGAACAAAGAGATGTAGTACCTAAATTAAATAAATATAAATCTTCCTTACCAAATACTTCTACTCTGATTTGTAATAACTGTAACATGAAGGGCCATCGTGCTAGTCAGTGTCGTAAATCAACTAATGGTTCTGAGATGTTATGTTTTAACTGCAAAGAGACTGGTCATCGAGTATTTCAATGTCCGAAACCAGTTATAAAATGTGAACATTGTCAAAGATATGGGCACAAATCAGATGACTGTTTTAGTAAAAAAAAGGGGAACCAAACTGATAATAAAAAGGAAAATCAAAATAAACGGGTTATGTTGACGGCTACTTCAAAAACAAAAACTTTACAAAATAAATATTATAAAAATGCTTTTATTGATAACGGTAATTCACCAATCAACTGTTTCATTGATTTTGGAAGTGAGTGCACTCTTATTAGCGACTCGATAGCGTACCAATATAATTTAACAATTAGTACGAATTGTTTACCGGTCATAAGTGGTGTTGGTGAGGCTCGCATTACAGTTTTAGGTGAAACTCGATTATTGTTATCCATAGATGGTGTTGAGGCTTTGATCACAACATATGTTGTTCCATCTGAGCAATTACATGTTCCTATGCTAGTCGGACAAAATTTTACTGAATTGCCACATATTATAGTTATAAAGACAGATAGTGCTCTTGAAATTTTGAAACGCAATGTCTTTTGTAATACAATCTTGCCTGATATTGAACATGAGACTGGCGATGTCATCAAGTTATTTGCTGAGTCGAACTTTTCTTGCACTGATGTAGGGTTAATTAAATGCTACACTACGACTGACGAAGATTCCATAATATTCGTGCCAGGTAGTTATAGAGTTTATCAAAATTGTCAATATTGGATCAAGGAAGGGGTCTATAAAATAATGGATAAATCGTGTGAAATATCTCTGGTTGTTTTAAGCAATAAAATGTTACAAATTAAAAAAGATACGTTAGTGGTAAGAGGCAACAAAGTTCAGTATAACAAAAACATTGAAAAATTAAACTGTTTACATATTCAAACCCATTGTAATCCTATTGATACTAACGACATTAACATTAATCCAGAACTATCACTCAAAGAAACTGAAACTGTCAAGAAATTAATAACAAAGTATAGAAAAACATTTGCCCAAAATCTTTCGGAATTAGGTTGCACTACTATAAGTGAGATGGAGATAAAGTTGTCCAATAGTACTCCAGTTGTTTATAGACCCTATAGGCTAAGCTACAAAGAAAGGCAGTTAGTTCATGAAATGGTTAAAGAGTTGTTACAAAATGACATTATTGAGGAATCTTCATCATCTTACGCTAGTCCAATTATACTCGTGTCAAAGAAAACCGGAGGGCATCGCTTGTGCATAGACTATAGAACTCTTAATAGTCGTACAGTTAAGGATCATTTTCCACTCCCATTGATAGATGATCAGTTGGATCAGTTAAGCGGCAGTAAATACTATACTACCCTAGATCTGATGAGTGGCTACTACCAGGTGCCCATAAGGGAGGAATGCCGACATGTAACAGCATTTGTCACCCCTGACGGCTTGTATCAATTTAAAAGGATGCCCTTTGGTCTGGCCAATGCGCCCTCAGTATTCCAGAGGACTATGGCTCGAGCCTTGAGTTTGAATCGAGCTCACGAGTCAAGTGATAGTAAGGGTAAACCAGCCTTGGCTTATATGGATGATTTGATAATACATTCTAAAGATTTCGAGCAAGGTGTTCAAAAACTAGAAGCTACTTTTAACTTATTAAATGAGGCCAATTTAACGTTAAATGTAAAAAAATGTTATTTTTTTCAAACCTCCATAGATTACTTGGGTTACGAAATTACAAGCGAGGGAATTAAGCCGGGTAAGGTTAAGATTGAGGCAGTAAGAAATTTTCCTGTGCCACGAACTGTACACGAAGTCAGGCAATTTATAGGTCTTGCCAGTTATTTCCGAAAATTTATTGATAAGTTTTCTATAATCGCCCGGCCGCTAACTGATCTAACAAGAAAGAGCTGTCCATGGAGATGGGAAGATGAGCAGGTGGTAGCTTTTGAAAACCTTAAATCTAAATTAATTGAACGCCCCTTATTGACCCTATACAGTCCAAACTATATCACAGAGTTGTATACCGATGCGAGCAAAATGGGACTAGCAGGTATACTTCTACAAAAAGAAAATGATCAAGCCTCCCTAAAGCCAGTCGCATATTTTAGTAGAAAAACTACAATTGATGAACAAAAATTTCATGCGTATGATCTCGAAACGTTGGCTGTTGTTGCTTCACTCCATCGCTTTCGTGTTTATTTACTAGGTCTAAAATTTACTATTATGACCGACTGTAATGCCTTGAGATCCACTTTTTCTAAACGAGATCTTTTACCGCGAATAGCCCGCTGGTGGCTGGCTTTACAGGAGTATGATTGTGATATTGTTTACCGCCCTAATCATAGTATGACCCATGTTGACGCATTGAGCAGGAACCCTATCGATATAAATGATTTTAATAGTGAAGTAGATTTCAGAGTTCTAAATATTACTCAAGACGACTGGTTGCTAAGTGTACAGTTATCAGATCCAAAATTATGTTTCATAAAAGAGATTTTGAACGACCCTAAATATAAAGATGTTACTGACATAAAACAAAATTTCGTTATGAAAGACAACCGGTTATTTAGACGTGTTATGGATGAATTAAAATGGGTAGTCCCGAAGGGGGCTAGATGGCAAATATGCAAACAAAACCATGATGACATTGGTCATTTTTCTGTCGACAAAACATTTAGTAAAATTAGCAAAGATTTTTGGTTTCCGAAAATGAAAAGATTTATCACTAAATATGTTAAGGCTTGCATTCATTGTGCTTATGGAAAAATGCCAGCTGGTAAGAAAGAAGGGTTTTTACATTCTATACCCAAAAATGATATACCTTTTGAGACGGTGCATATTGACCACCTAGGCCCCTTCGTAAAGAGTTCCAAAGGTAATGTTTATTTACTTGTACTGGTAGATGCGTTTACCAAATTTTGCATAATCAAGCCATTGCGCACTTTAAAGTCAAGTCCGACTATTAGGGCACTCGAGGAAATTTTTACAACATTTGGCTATCCAAAACGTTTGATCTCAGATCGGGGTACCTCATTTACCTCAGATGAATTTCATAGGTTTTGTGAAAAACACCATATTAGGCACATCTTAAATGCAGTTGCTTCACCTCGAGCCAATGGCCAGGTGGAGCGCTATAATCGGACAATTTTAGGATCATTATCAACATACACAGATAAGTTAGGTGAAACAAAATGGGATACTGAATTGGGTAATATTCAATGGGGTTTAAATAATACTTTAAACAAAGGGACTGGTAAAACCCCAGCAGAAGCATTGTTTGGTCGAAATTTAACTCATAGTAGCGAAAATGTTATGAATGAGATATTTGAAGATACTAGGCCGATAGATAATAATATAGAAGAAATAAGGGCCGATGTAAGTCAACATATTTCACAGGACCAACATAAGCAAAAAGATAGATTTGATAGAACTCGTAAAGTTGCCAAGAAATATGCGATAGGGGATTTAGTCAAAATTCAAAAACAAATAGGTCATAATGAAGGAAAAAGTAAAAAGTTAGTACCAGTATACTCTGGTCCCTACAGGGTCTCAAAAGTTTTAGACAATGACAGGTATGAGGTATCAAGCATACCGGGTTCTAGCATTGGCAAAAAACACTATAGCAATGTTTGGGCAGTAGATCAGATACAACCATGGATTAGCACAAGCATAAATGAACCTAGTACTGAATCTGAATCTGACGAAGAGTTATCAGGTTGATAGAGTAATAGTAAAGAAGTAATAAAAAAAAAAAAAAGAAAGAATTGATTTTTAAAATATTTTTTCATCTTGTGGTCTGTTTGGTGTATAATTATGTGTCAGTTGTGATGTAATTTATAGTTATGTAATTGAAGTGAATAATGGTATTGGTATGTATAATGTGTTAACTTTGCAAATGTTGCATAATTTTATTCTGCATGTATAATAATCATATAATGATGTATAATAGTATAGTAAAGATGCAAGGATATAATGATGAATAATAGTATAGTAAAGATATGATACTGAGATAGAAGTCGTGGGGTGGTCGGTTTGGTTGGCGAAGTCCACGTTGCAACCAGTGGGTCTGGTTGGAAGACGTTGGGTGGTCAGCCTCCGGCGAAGTCTCACGGTGTGTCTCCCATTAATAGACATAGGTCACTTATTGGAAGTCGTACAGTGGCCGGCAAGTAAATGAACTTGGTCCAGGTGAAGCTTGCGATGCAATGGGTGACATATGTATTAGAGTAGATTATTGAACTGAATACTGATTGAAGGATTTTGAGATTATTAGATACCAGTTGATGGTATTTTTGTTTTCATTATCGTTGTCAAAATTAGTTTGAGGACAAACTAAATGTCAGGAAGGCCGATTGTTAGCTTTTATAAATATTATAGGGTTTCATGAATATTATAGATGATAAATATTATAGAAGACTTATTTTTAATAATTGGTATTAGGCTGACTTCCGGTAGAAAATAAATATTAAATCTATTTCCGTTTATAAAAAGGAAGTCTGTGTTATAAAATTATTCAAAAATAGTGCCGGTAGTGACGTAGATTGCGCTCCCCACTTGGAGCGCCCCACTTTGAAGTGTCTTTGTTTGGATCAGTTTAAAAGGAGATGTAACGATGTTTAGAGTTAGTTAATTTTTATAAAATAAAGTGCTTAGTCGTTACGCTGTTCGTTTTCTTTCTTGAGACCACACTGAGTAATCTTATATCTGTAGATGATTTTTTATCGTCTAGAACTTTTTAAATGTATCATGTCCGCTTGACGATAATTTATTGTTGTTGTTTGTCTTGTGTCTGTCAAGTGTGACTAAAAGTACTAATATAATTAATATTTAATCTTAAATGGAATTAGAATTTCGACTCATACTTTGATTGTTATTTTATAATTTGTATGCCCAAGTGGCTGATCATGGTATGAACATTATTAGTTTATAATTATGTAACGAACACTTGCATTTAACCCATGTATCACAAATAAACGATTTGATTTGATTAAGTTACAGAATAATAATTATCAAAATCATCGACTCGAAGAAGGACTTTGACCGTGAAAAATTCGTTCATCGACTCCTATGAACTTGGAGGGTTGTATTGATGATTTTGATGATTATAATTCTGTAACTTAATAAGTCTTACAGTAGCGACCGATACGTTTATCAACATACAACTTAGCACTGCCCTGAAAATTGCAAAAAAACATAAGAAATTTTATGTTTCGCGGGCTGTCTTGGAGCATCCCCCTTAACATAACCCAGTTTACTGGGTAACACGACACAGGTATTGGTTAGACTTTCGGGCTACAGTCAAAGATCTACAAATGACAGCCGTAAACAACGTTGAGGTTTCGGTATCTAATGGATGTTCAACTGATCACCGATCCGAGGAATGAGCTCGGCAAACGTTACTTTACTTTGAAGGCCGACCCAAGTAGGGCACGCCACGATAGTGGCGGTAAGTCCCCTCTTTGAGGAGTGGCTGGAGAGGCGCCACGGCGTCCTCACCTTCCGCCTGACGCAGGTCCTCACCGGACACGGATGTTTCGGGAGGTACCTGCACCGAATCGGGCGGGAGGAATCGCCCGGGTGTCTCCACTGCGAGGATCGACCGGAGGACACGGTGGAGCACACGGTGGAAGTCTGCCCTGCGTGGGCGGAGCTCCGCCGTGTCCTCGTGGCGGCGATCGGCGGCGGCGACCTCTCGCGTCTGGCCCTAGTTCAATCCATGGTCCGGAGCGAGACGGAATGGGAAGCCGTCGCCTCCTTCTGCGAAGCAGTCATGCTAGCGAAGGAGGTAGCGGAACGAGAGAGGGAGAGATCCTCTCTTCCCGGCCGCCGCGGGAGACGCAACGGGCGTCGGGGGCCACGTGGTGGCTACCGGCCACCGTAGATGCGGGCCTGTGGACGGCTGGCTATGGGCTAGCTAGCCGTCCGGCCGTCTAACGACGACGACAGGCCGTGTCGACGGCGCGTTCGTGTTCCACGCGCGCCTCAAAGAGATGTCAGCAAAAGGAGAGGGGCCGAAGCCTGCCGGGGTTGCGGGCCTGTTCGAAAGAGATACCGCGGCCCCGGAACGTAAAAGGCGAGGAAGGAACATGGATGGTTTTTAGTCAGTAAGAGTCTGACACTCCCTCCCGCTCCGCCCAGAGTGGGGGGGGTCATTTGATGATTTCCCATCCTTAAAAAAAAAAGCCGACCCAAGTGGCTGTTATTAGTTAGCGACCATCAGCCCCTCTTAGCTTTAAAATAAAAATAAATAAATAAATATTTTATTGTCAGGCATCAACGCCCATAGGGTGTTAGTATTACATCTTCCTTAACGTTTTGGACGCCATTGTCACATATACGTGACAAGCAAGCGCGTGCCCTGTACGCCAAACGACACAAATATGTGACAAAATAGTAGATAAAATTGTGGCTTGGCGTGGAGGGCACGTGCTTGCGTTTATGACTATATGTTAGTAATATGTTAACACTTTTGTCCAATTTCTATTAATACAAAAATAAGTCAAGGATTGTTATTTTATTATTGTTGCTTATCGCCCATTAACCTCAATTAATACACAAAGTACATAATACTTAATATTTACTATCAACAAAATGGTTAACTAATTATTTTGTCAATTATGTTAACTTGATAAAATCGTTTACATTTAATTTGACCTTATTGATTTAAATTGTTGTTTGTTTAAAATCTAAGACTTCACTAAACTTTATCATTTTTTTGTTACTAGTCTTAATCGTGTCCCACTGCTGGGCATACCCCTCCCCTTTCTCCTTCCATACCTTTTTTTTTTTTTTTTAAGGATGGGAAGTCATCAAATGACCCCCCCCACTCTGGGCGGAGCGGGAGGGAGTGTCAGACTCTTACTGACTAAAAACCATCCATGCCTGTGCTATTTCTGTCTAAACTTAGTCCTACTCAATTTTATTTCCATGCAATAACACAACACTAAAAGCTTCATTAGGGGTCGTAAGGATCCAATCACTTGAGGTTATAATTGGGGGGACGGGGGCCAGAAAAATACACAATTTATAATGCGAGGGGGGGGGGATAATGTGACAATCACGTTTAATTTGCGACGTGTCAAATATTCTTTGCCAATTAGGGATAACTTGAGCAAGCGAATTTGCGATTTGTCTGATCTTATAAAATATACGTGTTGCTGGAATACCGGAGAGAAGGTATAAGTAAATAAAAACCTCACCCCGTATGACCTAGCTATAAAACTGGCCTAAGAAATATGGCCCCCTTATATCTATACTAATATTATAAAGCAGAAGAGTTTGTTTGTTTGTTTGGTTGAACGCGCTAATCTCAGGAAGTACTGGTTCGAATTGAAAAAATCTTTTTGTGTTGGATAGTCCATTTATCGAGGAAGGCTATAGGCTATAAAACATCACGCTACGACCATTAGGAGCAGGAATGAAAAATGTTGCAAAAACGGGGATATTTATTCCTTTCGTTTTTCTCTCTCATGTGACGCAGGCGAAGTTGCGTGGGTCAGCTAGTTATTAATATGTGGATCAATGCAGATGGTTCATTCACATTCTGAAGCTAAAAATACGAAACTGACTGGTATGGGGCTATAATCTACCACGCGGGCCCAGTGCGGATTGGTAGATGTTACATGTCTTCGAATTTTTGGCTATAGGACATGCCGGTTTCCTTACGATGTTTTCCTTCACCGTTTTGAGAGCAGAAGAAAATTAAAACTAAACTTTGTGGGAAGAGTTTGTTTATAAAATCAATATTAATTGTGTATTGACACAAGCCTTTTAATGCTTTTAGCTTTTAAACGAAGTTTCTGAGAAAACTAACAGGAAAGTTTACAATAATTATTGTTGTCAGAGCAAAAAACCTTGGGCACTTGGCAGACAAATGAACGCCATTTGCGCACGCACAACGGTCAATCGTCATTATCTGCCTAGCCTTTTCCCAACTATGTTGGAGTCGGCTTCCTGTCTAACTGGATGCAGCTGGATACCTGTATTTTACATGGAGCGACTGCCTATCTGACGTCCACAACCCAGTTAATACTGGGTAATACGATACCATTTGGTAAAGACTGGTGTCAGACTTTAGGGCCACTGACTACCTGTAACTACTGTCAAAGCTCTTCAAATGACAGCATGGACCTGCTTGTCGTGCTTTCCGAGACATGGAGGAAAAAACGGTATATATGTTGCCTAACCTTGCCTACGTCGGTCTGTGGCAGCCCCGACTTACGAACAGTAAGTCGTGGGTTCGAACTCAGACAGGCGCATTACTTTGTGTAATTTATTTCATCACCACTGCTCTCAAAACGGTGAAGGAAAACATCGTGAGGAAACCGGGATGTCCTAGAACCAAAAATTTGAAGACAAGTGACATCTACCAACCCGCACCGGGCCCGCGTGGTGGATTGAGTTGCGGACACCAGCCCGTTGTACTTATGTACATTTTAACCCACAAATTACATTGTGAAATGTAAACCAAATAGCTTGTTCGACAGTACGTTATCAAAGGGTGTATGTAACATGAAACGTCCGACTTCCGTCCCTCTCTAGCTTCCGAGAAGAGGTCGTCAAAACAATTATGCAGCAGGACACCTGTGCTATGCGGATGCGCCGGAGTGCCAAGCATTTATTACCACCATTAGTATGTACAGTCAGGTGTGATGATCGTTTACATTGCGATCGTATAAGTTCTTTATTACCTGATAAGATGGAACTATGGTGTACCAATAATGGAAATTAATCCGAGAGTAGTATGATGTCGTGGGGCTACTGCTCAACTCCAAGTGGGTAAATCTACGGAATCTGGATTTGTGCCAGATTGACGGCATCCCCATAAATAATAAAATGATGAATAACGTTTATTTTGCAAGTAGGTTTCCAAAAACACTTTTACGCGACCTGGGGCCGGTGTTTCGTACCTGGCTAATCTGAGAAGAAACAGCCGAAACAAAGTCAAGGGACAAGTCTCTTTTAAAGTCCGGAACACCAGACATAATCTCGCTCAATTCACATAGTGAGGACTATACCGATTAGTTTCTGAGATGGTCTATTGAAGAAAGAACCACAAAAATTTGAGTGGACCTGTCCAGTCAGTGCAAGCATTTGTCAGTTATCGTGTAGCTCGGTAGCTCGACTTACATGAGACTTTAAGAGCCTATACAACCTCAGCTCGAATTCTAATTTCGCCCCCACTTCACCGCTCCGCCTAACTCTTTATCTCGCTCGCACAATGGGGCTCGCGGTCACGCGGCGCGGGCACACCGGGAAGTCGATGCAATTTTGTTAGATTAAACTACTTTATTTATTGGAGTTCTAAGTATTAAAATTATCAATATTAATATTAATTTGTCACTATTATCAAAACGAAATTTTATATCAATTTAATTACAATCTAGGTAGGTACCTTTTTTATCGTGGTAATATTATCCTCCCACCCTGAGTGGAGCGGAAGGGACTGTCAGACTCTTACTGACTAAAATCCACGGGGTTCATTTAATAGCCCAGTAAACCTACAGAAAGTTGATTTCCAAGCTAAATTTTCCAGTATAAGCTGACCTCTTATTGTACGGAAAGCCTATACAATGCGAGATCAACTTATACTGGAAATTTGCTACAAAATAATAGACGAGCCAACGTAACCGTCCGGGTTCGGCGCATTGAGTTTGTAGTACGTTTGAGTTTTATAGTTTTATCCTTGTATGTATTTGTGACAGCCGTTTTTGTATAGTAAGTAGGCCTAAATGCAAGTATATTATAAGAAATAATTAACCTACTAAGTTTTTACGATGCTGAGCCACTGCATACATTCTATTGTTACAAAAAACTAATCGAGTGCGAGTCACCATTGCATTCAGGGTTCTGTCAGTAGGGAATGTAATCCGGACTATCCGTAATCCGAAAAATCCGGATTTCGGTACAGTTTTACACGACTTCTAAATCCGGGTTTGAAAATCTAATCCGGATTTTCTGAACAATAAGAAATTGTTATTCGTGGGCTACATTTCCGCGAGAATATTCGAAAATGTGCTCATCAGCCGAAAGACTGAAACTGATATTTCTCTTGGAGGCCGCTTATAAACATATTCAGTGCATTCGACGTCGATTCAGAGCGAGCTTTTTCCGCAGCAGGAATTGAGTGTAACCAAAATTGTAGTAGGTTAAACGACGATAGCACTTTAGATGCCTTATTATTATTGGGTCATATTTTGTCTCCAAAAATTACATAGCTTTTTTGTTTATTCCAGGGCGACAGTCTGACTCTACAAAAAACTTAGTTAGTTTAGTTTTGTCTAGTCCTGAATCCCCATAGCACATTGCTGGAGGATTCAGGGCTAGGCTGCCGGTTGAGGAGAAGTGGTCAGGTACCACTTATCCTTCTTCACGTGGATGATCCAAAACTCTTTTCCCGCAACAAATTGCGACTGATGGAAATACCTAACTAATAGTAACTGACTCTTTAAGTAACGCCATTGGGATAGAATTTGGTGTGGACAAAAGTGCAGTCATGTATGTAAAGTGAAGGGCGATTATGGTATCCAAGGGAATTCAGCTTTCGGATTCCGTACACCTGAGATACCTCTCCTCATCCGAAAACTAAGTACAAGTATTTGGGTATGTCGAAAGCATTAACGTAACTGATATGAAGTTGAAGGAGCGCTACCTTAGACGTCTGAAGAAAGTATTAAATAGCTTTCTTCCAGGCGGGAACAAGGTGCGTGCTATCAACGGTTGGGTCATGCTGGTTTTAATGTACTTTTTTGGCATACTCAAAAGGACTCAGACGGAACTCGATGTTCTAGATAGGAGAGTCAGAGAGACAAGGTCAATAGGCACATAGAGACGTTTACAAGTGAGATAGGCCCAGACGACGAATGTCTGTCGAGGCTTTCTTTAGGAGGAGTTTCTTGTGTCTGGATCCCCGATAACCACTGGTAGCTTGGACCCCGCTCCGGGCGGACCACAATAATGTTTTTTTTTTAATATTAAAAAATGCCAATATCTCACAAATGCCATTCAAATAGCTGCCTGGATTAACACACCCTCTCGATCCAGAGGTTCGACCAACCACTCTCATCCGCCGGATATCATGCAAAGAATCCTAGAAAAACGTCGACTTAGAAGAATTTGGCATTAGTTCCGTCATCCGCTTGATAAACTCCACTTTAACAAGGCAGCTAAAGAATTAAAGTCTGTAGTCCAGGAATCTATTAATTCAACGGTGGCAACAAACTTACAGATGATGTCACCTACGGGAGTTGGTGCACACTCGCTCTGGAAGGCAACCAAAAACCTAGATAAACCTCAAGAGTCTTATCCCCCAATTAGGTCACAAGCTTCCTGGGCAAGAACTGACTTGGAAAAAGCCGAAGTATTTGCAATGCATTTGAATTCTGTATTCAAACCCAACGAGAGCATTGCAGATGAGCGACATATTGATGCAATATTAGAACAAGATCTGCAGATGTGTCTGCCCATTAAGCCAACAAGACCTAAAGAAATTGCGAAGGAAATCGGACAGCTCAACTCGAAAAAAGCCCCCGGATTTGACCTGATCACACCTTCAATACTTAAAAATCTTCCCAGAAAATGCATTGCCTTCTTGGCTAGTCTGCTGTGTGTGTTGTTGTCTATAAGAGAATGGTTCGGGAAGCGATTGAGATCAAGAAGTACCCTAATTTCAATCGCGAGGACGGCTTCAAACTCTCTTCAGCTTGGAATCCAGTAATCACTAAGTGTACTCGTCAAGTGAAATCGCCTCAATATACGGACACTGTTAGTGTAGTGTGCTGTCCTAGTGTGAACCGGCCCTAATTAACATTTATGAAGATGAGTGAGGGTAGTTGAATAAACACCTTCACTTTGCTGGCGCGGTACCTCCAGTACTTCAGTCTCCCCGCGACCACGGCTGGTTCAATCCGGTCGAAACGTCGGGATTAAATTAAAGGTAAATTCGCGATAAATACCCGTCTTCTTAAGTTTTATAATGTAGTCTGTTCAACGCAATCTTTCGAACATCTCACTTTCCTGATCTTTGGAAAATCTCTGAAGTAGTCATGATCCACAAATTAGGCAAACCAGAACATGAAGCGTCGTCGTATCGGCCGATAAGCTTAACTCCTGTACTGTCCAAACTGTGGGAGAGGATATTCCTTAACCGACTAAAACCATGTATGGACATCAATGATGTTGTTCCACCTCATCAGTTTGGTTTTCGGAAATCCCATTCCACAATAGAACAGGTTCACCGAGTTTACCAAACAGGAAGACTGGCCTTTGAACGCAAAAAGTACTGCTCAGCGGCATTTCTGGATGTACAACAAGCTTTTGACCGAGTCTGGCACAAAGGATTACTGGCAAAAGTGAAGACAAAACTTCCACACTCAATGTTCCTGCTTATCCGGTCGTACTTATCCGAACGCTGCTTCCGAACAGGCCGAAGCACGATCAAGATTGTTTGAAGTGGAAGCTGGAGTACTCCAGCTTCCACTTCTTGGCCCGGGTTCTGTTCTTGGCCCTGTGTTGTATAACATTTTTACATCAGATTTACCCACATTAGACGACATAACAGTTGCAACATATGCTGACGACATAGCCTACTTATCAGTTGACGACAACCCAGAAATGGCCAGCAACAAACTGCAAAATCAGTTAGACGAGACACATAAATGGCTCTGTAAGTGGCGGATACGCGCCAGTGCATCCAAGTCTAACCATATCACCTTCACACTCAGGCACGGATACACCCCTCCTGTTAGACCTGGACCTGATAACTTACCACACACAGATTGTGTTAAATATCTTGGCTTCCATTTAGATAGGCGCCTAACATGGAAGCATCACATTAAGCAGAAAAGGGAGGAGATAAACCATAAATTCCGCAAGCTTTATTGGCTCTTGGGAAGAAACTTTGTACTCTCTGTAGACAACAAGCTACTCATCTACAACTCGGTCCTTAAACCAATATGGACGTAAGGAATTCAATTGTGGGGCGTAGCCAGCAAATCTAACATTTTCTGCCTGCAAAGGGTTCAAAACGGAATACTAAGAGCCATAGTAAATGCACCTTGGTTTGCCCGGAATAGCGAAATTCACGACTTCCTGTAGGTGCCGCTCGTAAACTCTGAAATTGAGCGGTACAAATCCCAACATATGGTTTGCCTAACCATGCACCCAAACCCACTAGTGACTGAACTGCTAAACCCGACAGAGGTGGTGAAAAGGCTGAAGAGGAACCACCTTCTATAAGTGGGAGGCGCAGCACTGGCTGCTCCACCACAACGCCATGTAGCTTGTAACAAATTCGCTTATGGTCTGACGACCGATTGCAAATATAATATAATAATAAATGAATATATTAAGAAAAAAAACATTAAAACATATATTTACAAAGAATAAGCAGTCGCTCCATGTAAAATACTGGTATTCAGCTGCATCCGGTTAGACTGGAACCAGACCTCAACATAGTTGGGAAAAGGCTTCAAAACCAAACCAACCAAGGTATTGAATTTGAATAATTTCAAATAATAAAATTAAATTCCCATTCACACAAAAATTAGAAACAGAATATGGGTAGATTTGTTTATTTTCGTGAAAAATCCGTAAAATCCGGATAATCCGGATTGGATCAAACATCCGATCCAAAAAATGGATTTTGAAACAGAGCGGATTTGCATTACTAGTTCTGTGGATACATTGACGTGGTAGTAAAACGCTTTGCCACTATAAAAAAAAAAAAACGAAATGTATGACTGCGCATAACTGACAGCATATTGGTTTTTTTTTTTGTTGTGTTCATGATTCTCAAGGCATGGTTTGTATGACTATGAATATTTGATAGGTAGATAAGTGTGTGTGAAACAAGCAATAGTTTGGTTTCTTGCAGCTACCTACAATTATATTTTTTTTACTTTCTAAGCGCTTAGCGGCTGCAGTACGAGTCGCAGGTTCGATTCCCGCACGGAACATGTGTTATTATGTGATGGTCTACAAATAGTTGTGAAGACTTGAGTTTGTAACTGCACCGTCTTTTTCAGGAGCAATTGGAGAAATAGGTAAGTATTGGAGTAATAAAAGTATAAAATCTACACTTTGTTGTATGTGTAAAAAAACAACAAACTTATTTAGGATTTTTTTATTATTTTTGAATCTGGAATTTTTATGGTGTAAGTACATAATAAAGAGAATTCTATCGTCTAACTATCTACCCTAAACTGATTGCTCCAAATTTCCAAACGTAGACGGTGCGATTACAAACAAGTCTTCACAACTATTTGTAGACCGTCACATAATATACCTAACACATGATCCGTGCGGGAATCCAACCTGTGACCCGTACTGCAGCCGCCAAGCGCTTTGAAAGTAAATAAAATATAATTGTATGTACGGTAATTATGTACCTGGTCTACTCACACAGAAACTGCTCCAAACGTGTGTACCTACTACATATTCACCTACATGTTTGTAATCACTAATATTGTACCTAAATAGATCGGTCAGTAGATACTTCATTTCGATCATATGTTTGAGAAATTCTTTACGCCAACCCTGTCGCTTCTAATTTTTATTTCGGTTATTTCCCATCACGCAAACACTATAACCTCATGTATTTCAATATTTTATTTGTTGAATTGCGTAATGTGCCCGGAGCGCAAACTGACACAGCCCTTCCGTACGGAAGCCGGAGCAGGACTGAGCGCGGGTGGCGCGCGGCAGGGAACCAACTTTGATATGACCGATATTATAGGCTATTTATTTTTCGGCGAAAAAAAAGGAAATTCAAAAAAATAGATAATATAAGACCTGCTCTATAGATAGTTCAGTTACTATAAAAAGTTTCATGATCTTATTTTAAGTATTATAAGATTGCCAGCGGTTTATTGTTCAGTTTAGAGGTAACTTTGGATATTTTTTCTATCGAGAAAATTTTATGGAATCGTGTTTTCGCCAAATATAGGACTTAACAATAATCCTCAACTTTACCATATATTTATTTCAAAATTTATGCTGCAGTATTTTCGGCGTATCGAAGGATTCTGCTAAGCCATTTGAGGTAGTATAGGCTCTTAATACAGGGTGTAATCAATCTCATCACGAAGCCGTCAACCAAGCTTTCGGTACATCAAACTTAGTAACTTTACGCAATATACGAGTATTTTGGGGTGTAAAATCATGTTTTGTAGTAGAACTCAATGTAACGCACTTAAAATATACTGATCTTAGAGATGTACAATAAAAACTTTGGTCAAAAAGTTGGAACTTTAACCCCCAATATCTCCGTAACTAGAAGGTTCCCAGGTATGGTGCAGAACAAAAAAATGATCGCAATGATAGGGAGGAAAAATGCCTTTCGGCTTCGTTAAGAGGTGTTTTACACCCTTTAAAACTGGCGAAATGTGGACGTGCACTACTAGATAGGTGGGTACACCTCGGCAATGTAAATTACTAAGCAGTTCATATCAATCGATTTCCCGTCGTCAAGTAGGTACCTAGGTACTACCGTCTAAATGTAAACTGTTTACGTTGCGCGCGGTTTTTACTCGCGAGTCGCGACGCGATGTGTTAATTTTAGACGCGACTGTGCGCTTGCGCTTCCGCTCGCCTGATTCACGTTATGATCGAGTTGCAGTCAGTTACATGTGTGATACCTGCATGATCTCCCCACTGCTGGGACACAGGCCTCCTCTGTTGAGAATTTACACAAGTGGGTAGACCAGCTTATAATAGAAAAACAAAAACAATTTAGAAAACAAGCTTTTAAATTAACCCTAGATCACTAACCTTCGTCAAAACGACGACGCTGACTCGAAAAAAGTGGTATAAATTTTGAGTGCGTCGTCGTACGCATTCCAGATTCCGGCTAATCTCTGTTGACCCGCAGCTCGCGCAGCGTACGGGTGTGTTTTTTGTGTAGGGGCCCTGTGTACGCCGTTTCAGCCACCATGAGTCGTCGAATCGACGAAGGTTAGTATTAACGTTTTTCTTGCAGTATTATTTTTCATTCTTTTTTGGTGTTATAATTATTTCGGTATTTTGTAAACTTTGTACTTAATTTGCCTACATTAAAATAAGAACCTACATTATTTTTATTTGAATATATTTTAATTTTAGATGCGATTCATAAGCATATCATTAGATGATAGTGAAAAAGAAAACTGCTCTGAAAGTGAGAAAAAAGACCACCTTGAGGCTAATCAGGCTTATGAAATAGATGGTGAGGAAGAGATTTTTCTGTGACACAATAACCACCTTCAACTGAATACATCCAAGCAAGTAGATCTTCATCAATTGAAGACCCGTTACCTAGTACTCCAGGGCAGCCACACGAATTAATTATTACACCAAAGAGTAATATTTTTCGCAATAAAACAAACACAAGTGGTCATCAGTGAAACCGAGTTTACGAAGTTCAAACATCGAAAACTTTGTATCAAAAATTAGTCGAGCCACACACGCAAAATAGATTACAAATTCCGACACTTCAAACAGGGCTGCGGGACTCACACGAGATAACAGGAATTTTGAATATGCCAGGAAACAGTAGTTCTACTTCTACACATGAGACTGATCAAAGAGAAGATGCAGTTAGTCTTCCTATCGCCAAAAAAAGAAAATGAAGTGCAATTTGCCCCTCCGCAAGGTGATGAATGACAAAGAGTTATTGTACCAAGTGCAACAAATCCTTGTGTGGCGAACACAAACTTGACATTTGTCACAAATGTATTAATTGATAGTTTTTTTCTAAAATATTTATTTATTTTGTTGATTTTATTACTTAATTTTAATATGTTAACATTTTTTAAAGTGTTTGTTTTTTTAGTTAATAAGATTTAAGCATTTACAAAAAAACAAAAATGTTAAAACTCTGAGCTCAATTAAAAGAATGATAAGTAATTAAAATATGATATTAGTAAATAAAAAAACTTATAAACATGTTAACAAATGATTATTGTAATAAATAAGTAAAACACATATAAATATTTTATTCCATAAACCCTTAGAAACCTCCCTTTTATACGACGTAGCCGAAACGACGAAGGTTAGTAACAAGCGTTGTAAAATAAGGTTAGTGATCTAGGGTTAAGATTTACGTAATTTCTTCTTTTTTGTTTTCTTTTCAGCAAACTCTTTTACTTTTAAAAATAATTAGTTTGCCATGTTTTGGAGTCAGCCATATTGGATTTTGAATGACGTCACTTAGCTAACCACGCGTTGTCATTCAAACTATGCGTGTTTGCAAAGTGTTTTAGCTCAATCGGTTGGGGAAGACAGTTTTAAAATTCAGTTGCAAGATTTGACCAAAACAAACTAACATTGCAAGTTAAATAAAAGCTTGTAAAATGCTATGTCCTTCTGCGGTCCGTAAAAGGCTGGGTGATCGGTTGATTCATTGTAGGTGTGAAAAGAGGACGTTTTCTTCGTCATCCTTATCATACACACCCTTACTCATTCGTATCCATCATCATTTCAGCCGAAAGACGTCCACTGCTGGACATAGGCCTTCCCCAAGTGTCGCCACATTGACAGGTCCCGTGCGACTCGCATCCAACGGATACCCACAACCTTTACCAGGTCATCGGTCCACCTAGTGAGAGGTATTTCCAAAGCATCCTCTTCCGGTTCGCGGTCGCCACTCCAGAACTTTTCGGCTCGGCTCAACCTAATTCTTCGGGCTATACGTCGGTGACCTTGGTGACCATTCGCTTAACACCATTATAATACCCCCCTAAGCTGACAATCATTATAATTCATAGACCAGAGATAGCAAACCTTTGGCTTTTAAATTGGTAGATTCCCCAGGAACAAATCGGTGGAATGGTCGCAAGCGCAGCTGCAGACCTTGAGGTCTTGGGCTCCATTCCCGGGTCAAGTAGAGTGTTGTTGGGGTTTTGCCCGGTTGTTGGCAATAGGCTAGCCCTTTACTAAAAGGGACAAACATAACTGGCACTGTTAGGTACTCTGCTGTCTTATCCTTCGAGAATTAGAAGGGTGTAGTTATGTTACGTATAAACCTTTATATGGAAAAAGTTTACTAACTCCGGTCATAAGACCGTCAATTCAAAGACAAAATATTCATAACTTGTTTAGCAATAGATGATAACACTTATTCCCAAGTGTAACCAACTATTATAAATATATAATTAAGCCAATGCGTGATCTGTATTAGTAATGTTCCTTATTATAGGTATGCATAACAAAGACAGTCCCCGTATTAATTATGATCTTGCATCACTTTTGTTGGTTAATATAATGTTATGTGGAATTAAAAACTATGCCATAAGAGGTCTGCGGAGCATGCGAATTTCATACAAACGTAATAACAAAATAATTCGGAAATCAGACATATTCTTAAGGTAGTGTGTATTTATTTTGATTGGATTACAGAATATATAGGTTCCCAAACACATATTTTGAATGTACACCGATTTAAACAAGAGTTATGAGAAAAAAAAATCTATAGAATTTTTAAATTCCTCATATCTCGTCTATGTATCACTAGCTTCTGCCAGCGGCTTCGCCCGCGTGAAGTTTGAAATTATCCCACGGGATCTTATTACCGGGATAAAAGGATCCTATGTGTTAATCCAGGTAATAAACTATCTGTGTGCTAAATTTGATCCAAATCCGTTCAGTAGTTTTTGCGTGAAAGAGTAACAAACATACATCCTCACAAACTTTCGCATTTATAATATTAGTAGGAAGTAGGATTGTCCTTAAAACATATTTATTTGGGAACATAGATATTATATAAAACAATCGAAATATATACACACTACCTTAAGAATATGTTTGATTTTCATATTATTTTGGTATTACGTTTGTATGAAAAACGCATGCTCCGCAGTCCCCTTAAGATCGCAATTGCGGTCAATGCCCTTTCCTTAATATATCTTCGTACGAACCAAAACAAATGGACCATGTATTGTTTTTCGTAAGAAAATAGTAAAATTAATAAGTCAATTTAAAAAAAAACCCCGCCACATAATGTACTAAAAGTAACAATAAGCACATAACGTGACATAACGCTGACAACGCAAAATTCTATAATAATGTAAAATAAAATTCTAGATATAATTGAAACATTGTATAATTTGACAATTAATCGACATACATTGCGTAACATATAGAGTGTAAACGGACTCTTTCACGAAGTCCTCAACTAAGCGACGCCTACGCAGAATATTTTTCTGGGAAATGATTTTTTTTAGGGTGAATAGTTCTCGTTTTACGGTAGTATTCAATGTAATGAACTCGAAACATCGTCCATTATCCATTTGTGTAACATGAATACTTAACTATTTAAATATTTTTGAATTGAGAATTTGAACCTACCGGAGCCTACTTAAAATGTTATATTTTTTATAATGTTTATTGCTGTGCCCTAACAGGGTCCATAATTGTTCTTAGCTGGAAGCCCATTGTAATATCTTTTTAAACTTAAGGTACGCAAAATAAAATGAATATGGAATTCAACTTTAGCAGTACTGGTACGCTCGACAACCAATCAAACTCTAGAAACCAGTTTATGCGAATCTCTTTTTGTGCGGGAAATCGATACAAAGCGAGGCCATGTTATACTGGATTCGGAAGTAAGGCTTGATATGCCGTCGGGTGTACCAAAAGTGATTCCGTTGGAATTCAAAACCTTAAAAAAAGTGAAGCAAATACTTATGTATATGTCACCGTAAAATTGTCAAATACGTTATATTGTAATATCTCTAGCGATATTGTAAAGTCTCGAATTATTGTCAAATGAACATACTGCTTACAACAAAACGCATTATTTTTCGTGAAATGCATGCGATGGTAGTCAACTTACACGGTGTGGAGGGAAGGAGGGGTCCCCCTTGCCGAGTGGCACAACTCTCATGAAAAGATAATGTACCATTCCTGAGAAATACCGACTAATATAACATATCCTTAAAACACTTTCTATTCCCCCTAAAAAGTGTAGTAGACGGAGCCCCGCTTGGCGGGGCCCCTATTTACGAGTGCAGGGTTTAAAGGAACCTAACTAACCTAACGGGGGTGTGCCCCAAGTCCCGATTATGGGGGCAGAGATACTTCCGTATGTTCAGTTGACAATAATTCGAGACATTAAAATATCGCGAGAAAAAACACGTTATATTGTAATATAACGTGTTTGACAATTTTACGGTGACATATACATAAGTATTTGCTTCACTTTTTTAAGGTTTGACATGACTTTGCAGGTAACAGATAAAACTTAATTTAAAAGCAAAAAACACGTGCACTGTTAGCAAAAACGCAAACAAAAAACGAACTAAGCAAAAATAGCTAAACCGTTTTGTAAGTACATATAATTCTTATCTAGTAACACGAATCAAATTACAAATAAGACAACCATTTTGTTGTAGTCGTGTTTTTGAATTTGTTTTCAGTTTTTCATCATGTGCCTAGCCTTATACCAACAATTTTGTGGCCGATTCCAGTCTTACCGGATGCAGCTGATTTTTTTACGTCGAGCGACTGCCTATCTGACCTCCACAACCCAGTTAGTACCGGGTAATACGATACCCCTTGGTAAGATTGGCTGTCAGACTACCTGTAACGACTGTCAAAGATCTACAAATGACAGCCGGGACTAGCAGCTTAACGTACTTTCTGAAGCACGGAGGAAACTCGGTATGTAAGTAATTCGTGGTCTGGTCACCCATCCAAGAATCAACACGGCTTAACCTGACGATTGACCCGAACGGCTGTTATTATCTAGCTGAAATCAAATTCAGTGTTTACGAGTATCTTGTAAAACATTTTCGTTTTTGTTACGGACCGTAGCCTCTGTGATACAAATATTAAACTGAGGCTTCCGCCAGATGGTCCTAGCATACTCCTAACATTCTGAGAATACAATGTCATCTATACTTCTATACTAATATTATAAAGCAAAAGAGTTTGTTTGTTTGTTTGGTTGAACGCGCTAATCTCAGGAACTACTGGTTCGAATTGACAAAATAGTTTTGCGTTGGATAGTCTATTTATCGAGGAAGGCTATAGGCTATATAACATCACGCTATGATCATAAGGAGCGGAGCAGGAATGAAAAATGTTGCAAAAACGGGGTTTTGTTGTTTTGTCTCTCGGTATGTACGCAGACGAAGTTGCGTGGGTCAGCTACCTAGTTTATTTTACAAAAAAACTAAACCAGAAAAGGTGTGCGTTTAGGTTACCTCCTTCATTTTGAAGGAGCACGTACTGCGCTCGCGCTGGTGAGAACTCCGAGGATAGGCAATGCTTGCCCAAGTCGATTGCCGAAACCTATAGTTATCCAGATCTATCTATCTACTAAATTAGCAACTCTATTTGTGGTGGTTCAAACTTCGTTTGAAATACTGTTAGAATAAAGTTCTAATCAGCTTGCACCAAAAAGTGTTTGTAACGTCAGTCACAGCGGGCTGAATAGTGCGAAATGAGTGGTTTTTATTCAATTGTAGCCTAACAAATCATTAGATTAAAATTCCAATTGTAGACTGTGTGAAGAAAATAACGACAAATATATTTTGTGTGTAAAAAAACCGAAAAGTTAATACCGTTTATGAGAAGTTACGAAATTTCAAAGAAAAAATGCTTTACTTTGAATATTTTTTTCATATAGTAATAATAAAGTTAAAATTATTTCAATTGTACAAATTAAAGTTTCTAATAAGCCACATATTTTTTATTTGCACATTTATATTCACTCATCAAAGAGGAGTTAGTTACATGGAGAAAGTCTCTCGTTAGCAGATACCACCCCTTTAACGAGAATACCCTTGTCTTCGGCATTTATAAATATTTGGAAACATTATTTACATGCACAGTGAAAATCAAGGGCTACAAAACCAGTTAAAGCCGATGTTAAACTTGTTGTTGTGTTTGACGACCCGAATGGCGCAGAGGTAGTGAGGCTGCCTTACGTTCATAGGGTGGTTCGAATCCCGGTAGGATCAAATGTTTGTGTGATGAGCATGCATACAAGCATACAAACAAATATCTATGTAGCACATAAACTATCTGTTGTCCACGACACAAGCCTCGTTGCATAGTGTGGCACTTGATGGCGCTGTGTGTAATGTCCAGCGATATTGTTTATTAAAGTATAAGCAGAGGCGTGCTGTCGGCTATACTTACAAAATAATCAGGGCAATCAGGCCATGGTCTGCCATTATAGAAATCGTCAATAATCCAACTCAAGTGAATGTCCTACTTTTTAGCGTCAACGATCAAAGTTACTTACTTATTTCTTTATATTTCAAATATTTGTTTTACCCAACGAACACACACTAATGGTTCTCTTATCACGAGTCTAAGAACTTTATCGATATGTCCTTGGCGACTTCTGTCTTATCGGGCTCACCCAAAACGGAGTTATCGATACGATAAAAATTACAGGTAAATGTTTACATAAGGGCTGCACTATCTAAGTCAACAGTTTTTATCGGTATTCGTTTATTACTTACTGCACCTAAACAGTCATTATAAATATTGACTTTTTATAAAGAGCTGATAAAGATGATACTTGAACAGAGCATATTGATGATCAAATGTTTGTTTTCTTTCAAGCCATCAATAAAACCTGTCTAAGCACTAGTTATGTCACCGTAAAATTGTCAAACACGTTATATTGTAATCTCTCTAGCGAGATTGTAAACTCTTGAAATATAGTCAACTGAACATCCGTCGCATGCATTTTAAAATATTACGGTTTCACTTCGATAGATTACAATCTACCGAAAAATAATGCCTTATACATATTGTAAGCAGTATCTTTGTTTTACAATCTTTCGAAAGTTTACAATCAAAAATCTCGGGTTGGGTTGTAGAGGTCAGATAGGCAGTCGCTCTATGCAAAATACTGGTATTCAGGTGCATCCGGTTAGACTGGAAGCCGACCCCAACATAAATGGGAAAAGGCTAAGCAGGTGATGAATGTTGACATATAAAGACATTCATTGTGGTGCAATAATAAAAATAAGCTTCATTCCGATAAAAGTACAAAGACGTGTATCGAATTCCCCATAACTAAGATAAGATAAGAATGAAAGATAAGCTATTGCACTGAAGAGTATTTACTGAGAGATTTAAAAAACTTTGGTGCAGTCGTCACAAATGCGACTGTTGAGCATGAGGACCTGGGTTCAATTCCCAGTTCGGGCAGTGTTGTTGGGTTTTCCTCAATTTCTCAGTAGCAGCTACGGAGTCAGGACTTGTGCCCAGTTTATGGCGTTAGGCTCGAGCCTATTAGACCCCAATTAATTATAACTGGCGAAATGGGGGTGTTATATTAAGTACACCCCTGCCTATTGCCTTACCCTTGTTATATTTAGCAATAAATTAAGTCACGGTTTTTTCCATGAGGCTAGGCTGAAACGGCAGAATTTTGGGACCATTTGGTTTTCATCAACTCGTCCCAAATGGGCCGTGAGCGTGTAAGACGAGATGCTGAAAACCAAATGCTGCTACGAAACATACATTGTATACTTTTTTTTTATTTCGTCCACATTCAGACTTCTTCTTAGCGTGCTCATCATCTGTATTACCTTCTCCGAACTATGATGGGGTCAGCTTCCAGCTTTATATCAGTATTTTATATGGAGCCTATCTGACCTCCACAACCCAGTTAGTACTGGGCAATACGATACCTACCTCTTGATAAGATTGGTTTTTAGACATTTTGGGCCACTGACTACCTGTAACGATAAGATTTTCAAATGCCAGGGGGACCAACGGACCGGACGGACCAGACAAACCTAGGCCAGCATATCGACCCGAGCGGCTGTAATGATTTACAACGTTAATTGAGGCTGCCCAAAATTTGGCGACAACTTTAGCACTATCAGTAGCGTCCTTCAGCTCCTGTGATGTGCAAGCAACAGAACAGGCAGGACACGGTATCAAGGGTCCCATCGTTTGCGTGGTAACACCAGATTCACACTCCAGGGCAGACTCATCTGCCTGCCAGGGCTGCGGGACTGTTCGAAAGAGATACCGCGGCCCCGGAACGTAAAGGGCGAGGAAGAAACATGGATGGGTTTTAGTCAGTAAAAGTCTGACACTCCCTCCCGCTCCGCCCAGAATGCGAGAAGTTATTAGATGATTTCCCATCCGAAAAAAAATCCTGAACAGGTTTTTCTTCCTTCGGCCAACCTTCGTCTGGAGTCTATTCAGACTTCCTGGTCAGTCATGGCAACTCGTCAAAATGACAA
The DNA here is from genome assembly GCA_916618015.1 of Xestia c-nigrum. Taxonomy (NCBI): domain Eukaryota; kingdom Metazoa; phylum Arthropoda; class Insecta; order Lepidoptera; family Noctuidae; genus Xestia; species Xestia c-nigrum. The sequence goes on from OU745260.1 coordinate 18,002,160, forward strand.
TTGGATCGTGCTGGAATGACGAATTTATGAAAATAGGAGACTAGGGCCCCAGGAACTTTCTGCGTAAAACGTTCAAACAATACGAGTATCACTCAAATCTGTGTGATTCTTTCTTCAAAAGACCATCTCAGACACTAATATCTGCATGATCCTCATGTGAACTCAGCAAGATTATGTCTGGACTTCAAAAGAGACTATGACCTCTGAGTTTGTTTCGGCTGTTTCTTCTCAGAGTAGTCAGGTACGACACACCGGCCTTATCTAGTTTAAAAGAAACACTATTTCTATTATTTATTATCTAAAAACGGCTGTTTAAAACACTTTTTGGTTGGAGAAGGTGTCCTTTAAACAGCAATGTTTAGAAAATCAGACCGTTATCTTTTCGGTGAGCATGGCAATCATAACTTCATTTGAGAGAAAGTCGGAGCGTAGGTGTTGGTAATAAACGAAAATTACATCGATAAAGGTGAATTGTCTGGTGATTCATCTGATTTACGTCGCAAGAAGCCGTAACATGAATCAAACGCCTTACTTAGCGATGATTTATAACATGTGTAAATTCAAAATAAACAGCATTTTGTACAGCAAAAGTAAACATGGTTTTACTTAAGTACATTGTTGTTCTTGCTTTCGAAATATTATAAAGCAGAAGAGTTTGTTTGTTTGTTTGTTTGGTTGGTTGAACGCGCTAATCTAAGGAACTACTGGTTCGAATAAAAAAAAATGGGTTTGTGTTGGATAGTCCATTTATCGAGGAAGGCTATAGGCTATATAACATCACGCTACGACCATTAGGAGCAGAGCAGGAATGAAAAATGTTGCAAAAACGGGGATGTTTTTTTCCTTTCGTTTTTTTTCTCTTATGTGACGCAGACGAAGTTGCGTGGGTCAGCTAGTAAGATATAACTTGGTAAGACTGGTTGTCAGAAGATCGACCAAATTGTGAAAATATCTTCGAAAACCAGATATCTCAAGCAATGAGGCCAGTTGATCCCAGCGAAGTTAATTATGTCTGCAACTCTGCATGAAGGCACTTGAGCCGATCTTAACTTTGGATTAGCATCGAGGCGCCATCGCTTACAGCTTGAATTATAAATGTATTTGCATATTTCAAAGGCTTGGATATCCTTGTTCGATTGTAAGGGACGACGCTCGAAACGCTCGTTATTATTTGTTTTTGTGTGTAGTATATTAGTAGCATGATAGTATTTTAGATTTTTAATCCAAACAAAAATTTTTTTTGTAATTCGATCGAAACCACTCGCGCATTTCGCGCTATTTGGCCCGCAGTGACTGTCGTAACAACCACTTTGTAGTGCAAACTGATTAGAACTTTATTCTAATAGCATTTCAAGCGAAGTTTGTACCACCACAAATAGAGTTGCTTATTTAGCACGTCTAATCGCCTTGATAGTTTGGTTTGAATTGATAGATTTTTCGTTTTCATGTGAGTTTTGTGATACTGAGATTATCACCCGTTTCGGTGAAGGAAAACCAGCAAGACGGCATGTAAAGCCAAGTCAGAGGTCCATGGGCGGCATAACGGCATAAATACTCTGACACCAGACCCCGTATTCACAAACGTTCGACTCGTTTCCGATTCGACAACTCGTATATATCTGTCTTCTTCTGGCATTACGAAAACGACCGAGATAGACATACGACTTTCCGAATCGGAAGCGAGTCGAATGGTTGTGAATAAGGGGCCAGGTTAGACACAAACCACACGAAAAAGACGATCCTGGTACCCTAATATTTAACATTATAGAATCTGAAAATGTAAAAAAAACCGGCCAAGAGCGTCGGGCCACGCTCAGTGTAGGGTTCCGTAGTTTCCCGTCCGTCAAATGCTTGGTTGCAAATACGATTATGCTACAAACTTAGTCCAGAAATTATTTTGTACAACTTTTTTGTACAGAAACTGTCGTTTCTATCCAAGTTCAAAATGATTTTCCTAGAAAGTCCTTATAAAGGTCTACTTTTCAGATTTTTTTCTTATTTTCTTAACTTATGGTTCAAAAGTTAGACATTGTTTTTTACTTTTGGAGCGATTATTTCCGAAATGATTGACATTATCAAAAATGATTTTAGTGCCTAAACCCTTATTCATTTTTAAATACCTTTCCAACAATATATCACACTTTAGAGTTGAAATTAAAAAAAATGACCTGCCACTTTACAAACATATACATATAGGGGGGCTACCCTAATAAAACATTTCTTTCAAATTTTTATTTTAACACTTTGTGCCGTGATTGATACACATATTGGTACCAAATTTCAGCTTTCTAGTGCTAACGGTCACATAGATTAAGCGAGGACGAACAGACAGACATGGCGAAACTATAAGGGTTCCTAGTTGACTACCTACGGAACCCTAAAAATGACTAAATAACACGTAGACAAGATGGCGTCCGTCACTAGTTTAAAATATAACGGCCAATGAATTGAAGTTACCTAATAACAATTCAAAAGCAAACGAATACAAGGAGAGTCTTAAACATCTGCTTATAAAAGAAATGTAAAGAAATATATCCCATTGAACCTTGTAATAGCACCCTAGGGGGCTCCCTATTGTATTGGAGGTGCTAGTGGCTTCCCAATCGTGAATTATAACCCGATAAACACGTCTTAATGGACCCAGTTTAACTTTTTCAATTAATTCCTTTATTTTAAACCGAATTTCGTAATTGAATCCACGATATCTTTGATAAAAAAAAATTGTATGGGAGGAATTTGAAGGACTTTTAATTGGTTTTTGTATTTCTTTTTCCTAATGTAGGGCAACAGGCCAATGTTTTGTAATTAAACTACTTTTTGAATACTAGCTGTTGCCCGCGACTTCATTCGCGTGGAAAAATTGAGGTGTGTGTGTTAGAGTCTAGAGAATAAAAATTACCTACGAGTACGACTTATTCTCTACAAAATATACACATAGAATTTCATAAAAATTGCTCAAGCCGTTTCGAAGGAGTTCGATAGATAAAAAACACAGACACGCGATTACTTCTCTATTTGAATCGGATTTTGCAAAAACTTTCAAGGAATTTAATTTTTTAGCAGGAAACTCTAAATTTTTTTCAACAATTATAATAACATCAGCTATCTGCTAGTAAAAGTCCCGTCAAAATCGGTAAAGCCGTTTCGGAGATTAGCCGGAACAACCAGTTATGTTGAAATTAGGTACAAACTGACACTTCAATTTTATTTATTTGTACAGATTACCAAACAACCGATATTTTTATACAAGTTACCAAAACAGACAATTCAATCTGTTTCTGACACCAGCCTTTAATTATCTCAGAGGAAAAAAAAACAGTGTTGCCAAGAAAAATAATCCATTGATTCTCATCTCTGTGACTGTGTGTCTGTTGCATAACATACAGCGCTGTTGTTCTGGTCAGGGTTGCCAGCAAATGAGTACGCAAGGTCATATTAACTTCCTTTTTATCTCACCATTCGTTATGGAGTCTGTAGTATTTTTTTATTATTCAATTGTACGGAAACGTAAGAAACGTTTGTGACATACTAGCTGACCCACGCAACTTCGTCTGCGTCATATAAGAGAAAAACGAAAGGAAAAAAAATCCCCATATTTGTTACATTTTTCATTCCTGCTCCGCTCCTAGCCTCGGTCGTGGCGTGATGTTATATAGCCTTCCTCAATAAATGGACTATCCAACACAAACATAATGTTTCAATTTGAACCAGTAGTTCCTGAGATTAGCGCGTTCAACCAAACAAGCTCTTCTGCTTTATAATATTAGTACCTATAGATTGTTGGCATTGTTCATAAGCCTAAACTTTCAATAAACTACATTATGTGCCCAGAATCGTTCACTGATTTACGGCCATTTTCAGTAACTTACTACTCGGTTTCGGTAACTTGCTATCTCTGTCTGTTTCACATTTTTGAAAAAAAAAACGTCACAGAAAAGCTTTCTTTGATTTTTCTATGAATCAAGTGACAGACGTTGGTGACGCGGATAGGATCTTTCAAGCTAACTTTGTTTATAGAAACACCGATAGCTGCGGAGGAAGGCATGTTAACCGACAGTTATCCGTAAGTAATAAATAAATAAAAATAAAAAAAAAACCTTTTATTCCCAGTTTACATAATGATTAAATCTACCTTATAAAAAACAAGAAAAAAAAGAAAATCTAAAAATTATACTAATATCTATGTTATCTAAATTATCATCTAAATATAATTCTAATTGATATTATCCTAGAATATGTTTCAGTAGGTAGGAACTAGTACTAATTATTATTTTTACTGGGACCCCCCTCAGGTAAAGGCCTCCTCCAAAGCTTTCCATTTCTCCCGGTCCTGGGCTATTTTATGCCATTGTGGACCAGCTAGTTTTTTTATATCATCCGTAAGTAAGTCATAGAAAATGGTCGATAGTCAGTCGTAGAGACATGGCGAGGGCGTGTGGCGGTGGCGGATTATCAAAAGAACCTAAAATTAACCTAATAGTAACGTGACTTAGCGTCGTTTTCCCTCGTCATAATAATAAATATCGCTTGACATTAACACACAGCGCCACCTAGTGCCACACTAAGCAAACCTTGTGTCGTGGACACTAGATAGTTGATATACTACATATATATATACTTTTTTTTGTTTGTAAATACATACTTATTATACATATAAACAACCATGACTTGGAAACAAATGTCCATGCTTATCACACAAACATTTGCTCCTACCGGGATTCGAACCCAGGACCCTAAGAACGTAAGGCAGCGTCACTACCACTACGCTATTCGGGTCGTCAAATTGCGCCATGTGTCTTATCGCAATGGAATACACTGATCAGTTACCTAATTAAAAGCTATTGTATTAATTACAGCTTATTATTAGCTACAGGCCTACAGTTCATTCATTTGCGTATGCAAGTATGATAACCTACATTTGTGAGGCGCTGCATCGTTTCGTATAGTCTAGGTATCTGTTTGATTGTTTGTTGTATTTTCCTTTTATTTTTGTTTCGTTACTATCTTCTTTCATCACCTTTCTAAAATAAACTAGCTGACCTACGCAACTTCGTTTGCGTCACATGAGAATCTAACCAGTTGTTTCTGATATATGCGCGTTCAGGCAAACAAACCGACTCTTCAGCTTTATACTATTAGCTAATATTATAAAGCAGAAGAGTTTGTTTGTTTGTTTGATTAAACGCGCTAATCTCAGGAACTACTGAATCAAATTGAAAAAATATTTTTGTGTTGGATAGTCCATTTATCGAGGAAGGCTTTAGGCTATATAACATCACGCTACGACTATTAGAAGCGGAGCAGGAATGTTTTTTTTTGCTAAAACGGTTTTTTTTTCCTATGGTCGTTCTCTCTTATGTGACGCAGACGAAGTTGCGTGGGTCGGCTAGTCTAAAAATAAGCGTGTTCAAATCTTGAATCGTCATCTATCGTGATCTTCAAATATATTTGATAACAAAAACAATACATGGTAGGTAGGTAGGTAGCTACATTTGTTTTGGTTCGTAGGCCACTGATATAAGGTAGATATCAGTGGCGTACCCAGTAGGTTGTCTCGCCATCAAACTGTAAAGTTTGGCGAGTAAAAAACTTTACAAAAATAACTTGTATTTTTATTAGATTTAATTTTATGAAAAATAAAAAAAGGTTGGGCAAGCTTTTTGGCTTGAATGAAAGTAACGCCACTAGAAGAGATACCTATTAAATTAGGGAAAATGCCATGACAGCTATTGCAATTGCATGAACTATACTAGGTATAAACAAGCTAGAAAAATAGAAGATAGCTAATTGCAGCTAGGTACCTAGGACCTATTTTGCGTTCGAACGAAATTAGATGGGTTTAGAATTAGATGGATACTAAATGGTAAGCCGTCAGAATGAAATTGTAGAAAACGAATAGTGGTAATGAGAAGAAACAAACAAAAATAGAACTGTTTTGCATTAAAACAAAACAGTTATTATGTGTGTGGAAAAACACACAGCATTGTTGAAGAAGCATTCAATAAATTAAGCCTAAGATTATGTAATTTCATACCTGAATCGTCCTCTTTATGTTACCTGTCTCTTTCACTCGCAGCAGAGCGCGACAGAACTCCCGAACTGGAGCGCAGCTGTCAATGTCAATTCATAGTCCATCAACCACCAGCAAGCACCTTGCTGCAATGCTGTGTGTTTTTCCACACACATAATAACTGTTTTGTTTTAATGCAAAACAGTTCTATTATATGTGTTTCCAAAACACACAGCATTGTTGAAGACCTGTTTGTTATCTGCTGGTGAAAGAACCTGTAATGTGCAGGTACTATGAACGCTATGTGAAATTAAATAAATCTCAACCAATTACATTAATTGATAATCCATTATACATCCATGAAATGTATTCATCCAACTTTAAAAATAATTAAATGAAAACAGCTTTGCATTTCTTTAAAAACTAAAATTAACAAAACTGTTTATCAAAATGTTGCGGCTGTCCTACCACAAACTGATATCAAAACACAACATAAAATTTATCAATATTATTCAAATTAAGAGATCAATAAATCAAATTATGAGATCAAAAATCAGCTACAGTATACTTCAATACAGTATGGTGGTCATTCATTCAAGAAATATTTATAGTTTAGCTGTAAGAAATTACAAAATTATTTATAAAATAATCTTTAGTCCCACTGCTCTAACTCTTTTTACTGTACGGCAGTAGAACTTCCAGAAAGTGTTAGAGCTTCTCCAATTAGCTCTCTCTAAAATCTCGCTAACCGGCCTGTTTTCTGAGAAGCTTCTCGGGCCCACTGCTGATTTTACACCACCTGGTGATGCATCTATTCCAGCTTGTTAAACAACATTTCTTATCCAACTAGCTTTTATGGTACAAATGGTTGGCCTGATCTTGCCCATGATTAATATAAATAGGCTTGTCAAGTTATCAACTTCAGCACGCCCAACCTTTGTACCAACTCTACAATACGAGTATGTCTGACTGGGCAGCACATTTTCTCACAAAATGGTGTTTTAATATCTAACCTGATTGTCTAGTGTCAGTGTTATCAGTCTTGGAACCAAATCTTGGTCACAATGTTACCCTGTGGCTCTCATTATCCACAATAAGGTTGTCCTTGGACAATTTTAGAAGTGTCAAATCAAGGATGCTTCGACCCGAAGCTAGTAATAAGATAATTGCAGTTCTTCTAGATATGTAAAATGTCAAACCTTGGAGTATTCCTAAACCAGTTAAAAAGTAACTCCGTATCCCAAATTAGTGTTATTCTTTCAGGTGGTTTAACTAGGCTGAAGCTTTTAGGATTTGTAGATGTGGATTTATGCAGAAGTATAGTCCTCCAAGCAAGTTTGTCAACAATACACAATCTAGACAAAAACCAAGCAACCTCATTCATCAGCTCTGTGGGCAACTAGGGTAAATGTTGTTCTGCAAACACCGTGTAACCCAACACCTGATTGGAGCTTTATAGGTTGATACCTACAGTGGTGTTTCTCTAACTCTGATTTAGGAGACCTCTTTTCTCAGGAGTCCAGTGAGCGACCTGATTGGCCCACCCCAATTTTCCAAACAAGAAGTTCCAACTTCTGTACCTAATGGTGGCTCCTGTTTGTCTTCAAGTCCAACGGGTTATTGGATAAGTCACATATTGGAAGTACCATTGTCGACTGAAGGCGTCGCAAAAAATGGCTGACCCATCTCTGGAGTCCCATGTTACGTACGAGCTTACGACGGCGCTGCGTCTTGATGCAAACAAGTCGACATGTGGTACGCCCCAAAGTCTGAATACGGCCTCCGAGGCCGGGGGCAACAAGTGCCATTCCGGCACTGGTAGATTCCAGGACAGGCGGTCGGCTATGCCGTTGTACCTCCCCGGGAGGTACACCGCCGAGAGCGTGACGTTGAGGCGGCTAGAGAGGGCTAGAGAACGAGTCCCGCCCCCAAGAGTCCTATTGTCGGACTGTGTTAATATGCGCGCATTCCGCAGCGACTTTTGGCAACGATCTATGGCGCCATACTCTGCGAAAAGTTGTCCGATACCTGTCAGATACCTCTCGTTCAGATGAGCGCCCCATCCCACGTCCGCAGCATCTGTCGTCAAAAAGTGGGTCACTTCTTTCTTGTGCAGAACCACTGAACTGTGAAATATGGCGTTCTGCCACCAGCCTGTATCTAGCTGCACACAAGGAGGTAGGTCCATCTTTGTGAACTTTGGAGTCGACTGAACTCCCTAGGGAACCTCTGTATTTGTCGACAGTGTAAACGACCCCTCGGTGTAGTTGTATTTGCGAAATTTAGTAGACCTAGAAGGCATTGACTCTCCCGAAGAGTGCAACGACCCTTCACCAATCTGTTTTGTCATAAATTATTTTATTACTGCCACCTCTTTAGGTGGTACCTGCTATAATCCAGGTCTTGACAGGGTGCTAGTACTGATTTTTCGTAATTGACATGCCAGCCTAGGCTCTCCAGAATCTTTTAGGTCTCCGAGACCTGATTCTGTAGTTTGGTTTGGTCTTGGCTTACTAGAATGTAAGACTTTACATTCTACACCCTAGTAGTCTTATGCTCCGAGCATGTAATATTTACTGCAATTCAGTTCGATAAAGTGGAGAAAGTTTGGGGGGCAGAAGACAGGTGAACATGTAGTACTATTAGTTGAAGCACTTAGTTGTTGTAAAACACCCTTAGGAAACGGTGGTGGGGTTCTGAAATTGGTAAATGAAAATAGGCTTGTTGGAGGTCTATCTTGCCATCCAATCATTCTCTTGTAAGCAACGTCTGTCTGGGCCACTAACTGAAAATGTTTAGTTGCTACATATCTGTTGAGCCCTCTGAGGTCGAATATCGGGCGCCAGCCCCCATCTTGCTTCTTTACAAGAAATACTTCGAATAAAAAATTAAATAAAAATATAGCTTCACATCACACACAATGTCATCAAGCGCCACACTAAGCAACAAAGCTTTTTTCGTGGACACTAGATACACTAAATAGTTAGTTTAGTATTACTTTTTGTTTGTAAATACATACTTATTAAACAAACAAACATCCATGAATTGGAAACAAATGTCCATGCTCATCACACAAACATTTGCTCCTACCAGGATTCAAATCCAAAACCCGAAGAACACAAGGCAGTCTAACTACAGTTGTGCCAATCGTCTCATCGGGTACTTTGGAAGAAAAACCAAAATTCAAATCTGGGGGCACCTCCAAAATTCCGTTGTCTATTAAATACTTTATTATTGTTGTCATCTGAGTGGTGGTTTTAACTTGAAAGGCAGGCAGCCTCTGGTAACTAGGTATATTTATAATGAACTGGTTTGCCCCAAGCTGTTCCCACACTTGGACATGGTTCTTCAATCATGCCCCCCCCCTAAAGTTTTGACGGCTCTGTATACAGTCACTTTTGTTTTGTGCTCTGATCTAAATTATTTTTGCGAAAAGTCTGAAGCTTGACAGAATTTTGAATATTATCGGATTGCAACTGTTTGTCATGAAATTTACTATTTTTATTATGTGAGTAACTATAGGTGCTCTTCTTTCATTTGTATTTGAAAAGGTTAATTTGATTCTCCTTCCTTTATATAGTCTGCTTTATTTAGCCATAATTGGGTACCACCCAAATATCTAATAACAGGCTGTAGAACATCCCGGCTAAATAAATGTTCAGAACAAGGAGGTATACCTCTTAATGTAGTTTTTAAATTGTAGTAGTAAGTAATTACTTTAATTATAAAATTATTTATTGAAACAAATAATTTGCATTATCTTCTCTGAAAACTTAATTAGTGGGGAACCAGCTCCCAATAAAACAGTAAACTTCTCAAAAAGAGAGTTTATGTTTATATTATCTGGGTTTCCAGCGGTCTAATTCACCAAGACTTGCAAACCCTGTTTGAACAATTTATGTTGTTCTAACTGTATTTGTTAACCCAGCTAACACAGTCTCTGCTGAAGGCAAATAATCTTTATTTATTCTTGTTAAGGTGACAAAATTCCTCATTTAGTACTTTTAATGAAACAAGACCTGGAGTCGCCGGACATAAGTTTGCAATACAGACTTGTAATGCGCATCCTTCCATGCTTGAGTATCAAAATAATGTAGCTTATTTAGTTTATCTAATCTTTCTTTTTTGGTCAGGGGAACAACTTTGCTTTCATCAAAATCTGTATTCAGTTCACCTTGTGTTTACATTAAGTGAACTGATCCAAGCTACTTATTATGAATTATGGGTTCCCTTGGAGGGGCCAAGAAGGACTAGATCCTCAGTATGACTCGTATTACGATTCATGCTAAAAGGTAACTGTGATATTTAACCGAAAAATAACTTAAATACTTGGTTTTTATGGCCATTTTGACTCGGATCGGAATTACATTATGTTTGTACTTACGACGTTTATTCGGCGGAGGAGAGGCGTAGCCCTCCTTATCTTCCAAAGATGAGGAGGGCTGCAGGTTCCACTGGTAGATCCCGAGTGGCGTGGGAGTCGAGAAATCTGTTCTTCGTCCGAAGCAACAACAAACAAACTACCACATTCACCAGTAACATTGTCCTTACCGACAATATTGACCTTATCTTGAGTGCTCATACTCACTAATTATCCACACAATCACCTAATTAAAACTAAAATACTTTAATTTACAAGCAATAATCACAATGAAAAAATTTTGCATGTTTTCGCGGCAAAATTTATGAACGCTATGAATTGACATTGACAGCTGCGCTCCAGTTCGGGAGTTCTGTCGCGCTCTGCTGCGAGTGAAAGAGACAGGTAACATAAAGAGGACGATTCAGGTATGAAATTACATAATCTTAGGCTTAATTTATTGAATGCTTCTTCAACAATGCTGTGTGTTTTGGAAACACATATAATGTATAGTTCTAAGATCAAAGAATGTTACTTAAGTAAGTATGGAAAGTGCATTCAACTGTCCGCGAATGAGGTTTCAAGGAAATTCAGCAATCGTTTTCATACCTCTGCATCAATTGCATTGCATTGCAAGACATTGAACTTTGTGAGCGTCATTGTCACATTTACGTGACGAGCAACCGCGTGCCCTGTACGCCAACAATAAAAACATGTGACATAAAATGTGCGGAACACTGTAATTCTAAGTAACACGAAATAAACAATTAAATAGTTTTGGAAAACAGTACCTACCTACTTACATCAGTTCGTGGAACAGGGCACGATTTTACGTTACCTAGTCTAATATCAGATACCTAAATAGGTACCTAGGCTGTTTGTTTACAATTCCCTTGCCAGACCATGTTTCTTTAACTTCGCTTTTGACAGCACATAGGTTTCGATTTTCAAAATGTTCTGGTTTGATTTAAGTTGTTTTTTTTTTTCAAGAAAACTCTATAATTTATCTACTACTCTTATGTGGGTTATTCATTGACCCAGGTCCCCGTTTGGTGAAGCAATGATTAATTATTTATTTATATAGATGCATAATTATGATTAAATTTTAAGGTCACTGGCCTAGTACAAGTAACTTAGACCTTCATACAATGACCACTATTTGTTTGTTTTTTTTAGATTTAAACACACCTTTCTCACATCGTTGCACTTATTAAGTACCTACCTACTTAACAGACAAGTGTAAGCACACAACACAATACCTAAATATAGTGCAAATGATCCAATTAATTAAATTACTCACCATCATCATTGAAGTATGCATATTCTGTATTCAACACCTCGCTTGTTCCATATCGACACGGGAATCAAACCCGGCACCATTCTCCGCTTACATCATACGCGCCAAAATAAACTCCCGCCAAAAAACACACGTCAATCAACAAACACAAGGTTAAACACCAACTAACCAACACAAGAATTAAAACAATAGTTTAACGCGGTAAATTAATTAGAAACAAAATTGAACTGTTTAAAAGTCACTGTGATCACGTTTCAGGTTATCATTCATAAATAAATGGAGTCACAAATATAAATAAAACACGGTAAAGTTTGTAAATACGTAATATGTGAACGAAAAATTGAATAATAGACGACACAACCGCCTCTGTCCACGACACTGCACTGACTAAAGAAGGCGCGTGCCAGCGTAGCCTGCGAGCGGCCTACCTGATATATCTAGCGCATTCTCTCTCAATAGAAACCTTGGTGTAAGAAAGAGACAACCATACATACACGCTGCCCTCACGAAATTGCATTTCGGTGCAGTTGCATTTCTGTGTTGGATAGTGTAACTTGGAGTTGCTGTGTTATTAGACGGGGTAATTCGGTAGTCAATGCTACACGAAGTTTGCCACATGGAGTAAGTAGCAATATTATACTCGTATTATGGCATATTAACTCCGAGATACAAATTTTTAAGATTTGTTTCAAACAAGGTAGTGTTTTTTTCATTTCACTTTTTATAGTTTCAGTAGGTAAGTAAGTAGATATACGTATGAGCCCTCTGAGATGAGAATTTAGTAATGTTTCTGAATGAAAAACGGTAGGTAGGTACTACCTTATATAGTACCTACTTACAGAAAAACCGGCCAAGTGCGTGTCGTGCCGAACCAGCAGTGTAGGGTTCCGTAGTAGCCCGGTAGCACAATATAAGTAGGTAAGTACCTATAACGCTTCTGTAGTTCTTAAACCTATGATTTTTTGTTACCTAAGTAGGTATGTTTTTTTAGATTTTGTATTTAGTTGCAAATCTGCAAATTGCAAAAAACGTAAGAAAATTTGAATTTCGCGGGTTACTCTGACGCTTTCTCCTTAACTGCTATAACGAATACTTATAGGTACATGCTTATACCGTTCCCTTAAAAGTTCATGAAATACACTATCATCATGAATTTATCCAGATTTTGCAAGCCAGCAGTTTAACTTTCAAAGAGGGGGGCCCCGGGGACGTCCTGCCGTCCGAACATCAAATGCACTTAAAAGTTTAATATTTCGTAAATGGAGTATTACAACAAAAAAATTCAATTAGCAACCCTTAAGTCATTTTGAAAGACCAATTCAACTATACAAACCATTTCAACTTCACATGTAGGGGAGCTACCATTAACAAAATCTTTTTCAAAATTTTATTTTACCGTTTTGTCGGCGTAATTAATTTACACACCCCTACAACATTACAGCTTTCTAGTACTAACGGTCTTTTTAGGAAAACCTCGGAAGAACGAACGGACAGACGGTCATACCGAAATTATAAGGGTTCCTTATCAGAACTACGGAATCCTAAAAAAAATACCTAGTCTTTTCATATACTATCTAAACTTCCACCGAAAATTGATTTGAACGAGATCGAGTAAGTTTTAATTTTTTTCCCTTCTTTAAATTCCCCATTGTTAACGTAGAGAATATTCGAAATCGGTCAAATAGTTTCAATAAGTTATCTTTGGGGAATATGCGTAGGTTCGTACGCGCCGCGCGGCTGTTGACAACCCACTGTGCTATGGGCTACCGGTTGCCCGGCGCTCGGTAGGTGATTAGCGCGTGTAAGTACATGGAGTGTAGTATCTGTAATCTGTGCTGCTACGGAACCCTTCATAGGCGAGTCCGACCCGCACTTGGCCGCTTTTTGTATTGAGACCAATTTCGAAGTAGGTCACAGGTAGTTGATCACAGGTCTAAACTTTTTTGTTACCGGGTTCGAAAATCCACACGGATGTCCTCCACCCTCGGGGGGGTGGAGGAGTCTGTCGGACTCTAACCGACTAAAATCCACCCCGGTGTTCCCTTCCCACACTTGCACCGGTGATCATAGGAACTAGTGCGAATTCTACGATACCCGGCTAGTACCGGCCCGCGCCTGCAGGCCTCCTTAGGTATGGGGGTGTGGTGTACTCCCCCCGTGATGCCCTATAGGGGCATGCGCGGAACACTCCAGTTATACGGCAAGGCGGTGGACGTCCCCAAGTCTGCCGTCCCTCTGGACCCGTTTAGGGTGGTGTGGAAGAGGGCCTTGTCCGACCTCCGCTGACGGCCGGTTCGTCTGCTGTGGGTCGGGAGAGTGGTCTTGACCTCCCTCAACCTCTCCGCAGCCTCCTTCTGTGAGATGACCGTTTCACAGAAGGAGATCACCGCATCCTACGACTCTTAGGTACTTACAGTACTTACGTACATTTTTGTATGAACGGTAGAAAGAGAGCAGGTGACTACTGAGATGAGAAGGTGGAAGAAGAAGACAGTTGCGCCGACCCCAAATGAATAGGGCAGACGACAAAAAAAAACTAAAAAGACCGCCAGTTAGATTATAAAAAAATATCTGACCCGTAATTTTCTTCTGTTACATATACGGACCAAAACTGAAGAAGATACGACGCTTTTAAAATTCTCAATCTGTCACGCCGCCGTGGCCCGTGGTATAATTTTTAGTGCATTCTGTCGTCACGAGCCCCCACTCCCGAGTTTTGATGCGTTTGATCTGTGTCTATCTTGATTGATTTATATACAAAATCAAAAAATACGTGTCTACAATTTTCCATTACTCTAACCTTTTTTTTGAGATGGGTAATCATCAAATGACTTCTCCCACTCTGGGCGGAGCGGGAGGGAGTGTCAGACTCTTACTGACGAAAACCCATCCATGTTCCTTCCTCGCCCTTTATGTTCCGGGGCCACGGTATCTCTTTCGAACAGGCCCGCAACTCGAACAGGCTAAATTGGTGACTAATTGATAGTGGAAAACTGGAAACCAGCCTAGGTAGGAGAATGATGGTAATGATTTTTGTATGAACGGATAAAAAAAATCTAACGTACCCGAGGCGCGGTGTGCTAATGAATTCGAGCTCACTACGCTCGCTCTTCTCATCCTACAGGGGCCCCTTAGTCGTAAAGGGCCCATCCAGGGGGCCTTAAAGACGGCCCTGGGTGGAATTGCACAAAAAGCAGGCGGTACAAGTAGTTTTTTTTTCGTCCTGCTTTTTACATGGAACAATGTTGTAAGGATCCGCAGTCACACTAAAGACGGCATACTACTGGCCGGGGCTGCCTTCTAGCGGCTCTTGTCCAACCTGAGGGGTCCAAACGCCTACTGCCGCAGGCTCTACACGGGAGTCATGCGATTCATGGCCCTTTACTGGGCCCGGTGTGGGCGCGTTCCTTGAGGCAGCGAGTCGCCCATTACTTGAACGCGCCGCACACGATAGCCGTAAAGCTGGTCTGTGGGTAGATCGCCGCTATGGGACCTGGAGGCGATAGTCCTCGCGCGCCTGTACGATTGCGACACGAAGGCTCTACGCCGCAGGGAAACTCCACTTCCACGGCAAATTGCCGCCCAGCGGACAGACCTCCGCAGCATCTCATGGCGACAAGGAAAGAGAATGTCTTTGATCATAATATGCGTATGCTGTTATCATTTGTGTATTTTACCAGAACGAGTGTTTTGTTAGACCAGAGCGGTTACTACTTACTCACGAGCCCCAGAAAGTAGTAAACAAAGGAAGGAGGAAGCAAGGAAATTGAATCTGCTATTTCCAAAATATTGCTCGTTTAAATTCTAGGGCCGTACGTTAGTTATGATATCTTGGTTCGGCTGGAGTTCCCAAAACTTCTAGACCCATGTTTACTCAACCACTGTTTGTCAATCGAAGTTCATTTGATGCTGGTCGTACTGCATAGATCAATGGTTCTCTTTATTTTTCTACGGATACTTTGATAACGTTTTGATTGGTTATGCATGATCCCCCTACGAATCTCTCTTTGAATTCTTTTCAAATAAGCATATTATGTTCAAACACTTGAAGAAGTTAGAATTGGTTTCGACGAGTTATCGAAAAATGTTTTCGAAGCAAAATATCTAGGGTATGTATTTCTCTTGAAAATGGAGTTATGCCTTTACTACGATACTTTGTTGAATTAGCCGTAGGTAGGTAAACCTGTAGGTACCTACCATTCACTTGTTGTTAACCAAGCATTATGCTCCAGAACAAAAAAAATATCGCAATGACGGGGAGAACAAGTGCCTTTCGATTTCATTAAGGATCTTTCTAAACCCTTTAGAAAAGAGGACAATAAAGGATTATAAAGTAATAAAGCAGTTAACAAAATTGATATGGGACAACCGCGCAAGCCTCCAAATGAAGTAAAGAAAAAAAATATCTTTTAAATCGAACCAGAAATCGCGGAGCAATTGGTGATGCTGGTGGAATTCATAACGTATTTTTTAGAAGTATAAAACATACACATTAAAGACCAAAATATTAATGCATAGAAACAGACGTTATAGTAGGTACCTACCTACACCGAAAAAAGCAAACAATCTACTGTTCTACACGGACATAATATCTTAATTTCTCCATAAAAGGAAAAGATTTTAGGATAACAATAAGAATCTACTGTAATCAAACATGATAAAAAAAATCATTTTTTGCTCCATGTAGCAAAAAAAAATCACAGCTTCTTATACAGCGCCATCTATAACTTTATTTTGGAAGCTGGCCCTGAAAAAGCCTCCTTGGATAAACAACGCTACCAAGCTGAATTTAACACGCACAGAAGACCTAGATGGCGCTGATGTGACGACCAATATAATTCGTCCGGACTCGGATAGTGCAACCGCCGCGCGCCGCTCCGTCGGTGAACTTAATTTAATACATATCTCCTAGATGGCGCTAATAGGTGGTGACGAACGGCCCGTAAGAAGCTGATTTTGCATTGAAACCTCATGTGGTCAATCATTTCGGACCAACCACCGAAAATTCTAAAGGTACAATGTGCCAATTTACCGTCAGCACTAATTTACTCGAGAAGCCACACTAAAAATCCCAAATAACAGTAAGTAGGTAGTAAGCAATGATAGCTTGGGTGCAAAAATGTAACGGACAGATTGACTTGTTTTTAATATATTAGTACTTGTGGGTATAGATACCTACTGTGTAATCCAATATTATGTTGTTTATATAAGGAAACTCCTGGTATGTAGTGCGTTTCCAGTGTAAAAGTTAAACGGTCGATTCTAGGTGTATGAGGGGGGAAACTTGTAAAAACTACTTGTGTACGAAGGCAATGAATCTCGTTTTATAATAAAATAGTACCTAAATATTTGTCGTGTTGTTCGGACCCACAATTTCATCTGCTAAGCCTTTTCCCAATGTTACGAACCGAACTCATTAGCATCACCTTTTCGGAACTTTTAATTGTCTTCTAGATTCTATTAGGACTGACTGTAAGCTAGACTTGTGACGTTTGGTTTACTCGTTTTTTATCTCAACAAACAATTAATTGAGTTTGAAAACTTGCCAAGTTGCGTAATCAGCAAGGAACGTAATAATCTCAATTTTTTATCGTGTACTCTGTACCGAACTTAAATCTTATTTTATATTTGTTTTTGGTGGGACAGAGTTCATTTTTCACTTATTACTGCACAGCCTGAAAATACTTGGTCGGAGAACTTGAAATTTTTAAAATAAAATTAATATTAAAAATATTTACAGGCTTCACTTGCTGAAGTACCTACTTTAATTATCACTGTCCGTAGATAAAACTTCAGTACGGTCGTCATTCAACCCTTCTATAAGATTTTGCATTACGACTTCTTCGTCATCTCGGCTATCGCTGTCTTGGGCCGGAACATCTTCTTTTCGTATTTCGTACGGCTTTAATAACTGGAGAACGGCGGGCGGTAATGGCATCTTTCTAAGTTTTGCTTACCTTTGCTTCAATCTGATATTTGAAATAATTGGATCTGATGTCAGTAGTGCCCGGTTAAACAAATCAGTCATGGTTGTAATTCTGTCAAATTTGCGAGTATGATGCTCTCTGTCAGACCTCCAAAACTTATTTATTGCTTCTCCCGCTTGTTCTGAAAGTAAACCCACAGGCATTGCAGAGTTTCATATGATGTCTTTACCGTGGACTAAAATTTTGTGCAAGGTAACCGTCATAGGATACCATTCAAAATTTACAAAAAACGTACAAAAATCCCCGAATTTTTCGGTATCAACTGCTAGCCCACAAGATAAAACTAATCATCATCATCTGCCTAGCCTTTTCCCAACTACGTTGGGGTCGGCTTCCAGTCTTACCGGATGCAGCTGAATATCAGTATTTTACATGAAGCGACTGCCTATCTGACCTCCACAACCCAGTTAATACTGGGAAATACGATACCCCTTGCTAAGACTGGTTGTCAGACTCTTTGGGCCACTGACTACCAGTAACGACTGCCAAAGATGGACAAATGACAGCCGGGACCAACAGCTTAACGTGCTTTCCGAGGCACGGAGGAAACTCGGTATGTAAGGGTGGTCAAGATAAAACTAATAATATTGTAAATAAATCATCAAGTAGCCATTGAGGAATGTTTAATATATATACCTGCAAACGTTCCACGGTTTTTGGTAGACAATGCTATGCGAGCAGTATTACCATCGTTGGTCGTGCCTGCATTTGGGCCGCACCACATCGAGCAGAAGCCCCATTTTTTCTCTTACTTCTTGTTGCACCTTGGGAATTGTGAGGTATCCTCCATTTTTTTACTTGCATCTTGTATTCTTGATGAAGTAAGAATTCTAAGACACGTATCCACGCGTGTAAAGGACTTAATCCGTACTTCATAAGCGATTCATCTGAGGCTTGAGAAAACACAATGTCTAACTTATTAAATTGAAAGGAAGTGGCCTTCCAAAATGGTCTTAGTTGTGACGAAGTGTTAGTGTTTACATTAAGCACTTTACCATCTATAATGGTCAAGTAAAGTTGAATATTTGCTGTTGATGTTAGGTTTTTTGATGATTTTACACAAATACCGTCTATTTCTTTTATTTGGTCTTCTACCCATTTTTTTTCGGCAAGTATTAATTTTTTGCTCTCTTTACGGTAGGTACTGGATATGTAACTGGCGACAAAATCTGTAAGACTAAGGTGTAGGGTTCATCCACAAAATCTGACCGGTATCTGTAGTTATTCGTAAAGGAATAAATGTGGTGGCAAACAGGCTGTTTTCGTCTTCTCGATCTTTGGAGAAGCTTTGTTTATAAAATGATTGACCTGTACTCCCATCAAATCCCCAAGATCCTTCTAAAATACTGTTCAATGTTTGTTTATTTATTTGGGAACATTGTAAAGAAATAACTTTTTCACTTAAAGAACGAGCCTTGCAAAAGTGTGGGAGAGCAGATCACGTAACGTTACAAAAGCCTCTCTTTCAGACACTTGTACAGGAGGTGTTGAGTAACATAATGTTTTTGCTACATTTACTTGCTGATACGGTGGAAACGCGGGGTATCCCCTCGATTATAAATCTTGTTGAAGAAAGCGATATGTTTCAACTGAAAAATTTCAGTCAATTTAAATAGCTAATGCTTCTACATGGCTGAGGTTTATGGTTCCGTATTTGAGTGGCTCTCTTGGTGGACTTTGTTGGGCTTTTTAGACAAGTGTTAATCACAAATTGAAGGTTTTGTGATGCACTTGTCTGTAATTTATGCCCAGGTGGGCCACCACTACACCTGAAAAAGTCTTGACTAGTTTTGGTTGTGGTTCTATATCAAGGGACTCTTGAATAGATCTTCGCAATCTGCGCTTTTGTCTTTCACACAGAGTATTGTACTTTGAACTGGGACCAGGCTCAATATCTTCTGGCTCTGTGATAAACCCAGGTACGGAAATAGGCTCATATATTAAAATAATGTCATGTTCGGGATTAGAGTCAGGTACAAAATAAGGCTCAGTTTCGAGAAAAGCAGTATTGAGTATAGTTTCAGGTTCAGACAGAAGCTTAGTTTCGAGAGTAAAACTCAGATTCAAAAACAGGGTCAGGCTTGAGAATAGGCTTCGGGTTAGTTAGTTTTTGTTTCAGAATAGATTCGGGTGCACGAATAGCCACTGAAATGGAAATTGTAGTGTTATATTCAGATGTTTCAATACTAGAGTCAGAATCGTGAGGTAAACTACGTTCAGCTAAAAGTCCAGGTACATTTGGAGGAGTACCTGGATCGACCTGTTCCATTTCTGTTTCGATATTTTTGGGAAAATCGCTTTTAAAGTTTTCATTCAACCATATTATTATGGTTTTTTTTGGTAAATAATTTCATGGAATATTTACATTTTTTATACAGGTTTTCATATCTGGCAGTAAAATTGGTAATCACAGTTTTGACTTCTTTATTATCTATATACGATAGTGGTATATTTAGAGCTCTTAAAATAGCAATAGTTCTTTTCGTCAAATCTACGTCAACAGGGCGGAATTTACTACCTTCTTCCTTGGCTAGTTTCGTCAGTAAATTAAATGTTTCTAACCTGGCGAATTCTCCTTGTGTATTTGCGGACACTCCTGGAGGCTGAAGAGCACCGGCTGTAGCGTTATCCACAGCTTCATAAACTGCCACTCGTGGACCAACATGAGGGTTTACGCCCTCAAGCCCTCCTTGCAATAAGTCAGCCGGTCGGAGCCCGGACAGACATCCCTCAACAGGTCGGGTCGAGTCCTGTTGAGGCGAAGCGGCTCCATAATGCCTCACCCCCGTTCCTCCAGGCAATGAGTATAGGTACAGGGTTTTGACTAAAGCCTAACGAGGACGGACCCCTTCACCGTACCACAAATTGCCCTTCATTGAATAAACAAAATTGAATTCGTTTATTTTGCATCAAACGTATTTCACGTCGTATGATATTAATAAACTTACAAATTTACCAAACAAATATACAATATGTTGGTTTAAACGAGGGACATAGGTATTCATACCCGCAATAGTCCATGCTTACATGATACTAATAAATATTATTAAGCATTACTTTGTGTAATTTATTTCATCACCGCTGCTCTCAAAACGGTGAAGGAAAACATCGTGAGGAAACCGGCATGTCCTAGAACCAGAAATTCGAAGACATGTGACATCTACCAATCCGCACTGGGCCCGCGTGGTAGATTATAGCCCATTCCCTCTCATTGAGAGGAGGCCGTGTCCTAGCAGTGGGAACATTATAGGCTGATGATGATGATGATGATGATGACTTGTCAAATCTGGAAGCGCCGGAACTTCGAAGTTTGACTACAACATACAGGATGCAAACAATCTCATCACTAAGCCGTCAACCAAGCATTCTGTGCATCAAACATAATAACTTCACGCAAAATATATTACTGGGGAACGACTTTATTTTGAGTGAAAATCATGTTTTGTAGTAGAACTCAATGTTGCTCTCAAAACATTGTGCTGATGGATGGATTAAATAGTACGGAGGTCGTGGAGATGTTTAAAGTAGAAATCTTACAGTAAAAACAAACGTATCAAAAAGTTGGAACTTTGACTAGCTATCTATGTAGAACTAACTATCTCTATAACTAGAAGGTTCCAAGGTATAGGTAGAACAAAAAAATGTTCGCAATGACGACCCGATTGGTGTAGTGGTAGTGACGCTGCCTTACGTTGTTAGGGTCCTGGGTTCGAATCCCGGTAGGAGCAAATGTTTGTGTGATGAGCACGGACATTTGTTTCCGAGTCATGGATGTTTATATATATATTAAGTATGTATTTACAAACAAAAAAGTATATATGTAGTATATCAACTACCTAGTGTCCACGACACAAGCTTTGCTTAGTGTGGTACTAGGTGGCGCTGTGTGTTAATGTCCAGCGATAAAAAAAAAAAAAAAAAAAAAAAAAAAAAAAAAAAAAAAAATGACGGCGAGAACAAGTGCCTTTCGGCTTCGTTAAGAAGTTTTTACACCCTTTATAGATAAAAGCTCTGCTTTAAGACTTGAAAAGAAAGATGTCGAGACATACCAATACAATTATTATACTTACGGATTTATTCGATAGGTATAGGAATTGTGTTTGTGAAATCAAAATATTCTCAACGCTATCTGCGGATATCCGTAGGTCCATCCTGGTTCCAGATAATTATGAGACCACTATTTATCTTTCCACGTTGTTTGCGGTCCCAGATAAGATAAAATAATATTATAATTGCGAAAAACGTATATTTTTATATCACAAGAGCGGTCACCAGCGGTGGACGCTCCGTGTTACTGTAATTTTTGTTGAAGCAGCTCAGCATTTCTAAAGTATAAAATGTGTAGAACGCAGTGTTTGCTGGCGTTTTTAGCGCTGTACGTCGGGTTGGCGCACTCCTGGGGTGAGTACGAGAGACGTAGTTCATTACTGCACTAGCTATGTCCGTGGCTTCACTTACAAGACTGTATTTTATTGGAATTTTATATTAATGAGAAGTCTTACGAGGTTGATTGTTTTTTTAATATGTACAGACACCTGTATAAACATCTTTGGTTAAAATATACGAACGAAACAAAATAGTAGCAATTATTCATGATCTCTCTTGGCTCATTTAAAAAATCCCCTTGGTTACAATAATATCAATATCTTTCACTTTTTTGGGCAGTTGATCAAGCGCTTAGAATAATAAACGCTAGATTTTAAGAGTCCTATTTCAATTTTTTTTGCAAAGGGCTTGAACATTTTTGTGTGAAGCGTGGGCGGATTTTTTTCCGCCATTTTGGTTTTTATGCTCCTTTGAGTGTTTTTCGCCATTCCCCATAGTTTTGGATTTCGCCATCCACGCCCACTTGAAAATTCACTCTGTATACAAATTTTAACGTACTTGCTTACTTTTGGCGTTTACATAGCTAGCTTAGTGAGCATGAAAACTCCAAAATAATTTACTAAATTTAAGGCTTAGTTTATTATTCAATAAGTTAAAAAAACTTTATTTTGTAGGGATAACTTGACTTAAACACTGTTTTAGGCTTTCACGGTTTAAAACTAAACTTATATTGTCACTTACGACGAAGACAAAGAAAGAGGGTAGACAGATTTGTCTGCTCGTAACAATTTAATTTACATCCACCCGCATACTCCAGTCAACCCGCGATCATGGCGCTTGCAACAGCGTCGAAATATCGGGAACTCAAAATAACAAATAATCACGGAAGATATCCCGTAAGTAACAATATAAGTTTTTTTAACTTGACTTGTTTTGTAGTAATAATTCCAACAAGCAGCAGTTTTCAACAGCAAGAATATGTATGCATTTCACGTTCTTACACAGTTTTTGACGAAATAGCATGCATTTTTTCCACGCCCATCACCGGCAAGTTGATATAAGTGGCATGCATCATCATAATTTCAGCCGGAAGAAACTTTCACAGCTGGACGGGCCTCCCCAAAGTTTCGTCACATTGACCAACCCCGTACGTCTCGCATCATGCGTAATCATAATGCATTAGCTTTACTGTAAATTGTTATGAATTGTTTCAGACATCGCGGTAGGCGTAGGAAATCAACTCATATTTTATACCGACGGATTTAAGACAAAAACCGTGAATTTTATTTCGCGTAACGAAGTGGCTGCATTAGCTTACGATCAAGTCCATAACAGGATGTTATTTGTCGATAAACAGAGTAACTACGACGCTATATGTAGTTATAATTTGCATTCCGAAGAAAACAAATGTTTTATAGAGAGACCTGGTGGTAACATTCATTCAATTGCCTTCGACCCGGCAACACAGATATTATTCTTCACTGACACTAATGATAACAGCATAAACTCAATTTCATTAAAACCCGGATCCGTTAACAATGTTAAAGTAAATCTTCTTATCAAGATGAATGACCGGACCCCCAGAGATATCGCCGTAGACAGCTGTACAGGGTACGTAACGATTGATAGTTTCAAAATTAAAATCTGTTCTATATCGAGATATTCAATATTTTATTCAATTTGCAGGTACATCTACTGGTCCGACACAAGCGATAGGGCAATTTATGTGTACGTGGAGAGAGCTCGATTTAATGGTTCCGGGAGAGAGACTCTCAATAACCTAGGCGTAGGCTATACGGTGTTGACCCTGGCCATTGACCCACCAACCCGGAAGATGTATTATTTTGATGGTTTATCCCACTATTCTGGTGATTTGAGACATGCAGATTTAAATGGACGATCTCCAACTATTATGTACTTTACTATAAGTCGTTCTGCAGTAAAAGAGTTGAAAGTCTCAAAAGATTACTTGTACTGGATGAACAGTAGCTACAGCTATACTACAGTTTTGCAATTACCGAAGAACACAAATTTTGACAAAGAACCCAATACGATAAGTACGTTCTTTACTGGAAAACAGCCTGCTTTAGCTACGAACTACAAAATAGAAGATCAGATTCACGGCCGTCAGGACTGTAAAGCTTTGTCAAGTCAGATACCGGTAATCAGAGTACCCAACAACTCTCTCAGTATTGAACAGACAACAGAATACACGACTGATGTCGACCTGTTTACTGATCACGATGTAAACGTCAGTGAGAAATCTGTTTGCAACTGCACACCTGGCTACATCGAAGAGCGTTGCGAAGTTTCAGTCTGTCACAATTATTGTTTGCAGGGCAACTGCAGTCTCAACGATGAGGGATTTCCTACATGCAGGTAAAACTTTTTATTTTGCGTCTGATGGTTTCCTAGTTTAGAGTGCTTTCAGTAACCATGATTGACGTTTTCGCTATTTCAGTTGTAATTCTAGGTGTACAGGGGAGAGATATGAAGTTAGCGTTTGTTATAGATATTGCTCGAATAATGACACCGGTTCCTTGAATGAGAACAGTGAGCCAGTCTGTGAATGTAAGGGAGATTATGTAGGTGATAGATGTGAGGTATCAGACTGTCTGAACAACTGCGTGCGAGGGAACTGTAGTGTTAATGATGACGGACTTCCTACATGCAGGTCAAACTTATTCTACTCCATGTGTTCGTATTCTTGTTTAAATAATTTTCAATAACCATGATTGATATTTGGATTTTTCCAGGTGTAACGCCGGCTATTCAGGGAAGAGATGTGAACTGTACGCATGTCATGGTTATTGTTTAAACGACGGGGTCTGTTCTCTGAACGAGGAAGATGAGCCAGTCTGTCAGTGTGCTGCTAATCACGAGGGATCACGATGTGAAACTGACAGAAGTGACACTGCCACCGGCACCCCTACGTATGATTTACCGAAAATAAACTTAACTCTAGTTGATTTATTGTCACGATGGCGAAAACCTTCATCGAAAATGTTCCTTGTTGTTGAGGTATAAGATAATGTTCTCTGTAAGAGTATCTGGTTATCATTTTCTTTTCAAGTAAGCATTGGAAAATATAGGTCGGTATCGGATCAAAAATCTGTAACTTCATGAATTTTTGTCGTATCGTGATGAAATTTGGCACTAATATGCAGTAAGGTTTGGAAATTCGAATGATGTGTAGTTTAAAGTGTTTTCTTGTAATATCGATGTATATTTTTTTGCATAGAATGAAAGAAATGGGAAAAAATCACAAAAAAATAGTTAAAAATTTATTTAAAGTAGAATACAAGTTTATAATGACTAAAAAGATTAAACCATGGTTAATTACAACAAGCAAAGTAAAATATATATATATATATATCATCATCATCATCATCTCAGCCGAAAGACGTCCACTGCTGGACATAGGCCTCCCCCAAGTGTCGCCACATTGACCGGTCCCTTGCTACTCGCATCCACCGGATTCCCGAAACCTTCCAACGCATCGTCTTCCGGTTCGCGGTCGCCACTCCAGAACTGTTCGGCCCCATCGGCCATCCGTTCTGCGAGCAATGTGCCCTGCCTACTGCCACTTAAGTTTAGCAATTCTTCGGGCTACGTCGGTGACCTTGGTTCTCTTGCGGATGTCTTCATTTCTGATTCGATCACCCATAATCAGAATCCCAACTCCTCCCTGAAACGTTTTTGAACAAGTTCTTTCTTTTCTTTTTTTAATCTCTTATTTCCCTCAGTTGAAGCAGCCCAAGTCTTAAACGAAAGATTCTAGGAAATATGCAATATCATTTCCATGCAGCGAATCCAGGCGTGTAAGGTGGACAATCCGTATTGGTACTCGTAGGCGTTTTCGTTTTCAGGTCTGGCAGTTACTTTCGATAGGTCATTCATTAGCCTTGCAGTAGCCCCACATATCGTGCATGTGGAACCAGATGGAGTATCTGTAAGGACCTGAGCCACCTTTCCATCGATCATCGTTAGAAATAGTTCATGCTTCACATTTACTGCAATACCGTCTTTGTTTATAAGTGATGCTTGTGCAGCCCTAATTTGATTTTTAATATCATCGACAACTGCCTTGGTTTTTTCTGGAGTTTCCTTACAAAACTCAATAGAAATGGGTCTGCAAAAACGGACAGATGAAGGTACCGGATTTTGCCAAACAACGGATCCCGATTGCACATCAACTAATCTGATGGGGACTAATGAAGTGATGAACAAATTGGCATCTGAAATTGTTTCCGACTCTTCTGCAAGTATTTGCTTGTATTGGCTTTGAAAAGATGAACCATCACATCCCCATTTACAATAAAGGATCAATGTTCTATATTGTTCTTGGAAAACAGAATCGATTTTTTAAATTCTAGCAGCAGTATGATCGAATAAATCTTGGATATCAATCACTTTAGCATAAGTATTCGTGATTTCGATTATAGAAGATGGTGGATAACAGGATCTTTTTATTTCTTGCATTTTGTAGTAAGGCGGGAATATACAACACTTTCGTTCGTTGGTTAAGTTTCTCAGGTACATATATTGTGCTTTTGTTAGATCCAAATCTATAAAAGCACTCAATGCTTCCGTATCGGAAAGAATCTTCATCTGCTCTAAGTCGTTCCACTTACTTGAGATATCTAATTTCTTTTGAGTGTCAGCGGTTCTTAATTCTTCGACAAGATGAGCTTCTGTGTACTCACGTAAAGCCCGTAGTCCCTGCACATAGGCGTTTTTTTAATGCTCGAAGCCATATTCTTGGAGTAGAAGAGTGTTTTTCCTCTTCTTGGTGGATTCTGAGGAGTCTCCATAAGCCACGCATGCTCTTCCTCGTTGGCCAAAGGTTGATGGCGTAGAATATTGTTCAGAATCCGGTAAATTTAACGAATACGTTGAGTCCAACCAAGTACAATTTTTCTGTAAAGATGCCAGGGCCCAGCGCTTGTTGAAAATAGGAAGAATGTGCCTTTGTATGTCACTAATTATAAAACACAAGTTGTTTTCAGAAACACTGAGCTTTTCCACTAAAACTTTGGATAATGATTCTATGGTCTTGCCACTCTCGATATAGGGGATTATGAAGTCTCGTTTGGTACAGCTGAAGGAAGACATTTTAACACTTCACAATCTGCAGAAATAATAGACGTAGATGAGATTTGCTTCACTTGAGGTTTCACTGATGTAGATGGTTCGAATAGTTTTTGCTTTCTTTTATATACTAATTTTACAATATCGAATTGGTACCTATATTATCATTATCTTGTAATTTCCCACGCAAACCGAGTGCAAATTTGATAAGGTCCCTTTGTTATCACGAAATAATGAAGAAAATATCCAAAAAGTTCCTTAATGTTCATGTGAATGGTGTCAGTGGTAAACCGCAAAAGATATAAATTTTCGGGTACTGACTTTTATCAGTTTTTTGTCACTTTTTAAGTAATTACTGAAATATTTTTCTTTACTTTTAAAATCATTAAGCTGTATCGCAAAAAGCATAAAATAACCTTTCTAAAAATGTAAAATACTGCATATCTGTACCAAGTATTTTTTCACAATATGGTATTGAAACATGTATACGCAAAGACTTGAGTTTGGCACTTCTGTCTTCTATGTATTTATATCTATGAAAAAAATAATAATTTCGAATATTATAATTAAACTATTAGAGAACCTAATAGAATAGCCATATTATCCAAATTATGATATTCGTAAAAAGCATTTTTGATATGCGCTTGTTCTACCATTTTCCATAGTGAAGCGGTCCGCCTGCCGGCTACATGGTACATTATACGACGCACTCGTTTGATCCCGCTGTGCGATCATAGGAATTTTAAAATTACCAATAGTTTTGACCATTATTTGTATGATTGCAGTTAAAGACTTACCGATATAATTGACAACCGATCGAAGAGTTTCGATTGTAAGATTATACAACATTTTTTTTATGTCCCGATAGTAATTATTAAATGTTTTATGCTAGCTAATTTTACACCATTTTGTTTACGTAAATAAAATAAACTTGTTTTGAAGGAAATGGTACTTTAAATAATGAAATAGAATTATTAACAGGACCTTACCTGACCTTATGTGTTGAATTTATTTAGATCCTATTTATATAATAGAACGCAGTATGTAGAAATTAAAACAGTTCAAGAAGATGGGCATGACAAACTATACAAATCAGACACAGTTATTATAAACAAAGGTGTACCACAAGGATCAGTAGGCCCAGTCTTCTTTATAATATTTATGAATTATCTAATACCTTACATGAAAATGATTTCAGATGATACAAAACTTGTATTTTTGCCGATGTTACAAGCGCTATTATAGATAGTGACAACATAAAACATTTTGAAAAGAAGATCAATTTTATCCTATGCGCTCTTGAGAAATGGTTCACAATGAATGATCTAAAACTAAATCTAAAAAAGACGCAATTATTATTATTTAAATCGACCATCAAGAATACTGATGCGAGCAATGTGCCCTGCCCACTGCCTCTTAAGTTTAGCAATTCTTCGGGCTACGTCGGTGACCTTGGTTCTCTTGCGGATGTCTTCATTTCTGATTCGATCACGCAAGGAAACTCTGAGCATAGCCCTCTCCATTGCCCTTTGGGTGACTTTAAGCCTTTTGATAAGGCCCATTGTGAGCGACCACGTTTCGGTCCCGTATGTAATCACAGGCAACACACACTGGTCATAGACTTTCGAGAAGAAAGTGCTGAAATTATGTCAGGCACCGAGCAGGCACCTTCACTTACTGTGCTGACATCGCTATTGGTCGCACATCTATGACCAACCTCCGTAGATGTGATTGGTGGTGTGAATACTTAATTGAACAACGCAAAATCTATCGCCGAGCGCGTAGACATTTAAACAAGCTTAAAAAACAAAAAGTCACCGGAGACCCATTTACCATTGCTTTAAATGCGTTTAGAGTTGCCAGGTCC
The DNA here is from genome assembly GCA_916618015.1 of Xestia c-nigrum. Classification (NCBI taxonomy): domain Eukaryota; kingdom Metazoa; phylum Arthropoda; class Insecta; order Lepidoptera; family Noctuidae; genus Xestia; species Xestia c-nigrum. Next base: position 18,031,098 of record OU745260.1, read on the forward strand.
CGCTACAGAGCATCGACGGAAAAATCTAAAGGAAATTTACTGCGAAAAATTGTAGAAAAATTAGATAAAGAAGGTCCGTGGTCTCCTTTGTATCACGAGTTCAAGGCTAATCGATCGGTCGACCTAGCGTTTATCCAGAACATTAAAGTAAATAATAAACACACCACCGGTATTGAGAAAACGACCGAAGTTCTATTAAATACTCTGATACCTGATGATTCGCTGGTAAATGACAATGACTACCATCAACAGATCAGAGCGTGGGCTGCTGTGCCACCTGAATCACCAGCGTCAGACCTTCCATTGACGAATTCATTAATGTTGTCAGGAAACTGCCTCTTAAAAAGTCAGCAGGTGAAGATAAAATATCTAACCGGATGACAATAGAAGCGTGTAAAACAGCGGGCGACGCCATTCTATCTGTTTTCAACCGATGTTTTTCCTTGCGTATGGCGACGTGGCTTTATACGAATAATTCCAAAAAGTGGTGATAAGCCACCGGACGACCCTAAGTCGTACAGGCCCTTAACCTTACTACAAAATTTGGGAAAACTCCTCGAGCGCCTTATCGTTCCGCGTTGGCTACCGGACGGACCAAAGTTTCATAACAACCAATTCGGTTTCACCGTGGGTAAATCTACTGTTGACGCGGCACTTTCTGATAGAAAAATTGTTAATAACTCTGAACACAAGTACGTGGTTGGAATCTTTTTAGATATTTCCGGGGCTTTTGATAACGCTTGGTGGCCGATGCTACTACTTAAAATGAAAAATCGTGGTTGCTACAAAAACATATATAATCTTGTTCATTCATTCTTTTTAAATGGTACCGCGCAACTAAAACTCGGACATCATTCTATGTCAAAGTCCCTTACCATGGAATGTCCACAGGGCTCGGTAATCTCTCCGTATGTATGGAATATAGGTTTTGATGATTTCCTCGCGATCCCACTTCCACCGGGCTGTTCATTAACCGGTTACGCGGACGACGGCCTGCTGCTCATTCAGTCAAGTACCCGGGCTGGACTCGAGAATTTAGCTGACACTTGCCTACGATTAATATTTCAGTGGGGCGATCGAAACCGTCTGACCTTTGCACCGCATAAAACTTTTCAACTAATTTTAAAAGGTGATCTTAAATCGTGGCCGAGTATTAAATTTAATAACGTTCCCGTGAAAAGAAAGCAGTCCGTGTGCTACCTTGGTCTGGTCTTAGAGAGGAATTTTTCATTCGTAGATCACATAAAAAATGTCGGTGAAAAAGCTAAAAAGAACTTTTATTCCTTAACGAGGATATCCAAATCTACGTGGGGATAGTCATTTTTAACTTTAAATACCATCTACGTGGCTACTTACTTGGGTTGTATGTGCTACGGGGCACCTGTTTGGGCCGATAGGGCCACCATAGGAGCGGTGCGACGTAAATTGCTTCAAAGCCAGCGTTTGGCGTTGATATTCTTATGCGGTTAGTACCGAAGCTCTACCGGTGCTTGCGGGTGTACTTCCAGTCGATCTTGAGGTGCAGCGGCGGGCTGCAGTCTACTATAACGCGCGTGAGACCACGGACGCACGTTTTTAACCATACGTGATCGTGCTAGGATTTCTAGATTATTCAAACCACAGACCGACGTCTGGGAGGAACTTTTATCTGAATGGCAATGTAGGTGGGACAATTCCATCAAAGGCAGACACCTCCACCAGTTCTTTCCATCCGTTCGTGAGCGGCTAGACAGGACATGGCTGGAGGTTGATCACTGTGTTGCCCAATTTCTCACGGGCCATGGCAACTTTAAGAGTAAATTATTTTCCTTTAAGCTTGTTGACTCGCCTTTTTGTCAATGTTCAACATCTGACTGCGAATATGAACAATCTGCACATCACATTTTGTGGGAGTGTAGTCTTTGGCAAAATGAACGCAATATTATAATATATATGGATAGTGTACAGGTTACATCCGGAGTTATTTACTATACGGACCTTGTGGAAACTAGAGCAAATTTCCGTGCGTTCAAGCGTTTTTGCCATACCTATTATTGGAATCAAATATAACAGCTCTCTACTTAGGACCCATTAACGTTAATATTTATCCGTGGTGCTAGGCAACTGGGCCTATCCCAGTTGTAAATGTCCCTTTGTACCTATTGGCCTTGTTTCGTTCTGTCTCCTGCTGATATGGAGGGAAGTGGAAATTACAGTTCTTTCCTACTCCTCCGCTATACTTTCTGATTAATTTCGTTGCGGGATCCAAGACAGTTAAATTCATTCTCTGGGACTTCGTCGAGCTTCATTGTCTCGGCGCTTTTCTGGTGGTCGCCACTGTTGATTCTGGCTTTCAGGTGTTACAGTGGTTTGGGCGTGTGTGGTGGGCTTGTCCCAAAAAAAAAAAGACTTTCGTCTTGAGACACTGCGGTAAGTTGGACGAAAAGATACCGCGCAGCTTCCCGAACGCTGCCCAGCTGAGTCGGATTCGACGATTGAACTCACAGATTCAATCGTTTAGTTTATCATTTATCAGTGTCGAGACGCGTACGGTGTTGCTTAGACGTATTTTTGTGGTCATTAGCTAAGTACATCGTTATCTATTGTGCACCCACAGGTGTGGGTGTTCTTCATTAAAATTCCTGCCGACCCAGGTACCCACCTGGGTCGGCAGGAATTTTAATGAAGAACAAATCAACACAGTTAGAATGGACGACGAAGTAAACACATATTCAGAAGACTTAACACAGTTATTTGAGATGGAGGATACAAAGACGTCGAAAGACAGCTCGAGAAAGCTCAAAAGAGAGAGAGAAAATAATAATCGGACTGAAATTAGGAGTAGAAAACACTGAGATGAGAGAAGTAAGAGGGATTACGGAATTGAGTGTCACTTTAAGTTCCTAAACAATTCACCCTTGTAAAATTATTTAAGGAACAAGGAATATTAAATGTCACCAAAGTGAAACATATAAACCCGTACAAAATTATTATTGAACTTAATGACATTAAATTGAAACTAGCCAACTCAGATAATTTTAGTGGTGATTTCAACGGCCTTTTCAAGTTGGATTATCGTATGGAGTAATTAAAAATATCGACTTAGACATTTCGGAGTACGAATTACTTACATGTTTATCAAGTACATGTAAGGTCGTAAATGTAAAACGCCTACAACGAAGAGACAGAGAAGCAGCCACGTGGACCGATAGCGAGACATGGAGAATAGAATTTGAAGGACCATCGTTACCCCCTTATGTACGAGATGAGAGTTTTGGTAGAACCGTACGTTTTTCCTGTAACGCAATGTGCAAGGTGCTGGAGGTATGGACACTCACTTAGAATGTGTTCGACAATTAAAGTTATATGTCTGAAATGCGCAGGTAAACACGATGCTGATCACTATGACACCGGTTCTCTGAGGCGTGTTAATTGCTCACAGAATCACATGGCATTAGACAAAACATGCCCTGTATACATTATTAAAGAAAAAAATACACAAAGAGACAGATGGAGAAAGAAGAATAAACAATAAGAAAAAACAGTGGGAAATTCACATCAACTCGAAAGTTTCCATACCCGGGAATGCGAGATGGACATTCAAGAAGACACGCGCAGGGGAGACGCTACTGAAGACGACACAAATGAGGAAACGGAAGACGATCATTCATTCGGATGCCTGGTAGATAAAATTAAAAACATTTTATTTGTGAGGAATGACCCTTTTAAAGACAAAATCATATCCGTTGTTCAAACCAGCGTGGAGTGGGCAATATCTTTTTTCCCGAAGAAATTAATACCTAATAGTTGTTTTTCCTTTAAAAACATCCTCAATAAATACAGTTAAAATAAATATTTTGCAATGGAACTCAAAAAGTTAGATTTAGAACAAATCTTATCGTTAGAAAAAAAATCACAATGTAGTCCGATCAATCTAGACCAAAAAATGAGAGTGAAGGTACATAAAATCCCAACAAGCTGAAAATCAGTAAAATTGTTCAAAACATAATTATAAATAATATTTAAAAGATCCCCATCATTCCCGTGTATGAAAAAAAAAAATTCAAGGTCAAAGGTCAAAAAATAAGTTTTTCGCGATTTTCAGCAAAACGGTAAGTTTTATCATAAATATACCCCAGACAAAAATGTAGTTCGTAAAATGATCTACAAAAAATATGTCATACTTTTTTGACAGGCCGTGATGTCCCAGGCTGTTGACAACTTCACCACAGTGACAGCGGTGACAGATCAACCAGTGTGGACGCCAGGATTTTCCTGATTGAGCGCACTTTTGAGTTGTCTTGTGACTCGATCGATACTTTATAATATGTATAATATATGTCTATCGACTACTGATGCGGGTGCTTCTTTGCTGAAACACATATACGATACGACTACAGGAGCTAAACGCGAGTCTTATAACTCCTGAAAGTATATGATTCGCTGCAATAAACAAAACCAGAAAAATATATGATATTCTTTAGGATATATACTTGTATGATACTGTTTTGAAAACATGATACAACTAATTTTACTCGATACAAAAAAATCACGAAGTTACCTTTAAAAAATACCTTAGATCGATTAGAAACCATACTAAAATACATGCGATCATTCTGATTTTTGGCAAATAATTCTACAAGCAACATATTAGCATAATACTGTTTTATTTTTTTAGTCCAATCAATAGATTTTCTGTAAATCGCACGTTCTTATTCCCGAACATAATACGTACGCATGTGTGCGTGAACGCCTGTGCACCGACAGTGCCGGCCGAGGCCTGTTGCTGTACGGACGTGTCGCTCTTTTCGCCGATTTATTTTCACCAGATTTGTTTAGTTTTTGTAAAGTTTTACTTGGAAATTCACTGTTCTAAATCTTCTTTCAATAAATATTCTATTTCTTTTAAATATAAAATACTGTTTCACAATTAAAACTACGAATTTTAGAAACGTAAACATAAATACAAATCAATTCGTAGTAAGAAACTGCTGTCAATTTTCGCAATTCTTTGTATCTGTTTATGTAGCACGTTTTATAAAGGTATGGATTGATGTGCCCTAAGTCCATGGTTCGTATCCCAAGTCGAGTATTTCTTTTTGTGACTTTGTACTGAATTGTTATTATTTTATTATTTTTTTAGATATAATTTATGGGATATTTTTTAATATAAAAATATTTAAAAAAAGTTTTTAAATATTTTTTTACAGGAAAAAGAAAGTCGAAAATACCAACACGGAAGTTATTTTCAATGCGTAAGTGCCTCGTACACATCTAGGCGATAATAAATAACATTATTTTTTGTTTGTATAAAAACACGACGAAATAATATTATGTATAGATTCATCAGAAAATCATAGTACTTATCAGAGTACTTAGGTTGAGTTATATCGATTTTGTTTATAATAAATCAGAATTGTAATTAGGTATCTAAAATGTTAGGTACTATTTAATATTTTACTTGTAGCGCATCAATTTTTACAAATACAAGTAAAACATCGCAATGCAATTATTTTACCTATCTTGTGAACCATAGAACTAGAAAATTTAGAACTGACATTTTCACGTAATTTAAAATGTTATAGATTGGAAACAGTGGTATCACAGAATGATCACGATTGTGAAGTTATTGATAAAACTACATAAATGCATCTAAGCAAGTACTACACTGGACAGCAAATAAACCGAGCCACCCGCTATCTAAGGCACTCTAATTCGATTTTCTCAAAAACTAAAAAACCTACAATCACAGATGACAGATAAGGGGGCGTCCATAAATTACGTGAGGTGTTTCTTTAAATATTCTGTCCCTCCCTCCCCCCCTGGTGAGATATCGTGAGATTTTATTCAACCCCCTCCCCCATCCCCCAATCTCACGTGAGATTTTTCAAAATGTGAGTTGTCCGTCTTATAGACGTATCTTTTGACGTATGCGTTATAAAAATCTTGGTAGCTCGTTTTAAATGAGTAAATAAACCAATTGAGTTGAAGAAGAATTGAGTTGAAGATTGAATTGGGCTTGACAGTCCGTAGATGTATATCGTGGCAGTATGAATGAAATTATTTTCTTTCGAACGAATTAGTGAATGATCTTAATCGTATTACGATATACGCTTAAGATTCAATCTTAAGCATGTACAATCTAATGGACCAAAACAGTATAATATTTTTTTTAAACACTGTTTTAGGCTTTCACGGTTTAAAACTAAACTTATATTGGGAGCTCAAATTAATAAATAATCACGGAAGATATCCCGTAAGTGACAATATAAGTTTAATATATTTTTTGTTTTAATCAGAAAAAAAATTGCGTGATATTTGCCGAGACCCCCCCTCTCTCCAACGTAAGATTATATGAGATTTGACTCGACCCCCTCCCCCCCTTAAACATCTCACGTAATTTATGGACGCCCCCTAACTCACTCCATACAAAATGTTCAATACCTACCGCTATAATAGCCTACACTTTTAAGTCAATAGACGCTGCGAACGAAAATGTACCTCACCTTACAAACGTAGAGTGGGGTGCTTTGTAGATCGCGCAGTCGCGTGGATATTGTGTTGTATCTGTAATCTGTGCTACAATCATCAAAGTTGTACCTACAGAAAGTGCGTTTCATGGTGATTAAAATGAAAGGAAACTCATTGGGTTTAATCAATATTTCAGTGTTTATTAAGGATTTTACAAAGAAGAGTCGTTTTCCAGTCGTTACAATCGTTAATAATGATAAAGTGAAAAAAAAAATTAAAGCCAAAAACAAAGATAAAATCAAAAAAAAAGTTTTTGATCAATATTCCGTATTCCCTCCCCTTGCTCGGATAACTGCCAGCAACCTTGTATTCATCGACCTTACGAGCCTGACGATAAAATCCTGAGGAATTGTATTCCACTCCTCTTCAATTGCGATTCGCAGCTCTGGAAGCCTTGTTGGAGCAGGTACCCGGGCTCGAACCTGACGTTTCAGCTCATCGTATAAGTGTTCTATCGGATTCAAGTCCGGGCTTCGAGCTGGCCAGTCCATCGTACGAATGCTGACGTCGCGTAGATACTGGGTCACCACATGAGCAACATGAGGCCGTGCATTATCATGCATCAATTGCATATCCTGTCCGATATATCCTGCTTAAGGTACCACATGGTCTGCGAGGATTTCAGTAATGTAGCGATGAGAAGTCAGTCCACGTGTACGGCCCGTCGGTTCGATGAAAACTAACGCTGTATGTGCTGTTAACGAGATGCCGCCCCAGACCATTACATATCCTCCTCCATAAGCAACAGTTTCCTCGATGCAACACTGAGAATAACGTTCTCCAGGGCGACGATATACTCTCTGACGTCGATCACTTCAATGTAGACTCACCCTGGTCTCATCAGTGAAAAGCACATTACTCCACAGCTCTAATGTCCAATCCCTATGCTCTCGAGCAAATTCAAGTCGTGCTCGACGGTGTGCTACCGTTAATGCTGGGCCTGTTGCAGCTCTTTTTGGGGTCAGGTTCCGTTCAGCAAGTCTCCTTCTGACGGTATCTGAACTTACTACCACTTGGCGTTCGTCACGCAGACTTTGTTGGACTTGAACTGCGTTGAGGTGGCGATTTCGCAGAACAGTAAGGTGGATATAACGATCATCTGCTGCTGATGTAGCCCCAGGTTAATGCAATATGAAAAGCGTCCATTAATTTTGTTAATATTGTTGATCGAAAGTTTGAAGTAGATTGGACCAAGGAATCACATTTTCCCATACAATCTTTGCCCCCCTTTTGCACCCCCTTAGGGGTATATTTTCAAAATTCTTTCTTATCGTATGCCTACGTTATACAGAAAATACACCCTCCAAGTTTCAGGTTTCTACAATTTGCGGTTTAGACTGTGCGTTGATCCATCAGATAGTCCTTCAGGACAAAGCATTATTTATTTGTAGATACTCGTAGTAGGATTTGTACTCATTTGGAATGTATTTGTAACTTTTCCGGCTTTATGTCTTATGTAAAATAAAAAATAATGATTGGCATCAAAAAATGTTTTGTGTAAAGCAATTTTCTGGCTAACTATTTCCCCTACACTGCCCCGCTGAAAGTTAGTTTTTTGCGATTTCTGACTTTTTGAGTACTCTAACCTGGGTTGGTTTGGAAGAACTTCTTGATTAGTGTCGGAAAGATGATCGATTGGCATCCAAAAAATTGTTTTATGTAAAATGGCAATTTTCTTGCTAACTATACTTAATTTTTTAATTAAATCTGTGAATGGGAATAAAAATTTTGTTAAAAAAATTACGGATTGTTACCTAAGACCATTTTTTGCGTAGCTGCAGCTCCCCTTACTGCCCCGTTTACCGTTTCCACCCTGTATTACCAACTACTTATACCGAGGAAAGCCGATTTTCTTGAGTTCCGCTATTTTGGGCGTATTCACTTCAATAATCAAATTTCAAGAAAATTCAGAAATTACATTTACCTGTATTAGATTTGAAGTATTTACAGCAACTTTTAAAGGTTTCCACTTCAGTGGATTTTATTCAATAGGTTAATTTTTTTTTTTCATACAAACTTTACCCCCCCTTTTCACCCCCTTTTTCCAAAAATTTCCATAATTTCTATAGCCTAAGACTTAGGCTATAGAAATTATGGAAATTTATTTAAATAAACTCAGAATAACACTTAGGCCCTAAGTGTTATTCTGAGTTTATTTAAATAGATTAGTGAAGTTTTCATCAAAATCCGTCCAGCAGTTTTTACGTGATGCGCGGTCAAACAAACAAACAAACAAACACGAATTTTTAAAATGGTTTTAATATGTTCAGTTACTTATTTTAAGTCACCCTGATACGGTTTTTTTTTTTCAAATCTTCAATGTACAGATTTTTTGGTCTCAACGATTTTATTATATGTATAGATTGCGAGGAGGTTCGTATAGAAAATTATGAAATTTATAAAAAAAACAAAGTGGCCGTAGGTAGTTAGTAGGTACTAGGTTAGTTAGTAGGTACTAGGTACCTAGTTGGAAGGTAGTTAGTAGGTACTAGGTACCTAGTTAGTAGGTAGGTAATAGGTAGTTCGTAGGTAGTTCGTAGGTAGCTAGTTAGTAGTTAGGTAGTATATTTAAGAGCATTGCAACGCATAGTAAGTTTCATAAATAATAATGAAATAATGGAATTTTAGGTGGCTAGTGCTGCTGTAGCAAGTGCAAAGCAAAGTCAAGATACGGATGGGTTTAATTATATTGTTACGAGCTGGGTATGAGATAAATTAATTACTACCGATTAAACAACACAATAACTTTATTAATCACAAAACAATCAAAACTTAATCACAAATACACTACTGTTTACTATTCACTTAGATATCGCACTTGTAGTTCACTTGGATTCGCTTCGTTGTGTCGCTAAAACAAGACTGCCGGTCGCGGCCCTGAGCGCTCTATTTATACTCGCCAACAGACACACCAGAATAACCATGAACATTCGAGAGGGTCATAAAAAAACACTAACAAAAAATATAGCAGGTAGATACAAAAAATAGAGGTACCTACTAAAAACAAGTAGGTATAACCTACTTGTACAAAACAAGCAAATATGAACCTTATGCCCTAGGCGTACGGTCGAAATTCTAATGTCTTTGTATAAATAGGTCGCGAGTTTGTACCTACCTAACTTTAAAACTAATAATAATGGAATGTTCTCGAACTTCTAACGTACACACACTGTAATCACTGGCTTTCTCGAATGTTCTAGTAGGTCCGATGTAACAATATTATAGAAGTAAATGTTTCTGCATGCTAACTTATAATTATTTTAGGTTTCCATTTCATTTTACTATTATATTTATTTATATTTACAGATGAAAAACTATATTCCTGATAAGAACATCCAAATTAGACGGACAATTATTAACCTTTACTATTTTTTGGAAAGTTATATGAGATCTCAAATCATGGACCATTAGATTGCGGACTATTTTGTATCGAGTTAGTTGGATGGAAACTAAATTTAATTTATACAAATTGATTTGGTTTCATATCAACATAAACCTGAAAAAAGCTTAAATTATAAGAGGTATAATTCAAACCTGAAAAAATGACTTAAAACTTACTGTGGTATAACGTAAATCTGAAAAAACTGGTGTCACTTCATTTTTTTTTTGTATTAGGGAGTTTATGGATAAATGTTTTAAATTTAATTGAATAACTTTTATTTATCACACATATCCTTAAATTTTCAAGTTCATACTCAAAACAAATACAAATAAATTAATAAGTCCCATCTAGTTGTTTGTAAGATCTATATCTTATTTACACGTCGCTGTTGTTAAAATACGCCATCTATTAAAATTTCGGGCGTAATCTCGCTAAAACGATAGTGTTATGAGTGTGATCGTTAGATGGCGTTCACGTCGATTGTGTTAATGTGTGCGTGCGTCGTTCAAGGTCAGTTAGGTCTACTAGTCGCCTTAACGCATCGGAGAACACGTTCAATGTAATCGGTGTTTTCTGCGATCTCTCTTAAGCTTTTGACTGAGTACAACAAGATACGCTTTTATGGAAACTCTGTCATTATGGTGTTCAGAATGAATCCCGAAATGGAACGGATTTGTATTTACAAAAAAAAAACGATAGATATTAAAAAAAAAACTATTTATTTCTAACACTGTTTTAATCTTTCACGGTTTATTCTCGGAATCCACAGATAGTCAGTACAATAAGAAAAAACTTAAACAACTAGTATTAGTAACTAAAACGAAAGAAAACAAAAAAACATACATAATAAAACCATTATTTCAATATGTGGGAAATGTTGGAATTGCCGCATGTCCAACCTATCCACTATAACGGTGCTGGCGCGCAGTCTCTAGAGCGCCGCGGCATATCGCTTGCAGAACACGGCGTGAAAGCCGCCTACGTGCGCGTTCGCGAACTTGCCCGACGCACTGCACCATCGCGGCAGTTCCAACAACACCCTGAACGCGTTGATAAAGATGTTAACGGCGCGAAATCTTCCGGGTCACCTTTTCAGCTAGGTGTATCTTTCTGGGTTTGTTTTTTGTACTTGGTTTATGTTAATGACCTACCATATTATTTAAAGGAAATTGTACTATTTGCAATCGTAACACAATTTTGGTAAAGTAAAGAGCACGCTATCAATGGTCACAGATTCCAATCCATTTGTTGTGGTGGTCAACTATAAATAATTTTGTTCCTAATGCCAAGAAAACTAGAAGTATTAAGTTTACTTTACCCAATGTTAGAAATCTAGGTCCCAACATTGTCCTAGGCAATGGCGAGATCGAACCTGTCGACTCAGCTGTGCTTCTGTGTATAAAAGTGGATTCAAAATTACAATAGGGTCCACACTTATCAAGCCGAAGCGGGAAGGCTTACGTCGGCCTCACACGCCGTCAGAACAGCTAGAAAATACACCGACGTTGATACAGCACGGTTAGTCTATTTTAGTTAATTTCACAGTGATCTGTCCTACGGTAATCTGCTGTGGGGCAAAGCCGCTGATTTCCAGAATATATTTTGTTCTTCAGAAATGAGCAGTTTATGCAATTTACCAGCTGGGTGGTGTTTCTTTGAGAAATTGTTTAAAGAGATTGGTATTCTCAAGGTGGCTTTACACCATCTTCGCCAACATTGTATACTGGCTGTAAACAGACTCTTCACGAAGCCTTCAACCAAGCATTCTGTACATCAAACTAACACACACCCTAGACATTTTTTTTGCTGGGAAATGTCTTTTTTTGGGTGAAAAATCAGACTTTTCGGTAGGACTGAATGTAACGCACTTAAAGCATTGTGCTGATGAATAGATTGAATGGTACGGGGGTCATGAAGGTGATTCAAGTAATAAACTACATTAAAACTAACTAGAAGATTCCCAGGTAGGGTCTAGAACAAAAAGTTTCGTTAAGTCTTGTTACAACAACCGAACTGATATTCACAACGTGAGAGAACCGCGTTTTGATGGCTCTTAAAAACTTTTTCAATTGATTTGCGTTGTTTATTAATTAATGAAAGTAACTGAAACACAACTGAAGACCCATGCAATTTTAAGTAATGTCAACCATTCGTAGTAACGAACGAATCCAGTTTTAAAAGCGAAAGTAAGAGGACGCTTGGAGCGCTCCCTACTGAGTAAACACTATTACACCTATCTATGTACCTACGCCACTGAAACACAAACAAGAAAACTGATCATTCGTTTGACATACAACATAGAAAAAGCAGCGACAGTTCCAGTTTCAACTAGTATAAAAATAAGTTAATTCTTATCCGTAATGAAGAGAAACGTTTATTTTTACAATTTAAAATGGGTCGAATTTCCAAAGGGATACTACGCGTGTTCTTGCTAGATTACACTTCAATTCTTTACTACTTTTAACGAATTTGCAAGCAAATCAGCGAGTTTCAGGTTTCTTTCCGCCGAGTAGTACGTAGGGGCGACGTTGTTGGTGTTGAAAGTGACATCTTTAACAGTTTCACATCGTGATCCCTTGTGATGACCATCACACTGACAGACTGGCTCATCTTCCTCTTTCAGGGAGCAGGCACCGTTGTTAAGACAATAATTGTGACATGCGTACACCTCACACCTCTTCCCTGAATAGCCGGCATTACACCTGAAAAAATGATAATGCGAGTTATGGTGACTTCAATTTACTTCACTTTGGAACCGCAAAATATGCATAGGGATGCATGTAAAGAGTTTTTGTTTGTATTCATTATTATGAGACTAGTTATGACGTCACGAACTCCAGTTGCACCAGTTTGTTAGCTTCGATGTCTTTTGTTTTTATTCTTGTCTGTGGTTTTTAAGGTAAATAACCTTAGTCGAGGTTTTCAGAAAACAGAGTCTAAACACCTCGACTACATGTAAAGGGATAAAGTATGATTTTTTTATTTCTTGTCTATCCCGTAGTATGAAGTGTCATTGGATAGGTCGTTTGAAAACCATGCAGGTGTAAACCATGCAGGTTAAAACGACTTATCGTTTCAGAGATCCGATTGCGGAATGTTAAGCTATGAAGTGATAAGTTTTGTCCGAGTCATGTGCTCCCCTCCCCTAATTCCTAAATAAATATGTGCAGTAAATGTGCCATGGAAAACATATGGGAAAACATGAACGCGAGCCCATGGCAAGAAATTGCACAAAACAGAAAGGTATGATGGACGGAGATAGGGCCTTTGCACAGCAGTGGGACATGGTTGCCCACTATGCGGAAGTCTAATTTGGTCCGACTTAGCTGGAGCGTCAATCCAATGTTTTTTTTTCTAAGAAAGAAAGCAATTCTCGCTGATAAGTTCTCTTTTGTCAAAACTCTATGATTGTTTTTTTTACCACCAAAAAGGATCAATAAAGAAACGCTCAAACAAGGTTCACTACAAAAAGAAGTTTAAAAAACACATTTTACCTGCATTTAGGTTGCCCTTTACCACTGACGCTACAATCTCCTTGGAAACAGTAATTTTGGCAAACTGAAATATCGCATTCAATAGTTCCTTTAGTCTGATCTTCAATTGTATAATTTGCAACAATCCCGAAAGGTGTTTCACTTTTATAGTTAGTAATCTCTTTTGGTTGTTCATCTATTGCCGGATTCTTTGGTAGTTGCCAAACTGAATTAAAACCCCAGTCCACCCAGTAGATGGAATCTTTCGACACGGTCAATGCATTTGGTTGCTGATATACTCCAACTAATAATGTTCTTCTGTTCTTTCCGTTCAGATCAGCACTTTCAATGGAAAAGAGAATGCCTTCTTTATCATCTGCCCAGTACATTTGTTTCGTCTGTTGATCAATGGCCAAGCTGATTGGCATGTAAATTTCGCTGTCAACAACAACTTCCCTTTCTGTACCATTAAATCTAGCCCTCTCTATTGTGGGATTCAGCGGGTTTACGTTGGTCCAGTAAACATACCTGAAATTGGCAAAACTAAAAAATATCACAAAATTCATGTTAATTTTTTCTATTTTTGTCTGTCACTAGGAACGTACCCTCTACAGCTATCCACGGCAATAGCTCTGGGGATCTCATCCTCCATCTTGAACAAAAGATTACCGTAAACATTGTTCTTTGATCCTGGCTTCAGCGAAATAGAATTGATGGTTCTCTCATTACTGTCAGTCCAAAACAATAGTCCTGTGTCTGGATCGAAAGTGAGACCCTGGATATTTTCGTATGCTTTTCTCTTGACTAATAATTGATATTTCTCACTAGTTATACTAAAACTAAATATCGAGGCATTTTCGCTCTGTTTGTCAACGAATAGCAGCATATTTTTGTACTGGATCATAAGCTAATGCGGTGAGGTCACTGAACTGAACGCTTTCAGTGTGGATTTTGACTCCATTGATAAAAAAATCTATATGATCTCCTGATGTCACGGCAATGTCTGGAACAAGAAAAAAAAATAAGCATTCAAGATGATTGAATTATTAATAAGTTTTTCTTTTACATTGGGACAGCCCACTGCTGGGCAAAGGCCCCCAATTCCTTCCATGAGCTCTTTAAGATTAATTTGAATTACTTTTAGATTAATTTCAATGATTTTACTTGGCTTAAAATGTCACTTACGGGATACCTTCCGTGATTATTATTTACTAGCTGGTACCCGCGACTTGGTTCGTGTGTAAATTTTGATGCGTGTAGGAGACTGCCTCGTTGATCGAGTGACAACTAAGCATGAAATCCGGGGATCGATTCCCGGTTTAAGCAGTTTTGAAAAAAAGCGAATATTTCAATTACATAAAGTTATAACGGTGAAAATTTGGAGGTCACATTTTAAGCTAGGAGATGCTTGTGTTAGGTGTCCCTGCTCAGGGAGGGGCCTGCAAGGGCCGAAGCCTGCCGGGGCTGTGGGACTGTCCGAAAGAGATACCGCGGCTCCGGAACTTAAAGGGCGAGGAAGCAACATGGATGGGTTTTAGTCAGTAAAGTCTGACACTCTCTCCCGCTCCGCCCAGAGTGGGAGAAGTCATTTGAAAGAAAGTATTAAATACACATTTTCATGATGTACAAATATGTAATTTTCTAAATTAGACAATCAATGAACAACGTCACAAGTCGTCAACATGACAGGTGAGGATACTAGGTGGCCAGTATATAACAGTCCTCCACCGCGATTCCTAGCTGCCGCACTCCCGGGGCCGGCAGCAGCTGTTCCAGGTGTCTGCGCCATATATCGCCAACGTCAGTTCGCACTTCATAGTGCAGATTGCCAAGACGACGCATTATCGTGCCAAACTCCCATCTTCTTCTCTGGTCGGAGTAGGCTCTGGCCTGCACTCGATCACCTACGGAATAAGCTCTGACAAGAGGCGGTGTGTTCTCTGATCTGAACGCTGTCGGGGCAGTTGAGTCTTTGAACATCACGTGCAGCTTTGTTCTAACGTCCCGACTGAACATCAGTCCATAGGCAGTATTTCCATCCTGGTTTGGTGTGCGTCTGAGCCGAGTTTTTAGCACAAGGAGCTTATCCTTAAGATTGCCCCTCTCCCCCTCCATTGCACGTAGTGCTTTCTTAATAGTTTGCACGTAACGTTCAGCCTGACCGTTAGTTGCTGGGTGGTACGGAGCTGACGTCAAATGTGTTACTCCACAGCTGGTAAGGTAGGTTTTAAATTCTTGGGATACAAACTGGCGTGCGTTGTCTGATACCAGTGTGTACGGTGTGCCAAATGTGCAAAATAACTCCTTAAACTTAGCAATGCACCATGCACTCGTTGTGGTTTTTGTGGGGAAAACTTCAACCCACTTTGTGAATGCATCTACAACTATTAGAAGTTGGTGTCCTAGAACAGGTCCTGCAAAATCTATATGAATTCGTTGCCAGGGGCCGCTAGGTTGTTCCCAGTGGTGAAGAGGAGCTTTTGGTGACTCATTCTGTTCTAATCTGCACGCTCTACAAGATTTTACCTTGTTCTCAATGTCCATGTCTATATTTTTCCAGTATATGTAGCTGCGTGCTAGCAATTTCATTTTAAGTATACCGATGTGTCCCGCATGTAGTTCATCAAGAACATGAGCACGTAAACTTTTGGGTATTACCAGTCTGGTTCCTTTCAATATGCAGTTATCCTGGAGTGTTAATTCATTATCACCATAACCATATTGTCGTAATGAGTGACCTGTCTGTAGCGCTTGTAGTAATGTATTTAAGTCATTGTCTTTTCTCGTTTCACTGGCAATAACTTCTGGTCGGATTTCTAAGATGTTGATCTGTTGCAATTGATACGCACAATGTTGGTCTATTGATGTTTCTTTTACTATTTCAACTGGGAATCTTGATAGGTAGTCAGCATTTGAATGTTTCACCGAAGCTCTATATTCCACGTCGTAGTCAAATCCCGATAAAAAATGTGCGTAATGAAATAATCTCATTGTGCTTAGTGCAGGTAATGTCTGGTGTGGATGAAAAATCGAGGTAAGCGGCTTATGATCAGTCACCAATACGAATTTCCTGCCGTAACAGTAGTGAAAAAACTTTTTAATGCCCCAGTAGATTGCCGTAGCTTCTTTGTCGATTTGACTATATTTCTTTTCGCTAGTTGATAGTGACCTTGAGGCGAATGCGATTGGCCTTTCTGAGCCATCTGGTAGTTTGTGAGACAGAACAGCTCCTAAACCTGTCGGTGAAGCGTCAGTTGCTAGTATCAGCGGTTTATCTGGGTCAAAATGAATTAAAACTCTGTCGCTCAAAATCGCCTTCTTTATGTTGTTAAAGCTTTCTTCACATTTAGAAGTCCAGTGAAAATCTTTCTCTTTCTTTAGTAATTCATTTAAAGAGCTCGTTAAAGAGGCAAGGTTCGGTATAAACTTGTTGTAGTAGTTGGCCATACCCAGAAAGGTTCGTAGTTCGTTAATGTTTCTTGGTCTTACTGTATTCGTGATGGCCTTGACTTTGTCTTTGTTCTTATGTAAACCCTCTTGATCTATAGTGTGTCCTAGGTAGTTAATACTACGTTTAAAAAAATTACATTTTTCTCTGTTTACGCGGAGGTTACTATCTTTTAGTTTTTGCAAGACTTGTCTTAGACGTGTTAAAAGTTGATCTTCTGATGCTCCTTGAATTATAATGTCATCAAAAAAACATTTAATTCCGTCTAGTCCTTGAAGTAACTTATCCATAAATTTCTGCCAAAGGCTTGGTGCCACTTTGACTCCAAACATCAAGCGATTGACTTTGTAAGTACCTTTGTGTGTACTTAATGTTTGTAAAAGGGCGCTTTCTTCATCCATGACCATATTAAGATAGGCTTGGGTAATGTCTAAGGTACAGAAGTATTTGCCTCCGTTCATTTCCGCAAATATATCCTCAATTATAGGAATTGGGTATTGTTCATCTCTTATGATTTTGTTAAGGGTGACCTTGTAGTCTGCACAAAGTCGAATGCTCCCGTTTGGTTTCACAATCGGTACTATTGGTGTGCCCCAGTCTGATTGGTCTACTTTGGTAATCACCCCTTCTGTACACAGTCGTTCAATTTCTTTATCGACTTTTTCCTTTAAAGCGTACGGTATACGTCGTGGTTTTATAAATATTGGTTGTATATTTTCTTTGAGATTTATATGAGCCTCGTAGTTGGGTATTTTTCCTAGGTCTGATCTAAAAACAGTTGATGAAAATTCTTCTAATAATTTATCAAGTTTGTCTGATTGTTCTAAAGTTCGTACAACTCTTAAATCTGCAATTTTCATATTAATTTCTTTAATCCAGCTTCTACCAAAAATGGGGTCAACGTTTTGATTGATTATGTAAAGCTTCCCGTTGAACGTTTGGTCTTTATACGTCCCTTTGATGTATGTTACTCCTGCAGGCTTGATAATTTCACCAGTGTAGGTTCTCAATTTCGTATCAGTTTTGAAAATTTTATTTGGTATTTGTAGGCTTTTGTATTGTTTGAGTGACATTGTTGACAAGGCCGCTCCCGTGTCAAATTCCATGCGTACTTGTTTGTTCTCAATTTTTACTGTGATCATATATTTGTCCGTTATTTCACTCTTGATTAAATTGATATCTCCAATACTGTCGCAACTCGTGTTACTTATAGTGTCATCTATTTGATAGGTTTTTAGGTTCCGTTGTAGACAAACTCGTGCCAGGTGTCCAATTTTCTTGCATTTCAGGCAGGTAGACTTGATGGCGCCGCAATCATTAGATCGGTGGTCGTCTTTACCGCATCGAAAACATTTTCCTTTTAAATCTCTTATAGTTAACGGAGATGATGATGAAGAAGTTAACTTTAAGTTCTGTCGTGTGGATGATGGTCGTGATTCGTTATCTCTACTTGTCGATTTTGTAATCTTGTTTACTGTGTCCAAATTTTTGTGCATGTCTGCGGATATTTTCATGTTTTCTGATTTTCCCATTTCCATGAATGTAGCAATTTGAACCAATTTAGTAAAAGGTGGTGTATCTCTTTCTTGAAGAATTTTCGTTCGTATTTCACTGTCTTTTAATCCACGAATAAATTGCAGGACTAAGAAACTTTCTGAGGTAGACTTTTGACAGTTTTGGCACTTGAATTCGCAGTTCAAGGAATTTTTCTTTAATTCTGAAGCGTATGTTGCTACTGTTTCATCTTCACGTTGTGTGTGCGTAATAAATCTGTGTTGTAACGCCCATATACTAGGCTTAGGATCTATGTAGTCGTCTAGAATCTGTGCTAGTTTTATAAAGTCCATATGAATTGGATCCTCCGGAGAGCATAAATCATGTAACTTCTCATGTAATTCAGGTGATAATGCGGCAAGAAAAGTGTACACTTTTATTTTAGGATCTTCGATTTTATTGAGCAAGAAAAATACCGTTAGACGTTTAGTAAAGTTTGCAAAGGTTTCTTTTTCTTGAAAAGGCTGGAAATTCATTTTTGGCCCTCGTTCTTGTGGTGTATTCGTACTAATGTGTGATGCCGATGTTTGCAGCGGTGTGATTCGTCGATTTTCTCTGTTTTGTAATATATATAGTTTCGTCTTTATGATGACACATTTTTCTTCAAAATCGTACCTGGTCTCTATCTCTTGGTCTAGTAGTTCGTCTGGTGTTTCTAATTCTATTTCATGTTGTATTTCCTGTAATTTCTGTAACGTTTCTTGAGGCGATTGTAGTCTCGACTCTGTTTCTTCGTATGGTAGAGTTTCTTTGGTGTTTACGTAGTTTTCAAACTTTGTGATTAAACCTCGCAATGACGCGCGGGTTTTCTTTATTTTTTTAATATCATTAGTCGACATCCTCGTCGCCAATTATTAAATACACATTTTCATGATGTACAAATATGTAATTTTCTAAATTAGACAATCAATGAACAACGTCACAAGTCGTCAACATGACAGGTGAGGGTACTAGGTGGCCAGTATATAACAGAAAGAAAGAAAGAAAGAAAAAGCATTTATTAGCCCGACAGGACAACACATAAATAAAAATAATAATAATAAAATGGTAAAATTGTGATTATAACACTAGTTTAAAGTAAACAAATGAGAGAATAAAAATAAAAAAAAAATATAACGAAATCATAAGAAAAAACAAACAAAATACAAAACAGAATTTGTCCTGTACAAGGCCAAAAGGCTCCTATCTCAGCATGGTGCTGTAACATTTAAAACGTCACAGCGCTGATATTCTGATAGGGCCCAAAGTGATGCCACGGTCAGATACGGCTAAGAATAAAAAATAAATAAAGTATAAACAAAGTATAAACGAGCAAATACAAATAAAAATAATAGTTACATCGACACCCCACGTAACCGTAATGTTCGTCAATCTGTGCCATAACGCATTTGATGATTTGACATCCAAAAAAAAACGGTGTCTCCGTTCTTCCACTTAATATTAAAAGCGTGATGTTATGTTATGTGTGTGAACTGACTGCTTGATTGAAATGTGATAATGTGGGTGATGATTCCAAAATGTGTCTTTTTGAATGCTGTACTTCTGCGCGGCAGAGGACCGAAGTCAAATTAAATGGCGTTGAGGTGACGATATGGCACCGATACAACTTTCTTTTAAAAGTGAACCATCAAACGCCTTGATGGGTGCTATTTATTACAAAGTGTAATGTAATGACTTAGTGTTTACTTTTTATTTTGAAGGTTTTGGGCACTGAACAATAAACAAGTATACCCGTGTGAGAAGTATGAAGTGCACAATTGAATGCCTGTCACTTTTATGTTTTAGCCCTGGGTGAAATGTGGGTGTATAATCTGTTGATCGTCATTGTAAAAGCCACTTTTAAGGCAAATTGTCTCTCGCGTCCGGCCCTGTTTCAATCCACGGTCAGGAGCGAGAGGGTATGGGAAGCCGTCACCTCCTTCTGCGAAGCAGTCATGCTAGCAGAGGAGGTGGCGGAACGTGAGAGAGAGAGAACCTAACGTTCCAGCCGCCGCGCGAGACGCACCGGGCGTCGTGGGTAATGTACTGGTCCCCGGCCACCGTAGGGGCGGACCTGTGGACGGTGAGCCATAGCTCACCGTCCACAGGCCCGCCCTGTCTTTAGAAGGCGGACAGACGGCGAGCTAGCCTATGGGCTGTGGCGCGTTCGTGTTCCACGCGCGCCTCAAAGAGATGTCAGCAAAAAGGAAGGGCCGGTGCCTGCCGGGGCTGCGGGACTGTTTGAAATAGATACCGTTGCCCTGGGCCACAAAGGGCTAACTAGGAACACGGATGGGTTTTGGCCAGTAAAAGTATGACAGTCCCTTCCGTTCTCAATAAAGAAATAACGAGTGTGAGGAGCTGTGAGGCCACTCTTCAGTCTTCACTTCGCATGTTTACATCTTCATTCACGAGTCTTCAGTCGTCCGTCAACTCGATCCACAACGCAACATCGCTACATCTGCACTCGACGGTGGCTGCTCTGACACAAACCAGCCAGGCCAGCCAAGGCAGCCAGCACTTACAAAATAAAAAAATTACACATTAAATAAACAGTCACAAAGGACACCCCCTGTGGGGTTCGGGCCTCGACTTAGTGCGTCATAGAGGGGAGGGCAGCAAGGGACAGGCTGGGTCGGAATATTATTTAGAGAATTTAACGGTACATGTTTAGCGTCGCGGGCTGGCTCGTCGAGCAAGGGTCGGGCAGTAGTGATTTTACAGTGGGACGCGGGGGGCCTCTGCGGCGAGACCGGATTCGCAGTTTCTTGTTTTTTCCAGCAAGAGGGTGATTGGGTCATCGGGTTGGTGGAGGGTGAACCTAGGACGGCGAATCTTGGATAATTTAGGGGGGAACTAACTAGCTGATGAAACGATCAGGGGGTTGGGGTGTTTTTCGGCCCTATCGAAAAAACCCTTAGTGAGTCGTTTCATACCCCGCTGAATGGTGGGTATATTGAGGTCAACATGAAGTTGCTCATTTCTAACGTACCATGGGGCTCCCGTGGCTTGACGTCAAAATCGGTTTTGACTGAGCGCGCGCGCGAACGTCACCTCTATTTATGGACTCGCGGTTCCCGGCCTCCAGTGCTGGCTCGCGGGTGCCGATGACGCCCCACCGTCAGCACACTAGCGCCCTCCGCGGAATTATTACCACAACAATGCTGTGACGCGACTGGTTGATATTCTCTTAATTCTTATTGTTTTGTTTCATTTTGTTAATGTTGATTTTTTATAATGTATTCGTGTTTTTATTGGTTAATTTAAGTTAGTAAGTAAGTTTTAGAATTATACAGGGTGTAAACCACCTCATCCTCCCATATCTCCGTAACTAGAAGGTTCCCAGGTATGGTGTAGAACAAAAAAATGATCGCAATAATGGGGAGAACAAGTGCCTTTCGGCTTCGTGAAGAGGTGTTTTACCTTCATATAAGCGCTTTTTGCCAAATAAATTATTCAGCAACAGACAGCGTGAGTTTACTCTTCTACCTTCTGATCACCAAAGTATCTTTCCTAAATAACAAACATTGAACTTACTAAAATTTGTTAGGCTTTTTCTACCGACCACTATGCGTTTACAAACATTTAAACTCACATATTCACAAACATACAGAAGAAGACACATAATTGGCAAACTTAAGGCGATTACATGAGCTAAACGTGAGTTTTAAAATTACTAAAAGTATATGATTCGCTGCTATGAACAAGACCAGAAAAATATATGATACTCGTATTCATCAGGATATATGCTAGCATGATACTGTTTTGAAAACATAATACAATTAATTTGGCTCGAAAAAAGAAATCACGAACTTATCTCTAAAAATATCTTTCAAACAATAAAAAACATACTAATATACATGCGATCATTCTGGTTTTTCGGCAAATAATTCTACAAGCAATATATTAGCATGATACTGTTTTAGTTTTTTAATCCAATCAATAGTTTTTTTGTAAATCGATCAAAACCACTCAATTCGCGCTAATTGGCCCGCAGTGCCTAACATAACAACCACTTTGCAGTGCAAGCTGATTAGAACTTTATTTTAACAGCTTTTCAAACGAAGTTTGAACCACCACAAATAGAGTTGCTAATTTAGCTCGTCTAAGCGCCTTAATGGCGTGGCAATGGGCAGGGCACATTGATCGCAGAACAGATGGCCGGTAGGGCCGGACAGTTCTAGAGTGGCTACCGTGAGCCGGAACACGATGCGTTGGAAGACCTCTCACTAAATGGACCGCCGACCTGGTGAAGGTTACGGGAATACGTTGGATGCGAGTCGCACGGGATCGGTCAATGTGGCGACACTTGGGTTAGGCCTACGTCCAGCAGTGGACGTCTATCGCCTGAAATGATAATGATGACACAAATAGTCAGACACGGAACAACTATACGCAGGTCATACAAGTATTTGTGCGTGTGTGTGTGTGCGTTAAACTTAATCCAAAACATAAATGTGGGAAAAACACAAATTATTTTTTGTCCTTTATCCTCTTTCCTGTTTTGGACGAATATAGTAACAGTTAATTAATATAATTATTAGCGAGATAAAACAACTATGGATAACGGCTGCGGACGCCTAGTTATAACTGATCGAGGGTTTGAACTCTGGCAGTCGCATCTACCAAACTGCACTGAGCCTACGTGGTGGGAAGCCCATTCCCCATGAGTGTTGAGATGCGAGAAGAGAAAATGTAAAGAGCAAATGCAAAAATAATGTTTTCAGGTTTTTTTTAATACCTAGGAATGGCTTTTATTACCTATAATGTATAGGTACATTTGTATGCCCCAAAGGCCAAAAATGATGGATCATTCTGTTAGGAACAACCTGCATAATATCTTGTATTTATGTAAACTCATGTTTCTACAAATATATGTTTTGTCTTGTCTTGTAGCTGACGCGGGATCGACTTTGGTGGGCGTGGAGACGATTTTCGCACTAGTCAACTTTAAAAAATACGGTTATTATGAATCGACAAGGGGTTTGTCATTTTAATATGATTTAGGTTAGAAAGAAAATGGGTTTATTTGGCACATGCCACGATTACATACATCATTTGACAGAAATACAATTTCATTAAAAAAAAGTACATAACAAAACATCACGAAAGGTCAGGTAGAGGTGTACCTATTACTAAACCTACATTTCGCTCATTATTCGTAATAGGGGGTGAGCCTATTGCCATCAACAGGGCACAACTGCAGGCTCCGTGGTGGTGGAAATTTCTGATGGAAAAACTCAATAACACTTGGCCAGACCCCAAAATCCCGATTCCCAAATCGAACCCAGGATCTCATGCTCAACGGTCACCCTTGTGACCACTGGACTAATAAAATCAATAATGCGAAAGAAAGAGGAAAATGTCGTAAGAAAAGTTTTGAGTATGATTCATGTGGCAATCCACGATTCATACTCAAAACTTTATTTTTTGCAAAAATTAAAAGCGGCTTCTGCGGCAGAAGTCTGTGACCTTTGTTTGATTGGTTTAGTTTTTTGTCACCGACTTCTGAAGCTAAAGTTATTTTTCACTTTTTTGTGTTTTTACTCGTAGAAGTCGGTTTTATTTTTTGCTACAAAGTTTTTATTTTTCACTTTTTAGTGGTTCACATGCGCTTACCCCGTCACAGTGTACTGGCGTGATGTTATGTTATGATCTGTTGTAAACAACAGACAGACATGAGATTTCAGCAATCCCAGTCCATTTGCTATTATTTATTGAGCTGTTCCGTTGCCTATCTCCGAAGTTCTTCATCAGATCTTCACAAAATTAAAATGGGACCACTTCGAGAAAGTCCTCCTCCGAAACCTACCCAAATCACTTTATGTGTACCTATAAAATTTGAAGAGTTCCCTCGATTTCGCCAAGATTTCATCATCAGATCCCGATTTGGTGACTATGGGACTATTAGGAAAGTATAGATAGGGTACCTATACTTTTCGTTCCAACAAAAATTTTTTTTTTCAAATCGGTTGGCAAGCGACAAGCGAAGGTGTTATGCGCGAACAAACATAAAAAAGTCTCCTCCTTTATTTAAAGTCGGTTAAAAAACAGAGAAAGACCAAAGAAACGATGGTCATACTGCGTGAATGATGATATATCAAGGAAGCAGGTGTCTGATGAGTTGACGAGTAATAGGGAAAGAAGTATACCTAGAAGAAGAAGACTTGAATTGGAATAAGGCAGGAGAATGACGATAATAAAATCAACAATATAATTGAGACGCTAAATGCAACCATATCCAGTTAAATTCAGTTTCCACTTGATAAAGTCTGAAAGTAGCGCCGGTGACTGAATAGTTGTGTAGTAATCGATTGTCGTGGCATGAGCATGTGATGCGGAGGAATGAGTAAAACGTCGTGAGGAAGGTTTCCAGGATGAATGTGGATGGGTACATGAGTGAAAGAAGACAAAAGAAAATGATAAAATTAAAACTACGATCGTGCTCCATCATTGGACACGTTACATTAAACTAAGCTTATTATTACTAACTTAAGATCTACGTGAATTGGATGGACTCAATCCGTAGGTCCTAAGTTACTAATGATGGAGCACGATCGTAGTTTTAATTTTTTCTTTTAAATCTATCAAACAATTAATAAAATGTAAATAAGAACGCGGACCCCCACGTCTGCGGTAGAAAACTAATTATATAAAATAAAAAGAAAATGATAGATGATGGACTTTGTTAAAAACAATATGGCAAGAAAAGAAGTGTCTGATGATATGACGAAAAATAGAGAAGTATGAAAGAATATGACATATAGGGCTGACCCCAAATGAGCTGAGATAAGGACAATAAAAAAATGATGATGACTGCCGTCTTCTAAATGTGTCTATTGTGTTGATCAGTCTTATTGGCAGAGGCCGGTTATCTCACACTTTGGAATAGACATGGGCAAAAAATATCGATAAGTATCGATATTATTTCATATAATTATCGATATATATCGATACATCGTCGATATTTTTTAATCGCGATATTTATTTTAGAGTATCGAATTCGTATCAAATTCGATTTTTTAAACGCAACTTTCGTTTCGTGTGCATCTGATGACTATTGGTTTGATTAAATTGTATAATTATTTAGGCTCAAGCATCCATAAAAATACTGTTTTCTTTTATTCTTTTTTACGAAGTTTGAATGCTGTTGGAATATGTTTGAATAATCATCCGAATACGGACGATATATCGATATTTTTGTTCGATAACTATCGATACTGTTTAAAAATATCGATACGTATATCATGTGAGTGAGTCGAGAGTAGCTGCGAACATTGCCTTCACACACATTCCCGTATACTAGTTACCTAAGTTAGTAAAATAAGTAGTCCGGTTTTTGGCTAACTTAAACAAAAATTAACTTCAAAATTTGCTCACCCCAGGAGTGCGCCAACCCCGCGTGCAGCGCTACTAACACCAGTAAATATCGCATAGTAAACATTTTATACTTCTGTGATACTAAGTTATTTCAGCAGAAGGTGGAGCGTGCACCGCCAGGTCGAGGAGAAGTAACAGAAAATTCTGGTTTTCCAAAATCCGAAAGCCCGATAAGATAAAATATTGGTTTTTCAAGAGTTACTAACAAGCAACTCTTAATTAGCTAGCTAAGGATAATGAAACTTCCTGTTGAAGCAAGAATCTAAATAAATATAATTCAAAGGTGACTGACTGACTGACTGACTGACATAGTGATCTATCAACGCACAGCCCGAACCACTGGACGGATCGGGCTGAAATTTGGCATGCAGGTAGATGTTAAGACGTGGGCATCCGCTAAGAAAGGATTTTGAACAATTCCACCCCCAAGGGGATAAAATAGGGGGTGCAAGTTTATATGAAAGTTCGTCAGATTTAAAGTTAGGATCTTTTATTTTTGTGTTTAGGCTGACGATTGAAAATTAATTTATACGTGTTTCAGCGTTTTTGATAATTCCACCCCGAAGGCTTAAAAAGGGGATGAAATTGTGTGTGAAAAATCCTTAATTTTCGACGTGAAACGTACAAAATTTGTTATCTGGGCTTATGATTGGAAGCTAACGCAACGGCTTTATTAGGCAGGAGAGACCCTTAGCAGCAGTGCAAGTTAATTGTATAGGCCGTACACAAGTTAATAGCACAGGTAGGTACCAATCGTATGGACTTCGCGGCTGGCAGTACTTACCGTTTTGTAGGGACCTAGGTAAGCCGAAGATGATGGAGTTACGGCAGGGGCAGAAAAAGAAAGTGTGTATAGTGGAGCGAGATAGAAAGAGTAATTGTCTATTTATTTTCATGATCTGTTTTTTTTCTAACACTTCTGCATTTCTGATCCTACTTTTGATGAATGAAGATGAAGTCAAAATTAAAATCTAAAATGGCGCGGACGAAAATTTTTGGATTTTTCATCATGGGTGTCGTTTCCGTGGTTTTTTTGTCGCTGATAATGAAAAATAGGTCAAAATTAACATGGGAACAAAAGTTAACAGAAGCAAAAAAACAGTGCTCCTTTTTTTCTTCGGCTTCCCCTGACACTATTTTCACCCTTCGCCACTGTTAAGTAGAGGTATATCTAATCCTAAACCCACATTAAAGCTTATTTCCATCAACTGGGCACAAATAATACAATAACACTTTGCCCGTCCCGGAAATCGAACCCAGGACCTCATGCTCAGTAGCGCTTGCGACAACTTGACCAACGATGCAGTCTCTCTCACACATGGCATTACCCATCAATATTTTCACGCGAACGAAGTCGCGGGCAACAGCTAGTTCCTAAATATTAGGAATATGTTGACTAGACATTCTTTGAATAACTAAAACATGCCCTTTTTTTTGGGATGGGAAATCATCAAATGACTTCTCCCACTCTGGGCGGAGCGGGAGGGAGTGTCAGACTCTTACTGACTATAACCCATCCATGTTCCTTCCTCGCCCTTTATGTTCGGGGCCGCGGTATCTATAAAGAGATACCACAACCACCGGCCCTGGAACACCTTTGTGTTAGACCTTTGCCTAAGAAGGAACATGGATGGCTGAATCAAAGAACACATCCAAGTCAGGCAATTTTGAATTGAGTTCATTGTATTGATTGCACATTCTTGATATTGGTGAGTGTCTCCCGATGTTGCTTGGTGGTCTTGATATTGGTGGTTGAAATAGTCTAGAAATTGGCTGTCTGGGACGGTTATATGGGACTGACAACATGACACGTTCGAGCAACTGTTCGCATTCAATTTGATAATAAATTCACAACCTTATGTAGAAAAACTAAATCATGGACAGTACGACGGTTTCTAAATATGCTGAACTGAAAGAAGAAGTGACCAGAATCT
The DNA here is from genome assembly GCA_916618015.1 of Xestia c-nigrum. NCBI lineage: Eukaryota > Metazoa > Arthropoda > Insecta > Lepidoptera > Noctuidae > Xestia > Xestia c-nigrum. The sequence continues at coordinate 18,058,758 of OU745260.1, forward strand.
GGAGGCAGGAAAAAGTATACGTTGTAACTATTGTTCTCTCCACTACGGGTGTTATACCCAATCACCTCCACCATAGCCTCAAACTACTAAATCTGAAAGACTCAATTAATATATGACGACCCGAATGGCGCAGCGGTAGTGAGGCTGCCTTACGTTGTTAGAGTCCCGGGTTCGAATCCCGGTAGGAGCAAATGTTTGTATGATGAGCAAGGACATTTTTTTCCGAGTCATGGATGTTTATATGTATAATAAGTATGTGTTTACAAACAGAAAGTATATATGTAGTACATCAACTGTCTGGTGACCACGACACAAGCCTTGCTTAGTGTGGCACTAGACAGCCATGTGTGTAATGTCCAGAAACATGGACCTAAAAAAAAGGCGGACGTTACTTCATTAAGAAAAAATTGAACCATCATAATGGCGGCTGCGTAACTATGTGTGCGTGTGTAAAGGGATGCCAGATGATGAAAAATTACCCATTTTTTAATTTTAACAATATTTCAATAAGATTTCCCTTGCACTTGGTTTTATTACAAGTTTTTGTGACAGATATTGTTTATTACGATTTATTACGCAAAATAACAAGCGGGCATACGTAGCATCGTTCAAAACGTAATGGCCGACGGCAGACTTACTATGGTGTGAATGTGTGCGTCCGCACCTGTCAGCATTAGTGCACTGACTTACTATGGGTGCTTCAGTTATTGTTAAAGAAGACGGCGTCCGCCTTTTTTTTTAGGTCCATGTCCAGAAATATTTATTTTATTATTTTAAACACCTGCAGAATAGTGAGAAAGTTCATGCAGATTGAGGATAATGCTTCTCACAACACCCAAATTTCATCACACACACACACGCTGCTGTTTAAGACATATTTTTGTATGGGAACATGTCACATTGACAGCTGTTTTTAGATAATCAGACTATTATCTTCTCTGTGAACATGGACCACGTTTACCCAACTAATAATAATAAAAAATAAAAAATCTGGTTGTGCTCGTCTGGCTAACGGCGAGTATTTGCACAGGCACAATCAAGTAGCCAGAATTATTCACCAGCAACTTGCCTTGAAATTTAATCTTGTTGAATCAGAGGTACCGTACTACAGGTATGTGCCCGACCCAGTTCTCGTGAAAGACCATGTTACGTTGTACTGGGATCAGTCTATCATTACTGACAGGACTATTGTCGCCAATAAGCCTGACATAGTAGTGATGGACCGATCAGCGCGCCGCGTAATGATAACCGATGTTACCATTTCGCATGACGAGAACCTCGTGAAAGCTGAAAAAGAGAAACAAATAAAATATCTCGACTTGTCGCACGCGGTTCGCGACATGTGGAATATGAACTCGGTTATCATTGTGCCGATTGTCCTGACAGCCAATGGCTTGATAGCCAAGAGCCCGAACATCTGTCGAAGCTTTCTTTAGGCGGTTGGATCAAGGGCCTGATTCAGAAGGCAGTACTCCTCGATACGGCTCGCATTGTGAGGAGGTTCCTGTCTCTGCAACCCTAACCACCGGTGACTTGGACCCTGCTCCCGACACCGGCGGATCCCTATTTTTTATATTTTTAAATGTATTATATGTTTTTTAAGAAAAAATTAAAAATGTATAAAGTAAGATGCTAAGTGAATAAAGGAGATAACAATAATATACCATTTAATTCGGGTAACAAAATACCCATATCACATATACCTTACAGACTAACATAAATATATGTATATAGTAAAACCACAAAAATATAAATAAAACTACTGCACACGAAAAGACGGCGTCGTGTTGCGCTGCGTGGTGTCGCGTAGCCTTCCGCGGAATCGCCGATACACGACACCTTTCGGCCAAATCTCTTCCTTGAGGAAGGTCTCAATATGATAAGTTGGAACTCGCACCACGAACGATTTAAAATAAAATTCGAGTTGTGCGCGACTCCAACTTCTCGACCCTCACTGTCCAGTTGGTCTTCGCTCGGACGTACTCCTCGGTCTCCTCTACCTTCGTGGTGTGAAGTAGCCGGGATACATAAAGCTGCGTCGTTGGTATCGCCGGACGCAGCACACTGGGTCCTTCCTGCGCGGTCCCGCACTGGTTCCGACTAGGTGGCTTCTTCCTTTTCTTCCTCTCCACCTTCACAAAGCCATCCTCGACACACGTGGCCGCTGCTGGGCCTTGCTGTTTCGAATCCTTGTTGGAAGGTTCACAGCAGCTCTTATTTTTCCCCGTCTTCACCTGCGACAGAGGACATGAGGACATGTCGTCACAACTCACACTATTTTATATAATATTAACTGTTATAATTTTTTCTCTAAAAACAGACTCACTAACATAGATATAATAAAGAAGGAGATATGGCGTGGAGTTCAAAATGTATAGAAAAACGATGAAGCCACAGTTGCCTCTCCATAACGCTAATATTGCACACACAGTTCTGTCAAAACAATACTACGAACAAGTGCACACACGCGCCATCGATAACTCTGTCATTTAAATATAAACCTTATTTGTTAAACCACAGCGTACTTTTTCCGTATAATTTACTCAAACTAAAACAATTATCATTGTGTGTTGTCGGGACACGGGGGCGGATACGACACAGTGTTTGACTAAATCGAAGAGTTATCAATAAATATATCGATAATTTTTATAAAGCTTTTGGAAATAAAGTAAATAAAAATAATATGAAACCTACAAACATTATTCAATGAATAAACATATTTTAAAAACAATTAAAAACGAAATGACACAGTTACACGTAGTTCTAAATCTTTTGATTTAGAACGCATCGAAGCATTTATTTCAAGGCCAGTTACAAGCACCTCTGAATTGTCAAAAACAACAAGAAAAGTAAGCATAGAACCACATCGGCCCTCCAACCGGATCACAAGAGTTAATTAATTGAAATAAAAATCTGAAATAGTAATATAACAATTCGCAGTCCACTTTCTTGTCGACAGACTTTGTCAAACCTCCACGAGCACATCACTAGCTCGCGCTCAAATACGGCGGACCGGAGCAGCGGACGCACCATGTGACATTACGGCTTAATGATGTTTCGTTATGTCAGGTGTACATTGCTTGTTCAGTCACTCAGTGACAGACTAAGGTGGTTGTAAAAGAGCAATGTATTTAATGCAAACATAGTACAGTCGGAGTAATATAAGAAAACATAAATAAAGTAGTACAAGTCAGATATATTTTAGGGATTATGGTTTTTCGTGATTTTTAAGACAAATATTGTAAAATACTTGTACTACCTTGTGGTAACTGATGCCATGACTTCTAAAGTTTTTGTCTTGGCTTCTATGTTTGCACGAAACCACCGAACAAGACGGCATAATCGTTTTTTTTACGAACGCGGTTGACAACACACTAACTCGCTGTTACAGCCATTTTTTCAATAGCTGCGCGACGCGCTCGTTTCCACGTGGTCACCGACACGCCATCCTTGCCACTTCTCCTGTTTTTAATATTTCTGTGCTCACTAACTTCACCATGTTTTTACCACCTAGTTGTAAGCGACATATTGCTAATCTTTTAGCATACAATATATACAGCGTCACTGGTACCTGTGTTGTACCAACGATTATTGTTAGTATTGAGACTAAAACCACTAATGGCACTACTATTGATACACCTCGCAGTTTAAACTATTAGGTGTAGGAGGACTATGATGTTCAGGTGTTATGTCTAACTGAACATTGGTTGAAAGAACATAAAGTAGCGTTTCTCTTAATGATGATTTTAAATACCGTATACAGAGTCCATTTGTGGGGGAAAAACCCTATTTCGCGAAAGGATCTTCAGTTCTTGTGACAAACGAGTTTAAATATAAACAACGTTTAGACTTTATGTTGTATGATTATTTTAGTTACAATAATTATATATATATAAATAACAAAAATGTTTATTAATCCAAATAATACACACAGACACAGTTCAAAACAAGGTGGCAAAAGTACAATAAGCATATGATTTAGTTTTTGTGCACAGGAGATTTAAGTCTGCCAAAAATAAGTCTATGCATACAAAATAATAATGAACCCTGCCTCTTAAACTAGGAGACCTGTATCTTAAAAGACAGTGATCGGCCGAAAATTTAAATTAAATAGAACTATAATTTACAAGAGTGAAACAATGTCCATATACTATTTTAAATGTATAATTAATGTTAGTCTAATCAAATATATCTGAGTGTTGAGGTGTGTGGTACATGAGTGTGTGTGTGTGGAAAGGGAGTGTAGGTGTGTACTGTGGGTGTATGTGTATTTGTGTATTTTGAGGTATTTTTGTTATTTTTTTTAAGAGGTTGATACGTCAAGCGATGTATAGACGTAATGATTCTGTTTTCATATAGTCCTGCAGTATAAGCCAGTCAGATGTTTTTGATTTGACATTAAATTTATTTATGTCCAATTATGTTTTGTTTTTTTAAGACTTGTTAGCTTAAGACAAAGAATTTACGTCTGGCAAATGAGGTTTTGTACTTTACACCTGGGGGAACATATTATGTACGCTTGCTTGGATCAGATGGAGGTAAACGGGCGTGTATCCTCAGGACAGATTGGAGCACAAAATACTGCCGGACCGTCAGTACTTTGCAATTAGCATAAAGTTGCGTTGTAGGGTATCTGTAGGCAGGGCCCTCTTTCCCACTGGGCACTCTGGGCACTTGCCCAGGGCCCCAAGTCCAAAGGGGCCCCTAGTTCCTGTAACTGTCAAAAGAAACCTAATTTATGTAAGACTGCAGGATACTAAAATTTTCTACAGGGCACTCAATTGCGACACGAAAACGTTCTATCCATCAACATTTTAACCTAATCTTTGATAAAATTCGAAACAAGTGAGCTTCTTGCCGAAATACAGGCAATTGATCTCCAGATTTTGGCAAAATAAAGCCCGTTTCATGGATATCAAAAATATTTATCTGTTTCATTTCAAATTAAAGTTCTCCATCGTTAACAGTTCAAAGACAGTTCATGCAAAAATAAAGGGTGGTTTTTTAACTTTTAATTAAAATAATAAAAACTGATTTATTCGAGGCGGGTGCAAAAAAATCGAGATCGCTTCGCGCGCACTTGCATCCTAAAAGGGCCCCATTATACTTAAGTGCCCAGGGCCCCCAACTGGTTAAAGACGGCCCTGTCTGTAGGGTTTCCTCAACATAACCTTAAGTACAGCCCTTTGAGATCTTTCTGCTCGCATAAGATAAGTTTTCGCTGCTCCACCCCATTCAATTATACAGTAACCAATAATCGATTGGCATAGTGTGAAGTACACCATTTTGAGAATGTCAGCAGTGGCGGATTCTCGGAGGGATTTGAAGATGTGAATAAGACGAAGTATTCGACTAGTTAGTGTATCAAGTTGTTTGTCCCATTTTAGTCCATCGTCAATGTGCACACCCAATTATTTAACACTAACAGGTCTAGCAATAGTGGGGCATGAGCACGATATTAACTGATTCTGGCACGAGTGAGCCGTTATCGTAAAACTACTTGTACTTGTGTTGCACCGGATTACAAAGAGTACGAAGTAGGTTTTTTTTAGATTTAACGTTAGCAAATTTAAGTCAAGCCAGTTCATCATTGAAGCCAGTGCAAATTCCGCCTTTCGTTTCACATCTTCCCACGAGGCCCCCATTAACCAGAATCGCTGTGTCATCAACACATGCATAGATTCTACAAGCTGGTAATGACATTCTATAAAGGTCATCTATGTAGATTTTTGAAAAAGTGTTCGGCCTGGGATGCTTCCTGGGACACCGTATAACACAACCTCTTCATCACTGTAGCTGGAGCCAATCCTTACCAGCTGGGTGTGTTTCCTCAAGTAATCTTTGAAAATTTCCAGAGCTATACCACGTACACCCAAATGCTCCAACTTGGAGATTAGTTTGGTGACAGAAACTGTGTCGAAGGCTTTTGAGAGATCTAAGAATATACCCAGATACTTTGTTCTCCCGTCCAGGGACTTAGCAATAGATTGCGTTAGATCCAGTACTGCGTCTTCAGTGGAGACACCAGACCGGAAGCCATACTGGTTATCCGCTATAATCTTGTATTTATCGAGAAAGCTTTTGGTTTAGAATTTTCTCGAGTATTTTAGAGAGCGATGACAGTACTGATATAGGACTATAATTATCGACACTGCCACTGTCCCCGTTCTTAAAAATTGGATGGACTATGGCTTTCTTCAGAGAATCTGAAAAACTCCTGCCTCAATGCAAATATTGCAGATATATGTTATCGGCGATACTAGAATATGACGACATGTCTTATTGAGCGTGGAAGAAATACAAACCTAGCCTACGGCACAGTCATGGCGCATTTGGAGTATTATACTGTCTATGTCACATTCGTCGACCTTTTTTTTAACGAGTGAATTTACAGGCGGCCTCAGTGACTTGTCATTACCAGTATGAATGATATCGCCGGCAGAAGGGGCTATATTTGGGTTGCTAATTATTTTTGCAGCCATATTTTCACCCATGTTACTGAAAAAAGAACATACATTGTTGAGGGAAGATGAAGGAGTCTTGCATATTTTGAGCAGTTCATCAGGACTACAGATTATTTTACCTGTATTGGTTATTTCTTTAATGGTTTTCCACAATGCTATAGGATTATTCTTAGATTTTTCAAGCTCACTGTTCTCGTATGTCCTCTTTAATTTTCGCAGTAGCATATTGCAGAAATTTCGATAACGCGTATAGGTTACATGTAATATTAAATTGTCGGGTGACTTCTTAGATGTTACGTGCAGTTTATCTTGGTGTTTGATACATTTTAAAATCCACGGTTTTAGGGTTCTCGGTATGTTGATATGCTTTGTATGTTTTGTTATTGCAGTTGATATTTTTGTAATCAATGTAGTCATAGCAGCATTTGCGTCTTTAATTGTGTAGATACCTGAGAAATCTGTGTTTTCTAACTCTGTCTTGATTGCTTCCTAATTTAATTGCGATAGCGTGAAACTTTTGTTCCGTGACGGGTTTAAATTTGAGATTGAAAGAATAATCGGCTTGTGGTCAGTAATATCGACTCCAATACCAACGTGGTGGCCGTTGCCTTCGTTTTTAATAAAATGTGGTCTAAGCGGTTTTCCATTCTAGTTGGCAGAAGGTGGGTTGGTAGTAGTCCATGGGACGCATTTAAGATTAAGTATTCTAGTGCACGGTCATTCTTACTGTCTCATTTTATGTCAATATTCCGATCTCCTACAGTTGAAATGGTAGGTGAATACGATACATCATCATAAATATTATTGAGACTAGTCAAAAAGCTATAGAAGTGATCCTTGGTGTTATTCAATGGAGAGCGATATATGTATTGCTATTACCGAGACCTTGTTATCAATTGGACATAAGAGACTATTTGCATAATTTATCTATTATCGTTATCTATTGTCAATTAACTCATTATGGATATGTTCTTGTTAAGCCAAGTTTCAGTAAATACAATAGCATCATATGAACAAAGTAAGATATTTTTGAACAATTCGTTTTGTAGGGATACGCAGGGTATGAAAATGAGACGCAGATGCAGGTTGAGTACGGAATGAATATATTTTCAAAAATCGGTCCCTTATATACAAAAACGGTTAACAAAAATTAATACATGTGGGGTACATACACAAAACTAAATTAAACACAAAAATCAAAAATTACCCTACGTGCTAATAAAATCTGTGAGGGTGATATTCCGCTACAGTACACCCCTCAAGCGAAGCGTACAACTGGTTTTATTATTCTGCCTGATCTAGTTGTTCTTGGTGTGTCACTATTTTCTGGTTCGTTAATAGTGTAGGCAGGCTTCAGTCGGTCGATCGAGATGTTGGTTTCTCTTCCTGGTAGTTGGATCTTGAAGTATTTCTCACATCTTTCCAATACTCGATATGGACCTTCATATGTCGGCTGTAGCGGTTTTTTCGTACAATCTCTTCGTAGGTAAACGTTATCGCAGGTACGTAGGTCGGAGTGTACGAACATTTTGTTGTTGCTATGCGAGGTCTCGGCCGGTCGGTATGCGTTGATAGTGCGTCTCAGCTGTTCTACGAAATCATGACTCATCGGGCTTCCCTTTGTTTCAATAAAAAAATCTCCAGGTAGTCGCAGCGATGTTCCGTATGTATACTGTGCTGGACTAATCCCTGTGTCGCTGCGAGTAGCCGCGCGTAGGCCGAGTAATACTGTCGGTAACTCGTCAAACCACTTTCCGCTTACACTAGCGGTGCAGCGCGCGGTAAGTGCGGCTTTTAGTGAGCGGTGCCAACGTTCGATGATTCCGTTTGATTGTGGATGATACGCATTTGTTCTCGTTCGGTCTATACCCATCAGCTTTATGAGTTGTGAGAAGAGTTGGCTCTCGAACTGTCTACCTTGATCGCTTGTTATTGTGCTGGGGCACCCAAATCTTGATATCCAGCCTTCATATATAGTTTTTACTATTGTTTGTGCGGTTATATCGTGGAGAGGATATGCTTCAGGCCATCGTGTGTACCGGTCGATAAGAGTAAGTAGGTACCTGTGCCCGTACTGTGATGGTGGTAGGGGTCCAACAATGTCGACATGTATATGTTGAAATCTCTCTGCTGGTGGGAAATTTTCTATTTGGCTGGTTGTATGTCGGCTTACTTTTGACTTTTGGCAGGCTTCGCAGGCTTTCGTCCATTGTCCCGCGTCAGCGTTCATAGACGGCCAAAAAAATTTTTCGCTTAGTAACTTCCTTGTTGTGCGCGTACCGGGGTGACTGAGGTTATGTATACTCTCGTATGCAGCTCGGCGACATACTACTTAAGTGCTCTTCTTCTGTGTATGAACTTATGATGACGTCATCGACAAATGGGTAGGCAAAGTCGAGTCCGCATAGAACTTCATGAATAAAACGCTGGAAAGTCTGTCCAGCATTTTTTAAGCCTGGGCACATTCGGGGAAATTCAAATAGCCCAAATGGTGTGATGATGGCTGTTTTTTCGATGTGCTCTTCCATTACAGGCAATTGTTGGTATGCCCTATTTAGGTCAATCGTTGAGAATATCTGTTTCCCGTGTAACTGGTAGGTGAAATCCTTCAGACGTGGTACTGGACATCTGTCTGGTTTGGTTATGGCATTCAGCCTTCTGTAGTCTCCACATACGCGTAAGTCTCCGTTTGGTTTAGGTACCACGTGGAGTGGACTGGCCCAGGGACTCTTGCTTGGTCGGCATAAACCCTGATCCATCATGGTTTGAAATTCTTTCTTCGCAGCTTCGTAGCGGTGAGGTGGCAGTGGGCGTGCTTTGCAGTATAAAGGCGGTCCAGTTGTTTCGATATGGTGCTCGACGTTGTGCTTCGGAGTGTTTTTCATAGTGGAAAGTCTTGTAATATCGGGGAATTTCGCCAATATGTCATGGTATTTTTGTTCCAGGTCTATGGTTCTGATGGTTGGTGCTGTAGATTTGCAGATGGACGTCTTTACTGACAAGTTAGTTATCTTGTCGATTAAACATTTGCCAGCGAGGTCGACGAGTAGGTTATGATGCTTCAAAAAATCAGCGCCGATGATTGGCTTACTGACTGCTGCTACGACGAACTTCCATCTGAATGGTCGTCTCAGGTTGAAATCTAGGTCCAATGTTTTTTCGCCGTAGGTAGATATTTCTGTGTTGTTTGCTGCATATAGTTTGAATGAGGTTGGTTTGAGTATTTCACAGCGTTTTCTTGGGATGACGGATATGTTTGCACCGGTGTCGATGAGAAAGCTTAGATTTGACTTCTTGTCTTTCAGAAATAAACGGTGTGATTTTTCCCAGGCGCCAGATTCCGTCTCTGCTAACACCTGGTTTAGTTTCCCGAGGTTGAGGGGTGCTTATTTTCGTAAGCACATGGTCTGGTACATTTTCGCGCTTGCTCGCCAAACTTCCGATGGAAAAAACAAACGGAATTGTCGTACTCGGTTCTGTGTTGTTGATTTGACTTGGAACGGTGGCGGTTACCATGCGGCGATCGGTAGGAGCTGCGTGATCGATAACGCGCGCCTGCGCCGGCCGCGCCTCGCCAGTTGCGCTCGCGCTGCCGTGCGTAGTGCATAGTATGGGATGTTTTTAGCTCCGCTATTTCTTGCGTCAACATGTCGATCTTCGCGTAAAGTAATGCGTTTTCATGATTTGTAGCTGTAGGTAGAGTTGAAGGTGTTGACGGTGATGAAGTGTTGTGTACTGCAGATATTTGGTGGTGAAGTTGTTCCAGCATTTTGTCGGCCATTATCGCTAATTCATTTAGTTCGGTTTTCTTTGCTATCGTTTCGCTCACAGCTAGAATGGCGCGAACAGATGGGGGTAGGTGCTTCGTCCATATAACGCGTAGTGTGTTCTCGGCAATATTGTTCCCGGCTAAATTTTGCATGCGGCGTAGCAGTTAAGAGGGCTTCAGGTCTCCGAGTTCCACGTTGGACAGTAGGCGCTCGGGTTTGGTGTGGTCGCTCTCGTCGTAGGTCTGGATGAGTCTCATCTTCATGGTGGCGTATCGGTTGTTTTCTGACGCATTTTTGGTATCGAACATGATGTCTTGAATTTCGTCGAGATCTTGTAGGTCGAGTTGGCGGATGAGCAGTTCTGACAGTTCCTTGTCGCTCAGTTTCCCAGCAGATACGATCGCTTCAAATTGCAGGAACCACAGCTTGATTCGGTTTCTCCACAGGGGCGGTATACGTTGGTTGTACGAGACAGCTGATAATTCGAGCGAATCTTTTTGCGGTGATGTTTCGCTTCCATCAAGCAGCTTCGAAGTAGTCGGGTCCATGTTCGCTTCTTGGAGTAAGTATGTCACGTCGGGGTCACCACTGTAGGGATACGCAGGGTATGAAAATGAGACGCAGATGCAGGTTGAGTACGGAATGAATATATTTTAAAAAATCGGTCCCTTATATACAAAAACGGTTAACAAAAATTAATACATGTGGGGTACATACACAAAAGTAAATTAAACACAAAAATCAAAAATTACCCTACGTGCTAATAAAATCTGTGAGGGTGATATTCCGCTACAGTTTGTTTTGGTTCTCATTCCTCGAATGTTTTGATAGTAAATAGTGAATTTTGTTTCATAATACGTTGGTTGTCAAAAATACCTCAACTGTTCGGCCCCCGCGATCGTTCAGCTTTTTTCGCGTGCGTGTTCGAAATATCACACACATACATACAAAATCACGGAAGATATCCCGTTAGTGGCAATGTACGTTTAGGTTATATTAATCTGTATTTCTCAGGAATAGTGCATTATCTTTTCATGGGAGTAGTACTACGGGGCAAGGGGGACACCCCTTCCCTCCCCCTTCTCAACACCGCGCGAGTTGTCTTCCGTCGCATAGGTACATTTCAAAATATTAGGATTCGTTTCGTTAGATTATAAACTACCGTAAAATAATGCGTCATATTGTAAGTAGTATGTTTACATTACAATCTGACGGTTTTTACAATGTGACGCTGACAAAGTGTACCTAACATTTTCTACTACCTATTAATACTACATATTCCTAATAAACTGAGTTTCGTTTTATTTTTGACTTTGTTCTCGCTGACATTATAAAAACAAGGAAATATGTCGAATAATAATACAGGATAATAGTAAAATATTCTAGGAAACCAAAGTCTACTTGGTTTTAGGTTAAAGCATAAATACGACTGTTCTGACTTTTTGACGCCTGAAATAGGTACCAATATCGATGCATACCCGTGGTAAGTAAAATTCATTATATATGATGCAAGTAAAAGTTATTGTTACAAGTACATTTTTGTATTTTTTATAAGTTTTTGTATAACCACTCAGAATAATACTTTCAGTATAATGTTACACTTAAAATAGCACCACAGTGTATGAAATATGAAAGGTAATTTATGAATTAATAGAAGGCAAGTAAAGATTAAAATTAAAAAGCATAGTTTTCAGTAGAACGTAATTTGTGCTGGTAGAAAAGTATTATAGCAAAAAGTAGTCGGAAAGTTAATATTTTAGGCAAGAGATTTAATATTTTAGGTAAGGCCAATTCTTCTTTTTTTGTCGAAGCTTTTATTACTACCCGAGCATATATAACCTAACAAACAGCTCATCCTGAAGATTTTGAGTGTCGTTTATATAACCAGAAACTCTGCAAAACTTATAAAATACTTAAAATATATCGGTACTCTATTGGAGAACATTATCTTACAGGTACCTCAACAACAAGGAACATTTTCGATGTAGGTTTTCCCAAACGTGACAATAAATCAACTAGAGTTAAGTTTATTTTCGCTAAGTCGTAGGTAGGGGTGTCGGTGGCAGTGTCACTTGTGTCAGTTTCACATCGTGATCCCTCGTGATTAGCAGCACACTGACAGACTGGCTCATCTTCCTCGTTCAGAGAACAGACCCCGTCGTTTAAACAATAACCATGACATGCGTACAGTTCACATCTCTTCCCTGAATAGCCGGCGTTACACCTGGAATGATCAAAATATCAATCATGGTTATTGAAACTTATTTAAGCAAGAACACGAACACATGGAGTAGAATAAGTTTTACCTGCATGTAGGAAGTCCATCATCATTAACACTACAGTTCCCATGCACGCAGTAGTTCAGACAGTCTGATACCTCGCATCTATCACCTACATAATCTCCTTTACATTCACAGACTGGCTCACTGTTCTCGTTCAAGGAACAGGACCCGTTATTCGAGCAATATCCATAACACACGTTGACCTCACATCTCTCCCCTGTATAGCCGGCATCACAACTGAAATAGCGAACATGTCAATCATTGTTGTCGAAAGTACTTTAAACAAAGAAACCATCAGATGGAGTCGAATAAGTTTCACCTGCATGCAGGAAGTCCTTCATCGTCGAGACTGCAGTTGCCCTGCAAACAATAATTGTGACAGACTGAAACTTCACATCGCTCTCCGATGTAACCACGTGTGCAATTGCAAACAGATGTCTCACTGACGTGTACACCGTAAACACAAAATAGTTCGACATCTGTTGTGTATTCTGTTGTCTGTTCAATATTGAGAGAGTTGTTGGTCACTGTGATTGCTGGTATCAAACTCGACAGAGCTTCACAATCCTGGAGACCCTGAATCTGATCTTCTATTTTGTAGTTGGTAGCTATAGCAAGCTGTTTTTTAGTATAGAACGTACTTATCCCATTGGGTTCTGCGTACCTATGTCCGTTCTTTGGTACTTGCCAAACGGTAGTGGAGGTCTCGCTACTGTTCACCCAGTACAAGTTATCTTTTGAGACTGTCAACTTTTCAACTACAGAAAAAGGCCCAAAAAGATAGTATTGAGCTCCTTCATATTGTCCATCCCAAGTTGCTTCAACCAAAATCTCACCACCGTTGAATAAACTAGTCGCATCAAAATAATACAATATCCGGGTCGGTGGGTCAATGACCAGAGTCGACACCGCCTCTTGGTAATATCCATTTAGAATCTCGCTCCCAGAACCATTAAATCGAGCTCTCTTCAGGCTCTTCTCATCATTTTTGTTTTTATTTGTGTAGCACCAGTAAATGTACCTGCAAATTGAATAAACTATTGAACCTCTTGAATTGGAAAAGATTTTGATTTTGTAATTGTTCTTAGAAACGTACCCTGTACAGCTATTCACGGCGATATCTCTGGGGGTCCCGTCATCCATATTGATTAAAAGATTGACGTCACCATTGTTAACAGATCCGGGTTTTAATGGAATTGAGTTTATGCTGTTATCATTGGTGTCAGTGAAGAATAATGTCTGTGTTGCCGGGTCGAAGGCAATGGAATTAATGTTACCACCAGATCTCTCGATAAAACAGTTGTTTTCGTCGGAATGCAAGTTAAAACTACATATAGCGTCGTAGTAACTCTGTTTATCGACATATAACATCCTGTTATGGACTTGATCGTAAGCTAATGCCACTACGTTACGCGAAATAAAATTTACGGTGTTTGTCTTAGTTCCATCGGTATAAAATATGAGTTGATTTCCTACGCCTACAGCGATGTCTGAAACAAACATAGCAGATTAGATGGATAATGTTTTTTTTTTAACTTATTGAATAATGAATATATGAGAAGAGGCCTGAAGGTGAAGGTCTGTATAATAGGCTGGTATTATTAATATTAACATTGAATAATAAACTACGCTTAAGTTTAAGTAAATTATATACGCCCAAAATATGTATACGGGTGAATTTTCAAGAGGGCCAAATCCGAAAATAATATAATGAATGGCGAAAAATAATAAAGGAGCCTTTAGCCCGATTCTGATGAAAACTAAAACTGTATGTTATGTGTGGACTGTATATTGTTCTTCTATTCGATAGCTTAGGTGTGTGTGTCTAGTAAATCAAACGCGAATACTTTTAACACTTTATATTTTATAATTACAGGTCGAAATAGATTACATTTGAAGCGGGGAACAAGACTTTATGCTATTAACTGTTCCCGTAACATAAGGAACGTACATAACGAATTAACACTTGGGGCGCGTGGGACTCATTTACTTATTTACGTGTTACGACACTTGGTAACTCATTACAATTACTGTGAATCTACTTTAACTTCTCATGACAATCTGTCTGATATGGAGCTGTTCCTTGACTTCTTGAAGACTTCTCCTTGATTGACTGGTAGAATGACTTGATTACATGTTTCTATTTACTGTTATTTGACTCGATTATCGATAAATTAATCGGTCGCCCTTTTTTTTTTTTAGGATGGGAAATCATCAAATGACTTCTCCCACTCTGGGCGGAGCGGGAGGGAGTGTCAGACTGTTACTGACTAAAACCCATCCATGTTCCTTCCTCGCCCATTATGTTCCGGGGCCACGGTATCTCTTTCGAACAGGCCCGCAACCCCGGCAGGCTTCGGCCCTTGCGGGCCCCTCCCCTTATGCTGACATCTCTTTGAGGCGCGCGTGGAACACGAACACGTCGTCGACACGGCCTGTCGTCGTCGCTAGACGGATGGACGGCTAGCTAGCCCATAGCCAACCGTCCACGGGCCCGCATCTACGGTGGCCGGTAGCCACCACGTGGCCCTCGACGCCCGGTGCGTCTCCCGCGGCGGCCGGGAAGAGAGGATCTCTCCCTCTCAAATCAAAATCAAAAATCAAAGCATTTATTTCAAGTAGGCCAGTTACAGGCACTTTTGAATTGTCGTAACAAAAATGAACATTTAAAGTAGCTACAGTCCCAGTCACAAGACATAAAAACTGTGAAAGTACTGTAGTTGCCCATTCCCTAGCGTAGATCTCTATGGAGAAGAACGGGAAAGAAACTCCATGGACACTCTTTTAAATCAAAATATTGTTACAAAATCTTGGTTACATCATTCTAGTTGAGATGGTATATTATGTGAGAACAATGTAGCAAGATGTGCACGTTAAAAGTGTCCATAGCAAAACAAAAATAAAATACAACTCAAAAACAAAATAATTAATTCAAATAAACCATGGCGACTAAGAGATGACCAGTCACAACTGACAGCGCCCGTTCACGAACATGACGCATGGATCAGCACCATTCAGCTCAACCATTTTGAAGGGAACTAAATGGTCCGACACACGCGCCACCATCAGCGAGACATTTGAGAGAGCATGACATACTCTCAACCGCCAGGGCACATTCAAGTCAAGACCTGCCGTAGGTTTCCAGTGAATGATAGCTTACTAGTACATAGTACTCACACAATATGGGCTATGCGATTATATAATACTAACATTGAATCTATACAATGCAAAGATAGTTGTACAATCTTCAGCAGCTCCAACAATACCATTTAATGCTATCAATTTTTGCGCCCCTGTCCATGTGGAGCAGGAGTGGACCAGCAATAAGCCAAACATTTTTATCAGCGATATAATCGCTCAACTTGTAATATGCTTGTTTACATAGTGTGCGTTTAATGCATGTTTTAAATTTTTTCTCATTCAGTTCAAGAATACTTTGTGGAATTTTATTATAGCATCTTAAACAGTACCCCATGAATGATGAGTCTACTTTAGCGAGTCTAAAGCCTGGCTGAACTAGTTGGTTCCTATTTCTAGTTCTGTAATTGTGTCTGTCACCTCTTTTACCAAAAAGATGCAGATTTTTTCTGACGTACATTATGTTTTCGTAGATGTATTGGCAATGAACCGTCATGATGCCAATATCCTTAAATAGTTCCCTTAGAGAATCGCGCCTACGAAGATTATATATGGCTCTGATGGCTCTTTTCTGCAGAATAAATATAGACTCAATATCAGCAGCCCGTCCCCATAGCAAAATACCGTAAGACATTATACTATGGAAGTAACTAAAATAGACCAATCTAGCGGTATCTACATCAGTGAATTGACGGATTTTTCTGATGGCATATGCTGCTGAACTTAAGCGCCCCGCAAGCGATGTTAAATGAGACCCCCATTGAAGCCTTGAATCAAGCGTAAGCCCCAGGAAAACAGTTTTATCTACGAATTCGAGTTTCTCTTTATTCAATATTATCTCACAATCACTACTTTTAACATTCGGTAAGGAAAATCTTATGCATTTAGTTTTCTTTTCATGCAATACCAAATTGTTTGCTGTGAACCAATTTTGGACCTGAAGAAGGGTGTTATTCACCTCATCTAGATTTTGGGCCCGTCTATTTATCTTAAAAATTAGGGAAGTGTCATCAGCAAATAACACCATATTATGTGGTTGGTTTTTCAATAAATAGGGTAGATCATTTATATAGACTAGAAAAAGGAAAGGACCCAATATTGAGCCTTGCGGAACCCCCATTTTTACTTTCAAACCCTGTGAATTGACACCATTTATTTGAACATGTTGTTTTCTATCACTCAAATATGATTTTACCAGGCTAAGTGCAAGTTTACCCAGTCCGTAATGCTCCAGTTTCAAAAGTAATGTGTCGTGATTTACGCAGTCAAAAGCTTTGGAGAGATCGCAGAAAATTCCTATTGCTTCTTGGGACTCTTTCCACGCAGCAAAAACGTGCTTTAATAAGGTTATACCAGCGTCAGTTGTACAACGTCCCTTGGTGAAACCATACTGTTGATCATGCAAGATTCTGTTGGTGTTAAAATGATAGAGCATTTGATTAAGCATTACTTTTTCAAAAACCTTGCTAAAAACTGGTAACACGGATACAGGTCTATAATTATTGGCATCTTTACTGTCCCCGGATTTGAAAAGAGGTATGACTTTACTGTATTTCATTAAATCTGGGAACACTCCTTGGTCTACACATGAATTAAAAATTAAAGCTAAGTACGGGGCTATGGTCTCAAGTATAGATGTACAAACTTTGATAGACATTCCCCATAAATCTTCGGTCAGTTTGATTTTAATTTGCCGGAAAGCTTTAATAACTGTTATAGGGTTAATGTGTTTAAATTTAAATTCAGCCAGGCAGCCAGACAGATTCGCCTTTAATAAGCTAATTGATATTTCAGGTGAGGAATTAAGGGCCTCCGTAGTTTTTATTGGTATATCGGTAAAGAAATTTACAAATTCTTGAGCTACTTTCTGATTAGAGCTTTTAGGACCACATGCTGTATCTAATGTATAGCTATTATTACGTATTTTCTTTCTGTTAGTCTCGTTATTTATGACTTTCCAAACGGTCTTTATTTTATTTTCCGCTGTTTTGATCTTGTTGCTAATGTGAAGGGCTTTAGCAACTTTGCAAGTATTTCTAAAAATCTTTGAATACTTAGCAACATACTTGCTAAAAGTTTCTGTGTTTATAAAAGGCTTAAGGCTATAAAGCTCAAATAGTCTTTCCCTACTTTTTCTGATACCTTTAGTTGCCCAATCACTAAATATAATTATAGGGCAAATACTCTTTGTCTTCTTTTCAAAAGTTTTGTTGAATTCCGTGTGAACTAATGAAAAGAAACGATCATACAATTGATTTATATTCAATTCAATTCAATTCAATTCAATTATTTATTGCATATCACATGTGTTTTACAAGATCTTATGGTTAGAATACAGTTCACATGGACCCTGTCGGGCACAACAATTTATGGTATTTTACAGTAAGTAGCATTGAAAAAAATCATCAAAATTAATCAAAAAATTGTAAGTTCAAATAACTAAATAATGCCAAAGGATAAAATAAAAATATAAAATAGAGAAATCGAATAAATAAAATTAGAGTCGGAAATACATCAGGTCATTACAATAATAGTCGAAATACCATCATGTCAACAGATAACAATCAAAAACAAAATGTCAATATAATAAAAATAATAGTCAACATGTTATCATTTCTTATTTATATAATTATGTTTAGAATTGCTTATTTATTTACTAGCTTAAAAAGTTTTAATTTTTAATAATTTATTATAGTTATTTAATATAATTTATTGTGTGTAAAAATATTATAGTTTAATTTAATTTTGGTTATTCTATTTACTAAATGTCTGTTTTCCATAATTATAAATGATTATTGTATTTATCTGTTAAATATTCGTTGACTGTATAATAGCTTTTTTTAATTAAGAATTTCGTTAATTTATTTAAAAATATACTAGTTTTATTTTGGTTTTTTATGTCTTCTGGCAGTTTATTGTATATTTTTATTGACATAGAATGTGGACAGGATGAGTGTGATTTAAGGCGGGAGGGGGGCAAATTTAATCTATTTTTGTGTCGCAACGAATAATTAGTTTGTATGTCAATAAAATAAAAGTCAAAATTAAATTAAAGTCATCATGCCATTAAAATAATAATCAGAATACAATCATGTTAAAAGATAATGTGAATCAAATACAAAATGTCAATAATACAAAAGCAAAATTAAATAAAATGTAAAAGGTAGAAAAGGTCAATCCAGTTTGAAATCATCGTTAAAGAAATCATTTAATGAATAATAGCAATTTTTAATTAATAAGTTTCTGACTCGTTTTATAAATATTATGTCGTTCTCTTCCATTCTGATGACATAAGGAATCTTGTTATATATTTTTATTGATGTTACATAAGGGCTAGTGCTGTGTAATTTTAGTTTTGATTGGGGTAAGTACGAGCGTGTTAACGAATCGTGATTCACGTGGTGCGTATCGACGAGGCTGGTCAGAGATTTTAATAAAAAAGTTTGGATACTGTCTCACAAATTTACAGATTTCTAGAATATAAATGGATGTCAAAGTTAGAATGTCCAGTTTCTTAAAATGTGGTCTACAACTTTCATCGTTTTCAATATGAACTAATATCCTCACACATTTTTTCTGCAAGATAAACAACTCATTTATATCAACACTATTTCCCCAAAGAATGATTCCATACTTAAGCCATGCGTATGCGTAAGTTTTTAGATCTGTTGATTTTTTGAGTTCACGTAGTGCATTTATAAAACTAGATAATTTTTAAATTTGATTTTTTGAATGTGTGCTTTCCACGTCATATGAATATCTAAGTCCAGACCTAATAAGGTAAAAGTATCTACACTTTCCACTTTGACACCTTCAAATGCAAAATTGATATTTAGTGGTTTTTTTTGATAAGGCCTAAATTGCATTATTTTGGTTTTAGAGAAGTTTATTTCTAATTTATGGTCCTTCATCCAATTTTCTATATTTAACATAATATCATTTAAAGTGTCATGTAGGCGTTGAGAGTCATTACAGGAAGTCAATATTGAGATGTCATCAGCGAACAGAACGCACGACTCTGTCATAATTTTGGGGAGATCGTTGACATAAATCAAGAATAATAAGCACCCGGTCACACTACCTTGAGGAATTGAATTTTTAACACTAAGCGCATTTGAACGTATTTGCCTGAGTTCCCCATTGTCATGATCCCAATAGTCAATTTCCACGAATTGTTCTCGGTTTTGTAGGTAGGACGAGAACCATTTATGAGTTATTCCTCTAACACCGATTCCGTATAGTTTGTCAAGTAGAATATGGTATAGTACCTTATCGTAAGCCTTTGTCATGTCAAGTAAGATTCCAATCGCGTATTTTTTACTATTTAAAATGTCCAATATTTTTTGTGTAAATTTATATGTCGCTAAAATTGTGGATCTATTTTTCCGAAAACCATTTTGAGATTCGTCAAAAATATTAAATTTTTTACAGAAATTATAAACGCGTTTGCACATTGCTTTCTCAAAGATTTTGGATGATGTCGGTAGTAGTGCAATTGGACGGTAATTATTTGGGTCTGACTTCGAGTTTTTCTTGTGAATATGCTTTATAATTGATTTTTTTAACGCATTTGGGAATACTCCTTCAGAAAAAGATTGATAGATTAGAAGGTAAAATGGTAATGTCAATTCATCATTTATTAATATAGGGGGTAAGTCATCTAATCCGTGGCTATATTTGCCTTTAAGTTGTTTTATTATATTATTTATTTCTTGCGGTGTGGGTGGATGTAAAAACATTGTGTTATCAGTCGGTCGGAGCACAGGCCGGCCGCGTGGTTCTTTGTCCCCACTATGCCGTGTTTGCCGGGTTCCCTATGTTGTTTCGAACGCCACTGTTGCGACACACGCTGTTGCGAATTATTTTTCCACTGCCTCACAGGTTCGAAAGCTCATGGACTCGAATGAAGTAGTCGCGAATGACGGTGTTTCGAAAAACATTTTCACTGCCTCATACGCTCGAATGCTTGTGATTTCGATTTATTTAGTCATAAAGTGTACCGAAAAATATTTAAGCAGTAATTACATAAAATCAACAAATTCAGTGTTAACATCATCATTTAATATTATTATTAACAAAGTGACAATCAAAAATATTAGTACCTCAACTGTACATTTTTTTCTATGAGTACTTAACACAAAATCTAAGACTGATCTTTATAAAAAATTGTCGAGGTACCTAAGTGGTATTAATTATTATTAGTGGTATTGTTTGTTTCACTTAGGTCACAAGCTTGAATTTTTCTCCATATAGGTACTTTATATGGAGAAAAATTCAAGCTTGTGGTTTAAGTGCACGTTATGGTACAGGTAGATAGGGAAACGCTATATAGCATCGCATTTGTACCGCAAAATTACTATTTGAGGTACTAATATTTTCCGTGGGTAATGCACGATCTATCGCGAGGCAGCGGGCCTGCATTGTCGCCATGGGATCTGGAGGCGATAGTCCTCGCGCGCCTACACGAATGGCGCGCGGAAGTACTATGCCGGGGGGAGACTCCGCTGCCGCGGCAAATTGCCGCTCAGCGGACTGACCTCCGGCGCGATCTCATGGTGACATGGAGAGAGCGACTGTCGCAACCCCGTGCAGGGCACGCCACGATGGTGGCGGTAAGTCCCCTCTTTGAGGAGTGGCTGGAGAGGCGCCACGGCGTCCTCACCGGACACGGATGCTTCGGGAGGTACCTGCACCGAATCGGGCGGGAAGAAACGCCCGGGTGACTCCACTGCGAAGATCGACCGGATCTCATCAAAACATTAGATGATTTCCCATCCCAAAAAAAAAAACGGTACTAATATTTTTGATTGTCACTTTGTATATAGGTAATAATATTAAATGATAATGTTGACACCGAATTCGTTGATTTTATGTAATTACTGCTTAAATATTTTTCTGTACACTTTATGACTAAATAAATCGAAATCACAAGCATTCGAGCGTATGAGGCAGTGAAAATGTTTTTCGAAACACCGTCATTCGCGACTACTTCATTCGAGTCCATGAGCTTTCGAACCTGTGAGGCAGTGGAAAAATAATTCGCAACAGCGTGTGTCGCAACAGTGGCGTTCGAAACAACATAGGGGACCCGTGTTTGCCCTACTGATGCAAAAAAATCGTTGAACGAGTTAGAAACTTGTTTTGGGTCGGATGTTAGTTTATTATGGATCGACAATTTAATGTTTTGTTGTGTCTTAGGGCGTGGACCCATGTCTACGGTGCGGCGCCGTTTGCCGTGCAACGGTACGGCACCGCCGCCGGCGGATGGCGCGGCGCCGTGCCGCACCACGGCGTCGTGTACCGGCACGTACACGCTCAGCACGTATACTAAAATTAGTTTTGGCTTGTTATGGACCGCGAAAGACGTATCCTGCTCCTGTTGCTGTTAAGACGACGACGAATGAAGAAAAAACAAAATCAAAGAAAATATTGGGTAAAAATGAGCACGTCGGTACACGACGCCGTGGCGCGGCACGGCGGCGCCGCGCCATATGCCGGCGGCGGTGCCGTACCGTTGCACGGCAAACGGCGCCGCACCGTAGACATGGGTCCACGCCCTTAGTCAGTGTTTTATTCGTACGCTCTTTAACTATTTTCCACGTCGATTTTGTTTTATTAGTTGAGTTTCTCATTTCCTTAATAAATTGTAATTTTTTTGATTTATTGACTATCTTTTTTAAAGTTTTTTCATATATCTTATATTGTTTAGTTAATACCGGATTATTCGAGTATGAATTAAGAATTCTTAACAACCGTTTATTTTTACATGATATTTTTATGCCTCTTGTCAACCAATCCTTTCGTTTGTTTTGATTTAGTTTGATTGTTTTAATGGGTATACATTCATTTAATATTTTTAGTAAAAGTGCCTCAAATGAGTTGTAATTTTCAACCATGGTTTTATCCGGGCTTATTAATAGATTCCAGTTTACGTTTTTCAAAGCGAGTTTAAATTTGTCAATATTTGTTGGATTAAAAATTCTTTTTTTCGTTTTCCATTCTTTAAACTTAGGCGCCGGCTTAGGTGTGGCGTCTATATTTTTTAAGTTTACAATAATTCCTTTATGATCAGAAAAGCCATAATCGTGTACCTGTGCAATTAATAATTCTGACACAAAATTTATAAATACTAAATCAAGGCAGGTTGAAGTGGTTTCTGTTACCCGTGTTGGTTTTTTAATACATTGGATAAAGTTATATTCTAGCATTAAGTTTAGTAGTGTTTTGGTTTGTAAGCTATTTTCCAAAATATTAACATTGAAATCACCTCCGAATATAATTCTATTTTTATTATATTTTTTTAGTAAAATATCTAAAATAAGTGTTAACTGCCTATAAAATATTAATATCAGCTCTTGGCTCATTTCACTCAACTGGTTCTGTAGGGAAATATTATAACTATTTAATTTGCAAGAAGTTATAGGTCTGAATTTAATCTGAACATTTTGTATTGGAGTTATACACCTAAAAGTTACAGTTTGTCCGCTATGGTCAGACGGCAAACAATTCACTATGGCTTTATCTAAATAATTACAATTGCAGAAAACATTATCTATACAAGTAGCAGAAGATGAAGTAACTCTAGTAGGTTCTATAAAAATGTTGGTCAAGTCAAACGACTTAAAAAGATTTAATTACCGACTGCTATTTGAATCCTCTTCTAAAATATTGATATTGAAATCACCACAAATAATGGTTGACTTATTACTGGCTGCAAGTTTTGCCAGGACATCTTCCATTATTGATTCGAATAAGGAAAAGTTATGATAGTTTGGGGGTCTGTACACACACACAACTACATGCTTATCTAGCTCAACACAGGACAGTTCGACGCAATGTTCAACCGAGAGACCTACGTCATAACGTTGCTTATATTTCAAACTATTTTTTTTTAATATTAAGGATCCTCCACGAAGCATAGTTTTACGGTTAAAGCAGCTACCCACCATATAGTTCTCATAATTAATAAACATTTGGTAATCCTTTAGCCAATGTTCAGTAAAACAAATAATGTCAAACTTACTATTTTCTAAAAACAATTCAATTTCTAATAATTTGGAAGAAATGCCTTGAATATTTTGGTGGAATAATTTTAAGGTGTTCTGCTGAGGCCCTTTTTTACTAACTAATTGAGTGCAAGAAGATACCTTTTTGTTGGAAGGATTAACAATAATATTGTTAATGGTACCTTCTGTTGTCTCACTTTCTAGTTTAAATTAATATATGGAGTGAGGCCGGAGACTCCCGTGCCATCCTCTGACAATAAGACCCTATCACTAATAAACCCTAATTGAGAATTTTCCACGGTGACAGATGAATCCTTCTCAGTATGTGTGTAAACATTTATAGCACTAGTGCTATATTCATTCGTGCCAGTCACCTGAACATTAGTAGAATTACTAATTGTCGATGTATCAATAATATAACTAAACTTAGACATACTATTTATGACTGTGTGAATACTATAAGATAATAGCCGAGCTATTTTGTGTCTACATCCAATAGGTAGATACACCTTACCTCGTGTCGACTTAAGATTACCAACAATAGTGTTGATATCCAGATATATAAGTCTATCACTATAGTGACCTACTAGAAAATGAATATGGTTATTTAACATGTGTGTTAAATAACCATATTCATTTCATGTGTTGCACTAATGAATGTGAAACAGGTTTAGACGCGAAATCCATAAAGTGCCCAACTTGTGCAAAGTGTTATCATTATGCTTGTATATCCCTTACTAAATCTCCTAATAAGAAGGCTACCTGGAAGTGTCCGTCATGTTTGAGCAAAACGCCAAAGTTGGGCAGGGACGACTCTACTCCAGTTCGTAACGTGTCTACGACCAGAGACCCGAAAAGACAAGCCACTGAACCGCCTTCACCGCCTTCGCCTCCTTCCACGTCCAATGATACCGACGAACTGCGCTCCTTTATAAGTGAAGTAATTAAACATGAATTAAGCGAAATGTCAGCGAAGTTCAATAACACTATTATTACCACGATTAACAAAGAACTGGCACCAATTAAGAAGGAAATAGCTGATATTGTTGAGTCTATGTCTTTCATGAATAGTAAATTTGAAGACATAATGAAGGCGCACGAGTTGTCTAAGGAAATTATCACGAAATTAGAAATGGAAAACACAGATCTTAGGGTCACCGTAGAAAACCTCAACGACAGACTTGCTAATCTGGAGCAACATTCAAGATCAAACAACATAGAATTGCAATGTGTACCGGAGAATAAAAATGAAAATGTTTACAACATAGTAACTCAACTTGCGAGTGTGGTTAATTGCGAAATCAGCGAAAGAGATGTACTGCATTGCACTCGTATTGCTAAGGCCAACCCATCAAGTAACCGCCCTCGCTCTATAATCGTCCAATTGGCATCACCAAGGATGCGCGATCATCTTCTGGCAGCAGCAATTAAGTACAATCAAGCCAACCCTAAAGAAAAGCTGAACTGTCAACACCTCGGATATGCTGGACCAATATCTCCAGTCTTTGTTACTGAACATCTGTCCCCGACGAATAGAGCTCTTCATGCAGCTGCGAGGACTAAAGCCAAAGAGAAGAATTATAAATACGTGTGGGTCCGAAACGGCAGAATATTTGTGAGGAAAACTGATGGCGCGGATCATATACAGATTAGGAACAAAAATAGTCTTAGTAAGGTCGAGTGATAATTGATGCGTATGTAATTGTTGTTATTATTTTTTCTATAGTAATTTAATGCATGCATTAGGTTTAAACCGCATAAAATTCAAAGATATCTCAATTTATTACCAAAATTGTAGAGGCCTAAGAACTAAAACGAATATTTTTTACTGTAATATGTGCAATATGAATTATGATGTTATAGTATTAACAGAAACCTGGCTAAACAGTAATGTATTGAGCAGTGAATTGTTTGATGATCGTTATGAAGTTTACAGACGGGACAGAGAAACAGCTGATTCTCAGCACAGCAAAAACGGAGGAGGAGTCTTGATAGCAATAAATAAAAAAATTAACTCCGCACGTATCGAACGCTGGCAAAGTAATTGTGAAGACCTCTGGGTCACACTTGACGTGTCGACATCTAACAAGTCACGCCAAGTTGCTCTTTTGTTCTCCGCTCGGTGCGACGCGAGGTAGACGTGTGTAACCAATGTGTGGAACTTTATTAAAATTCCAAGTAACTTAATTTGTGATTGGTGGTTTTTGCTAAATCATATTCCTTGTCTATCTTGTGGAGTTTTTATGGACGGACTCCTCCCAGTGGGTGTGACTAGAGTGAGACGGCTCGTATTTCGGAGTTTCGAAGTTTAATAGTAAATTATTAGTGAACGTTGTGCCGTGGTTTGAACTTGGGCCCCGTGGGTTGGCGGTCGGGTGCTGTGCGCATCGAGCCAAATAAACACTTAGCGCGGTCAGTGAATTACGATTCCTCGAGTCGCGTGCGGCTACGAGTGCTACGACGGGCTACGAGTGCTACGACGGGCTACGACCTCGCTGCGCCTACGACGTCTTGCTACAACGCGACGCGGTGACGTGTACCGGCAACCTAAGCGCCTATTAAGAACTGGATAGCAATCAATTGTGCCTGCGCCTCTAACAACTTATAGATTGTTTATTTCTTAGGCGCTCGCAGGAACGCGGTTTCAGGATGTCAACTCCTAAGAGTAAACTAGTGCATGCGCAATCAAAATCTGATCCGGACTTGCCAGCAGCGATGGAAGGTACTACCGAGATGTGTCGAAATATAACTTCTCGACATAAACGTCCACGCATTGTCAGTTCTCCGTCAGACGAACATGATCCTTCAAGGGCCTTTTTGACCGATTTTAAAAATGAACTAATGGTTATGCTTGAAGACTGGAAGTCGGAACAACAAACAACCTTAAATCAATTGGTTACTGAAGTCGCCCACCTTAAGCTTCAATGTTCCAACATACAACAGACCAATAGTGACATAGAGAAGAAGATAGTTTCGCTGAATCAAGATTACGAGGAAGTTTTGGTCAAGGTATCTCAACTCGAAAAACTACAACAAGAAAACGGTAACTGCATTAGTAAACTCGAAAACCAAGTTCAAGAACTTCAACTTAAGTGTCGCCCATCAGCAGTTGAAATCAGAAATGTACCAGCTATATCAAATGAAAAACTAAATGATCTTCTTCAAATTGCCTCGCGCTTGGGACAGGCCATACAGATGGACGTTTCCGGCTCCAATATTCGCGATATTTACCGGCTGCCTGGAACACCTGGCCTCACCCGCTCAATATTTATTGAATTTTCTACAGTCCATTTCAAAAATAACTTTTTAAGTGCAGTACGTAGCTACAACAAAGAACGCAATATCAAGGAGAAGTTGAACACTGAAAGTATTGGCATTACTGGAGAACGCAAACCCATCTACGTTGATGAACATCTCTCTCCAACTTTAAAGAGGCTTTTCTATCTTGCTCGTGATTTTGCAAAACGTAACAATTATGATTACTGTTGGATATCGAATGGGAAAATCTTAATACGTAAAAGTAATGGTACAAAGGAAGTGCACTTTGTAAAAACTGAACAGTGTCTTTTAGAATTAGATTCCAAGCAATGACTACCCTTGTTGAATTTAGTTTCGAATAATAGCGTCAATAGTCGTAGGTATTCTCTTATTAAAAATACATTTATTAAATATTTTTGTAATTTATACATTAGTAAGACTCGAGTAAAACTAAGTAAATCTAAATTTTTGTATGACTTTAGCCAATTACACTTAGTAACTGTTATAGACACTAAATATTGTTTTATAAAGTTGAGGAAGGTGACTGACATTTCTCTGTACATGCCATTACAGCGTAAACCTGTAACACTTCTTAATCACTCAATTACCATATTTCTTTATTATTGCATAATGCAGGTTTCGTTGCTTTTTGGAGATAATAACATCGTTAAAAATGGCTGATAATATAAGTAATATAGCTAATGAAATTGATAACCTTAAAGTAGCTAACTCCCACATTTGTACACCGGATCAATGCCCAGAGCTCGTTAAAAATCCAAACTCTAATTTAAAAATTATACATATGCACCTAAATATCAGTATATTAAATCAGAAGCATTAATAAAAATTTTGATCAATTTGTATGTATGCTGTCTACGATAAAGTTTGATTTTGACGTGATCATACTTTCAGAATGTTGGTTAAAAGGGGCTGTCTCACCACCTTACCTTGTCAATTACTCATCTTATGCCACAACCAACCACCTAACACAAAACGATGGAGTTGTGATGTACGTACGAAATGGACTTGGATGTGTAATATCTGAACCATCTTTTCAGGATGCTAATTGTCTTGTCTGTATTGTGGGTGATACAGCAATCATGGGTCTTTATCGGTCTCCATCTCGTACGGATCTAAGCAATTTTTATTCCAGTTTGGAGGCTGTCATGTGTACTTTAAAATCTTTAAAAAATGTAGCTGTGATTGGGGATCTCAATGTTGATATTAAGGAGAAGAACAATGTTGATCGAAACTCCAGTGAATACCTTCTACTTACCGCTTCTTTAGGGTTGTTACCAGCACATGTATTTCCTACTAGACTTGGTAATTGTCTGGATCACATATTGCTAAAGACCGAGACGTCAGCAACAGCTATAGTACTTGAGACCCATATCACAGACCATCTCCCTATAATTTTGTGTTTAAAACATCACAAGAAATTGTACCGCAACTGTCAGATGTTTACAACTCGCTTAGACTATGTCTCTATTAAAGAAGTTATTGACAAATGTGACTTCAGCCCGATCATAAATGAAGCCGATGCTAATAATGCTACTGATAAATTGATTTAACTCATCCAAGGTGTGGTTACTAAGTACGCAACACAAAAAAAAGTAAGTAGGCGTGCACGTATCTTGAAACCTTGGATCACTGAGGGATTGCTTCGTTGCATCAGGAACCGCGATAAAATGCATCTTAATGTTAAGAAGCATACTGATAATAGCACTCTTCTGGTCACGTATAAAAGATATCGCAATTTTTGTAATTCCCTTCTTCGAAAATTAAAAGATGAATATGAAAAGAACCAATTCCATAAAGCTCAAAATAATCCAAAAGCAATGTGGGATGTTATAAATTCAATTACAGGTAGAAAGTGTCAGTCACCGTCAGCAACTGAACTCTTGCAAACGTCAGCTAGTGCGAAGCTCTCAGCAAACTGCGTCAATCGTTATTTTGTTAATATTGGAAAAGACCTGGCTTCTAAGTTGGTTCCTCCTGATAACCCAACAACTCATAATAATGGAGTTAATGCTTCACAATGTAACTCACTTGGGATTGAATCGGTTAGCGAGGAACAAGTATCAGCGATTATTACATCGCTTAGGACTAACTGTGCAACAGGCTGGGACAATATACCAGCTTTAGTTATTAAACTCTCACAGAAAGTCTTAGTAGCACCCATTACACATATATGCAACCTCTCAATAACTACTGGAGTTTTCCCAAAAAGCTTGAAAAAAGCCTTAGTTACTCCCATATTTAAGAGCGGGGACAAAGAACACGTCGCAAATTATAGACCTATTTCGGTGTTGAGTGCATTATCCAAAATCTTTGAAAGAATACTCAATAATTGTCTGACAAAGTACCTCACTAATTTCTCCATAATTTCTAACAACCAATATGGGTTTAGATCTGGCATATCAACTGAAGACGCTGTAACCAACTTCAGTAATGCAGTAGTTAATAGACTAGATAGTGGTTACAAATGCTTCGGTATATTTCTGGATATATCGAAAGCGTTTGATACGGTTTTTGTCCCAATACTCTTATCTAAACTGGAGCTCATTGGGGTTCGAGGTCTAGCACTGGAAATATTTAAAGATTACCTATCCAATCGCACTCAGGTAGTGAAAATTGATAATGTTGTGAGTGACGAAGAGCAGATCGAATACGGAGTCCCACAGGGAAGTATACTCGGCCCCACGTTGTTCTTAATTTACGTCAACGACCTGTGTAACATGAGGCTTGATAGTTGTGACATTTTTACCTACGCTGATGACACAGCCTTATTAATATATGCAAAAACCTGGTTGGAAGCCAAGTTATTGGCCGAAAATAACCTTAGGGAAGTAATGCTATGGCTGTCTTCAAATCTACTTACTCTAAATATTGGTAAAACTAAATTCATACGTTTCTATCTCCCAAATTCTCCTTCACCACCAACTGAAACCACAAAAATTACGGCTCACTTTTGCAAGGATTCAGTAATTAGTTGTTCGTGTCCACGTTTAGTAAATGTTGCCAGTATAAGATACCTCGGTGTTATGATTGATGAGAGATTGGATTGGAGCACTCAAGTTGATACTCTTACTGGGCGTGTAAGAAGATTACTATACATTTTTAAGAATCTTCGTCATTCTGCCGATCTGTCAGTAATGCATACAGTCTATGTTGCACTTTGCCAATCAGTTCTGAGCTATTGTATACCTGCATGGGGGGGTACTTATAAAACCTTGTTTTTGAAATTAGAAAGAGCACAGAGATACGTCCTGAAAGTTATACATAGCAAACCCCGCTTCTACTCAACTACGGACCTGTATAGGGAAAGCCAGGTATTAACTGTTAGACAGTTATTTGTTCTCCGTACCATACTTCGGCGACATTCACAACTTCCCCTTGATAGTCAAATTTTACAAAAAAGACGCGGAGCACTTGTTTGTCCTCCTGTTCAATGTAGAACCAGTTTCGCATCACGTCAATATAACGCATTGAGTTCTAGAATTTATAACAATATTAATAACATAATATCAATGTATAAACTAAATAAATATAACTTGAAAAATAAATTAAATAATTGGCTTAAGTCCTTAAATTATGAAGAAACGGAAAAATTATTATTAATTGTTAAATAAAATATATGATATGTTAGTGATTATAATATAATTTACTTATATTATAATTGTAACTAAATTAATTTATTCTTACATCAACTAATTGTGGAACTTACTAGTTTTATTAAACTGTAGCTTAAAAATACAAAATTATAATATATATAGGTACATATAGGTAAATACTTTGAATGCAAGTGTAAATGTTGCACATAAATTGGTGATTATATTGTAATGTCATTAGAGCGGAGAGCCGCCGAGTCCCGAAATACGAGCTCGCCTCAGTTTGGGAATCAGTGTGCTAATTTAATTGCCCCACTGTACAATAATTTACCATTGTCAAATAATGTTGTATCAAACTTACTTATTGTACTTTATTTTGAAATAAATTATTATTATTATTATTATTGTGCCGTCTATCTGCCACCACCAGTGTGTCTCGCAACGTTGGATCATTTTGTGGATAGCTGCAACAGAGTGCTCGACTTGACGGACATCCCCTGTTACATAATTGGTGATTTTAACCTTAGTAAATTAAATTGGGATAAAACCACCGAAAATGATTCCTTACCCAAGGCTTGTCAAAACCTCTTAGACTTCATGAACGTGAATCAACTATCACAATATAATCACGTAAAAAACTGTTCTGGCCGAATACTGGATCTGGTCTTATCAACAGAGCAAACTTGTGTTGTGAGTGAGTCTAGCAATTCTCTGGTAGCTATCGATAAATTGCATCCCCCCCTTGAACTAACTATGTCTTTGTTAAAGAATAGTAGTTTACCATATAACATGGACTCGAGACCTAACTTTTATAAGGCTAATTACACTGAAATTAATAATTACCTAAATAAGCTAAACTGGAATGAACTTTTTCTAAATACTAGTGATGTGAATGACATGGTGGCAATTTTTTACAAGTGTCTCCATGATGCTATTGGGAAATTTGTACCTGATCGGAAACCAAACAATAGTCGCTATCCGCCGTGGTTTGATATAGCATTAATCAAATTATTAAAGCAAAAAAACAGGTTGAGGTTACGTTACAGAAAATATAAGAATCCTTTAGATAATATTGAACTGAAACTGGTTACCAAGCGGTGTGAAAAACTAGCCATAAATCTATATAATGCCTATATGGATATAATTGAGAAGGACATAAAAGATAATCCCAAACATCTCTGGAGTTACATAAAAGCGAAACGCGGTGGCTCTAGTGGCTACCCTTTGGCAATGACTAATGGACAGGTTGTTAGATCTAACGGTTCTGAAATCTGCGACCTTTTTGCTAATCAGTTCGCAGCCGTGTACACGCTTGACAAAGATACAGAAATCAACTGCCGCACAAAGTACCTCCAAGCACTGCATAATAATAGTCAGGGCTTGAGTATTCCAGTGATTGACCGCGATTGTTTACTAAAAAAACTAAAAACCGTAAACATTAGTAAAGGACCTGGGCCGGATGGTATCCCACCCATCTTTATTTATAACTGTGCCACAGCTCTAGTATCTCCTTTACTAATAATATATAATACATCGCTGGATACTGGAACATTTCCATCTAAATGGAAAACAGCCAAAGTAGTCCCAGTGCATAAGTCAGATGAAAAAGATAACGTAAGCAACTACAGGCCAATTTCAATTCTATCCACATTCGCAAAGATTTTTGAATCTATTATATGTCCGCACCTTCAGCAGCAGTTAGGATTGTATCTTAATGATAACCAACACGGTTTCGTACCATCCAGATCTACAGCCACAAATTTGGTGTCATTCACGGAGTCCCTGATACAGGCTGTAGATGAAGGCAAACAATTTGACGTGGTGTACACCGACTTTAGTAAGGCTTTTGATAAAATGCCTCACTCTATTCTGGTGTATAAACTAGCAGCATACGGTATTACAGGGCCTCTGTTAAGCTGGTTCAAATCCTATCTTGCGGAACGCGAATTTTTTGTTGTTGTAAACGGTTTTCGATCGGCTGCACACAAAATAACATCGGGCGCCCCTCAAGGATCTCACTTAGCTCCAATACTATTTATTATGTTCATTAATGACCTTCCTGAGTGTTTTCGTTACTCCGAACCTTTTCTGTATGCTGATGACTTAAAATTTGCACGAGTAATTGAGTCAAAAAGAGACTGCGAACTTCTGCAGCATGATCTTAACGAAGTTATAAAATGGTGTCACAATAATAAAATGCAACTGAATCCGAAGAAATGTTATCATGTAAAATATACGCGAAAACTTAAATCGATTGACACAGAGTACTTCATAGACCAAGAGCGAGTCCAAGAAGTCGAAACAATAAGGGATCTAGGAGTACACTTTGACAAAAAGGTCACTTTTGTGCCTCATATTGATAAAATCATTAAAAAGTCGTCAAAAATGCTTGGGTTCCTACTTCGTAACACCAAAGGCTTTCGTAAAAGTGGCACCAAGATAATGTTATATAACAGTTTCGTACGGAGTGTTATGGAATATTGTAGTGTTGTGTGGAGACCTCACTATGCCACTCACATGTTGCGTCTGGAAAGGGTTCAGAAACGTTTTGTGTGGCATTTAGCTTTCAGTGATGGGAAATCTAAGCGTCTGCCCTCCTATAATGTTCGTCTGTGCCATTTTAAGATGCAGTCGTTGTCTATGCGTAGAGATAAAACCGATGTTTTGTTTCTTTACAAACTGTTACGCAATAAGATCGACTGCCCCGGTTTACTGAATCTTATTAGATTCCGTGCCCCTTCCAGATATCCTAGAAATAAGATAACACCCCTGTGTCCGCCATTTCGAAAGTCTGTGCTTGGTGCGAATTCTCCGATACCTAGATTGTGCAAAATCCTTAATGGCTGCAGTGACTTGGTAGATATACACCACGATAGTATAAATAAATTCCTACGAGCTTTTGTAAATAATTCCAATGGTGATTTAATTTAATTTTGATTTTAAATTTTTATTTTTATGTTGATCTTAATTTTTGTTTTTAATTTTGTTTTAATTTTAATTTTTAATTTTGTTTTTAATTTTAATTTCGATTATTATTTTAATTTTAGTAGGTATTGATTATTATTTTAATTTTTACGGTTATTTTAATTTTGTTTCTGAATTTTAATTCTGAATTTTAATTTTGTTTTTATTTCTAATTTTATTTCTAATTTTGTTTTTAATTTTTAATTTTAATTGTGACTTTAATTTTGATTATAATTTATTTTATTTTGATTTTGAATTTAATTTTGATGTTAATTTATTTTGACTTGGATTTTAATTTTGATTTTGGTTTTATCTCAAACCTGTTTTCAACTGCGTTTTTTTCTTTTTTGTAATTTCGTTTTTATAATCCAAAAAATTATCACAATTTCAATTAGCTTTTGTAAATAATTCCAATGGTGATTTAATTTAATTTTGATTTTAAATTTTAATTTTTATGTTGATCTTAATTTTTGTTTTAAATTTTAATTTTGATTATTATTTTAATTTTAATTTTGATTATTATTTTAATTTTAATTTTGATTATTATTTTAATTTTAATTTTGATTATTATTTTAATTTTAATTTTGATTATTATTTTAATTTTAATTTTTATGGTTATTTTAATTTTGTTTCTGAATTTTAATTTTGTTTTTATTTCTAATTTTGTTTTTAATTTTAATTGTGACTTTAATTTTGATTATAATTGTTTTTTATTTTGATTTTGATTTTAATTTTGATGTTAATTTATTTTGACTTGGATTTTAATTTTGATTTTGGTTTTATCTCAATCCTGTTTTCAACTGCGTTTTTTCTTTTTTGTAAATTCGTTTTTATAATCCAAACAATTAGTCACAATTTCATCAATTTCAATTATATTTTTTATCAGAATTATATACAGCATTGAATGAATGATTTGATAGCTTTAATTATTATTGTTTTAATTATTTCTTTGCATATAATGTATAAATAAGTTCCAATGTCAATAACATATAAAATTATGTTATGTTAAACCGTTTTTGTGCATGTGGTGTTAACCTGTAATTAATTGTTGCACTTGTAAATGTTACTCTAGTCATTAAGTCAGAAATGTACATTGTGTAAACAATTGTTGGTTAACCTAAATAAATAAATAAATAAATGTGTATATAATTGTTTTTCTGCTTCAATTGCCCAAAAAAGTGAAAGATAATTGATATTGTAACCATAGGGGATTTTTTAATTGACTCAAGAGAGACCATGAATAATTGCTACAATTTTCTTTCTTTTTTAATACTTTAACTAAAGATACAGGTGCTAGTAGTATATTAACAAAACAACCAACGCTGTAAGATTCCAACAAAATACAGTCTCGTGAGTGAACCTGCGGACACAGTTAGTGCAGTAATAAAGTTGTACTCACCCCAGGAGTGTGCTAACCCTACGTACATTGCTACCAACGCCAGCAAACACTGCGTTCTACACATTTTATACTTCAGAAATGCTGAGCTGCTTCAACAAAAGTAACAGTAACACGGAGCGTCCACCGCTGGTGACCGCTCTTGTGATATAAAAATGTACGTTTTTCGCAATTATAATATTATTTTATCTTATCTGGAACCGTGAACAAAAACATTTAAATCGTTTTTTTTTGCATAACGTTGGTTTACCGCAAACATGGAAAGATAAGATATTAAGTGGTCTCATTATTATCTGGAACCAGGATGGACCTATGGATATCGGCAGATATCGCTGAGAATATTTTGATTTCACAAACACAATTCCTATATAATAAATTCCTATTGAATAAATCCGTAGGTATTTGTAATGGTATGTCTCGACATCTTTCATTTCAATTTTAAAGCAAAGCTTTTATCTATAACGGAGTAATATCCCTCTTAACGATGCTGAAAGGCACTTGTTCTCCCCGTCATTGCGATATGTTTTTAGTTCTACCAACTCTAGTTTAGTTTTAAGTTATTTAGTTTGATGCGCAGATTGCTTGGTTGACGGCTTAGTGATGAGATTGTTTGCACCCTGTATATTGTAGTCAAACATGGAAGCTCCGGTGTTTGGCAAGAAATCTTAATCAAAGTCCAATTCAATAGCGTGTTTGGGCCTTTGACCAACCAACAAGGTAAACATGAATATTTTGCAATAGGGCGTAGTCGACGGCGCGGGATGGGTGGGGTCTTAGCCATCCTCTTCGAACCAAACCTGACCGAGTCGGCCTGAGCCAAGTCCTGAGCTCGCTTCGCTCGCTCTTGCAAATAAAATAAAATAAATATCGCTAGACATTAACACATAGCGCCATCTAGTGCCACACTAAGCAAGGCTTGTGTCGTAGACACCAGATAGTTGATATACTACATATATACTTTGTTTTTTGTACATACATGCTTATTATACACCTAAACATTCATGACTCGGAAACAAATGTCTGAAATTGTAAAAAAAATACACTAAATGGGTGGGTGGACTTAGGGAATTGGGTTTCTTGTTTTAATTATTATTTATCTACTCCCTTTGCCAAAAAGTCCACCTCGTTTCCCGCTTTTTTACAAAGTCAGCGCCGGGAGCAATTTAAACAAACGGCGCTGGTAGCTAATTTTCCAAAAAATAAGGTACAGTTGCCTTAAATATTTACATTTAAGTACGTTATAGTCCAATATCTATATGTAGCGTGTTGCCGCCGACAAAATTGTCCGCAGTGTGGGCCAGGCACAGCGCCGCACCAGCGACACACTACCACAGATACCTTTTCTTTTTTTGTACACTCTGTAATAAATTTATAATCTGTGGTTAGAAACACAGCCTAAACGTAGTGATTATATACTCTGTGACACAGCGTTCAGACCGCCACGAAGTGCGCACGCATAATATACGTATCAAGAAATTATAATCATCGTTTGTAACTTAAAGAAAAATACATCGTTTGTAATTTAATCATCGCTTTATTGAAGAAGAATCTAAAACATCTAACATCGCCTTTTTGCGGAGAGAACGACTGTCACAAACCCGTACAGGGCACGCCATAATAGTGGCGATAAGTCCCCTGTTTGAGGAGTGGCTTGAGAGGCGCCACGGCGTCCTCACCTTCCTCCTGACGCAGGTCCTCACCGGACACGGATGTTTCGGGAGGTTCCTGCATCGAATCGGGCGGAAGGAAACGCCAGGGTGTTTCCACACCTCGTAGCGGCGATCGGCGGCGGCGACCTCTCGCATCCGACCCTGGTTGAATCCATGGTCCGGAGCAAGACGAAATGGTAAGCCATCACCTCCTTCTGCGAAGCAGTCATGCTAGCGAAGGAGGTGGAGAAACTCGAGAGGGAGAGAGCCCCCAGCCGCCGCGGGAGGTGCCCAGAGTGGGTGAAGTCATTTGATGATTCCCCGTCCGCAAAAAAAAAAGGGTTGTACAACGCCTTTTGGCAAACCCAAAAATAGATAACAGTTACTGCCTTTGACAGATATTTATAACGGGTATGATAATATACAGGATGATTGGTAATTGGGTGCAGGCCTTGAAATGGACGATACTAGACCTTATAAAACATATGAAGACGGGTATTTATCGCGAATTTACCTTTAATTTAATCCCGACGTTTTGACCGGATTACACCAGCAAAAAAAAAAGGAAAGGTTTTTGGTAAAAAGGTTTTAATTAAAGGTAAATTCGCGATAAATACCCGTCTTCATATGTTTTATAATGTGTTCTGATCGTGAAAGTTAAAAAAACAGATACTAGACTTTATTTGCAATCAGCAATCTCAAGAATAGATCGTACCAAAAAAGTGACTACGTATTTGTCTCAAGAACGTTTAGTGAAATTCGGTGTACCTCAAGGAAGCGTCCTGGGGCCATTATTATTTATCATATACATAAATGACTTTCCAAAATCTATTAAGCATCCTATGACTCTTTTTGCAGACGATAGCACAGTCACAATAGCATGTAAGAAAACTGAAACCTATGAACTTGACATTAATAATGCTTTAGCTTGTATAATTTACTGGTTGGACAATAATAATCTAAAAATTAATTTAAATAAAACACAAATCTTGCATTTCAGTCAAAGAATACCAATAAGAAATGACATTAACTTAAGTTATAGAAATCACACCATTTGCAGAGTCGATAAAGCCAGATTCCTTGGACTCACCATCGACAAAAAACTTGAGTGGAAAGATCACATTGAAGAAATCAGTAAGAAAATCAGTAGTTCTTCCTATGCATTGCATAAACTCGCCCCAATCGTAAATACAGGTACATTACTTACTGCCTATCACGGACTTGTTGCATCGATCCTTAGATATGGGATTATTTTCTGGGGAAACTCTACTCATAAAGAGGTCATATTCAGAATGCAAAAACGATGCATAAGAGCTACGAGTATGTTTGGTCTTAAAATTAGAGATAGTTGCAAACCTTATTTTATAAAACATCAAATTCTCTCACTTCCCTCCTTATATATATTAGAAACGGTATTATTTGTAAAAAAGAATCCCCAACTGTTTCCGAAGTATTCAGATGGTTCCGAAAGAAGTCAACGTGACAGTCGGGTACTTCGATTACATAGATCGAAAACGGCTCTCATGGGTAAAAGTGTATTTTGCATGGCCCCAAAATTATACAACAAGGTACCAAAGGCATACAAAGATTTGAATATTAATAGTTTTTGTAAAAGCATGAAGAAATTTTTATTAAATAAATGCTACTATAATGTTGCCGATTATTTAAATGATGTACTTTGAATTTTGACATTATTTTATTTATTAATTTACGTAACTTATGACTTAACTGTACCATGACATTTTATTTGCTTTTTGTTTATAATAATTTTAGTTTTTGTTCTCTTGAAATGATGAATAATTTTGACATTTATTATTATGGGCTCATTATATATATATTTAATTATTACTTTTATGTTTACTACATTATTTTTTTAACATGATTTGTATAATTTGTTGACATGGCGACTCGAATGGCGTAGTGGTAGTGACGCTGCCTTACGTTCTTAGGGTCCTGGGTTCGAATCCCGGTTGGAGCAAATGTTTGTGTGATGAGCATGGACATTTGTTTCCGAGTCATGGATGTTTATATGTATAATAAGTATGTATTTACAAACAAAAAAGTATATAAATGTAGTATATCAACTATCTAGTGACCACGACACAAGCTTTGCTTAGTGTGGCGCTAGGTGGCGCTGTGTGTTAATGTCCAGCGATATTTATTATTTATTTATTTATTATTATTTGCTTTTTTTAATTTTGATTTTTAATCTTTTACTTTTTGACATGTATCATTTTGAGATTTTATTATTAGTTGCAATTTGTTATATTTTTTTACAGACACGAGGAAAATCACTTGTATGTTTTTGTAATGTTAGCTTGTACATTTAGTATTTTCCATTAATTTCAATTCCAGTGACTAAAATGATATATTTAAAAACCTCAATTTTCCAATTTTAAACATTTGCACGCCATGTAGGTATGCGGCAAAACATGTCTGAACGATTTTCTGTATTTACTTTATCCTACATGCACTTTTTATTACTGTATGTGACACATGTTTTGAGCAAATAAAATATATCTTATAACTTATCTATCTTTGCAACAGTTTTGATCTCGATACCTTGGGGTTCAAACTGGGTGGTTTTTGAGAAATCGAACTTAAAGTTTTCGTTGAAATGTTCCACTTGAAAATAACGACGTGTATTTCGAATAGGTAGACCAATATTTCGAGAGTTTACAATATCACTAGAGAGAAACAATCCATGGTCATGACCAAACCTACAGGTTTGCCTAAAATATATCTCACCGTAAAATTGTCAAAAAGTTGTAAAATTACTTTTTGGAAAATTTGTACCAGCACCGTTTGTTAAAATTGCTGCCGGCGGCGCTGACTTTGTAAAAAAGCGGAAAACGGTGTTGGCTATTTGGCATACGATAAATAATAATTAAAACAAGAAACCCAATTCGTAAGAGCAAGTGAAGCGAGCTCAGGACTTGGCTCAGCCCGACTCGGTTAGGTTCAAAGAGGATGGCTAAGACCCCACCCATCCCGCGCCGTCGAATACGCCTTATTGCAAAATATTGATGTTTACCTTGTTGGTTGGTCAAAGGCCCAAACACGCTATTGAATGGAACTTTGACCAAGATTTCTTGTCAAACATGGAAGTGCCGGAGCTTCCATATTTGACTACAACGTACGGGGTGCAATAGTTATTTGTGCAACAAGAGAGCAAAGTGAGTTTTTGCTGCGAGTGGTTATTTTGAATCACGAGTAAGCGAAGGATTCTATGGTTGAATCACGAGCGTAGCGAGTGATTCTAGGTTAGAATCCTGAGCGTAGCGAGGGATTCAAAGACACGAGATGCAAATAACTTTGGTCTCGTGTAACACATACAATTTTTCACCTCAGCAGCGAGAACATACACCTAAACAATACAAAACAGTACATTCAACAACATACATACACCTACAACATACTACAAACAACATAGTGAGATATAAATAATAAATAGATATTAAATAATGTACAGATAGCAGACCGGCAGGAAGTTTCATTCTGCATTTTTACATTATGCTTCAATTCTTCGGGTCATAAAAAACAGACTTCGTCACTGGACTCACTCATATCTATTTATTATTATTATCTTAATATTCAAATTTTTATTGTACTTTGTAGCTAGCGTACATTGACTTAACCATTGCCTAGCCCTAGCGTAACAGAGAATTTTTGAACAATAAAAATTTAGACCCCGCTACTTTCATAAAATGCGTTCTGAAACTACACTCGCGTTATTCTGTCTCAATATTAAAGATTGTTAAAACTATAAATAAATAAGTAGATACATAATAAACTTACTATTTTTCTTCAACATTATTCATCATCTTAATTTAATTGTAAAAATTATATTCGATTATTTGAATTGCAACATTTTTTTTATTTATAACCTAAACACGTAAAATACATATTACGGTTATCGATTTACAATGTCAGTATCCGAACGTTTTACTGCTTTTTTTCTTTTTGTGCCTAACTAGTTATGGAATTTGAAAATCGAATTTCGAATCGACTTGTTTCTATCTCTCGCTTTTTTCGTATCGAAGTGAAAGTGACAGAACAAAGTGAAGTTGAAATCATTCAACTTTTGTGAGTAGACTTGCACAGTTCTCGGTGTTTAAAAAAAATAATTAAAAAGTTACTTTGTCTCACGCTCGCAGCAAAATCGAATTTTGCACACTGTCTGTAAACAGCAAAACCTGCTTGTTTGAGGTGCTGAGGTGAAAACAAACTTATCACTAAGCCGTCAACCAAGCATTCTGCGCATCAAACTATGTAGATAACTTTACGCAAAAATATTGTTGTGAAACGACTTTTTTTGGGTGAAATATTATGTTTTGTAGTAGAACTCAATGTAACGCTCTCAAAACATTGTGCTGATGGATGGATTGAATAGAACGGAAGTCGTGCAGATGTTTAAAGTAGAAATCATTATCAATAAAAACTGTATTAAAAATAAAAAACTTATCAAAAAGTTGGAACTTTGAGTAGCTTTGTATATAGAACTAACTATTATCCGTAACTAGAAAGTTCCCAGGTAATGGTAGAACTAAAACAATATCGCAATGACGGGGACAACAGAGCCATTCGGCTTCGTTAAGAGGTATATTACTCCGTTATAGACAAAAAAAAACTTTGCTTTAAGATTGAAATGAAAGCTGTCGAGACATACCATTACAATAACTATACCTACCTACAGATTTATTCGATAGGTATAGGAATTGCGTTTGTGAAATTAAAATATTTTCAGCGCTATCTGCGGATCATATCCGTTGGTCCATCCTGGCACAAGATGCTTGGTGACAAGAGCGGTCACCAGCGGTGGACGCTCCGAGTTACTGTTAGTTTTGTTGAAGCAGCTCAGCATTTCTGAAGTATAAAATGTGTAGAACGCAGTGTTTGCTGATGTTGGTAGCGCTGTACGTAGGGTTGGCACACTCCTGGGGTGAGTATAAGAGACATAGTATATTACTGCAGTAGCTATATTACTGTGTCCGCAGGTTCACTCACGAGACTGTATTTTGTTGTGTAATGCAAACATTGTATGTTTTTGTACTTACGTTTTCGAGTACTGTAATCCAAAATCCTATCATACGTTCTTTCTGAAGAACTATATGGCCTTTATGCGGAGGCTTAGCATGCCATTTCACCTTTTAATTCGTAACTATTTACCTTTCCTGTATATTTTAGTCTTCTAGATCTTCGTTTACTTTTGTGATGTCAGATAATGACAATGACAAGCCTAGTTTTCTTTTTAATTTAATCCTGTAACTAAGAATTGTAGGTTGTATACGTTTAATTACATTTTCCTATCCAGGAAACCGTAACGTTACAGTTGGAATTTTACAACGTTGGATGTTTTGTTAATATGTACTAGCACCTGTATCTTTAGCTAAAGTATGTATAATAATAATATAATGAAAATAGTCGCAATTATTTTTTGAGTCAATTTAAAAATCCCCTATGGTTACAATATCAATTATTGTTGAAACTGTACTAGTAATGATAAAAATTAATCAATACTACATACTTATATCCTAACAAGTCCAGTCAAGGATTTTGTACCTAATTAGTGTTCACCACATGTAATTAATAATTGTATATTAAATTGACTAAATATATCCCTATTCCACTGTCATTTTATTGTTTGGAGATAAAGAAGATACTTGAATACGTCCATTTGATGTTACGAGTACGTCTCATTGAGTCAATTAATTGTAAATTCGTTTTCTGTGCCTTACCTTATTCTAAATATTTGTCCGTTGATCAAAATAGATCATTTTATAACAATAATGATAATTTATTCAATCTTAAATATATACGTCACCGTAAAATTGTCAAATACGTTATATTGTAATATCTCTAGCGATATTGTAAAGTCTCGAATTATTGACAAAACGCATTATTTTTCGTGAAATGCATGCGATGGTAGTCAACTTACGCGGTGTGGAGGGAAGGAGGGGTCCCCCTTGCCCAGTGGTACAACTCTCATGAAAAGATAATGCACCATTCCTGAGAAATATCGATTAATATAACATAACCTTGAAACACTTTATATTCCCCCTAAAAAGCGTAGTCGACGGAGACCCGCTTCGCGGGGCCCCTATTTCCGAGAGCAGGGTTTAAAGGAACCTAACTAACCTAACGGGGGGGTGCCCCAAGACCCGATTATGGGGGCAGAGATACTTCCGTATGTTCAGTTGACAATAATTCGAGACATTACAATATCGCGAGACAAAACACGTTATATTGTAATACTAGCTGACCCGCGCAACTTCGTCTGCGTCACGTAAGAGAAAGAGAGAGAGTGGGTCGTAAGCACCTATAATACAATTTTCAAAGAGCACATCACACACATCCTTCCGCATAATGAAAATGCGCGCCCGGTACATGATCATTATCTTGCTGCGGAGTTATTTTAAACGGTGTATCTTAGGAGATAAGTATGCATTGAAATCAATATACGTGCAACACGAAACGCGTCTATCAATTCTGTTAATATTGTTGATAGCAAAATTTGAAGTAGATTGGATCAAGGAATACGTTTTCCCATACAAACTTTGCCCCCTCTTTTCACCCCCCTATGGGTATAATTTCAGAAAATCCTTTCTTATCGTATGTCTACGTCATATAATAAATTCACCCTCCAGGTTTCAGGTTTCTACAATATGCGGTTTAGGCTGTGCGTTGATCCGATCCATCAGACAGTCCTTCAGGACAAAGCATTTTTATTTGTAGATAGTAGGATTTGTACTCGTTTGTACTTGTAACTTTTCCGGCTTTATGTCTGATGTACATTCGTATAGTCTACATTTTCTTCGTAGTATTATTTTATTTGTAAATACAGGGTGGAAACGATTAATGGGGCAGAAAGGGGAACTTCCTTAACCGTTGAGTATTAGAAACAGGATCGATTGGCATCAAAAAATGTTTTGTGTAAAATAGCAATTTTCTTGCTAACTGTACTTTTTTTAAAATCTGTGAATGGGGATCAAAATTTCACGAAAACTCACGGATGGTTTTCTAAACCCATTTTCATGTAGCCCATTTTCATGTAACTGCAGCGGTTAAGGTTTATCATTATTGGCATAAAAAAAAATGTTTTATGTAAAAATGGAAATTTTCTTGCTAACTGCACTTTATTTTTTAATTAAATCTGTGAATGGGGATCAAAATGTAGCGTAAAATTTATGGATTGTTTCTAAGACCATTTTCATGTAGCTGTAGCTCCTCTTACAGCCCCCTTTTACCGTTTCCACCCTGTATTACCAACTACTTATACCGAGGAAAGCCGATTTTCTTGAGTTCCA
The DNA here is from genome assembly GCA_916618015.1 of Xestia c-nigrum. Taxonomy (NCBI): domain Eukaryota; kingdom Metazoa; phylum Arthropoda; class Insecta; order Lepidoptera; family Noctuidae; genus Xestia; species Xestia c-nigrum. The sequence goes on from OU745260.1 coordinate 18,102,603, forward strand.
CTATTTTGGGCGTATTCACTTCAAAAATCAAATTTCAAGAAAATTGTGAAATTATATTTACCTGTATTAGATTTGAAGTATTTACAGCAACTTTTAAAGTTTTACACTTAATTGGATTTTGTTCTATAGGTGTATGAAGTTAATTAATTTTAAACACAAAACCCTCTTGTTTACGTCTCTGGATAAAATTTTATAAAAAAGCAGAAACAGGTTTTTCTTTATTTTTTAAAATAAGTATTTACTCTGAGTTTCATGATTCTAGAACAAACTAAAAAAAATTTTTCATACAAACTTTACCCCCCCTTTTCACCCCCTTTTTCCAACATTTTCCATAATTTCTATAGCTTAAATGTTATTCTGAGTATATTTAAATAGATTAGTGAAGTTTTCATCAAAATCCGTCCAGCAGTTTTAACGTGATGCGCGGTCAAACAAACAAACAAACAGACAAACAAACAAACAAACAAACAAACACGAATTTTAAAAATGGTTTTAATATGTTCAGTTACTTATTTTAAGTCTCTCTGATCGGTTTTTTTTTTGAAATCTTCAATGTACAGATTTTTTGGTCTCAACGATTTTATTATATGTATAGATAACGTGTTTGACAATTTTACGGTGACATATATAACTCAAAGGTGACTGACTGACTGACATAGTGATCTATCAACGCACAGCCCAAACCACTGGACGGATCGGGCTGAAATTTGGTGCAGGTAGATCTTATAACGTAGGCATCCGCTAAGAAACGATTTTGATCAATTATACCCCAAGGGGATAAAATAGGGGATGAAAGTTCGTATGAAACTTTGTCTATTTTAAGCCGATCGGGCTGAGACCTTGCATACATAAAGCTACTATGACGTAGTCATCTCTTAAGAAAAGATTTTGATAAATTCCACCCCTAAGGGGATAAAATAGGGGATGAAGGTTTGTCAATTTTAAACCGATCGGGCTGAGACTTTGCGTACATAGAGCTACTATGACGTAGGCATCTTTTAAGAAAGGATTTTTATAAATTCCCCCCTAAGAGGATAAAATAAGGGATGAAAGTTTGTATGGAATTTTGTCAATTTTAAACCGATCGGGCTGAGACTTTGCATGCATAAAGGTACTATGACGTAGGCATCCCTTTTTTTTTTTTTTTAAGGATGGGAAATCATCAAATGACCCCCCCCACTCTGGGCGGAGCGGGAGGGAGTGTCAGACTCTTACTGACTAAAAACCATCCATGTTCCTTCCTCGCCTTTTACGTTCCGGGGCCGCGGTATCTCTTTCGAACAGGCCCGCAACCCCGGACGTAGGCATCCCTTAAGAAAGGATTTTGATAAATTCCACCCCTAGGGGGATAAAATAGGGGATGAAACTCTGTATGAAACTTTGTCAATTTTAAACCGATCGGGCTGAGACTTTGCATGCATAAAGCTACTATGACGTAGGCATCCCTTAAGAAAGGATTTTGATAAATGCTACCCCTAAAGGGATAAAATAGGGGATGGAACTTTGTCAATTTTAAACCGATCGGGCTGTGACTTTGCATGCATAAAGCTACTATGACGTAGGCATCTTTTAAGAAAAGATTTTGATAAATACCACACCTAAGGGTATAAAATAAGGGATAGGGAGGATTTAAAAAATCTTTTGACTTTCGACTGATTGAACTGTAATTAAAGATTGGAAAAAGTAAACCCGCAAAAACTGTACCTAATTAACAATAATACTTCTTAACGCGAGCGAAGCGGGCAAAAGCTAGTTCAATATAAGTGACATACATTTTGTGAAAACTATATAATAGGAGCTTATGTAAACAGAAATTCGATGTAACATCTGTGTCTGAACTAGATGAATGAATATCTGTATCTCAGACAACAGCGCTCTTCCTTAAAAATCTACATTTATTTATAAGCTTGTGGTTCAAATTTGCTTTAATTACATATTATATTAGGTTTTAATCATCTTGGAGCAAATAAATAAAAATAAAAGTAAAAATAAAAGCAAAGAAAACATATCGGAGAGTTTAGTGGTGACCTCCTTTTGTGTGTAATGTAGATGAGTACTCACATTGAACATACTCACCTTCATGGTGAGTATGTACAATTTAATGTTGTACCTTTAAAAGGTTTTCGATTTCGTCATATGTCAGTTTACGAATGTACTCAAACACTTCATTCTTACACCTTTTGATATTTAAAGCTTGTAAATCGACAACTCCATCAATATTGCTATAAAGGTACGGACCTAGAAAGCAGAGATACTTATTAACGAATAGGTGTTTAAGCATGGATCTGTCGGTACTGGCTATAGGTTTTCGTCGTTTGGATGGTATATATCTTCTCTTAAAGTTCACTCTCGTATGTTGCTTCAAGATAGTGTGCAGTATGAACAATGGCGGACAGAAAGGACCTCATAAGTTTGATACAGATGATAGTTTGGGAACAAAAATGGACGGAAAGAGCTTACTTTGAAAATAATCCTTTGTGCCACTTCAAGTGGTTTAGGACGGTGTTTGGTGGACCATCCCATACAGGTATACAGTATGACAAAATTGATTGACCGAGTGCCAGATATACTTGCTTTATAAGTTTGGAGTCTGCAACATGTCTCAGATTTTTGAAGAAGTAAATCAGTTATCTTGGTCGAGCAGTGACTAGTTCTATGTGCGGTCTAAAAGAGAGATTGTTTTCTATTTTTATTCCTAAATATTTTGTACAATTTGTCTTGACTAATTTTGGACATTCGCAGATTACATTATTGCAGCAGTTGTGAGTGATGTAGGAGGTCCAGTCGAATTGCGCATTGAAAACGTTATGTACTGCGTTTTGTCAGCATTGAGTGTCAGCATGTTATTATAATTAATTTGTTTGTTATTAACCAGTGGCACACGATGTCAAAGCCACGTTGAGCATCTTCATATTATACCTGTTCCCACGTGTCAGCCGAGAATAGAAGAACAGTGTCATCTGCATAAGGAATTATTTTTCCACCTACAGAGGTAAGACCACAGAGTTCATTTAGGTAGACAAGAAAAATACTAAGACCCAAAATACTGCCCTGTGGTACACCAAAGGTGAGAGGTAAGTCCCTGCTAACGTGTTTATCAATTTTAACACATTGACAGCGCCCAGACAGGTAATTTTCAAACAATTTTAGTTGTTTACCTCTTATGCCCAACCCTTCTAATTTACTGAGAAGAAGCGCAACAGAGACCGTATCAAAGGCCTTTGCGAGGTCCAAGAATATACCAACGGCTTTGTCACCGGAATCAAGATTCCTAACCACGTAATCTACAAGCTTGTGGACAGCATCACAAGTTGATTTACATGTTCTGAAACCATACTGATTGTTTGAAAGAAGTTTGTTTGTTTCAATGTATTTGACCAAACTATCAGCAGTCATGCTGTGTTGACATCGATCGTGTCAAGAATAAAAATCACCTCAAAAGCGTCCTTAGAAAACACTACTTGTCGATGTGTCCATAGTGGCTGCGGACGATCGGCGGCCTTGGTAGGCTAATGTCATGAGCGCAATAAAATTATTCTTGTTTACCCTACAATGATGACTATGACGAAGAGATGCTCTCATGACATTGGTTGACTGATGGCGCTGAGTAAAGTGGCTTTGATTGACCCATTGTCTTAGTTTTAGTTTTACAATTACCTAGTTTTAACCTAGGTTTATAATTTATTTTATTAAGATTCCATGAGAACCTACTGCCGACAAATTGCTATGCAGTTTGGCAGATGCTGTATTAAGTAAAACTATTGTAATATTGATTAAATAAATTAAAAAAAAACTGGTTGTCTGTAAAGTCGGTTTACTGACGATAGTTGAACGTGACAACGTCTTAAGAAAATACTGATGGAATGGTAGCATTTTTTGACACCACATTCACTTTTCACTGCACTTGATACTCGATCAAAACATGTAAATGTACTATAGTATAGCAGCTGTCCACGCAGACGCATCGCTCACTCAAATAGGAGAGAGACGGATGTCGAACGGTGCCGAACGCAAAGGCCGATTGTGCTTCTTTGTCACTCGTTCCGCGCTCTCGCTTGCACTTCAAGCCTTACATGGAACGCCTCAGAGCGATCAGCGAGGTAACGCCACATGAGGTAACGCCGCATGAGTCATGTTTTTCGTGCGTGCAGCCGGCTCTATCGAATTATAAGACGTTGTCACGTCAAAAAAAAAGAATAAGTTTGCTAAAGTTTGTAAGTATGGATGTATGGATGTGTTCACGGATGGGCCGGGGTAGGGTTAATACAAATAAAACACACCACGTACTTGGAACGAAGACAATTTATTGTTTGGTATCAAAACTACTTAAACCTCGCGAGTGAAGCAAACGATAGCTTGCATTTAAACCGGTTAACATCATCTATGAGACAAAAAGTAAACCTTCATACAAAATACCTTACATACCTTCTTTAGGTTATGACGTTCAGGATGTTTGTTACTCTTTCACGCCAAACCGACGGTACGGATTTGGATGAAATTTAGCACACAGATAGTTTATAACCTGGATTAACACAAAGGGTGCTTTTTATCCCGGTAGTGAGATCCCATGGGACAATTATCAAACTTCACGTGGGCGAAGCCGCTGGCAGAAGCTCATAAAGAGAACATTATTTTATACCTCAACAACTAGGAACATTTTCGATGAAGGTTTTCGCCAACGTGACAGTAAATCAACTAAAGTTAGGTTTCTTTTCGCTAACTCGTACGTAGGGGTGTCGGTGGCAGTGTCACTTGTGTCAGTTTCACATCGTGATCCCTCGTGATTAGCAGCACACTGACAGACTGGCTCATCTTCCTCGTTCAGAGAACAGTCCCCGTCGTTTAAACAATAACCATGACATGCGTACAGTTCACATCTCTTCCCTGAATAGCCGGCGTTACACCTGGAATAATCAAATATCAATCATGGTTATTGAAACTTATTTGAGCAAGAACACGAACACATGGAGTAGAATAAGTTTTACCTGCATGTAGGAAGTCCATCATCATTAAAACTACAGTTCCCTTGCACGCAGTAGTTCAGACAGTCTGATACCTCGCATCTATCACCTACATAATCTCCTTTACATTCACAGACTGGCTCACTGTTCTCGTTCAAGGAACAGGATCCGTTATTCAAGCAATGCCCGCTACAAACGTTTACTTCACATCTCTCCCCTGTGTAGCCGGCATTACAACTGAAACAGAGAAAATATCAATCATGGTTATTGAAAGCACTCTAAACTGGGAAACCATCAGACGCAAATAAGAAAGTTTTACCTGCATGTAGGAAGTCCCTCATCGTTGAGACTGCAGTTGCCCTGCAGACAATTATAATTGTGACAGACTGAAACTTCGCATCGCTCTCCGATGTAACCAGGTGTGCAATTGCAAACAGATTTCTCTCTCACATGTACACCGTGATCACAAAACAGTTCGACATCTGTTGTATATTCTGTTGTCTGTTCAATATTGAGAGTGTTGTTAGTTACTGTAATTGTCGATATCAGACTCGACAGAGCTTCACAGTTTTGACGGCCTTGAATCTGATCTTCTATTTTGTAGTTGGTTGTTATAACCGGCTGTTTTTCAGTATAGAACGTACTTATCTCATTGGGTTCTTTGTCGTTATTTGCGTTCTTTGGTAATTGCCATACGGTAGTGTGGCTCTCGCTACTGTTCACCCAGTACAGGTAATCTTTTGAGACTGTCAACTCTTTTGCTGCAGGGTAATGTTCAGCATTATATTCATATGTAAAATGAATATCATAGTTTTCATCCAAATCTACGGGTATATTAACTAAATAACAATGTCGATTTTTAAAAAAATAATTATTTCCAAAAAAATACATCCTCTGGGTTAGTGGGTCAATGCCCAGGGTGACAACCTCGTTCATTAATTGCATAACCTCTCTTTCGGAACCATTAAACCGAGCTTTCTCCACGAACATACCCATATTCTTAATGTTTGTGTTTATCCAGTAAATGTACCTGCAAATTGAATAAACTATTGAACATCTCGAAATAGTGAATATTTTGATTTAATAACTGTTCTTGTTAACGTACCCTGTACAGCTGTCTACGGCGATATCACTGGGGGTGCCGACGTTCATCTTATATATAAGATTTTCGTTAACATTGTTATCAGATCCGGGTTTTAATGAAAATGAGTTTATGCTGTTATCGTTAGTGTCAGTGAAGAATAGTGTCTGTGTTGCCGGGTCGAAGGCAATTGAATGAATGTTGCCACCAGTTCTCTCTATAAAACATTTGTGTTTTTCTGAATGCAAGTTAAAACTACATATAGCGTCGTAGTTACTCTGTTTATCGACAAATAACATCCTGTTATGGACTTGATCGTAAGCTAATGCCACTACGTTACGCGAAATAAAATTCACGGTGTTTGTCTTAGTCCCGTCGGTATAAAACATGAGTTGATTTCCTACGCCTACGGCGATGTCTGAAACAGTACATAAAAGATTGCATAGATAATGTTTTATAAACTTATTGAATACTAGCTTCTGCCAGCGGCTTCGCCCGCGTGAAGTTTGATTATTGTCCCATGGAATCTTACTGCCGGGATAAAAAGTATCCTATGTTTTAATCCAGGTTATAAACTATCTGTGTGCAAAATTTCATCCAAATCCGTTCAGTAGTTGTCGCGTGAAAGCGCAACAAACAAACTTACATTCACATTTATTCTCCGAACTGCTAAGCTATCGGGAGTTACACGTGTTATTGTGAGTCAACTATAAAAGATAGACATATGCTGTCTTGGGATATTTTTTATATAATTTTATGTGGAATATTTTCGTTATACATGATTTCTATGTAGCTTTAACCATTAAGGCTGCACACGCGACGGAAGCTAAAAAAACCAAGTAACTTCTCCCGTTTTCCCAACATTTCCTTTCACTGCTCTGCTCCTATTAATGGTAGCGTGATGAAAAGTATACTATTACCTGCTCAGGAGTATGTAGAATAATTGTACCAAGTTTCTTTAAAATCCGTCGAGTAGTTTTTTTTTCTATAAATAACATACAGACAGACAGACAGACAGACAAAAATTTTACTGATTGCATTTTTGGCATCAGTATCGATCACTAATCACCCCCCGATAGTTATTTTGTAAATATATTTCATGTACAGAATTGACCTCTCTACAGATTTATTATAAGTATAGAAGAAGATAGATAATACAACGTGTAACGTTAAATGCGCAAAACCTCAGATTTTTCAAATGATTTTTCATTCAATTGAGAGAAAAAGAAATCATTTAAGAAATTAAAGGTTTTAAAAGCAGTTTCTGTTTAACTGGCAATTATAGATTTACTGACAAGAACTACTTTTCTGATCAAATTATTTTCAGATTTTGCGCATTTAACGTTAAACGTTGTATATGAGCAGAGGCCTTTGCCCAGCAGTGGGACAGTAATAGGCTGGTGTTATAATTATGAATATCTAAATTATTATATGTATATGTCACCGTAAAATTGTCAAATACGTTATATTGTAATATCTCTAGCGATATTGTAAAGTCTCGAATTATTGTCAAATGAACATACTGCTTACAACAAAACGCATTATTTTTCGTGAAATGCATGCGATGGTAGTCAACATACGCGGTGTGGAGGGAAGGAGGGGTCCCCCTTGCCCAGTGGCACAACTCTCATGAAAAGATAATGCAACATTCCTGAGAAATAGCGATTAATTTAACATAACCTTAAAACACTTTATATTCCCCCTAAAAAGCGTAGTCGACGGAACCCCGCTTCGCGGGGCCCCTATTTCCGAGTGCAGGGTTTAAAGGAACCTAACTAACCTAACGGGGGGGGTGCCCCAAGTCCCGATTATGGGGGCAGAGATACTTCCGTATGTTCAGTTGACAATAATTCGAGACATTACAATATCGCGAGAAAAAACACATTATATTGTAATATAACGTGTTTGACAATTTTACGGTGAAGTTATTAGTTTGAACCTATATTATTATATGGTAAACTGACTGACTGACAGGGCCCAAACCGCTGCGCGTAGAGACTTGAAGCTTGGAGGGTGTGTTCTTTGTAAAAAGTAAGTACTCACTAAAAAATGATTTTTGGGAACCCCACCCCTAAGGGGGTTAAATAGGGGATGGAGATAAAGTCAGGATCTTCAAATTTTTGTGATTGGGCTGACGATTGAAAATTATTATATACGTGTTTCGGTGTTTTTGATAATTGCACCTCGAAGGCTTAAAAAGGGGGATGAAATTGTGTATGGAAAATCCTGAATTTTCGACGTAAAAAGTACAAAGTTTGTTATCTAGGCTTATGGTCGGAAGCTAACGCAACGGGTTTATTAGAATTTCAACCCTTAAGGGGTGAAAAAGGAGCAACATTTTGTTTTTAAATAAAGTTTTGTAACGAAGTAAACAATGCGCGCACGACTAATGCGATCGACCACCAGAGTACACACGTAAGGTCTCATCGCCTACGCACACATACGCGCCCCGCGCGGGTATAAAAGACGTGCCCGGCTTGCCTAACACCAGTTCGACTCTGCGAGGGCTTTGTATCCGACGATTCGGAACTACTCCCTAGCAAGTTGAGCGCTCTGCGTATAATACGTCACTCCTGGTGATACTTTCGTAACACGGAATATTACCGGTGTGTCATATTATTTGTGGAGTTATTTTGCTTTGAGCGCTTCACGCTTTTGTTTACTCTTTGCTAGTTACCTACATTGCTTAAACTTTGCAAGTCACTTTTTCACTCTCACTCATTGATAATTCTGTTTCCTCATATTTTATTAGCTTCATCATTTTATTGTATAACTAAATAGCATAACATAGCATAGCATAGTATTAATATATTTTCTCAATCGCCTAGCTTGCACTAGCTTATTAGCTTAACTTTTGTTTTGTATCGCCTACCTTCATTAGTGTAATATTGGTTTACTTAATAATTTCGTTTCTCCTTGCTACCCGTTTCTTTGTTTTGTATAACATTCTTGTGTATCGTGTGTTATTTTGAATATAGGTCTAAGCATTTCTTTCTGGAGTATTATTTATGAAGAACCCCACTACAAATTGACGCCCCAACGTGGATCCTCCAAAGAAAAACCTTAGGCCTAGACCAACAGTGCAAACACAGAGGTTTACAATACAGGACTACCCGCAGAAAGGGAAGGAAAAAGTAACAATGGATAGTAAGAGTGGTTCTGCTTCAACTTCGTCACCCATAACTATGTCGACGGAACAGTTCCAACAACTACTCGCAGCAGTTGCTTCAGGGTCAAAGCATAAGAGTTTCATGGTAAGATGTCCGGTAAAATTTAATGGCAATAAGAGCGCTTCTGAGGTCGAGTCTTTTCTAGCAGCGGTACGTGTGTTCAAGAAGGTTGAGCATATAGAAGACGAAGACGTTTTGACAGGGCTGCCATTGATTTTAATAAATGATGCTGCTACTTGGTGGCAAGGCATTCAGAACCAGGTAAAAACATGGAGCCAGTTCGAAGAACGCTTGCGGCACGCATTTGCACCCAAGAAGTTGGCATTTAAAGTATACCAAGAGATAGTGGAAAGGAAGCAAAAGAAGGATACATTGACAGAAATATTTGTAGCAGAAAAACGTGCCCTCATAGCTGATTTACCTGCACCAGGTCATACTGAACAGCAAGAGATAGACTTGGTATTCGGTCAAATTCGTTTCGAGATAAGAGAAAAAATATCTAGAGAAGCTATAGAAAGTTTTGATGATCTATTAGAGAAGGCTAGAGAAATTGAGCGAAATTTAGGAGAAAGAGCTGAAGAAAAACAGACGTCTAAAGCAGTAGAAAGCACCCCTAAGGGAAAATCTAGATGCAATTACTGCAGACTTCCAGGACACACTTCGGATGTCTGTAGAAAACGTCTGAAAGCTGAGCAGCAGAAACCTGCAGAGAAGCCAGTGGAAACTAAACCTGATGATAAGGTGAAGCCCAAATTTTCATGCTACGGATGCGGCGAACCAGGTGTCGTGAGAAGTCGTTGTCCGAAGTGTAATGTTCAGCGCATAGGAACTGAAGACATCAATTTCTGTTCCATGAGCTCTGCAAGCGCCAGATGCCTCAGGCCAGTAGTTCCAATTAGTATTGGAGGTATAAAAGGTACTGGATTCGTAGATACGTGTGCTAGATCAAGTGTAGCCTCGTATCAGCTTTTCATTTGTTTGAAGCAAGAAGGATATGACTTCAAACAGGAGACAATGAACATAACGTTAGCCGATGGTATACCCAAAATGCAGACCGTTTTGACTGTCGAAGCGCCTGTTGGTATTTATGGGAAAGTGATAAATACTTTCTTCATTGTTATGCCTCATGCTAAAAGTAACAAAACATTACTGGGAGTTGGTTTTATAGAAGAAGCCATGATGGTTCTTAACTTACCTCAGCTAACATGTCGGTTTCTTGACGATCCTGTGAAAGTCCATGACTTGAAACAAGAAGATATTTGTGAGACAATGATCGCCGATTTGATTTGCATCGCTAGTTTACCAGAAATCATTTCTCCAATGTCTAGTTCACCAGAAAAAGCTATTGCTCCGAAATCGATAACATCGAGTCATGTCGAACAAAATCTGATCCGACCGTACGGTCCCGTGATGAGAGTGTCTTCTCCTGACGTATTAGAAAATGTACCTGTGCAAACTCAAAGTGAGCCATTAGTTGGTAATGACGCACCCACTAATATGGAGATTTGTCAAGCAAGTGCAGCACGTCCACAGACACCTACGTATGGTCCACTAGTGCCATTTGAATTTTCTACTCCACCGAGTAAGCGCCAACGACTGTTTGATGGCCATTCTCCAGTAGTAGATGCATTGTATCGAGATGCTAGAAGATCAATAGAGGAAAGTGCCATAGAATTGTCACCAGCTTCCAGATCTTTGTTCAATTCGCCTGGTACGGATATTTCAGCAATAGATGCCGAAAAGTCTGACTTTGTTCTAAGTAATGAGGAGTTGGTACGTTTGCAAAATCTTTTAGAGAGGAATGCAAATACATTTGTTCCCAATGGTAAACCTACAACCCAAACGGAGCACTTCATTGAAACAGGGGATCACAGACCAATTTCCGTCCCGCCGTATCGCTTACCGCCTGCAAAAACCCAAATCCTGAAGGATGAAATAAGCAAGATGCTTGCAGAAGGAATAATAGAACCATGCAATTCTCCGTGGTCCGCACCTGTAGTTATGGTTCCTAAGAAAGATGGTGGAACACGAGTTTGCATTGACTATCGTCAACTTAATGCAGTAACTATACCAGATGTGTATCCACTACCTCGTATAGATGATTTGTTACATGATGCAAAACTGACGCCATATATGTCTACCATAGACCTCCGCGCAGGTTACTGGCAGATTAAAGTAAAGCAGGAGGACCAATGCAAAACTGCTTTTGTTACACCATTCGGCATGTACAAGTTTTTAAGGATGCCCTTTGGTTTGCGCAATGCACCAGCCACCTTTCAACGATTGATGGATGGTTTCCGCGTGTCTCTGAGCCATGTAAAATTGTGTGTCTATATCGACGACCTCATCGTCCTGTCTCCAACATTTGAGCAACATCTGAGTGATCTTCAAGATGTCTTCTCCCGACTTCAAGAATACAACTTGACAGCCAATAAGGAAAAGTGCAAATTCTGTTGTTCGAGGGTAAAGTACCTGGGACATTATATTACCCCAAGAGGACTACAGATGGATCCTAACAAAGTCAGTGCGATTATAAACATGACTGCACCTACCAATATAAAACATTTACTTTCGTTCCTGCAAATGTGTTCTTGGTACAGAAGATTCATTCCCGGATTTGCTAAAGTTGCTGAACCCCTAACCCGTCTAACCAAGAAACAAGCTAAATGGCTGTGGGCGGACGAACAAGAAAGTGCCTACGAAAAACTCAAAGAACTTCTCTCGACTAGTCCCATATTGGCTCAAGCAGATGACTCAAAACCCTATATAATTAAAACCGATGCCAGCAACTATGCTATCGGTGCAGTTCTCGTGCAGGGGGAGGGTGAAAAAGAACACCCCGTGGAATACGCCAGTCGATTGCTAAATCAAGCTGAAAGAAATTATTCTACGACTGAACGCGAGGCACTCGCAGTTGTATGGGCACTTAATAAGTTTAGAGGATATGTAGAAGGGACGCCTATTACAATCCTGACGGATCATCAAGCTCTCAAATGGCTAATGACATTAAAATCCCCAACTGGACGATTAGCAAGATGGGCTCTGCAGTTACAGCCGTATGATATAACAATAAAGTATATCACTGGGAAGACGAACGTCGTAGCAGATGCGTTATCTCGCCCTAATTGTGATGCTGAAACTAAAGGAAACTGTGGAATATGTAGTATTGTGATAGATACGCCAAGGAAAAATCCTAAAGAAATAAGAGAGGCACAAATGAAGGACAAAAACATAGAGAAGATAGTTAAAGCATTTGAAAGTAATAATGAAGAAGAAGTACGATACTGGTGTCAAAAGGGTTACGTAATGAATAACGGTTTACTATACCGCTACAACCCTGATAGTGATTATGATAACAGTCAGATTCTTGTGCCAGAACAAGAACAAACCAATGTTATATCAGCATATCATGATGAGCCTGCTGCTGGTCATTATGGTACAGACAAAACGTTTGCTAGAATAGCTCAACGTTATTATTGGAAAGGCATGAGAAAGGACATTGAAAGCTACATTCGAAACTGTTTGTCATGCCAGAGATACAAACCGTCGAATATGAAACCAGCTGGACTCCTTCAAACAACTGCAATGAATAAAAGGTTTGAAGTAGTCGCTTTTGATCTGTTTGGCCCATTACCTTCGTCAACCACTGGAATGACCTGGATACTCATCGTTGAAGATCTTGCTTCTAGATGGGTAGAATTATTCCCGCTAGAACATGCAACAGCAACTAATTGCGCGACGACTCTCATTAATGAGGTATTTTTAAGATACGGCATGCCACGAAGAATAATCAGTGACAATGGCACACAGTTTGTTAGCGCTGTTATGCAGCAAGTAGCCTACTGCCTTGATATCAAGCATGCATTCACGCCCGTCTACCATCCTGAAACGAACTCGGTAGAACGTCGCAACCGAGATCTTAAAACTCAGCTCGCCATTCTTGTTGGAGATGATCATCGGACCTGGTCAGAGAAACTACCAAGCATCCGATTTGCGATGAACACTGCAGTTTGTTCTTCGACTGAGCATACCCCAGCACACCTTACATTCGGTCGAGAATTAAGAACGCCCGATGATAATGAACACGATCTACGTGAAATAATCTCGTCAGAAAATTTCATCCCTGAAATTACACCCAAACTGTTAGTATTAGCAGAAACATTAAAAAGAGTTAAAGAAGTACAAGAAGGAAAAGAAGAAAAGCGAAAGGAATACGTAGATAAAAGCAGAAGACCTAGCCCTAAATACAAACCTGGAGATCGAGTTCTCGTTGATACACATACCCTCAGTAAGACCGTCCAAGGATTCAGCTCAAAATTTGCCCCACGTCGAGATGGCCCTTATATAATTTTGAAGAATCACGGACCAAGCTCTTACCATGTCGCAGACCCTAAATCACCAAACCAAAGTGTAGGGCTATACCATTCATCTGCATTACGCCCTTTCCAAAGTGACAGTGAAAGTCCACTACCAGCACCAGCTCGGCCAATTCGAAAGCGTGGTCGACCACCTAAAACAGCTGATCAACTTGGACAGAGCCAAGTTACAACCACTCAACTTCCGAAACCCACTCGAGGACGACCACGAAAGGAACCTTCGAGTCTGCCTTCCTCGTCGAGACGTCTTCGGAGCCAGAGGGGGAGACTGTAACGAAGTAAACAATGCGCGCACGACTAATGCGATCGACCACCAGAGTACACACGTAAGGTCTCATCGCCTACGCACACATACGCGCCCCGCGCGGGTATAAAAGACGTGCCCGGCTTGCCTAACACCAGTAAAATCACATTCGACGCTCGGCCACCGTAGCGTGCAGACGTGCGCTCCGCCCCGCTCCGTCGATTCTCCGCGCCCCACCGCGCCTCCCGTCCTGTTCGTCGCAGCTTCGCCGCTTCGCCGAGCATCAAGGCCCAGTGCCTACCGTCCCGTAGTGCATCGTTAGTTTGTGTCTGATACTCGTATTAGTACACATTCTAACCGGTGTTACTCAGTGGCAAAAAAACAGCCTCTTTCGAGGCTATATTTCCTTATCGTCGTATCGTCCGCGTTTTGTTGCCCCTTCAGGGAAAAGCCACGGTTTTGTGGTTCTTGACGGGAAACCTAACGGTGTTAACGAAGTCAAGAGGGTGGTGACCCAATCCTACCCGCCGGACCCCTTCAGGGCGAGGCATTCCATTGGCATCGGGAGCTAGGACCTTGGCCTTGGGGGCTTCCCTCGTCAAACCTAGTCTTCGACTTCGTTCACAGCTACACACCTAGTGTCGGTTGGGAGTGTCTACCCCTTCGCACTAGAGCCCCTTGCGGGACTAGGGCCCTGTCGCACAATAAGACTGGCGACAGGTTTACAAGCTTAGGGCACACCTTAGGTACTCACCTCACTGTTCGCACAAGTTCAGGAGAGGCCACACATCCCCGGGCGCACCTACCCGGGGACTTAGGTACTGGTATCGTTAGATAGGAATTCAGATTAGGCCCTTCAGGCAATTCTCGACAGTCGTGTCGCTGGCAAGTTTGTTTGTGTTTTTCTTCTTGCCAGTTAGCACTACGAAAAACACAAGGGTGGGTTCGTTTTTAACGGGGAACTGTCTGCCCGGGGAGCTCACGTTTTACGTGTCTCCTCGGGACTAGGTAGTTAGCTCTAGTTAGGCTACCAAAATTAGGTTAAATAGGGTTAGGTTCCCCATGCCAAGATGGCGGAAAAACGCAATGTCTTACTGAACAGTCAGTTCGATGAGCTAGTCGCGCATCTTATTTGTGACGAAAGCGACTATATAAAGGAGAAATATGGTGATCTCCTTGCTCCTTTTAGGGAAGATCGATTTAGGGCCCTCCGCAAGGCCATTCGCACCCCTGAGAGGGAAAGTCCGTCGCGTTCGCCCTCCCCCGCTCCGATCACTCAGCCTTCCTCCTCCGATATGGAGATTGTTGAGTCCGCGCCCTCTGCCGCTGAGAGCTCCCCCGACTCCCCCAACACCACCTCCTCGTCCTCTGAATCGGAGGACTTTCAGCTGGTGCAAAAGGGCAAGAGGAAGAAGGGCAGGAAAGCTAAGGCCAATAAGGCCAAGAAGGCTGTCACAGCCCTCAATGCGCCTCCCCTTGCTCCTCAAGCCTCCCCGTCCCCGATAGCCCCCACCGCTCCTCAAGCTGCCTCCCAGGGCAGTCGCCCGCCTAGCCCTATGGCTATTTCGCAACCGCAAGGTGCGGCTCCTGTCAGCCGCCCTGCAAGCCCCACGGCTGCTTCACAGCCAGCCCCCTCCTCAGCTGCTCCTTCTTCAAAGAAGCAGCTGAAGCCACCCGCTCTGTACATCCAGGAGAAATCCAGGTGGACAGAAATCTCCAAAATGTGTGTGGATCGCAAGATCCAATACACTAACGCCACTTCTACCCTTCAGGGTATCAAAGTCAAAACCCCCACCTCTACGGATTTCCGTAATCTGGTACACGCGCTTCGTGGAAGGAACGTCGCCTTCCACACTTATAGCCTCCCTGAGGAGAAGCCGACCCGTGTGGTCATCAAGCGGATCCCCAAGGAGATTCCCTCCTCCGACATCCTGGATGATCTGACATCCCAGGGCATCCCTGTTTCGGCGGTCCACCGCCTCCACAAAAATAGGTCCCAAGGGGGTGACGAGTACGATATGGTACTCGTAATATGTGACCCGGTTGAAGGGCACCACCCTATTTTCAAGGTCCGATCGGTGTGCTCGTTATCGGGCATCATCATCGAGAGGCCCAAAAAGCTCAAGATTGTAGGGCAGTGTCATCGCTGCCAACTATATGGCCACAGCCAGAAGTACTGTTACGCACCGCATAGGTGTGTAAAGTGCCTCGGCGACCACGCCACGGCAGACTGCACCCGTCCAAAGGACAGGAGTCTCTGCACAGAGCCGCCTAGTTGCGTGCTATGCGGACAGTCTGGCCACCCGGCAAACTACAGGGGCTGCCCCAAAGCCCCGAAACAGTCCGCTGGCAAGTTGGCGAATCGCGCCAACCAACGTCAGCAGAGGGAAGCTCCCTCTTCCTTCAAAGTCCCGTCAACAGTCCTCCCAGAGCGTCTCAGCCCTCAGAGGCCTTCTCCTTGGAACATGCTGAACCATCAGCAAGCGTTCCCTGCCCTCGCGAAGGGTAAACCCAACCCCCCCATGCCCGGTCTTTTGGACAACCCTGTCCCAGCGCCCACTCCTGTGGCCGCCCCTCAGGCCCCTCAGGCCCCTCCGCAAACCCGAGCTCCCGCTGCTCCTACCCGCGCTCCTGCTTCTCAGAATTCCAATCTGAATTACTTGATGAGGTTCCAACCTCTCTGCACCGCTGAGGCCGACCGCATGGTCGCTGAGCTCAAAGCGGCAACGGACCTCCAGCAGGTCCTCGACATCATTGATGCCTATCCAGTCATCAAGGCCACTCTTCGTAACCTCAACTGCCGCGCCGTAATGGATATCACACCAAATCCCTCTTGCACCCAACCCCGGTCCCTTAGATTAGGTTATTTTAACGCCAATGGCATGAGAGGACAGCGCGACGAGATCGCCGCCTTCCTCCGTGACCATAACGTTGACGTTCTCCTCATCCAGGAGACGTTCCTCAAACCCAGCCACCGCGACCTCAAGATTGCCAACTACCGCATAGTTCGCAATGATAGGCTACGTTGTCACAAGGGCGGCACCCTCATTTACTTTCGCAAAGAATTGCATTGTATTCCCATCGATCCCCCTCCTTTAAAGTCCCTACTTGAGGTTTCAATCTGTCGGCTTGCTATGACCGGTCATCAACCGGTACATTTAGTTTCTGCTTATTTGGCCCCCACTAATACTTGGGAAGATCACAACCTCCTGGTTAGCGATCTCACCCTTCTTTTCGGCTTGAGTGACTCCGTGATCATCGCGGGCGATCTCAACGCCAAACACCCGGCCTGGAACAGTAGAACGACGAACCCGAGAGGGAAAGTCCTCTACGATCTAGGCCAATCTCTTAGTTTCGACGCGGTCGCTCCTATGGAGCACACGCACTATCCTGACACTGTAAGTCATCTTCCCGACGTTCTCGATATAGCGCTGCTCAAGAATGTGAACCTTCGGTTACACATGATTGAGACGTTACACGAGCTCCACTCCGATCACCGTCCAGTGCTCATGCACTTAATTCCTCGCTCGGGTATCATTGACCCCAGCCAGCCCCTTCCCACTATTCTCACTACCGACTGGAGGAAAGTAAGCGATATGCTGAAATCCGAAACGTCACCACTTCTAGATGGTATTCCCGACCATATCGTCTCAGTCGCAGACACCGAGGCTGCAATCGACTCGTTTACAGAACACGTACAATCCGTACTGAAGGATTGTTCTCGTGAAGTACCAGCGGTGAGTGATCGCCGCTGGATACTTCCCGACGATATACGTGAACTGATAACCGAGAAGAACGCGGCCATACGTGCCTACAGCTCCTGGCCCTGCGATGCGAACAAAGCTCACATGCGTTCCTTACAGCGTGCTGTAAAGAAACGCACTAGTGAGTTTCGCTCGAGTCAATGGGACAAGACGCTTAGCGAACTCGAGCCCACTCATCAAGCCTTCTGGCAGCTTCAAAGGAAGTTGCGCACCTCGGAAGAGGTCTCTTCTCCACCCCTCATACGTCCCGACAAGAGCGTCGCTTTTGACGACTCTGAAAAAGCAGAATGCCTAGCCGACAGCTTGGAATCTCAATGTTCGCCAAGCACTCTACCAGTAGACAAGCAGCACCTCGATGAGGTGGATGCAGAAGTTGAACGTAGAGCATCGCTTCCCCCTTTTGAAGATCCCGATGACCCCCTCCCCGCCATCACCCCGGAAGAGGTCAAGGATATTATAGATAAGCTTAAGCCTCGGAAAGCCCCTGGCGCCGACGGTTTCACGAATAGAGTTTTTAAAGCCCTCCCCGCTAGGCTCATAGTCCTTTTGGCTGCCATCTTCAATGGCGCCCTGAGCAATAATATTTTCCCCCAAACGTGGAAAGAGGCCACTGTTATAGGTATTCCCAAACCTGGGAAACCGAAAGCCCAGCCCTCCAGCTACAGGCCGATCAGTCTCCTGAGTGCTCTCGGCAAGATCTATGAAAGGCTTATTTACAAGCGTCTCAGAGATTTTGCCGAGACAAAGGGCCTCATCCCGAAAGAACAGTTCGGCTTCAGGACCGAACATTCTTGCATACATCAAGTCCACCGCATCGTCGAACACGTGAGCGCTGGTTTCCAGCGCGGAGCGATGACGGGGGTGATGTATTTCGATATCGCGAAAGCCTTTGACAAGGTCTGGCACAACGGGCTGATATACAAGCTTTATCAGCTCGGTGTGCCCGACCGTCTCGTGCTCATCTTACGAGACTTTTTGTCAAACCGTACCTTCCGCTACCGTGTGGGTAAGACGTTATCTTCTCCTCATCCGATTCGCGCCGGAGTCCCTCAGGGCTCCGTTATCTCTCCCCTCGCGTTCACCAGCGACATTCCGAGGAACCAGAAGGTTCAAACAGCACTTTTCGCTGACGACACCGCGATTTATTACACCGGCCGTTCTCCGGATAACATCCGCCGCATTCTCCAGAAAGCTGCCGACTCGCTCGGCGCTTGGTTCCGTAAGTGGAGAATAGAAGTTAATCCCGAAAAAAGCCAGGCAGTTTTATACTATAAGGCACGCCTTAAGCGTTCGCCAGGTCCCCCCATCACTATGTTCGGTAAGCCTATCCCTTGGGAGAGGCAAGCCAAGTATCTCGGAGTTATTCTGGACGACCATCTGTCGTTCAAGGCCCACATCAAAGCAGCTCGTGACCGGGCTGCCTTTGCTATGGGCCGGCTCCACTTCATGATCACTAGGAAGAGCAAATTGTCACTCAAGTGCAAATTGCGTCTTTTCACCGCAGTCATCCGCCCCATCATGACCTATGCTTGCATAGTATTCGCGCATGCCCACCCGCGTCATATCCACACGATGCAGACCTTGCAGAACCGATATCTCCGAAAGATCACCGGTGCCCCCCCTTACGTCCGTAACGATAGTCTTCACGTAGACCTCAGAATCCCCACCGTTAAGCAGTTCATGAAACGCCTTTCCAAGCGTTACTTCGACTCTGCTATTAAGCATAGGAATCCCCTAATCGCATCGGCCGCCCGGTACGACCCATCGCGTATTAGCTCCGTCCAACGTCCGCGTCACACCCTAGTCGCCCCCGACGATCCGATCACTATCTTGCAAGAGAGTAGGAAAGATACCAGTACGGTTCGCAGAGCGTACAAATACAGACCGAAAACCTACCGACCTCGCCGCAGAGGTCCGGCGCGAAATCCCCGATCAATCCCTCCCCGACCCTTGCTCGAGCCAGCCCGCGACGCTGAGCCTGTAGTATTAAATCAGTCCCTAAATAAGGACAATCAGATCCAGCCTGTCCCTTTGCTGCCCCCAGCGACGCCCTAAGCCGAGGTTCGTACCCCACAGGGGGTGCCCTTAGAGCGCTGTCGCTTAGTTTTTAGTTATTTTCGCCCTGGCTGGAGGCCTTAGAATCAAGGCATCCACAGGACATTGCCCGGTTAAGCAGAAGCCAGTCTTCTCAGACTGAACTGCGAGATGCCCTATCCAAAAAAAAAAAAAAAAAAACCACCAGTTCGACTCTGCGAGGGCTTTGTATCCGACGATTCGGAACTACTCCCTAGCAAGTTGAGCGCTCTGCGTATAATACGTCACTCCTGGTGATACTTTCGTAACACGGAATATTACCGGTGTGTCATATTATTTGTGGAGTTATTTTGCTTTGAGCGCTTCACGCTTTTGTTTACTCTTTGCTAGTTACCTACATTGCTTAAACTTTGCAAGTCACTTTTTCACTCTCACTCATTGATAATTCTGTTTCCTCATATTTTATTAGCTTCATCATTTTATTGTATAACTAAATAGCATAACATAGCATAGCATAGTATTAATATATTTTCTCAATCGCCTAGCTTGCACTAGCTTATTAGCTTAACTTTTGTTTTGTATCGCCTACCTTCATTAGTGTAATATTGGTTTACTTAATAATTTCGTTTCTCCTTGCTACCCGTTTCTTTGTTTTGTATAACATTCTTGTGTATCGTGTGTTATTTTGAATATAGGTCTAAGCATTTCTTTCTGGAGTATTATTTATGAAGAACCCCACTACAGTTTTTATTTTTGGAGTTACTAAATAGTATCAAAAGATATTTCACCGTAAAATTGTCAAACACGTTATATTACAATATAACGTGTTTCTCTATAGCGATATTGTAACTCTCTTATTATCGTCAACTGAACACACGGAAGTATCTCTGCCCCCATAATCGAGACTTGGGGCACCCCCCCGTCAGGTTAGTTAGGTTCCTTTAATTAAACCCTGCACACAGAAATGGGGGCCCCGCGAAGTGGGGCTCCGTCGACTATGGTTTTTAGGGGAATATAAAGTATTTTAAGGTTAGGTTATATTAATCGATATTTCTCAGGAATGGTACCTACATTATCTTTTCATGAGAGTGGTACCACTGGGCAAGGGGGACCCCTCCTTCCCTAGACACCGCGTGAGTTGACTACCATCGCATGCATTTCACGAAAAATAATGCCCGTTTCATTTTAATAATTTGCCCGGGTCTCGGCGTTCTCCGTTTGCAGTATGTTAGATTAATCGTGTGGTGTTTTAATCGAGGAATTAATTTTAAGATTGGCTAAAAGATTGATTGATTGTTTAGTTTTTGGTTGTTTGATTGTCGTGACGTATAACGAGCGAGTGCGGTGGCACCACGGAACAGGCACCATTCATTATTTTACATTCGAGATAGTGCAGAGTGCAAAAAAATATTGAAGTAAGTTAGCAAGCAAGTAGCAATCTGAGGTGAGTAAGATGTATAATATGATTTGATTTGATTTCCCGGACATTGTATCTATCTATGATTTGTTGACATGGTACTTATGATTGTTATTTTTATTGTTACTTTTTTATTATTATTTTTACATTTTTGTGTAAATTTGTGATTTGTATTTATCTCGTGTCTCTTTATGTGTAATTTTTAATATGGGGAAACTTGAAATAAATTAATTTTAGTTTATTATTATTATTTATTTATAATATTAGTCTAGTACGGTGGAAATGATGTGCGACTGCAGCTTTACTGATAATACCGCGAATTGTTGAGCTTTTACTAAAATATTATCATATAATGTGGTTTCGATTTTCTAAGAGCCATTATAGTACTTGCTGTGATAATGTTTTCACTGTCAGTAATCGTGGATTCAACCTAAAATTGGGGTTCTGTGAGAGCATGACTGAATATTTAAAACAGTGTTTTGTTTTTACAATTTTTTTGAAGAACATAGGTAATGAAAAAAAAGACTTAATTATACACTGTTTACAGACGAATAGTGTGAATTAATCATTTTACCAATTATTTTTTCTTCGGGAAGAACTTACGTAGTTATATCAAGTTTTACGTATCTAGTGTTTATATTTTTTTTATGAAGTGCAGCCCTACGTATTAATAGCCTCACTGAACTTTAGAAACAATACCTTTTTATATATAAACTGCAGTTAACATTGTGGTTTTTCAGGGACCAATGGACGACGCCAATAAGGATATCCTGAAATTTCTTAGTCGAGACAATTTTAATGCTGCTTACAGCAGCGGAATGGCCGTGGAAAATCACACATTTTATATTAAGTGCAAACTGTGTTAACTGTGGACTATATACTTGTTAAATGAATTATTTTCCTGATGTGGGGGTTGCGATATTATGGCTATTTATGACCATTATCCTTCCGATGAATGTCGGCTTTGCAATTAAATAACATTCATCACGAAATCGTTGGTTTTTTCGAATGTTGAATCATTGCTTGGTGATTCAGAAAAATAGCTGGAATATGGACCCTCTTCAGAAATGAGATCTTTATAAGACACATTTTGTACGGAATTTTTTCAAAATTAATTCCGTATCGAAATGTCTGAGTATTGTTGTAAAAGCGATCCAATAATCCTTTTTGGAAATTAACTGTCATTTAATAGAAACATTTATCTACATGTATGTGCCCCTTTTGCGTCATTAAAGTGATAGATACCCATATATAAAACTAACAAGCGCATTACTAGGCACCAAAACAGTTGTTATACAATAATTCTGCTCTATTATAGTGTCTGTGTGATATGCTTATCGATAAAATTAAGTAAAATGTGTTGTAGTTAAATTAATTAATATGCATCTTAAAACTATTATGGTACACTAACGTTTTATTAGCGTCATTTGAAATTAGACTACATCACAAAAACACTCTATTGTAAAGTCTTTGTAACTCCTAACGCACACGTACTATAGCAGTGATCTGAATATCCACAATATCACAATATCGCCCTGTAGTTGAGTGTTCATCACTGCTATAACGTAACTACTATTGCAGTTCGTTTGGAACCCTTATTACGCTAATCAGATAAATAAAGGCACCTGTTAACAATTTTATAAAGCAATATTTCAGTTCTGTGCCTTCGGCTTGACCTTCGGAGATAACCTACCTTACCTAAATGCACACACATGTATCTACTTACGTTCCTTCGTCTCTGTTGATGTTCCAGGCGCGGGGGTGAGGCGCGGGGGGCGCGCCGTACCCCGCGCGGGGGGCGGCGGCTGCCGCGCGACGGGAGAGCGCGCGTTCTCGTTAGTACGCTTACTGTTACCTGATGTACGCACATGTTTTGTTTACGTTGTGATTACGATTAAAATAAAACGTATTATTTACGAAAAGTGTGCTATTTCAACGTTGTTGAAACGTTTTGTGAGTGGTTTACCATTGGATATCGGGGTAAGTCACTCAATTATTTATTTGTTTCTGTGTTGTTTGATATGTTCAAGGTGCGGGATTATTCGGAATTTATTGTGAATGTGAAATATCGCAAGCTTAGCATGCTCGATGTCATTGCCGTTAGCATAGTTTTTGTCGGACATGCCATCCGCAAAATATGCACGAGTTATTATCGTATTTGTCGGACATACCATCCACAATATACGAACCTAGATGAGACGATCACGACGCAGCAACTGCGCTCGTTTGACAAGTCGGCTATTCAGCCACAGTCCGTCAAGTCATAGGTGGCTATGACTAGCCCAAATAGTGGGCCGCGCGGCCCAAGACTTGGACGGCGCGGCCCAGAACTTGAGCGGTGCGGCTCAGGATTTGGGCGGCGCGGCTCAAGATTTGGGCGGCGCGGCTCAAGATTTGGGCGGCGCGGCTCAAGATTTGGGCGGCGCGGCTCAAGATTCCGGCGGCGCGGCTCGAAACTTGAGCGGCGCGGCTAAAAATTTGGGCAGTGCGGCTCATTGATTGAGTGGCGCAGCTCTTAGATTGTATGCCTCGGCTCGATTATTTTTAGGCTTTACTTAATCAATGAGCCGCTAGAGATCAAATTGAATGGACCTGCTTGGGTATGCATGACCGTTTTGCTTTGGCTTCAGATGACCCAACGAGGGAACTTGGTAACCCTCGGCGAGCTACTGGACGAGCATGCTGCTACGGACCAGGACGAGGAAATTTTGGATCGAGTGAAAGTGCTAGCTCAAGAGCAACTACCGGATGGCTGGGCACGTTGGGAGGTGACTACAGCAACAAAAGAAGAAGTGTTCAGTGAGCAGATCGATCCCAATATACTAAATAAATTAGTATTTGCCCTGCCTACCGTGGGCCTAGTCCGTGCATTTTTACCAGAGGCGGATCACCTTTCGGAGAAGGGGTATCGAGAAATAAGATGTAAACTTCTCGATTGGGCTTTTACGCGGGCTCTTATTCTCGGGCCACCGGCTGTGGCAAACCGCATTCGGGGCTCGGCAGCGCGCACTGAGTTTTTCAAACAATCAGTCGAGACACTAAGGCCACTGTTACACACTAGAGCCGAAGCCGATCAAATTCTCTCCGGGGCCCGCTCTGAAACGGAGGAGACTAGTCGCAAGAGAAGGAGTACGTCCTCTGTAACGTCGCGAAATCAAGAGCCTTCTGCACGTAGACGCAGGAGGAACTCAGATTCACCCTCCACATCGCGGGATGCCAGAATCGACGCTCTGGAGCAGAGAGTGGAGTGGAGGGTGCGGTATTGTTGGACAAACTAGAGCGGCGACAACAGTCCGACTGTGATTCTGACAAAGAAAATGGCTTTTCCAACGATGAAGAAGATGCAGTTTCGGAGACCTCTGATTCTCCGTCATGGAGAGCACCTGCTTTGGACCCATATTGGCAAGTCGAGGGAGACGAGAAGGAGCTCGAATTTCTGCCCACAACTAAAGAAGCGGACCCTCTGATACCCGAGCCTTCAGCGCAACTCAAGAGGGAAGGAATTGAGTGCCAAAGGCTGGGCACCGATAGCTGGAACCGGATCCGTTACAAGGAAGTGGAAAAGCACTTGCAGGTGGCGTCAGTATTTAGCGCTCTTAAAATAAACATGGAACTGGGCACTTTAGCCACTCAACCTTCTCCCTGGCTTACGAAGCAAGAGAATCTCCTTGGCACAATCACGCACGGGTTGCTGCTTCAACGTAGGGCCCTTGCGGAAAATTTAAACTCAATTATTAAAAAGTGTCCGAGTGCCAGCACAGAATTTAGGCAGCTAGTGGCGGAGGACTCCACCTTCAAGACGATTTCGGATCAACTTCTGCAGTTTGTATGCGCTCATAGGTCCGAGACCATCGACCTTCGTCGTAAAGCATTCAAGACAAGAAATGAGGTCCTTAATAGCGCACTCCACAATATTCCTCCATCACCGACCCACTTGTTCGAGGAGAAACAGCTTAGTTCTTTAGTCAAGGATAACGGGGGAGTGGCAGCTGTTTTTATTTCACCAAGAGCCACAGAAAAGACCGTGAATTCCTTTCGTAAACCAGCTCCACCGACTAGGTCCAAAGCCACGAAACCATCTTGGCGTTCTCGACCGGCTCAATACTCCGCTAACTACCACTCATCACCCTACAACTCATCGTCTCACAACTCATCATCTCGCAATCCGCCACCGAAAAAGCTGGAAAAAGCCATCTAATCAAGGTCAACGTAGGGGTAGAGGTGGAAGCGACAAGAAGTTTCGAAAACCCCGCACCACATATTGACGGTTTTCGAGGGGGACAGCTGAGCGAGTTCCAAGCAGAATGGGAGAAAATAGGGGCACCAAAAGCGATTTTAAAAATAATTTCAGGTTACACAATACCTTTCGTGTCCAAACCGCCTTCTATCCCGCTGCAAGAAAACTTGGAAAGATTCGCGACAAGACCTTCGAATGCGATGTCCAAAGAGCTCAGTCAGCTTCTAGCCCAAGGTGTAGTCGAGAAGTGTTGCTCCAAGACTGGATTTCTGTCGCGAATGTTTTTAATTCCAAAAACAAACGGAAAGCTCAGGCAAATTTTCGACCTTCGCCGCCTGAATTGCTATTTAAACCCCCGAAAATTTCGCCTGGTAAACCAGACTCAGGTCCCCGATTTTCTCCAGCCCGGCGACTTCTTAGGAAAGCTAGACATAAGTCAAGCCTACTTTCATGTGCCAATAAAAGCGAGCCACCGGAGATTTCTCGCGTTCAGTTATGCAAACGAACTCTATCAGATGTCGTCCCTTCCCTTCGGCCTATCCAGCGCACCGTTAGCTTTCTCTCGCGTCACCAAATGGGTAGCAGGGTTTATGCGAACAAAGGGTCTACGAGTCCTAGTATACTTAGACGACTTTCTTTTAGCACATCAAGACCCAGATGTGCTAAAACGTCAAATGACCTACGCAGTGGGTCTCCTACAGAGTCTTGGCTGGTGTGTAAACTTGGAAAAGTCTGTGCTAGAGGCTACAACAAGCATAGAATTCCTAGGGATTGTGTGGGATACAGACAGAAACGAGAAAAGACTCCCGGAAGAGAAAATAATTCGATTATTGACAGATTTAGAGAAGGTATTGCAAAGAAATCAATGGACGTGGCAATTAGGAACCTCACTCATAGGTCGTCTGGGTTTTGCAGCTTTGGTGACCCCTCTAGGTCGTCTGTTCACCAGGTATATTCAGCGCGCCAGCCTCAAACTATCTCAGTACCAGCCCGACCGGCTGCGGGTCTTACCATCACAGGCTGTGAACGACTGTCTTTGGTGGACTTTCAATGTGAGAGTACCGGGAAGATTATTTTATCCAGAGCCAACGATTTTTGTTACAACAGATGCGTCAGACGAAGGCTGGGGTGTACAGATCGGCGATGGCCACCTATTGGGGAAATGGACCAAAGAGCAAGCTACTTGGCACATAAACAGGAAGGAATTATTCACCGTGTACATCGCTCTAGAGAAATGTCAGAACGCGGTAACAGGAAAATCGATCATGATTCAATCCGACAACAAAACGGTGGTTTCGTACCTGAGGAACCAGGGAGGAACACGGTCTATGGTGTTGTTAGAGGAGTCCAAAAAGATCCTGTTACTAGCGGAGAGCTTAGGAGTAACGATTCATTCCTTTTACCTTCCAGGCCGTTACAACTCCATAGCCGACAGTTTGTCAAGGGGAAAGAGTCTCCCGGATTGGCATGTCCTAGACGAAATCACGACAAAAGTGTTTCTAAAGTGGGGTACCCCTCAGATAGATTTGTTCGCAACCAGTCGATCGAAAGTAGTCTCGACATATGCGTCGATAGAAGCATGGGACACACAGGCGATGTTCATCAACGCATTCAGCCAGACCTGGCATTACAAACTGGCATGGATCTTTCCACCTCCACCTCTGATACCCAGAGTACTACGCCACCTCAACCAATCTTCAGGGACTTACCTGCTGATGGTTCCTCGTTGGGAAACAGTTTTCTGGAGAGGCGATCTGAAACGAAGGGCTCTGGAAGCCCCCTTTCAGATACGCAATGTCAACAGTTGCCTGATCGACCTATCCACCGATCGCCCTCTGCCGAACGCAGGAGACCTCTCTTTCGAGGTTTGGAGGATACGGGGTGGAGTGAACTTATAGCAGATATGGATCCTGGCGATATTGAACTTGTTCAGTCAGCATGGCGTGATTCCACGTGGCGCACTTATGAGTCTAGCTGGAAGCAATGGGTCTCGTGGTGTAAACAAAATGGGAAATGCCCTAGTAATCCTCGACCTCAGGATTTAGCTACCTACTTAGGATACTTATCGCGTGTTAGAAAGCTCGCAGCTTCAACCATTTTAGTCCAAAAGTCAGTCATATTAACGTTGGCTGATCCTACACAGGAGAAAAGGTTGGCAGCTCATCCTTTAGTTTCAACTATAGTCAAAGCTATAGGAATTAAAAAGTGCGCATCTTCATCATCAAAGTCACAAATCTGGGACGTACACGATCTGCTAAGATGGTTGAGATCTCATTGCCCAAATGAGGATAGTATATTCCAGGTGTCTCGACATGTAGCCTTGCTCTTATTGTTGGCGTCAGGACGTCGCATCCACGACCTTACACTCTTATGCATCGACGATCAACATTGCGATAGATCAAGCACTGCAATAACGTTCTGGCCTAAATTTGGCTCTAAGACCGATAACATCAAGAATCGGCAGTCAGGATGGCAGTTAACTTGCTCAGAAGACCCTGCATTGAGTTTAGTCAAATGGGTGAATTGTTTGATAGAGTTGTCAGCAAGTAGAAGAAATGCTCGGCTGAACTTGCATAGTCTATTTATCACTACGCGTGGTGAAGTTAAAGCCGCCACAAGAGCTATAATTGCAGGTTGGATTAAGGCTCCTTTTAGAGATTTAGGTATAAACTACAGCCCGGGCTCAATTAGATCAGCCGTTGCGTCGAGTGACTATCAAAATAACGTCCCGTTAGATTTCATTTTGAAAAGAGGGAACTGGAGAGGTTCCGACAATTTCTTTAAGCATTATTGCAAATCGCTAGAACGTCCTGGAAATGAAAACTTAAATGTTCTTAATAATTCATTCTCGGCAGTTTGATTAGCTGTTAATGTATCTAATGAGTGCACTTGTGATTTTACTGAGATTTAAAAAGACTTATGATATCTCACTATTTTAATTAACATATATAATTTTCTAATTGTTATTTTTGTGTTATAAAAGTCTAATTCGATAACGAATGTTTTAATGACCAGCGTCTTATTTTGTTATTATTAGACAGAGCTCCATTAATTAGTTCGATTATAGTAGCAGTACTAACTGTTTGAACGATCTAAATGAGACCTAATATTTTTAAGATAACAGAAATTGTACTAGATTTAAGATTCCTAAGGGAAATAAAAATGTCATCATTTACGTAAATCTGGGTTTTATTTCAAGGATGCTTTACACCTACTTCTGTCACAGTACGCTATAGTTAGAGGGCGCCGGCAGAAAATAGACACGTCTCCGAAGGTCAAGCCGAAGGCACAGAACTGAAATAAGACCGTTTTCCACCCCGAAGGGAAGAAAACGAATATTTCAGGTCTTGCCGAGGCTTGACCGAAACAAGCCCTTGCCGGCTCTTCGGAGTAAACATACTAACGAGAACGCGCGCTCTCCCGTCGCGCGGCAGCCGCCGCCCCCCGCGCGGGGTACGGCGCGCCCCCCGCGCCTCACCCCCGCGCCTGGAACATCAACAGAGACGAAGGAACGTAAGTAGATACATGTGTGTGCATTTAGGTAAGGTAGGTTATCTCCGAAGGTCAAGCCTCGGCAAGACCTGAAATATTCGTTTTCTTCCCTTCGGGGTGGAAAACGGTCTTATTATTATGTACTAGTTATATAGTACTTGACTATAACGGTTGTATAAAATGGAGTGGTAAACGTTTACATCCTTTGTTTATAGATATTTTTGGCTCTATAAGCATTTAGAGCAATAATGTATTGTTGAACGCCTTTATACAACACTCGGGCACCACTAAAACCTTCATAACCCGTTTATAGAGCTTTTTAGAGTTATGAGCTGAAATAGTAGAACTGAATTGCTGGTTGGGTAATAACCTCGCAACGACGCGTGCGCATGATTCTGTAGCTCCGCGAATACGCATAGTTTCCGTGTTTCGCTAGATATCTTGTGTTTATTAGAATGAAATAACATAGGTAGTATTTCGGTAATCTTCTGTTTTTATGTCAATTCATACTTTTATCTATGTGTAAATGTTTTATCTTTTTGATTTGATTTTAAATTCAATTCCCACACAACCCCCCTATACCTACATATTAACAAAACAAATAATGTTGTAAGATTTAAATAAAATACAGTCACGTGAGTGAAGCCGCGGAAACAGCTAGTGCAGTAATAAACTACGTCTCTTGTACTCACCCCAGGAGTGCGCCATCCCCACGTACAGCGCTACCAACGCCAGCAAACATTGCGTTCTACACATTTTATACTTCAGAAATGCTAAGCTGCTTTAACAAAAGTAACAGTTAGTTGGAGCGTCCACAGCTGGTGACTGCTCTTGAGAGATTAAATATAAAATGAATGTTTTTCGCCGACTTCAAACAAAAATATATAATTCGTTTATTGTAAAATGTTTTGGCGCAAACATGATAAGATAAATAGTGGTCTCATAATTTATCTGAAACCAGGATGTACCCACGGATATCCGCAGATAGCACGGTAACCTATCGAATAAATTCGTAGGTATAGTAATCCCAAGTCCTTTATCTGGGGGCATGGGAGTGCTCACGCCAAGACGAGTCAAGCGAAGCGCAAGGGCACTACCTACCTTTTCTCGAAGCGCTTCGTTGGTTTTTTGAAACCTTATACTTTACCCTCATATACTTTAGATTTCATTAATTTCTAAAAAACCCTGATTTCGTCACTGACTCACTGATTGATCATCAACATTCTTGGGGTATTTCCTAATGTCCTTGATAGCTGAAATTTGGTACGTAAGCAAACAAAAAATATAAAACTTGTAACGTTTATCCCCCAACCCCTTAAACTAGAGAATGGAAGTTTGTATGAGACTTCCGCAATTTTGATGCTAGCGGTCTGAAAATTGATATAGGTTCTCCTGGCGTCTCTTATGTGTAAGAACTACACCCTAAAAATGTGTCAAAGACGAGACCATAATGTATAATGTTTGTGTGAAAACACAAACATTAATTTTCATCCTTATGTTTTTGACTATTGTACCTAAGCCAAAATTGTATCTACGTTCTTTCTAAGTAACTGCACGGCCATTATGCGGAGGGTTAGCATGCCTTTTTGCTTTTGAATTCGTATTGAAGCTTTTCTGTACATTTTAGTGTTTTCATTCTTTGTTTACTTTTGTAATGTCAGAAAATGACAATGACAAGCCTAGTTTTCTTTTTAATTGATTGCTGGAGCTAGGAGTTGTAGGTTGTATACCTACGTTTGATGCTAGACCTTCTTTGTAACCATTTTATTCTTCTATGTTCTAAGATATTCTAGAACAATCTAAAAAATCATTGCGAGATGACGGGAAGCCGGGCCTGGGGAAATTCAGTCTGCTTCTGGTGCTCGAGCCGGCCAGAAGCTTGACAGTGCTCTGAACCATTTTATGTGGTCGCTAAGCCGGCGATATCTAGCCCTGGCGTGACACTGAAGTCCTGTCGGTCTTGAAAGAAGGTATATCTCTTACTACTGCGAGCCTGAACACTGGCGGACTTGAGTGGAGAAGTCTTTTGCATACGCTGCGAGCCTGGACACGGGCGGCGGGTTACCTTCAACTTGCCCTCTGGTAGCAGCCTTACCCCAGAGATTGACGTCTGCGAGCGAGCCTGACACAGCGGCGAGCGGTTTCTGCCAGCTGGAACTCGGCTTCTCTACATTAATAAACATATAATTTCCTTGCCAGTTTTATTTTGAACGTATCCTAATGCGACTTTAGGAAAATGTAACGTTACAACTTTCAAAACGTTATCAGATCTCATTTAATTAATGAAACTTTATCGATTTTAATTTTTATAAGACTAATAAGACTCAAATTTTTATCGATGGCGTAATTCTGATTTTAAAATATTATAACATATTTTTATTAAGATACATTTTCTAAGGCCATTTTGCCCATCTATTGCCACGTAAACGTGATTTGAACTCAAATAAAAAGATTATTTTTACTTATACTTTTTATTTTTTTTTATTTTTTAGTAGACTTTTTTTTTACTTTGCCTCGCTTTCGACAAAAGGATCCCGCATTTATCACTCAAAAAGTGTCAAAAACCCGAATAGGCAAAAACTGGCAACGCTGTAACAATCTCAGTCACAAGACATAAAACTGTAGTTGCCCATTCTCTAACGTAGATCTCTATTGAGAAGAACGGGCAAGAATATCTACGGACACTCTTTTAAATCATTACATTGTTACAAAATCTTGGTCACATCATCCATGTTGAGGTGGTATATTATGTGAGAACGATTGTTGCAAGATGTGCACGTTAAAAGTGTCCTTATTAAAAACAAAAGAAAAATACAATTAAAAATAAAATAATTAATTCAAATAAGCCATGGCAACTAAGAAAATCGAGTCACAACTGACAGCGCCCGTTCACGTACATGACGCATGGATCACCACCATTCAACTTCCGTTAACTTACTCATGTGATTCAACTCAATAATATTGAAGAGAACAGAATGATCCGACACACAAAAGAAAAAACAGAGGTAGGCATGTAACTAATTTATTAAATTCAGGCTATACATCCATAAAATCATAATCATAATCTTAATTTTGCCAAAAGAATAACAAGCTTACAAAAAACACACAAGTACTTATTCCAATGAAGCTAAAAGATTAGGTATAAATTAGACATTACACGATGATAAATTCTGGATGTTTCGAAACCGATTCACGCTGACCCCCGTACTAGATATAAAACTGTAGTATGGTGGGGCAGTTTTCCACGTTCGCAGTTTACAATATTAAATTAAGAAGTGTTAGTATAATCTTAACCAAATTTTAGTATGTGTTACCTTCATGTATAACAAAGGCCGTACGTTTAAGTAGTACGTTGAAGAGGCTGATTGTCGCTTAGGAAAATGTAGAATTAGTAGTCATCTCAATAAGGGCTATCGTTTTGGAGCTCTCTAGATGGCGCCACTGACGGGTAAGGTCCTGGTAATAATTTTATTTCATTCTCTAAAGTACCATTATCTTCATAAAAAGTTTATTTTGTTTCATATAACAAAAATTAGCAAGCATGAAACATTTATAAATTATTTTACCTCCAAGTACTAACAATCAGATCCTAAGTCGCTATTAAAAATCTTCTATTCATTATTATTTAGGTTTGTCCCAATCAAGACCACAATCGTGAATAAACGCGCAAACACTATAATATGATCTGACATTTCGAAAGACCTACTCTACACGAACGCCTCTAGCGGCGAATTCATGCGCAATTATCGGGATATCACAATCTAGGAATTGGAACTCTTCGATCGGTAGTTGAGTAAAGCTGTTCTGTTAAGCTTCAACCATACAAATAATATTGATTAAAGCTATTGGTAATTTTAAAATTACTATGGTCGCACAGTGGGACCGAACAATCGGTTGGAAAAAACTTCAACAAATTTTAAATTACACAGGCGCAGGCAGACTGCTTGCAGATTTAAAAATAAAATGTACAAAGCTTACTTTAAATAGTGACAATTATGTTATACCTCAACAGTGAGGAACATTTTCGATGAAGGTTTTCGCCAACGCGACAGTAAATCAGCTACTGTTAGGTTTCTTTTCGCTAGCTCGTACGTAGGGGTGTCGGTGGCAGTGTCACTTGTGTCAGTTTCACATCGTGATCCCTCGTGATTAGCAGCACACTGACAGACTGGCTCACTTTCCTCATTCAGGGAACAGTCACCGTCGTTCCAACAGTATCCATGACACGCGTACACTTCACACCTCTTCCCCGAATAGCCGGCAATACAACTGAAATAATGTAAAAGTCAATCATGGTTATTGAAAGTCCTTTAAACTAGGAAACCATCAGAAGCAGTAATAGTACATTTTGATACAAGTGGAGAAAGTTTGTTATTGTAGTTCAAGGCGGTATTAACACACAGCCGTAGGCGAGGGTGTTTTTGAGCCGAGAACTGTAATAACAAATGACAACGTGTAACAAATGACGTTTATCTACCCAAATATCATAAACCCTCTCTAATGCGTTCAAAAACCATAGGCAATGACCAGCATTACCAACCTGCAGAAATAAACGGTACTGTAATGAATTCATAACGCAACTGCAAACAGTTGCGTTATGAGTTTTAAATTTGGAACAGGTGTCAAATTCAAGTGAGTGTGCTATTCTAGTACCACCTACATTAAATCAGATATCGATAGATAAAAAAAAAGAAACCCCAATTCAGTATGATTTTAATTATAAATCGCACGACATTTTGATATCGAGTGACACAAGAATAGTGACTTTGTTCGTTTGCCTATGATTTAAAAAAAAATGACAGATATCCGAAACGCCGCCATTTCGAGCTGTCATTTGTTCGTTAGCTTTTTATTTCCAGTAATCCAGTTACGAGTAGACAAATTTTCTGATAAGTTCTTTATTTCTGTCGAAAATGAGTGATAGTGACTCAGAAATTGGCATGAACGCGCCGCCAGATATCGTAAATGCAGCGACGAATGCAACTAATAACCTGTTACCACAAAAATCAAGGGCCAAGTAACAATGCTGGTCATTTCCCTATGGTTCCTGAACCCATCATAGAGCCCTTATGATATTTGGGTAGATAAAGTAGTGTATACAACTATACATAATTAGGCATTACAACACTCGTGTGATGCTATTAAGAAACTCGCCTTCGGCTCGTTTCATAAACCCACAGTTGTGTTGTAATGCCCTTTATTATGCACAGTCGCATAAACTACTATTTTCAATACACTTTTGAAGAAATAAAATAAAAGTAAGTATGTAAATATTTGTGTCATGAATTATTACGAGACTATGATTTAAGTTGCTTTTTTTTTCGCGATTTGCTGTCGCTAGGTTGCAGGAGAGGCAAAGGCATGAAGCCGTAATACAGCTTTATATGAAAAATTGATTTTCTATACAATTTTGAATTTAGAACACAAATAAATATTAATTTGTTTATAAAACTAAATATTAAAGTAGGTACTTACGGGATAATATCAGTGATGTTCTTTAGTTTCTACGAGCACCCGATATTTCGACGCTGTTGCAAGCATCATGATCCCGGGAATACTGAAGAGGGATGTTTCGGAATATCATCAAAAGATGAAAATAATGTCTCTGTCAGGGTTCAGCGGACTATTCAAATCGTTAAGGAGAACGAGGACGCATTGCCTGAACAAGTTTTAAAGAAACTGCTTAGACCAAAGGTACCTCAGCCACCTAGGATGTACGGATTACCTAAGATCCATAAACAGGATGTTCCTTTGCGTCCGACAGTGAGTCAAATTGATTCCCCTTGCAGTGACTTAGCTCGACATGTTTCCAGTGTGTTACAACAACTAGTAGGCCACACGTCGTCCTTTGTAAAGGACTCTCGGCATTTCGTCAACCTATTAAAACAGACCAGGGTCAAGGTGGATCAGATTATAGTGAGTCTTGACGTTGAATCACTTTTTACCAATGTACCCACGTAAAGGAATGTTTAGAAGTGATTAAAAAGAAATTGCCAGAGAAGAACATCCCAACAACGTACGCCAAATTCCTGACATTGTTTGGCATCTAGCTATTTCGTATACGGAAGCCAGTTCTGCCATGGGCAGTCCTGTGGTCCCTGTAGTGCAATGGTCAATTTGTGGATGGAACACATTGAAGATCTAGCAATCTCAACTTGTCCGTTGCCAATTAAGTGTTGGAAAAGGTATGTGGATGACATTTTTTGTGTTTTGAAAGGAGATGAAACCGAAATAAAGATGGTTTTGGACCACTTGAATGACGTCCACAAAACCAAGAGGTTCACGGTTGAAGTAGAAAAGAATCAGGTTTTGGCTTTCCTGGACGTTAGAGTGAATGTAAAGGATGATGGGAGACTCGGTCACACAGTCTACCGGCAACCGACTCACACAGACCTCACACCATCACCCCTACTACCTAAACTCCGTAGTACACTCACTCACTAATCGCGCAAGAGATTTGTGCGATTCAGAACATTTACCTGAGGAGTTAACCCATGCGCTGGAGGTCTTACGGAATAACGGCTACAAGGAGACAATAGAAAAAGACCGCTGAGGACTCGACCAGCCAGGGCTCAGGTAGAACGTCAACCGATTTACTTGCCATTTCTGAAGGGAGTAACTGACAAAATCAGTAGGATACTGAGTAGGAACTCAATTAAAACGGTCTTCACTCCCTACAACAAAATCGGGCAAAATTTGCGGCCACCAAAAGACAAACTGCCCTTGGAACATCCTGAGATATACAAAATTCCGGAGTTGCGGGCCTGTTCGAAAGAGATACCGCGGCCCCGGAACATAAAGGGCGAGGAAGGAATATGGATGGGTTTTAGTCAGTAAGAGTCTGACACTCCCTCCCGCTCCGCCTAGAGTGGGAGAAGTCATTTGATGATTTCCCATTCCAAAAAAAAAAGGTATACAAAATTGACTGCACTTGCGGCAGCTCATACATAGGACAAACAAAACGAACCATCTCATGGCGGATTAATGAACACATCAAGGCAGTGAAAAACAATAAGAGATACAAATCGGCCATAGGTGAACATCTGCTGGTCTCAGGGCCAATTCACTGGAATGAGTTTCATTAACCACAAATTTTGTCAACAGACCGATACTACATCCCAAGGTTAACCAGAGAAGCTATTGAAATTTCAAAATACAAAAATTTCAATCGTGAGGACGGTTTTAAACTATCAAGTACGTGGAATCCAGTGATAAACCTAATAAAAAGTAACATGCGTCTCCATTATAAAGAAAAACCGAGTGATACTGTGAGTGCGTTCTGTCGTGAGTTACAATCGAGTTCCAGTAGTGCACAAGAAAAGAAAAGAAAAGACTAAGAAAAAGGATAGACAGATTTGTCTCATTTTCGTCCCACCTGCATACCTCACGATCATGATGCTTGCAACATCGTCGATATATCGGGTGCTCGGTAGAAACTAAAGAAAATCACGGAAATAATCCCGTAAGTACCTTAAGTGTACTGAGAAACCGTGAAAGTAAATATTAGTTTGAAATAATCTGTTTATCAATGATATTGAATTTATAAACATAATTTAAATATTAAAAAATGTTTAGAAAGAAAGATGTACTCTTTTCCGAAATTGAAAAAAAAAAACTTTCACCTCTGACTCTATAGTCAGAGGTGAATATTTTATTTTTAACTATGCATTGAACCAATTTGGACTTATGAAGTGTATAGTAATCTTTGGTAATTATGCTTTCCGCACACGTGTGGAAAAAATAGCAAAAACGCACGTGTATGAAATACACGGCATTTTGAGCCTAATCGTAGTGCGAACGGAACCAGTTTTCGAGGAAGTGGATTGAAAAATAAGTTTTACCTGCATGTAGGAAGTCCCTCATCGTTGAGACTGCAGTTGCCTTGCAAACAATAATTGTGACAGACTGAAACTTCACATCGCTCTCCGATGTAACCACGTGTGCAATTGCAAACAGATGTCTCATTGACGTGTACACCGTGAACACAAAACAGTTCGACATCTGTTGTATATTGTGTTGTCTCTTCAATATTAAGAGAGTTGTTAGTTACTGTAATTGTCGATATCAGACTCGACAGAGCTTCACAGTTTTGACGGCCTTGAATCTGATCTTCTATTTTGTAGTTGGTGGCTATAACCGGCTGTTTTTCAGTATAGAACGTACTTATCTCATTGGGTTCTTTGTCGTTATCTGCGTTCTTTGGTAATTGCCATACGGTAGTGTGGCTCTCGCTCTCGCTACTGTTCACCCAGTACAGGTAATCTTTTGAGACTGTCAACTCTTTTGCTGGAGGATAATGTTCAGCATTATATTCATATGCAAAACGAAAAAAATAGTTTTCATAATTATCTACGGGTACAGAAACTAAACTAGAATATCGATTTCCAAAAAAATACATCCTCTGGGTTAGTGGGTCAATGCCCAGGGTGACCACCTCGTTCATTAATTGCATAACCTCTCTTTCGGAACCATTAAACCGAGCTCTCTCCACGAACATACCCATATCATTACTGTTTGTGTTTATCCAGTAAATGTACCTGCAAATTGAATAAACTATTGAACATCTCGAAATAGTGAATATTTTGATTTTATAACTGTTCTTGATAACGTACCCTGTACAGCTGTCTACGGCGATATCACTGAGGGTCCGGTCGTTCATCTTGAATATAAGATTTGCGTAAACATTGTTAACAGATCCGGGTTTTAATGAAATTGAGTTTATGCTGTTATCGTTAGTGTCAGTGAAGAATAGTGTCTGTGTTGCCGGGTCGTAGGCAATTGAATGAATGTTACCACCAGATCTCTCTATAAAACATTTGATTTCTTCGGAATGCAAGTTAAAACTACATATAGAGTTGTAGTATTTCTGTTTATCGACAAATAACATCCTGTCATGGACTTGATCGTAAGCTAATGCCACTATTTCGCGTAACGTATAAGTATTAGTATTAGTATTACGCGAAATAAAATTCACGGTGTTTGTCTTAGTTCCATCGGAATAAAATATGAGTTGATTTCCTACGCCTACCGCGATGTCTGAAACAAACATAGCAGATTAGATGGATAATGTTTTTTTTTTAACTTATTGAATTATGAATATATGAGAAGAAGCCTTTGCCCAGCAGCAGGACAATAATAGGCTGGTATTGCTATTATGTATATTGAATAATAAACTACGTTTAAGTTTAAATAAATTAATAATTATTTTTTGGAGTTTTCAACCGACTTCCAAAAAGAGGAGGTCCTCGTTCACAGAACTTTCGACTGGGTGAACCGATTTTGATGGTTCTTTTTTTTATTTGAAAGCTGGTGCTTCTCGTGTAGTCTCATAATGATCAAATCAGGATCTGATGATGGGATTCTGGAGAAATATAGAGAACTCTTCACATTTTATAGGCACACTAGAAGCGATGGGTAGTTTTAGGAAGTGTAATTTCTCGAAGTGATCCCATTTCAATTTGATGAAGATCTGATGAAGAACTTCGGAGATACTCGTATGCAACGGAACTCCTCAATAAATGATAGCAAATGTACTGGGATTGCTGAAATCTCATATCTGTCTATTGTTTACACCAGTTCATGATCTAAAATCACGCCGGTACGCTGTGAAGGGGTAAGCACATGTGAACCACTAAAAAGTGAAAAATAGAATCAGAGAAGTCGGTGACAAAAAAACTAAATCGATCAAACAAAGGTCACCGACTTCTGAAGCGTTTTTTCTGAAGTTATTTTTCACTTTTTTGTTTTCTCTGAAGTCGGTTTTATTTTTTGTAAAAAAGATTTTATCATGCTCCGAATGCTAGTCATTTACGCCCCAAAATACCTACGTTAAAATTCGTAAACATAACGGTGTTTTTACCAGTGGGCCAAATCCGAAACTATAAGGAATGCCGAAAAATACTCAAAGGAGCTTCTAGCCCGTTTGGATGAAAACTAAAACGGTATCATTAGAATTTTTGGAAAATCAATATTCCTAGCCCGGAAACGGGGCCGTAAATTAAAAAAAAAAAGATACTATGTTATTACCACATTCGATCGTGTTAACGACACCAAAGAATGCGATCAAATTCTGGTAAGTAATGATATGGGGCTTATGAAACCAATAAATCAACAAAACGATTTGTTGGTTCGAAGATCGAATGGGATCAATTTCTAGCTATGGGCTAGCTCGCCGTCCGTCCGCCTTCTAACGACATGCAGTGTCAATGGCGCGTTCGTGTTCCACGCGCGCCTCAAAGAGATGTCAGCAAAAAGGAAGGGCCGGTGCCTGCCGGGGCTGCGGGACTGTTCGAAAGAGATACCGTTGCCCTGGACCACAAAGGGCTAACAAGGGACACGGATGGGTTTTGGCCAGTAAAAGTGAGACAGTCCCTTTTTTTTAGGATGTGAAATCATCAAATGACTTCTCCCACTCTGGGCGGAGCGGGAGGGAGTGTCAGACTGTTACTGACTACCCATCCATGGATGGGTATTCAAATTGAAATATTTATTGCTCAACACAGTACATTTATACATTTCCAGATGTCAAGTGAATGCACAGTCCACTGTATTGTACCAATTCAGGCATGCTAAATTTATATATACATTTCATTAAATCCAATTAATACCACGAACATAGTGGGAAATAAAATAAAATGGAATTAATACCTAGGAAAATGTCATAAGTTCATATTAATACGTTATATAAAATGTCATTAATAAGTAAAATAATAAGTTAAATGAAATAATACCCTATACAATGTCAAAATCAAATTAATCTGTTACACAATGTTCATATTCATAATATAATTCATAAATAATACCTTTTACAATGTTATAAATTCAAATTAATATGTAAGTAATGTCAGAGTATATAAGTAATGTCAAAATAATTAAGAAATATGTAAATGGAAAATCATTGTAACTATAATATTCATAAAATAAAATAAATCGGACTCAAGCACTCTTATAATTATCTTCATTATTATTATACACATAAATTTCTATCTGACAGGTATTCATTAATAGTGTAGTATGTCTTACTTAACAAAAGATTATTGAGTTGCTTCTTAAATACATTTATATCTCTTAAACTCAACAAAGCATTAGGTAATTTACTATAAATATGTGGTGCCATTCCTAGGAGGTTTTTATGGAATACTGCTTTTTTGTGTTGTCTAGTGCTTAGTCTAGTCCTTCCTCGCCCTTTATGTTCCAGGGCCGCGGTATCTCTTTCGAACACGCCCGCAACCCCGGCAGGCTTCGGCCCTTGCGGGCCCCTCCCCTTATGCTGACATCTCTTTGAGGCACGCGTGGAACACGAACGCGCCGTCGACACGGCCTGTCGTCATTAAACGGACGGACGGCTAGCTAGCCCACACATTTTAAGCTAGGAGATGTTGTGTTAGGTGTCTCTGTTCAGGGAGGGGCTCGCAAGGGCCGAAGCCTGCCGGGGCTGCGGGACTGTTCGAAAGAGATACCGCGGCCCCGGAACTTCAAGGGCGAGGAAGCAACATGAATGGGCTTTAGTCAGTAAAGTCTGACACTCCCTCCCGCTGATTTGACATTCAAAAAAAAAAGGCGTCTCCGCTCTTCCACTTAATATTAAAAGCGTGATGTTATGTTATGTGTGTGAACTGCCTGCTTGATTAAAATGTGATAATGTGGGTGATGATTCCAAAATGTGTCTTTTTGAATGCTGTATACTTCTGCACGGCAGA
This sequence comes from Xestia c-nigrum, assembly GCA_916618015.1. Classification (NCBI taxonomy): domain Eukaryota; kingdom Metazoa; phylum Arthropoda; class Insecta; order Lepidoptera; family Noctuidae; genus Xestia; species Xestia c-nigrum. Next base: position 18,143,078 of record OU745260.1, read on the forward strand.
AGACCGAAGTCAAATTAAATGGCCTTGAGGTGACGATATGGCACCGATACAACTTTCTTTTAAAAGTGAACCATCAAACGCCTTGATGGGTGCTATTTATTACAAAGTGTAATGTAATGACTTAGTGTTTACTTTTTATTTTGAACGTTTGGTGTCAGAAATATGAAGTGCACAATTGAATGCCTGTCACTTTTATGTTTTAGCCCTGGGTGAAATGTGGGTGTATAATCTGTTGATCGTCATTGTAAAAGCCACTTTTAAGGAAAATTGTCCCTCGCGTCCGGCCCTGTTTCAATCCACGGTCCGGAGCGAGAGGGTATGGGAAGCCGTCACCTCCTTCAGCGAAGCAGTCATGCTAGCGGAGGAGGTGGCGGAACGTGAGAGAGAGAGAACCTAACGTCCCAGCCGCCGCGCGAGACGCACCGGGCGTCGTGGGAAATGTACTGGTCCCCGGCCACCGTAGGGGCGGGCCTGTGGACAGTCAGCTATGGGCTAGCTCGCCGTCTGTCCGCCTTCTAACGACATGCCGTGTCAATGGCGCGTTCGTGTTCCACGCGCGCTTCAAAGAAATGTCAGCACATAGGAAGGGCCGGTGCCTGCCGGGGTTGCGGGACTGTTCGAAAGAGATACCGTTGCCCTGGACCACAAAGGGCTAACAAGGAACACGGATGGGTTTTGGCCAGTAAAAGTATGACAGTCCCTTCCGTTCTCAATAAAGAAATAACGCTGTGAGGCCACTCTTCAGTCTTCACTTCGCATGTTTACATCTTCATTCACGAGTCTTCAGTCGTCCGTCAACTCGATCCACAACGCAACATCGCTACATCTGCACTTGACGGTGGCTGCTCTGACACTTTAGAACTGACCACTCGTTGTTGCAACTCGCTAAGGTTGCTTAACTACTCAACCGGACTATCCTGTGGTGGCCAAAAATTACTATCAAGGCCACAAACCAGCCAGGCCAGCCAAGGCAGCCAGGACCTACAAACAAAAAAATATACACATTAAATAAACAGTCACAAAGGACACCCCCTGGGGGGTTCGGGCCTCGACTTAGTGCGTCATAGAGGGGAGGGCAGCAAGGGACAGGCTGGGTCGGAATATTATTTAGAGAATTTAACGGTACATGTTTAGCGTCGCGGGCTGGCTGGTCGAGTAAGGGTCGGGCAGTAGCTTAGATTATATACCAATAGATGTAACCATGGCGTGACCGCACTTGAAACAGAAATAGATTTTTGTGGTGTTGCCTAATAAGTTGGCAATTCCCACATATTAGGTAAAAAATATTATGAATAATTCTACTTGATCGCGAACAGACATTGCAAGTACCTGTAAGTATTTCGCAAACTAAAAATTCTGAATTAGCACATTTTAAATGTAACTCTAGCTTCAATAATGTAACTCTTATGTCGTAGTCGTACGAAATACTTTAATAAAACCTCCTTGGTCTAATATTTCGTTTTTACAAGGGGGGGGGGGGGTTTCAATGATGAAATAAAACCAGTCTTTATCATAAACATATTTATTACATACCATAAGGCAATACCTATTCATAATTATTGACCCTTAACAAATTTTTGAATACTTTGTTGGCAGCCAATTTTCTCGTCCAATGGCATCCAGCCATTTCTTTTTATCAAGATTGGATGGAAACCTGAAATTTAAAGAACAATTTAATCACATATATAAATAAACTACAATAAAGTACTTAAATAAATGTAAGTAAATATAAAAATTTACACACAGAAGAATTAATTTCCTCTCAATAAAAATATTATAAGTACTACAGCTTTTTCCCGCGACTTCATCCGCGTGAAAAGTATCCTATGTGTTAATCCAGGTAATAAACTACTCGTGTGCAAAATATCATTGAAATCCATCCAGACGTTATTGCGTGATTGAGTAACAAACAAACATACAAACCCTCGAATTTATAATATAAGAAGGATGAGTACCTACCATGATAAACCAACCCAACAATCGTATGTATGTACTGACAAAAAAGAAATATGATTTATTTGGGTAAATTCAAGTAGCCATTATGGCAACCCTGAACCGTTCATAGTTTTAGGTTATTTTATTTTAAGATATTGAAAACACGTATCACAACTCAATATTCTTGGCTCACATCATTGAATTCATTACAAAACATCATAATCGATGATCATCTGGCGTTGTATTAACGAAAGAAATGATAATTTCGGCTACTTACGTGTGAAATGTTATTCCATCAATTTTTCGCTCACTCCGGCTTTTACAGCCCAAAACACTGCAACCCACCATCGCACTAACACTAAATATTCTTTATTATCCAATTTTTATACGCAATAAACACTGTAAATTCACACAATCACAGAAAAATCCAAAAGACGGCAAGTTTGTTTGTCACAATCTGTCAAACTCAGATCTTGCCAAACAACAAAACCGGCCATGTTGACAAAGACAAAAAATATATATTCTGTCCTGTTTCTTCGCATGGGTCTGACAATTAACGATCTCGCTCTATCAAGGCAGGTCATTTTAATGGTTACATCTATAAGGGCAGTACTGAGGGGCAGTAGTGATTTTACAGGGGGGTCGCGGGGGGCCGCTGCGGCGAGACCGGATTCGTAGTTTGTATCTGTGTTTTTTGTTTACAACTTACAACTTTCCTGCAAGAGGGTGGTGGGGTCATCGGTTTGGTGGAGGGTGGACCTGGGACGGCGAATCATGGATAATTTAGGGGGGACATAACTAGCTGATGAAACGATCAGGGGGTTGGGGTGTTTTTCGGCCCTATCGAAAAAACCCTTAGTGAGTCGTTTCATACACTGCTGAATGGTGGGGATATTGAGGTCAACATGAAGTTGCTCATTCGTAACGTAAAAATCGGTTTTGACTGAGCGCGCGCATGAACGTCACCTCTATTTATGGACTCGCGGTTCCCGGCCTCCAGTGCTGGCTCGCGGGTGCCGATGACGCCCCACCGTCAGCACACTAGCGCCCTCCGCGGAATTATTACCACAACAATGCTGTGACGCGACTGGTTGATATTCTCTTATTCTTATTGTTTTTTTTTTTTCAAAAAAAAAAACAAAATCAATTTTATTTGTCAATTTTGTTTGTTTTTATTTGTTTCATTTTGTCAATGTTGATTTTTTATAATGTACGTGTTTTTATTATTATACAGGGTGTAAACCACCTCATCCTCCCATATCTCCGTAACTAGAAGGTTCCCAGGTATGGTGTAGAACAAAAAAATGATCGCAATGATGGGGAGAACAAGTGCCTTTCGGCTTCGTGAAGAGGTGTTTTACCTTCATATAAGAGCTTTTTGCCAAATAAATTATTCAGCAACAGACAGCGTGAGTTTATTCTTCTACCTTCTGATCACCAAAGTATCTTTCCTAAATAACAAACATTAAACTTACTAAAATTTGTTAGGCTTTTTCTACCGACCACTATGCGTTTACAAACATTTAAACTCACATATGCACAAACATAAAGAAGAAGACACATAATTGGCAAACTTAAGGCGATTACATGAGCTAAACGTGAGTTTTAAAATTACTAAAAGTATATGATTCGCTGCTATGAACAAGACCAGAAAAATATATGATACTCGTATTCATCAGGATACATGCTAGCATGATACTGTTTTGAAAACATAATACAAATAATTTGGCTCGAAAAAAGAAATCACGAACTTATCTCTAAAAATATCTTTCAAACAATAAAAAACATACTAATATACTTGCGATTTTAGGGTATGTCTGTTTGAATGATTGAATAAAATACGCGATGACACTAATTACTGTTTTATTGTTCCTGACGTGTACACAGTTTGGTTCTAGCGGAACGAGTCTCTCGTGCGCGTGGCGACAATGGTATTTATGCGCATACTCAATACATGCAACTGTATGCCTGTGTGCATCTAACCCCTACAATATTCGTCCCCTTAAAATAAATAAAAAAAAACACGTTTCATTACCATAAAATATTTTAAACACTGCTACTTAATATGCATACCTTATCTAATAATGCTATGTCTACTAGTAATATAATATGCAAGTTACGGTACAATAACGCGATGAGTTTGTTGATTCGCAAACGTTACATTATGCCAGGTGTTATTTTGCACGTGGCGATTCTCGTTATGAATACCTAAGCATTTAATTTTCACAGTAATTGATATTCGTTAGAAAATTAATTTGTAATAAAATAGTTAAACAAAACACTGGTTACATACATAATTAGGTTTTCTACTTAAGCTAACCTTGATTTGGAACACAAACACAACAAAAGTTTCACAATTACACATATGGTTCGTTTTAGGTCTGTTGAGCGGTTTTGTCAACCTGACTCAACGACACTGCTGCTCTCAGTTGCTTTTGAGCCCATTTCTTGCTGCCTTGGTGACACTTTCTGAGTAGGCAACAAATTACTATCAGGAGTACCATCACAATAAGACTCGCTATCATTATTCCGTGTACTTCTAATTTCTGATCCAAAGACCTTTGATCGGCGTTGTTTGCGCGGCCAGAACGTGTAGTGTGTATAGTTTTGGGTTCAATCTCCGTTTGATTTTCATTTATTGGGCTATGCGAACTTTCTGTGCTGTCGTTACTGCTTGACCGTAATGAATCACTTAAAACGTATGCTGGTTTTAACCTATCTATCGATATACTAGCTTTCCTTCCGGGCAACTGGATGACGTAAACCTTAGGCCTTCTTTGTAGAACGCGATATGGACCGTCGTAAGGAGGCTTTAAAGGTTTACGTACTGTGTCGTCCCTAACGAATACGTAATCTACTTTTTCTAAATCTGGATGCACAAAACACGAACGCGAATTGCCATGAGGCTCTGGTACAGGTTTAAGTGACGTAATATGTTCCCGAATCTGCTCTACCAAACTAGATGGCTCTGACAAGCCTATTCTCGTAGTATCATAAATGTCTCCGGGAAGACGTAAAGTGCGACCGAAAGTTAACTCTGCGGCTGATATTCCACTATCACTCCTACTAGCTGCTCTAAGGCCTAACATCACCGTTGGTAATTCGTCAACCCAAGACTTACCGTGCAAACGTGCCATAAGTGCGGCTTTTAGCATCCTATGCCAACGCTCCACAGCTCCGTTAGCCTGCGGATGGTAAGCCGTGGTGCGTAACCTGCTAATGCCTAACTGTTTTAAAAGTTGCTGAAAAAGCGTACTCTCAAATTGACGACCTTGGTCGCTCGTTAACTTGACTGGGCATCCATATCGGCAGATCCACTCTCGGTATAAAATTTTAGCGACTGTTTCGGCATGAATATCTTGCATAGGAAAAGCTTCGGGCCACCGTGTACATCGATCAATTATTGTTAAGCAATATTTAAATCCATCTTGCGAAATAGGTAGTGGGCCGATAATATCAATATGTATATGCTGAAAACGATCGCCTTCAGGAAACTGACCCACATCTGAAATAGTATGACGATTAATTTTTGACCGTTGGCACTTTATGCATGTTTTTGACCATAGATTAATGTCGCTATTCATGTTTGGCCAAAAAAACTTTTTACTAACTAATTTTCGAGTAGCTCGAATTCCGGGATGACTAAGGTTGTGTATACTGTCAAATGTGACTCGCCTAAACTCCTGTGGTATATATATGGTCTTGCAATTTCAGTGGATACGTCACAATAAACTGGTTTATTACATGTAGGCACATATAATTTCTTTAGTGGGATGCAATCGGTGTTGTTCGCGTTGCATGCCGTCACGTAGGCGTCGGTTTCTTGCAATTCAGCAATTCTGTCGTAGTCTAGAACTGTGGGACAGGAAATTGTCTCGACACGCGATAAGGTGTCCGCTACCGTGTTGCTATGCCCGCTTATGTGACGTATGTCTGTAGTGAACTCACTGATGTATGCCAAATGTCTTATTCTGCGAGAAGTTTCGTCGGTGGATTTGCCTAATTTTGAAAAAGCGTATGTTAGCGGTTTATGATCAGTGTACACGGTGATCTGACGACCTTCAAATAATTTCCGAAAATGCTTTAACGCCATATAAATGGCTAATAGTTCCCGATCGTACGCGGAATATTTCTGCTGAGCAGTCGTTAACTTTTTGGAAAAGTATCCCAAAGGTTCCCAAATACTATTGACCTCCTGCTGCAGTACTGCCCCTACACACGTATTAGAAGCATCGGTCATCAAAGCAAGCGTCGTATCAGTTCTTGGATGAGACAGTGTAGCGGCCATTTTAAGACCTGTCTTACACTGCTCGAATGCCTCACTTGTTTCTTTTGTCCACTGAATTTTGCGTTTATCTTTCTTTTTTGTACTACCGAGATATTGATTAATTAAGGACTGGTAGGACGCTGCGTTGGGTAAATGAGCGCGATAAAAATTCACCATACCTGTGAAGCGGCGTAGATCCTCAACTGTCTCTGGTTTAGGGTAGTCTATAATGGCCTTGACCTTTTCTTCTGTGGGGCGGATACCCTGTGACGATATTTCGTATCCTAAAAACTCTAAATTAGTTTGACCGAAAACGCATTTACTTAAATTTATTGATAATCCGTAGTTATCCAATCGCTGAAAAAATTTTACCTAATTGTTCGAAATGTTGAGTCTCATTTTCGCTCATGATAAGTACGTCATCGTTATAATTAAAGACGAAATCTAGTCCTTGCAAAACTGAGTCCATGAATCGTTGGAAAGTTTGCGCAGCGTTACGCAATCCAAACGTCATTCGTGGAAACTCATATAGGCCGAATGGTGTTGTTATAGCTGTTTTTTCGACGTCCTCTGGCGCAGTTTGAATAAAATGATAGGCCCTATTTATGTCAATCTTAGAAAATATTTTTTTACCTGCCATGCTAAACGTAAAATCTTGTATGCGTGGAATTGGATATCTGTCGGGTTTTGTTATTGAATTTAATCTGCGGTAATCACCGCAGGGTCTTATGTCACCATTCTTTTTTTCGACTACATGTAAGGGACTTGCCCACGCGCTCTTTGAAGGGCGACAGATACCCAACTCTTGCATTTTTTGGAATTCGGCTTTTACCCGTTTATACCTAGCGGGCGGGAGCGGTCTGGCCCGTGCAAATACCGGCGGTCCGGTTGTTTCGATGCAGTGCTGTACGGAACTCTGCGTGGTTTCTACAAATGACATAGGCTTAGTGATATTTGGAAATTTGGCTAAGAGGTCGTGATACGGATGATCAATGTTAACGGACAGTACAGAAGGTTCACTCGTATTTACTACTGATGCTACAACATTTAAGTCAGTTACTTGATCGATGAGTTTTCGTGAATTGACGTCAACGAGAAGCTTATGGTGGCTTAAAAAATCTGCACCCAATATCGGTTGTTTCACGTCAGCTATTACGAAATCCCATCGATAAGGTCTACGCAATCTAAAATTTAACACTAATGCCTTTACCCCATATGTTTTGATGACTGTCCCATTTGCTGCAAATGGGTCAAACACAAAATAGGTCATTCATAGTTTTCTCAAAATAAAACTTCACATACGATTATGAAAATCAGCCTTTATTTGCATAATAGTCTCTAATAATGATCAATAATAACAAAATAGATCAGTCTTACACATTCTCTGTAAAAATCACATTTTTAATTTTTAAACGGGCACAGAAAAGACCTAGTTGTCTACAGATAACAACAGAAACCTTATTAATGTAATGACAATATTATAATCTGCTTACAGAACATACATTTTAATGATTTAAATTAAATTCACTTCCGTTATAAAACAAAATATTCATCAAAAATTCAGGTAATTTAGAAGAAAAAAAAATAATTAAAATTTTCCACAGAATGGACATCTTTCCTGTAGATATTCCACTGAAAAGATCTAGTTGTCTACAGGTGAAAACATATACCTTAATAAGTAATCAAAAAAATATGACTCATTTGGAAAACCTTATTTAAAATATTCCAAATAGTATTCACCCCCATATTAAACAAAACATTTTCGAAAATTACAGTGTATCTATCATAAAAGATAAAAAGACAAAATGTCCACAGACTGGACGTCTTTTTCGCATATTAAAAAATAATATCTTAAAATATATTGTCATCGTCAGAATCTTCCAAAAAAAAAGGCATTCGGCGTTTCTTTGGTGTCATTTCTACCGAAGACTCAGAGTCAAAGACGACACGACCGCGATGTGCGCTTTTCATAGTTCTCTTAGGACTTTGTGAAGATAAGTTTTCTATTGAATTATTAGGTGTCAATCTTTCAGAGAAACCGGGTGATATGGTCTCAGTTGTAGCATTACTAGTTCCGGAACTTGCAGGTGAGTGAGCTTCATACAAAAAATTGCGATTACTAGTATTGGAAGGCCCTGCTTGAGAAGACGCCGCTGGCGATATATTGAAAGAGTGATGATCAGATAAAACAGAATTAGTGGGAGAATTTGGAGCTTTAAACTGTATTTGAATCTGTCCAATTTCATAATGCGGACATTTTTCATGGGTCGCGCAATCCAAACAGCTTAATCGCCTGGCATGGATAACATAAGGATTTTGTATATGCCATGTTATTTGATGTAGTTCGAGCGTACCTTTGAAAGGACGTGTAGCACTCTCTTTCAAAAGTAGATCGATTTCAGGAAACCTCGACTCGTCGATTTTAAAAACCTCTATACCTTTACAATTTACAGATAAACATGCCATTAAATCATCTAAATTAGACACATCATTACCCTTTGCGACATGAGCATCGCAAATGCGTTTAATACACCCTCCAACGCCATCGGGCGCGCCTTTCCCATGTCCGCGTTCGGTAAAATGCCAAATAATGGATGTAATAGAAAATTCTTTACTTAATAACGTTGCGATCAAAAAAAACATGGACTTGTTACGGTACTGAGTTAGGGGACCATCGCTTAAAATGTGTAAAATTTGCAAATCAGGGGATAGCTCCTTAATTCTTTTTATTATGGCAATTAAGTGGATGCATATAGCTACTGGGTCATGTCGCAGATTCTCCGATGCGGTACAGAAAGATGAACTGTTTAGATAATTGTTGGGGGGCTCTAAATCTGTTTTATAATATACGCTTGTATGTAATGAGATTTGCGGTTTTGACCCACCAAAATGCGCCGACTGGACCTCTTGTCCATACTTACAGTTGTAATTTTCTGAGAAGTCTATGTGTAGTAATCCCTCAACGGTAGATAAATTTTGTTTAACATTTTGTATGCATTTGATTTGATGAACCATGTTTCCCACGTGTTTTCTTAAAGTAGGTATATTTAAAATTAATTTTTCAAAGAGTAATTTCTTTGTGGTTTGCACCTTTTCCTTAACCGTTTTGCGACACTGCTTTGTAGTATTTTTAATAACCACAGGAACACTTTTTGTGACCCACCTTTCAAATGATACAGTATCATTATCATCAAAAATATTACACTGCAAAGTTTTGTCTTTACAACCGAAACATTTATTTTCTAAGCATATCAAGCTTAGCGTATTATTACAGCATAAATACTTTAACAAGTCCGATACAGATTTATGAGGAATCATTTTAGCATTATGAAGAGATCGAATTATAAAACTATTATTAGCATGTATGGTACATAAGCAAGTGTTTCTGGCGTCAACTTTAGGAAATAGCACCCAGAATGGACGATATCTCCGAAAAGTTTCATACGATATATTAATACCAGACTTATTTACAAAGGCTTTATGTAGATTAATAAGAGATTCATTCAAAAAACGTACTTGTTTCTTTATTTTTTTTCTGGTTATGGTGTCTTTTTTCCCTGATGTGAGTGTGCTATTTCCATCTTGAAGCAAAAAGTCTTCTACTGCTTTTTTATATCTTGTACCTTCTTTCGCTTTCTTTCTGGAACTTTATTTTCTTTGTGTTCTCTATTGCAAGATCTAATAGCTCTCATACGGTATTTTGCCATTTTAGATTCCAACTGAAGTATTTTTTTTTTTAGATGGTTATTTTCGATTCTTAATCTTTGCACGTTGCGTTTGACAACAGCATTCCCAACATGAATACGCGAAAATGAGGGACTAGACGGTGGCGTGTTCTGTTCAGCGAAATTCAAAGCATTTTTATTATTTTTTTCCTTCTGACGTCTTAATTTGGCCTTTTCTCTCCATGTTTTCCTGATTTGTCTTTGTTCTCTAGGAGTGTAGTCTCTAATAGTTTTAATTTTACCTTGTTCCTTTTTTCGCTTATATCTCTCCCGATCCTTTCTTCTTCTTTCTTCTAATGCTGCTTCATCCATTTTGGCACGTGCACGACGGATACTGAGCTTCTTTTGTTCACGCCTGCGCCTTTTTTTCTCTTCCTCAGAAAGTTGAATCCTACTTCTACATACCCGTGGCATTGTAACTGTAACAATACATAATTTTCATACATTACCTTTAACAAGGTTTAAGAAACTTCCTACACCATCTGCCAGTCATATGCATGTCCCTTATGGTGTATGTACACATGGCCTGCGGCCTGTTCGGCAGCTAGGCGGCCGCACTTATCGCCGACCGTGCCGCCGGCTTGACTTGCGGAGCGGCAAGCTGCTGGCAAAGAAAATGGCAAGCCCAAGAATATCCCGCAAGAAACTGAAGCGCCATTGCAGAGAAAAGAATAAGTCAGCCATAGTTAAAGTTATTTTACGTCTTTTCTGTAGACAACAGTATTTTCTGTAGACCCATGCACCTACAGGAAAGATGTCTACAGGAAAGACATAGTGAAAAAAAACTAACATATCTTAAAATATTTTGAGGTTAGAATGGAATCATGTTAGATTTTGCAAACCTGTCCCTAATGCACATATAAGCTAACGATGTATATAATTTTTAATTATCTACTTACCAATAAACAAGCAATACAGGAAAGATCTTCGAAAAACAATCAAAATCTTGTGTATCTATCTAAATCAATATTTTTTCACTCACGCAGACGCCATTTATCACAGTCACACACAAATGAACGACGAACGAAACAGTGATGCCAACATAACTCAATAAAAATATTGGGTGCGTTCGAAATATTTAAAATTGTGTGAGTTTTACGTGTCTACAGAAGCAGACAAGGATTATCTGAACAACCTGTTTATTTGCTATTATTCGTTAATATGAATTGCTGATTTTATGAACTGCTTTAGTATGAAAAGTTGTTTCATTTTTACGTGTTTATACAATTAAAACAATTTATTAACTGTCCCGGGAATATTTTTAAACATCTATGAAAATGGGGTACTAAGGATACGAACAGTCTACAGCAGGAGACATTTTGTTCTAAACGAGAGCAACAAAAATATAATTTATTCCTAAAATATAAAATAATGACTAATCTAGTACGCCCAGAACAAAATCTTAAAATAATCAAAACACATCGGACTCAAATAATATGTACATCTGGAAATTATGTAACCTTAACACTTTTTCTTGCGTTTTTGGGTTTGACCCAAATAACTTATATTCACTGCACTCGCGAGCACTGTGTTTCTTAAGAACCGGTAATACGGACACGTTGGCACCCGTGTCTACTAAAAAATAAAGTCCACTGTTATGGTCCATGATCCGGAGGCGGTGACAGGGAGAAATTGCACAGAGCTCCGCCGCTGTCTGTGCTTCACTTAGTTTTCCGCTCGAGCTTTCCACGCACATGGTTCCTCGCACTTCTTGGCTCTTGAGCGGAAACGATGATGGTAGAAACAAAGCCAGTCTGGGCTCTCGGGCGTCCGGCGCTTAGCAGATGAGTCACGGCTACGATTACGAGATGCAGAACGCGCGCGAGTATTGCTGTTCCATCGCCTCTGAAATCTTGGTCTTGACCTCTCTAATGCCGCGACCTTGCAGCTCAGCTTCGCGATTTCAGCTATGAGACTCTCTGTTTCCTTCGCACTCGAGGACTGCTGCTGCTGTTGCTGCACTATTTCATTAACAGCATGGGTGGCACGCGTGTTCTCAAAAACGTTGTCGGCGATCGTCGATAAATTGTCTAACACTTTTGTGTCCGACACGGCTAAAACTGCTCGTATAGGGCTCGGCAAGTGACCTTGCCATAACATTCGTAGGGTGTTATCCGGAATCTTATCTTTTGCCAACTCTCTCATACGCCGTAAAAGCTGTGACGGCTTTTGATCCCCTAGTTCCATTTCGCTAATTAATTTTTGCAGCTGCCTATTTGCGGATTCTTCGTAAATTGCTAGTAACCGCGCCTTTAAGGCGTCAAATTTCTTTGTAGCGGGTGGCTCAATTAATATGTCCGTTACTTGTTGGACTACGTCTTTGCTTAACTTTGAGACAGTCAAATCAAATTTGGCTTCGTCCGACAGCTTTTGTGGTGCCAGGGTGGCCTCGGTCCTGATGAACCAGACCTTGGGCTGATCTGTCCAAAAATCCGGTATTTTCGAGGTGAGAGAGATCGCAGCCATTTCGTTTGCTGCGGCAGATGGGGGTGGGGTGGCCATCGTATAATTTTGGAAGGTTGCACTCACAGTTCACAAACACGTGTCACGTATCGCGTCGTTTTATTCACGTTTGATCACGTCGGGGTCACCACTTTAGGGTATGTCTGTTTGAATGTTTGAATAAAATACGCGATGACACTAATTACTGTTTTATTGTTCCTGACGTGTACACAGTTTGGTTCTAGCGGAACGAGTCTCTCGTGCGCGTGGCGACAATGGTATTTATGCGCATACTCAATACATGCAACTGTATGCCTGTGTGCATCTAACCCCTACACGATCATTCTGGTTTTTCGGCAAATAATTCTACAAGCAATATATTAGCATGATACTGTTTTAACCACTCAATTCGCGCTAGTTGGCCCGCAGTGCCTGACGTAACAACCACTTTGCAGTGCAAGCTGATTAGAACTTTATTTTAACCACCACAAATAGAGTTGCTAATTTAGCTCGTCTAAGCGCCTTAAGTGGCAATGGGCAGGGCACATTGATCGCAGAACGGATGGCCGGTAGGGTCGAACAGTTCTAGAGTGGCTACCGTGAGCCGGAACACGATGCGTTGGAAGACCTCTCACTAAATGGACCGCCGACCTGGTGAAGGTTACGGGAATACGTTGGATGCGAGTCGCACGGGATCGGTCAATGTGGCGACACTTGGGTTAGGCCTACGTCCAGCAGTGGACGTCTATCGCCTGAAATGATAATGATGACACAAATAGTCAGACACGGAACAACTATACGCAGGTCATACAAGTATTTGTGCGTGTGTGTGTGTGCGTTAAACTTAATCCAAAACATAAATGTGGGAAAAACACAAATTATTTTTTGTCCTTTATCCTCTTTCCTGTTTTGGGCGAATATAGTAACAGTTAATTAATATAATCATTAGCGAGATAAAGCAACTATGGATAACGGCTGCGGACGCCCAGTTATAACTGATCGAGGGTTTGAACTCTGGCAGGCGCATCTACCAAACTGCACTGAGCCTACGTGGTGGGAAGCCCATTCCCCATGAGTGTTGAAATGCGAGAAGAGAAAATGTAAAGAGCAAATTCAAAAATAATGTTTTTAGTTTTTTTTAAATACCTAGGAATGGCTTTTATTATCTATAATGTATAGGTACATTTGTATGCCCCAAAGGTCAAAAATGATGGATCATTCTGTTAGGAACAACCTGCATAATATCTTGTATTTATGTAAACTCATGTTTCTACAAATAAATGTTTGTCTTGTAGCTGGAGCGGGATCGACTTTGGTGGGCGTGGAGACGATTTTCGCACTAGTCAACTTTCAAAAATACGGTTACTATGAATCGACAAGGGGTTTGTCATTTTAATATGATTTAGGTTAGAAAGAAAATGGGTTTATTTGGCACATGCCACGATTACATACATCATTTGACAGAAATACAATTTCATTAAAAAAAAATACATAACAAAACACCACGAAAGGTCAGGTAGAGGTGTACCTATTACTAAACATACATTTCGCTCATTATTCGTAATATGGGGTGAGCCTATTGCCATCAACAGGGCACAACTGCAGGCTCCATGGTGGTGAAAATTACTGACGGAAAAACTCAATAATACTTGGCCAGACCCCAAAATCCCGATTCCCAAATCGAACCCAGGATCTCATGCTCAACGGTCACGCTTGTGACCACTGGACTAATAAAATCAATAATGCGAAAGAAAGAGGAAAATGTCGTAAGAAAAGTTTTGAGTATGATTCATGTGGCAATCCACGATACATACTCAAAACTTTATTTTTTGCAAAAATTAAAAGCGGCTTCTGCGGCAGAAGTCTGTGACCTTTGTTTGATTGGTTTAGTTTTTTGTCACCGACTTCTGAAGCTAAAGTTATTTTTCACTTTTTTGTGTTTTTACTCGTAGAAGTCGGTTTTATTTTTTGCTAAAAAGTTTTTATTTTTCACTTTTTAGTGGTTCACATGCGCTCACCCCTTCACAGTGTACTGGCGTGATGTTATGTTATGATCTGTTGTAAACAACAGACAGACATGAGATTTCAGCAATCCCAGTCCATTTGCTATCATTTATTGAGCTGTTCCGTTGCCTATCTCCGAAGTTCTTTATCAGATCTTCACAAAATTAAAATGGGACCACTTCGAGAAAGTCCTCCTCCGAAACCTACCCACATCACTTTATCTGTACCTATAAAATTTGAAGAGTTCCCTCGATTTCGCCAAGATTCCATCATCAGATCCCGATTTGGTGACTATGGGACTATTTGGAAAGTATAGGGTATACTTTTCTTTCCAACAAAAAAATATTTTTTCAAATCGCTTGGCAAGCGACAAGCGAAGGTGTTATGCGCGAACAAACATAAAAAAGTCTCCTCCTCTATATAAAGTCGGTTAAAAAATAGAGGAAGACCAAAGAAACGATGGTCATACTACGTGAAGGATGATATATCAAGGAAGCAGGTGTCCTGATGAGTTGACGAGTAATAGGGAAAGAAGTATACAGGGTGAAATTTAATTAATGCGACAAAATGAAATTGGAGCTTCAGTTACAGTAACATAGTAATTATAAACTGTTTTTTCTACAATCTAAATCGTTAAAAAAATTTACGCGATTATCGTTTTCAAAAGGTGCATTGATGTTATTATCTTTATTTAAGTACGAATTATCGGTATTCCAGTAATATGCAAAATAAATAAGAAAAATTAAGGCAAAATTAGGTAAATGACCGCTATATTGAGCAGTGCGATGAGTCGGCAAGATTTTTGATACTTTTATTATTTTAACGGTTTTCGTAACACTGATCAATTATTTTTTAATTTTATATTTTATACATTTTCTTGACAACACGTATTATGGTATAGTAAAATTTGTCGCATCTATTCAATTTCACCCTGTAGAAGAAGAAGACATAAATTGGAATAATAAAATCAACAATATAATTGAGGCGCTAAATGCAACCATATCCAGTTAAATTCAGTTTCCACTAGATAAAGTCTGAAAGTAGCGCCGGTGACTGAATAGTTGTGTAGTAATCGATTGTCGTGGCATGAGCATGTGATGCGGAGGAATGAGTAAAACGTCGTGAGGAAGGTTTCCAGGATGAATGTGGATGGGTATATGAGTGAAAGAAGACAAAAGAAAATGATGAAATTAAAACTACGATCGTGCTCCATCATTGGACACGTTACATTAAACTAAGCTTATGATTACTAACTTAAGATCTACGTGAATTCGATGGACTCACGTAGATCTTAAGTTACTAATGATGGAGCACGATCGTAGTTTTAATTTTTTCTTTTAAATCAATCAAACAATTAATAAAATGTAAATAAGAACGCGGACCCCACGTCTGCGGTAGAAAACTAATTATATAAAAAAATAAAACCGACTTAAAAAAAAACAAAAAAGTGAAAAATAACTTTAGCTTCTGAAGTCGGTGACCTTTGTTTGATTGCTTTAGTTTTTTTGTCACCGACTTCAGAAGCTAAAGTTATTTTTCACTTTTTTGTTTTTTTTTAAGTCGGTTTTATTTTTTGCAAAAAAGTTTTTATTTTCAACTTTTTAGTGGTTCACATGTGCTTGATACATGGAAAGTGCATACCGTTACAATTACAACAAGCCCAATCACGACTATGGTACATTGTCTCATTATGGAGTTCCGTGACTCTTGGCTTCATCATTAGTTCTGATGGTAGAATGGTTCTTATCAAACGCAAATGCTTTACTTGTTGTAGAAAATACCAAAATCGCAACACGTTTTCATATAAGATTTGAAGAGTTCCCTCGATTTCGCCAAGATTCCATCATCAGATCCTGATTTGGTGGCTATGGGACCATTTGGAAAGAATACCCTTTCCAACAAAAAAAGAATTTTCCAAATCGGTTGGCAAGCGACGGAGTTATGCCCGAACAAACATAAAAAAAAAAAAAAAAAAAAAAATAGAAACATCCGAATTGAGAACCTCCTCCTTTTTTAGAAGTCGGTTAAAAAAAAAGAAAATGATAGATGATGGACTTTGTTAAAAACAATATGGCAAGAAAAGAAGTGTCTGATGATATGACGAAAAATAGAGAAGTATGAAAGAATATGACATATAGGGCTGACCCCAAATGAGCTGAGATAAGGACAATAAAAAAATTATGATGACTGCCGTCTTCTAAATGTGTCTATTGTGTTGATCAGTCTTATTGGCAGAGGCCGGTTATCTCACACTTTGGAATAGACATGGGCAAAAAATATCGATACTTATATCGATATTTTTCCATACAATTATCGATATATATCGTCGATATTTTAAACGCAACTTTCGTTTCGTGTGCATCTGATGACTATTGGTTTGATTAAATTGTATAATTATTTAGGCTCAAGCATCCATAAAAATACTGTTTTCTTTTATTCTTTTTTACGAAGTTTGAATAATCATCCGAAAACGGACGATATATCGATATTTTTTGTTCGATAACTATCGATACTGTTTAAAAATATCGATACCTACGTATATTATGTGAGTGAGTCGAGAGTAGCTGCGAACATTGCCTTCACACACATTCCCGTATACTAGTTACCTAAGTTAGTAAAATAAGTAGTCCGGTTTTTGGCCAACTTAAACAAAAATAAACTTCAAAATTTGCTCACCCCAGGAGTGCGCCAACCCCACGTGCAGCGCTACTAACACCAGTAAATATCGCATAGTAAACATTTTATACTTCTGTGACACTAAATTATTTCAGCAGAAGGTGGAGCGTGCACCGCCAGCGACCGGTCGAGGAGAAGTAACAGAAAATTCTGGTTTTCCAAAATCCGAAAACCCGATAAGATAAAATATTGGTTTTTCAAGAGTTACTAACAAGCAACTCTTAATTAGCTAGCTAAGGATAATGAAACTTCCTGTTGAAGCAAGAATTTCTAAATATTAGGAATATGTTGACTAGACATTCTTTGAATAACTAAAACATGCCTTTTTTTTTTTTGGGATGGGAAATCATCAAATGACTTCTCCCACTCTGGGCGGAGCGGGAGGGAGTGTCAGACTCTTACTGACTAAAACCCATCCATGTTCCTTCCTCGCCCTTTATGTTCGGGGCCGCGGTATCTATAAAGAGATACCACAACCACCGGCCCTGGAACACCTTTATGTTAGGCCTTTGCCTAAGAAGGAACATGGATGGCTGAACCAAAGAACACATCCAAGTCATTCAATTTTGAATTGTGTTAATTGTATTGATTGCACATTCTTGATATTGGTGAGTGTCTCCCGATGTTGCTTCTACTGGTTGGTGGAATAGTCTAGAAATTGGCTGTCTAGGACGGTTATGAGGGACTGACAACATGACACGTTCGAGCAACTGTTCGCATTCAATTTGATAATTCACAACCTTATGTAGAAAAACTAAATCATGGACAGTACGACGGTTTCTAAATATGCTGAACTGAAAGAAGAAGTGACCAGAATCTGGAGGCAGGAAAAAGTATACGTTGTAACTATTGTTCTCTCCACTACGGGTGTTATACCCAATCACCTCCACCATAGCCTCAAACTACTAGATCTGAAAGACTCGATTAATATATTACGACCCGAATGACGCAGCGGTAGTGAGGCTGCCTTACGTTCTTAGGGTCCCGGGTTCGAATCCCGGTAGGAGCAAATGTTTGTATGATGAGCATGGACATTTTTTTCCGAGTCATGGATGTTTATATTATGTATAATAAGTATGTATTTACAAACAGAAAGTATATATGTAGTACATCATATGTCTGGTGACCACAACACAAGCCTTGCTTAGTGTGGCACTAGACGGCCATGTGTGTAATGTCCAGAAGTATTTATTTTATTATTTTAATTTTTTATATCACTTCAAAAAGCCGCAATTTTAAACACCTGCAGAATAGTGAGAAAGTTCATGCAGATTGAGGATAATGCTTCTCACAACACTCAAATTTCATCACACACACCCACGCTGCATTGACTTGGCAGACGCCCGTTAATGTGGCTTAAACTAGCCTATGAGCTAAGAAGCAAACGTTTACCCAACTAATAATAAAAAAAACTGGTTGTTCTGGTCTGGCTAACGGCGAGTATTTGCACAGGCACAATCAAATAGCCAGGATTATTCACCAGCAACTTGCCTTGAAATTTAATCTTGTTGAATCAGAGGTACCGTACTACAGGTATGTGCCTGACCCAGTTCTCGTGAAAGACCATGTTACGTTGTACTGGGATCAGTCTATCATTACTGACAGGACTATTGTCGCCAATAAGCCTGACATAGTAGTGATGGACCGATCAGCGCGCCGCGTAATGATAACCGATGTTACCATTTCGCATGACGAGAACCTCGTGAAAGCTGAAAAAGAGAAACAAATAAAATATCTCGACTTGTCGCACGAGGTTCGCGACATGTGGAATATGAACTCGGTTATCATTGTGCCGATTGTCCTGACAGCCAATGGCTTGATAGCCAAGAGCCCGAACATCTGACGAAGCTTTCTTTAGGCGGTTGGATCAAGGGCCTGATTCAGAAGGCAGTACTCTTCGATACGGCTCGCATTGTGAGGAGGTTCCTGTCTCTGCAACCCTAACCACCGGTGACTTGGACCCTGCTCCCGACACCGGCGGATCCCTATTTTTTATATTTTTAAATGTATTATATGTTTTTTAAGAAAAAATTAAAAATGTATAAAGTAAGATGCTAAGTGAATAAAGGAGATAACAATAATATACCATTTAATTTGGGTAACAAAATACCCATATCACATATACCTTACAGACTAACATAAATATATGTATATAGTAAAACCACAAAAATATAAATAAAACTACTGCACACGAAAAGACGGCGTCGTGTTGCGCTGCGTGGTGTCGCGTAGCCTTCCGCGGAATCGCCGATACACGACACCTTTCGTCCAAATCTCTTCCTTGAGGAAGGTCTCAATATGATAAGTTGGAACTCGCACCACGAACGATTTAAAATAAAATTCACGATGTGCGCGACTCCAACTTGACCCTCACTCCGTCCAGTTGGTCTTCGCTCGGACGTACGCCTCGGTCTCCTCTACCTTCGTGGTGTGAAGTAGCCGGGATACATAAAGCTGCGTCGTTGGTATCGCCGGACGCAGCACACTGGGTCCTTCCTGCGTGGTCCCGCACTGGTTCCGTCTAGGTGGCTTCTTCCTTTTCTTTCTCTCCACCTTCACAAAGCCATCCTCGACACACGTGGCCGCTGCTGGGCCTTGCTGTTTCGAATCCTTGTTGGAAGGTTCACAGCAGCTCTTATTTTTCCCCGTCTTCACCTGCGACAGAGGACATGAGGACATGTCGTCACAACTCACACTATTTTATATAATATTAACTGTTATAATTTTTTCTCTAAAAACAGACTCACTAACATAGATATAATAAAGAAGGAGATATGGCGTGGAGTTCAAAATGTATAGAAAAACGATGAAGCCACAGTTGCCTCTCCATAACGCTAATATTGCACACACAGTTCTGTCAAAACAATACTACGAACAAGTGCACAAACGCGCCATCGATAACTCTGTCATTTAAATATAATCCTTATTTGTTAAACCACAGCGTACTTTTTCCGTATAATTTACTCACACTAAAACAATTATCATTGTGTGTTGTCGGGACACGGGGGCGGATACGACACAGTGTTTGACTAAATCGAAGAGTTATCGATAAATATATCGATATTTTTTTTAAAGCTTTTGGAAATAAAGTAAATAAAAATAATATGAAACCTACAAACATTATTCAATGAATAAACATATTTTAAAAACAATTAAAAACGAAATGACACAGTTACACGTAGTTCTAAATCTTTTGATTTAGAACGCATCAAAACATTTAGTTCAAGGCCAGTTACAGGCACCTCTGAATTGTCAAAAACAACAAGAAAAGTAAGCATAGAACCACATCGGCCTTCCAACCGGATCACAAGAGTTAATTAACTGAAAAAAAATCTGAAATAGTAATATAACAATTCGCAGTCCACTTTCTTGTCGACAGACTTTGTCAAACCTCCACGAGCACATCACTAGCTCGCGCTCAAATACGGCGGACCGGAGCAGCGGACGCACCATGTGACATTACGGCTTAATGATGTTTCGTTATGTCAGGTGTACATTGCTTGTTCAGTCACTCAGTGACAGACTAAGGTGGTTGTAAAAGAGCAATGTATTTAATGCAAACATAATACAGTCGGAGTAATATAAGAAAACATAAATAAAGTAGTACAAGTCAGATATATATTTTAGGGATTATGGTTTTTCTTGATTTTTAAGACAAATATTGTAAAATACTTGTACTACCTTGTGGTAAGTGATGCCATGACTTCAAAAGTTTTTGTCTTGGCTTCTATGTTTGCACGAAACCATCGAACAAGACGGCATAATCGTTTTTTTTTACGAACGCGGTTGACAACACACTAACTCGCTGTTACAGCCATTTTTTCAACAGCTGCGCGACGCACTCGTGTCCACGTGGTCACCGACACGCCCCCTTGCCACTTCTCCTGTTTTTAATATTTCTGTGCTCACTAACTTCACCATGTTTTTACCACCTAGTTGTCAGCGACATATTGCTAATCTTTTAGCATACAATATATACAGCGTCACTGGTACCTGTGTTGTACCAACGATTATTGTTAGTATTGAGACTAAAACCACTAATGGCTCTACTATTGATACACCTCGCAGTTTAAACTATTAGGTGTAGGAGGACTATGATGTTCAGGTGTTATGTCTAACTGAACATTGGTTGAAAGAACATGAAGTAGCGTTTCTCTTAATGATGATTTTAAATACCGTATACAGAGTCCATTTGTGGGGGAAAAACCCTATTTCGCGAAAGGATCAGTTCTTGTGACAAACGAGTTTAAATGTAAACAACGTTTAGACTTTATGTTGTATGATTATTTTAGTTACAATATGTATAATAATAAATAACAAAAATGTTTATTAATCCAAATAATACACACAGACACAGTTCAAAACAAGGTGGCAAAAGTACAATAAGCATAATATTTAGTTTTTGTGCACCGGAGATTTAAGTCTGCCAAAAATAAGTCTATGCATACAAAATAATAATGAACCCTGCCTCTTAAACTAGGAGACCTGTATCTTAAGAGACAGTGTCGGCCGAAAATTTAAATTAAATAGAACTATAATTTACAAGAGTGAAACAATGTCCATTTACTATTTTAAATGTATAATTAATGTTAGTCTAATCAAATATGTCTGAGTGTTGAGGTGTGTGGTACATGAGTGTGTGTGTGCGGAAAGGGAGTGTAGGTGTGTACTGTGGGTGTATGTGTATTTGTGTATTTTGAGGTATTTTTGACGTGACAACGTCTTATAAATTGATTTGCCGGGTGACACTTCAAGAAACTGCGTTACGCTCCGCTCACGTTATGCGCTCACAATGAGAGCGAGTGAGAGGCACGCGTCCCTTCCACTCGGGCATGGTTAGCCCGCCTAAGAGCGAGAGAGACAGACATAAAAAGTAAAAGGCACGCGTCCCTTCCACTCGAGCACAGTTAGCCCGCCTAAGAGCGAGAGAGAGAGAGTGAGAGAGATAGGCATACACACCCGTTCATTTCATCCTTCTTCCTACTATACGAATGAATATTCACATTAAAATTATTTTACCACTCAAAGTCGTTGTCACGTAAAACTTTCGCCCGTATACCGACTTTACAGGAAACCAATTTTGTTATTTTTTTTTAAGAGGTTGATACGTCAAGCGATGTATATGTTATGGACCAAGTGATGAATTGGGCATTATACATTATGCCCGGTCATTATGAAAAATGGCCAATATAAGAGTGCAATTTGATAAGAATTATTCAAATAATCAAATTGACCGGGCATTATACATATTGTCCATCACCTTTTGGGCAATATAATACAAACATATGTCATTACTATTTTTTAATGTTATTGTCATTTAACTTAAAATGAACTAAATATCACTAAGAATCCTCGAGCCTTTTGGCGTTACGTTAAGTCAAAAAAACGCTCCAACTGTTATCCGTCAGTACTACACTTTGGGCAGCAGTCTTCTGGTGACGGTGACGTAATTTGCAATATGTTTGCTGACTATTTTCAGTCCAACTTTCTTGCAAGCACTGGTACAGGCGATAGTGGTTCTTCTCGTGATGTAAATCACAGTAGTACGGTACAGAGCACATCAGATATCAGTACTATTGAAATAAATGAGCAAGAGGTTTATAGGCTACTGAAACAAGTCGATATTAACAAGTCCGCTGGACCAGACAATATTCCACCGTTATTTATAATGAACTGCGCCAAGAGTTTATCGGTCCCGCTGTCGATCCTGTTCAAAAGATCACTTGACACTGGCGTGGTACCCACGATCTGGAAGTCGGCATACATAACACCGATACATAAAAAAGGACCTAAAACTTCTGTTGATAATTATAGACCGATCTCTAAATTGTGCGTATTTGCAAAAATACTGGAGAAACTCGTTCATAAACAAGTCTACTCGGCTCTCCAACATAGTTTTAGCGAACATCAGCACGGTTTCTTAAGAGGTCGGTCTACCACGTCTAACCTAGTTACCTGCAGTGAATTCCTGTCGGAGTCTATGTCACGTCAGTCCCAAGTCGATGTTATTTATACCGATTACAGTAAATGTTTTGACAGAATAGATCATGTAATCTTAATGCGGAAACTCTTGTCGATGGGTATCAGGGGTAACCTCTACAGGTGGTTCATGTCATATGTTGAGGGTAGATGCCAGACCGTGGTGCTGAATGGTTACTCATCTAGAGCTATGCGTATTCCCTCGGGAGTTCCCCAGGGATCGTTATTGGGGCCGCTCTTGTTCAATATGTTCATCAATGACGTAATTTCCTGTTTTCAGCACTGTAAAATACTGTTGTATGCAGACGACATGAAGATCATGAAACAGGTTACTACCCAGGCAGATGCTCTCTTACTGCAGGCGGATCTTAACGCCTTTCAAACCTACTGCAAATTAAATAAATTGGACTTAAACGTATCCAAATGCTATGTGTGTACTTTCACCCGCAAACCACACCCTTTATATTTTGCATACACACTTGTGGATACCCCGATAGAAAGGGTCAGCGTAACCAGGGACCTCGGGGTAACTTTTGACTCGAAGCTTATTTTTGACACGCATATCAATAATATTGTCAGCAAAGCGTCGAAAGCTCTTGGTTTCATTTGTAGGGTCGCATCAGAGTTCAGGAACATCAAAACTATAAAAATTTTATATTGCTCATTCGTTCGTAGTCACCTCGAGTATGCCTCTCAAGTCTGGAACCCTAAATATAACGTCTATATTGCACGGTTAGAGGGCATACAGAAAAAGTTCTTAAGGTACATTCAATTTCGATCCAAAATATATCTACCAAACTATTTTAAACGGTGCAAAAAGTTTCATATTCTTCCTTTGTATGAGCGTAGAAAAATCTCAGACTTGGCCTTTCTATTTAAAATTGCAAACGGAACCAGTGATGTTCCTGAGTTGCTAAGCAAGATTGGGCTGCGAGTACCATGTTTGTTTCTGCGGAAATCTCGTTTGTTGCACACACCAACAACCAGGACTAATTATAGACAAAACTCGTACATGATTAGGGCAAGCCGTGAGTACAATGCGACTTGTCAGGAGGTTGAGATCGACATCTTTCATACAACTGTGTCGAAGTTGAAAAAGGCCCTCTGCAGCCACTTCTTTGATAACCCATAATGTATTAAGATGTCAATTTGTGTTCTTTTTTTACGTTTATTTGTGTACTAATTCTTCCTTACCACTGTCTTTTAGTTTGATTATTTTTGTTTTTTTTTTAACTATTATAAAGCTATTTGTGAAAGCTTGTAATTGGCCATATTTTTGTTACTAACGAAACTATTGTATCTGCCTAGCTGTAAGTTTTCCGAAAATAATAAAATAAAATAAAATAAAATAAATATTTAACCATTTAAATAATCAGACTCATTATTTGGATTAATCATTAAGGACTTCTACATTAAGAAGTCATATTAAAAATATAACATAAAACATATTAACAAATCAAAAATTTTACAACATGCCTAATATTGTTTTATAGAAATGACTTATTATTATCCTACCGTATCATTATATCCTACTTATCCTACTCATCATCATCATCAACCGAGCCTTTTCCCAACTATGTTGGGGTCGGCTTCCAGTCTAACCGAATGCAGAAGAATACCAGTATTTTACCGATTGCCTATCTGACCTCCACAAGCCAGTTAATACTGGGAAAACGATACGACTTGGTGAGACTGCCGTCAGACTTTTGGTGCCACTGTAACGACTGTCAAAGATGGACAAATGACAGTCGGGACCAACGGCTTAACGTACTTTCCGAGGCACGGAGGAAACTCGGTATGTAAGGGTGGTCACCCATCCACAGACCAACCTAGGCAAGCACGGATTAACCTAAAGATCGACCCGAGCGGCTGATATTATTTAGCCACGAGCCTTTGCCTTTTTGGCTTAGCGACATCTACATTTATCAGACTTCCAACCATTTTTACAACCATATCTACTATATGCCCTTCGCATTTAGAGGACATTCTGCAACACTTTCTCAGCGAAATCTCCTGTCTCTGAAACATCTTCAGGCAAAATAAATCTTAATTTCGTAATTCAGTGTTACCGTAAAATTGTCAAATACGTTATATCGTAATATCTCTAGCGAAATTGTAAAATCTCGAAATATTGTCAAATGAACTTAGGTACTGCTTACAACAAAACGCATTATTTTTTGTGATATGCATGCGATGGTAGTCAACTTACGCGGTGTGGAGAGAAAGAGGGGTCCCCCTTGCCCAGTGGTACAACTCTCATGATAAGATATTGTACCATTCCTGAGAAATACCGATTATTATAACCTAACCTTAAAACACTTTATATTCCCCTAAAAAGCGTAGTCGACGGAGCACCGCTTCGCGGAGCCCCTATTTCCGAGTGCAGGGTTTAAAGGAACCTAACTAACCTAACGGGGGGGTGCCCCAAGTCCCGATTATGGGGGCAGAGATACTTCCGTATGTTCAGTTGACAATAATTCGAGAGTTTACAATTTCGCTAGAGAGAAACACGTCAAATTTAGCTTTATTATCAAATTGCCCAATTATCATGTAGCAATATAATAATGACCGTGCAATGTGATAAATAATGAAGTTAAGATAGTATTAATCACTTAGCCCGATAGAGATAGCCATTATTCATAATGCTCGAACATTATGTATAATGCCCGCATTAATCACCTGGTCCATAACATATAGACGCAATGATTCTGTTTTCATATAGTCCTGCAGTATAAGCCAGTCAGATGTTTTTGATTTGACATTAAATTTATTTATGTCCAATTATGTCTAGTTTATTCAGATTATTTTTTAAGACTTGTTAGCTTAAGACATAGAATTTACGTCTGGCAAATGAGGTTTTGTACACCTGGGGGAACATATTATGTACGCTTGCTTGGATCAGATGGAGGTAAACGGGCGTGTATCCTCAGGACAGATTGGAGCTCAAAGAACTGCCGTACCGTCAGTACTTTGCAATTAGCGTAAAGTTGCGTTGTAGGGTATCTGTAGGGTTTCCTTAACATAACCTTAAGTACAGCCCTTTGAGATCTTTCTGCTCGCATAAGATAAGTTTTCGCTGCTCCACCCCATTCAATTATACAGTAGCCAATAATCGATTGGCATAGTGTGAAGTACACCACTTTGAGAATGTCAGCACTGGCGGATTCTCGGAGGGATTTGAAGATGTGAATAAGACGAAGTGTTCTACTAGTTAGTGTATCAAGTTGTTTGTTCCATTTTAGTCTATCGTCAATGTGCACACCCAAGTATTTAACACTAACAGCTCTAGCAATGGTGGGACATGAGCACGATATTAACTGATTCTGGCATGAGTGAGCCGTTATCGTAAAACTACTTGTAGGTTTGGTGTTGCACCGGATTGCAAAGCGTACGTAGTAGGTCTGTTTTTAGATTTAACGTTAGCGAATATTAGTCAAGCCAGTTCATCATTGAAGCCAGTGCAAATTCCGCCTTTCGTTTCACATCTTCCCACGAGGCCCCATTAACCAGAATCGCTGTGTCATGAACACATGCATAGATTCTACAAGCTGGTAATGGCATTCTACAAAGGTCATCTATGTAGATTTGAAAAAGTGTGGGGCGGGCCTAGGATGCTTCCTTTGGGAACACCGTATAGCACAACCTCTTCATCACTATAGCTGGAGCCAATCCTTACCAGCTGGGTGCGTTTCCTCAAGTAATCTTTGAAAATTTCCAGAGCTATAATACCACGTACACCCAAATGCTCCAACTTGGAGATTAGTTTGGTGACAGAAACTGTGTCGAAGGCTTTTGAGAGATCTAAGAATATACCCAGATACTTTGTTCTCCCGTCCAGGGACTTAGCAATAGATTGCGTTAGATCCAGTACTGCGTCTTCAGTGGAGACACCAGACCGGAAGCCATACTGGTTATCCGCTATAATCTTGTATTTATCGAGAAAGCTTTTGGTTTAGAATTTTCTCGAGTATTTTAGAGAGCGATGACAGTACTGATATAGGACTATAATTATCGACACTGCCACTGTCCCCGTTCTTAAAAATTGGATGGACTATGGCTTTCTTCAGAGAATCTGAAAAACTCCTGCCTCAATGCAAATATTGCAGATATATGTTATCGGCGATACTAGAATATGACGACATGTCTTATTGAGCGTGGAAGAAATACAAACCTAGCCTACGGCACAGTCATGGCGCATTTGGAGTATAATACTGTCTATGTCACATTCGTCAACCTTTTTTTTAACGAGTGAATTTACAGGCGGCCTCAGTGACTTGTCATTACCAGTATGAATGATATCGCCGGGAGAAGGGGCTATATTTGGGTTGCTAATTATTTTTGCAGCCATATTTTCACCCATGTTACTGAAAAAAGAACATACATTGTTGAGGGAAGATGAAGGAGTCTTGCATATTTTGAGCAGTTCATCAGGACTACAGATTATTTTACCTGTATTGGTTATTTCTTTAATGGTTTTCCACAATGCTATAGGATTATTCTTAGATTTTTCAAGCTCACTGTTCTCGTATGTCCTCTTTAATTTTCGCAGTAGCATATTGCAGAAATTTCGATAACGCGTATAGGTTACATGTAATATTAAATTGTCGGGTGACTTCTTAGATGTTACGTGCAGTTTATCTTGGTGTTTGATACATTTTAAAATCCACGGTTTTAGGGTTCTCGGTATGTTGATATGCTTTGTATGTTTTGTTATTGCAGTTGATATTTTTGTAATCAATGTAGTCATAGCAGCATTTGCGTCTTTAATTGTGTAGATACCTGAGAAATCTGTGTTTTCTAACTCTGTCTTGATTGCTTCCTAATTTAATTGCGATAGCGTGAAACGTTTGTTCCGTGACGGGTTTAAATTTGAGATTGAAAGAATAATCGGCTTGTGGTCAGTAATATGCGACTCCAATACCAACGTGGTGGCCGTTGCCTTCGTTTTTAATAAAATGTGGTCTAAGCAGTTTTCCATTCTAGTTGGCAGAAGGTGGGTCGGTAGTAGTCCATGGGACGCATTTAAGATTAAGTATTCTAGTGCACGGTCATTCTTACTGTCTCATTTTATGTCAATATTCCGTTCTCCTACAGTTGAAATGGTAGGTGAATACGATACATCATCATAAATATTATTGAGACTAGTCAAAAAGCTATAGAAGTGATCCTTGGTGTTATTCGATGGAGAGCGATATATGTATTGCTATTACCGAGACCTTGTTATCAATTGGACAGAAGAGACTATTTGCATAATTTATCTATTATCGTTATCTATTGTCAATGAACTCATTATTGGATATGTTCTTGTTAAGCCAAGTTTCAGTAAATACAATAGCATCATATGAACAAAGTAAGATATTTTTGAACAATTCGTTTGTTTTGGTTCTCATTCCTCGAATGTTTTGATAGTAAATAGTGAATTTTGTTTCATAATACGTTGGTTGTCAAAAATACCTCAACTGTTCGGCCCCCGCGATCGTTCAGCTTTTTTCGCGTGCGTGTTCGAAAGATCACACACATACATACAAAATCACGGAAGATATCCCGTTAGTGGCAATGTACGTTTAGGTTATATTAATCTGTATTTCTCAGGAATAGTGCATTATCTTTTCATGGGAGTAGTACTACGGGGCAAGGGGGACACCCCTTCCCTCCCCCTTCTCCACACCGCGCGAGTTGTCTTCCGTCGCATAGGTACATTTCAAAATATTACGGATTCGATTCGTTAGATTATAAACTACCGAAAAATAATGCGTCATATTGTAAGCAGTTTATTACGTTACAATCTGACGGTTTTTACAATGTGACGCTGACAAAGTGTACCTAACATTTTCTACTACCTATTAATACTAAATTTTCCTAATAAACTGAGTTTAGTTTTATTTTTGACTTTGTTTATTTATATATTTATTTATTTAAACTTCATGTACAATAGTGGTACATAGGCGGACTTAATGCCACAAGGCATTCTCTACCAGTCAACCACTGGGTCAAATAAGACAGCATTGTCATAAAGTACAATAAAAATAAAAATAAACATGCCATTTTGCAAGAATAAAATCAAACACATAAATGGGTACCTACATACTAATACATAAATAAGCATATAAAATAAACTAATATATATTAAAATACATACAAATAGTCCTAAATACGAGAAACCTTATGATAATTATTACAACTCTAATATAGGCTAGTTGGTAAACAATTTAGACAGACTTTAAATAAAACTTCCGAATTGCTCTTTTGAAAGCCAATTTGACCAAACTTCCGGTTTTTTTTTTTTTTTTTAATGCCAAGGGGTAACGCCTGCCGGGGTTGCGGGCCTGTTCGAAAGAGATACCGCGGCCCCGGAACATAAAAGGCGAGGAAGGAACATGGATGGTTTTTAGTCAGTAAGAGTCTGACACTCCCTCCCGCTCCGCCCAGAGTGGGAGGAGTCATTTGATGATTTCCCATCCTTAAAAAAAAAAAAAGGGGTAACGCGTTTCAAAGCTTAATAGTGGAGACAGCATAAGAAGAGGACATAAAACCAGTACGGTGAGAGGGAATTTGAAGGACTAGGTTTTTGGAAGCTCGAAGGTTCCGACTGTGAGAACTACCCAACACCTTATTTTAAGTTTTAAGTATTTAGGAGCACATGAATCATTCATAGTGGTGCGAATTAAGCAGCGAGATCTGAGGGACCTCCTGAGTCTGATAGGCAGCCATTTAAGCTGAGAGCGATAAGAAGAGATGTGATCGTATTTACGAAGGCCAAAAATGAAACGAATACAGTTATTCAGAAGACGATCCAATTTGTTAAGAAGTTCTTGGGTTAAATCAGAGTAACAAACATCAGCATAGTCGATAATGGGAAGCACAAGCGCCTGGACCAAAGTTATTTTAGTGCTAAATGGGAGAAAATGTTTAAATCTATAGAGAGACCGCAGCGAGTAAGCGCTTTGTTCTCGCTGACATTATAAAAACAAGGAAATATGTCGAATTATTATCCTGTATTATTATACAGGATAATAGTTAAATATTCTAGGAAACCAAAGTCTACTTGGTTTTAGATTAAAGCATAAATACGACTGTTCTGACTTTTTGACGCCTGAAATAGGTACCAATATCGATGCATACCCGTGGTAAGTAAAT
The DNA here is from genome assembly GCA_916618015.1 of Xestia c-nigrum. NCBI lineage: Eukaryota > Metazoa > Arthropoda > Insecta > Lepidoptera > Noctuidae > Xestia > Xestia c-nigrum. Next base: position 18,173,243 of record OU745260.1, read on the forward strand.
TCATGATATATGATGGAAGTAAAAGTTATTGTTACAAGTACATTTTTGTATTTTTTATAAGTTTCTGTATAACCACTTAGAATAACACTTTCAGTATAATGTTACAGTTAAATAGCACCACAGTCTATGAAATATGAAAGGTAATTTATGAATTAATAGAAGGCAAGTAAAGATTAAAATTAAAAAGCATAGTTTTCAGTAGAACGTAATTTGTGCTGGTAGAAAAGTATTATAGCAAAAAGTAGTCGGAAAGTTAGTATTTAAGGCAAGAGATTTAATATTTTAGGTAAGGCCAAGTCTTCTTTTTTTGTCGAAGCTTTTATTACTACCCGAGCATATTTAACCTAACAAACAGCTCATCCTGAAGATTTCGAGTGTCGTTTATATAACCAGAAACTCTGCAAAACTTATAAAATACAGGTTACTTAAAATATGTCGGTACTCTATTGGAGAACATTATCTTGGAGAACATTATCTTATAGGTACCTCAACAACAAGGAACATTTTCGATGTAGGTTTTCCCAAACGTGACAATAAATCAACTAGAGTTAAGTTTGTATTCGCTAAATCGTAGGTAGGGGTGTCGGTGGCAGTGTCACTTGTGTCAGTTTCACATCGTGATCCCTCGTGATTAGCAGCACACTGACAGACTGGCTCATCTTCCTCGTTCAGAGAACAGACCCCGTCGTTTAAACAATAACCATGACATGCGTACAGTTCACATCTCTTCCCTGAATAGCCGGCGTTACACCTGGAATGATCAAAATATCAATCATGGTTATTGAAACTTATTTAAGGAAGAACACGAACACATGGAGTAGAATAAGTTTTACCTGCATGTAGGAAGTCCATCATCATTAACACTACAGTTCCCTTGCACGCAGTAGTTCAGACAGTCTGATACCTCGCATCTATCACCTACATAATCTCCTTTACATTCACAGACTGGCTCACTGTTCTCGTTCAAGGAACAGGACCCGTTATTCGAGCAATATCCATAACACACGTTGACTTCACATCTCTCCCCTGTATAGCCGGCATCACAACTGAAATAGCGAACATGTCAATCATTGTTGTCGAAAGTACTTTAAACAAAGAAACCATCAGATGGAGTCGAATAAGTTTCACCTGCATGCAGGAAGTCCTTCATCGTCGAGACTGCAGTTGCCCTGCAAACAATAATTGTGACAGACTGAAACTTCACATCGCTCTCCGATGTAACCACGTGTGCAATTGCAAACAGATGTCTCACTGACGTGTACACCGTAAACACAAAATAGTTCGACATCTGTTGTGTATTCTGTTGTCTGTTCAATATTGAGAGAGTTGTTGGTCACTGTGATTGCTGGTATCAAACTCGACAGAGCTTCACAATCCTGGAGACCCTGAATCTGATCTTCTATTTTGTAGTTGGTAGCTATAGCAAGCTGTTTTTTAGTATAGAACGTACTTATCCCATTGGGTTCTGCGTACCTATGTCCGTTCTTTGGTACTTGCCAAACGGTAGTGGAGGTCTCGCTACTGTTCACCCAGTACAAGTTATCTTTTGAGACTGTCAACTTTTCAACTACAGAAAAAGGCCCAAAAAGATAGTATTGAGCTCCTTCATATTGTCCATCCCAAGTTGCTTCAACCAAAATCTCACCACCGTTGAATAAACTAGTCGCATCAAAATAATACAATATCCGGGTCGGTGGGTCAATGACCAGAGTCGACACCGCCTCTTGGTAATATCCATTTAGAATCTCGCTCCCAGAACCATTAAATCGAGCTCTCTTCAGGCTCTTCTCATCATTTTTGTTTTTATTTGTGTAGCACCAGTAAATGTACCTGCAAATTGAATAAACTATTGAACCTCTTGAATTGGAAAAGATTTTGATTTTGTAATTGTTCTTAGAAACGTACCCTGTACAGCTATTCACGGCGATATCTCTGGGGGCCCGTCATCCATATTGATTAAAAGATTGACGTCACCATTGTTAACAGATCCGGGTTTTAATGGAATTGAGTTTATGCTGTTATCATTGGTGTCAGTGAAGAATAATGTCTGTGTTGCCGGGTCGAAGGCAATGGAATTAATGTTACCACCAGATCTCTCGATAAAACAGTTGTTTTCGTCGGAATGCAAGTTAAAACTACATATAGCGTCGTAGTAACTCTGTTTATCGACATATAACATCCTGTTATGGACTTGATCGTAAGCTAATGCCACTACGTTACGCGAAATAAAATTTACGGTGTTTGTCTTAGTTCCATCGGTATAAAATATGAGTTGATTTCCTACGCCTACAGCGATGTCTGAAACAAACATAGCAGATTAGATGGATAATGTTTTTTTTTTAACTTATTGAATAATGAATATATGAGAAGAGGCCTGAAGGTGAAGGTCTGTATAATAGGCTGGTATTATTAATATTAACATTGAATAATAAACTACGCTTAAGTTTAAGTAAATTATATACGCCCAAAATATGTATACGGGCGAATTTTCAAGAGGGCCAAATCCGAAAATAATATAATGAATGGCGAAAAATAATAAAGGAGCCTTTAGCCCGATTCTGATGAAAACTAAAACTGTATGTTATGTGTGGACTGTATATTGTTCTTCTATTCGATAGCTTAGGTGTGTGTGTCTAGTAAATCAAACGCGAATACTTTTAACACTTTATATTTTATAATTACAGGTCGAAATAGATTACATTTGAAGCGGGGAACAAGACTTTATGTTATTAACTGTTCCCGTAACATAAGGAACGTACATAACGAATTAACACTTGGGGCGCGTGGGACTCATTTACTTATTTACGTGTTACGACACTTGGTAACTCATTACAATTACTGTGAATCTACTTTAACTTCTCATGACAATCTGTCTGATATGGAGCTGTTCCTTGACTTCTTGAAGACTTCTCCTTGATTGACTGGTAGAATGACTTGATTACATGTTTCTATTTACTGTTATTTGACTCGATTATCGATAAATTAATCGGTCGCCCTTTTTTTTTTTTAGGATGGGAAATCATCAAATGACTTCTCCCACTCTGGGCGGAGCGGGAGGGAGTGTCAGACTGTTACTGACTAAAACCCATCCATGTTCCTTCCTCGCCCATTATGTTCCGGGGCCACGGTATCTCTTTCGAACAGGCCCGCAACCCCGGCAGGCTTCGGCCCTTGCGGGCCCCTCCCCTTATGCTGACATCTCTTTGAGGCGCGCGTGGAACACGAACACGTCGTCGACACGGCCTGTCGTCGTCGCTAGACGGATGGACGGCTAGCTAGCCCATAGCCAACCGTCCACGGGCCCGCATCTACGGTGGCCGGTAGCCACCACGTGGCCCTCGACGCCCGGTGCGTCTCCCGCGGCGGCCGGGAAGAGAGGATCTCTCCCTCTCAAATCAAAATCAAAAATCAAAGCATTTATTTCAAGTAGGCCAGTTACAGGCACTTTTGAATTGTCGTAACAAAAATGAACATTTAAAGTAGCTACAGTCCCAGTCACAAGACATAAAAACTGTGAAAGTACTGTAGTTGCCCATTCCCTAGCGTAGATCTCTATGGAGAAGAACGGGAAAGAAACTCCATGGACACTCTTTTAAATCAAAATATTGTTACAAAATCTTGGTTACATCATTCTAGTTGAGATGGTATATTATGTGAGAACAATGTAGCAAGATGTGCACGTTAAAAGTGTCCATAGCAAAACAAAAATAAAATACAACTCAAAAACAAAATAATTAATTCAAATAAACCATGGCGACTAAGAGATGACCAGTCACAACTGACAGCGCCCGTTCACGAACATGACGCATGGATCAGCACCATTCAGCTCAACCATTTTGAAGGGAACTAAATGGTCCGACACACGCGCCACCATCAGCGAGACATTTGAGAGAGCATGACATACTCTCAACCGCCAGGGCACATTCAAGTCAAGACCTGCCGTAGGTTTCCAGTGAATGATAGCTTACTAGTACATAGTACTCACACAATATGGGCTATGCGATTATATAATACTAACATTGAATCTATACAATGCAAAGATAGTTGTACAATCTTCAGCAGCTCCAACAATACCATTTAATGCTATCAATTTTTGCGCCCCTGTCCATGTGGAGCAGGACCAGCAATAAGCCAAACATTTTTATCAGCGATATAATCGCTCAACTTGTAATATGCTTGTTTACATAGTGTGCGTTTAATGCATGTTTTAAATTTTTTCTCATTCAGTTCAAGAATACTTTGTGGAATTTTATTATAGCATCTTAAACAGTATCCCATGAATGATGAGTCTACTTTAGCGAGTCTAAAGCCTGGCTGAACTAGTTGGTTCCTATTTCTAGTTCTGTAATTGTGTCTGTCACCTCTTTTACCAAAAAGATGCAGATTTTTTCTGACGTACATTATGTTTTCGTAGATGTATTGGCAATGAACCGTCATGATGCCAATATCCTTAAATAGTTCCCTTAGAGAATCGCGCCTACGAAGATTATATATGGCTCTGATGGCTCTTTTCTGCAGAATAAATATAGACTCAATATCAGCAGCCCGTCCCCATAGCAAAATACCGTAAGACATTATACTATGGAAGTAACTAAAATAGACCAATCTAGCGGTATCTACATCAGTGAATTGACGGATTTTTCTGATGGCATATGCTGCTGAACTTAAGCGCCCCGCAAGCGATGTTAAATGAGACCCCCATTGAAGCCTTGAATCAAGCGTAAGCCCCAGGAAAACAGTTTTATCTACGAATTCGAGTTTCTCTTTATTCAATATTATCTCACAATCACTACTTTTAACATTCGGTAAGGAAAATCTTATGCATTTAGTTTTCTTTTCATGCAATACCAAATTGTTTGCTGTGAACCAATTTTGGACCTGAAGAAGGGTGTTATTCACCTCATCTAGATTTTGGGCCCGTCTATTTATCTTAAAAATTAGGGAAGTGTCATCAGCAAATAACACCATATTATGTGGTTGGTTTTTCAATAAATAGGGTAGATCATTTATATAGACTAGAAAAAGGAAAGGACCCAATATTGAGCCTTGCGGAACCCCCATTTTTACTTTCAAACCCTGTGAATTGACACCATTTATTTGAACATGTTGTTTTCTATCACTCAAATATGATTTTACCAGGCTAAGTGCAAGTTTACCCAGTCCGTAATGCTCCAGTTTCAAAAGTAATGTGTCGTGATTTACGCAGTCAAAAGCTTTGGAGAGATCGCAGAAAATTCCTATTGCTTCTTGGGACTCTTTCCACGCAGCAAAAACGTGCTTTAATAAGGTTATACCAGCGTCAGTTGTACAACGTCCCTTGGTGAAACCATACTGTTGATCATGCAAGATTCTGTTGGTGTTAAAATGATAGAGCATTTGATTAAGCATTACTTTTTCAAAAACCTTGCTAAAAACTGGTAACACGGATACAGGTCTATAATTATTGGCATCTTTACTGTCCCCGGATTTGAAAAGAGGTATGACTTTACTGTATTTCATTAAATCTGGGAACACTCCTTGGTCTACACATGAATTAAAAATTAAAGCTAAGTACGGGGCTATGGTCTCAAGTATAGATGTACAAACTTTGATAGACATTCCCCATAAATCTTCGGTCAGTTTGATTTTAATTTGCCGGAAAGCTTTAATAACTGTTATAGGGTTAATGTGTTTAAATTTAAATTCAGCCAGGCAGCCAGACAGATTCGCCTTTAATAAGCTAATTGATATTTCAGGTGAGGAATTAAGGGCCTCCGTAGTTTTTATTGGTATATCGGTAAAGAAATTTACAAATTCTTGAGCTACTTTCTGATTAGAGCTTTTAGGACCACATGCTGTATCTAATGTATAGCTATTATTACGTATTTTCTTTCTGTTAGTCTCGTTATTTATGACTTTCCAAACGGTCTTTATTTTATTTTCCGCTGTTTTGATCTTGTTGCTAATGTGAAGGGCTTTAGCAACTTTGCAAGTATTTCTAAAAATCTTTGAATACTTAGCAACATACTTGCTAAAAGTTTCTGTGTTTATAAAAGGCTTAAGGCTATAAAGCTCAAATAGTCTTTCCCTACTTTTTCTGATACCTTTAGTTGCCCAATCACTAAATATAATTATAGGGCAAATACTCTTTGTCTTCTTTTCAAAAGTTTTGTTGAATTCCGTGTGAACTAATGAAAAGAAACGATCATACAATTGATTTATATTCAATTCAATTCAATTCAATTCAATTATTTATTGCATATCACATGTGTTTTACAAGATCTTATGGTTAGAATACAGTTCACATGGACCCTGTCGGGCACAACAATTTATGGTATTTTACAGTAAGTAGCATTGAAAAAAATCATCAAAATTAATCAAAAAATTGTAAGTTCAAATAACTAAATAATGCCAAAGGATAAAATAAAAATATAAAATAGAGAAATCGAATAAATAAAATTAGAGTCGGAAATACATCAGGTCATTACAATAATAGTCGAAATACCATCATGTCAACAGATAACAATCAAAAACAAAATGTCAATATAATAAAAATAATAGTCAACATGTTATCATTTCTTATTTATATAATTATGTTTAGAATTGCTTATTTATTTACTAGCTTAAAAAGTTTTAATTTTTAATAATTTATTATAGTTATTTAATATAATTTATTGTGTGTAAAAATATTATAGTTTAATTTAATTTTGGTTATTCTATTTACTAAATGTCTGTTTTCCATAATTATAAATGATTATTGTATTTATCTGTTAAATATTCGTTGACTGTATAATAGCTTTTTTTAATTAAGAATTTCGTTAATTTATTTAAAAATATACTAGTTTTATTTTGGTTTTTTATGTCTTCTGGCAGTTTATTGTATATTTTTATTGACATAGAATGTGGACAGGATGAGTGTGATTTAAGGCGGGAGGGGGGCAAATTTAATCTATTTTTGTGTCGCAACGAATAATTAGTTTGTATGTCAATAAAATAAAAGTCAAAATTAAATTAAAGTCATCATGCCATTAAAATAATAATCAGAATACAATCATGTTAAAAGATAATGTGAATCAAATACAAAATGTCAATAATACAAAAGCAAAATTAAATAAAATGTAAAAGGTAGAAAAGGTCAATCCAGTTTGAAATCATCGTTAAAGAAATCATTTAATGAATAATAGCAATTTTTAATTAATAAGTTTCTGACTCGTTTTATAAATATTATGTCGTTCTCTTCCATTCTGATGACATAAGGAATCTTGTTATATATTTTTATTGATGTTACATAAGGGCTAGTGCTGTGTAATTTTAGTTTTGATTGGGGTAAGTACGAGCGTGTTAACGAATCGTGATTCACGTGGTGCGTATCGACGAGGCTGGTCAGAGATTTTAATAAAAAAGTTTGGATACTGTCTCACAAATTTACAGATTTCTAGAATATAAATGGATGTCAAAGTTAGAATGTCCAGTTTCTTAAAATGTGGTCTACAACTTTCATCGTTTTCAATATGAACTAATATCCTCACACATTTTTTCTGCAAGATAAACAACTCATTTATATCAACACTATTTCCCCAAAGAATGATTCCATACTTAAGCCATGCGTATGCGTAAGTTTTTAGATCTGTTGATTTTTTGAGTTCACGTAGTGCATTTATAAAACTAGATAATTTTTAAATTTGATTTTTTGAATGTGTGCTTTCCACGTCATATGAATATCTAAGTCCAGACCTAATAAGGTAAAAGTATCTACACTTTCCACTTTGACACCTTCAAATGCAAAATTGATATTTAGTGGTTTTTTTTGATAAGGCCTAAATTGCATTATTTTGGTTTTAGAGAAGTTTATTTCTAATTTATGGTCCTTCATCCAATTTTCTATATTTAACATAATATCATTTAAAGTGTCATGTAGGCGTTGAGAGTCATTACAGGAAGTCAATATTGAGATGTCATCAGCGAACAGAACGCACGACTCTGTCATAATTTTGGGGAGATCGTTGACATAAATCAAGAATAATAAGCACCCGGTCACACTACCTTGAGGAATTGAATTTTTAACACTAAGCGCATTTGAACGTATTTGCCTGAGTTCCCCATTGTCATGATCCCAATAGTCAATTTCCACGAATTGTTCTCGGTTTTGTAGGTAGGACGAGAACCATTTATGAGTTATTCCTCTAACACCGATTCCGTATAGTTTGTCAAGTAGAATATGGTATAGTACCTTATCGTAAGCCTTTGTCATGTCAAGTAAGATTCCAATCGCGTATTTTTTACTATTTAAAATGTCCAATATTTTTTGTGTAAATTTATATGTCGCTAAAATTGTGGATCTATTTTTCCGAAAACCATTTTGAGATTCGTCAAAAATATTAAATTTTTTACAGAAATTATAAACGCGTTTGCACATTGCTTTCTCAAAGATTTTGGATGATGTCGGTAGTAGTGCAATTGGACGGTAATTATTTGGGTCTGACTTCGAGTTTTTCTTGTGAATATGCTTTATAATTGATTTTTTTAACGCATTTGGGAATACTCCTTCAGAAAAAGATTGATAGATTAGAAGGTAAAATGGTAATGTCAATTCATCATTTATTAATATAGGGGGTAAGTCATCTAATCCGTGGCTATATTTGCCTTTAAGTTGTTTTATTATATTATTTATTTCTTGCGGTGTGGGTGGATGTAAAAACATTGTGTTATCAGTCGGTCGGAGCACAGGCCGGCCGCGTGGTTCTTTGTCCCCACTATGCCGTGTTTGCCGGGTTCCCTATGTTGTTTCGAACGCCACTGTTGCGACACACGCTGTTGCGAATTATTTTTCCACTGCCTCACAGGTTCGAAAGCTCATGGACTCGAATGAAGTAGTCGCGAATGACGGTGTTTCGAAAAACATTTTCACTGCCTCATACGCTCGAATGCTTGTGATTTCGATTTATTTAGTCATAAAGTGTACCGAAAAATATTTAAGCAGTAATTACATAAAATCAACAAATTCAGTGTTAACATCATCATTTAATATTATTATTAACAAAGTGACAATCAAAAATATTAGTACCTCAACTGTACATTTTTTTCTATGAGTACTTAACACAAAATCTAAGACTGATCTTTATAAAAAATTGTCGAGGTACCTAAGTGGTATTAATTATTATTAGTGGTATTGTTTGTTTCACTTAGGTCACAAGCTTGAATTTTTCTCCATATAGGTACTTTATATGGAGAAAAATTCAAGCTTGTGGTTTAAGTGCACGTTATGGTACAGGTAGATAGGGAAACGCTATATAGCATCGCATTTGTACCGCAAAATTACTATTTGAGGTACTAATATTTTCCGTGGGTAATGCACGATCTATCGCGAGGCAGCGGGCCTGCATTGTCGCCATGGGATCTGGAGGCGATAGTCCTCGCGCGCCTACACGAATGGCGCGCGGAAGTACTATGCCGGGGGGAGACTCCGCTGCCGCGGCAAATTGCCGCTCAGCGGACTGACCTCCGGCGCGATCTCATGGTGACATGGAGAGAGCGACTGTCGCAACCCCGTGCAGGGCACGCCACGATGGTGGCGGTAAGTCCCCTCTTTGAGGAGTGGCTGGAGAGGCGCCACGGCGTCCTCACCGGACACGGATGCTTCGGGAGGTACCTGCACCGAATCGGGCGGGAAGAAACGCCCGGGTGACTCCACTGCGAAGATCGACCGGATCTCATCAAAACATTAGATGATTTCCCATCCCAAAAAAAAAAACGGTACTAATATTTTTGATTGTCACTTTGTATATAGGTAATAATATTAAATGATAATGTTGACACCGAATTCGTTGATTTTATGTAATTACTGCTTAAATATTTTTCTGTACACTTTATGACTAAATAAATCGAAATCACAAGCATTCGAGCGTATGAGGCAGTGAAAATGTTTTTCGAAACACCGTCATTCGCGACTACTTCATTCGAGTCCATGAGCTTTCGAACCTGTGAGGCAGTGGAAAAATAATTCGCAACAGCGTGTGTCGCAACAGTGGCGTTCGAAACAACATAGGGGACCCGTGTTTGCCCTACTGATGCAAAAAAATCGTTGAACGAGTTAGAAACTTGTTTTGGGTCGGATGTTAGTTTATTATGGATCGACAATTTAATGTTTTGTTGTGTCTTAGGGCGTGGACCCATGTCTACGGTGCGGCGCCGTTTGCCGTGCAACGGTACGGCACCGCCGCCGGCGGATGGCGCGGCGCCGTGCCGCACCACGGCGTCGTGTACCGGCACGTACACGCTCAGCACGTATACTAAAATTAGTTTTGGCTTGTTATGGACCGCGAAAGACGTATCCTGCTCCTGTTGCTGTTAAGACGACGACGAATGAAGAAAAAACAAAATCAAAGAAAATATTGGGTAAAAATGAGCACGTCGGTACACGACGCCGTGGCGCGGCACGGCGGCGCCGCGCCATATGCCGGCGGCGGTGCCGTACCGTTGCACGGCAAACGGCGCCGCACCGTAGACATGGGTCCACGCCCTTAGTCAGTGTTTTATTCGTACGCTCTTTAACTATTTTCCACGTCGATTTTGTTTTATTAGTTGAGTTTCTCATTTCCTTAATAAATTGTAATTTTTTTGATTTATTGACTATCTTTTTTAAAGTTTTTTCATATATCTTATATTGTTTAGTTAATACCGGATTATTCGAGTATGAATTAAGAATTCTTAACAACCGTTTATTTTTACATGATATTTTTATGCCTCTTGTCAACCAATCCTTTCGTTTGTTTTGATTTAGTTTGATTGTTTTAATGGGTATACATTCATTTAATATTTTTAGTAAAAGTGCCTCAAATGAGTTGTAATTTTCAACCATGGTTTTATCCGGGCTTATTAATAGATTCCAGTTTACGTTTTTCAAAGCGAGTTTAAATTTGTCAATATTTGTTGGATTAAAAATTCTTTTTTTCGTTTTCCATTCTTTAAACTTAGGCGCCGGCTTAGGTGTGGCGTCTATATTTTTTAAGTTTACAATAATTCCTTTATGATCAGAAAAGCCATAATCGTGTACCTGTGCAATTAATAATTCTGACACAAAATTTATAAATACTAAATCAAGGCAGGTTGAAGTGGTTTCTGTTACCCGTGTTGGTTTTTTAATACATTGGATAAAGTTATATTCTAGCATTAAGTTTAGTAGTGTTTTGGTTTGTAAGCTATTTTCCAAAATATTAACATTGAAATCACCTCCGAATATAATTCTATTTTTATTATATTTTTTTAGTAAAATATCTAAAATAAGTGTTAACTGCCTATAAAATATTAATATCAGCTCTTGGCTCATTTCACTCAACTGGTTCTGTAGGGAAATATTATAACTATTTAATTTGCAAGAAGTTATAGGTCTGAATTTAATCTGAACATTTTGTATTGGAGTTATACACCTAAAAGTTACAGTTTGTCCGCTATGGTCAGACGGCAAACAATTCACTATGGCTTTATCTAAATAATTACAATTGCAGAAAACATTATCTATACAAGTAGCAGAAGATGAAGTAACTCTAGTAGGTTCTATAAAAATGTTGGTCAAGTCAAACGACTTAAAAAGATTTAATTACCGACTGCTATTTGAATCCTCTTCTAAAATATTGATATTGAAATCACCACAAATAATGGTTGACTTATTACTGGCTGCAAGTTTTGCCAGGACATCTTCCATTATTGATTCGAATAAGGAAAAGTTATGATAGTTTGGGGGTCTGTACACACACACAACTACATGCTTATCTAGCTCAACACAGGACAGTTCGACGCAATGTTCAACCGAGAGACCTACGTCATAACGTTGCTTATATTTCAAACTATTTTTTTTTAATATTAAGGATCCTCCACGAAGCATAGTTTTACGGTTAAAGCAGCTACCCACCATATAGTTCTCATAATTAATAAACATTTGGTAATCCTTTAGCCAATGTTCAGTAAAACAAATAATGTCAAACTTACTATTTTCTAAAAACAATTCAATTTCTAATAATTTGGAAGAAATGCCTTGAATATTTTGGTGGAATAATTTTAAGGTGTTCTGCTGAGGCCCTTTTTTACTAACTAATTGAGTGCAAGAAGATACCTTTTTGTTGGAAGGATTAACAATAATATTGTTAATGGTACCTTCTGTTGTCTCACTTTCTAGTTTAAATTAATATATGGAGTGAGGCCGGAGACTCCCGTGCCATCCTCTGACAATAAGACCCTATCACTAATAAACCCTAATTGAGAATTTTCCACGGTGACAGATGAATCCTTCTCAGTATGTGTGTAAACATTTATAGCACTAGTGCTATATTCATTCGTGCCAGTCACCTGAACATTAGTAGAATTACTAATTGTCGATGTATCAATAATATAACTAAACTTAGACATACTATTTATGACTGTGTGAATACTATAAGATAATAGCCGAGCTATTTTGTGTCTACATCCAATAGGTAGATACACCTTACCTCGTGTCGACTTAAGATTACCAACAATAGTGTTGATATCCAGATATATAAGTCTATCACTATAGTGACCTACTAGAAAATGAATATGGTTATTTAACATGTGTGTTAAATAACCATATTCATTTCATGTGTTGCACTAATGAATGTGAAACAGGTTTAGACGCGAAATCCATAAAGTGCCCAACTTGTGCAAAGTGTTATCATTATGCTTGTATATCCCTTACTAAATCTCCTAATAAGAAGGCTACCTGGAAGTGTCCGTCATGTTTGAGCAAAACGCCAAAGTTGGGCAGGGACGACTCTACTCCAGTTCGTAACGTGTCTACGACCAGAGGCCCGAAAAGACAAGCCACTGAACCGCCTTCACCGCCTTCGCCTCCTTCCACGTCCAATGATACCGACGAACTGCGCTCCTTTATAAGTGAAGTAATTAAACATGAATTAAGCGAAATGTCAGCGAAGTTCAATAACACTATTATTACCACGATTAACAAAGAACTGGCACCAATTAAGAAGGAAATAGCTGATATTGTTGAGTCTATGTCTTTCATGAATAGTAAATTTGAAGACATAATGAAGGCGCACGAGTTGTCTAAGGAAATTATCACGAAATTAGAAATGGAAAACACAGATCTTAGGGTCACCGTAGAAAACCTCAACGACAGACTTGCTAATCTGGAGCAACATTCAAGATCAAACAACATAGAATTGCAATGTGTACCGGAGAATAAAAATGAAAATGTTTACAACATAGTAACTCAACTTGCGAGTGTGGTTAATTGCGAAATCAGCGAAAGAGATGTACTGCATTGCACTCGTATTGCTAAGGCCAACCCATCAAGTAACCGCCCTCGCTCTATAATCGTCCAATTGGCATCACCAAGGATGCGCGATCATCTTCTGGCAGCAGCAATTAAGTACAATCAAGCCAACCCTAAAGAAAAGCTGAACTGTCAACACCTCGGATATGCTGGACCAATATCTCCAGTCTTTGTTACTGAACATCTGTCCCCGACGAATAGAGCTCTTCATGCAGCTGCGAGGACTAAAGCCAAAGAGAAGAATTATAAATACGTGTGGGTCCGAAACGGCAGAATATTTGTGAGGAAAACTGATGGCGCGGATCATATACAGATTAGGAACAAAAATAGTCTTAGTAAGGTCGAGTGATAATTGATGCGTATGTAATTGTTGTTATTATTTTTTCTATAGTAATTTAATGCATGCATTAGGTTTAAACCGCATAAAATTCAAAGATATCTCAATTTATTACCAAAATTGTAGAGGCCTAAGAACTAAAACGAATATTTTTTACTGTAATATGTGCAATATGAATTATGATGTTATAGTATTAACAGAAACCTGGCTAAACAGTAATGTATTGAGCAGTGAATTGTTTGATGATCGTTATGAAGTTTACAGACGGGACAGAGAAACAGCTGGTTCTCAGCACAGCAAAAACGGAGGAGGAGTCTTGATAGCAATAAATAAAAAAATTAACTCCGCACGTATCGAACGCTGGCAAAGTAATTGTGAAGACCTCTGGGTCACACTTGACGTGTCGACATCTAACAAGTCACGCCAAGTTGCTCTTTGTGCCGTCTATCTGCCACCACCAGTGTGTCTCGCAACGTTGGATCATTTTGTGGATAGCTGCAACAGAGTGCTCGACTTGACGGACATCCCCTGTTACATAATTGGTGATTTTAACCTTAGTAAATTAAATTGGGATAAAACCACCGAAAATGATTCCTTACCCAAGGCTTGTCAAAACCTCTTAGACTTCATGAACGTGAATCAACTATCACAATATAATCACGTAAAAAACTGTTCTGGCCGAATACTGGATCTGGTCTTATCAACAGAGCAAACTTGTGTGGTGAGTGAGTCTAGCAATTCTCTGGTAGCTATCGATAAATTGCATCCCCCCCTTGAACTAACTATGTCTTTGTTAAAGAATAGTAGTTTACCATATAACATGGACTCGAGACCTAACTTTTATAAGGCTAATTACACTGAAATTAATAATTACCTAAATAAGCTAAACTGGAATGAACTTTTTCTAAATACTAGTGATGTGAATGACATGGTGGCAATTTTTTACAAGTGTCTCCATGATGCTATTGGGAAATTTGTACCTGATCGGAAACCAAACAATAGTCGCTATCCGCCGTGGTTTGATATAGCATTAATCAAATTATTAAAGGAAAAAAACAGGTTGAGGTTACGTTACAGAAAATATAAGAATCCTTTAGATAATATTGAACTGAAACTGGTTACCAAGCGGTGTGAAAAACTAGCCATAATAATATAATGCCTATATGGATATAATTGAGAAGGACATAAAAGATAATCCCAAACATCTCTGGAGTTACATAAAAGCGAAACGCGGTGGCTCTAGTGGCTACCCTTTGGCAATGACTAATGGACAGGTTGTTAGATCTAACGGTTCTGAAATCTGCGACCTTTTTGCTAATCAGTTCGCAGCCGTGTACACGCTTGACAAAGATACAGAAATCAACTGCCGCACAAAGTACCTCCAAGCACTGCATAATAATAGTCAGGGCTTGAGTATTCCAGTGATTGACCGCGATTGTTTACTAAAAAAACTAAAAACCGTAAACATTAGTAAAGGACCTGGGCCGGATGGTATCCCACCCATCTTTATTTATAACTGTGCCACAGCTCTAGTATCTCCTTTACTAATAATATATAATACATCGCTGGATACTGGAACATTTCCATCTAAATGGAAAACAGCCAAAGTAGTCCCAGTGCATAAGTCAGATGAAAAAGATAACGTAAGCAACTACAGGCCAATTTCAATTCTATCCACATTCGCAAAGATTTTTGAATCTATTATATGTCCGCACCTTCAGCAGCAGTTAGGATTGTATCTTAATGATAACCAACACGGTTTCGTACCATCCAGATCTACAGCCACAAATTTGGTGTCATTCACGGAGTCCCTGATACAGGCTGTAGATGAAGGCAAACAATTTGACGTGGTGTACACCGACTTTAGTAAGGCTTTTGATAAAATGCCTCACTCTATTCTGGTGTATAAACTAGCAGCATACGGTATTACAGGGCCTCTGTTAAGCTGGTTCAAATCCTATCTTGCGGAACGCGAATTTTTTGTTGTTGTAAACGGTTTTCGATCGGCTGCACACAAAATAACATCGGGCGCCCCTCAAGGATCTCACTTAGCTCCAATACTATTTATTATGTTCATTAATGACCTTCCTGAGTGTTTTCGTTACTCCGAACCTTTTCTGTATGCTGATGACTTAAAATTTGCACGAGTAATTGAGTCAAAAAGAGACTGCGAACTTCTGCAGCATGATCTTAACGAAGTTATAAAATGGTGTCACAATAATAAAATGCAACTGAATCCGAAGAAATGTTATCATGTAAAATATACGCGAAAACTTAAATCGATTGACACAGAGTACTTCATAGACCAAGAGCGAGTCCAAGAAGTCGAAACAATAAGGGATCTAGGAGTACACTTTGACAAAAAGGTCACTTTTGTGCCTCATATTGATAAAATCATTAAAAAGTCGTCAAAAATGCTTGGGTTCCTACTTCGTAACACCAAAGGCTTTCGTAAAAGTGGCACCAAGATAATGTTATATAACAGTTTCGTACGGAGTGTTATGGAATATTGTAGTGTTGTGTGGAGACCTCACTATGCCACTCACATGTTGCGTCTGGAAAGGGTTCAGAAACGTTTTGTGTGGCATTTAGCTTTCAGTGATGGGAAATCTAAGCGTCTGCCCTCCTATAATGTTCGTCTGTGCCATTTTAAGATGCAGTCGTTGTCTATGCGTAGAGATAAAACCGATGTTTTGTTTCTTTACAAACTGTTACGCAATAAGATCGACTGCCCCGGTTTACTGAATCTTATTAGATTCCGTGCCCCTTCCAGATATCCTAGAAATAAGATAACACCCCTGTGTCCGCCATTTCGAAAGTCTGTGCTTGGTGCGAATTCTCCGATACCTAGATTGTGCAAAATCCTTAATGGCTGCAGTGACTTGGTAGATATACACCACGATAGTATAAATAAATTCCTACGAGCTTTTGTAAATAATTCCAATGGTGATTTAATTTAATTTTGATTTTAAATTTTTATTTTTATGTTGATCTTAATTTTTGTTTTTAATTTTGTTTTAATTTTAATTTTTAATTTTGTTTTTAATTTTAATTTCGATTATTATTTTAATTTTAGTAGGTATTGATTATTATTTTAATTTTTACGGTTATTTTAATTTTGTTTCTGAATTTTAATTCTGAATTTTAATTTTGTTTTTATTTCTAATTTTATTTCTAATTTTGTTTTTAATTTTTAATTTTAATTGTGACTTTAATTTTGATTATAATTTATTTTATTTTGATTTTGAATTTAATTTTGATGTTAATTTATTTTGACTTGGATTTTAATTTTGATTTTGGTTTTATCTCAAACCTGTTTTCAACTGCGTTTTTTTTCTTTTTTGTAATTTCGTTTTTATAATCCAAAAAATTATCACAATTTCAATTAGCTTTTGTAAATAATTCCAATGATGATTTAATTTAATTTTGATTTTAAATTTTAATTTTTATGTTGATCTTAATTTTTGTTTTAAATTTTAATTTTGATTATTATTTTAATTTTAATTTTGATTATTATTTTAATTTTAATTTTGATTATTATTTTAATTTTAATTTTTATGGTTATTTTAATTTTGTTTCTGAATTTTAATTTTGTTTTTATTTCTAATTTTGTTTTTAATTTTAATTGTGACTTTAATTTTGATTATAATTGTTTTTTATTTTGATTTTGATTTTAATTTTGATGTTAATTTATTTTGACTTGGATTTTAATTTTGATTTTGGTTTTATCTCAATCCTGTTTTCAACTGCGTTTTTTCTTTTTTGTAAATTCGTTTTTATAATCCAAACAACTAGTCACAATTTCATCAATTTCAATTATATTTTTTATCAGAATTATATACAGCATTGAATGAATGATTTGATAGCTTTAATTATTATTGTTTTAATTATTTCTTTGCATATAATGTATAAATAAGTTCCAATGTCAATAACATATAAAATTATGTTATGTTAAACCGTTTTTGTGCATGTGGTGTTAACCTGTAATTAATTGTTGCACTTGTAAATGTTACTCTAGTCATTAAGTCAGAAATGTACATTGTGTAAACAATTGTTGGTTAACCTAAATAAATAAATAAATAAATAAATGTGTATATAATTGTTTTTCTGCTTCAATTGCCCAAAAAAGTGAAAGATAATTGATATTGTAGGGGATTTTTTAATTGACTCAAGAGAGACCATGAATAATTGCTACAATTTTCTTTCTTTTTTAATACTTTAACTAAAGATACAGGTGCTAGTAGTATATTAACAAAACAACCAACGTTGTAAGATTCCAACAAAATACAGTCTCGTGAGTGAACCTGCGGACACAGTTAGTGCAGTAATAAAGTTGTACTCACCCCAGGAGTGTGCTAACCCTACGTACATTGCTACCAACGCCAGCAAACACTGCGTTCTACACATTTTATACTTCAGAAATGCTGAGCTGCTTCAACAAAAGTAACAGTAACACGGAGCGTCCACCGCTGGTGACCGCTCTTGTGATATCAAAATGTACGTTTTTCGCAATTATAATATTATTTTATCTTATCTGGAACCGTGAACAAAAACATTTAAATCGTTTTTTTTTTGCATAACGTTGGTTTACCGCAAACATGGAAAGATAAGATATTAAGTGGTCTCATTATTATCTGGAACCAGGATGGACCTATGGATATCGGCAGATATCGCTGAGAATATTTTGATTTCACAAACACAATTCCTATATAATAAATTCCTATTGAATAAATCCGTAGGTATTTGTAATGGTATGTCTCGACATCTTTCATTTCAATTTTAAAGCAAAGCTTTTATCTATAACGGAGTAATATCCCTCTTAACGATGCTGAAAGCCACTTGTTCTCCCCGTCATTGCGATATGTTTTTAGTTCTACCAACTCTAGTTTAGTTTTAAGTTATTTAGTTTGATGCGCAGATTGCTTGGTTGACGGCTTAGTGATGAGATTGTTTGCACCCTGTATATTGTAGTCAAACATGGAAGCTCCGGTGTTTGGCAAGAAATCTTAATCAAAGTCCAATTCAATAGCGTGTTTGGGCCTTTGACCAACCAACAAGGTAAACATGAATATTTTGCAATAGGGCGTAGTCGACGGCGCGGGATGGGTGGGGTCTTAGCCATCCTCTTCGAACCAAACCTGACCGAGTCGGCCTGAGCCAAGTCCTGAGCTCGCTTCGCTCGCTCTTGCAAATAAAATAAAATAAATATCGCTAGACATTAACACATAGCGCCATCTAGTGCCACACTAAGCAAGGCTTGTGTCGTAGACACCAGATAGTTGATATACTACATATATACTTTGTTTTTTGTACATACATGCTTATTATACACCTAAACATTCATGACTCGGAAACAAATGTCTGAAATTGAAAAAAAAACACTAAATGGGTGGGTGGATTTAGGGAATTGGGTTTCTTGTTTTAATTATTATTTATCTATAGTTGGTGCCAGTTAAGATGGAAATAGAGGTCATTGCTCCGACTTTCATCCCGATGTCGAAATATTAGCGATACTGTCCCTTCATCCCTACAAACCTGTCGCAAATCTGATATCGCTTGAGTCTCATAATACATCCAAAATGACATATGATGAGGACCATACACAAATTACACAACAAAGCGCACAACCCAAAAAAATAAGAAATCAAGCAAACGTACCCTACGAAATTAATTAAAAAAATTAATTGTTTTAATTTTTGTATTTTCGTTTTTAACACAATTCTAACTTACTGAAACGTCAATTAAAAAGTAAATAAATTATTGTGCATCTTAAATGAATTAGGATCTAGGATTTTTTTCGCGAAGGAAACTTCTTGGGGCACCCATCTACGCGAAAAGACATTATATGCGCGCATGGAGTTCAGCGCGAATAGACGTCTGCGTGAAAGGAACCTTGCGTGACAGGGTCACTGATACCTAACGAAAATGAGGACAAAATGAAAATCCAAGATGGCGTCCAGGTTTTTTTTTCCGTCTTGGTTGTCGTTTTCAGTTTTCAGGGTCGCTGATAACGAAAACGCTGAAGACGCCATCTTGGATTTCCAATCTGAACTCGTTTTCATAATCAACGACCCCGAAAACCATAAAAACGACACCCATAAAAAAATCCGTGCAAGTGTACTGATACCTTAAACTTATGCATTATTCTTTAATAAAATACTGAATAAATATGTACTTCTATCTAATATCGCTGGACATTACACACAGCGCCGTCTAGTGCCACACTAAGCAAGGCTTGTATCGTGGTCACCAGACAGTTGATATACTACATATATACTTTTAGTTTGTAAATACATACTTATTATACATATAAACATCCATGACTCGGAAACAAATGTCCATGCTCATCACACAAACATTTGCTCTTACCGGCATTCGAACCCGGGACCCTAAGAACGTAAGGCAGTCTCACTACCGCTGCACCAATCGGGTCGTCAAAATATAAAGTCAGTGCACATTGTCATAAGAATATTTTAATACTTCATTAAAATATTCTTATGACATAACTCATCTCAACACAAAAAACAATAATTCTGATCTTATGCCGTTTTTGTTTTTGCGAGGTCATCGCGTCAGGTGTGCAGCACATTATGGTCAAAGTGCATGGGCCGCCATTTTGATTAAACATTCCGTGTCGTAGTTCGCTTGCGTTCGGTCGTGTTTCGGAGTGCTATCGTTTCTTTGTTTTTAACGATGCGCCTAGATATGTTGCGATGCGTCTTGCGCGACGCAGCGTGAAAGCACTGTCCTCTTCCAGTACGGTCGCGTCTCGGTGTGAACTGACGCTAAGTCTACATCCATCCATGTTGTTAAATCGTACATTTAAGCATTTTTTTACGTCACACTTAAATTTATAAATTCGAATTTATTTTATGTTTTTGCTAAGAAACTAATTGTATTCGTTTTATAAATTTGAATTGGAACAACACAAGATTCTACACCCCTGTATGTCTAGCCGACTGGTACTACGATACTCTTGCGATATAAGCATGTATCGCTTATTTGTAGACTTAGGTAATTAGTGAGTGTCATTATCGTTTAATGATGAAAAACTTGGTAGGTAGGTGTAAATGACCTCTATTTCCATCTTAACTGGCACCAACTATACTCCCTTTGCCAAAAAGTCCACCTCTTTTCCCGCTTTTCTACAAAGTCAGCGCCGGCAGCAATTTAAACAAACGGCGCTGGTAGCTAATTTTCCAAAAAATAAAGTACAGTTGCCTAAAATATTTACATTTAAGTACGTTATAGTATATCGATATGTAGCCTGTTGCCGCCGACAAAATTGTCCGCAGTGTGGGCCAGGCACAGCGCCGCACCAGCGACACACTACCACAGAAACCTTTTCTTTTTTTTGTACACTCTGTAATAAATATATAATCTGTGGTTAGACACACAGCCTAAACGTAGTGATTATATACTCTGTTCACAGCACAGAGCACACAGCGTTCAGACCACCACGAAGTGCGCATGCATAATTTACGTATCAAGAAATTTATATTATAATCATCGTTTGTAACTTAAAGAAAAATACATCGTTTGTAATTTAATCATCGCTTTATTGAAGAAGAACCTAAAACATCCAACATAGCCTTTTTGCGGAGAGAACGACTGTCACAAACCCGTACAGGGCACGCCGTAATAGTGGCGATAAGTCCCCTGTTTGAAGAGTGGCTTGAGAGGCGCCACGGCGTCCTAACCTTCCTCCTGACGCAGGTCCTAACCGGACATGGATGTTTCGGGAGGTTCCTGCATTGAATCGGGCGAAAGGAAACGCCAGGGTGTTTCCACACCTCGTAGCGGCGATCGGCGGCGGCGACCTCTCGCATCCGAACCTGGTTCAATCCATGGACCGGAGCGAGACGGAATGGTAAGCCGTCACCTCCTTCTGCGAAGCAGTCATGCTAGCGAAGGAGGTGGAGAAACTCGAGAGGGAGAGAGCCTCTCGCCCCAGCCGCCGCGGGAGGCGCCCAGAGTGGGAGAAGTCATTGGATGATTTCCAGTCCGAAAAAAAAAGAACAACGCCTTTTGGCAAACCCAAAAATGATAATATACAGGATGATTGGTAATTGGGTGCAGGCCTTGAAATGGAGGATACTAGACCTTATTAAACATGAAGACGGGTATTTATCGCGAATTTACCTTTAATTTAATCCCGACGTTTCGACCGGATTGCACCAGCAAAAAAAAAAAAAAGGAAAGGTTTTTGGTAAAAAGGTTTTAATTAAAGGTAAAGGAGAAAACTGAAATACTATGAAGCTTGGTACTTTATTCAAATTGAAGGCAACCACAGATAATGCGGTATTTATCGGTAGAGGAAAAAATATAGTATAACTTAATTATATCCTAATCACGTAAATATCCTGCAAAATAAAGATTTTCATTTTTGAAGTTTTTTATTTTTAGTTCACAGTGCAACACAGGTAGGTTTTGGTAACACCATGTTTTACGTTCCAATGCATATCGCCGCACGAATTTTTAACTATGAGGATGGTCGTACTGAAACACATTTTTAGTAATCAAAGTCCTATGAATGGTTACGCTTACGCTTTAGTTACGCAAATGAAAATAATGCGGAAAATTAAAAAAAAATGAAGGTAAGTTGTACGTACCGACATGTTTGTGCTTTGACCAATATACTTGAGAATGCATTTAGCGTAATTCAGAACGCGCTGCGTTTAATGACATTTGTCATTGTCACGATGCTACTTACGTCTGTGGAACAGTTACATTTGACTGCGTGCGTTCAGTGTGTTATTTGGTGCATTTCATCTCATCCTATTTTTCCACGACTCGCGACTTGTTTGCTTCATTGTATTCGATTGATTCTGTGAACGATAACTTACCGACTTGCTACACTGGACTACGACTTACTTCAAGAGATGGACTTCGACGATTGGGAAAATCGTGTTTTTGTTTACTGGACGTGAGTAGTACTACCCCAACACGTCTGTAAGGTGTATGATCCCTTTATTCATGGATATATTTATGTTGTGTCAACCCAATTATGACTTTTTTTGGAATTTACATTTCAGATTTTTTACAATGGATTGCTGCGATTGCAATGAACCTCCAGCAGCTAATTAACTCCAACATGTCCTAGACATGGGTCCTGATATTTTCGTATCGTTGAAGAATGGAGAAATGCACCACCAGTTTTGAATTGCAAAGAGGAGAATTTGGTCCGAGTCAACTCTGTTCATACAATGTCATCATGTTTTTATTGCGTGCCTTTTTAATAATTATTAGAAAGTGTGATTGCTTCATAACTGATTATTTTGTCTATAAAAAAATAACCAGCTAGTCAGCAATGTGGCATGACAATGTGGTACTATGATTTCAGGTTCTTGATGGTGACATTTTGTGTCAAATATGCCTTGATCGTAATCTTCGTGAATTGGACAGACAAAATATGGCTGTGGGCAAGAGGACTATTGGTAGTTGTGCTCATGTTGTTACTGATGTCTGGTATTTGGGATGGGCACGGTATCAAGACAACATTTCCCCACCTGCACCTTTTTTAAATGGAATATTAGTAAAAGAGGCTTGTGATTAATAAATACATATTTATAAAATACTTGAATATTGTTTTTTTTTAATTCTCATCTCCTACCCATATCAGTCACAGACAAGACAATACAATTTTCCGATTAATGCAACATAATCTGGGGTTGCATTCCATTTGATTAAAGTACCACGCTTCAGGCCAGGTCTGCTGAACTGGAGTGCACCACTCGTGTGCTGCTCCCTTACCTTGCCTTCGAGGCCCGTTCCTATGCTACGTCTATGCACTGAAACGCGCCGCGGCCTTAGGGATGTCTCTTTATTCGATAATTTGGCCTGTGCACTGGCCTTAAAATAGAGCGCATCATCTATATTATAGAGATAAGAATATCACAAGCAAATATTTCTACAAATACATTATAACCGGGCAAAAATTCAGCATAGCGCCATCTATTGACATTACTAAAACTTCTCTACATCTACCAGAACTATGCAATCTTTAAATATTATTTTCTCGAAAATGCAGGCAATTTCCAGCTTGAAACTTGAGATTAGGCAGTCTATTGTGCCGTATTATCCGTGGTGATTTTCTTTACAGTGGTTAATTTATATCAGAATAAAGTACCAAAATAGACCATGTCCTTCGCGATAAATACCCGTCTTCATATGTTTTATAATGTGTTCTGATCGTGAAAGTTTAAAAAAAACAGATACTAGACTTTATTTGCAACAGTTTTGATCTCCATACAAGGGTTCAAACTGGGTGGTTTTTGAGAAATCGAACTTTTTAAGTTTTCCTTGAAATGTTCCAATTGAAAATAACGACGTGTATTTCGAATAGACCAATATTTCGAGAGTTTACAATATCACTAGAGAGAAACAATCCATGGTCATGACCAAACCTACAGGTTTGCCTAAAATATATGTCACCGTAAAATTGTCAAAACAGTTGTAAAATATACTTTTTGGAAAATTTGTACCAGCGCCGTTTGTTAAAATTGCTGCCGGCGCTGACTTTGTAAAAAAGCGGAAAACGGTGTTGGCTATTTGGCATAACATAAATAATAATTAAAACAAGAAACCCAATTCGTAAGAGCAAGTGAAGCGAGCTCAGGACTGGGCTCAGCCCGACTCGGTCAGGTTCGAAGAGGATGGCTAAGACCCCACCCATCCCGCGCCGTCGAATACGCCTTATTGCAAAATATTGATGTTTACCTTGTTGGTTGGTCAAAGGCCCAAACACGCTATTGAATGGAACTTTGACCAAGATTTCTTGTCAAACATGGAAGTGCCGGAGCTTCCACGTTTGACTACAACATACGGGGTGCAAACAAACTTATCACTAAGCCGTCAACCAAGCATTCTGCGCATCAAACTATGTATAACTTTACGCAAAAATATTGTTGTGAAACGACTTTTTTTGGGTGAAATATTATGTTTTGTAGTAGAACTCAATGTAACGCTCTCAAAACATTCTGCTGATGGATGGATTGAATAGAACGGAAGTCGTGCAGATGTTTAAAGTAGAAATCATTATCAATAAAAACTGTTTTAAAAATAAAAAACTTATCAAAAAGTTGGAACTTTGAGTAGCTTTGTATATAGAACTAACTATAATCCGTAACTAGAAAGTTCCCAGGTATTGGTAGAACTAAAAAAATATCGCAATGACGGGGACAACAGAGCCATTCGGCTTCGTTAAGAGGTATATTACTCCGTTATAGACAAAAAAAAACTTTGCTTTAAGATTGAAATGAAAGCTGTCGAGACATACCATTACAATAACTATACCTACCTACGGATTTATTCGATAGGTATAGGAATTGCGTTTGTGAAATTAAAATATTTTCAGCGCTATCTGCGGATCATATCCGTTGGTCCATCCTGGCACAAGATGCTTGGTGACAAGAGCGGTCACCAGCGGTGGACGCTCCGAGTTACTGTTAGTTTTGTTGAAGCAGCTCAGCATTTCTGAAGTATAAAATGTGTAGAACGCAGTGTTTGCTGATGTTGGTAGCGCTGTACGTAGGGTTGGCACACTCCTGGGGTGAGTATAAGAGACATAGTATATTACTGCAGTAGCTATATTACTGTGTCCGCAGGTTCACTCACGAGACTGTATTTTGTTGTGTAATGCAAACATTGTATGTTTTTGTACTTACGTTTTCGAGTACTGTAATCCAAAATCCTATCATACGTTCTTTCTGAAGAACTATATGGCCTTTATGCGGAGGCTTAGCATGCCATTTCACCTTTTAATTCGTAACTATTTACCTTTCCTGTATATTTTAGTCTTCTAGATCTTCGTTTACTTTTGTGATGTCAGATAATGACAATGACAAGCCTAGTTTTCTTTTTAATTTAATCCTGTAACTAAGAATTGTAGGTTGTATACGTTTAATTACATTTTCCTATCCAGGAAACCGTAACGTTACAGTTGGAATTTTACAACGTTGGATGTTTTGTTAATATGTACTAGCACCTGTATCTTTAGCTAAAGTATGTATAATAATAATATAATGAAAATAGTCGCAATTATTTTTTGAGTCAATTAAAAAATCCCCTATGGTTACAATATCAATTATTGTTGAAACTGTACTAGTAATGATAAAAATTAATAAATACTACATACTTATATCCTAACAAGTCCAGTCAAGGATTTTGTACCTAATTAGTGTTCACCACATGTAATTAATAATTGTATATTAAATTGACTAAATATATCCCTATTCCACTGTCATTTTATTGTTTGGAGATAAAGAAGATACTTGAATACGTCCTGTCGTGTGTGAGAAAAAAAAAAAAAAATAAATAAATAAAAAATTGTTATAGTTAAAGTGTTGTAGTTGAGGTGCAAAAGAAAAAAGGTTGTGGTTTAAGGTTGTAAGTAAGTAGAAGGTAAACACACGATGATTTTAGGATTACAAATAAAAAGGTCTTCAAGCTCTCGGAGTATGCATCAAACTATTGGTTCAAGGACCTCTTGCTTTGGAAAGACTATGGGAGGTTTGTTCAGAATAAAACTAGGAAGTTCAACCAGAACAATAACAATGGTAATATATTAACACAAGTTATTTACATAAGTTACCGAAGGCTGTACAAAGTCGTTTACACCTTACTACTAAGTATTCTGAAGTAGGAATAGGGCAGCGGGCCTCTGAAGTTAAACGCGCACTGACTCTAGTTTTTCTCTGGCCAGATTATATAAAAAGGTGAACTTACTCATGGTACCATGATCGCACTCCCTACGCCGTAGAACGTCGCCGAAGCTCTCGCGGTTCTCCGCGGGGCTGGGGGACCGGGCGATCGCCAGAGCACGTGCTCGATAGCGATCGTCGTGGCCTCGCGCCTGGGCGCGCGGAGGCTGGTGTAGAAGGCGGGTGCGGGAAGCGAAGCAGGCACGACGAATAGTCCTTGGGGTCGCCTACCACACATGGATGGTGGCAGACACTCACGCTAATGCGGAGCCCTACGGACGGGACGCCTCCCAAGGACGCTGGCACGCTGAGCTGAGCGAAGATATCGCTACGTCCGCGTCTTCTCGACCTCCTTCAGCCGGTCGTGAGGTTACCGTGGACACGCGGTCATCGATGAAGCCACGCGCTAAGTTCTCGCAGCGTTGATTTGCTTGCGCCACATTTACGGAGGTGACGAAATCGATTTAACCGACATCCTCGTGGCTACAGGCCGTAGTCCCTCGCAGAATTGCGTTAAAAATTACAACGAAAAAGAAATATTGCGCACATGGACGCGTGGAAAATTTTTACTCCGCCATCTTAAATTTAAAAAAACCGAACAACGCCGGGAGTCCGGGTTCTCACGTGAAGCGTGCGCGGATGTTGGACCCAGACTGACGTCTAAAAACGGAAATTCACAAATATGCAAAATTGACAATTCGTTTCACTTAACATGGCAACATGGAAAATGAATTGCTTATATTTATTAATTCTAATTTTAAGGTGATACATCTTAATTAATACGTTGCCGTATCCCATACACACACATGACTGAATTTTTTAAGTGTATCTTTACAATGACTGAGCGCGACCCGTATGATTTGACGGTTGCGTGGAATGAAACGCGACAACTTCTATAATAAAATTATTTTTGATGTCAAATAAAAAGTTTTAATAAATCCTATAACCATTGTTTTATTTGGATTGTATGTTTTATGAGGATTCCAAAGATGGTTTTATGACCCGAATCTGTGCCGTAGACAATGAACAATCTGCATGTCAATATTGCCGACATTGGTTAGTGTTCACATGATTACTAGTTATTTACAACTTCTCAATTCTAAGTAAATACTGTTTTGAGCTATCTAACACCTAACCGTCTCATGTATGATGCTGGTTATCCATTCTCTAACGTGTCTCGGGTTCATGGTTTCATTGGCAAAATAACCTCAGAATGTTGTTGACCAAGGTTATTTGTTTGGTTTGAAAAACTAGTAGCAGCTTATGTAATATATCTGCTACAATACCCCCCTTCACGGGAAAAGGCTAACCCCGTTAGCCGACACAGCCGGGCTAACCGAGTTTAAAAAAGTTTTTATAGTATATGAAAAGTTTTTTTTAAATGTACCGATCAACACTGGAATCTGTAAGGATTGTGTTGAACAATGTAAGTTATAGAGCTATGGTGAGTATTGTAAAATAATGAAAATATGAACTAATCGTTCTATTAAAATAAAGCTACCTTATGGTTTAACACCTGATTAAAAGTATGCTTACTAAACTATTGACTTAAAAGTCATTGACCTAACAAGTATTTGTTGTTGGCCTACTATAAACTACGAGCTTATGAACTATTGACCATGGCCTACTAACTATCAGTGCACTACCTATGAAATAAGAACTTTGAATGACCAATGAATTGGTTTCCTAAAATGAACTATAGCTAAAATAATACTAAGTAATTAAATGTTGATGCCATCATCTATGTGTCTAAGTAACTAAGTATTATGTACATAATAATGTCCAATTTTAGCATGTCACTGAAATGACTGCCAATGCTTTTGATGAATATGAGTCGTCACCCAATTCTTTTGTAAGCGGACAAGTTGTAAAATTGTTTGTGGGAAAAAATTCCTACCTCAATGTTTAAAAAGGTTTTTTTTTTCATTTGTTTTGAAAAAAAATACTGAACTGTTTTTGAAATAAGCAAAAGGAATCAGGGTCGTTGAGAACCACTGATACCGTAGCAATTCAGTGTGGTGACAAGTATTGTCACTTCCAAAGTAAAGAAATATATTTTGATCAATATACCCATAAAAAAAAACTTTTTTTCAATTGTTTTGAAAAAAGTACTGAACTGTTTTTGATAAAACAAATGGGATCAGGGTCGTAGGGAGCCACTGATACCGAAGCAATTCAGAGTAGTGACAAAAATAGTCACTTGCAAAATAATAAATATTTTGATCAAAATATCCAAGATTAAACTTATTTTCAATTGTTTTGTAAAAATTACTGAACCGATTTTGAAAAACAAATGGGATCAGGGTCGTAGAGAGCCACTGATACCGAAGCAATTCAGTGTAGTGACAAAAATAGTCACTTGCAAAAAAAATATATTTTGATCAAAATTCCCAAAATAAAACTTATTTTCAATTCTTTTGAAAAAAGTACTGAACTGGTTTTGAAAAAACAAATGGGATCAGGGTCATAGAGAGCCACTGATACCGAAGCAATTCAGTGTAGTGACAAAAATAGTCACTAGAAAAAAAAATGTTTATTTTGACCAAAATACCCCATATAAAAAAATTTATTTCCAATTGTTTTGGGAAAAGTCCTGAATTGATTTTGAAAAAACAAACGTTATCAGGGCCATGGGGAGCCACTGATACAGGAACAATTCAGTTTAGTTTAGAAAAGGTCACTTAAAAATAAATCGACCAAGAATGTGCAAATGCATCATTTTTTTAACGGTCAGAAAACTAAGCATAATTAACAACACCGTTTTTATGGCACTTTTATTATGTCCTTGACGTGATACTTCCCTATAGTTTTTGTGTTTATTTCCTCTAATTGGTAAACAACATCGGATAGTTTGTCGACTATTTTACATTTGACAAACCTTGGTGCTAATTTAGCTGAGAAAAACTTTGCCGCATTTGACTGTACAAAGTAGGGATGTTGCGGATGCATTTTTTTTCACATCTGCAGATGCGGATGCGGATGCGGATTTTAAGAGGCTCACATCCGCGGATGCGGATGCGGATGCGGATGTGTACAAAAAACTTAAGTGTTGGTTTGGTAGCGTAAAAAAACACAGTAATATTTATGCTTTCTTAATTTAATAATTTTTTGAATGAATTAGATTATATCGAAGTTATAAAGCTTCAAAGTTGCTAATAAGAAAGAGAAGTCCGATATGTAATTTGACGTCAAATTACATCACGCCCGTAGGCTTCTATAGAATAAGGCATTTTGGTAAGAGAGACAGATATTATATAATTAATTATTTTAATAATCAAATTTGAATATTGGAGCATTATATTTAATGAATAGTAGAATGGCCGCCTTTTCGGACTCCAGTCTGTTTCGCAAGGGGTTGTATATTAATCCTGCGCCACTAAATAACTGTTCACTTGGAACACTGGCTGGTGGAGCTGATAAAAAATTGCGTGCTATTTGAGATAACAGTTTGAACTCGCTTCGATTAACACTCCACCATTTAAGAGGACTCTCGTTTAAATGAATTCGCTTCTTATTGCGGAAAGAAAGTAACTCTGTACGAGCTACGCTGTACATGCCACAAACTTGTCCTACTTATAGTGAAACATTGCAGTTTATTTAAGCCAACATTAATTGTACATTATTACTTTATAACATGTTATTTTTAGTAGCAATTAAACCTTTATACCAATCGGTTGTCTACTCAATCAACATAACATTCCTATACTTAACATCAACATAACATTTTCACTGTTGGGAGTTACGCCCCAACATTTGGTCCTTCGAGCAACTAATTTAGTGTGTTGTGTGATTTATATCTTCTACGGTCGCGAATCGGTTGGACTGGTCTCTCACAAGCGAGTCGCCCCAGTAACCAATTGAGAAGGCGCATATCGTAGAAGAGAAAAGTTGCACAATACCAAGAACCAGGAGTGTGGAGCAACAGTCGACACTCGGAACAGAAAAGTACATCTTGAAGTCAACAAGAAAAACAACATAAACAACATGTCGTCAGCAGATTTATATCAGAATCAAAACGAACTCTACGACAATATAAAGAAGATCGGAATAAATATTAAGAAAGATGCTTGGGACAGAAAAAACCCCGACTACTTCAAACGCCGTAAGGCAATGTTGGAGAACTTGTGGTCAGATTATCAATTCAATCATGACCGTCTGTCTACGGAACAAAGTGCAAATCATCCCTACTTTACGAATGACTCCTATAATCAAACGCTGCAGTGCTACAATGAAGTAAAGGAGCTTATTCTTCAACAACACCAACAACTCACGACCCTCGCTCGTACTCCAAGGGAGCAGTCGTTACAAACAAAAACATTGGGAGGTGCCAACCAACAAACAGGAGAAGGTACCTCAGATCAAACAAGACATGAACAAGAAGCCTTCAAGAATGAGGTGGCAGAACAATCAAGGGATGCCAATCAAGATAATCAAAACCGTGAACCATCACCACCTCCCATTCGGCAAGAACAACAAAAACCTGCGAAAAGGGATACGGGATCCAACAGCAAGCTTGACGACATGATGCGCAAACAGACAGCCAACTTCAAAGCCTTCATGAGAGCAGTTGCGAACATACACGTGGAGTTTCTATCTGAAAGATGGGAATTTCAAGACGCTCTGCAAACACTCCAAACGCGCTGGTCGGCGATTGACAACCTTCACTGGGAGATAGAGTGTGAAACAAACGGAGAGAAGATGATAGTGTACGAAGATCGCTACACCAGGTATGAAAACCAGTTCCATGAACTGAAAAAGGCTTTGAATACGAAAATGTGGTCCGGCGCTCATCGTGAGAAAACAACACCGAAGTTGGATATACCAGTCTTCAACGGTAACTACAACCAGTGGGTGCCGTTTAAAGACCTTTTCACAGAAGCAATACACAATAACAATTCTCTTTCATCGGCTCAGAAGATGCAATTTCTGAAGAGTAAGGTGCAAGGAGAAGCAGAACGCTTGATTCAGCACTTACAGATAAGTTCTGATAACTACCTCGTGTGTTGGGATATCCTCAATCACCGATATAATAATGAAAAACTTATCTTCACATCGCACATGAACATGCTTTTTAATCTGCCAAACATGCAACAACAGTCAGCGGCCCAAATAAAGAAAATCCATGACGTCAGTATAGAATGCTTATATGCGATAAAGAATTTAGGAGTGGATGTCGACACTTGGGATCCGATTCTTGTACATATTCTATCGCAGAAATTAGACGCAGATACACATTCAGAGTACAATGACTCGCTTAAGAACTGTCGAAAGCTTCCAATACTTAAAGATCTGTTAGATTTCCTAGAAGCAAAGTTTACATCGTGGGAAACATCGCGCCGTAAACAAGAAAACAATCAAAAACCAAATACGTCATCGGGTCAACACCAAAATTCGTCGTACTCGAAAAAACAATACAGCAGTAATCAAGCAACTAGCAACAAGAAGATGACGAAATCGTTTCATGCGTCAACATTTCGATGCCCTCTTTGCGATGGCGAACATGGAATGTACAATTGTGCAAAGTTTTTAGAAATGCCGAATCACATAAAACTTAGCACAGTAAATAAAATGAACATTTGCGTAAATTGCCTGTTCAGCCATAACGGAAAAACATGTACGTCAACTTACCGATGTCGTAATTGCGCAGGTCAACATAACACATTGATGCACGAGGCATGTACTAAAAACAAAACGGAAAAACAAACGAATTCTTCCCATGTATCAAAGGATGATGATACCTCGGAGATACTACTAGCAACCGCTGTAGTAAACATAGAAACAGCTGATGGGACCCAAATCAAGTTGCGAGCCCTCATCGATCAAGGGTCTCAGATATCTTTGATCACGGAACATGCCGCTCAACTTCTCGGTGTAAAGCGCGAGAGATGCAAAGGAGTCATCTTTGGAGTTGGTCAGAAAGAAAACCACTGCAAAGGAATGACAACAATTAACTGCAGTTCTGTCTACAATGACTTCAAGTTTCAAACGTCTGTATTCATTATGAACAACTTGATTAAGAACCTGCCAAATAAGACCTTTGCAAAACCATCTTGGTCCCACATACAGAATATCCATTTAGCAGATCCAGACTTCCATAACAGCCGTCAGGTGGATTTACTATTTGGAGCAGACATTTATTCGCAAATCATGCTAGGAGGAATAATAAAGGGCGATGACGTCACGCAACCTATCGCACAACAAACCTACCTAGGTTGGCTTTTATGTGGAAATGTCAAAACATTTCAATGCAATGTAGTAATCAACAATCTGGAAGATATCAAACAATTCTGGGAAACCGAAGACATCACGGATCAATCCAACCTATCGGTAGAAAATGAAACATGCATTGATTACTACACAAACACCACGCAACGCTTGGAGAGCGGGAAATATGAAGTCAGACTGCCGATGAAGAATGAACTTGATAGCAGACTGGGATCGTCCAAGCCAATGGCTATCGCCCAATTCAAGACTTTAGAAAGAAAGTTGGAAAAACAAACGAATTTGGCAAAGGCCTACAAAGACTTCATGGCTGAATATATTGATCTAGGTCATATGAAGCAATCAACAGTCAGTAACAAAACAGTCGAGTGTTACTTACCTCACCACGGCGTACAACGCGCTGAATCAACAACAACAAAGTACAGAGTGGTGTTCAATGCGTCAGCAAAAACGTCTACAGGATGCAGTCTGAACGACCTCATGTACAAAGGCCCTAATCTTCAACAGGACCTACAAACATTACTGATAAAATGGAGGCAATACAAATATGCGTTTACAGCGGACATTGAGAAGATGTTTCGTGCTATTTGGGTGGCCCCTGCAGACCAACAACTACAACAAATTGTATGGCGGGAATCACCGAAACAACCTATCCGCTCATACCAACTAACAACCGTAACATACGGTACCAAGGCAGCGCCGTTCCTAGCCATGATGACACTCAAGAGATTGGCAACAGATGAACGTGAACAGTTCCCAGAGGCATCAAAGGTGCTGGAAGAATCATTCTACATGGATGACCTCGTTCATGGGACACATACAATAGAAAATGGAAAGAAACTGATCGCTGATCTGAAACAATTATTAAAAAATGGAGGGTTTAACCTTCGGAAATGGTCAGCAAATAATCAAGAACTCTTAGAAGACATCTCCGAGCAACACAACAACGATAAGATCGTCTTCAACTTCAGAACAGAAAACACCCTAAAAACGTTAGGCTTGTGCTGGAACTCAAGAGAGGATAAATTCACCTTTCAATGCGCAATTTCGAACGTGAACAAGAAACAGACCAAACGCAGCCTACTTGCCGAAATATCTAAACTATTTGATCCACTCGGCTGGCTGGCTCCCGTTTCAACAAAATTGAAATTATTATTTCAAAAATTGTGGGATGGAAACTCACTATGGGACGACGAAGTGTCCGATAACATACATGCGGAATGGTGCAAGATACAAGCGGACGTAACGGCGATAAACTCTTGCGAAATACCTAGATGGCTTCAGTGTGGTGAAAAGCAGAAAATGGAGCTACATGGGTTCAGTGACGCTTCCTTGGATGCCTATGCCTGTGTCATCTACGCACGGGTCCACTCATCAACAATACTTGTAGCCGCGAAGTCAAAGATTGTACCACACCGAAAAACAACAACATTGCCTAGACTGGAATTGAATGGAGCGCACCTTCTATCACAACTAATGCGCAAAGTCAAACAGTCATTGAATCAATATGAAATACACGTCTACGGCTGGACTGATTCCATGGTGGTCCTGGGTTGGTTACAAGGCGACCCATCCCGCTGGAAAGCATTCGTGGAAAACCGAGTACGAAGTATTACTGACGTCATACCACAATCGTCGTGGAACTACGTCAGAACAAAAGAAAATCCCGCTGACGCCGCAAGCAGAGGCCAATACGCCAGTCAGCTGAAAGAAAATCAACTGTGGTGGAAAGGGCCTACATGGCTACCATCGCTTAAAACAAACAATATAGAAAAACACAATTATAACACAGACCAAGAAGAAAAAACAGTCCGGAAAAAGGTCAATGTATCCCAACACAACATAGAAAATCCAAGCATTGTGGAAAAATTATTACAAAATCACAGCTCTATCGAACATATTATTCGCATTGTCGCATGGATACTTAGACCGTTGAACCCAAAACGTCGACAGCTGCCAAGATATCTGACGTTGCACGAATTGGATAACGCAACGAAGGTGATCGTAAAACAAACGCAACAGAAATCATTTGACACAGATATTTGTTATTTACAAAAACACAACACGGTGCAGTCAAACAGTAAAATAAAAGCGCTCACTCCGTTCATTGATCATCAAGACATCCTAAGAGTTGGAGGAAGATTAAAAAACGCCTCACTAACCGAAACCATGAAACATCCGATGATCATTCCACACGACAGTCGATTAACACATCTTCCATCGTTCTTCTATCGTTTGCTTCACTCGCGAGGTTTAAGTAGTTTTGATACCAAATAATAAATTGCTGCAGGGTAATGTTCAGCATTATATTCATATGTAAAATGAATATCATAGTTTTCATCCAAATCTACGGGTATATTAACTAAATAACAATGTCGATTTAAAAAAAAATAATTATTTCCAAAAAAATACATCCTCTGGGTTAGTGGGTCAATGCCTAGGGTGACAACCTCGTTCATTAATTGCATAACCTCTCTTTCGGAACCATTAAACCGAGCTTTCTCCACGAACATACCCATATTCTTAATGTTTGTGTTTATCCAGTAAATGTACCTGCAAATTGAATAAACTATTGAACATCTCGAAATAGTGAATATTTTGATTTAATAACTGTTCTTGTTAACGTACCCTGTACAGCTGTCTACGGCGATATCACTGGGGGTGCCGACGTTCATCTTATATATAAGACTAGCTGTTGCCCGCGACTTCGTTCGCGTGAAAATATTGATGAGTCATGTGTGAGACTGCATCGTTGTTCGAGTTGTCGCAAGCGGTACTGAGCATGAGGTCCTGGGTTCGATTTGCGGGACGGGCAAAGTGTTATTGTATTATTTGTGCCCGGTTGATGGGATTAAGCTAAATGTGCAAAATGTGGGTGTAGGATTAGATACACCTCTACCTAACAGTGGCGCAGGGTGAAAATAGTGTCAGGGGAAGCCATAGAAAAAAAAAGAAAACTGTTTTTTTTGCTTCTGTTAACTTTTTTCTTCGTGTTAATTTTGACCTCATTTTCACTATCAGCGACACCAAAAACCACGGAAACGACACCCATGATTAAAAATCCAAAAACTTTTGTCGCCGCCATTTTTGATTTCATCTTCATTCACCAAAAGTAAGATCAGAAATGCAGAAGAGAAATAAAAACTTAAATTTACAAAATAAAAAAATCTAGTTGGTATCAAATACGATATGGACAATTACTCATTCTATCTCGTTCTACTATACATCATTTATTTATTTTATTTATTTATTTAAACAACACATACAACTATTATTACAGGTTTAGGTACCTAATACAATAGAGCAGTTATATTTAAAGTTAAATTATTTATGTTTTGAATAAATTAATTAATTTGACAAACTAAAGTAATTGCGCAAAATGCGGCCCGTGTGAATTCGCTCAGTGTACAATTGAAGCAATCAATCTCTTGTGACACCATATTGAGTGCACGCAGCGTGCGCGTCAGCGGCGCGTGCTGCAGCAAGTTGGTGCGAGCGGGCGGCACCCACAGGAGCGGCGGCTGCCATACTTTCTTTTTCTGCTCCTGCCGTAAGTCCATAATCTTCGGCTTACCTAGGTCCCTACAAAACGGTAAGTACTGCCAGCCGCGAAGTCA
Source organism: Xestia c-nigrum (assembly GCA_916618015.1). NCBI lineage: Eukaryota > Metazoa > Arthropoda > Insecta > Lepidoptera > Noctuidae > Xestia > Xestia c-nigrum. The sequence goes on from OU745260.1 coordinate 18,209,402, forward strand.
CGTGTGCTATTAACTTGTGTACGGCCTATACTATGAACATGCACTGCTGCAAAAGGTCTCTCCTGCTGCTGTTATTCGTGAACGAATGAACAACTACAATGTAAAACTACAATGCCTACTTTTTAGTGACTCAAAAAATAAAAACTTTAATTAAAAACAAAATTTTGCTCTTTCTTCACCCCTCAAGGGTTGAAATTCTAATAAAGCCGTTGCGTCAGCTTCCAATCATAAGCCCAGATAACAAATTTTGTACTTTTCACGTCGAAAATTAAGGATTTTTCACATACAATTTCATCCCCTTTATAAGCCTTCGGGGTGGAGTTATCAAAAACCCTGAAACACGCATAAATTAATTTTCAATCGTCAGCCTAAACACAAAATTAGAAGATCCTAACTTTAAAACTGACGGACTTTCATATAAGCTTCCATCCCCTATTTTATCCCCTTGGGGGTAGAATTGATCAAAATCCTTTCTTAGCGGATGCCTACGTCATAACATCTACCTGCATGCCAAATTTCAGCCCGATCCGTCCAGTGGTTCGGGCTGTGCGTTGATAGATCACTATGTCAGTCAGTCAGTCAGTCACCTTTGAATTATATATATTTAGATTTTCGTTAACATTGTTATCAGATCCGGGTTTTAATGAAAATGAGTTTATGCTGTTATCGTTAGTGTCAGTGAAGAATAGTGTCTGTGTTGCCGGGTCGAAGGCAATTGAATGAATGTTGCCACCAGTTCTCTCTATAAAACATTTGTGTTTTTCTGAATGCAAGTTAAAACTACATATAGCGTCGTAGTTACTCTGTTTATCGACAAATAACATCCTGTTATGGACTTGATCGTAAGCTAATGCCACTACGTTACGCGAAATAAAATTCACGGTGTTTGTCTTAGTCCCGTCGGTATAAAACATGAGTTGATTTCCTACGCCTACGGCGATGTCTGAAACAGTACATAAAAGATTGCATAGATAATGTTTTATAAACTTATTGAATACTAGCTTCTGCCAGCGGCTTCGCCCGCGTGAAGTTTGATTATTGTCCCATGGAATCTTACTGCCGGGATAAAAAGTATCCTATGTTTTAATCCAGGTTATAAACTATCTGTGTGCAAAATTTCATCCAAATCCGTTCAGTAGTTGTCGCGTGAAAGCGCAACAAACAAACTTACATTCACATTTATTCTCCGAACTGCTAAGCTATCGGGAGTTACACGTGTTATTGTGAGTCAACTATAAAAGATAGACATATGCTGTCTTGGGATATTTTTTATATAATTTTATGTGGAATATTTCCGTTATACATGATTTCTATGTAGCTTTAACCATTAAGGCTGCACACGCGACGGAAGCTAAAAAAACCAAGTAACTTCTCCCGTTTTCCCAACATTTCCTTTCACTGCTCTGCTCCTATTAATGGTAGCGTGATGAAAAGTATACTATTACCTGCTCAGGAGTATGTAGAATAATTGTACCAAGTTTCTTTAAAATCCGTCGAGTAGTTTTTTTTTTCTATAAATAACATACAGACAGACAGACAGACAGACAGACAAAAATTTTACTGATTGCATTTTTGGCATCAGTATCGATCACTAATCACCCCCCGATAGTTATTTTGTAAATATATTTCATGTACAGAATTGACCTCTCTACAGATTTATTATAAGTATAGAAGAAGATAGATAATACAACGTGTAACGTTAAATGCGCAAAACCTCAGATTTTTCAAATGATTTTTCATTCAATTGAGAGAAAAAGAAATCATTTAAGAAATTAAAGGTTTTAAAAGCAGTTTCTGTTTAACTGGCAATTATAGATTTACTGACAAGAACTACTTTTCTGATCAAATTATTTTCAGATTTTGCGCATTTAACGTTAAACGTTGTATATGAGCAGAGGCCTTTGCCCAGCAGTGGGACAGTAATAGGCTGGTGTTATAATTATGAATATCTAAATTATTATATGTATATGTCACCGAAAAATTGTCAAATACGTTATATTGTAATATCTCTAGCGATATTGTAAAGTCTCGAATTATTGTCAAATGAACATACTGCTTACAACAAAACGCATTATTTTTCGTGAAATGCATGCGATGGTAGTCAACATACGCGGTGTGGAGGGAAGGAGGGGTCCCCCTTGCCCAGTGGCACAACTCTCATGAAACGATAATGCAACATTCCTGAGAAATAGCGATTAATTTAACATAACCTTAAAACACTTTATATTCCCCCTAAAAAGCGTAGTCGACGGAACCCCGCTTCGCGGGGCCCCTATTTCCGAGTGCAGGGTTTAAAGGAACCTAACTAACCTAACGGGGGACCCGCCCCAAGTCCCGATTATGGGGGCAGAGATACTTCCGTATGTTCAGTTGACAATAATTCGAGACATTACAATATCGCGAGAAAAAACACATTATATTGTAATATAACGTGTTTGACAATTTTACGGTGAAGTTATTAGTTTGAACCTATATTATTATATGGTAAACTGACTGACTGACAGGGCCCAAACCGCTGCGCGTAGAGACTTGAAGCTTGGAGGGTGTGTTCTTTGTAAAAAGTAAGTACTCACTAAAAAATGATTTTTGGGAACCCCACCCCTAAGGGGGTTAAATAGGGGATGGAGATAAAGTCAGGATCTTCAAATTTTGTGATTGGGCTGACGATTGAAAATTATTATATACGTGTTTCGGTGTTTTTGATAATTGCACCTCGAAGGCTTAAAAAGGGGGATGAAATTGTGTATGGAAAATCCTGAATTTTCGACGTAAAAAGTACAAAGTTTGTTATCTAGGCTTATGGTCGGAAGCTAACGCAACGGGTTTATTAGAATTTCAACCCTTAAGGGGTGAAAAAGGAGCAACATTTTGTTTTTAAATAAAGTTTTTATTTTTGGAGTTACTAAATAGTATCAAAAGATATTTCACCGTAAAATTGTCAAACACGTTATATTACAATATAACGTGTTTCTCTATAGCGATATTGTAACTCTCTTATTATCGTCAACTGAACACACGGAAGTATCTCTGCCCCCATAATCGAGACTTGGGGCACCCCCCCGTCAGGTTAGTTAGGTTCCTTTAATTAAACCCTGCACACAGAAATGGGGGCCCCGCGAAGTGGGGCTCCGTCGACTATGGTTTTTAGGGGAATATAAAGTATTTTAAGGTTAGGTTATATTAATCGATATTTCTCAGGAATGGTACCTACATTATCTTTTCATGAGAGTGGTACCACTGGGCAAGGGGGACCCCTCCTTCCCTAGACACCGCGTGAGTTGACTACCATCGCATGCATTTCACGAAAAATAATGCCCGTTTCATTTTAATAATTTGCCCGGGTCTCGGCGTTCTCCGTTTGCAGTATGTTAGATTAATCGTGTGGTGTTTTAATCGAAGAATTAATTTTAAGATTGGCTAAAAGATTGATTGATTGTTTAGTTTTTGGTTGTCGTTATACGTCACGACAATCAATCGTGACGTATAACGAGCGAGTGCGGTGGCACCACGGAACAGGCACCATTCATTATTTTACATTCGAGATAGTGCAGAGTGCAAAAAAATATTGAAATAAGTTAGCAAGCTAGTAGCAATCTGAGGTGAGTAAGATGTATAATATGATTTGATTTGATTTCCCGGACAATGTATCTATCTATGATTTGTTGACATGGTACTTATGATTTTTATTTTTATTGTTACTTTTTTATTATTATTTTTACATTTTTGTGTAAATTTGTGATTTGTATTTATCTCGTGTCTCTTTATGTGTAATTTTTAATATAGGGAAACTTGAAATAAATGGATTTTAGTTTATTATTATTAGTTATTTATAATATTAGTCTAGTACGGTGGAAATAATGTGCGACTGCAGCTTTACTGATAATACCGCGAATTGTTGAGCTTTTACTAAAATATTTATCATATAATGTGGTTTCGATATTCTAAGAGCCATTATAGTACTTGCTGTGATAATGTTTTCACTGTCAGTCATCGTGGATTCAACCTAAAATTGGGGTTCTGTGAGAGCATGACTGAATATTTAAAACAATGTTTTGTTTTTACAATTTTTTTGAAGAACATAGGTAATGAAAAAAAAGTCTTAATTATACACTGTTTACAGACGAATAGTGTGAATTGAACATGTAACCAATTATTTTTTCTTCGGGAAGAACTTACGTAGTTATATCAAGTTTTACGTATCTAGTGTTTATATTGTTTTATATGAAGTGCCTACGTATTAATAGCCTCACTGAACTTTAGAAACAATACCTTTTTATATATAAACTGCAGTTAACATTGTGGTTTTTCAGGGTATCAATGGACGACGCCAATAAGGATATCCTGAAATTTCTTAGTCGAGACAATTTAATGCTGCTTACAGCAGCGGAATGGCCGTGGAAAATCACACATTTTATATTAAGTGCAAACTGTGTTAACTGTGGACTATATACTTGTTAAATGAATTATTTTTCTGATGTCGGGGTTGCGATATTATGGCTATTTATGACCATTATGCCATCATCCTTCCGATGAATGCCGGGCTTTGCAATTAAATAACATTCATCACGAAATCGTTGGTTTTTTCGAATGTTGAATCATTGCTTGATGATTCAGAAAAATAGCTGGAGTATGGACTCTCTTCAGATATAAGATCTTTATAAGACACATTTTGTACGGAACCGTACAGAATGCACGTTCAAAATTAATTTCGTATCGAAATGTCTGAGTATTGTTGTAAAAGCGAGCCAATAATCCTTTTTGGAACTTAACTGTCATTTAATAGAAACATTTATCTACATGTATGTGCCCCTTTTGCGTCATTATAGTGATAGATACCCATTTATAAAACTAACAAGCGCATTACTAGGCACCAAAACAGTTGTTATACAATCATTCTGCTCTATTATAGTGTGTGTGTGTGATATGCTTATCGATAAAATTATAATATGCATCTAAAAACTATTATAGTAAGTACACTAACGTTTTATTAACGTTATCTGAAATTAGACTACATCACAAAAACACTCTATTGTTAAGCCTTTGTGACTCCTAACGCACACGTACTATAGCAGTGACCTGAATATCCACAATATCACAATATCGCCCTGTATTTGAGTGTTCATCACTGCTGTAACGAAACTAGGGATTGCAATCCAGCGGCGTTTTCAATCCAGCTGGATTCTTGCTGGATTGACCTGAATCCAGCTGGATCCAGCGCGGATCCAGCAAAATGTGGAACGAAAATAAAAAGACGACATTTTTAAGACCTGACCTATTGGGAACTTCTTACGATAATCTATGAATTCTTTCAATTTTCTTTGGTTTCTTAACCATTTGAAATCAAAAGAATCAACTTAAAATTAAATAACATATAACCTCATATAACATTTAAGATAATGTTTCTAAGGATGGATTCAACCAAACTAGAGTAAGTTTTTACTCGAGAGTAAACTACCACTTGTTTATTCGAGAATAATAATTGTCATACAAAGCAGTAGCTTACTTTCGAGTAACAACTTACTCTAGTTTGGTTGAATCTGCCCTAAGAAAGCAATAACTTATTACCTACTAGAGACCTGATTATCTGCATTTGCTTATTTAAGCCATTCTCGGCGGTTATTACCGCTGAGAATAAAAAAAGCAAAAAGTGGTAAAATATGCTATTGCATATTTACGAACAATCGCGCTAGATCCAGCTGGATACAGGTCAATCCAGCAAGAATCCAGCTGGATTGAAAACGCCGCTGGATTGCAATCCCCAGTCACAATTCTAACCTAAACTAACCTATGAATCCCTTCGATGTAACAAACGAGCAACGAATGAACTCAAAGATAACTTCATTTGAATTTCAGCTGACGAAACTACAGACAATCTTACCACTGAAAATTTGGAAACATACATGATCGTTTACGTTTACAATTTTTTTAAATAATTTTAAAAATAATTTACTCGTTGTATGCCGATTTTGAAATAGCAAAAATGAAAACTTACTTTTCTCTTTTTTATTTTGGGTCTTCCTAAAATCTACCATTTAATTTCACATATCCTGCCAATTTCCGTGCATATTTCAGGCATTTTTCATGCATATAACAAGCTTTATGAATTGCATATAACTCGGTCTCTCCTTATTACGTTTATGTTTAATGATAGGACGGCTAATCAGTAGCAACCAGTCTTAGGTTCAATCAGTCTTGGGTTTGATACGTTTGCGGATCCGCATTGCTGGATCCAGCACTGTATGCTGGATCCAGCATATTTAAAAAGGCGCTGGATCCAGCTGGATTGCTGTATGCTGGATCCAGCAATTGCAATCCCTAAACGAAACTGCTATTGCAGTTCGTTTGGAACCCTTATTACGCTAATCAGATAAATAAAGGCACCTGTTAACAATTTTATAGAGCAATATTATTATGTACTGGTTATATAGTACTTGACTATAACGGTTGTATAAAATGGCGTGGTAAACGTTTACATCCTTTGTTTATAGATATTTTTGGCTCTATAAGCATTTAGAGCAATAATGTACTGTTGAACGCCTTTATACAACATTCGGGCACCACTAAAACCTTCATAACTCGTTTATAGAGCTTTTTAGAGTTATGAGCTGAAATAATAGAACTGAATTGCTGGTTGGGTAATAACCTCGCAACGACGCGTGCGCATAATTCTGTGGCTCCGCGCATACGCATAGTTTCCGTATTTCGCTAGATATCTTGTGTTTATTACAATGAAATAACATAGCTAGTATTTCGGTAATCTTCTGTTTTTATGTCAATTCATACTTTTATCTATGTGTAAATGTTTTATCTTTTTGATTTGATTTTAAATTCAATTCCCACACAACCCCCCTATACCTACATATTAACAAAACAAACAACGTTGTAAGATTTAAACAAAATACAGTCACGTGAGTGAAGCCGCGGAAACAGCTAGTGCAGTAATAAACTACGTCTCTTGTACTCACCCCAGGAGTGCGCCAACCCCACGTACAGCGCTACCAACGCCAGCAAACATTGCGTTCTACACATTTTATACTTCAGAAATGCTAAGCTACTTTAACAAAAGTAACAGTTAGATGGAGCGTCCACAGCTGGTGACTGCTCTTGAGAGATTAAATATAAAATGAATGTTTTTCGCCGACTTCAAACCAAAAATGTATAATTCGTTTATTGTAAAATGTTTTAGCGCAAACATGATAAGATAAATAATGGTCTCATAATTTATCTGAAACCAGGATGTACCCACGGATATCCGCAGATAGCACGGTAACCTATCGAATAAATTCGTAGGTATAGTAATCCCAAGTCCTTTATCTGGGGGCATGGGAGTGCTCACGCCAAGACGAGTCAAGCGAAGCGCAAGGGCACTACCTACCTTTTCTCGAAGCGCTTCGTTGGTTTTTTGAAACCTTATACTTTACCCTCATATACTTTAGATTTCATTAATTTCTAAAAAACCCTGATTTCGTCACTGACTCACTGATTGATCATCAACATTCTTGGGGTATTTCCTAATGTCCTTGATAGCTGAAATTTGGTATGTAAGCAAACAAAAAATATAAAACTTGTAACTTTTATCCCCCAACCCCTTAAACTAGAGAATGGAAGTTTGTATGAGACTTCCGCAATTTTGATGCTAGCGGTCTGAAAATTGATATAGGTTCTCCTGGCGTCTCTTATGTGTAAGAACTACACCCTAAAAATATGGCAAAGACGAGACCAGAATGTATAATGTTTGTGTTTTCAGTTTTCATACTTATGTTTTTGACTATTGTACCTAAGCCAAAATTGTATCATAAGTTCTCTCTAAGTAACTGCACGGCCATTATGCGGAGGGTTAGCATGCCTTTTTGCTTTTGAATTCGTATTGAAGCTTTTCTGTACATTTTAGTGTTTTCATTCTTTGTTTACTTTTGTAATGTCAGAAAATGACAATGACAAACCCAGTTTTCTTTTTAATTAATTGCTGGAGCTAGGAGTTGTAGGTTGTATACCTACGTTTGATGCTATACCTTCTTTGTAACCATTTTATTCTTCTATGTTCTAAGATATTCTAGAACAATCTAAAAAATCATTGCGAGATGACGGGAAGCCGGGCCTGGGGAAATTCAGTCTGCTTCTGGTGCTCGAGCCGGCCAGAAGCTTGACAGTGCTCTGAACCATTTTATGTGGTCGCTAAGCCGGCGATATCTAGCCCTGGCGTGACACTGAAGTCCTGTCGGTCTTGAAAGAAGGTATATCTCTTACTACTGCGAGCCTGAACACTGGCGGACTTGAGTGGAGAAGTCTTTTGCATACGCTGCGAGCCTGGACACGGGCGGCGGGTTACCCTCAACTTGCCCTCTGGTAGCAGCCTTACCCCAGAGATTGACGTCTGCGAGCGAGCCTGACACAGCGGCGAGCGGTTTCTACCAGCTGGAACTCGGCTTCTCTACATTAATAAACATATAACTTCCTTGCCAGTTTTCTTTTGAACGTATCCTGCGACTTTAGGAAAATGTAACGTTACAATTTTCAAAAAGTTATCAGATCTCATTTAATTAATGAAACATTTACGTTTTTAATTTTTATAAGACTTAATAAGACTCAACTTTTTATCGATGGCGTAATTCTGATTTAAAATATCATAACATATTTTTATTAAGATACATTTTCTAAGGCCATTTTGCCCATCTATTGCCACGTAAACGTGATTTGAATTCAAATAAAAAGATTATTTTTACTTATACTTTTTTTTTTCGTTTTTTAGTAGACTTTTTTTTTACTTTGCCTCGCTTTCGACAAAAGGATTCCGCATTTATCACTCAAAAAGTGTCAAAAACCCGAATACGCAAAAACTGGCAACGCTGTAACAATCTCAGTCACAAGACATAAAACTGTAGTTGCCCATTCTCTAACGTAGATCTCTATTGAGAAGAACGGGCAAGAAAATCTACGGACACTCTTTTAAATCATTACATTGTTACAAATCTTGGTCACATCATCCATGTTGAGGTGGTATATTATGTGAGAACGATTGTTGCAAGATGTGCACGTTAAAAGTGTCCTTATTAAAAACAAAAAAAAAAATACAATTAAAAATAAAATAATTAATTCAAATAAGCCATGGCAACTAAGAAAATCGAGTCACAACTGACAGCGCCCGTTCACGAACATGACGCATGGATCACCACCATTCAACTTCCGTTAACTTACTCATGTGATTCAACTCAATAATATTGAAGAGAACATAATGATCCGACACACAAAAGAAAAAACAGAGCTAGGCATGTAACTAATTTATTAAATACAGGCTATAAATCCATAAAATCATAATCATAATCTTAATTTTGCCAAAAGAATAACAAGCTTACAAAAAACACACAAGTACTTATTCCAATGAAGCTAAAAGATTAGGTATAAATTAGACATTACACGATGATAAATTCTGGATGTTTCGAAACCGATTCACGCTGACCCCCGTACTAGATATAAAACTGTAGTATGGTGGGGCAGTTTTCCACGTTCGCAGTTTACAATATTAAATTAAGAAGTGTTAGTATAATCTTAACCAAATTTTAGTATGTGTTACCTTCATGTATAACAAAGGCCGTACGTTTAAGTAGTACGTTGAAGAGGCTGATTGTCGCTTAGGAAAATGTAGAATTAGTAGTCATCTCAATAAGGGCTATCGTTTTGGAGCTCTCTAGATGGCGCCACTGACGGGTAAGGTCCTGGTAATAATTTTATTTCATTCTCTAAAGTACCATTATCTTCATAAAAAGTTTATTTTGTTTCATATAACAAAAATTAGCAAGCATGAAACATTTATAAATTATTTTACCTCCAAGTACTAACAATCAGATCCTAAGTCGCTATTAAAAATCTTCTATTCATTATTATTTAGGTTTGTCCCAATCAAGACCACAATCGTGAATAAACGCGCAAACACTATAATATGATCTGACATTTCGAAAGACCTACTCTACACGAACGCCTCTAGCGGCGAATTCATGCGCAATTATCGGGATATCACAATCTAGGAATTGGAACTCTTCGATCGGTAGTTGAGTAAAGCTGTTCTGTTAAGCTTCAACCATACAAATAATATTGATTAAAGCTATTGGTAATTTTAAAATTACTATGGTCGCACAGTGGGACCGAACAATCGGTTGGAAAAAACTTCAACAAATTTTAAATTACACAGGCGCAGGCAGACTGCTTGCAGATTTAAAAATAAAATGTACAAAGCTTACTTTAAATAGTGACAATTATGTTATACCTCAACAGTGAGGAACATTTTCGATGAAGGTTTTCGCCAACGCGACAGTAAATCAGCTACTGTTAGGTTTCTTTTCGCTAGCTCGTACGTAGGGGTGTCGGTGGCAGTGTCACTTGTGTCAGTTTCACATCGTGATCCCTCGTGATTAGCAGCACACTGACAGACTGGCTCACTTTCCTCATTCAGGGAACAGTCACCGTCGTTCCAACAGTATCCATGACACGCGTACACTTCACACCTCTTCCCCGAATAGCCGGCAATACAACTGAAATAATGTAAAAGTCAATCATGGTTATTGAAAGTCCTTTAAACTAGGAAACCATCAGAAGCAGTAATAGTACATTTTGATACAAGTGGAGAAAGTTTGTTATTGTAGTTCAAGGCGGTATTAACACACAGCCGTAGGCGAGGGTGTTTTTGAGCCGAGAACTGTAATAACAAATGACAACGTGTAACAAATGACGTTTATCTACCCAAATATCATAAACCCTCTCTAATGCGTTCAAAAACCATAGGCAATGACCAGCATTACCAACCTGCAGAAATAAACGGTACTGTAATGAATTCATAACGCAACTGCAAACAGTTGCGTTATGAGTTTTAAATTTGGAACAGGTGTCAAATTCAAGTGAGTGTGCTATTCTAGTACCACCTACATTAAATCAGATATCGATAGATAAAAAAAAAGAAACCCCAATTCAGTATGATTTTAATTATAAATCGCACGACATTTTGATATCGAGTGACACAAGAATAGTGACTTTGTTCGTTTGCCTATGATTTAAAAAAAAATGACAGATATCCGAAACGCCGCCATTTCGAGCTGTCATTTGTTCGTTAGCTTTTTATTTCCAGTAATCCAGTTACGAGTAGACAAATTTTCTGATAAGTTCTTTATTTCTGTCGAAAATGAGTGATAGTGACTCAGAAATTGGCATGAACGCGCCGCCAGATATCGTAAATGCAGCGACGAATGCAACTAATAACCTGTTACCACAAAAATCAAGGGCCAAGTAACAATGCTGGTCATTTCCCTATGGTTCCTGAACCCATCATAGAGCCCTTATGATATTTGGGTAGATAAAGTAGTGTATGCAACTATACATAATTAGGCATTACAACACTCGTGTGATGCTATTAAGAAACTCGCCTTCGGCTCGTTTCTTAAACCCACAGTTGTGTTGTAATGCCCTTTATTATGCACAGTCGCATAAACTACTATTTTCAATAAACTTTTGAAGAAATAAAATAAAAGTAAGTATGTAAAATATTTGTGTCATGAATTATTACGAGACTATGATTTAAGTTTCTTTTTTTTTCGCGATTTGCTGTCGCTAGGTTGCAGGAGAGGCAAAGGCATGAAGCCGTAATACAGCTTTATATGAAAAATTGATTTTCTATACATTTTTGAATTTAGAACACAAATAAATATTAATTTGTTTATAAAACTAAATATTAAAGTAGGTACTTACGGGATAATATCAGTGATGTTCTTTAGTTTCTACGAGCACCCGATATTTCGACGCTGTTGCAAGCATCATGATCCCGGGAATACTGAAGAGGGATGTTTCGGAATATCATCAAAAGATGAAAATAATGTCTCTGTCAGGGTTCAGCGGACTATTCAAATCGTTAAGGAGAACGAGGACGCATTGCCTGAACAAGTTTTAAAGAAACTGCTTAGACCAAAGGTACCTCAGCCACCTAGGATGTACGGATTACCTAAGATCCATAAACAGGATGTTCCTTTGCGTCCGACAGTGAGTCAAATTGATTCCCCTTGCAGTGACTTAGCTCGACATGTTTCCAGTGTGTTACAACAACTAGTAGGCCACACGTCGTCCTTTGTAAAGGACTCTCGGCATTTCGTCAACCTATTAAAACAGACCAGGGTCAAGGTGGATCAGATTATAGTGAGTCTTGACGTTGAATCACTTTTTACCAATGTACCCACGTAAAGGAATGTTTAGAAGTGATTAAAAAGAAATTGCTAGAGAAGAACATCCCAACAACGTACGCCAAATTCCTGACATTGTTTGGCATCTAGCTATTTCGTATACGGAAGCCAGTTCTGCCATGGGCAGTCCTGTGGTCCCTGTAGTGCAATGGTCAATTTGTGGATGGAACACATTGAAGATCTAGCAATCTCAACTTGTCCGTTGCCAATTAAGTGTTGGAAAAGGTATGTGGATGACATTTTTTGTGTTTTGAAAGGAGATGAAACCGAAATAAAGATGGTTTTGGACCACTTGAATGACGTCCACAAAACCAAGAGGTTCACGGTTGAAGTAGAAAAGAATCAGGTTTTGGCTTTCCTGGACGTTAGAGTAAATGTAAAGGATGATGGGAGACTCGGTCACACAGTCTACCGGCAACCGACTCACACAGACCTCACACCATCACCCCTACTACCTAAACTCCGTAGTACACTCACTCACTAATCGCGCAAGAGATTTGTGCGATTCAGAACATTTACCTGAGGAGGTAACCCATGCGCTGGAGGTCTTACGGAATAACGGCTACAAGGAGACAATAGAAAAAGACCGCTGAGGACTCGACCAGCCAGGGCTCAGGTAGAACGTCAACCGATTTACTTGCCATTTCTGAAGGGAGTAACTGACAAAATCAGTAGGATACTGAGTAGGAACTCAATTAAAACGGTCTTCACTCCCTACAACAAAATCGGGCAAAATTTGCGGCCACCAAAAGACAAACTGCCCTTGGAACATCCTGAGATATACAAAATTCCGGAGTTGCGGGCCTGTTCGAAAGAGATACCGCGGCCCCGGAACATAAAGGGCGAGGAAGGAATATGGATGGGTTTTAGTCAGTAAGAGTCTGACACTCCCTCCCGCTCCGCCTAGAGTGGGAGAAGTCATTTGATGATTTCCCATTCCAAAAAAAAAAGGTATACAAAATTGACTGCACTTGCGGCAGCTCATACATAGGACAAACAAAACGAACCATCTCATGGCGGATTAATGAACACATCAAGGCAGTGAAAAACAATAAGAGATACAAATCGGCCATAGGTGAACATCTGCTGGTCTCAGGGCCAATTCACTGGAATGAGTTTCATTAACCACAAATTTTGTCAACAGACCGATACTACATCCCAAGGTTAACCAGAGAAGCTATTGAAATTTCAAAATACAAAAATTTCAATCGTGAGGACGGTTTTAAACTATCAAGTACGTGGAATCCAGTGATAAACCTAATAAAAAGTAACATGCGTCTCCATTATAAAGAAAAACCGAGTGATACTGTGAGTGCGTTCTGTCGTGAGTTACAATCGAGTTCCAGTAGTGCACAAGAAAAGAAAAGAAAAGACTAAGAAAAAGGATAGACAGATTTGTCTCATTTTCGTCCCACCTGCATACCTCACGATCATGATGCTTGCAACATCGTCGATATATCGGGTGCTCGGTAGAAACTAAAGAAAATCACGGAAATAATCCCGTAAGTACCTTAAGTGTACTGTTGTAATCCCAACACTAAGTATTATAAATATCGATGCGATATACGCACATCACTAGCGCGTCCCCACGCGTAGCGTCGTATTTCCGCGCCCAAACAGTTGCCAACTATAGCTTGTACGTTCCACACGGATCACACAAAGGGATCGATTGAAACAATATAATATCTAAATTAGTTTAATAATTAAAAGTATTGTGTTCCAACTGTGTCCGCATTAAAAAGTGAAACTGATTCTAACAAGTCTTTGGCTTCTCAACCCTCATCTTTACATGGTCCTTCGAGCAAGCGAGAACCTTCTTCGGTGCAGATCTGATACTTCTCCGTCGGCAGTGCAGACGCTACAAGCGGAAGTGAAGATTTTCGAGCCGATCTAGGCCATACATTGTCCTGCTAGTTTTCAAGTCGGCGCGGCAGTGCAGTGCAGACATACCTATAAAGGAAGACATCAAGCTCGACCAACTAGCTATCTCCTGTCGACGCGGCAGCGCGAAGACATAAAGGAAGGCCGTATAGCTAATTCCCGTCGGCGCGGCAGTGCAGTGCGAACGGAAGACAACCAGCATACCTATTGCAGTATTGCATCATTACGTAATAGGTATTGCATAAATCGCGTACAGCGCAGAGCAGGGACACGGTGCGAGCGACGCGTGTACCGGACGAAGTGGGCGGGGCGTCGACGGTCTTCGAGTCCTCGGGTTCGGCACTCAGCGTAGTCCAACGACACACGGCCGCCATTTTGAAGCGCGAGCGCAAGCGTCTCGCAGTGTAAAACACTAATAATTATTGTGATCGAAAAAACTGTTTGTGTTATAACAATAAGTTTATGTTTACGTCAGTACTTATTTCATAAGCTTGAAGTGGTGTTTTAAATTTAATTATGGAGCTGAAGGATCTAGTCGCCGCACGTGGCTACTTGAAAGGTACGATTACGAGATTACAATCCGCGTGTTCGCAATCTTTAGGTAGTCTCTCCAAGGAAACTTTGTTAGCGAAACGGCATAAGTTACTGGATACATTCACACAATACGAATCTCACAATATAAAAATTTCATTAATCCATCCAGAAGACAAGGAGGACATTGAGCTAGTCGAAAGTAGTTATTATTTTGTCATCTCTGCTATCGATGAGGAACTTAATCGCCGTAACAGTGCTTGTGCTAGCGGTAGCGACAGTCATTCAGCTCCTAAGTCTGTGCCTAGAATTAACTTACCTCCTATAGATATACAAGTTTTTAGTGGTAATTTCACAGAGTTTGTACCGTTTATTAATCTGTTTAACTCTTTAATTGATAACAATAAGTCCCTTGACAATGTTCAGAAGCTTTATTATTTACGCTCATACCTAAAACACGAGCCATATGATTTAATAAAAAACTTACCTTTGACTGGTGAAAGCTATGTAAAGGCCTTACAAATAATAAATAATAGATATAATAATAAGCATAGACTAATAAATGAGCACATAAATTTGTTATTAGATATTAAACCGCTATCAAAATCTACGGCATCTAATCTAAGAGAATTTGTGTCTAATGTCAAACAAATGCTTGCCGCTCTCAGCAACTTGGAGCCTAACGTACAGTTTTGGGATGCTATAATCTTGTGTATTCTGTACCGAAAATTAGATGCGTACACCTCCCGTGCATTTCACTTGGAGAGGAACGCCGATGAAGAGCCAACTATAGGAGCCTTCTTAGTGTACATGGACAAGCGTGCGCTGGCGCTTGAGAGTGCTGGGCCGGGGAGCTCCCACGGACAGCTACGCCAGTCGCCGAAGGAGCCAGGGCAAGCCGCTGGTAGACCAGTGGCCAACGCAGCTACTCAGGAGCCCTCATGCTTATACTGTAAGTCGAAACACAAACTACATTCTTGTAACAAATTTAAATTATTAAATGTAGACCAGCGAGTTAAGTTTGCCAATGAAAAAAGCCTATGTAATGTCTGTTTATGCGCTCACACTGGAAAGTGCAGATATCACTTCAGGTGTGCGAAGTGCAAGGAAGCACATAATACTCTGCTGCATTGTGGCACAGATAACAATGACTGTGACACAACTACTGGATCAGCGTCAACCGCATCATTAGCTGCAAGCAATAATCATAATAATGATGTCCTTTTACCCACAGCGAAGGTGAAACTTGTTGCTCGGGATGGCGCTGAAGTCCATCTTAAAGCCCTACTTGACAGTGGATCCCAGCTGACCTTTATTACACAAAGGGCATTACAGCTGCTTAATTTGGAACCTGCTCGTAGTAATGTCAATGTAGTTGGTATAACAAATTCAAAAACGAGGTTGAAGCATTGCTTACCTCTAGAAATTCATTCCATAACCAACCCATTTAAGGTCTCGGCCACATGTCATGTTGTTGAGCAAATAACATGCAATTTACCTCAACATAAATTCGAAACTTCAGACATTTTGATACCTAAAGGCATTAAACTGGCAGATGATCAGTTTAATGTACCAGCTGAGATTGATTTACTAATGGGAGCGGATATATTTTTCCAGGTGTTGCTGCCTACAGAGCTGCCTGCGCTGCGTGAGCGCCAGCAGTCTGCAGCAGAGTCCAGCAGTCCACAACCACATCTTGTCAACACTCAGTTTGGATATATTGTTGGAGGTACACTCCCATACACTAATTTATCAAAGGTCTGCAATAAGGTAAGCCTAAAATGTAATACATGTGAGTCAGACATTAATGAAACCCTAACTCAGTTCTGGGAAACAGAAAATGTTCCAAAAATCTATGATGAAAGATCTTCTGAGCAAGAGCTCTGTGAATATATTTTTAATAACACTGTTCAGTTGAAAGATAATTGTTTTGAAGTAGCTTTACCATTGAAATTACCTCTTAGTGAAGTCAATGATTCCTTAGGTGACTCCTTTAATCTTGCATTAAAAAGATTTTTAAATTTAGAAAAGAAATTACATAAAGATCCCAAACTTTTCTCCGAGTACCAAAAGTTCATTCATGAATATTTAAGTTTGCATCATGGTCGTTATGTAGACATTGGGCAATATGAATTAAACAAAAACGCTATATATTTTTTGCCACATCATGCAGTCCTGAAGCCTGACAGTAAGACAACTAAGCTGCGTACTGTTTTTGATGGCTCTATGAAAACTAACAAAAAGGTGTCACTTAATGATATGCTTTTAAATGGACCCATTGTACAAAGAGACTTGTTTGAGATATTGTTATTATTTCGTTGTGGTAATTTTACATTTACCTCTGACATAAAACAAATGTTTAGAAATATACGTGTTAAACCAGAGCATACCTCACTACAAAACATATTGTGGAGAGATAGTCCGGATGAACCAGTCCAATGCATTAGGCTTGAGACAGTCACATATGGGTTGAAAAGTTCAAACTATCTGGCCACTCGTTGTCTTAAAGAACTAGCAGCAAAAAATAAAGACACTTTCCCGCTAGCTTCATTTATTATAGAAAATTGTACATATGTAGATGACATTCTTTATGCAGATAATGATTTGAATACTATATTAGAGGCTAAATCACAGATTCGCCAGCTCTTGAGGTTAGGTAACTTTCATACACATAAGTGGTCAGCCAATGACAATAGAATACTATCTGACATTCCTTCAACTGAACAGCACTTTGATGATGTAGAGCTTCAAAGTGATGATTATAGTTTAAAGACTCTGGGCTTACAATTGATAGTTAAAGATGATAAATTTAAAATGTCTTGTCCAGAGATATTCAAGAATGATAATTTTACAAAGAGAGATATCCTCTCCTATATTGGGAAAATGTTTGATCCCATGGGTTTTGTTAGTCCCATTATTGTACAAGCTAAAGCTATAATGCAAAGGCTATGGTCTTCCAAGACTGATTGGGATTCTATGCCTGATGATGATATTAAAAAGGCGTGGCATGAATTCTGGTCCAGTCTAGCTACAATGAAGCCAATTTTTATTAATAGAAACATAAACATAACTGAATTAAGTAAAATTGAACTAATAGGATTCTCAGATGCGTCCAGTACTACGGCATATGGATGCTGCGTGTACCTGCGAGTTACAAATCACGATGGTAAAGTTAGAATGTATTTGCTGTGTTCAAAATCACGCATAAATCCGCTTCAAAATAAAAACAAAACTGTACCGCGCTTAGAGCTCAATGCTGCACTGCTTCTCTCCATTGTTATGGCAAAGGTTTATTGCACGCTGAAATTAAAATATAATATAGACAAGGTCTATTTATTTACTGATTCACAAATTGTTCTCGCATGGTTGCACACTGAACCCATGAAACTTAACGCTTATGTTGCAAATAGGGTAAAGGCAATCGCAAAAAATATGGCTAACTGTCAATGGCTTTATGTAAATACTGAAAATAACCCTGCAGACTATATCAGTAGGGGTGTTACGCCAAGTGAGCTTCATGCCTGCAGCCTGTGGTGGGATGGCCCTAATTTTTTGCATGATAGTGAATATAAATTTAATTTAAAAATAAATTTACCTGCCAACTTACCTGAAGCAAAAACCGGGTCAGCACTCTCCTCGAGCCAAGTGTCTTCAGTTACTAGCAATATTTTCGATCAAATACGCAAATATTCTAGCATTCACAAAATGGTACGTACATTGGCTTATGTAATGCGGTTTATTAATAACATAAAGGGTGGAAAAATAGCTCACAAATATCTCTCAAATTTTGAATTGAATAATGCTTTAATGTTGCTTATTAAAAATGAACAAGAAATGTATTTTAAAGACGAAATTGTATGTTTAAAAAATAATAAAAATGTAAAAGGTTCTTTACAATGCTTATGTCCTTTTATAGATAGCATAGGTATTCTGCGTGTGGGTGGCAGGCTACATCACTCTAATATTCCATACGCTCATAAACATCAGGTTATTTTACCAAAAGAATCACATGTAACTAATTGTATTATAAGATCTGAACATGAAAAGCTTTTACATGCAGGTCCCAAACTATTACTGTGTAATTTAAATCAAAAATACTGGATAACTAATGGCTTAATGTATGTCAAAAAATTAATTCATAAATGTGTTATATGTTTCAGACAGAAGGCAATAGCCTCTAAACAGCTGATGGGTTCCTTGCCTGCCGATAGAGTGACTGCTATGAGTCGCCCCTTTGAAAAGGTCGGTGTAGATTTCGCTGGGCCTATTGATATTAAACTCTCGCGCGTGAGACGATCCTTGGTAGGAAAAGGCTATATTTGTGTATTTGTGTGTTTCGCTACAAAGGCAGTTCACCTCGAAATCACATCAGATCTTACTACAGATGCCTACCTCGCTTGCCTTAGAAGATTCATTTCGAGAAGAGGATTGCCCAAAGAAATCTACTCTGATAATGCTAGTACTTTCAAAGGCGCAAGGAACCAATTAGCTGAGTTATATCAACTACACCTATCACAGAATCATCAAAAACTTGTATGTGAATTTGCAGCCCAGAGAGGCATTAACTTTCATTTTATCCCAGCATACTCCCCCACTTTTGGTGGCCTGTGGGAGTCTGCTGTGAAAATGACTAAATATTTTCTAAAAAGAGTATTACAAAAGCAATTGTTAACCTATGAACAAATAAACACTGTATTAGTAGAAATAGAATGTATATTGAACTCAAGACCTTTGATTCCTATGTCATCTGATGTAAATGATTTTAATTACCTAACGCCAGGTCATTTTCTTATAGGAAACTCATTAACAATGTACCCTGAAAATGATGTAACTACTGTTCCTCAAAATAGACTTAAGTTTTGGCAAATATGTAATCAAATTAAACAATCCTTCTGGAAGATGTGGTATAAACAGTATCTTAATACATTACAAAACAGACCTAAATGGTTGGATGTCTTGCCTAACATAAAGATAGGCACAATTGTCATTTTAAAAGAAGATAATGTACCCATAATGTCATGGCCTATGGCCAGAGTTACTAAAACATTTCCTGGCCATGATGGTCTTGTAAGAGCAGTAGAGGTCACAAATTCAAGGGGGAATACCCATGTGCGATCTGTTACAAAAATTTGTATCTTACCTATTGATGATAATCTTAATTGACATTTTGTTTTACTAGCATAAGATAGCTATATTATTTTATTTCTATGAAAACTGACATTTTGTTTTACTAGCATAAGATAGCTATATTATTTTGATTTCTATGAAAATTTACATTTTACTTTACTAGCTTAAGATAGCTATAATATTTGTTTACTAGCCTAAGGTAGCTAGAATAATTTGTTTTACTAGCCTAAGGTAGCTAGAATAATTTGTTTCTATTTATCCTCTTGTTCCTTCCGTAGGCCGGAGCATGTTGTAATCCCAACACTAAGTATTATAAATATCGATGCGATATACGCACATCACTAGCGCGTCCCCACGCGTAGCGTCGTATTTCCGCGCCCAAACAGTTGCCAACTATAGCTTGTACGTTCCACACGGATCACACAAAGGGATCGATTGAAACAATATAATATCTAAATTAGTTTAATAATTAAAAGTATTGTGTTCCAACTGTGTCCGCATTAAAAAGTGAAACTGATTCTAACAAGTCTTTGGCTTCTCAACCCTCATCTTTACATGTACTGAGAAACCGTGAAAGTAAATATTAGTTTGAAATAATCTGTTTATCAATGATATTGAATTTATAAACATAATTTAAATATTAAAAAATGTTTAGAAAGAAAGATGTACTCTTTTCCGAAATTGAAAAAAAAAACTTTCACCTCTGACTCTATAGTCAGAGGTGAATATTTTATTTTTAACTATGCATTGAACCAATTTGGACTTATGAAGTGTATAGTAATCTTTGGTAATTATGCTTTCCGCACACGTGTGGAAAAAATAGCAAAAACGCACGTGTATGAAATACACGGCATTTTGAGCCTAATCGTAGTGCGAACGGAACCAGTTTTCGAGGAAGTGGATTGAAAAATAAGTTTTACCTGCATGTAGGAAGTCCCTCATCGTTGAGACTGCAGTTGCCTTGCAAACAATAATTGTGACAGACTGAAACTTCACATCGCTCTCCGATGTAACCACGTGTGCAATTGCAAACAGATGTCTCATTGACGTGTACACCGTGAACACAAAACAGTTCGACATCTGTTGTATATTGTGTTGTCTCTTCAATATTAAGAGAGTTGTTAGTTACTGTAATTGTCGATATCAGACTCGACAGAGCTTCACAGTTTTGACGGCCTTGAATCTGATCTTCTATTTTGTAGTTGGTGGCTATAACCGGCTGTTTTTCAGTATAGAACGTACTTATCTCATTGGGTTCTTTGTCGTTATCTGCGTTCTTTGGTAATTGCCATACGGTAGTGTGGCTCTCGCTCTCGCTACTGTTCACCCAGTACAGGTAATCTTTTGAGACTGTCAACTCTTTTGCTGGAGGATAATGTTCAGCATTATATTCATATGCAAAACGAAAAAAATAGTTTTCATAATTATCTACGGGTACAGAAACTAAACTAGAATATCGATTTCCAAAAAAATACATCCTCTGGGTTAGTGGGTCAATGCCCAGGGTGACCACCTCGTTCATTAATTGCATAACCTCTCTTTCGGAACCATTAAACCGAGCTCTCTCCACGAACATACCCATATCATTACTGTTTGTGTTTATCCAGTAAATGTACCTGCAAATTGAATAAACTATTGAACATCTCGAAATAGTGAATATTTTGATTTTATAACTGTTCTTGATAACGTACCCTGTACAGCTGTCTACGGCGATATCACTGAGGGTCCGGTCGTTCATCTTGAATATAAGATTTGCGTAAACATTGTTAACAGATCCGGGTTTTAATGAAATTGAGTTTATGCTGTTATCGTTAGTGTCAGTGAAGAATAGTGTCTGTGTTGCCGGGTCGAAGGCAATTGAATGAATGTTACCACCAGATCTCTCTATAAAACATTTGATTTCTTCGGAATGCAAGTTAAAACTACATATAGAGTTGTAGTATTTCTGTTTATCGACAAATAACATCCTGTCATGGACTTGATCGTAAGCTAATGCCACTATTTCGCGTAACGTATAAGTATTAGTATTAGTATTACGCGAAATAAAATTCACGGTGTTTGTCTTCGGTTTCCATCGTTCCATCGGAATAAAATATGAGTTGATTTCCTACGCCTACCGCGATGTCTGAAACAAACATAGCAGATTAGATGGATAATGTTTTTTTTTTAACTTATTAAATTATGAATATATGAGAAGAAGCCTTTGCCCAGCAGCAGGACAATAATAGGCTGGTATTGCTATTATGTATATTGAATAATAAACTACGTTTAAGTTTAAATAAATTAATAATTATTTTTTGGAGTTTTCAACCGACTTCCAAAAAGAGGAGGTCCTCGTTCACAGAACTTTCGACTGGGTGAACCGATTTTGATGGTTCTTTTTTTTATTTGAAAGCTGGTGCTTCTCGTGTAGTCTCATAATGATCAAATCAGGATCTGATGATGGGATTCTGGAGAAATATAGAGAACTCTTCACATTTTATAGGCACACTAGAAGCGATGGGTAGTTTTAGGAAGTGTAATTTCTCGAAGTGATCCCATTTCAATTTGATGAAGATCTGATGAAGAACTTCGGAGATACTCGTATGCAACGGAACTCCTCAATAAATTATAGCAAATGTACTGGGATTGCTGAAATCTCATATCTGTCTATTGTTTACACCAGTTCATGATCTAAAATCACGCCGGTACGCTGTGAAGGGGTAAGCAC
The DNA here is from genome assembly GCA_916618015.1 of Xestia c-nigrum. Classification (NCBI taxonomy): domain Eukaryota; kingdom Metazoa; phylum Arthropoda; class Insecta; order Lepidoptera; family Noctuidae; genus Xestia; species Xestia c-nigrum. Next base: position 18,231,869 of record OU745260.1, read on the forward strand.
ATGTGAACCACTAAAAAGTGAAAAATAGAATCAGAGAAGTCGGTGACAAAAAAACTAAATCGATCAAACAAAGGTCACCGACTTCTGAAGCGTTTTTTCTGAAGTTATTTTTCACTTTTTTGTTTTCTCTGAAGTCGGTTTTATTTTTTGTAAAAAAGATTTTATCATGCTCCGAATGCTAGTCATTTACGCCCCAAAATACCTACGTTAAAATTCGTAAACATAACGGTGTTTTTACCAGTGGGCCAAATCCGAAACTATAAGGAATGCCGAAAAATACTCAAAGGAGCTTCTAGCCCGTTTGGATGAAAACTAAAACGGTATCATTAGAATTTTTGGAAAATCAATATTCCTAGCCCGGAAACGGGGCCGTAAATTAAAAAAAAAAGATACTATGTTATTACCACATTCGATCGTGTTAACGACACCAAAGAATGCGATCAAATTCTGGTAAGTAATGATATGGGGCTTATGAAACCAATAAATCAACAAAACGATTTGTTGGTTCGAAGATCGAATGGGATCAATTTCTAGCTATGGGCTAGCTCGCCGTCCGTCCGCCTTCTAACGACATGCAGTGTCAATGGCGCGTTCGTGTTCCACGCGCGCCTCAAAGAGATGTCAGCAAAAAGGAAGGGCCGGTGCCTGCCGGGGCTGCGGGACTGTTCGAAAGAGATACCGTTGCCCTGGACCACAAAGGGCTAACAAGGGACACGGATGGGTTTTGGCCAGTAAAAGTGAGACAGTCCCTTTTTTTTAGGATGTGAAATCATCAAATGACTTCTCCCACTCTGGGCGGAGCGGGAGGGAGTGTCAGACTGTTACTGACTACCCATCCATGGATGGGTATTCAAATTGAAATATTTATTGCTCAACACAGTACATTTATACATTTCCAGATGTCAAGTGAATGCACAGTCCACTGTATTGTACCAATTCAGGCATGCAAAATTTATATATACATTTCGTTAAATCCAATTAATACCACGAACATAGTGGGAAATAAAATAAAATGGAATTAATACCTAGGAAAATGTCATAAGTTCATATTAATACGTTATATAAAATGTCATTAATAAGTAAAATAATAAGTTAAATGAAATAATACCCTATACAATGTCAAAATCAAATTAATCCGTTACACAATGTTCATATTCATAATATAATTCATAAATAATACCTTTTACAATGTTATAAATTCAAATTAATATGTAAGTAATGTCAGAGTATATAAGTAATGTCAAAATAATTAAGAAATATGTAAATGGAAAATCATTGTAAATATAATATTCATAAAATAAAATAAATCGGACTCAAGCACTCTTATAATTATCTTCATTATTATTATACACATAAATTTCTATCTGACAGGTATTCATTAATAGTGTAGTATGTCTTACTTAACAAAAGATTATTGAGTTGCTTCTTAAATACATTTATATCTCTTAAACTCAACAAAGCATTAGGTAATTTACTATAAATATGTGGTGCCTCCTAGGAGGTTTTTATGGAATACTGCTTTTTTGTGTTGTCTAGTGCTTAGTCTAGTCCTTCCTCGCCCTTTATGTTCCAGGGCCGCGGTATCTCTTTCGAACACGCCCGCAACCCCGGCAGGCTTCGGCCCTTGCGGGCCCCTCCCCTTATGCTGACATCTCTTTGAGGCGCGCGTGGAACACGAACGCGCCGTCGACACGGCCTGTCGTCATTAGACGGACGGACGGCTAGCTAGCCCACACATTTTAAGCTAGGAGATGTTGTGTTAGGTGTCTCTGTTCAGGGAGGGGCTCGCAAGGGCCGAAGCCTGCCGGGGCTGCGGGACTGTTCGAAAGAGATACCGCGGCCCCGGAACTTCAAGGGCGAGGAAGCAACATGAATGGGCTTTAGTCAGTAAAGTCTGACACTCCCTCCCGCTGATTTGACATTCAAAAAAAAAAGGCGTCTCCGCTCTTCCACTTAATATTAAAAGCGTGATGTTATGTTATGTGTGTGAACTGCCTGCTTGATTAAAATGTGATAATGTGGGTGATGATTCCAAAATGTGTCTTTTTGAATGCTGTATACTTCTGCACGGCAGAAGACCGAAGTCAAATTAAATGGCCTTGAGGTGACGATATGGCACCGATACAACTTTCTTTTAAAAGTGAACCATCAAACGCCTTGATGGGTGCTATTTATTACAAAGTGTAATGTAATGACTTAGTGTTTACTTTTTATTTTGAACGTTTGGTGTCAGAAATATGAAGTGCACAATTGAATGCCTGTCACTTTTATGTTTTAGCCCTGGGTGAAATGTGGGTGTATAATCTGTTGATCGTCATTGTAAAAGCCACTTTTAAGGAAAATTGTCCCTCGCGTCCGGCCCTGTTTCAATCCACGGTCCGGAGCGAGAGGGTATGGGAAGCCGTCACCTCCTTCAGCGAAGCAGTCATGCTAGCGGAGGAGGTGGCGGAACGTGAGAGAGAGAGAACCTAACGTCCCAGCCGCCGCGCGAGACGCACCGGGCGTCGTGGGAAATGTACTGGTCCCCGGCCACCGTAGGGGCGGGCCTGTGGACAGTCAGCTATGGGCTAGCTCGCCGTCTGTCCGCCTTCTAACGACATGCCGTGTCAATGGCGCGTTCGTGTTCCACGCGCGCTTCAAAGAAATGTCAGCACATAGGAAGGGCCGGTGCCTGCCGGGGTTGCGGGACTGTTCGAAAGAGATACCGTTGCCCTGGACCACAAAGGGCTAACAAGGAACACGGATGGGTTTTGGCCAGTAAAAGTATGACAGTCCCTTCCGTTCTCAATAAAGAAATAACGCTGTGAGGCCACTCTTCAGTCTTCACTTCGCATGTTTACATCTTCATTCACGAGTCTTCAGTCGTCCGTCAACTCGATCCACAACGCAACATCGCTACATCTGCACTTGACGGTGGCTGCTCTGACACTTTAGAACTGACCACTCGTTGTTGCAACTCGCTAAGGTTGCTTAACTACTCAACCGGACTATCCTGTGGTGGCCAAAAATTACTATCAAGGCCACAAACCAGCCAGGCCAGCCAAGGCAGCCAGGACCTACAAACAAAAAAATGTACACATTAAATAAACAGTCACAAAGGACACCCCCTGGGGGGTTCGGGCCTCGACTTAGTGCGTCATAGAGGGGAGGGCAGCAAGGGACAGGCTGGGTCGGAATATTATTTAGAGAATTTAACGGTACATGTTTAGCGTCGCGGGCTGGCTGGTCGAGTAAGGGTCGGGCAGTAGCTTAGATTATATACCAATAGATGTAACCATGGCGTGACCGCACTTGAAACAGAAATAGATTTTTGTGGTGTTGCCTAATAAGTTGGCAATTCCCACATATTAGGTAAAAAATATTATGAATAATTCTACTTGATCGCGAACAGACATTGCAAGTACCTGTAAGTATTTCGCAAACTAAAAATTCTGAATTAGCACATTTTAAATGTAACTCTAGCTTCAATAATGTAACTCTTATGTCGTAGTCGTACGAAATACTTTAATAAAACCTCCTTGGTCTAATATTTCGTTTTTACAAGGGGGGGGGGGGGGTTTCAATGATGAAATAAAACCAGTCTTTATCATAAACATATTTATTACATACCATAAGGCAATACCTATTCATAATTATTGACCCTTAACAAATTTTTGAATACTTTGTTGGCAGCCAATTTTCTCGTCCAATGGCATCCAGCCATTTCTTTTTATCAAGATTGGATGGAAACCTGAAATTTAAAGAACAATTTAATCACATATATAAATAAACTACAATAAAGTACTTAAATAAATGTAAGTAAATATAAAAATTTACACACAGAAGAATTAATTTCCTCTCAATAAAAATATTATAAGTACTACAGCTTTTTCCCGCGACTTCATCCGCGTGAAAAGTATCCTATGTGTTAATCCAGGTAATAAACTACTCGTGTGCAAAATATCATTGAAATCCATCCAGACGTTATTGCGTGATTGAGTAACAAACAAACATACAAACCCTCGAATTTATAATATAAGAAGGATGAGTACCTACCATGATAAACCAACCCAACAATCGTATGTATGTACTGACAAAAAAGAAATATGATTTATTTGGGTAAATTCAAGTAGCCATTATGGCAACCCTGAACCGTTCATAGTTTTAGGTTATTTTATTTTAAGATATTGAAAACACGTATCACAACTCAATATTCTTGGCTCACATCATTGAATTCATTACAAAACATCATAATCGATGATCATCTGGCGTTGTATTAACGAAAGAAATGATAATTTCGGCTACTTACGTGTGAAATGTTATTCCATCAATTTTTCGCTCACTCCGGCTTTTACAGCCCAAAACACTGCAACCCACCATCGCACTAACACTAAATATTCTTTATTATCCAATTTTTATACGCAATAAACACTGTAAATTCACACAATCACAGAAAAATCCAAAAGACGGCAAGTTTGTTTGTCACAATCTGTCAAACTCAGATCTTGCCAAACAACAAAACCGGCCATGTTGACAAAGACAAAAAATATATATTCTGTCCTGTTTCTTCGCATGGGTCTGACAATTAACGATCTCGCTCTATCAAGGCAGGTCATTTTAATGGTTACATCTATAAGGGCAGTACTGAGGGGCAGTAGTGATTTTACAGGGGGGTCGCGGGGGGCCGCTGCGGCGAGACCGGATTCGTAGTTTGTATCTGTGTTTTTTGTTTACAACTTACAACTTTCCTGCAAGAGGGTGGTGGGGTCATCGGTTTGGTGGAGGGTGGACCTGGGACGGCGAATCATGGATAATTTAGGGGGGACATAACTAGCTGATGAAACGATCAGGGGGTTGGGGTGTTTTTCGGCCCTATCGAAAAAACCCTTAGTGAGTCGTTTCATACACTGCTGAATGGTGGGGATATTGAGGTCAACATGAAGTTGCTCATTCGTAACGTAAAAATCGGTTTTGACTGAGCGCGCGCATGAACGTCACCTCTATTTATGGACTCGCGGTTCCCGGCCTCCAGTGCTGGCTCGCGGGTGCCGATGACGCCCCACCGTCAGCACACTAGCGCCCTCCGCGGAATTATTACCACAACAATGCTGTGACGCGACTGGTTGATATTCTCTTATTCTTATTGTTTTTTTTTTTTCAAAAAAAAAAACAAAATCAATTTTATTTGTCAATTTTGTTTGTTTTTATTTGTTTCATTTTGTCAATGTTGATTTTTTATAATGTACGTGTTTTTATTATTATACAGGGTGTAAACCACCTCATCCTCCCATATCTCCGTAACTAGAAGGTTCCCAGGTATGGTGTAGAACAAAAAAATGATCGCAATGATGGGGAGAACAAGTGCCTTTCGGCTTCGTGAAGAGGTGTTTTACCTTCATATAAGAGCTTTTTGCCAAATAAATTATTCAGCAACAGACAGCGTGAGTTTATTCTTCTACCTTCTGATCACCAAAGTATCTTTCCTAAATAACAAACATTAAACTTACTAAAATTTGTTAGGCTTTTTCTACCGACCACTATGCGTTTACAAACATTTAAACTCACATATGCACAAACATAAAGAAGAAGACACATAATTGGCAAACTTAAGGCGATTACATGAGCTAAACGTGAGTTTTAAAATTACTAAAAGTATATGATTCGCTGCTATGAACAAGACCAGAAAAATATATGATACTCGTATTCATCAGGATACATGCTAGCATGATACTGTTTTGAAAACATAATACAAATAATTTGGCTCGAAAAAAGAAATCACGAACTTATCTCTAAAAATATCTTTCAAACAATAAAAAACATACTAATATACTTGCGATTTTAGGGTATGTCTGTTTGAATGATTGAATAAAATACGCGATGACACTAATTACTGTTTTATTGTTCCTGACGTGTACACAGTTTGGTTCTAGCGGAACGAGTCTCTCGTGCGCGTGGCGACAATGGTATTTATGCGCATACTCAATACATGCAACTGTATGCCTGTGTGCATCTAACCCCTACAATATTCGTCCCCTTAAAATAAATAAAAAAAAACACGTTTCATTACCATAAAATATTTTAAACACTGCTACTAAATATGCATACCTTATCTAATAATGCTATGTCTACTAGTAATATAATATGCAAGTTACGGTACAATAACGCGATGAGTTTGTTGATTCGCAAACGTTACATTATGCCAGGTGTTATTTTGCACGTGGCGATTCTCGTTATGAACACCTAAGCATTTAATTTTCACAGTAATTGATATTCGTTAGAAAATTAATTTGTAATAAAATAGTTAAACAAAACACTGGTTACATACATAATTAGGTTTTCTACTTAAGCTAACCTTGATTTGGAACACAAACACAACAAAAGTTTCACAATTACACATATGGTTCGTTTGAGGTCTGTTGAGCGGTTTTGTCAACCTGACTCAACGACACTGCTGCTCTCAGTTGCTTTTGAGCCCATTTCTTGCTGCCTTGGTGACACTTTCTGAGTAGGCAACAAATTACTATCAGGAGTACCATCACAATAAGACTCGCTATCATTATTCCGTGTACTTCTAATTTCTGATCCAAAGACCTTTGATCGGCGTTGTTTGCTCCATTTTGAGCTATAATTATCTCTTCTTGTTTACTGTAGGACTTTCCCATTTTAATACAATGCGTAAAACAACAAAGTGTGGTACAATATGTATAATAAAATGCATAAGTATATCTAAATAATTTTTGCTTAATTTTATTTAATACTAACCTACTTACATGGTACATAAAGCTAGTGATGTAGTGCTAGGCGATGTGTGGCTATGCACATTTTATGTTTTGTTTGCTTTACATTTAACTTGAAATTATTCTTACATAGCATCGCTAAGCATTACGTTCGCTGACAGAGGAGCAACGCTTATATTAAAAACCTTACTGGCTGTTTGATGACGCGGCCAGAACGTGTAGTGCGTATAGTTTTGGGTTCAATCTCCGTTTGATTTTCATTTATTGGGCTATGCGAACTTTCTGTGCTGTCGTTACTGCTTGACCGTAATGAATCACTTAAAACGTATGCTGGTTTTAACCTATCTATCGATATACTAGCTTTCCTTCCGGGCAACTGGATGACGTAAACCTTAGGCCTTCTTTGTAGAACGCGATATGGACCGTCGTAAGGAGGCTTTAAAGATTTACGTACTGTGTCGTCCATAACGAATACGTAATCTACTTTTTCTAAATCTGGATGCACAAAACACGAACGCGAATTGCCATGAGGCTCTGGTACAGGTTTAAGTGACGTAATATGTTCCCGAATCTGCTCTACCAAACTAGATGGCTCTGACAAGCCTATTCTCGTAGTATCATAAATGTCTCCGGGAAGACGTAAAGTGCGACCGAAAGTTAACTCTGCGGCTGATATTCCACTATCACTCCTACTAGCTGCTCTAAGGCCTAACATCACCGTTGGTAATTCGTCAACCCAAGACTTACCGTGCAAACGTGCCATAAGTGCGGCTTTTAGCATCCTATGCCAACGCTCCACAGCTCCGTTAGCCTGCGGATGGTAAGCCGTGGTGCGTAACCTGCTAATGCCTAACTGTTTTAAAAGTTGCTGAAAAAGCGTACTCTCAAATTGACGACCTTGGTCGCTCGTTAACTTGACTGGGCATCCATATCGGCAGATCCACTCTCGGTATAAAATTTTAGCGACTGTTTCGGCATGAATATCTTGCATAGGAAAAGCTTCGGGCCACCGTGTACATCGATCAATTATTGTTAAGCAATATTTAAATCCATCTTGCGAAATAGGTAGTGGGCCGATAATATCAATATGTATATGCTGAAAACGATCGGCTTCAGGAAACTGACCCACATCTGAAATAGTATGACGATTAATTTTTGACCGTTGGCACTTTATGCATGTTTTTGACCATAGATTAATGTCGCTATTCATGTTTGGCCAAAAAAACTTTTTACTAACTAATTTTCGAGTAGCTCGAATTCCGGGATGACTAAGGTTGTGTATACTGTCAAATGTGACTCGCCTAAACTCCTGTGGTATATATGGTCTTGCAATTTCAGTGGATACGTCACAATAAACTGGTTTATTACATGTAGGCACATATAATTTCTTTAGTGGGATGCAATCGGTGTTGTTCGCGTTGCATGCCGTCACGTAGGCGTCGGTTTCTTGCAATTCAGCAATTCTGTCGTAGTCTAGAACTGTGGGACAGGAAATTGTCTCGACACGCGATAAGGTGTCCGCTACCGTGTTGCTATGCCCGCTTATGTGACGTATGTCTGTAGTGAACTCACTGATGTATGCCAAATGTCTTATTCTGCGAGAAGTTTCGTCGGTGGATTTGCCTAATTTTGAAAAAGCGTATGTTAGCGGTTTATGATCAGTGTACACGGTGATCTGACGACCTTCAAATAATTTCCGAAAATGCTTTAACGCCATATAAATGGCTAATAGTTCCCGATCGTACGCGGAATATTTCTGCTGAGCAGTCGTTAACTTTTTGGAAAAGTATCCCAAAGGTTCCCAAATACTATTGACCTCCTGCTGCAGTACTGCCCCTACACACGTATTAGAAGCATCGGTCATCAAAGCAAGCGTCGTATCAGTTCTTGGATGAGACAGTGTAGCGGCCATTTTAAGACCTGTCTTACACTGCTCGAATGCCTCACTTGTTTCTTTTGTCCACTGAATTTTGCGTTTATCTTTCTTTTTTGTACTACCGAGATATTGATTAATTAAGGACTGGTAGGACGCTGCGTTGGGTAAATGAGCGCGATAAAAATTCACCATACCTGTGAAGCGGCGTAGATCCTCAACTGTCTCTGGTTTAGGGTAGTCTATAATGGCCTTGACCTTTTCTTCTGTGGGGCGGATACCCTGTGACGATATTTCGTATCCTAAAAACTCTAAATTAGTTTGACCGAAAACGCATTTACTTAAATTTATTGATAATCCGTAGTTATCCAATCGCTGAAAAATGATACCTAATTGTTCGAAATGTTGAGTCTCATTTTCGCTCATGATAAGTACGTCATCTATATAATTAAAGACGAAATCTAGTCCTTGCAAAACTGAGTCCATGAATCGTTGGAAAGTTTGCGCAGCGTTACGCAATCCAAACGTCATTCGTGGAAACTCATATAGGCCGAATGGTGTTATTATAGCTGTTTTTTCGACGTCCTCTGGCGCAGTTTGAATAAAATGATAGGCCCTATTTATGTCAATCTTAGAAAATATTTTTTTACCTGCCATGCTAAACGTAAAATCTTGTATGCGTGGAATTGGATATCTGTCGGGTTTTGTTATTGAATTTAATCTGCGGTAATCACCGCAGGGTCTTATGTCACCATTCTTTTTTTCGACTACATGTAAGGGACTTGCCCACGCGCTCTTTGAAGGGCGACAGATACCCAACTCTTGCATTTTTTGGAATTCGGCTTTTACCCGTTTATACCTAGCGGGCGGGAGCGGTCTGGCCCGTGCAAATACCGGCGGTCCGGTTGTTTCGATGCAGTGCTGTACGGAACTCTGCGTGGTTTCTACAAATGACATAGGCTTAGTGATATTTGGAAATTTGGCTAAGAGGTCGTGATACGGATGATCAATGTTAACGGACAGTACAGAAGGTTCACTCGTATTTACTACTGATGCTACAACATTTAAGTCAGTTACTTGATCGATGAGTTTTCGTGAATTGACGTCAACGAGAAGCTTATGGTGGCTTAAAAAATCTGCACCCAATATCGGTTGTTTCACGTCAGCTATTACGAAATCCCATAGATAAGGTCTACGCAATCTAAAATTTAACACTAATGCCTTTACCCCATATGTTTTGATGACTGTCCCATTTGCTGCAAATAACTTATATTCACTGCACTCGCGAGCACTGTGTTTCTTAAGAACCGGTAATACGGACACGTTGGCACCCGTGTCTACTAAAAAATAAAGTCCACTGTTATGGTCCATGATCCGGAGGCGGTGACAGGGAGAAATTGCACAGAGCTCCGCCGCTGTCTGTGCTTCACTTAGTTTTCCGCTCGAGCTTTCCACGCACATGGTTCCTCGCACTTCTTGGCTCTTGAGCGGAAACGATGATGGTAGAAACAAAGCCAGTCTGGGCTCTCGGGCGTCCGGCGCTTAGCAGATGAGTCACGGCTACGATTACGAGATGCAGAACGCGCGCGAGTATTGCTGTTCCAGCGCCTCTGAAATCTTGGTCTTGACCTCTCTAATGCCGCGACCTTGCAGCTCAGCTTCGCGATTTCAGCTATGAGACTCTCTGTTTCCTTCGCACTCGAGGACTGCTGCTGCTGTTGCTGCACTATTTCATTAACAGCATGGGTGGCACGCGTGTTCTCAAAAACGTTGTCGGCGATCGTCGATAAATTGTCTAACACTTTTGTGTCCGACACGGCTAAAACTGCTCGTATAGGGCTCGGCAAGTGACCTTGCCATAACATTCGTAGGGTGTTATCCGGAATCTTATCTTTTGCCAACTCTCTCATACGCCGTAAAAGCTGTGACGGCTTTTGATCCCCTAGTTCCATTTCGCTAATTAATTTTTGCAGCTGCCTATTTGCGGATTCTTCGTAAATTGCTAGTAACCGCGCCTTTAAGGCGTCAAATTTCTTTGTAGCGGGTGGCTCAATTAATATGTCCGTTACTTGTTGGACTACGTCTTTGCTTAACTTTGAGACAGTCAAATCAAATTTGGCTTCGTCCGACAGCTTTTGTGGTGCCAGGGTGGCCTCGGTCCTGATGAACCAGACCCTGGGCTGGTCTGTCCAAAAATCCGGTATTTTCGAGGTGAGAGAGATCGCAGCCATTTCGTTTGCTGCGGCAGATGGGGGTGGGGTGGCCATCGTATAATTTTGGAAGGTTGCACTCACAGTTCACAAACACGTGTCACGTATCGCGTCGTTTTATTCACGTTTGATCACGTCGGGGTCACCACTTTAGGGTATGTCTGTTTGAATGTTTGAATAAAATACGCGATGACACTAATTACTGTTTTATTGTTCCTGACGTGTACACAGTTTGGTTCTAGCGGAACGAGTCTCTCGTGCGCGTGGCGACAATGGTATTTATGCGCATACTCAATACATGCAACTGTATGCCTGTGTGCATCTAACCCCTACACGATCATTCTGGTTTTTCGGCAAATAATTCTACAAGCAATATATTAGCATGATACTGTTTTAGTTTTTTAATCCAATCAATAGTTTGTTTGTAAATCGATCAAAACCACTCAATTCGCGCTAGTTGGCCCGCAGTGCCTGACGTAACAACCACTTTGCAGTGCAAGCTGATTAGAACTTTATTTTAACCACCACAAATAGAGTTGCTAATTTAGCTCGTCTAAGCGCCTTAAGTGGCAATGGGCAGGGCACATTGATCGCAGAACGGATGGCCGGTAGGGCCGAACAGTTCTAGAGTGGCTACCGTGAGCCGGAACACGATGCGTTGGAAGACCTCTCACTAAATGGACCGCCGACCTGGTGAAGGTTACGGGAATACGTTGGATGCGAGTCGCACGGGATCGGTCAATGTGGCGACACTTGGGTTAGGCCTACGTCCAGCAGTGGACGTCTATCGCCTGAAATGATAATGATGACACAAATAGTCAGACACGGAACAACTATACGCAGGTCATACAAGTATTTGTGCGTGTGTGTGTGTGCGTTAAACTTAATCCAAAACATAAATGTGGGAAAAACACAAATTATTTTTTGTCCTTTATCCTCTTTCCTGTTTTGGGCGAATATAGTAACAGTTAATTAATATAATCATTAGCGAGATAAAGCAACTATGGATAACGGCTGCGGACGCCCAGTTATAACTGATCGAGGGTTTGAACTCTGGCAGGCGCATCTACCAAACTGCACTGAGCCTACGTGGTGGGAAGTGTTGAAATGCGAGAAGAGAAAATGTAAAGAGCAAATTCAAAAATAATGTTTTTAGTTTTTTTTAAATACCTAGGAATGGCTTTTATTATCTATAATGTATAGGTACATTTGTATGCCCCAAAGGTCAAAAATGATGGATCATTCTGTTAGGAACAACCTGCATAATATCTTGTATTTATGTAAACTCATGTTTCTACAAATAAATGTTTGTCTTGTAGCTGGAGCGGGATCGACTTTGGTGGGCGTGGAGACGATTTTCGCACTAGTCAACTTTCAAAAATACGGTTACTATGAATCGAAAAGGGGTTTGTCATTTTAATATGATTTAGGTTAGAAAGAAAATGGGTTTATTTGGCACATGCCACGATTACATACATCATTTGACAGAAATACAATTTCATTAAAAAAAAATACATAACAAAACACCACGAAAGGTCAGGTAGAGGTGTACCTATTACTAAACCTACATTTCGCTCATTATTCGTAATATGGGGTGAGCCTATTCCAATCAACAGGGCACAACTGCAGGCTCCGTGGTGGTGGAAATTTCTGATGGAAAAACTCAATAACACTTGGCCAGACCCCAAAATCCCGATTCCCAAATCGAACCCAGGATCTAATGCTCAACGGTCACCCTTGTGACCACTGGACTAATAAAATCAATAATGCGAAAGAAAGAGGAAAATGTCGTAAGAAAAGTTTTGAGTATGATTCATGTGGCAATCCACGATTCATACGCAAAACTTTATTTTTTGCAAAAAATAAAAGCGGCTTCTGCGGCGGAAGTCTGTGACCTTTGTTTGATTGGTTTAGTTTTTTGTCACCGACTTCTGAAGCTAAAGTTATTTTTCACTTTTTTGTGTTTTTACTCGTAGAAGGTTTTTATTTTTCACTTTTTAGTGGTTCACATGCGCTTACCCCTTCACAGTGTACTGGCGTGATGTTATGTTATGATCTGTTGTAAACAACAGACAGACATGAGATTTCAGCAATCCCAGTCCATTTGCTATTATTTATTGAGCTGTTCCGTTGCCTATCTCCGAAGTTCTTCATCAGATCTTCACAAAATTAAAATGGGACTACTTCGAGAAAGTCCTCCTCCGAAACCTACCCAAATCACTTTATGTGTACCTATAAAATTTGAAGAGTTCCCTCGATTTCGCCAAGATTCCATCATCAGATCCCGATTTGGTGACTATGGGACTATTTGGAAAGTATAGGGTATACTTTTCTTTCCAACAAAAAAATATTTTTTCAAATCGCTTGGCAAGCGACAAGCGAAGGTGTTATGCGCGAACAAACATGAAAAAGTCTCCTCCTCTATTTAAAGTCGGTTAAAAAATAGAGGAAGACCAAAGAAACGATGGTCATACTGCGTGAAGGATGATATATTAAGGAAGCAGGTGTCGGATGAGTTGACGAGTAATAAGGAAAGAAGTATACCTAGAAGAAGAAGACATAAATTGGAATAAGGCAGGAGAATGACGATAATAAAATCAACAATATAATTGAGACGCTAAATGCAACCATATCCAGTTAAATTCAGTTTCCACTAGATAAAGTCTGAAAGTAGCGCCGGTGACTGAATAGTTGTGTAGTAATCGATTGTCGTGGCATGAGCATGTGATGCGGAGGAATGAGTAAAACGTCGTGAGGAAGGTTTCCAGGATGAATGTGGATGGGTACATGAGTGAAAGAAGACAAAAGAAAATGATAAAATTAAAACTACGATCGTGCTCCATCATTGGACACGTTACATTAAACTAAGCTTATTATTACTAACTTAAGATCTACGTGAATTGGATGGACTCACGTAGATCCTAAGTTACTAATGATGGAGCACTATCGTAGTTTTAATTTTGACGTGACAACGTCATAAATTAGGTTGCGGCTGGGAGTCACTTATGAAAAAGTGTAACGCCCGGTAACGTTACGATGAGTCACCGAACGAGAGAGAGGCCCGCCGAATGCCTTGCGTCTCTCTCCCACTCAACTATGACGTTGTCACGTAAAATCTTCGCCCGTAAAACCGACTTTACAGGCAACCATTAATTTTTTCTTTTAAATCAATCAAACAATTAATAAAATGTAAATAAGAACGCGGACCCCCACGTCTGCGGTAGAAAACTAATTATATAAAAAAAAAGAAAATGATAGATGATGGACTTTGTTCAAAACAATATGGCAAGAAAAGAAGTGTCTGATGATATGACGAAAAATAGAGAAGTATGAAAGAATATGACATATAGGGCTGACCCCAAATGAGCTGAGATAAGGACAATAAAAAAATGATGATGACTGCCGTCTTCTAAATGTGTCTATTGTGTTGATCAGTCTTATTGGCAGAGGCCGGTTATCTCACACTTTGGAATAGACATGGGCAAAAAATATCGATACTTATATCGATATTTTTCCATACAATTATCGATATATATCGTCGATATTTTAAACGCAACTTTCGTTTCGTGTGCATCTGATGACTATTGGTTTGATTAAATTGTATAATTATTTAGGCTCAAGCATCCATAAAAATACTGTTTTCTTTTATTCTTTTTTACGAAGTTTGAATAATCATCCGAATACGGACGATATATCGATATTTTTTGTTCGATAACTATCGATACTGTTTAAAAATATCGATACCTACGTATATTATGTGAGTGAGTCGAGAGTAGCTCCGAACATTGCCTTCACACACATTCCCGTATACTAGTTACCTAAGTTAGTAAAATAAGTAGTCCGGTTTTTGGCCAACTTAAACAAAAATAAACTTCAAAATTTGCTCACCCCAGGAGTGCGCCAACCCCACGTGCAGCGCTACTAACACCAGTAAATATCGCATAGTAAACATTTTATACTTCTGTGACACTAAATTATTTCAGCAGAAGGTGGAGCGTGCACCGCCAGCGACCGGTCGAGGAGAAGTAACAGAAAATTCTGGTTTTCCAAAATCCGAAAACCCGATAAGATAAAATATTGGTTTTTCAAGAGTTACTAACAAGCAACTCTTAATTAGCTAGCTAAGGATAATGAAACTTCCTGTTGAAGCAAGAATTTCTAAATATTAGGAATATGTTGACTAGACATTCTTTGAATAACTAAAACATGCCTTTTTTTTTTTGGGATGGGAAATCATCAAATGACTTCTCCCACTCTGGGCGGAGCGGGAGGGAGTGTCAGACTCTTACTGACTAAAACCCATCCATGTTCCTTCCTCGCCCTTTATGTTCGGGGCCGCGGTATCTATAAAGAGATACCACAACCACCGGCCCTGGAACACCTTTATGTTAGGCCTTTGCCTAAGAAGGAACATGGATGGCTGAACCAAAGAACACATCCAAGTCAGGCAATTTTGAATTGTGTTAATTGTATTGATTGCACATTCTTGATATTGGTGAGTGTCTCCCGATGTTGCTTCTACTGGTTGGTGGAATAGTCTAGAAATTGGCTGTCTAGGACGGTTATGAGGGACTGACAACATGACACGTTCGAGCAACTGTTCGCATTCAATTTGATAATTCACAACCTTATGTAGAAAAACTAAATCATGGACAGTACGACGGTTTCTAAATATGCTGAACTGAAAGAAGAAGTGACCAGAATCTGGAGGCAGGAAAAAGTATACGTTGTAACTATTGTTCTCTCCACTACGGGTGTTATACCCAATCACCTCCACCATAGCCTCAAACTACTAGATCTGAAAGACTCAATTAATATTGTTACATCGGACCTACTAGAACATTCGAGAAAGCCAGTGATTACAGTGTGTGTACGTTAGAAGTTCGAGAGCATTCTATTATTATTAGTTTTAAAGTTAGGTAGGTACAAACTCGCGACCTACTTATACAAAGACATTAGAATTTCGACCGTACGCCTAGGGCATAAGGTTCATATTTGTTTGTTTTGTACAAGTAGGTTATACCTACTATTTTTTACCTACTTATCTACCGTTCTATTGTGTTTTTTATGACCCTCTAGAATATTCGTGATTATTCTGGTGTGTCTGTTGGCGAGTATAAATAGAGCGCTCAGGGCCGCGACAGTCAGTCTTGTTTTGGCTACACAACGAAGCGAATCGAAGTTAACTACAAGTGCGATATCTAAGCGAATAGTGAACAGTAGTGTATTGTAGTGTACTTGTGATTAAGTTTAAATTGTTTTGTGGGTAATAAAGTTAGTGTGTTGTTTAATCGGTAGTAATTAATTTATCTCATACCCAGCTCGTAACAATATATTACGACCCGAATGGCGCAGCGGTAGTGAGGCTGCCTTACGTTCTTAGGGTCCCGGGTTCGAATCCCGGTAGGAGCAAATGTTTGTATGATGAGCATGGACATTTTTTTCCGAGTCATGGATGTTTATATTATGTATAATAAGTATGTATTTACAAACAGAAAGTATACAGGGTTATTTTTTGTTTATACTAAACCCGAAAAGGGGTCATTGTACTCATCATTTTGAACAACTTTTTCTATGGGACGAACCCTGAAATCGCGAAAAAAAAATCAGCTTTTCCCTACATTTTGACGAGTTATGCGAACATAAATGTAGGGAACAGCTGATTTTTTTTTCGCGATTTCAGGGTTCGTCCCATAGAAAAAGTTGTTCAAAATGATGAGTACAATGACCCCTTTTCGGGTTTAGTATAAACAAAAAATAAGGTTGTATATGTAGTATATATGTTATGGACCAGGTGATTAATGCGGGCATTATACATAATGTTCGAGCATTATGAATAATGGCTGTCTCTATCGGGCTAAGTGATTAATACTATCTTAACTACATTATCTATCACATTGCACGGTCATTATTATATTGCTACATGATAATTGGGCAATTTGATAATAAAGCTAAATTTGACGCGGTGTGAGGGCGGGGAGGGAGGCTCGCATGGCGTGGCACGCTTTGACCAATCAGAGACCGCCATCCATCGCGCGGCTCGTGCGGCGGACTTCAAGCGCTATTGTTTTTGTTTAGTTTTTTATTGTAAGCGAATATGGACGGACGCGGATGGGTTTCAGTTTCGTAACTCAGTGCCAGCGCGAGTGTGTTAACACTGAATTACGAAATTAAGATTTATTTTGCCTGAAGATGTTCCAGAGACCGATTTCGCTGAGAAAGTGTTGCAGAATGTCCTCTAAATGTGGAGGGAAAGGTAGATGTGGTTGTAAAAATGGTTGGAAGTGTGATAAATGTTGATGTCGCCAAGCCAAAAAGGCAAAGGCAAAGGCTCGTGACTAAATAATATCAGCCGCTCGGGTCGATCTTTAGGTTAACCTGTGCTTGCCTAGGTTGGTCTGTGGATGGGTGACCACCCTTACATACCGAGTTTTGTCCGTGCCTCGGAAAGTACGTTAAGTCGTTGCAGGTAGTCAGTGGCCCCAAAAGTCTGACACCAGTCTTACCAAGTCGTATCGTTTTCCCAGTATTAACTGGATTGTGAAGGTTAGAGAGGCAGTCGCTCCATGTAAAATACTGGTATTCAGCTGCATCCGGTTAGACTGGAAGCCGACCCCAACATAGTTGGGAAAAGGCTCGGCAGATGATGATGATGAGTAGGATAAGTAGGATATATAAATATAAATATCGCTGGACATTAACACACAGCACCACCTAGTGCCACACTAAGCAAAGCTTGTGTTGTGGACACCAGATAGTTGATACAACAACTTGCGATGACGTACTCGTAATTATTTATGTAAGGGGGACCGATTAGGGCACGCCACGATAGTGGCGGTAAGTCCCCTCTTTGAGGAGTGGCTGGAGAGGCGCCACGGCGTCCTCACCTTCCGCCTGACGCAGGTCCTCACCGGACACGGATGTTTCGGGAGGTACCTGCACCGAATCGGGCGGGAGGAAACGCCCGGGTGTCTCCACTGCGAGGATCGACCGGAGGACACGGTGGAGCACACGGTGGAAGTCTGCCCTGCGTGGGCGGAGCTCCGCCGTGTCCTCGCTGCGGCGATCGGCGGCAGCGACCTCTCGCGTCCGGCCCTGGTTCAATCCATGGTCCGGAGCGAGACGGAATGGGAAGCCGTCGCCTCCTTCTGCGAAGCAGTGATGCTAGCGAAGGAGGTGGCGGAACGAGAGAGGGAGAGATCCTCTCTTCCCGGCCGCCGCGGGAGACGCAACGGGCGTCGGGGGCCACGTGGTGGCTACCGGCCACCGTAGATGCGGGCCTGTGGACGGCTGACTATGGGCAATAGCTGGCCGTCCGGCCGTCTAACGACGACGACAGGCCGTGTCGACGGCGCGTTCGTGTTCCACGCGCGCCTCAAAGAGATGTCAGCAAAAGGAGAGGGGCCCGCAAGGGCCGAAGCCTGCCGGGGTTGCGGGCCTGTTCGAAAGAGATACCGCGGCCCCGGAACATAAAGGGCGAGGAAGGAACATGGATGGGTTTTAGTCAGTAAGAGTCTGACACTCCCTCCCGCTCCGCCCAGAGTGGGAGAAGTCATTTGATGATTTCCCATCCTAAAAAAAAAAAAAAAAAAAAAAAAAAAGGACCCTATGAACGTAAGGCAGCGTCACTACCATTACGCCAATCGGGTTGTCAAAATATATAGTAGGATAATATTAAGTCATTTATATAAAACAATAGTATACACATGTTGTATTTTTTTTGTTTTTTTTTTTTTAATATGTTTTATGTTATACTTTTACTATGACTTCTTAAAGTAGAAGTCCTTAATGATTAATCCAATTAATGAGTCTGATTATTTAAATGGTTCAATATTTATTTTATTTTAAGTTTAATGACAATAACAATAAAAATAGTAATTACATATGTTTGTATTATTCTGCCCAAAAGGTGATGGACAATATGTATAATGCCCGGTCAATTTGATTATTTGAATAATTCTTATCAAATTGCACTCTTATATTGGCCATTTTTCATAGTGACCGGGCATTATGTATAATGCCCAATTCATCACTTGGTCCATAACATATACATCAACTGTCTGGTGACCACGACACAAGCCTTGCTTAGTGTGGCACTAGACGGCCATGTGTGTAATGTCCAGAAACATGGACCTAAAAAAAGGCGAACGCAACTTCATTAAGAAAAAATTGAAGCATCACAATGGCGGCTGCGTAAGTATGTGTGCGTGTGTAAAGGGATGCCAGATGATGAAAAATTACCCATTTTTTAATTTTCACAATATTTCAATAAGATTTCCTTTGCACTTGGTTTTATTACAAGTTTTTGTGACAGATATTGTTTATTACGATTTATTACGCAAAATAACAAGCGGGCACACGTAGCATCGTTCAAAACGTAATGGCCGACGGCAGACTTACTATGGTGTGAATGTGTGCGTGCGCACCTGTCAGCATTAGTGAACTGACTTACTATGGGAGCTTCAGTTATTGTTAAAAAAGACGGCGTCCGCCTTTTTTTTTAGGTCCATGTCCAGAAATATTTATTTTAGTATTTTTATTTTTTATATCACTTCAAAAAGCCGCAATTTTAAACACCTGCAGAATAGTGAGAAAGTTCATGCAGATTGAGGATAATGCTTCTCACAACACTCAAATTTCATCACACACACACACGCTGCATTGACTTGGCAGACGCCCGTTAATGTGGCTTAAACTAGCCTATGAGCTAAGAAGCAAACGTTTACCCAACTAAAAAAAAACTGGTTGTTCTGGTCTGGCTAACGGCGAGTATTTGCACAGGCACAATCAAGTAGCCAGGATTATTCACCAGCAACTTGCCTTGAAATTTAATCTTGTTGAATCAGAGGTAGCGTACTACAGGTATGTGCCTGACCCAGTTCTCGTGAAAGACCATGCTACGTTGTACTGGGATCAGTCTATCATTACTGACAGGACTATTGTCGCCAATAAGCCTGACATAGTAGTGATGGACCGATCAACGCGCCGCGTAATGATATCCGATGTTACCATTTCGCATGACGAGAACCTCGTGAAAGCTGAAAAAGAGAAACAAATAAAATATCTCGACTTGTCGCACGAGGTTCGCGACATGTGGAATATGAACTCGGTTATCATTGTGCCGATTGTCCTGACAGCCAATGGCTTGATAGCCAAGAGCCCGAACATCTGTCGAAGCTTTCTTTAGGCGGTTGGATCAAGGGCCTGATTCAGAAGGCAGTACCTACTCCTCGATACGGCTCGCATTGTGAGGAGGTTCCTGTCTCTGCAACCCTAACCACCGGTGACTTGGACCCTGCTCCCGACACCGGCGGATCCCTATTTTTTATATTTTTAAATGTATTATATGTTTTTTAAGAAAAAATTAAAAATGTATAAAGTAAGATGCTAAGTGAATAAAGGAGATAACAATAATATACCATTTAATTCGGGTAACAAAATACCCATATCACATATACCTTACAGACTAACATAAATATATGTATATAGTAAAACCACAAAAATATAAATAAAACTACTGCACACGAAAAGACGGCGTCGTGTTGCGCTGCGTGGTGTCGCGTAGCCTTCCGCGGAATCGCCGATACACGACACCTTTCGGCCAAATCTCTTCCTTGAGGAAGGTCTCAATATGATAAGTTGGAACTCGCACCACGAACGATTTAAAATAAAATTCGAGTTGTGCGCGACTCCAACTTCTCGACCCTCACTGTCCAGTTGGTCTTCGCTCGGACGTACTCCTCGGTCTCCTCTACCTTCGTGGTGTGAAGTAGCCGGGATACATAAAGCTGCGTCGTTGGTATCGCCGGACGCAGCACACTGGGTCCTTCCTGCGCGGTCCCGCACTGGTTCCGACTAGGTGGCTTCTTCCTTTTCTTCCTCTCCACCTTCACAAAGCCATCCTCGACACACGTGGCCGCTGCTGGGCCTTGCTGTTTCGAATCCTTGTTGGAAGGTTCACAGCAGCTCTTATTTTTCCCCGTCTTCACCTGCGACAGAGGACATGAGGACATGTCGTCACAACTCACACTATTTTATATAATATTAACTGTTATAATTTTTTCTCTAAAAACAGACTCACTAACATAGATATAATAAAGAAGGAGATATGGCGTGGAGTTCAAAATGTATAGAAAAACGATGAAGCCACAGTTGCCTCTCCATAACGCTAATATTGCACACACAGTTCTGTCAAAACAATACTACGAACAAGTGCACACACGCGCCATCGATAACTCTGTCATTTAAATATAAACCTTATTTGTTAAACCACAGCGTACTTTTTCCGTATAATTTACTCACACTAAAACAATTATCATTGTGTGTTGTCGGGACACGGGGGCGGATACGACACAGTGTTTGACTAAATCGAAGAGTTATCAATAAATATATCGATAATTTTTATAAAGCTTTTGGAAATAAAGTAAATAAAAATAATATGAAACCTACAAACATTATTCAATGAATAAACATATTTTAAAAACAATTAAAAACGAAATGACACAGTTACACGTAGTTCTAAATCTTTTGATTTAGAACGCATCGAAGCATTTATTTCAAGGCCAGTTACAGGCACCTCTGAATTGTCAAAAACAACAAGAAAAGTAAGCATAGAACCACATCGGCCGTCCAACCGGATCACAAGAGTTAATTAATTGAAAAAAAATCTGAAATAGTAATATAACAATTCGCAGTCCACTTTCTTGTCGACAGACTTTGTCAAACCTCCACGAGCACATCACTAGCTCGCGCTCAAATACGGCGGACCGGAGCAGCGGACGCACCATGTGACATTACGGCTTAATGATGTTTCGTTATGTCAGGTGTACATTGCTTGTTCAGTCACTCAGTGACAGACTAAGGTGGTTGTAAAAGAGCAATGTATTTAATGCAAACATAGTACAGTCGGAGTAATATAAGAAAACATAAATAAAGTAGTACAAGTCAGATATATTTTAGGATTTATGGTTTTTCGTGATTTTTAAGACAAATATTGTAAAATACTTGTACTACCTTGTGGTAACTGATGCCATGACTTCTAAAGTTTTTGTCTTGGCTTCTATGTTTGCACGAAACCACCGAACAAGACGGCATAATCGTTTTTTTTACGAACGCGGTTGACAACACACTAACTCGCTGTTACAGCCATTTTTTCAATAGCTGCGCGACGCGCTCGTTTCCACGTGGTCACCGACACGCCCCCTTGCCACTTCTCCTGTTTTTAATATTTCTGTGCTCACTAACTTCACCATGTTTTTACCACCTAGTTGTAAGCGACATATTGCTAATCTTTTAGCATACAATATATACAGCGTCACTGGTACCTGTGTTGTACCAACGATTATTGTTAGTATTGAGACTAAAACCACTAATGGCACTACTATTGATACACCTCGCAGTTTAAACTATTAGGTGTAGGAGGACTATAATGTTCAGGTGTTATGTCTAACTGAACATTGGTTGAAAGAACATGAAGTAGCGTTTCTCTTAATGATGATTTTAAATACCGTATACAGAGTCCATTTGTGGCGGAAAAACCCTATTTCGCGAAAGGATCAGTTCTTGTGACAAACGAGTTTAAATGTAAACAACGTTTAGACTTTATGTTGTATGATTATTTTAGTTACAATATGTATAATAATAAATAACAAAAATGTTTATTAATCCAAATAATACACACAGACACAGTTCAAAACAAGGTGGCAAAAGTATAATAAGCAAATGATTTAGTTTTTGTGCACAGGAGATTTAAGTCTGCCAAAAATAAGTCTATGCATACAAAATAATAATGAACCCTGCCTCTTAAACTAGGAGACCTGTATCTTAAGAAACAGTGATCGGCCGAAAATTTAAATTAAATAGAACTATAATTTACATAAATGAAACAATGTCCATTTACTATTTTAAATGTATAATTAATGTTAGTCTAATCAAATATGTCTGAGTGTTGAGGTGTGTGGTACATGAGTGTGTGTGTGTGGAAAGGGAGTGTAGGTGTGTACTGTGGGTGTATGTGTATTTTGAGGTATTTTTGTTATTTTTTTAAGAGGTTGATACGTCAAACGATGTATAGACGCAATGATTCTGTTTTCATATAGTCCTGCAGTATAAGCCAGTCAGATGTTTTTGATTTGACATTAAATTTATTTATGTCCAATTATGTCTAGTTTTTTCTGAATTTTTTTTAAGACTTGTTAGCTTAAGACATAGACTTTGCGTCTGGCAAATGAGGTTTTGTACTGTACACCTGGGGGAACATATGTACGCTTGCTTGGATCAGATGAAGGTAAACGGGCATCCTATCGGGCGGCTAACCTCAGGACAGATTGGAGCACAAAGAACTGCCGTACCGTCAGTACTTTGCAATTACCGTAAAGTTGCGTTGTAGGGCATCTGTAGGGTTTCCTTAACATAACCTTAAGTACAGCCCTTTGAGATCTTTCTGCTCGCATAAGATAAGTTTTCGCTGCTCCACCCCATTCAATTATACAGTAGCCAATAATCGATTGGCATAGTGTGAAGTACACCACTTTGAGAATGTCAGCACTGGCGGATTCTCGGAGGGATTTGAAGATGTGAATAGTTAAGTGTTCGACTAGTTAGTGTATCAAGTTGTTTGTTCCATTTTAGTCCATCGTCAATGTGCACACCCAAGTATTTAACACTAACAGCTCTAGCAATGGTGGGGCATGAGCACGATATTAACTGATTCTGGCATGAGTGAGTCGTTATCGTAAAACTACTTGTAGGTTTGGTGTTGCACCGGATTGCAAAGCGTACGTAGTAGGTCTGTTTTTAGATTTAACGTTAGCAAAAATATTAGTCAAGCCAGTTCATCATTGAAGCCAGTGCAAATTCCGCCTTTCGTTTCACATCTTCCCACGAGGCCCCATTAACCAGAATCGCTGTTTCATCAACACATGCATAGATTCTACAAGCTGGTAATGGCATTCTACAAAGGTCGTCTATGTAGATTTGAAAAAGTGTGGGGCCTAGGATGCTTCCTTTGGGAACACCGTATAGCACAACCTCTTCATCACTGTAGCTGGAGCCAATCCTTAACAGCTGGGTGCGTTTCCTCAAGTAATCTTTGAAAATTTCCAGAGCTATACCACGTACACCCAAATGCTCGAACTTGGAGATTAGTTTGGTGACAGAAACTGTGTCGAAGGCTTTTGAGAGATCTAAGAATATACCCAGATACTTTGTTCTCCCGTCCAGGGAATTAGCAATAGATTGCGTTAGATCCAGTACTGCGTCTTCAGTGGAGACACCAGACCGGAAGCCATACTGGTTATCCGCTATAATCTTGTATTTATCGAGAAAGCTTTTGGTTTAGAATTTTCTCGAGTATTTTAGAGAGCGATGACAGTACTGATATAGGACTATAATTATCGACATTGCCACTGTCCCCGTTCTTAAAAATTGGATGGACTATGGCTTTCTTCAGAGAATCTGAAAAACTCCTGCCTCAATGCAAATATTGCAGATATATGTTATCGGCGATACTAGAATATGACGACATGTCTTATTGAGCGTGGAAGAAATACAAACCTAGCCTACGGCACAGTCATGGCGCATTTGGAGTATAATACTGTCTATGTCACATTCGTCAACCTTTTTTTTAACGAGCGAATTTACAGGCGGCCTCAGTGACTTGTCATTACCAGTATGAATGATATCGCCGGCAGAAGGGGCTATATTTGGGTTGCTAATTATTTTTGCAGCCATATTTTCACCCATGTTACTGAAAAAAGAACATACATTGTTGAGGGAAGATGAAGGAGTCTTGCATATTTTGAGCAGTTCATCAGGACTACAGATTATTTTACCTGTATTGGTTATTTCTTTAATGGTTTTCCACAATGCTATAGGATTATTCTTAGATTTTTCAAGCTCACTGTTCTCGTATGTTCTCTTTAATTTTCGCAGTAGCATATTGCAGAAATTTCGATAACGCGTATAGGTTACATGTAATATTAAATTGTCGGGTGACTTCTTAGATGTTACGTGCAGTTTATCTTGGTGTTTGATACATTTTAAAATCCACGGTTTTAGGGTTCTTTGTTTTCTCGGTATGTTGATATGCTTTGTATGTTTTGTTATTGCAGTTGATATTTTTGTAATCAATGTAGTCATAGCAGCATTTGCGTCTTTAATTGTGTAGATACCTGAGAAATCTGAGTTTTCTAACTCTGTCTTGACTGCTTCCTTATTTAATTGCGATAGCGTGAAACTTTTGTTCCGTGACGGGTTTAAATTTGAGATTGAAAGAATAATCGGCTTGTGGTCAGTAATATGCGACTCCAATACCAACGTGGTGGCCGTTGCCTTCGTTTTTAATAAAATGTGGTCTAAGCGGTTTTCCATTCTAGTTGGCAGAAGGTGGGTTGGTAGTAGTCCATGGGACGCATTTAAGATTAAGTATTCTAGTGCACGGTCATTCTTACTGTCTCATTTTATGTCAATATTCCGATCTCCTACAGTTGAAATGGTAGGTGAATACGATACATCATCATAAATATTATTGAGACTAGTCAAAAAGCTATAGAAGTGATCCTTGGTGTTATTCGATGGAGAGCGATATATGTATTGCTATTACCGAGACCTTGTTATCAATTGGACATAAGAGACTATTTGCATAATTTATCTATTATCGTTATCTATTGTCAATTAACTCATTATTGGATATGTTCTTGTTAAGCCAAGTTTCAGTAAATACAATAGCATCATATGAACAAAGTAAGATATTTTTGAACAATTCGTTTGTTTTGGTTCTCATTCCTCGAATGTTTTGATAGTAAATAGTGAATTTTGTTTCATAATACGTTGGTTGTCAAAAATACCTCAACTGTTAGGCCCCCGCGATCGTTCAGCTTTTTTCGCGTGCGTGTTCGAAAGATCACACACATACATACAAAATCACGGAAGATATCCCGTTAGTGGCAATGTACGTTTAGGTTATATTAATCTGTATTTCTCAGGAATAGTGCATTATCTTTTCATGGGAGTAGTACTACGGGGCAAGGGGGACACCCCTTCCCTCCCCCTTCTCAACACCGCGCGAGTTGTCTTCCGTCGCATAGGTACATTTCAAAATATTAGGATTCGTTTCGTTAGATTATAAACTACCGAAAAATAATGCGTCATATTGTAAGTAGTATGTTTACATTACAATCTGACGGTTTTTACAATGTGACGCTGACAAAGTGTACCTAACATTTTCTACTACCTATTAATACTACATATTCCTAATAAACTGAGTTTCGTTTTATTTTTGACTTTGTTCTCGCTGACATTATAAAAACAAGGAAATATGTCGAATAATAATACAGGATAATAGTAAAATATTCTAGGAAACCAAAGTCTACTTGGTTTTAGGTTAAAGCATAAATACGACTGTTCTGACTTTTTGACGCCTGAAATAGGTACCAATATCGATGCATACCCGTGGTAAGTAAAATTCATTATATATGATGCAAGTAAAAGTTATTGTAACAAGTACATTTTTGTATTTTTATAAGTTTTTGTATAACCACTCAGAATAATACTTTCAGTATAATGTTACACTTAAAATAGCACCACAGTGTATGAAATATGAAAGGTAATTTATGAATTAATAGAAGGCAAGTAAAGATTAAAATTAAAAAGCATAGTTTTCAGTAGAACGTAATTTGTGCTGGTAGAAAAGTATTATAGCAAAAAGTAGTCGGAAAGTTAATATTTTAGGCAAGAGATTTAATATTTTAGGTAAGGCCAATTCTTCTTTTTTTGTCGAAGCTTTTATTACTACCCGAGCATATATAACCTAACAAACAGCTCATCCTGAAGATTTTGAGTGTCGTTTATATAACCAGAAACTCTGCAAAACTTATAAAATACTTAAAATATATCGGTACTCTATTGGAGAACATTATCTTACAGGTACCTCAACAACAAGGAACATTTTCGATGTAGGTTTTCCCAAACGTGACAATAAATCAACTAGAGTTAAGTTTATTTTCGCTAAGTCGTAGGTAGGGGTGTCGGTGGCAGTGTCACTTGTGTCAGTTTCACATCGTGATCCCTCGTGATTAGTAGCACACTGACAGACTGGCTCATCTTCCTCGTTCAGAGAACAGACCCCGTCGTTTAAACAATAACCATGACATGCGTACAGTTCACATCTCTTCCCTGAATAGCCGGCGTTACACCTGGAATGATCAAAATATCAATCATGGTTATTGAAACTTATTTAAGCAAGAACACGAACACACGGAGAAGAATAAGTTTTACCTGCATGTAGGAAGTCCATCATCATTAACACTACAGTTCCCATGCACGCAGTAGTTCAGACAGTCTGATACGTCGCATCTGTCACCTACATAATCTCCTTTACATTCACAGACTGGCTCACTGTTCTCGTTCAAGGAACAGGACCCGTTATTCGAGCAATATCCATAACACACGTTGACCTCACATCTCTCCCCTGTATAGCCGGCATCACAACTGAAATATCGAACATGTCAATCATTGTTGTCGAAAGTACTTTAAACAAAGAAACCACCAGAAGGAGTCGAATAAGTTTCACCTGCACGTAGGAAGTCCCTCATCGTTGAGACTGCAGTTGCCTTGCAAACAATAATTGTGGCAGACTGAAACATCGCATCGCTCTCCGGTGTAACCACGTGTGCAACTGCAAACAGATGTCTCACTGACGTGTACACCGTGAACACAAAATAGTTCGACATCTGTTGTATATTCTGTTGTCTGTTCAATATTGAGAGAGTTGTTAGTTACTGTAATTGTCGATATCAGACTCGACAGAGCTTCACAGTTTTGACGGCCTTGAATCTGATCTTCTATTTTGTAGTTGGTGGCTATAACCGGCTGTTTTTCAGTATAGAACGTACTTATCTCATTGGGTTCTTTGTCGTTATTTGCGTTCTTTGGTAATTGCCAAACGGTAGTGTGGCTCTCGCTCTCGCTACTGTTCACCCAGTACAGGTAATCTTTTGAGACTGTCAACTCTTTTGCTGGAGGATAATGTTCAACATTATATTCATATGCAAAATGAAAATTATAGTTTCTATAATTAACTACGGGTATAGTAACTAAATAAGAATATCGATTTTTATAAAAATAATAATTTCCAAAAAAATACATCCTCTGGGTTAGTGGGTCAATGCCCAGGGTGACCACCTCGTTCATTAATTGCATAACCTCTCTTTCGGAACCATTAAACCGAGCTTTCTCCAAGAACTTATTCTTAATGTTTGTGTGTATCCAGTAAATGTACCTGCAAATTGAATAAACTATTGAACATCTCGAAATAGTGAATATTTTGATTTAATAACTGTTCTTGTTAACGTACCCTGTACAGCTGTCTACGGCGATATCACTGGGGGTGCCGACGTTCATCTTATATATAAGATTTTCGTTAACATTGTTATCAGATCCGGGTTTTAATGAAAATGAGTTTATGCTGTTATCGTTAGTGTCAGTGAAGAATAGTGTCTGTGTTGCCGGGTCGAAGGCAATTGAATGAATGTTGCCACCAGTTCTCTCTATAAAACATTTGTGTTTTTCTGAATGCAAGTTAAAACTACATATGGCGTCGTAGTTACTCTGTTTATCGACAAATAACATCCTGTTATGGACTTGATCGTAAGCTAATGCCACTACGTTACGCGAAATAAAATTCACGGTGTTTGTCTTAGTCCCGTCGGTATAAAACATGAGTTGATTTCCTACGCCTACGGCGATGTCTGAAACAGTACATAATAGATTACATACATAATGTTTTATAAACTTATTGAATATAATACAACGTGTAACGTTAATGCGCAAAACCTCAGATTTTTCAAATGATTTTTCATTCAATTGACAGAAAAAGAAATCATTTAAGAAATTAAAGGTTTTAAAAGCAGTTTCTATTTAACTGGCAATTATAGATTTACTGGCAAGAACTACTTTTCTGATCAATTTATTTTCAGATTTTGCGCATTTAACGTTAAACGTTGTATATGAGCAGAGGCCTTTGCCCAGCAGTGGGACAGTAATAGGCTGGTGTTATAATTATTAATATCTAAATTATTATATGTATATGTCACCGTAAAATTGTCAAATACGTTATATTGTAATATCTCTAGCGATATTGTAAAGTCTCGAATTATTGTCAAATGAACATACTGCTTACAACAAAACGCATTATTTTTCGTGAAATGCATGCGATGGTAGTCAACTTACGCGGTGTGGAGGGAAGGAGGGGTCCCCCTTGCCCAGTGGGACAACTCTCATGAAAAGATAATGCACCATTCATTAATATAACATAACCTTAAAACACTTTATATTCCCCTTAAAAAGCGTAGTCGACGGAGCCCCGCTTCGCGGGGCCCCTATTTCCGAGTGCAGGGTTTAAAGGAACCTAACTAACCTAACGGGGGGCTGCCCCAAGTCCCGATTATGGGGGCAGAGATACTTCTGTATGTTCAGTTGACAATAATTCGAGACATTACAATATCGCGAGAAAATAGTAGTTTATGCAACTGTGCATAATGAAGGGCATTACAACACGAGTGTGGTTTTAAGAAACGAGCCGAAGGCGAGTTTCTTAATAGCATCACACGAGTGTTGTAATGCCTAATTATGTATAGTTGCATACACTACTTTATCTACCCAAATATCATAAGGGCTCTATGGTGGGTTCAGGAACCATAGGGAAATGACCTGCATTGTTACTTGGCCCTTGATTTTTGTGCCAACAGGTTATTAGTTGCATTCGTCGCTGCATTTACGATATCTGGCGGAGTATTCATGTCAATTTCTGAGTCACTATCACTCATTTTCGACAGAAATAAAGAACTCATCAGAAAATTTGTCTACTCGTAACTGGATTACTGGAAATAAAAAGCTAACGAACAAATGACAGCTCGAAATGGCGGCGTTTCGGATATCTGTCATTTTTTTTTAAATCATAGGCAAACGAACAAAGTCACTATTCTTGTGTCACTCGAGATCAAAATGTCGTGCGATTTATAATTAAAATCATACTGAATTGGGGTTTTTTTTTTTTATCGATATCTGATTTAATGTAGGTGGTACTAGAATAGCACACTCACTTGAATTTGACACCTGTTCCAAATTTAAAACTCATAACGCAACTGTTTTCAGTTGCGTTATGAGTTCATTACAGTACCGTTTATTTCTGCAGGTTGGTAATGCTGGTCATTGCCTATGGTTTTTGAACGCATTAGAGAGGGTTTATGATATTTGGGTAGATAAAACACGTTATATTGTTATATAACGTGTTTGACAATTTTACGGTGAAGTTATTAGTTTGAACCTATATTATTATATGGTAAACTGACTGACTGACAGGGCCCAAACCGCTGCGCGTAGAGACTTGAAGCTTGGAGGGTGTGTTCTTTGTAAAAAGTAAGTACTCACTAAAAAATGATTTTTGGGAACCCCACCCCTAAAGGGGTTAAATAGGGGATGGAAATAAAGTCAGGATCTTCAAATTTTGTGATTGGGCTGACGATTGAAAATTATTTTATACGTGTTTCGGTGTTTTTGATAATTGCACCCAGAGGCTTAAAAAGGGGGATGCAATTGTGTATGGAAAATCCTTAATTTTCGACGTAAATTGTACAAAGTTTGTTATCTAGGCTTATGGTCGGAAGCTAACGCAACGGGTTTATTAGAATTTCAACCCTTAATGGGTGAAAAAGGAGCAACATTTAGTTTTTAAATAAAGTTTTTATTTTTGGAGTTACTAAATAGTATCAAAAGATATTTCACCGTTAAATTGTCAAACACGTTATATTACAATATAACGTGTTTCTCTATAGCGATATTGTAACTCTCTAATTATTGTCAACTGAACACACGGAAGTATCTCTGCCCCCATAATCGAGACTTGGGGCACCCGCCCGTCAGGTTAATTAGGTTCCTTTAAAGTTTAAACCCTGCACACAGAAATGGGGGCCCCGCGAAGTGGGGCTCCGTCGACTATGGTTTTTAGGGGAATATAAAGTATTTTAAGGTTAGGTTATATTAATCGATATTTCTCAGGAATGGTACCTACATTATCTTTTCATGAGAGTGGTACCACTGGGCAAGGGGGACCCCTCCTTCCCTAGACACCGCGTGAGTTGACTACCATCGCATGCATTTCACGAAAAATAATGCCCGTTTCATTTTAATAATTTGGCCGGGTCTCGGCGTTCTCCGTATGCAGTATGTTAGATTAATCGTGTGGTGTTTTAATCGAAGAATTAATTTTAAGATTGGCTAAAAGATTGATTGATTGTTTAGTTTTTGGTTGATTGATTGTCGTGACGTATAACGAGCGAGTGCGGTGGCACCATTCATTATTTTACATTCGAGATAGTGCAGAGTGCAAAAAAAATATTGAAATAAGTTAGCAAGCAAGTAGCAATCTGAGGTGAGTAAGATGTATAATATGATTTGATTTTATTTCCCGGACATTGTATCTATCTATGATTTGTTGACATGGTACTTATGATTGTTATTTTTATTGTTACTTTTTTATTATTATTTTTACATTTTTGTGTAAATTTGTGATTTGTATTTATCTCGTGTCTCTTTATGTGTAATTTTTAATATGGGGAAACTTGAAATAAATTAATTTTAGTTTATTATTATTATTTATTTATAATATTAGTCTAGTACGGTGGAAATGATGTGCGACTGCAGCTTTACTGATAATACCGCGAATTGTTGAGCTTTTACTAAAATATTTATCATATAATGTGGTTTCGATATTGTAAGAGCCATTATAGTACTTGCTGTGATAATGTTTTCACTGTCAGTCATCGTGGATTCAACCTAAAATTGGGGTTCTGTGAGAGCATGACTGAATATTTAAAACAGTGTTTTGTTTTTACAATTTATTTGAAGAACATAGGTTATGAAAAAAAAAGACTTAATTATACACTGTTTACAGACGAATAGTGTGAATTAAACATGTAACCAATTATTTTTTCTTCGGGTAGAACTTACGTAGTTATATCAAGTTTTACGTATCAAGTGTTTATGTCACCGTAAAATTGTCAAACACGTTATATTACAATATAACGTGTTTTTTCTCGCGATATTGTAATGTCTCGAATTATTGTCAACTGAACATACGGAAGTATCTCTGCCCCCATAATCGGGACTTGGGGCACCCCCCCCGTTAGGTTAGTTAGGTTCCTTTAAACCCTGCACTCGGAAATAGGGGCCCCGCGAAGCGGGGCTCCGTCGACTACGCTTTTTAGGGGGAATATAAAGTGTTTTAAGGTTATGTTATATTAATCGGTATTTCTTAGGAATGGTGCATTATCTTTTCATGAGAGTTGTGCCACTAGGCAAGGGGGACCCCTCCTTCCCTCCACACCGCGTAAGTTGACTACCATCGCATGCATTTCACGAAAAATAATGCGTTTTGTTGTAAGCAGTATGTTCATTTGACAATAATTCGAGACTTTACAATATCGCTAGAGATATTACAATATAAGGTATTTGACAATTTTACGGTGACATTTATACATTTTTATATGAAGTGCCTACGTATTAATAGCCTCACTGAACTTTAGAAACAATACCTTTTTATATATAAACTGCAGTTAACATTGTGGTTTTTCAGGGTACCAATGGACGACGCCAATAAGGATATCCTGAAATTTCTTAGTCGAGACAATTTAATGCTGCTTACAGCAGCGGAATGGCCGTGGAAAATCACACATTTTATATTAAGTGCAAACTGTGTTAACTGTGGACTATATCTATCTATCTATACTTATAATAAATCTGTAGAGAGGTCAATTCTGTACATGAAATATATTTACAAAATAACTATCGGGGGGTGATTAGTGATCGATACTGATGCCAAAAATGCAATCAGTAAAATTTTTGTCTGTCTGTCTGTCTGTCTGTCTGTATGTTATTTATAGAAAAAAAAACTACTCGACGGATTTTAACGAAACTTGGTACAATTATTCTACATACTCCTGAGCAGGTAATAGTATACTTTTCATCACGCTACCATTAATAGGAGCAGAGCAGTGAAAGGAAATGTTGGGAAAACGGGAGAAGTTACTTGGTTTTTTTAGCTTCCGTCGCGTGTGCAGCCTTAATGGTTAAAGCTACATAGAAATCATGTAAAACGGAAATATTCCACATAAAATTATATAAAAAATATCCCAAGACAGCATATGTCTATCTTTTATAGTTGACTCACAATAACACGTGTAACTCCCGATAGCTTAGCAGTTCGGAGATTTGTTATTATTATATTTGTTTACTCTTACGTTTATATCATCACGCTATGACCCACATAAAACATAGGATACATTTTATTCCGGTAGTAAGATCCCATGGGACAATAATCAAACTTCACGCGGGCGAAGCCGCTGGCAGAAGCTAGTACTTGTTAAATGAATTATTTTTCTGATGTCGGGGTTGCGATATTATGGCTATTTATGACCAATATGACCATTATCCTTCCGATGAATTTCGGCTTTGCAATTAAATAACATTCATCACGAAATCGTTGGTTTTTTCGAATGTTGAATCATTGCTTGATGATTTAGAAAAATAGCTGGAGTATGGACTCTCTTCAGAAATGAGATCTTTATAAGACACATTTTGTACGAAACCGTACAGAATGCACGTTCATAATTAATTCCGTATCGAAATGTCTGAGTATTGTTGTAAAAGCGAGCCAATAATCCTTTTTGGAACTTAACTGCCATTTAATAGAAACATTTATCTACATGTATGTGCCCCTTTTGCGTCATTATAGTGATAGATACCCATTTATAAAACTAACAAGCGCATTACTGGGAACCAAAACAGTTGTTATACAATCATTCTGCTCTATTATAGTGTGTGTGTGATATGCTTATCGATAAAATTATAATATGCATCTTAAAACTATTATAGTACACTAACGTTTTGTTAGCGTCATCTGAAATTAGACTACATCACAAAAACACTCTATTGTAAAGCCTTTGTGACTCCTAACGCACACGTACTATAGCAGTGATCTGAATATCTACAATATCACAATATCGCCCTGTAGTTGAGTGTTCATCACTGCTATTGCAGTTTGTTTGGAACCCTTATTACGCTAATCAGATAAATAAAGGCACCTGTTAACAATTTTATAAAGCAATATTATTATGTACTATGTAGTTATATAGTACTTGACTATAACGGTTGTATAAAATGGCGTGGTAAACGTTTACATCCTTTGTTTATAGATATTTTTGGCTCTATAAGCATTTAGAGCAATAATGTACTGTTGAACGCCTTTATACAACACTCGGGCACCACTAAAACCTTCATAACTCGTTTATAGAGCTTTTTAGAGTTATGAGCTGAAATAGTAGAACTGAATTGCTGGTTGGGTAATAACCTTGCAACGACGCGTGCGCATGATTCTGTAGCTCCGCGAATACGCATAGTTTCCGTGTTTCGCTAGATATCTTGTGTTTATTAGAATGAAATAACATAGGTAGTATTTCGGTAATCTTCTGTTTTTATGTCAATTCATACTTTTATCTATGTGTAAATGTTTTATCTTTTTGATTTGATTTTAAATTCAATTCCCACACAACCCCCCTATACCTACATATTAACAAAACAAACAACGTTGTAAGATTTAAACAAAATACAGTCTCGAAGCCGCGGAAACAGCCGGTGCAGTAATAAACTACGTCTCTTGTACTCACCCCAGGAGTGCGCCAACCCCACGTACAGCGCTACCAACGCCAGCAAACATTGCGTTCTACACATTTTATACTTCAGAAATGCTAAGCTGCTTTAACAAAAGTAACAGTTAGATGGAGCGTCCACAGCTGGTGACTGCTCTTGAGAGATTAAATATAAAATGAATGTTTTTCGCCGACTTCAAACAAAAATATATAATTCGTTTATTGTAAAATGTTTTAGCGCAAACGTGATAAGATAAATAGTGGTCTCATAATTTATCTGGAACCAGGATGGACTCACGGATATCCGCAGATAGCACCGTAACCTATTGAATAAATTCGTACGTATAGTAATCCCAAGCCCTTTATCTGGGGGCATGGGAGTGCTCACGCCAAGATGAGTCAAGCGAAGCGCAAGGGCACTACCTACCTTTTCTCGAAGCGCTTCGTTGGTTTTTTGAACCCTTATACTTTACCCTCATATAAATATATGTATATATACCCCTGATTTCATTAATTTCTAAAAAACCCTGATTTCGTCACTGACTCACTGATTGATCATCAACATTCTTGGGGTATTTCCTAATGTCCTTGATAGCTGAAATTTGGTACGTAAGCAAACAAAAAATATAAAACTTGTAACGTTTATCCCCCAACCCCTTAAACTAGAGAATGGAAGTTTGTATGAGACTTCCGCAATTTTGATGCTAGCGGTCTGAAAATTGATATAGGTTCTCCTGGCGTCTCTTATGTGTAAGAACTACACCCTAAAAATGTGTCAAAGACGAGACCATAATGTATAATGTTTGTGTGAAAACACAAACATTAATTTTCATCCTTATGTTTTTGACTATTGTACCTAAGCCAAAATTGTATCTACGTTCTTTCTAAGTAACTGCACGGCCATTATGCGGAGGGTTAGCATGCCTTTTTGCTTTTGAATTCGTATTGAAGCTTTTCTGTACATTTTAGTGTTTTCATTCTTTGTTTACTTTTGTAATGTCGATGTTTTGGAATGTTTGAAATGACAATGACAAGCCTAGTTTTCTTTTTAATTGATTGCTGGAGCTAGGAGTTGTAGGTTGTATACCTACGTTTGATGCTAGACCTTCTTTGTAACCATTTTATTCTTCTATGTTCTAAGATATTCTAGAACAATCTAAAAAATCATTGCGAGATGACGGGAAGCCGGGCCTGGGGAAATTCAGTCTGCTTCTGGTGCTCGAGCCGGCCAGAAGCTTGACAGTGCTCTGAACCATTTTATGTGGTCGCTAAGCCGGCGATATCTAGCCCTGGCGTGACACTGAAGTCCTGTCGGTCTTGAAAGAAGGTATATCTCTTACTACTGCGAGCCTGAACACTGGCGGACTTGAGTGGAGAAGTCTTTTGCATACGCTGCGAGCCTGGACACGGGCGGCGGGTTACCTTCAACTTGCCCTCTGGTAGCAGCCTTACCCCAGAGATTGACGTCTGCGAGCGAGCCTGACACAGCGGCGAGCGGTTTCTGCCAGCTGGAACTCGGCTTCTCTACATTAATAAACATATAATTTCCTTGCCAGTTTTATTTTGAACGTATCCTAATGCGACTTTAGGAAAATGTAACGTTACAATTTCAAAACGTTATCAGATCTCATTTAATTAATGAAACTTTATCGATTTTAATTTTTATAAGACTAATAAGACTCAAATTTTTATCGATGGCGTAATTCTGATTTTAAAATATTATAACATATTTTTATTAAGATACATTTTCTAAGGCCATTTTGCCCATCTATTGCCACGTAAACGTGATTTGAACTCAAATAAAAAGATTATTTTTACTTATACTTTTTATTTTTTTTTATTTTTTAGTAGACTTTTTTTTTACTTTGCCTCGCTTTCGACAAAAGGATCCCGCATTTATCACTCAAAAAGTGTCAAAAACCCGAATAGGCAAAAACTGGCAACGCTGTAACAATCTCAGTCACAAGACATAAAACTGTAGTTGCCCATTCTCTAACGTAGATCTCTATTGAGAAGAACGGGCAAGAATATCTACGGACACTCTTTTAAATCATTACATTGTTACAAAATCTTGGTCACATCATCCATGTTGAGGTGGTATATTATGTGAGAACGATTGTTGCAAGATGTGCACGTTAAAAGTGTCCTTATTAAAAACAAAAGAAAAATACAATTAAAAATAAAATAATTAATTCAAATAAGCCATGGCAACTAAGAAAATCGAGTCACAACTGACAGCGCCCGTTCACGTACATGACGCATGGATCACCACCATTCAACTTCCGTTAACTTACTCATGTGATTCAACTCAATAATATTGAAGAGAACAGAATGATCCGACACACAAAAGAAAAAACAGAGGTAGGCATGTAACTAATTTATTAAATTCAGGCTATACATCCATAAAATCATAATCATAATCTTAATTTTGCGAAAAGAATAACAAGCTTACAAAAAAACACAAGTACTTATTTCAATGAAGCTAAAAGATTAGGTATAAATTAGACATAACACGATGATAAATTCTGGATGTTTCGAAACTGATTCACGCTGACCCCCGTACTAGATATAAAACTGTAGTATGGTGGGGCAGTTTTCCACGTTCTCAGTTTACAATATTAAATTACAAAGTGTTAGTACCTATAATCATAACCAAATTTTAGTATGTGTTACCTTCATGTATAACAAAGGCCGTACGTTTAAGTAGTACGTTGCAGAGGCTGAATGTCGCTTAGGAAAATGTAGAATTAGTAGTCATCTCAATAAGGGCTATCGTTTTGGAGCTCTCTAGATGGCGCCACTGACGGGTAAGGTCCTGGTAATAATTTTATTTCATTCTCTAAAGTACCATTATCTTCATAAAAAGTTTATTTTGTTTCATATAACAAAAATTAGCAAGCATGAAACATTTATAAATTATTTTACCTCCAAGTACTAACAATCAGATCCTAAGTCGCTATTAAAAATCTTCTATTCATTATTATTTAGGTTCGTCCCAATCAAGACCACAATCGTGAATAAACGCGCAAACACTATAATATGATCTGACATTTCGAAAGACCTACTCTACACGAACGCCTCTAGCGGCGAATTCATGCGCAATTATCGGGATATCACAATCTAGGAATTGGAACTCTTCGATCGGTAGTTGAGTAAAGCTGTTCTGTTAAGCTTCAACCATACAAATAATATTGATTAAAACTATTGGTAATTTTAAAATTACTATGGTCGCACAGTGGGACCGAACAATCGGTTGGAAAAAACTTCAACAAATTTTAAATTACACAGGCGCAGGCAGACTGCTTGCAGATTTAAAAATAAAATGTACAAAGCTTACTTTAAATAGTGACAATTATGTTATACCTCAACAGTGAGGAACATTTTCGATGAAGGTTTTCGCCAACGCGACAGTAAATCAGCTACTGTTAGGTTTCTTTTCGCTAGCTCGTACGTAGGGGTGTCGGTGGCAGTGTCACTTGTGTCAGTTTCACATCGTGATCCCTCGTGATTAGCAGCACACTGACAGACTGGCTCACTTTCCTCATTCAGGGAACAGTCACCGTCGTTCCAACAGTATCCATGACACGCGTACACTTCACACCTCTTCCCCGAATAGCCGGCAATACAACTGAAATAATGTAAAAGTCAATCATGGTTATTGAAAGTCCTTTAAACTAGGAAACCATCAGAAGCAGTAATAGTACATTTTGATACAAGTGGAGAAAGTTTGTTATTGTAGTTCAAGGCGGTATTAACACACAGCCGTAGGCGAGGGTGTTTTTGAGCCGAGAACTGTAATAACAAATGACCACGTGTAACAAATGACGTTTATCTACCCAAATATCATAAACCCTCTCTAATGCGTTCAAAAACCATAGGCAATGACCAGCATTACCAACCTGCAGAAATAAACGGTACTGTAATGAATTCATAACGCAACTGCAAACAGTTGCGTTATGAGTTTTAAATTTGGAACAGGTGTCAAATTCAAGTGAGTGTGCTATTCTAGTACCACCTACATTAAATCAGATATCGATAGATAAAAAAAAAGAAACCCCAATTCAGTATGATTTTAATTATAAATCGCACGACATTTTGATATCGAGTGACACAAGAATAGTGACTTTGTTCGTTTGCCTATGATTTAAAAAAAAATGACAGATATCCGAAACGCCGCCATTTCGAGCTGTCATTTGTTCGTTAGCTTTTTATTTCCAGTAATCCAGTTACGAGTAGACAAATTTTCTGATAAGTTCTTTATTTCTGTCGAAAATGAGTGATAGTGACTCAGAAATTGGCATGAACGCGCCGCCAGATATCGTAAATGCAGCGACGAATGCAACTAATAACCTGTTACCACAAAAATCAAGGGCCAAGTAACAATGCTGGTCATTTCCCTATGGTTCCTGAACCCATCATAGAGCCCTTATGATATTTGGGTAGATAAAGTAGTGTATGCAACTATACATAATTAGGCATTACAACACTCGTGTGATGCTATTAAGAAACTCGCCTTCGGCTCGTTTCATAAACCCACAGTTGTGTTGTAATGCCCTTTATTATGCACAGTCGCATAAACTACTATTTTCAATACACTTTTGAAGAAATAAAATAAAAGTAAGTATGTAAAATATTTGTGTCATGAATTATTACGAGACTATGATTTAAGTTGCTTTTTTTTTCGCGATTTGCTGTCGCTAGGTTGCAGGAGAGGCAAAGGCATGAAGCCGTAATACAGCTTTATATGAAAAATTGATTTTCTATACAATTTTGAATTTAGAACACAAATAAATATTAATTTGTTTATAAAACTAAATATTAAAGTAGGTACTTACGGGATAATATCAGTGATGTTCTTTAGTTTCTACGAGCACCCGATATTTCGACGCTGTTGCAAGCATCATGATCCCGGGAATACTGAAGAGGGATGTTTCGGAATATCATCAAAAGATGAAAATAATGTCTCTGTCAGGGTTCAGCGGACTATTCAAATCGTTAAGGAGAACGAGGACGCATTGCCTGAACAAGTTTTAAAGAAACTGCTTAGACCAAAGGTACCTCAGCCACCTAGGATGTACGGATTACCTAAGATCCATAAACAGGATGTTCCTTTGCGTCCGACAGTGAGTCAAATTGATTCCCCTTGCAGTGACTTAGCTCGACATGTTTCCAGTGTGTTACAACAACTAGTAGGCCACACGTCGTCCTTTGTAAAGGACTCTCGGCATTTCGTCAACCTATTAAAACAGACCAGGGTCAAGGTGGATCAGATTATAGTGAGTCTTGACGTTGAATCACTTTTTACCAATGTACCCACGTAAAGGAATGTTTAGAAGTGATTAAAAAGAAATTGCCAGAGAAGAACATCCCAACAACGTACGCCAAATTCCTGACATTGTTTGGCATCTAGCTATTTCGTATACGGAAGCCAGTTCTGCCATGGGCAGTCCTGTGGTCCCTGTAGTGCAATGGTCAATTTGTGGATGGAACACATTGAAGATCTAGCAATCTCAACTTGTCCGTTGCCAATTAAGTGTTGGAAAAGGTATGTGGATGACATTTTTTGTGTTTTGAAAGGAGATGAAACCGAAATAAAGATGGTTTTGGACCACTTGAATGACGTCCACAAAACCAAGAGGTTCACGGTTGAAGTAGAAAAGAATCAGGTTTTGGCTTTCCTGGACGTTAGAGTGAATGTAAAGGATGATGGGAGACTCGGTCACACAGTCTACCGGCAACCGACTCACACAGACCTCACACCATCACCCCTACTACCTAAACTCCGTAGTACACTCACTCACTAATCGCGCAAGAGATTTGTGCGATTCAGAACATTTACCTGAGGAGTTAACCCATGCGCTGGAGGTCTTACGGAATAACGGCTACAAGGAGACAATAGAAAAAGACCGCTGAGGACTCGACCAGCCAGGGCTCAGGTAGAACGTCAACCGATTTACTTGCCATTTCTGAAGGGAGTAACTGACAAAATCAGTAGGATACTGAGTAGGAACTCAATTAAAACGGTCTTCACTCCCTACAACAAAATCGGGCAAAATTTGCGGCCACCAAAAGACAAACTGCCCTTGGAACATCCTGAGATATACAAAATTCCGGAGTTGCGGGCCTGTTCGAAAGAGATACCGCGGCCCCGGAACATAAAGGGCGAGGAAGGAATATGGATGGGTTTTAGTCAGTAAGAGTCTGACACTCCCTCCCGCTCCGCCTAGAGTGGGAGAAGTCATTTGATGATTTCCCATTCCAAAAAAAAAAAGGTATACAAAATTGACTGCACTTGCGGCAGCTCATACATAGGACAAACAAAACGAACCATCTCATGGCGGATTAATGAACACATCAAGGCAGTGAAAAACAATAAGAGATACAAATCGGCCATAGGTGAACATCTGCTGGTCTCAGGGCCAATTCACTGGAATGAGTTTCATTAACCACAAATTTTGTCAACAGACCGATACTACATCCCAAGGTTAACCAGAGAAGCTATTGAAATTTCAAAATACAAAAATTTCAATCGTGAGGACGGTTTTAAACTATCAAGTACGTGGAATCCAGTGATAAACCTAATAAAAAGTAACATGCGTCTCCATTATAAAGAAAAACCGAGTGATACTGTGAGTGCGTTCTGTCGTGAGTTACAATCGAGTTCCAGTAGTGCACAAGAAAAGAAAAGAAAAGACTAAGAAAAAGGATAGACAGATTTGTCTCATTTTCGTCCCACCTGCATACCTCACGATCATGATGCTTGCAACATCGTCGATATATCGGGTGCTCGGTAGAAACTAAAGAAAATCACGGAAATAATCCCGTAAGTACCTTAAGTGTACTGAGAAACCGTGAAAGTAAATATTAGTTTGAAATAATCTGTTTATCAATGATATTGAATTTATAAACATAATTTAAATATTAAAAAATGTTTAGAAAGAAAGATGTACTCTTTTCCGAAATTGAAAAAAAAAAACTTTCACCTCTGACTCTATAGTCAGAGGTGAATATTTTATTTTTAACTATGCATTGAACCAATTTGGACTTATGAAGTGTATAGTAATCTTTGGTAATTATGCTTTCCGCACACGTGTGGAAAAAATAGCAAAAACGCACGTGTATGAAATACACGGCATTTTGAGCCTAATCGTAGTGCGAACGGAACCAGTTTTCGAGGAAGTGGATTGAAAAATAAGTTTTACCTGCATGTAGGAAGTCCCTCATCGTTGAGACTGCAGTTGCCTTGCAAACAATAATTGTGACAGACTGAAACTTCACATCGCTCTCCGATGTAACCACGTGTGCAATTGCAAACAGATGTCTCATTGACGTGTACACCGTGAACACAAAACAGTTCGACATCTGTTGTATATTGTGTTGTCTCTTCAATATTAAGAGAGTTGTTAGTTACTGTAATTGTCGATATCAGACTCGACAGAGCTTCACAGTTTTGACGGCCTTGAATCTGATCTTCTATTTTGTAGTTGGTGGCTATAACCGGCTGTTTTTCAGTATAGAACGTACTTATCTCATTGGGTTCTTTGTCGTTATCTGCGTTCTTTGGTAATTGCCATACGGTAGTGTGGCTCTCGCTCTCGCTACTGTTCACCCAGTACAGGTAATCTTTTGAGACTGTCAACTCTTTTGCTGGAGGATAATGTTCAGCATTATATTCATATGCAAAACGAAAAAAATAGTTTTCATAATTATCTACGGGTACAGAAACTAAACTAGAATATCGATTTCCAAAAAAATACATCCTCTGGGTTAGTGGGTCAATGCCCAGGGTGACCACCTCGTTCATTAATTGCATAACCTCTCTTTCGGAACCATTAAACCGAGCTCTCTCCACGAACATACCCATATCATTACTGTTTGTGTTTATCCAGTAAATGTACCTGCAAATTGAATAAACTATTGAACATCTCGAAATAGTGAATATTTTGATTTTATAACTGTTCTTGATAACGTACCCTGTACAGCTGTCTACGGCGATATCACTGAGGGTCCGGTCGTTCATCTTGAATATAAGATTTGCGTAAACATTGTTAACAGATCCGGGTTTTAATGAAATTGAGTTTATGCTGTTATCGTTAGTGTCAGTGAAGAATAGTGTCTGTGTTGCCGGGTCGTAGGCAATTGAATGAATGTTACCACCAGATCTCTCTATAAAACATTTGATTTCTTCGGAATGCAAGTTAAAACTACATATAGAGTTGTAGTATTTCTGTTTATCGACAAATAACATCCTGTCATGGACTTGATCGTAAGCTAATGCCACTATTTCGCGTAACGTATAAGTACTAGTATTAGTATTACGCGAAATAAAATTCACGGTGTTTGTCTTAGTTCCATCGGAATAAAATATGAGTTGATTTCCTACGCCTACCGCGATGTCTGAAACAAACATAGCAGATTAGATGGATAATGTTTTTTTTTTAACTTATTGAATTATGAATATATGAGAAGAAGCCTTTGCCCAGCAGCAGGACAATAATAGGCTGGTATTGCTATTATGTATATTGAATAATAAACTACGTTTAAGTTTAAATAAATTAATAATTATTTTTTGGAGTTTTCAACCGACTTCCAAAAAGAGGAGGTCCTCGTTCACAGAACTTTCGACTGGGTGAACCGATTTTGATGGTTCTTTTTTTTATTTGAAAGCTGGTGCTTCTCGTGTAGTCTCATAATGATCAAATCAGGATCTGATGATGGGATTCTGGAGAAATATAGAGAACTCTTCACATTTTATAGGCACACTAGAAGCGATGGGTAGTTTTAGGAAGTGTAATTTCTCGAAGTGATCCCATTTCAATTTGATGAAGATCTGATGAAGAACTTCGGAGATACTCGTATGCAACGGAACTCCTCAATAAATGATAGCAAATGTACTGGGATTGCTGAAATCTCATATCTGTCTATTGTTTACACCAGTTCATGATCTAAAATCACGCCGGTACGCTGTGAAGGGGTAAGCACATGTGAACCACTAAAAAGTGAAAAATAGAATCAGAGAAGTCGGTGACAAAAAAACTAAATCGATCAAACAAAGGTCACCGACTTCTGAAGCGTTTTTTCTGAAGTTATTTTTCACTTTTTTGTTTTCTCTGAAGTCGGTTTTATTTTTTGTAAAAAAGATTTTATCATGCTCCGAATGCTAGTCATTTACGCCCCAAAATACCTACGTTAAAATTCGTAAACATAACGGTGTTTTTACCAGTGGGCCAAATCCGAAACTACAAGGAATGCCGAAAAATACTCAAAGGAGCTTCT
This sequence comes from Xestia c-nigrum, assembly GCA_916618015.1. Classification (NCBI taxonomy): domain Eukaryota; kingdom Metazoa; phylum Arthropoda; class Insecta; order Lepidoptera; family Noctuidae; genus Xestia; species Xestia c-nigrum. The sequence continues at coordinate 18,275,646 of OU745260.1, forward strand.
AGCCCGTTTGGATGAAAACTAAAACGGTATCATTAGAATTTTTGGAAAATCAATATTCCTAGCCCGGAAACGGGGCCGTAAATTAAAAAAAAAAGATACTATGTTATTACCACATTCGATCGTGTTAACGACACCAAAGAATGCGATCAAATTCTGGTAAGTAATGATATGGGGCTTATGAAACCAATAAATCAACAAAACGATTTGTTGGTTCGAAGATCGAATGGGATCAATTTCTAGCTATGGGCTAGCTCGCCGTCCGTCCGCCTTCTAACGACATGCAGTGTCAATGGCGCGTTCGTGTTCCACGCGCGCCTCAAAGAGATGTCAGCAAAAAGGAAGGGCCGGTGCCTGCCGGGGCTGCGGGACTGTTCGAAAGAGATACCGTTGCCCTGGACCACAAAGGGCTAACAAGGGACACGGATGGGTTTTGGCCAGTAAAAGTGAGACAGTCCCTTTTTTTTAGGATGTGAAATCATCAAATGACTTCTCCCACTCTGGGCGGAGCGGGAGGGAGTGTCAGACTGTTACTGACTACCCATCCATGGATGGGTATTCAAATTGAAATATTTATTGCTCAACACAGTACATTTATACATTTCCAGATGTCAAGTGAATGCACAGTCCACTGTATTGTACCAATTCAGGCATGCAAAATTTATATATACATTTCATTAAATCCAATTAATACCACGAACATAGTGGGAAATCAAATAAAATGGAATTAATACCTAGGAAAATGTCATAAGTTCATATTAATACGTTATATAAAATGTCATTAATAAGTAAAATAATAAGTTAAATGAAATAATACCCTATACAATGTCAAAATCAAATTAATCCGTTACACAATGTTCATATTCATAATATAAATCATAAATAATACCTTTTACAATGTTATAAATTCAAATTAATATGTAAGTAATGTCAGAGTATATAAGTAATGTCAAAATAATTAAGAAATATGTAAATGGAAAATCATTGTAAATATAATATTCATAAAATAAAATAAATCGGACTCAAGCACTCTTATAATTATCTTCATTATTATTATACACATAAACTATCTGACAGGTATTCATTAATAGTGTAGTATGTCTTACTTAACAAAAGATTATTGAGTTGCTTCTTAAATACATTTATATCTCTTAAACTCAACAAAGCATTAGGTAATTTACTATAAATATGTGGTGCCATTCCTAGGAGGTTTTTATGGAATACTGCTTTTTTGTGTTGTCTAGTGCTTAGTCTAGTCCTTCCTCGCCCTTTATGTTCCAGGGCCGCGGTATCTCTTTCGAACACGCCCGCAACCCCGGCAGGCTTCGGCCCTTGCGGGCCCCTCCCCTTATGCTGACATCTCTTTGAGGCGCGCGTGGAACACGAACGCGCCGTCGACACGGCCTGTCGTCATTAGACGGACGGACGGCTAGCTAGCCCACACATTTTAAGCTAGGAGATGTTGTGTTAGGTGTCTCTGTTCAGGGAGGGGCTCGCAAGGGCCGAAGCCTGCCGGGGCTGCGGGACTGTTCGAAAGAGATACCGCGGCCCCGGAACTTCAAGGGCGAGGAAGCAACATGAATGGGCTTTAGTCAGTAAAGTCTGACACTCCCTCCCGCTGATTTGACATTCAAAAAAAAAAGGCGTCTCCGCTCTTCCACTTAATATTAAAAGCGTGATGTTATGTTATGTGTGTGAACTGCCTGCTTGATTAAAATGTGATAATGTGGGTGATGATTCCAAAATGTGTCTTTTTGAATGCTGTACTTCTGCGCGGCAGAAGACCGAAGTCAAATTAAATGGCCTTGAGGTGACGATATGGCACCGATACAACTTTCTTTTAAAAGTGAACCATCAAACGCCTTGATGGGTGCTATTTATTACAAAGTGTAATGTAATGACTTAGTGTTTACTTTTTATTTTGAACGTTTGGTGTCAGAAATATGAAGTGCACAATTGAATGCCTGTCACTTTTATGTTTTAGCCCTGGGTGAAATGTGGGTGTATAATCTGTTGATCGTCATTGTAAAAGCCACTTTTAAGGAAAATTGCCCCTCGCGTCCGGCCCTGTTTCAATCCACGGTCCGGAGCGAGAGGGTATGGGAAGCCGTCACCTCCTTCAGCGAAGCAGTCATGCTAGCGGAGGAGGTGGCGGAACGTGAGAGAGAGAGAACCTAACGTCCCAGCCGCCGCGCGAGACGCACCGGGCGTCGTGGGAAATGTACTGGTCCCCGGCCACCGTAGGGGCGGGCCTGTGGACAGTCAGCTATGGGCTAGCTCGCCGTCTGTCCGCCTTCTAACGACATGCCGTGTCAATGGCGCGTTCGTGTTCCACGCGCGCTTCAAAGAAATGTCAGCACATAGGAAGGGCCGGTGCCAGCCGGGGTTGCGGGACTGTTCGAAAGAGATACCGTTGCCCTGGACCACAAAGGGCTAACAAGGAACACGGATGGGTTTTGGCCAGTAAAAGTATGCATGACAGTCCCTTCCGTTCTCAATAAAGAAATAACGAGTGCCAGGAGCTGTGAGGCCACTCTTCAGTCTTCACTTCGCATGTTTACATCTTCATTCACGAGTCTTCAGTCGTCCGTCAACTCGATCCACAACGCAACATCGCTACATCTGCACTTGACGGTGGCTGCTCTGATACTTTAGAACTGACCACTCGTTGTTGCAACTCGCTAAGGTTGCTTAACTACTCAACCGGACTATCCTGTGGTGGCCAAAAATTACTATCAAGGCCACAAACCAGCCAGGCCAGCCAAGGCAGCCAGGACGGGTCAGAGCCCATTCGTCCCCTAAGATTCGCACCCTGTGCCCACTCGTCCCCTGGAACTTTTGAGGGGCCCATTCGTCCCCTGAAGAATATTTATTTTTATTCATTCTTCTAATATAAGTACATGTATATGTGTATACTGCAGCTTGGTAGTCCTAGTACAGTCGCGCAGAAAAGGGTAAAATAAAAAATATAGTAATTCGGTAGGTAGATATCATGTTAATTGCAAATAAGATTAAGTTTAATAAAATACCTCTAGGCTCTAGGCATTAAGTCCAGTCTTCAAAATAATTAAACAACTTTTGGTTTCTTGTACATTTATAAATATTTAGCAAAATATATGATAAATATAATATCTTTATGCAGAAAATAAAACTGTGTAACTATTTAAATAAAATCCTAGTAATAACTGAATTTTAGATTAATTTACATCCAGTGTACAAACAAATAACCAAATATTCCAATATAACAAAAAAAACAATTAATTGTTAGTACTTTGTACAGTCAAAGAGATCTACAAAATAATGCAATATCACAATAACTTTGTATAAAAGAAATATAAAAAGTGAAATCAGTCTTTATCAACTATGTAAAACCAAAATTTTTACTAACAACAAATACACATGCAAAATCACAATGTCCTAGAAACTAACAAAATACAACTCTTTTACAAAAATCAGCCTTTATTGACCATCATATAAATCAACATTAAATATAAAATATGCAAAAAAAATAGAACACATATCAACAGTAAATAATCACTTCTTATTTTTTTGTATATTTACCAACTACATACATGCAAAATCATAATAACTTAAATCTAAAAAATTATAACAGTACAAAAAAAATACTAAAATCACAGTAATTATTGAAGAATAATATTAACAGTATTGTTTATTTCGTTAGGCGAACTTCATTTAATAAAAGACCAAAGACACATTGAACAGTCTCGTATTCGCAGTCACTTTCAAGAACCAATATGTCACCGAGGCAGCCATAACATACAAACAAAACACCTTATCTATTATTTGTAACCCGTTTTTTTAACAAGCCATTCGTAGAGAGACAATTTTACATCGTAAGCCTATCGACAGGTTATATTATTATCATGACGGATTATCATTCATCATAGCTCTTTTTTCAATGATCTGTTATGATTTATTTAATTAATTCCGTTAATAAACTGTTCACAAGTGTACTATGTTAACCGTTTCTTATGTAAAATATAGCTAATTTTATCTCAGGGGACCAGTAGGCACCTGAATAGGTGCCGAATCTTTAACTTATATTGTATATATATTAGAGGGGACGAATGGGTACCTTAAAATAATATTTTTAATTAAAATATTAATTGGTCCCCTACCAGGAGACCAATGGGCACCTATATAGGGGCCGAATCCACAACTTTTATGCTGGGGTACGAATTTTAGGGGACGAATGGGCTCTGACCCGCCCGCCAGGACTTACAAACTAAAAAATGTACACATTAAATAAACAGTCACAAAGGACACCCCCTGTGGGGTTCGGGCCTCGACTTAGTGCGTCATAGAGGGGAGGGCAGCAAGGGACAGGCTGGGTCGGAATATTATTTATATAGAGAATTTAACGGTACATGTTTAGCGTCGCGGGCTGGCTGATCGAGCAAGGGTCGGGCAGTAGTGATTTTACAGGGGGGTCGCGGGGGGCCTCTGCGGCGAGACCGGATTCGTAGTTTGTATCTGTGTTTTTTGTTTGCAACTTACAACTTTCCTGCAAGAGGGTGGTGGGGTCATCGGTTTGGTGGAGGGTGGACCTGGGACGGCGAATCATGGATAATTTAAGGGGGACATAACTAGCTGATGAAACGATCAGGGGGTTGGGGTGTTTTTCGGCCCTATCTAAAAAACCCTTAGTGAGTCGTTTCATACACTGCTGAATGGTGGGGATATTGAGGTCAATATGAAGTTGCTCATTCGTAACGTAAAAATCGGTTTTGACTGAGCGCGCGCGCGAACGTCACCTCTATTTATGGACTCGCGGTTCCCGGCCTCCAGTGCTGGCTCGCGGGTGCCGATGACGCCCCACCGTCAGCACACTAGCGCCCTCCGCGGAGTTATTACCACAACAATGCTGTGACGCGACTGGTTGATATTCTCTTATTCTTATTGTTTTTTTTTTCATTTTGTCAATGTTGATTTTTTATAATGTATTCGTGTTTTTATTGGTTAATTTAAGTTAGTAAGTAAGTTCTAGAATTATACAGGGTGTAAACCACCTCATCCTCCCATATCTCCGTAACTAGAAGGTTCCCAGGTATGGTGTAGAACAAAAAAATGATCGCAATAATGGGGAGAACAAGTGCCTTTCGGCTTCGTGAAGAGGTGTTTTACCTTCATATAAGCGCTTTTTGCCAAATAAATTATTCAGCAATAGACAGCGTGAGTTTATTCTTCTACCTTCTGATCACCAAAGTATCTTCCCTAAATAACAAACATTGAACTTACTAAAGTTTGTTAGGCTTTTTCTACCGACCACTATGCGTTTACAAACATTTAAACTCACATATTCACAAACATAAAGAAGAAGACACATAATTGGCAAACTTAAGGCGATTACATGAGCTAAAAGTGAGTTTTAAAATTACTAAAAGTATATGATTCGCTGCTATGAACAAGACCAGAAAAATATATGATACTCGTATTCATCAGGATATATGCTAGCATGATACTGTTTTGAAAACATAATACAATTAATTTGGCTCGAAAAAAGAAATCACGAACTTATCTCTAAAAATATCTTTCAAACAATAAAAAACATACTAATATACATGCGATCATTCTGGTTTTTCGGCAAATAATTCTACAAGCAATATATTAGCATGATACTGTTTTAGTTTTTTAATCCAATCAATAGTTTTTTTGTAAATCGATCAAAACCACTCAATTCGCGCTAATTGGCCCGCAGTGCCTGACGTAACAACCACTTTGCAGTGCAAGCTGATTAGAACTTTATTTTAACAGCTTTTCAAACGAAGTTTGAACCACCACAAATAGAGTTGCTAATTTAGCTCGTCTAAGCGCCTTAAGTGGCAATGGGCAGGGCACATTGATTGCAGAACGGATGGCCGGTAGGGTCGAACAGTTCTAGAGTGGCTACCGTGAAGACGATGCGTTGGAAGACCTCCCACTAAATGGTGAGAGTCAAAATGGCAAGTGTACCATAGCGAATCAAATTATACCAATTACCAAACAAATGTCCCTAAAATGTACTATTCTGTACCTAGGTCTAAAAAATCTGTACCTCCTTCAGAACAAAATTATTTCGAAATGAAGGTACACCCGCCATATTGACGTCAATATGGCTGGTGTACTATAATATTATATTAATTAACCATTATGCATAAAATTTAATTACACCAAAAAATTGTACCTAAAAAGTACCTCCATTAAAAGAAAACGTACACTTGAACAGTTGGATAGTTCCTGAGAAATAAAACAACCGTATCTCGTTTACTATGTTATTATTATAATTAATTATTGATCTAGGTGCATATTTTTATATATTCTAGGGATAATTGAAGAAAAGACATAAGACAACATTAATGAAAATTACGCGTCAAATTACCTAGTCGCATAGATTTTTATATACAATTTATAGACAACTTTTAGATAAAAAGACATGCCAAGATTGTTTACATTTAGCTTTATTTAACTACCTAAACCGACGGAGTATAATAACTATTAAGAGCCCTCTTACAGTCCACTAGCGCCGCCAATCGAAAAAATGTCATAACTCGTAAATAGAATCAAAAATACAAAATGTGGTCTATTATTACTGTAGAAAAGGCAATAACGTAATTTTATAACACATTGTCACCACTTGAAATATAGCTGTTTAGCTAAATCGTGCATTTGTAACAAAAACGGCCGTTTATGTTTTGAATGCACGATTTAGCTAAACAGCTTTATTTCAAGTGTTGATAAGGTGTTATAATATTACGTTATTGCCTTTTCTACAGTAATAATAGACCACATTTTGTATTTTTGATTCTATTTACGAGTTATGACATTTTTTCGATTGGCGGCGCTAGTGGACTGTAAGAGGGCTCTTAATAAATTATTATCGTGCATATAATTCATAATTTAAAAATTTCCTTTAAATATAAATGTCATCATCTGCCTAGCCTTTTCCCAACTATATTATAAATATCGCTGGACATTAACACAGAGCGACTGCCTGTCTGACCTCCAAAAACTAGTTATTGGAAAACACGTGTACATGTAGATAACCCCATGGTAAGACTGGTTGTCAGACTTCGGGCAATAAAATAAATAAAAATATAAATGCATAATTTAGCATTAGCATTATTGGCCTTATAATGTTACCACTGCAGGGACTCAGGCCTCCTTTCTTGGAGAGGGAATGGGCCATAATCCACCGCGCGGGCCCATTGCGGATTGGTGGATGTCACATGTCTTCGAATTTATGATTCTAGGACATGCCGGTTTCCTCACGATGTTTTTCTTCACCGTTTTGAGAGCAGTGGTGATGAAATAAATTACACAAAGTAATGTGCCTGACACGGTTTGAATCCGCGACCTACAACTTGCAAGTCGGGGCAGTTACAACTGGGCTACACTGCAATGTACATATAATATATGTAACTATATCAATAATATTATCATAATTAAGTATCGTGTTTAGTTTTACACAAAACACGGTTGTTTTATTTCTCAGGAACTATCCAACTGTTCAAGTGTACGTTTTCTTTTAATGGAGGTACAATTTTTTGGTGTAATTAAATTTTATGAATAATGGTTAATTAATATAATATTATAGTACACCAGCCATATTGACGTCAATATGGCGGGTGTACCTTCATTTCGAAATAATTTTGTTCTGAAGGAGGTACAGATTTTTTAGACCTAGGTACAGAATAGTACATTTTAGGTACATTTGTTTGGTAATTGTTATAATTTGATTCGCTATGGTACACCCGCCATTTTGACTCTCACCACTATATGGACAGCCGATCTGGTGAAGGTTACGGGAATACGTTGGATGCGAGTCGCACGGGATCGGTCAATGTGGCGACACTTGGGTTAAGCCTACGTCCAGCAGTGGACGTCTATCGCCTGAAATGATAATGATGACACATATAGTCAGACACGGAACAACTATACGGAGGTCATACAAGTATTTGTGCGTGTGTGTGTGTGCGTTAAACTTAATCCAAAACATAAATGTGTGAAAAACACAAATAATTTTTTGTCCTTTATCCTCTTTCCTGTTTTGGACGAATATAGTAACAGTTAATTAATATAATTATTAGCGAGATAAAACAACTATGGATAACGGCTGCGGACGCCCAGTTATAACTGATCGAGGGTTTGAACTCTGGCAGGCGCATCTACCAAACTGCACTGAGCCTACGTGGTGGGAAGCCCATTCCCCATGAGTGTTGAAATGCGAGAAGAGAAAATGTAAAGAGCAAATGCAAAAATAATGTGTATAGGTTTTTTTTAATACCTAGGAATGGCTTTTATTACCTATAATGTATAGGTACATTTGTATGCCCTAAAGGCCAAAAATGATGGATCATTCTGTTAGGAACAACCTGCATAATATCTTGCATTTATGTAAACTCATGTTTCTACAAATAAATGTTTTGTCTTGTCTTGTAGCTGAAGCGGAATCGACTTTGGTGGGCGTGGAGACGATTTTCGCACTTGTCAACTTTCAAAAATACGGTTACTATGAATCGACAAAGGGTTTGTCATTTTAATATGATTTAGGTTAGAAAGAAAATGGATTTATTTGGCACATGCCATAATACATCTTTAGACAAAAATACAATTTTATAAAAAAATAATACATAACAAAACACCACGAAAGGTCAGGTAGTGGTGTACCTATTACTAAACCTACATTTCGCTCATTATTCGTAATAGGGGGTGAGCCTATTGCCATCAACAGGGCACAACTGCAGGCTCCGTGGTGGTGGAAATTTCTGATGGAAAAACTCAATAACACTTGGCCAGACCCGAAAATCCCGATTCCCAAATCGAACCCAGGATCTCATGCTCAACGGTCACGCTTGTGACCACTGGATTAATAAAATCAATAATGCGAAAGAAAGAGGAAAATGTCGTAAGAAAAGTTTTGAGTATGATTCATGTGGCAATCCACGATTCATACTCAAGACTTAATTTTTTGCAAAAATTAAAAGCGGCTTCTGCGGCAGAAGTCTGTGCCTTCTTCTTCTTCTTCTGAAGTTCTGAACCTTTGTTTGATTGGTTTAGTTTTTTGTCACCGACTTCTGAAGCTAAAGTTATTTTTCACTTTTTTGTGTTTTTACTCGTAGAAGTCGGTTTTATTTTTTGCTAAAAAGTTTTTTACTTTTCACTTTTTAGTGTTTCACATGCGCTTACCCCTTCACAGTGTACTGGCGTGATGTTTTGTTATGATCTGTTGTAAACAACAGACAGACATGAGATTTCAGCAATCCCAGTCCATTTGCTATCATTTATTGAGCTGTTCCGTTGCCTATCTCCGAAGTTCTTCATCAGATCTTCACAAAATTAAAATGGGACCACTTCGAGAAAGTCCTCCTCCGAAACCTACCCAAATCACTTTATGTGTACCTATAAAATTGGAAGACTTCCCTCGATTTCGCTAAGATTCCATCATCAGATCCCGATTTGGTGACTATTTGGAAAGTATAGGGTATACTTTTCTTTCCAACAAAAAAATATTTTTTCAAATCGGTTGGCAAGCGACAAGCGAAGGTGTTATGCGCGAACAAACATAAAAAAGTCTCCTCCTTTATTTAAAGTCGGTTAAAAAACAGAGGAAGACCAAAGAAACGATGGTCATACTGCGTGAAGGATGATATATCAAGGAAGCAGGTGTCTGATGAATTGACGAGTAATAGGGAAAGAAGTATACCTAGAAGAAGAAGACATGAATTGGAATAAGGCAGGAGAATGACGATAATAAAATCAACAATATAATTGAGACGCTAAATGCATCCATATCCAGATAAATTCAGTTTCCACTTGATAAAGTCTGAAACTAGCGCCGGTGACTGAATAGTTGTGTAGTAATCGATTGTCGTGGCATGAGCATGTGATGCGGAGGAATGAGTAAAACGTCGTGAGGAAGGTTTCCAGGATGAATGTGGATGGGTACACGAGTGAAAGAAGACAAAAGAAAATGATAAAATTAAAACTACGATCGTGCTCCATCATTGGACACGTTACATTAAACTAAGCTTATGATTACTAACTTAAGATCTACGTGAATTCGATGGACTCACGCTTATCTATGGACTCACGTAGATCTTAAGTTACTAATGATGGAGCACGATCGTAGTTTTAATTTTTTCTTTTAAATCAATCAAACAATTAATAAAATGTAAATAAGAACGCGGACCCCCACGGCTGCGGTAGAAAACTAATTAATATAAAAAAAAGAAAATGATAGATGATGGACTTTGTTAAAAACAATACGGCAAGAAAAGAAGTGTCTGATGATATGACGAAAAATAGAGAAGTATGAAAGAATATGACATATAGGGCTGACCCCAAATGAGCTGAGATAAGGACAATAAAAAAATGATGATGACTGCCGTCTTCTAAATGTGTCTATTGTGTTGATCAGTCTTATTGGCAGAGGCCGGTTATCTCACACTTTGGAATAGACATGAGCAAAAAATATCGAAACTTATATCGATCTTTTTCCTTACAATTATCGATATATATCGTCGATATTTTTTAATCGCGATATTTATTTTAGAGTATCGAATTCGTATCAAATTCGATTTTTTAAACGCAACTTTCGTTTCGTGTGCATCTGATGACTATTGGTTTGATTAAATTGTATAATTATTTAGGCTCAAGCATCCATAAAAATACTGTTTTCTTTTATTCTTTTTTACGAAGTTTGAATGCTTTTGGAATATGTTTGAATAATCATCCGAATACGGACGATATATCGATATTTTTTGTTCGATAATTGTCGATACTGTTTAAAAATATCGATACGTATATTATGTGAGTGAGTCGAGAGTAGCTGCGAACATTGCCTTCACACACATTCCCGTATACTAGTTACCTAAGTTAGTAAAATAAGTAGTCCGGTTTTTGGCCAACTTAAACAAAAATAAACTTCAAAATTTGCTCACCCCAGGAGTGCGCCAACCCCACGTGCAGCGCTACTAACACCAGTAAATATCGCATAGTAAACATTTTATACTTCTGTGACACTAAATTATTTCAGCAGAAGGTGGAGCGTGCACCGCCAGCGACCGGTCGAGGAGAAGTAACAGAAAATTCTGGTTTTCCAAAATCCGAAAACCCGATAAGATAAAATATTGGTTTTTCAAGAGTTACTAACAAGCAACTCTTAATTAGCTAGCTAAGGATAATGAAACTTCCTGTTGAAGCAAGAATTTCTAAATATTAGGAATATGTTGACTAGACATTCTGGTTGGGCACCTTAAGTGACCCAAAATTGACTTGTTTAATATTTAGTACTCATAAACCTATGTTTTGGGTAATCTCTTTAACAATAAGTAATTAATTTCAAATGGTTTCAATAAGTTAGTATATGAGGCTATTTGGTTCACGCGCCATAAGGATCGCGCTCTTGGATTCGCCGAACCTGGGCGACACCAGCGCCAAAGTTTTGGCTGCCGCTCCCCGAGCGCCGACCAATGGGAGCATTAACAGTTCTTTTCGAAATCTCGTGTGTGCTTCTTACGTATTTTCTTGGTGAGGAGTGCTTTTTCTTCATAATAGACAGTTAAAGGTTTCATGAAACTCGTGAAGATACCCAGCAGTGATTTAACAATCTGTTCCGTGAAAGTGCTTCACGGTGTGAGCTGCCGGCAGTTGCTGTTGAGGCGTCCCTGAGCTGGTCTGCAGGTTAGTGGGCCAATAGTTTTCAGAGCTGACGTTGAAACCGTTTCTAGTTCCTCCGTTCACAGGGTGGGTTTCATAAGAATCAATTTAATTTAGTCAAAAAACATAATTTTTCATAATATTGTTCTCCCCGCGTGGCATCGGCTATTTACACGCCGCGTCACCATTTTTTATGGTCCTTCATAGCTCGGATATTGTATAATAGCATATTCAATTATTACATTTTCATTCTAAATACTTATTACAAGTATTATTTTCCATATAAATGCTTGGATGTTCGCAGATTTACGTAATTTTTTGGTAAAGTTCTCGAAGTACCTACAGCGTACCGCCATTGTGCACCGGTTACGCCATTTGTAAATTCCACATATTTTCTCGTCATTTAAAATAATTACACGTAATTAATATTTCGATTATTTTTTCTCATATTCATTGTGAATTCTTACTGCAAAATGCCTACGGATAAAGACAATACGTCTAGTGATTCGATTGATAAACAGTTCGTCCTTCTGACGGCTAAAAAAGAACGACTTTTTTCGCGGATGAATGATTTATTTGATCTTACAAGAAATATTTCTAATTACGCATCAAGAAGTAATGAAACTTTCATGGCTAAATCTGAACCAATCGATGAGATGCGTAGTCAGTTCGAAACGTTGTTAGACGATTTAAATGGTCTCCAGTTAATACTTGATTTAACGTTTAAGCCAGATTACAAGCCTTTAGATGCGTTTGAGGATCTATACCTTCGAGTAAAGCACACCCGAAATAATATTATTCAGGCGTTGCGATCAGATGAATCATCGTCGCGAAATAACTCTAATTCTAATGTCACATGCACCATTAAGTTGCCACCAATAGAATTGCCAAGTTTTGATGGCAACACGCAAAACTGGCCTAAGTTTTACGAAAGTTTTAAATCAAACATTCATAACAACAGCCAGCTGACTGACTCGCAGCGCGTGCAGTATTTAGTAGGTAAACTTACGCACGACGCACTCAAGGTCACGGCAGGCATTGTGCCTACGGGTGACACCTATAATATTATATGGGAAAGTTTAGTAAAAAAGTATCAAGATAAACGTGCATTAGGCACACATTACTTATATAATATTCTTGACTCGAAGAGTTGCATAAACACATCTAATAGTCTTGATACATTTATTAGTATGTATACCTCCTCCGTGGCGGCATTGAAACAATTAGGTATCGAGGATTTGTCCGATTTCATTTTATGTCATTGCGCACTTAGGAAAATTGATTCACAAACAGTGCAAGCGTTTGAGTTAGCGTTTCGGAATAAAGAAATTCCGTCTTTTAATGACTTAGTTTCTTTCGTACAAGATCAAGCAAAAATATTGCAACGTTCAAATCATAACTCGACGCGGTCATCGAACACTGGCGCGAGCGCAAGTAAATCGTCCACTAATCAGTCGTCCCGTCCTCATACCTACAAATCGTTCGTCGCGAGTAATGAGAGTGTGCCTACTACTTCGCCGTCGAAATCGTGCGAATTTTGTAACAAAACCGATCATTTGATTTACTCTTGTTCTCAGTTCAAGAACTTAAGTTCTCCGCGCGCGCGATTTGAATTCATTAAATCAAAACATGGTTGTGTTAACTGTTTGAGTGGGTCACACACTGTTACGTCTTGTAAATCTACGCATGTTTGCGATATATGCAAGAAAAAACATCACACTTACTTACATTTTGATAATAAAGATCAAAATATTACGTCAAATAATTACGTTCAAGTGTCTCATTTCCTTACCGGTCAAGGGTCATTGACATCACCTGTGGTCCCGTCGCCGTCGCGCGCTTCGTCCGGACAGAGCGACATAAACAAAGACTCATGCGTTACGAAAAATTGCTCAGCTGATAACAGCGCACCTGTTTCGGCTGCGTTGCGCATTGATAACTCGATTCATAGTGTGGATGTTACCTCTGATATTCCCTCTCTGTCATTAAGTGCTGAAGTTAGACCTAATTCTTCTATTTTATTGTCAACCGCGCAAGTTTACGCTAAATCTAAGAATGGTAATAAAATGATAATACGTTGTCTTATTGATAATGGCTCTCAAAATAACTTGATAACCGTTGATTGTTGCAAGGCGCTTAACTTAGTTATAATTCCTTTGAGTAATTCGTTTGTTAAGGGAATTGGCTCCGCGTCTCGGCCGATATTGGGGTACGTGCATTTGGACATTGAGTCTCGCGTATACCCAAATAATAAATACACGATACATGCACTTGTCGTTGACTGTATAACGGATCAGCTGCCTACTCACTATATAACCAAGGGTGATGTCGGCTACTTAGAGGGATTACCCCTTGCTGATTTGACGTGGAATATTCCCGGGGATGTGGACGTCGTACTAGGTGCGCAATTGTTTCCATACATTTACTTAGGTAACAGAGTTGAGTCGGGCACTAACGCGCCCCCCGCTTTATTGACCGCGTTCGGTTTCGTGTTGATGGGTGACTATCCTTATTGTGAGTCTCAAAATAAAATTAATAAAACTTCTTTTTCTGCTCTCGCACTTAATGATCTAGTTCAAAAATTTTGGCAACTGGAAGAAATACCTAATATGCTATTTTTAAGTCCAGAAGAGACTGAATGTGAGAACTTGTTTGCATCGTCGATCACTCGCGCTGATGATGGGCGGTATTCTGTCGCGTTACCTTTTTCTAAAGACCCGAGTGCACTGGGTAGTTCTCGCATTGCTGCTCAACGTCGACTGATGGCCTTGGAACGCAAGTTCAAACAATCGCCTGACTTACAAAAAAACTATAACACCGTAATAAAAGAGTATGTTGACAAGGGTTACTTGTCACAAGTCGCCGAGTCCGATATTACTGACGACGGATACTACATCCCGCATCACGCTGTTACCCGTCCGGATAAGCCGATGCCTCGGATCGTACTTGATGCTAGTGCCACAACTCACACCGGATTGTCATTGAACGACGTGTTACATACCGGTCCGAACTTGCAGGCAGATTTATTCTTGTTATTGCTTAATTTTCGGCTTTTCCCTGTCGCTATGACTGCGGATATAAAGCAAATGTATTTGCAAATTGAAGTCCCTGATGAACATCGTAAATATTTGAGGATTTTATTTAGATTCAATTCTGATGATGTAATACGAACCTTTCAATTTAATCGGGTCCCGTTTGGACTCAAGTCCAGCCCGTATTTGGCAATGCGGACCGTTCGCCAATTAGCCCAAGATATGAGGCCACATTTCCCGGATGCTGCTACTGTGGCAGAGTCCAAACTTTATATGGATGATTTGGTTCATTCTATTGCAGATGAATCCAGCGCCATTCTTCTTTCACGAGAATTGATCTCGTTGTTTAAGTCCGGTGCCTTTGATTTAGTAAAGTGGTCGAGTAATTCTAAAGTGCTACTTGATGATCTTCCTGATTCGCATCGTGGTACAGTAGACTTTTGTGATGATTCTTCTAACAATGCTTCTAAGGTATTAGGCCTTTCATGGGCAACGGCCGATGACAGCTTTTTCTTCACGACTTTTAATGTAGAAGAGAAGTGTACTAAGCGGAGCATACTCTCGGTAGTCGCCCGATTATTTGATGTCCTCGGCTTAGTAGCCCCTATAATTTTATATGCCAAGCTACTTATAAAGGAGCTGTGGCTGTCCAATATTGGTTGGGATGACACTCCTCCCAAAAGCATTATTCAAAAGTTTTCGGCGTTCATACAAGAATTTCCATTAATTTCGTCTTTGAAAATTCCTCGACATGTAGGCGTTTTACGTGATAGCACTGTGCTGATCGTTGCCTTCTGTGACGCCAGTATGAATGGGTATGGATGTGTCATATACCTACACACTACCGATCCTACTGGGAATATCACAGTGAGATTGCTGTGTGCGAAATCAAAGGTTACCCCTACCAAAGTGACCACGCTTGCTCGCTTGGAACTTTGCGCTGCTGTTCTTATGTCCAAGCTGATACGTACAGTTCATGAAAGTTATCGTGCGCGTATTCCTATTGCAGGAACTTTCGCGTTCTCGGATTCTACCATCGCTCTTTCGTGGATACACTCTTCACCACATCGGTGGTCAGTATTTGTCAGCAACCGCGTTGCCCAGTGTCAGGAGAATTTACCTCCTGAAAACTATTATCATATCGCCGGGTGTGAAAACCCGAGCGATTGTCTTTCGCGTGGTACTTTACCTTCGCAGCTCATGTCGCACGACTTGTGGTGGAACGGCCCATCGTGGATTCGGAACCCACCTTCGGAATGGCCCGTTAAACCTTTTATTCCTTCCAATGCAGGTCAATTGCCTGAACACAGGGCAAAGGTACTTACGGCAACAGTTCAATGTGAACCATTGATCCTAAATGAGTTAGCTCTGCGTATCTCCTCTTGGGATAAACTCCTTAGGATTGTCGTTTATATCCTTCGTTTTATAAAGAAGGTTTCTTCTTCTACTGGCATAGTCAATAAACTTATGACTGCAGAAAAGGCTGTAATTCGTTCTGTTCAAAGAGTTCACTTTGCAGAAGATATTAAAGCTCTTAGTAAAGAAAAATTGCCTTCAAAAAAGCTGCAAAGCTTATTCGTGTTTCTTGACGAAGATGGGCTGTTGCGCATAGGAGGTAGGCTTGCTAATTCGGACTTGCCATTTGAGGCTAAGCATCCTCTTTTGCTCCCTAAGCATGACCCCGTGGTGGATCTTTTAATTGATCATTTCCATGTTATGAACTGTCATACAGGCCCAGGTCTGCTTATTTCCATCCTGCGCCAACGTTTCTGGATATTAGACGCCAGGACCGTTGTAAGGGCTAGGGTGCGGAAATGTAACTACTGTTTCAGGGTAAATCCATCACACCCACAACCCATGATGGCAGATTTGCCGTCATATCGTGTGTCGGAAGCTAAAGCCTTTGTCCATACCGGCGTTGATTACGCAGGCCCAGTTCGTATAACGCTTACTCGTAGGAGAGGTCAGCATTCACAGAAGGCATATATCTGCCTATTTGTCTGCCTTGTAACTAAGGCCATCCATATCGAGTTAGTCTCGGAGTTAACTTCGGATGCCTTTTTAGCTGCATTGAAACGGTTTATTTCTCGTCGTGGCCCTGTATCATGCCTATACTCCGACAATGGCACCAATTTTGTGGGTGCAAAGGCACAATTGGACAATATCTATAAAGTTCTGATTGACTCCGAATTTCAAACTGCTTTTAAGCAGGAGCTTAGTACCCGCCGAATAGAGTGGAAGATGATCCCACCTCGGAGCCCACACTTTGGTGGGATTTGGGAGGGGAACATTAAGAGCTTGAAAACTCACCTTCACCGTGTGATAGGAGACCAGCTTCTCACTTACGAGGAGTTGCAAACAGTATTGGTACAAATAGAGTGCATTATGAATTCTCGACCACTTACTGTTGTTTCTTCTGATCCTTCACCAGAAGTTATCACCCCTGCACATTTTTTAATGTCAACGCCGTTGCAGTAATTGCCTGCCGTGGATTTGAAAGACGTGCGCATCAATCTTATTCAACGCAAGCAATTACTAGATAGCATGGTTCAGTCTTACTGGAAAAAGTGGCGTTTAGAATATCTGCACACGCTGCAAGTCAGGCAGAAGTGGACCTCTCCTGCCCATTCTATAGAAATCGGAACTGTCGTTCTTGTTGGACAGGACGATTGCCCTCCTTTAAGATGGCCACTAGGTGTAATTACGGAAATTCATCCCGGTTCTGATAAAGTTGTTCGTGTTGCGACGGTTAAGACGAAGTGTGGAATTTTCAAGCGTCCGGTTGTCAAACTGTATCCTATACCAACACAATAAAAAACTTTATCTCCTTTCTCATATTATTTAGTATACTTAACGTAATTAATTTAAATAAACATTATTCTAACTTTAATTTACCTTTATTAATTTGTCTTCTTTTGAAAGTTCTGCGAACTTCCAAGGGGGGCAGCATGGTTGGGCACCTTAAGTGACCCAAAATTGACTTGTTTAATATTTAGTACTCATAAACCTATGTTTTGGGTAATCTCTTTAACAATAAGTAATTAATTTCAAATGGTTTCAATAAGTTAGTATATGAGGCTATTTGGTTCACGCGCCATAAGGATCGCGCTCTTGGATTCGCCGAACCTGGGCGACACCAGCGCCAAAGTTTTGGCTGCCGCTCCCCGAGCGCCGACCAATGGGAGCATTAACAGTTCTTTTCGAAATCTCGTGTGTGCTTCTTACGTATTTTCTTGGTGAGGAGTGCTTTTTCTTCATAATAGACAGTTAAAGGTTTCATGAAACTCGTGAAGATACCCAGCAGTGATTTAACAATCTGTTCCGTGAAAGTGCTTCACGGTGTGAGCTGCCGGCAGTTGCTGTTGAGGCGTCCCTGAGCTGGTCTGCAGGTTAGTGGGCCAATAGTTTTCAGAGCTGACGTTGAAACCGTTTCTAGTTCCTCCGTTCACAGGGTGGGTTTCATAAGAATCAATTTAATTTAGTCAAAAAACATAATTTTTCATAATATTGTTCTCCCCGCGTGGCATCGGCTATTTACACGCCGCGTCACCACATTCTTTGAATAACTAAAACATGCCTTTTTTTTTTTGGGATGGTAAATCATCAAATGACTTCTCCCACTCTGGGCGGAGCGGGAGAGAGTGTCAGACTCTTACTGACTAAAACCCATCCATGTTCCTTCCTCGCCCTTTATGTTCGGGGCCGCGGTATCTATAAAGAGATACCACAACCACCGGCCCTGGAACACCTTTGTGTTAGGCCTTTGCCTAAGAAGGAACATGGATGGCTGAACCAAAGAACACATCCAAGTCAGGCAATTTTGAATTGAGTTCATTGTATTGATTGCACATTCTTGATATTGGTGTGTGTCTCCTGATGTTGCTTCTACTGGTTGGTGGTTGAAATAGTCTAGAAATTGGCTGTCTAGGACGGTTATATGGGACTGACAACATGACACGTTCGAGCAACTGTTCGCATTCAATTTGATAATTCACAACCTTATGTAGAAAAACTAAATCATGGACAGTACGACGGTTTCTAAATATGCTGAACTGAAAGAAGAAGTGACCAGAATCTGGAGGCAGGAAAAAGTATACGTTGTAACTATTGTTCTCTCCACTACGGGTGTTATACCCAATCACCTCCACCATAGCCTCAAACTACTAGATCTGAAAGACTCAATTAATATTGTTACATCGGACCTACTAGAACATTCGAGAAAGCCAGTGATTACAGTGTGTGTACGTTAGAAGTTCGAGAGCATTCTATTATTATTAGTTTTAAAGTTAGGTAGGTACAAACTCGCGACCTATTTATACAAAGACATTAGAATTTCGACCGTACGCCTAGGGCATAAGGTTCATATTTGTTTGTTTTGTACAAGTAGGTTATACCTACTATTTTTTACCTACTTACCTACCGTTCTATTGTGTTTTTTATGACCCTCTAGAATATTCGTGATTATTCTGGTGTGTCTGTTGGCGAGTATAAATAGAGCGCTCAGGGCCGCGACAGTCAGTCTTGTTTTGGCTACACAACGAAGCGAATCGAAGTGAACTACAAGTGCGATATCTAAGCGAATAGTGAACAGTAGTGTATTGTAGTGTACTTGTGATTAAGTTTAAATTGTTTTGTGGTTAATAAAGTTATTGTGTTGTTTAATCAGTAGTAATTAATTTATCTCATACCCAGCTCGTAACAATATATTACGACCCGAATGGCGCAGCGGTAGTGAGGCTGCCTTACGTTCTTAGGGTCCCGGGTTCCAATCCCGGTAGGAGCAAATGTTTGTATGATGAGCATGGACATTTTGTTCCGAGTCATGGATGTTTATATTATGTATAATAAGTATGTATTTACAAACAGAAAGTATATATGTAGTATATATGTTATGGACCAGGTGATTAATGCGGGCATTATACATAATGTTCGAGCATTATGAATAATGGCTATCTCTATCGTGCTAAGTGATCTTAACTACATTATCTATCACATTGCACGGTCATTATTATATTGCTACATGATAATTGGGCAATTTGAAAATAAAGCTAAATTTGACGCAGTGTGAGGGCGGGGAGGGAGGCTCGCATGGCTTTGACCAATCAGAGACCGCCATCCAGCGCGCGGCTCGTGCGGCGGACTTCAAGCGCTATTGTTTTTGTTTAGTTTTGGACGCGGATGGGTTTCAGTTTCGTAACTCAGTGCCAGCGCGAGTGTGTTAACACTGAATTACGAAATTAAGATTTATTTTGCCTGAAGATGTTCCAGAGACCCATTTCGCTGAGAAAGTGTTGCAGAATGTCCTCTAAATGTGGAGGGAAAGGTAGATGTGGTTGTAAAAATGGTTGGAAGTGTGATAAATGTTGATGTCGCCAAGCCAAAAAGGCAAAGGCAAAGGCTCGTGACTAAATAATATCAGCCGCTCGGGTCGATCTTTAGGTTAACCCGTGCTTGCCTAGGTTGGTCTGTGGATGGGTGACCACCCTTACATACCGAGATTTGTCCGTGCCTCGGAAAGTACGTTAAGTCGTTGCAGGTAGTCAGTGGCCCCAAAAGTCTGACACCAGTCTTACCAAGTCGTATCGTTTTCCCAGTATTAACTGGATTGTGAAGGTTAGAGAGGCAGTCGCTCCATGTAAAATACTGGTATTCAGCTGCATCCGGTTAGACTGGAAGCCGTCCCCAACATAGTTGGGAAAAGGCTCGGCAGATGATGATGATGAGTAGGATAAGTAGTATATTTAAATAAAAATATCGCTGGACATTAACACACAGCACCACCTAGTGCCACACTAAGCAAAGCTTGTGTTGTGGACACCAGATAGTTGATATAATAATAATAATAATAATTTATTTTCAGAAAAGACACATTGAAGTTTTACAAAAAACTATTTTCAAACAACAGTGAACATTTCAGATAAGTGAATCGTTGGTGCCTGTACTAATGATTAAAATCATTGTATCACAGACACCAGCGCGTTCCAGAATAGGTTATGTACATAAAAAGAAGAACGAACGTGGTACAAAGTGAATAATCTAGTAATAAAGATATTAATGGTAATAAAATAATTAAAAAATAAAGTAAAAGAAATTTAAAAATAAAATAAAAGTAATTTAAAAATAAAAATAAAAACAAGTAATAGGTTATAAAAACTAAAAATTAAAATAAATTAAAAGTATATCAAAATTAAATTGAAATTAAGCTACTTGTTTATGTTAATCGTTTGTGCTTGTGCGTTCACGAGAGTGCACAGGTGAGTGTATTTGTATGTGTGAGTGTATGAGTGAGTGTAAGTGTGAGTGTATGTGTGAATGTATGAATGTCCGTTTTGAAATAGGTTCAACTATTGGATTGGTTTGAGAAGATCTTCAGTTTCCTGGTAGTTTAATTTTAGCAAGAGGATTTGAAGTTCTTTTTTACATTTACTTTTTGTTAACTTATGTATGTATTCTATTTTATTAATACGGTTGTAGAGACGAGAACTGTTTACATAAAAATTTCTACTGGCGAGAGCAGTTCTATGCGTGTGAATTTCGCACACTATGTCCTTCCTGCGCTTGTTATTCGGCTTATAGGGAATTAAAGCATGCTTTCGCAAGACGGTCTGAAGCACATAGAGCTGTCTTACTGTGAGTACAGAGCATTGTTGATACAAGGTTACGGTCGGATACTTGATAGGCTTCTTTAAAAGCACCTTTAGGACCGCTCTTTGCGCTCTCTCCACTCGCAGCATACTAGCAGCAAATGTGCCTCCCCACGCTGGTATACAATACGTTAGTATTGATTGTGCCAGGGAAGAATACACTAATTTTAATGTGTCTAGGTCAGCAGAAGATCTTAATTTTTTGAAAATGTAGAGGAGTTTTCTTGTGCGGGAAACTACATTTCCTATATGTTTGTCCCAGCTAAAATGTGAGTCAATCTGTACTCCTAGATACCTTATGTCGGTTGTGCGTGTGAGAGGGATGCAGTTACAATTGGAACTAGGGTGACGACAAGTGTGAGCAATAATTTTTAGGGAGTCTGATGGTTGAGATGCGGAGTTACCAGAAAAGGCAATAAATTTTGTTTTAACTGCGTTAAGGGTTAATAAGTTGTCGTTTAGCCAGGTTATTACGGACAACAGTGCTTTTTCGGTCTCGTTATAGGCTAGCTGCCAGTTCCCGGCATGCACAATCAACGCCGTGTCATCTGCATATGTAACAATTCTGCAGTTGTTAATTGACAGTTGACACAGGTCGTTAATGTACACCAGGAATAAGGTGGGACCAAGCACACTGCCTTGTGGGACTCCATACGTGAGAAATTCTTCATTGCTTGTGTAATTTCCGATCCTGACAGACTGACTACGTTCAGTGAGGTAACTACGGAATATTTCTAAAACCATGCCCCTTACGCCTACTGCTTCCAACTTGTTTAGAAGGATGGGAATTGAAACCGTGTCGAAAGCTTTCGACAGGTCCAAAAATACTGCTACAGTTTTTAGTTATACTACATATATATACTTTTTTGTTTGTAAATACATACTTATTATACATATTATCCATGACTCGGAAACAAATGTCCATGCTCATCACACATCCATTTGCTCCTACCGGGATTCGAACCCAGGACCCTATGAACGTAAGGCAGCGTCACTACCATTACGCCAATCGGGTTGTCAAAATATATAGTAGGATAAAAATAAGTGATTTCTATAAAACAATAGTGTTGTATGTTGTATTTTTTTTTTTTTTTTTAAATATGTTTTATGTTATACTTTTAATATGACTTCTTAAAGTAGAAGTCCTTAATGATTAATCCAATTAATGAGTCTGATTCTTTAAATGGTTCAATATTTATTTTATTTTAAGTTTAATGACAATAACAATAAAAATAGTAATTACATATGTTTGTATTATTCTGCCCAAAAGGTGATGGACAATATGTATAATGCCCGGTCAATTTGATTATTTGAATAATTCTTATCAAATTGCACTCTTATATTGGCCATTTTTCATAGTGACCGGGCATTATGTATAATGCCCAATTCATCACTTGGTCCATAACATATACATCAACTGTCTGGTGACCACGACACAAGCCTTGCTTAGTGTGGCACTAGACGGCCATGTGTGTAATGTCCAGAAACATGGACCTAAAAAAAAGGCGAACGCAACTTCATTAAGGTAAAATTGAAGCATCACAATGGCGGCTGCGTAAGTATGTGTGCGTGTGTAAAGGGATGCCAGATGATGAAAAATTACCCATTTTTTTATTTTCACAATATTTCAATAAGATTTCCCTTGCACTTGGTTTTATTACAAGTTTTTGTGACAGATATTGTTTATTACGATTTATTACGCAAAATAACAAGTGGGCACACGTAGCATCGTTCAAAACGTAATGGCCGACGGCAGACTTACTATGGTGTGAATGTGTGCGTGCGCACCTGTCAGCATTAGTGAACTGACTTACTATGGGAGCTTCAGTTATTGTTAAAAAAGACGGCGTCCGCCTTTTTTTTTAGGTCCATGTCCAGAAATATTTATTTTATTATTTTAATTTTTTATATCACTTCAAAAAGCCGCAATTTTAAACACCTGCAGAATAGTGAGAAAGTTCATGCAGATTGAGGATAATGCTTCTCACAACACTCAAATTTCTTCACACACACACACACGCTGCATTGACTTGGCAGACGCCCGTTAATGTGGCTTAAACTAGCCTATGAGCTAAGAAGCAAACGTTTACCCAACTAATAATAATAAAAAATAAAAAAAAACTGGTTGTTCTGGTCTGGCTAACGGCGAGTATTTGCACAGGCACAATCAAGTAGCCAGGATTATTCACCAGCAACTTGCCTTGAAATTTAATCTTGTTGAATCAGAGGTACCGTACTACAGGTATGTGCCCGACCCAGTTCTCGTGAAAGACCATGTTACGTTGTACTGGGATCAGTCTATCATTACTGACAGGACTATTGTCGCCAATAAGCCTGACATAGTAGTGACGGACCGATCAGCGCGCCGCGTAATGATAACCGATGTTACCATTTCGCATGACGAGAACCTCGTGAAAGCTGAAAAAGAGAAACAAATAAATTATCTCGACTTGTCGCACGAGATTCGCGACATGTGGAATATGAACTCGGTTATCATTGTGCCGATTGTCGTGACAGCCAATGGCTTGATAGCCAAGAGCCCGAACATCTGTCGAAGCTTTCTTTAGGCGGTTGGATCAAGGGCCTGATTCAGAAGGCAGTACTCCTCGATACGGCTCGCATTGTGAGGAGGTTTCTGTCTCTGTAACCCTAACCACCGTTGACTTGGACCCTGCTCCCGACACCGGCGGATCCCTATTTTTTATATTTTTAAATGTTTTATATGTTTTTTAAGAAAAAAATAAAAATGTATAAAGTAAGATGCTAAGTGAATAAAGGAGATAACAATAATATACTGTTACGAGCTGGGTATGAGATAAATTAATTACTACCGATTAAACAACACAATAACTTTATTAATCACAAAACAACTTAAACTTAATCACAAATACACCACTGATCACTATTCGCTTAGATATCGCACTTCAAGTTCTCTTCGATTCGCTTCGCTGTGTAGCCAAAACAAGACTGACTGTCGCGGCCCTGAGCGCTCTATTTATACTCGCCAACAGACACACCAGAATAACCACGAACATTCTAGAGGGTCATAAAAAAACACTAACAAAAAATAGCAGGTAGATAGGTACTAGGTAGGTAGGCAATTATTATTACTAGCTACTTGTACAAACAAATATGAACCGTATGCCTTAGGCGTATGGTCGAAATTCTAATGTCTTTGTATAAATAGGTCGCGAGTTTGTACCTACCTAACTTTAAAACTAATAATAATAGAATGCTCTCGAACTTCTAACGTACACACACTGTAATCACTGGCTTTCTCGAATGTTCTAGTAGGTCCGATGTAACAATACCATTTAATTCGGGTAACAAAATACCCATATCACATATACCTTACAGACTAACATAAATATATGTGTCACCGTAAAATTGTCAAATACGTTATATTGTAATATCTCTAGCGATATTGTAAAGTCTCGAATTATTGTCAAATGAACATACTGCTTACAACAAAACGCATTATTTTTCGTGAAATGCATGCGATGGTAGTCAACTTACGCGGTGTAGAGGGAAGGAGGGGTCCCCCTTGCCCAGTGGCACAACTCTCATGAAAAGATAATGCACCATTCCTGAGAAATACCGATTAATATAACATAACCTTAAAACACTTTATATTCCCCCTAAAAAGCGTAGTCGACGGAGCCCCGCTACGCGGGGTCCCTATTTCCGAGTGCAGGGTTTAAAGGAACCTAACTAACCTAACGGGGGGGTGCCCCAAGTCCCGATTATGGGGGCAGAGATACTTCCGTATGTTCAGTTCACAATAATTCGATACATTACAATATCGCGAGAAAAAACACGTTATATTGTAATATAACGTGTTTGACAATTTTACGGTGACATATACAGAGTGGAGAAGACAATACGACAATAAATGAAATCACGCGTAATACTAGTACATAGGAATAATTCTACACGACGACGAACCCTGAAATCGCGAAAAAAAAATCAGCTGTTCCCTACATTTTGACGAGTTATGCGAACACAAATGTAGGGAACAGCTGATTTTTTTTTCGCGATTTCAGGGTTCGTCGTCGTGTAGAATTATTCCTATGTACTAGTATTACGCGTGATTTCATTTATTGTCGTATTGTCTTCTCCACTCTGTATAGTAAAACCACAAAAATATAAATAAAACTACTGCACACGAAAATACGGCGTCGTGTTGCGCTGCGTGGTGTCGCGTAGCCTTCCGCGGAATCGCCGATACACGACACCTTTCGGCCAAATCTCTTCCTTGAGGAAGGTCTCAATATGATAAGTTGGAACTCGCACCAAGAACGATTTAAAATAAAATTCGAGTTGTGCGCGTCTCCAACTTCTCGACCCTCACTGTCCAGTTGGTCTTCGCTCGGACGTACTCCTCGGTCTCCTCTACCTTCGTGGTGTGAAGTAGCCGGGATACATAAAGCTGCGTCGTTGGTATCGCCGGACGCAGCACACTGGGTCCTTCCTGCGCGGTCCCGCACTGGTTCCGACTAGGTGGCTTCTTCCTTTTCTTCCTCTCCACCTTCACAAAGCCATCCTCGACACACGTGGCCTTACTGTTTCGAATCCTTGTTGGAAGGTTCACAGCAGCTCTTATTTTTCCCCGTCTTCACCTGCGACAGAGGACATGAGGACATGTCGTCACACTATTTTATATATTAACTGTAATATTTTTTTCTCTAATAACAGACTCACTAACTTCACCATGTTTTTACCACCTAGTTGTAAGCGACATATTGCTAATCTTTTAGCATACAATATATATAGCGTCACTGGTACCTGTGTTGTACCAACGATTATTGTTAGTATTGAGACTAAAACCACTAATGGCACTACTATTGATACACCTCGCAGTTTAAACTATTAGGTGTAGGAGGACTATGATGTTCAGGTGTTATGTCTAACTGAACATTGGTTGAAAGAACATGAAGTAGCGTTTCTCTTAATGATGATTTTAAATACCGTATACAGAGTCCATTTGTGGGGGAAAAACCCTATTTCGCGAAAGGATCAGTTCTTGTGACAAACGAGTTTAAATGTAAACAACGTTTAGACTTTATGTTGTATTATTTTAGTTACAATATGTATAATAATAAATAACAAAAATGTTTATTAATCCAAATAATACACACAGACACAGTTCAAAACAAGGTGGCAAAAATACAATAAGCATATGATTTAGTTTTTGTGCACAGGAGATTTAAGTCTGCCAAAAATAAGTCTATGCATACAAAATAATAATGAACCCTGCCTCTTAAACTAGGAGACCTGTATCTTAAGAGACAGTGATCGGCCGAAAATTTAAATGAAATAGAACTATAATTTACAAGAGTGAAACAAATGTCCATTTACTATTTTAAATGTATAATTAATGTTAGTCTAATCAAATATGTCTGAGTGTTGAGGTGTGTGGTACATGAGTGTGAGTGTGTGGAAAGGGAGTGTAGGTGTGTACTGTGGGTGTATGTGTATTTGTGTATTTTGAGGTATTTTTGTTACTTTTTTTAAGAGGTTGATACGTCAAGCGATGTATAGACGCAATGATTCTGTTTTCGGGTCCACCCTTTATAGCAGAACTTTTTATGTCATAATATTATTTTGCATACCAGCTGATGGCATAAACTTCATTTCGCAGAAAATAGTTTGGCAGATACTCATTTATCATAGGTTCATACTCATAATTTTGTAAGCCAGAATCATCTTCAGGCATACATTTCATATGCATAAGATTCAAAAGTAGAACCATCTTATCGCAGAAAGTTCACAGTCAGAATCATCTATTGGCATAATTTTCATATCGATAGTCTTTAAAGGCAGAACTATCATATCTCAGAAAGTTTACAGTTAGAATTATTGTTTGGCATACATTTCATATGCATAATAATGGAAAGACTCATCTATCATATCACAGAAAATTCATAAAATCAGTTGATTGTGAACACTTGGTTTTTATTTCCCTGTAAAAAGCAGGCAAACAAGCATATTATATCGTGCATGTATACAAGCTAGCATGAAGCAACCATGCAGCACGCAGCATGCAAGAAAGCATGCAGCAGGCAAGCAAGCATGCAGCAGGCAAGCAAGCATGCAGCAGGCAAGCAAGCATGCAGCAGGCATGTAAACATCTGAACATGCATATACCATGCATACAGCATGCATGCAAACAAGCATGCAGCATACAAACAAGCATGCAGCAATCATGTAGCATGCAAGCAAGCATGCAACATGTAGCAGGCATGGTTTCTGTCACGGCTCCGGCGCTGCGGGGCTACGGCGGTCCCACGCGAGCTGTTCGTCGCAGATGGGTTTAACGCTCACCACCGCAGCTTCGGCTTGCTGGCCGGCTTCGCCGGCCAACCTCAGCTGCGGCGGCGAGTGTTACAACCACCTGCTCCTCAACTCGCGGCCCGCCTCGCCCCTCCGCGCCTACGCGATTTTAAATTACACTCTTGGGGTAGGGCAAACAAGACTACGTGGTGTCGGTTTTGGAGCGATTCTTTTCTGTCACTAACTTTTCTAGCACAACATATTGACTTTTTAAGATAATATTTTAATTTTAAATTAAGGTTAAAAATGCTATTTTGTGGCATTGAAAAATGGCAATACTGCCAAATAAAATTATTCCAAATGAAATTCTGCAATCTTCATAGTATGCCAAGTGAAATTATATCAAATAATCGTCGTTCTAAGTAAACATTATTCTAAACGAAATTATGCGAAATATGAACAATGCCAAAGGTAATTATGCCAAATAAAATTCTGCTATCTAAAAGTATGCCATTCCAAATTCGGACATACACACATTCAGCCAAACAATAAGTATATTAAAAAAAAAATATGCCTTTAATATATTCGTTTAAAGAAAATTATGCCAAGTGTGTTATGCTAAATGAATTTCGGAGCAACAAGATTCTGCCAGATAGATGGAACCCTCTGTTTTCATATAGTCCTGCAGTATAAGCCAGTCAGATGTTTTTGATTTGACATTAAATTTATTTATGTCCAATTATGTCTAGTTTATTCTGTTTTTTTTTTAAGACTTGTTAGCTTAATACATAGAATTTGCGTCTGGCAAATGAGGTTTTGTACTGTACACCGGGGGAACATATGTACGCTTGCTTGGATCAGATGAAGGTAAAGGGGCATCCTATCGGACGGCTAACCTCAGGACAGTTTGGAGCACAAAGAACTGCCGTACCGTCAGTACTTTGCAATTAGCGTAAAGTTGCGTTGTAGGGTATCTGTAGGGTTTCCTTAACATAACCTTAACCTTTGAGATCTTTCTGCTCGCATAAGATAAGTTTTCGCTGCTCCACCCCATTCAATTATACAGTAGCCAATAATCGATTGGCATAGTGTGAAGTACACCACTTTGAGAATGTCAGCACTGGCGGATTCTCGGAGGGATTTGAAGATGTGAATAAGACGAAGTGTTCGACTAGTTAGTGTATCAAGTTGTTTGTTCCATTTTAGTCCATCGTCAATGTGCACATTCAAGTATTTAACACTAACAGCTCTAGCAATGGTGGGGCATGAGCACGATATTAACTGATTCTGGCATGAGTGAGCCGTTATCGTAAAACTACTTGTAGGTTTGGTGTTGCACCGGATTGCAAAGCGTACGTAGTAGGTCTGTTTTTAGATTTAACGTTAGCGAATATTAGTCAAGCCAGTTCATCATTGAAGCCAGTGCAAATTCCGCCTTTCGTTTCACATCTTCCCACGAGGCCCCATTAACCAGAATCGCTGTGTCATCAACACATGCATAGATTCTACAAGCTGGTAATGGCATTCTACAAAGGTCATCTATGTAGATTTGAAAAAGTGTGGGGCGGGCCTAGGATGCTTCCTTTGGGGATACCGTATCCAACCTCTTCATCACTGTAGCTGGAGCCTATCCTTACCACCTGGGTGCGTTTCCTCAAGTAATCTTTGAAAATTTCCAGAGCTATACCACGTACACCCAAATGCTCCAACTTGGAGATTAGTTTGGGAACCGAAACTGTGTCGAAGGCTTTTGAGAGGTCTAAGAATATACCCAGACACTTTGTTCTCCCGTCCAGGGACTTAGCAATAGATTGCGTTAGATCCAGTACTGCGTCTTCAGTGGAGACACCAGACCGGAAGCCATACTGGTTATCCGCTATAATCTTGTATTTATCGAGAAAGCTTCTAAGATTTTGGTTAAGAATTTTCTCGAGTATTTTAGAGAGCGATGACAGTACTGATACAGGACTATAATTATCGACAGAGCCTCTGTCCCCGTTCTTAAAAATTGTATGGACTATGGCTTTCTTCAGAGAATCTGAAAAACTCCTGCCTCAATGCAAATATCGCAGATATATATTTTATCGGCGATACTAGAATATGACGACATGTCTTATTGAGCGTGGAAGAAATACCAACCTAGCCTACGGCACAGTCATGGCGCATTTGGAGTATAATACTGTCTATGTCACATTCTTTTTAACGAGTGAATTTACAGGCGGCCTCAGTGACTTATCATTACCAGTATGAATGATTTCGCCGGCAGAAGGGGCTATATTTGGGTTGCTAATTATTTTTGCAGCCATATTTTCACCCATGTTACTGAAAAAAGAACATACATTGTTGAGGGAAGATGAAGGAGTCTTGCATATTTTGAGCAGTTCATCAGGACTACAGATTATTTTACCTGTATTGGTTATTTCTTTAATGGTTTTCCACAATGCTATAGGATTATTCTTAGATTTTTCAAGCTCACTGTTCTCGTAAGTCCTCTTTAATTTTCGCAGTAGCATATTGCAGAAATTTCGATAACGCGTATAGGTTACATGTAATATTGTTACATCGGACCTACTAGAACGTTCGAGAAAGCCAGCGATTACAGTGTGTGTACGTTAGAAGTTCGAGAGCATTCTATTATTATTAGTTTTAAAGTTAGGTAGGTACGAACTCGCGACCTATTTATACAAAGACATAGAATTTCGACCGTACGCCTAGGGCATACGGTTCATATTTTTTAGTACAAGTAGCTAGTAATAATAATTACCTACCTACCTATCTACTTGCTGACTGTACCTACTTTTTATTGTGTTTTTTATGACCCTCTAGAATATTCGTGAATATTCTGGTGTGTCTGTTGGCGAGTATAAATAGAGCGCTCAGGGCCGCGACCGTCAGTCTTGTTTTAGCTACACAACGAAGCGAATCGAAGTGAACTTAAAGTGCGATATCTAAGTGAATAGTGAATAGTAGTGTATTCTAGTGTACTTGTGATTAAGTTTAAATTGTTTTGTGATTAATAAAGTTATTGTGTGGTTTAATCGGTAGTAATTAATTTATCTCATACCCAGCTCGTAACAATATTAAATTGTCGGGTGACTTCTTAGATTTTACGTGCAGTTTATCTTGGTGTTTGATAAAATTAAGATAAAATCCACGGTTTTAGGGTTCTTTGTTTTCTCGGTATGTTGATATGCTTTGTATGTTTTGTTATTGCAGTTGATATTTTTGTAATCAATGTAGTCATAGCAGCATTTGCGTCTTTAATTGTGTAGATACCTGAGAAATCTGTGTTTTCTAACTCTGTCTTAATTGCTTCCTAATTTAATCGCGATAGCGTGAAACTTTTGTTCCGTGACGGGTTTGAATTTGAGATTGAAAGAATAATCGGCTTGTGGTCAGTAATATGCGACTCCAATACCGACGTGGTGGCCGTTGCCTTCGTTTTTAATAAAATGTGGTCTAAGCAGTTTTCCATTCTAGTTGGCAGAAGGTGGGTTGGTAGTAGTCCCTGGGACGCATTTTAGATTAAGTATTCTAGTATACGGTCATTCTTACTGTCTAATTTTATGTCAATATTCAGATCTCCTACAGTTGAAATGGTGGGTGAATACGATACATCATCATAAATATTATTGAGACTAGTCAAAAAGCCATAGAAGTGATCCTTGGTGTTATTTGATGGAGAGCGATATATTGCTATTACCGAGACCTTGTTATCAATTGGACATAAGAGACTATTTGCATAATTTATCTATTATCGTTATCTATTGTCAATGAACTCATTATTGGATGTGTTCTTGTTAAGCCAAGTTTCAGTAAATACAATAGCATCATATGAACAAAGTAAGATATTTTTGTACAATTCGATTTGAAATATGTCGAATAATAATACAGGATATTAGTAAAATATTCTAGGAAACCAAAGTCTACTTGGTTTTAGATTAAAGCATAAATACGACTGTTCTGACTTTTTGACGCCTGAAATAGGTACCAATATCGATGCATACCCGTGGTAAGTAAATTCATGATATATGATGCAAGTAAAAGTTATTGTTACAAGTAGGTACATTTTTGTATTTTTTATAAGTTTTTGTATAACCACTCAGAATAATACTTTCAGTATAATGTTACACTTAAAATAGCACCACAGTGTATGAAATATGAAAGGTAATTTATGAGTTAATAGAAGGCAAGTAAAGATTAAAATTAAAAAGCATAGTTTTCAGTAGAACGTAATTTGTGCTGGTAGAAAAGTATTATAGCAAAAAGTAGTCGGAAAGTTAATATTTTAGGCAAGAGATTTAATATTTTAGGTAAGGCCAATTCTTCTTTTTTTGTCGAAGCTTTTATTACTACCCGAGCATATATAACCTAACAAACAGCTCATCCTGAAGATTTTGAGTGTCGTTTATATAACCAGAAACTCTGCAAAACTTATAAAATACTTAAAATATATCGGTACTCTATTGGAGAACATTATCTTACAGGTACCTCAACAACAAGGAACATTTTCGATGTAGGTTTTCCCAAACGTGACAATAAATCAACTAGAGTTAAGTATATTTTCGCTAAGTCGTAGGTAGGGGTGTCGATGGCAGTGTCACTTGTGTCAGTTTCACATCGTGATCCCTCGTGATTAGCAGCACACTGACAGACTGGCTCATCTTCCTCGTTCAGAGAACAGACCCCGTCGTTTAAACAATAACCATGACATGCGTACAGTTCACATCTCTTCCCTGAATAGCCGGCGTTACACCTGGAATGATCAAAATATCAATCATGGTTATTGAAACTTATTTAAGCAAGAACACGAACACACGGAGTAGAATAAGTTTTACCTGCATGTAGGAAGTCCATCATCATTAACACTACAGTTCCCTTGCACGCAGTAGTTCAGACAGTCTGATACCTGGCATCTATCACCTACATAATCTCCTTTACATTCACAGACTGGCTCACTGTTCTCGTTCAAGGAACAGGACCCGTTATTCGAGCAATATCCATAACACACGTTGACCTCACATCTCTCCCCTGTATAGCCGGCATCACAACTGAAATAGCGAACATGTCAATCATTGTTGTCGAAAGTACTTTAAACAAAGAAACCATCAGATGGAGTCGAATAAGTTTCACCTGCATGCAGGAAGTCCTTCATCGTTGAGACTGCAGTTGCCTTGCAAACAATAATTGTTGCAGACTGAAACATCGCATCGCTCTCCGGTGTAACCACGTGTGCAACTGCAAACAGATGTCTCACTGACGTGTACACCGTGAACACAAAATAGTTCTACATCTGTTGTGTATTCTGTTGTCTGTTCAATATTGAGAGAGTTGTTAGTTACTGTAATTGTCGATATCAGACTCGACAGAGCTTCACAGTTTTGACGGCCTTGAATCTGATCTTCTATTTTGTAGTTGGTGGCTATAACCGGCTGTTTTTCAGTATAGAACGTACTTATCTCATTGGGTTCTTTGTCGTTATTTGCGTTCTTTGGTAATTGCCATACGGTAGTGTGGCTCTCGCTCTCGCTACTGTTCACCCAGTACAGGTAATCTTTTGAGACTGTCAACTCTTTTGCTGGAGGATAATGTTCAGCATTATATTCATATGCAAAATGAAAATTATAGATTTCATAATTATCTACGGGTATAGTAAGTAAATAACAATATCGATTTTTATAAAAATAATAATTTCCAAAAAAAAACATCCTCTGGGTTAGTGGGTCAATGCCCAGGGTGGTCACCCTGGGCATTGACCCACTAATCTCGCTCAATAAGTGCATAACCTCTCTTTCGGAACCATTAAACCGAGCTTTCTCCACGAACATACCCATATCATTACTGTTTGTGTTTATCCAGTAAATGTACCTGCAAATTGAATAAACTATTGAACATCTCGAAATAGTGAATATTTTGATTTAATAACTGTTCTTGTTAACGTACCCTGTACAGCTGTCTACGGCGATATCACTGGGGGTGCCGACGTTCATCTTATATATAAGATGTTCGTTAACATTGTTATCAGATCCGGGTTTTAATGAAAATGAGTTTATGCTGTTATCGTTAGTGTCAGTGAAGAATAGTGTCTGTGTTGCCGGGTCGAAGGCAATTGAATGAATGTTGCCACCAGTTCTCTCTATAAAACATTTGTGTTTTTCTGAATGCAAGTTAAAACTACATATAGCGTCGTAGTTACTCTGTTTATCGACAAATAACATCCTGTTATGGACTTGATCGTAAGCTAATGCCACCACGTTACGCGAAATAAAATTCACGGAGTTTGTCATAGTCCCTTCGGTATAAAATATGAGTTGATTTCCTACGCCTACCGCGATGTCTGAAACAAAATATAAAAGTTTACTTTAAAATGCTAATAGCATTATGAGTACGCATGTCTGGTGAAGCTTGTAGTTGTTAACATATCCCTGGAAGAAAAAGTTTTTTTAACCTCATGGAATAATGAACTCCAGTCAAACTAGCTCAAAAAATATGAGTAAGGTTACAATAATTTGCATAGAGCGAAAAAATTGTTTCGAATGTTGGGAACACGCACCATTGAAAATGAAATTTCAAAATTACTCACACATTCAACGTTTTGAAAGAAAATATTCAAGGTCATGTAAATGGATTTATTAAATTTTTAGCCATACGGTAAATTTTATCATGAAAATCCATTCGGCAAAACTTTAGATCGCAAAATTATCGACTTGCTTTTTCCTAAGAATCATCATTCCTGAGATATAGCTGATCAAAAACTTGGAAACGTTTGGATTATTTTGTTTACACGTTTGTGCAAACGTTTCCACGCCACCCACGTTGAAGTGTGTGTGTGAATGATTTTTAGTCTTTCACGCAAAAACTGTTGAATGGATTTGGATAAAATTGATCACACAGATAGTTTATGACCCAGAATTGCGGTGAAAATGATGAGTAAAGCCATAAGCCAAAACCAAGAGATGAGTAGCACAACAATTGAACATCACGTGGGATTCGTCCACGTGATGTTCAATTGTTGTTCTGTACAACTTGTAAACTACATGAATGCAATAAATGATGATTATGATTATGATTACCGCCTTCACCGCGTAGAGGTACTCCCAGCTTATGTTATTTTATAATGATACAGTGAAATTAGTGATAGCTTTGCAATTATATTCACATCAGATGTTTCTGATAGTCGATTTTTTGTAAGTCAACAGGAAATGCCCATCAGACCGAACAACTTTTGCTAAGAAGTCATTCCTATGTGTTACGGTGTAGCTGGACTCTTGGAGTGCTCATTAAATTGAACAACTTTTGCTAAGACGTCATTCCTATATGTGTTATGGTGTAGCTGGGCTCTTTGAGTTCCACAAAAGCTGTTCCAGATCTTCGATTTTTATAAATCAACTGAGGATGCTCATCAAATTGAACAATTTTTGCTAAGACGTCATTCCTATATGTGTTATGGTGTAGCTGGGCCTTTGGAGTTCCACATCAGGTGTTCCAGATCTTCAAATTTATTCTCTCAACAGAAAATGCTCATCACGTGGAACAATTTTTGCTATGGTGTCATCTTGTATCTCTTATAGTTTAGCTGGTCTGTTGCGGTTCCGCATCAGATGTTCAAGTTTCCAAGATAAATTATAGCCTATATGTTGCCTAGACTTAATATCTATACAACAAAAAAATAACATTTAAATCCGTCCAGTAGTTCCGAAGATTAGCGTGTACAAACAAACGAACAGACAGATTTTTTTTTGGATTCGTGCTCTATTACTGTTTCTAAACCCCCTCAATTATTTTTTTAATATATTCAATGTACAGCCACAGTTTTTTTACTGTTTTATTGTATGTATAGATTAAATAAATTATATCTTACAACAGCACTTTGCTTTTACAATATCTATTCAAATTAATTTATTACATAAAACGTTAGATTCACAATAACTACGTATGATAATAAATGAGGCTGACAATTTAATAAAATAAGTTAGCCTGCTGCCTACACGTGTACTGTGACACTTCGCTCAGCTTTGGGTTCACGTAAGTTCATCATGGCGGCGACGTGTGCGCACGTAAATACCGCCTTTGCTTGTTCTAGCGGGCCTTAAAAGAAATTTTAGAGATTTTTGTTTTAATCGAGTAAAATTAATTATATTGTTTTCAAAACGCTTTCGTACTAGCATTTATATCCTGAAGAATTTGATATATTTTTCTAGTTTTGTTCATTGCAGTGAATTACTTTGAGGCATTACAAAACTCGCGTTTTACGCAGGCTTTACTTTTTTTTTAATGTACTCACCCCAGGAGTGCGCCAACCCCACGTACAGCGCTACCAACGCCAGCAAACATTGCGTTCTACACATTTTATACTTCTGAGTTGCTTCAGGAGAGCGTCCACAGCTGGCGACGGTCGGGGAATATTAACACAAAATTCCTGTTTTCGTATACCCGATGGTATAAACACATTGAGATATCTTATCTGAGACCCAAGCTACTTGTTTTGAAGAAACGATACAAGAGTTACTAACAAGCAGCTCTTAATTGGCTAGTTAAGGATAATGGAACTTTTCCTGTTAAAGTAATCTGCTCAATATGTTGCCTAGAGATTTACCGCTGGTAACCGATCGATGAATACAAACATTGTGACTTGGAGCAGTGGTTCCCATTCCCAACCTATAGTCCACGAAAGGTTAAAATGTTATTCGTAGCTCCTCTAGAGCTTAGCTCAAAAATGTTAACACCACGATTCTGGTAGGTTTTCAATTAGATTGAGTTAACTTTGCAACTTCTATGTAAGTTATAAGGTACGAATAACATTTTAACCTTTCTCTTGAAAGATTCGAAAGTAGTAGGTATTCATAAGTGAGGTATTATTGCCAAATTCTACTAACATTTTCCTATTTTTGTATTGATTGCTAAAATTTTCGAACTCGCTTCGATCTCTATTGTATCTTTCATTATCTTAATTAATCTCATTTTGCAATTTTTTTTTTTAGGTTGGTAAATCATCAAATAACTTCTTACACTCTGGGCGGAGCGGGAGGGAGTGTCAGACTTTTACTGACTAAAACCCATCCATGTTCCTTCCTCACCCTTTATGTTCCGGGGCCGTGGTATCTCTTTCGAACAGACCCGCAACCCCGGCAGGGTTCGGCCCTTGCACCTCCCCTTATGCTGACATCTCTTTGAGGCGCTCGTGGAACATGAACGCGCTTTCGACACGGCCTGTCGTCATTAGACGGGCGGACGGCTAGCTAGCCCGCTAACCGTCCACAGGCCCGCGTCTACGGTGGCCGGTAGCCACCACGTGGCCCCCGAAGCCCGGTGCGTCTCCTGCAGCGGCTGGGGCGAGAGGCTCTCTCCCTCTCGCGTTCCGCCACCTCCTTCGCTAGCATGCGTCTTTCCATTCCGTTTCGCTCCGGACCATGGATTGTACCAGGGCCGGACGCGAGACGTCGCTGCCGCCAGCATTTTAACCTAAAATTCAAATATTACAAACGTTTACGTAGTCTTGTCTACCCCTAAGGAGTAATTTAAGCCCGCGTAGGCGCAAGGACCCAGGCGGCCCGAAACCGGAAAAGAAGATGAAATCTTCTGCGACGAGAAGCTCGCGTGGAACCGCCAAATCGGAACCATGCCTGGTTGCATTTTCCATGCATGGTGTATGCTTGTTTGCATGCTTCTTACAAGTAAAAAATACAAAATTAATACAACTAAATAGTAAATTAGAAATAATAATTAATTAAAATAGTTGATAATTAATTCGGGTTCGCAACCTTTCCATCAAATTAAAAAAGCGACCAAGTGCGAGTCGAACTCGCCCATGAAGGGTTCCGTAACAGCAAATAACATAGTATCAGAGATCTTGCAGTTCGTTGTAAATGAAAGGTAAATTGCGGTTTACTATTTATGACGCATTAAAAAAAAACTACTTTCTAGATCTCGTTCAAACCAATTTTGGGTGGTATCCCGTAAGTGACAATATAAGTTTATTTGCGTTAACATTGAAAACGGATCCGGGTTTTAATGAAATTGAGCTTATGCTGTTATAATTAGTGTCATTGAACAGTTACTGATGCTTCCAAGCGCTCTTCGACGGGTTGTGTTGGGATTGGTACGTACCACTCGCAATACAAAATCGTTCAAAAAATAAAACTTCCTCTGGAGACTTCCGTTTTTACAGGAGAAAGTTTTGGCATTTTGAAAGCCAAAACATTCTTATACAATATAGTCGGGTTTTTAAGCTCAAGAAAGTTATATTTTTTTCCGATTCTCCAAAGTGCTCTTCTACCCATCAACAAATCTCCACTGACACATAAATTCCAGTCTCCATTAATTTGCGAATTTGCGTACAGAACCTTAACTGAAAAAAAAGATCGCCGTTTCATATTAGTATGAATCCAATAAATTCAATAAATTGGAACGTTATGTGCACTAATTAACTGTGGAGGAACTGGTAATTACCGCTTGATTAGAATTATTTTTATTGTTTTACGGAAAACTCACTCATTCAATAACACAGAGTGTGGACGCTCTGGCTACTTTTGTGAAAGACCTCGATATTTTGAATTAAAATGTGTAGAGCGCTGTATGTGCTGGTGTTATTAATGTACGTGGGACTGGCGCACTCCTGGGGTGAGTATTTCTAGGCTTTTATTTGTAACACCCTTTCTCAACAAGAAAAATCGGCAAAAAATCTCTTTCGGTCGGACACTACTAACTATACACCGTGACTTTTTAATCGTCTTACAAAAGCGGTCCACTCAATGTGCAATACATAAAATAACATAAAATACCTCTAGGCGCGATTATTATTTTTTTATCATTAAGTAATTAAGATAATAGGTACGAAGAAAAATAAATAATACATTAGAAATATGAAACACCCTGTTAAAAATGTTTTCGTATCAAACTGTAGAGTATACCTACCTAGCACACGAGTCGAGCAGATCATTCCATCACCATTTTCAACGGGACAAAACTACGCCTTGCGTCATAATAATTAATAAAAAATATTTTTTTAATTATTCAACTCTCATAAATACCATTTTTTTTATTATGAACGTTTAATTCATTGGATATGTCACCGTAAAATTGTCAAACACGTTATATTACAATATAACGTGTTTTTTCTCGCGATATTGTAATGTCTCGAATTATCGTCAACTGAACATACGGTAGTATCTCTGCCCCCATAATCGGGACTTGGGGCACCCCCCCGTTAGGTTAGTTAGGTTCCTTTAAACCCTGCACTCGGAAATAGGGGCCCCGCGAAGCGGGGCTGCGTCGGCTACGCTTTTTAGGGGGAATATAAAGTGTTTTAAGGTTATGTTATATTAATCGGTATTTCTCAGGAATGGTGCATTATCTTTTCATGAGAGTTGTGCCACTGGGCAAGGGGGACCCCTCCTTCCCTCCACACCGCGTAAGTTGACTACCATCGCACGCATTTCACGAAAAATAATGCGTTTTGTTGTAAGCAGGATGTTCATTTGACTATAATTCGAGACTTTACAATATCGCTAGAGATATTACAATATAACGTATTTGACAATTTTACGGTGACAGATACATGAATTGGACTGCCTTTGTAAGACGACTAAAAAGTCACGGTGTATACAGATCTAAACTCGCAATTAAAAGGCTGCGCGTAAACCGTCCCCAACGCCGCGTCGCCGCGCCGCGTGCTAATCTTTAGGTTAAGTCATGCTTGCCTAAGTTTGTCTGTGGATGGGTGACCACACTAACAAACCGAGTTTCCTCCGAGCCTCGGAAAGCACGTTAAGCGGTTGGTCCCAGCTGTATTTTTTCCATCTTTGGCAGTCTTTAAAGGTAGTCAGTAGCCCAAAATGTCTTAAGTGGGTTGTGGAGGTCAGATAGGCAGTCGCACCATGTAAAATACTGGTATTCAGCTGCATCCGGTTAGACTGGAAGCCAACCTCAACATAGTTGGGAAAAGGCTAGGCAGATTAGAGCAGATTATTTATTTTTAATTCAGGTAGAACCCATTAAGAAAGGGGTTTCAACTTTTTGGCCGGACTTTTCCCAAGTCATTTTGTTTTTTTTTAAACTTGTATTGATGGCAGCTGTCGATTGATACACGTTGTATGCGTGTCTGGTCAAATCAAACTTGTGCTGAAGATTCCATCAGTGAATGGATTTTAACTTTGATACTTAGCTCATATTATTAACGCAATTTTGGTCTTAAATAAATAGAAACAGCTGTATGATAAATAAAAAAATAAAAATAAACTTATGCTTAGTTTATTAATCAATAATTTAACTAGGTTTGTTGCTTAATGTTTTCCCAGCAAGCGGCAATTTTTAACAGCAAGAATATATGCACCTCTCTTTCTCACACGGTGTTTGCCGAAATAGCATGCACTGCTTGCACGCATGTTTGTATTATTATGCGTCGTCATCATTTCAACCGAAAGATGTTCACTGGTATAGTCCTCCCCCAAGTGTCACCACATTGACCGAGCCCGTGCGTCTGGAATCCGCTGGATGCGCCAGCGGATTCCCGCAACTTTCACCAGCCATGTGCATTCATAATGCTATTATATTTTTTAAGTAAACTGTTATGTTTTGTTTCAGACATGGCGGTAGGCGTAGGAAATCAACTCATATTTTATACCGATGGAACTAGAACAAACACCGTGAATTTTATCTCTCAAAACGTCGCGGCACTAGCTTACGATCAAGTCCACAACAGGATGATATATGTCAATAAACAGAGCAACAACGACGCTATATGTAGTTATGACTTGTCTTCCAGAGAAAACAAATGTTTCATCAAAAGACCTGGTAGTAATATTCAATCGATAGCTTTCGACCCGGCGACACAGACACTATTCTTTACTGATGCCAATGATAACAGCATAAGCTGGGTTTCATTACAATCCGGATCCGTTAACAATGTTTACGGAAATCTTTTAATCAAGATGGATGACCGAACCCCCAGTGATATCGCCGTGGATAGCTGTAGAGGGTACGTTACCAATAACAGTGGCAAAATCAAAATTAATTCCATTTCGAGATATTCAATAGTTTTATTCTGTTTGCAGGTATATTTACTGGATCGACAAGAATAATAAGAATAATAAGGCGAGCATAGAGAGAGCTCGATTTAATGGCTCCAAAAGAGAGATTTTAAATAAAATAAACGAAAAATTTGATGTGTTGAGCCTGGTCATTGACGAACTAACTGGGAAGGTTTATTATTTTGAAGGTATCAGGGTGGGAAATTCCTATAAATATGAGTATTTGAGTCATGCAGATTTTAATGGACGGGACTATATTATATATGGATTTAGTTATGGTGGACCTTTGTCTGCACCAAAAGAGTTGACACTCTCAAAAGATTACATATACTGGGTGAACGGTAGCGAGGGCTACATGACCGTTTGGCAATTACCTAAGAAAGTAATTCAAGACAAAGAAGTCAAAAATATAAGTACATTTCATACTGAAAAATCACTTGCTATAGCTATTAACTACAAACTAGAATATCCGATTCTAGGCCTTCAAGACTGTGCAAATCTGTCGAGTCTGATACCGACAATCACAGTTACCAACAACTCTCTCAACATTGAACAGACAACAGAGTACACAACAGATGTCGAACTGTTTTGTGTTCACGGTGTACACGTCAATGGGACATCTGTTTGCAATTGCACACGTGGTTACATCGGAGAGCGATGTGATGTTTCAGTCTGTCACAATTATTGTTTGCAGGGCAACTGCAGTCTCAACGATGAGGGACTTCCCGCATGCAGGTAATTATTAACTTATTCAACTCCTTCTGGTGGTTTCTTAGTTTAAAGTACTTTCGATAACAAAGATTGACATGTTCGCTATTTCAGTTGTAATGCCGGCTATACAGGGAAGAGATGTGAAGTCATTTGTTATGGATATTGCTTGAATAACGGGTCCTGTTCCTTGAACGAGAACAGTGAGCCAGTATGTGAATGTAAAGGAGATTATGTAGGTGATAGATGCGAGGTATCAGACTGTCTGAACTACTGCATGCAAGGGAACTGTAGTGTTAATGATGATGGGCTTCCTACATGCAGGTAAAACTTATTCTACTCCATGTGTTCGTGTTCTTGTTTAAATAAGTTTCAATAACCATGATTGATATTTGATTATTCCAGGTGTAACGCCGGCTATTCAGGGAAGAGATGTGAACTGTACGCATGTCATGGTTATTGTTTAAACGACGGGGTCTGTTCTCTGAACGAGGAAGATGAGCCAGTCTGTCAGTGTGCTGCTAATCACGAGGGATCACGATGTGAAACTGACACAAGTGATACTGCCACCGACACCCCTACGTACGAGCTAGCGAAAAGAAACCTAACTCTAGCTGATTTATTGTCGCGTTGGCGAAAACCTTCTTCGAAAATGTTCCTTACTGTTGAGGTATAAGATAATGATCACTATTAGAGTACCTACTTATTTTTAGTAAGCTGTTATTCACACGTTTTATAGAGCTTCTGGTTTTCATTTATAAACGACATTCAGAATCTTCGGAATGAGCTGTTTGTTATAGATAATATCTTGAGCATTTAAGAGACTTCTCAACCAGACCTGAGTAAGCATGCAGAAAGTAGACCAGGTCACCTACAATGCAGAGAGATATGAGTCTGAGAAATAACCTCTCATGTAGCTGTGCCTGCTCACGGACACCGCAGACTCAGCTTGATTCACCCACCCCCTCAGTGGCTCAGCTAGTAGGTAGCTGTATTATTTATGACTAATGAAAATAATTTAATAGCGTCGACTAACATTGAACAGCAGCCGGGGCTTGATTCAGAAAACAGTAGTTCTGGACACGTTTTTTTAGCCAACGGCCAGACAGAAAAGACGCAAGACGAGGGCGGGGCGCGGACCCGTCGCAAACAGGGCGCCGTCACGACTTTTTAACATATGTAGAAAAGACACGGACCCGTCGCAGACAGGGCGCCCGCGCCGTCACGA
This sequence comes from Xestia c-nigrum, assembly GCA_916618015.1. Taxonomy (NCBI): domain Eukaryota; kingdom Metazoa; phylum Arthropoda; class Insecta; order Lepidoptera; family Noctuidae; genus Xestia; species Xestia c-nigrum. The sequence goes on from OU745260.1 coordinate 18,318,214, forward strand.
CTTTTTATGGCGCGCACTAGAAGCTTTTCCTTTTTTTATTCTTTTCTTGTCGACAGTCTTCAAAATGTTGATAAGCGGATGAAGATGTGACATTTCGTGGTGATGCTGGAGATGCAATATTTTGAAATGCGTGTTGTGGAGATGCAGGTGGATTAGTTTTAATGGACTGTTGTATCACTGGAGGAGGTGCGATATTTTTAATAGTCTGCGCTGTGAGAACCTGCCCTCCGCGCCCTTTCCGCTCCCCCGCTTGCGCCCGTGCAGGACCGCGCCCATCCCGCGCCTTGTCCTTTCTATATGTTTTCCAATAGGACGCCGACGAGTTAACGTTGTGACGGCGTCCCGTCTTTTCTGTATGTTTTACGTCGCGACGGCTGTATACATTTTATATGCAAGTAGAATAAACGGGCGCCGCGACTGCGACGGGTCCGTGCCTTGCGTCTGTTCTGTGTGGCCGGTGCCTTAGGACGTTCCTCTCTCATGAGTTTTTTTTTAATATTTTATATAAGTGTCATTTTTAAACATTATTTTATGTTGGAATATTTGTTTATGATGATAGATGTAACGAATATGTGTTTATCAAATAAAGGAATAATTGGTTTAATAGTTACTAATTTCCTGACAAGTTCAATTCTGTATGTCGGTAGACATGAATCATCTGACATATGCCACATCTGCCTAGCCTTTTCCTAACTATGATAGGATCGGCTTCCAGTCTTACCGGATGCAGCTGAATACCAGTGTTTAACACGTAGTTACTGCTTATCTGACTTACACTACTCAGTCAGTACTGGATAATACAATACCTCATGATAAGGGATTATTCCAGAAATCCCCACCGACAAATCCCTACCACTCGTTAAAGATTGGTTGTCAGACTTTCGGACCAATGACTACGTCTAACGTAACTGTCATCGATCTACAAATGACAGTCGGACCCTTCGATCAACAATTAGCAACGTCGTACCCAACGGCCTAAAGTGTTTTTCGAGGCACGAAGGAAACTCGGTATGTAATAAAAAGGTGGTCTGGTCAGTCATTCACTGACCAATCTAGGCAAGGCAAAGCAGGCGTGTTTAGGCAAGCATAGCTTAACCTGAATAACAATCCGAGCGGCTGTTATTATTTGGGCACGAGGTACTCAAACCCTCTTCCCTCTCTTGTCCCCACGAGCCTTTCGACCATAACGGCTTAAAACGCTTCTCAGAAGCCGCAGCCGCAGTGTTTGCGACGTGAGATGGCGCAAGGGTGTCGGCACAGATAGAGTCCCACTCCAAAGGCCCAGCTACCTTCCAAGGCACCAACGTCATGGCATCTGATCTCTTACCATCGACACCCACCAAGCCTTTTATTTCCGCACTGTACGCAAGCGCTGGGAAAGAATCGACGAATATGCTGGCATGCCGGGCGACCTGCGGTCCTGTAGCAGGACTGGCTATGATGTCCGAGGCCATCGACAGCTTCATCGCAGCGACACCGATGCCGAGCAACACTAGCGGGCTGTGCTGAGTTTGCGGAAAATGTCGGGGCAATTTGGGTTTTGTCTTGATTAAAAAAGAACATTATCCTGTTATTAATGAAAACTATTAATTAGGTAACTTGCATGCCTAGCTGTAACCTTATGGTTTCAGATAAGATAACGGGCCATTATTTTTATCCTGATGGTTTAGTGGAAGCTATGGGTATAGGTTTCCTCGAACAGTCACGCTTCACCTTCTTTTGTTAAAACTACTTCATATTTCTGAAGTATAAAATGTGTAGAACGCAATGTTTGCTGGCGTTGTTAGCGCTGTACGCGGGGTTGGCGCACTCTTGGGGTGAGTACGAGAGACGTAGTCTAATAATCTTCTTCTTCCTCTCTTTCTGAAGAGGAGTTTAATACGTGTATATGTTTTAATAAAAGCTCGTATTTTGAAAATAGCTTGGATTTAGCAAGAAAATGTCTAGTAAAGCCTAAAAATTCCCAAGTAATTTTAGGCAAAAGTGTACCATCCACATGATTCTTGAGGTGAGGCGGTAGGTACATTTGCTGCTAGAGCAACAAATAAACGTCTTTAGGAGACAATCCTCACTTGTCAAAAGAAAGGAATTTGAGTTTGGTAGTGTGGGAAAGTATCTAAGTTTGAATTTACGTAATGTTACTCCGTAGGGCCGAATACTTTATAATATTCTTTCGAATTTGAAGAATAAGGTAACAATCGACTTGTTATTTGGCCCGGGTAACATAGGCTACATTTAAACCGACTTCAATAAGGATGAGTCGATGTTACCTTGCAATCCCCGATTTCAGTTAAAGTGTGATCTTTTAGTAGTCGAGATTTTTAGTTCCATACATAGGACAACTATCAAACTCCAAACGGGCGGAGCCGCTGACAAATTATTTAGATATTTTTTCTCATTCTAAAATTTTTCAGTATTTGCGTAGTATTTATTATTTTAAATTGTAATTCTCTGCATCTGGAATATCTTATCAAAACGATATTAATATAAGTCAAAATGTATCGTGTAGACGCGAATTAATAGTACACTTTGATACAAGTGGAGAATTATTTTTGTGGGGTTTGAGGCGGTATTAACACACGAGCCGTAGGCGAGGGTTTTTGAGCCGAGAACTAACTTTTCTATTCTTCTATTCTATTCTATTTTTTTTTTCGGCTCTTTGCTTTCGCCAGGTTAAAGAAGAAGCAAGGGTATGAAGCTGTTAAAAAAGTCAATGTTACTTTTAAATAATCATGATATTGATTATATAAATACAATTTGAAAATTCAAAAAATGTTTACGCCGTAAAGATGTAAAAAGAACGTAGAAAGATCGCTTTGCCGAAATTAAAAAAAAAAAAACATTCCCCTCTGACTATAGGCATTGAACCAATTTGGACTTACTATAGGTATAGTTATCCGAGTCAATTTTACTTTCCGCAAACGTTTGGAAAAAAAGAACAAAAACGCACGTGTTTGAAATACACTGTATTTGGAACCTAATCGTATTGCGAAAAGAACCAGTTTTCGAGGAAGTGTGTTGAAAATTAATTAACGGTACGTTCATGAACAACAGGAAAGAGGATAAACGAAAACAAAAACTATAATGGGCGTTCTTGGTGATATTTTTCATATTTTAATATTTTTTTTATTGTTATCAATTTTGTTATACTTTAAAAAGTTTCATGGTTTATGATTCGGTAGTAAATAAAACAGAGAATCCTTTAATAATTTTACCAAGTTCGTCTATCAGTGGTTTAACCTCTGGGCTACAAAGATATAATTTGGCTTGGTTGTAATCAATCCCGCCCGGTTAGTGTGTGTTTTGTGGACACCTTTCACACGCAAAGCGGGGATGATTTCTACGAACTCGCCAGTTTTCATGATAGATACAGACTTTTACAGATATTCCCTGAAGATCTTTTGTTGAATTAATTTTTAAGATCCTTGAAAGCTTTTAAAGCAGCTTAGGGGTTCCTATAATGCAACCTAAGCTCCATGATAAATGATCAATTCGATTTGCTGCAGTTAGAATCAATACAGTGCATGCGTAAGTATCCATCCCATATACGGAACCCTTCATAGTGCGCATCCAACAGGCATTGTCCCGACTTACTGCACAAATCAAACGTCGGGATTGCATTTATTTAGCCGTTATGTTTTGTTTCAGACATCGCGATAGGCGTAGGAGGTCAACTCCTGTTTTATTCCAACGGAACTCAAACAAACACCGTGAATTTAATTTCCCGAAACCTCACGGCGTTAGCTTACTTTGAAGTCCAAAACACGATGCTTTATGTGGATAACCAGAGTGACAGCGTTGCTATATGTGGTTTTAACTTACATTCAGAAGAAAACAAATGTTTCATAGAGAGAAATGGTAGATCAAATATTCATTCAATTGCCTTCGACCCGGCAACAGAGACACTATTCTTCACAGATACTAATGATAACAGCATCAACTGGATTTCGTTAAAACCCGGAACCGTAAACAATGTTCACGGAAATCTTTTGATCAAGATGGATGACCGGACCCCCAGTGATATCACCGTGGACAGCTGTAGAGGGTACGTTATCAATGACAGTTTCAAAATCAAAATCTGTCCTATTTCGTGATATCTAATAGAATTAATTTAACTTACAGGTACATTTACTGGACCAACACTAACAATAAACAGAAATATAATGAGAGCATGGAGAGAGCTCGATTGAATGGTTCCGGGAGGGAGATTATCCCAAGAAAATTCAAAAGCTATGAGGTGCTGACCCTGGTCATTGACCCATTAACCCAGAAGATGTATTATTTTGATGGTGGTCTCTATGAACATGAGTATTTGAAAAATGCAGATTTGAATGGTCCAGACGAAGAAATAATATATGTATACAATTATGATAATTATGGGCATTATTCTGCAGCAAAAGAGTTGACAGTCTCAAAAGATTACTTGTACTGGACGTACAGAAATGGGAGCTACTGGAATAAAGCTACAACCATTTGGCAATTACCAAAGAACGCAAAGAGAGACAAAGAACCCATTAAGATAAGCACGTTCTATACCGAAAACCTTGCAATAGCTACTAACTACAAAATAAAAGATCAGGTTCAAGGCCTTCAAGATTGCGAAAATTTGTCGAGTCTGATACCAACAATCACAGTGACCAACAACTCTCTCAACATTGAACATACAACAGATGTCGAACTGTTTTGTGTTCACGGTGTACACGTCCTTGAGACATCTGTTTGTAATTGCACACGTGGTTACATCGGAGAGCGATGCGATGTTTCAGTCTGTCACAATTATTGTTTCCAGGGCAACTGCAGTCTCAACGATGAGGGACTTCCTACATGCAGGTAAAACTTATTTCACTCCTTTTACTGGTTTTCTAGTGGTAGTACTTTCAATAATCGGTTGAATTTGTATTTCAGTTGTTATGACGGATATTTAGGGAACAGATGTGAAGTGTACGCGTGTTTTGATTACTGCTTAAACAACGGTGCCTGCTCCCTGAACGAGGAAGATGATCCAATCTGTCAGTGTGGTGGTCATCACGAGGGATCACGATGTGAAACAGTTAAAGACGTCACTATCACTAACAACAACACCACGTACTACTCAGCAGAAAGAAACTTAACTCTTGCTGATTTACTGTCAAATTCGCGAAAACCTAGCGTAAAAGTTACCGTTACTGTTGAAGTATAATCTTAACGATAATTCAATTACATAATATATATATGCATTAGTTTCCTTTTACTAGTACCCAGTACGTTCTAAAGTTTTCATAGGCCCAGCAAGAACAATTTGAAATTTTTAAATTACTCGTTTCACATCTCATGTATAATTTTACTTATTTTTACACAAACTGCAACTTAAGGTTGTTTGTGTATCAAACGAAGGTTCTGATTAATCTTCAAGACAGTCTGGGGGTCGAAAATGGCCGCTTTAGCAGAATCGTAAACGAATCATTAAATTCTTAAAATGGTCTTTGTAACCATTGACATAAAGTCCATTTTAAGAATTTTTAATTTTCGTGATTCATTTCATTGAACCATTTTTTTTTAAAGTGATTCATTTACGATTCTGCTAAAGCGGCGATTTTAGACCCCCTGATCGGTTTTCTGTAAAGAGTTTGTGAATCATCCGAGACATTGACCGACCCATGTAGCAGATTACGAACTTTAATAAAATGACAATGGGATGGGATCGTGTTGGAGTGACGAATTTATAAAATTGCAGACTTTGGCCCCAGATACATGTTTTGGTATTACCTGACTAGGAAGCGCTACAACACGCTTCACAGCTAAACAATGAAGCGTGTTGTAGCGCCTCCTAGTGAGAAACCCCGCGATGTCTTGACCGATTCAAATGAAGTTTTGCCATTACCGTACAAACTGCTGCTTCTCTATGAGACATACTCGTATGTATAGAGTATAGAGGGAAAAGCTTTTCCCTCTATACTTGGGAGCAGAGGTGACTGTGGCAGCACAGACGGATTTGTGTTCTTAATTATATTATAATGTAAACTCACGTATTAATCCCACGGTAGAAGGCAGAATCGTTTGATAACATTTTTTCTTCTTTAGTCACAACTGTCTTTTACTTTTGCTTTTTTATTTAAGACTGTATTCGTTCCTTCGGCAGATTGAGAGATAGAGAATTTATCAGCGGTATAAATATGAATGGTAGACATTAATTACATTTAGATCACGCATTCGTGTTAAGATCTCCCAGTGAAGTTGACTTTCATTCGTTTTATTATATAATAAATAGTATTTAATATACTTGAATGGTGTTTTATTTTCATTTTGCTCATAGACATAAGTACCGCAAAGTTGTTTCATAATTTTTATTACGTACTGTTGGGTTATATTAAATAAAAACACGTAATAACACCGCAAGGATAATATAATAAGAAAAGCGAAATATAATGTAATATCTCTAGCGATATTGTAAAGTCTCGAATTATTGTCAAATGAACATACTGCTTACAACAAAACGCATTATTTTTCGTGAAATGCATGCGATGGTAGTCAACTTACGCGGTGTGGAGGGATGGAGGGGTGCCCCTTGCCCAGTGGCACAACTCTCATGAAAAGATAATGCACCATTCCTGAGAAATACTATTTCCGAGTGCAAGGTTTAAAGGAACCTAACTAACCTAACGGGGGGGTGCCCCAAGTCCCGATTATGGGGGCAGAGATACTTCCGTATGTTCAGTTGACAATAATTCGAGACATTACAATATCGCGAGAAAAAACACAGAAGGGTGTAAAACACCTCTTCACGAAGCCCAAGCCGAAGCCGTTGTCCTCCCCATCATTGCAATCATTTTTTTGTTCTACACCATACCTGGGAACCTTCTAGTTTCGGAGATGTGGGGTTCAAAGTTACAACTTTTTGTTTTTTTTTTTTTTTAATTTCGTGTTTTTTCTGTAAGATTTTGAATTTTAACACCTCAACGATCCTCGTTCTATTCAATCCGTCCATCAACACAATGTTTTAAGTGCGTTACATTGAGTTCCACCACAAAACGTGATTTATAACCTCAAAAAAAAAGCGTAAAGTTACTTAGTTTGATGTGCAGAATGCTTGGTTAACGGCTTTGTGATGAGGTGGTTTTACATCCTGTATATAATTAATCAGTCTTAATAGAAGTATTTACAATAATTTGTAATTTTATATAGTCTTGTTAACCAAGAAATAATAGATGATTTGTCTTGAAACTTTGTGAATAAGCAAATCTACATGGGTTCGGAACCACGTGGACTGGGGCCGTGACCAATGGTCCAATGTGCTGTTCACGGATGAATCCAAGTTCGGCTTCCATCCAGATTCACAAAGGACGCGTGTTTGGCGAGTTCCTGGACGATGGAGCCGTCTCCAGAACCCTCAGGAAGTTCACCCATACCAAGGAGGAACAATTATGGTTTGGGCAGGAATTCGTCTTGGAGGACGGACGGATCTCGTTTTGGGTGCGGGGCAATATGACGGCAGAACGATACGTCCAACAGGTGCTGGGGCCCGTAATCTTGCCCCACAGAACACAAATGGGGCAAGATTTCCTGCTCATGCCCGACTATACCACACACGGCGAGAACGGTAACAGCTTGGTTACATACACATAATGTTAGGGCCTTAGACTGGCCTGCTCAATCGCCAGATCTAAATCCCATTGAGCATGCGTGGGATATGCTGCAAAGAAGAGCTCTGAAGGAAGTTCCCGAAAATCTGGCTACAGTAGATCAACTTTTTGCGCACCTCAGAAGGACATGGGACAATATTCCGCAGCAAGACATTGACAACCTTGTTCTGAGCATGCCGAATCGTTGCCGATGTGTTATCATGGGCGCTTTTTCAGACTACTAACTTCAAGTTTATAAACACAAATTAAATGATTTTTCTATTTTTTTCAGTTTTTACTCACAAATTAAAAGTTAATTCATATACGGTTTCCGTCTATGCTTCATTTTTTTTTCCATAAAATCCTGAAATTTTAATCTAAGTACCTTAACCATTATTAAAAAATGGTAGAATATTAAATAACGTATCTTTTAAATATATGTCACCGTAAAATTTCAAATACGTTATATTGTAATATCTCTATATTGTAAAGTCTCGAATTATTGTCAAATGTACATACTGCTTACAACAAAACGCATTATTTTTCGTGAAATGCATGCGATGGTAGTCAACTTACGCGGTGTGGAGGGAAGGAGGGGTCCCCCTTGCCAAGTGGCACAACTCTCATGAAAAGATAATGCACCATTCCTGAGAAATACCGATTAATATAACATAACCTATTCCCCCTAAAAAGCGTAGTCGAGTTTTAATTTTAGTCGTGTTTTAATTTTACCTCTACCAACCTCCTATCGTTATTGCCTTGAGCATATTAAAACTATTAACTTAATTTATTTGCTGTCTAAATAATTAAAGTTAAAATCAGTCAAAGTCAAAGTCAAAGTCAAAATCATTTATTTGCAAAAAATGTGGTACAAAAGATGGTAAAATAAAATGTAGTGCAATGACACATTTCGCCATAAAATTGGCATGCAAACATTTAAGTAATTATAATTAGATGCTAATAATAAAAAATGTGAAACAAACCTTAAATTACAAACTTAGGACCAGTGTGTTTAAAGTTACTCTCGACACAAAACAAAAAAGCATACTCTCGACACAAAACAAAAAAGCAAACAATGAAATTGTTATCAGTTTTTTTTTTTTTTTTTTATATACAAACACAACAACTATCTGAGATCAGTGTGTTTTAAAATTACTCAACACAGAAACAACATAAAATAATAAAAACATTAAAACAAACAAACGAAGATATTTTTTAATAGAACGAACATAAAAATAAAAAATAAAAAAATACAAACACAACAAATTATTATAATTTATGTTATTCTCTACAATACATTCCGGTAATGGTAAGATTGACAATTGGATTTTTTGAGAAATTCAGCTATGGAATAAAAACTATGTGAAATAAGCCATTTTTTCAGAACTATGCAAAATTTTCTGTACGGAAGATCCGTAATAAAGTTAGGTAGAGAGTTAAAAATGAGTGGAGCTATATATACACAATTACGTCTAAATAATTCAATCCTAGGTACAGGCATGGTAAGTAAATACTGTGTTACTGTACGTTTATTAACATTGTTTTTCAGTTCAAACAGTGAACAGTTAGTTTTGACAAATTTTGCAATTTCATAAATATAAATACAAGGAACTGTGAGAAGGTTGTGCGATTTATAAACTGGTCTGCAAGAATCAGTCCAGTCCATATTGAAGATAGAGCGTATGCATTTTTTTTGTGCCAGCAATACCCTAGTAACTTCAGAAGAGTTTCCCCAGACAATGATTCCATATCTGATAATGGAGCAAACATACGCGTGGTATACCATTAATGCAGTTTGTCTGGAGGTCTCATCTTTAACTTTTTTCAAGGCGAAAACAAATCTATTTATTTTAATACATATTTCATCAATATGATCCTTCCAGGTGAGATGTTCATCGATTGTAATACCTGGAAATTTTGTTTTATGAATTTGTTCAACTATTTGGTTTGTATGTGATATTTTAAGGTGTACATATTTACTCTTCTGTGTTTTAAAATTAATTACTTTAGTTTTTTCTATGTTTATTTTTAAGGCGTTTAAATCTAACCATGTAATAATTCTATTCAAGGTGTTGTTTATATTAAACTCATGCAATTCACAATTTTTATTATCAAAAATAACTGTTGTGTCATCAGCAAACAGAACGCAATCTTGGTCTATCGTTTGTGGAAGATCGTTTACGTATAAAAGGAATAACGGTGGCCCTAAAATGCTACCCTGCGGAACACCAAAGTAATTGATCCGGGGTTGAGAATCAAAGTTCGTAATACTATTAATTTGGTCGTCGAATTTAGTGATTCTCGTTATCTGTGTACGATTTGAGAGATATGATTTGAACCACTCTAAGGCTGGGCCTCGGATACCAATTTTGTTTAGTTTATCAGTGAGAATTGTATGATTAACGAAGTCGAAGGCTTTGCTTAGGTCTAAAAATAAAGCTGAAGTGGTAATTTTAGAGTTTATTTTATTTAAAACTGATTTTACTAAATTAAATGCAGCAAGTGATGTGGATTTCTTTTTTCTAAATCCATACTGTTCTTTTGCAAGCGAATTATATTTATCTAGGAAAGAGAGGGTTCTCTTATACATAACTCTTTCAAAGACCTTTGACAGAATCGGAATCAGTGCAATGGGGCGGTAATTGTTTTTATCCGTTTTAGAGCCTTTTTTATGCAATGGTTTTATTACAGACATTTTGAGTTTATCCGGAAAGCAGCCTTGTTCTAGAGATAAATTAATTATATACGAAAGAGGTTCTGCAATGTAGGGAGATATTTGTTTTAGAAGGTCCGTAGAAATATCGTCAAAGCCGGCCGATTTAGTGCTTTTAAGTGAATTTAATATGCTGAATATTTCAGAGGGATCAGTAGGATTCAAAAATATGCTATTTTCGTTAGTTTTAATATTTGAATTGGTCGATTTAGGAGGATGTTGTGATTTAGCGCTGCTTTCAACAACATCAATAAAGAAATTATTAAATTTATTTGCGATATCCAAGCCTGATGTTGCTGTAACATCATCATCAATAATAGTATTAATATATTCTCGAGACCTCTCGTTACCTGTACAATGTTTAACAATATCCCATGAAGCTTTACCCTTGTTTTTTGAATACGCAATGTGCTTTAGGTTACATAAAGATTGTAGATTATGAATACATTTTCTTAACATATTGGAGTACACCTTAAATTTTGTTTTATTTTCACTTGTTTTGTTTAAATAATATTTATGTCTTAGTGTTCGTTTAGTGAGACTACTCATTTTAACTCCTTTTGTGATCCATTTTAATGTACCATGTTTGAATTGTTTTTTAACTCTTATGAGAGGGAAACATAATTTATAAAATAAAGTTAAAGTGTCATGAAAGTTATCGAAAGCATTATTCGTATCGGAAATGTTGTAGACTTCGGAAAAGGATAATTGACTAATATGATCGATAAATTTGCTGACATTTTCCTTACTAAGGTCATTTATGGTCATAAAGTAATAACTTGACATAGGTTTTTGATCATATTCAAATTTAACAACCTGTGCTGTGTTATGATCAGATAAACAAACATTGTGCGTGGAACCTGTTATATTTGGAATATTACTGATGATGTTATCGATACAAGTGTTTAACCTGGTGGCCTCTTTAATGTGGCACCGCATACCATAGTTTGAGAGGAGTTCTTTGAATTTTGTACTATTACTGTCATTACTTAAAAGGTTAATATTGAAATCACCAGCTATGATTATTTTACTTTTTTTATATTGTAGTTTTCGCAGAGTTTTGTTCAAGTTTTCAAAAAAAATATTTACGTCAGACGAGGGTGTTCTGTATATACATAATATGATTGCTTGTATTGATTTAATTTCAAGCCAGCAGATCTCATATTGCTTATCAATGCAGAATTCATTGATTTCTTTCAATTCGGTACTTTGCAGGTGATTTTTACAGAGTATGCATGTACCACCTCGCCGCTGATCAGGCCGTGAGTACATCGCACCAACATAAAAATTATTTAGATTGAGGTATTTTTCTTCCCCTCTTATAACAAAATGCTCGCTGAGGCATAAAACATCTATATTTATATCACATTCGCGCATCTCATTAACAATCAAATCGATCTCTGACATTTTGTTTAAAGCTCCTGCAATGTTTTGATGCAGTACTGAAAAACAACTTCTACTGGTTTTTTTGTTACTATTTTTTTTAACTATTTTTACATTGTTTTTTAATGAACCGGTAAGATTATGATAAAATAGCGTAGTGTTACATGGTGTGGTCTCGAAAAAAAGTTTTGTTTGGGGTGTTATTTAATTTGATTTTAGGAAAGTAATAAGGAATTAAATAATAAAATAAAAAAAATAAAAAAAATAAAAATTTTTATTTGACACTTAGAATTAAAAACACATGTTACAAGCCAATCATAATAAGTAAGCACACGAGTGTTTGTCCACAAATCTGATCCTAACCCCCAAACTAGGCCTCAACCTGTATTTTAGGGGTCAGCGTTCAGCCATGGATTCCATTATTTAATCTAACAGCTTTTGAGAGTGTCGCAACAGAGTTGACAGCCAGGGTTATTGCCATTTGGTAACACATATTGATAAAAAATAAGGATAATAAAAGGGATATAGGAACAACAATTACATTTAAAATTACAGTTTAAGGAATAAAAATAAGGTAATAATGTTAAAAGTTTAAGTGTGTATGTTTGAGTGTGAGAGTGAGTGAGTGAGTTGATGAGTGTTTGTGTTGTGTGTCAGCGTGCATGTGGTGGAAGTGTGTTGTCTGTGCGTATGAGAGTGAGTGAGTGTCTGGTTTGGTTTGCACCTTTGAATGAGTGTAAGAACGGAAAAAGTAAGAATACACACAGTGCAAATGGATTTGATGCAAATTATATTATGTATGTAAGCAGACTTTCAGTCTCCTGATAGTCCATCTTTTGGAGCCAGTCTGCTAATTTCTTCTTCATTTCCTGCCGACACATTTTAGCAATGTTTAGCTTTTTGTTAGCGAGATTGTACAGTTTGCTGCTTAAGCTATTAAATTGGTGTTTGGCAAATGAGGTCCGGCAGGGTATAGTAGGGCATATGGAAGATTTGCTACGCTTATTGGCGTCAGGTAAGGGAACACTTTTTTGTCTTCTCTGGGTGGATTTGAGCACATAGAGCTGGCGGACAGTCAGAACTTTAAGCTCAGAGAATAGTGTTGAGGTGGGGTACCTGTACGGTTTCTTGGTCATTACCTTGAGCAAAGCTCTCTGTGCTCGCTCCAACCCGATCAGGTAGGTCTTAGCTGCACCACCCCACACGGTTATGCAGTATTGGATAATGGACTGACATAGGGCTAGGTAGACTAGTTTCAGATTTTCCAGTGTTGCAGAATCCCTAAGGGTCCTGAATATATGTATAAGCCGCCTAGTTCTGGCAATGATCGAGCCAATGTGCCTGTCCCACCTCAGTCCATCATCCATCAGCACTCCTAAATATTTTGCCGAGTCTACCCGAGAGATAGCCTGGCAAGTACATTTGTTTCGGGTCTCGCAAGTATGTGCTATTATGGAATAGTCAGGCAAGGGCTTAGTGTTGGGTCTCAGAAAAAAAGGTAAGAAATGTGTTTTACTTAGGTTTAGTGTTAGGAGATTTAGTCTTAGCCAGGTCATTATTTTAGAGAGAGAGTGTTCGGCTCGTTCCTTGACCACCTGCCAATTCCGCCCCCATACAAATACAGCAGTATCATCTGCATATGTAAAAATTTTGGTATGTTGGAGTGACATTGTGCAGAGGTCATTTATATAAACCAAGAACAACAGAGGTCCCAAAATACTCCCCTGTGGTACCCCAAAGAGGATTGTGCGCTCCTCGCTAAGGCAATCACCTATTTTGACCCATTGCTTACGCCCGGTAAGATAATCTTTAAAAATATTCAAAACATTGCCTCGTACTCCAATTCGTTCCAACTTTGACAAAAGGATAGGAACAGAAACTGTGTCAAACGCCTTGGAGAGATCTAGATATATACATAGGGATCTATTCCTTTTGTCTAGGTTTTCTACTACTTGCTCTGTCAAATCCAACACTGCGTCCTCTGTAGAGATACCCGATCGAAAACCGTACTGGTTGTCGGCTAAGATTTTAAACCGATTCATAAAATTTTTGAGGGACGTGTAGAGAATTTTTTCCAAAATTTTTGATAAGGCCGACAACACCGATACGGGCCTGTAATTATTGACGCAGTCTCTGTCCCCACTCTTGTGAATTGGGTATACAATAGCTTTTTTTAAAGCATCAGGGAATACCCCAGTCCTAATGGCACGGTTACAGATGTGCGTTATAGGTGGAATCAGTACACGTCGGCAATCTCTGAGGAGGGTAGGTGGAATTCCATCCCATCCAGTAGCACAATCTGGCCGCAGCTGTAGGATAATGGATTCAATATCTGCTTCATTTACTTCTAGAATAACGAGCGAGTTGGATGGTTCGTTTTTGGGACAGTCTGAAGCAGGTGACTGATGGGAGACAGAATCATTTGTAGACGAGGTTTGGGACAGAAGGATGTTATTGGCAAGATTTTTACCGACGTCAGTGAAAAAGTTACAGACAAGGTCAGTAGACGATTTTGGGCTATCTGAAATTTGGAGTAGTTCCAAAGGATTGTCCTTGACTTTTTGAGTGTTAGTTATCTTTTTGATAGCTTTCCATAGGGCTTTAGGGTCGTTGCCTGCTTGATCCAGTTGACTTTTCTCATATGCAATTTTTAGTTTCCGCAGGAGTTGATTTGTAAAGTTCCTGTACCGTGTATATGTTACTTTAAGTGTCATGTTATCCGGGGATTTTTTTGCTTTAATATGTAACCTATCGCGATTTTTAATACAGCGCAGGAGCCCCGGGGTGATCCACGGCTTTAGGATTTTTTGCTTATTAGGCACTAAAACAGTTTGCGTGTGTTTATTAATAATTGATGAGATTGTTGAAATTAGATAGTTGGTTGCTGTGTTAGCGTCATCCATTTCTAAGAGAGGTTTGAAGTTTATGCTTTCTATTTCGAGTTTTATTGACGGATAATCAATGCGAGTTTTAGTGTTACTGTACTGACGTTTACTACACACGTTTTCTAAGAACAATACGACAGGCATATGATCGGTTATATTTGATTCTAGTACTAGTGTTGTAGAAGGCAGTTTAGATTTTAGTAGAATGTGGTCCAGACATGTTTTGATTCTAGTAGGAAGTATATGTGTAGGGAAGAAGCCATGGGATGCATTGAAGGTAAGGTATTCCTCTGAAAAAGGGTCTTTGTTCGTGCTACAGATGTCAATGTTGATATCACCAACGAGGACGTGCGTACTAGTTTTTAGTCCAGTGTAGACAGTATTCAAACTGTTTAAGAAGTTATCGTGGTTACTTCTAGTCTTAAGTGAAGGGGGGCGATAAATAGCAACTATTTCTAAGTTCTTACCTATTTGACAAACCATACAATTTGCATCTTTGAAAGCTGGTTCATAAACTAGACAGGTTAGTTTTTTGCTGGTAAAAATAATAATACCGTCATTTTGGTTGACAATATTTCTGGTGTAATGTGATACGTACCCATCCAGGATAGGTAGATCTTTTACCTTGCTAAGCCAACATTCGGATAATACTATGACATCAAAGTTTACTTTTGTAAGAGTCAATAAGATGCGGAGTTCGTCAAAGTTTTTGTTTACACTTCTTATATTGATGTGAATTATCTTTACAGCTCGACTTGAATTGCCAGCATATTTGTTACAGTCCTCTGGACTGCAAATGTAAGCATTTTTAATGTTGCACAAGTCAAGATCGTCATTAATATTATTGATATGGTCAAGATTAGCCATTTGAAAGGAAAGCAGAATCAATATTGGCGCAATATTGGTACATTTTGTATTTAAACACATTGTCGCAATTAAACCTCTTGTTTTTAAGTCTTACACGAAACATATAGGGTGCGTAAACATGAGTATAAGAATGTCTATGTGGAAGGTGCAGTAGATATGAGTGAGTTGGCGAATGAATTGAGTTGAATTTTTGTGTATGAGAGTGAATTATTGGTTTAGTGTAAGTCTTGTAAAGTATCATAAGTGAAATAGAGACAGAGTTTATACAGTAACGATTAAAATTAAAATAAATTAGATGTATGAAAGCTAGCCAGGCAATAAAGTATTTTAGGCAGATTAATAGTCACAGACCCCTGCGCAGGTCCAATAGAGATTGTTCAGACGAGATTAGGAGTTGTTTTTCTCCTTGTACTTTGCGCAGGAATATGTTACCATTAGAAGACCAGCAAAATTGGAAGCCATTTTGTTTTTCATTGGTATAGCTTCTTGAATATTATTTGGAAAAGTTTTCTTATTAGTTTTAGTAGTGGTGTTAAAAGCGATTTGTCCTGTGTGTGTGTTTGTGATAGTATTTGAGACGACTGACTCTTTGGACAAAAAAGTGTGGTTGTAGTATGTAGTGTCTATGAAGAAATTAATTTTTTTACATGTATCAAATAAATAACGTTTTTTGCTATTGAAATGTCTCCCAGACTCTAGAAAAGTACAATTTACAAAGTTTTGCGACATGTTTTTTAGCAAATTATTTAATAACATTTCATTTAGATGACTATTGTGCAGAACATTTAATAAAATAACATTGGAGTTTTTTACGCTTTTCAATAAAGACACTAATTCTATAATTATTTTGTTCGGGTTAGTGTCATTTTCACCAATACATAATATTAAAAAATTGCCTTTATAATCACTTACTTTACAATTTTGTGACAATATACCCTCAGTTGTTGCGTGAGGCTTTATCATCGATGTTATCCGGTATTTTTCATAATGAGTGTTGCTTCTTGAGTATAATAGTGTTGAAGCTAAATCGGAACATTGTTTCCCACCTAATATTTGAATTTCCGGTTTTCTATTCGGAATGGTCGAGCATGTGCTGCCCGCTATTGGCTCATAATGTGACATCGATTTCTTGTAACTCGACACATTAGCGCCATCTAGGTGAACTAGGTGCGTTGACTTTGCTTTAGCAGCGGTGATATCAGCAGCATTCACATGTAGGCTACTAATCTTGTTCATCACGTTTTCACGTACGATGGTTTTTCCTATGAATGAGTTGTCCGCTATCGAAACATTTAATTCTGGTTCCTTACTTATTTTGTCTTCATTTGGTTCAGCGTGCATAGGAACTGTAGGGGTTTGAAATTCGATGTCCAAATCTAGTTTTCGTACCGAAATATTTGACCTGTTTATGTTTGAGTGCTTTGATTTCGTTTTACAGGATAAAGTGTTGCTTCTTACACTTAAACTTGTAATGTACATGTTTTTGTATTGTTCCGTTTTTTGTTTTTCTACTTCAAGTTTTCCGTTCAGGGATTCATTCTCATTGTTTAGCGTATCAATTTCCAAATTAGCACTCTTCAATTGCTCCTTTAAACATTCTATTGTAGTTTGTAGTTCTGTATGTTTTCCACCTCTTCCGACGTGTGTGGATAAGTCTATCATACTTTTAGCACTTAAGTCTGATGCCAAACTGTCCATAGACTCACTTGAAAACTGAGAAAGGGATGGCTTTGGAAGCCTGTTCCTCAGTTTGTAATTGTTGCGTGATTCCATGTTTAATGAGTTTGTTAACAACTCAAGCTAATATCGAACAAAATAAGTCCGTTACGTGTAGCAGCTTTTATTTACAATAAATGATGTACTGTATTAGGTGCAGCGACTCGCTCATCGGTTTTATAGCATTTGGTGGGGTGTTGTTATTGTTTTTAAATGATAACACCGTTCCGTTTTCGTACTTCGAATCACTTTTATAATTTTAGCACTGCTTCATACATTTATTGTCCGTGATTGAATTTTATTTAAACTTTATTTTATTATTTACGTTTACACTGTGACTAAAACCAATTTTGAATTTCGTAATGTCACAAAAAGACATGCAGTTTGCGGGGCGCGAACTTATGACCTCAGACACGGCAGTCATACATTGTGCACAATGCGCTAAACTGGCTCTTATATTTATTAATGAAATTTGTATTCGGTTGATAGGAAAATAGAAAAGTTCGTTATGATGCGTCTTATTTTGAATTTAAAATGTTTGTATGCGCGCGCACTTATAGTTTCAAAGTTCAGTTTTTGGTCTTATTTTGAATTAAACACTAGGATTTATACTTGATAACATTTTCATGCGTACACTGTATCATTATCACATTGTTGTTGCAAGTAGTTTCGTAAGTTTTTGGAGATTTAACACATTGAACTTAACTTAATCACAGTTTGAGATTAGAATCTTCAACACATTGTAACTTTGTTAACTACGTAAATTAGGTTTTGTTAACACTTTCACATAACGTTTACACTTTATTGTTCATTGTAATACAGAAATATCGCTGCTAAATAGACTTTTTCCATTTTTTTTGAATAAATATTACGGAGCTCAATAATTGCGTGGCGGCAGCGCCATCTATTCCCCTATCGGTTCAGTGTTAACCCCGATTGGGGTTGTTCCGTACCGGACAACTGCCGCTGCTGGGACTGTGGCTGGACAGCCCCGCAGGCTACGCGCTAATCTCAACTGCAAGACCGACCTACCTACCACCATCATTCTCCTACGTTCTGGAACCTTCAGGATAGTGGTTTTCTTTAGGCGGTCTAGAACCCAACACGAGCTCGATATTAAGAACCCCCACACCAGTCTTCTACTGGGGTGATCCAAACCTAAGGACCCACATCTAATTGTTTTTTTACTATCATATATTTTTGTTATTATAGTTTTTACTTACTCTTCCGAGTATCATTTACCGGCTGGGTCCTAAATGTTACACTTGTCAGGGTTTTTTTTTAATTTAATTTAACTCGTTTTCGATGGGAAATTATAGCATGATCCCCCGCTCTGGGCAGAATGGAAGATAATGTCAGACTTTTACTGATTGAAATCCGTCCATGTTCTTTCTTAGCCCTTTGTGGTCCAGGGCCACGGTATCTCTTTCGAACAGTCTCGTAGCCCCGGCAATCAGTGTCCCTTCCACCAGAACTTGATTCATATGACAATAATAATAAAATGTTATTTATTTCTTCATGTAACACTATATGGTACTTATAAAAATGTGGTATCTATAATGGCACACGCTCATAAACATCAATGCATGCACATTTTATTTTGTTTCAACGGATCTCTAGGCAACGTATTGGGGATTTTTGCTTCAACAGGAAGTTTCATAATACTATTAATTCTTGACTCGTTAATTAAGAGTTGCTTGTTAATAGTTCTTTTAATTAGTACTGCAGTATTTGTTTGTACTTCTAAACAATAAGCTTGTATTCTCAGATAAAGTACATCTATTTTAATCCTATCGGGTTTATTGAACAGCACCGTTTTAATATTTGGTGTTACTATTCCTGTACCGGTCGCCAGCGGCAGCGGTGGACGCTACATCTTCTCCTGAAACAACTTACTATATCAGAAGTATAAAATGTGTAGAACGCAATGTTTGCTGGCGTTATTAGCGCTGCACGTGGGGTTGGCGCACTCATGGGGTGAGTACACTTGGTCCAAAATGATTTTTTAGAGTCTCTTGGCGAAAAATCCCACTATGTTTAGCAAATAATATAGCTTTGACGAAAATTACCTCAGGAGGAGAAAATTTAGTTTTACAGAACGCGTTCCATATTTTCGGTTCCTGAAAAATTGCTAAGAAAGTACGTATGGCAAAGACTTTCCTGTAGCATTTAAAACTTTTATGCACAGATGACTTGCTTCATTTCGATCTTTTGGGTTCCTTTGTCAAATAGCTGCTGTTATTTTTTTCGTATTTATCCGTAAGAGATAAATACAAAAACATTTATTCGTAGGATATGGTAGACACAAACCAAGTTGTTAGAATGTTATGGTTCAGGTCATATTTGCCACAAAAAGCGAGACAAGAATTTTATTTTAATTTGGTTACACCACACTATTCGACGTCTTGTTTTATTGAGCCACAATTAGCTTCCCTTAATTACTACTTACCAATTTATTTTTCCTCTTGTCATATTTTCATTGCGTTATTCCAGAGGAACGAGTTCATTAGTAATTAATTTTAATTGGAGCATTTCGCATCTGGAATATCTTAGCAAAACTGTATTAATTTAGGCCATGTATCGAGTAGGTAAACGTGAAATAAATTAATTAACTGTACGTTCATGAAAAACAGGAAAGAGGATAAACTATAATAGGCGATTCTTGGTGATAATCTTCATATTTAAATAACTCAATAACTGATTGCCAGCAATTTTGGTAAACTTTTTACGTTTTAGACCACTTTCACATTTAGGCGACTTTGGCAGCGCGACGGTCGCGCTGTCAGACTTTCATATTAAAACATAAGCAGCGGCGCGGCTGTCCTTATAATGTGAAGGCATTTGTGCTTCTGCCGCGCTACTGTCGCGCTGCTAACGTCCTAGTGTGAAAGCGGCCTTAGGATTCGGTAGTTAAACAAAAAACCCTTATTATATACGTATAACCCAGTCCGTCTATCCACACTGTTGGTTGACTTATCTTATTTTATTTTATTTTATTTATTCAGGGACAATAAACAGCTACAATATGTGTTTGAACAGAGTAAAGATACTACAAAACATTAACAATATTGCAGCCCACTACATTATCCGCATATTGACACGAACGAATAAAATAATGAGTGCCACTAGATAGGTAAAAAATATAATATTATAAAAACTTACATCAAAATTAATAAACAATAAATAATGATAGAAATACCAAATAATTCAAGAAAGAAACAATTATGACCTGCAAGTTGTGTGTTTTGGTCCCCTAACCACTCAGAAATCTGCAAAAAAAGATGTTACTACAAACTCATCAATGCCCTGATATGGGAAATCGTTTTGTATCGGGCACTAACCTAGAAAGAATGAGAAATATGAACAATTTTTTTGAATGTCTAAGAATTCATCCGACCACGGAACCCTTTAAAGTGCGGGGTCAAACACGCATTTGACGTGACCTAACTCTTAACTCGTGAGTGAAGTCAAATGTTATGTTTTGTTTCAGACATCGCGGTAGGCGTAGGAGATCAACTCATATTTTATACCGACAGGACTAAGACAAACACCGTGAATTTAATTTCGAGAAATCTCACAGCGTTAGCTTACGACAAAGTACACAACACCATGCTATATGTCGATAAACAGAGTAACAACGACACTATATGTGGTTTTAACCTGAATTCCGAAGAAAACAAATGTTTAGTAGAGAGAAATGGTAGAAATATTCATTCAATTGCCTTCGAACCGGCCACGGAGACACTATTCTTTACAGATACTAATGATAACAGCATCAACTGGATTTCGTTAAAACCCGGATCCGTTAACAATGTTCACGGAAATCTTTTAATCAAGATGGATGACCGAACTCCCAGTCATATCGCCGTGGATAGCTGTAGAGGGTACGATATCAATGACTGTTTCAAAATCAAAATTTGTTTGATTGCTTCATATTTTTATTAAATAGTTTTATTCAATTTGCAGGTACATTTACTGGATAAACATAGACAATAAGCCGAATTTTTTGGAGTGCATGGAGAGAGCCAAATTGGATGGTTCCGGCGGAGAGTTTATTAAAAGAAAATTCAGATATCTAAATGTGTTGAGCCTGGTCATTGACCCACAAACTGGGAAGATTTATTATTTAGATGGTTTGGATCTGGGTAATTCCTATGAAAATATGTATTTGAATCGTGCGGATTTGAATGGAGAACGCGAAGAAGTAGTGGTTCGATGTGAAGGTGGAGGCTATACAGCGTCAAAAGAATTGACCATCTCAAAAGATTACTTATACTGGGTGAACCGAACCGAGAGCTACTATACCGTTTGGCAATTAGCAAAGAACGCAAGAAAACCCGAAAAGATAAGCACGTTCGATGCTGAAAAACCACTTGTTTTAGCTACCAACTACAACATAGAAGATCAGAATCAGGGTCTTCAAGGCTGCATAGCTCTGTCAAGTCTGATACCAACAATCACAAACAGATACACATCATTCAGACATCTGACTCTCGCTGATTTACTGTCAAATTGGCGATAAATAATAATAATCTTCACTATAATTCAGTTTCATATGCATTTTGTTTCTTATTTCCTTTTTAAGCGCGTCTTTAAAAGTTTCGTAGGATTAACAAGACCACTTGTAGTTAACGCAATGTCTTTTTTTGTTTGTTTTTTTTTTCAAATTCGTCATATTTTAGAATGTACAAGTGCACAAGTATTTTTCACCTCATCTAAATCAACTATACTATCTATAATAATCTTATACTTAGAACAAAATCCTGTATATTACAATGTACAGATTTTTTGGTCTCAACGATTAAAAAAAGAACCAACCAGGGTGACTTAAAATAAGTAACTGAAAATATTAAAACCACTTTTAAAATTTTTGTTTGTTTGTTTGACCGCGCATCACGTAAAAACTGCTGGTCGGATTTTGACGAAAACATCACTACTCAGATACTCTTAAATAAACTCAGAATATCATCTAGGTAAAAGATATTATGGAAAATTTTGGAAAGAGGGGGTGAAAAGGGGGGTAAAGTTTGTATGAAAAAAAAAATTGATTGTTCTAAAAACATGAAACTCAGAATAAATACTTATTAATAAAAAAAGAAAAATAACTTCAGAAAAAACGCTTCAGAAGTCGGTGACCTTTTTTTGATTGATTTAGTTTTTTTGTCAACGACTTCTGAAGCGTTTTTTCTGAATCTATTTTTCACTTTTTTTGTTTTCTCTGAAGTCGGTTTTATTTTTTGTAAAAAAGTTTTTATTTTCACTTTTTAGTGGTTCACATGTGCTTACCCCTTCACAGCGTACCGGCGTGATTTTAGGTTATGAACTGGTGTAAACAATAGACAGATATGAGATTTCAGCAATCCGAGTACATTTGCTATCATTTATTGAGGAGTTCCGTTGCATATCCGAAGTTCTTCTCAGATCTTCATCAAATTGAATTGGGATCACTTCGAGAAAGTACAATTCCTAAAACTACCCAAACCGCTTCTAGTGTGCCTATAAAATGTGAAGAATTCTCTCTATTTCTCCAGAATCCCATCATCAGCTACTGATTTGATGATTATAAGACCACACAGGAAGCACCAGCTTTCAAATAAAATAAGAACGATCAAAATCGGTTCACCCAGTAGAAAGTACTGAGGTAACAATTATTTTCGAAATCAGGTGTATTTTACACATGTGCGTACCCCCTCAGAGCATACAGGCGTGATGTTACGTCATAATATAGTATAAACAATGAACCTACAAGCGATAGCAGCAATCACTGCAGATTTGCTGTGTATTTTTGAAGAGTTCCGTTGTATATCTCCGAAGATCAGCATCAGGTCTTCAGCAAACTAAAATGGGACCAAACGGGAAGCACCAGCTTTCAAACAAAAAAAGAACCATCAAAATCGGTTCACCCAGTCGAGAGTACAAAAAAAAAAAAAAAAAATACAGACGAATTGAAAACCTCTTTTTGGAAGTCGGTTGAAAATAAAGAAATACCGGTTTCAGCATTTTTTTTTAATCTCATCGAGAGACGCAAAAAAGAGGGTTTTTTTTGTTTAATTTACTTCAAACATCACTGTCACCACTACCTATTATAAAACAAAGTCTCTGCCGCCGCCGCGTCTGTCTGTCCCTATGTACGAGTATGCTTAGATCTTTAAAACTACGCAAACGATTTTGATTCAAGAGGAAGGTTAGGTTGTATACAATAAAAACCAATGAGCTGAAAACCTTTAAAAGTTGCTACATATACTGTAAATCTAATACAGGTAAATATAATTTCTCAGTTTTCTTGAAATTACATTTTTGAGGTGAAAACGGAAAAAAACAGCGGAACTCAAGATAATCGGCTTTCCTCGGTATAAGCAGTTGGTAATGGTACAGTACATGGTGGAAACGGTAAACGGGGCAGTAAGGGGAGCTACCTTAACCGCTGCAGCAAAACATTTTTTTGATGCCAATCAATCCTTTTTCTTACACTGATCAAAAAGTTCTTTCAGAACACCCCAGGTTGGAGTATTCAAAAAGTCAGAAATTGCCTTAAGGTGAAAGCAGCTACATGAAAATGGCCTTAGGAAACGTAATTTTTCGTGAAATTTTGGTGCACATTCACAGATTTAAAAAAAACTTACTCACAGTTAGCAAGAAAATTGCTACTATACACACAAAATTTTTTCGACACAATCGATCCTGTTTCTAATACTCATCGGTTAAGGTAATTCCCCCTACTGCCCCGTTAACCGTTTCCACCCTGTATAATACCTCATCATCTTCCTGCCCTTTTCCCATTTTATTTCATTTTTTAGTCAGTGCAACACGTTTTCTTCTTCCATTCTCCCCTGTTAGACGTCACGGCATCATTTACCTCTTTCTCTTTCATATCACTCTTCACACAATCCATCCATCTTTTCTTTGGCCTTCCTCTCCCTCTCCATCCATCAATATTAATGTCCATCACTATTTCAGTCACATGCGTTTCATCCCTCCTCATTACATGCCCATACCAAGCCAAACGACTTCCTTTCAATTTTTCAGTAACAGTAGCCAGTTTCAAACTTCCTCTAATGTGTTCATTCCTTACTTTATCTATTCTTGTCACTCCATACATCCATCTCAACATTCTCATCTCCGCTACATGCAATCGTTTTTCATCCATCTTCTTCACAGTCCAGCATTCTGATCCATACAATACGACAGGTCTTATAACGGACTTGTATATTTTCCCCTTTAACTTGAGGGGCATCCGTGGGTCGCAAGTTGTTCCAGTGACCTGTTGCCATTTCATCCATCCTGAGTTGATCCGGTGCGTTACGTCCCGGTCTACTTCGCCATTTCCCTGAATAAGCAACCCGAGGTACCGAAAATCGGAGCAGAACGGTATGGGCGTTCCGGCAAGAGTTATGGGCACAGGCATAATACATATTACAAATAAAATAATACTACGAAGAAAATAGGTAGACCATACGAATGTTCATAAGACATAAAGCCGGAAAGTTACAAATATAATACTACTAACGAGTACAAATCATACTATCTAGAAACAAAAAATGCAAAGTCAAAGTAATTTATTTGTTAAGCATAGGTAATATGGTACAATAAACTAATAATATTTGTGGTATAACAAAAAAAAATGTGTATCACGTTTTGCCTTGCAAGGCGTACAAATTAGGCGTAAAAATACAAGCTAAATAAGTCTATTTCAAACAAGTAAGGTCATAAATAAGATAGAATAAAAAGTCGATCGGACATTTTTATTTTATGCTTCTATCATCTAAAAACTCATTGATCAAGTAGTAAGTAAGCCTTTTCAATCAGGAATTTCTTAAGCTGTGATTTAAAATGGTATATGTTGGTCATGCTTTTTAAAGTTTTTGGTAATTTATTATAAATCTTTGGACCCATGCCTAGACAGCTCTTTGAGGAAAATGCAGTACTGTGTTTTTTGGACTTTAGTGTGCTTTGGTGACGCCTAGTATTAAGTTTTTCAAATTTATATAGATTTTCCTTAACAAATATGGAAATTTCATGAAAGTAGAGCGATGGAAGCGTGAGTATTTTTAAGTTAACGAAAAATCTTTTGCAACTTTCCGTGGTTTTTAACAATCATATGGCTCGAAGACATTGTTTTTGGGCTTTAAATGCCATTTCTCTGTTGGTAGAGTTGCCCCAAAATATTATGCCGTAACAAAGAGATGAAATGAAATGAAATGAAATGAAATGAAATGAAATTATTTATTTTGCAAATAGGATACTCAATCACTTTTACACGTCAAGAGAACGTTGGCGCCGGCATTTCCTAACTGACTACCCTGGAGAAGAAATGCCGAAACAAACTCAGGGATCGTGGTCTCTTTTAAGTCCAGACACTATTATTTGCAAATAATAAAATAAAATGAAAAATAATTAATAATACAAATACAATATTTGAGGAAATAAATTCAATGTCAAAAAATTAAATTAATATTAAAAAATAATAAATGAAAATAATTAATAATACAAATACAATATTTGAGGAAATAAATTCAATGTCAAAAAATTAAATTAATATTAAAAAATAATAAATGAAAATAATTAATAATACAAATACAATATTTGAGGAAATAAATTCAATGTCAAAAAATAAAATAATATTTAAAAAATAATAAATGTACCTAGTTTAATATATGAATAGGATATTTCGGCCCAAGCGAGCAGCTCATTCCCAAGCGCATTTATCATTTAGGTAATCTGATATTTTGTAATAACCTTTTTTTAAAAGTTTAGTTTTAATAAAAAATTATTGAAAAGCCACATTCTTAAGGATTTTCATGAATAAACACTAATATTCGGCCAAGCTATACCAATTGTTAATTTACATTGTATTGAACACACTACATTATTCTAGAATATACTAGAGAATACCCTATAAAAATCACACTGTAACACACTCAATTATATACATAAATGAAACAATTATAAACATACATACACTACATTTTAATCTAATACATACTTACCCTTCCTACATAATACTATATACATGTATACGCAAAAATCAAAAATTGTTATATTACACCATTACAAAAAAACATTCTCCTAATTTAACACTTAAGATTATATTAAAGATTACATTAAGTGATCAAAATATATAAATTCAATGTACCTAGTTACAAATATAACATCCATTTTACTAATAAGATAAAAATATAAATTTACGAATATAACAATATGACATACATGCACTTTAAAACGCGATGAAAGAAAAAAAAAAAAAAAAAATATCACTGTGACATGGGCCTTAATAAACATCTATTGTATTTTTATATGACTGTACTCCTCAGCTCATGCACAACTACCCGCATTAGCGCATGTGATGTCGTACACTTAGTTCAATTATTTTTTACAACTACCCTTTTACTGATTTACTAAAACTGTTGCGAAATTCTAATGTCATTCTTGTTATTGACTTATTGTATCAACTCACTACGTAAATCGGCCTCATGTACCTATTTATAAGTTATAATATTGTATTTTCTCTGTAAGTGATTGTAAATCTTTTGAGAAAATAAATGTCTAAAACCGTAAAACCGTAAAAAAAATAAATTTCTTGATGGGTAGATTACGAATTTCAATGGGAAGTTTATTGTAGAAGCGTATACATTGACCCATGAACGAGTTGCTTACTCTGTGGAGACGAGTAGCATGTCCAACTAAATTGTGTTTGTTCCTAGTATTTATGCTGTGAACATCAGACATTTTGACAAAAGTTGATATGTTTTTATGAACATACATTAAATTTTCAAAGATATATTGAGAGGCTACAGTCAGAATATTTATTTCTTTGAATTTCTCTCTGAGAGAAACCCTTGGACCAAGATTATAAATGGCTCGAACAGCTCTTTTCTGTAAAATGAATATGGTGTTAATATCCGCACAGTTTCCCCAGAGGAGTATACCATATGTCATAAGGCTATGAAAGTAACTGAAGTAAACTATTCTGGCTGTATCCACATCAGTTATTTGTCGGATCTTTTTTATAGCATAGGCGGCTGAACTAAGCCGTCCTGACAATTTGCTTATGTGAGGGCCCCATTGAAGTTTGGCGTCAACGGTTATACCCAGAAATACCGTTGACTCAACAAGGTCCAACTTTACTCCATTTAGTTGTACATTGGTACTGCGCTGCCGGACATTTGGCGTTGAGAATTTCATTAATTTAGTCTTTGATTCATTTAAAAGAAGATTATTTACATTAAACCAATGAACAACCCTGGAGAGTGCATTGTTAACTTCGTCAAAGTCATCAAGCTCACGCTTGATTTTAAAAATAAGTGAAGCTCAACACAATCTTCTGATTATCCCTTATGTGATAAGGTAAGTCATTAATATATATTAAAAATAAGAAAGGACCTAGAATTGAACCCTGCGGAACTCCCATGGTGACCGCAGATCCATTCGACCTCTTACCATTGACATCGACCCTCTGAATTCTGTTATGCAAATACGAAGTCAGAAGGTCAAGAGCCTTGTTTCTGATACCATAGTGGTGAAGTTTCCCGATGAGTGTATCGTGATGAACGCAATCGAAAGCCTTGGACAAGTCACAAAATATGCCAAGCGCATCCTGTGAATCTTCCCAGGCTTGAAATATGTTTTTGAGTAATTCCACACCTGCATCTGTAGTAGAGCGACCCTTGGTGAATCCAAATTGTTTACTGTGCAATAAGTTATTTTTGTGAAAATGTCTTAACAATTGGCGCAATATTAACTTTTCAAAAATTTTGCTTAAGGTGGGTAAAATTGAAATGGGCCGAAAATTCGAGGGATCGGTTGTACTACCAGATTTAAATAATGGGATCACTTTGCTAAGTTTCATCAAGTCGGGAAACACACCAGATGCGATACACGAATTGAACACAATTGCTAAATAAGGTGAAATAATTTCAATTATCGATGAGATAATCTGTACTGACAATCCCCAAAGGTCAGCAGTTTTTTTAACATCTATATCCCTGAAAGATTCCATTATATCCCTAGAGTTAACAGCCGTGAATTCAAAACCTATGTCACATTCCGCAACACATTCTTTGAGTATAGAGCAAGCCGAACTGGAGGATGACGTCAAAGTTCTTGTTGTTAAAATAGGGATATTGGTGAAGAAATTTTCAAATTGTGATGCCACCTCTACGTCCGCCCGAACGTCTACATCATTTATTTTTAAGTGGAAGTCACGATTCCGTACTGTGGATCGCCCCAACTCTGAGTTAATTATATTCCACGTAGTTTTTATTTTATTTCCAGAGGATTTTATCTTATTTTTTAAATATATTGACTTTGCAGAGGTACAGGCTCTTTTAAATGTGTTTGAATAGTTTTTCACATAGTCTTTAAATACTTGGTCGTGATTAACTGATTTTTCATGGTATAATTCAAATAATTTTTGCCTACTTTTGTAAATACCTGGCGTTGCCCAATCACTAAACACAGCTCGATCACAAAGGGAAATTGACTTGGTGGTAAATACCTTTTTGAATTCACAGTTTATCAAGTTAAATAATAAGTTATAAGCTTGATCCGGGTTGTCATGATAAGGCATTTCAGGCAGTTTTTCCAACAAATTATTTTTATATAGTCCCAGCCGGTATTTATTGACAGGCATAACACTAACAGTTTTTCTTTGAGCTCTAATTGTTTTTATAGGAAAAGTAACTAACTGACCAGAGTGATCAGAGTCTAACACATTAATAACCAGTTTGTAAGAAGGTTTCAAGTTTGTAAAAATGTTATCTATACATGTAGCACTAGAGCTAGTTATTCTAGTTGGCTCAAGAAATGTACTGTACAAGTTGAATGATTTAAACATAGTCATAAAGTTATTAACAGTAGCAGTTTTTTCTAGAATATTGATGTTAAAGTCTCCACAGACGACAATTGTTTTGTTACAGTTCGAAATTTTAAATAATATGTCCTCCAAATAACTCTCGAAAACTACATAAGATGCACATGGGGGCCTGTACACGCTTAATACAATGAACTGCTCAAGCTCAACACATGCAATCTCGATTACTCGCTCAACAGAAAGGTTCACAATATCCTTTCGTTCTTTGCATTTAACAGTATTACGAACAATAATTAGGGAACCGCCTCGTATCATATTTACTCTGCTGAATGAGCTGCCTACCTGGTGGTTATTAAAGCTGAGCATAATTTGATGGTTTTTTACCAATGTTCAGTTACACATAAAATGTCTATACTATTACAATTCATAAACAACTCAATTTCCAACTCTTTACCCATCAAACCTTGAATATTTTGATGGACTATATTAATATGATGTTTCTTGCTGGTGATTTTATTCATGGGCTTTGATGGGCTTGACATGATGGTGTTATCTACATTTTTGTTAGAGTTTAACTGAGCTGTCTGTAATGCTGAGGCATTCAGTGTATTTACATTGTTCATTAAAACGATTGAATTTTCAATGCAAGAGATTGACTCTATTGTCTCATGTTGTAATTTAAATTACTTGGATCTAGTTCCAGAGTTGCGGAGACATATGCATGATATGCAGTAAGGACAGTATTACGATTTGCAACCTTATTCAAGCTGTGCAAAGCATAGCAAATTCTCCGTGTGTGATTTCCATGTCAAGTTTTCGTCTAGGCAAATTCCAAGAAATTTGTTTTGTTTTGTTTTGTTTTTGAATTTTTAGGTTAAGGTATTTATCTATGGGTCTTTGTTATCTGCAATAAATGGTTTATTATTTTATTATTATTACTATTATTTTCTAGCTGACCCACGCAACTTCGTCTGCGAATGGAAAAAAAATCCCCGTTTTTTGCAACATTTTTCGCCCCTGCTCTGCTCCTTATGGTCGTAGCGTGATGTTATATAGCCTAAAGCCTTCCTCGATAATTGGAATACGAGTATTCAATACAATTTTTTTTTTCAATTCCTGATATTAGCGCGTTCAACCAAACAAACAAACAAACTCTTCTGCTTTATAATATTAGTATAGATAGACCCCTACCTACCTACTTGCTGACAACTCCATAACAAGGGTCACAATGTATGTATTCAACGATCGGTTGCCAGCGGTAGATCTCTAGGAATTTATTTTGCTTCAACAGGAAAAGTTTCATTATCCTTGACCAGCCAATTAAGAGTTGCTTATTTGTAACTTATAATTAGCACTACCGCAGCATTTGCATTGTACTACAGTTTGTTCAAAACTACCAGCTTGTGGTTATATCTAAGACTATAATACCACTATTTATAAACCATTGGGTTTTTTTTTATAAAAACTGGAATTTTGTGTTACTATTCCTGTACCGGTCGCCAGCGGCAGCGGTGCACGCTCCACCTTCTCCTGAAACAACTTACTATCGCAGAAGTATAAAATGTGTAGAACGCAATGTTTGCTGGCGTTCGTAGCGCTGTACGTGGGGTTGGCGCGCTCCTGGGGTGAGTACATTTTTGAAGTTTGCCTTAAATAAAATCTAGTTGGGTGTAGGTCCTAGGTATTTCGCGCAATAGGAACTTCATCATTACACGGAGGTGTTAGTTAGCACGCATCTGCAGGAGACTTTATTGTTCTTTTTTTTTTGGGATGGGAGATCATCAATTGACTTCTCCCACTCTGGGCAGGGCGGGAGGGAATGTCAGACTTTTACTGACTAAAAATCATCCATGTTCCTTCCTCGCCCTTTACGTTCCAGGGCCACGGTATCTCTTTCGAACAGTCCCGCAGCCCCAGCAGGTTTCGGCCCTTGCCACAGGAGACTATCCTTTTTTTTTTTTTTTTTAAGGATGGGAAATCATCAAATGACCCCCCCCACTCTGGGCGGAGCGGGAGGGAGTGTCAGACTCTTACTGACTAAAAACCATCCATGTTCCTTCCTCGCCTTTTACGTTCCGGGGCCGCGGTATCTCTTTCGAACAAGGAGACTATCCTGACGTTTTGAATAATAGGCATAACGACAGTAACAAAAAATTGCAAATCTATTTAGTCTGTCATTAAGAGAATTGGAAAATAATGGACGATAAAAATATTTGTTGTTTTTGTAAATCAATGAATATTGACACAGATAAACCGCATCAAAACTTGGGAGCTGGGAGCTCATGACGTCAAAACGCACTAATAATTATACCAAGGCGTGACGTATTGATAATTGTAAAAGCGTCGTATATTAGTCAATTTTGGGTTACGTAACAAAAGAAACAAAAACGAGCAAAACGTCGTAACTGTAACTGACGGAACTGATGGACTAGATTTTTTTTGTTGTCTACCCTTTTGTTAAGTGTAGGTATTCACAGATTATAATAAAATGGTAAAGTGGATGACTTTACCATTTTATTAAAATCTTGGAAATTGCAATTTTGTATTTTTTTATATATTTCAATCAATGAAGCTTCTTGTACGGATTAAAATACTTTGCAGCTCTGCTGGACCTTGAACAGAAGTTAGATCATTACAAAACACAATCGCACAAATGTATTTGTACAATCAAAAATGGTTTTCGCTTAAAACCCAAGTTGTTGTTTCAGAGCTCCTAAGTTATAGTGTCCAATGTCCTATCGCCTACCCTTGTGTTTCAAAGCACAACTTAACGTATCCTAACAACCGGATAAGTTAAGGCAAGGTATTCCATTCAGCGTGCACAAAGCTTCTTCTGCGACACTTCACGTTTTTTAAGAGAAAACAGTAAGGGCAAGAAATTTAAATATCGTTATTTGTACAATGTACTGCTGTCGCGCAGTGCCCAAACGACCGAGCCAGCAGAAAATACCAATTAAAAGTAGGTACACAAAAAACATTTATGTTTTGGTGTAAAAACAACATTTCGTAGTCCCCTGATTACTTCTCCAATACTTGACCGATTTAACTAGTTTTTTCAATTGATCATTAAAGAAAGGTTCCGGCCGTGATCCTACGTTTTCTTTTTTTTTACAACATTTAGGCTTTGTTTTCTGGGTCTTTGGACACGGCGGAAAATCTGGCCTTTTTTTTTAGTTTTTAAAGGTTCATATCTCTTTTAATAATTAATAAATAATTTATGAAAAACGAAAACATAGGGACATGCCAATAGTGGTCATAGATTTTTTGAAGAAGAAAATATTATTCTACTTTCATTATCCAGGGAGGAAACAAGGGACTACGTTGGTATAAAAAAAAACGGTTGTTAAACTATTTCCTCATATGAGGGTCAGGGTTGGCGAGGAAATCGAAAAACGTCACGGTGCGTCAAGCCTACCCTCGAAGGGACACCTGCAGCTAACTCCGATTACAATTTCAAAAAAAAGGTCGAATTCGACGTTTCAAATTCCCTTTTTTACTCCTCAAAAACCGAGCCTTTTCAAATATTTTTGACATTTAAAGTTTTGTGGAAACTTGGCTCTAAGAGAAAAAATTTTGTTTTGTAAAAATTTTGTGTATTTGAGCCAAGTTTCACGTTTAAGATTTTGATTTGACAAAATACGTTTGCATTTATTTGCCTTCAATAAAAAGTTAACAAAGGAAGCGCGTGTACTTATTATGGCCGTTGCTATTCCTCATTTCCGTTTTCCATTTTGTAAAATTGTCAATCGAAAATCAAAAATACAAATGCAAAAATCACTGAAAATGGGGTTTGAGAACGTTTTTGGAGAAGTTGTGGTAAACCAGGTCCAGAAGAGTTTTAAACCTACTGCGACGTGTTTACCACAACCCCCTCAACCCGTGTAGTTGCTGGCACTACAACCTATTAATATTACAGTTAGAAAATACTGTTTTAACTGACGCAACCTGCTTGGCTATCTATCACCTAGCCGTATAATCAAGAAATATTTGTATATTGTTTCAAGTTATTTATGAAACATTTTTACTTAATTTTATATTTTCAGTGCGTTATTTACGTAAAATGACTTGAGCATTAATTAATTTGAATTGTTTCTGTAATATGTTATCGAATAATTATTAATAGAAGTCATGTCAAATGTGTGTTAATGAAAAACAGGAAAGAGGATAACGAAAACAAAAACACTATACTATACTTATAAAAGGCGGGGTAGGCAGCGAGGGTTCTTTCTATACAAAGAAACATATACTGTCACAAGACTATCACTTTACAAAATGAGCTATTTTCGGTGACAACCGCAAAAATTTGGATTATCATCTCTTTCATTAAAATAATAAAATAAAAGAATTCTTCGCGAATACCGAGCCCTTCATAATGCAGGGTAGCTACAAAACGCATTGGTCCTCACTTACACAACTCCAAACTCGCGAACTTTATACTATATACGAGTATTTTTTTTGTTCCAGACATAGCGATAGGCCTTGAAGACCAACTCACATTTTATACCGATGGAAATAAAACAAATACTATGAATTTATTTCACCGAAACCTCACGGCGTTAGCTTTCGATGAAGTCCACAACACAATGCTGTATGTCGATAAACAGAGCAACAACGACGCTATATGTGGTGTTAACTTGCATTCTGAAGAAAACAAATGTTTTATAGAGAGAAGTAGCAGAAATATTCGTTCAATTGCCTTCGATCCAGCAACGAAGACACTATTCTTTACTGATACTAATGATAACAGCATTAACTGGATTTCATTTAAACCCGGATCCGTTAACAATGTTACCGGAAATCTTTTAATCAAGATGGATGACCGGACTCCCAGTGATATCGCCGTGGATAGCTGTAGAGGGTAAGATACCAATAACAGTAGCAAAATAAAATTCTGTTCCATTTTGTGATAATATTCAATAGATTTATTCAATTTTCAGGTACATTTACTGGACCTACACAAATAATAATTATACGAGCATAGAGAGAGCTCGATTGAATGGTTCCCAAAGAGAGGTTTTACATAAAACATTTAATAGTTATGATGTGATGAGCCTGGTCATTGACCCACAAACTCGGAAGATTTATTATTTTGATGGCATCAGGTTCAAAAATTCATATATTTATGAGTATTTGAATCGTGCAGATCTTGACGGAAAACACGAAGTAATAAAACACAGTATTTTATATGGAAAATTTTCTGCAGTAGAAGAATTGACAGTCTCGAAAGATTATGTTTATTGGGTAAACCGTAGCCAAACCTACACAACCGTTTGGCAAAAGGCTAAGAACGCAATTCTAAAGGAAGAACCCGAAAATATAAGTACGTTCGATACTGAAAAATGGCTTGCTATAGCTACCAACTACAAAATAGAAGATCAGATTCAGGGTCTCCAGGATTGTGAAGCTCTGTCGAGTTTGATACCAGCAATCACAGTGACCAACAACTCTCTCAATATTGAACAGACAACAGAATACACAACAGATGTCGAACTATTTTGTGTTCACGGTGTATACGTCAGTGAGATATCTGTTTGTAATTGCACACGTGGTTACATCGGAGAGCGATGCGATGTTTCAGTCTGTTACAATTATTGTTTGCAGGGCAACTGCAGTCTCGATGAGGGACTTCCTACATGCAGGTAAAACTTATTCAATTACTTCTGGTGGTTTCTTAGTAGTACGTTCTATAATAGTTATTGACATGTTCGCTATTCCAGTTGTAATGCCGGCTATACAGGGGAGAGATGTGAAGTCAGCGTTTGTAGTGGATATTGCTGGAATAACGGGTCCTGTTCCTTGAACGAGAACAGTGAGCCAGTCTGTGAATGTAAAGGAGATTATGTAGGTGATAGATGCGACGTATCAGACTGTCTGAACTACTGCGTGCAAGGGAACTGTAGTGTTAATGATGACGGACTTCCTACATGCAGGTAATAGTACATTGTAATACAAGGGGCTAAAATGACCCATTATAGACGAGGTGCCAGCGTTTCTTGGCCTGCCTCGGTGACAACCACCGTCTTCATATGGCACCCACGATGAGACGATTCTGAATCATCTGTCCTGACCTTGAAATTCTTATTATTTCAGATGCAATACCGGTTATTCAGGGGAGAGGTGTGAAGTGTACGCCTGTGGTGGTTATTGCTTAAACGGCGGTGCCTGCTCCCTCGACGAGGAAGATGATCCAGTCTGTCAGTGTGGTGGTCATCACGAGGGATCACGATGTGAAACAGTTAAAGATGTCACTTTCACTAACAACAACACCTCCGCGTACTACTCAGCAGAAAGAAACCTGACTCTTGCTGATTTACTGTCAAATTCACGAAAACCTAGCGTAAAAGTTACCGTTACTGTTGAAGTATAATCTTAACGATAATTCAGTTACTTATGCATTAATTGCCCTAACCATATTTTAATTTTGTTAGAAAGTTTTCGTAGGCCTAGGAAGAACACCCAGTATTAACGTAATGTAAACTTGACCTATTTCATAAATGAAAAATACAAGATCGTTAGAACTGAAGGTTGCTTGTGTGTCAAACGAATATTCCAATTTATCCAAAAAAATTGTTTCATCGGTTCATATACGGCTTTGATTCATAGAAATTAAGTGTTTTATTTTTAGAGCTGACCGATTGAACGATGACCCGAGAAGGCTTGACCGATTTAAATTAAGTTTCGCTATTACCATTTAAATTGCTGCTTCTCTGCAAGGCAGATGTGAATTTTTCTTTACTTCTACACATTTAATTGGAACAGACATGACAGTGCCTGCTCATAGGGATATTTGTTTTCTTATTTCTTGATAAGTCGGTGGTTTTTCAATTTATTATAAGTAGGTATAAGTAAGTTCCAGGTAATTTGTTTATTTTAATTTCAAATCATTCCAGTCTTTTTTAACCATTGAAAATACAGGTTTTCAGTAAACTAATGAATTAAACTTGAGCAATTTACACAGTACGAAATAAAACTCAAAAACGTTTAAAATGAAAACCAAATTAAAATTTGATTAAAATCTACGACGTTTTTAATTTATCCGTGTGGGAATCGAACCCGCGACACGCAGCCACAGATTACAGATACTACACTCCATGTACTTACGCGCGCTAATCACCTACCGAGCGCCGGGCAACCGGTAGCCCATAGCGCAGTGGGTTGTCAACAGCCGCGCGGCGCGCACGTACCTAGTGTACCTACGCATATTCCCCAAAGATAACTTATTAAAACTATTTGACCGATTTCGAATATTCTCTACGTTAACAATCGGGAATAATTTAAAGGAGGGAAAAAAATATTAATCATTACATCAAAATAAAACACCTCTATGCAATTTTTTTTAACAATTCTTTTTTATATATTCCGTTAAAATAATTATAAATTCTGATACATTTTAAACATTTTTTATTTTATAATGTAGGTACCTTTACTAAAAATGCCTACTAACATCTTCGTCGACAGAGGCAGCCCTAGCAATCCGCAATATCCACGCGACTGCGCGATCTACAAAGCAAAACCCACTGTACGTTTGTAAGGTGAGGTACATTTTCGTTCGCAGCGACTATTGACTTAAAAGTGTAGGCTATTATAGCGGTAGGTATTGAATATTTTGTATGGAGTGAGTTATCTGTCATCTGTGACGCAGCGCCGCAGTAAATTACTCATCCACTGCGCCAATTGTGCCATCCCATATTTGCATTCACAAGGACCGCAAAAGTTTTACCACACACTAGAAATTTCTCCTGTATCGCAGGTGTGTTCCAACCAAACGAAAATTTGATTGGTGAGGGCATCAATCAAAAAGCCCCCATATTACGAAGTGCCTTTTAAAAGGCCACCTTTTCTGGCTGTTCCAGAAAAGTTGAATTTTTGTATCATTTTTCCTAGTTATATTGAGTCATATATAGAAACATATTCAAAAATCACGGTTATCGAAGATCAAAAATAGTTTCAGTAACATCTGGGTTAACGCAATTTAATTTGGTTCCACTATGACACCTTTTGCAGTCATCACCCACATTATCTCATTTTGATCAGACAGTCAGTTCTCACACATAACACAACATCATGAAATGACTTTTCCCACTCTGGACGGAGCGGGAGGGAATATCAGACTTGTACTAACCATAACCCATCCATGTTCCTTCCTCGCCCTTTATGTTCCGGGGCCACGGTATCTCTTTCGAACAGTCTCGCAGCCCTGGCAGGCTTCGGCCCTTGCAGCATAATGGAGGGGCCCCCCTCCATTATGCTGACATCGCCTTGAGGCGCGCGTGGAACACGAACGCGCCGTCGACACGGCTAGAGCGGGGTCACCTAACACAAGCATATCCTTGCTTAAAAGGTGACCTTCAAATTATCACCGTCATAACTTTATGCAATTGAAATTTTAACACTGCTTAAACCAGGAATCGATCCCAGGGTTCTATGTACGGCAACGAGGCAGTCTCCTACACGTTTCAAAATTTTCACACGAACGAAGTGGCGGGTACCAGCTAGTTTTAGTCATAGACATAGCATAGGTACTGCAAATATTGTGTCATGATTTATGTAAGTACCTGAAACTGTTGTCCAATTCACTTCCACAAAGACTTCTTAGGCCCGCATTCCACTCGCTTGCAACTCGCTAGTGTGAAGGCTCTTAGTTCTTATACAGATAAGGCACGAACGCGTGCTTGGGGGTTTGCGTTTCCTCACGATGTCATCCCTCAAAATAAGGTGTTTTACAAAACCGTGTGTGGTCCAACACTGTCCGACAGTTCTTTCAGTCACTGGGTTATGACACATAGGTCCAGGGGCTAGCCCTATATACTTTCCCCCTTAGCACAATCAACCATCAAGCATTATTTACATCAAACTGAGTAACTCTGCGAAAAAATTGAACTAATTTTGTTTTTGGGTGAAAAATCACATTTTTAAATTCTAATTATGTCTAATATTAAATGATTTGTTTTCTTTTATTCTTACATCTAAGTACCATATAGTGAACTTCCTAATATTATTACTCTTCTGTTCTCTCTCTATTCTTTATTTTTGATTCTAATTTTGAGTAAGTAATTTTAAGTCGTTTTTTTGGTACTTTGTGTGTGGTGTAAACTGTTAGTGTAAGTTGGTTATCTACACTAAAGCAAACGTTGTTTTTGTGTGTGTATGTTTGTAATGAATAAACTCAAAAAATACTTTGGAGATTTTAAAAATTCTTACCATTGGAAAGCTACATTCACCTTGAGTAACATATATTTTATCTCCGTACTCCCACAGGGACGGGAAGTACGCTAGTAAATAAATAAAATAATAAATGAACATGTCTGAGAATTATTAGTTCTAGTACATGTCGGTTTCCTGACAACATAATATTTTCTTTCACCGTGTCCTTCATCGGCGCTGCACGCGTGCGTGCTGTAAATAGCGCTATAAGATCTCGTTACAAATGTAAACAATGAAAACAAATGTTATTAGTAACGTTGAGTTAATAGGTAATGGCTATAGTTTTGTGGCGCCTGATGATTCCTGCATTATGTTTTTACGGTAGTAACTCGAACATATCCATCAGGTCCTGGATGAGTCTCCAGTATACGACGATAGATTTCCTTTCACCAGTACTGAAATGAAATGAAATGAAATTTAATGAAAATATTTATTTCAGACTATGCACACATTAATTATACAAGTCCATATTATGTTAGTAGGTAGATACTTATGGCTATGTTAGTAAAATTTAAAATAGTTATTGTTTTGGACATGCATGAGCGACCAGTGCCTCAGAATTTGGCTGTCCACCCTGTCCGACACCACACTCAGAAGCGTGTTGGAGCTACCTTTTACTCGAGACCACAGGGAGGCTATTCTTTTGCGAAGCACCGCCTGGAAACCGTCCGTGCTGTGGTCAGCAAACATGCCGGAGGCACTACACCTCCATGGGAGCCCCAGCAAGCCCCTGAATGCGTTGTTATACTGGACGCGCAAAGCATTGCAGGCTTTTTTAGTGTAGTTACTCCACAAGTTGCACGTGTATAACGTTTGGCAAGAGCTTTTGAAGAGTGTGACTTTAACGTCACGTGAGCATCGCGCAAACCTACGAGAAAGGATATTACTCCTTACCGACAATGCTCTGCGCTCCCTATCCATGTCCATATCATAATGATGTCTCTCATCGACCCAATGACCCAAGTACTTAAAGTTAGGCACTGTAGGTCGGTTCCACTTCGTGTTATCGGAGGAACAGGGTAAGTTTTAGACCCAGTCTTAAAGACTAGCAGCTTGCTCTTCTGAACATTGTACTTAAGCCCATTGGCCGTTGCACATCGTTCACATATGGTCAATAGTGACCTCACGGAACTGACTGAGGGGCCCAGCAGTACCATGTCATCAGCATAGCTAATATTGTTCATAAAAACACCACCCACTGAACAACCGACTCCAGCACTGCTGAGCTCCTCAATCAGTCTATTTACATATCAATTTAATATAGTAGGTGAGGTTAATCCCCCCTGTCTAACCCCACACTCCATCCTATATTCATACGAGCATTCGCCCATCCACCTAACACAATTGATTTGGTTATCATACCAATATCTAAATAAATTGATGATCTCTACAGGCAGCCTGGTGTTAAGTCTCATCTTCCTCCACAGAACATTGTATGACACCATATCAAATGCTTTTGACAGGTCCAGGAAACAGGCGGCGATCTTCTGTCGGTATAGTACCGGACAGTGTGCTTAAGACACAGTACTGCAGATTCTGTGGTCAGCCCGGGTCGGAAACCGAACTGAGCGTCATGCAGAGGGACATTTTGGCTTAAATGTCTGTTAAGCACACCATCCAGCATCTTCCCCAAGGACGTGGCCAGAGATATAGGTCTATGATTTGTCTTTTCCTATGCGTCACCCGTCTTGTTTTTAATTATAGGTACTACTATGGTTTTCATAAGATCGATATACTTCGTGTTTGTAGTGTTGTAAGGTAATTGTTTGACCAGTTTCTCCAATATGTTGAAACATACGCACGATAAGCTGCCACCTGGGACGTGAGTGAATGTTTTTATGTCAGTGTAATCCGAGAGCGGCATGAGCAATATTGGACTTCCTGTGAGGAAGTGTCCAGGAGTGAGGCAGTTGTAAAACTCTTCTGGATCTTCAGTTAGCAAGCACAGTGGTCGTGAGTTCAAGCAGGCTTCTACATATTTTTATTAAAATCGTTAAGAACTCTTCGTATGTAAGTTTTTGGTCTCCCAGTAGTTGTTGCAGATGGTGTTTCATCGACTTAACGGCAGCCACCCTTAGACCGCCAGTAGTTGGCCAGGCGGGAGCGTTAAAATGCCATTCCATCTCCAATTTGGCTAGTTCGTTGAGGATATCTGGTTTGGTAGATGTTCGAACTCTTCGAATTTTTGACGAAGTATCTTTGCTGCGCCGCTGAAGGTCGTGCCACAGTAAGAGTTCATGTGCCTGGGAGTCAGTCTTGGGAATCAATCAATCAATCAACGGTACGAGGCCCGTCCGTAAGTGGCTTTATACTTTGATATGAACCTACTCCTTAATATTTTCGAATGAATGAGTTATGAAAACACATAGGGAGTGAGGCAGATGACCAATCGAGTTGTCATTCATTTTTAGTTCGGACTCGAACTAACAATGAACGAATGAGTGATTAACGAATCTTATGCCCGTAAGTGATATGGAGTAGGAAATGCAGCCTCCTGAGACGAGTTCAATGTGAACGGCTTTCGTCACCATATAGTAAATATGGCTATATAACTCTGTGAATTATACAGGGTTATTTTTTGTTTATACTAAACCCGAAAAGGGGTCATTGTCTCATCATTTTGAACAACTTTTTCTATGGGACGAACCCTGAAATCGCGAAAAAAAAATCAGCTGTTCCCTACATTTATGTTCGCATAACTCGTCAAAATGTAGGGAACAGCTGATTTTTTTTTCGCGAATTCAGGGTTCGTCCCATAGAAAAAGTTGTTCAAAATGATGAGTACAATGACCCCTTTTCGGGTTTAGTATAAACAAAAAATAAGGTTGTATAATTGCATAGCACATTTGTGCGAGTTCTATGTACTGTGAAGCCACCATTTAGTTATCTTTCTTTTTTTTTTGACTTGATTATGCCTTGGCGGCTGAGAGATTGTCATGCTCACTCAAATGTCTCGCTGATGGTGGCGTGTGTGTCGGGTCATTTAGCTCTCTTCAATATGGTCGAGTTGAATGGCGCCGATACATGCGTCATGTTCGTGAACGGACGCTGTCAGTTGGGACTGGTCATCTCTTAGCTGCCATGGTTAATTTTAATTTCTTTTTTTTACATTGTTGATTTAATCTTTTCTCTGGACGCTCTTAATGTGCACGTCTTTCTACATCGTTCTCACATATATGTATAATCACACATGAATGATGTAACCAAGATTTTGTAACAAAATATTGATTTAAAAGAATGTCCATGGAGTTTCTTGCCCGTTCTTCTCCATAGAGATCTACGCTAGGGAATGGGCAACTACAGTACTTTCTCAAGTTATTATGCCTTGTGACTATGACTGTAGCTTTGATTTTATTTGTAATTTGACATTCAAAAGTGCCGTAATGGTCCAGTTGAAATAAATGCTTTGAGTTTTTTTTGAGTAAGAAGTTTTCTTGGCCCCTGTTACGTTTGACGTTGACTTTATCAGGCATGTCACGAAGTGATCCTTGGATGGAAGTTGCATTTTGACGGCCCTGTTACCGCCCACGATCCAGTGACGCTGTGCAATGTAAGTCAACGTCAGCCCTCCTTTTTTCCGGTTGTTCTATATTAGAAGTTGTGTGAATCGTCCTTTATTTGGTATGACGTTTGGATTCTTCATCTCTCCGGGTGCGCATGAGTACTTAACACGACAACCGACACAGATATATATACACTCGAGAGCAATGAATCCGGGTCACTTAAAGAATCCTAAAAATCTCGGAAACTAAAAATGCTAGGTTAATGCAATAAATTGTATTTAATAGACAATGTAATACTCCTTAAATGAAGGTATTAAAACTTCTTAGTTATTGTAAATTTATATCATAAAAAATCAAATTTGAAAAAGGGCCACTTTCGAAGATGGAACTACGAAATTACAGCATTTGGTTTTGCTTTTGTTTGTAATATGTCATATATGTGGGTACATAAACCATGTTGATAGTGCTCTATATTCATTATTCAAGCTGAAATTATGTCGCTTACGCCTGAAGAATGCACCAGAATACTTACAATGCTGGAAACCGGCCGGAGTCAGCGCGATACAGCCAGGACTGTCGGTGTGTCGCTGTCAACAGTACAAAGAGTTCTCCGACGTTACGAAGAAACTGGTTCTAACCTACGCAGACCAGGAACGGGCAGAACCAGGTGTACCACAGCACGAGAAGACCGATACTTGGTGAACACCATGCTTCGAAATCGCTTTCTCACAGGAACTGAACTCACAAATCAGTTTCGACGCCTCGGAGGAAGTAACCCAAGTGCATGGACAGTAAGACGTCGGCTTGCTGAATCTAACTTAAAACCCCTTAGACCTGCAAACGGCCCTAAACTGGAGCGTGGGCATCGTATTTCAAGACTAAGATATGCCCAGAGCCACGTAAATTGGAGTATTGAAGATTGGTCAAAAGTTATGTTCTCCGACGAATCAAAATTTATGCTCTACAAGCACGATGGAAGACACAGAGTGTATCGAAGACCAGGGGAAAGATTCAAGCAAGCATGCATCGAAGAAAAAGTAGCCTACGGTGGTGGGTCTGTACTTGTGTGGGCCGGAATTTCTTCTGAAAGTCGCACAGAGCTGGTGATCATAGAAAACGGCTCTTTAACTAGCGTAAGATATGTGGAAGAAATCCTCAATGATCACGTTGGTCCATTTATGGTCAATTTAGGTGAGGATGCTATATTTATGCATGACAATGCCCGACCTCATACAGGTAGGATTGTGAATGACTACCTTCAAGAGATGAACATTACTCGTATGGAGTGACCAGCGCGCAGCCCGGATATCAACCCGATCGAGCATGCTTGGGACGAGCTAGGCAGATGCGTAAAACAACGAAACCCTCCCCCAATCACGCTTCGTGAGCTCAAAATTGCTCTCACAGAGGAATGGGAGAATATTCCCCAAAATCGTATAAGGAACTTGGTGTACAGCATGCCAAACCGCGTAAACGCAGTAATGGAAGCACGAGGAGGCAATACGAAGTATTAAAATTCAAGAAAATCGTAATAAAGTTCAAAAATTTCATGTTTCCTATTTTTGTTTTAAGGAGAGATCAGCAGTTTTTTTCTTTATGTAATTTTGTGTTAATAAAATGTATGGTGACTCATATTTTTTTTACTTTCATTTAAGGAGTATTACATAGTCTATTAAATACAATTTATTGCATTAACCTATCATTTTTAGTTTCCGAGATTTTTAACATTCTTTAAGTGACCCGGATTCATTGCTCTCGAGTGTAGATCACCATTTTGTAAATAGTGCAAAATTCGTTGATACTGTTTGAATATGAACAAGTTGTTTGTATTCAGAATTGAACTGCGATCGCTTATATTTCAATTATGATACTTCTACGCACTGCGCTTAGTTCACTTGTTGTTAGATACATAGTTTCCGATTTCGTCTTGTTACGCATATTTGTAATAAAGCGACGACGCTTCATTACGAATATGCATCCATGCGATGTGTGAGGTGTGACCCTGTTTACTTGTGTCAATGAACTGCATTTCTTCAACAGTTTTTATTATGTGAAGGATACTTTTAGGTTCTGAATTTTTAAGTGGGCGTGGATGGCTAAATCCGTAGCTATGAGGAATAGCGAAAAATGCTCAAAGGAGTCTCGAGCCTGATTTTGATGGAAACTAAATCTACATCTTGAGATTTAAGATAAATCAATATTCCTAGCCAGGAACTGAACCCATTGATTTTGAAAAAAAAAACTCTGTAATACACCACCACCACACATCACCATTGTACATAATAGTGTCGCTATAATGGATCAAATTCTGGCAAGTAATGACATAGGGTAATTAAAAGAGGGTTAAATTTTGATAAAAACATAACAATACCAGAAAAAAATGGGGTAATAAGAATTAGATCGTTGTTTACATCTTTGTTGGAATTCATTACAACATTGTCACCATACGAAAAAGTCACATGTCTAGGATGGAGCCGGACAGATGGGCGAAGACCAGACCAACACAGTGGGTGCCTGGAGATGGTCGTCGTGACCGACGCAGGCCCAAAAAACGATGGTATGACGATCTGGACTCGTTCCAGACGGATTGGTCGAAAAGGGCAAATCTTCTATCTATACTTATAATAAATCTGTAGAGAGGTCAATTCTGTACATGAAATATATTTACAAAATAACTATCGGGGGGTGATTAGTGATCGATACTGATGCCAAAAATGCAATCAGTAAAATTTTTGTCTGTCTGTCTGTCTTTCTGTCTGTCTGTCTGTCTGTCTGTATGTTATTTATAGAAAAAAAAACTACTCGACGGATTTTAACGAAACTTGGTACAATTATTCTACATACTCCTGAGCAGGTAATAGTATACTTTTCATCACGCTACCATTAATAGGAGCAGAGCAGTGAAAGGAAATGTTGGGAAAACGGGAGAAGTTACTTGGTTTTTTTAGCTTCCGTCGCGTTTGCAGCCTTAATGGTTAAAGCTACATAGAAATCATGTATAACGGAAATATTCCACATAAAATTATATAAAAAATATCCCAAGACAGCATATGTCTATCTTTTATAGTTGACTGACAATAACACGTGTAACTCCCGATAGCTTAGCAGTTCGGAGATTTGTTATTATTATATTTGTTTACTCTTACGTTTATATCATCACGCTATGACCCACATAAAACATAGGATAC
This sequence comes from Xestia c-nigrum, assembly GCA_916618015.1. Classification (NCBI taxonomy): domain Eukaryota; kingdom Metazoa; phylum Arthropoda; class Insecta; order Lepidoptera; family Noctuidae; genus Xestia; species Xestia c-nigrum. Next base: position 18,363,080 of record OU745260.1, read on the forward strand.
ATTTTATTCCGGTAGTAAGATCCCATGGGACAATAATCAAACATCACGCGGGCGAAGCCGCTGGCAGAAGCTAGTTGTAAATAAGGTTTCAAAGCCATGGTGGAGGCCTTTGCCCAGCCGTGGGACTAGAAATAGGCTGATTAAAAAAAAACCTAAGAATAGAGATCTCTTTGTTAGCTGTTTGGTTTTTTTTCTACCGGCCAGTTAAAGGGGACGGTGCCGTTGTCTGGATTCCAACCATATTTCATCTTTAAAATCAAACATGTTTTTAGTAGAATCTTGATCCTCTTAAAAGCCTTCCATTATAGCTCAGTGATTGATTGCCTGTCCAAATTCATGCCCCTATCAAGAATTGATGGAGATTGGCGCTTCTGTGAGATTCTTATGACCGCTAATGACGTCATCTAAGTAGCATTCTACTAAAAGTACGGTGCAAAGGTTTTAATAGAGCAGGTGGTTATATTGTGGGTTCCGCCAGAAAATTCGTTGTATGTATATGTTGTTGCACTTTTGAAATCCAAATGAAGCGGTAATTTTTTCCCATTTTGGGCGTGAATGCGTATCTATCTGTATGTTCGCCATTTGAGTATTTATAAGAGCCTGAATACGTTTTTAGCAAATTGGCGCCTTTTTCCATGACATTATTCAGACTATAGCCACTCGTTATTTGCTGAGCAGCGTTATATCCGAACGGTAAATACGACTTCCAGCTTTGTTGTTATCGAGTTTAGTTTGTTGCATTGCATCGCGTCAGCAAAACGTGTATTAAGACTGTATAATACCACTATTTATATCCTATTGGGTTTGGGGAACACCTGCATTTAAATATTTTATTTTACTATTCCTCGACCGGTTGCAAGCGTTGGACGCTCCACGTTTTCCTGAAACAACTTAGTATCTCAGAAGTATAAAATGTGTAGAATGAAATGTTTGCTGGAGTTGGTATCGCTGTACGTGGGGTTGGCGCACTCCTGGGGTAAGTACATTTTTGAAGTTTACAAAAACCTATTTGGGTATAGGTCCTACGTAGTTTTGCGCAAGAGTTCATCATGCAGTCGGTTTTAAAGATGAAGCAGTAGGTACATTAGCCACTGGTGGTGTAAGCAAGGCTTTAGAAGATATTCCAGACTTTTTTATTTTGGAAACGTTATCCTTGGTAGTGTCAATTGTATTTTTTTTTTAATGTCAATCGATGAAGCTTCGTAAACGGAAAATAATACTCTGCTGGAACAGCAGAGTATAGATTATCTACTACAGAAACACGAATATTTATCCAAAAATATTTAAATTATATGTACAGAACTTGGTTATCAAAACTTATATTGTCACTTACGGGATATCTTCCGTAATTATTTTTTATTTTGAGCTCCCGATATTTCGACGCTCGGTGACATACACATCTTTTACTCTAATATTATGTAGACGTAAAGTTTGTTTGTAAGTTTGTATGTAGGAGGTAATATGGCAACTAACGACTTATTTTTGCTATAATTATGTAAATGGCATGTTATTCATATAAGACGGTTCACTCTCATAGAGAGGAGGCCGTGTCTCAGCAGTGGGAACATTATAGACTGATGATGATGAAGATATCACCTGGGCTATTTCAAAATGTTTTTTACTTAATTTCATCCTCAAATCTTTTACCACTTTCCATGCGTCATGGACAAGATTTTGCTTTATGGTGCTTTATATTTAGTTCATTAATGGCTTACCAGATTGTACCCTAATTTGAAGATGCGGCGCCTAACTTACGATACGCAGTACGATTTAAAGTTTTTGAGAAAACTTAGGTCAAAGAGTTTTTTTTTTTTACTAAATACATTGCGGATTTGCACTTCCCTTAAAAGATAACAAACGAAGTGCGGCACAGTCTTTCAGTACCTAGTATTAAACCTGTTGTCGGCGTTGCTTTTCCTCATTTCCATTTTTAGGGTTCCGTAATCAACAAGAAACCCTTAATATAGTTTTGCCATGTCCGTCTGTCTGGCGGTCTTTCCGCAGCTTAGTTCAAAGACTCTTAGTACTTAAAAGCTGTAATTCCGCATAAATATACAGATTAGTTACCGACAAACTGGTAAAATAAAATCTCTACAGGTATTGTTTTAAGGGTGTTTTACTTCGATCAATAATAGTACGTTTTAGGGCTCATTTCAGGCCCCTTATTCACAACCATTCGACTCGCTTCCGAACCGAATCGAATGTCTCAGATATCGAAGATGTCCTTCAAACGCTATTCACAAATCCGAAAAAGAATAATTTTGACAGTTCATTTCGATAAGAAGACTCGAATCTTTCCGACAGCTGTTTGCTATCGGAAGTCATATCGAACAAAATTTAAACGAAGAAGTAAACCATTTTTCTAGCTTATTTCAGTAAAATAAAAATACTAAATTACTTATTTAAACACTGCCTGAAGTAAGTTAATGAAGTTTTATTATTGTCTGGTGTTGTTGTTTGTGTTTTATTAGTTGTTTTATTGACCGAATTTTAATGATGTATCCGCATTTACATAAAATCTATGTGTTTACAGAAATGTAATATTCGTTATAGATTTTAGTTAACAAACTGATATCAAATACTTAGTAATTTTTCCTTTTAAGAAAACAGAAAACTATAGTGTTAATTAAAAAAAAATCAATTTTTCCGCTTTGGCAATTTCATAGACGGCTGTTTACAAAGCAGGTTTATTCGAAAACTGTTATTTTTAGTTAATTTTAGTAAAATAATAAAATAATTTTGTATCGTTGCTGTCTATTAAGTTACTAGCTGTATATTCCCTAAATATTCAAATAAACCAATTTTAATTACTATCTTAAGTTTTCTACCACGATTATCTATTTACTACCATTTTGTAGCGTTCCCCATAAACACTATCTCAATGGGATAGAAAAAAGCGCATCCGTTCGGATCTGTGAATAGCGTTTTGACAGTTCTTCGGTTCGGAAATGAGATAGTCGAATACGGATCCTTACCGACACGGAAACGTATCGAATGGTTGTGAATAAGGGGCGAGACGCGGCGTGTCACCGAGTATACGCGTCACCGAGTAATCACTTACGGCGCGTCGCGGCGTTATGTCATCATTGAACGTCACGGGTGTCAAACAGACATAAGCTAGTGATAAGCTATTTCTGTTTTTCTCTATTGTTCTGAGGTGTTTTATATGTATATACGAAAAGAAATAAGAATACCACATAAGTTTATTGAATAAATACTTGTCAGTGCATCTTACGAATTACATTGTTATCTAGTGTGTATAATGTGCTGTTTACCATAAAAAACTGTAAATAACATAATAATGAACCCCATCAATACACAAGAAATCGAAACCCACAGTTTATAGAAGTTAATTATTTGGGGAACGGAAAATCCAACTTATGACTTAACGTCGGTGTGTGAGGTCCTATATTCCGTTCCTGTGCTCAACCTATGCTGTCTGTCTGAAGTTCTGAAGTTCCAGCAGCTACGCGATAACCTGTTGGAGCTAAGGTCATCTATAAAGTTAACCAACAATAGAATGAGTAACTTGGAGTCGATAGTTATTATGGGGACCAGACTGGCTCAACCCCAAGTGTCGCAGTCGTCGTGACCAGGACTTGCTCGCAAATGATATCCATATTCCAGAGATAAGTGGAGAAAACACCACCCACACTGCCATGTTGGTGGCCGCTAAGATGGGCGTCAAAATAATATGATAGCGCGTGATATAGTGAGCGCCGAGTGTATCGAAGGCCGGTGCATCAACGCAACACAGGCGACGCGACGGCGCGGCGGCGCCTCGCGCGCTGCGACCTACGGGACGAGCTGCTGGAGGGGAGCAGTCGCGAGCAGCGTTACCATCTGACCGGATAAAGCTGGTCTAGACCAGATTTTTGCGTGTTAGACCGGACTCCGCCCGGGTTTACGTCAGACCGGATTTTTGTTATACTTGCATGTCCTCCCGCCCGCTCAAGCGATGGGTGCCGTACGCACTGAGCCCGGAAGTCCCGGAACGCAAGTACACCGCAGGTGCGGAAATACTGCATTTTGATACAAGTGGAGAAAGTTTGTTATTGTAGTACAGGGCGGTATTAAGCCGAGAACCGCAATAACAAATGTCCACGTGTATCAAACGACGTTTTTCAATACAATTTTGAAGAAAAAAAAAAATAATGTAAAATATTTGTGTCGTGAATGTGACGAGACTATGATTTAAATTTTATTTTTTTCCACGCTTTGCTTTCGCCATGTTCAAGGAGAGGCAAAGGTATGAAGCCGTTATACAGCCTAATATAAAAAATAACATTTTAATTTGTGTTTTAATTTAGAACACAAATAAATGTTAATTTGTTTATAAAAGTAAATATTAGGTATAAATAATCATGTTTATCACCGATATTGAATTTTTAAACACAATTTGAATATTCAAAAAATGTTATAAAGAAAAACGTAAGTAGATCGCTTTTCCGAAAAAAAACATTCACCTCTGACTCTATAGTCAGAGGTGAATGTTTTTTTTAAATTATGCAATGAACCAATTCGGACTAAGTACCTACATGTATCAATTATCTGTAGCAATTTTACTTTCTGCACGTGTGTGGAAAAATCATGGAAAATGCACAAGTGTGAAATACACATGCATTTTGAAACTAATAGTAGTGCGAAAAGAAGCAGTTTTCGAGAAAGTGTATTGAAATAACAATATTACCGCAGCTGACCAAACGAAGATAAATAGCGAAATAAAACAAATGTACGAAGAATGTATCAACTACATGAACCCTTGGACAATCCCTAAAATGCTTCGAATGGATGTGTTTAAAGAAGGATCTGCAATTTGAAAAAATCACAAACGCTCTAGTGTTTTTGAAGGACAATGGAATTCCTGTAGATGACGCAAAACTATAATAATATGAAGAGTTCGGCTTGCTTAAGAATTTTCAGAACATACAGCAGAGCGAATTCTATGAAGAGCTCGCTGAAAAGCAATGGTGTACCTACTTATCTTTTTTAATACAAATAACAACAGCTCAAGAGTTTCAGAATTTCTGAAGATTTGTCAATATTTCTTTAATATTTTGCCACACAACGCAAATGTGGAGAGTCTTTTCTCTCATGACTGCTCAGTGGACCAAAGAGAGAAACAGACTTTCAGTGGAGTCAGTGAGAGCCATAATATATTGCTTACGGAATATAACTATAAACACGTAACGTGTGAACCAAAAATATGGGTCTAAATAATAAAAGTCAATAAAAACGTACTCTAATACTATGATTTTGACGTGACAACGTCTTAAATTAGGTTGCGGCTGGGAGTCACTTATGAAAAAGTGTAACGCCCGGTAACGTTACGATGAGTCACCGAACGAGAGAGAGGCCCGCCGAATGCCTTGCGTCTCTCTCCCACTCAACTATGACGTTGTCACGTAAAATCTTCGCCCGTAAAACCGACTTTACAGGCAACCATTTTTTTATTTAATACAGGTGGTGACCGGACTTTTTTTTCAAAATCAGGATTTTTAGACATGTCAGACAGGATTTTGCATTTTTAGGCCTGGTAACCCTAGTGGCGAGTGCGTCTCGGCATGACCACAGCGGATCTCAATCAGCCGGGCCCTGAACTCGCTTGTATAATATCAACGAGCGCCTAACTAAACTGGGCCTATTTAGCGCAGCTGTGAGGCACACAATATTATTTATTTTCATTTTTTGTTTAGTTTTAAGTTTTTATTTTATTCTTACATTTGTTTTGTTGTGTACTTATGGCATGGCATGTGTGCCAAATAAATATGTTTTCTTTCTTTACTCGGTCATAAATAGCATTAGATTAGAACGACTGTTTTAGACTTATTGTCACTGGCGCTGGTGGCACGAAAATCTGGAATTTCTATTCAAGTCCGTGGCGGTGAAAAGCAAATACCTCGCATACCTAGATTTTATTGTCCAAATTGACCAATTAGACCAGGGCCGAAGCCTTCAAAAATGGTAAAAACCGAAACAAAATTACAGTAGGATGAAACCCATTAGAAAAGGAGGTGAATATGATAAAAATGAAAGGAAAAGTAAATTACGGTCAATCCGAGTTCGGAAAGTGGGAGGGGGTGAGCTTTTAAGGGTAAAAAATGGTTTATCTCTATTTTCGGCAAAACTACAAGTCTTATGGAAAAAAGTTAAATGGCAAAGTTGTAGGTAATAAAAAGATCTACAACTTTCGGATTTACAATTTTTTCACACAACCTCAAAATTTAGGTGAAAAATTCAAATAACCAAGTTTTTGGTTTTTTATTTTTATCCTTTTCCAAAAATAAAAATTATCTACGGAATTTAGTGAAAACTTACCTTGTTAGATCTCAAATAGACTGTAATTTATTTGATTTAAAATATTTATTTTTTCGCCTTATTTTAGCTTAATATCAAATAAGCACCCTAATTTTCAATCGAAAATTCTCGCGTCAAAATTTTCAGCTTTACCCAAAAAGTGGGAGGGCTTTTTGTTCGTTGAAATCTACATCACATCTACATTACCATAGTAAATGTTCTCAGAAAATGCCAAAATCTCAATTTTTTTTTTATATTGTGTACAATTATGAGCTATTTATACTTTAATTACTCAAAAAACGTAAAATTTCATGTTACATTAATAAACGAAAAATTGCAAATTGAAATATACTACTATAATTAACAAACAAATAAGTTAATCCCTACTTATAATAATATTATAAATGTGAATGCATGTTTGTTTGTGACGCTTTCACGCGAAAACTACTCAACCGATCATCATGAAATTTTGTACACATATTCTTGGAGATATTAGAAGTAACATAGGATACTTTTTATTAAAATATAGATACTTTTTATTTCATAAATAGTATGTTTAACGTTACAAAACCCAAAAAAATATATTTAATGATATTTTAGTACAAGAATAAAAAAAAATGAGATTTAAAATGAAATAAATTACAGTGTATTTGGGACATAATGAGATAAGTTTTCACCAAATTTCGTAGAAAAAAAAATATTTTTGAAAAAGTGTATATTAAAAAACCAAAAACTTGGTTAAATATTTGAATTTATCATCTAAATTTTGAGGTTATGTGAAAAATTGTTAATACAAAAGTTGTAGACAACAACACACACTACAACACTACAACTTTGCCATTTAATTTTTTTTCCATAGGACTTGTAGTTTTGCCGGAAATCGAGATAAGCCGTTTTTTATCCCCCTCCCACTTTCATTTTTATCATATTCCCCTCCTTTTCTAATGGGTTTCATCCTACTGTATTGTTTTTTTTTGTTTCAAAAATTATCGACCCTGGTCTAAATTACTTACATACGTGAAATTTTAACATGACAATAGCATGTTTTAGGTTTTAAATAAAAAAATACTAAACCATTTACTTTTAGGTAACAAAGACCTAAGGTATTTATCCCTTAAGCCTCGTATCCACTAGGCAACAATTGACGCGCAACATGTTGCACAACCTGTTGCTCAACGTGTTGAAAGTCAGCGCAGAACTTTTGTTTAGCAACTTTTATATTGTTTTGTCATGTTGCGCGCGAACTGGCAACGTCGCGCGATGTCGGGCAACGCCGCCGAACATGTTGAGAACTTGAGATTCACGTGTCGCGCGTCAAATGTTGCCTAGTGGATACGAGGCTTTAACCTAAATTATTATTATACATATTAATTTCAAGTTGAAAACTATGCTAGTAACACTTCACATGCACGATGTTTTGTGCATTCTTGTGGAACTTGTTTCTACCATCACTAAATGGAGCAAGCACGTTGGGATGCGCACCACAGACGCCTTGAAATTGACGTTGCGACGCGTCTCCAGTAGCACGAAGGTTGAAGAGTATAGACTCTTGGTGTGTATTTCAACCATTCGTGCTCCTCGCGCCGCGCAGTGTTACGATATTCCCTTTAGGGGTAGAACTTCTTATCGGATGCCTACGTCATACAAAGAACACACCCACCGCTTAAAATTCAAACAAAATGTCAATGTATGACAGCGTTCACGGACACGCGTTCTTACGCGCGTTTGCTTGAGTTATGTCATTAAGCCATCTGACAGTTTTGTTTTTTTTTTTGTAGTGATAACATCTTATAGGAGGAGGGTGACTCGAAAGGGATTGGTAATGAAGGAATTCGAGAACGAAGTAGTTCCTGAATGACTGACTGGAATGAACGCACAGCCTAAACCGCTGATCGTAGAGATCTGAAACTTAGAGGATGTGTTTTTGTATGACGTAGGCATTCGATAAGAAAGGATTTTTCGAAATTCTACTCCTGAAGGGGTGAAAAAGGGGGGAAAATTTTCCATCTTTTTTCCTTTTGCTACATTAAAATAATACTCTGCTTCTTCGACAAATTTCCACAAGATGGTTTCACATACTGCTAGTAAAAATAAATCCAACCGTAAATAATCACGGAAGTATTAAAAATGGATAGTTCAGTATTTTATTTTTATTTTTTTTGTTCACTTATTTTTATTTTTTATGTGTTTGTTTATTTGACATGAATATTTACTTGTGACTGTCATGACATTTAATGATTTGACATGAATACTTAGTTCGGTATTTTATTATTCTTTACTTTATTTTTGTTTATTTTATGGGTTGTATTTGACATTTCGTATTTTTATTGACATAAGTTTTTGTAAATTATTATTTATTTTATTTGTCACTTTTTGTTGTTTTTTTCCCACGACTGTCTGGCAGTTTGAGTACTATAAGCGACCTACCCAAATGTCCATTCTTTCGTATTGTTCGTCGTTTCGTTGAGCTCCTTGAGTTAAAAGTCGAGCTACACGATAACTGACAAATGCTTGCACTGACTGGACAGGTCCACTCAAATCTGAATGGTTCTTTCTTCAAAAGACCATCTCAGACACTAATCTGCATAGTTCTCATGTAAGTTGAGCAAGATTATGTCTGGACTTTAAAAGAGACTTTGACCTCTGAGTTTGTTTCGGCTGTTTCTTCTCAGAGTAGTCAGGTACGAAACACCGGCCCCATCTCGTTTAAAAAATAAGGACGTGTAAAAGTGTTTGTGAAAACCAATTTGCAAAATAAATATTATTTATCATTTATCATGGAAAAGCAAATCCTTCAAAATTTAGTCGCAGATTTGTTTTATACATAGTTTCATGAGCCATGATTTGTAATCATCAACGTGTACTTTTTGGAACGAAATTTCTTAACGCGTCTTATGGGTAGTGCGATTTAGTAGAAATCGTCACGTTACGAAATGCTGTATGCTGTGTGTGTGTTAGTGTGTGCACGTGTGTTAGGGACGGCCCTATACTGGCGAAGAATATAATTTAACACTTGAAACTGTTATCTTTGACATGAAATATATTTTCTGTAAGCTCATACCATCTTGTCTAGGTAAACGTATTTAACGAAACCGCTATGGTTTCGTTAAATGCGTTTTACGTAGGTACTGCTTCTGCCATGGGTTTTACAAATAGTTTTTTGAATTTTTTGAAGTGATATAATCTTTTTTGAAAATAATTTGGTAAAATTTTTAAACTGGCGTCAGGACACGTGACCTGATCGAAATTCGAATTCGTATTCTAATAATAATATAATAATTGATTCGGAATTCGTAAGACGGAGATTCATAATGTAGGTAGATATTGTCATGTTTGTGTACGATAGCGCCGATAGCGCAATAAATGAATATTGTATTTTACCACATAAATTATAGTACTTGTATACTAGTAATAAAAGCAATTCGTGTGAAATTATTCTCTAACCATTCCAAAATATCAAAAATGCACGGTACTCCCGCAGTAAACCTAAAGTATAACCTCAAAAAAGGGTTGTACAGACACGTGAAAATTTTAAGAAAACGCATTTGGTATAATGTTTTAGATCATACGTGAATATTGTTTTATTGTTGTAATTTAGTTTTGAAATTTTGAATTACGTTCGATATTGAAGAAAAAACGGACGATCGCGCATTTTCTGTTGTTGTTAAGCATCTACATCACACGCAAAAGAAATAAATATCCATAATAAAAAATATTCAAATCTTTCATTGCTCTTTTTCACATAAATCGTCTACTTTTACAATATTCTTGCTGCCCGTCAAATGTCACGTTTCCAGCGCCAATGATGCCATTGCACATTGTTACTATGCGACGCTTAACCAATTAGAGACGAGCATTGACCGGTATACCGCCGTTTACCCGAATTTTATTTGCCCTAATATCATTTGCCATAATAGTCAACAGCCATAATATCATACGACATAATACTCATTTGCCCTACTCTCATTTGCCATATTAGTCACGTGCCAGAATCATTGTTTCCCATAAAGTCACTAACCATAACATCATTTGTCATAATCATTGTAAGCCCTAATTATCACATGCCATAATTATAATATGCCATAACATAATTTGCCATCGACATCGAGTGTGTAACGGTTGTTTATATCAAGAGAAATTGGATGCAATTGGGACTTTAGGGCACCCCGACTCGGACAGGTTAGGTTAGAAGGGGATGGCGGGATCGTGTGAGCGAGCGAAGCGAGCGAATAGACCTCGCCATCCCCTTCGTGGTTATTTTTTTATAAACCACACAGAAGTAGGAGCCCCGCGAAGCGGGGCTCCGTCGACCTAGCCCACCATCAACCATGCACAGAATAAATAAGTTTGTCTAATACTTGTTATGCCATTTAAATATTATGTCTAATAATTATTATGGCACATAAAAATAAGGCAAACAATACTTATGGCATTCGTATCTTATGGTATCCAAAATTCGGGCAATTAAAAGTATGTCATATGTCTTTTAGGGCAAATGAAACATTCGGGCAAATGAAATTCGGGTAAATTAAATTCGGGAAAATGATGATTATGGCATATAATCTTCGGGCAAACAATAGACAACCGCATTGACCACCTACCCAATCATAACAAACTAGCTGTTTAGAGAAAACAAACGTTGTTGGGCCTTCTATCAAAAAGATTTTGTTTGAAGTTACTGAAAAAAGCGGCCCAGTACGAGTTGGACTCGCCCATGAAGGATTCCGTGTGATTCCGTAGCAGTAAGTAACATAACATTTTTATATTTGAGTAGATTAAATGAAAGGTAAATTGCGGTTTACGATTTATGACGTATTAAAAAAACTACTTACTAGATCTCGTTCAAACCAATTTTCGGTGGAAGTTTACATCATATATATTTTTTTTAGTTTTATTATTCTCTTGTTTTAGAAGTTACAGGGACACGCACAACATTTTACCTGTTCGGAAGTGTCTCGCGGGTAAAATATTCAGTTTAGAAAAAAAATATACTACCTACATAATATCTCTATGTCATTTTCGAAGATATACTCATAGAAACTGAAACGAGCAGTACCTACCCCACACGTATGGGATTGATGAAAAAAAAAATAAGTTTCAGTTCTAAGTATCAGGAACCCCCAAAATTTATAGGGTTATTTTCTAGTTTTGCGTGAAAATCTTAATGCGGGTCACAGATTACATCTACTTAGCAAGTTTCAACAGCATAGTTCTTATAGTTTGGGACAATACGGACGGACAGACAGACAGACATGACGAACCCATAAGGGTTCCGTTCGAGTTGGGATTAGGACCAAAGACTACTTGATGCTCTGTGCTGTATTTTTTACAGGCAAAATGACAATACTAAGACTTTCACAACATGAAAAGAGTTTGCATAGATAATGTGGATGATTCCGACTTGATTTTATCGAATCAGAGATCGATTATTAAAATAAGTCGACATGCCCCTCGTATAACGGATGTGCAGCACGTATTCCTTCCCTCCTACTGCAACGACACGTGGGCCGCAGCGTTGTCAGCTGCAGGCAACACTCACACGCTACAAGATCCGTGGTAGGCAGTGCGGCGTAATAGAGGAAGAACCGTGACGATCAGACCATCACTATTTTATAAAACCCAAAAGTTAGTTAGTCTGTGTATGTACTTCATTTTGATCACGGTTCCTTCTAAAATAGTCGTTTTATTCTAATCTAATGCCTGTTATGATGATCGAGTAAGATAAAATGAAAGGTAGAAATAAACAAAACATATTTATTTGGCTTATGTTATCAGTGCACACAACAAAAACAGGATAAAATAAAAAATAATATACTACACAGAAAAATAAATAAAGATATTGTGCGTCTCACGGCTGCACCAAATAGGCCCACTTTAGTTAGGCGCTCGTAGATATTTAGCCCGGCAGATCGAGCGAGATCCGCTGTTGTCATGCCTTGAGGCACTCGCGCTCCCCCCAGCCAGCTAATCACGTAGGTCGCGACGCGCGAGCCGCACGAGGAGGAAGCGGGGGCGGGTCTCCACCGGCGCTGTCGCCTGCGCTGGCCTCCAACATGCTCGGCGCTCACGAAATCGCACGCTTTTGCTCCAATCCTTAGCTCTTTTGTCGCCAATCTTAGCGGCCACCAACATGGCACTGTGGGTGGTGTTTTATCCACTTATCTCTGTAATATTAGATCTAAGGTTATCATTTGCGAGCAAGTCATGGTCACGGTCTTTTATCTCACTCAACTGGTTTGTAAGGTCCACATTCGACGATTGCGACACTTCGGGATGAGCTAGTTTGGTCTCCATAATAACTATCCAACTCCAAGTTACGAGTACTCATTCTATTGTTTTAACTTCAGAAGTTTAGACAAACACCATAGGTTAGCACAGCATCGGAGTACAGGACCGCACATACCGACGTTAAGCCACAAGTTGGTTTTCCGTTCCCTTCCTCAGTGGTACCTAATTACAACTGAGGCAAAGGGTCAAAAAATACCTTGCAAACCTAATAAGTTTCTTAGTTAATACTGTAATACATGTTTTGTTTCAGACATAGCGATAGGCCTTGAAGACCAACTCATATTTTATACCGATGGAAATACACACATCAAAAGTGTCTAGGGATCAACATATATTTTTGCAATAACTTTTCTCCTGATTGATATTAATTAAAATTTTCTTTAAGGATTCATCAAATAAAGTGTTTTCGTTTGTCACAGTAACGATAAACCAAGTCACCTTTGCATTAATAAAGAAATTTGCCATTTTCCTAATAAAGGGATTTTTGACATTTGAACCACTAACACAAAAGTTCGAAAAAAAGACTAAATAACAGTTTTCTTTAAAATTTTATTGGGTAACTTAAACAATTAATAATCCGTGTTTCTACCGCGAACACTAACAACACAAGAACATCGGTTTGGCATACTCAAAATGAGTTCATCCAAATCACGCTGTGGAATGGCCGCCCATGTTCGTTGCAACAACAAAAAAAGGTCTTCTTGCGACTGGATACCCTCCATATTCGGCAGAGCTCTTCTCTGTAGCATATCCCATGCATGCTCAATCGGATTCAAGTCTGGCGACTGAGCAGGCCAGGGCAGGACATTGATGTTAGCTGCGGCGAGAGTCTGTCTTACAACTCTTGCGGTGTGCGGTCGTGCATTATCATGCATTAACTGAAATAAGGGACCGATTTGCACTTGTAGAGGAACGATGGCGTCTGATACAATCGTCTCAGCATAAATTTGAGGGTTGAGGTTGCCTCTGATCCAAATCAACTCAGTTCTTCCGCCGATCCAAATACCCGCCCATACCATGATGGTTCCACCACTATAAGGATGGACTTCCTGGCAGGATTTTAATCGCTGTTGGCGTCCAGGGGTTCTCCAGTGTCGTATACGTCTTGTATCCGGTCTCATACCAAAACGAGACTCATCAGAAAAGCACACGAAACGCCATTGTTCTTCTGCCCAATTTCTGTGTTCAAGAGCCCATTGATATCGAATCCTACGATTGTGCATTACTATAGGTGGTACCCGTAGCGGTCTTCGGGAATGAAGGTTCACTTCATGCAAGCGGTTTCTGACTGTTTGGTCGCTAATTAAGTTCCCTGAAGAGTGATGAAGCCTCACGGCTAACATCATGGCGGTTATTGTTGGAGCTCTTCGAGTTAAGATTTGAATGTATCGGTCTTGTCTCCGTGTGGTGCAGCGATACCGTCCTCCATGGCGCTCAGCCACGGTACCAGTGCTTCGGTAACGTGTCCAAAGTCGACTGATAACACTCTGACTTGTATTCAGAGCTAAAGCCACAGTACGTTGCCGGGAACCAGCTTCTATCATTCCCACGGCTCTGAGCATTTCTTCCCTGCTTAAATGACGTCGCCGCTCCACAATAATGTTGGTTTTAATCAGTAGTAGGGAAACAGTAGCACTAATAATGTCTTCAATGCGTTGTATGTTTTTATAGGGAAAATATTGACAGCTGATTTTCATCTTTTACTCGAATTTGATTCACAGTTCCTGATTCAAATTATGAAATGCACCAAAAAGGATCCATATAAATTTATAAAATCATAAATTTATTACAAAGCCACATCTCAATCTCAAGAAATCCGCATAAAAATGCTTGATCCCTAGACACTTTTGATGTGTGTATAACAAATACTATGAATTTATTTCACCGAAACCTCACGGCGTTAGCTTTCGATGAAGTCCACAACACAATGCTGTATGTCGATAAACAGAGCAACAACGACGCTATATGTGGTGTTAACTTGCATTCTGAAGAAAACAAATGTTTTATAGAGAGAAGTAGCAGAAATATTCGTTCAATTGCCTTCGATCCAGCAACGAAGACACTATTCTTTACTGATACTAATGATAACAGCATTAACTGGATTTCATTAACACCCGGATCCGTTAACATTGTTACCGGAAATCTTTTAATCAAGATGGATGACCGAACCCCCAGTGATATCGCCGTGGATAGCTGTAGAGGGTACGATACCAATAACAATAGCAAAATCAAATTTTGTTCCATTTCGTGATATTTAATAGTTTTATTCAATTTGCAGATACATTTATTGGATCAACACAAATAATAATTATACTGCGAGCATAGAGAGAGCTCCATTTGATGGTTCCCAAATAGAGGTTTTACATAAATCATATAAGGATTATGATATGATGAGCCTGGTCATTGACCCACAAACTGGGAAGATTTATTATTTTGATGGCATCGGGTTGAAAAATTCCTATAATCATGAGTATTTGAATCGTGCAGATCTTGACGGAAAAAACGAAGTAATAAAACATAGCATTTTAAATGGAAAATTTTCTGCAGTAGAAGAGTTGATAGTCTCGAAAGATTATGTTTACTGGGTGAACCGTAGCAAAACCTACACTACCGTTTGGCAAAAGGAAAAGAACGCTATTCAAAATAAAGAACCCGAAAATATTAGTGCGTTCGATACTGGAAAACGGCTTTCTATAGCTACCAACTACAAAATAGAAGATCAGATTCAGGGTCTCCAGGATTGTGAAGCTCTGTCGAGTTTGATACCAGCAATCGCAGTGACCAACAACTCTCTCAATATTGAACAAACAACAGAATACGAGTACGCAACAGATGTCGAACTATTTTGTGCTCACTGTGTATACGTCAGTGAGATATCTGTTTGTAATTGCACAAGTGGTTACATCGGAGAGCGATGCGATGTTTCAGTCTGTCACAATTATTGTTTGCAGGGCAACTGCAGTCTCGATGAGGGACTTCCTACATGCAGGTAAAACTTATTCAATTACTTCTGGTGGTTTCTTAGTTTAAAGTACTTTCGATAATAATTATTGACATGTTCGCTATTCCAGTTGTAATGCCGGCTATACAGGGGAGAGATGTGAAGTCAGCGTTTGTAGTGGATATTGCTGGAATAACGGGTCCTGTTCCTTGAACGAGAACAGTGAGCCAGTGTGTGAATGTAAAGGAGATTATGTAGGTGATAGATGCGAGGTATCAGACTGTCTGAACTACTGCGTGCAAGGGAACTGTAGTGTTAATGATGACGGACTTCCTACATGCAGGTAATAGTACATTGTAATACAAGGGGCTAAAATGACCCATTATAGACGAGGTGCCAGCGTTTCTTGGGCCTGCCTCGGTGACGACCACCGTCTTCAGGCACCCACTATAAGACGATTCTGAATCATCTGTCCTGACCTTGAAATTCTTATTATTTCAGATGCAATACCGGTTATTCAGGGGAGAGGTGTGAAGTGTACGCCTGTGGTGGTTATTGCTTAAACGGCGGTGCCTGTTCCCTCGACGAGGAAGATGATCCAGTCTGTCAGTGTGGTGGTCATCACGAAGGATCACGATGTGAAACAGTTAAAGATGTCACTTTCACTAACAACAACACCTCCGCGTACTACTTAGCAGAAAGAAACCTGACTCTTGCTGATTTACTGTCAAATTCACGAAAACCTAGCGTAAAAGTTACCGTTACTGTTGAAGTATAATCTTAACGATAATTCAGGTACTATGCATTAGTTGCCTTATTCATATTTTAATTAAGTTCTAAAGTTTTTAGCCTAGGAAGAACACCCAGTGTTATAAATGGTAAATAGCCGTTTCACATATTTTGTATAATTTTTACATAAACACAAGTTGGAAATGAAGTTTGTTTGTGTTAAAACGAATATTCCCATTTATCTCCAAACGCTTTTATCGGTTCACAAACGGCTGTGATTCTTAGATAAAAATGAGTGTTAATTTTAGAGCTTTTTACCCGAGAAGACTTGACCGATTTAAATGAAGTTTTACCATTGCTGTTTCTCTGGGAGGCACATGTGAGCTTTTCTTTACTTCTATACGTTTAATTGGAACAGACATGACAGTGCCTGCTCAGACGGATTTTCATTTTCTCATTTTATTTAGTCGATGGTTTTTCAATTTAATGCTTAATTTTTTTTAATTTGTAAGACTGTGTTATTTTTCTATGGTCGATTACTACTCGTATTGTGCTAATCGTCGATAGGATTTAATATCAATAGTTGAAGTTTAGTTTAGATCGCGCGTTCGCGCTAACCCCTCCAGTCTTTTATCAGTTAGTAAACTCTTTCGTTCTATTATTTAAATATAATTCATTTACTTCAACAATGTTTTATTTTCATAATGCTCATAATTGTATCTGTGTCTGCAATCGAGCAGGCCAGCTACCTACCTGGTTTGGGTAGCTGGATGGTGTGGTCCCGGGGGGCCCCTAGGTTAGCCCCTTGGGCCGGGCCGGTTTACTTGGGGGTGGGATTTAAAAACAACAGTTACAATATGTGTCCCATAGTTCGTGGGGCAACACCACAATATCACTCCAGGGCAGAGTTATCTCAATACCGATGAATGATGGTGATGATGTTATCGATGAATCTCAATCTAAAGTATGCAATAATGTGTGTTGTGTACATGTTTTTGTTAGTAGGTAAGTATATACAACGTGAAACAGAAAGGGTACCTATATTCATATAAAAGGATGTGCTACAGACTACAAACCAGAGTGAACAACTTTCTCCATGAAACCATAGTACCTAATCGCGAAAAAAAATTCAACTAAATTCCAATACCTACTCCTCGACCAAATGTATGAAACAGCAGATTATTTTTTAGGTTTACGATGGTGGTCCCATGGAGAAAGTTGTTCAGTTTGATGGTCTATAGCCCACCCTTTCATTTGACTACACCCTTTTACACGTTGTATAAACAACTTCACAACACTAGGTACCTATTTACTTACATAAGTACTACAAACATTTGGCTGATATTGCCAGTAACAAAAAGTCTACTAAGCAGACTGCTTTATTATACAGGTAAATTGGAAATGTTAATAATTGTTGTAATATCTAGCTTGAACAGACAGACGGTTGCTTAATCATTGTAATTCGAATTTTAGATTGTAACTGCTAACGCCATCTATGAATGCTTATGAAAACCGTACCAACAGTCGTGCTTATATTGATATTGAGCTTACATACAATACAATCGAGCCGACACACGGACAAAAATAACTGAATAGTGAACTAACAGATGTCGCTTTTATACATTCTATGCGTAAGTCGTAATTATTGTGCGGTAATTGTAATTAGGTACTCCGATAGCGCTGGGCTATTTTGATGCCATACGTTTCAAAAACTCTAAAGTGGTTTATTTCTTGTCTGTGTATACAGTCGTACCTATGAAGCTTAATAATGCGTTTCGTGTAACATCTGACTACCTATTGTATTTTCAGTTATTCGATGATTATTTTCATTCAAATCAAAACTGGCAAAATTGATTTAAAGTTTAAAATAATTATACAAGACAGCCTGCGGAGTGTGCAAACCCAGTATGTGTCTTTTTCGTACAGTAAGAAAGTAGGTAGGTACCTACCTATGTTTTTTTTTTCAAATAAGATTGCTTGGTTAAAAACGACACAAAATTATGAATGGTGTTTTTTTTTCCACAAAAACACGGTAAACTCTAAAAACTTGAATTTTTTTTTCTGAATTTTACAAGGTTTTGTAATACTTACTTTTAAAAAAAATATATAGGTAAGTATGTAAGTAGATCAGTTACTACTTCGTTATCACTATCACTACATATTATAAAACAAAGTCTCCAGACGCGTCTGTCTGTCCCTATGTACCTATCATCCTAGCAGCTTTTACCAACTATGTTCGGGTCGGCTTCCAGTCTAACCGGATGCAGCTGAACGCTGCGCTGCTGCTGTGACGTTTTTCTTTTAAATGTTACAGCACCATGCTGGGATAGGAGCCTTTTGGTCTTGTAAAGGACAAATTCTGTTTTGTATTTTGTTTGTTTGTTTTTTCTTATGATTTCGTTATTATTATTTTTTTTTTATTCCCTCATTATGTTTACTTTAAACTAGTGTTATAATCACAATTTTACCATTTTTTTTATGTGTTGTCCTGTCGAGCTAATAAATGCTTTTTCTTTTTTTTTCTGAATACCAGCATTTTACACGGAGCGACTGCCTATCTGACCTCCTCAACCCAGTTAAAACTGGGAAATACGATACCACTTGGTAAGACTGGTTGTCAGACTTTTTGGGCCAGTGACTACCTGTAACGACTGTCAAAGATAGACAAATGATAGCCGGCACCAACAGCTTAACGTGCTTTACCGCGGTTAATTCCATATTGGATACTATATTTATTAATAGGGAATTGCACTTTATTGTGTCGCAGCAAAAGTCGCTATTTATTTAAATGATCTCGCGGAGTATATCTTGTGCATTTGCACTATTATGTATTCTGTGTCACACAGCAGTGTCATAACTGTCATAAGTGACATTCGCTTAGATTCAAGTAGGAAATATACGTCACAATGCAATTTATAAGTTACACTTAAAAAGTTCAATGTCCTTAGAAATAAATATGATTATTAAATCAGATAAGAAACTGTACAACCATGTACTGCAATTATAAGTGACGTCCCATTATTTTAGGGTTCCTTACCCTACTAACAAAATGGGGCTCTAATTATTTTTCTCAGTACGTCAGTACGTCTGTCACTGCATCTGATTTTATTCAGATTGTAGAAATATCAAAAAAGGCGTCTTTTGTACAACACTTGCACTGCCGAAATACACTTGTGGTGTCCACGACACAAGCCTCGTTGCTTAGTGTGGCACTAGATGGCGCTGTGTGTATTGTCCAGCGATATTTATTTATGTACACCTTACCGAGGACTAAAACGATAAATGTGTCAGTAAGAGGCTGAGGATGTTTTTTAGATGATTTATTGTTTTTATTTTTTTATTTATTTATTTATTTAGGTAACCAACAGCGATACAAAAAAAAAAGTTTTACAGAATAATGCATGTGATAGTGACCATGGGCAATTATAGGTTTCCCTGTTTAACTAGGATATTATAATACATGCGAACGAACGTACGTTTAAGTAGATAATTTAAAAAAATACTTTATACGAATACTGTCTTGTCTTGACTAAGAGACTATATCGCGTGATTTTTGAGACATAGGATATTTTCGATTATAACTGCCGAAATAACTTAAGTTTAGCCATTTTCGAACAGAAAGACCTAGAATTCAATCCAAACTTATTTTTGCTGCCTACAAAATCAATGGTAGCGTAAATATTTATCCCCACTACGGAACCTTTCACAGTGCGTGTTCCAATCCGCAATTGACTGCCTAGCCTTTTCCCAACTATATTACCTGTTGGGGTCGGCTTCCAGACTAACCGGGTGCAGCTGAATACCCGTACTTTACATGGAGCGACTACCTATCTAAGTAGTTACGTCAGTCACTGCGGGCCAATAGCGCGAAATGAGTGGTTTCGATCGATTTACAAAAAACTATTGATTGGATTAAAAAACTAAAACACTATCATGCTAATATATTGCTTGTAGAATTATTTGCCAAAAACTCGGAATGATCGCATGCATATTAGTATGTTTTTTTTTTTGTTTGAAAGATATTTTTAGAGAAAAGTTCGTGATTTTTTTTATCGAGTCTAATCAATTGTATTATATTTTCAAAACACTATCATGCTAGCATATATCCTGAAAAATATCATATATTTTTCTGGTCTTGTTTATAGCATTGAATCAGAGTACTTATAAAACTCGCGTTTAGCTCATGTAAAACGCCTTAGGTCTATGTTCACCAAAAAGATGACAGTCTGATTATCTAAAACTGTTGCTGTTTAAAACGCATTTTTATGGGAAATTTATATGGGAACATGTCACAGTGACAGTTGTTTATAGATAATCAGACGGTTATCTTTTCGGTGAACATATACCTTAGGTACATAAAACGCCTAACTGACCTCCACAAGCCAATTGGTCATATTTACTTATCCAGCATCTTTCTAGACATGTCCCTTCAGTTAGTACTGGGTAATATAATTCTCCATGGTAAGATTCGATGCCAGTTCTGTTAGTACTTTCTTTCAGTTCAGGGAACTGACTTCCTGTGTAAGCATTATCAAAGATCTACGATCTATCAACGGTTGCTTGCGTTGCAAGCTTTCCGAGGCACGCAGAAAGCTCGCTATTAAATAAATGGTCACCCATCCAAAGACCGACCTTGGCAAGCACTGCTTAACCTTGAACATCGACCCGTGTGGCTGTTACTATTTTACCACGAGCATCGAGTGTTGAAAAGTCCTATTGGGTTCTTAATGTCCTTCACAAATAACTTGTCGCAAGTTTTATTTTATTTTAGTTACTTAATGGCCAGTTACTCGGAAATCTCGGATCAATAGGGAAGTGGAGCCGGAAGTAGTTGTATCGTGACCGGAAGTCTGTCAGCCATTATCGCTGTGATCTAGATATCTTGTTTTGTGACATTGTCCTACGTTTGGGAATGGCATTACCTATATGTATTTCTATACCTACTTAATATTATAATGCTGAATAGTTTGTTTGTTTGTTTGAACGCGCTAATCTCGGGAACTACTGGAACGAATTGAAAAAAAATGTTGTCGGATAGTCCATTTATCGAGGCAGGCAACAAAACACACAAACAAAAAAAAAGCAAAAAAACTGCGACCAATAGGAGCATAAATGAAAACTGTTGCAAAAACGGGGGAAATTTATTCCCTTTGCGAACTTTTCTCTCTTATGTGATGCAGACGAAGTTCCGTGGGTCAGCTAGCCCGTTAAATTGGTTTCATATACAGTCATGAACATCAGTGTTACGTTTATATACAGGGTGTAAACCATCACAAAGCCGTTAACCAAGCATTCTGTACATCTAACTTAGTAACTTTACGCAAAAATTATTGCTGGGAAACAACTTTTTTTTTTGAGGTTATAAATCATGTTTTGTGGTAGAACTCAATGTAACGCACTTAAAACGTTGTGCTGATGGATGGATTGAATAGTACGGGGGTCGTGGAAGTGTTAAAAGACAAAATCTTACAAAAAAAAACTTGTATTTGAAAAAAACTTGTTAAACTTTGACCCCCCATATCTCCGTAACTAGAAGGTTCCCAGGTATGATGTAGAACAAAAAAATGATCGCAGTGATGGGGAGAGCAAGTGCCTTTCGGCTTCGTGAAGAGGTGTTTTACGCCCTGTAGGTAGCCAAAGTTTCGTCACTATAGCATCAACGGCATACGGCATCATTATACATGACCAAAATCTATTAAAGTCGCGAGTTAAGGGCCGGTGGAGCATGCGTTTTTCATACAAACGTAATACCAAAATAATATGAAAATCAATAACCAAAAATAAAACTTAATACTTAAGGTAGTGTGAATATATTTCGATTGGATTACAGAATATCTATGTCCCCAAATAAATATTTTGACGAGAATTAAAGACTAGATACTTATGAGGAATTTAAAATTTCTAAAGAAAATTTACTTTTCTCATAACTCTTGTTTAAATCAGTGTCCATTCAAAATATGTATTTAGGAACCTATATAATCTGTACTTAATCTAATTGAAATAAATACACACTACCTTGAGAATGTTTTTGATTTACAAATTATTTTGGTATTACGTTTGTATGAAATTCTCATGCTCCGCAGGCCTCTTAAAGTCGCGAGTTAATAGGCTTATCTTCGCCTACCACTTACATCGTATACCTCAACATGAGGAACGGGTGACTCAAGATTGAAGTCAAGAGTAGAATTATAGAACAGAATTCATCCACCTTTGTTTGCTATTCGTCTTCGAAGCTATTGGTGGTTATTTATCCGGTATTCATCACTTTGTTCCATGTTATTTAGGGTCGGTGCAACACATTTTTACCTCCGATCTGTTCTGTTCTGTAGTGTTCTTTGTCAGTCGTCACAGTCATCATCACGCTATCATTTACTCGTTTTTTTTTCATATCACCTTTATCATTTTCTTCAAATGCTTAAATCTTTTTCACATAATCCATGCATATTTTATTTGGTGTTGCTCTCCCTTCTACAAACAACAACGTATATATTATTAAAAATACAAACGTATTTAACACGTAAGTACTTATACTTAAACATATTTTATTTTAACATTTGTTTGGGAATAAAAAAATTAAAAAATAAAATAATAAAACCGCCTTCAAAAAGCACAAAACAGTGAAAAATAACTTTAGCTTCAGAAGTCGGTGGCAAAAAAAAACACAAAAAAATAGTACAATTTATAACGAGGCGAGGGACTAAACGAAGCCATTAAATACCCGAGGTGGTTTGACTCCCGAGCTTGCAAGGGAGTCAATGAAAGCGAGGGTATATTAAATTGGCGTTTAGTCTCGAGGGCACACATTACATTCAACACTCTTTTATTCACATGTGATTCATTTTCGTCTCTTTTTTTTTCACAGGACATTATTTTATACTTACCTCCTTTTTAGGTTCTGTAGATAAATGACGAAAACCGAAACACTTATCGTTTTGAATTAACACCTGGTTATAATAGATTTAACCTTTTCCATCTGGTGGTACCTGTGTGTGGTACTCTTCTTCAAGAAGCGTTACAATGCCCGGTTGAAGAATTACAGGCCCATATCATTTCTAAGCCATGTTTACAAGTTGTTTTCCAGAGTCATTACCTACGAATCGTCTCGCGCAGGTTTGACGATTTCCAGCCACCCGAACAAGCCGGTTTCCGAAAAGGCTTTAAATAAATAAATAAATAATAAATAAAATCATTTTAATTCGAGTATCACAGACTCATATACAAATCACACAAATTCATACAGTCACATTACATAATTACACAATATTTTCAATTTACAACAATTTCAATACACATTAAAGATTTTAAAAAAATACTAATAAAAAATAATCATAATCAATTTAACAATAAAATTACATATTAAACATTTATTTACACATTAAAGATTTTTAAAAAATTAAATAAAAATACTAATAAAAAATAATCATAATCAACCTAAAAATAAAATTACATAATTATTAAAATCAGGTTAGTTCGTCGCATCAGCCTGCCACATGTCGCATGCAACAGTGGGAGATAATGGAGCAATCAAGCCTTCCCGCGAGCGCGGCCAGCATACTGTTAGCGCTCCCCCGCACTCGCCGCACCAGCGACGTGCTTCTCTTGCGCATAGTAGCGTGGAAGCAATCCACGCGCGCTTCTGCAAACATAGTCGAAGCACTGCAATAGCGGGGGAGCGCCAACATCATCCTGAACGCGTTGTTGAACTGTACACGAAGGGCACTGTACGACTTTTGCGTATAGTCAGTCCACAAATTGCACGTGTACAAATTAGTGCAGTAGGCTCTAAAAAGAGTTAATTTGACATCTTTAGAGCAACGCGCAAACCTGCGGATAACCATGTTCGCTCTGACCGACAGCGCCCTTCGCTCCCGCTCAATGTCCGCATCATCTTTCAAGGCAGGCGTCACTAAATGTCCTAAGTACTTAAATATGTCCACCCTTTCCAAGGGTGAGCCATTCAGCTTTATGGGTGGTATTTCTCGCACTTTCCTAGACCCACCTTGAAAAACCATGCACTGACTCTTCTTCACATTATAACGCAGCCCGTGATCAGCTGCGTAATCCTCACATATACTCATCAGCCTCCTAAGTCCACAGACCGAGGCGCTCAGCAGCACCATATCGTCCGCGTAGCTGATGTTATTAAAACAGACGCCATCTATGTAACAACCGATATGTTGCTCGCTGAGCGCCTCGATCAGTCCATTCACATACAGGTTAAAAATGGAGGGAGAGCTCAACCCCCCCTGCCTCACCCCACATTCCAACCTATATGGGTCCGACAACGTGCCCGCCCACTTCACGTTGTTTACCTGGTTCCCGTACCAATACTTAAAGATGTTAATCAGTTCAAACGGTATCTGGGATGATCTCATCTTATTCCACAAGATATCATATGAGACCAGGTCAAAGGCTTTGGAAAGGTCGAGGAAGCAAGCGTACACAGATGTTTTTCTCTCGGTGTAGTATTTAACAGCACTCTTAAAACACAATATTGCAGCTTCTGTAGACAGTCCCGGCCGAAACCCGAACTGATTATCGTGTAACTTGATGTATTTATTTAATTGTGTATTAAGAATGCTGTCAAACACTTTTGCAACTATTGTAGCTAGAGAAATAGGTCTGTAGTTAGATACATCTGACAAATCCCCTGCTTTGTTTTTTACTACAGGCACTACGATAGTCCTCAACATGTCAGCCGGCAGGTATGAGTGTGAAATACAAAAGTTGTAGAACATAGCCAACACCCTGCACATATGAGGCCCAGCATGCTGAATATGTTCCACACCCAATCCGTCATGACCAGGAGATTTCCCATGGGAAATTAATTTTAACGCCATTGATACATCCCTGGCTGAAATTCTGGTATCAACATATTCCCCATTCACCCCGCCCACCCCCTGTGACGAGGATGATCCTAACGGTGACTTTACAATAAAGTTGTTTTTAAATTTATCGGCTATACCTTTCAAATCACTCGTCCCGTCAACACTCACGGGAAGACCAGGGCGAATCCTCAAACGGTTGGTACTTTTCCAGAACCCCTTGAAATCCTTCGTGCTATGTTTAGCTGCCAGAGTATCCATTTGTAACTGGTTTTGATGGTTCTGACACCATTTTAACCGCGATTTAAATATTTTTCTGGTCTCACACATTTTAGCAAACATAACACCAGTAGTGGGACTACCACACAATAGCCATTCCCGAAAACTCGCCCTGGCCGCCCCGTGACTGTCGCTCACAATTTTATTCCATCCAACAATGGTTCTAGGTGGAACTTTAGCACCGTAGACCACATACATACGCTTCGACAGGTTATATGAAGACCGAAGAGTACAACTTGTATCTCTGTTTAGCGTTTGTGGACTACGAAATAGCCTTTGATTCGATCGAGACCTGGGCTGTACTGCAGTCTCTCCAAAGGTGTGTGTACAAAAACGCCACCATGTCAGTCCGACTTCAGAACCAAGCCTCGGAACCTATCCTTCTGTAGCGAGGTGTAAGACAGGCGTCTAGTGTATAGTGGCGGTAAGTCCCCTCTTTGAGGAGTGGCTTGAGAGGCGCCACGGCGCGGCGTCCTCACCTTCCGCCTGACGCAGGTCCTCACCGGACACGGACGTTTCGGGAGGTACCTGCACCGAATCGGGCGGGAGGAAACGCCCGGGTGTTTCCACTGCGAGGATCGACCGGAGGACACGGTGGAGCGCACGGTGGAAGTCCTGCGTGGGCGGAGCACCCCCGTGTCCTCGTAGCGGCGATCGGCGGCGGCGACCTCTCGCGTCCAACCCTGGTTCAATCCATGGTCCGGAGCGAGACGGAATGGGAAGCCGTCACCTACTTCTACGAAGCAGTCATGCTAGCGACGGAGGTGGCGGAACGCGAGAGGAAGAGAGCCTCTCTTCCCAGCCGCCGCGGGAGACGCACCGGGACGGCGTCGGGGGCCTCGTGGTGGCTACCGGCTACCGTAGATGCGGGCCTGTGGATGGTTGGCTATGGGCTAGCTAACCGTCCGTCCGTCTAACGACGACAGGCCGTGTCGACGGCGCGTTCGTGTTCCACGCGCGCCTAAAAGAGATGTCAGCATAAGGGGAGGGGCCCGCAAGGGCCGAAGCCTGCCGGGGTTGCGGGCCTATTCGAAAGAGATACCGCGGCCCCGGAACATAAAGGGCGAAGAAGGAACATGGATGAGTTTTAGTCAGTAAGAGTCTGACACTCCCTCCCGCTCCGCCCAGAGTGGGAGAAGTCATTATTGATGATTGCACATCCTAAAAAAAAAAAAGGGCAGGGAGACTTCATATCTCCGAAACTGTTCACCGCTGCACTGGAGGATGTCTTCAAGGTTCTGGACTGGAGAGAGCTAGGCACCAACGTCAATGGCGAGTACATCACTCTCCTTCGGTTTGCCGACGATATAGACGTCATGGCTGAGACCATGGAGGACCTCAGTACAATGCTCGATGACCTCAGTAGAGCTTCCGAAAGAGTGGGTCTAAAAATGAACATGAACACAAAAATGAACAAGACGAAGGTCATGTTGAATGCCCACGTCACACCCATTCCTATCTGATAAAACTATTTTATCATTATAAAATAAGACTCGTGGTTGTGACATGTAAAAAATATAATTTGAATAAATAACAGCGGTTGCTAAGCAATGCCGACATCTGACATCATACGTTTTTAAAAAAGGTTATCAAAAATAATAAGGTTCTAGTCTATCATACTCCTTAACATCCTCCCTTTTTGACAACCCTATTACTATATCAAACCAATTTGTTTTGCGATTGATACAATCCGTGGCTTATGTAATGCTTTGGTCAGTATATCCGCTAGTTGGAACTCGCTGGGAACGTATTCTACACGTATTTCTCCATTAGCAACGAGTTCTCTCACATAGAAATGTCGAATAGCAATATGCTTAGTTCTTCTATGGAGTTCTGGATTGTGTGAGATCTTTATGGCTGCATCCTGTTTTTCTCTGTTCCGTGGCTGCATCATTATCAACCCTTAGCTTAGGTATTTCTTTCAATTTAGATATTTCACCAAAGAGTCTTTTGATCCAGACAATCTCTCTAGCCGCTTCACTGGCAGCAACCAATTCAGCTTCGGTGCTTGATAACGCAACACATGTTTGTCGTCGACTTGTCCAGATATTGCTCCTCCAGAGTATAAGCATAATATGCCTGATGTTGAACGTCCGGTACTTTGGTCTCCACCGTGGTCAGAATCACTGTAGCATTCTAGAATTCCAGCATTGCAGCTCTTCTTAAAAAATATTCCATAGTTGAAAGTTCCTTTGATGTATCTTAGGATACGTTTCAGCCTCTGGATGTCTTCCTTTGAAGGGTTTTCTAGACTCCGGGATACAACGCTTACAGCATATGCTAAGTCCGGTCTAGTTCCAACGGTCAGATATGCGAGTGCTCCCACAGCTTGTCTATACGGAAATAAAGCAGGGTCTACTACCTCTTTATCCAGATCTGGCAGTCCATCTTTTTGTATAGGAGTGGTAACAGGTTTGCAGTCACTCATACCAAAACGATCTAAAACTTTCTGAGCATAGTGCTTTTGTGACACTTTTATATTACCGTCATGGTCCTCTATTTCTAATCCTACAAAATAGGACGCATCTTTTATTGTGATTTTAAATCTTCTCTTCAATTCTCTCATTAACTTTTCAGAATCTTCCTGATTTGTTGCAGCGACCAAACCGTCATCTACATAGAGAGCAAGAATAATTTTGTTTCTCGCACGGTTTCTTATAAACAGGCAGGGGTCGGTATCGCATTGATTGAATCCAATGGTTTTTAAATAATCCACCATACATTTATTCCAACACCGAGGCGCTTGCTTGAGACCATACAAACTTTTCTTGAGTTTACAAACCTTGTTAGATCCATCAGAGTAACCATCAGGTTGATTCATATATATTTCTTCACTCAGTGAACCATAGAGAAAAGCAGTTGATACATCAAACTGTGTGAGTTTTAGGCCTTCATTTGCAGCAACGCTTAAGACTGATCTTATTGTCGACATCTTAGCAACTGGGCTGAAAGTCTCATCATAGTCGATGCCTTTTTTCTGTGTATATCCTCTAGCAACTAGTCTTGCTTTGAATTTATCTAGAGAACCATCAGCATTGGTTTTGATTTTATATATCCATTTACAGGATATAGGCTTCCTGTCTTTTGGAAGGTCCACCATTATCCAGGTTTTGTTTTCCTTTAAAGACTTCACCTCACTTTCCATTGCTTTGACCCACTGATCTTTATGCATACTAGTAATTGCTTCTTTATAGGTTTTAGGTTCATTTATCTGATTAAAAATTTCATCTGACATCATGACGTAATCTCCGAATCTAATAGGTGGTCGTATTTGACTTCTATCTCGTAGAGTCACTCTAGTGGCTATCTCAGCTATATCATCTGAGATTATTGGTCGTTCAGTATCATCACCATCATCTAGGGCGTCTTCATAGGGAGGTGATTCTGGCATTGATGTTTCTGAAGACGTTTGAAATTGTTCAGTAGAGTCATCTTGGCTTTCTATTTCCTGACTCATAACCAAATCCGGCGATGTGAGGGGCAAAGTCGAACTAAGCTCATCAGGGCTACTTGCAGCGCGATCCAAGCTATTTTCGACACAATCATCCTCCCTTGCATCACACATCGGTGGTACTGAAAGTGGAAAGAGTATTTCGACTGAAGGTTGTTCTTCCAAATCACTTTGACCAAATGGAGTCAATACTGATTCATTAAATGTAACGTCTCTTGACCTTATGAGTTTACCATGTTTATTCAGTAAGCGATAACCTTCATCACCCTCATATCCAATTAGAATGCATTTCTCAGCCTTTTTAGATAGTTTTTTCCTTTTTTGTTGAGGAATATGAGCATAACATTCACATCCAATTATTTTTAGGTGACTGATTGCTGGCTTCTTCTTAAACCACAATTCAAATGGTGATTTTCCATTTTCTGAGGTTGGACCAGTCCTGTTTAACACGTACGCAGCGGTATTTATCAATTCTGCCCATGTAGCTGACGGTAACTCTTCGTGAGCATGCATCATTGTACGAGCGGCTTCAACTAAGGTTCTATTCTCACGTTCACTAAGACCATTTTGTTGCGGTGTATAGGGCATCGTGAGCCTTTGTGTGATTCCAGCTTCTTGTAGAATGCACCTGACGTTCTGATTATCAAATTCACCTCCGTTATCGCTAAGAAATTCTTTAACAGAGTATCCAGCTATTTTACATTCTTGTAACATTTGTCGGAGTTTCAGGTAAACTTCCGATTTTTGTCGAATAAAATAAATGTGTCTGTAGTCATCTTTGAATAAAACGAAATAGCGAAATTTGTTAAAAGAAGGAGGGAATGGACCACATACATCAGCGTGTAAAATTTCTGCAGGTAATTTAGCTCGTACTCTTGTTCCGAAAGACTTTCTGTGTGTTTTACCATAAATACAGCCCGTACACAATTCTGAATCTAGTCGAACTTTAATTCCTAGTTCTTGTTCTATAACACCTTTAACGTGTTTTTTATTCTGATGGGCTAACCTTTCGTGATACAGTTGTAGTATGTTTTCTGTTGACAAAATGTTTACAATAGGTGTTGACTTTATAATAGTCTCTACATTGAGCTTGTATAAGCCACCATTCTTGATCCTTTTGCCAGTCAGTCTTACTTGTCCATCAACTTTTAGCGAACAGTGTTCCCTTTCAGACGTGAAAACGCTTTTATTTAGTCTGTCTTGAGTGGCCAGTACAGAAAATAGATTTCGCATAATATCAGGTACATACCATACATCACAGAGTGTTACTCTGGATTCCTTGCCATTGATAGCCGTTTTCAAGTCAACAGTACCTTTGCCATTTGCTTTGACAGTAGCTCCATTAGCAGTAATGACTATACGATTATCTTCAAAATGCTGGAAACTAGAAAAATAGTCGTTTCGGCAGGTGACATGATTAGTTGCACCATTGTCGACGAACCAACTCGATGTATCATAGTTTGTAAGCATTGAATTTACATCTGTATTGACTTGCATGAGCAATAAGTTCAAACTTGATCGGTTCTGTTTACTTTCAGGCTTGGCTGGTTTACCGTCAGCTTTCCATTTATGACATTGCCTTACTTTGTGACCGACTTTTCCACAATATCCACATTTCTTCTTTGCTTTATTATAATTCTGTAAGGCTAGAGCTTCTGCAGGACCTTCACTTTTAAAAGAGATAGAGCGCTCATAGGCACAGAGTTGTGTACTCAGATTTTCTATTGTTCTTTCTGTCTTTGACATCAACATCCAGCTGGATTTGAATGAGAAATATGGTTCAGGTGGAGTATCCAGAATTTTGCAGATTAATAGGATATCTGGCAATTCAGACTTGTCTATCTTCATTAATTCATTTATCAAATCTGACCAAATGGTTTTTATTTTGGAGATATGAGTTGTGATGTCATGTGACGGATCTTTTGAATAGCTGAAGAACCTCATACATAGATCATAACTTTTGTCTTCAGACTTGCCATCGAACAAACGATGTAGTTCGTCCCAAACTTCTTTAGATGAGTTAAAACGCATGATTTTCTGAAGAGTTTCATCTGACATATTTGCGGTAAGCAGAAGTAATGCAGAACTATCAATTTTATTATATTTTTCCAAAGCAGTATTATATCGAGAAATTTCGTCGACATTATTGGTAATAGGTTTCACTGGTTTTATTAGATCACCGTTTACTGCATCCAATCCACCGGGCATACCTCTTAGTAGTAATGTCGCTTTAAATTTCCAAGTCGACCAGTTCTTCACACCCTCCAGGTGACCAATGTCAATTTTACAACTTGGTGATTGCATTATGATTATTCGTCTTCCCAGATTATTTAAACTTGGTTGATGACTTCTCTCGTTACTTCGAACCACGCTCTGCTACCATGATAAAACTATTTTATCATTATAAAATAAGACTCGTGGTTGTGACATGTAAAAAATATAATTTGAATAAATAACAGCGGTTGCTAAGCAATGCCGACATCTGACATCATACGTTTTTAAAAAAGGTTATCAAAAATAATAAGGTTCTAGTCTATCATACTCCTTAACACTATCAAGATCGGAGACGAGACACTCGAAATTGTATACGATTATGTATTGCTATGACAAACGGTCCAATTAGGTAGGTCTAACTTCGAGAAAGAGGTCGATCGTCGAATTCGACTCGGCTGGGCAGCGTTCGGGAAGCTGCGCGGTATCTTCTCGTCTAACTTACCGCAGTGTTTCAAGACGAAAGTCTATGACCAGTGTGTGTTGCCAGTGATTACATGCGGGACCGAAACGTGGTCGCTCACAATGGGCCTTATCAAAAGGCTTAAAGTCACCCAAAGGGCAATGGAAAGGGCTATGCTCGGAGTTTCCTTGCGTGATCGAATTAGAAATGAAGACATTCGCAAGAGAACCAAGGTCACCGACGTAGCCCGAAGAATTGCCAAACTTAAGTCGCAGTGACCTTGCTCGCAGAACGGATGGCCGATGGGGCCGAAAAGTTCTGGAGTGGCGACCGCGACCCAGAAGACGATGTGTTGGAAGACCTCCCACTAGGTGGACTGATGACCTGGTGAAGGTTGCGGGAATCCGTTGGATGCGAGTCGCAAGGGACCGGTCAATATGGGGACACTTGTTGGGGAGGCCTATGTCCAGCCGTGGGACGTCTTTCAGCTGAAATGATGATGATGAACCTTTTCCATAAAATTAATCTGTTACAAAAATAATTCAACTTACTTTTCCAACAAGGTTTTAATTTGACTTAGGAATATTATTGTATTGTGTATTGCATAACGGGCTGGTGTCCGCAAGTCCACGTCAAAGTGCGTATTTTGCGTATGGGCTATACACACTGTGTAAACTACCTCATCAAGAAACCGTCAACCAAGCATTCTGTACATCATACTAAGTAACGTTACGCAAAAAATATTGCAGATAACGAGTTTTTTTTTTGGGGTGATAAATCATGTTTTATTGTTGTACTAGCTGACCCACGCAACTTCGTCTGCGTCACATAAGAGAAAGAGAGGGTTACAGAAAGTGGGTCGTAAGCACCCATAATACAATTTTCAAAGAGCACATCACACACATCCTTCCGCATAATGAAAATGCGCGCCCGGTACATGATCATTATTTTGCTGCGGAGTTATTTAAAACGGTGTATCTCCTAAGATATGCATTGAAGTCAATTTACGTACCCAAGGGCAATTTTGTTCAAAATCAAATACGTGTGATTAACAACGTATTTATTTGAATAAGAATAAATTACCATGTTTACAAAAACAGCTTTAAAGGCTTCTATTGACAGCTTTACATCTTCATACTTAGACACTCGATGACAGTCATACTCCAGCTAGGTCTGCAGTTCTCATCAAGGTGCATTAAATGAGCCGCAACACGATATAGCTGCTGTAAACCGTTGCGGACCTCTTACAACTGCTTACCATTTAAAATTTCAAACTCTACGTCCCGCGTCCCTACGCTATGGTGCACCTCTTCAAAGCTTAGAAACCTTCAAATGCGGTATTAATATTTTACGGTGACTTTCGAGACATTCCAATTTTAAAGAGTATTTCCAATTTTGCACCAAATTCTTAATGTGAGTTCAACCTTTTTGGACCTTTTTGGAATAAAATTGGATTGGGTTTTGAAACATGTATAAAAATAACTTGTAGTTTATATCAAAATCTCGAAGGAGTATTGAGATCAAATTCGAAACAAATCACCGCCAAAATAACTTTCTACCCCTTTTTAACCCCGTTAGGGGATAAATTTCAATGCAATATGAAACGCGTCCATCAATTCTGTTAATATTGTTGATTGCAAAGTTTGAAGTAGATTGGACCAAGGAATCACATTTTCCCATACAATCTTTGCCCCCCCTTTTCACCCTTTGATTTCCCATCCTAAATTGATTTCCCATCCTAAAAAAAAAAAAAAAAAAAAAAAAAAAAAAAAAAAAAAAAAAAAAAAAAAAAAAAGGGGTATAATTTCAAAATTCTTTCTTATCGTATGTCTACGTTATACAGAAAATACACCCTCCAAGTTTCAGGTTTCTACAATCTGCGGTTTAGGCTGTGCGTTGATCCATCAGATGGTCCTTCAGGGCAAAGCATTTTTTATTTGTAGATAGTAGGATTTGTACTCGTTTGTAATGTATTTGTAACTTTTCCAGCTTTATGGCTTATGTAAAATAAAAAATAATGATTGGCATCAAAAAATGTTTTGTGTAAAATAGCAATTTTCTGGCTAACTATTTCCCCTATACTGCCCCGCTGAAAGTTATTTTTTTGCGATTTCTGACTTTTTGAGTACCTACTCAAACCTGGGTTGGTTTGGAAGAACTTCTTGATTAGTGTCGGACAGAAGATCGATTGGCATCAAAAAAATTGTTTTAAGTAAAATGGCAATTTTCTTGCTAACTGTACTTTATTTTTTTATTAAATCTGTGAATGGGGATAAACATTTCGTGAAAATATTACGGATTGTTACCTAAGACCACTTTTGTGTAGCTGCAGCTCCCCTTACTGCCCCGTTTACCGTTTCCACCCTGTATTACCAACTACCTATACCGAGGAATGCCGATTTTCTTAAGTTCCGCTATTTTGGGCGTATTCACTTAAAAAATGAAATTTCCAGAAAATTGAGAATTTACATTTACTTGTATTAGATTTGAAGTATTTACAGCAACTTTTAAAGGTTTCCACTTCAATGAATTTTATTCTATAGGTGGATGAAGTTAATTAATTTTAAACACAAAACCCTCTTTTTTACGTCTCTGGATGTTTTTTCTTAAAAATGCTGAAACAGGTATTTCTTTATTTTTAATAATAAGTATTTACTCTGAGTTTTATGAATCTAGAACAATCAAATTTTTTTTTTCAAACAAACATTACCCCCCCTTTTCACCCTCTTTTTATAAAATTTTCCATAATTTCTATAGCCTAAGTGTTATTCTGAGTTTATTTAAATAGATTAGTGAAGTTTTCATCAAAATCCGTCCAGCAGTTTTTACGTGATGCGCGGTCAAACAAACAAACAAACACGAATTTTAAAAATGGTTTTAATATGTTCAGTTACTTATTTTAAGTCACCCTGATCGGTTTTTTTTTTTAAATATTCAATGTACAGATTTTTTGGTCTCAACGATTTTATTATATGTATAGATATAGATATAGATATAGATATAGATGTTGGGGTCGGCTTCCAGTCTAACCGGATGCAGCTGAATATCAGTATTTTACATGGAGCGACTGCCTATCTGACCTCCACAACCCATTTAATACTGGGTAATACGATACCACTTGGTAAGATTGGTAGAAGTCAATGTAACGCACTTACAACATTGTGCTGATGAATGGAATGAATAGTACGAGGGCCGTAGAGGTGTTTAAAGAAAAAAAACCGGCCAAGAGCGTGTCATGCCACGCGCAGTGTAGGGTTCCGTAGTTTCCCGTCCGTCACAATAAAAAAACGCTTGCATAATATACGATTATACTACTAACTTAGTCCAGAAATTATTTTGTGCAACTTTTTGTCTTTTTTTAACAAAACCTGTTGTTTCCATCCAAGTTCAAAATAATTTTCCTAGAAAGTCCTCATAAAGTTCTACTTTTCAGATTTTTTTCATATTTTCTGAACTTAGGGTTCAAAAGTTAGAGGGGGACACACACATGGTTTTTTACTTTTGGAGCGATTATTTCCGAAATTATTGACAGTATTAAAAAATGACTGTAGTAAACCCCTATTCATTTTTAATGATCATTTATTCTATACCTTTCCTAATATATCACACGTTAGGGTGGAAATTAAAAAAAAAATCACTTCCCACTTTACAAATAGGGCTACCCTAATTAAACATTTTTTTCCAATTTTTATTTTACCCCTTTGTCGACGTGATTGATACACATATTCGTACCAAATTTCAGCTTTTTAGTGCTAACGGTCACAGAGATTAAGCGAGGACGGACAGACGGATATGGCGAAACTATAAGGGTTCCTAGTTGACTACGGAACACTCACTCACCAGACCAGACTCAGTGACCATAGTGTCATCGGCCGCCGCCGGTACCCCGACCCTTGAAAATGTCAGGAGGGGTCGGGGGTGCGTAGCAGCACGGTTCGGGGAGATCGAAGTGGTGGGAGTATACTTCTCCCCGAGCCGAACTCTCGCCGAGTTCCACAACTCTCTCGCAGAGTTGAGTGTCGTCGTCGGAAACCAGTCCCTCCCCGTGCTTGTCCTCGGGGACTTCAATGCCAAGAACTTGGCTTGGGGTTCTCGCTGTACAGATGTGCGGGGAAGGATGGTGGAGGACTGGGCCCTGGAGAAGGGCCTGGACGTCCTTAATCGGGGTTCTGTTCCCACGTGTGTGCGGATGCGGGGCGAGTCGGTGGTGGACATCTCGTTCGCTAGCCCCGCTCTGTCGCCGCGTGTCGTTGACTGGCGTGTCATGGAGGGGGTGGAGACATATTCCGACCACCGGTACATCCGGTTTGACGTCTCCACCCAGTCCTCGAGCGCGCCGGTCCAACAGGCCCCGAGTGGTCCGCGTTGGGCGCTGAAGCAGCTGGACCGGGAGCTTCTCCTGGAAGCCTCGATCGTGCAGGCCTGGGTGACATCACCGGACAGGCCTGCCGACGTTAATAGCGAGGCAGAGTGGTTCCAGGAGGCCATGTCCGACATATGTGACGTGGCAATGCCCCGAGTCCGGCCAGGAAGCGCCCGACGTCAGGTGTACTGGTGGTCGCGCGAAATAACGTCTCTACGCGAGGCGTGCGTTGAAGCGCGGCGCCTGTACGCCAGGCATCGCAGGCTCCGCATCCGCCCGCCGGATGCGGCAGCCATTGAGGCGGAGCTGTACGAGGGATACAGAGCGGCGAAGACCGCCCTCCGGGACGCTGTCCTGCGGGCCAGGGAACTGGCCCGATCGGAGATGCTGGAGACTCTCGACAGAGATCCGTGGGGGCGCCCTTACAAGATGGTGCGGAATAAACTCCGCACCTGGGCTCCCCCGCTGACGCAGAGTCTCCGGCCAGACCTCGTGGAGGACGTGGTGAGCGCTCTGTTCCCCTCGCGGGGGGAACATCCGCCCCCGCCTATGGCTCCGCCACCTGCGGTGCCGGAAGAGGACCCAAGCGACGACGACGACACTCCGGAAGTGACTGGGGTAGACCTGAGAGTGGCGGTAGGAAGGCTCAAGGCCAAAAACACCGCCCCGGGACCCGATGGCTTGCCTGGCAAAGCCTGGGTCCTGGCCTCGGATGCGGAGGCTCTCGGGCCCCGACTGAAAGGGCTCTTAAGCGCATGCTTGGAGAGAGGCCAGTTCCCGCTTCGTTGGAAGACGGGGAAACTGGTCCTCATCCAAAAGCCGGGGCGCCCTGCGGACTCTCCATCCGCATTTCGGCCCATCGTGCTGCTCGACGAGGCGGGCAAGCTCTTTGAGAGAGTAATTGCAAACCGCCTCGCCGAGCACCTAGAGGGGATGGGGCCGAATCTTGCGGAGAACCAGTTTGGTTTCCGCAAGGGGCGCTCTACAGTGGACGCCATCATGCGCGTGAGAGCCCTCACGACGGGGGATGCGATATCCCGGGGCGGGGTTGTTTTGGCGGTGTCTCTCGACATCGCCAACGCCTTCAACTCCCTGCCCTGGAGCTGCATCATGGAGGCACTCCGGTATCACCGGGTGCCGACCTACCTCCGTCGTGTGGTCGGGGACTATTTGACGGACAGGGCCGTCATCTACCCCAGTCGCTGCGGAGACTGGAACCGGCGAGAGATGTCGTGCGGTGTCCCACAGGGATCGGTTCTGGGACCGCCCCTGTGGAACATCGGTTACGACTGGGTGCTGCGTGCGGACCTCCCCAGCGGTGTCAGCGTCGTCTGCTACGCAGACGACACCCTGGTGCTGGCACAGGGGAGGTCGCACGAGGCGGCGGCCGACAATATGACACGCGGGGTTGCGATAGTCATAGAGAGGATCCGGCAACTGGGTCTCGAGGTGGCGCTGCACAAGTCTGAGGCCATGTGCTTTCATGGGCCTCGGAATGCGCCACCGTCGGGATCCACACTGACGGTAGGAGGGGTATCCATCGGCGTCGAGTCGACGTTGAAGTACCTAGGACTCGTCCTCGACAGCCGGTGGAACTTCGTGGAGCATTTCCGACGTTTGGCCCCCAGGCTGGAACGGACAGGGGCTGCCTTCAGGCGGCTCCTGCCCAACCTTGGGGGGCCAAACGCCTCCTGCCGTAGGCTCTACGCGGGAGTCGTGCGGTCCATGGCCCTCTACGGGGCCCCAGTGTGGGCGCGTTCGTTGAAGCGGCGAGCCGCTCACCATTTGAACGCGCCCCAAAAAGTGGTGGCCGTTAAGATGGTCCGTGGGTACCGCACGATCTCTCGCGAGGCGGCGGGCCTGCTTGCCGGATTGCCGCCGTGGGATCTGGAGGCGATAGTCCTCGCGCGCCTGCATGAGTGGCGCGCGGAGGTACTACGCCGGGGGGAAACTCCGCTGCCGCGGCAAATTGCCGCTCAGCGGACTGACCTCCGGCGCGATCTCATGGCGACATGGAGAGAGCGACTGTCGCAACCCCGTGCAGGGCACGCCACGATAGTGGCGGTAAGTCCCCTCTTTGAGGAGTGGCTGGAGAGGCGCCACGGCGTCCTCACCTTCCGCCTGACGCAGGTCCTCACCGGACACGGATGTTTCGGGAGGTACCTGCACCGAATCGGGCGGGAGGAATCGCCCGGGTGTCTCCACTGCGAGGATCGACCGGAGGACACGGTGGAGCACACGGTGGAAGTCTGCCCTGCGTGGGCGGAGCTCCGCCGTGTCCTCGTGGCGGCGATCGGCGGCGGCGACCTCTCGCGTCCGGCCCTGGTTCAATCCATGGTCCGGAGCGAGACGGAATGGGAAGCCGTCGCCTCCTTCTGCGAAGCAGTGATGCTAGCGAAGGAGGTGGCGGAACGAGAGAGGGAGAGATCCTCTCTTCCCGGCCGCCGCGGGAGACGCAACGGGCGTCGGGGGCCACGTGGTGGCTACCGGCCACCGTAGATGCGGGCCTGTGGACGGCTGGCTATGGGCAATAGCTGGCCGTCCGGCCGTCTAACGACGACGACAGGCCGTGTCGACGGCGCGTTCGTGTTCCACGCGCGCCTCAAAGAGTGTCAGCAAAAAGAGAGGGGCCCACAAGGGCCGAAGCCTGCCGGGGTTGCGGGCCTGTTCGAAAGAGATACCGCGGCCCCGGAACGTAAAGGGCGAGGAAGGAACATGGATGGGTTTTAGTCAGTAAGAGTCTGACACTCCCTCCCGCTCCGCCCAGAGTGGGAGAAGTCATTTGATGATTTCCCATCCTAAAAAAAAAAAAAAAAAAAAAAAAAAAAAAACTACGGAACCCTAAAAATGGTACAATAAAACTTATATTTAAAAAAAAAAACTTGTTAAAAAGTTGAAACTCTGACCCCCAATATGTCCGTACTTAACTAGAAGGTTCCCATGTATGGTGTAGAACAAAAAAAATCGTCCCAATGACGGGGAAAACAAGTTTGTTTTTTACACCCTTTATGAGCCACCACGCGGGCCTAGTGCGGGTGAGATGTCACATTTCTTCGAATTTTGGTTCTAGGCTGGTGTCCTCACGATGTTTTCCTTCGCCGTGTTTGAGAGCAGTGGTGATGAAATAAATTACACAAAGTAAAGCGCCTGCCTGGGTTCGAACCCACGACTTACTGTTCATAAGTCGGGGCCGCCACCACTGGGCCACCGCTGCTCTTTGACTTAGGACTAACGCCTCAATTTCGTATTCGTCTTCAGGTTTTTGTTTTTTTTTAATGGCATCTCGATGGTCAATGTATGTGTCCTGTGGGTGTCTTTACTAGAAGCACTCCGGCCAGGGCAAAGGGCACCCCTTGTGGAGTACGAGGCATGGCTTAGGGCGTCGCTGAGGGAGGACAGCAAGGGACAGTTATTTAGGGGCTCAACATCGCGGGCTGGCTCGAGCAAGGAGCAAGCGAGCGGGGAGGGCGTGAATAGGGATCGACGCGGCAAGCCTCGACGGGCCGTAATGATCTGTATTTACGGATTGTACTGGTTTCCTAGTTAGTATACGCCTATTTAAGCAGCCCTCTTAGTACCTTTAATATAGTAAAATATTAATAGAGTAAAGTATCGTTACAAAAATATTGGTACAAACCAATAAAGGAGTTTACTTTCACCCATTCACAACGTTTTTAGTCCTTGTAGTTTCAGTAGTCGCAAATGAAGCTCTTTTATAACTTTATTATACCTCTTAATTCAGTCTGTTACTCTGATTTACCGTCATTAAAAAACGCGATATAAAGTGTTCCCTTTTCGGAGGTTTCTACGGTTATAGCATGCTATAACTCCAATTCGTAACTCTAATTTATAACTTTAGGATCTGGTTAGCGCCCTAATAGATTTACTATAACGTCTATAACTCTTGTGTTAGCGCCCAAATGTAAGTTGAGAGAAATCACGGAGATATCGGAGAACATAGGTACATGAAAAAAGGTGCTGGTGGAATACATAACCTCCTGCTTTTTTGTAGTCGGTTAAAAGTGTTTCGCAATCAGATATTTGCCTTGATATTTTTTGCTAACATTTGTCCATTGGTTTCAAAGTAACATTCACTTACTTCCGGTTATTAACTTTGAACAATATGAATCCGTTTTACTTATATTATGTTATTTTAATTGGTGACCATCAATATGACCTAGTTCCCATTACCTACCTATAAAAATATTTAGCTAGATTAGATTACCTATGATAGCTAACATTTTTCATGCTAAATCAGTAGGTTAATACCTACTTACTTAAATAATTATTGCAGTTCGTTCAGTTTAAGTACCTTTTGGTATGTAAGTACAAAATAATGTTTTGTTAGTTCTGAATGCTCTGATACGAGTAGACACGATACTGTAAGCAACTGATGCCCTATTATACGTAATACAAGTTACTCGTACACCTCCCTTAAATAAATCATAACCAGTATTTGTTCAAAGCGCAGACTACTTTTTATTTGACAAACCCTCCTTGTCTCTGATAAGATCGACATCGCATCACTAGCATGCGCAATTTTTTCAATGGACCTGTAATGTTCTGTACTGCGTTAATAAAACACACTTTGATAGATCACGTAGGTGAAATAGTATATGCGTCTAGTGCACGACTGCCCTCGGTCACGGTTGGCGCTCGACTGACTGCGCGCCGCCCAGGCGCATACACTACATCCCTTCTTTATTTTATAAATAATTAAGTTACAATAACTTAAACTACAATATTAACCATGAAATAACAGAATAGATGTAGTAATACATAAACTAGTAAATCAGGCATACAACATTGTATCATCAACAAAGTGACAGACAGATAATCATTTTAATCGCTTAAAGGTATATTGGAATACTTTAGTCCTTATTGTTCAATGACCCTGTGTCCTTATTATCATTGTCCACAACCTGCCAAGAAACATTAATTTTCTTTAAATGTACTATATTTCGACGATACTCTTTACCTGTTTCGTCGTTTCGTGCGTGAATATCACCATCGGTGAGTCCCGTCACTGTGTGAGAGGTAGGGTTATAGTTAGGTGTCAATTTATTATCCTTAGTTATATTTTTAACATTACCTTTTTCCCTATTTCTAAATTAGAATCAGTAACTCTTCTTTTTCTATCCCCATATTCTTTCCCTTTTTCTTTCATTAGCATATCCCTATCTCCTAGTTGACAAGAATTAGTATGTAGTCTCGACTCGGAAGTGGCCCTAGAAAGTCAACGGCAACATCTATCCATGGCTCTTTAGGCAATGATCGCCTTTTCATCGGGTGTGGTGGATTAGGAGCCGATACAAGAGTTCATCCGCGACAACCTTTCACTACACGTTCAGCATCTCCATCGATCCTAGGCCACCACACTTTTGTCCTAAGGCGACCTTTCGTTGCGACTATACCAGGCTGCCCTTCGTGAGCAGCTTCTAATACCCTCTGGCGTAAATCTTTTGGTATGACTATCCTAGTACCCCAGGGATCAATTCTTGGTCCATTTTTGTTTCTCATTTATATAGATGACTTGCCTTACCTCATAAAGGATAATCATGATATAGTATTGTTTGCAGACGACACTTCTCTTTTATTTAAACTTAAACGTCAGCAGTTAGTTACGGATGATGTTAATAGCGCCCTGGCAAAAGTCGTTAATTTGTTTAATGTTAACAATCTGCTCCTGAATGAGAAAAAAACAAAATGTATTAAGTTTACGATACCCCATGTAAGATAAGTGGAAACTAGTGTAGTAATCAAGGATGAAGAGTTGAAACCGGAAGACAGCACAGTGTTCTTAGGCATAACTTTGGATGCCAAGCTTCAGTGGGGCCCGCATATACACAAATTGTCAAAAAAAACGTAGCTCTGCAGCATACGCCGTTAGAAAAATTCGTGATTTAACTGATTTGGAAACAGCCCGTTTAGTTTATTTTAGTTATTTCCACAGCGTGATGTCGTACGGTATCCTCTTGTGGGGCAATGCCGCCGATATTCAGACTATATTTGTTATTGCAAAAAAAAGCAATTCGTTCAATTTATAAATTAAGTCCCCGATACTCCCTCAGAGAAAAATTTAAAGATATTAATATTCTTACAATGCCCTCTCAGTATATTTATGAAAATCTTTTGTACGCATACAAAAATATTAATTTGTTTAAAAAATACAGTGATATCCACAACATAAATACGAGAAACAAACACAAATTTGTTATTCCTGCTACGAGGCTCAAGAAAATAGGGGGAACGTTCAGATGCCAATGTATACGCTTTTACAATAAACTTCCGAGCCATATTCAAGCGCTTAGTCTAAATAAATTCAAATCGTTTGTAAAACGGAAGCTACGAGTATGCCTGAAAGCCTACTATCATGTTAATCACTACCTCGATGATAAAAAGGCTTGCTGCTCCAATGAAATTTGCTCTGCGAATATAGAAATTTCGGACTTCGCTGGTTTATTATTGATTCCTTTCTTTTATACACTTTGACATGAAAGGATATATATATATATTTTACTTTGTTTATTATTTTGTGTGTGTGTGTGTGTGTGTGTATTTGACATGAATATTTACTTGTGGCTTTTGACATTTAATGACTTGACATAAATACTTAGTTTAGTATTTTATTATTTTTTACATTTTTAGTTTATTTTTTATTGTTTTATGTGTGTATTTGACATTTCGTATTTTTATTGACATTCATTTTGTAAATTATTATTAATTTTATTTTATTTTTTGTGTGTTTTTTGTGAATGTGAGGACCATGTGGGTTACATTTTTTTATTTTTTTACCCCTCAACCGTCTGACAGTTTGAGTTCTATAAGCGACCTACCCAAATGTCCTTTCTTTGGTATTGTTCGTCGTTTCGTTGAGCTCCTTGTGTTATAAGTCGAGCTACACGATAACTGACAAATGCTTGCACTGACTGGACAGGTTTACTCAAATCTGTATGGTTCTTTCTTCAAAAGACCATCTCAGACACTAATATCTACATGATCCTCATGTGAATTGAGCAAGATTATGTCTGGACTTCAAAAGAGACTATGACCTCTGAGTTTGTTTCGGCTGTTTCTTCTCAGAGTAGTCAGGTACGAAACACCGGCCCCATCGAGTTTAAAAAAAAAATGACGTGTAAAAGTGTTTGTGAAAACCTACTTACGAAATAAAGATCATTTATCATTTATCATTTATCATTTATCATTTATCATTTATCATTCATCATTCATCATTCATCATTTATCATTTATCATTTATCATTTATCATTTATCACTACCATAACGGCTACATCCGAGATCTTTATTTGGTTTAAAGTTTTTTTTTTTAAGGGTTTCTTGGAATCAATCTTGTTTATTTCATTTTTTTTTTTTGCTGTCAGTTTGGTTGTTGGAGTTACCGAACTGCTCAAGTTGTCTAGTAACAACTTCTAAGGCATTTGCCTTAGAAATGATTTTATCTAATGTAATGGAATCTCCAATTTCTAAAATGTTTTTCCTCAAATCAACAAGTCTACATGTTTTTGTGATTTGGTCTACCAAATGTTCGTCTTTATTTGTAAAGTTACATTTTTCAGCCTGATTCCTTAATCTCAATATAAACTTTTCGAATTTTTCTCCTTCTTCCTGTTGCATGAGCCGGAAAATGTATCTTTCATAAATATAACTTTGCTTTGGGGAAAAAATAACCGTTAAGTTTTTCAAGTGCAATTTTATACACATGTAAGTCTTTCCCGTCATCATCTTTACCTTCCTCTGCATGGGCCCCGGGCAAATTGTAGTAAATCTTCTGTAGTGCTAATCCACCAACATGGAGAAAAGTAGCTCGCTTTTTATTATGGGAGTCAATATTAGCAGCTAAAAGATAAATTTCTAGGGCCCGTTTCCATTTCTCCCATCGGGTACAAACCGATGTCGTGTCACCCTCACAATCAAAGTGATCTAAAGTTGTCAGCATTGAAGTTGCGTGAGTAATTTTTTGGGGCGACCTGTAACAGGATTTTGAGACTCTTAAGCGTGGCCTTTTTTTATGTATATTTATATATATTATATATATAACAGTAACACTACTGCATAGCCTTAGGGTACTTGTTAGTACTTGCGTGCCCGTTAGGGCATTTCAGATTCGGCATGACCTTTGACGTAAGCATAAGTATGACTAACTAAATATACTAAATACCTTTATTCTTTAACTACTATTATGGAAATTGACTGATAATAACCTTTATATATTAACAAATGATTATATTTACTAACTGATTAGCAATAATTATGCTAGTAATTAAGCCATTATTGATGCTTACACTAACGTTTCCCGGTCGTTTTTCTCATTTATTCTTTATGCATGGTCGTTTGTGCGAATAGTATTTGCGTGACCTTGATATTTTTGTGTCGAAATGCAAACGCTTGATCCTAGCAAAACCAGTGACCTGATTAAAATAGTATCTACTGTTTTTGTTTTATATTTACAATAAGTGGGTATGTAGGTTATTTACAACAGAAAAGTTAAGTATGTTCAAGATTTATGATAATAGTTATTATTTTTATTTAAAATAAGAAGCGTGCAAATAACTCAATTGTCTTGTTATTTAAATGAAAGCACTTACTCAATAATAATTAACAATGATTTACTGTTTGCATTACAGCACATTTAAAATAATTGCATACTATTCAGGCATGGCCCTTTGTTTTGTTGTAAACAACACTCATTGCATGGCCTTTGTAACATTTACGCTTATCAGTTGTTTACATCAATCGAAGCAGAATTTATTTCCCGTTACTTAATCATACGAAACTGAGGCAACAAAGTAATCATTAGCAGTGAACATCTACCTTGATAACGGTTTATTAACGTTTATGTAGGTAGGTACAGCGTGACTACGTTCTGTTTTCACTTTAGTATCCAAACTACTAACGATCCTTATCGAAATATAGTCGCTTAACTGATTGTAAACAACTTGCATTATTTTTCGGCGTGCATTCTTCCCCTTTTTTGGTAAATGTTTTCAGTACTTACTTTTATCCTCGTCGCCACTTGTAATGTTCTGTACTGCGTT
Source organism: Xestia c-nigrum (assembly GCA_916618015.1). Taxonomy (NCBI): domain Eukaryota; kingdom Metazoa; phylum Arthropoda; class Insecta; order Lepidoptera; family Noctuidae; genus Xestia; species Xestia c-nigrum. The sequence continues at coordinate 18,407,981 of OU745260.1, forward strand.
AATAAAACACACTTTGATAGATCACGTAGGTGAAATAGTATATGCGTCTAGTGCACGACTGCCCTCGGTCACGGTTGGCGCTCGACTGACTGCGCGCCGCCCAGGCGCATACACTACAGGACCTATTTAGATTCCGTTTCGTGTACGCGGCAAACCGACCGGCGTTTTGCTTTAGTTTCTCAATAGCCACAGACGCAGGCGGTCGCGAGTGCCGCGCGCGCCCTCTATCACCAGTGAAACTCGTACAACGTATTGCAAACTAAATGTGCATTTAACTGTACGGATCTGTTCCGTATTTATGAAATAAAATGTGTAGAACGCAGTGTGTACTGGCTTTGGTAGCACTGTCCGTGGGGTTTGCGCACTCCTGGGGTGAGTAAAACTGGTTAATCAGCTGTTCGGGCTTTAACACGTGCTATTTTATATTTTACAGCGTTATATAACATGTTGAGGTTAATACCGATAACTAAGTGATCTTCTACGTAACGGTTATTTATTTTGTACGGAATATTTGTGTCGAAAATTCTAGCCACGAGTGTGTCGATAGGGGTGTATCTCGCTTGGCACCGGGCGCCATTGCACAGCGGCCCTCAGTCACGTAGGCCACTTTTAGCGTACCGCAAGAATCCTGTCGTATAAAGATGCTCTTCGGAGCGTTGCTTAGACTTCGACGGAGTAGACATTTAGATTTAGCTGTATTACATTGCTGAAATTTGGAAGTATATAATATAAGTATGATAAATTAGCTGCTAAACACAGACTGAACGCTTACGTAGTATTAAACGTTGTATTGTAGTGTATTGAGGTTAGATTATCGGATAAAACTCGTTAAATAAATTAGCTAAAGTAGTCATATTTAATTTTCTGGTAGGTACTAAAATGGAATTGGATCTTCTACGTTACCTACACTTTTTACTTAATAATCAACTCTATGTAGGTTAAACTTACATGCTAAGTTGAATATAAGTTAAGCGTATTAAACGTAGGTACTCGCTAGACGAAATATGAATTATTTAATACTAATGTAGTAGGTAATATGACATCGAAGTAAAGCGAGGACGACTGTAGGACGTCGCGGGCGGGCGGGAAATCTACCAAACAAACGATGGGCGGGCGGGGGCAGAGATGACTGCCCCCCTTTTTATGTCACAGTTCTTATCCATCTTCTACGGTACTTACATTTAAAAGTTTCTTGAGCCATACCTACCTACAAGACATTTGTTTATTTGTTTTTGAACTAGCAGGATTATTCCAATATTGATACTTACTTAAATATTATTTATTGTCTTAAAACCTAACACTGTACCAATACTTACGAATAGTTATAATTATATATTTCTCTGATATATTTTATTTTATGGAAAATCAGATAAATAGGATGTGATTGATAGATCTTTCTTACGTTATCAGCTCAGGTTATCAGTGTAATATCAGTATTTACAGTTTTACACATGTAATATTATAATAAACCGTATCATAATAAGTACTTATAATTAGGGACTACTTATAGAAAAAAGTAAGAAGTACCTACCTATTTATTATACTCTCACAGGACATAACAAAAATATATAATAAACAATAAGACTCAATTATATTTAAAAAAAAAACAAATACATAAACACATGTAAGAAGTATTTATTATACTTACTCTCACAGGACATAACTAAAATATAGAATAAACAATAAGACTCAATTATATTTAAAAAAAAAACAAATAGGTATGTACTATACAGGGTGGATAGATAGGACTTAGAGGTCAGGGGCGTGTGCGGTTAGGTACCACATAAATCCATAGAAGTTTTTCGTCGGTTATTTAAAACAAAAAATCCTACTCCTTCTGCCTATTAAAAATGGTCGTTTTAATAAATGATTTTGCTAGTAGCAGAATCATTTAAATATGACAATAATATTAAAAATTAAAAACGTTAATTTACGTAACAATTCGTAGAATATAATAATGTAAATTATTAATTATCATGCTAAGATTCTTCTAAAGCGGCCTGGCTGGTGTGCCTTTAAAAAAAAATTGTGTAACTACTCATTACCGTAACTGATTATTATGAGCACAAAACATTGTTATGTGGGTAATAATTAAAAAATTAAGTATAAAATATAAAAATGTATTATTAATTATCATACTATGGTTCTTCTACAGCGGCCTGGTTGGTGTTCCTTTTTTTTATAAAAAATCTTGTGTACTAAATTACCGTAACTGATTATTATGAGCACAAAACATTATTACAAAAGCATTGACCCAAGTGTCAGCATTTACGCAAAACATAGTAGGTAGTAAATAGGTACAATAGGTTTGTACGACGGCTTAATGAATACAGAAATTAAAAAAAACACGTAGCAGGGTAAAATACGATTGTTCCGCGATGACTCGCCCAGATACTCTTATTTGCTGGACTGGTGGAAAATATCTTGCAACGTTAGAGAAGCTCCAACACTGAAAGAATTTGAAACTACTCATCCAATTACAGAACAAAGAATAGGTACTATAGTAGTTTATGCGACTGTGCATAATGAAGGGCATTACAACACAAGTGTGGGTTTAAGAAACGAGCCGAAGGCGAGTTTCTTAATAGCATCACACGAGTGTTGTAATGCCTATTTATGTAATGCATACACTTCTTTATCTACCCAAATATCATAAGGGCTCTATGATGGGTTCAGGAACCATAGGGAAATGACCAGCATTGTTACTTGGCCCTTGATTTTTGTGGCAACAGGTTATTAGTTACATTCGTCGCTGCATTTACGATATCTGGCGGAGTGTTCATGTCAATTTCTGAGTCACTATCACTCATTTTCGACACAAATAAAGAACTTATCTGAAAATTTGTCTACTCGTAACTGGAAATAAAAAGCTAATGAAATGACAGCTCGAAATGGCGGCGTTTCGGATATATCTGTCATTTTTTTTTTAATCATAGGCAAACGAACAAAGTCACTATTCTTGTGTCACTCGAGATCAAAATGTCGTGCGATTTATAATTAAAATCATACTGAATTGGGGTTTCGTATCGATATCTGATTTAATGTAGATAGGTACTAGAATAGCACACTCACTTGAATTTGACACCTGTTCCAAATTTAAACTCATAACCTACTGTTTTCAGTAGGTTATGAGTTCATTACAGTTCCGTTTATTCCTGCTGGTTGGTAATGCTGGTCATTGCCTATGGTTTTTGAACGCATTAGAGAGGGTTTATGATATTTGGGTAGATAAAAATAGTTTATTGTCAGAATTTGCATAATCAGTACATAATTTAAACGTTTTTTGAGCCTCTTTTTAAGCAAAACAGTGCCTGTATTAAGACTCCGCTATATCCAAACTTACTACCACTCGATTTCTTTTTAATTTCCAAATAACTTAGAAATAATAGCAATATTACGAAAATATCGAATGCCGCGTTTTTTACGTGGGATTAAAAACTGAAGAACCGTATTTGTGAAGACATTACGTCTATTTTTAAATACAAATCTCTTATAACTAAGCACTGTTAATAGATGATTACTAGTTTCCTTAAAATAATTAGTAAAAATCGGTACAAAATGATTAAGTGTTATTTAATTACGTTAAGCGTAATTAAATGCTTATTTAGTAAATTACTAATAATTACAGATCAATGGATTCGATCTTTGTACTAGGCACATTATTACACCTACATGTTGCGTTATCCGATAAGTTACTGTTTCTGACTAACTAGCTGACCCACGCAACTTTGTCTACGTCACATAAGAGAGAAAAACGAAAGGAAAAAAACGTCCCCGTTTTTGCAACATTTTTCATTCCTGCTCCGCTCCTAATGATTGTAGCGTGGTGTTATATAGCCTAAAGCCTTCCTCGACAAATGGACTATCCAACACAAAAATATTTGAATATTTTTTCAATTCGAGCCAGTAGTTCCTGAGATTAGCGCGTTCAAACAAACTCTTCTGCTTTATAATATTAGTATTGATTGATACATTCGAAATAACTTTTACAATTAAAAACAAATTTATAAAATTGTAAAAACATTAAGTCTGTATACATATATGCTTAAAATTAGGTATTAATTAGAAAAAAATATATAAAAAAAAGCATTAAATCGGTGGGAATTTTTGCAGCCTAATGTAAGTATATGTATGTCACCGTAAAATTGTCAAACACGTTATATTACAATATAACGTGTTTCCCTCTAGGCTCTAGCGATATTGTAAACTCTCGAAATATTGTCAACTGAACATACGGAAGTATCTCTGCCCCCATAATCGGGACTCGTTCCCGAGGTTCCAAATGATCCTTAATTAATTACAGTATAATTCTATAATTACATACGTCTCACAGTCGCGAACAATATTTTAATCAACATACGACTTAGCACTGGCCTGAAAATTGCAAAAAAACGTAAGAAAATTTTGATTTCGCTGGTTACCCTGGAGTATCAGCCTGAAGACAGTCTTGTTTCTAGTCTGCAAAAGCCCTAAGGCCTTGTGAGAGAGTCCACAACAAAAACGAGTTCCCAGGTGAAACAATATATACAATTTTCAGTATAATCGAGCGAGATGCAATTTAAGTAAACAAAAACGTGAGCAGATCTCTTGACGCAGTAGGACAAATCTCACGCTTAAAATTCTTTGGAAAAAATCACACGTGACTATTATGCTAAAACCTCACAGTAACAATGTCTAATTAAATTAACCGTTGGGTGTACAGGTAAAACGATTGAAATTATTTTATCGTAGGCGCGTTATATGCGCTTTGAACGTGGAGTTGGGGACACCACCCTGTTCTACACTCATTTTTTACAGAGGAAAAACTTGTATTTTTGTGTGTGTGTATGTTTGTAGTAAATAAACTTAAAACTACTGTGCCGATTTCAAAAATTCTTTCACCATTGGAAAGCTACTTTCACCCTGAGTAACATAGGCTACATTTTATCCCCTTACTCCCACGGGAACGGGAACTACGCGGGTAAAACCGCGTGACGTTCGCTAGTATACAATACAATACAAAATTATGTTAACAGAACAAAACCTTACATATAACATTGAAACAAAATTACGTATCCTGTATTGTAAAAGTTATTTATTTTAGTTTAATATTAAAATGTAGTGAAAAGATTTGCCAATTACGCGAATTATGTCAGGTTCACTAAAACGTGACGGTTCGCAAACAGAACCTTGCGATTTTGTTCAAGGAGACTTCACTAACTATGATTGTGCAATCGGTTCAATTTTAACCACAGTTAAGTATGTCGACCTTGTGAAGATCTTGACCGTTATGGAGTCTACACACCAAAGCCGCATGTCGGGCACTTTCGTACTTGTCGCAGACATCGACAAGTCGGCTCAAAAGAGGCCACAGTGGACAGCGACCACGGCTTTCATTCAAAGCCGTGGTCGAAAGAATGGCGGGATGCGGGATCGTCTAACTCTAATGGAACTACATGAGTAAAGATACCGTTTCAATACTCATTTTCTGCTACTGCGGCTGTTTACTGCTTGCTACCTTTTGATTAATTTTGCCTTCAGTCGTTTCACTACGACTAAAATGTCTGATATCATCTTTTTGTACCGTGCGAAAAATGAGTGTATTTATGTATTAGGGATTTCGCAGTCTCGAGTTACGACTATGGTTACCAGATGAAAAAATCAAAAGTCCAGAGAACAGGCCTGGTTTCCTTTCAAAAATCCTGAGACTTTTACGGTTTGAAAATTTTCTCTTTAGCGTACTGATTAATTTAAGAGTCTAAGTTAATTTATCGTGGGCAACCATTTTCAAGACAATAGGTATAAAAATGTTGCGTGTTTTTGTTAATACTATTTGCAATTACAGCCCAGAATGCAAACGTAGAAAGAGTTTTTTCTATCATGGGGGTTCAATGGTCGAATGAAAGAAACCGACTAACGGTGTCATTGCAAATCTCATAAAATCCTGAGATTTCGTGAGATTTGCAAAATCCGGCCGCAATCCTGAGAAGAGTCCAAACACCCTGAAATCTCAGGACAAATCCTGAGATATGGTAACCCTAGTTACGACAGTTATGGCCATAGATATATTTAATATTTCTGTGGTTATGGCCCTACAAGTGCGAGCGAGGCAGACTATTTATTCCCTCAATAGTCTGTCTTAAAACTGTCGGGACTCAAGTCTGGGTAGCCTTATATCTCAAGGTCATCCCAATGTAAACAAGTCCTTTTGAAATTAATTGGTACTTGAGATAACTAATTAATAATACACTTAAAGTAATCGTTTCGAGTGTCTTTAGCTTTTATTTTATAATAGAAAACACTATATTATAATCCCACGTGGTAGGAAGTAATGTTATCAATCCTTGTCATAGATATAGTTGTGGATTATTTATCTATTTAGACTCTAATCTAGCTAGATACGATACCCTCCCTGATATCGTATCAATAGTGTTTCATTTTTCTTCCCTTACGATTCGATTGTAAAAAAAACCTATCGCGAATTACCTCTTTCGTCAGGGATTTAATGAAATCTTAATTAAAAAGTTCGGGCATTATCATTTGGGATTTTCTTTCTGGGTCATAATAAATAACATGTGTTTGGTCAAATACAAAAATATCTGTGTTTATGCGACACAACAAACACACAATATTTTTATTTACGAAATTATGTACTATTTCATTTATTTACATGTTTAAAAAACATGATATGGAAACCAGTTTCTGAACTAGGTAGGTGCAAATTTTGTTCATTACCAAGCGTGTCGTTGAACTCGCGACATTTTGCTCCATATGTATGTATTTAGTTACTCTATAAATATATACCTACCTATATTATGTACGTATTGACAACCGTTTACTGACACAATGAGATATATTTTTTTAATTCCTTGCCTAAATTTGAATGCAAATTAAAAATAATAATGTTGGTACTTAATGTAAAGTTAACAAATTCTAAACAATATGAAATCAAGGAACACAGACACACGGACAGTAAAGAATTAATAATATGGTTAGCATCATAAAGTTGTTGTTTTTCTCACAGATTAGATGAAAATAACAAATGCTTCGAAAACAAAAAGAAAATTGAAATGGATAAAGAGAAATAAAAGTGTGTTTAAAAATTATTAATAAATAAAGAAACAGTTGCTAAATGGAATAAAGTGTTTAATGTGTATATTTTTTTTTAATGTATTAATAAATAGTTGCAACAGGGAATAAAGCTGTCTCTCTCGCTCGCAGTAGTAGAAAAATAGTCTGTCTTAAGACAGTCTTGTCTCCAGTCTGCGAAAGCCCTAAGGCCCCGTTTCCACTTTGTCGTGACGACATAAATCGTGTATTTCTAAGTGTCGTGGCTTGTGTATTTAAATGTAGGTATTCACATATACCTAGGACGACACGATTACTATTGTTCATGACTTTTGCCAACAAAACCAACGATAAATTTTATTCACGACATAGTGAGAACGGGGCCTAAGTTTACACTGTACTGTACAGTCAAACAGTCATGCATGGCACTTCTAATTTCTGTGAATGCCTTATGGAATATATTCATACACGTATTTGAATGTGGAACACATTTATTTGAAAGTGGAACACAAGCGTAAGCGGTAAGCGTTCGAGTATCTTCGGAAAATTCCGGCTGTTACCTGTATTCACGCAAATCGAGTGGCCGTCACGCACGGTATTCGACATTCGTTATAAAAATTGGCACAAGAACAGACTTGACCGATTATTGTGCGACTTTTCTGAGATAATGGTAGACATTAAGGCAAAGCCTCACTACGAAATTTTTAGCTTGCGATTTTTAAAATGCGAAATGAAATCGCAAACGATTTCTATTCGCAGTGCACTGACTCGCATACAGTGACCGTATTGTTCACAGTTTAGTGATGGTGTGACCCAAATAAGATTTTTATATTTCTATGGTTGTGAGTCACAACCATACCATAACCTAATCTAATCGAATTTATTTCGTCTTATCTTATTTTTATTATAAGTACTAGTTTAGTTTTTTTATGACAATACATGGTTTGTTAATTAAAAAGTTGACTTACCTATATTTCAAAACTTTTTTTACTAAAGCTTGTTTTAAGAACCAACCGTCAAACACCGTCGATCAATGTGTCGTCGCCCTTATTAGCAATGAATGAATTTTGTAGTGCGCGCTTAGGAACCGTTCCCACTGTGTCGTGACAATTAAATTATCCTTGGTTTTTAGTTGGCCAAAGTCATAGACAGTTATGATGTCGTACTATATCATATAGTACGACGAGCTGTTCACATATAGTCTATATGTGAACAGCTCCATTTGAATACACAAGCCACGACACTTAAAACTACTCGTCTATCTGTCGTCACGACACTGGGAACGAGGCCTTAGTCTTACTAGAACTAAACTCAAGTATTATGCACCGGCCGTGCCCCAGTTCTAAGTTAATGATTTCTGATCACAATAAAAGTTAAAGGTTATAGACTGGTTGTTAGGCAATTAAATACGAATTTCTTAAATCAGGACGTCTTGCGTGCCTTCGAAGTTTCTCGGCCATCGATGTCACAATAATGTTCTAATTATACCTACTCCTCATTGATGACGGTGACGGTGCGGCGGTTATTGGAAAAAAATTGATTAAATTTCCAGTTCGTGTGGTTGGTGGAAATATTAAGAGACTGGAACGAATCAGAATTTTATTTAAAATATGAATTTAATTAATCAGAGAATTAACAAATTTTTATAAAACAGTTTTTTTCAGCCCAACTATCAGAGGAAAATTTTATTATTGAAAATGCTAAAACAACCCTAAGTTGTAAATCTTTAAATAATAATTATTTATTATATATATACTTATTTTTATTTTTGCCTACTTACCTGTAGCTCAATTTGTTTAATTGGTTAATTTAATTACACATTTAAATTAACGCAGTCTACCTAATACAAATTATACATGTAGAGTTCTAACCTACTTGGTGTTACTTGGGTATCTACAGTTACTAACAAAAGTGCTTCATTTTGTTATTTAATTTTATTCAATAAAAAAGAGACGCATAAACAAAACAAAATGTGAAACTTCGAAAAAGGAAATAGGTACCTACCAACCGATTTCGTGAAAATGAGGTTTTTTCGATAGATTTTCATACTTTTTATTTGTTTTGTGTAGATTCGCATTCATTTTATGTCATGTTCATTGCCTATCTTTTTGCGTTTGTACGAGCCTTTACAAATAACAATGATTGGTTCATAAATAAACGTTTTATTACTACATGTAATCACAAATGTTATCAGTACCTCCACAGCTAAGTTACTCACACCTACTATCGAGCAATTTATTTCTTATCACCGATGATAAGAGATAAGAATAGACATTTATTTGAAAAAATGTGGGATAAATCGTTCCAAGGTTATTAACTTGTTCTTGTAAAGAGCTCTTGAAATGTGAAGGAAGTTAATTAAGTAGGAACAATTAATTATAATTAGGTAAAAGTGGAACATTGATTAGATTACATTACCCGTCTGTAGTGGAATAATAATTTTGATCACGGTTTGGTGGTATCGTCTTATTAAGAGGCCTGCGGAGCAAGCGTTTTTCATACAAACGTAATACCAAAATAACATGAAAATCAAACATATTCATAAGGTAGTGTGTATTTATTTCGATTGGGTTACAGAATGTCTGTTCCCAAACAAATATTTTGAAAGGACAATGATGTATAGGCGAGATATGAGGAATTTAAAATTTCTATAGAATGTTTATTTTTCTCATAACTCTTTTTTAAATCAGTATCCATTCAAAATATGTGTTTGGGAATCTATATATTCTGTAATACAATCGAAATAAATACACAATACCTTAAGAATATGTTTGATTTACAAATTACTTTGGTATTACGTTTACGTATGAAAAACGCTTGCTCCGCAGGCCTCTTAAATAAAATATTTCATTTTTTTAACCTTTCGAACGTATACCATTTTGTCACATATACGTGACAAACAATCGCGTGCCCTGTACACCAAACGACACAAAGTATGTGACAAAATGAAATTGAGTGAAATTGTGGCTTGGCGTGGACGGCACGCGCCTCTGTTTATGCTCTGGCGGGCAAAAGGTTAAAGAATTATGACCTAAACAATTACATTATGTCTCAACTAATATTTACGAATGTAGAAGAAAGGAATCTTAGCAACTCCTCAACGAATTTCATAAAATATTTCACTGAAAGAAAGCTGCACTGTACGAGTAAGTGGATATCGGGCAGAAACTACTAAATAGAAGATAATTTTCGAATACATACTTGATGCTTTTTAATTCTTCATTATGAGTATTAAATTTTTCTGTCAGCTTTTATTTAAAGGTATTTTTTTTAATGTAAAATATAACACTAAAGCCTCGTATTCATGGTAAACATTTGTTTAGCAACAGTTGATCAACGTTGTTGATGAACGGCGAGAATGCTGCTGGAAACATTGTTTAAATCAATAAGTCCACAGACGCCATTCTGCGTTAAAATGTTGCCCGAGAAGTAGTGTATAGTTTTATCGTTGCTCCACACTACCGCCATGTTTATAAACAGTTGCAAAGACGTCCACACGAGTCAACATTTGTTGATAAAATTATGTTTTCGCTCGCCGGGCGTTAACTCTGCAACAAGGTGTGATCAATTCCGCAAGACAAGTGTTGCCCGCAAGATGTTGACAGCAACTCGGCAACATGTTAATGCAACCATGTTGCTGAATAAATGTTTACCATGAATACGAGGCTTAATACTTCAGTGCAATAATTTTTGTGCACAATAGCAGTCTCAGGGCATTATTACTATGACCTAGGCACCTAACTATCATTATTACCCCTAGGTCAGCAACTAATAAAATGTGACTTTGTAACAAAAACTAATCGTTGGACCTAGTGATCTTGCCATGACTATCACTACAATGTATCATGATGGGTAGACTTTTTCATGCAAAAGTGAAAGAAATTGTTTTTTTTTTTAACTGATATTCTTTGTTGGTCGTTGGATTTTTTTATTTCTTGGCGTTCAGTTACAAGTAGTAACATTGAACTTTGTAACTAAAAGTCGTACTATTTCATAACTTTTAGGTATTATTATGATGTCATTTTCAGTTTTACACACCCAGATTAGATTTTGTCACGCAAGTTTACCCGTTCACACATTATCTATTACAAAATAATCAGAACGATTAATTACATTATTATTTTGGAAAGTTTTTCTGATACCTTAAGTACTTATGTTGGTGACTATACTTTTTAGAATCTTGCACTCACACTATCGAATAATGTTTTAATCATTTTATATTTCAATGGGTTCCGCCCGTTTTTTTTAGTTTTTAGTTAGGTTTTTTTATAAGATAGGAGTTGAACTTTTACGAGCTCAATAAATTGATAACCCATACTACTTATCATGGGGTTATTGTACCATTTTTTAATAAAAAATATTAATGAAAATAATATTGATAGTAGTGTGATAGTGTCGTATCGTAATTTGTAAACAAATACTATTTATTTGCGACATGTTTCTGATCACGTCAGCCGCAATATTATTGAACAGTAAGGTCATGGTGTATCATGGTTAATCTGTGTAACTTCTAATTAAATTCTGCGTTGTTATTCATCTTTGAGTAAATATCGGGTTTACCCATCCACAGATCTATCTGTGGATTAAACTTTCTTTATAACCTTCATTGTAAAGAAAGTTTCTTTACAATATTTGCAGAAAAAAGAGACTTATGTTCTTTAAAATAAGTTTATTTCTAGGTATCTACTTATTTGATATGCTCAGATTTACTATTTTAAACATAAACCTTTTAAAACATTGGGTTAAATTAAGATTACTTAATTTATTTTTATTTAATTACAATTAAATAATAAGATTAAAATAATTTATTTTAATTTAATTACAATAAAAAATATAAATTAAAAAATGCACAAATAGGAAAGTTGAGTGATTGATTTTCTGTGGTTTTAACCTGATTTTTTCAAAGCGCCTGATTTTTGTTAAAATCGTATTTGCGTGGTTTTTATTTCGAAGACGACTAAACAATAATCCATCCTTCCGTCCTCACAAATTATGAAATTATATTAAAGTGGCCTCTCCCAACGTGTGTCCAGTGCGACTCGCATCCAGCATGGTGTTAATAATTATACTACTCAGTTTAATTCGACTACGAGAGCTAAACGCGAGTTTTATAATGCCTGAATTAAGTATATGATTCACTGCAATAAACAAAACCAGATAATGGTAGTGTTTTGAAAACATAAAATAATTCAATTAATTTACTCGATAAAAAAATCACGAATTTATCTCTAAAAAATATTTTTAACGAGTAAAAACCACACTAGAATATTATGCGATCATTCTGATTTTTTGGCTAATAATTCTTTTAACATATTAGCATCGTAATGTTTTATTTTTTAGTACCTACAATCAATAGATTTTCGATCGAAACCACTCATTTCGCACTTTTCGGCCCGCAGTGACTGGCGTAACAACCACTATGTAGTGCAAGCTGATTAGAACTTTATTGTAACAGTATTTCAAAAGAAGTTTGAACCACTACAACTAGAGTTGCTAATTTAGCTCCTGTAGTCCCCTTAAACGTAAGAAAGCTATATTTTCCTAACTTCAGTGGTTTGCCTCTGACGTAGCCAGATTGTTTATTTAGCTTTATCATTATAATGATAAATAATAAATCATTTATTTCGAGCAACAAGACTCAGTGTTAGTAACAATACACTTACAAACTACGTTAGTAATACACTTACAAACAAACAACACAGCCAGCAACAGTTATTCTACATTAAGTGGGTAGTATGTAGGTAGGATTATATACGTATTTTACGAAACGTTTTGCAATATTATGTGCATAATATTGCACAATTTTATGTAAAATACATCAAAAACATGTAAATAAAAAATACCTACTGGGTCGGGACGGGGCGGAGCGAAATTGTTTTTTTTTTGTGATAAACTTGAAATTAATGTTTTAAGTGATATAATGGAGTGATAATTGCTTTTTTTAACAAAACAATTACATTGTTGATAGTAAGTAATTATTTTGTTTTCTTTTTTAAATATCAGGGCAAGAGAATAATGACCAGTTTCTACGTAACTAAATTGTTTTTTAAATAAAACACTGGCGATTATTATACCGATAATTCTAGACTAACCTACATGTCATACATATTGTGTAGTTTAGCACAAAACAAACAAACTCTCAATAGAAACTATTACTAAGGTTTTTTTGTCATGACTCTACTGCTGCGTTTTTACTTTTAACTAATAGTTATTTTACAATTACGTATAATTAAATCTTCAAGATAATGAATAGGTAAATTGAACCTGTCTTAGACAAGATGTGACAATTTTAAGCGATTGTAATGTAACTATGATACATACCTGTGTTTTTTTAAATGCGAGTTTTTAATGATATTTTACTTTAAGTACCGTTACAAAACCTGTACTATGTACAATGCATCCATCCGCAGGGTGTTTTTTTTAAGTGAGTTACATTGAATTTGAATTCTTTGTCACCGGCTTGAATTAGGGTCCGTGTACAGTTATACCTGTGGAGTCCTTGTGGACGACTGGACGCGCAGGTAAACTAGCTTAAAAATCGAAACAAGTTGTTAAATTTCAAAAAAAAAATAGAATCATGCTGTTTCTTTCATTATTAAAGTCAATAGTCAATTCTGGGTTAAGCTCGCCGTTGTACATAAGCTATATTTTCTAATTTTGTGTATATTTTTCTTTATAATTTTTGTGTGCAATAAAGAATAAGAAAAAAGTCTGTACTTACCTAGAAGTTAATACTCTATTTTTAAACTGAAAACTTCTTTAGGCGCGTTTTGCATTTTTTGTTAAATAAAAAAATCATGGAACTCGCGTGACCGTCACGTAACGCTTCGTAGCACTCGTAGCCGATCCGCTACGGCGTAGCACCACTTAGGCGTGCGCGGGGCACAGCCCGTAGCAGATATAGATTACCTACTTAGTTTTCACTTCTATCCGCAGACCTCGAAAACTGCCCCGCGTGTTTTTGGTTAAACTTAGCAAACCCACCTACTTATCTTGTGTCGGCAGATAGTCAATACTTTAGGTAATCTCTGTCAGCCGATACTAGATAGCTCTCCAACTCTCAAATAAAATGGGGGCGTCACGTCACTAGGCGAACGTCAACTGACGCAAATACCCCCAACTTATAAGAAGGATAGTAATATTAGTTATAGTCATATATATTATTTATTTATTTAGATAGAGAAGCTTGAATGACGTCTGTAGAAAATGATGAGGGGTCGGCTATGCGTACCGTAATTACAAAGCTTTTAGCTTGTATTAGCTTAGTGAAGGAAACTAGACATGTCGGACGGCGAGGGCCCCGATTCTGCTATTACAATAGTGTCAACAATGTTCTATCATTGATTTCATAATTTTTGATGAATGATAATGGGATAGCTCCATTTTCATTTTGCTAAAAGTTCGTTATCTGCTAAATTCATCATAGCGGTTCGACCAATGTTCTCGCAATTGTGTTATGACATTGTTGTATTACCATTATTATAAAACCTGTTAATAGAAATGATTTTCGAAAATACACTATTGAAACAGATAAATAAATAAATAAACAGTTATTCATGCCAGATTTCATTTATATGTATTTTAACACATTATTTATTTGTGATAAAAGCAATCTGAAGTAGTAAGAAGTTCGTAAATAGCAAAAAACATTAATTTATGTGTAACGCAGATAAATGTGAATTTTTACAACTCCATTATATTTTATCTGTTTAGCTGTCAAAGTCAAATGTGACATTACCATTTACTGACGTTTTGTAAACGTAATGATTTTATACTCTGTGACGTTTTGTTTATTTTTATTTATAGCGGTCGGTGTTTTGTTTTAATTCTTACAAGTGTTTTAATAGTTGAAGGTGATTTAGTCCGTCTGTTTGTTCCGGCTAAATTTGAAAACGCCGGAACCAAAAAAAAAATCCCTTGAAATTGATAACAGATTAAAACTTCACGCGAACGAGAGTGGCGATGGCGGGGCAACATCAGCTTGTTATGAGGGCTATCACAATTAGATTTCAATTGTGATATTTATTGTGGCCATATCTAAACTATAAATAATAATTGATTATACTCGTAGTTTAGAAATGGCCATTACCCATTAGAAGTCTCAGTTTGATTATTTCTCTTAGGAATGTTCTAAATAAATATATACTTACCACAAGTTTTCTTGTGTTTGACTCTTCAAGCACCCAAATACAAGAAAAACTGTGATTGAAAGATACGCATAGGTCACCTTTTGTAAACTTTTATTGCATGTTATTATCACATATCAACAATAACAGCGTGGCCAGTTGGCTACACGTGGTGTCTTTCAGTATCGACGTGGCTTATAAAACTAATTTATGAGTTGGTATTTTTGCCAATAAAATAAAATTTACAGCCAATAAATTAACTAAACATTTTGTAAATTTCACATTGGCGTGTTAAAAATTATTGCTTTGATTACAATTTCTTTACATTTACTGAAAAATGCAGTGTTTTTCATAACATAACATCACGCCGGTAATCTTCGAAGGGTTTTGCAGCGGTGTACATAATACATAGTACACCCACACTAAGTCAAATATAATAGGGGCGAGCCTATTGCCATCAGCCGGGCACAAATCCAAACTCCGTGGCTGCTACTTGGAAGTTCATTATTTATTTAACATTCAGTGTATTATAGTGCAAAAATATGTCGCTTGCGGTGATCTGTGATGGCAAATGGGCTTATTACATTACCCGATTTACCGGGCCCTGCCTGTTGCAGGGAAAGGGAAGTGTAATAAGAAATCGAATGGTTGAGTGGTCCCAACCGCCCACTTCCCTGCCGCGCTGCCGATCGTGCCCTGCAAATCGGACCCGACAAATCGTGTAATGTAATAAACCCTGTAGTTTCGTAGGACTTATTTCGCTAAATGAACAAACACCAATCTTAATTCAACATTCTAAATAGTTAAGTCACATCAGTCACCATCCCCCTCATTGAGAGGAGGCCGTGTCCCAGCAGTGGGAACATTATAGGCTGATGATGATGATGATGATGAACATCAGTCACGGAAACATTGAAAAGGTTTTAATACTTACCACCAACTTACTATTCTTGAAATAAGTTTTAAATTGGATCCTCGCTCGTTATCGAAATACTTCGGAAAATGGGAAATTTTTTGGTAAGCTGTAAGTAAGTACATTTATTCGAAGCTCAAGTGACTTATAAACAAGCCGAAACAAAAACTATGTCATGTAGGTACCTTAGGAATCACAATATTAGATTACTTTAAAATTTCATTGCTTCAATCAGTAAATTCTTCGGCGTAAGCACTGATTGTAGCCTATTTGATGCGCTGTAATTGAATATCTTCCATAGCGACAACGAAAGCTTGCAAGCTGAAACCAGACATCGTGAGACTACGTGAGCTAGGTCACGTACGCCATGCGCCAACGTGGGCCATGGTTCATGGGGAATGGTAAACAATGGCCACCCTGATAAGAGATTGCAGTGTTCTTCCTTAAATACTAATTGGCTGTAGGTACAGTTAATTATGTAACCTAGAGGTAACTTGATAAGAAAAGCGATAGGCACTGTTATTTTGTTGACAATTTAAATAATAACTTGATATTTTAAGATGGTTTGAGTTCAGACATAAGTACCAGTTTAAGCTGTCTTGTCAAAAAATGATGTGAATGTAGGTATTGGTATTAAGGTCTCTGCACACAGCGGTCGGGACGGGACGGCGACGCGACACTGAGCAGTTGTAATGTACTAGATATTACGGACGACTCCACACAGAGCTGTCCCGCTCGACGTGACGGTAACCATCGCGCCACGCCGCCGCCGCGCCGAGCGGCAATACAAGTCAGAAACGGCGGTGACGGGCGCGGCGGGACGCGAGCGCAGCGCCCTCAGGACGCCGACGCTTTGTGTTGTTTGGTTTACGTAAGTAAGTAGTAGTCACACTGCCGGCGGGGCGTGAGCACGTCGCGTCGGACGGAGCGTGAATTTGATTTTGTATCGTTTTACAAAAATGGATGTCGAAAAATTAGTCAAATGTGTTCGTGTTCACGTATTGGAACGAACGATTTGGGCCATAGACAGTATAAAAACACTGTTCTTAAAAATGAACTCCGAGAATCTATAAGAAGAGAATCTATACGGTCGGCGTGAATGGGCGCGGCGGGACGGGACGTGATCGCGCCCGCAGTGTGACCGATGCCGCCGCGCCAGCGCAGCGTCGCCACGCCACGCCGGCTGTGTGCAGAGGCCTTTATGTAGATTTATTTAAGGGTAACACTTGTTAGCAAAAACGGAGAGATCAAACAAAAATATCGGTATATCTGTCACCGTAAAATTGTCAAACACGTTATATTACAATATAACGTGTTTTTTCTCGCGATATTGTAATGTCTCGAATTATTGTCAACTGAACATACGGAAGTATCTCTGCCCCCATAATCGGGACTTGGGGCACCCCCCCGTTAGGTTAGTTAGGTTCCTTTAAACCCTGCACTCGGAAATAGGGGCCCCGCGAAGCGGGGCTCCGTCGACTACGCTTTTTAGGGGGAATATAAAGTGTTTTAAGGTTATGTTATATTAATCGGTATTTCTCAGGAATGGTGCATTATCTTTTCATGAGAGTTGTGCCACTTGGCAAGGAGGACCCCTCCTTCCCTCCACACCGCGTAAGTTGACTACCATCGCATGCATTTCACGAAAAATAATGCATTTTGTTGTAAGCAGTATTTTCATTTGACAATAATTCGAGACTTTACAATATCGCTAGAGATATTACAATATAACGAATTTGACAATTTTACGGTGACATATTATCCGTTTCAGAGATATTTGGCCACAGATGCAATAAAATATAAAAGTAGTAGTTATTGACGGTAACTTCCTAGATATAACTGTCAATGTCGTTACAAAGCTGCACAGGGCGCCTCTAGCTTGCTCATGGCGTGGCGTAACGTCATATTTACCGTTTAAACTAGAGGTGCACGATTCTATCTACTGTGTAAGGAAGTCTGACGCATGCCATGCGCCGCTTTTAACCTTGACCGTCACTTGTTCATTCGATTTGTGGGCGTAGGTCAAGGACACTCAGCTTTTTAAAGCGTACTTACTTATCTGAATGTAGTTAGTCGCCGGAAGATGATTTTTTTAGCTTAAAGTGAAAGCGTCAGGGTGGCCCGCGAAATTCAAATTTTCTTTTGTTTTTTGCGGGCCAGTGTTTAGTTGTTGTATGTTGGTGAAAGTACCGATCGCGGCTGAGGGGCGTAGGTATGTTGTTGCAGAATTTTATTGTAGTCGTCAGAATCATCGGTACAGCCTTCCAAGTTCATAAAAGTCGAGGAACAGATTTTTTACGCTCAAAGTCGTTCCTCGACTTTTATGAACTTTGAGGGTTGTGTTGATGATTTTGATGATTATAATTCTATGCCTGCATATGTCTTGCAGCCGCGAACGATGTTTTCATCAGTGTACAACTTGTCACTCGCCTGCAAATTTCAAAAAACGTTGGAAAATTCAAATTTCGCGGGCTTTCTTGGAGCATCAGCCTTAAGTAAAGACGAAAAGGAAGTTTTGTTCCAAAGAGTCTTAAGCCGTGTACGCACGTACGAACAAATTTGTTGCGTTGCATGATACGCAACAACTTGGTTCGCACGTGCGTACCACTAACGAACATCGAATACTCTGTTCGTCAAACATGTCTGCGCCGATCCTTTTAGTATGTTCTGTATGGACGGTGTTCGAAGAGCTTTAATAAATGTCGATCGATAACTTCCAACAGCGCCGCCATGACTATTAAGATGGAGTTCACGACTGTTACGTTCACGAATATGCCGTCCATACGTACGAACCAAATGTTCAGATTTACTGTTCAGACGTACTGTGGTTATGTCTCTATGAGAAGAGGCTGGGATAAAAAGGTTCGATAAAAAAAAATGAAAGCAAACTTCTTCGGAAGTCGTTGTTTTTATTAAGTACGGTCTGGCCTATCGATCCTTATGTCACAGACAGTTTAACGCAAGGTTTTATCAGACACAGCCAGCAATAAAAATGTCATAAAATAACACGAGTTTGTAACTTTAGTATCAAAGTGTAATTACATTTAGGTAACAAGTATAAATTAGTAATTTCCTGATTGTATTTGTAATCAATCTTATCTTAAACCCAAGTCTGGATTGATTGATTGAAATACGTGCCATCACACTTGTATACTTCCTGTTCATAATTAAATAGATAAGACATCAATTTGGGGCATGCAATTTTTTGAGTGGTCAAATTAGAATTAGATCTGCAAGAAAATCCATGACGGTAAAGTTCAAATTTAGCCTGAACTAAAAAATCAAGGATATACATTATGTATTTGCTGACAATACTGTTATCTTCTCATTATCTACCGCTTTTTTCAATAGGTAGGTACCTGGTACACTTTAAACTTATTGTGAGCAGTTGGAGAAAAGTACAATTGTTGTAGGTAGATAACATTTAGTTTTGTAAGTAAGTACATCTGAATAATCTAATAGGTAGGTAGGTATGTCGAACTTTGGATCTACGTGAATCCATCCACTTCCGGGAACCCACCCATATATAATTTCAGTCAAATTCGGAATTTAAACAATTTTGTTTACATACGGAAATCCCGTGTTATGTTAAGACCTAATTGTACGAGTGTTCTACACGAATTATCGGCATGAATGAATAAATACTATTATCAATATAAATTATATCGGTACAAAGAAGTTTTCGATACAAGTTCCTTAAACATTAGAGCAGAGAATCCCTGCCCCAATAGGGATTGAGGCACCCCCCAAATAATTGTGTGAAACCGTTAGTTGGGCTGTCCTTTTCTTTTCGTTGGCAATCGAGAGTTCGAGACACGTTAATTCTCGTGACATTGAATCCACTCTGTGTTGACTATATCTATTATTACATCTGTTTTTCATTGAGAAGTATTTATAATTCATTCTTTCTCATGTTTACATTCTTTCTCATGTTGAATTTAAATCTCATCATAAAGAGCGTAATAGCGTATTAGAACTATGGAAATGTTAACGGAGAGCGAAGACCGAATAGAGCTATTAGAACTAACAGAATGAACTAGTTCACTGTCTGAATTGAACTAGTATGGAGCGATCTTAAAAATGACCGAGCAGTCACAAGACTAATGGCTACCATTACAAGTGAGATTCTGGCGTATTTTCGCTATTTATATATACGATAAGTATAATAAATTCGCTTCAATTTCGCTATGTTTGGTGTAGCCGATGCAGTAATGTTGTTCCGATCGCATAAACAAATCAAAGATCGCTAGTAATATTTGATGTACAGTTTAAGTAGTAACTATTCAGTAATCTGTGGTACAGTGTAGCCATATACGTGAGCATTCATTTACTTGTTTTAATCGCTCATGTGTCGCAGGTCGCGTCGCGGCTCGGCCTCAGCCTTAGTGTGTTAAACTGTTAACTCTTTTATGAGTCTCTTTTACCGACAAAACTCTCTAAATAACAGATTCAAGAGCTCAGTAGGAGCACCGTAATAATATGCCAAGAATATCGTGGATTTACCAGGAAAAATTACCTATATCAAACTCCCCCGAAAACCAGAAAAAAAGTCTTCGGAATTGCCAATGGTTTCCGCTTATTCACCAGGGTTTTGTAACGGCGTCATCAAACTAGTATTCAAATGAGATAAGTAAAGATACAGTTTGTTTTTTGCCATGTCCGGTTATTCAACTCTCCGAACTATATTGTAAAGGAGCTACATTGATACGGAATTTATATATTGAACAGTTCCGTGTGTATTGAATAATTTATCGTAATAGGCGTAACTAGGGCTGTTCAATCTTCCAATTGATCGTTGAATGAAAATAATGGATATGTAATTTATTTGATGAAATTGAAGCGTGTTCAGTTATTCGGCGATCAAATGTTGTGTTAGGTTTGAAGGCATCATTCACCATCATCATCATCAGCCTAACTGACGGAACACAGGCCTCCTCTCTATGAGTGTGAATTATCCACCACGCGGGCCCAGTGCGGATTGGTAGATGTCACATGTCTTTGATTTTTTTTTAGGTTCAAGGATATGCCGGTTTCCTCACGATGTTTTCCTTCACCGTTTTAAATTACACAAAGTAATGCGGCTGTCTGGGTTCAAGCTGTAAAGGTTCGAACCTTTACTGTTTGTAAGTCGAGGCCACTACCCCTGGGCCACTGCTGCTCTTGAAGGCATCATTATTATTGTGTAGGTAATGTTTGAAATTGTGAGAATATTTTTATATTTGCTTTACTTACTTTAAAATGCACATCTTAACTAGGAAAACACACTGTAAGTAATGTACTTTTCGGACATTATGAAATGATACACGACGTAGGTACATTTTCCTATAGCTGATACCCTTTTTCACTAACATCACTACGGCCATTGAACGTGAGATTATTAACTTTGAGCGCTGAGCCGAGCTTTAAATATCCAACAGTACCTACCTAACGTATTACATTTAGGTATTACGCCATAATAAGTAATAACACCCACAAATTTGTTTAGGAGATTCCTAACTGCAATGTATCTCAATGAAGTTAGCAGCCCTAATTGAAATAATAGTTACTTGCAAATATGTACACAGGTAGTAGGTACTCGAGTGTCGACAACTTTAATATTTATGTACAAGAAACGGATATAAAATAGGACCCTGTTCTTGAAATCCAACGCAAAATACGACCTCATACGTGGAACATTACTTTTGTTTTTATTACTGCTAGTTACCAAAACGATACCGGTACCGATATCTGGTAGGTATCTGACAGACATTCAAGCTACTCATTACAATCTGTCTTTTTTATAATTTCAACTTTATTGTTGAAGTATTAGGTTCAAGATTGATTGGGGGTTTGAAAGTTTCGGGTAGCTTGAAGTGCTAGCATCTGTACCCTAAAATAAGACAAAAGCGTCAGGGTGGCTCGCGAAATCGTCAATTTCATAAGGGGCTAGGAACGAATTTTTCACGGTCAAAGTCGTTCCTTGACTTTTATGAACTTTGAGGGTTGTTTTGATAGGGCACGCCACGATAGTGGCGGTAAGTCCCCTCTTTGAGGAGTGGCTGGAGAGGCGCCACGGCGTCCTCACCTTCCGCCTGACGCAGGTCCTCACCGGACACGGATGTTTCGGGAGGTACCTGCACCGAATCGGGCGGGAGGAATCGCCCGGGTGTCTCCACTGCGAGGATCGACCGGAGGACACGGTGGAGCACACGGTGGAAGTCTGCCCTGCGTGGGCGGAGCTCCGCCGTGTCCTCGTGGCGGCGATCGGCGGCGGCGACCTCTCGCGTCCGGCCCTGGTTCAATCCATGGTCCGGAGCGAGACGTAATGGGAAGCCGTCGCCTCCTTCTGCGAAGCAGTGATGCTAGCGAAGGAGGTGGCGGAACGAGAGAGGGAGAGATCCTCTCTTCCCGGCCGCCGCGGGAGACGCAACGGGCGTCGGGGGCCACGTGGTGGCTACCGGCCACCGTAGATGCGGGCCTGTGGACGGCTGGCTATGGGCTAGCTAGCCGTCCGGCCGTCTAACGACGACGACAGGCCGTGTCGACGGCGCGTTCGTGTTCCACGCGCGCCTCAAAGAGATGTCAGCAAAAAGAGAGGGGCCCGCAAGGGCCGAAGCCTGCCGGGGTTGCGGGCCTGTTCGAAAGAGATACCGCGGCCCCGGAACGTAAAAGGCGGGGAAGGAACATGGATGGTTTATAGTCAGTAAGAGTCTGACACTCCCTCCTGCTCCGCCCAGAGTGGGGGGGGGTCATTTGATGATTTCCCATACTTAAAAAAAAAAAAAAAGGGTTGTTTTGATGATAACTATAAAGGGTGTAAAACATCTCTTCACGAAGCCGAAAGGCACTTGTTCTCCCCATTATTGCGATATTTTTTTTGTTCTACACCATACCTGGGAACCTTCTAGTAACCGAGATATGGGGGGTCAAAGATACAAGTTTTTGACAAGTTTTTTTTTAAGTACAAGTTTTTTTGTAAGATTTTTACTCTATACACCTCCACGACCCCCGTACTATTCAATCCATCCATCAGCACAATCATTTAAGTGCTTAACATTGAGTTCTTCCACAAAACATGATTTATAACCTCAAAAAAAAAATGTTGTTTCTCAGCAATCATTTTTGCGTAAAGATACTTAGTTTGATGTACAGAATGCTTGGTTAACGGCTTTGTGATGAGGTGGTTTACACCCTGTATTTATACTCGTACATACGTCTTACAGCCGCGACCGATATGTTTATCAACATACAACTTAACACTGCCCTGCAAATTGCAAAAAACATAAGAAAATTTGAATTTCGCGGGCTACCTTGACGCATCATTTAGTTCCATTTCCTGAAAATATTGTTTGTTATCAAAATTGTACCTATTTTAAAAGGCTTCATAATTTCGCACTTAAGTAGTAACTAGTAATTAATTTAATTACTCAAGTAGGTATAGTTATTTTATTTCGGTAAATATTCTGTTTCATACGAATATTTAATTAATCAATTTATGAATTAGGTACTTACATTAATGATGTACAGCCAAATTATTATTTTTCCTGTACTTACATAATACTATTATTATTATAACAGTATATTTACTGACAAAAGTAAATTTATGAAAAAAATCATTAATTGTAGATAGTGACTTTTAACGCCCAACCGGGCGGGCGGCCACATCATCTAAGGTCGATGTTCACCAAAAAGATGACGGACGATTATCTAAAAACAGCTGTTTAAAACACATTTTTGTATGGAAACATGTCACATTGACAGTTGTTTTTAGATAATCAGACTGTTATCTTCTCGGTGAACATGGACCTAAGTATGTTTTTTTAAATTACTTATAAGTCAAACAATATTTTTTTATAAGACTGTGGGATCAGTTAGCAATTGAAATATTATTTAGATTTAGCAAAATCGAAATCGATAGAATTTTATTATTCTTTTATTTGAGTAAA
This sequence comes from Xestia c-nigrum, assembly GCA_916618015.1. Classification (NCBI taxonomy): domain Eukaryota; kingdom Metazoa; phylum Arthropoda; class Insecta; order Lepidoptera; family Noctuidae; genus Xestia; species Xestia c-nigrum. The sequence goes on from OU745260.1 coordinate 18,431,992, forward strand.
GTATAGCTTAATAGGTCTCCGTGTGTACCTAGTACCTACTTTCTTTATTGTACAAAGAAAATAATTTAAATATTACGTTATTTGTGAGGTAATTTAGATCCAGTGAAGTTGTTTGTTTTATGATAACGTAGGTGTAAGTTCAAAGTTCAAATGACCTACATAAACTAGGTACCTTTACTTACCTATTTTTTTTTCCAAGTACCTAATACATTTATTAATAATGCAACAAAAAATAACGATGATGAATACATATAATTATTTTAGTTGGCACTTACATAACTTATATGAGTACAAAAACTGTAAAAGAAAGTCGACATCTACATTGAAATAAAAATCAAATAAATAGGTGACTTGCAAAACTTAAAAAAAATTGCATTAATAAAATTGCAGATAATTATTTTTTATTATAGGTAGGTAACCCAACATATTTACCAACATCGGTATTTGCTATTTGTTCATACTTATTTGATATCATGTTGAGTTGTTGACTACATAAAAATGTTTTATTTATTTATTAATGCTTTATGTGCAAGTAAAAACTGTACAAAGGCGGACTAAAAAAAAAAAAAAATTATTCGTTTTTTTTTTCAGAATTAAAACTGAAAAACACTTATCTTATTCATTTTACGTACATAATATTAAATTATTCTTTTTTTACATTACCGTTGTGCTTATTCACATAACAATAAACATTATATCACGGTTCTCTATTATAATTTTGCATTTATAGGTTCAATAAACAGGTAAATTTATTTTCCTTTTAGATTAGCCAGTAGCCACAATCCCATATTAACCAGAACTGATTCTGTGTGACATAAAAGGGAACTTAAGAGGCTCGCGGAGCATTCGTAGTTCAAGCAAACGTAATATCTACCAAAATAATTTCTAAATCTAACATATTCTTACGGTAGTGTGTATTTATTTCGATTAGATTACAGAATATCTATGTTTCCAAATATATATTTTGAAAGGACAAAGATATACAGACGAGATATGAGGAATTTAAAATTTCTATAGATAACTTATTTATCTCATAACTCTTGTTTAGACCGTGTTCATTCAAAATATTATATATTTGGGAACCTAGATTAATCCAATCGAAATAAATACACACTACCATAAGAATACGAGTATGTTTGATTTACAAATTATTTTGGTAAGTATTACGTTTGTATGAAACAACGCATGCTTCGCCGGCCCCTTAAAAGATAAGACGATAAAGATAAAAAATCTCTGTAGTAGAACTAGTAGAGCTAAGTACTTACTTACCTTCGTCAGGAACGTCAAAACTCAGGGTTGTCAAGCACCCTATTAACATCTGCCCAGCCTTTTCCCAACTATGTTGGGGTCGGCTTCCTGTCTAACCGCATGCAGCCGAATACCAGTATTTTACATGGAGCGACTGCCTATCTGACCTCCACACCCCAGTTAGTACTAAAACTATACCCTTTGGTGAGATTGATTGTCAGACTTTTTGGGCCACTGACTACCTACCTGTAACGACTTCAAAGATCTACAAATGATAGACGGGATCAACAGCTTAACGTGCTTTCCGAGGCACGGAGGAAACTCGGTATTTAAGGCGATTACATGAGCTAAACGCGAGTTTTATAATTACTAAAAGTATAATATAATTCACTGCTATAAACAAAACCAGAAAAATGTATGATATTCTTCAGGATATATGCTAGCATGATACTGTTTTGAAAATATAATACAATTAATTTGGCTCGATAAAAAGAAATCATGAACTTATCTCTAAAAATTTCTTTCAAACAATAAAAAACATACTAATATGCATGCGATTCTGATTTTTAAGCAAATAATTTTACAAGCAATATATTAGCATGATACTGTTTCAGTTTTTTTTATCCAATGAATAGTTGTTTTGTAAATCGATCGAAACCACTCATTTCGCGCTATTTGGCCCGCAGTGGCTGACGTAACAACCACTTTGTAGTGCAAGCTGATTAGAACTTTATTCTAATAGCATTTCAAACGAAGTTTGAACCACCACAAATAGAGTTGCTAATTTAGCTCGTCTAAGCGCCTTAAGGGTACCTAGTCACCCATCCACAGACCAACCTAGGTAAGGCTGCTTACCCTAACCACGAGCTCTCTAGCCACGAACTCCTTTGCCAAGCACCCTATATGCACAAAAAATATATATTACCTTGACACCAGTCACCTCAATAACAGATTAGATTACCCAGTTTAAACCGACCTTGTTTTCTTTTTTATATAATTTTGGCCTGGAATGTAACACGACGTAACAAAAACTTTGGTCTAGAATTGATAGGTACTGTATATCTAGACACGTGATATTTTCGTGATAAATAATGTAATTATTGACAATAATAGCTCATTATCATAATCTTGTCTCCTTTTATCATTTTTGTGACATTGCTGCGCAAGCGCACGAATTTGACATTGAGATGAGAAGTTAGAGTATACGGTAGTCAGTGAACCGAAAGTCGGACAACCAGTCTTACCAAGGGGTATCGTTTTACCCAGTACGAACTGGGTTGTGGAAGTCAGATAGGCAGTCGCTCCATGTAAAGTACTGGTAACTGCATCCGACCAGACTGGAAGCCGACCACGAGATAGTATGGGAAAAGGCTTTTGCAGATGATGAGAAGTTTCTTACTCAGTTCGCGGTCGAGTGTGGAAATCGCGAAAGTATTGGCATAAAGTATTTAACTGTGACAACTGACACTTCTCGAATTTCTATTAAGTAGATAGGTACTCGTAGTTCTTCAACAAAAAACGAAGGTGTTAAAAAACAGACAAGAAGTGAGTTTGTATGTCAACGTTGCTTTATAAAATAACTGTTTGCTTCTTGGGTACGGTCGCTACGGCTGTACCTATGTCAAAACTACTATATAAGCTGGCCTCTTAGTCTATTGAAATTCCATACTACGCGAGGCTCAACAAAGTGTTACCATTCGCGTCCAGGAAGGTACTATAAAACTTTCTCCTAATGTCAAATAGCGGAAATCAATTAATGCCCTGTACTTACCAGTACAGGGCATTAATTGATTTCCGCTATTTTGAACTTGGTAGTGTTAACTTGGGTCTGCTGAGGACCATGCTGAGGATCGTGAAAGTTGGTGAAGGTGGTGCTTGAGGTAGCGGGCAAGATGCTATTAAAAATCAATTAGACTACCTTCCTCATTTGAAATACTACACCATACTATCATATCTCTTTAATTCGGGCAATTTATCTATGAAAATATCGCATGTAAGTGATTACCTATATAAATAAAAAAATCTTTTTGAATTTATTCTTGTGCCTGACAGTACTTTTGGTTAAAAACTGCTTTGAAGTAAATAAATCGAACCGGGGGCGTCGGCCACGGGTGCCTCGACCACTGGGGACCTAAGCCACGGACCCGTATAATCTTCTGCCAACTTACAAACATTTCATAACGTCAGCGTCATCCTGTTATCAACGAAAAAAAAAACAAAAAAATGAGATAACAGACGATAATTTAATATTTTTACTCGCTGGCCTCTGTTTCTAGTAATTGAAACTCCGTACTACGCAAAGCTCAAGGTCAAAATGTTACTAATGACGTCCAGGTACAATAATTATTAAATTGTCAAATAGCGGAAATCATTAATGATAGTACTATATTTTCTTCTGCCAGTATAGTACCTACCATTTAGGAGCGTCCATAAGATTTAATTTCTACTATCAACGAAAAAAACAAGTAGGTAGATACTTTTGATAAGAGATTGTTCTACAGCGTGAAATTTTAATAGTTGTTTTCCCGCGGCAGGACGATTACCTATCATTAAAATTAGCACTATCGAAACGCAAAGTTAAACTTAAAAAAAAAAAAAAAAATTCAAGTTTTTATTATAGCTTATTGGGTTTTTATTATAGCTTATTGGCTGTTCTGGACACTGCACCCCCCGCGCCCGGCCCGCGTTCCGCGTTTGATGTTACTGTTGGTTGTCGCTTTCGAGTTTTGTTCATCACACTGTAAATCCGCCATTTATTGAGTCAATTTTTTTTAAAATATATTTATCGATTGTATTACCGATACAAATTCATTTCGCTTCGGGAAAACAACCACTAAAGCAGTATAATATAATTTCAGCGTGTATAATATTTACTTGTGATTAAATAATGATCATTTCAATATTTCACCGTGGTGTGTGGCAGCGCCGGTGACGTCACACATTCCGAGTATGAACACTGCGCGTACGCATTCGCACGACAAACGTACGCGGTCACAGTATTGTTCCTGACAGACCCACCTCGACGATTTCCAATGAAATCTTCAGCAAACAATCTAACGATTGATGGCAACAAACTAATATTTTGAAGTGGAATGATGATGCAACGATAAATACTTTATTTAAATTCTTTTTTACAAAATGACTAAACTAAAAATTATACTTAAGTCAAGCTAGCATTACAACGTTTCCAGCTAGCATTTGATAGGTTTCGTACAAAATTAAGGAAAGTGATGAAGTTAGTACTTATTAGTACTTACATAATTAGAGACTATTAGGATTTTTAGATAAATGGAAAAAAATATTTAATAGTATAAGTTATAAAGCGCTTTTCCTCTCTCTATCTATTTACTTTAAAAATTGCTGTGCCCGACAGGGTCCATAATTGTTACTATAATTTTATTTACCACCATTTACCACATTATGGTTATAGCAATAAATGATTTTGATTTGATTTGATTTGATTTAATTAATGTTGCGTTACAGTGCGGCTAAACTACCCTTTACTTTTTCGGAAGAAAACAGCAATTTTCCTCTTATTCTTTGTTTTTTTCGGTAGTGAAAAAAATATCTCAAAAATTCACTTTAAGTTGAAAAGTGGACAAATTACTTCAGAGGAACCCACAAAGTTATAATCCTGACAAATGAGGACGGAAAATAACCCTGATGCGACCAGCTTTTATTGGCAACCTTAACTGATAATGTTTTCTGAAATAAATATTCAAAGAATGACGGCAGAGCATTATTTAATAAACAGACTTGATACTTATATCAAAATTCAACACCTTCCAAGGTAAACAAATACAATACAATTTCGGGTCAGAGCCCATTCGTCCCCGAAAATTCGTCCCCCAACATAAAAGTTGTGGATTCGGCCCCTATATAGGTGCCCATTGGTCTCCTGGTAGGGGACCAATTAATATTTTAATAAAAATATTATTTTTAAGGTACCCATTCGTCCCCTCTAATATATATACAATATAAGTTAAAGATTCGGCACCTATTCAGGTGCCTATTGGTCCCCTGAGATAAAATTAGCTATATTTTACATAAGAAATGGTTAACATAGTACACTTGTGAACAGTTTATTGACAGAATTAATTTAATAAATCATAACAGATCATTAAAAAAGAGCTATGATGTATGATAATCCGTCATGATAATTAAAATGAATCACATTTTTAAGCAAATAATTTAATATGACAGGAATCGCAAGTCACATTTGACAAAACAAGTTCATAGATATTTCATTCCTCCCCATTTATGGTTGATTCACATCTCTTCAATCAAACGCCGTGGAGGTCGCACCTCACGCTGGCTCCGTCGAAGAGGTGCTGCAACCGTCGGAGTCGGTGTCTCAAATGCTGGAGATGAGGATGATGATGTGGATGCAGATGATGTGGATGCAGATGCAGATGGGTCTAATGTAGATGGAATGTGAGAGGACGGAGTAGATGGAGAAGGAATTGACAAAGGTGATGGTGCCAAGCATGTGGATGGTGAGGACGTAGAGGCTGTTGCAACACTTTCAGGTGACGCGGCTGCAGGAGCAAGTCGCGGCCTCATGTGATCTGCATGTTTCCTTTGCTCCACCCCATTAGATGTAGTGACCACGTAGGAGTACCGGTGTTTACGGGTCGTTACTGTAGCAGGCTGCCACTTTTTTTCCAGTTTTGTTTTTATGAAGACCTTATCGCCTGTCTGGTATGTAGGTGTTGATGACGCGATGTCTGCCTTCACATGTTGGTATTGTAAATTTCTTCTTTTGAAGTTCATAGATATTTCAATAATAATATAACCTGTCGATAGGCTTACGATGTAAAATTGTCTCTCTACGAATGGCTTGTTAAAAAAACGGGTTACAAATAATAGATAAGGTGTTTTGTTTGTATGTTATGGCTGCCTCGGTGACATATTGGTTCTTGAAAGTGACTGCGAATACGAGACTGTTCAATGTGTCTTTGGTCTTTTATTAAATGAAGTTCGCCTAACGAAATAAACAATACTGTTAATATTATTCTTCAATAATTACTGTGATTTTAGTATTTTATTTTGAACTGTTATAATTTTTTAGATTTAAGTTATTATGATTTTGCATGTATGTAGTTGGTAAATATATATTTGTTTGTACAAATTTATCTAAAATTCAGTTATTACTAGGATTTTATTTAAATAGTTACACAGTTTTATTTTACTGCATAAAGATATTATAGTTATCATATATTTTGCTAAATATTTACAAATGTACAAGAAACCAAAAGTTCTTTAATTATTTTCAAGACTGACTTAATGCCTAGAGCCTAGAGGTATTTTATTAAACTTAATCTTATTTGCAATAAACATGATATCTACCAAATTACTATATTTTTTATTTTACCCTTTTCTGCGCGACTGTACCAGGACTACCAAGCTGCAGTATACACATATACATGTACTTATACATATTAGAAGAATGAATAAAAATAAATATTCTTCAGGGGACGAATGGGCCCCTCAAAAGTTCCAGGGGACGAGTGGGCACAGGGTGCGAATCTTAGGGGACGAATGGGCTCTGACCCACAATTTCTGTCGTCTAACGCTGTAAAGTAGGCACAAAACTTATTCTGATGATGGTAAAAAGTAGGACCTCCTAAATAACAGTTTCAACGTTCAAACTTTCAGAATATCTTAATATGTAAACTCGCCAGACATACGTCAACTGAGTCTAGAATTATTTACTTTGCGTCACAAGTTATTTTGCTATGTTCAAAACCAGGGACCATTTTGGTTACCCATTGAAAGGGTTTTTGATAGGGTTTTGACAAAGTGTTGTTTTAAAAACCATTTCATATTGGTTACCATTTTTTACGAAAACCCTCATCAATGGGTAACCTCTTCCAAACCCTTTCGATATGATTACCTGTATATTCGAAAACCCGTTCTTGGTGGGTTATACTTTTTAATGGTAACTCGTTTTGAACGGGTTACCCCTTCAACGACTGTAAAGCCGTTGAAGGGGTTACCCATTCGGACTAAAAGTAATGTAATTTTATCTCTGACGTCTTTTCTTTAAAGTACTAAACTGCATACATTCGGCAGGAATGCGTCAAGTCGTAACACGCAGTCTAGGCCCTAGCGATGAGTAGCGACTCCTTACACATGCGATTATAGTTATTATTGCAGAGTTTTTAAAGTTCAATGTTTTTTGTTCCTGGAAAAGTCGGGATTGTTTGCTACATGATACAATCTTGTCTTTTTTACAGAATCATAAATAGTCCGATAGCGCTGGGCTATTTTGATGCCAAAGTTTCAAAAATTTTAAAGTTGCTTATTTCTTGCCTGTGGCTACAGTCGTACCTGTGAAGCTAATTATTGCGTTTTATGTCACATCTGACTATTGCATTTTCAGTATCTCGATGATTTGTGGTTGATTGATTATTTTTATTCGAATCAAAACTGGCAAAATTAATTTAAAGTTTAAAATAATTGTGATATCTTATCTAGGATAGCCTGCAAACCCCGTTTGTAACATTTTCGACAGCGAGGGACTAAATAAGTAAACACTGTGCTTTTCTTTGCGAATACAAGAAACATAAAAATAAAATGATGAGTCAATCGAAAAACAAATCGAGTTCGGATTGCCGCTTTTCCGCCTATGTTTCTTTTTTCTGTGGCCAGTCCGCTATTCAGGAATTCTGGGATATTCACCCTAATCGTATCAGTTAGGTACTTCTACGTCATTATAACGAAATCAACTATCATTTTCTTTTCCTCTAACAGTGACCGAAAAGATAAATAGCCAAATTTCTCCCTAACTAAAGTACCTAAAATGACACAAATTAATATAGTAGGTTAGGCAAATGGTCCGGAAACTATATGCGAAAAACAAAACAACTTTGACATTTTTGAAACCTCAAAACCTAGCGCTATCGGACTAAAATATCATTCGATCGTCTCACTCATTATTTAGTGCCCGAAGGGAAAGGATAGGAGCTGACTCAAACCGTAAGATTTAAAAAACCGAGGCGACATGAACATATATATTTAAAAAAGACGTGTGGCACTCGGGGACTGCCGCGGTAAAGCTATTGCATAGCATTTTTTATCAACTTATGCAATTATAATTATTCATTACCACGCGCGGTCGGCGCGCAGCCAGCGCGCGGACGGCTCGCAAGCACGCGGTCCGCTCGCTTGGAGCGCGCGGACAGCGCTCGGACGCCGCAAAAACGACGGGGTGTTATAAGTTTGACGTGTCTGTGTATGTGTGTGTGGAACATTCATTATAAAATTCATAATTTCATTGAGATGGGAAGCCGAGCCTGAACATTCAGTCTGCGTTTTGTCCTCGAGCCGGCAACAAGCGGAAAATAAAATACATAAATAATTATAATTGCATAAGTTGATAAAAATGTTTACAAAGAAGGTCTAACATCAAATGTATATGTCACCGTAAAATTGTCAAATACGTTATATTGTAATATCTCTAGCGATATTGTAAAGTCTCGAATTATTGTCAAATGAACATACTGCTTACAACAAAACGCATTATTTTTCGTGAAATGTATGCGATGTTAGTCAACTTACGCGGTGTGGAGGGAAGGAGGGGCCCCCTTGCCCAGTGGCACAACTCTCATGAAAAGATAATGCACCATTCCTGAGAAATACCGATTAATATAACATAACCTTAAAACACTTTATATTCCCCCTAAAAAGCGTAGTCGACGGAGCCCCGCTTCGCGGGGCCCCTATTTCCGAGTGCAGGGTTTAAAGGAACCTAACTAACCTAACGGGGGGGTGCCCCAAGTTCCGACTATGGGGGCAGAGATACTTCCGTATGTTCAGTTGACAATAATTCGAGACATTACAATATCGCGAGAAAAAACACGTTATATTGTAATATAACGTGTTTGACAATTTTACGGTGACATATACAACCTACAACTCCTAGTTACGGCAATATATTAAAAAGAAAACTAGCTTGTCATTGTTATTATCTGACATAGGGTGTTAGGTTATTTTCGTTACGGAATTTCTGGATTTGGTCTCCACGCTCAAGGCCCGCGATAGAAGTTATGCAATAGCTTAAAAACTTAGCTCCGTAGCATTCGCCGTTAGAAGAATTCGTGATTTAACTGATTTAGAGACAGCCCGTTAAGTTTATTTCCATAGCATGATGTCGTACGGTATTCTCTTGTGGGGCAATGCCACCGATATTCAAGCAAAAAAAGGCAATTCGTTCTACTTATAAACTAAGTCCCAGACTGGGGAGGTCGGCACGTAGCACCCAGTCGTAACCGATATCCCACAAGGGCGGCCCCAGAACCCGGGCGTCTCTTCTGACCCGGTTCAATGCAGGAACCTCCCGAAACAGTCGTGTGTGGTGAGGACTTGCGTTAGGCGAAAGGTGAGGGCGCCGTGTCGCCTCTCAAGCCACTCCTCAAAGAGGGGACTTATCGCCACTATTGTGGCGTGCCCTGCACGGGGTTTGCGACAGTCGCTCTCTCCATGTCGCCATGAGATCACGACGGAGTCTGTCCGCCGAGCGGGGCGAGGACTATTACCTCCAGATACCACGGCGGAAATTCGGCAAGGCCACGCCTCGCCGCAGATTGTGCGGTATCCACGAACTAGATTTACAAACTTAAGACCTGTTTGGAGAATGAATGTCATCCATGGTCTAACGATGAAGACAGAAGGCAGATGCAAGATGTCCTCAACAGTTTGCAGCAGCTATATTATTATTAGGCTTATTTCACGCACCTTGATGAGAACTCAAGAGCTGCCTAAAGTATGACTGTCATCGAAGGTCAGCAATGGAGACGGAAGGCAGTTGCATGAGGTATCTACGCAAGAGTTTACTGAAGCTTTTTCATGTTTGGGCTCATTTTTTGCACCTTAATGAGAATTTTAAACCTAACAAGAGTAAAAGTTTCATCCAACCAAACCGACGGTAAAGAGGGAAAGCAGTTACAAGTGGTCCTGAAGAGTTCACAGCATCTTCATCGTGGTTGGACTCATTTCATGGTCCTTGATGAGAATTTTAGACCTAGCTGGAGTATGATTTTCAGCGGAGTATGTTTTTTTTTACAAAAACAGTGAACATTGATTCCTTTTGAGAGCTAAAGCGGTTAAAATTACGCAACAGCACGGAATTGTTCCTCTTAAAACGAGTCCGCGATAGCATTTCATGTCTATCTTTGAAGGTTGACGCAGACGAAGTTGCGCGGGTCAGCTAGTAACTTAATAAAACCTTTGTTAATTGATTTCGTTTATTTGTCACTGACTTCTGAAGTTTAAGTTATTTTTCCTTTTTTTGTGTTTTTCGCAGTCGGTTTAGTTTTTGCAAAAAAAAAACATTTTTCTCTTTTTAGTGGTTCACCCTTCACAGCGTACTGGCGTGATGTTATGTTATGAACTGGTGTAAACAATAGATAGACATGAGATTTCAGTAATCCCAGTCCATTTGCAATCATTTATAGAGGAGTTCCGTTGTCTATCTCCGAAGTTCATCATCAGATCTTCACCAAATTGAAGTGGGACCACTCTGAAAAAGTACTCTTTCGAAAACTACCCAAATCGCTTTATGTGTGCCTATACAATTTGAAGATTTCGCACTATTTCTCCAGGATTCCATCATCAAATCCAGACTTGATGATTATGGGACCACCTGTAAAGTATACCCTTTTAAACAAAATAAAAATAATCCAAATCGGTTCAGATATCTTCGAGTAATCGGGGAACATACATAACAAAAATAACAAAAAAATTAAAAGGTTCCCACGAATTGAGAACCTCCTCTTTTTTTAAGTCGGTCAAAAAAGAAATCACCGTCCTATCAAACCGAGTAAGAAACACTTTATGAACGATTCTACATGATTCCAAACTTCCAAGGTCAACAATACCTTTTCCTCAACTTCAACGTAATTTAAAATGATTTGATTTAAAACCCTTTGGTTACCCCGACAAAACCCTTTCAAGGGGTTATCTTCTTCAATTGGAAACCATACAGGAGCCGGTAACATCTTGTACTAGTTAACTTATTGAAAGGGTTACCCTAACGTTAGTGTTTTGAAAGGGCTACCACTACCAAGAGGTAACCCTTTCCGTGACTGAAGCCGCACAACATGTAACCCTTTCGAAAGAATTAACTTATATTCGGGGTTGTACGGTCCCTGTTCAAAACACATCGCATAACTTGCAAAATTGATAATTGCATTGCGATAATACCGATGGTACAGTAGTTTTTGAGTTTATTCATTACAAACACACAGATACACAGTATACACACAAAAATACAAACTTTTCCTCTTTATAATATGTACTAGCTGACCCACGCAACTTCGTCTGCGTAACATAAGGGAGTAAAAACTCACAAAGGGAATTCCCCCCGTTTTTGCAACATTTTTCATTCCTCTCAGCTCCTAATAATCGTAGCGTGATGTTATATAGCCTAAAGCCTTCCTCGATAAATGGACTATCCAACACAAATAATTTTTCAATTCGAACCAGTATTTCCTGAGATTAGCGCGTTCAACCAAACAAACAAACAAACTCTTCTGCTTTATAATATTAGTATAGATTTAGTATACTCGTATTATATAGTATAGATTCGTGTAGATGTAGGTGAAACACGTTACACAGGTAGTGTAGGTACTACTTATAAAATAAAATAAGTTTATTACGTCTCAATTTGGGTTACATTGCATGGCAAGGAGTCTCCATTTAGGCATAAAAAATGCCTGTAGTTGAAGGCTCCGCTTTTCCCTTACATTTTAGAGATACAAAATAAATTACATGTACATGTGTGTCTTATACTTATGTACTTGTTACATGAAGGGCGTGCGGGTGTGTCTGTAGCAAAGTAACAAGCAACTTGTGGATTCAATAACATTCTATTGTTATCATAAACGACATAACGTGAGTAGTATGTAATAAATAGGTGCAGTATGCTAGGTACATACAACACGGATAAGGTGTTGCACAAATACCTAGTAACTGAAGTTTTCATGATGTTATAATATGAAGTATCTTACGACAGTCAATGAATAAATCAATAAAACTGTTAAATTAAGTATTATTTGTAACTAACGTATACTAGGTGTGTCCCAAAAGTCTGACAACCAGTCTTACCAAGTGGCATCGTGTCCTATTACCCAGAATTAACTGGGTGGTGGGGGTTAGATAGGCAGTAGCTCCATGTAAAATACTGGTATTCAGCTGCATTCGCCAATATAGTTGGGAAAGGCTGAGCAGATGATGATGACAAGCTGTAACAAAATAAACGTTCAATCTCTGGTGTGGTGACTTAGACCATTTTCTATGACTTTAGGTAGGAAATAATTATATCCTATAGCTGTTAGATTAGCCCACGTTCGCATGGGCGCTTTTTTATCTCAGACCATGAAACTGATATCAGGAAATTCGCAAAAATGGGGCTAGACACCTATTGACGCGATCAGCTGATTATAAACATTGTACGAAAAAAGTTTCTTAAAAATAAATGTAAATAAAAGCGAAGAAACGTTAGCTATAAACCATAATAACAAAAACTGTCATAGCAATTATTTGTGACCATAAATTGATTGTAATGGTAAAACAAAATAAACGTGCGCATTGCTTGCCACCCACGGTGACATAACTAAGTTTTATTTGCATTAACATAACTATCAAATAGTAATAATGTTTCTTATATTTAATTGCAGTATTTCTTCTTGTAATGGTAGTGAGCCTGCCTTACGTTCTTAGGGTCCCGGGTTCGAATCCTGGTAGGAGCAAATGTTTGTGTGATGATCACAAACATTTCAATGCCTCCCATGCAAAAGGTCGGAACACTATTCTAACTAAATTCGTTCGTTGTGCAATTACAACCATCCTTAATAGTATTACGTATTTACAAATAAGTTATGAGTTTTGAATGAATAATGGTGACCTTTAACCGCTCCTTAAAAAAAATGCTGTCCTAGTATAAAGTTTTTGTATCATTACGACCTCATGCGTGGGAGCCCTCGATTTGTTTCCGAGTCATGGATGTGGAGTCTTCAGTCTTAGTAATAATAGGGATAGGGACCCGTTTTTGCCGTTTGAATACGGAACCCTTCGATCAATTAGTTTGATCGAAAATAGAATCCGAAAAAAAAATACCGATCACAAAGCAAACGAAGGAGTAAGAAACAGAAAAAGATTTGCAAAGGAAATTAAAGTATTTTTCAGTGTCAGCGAGTTTATAAACATTAGCTTAGAAACTGACTTACATTAAGTACAACAACGGATCTTTTCGTGGTTTTTACAAAGTAACTTTCCTTTTCTCCGACTCCATACATTACATACAATATTGACTACATAAAGACTTGATTATTTACAAGAAAACTAATCAACATAGCGTCTCTGACCTGTGACCTTGATCGTAATGATTGGCGACCATCGCGTCGTGGCAGTCGACATGTTTTGATAAGAGGAATCAATTGACGGTTGGCAAATTAACGTGACTATATTTGAAATAAGAACAGTTTTCTTTTCGACGCGAAATAAAGAAAAAAAAAAAAGAAAAGGTTTTATATCATTGCAATAAATGCTAATAGATAAAACATGTCATAACGTTTTCCCCAGATACTATTTTATCAAAAACCTGTTGCCTTTTTTCTCCCATTTCCACTCACTATAGGAAATTACCACAAACGTAATTCTCAAAACTCCAGTCAAGATAAAATACTCGTAAATATGCAAATAAGGTTTGTACGCTTCTGTCGCGAAGAAAATATAAAGATATGCGTAGTGTGTGACGTAAACTGACGTACTTGGGATTATTGAATCAACAAGAATGTGTGTGGTATATATGTCACAGTAAAATTGTCAATCACGTTATATTACAATATAACGTGTTTTTTCTCGCGATATTGTAATGTCTCGAATTATTGTCAACTGAACATACGGAAGTATCTCTGCCCCCATAATCGGGATTGGGGCACCCCCCCGTTAGGTTAGTTAGGTTCCTTTAAACCCTGCACTCAGAAATAGGGGCCCCGCGAAGCGGGGCTCCGTCGACTACGCTTTTTAGGGGGAATATAAAGTGTTTTAAGGTTATGTTATATTAATCGGTATTTCTCAGGAATGGTGCATTATCTTTTCATGAGAGTTGTGCCACTGGGCAAGGGGGACCCCTCCTTCCCTCCACACCGCGTAAGTTGCCTACCATCACATGCATTTCACGAAAAATAATGCGTTTTGTTGTAAGCAGTATGTTCATTTGACAATAATTCGAGACTTTACAATATCGCTAGAGATATTACAATATAACGTATTTGGCAATTTTACGGTGACATATATACTGCTAAAAACCCGACTAATGAATAAATCACGGTCTAATTAAATTCGGCTATTTTTGAAGTCGGTTAAAATGTAGCCTATGTTACATAGGCTAATTAACGAGTCGACTGACACCTTTTTCATCAAAACCTGATGAATAATTTAGGCGCTACGTGAACAATATAGACTGCTAAAATCATCTTCGCCGTGGTCTGGTAATGAATCAAGAAAATCACCTGATGAGGTCTCGTGACTTTTCTTTCCTCTTGAATAGAAAAGACACCGAGATGGGGCCTCGTGACTTTTCTTTACTTTTGATTAGAATGGGGCAGGATGATGATGATGATGATGAAAATCCGACCATTACTTGTGTGGTTTCCAAGCGTATAAAACACCCCTTCGATCGAAGTATCCATGCACACCCGCGTTTTTGTTGAAGTCTGGCTTTAAAATAGTGTAACCTAGTCTCCTAAAGATATTTTTATCGAACACTACTAAAAGAATGCCAGATGTTCATTGAGAAGAGTATATATTAAATACTTGGACACGATTTAATTATCGCTTTAGAGATTTTTGTGCTCCGCCACCAAGTAGGAACTGATACGTCCGGTAGGTCAGACCATCGATCATATTTAAAGCCTCATTTACATAATGCCATTTTCTTGAATATACAAGTGCAATAATAAGACCTTCATTTTGAATTGCAAGCAACTGTTTACACGCGTATAAGTATAAGTACTAAAAACATGAAAGCAAATATTATACTTATATTAGCAACAATCAACACACTCTAACTCTGCAATGAGATAGGGTGTGCTGATTCGACTAATATTTGCAAATGAAGAGAAATTGCATAAGAAATGATTACGTACGTGCTGTTTTTTATATGTATTACTTACCAGGAACAGTTTTGACTGGAAAAATTGCCTAGTAGAGCAAGAATGTAACATGTTCTCAAGACGATGCCAGTCATTTATTGCTGCAATATTATTGTATGCAACAGGCAATCACCTGTTCGCATTACAAAATGGTCATCTAATCTGTTCAAGCTGATTTGCCATCGATAAGTGTGGTCACTACTAAATACAATCGATACGATGTAGTACATAATACGTCTTGTAGGTTGAAGTGTATGTAAATAATAATAGTTTCTAAGGACTCGCTAGAATGTAACATAGATTGCGTACTTAGCTTCATAGATACCATAGCAACAATTGCCGTTGTAATAGAGTCTATTATGTTGCCTATTTACTCATAAATCTGAGTCACAGCTTCACAAGCCACTCGAGTTCGAACTAGACGGAGGCATTATGTAAGATGTAACTAACCTCCGCAATCAGCGTTTGTAAGTCACGCGACAACCGCTGCAGCGCTGCCAAATAATGCGAGAATTGGCACTTGCATTAACAACATTACATAACGGAGTTTTTATTCGTCTATTTTCCACGGTACTTAAATCTCTTTCAGGCGAATTGTTCTAGAAAAGCGTCATCTAAGACAATGCCTCTCAATATCGTAACAAAATCACCATATTAATATAATTCAAATTATTATCAACTTGTATCCTTATTTTTTTTCTTTCTTGTTCCAGACTTTGCCGTAACCTCAGGAGATCAGCTAGATTTTTATGTCAATGGAGTCAAAAACCACACTGAAGGCGTTCAGTTCAGAGACCTCACAGCATTAGCTTATGATGCAGTACACAATATGCTGCTATTCGTTGACAAACAGAGCGACAACGCCTCTATATTTAGTTTTAGCATATCTAGTAAGAAATACCAATCATTAGTCAAGAGAAAAGCATACGAAAATATTCAGGGTCTCGCTTTCGATCCAGTCACAGGACTATTGTTTTGGACTGACAGTAATGAGAAAACCATCAATTCTATTTCGCTGAAGCCTGGATCAAAGAACAATGTTTACGGTAATCTTTTGTTCAAGATGGATGATGAGATCCCCAGAGCGATTGCCGTGGATAGCTGTAGAGGGTATGTTCCAAATGAATGTTCAAATCAAATAAATAAAATTGAATTATGGGATAATTAATAGTCATTAACAAATTACAGGTATGTTTACTGGACCAATACAAACACAAGGAAGCCCACAATAGAGAGGGCTAGATTTAATGGCACAGAAAGAGAAGTTGTTGTTGACAGCGAAATTTACATGCCAGTCAGCTTGGCCATTGATCAACAGACAAAACAAATGTACTGGGCGGATGATAAAGAAGGCATTCACTATTCCATTGAAAGTGCAGATCTGAATGGAAAGAACAGAAGAACATTATTAGTTGGAGTACAACATCAACCAAATGCACTGACTGTGTCGAAAGATTCTATCTACTGGGTAGACTGGGGTTACAAATCAGTTTGGCAATTACCAAAGAATCCAGCAATAGAAGAACAACCGAAAGAGATCGCCAACTATAAAAGTGAAACACCTTTCGGAATTGTTGCAAATTATAAAATTGAGGATCAGACTAAAGGAACTACTGAATGCGAAGCACTAAAGAGTCTGCCACAAAATAAGTCAGAGATCACCGATTTCGTCAACATTCCTACTGATGCAGGCTTGTTTTGTGTCCATGGCACTAAAGTTAGTGGAAAACTATTATGCAAATGCACACCTGGTTACACTGGAGAAAGATGCGATATTTCAGTATGCCAAAATTACTGTTTCCAAGGAGATTGTAGCGTCAGTGATGAAGGGCAACCTAAATGCAGGTAAAGCTTTATCTGCATCATTTTTCAATCTCCCGTCTGTTCCAGTGTTTAATTAAAAGTTACCCTATTTCATCGTTTCGTTTTTCCAGATGTAATAACGGCTATTCTGGAGTAAGGTGCGAGGTCCACGCGTGTCATGGCTTTTGCTTAAACAACGGCGCGTGTTCCTTGGATGAGAAGAATGAGCCTCAGTGTCAATGCATTGGAGATTATGAAGGTTCAAGATGCGAGGCTGCTAAGATTTTCACCACTACCACCGAGGCGATACCTAGCCCTAGTTCTACTGTTAAAGTAGAAACTAATGAAAGTTGCCAGTAAGTAGAACCAATCATTTACTTTTAGTTTTTGACTCGGCATGAGAAAATAAGACAAGAGAATCGTTGTACCAATATCTAAACACTTAAAGATAAACATACCATTGGAATGAACACTGAGCAATGATTCAAATGTTGATTGACTGTTGTTTATACTTTCTCATAAACATAAAAATCGTTTGCAATTCCGAAAAAAACAGTAAAGGAACTTGTTTTTATGATGGACACAGAGTTTTAGAAAACGCTGGGCTTTCTTTAAATCAGTCATACATGTGTTCCATTTGCACTAGTTTTCTTCTACTGCTTCTAGCAAATTTGTGTCCCACTGCAAAGCAAAAGCCTCCACTATTTCCCATTCTTCTGACTTTATAGCTATTTGAGCGTTTAAGAAGGAAATATACCAGTAAAACAAATAAAATTTTACTTATTTCAGGTGCAATGTCACTAAACCAGTCGAGAGGTCTATTTTACCCGATAGCTTCAACTCTGATACAGTGATAGAGGGTTGTGTAGATGGCTGGGACCCCGTGAGAGATCCCATCATCATAATGCTGGGTATCCTCAGTGGAATGCTGTGTTTGGCTTGCGCGGTTCTCATCACTAAAGTTCTGCAATTGAAGAGGAGGCCAAGGTTTGTTAAAGTTTTTGTAGTTGATTGTAGATGGTGTGAATGAATGAATTGATGATGGTATGAGGAGCTCGTGGCTCCGGAGTTGCGGGCCTATTCCAAAGAGATACCGCGGCCCCGGAACATAAAGAGCGAGGAAGGAACATGGATGATTTTTGTGGATGTTTTATTATTTGATGATTTCCCATCCAAAAAAAAAGGATCTCGTGCGTGGCTAAATAAAAACAGCCGCTCAAGTCGATCTTTAGGTTAAGCCGTGATTACCCTTTTTTTTTTTTTTTTTAAGGATGGGCAATCATCAAATGACCCCCCACTCTGGGCGGAGCGGGAGGGAGTGTCAGACTCTTACTGACTAAAAACCATCCATGTTCCATCCTCGCCTTTTACGTTCCGGGGCCGCGGTATCTCTTTCGAACAGGCCCGCAACCCCGGCAGGCAGCCGTGATTACCCTTACATAGAGTCCTCGAAAACACCTCGGAAAGCACATCAAGCAGTTGGTCCCGGCCGTCATTTGTAGATCTCCGACAGTCGTTACAGGTAGACGGATGGCCCAAAAAGTCTGACAACCAGTCTTACCGATTGGTATTGTATTATCCTGTACCTACTGACTGGGTTAAATGGAGGTCAAATAAGCAGTCGCTCCATGTAAAACACTTATATTCGCCCTCGCACTAATAGATCGACTCGAGCGGCTGTTTTTATTTAGCCACGACACGACTACCTGTAAAGACTGTCAAAGATGTACAAATGTCAACTGGGTCCAACAGCTTAACCTACCTACCTACTACAAAAACCTAATTTTAATGATTTGAACAGTTGCCACTGGTTTCCTTTAAATCTTCTAAGCATGCTTATGGATAGAAAAAAGAAGCTACTTCTTGTTTTTTATCAATCGGCAGTGGCTCGTTGAAATAAAATGAAGGTTTTTTTTTTATGCACGGTTATCTCGGAAGTGTAGAAATTACCACATTTACCAGTGACGCAATTTGGCTTACGTTTACGCACTAAGGCGTCCTTCATTGTTAAATATTGATGTAATCCTTGCTTTTATCTTATTAGATGCACCATTTAAATGACGTTTAATTGAGGACTTTTGCCTTCATTGATGAAAACACAAGGATTGTCTTAAAATAATTAATCGATTGGATTTCCAGTATGCAAAACTTGAAGAAGTGAATAATTGTTTTTCAATTCCTCGTTATTATATTAAAACAAATCATATCGATTATTTTTACAGGATCAAGAAGCGTATAATCGTGAACAAGAACGTAACACCAATGACTGCGCGCCCTGATCAGTGCGAGATCACTATTGAGAACTGCTGTAACATGAACATTTGTGA
Organism: Xestia c-nigrum; assembly: GCA_916618015.1. NCBI lineage: Eukaryota > Metazoa > Arthropoda > Insecta > Lepidoptera > Noctuidae > Xestia > Xestia c-nigrum. Next base: position 18,451,529 of record OU745260.1, read on the forward strand.
AACTGTGAGTAACTACAATTTTAATCATCATCATCATCAGCCTGGTAATGTGCCCACTGCTGGGACACAGGCACAACTTTAATACGGCATCTAAATTGACTTCATTTACAGTCCAAATGATTTTAGGCATACGGTTGTGAGTGCTTGTGTTTTTTATACTAAAAATTAAAATGGGATGGAGTTGTAAATAGTGTTACAATAATAACCTCTACCAATCTCATCATACAAAAGAATTTAATGAATTAACAAGAATAATGCCGTCTACTAGGTAAGTAGTAGCTAGATAGACAATCCAATCGGCCAACTCATCAGCATTCTGTAAGAAACTGAAAGTTAGCATTATGTACCAAAAAACTGATAATAAACATGAAATATCATCACACGTAAACACAGAATGCAGATAGATTCAGACAAAAATAACAACATTAAAATAATAATGTAATCATGATTCGACATATTTTAGATTAAACAGCAGATAATAAAAAACTCGCGTGTATTAATTTAATAATTAATACAATTTGACGCGACATTCGGTTAACAACGATATCACTTGTTCAAATATTTTTCAGACTGTCATTGCTACAGCCAATTAGCCGATGTTTGGTTTATTCCGTGTTACCACGCTTTCGGTTTTGTTTAAGAACTGTCACGTGTCGTTTTGGAAACTGTCCAATCGTATTTTTCAATAATTTTTCATTGTAGTTGTGTCCACACACGTGCGCTAACCTAAACTTTTAGTAGCTAACTCATAAACGATGTTATAAGGTAGAAGCCATTATAAGAAATTCGTTATGTTGATAACTTAGCTGTCCAATTAGATAAGGTAGCCCATGGTTTGATTTTATCTCTGCCAGTTGTAGTGAGACAGGACAGTCAAACTCAAACTCAAATCATTTATTTCAACTAGACCATTACGGCACTTTTGAATGTCGATAAAACGAAAAAAAGGGAAGCTACAGTCACAGACACACACAAGGCATAATACCTAACTTGGGAAAGTAGGTACTGCAGGGCTAGCATGGCCAGGGGATAAAACATTTCTCCACCGGTTATTTCCACTGACAAGGGACAAGTCAGTGGATATAACCGGTGGAGAAAAGTTTTATCCCCTGCCCATGCTAGCCCTGCTGTAGTTGCCCACTAGGCATTGACGCCTTCTTCTACCGCGATAATGCAATGAGGCTAAAATTTACTCCTATTGGTAATTTTGCATAGCACGTGCTGCATTGTTATTGATTCAATACAGCAATGTTTGGACATATCCGTGCCTATTGTTGCCACGCTTTCATTTTTGTTGAATAAAATCACGTGTATCTTGTAAACTGTCCACGCGACGAATATCAACTTCTGTTTCGTAATTTTTAAATAAAATTTCGTCCGCTACGGAATAATAATTGCATATCAACCAGATATAAAATAGTAGGTAAGGTTACAGAAGCACCTTCGTGCACGATGTTACAGTAATTAATGTGTTATCTATTAAGTCAATTCGATTAAAATATAGGTACTGTGACACATAGTTAACAGCTGTTAAAAGTAATTAAATTCGGTACTATCAACTTTTTATAATAATTAAGTTTGAATATTGCCTGTTATGTCTGTGTTTATAACATCGATATCATACACTGTAAGGTATTAATTTCTGTATTTTTGGCATTAAGGTCAAAAAACAATGCGTAAAAGTCAAAGATTATACAAAATTAACTTTGCTGTTTTTTTTTCAAGATAAGCACGTACAGTGAATTGTTTCGTATTTTTGTAGAATTTTATCTCAATTATGTACCTACTAAAATACTATGAGAAGATTAAAATGGTATCCTTGAAAACGAGATAACAGTATCTACGACTTCACCTCTTAATTAATTTAATTTCTTGAAAGACACAAGCATCACTTCAAATAAAATTATTACCTACTAAATTGTACCTGTTTTTAATCGCACACAAACAAACACGGCATCTGCAACAATTTTACGGAATATGCAGTAGGTACATATTGGCGCCTTACATCAACTTAAAAAAAACATTAATCAAAACAAATTGTCACATTCACTCTCGCATCTTTATTACGCAGAGCACACACAATCACTATCGCTTTCAGTTTTTTTAAAGTGAAACTTCTAATGAGACTTCCAACAAGGTTGCGTTAAACGTTTAACGCTACCATGGTTTTTTATTTAAACGGCTTTTCGCAGTTCAACCTATGAACCTAGAGAGGTTGTCGTCTGCTTAACCGGACCATCCTGTGGGTGCCTTGAGTGTAAGGCCTCCAGCCAGGCACCGCTTCCATAGACAAATCGACATACTTTTATCCGTGTCCATGTTCGCGATCTCAAGTTGTCAACACAATGTTCTTGAAGTATCAAAATGAAAGCGATTGTAAAATACGTTACTGAATAAGGATGCATCTGCTCCCATAATGTACTGGGTACTCTGTTTTCGTGCTTATACTCACAGCTTTGTATGTTTGTTATGTCCGTATCTTGTATCGTAGATTGTGTTTTCCTGATTATGGATGACGACTAAATAATTCTGTTTAGTCCGTTAGTTAGATTATCGAAGAACATTGGATACGTAGGTATTTTAGCTGATTTTCTTTCGCCATTTCAGGGTCGGTCCCATAATAAAAGTTGTTCATAATGACAAGCACGTTGACCCCTTTTCAGTTAGTTCAATTTACACCTTGTATCATTTGATTGCGTGACTGTTTCAAGGGGATGTTTTTAAGTTGTTTTTTTTTTAAACTGTTGGTATTTTTAGCATGCAGTTTTTAATGCGCCCATGACATTCCATACAGGTTGATAATGCTTGGGCAAGCTGCAATGAGTTATCTCCTTGAGCCGCCTGTTTAAGGTTCACATTTGATTGTTCTTACTGCTTAGCCCCGCATGGTTTGGGTGCACTCGCTTACTAACTCGTTTATTAATATTTTAAAGAGTTTTTGATGGATTTTACTCAAATAATATATGGGTCGAGTAACTACTAATAAATATGCGAGATATATAAAATAGGTCAATGTTATTTTTGGTTTTTGGTGAAAATGGATTATGTGCATACCTTCACTTGTTTTAAAATAACATAAAATAGTCTCTTAGGCCTCGTGCAAAAACGATAGTTTATATTTATGGTTCGAGGTAATTAAGGACAAAACACCTGGAAAAAGGAATTATTTTCTTAATCAACCTTTACATTAACGTTTCTAACATTGAAATGTGCGTATGATGTGCTAACTCACTTAATAACTAACAAAATCACCCCATGATCACCATTACCTACTATGCTTTATATGTTCTATGTTTATAGGTAATAAGAACTATTAATATAACACTAATAGGTCCTGTAAGTATTTGTAGCAGGAAATATTCTAGTTACTAAAAGGTCACTGTATACTTTACACAAAGTAGGTACTTTGTATCAGTTATGTATGTAGGTGTAATGAATACCTACATTTATTAAAATGTAACCTTTGATTTCATACCTACTTACATTAATAAGGTCTCATTAAACCAAGCGAAATAGCGGTATTTTTTTTAAAGGCTTTAGAGAAAAGCTATTTGTTAAACACATTTCACGAGTAACTATAAATAATTACCTATATTACCTACTAGTATTTTACGATCGATAAGTATGACTCTGGGCCGGCAGTCTCGACAGAGAGAACGACAAAATGGCTAACTTTTTATCGCTGATTAGGTACCTACTAATAACGAATAAATTCGCTTGTAATAATGATGCTTGCCAGTCTTTTGCCAGTAATGAAAGTCTCTACATCATAAATGCGTTTCTCGTAAGCATAATTATTGCAACCGAATTTATTCCTCAGTAATCAGCGATCGATGTTATCTCTGTCAAGACTGGCCGGCCCTGGAAGGTTTCACTAGCTAATTTAATTTGACCTTATATTTACTTACAAGTTTCTAATAGCCCGGGAGTTACCGTTGCAAATAAAAAAAATCGTAAGCCGGCTGATATTGTCATCGAAGATTGATCTCATCCAATAAGTAAACCAACAGCCAGCTGCTCAAGTAGCGGTGGGTGTAGTATTGGGAGATTACGAAAGTTGTAAAAAAAAAAGTCTTTTTTTTTCTAACCTAACCTCCTTATCCTACACCCACCGCGGGTGCGGGACCCTGGGGTTCACTTATCAGTCATTCGAGATCTATTGAACAAGATGGTAACCGATCGACGTAAAAACATTACCTAAAACGCTACGGTACCTCCCGGACTATAAGCATAAACAAGGTGATTGACCCAATAAGCTTCCTAATTGCGAAACTGTCTCACAATCCCCTGTTATTTGGCTGAAAAATTGTAATTTTTTTTTTTGCTTCATATTATTTAAAGAAGACGGATCACAATCCATACAAAATTACCCCACGTCCTATAACAAAGTGACGTATCTCGAAAAAAAGATAAAAATGTATAAAAAAATATGGCATACTTCCTAACTTAATTTTTTTACACCTTCTTATGAAAAAATTGCTTTAAAAATAATGCAGGCGCTGTTATGAAAAAATCTTTCTTAAGAGTATTTATGGACCGATTTTCAAAATTCTTTTTTTGTTTGAAAGGGTAACCCCAAGGTAGTCCCACGGTCATAAAGTCAGGCCTCTGGTCTCCAGGATTCTGGAGAAATGAAAATAAAATCGCAAAAATAAGCTCTTTTTTGTACTTCACATTATTCGTTTTTCACTGTCTTGTTGTTTTTTTTTACTTATTGCATTATGATGAGACAGAAACGTCAGTGGTAACGCGAGGGAGTGGTCGATAGAGATTTTTTCACTTACAATAACACAAATGAGAGAGACGAATAACGATAGCGACGCGACGCGGCAAGCAAGCTAAGGAAATGCAAGTGAATAATGTTGTTTCACTTTTGCAAATCTGATGCGTCGCAGCCTAGACAAACCAAAAAAGGAAAAACCTAACCTGACTGCGGTCCGGTGCCAAGAACGAGCCAGGTTGATGAGGACGGCTTAACTAAAGTAGAAAGGAAGAAGAAGATGCCCTGTGCACTCGGTGCGGTAGCCGCACCGAGTGGACCCAATACTTGCTGCTGCGCACTGCTGTGCCTACGACGCAGCTGTACATTTCACATCTGCATCACTCCACTACAACTGAGGAAGTCGTGCAGTACTTGAATGTGAAGACCAACTTCATTTTTGCGGGTGGAAAGGTTGGAATCGCGCCACAATTTCAACTTTAGGTCATTTGTGGTTCGAGTTCCAACCCGACATCTACAGACCTTCTTGAAAGAGGACTAGGGCACGCCACGATAGTGGCGGTAAGTCCCCTCTTTGAGGAGTGGCTGGAGAGGCGCCACGGCGTCCTCACCTTCCGCCTGACGCAGGACCTCACCGGACACGGATGTTTTGGGAGGTACCTGCACCGAATCGGGCGGGAGGAAACGCCCGGGTGTCTCCACTGCGAGGATCGACCGGAGGACACGGTGGAGCACACGGTGGAAGTCTGCCCTGCGTGGGCGGAGCTCCGCCGTGTCCTCGTGGCGGCGATCGGCGGCGGCGACCTCTCGCGTCCGGCCCTGGTTCAATCCATGGTCCGGAGCGAGACGGAATGGAAAGCCGTCGCCTCCTTCTGCGAAGCAGTCATGCTAGCGAAGGAGGTGGCGGAACGAGAGAGGGAGAGATCCTCTCTTCCCGGCCGCCGCGGGAGACGCAACGGGCGTCGGGGGCCACGTGGTGGCTACCGGCCACCGTAGATGCGGGCCTGTGGACGGCTGGCTATGGGCTAGCTAGCGGTCCGGCCGTCTAACGACGACGACAGGCCGTGTCGACGGCGCGTTCGTGTTCCACGCGCGCCTCAAAGAGATGTCAGCAAAAGGAGAGGGGCCCGCAAGGGCCGAAGCCTGCCGGGGTTGCAGGCCTGTTCGAAAGAGATACCGCGGCCCCGGAACGTAAAAGACGAGGAAGGAACATGGATGGTTTTTAGTTAGTAAGAGTCTGACACTCCCTCCCGCTCCGCCCAGAGTGGGGGGGGGGTCATTTGATGATTTCCCATCCTTAAAAAAAAAAAAAGGGTGTATATCGTCGCTTCCGAGGACGGTTACGCGACACCACGCAACGAAACACGACGCCGACAAAGCTGCGTGTATAGTTATAGTATAAGGTTAAAAATATGTATTAGTTTGTTACTGTTGTTTAATGATATTTAATGTATCTTATATAAGGGTCTTAGTTGCCCGATAAATTATTATTACTAGCTGACCCACGCAACTTCGTCTGCGTCACATAAGAGGGAAAAAGCTACCTACTACTACATTTTTTTTTTCATAAGAACCTTCTCCTGACAATAACAAACACAACAAAAAAAGAATCAGCCAAATCGGTCAAGCCGTTTTCATGCTATGTCGTGACAACGAAAAACGGGTTTCATTTTTATAATATAGATTATATGGTATTCAAAGTAATAATTGAATTCTGTGTAATAATATAAATCAATAAATAAATCAATATCACTGGACATTAACACACGGCGCCAGCGCCACCTAGTGCCACACTAAGCAAAGCTTGTCGTGGACACTAGATAGTTGATATACTTACTACATATATTCTTTTTTTGTTTGTAAATACATACTCATTATACATATAAACATCCATGACTCGGATACAAATGTCCATGCTCATCACACAAACATTTGCCCCTACCGGGATTTGAACCCTGGACCCTAAGAACGTAAGGCAGCGTCACTACCACTACGCCATTCGGATCGTCAAAAAGTATAGTATAGTATTCAAACATTCAAGCTCTAGCTTTTGTTCTCACGGTTTCATAATCAGATAAATAAGGAGATAATCGTCAGTTAATCGTTGATTGAACAAAATAAATGTATTGTATTAAAAACTACCTTAATTGAAAAAAATGAGCTTATTTTTGAGATTTTACTTTCATTTCTCCAAGATCCTGGAGACCGGAGACCTGACTTTATGGCAGTGGGTTAACCTTAGGGTTACCCTTCAAACAAAAAAGGATTTTTTTAAATCGGTCCATAAATTCTCATACGAACAATTTTTTCATAACGCCGCCTGAACTATTTTCATAGCATTTTTTATATGAAGGTGTAAAAAAATGAACTTAGGAAGCATGCCATATTTTTTTTTACATTTTTATCTTTTTTTTTAGATATGTCACATTGTTATAGGACGTGGGGCAATTTTGATCCATCTTCTTTGACTTGTCCCCCAAGAATTTACTTACGTCCATGTCCACCAAAAAGATGACGGTCTGATTATATAAAAAAACATTTGCTTAAAACACATTTTTGTATGGGAACATGTCACAGTGACAGCTGTTTTTAGATAATTAATCAGACCGTTATCTTTGCGGTGAACGTGGACCTTAGTTAACGAAATAAGTAATTGTTGAACTGTCACATAGGAAAGGGATTGCGATGATATTGTCTGTTATGTTGCATAAATTGTAAAGCGTTGAAAGTCAAACGGGCCATAAGGCAAATTAGGTAAGGTATCGCTTAGTGAAAACTGACATAAGTGAGTTACGCAATTAGGATGCAAACAAAAAAAAACTCGGGCTTGAGGAACCAAAAATAACTATGTATTATCCTTTTTGTTACAGCCGTGTTTCGAACCAAGATCAACGATACGACCTTCATTACTAGACTCAAAACCAGGCAAGGAAGAAAAGAAGAACTTAATCGCAAACATGGAGTATCCAGATGATCCGTACTAACAAAAATGGAACTTTTTTGAGTGGCGTACAATACTTTGGCTATAACATTAAAGGGCACAATATACATAAGGAATTATTCGTAAATCTAGCAAAAGTGTTACAGAAAATCATGGAATAAAAAAGTTTGACCACTTTTTTTTAGAATATTATGTCATTGATTATTCGGAATCTTTCGGAAATCATGGAATAAAAAAGTTTGACCACTTTTTTTATAATTAGTGCTGTTTTGGGTGCTAAAGCGAATGTGATAAAAGAAAATGTCAGTTTTCGTCCTTAGCACATAAACACCATAGGTACTGTTTTTTTTTTAATAAGGTGTTAAAAAATAACTGTTAGTATTTGTCTATGGAACGAATCCTGAAATCGAATAAACATCAGCTGTTCCATATACTTATGCACCCGGAACTCAATAAAATGTAGGTATGGAATGGCTGTTTTTGTTCTAACAGTTAATTTTATAACACCTTATATACAGCTTGCTCTTACTACTTCTTGCACTTCAAGAACGTTCTTTATTTATCTTCAATTAAATCTGAAACTAAACTGTACAATTATGTGAGAATTTTTCCAGTTATGGAAAACAATGAGAAAACTATAAATATGAGAATTTTATCCAACCATGCCTGCCGCCTAGATATAAACAGAAGTACCTACCTATAGCTCTTCCGATACGAATATTCTTCCTTATAATATTGTGCCAAAGGTTTACTTATATGTGATATTTGATTAAGGATTGAGAAAAAGATACACATAAACGATTACATTAATCTTTATGAGTGGTCTAAGGGCTGTGTAAGAATGCACTAAAATCTGAGTGCATGGTAACTAGATTTTAGGTGTTATTATTTATTTGGGATCCGTGGGATCAGGCATATCGTGAATACGTAAACCTTGAGGGTCCTGACTAAAATTTCCATGCTTCGGTAATTCGTTTTTTGTTAGCATTCACAAGGTGCCTTCTTGTTAACGTAGTGCTTTAACTTACGATTAACATATCGATGCTTAAGTTCACACAAAACTTACCGATACATGCTAATTTTAACAGCGATCCTATTGAAATGGGCATTTGAGTCGATTTTTCGTTATTCCCCTTTTCATTTCAAAAGAGTATTCTTACTATTTTATTAGTAAATTCTTTTCAATGATTTCTATGTTATATAAAAAAATGTCGAATTCTATGTTCTTTTCTATATTTAATAAGATTTAGTGACTTTGTGCCAAAGTGAGTTTCGTATAACGAATTGGTTGCTTCCTTATACTATATTTTAAAAGAAAATATAATCGGCAACACTTTACAATAACGTGAAATGGTCTCGATACAAAATATAACGTAGCATTTATAAAGACATAAAAATAGTGTACTGCTTGTACAGATTTTTGTTATTATTTTGTAATAACTGTTACCAAATTTTTTAATTATTATTATGGACATTTTTATTTAATTATTTTATAATTTTTTGATCGTTTTCGACATGTCATTGCTGAAATTTATCAAGAGTTAGTTAAATGGGTGTACTGTACTGTAACTACGTCTTTAAGAATAATATTTGAGACTTTTTAAACGTCTTATTTCGTTTCTGTGTTCAATCTTTAAACCACCAATTTGACATCATATTGTATATTGTAACGGTTTTTTGTGACCAACATAAGATACCCTTAAATACTTCCCATGTTGGACATGTGAAGTGAGCGATTAAGAGCGAATTCGACCTTTCAAGTGAACATTTTAAACTAAATATTCCACGCCAATGTGGACACTGACCGCTTTTACACGTGGTTTAGTTAAGCTTTTCGCGTTAAGTTGTTAAGTCAAATTCGCCCATAATTGATAACCAATAACTATCGAAATAATACATACATGGTACTTACATGGGTTATTATGTGGTCTTATATGATTCAGAAAGTACTTACCGCTATTGTTAACTATTTATAAACATTTTGAAGAGTGAGCAATACTGTTTTTACCCAGAGAATGATCTTTTCTAATTTTCATGAACTTAGAATACTAAGATTATAAACTTTTAAACAATTAGATTGACAGTGAAAATTAATAAGGATCATCTCAATCAGTGAATGTAAATGCTCCTGACCACCTATAACGATCAGTTTTCTTTTTTTTATTTAAATTTGGAATTCGCAAACCCAGCCTTGTCATAAAGGTCACACCACACTGCCTTTAGAACGTCGAACTGTGGCTCACAAGTTGTAGTACAGTCAGTGACGTTTTAAACTGATGGTAGAAACAAATACGACGTGTTCATTTAGTTTTTAGTCGATGAATGAAATAAACTATGTCGGCTGCTTGCTCAGAGTACGTAAATTGAGTGAGCAATTATGGATTTTTATACTAGTTTGAAAGCGGCAATGTGAGCAGTGTACTAGTGTTTTGTTTCATTCAGTAGCGCGGTGCCTCACCTTCTCGATTTAATGTTAGCCCCAGGATTACTGATCTGTACCGGCCTTTTATAATTTTGATAAACGACGCAGACATGGTATATGTATAAGGTCAAAGTAAATTAGCTAGCGAAAGTCAAGTATTTTTTTTCTTTTTTGTTTTGAGACAAGCCCACCACATTATTCCCAAACCACTGCAACTCCTGAGAGCCCAGTGGTGACGACCAGAAAAGCGCCGAGACAATCAAACAGTCCCAGAGAAACCATTTTACTGTCTTGGATCCCGCAACGAAATTGAGATTTCAACTGCACTGCCTGCGGTCGTTGGCCGCAGCAAAGAATTATCAATCTTTTTTTTTGTTTTATTATCATGTTTAGATATTGATATTATCTGTGGAGTTTCTCTAGCTTTTTTAATTTGACCCTGTATACCAGTAATCGGAAGTTAGTTAGTGATGTGCCGGTAGGTCCGTCGTCCCAAGTTCAAGCCTCGCATCGTTCAGAACGATGTAACCATTGTTCAGGCTTTTAGTATAAGAATTTGCGTTCCTATAGTAATTCTAAAAATATTTATCGGAGTACCTCAATATAGATAATTTATTTAAAAAAGATTTATTTAGTAAACTTTCAATTGACAAATATATATTTTAAGGGCAGTCGTAGAGTAAGGTTATATGTTTTGGCTTTCCAATGTATTATTTTGGTGCTGACTGTACCCACGCATAAATTTGTTTGGCACAGAATCTCAAGTTACTTAAATTTTAGTTGTACTTACCTCAAAGCTGTGAGAAACAATTTTTATAAGATTTTGTAAGATTGAGAAAATCAAAAGAAAACAACAAAAATAACAGAGTATGTACTTAACTTTTTTTTTAGACTTGTGTACTTACCCAGTTACTAATTTGTTACTACCTACTATGAATATTCGCAGCTGAACTTATGAAAAGGCACCATTACTTAATCCCTATATTGGTGGTACTTAGCTAAGTACTTATACTTTAGAAATTACTTTTTTAGTATTTAGATTTAGTCGTGGATTGATAATATCCACATGAGAAATGTGATATTATTGAGTCTTGGTATAAGCCTACGTTAGTGAATATTGTGATTAAATTAGTAATATTAAATTAAAGAGCTTGCATAAACAACTTTGTTTCATTGGAATAAAACCCATTTTCGCTTGACAACTTCATTTATTTCGTATAGCTAAGAAGATACAAAGTTGAGGGGTTTGGACACACGGTCGATTTGGTCGGTGAACAGTGTTAAAGGTACATTTGCACAGGTATTAGCAAACAAAAAGCTCTACAAAAACATCCGTAGATGGCGGTATTGCAGTCTTCATTAGGATAGTTGAGACAGAACAAAGAAATTCTTGCGCTTTTTACTGGCTGCATTGAAAATAGCACCATAATGTTATTGTTTAAAGTAGAAAATTGTATGAATGTCGACGCAGACGTCAAGCGACGCCTCGCGCATGCTAACGACTAGGTCCCGCGCCTATAAAACAATGGAAACACGGTCCTATTTTCAATGCAGCTGTTATTACGCATTCTGTCTAAACCGTGCTTTAGAAACCAATCGTATTGCTTAGAGTGATCGAGCTTAGCCATTCGAAAATGTACCTTAATAGTACTAACTTAAAGCAGTGCATACACTATTGGCTCTAAGACGTCATATTGCTTACAAATTATACAAAGTTGTGCTGAACACAACCAACATTTCTCAATATACGACTCGAGCCCCTATTTATAAACTATTTATTATCACATTTAATAAATACTTCTTTTTTCAATACATACAGGGTGTAAACCACCTCATCTCGAAGCCATCAACCAAGCATTTTGTACATCAAACTAAGTAACTCTACGCAAAAAAATACTTGTATGAAAAAGTTGGAAAAGGAACAGAGTATAAGCTTCTTAAACAACGTGCAAATTTGTTACCTATTTTGGTAGGGTTGTCACAATAGGTAAATACAAATTATTCAAATATTTACTTACGTATTGTACTCCTTAGGATAGTTAAAGTATGATATATTTTTATTTTCTTCTAGTATTATTCATACACGGACACAGTACAATAAACAACCATTATTAGTAAATACCAAGTTTTTACATTAAAATATTCTAACTTGTCACAAAACAAACAACGTTTGTTGCCCTGACAACCCTGAGATTTTCAACTGGCTGTGACAGCGTAAACCGGTTTTTCCACTCTCGCCGCGTACGCGACAAGCGGCCAGTGGTCACGCACGTGGTGTAACCGATTCGCGCGGTTGTATGAAGCTTATATTCTGTTCCATTTACTTACTCCCTTTAACCCCCAATATCTACGTAACAAGTGTTTTTACACCCAATATAATCTCGACATTTTTTTTTTGTCAAACAAAAATTTTGAATGGTAAATAATAAATATGTTCACATATTATAATATATATATTTGTCTAGATAAACAACGACTAGGCACAACACATCACGAAACAACAAATTTATCACTATTCATAATAAAGGGGACCGTAGACAACCAACAATAGTGACTGCCAGTTACGATAACAATAGCAGTCATTGACCCCACCTACATTTATTAAAGTTTTTATTTTTGATATCCAAAAATAAGCCCGTTCAAGTTTTAAATAGTCATCTTCAATATTTTTATCAAAAATGCTAATTACATGGTTTATTTGTTTTGGTTCGTTCGAAGAGATATTAGGGAAAGGGGCAATGACCGTTATTGCGATTATAACTGGCAGCAACTACAGTAAAAATAGCTGTTTAAAACACATTTTTGTATAGGAACATGTCACAGTGACAGCTGGTTTTAGATGATCAGACCTATAATTGAAACAATGTAAAACTTTTACTACCTTTATGTGGTAGTAACAAGTAAATTTACATGTTTATGTGCAATTAGAAATTATTATCTGGGAGAAAATACGGTTATCCGAATAATCGTATGGATCTTTTTCATATTTATAGAAGTCATATTATGCGGTCACCCTGTATATAGACACGTTATTTATTTTAAACATGAAACATCACATAACATCTTACATCTACAACTGGTTTCTCCTTCTAGACAACAATAATGTATTTATATTTTAAGGTGAACGCACACTTATCAGAGCCGAAAGAATCGAATTTTAGAATTACTTGTTTGAAATCCTATAAAACCTCGCACACTTAACCGCGTCGAATCGGACGAATAGATGACGTTATACGGATGAGAGAAAAATATTTCGGTGCGTTCGATTCTTTCGGAGCGAATAAGTATGCGTCCCCCTTTATCCACTCTTTACCAAATTGACTTCCGAAATTGCCCAATATTCAAAGCTGTCATTCCTTGACAGTTTGTTAAGTGTCAAGTTGGTCAAATCGTTACACAATAAATTTTGCTGATAGTTTAAAGTAAGAAATTTTTACGTTGTACACTGGTCGTTCAGGCAAATTATCTATTAAATAATTTATTACAAATTCAACATTCTACTACGTATTAAACCGGTAGGTATTTATATTAATAAAATAATATTTATCCTAGATAAATTTTGTGCTAGTTTTATACATATAATTAACGCCAAAAAGCAATTTTAACTTCGAAAGGATTGTATTAGCCTATCCATGAATAAAAAAAACAATATCAATTTCTTATATGGTAACTTTAGTTGTGCCTTATGGTCAAATATTTCAATTATATACTTTTTGCGCTCGAAAAATATGGCGTGAAATTAGGTGCATAAAACTGCTTTGATTTTTAGTACCTATTACCTAATGTATAAAGTCCATTATTAATATGATATTTTACAAAATACAATCGCACTTACTGGCAGCTATATTCTCTTTCAGTATTATTAGTGAAGTCCATCATTACAATTTTTTAAGGGAAGCCTATTATTCTAATTTGTCAAGGATTATACATATTAACAGGGGTAACAATGTATTCTATAAATTAAGAAAATGCACTAAATTATGGCAATAGAAATTCAAACTGAAGAGACGGGCATCTATAACTACGTAACTAATGATTATCGATCCTTGCCTTCGAAAAATCAGTCGATGATATATTATCGTGCTTACGAGTAGGTATCGTTAACTGTCTTCGAAGTATCGGTAACCGTCCATAAAGTATCGCTAGCCAATTAAATATAACCCTAGAAAAATTATAAAAATAACTACAGTCGGTTGCGAAATACATGCTTATGTATGAGTAACTATTAGGAATGCAGTATATAGTACATATAAATCTCAGTAAGAATGCTATAATCACAATTACATATCATCAAAGCATAGCAACGTAGCAACACTGTGATTAAAATACATGTGACATTTTATGCAATGTTGCCATATTGATAATAGATCAAAACAGAATAAATTTAACATAAATACTAAGCAAATAATCATAAATCTAATATAACAGAGAAGTATTGCACATATTAGTATTGTGATTTATTTTGGTATGCACCCGTAGTCTAAAACAACTTTAAAAGCTACCTAACGTAAAACAGAAGTTTATTTTAACTCATTTGAATTGTTTTTCACGAGCCCGTATAGAATCTATCAATGGAATTTCATCTTTCAAGTCAAGTCAAACAGCGCGCGCTTTGAAATTATTGCATTAAATTATGCTATCCTTTACAGAAAAACATTTCCTACAAAGTATGTAGAGAAGAGACAGGATAATCTGTGACGAGAGAATTCAAAAATAAGTATTTGTAAAATATATAGCTGTCGCGCAGTACCCAAACGACCGCACGCAGAGCGCGAAAGAGACAACAGCAGAAAATACCAATTAAAGTACACAAATATAACGTTTCGTAGTCCCATGATTACTTCTCCAAAACTTGACAGATTTAACTAGTTTTTAAACGGTTTTATTTTTTCATTAAAGAAAGGTTTTGTCCGTGTTCCTATGCTGTCCTTTCTTTATATAATTTAGTAAAATTTGTTTTCTGGATGTTTGAACACAACGGAATATCTGGCCATATTTATGGGTTTTTGAGGGTTCAATCTCTTTTAACACTTAAATAATTTTTGAATAAAAAAAAAAGAAAACAGGGACACGCCAATAGAGGCGAAGCGAACTTTTTCAGCACGGACATTCGAAATTCCAACGTTACAATAATATTTGGTTGTCGCTTTGTACTAGAGAAAACGGGCAAGTCTTGTGAACGTATTAAAAAATACGTTATTCCATTATAAGACAGTGATGTACAAGTATCACTATTGATACTAAAGTGATGCTTCAATAAAGTATTAGGACGAAATAAAAATAAATTAATAAAACAAAAGCTAAATAGGAATGTTAACAAAACCAACAAATTTTGTTTACGAAAAATTCGTTCTAGTAGTCAGAGCACAACAAAAAAACAAGAATATCTTCTTATACAAATATACATATAAGTAATATGTTTACTTAACTAAACCCTGCCAAATTGTGTTTTTTTGTTTAATTTAATGTCATTATGTAAGTTTATTATGCGTATATTATGTCACAAAAAGCTGTGTATACGTACTTAGATACGTATTCACTTTTGCTTAGCTCTATGGTGCAGATCAATTCCTTGCAGTGGCTCCTGAAACAAATGAAAAACCTTAATATATCAACTGTGACTGCCTTGTTGGTTCAGGGTGCTATCTATCGGGCTCAAATCCAGACGCTAGACGAGCCTGTCATGATTAGATACAAAAAAAGCGAGTACCACTAGCTAATTTAGTTTGACACTGTATTAGTTTTCCATGCTCAGTATCGCTAAGCAAGTGCGCCTCCCACAGCATGGTCACCAGCGTGACGTCGGTATGTAACAGTGTTCAGTTAGCAGTAGCTCACCGTGCGCAGTATCGTTGAGCAGCGCCGCCAGCTCGGCGACGCGGTCGCGGTGCGCGTGCATGTAGGCGTGCGCCTCCCACAACATGGTCACCACGTGACGTCGGTATGTAACAGTGTTCAGTTAGCAGTAGCTCACCGTGCGCAGTATCGTTGAGCAGCGCCGCCAGCTCGGCGACGCGGTCGCGGTGCGCGTGCATGTAGGCGTGCGCCTCCCACAACATGGTCACCACGTGACGTCGGTATGTAACAGTGTTCAGTTAGCAGTAGCTCACCGTGCGCAGTATCGTTGAGCAGCGCCGCCAGCTCGGCGACGCGGTCGCGGTGCGCGTGCATGTAGGCGTGCGCCTCCCACAACATGGTCACCACGTGACGTCGGTATGTAACAGTGTTCAGTTAGCAGTAGCTCACCGTGCGCAGTATCGTTGAGCAGCGCCGCCAGCTCGGCGACGCGGTCGCGGTGCGCGTGCATGTAGGCGTGCGCCTCCCACAACATGGTCACCACGTGACGTCGGTATGTAACAGTGTTCAGTTAGCAGTAGCTCACCGTGCGCAGTATCGTTGAGCAGCGCCGCCAGCTCGGCGACGCGGTCGCGGTGCGCGTGCATGTAGGCGTGCGCCTCCCACAACATGGTCACCACGTGACGTCGGTATGTAACAGTGTTCAGTTAGCAGTAGCTCACCGTGCGCAGTATCGTTGAGCAGCGCCGCCAGCTCGGCGACGCGGTCGCGGTGCGCGTGCATGTAGGCGTGCGCCTCCCACAACATGGTCACCACGTGACGTCGGTATGTAACAGTGTTCAGTTAGCAGTAGCTCACCGTGCGCAGTATCGTTGAGCAGCGCCGCCAGCTCGGCGACGCGGTCGCGGTGCGCGTGCATGTAGGCGTGCGCCTCCCACAACATGGTCACCACGTGACGTCGGTATGTAACAGTGTTCAGTTAGCAGTAGCTCACCGTGCGCAGTATCGTTGAGCAGCGCCGCCAGCTCGGCGACGCGGTCGCGGTGCGCGTGCATGTAGGCGTGCGCCTCCCACAACATGGTCACCACGTGACGTCGGTATGTAACAGTGTTCAGTTAGCAGTAGCTCACCGTGCGCAGTATCGTTGAGCAGCGCCGCCAGCTCGGCGACGCGGTCGCGGTGCGCGTGCATGTAGGCGTGCGCCTCCCACAACATGGTCACCACGTGACGTCGGTATGTAACAGTGTTCAGTTAGCAGTAGCTCACCGTGCGCAGTATCGTTGAGCAGCGCCGCCAGCTCGGCGACGCGGTCGCGGTGCGCGTGCATGTAGGCGTGCGCCTCCCACAACATGGTCACCACGTGACGTCGGTATGTAACAGTGTTCAGTTAGCAGTAGCTCACCGTGCGCAGTATCGTTGAGCAGCGCCGCCAGCTCGGCGACGCGGTCGCGGTGCGCGTGCATGTAGGCGTGCGCCTCCCACAACATGGTCACCAGCGTGTCGTCGGCTCGCTCGTCCATGGCGACGTCGCGCGACATCTGCGGCGCGAAGCGGTAGTACGGCACGCCCACTGCGCTGCACCAGGCGCGGGCGCGCTCTACTACACGCCCGTCTGATTGTGTTGCCTAGGGAAACAGAACTTGGTTCAGATGGAGCAGGACGAGACTGTGATGCACGAATGCGGGAACTAAGTCACAGCTAGACTCAATATAAAAGGTGAGGAAGTTAAAGGTACTCTTCCGCTGGTTGCTGAAACCACAACGTCACTCATTCGCAATGAGAGACATACCAGTCGTGTCGCTGCATTCTATCATTGCGATTCAGCGACGTCGCAGGAGTTTACGGAAATGCGAGCGCCATGAGAAAAGCGAGACTTTCTGATGCTGACTTGAACAACTCAGTTCCTAGATAAGAAGATACTCATTAGTGAGACTGACTTCCGGGCTTTTGAATAGAAGTATCCGCAAGGGTTCTTAGAGAAAATTTTAAAACATGGCAACTTGGTCACTGTCTGGACGGGCGGCGCGCGGTAAGTTTCCTGATTTAATTAGACATTTGAATGTATCAATTTTAATGGGGTTGTAAAATTAGAGTGATCCCTCTAATTATAGATTTGTGCTTTTAGTAGTCCCATTTTCACTCAAATGGTATCCTGTGTGGTCACCAGTTTGATTTTGCGAAAGGTATATCGAGTTAAACACAGCAGTCACATCTTGGAATCCTGGGAGTATGCCCAGGATACAATTGGAATATCCTGTGAGTTCTGTGGCCTATGTAAAGCGTTCGATTGTGTTGACTATATACCATACACTAATCTGTAAATTTCACCACTACAGAGTTCATAGACAAGCGTGATCTAAATTTCTATTAATCAAAGAAGCAACAGAAATGAATATCAATGGCGCGACTTCGTTTGGGTCTAGTTAATATTGGCGTGCCCCAAGGTTTCATTGTCGGCCCTTTCCCATTTCTGGCTAGAGTAATATAAGTTAGTCATCATGTTATAAAAGAAAGATGGAGAATCGGCAAGAAACTAGGGTTTGTTACAAATTAATGACAGCTTTTCGAAGCAAGGAGAGCGCTGAAAAAAACGATCACCCACAAAGAAGTCATATCTTACCTGATCCACTAGTAGACCTCCAATAGCAGACAATCCCCACGCCAGCCGAGCGGTGTCCCACAGACTCTCTGGCTTGAACACGTCTATATCTTTTAGTTTCGATACCGGTATCAGACCTGCGAATGAAACAAAACACCTTAAGGTCAAAACGCATAAACATGATACCACAGTGAATTTTGGAACATTGCGAAGTCGTGTACCTACCTAATACCTATGCAAGGTCGTGTTGTGGAAATCTATGGAATTATTTATTTATTTAGCACAGTATAAACCATTAACACTAAATCAAATAATCCTTTTACTCGGTCTTTTCACAGAACCGCAAACATTCTAACATTTGCGGAAAACGACGTCGTGTCCTGAAGACTTACGATGCGATCCAGCGACACTTATATTTTGACCCAGTATTGTTATTTGTGAAATGATGCAGGTCGCTGAATTTTACGAAGCACGCGGAAAATTTCCATGACAAAACGTCGTACTACATGCTTGTGTTCAATCCAGCCGTCAGTAATTCAATCCAATTTTTTATTTCAGACCTGAGTCTATAGACATCATCATTGGCCTAGCCTATTCTCAACTATGTTGATGACGGGTTGCAGTCTAACCGGATGCAGCTGAATAACCAGTATTTAACAAGGAGCAACTGCCTATCTGACGTCTACATTCAAGTCAGTACTGGGTAATACAATACCCCTTGGTAAGACTTGTTGTCAGACTTTCGGGCCACTGACTATCTGTAACGATAGATCAAAGATCTACAAATGATAGCCGGGACGAACTGCTTAACGTGCTTTCCGAGGCTCGGAGGAAACTCGGTACGTAATGGGTGGTTAACCATTCTACGGAGCAATCTAGGCAAGAGTGAGATACATGAGTCCGTAGTGTGACACACATAATTACTCCTTTCTCCTCTTCCACGTTCATACATCTGACCCCATATTCACAACGCTTCGATTCGGTTTCGATTCGGTAAGTCGTATGTCCATCTCGCTCGTTTTCGTTATACCAAAAAGGGATAGACATACGACTTGCCGAATCGAAATTCATTCCGAGCGTTTGCGAATACGGGGGCTGGTCATACAACTATAGGCCAATCACTTTACGGAGTTCTGTATGGGAAGGTTCGCACAAAATCATAACCGGACTTATGAGGTTCTTTATATGCTGATTGGCTAGATAATATTACATCTATTTGTGACCGTATATTGCAAAATTAAGGTGGCTTATAGTTTTACTGGAAATTTTGTTTCTAAGTGATTAATTTGAACTGAAATAAAAGCAAATCTAATAACCGAGATATACTTAGGTAAACTTTTACCTTGCTTTAATAAGTATCTAACGCTACGTTAATTAAGCTTTTTTTTTAGTTGCTTCTACTAATTTTTAGGGGTTTTAAAAAAAGAGCTAATTGTGACTTTAGCAAAATCGATAACCGTATGTTTTAAAGAGTTTAAGCATTTAGTCAGTTGATTGTTCATAATTATCAAGGAATTAAGCAATTAATTCACTTGCTTTTTTTATATTATTTTTTACATGGAATTAAAATACTTAACTGCCATTTTTCTGTTTAACTTTAGTCTCTTAAATAGTTTCAGTAGAAAACTGGCAGAATTAAGCATAAATTGCAACTGCTTACAAAATCTTTCTTTTTTTACAAAGATCTCGAACTGTAGGTAGTTTGCGCGGCGCGGCCGCAAGTCGTACCTCGCCGTCCGTCGCCCGCCCGCTCCACCGCGCGGCGGCGTGCGGGTCTTTTGCCGTGCGTTCATTTCATTCGTTTTCGAAGCGGCGGTGATCAGCGTAAGAAAATAGAATTCCCGAGTTGTGGGATTTGTGGTTGTGAACTTTGATGTTGTGAACATAGGCGTGAAGGGACAAAGAAAGCTTGTATCGTCAATTGAAAAACGTAAAGACGGAAAATTTACAACAGTATCTGAAGAGAACATTAAGTTGCACTCAAAGTGCATAGCTTCATACATAAACGAACATTGCATTCAAAGTACGGCAAAAAAAGTGCGGCAGGAAAGACAAGCCGATGATAGTCCGTTTGACTAGGGTGGAGTCTCCTATTATCGGCCTCCTCCTAATATCGGCAGTTTCGAGAAAATGGAACATAACTATAAAATATCTCTTAAATCATAATAGTTTTAATGCAAAAAGTGACTCTATATCCATCCGCATTACCTCCAATATTTTGATGCGGGTGCATCAATATTTGAACGTTCAGCTGGCAAAAGAGCACGCGCAGGTGTGGACGTGCGTCGTTTGGTGTCATTGCCGACTTGCCGAGTCAAATCCCTGAGTGGACGTATTGCGAGGATAAGTATTTGGAGGGAATTAAACATATGGTGTTATCTTTTATTTTTTCATGAAGAATAACAGTCAAAGTATCTTTTAGATAACCATGTTTTTACATTTATTTGTCTATTTTATTAAATAATAGCGGGGCCGAGATTAGGGATCTACACTGGTCAGCAAATAAACCGAGCCACCCGCTACCTAGGAACTGTGATTCGATTTTCTCAAAAAGTATAAAACTTACAACTATCAAAGTTATACCTACAAAAAGTGCGTTTCATGGTGATTATAATGACTGCAAATTAATTCGTGTTTTTGCTACTTTTTTCGATTAATAATGGATACAACACCTCAGGAAGCGGCTCAAGCTGTAGCATTACTTCAAGCAGGCATTGCGCAACGTGAAGTCGCTCGAAGGCTTCGAATCAGCAGATCTTCAGTGCAACGAGTTTACAGACGATACCTAGAGACTGGAGCATTCGATCGCCGTCCAGGTACGGGCAGACCTAGGGCTACATCAGCAGCAGATGATCGTTATATCCACCTTACTGTTCTGCAAAATCGCCACCTCAACGCAGTTCAAGTCCAACAAAGTCTGCGTGACGAACGCCAAGTGGTCATAAGTTCAGATACCGTCAGAAGAAGACTTGAACGGAACCTGACCCCAAAAAGAGCTGCAACAGGCCCAGCATTAACGGCAGCACACCGTCGAGCACGACTTGAATTTGCTCGAGAGCATAGGGATTGGACATTAGAGCAGTGGAGTAATTTACTCTTCACTGATGAGAACAGGGTGAGTCTACATGGAAGTGATCGACGTCAGAGAGTATATCGTCGCCCTGGAGAACGTTATTCTCAGTGTTGGATCGAGGAAACTGTTGCTTATGGAGGAGGATCTATAATGGTCTGGGGCGGCATCTCGTTAATAGCACATACACCGTTAGTTTTCATCGAACCGACGGGCCGTACACGTGGACTGACTTCACATCGCTACATTACTGAAATCCTTGCAGACCATGTGGTACCTTACGCAGGATATATCGGACAGGATATGCAATTGATGCATGATAATGCACGGCCTCATGTTGCTCATGTGGTGACCCAGTATCTACGCGACGTCAGCATTCGTACGATGGACTGGCCAGCTCGAAGCCCGGACTTGAATCCGATAGAACACTTATGGGATGAGCTGAAACGTCGGGTTTGAGCCCGGGTACCTGCTCCAACAAGGCTTCCAGAGCTGCGAATCGCAATTGAAAAGGAGTGGAATACAATTCCTTAAGATTTTATCGTCAGGCTCGTAAGGTCGATGAATACAAGGATGCTGGCAGTTATCCGAGCAAGGGGAGGGAATACGGAATATTGATCAAAAATTCTTTTTTTTTGATTTTATCTTTGTTTTTGGCTTTATTTTTTTTTTCACTTTATCATTACTAAGGATTGTCATGACTGGAAAACGACTCTTCTTTGTAAAATCCTTAATAAACACTGAACTATTGTTTAAACCCAATGAGTTTCCTTTCATTTTAGTCACCATGAAACGCACTTTCTGTAGGTACAACTTTGATAATTGTAGGTTTGTTAGTTTTTGAGAAAATCGAATTAGAGTGCCTAGGTAGCGGGTGGCTCGGTTTATTTGCTGTCCAGTGTATATTATTGATAAATCTCTATATCGGCCGGGTGGCCGATATTGGGGTAATGCATGAAAATGTTAAACCACATGTTTAGCTATTTTATACGTTAGCAGTAACATTAATAAGGTCAAAAATGAAACAACAGCTCAGTTTGATAACTAGATCCTAACATCGGGCGCCTCAAAACGAGTTTTATCAATTACGGCCGAGTTAATAAAAGTGATTTGTACCTGAGCTCAGTTGAAATATAAAACGTTATAATTTTTTTTGTAGTTTATTCATATTACTTCACTTTAGAAAAGGTAAGCCGATATTAGGGTCACAGACGGCGGATATTAGGGTGTTATAGGCCGATATTAAGGGAAATCGCCACATTCGGAAAAAAACATCTATATTATCAAAACTAACAAAGAATTCATAATTTTGCGAATGTAGTAATGGAGTTTCAGTATCCCTTTACCCAAAAAGACACTGCAAGAAAGCAAAAGCTATTAATGTAAAAATTACAAGCAGTCAAAGTCCAAAAAAGTTGACGTGGCCGATAATTGGTGCCACCACCCTACCCCACTCTACCCTATTTGAGCAAAAATATATTTTTATCAAATTTATGGTCGGTAGCAAGATTTTAAAAAACATATTGCGTCAAACCAAACGCAAGCAACATGGGTCGAAATATTGAGGGAAAAAACAACCACCCATACAAATTGTGCGGTCATCTGATAGGTAGCTACTTTGATACTTATGGGAGTTACTTTATTTTTTTTTTCTCATACTTCGACTCATGTTTCTGGGAAAAGGTTGTTCAGTATGACCCGTAGAATCATTCAAATTCGGGTATACCTACCTACCCTTTATTTCATTCTCACAAAAATTGCTTCTGCGCATTCAAGGTCAGCGCTCATAACTCGTTGCACGAATTATATTCTAAAATTAATCGAAATAGGTTCAGCAAATAATTTGAAATACTTATAGGTATTTTTTTACCTATAAATAAAATAAAATAAAAATGTTTTATTTTTGACCAGAGATCCCTATTTATAAACACACAGTAGGTATACACAAACAAATAAATATTTAGGTACTATATTTCAGACCATTTATACTAAACTTTAATGTATTAAACACCTAATAAAACTTTTACATGAATCACTCCTTCGTCAGTGGTAGGTACCTACCTGTGCCCACGCTCTGTCTCTCTCTTTCGCACAGGCGACGTGCAGAGCGGATCACGCGCACTCAAATATGAACTTAACGCTCTTAGTGATAAGGTCGACCACTTATAGCATTCCATAAAAAATCTTAAAAAAATTAAGATGCTGTTATTAAATTTGTTTAATTTTAACAATAAATGTTTATGTGATAATATTGTTACGTAATTAAACACTTTTCATTTAGTTATTTTTTTGACTGAATGGATAACGCAGCAATTACTGTTATGTCACAATGCATTTAAAATATAACTTTAAATTTATGACCTATTTGACTAAAAACACGCTAACAATGATTTTTCTTCATCAGCAGACGGTTATATATAATTACCTGTAAGTAATGAATGAAAACATGGGAAACCGTGTTTTTTTAATATAAGTACGTTGCCTGCACTTTTTTTGATTAATTTGTGTACATGCTCTCACAGACCCTTCATTATAAGCTATTTTCAGTTTCTTTATCAAGTTATAATTTTCGCTGCGAAAAATGGCATTATTAGGTTTAATGTCCGTTTTCGCGCAATGCTCTTTCATGATTTGCTTAATTTTAATTTATTACGTAATTAAATAAACAGCTCTACAAAATATATAAAAAGAAAACAGTTATGAATTAGTGTAAGGTCCCACCTTAACTTCCCTGGCCTACTATGCCATGTAACTAAGTAGCCCCCCAAAAATGAAACGACACCCAAATTTAAGGGCTGCTTCACATTTGACCAGCTCCTTAACATCAAATTTTGTATGGCTGAACATAATTTTTGAGTATCTGTGAAATACAGGGTGATTGGTAATTGGGTGCAGGCCTGAAAATGGGGGATACTAGACCTTATTCACGACAATTTTGCTTTTTACTTTGGGTTGGTGCAAACTTTTCCTTGAAAAGTTCCACTTTTACACCGTAAAGTGCCGATTGTGAGAAATCTACGCCATTCAGGATATTAAACTGATACTTTTCTGATAGCTCATGAACGAATGGTTCCTCCGAAAACCAACTTATCAAAACAGTACATCTGGGACAGGCAAAGCAGTCATTTCCTTCTGTTGGAACGTCAATTAAGCAGGATTGGGGCGCACAAATGCTACTTAAATTTTGAGTGATGTTACAGTATTCAGCCGTAACTATCTCAAGATATTCACTTACCAGTACCACACGACACGACAACTTTAAGGTTGGTCTTCTTAGCGGCTTCGTGTTGGCCCGTAGCTCTTAGCGCTAGGTTCAGTTCCGTCAGTTCGGTTAGCACGTCAAGTGTGGGGTTGTTGCCCATCAGACCACCGTCTAAGTACCTGAAGGAATAAGTTTTAACATGTAATTAGTGAGATCCCTACCCAACATTGTCTGGCCAAAGGTTGAAGAAGAAGAGGAAGAATTGAAACTCCTGATGGAAAAACCCACAGATATAGATAGATCTAGATAATGCAAGTATCACGATCTGTATGAAACCCAAGCGTGCCATTTTTTAACTACCTATTGTGACATCACAAGCACTATTTATTGATGGGAAAATAAATAACTAAAATATTTAAATATCGCTGGACATTACACACAGCGTCATCTAGTGCCACAGTAAGCAAGGCTTGTTCATGGTCACCGGACAGTTGATACACTACATATATATACTTTATGTTTCCTTTATCCATGACTCGGAAACAAATGTCCATGCTCATCACACAAACATTTGCTCCTACCGGGATTCGAACCCAGGATCCTATGAACGTAAGGCAGCCTCACTACCACTACGCCATTCGGGTCGTCAAATCAAATCGATTCAAAGACGCCGCCGTCGACGTGCTAGTTTTTGGATACCTTTGACATAATTTCAAAACTGACGTCCGACTAGCGCTATACACCGATGCATACTGAGCGCGAAAGTGGCTACTTACGATATTTTATCGTAAACTAGGCACGCGAAGTACCGTAAAATGGGGGGAATAGGGATCCGTGGAGTAGATAGCCTAGCGGTGATAGCGATGGCCTTGTGAAAATGGGGTTCCCAAGTTCGAATCCTTAGTCAAGAATTAAAAGGGGTGAATAAAAACAAAACTTTGGAATGGATTTTAAAGTTGAATTCACATAATATGGTACCAACAAGTACGCTATTGTGTTAACTAAATTATACTTAATTATAAAGGTACCGTGTTGGCAATATACAATATAAGTTCAGCGATAAAATCCCTTCCAAAGTTTTGTTTCTATTCACCCCTGGATCCCTATTCCCCCCATTTTACCGGTAGTTGCTCTTGCGATATCTAGGTCTATCTATATCTGCCCAACCCGAGCATCGATCCCAGGACCGCATGCTCAGCAATCGCGATTGCGATCACTAAAACAACTAGATAGGAAGATATAGATATCAAGTTGAAAACTTATCGAGACTTACGTGTGTGTAACTTTTTTGTGCAGGCTGCAAAAGGATAAGTAGCTACAAATTTTGAACACAGAGTATAATTCCGGCTTTTATTGACATAGGCTTAAGGTTCGAAATACAGTATGAATGTGAACGGTCATATGAAACATTGAGTTCTTGTAAAAATATCAGCTTAGTATAGTCGACTTTGTCACACATAATTGTATAATTAATAGAGTTAGCCAAGCCATTTGAAAGAAATTTGTATGGAACAGCAGATTTTTTTTTAAATTTCTGATGTAAAAAATCTATGGGGGGGGGCGAGGGGGGCTTCGAATGATGTACTGAATACGTGGTTACCTTTTTCGGTTCTCCCTTATCTTCCCATATACAGGGTGTAAA
The DNA here is from genome assembly GCA_916618015.1 of Xestia c-nigrum. Taxonomy (NCBI): domain Eukaryota; kingdom Metazoa; phylum Arthropoda; class Insecta; order Lepidoptera; family Noctuidae; genus Xestia; species Xestia c-nigrum. The sequence goes on from OU745260.1 coordinate 18,477,921, forward strand.
CAACCTCACCACGAAGCCGTCAACCAAGCATTCTGTACATCAAACTAAGTAACTTCACGCAAAAATTATTGCTGGGAAACAACTTTTTTTTTGGGGTGAGAAATCATGTTTTGTGGTAGAACTCTAATGCATCGCACTCAAAACATCGTGTTGATGGATGGGTTGAATAGTACGGGGGTCGTGGAGATGTTTAAGTAAAGTAGAAAACTTATAAAAAAAAAGCTTGAAAAAAACTTTGACCCGCAATAGCTCAGTTTATAAGGTTCCGAGGTATGGTATAGAACAAAAAAAAATGGTGGCAATGACGAGGGAACAAGTGCTTTTCGGCTTTGTTGAGAGGGTTTTTACACCCTTTATAGGCGTTTGACCCTGTTGGTAAAGCTAACTGACCTGCTCGAGGCTCGGAAGTAGGAGGGCGCAGCGCCGGTAGCCCTGGCAGCTTGCCACACCAGCTGCTCAGCGGGAGGCGGCGGCGGAGCTAGGGACACCACTGAGGCCTGGTCTCCGGCTTCGGCATGAGGACCTGGGAACGAGGTTATTATTATATTATATTCGTTTATTCATTATTATACACTTTTTTTTTAATATTCTGATATAAAATAAAAACATTTAAAAATATAAAAATAGTTTTATACTCTAAAATAAATTACATATAAACAAAATAAAATACAAAAAAATAAAAAAAATAAACTAACACAAAGATAAAAACAAAATACCAAAACAAACAAACTATAAATAAACTATAAATTTAACTAACTATTATACTTAAATATATATATATATATAAGTATATTATTATTCTCTTCCCATATTTCACTTATCCCTATCAATTGCTGTTATTGGTAATCTTTCAGAAAAGGTATAATTTAAACATCGGATTTTATTTGAAATTCAAATTTAGACAACAGCATGCACAATAATTTTGTGCAAGCTGTTGTGTTGGATGTTGCAGGTTAAAGTTAATTGTGTATCTTTCTGACGTTTCAAATTAACGGCATTTTTGTTGTATTGCACGTTTTTGAAAGTTCAGAGTTAAGTAGTCGTATTCCAAATTCGATTCTATTTTCACCAACATAATTAATTTTTAACATAAGTCAAAGAAATAAAGTTATTTACTTGTAGTTCCATTATGCTCATTGAGTATCTCTTGCGCAGACTTGTAATTCCTGAACAAGTGCAAATCAACGGGTTTTCTGTCAGCCAACACAGCTAGAATCATCAGCTTTGGGTGTTCAATGTCCGCCATTACTGTTTCTGTGCCTAAAATGAAGAGAAGAGAATATCAAATTAGTTTTTTTTTTGTTAGTAGTTTTTTTTTTTTAATAAAGCTGACAACTGATTATAATATCCTGGTAGTTTGATCATGTTGAACAATAATATAACTTATTATAATGTAATACCAATACAAAGACACCGACGCATACGACAAATTTTTCGTCTGTAATAAAAAAAAATGATTAGCTGAGCTGTTTTTTTTTATTACCGACAAATCACTTCTATGCGGCCAGTTCAGAATGATGTACTGAATTCGTGGAGGCCGGTTGTACGTTGGTCTCCTTTCCACCCTGTAACTATTTTCGTCGTGGGTTCAAAAAAGCGTAACTTTTGATCTACAGTAAGTACCCGTCTAACTAAAGTTGAGCTTATCTTTTGAAAAAGAGACAAACATAGTTTTGTCAATATAAGAAACATTCCTCATACTTATGTGACCTTCGTTTTTTAAAACTTCAAATAATTGAAGCTAGACAAAGTCAATATTTAGAAAGGCAACGGACGTAAAACTTCGACTCATGATGATACTCAAAAAAAGATGACAGTGCATACAAAAACACACTCAGAACGTGATGAGAATATCATCAAAAGACATATTTTGTCAATTACAGTCAATTAAAAACAGTGTCAGTGTTATTCTGTCTCTCTGGTTACAGTAACTGATTCATAATTTTAACCCGACTACAGCGAAGCGAAAGAAGGGTTATGATTTTAGCAGTCGATGTATGTATGGTGTAAATCTATAATAAGGTGTAAATCGATTCGTTATTATGGTTCGGGTAACAGGCTACATTTAAACCGACTTCAATAGGAGGACTCGATTTTACCTTGGAAACCCGGAATTTAATTAGAGCGTGTTTCTTCAGTAAGTATTCGGGTTTTTTATTTGTTTTTTTTTATAAGTACCTACCCACTTTTTAAAGGTAGCTTATAGCCGGAAACACACTTACGTGACGTGACGTGGCGTGGCGTGGCGTGGCGTGACGTGGCGTGACGTGGCGTGACGTGGCGTGACGTGACGTGACGTGGCGTGGCGCGCCATTAGCATATCGGTTTCATACATTTATGGTTAGAGACATATTTGTAGGTCGTGTCTTGTCGTGGCGCGTTCTGGCGTGGCGCTGAATGCTCACCATCGATTGGCAAGAGCGGTGGTGTGGTAATGGGGTTATGGCGCGACACGCCACACCACGTTAGTGTGTTTCCGGCTTAAGAAAGACATTGAGGTCCATAGGCAAATAGCTTCTTCCTATTGACTGGGTATAATGAAGACTACGGGCAATTACTGAGAATGTTCTAATAGAAAAACGTAATAACACGAAGAACATTGAAATAAACTAATTAAACAATTTTATAAAATCACTAGCTGACCCACGCAACTTCGTCTGCGTCACATAAGAGAGAAAAACGAAAGGGAAAAAAAACCCAGTTTTTGCAACATTTTTCATTAGTGCTCCGCTCCTAATGGTCGTAACGTGATGTTATATAGCCTAAAGCCTTCCTCGATAAATGGACTATCCAACACATTTTTTTTTAATTTGAACTCGTAGCTCCTGAGATTAGCGCGTTCAAACAAACAAACAAACAAACTCTTCTGCGTTATAATATTAGTATAGATGATTAATTTGTTAGGTACCTTATCTTTCTACCTACACGAACCGAGCCGAGTCAGGCTTTGTCGTCAAGTAAGGAAGTCGGTCGGTCGGACTAGTCTCAAAAAAGGCTATTTAGGTTTATTATCACAAAACGCTGAGATCACGTAGTTTTGAATAAGTTATGATAAGGCTGACTTGCCTTTGGAGGCTAAAAGATTCCGATAATAATAATATAAGCATAATAAAAAAAACTATTTAGATAAAGCTGAATAGTTTGTTTGTTTGGTATCTCAGAAACTGTTTGTTGGAATTGAAAAAATATTTTTGTTGGTTCGGCCATTTATCGAGAAAGGTTAACTTTCACGCTACGACTAAAATGAGTAAAAAATGCTAAAACGGGGAAAATCTATTACTTTTGAGAGTGTAAGTGACGCAAACGAAGTTGCGTGGGTCAGCTAGTACTCGTATTTTATAGATATAAAATTATAAATAGATAACTTACCCAAACAATCCTTCAGAATAGTTTCCAGCGCTTCCGAAGGATAAGGCCTCATTCCAACAAAGGCGAACTCTTTCATCCTAAAATACAATCTCTGGCAATCCCTCAAGGACTTCCCACTAGCCAAAGCCAAGGCTAGAATGCCTCCAGTGCTGGTGCCTGCAACCCAGTCGAAGCACTGTACGATAGGCCTGCCGACGGCTTCTTCCAAGTTTATTAAGACTTGGACTAAGACCAGTCCTCGAATACCACCGCCATCAAGGCAGAGTAACCTGAAAGAGTAATAATTTGGTGAATAGCTTGGCAGAAATCCCGACGAGTAGTAAAATCCGTGCTTCGAAAGATAAGACCTGTCATACCACTTGTGAAATCTTGATTAAGCCTCGAGGTAAAACATTAAGAAGAAAAAGAAAGTAGGAAGATGGTTTTCGACGTGTACACCTGTATGTCAAAATAAATATTTTGTTACACAATTAACTCGTAAACAAATAGTGTCTGTGTCTCTTCTTTCGTGGCACGGACTGTACCGGTAAAATGGGGGGGAATAGGGATCCAGGGGTGAATAGAAACAAAACTTTAGAAGGGATTTTATCGCTGAACTTATATTGTATATGGCCAACAAGGTACCTTTATAATTAAGTATAATTTAGTTAACACAATAGCGTACTTGTTGGTACCATATCATGTGAATTCAACTTTAAAATCCATTCCAAAGTTTTGTTTCTATTCACCCCTGGATCCCTATTCCCCCCATTTTACGGTACTAAGCGCTTCTCCTCCACTTTTACAATGCGCACTGCAAAAGTGTGGAACGCTCTGCCTGCATCTGTATTCCCACCTACATTTAACCCGCCTTCCTTTAAAGCAATAGTGAACAGGCATCTTCTGAGCACGCTGGTTCCATCCTAGACCTCATACATTTTGTAGTAAAGAAGTAGCATTCTGAAGTGTATGAATTGTGGTATGGTGAATGAAGAAACATCCTAATGTAGTCCTGCCCGCGTAGAATGACCACCGTAGACACGACAGGGAGTCGACAAACCTTTTGTTCAGCTGTCATTTTGTCGGTTCAATGACAGATGAATAAAAGATTTGTCGAGTCTCTCTCGTTTCTCCGGTGGCCATGCTAAGCGGGCTGACCAGGTCAGTTAATTGGGTTTGTTATTAGCTAAAGTAAACAAGATCATGGTTTTTCTTCTTTATCGTGCAGTGGTTAGTGCCTAACCAGGTGTCAGAATAACATAGGAAAATTGTTAAGAAAATGGTTAATAATTATCTTTAAATTGGCAAAAATAAAATCGATTTTCAAATAGTAGTTTATAGTAAATATAGCGTTCAAAAAAAAGAAACCAACTATGAAAAATTATAATATAAATAAACAGAAATTACATTTTAGATAAAAAGTAGAATAAGAGTGTGGTCTCCTCGGCCTCCTATAAATAAATCGCAAAACAAGGAAAGACTTCATAAACAAGGGCTCTGATTCCCATGTCAGAGGGACACTGGCTAGGCAGGAGTGGTTTTTAGCCGGTTCGAGTCCGGCACTACCTCGACTGTCTCACAAGAGAAATTCCTGTGGGATAGTCGAGGTGACCGCGGGGATTTCCCACTCCTGCCCAAACAAAAATAAAAAAAAAAACCAGGTGTTAGAGTTTTTTACGCCGCCCATGGGTCTCTGACTTGGTTTTACATGTCGTCAAGAAATGTGTTTCAGGCATAATGGTTTCCTTACGATGTTTTTCTTCATCGAAGCAACTGGTAATTATACATAACCAAAAAAATCACCACGATCACGGTACTTACAACAGTTTAGATCTAATCTCAATGTCATCTTAATGCCAAAAAATACCTAAATTTGCTAAAGCATTGGCATTTGAACGTTAGAAATAAGTATTGCGTAATACACAATATCAAAAGCTTTTATTTTTACAGTTGAGCGCATTCCATACAGCTGTTTCGAATCTATGTTTTCGATAAGGTAGCCACTAGATATTTCAAAATTAGAACTTTTGTTACATTGCATATGAAAAAGGGACTAAGAACTACTATCTAGATTTTTATTATTAATTTCGATCGAGTAGGTATTGGAGGCTTGTATTGGACAGCTGATACTGTTTCGCGATTCCGATGTTGAACCCATGAAGAAAGTTGTTCAGTTTGATGATATGGTCTGTAGTATACCCTTAAATGCGACCACAATTTTTTGATACCTGCTATAAATTCATTAAATTGTCATCATCAAAGAGTTCCACTACTAGACATAGGCCGCCTCCCCCAGGTATCGTCACATTGACCGGTTCCGTGCGTCCCCGCAACCTTCACCAGATCATCGGTCCAGCTTTACTAGATGGACCTAGACTGGACTAGATTCTAGTGGGATACCTTCCAACGCAACGTCAAAGTTATTAAATACATTATTGCGAACTACAGAACACATAAAAGAGGTCAGAAAGGAAATAGTACTTGATTTGTATTAGAACGCGTATCGCCGCTTGTCTCCCACTCTTCAACTCCACTACAAGCAAGAGATCACCCATACGAACAAGCTATTTGGTTTACAGTTTAACACACAAATTACATAGTAAAATGTAAACCAAATAGCTTGTTCACACTTAGATCGCGAATGTTATTGATTGTCACACTAACGCAAAAACTATGCTTGACGTGCACTCACACACGTTTTGTACGTCACAAAGAGAGCACGACGATTGGTGGATTGACATATGAGCGTTCACTATATGAGCGGCGCGCCTGTCCCGCCCACAAAGCCGTTCTAACCTCTTTTGTCTGTTCTGTGAACACTACGAATAGTCTTACCGTCCTTGTCTCTGATTAGTATCGTAGCAGGCAGCTCTTTCCATGGCCGCAACGTTCAGCATCTGACTAACGAGGTCCCGGGTGGAGGCTCTAGCCACAGGAGGTGGGGGCACTCCATTATAGTCACCCCGAGCTGAACAGCTGGGTCCACAACCAGGCACTTCTGGAGCGCATCTGAGGAATAACCTCGCTTATTAAAAATCCAATGGGTAATGTATGGTCTGATGAAATGACTTGTGCATTAGTTTATCGAATGGCTTTCTCAGATCACATTGAACTATATGTTAAGCCAGATTTTGAGATCTTACAAAATCATCTTGAGTTTTCTTGGTACCTACGTAGATAATTTTTTTTCTGGTAGTATAAATTGCTTTAAATGGTAAAAAATATATTTTAACAAGAAGGTCAACCCCTGTTTGGAAAGGATTGATAATATTTTATCTTTTTTGAGTAAAGGAAAAGGAAGACCATCATGTGCCAAGCCTTTTCCCAACTATGTTGGGGTCGGCTACCATTCTAACCGGATGCAGCTGAATACCAGTATTTTACATGGAGTGACTGCCTAACTGACCTCCACAACCCAATTAGTACTGGATAACACGATACACCTTGGTAACACTGGTTGTCAGACTTTCTGTAACGACTATAAATGACAGCCGAGCTTAACGTGCTTTGCGAGTTAAGGAAAAGGAAGATCAATAAATAAAAAAACTCACCTTTTAGCTCCAACGGCATGCAAAACATACAATATCCTATCATAGTTACTGTTCGACATTTCCGTCCGTAAAATATGCCTTGCCGTATTCCCCGCATTATTCCTCGCTTCCAAATCTGCACCAAACACAACCAAGGCTTGGGCTATTGCAATGTTCGTTTGTTTCACGGCCAAATGTAGTGGTGTATTGCCTTCGTTATCCCCGATGGAATGTTCGGCCCCTCTCGATAGTAAGGCTATGGCACACTCCAAACGGCCTCGTAGTACCATAACGTGTAGGGCCGTCCTACCATCAAAGTTTAGTGCGTTGATATCACAGTTTTTGTCCACTAGTGCTTCAATAACTTCGCGTGATATTGCCCAGTGTATGGGTGTGCCTCCGTGCTTCATATCCTGCTGGTACAATTTGGGCTGGTTGTCTTGTAGAAGGTCGCCTACTATTCCTGGAATTAAGAATAATGAGGCTTAAATTTTTCTTTAAAGATTGTGAATAGCCCTCTTTTATTTATTGGCGATATTTCTCTTAATTTTGCTGTCGATGCACGATGGTGTAACTTTAAAACACGTAAAAATCATTTAAATAAACACGTAAATCAAGCTTTTAAATGTGTGAAGGAAACGTTGACTTTTTTTCTTCGTATTCTTCTCAGGAACCTCTTTAATTGATACTTACCCATACCATGTGGGTGCAAAAAAATTGCAAGTCCGCCATCTTTGGGAGTTCGCCTTATTAGATTTAGAATGACGCCATTTAGCTAACCATGCATTGTCATCTAAACTAAACATGTATGCAAAATTTCAGCTCAATCGGGAATGTGTTTTAAAATTCAGCTATAAGATTTGACCTAAACAAATACATATACCTACATACATAATAAACGAGTAGCTTGTAAAAAGAGATATTTTTAAGAATAGCCAAGATAAGTTTGGAAAACGAGCGACCCAAATTCATTAAAATAAACAATCAATTTCTAAAGGAGCATTGTCATTTATCTTTCTGTTGGCTAAAAAAGTATCGTTTTTCTGGAAACTTCCCAAAATAACGTGTTCAGATAACAAAATATAAAAATATTTTATTGAAGACCTGAGCTGGTGAGTTCTGCCTTGATTGAGTGATCCTTGATTGCTGTTAAATAAATATTTAAAAAAAATTATCTACCTGACACCATGTTTGAAGATTTCTGTAGAACCTTTACGGTTTTGCTGCCTTCGGTGTAAGCTAGAAATAGTCAAGCACAAACAAAGCGTTAAAGCATAAAGTAACTACTAAACAGTGGTTCAACAAACCCGTTGGACTATTGCTAGGAGCGTTTAAGCTTAAGGGAAACTACACAGTGCACAACTACTAAAACGTTTAAGCATAAGACAAGACAAGATGAGGTTTTTAACAAATATGGCGTTACAGAAGAAGAAATAAAGTTAACCAAAACCAATAAGCAGAGACACAAGGGTAGGTAACTAGGTACTATTTTATACAGCATCATTATTTTTCCGTGATTACATGATGGTCTTAAGAAAAAAATTGTTCTTTTCGATGGTCTTTATGACATTTCTGATAAATTCGATATATTTGTGACAAAATCGTCTCTCAAAAGTTCTCTGTCTCTCGTCAAAAGTTTATTTGTCTTACAGATTATTCTGCGTAGTCGACTGGATTTTTTCATAATTTATCGCTGCTGCTTAATATATAAACGGTATAGACTACCTGACAGCATGGATGCAGATTTCTGAAGAAGCGTCATGTTGTCTTCGGCAACTAGAAAGAATTTAAGAAAACGCAAGGCGTTAAAGCATAGCGCAACTACTTACAGTGGCACAACGATTTATTTCTATAAAAATGACTCTGTTGGACTACTGCAAGGAGCTGGACTGTTTAGTGTCATAGCATAAAGCAGAGGGTTAAAAGAAAACGTGAGCAACTACAAAGTGTACGTTCGACGACCAATCAAGGTACACAAAACCAGTTTTTACAGATCTGTCATTATACAGGAACTCTATACAAAGCGAAGGCCATCTTATACTGTAAATGTATAGTTTGATTTGTCGCCGCGTGTAGTAATTGTACAAGAAGAAACAGGTAAGAAGTGAAATTGTTAAAAAGTATATAAAAATGTATAAAGTTAACCAAAACCATAAAATAAGCAAGCGCAAGGGTATTTTGCTAAACACTAAATTTTACCTTCGGATGGACAACACTTGACTAAAGTTCACCGCCTCCGAAACAGAACATACTGTATGTGCAGTCGACGAACGAAAAAGTTGAGCTACTTTATCACAGAAATAAGTACTTATTCATTATAATATATACTTACCGCGAGTGTAAACGCGGTGATTTTTTCAGTCGATAAAATATACCTGGTAATAAGCTAGTATTCCTCTTAGCCGCTGTCAAATTGACGTCGGCCCCGGCCAACATAAGGGCACGGACACAATCCGGGGCGTCCGCCAGACATGCTGTGTGTAGCGGAGTGTAACCCTGCTTGTTGTACACGTTCAGGGACGTTGGACTCTTGCTGGCTAACGCCTGGAACAAGCAAAGGTTTGTAAGAGCTACGCGATTACTGAGATTTACGTGCACTGACTGGACAGGTCCACTCAAATCTATACTAATATTCTAAAGAGGCACTTCATGTTGTTTGTAAGTTTCTTTTTGTAGGGGTAGTTTCCGGAACTCATCATCTGCCTAGCCTTTTCCCAACTAAGTAGGGATCGGATTCCAGTCTAACCGGATGCAGCTAAATACTAGTGTTTTACATGGAGCGACTGCCTATGTGAACTCCACAACCCATTCAGTACTGGGTAATACGATACCCCTTGGCAAGACTGGTTGTCAGACTTTTTGGGCCACTATCTGTAACGACTGTCAAAGATCTACAAATGACAGCCGGGACCAACAGCTAACGTATAGTCTCTTTGAAAGTCCAGACATAATCTTGTTCAACTCACATGAGAACTATGCAGGTTAGGGTCTGATATGGTCTTGGTCATGATGGTCTATTAAGCCTAGAAGACGTCTCAATAAATTTGGGAAAAGTCTAATGATGATAGGGAATAAGTTTCTTCGACGAGGATAAAATCGCGGACAGAAGACAGGAGCTGGTCATAAATAATTCATGTGTACTAAAACAATCGTTAGGAAATGACTTTCGAACCATCTTATCTCAGTCAGAATATATGTAAACACAAAGTCCAACAGACATTGACGATTTATCGATAGAGTGAGAGAGAGAAGGTATTCAATACTTCCATATTTATCGACGATTCATTTATATTAGTCATATCTATCTATTAATTCCTTATCTATTTGTATATAGGTTACGTTTTATATAATAACAAAATGTGCATACAAATATGGTGGTTGGTAATTACGCCATTTAACACTCAGTGGCCCGAAAGTCTGACAACCAGTCTTACCAAGGGGAATTGTATTACCCAGTAACCCCTCACTGGGTTGTGGAGGTCAGATAGATTTCATAATTATAACATAGTGGTATTCAGCTGCATCGGATAGTTGGGAAAAGGCCAATCTACATGCGGCTGAAGCCACAGAGGTTTTGCTTCTATGGATCAACCCAGATTTGGATTTGTACCCGTTTGATAGCATTAGCCTCGTTCCTATTACATCGTAAGTACTTATTTACTAAACCATGACTAGCGAAATGAGGATGTGCTATGCATGGTTATTTTTGAAACACCGAGAATCTCTCAGGACTGTGTTACTAACATTATAATCAACAACTTTTATTCTATGACTTTTTAAAATTCATCATAATTTAGTTCATCAAACTCAAAACTCAAACTCAAATAATTTATTTCAATTAGATCATTACGGCACTTTTGAATGTCAATAAATCCAAAAAAAGCGAAGCTGCAGTACACAACGCATAATAACTTGAGAAAGTACTGTAAGTAGTTGCCCAATCCCTAGCGTAGATCTCTTTTGCATTCAATCAATTTTTAACCGACTTCTAAAAAAGGAGGAGGTTCTCTATTCGACTGTATGTATTTTTTTTTTTATGTATGTTCACCGATTACTCGAAGACGCCTGAACCGATTTGAAAAATTCTTTTTTTGTTTGAAAGGGTATACTTCCAAGTTGGTCCCATAGAAATATTGTCATGATCTGATGATGGAATCTTGGCGAAATCGAGGGAACTCTTCAAATTTTAGATGAAAACGTGTTGCGATTTTGGTATTTTCTACAACAAGTGAAGCATTTGCGTTTGATAAGAACCATTCTACCATCAGATCTGATGATGAAGCCAAGAGTCACGGAACTCCATAATGAGACAATGTACCATAGTCGTGTTTGGGCTTGTTGTAATTGTAACGGTATGCACTTTCCATGTATCAAGCACATGTGAACCACTAAAAAGTGAAAAATAAAAACTTTTTTGCAAAAAATAAAACCGACTTCAAAAAAAAAACAAAAAAGTGAAAAATAACTTTAGCTTCTGAAGTCGGTGACAAAAAAACTAAAGCAATCAAACAAAGGTCACCGACTTCAGAAGCTAAAGTTATTTTTCACTTTTTTGTTTTTTTTTTTGAAGTCGGTTTTATTTTTTGTTCAATTTATCATCTGATTTTCATACAAAAATAATTGAACGCTCTCTATGTTACGAAGTCTATGTCGAGTTCAAGCGTCGTTCCGTCTTCGCTATTATACTATCGCTTTCTTTTGCTTCGCAACTCTTCGACTCGAAACAAAAATCAGCTGTTCAGTACCTACATTACGCGAACATAAACGTACTGAACAGCCGATTTTTTTTTTTTCTTTTTCACGATTTTTGTCTCATAGTAAAAGTTGTTTGTTGATGAGCACAATCACGTGTTTCAGTTTCGTACACTAATTACCAGTCACCCTATAAAGGGTGTAAAACACCTCTTAACGAAGTCGAAAGGCACTTGTTCTCCCCGTCATTGCGATAATTTTTTTGTTCTTCACCATACCTGGGAACCTTTTAGTTACGGAGATATTGGGGGTCAAAGTTACAACTTTTTTGACAAGTTTTTTTTTTAAATACAAGTTTTTATTGCAAGATTTTTACTTTAAATATCTCCACGAACCCCGTACTATTCAATTCATCTATCAGCACAATGTTTTGAGGGCGTTACATTGAGTTACACCCCCAAACGATTACCCTTACCCCTACAACAATTTGTATCAACTAAACTAATACGAGGTATTTAAAATTGAGCAGTAATGCATCAATTTGTGGTGCAGATATAATGTGCGTTGCATTATGGAGCTTTCAGAAAGGATCCAGATGAATCAAATTGAGGCGTAGCTGATCTTGTGCAGTGTTCACATGAATAATAGCTGTATGTATTACGTATATTTTATAGTATGAATGTAGTTTTTTTTTTAAGTTTATCTATAATGTAATGTAAATGCACATACGTAAGTATATCCTCTTTTGCAAATCTCGCTTTCAAAATTAGGTTTGCTGTAAGAAAACCCAACTCTGGGTTAAGCTCGCCTTTGTACATAAGCTATATTATTGCAAGTATTATTATATTTGTTGTTTTTTTGTGTGCAATAAAGATTAAAAATAAATAAATAATAATAAATGTAAGTAATTTACTCGACCAATCCTACATTAGTCCACCAAGCTGTGGATCTTTGCCAAAAAAAAAACTGGATTCATGCATATAGACAGAGTACACACAGCATTTCCAGTCAGTCTTTAAGTGGAAACTTCAATCAATGATAGAAATACACATATATACTTTACTAACTTTACACAAAATTGAACTTTACATTAATAGAAAACAAAGTTGATTATAGAACGACGAAACTTACAGTACAGAAAATAGCGTAACACATTTTTAATGGCAACTGAACTTGAACTTTATGACATAGAAATAAAGTTTAAAATTCAATGTGTAGTAATAATAGCCTGCTAGTTAGTCAGGGAGCCCGTCGACAGTGTAAATAAATAATAATAAGAAATCAATAACTCACATTAATAATTTCTTTGTTGCTGGCAGCTGCATAGTGGAACACCGTGTTTCCTTCAAGGTCGATCACGTCGAGGGAAGAGTTCAGAGAAACTAAACTTTGAACCATGCGCACGTTACATGCTTTTACGGCCACCTGAAACAAAATAAAAATCGTCAAAATCTAGACACATGTACCTACCATCCAAATAGGTTAGTTTCCACCATCAATAAATTGCAAATCTATTTAGTCCGTCAGTTAGAGTATTGGAAAATAATGGATACGTATTTTTAGTTTTTGTAAATCAATGAATATTGACAAAGATAAAACGCATCAAAACTCGGGAGTGGGGGCTCGTGACGTCACAACTCAATAAAAATATAACACGGCGTGACGTATTGAGACTTTTAAAAGCTTCGTATCTTCGTCAATTTTGGTTTACGTAACAAAAGAAAAAATACGTGTCAAATATTTTTTGATACCTAATCTATAACTGACGCACTAAGTAATTCGATTTTTTTCAGGACACAAGCCTATTGTACGCAATTTATCCAAGGTGCAAAGGATGCCACCTGCTGGTCAAATTCAAGAAGTTATCTAAGCTGCACACGAATCGATAGTAAAATGGGTAAGTAGTTTTTTTTACGGAATTCCGTAAGTGTAAACCACCCGTATTTAAACGCAACTTGTTTGATGAAAGTTTATACCGCGCCTTCACACACACAAACAAATAAATGCACACAGCGACATGTCGCGCGATGGGTGTTTCATTTTATTACTTATTCTGAAATACTGTCAAAATTAAACCATTTGAAAAAGTAGCTGTAGAGCAGCCCCGAGTTACGAACAGTAAGTCGTGGTTTGGAACCCAAGCAGGCGCATTACTATATGTAATTTAATTCATCACCACTGCTCTCAAAAACGGTGAAGGAAAGAACCAAAAATTCGAAGACATGTGATATCTACCAACCCGCACTGGGCCTGCGTGGTGGATATATAGCCCATCCATAAGCAAAATACGTGCTTTGACGTGGAGTTGCGGACACCAGCCCTTTGTACAATACAATACAATACAATACGATACAAAAGCAGCTTTATTAATTATTAACCGCGTACTTATCGTAATTTATATTGATTATGTCTTTTGTGACAAGCTTCTGAACTATGACTAGTATGCAAAAAAACTACACCTTGTAGATCAAACTTGGGAGACGAAGAGGGTATATTTTTATTGGCTACCATTAACATTTTGTAAACGTAGATGCAGTTGTTTATAAGAAAAGGAGACTACAAACAATCTGGCCGAAATTACCGCCGGGTATTTACCGCGAATTTACCTTTAAAGGAAGGGAAGGGAGTTTACCTGTCATGAGGGTGCCACCTCAACACTGCGAGATCTTGAGCCTCTAAGTTCTCGCGTAAGGTTACCAGCCCTTCCCGCACCGCGTCAACGCAGTTACCTCAGAACTCAGGCACCTTCCGAGTCAAGCGGAAGGCCTGTACTGTTCGGTGTCTGGGGCTGCGGGGCTGTTCAAAATAAATACCGTAGCCCCGGAACACAAAGGGCTAAGAAGGAATATCGATGGGTTTTAGTCAGTAAAAGTCTGACACTCCCTTCCGCTCCGCCCAGAGCTGGAGGGGTCATTTGATGATTACCCAGCCAAAAAAAAAACCTGCTTGCTTTACTGTAGAACATATATACGGGCCTATTGCAGGTTTTCCCGTAAAGTAAGTAAACAATTCGGAATTACCTTTGTCTAGTCTGTATTATCCTGATGCATCAACTAAAATATCTATCATATTATGAACAAAACATGACATCATTGTCATCTCTGTCTACTCTATTTGGGAACACAGGCGTGACGTACTTGGTTGTTGATTACAATAACTATAATTAATTGTAATGGTTTTTGCCTATTGAATCGAATTCAGAAAGTATAACGTTATTTTGAGCCAGCCACAGAGTAATAAAATGAAAAGGACATTAGGGAATTTCCCTTTTATTAACACCATCATATATCTAGCCTTTTCCTAACTATGTTGGGGTCGGCTTCTAATCTAATCAGTTCCAGCAGTATAGGTACCGGTATTTTATAGGGATGCCTCGATACGCCTTTATGCCGTTACGATACCGATACTGTTATAAAATATCGGCGATACTGATACCGATACCGATACGTTTATTGAATTCAAAAAGGAAGGTAGAATAAATAAAACTCAATTAATTAATAGTTTTAGTAATCAAAATTAACATTTATAAGATGTCTATTTAAAAAACAAAGTATTCTTAAGTTTTGCGGGCAAAGGCGATTTCGCAAGTCTGTTTGAATAAGACCGATGAGAGATGAGATGCGACAGAACTCATTTGGAAACTAAAGTACTTCTACGCCATTTTATTCAAGTTTGGGTATAAGAAGTCATTTTTAAAGCGCGAAATTTGAAAAGTATCGTTGAATCTACCATAAAATATCGCCGATACCAATATTTCGGCCAACCCGAAGTATCGCCGATATATCGGTATCGGTATCGGATGCATCCCCAGCTTTTTTACATAGAGCGACTGCCTATCTGAGCCCCACAACCCAGTTATTACTGGGTAATAGAATAAAATATTATTGGGATTCCCTAAACCTGTTCTGTGGAGGATTGGATATTCGGGCACAGCCTGGGAGAGGCCAAATTCCAGTCATCAACTGTGATAGGCCCAGTTGATAGAAACATTGATAAGCCGATAACATATTATCATTACATGTTTGCCTTTAATAAAAATAACACAGATAAGGTCTGTATAATTAAGTAACATGTGCTTTCTTTTATCATTGCCAAAAATCAATGAGTTTTATCTTTATCAACCGCATTTACCTGTTGGAATTGGGATGATTGTACCGAGTGAGTGAGAGCACTAGCTCTATACACACACACACACTAGTGCGAGAGAGAAAGAGAAATAGGAAGAAGGCGGTGTACACATTTCTGTGTAAAGACGTTGGGATCTTATAAGACATTTTAAATTGAAATAAACCCAGTTATCTCCATTCCTGTTGTTTGAATTCCCACAGAACGAATGATATAAAGAAACAAAATGGTACATTTTTTTCTGTTATCCTCTATAACTTCCATATAACAAAGCAATTACGCTAAAATCGCTAAACCAAGTATGGCTGAGTCATCACAGTTAAATACTTAACTTTGCCTCACTCAGATTGAACTGACCTTTAGACGCTTGGGAAAATAACTATGTATTGTATTGTACAACGGGCTGGTGTCTACAACTCCACGTCAAAGCTCCTATTTTTCTTATGGGCTACAATCCCAGTGCGGTTTGGTAGATGTCATATGTCTCCGAATTTTTTGGTTCTAGAACATGCCCGTTTCATCACGATGTTTTCCTTCACCGTTTTGAGAGCAGCAGAGATAAAATAATAATAGGTACAAAGTAATGTTCGTAACCCGGGGCCGCCACCACTGGGCCACCGCAGCTATCAAAATAACTGTGTTACATATTGATACTGAGAACTTAAACTCATCCTATTTACTTGACCCATTTAGTGAAGCACATTTTCACAGTATTTCTGAAACCCATTTGACCTCTTATGTAGCCTTGGAATAACCCTTGTATTGTACCTTGTCAGTACAATTTACTCAGTTATAATTTTCCCTATACTAGTCAAATGAAAAGACCACAAACATTTGAACCCTTGACAACAATTCCAAGAATTGAATCAGACCCAATTAAGTAGTTAATTAATTGTTTATTCTGAGGAAAATAACTGAGAACTTAAACCCAGGTTGTTTACTCAACCCTTTTTGAGACATACATTTTTACAGTGTTTTCGAAACCCATTTGAACTCTTTAGTTGTCTTGGAAAATTACCACCATGTTTCCCTGACATCAAAATTTGTCAGTACAAATTACTCAGTTATTTGCCCTTTATTAGTCAAACGAAAAAGCCACAAAGATTTGAACCCATTTGACTACAAGTTCAAGAAACAAATCAGACATAACTCATTAAAATTATATTTTAGCAGAAATTACAGGGGGTCTAAAATGGAAGCTTTAGCAGAACATAATATGAATCACATTAAAAAATTAAAATTCTTAAAATGGACTTAATAACGACTATAAAGTCCATTTTTAGAATTTTTGTTTTATGTTCTGCTAAACCGGCCATTTTAGGCCCGCTGCACTCAAGAGCAATTAACTCAGCAAAACACTTCCATAAGAATTGAGAACTTATTTTTCTTTTCTTATTAAACCATTTATTTTGCCCCCTCCATGATGTCAATGGTGGCAGTGAGATTATTATAACTATAGGCCAGCCATCTTCTATCTATGTGGTGGTATCTGATACTGCTATAAATTTTGTCTTGATGTGGAGGCTCCAGGATAACTTTCGAAATTCAAATTTCCTTTCGTTTTTTGCAATTTGCTGGCCAGTGCTAGGCTGTATGTTGATAAAATTATGAAGACCTGATTAAATGGTTTTTTCATGAAAAAGTTATTCAATCAGGTTACATGAGTAGGTTACAAGCCCTGCGTTCCGAATTGCGATAAAAGTGATAATATCGCGAATCCGACCAACGCGCAATGTCACAATTATTACTCAGTAGCCTTATATTTTGTGACTACTAAATTCGGTCGGTTTCGCGATATTATCACTTTTTTTGCAATTCGGAACATAGGGAAGGTTGAACTGAATGAATGGATAATTGACTTACCATCAAAGGCGTGGCACCAGTCAATGGATCAATGCCATCAATATGTTTCTGGACTTCAGGGTGATTAAACAGTTCACTCAGGCCAAAGTGAGCCACCATATGTGCGATCGTCCATGACTGGTGCTGAGACAATGTGTCGCAGAGTTTCTGTAGAATAGCCACTGTGCACTGTGAAGGACAATGTTTAATTAATTTCACGTTTATTATTTATTACTTTTTTAGTAGTACACTGTGTTGACCATTCTTAGAGATATTGCCTGTAAGTACCACATTTCATTATGTAAGTTCCAAATTGACGTCCAGGAGGTTATTAAACAAGACTTACTTCTTTGGTTATCTTGATAAATACTGGTATCCGATCTTTGTAAACAATGAATTTGCCTTCTGCATCTTCTAAGGTTTTAGCCCGATATAGACTGTGAGAAAGAATAAATCAGAATAATTATTAGTATTATGAAATAAGTAAGTATTTTGCAAAATATAGGTAATGGATCTGATAATAATTATTATCTTAATTCCAGTGCATGTTTAAAGAAAGTTAATAAAATAACTTATTCTAATCAAGTGGCTGATGAAATGGGATTGTAAGTAAGTGAAACACATATTATTAAGGCATGTACCAGTGATTGCCATTAGTTTTTTTTTTTCTACTCTCATTTACTAAGAAAACATTATGTTTTCTCTTACATAATTCTTTTCTCTGTATTTGTATGTGCATAATTATACCTAATATACCTAACAATGATCCATGCATTGAAATATTGATTGCTAAAGGTTGAAAAAGGTCCATGTGAGTTTTATAATATTGTTAAAGTTTTAATAAGTATTAGCTTTCTAGAATAGCATTCTATAACCAAGAACAATATTATACCTACATCATTTAGGTTTGGTTAATCTCAATTGAATGCAAAGTACTCATTCGACTGCTTCATTATTTAGCATACTAGAGAAATTTAAATAATATTCTCATTAGAATAAGCTAAGTATAAAGATTGCCAAAAAGGCAAAAACAATTGGCAATTAGCATAAAATCAATGAGTCAAACCTGTGAATTATATCTTACCTGTACATCAGATGTAAGCTCTCAGAGCAGGGTTTGTGAAGTACTATTTCATAGTATTTGTCTCTTGTATTCTTGCCATCAGGCGGATTCTTTGGTCCATACAGTAGGATAGAGTCTTCTCGGTAATGAATCGCCCTTGAAATGTAGCTGTCTGACCGCACCTCTATTACTTTAGTAGGAGCTTCTTCCGTTCCCAGAAGACGAAAAACTAACAAATTACAAAAAAGATGAATATTTTCTGCAGTTCAAAGAAAAATAATGTTTTTGAATCGCTAAGTGCGATTCCAAGACCACAAAAACTTACAGGAATTCAACATTATGTAGGCAATAATCTTGAACTCCACGAGATTTTAAAGTGTGTGAATCCAATTTTAGTATTCTTTTTTTACAACTTACAACCTGTTACCAAAAAATCTGTGCACAATATTCGACACTAAGATCAGCCAGCCAGCTGTTATGATTGACAACTGACGACACTGACGTCTGACCGTCTGACTGACAGGACAGTTCAGCTTGGGGTCACAGAGTATATATATAATCACTACGTTTACTTGGGGTGCATTCCGAGATATGATATTATAATCACTCACAGCAATATTTTGCGTTCCGTTTTAGTTTTCACGATAGTGACATCTAAGATCTGTCATTAGGTCATTTGACAGCGGTCACGGTGTCAAATGACCGGTGGTGGTGGTGGTGTGGTGGTGGTGGTGTCCGGTGGTGGTGGTGGAATGGTCGGTGTGTGTGTTCGTTCGCCTTTATCAAGGCGAACGTTATAGACGATTCCGATAAGGAATGAATGAGCTGTTGTTTAAGTTACGTTTGACGATTCTGAATAAAAAATAAGGGTGTCAGAGCTGTGAGGCCGCTCTTCAGTCTTTACTTCGCATGTTTACATCTTCATCACGAGTCTTCAGTCGTCCGTCAACTCGATCCACCACGCAACATCGCTACATCTGCATTCGACGACGGCCGCTCTGAGCGGCTCTGACACTAAACGCGCGCGCGGGCGTCACCTCTATTTCGCCTTCGCGAATCTAGCGCTCCTGTACCGTCTCGCTCGCGAGACGCCAACGGCGTCGCACCGAGAACACTGACGCCCCCTCGCGGAATTATTACCTCAACAATGCTGTGACGCGATTGGTTGATATGTTGATTTTTTTGTAAGTAAGTGTTTTTATTGGTTAGCATAAGCTAGTAAGTAAGTTTTATCTCCTTTATTTAATTGTATACAAACCTTTTACATTTTTAAATATTATTATAAAACTATATATAAAAAACATTTAAAAATATAAAAAATTGTAGCCCACCGGTATCGGGAACAGGGTCCAAGCTACCGGCGGTCAGGGCTCCAGAGAGAAGAACCTCCTAACAATACGGGCCGTGTCCAAGAGTACCGCTTTCTGAATCAAGCCCTTGATCCAGCTGCCTAACGAGAGCCTCCTCAGGTGTTGATCGAGGCTCTTGGCAATTAAGCCATGCGCTGACACAACTATCGGCACAATGATCGCTGAGTCCACTTCCCACATGTCGACAACCTCGCGAGCCAAGTCAAGATACTTTATTTGCTTATCTTTCTCGGCTTTCACGAGGTTCTCATCATGCGGGACCGTTATGTCAAAAATCATTGCGCGTCGCTCTGATCGATCCATCACCACTATATCAGGCCTATTGGCTATAACAGTCCTGTCAGTGATGATGGATTGATCCCAGTACAGTGTGATATTGCCATTAACGAGAACTGGGTCGGGCACATACCTATAGTAGGGCACTTCCGATTCCACAAGATTGTATTTTAGAGCAAGTTGCTGATGGATTATCCTGGCTACAAGGTTGTGTCTGTGCAAGTACTCTCCGTTAGCTAGACGAGAACACCCGGAGATAATGTGACGGATTGATTCGCCTGGACGGTGGCATGCCCGACATATGTCAACCGTACCGTCCTTCACAATAAATCTCCGGTAGTTATTCGTCATCATAACTTCATCCATAATTGCACAGACAAAGTTTTATTATTATTATAAGCCTACATTGTCCCACTGCAGGGCAAAGGCCTCCCTTCCCTCCTTCCACATTTCGCGATCTTGTGCGATTGTAGGCCAATCCTTTGCGAAAGAGTCTAGCTCATCACGCCATCTCCTTCTGGGCCTGCCGCGTTGTTTATAAGTAATATATAGTATATAGTAAGTAATATACAACATTATTTTTTGTTTATACTAAACCCGAAAAGGGGTCATTGTACTCATCATTTTGAACAACTTTTTCTATGGGACGAACCTTGAAATCGCGAAAAGAAAATCAGCTGTTCCCTACATTTATGTTCGCATAACTCGTCAAAATGTAGGGAACAGCTGATTTTTTTTTCGCGATTTCAAGGTTCATCCCATAGAAAAAGTTGTTCAAAATGATAAGTACAACGACCCCTTTTCGGGTTTAGTATAAACAAAAAATCATGTTGTATAGTAATATACAGGGTTATTTTTTGTTTACACTAAACCCGAAAAAGGGTCATGGCCCTGGTTTTGAGTTGGTTGATCTGTTGGATGACTTGGGCCTGTGCGTTGTCAACGATGGGTCCGTCACTCGCCTACCTAGACCCGGCCAGAGTAGAAGCTGTGTGGACTTTAGGCTGCCTGTCCACTGAAGCGGAGATACGCTGCGGAGCGGAGAAAAGGATAAATATTAACCAATAAAATACCAGCTTCGCTCCAGTATGCTATCCTATTGTTTAAAATTTCCCCATTTCTCCGCTCTGCCACCTCGCTCCGCTTCAGTGGACAGGCAGCCTTACACCCTTTGTTCAGCTAGTTTAACCGCCCAGTTGGAGTGGAAAAGATTACACCTCACGTACGCGGTACGGTAGTGACCGCTCAATATGCACTAGGTAGGTACTCTGATCCAGCCCCGGATCTTCAATTTTTTTTAGGCGGGGCAAAAACTGAAATATGCCGCCCCCACCTACTTACATTTATTATTACCTTCATCATCCATATG
Source organism: Xestia c-nigrum (assembly GCA_916618015.1). Taxonomy (NCBI): domain Eukaryota; kingdom Metazoa; phylum Arthropoda; class Insecta; order Lepidoptera; family Noctuidae; genus Xestia; species Xestia c-nigrum. Next base: position 18,499,536 of record OU745260.1, read on the forward strand.
ATTTCAGCTATCAGATGTCCACTAATTGATTTAAATTTGGACATAGCCTATATAGGCCTTCCGGAAATAATGTATCCATCGCTGTTCTTTTACGTCAACCAGCAAACCCATTGTCGACCTAGCAAACGACCCAAGAGCTAGACTAACCTCACACTATACCGAAGACATTTCGGACGTCAGCCTGTACGAGATTAGGATGCCTCTGAAACAGCTCAAAATCAACAAGGCACCGGGTGATGACGGAATTACGGCCGAATTCCTGAAGGCGGGTGTAAAACCGGTACTTAAGGCCCTCCAGAAGCTGTTTAATTCCGTCATACTCGAGGGGAAATCGCCACAGGCATGGTGCAGGGGTGTGGTGGTACTCTCTTCAAGAAGGGTGACAATGCCCGGTTGAAGAATTACAGGCCCATCTCACTTCTAAGCCATGTCCGCAAGTTGTTTTCAAGAGTCATCACGAATCGTCTCGCGGCTGATCAATAGGTCCTTACCGCATAGGAATAATCCGCCTTTTTTAAATATAGGATTTTAGGCGCGGACTGGGAATTATATTCTCAAACCCTTGAGGATATAGTTTCCACTTTGCCTTTGCCCCAGGTTTCCTCAGACAACGTAGAGGACTGTATCGAAATTATCGGGTGCAATTTCTTCAGCCGCTGATGACAGCATACCACTTAAAAATTCAGCCTCAGGAAAAATATCATCTCCACTGAAAACCTGATCGAGTACAACCAGATTGTGGCAAGATCCAGGCGTCTACTCAGGAAAAAAAAATGAAGGATGGGAGAAACTTTGCTCTTCACTTTCCCCTGCAACCCCTTCCTCTCTTGTTTGGCAAAATTTCAAACGATTTAAACGTGGATGCTCCAGCCGAAACTCCTCATCGATGCCTAGCGACATTGCAGACCCTTTCCTAAACAAACTGGCTCCCCCTTTCGCTCCGCTTTTGGGAGAATGCCCATCCATGTTCCTTCCTCGCTCTTTATGTTCCGGGGCCGCGGTATCTCTTTCGAATAGGCCCGCAACCCCGGCAGGCTTCGGCCCTTACGGGCACCTTCAATGTGCTGACATCTCTTTGAGGCGCGCGTGGAACACGAACGCGCCGTCGACACAGCCTGTCGTCGTTAGACGGACGGACGGCTAACTGGCCGGTAGCCACCACGTGGCCCACGACGCCCAGTGCGTCTACCGCGGCGGCTGGGAAGACAGGCTCTCTCCCTCTCGCGTTCCGCCACCTCCTTCGCTAGCATGACTGCTTCGCTGAAGGAGGTGACGGCTTTCCATTCCATCTCGCTCCGGACCATGGATTGAACCAGGGCCGGACGCGAGAGGTCGCCGCCGCCGATCGCCGCTACGAGGCCACGGCGGCGCTCCGCCCAGGCAGGGCAGACCTCCACCGTGTCCTCCGGTCGATGGAAACATTCGGGCCTTTCCTCCCGCCCGATTCGGTGAAGGTACCTCCCGAAACATCCGTGTCCGGTGAGGACCTGCGTCAGGCGGAAGGTGAGGACACCGTGGCGCCTCTCAAGCCACTCTACAAAGACACTCTTACCGCCATTATCGTGGCGTGCCCCGCACAGGGTTGCGACAGTCGTTCTCTCCATGTCGCCATGAGAGTCGGTAGGTCTGTCCGCTGAGCGGCGATTTGCCGCAGCAGCATTCCCCCCGGCATAGTGCCTCCGCGCGCCATTCGTGTAGGCACGCGAGGACTATCGCCTCTAGATCCCATGGCGGCAATCCGGCAAGCAGGCCCGCCGCCTCGCGGGGGGAGATCGTGCGGTACCCACGGACCATTTTTACGGCCACCACTTTCTGGGTTCTTAGGATCCTGGGTTCGAATCCCAGTAGGAGCTAAATGTTGGTGTGATGAGCATGGACATCTGTTTCTGAGACATGGATGTTTATATGTATTACTAGCTGACCAGCACAACTTCGTCTGCGTCTCATAAATTGAGATTTAAACTATCCTATCTCTCAAGTTGGATCGAACTGCACATGGTGTGCGAATTTTATTATAATCGGTTAAGTGGTTTAGGAGTCCATTGAGGACAAACATTGTGACACGAGATTTATATATATTAAGATAAGTATGTTTTTACAAACAAAAAAAGTATATTTATGGAGTATAATATCAACTTATATCTAGTGTCCACGACACAAGCTTTGCTTAGTGTGGCACTAGGTGGCGCTATGTGTTAGTGTCCAGCGATATTTATTAAATGAAACAAATACGTAGTTACATTCATGTTTAATTTAAAGATCAAAAATGGAATGCACATAACACTAACAACTAAATAAAATATGAAGGCTACATCTAAAACAATAATATGTAACAAAAAAGCAATACAATTTTTGGTATTATGTTTATTTAAAAGCATAATAATAAGATTCAAATGACTAGATATATAAAAGCATGTGTAAAAAATCGAATATAAAACACTCCATTACAAATAGATTGTTTACACAAAAATACGTTTTTGGTTATAATTGATGTTTTACATTTTTTTCAGCATTGGATTGAATGTTTATTTATTGTCAAATATGCTTTGGTCTAGATTGTTTTTCAACAAATTTGCTGAAACCAATAATTAGTCAATGAAACACCGTATCTTTAAATTAATACTAAAGAAGTCAATCTTGGAATGCAATTTTTTTGGAAATTACTTTTCTTCAGACATGTAGGTAGTTTAAATAATACTATCGCATAAAGTAATGCAAGAATAATTAGTTGAATAACACTAATCTTTGGATGTAAAATTAAGTACTTCATTACTATTTTTAATTCTAGATCTATCAAACCATTTAAACAATAATTCAATCACACAAAATGAATACAACTTATTTATTTATTTATTATTCAAAGAGTACTCTGAATAATACAATTATGATATATTCGATTATCAAGTTACTTTGTCACATAATCAGATCAATGTGATAATGATATTCATGTAGAGAGCAGTACAGTATATAAAATGTACATAAAATACATGATTATAAATAGTGTAAGCTAATGAGCATATTACGTAATACATTCATTGTACTAATTGGAGTTATCTCTAAAAACCTAATACATTTTTGTTAATCCTTCTCAAAATTCGCCTATACATTTATTATTAAAACCTTCTTTCACATCAATTAAATCACTTATTTATCACTGTGTATAGTTTTTCAAGATATTTCCTAACTACGACCTATCTTTGCTTTGTCATAACCATCTGGATGAAGCAAAGGGATCCCTCAAAATAGTGTCATATCAAACAAAATGAGCAGAATTCTAAGTTAGCCAAAAATAGTGTTGTATTTATGTGTTCATCTAATAAATACATTCTGTATTTGAAACATAAAATCTAAGCTCTTTTGCTTAAAAGTATTCTTTACCTGATTAGGCTGCATGGCTGTGATTGGCGTTGGATCCAGGGAGGTTGTCAGGGTTAGCTAGAGGATCTAGTTCAGCAAAAAGTTTGAACCACGCTGCTTTGTCTTCTTTCTTTGGGATGGCTGCACTCGGACTGGGCTTGGAAGCTGGAGGTGGAGACTTTGGAGTCTGATTGCTGTTGCTGCTAACAGGAGCCATTGGACCTTGCAGTAAGCTGGATGAGTTCTGTAATTGGTTAAAGTTAGTCAGGTCAATCTGTATGACTTAGTATTCATGTATCATCTTATGCACAGCATTATCACAACAGTATTTGGGTGAGCTTACAAGGTCCTGGGCACTTGAGAATGACAATTGTCAGATTTCTTGAATAGCTGAATCTAGACTATGTTTTGTAATGTTGGTAAATCTACAAATTGATAACCTGATTGCTGATGATTCATACTTCATATATTTCAGATAACACAAGTTCAAATAGAACTATCACATCACATGTCAAGTATGTGCAGTGTAATTATTTGCGTATGAAATCGCAACAAGAATAGGACTGGCCTTTTCATTTGAATGAGTCAGTCAGAAATATCATTAAGGAATAAATAACATAACATCACAACTGTAATGCAAAGGCAAAGGCACACCTTTGCCTAAGCCTAGTACTCCCAAAATTCGGCATTTTATGTTTTTAATATCCATGTAATATCCTATTGTCGTCAACTGACTCGCTGTCCGTCTGTCTTATAACGACAGGCCGTGTCAAAATCAAAAATCTAAATCAAAATATTTTATTTCACATAGGCCTGGATGGGCACTTATAAAACGTCGAAAAAGGTGCACGGTTCGCGTTGGTCGATTCCATGGAGAAGAACCGGCGAAAAACTCCATGGTTACTCCTTTCAAATCATTTGGTATTACAATATTATGTTTCATTTTTTATTTATTTATTTAAGCCTTGAACCTATACATAATAAAAAACTTATTTCGTACCTTATAAACTTATTTGTTAGTTTTATTAGTATCTATCCTTATTAATAAGTTAGTTGTATTAGTTTGTTCTTTTTGTATAGTCCCTTTTCGGGTAAAGGCCTCCTCCAAATCTTTCCACCTTTTCTTGTCTTTTGCAAGTTCGATCCACTTTTTTCCCACTATTTCTTTGATATCATCTTCCCATCTCATTTTTGGTCTTCCAACTTTTCTCTTTCCTATGGGGCCTTTCCATTTTGTAGTTTCAATTGTCCATCTTCTGTCTGTATATCTGGCTAGGTGCCCTGCCCATCTCCATTTCTTCTGGAGTGCGTGCTCGAGAGCGTCCGTCAGTTTTGTTCTTTCTCTTATTTCTACATTTCTAACCTTTTGGATCTTTCTTAGTTTTAAAATGCTTCTTTCCATTGCATGTTGGCATGAGTTTATTTTATTTGCTATCCTCTTAGTAAATGTCCAGGTTTGGCATCCATATGTGAGACATGGTAGAATGCAGGTGTCTAGCACTATCTTTTTCAGTTTAAGGCTGTAATTTCCTTTCACAATTTCTTTTTGTGACCAATATTTTTTCCATGCTATATTGGCTCTTCTATCTACTTCTTGCTCGTTGCTGTTTTTGCTGAATGATATTTGTTTGCCCAGGTAGATGTAGCTTTCTGCGTATTCAATAGTTTTTCCTTCAACTTCAATTGGTGTGGTGTTACTGTTTGTCATAATTTTAGTTTTTGTAGCATTCATTTCTGCAGCTGTTTCGGCAAAGAGTGCAATATCATCTGCAAATCTTAAGTGACTGAGGCGAGCGTTGTTTATCTTTACTCCTGTCCTTGACCAATTTAGTTTTCGAAATATATCTTCTAAAACGGCAATAAACAGTTTTGTTGATATAGGGTCGCCCTGTCTGACTCCTCTTTCTATTTTTATTACTTCTCCTGTGTCTTCGAGTCTTACTCTGCTTTCGCTGTTTGCATATATATTTTGTATGATTCTTATGTACTTTGTCTCTATGTTGATCGAATGTAGTGCTCTCCAAATTGAATCGTGCGAAATACTGTCGAAAGCTTTGCTGTAGTCTACAAATGCAATGTATAATGGTTGGTTGAATTCTTTATATTTTTCGATAATTTGCTCTATAGTATGGATATGATCAGTGGTTGAGAAGCCTGAGCGGAAGCCTGCCTGTTCCTTCGGTTGGTTGCTGTCTATTTGGGGCGCTAGTCTGTTTTGAAGCAATGATGTAAACAGTTTGTACATTGTCGAAAGCAAGCTAATTGGTCTATAGTTTCCAATGTCCAGAGGGTCACCTTTCTTGTAAAGAAGTACGATCTCCGAGCTGCTCCACTGTTTGGGAATCTTTTCCTGGTGTAGTACCAAGTTGAAGAGTAAGGTAATATACTTGAGCAGTGAAGATGCGCCTGTTACAAGGGCTTCAGCTCTTATGTTGTCCGGACCTGGACTCTTGTCTTTTTTGAGTTTTTTCAGATGTCTTATTACTTCTTGTTCTGTGAACGGCGGTACTTCCTCTTGGTCTTTTGGTGTAGTTGGCTCTTCGTCTGTTTCCTTTATGTTTTGTTCTTCATCTGGTTCTGTTATATGTCCATCCTGTTTCTTGTAAAGGTCTCTGTAGAAATTGGTTGCACAGTTAATTATTTCTTTTCTATTTCTTGTTTCTTTGTTGTCTTGCTTTAGTTTTTGAATCCATTCTTTGTGCCGGTTGAGTTCCTTAAATGCCCGTTTTGAGCTCCTGTATCTGTTAAGGTTCTTTTCTATAATTCTGTTTCTATGATTTTTGTAGTCCTGTCTGATCGCTCTGTTGGTTTCCTTGAAAAGTTTTGTTAATAATAATAATAATAAACCATTTATTTCAGGTAACAAAGACCCATACATAAATACCTTAACCTAAATATACATACTAATAACATTTTTTGTTAGTATATAGTAACTTAAAAACTATGTTAGTACACGATGCACTTCACTTGCACGATCTTTTGTTAGACGAGTCTTTGTTGTTTTATTTCTAATTTGAGTTTTCATAAGGTCCGTTCTTTCCTGTATCAGCCTTATTGTATTCTTGCTTAGGATTTTGTGTTTTCCTTCTGTATTGTTGGTTGGATTACTTATTCTGAGGCTTTTCCTGATTATGTTTTCAAGGATGTCGTAGTATTTCTGTATGTCAGTCATGGATGAAAGTATGCTTGAGTCTAAGTTTTCTTTCAGGTTCTCATTGTACGCGGTAATTTCGTCGTCTGTTTTTAGTGTTTCTGGATTAGGTTTAATTTGTTTTCTGTTTAGTTTTAGATCTTTTAGTTTTAATGTGGCTCTCACTGGTCTGTGGTCCGATGGGAAACTTATTTTATTCAGAACTTCAATATTTGTTATGGCTTTGGTCTTATTGCACATCACAAAGTCTATTTCATTTTTCGTTTTCTGATCCGGTGAGATCCACGTCCATCTTCGACTGGGTTTTTTCTTGAAGTATGTGTTAATTATTGACAGTCTTTGTTCATGAGCAAATTGTACTAATTTTTCGCCTCTATCATTGCGAGCTCCGTATCCGTAACTTCCCATTACTAGGCTTTCGTGGCTTAGCGGCTGTCCGACTTTGGCGTTAAAGTCGCCCATGACGAGTATTGTTCCTTCGCTCATCTCTAAGGCTGTTTTGATATCGCTGTAGAATTTTTCTATTCCTTCTTCATCTGAGTCTGAGGTTGGGGCGTAACATTGGATTACCGATATGACTTTCCCATTGAGATTGAGTTTTAATATAGCCACCCGTTCCGTAATTCCTGTGAAGGTTAGGATATTTGGTTTTAGCCATTTCTTGATTAGGAAACCAACCCCTTTGAGTCCTACTGATTCTCCGAAGTAGCAGAAGATGTATTCTGGATATTCTTCTATTTTGCAACCCGTTCGTCTAACTTCTGCCAATCCTAAGACATCCCATTTGATATTTTCCAAAGCGTGTGTTAGCTCGATTTGTTTTTCAGTTGATGCAAGTGATCTCACGTTATACGTACCTATTTGTAAGGTTTGTTCTGTTTGAGTTGGAGGGTAGTGGTCGTTATCCCCACGGGGACCAGCCGGATTGGGGAATTGGTTGTTGTGAATACAGTAGTTGTTGTGTTGTTCGTGACTTCCTTTTTCATTATTTTCATTTATCCTTATGTTTATATTTCTCGTTGTTGTTGCTGTAGTTGTTGTTGGACTTGTTTTCGTAGCATGCTTGTCTAGTTTTTTGTTTGGTTTCTGTTGCCCCCCTTGTCTTGAAATGGGTTTATTTTTGAGAGTTTCGTGGGTTGTTTATTTATTGATGCCTCGTTGATACGACCGAAACCTTCTGGTGGGGTTGATGGGGGTGAGGATGGTACTCGTTTCCTTTTCTCTTTACCCTTGAATTCCTTTACTATCAGCGCTCCATTTTTAATTATTGCATATTTACCTGCAAGTCTCGCTTCTTTCATTTTTGGGATCAGGGCCCTGTTGGCTGCAATGACGTCTTTAGGTAGGTCCTCAGTAGCGTAGACACCCTTAGGAAACAGCGCGCTGTTTTTGATTATAAGGTTTTTTCTCCACACTAGTGTTGTAGTTATCAAAATTGGCCTGGGTTTGTCTGTAGTTTTCTTTCCCAATCTATAAGCGTCGCTTATTTCCCATCTATCCCACTCATTTTCCTTAGCTTTCTCACTTATCCCATTGAGATAGGGTACTACAGTTTCAATCAACTGTGCTTGATTGTTTTCTGTCTCTGGTATTCCGTGTAGGAGGAGATTACTGCGCCTTGACGATCTCTCTAGTTTCGTGATTTGTGATTTTAGTTGGACTACTTCCGCTTTTAGTTTTATATTCTCTTCGACTAGAGGTTTCATTTTTGCCTCAAATGTTTCAACTAGGTTCGTATTTATTGCTTCTGTTTGCATTTTTAGCTCCATCTTCAGTTTCTCGAACAATAACTCGGTTTGTTTATCCAGTGTTATGGTAAAACTGCGTTTCCCCGAAGATAGGTAGATATCTTTTAGCTGGCAACCCTGTCAGGTATCAGCTGTCAAATCTTAATATTTTGTGAAGGTTGGCACACACAGTTTCCGATGATGATTATGTTTCATTACAGCATTAGTACTAAAGAATGGGGGGACAGCGTAGGCCCGACAATAGCTCGTTGCTTGCGTGTCGATAGCACGTTCGTGTTCCACGCGCGCCTCAAAGAAATGTCAGCACAGTGAAGAGGCCGAAGCCTGCTGGGGCTGCTGGACTGTTCGAAAGAGATACCGCGGCCCCCGAACATGAAGGGCGAGGAAAGAACATGGATGGGTTTTAGTCAGTAAAAGTCTGACATTCCCTCCTGCTTCGCCCAGAGTGGGAGAAGTCATTTGATGATTTCCCATCAGAAAAAAAAAAACAAAAACAAACAACCAATGAGGTAGTCTGTATTTCAAGAATTAAATGTAAATAAATTCGGTTTCAGTTCATTTTTAGGAGATTAATTGCTAGAAGGAGTTGGTAAACTGTTCTTAGAAGGTTTAAATTCAACTCTTTATGGGGGGGAAGCGACACTGGTTTGAAAAAAAAAATTGTCTATTTCATACATTTTGACCATGTAGGTATTGCAGTTTTGAAGGACACATCTGCTTTTTTTTTTACAAAACCAATAGAATAAAATATAGAATGTGTGGTATCCGTTTACATAATATACATATAAGGTAGCAAAAAGGATGTTTTCAACTAGAACTTTTAATAGTGACCTATGTCTATTCTAATCAGTTGGGTTCTTTTTGAAACAGCGGAAGCTAAAGTACTTATTGTGTAAAAAATAAATTACCTGCAACAATTGTGAAGGCAAAAATGTTCCAAAAGACCCTTGCACATCTACACAATCCATCTGTAGCCCTGCTAAATCAGACAGTGTTCCAGTATTTTCACCAGACAACTCGGATTCCAAACAACTTGTATCAATCAGGTTCACTGAAGTGCTTGGCTTGGCATCTTTCTCGTTGGACGGTTGCTTTTCATTTTCAATGTCTGATTTGGGTTTCTCATTTTTCGGTTCACTACTTTTGTCAGGATTATCATCTTTGAATTCATCCTGGAATTAAACAGTAGATGCTATTGTAAAATTGTTATGGCTATCACACAGTGAAATTAAAATCACTATTAAGTAACAGCCAAAAGAGAATTAAGGCGATTAGACAAGGTAAATTAGCAACTCTATTTGTGGTGGTTCAAACTTCATTTGAAATGCTGTTAGAATAAAGTTTTAATCAGCTTGCACTACAAAGTGGTTGTTACGTCAGTCACTGCGGGCCAAATAGGGCGAAATGAGTGGTTTCAATCGATTTGCAAAAAAACTATTGATTGGATTAAAAAACTAAAACACTATCATGCTAATATATTGCTTGTAGAATTATTTGCCAAAAAATCAGAATGATCACATGCATATTAGTATGTTTTGATTAAAACATATTGTTAGTGAATAGTGTATGCCCTATTGGGTAGTTTTTTGAGTTACTGTAACCTAACTATAAGACCGATTGTATCACCAAAAAGCACATTAATAAATACTTTGACTTTAGAGATAAGTTCGTGATTTTTTTTAATCGAGTCAAATTAATTGTATAATGTTTTCAAAACACTATCATGCTAATTTATTTTTATTGTTTTTTTTAGTCTTGTTTATAGCAGTGAATCTTATACTTTTAGTAATTATAAAACTCACTCTTAGCTCAAGTAATCTCCATAATAGCTTTTATTCCTACCTGAAAAAATAGCATTTGATCTTTATCCTGTGGTGTAACTTCCTGCTTGCTTTCTGCCTCACCCAAAGTCTGAGACAATTCCTTCAGTATCGAAAACTCATACAGCGGAGCAGCATTCATTGTGTCTGCAGTCGCTATTAAAGTTTGTGATACTTTAGTAGCAAATGTCACAAAGGAAGTTTGGTAATTAGATAGGACATGAGAGAACATATTGCATCGTGCTGCAGCCAACAGGTCAATCTGAAAGTAGGGAATATTATGTTTTTTTATTTATTTGACACTCCAACCTAATACTATACCACTACTAATCATGTAGGCATTTTCGACAAGTCAACCTTTGGGTACTAACAAAGGTAGGATTCGTTGTAGAATATTAGGAACTTTAATCAGACTGCCAGTTTTCTTAATAAAATCAAAACATAGTGTGCACCCTTTGGTAAAGTCCTCCAACTGTTTCTAATTTTCCCTTTACTTTGTCTTTTAATAATAAACTGCATCATGTTATTTAATTAAATAAAGGCATAATATTTCAGTCTGTTTTGTAGAAATTTTGTGTCCGAGTGTGACCAAGTAAAATGGATAAATAAATTATTGAAATCATACTTTTTGCAATACATCCAGTGTCAGTTTATCAAACAGCTTTTTACTCTCTCGTACTTGCTGCTGCGCCTTTCGGAAGTTATCAAGGCCACGTCCTGTATCGGGGTCTAGCTGTGCGCTTGTCGATTTCATCCAGCTTAGTGCGGCACGGTACTCGACTCGGGCTTTTTCCATAGCCGATACAGTCGCCCGCATATCGCTCACAGCGCGACCTCGAAACGTCTCCACTTCATGATAAAGCCTCAATAGCGGCCCCCGCACTGATAAGCGTTGTTGTCCAGAATATGAAATTGCTTTGCCCGCAGATACCATGTGTTTACCCGACGCGTCCGCATTTTTCCCAGAGTCCCGCAAAAACTTTCCTAGAGCATTCTCTTCTTGAGCCAAAATACACAATCTTTCTTGATATTGGTCCAATACTCGCTGTAATTGTAAGCAGCTGTCTGATATTGATCGAAATAATTCCAGTTTAGCATCAAGCTCAGCGTCGGATGCAACAATACACTCATCTTCTTTAGTTCCTAATTTTTTTAGCACAGTCTTTTTAGTTACCCAGTATTGATGTTGCATCATTTTACTGGAAAATGAAACGAATTTTCACTGTAAGCTACCAGTAAATTAAAATTCTGAACTGAAATAATTCAATAGGAAGCAAAATTGTTTGACACTTTTGACATTTAAAATAATATCTGTGACATGACAGCTCAGCTGTCAAATGTTGCCAAGAATAAAGTTTTGAAGCTTTTATTTCGTAACATTTCAAAAGAATAATCATTTTTTTTACATCGCGGCCACTAAATAAGTCAAAAGAAATTGAGAGTGTGCTTTAACAGTCAAATAAAGTTTTCTGTAATAGAAAATGGATGTTGTCGGGGCTCATTCCACGAAGTGCGCGAAAAGTGGGTTTAATTAAATTCAAGATTTTTTTCACAATATCATATAAAACCTTCGTGCACAAAGTAGGTTTGCAATAATTCGAAAACCTATGTACATAACGTGAACTTTTCACAATAATATGGATAATGATGGATGTATTTTTCTAATCAGTATAATCTGTGACTGTTTATGAGAATATTATATTGTCTATGACAGGCAGGAATATTTACAACCGGAATGTGGAATGGCCGCCGCGTTTCGCGTTAGTGCGAATGTATTGTGATAACAAATCGTCTTGTTATTAATATGTACAATTTTATTAGGTGAGAGTGACTTATTAACACAATCGTGTGGAAATAATTATAATGTACTGTGCTGCCGATAAAACTATCCCCGGTGTGTCATCGTCACAATCTTCGAAGAACGTCAAAGATGGTAAGTTTGGTTGTCACTTCATAATATGCTTTATATTTTGCTTTTGCATGTACTATTTTAGTTAATTTTGAGTGCGTTTGATAAATTTAAACATTAGTCTACATGGAAAGTTCAAATGTTTGTTATAACAGGTGATCTTGTTGTTTTTTGTTTACGCCAAAAGTTTGAGGATACTTTTACAAGTTAGCTAATGTTTAAAATTGTCGAATGTTGATAAATTACTTTACTTGCTGCTATATTACAAGTTTAGCCTAGTATTTAATAATTTTATAAGTGTATCCTATCATTTTAAACTACCTACAAGTGTTAAACCTGTATCAATCATCCTGTCCTAGTTATTATTATTATTAGGCATTCGTCTTCAAGCACTAGACTTTCAAAATGTAACGCACGCGATCAACGTCCGATTCACATTTTGAATATTCAGGTCATAGTGGATTGTAATGTAAGTTGTTTTTTGTTTTTGCTTGCCAGTGTTATTGCTTTATTATGAATTAAGTTGAAATAACATTCTATTCTTTTTTTGTTAGTATGTAGAGATACACAAAACATTTAGAAAGATGTGATATTTGCCCTTCATACAATAAATTATAGCAAGGATCATTGCAGGTGGTATTGGCAAAAGGCGCCAGATACTGTATGTAATTATTAAAGAATAAACATAATCTTCTTTCCAGCCTGTTTAGGAAGAGGTTGTTGCTCTGTTGTGAACTACTGGACCAATTTTAAAAATTGTTTTACCATTAAATTGCTACATTATCCTTGAGTAACATAGGATATTTATTGCTAGAAAAATTAGGGGGGAGAGGAAATCAGGGGACAATTTGTATCCACCCCTTCGAAGCCGGGACTTGCCACTAGTATGAAAATATAATTAACACCTGAAATCAGTTGATATTGTGATCCAGTCTTTTAATCGGGGGTCTCTTGTGTCCAGCGGATTCAGACCCAAAATGCAAACGGTTCTCTGGGGATAATTAATAACATATGGTTGCACATTCCTCATACTGTTTCAGTTACCTTCTCCCATTAATCATGCAATTCTTCCCATTATGTATCAATGTTATTTCCTCTTTTCACAAAGTTCCATAGGTTCCACAAACCATGTTTATGATTTATCCTTTTGATTATTATAAATAGTATTGATTGAATCATTAGTTATGTATAATGAGTCTATTTGTAGTCTCATTACAACTGTCAGAATATAATTGTTGAATAATTCAGTGATGTGTCCTTGTTAAGTTAACATTGGATTAATAAGTCATGCCTCTGAACATCTAGAGGCACCATACTTGGTAAACAAGATTCAAACAACAGGAAAGCAAAGTCACCTTACCATGGGCAAGTGACTGGCAGGTCAAAAAGACAGCTAAATACTCTTTAGTCACATCCGTCGCGCCATTGTGAACAGAAGCGTATGAGCGAGGGTAACATTTGGCGGGAACCAGGTCAAGGTGGCCGTTTGATTTGCGTCGCGTGTCTATTCCCGACATATCGATCTTACAGCTCTTAGGCTCGGTATCACGACCGTCTTTTAGTGCCGAATTAGCATAGACGAAGGGTAACACGAACGTATTTGGGGTTTTAGTGCTAGGAGTTAAACTTTGCAAGCCTTTTCCAAGCTTTATTAGGGTCGACTTTACTATTTTTTATTTCGCCCAGGTGCGGCAGAAACCAGATATTTTTAAGGGTCATTCATCTTATTCATATTTGGTAACTGTTCCTTCCCGCTGTGACGCCTCGGAGAATCGCAGTGCTTTAAAGAACACCTACTAAACGTTCTAAAACAGTATTACGTAAGTAACCATGAAAGATCGTTGAACAAACGTCCTCTCGCAGCCTTCACCTCAACACTAAGAGACACATGAGATGGACCACGGAAAGATTCATGTCGCCAGTATTTGAGTACTTTATCATTATATTTGCTTCCACCCGTTAACGAGGCGTTTGAAACAACCTATTCTCAGCTACCTACTTACGGCCTTTGCGGAAATAAATATAATTATAAAATGATTCTATTATAGTAATTAGTAAAGTGCGTCAACTGTGATTACATAAAGAAAACAAAGCGAGGCACGAAAGGTCAGCAGCTCAGATAGTGAACTTTCATTACGTATGTGCAACAAAAAGTAGCTAATTAAATTCTATCGCTTTTACGTTAGTAACTATATTCTTCCTTGTTATCTTCGTATTTCTGCATCACGGCTTGTACGTATTTTGTTGAGCATTGATATGCATGATATGTGACCGACGCAAAGGGCTTTTCGGGGAAAATGCATCTCTTAAATCGCTTGTATGTTCGTCTAAATATGTGTCAGATTTAGAAACTATCATTATGCCACTAAGGTCCATGTTCACCGAAAAGATGACGGACGATTATCTAAAAACAGCTGTTTAAAACACATTTTTGTATGGGAATATATCACATTGACAGCTGTTTTTAGATAATCAGACCGTTATCTTCTCGGTGAACATGGACCTTAGTGATCTGGATAGCCGTCGGGTTCTTACAACCATACAAAGCACAATTTATATGTACCTATCTGTATTTAGTTACTAATGGTAGTACCATAGACCCCGTCATGTAGTAGTGAAAAACGTTTTACTAAATAATTGATTCGTGCACAAACGCTACAATTCGTTTTCTTTAGATGTGAAGAAAATATTTATACCTTTTTATGAAGGGTGCTGCTCTTCTCACCCTATTTCGGGTTGCGGTTTCTCAGACACCTGTCGTGGTGGTACAGTGTAAACCACTATAGTCGCCGCAACACGTCGACCTTGCTTGCAGGTATAGGGACAAAGTCTATTCAAGTTTCGCGACAAGATATTAGCTTATTTTAAAAACCGGAATATAAATAAGAGACATGGCGTAACTGTACAAGTTGCTCCTTCATTCGAGTTACATCATATTATTAAATCAGCTCTATTGCAAGTGAAAAGCAGGTATGTCTCACAAAGAGCTTTGTCACTCGTTAAATATTAAATGTATCGCTCGCGTCTGAAATTCCAAGTATATTAGCTTTACGTATAAAATAAGACGACATTTACTTGCTAACGTAAACACTGCGTTTGTCCCAGTTCGAAATAACATTTCCCAGGTTGGCGGCCTGTAGTAATGCTCGCTTCAAAATGTCAGAGGTCGATCTGTTGGCCTGATAAAACAGAGCTTAGCGACTGTACCTAGTACCTACGTATAGCTGGTTTACCCGCAAATGAATTCATTGCTCTGATATTTGTATGTAATACAATCTGGGCCAGTTGGCTGGCCAGATTGCTATTTATTTATAAGAGCACGAGCTATTCGGCTGGACGTAGCTTTCCAATTTGTTTCGGTTATATCCTGTTCGCTTAGGATTTTGGAATAGTTCTTGTAATTAAAGTTTCTAAGCAAAAACAGGAATTTACAATACAATACGTTTTATGGGCTTTGTTTGACCTCGAAAACATGACCAAGATAGTTTTTAATTATCTTCTGCACTGTGTCATAGGCCTTAGTAAACACGCAAGAACTTCTTAATTGCACCCTACCCTCATCGCTCAAACTTTTGTGTCATTTCTTGTGTCTTATACGTAACCTACCTTCTTCTGATTTGATAATCTTGTACTTGTTGTTCTGCTAAAACGATGTATGCTACTCGTAATTCGAAATGTTTTTGAAATTGTAGTTTTAAGATGCGTATTTGTATTTGTTTTTTGTTTTTATCTACGCTTACTGGCATATAATACTGTATTTCTATTTATTTTTTTCTCTGTAAGCGAATTTGTAATTATATATTTAACCGTTATTAGCCCAGACTTAACTTCTTTAACCATAAGACCTGAAGCTATTTCAATAATCGAGCTTAAAAACCTTTTCGCATTTTGTTTGGAAATGCACATGTCCGATATTATGACTGTATTAAAAGACAATGAATAGCCTAGACACGTCATTGTCGGCTCTTAGTTGGCAACAATGGACTGTGTGTACAATTATAGGGTGCTATTCAACTTATCCGTTCCAACTTCAGCAGACTAGACACATTTGTCCTCACTAGAGCACTATACTCTGTGAAGCAGTCCTTTTGTGACATAAAAGCCTGTACATAGACAAATAATAGCCGAGTGTTTCAAAGAAATTTGATTAAGGAAAAAGAACAGACCTGTTTTCTTTTGAAAGCTTTGTGCTTGTCTATAGAAACTACCAGACAATTCAACAAGCGGTAATAATCGTTAACTCGTTCTCGATAAATACCCTTATAATTTTGTAAACATCAAATAGGGTTTTAAAACCTCACTAAAAGCACTTTGCAGCCGTAAGCCCTATTTGATTTTATTACCAGTCTATTCGTTTAATTATTGTAGAACTTTAGATCTATTATATTGCTCTATAAAATTGCTCTGAAGACTTATTTAACGGTTCTCCAATAAACTCGTTATGGTTACAGCCGACGACAAACAGTTCCATGAATTCCATATTAAGGATTTAATGGTTTGCTTATTATTAGTAAGAAGAGTATTATATTAATTGAATGCCTTGTAATAGCACTTTCAAACGGATATTTAAAACCTTTCTGAGAAAAAGTGTTTACTAAATACTCATTTAAGTGAGCATAAAAGTAACAACCTTTTTTGCGTTAACACTTTTAGCATTTACGTATTTGCTTATCATTTCAGGGAAAAATATTTTAACAAAGCACACTACCTAATGCATCCTATTTGCTTACCATCATGTGATGTACCTACTCTTAATCCTAAACATGTGCCTGTTTGGAAATGTAATAGTAAATCTATCTGACGTGGTTCAAATGCATGTGATCATGTGCAAATGATACTTGAAGTTATATTTACTTATATTCAAGAGAAATAACTCGTGACATGTAGCGTCATTAAGTATATGGCTGGTCTGGTAGGTTGACGGATGATTGCCTAGCTTTACAAAATCAACCTTTAGGAGACGCCATTCATTAAAATGAAGAGGAGATTTCTTGTTCGGTCTAAAAATAGTACATAATAAGTCAGAGAGAGGGAGGGGAATGGCGCGAAAAGTGTCTCACTTAGCGGCTTCTAGACTCAGTGAAGAATTCCGCTTAAAGCCGTCATAAATATGACAGTTGGGAAGGCAAACTCAAAACGGTGGAAGCATTATTTCGGCGAGGGTTATTAGGCAATTAATCGACTTAAACGGCCCTATTACGGCGGTCATTGATCCTATAAGAGATATTCTGCTTTGTTTTCTTACGCCTTGAATAGGCTATAAATCCACCTATTAAAGTTTAATTGAAGCATTCAACTACATTTAACATTTTCTTATTCACTTCAAAGATATTCACGTTGATGCGGCAATTATAGTTTGCCAAGCCTACGGCAACGAATGTATTGATGCGTCAAACATAGAGAGAGGTGTATTCATGAAAGGCCGGGGTGCCGGGGTGCTCTGGGCGCCGCGTCTGCTGACACAGTTCCGGGCGCCGGCGCGGCGGGCAGGGGCACTGCAGCCCAGCCAGACGACACGCGGTCGCCCTCACGAGCGCTCCCGCCCTACTGACAGCTCCCGAGTCCCTACGATCGCGAACTTATAACTTCTTTGAATTCCGAACGTTCCTGTTGTGAATTCAAACATCAACGTCGGATCCATTGTTCTGTTATGACAATAGTTCGTGCGTAGGCTTCCATCTTAGTAAAGTTATCGAGGTGATTGTAAACATTTTAGCCTCCAAGTGGTAACTAACCGACGAAAGTTCTTCTTTAGTCTTGACGTTATCGGTGAACAGTGTCGTTTGTGAACTCAATCCCTCAGTTTCGAGGGTCAAGTTGTGTGTACTTTTGAACTGTGCGGTTAACAGGACATCGAATTGTAATTACTTGATTCGGTCCATTTGTTACGAGCACTTTGAACCGAGGAAGTTTTTGCGAATAGGAAGAGAAGAAAAGCCGTCAAGCTGTATTCATTCGAAAGTTTCAAGGTTTACGAATATGATGAAGATAGGACGTGCAACGGCCACGAAGATGCGTTCAGCACTTCGAAGAGAAGTGAGTAGTATATGTTTTTATGGAGTCATCAAGTTATTTTATGTCTAAATTGTTTATCCTACAGGTGCGATGCGCTTTTGATGTATCGTTAAATTATTGCCGGGGAAAAATATGGAGGTACTTATTCCATTGAGTTATGTAGATATGCTTATGTCATTTATTGTTCAGCTGACTAAACGTTTTCGTATTAGAATTTTATTACTGGGACTAAAAATAAAATTCATCGCGGTACTAAAGAGAAAAATGTATTTGAGCTGCAATAGCACTGGTACTAGAGTCATAGAGATTTTGTTGCACCTAAAATTAAGATTTTTAAATTAACCCCTGCAAAAACTTGACAGGTTACAAATAGGTCTGACTGATAACGTTGTTGAAGATTAGTTATTATCAGACCCTGTATTATTTATCGGAACTTTTTAATGCATAAGGATCAAAGTTATACATATTTGTAATTGGCACCTAGACTTGATATTTCTGAACTAACCAACTAAAAGTCTATAGAATAACGATGACGTGGGTAGGACTCGCTTTAAATTCAGAAACTAAATGTAAATAAAATATTTATATAAACATCTTGGCCCATATTGAATAACAGAGGCGGAATATGTTGCCTCCGCCACTTCTACGTCTCATGAAAGTTTAATGATACTATGAAACGTATCGGCGATCGATAACTAAACAACGGCTATGTTTCTCATCATATTGGTAACATCTCATTGGTTCTCCGTACCACGTACTCTAGTTACTCGCTTCTTTCTGTTTTGCCTCCCATGAATGACAATAACATAATACTCGTTTCCTTTTCCTTAATTTTTATTTTAATGAATATTCAGCGGCCATTCAGACAAATAAAGTGTTTTTTTTTCTGCCTCTATCTCAGAATAAAAGCCTCTATCTTCCTTTTTCACACAATTCAGTGTTAGGTTCAAGTGATCGTCTCCTATCGTTGCTAGTCAAACTCGTCTTTTCATTTTTTAGTCAAAACGTCGCAAGTTGATAAATGGGGTCCCTATTAATTGATCCATCGATGGTATGATATTAAATTGGTCCCTATTAATTGATCCATTGATGGTATGATTTTAAATTGGTCCCTATTAATTGATCCATCGATGGTATGATTTTAAATTGGTCCTTATTAATTGATCCATTGACGGTATGATTTTAAATTGGTCCCTATTAATTGATCCATTGATGGTATGATTTTAAATTGGTCCCTATTAATGGTTCCATTGATGGTATGATTTTAAATTGGTCCCTATTAATTGATACATTGATGGTATGATTTTAAATTGGTCCCTATTAATTGTTCCATTGATGGTATGATTTTAAATTGGTCCTATTAATTGATACATTGATGGTATGATTTTAAATTGGTCCCTATTAATTGTTCCATTGATGGTATGATTTTAAATTGGTCCCTATTAATTGATACATTGATGGTATGATTTTAAATTGGAAGGGTGTCCCAAAAGTAAGTAAGTTAATGTTTATAACGCTTAACATTATTAAATGTAGCGTTATCCACTTTACGTAACAGTTAAGTGGTCCACTCTTTGTTACGACTATGAGCTAATCGAATCTAAATTTTACGAGCTTTTTGACATTTCCTCAATAATGTATCTTCCGACTCTATCTTTACGATTTCCTGAAACATGTCACAATAAACCGACTTCGAATTTCTGAGCAATGATTCTGGACACAAGTAAGCAACCAATGGATGAATTCGTACTATTATTTTTATCATGGCTAATATTTGATTTAATTCATGAACAGGACGCAAGATGGACAGGTGGTTTGCTTCCACCTTTCTCAACTGCACAACTTAACAAAAAAAATCTTTTGCATCTGTACTTCCGGACCGTTGTGACGTCGGGCTCTTGAAGTTTATCGAAAATAGGTGGTTAAATAGCAGATGTTAAGACTGCATGTCCATCACGCTGTTGGTTGTGACTTGTGACCATGGAACAGCTTAAAATATTTCTTTCTTATAGAACGAAATCAATAAACCACGTACAAAAGTGAAGCCACGCTTGATAAAGCCAAAAAAAATATGTCAAATCCAATCGTGTCTTTAATTTGTACTTTCACTTCCCTACACGTTAGAATAGAAATAACTCATCATAACGGTTGCAATAAAAATTACTAGATGCAATTATGTTATACACAAAGCTATTTAACTTTACGTCCAATACCTAATGTTTTCCTTAATGTATAATATAATATTAGCATTTAATATACTGGCGTCCAGTTTCTTATTCTGACCTCGTACTAGCGATTTGTGATTAAGATAGTAAATAGTCTTAAAATTGACGTTGTCTGAATCTATTGGCCTTCTATTAATTGCACATTTTTAGTAATATTCACCAATCCGCACTGGGGTCGTGTGGTGGATTATTGCCCGCTCCCTCGCACAGAGTTGAGGCATGTGTCCCAGCATTGGGAACATTATAGGCAATTATACTAATAGCTTCAATATCTGTGATTGTTCATGACATATTTGCATTAGTCGTTCTATTAACTACGACAATATTGGGTGGGTAGATAACGTTTCTAGGAATGTTGAATCTCCCAGCAATCGTCAATAAGGAAAAATGTTATCTACATATATTTTTCCGAAAAATCATTGACTATTTCAGATAATGTAGATTGTAGATATTATGTTTGGTATAAATCCGCAATAACAAAACCTCGGCACCAGGACGTGCAGGATCTTAAGATGTTATTTGAAATCGGTCCATATTCAGCATCAGGCTCCAACAGACAATTGATAAATTGGATTAAAAAAAACTAGCTAATTTCTAGCCTGCATGCATTTTCTTCTGAGATACTTTATCGATTCGTTAATTTATTACTTACGTAGCTTGAATCTCCATTTAATCTTAGGACTTGAGTAATCCATCTTCTTTGTGATCTAACTTCAACTATCTCTCCAAACGATCTCGAATGGATGTAACGAATTCTAGGGAGTTTTATAAAACCGTTTCACATAAATTCAGAATGACAACAAAGCAGCGTTTCAAAGAATTCGAGAATCGATACTTTAATCAAGCTATTTATCTTTCTCTACGTACAAATTCCTTCAGTTTTATCGTCGATTCAACGTGATTAATAAAGGCCATAAAAGGAAAACGAGGTAAAGAATTGTAAAACACCTTTTTGTGCTTTTCTCGCATTATACTCGACGTAGTGCAATCCATGAGTGACAACACTACATTCGATGCAGTATAAGCAACCAGTCAAGTAAGCGCAGCGAGGAATAAGCAAGCAAGTACCACCACATAGTCATACACAGTCATCGAAAGATAAGAGTAGGTGAACTGGTGAACGGGCGTTGGCTTGACTTGTCTGTCTGGCTGGCCGACCAGTAAGCCCCGGCGCTTCGCACCGACAACACGGCGTACGCGCATTCAACGCGACTCAACATAAAAATCTAGGCCGCTCTCATGTGATAGTGTACCATTTCTCTCGCTTATTATGGAAAAAGTGTGCGCAGTGGTCAGCCACTGTAGTAATTTCTAATTTTTACTGTACTTTTCTTTTGAGGATTGCAACGTTCGCTGACATGATTGCAAAAATCTGAAGTGCCAAAAACTTAATTTACCACTTTATCTATGTGGGCTACGTGATAAGGTGTCAAGTGTGTTACGGTTTTCGGTTGTTTGTTTTTAAGAATCGCCGTTAGTAGGCAGACGTTACTTTCAAGTGTTTGTTATAAGATAGTTTTGGTGAATGAGTCAGCTAACAGGCGTCGGGATTGTTAACTTTGTCAACGTGCTGCCCACGATTTCCGAAGGTAATCATTATAAAGTGTTCTGTCTTAATCGTAGAAAAAATATCCTTATTATTTTAATAGTCTAACAATTGTCTGTAAGTAATCGTAATGTATTGACATCACATCAGTATATTGAAACACTGTGATTGTTACAACTCAGTCATAATTCATAGCACTCATTGTAGTTTCTTTTGTTTAAAAACTGGTCTGTAGGCTGCATTTCTGCGAGGATTGTAAAACAATCTCTTTGACAGGTAGCTATTTAGATGTACGTGTACTTACGTGGCTCCCCTGCGTGTTGAGTTTACTGGTGCACTTATGGTGATTCAAATACCTGATGCGTATTTATTTTATTACAAGTATTACGTGTCAAACTGTACTTACCCAGTACAATAAGTTATGTACTGAACACACAAGTCTTCATGTTTATTGTTTTATTTGTATAATGTGCTGTTCGCGTTATATAAGTGTAGTAAATGTATTGAGAAACCATTATTTAGCTATTAATAATATTATGATTTACTGTGAAAATGTACGGCGCTATTGTTAGAATTGCAGACCGTTTATTATTGTTGAAGAAAAGGAGTTTTTGTGAGCGATTTCGACAATAATTTACAATGAGCAAAAATTTTAAAGTTCTTGTTCCGTGAAGGCCACATTATACAGCTCTTGCTTTTAAATCTAGATTTGAAGACATTCCCTGTTAGGAAATACATATTCGTTTTAAGTAATTTCGCATCTATTAGCATCTAGTAAGTTTGTTTGGCTAGATACCGAATTAATTATTTCGTAGTATTCTGCGAACGATGATATTGCTGGTTGAAATGTACGTGAAAGTATACTTTCTTTTTTGCAAACAACGCTCATTCATTACCGTGTTATCTGTCAAAAGGAGAATCCAAAACTGGTACACTAAAACGTTTTCTTGGCTGTTGTATTATCTGTGGTACGAGAAAAGGATTTGCTAGCCTGAAACAATACGAAGTGAATGAAAGGAATGCGGATTGTTCAATCTGAATGACCTATGTACAATTTGCCTTTTAAAGTAAAAGAACAAGATAAATACTTCATACCTTTTTTTCTAACATCATTAAGTTTACTCTATCATAAGAAAGACGTCCCGTAAATAGTTATAAGTGGTTGTAATTGACTACTGTGCAACTCCAAGACGAATAACCAATGTAAAAAAACCTACACTTCAGATGTATTTGTACACAGAATCTGTTGGTGAACCTTTATTAATAAATAAATAAACTTGATGCTATGCGGAAATGCTTAAAACTTGTTGTACGGCAGAAGTTGGCAGAGACTGAGTCAGAGGCTAAAAAGCTCGCGGCCTTGGTGGCATCCGCCTTATCCGGCAGTTCGAAGCAGGCATCGCAGGCGCAGGTGCGACCGGCCGGCGCCTCGGGTCGACGACCGGGAGGACGAGGACGATTAATTCCTTTTGCCTGGAGTTCAATCAGGTCTTCTTATCACGATTTCCTCTTACAGACGAGCGAATTTTAAGTCTCGCAAATGTACAATATTATTTTCTGAAAGTCGTTTAAAGTACAGCCAAAATAATTCCAACAGATAGAACTTGTATCCGACTCTCAACAATTCTCAGATAAACGTTAATGTTACTGCAATGCGCTTCCGACTAATATCGCAAAACGGTAAGTTTTCCATTACACAGTGGTTACGCGAGTGTGAGGCTGTAATCACCACTGTTTCTAAAGATTCTCGCATGCCGTTCCCAATGGCCGCTACCTTGCGCCGAGTTCCCGCCATGACTAGTTTTTGTCACTGCCATACCGACCGTTAATAAGAAGTTGCACAGTTGCGTTCGACACACATGTGTTGTAAGCTTTAGTAGTTTTTACCTTTTTTTTTTTTTTTTTTTCACGATGTGGAAATCCTCAATGGATGTCCTCCGCCCTGGGGAGAGCGAAGGGGTCTGTCAGACTCGTACTGACTAAAACCACACCGGTGTTCCCTCGCACACTTGCGTCAGGGGGCAGCGGGATCTGATGCGACTTCCGCTGCCCCGGACTAGTGCTGGCCCGCTTGACCTACGGGCCTCGTCCCGGGGGGAGTGAGGTGTAAAACTCCCCCCGCTACGTCTATGAGAGGCGCGCGTGGAACACAACGCGCCGCCGTCTCGGGTCCAGTGTGATGGGGGGCGACGGATGTCCCCGAATCCGCCGCCCCTGGACCAATTTAGGGGGGCCGGAAGAGGGCGTTGTCAGCCCTCTGCCGACGCCCGGTGCGTCTGCTGCGGGATGGGCGGGAGCTGGTCATCTCCCTTTCCCTTTCCGCAGCTTCCTTCTGCGACATGACGGTCTCGCAGAAGGACATCACTGCGTCCCAGGACTCTGCGCTGCCGACCATCGAGCGAACGACGGCCGGCAGCGACAGGTCTCCTCCTACCTCTGCAACGAGGGCACGGCGCGGCTCATCGAAAGCGGCACACTCGGCCAGCGTATGCCGCGCCGTATCCTCCGAACAATGGACGCAGTGATGGCACCGGGCGTCCGGCTCCCTGCTTAAGCGAGACAGGTACTTCCCGAAGCAGCCGTGCCCCGAGAGTACCTGTGTAGTAGTTTTTACCTGTTTCAACATAATAATAGCAAGTTACCAACCTTATTAGTTATTTTCCTGACGTTCTCGTTCGGCCGTACTCTTCAGAGTTTGCTTTGTTCCTTTTTTCTTTAGTTCTACCGAGATCGATGGTCCTTGAAACCACTTTTAAACTTAGGAAAAGTTTTACCGCTCCAAAAAGAGTGCGGTACATAGAAAAGCTTTTCATTCCGAAATTTCAAAATACTGTGTTAATATATTGACTCATTTAACATGATACGTATTCAAGGCTCCGCTGATAGCATTTCCTATCAGACAAAACGTTTGCACTGCCCAGAAATCGCAAATGCAAATGAGAAACAAACCGTACATTAAATAGCGCCGTTCACAGAATAATATCCTACGAATTGTACGTCGATATCATGCAAAAAGCGCATTCAATTGAAACGGCCTCCCCGAATACCAACGATCTCTGTTTTCAATGAAATGCCTTTGTTTCGATGTGTAATGAAATTGCTATATTATGCATGAATGTGATCTAAGTACGTTTTAAGCGTTAGATTTTAAAATCGTTCGTTACATGGACCTTGGAAGGTCGAAATAATCGGAACTTGTCGACTCGTTCTCTGAGGTTTCTGTCTACCTACATAAGTATGCATGGTTTGTTTGTCCGTGACACGCATTTACGTTACTCTAGGAAGTTGTTAGGAGCAATTATAGGCAATTTTCAAGACGGCAAAAACTACTTCGTGCTCCGCCCGATGTGCAGTTAGTTTTACGTTACAACAACAAACAATGTTGTATCATTCTAAGAGAATGAGAAAAAAATACTGACAATATTTCTGTACTTGCTGTTCAGATGATGCGTTCGATTTATACGAATATAAAATGAGATGATACACCAGAAATGAAAGAGCCATTTGAAGCATATTGGAATATTAACAACGTCCCACGAGCCAGTTATACACACAAGTGTAGGACATATTGTAACCACATAATAAGGATCTACTATTGAAATCTTCCAAAATCATAATGTCCCATTGCGTGCGGAATAGTATGGATACCATTTTGGAATCTTATAACTTGGATATTTCGTGGTATGTAAATTGAGGGTGGATTTTTGGATGTCTACCTAAGGTTGTTTTACTTCCTGCCGGGGCTGCGGGACTGGTCGAAAGAGATACCGCGGCCCCGGAACGTAAAGGAAGGAACATAGATGGGTTTTAGTCAATAAAAGTCTGACACTCCCTCCTGCTCCGGCCAGAGTAGGAGAAGTCATTTGATGATTTCCCATCCGAAATAAGGTTGTTTTACTTCGTTTATCTGAGTTCAAGGAAGAAAAAATAAAACCGTAAATTTTCGTCCAGTTTTTGTTATTGCTCGGTTACGTGACTGTCGTTCATTAAAAAATAAAACCGCAATTAAACATTACGTGAATTATGTGGGATTTCTTTTATTTAATCATATAAATTACACGGGGAAGGTCGACGGAACTGAGAAATATAACGAAATCACGCTAACGCACAAGAGTCAATTACAAATGAGTAATCTCCTCGGATTTCTAAACGTTGTAATCCCATAATACTGAATATGAATCCATAGGGAGAGCGCAGCATGGCCGGTTGGGCACGCAACGGCGGCGTCGACTTGGCCACGCCTCGCCGAGCCCGCCGGCAACCGACAATGATATGGAAACTATTGTACCACTTGCATTAATATACTTTATATCTGCTTCAGTCACGAAATCGCCTTGTTCTAATGCACGTTGCATTTGAGATAGCGCGCGGATGGAGACAGGCCGTAGATTGTGCTGTAAATCAACGCAAGTTTCGACATCGTAATTTGTTAATAATGCTACATATACATACTCCATCGAGCTTATTGTGTTCTGAAATGTAATATTTTCTATTTAGTTGGAACTATTTTAAATTTTACTCATATTTTTCTGGCACATTGAAGTTTTAGCATTGTAGTCTTCAGGCGAGCTCGTATGCTAATTCCACTTCCACAGGCTAATTCAGCTTCATGACATTTTTAGGTTAAGCTAATTACTGTTAACGTTCTAAATATATTATCATTATGTTTAAGATAACGTTACGTATACGAGAGTTAGTCTTATCTTATCTTGGTGGTAGTAAGTAAATCTGTGTAATGTTTTTATAGAAAATCAGCCTTAGTAACAGTTAATGAGCCTCGCTATCGTAATGATATAGCTCGCGTGATAATTAATGATGTTGACTAACGACAGTTAACGCACGTTGTCTCGCTTTCTTGGTTTTCGTAAGTGTGTTCATCTCACTCAACTGTATTATTTTTGTCCATTTCAAATGTGCAATATAACATCCAATCGCGTATCAGAACTTCTTTAAGTTTATAAATATCTTTCTGTAATGATTATGCGGCATTTATTTGACATTCTTGAGTGTTCTTTAAAACCTAAAAATAATCGGATTTAAGAAGATTTTACACCCGTTCGTTTTAATGGAATTACAAGCATTATTTTATATGCAAGCCCGTGTCTTGACTTTTATTATTTAAGATGAGATAAGTTACTTTTCGATTTCACCGTGACTTCCCCACGCCGTTCTAAGAACGAATGAAAAACCTAATGTATTTAATGCATGAGATCAATTATTATGAGTTTATTAACAAGCCGGTGGGAATTATGAAAGTGGATGTCGCTGGAGAGGCGGTGACTGAGAATGCAGATTTACTTAGTTTTTCGAGTCTACTTGGGACAGGGCAGGTCTAGATAATTGTTAGTCCACACTGAGTAGTTAAGATTTATTAGTTTATTGGTCTTTTTTATATATCAAGATTCGTTTTTACATATCAAACGATTCATTATTCATGGTTTTGCGAAAACTTCAACTGCGATAATTTTTGGCACCTGCATCTTAGACCTGTCTCATTTCTATGTCGGGAAAACCAGGTGTTTACACCTACATAACTTTAACTGCTTACCAATGTATTGTTGTGTTTCAAACCCACCGTCCGCGTCGGTAAGTTATAGCTTGGCTTCCGCAATAACAGAGATGTAACGGTAGTGATACGTGTGCGTATCTGCGATTCACGAGGCTCAGCGTCGTTTCCACGTGAAATGAGTTACGAGCACATTCGGTGCGAACTTCGACAACAATCGGTACCAGAGCACGAGTGGCACAACGGGTTCAATCCACATTTACATTACAATTGTTCGCATTGTATGCAGGGTCACAGGTTCGAGGTCGCGGCTTGTGCACTCGCGCCTCAATGGGCTCCTTTGTAAGATAAAGTTGCAATATCTAGATCTCCCTCAGCTTAGCATACGAATACATTTGCCTTCTTCATTTTTGCGCAACTTGACTTGTGCGATATGACAAAGATATGCTGATTGACCTGAATTTAAAAGGCGGACGTGGAATCGCAATCTGTAATTTCCTACTTTGTTGTTATTCGTGTTTGTGTGTCACTGTTATCATATCATTATCAAGCTTTTTATTACAAGTGTTGGATAAAGTCTGTTATTTCGTATTCGGGAAAATGATCGTTCGGTCGTTGACCATATAAACGCTCCGATACGTGTGCCAGCATTAGCATTTCCTTTAAGCAATTCTTATCAGGTACCGATTGTGGTGCGGTAGCCGATTTAAATTTAATGAAAGGTTGGGGCCCCGAAACACCTGCAACTCAATCAGAAATTAAAATGGAAGCGAATTAATATTCTTCGAACGTATTTGACGTAACGTTTGGCGTCTGCTTCAGAGTTGAATTGAGTTTTTTTTCATCTCCTATTATAGTTATGGTCTCCGCAAGAATAGGTCGTTTAGTTTTATCACCCCCCCATTGTACGGTGGTCGCCTTGCCCCTAATAGACACTATGTAAAATTTGTTTGAAAATTGTTTCGATGGTCTTCTTATTGCCTCTTCGTAATTATTTCATTGGTTTGTTAGTCATTTTAACATAAAATGCGCTGTCAAACATAAAACATATCGGAAATTTCAATTATTTGAAATGTCGTAACAGATACCCTGAGCAAATAATAAATGAAATCCCTGTAATTTCCTCTCAGTTTTCAGGCTTTGATAATAATATAATGTTTGTTAACGACTGTTTATTTCTATTGTTTTATTAGCTCTTAATGTAATATTTCGTAGTATTCGTCATTGCTGAAACAATGCTATCTTTATGACCTTGATGGTGTTGCGAAACTACATCAATAATAAAGTTTTTCTCACACATTTTTGGCTGAAATATACAGTTGCGCGAGGTTTGATTGAACTTTATTTTTAATTTACTGTTTATTTGGGCTAGCAACTTAAAAAAAATACTTTTCGAACAATTCTGAAAATGTTATTGATAAAACTGTGTTCATTCAATAAACCGAATTGTTCCACTTTTTGTATGAATCACATTTACGGTCAACCACAGTTTTAAAAGCAAAGAGTACGTAATGTTTGTATTTAAACGGTAGATTTATATCCACGTAAAATATTCTTGTGAGGCAATGACTAATGTTCGAAGAAGTATAAACAGAATCGAGCACTGATTGAAGGGGAATCATCATCATGCTTCTAAGTCATGAGTCAGGTCAATCAATATTACTTTAGAATGCCGACTGTATGAATCATCAGCTTGAAATGTATATGTGCCGCCTTCGAGACCTAGATTTGACCCACACGCTTGTAACCAATTTGACACATCATCATGTTTTAGCACATTCATCATTTGTTGCTTCCTCTAACTTACTTTATTTTTCTGTGAATGATGCACGCGGTCATTAGTCTTGTTTAGCCTAGTTGCCACTATTGCTTAGGGAGAACTCTTTTTGTAAAGAGTTGTTTTTCGATGTATTATGAAATCCACAGTCATTCGTAAGAGAAAATACCACTTGAAGTTAAGTTAAAAAAGTTCAAGATATCGGTATCTCGTTTCCTCATAAAAATCTTTTCTTTTCTGACGAAGACACTACTCATTAGTGTCTTTGTCAATGAACTTTCAGGAAATTCAATTTACCTATACTTACGGTTTCTAATTTGCGTCTGGGAATATTCGTTTAATAACTGTAGAAAATTATATCAGCTAATTTTAATACTACGGTATTTCCACTTAGTATGAACGAAAAAAAGAGATAAGACACAAACAATTTCATTGGGAAAGTTGTGTTGATTTTTTTTGGTTTATTTTCGGGTTTTTACTAAACGGGGTTTATTTTGATAGGTGAGCCCACTTTTTAGGGGGAAAGAGATTATAGTCTTAACATTGCATTGTGCTGTTAATGCGTCTTTATTTTATATTTTATTAAAAGGAACAGCAAACAGTCACGCAGTAACAGCAAACAAAACAGTTTTAAATTTTCATAATGTTACTGTTTGCTGTTCAAAATTATAAAGAAAAAACAATAATCGCCAGGGGTGAAAAATCGAAAAAGAGTAAAAAATTATAAAATAAACGAAAGATGGCAAATGACAAGTATACAAACCAAGACAGATTTTAAACAATAATTTGAAGATAACATATGTAGGTATAATGCATTTATTTTTAAGAGTTTTGAAGACAAGGCCTTTGAATTTTCCTATTGGACTATTGAAAATGACAATAATTTACAAAAGTTTTATTGTACAAGTCAACCATGCAGCGGATGGGTGAGCGCAAGCCGGAGTTGGTTCGGCAGGAGGGTATTGCAAACAGCGTACCTGCGCGCACCTGACGCCTGTGGAAGGTTTTAATCGCAGTTTTTGCTTAAGTTGTTGGATTAATATGACAGTTCTTTGCCCCCACAAACTAGGAAAACATTTGGATCTTAGGCATGATGCATTAGGAAAAGTAACAAAAACACAATATTATTCTGACCGCGATTAGCGCTACGTCCAAAGTTCGTATTCCATAAAGCAACAAAATAATTTCTGGGGCACGTTAGTAACAGTATTAGGATTTTGTTCCTTTATGCTTGTTACTAGAATTGTATTCTTGGCTTCAGTTCAAGCGCTCTTTCGGTTGCTGGCATTACTGGCGCTAGCACTGTCACAATTTCTTACTATTCATCTGCAACTATAAAGATATCGTATATAAGCTTTGTTTGTACAATATTCCTAGCATCTGATACTATTAGCAAAGATCGATATTTCTATGTACCAGCAGTAAAAGTTACCATGACATAACCAAATTAATATGACATCCGTATGAAGGGACTGATTTTATTTTTAACATGCGCTTAATAGTATCATCTGCCTAGCCTTATCCGAACGCGCTTAAGAATAATTAAAGTTTATTTTTATATTCTGCCGAATTCCAAATCCCACGAGCTTAACCGGGAGCTTAAGATAATTTTAAAATAGGAGATTTATCATCAAGATTAACAAATGTGTGATAACTTGTATTGTTGTCACACATTCGTTTTCAAGGCCTGTTATTATTTGTCATAAAAATGTTATCTGATTGACTGACGGGCTGTCATGGTTAACTCAATAATTACTGCAGAGAGAAATACTCATAACTCATTATGAATACATTCCAACGTAGTTGATTGATCGAGTTCACTTGTCCGTGTCGCAACGTAATTAAACATTTCGATATAACGACGTGTATGTACGTCTTCGTAATTCAGGAAATTCTTTGTTATAATGGATTGCTTTGGCACTTATTTTTAGCTTTTGTTTACACAGCTCAATCATCGTTGTTATGAAACACTTGCTCGATATTATTAGTCTTGAGTTTTTCTTCTCGGTCACTTAGAACAGTATGCACAGGCGGTTTGGTAAGTTTATGTTATAGTTTATACAGCCGTGTGCAGTAGGCGGAATGGCACGCGGCCTGCGCGGGCGCACTGCGGTCCGCGACGCTCACGGCAAGGTCGACGAACGACTTTCGCACCAGCCACGATAACCCGCCGCGTTTTGTCACACTCGTTGGCTTGGGCTTACTTAGTCAAGCTCTATTGCTGCATACGGCCTGTGGAAATGTCGTAAAACAGGGCTACCTTTGTCTTAAAATTGATGAGAACGGTTGCATATCAAAAAAAGCAAATCAATCTTTAGGTTATTATTAATCATTGTTTGGCAGATGGGTAGACGACATTGTTGCTATTGCTATCCTGGATAAGACTGGCACAATAACTTGGAGTATCCCCAGCAGTGGGTGAAGTCGGGCTGTGGATAATGATGATAGTGTCGAATCATTGTTTGTTAATAAATGAATGAATCAAAATACTGTCGCATCACACGTCATATTTACAATTAAGTAACAGACATAAGACCGTATAGTGCCTATCAGTACCAAAGAGTCATTTTTTGTAAGAGGTAATTCGGAGTACAAATCTTTAATGTGATTATAGTATTTGTCTATATGTTATGTAGTATACTTAACTGTCCTAATTAAAATATGCAATGTTAAGTGATGGCCTGAAACACAGGTTTAAATAAACCTAGACCTGCCTGGGTCGCTACCTAACATTTGATTTCGAAATTTTCGTTACTTGCAACTGTTATAATTATATCGTATTTAAAATTTTCTTTATTGGCACTAATTATACGATTGTTTAAGAAATAACAATACTGAACCTAAATGTTACACTTTTGTAATATCTACTTTTAAATATTTAAATTATTATTCTTCTAATTATTCTTATAATGCCTGCAATTTTTCAAAGGGAAGCCGTTAGGAATTTAGTTGTATTAAACCTTCACCGCTGGTGTCTATCATCCTGAGTAGCATCTGCTATTGAGACAAAGACGGGAGGTAACAGCTGCTTAATCTTCCCAACTCGATAGAACTGGCGGAAATTGCAGACGATGGGATAACGTTTTGTCATTAGTTGAGCATAATAATATTGAAATCCAATACTTGGTACGTGATTTAGCGGTAACTTCATTAAAATACTGACATTGGTGTCGCTGACTAACTTTCGACCTCTGTTTGGGTTCAGTGCCGTGTACTAATGGTCAAAATTTGAATGATAGGGACATAGTAATGATAAGGTTTTCACTATCGATGATATAAGCCTGCACAAACATTGCTGTTATCAGGTAAATGAATATGAATCAATGTGTTCTGTTTATCGGACATCCGATGATTATTTGTAAACGGTATGATATTTTAAATGTAAAATGTAAATTTATTTTGTGTTGTAATTCTTGTAACGACACGTTCATTTCACAGTCTACATGTAGGCGTAGGCCCACGCGCTTATCTTCAATTCTCTTCTCAATTTTCTTGTTCGTCGCCTTCACAAGTCCTTGGTTTATATAAAAACGTGCAAAGTATTGCCGTGTTTGTTCTAAGATTTGTGCAAGTTACAAATCAAAACATTTTAACACAGTTGATGTCATCTTTTGTTTTGTTTATACGTGATTGAGTGCACGTAAGCAATTCCTCGCAAAAACATTGAAATGTGATTATTTTAATCAGGGTATGACATGTATTTTTTCGCCGTATTCGTGCGTTACGACAGTTACATTAGTGTTCGTATAAATCACGCAGTATTCACGGAAATATAATGTTTATCTGTAGGGCCTATTCTGATATTTGTCGCATAGTAATACGGGCGTGGACGAGAAGGCGTGGGCGTCGGGAATGAGTTCATTGGACAGTCTACGGCATGCGGAAATGTTATTAGCTCATTTCATCTATTTATTGGTTTCTATAACACTTACGTCGTTAACACATAATGTTTAAAACTGTGTCGACACATTTGGTGGAACTTTAGATTGTCGTTTAACCGGGCGTATAAAATCCCTTTGCAAAAATGTTTTCAAGACCTCTGTCAGGCATTGTCAGATGTCACGGAACCGTCCCCCTTTCTAAGAAACAAGTTTTATAGTCCGGAACAAACTTTACGACTGTCCTATGTAAACACAGTTTACCATCATATAGGGACTTCTTTACGTTCAATATAACCCTTCCAAGAATTTCAACCGTGCGGTTGCATTGACGTAAGTGGATTGAGTGTTCCTAAGACGGCTCTAACGAAACTTTCAATGGATGCGCGCTTATTCAATTGTGTCGTATTTCGACACGTTTGCTGTGCGGCTGCCAGAACGCAGTGAATCGGATCCCGGCCCAATTCCTCTCAGTGCCCAGGATGTTGCGGCAAAATGAAGAGTACTTACACTGCGGTTGATTTATGAACCGTTAATCTGTTCATAAACGACTTTTACTGAAACGTAATGTGAGCTTTAAACATCGTTGATAATGGATAATACTCCTCAATTGGCAGGTAAAATGTTCTGTTAAGTGAAATACGATATGAGCGCAGATTATCGTTAAATGCACTCACACGCATGGGTAATGAGCTAATTTATCGTGCTGGTAATAACTGGCTGCATCAGCATATCAATATTCGGATTTCAGAGATCTGCCTGTAATGCATTGAAGAATAAAATAGAATCTAAACTAAACACTTATGTAATTCACTAGCGATTATCGATCGATTTGCTAGGTATGGTAATTATCGATACACATAACGATTGCACGCGCCTAGCAAATATGTCTGCGTGATATAACACGGTATATTGGTAATGTTTGTGTAACCCACGCTATACATATTGTTCCTGGCGCTTTCCAGATTAGATAGCGTTGACATCGTGACTGTTTGCCCGTGGTGGTCATGTTTGTGCAGCCTGTAGGGCTGTTGACTGACGCCGGACGAATTGAACCCCATTCGTCACACAATACTGAACCTTATCGTTCGATAACACGATCATAAATCAACACGCCATAATAATCTCGTAGCACAACCAACCCGAACATTGTTTGTCGTGTTTGGCCCGACAGGTAAAACTTATTATGTCCCACGTGTGCAAACATTGCTATAAATAAATTCGTTTCCAGCACTCTCCAGGTATAATGTAACAGGCGATTCTTTGTGTCTAAAGAAGTAATATCGCTGTGATTTATAAGCACTATTAAATCCGTTTTCACCGTGAAGTAGTAAGCTCAAGCTCGACCAATAAATTGGAAATCCTAGTGGATCTATAAAATCTTCCATTTGCTAAGTTCATAAAATCCGTCGTATGTCATTGAGTACTTAGACGTGAGATGAGAGTCGGTGTTCATACAGTAGTAATTCGTCTTTCTAGGTCAGTGCAGTAAGACCTGCTCGCTTCATCTCTCATAGAGCTTGATGACTGCGGACTGCGGTCTGGACTTACACTGGGCCCTGAGCCAACACACTGAAGGAAACCAGACAGAATTCTTGAGAGTAAAGTTTACGATTGAATTTTACGGATTACGCTCGTTTCTCACGAAACTTTATTTCAGAACGCTAGCCTTGCTTCATAACGTCCATATAAATAAATATTGGGTGTATAACGTTGACTTTCATGGATTTTGATTTCCAAATTATGTTTGTGATTTGATATTACATTGCACGGAAACCGGATTCTTTGCTGCGATGAAATAAATGGAAGTAAAGTTTTTGTTGACAATGTTGTTATTGAGGAAGGCGAGGCGTGGCGGCAACGTGGCGTCGACGGCGCGGCGCCGCATTCTTGGCACACCGTCAATGAGCATGCGCCCAATCATTACAAAGAAAATGTCGCCGGCTACGCTAAAGTTGAAAAAGTTCGCCGCTGCACGACACAAATAGTATAATTCCGTAGTAGATGTCGTGAAATTGTGTACGATAACATCCCGACATACTTAGGAGCATTGAACGCGTACCGCACGCACTCTATTTTGTTTGTTTTATGTGTCATCGATTACGTGCACTTTTGAACAGTGGCAAAAATAGTACTCGTATTACTGCTGGCAGAGTGAACAAGTAGTCAAGAAAAAACAATTGAGTGTAGATCTTCGAGTTTAAGGCAAACATTCAAAAATTCGTATTTGCAATGTGCAGGGCAGTGCTAGGTTGTATGTTGATGAAAATATCGTTTGCGACTGTAAAACGTATGTAATTACACAATTTTAATCATCAAAGGTCGGGCAACAACTTTTTTAAGGTCAAAATAGTTCCTCGACTTTTATGATATTTTCATCAAGATACAACCTAGCAAAGTGCAAAAACGTAAGAAAATTTAATTTCGCGAGCTACATTGACATTACCACCTTAAGAAGAAAGAAAAATACAAAATTTATTGGAGTCAATTGATCTCCATTATTGGCTTATTACTTTTAGCACTATCTATGAATCATACAGCAAGGTAATTCAATTAGAAGATTCTTTTTCTTGACTGATTTATGAGACATGTCTCACGATTAATTAATTAGGTAAATGGAGAGTCTCGTTCATTAGGTAGACATATTGTATTACGAAGTACGAGTTGATTAATTATTATCTGTGAACCTTGTATCAAATGA
This sequence comes from Xestia c-nigrum, assembly GCA_916618015.1. Classification (NCBI taxonomy): domain Eukaryota; kingdom Metazoa; phylum Arthropoda; class Insecta; order Lepidoptera; family Noctuidae; genus Xestia; species Xestia c-nigrum. Next base: position 18,535,169 of record OU745260.1, read on the forward strand.
TTGAGTGAATGCGTTTGCATTGATTGTTAGTGCATTCAATATGTTTTCAAGGTGCGTTGTTACGTCAATTCGATTATGACGTGAAAACTACGCGTGAGGTGATAAAATATTCATTGCATTGCAATAAATTATGGTGTTGGTTGAAATCTGCATATATGATTTCGTATCAAAGAAGTATGTAAATGAAATTGAGATTTGGCACTAAATTTTGTATAATACAGAACTATTCTTTAACTATGCATATTTTGTCCGACTATGGAGGACTATGGAGGATACTACACGTATCCCGGTCACGAATAAAATTAAGTAATTGACAGGAGTCATGTCTTGAAAAAATTTATTGAATCAATCGAGTAGACACCTCTTATCATGTCAATGCCATAATGTTTTGATATTTGAGACTCCTGGTATATCTACCGAACAAAACCAAAACTGGAAGCAAGTTCCACCTGTTATGACCCTCAGTAAATTCTACTTACCAGTTCTTATATTAAACTTCCAATTAGCTGAAGTATAATGACTTCAATTATGTATTAAACTAATTATGGAGTTTTATTCATTTTCTTACTGAAAATAAAAGGCTTTAATAGTTACTTTGTCAGTTTCACCATTTTTGCTACTGTTCATATCTACTTTTTTGCGCTGCGAGTGTGAAACTACATTTAGGAAGCGTTGGTCACAGGAAAAAGCAAGGCTACTTTTTCAGACTTCTGGGAAAAATTATGTAGGTTGAAATATTGCGTAGTGAGTTTGTTGCCATACTTTCTACTACTATCTATGTACTATTTACATTTCAGTGGATCAGTTGTTTTATTCTCAACACTTGGATTCTTTCCAAGTGATTTTGTGAGCAGAATTTTGATGACCTAAAACATGTTCTATCGTATGAGTGATCTCATAACGCTGATGGCTATATCTACCATAGCTAACATTATAAATACCAGTAAAACAGTTAATATGGTCTTTAGTTATATGTTACGTGTTTGTAGATCATGAGATCTGTGTACAAAGCACATGAAAGGCGAATTAATTATTAGAACGTGGAATTTTAATTTACACGCGACGCAAGTAAAGGCTAGTACCGTTCAACACTAGTGTAAGTTCGTCGGACACGTCTGCCAATAAGCAAGCCAGTACAGTAACTCGACAGCAACTAGCTTGTAACTATCTCGTTCACTGGTCTTCAGTGTGAGATGCATTTTGAAGCTAGTGTCTTGTGATAAGACTGGTTTATGTTACTTGGCTTAATGTACTGGCTTCCCAACTAGCCACATGCCAGTCTGGCTTTAACCAGAAGACTGCGGCTTATAAACTTGAGTAATTAACCGCTATCCGCAACGCTTGTTACCCCCTCTATATCGTACCGTGTTAATAATTAATACGTTTACAATTATTATGTTAATTGAATTTACCACTGCTAACTGTTTCTGTCCGGATCCCCGATTGGTGGAAACATTTTACGATAATGCAAGTTGACGTCATGACACGGAATGTCATCGTGAATTATTCACTTATTACGGTTTTATCTAATTATCGTAATGGACGATTATCATTAATTCTATTCCCGACCGTTCCAGTTGCTGGGCGATTATAATGATTAATTGTTATCAGAAAATGAGTACCATCGCACTTCGGTGGATTCATAGTTACTTTATATTGACGTTTTTAGTTCTATGATAAATTAGTGCTTTCAAGACATGTTGGTTGACTGAAAACCATTTTGATTGTACCTATCTGTGTTTTTCATCATAACTAAACATGTTTTTTGTTGTATATTTGTTTCAGGCGTGACAATGAGAGAAAAGAGGGGTGGTGCTATGAGCAAAATGCAAAAGCTTAGAAAGCGCCTCTCCCTTAGCTTCGGTAGATTATGTAAGTATTCTATTTATTTAATACCTTTCTAGAGGCACTACAACACTTTATTATTGATCCACCCACACGAAAAGATCCCTTCTCTAAGCTGGATATTTCGGAATCGTCTGCCAATATCCGGCGCGATTCGACTTCAGTAGGCGCTCATCCTTCAAGCGTCTGTATCATATGAAAGTGATAGATAGAATTGAAAGACTGGCAGACCGTGAATATTTCTTTCACATGTGAAAACGTCTGTAATTCCCATATTAGATACTCCTACTCAAATTCCCTGATCGGTATGTGTTCCATATATTTATCTCTGTGTTGTGTTGATTTTTTGACGCGTGGCTTTTATCGGAAGTAACGTCGCCATCTTGTTTTTTCTATAAAATTTTCATAGACAAATTATTTCATAGATGTTTTTAATAGCATCATCGTCTTGTCAAAGTCTAGGTCATTCATACATTCTGGTCGGATAAGGGTTGATAAAAATAAAAATAAATTTGTAATTAAAAAAAAACCGGCCAAGAGCCTAGGGCCTAGCTCAGTGTAGGGTTCCGTAGTTTCCCGTCCGTCACAATAAGTGTTCAATCCAATCCGATTTTAATAATTCTTTTTTTGTTTGAAAAAGATACGTTCAGGATAATAAAATATGCTTGCATATACGATTATACTACAAACTTTGTCCAGAAATTATTTTGTACAATTTTTTGTCTTTTTTGTACAAAAACTTGTTTCCATCCAAGTTCAAAATGACTTTCCTAGAAAGTCCTTATAAAGTTCTACTTTTCAGATTTTTTTTTTCATATTTCCTAAACTTATGGTTCAAAAGTTAGAGGAGGGATACATTGTTTTTTACTTTTGGAGCGATTATTTCCGAAATTATTGACATCAAAAAATGATTTTAGTAAACCCGTATTCATTTTTAAATACCTTTCCAACAATATATCACACGTTAGGGTTGAAATTAAAAAAAAATCGATTCCCACTTTACATATGGGGGGGCTACCCTAATAAAAAAAAAACAATTTTTATTTTACCACTTTGTCGGCGTGATTGATACATATATTGGTACCAAATTTCAGCTTTCTAGTGCTAACGGTCACAGAGATTAAGCGAGGACGGACAGACGGACAGACAGACATGGCGAAACTATAAGGGTTCCTAGTTGACTACGGAACCCTAAAAAAGACCTGACACAAAAGGTCATAATTTCAAGGTATTCCCGGTTTTTGGTGTTGGCCCTTTCATTTGGTACCTATATTGAGGGAGTTGTGAAAAATAAGTGTAATTCGCCATTTTGTGGTGGCGGCCATCTTGGATTTGAAATTTATTATAGCGTTTAGTATTCTACCTTTCATTTTGATACCCAGATTTCTTCAAACATAGCTAAGAACCACTCCCGACTAATCCACCTTTTAAACAAAATCAAAATCGGTTCATTCGTTCGGGAGCTACGATGCCACAGACACACACACACACACACACACACACACGCCAAACTTATAACACCCCGTCTTTTTTGCGTCGCGGGTTAATAACACGTTGAAGACAAAGATGAAGAATGTCATTGTAGCGTCTAACTAGGCACTGCAGCACGGCAGTTCATTTGATGCTTGCCCAACAATGGAGAACACTGTGTAAGTGTATAGGTTTAATAAAGCCATTGTACATGGATGTGTAGCATGTGTTAGAACATCGATCCGTCTGTCTACGCGACAATGTAGCTTATGGCGACTAGATGAGCTCAATTAGCAACTCTTTGTAGTGGTTCAAAGTTCGTTTGATATGCTTTTAGAATAAAGTTCTAATCAGCTTGCACTACAAAGTGGTTGTTACGTCAGTCACTGCGGGCCAAATAGCGCGAAATGAGTGGTAAAAAACAAAAACACTATCATGCTAATATATTGCTTGTAGAATTATTAGCCAAAAAATCAGAATGATCGCATGCATACTGATAAGTATTTTTTTTGTTTAAATGATATTTTTAGAGATAAGATCGTGATTTTTTTATCGAGTCAAATTGCATTATGTATACACTATCATGCTAGCATATATCCTGAAGAATATCATATATTTTTCTGGTCTTGTTTATAGCAGTGAATCATATACTTTTAGTAATTATAAAACTCGTCTTTAGCTCATGTAATCGCCTTAAATGGAGTTAGCTTTGTAGGTAAAATGTTTCGTGTTAAGTACATCGTAAACTTTAAGAAATGGAGATCAAATTCTAGATTTGAAGTAGTGTAATGATTAGCGTTTATCCTAAGTCTGCGAAACGAGATCGCTGCTACAAATATAAATGGCGCCATAAGGATAACAAAGCAAAACACGCTAATAAGAGATTAGTACTCCTGTGTTAATTATTCTTCTCATAAGAAACCAAAATACAAGTCATGGAGATGCCGTGAGAACTGATTCCTAATACTTTCTAAGTCTAGATCTCACAGTACAATTATCCCAGTAAAAGTTATACATAGAACTGTTAATTATAGTAATTTATTCTGCGGATTGGCTTGTTAATTAAAAAGCTAGTGAAGTTCCAGAGATATTGATTGGCGGTAGTTAGCGCCATCTGGCGGCAACTAGCTTGTATTACTTGTCTATGGGATGTCAGATATTCATCACACGGGTTGAAATCAATTAAGTATTTTTACTTAACCGGTAAACGATGCAAATATAATACTGCCTTGAATAACACGGAGATTCGTCATGTTGATGTAATTGATTATTGACGTGATGAGGTTTTGAAATGGAAAATGTGCTGATGCCTCATTACGGTTAAATGAATGTGTAACTCTAGAATCACAAGACAATAAAATCGGCGACGATAACCGCCTATTCAAAATAAAAACTTTTACGTCTCGTATTTATCTGGGTAATCCTGCAGGTTTTCCCACTCTTTAAGTCGTCTCAAAATCTGTGAGATAAGAAAATTAATCACTAAGATTACCATGGATATTGTCATTATTTTTTCAACAATTTCTAAAAGTCATTCTTTTATCCCATGCCTGTAAAACACTCACAGCGATGGGTGTTCCCTAGGTATTCCCCGTAAAATCGTATCAGTGTTGGCTCAGTGGATATACGAGCGAGCGTCACTCCGTACCGATTAGCACAGATTACCTATTTATAGTACTCGGATAAGATACGGCGAGTTACATCTACATCTCGCACGCACTGCCGGTTAGTTATCACTGTGTGCTGTACCAAGTAGGTTAGCTCTACGCTTTCGCGCGCATTAGAAAAAAAAAATTGTATTCGAAATTAAATTTCGAACGTTTCGGATTTCAAAACCTTTTTCTCTAACATTGTAAACTTTTTTGTGCATCCTTTTCTCCAATGTTATAACTTTTCCGTGCATACTTTTGTGAATGTGATGACATTGTGAAATTTGGCTGCAGACGGGAACTAAACTGATAAGAGTAAGTTTTAAAAAGCATTTTATCAAACACCGAATAGCTGTTAGGACCCGAGAGAAATGGCGGGACGGGTTCAATTCCTTCGTGAAAGATTGAAGTTTAAAAAGTTAGGACTTTAAAAAAAGGAAAAAGAGTTATTTTTCCATATTTATGGTTTACGACGGTGCCAAAAAGTGATTACTGCAGTGATTCAGTGCATAGTAAAGATAGTGTTTTATTATTGTTGATAAGGCTACTCATTATAGTATCTTGTTTGAGTACTAAGTACTACTTAGATGCTGCATTTTTATTGCCACTTAAAACAATAACGCCAACAAAATCGGTTCTGAAGCACAAAGGAAACTTGATTGAACTTACAAACTTTTAATATCCGCTATCAACAAGATAGGTACTCAGGAAAATTAAATGAAAAATCTCGAGCGTAAAATAACTTTCAAAATGGGTAAGCACCAAGTGATCTTATTTAGCAGGTATTCAAAATAGAATTTTAACAAGCGATAATTAAATGAGTTTCAGTGACAGTCGGCTTAGGTAAATATGACCGCGTGACGAGTTAATTAGCACGTTATTTTGAGCTACGTTAAAAATAACGACTAATGACACTAATGCGGCCAATTACATAGCACTCTTAATAAAATGTATAGTCATGGATATAGCCCGTGATCAACCGATTAGTTTGCGTACATTATTGTAAACAATAATGCGTATTTGTATCTTCTATGACGTAATTAATAATGTTTTGTCACAACGAAAACATAAACAACAAACAAATTATGACAGGAACGGATAACGATTCACTTTTATCATTCCGCAAAAGAAAAAAAAAATTAAAAAATGTGAACTGTAATTAATTTTTTTTTCAATATGTAGGTGTGGTGGTGAGGTAAATGCTGTTTTATTTTATTTTACTGAAAACTCAGCAGATTTTTTTTTCTTTTCTGTGTCTCTTGGAAAAAGTTTTATTCAGATTGGTGGTCTTTACCGCCATTATCATTCTCTTGACCTTGTCTCAATTCATTTGGAGTCGGCGCTGCATATCTTCTTCCATACTTCTCTACTCGTATTGCTTGTCATCTCATCAGACACCTCTATTCGTGCCATATCATCCGTCACAGAGTCCAGCCATCTATTTATGGTGGTCTTAACCACACTCTTTAATTTAACCTCACAATTTAGATACAAACTTATAACTGCCAGCGCCAAAGGTACATCCAATCGGCTTTTATCAGAGACTCAATGAATTAACTATCTATTGTTTTAATTTGGGTAATTAAAGCAATCAATCACTCGTACACGTACAGCGCTGCGTGGGGCGCTTCTTGGGAGAGTATTCTTGCGAATCAAATAGGTCACGTTCACTAGAACACCGTTTTCGTCACTATCCTCTTGCTTTGATCCCAATTTATTTGGGGTCAGCACAGCAAATCTGCTGCCGATCATCTATATTCGCCATTATCTCAGTACTCACTCCCTTTCTAACAATAATATATCATCTTTCACACAACAGTAACACCATGTCAGGGAATTATTGTTTTTTTGTAACCACATAGTAGAATAATATATTAATCTCATCCATAAAATGTATCCGCTATTCATTAAAAAAACAACAAAACTCCTATAATAAAGAATGTGATCGTTCATTAGGTTTCAGTTCATGAAATCGACGAAACTCCAGCTTTAGTATTTTCTCGTTTGCTTCTATTTCCATAGCAGGATGAACACAATAGTGATCATTTGGTACACTTGTTCGCATATGAGTAATACTTTGCACGACAAACTCGTAGCGTGGGCGAGGTTCTTAGATACTCGATGTAGTCACATGCAATCTACAATGCATATAAACATCTTCGATCACCCACGCTATTTTAACAGGCATACTCGTGCCGTAATTCGATTCTATCGGTCGTAAGTACTTCACCTAACTGTGTAGCACGAAAAACACTTAACATAAACTGTTAGGATATAAGAACTAGAGAGAGATATAACATATATACGACCCAAAAGGATTGGCCGAGCCTCCAAAGTTGTAATTAGGGCTAAAGCTGTTAATAAAGACATGATTGCCGCAAATATTCTTAAGGTGAAAGTCGATGAAACCGAATTCAGGAGCAAAATTAGTAGCTTCTCTATTACCATTTTCTAATGCTACTATAACCCTATGTAATTCTGATCCCAATTTGATGCTGATCAATTTAACAACCTCTCTGTGAATCATCTTTGTTTGTATTTCTTTCATCATCGAGAAGTTAATATGTAAATCTATTAATAAGTGTGTAATGAAAATGATTTATCGTTATCCTTATAGGGCCGGTTAAGATTGTGTCTGTAGTAATGAATGCTGTATTCATTTAAGCCTGTGGCTCATAAAATATACTTATTTATTCCATGACTTAATCGACTTAGTTGTAAATGATTCACTGTTTAGTTATGTTGTTTCATACGAGTACCTGTGATAATATTGTCGTATTCCCAGGAGCTATTATAAAGTACACTTTATATCTCCGTGCCTTTTTCCAAGGATTTCCCAAGCGAAGCCATACTGTCTTCTAATGTTACATAAGTACACGATCATTACTCGGATATCGGAGCACTGAAACCTTGTTATGAAACTCTCTTTTTATTTTTAGATATTCACTTCTGCTGTACGTAGTTTAATACACAATTGCTTCATGTCTCTTGATGTTTTAGCTTACTTAACTTTCCTAATATTGATAGTTCGTATTCCAATGTAAAGGCAAGAGAATCTTTGCCTCAGTTCTCGTTTGCCAGTTACTAGAGTTGATTTTGTCTCGATGTTTAAGTTAAAAGTAAAGTTTTGTGTTCTCGTCGGGAGTTGTTTAAGTCTCTTTAGTGTTTCAGTTGGCACTAGCTCTTTCATCGGGTGTCCTAATATTGTTATAGATGGCATTCGTTTCTCCGACTTTCTACCTTGCGAAGCTTTTCATCATGATAAATCTACGCTAACGTAGATTAACCGTCGGTAGTCTTTTCTCAACACGATCTGGTTTTGTTTTTCTGAAACCCTGCCTTTCTTTAAATATGAAGTCGTTTTCCTCAAAGGGCCATTTACTTCCAAGAGATTTAAACATCAGAAGAAGTCTTTATCTAAAAAAACCATTAAAGGGATCTCAAATTGCGCTGTACATGCCTTTGTAAACTGGTTTCGACGTTTTAATATTTAGACGTTTTCAGGCATTTTTTTTACAAGCATTTCGTATTTAATTAAAAACCGTTCTTGTAAGTTTCTGTTTCTTGCGTTTCATTTCTATTGCTCTCATTTTTGCAGTACTGTAAACAAATCAATTGTGTGGCTGAACCAATTTTTCTGGCTACTTATTATTACCATTGTAAGTACTTACTTTATACTTATGTGTCAGTTAATATCAATACAGCCATGCATTTGTATTGTATTATTGTAATAGACTACAGCTGTGAAAACATTACCTACGCGTGGTTCACATCACTTATTGTAGATCGATAATATAATTATGATCTACATTAGGACTTGCTACGTGCTATATCTGTTTGGGGAAGTGTGAAGTGTCATTATGATTGCTTCCTTTTCCAGTATGATTAACAGTCATAGTGACCAATTCTGTCGTCTAGTAATCATTTGTGTTATCTTAGTCATTAAAAACAGACATTTAGTATTCATTTCCGTTGTGTTGGATCGTATCTTCTTATTAATCTTTAAAAACGTCTGATTCTTAAAGTTTTCTTCCTCAATGATGAAGTTGTTATTTAAAATACATGTTGGCATTTACTACACATGTATGTTTCAGTATCAATTTGTTTCCATTTGCCTTCCTACGGTGCTGAATATAAAAACTGATCGTTTCCGAAAACCAATGGAAAAAGGACGTTTACCACTTAGCAGTTAGTTAATTATGGCTTCCAGTACCATTCGCCCATTACAGCATTTGGCAGTTCCTCAACTACCAACGATTTGTTACAAATGTTCGTATCTATCTGATGTTGAACTACCCATGGCTTTTATATCTGGCCTTCGTCGGTTCGTTTCGTCTGTATATTTATAACTGACAGGTATAAATGGTGAACTTCTCACCGATGTGTTACAACCTATTTTTAGTATGGACAACTTTCAATTTCTTTTAGAATTTTGAGTAAATCCTCAGCCGGTGGAAAAAGTACGAAGTGGGTACTAGAGATATTATTCGTTTATCATTTCATGAGTAGATACAGCAGGAATCTAAAAAAAAGCATCTTCTTAGCCTTTAGGATTTAAGCCTTTTCCGTCAATTTTGATCTTCCAAACCATTTTGTAATATTACTGCCTCTACTTACTTTTACTTTGCCAAAGTAAACAGTAAATAAAGTGGGTGTTTAAGTCAATGTTACGTCTATTTCTGTCTTAAACAAACCATTTTTGTCTCTATTGTTGAGATTGCCTTAACTTGAATGTCGACCTTTGCTAATATTTCGTTCCGTTTTTGTATTGTCCTAAATTGGTCTTATTCACCGTTTTTTCTTACATTACGGTATTGTTTGCCAAAGAAACATTTTAACACAATTTCATTATGTTCTTTCTAAGGAAGATTTACGAGGGACTGTTATTCCTTTAAAAAGTCTGTATTTTGTTAATGGATAAGCTAAGACGTCAAAATCAACAAAAATAATGAATGCAAATTCCGAGTAATGCTAATGCTGTGGAACAAATTAACATTTGTTTATCCTGTTAGGGACCATTGTCCTAATAGTTTACTCTCCTCGGGTATAATATAATATAATATCATGCAGATTGTAGGACATTAGTTATCTTTACGGATATCAGTTGACACTACAAATATTTGATTTCACGCTATATTAGAATCTCTTGGCAGACAAAGAACACTTCTCTAATTGTATTTTCATATCACGAATCATTCCTGTTATTGTTTCATTTAAATGTAAACCATTCAATATTCAGTTTCCAAAAGCAGAATCATGTAATAGATCAATGATCGCAGATTAGGCGCCCATTGGCTGTAGCCTCGGCCCGCCCTTATCAGTCACAAGTACAACAGAGCAGTGACACGGTTCATCGCATACGGTGACGTGACGCAGGAAGTCGACTGTGAATCGTTCAACTATTCAAGTACGAATTTGTTTATGGTGGGCACAAAGTAGGGAGTTGGATCACTAGCAAGTACTGCCAACACATTTAAAATAGATGCTTCTGAGAGAGCACATCCAGAATTTAAAACGTGAAATGTATAGAATGGTTACAGGCACATAACGGTCAGACCGTGATAAATATTAATGATTTACTCTTTTGCGGGGAGGAAATCCATCAGCTAATGAAGAATTTTTCAAAGGATTTGTGCGTGAGCTAGTAACGCTGTATTAAATAGACCTACTGTCCCTACTTATGTCTATCCGCGTACATATTGCAATGCATCAGCATTGTGTGTAGTCATTACTGAATATTTTATTGCACCAAGTGATTCCCTCTCACCAAGGTTTTCATTATCGATTTTCCGGTGTCTTGATTACTGGCCATTATTAGATGGCAATATCATTAACGTTAGTTCAACCATAACTAATGTATTAATTAATATCAAAATCAATGCCATCAACGTTACCTGGAAAATCGCCGCTGATGGACTGGGAATCTTATTATGACGCAGTCAAACGTAATCCGCTTAAATGAAATGCAGGTTGATTAAATATTTGGTTGACAATGTTGACATCTTCAGCTACTTCAAAGTCAACAACAGTGGTCTCATCCTCATCGTTGGAGAGGTAGATAGACTCGCGTTTGACTTTGACCACTCCTCTTGCGATGGTGGAGCAAATCGAGAAGTGATTTGTTTACCTTAAAGTGCTTCTTTAAATTCTACTCTGTCATTATTTTCTGTTTAGGAGTACTAGCTTTCACACCAAAAAAACACCATTTTATTCAACGGTACAAATATTTCAATGTTATTATTGGCTATTTCCTACCGTTATGATCAGCTGGTCTGACAATGTACAGTCATTAAAATGATCACACAAACAGCATTGTGGCACGAGTTTAGACGGAATTCTGATTCGCAGAACACAATCCGTACCGATATAGTTGATAACCACGTATTGTTGATGAATGTTATCGACATTCAATGAAAATAATGTCAACACGCTTTTTAACATTGCGAGCAGAATTCCGAGATATTGATAACGTGGTTTGTTGTGATGATAGTGTAACGTGAAAAACGATTACCTATTCTGTTATAGAAATATGACTAGCTGGAACAACCGTTGAGTGTTCTTTTGATAAATTTGAAGTTAATATTGCATTTCGGCTGAAAACTGTTATTCCTGCAGTAGCTGTCTCGATTATTCAGTTTCAATAACAATTTGTTCTCCAATGCTCACAAACCTGAGATTTGAAACATTGAGATTGTCCATTACATAACAAAATGAGCTGTTTTGAAAACGTTTACAAGCTTTACCGATTGTTTACGTACTGCTACTATTCCGTCAATGTTTTTCAGCTGTCGCATGTTATTTACCCATAACATTAATAAGCGCCGGTTTCCAGTTCTTGCTGTTTGAACAGAACTGCGTTCACAATTTATGTATTTGACGAAAAAATAAACGGTTTGCTAAGTCACTTGTCGAATTTCGATGTTGTTTGCTATACCAATTGTTTGCTGGTTTCATTTATCGTTAATCTCTTTGCTAATGTTAATGTGAGAGTTCTGTAGTTAGTTATTAACGTTACTTGATAGAATTCGACTCCTTTCAATACAAGTTGATTGGAACAACTACGCTTTTAACAATGCCAGCAATGCAATGCCAATCGATCGTGCTTAAGATAATGGACAGTTTAAATACACGCTGTAATGTGCAATTCCAATCTTTCAACGAGTTCGCTATTTATGTATTCTTTTCGCCACTGTTTAGCCACGACTATTGTTTGTAAACTAACAGTTATTAACAACAACGTTTATGTTGTCGTAAACAGCCAGTACTAGTAAAACTAGGCGAAACGAACCACGTATGAATCAGCGGTTATGTAATGTAAGGCTCTGCATCACGGTTCACGGCTGCCTACGCTCCGCCACACACTTTACTCTAAGAGCCTCCGCGTCATTCTCATTCGGTAAAGAAACGACATCATAAACTGTATTATATTTCCCGCAATAAAAAGGTTACGAGCATAAAACAAAAATATTTCCGAAAATTTTATGCGATTGTAATCTTTGACATGAAAAATTTACTGCACTTCTTACTTTACATGTGTATCGAATGATTTACCATCGCAGATCGCCAGGAAATAAATGAGACTTCGCATTGCATTACATATTGAAGTACTGACGTACAAAGAACGGCTTTAATATTTATGGTGTCTTTCAAATTGTTTTCATATACGCACTTCGGTCCGTCTCCTGCTTCCTCCATATCGAATTTACATGCAACTACATTAAATTTGTAGTTGTCGTTTTGTCAATGGCGTGATTCTGCGTTCGGAACGTGTTCAGCCCACTGAGTAATAACGGAAGCGTTATAGTGGGAGCGACCTTCGAGTCGTGAATCAGCCGTGCGACGCTACTAGACCCGGCTGCACCATAAGCGGACACATCTGAGTACGTCGGGGCACTCCGGAGTTCCGGACCCGTGTGTCGGCGACAACGGCCATCTGTGAAGAATTAATTACACGCGCTTGTGAATTTATTAAAATTCTAACTGTTAGGTTTTTTATACTGGACTTGACCAAGACTAAGCAGTCTTGGTCAAGTCAAGAAGCACTCTTGCGTCTAAAGCGTGTCAAATTGTATCCCGTTCTTCTCTGCTAAATCCTTTTATTTAGTATTATTTGAACCTTTTCGGTTGCTATCAAAATGTATCGTAATGACTTGTAACAACATTGCCGAAAAGTAGCTACGAAGCGTCGGATAGCCAGCTTCCGGTGTGCGTCACGGGGGTTCAACATCTCCATTATCTGGTCGTTGATTGATAGCAGACTTCCGCGCGGTTCATTGATAATAGTTTTATTCGCCCTATTTGCCCTACGTGCACGACACGGCCACGTTGTTGGTGGACGAGACGAGACACCGACTCACATTATTAGTTCCTTGACACCCTGTATCGGATTGCTTCTATTTCCAGTATTTGTAATCGTAGATGTTTCCTTAAACAACGTTCGTTACTTCGACGTCGACACTTTAATTGTTTAGATAACGTTTCGATTTTAATGCACGCTCACACTGACTGCTATTTAGTTCCAAGGCAATAATTCAAAAGGGAAACGTTTCACTATGTCGTAATAATGTTCTTTGGTTATTATATCACAATATGCGGGTATATTGAGTCACTCGACCGCACAGGAACTGTATTGTGTTCCCTGCATCACAGCCGCAGAGCCTGGACGAACGGGCTTTTGTCGACCCGCCCCATTGTCTCCAACCTATTCAAATACTTTTGTAAAGGCGTCTACTGTATTTTTTACTATTTAGCGTTTCACGACGTTCAGCTTCGCTTGTTAATTTCTTAGTCAAAGTACAATGCGTTACGACAGCGTGTTCAATTCCCTGCAATTGTTGAGAAGTGGTTGTGTCCCTAATGCTACATTAATAGTGATACTTGCCCACTTGAGAGTGTTTTCGTCTTTATTGAGTCAATTGTCTGTTGCTCAACTGTCGGTCATTACGTAAGGACCTTGTAATGTCTTGTGCGTAGGGTTCGATGCACTGACATCATTTTTGATAATCAAACCGTTACATGTTACGATGCTCTTTATTGCAATTATCTTGACTTGAGTAATGGTCTCGATACAGAAATGACAGCTATCTTTATGCACAGTGATATGTTAGCAGACAATTCTGTCAATTATATCAAAATGTAATAAGCAGGCTATTTGAATCAAGTAACAAGCAACAGGTCATACGCAGTGTTTATATCTTGTAACGTGTTATTCGCTCGCACGATAACAAAGCGCAATCGCTAAGTGATCGCCGCCGGCCAGCGGAATTTATTGCTTCCATAACTTACTCAGTTTACTCTTGAATTATCGTTACTTGATTTATTTCTTCTATAATTTTCCACAAATAGTTACCCTTTGCTACGATCGTAATATTCTGCGTCGATTTCATTTTATCGAGTTCATCGTACTTGTCTGGTTTTGCTCTTGCACTATTAGCTTGGCAAATCATCAACATAGTACAAAATTAGCTTCGTATCAAATAGTCTGTCATTGCTGCATCTCTGGATTTGTTATTGAAATGTGAGAGGCCATTATGAGCGTGTCTTTGATAGAATTAACATCGTTGACTATGTTCTGTGTGATCAGAGCAAACGTCCGTCTGTCATTTCGTTTTAATTTGGTGAGTCATGCTTGTCTGGTCCGGTAATAGCGTCTGTTTGCTCCAAGTGTCTCCCCTCCCATCATCGAGCCGATTGTTTGGCCTGAATTGTTTACAGCCGGGTTAATGACTGTCCCTGACTTCTTACGCGCATCTTTCTTGGGAAAGCTTATTCGTTTTTCGACACCAATTGTTGTCACGCATGTCATTATAACTCTATCACTCATCAAATTAGTCTGGTAGCTACATAACGAAGATGTTCATTATTTTCCTAGTGCTCGTTATTGAGTGTTAAAGTATCAGAAAACCAACAACGATTTATTTATAATTTGATGGTGCCTACCTATAGACTCTGCAAAAGCAATATCCACTGTTTCTTGGAATATTCCTGAATAAAGTTATTTCAATAAGTAAATTCAATACATGTCTAGATATCAATATCAAGGAGACGAGTTTCTGAATCACTGGAGCGTGGTTTCCATGTAGTATATTGAACTATTAGAAGGTAAGGTCTGCATGCCACACTGACCCACAGATGACCCTCGACTGAAAATCACACGGGCTGCTCCGGCATAGCACCAGGTTTACGAACCTACAGCATTTTGTACTTAACCAATCATAAAGACTCTTATTTTCTTGATGTTCGTTATGAAATTGTGTTAAACTAAATGAGTCCACATTGTCCACGCGCCCTTATGTGACCTTTCACTCAATCGATATTACCCTGAAGGTGTTCAAGGCAAAACAAAATTAAATTCCATAGACATAGTAAAAATACCTCGATCCATCGTTCGGTAGGCGTCAAGAAAAAAAATGTGTTCGATCTATCAGCCTATCTTATCTTAATGTTTGCTCGGAAGACGGTTAATTGTTTGTCAGATTAAAATCGTGATTTCTTAAAGTTATCTCTAAAACAAAGTTATGTTCTCTTCAAAACTTATAATAGATTTTCCTCGCAAAGGGCATTAAAACATGTCGCAACAGATGCTCCATTTCCGCATGCTAAATTGTTCTACGGTTAAGTATCAAAATCTAAATTTAAATTTTACTGTTCGTCGTTCTAACATGCAATTTCCCCTACATCAACAACATTTGGCAACATGAAATTTAATTATGGTAATCATATGGCTCCCATGTAAATTTGTCCACTTACCCAAACTCACACTTGTGCTATAGATAAGCTTTGCCGGTCGTTTATAGTCGTAAGGGTGGTGTTTGTGTGAAGTTTAACCTTTTCGTCTGCGACGTTGGTTCCCCCCACCCTTCCTGGGAAATAGGTCGACTACATTACGTAATGGATTTTAGTATTGCTACAAGCTCCTTGAGGGATGCTTCAAGGGTGTATACTTAGACCAGTTTTATTTATGTGACATATGGAAATATGTTCAGATATGGAAAGTGTGCTGTTCCGTGATTTACTTCCGCCTCCGTTTGGCACTGTAGTATTTATGTTGGCTGTTTTGTATATTTGGAAGAGAAAATGCTGATCCGTGCAAAACCGCAGTTGTAAGAATAGCCTATGCTTTATCAACACAGGAAAATTGCAGAATGCTTTCTACAATGTTCCTTATCGATAAATTCTTACTTATCGTAGTGACCGCAAACAAAATGTTGTACAATCAGCTTATCACCGTCACCGTTACCCTAACACGAGAAACTCCCAATTGACTTTTTATCGTCCGACATTTACTTTGTCGTATTATTGTTGTTTGTTGACGCTTATTTTCTGAATAGCCCCAATCTTATCGAGTAGACGGGTCCGTAGAAGGGTTCTTTAGGGCATCATCCCAATTGCAAAGGGAGTTCGTTTCAAAAAAGGGGAAAATAAAACGGGTGAAATGTTTCGGTTCCATCAAGGAGTTTATCTATTTTAGAGTATACCGTCAAGGTTGAAGCCTATAATGATGCTTATCTTGCCCCATGAATGAAATTTCATTTTGCAAGCGAGTCACTTTCCCGTAACTGATGTCTCAGGTCAGAGGCATCCGACTGTTTAATGCGTAGAAAAGGGAAAAACTATCAAGAGCTATTAAACTTTCCATTTTTATTGCAATACTTACCAACTAACAGCAATCACTAAGAGAGATCTGTGGCACTGACAATTTAGCTTCTTCTTTTTAAGTGAAATTTGATAAATATAACGTTGAAACAATGGGTAAGATCGCTGATATGGTAGTACACACACATGTTAGCGATTCGTGTTTGCATTCTAACATCACAACAAGGTACTAATTAATACAGTTACAAAAACGACAATGCGGACGTATTTAGCACGTCAGAGTTATGGGAAAATATTTGTAATGGCGGTAAGTGAGCCGTCACACTCCAGATAGAGTAAAGCAAACAGGTCTAGTCTAGATGTTGGCTCGACCTACATCGCCGGTGACGGGGAAAGGGCGCAAAATGTCGTCTCCCGCCTTTTCGTGCCACCCAATTGTGATGCCGCAAGCCGTTAAACGTCGGAGCTAATTTTGTTAACATTTTCCGACGCCCTGACCCGTGAAAATTTTGAACGCTTTTGTTTTTCTGTATTATTAGAATATTTATAAGACCTTGGTCATGGTGAGCATCCATAGCGAGCGGTACTTGGTATTTCCACGGTGAATGTAGTGAAAGAAACTGCAATGCATTGTTTATTTTCCGAGTAGTTCGTAAAATTTGAAACAGTGGTTTATTGGTTCGTGCGTGAGTAATGCTTGCTATTTCTTCCTGTTTACTCACTACGTAACAATGACCTTTATTTGTTATGACTTCTACTAGTACCTACTCTGTGGTCTACGAAGGTAAAGTTTATTATATCCCTGTAACAGCGCACACTGGTTTTCGAGTCAGTGCTTCTACCAACCATTTGTTCTGAATATTTAGTTCTCGTTCGTTGGCATCATATTTTCAAAAGACTATTCTCATCATCTTCGGTAACTGCCAAAGTTGGTTAACCCTATCACAGCAATGTCAAAAGTTATGACACCCACAATCGAAGACAAATCCTTGTCATCGTCAGAAACAACGTTGTCAACTATGACACAATCAACAAAGTGAGTTGTAACTGTTGTAAGGTAGATCGCCAAGCCATGGCTATCGATCTGATCGGAAATTTGCGATAAACCGGCTCCGTTGAAAGTGACGCTGACCGCAGGGGTCGCGAATACAACCCTCGTCAACTTTGACATCCTGTCGTACGACTTCGTGTAATCCAGCCTATAGGAAATGGTATGGATTTTATTGTTCAGTTTGGTTTCAGTATTATTTAGTTTCAAATCTGCTGACGGACCACGCAAAGCCTGAATTGGTGGATCTAGCATGACATTTTGCAGAGTTCCTGTAATGAATGTAGGCATTATAGGGGTGTTATACTAGTATTAACAGTTTGAATGGAGCTGATTGCTCTTGCCGACAGGGTATCCCATGTTCAAGTCGTCTGTTTACATATCATTGTATCATTGAATGGATTGCTGGAATGTAAATATGCTACGACTATGTCTTAGTTACTATGCTCTTAAATCCCATTGTCTCTCAATCTAATCTATGTGTCATCTTCTCGAGTGACACTCTACTTATCTAATATCCAATCAAATATTACATTGCTTTACGTAATTTCAAGGTAGAATTATTCCCTTGAAGTATGACAGATTATATTGGACTTGTTTTTGTTTTCTCGGCCTTACGTGTAATGTCTGACAATAACAAGTAAAATGTACAATGTATTACAAGTTAAATAGAAATAATTCGTTAATTAGCCGTTTTGTTGTGGCGGCCATCTTGGATTTTTAATTTATCATAGTGTATAGCATTCTACTAGTCAAGCCCTTTTATTTGATACCCGTATTGAGGAAATTGTTGAATAAATATGTAATCCGCCATTTTGTTGCGGCGGCCATCTTGGACTGATTTTTAACAAACATAACTAAGAACACTCCCGACTAATTAAACTTTCAATACAAAAAAACAAACCCAAATCGGTTCATCCGTACGGGCGCTACGATGCCACAAACAGACAGACACACATACACAGGCACGTCAAACTTATAACACCTCATCGTTTTCGCGTCGGGGTTTAAAAATGACCAGAATCAGACGATGAGAAATATTGCAAACCTGACAAGAGACTTATTTAACCAACCATGAAACAAATCAAAGACTAGATTAGATCACTGACGATCTATGATTCGATAGTAAGCAGATATTTTCCAGCAGATGAGTTTAATCTTGATTTCAAATTGAAAATAATACTAACTGACAGGTGATTACTTTTATGCATGCAAATATCCATGCTTTTATGAGATCCAAATCGAGACTCAATTTTTGACATGATGACGTATGTCTAACCCTACTCAAATTTTACAACCCACTGGAGCAGACATGAACGAATATTGATATTGTTCAATTTCAACCCCTTGCATAAAGCTTGAACATTTTTTCCTTCATTAAATTGCTAAAACTGACCGTTACGCCGGCGATTCATTAATTAACGTTCGTTAGTTCCTTCGACGCAAACTTGCTAATGACTAAAAAACTGCCGACAAAGTGTTTCCTATTTTCTTTTAAAATACTTATTTTTAATTTTTCAACAGCATTATCGGTTGAGATGGAACGCTTCATCAGTTTTATTAGTTTCATGGATCGCGGAAATCTAATTCAGTGATGGATATTATACATCTAGTGATTTGTTGTAGTTTGTTAGGTCGTGAAACTGTACCTATGTTATCAGTCACGATAGCATTTATAACGTTAGAATTTTTACTTGCAAATGCAATCTGCTTGGGAGCAAACGAATGGATATTTTAGAGTAATATGCGGCAGGAACCAGGAACTCTCTTCTTAATATTAAACCAAGTAAAAATGTAATCTCTTGCGGCAACTCGTCTTGCCTAGTATGCTGAAGGAGGAAATTTTTGTTGCGAACTTGTTTTTTCTTACGCCCATTGTCGGACGCTATTTTTCTTGAGTGTTTCCAACAAACTTACGAAGTTTGCTCTTTCAACCAACGTTACTGTTTTAAGTAATGGCTGGTTGAAGGTTCGAATAATTTTGGTTTCTTTATTTAAATCTTCATGTCGTATTTTTTTGTTCATTAATAATGATCATTGATCAATTTTATTATGTAAATTTGAGTCAGCGTCAAACCAGTTAGTCCCAAAAACACGCTGTGATTCGTGCCTATTTGATGTGTATTTCAAACCATCACGGCTATTTCCATCTTATTTTATGACTAGATCCTTATAATTCTTCTATTTGTTACCCTTTACCTGAACCATTACGATAAAATACATGCTTTCAGTTAATAATGATGAAACCGCAGTGTATGCAAGGTCGTAGCTTGTTGGTCATGCTATTCATTTCCGTAATAAGACACCATCTTCGATACTAAATGCAATATTATCGTGTTATGACCGCTCCTCGCCCACTTTAGTAGAACAGATTGTCACTCATAAGCATAACAGCCGAGTGACTATATTTGCTCTAGAATTTGCAAGTTTTGCCGTTTTATGAAATAGCTTCAGGACAGAATCACAAATTGTTGCTATTACACACACCGGGGAATACTAGTTTAGGTACGGTTAAGCAAATATTTTCGCAGCATGTAGATTTAATACAAACTTGCCGGTGAGATTGCGTTTATTTAGTGTTCTCAAACATAGTGTTACGTGCGATACGGTGCCTTTGTTTCATACGACAATAAAACACCTAAGTTATGTGTTATGACCTCTAGTCGAATAGTTTCCGAGTTACGCTCGTGATCGCGGCATTATGTTTTATGAGTCACGTCGACATAACGAGCTTGTAACATTACTTACTACAACTTGCGTTTAATTTTAACTTTAAAACAAAGACGTGATTTTACAAAAGAAAGTACCGCGATATTCTGTGTATGTGCTGGAATTTCTCGTTCTCTACGCAGCCGTAATGCGGCGGGGGAATAGTCGTTTTATCCAAGAGTTCGAGCCGAGAGCAAATCTACGCTTTATTACATCCATGACTGCCACTTGATGCAAGATAGCTGTCTTGATGAGAACGATAATTCTGTAGCGAAAAGCGGCAAAGTAAACGCGAGTTTCCCTAGTTCTAATTCGGTGTCGCAGATTCGCAATTACTTCACATTAATTTAGTTAGCTGAGATTTCCCCTTCCGAAAATGCAATCTTATTTGACAAATCACAGACGATCTCTTATCTGACTCGAGGAAATAGTGATTGATCGTTGGGAGTGATAAAGAGTTTCTCTGCCGGAACTGGGGAAGGTGAAACACGGAAACAAAGCTCACCTATCTAATTGCATCGAGACGGACGACGGAACCTTAGCGTCGGCGTCGGCACGATCGTGCGGACTGTGCGCATTGTTCTCGACAACACCACATATAAGAGGGAGCTTATCGCCGTCGCACGTGCGGTTAGCCGACTCACTTCTAATCCCACTATAATCCGACCCGGAAAAAACCAATAACCATTGTTTTCTTAGCATATTTACGCTACATTCATGGGATGTTTGCACGAATTATCCGTGTGAACACTTGGCTGTTAGTGTTACTATTTCTATACGGTAATCTGACTCTCGTGAGTTATTCCACACGAAACTTTCCACTCGTTGTGATCTTCCCGAGGCTTACGAAGCTGAGCCAATGCACGCTACGTGGCTCTAAAGAGAATAAATTGTGTGTGTAAAATTGTTTCACGTGAGTTGCGCAAGAGGAATGCACAACCGCGTCTCAATTAAACCCGGCCGCCCCGGGGCACCGGTTGTCGCCTTACTTTGTGTCTACGTAAAATAGTGCTATAGAAATTGTGTCTCTCTCCGGCAAACAGCTGCATGTGAATTGTGCGCGTTTGAGACAAAAGTTAAGCCTCGTTGTTCCAGGATTGTGTTCGCAGTCTCGACGCAAATTTTACATAAAAGTTATATGTCATGTTCCACATGTTCTTGGCTTTATGTACGTATAAAGTTACTTACAACCGGAGAAGTATTCACTAATTTGCATTCAAAATGAATATGGGCAGCGCTTAAAACAATGTATAAAGTTATTACTGGCGCCAAAATGATGGATAATATCTTGGTCAAGAAAGTATGCCCGTGTTGCCTTGAGATGCCAGATGGCTACTTCTTGTTTTGGAGATGCACGAAACTGTGGGGAATGCATAATTAATGTGCACGAGGCGCACACTTAATTTACTAATTTGCAATCGAGGTTGCGGCAAATTGTCCGCGTAATTCGACATGAATAAGTGCTGAAGTGTACGTCCCCTGTAATAATGGAGTTCCACATGTAATTGCGGTCCTGCATATTGATTAGACAGTTAATGAGATATTCCTGGAGGAAGCGACGGATTATTTTAAATATAATTTTCACCATAAAGTAGATAATGCGAGTATATTCTCTACACAGTCTCACATAGTTTTACCACGTTTCTTACTGTCAAACTATGCAAATTTTTGAGTTTCAACAAAGGTGAAGTTTCCCCTTAACGTAGAAAATGCTTTGCAGACAATTTATGTTCCAACTATGTGCTATAAAATAATAAGACAGCCATACCAAGTTGCCGGCTAAGTTCCGGGGTGCAGCTAATTAAAGTTTGGTGGCCTTTGGCGCCAGTTGTCACTTCATATCCTGTCTTTAGAACAGTATGCCTCCGGGGTAAGTTGGAGACTTGTTATATGCAAATTAGTTGCTAACTTATTCGAGCATTGGTTATTGAATTGGGTCAAGTCAGGTAGCAATTTTGAATGAGAAAATAATTAACGCTAGAACATAATTATGTAACCCAAAATAAATACTGCCCCGCAATTAAAAACAGATCCATCAATTATTCATGCAGATCACAGAGCCATAATTTAATTAAAAACAATCAAGAATGAAGCAGAATTTAAACATGCATGATGTAAATGCAATGTGTCGTGTCGTGGTTGCGCATCGCTGCCCAAATATATTCATTGATGTCATTCAGTAAATTAACTTGTCAAAACGGTGCCTGCTCAAACTACAACAATCGAGTTCGATTGCTAGAAAATGTGGCACAAAATGATATGCAATTTATTAACCACGACCTACCCCAACGCTGATGAAATTATTTTGTCAAAAATGTCTTGCAATTTTGCGATCCTTATTTTTCATGCCTCCATTTTATAAAATTGCCAACTGGTTTCCTTTTTTTCACTTGTACATTTTATCTACATTTTTAGGTCAACGTAGCCCTTTCTATCTTTCTTCTTTCCATCTGTAGTTCTCATTTCCACTAATGAGTCGCTAGATGCAGACAAATTACTGTCCGTTTCTCTCGTAACTGTTTCTGGGGTTATTTGAGTGAATCTAGCTTGTAAAAGTTTGCTTGTAAATTTAGATCCTTTGTAGGGTTCCCCGGCCATCATTACAGCTCTGCGGTTAATAGTCGACGCCGCATTGAAATATTTGTAGTTAGCTTCATTGTTAGGTTCACAATGCTATTAAATTCATCTGCCGAGTGGCCGAAATGGGCTTTGCTGAAGTTTCTCAATTGAAACCCGAGTGTCGTTTGTCAACCCGTAATGATCTTGGCTTTGAACCGAGCCGGGAAGTAATACCATTATACACTGGTAAGTGTACATGTACATAATTAATTTACGGTTTTATATACGGGGCGCCGCTGCGCTCCAAATTCTGAACGAATTTCGGTAGTCAATGGGATAAAGTAAATTGCACCGGAACTTTAAACCATTTTTCCGTTGAAGCTTTTTGAAAGTCTGCGTTAAAAGGAATACAAAACGTTGTTTCAAAAATTGTAGTTCAATTTCGACGCGCCCGCCGCCGCCGCAATCCGTTTTGCTGTGTAGGACAATGTTTTGTTTATTGATTTAAGGGTAGGTAGAAACTGCAGAAAGCCGCTTACTAAGAAACTTGCATACTCCTCTGCTCCTTCCTTATTTTCTTTATTAACAGTGTGTTTTTATTTGTTGCAGCAACAAAAGACGAGCCTGACGGCGACGGCAGTGAGTGTCGTGGGCGTCAGCAGAACGGTGGCGGCCGCGGAAAGTTGCCTTACAACGGGTACTCCGAAGAGTGCCTCGACCGGCTCGAGCCCAACGGGAACATACCACACGATAAAGAGCCCCATTATGGTCAGTACCCTTTTAAATTATAGATAATGTTGTATGTCACATAAACCTCAATGGAGAAGGAATGGCAAATTGAAATTTTAGAAATGTATACTCGTTTTTTTATAATGTTGTTGTATGGGAGAAGAAGTGGGTACCAGGGCATACTTACCACAAGATAGAACAAGGGAAACAAATAGAAGCATTTGAAAACAAACTAGGCATACAACGTTCTCACATTCATAAACGCAGACCTCCGTTTGTGGGTAGAATTAAGTGCTGAGCAAGAGAATATATTGTTGTAAGTGACGTCAACGTAATCGGTTCACCTCAGTTTACACATATTTTACTCATCGTGTGATTTCACCCTTTTACGAATGGGGATTCTCGTGAATGTTGATGACAATTTCCTTGAAATCATTACTTGAAACAGTGTCTCATAATCTACATAAGTAAATTATTCAAAGTTAAGCAACTTCAGACTTTGCCAAGTCTAGAAATAAAATTATGTATTGCAATTTAATAATTGAGCACGCCAAAGTTGAAAGATCCCCGCTATAAAATTCAATCGCTTTCAAAATCTCTAGAGCAATACAAACGTAGAATTTGCCAGAAGTGGTTTCCTTGTTCTACATTTTAAACGTAATGATTGTACGGTTACACTACTGTGTACTGAAATGGCCCACATTTAAACAAGTGTGTCTAAGTGGTAAAATGAATCACCAAGAGCAACATACTCACCACAAAATAATTACACGCCAAAGAGCAATAAGAACAGTGGAGTTCCAAACAACACACTGTGTGGACTGAAAAATCTATACTAATACTAGCCGACCCAACAGACGGTGTCCTGTCAGCTACTACTTACTACCTACCGAGTACTACCCACTACTACCTACCTACTACTAGGTACCTACCTACCTACTACTAGGTACCTATCTACCTACTACAAGGTACCTACCTACCTACTACTACTACCTACCTATTACTTCTCACCGTTTAAACCTTCCCTGGACTTCCACAAATAATTTAAAACTAAAATGAGCCAAATCGGTCCAGCCGTTCTTGAGTTTTAGCGAGACTAACGAACAGCAATTGATTTTTATATATTGTATATTGTTGTAGATTATAAAGCAGAAGAGTTTGTTTGTTTGTTTGGTTGAACGCGCTAATCTCAGGATCTACTGGTTCGAATTGAAAAAATATTTTTGTGTTAGATAGTCCGTTTATCGAGGAAGGTTATAGGCTATATAACATCACGCTTCGACCATTAGGAGCGGAGCAGGAATGAAAAATGTTGCACACACGGGGATTTTTTTTCCTTTCGTTTTTCTCTCTTATGTGACGCAGACGAAGTTGCGTGGGTCAGCTAGTTCTGTATAAACGGTGCTGCGCATTTGGTCAATAGGGAATCCCAGAATGATTGTCCAGTGACACTTATTTTATTTCCCCAGAGATTTTTGAGTGCAAATTTAATTTAATATTCTGTTTCCTTCCTAGTACATGTTGCATTTATATGATGAATAGAGTTCTTGTCCTCTTCATTTTGCGTCACTGTCAAAACCATCGTGATTTTTGTTTTTAACCACCTACGGTGAAACCAGAAGAAAGTGTCACTAATTACGTTAAGTTTAGCAGACTGTACGTCGTTGCCTTAATAAGGTTGTGGTTTGGTTGCTGCTATCCTGCCCCCGTATTTACAAACACTATTAGAATTCGATTCGGCAAGTCGTATGTCGTTCTCCAAAATAGACATAAGACTTGTCGAATCGACATCGAAACGAAGTTAGTGAATACGGGAGCAGAGATGAAAAAACTGAAAGTGAGACCTATTCTAAATTCGAACACATATAGAACCACGGCACAGAATACCACTACATTAGCTGACTAGCTACTTTATGGCAAACTACATAAGGGCACAATCACGTTAATCGTCGTTCTAGATACATCCATGAATACGACGCGGGTTCACGTTGATTTGCGTGTTGTTACGAGTAATTACGCTCAAATTAGTAGCGCTTTAAAATAGACAAAGGTATGAAGGTAAACTATACATATATGCAAACTAAATGAGCTAATTGAATGAGACAATAAGAAATGAGTAGATATGATAATTAATTGTAATTTCGATTTAGCGAAAAAGCTTAGTTAAACTGGAAACATCCCTCATTTTGCCGCATTCAGTTAATAAAGAAAATAAAACTATGAAAATTAGAAAAAAAAACCGTGACGTAAATTCATTGTTATTTTTACTGAATCGGCAGTTTCCATCGCTCTCTTTCCTTTATTTGGACTTTTCTACAATATAAAATTTGGTTTAGAATACGATATCTTTTGAAAGAAACTCATTTCACGCTTATTCGTGTACAAAATATTATGTGTTCCTCGCTATAAATAAATTCATAAAAGATTTTTCTTTTCTGAAAGGAAAGTTTTATCTCAGCTTCCGTTTATATTCATCGTTTTAATCTCGTTAAGATATAATTTTCCCGGTTTTTGCTGAACATAAAAACAAGTTTACCTATCTGCTGATGAGGATATTTCGAGGAGAGGGAGGGCAACGGTCTGCATAGGTATTTTACACGATGCTGTTAATTATGATAATTAGTGAAAAGTGTAGAACCCTACACATAATATTAACTACTATTTACTTCTAATATTAGCGCAGCTATGTATTAGCTTGGTAACGGAGAAAATTGTAAATTATACATTAAGTACTAGCTAATACTCTTGCAGGGGAGTGAAACTTCCATACATTTAAACGAAATTTTCATAGATAAGTAGTGCTGCCATCTGTGTTTGCGGACACAAACTTTACAACTGTTCTGGAAAGAGAACAGCTATTCTGGACAACTTGTCATTGAAGTAGTAGATAGCCTAGCGGTGACAGCGATTGCCTTGTGAATAATAGTTCCCAAGTTCGAATCCGTAGTCAAGAATTACTTATTGTATTTATTTGGTTGAACAGAAACTAACAGCGCCATCTAACAGTTGAGGTACACAGTTTTAAAAACGAAAACCAGAGTTGCGTATTTCTCTTGTATTAGGTACTCTTGGCTTCGCCCACGTGAAGTTCTATAATGGTCTTATGAGATCATACTACCGGGATAATCCTGTCTGCAAAATTTCATCCGAATCCGTTTAGTAGTTTACACGTTACAGACTGACAAACATAAATCCACCCTCCCAAACTTTCGCATTTACTTCTAATGTTAGTAGGTTAAACATGTTTTTTTTTTAAAAAAAGGCACTTGTCAGTTTTCAACGCCGTCAGAATAAAGAAAAACTAAATAAGGGTTCCGAAGAATTAGGGAGTTGACATTCCTCGAAGAAATTCCACAAACTCTCCTTCAAAAATACTAAAGTTAATTAACGGGATTCAAAATATTCGTGCCAACATCAATGAAAAAGTTTTTAATGCTTTACAGCGAGTACAATAATTTGAGTGTTCGATTATGAGTTAACTGCTTTTAAAGTCTGAATGTTGGCGTAATTTTATAACTTCAGCCGTTTGTTGTTTACTAATAACTCTTTCAGCATTTTTCTTTTTAACTTTTATTTTTTTAATAAACTTTGAAAGTCACTTGATCGATAAATAATACCTTTGGGAATCGTTTTAATACTGACAAATGCCGACTGACTTTTAAATTATTAAAGGAAAAATAAATGACACTTTTGTTTTTAATACTGTGCTACTTGACACTCAATTTATTATTATTGTTGAACAAAAAAAAAACAGTCCAACTGGTCGTATACCTCAAAAAATTAAATAAAGATAGATGTAAATCGATTACTCTCAAAATTGCATTACCTCATTCTGTCTCCGAATGACTTATAAAGCATGATTTGTTTGCGAAAGTCACTTCATTTCAACACATAAATGCATAACTTACCGGATTTATTTATCAATCAGTTAAGTATGGCTTTACAAACGAGTTTGTTGAAGTAAATGGCGTCGGAATGAAACATGGCGTATGCTGCCCAAGACTTATGACACAATGTAAATAAACTTTGGTAAATGCGCGATGCAGGGCTGAGGGCACATGCCTTCCATACGTTAGGATTATGTCAACAAGGAATGTTTCCCTCGGGTAGACCGCACAATAAAGCATACACAACGAAATGCTACAAACTATTTTCGCCCTCTACTTATTTCCCGAATATCACACTACCGGGACATATGTTATGATCCAGGTTAAAAACTGTATATTTCATCCAAATCCGTTCAGTATTTTTGCCTGAAAGAGTAACATCCAAACATCATCAAAACTTTTCGAAAAAATTGACGACCCGAATGGCGTAGTGGTAGTGACGCTGCCTTACGTTCTTAGGGTCTTGGGTTCGAATCCCGGTAGGAGCGTCGAGTAGGAGAATGTTTGTGTGATGAGCATGGACATTTGTTTCCGAGTCATGGATGTTTATATGTATAATAAGTATGTATTTACAAACAAAAAAGTATCTATGTATTATATCAACTATCTAGTGTCCATGACACAAGCTTTGCTTAGTGTGGCACTAGGTGGCGCTGTGTGTTAATGTCTAGCGATATTTATTATTTTCGCATTTATAATAGCAGCAAAATACAGGCTATAAAGTACTCACTTCTGGGTCACAAGCTGACAAACTGTGAGATGGAATGGGCAATAACCCACAACGAGGACCTAGTGGTCTCGAACTTGGTTTGCTGATATAGAGTGCAATGCAGTATATCCGTGTGTATGATAACAGTCAAAACCACAAAAGGTCAAAGTGCAAACACCTGTTACCGAAATACGGTTATCAAAGTTACATAACACATGCGCCACGTTTTATGTTACAAAAGCAAGTATTTATACACAGAACTGTGCTATTATAAACATCCAAATATTTGCCAACATTGTAATGCATAGGAACCATACAACTAAAACGATAGACCTAATCCAACACTGAGATTAAAGCCTCTAGAGGCCACTTCAATTTAGTATCTTACACTTAATACCTAAGTGGATTTCCTAATACTATATCCAGCACAAAATCATAGACAAGAGAAGATTAATTTAATCATTCCCTAATGGCTTTATGTTGTAACTGCAAAGATTTGACAAGTACGACAAATATTTTGTGTTACTCAAGAAAGTAAATGTATTCAGTAGACTTGCCTCTCCGCACTGACTACACAATTTCCAAGTTTGCCGTATTTCGAGTACCCGGTGTTCTTCACCATAATACACAGGAAAAACCTTTACTTTTTACGGAAATTGTACGACGCATATACGTGTTAAATCTTGGGAGTTTCTTCGCTCCAAACATGTTAGTTCAACTAAAAGTTTTAATCGTTTTGCTTCGCTATCATATGAAACTTTAGCAACGTATTATGAAGGAATAGGGTTTCTACTATTCTCCTGTGCACTTTTAAACGAACATGAACTACTCTATCGAATGGCTTCTCAATTTCAACTTTTTGAAACCAGAGACTCGTTTGTTAAAACTTTTTCGTGTTAATTTAGCAATTTCCACTTGTTTTGGCAACACAACACTACCGATGTACAACCTAGATCACCCCATAGCTCTATTTGTAAAACTGTTAACTCCTGATTGAGTTTTGTAAATCCTGGACTCGGCTAGACCCAACCCTCGGCCGCTACGCCCACTAGTTTATGTAAACAATTTATGGTTTTACTGAAGGGGTTCATAAAAAACATCATGCATGAGTAAACAACCATGGGGTATGCGTTAGAACAAGTGTTTCCCGTCACCCAGTCTTGTGTTGCTTCACTTGTGTGTTTGTTTGCAAGGATTTGTTTTTCTAGTGTTATTCAGAGGCAGTGTTATGTTCTGAGTGCTCTTCTGATGCTTTAAGCGTTCTTTTGACGAGGAGATGTATTTAGTGAAGCATGAATAAGCGAAGGTTTGGTGTCTAAAATATGTGTCAACGGCAAATCCAATAATGCATTGATTGATGGAAAATAAAGCCAATACAAAACTCAACGCAAAAGTATCCAAACTGCCTTGATCAGTATCTTTTCAACTCGAGCTGTTGTGAAAAAGAACTGATATTTCACCTGTGACAAACAATAAATTAATCTGAATAAATTTGTAGTTTTATAAAAAAAAATCCTGAACTAAGTATTTTCAGGATTTTTTCTATAAAACTACAAATTTCAACGCATTCTTCAATGCGTTGTAACGGCATCAGCTAGGATCGAAATTAGATAGTCGGAATGAAATGAGCTTTTTTAAATGATGAGTTCAATAATCATAATAATTATGACGGTATTCAACTAGTTCCTCTGTACGGTTTACGTACAGGCTAGTAAGTCGCTGACGCCGCGACCTACTTTCGTTAATTCATTTACTCAGTTACGAGTACAGGCGTTTTATGAACGAATACATCGCCATGGGACACATGAAACCTGAAACAAGGAAGCCTAGTATTGGTAAAAGATGAACACTTACCTCCTGGCCGCTGGGCCATAGGAAGAGTCCAGGAACTTCATCCAGGCGCCGATGGTCGAGTACGGGTTGTTACCTTAAAAACTAGAAAAGGGTCACTTAAACGACCAATAACGAAGCTCTCACCATTGCCGATGAAACCCGAAGAACCTAGAGTAATCGGAGAGGAAGGAAAAATAACCCCATCTTCGGAAACTAAAAAACGGGGAGGCACAACAAAAACCAAGAACAATTGGCTATCGCTTGTTTTGCTATCCATACTAGCAATGACAGGATTTGCACAATCAGCGCTAACGAATAACTTGAAGGTTACACCTATTCCGAGCGATCATCCGATTTACTTCGATGAGGCGGGGAAAATTCAGTTAATACATGACGAATGGACTCTATTGGTTTACTACAACTTAACGTCATACTGGCAAGCAACTGATCGGATCAACGATTATGTGAACCAAATAGATAAACTATGCCAAAGAATATCACATGAGTACACACCTTGCGAAACAATTGTCGGCCACCTACGTCATGAACTGAGTCACCTAGCCGACTATAACTCTATGCTGCTCACTCAACACTCAAGACCAAAACGAGGTTACTTTGACGGAGTTGGGAAATTGGCAAGAACTCTTTTTGGAGTGCTCGACGCAGACTTCGCTGAAAAGTATGAAAGAGACATACAGAATCTACAATCAAATGATGACTACCTGTTACAACTTATGAAAAACCAAACATTGATAGTAGAAGCTGAAAACAATATTATTAAAAGAAACACTGCCTTTATGGATAAACAATTCGAAACATTGCGCAACTACATGAACCAAACTTGCAGCGAAATCACAAAAATAGTGAACAAGGCGCAAATGCTATTCACGATGAACGACATAAATTCCGCTGCCGTGACGTCAACTCTGATTTTTAATGATTTAAATCGAATATTGGAAATGCTGATAAATGCTCTCGCCAACATTTACAGAGGGCATCTAGATACCCATCTATTTCCGCCTTATCAACTGATCGAGCAGCTTAACATAATATCCGGAAGGTTGCCACAGGGATTGTCGTTACCGGTAAAAGACATTCAAAGGGATTTGAAAAATATCTATGACCTCATCCATGTGAAGGCTAGAATTACAAACAACTATATGCTATTTGAAATACATATCCCGTTGCTGAGTGATGAAGACTTCAAGATATATCGCGTCATACCGATACCGTTCCTTAGACAAGGACGTTTAAAACTCGTACAACCAAGTTCAAGCTTCATCGCAATCAACTTAGTAAAAAACTCTTACATAACAATGGAAGATGCGCCAATGGAAGATGGAAGAACATGCGCCAATGTACTTCATACGGAGAAGACGAATTCATATGTGTCGCACTAAGTCCTGTCTACAACATGCACGACAAGGACGCCCCATGTGAGGCCCAAGTCTTCAACCAACATGAGTCTTTATCATGCGTCCTCAATGACGTAACATGCAAAGAATCCTGGACAAAACTTCACAAATCGAACATGTGGCTATTTACATTATGCGGAAAACAGCTGATGCGCGTCATATGTAACGATCAAGTTACGCCTGCGGTCATTGACGGGACTGGAGTGATTTCCTTGAAATCAAAGTGCTTACTGCAGAAAAAAGACGCCACAATATTTACACAAAATCAGCTGGGAAGTAGTTTCAACATGGAACCAGACATAGAAATACCAACCATAAACTCAACAATTAACAATATCTTTGACCTCGGCTGGAAGAATGCGAAATTAAATATAACTGAACAAGAAACGCCAACTGCAGTAGAAATAAGAAAAATAGACCAGCAGTTGGAATTCCAGAAAAACAGAGAAATATTACCGAAGGCGTCTGACATGTCATTGTCAAGTCATGACATTTATCTCTACTCGGTTACATCTTTGTTGTTGGGAGGAATCGCTGTGATTGCCCTCTATGTTATCACTAAACGATGGTACAAAACAAAGAAAGGTGCCAAAACAGGAGTGACACCTAGAGGAAGGGATAACTTTGGAGGGGACATCGAGCTACAGGAAATACATTCGTCAGCAGCGGAGCCTGTTTACAGCGAAGCAAGACAGCCGAAGAAAGCATTTCACTTTGACGACTTAAATTGAATGTTATACTTTTACACATTTACTATTGTTTACTATTTAACGTTTAACTATTTACTTTACATGAATCGTTTTCTTTTACATTTATTTTTAACTACTGTTTGTAATGGATGCTCATCCCACTTTTCCCTCGGGAGCATGTACGGTTTACGTACAGGCTAGTAAGTCGCTGACGCCGCGACCTACTTTCGTTAATTCATTTAATATACTTTTATTATACTAAACGTTAGTTGACCATTAGCTACCATAGCGATAATACCACGGATTAGCATCCAACTTTATTTTGTAACTTTACATTAAACTACTTGGGATCGTGAAGTCTGTGGTTTTCGTCAACTCACCTCACTGCAACTTGACCACTCTGAGCCGTACATCCTCTTTGACATTTCCCTAGAGTATTATACACCGTTACCTCTACAAATTATGTCGTCCCAATTCCCATTGATTGATACTCACTCCAGAACTCGCTTTGTGGCAGCGATGCAGATGATTTAATCAGAGTTGCCAGTTTGCCACCTAGCTAGATACTAATGCCAGTTATGAATGGAAACCTAATTGGAATCCCTGAATAGCTTTGGCCAAGGAAATGAGACAATTAGGTTGTAGTGAATAGCAACGTTCGCTATATTGATAAACTGGTTAGTTAGGTTACCAAGTTAGGTATAGGTATGGTTATCAAAATATCACGCCTGTTATCCCCAAAGGGTTAGGCAAAGGCGAACCTATAGTACACCCACATTTCGCCAGTTATGTTTCAGTCCTATGTAATAGGGGCGAGCTTATTGCCATCAACATGATTCCGTGGCTGCTTCAGAGTAATTCCTGATGGAAAAATCCAATAACACTGCACGACAGTTTTTTTGTTTGGTAATCATTTTTTAACCCTCGACGCAAAAACGACGGGGTGGTCAAAGTTTGACGTGTCTGTGTTTGTTTGTGTGTGTGTGTGTGTATGTGTGTAAGTATATGTATGTGTGTAAGTATATGTATGTGTGTAAGTGTGTGTGTGTAAGTGTGTGTGTGTGTGTGTGTCTGTGGCATCGTAGCGTCCGAATGGATGAACCGATTTTGATTTGGTTTTTGAAAGTTGAAGTAGTCGGGAGTGTTCCTATGGTGGTATGTTTGATAAAAATCCGTACACGATAGCCGCCGCCACAAAATGGCGGATAACATATTTATTCAACAACTCCCTCAAATGGAAGGGCTTGACTTGAATACTATGCCCTATGATTAATTAAAAATCCAAGATGGCATCCACCACAAAATGGCAAATTAACGAATTATTTTCTATTTAACTTTCAGTACATTGTGTCAGGGTTTTTTTTATTTTTATTTAATTTTACTTGTTATGCAAAATACGTAGGTACAATGTTTTGAAGTTAGGGTTTCCAATATTTTAAGAACAAAGAACATTAATGGGTGATGCAGCATTTTTCCAAACAGATTAATTCTAATTGAAGAATATCGGGTTGCTTGCTAATGGGAAGGATAAAGCCACGGATACACTAGGGGACAATTGGAGCAACATGTTGCGGAACATGTTCCTCAACAACTACGTGGAATGTGCCGACATACATGTCGCGGAGCATTTTGTCGACCACTCTTCTCAGTGTTTATAGAAATGTCGCCCGAGGAGGTTGCAACACTGGTACAACACTGACGCGGGACACGTGCGCTCGCTCTCGAGGCGGGAGCAAGCAACATGCCCCGCGTCACGTACAATGTTGTGGGTCATGTTGCGGGACACTATGCAACGTTGCAGCGTCACGTATATTTAGTGTCGCGCGTCATGTTGCGGGACAAAATGTTCCCTAGTGTATTCGGCGCTTAATGATGGCCCTAATGAGAAACATTAAAAGTAATCTAATTAATGAGTGCCATATACATAAAATCACGCCTGTCATATCTGGAGCGTAAAGCGCCGAATACACTAGGGAACATTTTGTCCCGCAACATGACGCGCGACACTAAATATACGTGACGCTGCAACGTTGCATAGTGTCCCGCAACATGACCCACAACATTGTACGTGACGCGGGGCATGTTGCTTGCTCCCGCCTCGAGAGCGAGCGCACGTGTCCCGCGTCAGTGTTGCGCCATTTGTCACTGAGTGTAGTCGCGTACGCAACGTGCCTTTAAAATGTCTGTAGTGTGGGGAAATGATACCGTGCTTTTGCTTATAGAGCTTTACGAAAGTCGTGACTTGTTGTGGGATACTTCACACCGTGACTATCGAAATAAAATAAAGAAAAATTTTTTTTTTTGTAATAAGAAATTCCGCATCCATCACCTTTTCTTTCTCTTACGTTTCAACACACTCGATATAATTACTATGTACGCAGCAATAATAGCCACAACCTCCTCGGGCGACATTTCTATAAACACTGAGAAGTGTGGTCGTCAAAATGTTCCGCGACATGTATGTCGGCACATTCCACGTAGTTGTTGAGGAACATGTTCCGCAACATGTTGCTCCAATTGTCCCCTAGTGTATCCGTGGCTTTAGGCAAACATCTCTTTCAGTAACTATTGGATGTACAATGAATCTAAATAGATATTTTTAAATTCCCACATTTTGAAAGTTTGTAAAAGTCCCGCGTAAGGCCGGTTTTAAGGTCGTGGCTCACTTGATAAGCACCGCACCAGCACGGCACCAGCACAGCTCCTGACCGGCGCCGCCTCGAATATAGGCTACGGCGCGCGGCCCGCGCGGCGCAAGCGAGGTGTAAGCACGCGGTCCCCTCGCTTGCGCCGCGCGGTCGCCTCGCTTGCGCCGAGCGGGCCGCGCGTGGTCGCCCAGCTTGCGCCGCGCGGGCCGCGCGCCGGCCGCGCGTGGTCCACTCGCCGTCCGCAAGGCGCAAGCTCGCAGTCCGCGCGCTGGTAGTAATAGTCCGGGAGGTAGCATTGTTTTTTAGGGAATTATCTCTAGTAATTATATTTTGTGGATTCGTGGTTTAATTTTTCTTTCCATTACAGTTCTGAGATTTTTTAAAGTTCAGTTGTTCGGGTCAATCACCGAACAAATGAACATGTCAGCGTAATCGCGACACCGCGCTATATGCCTTAAATATTTTATGTATTACCTAAGTAAAATAGTCAGTACGCTTTCGGACAGCATATCGGGCGCGACTCAACCTCATCCTATTCACCTCATTAATTTGATTAGTTAACCTTTTTTACTGAAATATACCATCTTTCTAATCTTTAATCTTAGTTTATCTCAATCTCACCCCAACCCCGAACATCAGTATATTTAAATTATTTTATATTTTATAGTTTCAGCCGGTGTACTGTAACGATTGGTTACAGACCGAACGACTGACTGACATTATTAGGGTTTTTTATTTGCACCGCTACCTCCCGGACTACGAGCTTGCTGTCACCGCGAACACAATTGTAAGGTGCTTTAGTGTTGTATTAATTATTAGTTGCAGCTGCTGTAGCGCTTGCATGCTACTAATATAAGTTCTAACGGAACTGTAGGTTGCAAAAAGTTGTGCCCCTTTGGCTGCAAAGCGGCTACATAAGGTCTGCAGTGCACGCTCTAGCACTTGAGCTTGGCGCCTTTGGGAATAATCGGATTGGCTCCAGAGCTCTTAAGCAACTAGTTTGTGTTACTTGGGTGTCAACAAGCTTTCGATTTGTACTGAATTTCACATAACTCGGGAGTCTTATCATAATAGTAATGGTTTTTATGCATTGCAGCATCGTGACCAATTATATATATAGATATTATCTGGGAGTCTAACCGAACTAGGTCTAGTGTCGTGGGCTCTTTAACTAAATTTGTAACTGGCCATACATTAAACAAAGAGTACCCACTACGTGGAGAAGCACGACGGCGCAGTGACGTTGTTTCGCGGGCCACCCGGCGTCCGCGCGCGGTCCCCTCGCTTGCCGCGCGCGGGCCGCGCGCGGACGCCGCGCCGCCCGCGCGGCGAGGCGTATGGTAGCGACAAGCGCGTTGACCACCCGCCGTAAGCTTTTTCATATGTACATTCAAAAATATGTTATGCGACACACGATTTAATGCTCTAATTTGAAAGGCAAGTAAATTGCTGGGTTGGAGCGGTGCTGGTGCGGTGCTTGTCAAGTGAGCCACGACCTTTAGTGCTTGACCGATCGTCGGTGCGTACGTCGGTCGCGCTTGTCATTTGTATGAAAATTCACAAACAGTTCTCGACCGACCGTACGCACGCGTATATTGCTACGCACTGCGTACGAGGACTGTCGGTCAAGCGCGTCCGCATGCGTGCCGTCGGTCGACCGACGCGCTATGGAAACATTTAACGCGTTCAGTGCTACTCCGATTAGTGGACCGACCGTACGGATGCGCGTACCATCGCAAAGATAATCGAACCTACTAGTTCAAAACTTCAATAATATTGTTTGTATTAATAGTAATTTATATTATATTGTTTGTATTATAGTAATTTTATATCGTAGCTATCATCTAAGGATTAAGACGTGTACTTGTTTGTGACTGTACCAGTCCGACCTGTTTGCTTGGTCAGGAGAGCAGAGCACTGAACGTTACAAACTGACGATAGGTTATGCGTGTCGTCAGAGGCCCTACCCCCTAACGTTTCGCCCACACGGACGGATCTATCCGCGTCTCTCACACGCACTCGTCTGCAGACGTGCGCGAGAGAGACGGATAGATCCGTCCGTATGGACGAAACGTTGGAGTAGGGCCTCAGGACCGAGGGTACGCACCGACGGTCGGTCAAGCACTAAAACCGGCCTAATAGTGGGCGAGCCTATTGCCATGAATCGGGCTCAAATCTAGACCTCGTGGATGCCGCTGCGAAATTTCTGATGGAAACACTCAGTATGACCTAGCTCGACATAAGAATCGATCCAAGGACTTCATGTACAACAGTAGCCCTTGCGACGACTAAACTAATGAGGTGGCCATCAATAAATAATGTTTTAATAATACTCTTTCTAATAAAAATGCCTACAAAGCCTTCAACTAAGTGAATGTGCTCATATGAGTGTGATCACCTCAACGGTTCAACGAATCGAACCGATGACCTTTCGATTTAAAGGCCACTTCGGTAGCCTAAGGGATATGGTCGCTTAATGTATATGTTGCATGCACAGGTTTTATACTAACTGGCACTTTGAAGTACAAGATTGAATAAATGGTGATTTATTGTTCTGAAACTTGAATCACTTAATTTTTTTCTTGCAAACAAATTAGTAATTTGATTTGTTCGATTTTTTTTCTTTGACTGCCTCTTTTTCATAATCTACCTACAGTTCGGCAGAAGTCTTTTCTTTCTTAATACAAACATCCCTTTCTTGGGCAATCTGTATCCATGTTTAACCTTCAAACAGGACGAGATCGTCGCGGCGGTCTACCAGGACTGCGATGTCCTCCCTCTAGCATACAGTGAGTGATGATCTTTGCCGTTCACTCCGGATGCATTCACCACGATGTGACCAACACACTCCCACCTCAACGTTATCATCATCTGCCTAGCCTTTTCCCAACTATGTTGGAGTCGGCATCCAGTCTAACTGGATGCAGCTGGATACCAGTATTTTACATGGAGCGACTGCCTATCCGACCTCCACAAGCCAGCTAATACTGCCACCCACTCCCGCCAACCTGTCCCTGAAAATATTCCAAAGACATTTTAAGCTGATGCCGTTATATTCTTATCAAACATATCTTTATCTAGAAATATCGGGACCTAATATTCTCTGAATAATGCATACGCGATAAAACCCTCCTACATGGTCATAGAATATCAACCAGACGGTTATGAGATGTAAGAACGATCACAAAACGTGTCTCGCACAGTCGTGGGTGGATCTAGTAGACACTGGTTTAAGTACAGTTCACGACCTCGTATGATGCAACTTGCGACGCGATCTGCGTGCTGTACTTGTTCTCTACGCGTCACAGTAGCAGCTTGTATTATGCCCTAAGTAAACTCGTCGCAAAGAGCTTAGGTATGGATATGATGTACCGAGTAAAATTACGTAAGTAGACGAAATCTGAGTTCAAAGACGCGTAATCCTCATGTAATCCCTACGTCAACCTACAGGAGTGACTCATTACAATTTCATAATATGATTAGCTACTCGTATGTTAAGAAATAGGATAGAAAATACGTTATTATGATGCTCGCTATTAGGCGACCGAGACTTGCGTCTTATTGGGCGATCTTGCTGCTGTCTGCGGGTAACTAAGTAGGCTTGCGTTTGGTCGCTACTCGCCTAATGTGAAGTGATGACGCAGCCGTTGCAGTCGCTTTCCAAAGAGTTTGTAGGCTAGCACCAAATTATGCTGCAACTCTGTGGCGGAAGATGCGCCGCTGAACGTCAATACAGTTTTACCATTACATTTTAGCGGACACCCGATCATCCACGAAAGCCCCGAAGGCTTTAAAGTAGTTACCTACATTTTTACTAGCTCCAAAACTCTTTTCTGAGACGGGGAAAGTTTCGTCTAACTCTAGACCTTTATAATTTAATTGCTCGCTCGATAATTAAAATCACTATAAAACACCAAGCGCGAACCGAATCTCAATATTTTTAAATGTCAAACGTTTGTAAACAAACACTTTCTGCAAACAAAAATAAAAACAAACCGTCCCCTTACAATTTTCCTGTAATGTGAACCTCATTACGGATCTGCCCATTTATAACACTTTCCATGCGAGATCGTGGAGAGGGAGCCGTAAACAAGACAAACAGACTTTGTACGTACACTGTATTTTTCTTTACGTGTCTCATTTGGTAAACAGATATGGTACGGAATGCACGAGATTCTTATTGCTTTATGTTTTGTAGTAAATTGCAGCAAAAACCACTTCCAACTAGAGCTATAAATTTACACATTTTTTCATGTTTGTTTACGAAATATGATAATCGTATTTGCTCTAAAATACTTTCAAACCACGTAGGTAAGTATTAATATAGATACTTAGATAGATAACTTCATAGTTGAAAAAAAAAACACCATA
Organism: Xestia c-nigrum; assembly: GCA_916618015.1. Taxonomy (NCBI): domain Eukaryota; kingdom Metazoa; phylum Arthropoda; class Insecta; order Lepidoptera; family Noctuidae; genus Xestia; species Xestia c-nigrum. The sequence goes on from OU745260.1 coordinate 18,574,325, forward strand.
ATTGTACTGCGAAAATAAGGCACCGATTGGCAGAAGTGACAGTTTTTTACGGAAAGCGTCGGAAAACTCGTATGCGTAAGTCTTAAAACTGCTGTTTTTGTGTTACGGATTTTGAGGCCGTGTTATATTACCCGTAGCTAGTGCTTCGTTTGTAGATATGTAATAACTTATGCATTTTCCACGCAACTTTAATTAGCCATCAGACAGACAATATAATACCAATGTACGTAAATTGATCGCACGAGCGAACATGAAATGTAACCGTTGCGTGTTGCCGCAACAGTTAATTTTGATAATTAATCACATTACATGTGCTCAATAATTAAAGCGGTATTTATGATTTTGGATATCTGCTGGACGTCTGTCTGTGGCTCGTTACGTAATGTACCAGCTCTACACCACTAATATTTAATAACTACAAAACAAATGGGGCCCTAATCGTATCCACGTATATGTCACCGTAAAATTGTCAAATACGTTATATTGTAATATCTCTAGCGAAATTGTAAAATCTTGAAATATTATCAAATGAACATACTACTTACAACAAAACGCATTATTTTTCGTGAAATGCATGCGATGGTAGTCAACTCACGCGGTGTGGAGGGAAGGAGGGGTCCCCCATGCCCAGTGGTACAACTCTCATGAAAAGATATTGTACCATACCTGAGAAATACCGATTATTATAACCTAACCTTAACACACTTTATATTCCCCTAAAAAGCGTAGTCGACGGAGCACCGCTGCGCGGGGCCCCCCGATTTCCGAGTGCAGGGTTTAAAGGAACTTAACTAACCTAACGGGGGGGTGCCCCAAGTCCCGATTATGGGAGCAGATATACTTCCGTATGTTCAGTTGACAATAATTCGGGAGTTTACAATATCGCTAGAGAGAAACACGTTATATTGTTATATTGTAATATAACGTGTTAGACAATTTTACGGTGACATATACACGTTTCATACATCTGGTCATAATACGCTTTTTTACTGAAATATTTTGTTACCTAACTCGTTTAATTTATTAAAAGTTTATTTTATTTCTCGGTTTACGTCGGTCTTTTCATGTTGACTGACGTTTGAAAAATATTTAATCTAGTTAAACGTCACGAAAGTTGTTATTAATATTACGTAATGTGGATCAAATAAAACCGCCCTGTTCTGTTGTTCTCACTTAATTCGAAAACTTTTCTAATTGGGTCACTTCGTGTCGAGTAACAGGTTTATTGAATTAGAGTGGAGAAGGGAAATTCTTCATGTGTATGCTCCCTAGAGAGGTCCTCCGTGTAACTTGATCAAAAGGTATACTCTATGACTTTTGACAGGAATATTCCGTATCTCTCTAAAACTTTTCTTCCGCAGAGCTAACAGAAAATATATCGTTCACTGACACTATACTTTTTAAGAACGAGCAATACTAAATAAATCTTTTATGAGCCCGATTCCTAAATGTAATCCAAAAAAATAACGCGATACGATAAGACAAACACAATTAATCTGCCTGTTTACGTGGTAATTTAAAACGACATTGCCGCGTAAACCTGCCTGTCAAATGGACACTTCCGCATCATACCTAGTTCACTCCACTCACAACATTCCTGAATAAATTCACACACAAACATAACATAGAAGCTTTAACAATTAACTAATTGCGTCAAAGTTTCGTGCTTAACTCGTGTCATAGCGTAAAAGATCCCTGTCCATTTTAATTACGAAACTACCGAACGAGGAGTGGCCCGATAAACATTTTTTATTTCGCCTTATGAAAAATGATGTATACGTTCATTTCAGCGAGTAAATACCCAATATGCATCGAACCGACATCAAAAGACTGCTCGTAAAACAGAATTATACGACACATGACCCTTAAATGGAGGCATAATGGTGATATTACTATTTTATAACCCCGGAACCTCAGAAGAAAATTACTCCAGAGCAGATAATACTGGCGTTTTGTATACCGCAGCTACGGTGCTATTGCTCTTGTCGTAATAAATTATGCGTGTGCGGTGTACATATAGAAACCTTTTTGTAATGTTTATGTTTATAGAGTTAAAAGAAAGCAAATGACGTGCCGTCTGTCATCTATGGTTATATCATGTCTCTCCTCTTGTCACTTGTGTAGCGTGTGGAAATGACATAGCATATAGGCTTGTTTATTGAAATGTTTACGAAAAACGTATTAAGAATGGTTTTAACTTTTTGGGACAAGATGCATGAAACGTGCAGATCAGGTGCGTATTGCTAGAACCGCGATGCTTGGATTTACTGCCTGTTAAAATGGAGTTTGGATAAGTATTAACACATTTCGATTAATTTTCGTCTATTTTGAAAGATATTTTAGAGGTATCTCGCAGCATAAAATAAAACATGTTCATTGTATAAGTACTCATTAAATACCTTGCTAATTGATCAACATCAGCCACAAAACCGTCCGTGTGGTTTAATCATTAATTAAGGCGATGGGAATAAAAAATACGCTTCTAAATGAAAATTCCGAGAACTTTTAATTGGCATCCCCTGTTTATCTTCGTAATTTTTACGTCCCTTAAAATCGAATTGATCTCGATATTTGAATCGAGTTAATAGAAGCGGGCAATAGGGACTTCGCAATAAAATTATCGTTGGGTCTGCCGGAATCGTTCTGAAGACCCCAACGGGGGTAGTATCTACCGCACCCGTCCCACCCCGTGACCCACTTATACATTACCCTGGATACGCGTTATGCCGCACGCAAAATTGACGTACCCATCACTGTTATGTAGCTCCTAAATTATATTTCGGCGACAAGAGGAAGTTACTTGAGGTCTGTCTTTCTTAATATAAAATAAATGTTGGTTCTTGTGTACTGCTAAGGTCTCACAACTTATCACAAGTCCTGCGATAGCCTCAGATCAGAGCCACTCTGAAGTGGACTTTGCTTTATTCAAGGCAGTCGTTAAAACTTTTTGAGATACGTTAAACAAATGGACAACTGGACACTATCGTTAATCTTTTGCTCGTTTCAATCATAGTTATCGATAGCCGCTATAATCGATTTGTTCTTCTTCAAATGATTCTGCGAATGATTTATTCGTTGTGCGCTTACATCCGTCGCATCGATGCCGCGTCTTTGTGACGCTAACGGGCTTTCCGAGTGCTTCGATTCCCGATACCGGGGATATTGACGGCTGCGGGAAAAATAGCTTCTTTCAAACAACGTCGTATCAACACGCCATTTTTTATTTTCTTTGAATTAATTTGCTTACTAAGTGCTTGCGGAGAATTTTCCGGCGGGATTTTTTATTCTGTCAATTGACGAAGCTTTCAATGAAAATGTTTGCATTTTAGAGTGCGCTTGATGATTGTATCGTGAGGCAAATTGGGAGGGGAGGTAAATAGCTACGTCATATGTACAACAGAGGAAAAGCGAACATTTGTATGACAGTGAGGTGTAATGGGTTTATCAAAAGAGCTATTTGCTTTAAAAACACAGCTGTAATATTGTGTTACACGTGGACGGGATTTGTGTCAGGATATTTCCAAAAGGAAAAGTCGAAGTTCCCGACTGTCTCTATCGTGAATTTCACGCACGAGGTCATTGGTTGGACTGTGTACCTTTGATTTACTTAACCCAAGACTTTCCTTAAGATATCAAACGTTAAGAATAAGAAATCTGAGTAAGTAGGTAATAGTATGTATTTCTTTAAAAACAATCTTTCTTTTGTTGTACAGAATGGAGCGGCGGCGGCGGTAACGGCGAGTATCGTGTAAGAAGACAGCTGTCCGTGTCTTCGGACTCGAAACTCCTCGACGAAGGTGCCAGGGAGGAGGCCCGGGTAGTCATGAGGCCGAAGCGACCGCCCAGGCCCAAGTCTGAGGCCTATCTAGGGCCTCACGACCACTCCAACCGACGCACCAAGCGGTTTAGTGCCTTTGGGGTAAGAAGATTCATATATTACGTAGCTGTTGTACACTATCAGTGTTAGATTTTGCAGAACTGAGCTAACAATACCTGCAACTTAGTAAATAGGTTCTTTGTTGGTACCCGGAATACCGGGAAGCCATAATCGCGGAACTAGGTCAGGTAGCACTACTGCTGTACCGGGATTTCCCGGTATTGTTGATCCACAAATCCCCAGGGGCAAGCCCTAGTTAGATTAGTAGTAGAAGTGAATATTTGAATATAAAGATAATATCGCACGGTTAAAATACGTTCAGGTATGCGAGGAGAAAATCACATAACTAGTCATCTCAGGTATTAAGTACAGTGAAATTGTTTTCAAACACGTAAACATACACAGACTTGATTACAAACATTTTCTTCAAACATATCTCAGTCAGATACCATTACTTTTACTATTAAAGCTGTTTACTATTGTTACTGTATGTCAACGTAAACACAAATAGAGTCACTTAAACATAGTTATTTTCATAAGTCATAAGTCATTTAATCATTTGTTAACATAGGTACAATAAATAGTGGTTTTAAAAGATAACAAGCGCGCTATGTTATGCCCGAAGACGTACAAATATTTATAGAGGTCATTGATATTAAAAATTGAAAATCTTTTAAATTATACTACTTGAATGCAAACAAAATCATCATTAATATAAAAAATAAATAAAAAACAGAAAAAAATCATCATAAATGTCAAAACTAAGTGTCACTTTACGTCAAAATTCAAATCAAGTACTTATAAAACAAAATAAAAAAGATAAAAAATAATACAAAATGTCAATGTGCAACAATGGCATAAAATGTATAAATGTCAAAACTAAGTGTCACTTACTACGACAAAATTCAATTTAAGTATAAACAACGTAAAAAAAGAACATTAATATAATAATAATCTATGTCAGAATAATACATGTCAAAGTAATTTAATTTCAAAATATAATTAGTCTCAATTTGTTAAACCTCAATATTTGTAATTCTAAATTAATTCGTCATTTAAATATTCGTCAACTGTATAATAGCATTTTTCAATTAAGTACAATTTCATTTTTTTCTTAAACTGCGCAAAATCTAGTTCTTTTATGGCATCTGGAATTTTATTGTAAATGCGTGGAGCCATACCAAGGACACTTTTTTTTACTAGTGCAGTTTTACATTTGCAATTACATAAAGCATTCTTGTACTGGCTACGAATTGGAACACTTCGTACCATTGTCATTTTCTCAAAAAGGTTGGGATTCGTTTTGACAAAGATACTAATTTCTAATATGTATAACGCCGGTAACGTTAGTATTTTTAACGATTTAAAATGCGGTGCACAGCTGTCATCTGTTTTCAGACCACACATGGCTCTTATGCACCTTTTTTGTGCCTTGAATAATAATTCTTTATCCGGGGAATTACCCCAAAAAATAATTCCGTATCGTAAGAGTGAGGCTACTAGCCCATGATAGGCAACAAGTAACGCGTCTGTATTTACTTTTCGAGCCAATTGAAAGAGTGCATAGGCAGATTTATTAATTTTCTTACATAGCTGTTCTATATGAGCTTTCCAGTTAAGGGTATTGTCAATATGGATATCTAAAAAAACGCTTACTTTTACTTCCTCTATTTCGTTGCCATTGTAATTGACACAAATTTTTGGAGTTTCAATTCTTTGGTGGAAATGCATTACTTTGGTTTTCTTGAGGTTGATTATTAAATTATTCATATTAAGCCAATTAATTATGTCAGTAAGAGTATTATTAATGTCAAGTTGATAAGTATTTAAGTCTTTACAAGTTACTACGGCAGTGCTATCGTCTGCAAACAAGATCATTTGTTGTGGTGTCACTTTTGGCAAATCATTTATGTAAATAAGAAATAGAGGTGGCCCAAGCACACTACCCTGAGGCACTCCATATTTTATACTTCTGAAATTTGACAAGTAGGTTTGTTCCGTTTTTGTTTTCGCGCACACTCTTGAGATTTCAGTACATTGTTGTCGATTACTTAGATATGATTCTAGTAATTTTAGAATGTTCCCTCTGATGCCATAGCAGTGCAATTTGTCTAGAAGGATTTTATGATCAATTAGATAACAATAGATTTCACTTCCATTTCGCACGTCCGTATGCACATAGATATAAAAGAAGAGATAGAAAAATAATGATAAATGTTATGGTGGCTTTACACCCTTGCCGAACACGAGGCAGGGCGAGTGCGAGAGTGTTTAGCCAAGCGAGAAACCCCGAAGCTAGACGAGCGCTCCTATACGAGGTGTAAATAGACCTTACGAACCCGTCAACCAAGCTATCTATACCTCAAAGTAACTGTGTAATTTTGTTGGGGTGAAAAATCATGTTTTCACTCCAAAAACATCCTAAAACATTGTATTTGCATTGATGGATGCATTAAACATTACAAACTTGTATTTAACCTTTTGGACGCCATTGCCACATATACGTGACAAGCAAGCGCGTGCCCTGTGCGCCAAACGACACAAATATGTGACAAAATAGTAGATGAAATTGTGGCTTGGCGTGGAGGGCACGCGCGTTTATGCTGTGGCGGTCAAAAGGTTAAAGGAAAACTGGTGAAAAAGTTCGAAATTTGACGTCCAATATCTCCGTAAGTAGAGGGCTAGGTATGGTCTAGCTAGAACGAAATGATCGCAATGACGGAACAAGAGCCTCTCGGCTTCATTCATGGCATTTTTATACACTCTCGCTCTGGCCCTGCCTCGGAGTATCTCGGCTAGAGTGTACAGCCACCTTTAGTGTAATATGTTCCGCGGCGGAGCATAGTGTTGCTAGCTTACAAATAGGCCGAGCAGGACCAACGGCGACTTTGATAGATGGCGCGATTAGATCGGGGAGTAATTCTGGGATACCAGTCATTTGTGATACTTTGTGTGCTTGGAAAAGGTTTTTGCTTGCAGTATTGTTTGGATGGTCGTTGGCGAAGCTCAATTAGACTAGAGTTAATATTGATTGCTTTATAAGATAACACACTTTGCATTTATGGGTTTTACTTGCTAAATTCAACACTGATGATCTTGATCACTAATAGAAGAGCATTCAAATTCAAATTCATGCATGAATATATATAGAAGACCTGCCGCATCAGCCCCAAATAAATTGCGTTTACGGCAGGAGAATGACTTGCTAAACGTAATAGACCTTTCAATTACTTGAGTTTATAAATGGATACAACTTATTTACTTACAACGCCATTACGCCATCCTTCTAGTTTATTGAATGCGATCGATTTCAATCTATTACAGCCAACTCGTCTTTCAAAAAGTAAACCACGTAGAAACGTCCAATTAACGTTTCTAACACGAACTCAAGTATTTTAGCTACCGATAACCGTCGGCTATTTTTACGAGGCATACATTATAAGTAGAATTTTATTCGAATATGCAAGTATGCGTAAGTGCATTAGCTTAGCTAAATATTTTGAGTTTGGGCTGGCTTCCACTTGACCTAAGTAAGGAAGCGCACTACTCAGGAATATCGAAAGGAAAATCCATCATAAAATGCGGTTTCTATTAAAGTGGATACCAGTGAAGAGTAGAGGAGATCAGACTCCATATTCACAACGTTTCGATTCGATTTCGATGCGGGAAGTTGTATGTCTGTCTCGCTCGTTTTCGTTATGTTAAAAAAGGATAGACATCCAACTTTTCGAATCGACATTCATTCCAAACGTTTGTGAATACGGGAGCAGGAGACGTGCAAGATTAGATGAATCACAGGACAGAAAAGAGATGCAATGTGGATTCCAACATTTCCAACCGAAGTGATTGGGTGATTCCAACCAGTCCCTCTGCTTTTGTGTGACGTTTCAGAAGAGCTTTACGAGGAAACGGGACAGTGAGGTTAAAACCCACCAATATCATGAGTCCATATCCATACACTTAGAGCAATTTTATTGGTAGATATTTTCCTTGCTGAAAGCTTAATTGAACCGGTTGAGGAAAGGAGACAGAGAAGTAACGATACGTTCACAATATGAACTAATTGTTATAAATACCCACTGTTTTGCTTACTAGGATTTTGTGTGGTAATAAAATAGGCGAAGTCAACAGCAACTTATTCCCACGGCTGCGCCAGCGTGGGATAAAGAGTACCCTATGTGTTAATCCTGGTTATAAAATATTTTTCTTAGCGTTTCATTCAAATCTGTTCAGTGGTTTTTGCGTAAAAGAGGAACAAACATCCATCCATCCTCACAATTTTTCGCATTTGTAATATTGGTAAGATCGATATTAAATTGTATTAAGCTGCACAAGGAAATTTCGTTTCGGTAATTTATTAGTATAAAATGTTATTCAGCTACATGAAGAAGGTTTGATAGAGGACAAGGGATCATTTAACTCTTATTCTCTCGACAAGACGTTAAGTACAAATGCATGAAAAAGTACTGACTATCATTTACGTTAAACCAATTCATACGAATTCCTCTGTTGTATTACAAAGAAATCAATTTATAACAGTAACTCATTACACCTACCTTGCCTTTTTCCAACTAAATAGTTGGGCCGCGTTCCCAATACACCCGTGACGATTTATTTATCGTTCGTTATTAGTTAGCAAAACTCGTGAACGACAGTAACCGCGTCGTCCTATATGTAAACATCTCCATTTAAGGCGAATACATGAGCTAAATGCGAGTTTTATAATTACTAAAAATATATGATTCACTGCTATAAACAAGAACAGAAAAATATATGATGTTCTTCAGGATATATGCTAGCATGATAGTGTTTTGAAAACATAATACAATTAATTTGACTCGATACAAAATAATCACGAACTTATCTCTAAAAATATCTTTCAAACAAAAAAAATACATACTTACTAATATACATACATGCGATCATTTTGATTTTTTGGTAAATAATTCTACAAGCAACATTTTTGCATGATAGTGTTATAGTTTTTTAATCCGATCAATAGTTTTTTTGTAAATCGATCAAAACCACTCATTTCGCGCTATTGGCCAAATAGCGCGAAATGAGTGGTTTTGATCGATTCTCTCAGTGACAACCACTTTGTAGTTCAAGCTGATTAGAACCTTATTCTGACAGCATTTCAAACGAAGTTTGACCCACCACAAATAGATTTGCTAATTTAGCTCGTGTAATCACCTTAAATACACAAACCAAGACACTTAAGGCTGATGTTCCAAGGTATCCCGCGAAATTCAAATTATCTTACGTTTTTTTGCAATTTGCTAAGTTGTATGTTGATGAAAATATCGGTCGCGGCTGTAAGCCGTATGTAGTTACAGAATTAAAATCATCAGAATCATCAATACAACTCTGTAAGTTCATGATAGTCGAGGAACGAATTTTTTACGGTCAAAGTCGTTACTCGGACTTTTATGAACTTTTTACTCTTTCAGACGTCTTACACAACGTATAGCCACCCACGCTTTTACCTTAAAACTACACGATTATTTGTCGTCACGACATAGTGGGAACGGGGTCTTACGGTTAGGTTGACTGTCAGTGTAAACTCGGTAAAACACATCATGTACGTGAAATTACCGTGTATAGTATAGTTCCTATTTGACCTTCACAACTTAGCTTCATTACAATTATTACAATTATTTACTCTCTAACCCCCACCCCTCACATGCTTACGTAAACATTGGTAAGTATATGCATTTTTCATTTTTTTTTATTCATGTGCAGCAGTTATAATTCTAGAAATAAGAAAATAAGCTTAGGATAGAGTACTTAAACAATTCAACTTTGGCCAAAGTGGATCAACAGTCAATTCAAGCATAGACAATATGTGTAAAAGTAAATAATTATTGCTGACGTAATCACCATCTAGACACCCCCCATGTCATCGAAAATAAGCAAGGCATAGACTCCTCCGCCCCCCCCCTATAATGCTTACGTAATACTTGAACGGTCCCCTACTAAGTAACTTACCTCAATTTGGGTTTCCAACCCCGAAATCAACATCATATCAACCCGGTATCACTCACTGCTAGGTATAAGCCTCCCCTTTCTGCTGTGCTTCCCTTATCCAGGTGTTTCCCGCGATTCTGACGATATCGTCGATCCAACGAGCTGTATGTAGTACGGCTCTGGTTTCTTTGGCTTGGGCACCACTCGTTCAAAGCCTTGCTCCATCGGCTACCTGTGAGGACAGTCAAAGATTCATGAGCGACTTGCAGGAAAAACAGCTAAACATGCAATTTAGGAAACCAACTTAAGTCCATGTTCACCAAAAAGATGACAGTCTGATTATCTAAAACAGCTGTTTAAAACACATTTGTATGGGGTAATATGTCACAGTGACAGCTGTTTTTAGATAAACAGACTGTTATCTTTTCGGTGAACATGGACCTTAAACACATACTTTTGTCCAATTTATTCCATACTCCTAATATGCCATGATTATGGCGTGTCGTAAATTATAGGATTATTTCATTGTGTTCAGTTGATTAATGAATGTTTTCTGTCTGTCAACAGGGTGATTCTCCCTTCGGGAAATCCGAAGCATACATAAAACTCGAGCAACTTGGTGAGGGTTCCTACGCAACAGTGTATAAAGGATATAGCAAGTGAGTATTGTTTTGTTATTTAAAACCTTATTTAGCAACAGCTAACTTACAAAATAACGTCTGCATATCTAGTTGGCACGAGACAAACAGACGTTATTTTGTTTTGCTTTGACAAACTTATTCTAGCAAGTAGCAACAGCCAGACAGCCAACCAGCTAGCCAGCCGGCTTTGTAGTAACTTTTAGCTATAAGTTTGTCAAAGCAAGTTTTTGTGACCGTATTGCTTGGATTACCACTACCGAATACACCTCGGGAATACTCAAAAAAAATGAGGCATTCTTATTCCTCCCATTTTCTACTATCTACACACCTAAACAAGTAAATGCATGTTTTACATGCGAACGAAATCGAAGGCAACAACTACTACAGTATAATCCTTTAAACTAACGTATACGATAGGTCCCGGGTAATTGAGCGATCCCTTCGGGAGTTTCGGAGCGAGGTCTAACGAACTAATTGTAACTAAGTATAATGTTAAAGGATTACCGGCCATCCTTTTGGCGAAAACCTTTTCTATATTTATCCTTTACACACTTTATTGTTGTCGTTATTTTTCAATGTCGTTATCTTGTTAATGCCCGCAGCTTCGCCCCCGTGGAGATGAGCAAATGTCCCACGGCATCGTAGTACGGCGTTAAAAAGTATCCCATGTGTCAATCCAGGTTATAAACTATCTGTATGCCAAATTTCATCCAAATCCGGCTAGTAGTTTATGCGTGAAATAGTAACAAATAGCCACCCATCCTCTCAAAACAAAACAATAGGCACGACTACAGTATCCAAAAGCTACAAATCTATTTAGTTCGTCAGTTAGATTATTGGAAAATAATGGACACGTATTTTTTGTTTTTGTAAATCTATGAATATTGACAAAGATAAAACGCATCAAAACTCGGGAGTGGGGGCTCCTAACGTCAAAACTAGCTAAAATTATACCTAGGTTCACGCCTAAGTATAATTTTAGGTAGTTCTAATTATTGGGAATTTTAAAAGCGTCGTATCTTCGTCAATTTTGATTTACGTAAGTAACAAAAGAAAATATACAGGTCAAATATTTTTTAATAATCTACCTAATGGACTAATTAGATTAGTTTGTCGTCTACCCTATTAAAATATCAGTGATGTAGTAGGATTTAAACTCAATGCCCGGTACTTGCAGATAAGCGAACTTGCCACCGAATATTCTCTACCAGTCAATTTTAAAGCACTGCACTTGGAAACAGTAACAGTACAATCACAGTGACGTTTGGTCCATTCAACTAGTCTTTACGAGGTGGTGGTGATAGGGCATAAACGCCCAGAAACAAATGTTTTGTTATCGCGAAATTAGGTGAACTTAATTGAATTATAGCTAACGATATAGTTTAGATTAAGGTAGAAAAGAAGATGTCTGATGAGAAGAGTTATAGAGAAGTATGTAAGAAGAAGCCATGCTGGGCAAGAGAATGATGATGGTTTAGTTTAGGTTTGTTCACATTCACTGGAAACCTACTTTAGTTTTTGACTTGAATGTGCCCTGGCGGTTGAGAGTAGGTCATGCTCACTCAAATGTCTCGCTGATGATGGCGCGTGTGCCGGACCATTTAGCTCCCTTCAAAATGGTTGAGCTGAATGGTGCTGATCCATGCGTCATGTTCGTGAACGGGCGCTGTCAGTTGTGACTGGTCATCACTTAGTTGCCATGGCTTATTTGAAAGATTTTTTTTTGTTTTTACTATGGACACTTTTAACGTGCACATCTTGCTACATTGTTCTCACATAATTTACCATCTCAACATGAATGATGTAACCAAGATTTTGTAACAACAATTTGATTTAAAGTGTCCATGGAGTTTCTTGCCCGTTCTTCTACATAGAGATCTACGTTAGGGAATGGGCAACTACAGTACTTTCACAGTTTTTATATCTTGTGACTGGTCCCAGTCGTGTGTAGCTACATTTAATTTTCATCTTTGTTTCGACAATTCAAAAGTGCCTGCTATTGGCCTACTTGAAATAAATGCTTTGATTTTGATCTTGATTTTGTTCCAATACAAAACAACAAGTACCTAGTAATTTACCAACCAAAAACAACTTCAGGCAATATTTCCCTTTGAATAAAATCACACAGCACAATGAGGAAGTTGCCTAATTGACACAAGGAAATTAATTATTCTACAGTAAAAGTAATCAGCTTTATAAATATTTATGCATTTCGTAACGAACATCAATATTTAAATTTGCGTCGAGGGAGTCCTCGAGTAGATGCGGACGAGGCACATTTCAGCAAATCTTCGCTATCACTCGCATAACTAAGAGTTCCTTGTCTGATAACTTTCAAACAGCCTTGCTTTTTATGACTTTATTAACTCAAATAGATTGTATATTACACAGTTTGATTATTACTCAAGATTTGTTTATCTTTAATGCGAATAAGACTTAATTTAGTTTGTTCTGGAATCACATCCTTTGTTGGATTTATCTGTATATTTCTTTCATTTTTAATAAGTAGGTACTGAAATATTTCCATAAACTGACTATTTTATTGTATCCCTTAAGTACGTAGTATTTGATAAATTCTCGGATTCATGAAAAAAAAGTGCTTTTCTCGTGTTTTCTCGTCATCCGCTTCCGAGTTCGAGATTTTTCGCAACAATGTCGCCTTTGTAGCGCATTTGTCATACTCCTTCGCGTTTCCACTTCGACCTTTGAAGTCACTCGATATGTAAAGCACCGCGCTGTTATCCAATTTTGTAGGTATCAAAATACTACGAACATTTCGGGATGAGAGCATTTGGTTTTAAAAAATAATGCTAACATAAAATCCAACCGGAATACCATCTGAATATTTTTCAGATTTATTTATCATTGGCTTAACAGCGTTCAACATTCCGGCTCGTTAATTTTAATATCAGAACTCACGCCAAATAAAATTTTACGTTAAAAACTCTCGTGTATTTAGTTCACGAATTAATATGCTAAACCCTGGTGGTGGTGAGGTCAGGTCGAGTGTGCCAAGTCAAACGGAACATACAGTGTTCATTGCTCGTGAATATTGAATGAAGTGCACCTCACTGAGTTGAGCTGTAATAAACGTGTTCAATTCCCAATTGTCGTATTCATGGCGCTTCAAGTTTCCTTACGACGCTATTATATGATGACAACACATCATAATTTCAACACGAGTCTTGCCATTCTTAGTACAAGAGTTAGTTTCAACTAGCACTTATAAAATTAGTTCAAGAATGCCTTGAGATCGGGTAACTACATTCTCGTACCTCATAAATGCCTTAAAATTTCGTGAAGCTAAAAGCTAATGCTGAAAGCAGTTAGGTATACCTTGTGTATAAGCTTTTACGTACTAAGACGTTAACTAGGAATTAATTTGTAATGTAACATGTACCAAAAGCTCTCTAGCGGAATTTGGCAAGAAAGTTAGTAGATTGCATAAAAATATAAAAAGCAGGAAAAGTGGCAAGGGGGCGTGTCGGTGTCCGCGCGACTGGCACAAGAGCGGCATCTTGTGGCAGTCATAAGCTATAATACTATTTTGCAATAAATACATTGCTCCACAACCACTACGTAAGTTTGTCGCTAAGTGACTGGACAAGCAATGTAAAAATCACCAAACGATAGTTCAGTAAGCGAATGCATCGCGTAGTGCGGCCGCTGCTTCTTACGACGAGTTAGAGTGATGTGCTTGTGTACCGATGTTTTTGTGTGGGTTAGTTATACGGTGCAAATACACAATGTGTTTGATGGCATAAGGTTTATAAATGATTGTGTACTACGTTCTGTGTTAAGAAATGCGGGTGTGTGCGCGACTGCGTATCTATAGCGTTTACTGAACTGCATGTGTAGTAGTTGATGTGTAGTAGAGGCAAAGCGGTGACACAGGGTTCCGATACATTTTCGTCTAACGGGCATATCTGCTTCTTTGTTATGTCTATGGTAGATTGTAATGACATAATCAGGTCCGTACTTTACTTAACGACGTTAAGTCGTCTAGCATATTAATGAGCTTAGTTTCCTGATCAGCAAGCGCTAGACACATTGACATAATTACTTGTATCCGGTAATAAAACCTTAGAGGACTTCCTATCCTACTTTTCTTTATGCTTGTTCGTAGGTCGACAGGTGCTATAAATTGTTTACTTTTCCATGCCTCTTCAATTTCAATGGCTAGGGTATACGATGCAAATGGAGGCATAGCGCTGCATTATTTATGTTACCTAGAATAACGTGTGAACTAGCATAGTCGTGACCACGACCGGTATGAACAATGAGAAGCTGTCCGTAAACTCCTTGTTTTATTTTATTAAACGTGCCATTAGCACAAAACGCTGTGGACGTAAGTAGTATTGTTTCAGAGAACCATTCCATACAAATTGTCTTGAACTGACAATTATAATGAGGAGTTTTATCAAAGGGATGTCTGACGTCAAAAGGACCCGACGAGCTATTCAGAATCCAATACAAACGGCATGTTATAGGAATTTTCTTGTTTTCTTAGGGCCATGGCAGACACGATACTTTGACCGTCGTTGATTGAGAATGTATCGCTGTTCGCGATTACAAGACTGCTTTGGGTCACGATAAAAAAAAAAACATCGATCAATGTGAAGCCCGACCCTCACTGAATGCTGCGAACCGAAGTGTACGAGTCACTGTGTCGAGCTTCCAACAAAAGCAACTACACACATCAAAAGTGTCTAGGGATCAAGCATTTTTATGCGGATTTCTTGAGATTGAGATGTGGCTTTGTAATAAATTTATGATTTTATAAATATATATGGATCCTTTTTGGTGCATTTCATAATTTGAATCAGGAACTGTGAATCAAATTCGAGTAAAAGATGAAAATCAGCTGTCAATATTTTCCCTATAAAAACATACAACGCATTGAAGACATTATTAGTGCTACTGTTTCCCTACTACTGATTAAAACCAACGTTATTATGGAGCAGCGACGTCATTTAAGCAGGGAAGAAATGCTCAGAGCCGTGGGAATGATAGAAGCTGGTTTCCGTGGTTACTGTGGCTTTAGCTCTGAATACAAGTCAGAGTGTTATCAGTCGACTTTGGACACGTTACCGAAGCACTGGTACCGTGGCTGAGCGCCATGGAGGACGGTATCGCTGCACCACACGGAGACAAGACCGATACATTCAAATCTTAACTCGAAGAGCTCCAACAATAACATCATTGTTAGCCGTGAGGCTTCATCACTCTTCAGGGAACTTAATTAGCGACCAAACAGTCAGAAACCGCTTGCATGAAGTGAACCTTCATTCCCGAAGACCGCTACGGGTACCACCTATAGTAATGCACAATCGTAGGATTCGATATCAATGGGCTCTTGAACACAGAAATTGGGCAGAAGAACAATGGCGTTTCGTGTGCTTTTCTGATGAGTCTCGTTTTGGTATGAGACCGGATACAAGACGTATACGACACTGGAGAACCCCTGGACGCCAACAGCGATTAAAATCCTGCCAGGAAGTCCATCCTTATAGTGGTGGAACCATCATGGTATGGGCGGGTATTTGGATCGGCGGAAGAACTGAGTTGATTTGGATCAGAGGCAACCTCAACGCTTAAATTTATGCTGGGACGATTGTATCAGACGTCATCGTTCCTCTACAAGTGCAAATCGGTCCCTTATTTCAGTTAATGCATGATAATGCACGACCGCACACCGCAAGAGTTGTAAGACAGACTCTCGCCGCAGCTAACATCAATGTCCTGCCCTGGCCTGCTCTGTCGCCAGACTTGAATCCGATTGAGCATGCATGGGATATGCTACAGAGAAGAGCTCTGCCGAATATGGAGGGTATCCAGTCTCAAGAAGACCTTTTTTTGTTGTTGCAACGAACATGGGCGGCCATTCCACAGCGTGATTTGGATGAACTCATTTTGAGTATGCCAAACCGATGTTCTTGTGTTGTTAGTGTTCGTGGTAGAAACACGGATTATTAATTGTTTAAGTTACCCAATAAAATTTTAAAGAAAACTGTTATTTCAGTCTTTTTTTCGAACTTTTGTGTTAGTGGTTCAAATGTCAAAAATCCCTTTATTAGGAAAATGGCAAATTTCTTTATTAATGCAAAGGTGACTTGGTTTATCGTTACTGTGACAAACGAAAACACTTTATTTGATGAATCCTTAAAGAAAATTTTAATTAATATCAATCAGGAGAAAAGTTATTGCAAAAATATATATGTTGATCCCTAGACACTTTTGATGTGTGTATACCTATCACCGATGTTAAAAAAACTGTGTTTACTATATCTCTTATTTTAAGTAAGTATCAAAGCGTCATACAGTCATACTAAAATCGTCCTTTGTTCGCAGTTTAACGCAGCAAGTGGTAGCATTGAAAGAGATCAGACTGCAAGAGGAAGAGGGGGCGCCGTTCACAGCCATCCGGGAAGCTTCGTTACTCAAAGAGTTGAAGCACGCCAACATTGTGACACTCCACGACATCGTGCACACCAGGGAGACGCTAACTTTCGTGTTTGAATTTGTAGTAAGTGATCCATCATCTCATCATTTCAGCCTGGAATCGCACACTGATAGCTAGAGGCGAGGCTTTCCCTTTCTCCTGACACACTTCCCAGTTCCGTGCATCCTTCATCCAGGTGGTTTCCGCGACTAACTCAACACGCTTTTGACCCTATGCAGGCAATTTTTTTTTTGCTAACCTGCTCTGTCCCACTCCTGGGCAAAGGCTTCCTTCCACTCTTTCCACGTCTCGCCAATCCCTTCTTCCTCCTTCGTGGCCTGCCACGACCCCGCTTCACTGTGTCAGGTTATTATTTCCTTTTATTTTGGTCCACAGCAGGCAATTTACAATATGTAATTTACTGCATCATCATGGCTCTCAAAACGGAGAAAGATGACATCGTGGGGAACTATGATGTTCTAGAACAGAAAATTCGAAGACTTTGACAACCACCAACCTACATTGCATAATCCACCATGCAGGGGGGGCAATCTCTTGCATAGAGAGGGAGCATCTGATGCAGCAATAAAAGTGATAGGTGGTTAAATGCTGATAAAATAAAAGAAGGAGGAATATCAAACTGTTACCAACCTAAATTACATTTAACTCTTTTACATAGGTAAAATATTTTCCTGTTAGGTTAATGCCAAAGAGGAAAATTGCCAATAAACAGCTGACAAAATCCATCCACTGTAATAGTTCATTGACGTTGTCCTCCAAAAATATAATAAACACAAAACTCTCTTATAGTATAGGATCCCGCTATACAACGACCTTCACCGAGATGCTTATTTAATGAGACGTATTTTTTATGTTATTAAATATGCCAATAAATATATCCTATATGGGTTGCCTAACAAATTTCAGTCCAGAGTATTTTTAATTAATAATTTAAAAACATTTTTTTTTTAAACATTGCACCGGTGTGATTATTAAATAAATTTGATACCAATCGAAAGTTTGAAGCCCATAGAATATGCAAACGTTAGGTTGCCTATTTTTTTCCGGTCACAACCACGGGTTGCCAGGTGCAAACAGGTAAATCTATAGGTACTAGCATTTTGCAACGGTCTGATTATTGAATCAAACTTAGATAAAATGAAAGATTATTTCATAAGGAACACGGTGGTATAGGGTTGCCTGCGAAAAATCAGTCCCGAATTAGGGTTGTCGAATTTTAAATAATAAAATATCGCTGCGAGTGAATGTGTGTGAGAGAGAGGTCCCAGACCAACCATCCCACGCGGTAGAAAAGGACGCAGCGTAGCAGCTGTTTAAAGTCCGCTCATTTAAAGAAGGAGAGTGCGCATGCTATTTGTGCTTGGAAATGAAAAGGATAGCGATAGACTCGTATATGCTGTGCATTATTTTGGAGTAGTTAATTATTAATATACAGAAATAGTTATTTATTTTTTTATTTTTTAATCAATTAAAGTCACATCGGTTTTTTATTTCTGAAATCCGAAAACTGAAAATTTGTAGTTCCACAAAAATTTTTTTGCGGGAACTGTTTTCATTGGTAAGTTTATACGGAACCCTCGGTGTGCGACTCCGACTCGCCCTTCCCCGGTTTTCTTTCTGTCGCTTTCGATGACACAGATTTCATCGGTCTAAACTTCAGGCTTTGTGTAGGTACCTATTTCTAATTTTATCACTAATTATGGGGTACATTTTTCCTACTAGAACTAGTACTTTTTTTTTGTCCCTTTCAGCGACACGCTTTCTCGCCATCTATATAATACTATATCTATGACTCCAAAATAATGCACAGCATATTCGAGTATATCGCTATCCTTTTCATTTCCAAGCACAAATAGCATGCGCACTCTCCTTCTTTAAATGAGCGGACTTTAAACAGCTGCTACGCTGCGTCCTTTTCTACCGCGTGGGATGGTTGGTCTGGGACCTCTCTCTCACACACATTCACTCGCAGCGATATTTTATTATTTAAAATTCGACAACCCTAATTCGGGACTGATTTTTCGCAGGCAACCCTATACCACCGTGTTCCTTATGAAATAATCTTTCATTTTATCTAAGTTTGATTCAATAATCAGACCGTTGCAAAATGCTAGTACCTATAGATTTACCTGTTTGCACCTGGCAACCCGTGGTTGTGACCGGAAAAAAATAGGCAACCTAACGTTTGCATATTCTATGGGCTTCAAACTTTCGATTGGTATCAAATTTATTTAATAATCACACCGGTGCAATGTTTAAAAAAAAAATGTTTTTAAATTATTAATTAAAAATACTCTGGACTGAAATTTGTTAGGCAACCCATATAGGATATATTTATTGGCATATTTAATAACATAAAAAATACGTCTCATTAAATAAGCATCTCGGTGAAGGTCGTTGTATAGCGGGATCTTAGACTATTACTAGAAGTCTGTTCACGAATCCAATTTCAATTGACGTGTCTTCTTTTCCAATATCCAATGGAATCGAATTCGTTTACCATTGAGTTTTATACGACATAACGTTAGCTTCTTTCATGTATAACGACCTATCCAGTAGATTATTTCTTCAGGATGACGCACTTGAATGTAAATGCGATTTTGTTTTTTTTTGTATAGTCCGGTTAGGCTCGGTGCCCACTATGTCTCGACGACAGATAATCGAGTAGTTTAAGGGGGATGCTCCGAGAGTCGATGAACGAATTTTTCACGCTCAAAGTCCTTATTCGACTCTTACGAACTTGGAGGGTTGTATCGATGATTTTGATGATTATAATTCTGTAACTTAATACGTCTTAAATTCGCAACCGATATGTTTATCAACATAAAACTTAGCATTGCCCTGGAAATTGCAAAAAACGGTTTCACCTTAAAGTGCGTGGCTTGGAGAAATGGAGGTGTTCACATAACTTTTGCCAACTAAAACCAACGATACATAAATCGTCACGACATAATGGGAACAGGAGCTTAAGCAGACGTCAACCTCTATTCTATAGGTTGAACTGCGAAAATAGAGATATCGTTTGTTTTTACTTCAACGTTTTTATTACCAACGTTTTGTATACAAAATTCGTCTTTGTAGTATTTGAAAGTGAAACTAAAGTGTCTAGGCTGATGTCATCGGTAAATACTGTTTTTGTTTGTAATGACTCTACGTCAAGTTTCGCTTTTGTATTGTCGCGACACACCTAATTCTAATATTGGTATAAGCTACCACGTTATAAGTCCTTGACTATTGTTTTTCGAAAGCGTAGTCTATAGTCTTGTTTATCTTGTATGCTCCTAGAAAGTATGCAAATGTATGTTTGAACGTGGACGAGACGAAAGGACCGTGTAAAAATCGAAGGAGGTTGCGTTCTATAATTTCTGCCTACCCATTTGGGAAAAAGGCGTGAGATTATGTATGTATGTATCTGTCACCGTAAAATTGGAAAAACCCGTTAGATTGTACAATCTATCTAGCGAAGTGAAACGGTGTGAAAGTGGTTTCGCTTCGATAGATTATAATCTACCGAAAAATAACGCGTTAAATTTTAAGCAGTATGTTCGTTTGATAATCTTTCGAAAGTTTACTATCTCGCTAGATAGATTACAATCTAACGGGTTTTACAATATTACGGTGACATAAATCTAAAGTATGCAAAATAGCCAGGACATCACCAAACACCTTCGATCTTCGGTGTGATGTTGGTCGCCTTATTTTTGTATACGGATATTTTCACGCGTGTCTAAAATCGGAAAGTAATACTATGAATGAAGTTTTTTTCGAAACAATTTCTTTATCGGTAATGTCTTCTTGTTATACGGGCCAAAAGATTATCGTAGGATTGTATAACACTGAACTACAAATGTAGAATTGTATCTATGTATTAATCCAATCGTAGTAGACTTGAATAGGCATCCAAATTTGCTCAACTGAAGTCTGCTGTCCAACTAGACTTGGTAATAGTGATAGGCGCTATACAAAACATACTGATCCCTTTTTTCTTTACCCAGGACACGGATCTATCACAATACATGGAGAGGCATCCTGGGGGCCTGAACCACCACAATGTGAGGCTCTACATGTTTCAGTTGTTGCGAGGACTCGCATACTGTCACAGGAGAAGAGTTTTACACAGGTATGTCTATACGATTGTTTTTATGGAGTTCAATTTTCCTTTTCATGGGAAGTAGTTGTTGGCCCTTTATTGGCGCATAGAATAATGTGCTCTAATAGAATGCGATTATGAGACAAAAGGCCTCGTTGGTCCAGTAGTGGGAAACGCGACTATTGAGCATCAGGATCGATCCTCAGGGAGGGCAAAGTCTGGCGGGGTTGCGGGACTGTTTGACAGAGATACTGTGGTTTTACTCAGTAAAAGTCTGACACTCCCTCCCGCTTCGCCCAGTGTGGGAGAAGTCATTTGGTGATTTCCCATCCGAAAAAAGGGATGGCTAAGTGTTATTGGATTTTCCTTCGGGAATTTCTCAGTAACTGGCACGGAGTCTGGACTTGACTTAAACATAACTGGCGATATGTGGGTGTAGAATAAGGCACATCTCTGCGTAACCCTCACGGAAATTACAGGCGTAATGTTATGTTATGTAAGTCCTTAGCTACGGGGAATCTATCATCACCCAGTGATCGGAATAGGAGCTATTTAGGTTCATTGACCGCAAACATTGATGTTAATATAGATATTCCACGGGATTCCGACTGATACTACGGGATTTTATTATTTGTTTAAATAAGTGAATTATTTTTGAAGCGTATTCATTATTTTAATTAAGATTTTTATTGTAAATGCAAATTGTTCTCATCATCATCATCATCTCAGCCGAAAGACGTCCACTGCTGGACATAGGCCTCCCCCAAGTGTCGCCACATTGACCGGTCCCTTGCTACTCGCATCCACCGAATTCCCGCAACCTTCACCAGGTCATCGGTCCACCTAGTGGGAGGTCTTCCAACGCATCGTCTTCCGTTTCGCGGTCGCCACTCCAGAACTTTTCGGACCCATCGGCCATCCGTTCTGCGAGCAATGTGCCCTGCCCACTGCCACTTAAGTTTAGCAATTCTTCGGGCTACGTCGGTGACCTTGGTTCTCTTGCGGACAAATTGTTCTATTTGATAATATTTTCATTTTCTGAGAAACAAATAATTTGTATGCTAATATGTTTTTGTACCTACAACTTCAGAATAAAATATCCAAGAATCAATAATCATTTAAGTTTTAAATGATTGTTGATTCATGGATAAGAAATTTTGTGGATTAATGAATCAATTTTATCTATTTATTATACTATCCTTAACCTTTTGGACGCCATTGTCACATATACGTGAGAAGCAACCGCGTGTCCTGTACGCCAAACGACACAAATATGTGACAAAATAGTAGATGAAATTGTGGCTTGGCGTGGAGGGCACGAGCGTGCGTTTATGATGTGGTGGTCAAAAGGTTAATCCCGTCCTTCTTAATTCGCCCGTCAGAAAGGAAGTGTAATCTTTCATTAGTCCCGAAGGGGAGAATAGTCTTTTATGATTCCGATCCCGGGACTCGGGGAATATCCATATTATTCTAACCTATGGCAAGTACATAAAATAGTTCTACCTATTCCGATTTATGATCATCACCTTGTACAATTTTGAAGCTTGTCTAGAATGAAACACAATGTTGGGTTTCCTTATTAGATAAACCATTTCCCATCGTCAAGGTTTAGGCGGACCGTTTTCGATCAGTGAATGTAATTAAATTGTTGAATGTTATTTTTCAGTTCACGTTAAAATATTACCAGAAAACAGACCAAAAACATTAATGAAATTCTTTTGGCACTTGATAATATTTTTCACTTCATGCCAACAATTTTCATTTACAAATACAATCAACGTCTTGTCTACCATTGACTTAAAAACTATTTACAGTTTCGCCAGACAGTCTGGTTTGAAAAGTATTCCTTGCGTAGGTATTTCCTAGGTTTTTCTTCGGCTATTTTAATATCGTCTGCGAGAGGCGAAGGTAAACAATGGCTTGCATGTGTTGTGTTTTCGCTGTTTATATTAATAAAAGCGAGCTCTTCCTGTAATAACGAGAGTATTAGCTTATATTGTTATTGATATGCTGAGATGAGAAACATGGAATAGTTGAAAAAAACAAGTTATATAGATTATCTGGTCTGATTTAGCTGCAAGTCTAAATTTTTTTAGGTACGTTTCACGTGGATTTTAGAACCTAAAAACAGTATTTTCTTTCGAATTTTGAAACAAAATTAGGATTCGATTCAAATGACGGGCTCAGTAATGTAATAGAAATGTTCGAAAAAATTCAATTACAGTCCATTTCTCAGCCGTTGACGGTTAACTGGACAACGCTCCCTTCGTAATTAAATTACGTCCTTGCTCACTTTTTCGTTCATTGAAAACGTACGTTATTGTGTGTAGGTACAATAGTAGGTAACCCTGGTGTCCTCTATCTGTTTAAATCTGTTGTCAAATCTTATCCGATTAAAAAAAAAAAAAAAAATGATCGCTGGACATTAACACACAGCGCCACCTAGTGCCACACTAAGCAAAGCTTGTGTCGTGGACAAAATACTCTAGTAGATGATTTAGATCTCTCTGCGTCAAACCACATTATATCAAGTCTTTCATGCCTTGAAATTATTGTGAAGTAAAGTATTACCACTCACAACCAGTCTAATTGACAGCAGAGTACGGATTCGGTCAAACCATCGTCATCATAATCAGCCCGGAATCACCCACTGCTGGGTATAGGCACAGATTACCAGATAACTCACTCCATACAAAATTTTCAATACCTACCGCTATAATAGCCTACACTTTCAAGTCGACAGACGCTGCGAACGAAAATGTACCTAGCCTTACAAACGTAAAGTGGGGTTTGCTTTGTAGATCGCGCAGCCGTCTCGATATTGTGAATTGCTAGGGCTGCCTCTGTCGACGAAGATGACGGGATTTTTAGTATAGACGTACAATATAAAATAAAACATGTTCTATAATGTATCAGAATTTCTAATTGTTTTAAAAATAAGTATAACAACGAAATATGTATAAAAAAGAATAGTTAAAAAATCTGCGTAAAGGTGTTTTATTTTGATGTAATGATTAATATTTTTTTCCCTTCCTTAAATTCCTAATTGTTAAACTTTAACATAGAGAATATTCGAAATCGGTCAAATAGTTTTAATAAGTTCAAGTTATCTTTGGGGAACGTGCGTACGTGCGCGCCGCGCGGCTGTCGACAACCCAGTGCGCTATGGGCTACCGGTTGCCCGGCGCTCGGTAGGTGATTAGCGCGTGTAAGTACATGGAGTGTAGTATCTGTCATCTGTGGTATAGGCAGCACTTAGTAGCACTCGTAGCCGACTCGCTGCGGCGTTGCCCCACTTAGGTGTACCCGTAGCCGACTCGCTACGGCGTGGCCCGATAAATTACTTAGTTTTCACTTCCATCAGGAATCCCCAAACAAAAAAAAACATGCAAGACAGTCGCCTGATTTTTTACAAAATGGGCCTGCTCCTTTTTTCTGCCATACTTCTTGGTTCTTTGCGTCCCTTATCCAGGTGTTTCCCGCGACTTTGACGATATCGTTGACCCAACAAGCTCTAGGACGGCCCTGATTGCTTTGGCCTAACCTTGGCCACCACTCGGCCAAAGCCTTGCTCCATCGGTCAAACGGCTAAGATTTTTTTTTCTGACACTGACCCATATTTCAGTGAGTTTTTATGACGATGTCCTGTGCCCGGAGTCGCGTACGCGATTACGCATGTTGTCCGCACCGGGTTGGCAGATCCTTTATAAATAGTCCGGGAGGTACCGTTTCAAATAAAAAAGTCATAGTATGCCCGCTGTTATTGTCATCGAAGGTTGATCTTATATCTACACTTCACTTCACTTCTTTATAAAGAGGAAAACTTTGTTTGTTTGGTTGTAATGAATAAACTCACAAACTACTGTGCCGATTTCAAAAATTCTTTCACCATTGGAAAGCTACATTCACCCTGAGTAACATAGGCTATATTTTATCCCCATAGTCCCACGGGAACGGGAACTACGCGGGTGAAACCGCGTGACGTCCGCTAGTTATCAATATGTCAACCAATCGTCAGCTGCTCACGTAGCGGTGGGTGTAGGATTGGGAGGTTACGGAAGTGGTGAAAATAAATAAAATTAAGTCTTAGTAGTAGGTACGTCGGCTGAAACTTTTTTCACAAATAGTTTACATCAGAGCTTAAATTGAAAGTGTGAAATTGGTTGTGTATATTGTGCATTAAATAAATAAATAAAAAATCGTCAGCTGCATGGTGGAGGGGGGATTATGCGTCAGCCGCTCTCATGAACTTGTAAACGATACCCGTCTGATGACAAACTAAAAGCAATCAAAAATATGTAAACTATTTACGTAACAAGTTTCAGCCGACGTATCTGCTATGTACGTCAGGTGACGTTGGGTTTACTTATCAGTCATTCAATGTCAATTGAGCAAGATGGCAACCAATCGGCGTAAAAACACTACCAAAAATGCAACGGTACCTCCCGGACTAAAAGAGTCAGTCTAACAATTTCTTATCTTTGTCTTAGGGACGTGAAGCCTCAGAACTTATTAATAAGCACCCACGGCGAGCTGAAGCTTGCAGACTTCGGTTTGGCGCGCGCCAAGTCCGTGCCCAGCCACACATACTCGCACGAGGTCGTCACGCTGTGGTATAGACCACCCGGTAAGTCACTCATTACTTAGTAGTTGGTCTTCTTTTAGGGGTTTTGTATTTAGGCCCTGATGTCATGTGTAGTGCGACATGGCAATACAACACACACAATGGTGAGGAAATTCAACAGTCAAAAGAGAAGTTGTATATTGGTATTTTCCTTAGTATTTAACCAAATCGCTTTTCTTGGAAAATAAAACATTTGTGCAAAAATCAAGTTCTACACATGAAATCATGAAACACGCAAGAGTGACTTCGGTAAGGGGTTGGTACTGTATTAGAAGTTTTCTTGGCCCAATTGTGACGTATCGTCCTGAATCGAAAAGTCAATGTCACTAACACACAGAGGACGGAATCGCCGTTAGCTTCCAAAAATGTCATTACTCATTTTTTGGCGCTGAAACTACGTTAGACAAACAGCATCTATCATGGATCGCCTTCAAAGCCATCGTTCGAGTTCCATACGTTGACGAGTAAAGGGTGCCACGACACGAAAGGGAAAGGGTGACACGTTTGCTTGAAAAGCGTTAACAATAGTACCTTAAACAGCGGCCACTGAAGCGTCTTCGTTCTTTATGTATTAATATTTTACAGTCACCTATCAAAAGCTTCCTGAAGGAAACAAGAGAACCATTATAATTTCTAGTAACAGCCTTAGCAAAATTAGATGTGACAGGCTCTGTTTATATTTAGAAAAGTAATGCTTTCCTCGAAAACTTTACTGTAATATGGTTTAAACGGGTGTTGCCAGTTATATTGTCACGCGAACTGGGGAAATGCAACATATTTTGTAAGTCTGACTGCGGTATTTGTGCGAGGTGACGTGTTTAACAAACTCCTTGCTGAAATATTTGTTCTGCTGATGAAATGAAACAATGGTTCTATAGTTTTTAGTTAAGAATAGATGCAGATATTCCTTCGTTGGTTATCAGATACTCACGACTACCATAGGACAAGCTGGCACACATACTCCGAATATCATAAGAAATAATAAGAACTTAGTTAACTCTAAGCCTAGTCTTTTCCAAACTATTTTGAGGTCTACTTGCAGTCTAACCAGACGCAGTTTAATAGTTATCAGTATTTTACATAGAAGGAACGCCTATCTGACCACGTAAGACTGGTTTGCAGACTTGGCGGCTTCAGATAGTCAGTCGATACTATTAATGGCTATTATAATGTTGTCGATTTGATACGATTGATCTTCACACAAATTCTAACTTAAATATTTCATATTCGTAGTAAATCTTTCACAAAAATTGTAGTTTTAATGCTCCCAAAGTCACTGAGAATATTTCGTACTTTGTAGCTTTTGAAAACATATCAATAATAGTGATATATCAACGCTATAATGTGAATTTACGGTGTATATACTGGCACAGTGAGAATTGAATGTCGCCTACTATCCCTAAATATACTTTTATGGCTGTCACGAGTCGTCATTTATCTTCATTTTTATATTCAGCTCGCCATTTTCACGACCCTTACCGAAAGTCTTGCTAAATTGTTGTAGAGTATCTCATAGTCATTTTGATTTATTGTACTGAAAAAGGAACGTTTTTAAGCTTGGTTGTGGTCGGAATCAACATTTTAGTGGCCTTCTAGGTATCTGACTGGAATACGCCAACTTCAACATTTAAAAAATCCGCTCATAATTTGTCAATTGTTGAAACTCCTCGAGCTCTGACCAAAATTGAAAAAAATACTAGCTTGAGCACGTCCCCATGTAGGTTCGAAATTGTCCCACGAGAGTGTACTGCTGGGATAACTTATGTTCTTACCGCTACTGTCCTCTATGCATACGCACGTGTTTATCCAAATCAGCTTAGGCGGGAAAAGGCAATAGATGTATAAAAAGAGTTACATTCGGTTACAATATCAACGTAGAAGTATGGACACGCGACTTGTTCAACATCCACCATCAAAAGCAATAGTCTTAATTAATGACGATTGATCACAAGAACTGTTTGGTCCAGATGTGCTATTGGGTAGTACGGAGTACTCCACGTCGCTGGACATGTGGGGCGTCGGCTGCATATTCGTGGAGATGCTGTGCGGAGTGCCCACCTTCCCGGGCGTCAGGGACACACACGACCAACTAGATAAAATATTTAAGGTAAGCATTATTTTATATTTCATCTTTTATGGAAGTTCTGGCAGCATTTCGATCGAGTTTCAGGATGCTTTATTGTCAACTTTTGCGTATTGTCTTATGTAGAAGGCTGATGTCGTCAACTCCACATCCAACTCGTGTAGTTCGAGTAAATTGTAGTTATTAGGTCGACGTGTTGTGTGGTTTTTAGAGCAGCGGTGGCGCCTAGTGGTGGCGGCCCCGACTTACGAACAGTAAGTCGTGGGTTCGAACCCAGACGCCTGTCTGGGTTCGCATTACTTTGTGTAATTTATTTCATCACCGCTGCTCTTAAAACGGTAAAGGAAAACATCGTGAGGAAACCGGCATGTCCTAGAACCAAAAATTCGAAGACATGTGACATCTACCAATCCGCACTGGGCCCTCGTGGTAGATTATAGCCCATTCCCTCTCATTGAGAGGAGGCTGTGTCCCAGCAGTGGGAACATTATAGGCTGTTGATGATGATGATGATGATGTTGTGTGGTTTTTCAGCGTGTATGAGTATGCTATTAGTGAACTTGTTCATAGTTTATTATCCAACCTAAAATGTTAATAAATAGTGTTAGATCCTCTTATCTAGCAATTTGTAGGCATCAATTAAATTTCTGTGTGCCACCTGCACTCGAGAGACCTATCCGAAACCACTAATCAACGCCATTGATGTGTCAATATTCTGTACGAAACTAATTCCACGTCGAATGATAACCAAGTCAATAGGAATAAGGGCAGCAGTATGATGGTGATGCCCAATGTCATTGCTTGTGTGTGGACGGGCTTCGACAAGGTACGCTTCACAAATGATGTAACCGTTGGTGTCGCACAGGTGGTAGGCACTCCCACAGAGGAGAGCTGGTCGGGCGTGAGCCGACTGCCGGGGCTGCGCGCGCACGTGACGCGCTGGGGCGTGGCGCCGGCGCGCGCGCTGGGGGGCGCCTTCCCGCGCCTGCGCGACGCCGGCCGCGACGCCGAGCGCCTCGCCGCCGCGCTACTGCAGCCCGACCCCACGCGCCGCACGCCCGCGCAGAGGGCCCTCCATCACGCTTATTTCGCTTCCTTGCCGCCGCGGCTTAGGGACCTGCCTGATGGTAAGTGCCAATACATTAATGACATTTTGCTTTAAATACGGTAGTTGACACCATAAAACAGTTCCAAGACACCTTTTAAAAAAAAAACTTTATTTTGGACCTGAAACCAGATTTATGTTCAATTTATTGCCAAATTCGATTAATTGTTGCTCTGAAATCAATAGTTAGTCGAGTTAACCAAACAGTGACGTCAAAGCACGCTGTTGCCATATAAAATCGATGAGAGAACCGCGTTTTGACAGCTTTTAAAAAAGTACCTATGTCAATTGATTGGTGTATCAATTCAAAAAAAAAAAAACTATTGGATTCTATTCTAAATCTATTGGTTTAAGTATCGGCTCTAACAGGGGCGCTTTTGAAGGTGAGCTTCCGTACATAACTTTAAAAAACAACACACTTTTCTGAATAGTTAATTTGGTTTCAAGTCTGATGGACACCACCGACCTACTCATTGATTTCTTGAACCAGATGCACGCAATCCGTCTACGTCTGTCACAGTCGTACAGACTCTGAATACAACCCAAATAAATAATAATTTCTCATGCTTTAACTACTAAAGTATTATTACATGGTCTTCAATGATATGAGGATAAAAAGGACACTACACATTCGTAACACCTATGGCTTCACATTCATAATGAAAAAAATAAATTTGTTGAAGTCAACTTTAGCATTCACAACAGAGCCCTACATTTTTAACCGACTTCCAAAAAGGAGGAGGTTCTCTATTCGACTGTATGTATTTTTTTTTTTATGTATGTTCACCGATTACTCGAAGACGCCTGAACCGATTTGAAAAATTCTTTTTTTGTTTGAAAGGGTATACTTCCAAGTTGGTCCCATAGCCACCAAATTGGGATCTGATGATGGAATCTTGGCGAAATCGAGGGAACTCTTCAAATTTTATCTGAAAACGTGTTGCGATTTTGGTATTTTCTACAACAAGTGAAGCATTTGCGTTTGATAAGAACCATTCTACCATCAGATCTGATGATGAAGCCAAGAGTCACGGAACTCCATAATGAGACAATGTACCATAGTCGTGTTTGGGCTTGTTGTAATTGTAACGGTATGCACTTTCCATGTATCAAGCACCTGTGAACCACTAAAAAGTGAAAAATAAAAACTTTTTTGCAAAAAATAAAACCGACTTCAAAAAAAACAAAAAAGTGAAAAATAACTTTAGCTTCTGAAGTCGGTGACAAAATAACTAAAGCAATCAAACAAAGGTCACCGACTTCAGAAGCTAAAGTTATTTTTCACTTTTTTTATCTTACAAATTCGCGTCTATAAACCTGTTTTCCATTGTTACAGAAGTATCAATATTCACAGTGGAGGGCGTGTGTCTGCACCAAGAGACGCGGCACGCGACCATCAAGTGAGAATAAAGAAGGAGCCCTTTAGTAGAATCAATTACGCTTTTTACGTTCTGCCCGGCGCCAAGCCGCGATCCCTTACTGCACCAGGAGGCGTCACATTCTGACTGACTCGCTCCGTCGGACCAACATTTCGTGATAATTCTATCGTCTAGTTTAAAAAAAATCACTCGAACCTGGCATCCAATGCCGGACAGTATTCAGTTGATTTAAAAACTCCCCATCATTCTTTATTCGTCCGTCGATTGCTTTGTCCTTTCTATTATTCTATTAGTGCTTGTTAAGCTTTGAAATAATGAATCCGACCATTTAATTATCAATTAAATAATGGTGACAAGGTAACGAGTGTATGAATTATAACTATAAATATATAACAGAGCAGTGTGCCATGTATATCTATAATTGAGAAGAGTATGACGTATTATTTTAAAAGATTTTTATGCTGGAAATATATGCTCATAATTTGGTAAAAATTTTGAAGATGTTTATTTATATTTATTAAGGGATAATTGTCGATGAAGTTAACTCTAATGCAGTCTTATGAAAACTATACGGTTTTACCATTGAGCTTCTAGCGTGAGTTGACGGTCGATTTCTGATTGTACAAGAAACAAATATTGGTTGCAATTGGCTATTTTCCGATGTTTGTTACTATCTACCGGAAGACGCGTCATCCTAACTCATGTTAGAGGTTCGTACATTGAATCTTGGCGTTTATCTAAATCTTATGCACACATTCCTTCCACGGTGCTCAAATAGTAAAGTTAGTGTGGCGAGGAGATGTGTCGTGACCCGCGGCCGACGCCGCCTCCAGTGATACCATGTGAATTGAACGGAGATAATCTATTACCAAAATTATTTAATCTTCGCAGATCTCAAATATAATCAAGTGTGGGACCGTCCTACTGTAAATTGTAACGTGATAGGAAATTCGACGATTTATAAATAATATACTAATCAAAGTTCTGAGCGAGGCGAGGTAGAGTAGATGGAAGTAGGTTCCGTCTAGAATAAAGACTAGTGAAATTAACCAGTTTAGTGAATTATTAGTGGTCCCCACGACCTAACGTTAGGAGTGCAGTGTAAGTAACTTAGGCCCGGCGCATTGGCAACTTGGCAGTTAACATTAGACAATATCCTCCATGTCTTGTAGATAGCGACACAAACAAGTTATCTGTGATTCAAAATAGATTGTAGCCCTACTGAAACGTGAACGGAAATTGTGCCAACAATTAAAATAAACGCTTCATAGAAATCCGGGAATTTAAAATTAATCAAGACAAGTATCGCGTGAAGATCATTTTGTACGTAGTCTTAAAAATAAATAATAGTCTAGAAGCGATAAATCATTATTACTGTAAATAAAATTGGTGACGAATAGCAATAAAAATCAATTAAATATTACCTACGCTAAGACTAAGCAAATAAAGCCTTAAATCAGAATCGCACTGAACGCACTGCCAAATTACGCGACAAAAATCGATGATAAGTTATAGAATCGAGTTGTACTCATAGTATCGAGTTGTACTCGTAGAATCGAGTTGTACTCGTAGAATCGAGTTGTACTCGTAGCATCGAGTTGTACTCGTAGCATCGAGTTGTACTCGTAGCATCGAGTTGGACTCGTAGTATCGAGTTGTACTCGTAGAATCGAGTTGTACTCGTAGCATCGAGTTGTACTCGTAGTATCGAGTTGTACTCGTAGAATCGAGTTGTCAGTGTGCGCGGGGGATAAAATAAACACTAGTGAGCATAGATCAACTTAGTGTAGTCCTTACAGAGCTTTAGAGACGTTTACACTGAGTGCCGAGGGCGGCACTTAATGGAATTCAACAAAATTTAACTAAATTGAGCACAAAATTGTTACGTCACAAACTGAAGGACCGCCCCCGGCACTATCGAGTAGTTAATTCATAATAACGGTTCCGAACACCAATATAGTACGTAAATTGTATAGTATGTGAAACGCAATATTTTCAGTGTATATGGTTTGTTGAGTTTAACTATATATGTAGTTTAGGAGGGCGGTGACGTGTGCCTGAAATGCGAGTGTGAATTTTGAAGGTGTTTAAGACGGGTTGGTCAAATAATTGATTATTGTAATATACGTTCTTTATTTGATTGTTGAGTTGTTGATGTGTTTGTTACAAGGCGACACAGCCTGCCACCCGCTGCCTTAGATAGTCTTAATTTGTGAAGTGTGTAGATACCGTCGAATATCGAAGTTGAATCCATTAATCTAATCAAATATCCTAATATCCGATGGAAGTCTTCACCGTTTTATGTAGTAATAAAATTTGCTAGCTGAATGTGCGGAGCGCACTCGTGGTTCAGACACACTCGCCGCTCTAGTGAGTAAGGGATGCAAAGTAAATAATTCACCCGTTGAGTGAGGCACATGAACGATACGAGATTACGTCGAGCATTTATATTGAGAATAGTGGAAATTCTATTGTATACATAATAATTTGCATTTGTACGATGTACTGACCGAGGCCGTAAGGCTCACGTTCGTTGCGAAGAAACGAATTGTATATAGGTATTATTAATTAAACAGTTAGTTGTTACGGTTTCTTAGTGACGACAGTCCTTTAGAAGTTGCCATTGCTGATTGTATGAGTTCCGGAGTACGCGGAAGATATGAGATTTATTTTAATTTTAAACTATCATAGGTTATTTTCGATTAACTATGTTTTATTATTTTACGTATCACGAAATTGTCCCGCTACCGATTAAGTTTCGGTTTTTTTATTTTATTTTTTTTGTAATGTATAAACAATGTGCTTTTACTCGTTTAAAAGAATGTAAATACGATATTTGAACTGATAATAATAAAAGTTTTTATTTCTTAATGAATGCTTTGTTTTCTTCCCCCTCGAGATACCCTCGCGCGTCTGAAACTTCATTTTTGACGAGCTTAATGAGTACGACTTATCGAAGCTCATTAATTCAATTAGAAGAGTTAGTACTACGGTGTAATGAGATTCGTAAAAGTTTAATATTTACTGTTACTTCGTTCTCGACTTCATTATGTCATCAAATTCATGAAAAAAGGATAACCAAAATGAATAATATTAAGGGAAAAGTATAATAAAATGATAATGCTTGGGTTGGTTTTCGTACGAAGCTCGAAGTGAAGAGAGCTGTGAAATTTCTGGCGCCGCTTGTTGGCTGGTGGCCAAGGCTTGAGCCATATAATTCGGCCAATGAAAGTCGGTGCCACGTATAAATGAACATATACTCTGAACCCCTCGTATTACGTCAGCTGAGGGCTCGGCTAGATCCACGCTTAATGGATTAATTTAGACGTACTTTGTAGTAACTTATGCAAACTGTGCCTTTAAACGGTCTAAAATAAAATGATTTTATTGGACTCATGCGAAGACTGTATGGATGTTATCACGTTGCCTGTCCAGAGTACTTTGGGTACGGTTGTCGTGACGTCCAATTTTTGTTTTCGGCCAAACTGTTTCATTTTATGTACTTACAAAGAATTTACAAATGATTATCAATAAAAATTTCGAATTTACTGAATTTCAGCATTGCATTATTTTTAATGCACGGACGTGACAGCTAGAATACCGTGCGTGCATTACAAATAATGCACAGACGTAGTAGCAAGAACATTGTGGATTACATCCACAGTCAAAATTGAAGGTTCTGGATGGTCATCAAATCATTATAAAGAAATTACTTAAGGTTGCAACTGAGAACTGTTCAAGTTCCAGTTCTGCGAGTTCTTTGCGTCCTACAAGTCACAAGTTAACGAAAATACCCAAGAAAGCTAATGGGAAAATTTGGGAAAACGTTGTGCCAGTTGCTACAAAAAGCTGAAAGAATCGGGATTCACAGCTATTGATGCAAGGAAGAAGACTTCACAAGTTACAACTGAGTGCATTCCATGTAAAAAACCATTTTGCTTACAATGTTATAACGAATCTCACTAATTGCCAGTGGACTTTATTCAAATAATAATGCTTTTCAATAAACCAGTTCATGCTACCAACCAATAAAAAAAAATTGGCGGGACATTGGTGTTTTATTATTCCCAATTCACTGCTCATACGTCTGCAAAATATTATAGACGTAGCTCTCACGTCCAGTCTACAAAACCCCATTCAAAAAGAATAGGCTCGTATTATCGATAAAGCACGGGCGTCACAGCAGCAGCCCAAAATGCATTATATATAATGCACGGACAGGCAACTTGTTATAAAAGTCTTGCGAACAGATGTTTACTCTTGACTTTACTCTTTTTTTTTTTAATAAATTTGTTTTGGCGTACAAGGAATTAATCTTCGTAATTTCTCCCTTTAAACAACTGCTGATGTCCAAGATAAAGTACCTATTATGTTGCAGGCAAGTAAAGCCTGTAGGTAAATAGCTAGCAGTAGTAAGTAGTTTTAGTACCAAGTGTATGTAATATAGGGATTACAGCGATATGGGTCCAACCTTCTCAAAGCCCTAACAAAACTCAATATAGGGGCCGAAACGTAGGGCGGCAGGGACAATATTACAGGAAGAATAATTTATTCATACCAGAGAAAACCTTAAAGTGATGCCTCACCTGGAGCGTAACATTGCCTGTAATGTAACATTTCAGATTCGATTTCGAGCATTTAGGTGATTCCACAATTACAGACAAAGCGGTCGTTGTGCTGAGCGCGGCAATATAAATTTTACACATGTATTGTGTAGTGTATTGTAATGCTCGGTTCTTTGCCCTCACCAATGAAATGCTTGATTCTGTAACATTACAGGTTGCACGCTGTAACGTGCGCTAACCGATGTAATGGTCGACTCTGTAACGTTACACTACAGGCGAATACTTTAAGTGAGAGAGTACTTTTATGCATTGTGAGAAACAAAACAGAATCTTCCAAGTTCGCACCACTTTATGAAATAAAACCCAAACGACGAAAATCTTGATCATATTATCAATGAAAAGAAGGATATTCGGAAAATGGTCTTGAATTTCGACGTTGAAACGAGTTGCTGGAATTTTAAATCGTTCTACATTCTACAGTAGGTAGGTACGTACCTAATGTAACCAACGTACCAATTCAAATTGGAAGATTCATGGAGTAGACTGAATAAGCTCGGTGAGTAGGGTTACGATGTCTTTTAAAATTTTCCTGCAAATTGGTCTGGATTTTTTCTTTTTGTTATGAATGGAAAGTATTCAAAAGTTAATGGAACTTTAACAGGTTGTTTGAGGAAGAAGAAGTTGTGGGGAGAACTGGGAAGACTAACCTAACTTTGCCCAAACATCTCGATTATATCGGTTTTTTTGTCAGTTTTTCACAACTAAGTACCTACATTTCAACAACTAGGGCAAATGACTAGGCCGGACAAAGTTAGATATATTCGGACGGATGGTGACCCTATCTACTACCAGCAATAGAGACCGACTTGCCTAATATATTTATTTATTTATTTATTTATTCAGTAGCAAACATAAATTGTATACATTTAAGTTGGTGCCAACATAAACTCATTAGAGTTTTACCGTGCACCAAGATCATCGACTACATAATTTAGAATTAGATCCACTTAAGTAGATACTTAGTTAAAAATAAAGAAACAAACTAATAGTTCCAACGGGTATTTGGCGAAATAATATCAACGAGCGAGACTCGGTGACCAATCCGACCGTCCGTTCACAAAAAACAAAAGTAGTGAAGGAAGTTTTAGTACTTATATACAGGTTGTTCATAGAAGTACATATCAACGTAGGTAATATGAAACAATCGATACTAGGAAATATTCTAAAGTATTATCTTAACAAAACTACTACAAATAGTCGCGCGTACCTAATATCTACCAAGGTAGCTGTTACCAACGATTCAGATTGCATTCCTCTCTACACAGTTCCACCAACAATTTCTTTATTTGACTAGTCTCTGAGTAAAAAGTACCTACACAAAGTACTATCACACCTCTGGCCACGCAGGGGGTGGCAAGGTTGCGGCGTTATCAATCATACCCATCGCAATTGATTGATATTTCGGCCTAATTGTCTTTTCGAAATTGTGTAGAGGACGATGAAAAATGCAGTAGCTCCCTTAAAAAATATTTTGGTTTTCATTATGTTTCGGCCCCTCATACTTTGAGGGTAGGTAAAGTTTGAAATATAAATAGACGGCTGTCCAAGAATACTTGTTCCACATTAATAACGATCGATTGACGTATTTTAGAAGGTAAAATACCTACATATTTGATAACTTTATAAAGTTAGGTACCCGAGTGCCTAAGTGATTGTGAGTAGGTATTTGTAGTCAGCTAGTATCAACTTAGGCTACATAATAAAAAGTAGGTAGCTTTATCTTTGTATTAGTAAGGTACCTGAATGCCTAATTGTGAGTATTTGTAGTCAGCTAGTAACTAACTAGGCTACATAATAAAGTACGTAGGCTTATTTCAAGGCGAAATTCAAATTTTCTTACGTTTTTTGCTATTTGCAGTCAGTGGCATGCTGTATGTTGAACAAAAAATGATTCGCGACCAGAACACAAGTATGTATTCACAGAATTAGTCAAATCATCAATCAAGAGTTTCATTTGGTCCAATTAAATGACAATTTCTTGAGAAAGTCAATCAATGAGATTAAATAATAATAATAATTGTCTGCAAATTGCAAAAAAACGTAAGACAATTTGACTTCCCCTTTAGAGCATGGAATGTTCTTAATATTACTCGCTTACCTTTACCAAGCTGCCCTCTTATGAGGAGCAAGTTGCCCTATTATGAGGAGTGTTCTTCACATTTATGAACGTGAACTTAGCATGAGTTAGTAACTGGTCAGAAAGAGCTAAAATGTCCATTCAGTAAAGGCGAATAACTAGCCCGAGGAGGTGTCGAGTCTTGTGTCGTTTTAACTGAAACGTATCTACCTATTAGACTTTTTACGCTTTCGTTGAATGGACTTTAGCTCTTTTTGATCAATTCCACGTCAATTAGTGTAGTCCTAAAACTTATATAATGTTACTTTTTAGTCAATTAATCAATAATTTGACAGTACTATAGTTATATATTATTTTGTAAGTATCGAAAGTTTGCTGTAATATATTGTGTTTTCATCAATGAAATGTTTCTGCATTACTATGTTACTTTTGTTAATTATTTAAAGCGGCTATGTATAAAGAAATTTCTTGCGACTGCTTTATAGCTTGTAATAAAAACTTTTACAATTTCTATAACTCCTAACAAGCACTGTTAGTCCACTATTTCTAACTTACTAGTAAACTTACAATCGACTCCCAAAGAGCCTAAGTAAAAGCACGCTTTTGCATTTAGAACTCTCGGCGCCGAAATCTGAATTTACCTACGTCAGTGGGCTTTGATTTAGGCTCTCATTACGGTGTTGCCTATTGTCAGTGAAGACGAGCATGACTGAACATAATTATTCAGGTGGTCCCTAACTCCTAACTATCACAGATAAAGGAGATAGTGGCTTATCCAGTTCGCTGAGCTCTCTGGCGAATCTCTCATTCAGTTATGTCTTTGTCATAGATCAAAGTGAACTCACGGTGACTAATTTCACTTACGAATCAGATCTTGGCTTTATACATATAAGCTATATCTACACTGGATGCTAGCGTTTGATAATAATATTCAGGTACACACACGACAACGCCTTGTGACTGTGACTGTAGCTTTGATTTTGTTTTGTATTTTTGACAATCAAAAGTGCCGTAATGGTCTAGTTGAAATAAATGCTTAGTGTTTTGAGTTGAGTTTTGATAAGCTGACTATGAGGTTAAACAAGAGTTTTTTTTTGTTTTTTTTTACCATAATTTAATATCGATACATATTAATGACCAACGGCGTTACAGAAACCATATTGGGGAGGGTTCATTGCCCTGTAATGAGGCTATAGAAACGCACACTATTTGGTGATAACGTTTGTAGGTACCTACGCCAAATGGCAAAACATAGAGCTCATAATATGAAAATGTAACATCTCACCTCCTTGTAACCTGTACCTTTTTTAACAAATAAACATTCTGATTACCTACTAACATTTAGAAGTATTACTAACAAATGACGAATGTCATTTATTGAGTATTCTGAAATAAATGATAATGACTACCTACTCATTATAACACCAGTTGTGCCAATGTTGGTTAATAATTTTCATCTTGTAAATATTAATAAAAGAAGGTAACCTACTGCTAAGCTCATACATTTGGATCACACTGGTGGAATCAAGAGTTACGTAACACCTAGGATAATCCAGACAGCACAGATTAAGAACCACAACATTGCTTCAATAAACACACAGGAGGTACCTACACAGAAAAAAACAGTACAGTAAGTAATCAAGCAAAAACTAACCCACTCCTAAATTATTCCTTGGTTTATTATAGTTTCACAAGCTCTGAATATTCCCAATCCACGCTAAGTTCAGAATTCCAATGTAAATACACTATAAATCCCGGTAACCTCCCAAGACTTGTTGCTAGTTGCAGTCCAATTTGTTGTAAGCTTGACTGGATTGACACACTCTGTAGAGAACTTTGATTGTCTCAGAAATTCGGTGTTTTAGTTGGATCTCTGTAGGTAGGTAACCGACAGAAATGTAACATAGAGTGTGTTACATTTCTGCCGGTTACCTACCTAGTAGGTACCTTTGAAGTGAAACCGTCAGGGTAGCCCGTGAAATTTTATTTTCAAAGTCAGAGATTCCTCGACGTTTATGAACTTCGAGGTTTGAATTGATGAACATAATTCTGTCTTACAGTCGCGAACAATATTTTAATCAACATACAATCTAGCCATGCAACCTAGCAGGCCAGTGCCTGCAAGTAGATAGTAAAAAAACGTAAGATAATTTCAATTTCGCGGGCTA
The DNA here is from genome assembly GCA_916618015.1 of Xestia c-nigrum. NCBI lineage: Eukaryota > Metazoa > Arthropoda > Insecta > Lepidoptera > Noctuidae > Xestia > Xestia c-nigrum. The sequence goes on from OU745260.1 coordinate 18,613,424, forward strand.
CCCTGAAACATCCACCGACGACATTTATTGCGTTTTTTAAAAGAAACAATTGTGAATTGCAATAGAAAAATGTGTTACCTACACGTCAAACTACCTATCTAAATGAAAGTACCTTTCAAATCTAAAGATTTGATCCCCAAAACAGCAAATATCAAAAGATATAAAACGAAGGTAGTTCCATATTTTTCACGCTGACAGATGGCTATAAATTCATTTTATTATGGATCAGAGCTCTCCAGGTGACGATTGCAGTAGTTTATTTAATGGACAACCCATTTACTGGCAACACTGAACACGAACGAACCCATTCCCATTATGATGGTAATATAATGGCAACACAAACTAATAAAGTGCTAGAGGTTAGAACATGTCGTTAATCCTGCGTAAATATCCACTTGATAGCTGAATAACACGCACGCAGAGAATTAACAAAAGGGAATCTTGTAATAACAAAATATATTCGGGAAAATTATTACTTTGTGTAGTTTATCTGCGACTATGTTTGAGTTGAGAGAGAGAGGGAGTTATTAGACTCATGTTACGATCAAATTGAAAGGAGGAGATAGTTAGATAGCCAAGTAGATCGATTCTGCGTTTTTTCCAGATTTAAAAGTAAACAGAAACTGGGTGCGGTTGTGGCCCTCGGTTGTATTTTGGCCATATCATTCAAGGCGTTGGATTCAGGGGTGATAAGGTTAACAGAGTGTCACAGACTTTTCACGAAGCCGTTAACTAAACATTCTGTACATATATCAAACTAAATAACCCTTCGCAAAAATACTTTTTACTTATAGTTTTTTTGCGGTGAAAAATCACGTTTTACGGTATAGAACCCAATCTAAAATGTAACTAGCCTTTTCCCAACTATGTTGGGGTCGGCTTCCAGTCTAACCGGATGCAGCTGAATACCATATTTTCATGGAGCGACTGTCTATCTGACCTCCACAACCCAGTTAATACTGGGAAATACGATACCACTTGGTAAGACTGATGTCAGACTTTTGGGGTCACTGACTACCTGTATTGACTGTCAAAGATGGACAAATGACAGCCGGGACCAACGGCTTAACGTGCTTTCCGAGGCACGGAGGAAACTCGGTATGTAAGGGTGGTCACCTATCCACAGATCAACCTAGGCAAGCATGGCTTAACCTAAAGATCGACCCGAGCGGCTGATATTATTTAGCCACGAGCTCCTCCGTAATAAAACTCAAAGTAAGGCACTCAAAATATTGTGGCGGTGGATGGATTGAATAGTGTGGGGGTCGCGAAGGCGTTTAAAGTAAAGTTCTAAAATTAAATACATATATTACGAGTATATCTCATTTAAAAAAAATCGTGATAATGTTGGCACTAAGGAGGAAGAGATCTAGAACAAAAAAATGAACGCAATAATGGGGGAAACAAGTGCCTTTTGGCTTCGTTGACAGTCTTAACACCCTTTATTATCCAAACCACAGAAAACATAAGTACTTAATTATACCTACACCCTACAGCATTTCAATTTCAACAGTCAACAGCACAAACTATAAAGTTGCCGTAGGTACCAATTTGCTCACTGACGGTCTACTTCTCCGTGTAAATCGGTCAGTCTTATAGCAAACCAGGAAAGAAGGTCGCTGTGCAGATTGCTGTTTACTTATTTATGATTTTATTCTTAGTATTTTGTAAGTCAGTGGGTTCTCCATCGCTCGAGGGTGGCGAACTTTCTCGCGAAGGTACGGACGCTTTTCAGTATTTCTTGCCAGGTTGCATTTATCTAAGTATTTTCTGTTCACGTCTACTCAGAAACTACCAATTGTTAGATTACCTACCTAATTAGTTTAGTAGGTTTTGATACAAGAGACAAATGCATAGCTGAATTGGTAGGTGCCTATTTAAATTACATAGTTGATTGACTTTACGACAACAACCGATTTCTGAAAATAACCATAGGTTCTAAAAATGTAGACATGAGTATAAAAAACTTCCATAAGTAGGTACCTTAAAACAAACTACCTTCAAAAAAATAAAGTAGTACTTTTAAAAATATGCTACACTTATGAGCAAGTTAGTCAAAACTTGGGCGTTTTAAAAAGTTTAACAGTATTACATCTAAGTTTATGATACGATAAATATTATAATATCTATGGCTTAGTTTTATTACATACAGGAAAACTGGGCAACATCGTACCGCTTCGCCCCGTTAAAGCTGTCCTCGTGTCACCCTGTTTTAATAATGCCGTGAATCTATTTTTCATATTGACGCGTTGTTTTCAATTTAGTGTCGCATTTTTGTTCTTTTCATCTTTGAAGGATATTAAAGTTTGTAGAGGTATAAAAGTGTCATATTAAGTTTAGAGAAAACTTTGTGCTGGAAAATTGCATGGGGCAACGTTTTAGTGTTTGCTTTTATTACCAGCTGCTAGCCTTATTCCAACTATTTCGGGGTCGGCTTCCATTTTAACCAGAAACCGCTGAATACCAATATTTTACATGGAGATGCTGCCTAACTGAGTGAAGGCAGGAGTGGTTGTCAGACTTTCTGGCTTCTGACAACCCGTACGGCTGTCAAAGGTATTGAAATGTTAGCCATTACTAAGTATTGTTAACAATCCGCAATTTTTCTAGAACTGACTCTGAATAAAACGTACAAAAATAGAACCCAAATTCCGAGCCGTGTCGTCACAAACCCTTGATTAAATCAGCCAATGAGCGACGAGTTTCTGAAACAATGCAGAAATAATGTAATAATTACATCACGTACAAATTAACGGAGAACTCAATTATAAGGCAATTCACCAAACTTCAGACGCCCCAACATTTTGTGATAAAATTTTAATCAACCAGCACGACCAACGTTGGCGTCAAAGTTGGTCAAAAAGTGAATAACGTAGTTTCATAATTACGACGATATTAGGTACTCTTCGTCCTCTTTGTGATAATCTGTAATGCAAAACGGGAGACTCCCTCGCATTTTGACATAGAACTTTGTTATTAATCTCTTTGTATAAGTGAAATGTAACCCACATTAATGTTCCGGCGATTTTATACACGTTCACGAATTCCACGAAAATAACCGGAACCCTTTTAGAAATTTAAATCATTTTACATATTATTTTTGTACAATATCCGTGAAAGGTACGAGTATGTTCAAACACAGACTGCTCATTAAAAACATAATGATTATAATTATGAGTACTAAATTAAATCCCTTGACTGTGCAAATGAGAGGTTTATCCGTTGAAAATAAAAACGGTTTCCGTACAACACAACTCCATGGATTGACCTTTCCGGAGTAAATAAAGGCGATTTTGAAAAACACACCCACTTCCCTTCCCTCCCAAAAAATGTATTTTCCTCTGACGCGAAATTTGTTTTTGATAAGTGTATAGAAAGGGATGAATGGAAACTCTTATTGGTGTACACAAAAAAATATGCAAATACAACCCTATTGAATTTGAAACGAGAAGTTTCGCGATATAGATATTTTGTTGTACACAATAGATTTGTGTCGGCTGTCTGTGTTCAATGAGTTTTTGCATGAAATGAATAACATTATTAAAACTTTTTATCAGGAACATTATTAGTTACTACGATTACAAATTATCCATCCCCAGCATTTCAATCAGGCGATTTTAGGTACAAGTTTTAAAACAATAAATTCTCAATCTAAAAGCTTCTCCAAACATAGAAGTAATTAATGTGTACAGGACTTCAGATTGGGCACCCCGACAAAGTTACTGTCTACACTACCCACTACGTCTACTAGGGTACAAAGTTGTGTTAGATATTATGAATCCTTTATGGAACTATCAGAGCGTGAAAATCAGTTTGAGCATTTAATTTGGCGTCTCGTCTGGTTCTCGCGTACTCGTCGACGTACTCCTCATAATTCAATTTGTTGGCTGAATCGATCAACGACAGGAAATATTCGCCTCCTAGACGTCTACCACTTTATAAAGCTGGGGATCCAGGGAAGATTTGTTTTTATTTGTTTTTAAGAAAATTCGAGGTGAGTGTGAAAAAGTTATGGTGCGAGAAGTGGATCAATGTTACATTTTGGATAGTATAGTAACTAACTAGTATTATGGTTGTTACTGTCGTATCACTAGCTAGACTAACGACGACTCGTTACGGATTTTCAGGTATCTGCCCGAAAGTAAGAAAGCCGGTATACCGGCTTTGAGGTCAAATGGCAGTCGGTCCTCGTAAAATACAGATATTGTACCTTATCTGGTTAGAACCCCAATAAACAAAGTTGGGAAAAGGGCTAGTCATATCCCTCCCTCTCTCCCTCGCTCCCTCTCGTATACTTACAGGAGCCGGAATCGACTTAGGTCGATTTTCAATTTTTCACCAAAAAGATAACGGTCTAATTATTTAAAAACAGCTGTTTAAGGGACATGTTCCCGTACCAAAATGTATTTTAAACAGTTGTTTTTAGATAATAATCAGACGGCATCTTTTTGGTGAATATGGACCTTTATCCCAACCTTGCATCTGTGAACGTATATCTTACGTTAAACAACAGTAATTTCGTTGCAGAGAAGTTACTTAAACAAACTGTTTTTCTTACTTTGAACGGAGCATAATTTTAAAGATAAGTTATTTACTAGTTATTTGTTAAAGGACTCTTAGGCAATGTTTATCTATAAGCGGAGTGAGTTACCTGAGATAAATTTATTCCTAGTTCAGGTAGAATCCAATTATTGTATACCTATAGTTTGTAAGGGAATATTTTTGTATTTCAATTATTTCAAGAAACAATTTATATTTCAATTATATTATATGTAAATCTACTCAATTACTAAGTAGTTAAATTTTATAATGGTTAGTTAACACTTCTCGTGAGGAGCCAAAGGCTTAGCTTTGCCATACAGTCAGTACAGTCTCTTGGGGACATTACCAGTTGACATCGTTGAGGAGGAGTTTTGTGACGCTATTTTTTAAATTTTAAATTAACGTTAATTAGTTTAGTTTAATTTATAATCGTCCAATTAAGTATCCTATTTCAAATACATGACTTAAATTATGAAAAGTTAAAAAAGAGCTTATTTTAGCTAAAACTCGCTGGATAGATCCAAACGCACTTACGCTGCGTTACACGTTTCGAACCCGGTCTGCAAGTAACTTTAGTCGCAATGTCTCCAACTCATTCGGCTGCATGTTGCTGGAGTAGTTCAAAATATACAAAGACTATTTTGTCGCGCCGCGCCGGGCCGTAAAGCATCGCGCAAGGCAGCTTGGATTTTAGCTTCATAGATAAGACATCACGCCTGTTGCCATCTCCGAAGGGACTCGAAGAGGTGAACCCAGATATCACTTGAAAACCCCAATCACGCTTTGCCTAACCTGGTTATCAAACACAGAACTTCAGGCCCAGCAAAAGCAAACTCGCAGCCTTGCCCCCACACTGCTTCTGTTCCGTCTATTGGTCAACCATGAATCGGAAGATCGTGCAGTGGAGAAAAGAGCATTTGTAATGAATCCGCTTCCATGTACCTACATTATACACTAATCACGCTAAGTGGTCGCTTGAACGGCGATACACTATGATCAATCCTTCGGTTGGGCTTGTACATTAGTGGTGCTAACTACTTGTTTTGTTATAATATCTGCTATCAGCCCTATTAGCTTTGATCAGATTTGTTGATTTGTCATCTCTAACTACTTATATGAAAATTATGAAATGCTTTTTTCCTGAAAATTTGTTTAGTTTGTAGGGCTATGTTTATGTCTGTTTTTAATAATTACAATTAAGAAATGATTTCCCCTTATAACTGCTAAAGAATGAATTTTGAACAATACAGGTATAACTGAAAATAGCGCCGCAATTTACAAAAACGTTACAAATATTGAATTTGCGCAAAATTCTTACAATTTTGAAAGAATCATCTTACATAATAAAACCCTGTGGCTGTTTATCTGCATAGTTTTGTAGGATAATACATTCGATTTCAATTATTGTTTTTTTTTTCATATTTTTCGGACTTACACTCGCTTTGCATGCATACCAGGGATGTAACGGATGTGATGATATCGGAACCGGAATCGGAATCGGAGGTTTTGAATTTGATATATCGGAATCGGAACAGGAATCGGAATCGGAACCGGAACCGGAATCGGAGGCGGATGCTGAAGAAGAGAATGTGTGAGAAAGTAGGATTAATTAATGAAATAACGAACGATCGGCTCGTTTTGAAAAAATCATTTTATGTTAGATAGTCCATTTATCGAGGAAGGCTTTAGGCTATATAACATCACGCTACATTTATAAGAAGCGGAGCAGGAATGAAAAATGTTGCAAAAAGTGAGATTTTTATTTCATATCTTTTTTCTCTCGTATGTGACGCAGACGAAGCTGCGTGGGTCAGCTAGTAATACATACATTGATAATCAGTCTTTTTGATTTCAAATACAAACAATAGAACGCCTGACGTGGCGTTGAAAAAAAAACAAACATTACTAATAAAATAATTACCTATGCATTGAATGTACTTGTAAGTATGCTGGTAATTTAAATCGATAGAAAGCACGTTACGAGGGGCTAACCTCGTGGGACAAGTATAAACAGGTTTATACGCGTTGACCGCGGCCGTACGCCGCCGCCCGCCGCAAAGCATTGACCTCCGATTCCCTCCGATTGAAAAGTTTCGGAACAGGTATCGGAATCGGAGGTTCAAAATCAATCGGAAGTTCCGACTCATCGGAATCGGAATCGGAGCTCCGTAACATCCCTGATGCATACCGACGCCTGATAACTAAGTCGCGAGATCATCAATACGGGAGGCACTGTTAATCTGACGAAGTCTTTTTATTCCGGCTGAAAATCATTACCAAATAATAATCTTCTCTTTCATTTGGATGATCAGTGCAAATTAAAGAACTAAGTACTAGAAATGAATTTCATTCGGTATACAATTGCTCGCAAACATTTCACGCTGCCTCCCGTAATATAATGCCATGGTAGATAAGAAGACGAAGACTACTGCTCGAATTAACCAACCGTAAGTTACTTTTAAGAGAACGCCATTATTATTGCTGTTGGAATTTCAACTCGGACCGATCATTGAAAATCCAACAGTACGTTTTTCGTATTAGCGCCTAGCATTAGTTAGGGCCTGAATTCTTGCCGCGCATGCCTGCCGGTCGGTTGCGCACGGCCGGTCGCGGAAATTGTGTTCTACTCGTATATAGCACCATATTGCAACGCTGACGTCAGCGGCGACCGACAGCCGTATTTTGTTCTCGCTATACGCGGTACGCGACCGTCAGTGCGACAAGAATTCATGCCTAAAAACGGCATTCTTTCACAAATGTACGAACCTAACATAACATTTTAATTACAGAAAATGGTTGATAAAAAGACAAAATGACAAGATCAAACGTGCGATCTGGAAACACCACAAGAAGCTCCAAGGACAACAATTTGGAGGAGTACGTCACCTGGGTGAAAAACACCGACCTTCTGGTTTGGGCAGGACTGGAACATCCTTCGCCAACGCTTAAGACCAGTGCCAGTCGGCTGATGCTCTGTAAGATATTTTCATACATTTCTTTTGTAGGATAGTACTCGTAATTTTATCCAGCTCTACGTGTCGAATGCGCAGATAATATTTGTGCATAAGCAAAATGGGTTGGATTGACAAGTTTGCAACCGCGCGACGTTTCGTATTGGTGTGAAGAGCGTGGCTACATATATTATTGCAACTGCAAAGTGGTTGACTAGTTGTATTAATGCATAAAGCCGGAAACACACTTACGTGACGTGGCGTGGCGTGGCGCGCCAGAAGCATATCGGTTTCATACATTTAGTATGGTTGGAGACATATTTGTAGGTCGTGTCGTGTCGTGGCACGTTCTGGCGTGGCGCTGAATGCTCACCACCGATTGGCCAGAGCGGTGGTGGGGTTATGGCGCGACACGCCACACCACGTAAGTGTGTTAATCAGTTCAAACATATTTTGTTTCGGAATTTTTCCTCAAATGGCTGAACAAAGTCGCGATATGGCCAGTTTGAGTACGGATTATAAAGGGTGTAAAAAATCCCTTAAAGAAGCCGAAAGGCACTTTAACTCCCCCTCATTGCGGCAATTTTTTTGTTCTACACTTTACCTGGGGACATTCTATTACAGTTACGGATATATTGGTGATCAAAGTTAAAAAAAATTGACACCTTTTTATTAATACAAGTTTTTATTGTAAGATTCTTAGTATGAACAATTGAACACCTCAACGACCCACGTACTACTCAATCCATCTATCAGCACAATGTTTTGAGTGCGTCACATTGAGTTGTACCACAAAACATGATATTTTACCCCAAAAAAAAACTGTTTCCCAGCAATAATTTTTGTGTAAAGTTACTTAGTTTGATGTACATAATGCTTGACGGCTTCGTGATGAGGTGGTTTTCACCCTGTATGCAAAAAAACAGTTGAAGGAAACGCCCAAAAATGCATGATTTTGGCAAAAATTCTTAGGCATTACCTTCAAAAAAGAGATATAACGGGCAATTGCACATACAAATAAAATATGCAGTTGTAAATTATCCGATATCTAGGAATAAACTTGGTAACAACAACATGGTACGTATAAGTAGAAGAAGATCACTGCCTGTTTCGGGGTCGTCCATTAACCACGTGTGGCTTGAAAGGGGAGGGGGTTCGGAAAAAACACGAAGTATCACTAAGTGATCAAATCTCACTACACCTCCTCTGGTGTAGTGAGATATCACGGGTAATAATTTTTTCTTTGAACCTGCGATTTCTTAATTTTCTATCTAGACATTTTTATCACGGTGCTTGATTTTATTTATTTATTTAAACTTCATGTACACAGGCGGACTTAATGCCACAAGGCATTCTCTACCAGTCAACCATTGGGTCAAATAAGACAGCATTGTGATAAAGTACAATAAAAATAAAAATAAACATGCCATTTTGCAAGAATAAAATCAAACACATAAATGGATACCTACTTACTAATACATAAATAAGCATATAAAATAAACTAATATATATTAACATTACAAATAGTCCGAAATACGAGAAACCTTATAATAATTATTACAACTCTAATATAGGCTATTAGGTAAACAATTTAGACAGACTTTAAATAAAACTTCCGAATTGCTCTATTTATTATTTTCCAGAATTAAATTATTACCCGTATTTAAAGATAATAATAATATACTGAATTTCTTAAGATACTTTGTACCAACAAAATTCACGTGATTTTGGGTTGGGCGTATCAACAAAAAGTTGCTAAAAAAAACATAACGAACAGATCACTACATGAGCTGGATCTACGCCGCGGAGCAGGCAGAACACCTCTAGATGAAGCGAGCAATTTATTATCATATTGGTGAGATATTATCTGTATGCTTTTGCAATGAATGATGAATTGACTGTGTTAAAAATAATATGACAAGAAAAGGATTTGTTTCTTTAAAAAAATAAAAGAATGCCTCCTTTAAGTAAACGTTACTATCTCCAGTATTTCGAGTACTTTCCCTCCAGGAGACATTGTAAAATTCCACCCTGTATACAGGGATGTGCTGATCATTATCATCATCATCAGCCAATTAATGTTCCCACTGCTGGGACACAGGCCTACTCTCTATGAGTGGGAATGGGCTATAATCTACCACGAGGGCCCAGTGCGGTTTGGTAGATGTCACATGTCTTCGAATTTTTGGTTATCGGTTTCCTCACGATGTTTCCCTTCACCGTTTTGAGAGCAGCGGTGATGAAGTAAATTACACAAAGTAATGTGCCTGTCTGGGCTCGAACCCACGACTTACTGTTCGTAAGTGGGGGTCCCAACCACTGAGCCACCGCTGCTGGATGTGCTGATGCTAGTAGAAAATTTTAATAGACCGCTAACTCAAAGGGGTGTTTAATACATATAAGTATGTTTATTGCGAGAGCAACAGTCTGTTTGTAGATTTGCCTCTCAGTCTATCTGCCTGTCTGTTTGTCTGTCACCTTTTCACGCTTTAACGGCTGTTCAGATTTCGATGACGTCCACGGGTAAACCATGTTTTGGGTTAGGAAATAACTATCCTTTTTGTCTCCGTAGTACATCCTCGATATTTTCGACCTAGGTACATGAGGGCGAAATCGCGAGGAAAAGCTCGTCCAATCCAAAAACCTCACTGAGCTTATTAGCCTCTTACAAAAAGCTGCATTAAAATATACTAGAATTTCGCAAATAAAAGACTTTCAAGGATAAATTCGCTGCATAGTCGTTATGTTGTTTTTGTGTGCGAAGTTTAAGTAATAAACGTGCTAGGTCACCACTCGCAATTTAATTAAAATTAAATGAAACTGCTTCTGGGAATCGTAATTATATTATTGTCTTCTAAAACGTTGCGCCATGTTGGTTTTTTTCTTACAAAGGTATTATTTAAAAAAAAAAACCTAGTTCCCTAGTCTTGTGGTTATATTGAAATGTTTCCTCACGAAAGTTGAACCGTCTGCCATAGTGCAAGAGCCAATCACTTCCCCACACCCATCGACCTGTTTGTTATTCAATAATACCAAGTCATATTGCATATTTTCTTATTTCCCGTTTAGAAAACTCTTTCAAGATTCACCACTTTACGTAATATCGCGGGATGTTACGTAATATACAAGTCTTTGATCAAATCGATTTGAACATAATACTGGTGTAGCTGGTGTTCTGTTGATCAAAGTCAAACTGATATTACTCCATTTACACCTCTGACTAATGATAAAATCATACGATGACAGCGGCACTCACAGACTGTTCACTTAAGTTTTTTGGAAGATTTTATAGAACACCGCACTGTCTCGTTGTTTTCTCTTACAGAATTCATCCAAACAAATATTATAAATGCGAAAGTAACTCTGTCTGCTGTGTCACCTTTTCACGTTTAAACGGCTAAACAAAATCGGATGAAATGTAGTACACGTACGTAGAGTGCCTTGTTCATGAAGAGAAGCCAGCAGGAATCGGCTCTTTGGGCGCCTTCGAGCCTGGTACACGGATAGTCCATGAGCTGGTTTAGCACATAGGATTTTTGAAGTAAAAACTTCTTTCGACGCGTTGAGCATTTTTTGAGTGAACAATAATCATGGAAATCGCGTGACCGTCACCTAACGCTTCATAGCACTAGTAGCCGATCCGCTACGGCAGTTTTCTTTATTTCTTCTTCTTCTACCAAAAGCAAAAAACGTATATAAATAACCTATACACTAGTGTGAACGTAAATAACACAAATAAACACGCACTTACACATAAATGATATATCAATGTAGGTGAGGTTTATTTGAATGACATCCATTCTATTTCGCGATGAATAGCTATTTCTGTGTCACTTAATAGGCGTTAAGTGATATGTTTGCTGATTATGAAATGGTGTGGTTGTGGGTAGTTTTGAAGTACTTAGGTATAATTGGAATATCTGTCAGTGTAAACATTGAAGAACGAGCGAGCGAACGAGCTACCAACAAAGCGTTTTCTACAATCGTTAACGCCTTGGCTTACACACGGAACAAAAACAAGAGATTCGATTCGATTTGTAACTTTGCGATACCTACAGGTCGCGGTCTAAGTGGCAAACATCGAAATCCATTCAGATATTTAGCCATATAAGGTAACACACAGGCAGAGTAACTTTCTTGTTCATAATATTAGTTTGGATTTTCTTTGAAACATTTTCCGTAAAAGTTTATTTACCAACAGGATTTCTTTCAAAGACCAAACTTTTTCTTCTAATTTTCTTTTATATGGTACATACGGCGATATATCAAGTTACACCATACCAGTGTAACATGGCCTCACTTTGTACAGATTTCCTGTACAATGAGACATCCGCATAAACTGGGTCTGTATAGTTTAATTGGTCGTACGTTCTTGTGCTATAATTTCGCGAGGACCCTGTTTATTAAGTATCTAAGTACGTACATCTTCCTCTCTTTTACAAACTCAAGACTCTCTCTTTTAATTCACTCGTATTCTAGAGTTTAACTTTCAAAATCCCCCACAGAAAGTACCTAGAAGTTAATTTTAGTTGTTTAGCAATGTCAAACAAAACTCATCCTAACGTTCCGACACAAACCAATTTAATTGGAAACCAGAGCGGAAATTGGCTTTATGGAAAATTTAATGATGAACCGAAATGCCAATAGAGCTTCCTTATTAAAATAAAAGCTAATAATTTTGCTGTCAAAAACAATTGAATTCAGTCACTACACAGACAGACACGCACCACGTAGCAAAATTTTTTCTGTTTCATTTTCGATACGTTTTTAGGAACCAACGCAGTAATTTTCAGATTCTTTCAAAATGGAACTAGTCATAATAAAAAACAACACTAGTTCCATCATGGAACTGTTAATGGTACTAGTGACAATGAAGCGATTATAAAGGGTGTAAAACACCTCTTAACGAAGCCGAAAGGCACTTGTTCTCCCCGTCATTGCGATCATTTTTTGGTCTACACCATACCTGCGGGTCAAAGTTTCATTTTTATGACAAGATTTTTACTTTAAACACCTCCATGACCCCCGTACTTTTCAATCTATCCGTCAGCACAATGTTTGACTTTTATCGTAACACGTGATTTTTCACTCCAAAAAGAAAATCGTTTCCGAGCAATAATTTTTGCGTAAAGTTACTTATTAAGTATCATGTACAGGGGGTATAAAATGGCCGCTTTAGCAGAATCATAATTTGAATCACGTTAAAAATGTAAAATTCTTATAATGGACTTTATATTTATGACTATCAAGTCTTTTTTAAGAATTCGTCCTTTTTAAGAGTCTGTTACGCCCTGTATTATGGCGGCGTTTTTAGTATTGAAGTGTGACGTGCTGTGAACCGATATGCGGGCGTGATCTGTGCTTATCTTTAGCCGGTTTCAGACTTATTTATACAGAAACTTGTTAGTTTAATGAAAAACATAACATCACGCCTACTCCTGAAAGCACACCCACATTTTGCCAGTCCTGCAGTGAAGTACGTAAGACTACTAGTTAGACTCGATAAAATGAGTTTTTATGGAGTCAAAAACTCATTTTATCGAGAATAACTCTCAAATTTATCTAACCGAGTCCTATCGAATCTTACGTGCTTGCACTGCTGGGCGCCGGCAGTCACGACAAAGATAACGACAAAATCGCCAACTTTCGATCGCTGATTACTAAAGAATAAATTCGGTTGCAATAAATATGCCTATGAGAAATGCGTCTTGGATGTAGAGACTTTCATTATTCGCAAGCATCATTCTCATTCTTCATCACACTAACAAGTTTTGCGTCCAAAAAAATAGATAAGTACATTTAAAATGTTATTATAGAAAACAATGTTCCATAATAAGTAACATTTTTCTATTTCCACCACTTAAAATCTTCAACAATCAATCCTTACTTATTTCTAAAATACTTAATCATCATTTCATCTCCACGAACAACTTTCCGTGAATTTCCTCCGTGTCACGGGGCGGACCCAATTAAGGTGTCACCCTGTACCTAGGTGCAAACGTGGCCGTGTACCGGCTGGAGTTCAAATGAGTTGGATTAAGACACGCTTGGGAAGTTCTGGGAACTTGTGTGACTGTCATATCAAAGGAGAATTTCGATTCGTTGTGTACTGGGAATTTTTACAGTCGGTGGGTTCTGAAGTTCTGCAACGCGGAGTCGAGTGTACCTACTGAATTTTTGTCACAGTGATGACGGTCGTTAAAAAACGTCCAGGTATTAGTGCTCTAAAGAACACAATGTATACCGACCGTGCGCAACCGACCGCCAGCGCAACAAGAATTCTGACCTGAAGGTAGTTTCTGAGTACTTTTCCGTGTAACCTACAGAAACTCAGTATAAATGTGTAATGTTTGTTATACAAACGTTAGGTTCTAATTCAGTTTTTTTCTCGATAACTGAAATAAAGAAATATAGACCGCGTAAATAACCATTGTTATTTATTTGGCTTGTGCTTCCTACTAAATAATGTTTTGATTGTATGCTGTATTCGTTGATCAATTGATCGAAAAATACATAGAATGTAAATTGTGTCATCATCATCATCATCCTGCCCTTTTCCCATTTTATTTGGGGTCGGCGCAACACGCTTCCATTCTCCCCTGTCAGACGTCACGTTCACACAATCCATCCATCTTTTCTTTGGCCTTCCTCTCCGTCTCCATCCATCAATATTAATATCCATCAGTCTTTTAGTCACATGCGTTTCATCCCTCCTCATTACTGTCCATACCAAGCCAAACAACTTCATTTCAATTTTTCAGTAACAGGTGCCACTTTCAAACTTCCTCTAATATATTAATTCCTTACTTTATCCATTCTTGTCACTCCATACATCCATCTCAAAATTCTCATCTTCGCTACATGCAATCGTTTTTCACCCATCTGCTTCACAGCCCAGCATTCTGAACATGACTGACATGTCATGACATGACTGACATTCTGACATGTGAATTGTGTATCTATATAAATGTAAAAAAAAAAACCACAAAAACACATAATAACACATTTATTAATATTAATTTCATATTATACATTATACAATAGAGGAGAGTGGGCACGGCTGGCATTGGATGAGTCACTTTTCAACTTGCACAGTTAAACACACCGGGTGCCGCGTGTGAACTTAACTAGCCATAGTTTTAACTTTTTACGTTTTGTTTTCAAATTAATGCACGGTGGCGTGAGGGGAAGAATTCTTGGATAAAGTTTTGGAACTCATTATTCTAGTCTAGTTGATAGAAAAGTTTTTCAATATTTGAATATTCTTCATGAACTTTTCTAATTATTGACGTTGTTCAGACTTGTGAAAGCCTTTGGTATTTTCCTATTTTTACGCGCAGTGTAAATGTTTTTCTAACTATTTGTTGACATTTTTTTCATAAATCTAACATGTAGATTTATTTAAGTACATTTTAGTGCGCATTTCGTTCATAAGATAAGATAAGATAAGATAAGATAAGATAAAAATTTATTTGCTCAAACATGTGTACACATACAATAATATATAATAAGTGTATGCAGGATAACATAAATAAAATTGGTTCAGACATGTTTGCCATATACTATGGCGTGCAAATGTTTGGAATTACAATTGTGATTTTAATATATCCTTCAATCCGAGAAAAACAAATGAACACAAAAAATTAACATGGTCAAAATAAAATAAAACATAATTTAATCTGCGACTATAAAAAACAGCTAGTATTAATAATAAATGTCAAACCATAAAATTAGACCATAAGTAAAAATTATAAAGGAATTAATAAAACTATGTCAAAATATATATAAGCACACACAGACATGTCAAAAGTAAATAATAAAATCATAATTCAATCAATAATAGTCATATTTCAGAGTCAAATTATACAAAAACTGTTATGATTGATTATAAAATGAAACAGAACAATATTTAAGATATCTAATCAGAATTTTTCATCTAGAAACTCATTCAAATTATAATAAGACTTATCTGCTAGAAAATTATTTACTCTGTTTTTGAATGCAGCATCATTTAACTGCTTCCAGTTTTTCGGAAGTTTATTATAAATTTTTGGAGCCATGCAAAATACACTTTTGCGCATAAGTGCCGTTTTATATTGTTGTAGGCAAATTTGGGTACTGTCACGTCTATTACGAGGGAATCGATCTGCCATACGAGAAAACAGGTGAGGGTTGGATCTTACGAACATCGCATTTTCTAATATATAAAGCGAAGGTAGGGTCAAGATTTTGTACTTCTGAAAATAAGGCCTGCAACTCTGAGTGGTTTCAAGTTTGAACATCGACCTAATACAACGCTTTTGAGTTTTAAATATAAGTTCCCGGTCAGTCGAGTTACCCCAAAAGATTACACCGTATCTTAAAATAGACTCCACCAAGCCATAGTATGCGGTGAGTAAAGCATCTACACTAATCACTGCTGCCAGTTTGTAAAGAGCATATGCTGAGGTACTTATTTTCTTACTTATAGTCTCTATATGTGCCTTCCAGTTTAATTTCTTGTCAATAATAAGTCCTAAAAATTTAGTTGTATCAACTTCGTCAATGTTATTATTATTATAGTTTATATTTAAATTATTAGTGAATGTCAAGGAACGCTGATTAAAGTGCATAATTTTAGTTTTATTTAAATTTATTTTTAAATTATTATTATTTAACCATTCTATTATTGCAATTAGTGAGTTATCAATGTCAGAATTATATGTGTCTCGGTTTTTACACGCGATTGTCACTACACTGTCATCAGCAAAGAGGCTCATAGGTTGTTCTGTGGACTTAGGCAAGTCATTAATATATAATGTAAACAAAGGAGGTCCCAAAACACTTCCCTGTGGTACACCGTACTTAACTTCACGTTCTTGCGACCGATGTGACTCTTCTCGTTTTGTAGTTACGTTTACCCTACTCAATTCCGTTATTTGTATTCTGTTTTGAAGATATGACTCAAATAGTTTTAGTATATTACCTCTAATGCCATATGCTTCGAGTTTCTTAAGTAAAATATTGTGTTGAACATAATCAAACGCCTGAGTCATATCGCAGAATATGCTACAGACTGGTTTATGTTGATCCATATTCGTCATCACTGTGTATAAAAAATCATAAATTGCCATATTAATAGTTTTTTTTTCTCTGAAACCTTTCTGTTCATTGCACAGGATCTTATTGTGTTCCAAATATGAGTTAAGTTGTTTATAAATATATTTTTCGAAAATTTTGGAAGTTACTGGAATGAGCGATACCGGTCTATAATTCAACATCAACTCTTTATCGTCTTTCTTAAATATTGGCTTAACTATAGATGTCTTTAGTGCGATTGGGAATATTCCAGCACTAATACTCAAATTAAGTATGTAACTTAAAGGACAACTAATGACGTCCGCTACCGCTTTGAGTACTTTTGTGGAAATTCCATCGTAGCCTACACTCTTTGTGTTTTTGAGTGTTGATATGATTCTCATTACATCATATGGTGTACTAGGTGCCATAAACATCGAGTCTCTCATATTCAAAATATGTTTTGTTACTGTGGTTCCAGCGTTTACAATTGGTTGAATTTTGTCGATGAAATAGTTGTTAAAGTTATCAGCTATGTGTTTTGGTTCTGTGATGGTTTCATTATTAACTTTAATTTTATCTATAGAAGGCTTTGGTATATTAAGTTTGCTTCGTTTAATTATTTGCCAAGTCGTTTTAGATTTGTTTGTAGATGTTTTAATTTTATAATTGTTTTGGGCGCACTGTGTCAGTTTAATAATTTTTTTATATAGCTTTGTGTATTTTTTTAGACTCATTTTATTTGTTTGACTAGGTTTTAATCTATAATTCCACAGCAGTTGCCTTTTCTTTTTGCTACAAATTTTTATACCATGAGAAATCCAATTTACTTTTTTTCTTGAATTTACTGTTATCCCAATGCGAGGGAAACATAAGTCATATAGCAGTATGAAGTAATCTAAGAAAGCCTTATATGCAATATTGGGGTCAGTAGCATTATATACTTCCGTAAATGACAAGCTGCTTAAATGATTTTTAAACTTAGATATGTTTTCTTCACTATAGTCCCGTCGTTCTATACGCCACTTGTTAATTGCGCATATTTTGCTTACGGGGAATTTGAGAAGTTGCGCTGTGTGATCAGACAATGCGAGTTCTAAAATAGATGTTTTGCAGGACTTATTGAAATTATGCGCAAAATTGTCTATGCAAGTTTGGCTCCTCAATCGTGTTGGTTTCTTAAGAGCTAGTTTTAAGTTAAAATTTAATAGCAGATTTTCGAAGTCAATTGTATTATTGTTCCTTTTCAATATGTCAATATTAAAATCTCCCGCTATGACAATGTTTTGTGATTTCTTAGTACAAGTTTTTAGCAGTGTTAATAATTTATCGAAAAATTGAGATACATTTTTGCCATTAGGAACCCTATATACGCATACAATAATGGTGTTCTGGTTAATAAGCTCTATGGCGCAGCATTCGAAAACCCCAGCAGAGGCTATTTTTGCAATCCTTGGCAGTAACTAGCAATAACTAGCAATAGTGACAATATATCCTATCCTACTAATATTATAAATGCGAAAGTTTGTGAGGATGGATGTATGTTTGTTACTCTTTCACGCAAAATCTACTGAACGGATTTGGATGAAATTTTGCACAAGGATAGTTTATAACCTGGATTAACACATAGGGTACTTTTTATCCCGGTAGAAGATCCCATGGGACAATTATCAAACTTCACGCGGGCGAAGCCGCTGGCAGAAGCTAGTATTCTTTATTTCGTTTATTCAGATAATATTCGTACCGTGAAAAGGCGACTTCATTTACTTTAATTTCTCTAACCTAACATTACAACTCCAGTAACTATATATGTAGTTATTTTTTATTGAAATGCTCCCGGGAAAATTTTCCATTATCTCGGACATTGCCGTACGTACGAGAAAATTGTTCAGTAAATTATTAAACGTAGAAGGCTCTTTAGGAATAAATAAGTTAGGCAAGTTTAAAATGGACTACCAATACAGTATTTAATCAATCACTGTATCTGTTGAAACTTATTAGAAATTGTAATACTGTTTTAGGGTATTAGTTTTGAAGCTACTTTATAAAAAAACTGGAAATACAAAATGGTCCCCACTTGCACCGCTGCCAATCAAGTATAATTATATTTTTTATTTCCATAGCATTATACCCAGACATAACAGCTGCCCAAAAAGCCTGCCTCAGCAAGCTCATCCTACAATCAAAAACTTAAAGAAACCGTGCATAAACCAGAACTACCTGCAATACAATAAAAATATAAAAAATCAAAAACAAAAACAAACGTAACGAAAACTAAATAAACCCGCGACACAAACAGATTATGCAGAAAAGTTATTTAACCTGTATAAATACGTCGTTTGCGCCATCGCTGCACCCACTGGAATACTATCAGGGGACAATATTATTTTCAATATTCGTTCCCTGGATGGAGATAAATAGAGAATAAGGGTGCGCACACATTGCACGACTCAGTTTTCACTCGCAGTTCTAAAAATGATGGATTTGCGAAGTGTGCGTGATTTGAATATCCGCCGTTGTAAACCCACCCTTTACAGCCAACCCTTTATAGTGTCCTGAGGGCAGGTGCGGCCTCTTGTGGCAGTGAAATTTCCTGCCGCTGACATTTTGATGGCTCCATAAACGAATGAGATTGCACTAATGTCCGTCTTTACAGTTTTACTTGTTTATGTTCGTGACTCGTGTTGTAGGTAAGGAAATTCTTGAGGTAATGCGGGCTCACAATTTAAAAAAGGTTCTGATTTGAATGTCATTGGCAATTTTTTTTTAATATGAAGTAATTTTAAGACAAATTAAAATAAGAAGTTACTTTTCACACCTACATAGACTACACAGCGTGTATGCTTTAGCCACGTTAAGCTTGGTTTGTCTATTCAAATACTTAACCGCAGTACAAGTACGTAAGATTCGCTAGGACTCGCTTAGGTAAATTTGACATTTATTCTCGATAAAATGAGTTTTTGACTCCATAAAAACTCATTTTATCGAGAATAACTATCAAATTTACCTAAGCGAGTCCTAGCGAATCTTGCACTGCAGGTTCGTATCCATATGACATGTCACTTGAACAGGACTAAACACTTATGGACCGTCCCTTAAGAATGTGTAGTGTCCGTTCTCCCCATTTTCCCCCTGTTGACCGACTTTCAGCAAGTTGACAGTTCAATGTAAGTAGACACTGCAACTGATAAAATCGGTTCTGATCTATCCCTGAGTTAACACGGAAATCTAAAAGCATACGTGTGCATAAAATATTGTTTGCATATCATTTATACTTTTTGATTTCGTGCAAAATCCTGATGGAATGGAATCTCTCTAGACTTTAATCCGGGGGACTTTCAATCGCAATCGCCATGAATTCAATTGGAGACTAAACGGATTTTTGCGCTTTGCATGAGATCTCTCGGATATACTGGGTCGTCATATTGTGGCCCGGGGGCCTGGGGCGGGCCCCAGTGCAGTCAATATTTCACATTTTCTGTCTAGCCGAGCCCCGGGAAGACGCCGGGTGCATGAAATTCCATTTTGCATCATTATTTTCAAGTGGGCGCGGCATTTTGTAGGACGTATACTCGTATAGCAGACAAGTACTCTATATTTATTGCGGGCAGGTATTTGGGAAAGCAATTTCAGTTTATCTCAGCCGGGATACCTAACCCGTAGCCTGCGAGGTTAGCGTCTAGCTCTCAGGTAAACTATAAAATATTTTTAAGGTACTCACATCTGTCTAATTCTCACGCGTCGTTTGCTAGAAGAAAAATGGTGCTAGTTGAAGCTATGTCTTCAGCGTGGCCATTGAAGTTGATAATTGGCTTTATTTAAGTATTATCTTGACTGGTCTCGAGAAAAAGTAGTAAAACTTTTCTGAGATAAGAATATGAAAATCTATCTTGGGAACTTTCATAAGTAATGGTTTTGAACGTGCTTATAGTTTGGCTTTCATCTTTTGGTTTGAAACCGAAATGTTATCAGTTTGCGTGTACAAATATTTACTGGTTTACATTCTAATTACATTCCAATATAGGTAACAGCAATGGTCTGTTGCAAAACTAGTCAATGAAAATGTTTACAAATAGGGCACGTATTTATCATTGCATTTTGTAGTGCCAATTTAAGAACGAGTGCTTGGATTTGGTTAATGAAACCCTAAGATTTGTTTTATGAAGAGTTTAAAAAACAACAAACAGAATTTAAACCCAAAACTAGTTCGCCTTTGTTGTATAATCTCCTTCACGTACTGTCTTGCTTCTTGAAAACCCGCGAAACCTCTTAGCAGAGAAATAAATCCACAGCGGATAAGGGTTGAGTAACGACAATGATCCAAAATATTGGGGTGTGTGCGAGTGCTTGAAAGGGTGGAAAAAGTGCACTAAATCGTTTTTATTGCATTTTATTACATTTTGCGTGCCCCAAGCCCTGCGGATAAATGGCGCGAAAGAATTTACATATGAAAATCTTTGGCATCAACCGAAATTAATATCTTGTTTGGGTACAAACCATTTAACAGTGCTACAAGGATATTTTGGGACCTGAATACCAATGACAGGCTGTTGGTAAACATTTGGAAAATCTATTGTAAAAATCCCTCCGGCAAGCCGCAGGAGGAGGTAGATTTCGGAGAAGGATTCACCCATATTTATATTTGTAAATTAATATTCTATTATTATTATTAATGTTTTATTCAAGTTGTTCATTAGGGGGGCCTTGTTTTCATTATTTTTGCGATAGAACGGACCGTTTTCGAGATATAAGCAAATCAAGAATAAGAACCAGCAATTACTTCATGACGCATGACAGTTGGTTTGGCGCGATTTTTGGAGTCGCTTCACATTCGGTTCCACAATTTTTTTTTTTTGTCAAAAAGTCAATGTATTCATTTGCATATTAATCAGCAATCATTTATTGTACACATCTATTACACACCAAAAGTATGTGAACATGCAAAAATAAAATTATATTTATGTAAAAACATGTACAAAATACACTTCTACTGTCAACGGCACGTGAAATGTCAACCTTGACGTTTATCATGGCAAATGGCGTCCTTTTTTCCAATTACTATAGAAATATTAAATAGTTAAATATCGCACCCACCACTGGTTCCCAACCTGTGGTCCGCGGACCACTGGTGGTCCGCAGGAGCTTCGACTACGGTCCGCGCAAGATTAAAATGTTTACTTATTTATTTATTGATTTAGGATCTCCAACAAAGAATATACACAAACACGAAAAAAAGATGTTATTCGTACTTTTTAACACAGACGTTTTTTACACAGAAGATGCAAGCTGAACCCAACCTAATTAAACCTATCAGAGGCAAAATTCTATTTTTTTTTTATGAATCTCATACTAAATGATTACTAAGTTTTTCGAGCTCAATTCGATCACTTTTGATGATTGAAGATGCACTCCCCTTGTTATAATCCTGTCGGTGTCCATGTTTATATAGGACCATATGGTATCTGTTAACAATGAACATACCAAAGTGGTCCCTGGTCTAAGAAAGGTTGGGAACCACTGTCGTAAACCGTGGGAGTCCGATTATTGAAAACTTGAATTAAGAGTTGTACTTATGTGTACAAACTACAATAAAAATGTGATTTCAAAATCGATTGTCCTGTAATGGAAAGTTTACCCTTTTTAAATCCTCTCATAAGAGTTTAGCATGGAAACGCCCTCAATTTTTTAGTTATTTTTTTTAATTCGAAAACTATATTTTTTATCGCTAAACTTTAAAAGGTAACAATTGTAGAGTAACCAATTTGCTTTTAAAAAAAATATTTGCGACGCTGTTTACTGTTTCGGAGATATGATATTTTTTGCAAAAAATTTCGAAATTTCAACCCCCTCCCCAATTTAGGGATTGCATCAAAAAAGTTATAATTTAAAGATGTCCGTATTCTTACTCAGAGTCATGGACCTAAAAAAAAAGGCGGACGTAACTTCATTACGAAAAAATTGAAGCATCACAATGGCGGCTGCGTAACTATGTGTGCGTGTGTAAAGGGATGCCAGATGATGAAAAATTGCCCAGTTTTAAACAATATTTCAATAAGATTTCCCTTGCACTTGGTTTTGTTACAAGTTTTTGTGACAGATATTGTTAAAATAAAGGTAAAGTAAATAAAATACATTGGATATTAAAAATATTTACAACTCATTTAATGTTAACAAAATTTTACAAACTCTTTTGTTGGTTTAAATTTTTGTATACTTGTCTTTTGCTATCGACACATCTAGAAATCCCTTCTAATTTACATATCAAATCAAAATCAAATACTTTATTTCGAACAAGAGTCCATATAGGTTAGTAGCGGGAACCTAGGAGCTATGTTAGTATAACAATAAGAATAAAAATCAATTCAACACAACATCACAATATCACACAATAGCCCAATTAGACAGTCCAAATTAGTTAATTAATACACTGTAACCTAATTTAATATAATCCAATTAATTTAATATTTGTAATTAATGTCAATTAATTTAATCTAATTTAAATTAATCTTAATTTAATTTAAGTACTAACTTCTGGAGGAAACAAAAACAAACTAATTTAAATATCTTTCCTCAGCACCAGGCCCGCAGCTATGCCTACGGGACCAGTGCATCAGAAAAGGGCAGTCTGGCCTCTCCACAATAACCTTCAGGATGCTGTTGGAGCTTCCACGTACCCTACGCATTAGGGATGCCGTTCTTTTGCGCATGACAGCCTCAAAACTGTCTATGCGAGCCTCGGCAAACATGCCCGACATATGTGGTGGAAACAAATGTTTAGGTATTTTTCGGCTATATATTTAATTAAAGCTATTTTGTGTTCTATTCCTGCAAATGTATGTTCAAATTCCAAATCTAAAAAAATGTTTTCGTTTGCTATAAATTTTTCTAGGATTTTGTTTAACATGTACCGATGTTGTCTTTCATTATATATTGTTATTTTATCTTTTATAAGTTCCTCTTTAGTTGTGTATAAACAATTCTTCTCTAAATGCATACTACAGATTACACTAGATTTAGATGGCTTCCAATTATTTTCATTTCTACACTCTCTTATTATTTTTATCCATGCATCATTTGCTGAGGGAAATCTATAAAATATAGAAGAATACAATAAATATTAACATAAAAATATAAATCTCCCACTTTTAAAGCAATTTTAAACTTGAAATGGTTGCAACACTGATTGATTTCGAGACTCATTAAATTTATTAACGTAAAATCGAGAAATAAGGTTTAAAATTATATGCCTCCCTATGAAAAGTGATCCCCTGGCTTTTTTTAATTGAACCACTATGGTTTCGACCACTTTTTACAACACACGAGGGCATACTTTAATTTTTATTACGCAAAATAACAAGCGGGCACACGTAGCAACGTTCAAAACGTAATGGCCGACGGCAGACTTACTATGGTGTGAATGTGTGCGTGCGCACCTGTCAGCATTAGTGCACTGACTTACTATGGGTGCTTCAGTTATTGTTAAAGAAGACGGCGTCCGCCTTTTTTTTTAGGTCCATGCTCAGAGTGATAAAAATGAAAAACGGTTCAAAAATTTTCCATAGGAAAAAAGTTATGGCCAAAAAACTGATTTTAGAAAAACCGGCCTCCCCGCCGCCCCCCAGGAACGAATTCCGCCCATTCACGAACTTAGCCTAAGTTTTGACCTTTTCGATTTTTTGGCCAAACTTGAAAGCAATCGGTTCATAATTCCGACCTGTAGAGTGTGGCTAAATTTTGCTTGTCACCCATATACATACGTATACATACATATCCCCGTAGGTGCCCGTAGGCAGGCAGATCTTTTTTTAAAAGGAAATCTACCTAAAAAAGATTATTGTACAGGGTGTGTACCTGACCAATTTTTAAACTTGATTTATCGTGATATTAAAATCGTAGCAGTTTTGAAAGCTGCTGGAAACACGTATGATATAATTTGTCTCTCAATAATTTATCTCGTACATAAAAATTCAATATAATAAAAGGAACATGTGCGCCGTGACATTTATTGGCCTATTACGGCCGCCATCAATTACCATAGTCTGGTTAGAAATATATTAATGGCATTCGAGATTGCACTTATTAATATGGTCTAGATCTGGAGCTCCAGCCGCCATTTTTATTCCATTTAAGCCTTTGAAGCGTTCATAACTGTAATCTGAGTCCGGTGGAAAAAACTCTTGGAAATATTAAAACTTAGTGGAGAAAATCGTTGGTTTATATCGGAACTCGCTCCTTTGTACCTTTTAACAATAAATAAATTTCGGGTCAAAAATGCGAACTGTAATCTAAATACATAATTCCAAGTCGGTTTAATTTAGTTGTACCTATATGGCTACAAAAATTCAAAGATGGCAACACCGTAAGGTATATTGGTAAAGGTCAACCGATTTGCATTTTTTTGTCTCCCCAACTTCCCTTCGACATTCTTTTGTTTCCAAATTGCGGTGAACTCGTAATCGAAGGTACAGTACATTCATAGTTTGTTTACCTCTGAAATAAGCCTTGTGTCAACGACAATAAAATTCACTATGCTGCAAAACCACATGAAAATGTACAATAGAAGGACAGTGATATTTACCTTACATTTAGGTTTCATTAAATGGCGACGTGCCTGCAATTATTCATGATGTTTATAAATCAATGGTTTTCCGTACGTACGATCGAGGAATCCTGTCGTTCGAAATATAAAAATATGGAATACTTTGTGGTGTGTTACGTCAATAGATTTGCTGCGAAATGTGTATGTATTTATTCTGCTGGCATATATTTTGAGATCTACGCTAGGGAATGGGCAACTACAGTACTTTCTCTAGTTATTATGCCTTGTAACTGTGACTGTAGCTTTGCTTTAGTTTTGTATTTTTGACATTCAAAAGTGCCGTAATGGTCTAATTGAAATAAATGATTTGAGTTTGAGTTTGAGTTTTTTCGTTACAGTTTTGCTTTATCTTTTTTGTTCTTTTTGTTGTATTTTTATTGAGGTTGTCTTTCTGGATTCTGTAATTCATAATAATTCATTTCAATTGTGTTGTATTATTAAACCATTCGATAGCATCTAAAATAGCCATAATATCGAAGGTGTAAAAATAAAGTGGGTTTTTTCCAAAATGAAGTTTCGGATTCGGCCATCCACTCCCAGTTGAAATATTTAGAGACCTGTATAGATTAAGCATTTAGATAATTATGCAAAAGAGGGGATTAGGAAATATCCAAAATATTATCTAGTCCTACTAAATCTTCGGCAACAATATTTTACAATACAGCAGTATTTTATAATAACACAAATTTGCACGAATTTCGTGCTATGTATTCGCATCTATTCACAATGTTTTTCATCAATATTCTGCGAGAGTTGCCCCGACAAACTGTAGCATGCGGCCATTTTATTAAGTCCCCTTACACTTATCTGTGATACACCCACATATCTCACACACCACAGCCTAACAAAAAGCCTTCATTAGCACTTTGTGTACTGTGTAATTTGTCTCACTTGTGTGAAAATATATTTTAGGCTTTATCCTGAAAAAAGTAAGGTCGTCTGTTCGGGATTACCTACGTGTATTTTTGCCGCTATTATTAGTTTGGGTATATTGTTAGTTATGTGATGTTTTTCAGTAATATTATGGGCGGTTTTTACGAACTATTCTTGCTTATTGTTGTTTAGTGTGAAACTGGGTTCTATTTCGCAATTTTATAATTTATGTTATGGATATATATTTAGTTACTTAGGGTTTTTGTCTCAATGATATGTGTGTATTTATATTGCAGAACTACTAAAAGATAACTTCATATCTTCTCGTTATAACGAAAATCTTTCCAATAATCAGTCTTGTGCAAAATTCCTATGATTGTCGCAAGCATTTATCCAAGTATCCCGAGACTTTCACGAAAGCAAACTTTTATTTACTTTAGGTTATATTGTTGTTCAAACATAATATACATTTTACAGCCAGAAATACTATTAAAGAAACAAATAAATAAGGTTTTACAACAAATTAACATCTTGGATCGCAACTGTGCCTCAAAAATTTGCGGCTTACTCTCTTCATATTTCTGCTCTATCCTTTCAACGAACCCATTTTATTCTAAAGACATAAAACATCTTCAAGACAAGCCCTCTAACTCACAAACTATTGCTCAGCTCAAATCTATTTACAAGCTCATATTGCCAATCCTTGCTCGTCGGGAAATCTCTATTATTTCTTGAAGAAATGCCTGGAGAGACAAATACGTTAAGAACAAGTACGCGAGGGCAAATAGAGGCAAAGGAGCAAATAGGGGCATTCAGTTCGGTAATAGAGGGCAAATTGAGGAGCTCGGAGGCTTTGGGACGAGTGAACGGGAGATACGGAATGGCCCAACCTAAATACTTTTTGAATTTTCTACAAGGTTCAACAAGAATTTGGTTAGGTAGGTTCTACTAAATGTATGTGTTCAGTGTTAGGCATATTCGGAAGTACTTTATAATAGGCTGTCAGTAGGGCCTGTAGGTATTTGGCGCTTTTTCATTGCGTACCACCTAGATATCTGCAATTGGGACTTCCTTATTATAATATGCTCCCAGTGCCAGAGATTTCTTACCTATCTATTCGATTGTTTCAATATCTTGTTTCTGAGCATCTAGTTGCTTAAATTCATAAGACCAATACCCGCTCCTTACAACCTCAAAAGATGGCCACGTTTTCGTTTCGATTACATTTGAATAGTATCTACTGCCCTGTCTGGCCTGTCTGGCTTATCGTTTTTATCATTTCATACTGAATGTTTTGAACTGACTCTGCCTATAATAATTTTCCCCGAGATACCGAATTATGTCAATTTTTGGCCAAAACAACCAAGCAATAAAACCTCCATTTTTTTTTTAATTTCAATAACGTAGAGCCAACCCTACAGTTCAGGCTGAACTACAGTACATGAAGTTGTTGTATGTAATACCAATTTATACTCCTTTTATTGAATAATTAAAGTTTTTAAAAAGGGTACTACCCAACTAAAGAATCCACCGTCATAGCCATTTCCCTCTAACCACGTTGAACTCCAGAATTCATTACTCAAACAGAACTGTGGGAGAAGACGCAGCGACTAAGACTTGCTCTCGTTAAGTAGCTTTTGCATATCAAAGTGTGTTGACAACTGGCCGCGGGCTGCTGACAATTCTTTTTAGTTTACACCTACAGACGGTTCATTTGTCCTATTTCAAATTGGTCGGATTTACTTTGGGTTTTGAAGAGCAGAAAAGTTTTTAAAGAGTTTATGTTTTGAGATACGTAATGAGAAATAGATTGGCAACGGTTTTGAGACTTGATCTTATTTGGGGATAAGCATTTGTTTTATAACTTGAAAGCAGCAGATACACCAAGTTTTTCTTCGTAGTATCAGTGATTCTTGTAATTAAATTAAATGAGTTTGGCTCAGAGCCATCGACAGCATTAGTGGCTTTAGGTGGCTTCTGAAATTGCAGGTCATGGAACACGACAGTTTAATTGAATACATAAGATATTTATTTACCTTCTTCCAGATGTTTTTATCTTACACCAAATCAAACTAGATTATAAATAAACCATTACATTAATTTACAAACCTGGTTTGTCTTACTGGAGGGCAAATACTTTCCTTCCCTCGCTCCGATTTTCGTTTTCTAGTGCGATTGTAGGCCAATCCTCTGAGAAAGATAAATTAACCGGCCTTAAAAAAAAGATTTTTGCGAACTGTAAGTTACAGTTTTTTGCCAGTATTTGCCAAAATCTTGAAAGCTTTTATAACAATTATCCTCGCAATAATAACTTGAGCAACGACCAAATCTCGATATGAAATCGAACCAATCTTTTATTGAACAAAGGACATTGCTCCAACCTAGCTTGAACTCCAACCAAAGATAGTGACAGCTTTAGTATTTGGCTTTAAAAGCCTTACTGTACAATCAAAGGCGGGAAAACCAATTGAAATTTAATTCGTTTCTCATTCAACTTTGAACTTTAGAAGTCAATGTTTTAGGTGGGTTTTTGTTTGATTGCGTTTTTAAGGGGAAGTAATCTTGGGGTTGTGCCGTTAATTGATTGTTACTTTAGTTAACATAGACTTTTATTGCGTTCCTTGAATGCGAGACAGTGTTTGTGAACGTTATTGTTTCCTTTATCGTGTGAAAATTAAGCCTTTTAGCGTTTTCGATCTATAGGGGTCTTAATTAGGTGCTTTATCTACCAGTATGAAGTAAGAAGCTATTAGAGAAATAATTATGTTGTTAAGGGAAAGGGATTAAATTAATATTTTGAAAGTATCCGTTCATTCATTTATACAGATGATATAGCCAATCGTAAAATGGTGGGACCAATTACAATTAGAAAACTTGCACTGTTTTAGATTTTCATGGTTTTCCACTACAACGGGTTTTCGTGTTTTTATCAGGTGCTCAAAACAAAAGAAAATCACGGATATAATCCCCTAAGTACTTTAAGTGTAATACTTGCAGTTGCTGCGACAAAAATGTTCTATCAACAGTTTATACCTATTTTATTCTATTTTTTTTATTCGGTTGGTTACTCATCTTCACCTACTCATCATCATGATCATCATTCTATTGCCCTATTCTCTTCCCATTTCATCCTTTACACAAACCATCCATCGTTTCAGGTCTTTCTCTACTATTATACCCATCATCTTCACTTACTAAAATTTACATTTGTGCAGTTCTTTAAGAAAGTCTCCCTTCATATTCTCTTTTCCCCTTCGTTCTTGACAACAACCAGTAAAAAATCATTTGTACACCAAAAGCAGGGACTCAAACTGTAACCGTAATACTGTGTTTTAACACTGGTTTTAAAACAGTTTCAACAGAAAAACACTTTTACATGTAACAGATACAATAATGTTACCGAATCAAAATGTAACCTTTTATATGTGTTCATAAGTGTTAATATGTATTACTGAAATAATCAGTTTTACAACAGACTGCGACTAGATTTCGGCTATCCAATGGCAACGCTGAGTTTACCTGTTTAACACTTATTAACACTGTTAAACATTTTATATCTGTTACAGATATGTTACGGTTACACTTTTGTAAGTGTTTTAGATTAACACATTGAAAAGTAGTAAGATAAGTGTAACATATTTGATTCTGTTACCAATTCAACATGAAACACTTCTAATTCTGTAACCTTTATGAAGGTGTTTTTAAGTCCCTGACCGAAAGCACTAAAAACTCCACCTTCACCAAAATTCCCTTTGTACACAAATCTAGTTCACATACATCGCCTGCGGAACCAAAATGTACGAGTTTTACGAATGCGCACTTGTTTCGGTAAAAAAAAAGAAAAAAGAATTAAAACCTCGTTGGAAGCTTCAAAGCCTGTACTGCGTTTGAACGTGGCTTCTCACCGATGTTTGGCAAGCACTCCAGTTCTAATCCCGATCTAGGTTGAACTGGCAAATTGACCCCTATGAGAGATTTGTGGTACAGAAAATTGTAAAATCAGGCAATCTTTTTAATAATAAAATGGTTAATATTAATCATCTTTCTTCTTCATCGTGTGGTTTTTGCCTAACCTGGTGACAGAGTTTTTATGCTCAAGGGCCCATGGGACTTGGCTATACATGCCATCAAGAAATATCTCTCAGGAATGCTGGTTTCCTTACGATCTTTTTCCTTCACTGAAGCAAGCGATATATATGTCACCGTAAAATTGTCAAACACGTTATATTACAATATAACGTGTTTTTTCTCGCGATATTGTAATGTCTCGAATTATTGTCAACTGAACATACGGAAGTATCTCTGCCCCCATAATCGGGACTTAGGGCACCCCCCCGTTAGGTTAGTTAGGTTCCTTTAAACCCTGCACTCGGAAATAGGGGCCCCGCGAAGCGGGGCTCCGTCGACTACGCTTTTTAGGGGGAATATAAAGTGTTTTAAGGTTATATTATATTAATCGGTGTTTCTCAGGAATGGTGCATTATCTTTTCATGAGAGTTGTGCCACAGGGCAAGGGGGACCCCTCTTTCCCTCCACACCGCGTAAGTTGACTACCATCGCATGCATTTCACGAAAAATAATGCGTTTTGTTGAAAGCAGTATGTTCATTTGACAATAATTCGAGACTTTACAATATCGCTAGCGATATTACAATATAACTTATTTGACAATTTTACGGTGACATATACAATACGCACATGAATCCGAAATAAGGAGGTTGTTGTGTTGAGTAGTTTAACTGGAAGGCCTTACAATTCTGTTATATATAGGGGCTGAAGCGGGACTGTTCGAAAGAGATACCGCGGCCCCGGAACGTAAAGGACTAGGAAGGAACATGGATGTTTTTAGTCAGTAAAAGTCTGACTCTCCCTCCCGCTCCCCCCAGAGTGGGGGGCCATTTGACGATTTCCCATCCGAAAACAAAAGGGATTTCTAAGTATCATAGCATTTCACCTTGGTAGAAACTACCTCTCTATAAATACAAAAAGCAGTGCGATTTCCCACAGACATATTTGGCAAACAATATAGTTCATCAAATCAATTGAGGGATTAAAAAAAATACATTACATTCTATATAGTTAAAGGTTTATAAACTATCGGAAAAGTAGGAAAACTTAACACGTTTAAACAGATTTAAACTACCTTTAAGACAGAGTAACTCTCACTAAAACTAATTTTATAGGCAATTCGACCATAACGATTAATAGCATTAAAATTTGCTATTTTGGGTGCAACAGCTCAACAATACAAACCAGTAGACGAGCCCATTAAGCTGTTGCAAACTCCCATTACTAATAACGACCCGTTACATGCAAACGTCTTCACAATGAAACCATTGTTGCTTTAAGTTTAACTTTTAGTCATGTTTTAGTTGCATGTTGCAAGTTGGTGCCATGAGAGTTAAGTATGAGATAAGAATATAAAATAATGTTAGTTTAAGTATGACTTTAATAATTAATTTATAACAAAGAGCGCGGATTTATGTATTTCTATAACTTTGTATCAGATAATGTGAAAACGTCATGTTGGGAAAACCCGATAAAATTGGGATAAAAGAAAGAGAACGTTAACAATAATGATGAACTGAATTATTGACTTGTAGATTTCTACACAATGATCTAAAATATTCTATTAATAAAAAAACGCTGGACTTTACACACCGCGCCACCAAGTGCCACACTTAGCAACGAGGCTTGTGTCGTGGACACCAGGCAGTTGATATACAACGGAGTTTTTTTTTAAATACATAATTAAAATACGGATTTAAAACAGTGATATAATTGAAAAAATAACCCGTGAAAAATCAAAACAACACAATCAGAGTCGCTAATGAACCAACACAGATTCAACTTGCACTTACTACTTAATCTAATTCCTATCCTACATACAAAACCGCCATCCTCCATTAAATCCAGCTACAATCAAACAATATTACAGCGACAGTCAATAAATCAATTACTTTGCGGTTAGGCCCAGAGCTACGACAAAGCACCAATCACGTTGGATCAATTAACCCTTAAGTAACAATGCCTGTCGCTGGGATCTCTCTCGTGTAGGTATCATGTGAGGGGCTCAAATGCGAAGATGGCGATTTGGGAGATGTGGTATAAAAGTGTGAACTGTAAAAATGTTTACAAAGATTCTCAAAAAAAAGTCGTCTTGTCGGAATAAGTCCAACGTTCATCTTGGTCGAAATGATGAGTATTTATTCTTCTTTTATCGTGTAATTAATGTCTAACGTGTCAGAGTTTTCATACCGCCCATGGAACTCTGACTTTGTTTTACATCCCATCAGGAAATATCTTTCAGGTATGCAGGTTTCCTCACGATGTTTTTCGTCACAAAAGCAACTAGGTATGTAAGGGTGGGTGTAGTCCTATACCCACCCTTACATATCGAGTTGCTTTTTTAAGTAATATATAAAATGATAAATGTTGGACAATGAAAGATCGTAAAAATTCCAATTGAAATAACAATGCGATTGTTTAATTACGTTGAACACTTTTGAATGTATCCTTGCAATAATCTTGCGTCTCCCATATTTCTAAACTCTATGGTTTAAACATAGTACCACCTTGAAAGCTTTGCACAATTTGATCGAAATTGAGTTATCTGCTTAGGATTAGCTGTAGTGAGTTTTAATTAAAACTCGATGATTATATAATAACTTTGATAAACAATGGTTCAACCTCTTTGATAGACTTTGCACAAGTTCCACCTTTGAAGGAAATAGCTATTATACAGTTTTAAAGTAGTTTCGTTTTACGATATCAATTATCAACTTGTATTTTATAATATCGCGCCTGTTTTATCCGAAGAGTAGGCAGAAGTGTGCCTATCTATCTATCATAGGGGTTTAGGTTTCTGCACTTAGTCCTTGAAGTGGACCATTGTGCGTGAGCCATGGTGGATTAGTCCAACCAGCCCACCTCCCTCCAGAAGCAGATTAAACTTCCCGGTCTCCTCAGGACATCTGCAAGTGATCTTGGCGTTCCCAGGATCTCCTCGCGAATCTTAGTAACGCCTGTGCACACCAGGAGCACATGCGCTACCGTCTCCTCCGCCTCCATGCACGCTCTGCACAGGGGACTGTCAGTGATACCTAAGGTGTGGAAGTGTTTGTTTAGCGAGCAGTGTCCAGTGATGGTCCCCGCCACCAGACGCAGGCTATCTCTGTCCAGGCGCAGAAGGCGCCTGGTCAGCTTTGGATCCAAGGATGGCACAGCTTCCTTGGATTGCCTACAACCTGGTGTCGAGGCCCACCATTTCTCTGCTTGTATTCGGGTGCGATCCTTTAACCAGTTCCTCAGCTGCCTGAAGGGAATGGGCCGGAAGTGTGCCTATTAAGTAGAACACTCTCATTTCGCCAGTTATGTTTAAGTTTCATATAATAGGACAGTCCCTTGTGGGGTTGGAGCCTATTGACATCAACCGAGCACAAATCCAAACACCACTGACTGATCTTTTTTTATGATTTCAAGCCTATCCATGAAAGTTTTCAATTTGGGTTTTCTGCCGTAAACCTGGATGACTTTATAATCGCGCTTGTTAAAAAGCTTTTTGATTTAACGTTGGAGTGCCAAGTTCGTGTCGATTTATGCTCAGTAATTAATTCCATTTGTCCGCACACCTGTATGGCGGTTCACAGAAATCCTGTGAAACATACTAATTGATACAAGGGTGTACTGACAGACTGGTGGACACGACAAAGTTAAAGGGGTTCTCGTTCAACTACCATCGTCATCATCAGACTAACCATTTCCCAACTATGTTGGGGTCGGCTTCCTGTCTAACCGGATGCAGCTGAATACCGGTACTTTACATGGAGCGACTGCCTATCTGACCTCCACGACCCAGTTAATACTGAGGTAATACGGTACCACTTGGACAGACTGGTTGTCAGACTAGTTGTACCTCTGACTACCTGTAACGACTGCCAAAATGGACAAATGACAGCCGGGACCACCAACAGCTTAACGTGCATTCCGAGGCACGGAGGAAACTTGATATGTAAGGGTGGTCACCCATCCACAAACCAACCTAGGCAAGCACGACTTAACCTAAAGATCGGCCCGAGCGGCTGTTATTGTTTAACCATAAGCTCCTCGTTGAACGAGGGGTTCTCGTTCAACTACCGAACCCTAAAAATGAATTTAAATTACTTTTCTTCACTCAACTAAGTAAACAGAAAGAACATAGATATAATGATGTAAACATAGTAACTAATTTAAAGATAAGAAAGTTTAATGAAATTAAGTTTTAAAATTGAGTTACTACTACAAAATTTTGTGTAGAGAATATTTTAAGATCGCTATCGAAACAAAAATTGTTTTAGCAGTTTAATTTAGTTAAAGTTTCCAATTTTTCAAAGATGATAAAAGGGAGAAGTTTCTATAAAAATCGTAAACTACATACATAAATAGTAAAAGCAGTCCTAGGGTAGAGAAGTCTAGCGCCAGGTTGATGTCAATTGGG
This sequence comes from Xestia c-nigrum, assembly GCA_916618015.1. Lineage (NCBI taxonomy): Eukaryota > Metazoa > Arthropoda > Insecta > Lepidoptera > Noctuidae > Xestia > Xestia c-nigrum. Next base: position 18,647,921 of record OU745260.1, read on the forward strand.
TCGCTCGTATATTACTTGGGACAAGTGATGCAACGAATACTACTTTTACGAATACGAATATCAAACCTACTATTCGGCGAATACGAATACGAATATCTTGCTATGGTAATACTGTCTTATATATTTGATGAATGTTTACTCTTCTAATAATTAAAATGTACAACAGTCAATTTTTTATTTAAAAACGTAAAATTTGTCGATTTTCTGGTTTTAGGTGATTTCTTTTTTCAGTCTAGATGTTCCCAGCCGTTGAAAAAAAGTGTTTCCGAGGCGACTGTACATGGCTTCAGTGAAAAATATTTTTGGGCGAGTTTTTTCAGACTTGGAAAATGGGCATCTTCTCGCCAAAAGCCAGTTGGCGATAAATTAAATATTCGTATTAGTATTCGCCGAATACGAATATTCGGTAAATGTCTACTATTCGGCGAATACGAATATTCGTATTCGTATTCGTTGCATCACTACTTGGGACTTAAACATTATCATTTTTCTGCCTTTATCCGGGTCGGAGCATCTTGTCATCTTCTTCTAAACTTCTATATTACCTCATCGCAGTAGTCACCCTCTTTCTTGCCAAATCATCCATCCATCGTTTCTATGAAGACTTACGTCATTCTCAATAACTTAGGTACTAGCCGGTTTCGGTAGGTTACTATTTCAGTCTGTTTCTCATTTTGCATACTAGCCGGTTAGAAAAACTTCAAACAAAAATATAAAAAATACTATTAAAACTGCTTAAACAACTTAGACCATGGAAGAAATCCCACAAAACACTAAAAAAAACGAAGCAACCTGTATAGGGTACGTTGACTATAACCGGTTCTAAATAGTAAATAGCAAGTAACTCAGAATTAAATAGTACGTGATACTTACTGATGGACGTTTACGGCTGTAATATTTTTTATCTACCCAAATATCATAAACCCTCTCTAATGCGTTCAAAAACCATAGGCAATGACCAGCATTACCAACCAGCAGAAATTAACGGAACTGTAATGAACTCATAACCTACTGAAAACAGTAGGTTATGAGTTTTAAATTTGGAACAGGTGTCAAATTCAAGTGAGTGTGCTATTCTAGTACCTACCTACATTAAATCAGATATCGATAAAAAAAAAAAAAACCCCCAAGTCAGTATGATTTTAATTATAAATCGCACGACATTTTGATCTCGAGTGACAGAAGAATAGTGACTTTGTTCGTTTGCCTATGATTAAAAAAAAATAACAGATATCCGAAACGCCGCCATTTCGAGCTGTCATTTGTTCGTTAGCTTTTTATTTCCAGTAATCCAGTTACGAGTAGACAAATTTTCTGATAAGTTCTTTATTTCTGTCGAAAATTAGTGATAGTGACTCAGAAATTGACATGAATACTCCGCCAGATATCGTAAATGCAGCGACGAATGCAACTAATAACCTGTTGGCACAAAAATCAAGGGCCAAGTAACAATGCAGGTCATTTCCCTATGGTTCCTGAACCCATCATAGAGCCCTTATGATATTTGGGTAGATAAAGTAGTGTATGCAACTATACATAATTAGGCATTATGCACAGTCGCATAAACTACTATTCTTGTACCTACATTTTTTTTTTAGTTATAGTTTAGTAGTGATTAAGCAGTGATGTTTTAGCGAATGTGAGTACCAAAACAAACCATGTTCGATTTAATGGTACAAAATTAACGTTAAGTACCTGTATTGAGACAATATCTTGAAATAAAAAAAATAAAATAAACAAAACGTCACAGAATAGTTTACTTTTTATTTTTCTACGAATCAAGTGATAGGTAGGTGATGCGGATAAGATATTCTTTGTTTAAAGACTTACTGATACCTACCGAAGAAGGCATATTAACCATCAGTTATATGTAAGTAAGTTATAAAACGGCAGTTGAACATAACTGGCTAAATGCAGGTACCAACAAGGCTATTCTAGTAAGTACTTATTTAAATAAACTTAAATGTAAGTACATATTCTATACTAATACTAATCTTGTAAGTAGGAAAAAAAATTGTTATGTTTGTATTTATGTATGTAACGAATAAACTTAAAAACAACTGGACCAACATGAAAAAAATATGTCTGCAATGGATAACTACATCATCAGCGAGTACCTAGGCTATATTTTATCCCCGTACTCGAACGGAAACGGGAACTACGCGGGTGAAACCGCGTGACGTCAGCTAGTCTTTGAATAAGAAGGAGGCTATGAAGGAGTTTCAATACTTTTTTTTTCACGGTGTCGTGCCAGTCAGTAACAAGACCTGTCAACGATGTGAAAGTAAATTGGTTATTGGCAACACTTGGAGGTGACAGGTTACCAACACCAATTTTGTCAATAAAATTAATCATAAAATCTATTTCTACGGTTCAAAGACACGCGGTTCTCATTTTTTAAACGGTTTTATTTAGTTTCTTACTAGGTTAACCCGCGTCGTGGTTGGAAATTATCTCATAGGAATGTATTACCGGAATAAAATTTATGTAATTTTGCCAAGGGTCTACGTTTGTGCAGCGGGGTTACCACAACGTCCAAATGCGATTCAATTTAGGTTTGAGCTGTCATTTTCTGACAGTTTTTCTATGGAACTGACAGCTTGCGACTCAGTTTAGGACCTGAATTGAATCGCATTTAGAGGTTGTGGTAACCCAGCTGAACATCAAAATCTGGTATGAAAAGTTTGCAGGCAGATAGATAGTTACTTTCTAAATTAATATTAGCTAACAGATTTGTAATTCCGGAATTCAACTGTTTACAAAGAACTCATCGCCTCTGAACATGAAAAAAGCGATTTTAAAAAATCGGTACCTACTTACTAGAAATACTTTCAACCTGAAAGAATTGGTACACTAAGTTCTTAGAACTTGTTAGGTAGGTAACACTTAAATAAAAACAAACCAACGATATCCTAGCTATGTAACTTACTGTATTTAAGTTACGTTAAGTTCGTAAGTTATCATTAAGTTAGGTCACACCACATATGGCATGTACCAGAAACGTGGTACGGTAATCGGTTGTCGTGGAATGGGCATTTAATATGGAGTGTATTATACAAACGACAATTTGTGATTTAGAATTTATTGAAATTTACTTTTAATAATAACGAACAAAAAAATGCAGTAGTGGTTGTAGCAAAGGGCGGAAGCCAAAGAGTGTTGTTATTGCAGAAATTACATTTTTAACATATTTAAAAGAAAATGAGAAAAAATCATAATTAATGTTGCTAGTAAAAACACAGATAAAAAATATATGTTTAATTGTACTAAACATGGAAGAATGAGTATAATGTGGTGATGAACGTTTTGAGTATGAGATGTAGATGTCTAGAAGGCCAAAGAAACTATAAATGGACTGTGGAAGGATGATATTATAGCCAGAAAAGTGATTACTGTTGAGATGACGAGTAATAGAGGGGTATGGACGAAGAAAACATGCTGCAGTGACTCCCAAATTAATAAATAAATATCGCTGGACATTAACACACAGCACCGACCTAGTGCCACACTAAGCAAAGCTTGTGTCGTGGACACTAATAATAAAAATAAAAAATAATAATAAAAATGTTTTTTTTTTTTTTTTTTTTTACTAGACAGTTGATATACTACATTTATACTTTTTTGTTTGTAAATACATACTTATTATACAGATAAACATCCATGACTCGGAAACAAATGTCCATGCTCATCACACAAACATTTGCTCCTACTGGGATTCGAACCCAGGACCCTAAGAACGTAAAGCAACCTCGCTACCACTACGCCATTCGGGTCGTCAAAATTAATTTCGAAAAAAATTAATGACGATAAGGGCAGGGAAATGATGATGATTATGAATGTAACAGTATACACATGTTGCGTTGCATTCAGTGTGTCCGAGCATTATGTCAGGGCTGTGACCTTTTGCCTCGAAGCTTGAATACTTGAGCAGTGAACGTAAGGTTGCCTCGCGTGACATATTTACAACTAGGTCTAGATCACGCCTTCCTACCTTAGTAAAAAGTTGAATACAGGACGTGTAAATCCTTGTCTTTCTCACTCTCATGTAAGATTGAAATTATTTTGCTTTTGGAGGGGGTAGGTCCCCTGAATGTTATGCCTAATGTTAAAAGCGCTCGTTAATTTCAAGTTATCGTTTCCATACGAATTTAAGGTTATTTCAAGAACTACATAAATAAATTGTGAAATCTTAATCTAGTACTGATTCATCTTGGATTTTTCTGTAAAATAAGGCAATTTCTTTACCGGGTCTTTACTAGATAAGTTACACCTGAGTAAAAATCGTAGTAGGTAACAAATTGTTTCCTTTACTTAGTCAAACGTCCGGTGGACAGTGTCTCGGGGAAAATCAGAGAGCTTTGAGAAAATAATCCTATTTTTACACGGAATTTTACCGTTGCTTCTTGAAATGAATACTGCTGATCTTGCTGGCGTGTTTAATTGAAGCCAGAATATTCTTGTTGATAAAAAAATTAAGAATAACTTTTTTTATTACTAAAGTCTAAAATCAACATAAAAAAAACACTTTTTATCAAGCAGCAACACCCTACACGTAAAAAAATGCATTTTCTCTTAAAAAGTTGCAAGTAAGCGGCAATCTAAAAAGCTTGTCACCGTACAACCTTTCGTTTTTCTCCAGCCCCAGGTCGACGGTACTGCGACCTCTGGTTGACCTACTTACACAGCTAGCTCGATTTAAAATGATTAATATCCTAATCTCAAGCTTGGTGATGAGGCAGAAAAGATTATATTTTCCGTGACGCAAAAATAGCAACTTAGGAGAAGTAATTATGTGTTTTTTTCCTCTTTCGCCTACGATTACAGGAAATCTGTAAAGGTTAAAGAAAAATCTTGGTATTAAGTCGTATTTTTGCTTGAGTATGGTTTGAGTGTGTATTAGAGAAAATGTTATAACAATTATTTATTACTTAAAATAGGTAAGTTGAGTTAGAAAACGTAGAATGTGAATTGAGTGTGGATTTCTTGAATTAATCGATATTATCGTTTGTGTATTTCTTAGGCACACTTCTGCCTTACCCTTTGGAAATTACAAGGCGTGATGATATTTATAAAGAGCAGTAATCCTTTGATTAGAAGGAGAAGTAATACAGGGTGTAAGCAGACTACAGTACGAACAAGCTATTTGGTTTACATTTTACAATATAATGCTCTCAAAACGGTGAAGGAAAACATCGTGAGGAAACCGGCATGTCCTAGAACCAAAAATTCGAAGACATGTGACATCTACCAATCCGCACTGGGCCCGCGTGGTAGATTATAGCCCATTCCCTCTCATTGAGAGGAGGCCGTGTCCCAGCAGTGGGTACATTATAGGCTGATGATGATGATGCTGATGATTACATTATAATTTGTGGGTTAAACTGTAAACCTAATAGTTTGTTCGACCGTACATAAAACTAAGTAACTTTACGCAGAAATTATTGCTGGGTAAAGACTTTGTTTTGGGGGTGAAAAATCATGTTTTGTGGTACAACTCTGTGGAACGCACTCAAAACATTGTGCTGATGGATGGATTGAATAGTATGGGGTCGTGGAGGTGTTTGAAGTAAAAATATTACATTATAAACTTATATTAGAAAAAAATACTTGTCAAAAAGTTGGAACTTCTACCCTTCATCATCATGGGGTTAAGGTTTCCGCACTTAGTCCTTGAAGTGGACCATTATGCGTGAGCCATGGTTGCCGATTACTCCAACCAGCCCACCTCCCTCCAGAAGCAGATTAAACTTCCCGGTCTCCTCAGGATATCTGCAAGTGATCCTGGCGTTCCCAGGGTCTCCTCGCGAATCTTGGTAACGCCTGTGCACTCCAGGAGAACATGCGCTACCGTCTCCTCCGCCTCCATGCACGCTCTGCACAGGGGACTGTCGGTGATACCTAGGGTGTGGAAGTGTTTGTTCAGCGAGCAGTGACCAGTGATGGTCCCTGCCACCAGACGCAGGCTATCTCTGTCCAGGTGCAAAAGGCGCCTGGTCAGCTTTGGATCCAAGGATGGCATAGCTTCCTTGGATTGCCTACAACCTGGTGCCAAGGCCCACCATTTCTCTGCTTGTAATCGGGTGTGATCCTTTAACCAGTTCCTCAGCTGCTTGAAGGGAATGGGCACAATGGGTTCGGGTCCGTAGGGTTTTGTGCTGGATCCTCTTCTGGCAAGTTCATCAGCCGCATCATTGCCGAGTGATCCACTGTGTCCTCTTATCCATTGCAGCGTTACCGTGTTGTGGTTCAGCACCGTGATTCTTTCTAGGGCCCTGTGGCACTCTAGTACTAGTTTCGACGTGATCTGGTTACTCTTTAGGGATTGAAGGACTGAGGCACTGTCGGAGAGTATACGAATGTTGGTGTCCGTAACCTCCCTGGCCTCTATGGCGTGTGCTGCTTGGATGATGCCTACGCACTCTGCTTGGTAGACAGAGTTGAGCCTTCCGAGAGATTTTGATATTTTAATGTTGAGGTCGTCGGAGAACACCCCGACGCCTGTCCCATCTTTGGTTTTGGATCCATCAGTGTAGATTCTTAGCTCTTTCGTGCCTGAGTAGTCGCACAACTCCTCTACAAGCACTATATTGTAGTGTTTTTTGAAGCAGTGAGTTTTCAGAGATCTGTCGATAGGTGATGCCATCATCGGCTGATCTCTGATTGAATCTCCTTTGATACGCGTGTGTTTTATTCTGGAGTCGTTACTTAGGGTGCCGGCTAATTCGAGTCTGAAAATCGCTGCGGCCGCCTCCTCTCTCACGACGAGGTGTAGGGGTGGTAGCCCCAGCATCACCTGCAGGGCAGCAGTTGGTGATGTTCTCATGCTGCCGGTGATTGCCACGCAGGCAAATCTTTGTAGTTTCTCAAGGTCCTTTTGGGTCGTGCTTAGGTTGGTCCTGGGCCACCATACCAAAGACCCATATGTGATAATTGGTCGGATAACTGTGGTGTATAGCCAGTAGGTGATTTTGGGGCTTAGGCCCCAGTTTCTCCCAAGGAGTCTCTTACATTGCCAGAGGGATATACTAGCTTTTGTGGTGATGTAATCCGTGTGTTTTGCCCAGTTTAGCTGTTTGTCCAAATAGATACCCAGGTATTTGGTCTCAGTCGATAGGCTTAGGGTTGCCCCAAAGAAACTCGGTAGGTGCAACGTTGCCAGCTTCCTTTTCCTTGTGAAGAGGACAAGTTCGGTTTTGGTGGGGTTCACTGCTAGCTTGTGTTCGTTGCACCATTCTTCTACTATCCTTAGAGCCTGACGCATGAGGTTGCATAGTGTGTTTTCATGTGTCCCATTTATTATTATAGTCAGGTCGTCGGCATAGCCCACCGTGTAGTAGCCTCTGCTATTGAGGCGGTTGATGAGGCTATCTACTACGAGGTTCCACAGTAGTGGCGAGAGGACACCACCTTGGGGGCAGCCCTTCGCCACTATGGCCCTAGTGGTGTCGTTTACTGTAACTTGAACCGCCCTCAGTCGGAGCATATTTGTGATCCAGCCTCGCAGGGTTGGGTCCACCCCGTGTTTCTCAAGGGCTGCGTTGATGCTATGGAAGATGGTTTTGTCAAAGGCGCCTTCTATGTCGATGAAGACGGCCAGTGACGAGCATTTGTGTTCCACTGCACATTCGATCCTGGAGATCACACTATGCAGCGCGGATTCTGTTGATTTTCCTGTGGAGTACGCGTGTTGCTGTTTGTGAAGTGGTCTTTCTCTAAGAGGTCCGTCCCGAATGTGTCGGTCGCAGAGTCTCTCGAGAGTTTTCAGTAGGAAGGATGTTAGGCTTATTGGCCTGTACGCCTTGGGTTGTGTGTAGTCTGATTTGCCTGGTTTAGGGATGCAAATTACTTTCACCTCTCGCCATGCAAGTGGTATATATCTCTGTGCTATGCAGGCTTGATAGATGATGGTCAGCCATGGCGTTAAGACGTCCAGTCCCCATTGTAGGAGGGCGGGGAAGATTTCATCTAAGCCTGCAGATTTATATGGTTTGAAAGTTCTTATTGCCCATTTTACTCTTTCTGCTGTTACTATAGTGCGGGCTCTGTCCCAGTCTTGGTCGTTTGGTGTGTGCGTTGGTTCAGTTGCCCAGGTTCTGTCTTCGCAGAGGTCACAGTCTGGAAAGTGGGTTTCCAGGAGAACCCTACTTGTCTCGTGATCCGACTTGGTAAATGTGTTGTTTGGGGTTTTCAGCGACCCGAGGGCGCGATCCTGATCGGTAGACAGGATTTTTCTTACGCGTGCGGCCTCGCTGTTCGATTCAATCTCTTCGCAGAACCTTCGCCAGGCCGCCCTGCTGGCGTACCTGACTTGCCTTTTGAAGGTGTATTGTGTTTTTTTGTATAGATCCCAGTCTTCTGGTAGCCTGGAGTTTTTTGCTTTGTTGAATTGTTTGCGCATGGTTTGCCTGAGCTTACTAAGTTCCGAGTTCCACCAGGAGTTGCCCTTTGTCTTGGTGTTTGGGTCTTTTAGTTTGCAGCAGGCGTGGTAGGCTTCAATGATGAATTCCGAGAGTTTTGTTACAGCGTGTTCAAGTTGTTCAGGGTCCGTTAGAATTTGGGGCGCTTGGTGCTGCGTTAGCAGGGAGGCCAGTAGTCGTTTGTAGCCGGGTACGTTGGTACGGCGTGGGTTGCGTCTGGGTTCGGGTTTTTTAATATTGGCCACTAGTGAGAAGCGGATTCTTCTATGGTCAGAGCAGGAAGGCTCGTTGGATACGTGCCAGTCAGATATAAGTTTTGCCGCGTTTTCCGAAGTCAGCGTGAGATCAATAATTGTTTGTCCGCGAGATGTGACCCAAGTGGGTTCCGAGCCGCGGTTAGCGATGTTAAGGTTAGTGGAGAACAAATATGTGCATAGTACCTCACCTCTAGTGTTGGCTTTGTTGCAGCCCCAAAGTGGGTGATGGGCGTTTGAGTCCGTGCAGATGACCAGGTCCAGATTGGCATCTTCACAGTACCTTACCAGGTCGGCCATCCCCTTTGGTGGGCAATCTACATCCTCGCCTGGCATATATACCGAGGCTAGGACGATGTCAGGTACATCGCCGTCGGTTTTTATCCTGACGGCTGTTTGATCTCTGGAACATAATTGCGTGAGTGTGGTGGTGGGTGGGCATGCAAACCGATAACCGATAATCGATAATTTATCGGTTATCGGTCCATTTTGACAAAACGATAAATATCGAAAATAAAAACGATAAATACCGACAATCGATAATTTTATATAACGAATTCTAACACATTTCTGAACGAACGTTCGATGCGTCCCTGTTCCCTCGCCGCGCGCGTTTTCTTTCCCGCTGCTGTCATTTGTTCATTGTGCAATTTGTGTGTGAACGTTTCGTTCAGCTTCGACGGAGGACGCCTTCACACTTCTAAAAGTTGAAATGCTACTATTTGAAAACGGTGGTGATCGTGGTCAACTGCTAACAAAGCTATACCGATGGCTTCGCTCAATTAAGCCAACTAGTGTAGAAAGCGAACGTGTCTTTTCCGCAGCTGGAGTACTATGTAATAAGCTGCGGACTAGCCTAAATGACAAAACTATTGATTGTTTGTCATTTCTGCGGACATATTTTCAGCAGCAAAAAAAATAACAACAATACACCCTAAAAAATCTCTTTAAAATGTGATTATTTCAAATGTGATCTCTTTTAATTATAATACAAAATAATATTTTTATGCTAAGTAATTTAATTATAGTGCATTAATCCTTAAAAATATTTTCTATTATTTATTTTAAATGTGATCTCTTTTAATTATAATACGAAATTATTATATGTTAATTTAACTATTGTATTAATCGTCAAGAACTGTTGTTAAGATGTCAATTTAAAATTTTATGACTCAGATGTCTTTTCACGAAATTATTTAAAGTTAATTTAATTAAAGTAAACGTTCAAAAGTTTCAATATTTGACTCGTAATTATTATATTATTTTGAAGAGTCTAACTTTTTAATAATTAAGCAAGAGGTTTCTAAGATTTTATTTAAAAGATCTCTTCAAGAAGAGTTTAGTGAGTAAATCCAAAATGTTATGTTACATAATTATTAAGAAATACAAACGTTGATTTAAAAAAAAAACCTTGTTTTATTTATTTTTCAGTATATTATATTGTCCTTCATTTTAGGTAAGTAATTGCATCAGTTTATCCCTTTATTTACATGTAAAAAACAAGTTTTTGTATTTTTTTAATAAAAAGCGATAATTATCGGTAATTACCGGTTTTTATCGAAAAAAAAACGATATTTTTCATTTTATCGATTATCGAAATATTTCGATAATTGCATGCCCTGGTACATCTTTGGGTATATAGGCGCATGTTCGAGGCTTATCTGTGCCTTGTGTATCGAGGATTAGCTTACCTCCAATGTTACCAAGGCCACATACTCTATTATTGCGGATCCACGGCTCTTGGATGAGTGCAATGGTACGGGGTTCTGTCTCCAGTGCCCTGCGTAGGCATGCGGTAGCCGTCTGGCTATGCTGGAGGTTGGTCTGAATAATTTTCAGAGGTCGGGATGTGGGCGGTAGTGGGGTGGAATTAGGAGGAGAGGGATCCATCGGATGATATACCCCCCCCCTTCCAGCCCGTGCTGGCCTTCGCTTGGAGCCGGTGACGACGAGAGCAGCCGCTCCGTCCACCCGGATGGTGAGGCTGCATTTCTCTCCGCGTCAGCATCAGCCATCGCCGCCCTGGCCATCTCTTCCTCCAGTTCGTCCATGGTCGGGTCGTTGTCTGTCGGTGCCGGTTCCGTCCGTTCCGTGTCAGTCCGAGTGTCAGTCTGCGTGTCGGGGGGGTTGGCCCTGGGGAAGAAGCGAACGTATATCGATCCAAGGAGGTACGATATCCGTCGCTCCCTACCCAAGACCTTTTCGGCTTCGTCCGGTGGGATGCCCAGGGTCAGATAAGTCCCATGGTTATCACCACCGACCGAAGTCGCCCTATACAGGGACCACCTACCGACAGCGTACCAGGGGTTCTGGCAAGTCAGTATCTTTTGGAGCAGCGCTATGTCCCCATTGTACCTGGGTACAAAGAGCGCCGCTCGTAGTCGGGTCGGTACGTCAGACTGTCTCATTGTAGTCAGTGTCACGTCAGTGTCCGGCAGTCGAATTCTGGGTACATTTTGAGTCAGCCAAGTCAACGCGTTTTCATCCTCGCACCATATGTGCACCGTGCCCTCCGCTACCCTTGGGTAGCCTCGGAAGGCCGGGACTCTGGTGGGGTCCGTGCGACACGTGTCGACTATGAGGTCCTCGAGCTTGGTCTTTACGACCTCACACTCGGCCGATGTCAAGTCTTGTGATGGAGGCGGACGGCAGATCGCTACGGCGAGTCGCGCAGGAATATCCTTTGTGGCCCGCGCGTAGGTTCTCTGCTCCCCTTGAGCAGCCTGGGTTCTGAAACGCTTTGCGTCTCCCTGGAGCGTGCTTGGCGAAGCCGTATCGTCGGGACGCTCCCGCTTCGCCGCTCCCTGTCCACTTGGACCTGGTTGCGGTTCTGTGGGGCCCGGCTTGGCTCTTTGTTCCAGGGACACCCGGTTTAGGAACCCAGCCCGCTTACCTCGTCTCCTGGTCCGGTGTCGGTCGCCAGTCGTCTCGTCGCGGTTCTGGTTGCTTCCTCCGGATGGTCCCGGTGCGGGCAGTGACTTCTCGCGTTGGGTTTCCCCTACGCGTGCTGTTCCCTGCCCGCTCGTTTCCGCGTCCGACTGCTGCTTGCTCTGGGTTTCCCCTTCGCGCGCCTGTAGCCGGTCGCGTACTCCCTTCCAACCTCCCGTTTGCGCATCGCGTAGACTATTGCCTTCGCGGGCTTTGCGCAAACGTTTGTTGAGCTCTCTTTCTCTGTTTCGGAGCTTACCGCGCTGAGTCTTCAGCTTGCGGACCTCGTCCACAGAGATAAAACCGGAACTACCAGGGTCCGCTTCCTTTCCCGTCCCGAGAGAGTCCATGTTCCTCAACCTTGCCTCGATCTTCTCACGCTGGAGTGCCAGCGTGCGGAGTTCGCTGCTAAGGCTGGATATTCGCGGGTTGTCGGCGTCATTGTCGGGATTGTTCGTGACACTGTTCCGAACGATACTCTGGTGCCAGGCCATCGTGGAAGGTGTCGTAGTCGTCGTCGAGTCAGTGGGCGCACGAATTGCAGCCGTGGTCGTGTCGGTTGTCGTTGTTTTTGTTGGCGCGTGAGCCGCAGCCGATGCTGGCGGTAGAACCGCCTTAGGCAGAAGAGTGCCCCCCCCCAGATTACGGTGGAGGCAGACCGACGAGTCGGTGTGGGATTCCCCGGCATTACCGGGACCCACCTGGGGAATATTATTTTTACTTTCCTGCATGTTGGGTTTGTGGTGGGCTTTTTTGGAGTGGAGGTTACCCGTCCTCATGGACCGAAAGGATAAAGGGAGAAAGGAAGGAGGGTCTGGGTGTAGGATCATGGAGATGGGGTGAGGGATTTCCCTAGGCCTGGGATTTTGGCTTTCGGGAAGGTGCGAAAAAGCGCCTGGGGGTTTTGGTTACGTCTATTTCTTATGGAATTAGACCAAGAACAGGGTGGCAACCTCGTGAAGGTGAATCCCCCAGACCTGCCTTGAGGATCTTCTACCCTTAATATCTCCGTAACTAGAAGGTATGTATGCTGTAGAACAAAAAAATAATCGCTGTGATGAGGAGAACAAGTGTCTTTCAGTTTTGCTTTGCTTCCTTTATATCTGTTACCGGCCAAACACGATTTCAGGAGAAACTAGTTTTGCCTAGGCTAAACTGAAACTTGAGCTCGTTCTCGCATCCTGGTTGAGGAAGACCTGTTCGACGGAGCCCCGCTTGCCGGGGTCCTACTTCTGAATAGTTTATAAAAAAAAAATCGTGTTGGGGTGACCTAAGTCGGTATAGTTTAGTCTAGGAAAAACTAGTTTGTCCTGAAATCGGGTTTGTCCGGTAACATATCCAAAATAAAAAAAGAACCTCCTCTTTTTGGGAGTCGGTTGAAAATATCTGTCTTCAATCTCTTTTCTTAGGCTGGTTCAAATTCAACTGAAAAAATACCAAAACATTGATTTTAAATATAAACAGTGGACCCATATCTCTCTGTAGTACTATAAATATTAAATGTAACAGTGAACCCGTTACCTGCGACAATATATACCCCGATGTGACCCCAAGGAGTCAGGGGGTTACCACTTTGATATACTGCGCCTTAATTTTTTATTACTTTATTGGTAAGCCCGCCGGATTATTTTATGAGGTTATTCTAGGGTTTACTTTACGAATTACCTTTGGAACTTAGTAGCTCAGTTTGTTAATAAAACTCTCTTTAAGATTAGATTTTACGGCTTCTACTTAAATCGATAAAAGTGATACTACGAAGTAAAGTTTTACTTTATATTTCATTTATTTTTTGTATGGATTGTGTCAGGATTATTTCGTATCCAAGCTACTAATTACTTTTTTTTTATAATTTATTGCCACTAATTTTAGTTATCGCTATTTTCTACCATCTTCGTCCACGTGAAAATTTTCCCTATTTGAATCGGGTTTTGTTACAATTTCAAAGGTTTTAGTTTTTTTGCACGGAACCCGGTTTTTTTTTCTAAAATCAACGTAGCCTTATAATATCAGCTATCTCTCAGTGAAAGTCCCATCAAAATCGGTCCAAACGTTTCGGAGATTCCCCGGAGTAAACAGACAGCATTCATTCATATGCTTTCCGTAAAAAGTAATTATTTTAAAATTACGAGTACATACAGACAATTCAATTTCAGTTTAATAACATCGACAACGTATGTATTAAGAATCAAATAGATTCCACTAATTATACGCATGACGCAAAACTCGATTGACTGAATTATCCAACTGACCTTTACGTAGACATTCGTAGCATCTGCTACGACGTAGCAACTTAACCGTAGCAACACCGCTACGAACCGCTACGAATTCACATCATACACTCGAACATTCTACAACATTCTCCGTCAACAGTTTACGAGCAATTTCAGGCAATACCTGAGTCGACTGTAAACAAGTGCATTACACAAGGAGCTGAAACTGAAACATTGTAATACTTTACTACCGATAAATTCTCATAAGTCCCATACATTGTAGTTACCCTAAACGGTGTAAAACAAACGAGGTAAAACGATTACGGTACAGTGTCCATAATTTTCTGAACTTCTGAAGGTACGTTTCAGGGGCATGATAAAGTAAGGGTAGGTTGTGTCCACCTTCCCCTGGGGCTATCCGTTTGACATTCCTCCCCTAATTCTGGCCAATACCCTTGTACATCGCTGTACGTGTAGTGTTTCAATTTAATTTGTTTCGCCCGGATCGGTTGTCTTACGTTCTTTTTTGCAAACTGTTTATGTGTGTGTGTGCGCTATCAAATTAATATTACAAATGGGTGACTCAAATCAAATCATTTATTGCTTTAACCATAATGTGGTAAATGGTGGTAAATAAAATAACAGTATCAATTATGGACCCTGTCGGACACTGCATTTCTTTAAAATAAATAGAGAGAGGAAGAGCACTTTGGAACTTATCCCATTAAGTATTTATTTTCTACTAGTCGATGCCCGCGGCTTCGTCCGCGTAAAATGATATACTACAACCTTCCTCTTGAATCACTCTGTCTATAAAAAAAAACCTCCATCAAAATCCGGCATCAAAATCCGTTGCATACTTTTAAAGATCTAAGCATAGTATAGAGACAGACAGACGTGGCAGGAGAGTTTGTTTTGTAAAATGTAGTGATATAGTGACAGTGATTTACCGAAAAGATAACAGTCTGATTATCTAAAAACACCTGCCACTGTGACATGTTCCCATACAAAAATGTGTTTTAAAAAGCTTTTTTATATAATCAGACTGTCATCTTTTTGTTGAATATGGACCCTAGTCTCCTATGACTGCCCATAGTAAAAGTTGTTTGTTGGTGTTTAAGTATCGAACACTAATTGCCAGTCACCCTATAGGACGTATTCTATGGAGAAGACTTGGACAGGGTACGACTTTTTAACATGGTAGGTAACTAGGGCCCGCCTCTGGGATAATCTCCGCGCGAGCAAATCCTCGGACAACAACCACACACCCAAACCCACACCCAGTTTATATCTTTTAATCTGAAATTACAGGAATCGATTTCAAATAAAATGCGTAACATTGAAAAATTTGTGTAGGTAAATAAGGAAAATCAAAGAGCTTCATATTCTTAAGCGATTTAATTAAGCGATTTAAAAGCATTGATTTGTGTTGTTTTAGTTAATGCAAATACGTCTATTGTTTTGTTGATGAAATCCTTGAAAGGCGGAATGCCGCTGAAGACAGATGAGATCACCAAAACCAATGAATATTTTATACAGATATTTGTTTTACAAAAGCGATTGCTAAAACTAAAGAAATTACGATGTACAAAACTGTGTAGGTAATTAGTTGTTTTATATTAGAATACTTCGCCTCGAAGATTATCGATTTTTTCAAAAATCTTTCAGACCTTGTGTTCGTTTTAAAAGTAGGATTACAACTCTTATCTCGTTTTATTTATTTAATCTTCATATATAGGAGTGATAAATAGGCAGACTTAATGCCAATATACACACAAATGACTGTCTTAATATTCATGTTAACGATAAACAAAGATGTAGATGAGATAAAATAATATTTATTATAATACATACAAATAGTCCCATTTACGAGAAACCTTATGATAATTACTGTGACTCTAGTAATGGCCAGATAGTAAGCAATTTAGTCTGACTTTAAACAGAACTTCCGAACTGCTTTTTTGAGTAATACAATTTTAACTCTCAATCAACCACAGGAGCAGGATTAGCTTTCTGATGAAGGTGGTCCAGGGTCGCCCGCGACGAGACGGAATGGGAAGCCGTCACCTCCTTCTGCGAAGTAGTTATGCTAGCGAAGGAGGTGGCGGAACGAGAGAGGAAGAGAGCCTCTCTTCTCAGCCGCGGGAGACGTACCGGGCGTCGGGGGCCACGTGGTGGCTACCGGCCACCGTAGATGCGGGCCTGTGGACGGTTGGCTATGGGCTAGCTAGCCGTCCGTCCGTCTAACGACGACAGGCCGTGTCGACGGCGCGTTCGTGTTCCACGCGCGCCTCAAAGAGATGTCAGCCTTAGGGCAGGGGCCCGCATGGGCCAAAGCCTGCCCGGGTTGCGGGCCTGTTCGAAAGAGATACCGCGGCCCCGAAATATAAAGGGCGAGGAAGGAACATGGATGGGTTTTAGTCAGTAAGAGTCTGACCCTCCTTCCCGCTCCGCCCAGAGTGGGAGAAGTCATTTGAAAAAAAAAGGGTCGCCCGCGAAATGCAAATTTTCTTAAGTTTTTTTTGCAACTAGCAGGCCAATGCTAGGTTGTATTTTGATTAAAATATGATTCGCGGCTGTAGTTACAGAATCATAATCATGAAAATCATCAATCAACCCTCCAAGTTCATGAAAGTCGATTGTATGATTGTTTTACGAAATAATCATTCAATCTATCAATTTAAGCATTAACTGTAATGCAGAATTTACATCAAAACCTCTCTCGGTCACATACATTGTTACAAAGTTTAAATCTGCCGCATCTCGCTTCTATCTACGGAATTCCGACTAAGTCAGTGCCAATTGTACTTGGGAACTACAATCCGGACCAACTTGTGGTGATGTTCCTACAATCAAACGACAAATTCGGACGATTCGAGCGATCATTGTTCCAATATGGCGGCCGATATGTCACTGTCATGGCCGGTTTCTCTATAGTTAGGAATTTTAACTACAATGCTAGTTTATTAATTGCAAGGGCATTGCTTTGGCACGCATTTGAAAGTAAGCAAAAATACTGCAGAGAAGAAGAGAGAGTAACTTAGATACTAATTGTGCATTACTATAAATTTTCTTTGATTTTTTTTCTTTAATAAATAAACGAATAATATTATTAGACAAAATAAGATGGCCGTTAAATAGTTCATCCCATCAGGGTAACCGCTAGTTTTCTTATTTTAATAACTTTTAAAACAAAACTGGCCCGAAGAAATATTTATTTTTTCTGTCGTACAAAATTTGCTTTAAACACCCCTAGTCATTCTGACATTTAATAACAAACCAATTACAAATTACCACTCAATAAATCACGTACTCATTATTCCCCAACACCTATTTCAGGGGAACGACAAACAGGAAACTGAATCCCATTTAACCCCCTCCCCCTTCCCTTGCGAACGCTGCAATGTCCGCGTTCAATCATTTTCGTTCGTTCACTCGTTCATCAACAATGCTCCCCAGTCCAGGGGTGATCCCTCTCATTACCGGGTAAATTGCGGGAGGATGGTCCGTGATTACTGGCAACACTGTAACTAAGCTTTTTATCGAATCTCGTTTACGCTTGGTTGGTAAATAATGTTAAAGGGTCCATTGTGGAGGTTTTCATTGTGCGTGATCTAGTGGAGAGTGCTAGATAATAATGGGGTTTTTAGTGAGCAAGCTCTTTAACGTCTTTGGACGAGGTCGAGTTCGAAAAGGCTCTTTGATCGCAGCTATATGATTCTATTGGCTCGTGGTCATTCTCAGAATGAATGTCATCGACCGCCATCTTGTTTTTTTTTTCAATACAAGTTCTACCTTTCGCCAATGTTGACCAACAGTGCCCTGCCAGTCTTTCCAAGTTATTCAAGAGCCAAAAATAAAAAATAACCTTGCTACACTATACGCTACGATTCTATGTAGCTACATCAGTTTTGTGTATCTGAATTTATATTTTTTTGTAATAATCTGCTATGACTGTAATGACTTGTCTTACGCCAGGTTTGCATATATTTTTTATTTGCGAGCGAGGTTAGGCAGAACTTATTTTTGCAATAGATTCTAAAAAGCAAGTTATCGGTGTATGAAATCCACTTTACTAGTGGCTATATCCACGGTCTAACTAGAAAATGGTTGTCGATTATCATGTCATACAAAACCCTTGTATAAAAAATATTGTATGCGTATGATTTACGGTCGTAATATTTTCCTACATATCCCTATCTCAGTTTGATGGAGTGTGTTTCACGATTAAATCTTTGGTACTTTGCTCGCTTGCGTATCATCCGGCTCGAAGGACGAAAGGAGGATCACCTCGGGTTACCCTAATCTTTGTCCTCATCTCAGTTTTCTCTTACGTAACTAAATTAAATATTTCTACAGCGTATAAGTCACTTGTTTATATAGTATATTAAGAACTGTGTTGGCTTTGTTTTGTTGTGTAGCGATTTTGACGGGACTTATGCATATAGCTGATGCTTTTATTAAGAAAATGAATTATGGTCCCGTGCAAAAAAAATAAAACCCTTGAAATTATTAAACAAAATCCCATTCGAAAATTCCGGAAGTAATATTAGGCACAGCTAGTGTTTCTCTGTAGAAATGTGTACTTCTAATCATCGTTGTTCATGTTTCTGAAATATATAAAATATCTTTATAAAGGGTAAATAAAACCTTGTTCTCCCCGTCATTTCGATTTTTTTTTGTTGCACTTCATACCTGGGAACTTTGCCGAGGTATTGGGGGTCAAAGTTTTATTGTAGATTTAGTTTAAACACCTCCATGACTCCCGTACTATTCAAACCACCCATCAGCACAATGTTTTAAGTGTGTTACATTGAGTTCTAACAAAAAACATGATTTTTCACCCCTATAAATATCGTTTACCAGCAATTTTTTTTGCGTTATGTTACTTCGTTTGATGTACAAAATGCTTGGTTGACGGTTCAATTGCTTATAAATTGATTTTTTGAAAAATTATCAGGTTTTACTCTGTAGGGTGACTGAATTAGTGTAAGATACTTAAACACGTGACTGTGCTCATGGATAACAAACAACTTTTAGAATGGGACCAAACCTGATATCGCGAAAATGAATTAGCTGTCGTATGTCCTATAGATTTATGTCCATGTCAATCGTTGAAACGCAGGAAAAAGTAGTTTTTTTTTATCTAAGGAGGTATCAAAGACGATCAACTCTGAACGTCGGTTACGCACAGAGTTTATTACAAAAAAGTGATTATAGGATTTGTACTGACAGTTACACATAACAAATTATTCTAAAAATTATAACGACCTGCAGATGATTCCTGTCTCCTAGACGTTGCTTTTCCTTACACAATAATCCGAAATTATAATTCGGGGCGCTAGAATCCAAGTGTTCATGCAAATATTATGGGTGTAAAAGCACCCATCCCAAAGTGTCAACCCAGCATTCTGTACTAAGTAACATTGCGCAAAATCAACCTGGAAGTACCTATTCATTACTTTTCCAGTCTAAGCGTACTACTGAGTCACCTGAGGAACATGCACAAACCTGGGCCAGCAACCTCTCCTAAACAGATTATTTACTTTTTACAACAGAGCTTCTTCAATTGACTGTAATATATATGTCACCGTAAAATTGTCAAACACGTTATATTACAATATAACGTGTTTTTTCTCGCGATATTGTAATGTCTCGAATTATTGTCAACTGAACATACGGAAGTATCTCTGCCCCCATAATCGGGACTTGGGGCACCCCCCTTTTACGTTAGGTTCCTTTAAACCCCGCACTCGAAAATAGGGGCCCCGCGAAGCGGGGCTCCGTCGACTACGCTTTTTAGGGGGAATATAAAGTGTTTTAAGGTTATGTTATATTAATCGGTATTTCTCAGGAATGGTGCATTATCTTTTCATGAGAGTTGTGCCACTGGGCAAGGGGGACCCCTCCTTCCCTCCACACCGCGTAAGTTGACTACAATCGCATGCATTTCACGAAAAATCATCGCTAGAGATATTACAATATAACGTATTTGACAATTTTACGGTGACATATATACATTTTCTTTGACAGCGCGCAAATTTTTAAACCGTCCGTGCACAGACGAATATTTTGAACAGAAGAATGGGCATAATGATCTTCCTCGACCTAGTCACGCAAAGGAATATGAATACGCACTTATTAACATTCCTCCGCGTTATGTGAAGGAAAAAGGGAATGAATGTACTTTTCGTCATGTGTATATGATGAAGAAGATGGAAATGTGCTCTTGTCTTCGTAAACATAGTTACGTGAAAGAAGAAAACTTCGTGTTCCAAGAGAACGAGGATGAATACGAGGACTTGGAGAAAGAATCTCCACGTGTGACTATCCACCCTTCTTCTATTTTGTTTTGTTTAGTCATCTTGTCGCTACATGCACCAAATAAAATGTATTTTTTCAAGAAACTGCAAAACCTTAGCGCGACTTTCAAATTATAAATAAAAAAACTTTACTATACTTTTTTTATGTCTCATCAATATTAGGCACAGACAATATACAAGTACCATTCAGCCATGCGTTTAAGTAGGGTTATATGTACATTTAAAAACAAAAGAATATCGGGAAAAGAATGGGGCATCCATATATTTTTGATTTTAGAACTTACGAGTAGAACCTACAAGTGTTCAATTTTACAAGCCCTGTGGTTTTTTTTTTTGATAAACGTAATTTACACGAACTTGTAAAAACTTCCTTGTGAAGTGTAACTTGTGAACGTATAGACTTGTGAGTTTTGATTTACAGGGCACAGTTTAAGGAAGAGAATAGGCATCCTTATACTTTGGCTGCACAGACAACAACACGTGGAAAAGACAATTTTTTCGAGGACTTTTTTAGTCTATAATCCGATGGATGGTCGCCGACTGTCCTTCAACTCTTCGTGATGTGTAACAATGTAAATATGGACTTGTATAAATTGTTTACTATCGCTGTGTATGCCCATTTAATAGTTTCGTAAACATTTAACTATTGTAGAAATGCATGTTTGAATTAAAAATATATTATATTTGAAATTATTATATTTGAAGAAAAGTTGTTTAAAGATAATAAATTATCTAAATGTATTTTGTTAGATAAAGGCTTAAAATAATAGTATTCATAGAAAAAAATATGTGTCCATAATAATTTATATCGCTAAGGCTACTACTCCTAAGGACGTAATGTTATTTCATGTTGAAATATTATTTAAATAAGTAGAAATGAATTAATTAACTATATTTAAAAGACATGTTTTAAGAAACTATGACTAAATGTATTTTTTTTTGGAAAATATATAATAACCGAGCTTATTATGATGTCTGTCTATCGCTTTCTTCATAGGATTAATCTACTCTTGTCTGTATAATTAATGTTGGAAAGCATGTCTAAAATAGTGGCTAAATAGTTATTAGTAATCTATTTTTAATTAACATTAAATAAATATAATAAGTTGTTAAGAGAATTAAATTAATGTAATTAATGATCTAAATGTATTTTGTTAGATAAACGATATAAAATAATAATATAAGGGTATAGGTAAACAAAATGTGTCGATATCGCCTAAGGCGAACTCCTAAGGTTAATGAGTTGTTTCATGTTGAAATGTTGTTTAAAAATAAGTAAGAACTAACTATATTATTATTACGAAATAAATAGAAGTTTAAATGCTTTATTTTTAAACTCATCATCATCATCATCATCTCAGCCGAAAGACGTCCACTGCTGGACATAGGCCTCCCCCAAGTGTCGCCACATTGACCGGTCCCTTGCTACTCGCATCCACCGGATTCCCGCAACCTTCACCAGGTCATCGGTCCACCTAGTGGGAGGTCTTCCAACGAATCGTCTTCCGGTTCGCGGTCGCCACTCCAGAACTTTTCGGCCCCATCGGCCATCCGTTCTGCGAGCAATGTGCCCTGCCCACTGCCACTTAAGTTTAGCAATTCTTCGGGCTACGTCGGTGACCTTGGTTCTCTTGCGGATGTCTTCATTTCTGATTCGATCACGCAAGGAAACTCCGAGCATAGCCCTCTCCATTGCCCTTTGGGTGACTTTAAGCCTTTTGATAAGGCCCATTGTGAGCGACCACGTTTCGGTCCCGTATGTAATCACTGGCAACACACACTGGTCATAGACTTTCGTCTTGAGACACTGCGGTAAGTTGGACGAGAAGATACCGCGCAGCTTCCCGAACGCTGCCCAGCCGAGTCGGATTCGACGATTGACCTCTTTCTCGAAGTTAGACCTACCTAACTGGACCGTTTGTCCTAGATATACATAATCGTCTACAATTTCGAGTGTTTTTTTTTAAACTGATACAGAATAAATTAAATCAAATACCTACGTAAAAACATACTTTGTCATATTGTTGTTTACATAATCACTTCGAAGGATCTATTGTTGTTGTGTGGAGGAATATATTTTTGTTTAAGTGTTTACTTCTAAGGATCGGTTGTTGTTGTGTGGAGCAATCTATTGTTACTTGAGTAATTACTTCGAAGGATTTATTGTTGTTGTGTGGAGGAATATATTTTTGTTTAAGCATTTACTTCTAAGGATTGGTTGTTGTTGTGTGGAGCAATCTATTGTTACTTGAGTAATTACTTCGAAGGATCTATTGTTGTTGTGTGGAGAAATATATTTTTGTTTAAGTGTTTACTTCTAAGGATCGGTTGTTGTTGTGTGGAGCAATCTATTGTTACTTAAGTAATTACTTCGAAGGATTTATTGTTGTTGTGTGGAGGAATCTATAGTTGTTTAAGTTATTGCTTCTAAGGATCTATTGTTGTTGTGTGGAGGAACTATTGTTAAAAAATAGTAGGAATTAATTAACTATATTATTATTAGAAAACGAAATATTTTAAGATATTAAGAAATTATTAAAAGTCTTAATACTCTTTTAGAGAAAAACTGATATAAGTACTTAGAATAAAATCAATATAATACATGTGCATGTAAAAACATACTGCGTCACATAATTAAGGATGTATTGTTGTTGTGTGGAGGGATCTATTGTTGTTTGAATAATTGTAAATGTTGAAATGGACGTTTAAACTATTATTTGTATTAGAAACAAACGAAAATATATTTAAACTATGAAATGAATGTAGATCTAAGGACCGTATTCCACCCGGGGTTGCGGGCCTGTTCGAAAGAGATACCGCGGCCCCGGAACGTAAAAGGCGAGGAAGGAACATGGATGGTTTTTAGTCAGTAAGAGTCTGACACTCCCTCCCGCTCCGCCCAGAGTGGGGGGGGTCATTTGATGATTTCCCATCCTTAAAAAAAAAAACGTGTTGTAAACCACCAATAGAATTTCGTAATTTAAAGTTTACGTCTTCGCTTAGCTTTAGTGAAAACGGTTTAGCAAAAAGTAGAGATGTCTCGTAACTCTTTAGGCAGCCATCGCTGTAGGCGGCCAAGTGCACGGTGGAGACGAAAAGAGACGTGAGCGGCGTGCTGCGAGTGCTGTGAGCGACGGCGTGCAGTGAGCGGTGTGCTGTGTTCGGCGTACTGTGAGCGGGGTGCTGCCGCACGGCTTCGGTCGATACGCCCTAGCTCTTATGCATCTCCTCTGCTCTCCACTTCGCACATCTCCACTCGTCTTCGCTTTTGGTGGATTCCGGGCCTTAAAGTACTTTTTCGGGAAATAAATGATAAATATAATTGTACCAATGTGTACAAAAAATATTGTCGAAGGGTGTACAAAATTTCTTGACGAAGCCAAAAGGGACTTGTTCTTTCCGTCAGTGCGATTATTTTTTTGTTTTACACCCTACCTGGGAACCTTATTGTTACGGAGATATTGGGGGTCAAAACTCCAAGTTGCTTAGTTGACGGCTTCGTGATGAGGTTGTTTACACCCTGTATATTGTCTAGTTCTAAGGAAAATATTTATTTAAAATATAAAGCTTAAATATCGCTTAGAAACTGCAATATCTTATCTAGTAAGATGAAAAGCTCAATTTGAAAAAAGGCTAGGCAGATGATAAACGCCTAAACGTATAAACTCATAATATGCATGATATGTTCGCGCGGAAAAACATCAAAGCTCATAAAAAATATTTCAAGTTTTTCTTTTTCAGTAAACATAATATAACCGTGCCGCTCAAACTTGCGTACGGAGGCACTCGAGAGCTTGCTTTATATTTATTTGTGAGCATTACGCAAAATATGCGGAGCTTTACCCCGCCATCCCCTCCCGTCTGAAGGATCACTCGTTACCCCACACGACCCACTAAATACCCCACACTGGCAAGTACAGTGGTACAAGGATGTTTTGGCGAGGCTCTGTTGGTAAAATTATTTTATGATAATGTATGCCGAAAAAAGATGGCTGTGTTAGTTCCAATTTTGTCCACACGCCAAAAGATCCTTGTACATTAAAGTCTTCAAACTGAATTAAAACTGAAATGAACAAAAAAGATGAATGGCAATGTTTCTATAATTCATAGCCTCAAGAAACTCAAGGTGGCACTTCAAAATTATTGGCTTACTGACTTCCTTTGAAGTTAATACATAATTAATCGAGGAGACTCGGATAAAAATGAAAAAGCCATTTTTTTGTATCAAAACCGGGACTTGGGAAACTTGGGGCGTTGGATGACAAGTCATTAATGTAATCTACGGCCAGTCACTGCTGAAATCTGACTTAATGACGTCACGTTTCAATGAATATTTTATGAAAATATTACTGAAGTTGAAAAAACTCTGATCTGGGCCAAAAATGTGTCAGTGGAATATTGAATTTAGCTTTTTTGAGCGTTGCTTTATGGTAGCTTTTTATTCTTTATTGGTGGTTTGTGCCAAATCTGGTGTCAGTTTTTATGCCGCGCATAGGCCTCTGACTTGGCTTTACATGCCCCCAAGAAATATCTCTCAACCATGAAGGATAACGACCAAGAATAATTACAAAAAAGCACATGAATCAGAAAAAAAAGAGTGCGTTCCTTGAGTTTGAACTCAAGAGAGCACAACACAACACAGCACAAAAAAACACAAAGAAAACACACGTATCACTGCTGCGTGTTTATTATAGCTCTGGGCAAATCTGAGCCGAAGAAATAAGGTTCTGCCTTTTTGCCCAGAATGGGTCAATTCTTACTACTTATATAAATACTTTATTATTCCGGCTTTTCATTAAAAAGTTAAGCAAAAGATAAACATGTGACATTGTCTGTTTGTTTCCAACTCTTAAGAACCAGACCGCATTTCATTTAAAACCCGAAAGTCGTCTTTTGAAGCATGAATTCATCAAAAAACAAGCCGAAGTCGAAGCCCAACTTTCATAATAAACTTCTTACGTGCCAGTACGAATAGAAGCTCTTGGTAAATTGCAAAACTTCACCCAATTCCAGGCCGGTATCGCTTCGTCTATTAATAAGATTTTAAAAGAAGAACGTTTTTATTAAAAACAAATTTTCACAAAAACATTTTTAATGTATTTTTTGTTTTGTTCGGAGAATCGTTACAGGAATCTTGTTAAAATTGAAAAATATTAAAAACGTATTTTAAACACACAATATTGAGTGTGTTATCCCTGTAGATCATAGTTCTGTTTGATAAATAGTTCGGAATATGAGGGTGGTTTTAATTTATGGCTTTAATTAAAATTAAAAAGAAAAAGCAACAATTTTTAATAATCACGATATTAAGTGTGTTCTTTTGCATAGAATAGTTCTTCATTAAATGAAAAGATCTGTATACGGGGTGTCGAAAGACATACCGTGGCCCTGGAACATATAGGGCGAGGAAGGATCATGGATGGGTTTTAGTCAGAAAAATTCTGACACTCCCTCCCGCTCCGCCCAAAGTGGGAGAAGTTATTTGGTAACTTGCGAAAAAGATATGCTGTATTTTACTTTATTGAACTAGAACTAGAAATTAATTAAATTCATAGTTTTTTTTATTTTTAATATTGCCTAAACACTAACTATTCTGATAGATAGTAAATTGTAAGATTAGTTATTTTACTATTTTTTATTAATAAGCAAGTTAATTTATTTTGAAAAATTGATATAATTTTTTTTAAATCAGAGTAAACATCTTGGGTAACAAAAATATATGCATACATGATTGACCAATAATTTGAAAACAATGTCGGTTTCAAGCAGATTTGATAGTGGTACAATTAATAAATTGTGTGTGCCTGAAAGAGGGAATTATTGCTATTAATGTAGAAAAGGAGAACAAAACACTGAAGCAAATAATTTAATACGGATAATTTTTATATGACAGATATTTTTTCCCATTTTTTTCTAAATGGTCAAAAGATCTACCATAATTCAAGGTTATTCATTAATTACCGTATACTTAAATAAACATTGTAGGAGAAAGAAAGATAAAAGAGGTAACATTTACCTTTTCCGAAACATGGAGTCCGCGTAACACTGGTCAGTCTCCTAGCTTATTAAATTCAATAAAACGGTCGAATCAAAGAAGCTGGCAAATTAGGAAATTATTGAATTGACGCAACTGTCGAATTCACGCAACCGTCTAATCAGCGAAACTGACTAATTAACGATTCTAAATAAATAAACAAACTGACGAGTAAAGAAAACTGACAGACTTGAATGACGATGTTATGATTTAATGTAATACAACAATTTAGGTCTATGTTCACCAAAAAGATGTCGCCTTAATTATCTAAAAACAGCTGTTTAAAACACATTTTTGTATGGGAACATTTCACAATGACAGCTGTTTTTACATAATCAGACTGTTATCTTTTCGGTGAACATGGACCTAGTACCTACCTATGTTTATGGTTCTGTAATCCTATGTATAATTTGTCATGTCCAATAGATACCTTTGTAATTATCGCTAAATAGATGTTCAATAAAACTGATTTTATTTGAACCCATCAATTTGAATAATATTTATGTGTCTGTATTTCAATCTCTATGTAATATTCAATAAATGTAGTCTGAAAAACCTGATTTCATTTTACTCTATTGTTAACCCACGTTGATTCATAAAATATATCCTAAACTTTGAATCAAAATCCTAATAGAAACTTCTTTTGAAAGCATCCATTGAAGTCATAACGTTTACCGGAGGGTGAACGTTACTCTTTAAAAACGCCGGGAACAGACGCCACGTTTGACATCCCCAGCCATCCCGGCCCGGGAGTCCGGGCGCTGTAATTAGTGCTGGGAACTGATTTCCCCGGGACTGACAACCGGTAGTAGAGCGGGGAAAACTCAGAGCTTCGTAATTACTGTTGCAAGATTTGAAATATAATTTTCAAAATTAGAACGTAATATGAGTTAGTCATCAAAAATGGAACGTAATAAAAAGTAAATCTTGACAACATTAATTTCTAGACGCAAGATAAAGAATTTTTATCTTGGAATTCATAAAGTATGATTTCAAAATTTAAATGTTGTTCAAGACATCGCTTGGTTTTATATAAAATAATAATTATAACTAAACTAATAGCATTAGCTTCTTCTTGGCATATGATTGAAATAATGCTCGACCAGTATGTCATGAGCTATAATTGCCCCTTTGAACACTAATAACATAGTTTTGATTTCAAAGCTTGCAAGCTTTCCTCACGAATTGCAGTATTTGATTAAATTAGAAAATAAATAAATTACTTATTTTCTAAATAACAACACAATCAATCAATTTCAACACTTTTGAAGAACCGTTATAGCAAATAAAACAAACTGGGGTTCTGTTTAATTTTGAAAAAATACTGCAATTTAAAGGTCTTGAAATATTTTAAGTTACTTAAAATAACAAGCTCTTAATAACTAACTTAAATACTATGTAAATAGCAGTCACTGTAATTAATGTAACAAGGGTTCAATAACCTAGACGTTATGGTGACAAACATCTTCACCTTGAACCTGGATTTTGTTCAGAAAATAAGTCAATGAAGCTGAATTAGATTACTAATGCTAGACGTTCGTGTCTCGCTTACATAATAATATTTTCATTATTTATTAACGTTTGCCAAAGGGCGATGGAACGTAGCGTATTGGATATTAAGCTCAGCGACAGAATTCGCGATATCAGAAGCTCAAAAACTGTAATCGCTGATGTGAGCAATAAGACTGCTGATGTTTGAAGTGGGATTGGGTGGGTCATGTCTGTAGAATGCATCAGGACCAACGAGCCAGAGTCGACACGCAGTGGGTGCCAGAAGACAGGATCGGTCGTCGCCGAGAAAGGCCAGGGCCGGCAGTGTTGTATCTATGTGTCACCGTAAAATTGTCAAACACGTTATATTACAATATAACGTGTTTTTTCTCGCGATATTGTAAATATGTATCGAATTATTGTCAACTGAACATACGGAAGTATCTCTGCCCCCATAATCGGTTCCCATAATCCCCCCCTTAGGTTAGTTAGGTTCCTTTAAACCCTGCACTCGGAAATAGGTGCCCCGCGAAGCGGGGCTCCGTCGACTACGCTTTTTAGGGGGAATATAAAGTGTTTTAAGGTTATGTTATATTAATCGGTATTTCTCAGGAATGGTGCATTATCTTTTCATGAGAGTTGTGCCACTGGGCAAGGGGGACCCCTCCTTCCCTCCACACCGCGTAAGTTGACTACCATCGCATGCATTTCACGAAAAATAATGCGTTTTGTTGTAAGCAGTACGTTCATTTGACAATAATTCGAGACTTTAAAATATCGCTAGAGATATTACAATATAACGTATTTGACAATTTACGGTGACATATGCACCAGATAGGTAAATAGCAGAACTGAGTGAAACCATTTTTAATACAGTTTTTCGACCTTCTATGCAGTCATCATGTTGAAAAAATACGCTGTGCAGTGAGTTGCCGTGACACGTCACATATCAATCTCGCGTCACGCGTCACGCTAGAGGCTCGCACACGGACAGGATTTAGTTCAATTTCGTGAACAGAATATTGTTATTTGACTTTCTAAAATGTTAACACAGTTGGAACGACAGGTTTTGTTCACATCAGTTTTGTATTTGTCAGAGAAAGCTGAACTTCAGTGAGAACAGCAGGTTGAAATAAGCGCCGTATCCTATAGTAGTTCCATTGTCTAGTTTAATTATACCACTGGGTTTTTTTTCTCCCCGTAGTTACATGGAACTAGAATACTTTTTTACCTAATCCCATTAGTCCCATTACGACAGTTAGTTAATGGTAACAAACGGATAATAGTATCGCAGACTACCAGGAGGCCAGAATCATAAAAGACACCACAATCAATAAACGTGCGATAAATCGTCAACTAAGTACGGTATGTAAGTAATGACATAGACAAAAATT
Organism: Xestia c-nigrum; assembly: GCA_916618015.1. Taxonomy (NCBI): domain Eukaryota; kingdom Metazoa; phylum Arthropoda; class Insecta; order Lepidoptera; family Noctuidae; genus Xestia; species Xestia c-nigrum. The sequence continues at coordinate 18,676,972 of OU745260.1, forward strand.
ACGGATTTCAGTAAAAACATACTGAATTATCAATCTAGGCACGCCCTATATGGTAGACAAACCTGTCTAAAATCTACCTACCACACCGTGCACCACATCGCAAGGAAACCTGCACCTGCATGCTTGAAAGATGTTTCTTTTCGGCATGTAAAGCCAAATCAGAGGCCCAAGGACGGCATAACATCTGTGACACCAGTTTAGACAATAACAACACGACTTTTATTTTTATTTCGCCCATGGGCCTCTGACTTGGCTCGCGAGGTTAATAAACATTTAATGCCGTTAATGGTTACTCCCATTTCGATTTGTCGCATATTTTCAATTTCGACATGTATAATCTCATTACCTAGCTTAAAAAAATACTTAAGGACATAAAGATGCGTTTTACTCAGACATCAGTAAGTATCGAGTTCTAAATGTAAACAAAGTGTTTGCTAGTGACTCTCCGTGACTTTGTATGACATCTAGTCTCTCGCTTGACGCTGTAATTGCAAGTGATTTCAATGTCAGTGGAGGCTGTGTAATCGTTATTTATCAAGTAATTTAATAACTTTGAAATATTTAATACTACAAAATAAGTTCTCAAATTCTAGACGAGATAAAACGAAGGTGACTAGCTCAATGCCGATACAATTGCGCTCCTAGACGAAGTGACGTGTTTGCAAGTGAGTTGCCGTGACATACTTCAATTTCTCTTGTCACGCTGTCATCTCAATATGCAAGAGCTGCGTCACGTACTTTGAAATGATTTTACTAAGCAGCTTTTACAATGTAAAGTTCGTTTAGTAGGCAAGATAAGGGGTACACAAATATGTTTTGATAAAAGATTACAACATGTTTGAACGCTCTGAACTAAACTATACTTATGTCTTTGTGTGTATATTAAGTATTTATAAAACCCGACTTTGAAAAGAATAAGATTTCAGTAATTACCATTGAATAAAATATATCTTTTTTTTTCTTTTGCTCGAAGGTATCAAATAAAGTCAATATCTTAAATGATTGAATGATGCCAAGATTGCTCCCTTTTTACATCAATTTAACTTTTCTGTTTCAAAAGAAAATAACCTACCCACCTCTGGCAAACTCCCAGCCCTCACAAGAGTAACAAGGCAGATCCCCGGAGTGACTGAGGTTAAAATAACGTATTTACTTGAACTACTTGGATCCCTCTGGGACACAAGCATCAGTCATCTGAAGGCAGTAGGGTTGTCTGTCACACGAACTTTTTAGAAGATAAAATGATACCTTTTTGGAGTTCAAATCGTCGGTCGAATCACGAAAGGGCGCAACCAACAAAATTTCGGATTTTGAGTTATTTACACCATTGAATTCTAGATGTCAAGTTTTATCATGTCACGAAAAGGCGTAACCTAAATCGCAGTATTTAATGACTTACGAGTAGTCGCGAAGGGCCCTATCTACTATTCCTTTAATTTAAAACATCACGAATAGGCGTAGCATCAGATACGCCTGTACAAGTAAAGTTATATTTTTTCACGAAGAGGCGTAACGTAATTTGGCGCTCATTACTGACCATATTAATAGATTTCCGCGTGTGGAGTCCCATTATTGTAGAAAAGACAGTAAAAAAGAATATTTACACCGTGATTTAACATTGAAAAAAATGTACTAAGTATATGTTTTTGCAGGAATAGTATAAAGAAACCGTTAGTGTGACACTTTATAGAAACGTATTCCAAAGCATGAATTTATCTTTTCACAGTCCATAAAAGGACCAATGTAGTTTGTGCAATACATACTGGGAAGGTACCAGTGAAGTTTAAGAGAACCTTCAAGAGAAATATGGTCAAAAAAGAGTGCAAGATTCGAGCTACACAAAATACGAACATTTGTTGTGTTTCGTTTGACTTGCAACAAGTAATTTATTGGCCACAATGTAAAGAAAGTGCCATTTTTTCATAAAAAGACGTTTGGCAAATTATAATTTTTGTGATTTATGGTCTAAACTCCAGAGACTGTGTATGTAACTTATGGAACGAGACGATCAGAGAGGTGCAAATAATTAAATGTCTACTAGTGTTCATAATTTGTTAACAAATTGTGATAGGAGGGGAGTGAAAGAAGTGTTCATATTCAGCGACGGCTGTGTAGGCCAGAATACGAATTCCACAATGGTGACAATGCTTTTATATTTGATTAATAACTGTCAATCGATTGAATAAATAAGTTTACGTTACTTCTGTTCTTTTCATGGACAAAGTGAGGGCGATTCTGCCCACAGCGCGATAGCATTTGCAATGAATCAGGTTGAAAACATTTAAGTACCCAATCAACTGGAACCCATCATACGATTGGCACGCAAAAAGCCATAAGAGGTTAGACTTCTGAATTAAGATGATTTCAGAAATTTCAAAGACCTCGCATCAAAACTTAAATTGCTACAGTTGAAAAAGGTAGATGTCCAAACTGGTGAGTCATTTAAGTGGACGAGTTTAAGAGTATTGAGAAACCCACCTACTACACCGTTCTTTAAAACTAGTCACATGGAAACACAATACGAATCTATACCACTGAAACGAAGTAATGTACATTGATTGAGGACAAACGACGAACAGTTAAACCACTCTTTAAAAAAAAAAAAACCAAAGAGAAGTATAATGACCTTATGAAAATGTGCAACGGAGATACATCGACAATAAGGAATCGAGAACATGTTTTTTACTACGAAAACTTACCCCACGATTTAAGATTATTTAAGTACAAAACAATTTAACTTTAATGAATGAGTATAAGAATTACTACTTATTTTGATTGGTTCTTCGACCCTTTTTTATTACTTCATGTAAGAGTATTTTTCAGATTATTATATTACAAAATAAGATTAAACTTCAGTAAATTAACCTGTTTTTTATTTAATATAAATCCAAGATACCGGGCGTAAATAAAATAAATGATATTAATTGAACATCACAAAGGGGCGTAAGTGAAACTTTCAAAAATAAAAATCGAATATCTCCACAGCCAACTATTTTACACAAAAAAGTAAATTAAATATATAAACTGCATTAACCATTTATCAAAACGAGTATTCTATAAACCTTATATAAGAATTAGGTAAATTGTTACGACTGTTATTAGTTGTACATTTTATTAAAAAACGCTCTCCTGAAAAATTTGGTAAAACTCAGATACGCCCTTTCGTGATTTGACCGACGAAATGTTAAGATTGCTTTTAGAGAAAAGACCTCCCTTGGTGTCACTTTGTCTGTGTAAGATTTATATATTTTACTTGTAACTCACATGGTGATGGTGTACGCATAAAGATTATTCTACGTATGTGGTGTTTTTTTTTGGAGTTGACCAACAATACAACCATAAAAATATTAAATGATGACTAGGCAGAAAAAACATAGTAAAAAGTCACTAACTTAATTAATTTAGAACGTTTTGCTCCCTATTCGAGCCACCAAAAATACGGAACAGTATGACAAGAAATATACAAAAAATAGTGGCCATAGTGAGTGCTGAAACACATTTCTGAGGCTACGAACGCAATGACAGATGTTTTGCTTACCGTCTCCGCACTGACAGAGCCTAGCGAGTAGCGAAGTGAAACGATCAATATAGAATTCTCGCTAGATGTTAAGTTATTAGGCTCTAAGACCCAGGAGGCGCTAAACAAGGCACCTGGGCCTCGATTCTGCTATTACGATAGTGTCAGAATAGGCGATCATTGAAGTCATAATGATCAAGTTCTGTCAAGCTTTGACAAGTTTAGTAATCTACTAATATAATGGCGTCATTATGACTTCTCAATGAACAACCACTGACACTCCATTGAAAGAAATGTCATAGAATATTAATCTCGTACATGAAATCTGGCATGAATAAAGGTTCGCATTTAGTAGTAGATTCCGAAAACCATTTGTACGAATGGTTTTATAATAATGGCAATACGAAAATGCCATTAAAACACAATTTTATTACGAGACCATCGACGGACCATTGTGAATTTAGCAGATTACGAACTTTAAGCAAAATGACAATGGGATGAGAATGGAATCGTGTTGGAGTGACGAAGTTATTAAAATAGCAGAATTAGGCCCCTGGCAGTACGGTTATGTTCACACAGACACAGGCTTTGCAAAACATTAACTATTCATAAAATCTAATAATACACCGCACCATAAAATCCAAGCATATGAATTAATAACTCTTTTAATTCCTCCTTCGAACATTTTACAAATATCTCTTCTAATAAGGTAAAAAAAAACAAACACGAAAACATGGTGTAACACACCCCTGGCGTAGTTCGGTGATCCCAACGTGACACGACATAGGACACGCTGTGACGTGATCGATACACCATGGCAGGCCCAGGGGACCATGCAGACTGGCAGGAGGAGATTAAATCATACGGTCCTCAATTGTTTCCGTTATGAATACCTACGAGGCTGTAGGTTGCCTTGATTTAGTTATTATGAAGGACAATCCTCGATGGTGTGTGTGATCAGTTTGGCTGCACGTAAGCCTTTATCGATAGACTGATGACACTTTCGGCTTCCGAATCTGAAAACACAGTTTATGCTTTGTATTTGTATTGTATTGTATTGTACAACAGGCTAATGTCCGCAAATCCACGTCAAAGCGCGTATTTTGCGTATGGGCTATAATCCACCATGCGGGCCCAGTAGATGTCACACGTCTTCAATTTTTTTGGTTCTAGGACATGCCGGCTTCCTCACGATGTTTTCCTTCACCGTTTTTTAGAGCAGTGGTGATGAAATAAATTACACAAAGAAATACGCCTACCTGGGTTCGAACCCTCGACTTACTATTCGTTAGTCGGGGCCGCCACCAAGGGCCAACATTACACATTTTACGCTTTATTAGCATAAAATGTCGTAATATAAAGGTTCTCAGGTGTTGTTATTTTTTGTGCAAGACACATTTTGAAATACCAACGGCTGAGCATGAGATCCTGGTTTCAATTCTCGGGTGTGTTTCCATCAGGTTTTTTTTAGTAGCAGCTACGGAGCCTGGATGTGTGCCCCGTTGGTGGTGATAGGCTCGTCCTCTATGACATGAGACCAACATAAATGGCGATATGTGGGTGTGCTGTTTAGTGCACCGCTGCCTAACCCTTCGGTGATTGCTGGCGTGATGTTATGAATGTTATGTGTAAAAGTCTTCATTCGCTAAACAGAGAATCGATAAACAGAATTACATACTTGCAAGTCTGGCTAGCGATTTTGTTCCTCATTTGAAATGTAGTTTACTAGATAGCAGCAAGAACTTCGATCTTCATACTGAAACAACATGAAGAACAAGTCAATTTTGATCAAATCAAAGCAAATCCTGAAATAATAGTGTTACAGAGTCAGGGCCTACAAGCACGATGGTAGCTAAATACGCAAGTGCGAATAATGTACGTCCAGAATTGCAAGAAAACTTCAAACACACCAATGCAATCTAAATCATAAATTAAATATGTATCTTTATGTTAAGCAGTCTTACCACGTGGTATCGTATTACCCAGTATTAACTGGGTTGTGGAGGTCGGATAGGCAGTCGCTGCATGTAAAATACTGGTATTCAGCTGCATCCGGTTAGACTGGAAGCCGACCTCAACATAGTTGGGAATAGGCTAGGCAGATTATGATGATCTATCTTTGTCGTAACAACTACCCCCACAATGCACTCTTGTTAAAAAACTACTCAATTCAATCAGGCACTCATTTATTCATACAAAATAGACTGCGCTAGGATTTAGACCGAGCAGAGTTCGGTATAAGGGGTGTAAAAAACGAAGCCGAAAGTCACTTGTTCTCCCTGTCATTGCGATATTTTTTTTGTTCTACACCATACCTGGGAACCTTCTAGTTACGGAGATATTGGGGGTCAAAGTTCCAAGTTTTTGGCATTTTTTTTTAAATAGGTACGAGTGTTTACTGTAATTTTTTATTATTATTTCAAACACCTCCACAACCCTTGTACTATTCAATCCATTCATCAGCACAATGTTTTGAGAACGTCACGTTGGGTGTATCACAAAACATGTTTTTTCAACCCTAAAAAAATCGTTTCCCAGCATTGATTTTTGCATAAAATTACTAAAGTTTGATGTACATAATGTTTGGTTGACGGTTCCGTGATATGGTTGTTTACACCCTTTAAAGACCACATAATATGTTTGTTAGCGATATGAGAGTACACACTGGGTTTACAAGTTCGCGATTTTCTTTGTTGACCTTAAATCAGTGCAGGTGTCGAAATGAATTCCACAAACCGCACCTGAAACTTCGAAATGTGACATCTATCAATACGCATTGGACTCGCCAGTTGTTTTCTCACTCCCAGAGACTGGAGGCCAGTGTGCAGCAGTGGGAGCATTGGGGCATTATAAGCTGATGAATTGATGGTGCATTTACTGATTTGTGTCCGGAGAGCATCGCTGGCCAGTTGCTTTAAAAGTTGGCCATCTAAGTTCGAAGGACTGCGTTGTGTTGTAACCCCCCGAGACGTACATCTCGGGGAGTTACAACGTGCAACAAAGATGGCGATTAAATCACTCCCGGGTATAGCCGGGTGTAGAACCTTCTACAAGAGGATTATTGTTTCCTGTAGCCGGTGGCGTAAACATGTCTCTGTTTGCTGGTGTATTGTCGGATCGGTGCATCATGTTGTAGCTTGTTTATTGGATCTTTGTGATATTTAACTATAGGTGGTTTGGTTGACGACTGACGCAGGAGTACAAACTTGTTGTATTTGTGATAGTTTTGTCATACTCGTATATATAATGCTTGAACAGCCTCTATTGTTCAAACTGCCTGTTGGGATACTCAAAGAGCTGAAATCTCAAAGACATAGTTTCAATCAAGTCAACTTTTCAAGCTGCAATACCAATTTTGACTCGTCTGCTATTTATTGTTCTAACAAATAAAGTCATTGACTAGCCACACTTTACCTTTACCAGACTTGCACCCATTAGTAGATATTTGATTTTCCCATCTCTAATCTTGCGTCTGTGGAAAAATATTTCCAACTTTATAATCATTTCGGATCTTTATATTTGTCTTTCTTACAGAACTCCTTAAACTGTTATATAATAAACAATGTACCCAAACAAGCCAGCGCAGCTAGAATCTGCGATAAACAAGCCATAACAACTCACATTGGATCGTAAACGGACCGCGGGAGAACAATAAAACTCTTTCTACATAACAATCAATTTGAAAGGGAACATACTACTTATTTGTGATTCTGATCAGCGGGGGTAAGTTTTAGTAGTGGTAGGGCTATTTGTGACGTAGATCGTCCGGAAGTACGGTAGGTTGCAGAACTGTAGCGAGGAGTTTGGTTCGGGTTGGGGATTACCCTGAATGAAAAAAAATTGATAAAGGGAGGGGGTTAACCAATGAGTTTGTTAATCTATACTAATATTATAAAGCAAAAGAGTTTGTTTGTTTGTTTGGTTGGTTGAACGCGCTAATCTCCAGAACTACCGGCTCGAATTGAAAAATTATTTTTATGTTGGATAGTCCATTTATCGAGGAAGGCTTTAGGCTATATAACATCACGCTACGATTATTAGGAGCGGAGCAGGAATGGAAAATGTTGCAAAAACGGGGATTTTTTTTCTTTCGTTTTTCTCTCTTATGTGACGCAAACGAAGTTGCATGGGTCAGCTAGTTTATTTATAACACTTAAAGCACAAAAGTACAGAGGTGAATAATGCCAAAGGTATATTCTACCAGTTATACTAAAAGCGAAAAGGGAATAAAAAAATACTTAAGGTGGATCAAATTTGCAGGCCAGTGCTTGGTTTTTGACTTTGACCTTGAAAAGGACTATTTTGATCAACATTTAAAATAGTTATTTTGAAGGTCAATAGTCATTCAACAGTTATGAACTTGGAGGATTGTATTGATGATTTTGATAATTATGATTCGGTAACTACTTTTTACAGTCGCAAACAATATTTTAATCAACATACAAGCTAGCACTGGCGTGCAAATTGCAAAAAAAAAAGAACTTGAATTAATACTCTGACGCTTTCACCTTAAGAGGCCTGTGGAGCATGCGTTGTTTATACAAACGTAATACCAAAATATTTAAAAAATCAAACATATTCTTAAGGGAGTGTGTATTTCATTTGGGTTCATAGATATTCTGTAATACAATCGAAATAAACACACATTACCTTAAGAATTTGTTTGATTTAGAAATTATTTTGGTATGACGTTTGTATGAACTATGCACGCTCCACCGGCCCCTTAACAAAAACTGTTTAAAAATTGTGCTCCACTTTGGTTAAACGATGTATTGTAAGGCTCAAGAACTAACTATATCGACTTATACAGAAAAAAAAATCACGAATTGAGTCAATACAACCATACGAAAAGGAGGATTTTTGGTATATGCCTAATATTGAACTGATATAAAAATACGATATTTAAATGGGGATCATTTCATTTTATTCGAAGTTGTTTGACTATCTATAAACATAAACCGCATAAACTTACAAGGTTGTGGAACGTAGGGGAAATAACTTTAGTTTAAGTACCCGTGCGTGGGCCGACGTAATTAACAAGTCGCCCGGGCCACTCAAGAACTAAAGGGAAAGTGTAGCTATAAATAAACGTCCCTAAAGAAAACCATTCCAATAATAAGAAATAATCTGCTACTAATTTTTTTGTTACATTATTTTTGACTTTTGTCGTTCGCATTTCTCAAATGGACAACTCCATAAGCGTCGTCAGTGCGGCGATGACAGGTGGAGTAAAACTGTGACTGAGTGGCGACCAAGGACTGGGGAAAGAAGTGCGTTGTCCGGCGACGAGATAGGCAGGCGAGTATTGCCATTGTGGGTAAAATTGGCAGAGGAACGTTGAGATTAGTGGAAGCAAAGTGAGCCCCATGTCCAGCATTGAGGGTGAATGTTGTTGAAGACGTGATTTCATAAAAAAAGCTGAGAGTTTAATTTTCAAAATCTTTAACATAACCACACATGTTTTTCAAAATTATGTTTCTGTTTTCTGTTACAAAATGTAGCTTTTTCTAACAAATAATACGAATATGTCTACAGAATTAACTATATCAAGTAAGGGAAGGAAAATAAAGCTTTTAAAACGATTGCTTTATCTAAAACGCGCACTAAGAGGTTGCGGACTAAAAGATGCGGGTTAGGGTGACTACACTTTTTTGAGATAGTCGTGGGTTTAGATTACTTACACATTGCTCGCTGAGATTCGGGGGTAAAAACATTTTAAGAGAAACTCTCTACAAAGTTTTTCAAACAGATTTTTGATTGAAATTGCTGAAATACCCTATTTAATTCAGATGGCGTTGTGCCCGTTGCTGAGTTAGGCGTTAGTAGATTTATAGACTTCTACAAATTAAATTGCAATTGTTTTTGAAACACAACACACTACAACAATGTCAGTAAACAACAACAAATATTTAGAATATCCACGACGACATACATGAAACAAAACACAGTAAGTTATCAAGACGTCATGTGTCAGCGAACACATGATTGATTTGGCGAGGCACCTCCTCATCTCCATTACCCATAGCCATTCTCCGTAATGACACGCTTTATAATTACACATATGACGTTAACTTGATGAAAACATTAGAACTATGCTTCATCACACATGGATCTTGTGGGTCTTAAATTTGACAAGGAGGCGTCATTGGAAATATTTGTGAAGTGTTTTATGAAAAAGAAAATGGAGTACGTATATTCCGATTTTGGCCAGCAGACATAAGATTCATACAGAAACCTAACCAGATGTAAAATATCCGTAAAAAGACTGTAAGGTGACGCGTCAAATATTTACGGTAACTTAATGTTTAATTTGTTATTTTGGAGTTGGAACGTAAAATATTTATGAATACTTCGACACTTCTTGATTTTGAGGTAATGCTCTTGACGTTATCTACAAGGTTCCTTCAGTGTTTGTTGATACGATTCTGGGATTCTGTGATGTGAACGATTTAGGTGCAAAAATATGCGGGCAGCTTATAATTTATACAAATCTGTAAAAAATCAGCACGCCGAATTTTGTAAAACTTGATTTTGAAGAGAGCGTCTTTTCGGGTACTTATACCTGTATAAACACTGTTCATACATTGTCTTTCCTTAGCTCAATCCATCATATTGATGTTCGTGCAGCGCTGTAAATACTTACAGCGCTGCACGAACATCAATATGCCCCTGTCAATGTCATTTGAGCTCCAAAAGATACCTTTTGGAGCTCAAATGACATTGACAGGAGCCCTGTTGGTAAACATTAATGTATTGTATGACCACTTTAAGTTCGCAATTCAAGCTACATTTATATTTGGTCTGTGTTTTCGCGTCTGCAAAGACAAGTTGGTTAAAGTGTAATTTATTATCTTGTGAAATGCATTGAAAAAACAAGATGAAGGCGTTATTTCCGAAGTAGACCACGCCCCTAAAGATTCGCGTACATTTTTCGTTCGTTCCGTATTTTCGGTAAACGTTGGTCACCCGCAAGCGATCGTCTCAAGACGTTATTTACCAAATCGTCGGTCTCGCGTGGCTCCAGTTACCTGGATAAATATACGACATAAGATTGTGTGCGTTTCGGCTGAAAACACGCTTAAATAACCAGAGGGACACGCTTTGGGAGACTGTTTGCTTTCATTGGTGTTTTTTGGATTTATTTAGGATACATTGCTGTATCCAAGTATTATTAGGTGGCAGATAAGAAAATTGCCAATCTATTGGTAGCTAAGTGAATGTGGTGACCACATACCATACCGTAGCGAGTTCTCGAGATGGACTTATGCTATGCAGGGTGTAAACCACCGCATCACGAAGCCGTCAACCAAGTATTCTACACGTAAAACTTTCACGCAAAAGTTATTGCTGGGACACAACTTTTTTTTGGGTTTCAACTCAATGTAACGCATTTAAAACGTTGTGCTGATGGATGGATTGAATAGTACGGGGTTCGTGGAAGTATTTGAAAATCTTACAATAAAAACTTGTATTTAAAAATAAACTTGTCAAAAAGTTGTAACTTTGAGGTACCCAGGTATAGTGTAGAACAAAAAAAAGCGATCGGAATGACGGAGAGAACAAGATAAAGATAACTTTATTTTGCAAATATAGGTAATCTCAAACGCTGACAAAAACATATAATAGTACAGCCATATTTTACCACGTCATACATAAATCTTTTGCATGCCTAATGCAAAAGATTTAAAAATAACTTATAACTAAATACAATTTTTAAATTATTACACACTGAACAAAATTTCAAAGTACATATTATATTGTTATTAATTATACAAAATTATGCACTAGCTTAAGAACTTTTTCTCATTTAGGAATTTCTTAATGTTATAATATGCTTTCGCCACTAAAAAGCTTCGGAATCTTTTTTTAAATAATGAAAGCAGAAACTCTTTCCATGTCTTTGGCAATTTGTTAAAAATTACTGGTAAAAAATAATCAGCTGTTTCATACAGTTGGTCAAGTAGGTATTGGAATTTAGTATGGGGCATTCATATTTTTTTCGCGATTACGATGGTGGTTCCACAGAGAAAGTTGTTCAGTTTGATGGTCTGTAGCACACCCTTTCCAATGACTATACCCTTTCTGTTACACGTTGTATATCACCATACTGCAACGCTGACGTCAGCGGCGACCGACAGCCGTATTTTGTTCTCGCTGACGTCTCAACCGACCGTGCGCGACAAGAATTCAGGACAAAGAGCTATTCCAAATTTATTCTGCTCTTCATTCTTTATTGGAATTATTATCATTTCAAAGTTATCTCCCGACACAATTAAATACATAATGCATCCCAAAATGCTGCTATGCGTACAATACTTAAATGCGGTGACTGCATAAATGGTAATTACGGTTAATGGCGTATTTTGATTGCGTAATGAGTTCATAACGAAATTACGTTTATTTTCCATAACCCAATCAGATGGTGTTTATTAAATTCACATGGGTTTATGTCTAACAACACATGGCACACATACAGAGTGGAGAAGACAATACGACAATAAATGAAATCACGCGTAATACTAGTACATAGGAATAATTCTACACGACGACGAACCCTGAAATCGAGAAAAAAAAATCAGCTGTTCCCTACATTTGTGTTCGCATAACTCGTCAAAATGTAGGGAACAGCTGATTTTTTTTTCGCGATTTCAGGGTTCGTCGTCGTGTAGAATTATTCCTATGTACTAGTATTACGCGTGATTTCATTTATTGTCGTATTGTCTTCTCCACTCTGTATAATAAATATAATGACGACTCGAATGGCGCAGTGGTAGTGAGGCTGCCTTACGTTCATAGGGTCCTGGGTTCGAATCTCGGTAGCAGCAAATGTTTGTGTGATGAGCATTATGGACATTTATTTCCGAGTGATGGATGGATATACAGGGTGTAAACCACCTCATCACAAATCCGTTAACCAAGCATTCTGTACATCAAACTAAGTAACTTTACGCAAAAAATATTGCTGGGAAACAACTTTCTTTTTTGAGGTTATAAATCATGTTTTGTGGTGGAACTCAATGTAACGCACTGAAAACCTTGTGCTGATTGATGGATTGAATAGTACGGGGGTCGTGGAGGTATTAAAAGACAAAATCTTACAACAAAAACTTGTATTTAAAAACAAAAACTTGTCAAAAAGTTGTAACTTTGACCCCCCATATCTCCGTAACTAGAAGGTTCCCAGGTGTGGTGTAGAACAAAAAAATGATCGCAATGATGGAGAGAACAAGTGCCTTTCGCCTTCGTGAAGAGTTGTTTTACACCCTTTATGTATAACTAGCGGACGTCACGCGGTTTCACACGCGTAATTCCCGTTCCCGTGGGAGTACGGGGATAAAATATATCCTATGTTACTCGTGGATAATGTAGCTTTCGAATGGTGGAAGAATTTTTAAAAACGGTCCAGTAGTTTTTAAGCCTATTCATTACAACCAAACAAACAAACAAACAAAGTTTTCCTCTTTATAATATTAGTGTAGATAAGTAAGTATGTACCTGTTAGTGTGATGGGCACGGAAATTTGTTTCCGAGTCATGGATGTTTTTAAGATAAGATAAGATAAGATAAAAATTTATTTGCTCAAACATGTGTACACTTACAATAATATATAATAAGTGTATGCAGGATAACATAAATAAAATTGGTTCAGACATGTTTGCCATATACTATGGCGTGCAAATGTTTAGTATGTATTTACAAACAAAAAAGTATATATGTAGGTTATCAACTATCTGGTGTCCACGACACAAGCTTTGCTTAGTGTGGCACTAGATGGCGCTGTGTGTTAATGTACAGCGATATTTATAATATTATGAGTGTATTATAAAGCCCACAGGCGAAACGGCAGTCATCACCATCATCATCTTGATGCTGTTGTCCCATATGTTTCGTGGAACCGAAGTGTATGAAACACCAAACGTCCTTCAGGATCCGCCACTCAAAGCCATCGATTTCTTTACACCACTTTTGTTGTAGTGCGAGCAAACAGTAACACGTTTAGTTTGTTTGGAAAGTATCTTTTATTACATGAATAAATAATTATTTACACACTAACACTATAATAGAAATAAAACATATGTACAAGTATCAAAAAGGGTTACAGGGCATCGAAAAATTCGTCCACATCGCTGCCAACAGGAAAAGTGTCCAGAAGGCTGGCAGCATTGCCACGTTGGATGGCAATACTGATTCTTTGGCAAAAAATAGGCCCGCCCTCTGGTCACGTGAAGAGTCAACCAACCGCTTGGCGATTTCCAGAAATACTAAGTGAGCACTCGGACCCCATGGCCCTAGTGTTTCAACCCCAAACGGCTCAAAAGAAAGTAATAACAACGCTATCCCAAGCAGTGCCAGCCAAGCAGTTAGTGTTCTGTGAGCACGAGATCGGATTGTCTTGTGAACTAGTTCTTGCATAACAGAAGCTGATAACGAGTGTTTCCTCTTTATAAAAATGATGTCGCGAACCTTTTGGCACATTTTTATCAGTAGTTTTACTATCTCCACAATCATAGATGTTCCTGACTAAAAAAACTATGATTCTATTAAGTCCGTTAGTTAGATTCATCATCATCACCATTTCAGCCGAAAGACGTCCACTGCTTATGTATGCTTCTCCCAAGTGTCGCCACATTGACCGGTCCCGTGCGACTCGCATCCAACCGATTCCCACAACCTTCACCAGGTCATCGGTCCACCTAGTGGGAGGTCTTCCAATGCATTGTCATCCAGTTCGTGATCGCCGTTCCAGAACTTTTCAGCTCCATCGGCCATCCGTTCTGCGAGCAATGTGCCTTGCCCACTGCCACTTAAGTTGGGCAATTCTTCGGGCTACGTCAGTGACCTTGGTTAGTTAGATTATATTATAGGGTGTAAAACACCTCTTCACGAAGCCGAAAGGCACTTGTTCTCCCAATCATTGCGATCATTTTTTGGTTCTACACCATACCTGGGAACCTTCTAGTTACGGAGATAAGGGGGGTCAAAGTCACAACATTTTGACAACTTTTTTTTAAATACTAGTTTTTTTTGTAAGATTTTGTCTTTTAACACCTCCACGACCCCCATACTATTCAATCCATCCATCAGCACAACGTTTTAAGTGCGTTACATTGAGTTCTACCACAAAACATGATTTATAACCTCAAGTTGTTTCCCATCAAAAAAAATTGCGTAAAGTTACTTAGTTTGATGTTCAGAATGCTTGGTTGACGGCTTTGTGATGAGGTGATTTACACCCTGTAGAAAAATATTGGATACGTATTTTTTGTTTTATCATAATCAATAAATATTGACGAAGATAAAACAAATCAAAGATCAACAGTGGGTGCTTGTGACATCACTTGTAGGTAAGAACTAGTACAAAGTGTACCTACATTTGACGTCACACGCACGCACTGTATCGTCTTCATTTATAAGAGGAAAAAGAAAATTAATGTGTTCAATATTTTCTGGAAATCTTTATGACGGACTAATAAGATTTTAAGATTATTCCCTATTGAGATTCTTGCTTATAAATAGCGTATCCCAACCAACTAGTCCCCCATGTATATCTGACATGTTCGCAGCAGCCAACAGTAAGCGTCAGGCAGGACAAGCGAGCCAACTAACATTGGCCAACTTTACCGCACAAACAACTTTTAGTTATGCCGTATAGCAAACTGTTCCCGAGTACTGCCTCCGAGTAACATTGATTGGAAAAGTCACATATGTTCCTATTGAATGAAGCTGTATGTTGACCAGCTGTAGCGAAGGATAAACTTTTGGTAACAGGTAAGCCGGTCCGGTGTATATTTTTAATAATGTTCGAAAAACTATACATCGAACCATTTGTAGTGTTAGTCATGTTTGGGCAAATAGTGGCCATAGTGAGAGCTGAAACACATTTCTGTGGAGCCTACGAACGTACTGACAGATGCTTTGCTTACCGTCTCCGCACTCACAGAGCCTAGCGAGTGGCGAAGTGAAACGAACAATCTAGAATGTTCGCTAGATGTTAAGTTATTAGGCTCTAAGACCCAGGCGCTAAACAAGGCACCTGGGCCTCGATTCTGCTATTACGATAGTGTCAGAATAGGCGATCATTGAAGTCATAATGATCAAGTTCTGTCAAGTTTTGACAAGTTTGGTAATCTACTAATATAATGGCGTCATTATGACTTCTCAATGAACAACCAGTGAGACTCCATTGAAAGAAATGTCATAGAATATTAATCTCGTACATGAAATCTGGCATGAATAAATATTCGCATTTAGTAGTAGATATCGAAAACCATTTGTACTAATGGTTTTATAAAAATGGTAATACGAAAATGCCATTATAACACAATTTTATTACGAGACCAACGACCGACCATTGTGAATTTAGCAGATTACGAACTTTAAACAAAATGACAATGGGTTGAGAATGGAATCGTGTTGGAGTGACGAATTTATTAAAATAGCAGAATTAGGCCCCAGTACAGTGGTTGTGAGGCTGGTAGGTTTCGAGTTGTATGAATCCTTCGCCACTGTTGACCAGGCTCAGCTCTAATTTTAACTTTGAACTAGATGTTCTTTGTAGGTTAATGATATCGATACTCTTATTTATTTATTTAACAATTGTACAGACTATAATCATCACCATCTGCCTAGTCTTTTCCCAACTATGTTGGGGTCGGCTTCCAGTCTAACTGGATGCAGCTGAATACCAGTATTTTACATGGAGCGAGTGCTTATCTGACCTCTAAAACTCAGTTTATACTGGGAAATACGATATACCACTTGATAAGACTGGTTGTCAGACTTATCAAGTGGTATATCGTATTGACTACCTGTAACGACTGTAAAAGATAGACACCATACGTGCGAGAAACACTCCCCAACCTAGGAATCGAATTAGGACGTCATACTTAGTAGTAGTGCTTTGCGACAAAGAAACCAGGATAACAAATCCTTTTGACTTATAAAATTTCAAATCATCATCATTCTCTTGCCCTTATTAAAAATTTCAAATCACTTATAAAAATATAAATCGGCGATGGCAGTCCATATCTTTACTATTATCTTCAAAGTGTAATTTTATTAATTTGAAATCACTTTCTGTGATTTTTATTACGACCCGTGATCCGAAATCAGTGTTTTACATCCCTTTGGCCCGACCAGCTTAATGAATTCTCTTAAAAAGTTTATAAAACCCTCGTTAAAATAAACATCACGTTTGATTTTACATCTATACTTATAATAAATCTGTAGAGAGGTCAATTCTGTACATGAAATATATTTACAAAATAACTATCGGGGGGTGATTAGTGATCGATACTGATGCCAAAAATGCAATCAGTAAAATTTTTGTCTGTCTGTCTGTCTGTCTGTCTGTCTGTATGTTATTTATAGAAAAAAAAACTACTCGACGGATTTTAACGAAACTTGGTACAATAATTCTACATACTCCTGAGCAGGTAATAGTATACTTTTCATCACGCTACCATTAATAGGAGCAGAGCAGTGAAAGGAAATGTTGGGAAAACGGGAGAAGTTACTTGGTTTTTTTAGCTTCCGTCGCGTGTGCAGCCTTAATGGTTAAAGCTACATAGAAATCATGTATAACGGAAATATTCCACATAAAATTATATAAAAAATATCCCACGACAGCATATGTCTATCTTTTATAGTTGACTCACAATAACACGTGTAACTCCCGATAGCTTAGCAGTTCGGAGATTTGTTATTATTATATTTGTTTACTCTTACGTTTATAATATTCTCACTCAACCCCAATTTTGAAACTTCACGCGGGCGAAGCCGCTGGCAGAAGCTAGTTTATAATAAAATAAACCAGAGTTGTCCTCATATAAAATGTACAAACGAACGGAAAGCTTGTAATATTGTATGAATCGTATAATTCCGTTGATTCCCACATGGGGGCGCGGTTGGCCGTCACAAACACACTGTCGGTAAAAGGGCTGCCATTGGCAATAAATTATAATTTAATTTCCCATTTATAGAATCCTATAATTATAAATTATGATTGTTTTGTTTATGACATAGCTTAAACATTTAAATATTTCCTATCACAATGATAGCGAGAGATCAAACTCAAACAATTCAGCTGCAATATAACCTAAGCAGCAGAAAGGGGGAAAGCAGAACCGTCGCTGTGAAACCCTTCCGGTACAGCGATGTCCAACAAACCAGGACTGTGATGAGGACGGCTTCTCCTTAGTTCCGAAGATTATAAATAAATAAATAAATAAAATATCGCTGGACATTAACACGCAGCGCCACCTAGTGCCACACTAAGCAAAGCTTGTGTCGTGGACACTAGATAGTTGATATACTACATATATACTTTTTTGTTTGTAAATACATACTTATTATACATATAAACATCCATGACTCGGAAACAAATGTCCGTGCTCATCACACAAACATTTGCTCCTACCGGAATTCGAAGCCAGGACCCTAAGAACGTAAGGCAGCGCCACTACCACTACGCCAATCGGGTCGTTATTTAATGATATAAGTTGGGTTCAGACTACGCTATACTATTGTGCTATATAGTATAGCAAAGCAGGACCTAATGCTATACTATATAGCATTACGTGATGTTATCGCAAGCATTTATAGTATATAGCAAACTCAGAAAGAGTTCAAATTAGTGGGGAAAACATTCGCTTGCGGGACAGCCGGGGGTGAAGAAGGAGGAAGAGGGTGGCGCGTGATATAGCATAGCATGAACTGAGCGTATCGCACCATTTTGTAGCGTATAGTAAGCCAATAATATATACTATAGTACAGTGTGAACGTGTCTATAACAAATGTATGGTGAGCGATATTGTTGTGCTATGAGCTACAAACTATTATATTATAGCGTAGTCTGAAAGTCGCTTGATTGATAAGGGTTACTGGGGACGAAAAATCGATCTAGCTTAGTTTACCCAATTACACGATGCGTGGGTGTGGAGGTCAGATACTGTATTCAACTGCATCAAACAACCATCTACCCAACTACATTAGGGGTCGCCTTCCCGTCTAATCAGATGCAATTGAATACCAATATTTAATTTTATGTGAATTATACTTCAATTCAATTCAATTCAATTTATTTATTCACAAACAATTTACATTGTGTTTGAAATACTTAACAAAGATAATAAAATAGACAAAAAGATTGCTTGCATAATATTTTTCTTTTTAGACAAAAATAAAAAGAACAACATAAATATTATCTCACATCAAATCCAAATTTAAATCATCCAAAAAAATAATAATAATAAGGTACAGTAAAATTATTCAATGTCAACCCAAAATATAAAAAAAAAATAGTTCAATGAAATTATTGTCATGATCAAGAAAAAGAAATAATAATAATAAAGTACAGTAAAATTATTCAATGTCAACCCAAATACATCATAAAATAGTTCAATGTCAGCTTCATGTAAATAATAGTAGATTAGTCACTTTTTAAAACACTTAACTCACTTTACACGTTTTTAAACAAACTTAATGTTAAAACGTCAATTAGCCGTCAATTCGAACTTTACCTTTTAACGAATACATTTTATTTGCTAAAAACTTCATTACTCAACTCGTGTTTCATATTCATCGGACGGATTTTTATTCAATACCGGTATAGAAAAGCTTTTCACGAAAAAAAATACATGTTGTGTTTTTCTTTTTTTATGGTAAACATGTAAAGAGCGCCAATGCTTTTAAAATGTAAAAATATTTATGCTGAATATTTTATAAAGTACTCTTGTGTGAAATGTGAGTATATTATTTTGCCATTCTGATGGACGAATTTAAGTTAACGCCTATCAATGAAGAATATACAACCTTATTTTTTGTTTATACTAAACCCGAAAAGGGGTCATTGTACTCATCATTTTGAACAACTTTTTCTATGGGACGAACCCTGAAATCGCGAAAAAAAAATCAGCTGTTCCCTACATTTTGACGAGTTATGCGAACATAAATGTAGGGAACAGCAGATTTTTTTTTCGCGATTTCAGGGTTCGTCCCATAGAAAAAGTTGTTCAAAATGATGAGTACAATGACCCCTTTTCGGGTTTAGTATAAACAAAAAATAACCCTGTATATTGTAAATAAAGACACCTTTTATGCTTAAAATTAGATTGTGGTTATAGTTTTACTCATATTCCGTTTATTCATTTACATTTTTATCTGATTATATTTCTAATTAGTATATCATAAAATAAGTGATACAAAAAAAACACCTCAAACTATAAAAATAAAGCTTTACATCGTGGTTATAGTTTTATTCACATTTCGTTTATTCATTTACATTCTTATCTCAGTACATTTCTAAGTGTATTTACTTAGAAATGTACAGAAATGTACTATACATAAGAATTTATTTATTTATTAACATAGGTTCACCAACAGCTTCTGTGTACAGCATTTAGATATAAAATGTTTTGAGGTCTTGGACTTACACAGTCGCCAATTATAGATTAACCAGCATTCACAAAAATAAGTGATAACATTAGACAAAAAAAAAACAAAAAGATGAGTGGCTCACGACATGAAATACAATAGCAAACCTTACTACTGAGAGTTTACTTAAGTAACGAAACATAACACAAAGAAAAACATACGCTACGAGTGATTAACTAGGTTAGGTTTAGGTTAGGCTAGGTTAAAATTAAAAAAAAGAAGACATAAGATTTAAATTATCGTTAAAACATAAAAATTAGATCAGAACTATGAATAAAAATATTAACATTAAAATATTGTTAACAATATAGAAAGAAGTAACAAATTAAATAAACCAAAGGGATCATTAATGAACACCACAAACATTGTGTTGCGATTTTCGCGAATCAAGTGAATGAGTTTTAAATATTTTTATGGAGTTATGGTAAATGTCGACATCAGGGGAGGTTTTAATAAAAGATTTCATCACTCTACTGATTCTATTGAGTGGCGAGTTCACCCCAATATTTGTGTAAGACCCGTGAGTGTTGAAAAGGTTGGTCATAGGATACCTTGGCAAATTGTGAGGTACTTTTAGTCCAATACGCTCAACTAGTCTACTGCATTCTAGTTTATTATTTACTAATTTATAAAAAAACATAAGATCCTGCATTACTGGAAATGTAAAAATCTTAATATTAAACGATACTAAAAGAAACACTTCAAAATATAAAAAAATAGAGCTTTTCTTTGTAACCACTGCTGGGTCACAGGCCTCCTCTCTATGAGAGGGAATGGGCTGATAATCCACCACGCGGGCCCAGTGCGGATAGTTCGATGTCACATGCCTTCGAATTTTTTGGTTCTAGGACATGCCGGTTTCCTCACGATGTTTTCCTTCATCGGTTTGAGAGCAGTGGTGATGAACAAAAAAATGCACAAAGTAATACGCCTGTTTGGGTACTGGGCACACAATTAGGTCCATGTTCACCGAGAAGATAACAGCCTGATAATCTAAAAACAGCAGTCAATGTGACATGTTCCCATACAAAAATGTGTTTTAAACAGCTGTTTTTAGATAAACGTCTGTCATCTTTTTGGTGAACATGGACCTTAGTGTATAACCTGGAATAACACACAGGGTTCTTCTATATCACGGTGTACGATCCTGTAGGACATTGAGAACATGTTATTATGTACCCACGAGCTCTTCTCTCCCTTAAAAACAACCAAATGAAATAAAAAAAAAGTTTACGGAATATTTAGTCTTTTCTCAACCATGCTCGTAAAACCGTTTCATATAGCCCAAGGGTCGTTCTAGCGGGCCAGCTTCCCTTCATAACTTATGCACTGTTCCACTTTTTAAACAGGATACTCTATGGCTACCCATAGACAACTGTAACCTACTTTAAAAAGGTGCGGTGCATCACATAAACTTGTCACTGAAAGGTATAAATATTGCATGCAATATTTTACGGGGCTGTTGACCTAGTTGGTAAAAGGAGGTCTCTAAATATATCAGTTGTTATTCGGTCACGTAGGGGACTAAACGTTTTCAGGGGTATACTGACCTCGGGGCATATATAGATATTTGAAGGTAATATTAGGGGGGATGCTGATGATGACATGTATAATAAAATTCCAGTCGAGATAAGAGAAACAAAAACATGTCTAGTTTTAAAAAACTATTAAAACGTCACGTCACCGAATAACATTTAATTTAATTTCGTTTACCTATTTATTTAAGACTCATCAATTAAAATTATAAAATAATGAAAAAGAAAAAAAAAACATAAATACTTACAATTACTTACTTTGCCATAGATGCCACATCTAGTTATTATCACTTTTTAGATCCTTGTATATTATGATCGCTTATCCGCTTATTTTTCGTTTTTGCAAATGTATCTTATTTTTGTACCCAAGTGTTTTAAACGTCTATTACTATGTATATACGCTTACACATTTTATTCTTGTATTTAAACATGTTTTCTCTGTAAGTGAATTATTGTAAATTCTTTATGAGAAAAATAAAGTTCTTATGCTCCAAGGTAGCCCGCAAAATACAACTTTTCTTACGTTTTTTGCAATTTGCTGGGCAGTGCTAAGTTGTATGTTGATAAACATATCGATATCACATCAATATCATCAATACAAGCCTCCAAGTCCATAAGAGTCGAAGAAAGACTTTGACCGTGAAAAAATCGTTCATCAACTCGTATGGACTCAACATAAAACTTAGCACTGCCCTGGAAATTGCAAAAAACGTAAGAAAATTTGAATTTCGCGGGCCACCCTGACGCTTTCACCTTAAAGGCAATGTACTGGAGGAGTTCGTGGCTAAATAATATCAGTCGTTCGGTTCAATATTCAGGTTGGCTTAACCTGAATATTGAACCGAGCGGTTGCGTTTGTGGTCGGTAGTGGATGGGTGACACCGAGTTCCTTCCGTGCCTCGGAAAGCCGTTGGTCCCGGCTGTCAATAGTTGATCTTTGACTGTCGCTACAGGTAGTCAGTGGCCTCAAAGTCTGACAACCATTATTCCCTAGGGGTATCGCAATACCACTTGGTTTTAACAAATTAATAATATTATTGTTTCAAGCAGTATATTGCATCAATCGTCTGGTCCCTGCCCTCGGTTAGTAACCTGCACTCGGTTTTCGTGATGTACCATAGCCCGGCCACCCCTTGTTATACCTAAAGAGGGCTTGTGTCCTGGCTGTGGGAACGTTATAGGCAAAATGGGGGGGGGGGGGGGTAATTGTGGGTTAAATATGTGGGAAGGACCATAGATGTTTGCTGACGCCAGCGTAGATGACTTCTATGCAATTATGCGTAAAAAAGTTGCGTAGGTAAGTGGTGCGCCCGAATAACGTCCTCAGGATGATTGACGAGAGAACCGATACTGTTCTGCTCAGTAGGTTCACTGAACTCCATGTGTTGCGGGACCAGTGAGCCTACTGTGCAGGGGTAGACGGTGTGTCTAGTTTTGTTGTTGTTACCTACTTTAATTACTAATATTAGATATAAGCGAAATTCCTGTTACTAACAACCTTGCCTTGCCTATGGACTTTTTTGTCTGAAATAAAATATTTTTATTTTTATTTTACTTATTTTATAGTTGCAAAGCATTCTTAAGTGTCTGTCTCAAAGGATGAAAGCGATTCTAAAATACTGCATATGGTGTTTGTACAATGTTCATCATTTATCAAATTATTTCCCCTCATCACTATTAGCCACTGAAAGGTAAGAGGAGCGGATAGTAGTGAGTGGTTGAAAGGAGGTGCCTCTCAACTGTCATACGACCTTAATCATGCAGGCAGTCCAATGATGAGTGTCCGTCACGCGCCTTTAACATAACATTTTTGTTTATCTCTCTCTTTCATTTCCGCATCAAAAAGAAACATTAAAACAATCTGCTCCCCATTTCCAAAACCTTAATAGATTCGGTTGTTCATAAAAACCACTCACCCACAAACTTATTAAGAACTCTCTTAAACCCGTTATGAGTACAAACACAGTTGTAAAAGCAGAGAAAATGACGCAGTCCACACGGCTCTCGCAAAGATTTAATCCTTATGAAGAGATTTTATTATACGTAAAAAAATTCCTTTGCCTCGTAAAACCTTGAGAATCACTCTTCAGGAAGACTGTAAAAAATTGAGAGCATGTTTGCTCAAATAATACGTTTTAACTGTTTCATTTAAATCTTTGAAACCTCTTCAATTACATTTTTTTTGCAAATTTTTGATTTTTACGTACTGGATCAAATTATTTCGATACGCGAACACGAGACATACACAAGTGGATTGATATTGACGAAAATTTTGTGTCCAGGTCCTTCCCCATCCTGTGCTCGCGTCTGAGGAGCGAGCTGAATTGATGCAGAATTTAGTGCTTCAATTTTATTTATTGTAACGTGGTCTTACTATACTGACTAACGAAAACTAATAAAACGTATTCTTTGAAATCGAAGTTTTATACCATATTAATTTATTTGATAAAATTGAGTTTATTTGGAATATAATGGCCGGTGAATCAAGACATTTTTGACTTCAATTAGGCTTTCTTTACGATTTGTTTTCTGAAAACTCAAGAAATTTAACGAAATTCTAGAATTCCAACATTCAAGTAAAATATTCAACTTATGTTTCAGTAATTTTAGCTTTTACAAGAATGAATGTAACTATGTGAATTTGAGCGTCAAACTTCCATCGACAACGAATTTCTTGCAAATTGAGTTCGAAAAATATTTATAGTAAATTAATTACACGAAAAAAAAATGAATATGTGTAACTCTAACTTTCAAGAAAGTGAATGGCACTAACGTTATTCATTAGCAAATAGTTAAAATATCTTACTGCTGCTGAAAATTACAGTGTCAAAAATCATGAGTTTGCGTAAAAAGTGTAATAGAACTCGTGTTTGGAACCAAACCAGATGCGACGAATAGTTTGTTCTAGTGCGAAATCCTGGTAACTCGTCCGGCTGTGGCGGAACCCACATGATTTGGGATTTGGGTCAAATTATTATGCTTAGACACTAGACAGTAAATCAACGTGGCAGTCAGTCACGAAAATGGTACCTAGCTTCGCTTAAAAGACAGCTTTAAGACTTACAAAAATACTACGATAAAACAACAGACATTTATTACAATGCCTCCGATTTCGCTCGCGAATGACTCTGTAACTATCCCACGCGATTGTTTTTCCGGTACAAAAAGTCTCCTATGTGTTAATTCAGGTTATAAAGTATCTGTAGCGACGATTGGCGGCGGCCCTGGTTCAATCCATGGTCTGGAGCGAGACGGAATGGGAAGCCGTCACCTCCGCGCTGCGAAGCAGTCATGCTAGCGAAGAAGGTGGCGGAACGCGAAAAGGAGAGAACAACTCGTCCCAGTCGCCGCGGGAGACGCACTAGGCCGACACCTGGAAGGAGCGGGAGGAGTCATTTGATGATTGACCATCAGAAAAAAATATGTGTGCAAAATGTCATCCAAATCCGTTTCAGCGCGAAAGAATAACAATAAGTAATAAGTACAGATAGTTGGATTTAAAAACGTTGTTTGAAGTTGTCGTCAAAAAATGTATGGTTCAATTAACGCTAATTTTATTAGCTCAAAGCTACGTTTATAATTTATAAACTCCGTCATAATTCAGTTATAGAGACTTCTAGTTAAACATAAATTTTACATGTTTTCCTCCTCAACATTTCCGCCTCCCAAGAAAACATCGCAGGGAAACTCCCACTCGAGATAATATATGACTTGTTTAATGAAGCAAGCAAGCGATATAAGACATTACACGTGGCGTGCGCTACTTCTATGTACACTTAAGTAAACCACAAAGACATGTGGACTGGAATAAAACAGTTCTTTAATTTCTTTAGAGAAGGAATGCTATTTTTAGAAAATCTGTCGATATCCGTACAAACGTGGATGAAGATGGAGCAGATCAAACAAACGATGGATTGACTGTGTGAAAGATGATATGGATAGAAAAGAGGTGACCATAGAAATGACAGCTAGAAGAAGTAGAGTAGAAGAGAAGTACAGAAGATGCTACGCCGACCACAAATAAATTGGAATAAGGGCAGCATTGTGATTATGAAATAATTGGTTTAGTTCATAAGTTTTGATCAACTGCCGAAAGAGTATATAAACGAATGAATATGTTTAAGACAAATCTCCCTCACATTTACATTACAATTCAATGAACAACAATTTTCCCAAACGCTTACTAATTCGTACCATTTCTAGCATCCTAAACATAAAAGAAACAACTTATCTCAAGAACACTCTTCTGAATCACCCCACTTTCATCGTAAGGGACACACATACATATATACGTACATACATGTACACACACACACACCTACTTACGCAGGTACAAGTCATGTCAAGTACACTAATCGTTTCATGTAGGCTTTAAACTGGTACGAGTACAAGGAGTACTAATGAATACATTTTTTTTTACGGTTTTAGGATTAAAAGTAATCTTTTCACTCGGTTGACGTGGTGCCTGAGCGATTGGTATTTCTGCTACAGACAGTTAATTTAATATTCCGGAACCGAAATGTGTGAAAATTCACGAGTGAAATGCGCGAAACCCAAAAAATACTTTGTGTTTTTGAACGATGATTTCATGTTTCTTTTAAGTTAAATTTTTGGTCTAATTCACAAGCGTAACATTACTATTCAGTGCCAATGTTGGGTATTATATAATTTCAAGCACGAATTTCACAGTAACAGAACAGCACCAAGTTTTCATTTGTACACCAGCACCCAACCGGTCGGGGGAGAAAAGTCGAGTTGTTATGTTCCGATGTTATTTTTTGGAATAATTTTCGCTTATACAATCAAAAACTTCGTAAATAGCGCCAAACCAGCGAAAAAACAAACCCCATTAAATTTATGGGGTAAACAAAACATTTCACCACAAACCCTCCCTTCAAATACCTCCTCAACATACTACAACCTCGTTCGAAGCATCACTCTTTCTGAGAGCCGCCAATCATCTCACCGCTCATGAGATGGCAACGGTATCGCTTTGATCTCAAGAGGACCTCTCGATGAAGCAATTAGAGCTCTTATGGATGTTGGTGGCACTCTTACTGTCAGCTTAAGTGGTACCTTTAATATAGGTACGCGAGGATAGTTCAATAGATGCTCTTTTGGTTAGTAAGGCCATGTTCACACCAAACGGTTGTGTGTTAATTAGTGATGGATGGTTGGTCCTACTCCCTACACCTTCTCATCAAAGGGCTCGAAAATACTGCACACTTCACACTTTACACAATGCATCAAATAAGTTTTGCGCACAGATGGAACGAGACCTGCTTATACATATACAATTTTTGATCAGAGCAAAGTAGGAACACGTATCCATCTGTTTAACGCAAATCTTTCAAAGCTCTAACCACTTAAACCACGGATAAGATTCATAATATAACACATGGCTAGAAAGCTCCAGTTTCTAAAGGAGATTGACTTGACTCCTCATCCTATTTGAAAGGCAATTAGTTAATTAAAGGTCTTGTCGGGACCGTACGTAACCTTCGTAACTTACTCGTTTAGACCTACATCAGAGTTAGTGGTCTGAGCTTAGCGGAGATAAGAACTAATTTATATCGTGTGACCTGCGCTATCTGTGTCTATGCCATGTTTTCACGAACCATACACGCCCTCAGGTGATGCAACTTGCGACCTTACTCGTGTCATGTCGCAGGTCGCGTCGCAACAACTCATGGCTGTAAGTAATTTCTTTCATAGTTCCAAACACAACACGTGTTTCGTTGGCGCGTGTAGAATGTAGCGAGGCGGTTTGATTTGATGTTAATGTCACATTATCACAATTTGCGTCGAGTTTCAAACAAAACCTGAATCCAAAATAAATCTACTCAAACCGCTAAATTATTTAATCAAACAACAATTCCTTTTAGCCACAACAAAAAAAAACTTTCCTGTAATTATTACACTTGGTCAAACAACCATTCACAAAAACTCTCGCTTCGCATTTATTCCAATGAATTGATGTGAAACAGGTGCCATAATGAATCTCAATTATAAATGAAAAAGAAAACTCAACGGAATGTGAAAAAAAAATGGAAAAAATTGTCGTCAAAACGTATTAGCAAGGGGAGGCTTGAAAATGATTGAAAGCTGATTGAAATGATTGGCGGAACGCTTCGGACGATTGCAATAGTCTGGCGGACCTGTGAAATTGTTGGGGGGCTGGCATGCCTACCACGGAATAGATAAACAACCAGAAGGCGATATTTACGATCATGTTAACATACTTACATTTTTTTTGGGTACCTATATATGCTATATCAACAGATAGTATATTTTCACTTGAAATAACGTTCACATCATATAATTTTCATATGCTATAAAAAAATAACCTAATTTCATGTGTTCTAATGTTACATGTCATATAAACTTCTTTTACTCTAATAGCATTTAGTACACCGTTATTTTATTTTAAATCAATTTATAATGGTGTTTTAATATAACGTTTAGTTGACCTAACTATCATTAAACCTAATTTTCTGTCATGAATAAGTAATGCGCGCTAATGGTCACTGTTGTAACCTAACCCAGATGATTCACCAACAATAGAGAGGATCTGGTACTCGAGGGGTTTCGGAGGGAACATGAAAGTGGCCGGCGTTTATAGTCCAATCAGTTTTTGGAAGAATTTAGAACACATAGTAGTTCGTTTCAAATTATATATAATTATACTGAATATTAGTTCAAATGTGCAATATAGAAAATGTTAATTAAACCATATAAAATTAAGTAAACTGAAATTATATCAATAATTCGTTATATCATTTCATCGTTAGGGTATATAGTACATATAAAAAAGTATATGAAATGAATTTAGGTCATGTGAACGTTAAAACTTTTGTTATTATATCAAATGGTACTCACCTATTTTTATAGACTGATGTCAACCCTGTTTTTAAAAATAAAGAAAAATAAAGGCCGCGTAATAAAATTTAAAAAAAAGTTAAAGTAAGTGTGTCTTTTAAGTTTATTCTGAAAAAACTAAAAAGACGCACTATACCTACTTCTCCTAGAACCCACGTAACAGGGCTTGGGAAAGATCTGTCATTTGAGCAGGCAGCAGTAACGATGAAGCAAACGTCAAAACGTATTGAATTGACATAACCTACCGAAACACACTTAAACTTTATGTCAATTATGTCGAAAGTAAAAAAAAATACGAAACGATGTCTAGGCCCTCTGATTTCTTCTTTATTCTGTGATTCCGAGGCATGCTAGAGCAGCAGGCGATAACAAACGTTTTGTATTGACACGAATATTTTTCGTTTTACGTTCACAAGTGAATTGGGAAATACTTTTTCTTTTATGTATAGATGATTCGATTGTTCTTAGTACCTACGGTATCGTTTCCTCAAAACAATGATAAATGGTTTGTGTCTTCGGAATAAAGACATTGTGAATTTCAATATATTTTTGATGTCACTTGGGAGATTTCCGGTCCACAGACATTAAAAGTCAGTTTTCTTTAGAAATATTTTGAACATTCAAGATAGATTGCTATTTAGCCACAGGAGGATAGCATAAGGTACCTACCTAATATTGATGAAACAAAAATATACGCTCCCCAGGGAAATTAGATAGACTAGAATAAGAAAAATTATCTACCGACTTCGAGCGAGAAGGAAATTCCCTGAGTTAGATCGCTTTGCAACTTTTCTAAAATTTATGTATAGCTATGCAACGTAAGCAAATGCGAAATAGAGTAATTGCGAAAGTAATATCATCCGTTTTTTGGTAAGCTTTCAGGTGAAGATGACTTGGATGATTAGGACATAGGATAATTCTTATCCCGGTAGTAGGCTCATGTGAGATATCCTCCGACCTCCTACCAAAGCCTGCCAAAGCCCTGACAACCCTGAGATTTTCAACTGGCAGTGACAGCGTATACCGGTTTTTTCCACTTTTGCCGCGTACGTGACAAGCGGCCAGTGGTCACGCACGTGGTGCAAACGATTCGCGCGGTTGTATGAAGCTTATACTCTGTACTGTACTGTGTGGCGAAGGCCTCGTAGCACTCGTAGCGGATTCAATATGACATAGCATAGCCGTAGCGGATCGACTACGAGTTTTCACTTCTAGTTCTATCGGTAGTCTCCAAAAACTGACCAGCATACTTTTTTTTAAATGACCTTGTTTCACAATGTAGAAATTAAATATAAGACTACCGGCTCTACCCTTAAAAGTCACCTTTCGCTGGAATACTGCTCATGCTCAACTGTATTCAAACCATCTCAAGCAATACTCACTCCACTTCAAGACCGAAACGTTACATAAGTAACGAATCCAGCAGCGCCTACAATAATTATTCTCCACCTTACAACATTACTGAACGGCACTCGGTCCGTGTCCTCCCGAGCTTCTCATTCATGTATAAGTAGCCGGCAGTTTGTTTAGCCCATAATAAATGCGCACTCCATGTGACTCCCAGTTGGCGATACTCCTTTAGAAATATCTATGGTTAGGTTGGTGTACTGCAAATTCATTTTACTGTAACAACGTTATAAGGTTGTGAATTTAGTGGTGGGAGCGGTCGCGAGTGCCGCTTATTTTCGGTCTTATTGGTCTTTGTTACCAGCATACTACCTTCATACTGCCCCGTTGGTCTCGTGGTCGCAAACACGACTCCTGGTCATGGATGTGATCTCGGAATCAGGCAATAATTGCTGTTGGGTTTTTTCGGACAGAGTTTGGAAGTTGCCGGTTTGACGACTCGAATGGCGTAGTGGTAGTGACGCTGCCTTACGTTCTTAGGGTCCTGGGTTCGAATCCCGGTAGGAGCAAATGTTTGTGTGATGAGCATGGACATTTGTTTCCGAGTCATGGATGTTTATATGTATAATAAGTATGTATTTACAAACAAAAAAGTATATATGTGTAGTATATCAACTATCTAGTGTCCACGATACAAGCTTTGCTTAGTGTGTAGGTGGCGCTGTGTGTTAATGTCCAGCGATATTTAATTATTTATTTATTTCTTTATATTTCCACCGTGCCTCGGAAAGCAGGTTAACCCGTTGGTAATGCGCCTGATCTCTCTTCGCCGTGACTATGAGAGTAAAAGGGACAGATAGTGTATCCGTGTCTGTCCACATACTCGTACTTGTGCACTATCACGGCGGCCAATATTTCGGTCAGGAAGACTATAATATTACCCTTTTTCTTTTGGGATGGGAAAACATCAAATGACTTCTCCCACTCTGGGCGGAGCGAGAGGGAGTGTCAGACTCTTACTGACTAAAACCCATCCATGTTCCTTCCTTGCCCTTTATGTTCCGGGGCCGCGGTATCTCTTTCGAACAGGCCCGCAACCCCTCAAGTCAGGAAACCAGGGTCTATCAGCTAATCCAGAGAGAAGCAATTGACCAAGTTATAACAGTCACACGGGTCTGTCTTCCAGATTAACCAAGGTTAGCTGTGGTCAGTCTGCGGATGGCTGACTATAATAATAAGCAGGGACCTCTCCATAACTTAGAAGGTACGTTAAGCTGTTGATCCCGGCTGTCTTTTGTGGACACTCGTTACAGGCAGAAGGCCGAAAGTCTAACAATCACTCTTACCAAGGAGTATACAGTTATTATCTTGTAACTGGATTTGAAGATCAGATAGGCTCCATGTAAAAGGCTGGTTTTAGCTGCATCTGATTAAACTTAGGCCGACCCCAGCATAGTTGGAAAATGAGAAACAGATGGTGTGATGTGCATCCAGCTGGATTTGTCCTTGAGTGAATATCAAACAGAGACCACACGTCATCCAATAGGGAATATGCAAGATATACAAAACTCTTTTTATTCATCAAAAATGCCTTGTCTTGTTGAGTCATGGATGTTTATATGTATAATAAGTATGTATTTACAAACAAAAAGAATATATGTATTATATAGTGGTGATAATTAGATTTTAACAGCTAGCGTAGGTTCCTTTAGGCACTTATTATTTTAGTTATATTGAAGTGTTTGTTTCTCAAAGATTGGGAGAATGAAATAAATGTACCTAATTGAGTTAAATGCTGTGTTTCGTTTTTTTACAAAGTCCTTCATTTCTGAGCTGAAGCTTACAATATGTATTGCGACTCGGTGAAAAATTATTCCACTCTCTGATGATCTACCCTAGTAAGACAAGTCTGAACGATTCTACACGAAGCCTTATCTACTAGAGAGCGTTTTATTTAGTAAACAATTCAAAAATGCTATCTTCCTGAGCTGAAAGCATCAGCCGGTGAAACTTACTCTTGTACATTTACTCTTCCACTACAACCGCGAACGTCGTCCAAAGCCGTTGTCAACTCGCGGTCGCTTTAAAAACCGCAGCCTTACGGGTGCACTTAAGATATTTCAAAGATACCTTACCTTATTTTCTCGTAAGAGTATTTGTACTGAAACGTTTAAAAAGTTTATACGTTGCCATTCGCTGGCAGCGAACGAAAGAAAGTAAGAAAAACGAATTGAACCGAATCAATTGCTTAACGACTCGACTAAGTTCTGAAGTGAGAGAATGAGCGAAATTGATTTCTAATGGCGGTTATTTTACACGGTCGTAACTTTTAAGAAGGAGTATTTTATTTTGGAAAAATCTTGGTTTTATTCAGTAGCAGTTACTTTAAAATGTCTCTACGATTAATTTGTAAAACCCAACGAACAATGGAAGAACAACACTCTTCCATACTTCTTATCATACTTACGTATTTATATCATGAACCTCGACTGCAAATCATGCGGAGCCTAATATTTAAAGAACACAGACAGCTCTGCGTGCACAGTAATACTTTCTGCAACCTTTTGGGAATTACACGATACGGTTTCCCGAGGAAAATCGGCCCAAAGAGAGTAACACGAAACAAAACCGCTACTATCGTACCTTCATGTTACTTCCCACAAGATATTCCCAAGACCTTTCGAAGATATATATTTCTAGTTAGTCAGGTTTTGGTCTAGACTTCAAAAATTCGGTGAATTACGAGCTTGTATTGACCTAAATATCGGCCGTTTGGATGTTGTGTAGCAATCTCCTAATGCAACAAAAAAAAACTTTTTGTTGCTTCTTTCTAAACCGATCTACCTCGAGAATAGACGTCAAAACAGAAACATGATAACGATACTCACATCTCTAGAGGTTCACGGCTACATTTCGTGCCGAAATTCCTCTTAGCACACCGTAAACACATTAGAAACGCTATAAATGAGGAGTTAAGGTATATTTTACCTTGTTAGAGTTACCAATAAGGATGATTCTCTAACTAGAATTAGGTCGCAGCTACACAGGTGTGTGCATCTTTTGACATTTTGATAAATCACTGTATCTTGGATTTATGGCCGAACATTCGCCCTCTATTGTTTTTTATATATTAATATTTTGGTACGTGCCAATAAATAAAAAACAGATAAAGCAATATGAAAAGTTCAACCACTCGTATATCGGAAACATGTAACCGTGTTTGACAATATCTACGTTATATTGCCTTATGATATTATGTATGAGATTTATTCGGCTTTGAAAGGATTATCATGTTTCATATAAATCTTTGAATATCCTTTCTTTGACATTATATTGTGGATATTACTCGAGTACCCCTTTTATAGGATTGGCGAAATGACAAAGATCGCGGGCTTGGTGAAGCACGATTGTATCTTGAAGTGGCCTACTTTAGGTTTGTTGATTTCTATTTTCAGAAAACTTATTACTGCCTCGTTGGTCCAGTGATCGTTAACTCTACTGTTGAGCGTAAGGACTTGACTTTCTCTGTAGCAGCTCGAAGTCAAGACCTGTGCCCGCTTGAGGCAAAAAGATCTATTAGTTCTTCTGGGTGGACAATAGGTACAGCCACTACATTACCTTAAACATAAAACTGCTCTCATTTGCTTGGCATAAATTGATAATATAAACAAAAACTCTAACTATACCGTCTCTCTGAGATTTGTCCAGAATACTGGATTTATTTCGGGTTACATCACGAGACGTAACTCAAATACAACCGAACAGAGTCACTATGTATAATGAAGCTGTAAGGGGTACTCCACACAACGAGTGAGGTGCGGTCGTAGTTTTTTAGTAGTCTTTGTATGAAGGCTAGCATAATAACAATCAAATAAAAGCACATCGACTGTTTTGTAAAATAGTGGTGTTTTACAAAACAGGTGTGTCTTCAGGAGCTTCACCTGTAGTGTGTGAAGCTCCTGAAGACACACAATTAGAAGCAGAATTCCGAAGAGGACATACGACAAGAGGCAGTGGCTTGGTCGACATACAACACAGTGACACCACTTGAAATGTATGTTATTTCACTAAACGCTAACATAGATATAACCTCATGCGTAGTTTGATCAGATTTTTCGAAACCGAAGAAGAGAACGCTGCAAAAGTTAGAACATTAGACGCTCATGCTCAACAAGTAAAATTAAATTAAAATTGAAAAAACCCCCGATTGAACACAATGAATTAAAAAATAAATAGAAAATAATTCGTTAATTCGCCATTTTATGGTGGCGGTACTGACCTTCCTCTTGAATCACTCTATCTATTAAAAAAAACCGCATCAAAATCCGTTGTGTAGTGTCAAAGATCTAAGCATACATAGAGACAGACAGACGCGACGGGGACTTTGTTTTATGATATGTAGTGAGTAGTGGTAACTTGCATCGGTCACGGAAAATATCGTGCGAAAACATGCATGCAGCATGCCTGAGAGATATTTCTTGACTGCGGCGCCATTAAAAACTATGACACCATGTTAGGAAAAGCACTAACCACATTATAAAGAAGAGACTAGCACATTGATCACATCACACCACACAGTGAACACAGCCTTAGTTTGAAGGCAATCTAACTTGTGTTAGTTTCAATATCACGTAATTTTAAACTATCCATCTTTGTTTAGTTTTAGCCCGCATTATATTAAATAACTGTGTAGCTCCCAATTTTCATTCAAGGTTTTGTCTCTATTTTTGTCATGTACACGATAGGACTTCCCATGAGGAAAACTGACGAACTTTCATACTTTATTTAACCACTTTAAGGCGATTACATGAGCTAAACGCGAGTTTTATAATTACTAAAAGTATATAATTCACTGCTATAAACAAGACCAGAAAAATATATGATATTCTTTAGGATATATGCAAGCATAGTTTTGAAAACATAATACAATTAATTTGGCTCGATAAAAAGAAATCACGAACTTATCTCTAAAAATATCATTCAAACAATAAAAAAAACATACTAATATACATGCGATCATTCTGATTCTTCGGCAAATAATTCAACAAGCAATATATTAACATGATACTGTTTTAGTTTTTTAATCCAATCAATAGTTTTTTTGTAAGTCGATCGAAACCACTCATTTCGCGCTATTTGACCCGCAGTGGCTGACGTAACAACCACTTTGTAGTGCAAGCTGATTAGAACTTTATTCTAACAGCATTTAAAACGAAGTTTGAACCACCACAAATAGAGTTTCTAATTTAGCTCGTCTAAGCACCTTAAAGGGATGTATTTTAATTTTTTTCCCTAGTGCTCGCACCAATGTGTAGAACTCGCCAACAAATGCTTCTACCCCCAACAGTTTATGCTGCGCGTTGTGAATGAATGAACTTCAAAATGTTATACATAACATAACATCACGCCTGCTATTCCTAAAGGGTTACGCAGAGGTGGACCTTATAGTCACCCACATTTCGCCATTTATGAAGTCCTTTTTATGGAAGCCCGCTACACTATTCCCAATCCACTGTAACTCCAGGAAGCCAAAATCAACAGTGACTACCACCAGAAAATTGGGCAATCCAGTGATCAACCTCCAGCCATGTCCTTGCCAGCCGTTCACGAACGGATGGAAAGAACTGGTGGAGGTGTCGGCCCTTGATTGAATTATCCCACCTACATTGCCATTTAGACATAAGTTCCAGACGTCAGCCTGTGGTTTGAATAATCTAGAAAGGTTCAAGTCCTATGTAATAGTGGTCGAGCTCATCGCCATCAAGTAGGCACAAGTTCGGAAACTCCTGATGGAATGACCTAATGACAATTAATGCCCCAATCGGTAATCGAACCCAGATAGACTAAGATCCATGTTCACCGAGAAGATAACAGTCTGATTATCTTAAAACAGCTGTCAATGTGACATGTGCCCATACAAAAATGTGTTTTAAACAGCTGTTTTTAGATAATCGTCCGTCATCTTCTTGGTCAATTAACTAAGGTCCATGACCTTAGTTAATTGAGTCACAATTGACTAGACCATCGAGGCATGCAGAATTTAATAAAAATAGAAATATCTTAATCTAGACTGACATAGGTACTCGTATATTTTCTACCATCTACATTTTAAGCAAGTTGTAAGGAAATTACTATCGGTGTATGACAAGGGTATGACAAGTTACTAAGTTACAAATCAATAGGAAATAGGCCTCGATCGTAATGGAGAGTAGGTATCTCTTGCCCGGAGTTACTAAGCTAGAAATAGCTTTGAGATCGATTATTATACAGGGTGTAAACCACCTCATCACAAAGCCGTTAACCAAGCATTCTGTACATCAAACTAAGTAACTTTACGCAAAAAATATTGCTGGGAAACATCTTTGATTTTTGAGGTTATAAATCATGTTTTGTGGTAGAAATCAATGTAACGCACTTAAAAAATTGTGCTGATGGATGGATTGAATAGTATATCGACTATCTGGTGTCCACGACACAAGCCTTGCTTAGTGTGGCACTAGATAGCGCTGTGTGTTAATGCCCAGCGATTTTTATTTTATTTATTTATTTATTTTAATGACTACCAATAACCTGTGATTAGAAATGTTGTTCTAAAAGCGTGAATGTGAACATGGTTTTTTCTTAATGATATATTATGTGGGTACTCCATGAACTCTATCTTACCCTCTCAAAGTCAAAGTCAAAGTATTTATTAGTGTGCTTTTTGGTGATACAATGGTGGATCTCGAAGATTACAAGCTTAATGTTTTGTTGTGTCATTTGGAAAAGAAGTTCTTAATAGCGCAATATAATAGCAAACAGATACAAAAGATATTTCCGTTTCATAACATGAAATAGAAGATATAGAATAGCTATCAGAAAACTAACACCTACTCAGCGAAACATGGAATAAAATTTTAAACGACCAATTCAAAGCAAATTCCACATCCTTTGAGCCATCTGTAGCCAATAAAGCAGAGCGCAGACGATTCCAATCATAAGATAACCGGTTTCGCCCGGACTGAACTGGTTTTATCCGCTATTGAGGTCAAATCGATTATATCGGAAGGTAGTTAACATATTTTTGTGCTGAAATAAAAATGCAGAATTCATAATATTTTTGATTAGAAGTACAAGAGTTTATTTTTAAAACATATTAAACTAGAAACATATTGATTATATTCTAATCTCATATAGATTAGATTATAACCTCACCGATAAAGGTTTAGTCTTTATTTACTATGATATCATATTTAGCGTTAATGCCTCATTATTTCTGTTGTAAGTTAAATCCTAAAATAAAAGTAAGAGGATTTAATATTTTTCTGTAAGATAACCAAACTAATAAAGATTTCCAAGAAACCTTTAGCCTGCAGACAATATCAACATATTAAAGTTTACGACGCCAATTTACATAAAAGTTCATTACATTTTATTAAAATAATAACAAGACAAAAATACATTCTAGAAGGAAACTAGATCCAACATAGAAATATTCGTAAAAAGCCAACTTTAGATTAAAACCTTGGTCTTTGCAACCTCTACGCTTGGTTTTCGTAGCCATCTACGAGCGTCTACGGCGTAGCGGCCTACGCCGTAGATGATTTAATTTCGTTGGGACTTGTTTCATAATTTAAATAAATCTTCATTGCTTACTTTTCTATACCACAGTTTTGTAAAGTTATTGAGTTATTTTACAATCCAAAATAATCCAAATGAAATAATTATGAGCTTTTCTTCAAATCTGAGTAATGTAATTCTTGTGTTTTAGAAATATCTTCGCCCAACAGAAATAAAGGAAATAACTTTCGTTTGAACCAAAGAAACTGGGTCATAGGAATTCGAAATTGAATTTGATTCACAAGAAAAATATTTTATCGAATTCGTGCGAGTATGTGAGCAAACGAGGTTATAATAACAATTTCTTTTGGTTGTAATTTTGGACGAACTTTTTGTTTGATTTTTATTTTAGCTTTTGAAAGCATTGTTGTGGGTTTTATGCCATGGAATAATAGAACTGAGAAGGTTCAATAAGATTACTAAATTGCTTTTTGTTACATGTAAAATTTTGGTATTCAGCTGCATCCGGTTAGACTATAAGCTGACACCAACCAAGCCCAGAAAAGGCCAGCACACGATGATGATGAATACGATGATGACCTCGTAATTTCATCACCACCGCGCGCAAAATCGATTACTAAATTTGCTGAAACTTAAATTATACCTACGTAATCGTGAATAAATAACAAGTTTCTGAGTTTCTTTATATTATATAATCTAATTTCAATATTTATTTCTGCCTGAGACTTTCAGGTAAAGTACAAAAGTTCACGATTTGTAATGCAATTTTGTGTTATGCTCTCGATGTGTGTCGACTTTCAAACTTCTGTAAGATGTAATTTGATTCCACCAACTTTGCGTAAAAATATTTCACAAGAATTTCGTTTAAGGGTTCTGTCTGTTCTGCCGGGGTTGCGGGCCTGTTCGAAAGAGATACCGCGGCCCCGGAACATAAAGAGCGAGGAAGGTACATGGATGGGTTTTAGTCAGTAAGAGTCTGACACTCCGTCCCGCTCCGCCCAGAGTGGGAGAAGTCATTTGATGATTTCCCATCCCAAAAAAAAAGAAAAAGGGTTCTGTCTGTTTATTGAAATCAATCAAATTGATGGGTTGAGATCAACAAAGATCAAGCATAGCCTAGCATTCTCCCAGTCCGCTTCCAGTCTTTCCGGATATAGCATTTTACATTGAATGACTAGCCTATCTGGTCTACATAACCCAATTAGTACTGGGTCATGCAATGCCCCCTGGTAAGACTGGTTATCATACTTTCGAGCCATGCATTGATATTTAGGGTTATTCATTATTCCTGTAACGTCTGTTCACCACAAGTGTACTTAATTGAATTTCCATTCAATGAATTAAGATTCAAGAACTAAATATAACTCAATTAATTTCTGAATAACAATTTAAAAGAATTAACAGTCCCATTCAGTCTAGACATTTAAAGGGCATCAAGGGTTCTCGTTGGAAGCAGTCAAAAGTATATATCAACAACCTTATTGATAAGACATAAGGTTCGAAATACATCAGCTTTTCGTTTATAGCCGTACATATATACTCGTGAAGATAAGTTCCTTGTTGTTGGCTACTACGTGACTTTTGTTAACGACGCTTTTCAACGGAGGTTATTGAGGATCCATGCTCGCCTGACCATTTGCATTTTACTCGTAGGTACTTATTTTAATTGAAATTCTCGTCTTCTACCTACATTGCAAGCATTCCCTAGGACTTTTGTACAGGATGTTTAGAAGACTCTCCGACACCGTTTTCGCATGGAACTGGGATGAGTTATATCCCAGTTTTCACGAACAAAACTTATGTAATACGTGTCAACGTTTTTTAAATACTTTCGTCATCACCAAATCATCAAAACTTGATTTGTTCAGGACCGCTCGGATTGACCACCTTAAAAGGCTGCAATAAAACACAATGATTGTTGATGTTACCTAAATTTTACATTTATTCTAGAAAACACTGTAAATATATGCTTCCAAATATTAGCTTTATAGTGAACGGAACGGTTGACCAATTTTGACAAGAGTTTTACTGGCAGATGCTATTTTATATTAGAAAAAATATCGTTAACAAAACCCGATTCAAATAGGGAAGTAATATTTTTAAAATAACTTTCACACGGACGTAGGGTGTGGGCCACAACTAGTCTTAAAATATTTCTGCGCTAGTATCTCGCTCTCAAAAAAGAAACATGCGGCAAAAAATCTTCTACCGGCAGTTTTTGGGGACTGACAGAATTAAAACCTAACTAATCAATATCTGCTACGGATTGTGCCCCGCGCACGCCTAAGTGGTGCTACACCGTAGCGGATCGGCTACGAGTGCTACAAAGCGTTAGGTGACGGTCACGCGAGTTCCATGTTTTTTGTTCACCCAAAAAGTGCTCAACGCACCTAAAGAAGTATTCACTTAAAAAATAGTGTCGGTCCTTCTACCAAACAGCCTGTATACCTAAGTTTAAGAGCACTAGTTGTAATGTTATTAGCTAACGCTCGGCTTCCAAAGTTGGCACTGGTATCTACCGTTGAATTAGTAATTTAATTGTACTGCCTCATTGGTCTTGTGGTGGTGTGGTGTGGACTGCTGAGTATGAGGTCCTAGCTTCGATTAATGTTTGGTTTCTTCCATCAGGATTTTCTCAGCAGCAGCCAAGAAGTGTGGATTTGTGCCCAGTTGATGGCAGAACCCTTCGAGAATTACAGGCTTGATGTTTTACAACGTGTAACGTTAAATGCGCAAAACCTCAGATACCCCAAATGATTTTTAATTCAATTGACCTAATTGTGTGCGAAAAAAAAATATTTAAAAGAAATTAAAGGTTTTATGTGTTTTTTAGTTTTACGGGCAATTTGATTTTCCCGCGTGTAAGAAAATTTTAATTAGATGAGAACCATATAAATTTGTGTTTGTTTGTTTACCTATTTTGGCGGGTTTGTGCACGTGATGGCTTGACCTATTAATAAGTAGCAACAGTTTTAATGAAGATTTTTTTGAAAAATGTGACCTATATTGAAAAAGTGATTCAATTGATTCTGCTCGGCATTTTGATCAATCTACTATTTTCGGGTTTTGCGCATTTAACGTTACACATGATATGTAGTAATTTTATGTTTTCGGTCACAATTACTTAGTAAGGGTAGTAATGTCAATATTTCCTTATGACCGCACACAGAATAAGGTTATGAAGGCCTAATGTGTGTGCCGATGGGTAGTGCCCTTATCTAATAACCGTGCTTCTAGCCTTATTACTTTCATGAGAGCTCCAAAGATACTCTGCCATGGGCCTTGACAAAAGAATCCGTAAACTGTAGTGACATGACGCTATTTCGAAAAAAATATTGAATGGTACGTGTAGTATCTGTTGATAGCAGGGCTGATAACAATATACAACATCATGTAACAGAAAGGGTATGGTGATATGGAAGGGTGTGCTACAAAACATCAAAATGAACAACTTTCTTCATGGGACCACCATTGTAATCTCGAAAAAATTATCAATCCCCATCCCATACAGAATTTCAAACATGTATGTTTTATAA
Source organism: Xestia c-nigrum (assembly GCA_916618015.1). Taxonomy (NCBI): domain Eukaryota; kingdom Metazoa; phylum Arthropoda; class Insecta; order Lepidoptera; family Noctuidae; genus Xestia; species Xestia c-nigrum. Next base: position 18,717,780 of record OU745260.1, read on the forward strand.
ATTAAAGTTGTCTTTTTTGTGTTCGTCTGTGTCCGCATTTGAACCATGCCATGATATCATGATGGTGAAAATCACGTAACCACGTAAAATCCGTTTACGTGGTTTTCACGATCATTTAAAAATATTTAAAAGGGATTTTTATGTGGATTAAACATAAAGGGTGTAAAACACCTCTTCACGAAGCCGAAAGGCACTTGTTTTCCCCATCATTGCGATATTTTTTTTGTTCTACACCATACCTGGGAACCTTCTAGTTACGGAGATATGGGGGGCCAACGTCACTTTTTGACAACTTTTTTTTAATACAGGGTTTTTTTGTAGGATTTTGACTTTTAACACCTCCACGACCCCCGTACTATTCAATCCATCCATCAATACAATGTTTTAAGTGCGTTACACTGAGTTCTACCACAAAACGTGATTTATAACCTCAAAAAAAAAAATTGTTTCCCAGCAATAATTTTTGCGTAAAGTTACTTAGTTTAATGTACAGAATGCTTGGTTAACGGCTTTGTGATGAGGTTGTTTATACCCTGTATACGAGTAGTCCTCCTGTTCTACTCTACATGTGGTTCCACGTGTACTTTAAGTCCTTTTCCTACTGTACGTCCGAGGCCACCATCATCGCCGTCTAGGTGGCAGAGTTCTGGTCAAAACTATTTTGTTTTTTGAAAGGGAAATCATCGACACGAGCACACAACAAGAGAACAAACCAGGAACAAATCAGGGATCCTTGAGTTGACGATATTGTCAAGGTCCCGGGAAACTTCATATGCGGTGCACAGGACCGAGAAGTATGGTAGAAGTAAGGAGAAACCTTCACCAAACAGTAGGTGACTCCGGGCTGATTTATAATGATGTAAATACTCCAGGTGAACCGATGACCTGGTGAAGCTTGCGGGAATCTGTTGGATGCGAGTCGCAAGGGACAGGTCTATGTGGCGACACTTGGGGAAGGCCTATGTCCAGCAGTGGACGTCTTTCGGCTGAAATGATGATGATGATGAAATAGGTTCAGGTTTATATACCTACTAGCTTCTGCCCGCGACTTCGTTCGACTTCAACGGAAGCTTTTTCCCGCTTGAAATATTTCTTATTGCTGCTCCGCTCCTATTGGTCATAGCATGATGTTATACAGCCTATATATAGCCTTTTTCGATATATGGACTATCCAACGCAAAAATATTTTTTTATTTGAGCCGGTAGTTCCTGAGATTACCGTGTTGAACCAAACAAACAAACCAACAAACTCTTCTGCTTTATAATACTCGTATTACTAGCTGACCCACGCAACTTCGTCTGCGTCACATAAGAGAGAAAAACGAAAGGAAAAAAGTCCCCGTTTTTGCAACATTTTTCATTTCTGCTCTGCTCCTAATAATTGCAGCGTGATGTTATATAGCCTAAAGCCTTCTTCGATAAATGGACTATCCACACAAAAAGAATTTTTCAATTTGAGCCGGTAGTTCCTGAGATTAGCACGTTCATCCAAACAAACAAACAAACTCTTCTGCTTTATAATATTATATATAGTATAGTATAGATAAGTATTATAACTATAAGTATAGATAATAAACTAGCACTTCGATCGCGACTTCGTCCGCGAAAATTATGATAGCTCGTTACTCGGTAAAGATGTAGCTTTCTGATGATAAAATATTTTTTTTAATCTGTTCAGTAGTTCTTGAGTTTAATCGTAGCAAACAAACAATCAAAAAATCAAATAATTATAATATTAGTGTAGATGTAGAAGTGTAGATAAATCGCAACGTTATGTCGGTTCGAAACTGGGGTGTGATCTTAAAAAATACGCTGCCACAAAAATACCGCAAAAGAAGATACCTAAATCAATTTCTAAAGGATTGAAAAACTTTCAATAACTGCTATTTTTATCGCTCATAAAACAGCTGAAAATCATTAATTACGTTCTATTCAAAAACTAAAAAACCCGTCTGAAGTTTTTACCGATCTATTTGCTAACTCTCTGTATAATAGACGAAGTGGCGCCATCTACGAGTAGTGTCTGTGGCATATACTAATGAAGATTTGAGGTTGTGAGGGTGACAAGTACCTTAAGTAAACACTCCGTACCAACAAAGAAAGAAAGAATGAAAAAGCATTAGCCAGAGGACAAAACACACAAAAATAAAAAAGGTTGAATTATAAATAAAAGAATATCACTGGGCATTAACAAACAGCGCCACCTAGTGCCACACTAAGCAAGGCTTGTGTCGTGGACACCAGGTAGTTGATATACTACATATGTACTTTATTGTTTGTAAATCCATGACTCGGAAACAAATGCCCATGCTCATCACACAAACATTTGCTCCTACCGGGATTCGAACCCAGGACCCTAAGAACATAAGGCAGCCTCACCACCACTACGTCATTCGGATCGTATTATGATTATAACTTAAAAAGGAAACAGTAAGAAAACCAATCAACACACAAACAACACACCAAACACACACACACAAAACACACATCAATCTCTCTTAACACATTATTATGAAAGTTTTTTTAATGAAAGTAGTGTCGTTTCCTGCCTCATTAATATATTGGTCGTAATCGCGACGGCTGATCTTGTGCTTGCTTGAGATAACATCACAAAGGGCAGGAAGAGGTGTACCCATTAGTACACCCACAATTCCAGACTCCTTGGCTGCACCTCAAATTCTTCATTATAAACCCAATAAGATTTGCTGACCCGGAAATCGAACACAGGAGAACTTGGAACTTTGACCCCCGATATCTCCGTAACTAAAAGGATCCCAGGTACGATCTTACACAAAAATATATAGCAAGTACGGGGAGAATAAGTACCTTTTGGCTTAGTGAAGAGTCTTTTTACACCCTTTATACTAGAAAAAAACACGAAAAAAGAATAACACAAGCGTGAATAACTAGTGATTTACGAGGCAATCGGCGCAACACTAACCCACTTATTGATCACTATTGGACCTTAAACCGTTGATCTATTACGCGCTATATAAAAGAAATAGGATCCGACCGAACTTCCCCAGTTGAGCCTTTGTGCTCGTTCAGTTATGAATGAAACCCTACTAGCTAAAGTTTTTAAGAGCTAATCTTTTGTAGATAAGGTTAATAGAATTATCAGCTTTTACCCGTGTCTTCGGCCGTGAAGATGGAAATTATCATCCGGGAACGAAGTACAGAGAATGTGGATATTTAGGTTGTACGGATAAGAGAAATTCGAAGTAAAGGCGGCGCCGGTAACAGAAAAGTTGTGTGGTAAGCGGTTGGCTCGGTATGTGCGGAGGAATGAGGAAATTTCGATGAGAAAGTTTTGAGTATGACTGTATCTACATTCATACTCATGAATGGATAGAGTAGAGGAACAATAAAGATAAGAAGGATCGACTATGTTAAGGATGATATCGGTAGAGTAGAGGTGACTTGAGATAAGGAGTAATAAACAAGTGTGGAAAAAGAAGATAGAGATGCGCCGACCCCAAATAAATTGGGATAAAGGCAGCAGAATGTTGATGATAGATAATACGGATAAGCATGGTTTGTTAACACTTGACGACCAAATTAACGCAGTGACTGAGCTGATTGGGTTCTGTACTTCAGGTTGCAGGTTCAGTTTTTCCGCCCAGTTTATGTAACTTTTGTGGATTCGTTCATGATGTGCTCTCAGATGTAGTGTCTGATTTTAATTGTATTCCAAATACAGGGTGTAAACCACCTCATCACAAAGCCGTTAACCAAGCATTCTGTACATCAAATTAAGTGACTTTACGCAAAATTTATTGCTGGGAAACAACTTTTTTTTTTGAGGTTATAAATCATGTTTTGTGTTAAAACTCAATGTAACGCACTTAAATCATTGTGCTGATGGATGGATTGAATAGTACGGGGGTCGTGGAAGGGTTAAAAGCCAAAATCTTAGAAAAAAAACTTGTATTTAAAAAAAAAATGACAAAAAGTTGTAACTTTGACCCCCCATATCTCCGTAACTAGAAGGTAGAAGGTATGATGTAGAACAAAAAAATGATCGCAATGATGGGGAGAACAAGTGCCTTTCGGCTTCGTGAAGAGGTGTTTTACACCCTTTATAAACAGGCAGGGTCTAAAATAAATTTCAAAGCACAATGAAGTACGACAGTTCACTCAAACCATTCCAAATATTTTTTATGAAGCTCCATACTTACTACAAAGCACACTTATAAGTATCTTAACGGCATCGTCTCGGTTACGAGCCAATGCGCCGAAGCGATACTGATCTAGTGCAGTGCTTTTAAGTCTGCGTTGAACTTTAAGAATAAAAATTAACTAAAGAATTAATATGCACTGGGTATCACGCTTGCAACTGGCACGATTCGTGACCCATTCCACACGGCGACGTAGCATTCCGGTCACCCGATGGTCACCGGATCTTAACACTTAGGGGCTGTCTCCATGAGCGAGAGAATCGCGACGATATTATCGCCCTTGCCACGTTTTTCTATACACTCTCTTTTGGGCCGTCTCCACGAGCGAGAGAATCGCGTCGATATTTTTGTATAGAAATACGTCAAATCGCCGCGATTCTCTCGCTCGTGGAGACAGCGCCTTAAAAGCGACCATGCTTAGAGAAATTACGAACACATAGCTTTTCACTATCAGCTTAATGTAAATAGGACCCCACATCAACTCAAGACCTTCGTTTTTTTTCTATAAAACTTCATACAACATGTAACACACACTCATAAGTACTATCTCGGCATCGCATCGCCACGTTTTGAATCTATAGCTGCTTATACAAAAAATGAGGTGAGGTAGTTGTAGTAAGGTGCGGTTATGGCTAGATGGAGTAAAGCTGTGAGCAACTAGCGTCCAGAGACTGGAAAAAGGACGGTTGGTCGTCCTACGCGAGATAGACAGATAAAATGATTGACTTCGCGTGTCTGCCACAAACAAAGAAAGGCCTCAGCACGATGGAGTCGAGCTGTTGATCATGAGATTATACCGATCCCAAGCAGTTCTTATATGCGTGCTATAAGCAATCATCTTCTACGAATCAATAATTCCAAAACAAAGACTTCATGTAATTAAAGGTTTATTTTATTTCAATCATGCATAAATCTAATATCCGTCCAGTCCAGACTAGTTTAGCTGCCAAATCCGGCCCGGGTATAATAGATATTTGATCTTTAATCTCGAGATCTAGACCGTACATCCGGCGGCCAGAGAAACTGCTCTGAGGCCATTTAAAATAAAATACGATTCTATCATATTGGTTGGTAGGTATATTTCCGCCGCATCCGTTCTAGTGAAACGTTTAAACTTACGATGTATTGGCGTGTTTTAGATTAACTGATGGTGAAACTGTATCGCTATAAATATTGCCTTAAGGTCCTTTTTACACAGATTCGCAAACCGGTAAGCATGTTGGTATTAGTGTTGCTAATTATTCTAATGGGTACATATTCAATCTTCTTCATACATACTCAATAGATACCTACACACATATCGAAAGTGCCGCACAAATGGACAAACTGAGAGTAGTTAGTGGTAGTTTGTGCCCGGCTTGTAACTACACCAGTTTTTAACCCCCGAAGCAAAAACGACGGGGTGTTATTGTGTGTGTGTGTGTGTCAGTCTGTGGCATCGTAGTTCCCAAGCGAATGAACCAATTTTGACTTTGTTTTTTTTGTTTGAAAGGTGAATTAGTCGGGAGTGTTCTTAGCTATGCTTGATGAAAATCTGTCAAAGATGGCCGCCGCCACAAAATGGCGGATGACATATTATTCAACAACTCCCTCAATATGGGTATCAATGAAAGGGCTTGACTAGTTGAATACCTACTATAACCCTAATAATTATTTGTTGTACAAGAATACAAAGTGGTTTTTTAACCACGTGCTAAATTTTGATGACCGAGCAAGCGAAAGATTCTAAAATTGATTCAAAACTTAGAATTTTGAGCGTTAGCCAGGGAATCAAAACAGCACGAGGTAAAAATTTTTTGCACTCGAGTGCAACACGTACAAAGTAATCCCACCTCAGCGAGGAAATAAATAAACGCAAAAAAAAATGCGCAGTATTAACAAATTCAGTTAAATCTGTTGGCGTCAAACAAACTTCCTCGTCGCTAGATAATGAGTGGTCATTTAAGGTTTTTCACTTGTATTCATTCAAGTTCCTTGTTTGTAATCTAAGGTGTTAACAATATTGAAAAAGTACACCATGAAGGTTCCGAGTCGAGATATTAAGAGCCCTCTTACAGTCCACTAGCGCCGCCAATCGAAAAAATGTCATAACTCGTAAATAGAATCAAAAATACAAAATATGTTCTATTATTACTGTGGAAAAGGCAATAAGACTGTAAGAGGGCTCTTAACACATTTAAAAAAAAATGATAAATTCGGCACCATGGAGGTAGAAGTAAATAGGTTTAAGTTTTGAATTCACATACTACTTAGTGCACACGATGTTCTAAATTCAAATTTACTTTAACCTCTAGACGATAAAAACGGCTTTTCCACTCAGATATCGAAGAGCAAAAGTACTCTTTCCGAGATGGGGGGATGAAAAATAAATTTCAAATCCAAGATGGCAGCCACCACATAATATTGAATTATGTCATTTTTTTCACAGTTCTCTCAATATGGGTACCAAATGAAAGGGCTTGTGAAATTATGAGTAGGAATTATTACATTTTAGTTACAAAGGTGATACCTAAATAACTGTAAAATGAATTGCGCTATTGGATTTTGAATTTATGGCACTGCGCCGAGCGAGATACCGATTAAGTAAAGGCACAGCGTATGGAATTACAATAATATCTGTTTACCTACAAACAATTCTAAATATCAATTGAACATTTTCAAAAGAAACCTCATACGCAAAAACTAAAACTACATCTACAACTGCACAAAACAATCTATATTCATAGCACAACAAATGAATGCAAAACTGTTGGTAGCACGTTGCCAACGTTGGTAATATCACCGAGCTGTCGGCAATATTCACAGGCTACTGTTATAGCCATTGGCCGATTTGTCCGTCTATAATATGATATTGATTCATAAACTTTGACGCCTCTCCAAGCCTAGGAAAACAGAGATAGGGAATTTTGTTAAGTGATTATGGAAACTCGGGCGTAAGTCAGCTTGTTTGTAGGTAAGAAACACAATTAATTATAACGGTCTATTTATAGTAACCCTCTTGTGCTAGACTCAGCAGCATTTTAATATTTCGGCGGTTTCGACCAGGTCGAGGAACAATGGACGCCACTTTTGCACTCCGCCAATTGTGCGAGAAGTACAGACGTCCACACAAAAACTTGCACATGCTGTTCATTGATCTGGAGAAAGCGTATGATAGGGCACCTCGGGATGTGTTGTGGGCCTTGAAAGAGAAAGGTATACCTGGGAAGTATGTAGAGTTAATTCGTGCTATGTACAGTCAATCTTGTACCTACGGTCAGCTGCTGGCAACACCGATGAGTTCAGTGTGGCTGTAGGTTTGCATCAAGGGTCAGCTTTAAGTCCTTACCACTTCTTGTTGATCATGGACGCTTTGACGTCGGACATCCAAAAAGAGGCACCCTGGTGCCTGGTGCATGCTGTTTGCCGATGACATTGTTCTTGTCGGTGAAAATGGACCTGAGATCCAGAGCAGACTGGAGAAATGGCAACAGAAACTGGAGAATGTTGGCTTGAAAATCAGCAGAAGTAAAACTGAATACATGTTCTGCGATTTTGGCGGTCTCTCCAGCTCGGGAACCATAGCGCTAGATGGCGCGTCTCTTCCTGTCTGCTTCGACTTTTAGTATCTTGGTTCACTCATGCAAAGCGATGGCGAAATATATCGTAGTGTAAAGCACAGAATTAACACGGGATGGATGAAATGGCGGCAGGTCACGTGAACCATCTGCAACTCCCGCATTCCCCTAAAACTTAAGGGGAAGATTTAAAAAACAATGGTTAGACCTGCTGTGTTGTATGGATCAGAATGTTGGGCCACAAAAGGGATGAATGAAAGGCATCTGCATGTCGCGGAGATGAGAATGCTAAGGGGGATGTGTGGTGTTACGCGAATGGATAAAGTAAGGAATGAGTATATAAACTTCCCGGTCTCCTAAGGACATTTGCAAGTGATCTTGGCGTTCCCAGGATCTCCTAGCGAATCTTGGTAACGCCTGTACACTCCAGGAGCACATACGCTACCGTCTCCTCCGCCTCCATGTACGCTCTGCACAGGGGACTGTCAGTGATACCTAGGGTGTAGAAGTGTTGTTCAGCGAGCAGTGTCCAGTGATGGTCTCCGCTATTAGACGCAGGCTATCTCTGTCCAGGCACAGAAACCGCCTGGTCAGATTTGGATCCAAGGATGGCACAGCTTCCTTGGATTGCCTACAACCTGGTGTCGAGTCCCACCATTTCTCTGCCTATATTCGGGTATGATCCTTTAACCAGTTCCTCAGCTGCTGGAAGGGAATGGGCACAATGGGTTCGGGTCCGTAGGGTTTTATGCTAGATCCTCTTCTGGCAAGTTCGTCAGCCGCATCATTACCGAGTGATCCACTGTGACCTCTAATCCACTGCAGCGTTACCGTGTTGTGATTCAGCACCGTGAGTCGTTCTAGGGCCTTGTGGCATTCTAGTGTTAGTCTCGACGTGATCTGGTTACTCTTTAAGGATTGAAGGACTGAGGCACTGTCGGAGAGTATACGAATGTAGGTATCCGTACCCTCCCTGGCCTCTATAGCGTGTGATGCTTGGAAGATCGGGGGTAATCTTTAGTGCAATGGATTATAAATTAAATAGCATGCATATTAGCAGAGCTTTCACAATATTTGCGGACGAAGTCACGGGTGAAGTGCTAGTATATGTGGTTATATGCTAATGTAGGCTAAGTAATAGCTAATGTACTTAAACTAACCGTAGACCGCACGCTTTAATCTAATGAGGGTTGAAGTCCCAACAACAAGTGTCTATCTAACTAGGTACATCACTACGCAAACCAAAAGGTCAAGAGTCACCTAAAGGCGTCTACACACCTGCAGTGCGACGCCAACACACCGATACTGGTCGCACTGAGATAAAAATTGCTTTGATTTAAAAAAAGGAGGAAAAATCACAACTCTCATCGTTCAATTTATAAGTAATCGCCTACGGTCCTCTACACGGCCTATAGCGACGCGACTCGCGACACCAGCTCCCATCTATGGCATGAAATATTATCGTGTAACTTGTCGCATGCTCAAAGCAACTTTCTTTAGTTTTTTCCGAGATGTCGCGTCACGCGTGGCGTTTGAGCATTTTGCTAATGGTCAAGGAGTAATACCGCCACAGGGAATGCTTTTCGTAAAGTTAACGGGAAATTGGAAACGTGTTCAGAACCTATCTCACTTTACCTGTATTGAATATTTTAAACGGAACCTCTCCGAGTTTCTTCGGGGGCGAAACTTGCGAGATTACTGGGGCAAGCGATCCGGTTTCTTAATCTCCTTCTCGCGAATATTTCATTTGGCTCTGAGATCTGATTACATCGCGTTTTAATGAGCTATCCGATTACGGTAGGATTGTTTTTGCCGTGAGTTGTGTGTTGTGAGAAGATTTTTTGACGCTACAGGAATCATGGCAAATGCATGAATAGCAAATAGATTAAAAAAGCTACTGGGTAGCCTGAGTAGCCATTGGGTGGCCTTGTGGCATTAAGTCCGCATATGTACCACTATTGTACATGAAGTTTAAATAAATAAATAAAGATTTATCTATGAAGTGAGATTCCTACACGATATCACGCCTATTATCCCCGAGGGGTAAGGCAGATTTGGGCTAAAGGTGCACCCACATTTCGGCAATTATGTTTCAAGTTCCATGCCTATTCATAATCAGTATATACTGTTAATTGAAAAAACTGGAATGTCACATTTCTTTAATAGTTCTGGGACATGCTTTTTTCCTCACGGATTGGTTCTCCCCGTACTTTCAATAGCAGTGATAAAACTTTGGCGAAAGGATTCAAAAATAATATCGACCACAATCAGAACTTCACATGGCATAAACCACCACTAACAAATAATCTACAAGCACTAGCACTCCATAAACTAACAACAACAATAAAAATCAAGGCACAACACTAGTGCACAACGAAATACGACCTCAAACCCTCCACTGCATTGTAGTAAAAATATAGTAGGAAATAAACAAGCACAGAACGGACCGCAAGCAATCCTGTGATTGAGAACGTGACTGAAAATACTGGGAGATACTTTGCTGGACGAAGACAGAAAAAAGAAAAACTAATATATAAGAATTGTCGTTGGTTTTTTTTTTCGATATTCCATTATGCAAGTGGTACTGGAAGGTTAGATAGTGTAGTGAGAATGCGCGGGAATTCTTTCGTTTATATTTTGTGACTTGTTAGTAATTCCTTTCTATTTCTGAGGTTCTAAGACATTAATTGGTGTTATTAACATGTACATAAGATTAACAATAATGTGCATAACCTTTGTGAATAAATGAATACAGATGTGTTTTGACTGAAGCTAATTTTATCAGCTTATAATTAATAGACAGCTTGATTTTGTTTTAAGTTGATTCTGTTTCATTCTAAAAGCACCGCTAAATTTTATATAACACACATAACGTCACACCGTACGCAAAATATGCGCTATAAATTGGACATGAAATTGCGGACACCAGCCCGTTATGCAATACAATGCAACATAACATCAGCCCTGTAACCTTTGACGGTTAATAGGTAGTGGAGTACCTAATAGTAGACATACGTTCGCCTGTTGTGTTTAAAGGCCGTGGCTCACTTGACAAGCACCGCACCGGCACCGCTCCAACCAAGCAATTACATGCCATTGAAATTAGAGCATTAAAACGTGTGTCGCATAGCCTATTTTATAATGTCCATATGAAAAAGCTTACGGCGGGTGGTCAACGCGCTTCCCGCTACCATACGACTCGACTCACCGGAGACTCGGCGTCCGCGCGCATTAAATTTCATCCGGCGTACTATGTTATTTCTTTTACAAGTTCATGTGAGCGGCAACGCTGGCCAACAGCTGTGCTGGTGCGGTGCTTGTCAAGTGTGCCACGACCTTACGATGGTGTTGCATTTTAGAGTGTTTTTACGCCGATCAGTTGCCATCTGGTTCAATATATCCCGAATGACTGAAAAGTGAACCCAGCGTCAGCTGAGCCACCCGAGGTAGGTGTAGGATTAGGAAGTTACGAAGGTGATAAAAAAAAGCAGTCATAGTATGCAGGCTGAAACTTTTTTATGAATAATTTACATCATACCGAGCTTAAAAATATCAGCTGCATGGTGTGTCTTCCGCTCACATGAACTTGTAAAAGAAATAATATAGTACCGGATAAAATTTAACAAAATGATTGTTTAAATTATCAAAAGTACGAAAACAACAATCAGCTGTGTGGGTTGTGGTCTTTACAAGTTCATGCAACCTATAAACGACACCCATGATGGTAAATGAAAGAAAAAACTCTCGAAAGATTGTCAACCGAACATACTGAATTATCCTATTTTTCATCATGGGTTTCATGGTTTTCGGGGTGGCTGGTAACGAAAATGAGGTTAAAGTTAACTACGTCAGGTATTAACATGACCATGTTATTATATAATCTGGGAGTCTTATCGAACTAGTGTGAATGTAGTGGGCTCTCTAACTAAATATGTAAATGTACGTTGTTTTGCGGGCAACTCGGATGAGGCGCGCAACCAGCGCGTGGACGGCGCGCTGTAAGCACGCGGTCCACTCGCTTGCGGCGAGCGGACCGCGAGTCGAGTCGTCAAGCGCGTTGACCACCCGCCGTAAGCTTTTTCATATGGACATTATAAAATAGGCTATGCGACACACGATTTAAGGCTCTAATTTGAAAGGCAAGTTAATTGCTGGGTTGGAGTGGTGCCGGTGCGGTGCTTGTCAAGTGAGCCACGTCCTTAAGCCTAAATTCAAGACAACGCTGGTCAACAGCTGTGCTGGTGCGGTGCTTGTCAAGTGTGCCAGGACCTTGATGACACATGTGTATAAGGTCTATTGCCTTCAACCGAACACAAATCAAGACTTGTAGTAGTTGCTACTGAAAAAATACGGATCCAAAAACCCAATAACACTTTGCACAACGTGGGAATCAAACCCAGGACTTCATGCTCAGCAGTCGAGCTATTATAAGTATTGGACCAATGAAGCAGTACTTCATAACTATTAATTACACACACGAGAAACTCAACCAATATTCGCTTAGCGAGAATTTCATGCCTATACTTCAATACCGCAGGGATTATATTCGTAAACAAGCTTTTCCATGAAATAACTTTCATGGAAATGCATTTATAAACAGTTCACAGAAACACGATTGAACATTTCCAACATAGAAATTAATATTTCTGCGGTTTCAGGAACACCCAATCAAAATGGAAATTGAAATAAACAATTCCAGTAGCATTTCATTCTACAGTATTTAGATCGAAATATTGCGTAATATCGGTGCCATTTCAGTCTCGACAAACCCAATTAAAATGGTCTAATAACTCTATTCATAATTAACAATTTCATTATAGCGAACGAGGAAAGTTAATTAAGCGAAGATTCGTTTAATCCCTGCAAATGATACTCTGTGACGAATTGTTGTGATTTTGTCAACGATTCAACGTGTTTAACCCTACTCATGCCTTTGTCTTTTAATTGTGACATGTCACACAGCGATGATAGGTTTTGTGAAACTAAGAAACTGTGTTATGATTTGCTCCTTTTTAATAAATTGATTAATAGGTACAGTCAGCAAAACAGTTAGGTTTACAGGCTATCAATCTTCTCACTACTGTTATAAATGGAAAAGGGTTATAATCAATCTGTTTGCAATTTCATCCAAATCCTTTCAGTAGTTTCTGCGTGAAAGTATAACAAAAATCGATCTTTACAGACATTTACATTTATTTATTAAAACTTTATGCACAATTAAACACTGTACAAAGGCGGATTTTCTACCAGTCTACCTGAGGGTGATGCAGAGATAATACATAGTAGGTAGGTGAAATAACAGAAAACAAAATATGTAGTTAAAACATAAAACTAAAATACAATAATAAATACATACATATACATGCATAAAGCAAAATATAAAAAGGGTATGAGAGATTAACAAAAACCTAAAAGTTTGTTCTGAGACGACTCTGCCAACTTCTTGTGAATGTACTCTCGAGCTTTCACTTTAAAAGTAAACCGATTGGTTACCGTCCTGATATTCTGAGGGAGCGCATTCCAAAGAAAGACCGCCTGGACAAAGAAAGATGACTTTATAAAGCCAGAGCGATGAGAAGGACAACGAAGAAGACGATTGGTCTCGGACCGAAGATTCTTGTTGTGTGCAGAGCATAAATATTGACAAAGGGAAGTCAGGTAAGAAGGAGAAGTGGGATTATGAAGAAGAGAAAACAGGGTGGTCAAAGCCCTCAACGCTCTGCGCTGCCGGATAGGTAACCACTTTAAAAGCGAGCGATGTGCAGATACATGATCATACTTACGGAGATTGAAAACGAATCGAATGCAGAATTAAGAAGTCGGTCAAGTTTGTTGAGGAGATCTGCAATCAGGTCATAGTAGCACACATCACCATAGTGAATTATGGGGAAGATAAGGGATTGTACAAGCATTGCCTTAATGTGTGATGGGAGAATATTTTTTAACCGATAGAGCGACCGCAACGTCCCAACGACTTTTTTGCTCACAATCGCGACCTGCTTACGCCAGTCAAGGCAAGTGTCAGCATGCAAACCCAGATCCTTAACATCAGAGCTAATTGGAATCACAGTGCCATTAAAGGTAACCGGTGGCACCGTTAAACCATTCAGGCTATGGGGGCTCCCTACATTGATAGCCTGACACTTAGTTGGGTTAATCGCCACTCCGAAACGATCAGACCAGTTTTTGACTACTCGCAAATCCCGATTTAGCTCTTCGACCGCCCCGGATAAGCTGCCAACACCTGCCTGACAGTAAAGCTGTAAGTCGTCTGCGTAAAGATGATACGCACACTGAAGTTCGGTGGTTATGAGATCAATAAAGAGCAGAAGTGGAGATAAAGCCAAAGCATTGAGCCTCCCCGTATATCTCAATTCAGTTATGGCGCAGTGATGGCCTATTGGTGTAATCGACTGCAAATTCTTAGGTCTCGAGTTCGAACCCAAGACACACACCTCTGATTTTTTCGATTCATACTGTGCGTACATCTTCTATCTTCTATATATATAAAAATCAATTGCTGTTCGTTAGTCTCACTAAAACTCGAGAACGGCTGGACCGATTTGGCTCATTTTGGTTTTGCATGATTTGTGGAAGTCCTGGGAAGGTTTAAACGGTAAAAAGTAGTAGGTACGAGTAGGTAGTAGTAGGTAGGTAGTAGTAGGTAGGTAGTAGTAGGTAGGTAGTAGTAGGTAGGTAGTAGTAGGTAGGTAGTAGTAGGTAGGTAGTAGTAGGTAGGTAGTAGTAGGTAGGTAGTAGTAGGTAGGTAGTAGTAGGTAGGTAGTAGTAGGTAGGTAGTAGTAGGTAGTAGTAGGTAGGTAGTAGTAGGTAGGTAGTAGTAGGTAGGTAGTAGTAGGTAGGTAGTAGTAGGTAGTAGTAGGTAGGTAGTAGTAGGTAGGTAGTAGTAGGTAGGTAGTAGTAGGTAGTAGTAGGTAGGTAGTACTTTTGACGCAGACGAAGTTGCGTGGGTCAGCTAGTTGATATATAAAAAACTCACAAGCTCAACTATACTATTATGTTATATAGGCATATACACTCACAGCTTATTAATTCAAAAGGCCAAAGCAGTAAGCAGACCCCAAAATCTCATGAAAAAGACACTACGTATTCAAGTTAAATTAAGAAACAATGCTCTTTTGTAAGTGCCGCATAGGGAGGCGACCGACCGCTGCAACGCGGAACATTCGGAATGGTCACAAATGTCGCGACTGTCGGAATAGTAGCAAGTGTGCCACACTAGGTCAGTAGCTTGTGCCAGTACTGTAGAGAATTAGTGAAATTAATGGGTTTTGTTCCTAGTCGGTATTCCACTGGTTAATTACTAAGCTTCGCTGTAACTGATGGTATTGCTGGGGAGTGAATTGGGACTTTTGTCTTCAACGCCGTGAACGTTTTTATTTCTAAACCAACTAGTGTAAGAAAGCTTAATTAAGCTTAGGTATAATTAAATATCCATACTAATTTAATAAATACTAAAGAACTGTCACCTTCAAGGAGCCTTTACTTAACCTTTACACACCTTATTAGCTGAATGTACTCGATTAAATTAAGGATTACTCTCTGACTTAGAAGAACGCTTTCATGAGAATAAACTGCGAGCTCCATAAGGGCAAAAAACTGGCAACAATATAAAAGCAAGTGTAAAACCCAACACGTGTCTTGATTTAAAAAAAGAAAACGGACTTACACGAGCGCAATATAAATATGAGAAGAGAGAGGGGTAAAATAACTAACGGCATTATTAAACCAATGCAATAAAACGCCACAAACGCTTTTATAAAGCGCTCGTGCAACCACTCTTTACATATGTTACTTAAGTTGATCACACACTATTCTCTTTTTATTCCTCTTCTCTATAGAATCTTTGAACAAGTCGCTTCTGACATTAACGTCTCCGTGAATTCATTTATAAAATGGCAACACAAATGGATTACGCGCTCGCTCGTCTGCGTTGATGTTTACTCGAAGCTCTCGTGTTGAACCACTACTAAGTGATTCAGATGGTTAATAGATATTAGTCTGAAAGTGAATTGATATTGCAGGCTCAACGTAATACTAATGAGCATTTGAAGTTTAATTAGACTATTTAATATTGCTTATTATCACGTCAATTAGGAACTTTGCATCATCATCATCACCAGCCTATTAATGTTCCCACTGCTGGGACACAAGCCTCTCTATGAGAGGGAATGGGCTATAATCCACCACGCGGGCCCAGTGCCACATGTCCACGAGTTTTTTTAGTTCTAGGACATGCTGGTTTTCTCACGATGTTTTCCTTTACCGTTTTGAGAGCAGTGGTGATGAAATAAATTACACAAATCAATGCGCGTGTCTTGGTTCCAACCCACGAGTTGGGGCTGCCACCAATGGGCCACCGCTGCTTTCTGAAACTTTGCATAACATCAATGATCTAATGAATATCTACCTGTAACGTATAATTTTATATATTTTTAAACATACAAATATATTTGAGCTCTACTCAAATTCCACAAGTTCTTGATAATCCACCATCCACCATCTTGATAAGGTACTCGTACTACTTATAATAACATTTTTCCAACAGAAATAACTTCATTTTTAATCAAATTGTTTTATTCTTGATGGTTTAATTACTTCTCACGTGTGAGTTGTGGTGGGAAAATGAAGGGAAAACTGCGTCAGCTGATCACCCCTCAAGGAGTGGGAGGTAATTGAGGGGATCGATCACTATGGCGCTCGTTAACGATCCCCTTTCTCAACTCAAGCTAGGTTTACACGCACTTGACTGATATTTTGCAGCTAGTTGGTCATAGATATGGTTTAATCAAGATTGGAAGTAGCGTTGAACTATTATCTCATTTAAATTCACGTAAATACAATACAAGCAAAATTGCTGAAGATGATGATGTAAAACAGACAAACAATATTAGTTTCATCCCCCCATTTCGGAAAGAGTATTTTTGCTCTTCGATATCTGAATGCAAAAGTCGTTTTATCCTCTTGAGGATAAAGTAAATTGAATTTAGAACATCGTGTGCACTAAGTTTGTGAATTCATAACATCACTAAACCTATTTACTTATACCTCCATGGTACCGAATTTATAATACTTTTTTTAATTCTATGTTCGAACCACTCGCTACGCTCGTGATTCAATTTTAGAATCTTTAGCTTGCTCGGTCATCAAAATTAACCACGTAGTTAAAAAGCAACGTTACACTCTTGTATAACAAATAACTCTTGTGAGACCCTGTATGATAATGCTAGTCTAATCACTGTCTGGGTTATTAAGTATTTTCGGTTAATTTGTCTTGCAAGATAATTGCTTAAGGTGAATGCGTCAGGCTACCCCGGAGCATCAGCCTTAACCTTTTGATTTGCAAAATTCTATCGATTCCAACGAAAATAATATCGTCAATGTTTATTCTACAGATACGGTTAAATCGATACGGACATATTTACAGTTACCAGGGTATCTGTTAGTAACAAGATCTAAAGACCATCTTTGTTTTATTTTATTCTCCGAACCTTGCCCTCGACTAGTTTGCCCTGTTCGTGAGTGCGCTTACAAACATCTAAACTCACGTTATACAAACAGCCAGACTCGGAACAACGGTAGGCCTTAGAAATACATGTTCCATACGGGAATCGAACCCGGGACACGCAAAGCAGCCAATCGCACATATTCCGATAACCACTTCGCCAACCGCGCCGTCAACACGACTTACTTTAGTACATACTTCATTAACTGTTAGCGAAGTAGACACAACACACACAATCGCGTCATACCGATTTGGTCGGGGTCCACAGATGAAGGAAAACTGACAGAGTCCGGAGTCTGAACCGCATCTACCAACCTACAAGATGCGACGACATCGTTTGGTCTCGTTTCATGTAAGTGGTGTAGCTTCATTACCAAACAACAAACTACGCAAGAATATTCAAGATTTAAAACACACTATTTTCCTTTTAATTAAACAGAATTTAAATCCTGGATACCATGGTAACAGCCGCGTCAAGTTTCTATGATACTAACCGCCATGTCCATACTAAGAAGCGTAGCCACACTCTCAGCAAATTGCAGGACAAAACTAGAATAAGTCCAGCAATGGAGAGAAACATTTTATATTAAAACCTTTTTGCTTCGTAATGCAAAGTACATACATAGGAAGCTTTATTTGGATTCTGCATTTTTATTTTTTAAGTGTTTTATTTTTAATTTTAGCTGTTGGTTTGCGTCAGTGAATTTGTAACTTCACTTTATTTTGTTGCTAGGTTTTATTTTGGCTTTAGAGTGATTAAGCTTTTTCAGGCTAATTGAAAAGCTTGCACAAGTAAACTTGTAGAATTATTTAAGCTCGTTCATTTTTGCACTGCGTGATCCTTGTCCCTCTCTTGTAATTACGTAATTGTATGAGATAACTTTTTCACCTTGCTTAGAAAATATTATGGTTTAGAAATACAAAAAAAATACGCTTATTTAATATCTTTTATTCTTCTCAGCAAACCTGTTCGTATGATTGAATCATTACCACTAACATTATTTAGAAGAGTTACGAATCGAACAAACATATGAAAACTCGAATTACCTTATAGAATTACCTCCAGAAAATATATTGAAAAAGGATGATAAAACAGGCCCATCAAAACTACTCAGGCCACTACAAAGTAATACTGATTAAGTTTCGTTTGTTTCGTCAGACAAGCAATTTTCAATGCGGCTAATAAATCTTGATAATCTCATTGTTTCTTGCAGACACTCGCAGAACTAGATCCAAATTTTATTATCTGTGCTCCGCGCTTCCCTCACTGAAGATTAACTAGTAAAAAACATTGGCCCGCAGTCCATTTGTTGGAGAAAAAACGAAAAAAAAATCTGGAGTTTTGATTGTATTAGATTCATGTATTTGTAATTAGTGGTCGGTTTTTTTTTTATTTAGTGTCAGGCCGGATATGTACCAGTAATTTGTCCTTCAAAAGTTACAGTATGAACACTTTAGGGGGCAGTTTAAGGTAGCGCAGCTTGTCACGAAAACTTGTATGGGTATGTCAAACTTGGTACATTTACATTAAAGTAGGGCCAAGTAAATAGATCACATTTGACACTTCATCAAAATGCAACAACGTAACCCTGTAACGGCTGGATTAAAATATTATTGATTTATTCGAAGTTAGAACCACACAATTGCTTAACCTTTTTCAATAAAGATTCCGGGGCCGTCACCACTGGGCTACCGAAAAAAAAAGTATTTGTACGAAAGCTGCATATTTCACTAAAAACTTGAAACAATTTCAATGACAAAAATGGAGTCATTCATATACTCATTGGAGACCGCATCTTGTTATGTTTATCGTCTAGCTTCAAGAACTATTTAATGTTACCATAAAAAAGGATAACCGTCTGCCAAAGAACGACCGCATTTTCCTATAAATTCCTCCATATTATCAGAAAAGTATCTAAGATCATAAAGAAAGTCTCTCCATTTAACATAATTTATTGGCATACTTATTTTTCTTTGGCAAACTCATACATGCTACGATTCTTATTATCCTTAGTCAGTATGTTTCCTTCATCTTATTTTTATTTGATTCACATATTCCTTTATTTCCGTGTGATTATATGACGTGTAAGATTTTTGCATTGCTGAATTCTCTTTTAAATGTAGATAAAGATGTACTTCTATAACTGAAATGTGCAGTTTTGAATTTTTAAGAAAAAAATAATAATCTTTTTTTTTTTCAAGTTGATTGCCCCATTCCGTAAAAGGGAAATTTTTATTAATCAATCAATCATATTTACATTATACACACTAACACTATAATAGAAATAAAACATATGTACAAGTATCAAAAAGGGTTACAGGGCATCGAAAAATTCGTCCACATCGCCCAGTGCCCAGAAGGCTGGCAGCATTGCCACGTTGGATGGCAATACTGATTCTTTGGCCAAAAAATAGGCCCGCTCTCTGGTCACGTGAAGAGTCGACCAACCGCTTGGCGATTTCCCGCAATACTAATTGGGCACTCGGACCCCATGGCCCTAGTGTTTCAACCCCAAACGGCTCAAACACATAATTACCAATTAAATTATTGTATTTTCATCGTTTGAGGGTTTCAGCACCTGCAGCAGCCGCCCCAGCGCAGCACACTGTGCTAGGAAGATGGGATTGCGCAAGGGTGTAGACGCAAGTTTAATAATAATAAATAATAAAAATCTTTATTTATACAAAAACCTTCAACATTGCTTACAAAATAGGTCACATGAATTTTAGTGAAGTAAAGGTCATACAGATAAAGTAACCCTGACTCCCAAACTAGGAGATCCTGTGACTTAGGAGTCAGTGTTCTGCTGTCACTATGATACAAAAACCTTTTACTCAAAAGTGTTTTAACAAAATCTTGGCAAAAAGAAAAACAGATTTGAGAGTACAACTAAAGTTATTTTAACAAATTTAAACTAAATTAAACTAGTAGTGAAGGTATTTATTAAAAGAAGTTGTATGATTACGAGCGTGCATGTGTAGGTAATTGTGTGTGTAGATGTGTAAGTGTGTATGCGAGGGTGAGCGTGTTCATTTGGGGAGATTAGTGTGTGTGAGAATGTGTGTGTGGTTGTAATTGTAAATGTTAGTACGTATATGTGTTGTAATGTTAGAATATTTATGTATCTTGCTGAAAGGGTGGGGATTGTAAATAATTACAATAATGGGTAGAAATACAGCGCGGCTACTGCCGGATGTGAAGAGAGTTTATTGATTGATTTGATTTTTTCTTATTTGAACCCGATTATAGTAACTTCAAGCGAATAATTTCGTAAGGGGTCGCCCTAGAAGGGTATACTCTGATTGACCTGATGTTACTTGTGGAAAAAAATAAGTAATGGTATGTAGTAAGGTGTAATGGTGGTATTCATCATCATCATCATCATCAGCCTATAATGTTCCCACTGCTGGGACACGGCCTCCTCTCAATGAGAGGGAATTGAGGGAATGGTGGTATTAGTAAATAGTAATAGTAGTAGTGCGTCAATAGTATAGTATAGTGTGTGTGTCTGTTTATGTATGTCTCTTGGTAATCATTTAATTGAGATGAAGTACTTATGATATCTCTAATCTCATAAAGTTTTTGAGCCAGTTTCCAAATGTCTTTGCGATATTTTCATAACAAAATTCTGTTTTTTTTATTCATCAGCTGGTGGATTATCTATGCGAACCTGCACAAGCCCTTAACCTCACATAACTCCGCACACAAACTTCATAATTCAGTCCAGATTTAACCGAAAAAAGTAAAGCTATGTACCCAACGTTGATGTTTATATATTTACGAGCTCTGCCTCCCCTGTGTCCACAAGTGGGTTTCAATATTTACAGCGGCGTCGCGTGCTCTCGGAGGCTGTAATTAAATCTTTTATTACTCTCACGTGATAGTGGCTACTGTTGTCTCGTTGCTTGTTTATTGTTACGGTTAATAAACTCTTGACAGACAGATATAAACAGGGTTTACATGTGTTATATTTTTATTATAGTGCAATATCTATCCATCCAGCTGGCAAGCAAAATGCTAACGAGAATGCGTTCCATGATCAACTAAGACGATGATAATTCTGTCAAATAATAAGTCTTCTCTATCATAAATCTCGTCGCTGTTAGTTATATTGTAACTTTTCATTGACCTGACATGCTATAAAGAATTTTCTAGTTATAATCGTATTTTTGAATCTAGAATCTTTTGATGTTCCATTTATCAAAAACTGTAATAAGTATGCCTAGTCCATCGCGTTTTTCTATTTAACATTTTACCTCTTTATAATATTTTACAGGTTAGACCGCATAATGACTCCTTCCTACTCCAAAATGTTTTAAAAGCTCAATAGTAACATAAAACCATATTTTATTTTATCTGTAAGACCAGCAGCGTATTTACATTAAAGTCTAGACGTTATTTTAATAGGGCTAAACCTGATATTCCCCTGGATGCTGTCCTGGGGTCCCCTGTGTCCACGTGCGATGCAATATTTACTGCCCGTATCCAGTTACTGGCTTTCCTGGGCAGCGTTGGCGAAAACATGGAGTATGAAGAAATGGAGCATTGGTATTCTGTAGACCAACTGCATCTTTGTAAATGGAATGTTTATTTGTAAAGTGAGAGCATCGTTCACTGGTCGCATCACTTGAAAAACCTCTTCCTAATACGAATTTTATGTAATCAAATTATTGCTTCATAACTCCTGCGTATTTCTGTCTGCCTATTTATCTGTCTCGATTTCATTTCTTAACAACAGACCCGATCGTCATGAAATGTCATATAATTAGCCTTCATCCTGAAAAGAACACAAAGATTTCAGTAAGGATCGAATCGGAGACGAAGTCTCGGCCAAAAGTTGGTATTAAATATATAGCCATCTTGCTCACAATACGCAATGCAATTTAGCGAGGAGTACGCACACTTGTGCACACCTTAACACTCTGTTATCTAAACTCCATGTCCGTCGTAGGTAATTAAAGTTTTTCATACGATAGAGATGAAAACTGTGTGTATTGTTTCTTCGAATATTTGCTATTACTGTTTACTGTGTCTAGACCGATGAGCAAATCAGACTTTTGGTAAATATGCTTGTTTGATTTAGCTGCTTTCAAGCATTTGGATTTAATCCATCCATCAGGACAATGTTTTCAATGCGTTACATTGAGTTCTACCACAAAACATGATTCATGACCTCAAAAAAAAAAAGTTGTTTCCCAGCAATAATTTTTGCGTCAACTTACTTAGTTTAATGTACAGAATGCTTGGTTAACAGCGTTGTGATGAGGTGGTTTACACCCTGTATATTATGAATGGACATTGATTTGAACAAGAGTTATGAGAAAAATAAGTTTGCTATAGAAATTTTAAATTCCTCATATCTCTAAATGTCATTGTCTTAGCAAAATATATATTTGGGAACCTAGATATTATGTAATCCAATCGAAATAAATACACAGTTCCTTAAGAGTATGTTTGGTTTACGAATTATTTTGTTACTACGTTTGTTGGAACGACGCGCGCTCCGCCGGCCCCTTAAGCGGTCTCCAGAGTAATCACAAATAGGAATCCTACGCGTTATCCTAGGCGTAATCTGCAACAGATATGTATGACAGATTTTACTTTGATATCAATTAACAAAGTGATTGGATTATAATTGAATCCCTTATTTTACTAGGAATACGAAATATAAAGTAGTGATCCAGATATCCCTATCCCTATCCCACAATTATATAAATGTGAATGTAAATTGGTTTGTTACGCTTTCACGCGAAAACGACTCAACCGATCATCATGAAACTTTGTACACATATTCTTGGAGGTATTAGAAGTAACATAGGATACTTTTTATTTAAAAAAAAAACTAACCCTCACTCGCAGACGAAGTTGCGCGGGTCAGTTAGTTATAAATATTCTACCTGTCCACTCATTTGATTGATTTACGCTCTCGAAGTGGCTTCGCTGTGGCGTCTTTGCCTTGCCTACATACGACTTAAAACAACAACAACTAGCTACAGTACCAAGATATAACGACGATCTCAACATCCAGAAACTCAAACGCCAAAATCTCTCATCATAAACCTTTATTTACTCCCAATAATCGAAATAAAGTATCCGAAGCGAAATTAATAACTTTCGGGGAGGCGTCGTTTTGTTGGCTGAAGGATTGAAACTCGGCGACCCAAATGATGCCCAAACGGTTTTATTTGGGCTTCACTAGACGATAAACAATGTTTTTGTTCGGATATTGCGCACTTTCTATCATCTATTATTATCCTTGGTGCTTTGAGGGTTTGGTCTAGTTACATTGGGATTTTCGTAGTATTATTTCGTAGTTTCGCAGTAAGTCCTGGGTTCGAACCCAAACAGGCGCATTACTTTGTGTTATTTATTTCATCACCGCTGCTCTCAAAACGGTGAAGGAAAACATCGTGAGGAAACCGGCATGTCCTAGAACCAAAAATTCGAAGACATGTGACATCTACCAATCCGCACTGGGCCCGCGTGGTAGATTATAGCCCATTCCCTCTCATTGAGAGGAGGCCGAGTCCCAGCAGTGGGAATAGGATGTAGGGATATGCTGATGATGATGATGATATAATTATTAGTTGCAACTTGTATTGATTTATTAAAGGCAACGCGATCAAAGATGACGGATTGCGCAGTACAAAACCAACGGCCGATGGTCCACTTTAACCCTGGATCATAAGAACTGGAAGTTATGGAGAGAAACCTTTGCCTTGGAGTGTGATGATGCTGGCTTAAAGTAACAGTAGTTTGCAAGCATTTTTGTGTTTTCTATGAAAAGTCAGCTTTTTGAAAACAACACAGGCTTTTAATAAGTATCAGAATTCAGTCAAGACAGCCTAGAATACTCAAACCTTCCATCACATTTGTTTCCCATTTGACTCCCAAATATTTCCCCAACAATATCGAAAAACAGAAAAGATTTCCGTTGTACCTGCAAGATCATATGCTGTTCGAGGGACAGCGGCGCGGTCCACACTACGTCAAATATTCAGGGCGGCCTCCACTGTTTTATTCATGCAACCATCTGTTGTTTCGCTTTGTTACCTCCGACTATGTACGCGCATAAATTGTGTGTTAGGCCACCTGGGGACGAACGATTTTACGTTTTTTTTTTTGTCAGACTATGTAAGGGGTTATGATGGTTTTTTTTTTTTTGTTTGATTTAGAGAAAACCTGATAACTATAGATATAAAGGTGATTTTAATTTAGTCTAATAGAGACGCTGATGTTGAACCATCATTTCTGCAACATTTATTAAACAAATAATAGTAGGTACTAAAGCTAAATAAGCATGCAATCAACATGATTAATATGGTTTGAAAAATAAAATATTCAGAAGAACCTTAGATGTAGGCCCAAAATGGAGGTCACATTTTATGAACGACTATACGAGTATAGTCGCATTTAATGTTCTTGAAACGTATAAAATATGTCTCGAGCTCAAGTTAAACATGATTATTGATAAGTACTAGTAGTTCTGCGACAAATCGCACTGTCGCAAACTCATCCACACTAGTCGTCTTTTCCTCGTTGTTTGTCTGGTTTCCTACCTTTGATGCGGTGAGCAGCGGCGAAGGTCGACGGTTGCTGGGCCCATCCGCCCATCCGGGCACTTTTTGTGGTCACGCGAGGAGGTTGCCCTGTGGTTGCGCACTGGTCGCTTTGTACCTTCGGAGCTGACCGACCACAGGATTTATAATATTAAAGGAGGCTAGCAAAAAATGCTTTGCCAGATTATTAAACTGTATTTGAGGTTATGTGGTATTAGCATAAGATAGTTCGTCGCTCGCATGACTAAAAGTCCTATCTCATTTTTTAGCTGATTTGAGTTAGGACAACTACATGTTTGTAATCGTGACTCTTTACATTTTGCACTAACCGTCGTTTCTCTATGTTATTTGGATATTAAAATATAAACATTTTGTAAGTCAACGTATCTCATATTAACTCAAAAAAATATATTATAACCGCAATACGCTTTTCACAACACAAATGACAAAACTGAGATAGGACAGTTAGTCATGCGAGCGACGAGTTAAATAATCTTGAACTTGGTGTTGTGAACTAGTAAACAAAGCAAAAGGAGTATGTATTCGAAAGAGTACCTATATCTTACTCAAAAGAGTTCTGTTTTCTGTCTACCTCTATGTCTCTATTCCCGCATAGTCGATCAAAGAATATAAATACAAATATTAATAATCCTCAAATAAAACTGGATATAAAAATGATAAAAATAAACCCAAAGAGCCTCGATATATAATTTCGACAAAAAAGATATAAAAGCGACGCTGTCGATTCAGGTTATCCAGGCCATAAATTTTCAATGTTCGGCCCGCACTGCTTTTTACTTTTTGCTTAAAGTAGTTTTTCATCGAAAATAATGTACTGTGGAGATATGTTATTTAGTGAATAACATTTCTATTTTAGGAATGTTAGGTATATAGCACCATTTTAAAACACACATCATCTACCTAGTGACTGTCTAAAAAAATTGTTCAAAAAGAAACACTTTTAACTTCACTTGTAAAATTAACAAAATTTCGAATAAAATTCCCCGCAATTAGTCCGTTTAAAAAATAACCGTAAAAACTGCGAAAATGAAAATTTTATTACAAAAGAACGGTTCTCTTGTAGCAGAGATACCCGGGGAGGGTTTTTGGGTATTTCGTTTTAACAAAACAAGCGAGCGTTCAACTCTTGACAAAATTAATTGCTTCCTATTGTACAACAAAGTTTTGTACGGCGTAATCGTAATATTAAAATTTTGTTTCGAAGTTCGTATGTTTCTATGAGCTAAATTGCATACAACTTACAGTCTTATTCGTTATTCTATAAAGTTTAAAATACCGTTGAATTTTCGAATTTCGAAATCATAGAACAATCAATATTTTGAATTTAAATTCAGAATAATGATGAAACAAAGTTCTGGACACGATATTTAATTGGTAGACCCACTGAATAGTATCAAGAAAAGCGAGTTGAAACTGGTGCAGCCTATTCTTTAAGCGAACCATAGACACACAAACATACTGGCAGTTTTAGCTCATGGTATTATTAAATACTGAAGCACATATCTCGAATATCTAACACACATAATATGTAAAAGTGTTTTCATTCTCTTAATTTTCAGTAATGTATTTACTAAAACTAGAATCTTGCCCTCCATTTTTTATTAATTTTCACTAATATTATTTGCTTCAAAATAACTCAGATAGGTATGTATGAACCAGGTGCTCTTTATTACCGAGAATAATAATTTTCATTGTAATTACCCCACCATATTGAACATGACGCCTCATTGAACCGCGTATTAACCTACTACCTACATAAATAATGTACTTCGTATATAAACACATAAATAGAAACAGTCTATACTTACCTTACTATTAATTAAGCCTGTGATAATTCGGCTTAGACTAACTAAATACTGGTTCCAAGAAGATAACATCAAAGCAGCTAAAGTTAGATACAAATGGATAAATCGATAGGCCTGTAATCAAGTCTATGCTTAATTAACTTAATTGTAGAGTAACATACGATGTCGTAGATATATAATGAGCTTAGGAACGGTATCTGTGTTATTTTAGACAAACGTTGATTTCAGGGTGTTTCGGAGACACACGCAGCGTTTTGTGGAGAAAAAACATACTTGCAATTTAGAAACCATTACGTTTTGTCAACTATAGGCATAGCAGTTATGATCTAGTGGTGTGACAGTTGGACTGCCAAGTCATAGGTGTCGAGTTTGAATCCAAGGCATGCACTTCAGATTTTTCCGATTCATGTGCGTATTGTATTATTATCACTTGCTTCGGTGAAGGAAAACATCGTGAGGAAACTAGCATGCCTGAGAGAATTACTCAACGGCATTTTAAGCCAAGTCAGAGGCCGATGGGTGGCATAAAAACACTGACACCAAGTTAAACACAAACCACACGTTAAAAAAAAAACTGCAGGCAGCTCGCTCCTACATTAAAACTTCATTTTGAGCTGAAACTCGTGAACAGTTTGTTGTGGAGGTCAGATAGGCAGTCGCTCCATGTAAAATAATGGTGTGCAGCTGTATCTGGTTGGACTGGAAGCCGACCCTAACATATTTGGAAAAAGGCTAGGCAGATGATGACTCAACTACTCCAGACTCATGTAGATTATCATTCGTGAAGAAATAACATTAGTTAAAAACAAGATTTAAATAGACCTTCATCAGAAAACCAACATGCACAAGGAAAAGGAAGGTACCTAACTATTTATAAAAACTGTCATGTCCTTTACCGAAACCTCGACCCCAACAAAATGCAAATGGCCGCCAAGTTCAAGTGCAACTAAACTATAAAC
Organism: Xestia c-nigrum; assembly: GCA_916618015.1. Taxonomy (NCBI): domain Eukaryota; kingdom Metazoa; phylum Arthropoda; class Insecta; order Lepidoptera; family Noctuidae; genus Xestia; species Xestia c-nigrum. Next base: position 18,745,383 of record OU745260.1, read on the forward strand.
ATAAACCAACAACGTTTGGCCTTCACTAACTTATATTTCTTTTGTCAAACTTGGCTCGACGCCTAACTATCGCCCTGAGGTGGATCACTTAATCTTTAGGATGTTCCTGATCCGTAATAAGACGTTGGCACCAGTTGTCAAATGTGACAGAGGAAATGTCAGTGTCAATCTTGGCGGCAACACTTAAGTCCTTTGGAATCAAATATAGAACGGAGCAATGATATTGTAAGTTAAAGGCTATTATATGTTACGCACAAAAAAATCGATCTTCAAAAACGGCACACTAACGCACACATGAGTATCTAAATATTGTCATAGCACACTACATTAAAATTAAAGTCGAAGTAGGATGCATGATTCAAATATCGCAAGCGAAAAAGAGACATATATAATTAGCGATAATGCTTTGTCTCCTGTAGTAGAAACGTAGAATAAATTATTTAGATATGACCTTTTACCTTTCACCATTTATGCCTAAAAATACGATTCACCCATGAGTACGTGCATGTAGTAAAAGTAATAAAGTAGTAAACATGCATTAAAAGTAATTAAATAAAAGTATAGGTTATTGATTTATTAAAAACAAATAAAGGGTTATAATAAACTTATTTCTAATAGCACCAGAGACCTTTACCTAAACTCAGTTTATTTATTTTCTGTGTTTTTGCATTTTTATTCAACTTGGGGTTATTTTTATGTTCATAGTGAAGATGGAAGGACGGTATTACATTCTATAACAGCTTTCAATAAAAGCTTACGATGGATTAAAGTGTGTGTTCATGGATTAAAGGTTGGCTAATTAGCCACATTTTAACATGCCGCTTTCTGACCGCGTATACCCTATCTACCCCTTTTTAATATCAATTAAACAGATAGCTTGTTGTTTGTACATATTGATAACGTGACATCTTTGTTGATAAATCTGGTAAATACCGACGAAGAAAGTCAGCAAAGTTTGTTGATTCACAAGTAATCGACTTTTTACGAAGGTATCATGACATCAGATCCGTCATAATAGCAGAGAAAATGATCTTTAGTAGATAGTTGATTTCCGAAACATGTATTTACCCCAGAGCGCATAGCTTATCAGCTGCTGATGTAAAATTGACATTCATTACGATATGTAATTATTGTTAGACGGAAGAAAACCGAAAACCTACTCAATCGATACAGCACAGCACTACATGAAGACGCTATGTGGAACATCACTAATTTTACTACTTGACATTTGTATGATTTCGCGGCAAGTGTTTCCAGTGGTTTTATTTTGTAAAAACTGCTTAAAGGATTAATTTGTGTATAAAAAATCTTTTAATTACTAATATTATGTAGGTATGTCAATCTTGTTTAAAGTCATTGTAGAACTTAGATGCGCCTTGAAAGCGATAGTCAAGTGTCTGCCCTTAATAGTTCTACGTGAAACAAATAATGCACTAATCCCAATTCACCTTGATATCTCGGCATCGATCCGCGGTGTCCGCCTGCCTGGCGCCCAAAGTCTTTGGAGAAACTTTCGCACAACTTGGGGCAGTCGGAAAATAAGCGATATGTTTTGCAATCGAGTAAATAGCGCTCAAACCATCAAGCATTTTTAAATGTAGATATTTTGTTTGTGTGAAAAGTTCATTTTGCTCATCAACTGAAGAACTCATCAAGTAAATCGGTGTTTTTTTTGACAGAATAAAACTTGGAAGTGTTTTAATAGACTTTTTTATCACGGAAAACATCACATCCCACACGAATAACTCATCTGGACTTACTACATACCTATTGAAATTACCAAACTACCCACATTCGACCGAAAACAACGATTTCAACGCGTCTCTTGCTTAAATTGTAAATTATAAGTAGATGACAGATTTGGGGGACAACCTGACTTATAAATAGATAGAATAGAATCTACTTTACTCTAACAGCTAACTCCTTGGCCAAAAGTACTAAAGTACATGTAAATGGTTTGAATTAAATAGTTGCTATGAGTTTTATCGATAGATAGGTATATAGACACGGACAAATTGGAAAGCCGCAGAGTTGGCGGAACTAGTTTAACTAGTTAAGCCGCGCGGGTTGACGCGGACCGGAAACGCGTTCGTGTTTGGACTTCCTCTTATGCTTTTATATAAAATTGTTTGGCCGTTACAGCTTTTTAGATAGTAGATCGAGGAAAACTATTTGATATGAGTATGATATGGCTTTGTAGATGATGTTGATTATTGGTTGACTGTAGCAGTCCTCTCAATGTTTGAAGCTGTGACAAACAATTCTTCCAAAACTACTGAAAATAATGGTTCCATCATCAGTATACCTGCTTGACTAGAGGTGTAATTAAGAAAAGTAACTTTCATTATTTCACCGGACTAATTTCTTCAAAACTACATCTTTTAACTACAAAGTTCTGGAGTGGCCACCGCGAACTGGAAGACAATGCGTTGGAAGCAATGACGTATTATAAATAGACGCGTCATGCATGAACATCACGGCTGTCGAAAACAGCGTAAATACTGTCGGTAGCTAGATAAATACTTAGACGCACGAAGAAAGGGAAAGAAAATTAAACGTCATCTACGGAATTTTTGTTGTTAGAGAGAGATAAATATTTTATTTTATTCCGTTGTCATGCTGTGGTGCATGGCCAAGCGCGAACGAATAGAAGGCATTGACAAAAATAAAATAAAATACATTTTTCTAGAGACTTACGCATGAAACGATACTTTTCTACCTTTCACAGTTAAAGTATAGTTTTTACATGTCCTAAAAACACAGGAGGGCATATTTTTTTCGTTGTTTGAGGAAGTTATACACAAAAGTTATTTTAATGTCACGTACTGCCGCGGCACTGGTTGGTACCCGACTAAATGAAAGTCCGGCAATTACCTTGCATTCATGTTGCCACTACAGAGCGCGGGCAACGTATCTATAGTTATATATATCATTGGTTGGAAGACCACTAGATGGACCGATGACCTGGTGAAGGTTGCGGGAATCCGTTGAATGCGAGTCGCATGGGACCGGTCAATGGCGACACTTGGGGGAGGCCTATGTCCAGCAGTAGACGTCTTTCGGCTGAAATGATGATGATATTGACATTTATGCATTCTTAATATTAGTAGCTGAAAAGTGAAAGGCTATCATAGGTTTTTGCCCAGCTGTGGGACAACCCTTAGCCTATGCTAAGGAAAAAAATACCTTTAAAAAGCCAAACATCTTCTACAACAACGTAAAGCAAATCAAAGCCGAAAACAAAACTACGCAACCAAACAAAACAGGCCTATTTCTATTCAGAAACCTTCCATGAACATAAATATTTACGTTAATATAAATATCAAACTTACCAAAACCTACGTGGAATATATCCTCATAACCATTCACAGCCGGTAACTACCACATCCCAATGCATAATGCACAGATAATGCATTAAAATGTATTCAGCAGTCGCGCCGTCAAATAATAAAAATGATTTCGCGTCTACCCTCAGGTGCTAGGTGGAGGAAACAATGGCGGCGATGTATAACTGTGGCGAATGTATCTTGGTGTAGTCAGGTGAGAGATGTAATAATATGTGTAAAAGATATGAGATTTGTAGAAAATGTTGTGAGTTTTTCTATTTTTTATAATTGTATTTTTTTATAACTTTGAGGTTTGTAGTCCTGCAGTGATAAATTTGACAATTCAAACCGACTTCTAAAAACACAATAAAAGTGAAAAATTACTTTAGCTTAAGAAGTCGGTGACCTTTGTTTGATTGGTTTAGGTTTTTTGCCGCCGACTTCTGAAGCTAAAGTTATTTTCACTTTTTTGTGTTTCACATGCGCTTACCCCTTTACAGCGTACTGGCGTGATGTTATGTCATGAACTGGTGTAAACATTAGACAGACATGAGATTTCAGCAATCCCAGTCCATTTGCTATTATTCCGTTACCTATCTCCGAAATTCCTCATCAGATCTTCACCAAATTGAAGGGGGACCACTCCGAAAAAATACTCCGAAAACTATCCAAATCGCTTCATGAACGCCTATAAAGTTTGAAGAGTTCTCTCTATTTCTCCAGGATTCCATCATCAGATCCCGACTTGGTGATTATGGTGTCCACCTGTAAAGCATACCCTTTTAAACAAAATAAACATAATCCAAATCGGTACAGCCATCTTCGAGTAATCGGGGAACACACATAAAAAAAAAATAAAAAAAAGATTCCGACGAATTGAGAATCTCCTCCTTTTGGAAGTCGGTTATAAAAATAAGTTTTTGACTCCATAAAATCTAATTTTATCGAGAATAACGTACTTGCATTGCTGATCAGAGAAAATCTTCAGGCTAAATAATAACTGCCGCTCTGGTGGATCTTGAAGGTTAATCCCCGCTTGGAAGGTCGGCCCATGGATGGGTGTGGGATGACCCATCCGTTTTATACCTTCCGAGTGTCCTCCGTACCTCGGAAAGTAGTCCCGGCTGCGATTTGTAGATCTTTAAAAGCTAGGCAGATGAGATACGTATAATCTTGAACTCCTGCAGTGGCTTACAGACCAATTTCTTCATTAAAATATTTAATAAAATTGGTTTAATGTCATATTTTTAATATTTCACCGTATGTTTTAGGGGTTTGGAATAAGGCAAACATAACATATCTAATTTTTTCATGCATGATAAACAATGAAAAATATTCTAAAATGGTAGCCCACTTCACAACATCCTTTTTCAGCATACCTAATTACTACATCAGCTGGAGAAAATTCTGAATATTGCATTTGGAAAAAGGGGGTGGTGTCAAAACACTACGCTCACCTTTTACAACAAAAAAAACGTACACACACCTCCCACCCCACCCCCTTTTTTCATTCCCCAGCTGCAGTAATATAATCTTACATGTTTATCTTCCCAACAACGCCACCTGAATCCTCTCTTCCTTTGTTTTCCTCACTTCTAAATGAACGCAGTAAAATTAAAATAAATATTCATTTAAGTCCGAATGTAGGCCAAACCCCTTCATCGTAGAATGTTGGTGCTGAACTGCTGAAGTGATGGAGGCAACGGTTCCGGTATAAAGGAGTACTGACTACCCAGTAATGACACTATCTAGTGTCCTTGTGAAACCCGTGCCTCTGACAGGGTTGCCATTTGCAAAAAAAAAGCTAGGCTGAAAGGTATGCTGTTTTGTTTCTCAAACATTTTATGTCTAAAATAAATAAGGGTGAAGGGAATTTCTTCCTTAAATTCGTTCATATTTTAATGACGCTTTGATTTCTATTTTAACTAGCAAAACAAAATAGCATCTTATTTTCGGCACCCAAGATACCTACATAATATATTTGGTTTAGCACTTCTATAGCATGTATCAGTAATGTGTGATCATATTTAAGTAATCTGCCCGGTTCTCATGTGATTTGACCAATGTCTGGACTTTAAATGAGACCGACTTTGAGTTTGTTTCGACGGTTTCGTCTCAGAGTAGTCAGGTACGAAACACCGGTCCCATCTAGTTTTAAAACAGTCATGATTTGTCGTGTAAAAGTGCTTAGTAAAACCAATTTACCTACGGATATAAATATGTTTTTTGTCATACAGTACCGTTGATCCTATGGAGAAAGTTGTTCACTTAAAGGGTCTATAGTCTACATATACGGTCTCCTTGAAAATGACCATACCTTTATGTTAAATTCTCTCTAAATTCTCTCTAAATGCTTTTAATTGTAACAACAAACAAAATAAGTTAACAGTAAAAATTTACACAAATGCCCTTAATAAAAAAGGCTAACCAAGGGCATTGACAACCTCAGAATAACCGGACGCACTTATTTCCCCCCGGACAAAGGTAAACACAAACATGTCCGGCCAATCCCGGACATTTGTCAACCCTATGCGGAAAGGACAATGGCGCCCAACACTTCTACAGTCCATTCCCACTGCACTAAAGACAGGAATAAAAACCAGGGTTCTGTAAACAACTGCTGTTTACAAACTAAATACAAACAGTTTTTTGTAAACTGTAGCTGTCTTGGATTACAGTTTTAGGTGTCATGTTGAAAGTGTTGTGTAAGAAAATAAGGTATTACAAATTATTGAACTGAAATCTTCTTTAGGCGAACACTTTTGAGTGAATAAAAATCATGAAACTCGCGTGACCGTCACCTAACGCTTCGTAGCACTCGTAGCCGATCCGCTACGGCGTAGCACCACTTAGGCGTGCGCGGGGCACAACCCGTAGTAGATATACAGGGTGTAAACCACCTTATCACGAAGCCGTCAACCAAGCATTCTGTACATCAAACGAAATAACTTCTACGCTAAACTTATTCCTGGAAAACGACTTTTTTTTGGGGTGAAAAATCACGTTTTGTGGTAGAACGCAATGTAACGCACTTAAACATTCTGCTGATTAATGTATTGAATAGTACGGTTGTCGTAGAGGTGTTTAAAAGTAAAAATCTTACAAAAAACCTGAATTAAAAAAAAAGTTGAAACTTTAACACCTAATATCTGCGTAATTATAAGGTTCCCACAGGTATGGTGTAGAACAAAAAAATGATCGCAATGACGACGAGGTGAAACGCAATTGCGTTTCGGCTTCGTTAAGAGGTGTTTTACACCCTTCAGTTTACCTAATTTTCACTTCTATAGGCAGTCCGCGTGTTTTTTTTACTCCTTTTAGGACTTCACCGCAAACAGATGTCTGTTGGTTTTAGAAAACTTGAAATGTGTGACTAATTTGCTGAGCATTTTATTGTTTAAGGTAAGAAGACAAGAAATTACAGAGATTTTAGACTCTTCACAAAGCCGTCAAATAAGTATTCTTTACATCAAACTAAGTAACTCTACAAAAAATAACATCCTTATCCCATAAAAATTGTTTTGTGTTAAAGATGGATTTTCAATTTTGAAAATCGTTTGGTACGTTACTTTAAACTTGTGTTGTTGAAGTTGATCAAAGCAAACGTTAGCCCAAGCCATCATGTCAAACGAAATTGAACCGTGAACCAGTTATCCAAAATAATTACAGTCAATCAACTGATAGGCATGAATATCTTTTTGAAGAACCAGGGGCCTAATTCTGCTATTTTAATAAATTCGTCACTTCAACACGATTCCATTCTCATCCCATTGTCAATGGTCGGTCAATGGTCTCGTAATAAAATTGTGTTTTAATGGCATTGTCGTATTTTAATTATTATAAAACCCTTAGTACAAATGGTTTTCGAAATCTACTACTAAATGCGAACATTTATTCATGCCAGATTTCATGTACGAGATTATCATTCTATGACATTTCTTTCAATGAAGTGTCAGTGAAAAGTCATAATGGCGCCATTATGTTAATAGAATTAACAAACTTGTCAAAATTTGACAGAACTAATCATTATGAAATCAATGATCGTCTACCCTGATACTATTGTAATAGCAGAATCGAGGCCCTGGAACACAGAGCTACACACCAGTGCACCCTGTTAATGTCATACAAGCACCAGTATTACTGTAATGAGCAACTTTGAAGGCATAGCAGACAGTTTAATAGTTGTTTTTAAAGTCAACTCAAAGTAATGTGTAGCCAACACCAACACACATTAATATTAAATGTTGTATCAAACGCCACAGATGCACGCAAACTTTGCGCTGCGCTAATGTGTTCACACGTCAAAACTTTGTTTAATTAGGCTTCATCAGACGAGACGCTGTCATCAACGAACTACTCGGTATACACACCCAGCTTGTCTATTGTAAGTCTTTACGTAGACTAGTCGACACACCTGACGTTACTCGTGATATCGTTATATCTACACTTAATACACACTACATCTACGTTGTTACTAGTGGTATACGAGTTTGACATGTAAACTAGTCAACAAGCTTCGGAGTGGCACCTTCCAACCAAACCTGCGAGAACTGAATTCAATTACGGAGACAGCGTTTAATTTTTTTTTGATGATTGGATTATTCGTTGGCGTAAGTGTACCGTTTCTGAAGGAGCATACTTTGAAGGTGATTAAATAAATTTTGATGAAACAAATATTTTGTGTATTATTGAACTGTTCCCGTTACTTTCTTGACAGAGCAGTATTTCTCGGCAGATATAAAAGAATTAACATACAGTATGCTAGGAACAAAATGGTCAGAATTGGCTCATGCACAATACCTGATGATAAAGCTTTAACACGAATTTTAAGCTCAGGTTTAGTCTTTCTAGAGAGCGACTGTCGCAACCCCGTGCAGGGCACACCACGACAGTGGCGGTAAGTCCCTTCTTTGAGGAGTGGCTTGAGAGGCGCCACGGCGTCCTCACCTTCCGCCTGACGCAGGTCCTCACCGGACACGGATGTTTCGGGAGGTACCTGCACCGAATCGGGCGGGAGGAAACGCCCGGGTGTTTCCACTGCGAGGATCGACCGGAGGACACGATGGAGCACACGGTGGAAGTCTGCCCTGCGTGGGCGGAGCACCGCCGTGTCCTCGTACATCGTCATCGTCATCAGCGGCGGTGACCTCTCGCGTCCGGCCCTGGTTCAATCCATGGTCTGGAGCGAGACGGAATGGGAAGCCGTCGCCTCCTTCTGCGAAGCAGTCAAGCTAGCGAAGGAGGTGGCGGAACGAGAGAGGGAGAGAGCCTCTCTTCCCAGCCGCCGCGGGAGTCGCACCGGGCGTCGGGGACCACGTGGTGGCTACCGTCCACCGTAGATGCGGGCCTGTGGGCAGTTGGCTATGGGCTAGCTAGCCGTCCGTCCGTCTAACGACGACAGGACGACATCGACGACGCGTTCGTGTTCCACGCGCGCCTCAAAGAGATGTCAGCACAAGGGGAGGGGCCTGCAAGGGCCGAAGCCTGCCCGGGTTGCGGGCCTATTCGAAAGAGATACCGCGGCCCCGGAACATAAAGGGCGAGGAAGGAACGTGGATGGGTTTTAATCAGTAAAAGTCTAACACTCCCTCCCGCTCCGCCCAGAATGGGAGAAGTAATTTGATGATTTCCCATACTAAAAAAAAAAAACGTTTTATCATTCTGAAGTAAGTCAGGGCTGTCGAGTTGAGACATGCGGCTACAGCATAAGTGTGTGCGGTTTTAGCAGACAACTCATAACAACAGGTGGCCTACCGTGACGTCTTGAAGTAGTATTGTTTTAACTTAAATAAGAGAGAGTGAGAAAGAGATGAAGCCATAAAGGATGTCTAGCTCCATCGCCTTCCGACTACGCTTCGTTTCCGCAATACTGCTTTGATATATCATGGTAACCCCTGCAGCTATTGATTTAACAAATGAACCTTATTAGTTATCATGATACTGTGTATTTGTCAACCATAGTCAACTACTGAACCCATCTGACGTCACCTCCGATTTAATTCGAAGCGCCAATCAGATCAGGAATTCGAGGAAAAGCCTGCTCGGCGAGTTTAAATCTCATTCTGTTTATCTGCTGTGATCGGTCCAGTGCTAATGGGAAAGTGTTTAGGTTAGTTAAGGGATTTACGTAAGTATTGGATTAAGTCCACACTGTACAGAGTAACGTGATCGAAGTTTTCAAACATAGAATGTGTAAACAGACTCATCACGAAACCGTTAACCAAGCATTACGTACATCAAACTCTACGCAAAAAAAATTGGGGGAAACGACTTTTTTTGGGCATTCCCGGTAGCCATTCACGGACACGTTTCAGTTGAGTCCACTTCAGTGAAGAAGACTCAAGTAGCGGTTATGATTTAGCCGCTAGCTCCGAGTCGAGTACAACATAGATCAAAATTAAAATCAGAAGACTCAACCAAACGTTTTCAACCTCATAATCAGATTTGTCTCTCAGCGTAAATTAAATACAAAACAAACATGACGCGCTCTTATAATATAAAATTAAATAGCAACGACGAATCAAAGAGTTAATCAAATAGCTGGCAGTAACCGCCCACTCGAGTCTCGACGAAACATGGCCACTCGACGGGACATGACGTCATCAGCACATCCTCGCATTTGAATTTCGAACCAAATTAACGTACACCACAATTCGGATACACGCACCTACTTCACTCTAGAGTGCTTATGGTTTCAATTAGATACGCATTTGTTGAAGAACAATGAGTTTCAGGCCGTCATTAACACGTCGGCACACATTGAAAATGTTTGCATAAGACGCCTTTGTCTATTATGTCAAGTTTTAAGATCTTGGCACGACAGAAATAGGGACGCTCCTTAACATAGGATGACGCCTGTAATCACTGAAGAGTCTGCTAGCCACCACTCATATTTTATCCCCTTTTGAGCACAAACATAAATTTTAGCTCCTAATAGGGGTTCAGTCTATTACCATCGACTGCTCAGAACTCCAGGTTACTACTGAGAAATTCCTTTTTTAAACTTTCACGATCAGAACACATTATAAAACATATGAAAACGGGTATTTAACGCGAATTTACGATGTTTCGGCCGGATTGCACCAGCCGTGGTCGCGGGGGGACTGAAGTATTGGAGGTACCGCGACAGCAAAGTGAAGGCGTTTATTCAACTACCCTCACTTGATCTTTATAAATGTTAATTAGGGCCGGTTCACACTAAGACAGCACACTTAACAGTGTCCGTATATTGAGGCGATTTTACCTGACGAGTACAGTTAGTGATCACTGGATTCCAAGCTGAAGAGAGTTTGAAGCCGTCTAAAAACCCGCGATAAACCCGCGTTTTCATATGTTTTATGATGAGAAATTCCTGACAGAAAAACCCCCCGACCTGGAAACCGAACCGACAACCTCATGTTCCGCTCAGCATACTCCCATTAAAACAACACTCAAATAACTTGATCATCAAAATGCGAATACAGCGAAACAAACAAAGTTATTTAACCCATTAGCATTGCTTTTAACCAATTTTCCACAAGAATCGCAACGGAGGGTGTTTCTCTATCAATTTATTACGCGGTCCCTCTCCATCAGGTTAAGCCGTAGGATGGCCGTGGGTAATGTTGCAGTGACTCGTGGACAACGTCAACTTGAATAAAGCGATCGGAAATTCCAATAATCAATCTGGATTCCAATCCCATAATCCGATGCCATCACCAAAATAGATGCAGTTTGTACTACGACTGAATGGCGTTGATACTTGTTTTTTTTTTAATTAATTATTTTTATTGCTTTTTGTCAGATATTAAATGAATGTGAGTGGATTGGGTGGTGGGTGAAGATGAGGCTGATGTCGCTTTTGAGTAAGAAAGCGTCAAATAGAAATACAGCTTACCTTTCGAAAAGACAAAGGTTTGATTGTTTGACATAATCAAGCCCCTCAAACATTAGCTCAATTGCTATTTAAAAAAAAAGTTGTCTATCTCTACTTATATTAAAAGAGTGGAAATCATTATGTCTGTCAGTCTATCCGAAAGGAAACTTTTTATTCCGATATACGTGAGAGGCCTATGTCCAGCAGTGGACGTCTTTCGGCTGAGATGATGATGATGATGATGATACGTGAGATATGCCGCTGGAACGAAATGGAGGAAATAAAGGGTTGAAAACACCTCTTCACGAAGCCGAAAGGCACTTGTTCTCCCCATCATTGCGATCATTTTTTTGTTCCACACCATACCTGAGAACCTTCTACTTACGGAGATGTCCCCGGTCAAAGTTACAACTTTTTGTCAAGTTTTTTTTAATAAGTACCAATATTTTTTGTAAGATTTTGAGTTTTAACACCTCGAAGACCCTCGTACTATTCAAGCCATCCATCAGCACAATGTTTTATGTGCGTTACATTGAGTTCTACCAAAAAACATGATATATAACTTCAAAAAAAAAAAGTTGTTTCCCATTTTTGCGTAAAGTTACTTAGTTGGATGTACAGAATGTTTGGTAAACGACTTTGTGATGAGGTAGTTTATACCCTGTATATATGCTCAAGTATCAAAATTTGACGAGTAGCGTAAAAGGCTTTACAGGAGCGTGTGGTGGGGAGCGGCCGAGGGATGCACGCAAATGAAATGTCCGAACGAGTCATTGAATCAATATCCAGAGACCGCAAGAGCCCAGTCATATTACTGCACTTCCATTATTACGAACTGACCTCGATTAAATATTACTTGTTTAATGGTCGACAGAGGCAGAGAGCCAACACCAATCACAGACCACGAGAATTACCGTGAAATAGGTCGGTCAAATTACGGTGCCGGATTTATCAAGATCCGATTATCTGTTCTGTGAAATTTTGTCCCATACAGCAAAATATCTGACACATCTATACTAATATTATAAAGCAGAAGAGTTTGTTTGTTTGTTTGGTTGAACGCGCTAATCAGGAACTACCGGCTCGAATTGAAAGAAATCTTTTTGTGTAGGATAGTCCATTTATCAAGGAAGGCTATAGGCTATATAACATCACGCTATGACCAATAGGAGGTGAGCAGCAATAAAAAATGTTGCAAGCGGGAAAAAAGCTTCCGTTGAGCAGGCGATGCGTTGCGATATCAAAACTTCACGCGAAAGAGTCGCGGGTAGAAGCTAGTTATCTAAATATAGGCGTTAAAAAACATACTTTCATCACACACAGATTTAAAGGTGTTGCAACCTACATATAAATTCACGCCTTTTTCCCGTGGGGATAGGCAGAAAATACTGAGACGACGATCCTTGGTTTAGCTACGTTTATACCTCTTGGTCGAGAACAAGTAGCATAGCGTGGAGAGCAGCGGTGGCCCGGTGGCGGCGGCCTCGACTTACAAACAGTAAGTCGTGCGTTCGAACCCAGACAGGCGCATTCCTTTGTGTAATTTATTTCACCACCACTGCTCTCAAAACGAAGAAACCGGCATGTCCTAGGACCAAAATTTCGAAGACATGATTGTGCCATCAACCAATCCACACTAGGCCCTCGAGGTGGATTATAGCCTATTCTCCCTCATTGAGACGAGGCCTAATCCCAGCTGTGGGAACATTATAGGCTGATGATAGGTACCTATTGCTCATACTGGATCACTGGTAGGTACTTCGCACTTGACTTTGCTGAAGAAAAAGATGTAAGAAATATGTATGTGACAGGGACATTCAAAAATGACTGTTAAAATCATGGTAACAAACGAGAGGAAATATGCAAACGCTAGTCATCAATTAGGAATAACCTAGTCAGAGCTTTTTCGTTTCGAAACATGTAGGTATGCAGTTGCCGTATAGTGTGTCATAATCCTGAAATGTGGTATGGTTATGTGAATGATATTGCACAGTGCGCAGTGGTGCACTAATGGCGACGAGGTACTATTACTAGGACTGCACTGTAATATCGTAACAGTATTCTCCAACGCAGTTGCAGTTATTTTCTACTATATGTTACAGCATTATTCCCAATACTTTTATATTATCTTTTTATATTACTAGTCTGCTCTGCCCCACTCCTGGGCAATATGGTAGACGACAAAAAATAACAATTAAGTAGTTTGTAGATTATCAACAAATATTTGACTCATATTTTTTCTCTTGTTTCATAAACCAAAATTAGCGAAGATACGGCGCTTTTAAAATTCTCAATACGTCACGCCTTGGTATAATTTTTAGTGAGTTCTGACGTCACGAGCCCCCACTCTCGAGTTTTGATGGGTTTTATCTAGACAATACTCATTGATTTACAAAAACAAAAAATACGTGTCCATTATTTTCTTAATACCCTTAAATGCCGGACTAAATAGATTTGCATTGTTTTTTAACACTGGCGTCATACATATTCCCAATACTATGAAAAACCAATTTTATCGATAGTCGATACTTAAGTAAGTATATAAGGTGTTAAAAAAAAAATTGGTTGTCTGTAAAGTCGGTTTACGGACGATAGATTTACGTGATAACGTCATAATCATTATTTTATGTAATAAAACACGTGGAACGGTGGAACGTTACTATGGAACGTTACTATGGAACGTTACTATTTTTCATGAGTGTTGCTGGTATTATCAATTTATAAGACGTTATCACGTCAAAATGACGTGTAAAAGTGTTTGAGAAAACCTACTTGCTGAATAAATATCATTTATCATATATCATTTATCATTTATCATTTATCATTTATCATTTATCATTTATCATTTATCATTTATCATTTATCATTTATCATTTATCATTTATCATTTATCATTTATCATTTATCATTTATCATTTATCATTTATCATTTATCATTTATCATTTATCATTTATCATTTATCATTTATCATTTATCATTTATCATTTATCATTTACCGTTTGAGATGTTACGTAACAAGGACACTTTTGAGTCGGCCTGTTTTAAAACTCCGCAAAAAACGTCATAATCATTATTTTTATGTAATAAAACACGTGGAACGGTGGAACGTTACTATGGAACATGGAACGTTACTATTTTTCATGAGTGTTGCTGGTATTATCAATTTATAAGACGTTATCACGTCAAAATTAACTGCAAGAATTTCGTGTACGTACTCGGTATCAATAAACAAACGTATTCCAAAAAAAAAAATTTTTTTTCAAGCATTTTTAGTTTTTACATAAAAAAAAAACATTGCCAATCCAAAGTCTGAAAAATGAGATGGGAAAGTTAGAATCAGCTGTCTACGTTTGCGCTGTCGCAGGGGTGAACGACTACGCGCCCGGCACCCTTCACGGCGCAGTCACAGTACAGTCAAGTGCGCATATTCAATCATTTTGTGCGCAGTGAAAATATGCATATCTTTGAAACGGATCGTTACTTATATAAAATTTTTTCGTGATTATAATGCGAAAATAGCTCTATCTGTCTGTTACCTACCATTTGACGCCTTAACGACTGAACCGTTTTAGTTTCACGGCATAACCGGGATTGGGATATAAATTAGTTTTTATCACAAAACGTGGGATAATTTCTGACCTCCACGAGGGCTAATCTGCTAAAGCTTGTAATATTTTACTTCGGTTTACATCGATAGACTCAAACCACCACAGCTCTATTGTTGGCTTCGTGGAAATCCTGGAAAGTGCAGAATGCCCTGATCTCCTTTGAGGATATCCTCACTGGCATTCTATATGGGGTATTTCTACAGCGAACATTTGAGAACATTTCTTAATTTAATTTCCTTCTGTCTCAGTACACCGAGGTCTGACTGTTATTAACTTTCGATGTGAGAGGGAGAGAGCCTCTCTTCCCGGCCGCCGCGGGAGACGCACAGGGCGTCGGGGGCCACGTGGTGGCTACCGGCCACCGTAGATGCGGGCCTGTGGACGGTTGGCTATGGGCTAGTTAGCCGTCCGTTCGTCTAACGACGACAAGCCGTGTCGACGGCGCGTTCGTGTTCCACTCGAGCCTCAAAGAGATGTCAGAAAAAAGGAAGGGGCCCGCAAGGGCCCAAGCCTGCCGGGGCTGCGAGACTATTTGAAAGAGATACCATGGCCTCGGAACATAAAGGGCGAGCAAGGAACATGGATGGGTCTAAGTTAGTAAAAGTTTGACACTCCCCCCGCTCCGCCCAAAGCTGATGCGGGAGGAGTCACTTGATGATTTCCCATCCGAAAAAAAAATGGTGTGAAGTTTATGTTGATCATAGTGTTTAAATTTGTATTTGTTTATACTTAATTACTTACTGAAAATTTGTTGCAGGCAAAAAGAAATGGACACAAAAATACGTCATGTTTCATACCTATGTCGTCATCACATTATGCCTGGCTGACCATGGCAACATTAATATGATTTGAAAGAATGTTTAATCTAGTAAACCAGTACCTGTGAGTAGGTACTTACTTAAACTACACACCTACTTAATCAGTCTTCAACTACAATGTATTAATACTACATGTACTCGTATTCCGTTTAATCCCTAAACGCAGAACTTTCCAACTAGTATAACATACCTCAAAAACAAAATAATCCATAACGAAACAGTTAGCAAAGTTAGGCACATTTTAATATTAAATAATCCTTTAAATTAAAGTGCAAAGGACCGGGATTAAAGTGTTCGAGGCAAGTCTGGGGGTTAACAAATAGCTATGGAATATTCATAGACAACAAACGAGGCGCGGCCGAAATGTATTTAATTTTATTTTAATGGCGTCGTGGTTACTGGCTGGTGCAACGCTCCCTGTGGCTACTGTGGCCGTTGCATTTGAGAGAAAAAATAGTAAACTCGAAATTAGAATGCGCTGTAATCCCTACTATAATATTATAAATGTGAATGTAAGTTTGTTTGTTACGCTTTCACGCGAAAACTATTGAACGGATTTGAATGAAATTTTGCAAACAGATAGTTTATAACCTGGATTAAAACATAGGATACTTTTTATCCCGGTAGTAAGATCCCATGGGATAATAATCAAACTTCACGCGGGCGAAGCCGCTGGCAGCAGCTAGTTGTTCATATATTTTATTGCTGTAGAAAACTTTCTTTAGAGTAATTTAGGAGATATCAATTACTCACGGTGACCGTACCATTAAAATGAACGCGATCAGTTCATTTAAACTACTTACAGAATTATTATTTTGCTATGAATTACACATACAGTGACATCTTTTGATCGCGGTTTATATAGCAATTCGTGACATTTAAATATGCACCATTATGATATTGCAGTAGATAATCAATTTCGTTAATGGCATCCTACAGCTCTTACACATGCACAAAGAAAGCTTTTACGTTTATTGCGTCACAATACCACCAAGACCCCGAATTCCGGGACCACAAATCGCTTACTCAAGACAAAACATCACAATAACGTGCCCCAGAGCTAAGATAACAGTAATTCGCACTTTAACTAAACCAACCTCAGTCCCATGGAGTTTTACAACAAATCATGATAAAGGGAACGGGCCTATAATTTTTATTTAACGTAATTATGTCCCATTCTCCGCTAAGGGTTTTACCGGTCTCGAATTATTTAAATTAACCCTTTTTCAAGCCTTGAAAGCATAACCTCTTCCGCCGTTGAGCCGTAAACGCCATGTTCCGGATTTATTCTGTTGCCTATATGAATGTTTTATTGTAGTATTTTGTGATGACAAGGTAAGTATACTGAATATATGTGTGCGTGTAGTATGCGTAAAAGTATAACAAAAATCGATCTTTACAGACGTTGACATTTATAATAGTAGTTAGAAGATTGCTAGGCTGCATACCTAACTGTTTCGCTGACTATACACGAGGCTAAAGAGTTAGGTGTGCAGGTTACAAATGATGATGTCAATGTTATCAATGACTGCAATTGGTGGCTTTCAAGGATGGCTGTTGAAAGCTTTCTCGTGGATCTCCCATAAACTAAAATATCCATCTTATCCATCTTGGATGTAATTTTATTTATTTTAGATTGTATGTTCTATTTTGTGTAAGACAACTCAGAAAAACGGCAGTTTCAGGGTTATATACTTTTATTAATCACTTTATCGACGACTACAAACTCACAATCGAATCAGTTGTTCACAATTTCGTGTACAATAAATGTATAATGTTTCCGTTACTCAACAATAATTTGAACTTCCAACGACCAACGGTCAATCAGGCAGAGGTTTCGCTATGAGAACATCTCGAGTCGGCCGTCAGCGATCGAATGGTCCAGCCTTAGCTGCCCCGTAAGCACTACGATTATTAGGAGGGGTATGGTATGGTGTAACCAACTCTTAACGGTGTTGCTATATAGTTAAATGTACATGTCACCGTAAAACTGTCAAATACGTTATATTGTAATATCTCTAGCGATATTGTAAAGTCTCGAATTATTGTCAAATGAACATACTGCTTACAACAAAACGCATTATTTTTCGTGAAATGCGTGCGATGGTAGTCAACTTACGCGGTGTGGTGGGTGTGAAGGAGGGGTCCCCATTACCCAGTGGCACAACTCTTATGAAAAGATAATGCACCATTTCTGAGAAATACCGATTAATATAACATAACCTTAAAACCCTTTATATTACCCCTAAAAAGCGTAGTCGACGGAGCCCCGCTTCGCGGGGCCCCTATTTCCGAGTGCAGGGTTTAAAGGAACCTAACAAACCTAACGGGGGGGTGCCCCAAGTCCCGATTATGGGGGCAGGGATACTTCCGTATGTTCAGTTGACAATAATTCGAGACATACACATTAGTACTATATTTTGTAACATTTGTGTCTGTGTTATAGCATGATATTATAATTGTTGGTAAATAACTAAATATATCTTTGGCCAGAATAGCTGCTATTGCAAAGCTTTTTAGATATAATGCACACTCAGAACAGCCATAATCACTCTGACGTTTAAAAATAAATAAATAGCTGCCTGAACACTTTTCTCTTGGGCCGACTATACATGAGAGTATTTGGAGCTAGGTCGGGTAAGTACTAAGTCGCTCAGGTACACTAATCCGCCTTCACCTTGAGACCTTACCCTACATTGCTTTGACAAATGGGCCGTGACTACATACTGTGGGGTAAAACATAAATGTGGAACAGTGGAACATAAAAGCGAACTTACCTAAGACTTACCTTCCACATTAGTCTTAGCTCGGTCACGCACGTGGTACTTAGGTTACATAATGACACAAAGGACTTGAGAGAAAAAGCGAGAGTTACCAAAATCCCGAATTGGAACATCTTGATTCAAACATAACGAAATACCAAGTTTGTAATTTCGATATGTTTAAGTCTGCTGCTACTGAGAAATGTCTGATGGAAAAACTCAATAACATTTTTCCCGGCCTGGGAATCGAAACTAGGAGCCATGATCAGCAGAGCAGCTGGCAGAGCGCCCTCGGCAGATGGCGCTGCTTTGAAGTAAACATTGGCTCCGTGTTTTAAATTTCACCAAAAATAGTAAAGTGCTTTTTTTGACCAGTTTTCAGTATAAATCTTACTTATAGTGCGTATCTAGTGAGTACAAGTGTTATACAGCCGAACAAGTAAGATTAACACATAAGTTTGAAAACAGTCGTTTGATTAACGTAAACTCGAAACAGTGAGTCTAAAACCAACAATAAGTGTGAGCAAGCTGGACAGTGTTTTTCTCGAACGCCAATAAGTTCTCATTACCCAGTCTTACAGCGAGGTGAAGTGATAGCGTTACGAAAGTTGAAAAAAGGAGACAAACATGATATTATAAACTATAATACAATTAAAAGCAATAACCAGTGTGCGATCTGTGGCGAGGTTCAAAAGTGTTACATTGAAAATTATACACAGACGGACTTTGAAACTTCATCAAGGCGTTCTTTGTCAGTTACAAATAGCATCGGCACTCAGACTGATAACTTAGGAAATTGTGATGACTTTTTTCGTGCCTAAAGAGCTCAACCACTCTCGAGGCATGCTTCCTATGTCTGAAACCCCAAATAATAACTACATCTCGCTTAATATTTATCTTCAGAATTTGTGTGGTGTAGGTAACAAAAAAGAGGAATTAGAAATTTATTTGCAAGATTTTAATCTCGACAATCTTTATGTGTGCATAACGAAACATTTCTTGACCATAGAGTCAGCTCCTCAATTCAATGTAAGTAATTATAAAATGGTGTCGTTGAATACAAGAAAAAACAAAAAAAGGGGTGGTAGCCTCATTATGGCAAGAAACGATATTGTTTGTGAAGAGGTACCTTTTCGTCAAAAAATATACAAAATCGAAAGCTTCGAAATATGTGGTGTCAAGGATGTTAGCACTAACATTTACATCTTCTGCTGCTACAGAAATCCTATGGATCAAAATTATGAAACATTTCTATTTAAGTTGGAACAATTACTAGAACACTTCTTCAATAAAAAATGTATTATCTGCGGAGACTTCAACATTGACTTGCTTAAAAGCGACAAAAAAACTTCAAATTTTTTGACATTACTGACATCATACAATTTTAGACCAATTATAAATGAGGTGACCTATAAAAGAAATAATGCGCAATCATGTTTGGATAATTTTTTGACGAATTTACCTGATGACGTTATCAATGAGCAGTTTGTTGATCATAATTGCTTGGCTGATGGACACGCAGCGTTATTCTGTCGCTTTAAAACTGAAACAGTACAGCCCGATGGCGACCAAAACTTTTTAAATATAGAGTTCAGACAGTTTAGTGACAAAAATTCAAAAAGTTTTAGACGACGTCTTCTAAAAATAAATTGGTTGGAAGAAGGTATAAATGGCTTTTTAAAGAAAATTGGACATATATTCCGCATTAGTTTCAAAAAGAAAAAAATACGGGTAAATTTTAAGAAACCTCAAAACTCGGCTTGGATTACGAAAGGAATTAGAGTATCTAGTAAAATGAAGCGATTTTTGCTTCGAAACATAAACAATGTAACCAGTACGGAGAACATAAGGGCATATGTGAAATCATACATAAGGGTATACAGACTAGTCCTAAAAAAAGCTAGACGCATTGCAGTCAGTAAAGAAATAGCCAAGGCAAATAAATCTTCCAAAGCTATATGGCAGGTTGTAAATAGGCATAGGAATACAAAATCAATACGCGAAAGTAATAAAAACATACTCCTTAAAGTTAATAATACGATTATTTCAGATCCCCAGCAAATAGTAGACATCTTTTCGAACACGTTTGACGGTCCAGGGTCTGTTGGCGACTCAAAATCGTTAGACCAAGCTTTAAAAACTTTACAAAATTGTGTAAAACGATTAGATCAAGAAATGACTTGCGATCAAGTCACTGCCTCAGAAATAAAAAAACTGGTTATTTCTATGGCTAACAAGAAATCTTCTGGTCATGATGACAAAAGTATACAGACTGTCAAAGATCACATTGACATACTGGCAGGGCCACTTGCACATTTTATAAATAAGTGTATTAATATGAATATATTCCCTGAACAACTGAAAATAGCAAGAGTCTTACCATTTTACAAAAAAGGTTGCAAATTTGATCCTAATAATTATAGACCGATTTCTTTACTACCAATAATCTCGAAATTTTTTGAAAAAATACTTAAAATAAGACTTCTAAGACATCTCAATCGCAATAAATTACTTAATCACAGGCAGTTCGGGTATCAGAAAAACGTGGGAACAAATGACGCAATTAATACATTAATGGACCAAGTAGTTGACAGAATAAATGACAAATTGAAAGTCGTAGGGTTATTCCTCGATCTTAGTTCCGCTTTTGACACGGTTAATCATACGTTACTATTAGCAAAGATGGAACATTATGGAGTAAGAGGATCGATTTTATGTCTGTTTAGGTCTTACTTAGAAAATAGAAAGCAATATGTGGAAATTAAAGTTAATGAAAATAATACACAAAAAGTTTTCAAATCGGGACTGAAACTAATAAAACAAGGAGTTCCACAAGGTTCAATATTAGGTCCAATCTTTTTCATTTTATTTGTTAATGATTTAATTAGCTATATGCTGCAACTAAGTGATTCTGAACTTGTGCTTTTTGCTGATGATACGAATGCTATTATAGCCGCTAAAGATGTCGATACTCTCAGTAGTAAAGTAAATAATGTTCTTGCTCTCTTTCAACACTGGTTTACCATCAATAAACTCAAATTGAATGTCATTAAAACGAATGCCATGTTATTTAGGACGACGTCGAGAAACAAAGATAAATTAGACATAGTTTTGGATAAGAATACAATAACATTGGTTGACAGCGTAAAATTCTTAGGTATTCATATTGACGACAGTCTTAACTGTAAAAAAGAATTGACAGCTATAGAAAGCTCAATCAGCTCAGTTTGCTATGCTTTGAGAAGTCTTCGAGATGTGATCGCTATTGAGCAATTAAAAATGGTATATTACTCGCTCGTAAAGTCAAAGCTTAGGTACAGTATCACTCTATGGGGTGGTAGTTACGCGTATAATATAAATACAGCTTTCATAATTCAAAAAAGGGCCATTAGAACCATGGTAAGAATTCCACAGTGGGTATCATGTAAGGAGCACTTTAAAGAACTTCGAATACTAACGGTCCCTTGTTTATATATTCTAGTTCTTCTTACTGATCTTATGAAAAAGCTGCAGAATTTCGAAACACCAGAGGAAAGAAGTAAGCGGGAAGCTACTAGGCGTAGGGACCTACAAAATAAGATTCAACCTCATTTAAAAGTAGTCAGTCATGCAGCAAGTTATCAATCGGTTAAACTGTTTAATAAACTACCTGTACACTTGAAGTCAATTTATAACTTAAATCAGTTTAAGCAGGTGTTAAAATCATTTCTGTTGGAAAAGTGTTACTACACCCTTGATGAGTTTCTCTGTGACACATACAACTAGACTTAATTATATTAACTATTTTAATAACATATTACATTTTTTTTTTCTTTTTGACATTTTTGAACAGGAATTAAATAGTATTTTTATTTTATGTCTTTTTACGACATTACTATTGACATTTTAATATACTTTACTGACATTTAAATATACTTTTAACATTAATTGTAATGGTAAAATCTTAATTTGTTGTTCTATTTTTATTTTGTTATTCAATATACTATAACAGGGAAAATGCAAATGTTTTGCTTTTTAATTATTTTATCTTGGTTTCTGTCATAATAATGAATTTATAATGTAATTATTAACATAGTATAGCAGGGGAACTGCAAATGTTTTTTTTTTGTAAATTAATCTATTTTGTTTACTTTATAATGATTTTCTATTGTAATTATGATTTCTATTGTACCTGTTTTTTTTTTATTATATGATTGAGTGTAAATTTTCGATACAATGTAAAAATTGTTACTGAAATAAGTAAAATGAAAAAAATGAAATGATCAACAGTCGCGCCTGCGACCACTAGACCTACACCACATCAGGATTGCTATTTTTGCCATAAAGCCTCTTCACGAAGCCGAAAGCCACTTGTACACCATACCTGGGAACCTTCTAGTTAAGGAGATATGGGGTGTCAAAGTTACAACTTTTTGACAAGTTTTTTTTAAATATCTACGATTTTTTTTTGTAACATTTTGACCTTACACCTCCACGACCCCCGTACTATTCAATCCACCCGTCAGCACAATATTTTAAGTGCATTACATTGAGTTCTACCACAAAATCTGATTTATAACCTAAAAAAAAAGTTGTTTCCCAGCAATATTTTTTGCGTAAAGTTACTTAGTTTGATGTACAGAATGCTTGGTTAACTGTATATATTCTTGAGTCCCCTTCTCATTAGGTAGTACTATTGTTTACTATTTTTATCGTTTCATTTTGAGCGAAATCACAAACATAAATATGAACCATCGTACTTTGAAATATGTTACGCCCGAAACCCGAATTACGTTGTGGTCGTGTTCAAGTTAGCTAGGACTCAAAGCTAATTCCAATCTAATTGTCTAAACCCCTGTACCTAATCTAGTTCTAACCGGCTAAACCTTGGGGATAACTGGAATACTTGTATTAACAGATTTTGCTTTTCTGAGTAAGTACCTAAATACCTACATTAATCTACCTATGTACAACGATATTCTGGGTAAGTTTACCGAATTTTCTGAAAATAGACGGAGCTTTTGTACTGACCTAAATAAAGGTGTTTTAAAAACTTTTAAACCACAAACATTCACACGTTTATTACTTTCATAACAAAGGAAACCAAACCAAAGAATTATAAAAATAATAAATACTTACCTTTTTCAGACCTCATTTTAAATCCAATCGAAAATGTCTAGAACTATTATACCAAGAATGTAAAAGTTCGCCATGCGGGCGGACCTGAAGCCAGACTTTATAGAAAACATAGAAAGGTTATTTCCTGTCCAGAAGCAATTTTCCAATATTTTCAGATTCTAAAAGTCAGGAAACGAGAAAATAAGGAAATACCATTTTCCTGCTCTTGCAATAGGTAGGTATGGATCTGAAGTATCGAGATATGGAAAAGTATTGGCAAAGTGTAAGAGTTTCTTGTTGGCACCATGCCATTCGTTAACTAGAGATGTTATCCACCAAGATTGGATCGAATGTATGTCATGGTACTAGTAACTACCTGTGTAGGTAGTTTGTTGTGTTATGCTGAAAGAATCTAACATACTAAAACATAAGTGACGTCACACCCGTTTCCACCAATAAGAAGACAGAGATGTTCCTAAAGCAAAAGCTAAGCTATTCTGATGCTCCGGTAGCCCGCGAAATTTAAATTTTGTTACATTTTTTGCAATTTACAAGGAAGTGCTATGTTGTATATTGATGAAAATATCGGTTGCGGCTGTAAGGCGTATGTACTTACAGAATTATAATCATCAAAATCATCAATACAACCCTTGAAGTTCATTAAAGTCCAGCGACTTTGACCGTGAAAAATTCGTTCCTCGACTCTTATGACCTTGGAGGGTTGTATTGATCATACTACGACTAATAGGAGCGGAGCATAAATAAAAAATGTTGTAAAAACCGGAAAATATATTCTTTTTTCGAGCTTTTCCACTCTTATGTAGCGCAGACGAAGTTGCGTGGGTCAGCAAATAGAACCCATATTTTTGATAATTCTTTTACAAAGCAAATTAAAAATATAAAGTTGCTTTTCGTCTATCTGTGTGACTGTTTTTAGAATTCGGTGAGGTTTCCACCATCATTTAGTAGATGATGAAGGGAACATGCATTTCAATTATTCATGTTTCGGTTTGAGTTTACAGATCCACTTGATTTGCTACAGCCGCTGTGCATTCATTTGCATATCACTACGGTTGTAATTAGCGTGCTAATGATAACCTACATCAACAACAACTAGTATTTAATACAAGTTCTATTTAAAATAAACTTTGGATAGATTGTGGAACTCAAACTCAAACTCAAATCATTTATTTCAACTAGACCATTACGGCACTTTTGAATGTCGATAAAACAAAAAAAAAGGCTACAGTCACTCACAAGGCACAAGGCACACACAAGGCACACAAGGCATAATATAATAACTTGAGAAAGTACTGTAGTTGCCCATTCCCTAGCGTAGATCTCTATGGAGAAGAACGGGCAAGAAACTCCATGGACACTCTTTTCAATCAAAAATGTTGTTACAAAATCTTGGTTACATCTTTCATGTTGAGATTATACATATATGTGAGAACGATGTAGAAAGACGTGCACAATAAGAGCGTCCAGAGTAAAAAAAGAAATAAATCAACAATTTATAAAATAAAGCAATTCAAATGATCCATGGCAGCTAAATAAAATACAATGGGCATGGGAGTTAAATAAAATACAAGGCGTATCGCCGTAATGTTGCCTGCCTCTCGGTCTTCTAAAGACTGGAATTCGGAGAGTGTGCGAAGGAGCTCCATCTTTTTACCACCGGACTAGCAGACGTATACTGCGGCGTAACATCTGCACTTGACAAGTCGTACCAAGCCTCCTTTATTATGCGCACTGCCAAAGTGTGGAACTCTCTGCCTGCATCTGTGTTCTCACACACATTCAATCCGCCTGCCTTCAAAGCAAGAGTAAAAAGGCATCTTCTGGGCACGCTCGTTCCATCAAAGACCTTAGCCATCGCTTTCCATCAGACGCGATCTAGGTCTAGAGCAAGTTATTTTTTTGTAATAAAAAAAAATAAAAAAACAAGGCCCAAAGAACCAAATCAGTAAACGAATTATAAAACACACACAAAATATTCTCAGATAATATAATGTATAATGTAATGTATAATGTTATTATAATTATTCTCAGATTTTCAGAAATGACACCTACCACTGCTTGTCTCTGCATCACCTAAAGGTTGACTGGTAGAAAATGCCTATGACATTAAGTCCGGCTCTGTACTTTTGTGCTTGAAGTGTTAATAAATACATAAATAAATAAATAAATAAAATAAAACTAAAGAGCAAAGAATGAGGTTTTTGCTTTAGTTCCCTTTCCACGTGATTCTGATGTCTCGTTTCGATTAATACACGATAATTAAACCTTACAACAGCAACAACAGTGCTTATGTGTAGGTACCTACTCAAAAATATCAAAAAGCGATTTGGTTGTCGAAAATTCTGAAATAAAAAGGTCAAACTATCATTCAATAGAATTAAAATTAAATTAACTTGAGAGTCCTGTATTGATGAGTTTAATGATCATAACTTCGTAAAGCCATTTTTGTTACAGCTGCGAAAAAAAATTCAATCAACATACAGCCTGCCTAACACTGACTTCTTACAAATTATAAAAAATAGGTCTAATATGGCGCTTCATAATTTTTTATTACAAGTACAGATTCTAGCACTACAAACTACTGTAATTTTTTTTTTAAATAGATTCTAAACTTTATTGCAAAAGCATAAGATTCAAGGATGATTGAGAAGAATTTACAGTTTCGGATAGCTTAATGGGCTAGCGTCTGTACGTGCAATAAACAAAAGTATCCATCTTCATACATCATGCATCTCATATGCTGTAACGTATTCTGTCCGATCTCTTTGTAACGAGATTATTCTTCTGCCTGGGTTTCAAGCCGCGGCGCCGCGAGCCTCGATAATGCTCCCTCATCGATACTCGAACACTCTGGCTTCCAGCTCATGTTCTACAAAAAGAACGAGATGCTGTGAATTTGATACTGATGCACATATGTGGTTTAGTAGAAGTTGGTTTTAATTGTGTACAACTGACATTATTCCAAAATAAAAATAAACTTTAACTTAAAAGATCAGAATCGTTGAGACTGTATAAAATCTTGGGTAATAGTCAATTCCGTTCATAGTCAAATGTTGTAATGAACATTTATTTCCACCTTTAGTCAACTCTGAAGACAGATTTTCGAAGTGCAAATGATAAATTGAAGAAGTTTCAGACTACTGCAGTGCAGAGATTTCTCAACATTCATCTTAGTACTTCTGAAGTACTTCATGACGGAATACGTCGGAAATGGCTTCCTAGACGTGCACTTTTTTCTTCTACAAATGCGTCCTGGCAGGGAATGGCAGATGATGATTTATACAAAGGAGTACATGAGGTACATCCCATCGTAACTTTCCCATTCCGACAACCTAAACAAAAGACATGCAAAACAAGTGAAAAAAGTTCCAATGCGTAACAATGTGTAACCTCCTTCTTTTTGTCGGTTTTTGTCAACATCAAGTGTCCCACTTCTGGGCAAAAACCTCCCCGTTCTCCTAACAAACCTCTCTATCTTAATGTCAACATAAAAAAAAGAAAATACCAGTACTACACGGCAATTGGATCATTGACTTGATGTCGTAGGGAAAGAAAGAAAATACTTTAGACTACATTTTTGTATGAAATTCCTTCCAGTATGTCTTTCAAAGAAAAGTTATACCTACACACCGCAGACTCACTGCATATCACCCTGATTATTACTAACAGGAAAACAAATCATTCGCCCGATACACTTACACATACCCCTCCCACACACCCACACACCCACACACCCACACACACACACACTCATGTAACGTGCGCAGGTGGCGAGCGTGACCCAGTTCTAATAACTAGCAACTGTAGAGGAAGAGTGCAGCTACGCCTGTCGATATTAAGTACAGCTCTACTAGAGCTACGTTTAAGACTTTTAAAAGTTTTTAACACGTCATCTTGTATATAGTCCACGAGGGGTTGGTGGGTAATAAGTGCACTATCATAAAGTTGCAATGTTATGAATGTGAAAGCCACGGGCCACCATATGTTTATGTGTTTTCTTCTCAGCTGGTTTTTCCTATGTGCAGGGACCGTCAAAAACGCAGAAAACTCGGGAAAAAACCGACCGCATTCGTAATGCTTAGCATAACATCGTTACATCATCACGCATGCAATTCCAGAAGGGTTAGACAGAAGTGTACGTTAGAGTACAACCTTACTATGGCAGTTGTTTTTAATGAAAGCCCCATGCGGACACAAAACCCAGACTCCTAAGTCTGAATTATGCAATGGAATGAATTCAAAAGTAATGCTTTGCTTACTAGGTTTAGAAAGTAATTATATTACTTGACGATTGCAGGCACTGACAGGCAATACAGTAATGGAAGGCTTATTTATTATACAGTAAATACAGAAAAGAAAAAAGGGACAAAAGTCTATTCTGTCAAGCTTATGTACATTGGCCTAGCCGAAACACGAGATCTTATATACAAGGTTATTTGTAAAACACCGGCAACCTCGCAGGATTGGATTGCTGACATCTTAAACAACAACATTTGTTCTACTACTTTTGGGAAAACAGGCAAAAAAAATCGACTTCTCAAGCAAAACTCCATCAGCTGTTCGGACAAAATATGTATGGAGAGTTGATTTTTTTTTGTCCGTTTTCGGAAAAGTCGTAGAACAAATGTTGTTGTTTAAGATGTCAGCAATCCACTCCTGCGAGGTTGCCGGTGTTTTACAAATAACCCTGTATATCGTGTTTCGGATAAATGGTTCTAGGAGTCTTCTGCTTTCTTTGTTGTTCCTTCAGAACACCATTCTCCCCAATTACCTAAAATCACCAAATGCCAGTCCAAAGTACAACCAAAATCCTACAACAGGATATCAATAATTCATTTCGGGTAAAAGAACCAACCCTGTACCGAAAGATTTAGTTTCAAAAGCAAAAGCAGGCTTTACAAACGCAAGCTGCCCACAATTCCGAATCCCCCTATGATTTAAAGACAGATTAACACCTTCATAAGCCAATGGGGACCGTAAAACCTATATCAAGTAAGCCTATCCTGTAGATCTGTATTGTACAAAGATTATGACGGGTTGAATGTCCGTCGGGTCGCGTATTTCCAAACCCTTTATTTCCTGTTGATGCTCAAGCGATTATGGATTATGTAAATAAGCGGCCAGTTGCACGTACTTTCGAAATAGGTTTTAGCGTAAAGGTACGATAACTTTCAGGTGTTCAAATAGCGATGAATCGCCTACCCGCATTTGTCAAAAAGAAAAATATAGAGATTTTAAAAGGTCTCGCAAAACCATTCCTCGTCTTCAAAATACAATTAAATTAGCAACCCAATTACGTAACACATTTTCAATTACAAACCGACATTGCCAAATTAAATTGTATGACGCAATTACCCCGTAGCTCTTTGACAAAAGCTCCGTTTCAAGACGTCAGGAAATAATACGAATATTCAGAGTTTCTCAAATGGGAACCAAGGCATTATACCGAACCTAAGCATGCCTGAAACACATCAGTTTGAGCGCGTAGGCTGCCACACACCGGAATGTGTGTAATGTGGCTCAGTGGCCTGAATAATCCAGCCTTTATGATCCAAAAATAGCTAATATTACTTCACACACAAAGGGTGCCTGTAAAATACTTGACTTTAACCTAAAAAGATAACCAGCTCATTTAATAAACCAAACTTGGATACTTGCAAGCCAGCAATCTGAAAATTTCAGTACAAAAGACCGACGAAAAGGCCTCCTGAGTCTTAAACTCACATCACAAAAATTTGGAGGTTTTGTCTGCACCAATTTATGTTGAGACTGCTAACTTACAACGACATTTACCACGACACAAAATTATACTACAAGATCCATTGCGTGATTTATCCACCTTCTCACCAAGACTTAAACAAGTTTGCGTATAAACAAGGCAATGGAAATCAAACAAAAGATTGTATCCCTAAAAATTTGGACAATCGGTCAACAATTTGCATGTCGTGTTTTCTCAGTTGGTAGTGGTAAATCGTGGTGAAAGCCTTTTATCTCGTTGATGGACCATTACACCTCGACTCGGGTGTTTTTGTTCGGTCTGACTTATTGCAGTGGAGTTCGGAAGTGGCTGCAAACGGAGCAACGTTGAAGAAAACACGCAGCTGCCGTGGATGAGAAGGGGATAACAAATCGTAGGACTTTTTGAAGAATGGATTGCATGATTTTTTTACATTGTTGTAGAGCAAAATGTTGAGTGTTTTGTTGGGTTGATCTTTCTGCAGTAGTAATGCTCCGTTTGATTTATTTGTCACTAGTTTTTGTGGCTGTCAGAAATTGTCCCACTGTTCAACTAATAATCTAAACTTGGATAAACCAAACCGTCCGTCATTATTATCAAAAATATTTTAACTGTATTTTTTTCTTTTGTTATGTAAACCAAAATTTACGAAGATTCTCAATACGTCACGCCGTGGTACGTGTATCGTCTTACGTGTCCATTATTTACCTATGCTCTTACTGACGAAATACATTAATAGATTTGCAATTTGTTGATGATGGCAACTAGCCTATCTCATCAATATCCGTGTAACCGTTAAGGCGTAAAAAGACGGCAAATAGACTTAGTCCACACATAACATAATGGCATCATTAGACATATTCACCTATTCATTTTTCTAACGAATGTAAAAAACTTACAGTAAAAACTTACAGGTAACAAAAACTATGCTATACTTATTACAAAGCAAGGCACCTTGCACAATAAACCAAAATATTAAACCCCACTTCTACATATACACCGAAACGCAAACATTTTTCTAGAATCTAGAACATAACCCACATAGCTACCTAATTATTTATCAGGGCAATCGGTCGCGAGTACCTACATGCCTACCTACCTGCTTTCCCTCCAATATGTAGGTGCTACGTAGGCGTCACGTAGCGCCTGCATATTTCCTAGACGTGACCTATGTTTTACACGCTTGTTAGTGTATGAATGATATGTAGAGCGCTCATGACTTACACGTGATGTGATGTGATGTGACCACATAATAAAAGACAAATATATTTTAAAAGGGTGGCAGTGCAATTTCTCGTTGGATCCTCCTGTATATGAAAAAACCGTGCACCTAACCTTTTTTCTTTCAAACTCTCACAAGCAAGTATATTAATTTATATAATTTTTGCAGTGAAAACTTAATCAGGCGCGTTGAGCACTTTTAGAGTGAACAAAAATCATGGAACTCGCGTGGCCGTCACGTATGCTTTTAGTTGCTAGTAGATCCACTACACGCCGTAGCGGATCTGCTACATGCTACTTATATCGGCAGAAGAACCCAAAGACTCCCCACACGTTTTTTGAATTATCAAAAAACTGTGTGACATTCCACTTTACAATGGCATGACTTTTTAAATACTGACAAAACGGTCACACATTTTAACTTCGGTATGCCAGTGAGCTTTTGGTATAGATAGCGTATTTTAGATTATTATTCAACCTATGAAAATACATGGTTTTTATGTAGTTGGGGGTGTCGGTGGGGGACCTATTTATTTTCGATGAAATGAATTTTTGACTCCATAAAAACTTATTTTATCGAGAATAACTGTCAAATTTTATCTAATCGAGCCCTATCGAATCCTAGGTACTTGCACTGCTGGTTTGAGGTTAGGACTCCACGAGAAAAGGCTAGGCTTACCTTTAGCCTTGTCATATTCATACTCAACCGTACAGTTTTCTTCTCAGATTGCGAGTTTCTCACAAGAAATTGAAATAACCGGAGCCGACCGTATTTCAAAGGTAAGCTCTTTAATATATTAAATTCTATCGTAACGATGCTGTGTAAAATATTTCGCTAAAAGTAGTTCTCTAAGGATTTAGTTTTGTAGGTCAAACATCAATGTTATGAAAACGTAAAAAGTTTTATGTTCAAGAAGCTAATTGAGTTTCTGTGTCGCAAAGTCGAGAAATACTGAACTGTAATATATTTTTTGTTGATATACCTAGCTAAAAGTCTAGTTGAAAACTTACATTACCAACTCATTGTTGGGGTCGGCTGCTAGTCCAACCAGATGCAGCTGAATACAAGTATTTTACGTGGATTGACTGCCTATCTGACCTCCTCAAGCCAGTTGGTACTGGGTAATACGATACCCCTTAGTAAGAATGGTTGACAGACTTTTTGGGCCACTGACTACCTGTCACGAGTGTCAAAGATCTACAAATGACAGCCGAGACCAACTGCTTAACGTACTTTCCGAGGCATGGAGGAAACTCAGTATGTAATGAGTGATGGTCACCCATCACAGACCAACCTAGGCAAGCACGGCTTAACCTAAAGATTGACTCGAGCAGCTGTTATTATTTAGCCACGAGCTCCTTACATTACCATAATCATTTTGACTCTTAATTGCGTATATCATTATAGATTTGATGCACTTCATCAAGTTAAAGAAAACCGATATACGAAAATGGTGCTTCCCTATGCCTAACATATACCTATCTTTGCGTCGAAATAACACTCACGATGCCACAACTCAATTAAACCGTGGCCAATTTGACTCCGCGATCTGAAAGTCACACTCACACATTCGTTCCAACATTTTTGCACCCAAAACAAAAAAACGCTGCAATATTTTAGATAGCGGGTAGGCACGTACTAACTCAGCGTTATTCTGCGGACGTGGGCTATGTTCACGGCACATTAATCTGCGGGTAGGCAGGGCTCCAGGTACATAGGCTATGCGCAGTCACGGACTGCTTGCAACCATTTGCATACCGTCTACAGCGGTGAATATTCACTGTAACGGCTTATGTGCTATGCTGATACCTAGTTTACGAGTGTAGTGTACATAGGATTATGTAGTAAACACGGGTGCGTCACAGCTGTTCGACCACAGTGATTATTGTACTGGATCTGGGAGTAGCGGAAAATGGCGAATTTGAGATTATCAAAAAAGTCTTTGCTTGTCTAAGGGTCCTTTATAATTCCATATCAAGTTGAAAAGGGAGAACTTGTTACGAACATTAGCTGCTGTATCACCAAACTGGTTGGACCTTAAAAGCTCATCATATCTCATCTATATTTTCACACGAAAATCGCAATAATGTAAAAGAATACTTAATGTTACAGATACGAAGAGCATCAAGCTTCACGAAGTTCTGAAACGACTTCTTGAAAAGCTTAAACTTTAGATACTTCAGTGTTGATGTAGAAAAGATCGCAAATCTTGAAAGTTTTGATCCTATATTCTAAAAGCTAACATACTACAAAGAGTTCGAATGAAATACTAGCTTTGCCCCCGGCTTGGCTCGAGGGAGATCTGAAAATTACCCTACAAGAAAGCGCCAACGGCATAAAAGTATCAAAGACATACATACATAGACATACATAGGATAGATTCCCATATATGTACCTGACCTGTGGGTATAGTCTACCAATACGCCAAACTCCGTCGAAATCAGTACAGCCATTTAGAAGGAAAAAAAGGCAGACAGACAAGTTACTTTCACATTTAGTATGGATACGTCTCCTCATATTCACATATTTTTAACCTGCATCACCATTGATAGAAAATGTCCTAG
Organism: Xestia c-nigrum; assembly: GCA_916618015.1. NCBI lineage: Eukaryota > Metazoa > Arthropoda > Insecta > Lepidoptera > Noctuidae > Xestia > Xestia c-nigrum. The sequence continues at coordinate 18,778,394 of OU745260.1, forward strand.
TTACAAAGTCCCCCTTTGTACAGTTATTTCTATGTGTGTAAAATATTTTAATAAATAAAAATAAACATTCTTCCTTCTTACGTTACCAAAACTACATTTTCTTCGGCAACTAAAGTTCGCAACTGTACGGCTCAACAAACAAAGAACAGTACAGCATCAAATATTCTCCCACCAGAGGTTCCGTGTCCGGACGAGTTACGTACGACACGAGACGACACGATACGATCGTCCGAGGCAGTCGCACGTACGAACGGAACACGTAGTACGAATGTACGATACGTTCACAGACCTACGTGTTTCTATCTACACTTACCTTCCGACTACGGTCAATAATCGAATTCAATTTCTGTGGTATTTGCAAAAAAAAACGCTGTTAAAATGTTGCTTAAGAACAATAACGTATTATAAATAGACGCGTCATGCATGAACATCACGGCTGTCGAAAACAGCGTAAATACTGTCGGTAGCTAGATAAATACTTAGACGCACGAAGAAAGGGAAAGAAAATTAAACGTCATCTACGGATTTTTTGTTGTTAGAGAGAGATAAATATATTTCTTTAATTCCGTTGTCATTCTATGGTGCATGCTCATTGGGCGAGCGCGAACAAAAGGCGCCAGCCGCCATTAGAAGGCATCGAAAAAAATAAAATGAAATAAATTTTTCTAGATACTTACGCATGAAATGATACTTTTCTATCTTTCACAGTTAAAGTATAGTTTTTACATGTCCTAAAAACACAGGTCGGCATTTTTTTTTTTCGTTGTTTGAGGAAGTTATACACAAAAGTTATTTTAATGTCACGTACTGCCGCGGCATTGGTTGGTCCGCGACTAAATGAAAGTCCGGCAACTGCCTTGCATTCATGTTGCCACTACAGAGCGCGGGCAACGTATCTATAGTTTTATATATCATTTTCAAGATTCAAGATTCTTTATTTGCATGAAATATGGTGCGTTACATGATGGTCTTATAAATTAAAAAGGTTTCACATATTTCGCTGACTTCATCAGCATGCAAACTTAAAAATTAAAGTATCTAACACATTTTACTCTTAATGTAGTTCTAGATATAACAAAACATCTAAAAAGCATTAGAATGTCAATTTATCTTTGACAACAGTATTATTTTAGAATTAAAAATACTCATGTGTAGAATAAAATAAAAAAAAAAAACAATACAAGGCAAGAAAAAATTATAAAGTTAAAATATTAACATCAGTAAAATAGGAATATAAGCTACGAGTATTTACCCATTACAAATGGGTTTGACAAAAACTCGTTTATTGTGTAGAACACGTTATTACAGAGCCACTTCTTCAGCTTCCTTTTGAAATAATTTATTGGTAATTCTCTGATTTGTTTCGGTATTTTATTGAAAATTTTGACCGACATGCTATAGCAATTGTTCTGGAAGAGAGTGCTTCTACATCTTGTTATGGCCAGTTTAGTGGGATCTCTAGAGATAAACTTTTTATTTTCTGTTACTTTAGTAAACAGGTTCGGGTGCTTTTTAACAAACATCCCTACTTCTAAAATGTATAAGCTAGCAAGTGTAAGTAGGCCCAAATTTTTGAAAAGAGGTCTACATGATCGAGAGGTCCAACGCCGCAAATGGCGCGGATACAATTCTTTTGGGTTATATATACTTTTTTATATATATATAAATACTTTTTTTAACGAAGGTAGAGTTACCCCATACAAGCAGACCGTACCTGAGCATTGAGCCAACGTAGCCATGATAAGCAGCCATGGCAGTTTTTAAACTTGTCAATTTTCTAAGCCTTCTTAGTGCAAAAACAAACTTGTTTAGACTAGAGCAGATGCGGGTTGTATGTGCTTTCCAATTGCAGTATCTATCCAAGGTAAGGCCTAAAAATTTTGTTTCGGAGACATCTTCGATTTTTACGTTATTATAATATAAGCCTAAAGATTGTAATTTACTGTTATTATAATTCGAGAATTGTAGAATTTTGGTTTTAGAAACATTGGCTGTTAGGTTGTTGTCCTTCAGCCAACTCATAATTTAGTTAATGGTATTATTCAATGAATATTCGTATTTTATATCAGGTTGGTCTGGTACTATAACCGATATCTCATCTGCAAAGAGGATACATTCATGTGCTGTTATTCGAGGAATATCATTGATGTAAATTAAGAAAAGGAGTGGACCCAGGACGCTACCCTGGGGTACTCGAAATTTATTTATTTCAAAAGTTGATCTGAATGTGGTAGACACAAGTTTATCATTTATGTGGTTAATTTCAACGCATTGTTTTCTATTGGTTAGGTAGCTTTTAATCCATTCCAGTGCTTTGCCACCAATTCCATATAGCTCGCATTTATTAAGTAATATAGGCTTTGCTCATATCAAAGAATATGGCAGCCACTTTATTACGTTTATCGATGTGTTCTGTAATTTTGTGGATTAGTGAGAATGCGGCCAGTGTTGTGGACTTATTTTTTTGAAAGCCATTTTGATTTTTTAATATAACGTCAAATTTATTCAAGAAATTTGTAATCCTAGAGTGCATGATTTTTTCAAAGATTTTTGAAAGTATCGGGATCAAAGTAATGGGCCTATAGTTATTCATATCTAGTTTGGAGTTTTTCTTATGAAATGGTTTTACTATTGAGAATTTTAAATTTTCTGGAAAGGTTCCTTGGTTAAAAGACAAATTTATTAGATGACTTAAAACTGCTGCTAGTTCTTTACTGCATGTTTTAAGTACATACGTTGAAATACAGTCATATCCAACAGCTCGTGTGTTATTTAGTGAATTAATGGTTCTCTGAACTTCTTCACATGAGGTCGGCCGTAAATAAATAGTGGAGTCGAGTGAGTCTATTAATTTGTAATTAGGGCGATAACAGTTGTCTTTATTTGTTAAGGAGATAAAGTAATCGTTAAAGGCGGTTGCAATTTTCTCTGGGCATTCGATGTTTTCATTATTACAGTCTATTGATTTTATCGTGTCATTTATGTTTTTGTGTCATCTGTTTTATTTTTTATTATGTCCCAGGTAGCTTTACATTTACTTTTTGCATTTGTTACATACTTATCGTTATTGCTTAAGAACTAATCCAGTTCTAGTTTTAATAATTCGAAGAACATTGTAGATGCGCAGCAAATTACGGACCTAATAATTTTAGTCAATATAATTACATTAGTTAAAGTATTTACTTATGAAAACATTGTTTTGCAATAGACAAGGGTTTTGACGAAATAAAAACCGTCAAATAAAGGAAAACTATGAATTCTAACTTTTGACAGTTCTAACTTACAGCAATGGATGAATTACACAATAAAACTTAAATTATTACTTTTACTCAAGTAATCGCTAAGACTAAGTTATAGATTTGGTGTAACACCTGTATCTGCCGTAGCATAATACTGTTTGCTTAAAGTAATTACTTAAACTCAAGTACAGTTCCCGGCACGTAACTTGGCAAGAGTCGTTAGATGCGCCGAAGTCGTTTTTTAGGTCTCTTTGGTGGTCAAGCGGGACGCGGGGTATGAGGTAGCGGCGATCCGAGCGCGCGATTGGTGCGTCAGTGGACCCTTGCCTCCCGCACCCCGTCTACGTCCCGTTCGCTCCCGATTACACCTGCTTGCACCGAAAGTTGAACCCTTTGTTATTGTTGATTTTTTTTTACCTACGAGTTGTTGTTTTTGTTTTAAATTTAGTTTTTGTTACGAGTTGTTGTTATTGTTTTAATTTACACCGGTGACGATAGCGACTCCTCCAGCGACGGGAGTGACGACAGTTTTGTCGAGGATAGAGAGCCCACTCCTTCCACCAGCTCAGGTAGTGCTTCTAATTTGATGCCAGGGGTAGCAGTATTAAGTGATAGTGACGAAGAGGATTAATAATTTTGGATTTGATGTAACTTTTTATTAAATATTTATTATTTTTACTTTTAATTTTATTATAACATGTCACGTATTTTTCTACTTTCTTTAACGTTATAATTAAAAATAAATCATCATCATCTTCATCATTATTCAATAAACATAGAATAATGACAAGCAAAAAAAGTGACCACTTTTTTCTTCCAATAAGTGTACGATGCGCGAACTTACCCCCACTACGTCAAAAGCTTGCCAAGTTACGTGCCGGGGACTGTAATTCATTTAACTTGACTATACATACATAGACACGGGTGTCAGTGTCTGCTGCGAAACCGTAGGCGGCGCGCGGCGTAGCAGAGCTACATTTCCGAGAGTGCTACGCCGTAGCAACGAAGTTCCTAATCTAAGATGAAAAACTAGTAATAGCTTGAAGTCAATTCTAAGAATACTCTCACTCAGATTATAGAACTCTGCGCTATTTTTTTACCTGGAAACCAAACAAAAACTAGAGGTAAAAATACCAAGAACCCGATGAGCCTTCTCTTGAAAAAAATCCCTATCGACGAGAGATTCTACGAAAGCCAATGTATCGGAAAAACTAACAACTTTCATAACAAGCTAATTCGATAAATCGGAAAAAATACAACAACAAACTTTTTGCAATCTGATAGAGAAAATCTGAAAAACTAGGGCGAGAGGAAACGGGTATTAGGAAAGTTTAATGCATTAGCTAACTTTAACCATTATAGCTCGTTAAATATATTGTTAGCCGTTATTTTAATGGCTGTGGCCCATCGTGGATCGCAGCCACGCCATTTTGGTAAACAAAGAATTAGTGAGAAAATCTTTTGTTAAATTATGACGAAAAGCATTTTATTAATGATGTCATTTTGACTAGCAGATGTAAGTCTGGTGGTTTAATAAAACCGATTTTATTTTCACCGACATTCAAACTTTGGCTTAATAATCGAAAAGTTCTGGACATAGACTTCGCCTCGTTATTTGAATATTTTATGAATCAAAAGTTTGTATTTACCTTTCGTCGGCCCACTAAATGTTTAAGTACAATCCTGAGTATAAATAGCCTAATTTAGGCTTCGTTTATCTTGATCTATTATTTTATTAACTTTCAGATTGGACAAAATTATGTAAAGTAAGCCCTAGAATAATTTATAAGATTCTCTGTAGGTTGCTACTAATTTATTAAATATATCTTAAATACCATATTGGAACATTACCAGTTGACAGCGTTGCGCGTTTTTTCATTGACCTAAAACATTTATTAAATGTATTGCATCATAATAAGTCTAATTTATTAACACAGGCAACATCGTTGCACCTGTCAGAGCAAATCACCAATCAAATTACACAACCCAGCACTACAACTACGGAAGGAATTGGATACCAATCTAATTATATTCCAATTCCATTTTCAAACATACAAATTACACGCTATCCGAGCATCTGAGCAGAAATGCTGACATTTACTCAGACGGCTTAGCTGAACTCAGCTGCATCATTCGTTAGTCAGCTTACAGTCACCCCGTACTCCATTAGCAAGCACAAGAGCTGCGCCACTATAAAGCTTAGTTTTCACACCCTGAGTAAAATCACTTTACTTTGTGTGGCCGCATAAAACAACGATTATTTTCTGTCTCTGCTAGACGGCTTTTTGCTTCTGGCAAAGAGAATACATGTACTCTTTGTGGTGATAACGTTTGCTTTTAATGATTTATTTCAAGCAATGTTTTGTTTACTCTTTGTTTTAGTGATTTGGAAGATAGTATGAACAGCGCTTTTGTTTGTTCTTAAATATTTATGGCCAAAATGTTTTTTTTCTTAAAGGAAACTATCTGACAGCCGAGAAAAATGGCGCCAATTTTCCCAAAGCCTTATAGACTTTGAATAATTTTTAGGGTTTCGTAGCCAAATGGCAAAAAACGAAACCGTTATGGATTCGTCATGTCTATGCTGTTGAAACTTGGTAATAGATGTATTCTGTGACCCGCATTATGGTTTTTACATAAAAATAAGAAAAAACAATACATTTAAGGTGAAACTATTTTTTTTTTCAAACCCATACGTGTAGGGTATCTATGGATAGGTCTTCAAAAATGATATTGAAGTTTCTAATTTTTTAAACTGAGTGAACGCGCGAGGAGCACTTCCAAAGTCGTAAAATGTGTCCCCCTGTAACTTCTAAAATAGGAGACTGATAAAACTAAAAAAATATGTGATGTACATTACCATGTAAACTTCTACTGAAAATTGGTTTGAACGAGATCTTGTAAGTAGTTTTTTTAATACGTCCTTACCAAACCTTACCTTTCATTCAATCAACTCAACTCAACATTACCTACTTGCTGCTTACGGAACCCTTCATGGGCGAGTCCGACTCGCACTTGGCCGCTTTTATAAATTGTTTTCTTTGTTATTATTGTCTATTAATGTCTATTGATTTCTCAGTTCTTTATGGAATATCGACCTTTTTATAGCTGATGTTACAGGTGTTAGGTTATGTAAGCATGTACGTTCAATTACTGGCTAATTAACTACACAACACAACCTAATGAATATTCGTACCAGCCGCACACTCCATTAGATGGACATGAATGATATACCACCTCTAGCATATGTAGTACCTATAACTCGGCTATTTACTTAATGTAACAAGGCACCAGCATCGTCTTAATGTATATAGCTCATATTAGTTCAACATACACGATAAGATTTCCGGTTAGGGAACGGTGAGATCGATTTTGCAGAAAAACGTTTATGTCAGGTTCAGACAAAAAACATGGAGGCTATAATTTTATAGCTAACATTGGAACTAACAATTGAACGCCAAAAAATGTTGTGGCACTGTTAGACAATAGTACATTTTGATACAAGTGTAGAAAGTTAACAAATGTCCACGTGTATCAAACGACGTTTTTCAATACACATTTGAAGAAATAAAATAAAATAATGTAAAATATTTGTGTCATGAATGTCACGAGACTGTTTTTTTTTCGCGCTTTGCTTTCGCCAGGTTGAAGGAGAGGCAAAGGTATCAAGCCGTTATACAGCCTAACATAAAAAATATATTTTTTTAAATTTTGAATTTAGAACACAAATAAATGTTAATTTGTTTATGAAAGTAAATATTACTTATAAATAATCATGTTTATCTACGATATTGAATTTATAAACACTATTTGAATATTCAAAAAATATTAACAAATAAAGACGAAGATCGCTTTTCCGAATTAAAAAAAAAAAAACATTCACGTCCGACTCTATAGTCATAGGTGAATGTTTTTTTTAATTATGCAATGAACCAATTTGGACTAAGTATGTATAGTTATCTGCGGCATTTGCTTTCTGCACATGTGTGGAAAAGCATGAAAAACTCTCGCGTGTGATTATACACTGCATTTTGAACCTAATCGTAGTGTGAAAAGAACCAGTTTTCGAGGAAGTGTATTGAAAAGATTATATTTCAAGGATACGATTCGATACAAGGTTGGTTGTTCAAGCCAAATACATCCAAATAATATTTTTGATATCAAATCAGGTTACACAGGATGTTGAATTCAGTGCTAACTAATTTAAAGTCTCAAGTCAACAGTAAGAGAATGTTCAAAGGATTTGCTTAGTAGACGCAAAAGCGAGCTGAGTACCGGCGACCGGATGGTCGGATATCATTAGATAGATACTAGGAAACTCTGACTATCTGAGTATCCAAACGACCACTGGCAAATTTGTGCACAAAGAGCACCTTAAGATATAGACTACGACTAGGAAGAAAATGTTGGTAATCGTAGAAAGGTAACATTGCAAATATACAGTACATTAATGTTCAAAATAAGAAGAGATCCAATGTTCGAGTGTGAGTGTCTGGTCTGTAATGAAATATTAACAAAGAACATAACGTAGTAGTTATGAGCAGTTCTCGGAATCCACTTTGCAGCGCGAAACAACGCACCATTAAAGCAATCTGTAGGTTTTCCTGTACACATTGCATTGCACAGCTTATTTTTATTTTTCTGCGAAACATGATTGCTCTATTTGCGGCAACGGTATTATATGGCTATATTCTATTATTATGGACAGCTAGTTAACTACCAGTAGGTATATAGGTATACGTCATGCATGCTGTACCTGAGCTGACGTAGTTCGGAGTATCAATAAAGTACAGGACCAGCTTGTACCGGTTTTTTACACAGTACACGTCACGCACGAGCAATGAAATGTAAACACTTTGCCAAATTCAAAAGCAATGTTCTCGTAAAATAACGGTTTCTGCTTTGAGATAAGGCCAACTTCGTAATAGTACCTATGACTTCCAAAATACTATGTTCGTGAAACCGTTAAACATCAATACAGTAGGAGAAAATCGATTTATATTTCATTGCTCGTCTATATTTTACGCTATGTAATGGAAGCTAAGTGCAATTTCCGGATTCTAGAAGCTTCTAAGAACATTCCAGGTAATTAATAGGTACGAATAGGCAACAGTTACGAGGCAGAAGTACCTATTTACAGCAAATCGGATATTGTTGAAGTACCTAGCTACCTTAACTTTCTTCTCGAATTGCGTGAAGATAACAAGACTACTTACATAACTAATTCACATTCAAATTCTCAAGACATAAGATCGTGAACTTTAGCACAACTCCAAAGTTATTTTCAAAATGTTCGTCTACCCGCAACTACCGCCAAAGTTATTGAACTCGTTTTAGTCACAACTTAGTTATTGAATTTAACATTGCTGACTACTTAAAACTTTAGTTCTAAAACTTTGAAACTTTAACTATAAAGTATAGATGGCAGGACTTCGGTTACTATGGAAGTTTGGTAAGAAATGAATGATTAATACCAGTTTAATTGGTGGATAAGGTATTGAGTTACAGACGCCAGTAGTGGCAGCTTGATGTACGGGCGTCTCTACAAAGGTATTCAATACTGAAGTATCTAATGGTTACCTGGTAGACCGCACTTAACCGGCTTAATAGATGTATGGGTTCGTTCCTAATAACCAATTACGGACATGGAGCAATTTTTCAGCTAAAAGACTCAATTACATACCGGGATTTAGTTTCGCACCCTATTATTATGGATTCTGTAATACCGGAGGTCGGTTGGTAACGGAGGTCAAGGCCTTACCTAATGATTCTTTTCGGCTACCTTTACTTTACACATCAATGTTGAATTTTTTCACGGACCAAAACGGTTGGTGACATTATGAAAGGTATTCACAATCATAATTCTTTTCCTTACATACATAGGTACTTACTACACATTATCTACGCCTTTTTCTCTAAGCCTGGCTAGGAAGAAATTAGGATCTGACCTATCTACCTTTCGCACCTTCGGTTTTTCAGATGCATGTGTGTATTGTATAATTATCACTTGCTTCGGTGAAAGAAAACATCGTGAGGAAACCAACATGACTGAAAGATATTTCTCGCCGGCATGTAAAGCCAAGTCAGAGGTCCATCATGGGCGGCATTAAAACTGATACCAGACCACGTATTCACAAACGTTCGACTCGTTTCCGATTCGAAAACTCGTATATCTGTCTTCTTCTGGCATTACGAAAACGACCGAGATAGACATACGACTTTCCGAATCGGAAGCGAGTCGAATGGTTGTGAATAAGGGGCCAGGTTAGACACTAACCACACGATAAAGATAGAAAAAAGAAGACATATTTAAAAAAAAAAACGTTTATCTTCCCTAAAATATTGTAAACTATCATCATTTTTGATAAAATCAGCTTACATCGCTAGTTTCGTTCGCCGATATTCATCGAAGGTCAAGCCAAGTGAAGAAGCTCTTGATATGCACTGACTCCACAGTAGCGCTGGATCACAAAACGTGGCTATTCTGTAGTGGATACTAATCTCGAGATTGTTAAAGGTTACGAGTCTAGCCTCGAGATTTAGAGGGCTTCTAGTTGAAGGTGTGTAGGTTCTTCTGTAAACCTAAGAGTTTGTTGATGGCTGAAAGGTTCTCATAAGATAAATTGAAACTAAATAAAATGTGCAAAATAACCGTACTTTCGGATTCAGTGGTACACAAATCAAACTGACAAAAATCACCGATACCTACTAGCGAAACGTTACACTGTTTAGAGTTTCGGAAATCGGTTGTATTTCTGGAAACAATACTGAAAACTGTTTCGGAAATGTTTTTGACTGTAGTTACATAAAACATTTCCCTTCATTTGGGCTCCCCCGCAATGGAATAAAAGTAGCAACAGTAGGTATATAAAAAATTAAATTAACCAACAAAATTCTTATAAAACTAACTAAAGCTGCATAATAATTAAGCCACTTTCGTTTTAAAACCTTGCAACCACAATCCTGGAAGGTTTCCACGCAGACTTTCTCTCAGAAAACTGTATTCAGTGAATTTCTCTAATTAAACTTTGTGCGGTTAGCGCCGACTTTTGGCCACTTCTGGTTGCCTCTCTATCTAGAAAACTAATAATAAGACCACCCCACTTACCTGTACCTAACATAATTTGGTACTTATACAAATTAAGTTCTGCGAATCTGAAAACTTACGGTTTCTTTGTTTTCAGACGCGAACAATGTTCACAATTACAACTTTTCTATTGAAACGTGTAGGTACCTACGTAAAATTGTAGGTAAAAAAGTCGATTAACCTTACACCTTGACTGATAATAGTCCCCAGCTGAGGTTTAAAGTAGACGAGGACTGAACTGCATGGCATGCGATTCGGGAGCCCTATATGTCCAGCGGTCTTCAATGGGGGTGATTATGATCGCTTACGGCATGTCCAAGAATATCTAGCGGCTGGTCGTTCGACTAGAGTTAGTCGAAGATAAGGTATCTAAGAATCTGAGGGGCCCGCAAGGGCCGAAGCCTGCCGGGGTTGCGGGCCTGTTCGAAAGAGAGACCGCGGCCTCGGAACATAAAGGGCGAGGAAGGAACATGGATGGGTTTTAGTCAGTAAAAGTCTGACACTCCCTCCCGCTCCGCCCAGAGTGGGAGAAGTCATTTGATGATTTCCCATCCGAAAAAAAATAAAAAAGGTATCTAAGAAGCTTAGTCATAAACTACTCACACAAAACAATTTAAAATAATCATGTAGGTGCATTGCCCAGTAAAAACGGTGTCGCTTATGAATTAATCACAAAAACGAATTATTGTACCATGCCTAGTGCCACAGAAAAATAAACAAACCACAAAGAAACCATAGACCACATACCGTCAGAAATAAATATTAAAATAAACTCTCCTCCGTGTGGTTATTTGCGTCGGTCGCGTTCGTACCTGCCGGGTCCGATAATACGTGACGATCGCTTCCTCCATCCACGGCACCGCCATTATCGACACAAGAAAAAATATGGCGGAAACACCTGGTCAAGGTAGATAAAAGGAGGGTCAATGGGACTGAACGGTTATTGTTTTAGAATACTCTACTTGTATGGAGGGAGGCGGGAGCTGTGGACTATTTATTTTACGAATAGGTAAATACATACTTACCTGTAAACCTAATACTTGTAGGGCTTTTCTGCTCAATGTTTTAGAAATTAGCACTGTGCTAAATATATCAACAAACTAAAAAGAAGAAGAAACACTTGCTAAAGATCAAAAGAGAAGAGTAGGTGAATGATTATGGGAAAACTGAGGATCGTAACAGCGCACAAGACTCGGACATACATGGATGTCTGTAGTTAACAAAGACTTACAGGCATTTTCAATAACTTACTAGCAGGTTTCGGTAGATATCTATCTCTTTGACATTTTGTTTACGGACGGTTAGAAACAAAACCTCACAGAAAAGCTTTCTTTGATTTTTCTTTGTTCATAGAAACACCGAACGAGCTACGAGACGTGCCTTATTAACTAACAGTTACACGTAAGTAGGTAGCTAAGTTATAGAAAACGGCCGTTAGTTAATAGTGATAGGACCCGTGACGATGATAGAAATAGTACATTTTGATACAAGTGGAGAAAGTTTGTTATTGTAGTACAAGGCGGTATTAACACACTCGTGTGTTATTGAGCCGAGAACTGCAATAACAAATGTCCACGTGTATCAAACGACATTTTTCAATACACTTTTGAAGAAATAAAATAAAATAATGTAAAATATTTGTGTCATGAATGTCACGAGACTATGATTTAAAATTTATTTTTCCGCGCTTTGCTTTCGCCATGTTCAAGGAGAGGTAAAGGTATGAAGTCGTTATACAGCCTAATATAAAAAATAAATTTTAATTTGTGTTTGAATTTAGAACACAAATAAATGTTAAGTTGTTTATAAATGTAAATATTAGTTATAAATAATCATGTTTATCACAGATATTGAATTTATAAACACAATTTGAATATTCAAAAAATGTTATAAAGACGTAGATCGCTTTTCCGAAATAATAAAAAAAACAACAAACAATATTTTTTTTAATTATGCAATGAACCAATTCAGACTAAGTATCTGTATCAATTATCTGTGGCAAGTTTACTTTCTGCACGTGTGTGGAAAATACATGGAAAATGCACGTGTGTGAAATACACTGCATTTTGAAACTAATAGTAGTGCGAAAAGAAGCAGTTTTCGAGGTAGTGTATTGAAAATAAATAATTGGAGAATTTATTATTAGGACCCCAAAAAAGATGGGATAATTTTCAGGCCGGAAGAAGATTAATCGATAAGATAGTATAGTTTTCACTAATAGGCATGACGACAGAATCAAAATATAGCAAATCTTCCAACAGTTAGAGTATTGGAAAATAATGGACACGTATTTTTTTGTTTTTGTAAATCAATGAATATTGGCAACAAAAATAAAACGCATCAAAACTCTGGAGTGGGGGGCCTGGTGGCGGCAGAACTCGCTAAAAATGAAGTATACTACGGCGTGACGTGTTGAGAATTTTAAAAGCGTCGTATCTTCGTCAATTTTGGTTTACGTAACAAAAGAAAAAAATCGGGTCAAATATAGAAAACAATATCGATAGCGCTACCATCTACAATAAAAGTATCTACCTAGTACCTAACGAATTGTTTGCACATGCGGAAACTAGATGTCACATTTTGTCAATTGTCCCACCCCTTCCAGCGTGTCTGTTGGGAGGGCGGAGGGGTCACGCCTCCAATTTTTGTGCACCCTTGACGTGATAATATTCTGTAACAAAATGTTGTGCAACTAAAAAGTCTTAACAAACTTCACTAGATGGCAGGATTCGATACCTTCGAAAGAACCGATAAAATTATTTAAAAAGGAAAAGTTAATGGCCAAGTTTCATGGTACCATATTTTATAGTCTTTGATATTATATTATATCAATGTTTTTATAATAATTTTTGAAGCATACATTTGAATAGCGCGGCAACCTCTAAAATAAGCGGAACGCGTTATAGAATTGGACTCGTAGAGCACTGTACGAACCTTGTGTAGGTATAACTGACCCACAGGGCGCACGTATACAGCGACTGACCGTATGCCCTGAACAGTGTTATTTTAACCTCTTTCGTACACCGTGCGAACCTGCGAACCAACATAATCCCATTCCCACCCAGGTTCAAAACCCTGTTGCGCTCCCATTTGAACCGACATTTTTGTTTTCAGTGTTTAAATTTAAATTTTGTTATTTTATTTTGGTCTTTACTTAATACTCTATTATTTTCAGTCTGTTATTTGATCTCTTTTTTAGTTTTAAGTCATAGTTGCTTTATTTTGTTATGAATGTTGTGTACACCTATAATTGGTACGTAGATTATAACCATACCAAATGGACCTTTAATTATAAATATGTTATGTATGTACTGTTGGTGCACCTATTTTAAATAAATAAATAAAACACATCTACAAAGAGCGGCAGATTATACAAGTCCGAAAAGAATAACTGGCCTCTGTGTCTTGCATTTGCGGACTATGAGAATTTTGTGACAGCATCTGCAAAGTTCACAAATCAATAAATAAAAACCGATTTAAAAAAGAAACAAAAAAAAGGAGAACTAGAAAAATCCGGGTTTTATTAAAACAAACACCGGGTGTTTTACAAAGCTAAAACTCTTGAATTCCCGGTTTTTTGAGAATCGGGAAAAAACGGTTCGTATCAACCGATCTAGGCAATTATTTATGTGTGTCATACACAAAGCTGCAAAAAAAGGGGCATGTATTTGTGTTTTGTGTTATATGCTAAGTGTATTTTTTATTACCCGTGTATGAATTTGAATGTATGTATGAAATAAACTTAATTATGAAAACTTTAAAAGACGTTTGTTATTTTCTGTTGTCTTCCTAAAGGTGAACGCACACTAATCAGAGCCGAAGGAAGCGAAAGAGCCGAAAGAATCGTATTTTAGAATTACTTGGATGAAATCTTCTTTCGGCGCGGACAAGCGTTCGTTCACCTTAGGAGTTCTTTAGACCCTGACAACGTAACACAACCAGCCATCATCAGGACTGGCGATGGAATTACTGATCGCAGAAAATGAAACAAAAACAGTTTTTCGCATTTATCTTCATATTAACATGAAAAAAAAACGTAACTTGTCATAAATAATATTAATTTACATTTCAGAACTCGCAAAAATATGAGCGAAAATAAACATCTTGGTTACAGTACATTAAAAGAAGAGATTTACAGATTACAATAACTACAGCAAAAACAAAATTAAATGGATGCGGATCGACTCATTCATTGCAATAATCAAAACTCATTATATTCGTCAAGAGAATTAGCCTAATCTATCAGTCATTTGAACATAATTTGTATATAATTTATGTAGAAAAAAAACATCAAAATTAATATAATATAACCTTATAAATAACCTTTTCACACTTGTAAGCGTAAAAGCCGCAAAAATAACGTCCAGTGCTTACGGTACATTCATAGAATAAAAAATCTACGGTACGTTTTACTACTGTAAAGCCCTGTTCCGTCGTAACAATTCATTTATCGTTTGGTTTTTAGGTGGCAAAAGTCATAAACAACAGTTATCGTGTCGTCCTATATGTAAACACCTGTCTTTAAATACACAAGCCACGACACTTAAAACTACACGATTATGTGCCATCACGACAAAGAGGGAACGGGCATCATCCCACTGCTGGGCGAACGAAACGAACGATTAAAAAAGTTTAGTAGCACGTAACGACGGTAGGTAAACACTATTCCATCCAACTCAGGTACCATACTCGTAAGTCACACTCGCGCCAAACCATAAACGAGATGGCGTGACGAACAAGAGGTCTTAAGAATTTGAAAGAAGTAGTGCAACATCACGACAGTTGAAAGGAAGAAGGAATGGAGGGAGATCTTTATCCAGCAGTGTAACAATATGGGCTACCAATAATAACAATTTCACCCTTTGGCAAGCAAGCAAGTGTGAAAATAGCTATTACGTAAGGATATTTAAGCGAACTAAATATTTCATACAAGTACTAACGTTTTTAAATTATATAATTACACCAATAAAAGTATCAAAATAATGTACAAATCGGCCATTATGATTGATGGCCTAAACTAGAACATAATCAAGTGAAAATTAATATGAAGCTACCTTGCTCAAGACTTAATTATCCATATTATGGTTTTCAGCGTTTTGGTAATTTTTTCTTACTAATTCACATTATTGGTACTATACTTTGGCAAATGAAAGTAGACACTCGAATTATTTGCAAACTTTTCATATGGCAATGTTTAATTTATGTCAATCACAATTTGTCAAATTAGGATGACGTGTTGTTGTTGATTTATTGGGACCTATTATAGAGCAATTTTTCACCTTAAACATGAATAAAACGATTAAAAGTGGAGCGCGGGAGATGTTGTTTCCCATGATTTCGAAGTATGAAGAAAAACAACAGGAGAAAGACGCCCAATTCCACCAGAAACAAGATTGTTTACGTGTGGTGTTGGATTTCATAAGTTAGTATGACGCTCTGATGTTGATACTTTGTTTGTATTCGTAATTATAAAAATACTAAGGAATATTGTTGTTTTTATTCAATATAAATATCACATATCATGATTTCCGAATTGACACGCCCGAAATGCCTCTTTGGTTTTAAACATAATGGGTAGACATGATTTTACATCTCGAAACTTTAGTATGCTTCCCCTGATTAAAGGTGGACGGACACTTATCCGCGCCGAAATATTTTTTCTCATCCGTATAACGTCATCGATTCGACGCGGATAGGTGTGCGAGGTTTTATAAAATTATATACAAGTTATAATTCTAAAATTCGATTCTTTCGCTTCTTTCGGTTCTGATAAGTGTGCGATCACCTTAAAATACGACTTTCCATACAAAAAGTACCATGGGTTCTCATTTTTGGACCAACTATAACTGTAAAGTATCAAGTCAGGTAATTCCGGGTACTTCATACAGATTTTGGGATTACTAGGCTCAGATTTTTTAAATTTGCCGCGCTTTTTCAGTCTCTACTTTCATTTGCCAGACTGTAAACACCAAGACGTGTGCCAATCGTGGTTTTATATCGTGCGAGTAGGACGACGTCAATAAAACCTCCATTCGAGTCTCTTGCCTTCTCGCTCTTTATTTTTATGACCGCGCCGATATTTTGAAGTTTTATTCTAACTAATTTACCAATTTACCCGTTTCCGAATTATACGCCGTACGTATGTACGACGAATGTAGTCGCTTGAATATCGGATTTTTTAAATAATGTGAAGTAATATGAAAAATTGTTATTTGTATTTAAGACATCTAATTGCCTTTACATCAGATACATCAATGTAAATCGAAATCACATCAGTCTAACTGATAAGTTGGGCTCCGAAAAGGGTGGAGAATGAACATTTAAATTTCATTACAAAAAGAACGGTCAATATTCATTTCATAAATTCGATACAAATCTCACTGGCCATAAAGGTCAAATTATTGATCAAAATGATTATTACATAACCAGACAACCATTTTCGTCTACCGGTCTTTTCGGAGCCCCAACCAAATGACATAAAAATATAGTTTTAAGGAAATGGAAGATTACATTTGCACAGCGTTGGCATCAAGTACATTATCTATTAAAATATAGCCCATTAGCAGTTACTCCGAAGGTAAAAGTATTAGAATTAGTTATCTACATACAGTCATACATTGAATGCGTTATCAAAAGCTACCTGCTATATACCACCATCGTCTGATGAGACTCATTCTCATGAAACTACGAAACTCAATTCTTGTTTTTGTTTTTATGGCATTTTATTTACAAATTCTTCAATATTTAGGATACAAGAAGAGAGTATTCGTACTTCCGTTGTCAATTTACTTTGTTTTAGTCCGACCGTGGATATTATTGATTTTAATATTTTACTAGTTCTTTGACAGTAAAAAACTAGGTACTCCAAACACCGAAATTGATTTAATTCCCGTAAATTTCACTTTCTATATACCCGAACAAGATTACGTTATTTTATATTTTAGCTAAGTTTTGAGTCTCATATTTTCAAAACATTAGCAAACAACACTAACAGATAGAAGAGGCACAAAACATTACAATTCATTCATTCTAAATAAATTTCGTCAACTGGTAACACTGATTGTAAAATTGGTATGTGTTACCCTTTAACAATAGTCACTTTAGTCAAAAACACCAATTTATTATTAATTTAATTAATAAACGTCTTTTTTTACAGTATACAAAAAGTATACGCCATTATAACAAATGTTTCAAACCGCGCAATACAATAATTACTTCATGTTTTATCAAAGCAAGAAAATGATTAAAACATGATGACATCCACCGTCGGACAACGATCATCAATGAACATGATTCCAATATACACACGCATATAAAACGCTCGTAATATCAACAACTAACTAAATTACACTATTGTAGTTTTACTACATTTTTCGCTAGTTTCACAAAAATATCCATTTCGCGAGGGGTTCTAGCACCTCTGTCGTTGGAAACGCGTATCGATTCTTTGGGAGAGATACTCGTCAAAATGTTACATACACGCTATGAAATACCAAATATACATACAGTTACTGACAATGAACATTGAAATTATTAGGGTTAAATTAAATAATAAATAAATTCAATAACACTCCTCGTCGACATAACAATTTGTGAACTTATTTATGTACAATTAAATACTTAGAACTACACGTAGTGTCGTAATATCATAAGGTTTATGACTGGATAACTCACTGTCGGCATTCGACTGAATCACAAGCGTTACTATACCTAACCCGACACTATCTTCTCGCGCGTTTGTGTCGGTGCCCCCTGCGGCATTATGTGAAGTCATTAAACTGCGCCAGAGCCGTCTTCACTCTGAAAGGAAATCGTTACTTTAACTACGATGAAAAATTAAATTACCACTAAAGGGTCAATCGGATGACTAACCGTATGGTGCGTACGTACTATACGGTTGGTCGTCCGATGCAGAGCGCGCGCAGCACACCCAGCTCGGCCAGCCGCGCTTGTCGCGCCACACCAGGTTGTGTACGACAGTGGGTGAGTATGTACTCACTTCTCGTGCAGATGAGCGGCGTCGTGCCTTGCGCGCATCTGCTTGAGCGCGCGCAGTACGCCCAGCTCGGCCAGCCGCGCTTGTCGCGCGCCGGCGCCCGCCTCTCCGCGCCACACCAGGTTGTGTACGACAGTGGGTGAGTATGTACTCACTTCTCGTGCAGATGAGCGGCGTCGTGCCTTGCGCGCATCTGCTTGAGCGCGCGCAGTACGCCCAGCTCGGCCAGCCGCGCTTGTCGCGCGCCGGCGCCCGCCTCTCCGCGCCACACCAGGTTGTGTACGACAGTGGGTGAGTATGTACTCACTTCTCGTGCAGATGAGCGGCGTCGTGCCTTGCGCGCATCTGCTTGAGCGCGCGCAGTACGCCCAGCTCGGCCAGCCGCGCTTGTCGCGCGCCGGCGCCCGCCTCTCCGCGCCACACCAGGTTGTGTACGACAGTGGGTGAGTATGTACTCACTTCTCGTGCAGATGAGCGGCGTCGTGCCTTGCGCGCATCTGCTTGAGCGCGCGCAGTACGCCCAGCTCGGCCAGCCGCGCTTGTCGCGCGCCGGCGCCCGCCTCTCCGCGCCACACCAGGTTGTGTACGACAGTGGGTGAGTATGTACTCACTTCTCGTGCAGATGAGCGGCGTCGTGCCTTGCGCGCATCTGCTTGAGCGCGCGCAGTACGCCCAGCTCGGCCAGCCGCGCTTGTCGCGCGCCGGCGCCCGCCTCTCCGCGCCACACCAGGTTGTGTACGACAGTGGGTGAGTATGTACTCACTTCTCGTGCAGATGAGCGGCGTCGTGCCTTGCGCGCATCTGCTTGAGCGCGCGCAGTACGCCCAGCTCGGCCAGCCGCGCTTGTCGCGCGCCGGCGCCCGCCTCTCCGCGCCACACCAGGTTGTGTACGACAGTGGGTGAGTATGTACTCACTTCTCGTGCAGATGAGCGGCGTCGTGCCTTGCGCGCATCTGCTTGAGCGCGCGCAGTACGCCCAGCTCGGCCAGCCGCGCTTGTCGCGCGCCGGCGCCCGCCTCTCCGCGCCACACCAGGTTGTGTACGACAGTGGGTGAGTATGTACTCACTTCTCGTGCAGATGAGCGGCGTCGTGCCTTGCGCGCATCTGCTTGAGCGCGCGCAGTACGCCCAGCTCGGCCAGCCGCGCTTGTCGCGCGCCGGCGCCCGCCTCTCCGCGCCACACCAGGTTGTGTACGACAGTGGGTGAGTATGTACTCACTTCTCGTGCAGATGAGCGGCGTCGTGCCTTGCGCGCATCTGCTTGAGCGCGCGCAGTACGCCCAGCTCGGCCAGCCGCGCTTGTCGCGCGCCGGCGCCCGCCTCTCCGCGCCACACCAGGTTGCCCGCCACGAACAGCGCCGCCTCCTGCAGCTTGCTCTCCGGATGAGCCTGCACAGTGCACACAGACCATCATAAGGTGACGTTTCCGAAAGTTAATCCTATAGGAGACATGTGGGAATCGACCAATCCCATTGTTTAAAAAACCCATATCGCGTCTCTCGCCTCTTATGCGTTTGGTCGAATATTCCAAATCCCGCCTAAACCTTTTTCTTATCAACACTTGTAGCGCACTCAGTTTCCAAATACCGCTCATTTTCTAGATAAAATACGTTTGCTTTCGCGCTGAAATAACGCGACGAAGGTACTGCTTTACAGAGTGAATTTTTCAAGTGGGCGTGGATTGGCCTAATTCATAAGAAATAGCGACAATGCTCAAAGGAGTCTCGGGCACGATTTTGATGAAAACCAAAACTGCGTTATTGGATTTTTAATCCTACTTAATATTATAAATGCGAAAGTTTGTAAGTATGGATGTATGGATGTTTGTTACTCTTTCACGCAAAAACTACTGAACGGATTTGGATCAAATTTAGCACACAGATAGTTTATTACCTGGATTAACACATAGGATACTTTTTATCCCGGTAATAAGATCCCGTGGGATAATTTCAAACTTCACGCGGGCGAAGCCGCTGGCAGAAGCTAGTAATAAATATTCCTAGTCAAGAACCGAACCCGTTGATTTTAGAAAAAAAATTGTAAGTATCAAATTCTGGAAAGTAATGATATACAGCAGGAAAGTAAAATTGTAACTACTGTAGGGCCAAGATAATATATCACATTTGACAACTTCATCAAAATTCAACAACGTAACCTTGTAACGGTGGGCATAAAATTATTATTATTTATTTTTTCAAAGTTAGGACTGCACATTTGCGTAGTTTTTTCAATTGCGATTACATATTTATTCCATTAATGACATAAGAAGGTAATTTCACGATTTACTTTTATTAATTTACCATTTTAAACATAATAAACAATTTCTGTTCTAAAAAGAACTGAACGTCGGCGTCGACGTCAGCGAACCCTTTTTCTTTTTAAATACTAGAGACGTAACCAAATAAAAACAAATTTATGTATGTACCACCCTTCGGTACTGCTAAAATGTCGACTCTGCTACAAACATGCATGTGCAGAAGTCATTACAGAAGACTGGAAAGGTCGTGGAAAAAACAAAGTAAATAATTTTATCTACCCAAATATCACCAGCATTACCAACCAACAGAAATAAACGGAACTGTTATGAACTCATAACCTACTGAAAACAGTAGGTTATAAATTTGGAACAGGTGTCAAATTCAAGTGAGTGTGCTATTCTAGTATCTACATTAAATCAGATATCGATACGAAACCCCAATTCAGTATGATTTTAATTATAAATCGCACGACATTTTGATCTCGAGTGACAGAAGAATAGAGACTTTGTTCGTTTGCCTATGATTTAAAAAAAATGCCTTTTTGTTCGACATTTCGTTAATTACTACGAACTCATACTGTTTCGTATTTTACCAAAAAAATGTTATTTACTTTAGTTTGCCGTATACCACAATACGTTGCGTTTGATCGGAAATAATCGAAAGTCGGTGCAATAGAACTTCAATCTTCTTTCTCGTTAAGAAATTACGACGCATAATCTTCAACATGGTTGGTCAACTTCCGAATATCCCGAAGCTTTAAGTCTGCGCCGAATTGAAATTAACGCAGCATGGCGCAGTCCGAACTTGGCCTAAAGAAGTTACACGTAGTAGTACAATCACAGATAAAAGCAACACACACTCTCGCGACATACACAACTTTATATCTGCTGTCTGCGAAATTTACTCCGTTTCATTTGGGCTTTTACACATTGATGCTGCATGGAAATTTTTGTACTAAACGCCAATCAAGAGCGCATTTAAGCTCGATTATTGCTTGGCACTTGTCTAAGTTATCACGTTTCACACATCCACTTATTCGCTCTGTTTACATAAGCACATACCTTCCGTCGTCTTTTGCATCGCCCATTGAATCGCTCTCGTCACGTACTCGGTTGATGTTTGTCCCCAGGACCGTTTGGATGCTTGGACCTAGGGCCAACATCCCAATATTATCTGCGACATTCTTGCAAAAATGAACTTTAAGTCATCTTAACAAGAACGTTACATCATCTTCGATTATTAGGTTTTATGATTGCAGGGTAAGGAACTTTGTTAAATTCAGCAAGAATGTCTTAGTGTTTGTGAATCTACTATGGTAAAATCATTTACTCAGTCTTCCATAAGCATCATTTTCATAACTCACGTATAATTACTTTTTGAATACAATCAAAAATAATTTTGTTATTAATCATTTTTCATTCTCAATATCCAATTCGCTACAGGACCAAGGAGCTAGCTAATACAAAAAAAAATAACACAGTCACACTTCTCACATTCTAGCAGGTTTGTTGCAATAACTAAAACCAAGTCATTCATTCCAACCTATGAATTCACTGCAACACATGTTTGTTAGCCAAATCTAGAAGGAAAAATCTAAAGGACAAATAAATAAAAGCAGTGTACAAATTGTCCCAGGAACAGTATGAGTTTCGGCAATAATAACGCGTGACGATGAACTCCGAAGCTCGTACATTTTCTGGCTTAACTGCATACAGGGTGGATTTTTTTAATTCCACCCGGAGGGAAAGTAGTCTAAATACTGAAGTACTTGGCATCGAAAAATTCCACCCTGTATATTGGGTAGGTACATCAGGAAGCGAGATTCGCCTATATTAGGTGCCTATATCTTATTTCTTAGTGTCGTTCCAAGTGTGAGCTTTACGCAAAGCAGTCATGCATGAGGGAGAGTGGTATTGGAAACCTTTGGAATTTCGATTGAAATGATTTCTGGGACGTAATATACTATCATTGTAGAGGTTGATTAACACATTCAAAATGGCGGTTATATTACGACGATGTGTTTTAGTGAGATCAGAATTGCTAAGGTCCAACATAGCAATTGGAGTGTAAGTCTTAAGCATATTATCCGTTTTTAGCGTAATCATGGCAATATTTTAAATATGTTTGGCCGAAAATTCAGATATTGGCCCTTTTTTAATTATTGTAATTCTTCAAAATCGGAATCGAAAAGTTTTCAGTTGGCAAGCTTCGCTTATTTCAACACATTATATGAACACCATTTGAACTACGTTTGAGAGTCTGTCATGCGTTCAAAAAAAGGCGATGTTAGAATTAATAGGCTGGCTATTTTGACTGCTAAAAAACGGTAATCGATTATTGTAAGTTATTACAGCTCAAAACTGACCATTGGCATGTGAAATGCATGTGCAACATAAGAAGTTACAAATACACTCGCGGAATGAAAAGGTACTTCCAAATATATTATTTATTTTATTTCTTAAGAAAATTTACAGCTAGACAGACAGTAAGAGAAAGAAAGTCATTTTCACACCACCTGCTCGACAATGTCAAGTTATGTCATGCAAACCTAACCTAAATTAAGTAAGTCATTTACGACCTGAGGTCTAGCAGGTCATAAACATTGTACTGAATTTATGACCCGCTGGTCAGTAATATGATTTGAATTTGGAATATAAATCGCATACGAATATTTACGATAAGTGCCTAGTAGGTACATACAAATTCCATGCATTCACCATGATCTGCCCTAAAAATTAATTGTTCGAAAATCGAACTGGCCACCACGAGATAGAATATTAATAAAACCAAAAAGAACACAAATTAAAAAAAGGCGCGAATACTAAAAATTGCTTTGCTTTGTTCATTTTTATACAACACATTACTTAAAATATTGCAAATTCTCACAAAAATGGCGAGTGACGATAGTGATTTGACTCCGGAGTATTTTAAATCCGAAGCCATTGGCATTACCAACAATCTGCTCCCAGAAAAGTCCAAGGAATCGTACATGAAACCCTACGACGATTTTTACAAGTGGAAAACTACAAAGGGTGTCAAACCGTATTTGAATCAGTACTTTTAGTCTACTTCCAGCATTTATCATGTACAAAGAAGCCTAGTAGCCTATGGTGCATCTATTCGATGCTCAGGTCAACTTATAAACATGAAAATAAATACTTAGATTCTAGTACTATTGCTTTTATTGTCTCGTAGATGGTGTGAAAAGTAGAGTATTCACCTCGGGGATAAAGGTGGTAACTTCGTCTTGAGCGACCTTGATTCCCACGCTGCACTCAGGATTCTTGTCTTAACTCCCTCGCTTTGCTCGGGAGTTAACGCTAGAGTACTTCGTTTTGCTCGGGATTCAAAACGGCGCGCGCCCGCTACATAAAACACTACTATATCCCCTTTTTTTTTAGGATGGGAAATCATTAAATGACTTCTCCCACTCTGGGCGAAGCGGGAGGGAGTGTCAGACTTTTACCAGACTAAAACCCATCTATGTTCCTCCCTCGCCCTTTATGTTCCAGGGCCGCGGTATCTCTTTCGAACAGGCCCGCAACCCCGGCAGGCTTCGGCCCTTGCGGGCCCCTCCCCTTATGCTGACATCTCTTTGAGGCGCGCGTGGAACACGAACGCGCCGTCGACACGCGTTCGTGTACCAAGCATTCTGTACATCAAACTAAGTAACTTTACGCAAAAATAATTGCTGCTGGGAAAAGCCTTTTTTTTTGGGCTGAAAAATTATGTTTTGAGGTAGAAATCAATGTGACGCACTCAAAACATTGTGCTGATAGATGCATTGAATAGTACGGGGATCGTGGATGTGTTAAAAGTAATAAAAGTCTTACATTAAAAACTTGTATCTAAAAAAACTTGCCAAAAAGTTGGAACTTTGACCCCCAATATCTCCGTAACTAGAAGGTTCGTGTAGAACAAAAAAATAATCGCAATGACAAGAGAACAAGTGCCCTTCGGCTTCGTTAAGAGATTTTTTACATCGTATAAAATGTCTTGCTAGACAAACAAAGAAGATGGGTGGTGCAAATCAAAATTTACCGAGACCTTTTCATTCCTAGACTGTACTAACGGACTTATTTACACAAATAGTAAAACATTGTTCTTACCAGGTAATCAACTAGTTTTCTGAGCACATCTTCGTTGGCCATGATGAGATCCTTTGCCTTCTCGCCGTCGCCGATGTTACCGAGGATGCATAGCGCTTGTTCTTTAACCTCCGCTGGGTAGGAACCCTCTAGCACTACTATCACAGCCTGGTGACAAGAAAAGGATATTTTTTTTAAAACTGACTAAGGCCGAAATGTGCATACGTATCTTAGCACATACAGGGTGTACACAAACTCATCACGAAGCCGTCAACCATGCATTGTACATCAAACTAAATATCTTTACGCAAAAATTATTGTTGGGAAACAAATTTTTTTTTTGGGTGAAAAATCGTGTTTTGTGGTAGAACTCAATGTTACGCACTGACTACATTGTGCTGATGGATGGATTGAATAGTACGGTGTTTGTGGAAGTGTTTAAAGAAAATACCTTGCTTTAAAAACTTGTATTCAAAAAGTTGGAACTTTGACTCCCAATATCTCCGTAACTAGAAGGTTCCCAGGTATGGCGTAAAGCAAGTGCCAGTTAACATCGCAACAGTGGTCATTGACCCACCTACATTAAACATTTATTAAAGTTCTCAACTTTAAAATTCAAAAATAAGCCTTTTCACGTCTTGAATCGTCATCTATCGTGATCTTCAACATTTTTAACCCCGACGCAAAAACGACGGGGATGTTATAAGTAGGGATGCCTCGATACGCGTTTTTGCCGATACGATACCGATACCGATACTATTTTAAAAATATCGGCGATACTAATACCAATACAACACAATTAATTAATAGTTTTAGTAATCAACATTAACATTTATAAGATTTTTATTTAAAAAACCAAGTATTCTTAAGTTATGCGGGCAAAGGCGATTTCGCAAGTCTGTTTGAATAAGACCTGCGGTGGAAAATAGTCTCTCAGATGCGACAGAACTCATATTTTGTAAACTAAAGTACTTCTGCGCCATTTTTTTTTTCAAGTTTGTGTATAAGACGTCACTTTTAAAGCGCGAAATTGGAATAGTATCGTTGAATCTGCCATAAAAATATCGCCCATACCGATATATCGGCAAACCCGAAGCATCGCCGATATATCGGTATCGGTATCGGTATCGGATGCATCCCTAGTTATAAGTTTGACGTGTCTGTGTGTATGTGTCTGTGCATCATATCTCCCGAACGGATGAACCGATTTTGATTTTGTTTGAAAGGTGAGTTAGTCAGGAGTGTTCTTAGCTATACTTAAAGAAAATCGGTCCAAGATGGCCGCCGCCCCGAATCGGCGGATTACATAATTATTCAATTATTCAGTGTCCTTATGAAAAAAGCATATTACAAAATCAAGGACTACGTTGATGACAAAGAAGTTTGGCTATGATTCCTTCTGCGCATGCGGCTTCCCTGGTAGCTCATAAACGGCACAGATTTGTGGATGTCTCTAACTATTCTCAATCTCATTATTCTTTTTCTTTTGATTCAGATTATTACAGTAGTTTTCAAATCATTTTTTCTCATATTTTGCTCAGAATAGTTACAGCACTGATGACAATATTTGTGTCACTTGTTTAATTTAGTTCTGTAATTAAATATTCTTTTTATTTTTACCTTTGTATAGATGCTTTTTTACCTATTATTTGTGAATGAGTGAACATTGAAGGCCTTTTAGATTCCCGGATGCTGTTTAACTTTTGTTAAATATTCCTTTTGTTTTACATTTTTTGTATAGCAAGCAACGACCTATTGTCGGGCCTACGCTGTCCCCCCATACTTTAGTACTAATGCTGTAATGAAACAATAATATTGTAATACCAAATGATTTGAAAAGAGTAACCATGGAGTTTCTTGCCGGTTCTTCTCCATGGAATCGACCAACGCGAACCGTGCACCTTTTTCGACGTTTTATAAGTGCCCATCCAGGCCTATGTGAAATAAAATATTTTGATTTTGAAAAAACAATAACTCCCTCAATATGGGTATCAAATGGAAGGGCTTGACTAGTAGGATACTATACGCTATAATGAATTTCAAATCCAAGATGGCCGCCTCTACAAAATGGTAATTACATTTTTTTTTTACAACTCCCTCAAATGAAAGGGACAACACCAAAAACCGGGAATACATTGAAATTATGACCCTGCGTGTCGGGGGCTTTTTAATTTTTTTAATGTAATGTAACTTGTTGCTAATGAAAACCGATTTATGGTTCATTTGTTTTGGTTTGTATGAAGAGATATTAAAGACTAAAAGGGCAATGATGATCTTAACTGACACTTACTATAGAACAAAAAAATCGCAATGACGGATCGTAATCTGTCACTGTCACACAACTGGAAACCAGAAAGTGCAGGACAGAGACGGAGTCATGTCTAACTGTAGTTCATTATACCTGCATAACTTGCGAGGAGTACTCGCTCATGATGGCGTCTATATGGTGCCTGGTAGACAGCAGGTTGCGCAGTAGCCCCAGTGTCTTCATGATGACGCGCGTGTCACTGTCGCCGAGCAACCGGAACATCTGCTCGGTTCCTAAGCAGCTCAGGATGCGCTGCTTCACTTTTTGTTCAGCCTGGCGAAATAATAAAGTAGTTAGCTGGATGATATATACCTGGCAATATTGGTACAAGCCCACCACACTATTTCCAAACCACTGTAACTCCTGAAAACCATGATCAACAGTGGCGACCACCAGAAAAGAGCCGAGACTATGAAGCTCGACCAAGTCTCAGAGAATGAATTTAACTGTCTTGGATCAAGCAACGAGATTTATCAGAAAGTATTAAAAAAAACCGTAATTTCCACTTCCCTCTATATCAGCAGGAGACAGAACGAAACAAGGCCAATAGGCACAAAGGGACGTTTACAACGGGTATATACTTGATAATATATTTAAATAATTTATATATGTCACCGTAAAATTGTCAAACACGTTAGATGCTGCCCCCATAATCGGGACTTGGGGAACCCCCACGTTAGGTTAGTTAGGTTCCTTTAGACCTTGCACCCAAGAAATACGAGGCCCACTTCACTTTTTAGGAAAATATAAAATATTTTGAGGTTAGGTTATATTAATCGGTATTTCTCAGGAATAGTACATTATCTTTTCATGTATGTGGTATCATTGGGCAAGGGGGACCCCTCCTTCCCTCCCTCTCCTCCACACCGCGCGAGTTCACTTCCATCGCATGCATTTCACAATATTACGGTTTCACTTCGATAGATTACAATCGACCGAAAACTAATGCGTTTTATTGTAAGCAGTATGTTCATTTGACAATATTTCGAGAGTTTACAATCTTTCTAGTTATTTTACAATCTTCCGGTGATTCGATGAGATCAATCGTGTTTGACAAATTTACGGTGACATATACATAATTATATACTTATTTTATTCATACAAAATGTTACCTGAAAAGCCATATTCATAAGCGCCCAAATTCCATTCAGTCTCAACGCAGCTTCAGGCATCTTCGTCAAATTACATAACATTTCTACTGCACCTACAAAGAAAAACGCCAAAAAATAACTAAAAACACAAACCTTTGGCGTCAATCGATTGGCTACAAGGTGTGTTACAAACCTTGGTCCAACATTGGTTCTTTGGCTGGAGAGAATTCGAGCAGTAAATTGCAGAGTGTTGACGACCCAACTGTGAGTAGTTCTGTTCCGGGAGAATCGCCTAGTAGTTGCATGAGGGGCTTCCATACGGCATGGTCCTAGAAAATTATTTGAATATGTACTGTCTGTGTTGTTTCGTATTCACAAGTCAAAATAACGACCGTGGAGGGGTGAAACTTTGAAATATTTACCTGAAATGTCGTTCGTAGCTGTTGCACAGATCTTGAAAGTGAGTGTAAACATCTTACAGCTGCTAATCTTACCTACAAAGAATAGATCAACAAATGTAATAAACTGGTGCTAATGATATTGCATTTAAAACAGGCTTGTTTTTATAACGATTCGAATGCCTTGAACGAAACGAAATTTATAATAGACTAACAGATGTCACGCGGTTTCCTTCGCGTAGTTCTCGTTCCCGTGGGAATACGGGGATAAAATATAGCCTATATTACTCGCAGATAACGTATCTGCTGTGTTATTTGTGAAATAATTTTTCAAATCGGTCCAGTAGTTTTTAAGTTACATACAAAAATACAAACATAGAAATTTTTCCTCTTTATAATATTAGTACAGACGAAAACACTTTGAAAACTGAGGGACTTGTCTTCGACATTTGAATTTACATCTCACCGAAGCCTCAGGGTTATTCATTCCATTGACAACATGCACCATCAAGCCGTGCGTCTCAATGATCCTCTTCCGAATATCCTCGTCGTTGGCTCCCAGGGACGCGAAACATTTGAACGCGCCCTGCTTGGCGGCCGGTGACGGGCAGTTGACTATCTCTGCTAATGACGTCATCAAGTGGTTTGATATCGCTGCTAGCCTTTGAAGGGATGTGTCTACCTAGAAATGTGAGAAATGGTTGCAATTAGTTGGGGTTTTAAACATAGTTTGGTCACCCACAGTTGTGTAGGCGCATGTGTCAATCTATACTCTATTCTAATATTGCCTACTTGTAAATCTGCCAGCAAATTGAGTAAATTAAATAAACTTAAATATATAAGTTATAACTTAAACCGGATATAAGTTAGTTAACCGGAGCCCAAATCAAACCTTTTTTGAATTCAGGATTTATCTAAAGCCAACGCATATCCTACATCACTGTTCGCTCTTTTTCTGCTGAAAGTGGATAGTAATTACTAATCCATCCGTAATAGGGTCAAATAGGTGAAAGCTTGAATGTTAGTTTACTCATGTGAATGCTACAAGGCTTATATTAAGATAGAATCTCGACTGTAGTAAAGGCATATGTTAGGTCGAATCATCAGTCGTATGTTCATGGTATAGAAGTGTTTATAGAATTTCTTGTCCATTCTTCTACATTGCAAAATCTACACTTTGGAATGTTATTGTGGCTTGTGGCTCTATAAAAGAGCTTACAACAGGAATTCTAAAAAAGAAGATGGTTATGTATTCCACTATCATCATACCTTTTTGACAGTTATAGTGTCTGTAAATCTTATACAGGATGTATTTCACCTCATCACAAAGCCGTTAACCAAGCATTCTGTATATCAAACTAAGTAACTTTACGCATAAAATATTGCTGGGAAACAACTTTTTTTTGAGGTTATAAATCATGTTTTGTGGTATAACTCAATGTTACACACTCAAAACATTGTGCGGATGGATGGATTGAATAGTACGGGGGTCGTAGAGATATTTAAAGTAAAAATCATGCGATAAAAAGTGGTAATTTAAAAAAAAGCTTGTCAAAATCTTGCAACTTTGACCCCCAATATATCCGTAACTAGAAGGTTCCCAGGTATAGTGAAGAACAAAATAATGATCAGAATGACGAGTAGAACAAGTGCCTTTCGTATTCGTTAAGAGGTGTTTTACACCCTTTATTTAAAAATAAAACGGTTGTAGTTTGAATAATGGTGTTCCCTTACGTGAGGCAACTGTCGCATACCTCTGCTAAGTAAGCTAAGGTCTCGGCCGCCGACGCGCGGATGTCCTCGGGCATGTCCTTCGTGCACAGCCGCGCCAGGCACGGGAGAGCTCCGAACACCACTCTGGAAGAGGAAGATGGAGGATTATTAGGGTAGACGACAAAATAAATCTAATAAGTCCGTCAGTTAAATAATCAAAAAATATTTGTTCCGTATTTTTTCTTTTGTTATGTAAACCAAAATTGACGAAGATACAACGCTTTTAAAATTCTTAATGCGTCACTCCTATGTATCATTTTTAGTTCGTTCTATCGTCACGAGCCCCCACTCCCAAGTTTTGATGCGTTTTATCTCCGTCAATATTCGTTGATTTACGAAAACAAAAAATACGTGTCCATTATTTTACAATACTCTAACTGACGGACTAAATAGATTTGTAATTTTTGGATACTGTCGTCATGCATATTATTATAGGACTAGTCAAATATGATCGCATTACCGGTCATTCTACAGGGTGACTGGCTCGGGACCCGCCATAGCAAATTCGCATATAGAGGAGGTCATTTTCTAATTACTGAACCTTACTTTCCCTAGCCAAAGTTTTATAGTTTAAGAGCCTATACTACCTCAAATGGCTTAGCAGAATCCTTCGATACGCCGAAAATACTGCAGCATAAATTTTGAAATAAATATATGGTAAAGTTGAGGATTATTGTTAAGTCCTATATTTGGCGAAAACACGATTCCAGAAAATTTTCTCGATAGAAAAAATATCCAAAGTTACCTCTAAACTGAACAATAAACCGCTGGCAATCTTATAATACTTAAAATAAGATCATGAAACTTTTTATACTAACTGAACTATCTATAGAGCAGGTCTTATATTATTTATTTTTTTGAATTTCCTTTTTTTTCGCCGAAAAATAAATCGCCTATAATATCGGTCATATCAAAGTTGGTTCCCTGCCGCGTGCCACCCGCGCTCAGTCCTGCTCCGGCTTCCGTACGGGAGGGCTGTGTCAGTTTGCGCTCAGGGCACATTACGCAATTCAACAAATAAAAATAATGAAATACATGAGTTTAGAGTGTTTGCGTGATGGCAAATAACAAAAATAAAAATTAGAAGCGACAGGGCTGGCGTAAGAATTTCTCAAACATATGATCGAAATGAAGTATCTACTGACCGATCTATTTAGGTACAATATTAGTGATTACAAACATGTAGGTGAATATGTAGTAGGTACACACGTTTGGAGCAGTTTCTGTGTGAGTAGACCAGGTACATAATTACCGTAAATACAATTATATTTTATTTACTTTCAAAGCGCTTGGCGGCTGCAGTACGGGTCGCAGGTTCGATTCCCGCACGGATCATGTGTTAGGTATATTATGTGACGGTCTACAAATAGTTGTGAAGACTTGTGTTTGTAATCGCACCGTCTACGTTTGGAACTTTGGAGCAATCAGTTTAGGGTAGATAGTTAGACGATAGAATTCTCTTTATTATGTCCTTACACCATAAAAATTCCAGATTCGAAAATAATAAAAAAAATCCTAAATAAGTTTGCTTTTTTTTACACATACAACAAAGTGTAGATTTTATACTTTTATTACTCTACTTACCTATTTCTCGAATTGCTCCTGAAAAAGACGGTGCAGTTACAAACTCAAGTCTTCACAACTATTTGTAGACCATCACATAATAACACATGTTCCGTGCGGGAATCGAACCTGCGACTCGTACTGCAGCCGCTAAGCGCTTAGAAAGTAAAAAAAATATAATTGTAGGTAGCTGCAAGAGACCAAACTATTGCTTGTTTCACACACACTTACCTACCTATCAAGTATTCATAGTCATACAAACCATGCCTTGAGAATCATGAACACAACAAAAAAAAAATCCAATATGCTGTTATGCGCAGTCATGCATTTTTTTTTTTTTTACAGTAGCAAAGCGTTATACTACCACGTCAATGTATCCACAGAACTAGTAATGCAAATCCGCTCTGTTTCAAAATCCATTTTTTGGATCGGATGTTTGATCCAATCCGGATTATCCGGATTTTACGGATTTTTCACGAAAATAAACAAATCTACCCATATTCTGTTTCTTATTTTTGTGTGAATGGGAATTTAATTTTGTTATTTGAAATTATTCAAATTCAATACCATGGTTGGTTTGGTTTTGAAGCCTTTTCCCAATTATGTTGAGGTCGGGTTCCAGTCTAACCGGATGCAGCTGAATACCAGTATTTTACATGGAGCGACTGCTTATTCTTTGTAAATATATATTTTAATGTTTTTTTAATATATATATATATATATATTTTTTATCATTATTATATTATATTTGCAATCGGTCTACTACTACCTACCTACTACTGCCTACTACCTACCTACTACTACCTACTACCTACCTACTACTGCGTACTACCTACCTACTACTACCTACTACCTACTACCTACCTACTACTGCCTACTACCTACCTACTACTACCTACTACCTACCTACTACTACCTACCTACTACTACCTACCTACTACTACCTACCTACTACTACCTACCGACTACTACCTACCTACTACTACCTACCTACTACTACCTACCTATTACTACCTACCTACTACTACCTACCTACTACTACCTACCTACTACTACCTACCTACTACTACCTACCTACTACTACCTACCTACTACTACCTACCTACTACTACCCAACGGGATAAAAAGTATCTTATGTCCTTCTCCTGGCTCTAAACTACCTCCCTGACAATTTTCAGCTAAATCGGTTCAGCCGTTCTTGAGTTATAAGTGGAGTAACTAACACGACTTTCTTTTATATATATAGATTTGCAATCGGTCGTCAGACCATAAGCGAACTTTTTACAAGCTACATGGCGTTGTGGTGTAGCAGCCAGTGCTGCGCCTCCCACTTATAGAAGGTGGTTCCTCTTCAGCCTTTTCACCACCTCTGTCGGGTTTAGCAGTTCAGTCACTAGTGGGTTTGGGTGCATGGTTAGGCGAACCATATGTTGGGATTTGTACCGCTCAATTTCAGAGTTTACGAGGGGCACCTGCAGGAAGTCGTGAATTTCGCTATTCCGGGCAAA
This sequence comes from Xestia c-nigrum, assembly GCA_916618015.1. Lineage (NCBI taxonomy): Eukaryota > Metazoa > Arthropoda > Insecta > Lepidoptera > Noctuidae > Xestia > Xestia c-nigrum. The sequence goes on from OU745260.1 coordinate 18,811,703, forward strand.
CCAAGGTGCATTTACTATGGCTCTTAGTATTCCGTTTTGAACCCTTTGCAGGCAGAGAATGTTAGATTTGCTGGCTACGCCCCACAATTGAATTCCGTACGTCCATATTGGTTTAAGGACCAAGTTGTAGATGAGTAGCTTGTTGTCTACAGAGAGAACAGAGTTTCTTCCCATGAGCCAATAAAGATTGCGGAATTTATGGTTTATCTCTTCCCTTTTCTGCTTAATGTGATGCTTCCATGTGTGTACGACCGGATGAGCAGGAACATTGAGTGTGGAAGTTTTGTCTTCACTTTTGCCAGTAATCCTTTGTGCCAGACTCGGTCAAAAGCTTGTTGGACATCCAGAAATGCCGCTGAGCAGTACTTTTTGCGTTCAAAGGCCTGTCTTCCTGTTTGGTAAACTCGGTGAACCTGTTCTATTGTTGAATGGGATTTCCGAAAACCAAACCGATGAGGTGGAACAACATCATTGATGTCCATACATGGTTTTAGTCGGTTAAGGAATATCCTCTCCCACAGTTTGGACAGTACAGGAGTTAAGCTTATCGACGATTTTTGTGGGTTTCATTACTATTTGTTGGTAGTCATAAACATTGGTGATTAAAATACCTCGGAACTTCAAAACTTCGAGCCAGTCACCCTGTACATCTCTTCGTAAGAACTAAAACAAATGAAACATGTATCGTTTGCCATTAGAAAAAATGTTGAAGATCACGATTGATGACGCCATGACGGTTCAAGACTTGAACAGACTTATTTTTGGATTTTAAAGCTAAGAACTTTAATAAATGCCACCTGCATTTATTAAAGTTGTCAATAACCGATATTGCGATTTTAACTGGCAGTAACTATAATGTCGGTGAAGTCAAAGTCAAAGTCAAATAAATAATTTTGACTTTGACTTTGCAGATCTTTATGATAACTCCTTTTCCTCGGAGCAGGAGTTAAAAAAATGATTACTAACAGTTGCAATTTCCACTTACACAAATATAAAATAATACACTCTGGGTAACGTGTGAAGTGCATACATTTGTTTTGGTATTTAATTGATAACCTAACATTTGACCTATTCAATGTATGCTCTATTACGAACTTGAAACAAGACACAATATTTACCTAAATAGGACTGTGTTGCCTTTTCGACTAAGTAACTATTAGTTAAACAGTGAATTACTAATCAGTACCGTGTCTCTATTGACATATTAGTGCTCGAACTACACGGTTACTTATTAGTAATCAGAATTTTATCATGGACTAGCTGACCCACGCAACTTCGTCTGCGTCACATAAGAGGGAAAAGCTACCTACTATTACCTACCTACTACTACCTACCTACTACTCCCTACCTACTACTACATTTTTTTTTCATAAGAACCTTCTCCTGACAATAACAAACACAACAAAAAAAGAATCAGCCAAATCGGTCAAGCCGTTTTCATGCTATGTCGTGACAACGGAAAACGGGTTTCATTTTTATATATATAGATTATTCAGAAAAGTCTATTATGTCAGTACAGATGCATGCTAAAATTACTTTCATGAGGGAGTAGTGTTAAAATTTCATATGAATATTAAAATGACCACAAGTACAAACAGGAAAATTAATTTCATAATTGTCTATTTTAGGTAACATTTTCCATAGATAGCGTGTTTTTCCCAGGTTGTTTAATTGTGCGACTTCTCAACCTTAGGGAAGGCCGTTACCCAGTGTTGATATTTATTAGTATCACGCCTCAGCAACCTTGCATCATCAGCATATAGTACCCGAGCGCGGTGCATGAATGTAAGCCAGCGTGTAGCACCCACCGCCACAGGCAGCCACAAGTCGACGAGTGACATTAACAGCTCCGGGATTCTTGACCAACAGCGAGCTGTGGGGACACTATCACAACTCACTAACCTCGCATAATCAGCAGATAGCGCCCCTGTGTGGTGCATGAAGAATTGAGACAGCTTGCATCACCCATCGCCACCGATAGTGGCGTGTCTCGGCTCATGAGTTGCAATACCACCTCTGCGATCGACTTGTCCAGCAGTACATTATCATTACGCTACTCACCTCGCGTCATCAGCAGGTAGAGCCCCCGCACGGTGCATAAATGTAAGGCAGCGCGCAGCACCCATCGCCACCGGTAGCGGCTTGTCGCGGCTTACGAGGTATGATAGCAGCTCTGGGATAGATTTGTCATCGTGCCTGTAGATGAAAACCAGATAAATAAAAGAAATCATTTTCGAGAACGTGAAACACGCAAGTTCCAAAATTTAATTTATTATCCCTTCGTCTGGGAACCGCCAGAATCGGTAGGACGCCATTGTTTAACTATTGTTTCTAGTTTGCTAACAGATGAAGGCAAAAGACTAAGGTCCATGGTCACCGAAAAGATAACGGTCTGTTTATCTAAAAACAACTGTCACTGTGACATGTTCCTATCCAAAAATGTGTTTTAAGCAGCTGTTTTTAGATAATGGACCTAACTAGACTAATGTTGAAAGTAATTAACCCACTCATAATTCTTAAAGTAAAAATATACCTTGATGTTGCAAGTGATATTAGAGTGGCTAAACAATTAGGTCCCGACTATACACTATCAAGCAGGATCTTGCGCTGATTAAACATTTTAGCGCTGTTTTATAAAGGTCCACAATGGTGCCGATTCTCTTGTACACCGAACTAACTTAAACTAAATCTAAAATTTCTTAATTTTAGTTAGTTGGTTTCGGTAAGTTATTCTGAAAACAAAATTCTCTAATTTTAATTTTAGATTTGACACAATTAAAATCGAGTTTGACAATCGCTAAATTCAATAGACCATAGATTAAGATTTGTCGGAGATTAAAATAAAAACTGAATGAAAGTGAACGAAATGATCTGAATTGCAAAAAAAAACCCTAGTGAAATCAAACAATTATTTAAAATTGTTTATCAAAGATCATTAATGAAAGACAGGGACTATTGTAACGGCGTAAAACATTATTGTTGTTAAATATTTATTTTTCAGTTTTTATTATCTGTGACCATAATAATCCTGCTAGGGTTGGAAATCGGAAATGACAACATTTTGGCGACACTTTTCGGTTTTCAATATGATTAAAACCTATAATTTTATTATAATCGACAAAACTGCCGTATTTAAAAATCTATGAGGTAGCATGATTTGTCCTGTTATTTATTTCTGTCTAGTTTCAGTTTATTAAAGCTTGTTAATAAATAAAAATTTGATCTTAAAAAATTATGTTCGGTTTTGTAGTTGAAAATAACCGGTATTTTCGTCGGCGTTTGGAAGGAAAGCCCTATCTTTGTTTTGTTTGTCATGTCAGATGTCACATGTCAATAATATTATTAATTTGGTGGTCGGTTAACATAATTAATTAACAAATAAATACTCTTTGATGTTCGATTGGTTTAACTAATCTCTGTATTCACGAGTAGTAGTAAAGTAACGTATACTTGTGTACACTATACTAGTACATACTCTAAAAGGAAAAACAAGAAGAAAATCAAGCTGATCCCAAAGTATTGGATTTAAGGCCAATGTCAGTAGCGAGCTGAACAAATTGGAGCAGTGGCAACCATGTAAGTTGTTTCAGTGAGATGAAATGTTATACTGGATTGGATAAGTACTTGCATAATTTTCATGTATTCTAAACTTATTTAATTTCAACAGATTTGGAGTGTGTGGGTGACAAAAGTTAAAACAAAGGCAAGAAAGGCGAGGGATTCCATCAGGGCTACTAGTGGAAGACCAGCAGGGGCAGATCTCAATGACATTCAACGCATGTTATCCAGAAACATGTATTAAATATGGGGTTTCAATTTTGTGAAATCGCTACTCTTTTTTGTTAAGGTTTAAGGAGAAAATAAATATTTTAACATTAAAGAAATAAAATGTTTCATTTAATTAAAAGAATTGACAAGTGATTGCTGATTTTTCCTCGCTTCAGCGAGGAAATCTGTGCAGGTATCCTCCGCAATAGCACTCTCCTCACTATGCTCGGTGACATTGATATCTTCTTCATCTGCAAAGATACACTTAATTAGATTTCTTATTTTGCAAACAAATAAAACAGAATTACATATAAATCAAATCAAACACTTACAATCAAATGTTTCCAATTGTACAGGGTGCAACATGCCAGAATAATTTTTGTAGCATTTTCTGGTTCTGTTCATTAGGCGCCCATTACACATTTCCACCACATTTCTTGCCCTTGAGTGGCACTCAATATATGACACCACGATGGGAATCATGAGCCATGACTGTAGTGGGTATCTGTTCCTAAAATAAATAAAACTTTATATGTACTTAGTTAATAGATATACCCAATAGGTATAAAGTTTACTAGTGACCTACGGCGAAGCCACTGAGATCTTTCCCCACATACTATTCACTAACTCATTTCTTTAATAAGTAATGACTAGGTGTAAAGTATCACATAATAAAAGTCACTATGACAAAAAACAAAATCCAGGAACTGTAATTCAGTAAGAATTACAGTTCCTTGTATGTATGCAGTAATTAACTTGTTTTAGCAAGTGAATTATTGCATACATATAATATACATATAGGACACAAAACCGTTCTAACCTTTAGGTGATTGGGGATAAATCCTTCATCCAAACGAGGATTCAGCTTATCCACCAAATAAAGTGTCCCCGATCTAGGTGTCTTTTTATTGAATTTCTTCTCTACCATTTTGAATGGGTTGGATTAGTCTTATTATCTTTCCAATTGAATCCTCGCTTGATAGTTTCTAAAACATAGTTATTTCTTATTAGACACATATTTTATTACACAAAACCTGGAAGTGGCTTTGATTATGAGAAGTGTATGTAATGTAGCATGTGCATTAGATGTTTAATACGCAAATCCCGGTCAGTGGGTCGTCTTAGGGGCGGATTTCCCTTGTAAGTTTTCATGAATGCATTTCGTATTGTATCATAATAAAATAACACTAAATTTACCTTTCTGCCAAATCGACAACGGCTGCAATCACATAAGCTTCCATTCTGAACTCAAACACATCCAAACTTTCAAGAAAAACGAGGAGAAATCTGCTTTGTAAATTTTAGTTCATGACAACTAATTTTAATCTACACCTTTTTAGTCTCGATTAAAAATAGTCTGATTTAGTTTGACAATCAAAGTTTTAGGTGAAAAACGTCAATTTCAGAATAGCGAAATTGCCATTTTCACTAAATTGAATAATTTAGTGCTGTCAAACTATAATTGATTTAAGTTATGTCATTTTAATCAATTTCAGAATAGGAAACGTCGTTTGACAGGAATAAACTAAATTTTAGTGATTTTTAGTCTAGTTTAGAGAAATTTGTGACAAGAGAATCGGCACCAATATCACATTATTTTTCGTAGTAGCCATATATTCTGGCCGTCTATCATACTCCATTGTATAAGTGCATTATGTTTTTCAGTACAGTTTTCCAGTACAACAATGTCTTGCGATAATCCTCTATGTAAAATCTGAATCGTTACATAATGTGTTGCATAAATATAATAATGTGTAAAACCTATGCCAATTGTTATTCAAATCTTTTCCTTTTCTTGGCAACTAACAATGAACTCTGTCAAAGTCAAACCAATGACAAAATAAAATGCATGTCTTATAATGCAGATACGACACCTACGACCTTAAAAAGGACACTGGGACACTCTGCATTACGCGGAAGGCACAGGCCTGGGTTTTGGGACGCAAATTATGAGAGGCTCCAAAAAGTGGATTGTAAAGGTGAATTAATTGAATGCTAATTTTTATAATAGTTTTTTTAACGTGATTACAAATATACAAATGTTGCTTGTTTAATAGCATAAAATATATGTCACCGTAAAATTGACAAAAACGTAGATTGTAAAATAACTAGAGAGATTGTAAACTCTCGAAATTTTGTCAAACGAACATACTGCTTACAATAAAACGCTTTATTTTTCGTGAAATGCATGCGATGGTAGTCAACTCTTGCGGTGTGGAGTGAAGGAGGGTCCCCCTTGCCCAATGGTACCACTCTCATGAAAAGATAATGTACCATTCCTGAGAAATACCGATTAATATAACCTAACCTTATAACACTTAATATTCCCCTAAAAAGCGTAGTCACTATTTCCGAGTGCAGGGTTTAAAGGAACCTAACTAACCTAACGGGGGAGTGCCCCAAGTCCCAATTATGGGGGCAGAGGTACTTCCGTCTGTTCAGTTGACAATATTTCGTGAATTTACAATATCGCTAGAGAGATTACAATCTAACGTGTTTGACAATTTTACGGTGACATAATTATGTATAAGATAACCAGATCAGCCGGGGTGGTTAACGACCCACAGGAGATCGCAGTATTTTATAATCACTTTTACTTTTTCCCCTCCTCTTCACATTCAATGACATACAGTTACATCGTAATTGAACAACAGAACGACTTAGTAACTGCACTTAGTTTATAGTTTTCGCCACATTATTATGATAACACTATCATAATAATGTGGCGAAAACTATAAACTATCAACATTAATTAATCCAGTAACGTAAACAACTTTGACGTATGATGGAAAATATCAACTAGAAAGTTACAAGAAGTTCAGTAAATACTCAAAGAAAATAGATCAAGAAGAGTGGATCCCTAAAGGGTAAGGCAAGGATCAACCGGAAACTAAGTGGGATTCAGGCTGCTGTTGACAATTAAAAAAAAACCCTATACCACTTTGCTAGGGCTGGCAATCGAACAAAGACTCCAGACTCAAATCTCATGCAAAGCAGTTCGCTAGGACTAGGTCGAGCAGGAGCAGGTAGAGCAGTCTATACAGTTTGAAACCCTTCTCTACGACTTGCTGTTGACAGTCTACTGATTTAAAAAAATATTGGACGAAGAGAAGATATAAGTTTTCACAAGAATATGATTATTTTTGGCAAGGCAATTTTTTTCTAGTTACTTAGGTGGACTACAGGAGCTAAGTTATTCGTAGCAACTCTATTTGTGGTGGTTCAAACTTCGTTTGAAATATTATCTATAACATAAAAATGAATCGCAAAATGTGTTGGTAAGCGCATAACTCAACAACGCCTGGACCGATTTCACTAATTCTTTTTTTGTTGTGTTTGTTATTGTCAGGAGAAGAGAAAAAAATGTAGTAGTAGGTAGGTAGTAGTAGGTTGGTAGTAGTAGGTAGGTAGTAGTAGGTAGGTAGGCAGACGAAGTTGCGTGGGTCAGCTAGTGTTAGAATAATTCTAATCAGCTTGCACTACATAGTGCGAAATGAATGGATTCGATTCCTGTAGTCGCCTTAATAAAAAGAGAGTAAACAACAGCGTGACGGTTGACGGGGGAGAACAGAATAAGAAAAAGGGACTAGGAAAATGATGATGTTACTCGTAAGCATTACCTTGTCTGTCTGTGTATTACATATTAGACTTGTGTCAAGTGACCTTTACGACAAAAGTTAAAGGTCTTACCGTATCACCTACATCTTGTATTATCAGATGAACACGTGTCATATAAGATTCTCTCTTTGTATAGTAGCAAAGTCCACCTTTCGCTTACTCAGCCACTGGACTTCGCCCAATCATCTTAGGAATCAGTGTATCTGCATCATTATCACAAGTTTATAGAATATAGTTAATCTATACTTACTTAATATTATTAAGTTGAAGAGTCTACTGGCTCCATACTATTTTCGTTGAAAACATCTTATTATTTAAAGAAAATAATATGGAGCCAATGAGAATTTTATTAAATAGACGTTTTCCATAAATGGCTATACCGGAATGTGTTAGGGCAATGAACTGACAAGGTCATGCTAATCTTTACTAATATTATAAAGCTGAAGAGTTTGTTTGGTTTATCGCTTTAATCTCAGGAACTGCTACTTCGAATTTAAACATCATTTTAGTTGTGGATAGCCCATCAGGATAAAATCACGCTATGACCAATATGTGCGGAGCGTCTATGTTGCAAAAACGGGGAAATTAGTTTTTTTTTATATAAGCAAACTTCTATTCAGACGATAAGTAAATTAACCGAGACTAAGTTAGCAATGATGGATATTTGATGTTAGAATACAATCTCAGATCTTTGTAAACTACAGATTAAAAAAACGATTTCTGCAACAACAAAAAAACACCGGTTTACTACAAATGAAAATCAATAAAATAAATAAATATCGCTGGACATTAACACACAGCGCCAACTAATGCCACACTAGGCAAGGCTTGTGTCGTGGTCACCAGATACCTAGTTGACATACGTACTAAATATATATTTATTTTTTTTGTTCAAAGCGCGTGTTTCGTAAAACTGCGAAAACAAAATTAAGTACATCTAAAAATTAGACATTTTTCATATCTATTACCATGGTAAGACAACGATTCTGTACAAATATTTAAGCTTAACACCTTCAAGCGCTAAATAAATTCAAATCCTCACAGAAAAGGTTAATCAAGTTCAAATATATTACACACATGTTCTTCTGTTCAAGGCCAAGGTTACAAGATTTGTTATAAAAACTTTTTTGTGAATCAGTTCTAAATATGTCCTACCTACTACTACGTTTTGTACTAAACCGTAAGTTCACGAGGACAAAAACTTTGAAACAACCTTGTAAGATTGATTTTTAAGCAATCTGATGACGCAAATTGCTTGTTTTTTTTTAGTCATCTTTAATTTTAATGGGGCGGAGAAGTACAGTGATTATCATCATCATTCTCCTGGTGATATTGATGCCAATGTTTAAGCATCAACCCCGCGAGTTTGTCAGCAACATCAAGGCACTGCTGACGGCTGGCCTTTCCCGTGATAAAATACGCGCTTTGGCGTGTTGCGGACACCAGACCGTTATACAATACAATACAAACAAATTCATCATGCATAAGAAAGATACTGATAAGTACTGTACTATACAGCCTGCGCCATCCCACTGCTGGGCAAAAGCCTGTCCTCCTCCTCCTCCTCCTTCTCCTCATCATCATCATCATCATCATCATCATCATCATCATCATCATCATCATCATCATCATCATCATCATCATCATCAGCCTATCATGTTCCCACTGCTGAGACTCGGCCTCCTTTTAATGAGAGGGAATGGGCTATAATCTACCACGCGGGCCAAGTGCGGATTGGTAGATGTCACATGTCTTCGAGTTTTTTTTTGGTTCTAGGTCCTAGAACGGTGAAAGAAAACATCGTTAGGAAACCGGCATGTCCTAGAATCTAGGACATGCCGGTTTCCTCACGATGTTTTCTTTCACCGTTTTGAGAGCAGCGGTGATGAAATAAATTACTCAAAGTAGTGTGCCTGTCTGGGTTCGAACCCACGACTTATTGTTCGTAAGCCTCAAGCCTAAGCCTGTCCTCATGACTACCAGTTATTTCGAGCCAGTGGAGCAAGAAAAAGAGATGGCCCACTATAATGCCCAGGTTCCAACAAAATGGAGGGGAGAGTCAGTGCGGGAATTGACCATTCATATTGACTCAAATGTAAATCGCGACTTTCGTCTATCTTTTGATTGGTCGAATCTTGCACTTCTCGTTTCCATTCCGCTGGTCACTGGCCTCATGGGATTTTCAGTATCAAATCTGGCTCACCTCGTATTCAACGCAATCTGCGACACGTTCGTATTTTCAAAGCACATAGCGGCCAGTAGATCTAGCGCGGGCAGCGCAGGCGCAGCGGGCGGGGTTGCCGCTAGCAGCGCGGCGGCAGCGCCGCACGCACCAGCCGTACACAGCGCCTCTTGCTCGCCCGCTCCGGTGCACCAGATGGAGAGAATCCGTACCACGCATGCCCGTGCTGTTGGTGAACCTTCGCGCGCTATTTCTGACAAAGACATTGGAGTTGTTACAAAATAATCAACGAGTTTTATATTGTTTTGATGGCTGCAATGGTACAATGGCTTAGTGATTAAGTTTTGCAGGTCGCGGAAATATTATCAACATAGGCGTGTGACTGTAATAGCACCCAAGAATTGAGACAGAGAAAGACATTTTAGAAAAATAAGGTTTTGCAAAGTAAAACTTTTACGGCTATTATCAATTATCATCTCACTTTCCCTTAGCATCAGATTAAATGGGAAAATTGTCTTCTTGACTCAGAAAGTCGAACCAAAGTTATAAATAAAATCCAACAGGCTAGCAATTGCTGATGCTTTGAAGGTGAAGGGTGACTAAAGCTACTTAATAAGTACAGCCAAGGCCACATATTTTCTAGCCACGTGTTATGGTACATAGTCTACAAGTTCATTAACATAAGTTTCTCGCTTGAAATAAATGATTATCGAAAAAGTTGACTTGAGTAAATAATTTTGTATGATACTCACATGTGGAAACACAACAAACAAACATAGGTATCGCTACTAATTTACACGTCAAAAGGGGGGGGGGGGGGTCGCTGCCGCTTTTAAGTTCGAGACTTGACCTAAGTTAGTTCTCACATGGTATAAGAAGAGGTCCACTGCCTCTTTTAAGGTAGAGACAAAATCTAAGCTAATTCTCATAGGGTAAAAGAAGGGAGTCACTGTCTCTTTTAAGGTCGAGACATTAAGCTAATTCTCATAGGGTACTTACTAAAAGGGGTCACTGTCTCTTTTAAGGTCGAGACATGATCTAAGCTAATTCTCATAGGGTACTTACTAGAAGGGGTCACTGTCTCTTTTAAGGTCGAGACATGATCTAAGTTAATTCTCATACATATATAGTATATCCTCCCTCTCTTTGCTCATTGAAATATGTCTTTAGTCATTTAGGGTGCATTCCGAGATAGGAAATAATCACTCACAGCGCTGACAGCGCTCACGGTGATATTTATTTTGGGCATGGTCGGTGTAATCGCAAGATGGCGCGAGTCATGACGTCATCTATGACGATTCAAGGAACATCGATATCGCGCTCACGATAGTTCGGAACGGGTTTATGGACGCTCAAATCGTTTACAGCCTATCTCGGAACGCGGCATGTGTGTTCGTGAAACAACACGCGTGCGTTTCACTACTTAGAATTAAAACAATAAGCATGGTATTACAAATTCTTGAACAATGCACATTTGCACAAGTTGTTTTTCTCATAATTTACACAGAATAATCAGCAATTGGTAAAGAGGAAGCTACAAAGTTACAAACATGTAAATATGAGAAAATGTTGAACATTTTTTTTTTTGTTTTAGGTAGGCAATCATTTGTTTTCAAGGTCTGAGCTCAAATTGTGTATTAGGCAATGTTGGAGCATTGCAAAATGACCTTAGTAGCATAGAAAACATTCACTGCTGTAATAAAAGCCCACATAACCTTCAGAGAGAAACATAGATCTAATGCAATAATATTGCAACATCCATAGACTTGTATGCATTGTACAACGGGCTGGTGTCCGCAACTCCACGTCAAAGCACGTAATTTGCGTATCTATCTCCACCACGCGGGCCAAATTACACAAAGTACAGACAACAGGGGTAATGACTGACTAAATAAAATATGATTTTACCAAATTAATCAAAAATGACGTCACTTTGTGGTAAGAAATATACAAACATGTGACGTCACATGAGTTTTCGACCCACTATATCGTCTTTAATTGTTTATGTGAAATAAGAAAAAATGTGTCCAATATTTTTTGAGATCCATCTGATGGACTAAATAAGGATCTTTTTGTGGTATACCCTATTATTATTCAAAATTAGAGAAACAATTGTAGAAATAGACTACAATAATAGATGTTATGGAAAACTACTATTTGATGTGGATCAAATAATGTAATTAGATAATTCAATTAAGTAATTAATGTTTAGTAAGTAAATTGGCTCAGCTGAAGACACAATTCTTAATTCAACAAAATAATAAACTGTTCAACTGATGCATACTATCGATCCTTTTTTTTTAATATATATTTTTTTGAATATTAATAAATATCGCTGGACATTAACACACAGCGCCACCTAGTGCCACACTAAGCAAAGCTTGTGTCGTGGACACTAGACAGTTGATACACTACATAACATATACTTTTTTGTTTGTAAATTCATACTTATTATACATATAAATATCCATGACTCGGAAACAAATGTCTGTGCTCATCACACAAACATTTGCTCCTACCGGGATTCGAACCCAGGACCCTAAGAACGTAAGGCAGCGTCACTACCACTACGCCAATCGGGTCGTCAACATAAAACTGTTTGATTGACAAAATTATAGCATACCTTACATAATTATTTAAAGATATGCATAAGTATGAATGAACTGAATTGAAAATTAGGCATTATAGTGAAGCTGTTTTACTGTGTTCGTTTCGATGTTGCGGACATGACCTTTTTTTTAAAAAAATATGCCATGATTTTGTAAAAAATTGTAAAAGTAGACTCCCAAAACCATAAATATGTCAAAGCTACGGTTAAAAAGTTATAAGGGTTTGAACGTGGCCGCGCCATTGAAACGCTCCGAACCGCGCGGCCACGGAGATCTTTAAAAGTAATCATTGCAGAGACCTGAAATTATGCTAAGTAACAGATTGTATTTGTAAAATCAGGCTTGCTAAAGTAGATTCATCTTTCATGGGGTACTGTTTAAAATGTTACAATAAAATACCTCCCCACATTCTACAACTGAATGAGACGAAATTTAAATCTTGTGTAAAACGCACACTATGTAGGCAAGCATATTATAAGCTGGGAGATTACATTGAGGATAAAAATGCTTGGCTAAATGCTGGTCCTGCTCCGCAACCATAGGTGCAAACATATTGGACAATATTATTGTGGTAGCTGCAGAAGATTGTAAAAATATTCTTGCATTGTATAGATTCCATCTCTTAGTATTGTATAGTTGCATAGCACATGTGTGAGTACCATGTACTGTAAAGCTACCATTTGCATTTAGTTATCTTTCATTGACTTGAATATGCCTTGGTGGCTGAGAGAATGTCATGCTCGCTTAAATGTCTTGCTGATGGTGGCGGGTGGGTCAGGTCATTTAGTTCCCTTCAATATGGTTGAATTGAATGACGCTGATCCATGCGTCATGTTCGTGAACGGGTGCTGTCAGTCGGGACTGGTCATCTCTTAGCTGCCATGGATCATTTGAATTGCTTTATTTTATAAATTGTTGATTTATTTCTTTTTTTTACTCTGGACGCTCTTATTGTGCACGTCTTTCTACATCGTTCTCACATATATGTATAATCTCAACATGAAAGATGTAACAAAGATTTTGTAACAACATCTTTGATTGAAAAGAGTGTCCATGGAGTTTCTTGCCCGTTCTTCTCCATAGAGATCTACGCTAGGGAATGGGCAACTACAGTACATTCTCAAGTTATTATGCCTTGTGTCTGTGACTGTAGCCTTTTTTTTTTCGTTTTATCGACATTCAAAAGTGCCGTAATGGTCTAGTTGAAATAAATGATTTGAGTTTGAGTTTGAGTTTGAAAAAATTGTAAAAATATAGAAAAAAATCCTGGGCTTATATTTTAGGAGCTGTAAGACTAATACGCCATGGCCGCGCCATCGAAACGGTGAAAACACGTTTTCGCCGATATCTCGCTGAAAAAGCAACGCAAACGTCTGAAGTAAGTATTATGAAAACCTGGATTTGAATTTGTCAAAACTAGTAAAAATTAAATAAAAAAATCCTAGGTTCATAATTCAGGAGCTGTAAGACTAAAACGTCATGGCAACGTAAAGATGTAAAAAAAACCCGCGAAAAATCGTATATTTTTATATTCGTTTTTTTCCTTGGCCCTGCCCCTAAGTAACGAGAGAACGATTACTCTTACAGCTCCTGAAATATGAACCTAGGATTTTTTATTTCTATTTTACTAGTTTTGACAAATTCAAATCTGGGTTTTACAAAAAACTTCAGATGTCTGCGTTGCTTTTTCAGTGAGATATCGGCGAAAATATGTTTTCACAGTTTCGATGGCGCGGCCATGGCGTATTAGTCTTACAGCTCCTAAAATATAAGCCTAGGATTTTTTTCTATATTTTTACAATTTTTTTACAAATTCAATCTGTTATTTAGCAAAATTTCAGGTCTCTGCAATGCTTAGTTTTATAGATCTCCGTGACTGCGCGGTTCGGAGCGTTTCAATGGCGCGGCCACATTCAAACCCTTATAACTTTTTAACCATAGCTTTGACAAATTCATGGTTTTGGGAGTCTACTTTCACAAATATTTAAAAAATCATGGCATATTAAAAAAAAAAAAACTTTGTTGCTGCGCCATCGATACAGACACTGTTTTATTGGGTACACTTCTAGATACCCACTTCTCCATATTGTTGGCACAACAGTATTCCCAATATTATCACTATCGACAAAACAAAATACTTGGAACAAAGTTTTATGAATGAAACTTACGTGTCAGTCTCGACAGTAGCCTCATATCAGATGGTAGGGCAGATATCGGAGCAGGAGGGTGCATGAATACACTCCGTAGCGCACATAGTCCCGCTTCTGCCAATTTTGTTCCGACAGGTGCCGTCTTCAGGAGCTCCACAAGAGATGTTGCTGTACCTTGCTCTACTAGTGAGCTCACATTGTCAGGTGTGCCTTTTGCTAGTGAACCTGGTTTTGAAAACAAATATTCAGAACATTTTTTTAATTAAATTAAATTTACAAATGTAGAATTTTTTTTAACGGTTTTCTAAACCTATGTGAACTATAATCAGTTGTGTGGGGAAAGTTATAAAAGTGGTGCGTATACAATGTGTATTGTAAAAACACTAAGAGAGGGTACTTGTTTGGTAACAACACTCATGCTGTGACTTAACCCAATTTCAAACAGCCTCATGCACTTGATAAACACTTGTCAACTACTGACTAATATACAATACAAACAATCACTTGAGTTCTGAACATTACCAATTGTGATAGTGGCTTCCAGTCTTATGTTAGGGTCCAGTGTTTCATCAGACATTAACTGCAGAAGTCGCGGCACTACTCCTTGCTGTATCACTGAGCTCTTCTGTCTGTTGCTGCCTATTACTGAGTTCTTCAGCGTCACTAATGCTTCCACAACCTTCGGAGCATCTGACGAATACAGCTCGTCGATGTACGAACGTGAACTTTCAATATCCTATCGGCAAAACGTTTTAGGTTAAGATCACAATCGCAAGACAAAACTTACTCCCAAATTGTAACATCTGATCCATTAACTTACCATGAATACTGTTAATTGCTGCATGTTTTTGTCTTTAATTTACGCAGTATTGTTGGTAAAAATAACGTTCGAAAATTCTTCCGAGGCCGAATGCGCTGTCAACTCGCCACCTGTCATTCATTGATGAAGGAATTGAAGGATGCGTTCCTTTCGAGATTTTATGGTGACTTGTGAAAAACACATAAAGTACCGAACGGGATTATATCCGTGATTTTCTTTGAACCGTGAATGTCTAAAACAGTGCAAATTTTGTGAAATAGTTTGTAAACTTACTTGCTGTTTGGTTTTACAGTCTCTTTTGGCAAATGATTACTAACTTTTTGGTTATGAAGCGAATACGCTTACTTGCCAAACGGTGAGTTATCAGTTGTCTATGATCTTGCTATGATCATTCTCAAATAATTTTATTGATAGTGTTGCAACGATAAAAATAAACAGGTGAAACTTTGGTGAAAGAAAGATGAAAGGAAATAATGACAGCTCTTCGCCAAGTATAAACAAGTCGAGTACATAACTTTCTTCCCATAATCCCGTATTATTTTAATTAAAGTGTGTCTATTGTAAGTAGTAGCAACGCATAAACCAAGTTAAAAGTTGTAGTTACGTTATTTACATTTACTTTCGTGTGAACAAGTACCATGGCCGACTCTGGGGTCGACACCAGTAATGAGAGCAGCGATAATCCAATATTTGATCACTCACAGTGTATTTTGGAATTCAGTCCACCAGCGATTCCAATAAATCAAGCAGGCCAGCCAATGCCCGTCGAGTTCTTATCGGAGCCCCATGATCATGTCGGAAAAATAAAGTGTTCTACTAAAGCCAGGCACTGTAGGCTGAAATACAGATATGGAGGCACTATTTGTTCGTCAAGAAACCATAAACTGCGCTTTGCCGCCTCTACTAATAACACCGAGCTTGTTGAGAAACTTCTGATGTCAGGGGCTGACCCAAATTCCTCAGATGAACACAAAAGAAGTCCACTGCATCTGGCTGCATGTCGTGGATATGTTGAAGTCATTAGAACTTTGTTGAGACATGGTGCCAACCCTAACATCAAAGATACATTGGGCAACACACCATTGCACTTGGCTGCTTGCACCAATCACATTCCAGTAGTCATAGAACTACTTGATGCAGGTACTGATGTGAGCTCCCATGATAAGAATGGGCACAACCCAATACAGTTGGCACAGAGCAAACTGAAACTCATTCAAATGCGTCCAAGCGGGGCTGGACATTTTGAGGAGACCAGACAACTGATTGGAGAGATATGTTTGGTAGTAGAGATGATGGTGAAGTATATGAAGATGCAGAAAGCTGATGCTGGAGACTTGGAGTCCGTCTGCCAGAGACTGGAGCGTGTCAGCACTCGCGAACAAGTTGACTCTGAAGTACAAAACTTACTTGACAGTCTAGATTCTCTCAAATTGAGATAAATTATTTATTAAGATTTACAAATTTTTATGAAGACTGTTTATGAATATAACTGTCTAATGTTAAGAGCTCGGTTATTGTTTAGATATTCTAAACATGTTTCATTCTGCATATGAACTGAGAATTTATTATTAAGATAAAACTTAATGTTTACTTCAATTTTCTTTGGCAATTTGTTTATAATTCTTTTGGTAAAGTCAATGTAAGTAAATTGCCATATGTTTTAACTATAATCACAGTTATTTTATGATTTTGTAATGTGTGTTGGTTTTTCATTATACATTTAGAATAACTAATTGTCACATTAGTATTAAGTGTATTTAGTTTATCAAAATATAGATTATAATAAAGTTATTGCATCTACACCATTCTTTTTATTAAAAAAAAAACTCCCAACTTCTTTAAATTTATCATTTATTGACAACAGTTTCATAAAATTGAAAATTATATAACTTTTATTCACAACATTATCCATTAAAAATTTGCTAATATGCTATATTTTATATCTAGAATTATTTATTACATTCAATAAGTATTATATAGCCCAAAGATGCTTAAAACTATGGAATGCATAAAATAAAAGATTTATAATCCCGTAACAAACCATCAATGCAATTATATAAGTAGTTATTTAATTGAATGTGCAAATGAACACAAATTGTCTTGTGCAAAACAAAATGCTGTATGCAGAATTGCAATAACTTTGGAAAACGCTACTAGACATATTATGTACAATGAACCTTACTTCTGTTACATCCCTAAATTCTATAGACAACTGATTATTTTTGTACAATAAGTTTATTTTAATTTAAAAATGGACAAAATCAAGGAATGTAACTGTTTAAAAGTATACAAACTGCAATTATTATCACAAACTCTTTTTAAATTTTTACTCTTGTGTAAGTATATGGGGTTTTGCTATACAGTTCTCATTCCTAATAAGTTACATTGGAACATTCAAATGAAATATGGCAGAAGAGTTATTATCACAGAAAAATAATAATATTAGGTACTTAATACTGCTAAATAAATTACATTAAGTTATACCAGCAGTCCCAAACCATTATAACATTTTCAATAAATAAACTACCTATAACTTAAATAGTTACCGCACCCCACGCTATTTTCCTAAACACTGCTGAGGTGTCAGAAAAGGCAAGTTAAATCATTTCAACTTTAAAAGTATGGCAAGCTATTGTTTTAATAAAAAAAATATCAAAAGTCGACGATTTATTATAATTGAACATCCAAAAAGATAATTATACAAAGCATGCAAAAGCATTCTCTTTAGAAACTTATGTTTGTAAATTTACTTTGAACATAAAAGTATTTTTTTCTAAAATATTCTAGTGACCAATAATAATGCGATAGCAAGAGAGCGAAAATTATGTTCTCTTTTAACATTAAAATGCAATTATAAAGTATTACATAATTAATATTATTTGCTTTGAGCTACATACTAGCTAAGTAGGTAAGTATACATATTATTAGATAATACAGTTTTAAATAATTTTATACGTAAAACGATTGCTGAAATAATATCCTACGTAGGATTAAAAGTGCAAACAATTGCTCTACAATTGAGCAAGTAGTGTAAATGATCAATTCCTAGAATTTAAAATGAATGTGTTTAGAGTGCTTACATTTGGCACTTATTCATTGTTTTCGTGCAAGCCACGACTAGCTGCAATATGCTCTCATTTAGGCTTGAAGTACTTCACTTACAAAATTATATCACATTTTCAGTTATTGACCAATTTAAAATAAAATTGTTTAACATAAATCACAACATTCATGGAATGATCAACACAATTGCCTCTGCAATCAATAACTTTTGGTAAGTATTTAATAATTTAGATATCATCTCGCACACAACCCACCTTTGCTTGGAATCTCAATATTCCCGTATATTGCACATGCATCGGCTCGGTTATAGTTCAAATAATTATATCAGTCATTTTATCAATACCTCTTACATATTAGATGTGACGTTATTTCGTTTCTGGCACTAATAAATTAATAATGTTTGGGAATATTTCTGCCTGTATGGGGCCGTATTCGACCACTTCGCCGTCGACCGTGAGGTTCCCCGTTGTCCCCTCCGGAACTATCCTAAACGCACTGACAGGAACCATCTTTAAATATTCATTATTCATATCGGCGTGCGTGCCCTGACCCACACCCAAAAGGAACGATAGTAATTGAGATCTGGAAATTCCTGCTTTGATGATCAACATCCACATGATCCCATCGGAAAGTTGTGATCGCGGAGCGAATAGAAAGTCTTCCCCGATGTAAGGTTGATAGGAGACGTGGACCATGACAAATTCACCATGTTCGTGCACCCAGTGCGTCGGTAAGGTGGACATGAGTGACGGCAGGTGGGAAGCAGGTCCGTGCATGCACGCGTGGACGGGCGACCGCATTTCAGAGCCGCTACTCGTCACGCTGTGATACTCTGACCCGCGTGTACTGTAGAACGCACTCCTGCGTGAGTTGACAGAGTACCAAGAATCCACCCTTTGATGTTGTTTTCCGTTAATAGCGTTGACGAACACTTCAGAATGTTCGTCCGCGTCAATGAACGCTTCCGCATCAGGGGAGTCGAGCGCTCCATCCTGACTGATGCTATGACTGAGGGTGAGCGGTTGTTTTGGTTTAGGCAGATTGCTCACATCCTTAATTTTCGCATAACTAACTACACCTTTATATGTTCTCAGTCCGACTACTCTAGCGAGTGCCCAAACAGCGAACCTTTGGCCTCCGATTGCCCGTAATCTTTCACTTTCGATATCAATGTCTGATAGGAGGCCCCAGCCGACGGACAGAAACGAAAACAAAATCTGAAAGAGAAAAAATAACACTCATTAATTCAGTTGATTAATAAAGAACAAAAACAAGCGAGTCTGACGTCATTGGGTCGAGAGAACGTGTTAACATTGTCCTTTAGCGCTGAGAATGTGTTGGCGTTTGAGTGAAGTTAATTTATAAGATAATGGCAAGTGTAAATATCAACAGTGGCGTATCAACGTGCGGCTAATTGTATCCGTCAAACGACACTAGTTGTTTGTTGTGACGGAGGACGTACTCAATTGAATATTGTAACGTAACATATACCCGTGCGTCGTCGGTGTCGTTAGCGAGACATCGTGTGCCACAACGTTGCATAAACTGCAGATCTGACGTGTACTTACACTGGTTTTCGTTTCAATTCTGACAACGTCCATTGGTGCTGTACGGCCCTTCACTATTCCCATCGTTAGCCCGGTTAGGTTTTGAGGAATGTATGGTTCACTGAAACAAAATAATGAAAATGTTATTGAAACGGTCAAAATGGTACAGAAATTCAAGACTTGTAATAGTTTGGGTTATTTTTTTTTATGGACACTAAGTAGATACCTACAAGAAGTTCCTGTTACGTATTCACACATTTTTAATTGATACGATTGATCGCTCTATGTTTGTTTACACTATTTGCATACTTTTGCTAACCTATTTCCCCTCCCTACCTGTCAAAACGGAGATGACACTTGACCTTGGTCGCGCGCGTACCTACCGCACTTAATAACTCAAAACTCAGACGTGGTGATTCCAAGTGATTCCTGACCTTTCTATCCTGCCACCGGTAAGTCCCCTATGTATCCAACAGTTCCTTTAAAACCAGATATGTTTGGTATTCCAAAATCCCACTGAAGCAAAGTGGATACCCTATTTACTATAGTTAATGCCAACAAAGACAAACAATAAAGAGCTTAAAAGACAATTAAAGCCTTGTAATCACTAATTTAGAATCGTGTTAATCCCAGAGGCCTCATAAATGTTTTAATTACTGACAGACCAGACGGTTTTGCCCGCAAATACAATTGTTTTCCTGGCAATATAAATTCTTATCTTATTATGCTATCATCAACGACAGATATTAAATATTTAGGTACAGTTAAATCTCTTTATAAAGTAAGAATACTTGCTTTGCCATTAGTTATCCTGGCTGCGGGATTAAGTCGATATCAGTCATAAATTGTATTGTCACTAGAACCAAAGGTGTTGGTATGAAAAATTACAGCTCAATTGGATGCCAACAAGTGGACGAAAAATGTTTTGCATAATATTTTGAAGCGGACAACTTACATAATGCACATCAATTTGATACATATGAACAGTGCAAGTTAAACAAAATGCTTGTCAAAAGTGAGAAACCCTTTCCCAGCAGAAGAACAAAACAGGCCAGTGTGATAACGATTAGATAGTCCATTCGATTTGAACCACTCCACAAACTGTAACCTACTTTATAATTACGAAATCATCACTGACAGACAAAGGAACGACAAATAGTAGCAGTATAAAAGAAGGCATAATGTTCCAACCCCAGGTAAATTGGGATATGAGCTGAAGAATGATCATACTCAATACTCCATTCTTTTTTGCATTCCACAACGTAGGCCAAGTACCTATTAGACGCTTGAAATTTTCCACAAGTTCCCTATTAAACCCCATCATAGGACACAGCTTGTTTCTTATAATATTTAGTTAGTAAAGCAGCTCAGAAATAGTAGGTCAGTCGGTCACTCAATTAGAATATCCGATTAAGAAGCAAGCTAAGCATTCAGTATCCAGTAGGAAGCTAGTAGGAAGCTTAGTATTCAGTAGGTTATCCAACATCCATAGTCGAATTTGTGAACATTTAGTTTCATGCAGAAAATCTGAATACTATTCTATTATTCAATCACAATCATCGTAGTCATTATTCAACAATCCTCATTTTCCAAGAAAAACAAATATAAATTACAATTTGTTACCGCAACAGAGTATTCTAATTTTCAAAATCAAAATTTGAAATTTTGTAAACAGTTACCACGCGCCGACAGCTATCAATGTCGTACTACGGCCACGTGTACGTACGTTCTCGTATAATGTAAAATACAATACCATAGGTAATAAGAAGGTGGTTTACGTAATCTGTAGTTCTTCGAATGGAGATGTATGACTATGACTTTGTATGATTTATGACTTCTAACCCTTAGGATTTGCATTTGAATAAAAACATTTATGTACACTCGAGAGCAATGAATCCGGGTCACTTAAAGAATGTTAAAAATCTCGGAAACTAAAAATGATAGGTTAATGCAATAAATTGTATTTAATAGACTATGTAATACTCCTTAAATGAAAGTAAAAAAAATATGAGTCACCATACATTTTATTAACAAAAAATTACATAAAGAAAAAAACTGCTGATGTCTCCTTAAAACAAAAATAGGAAACATGAAATTTTTGAACTTTATTACGATTTTCTTGAATTTTAATACTTCGTATTGCCTCCTCGTGCTTCCATTACTGCGTTTACGCGGTTTGGCATGCTGTACACCAAGTTCCTTATACGATTTTGGGGAATATTCTCCCATTCCTCTGTGAGAGCAATTTTGAGCTCACGAAGCGTGATTGGGGGAGGGTTTCGTTGTTTTACGCATCTGCCTAGCTCGTCCCAAGCATGCTCGATCGGGTTGATATCCGGGCTGCGCGCTGGCCACTCCATACGAGTAATGTTCATCTCTTGAAGGTAGTCATTCACAATCCTACCTGTATGAGGTCGGGCATTGTCATGCATAAATATAGCATCCTCACCTAAATTGACCATAAATGGACCAACGTGATCATTGAGGATTTCTTCCACATATCTTACGCTAGTTAAAGAGCCGTTTTCTATGATCACCAGCTCTGTGCGACTTTCAGAAGAAATTCCGGCCCACACAAGTATAGACCCACCACCGTAGGCTACTTTTTCTTCGATGCATGCTTGCTTGAATCTTTCCCCTGGTCTTCGATACACTCTGTGTCTTCCATCGTGCTTGTAGAGCATAAATTTTGATTCGTCGGAGAACATAACTTTTGACCAATCTTCAATACTCCAATTTACGTGGCTCTGGGCATATCTTAGTCTTGAAATACGATGCCCACGCTCCAGTTTAGGGCCGTTTGCAGGTCTAAGGGGTTTTAAGTTAGATTCAGCAAGCCGACGTCTTACTGTCCATGCACTTGGGTAACTTCCTCCGAGGCGTCGAAACTGATTTGTGAGTTCAGTTCCTGTGAGAAAGCGATTTCGAAGCATGGTGTTCACCAAGTATCGGTCTTCTCGTGCTGTGGTACACCTGGTTCTGCCCGTTCCTGGTCTGCGTAGGTTAGAACCAGTTTCTTCGTAACGTCGGAGAACTCTTTGTACTGTTGACAGCGACACACCGACAGTCCTGGCTGTATCGCGCTGACTCCGGCCGGTTTCCAGCATTGTAAGTATTCTGGTGCATTCTTCAGGCGTAAGCGACATAATTTCAGCTTGAATAATGAATATAGAGCACTATCAACATGGTTTATGTACCCACATATATGACAGATTACAAACAAAAGCAAAACCAAATGCTGTAATTTCGTAGAACTTCCATCTTCGAAAGTGGCCCTTTTTCAAATTTGATTTTTTATGTTATAACTTTACAATAACTAAGAAGTTTTAATACCTTCATTTAAGGAGTATTACATTGTCTATTAAATACAATTTATTGCATTAACCTAGCATTTTTAGTTTCCGAGATTTTTAGGATTCTTTAAGTGACCCGGATTCATTGCTCTCGAGTGTATATATACTTGCTACTAGAAACGAATGCTCATTTCAACCTTCGGGGTTCAATAAGGTGATTTTTACCCGTAGGTATGCGTAGGTAAACAAACTTTTTTTAAACAAAACACGCTTGTTTTCAACTTCTCAGTGGCCACTTTATCATAAAGAATAGGTATAATTAGGATAAAATAAGCAAAATACATTTAGCAAACGTGACTGCAAAATGACTCACGAGTCAGATTTAGTAAATTGTCACCACACGAGTAAGATAGTGGAATATTGAAGATGCAGAGGGCAAAGTGCAGTCCCCTGTTAAGTCCGCAAATTACTCACTCCGATTGTAATTTTAAAAAGGTATGACGATGTTATCTTGCTTATTAGACGTTTATCTATTCACAGACTCACGTTACTTGCTTGAAATATAATAATATCCTTTTTAATTGTTCGTTGAGGAAAAGTCGACTGAATGGAAGGTCGAAAGCCGCTAAATACGTTGTGTCGCTTGTAAATGCTCAAATATTTAACACTCGCAAAGATAAAATAATCCCGTTTATTAAACAGATTAGGACGCAATTCAATCATAAAACCATCTTCTAAGTTGTACTGTTAATAATAACTCTAGAGATATTGAGGCGATTCTGAGTTCGGACTGTTCAGAGCTATGTAATTTCTAGAACAGCAAAAGACATAGAAGTCTTTAATTATGCATATTACCAAATCGGAGTCTGTCTAGTGACTACTAAAATTCGCATTAATAAGAATATTTAATGGTAATCTTCTCATTACCTTATTACTTACGCGTGCACATGAATGCAGTCAGTTGTGGCCTTGGGTTAATTCGATAAGAGAGAGAGAATATTGCAATATACCCGGCGCGGCCCGGCGAGAAATTCGTCTCACCGCATACGGCATTATACACACACAGTCATGCTTCTATTTAGTGATTTCATTTAGGTAGGTACTATTTGTTTCTACATTACAACTAAAATTACGTAAACACTTCAGCAGTATTGTCAAGTGGCTACTTATTTTTCCTTCCTGCCGAATTTTACTAATGATCAACTGTCAGTCCGTCAGAAAGAACTTTCAAAGTCAATTTAAAGGAGATTTTCGTAGTACTCGTAGGTATGCCTGAGTTTTGGGCACATTGAGCAGTTGCAGTTGAGCAATTGTCAGTTTCAAATAGAGATTTATAGGTCATTCTTGGATGTAATAGTGGAGACTGTTGAAGTAATTTTGCTACATGTGCGTGCACGTGTTCAAAAAGAACACGGAATCTAAGACTGCTAACTGAAAAGGGTCAAAATAGGCACGCAAATATGCATCGAAATATAGGTACAACAAAACTGCAATAAAAGCAAATGCATGTTACAACATATACGTATTGAATTCGGTCTTTAGCGATAAAAAAATACTATTTACATTCCGCAAGCCACAAAAAAGAGAACTCTTTGTTGGAGAAAAGATCATAACTAAAATTTTGACCGATATAGTCCTCTGATATATCATTACGATGATGTGAAGCTTAGATACCTAGTGCCGCAAGGGCACTGAATTCGTACACGTGTTTTTCAATACCCTGTTCTACCAGTTCATCGTCATCTTCCTGCCCTTGTCCAATTCTATTAGGGGTCGGCGCAACATGTTTTCTTCTTTTCTCTCTGTCAGACGTCACGGCATCATTTACTCCTTTCTCTTTCGTATCATTCCTCAATCCATTCATATTTACTTTGGCCTTCCTCTCACTCTCCATCCATCAACATTCTCCATGTTCTATCGATTTCCTAAGCTTAATATGTATCTAATATATTTATGATTTATTTATCTGCTTTTTGTTATTATCAAATCTTTATAATCAGTACGTCTGGTTGTTTTGATTTTTTGTCTTTTTATAACTTACTGCGCATTATTTGAATTCAGCTATTTATTTTCAAGTTTATTCATACTTATTAAGTAGATTATCAGAAGTTACAAAGGTGCTAATGAGATTAATATTGTTTCATTCAAGCACACGACTACATGAGCACGTTCGTGACTATTCATCAATACTCTCTTATTAAAACAAACAAACGAGTAATTCAATTCATGCCATTATTCTTTATTGACATTGAAGACCTTTGCTCATTTATCGACTTTGTACCGCATAGCGTCGAAGTAGTACTTTTTTTGATGCTGTATTAAGTTTTTTTGTGCTTATATTAGGTATTTATATCCTTTATGCTGATTAATGTTGGTTTTAAGATCCTTGTTGGAGATATTCCATAAAGTCTGACCCTATTTGGATGAAAGGAATTTCTTTGTTGATACCTGCTTATTGACCTCAGTGACGCACGCAGACTGTGGTCATATGGTATTTTAATAGTTTATACGGAACGTTATGAATTAATGCTAGACCTATGAACCCAAAATTGTGTGCGTACGCGCAGCGGAATGTTGTTGAATTTAAAGATTTTAATTATGCAGATATTTAGTGTATGACGTCGTATAATTGTGTATGGTAAATTAAAATTTGTGTACGCAACCATTGTGGAGAAATTCACCAAAAACTGATTCCGCTGGGCGAACGTTGTCCTGGCGGAACTTTTTTTAATCCATAGACTTTAGAAGAAAAGAGATGTGTCCAAAAATTAGTGTGTATTTGTGTGTAATTGTGTATGTATGAATAAAACTAGTGCATGCATAAACTTCGGAGAAATTCAAGTTTCCGCTACGCGAACGTTTGGCCATTAGCTAGTTTTCATATAAAGCGCTTACATAGAGAACTGTAGATTTTTACATACGTTGTTTTGAATTTGTTTATATTTGTTTAAAAAACAGATTTAGAAAAAAACGTAGGGCTTAAACGATAAAAATATAAACGTAAAATACGCTTATTAGGTCTTAGTTCTTAAAGTATGCACTTTGGGGTCTAGATTTTCACGTTTATACAAACCTTGTAAGTGTCTGCAACATGTTGCCAAGTATCAATGATGTTCCGTTAGTAATTAAAGAGTTATAGGACAAATTTACCATGAATAGATCACTGTTTACAAAGCAGTCAAATATCACGACGTTTTAAATTAATTGCATGGTAAAATGTATGCCAATAATTCGTGTATTCATTCAACTATTCACATGCAAAATTTCATGTCATTAAATTCAGTAATTAAAGAAAAACAATTATAATACTGACGAAGCATCGAAAACCTACATAACCCGACCAAGTTCGGAAGGCTACAAAAAAGCGGCCGTGCCATATATCTAAGAAACGTTCTTAACCTTCCAATATAGTATTCATTAATATGGTACAGTTGCGTACACAAGCGTTAGGAAAAAATAAAACAATTGCATTTCTTGAATGAAAAATATTTTTTTAATAATAACGCCACTATCTACGATAAAAACAAATCTTCAATTAACAAGTACTTCTCTATTTAAATATCCGCGTACGAAAAATATTTTTAATTACCTATAATACTTAATTATGTAATTATAATAACGTTAACAAACGCTTGCAATGACAGCAATAGACTTAAATGTGTTTTAACTAAAATAGATTATGAACTAGCTTTTGCCCGCGACTTCGTTCGCATGGATGACGAAACTTAGGGTAAGCATAATATTTCGAGCTTCAATAAAAATTAAAATCACATCACATAACTAACCTATTCAGTTGTTTAGATTTGATCAACATTAAAAAAGTGCTTATAAACTAAAACATTGGTATAAAAATACATTTAAAAAAGTAGGTGTACGAAAATAAATGACCTATAAATTATATCGAAACAACAATTGTGTTATCACCTATACCAATTCAATACCGGTATTATACTGTAAATTTTGGGATGTTACCTAAATATATTGCACGGCCGCTTTTTTGTAGCCATCCGAACTTGGTCGGGTTATGTAGGTTTTCGATGCTTCGTCAGTATTATAATTGTTTTTCTTTAATTACTGAATTTAATGACATGAAAATTTGCATGTGAATAGTTGAATGAATACACGAATTATTGGCATACATTTTACCATGCAATTAATTTAGAACGTCGTGATATTTGACTGCTTTGTAAACAGTGATCTATTCATGGTAAATTTGTCCTATAACTCTTTAATTACTAACGGAACATCATTGATACTTGGCAACATGTTACAGACACTTACAAGGTTTGTATAAACGTGAAAATCTAGACCCCAAAGTGCATACTTTAAGAACTAAGACCTAATAAGCGTATTTTACGTTTATATTTTTACCTTTTAAGCCCTACGATTTTTTCTAAATTTGTTTTTTTTTTTAATATAAACAAATTCAAAACAACGTATGTAAAAATCTACAGCTCTCTATGTAAGCGCTTTATATGAAAACTAGCTAATGGCCAAACGTTCGCGTAGCGGAAACTTGAATTTCTCCGAAGTTTATGCATGCACTAGTTTTATTCATACATACACAATTACACACAAATACACACTAATTTTTGGACACATCTCTTTTCTTCTAAAGTCTATGGATTAAAAAAAGTTCCGCCAGGACAACGTTCGCCCAGCGGAATCAGTTTTTGGTGAATTTCTCCACAATGGTTGCGTGCACATTTTTTTTTTACCATACACAATTATACGACGTCATACACTAAATATCTGCATAATTAAAATCTGTAAATTCAACAACATTCCGCTGCGCGTACGCACACCCCAAAATTCATTGGAAATCTAGACGTAAAAAAAAACTTAAATCTGCCTTCAAAATCTCTAAATTTACTTATCTGGTGGAAAGCACAACGCAATATTAATGTGTTAAAAGGTGAAGGCCTTCAATTCCAGTATATTTTAATACGTTGGACTGAATAAGAGAAAGGAACAACTTGCGCCTCGCCTCGTTATTAAAAATGTAGGTACCTACTGGCTTCCTTATCCGTGAAGTATACGGGATCCCTATTCTGTTGTTGTCAGCATCGCCATTGACTTGACTGCGTATTTAGTTGTCCGAGGTGAAGAGATATCAATGCGATTTCAAGGAGACTAGCGACTGACGACCGTAATCCACTAATTAGCTATTTCTTAATATTTATGGCAGATTTGTATGTACAGACAGAAATTCTAATGTCACACAAAAACAACGATTTCGGTCGAAGTCTAAACGCATAGCCAATAACTGCAAGTTTCTAGCACGTTCAAACCACAAATGCGAATAAATTGTACTTTCGCTAACCTTATCACCTTGACCATTAGAAAAAGAGGAAAATGTATGTTTGTAGTTTACTCATTACTGCTTTTTCATTCAAACAGGAAATCTTGAGTTTATTTTTAGCCTAAACGACTTAATATACATGTATAAATTGGTACTTAGGTCTTGAATGTTAGTATACTTAAGGGGTGCCTGTCTCAAGTTACCAGTTATAATAATTATTACTCTTATTAATACGTCCTCGTGACACTTACGGCACGGTAATATTATCATACTTAGGGCCAGCACTAATCTATGCAAATTAAACGGTCGATAATCGCTTCGCCAAATATTAATTCCAATGTTTATTTCAAAACACAGTACAGTAAATGAAAATGACGAATATATTCCCAAATTGATAAGCATTGGAATTGAAAAAAAACGTGCGTAAAAATTGTTATCACTACTATAGAAGATAATAATGCTTGGCGAAATAGCGTTGAACTTAATATCTGTCATGCTCGTAATCTGTGCAGACCTGATAGGAGGTAATCAGTAGGTATGTGCAGATTATGAAACAATCATAACTCGGATGGCAGTCTTGCCAAAGCGTGTTGTAAGAGATCTAGGTCTTGCTTCAGACACCAAGTGCATCCTGGGCTGTGATATCGTACATAAACACAGTATTGTTATCGGATTCAAGATACGAGCTGGTAGTCCTCCACCCGCAGTCTATCAACCACCAGCAAGGCTCCTAAGCATGCATGTCTTGTCCATTTGCAAAATTGACGATTGGCAAGGTATGAGGAAACGTGCGTTCCCAGCCACCTTACACAAGCCACAGAATTCTCTAATGTCTAAATTCCTAACTAGTTTTAGACTTTTCGCAATCACTGCTAAATTCAGAAATAGTTTTCAAGGCAAGCCTGACAGTAAGATACATAAAAATATTTGCTGTTGGGTAACTAGAAGTCTAGGAAGGTACTATGCTATGGGTTTGATCTGCAGAAACTCATCTCGTAAAGGAAATCAAACCGGTAGTGAATTGATGTTTTTTATAGAATTGTAAAATACTAACAAAACAAAATAGCTGCGGCAAGCCGGCGACCATGACTGCGCAACGTCAAGCAATTTCCTTCGCTTCATTTCCCCCTTTTGCTTGCATCATAAGCCATAATTGCGAGAGCTCTTTTTGATACCACGACCAATTTGTTGGCCTATAGAAACAAACAAGTGATGATGACATAATATCCGGCTAAAACCTGATAGAGTACTCGTAGAAGAATAACTTTTGATATTATTTGCCGTAGTGGCAAGGGGCTCAGCGCGGGGTCGACAAACTCCGTAGGTAATTTTTTTTAACACTAATTTGGCTTGTTTTTGCGTGAAGCGATGACGCGGCCTAGAGTGGAGTACGCTTACTTAGAAGAAACCGATTCACTCGAATTTTGAAGACATCCAGATTATAATGTCCAGGAAACAGAGAAACCGAAATATGAATCGTAAGACCTATTCAACAACGTTTACACACGAGATCCTAACTATTGTATAGGCTAATTTGAAGCACTTGGAACCGTTAAGACAAAGCATGCATTAGTATCTGGCTTATACACAAGAAGTCATCCATATAGGCGGACATTTCACACCTTTCTTCTAGAGCACTGGTTCCCAACCTGTGGTCCGCAGAAGCCTCGGCTACGGTCCGGGAAAAATTTAAATGTTATTCGTACTTTTCAATTTGCACAGAAGAAGCAAGCTCAACCCAACCTAATTGAACCTATCATAGGCAAAATTCTTTTTTTTTGTTGAGAATCTCATATTAAATGATTGCTAATTTTTTCGAGCCCAATTCGATCGCTTTTGTGTCCATCACTATCTTAATTCTAAAGGGTCTCATCACATTATCCAATTTTCGAATAGTGTGAGTAAAAGATGCACTCCCCTAGTTATAATCCTGTCGATGTCCATGTTTATCTACGACCATAAATGGAGGGACCAGTTAACAATAAACATACCGAAGTGGTCCCTGGTCTAAGAAAGTTTGGGAACCACTGTTCTAGAGGCTTAAAAGGATGTGAGCGTCATCCTCAATTCCTCATCTGTTTAGTAAGTATTGGTTGATTTATGATGCGGCTCTTAACATGTTTATGATTATTTGTGGACAATGATGTGTCTTGTGTTTTCAAGTTTTGAATTGCGCGCAACACACCGAACTACAGCGACAAGTTACCTACCTTCATAGAATAATCACGCAAAAAAACTGAATGAGAACATAGTCTCCTTGAAACCAATTAGACAATACAAAATAATATCCATTTGGTACTTAGTTTAATGTGTCTTAACTTGGATAATAATTATCATAATTTGTGGACGCAAGGTGTTCAAGGTCGGCAAACAAATGGTTTGAGTAATTTGGAACATGTGTTCATAAATCAATTAGAAACAATAACAGTTAGATAATGGAGTAAACTAGGTTATTCTTATCATTCATAGGCATTATGTCGAAAACGTAATTAGTTAATTACGTTATAACGTCATCGTAAACAACTAAACAGGTACTACAGGTACCTACAATGAATAGAACTTGTAATTCCCAAGCAAGTTTTTTTTAACAGGTTTCCGTTTTTCTAAGACTTGACCAGTATTTCATGTCTGATAAAGGTATTTTCATAGCATAATCTGACTCCTTCGATTTTGGATTTAGTAAATTCCGAATGAGGAATAGTCGCATAGGCGGTAAAAATGCGGTTAAAAATGTGTAGGTACAATTAATTATTTAACCGCACTGACCGTTGGGTGTATAAACCCTAGGGACATAAAGTAGGTTAAAACTTTACGTCACCAGCGAATGATTAACTGTGGCGATTTTTATGGTTTTTTTCAAAGGCCTTTGATGGCTTTGATCCTAAAATTTCAAGATTAAAAGCGTTTGTAATTAAACTAAAGAGACAATCTTTCCAGAGATTATTCAAATATGAAGTAGGTACCTATCTACTGGTCAATGGTCAATAAACTTTTAAACTTTAGCTAAGTAATTCGAACATAGTGAAAAATTGTTTTCGTAGAGCATTTCGTAAGATTTATGGTACAGAAATGTGTAGATTTTGTATCCAATAAAATTTCAATTTTATTTGTTAGTTTATAGTATGTAGGTATGAAAATCACCTGTCACTATGAACACAATACCATATAACACCCAACCTTTCTCAATAAAATTTTGTGAAGATATGGTAGTTTTGGACTCGATAGATGGCGCCGTGCGAAGTTGAGCTGGGTCGCTATTGATCTTTATACTGGCGCATTTACATTAAGTCGGTTAGACCGTATTCGGCTGCAGGCCGTATTCGGTCACCGACTAATAATAAACAGGTATTCGTTTGGCCGTATTCGGTCGAGCCCGTTGTCGGTGTCGAGTGCGCCGTGCCCCGCCCGTCGCCAATCAAGTCGCCGAATTCGGTTAACCGACCAATGTAAACAACTCAATTTAGGTGAGCGTTTCAGTTAAACCGAATGCGGCCGCCGCCTTCGGTGACCGACCTCAAACCGACCTAATGTAAATGAGCCATACATCTCAGTACCTATGTAAAGAAAATAATATGGAGCCGATGAGATTTTTATTAAATAGATGATTGCCTTAGATGGATATACCGGTATGTGTTAGGGCAATGAACTGATAAGGTCATGCTAATCTGTAGGTATATTATAATGCTGAAGAATAAAGAGTTTGTTTGGTTGAACCATAGATAATATATAAATATACCTAATACAAGATAGATGCACAACTCCGGTTTTCGTTTTTAGAACTGTGTACCTAAACTGTTAGATGGCACTGTTAGTTTCTGTTCAACCAAATAAATACAAAAATTAATTCTTGACTGCGGATTCGAACTTGCGATTTACTAATCTCAAGGCAGCTGCTGCCACCGTTAGGCTATCTACTTCACTGACAAGTTATCCAATGTTAGCTGTTCTCTTTATGACAGTTGTAAAACAGTCAAACAGTTGAAAAGTTTGTGTTCTCAAACACACAGATGGCAGCACTATCTAGGAACATTTTGTTTGACGCCAATGTATGGAAGTTTCACCCCCCTGGGTTGAACGCGTTAATCACAGGAGGTTCGAATAGAAAAATGTTTTTAATGTTGGACAGCCCATTTACCGAGGAAGGCTATACGCTACATAACTTCGCAATACGACCAATAGGAGAGGAGAATCAATAGAAATGTTGCAAAAACGGGAAAAAAAATATTTTTATAATAATTTCACGCGGGCGAAAAGGTCGGAGGCGACAGCTTGTCTTAAAGGTAACATGTAGGTAAAATAAAAACGTGTTCATATACACGCTAATGTCGGTAAAGTTACCTATTTATAACACTAAGTAAACAAATAAGGAAGTTATGGCGCATTTACATTAAGTCGGTTAGACCGTATTCGCCTGCAGGCCGTATTCGGTCACCGACTAATATAAACAGGTATTCGTTTGGCCGTATTCGGTCGAGCCCGTTGTCGGTGTCGAGTGCGCCGTGCCCCGCCCGTCGCCCGCCGCCCGCAGCCCGCAGCTCAGTTCGAAGATCAAGTCGCCGAATTCGGTTAACCGACCAATGTAAACAACTCAGTTTAGGTGAGCGTTTCAGTTAAACCGAATGCGGCCGCCGTCTTCGGTGACCGACCTCAAACCGACCTAATGTAAATGAGCCATAAGAATACAATGCAAGTCTTAAATCATTACAACAAAAAGATTTTGTACAACTTACTTGCTAGACACAGTGGCTTTTTACCTGTTGCAACAAACATTTTAAGAAAATTTTACAGTCAAAATGATTATGTGCATGACTAAAGCATAAGGAGTAGGTACCTACTCTTTGTCATATCTCTGAGTCTGTACCTATTTACTTTAATTTATTGAGTTTGGTTTCTAGTTGGAATATTATAAAGCAGAAGAGTTTGTTTGTTTGGTTGAACGCGCTAATCTCAGGAACTACCGGCTCGAATTGAAAAATTATTTTTGTGTTGGATAGTCCGTTTATCGAGGAAGGCTTTAGGCTATATAACATCACGCTACGATTATTAGGAGCGGAGCAGGAATGAAAAATGTTGCAAAATAGGGTTTTTTTTCCTTTCGTTTTTCTCTCTTATGTGACGCAGACGAAGTTGCGTGGGTCAGCTAGTTACCTAATAAAAGAAGTCCAGCTTTACAATAACTGAAGGTAGTTATTGCAATAGGATAGACGACAAAAAAAATATAATTAGTCCGTCGTCAGTTAGATTAATCAACAAATATTTGACCCATATTTATTCTTTAATTACTTAGACCATAATTGATGAAGATGCGGCGCTTTTAAAATTGTCTATAGGTATGTCACGCCTTGGTATAATTTTTAGCGAGTTTTGTGCGTCACGAGCCCCCACTCCCGAGTTTTGATACCGTTTTATCTTTGTCTTAATTTACGAAAACAACAAATACATGTCTATTATTTTCCAATACTCTAGCAGACGGACTAAATAGATTTGCAATTTTGTTGATACTGTCTTCATGCAGGACTTCTTTATGTTTATGGCAACACCTTTACACAAACTGTATAAAATATTTATTTACCAGTAAAAATATTACAATACAAAAGATTGCATTGCATTGGTATGTTTTACATCTACATATCATTGCTTCATATCAATTTAGTAATTCCATTGTGGACTGGTTGGGAAACTATTAAGCTTTAATCAGTTCAATATGTTCTTATCATGCGATTTGTAGATTTCAAAATAGGTAAATGCCTGCTGACAAAGTATGATGATTTTATTATTAACCGACTTCAAAAAGGAGGAGGTTCTCAATTCGTCCGATTTTTTTAATGATGTTCCCCGATTACTTGAAGAAGGCTGGTCCGATTCAGATTTTTTTTTTTCTTTGAAAGGGTATGCTTCCTAGATGGTCCCATAATCATCAAGTCAGGATCTGATGATGGGATCCTGGAGAAATATAGAGAATTCTTCAAATTTGATGCAATTAGGGTAGTTTTTGGAAGAGTGTTTTCTGGGAGTGGTCCCATTTCAATTTGGGGAAGATCTGATGAAGAACTTCGGAGGTAGGCAATGGAACTCCTCAATAAATGATATTAAATAGACTGGGAATGCAGAGATCTCATGTTTGTCTATTGTTTACACCAGTTCATAACATTACATCACGCCGGTACGGCGTGAAGGGATAAGCACAAATGTGTACTTACCACTAACAAGTGAAAAATAAAAACTTTTTTTACAAACATATAATAAAAAGCTTCAGATTTTGGTGACAAAAAAACTAAATCAATCAAAGAAAGGTTATCAACTTATGAAACTGAAGATTTTTTTGTGCCTTTTGAAGGCAATATTTTTTTGAAAAAAAAAAGGTTTTTAAACAAATCAGCATGCCGTACCTACTTCATTAGAAATTAAATACCAATAGCAAAAATTAAAACCATTTTCTACTTTTATAGTAGAAAATGGTTTTAATTTTTGCTATTGGTAATACCTACATTGCTCTGTAAAACAAGTTTCATTTTAGCACAGAAGATTTCGTCAATTTAGAAAAAGAAAACAAATGAAACAAACTAAATGCACGAAACGAAACAAATAAAATACGAATTACGAACGAAATAAACAAACAAATTAAATTAATAATTTTCTTTAAGCTTAAGGAAAAGAATCAATATTTTAACGAATTAAATGCCATAATCATGAAAAGCCGCTGTTTTATCCTTTAACAGCCATTGAAGTAGAATAATCAACAAAAATATAATTCAAAGCTTAGCCATCTGTTAAAATAATGAGTCATCCATGAAACAAGCATGAAAATGAACCGAATAAATTGTCCAATATCAATTTGTTATGATATGAACAAAATATGAATACTGATTTCAGAACATGTGGTGGAAAACTTGATATTTAAATACCTCAGGTAACAATAGAATTCTTCAGTGTTTCAGGTCATTGGTATAACAATTAAGACCTACATGAGGTCGACCCCGCATGCATGATTAACACAATGTGATCTCGGTTTATTATGTTCCTATTCATCTGTATCATTTGCGTGTTATTAGGTATTTCGAACAATATTATCAGTAAGAGTCATGAGTTTAAAAATTATCAGATACATCAGTTAAATGGTAACAAAAAAAAATGGAAAATAACTCATATGATAATAGCTTGAACCAGGAACTGAGATATTTATAGAAAGTTGCATTCCAATAAATATGTCTTTAATTATACTAAATTTTGTATTGTCATTTACAAATTACCTTATTTGAAATTCTTATTACTAAGTAGTTATGGTTAATTATCTACAAAACCTAACGGCAAAGAATTTAAGATGCAGTACTTTGCTACCAAAAATAATGAAGAATGGCTAACAAGAATCCAATTAGAAAAACCTATAAAGTAGATTTATGATAAAGTAGTAGATTATTGATGATTTAATTTATCATCAGGTCATTAATGTTTTTTTAATTACGTACCTACCTAAACATTGAATACCTACCTTACTCCCAGTGGAAAATACCTGTACAAATTTGCTAGTCCAAATGAAAACAAAGCAAAAAGGCAGGTTCCTTGTTTAAATTAAGGGTCCTAGAGGTGGGGTTGCACATAATACTGTACTATGTAGTTTGTGAAATATTGCTGTTAACTTCTGAGCCTAAACCAAATGGCCTTACTTAGGAGAAATAAAAATTGTAGGTACTCACTTATAGAGGTGGCATACAGTTCTAGCCAGTCCATTGCCAGAGCCACATGGTAATATTGCTAGTGGCACTTCCGCCAGTGCCTGCTGCCAGTCCAGTCTCTCAAACATGCCGTTCATGACCTCATACAGGACACCATCACCACCGATAGCCAAGATAGCGCGCCAACCATAAACATTTCGAGTGCGCACAAACTCGCGCGCGTATTGGGCATACTTTGTAACATGGAGGTCGAAAGACACCTCCGCCTCCTGCAATATAGGCACCACCTTCGACTGGAACAACTCTCGAGCCTTCCCAGGCCCTGACTTCGGATTCAAAAGGACTAGCAACTTCTTATCATTACTAGGCGGCACGGACGTAATCGGCTGACCGGCTATCAAACACTTTATTGTAGATCTCCATTTCTGAGCTTCCTTATTATTATCTTCATATTTATCGAAAGATCTAAAGCGCAGTGTTATTGTTGTTCTCTCTCTTTTTAAGGTACGGCGGCTTCGTTTTAGTATGTAAGCGTAGATGTACAGATAAGCACTGATATCGTTCTCGTCGAGATCGCCGCTGTTCTCGTCCACAACTTTGAGCTGGTGGTTCCCCACGAATGAGCTGCAGACGCACGAGCCGGCTCCAGGGCGTCGTCTTTTACTCCTCATGCATTTGCTGCCAATAATATCGCCCAACAATATCGTCTGCTCTTTTGAATTACCGTCCGTTTCTTTTGTTAGAGACAATCCTTTGGGAGTGAGCCGAACACGAAACACTGAATTCTTCTTGGAAAGAATGTAAAATGTTTCTTCAAGGTAAACAACATCTTTCGAAACAGAGTCACCCTCGCCGACGTTTGACACGTCCTTCCCATTCTTTAGGTCCGCCATGACTGATTTGATTTTTTCTTTTTTAAATATTTATCACCATAGAGTCTTATCAAGGTGTTATCACTTCACTAGTAGTTCACATCAACGACAACATCAAGGCGAAATGTCAAAGTTCTGTAATGCCGGTTCTACACTGCTGACAGAAACTAGGTAACTTTGATATAGTAAAATATGTTATGTATCAAACCTCGTCTGTATCCCTGCCCGTTGGCAGGGATACAGACGAGGTTTGATACATACCTTTCCCGTTGGAAAGGTGCCCCAGAAAGCTAACAGCATTCCCACGTTAGATGATAATGCTGATTCTTTGATCAAAAAATAGGCCCGCCCATACTGGTTTTGGAAACGGGTTTCAGCGCGGCCTGAATAAATGTCTAACCTAAAGGAAAGTAGTATATGGCAATGCTGTCGGCGACACAGTTTGGCAAGGTTGGCAATCTGGCCAACACATTGAAAGCATGCCATGGTCTATATACGTGATCTGTCAACTGTCAAGTCAATGTCAAGTGTCAAAAGCCAACAGGTACAGGTCCGTCATGCTCGCTCACTGGATTCCTCATGCAGTATAACAAATCGAATTAAGAATAATTCGTAAACGAACATTTTGTAATATTATAATAGTACACTGTTAAAATGTTATAAAGGTTTCTTTTTTCTAAACAAGTAGCGATGTCACACAATATTTTAGAGCTGTATAGTGGGATCGGAGGCATGCACTGCGCATGGAAAGGTATATTTACCACGTATGCTTTTCTAATGACTCCAAAATTTGAGTTACAAACGCGCGAAATTCTAAGACAAATGAGATGGGGCTTTCATTATAACAACCATGTTTTTTTAATAAAACACCACACTACTTTAATTTTCAGAATCTGGTTTACAAGGAGAGATAGTTGCTGCAGTGGATATTAACACAGTAGCCAATGAAGTCTACAAACATAACTTCCCAGAAACTAACTTACTGAACAAAAACATCCAAAAATTGTCTCCTGAACATTTAAAAAAGTTGAACATTGATACAATACTCATGTCTCCACCATGCCAACCATTTACAAGAAATGGAAAACAATTGGATGACATTGATCCTAGAACTAATTCATTTTTATATTTAATTGGAATATTAGACCAGCTAGACAGTATAGATTATATTCTTATGGAAAATGTTAAAGGTTTTGAGAGTTCTACTGTTAGAAATTTATTTATAGATAAGTTGAAAGAGTGCAACTTTATTTACCAAGAGTTTCTACTATGTCCATCAACCGTTGGTGTGCCTAATTCCAGACTTAGGTATTACTGTACAGCAAGACGGAAAAATTTGACTTGGCCTTTCAAGAGAAGGGATGATATTGTAAGTTTTTTATACAAAAACGATTTATTTATTTTTGTGATTTAGAAAAATAAAATTTATTCAAAAAAATCTCAACTCTTTTACAGATAACATGTCTACCAAAAGACTTTGGTGTTCCAGACACCTTAGAGTCCATAATTGAAGATGATGTTCCTGATAAATACTTAGTTCCAGATAAAAAACTGAGATGTGCAAATGTGCTAGATATCTGTTATAGAAACTCAAAGAGATCTTGCTGCTTTACAAAAGCTTACACTCATTATATTGAAGGTACAGGATCTGTATTCACTGATAAAACTCCAGAAATAGTACAAAAATGTTATGAGAAAGCCAATTTAAACGAAGTTGGTAGTGAAGATTTTGTTATATCCTTAAAGGAATTGAAGTTAAGATATTTTACACCTAAAGAAGTTTTAATGATAATGTGCTTCCCTAAGAGTTATAGTTTGCCTACAAACATATCTATGAAACAATGTTATCGGTTGTTAGGAAATAGTGTTAATGTTAAAGTTATAAGTGAACTGTTAAAATTACTCTTTGAATAATAAATATTTATTGAATATTTTTACACCTGCTTTTGCTGTTTTCAATAAGTAGAAATTAAATGTTGATAATAATTATAGGTAATGTTATTTGAATGACAATACTTTGGTGATGATTTTTACTAACAAAAAGATTCAAATAAATTATGATATTTTGTCTTTTGACTAATAATGGAGTATTCACTACTCCTTAGGTTTAACTTCAGTCAAATACCATCAGTGCTTACAGTACATGCCTGACTGGCATTTAAAAGCAATCATTAGCTTAATTAGGCATTACTTGCCTGCATCAATAATATTGATAATATTTACAAGATATTGAATAATACTATTTAAATAGCTCCATTGCTTAGAACTTGTCTAGCTCTTCGTTTTGCTTGATAGTTAAGAATTCGCAATCTTAACATGACGGCAGTTGAAGAAGCCGCACCAATCGCAAAAGACCAAACAGTGAACTTCCAATAAGCTCTTTCATCTAAATAGGCCACTCGGTCACAGCTGGAAAATAAAAAGTATTCATAGTTGATAGTCACTCATACTGACTCACATACTTGGAGTATGATAAGATTCTCTAAAAAGAAAGCAATAATTTAGACCCTGTTGTTTAAGATGATGATGATTTCATTTTACGAAATATGTTTCCGTATTATATCCTATCCTATCCTATCCTACTAATATTATAAATGCGAAAGTTTGTGAGGATGTATGTTTGTTACTCTTTCACGCAAAAACTACTGAACAGATTTGGATCAAATTTAGCACACAGATAGTTTATTACCTGGATTAACACATAGGATACTTTTTATCCCGGTAATAAGATCCCGTGGGATAATTTCAAACTTCACGCGGGCGAAGCCGCTGGCAGAACCTGTATACATATAAATATTCTGATACACACCTCCTTGTTACAGTTTCACCATTTTGACATTTTAGTATTTCTTTGTAACTTGTATGGATGCAAACTCCTATGCTCTTACTTCGTATTTCAAAGTCTGAAACAAAAACAAGCAATGCAATGTAGTATCCTAAAAGATTAACTAGTTACTAAGGACACAATGCTCAAACCAATAACGGAACTTGTGTAAAAGTTTAAACAAATAAAAGCAGGTAAATTAAATTAACCCTTTGAACGAGAGAGATTTAAATATCAATAAACTATCATGATTCATGATGCAAAACTGACAACTTATGAATTGTCAGTATCAAATGCAGTGGTTTTATCCATGATTTCATCATCATACAAAATTATAGGTATTTATCAACATCTTTCTGCCAAAAAGTAACACGAAATTGAAATACTAAATATGATACTTTTACCTGAACAAGGATGACATTCACTGATAATAGAATAAGGTTGAGTTAACCAGCAGGTAGAGTTGTTCTCAGTTGGAAAGGTCTTGTTCTTCATTCTGTAACTGCCAGACATTGAGTCTGCTAAATGAGACTCTAATATTAGCACTACTATCGTCAACCTGTTAAAACAATAAAATTGACAAATCATTTAAATTAAATACCAATAATATAAGAAATAGTCATGGAAAAGTTAAAATTGAGAACTTACACTCCTAAACAGACGGTCCCGAATAACATGCATTTTTTCGAACAAGTCTCAATCATTTTCGTAGAAGAATAATTTGCTTTAATAAAAGTTCATTCCAATTGTAGGTCTTTTAAAAATGAGTGTAAGTTTGTTGCAGATAATTTTATTATTTTCGATGCAAAACAACAAAATTAATTATTAATGGTGACATGACAAGTGACAGTGACAGATCATCATAAGTGGCCATAGATGTAGACCACAGATAAGATATTAGTAGATAGCTAATGCAGACGAAATAGTTTGTTTCCATAATCTAACCAAAGAGTTTAGTAATAGGCTGCACTCCGTATTACAAAACAATCGCTCACGTCTATATTTTCGTTCCGATTTAGAGTTCACGATATTAGTATTCCTACTTCCATTATATTATGGCAGTTAAGAGCTGTCATCAATTCAGAACGCTCGTAAACAGAAACCCTTTGATGTGCGGCTATTCACCGACACCGCGAGAGGCATTTGAATTCGCGAAGATGATTCGCGATAGGACGAATTATTTGGCCAGACGTGTCGCGACAATCTTCGCGTTATCGCGATAGTGTGGCCCCAGCATGAACACCAAAAAATATTAAAAAAACTGCTTGAAGGTCAAATTTCGGAATAATCTCAATAAAGTATATAAATTGACATATCTCCTAAACTATGGCCGCGTTCCGAGAAAGGCTGTAAACGCATTGAGCGTCCATAAACCCGTTCCAAACTTGTCGCGTCGAGACGCGAATGTAATAATAGAATTGACATGGCAATACCAACGCATCGTTACGTTACTCAAATGAACGATAGGTCAGAGAAACAATCCGACAGCAACACTCCGGATGAAATACCTAACTCGAAAGAGGAAACAAAACCGAGAAGAAGCGCGACCACTAGAGCTTTCGAAAAGATAAAGAGTGTACGCGCAACCTCTAGCTAAGCCTTCGGGCCGGGAGTGTCGCGTCGTAACGCGAATGTAAATAAAATAATTATAAATAATATAAATTACATGGCAATACCAACGCATCGTTACTCTGTAATGAAGGCAGAATGTTTATCTGTGGTAAGGTCCACAGAGTGCATTATAGTAAGATCCCGCCAAAACGCAAGCAAGCGTCTGGCGTGAAAGCGACAATCTTTCGGTGTTCTGCGGTTACAAGTTTTAGTAGAAGTGGAACTGACGAGTCGCTCGTTAACAGAGTGCTGTGTGAAAGCTAAGTAGCACCCTAAGTCCCCCTGAGTTGCGCTAAGTAGAACTAAGCTAAGTAGCCCTAAGTGGCTTTTGAGTAGTTGCTATTATGAGAGTAATATTGCATGAAGCTAAAGTTGTTAGCTGGTGGCGGTGCTTGTAGATCATTAGATATGATGTAGAACAAGTAACGCTGTACTGATCGAGCCTGTGTCGAGCTGGCTTCATGGGTAGCATGCGGCAGATCGACAAGGCTGGCTGATGAAAGCCACCTGCTAAAAGAGCCTGTGTCAAGCTGGCCTCGTGGGTGGCACGTGGCAGATTGACAAGGCTTGCTTATGTAAGGCCCCCCTAAAGAGATAGTACATACCTACTGATAATCTGCCGAGCTGGCCTCGTGGGTGGCACGTGGCAGCTTGGCAAGTCTGGCTTATGAAAGCTTAAAGGTCTAGAGTTGGAATGGACGGCCATAAGGGTCGGATCCTAACAACTGCTTAGAGTTGGGGATTCCTTGGGCAGAAGAGTGCAAGGGTTGGCCAAGAGAGGGTCTGAACTTATGTAACTGCTAGAGCTGGGGATTCCTTGGGCAGAAGAGTGCGAGGGTTGGCTAAGAGGGTCTGAACCTAAGCAACTGCTAGAGTCGAGGATATATGAACTAATCAACCTCTTATATCCTTAATGGTGCACGAGTGTGGCGCTAACGCTTATTTTTATTTACATCTTGCGAAGAGCTGGCATAGTCATGGGCAGGATTGACCGCCCTGATGATGCTTCCTTCTTCCCGCCCATGGTACAGAAGTAGTCAGTATCAATGGGCATTAACAACTACACATGGTGAACAGCAGCGGCTAGCAGCTCGCTGAAGGGTGCGGCTAGAGATGGTGAACAAGC
This sequence comes from Xestia c-nigrum, assembly GCA_916618015.1. Taxonomy (NCBI): domain Eukaryota; kingdom Metazoa; phylum Arthropoda; class Insecta; order Lepidoptera; family Noctuidae; genus Xestia; species Xestia c-nigrum. The sequence continues at coordinate 18,854,161 of OU745260.1, forward strand.
TGTGGAAGGAAGGTGGAATAAGGACGAGAACAATAAAGCGAGGTACGATACTCAAAGTATTTATTACCATGATGAGATCAATATATTATTCGTGCGCCTGCTAATGTAAGCGAACCCAAGGCACGATTATATTACATACCCCATATGGCTTACATAATACAGCAGGGGCGTCACGACAAAACTAGCGTGAGCGCGACCACAAGCGCGATATGGATGTCGTCATAGATGACGTCATGACATGCGCGATGCGCCATCTTGCGATTACACCGACCATGCTCCAAATAAATATCACCGTGAGCGCTGTCAAATAACCTGATGACAGTTCTTAGCTGTCATAATCGTGAAATCTATATCGGAACGCAAAATATTGATGTGAGCGCTGTGAGTGATTATTTCGTATCTCGGCATGGAACCTATATAAATGACCTCCTCTATAATGTGAATTTGCTATGGCAGGTCCACACAATCACCTTGTAGAATAGATGTACCGCAAGACATACGGAGATGGCTCGGCGCAGACGCCGCTTCCTCGCCACGCACCCGCAGTTAGCAGTGGCATCATGCACAGGGAGAGAACAAGATGGTGAAAATGCGTGACACCTTTCCAATACCGTTAGCGCACTTTTTCTGCGCTGCGCCATCACCTCGACGGCGCCGGCGCGGCGCTGGCGCGACGCCTGTTGTATAAATAAGTCCCACATATAGGACAGACAGGACAATGGTCCCACGTCTTTCAATAATTTTAAGATAAAGCAGCATCCTCACTAGGCTCCGCCGCGCGTTCGTATCCACAAGTCGCGCGGCTGAGCCTAGTAAGTTCACAGTCGCACTTACCGCTTTAGCGACTTGTTATTTTTTTCTTATAATTATAGCTTGTTTTGTTCTGAGAGCTTGTTCCTTCTTCTAGGGGCGCAGTAAGTCACAGATTAGATATTAGTAGCTAGCTACAGATACGACAGTGACTTTTCGGAAGAGAGTTTCCCAAGGGTCCGTTTTGGCGCTGTTGTAGCCATCGGGGTTTTGACAGAAGTATATAGTTAAAGATAAAATAAAATAAAATGTATTGTGTCAAATACTTAGTTTACAAATTGTTGTGTTCGGAATCTTCTTTTAGACAAATAATGCCTGTAGTAGAAGACTCCGCCCCTCCCTATTTTGTATAGCGTGATAGTTAACACAATATTTTAAAATGTAAAAATTTAGTTTAGAATATTAAGTCTAGGCTAACAAAAATAAGAAATTAAAAACATAGAAAAAAACAAAAAAGATTATACTTAAAAATGTTGAGTGTGCCTGTGAATGTGTTTGTGTGTGTATGTGTGTATGAGCGTGTCTATCTGAGTAAGTGGTTGAGTGTGTCTGTATATAAATAATTCCGTGTTATAACAATGCTTCTGTGTCCTCATACGTTAGTGGTTTTATCCACTTAACTAGTGTTTCCTTACAATCATGTTTATTTTTCGAGTGTATATTTATCGTTTTATTTATTCTATTATACAATTGAGCTGATCGCTTACGATATTGATTGCATGCAAATTTGGTCTTAGTTGAAGGTATAGCCGCTATGCTAAACTTCCTTCTTTTCGGGGTAATACCCACATTAAACGGCAAAGACTTATGTTTTTTTAATATTGTTTGGACTATGTACAGCTTTCTGACAGAGAGTACATCACTGATCTGATAAAGGTCCACAGTAGGGAATCTAAGCCTTTTAAAATGCATAGTCTTTAGGAGTGCGCGTTGTGCTCGTTCCAGATGTATCAATTTGGTCTTTGCTGTACCTCCCCAAACCGGAATACAGTATCCGAGCACAGATTGTACAAGTGCAAGGTAAACTTGTGTGAGTAAATTTTTAGATGGGCATTTGTTGTTCGTTTTTGCCATTGGTGCATCATGTCTTAGGGTTTTGAACAACCAACTTAACTTTCTAATTCTGGCGGTAACTTGTTCTACATGAGGGTACCAGGATAGCCTGTTATCTACTACTACACCCAGATACTTAATTTTGGTAACTTTGCGAATACTTGGGCAGTTACAATTATTGCCGTAATCACCCTTACATGTATGTATAACGATACCAAAATCATCAGTTGGCTCATTACGCTTAGAAATGCTGAAACATATGTAATTCGTTTTGGAGGTATTTAGCGTTAGGAGGTTGAATTTTAGCCAATCAGCGACACGAGAAATGCCTAGCTCAGCATGATGCTTGACATCGAGCCAAGAACTCCCATAGAAGACAACGGCTGTATCATCGGCGTAGGAGAAAACTTTAGCATTAGGTATTATCATATTACAGAGGTCATTGATATATATTAAAAAAAGGGTTGGGCCCAATACACTTCCCTGAGGGACTCCGTACAATACAGCCGCGTCGCCACTGATATGCTGGCCAATCTTTACTCTTTGTGTCCTGTTTGAAAGGTAATCCTTTAAAAGGTCAAGAGCTGTTCCTCGAACGCCAATCTTTTCCAGTTTGTTTGCAAGGATAGAGGTAGAGACGGTATCAAACGCCTTTTTGAGGTCTAAAAAGACAGTGAGGCACTTTTGTCCATTGTTTGGTTATTAGAGAGGATAGAGCACTAACAGCATCTTCCGTCGACATATTTCTTCTGAAGCCGTATTGCGAGTCGCATAGTATATTAAATTTGCTCAAATAATTTAGTAGTCTCGTATTTATTAGTTTTTCAATAATTTTTGATAAAGTAGTTAGCACTGAAATTGGTCTATAATTACTGATATCGTCTCTATCTCCACCCTTGCGCACTGGCGTGATTATGGCTTCCTTTAACGGGGCTGGGAAAATTCCATTCGCAAAGCACAGATTTGCAAGGTGTGTGATGATGGGGACCACTACCATGCTGGTGTGTTTTAAAAACTTTGTGGATATGTTATCCCAGCCCGAAGCGCTGTTGGACCTAAGATTCATTAGAGTTCTATGCACCTCATCACAGTCGGTTTCGAGAAGTACAAAAGAATTAGCCTGTGTGAGTGTATCACTGAGTGGAGTAGGGTAACTCGTAGTTCCAGGTTGAATTTGCTGAGCTAGCTCACAGCCTATATTAGCAAAATAATTATTAATGAAATTTATGGATTCGGAGGGGGATGACTTTAAGTTTAGCAATTCTGTATTTTGATTATTTTATTTATTTATTTATTTAAACTTCATGTACAAGAGTGGTACATAGGCGGACTTAATGCCACAAGGCATTCTCTACCAGTCAACCTTTGGGTCAAATAAGACAGTATTGTGTGTGATAGAGTACAATAAAAATAAAAATACCATTTATAAGCATGAAAATTAAAACACATAAATAGGTATACATACTAATACATATATAGGCATATAAAATAAACTAATATATATTAAAAAAAAAAAACATACAAATAGACCGAAAAACGACAAACCTTATAATAATTAATATGACTTTGTCGAAGACTGAGAAGAAAGCAATTTAGTCGGACTTTAAATAGAACTTCCGAACTGCTCTTTTGAAAGCCAATTTGCTTTCAGCTTTTTTAATCGCAAGGGGTAGCACATTCCAGAGCTTTATAGTGGAGACAGCATATGAAGAGGACATAAAACCAGTACGGTGAGAGGGAATTTGAAGTATTCGGTTTTTGGAAGCTCGAAGGCTGCGACTGTGAGAACTGCCCAACAACTTGAAATAAGATTTTAGATACTCGGGAGCACATGGATCATTCATAATCGTGAAAAGCATGCTGAGAGATCTGAGGGACCTCCTGAGCCTGATAGGCAGCCATTTAAGCTGAGAGCGGTGCGAAGAGATGTGATCGTATTTACGTAGTCCAAAAATAAACCGAATGCAATTGTTCAGAAGACGATCCAATTTGTTAAGAAGTTCTTGGGTTAGATCAGAGTAACAAACATCAGCATAGTCGATAATCGGAAGCACAAGCGACTGGATTATCTGTTTTATTAGTATATGTTATAGATTTGATATTTTTCCAGAGTTGTTTTGAATTTTTAATTGAACTTGAAAGAAGCTCTTTTTCATATTTTCTTTTTAACCTTTTTAGTAAATTGTTACAATAATTCCTATATCGTGTGTAAGTTATTTTAAGTATTAAATTATCCGGGTCAAGCCGAAGCTTCCTTTGAAGTTTATTACGATTCTGTATGCAGCGCAAGATTCCTTTAGTGATCCATGGTTTGATAATGCGTTTGCTGCTAGGGATATTGATTATAGTAGTGTTAGAGTTAATAGTATCGTTAAGAGATTGCAACAGGAGCTTACATAAATAATCCGGATCATTACAAAAAAGCAGATCACTTATGTTCTTTTCTTGCAAATGCGTTAGAGCCTGTTCATAGTTAAGTAAAGTAGTCGTTTTAGGTATAGCCTGTTTATATTTTTGCTTGGACAATACTAGAAGCGTTGTGAAATGATCTGTGATGGTAGAGTGTAGGATAGCAATGGTAGCGGAAAACTTTTTCTTATTTATTTTTAACATAAAGTGATCTAGGCATGTTTTATCTCTAGTCGGTAACAAATGTCCAGGCAGAATACCATGAAGAGATAGCATATTGAGGTAGTTTGTTCTATTTCTTTGTTCATGAGACTGCTCGGTCGGCTTCGTTATTATATTAATATTTATGTCACCCGCGATAACAATACTTTTTTGTGACGTTATGGATTCTAGATGAGTACTGAGTGAGTCTATGAAACTGTCAGTATTGGTATTAGATGGAGAACGATAGATACATAGGATAGTGTTATTTAATACATCAAGCTGTAGGCAAGAGGTTTGTGATAGTGATATTTCCTTAACTCGGGGTTTTAGTGTATTTTTAACATACACCACTACTCCGTCATTTTGGTTCAGCTGCCGTGTAGTCATGTACGACTGGTAGTTATTTAATAGTGGAATAGGTTTATTTGCGCTCAACCTGCACTCTGTTAAAATAATGAAATCAACTTCAAATTTAATTATGGAAAATGTCAACAAGAAATCATCAAAATTACAATATATGCTTCTTATGTTTTGAGATAAAATGGTTAAGTCATTTTTGTTTACATAAATGTGTTTATTGAGCTCTACGCAGTCACATTCAATAGCTCGTGCAATCTCTATTTTATCTATCTCAGTAATATTTTGTAATGAATCACTCATTTTATAGATATGTATGTATTTGTAATAGTGATTGCAGGAATCTTGTTATTTGTTATTGATAACTAGTGATGTTCTATTTTATCGACCTTTTCATTGATATCGATATTTTAATGGCGCCTTCATATAGTTGATTTATTTTTGAGGTTCAGGTAATCATAATAAAATAAAAATGATAATTTATAGGATTATATTTGTATAAACATTTTTTTCTGAATGAGCTCTATTAAAACATAAAAGCTATAATTATATAGATATAGCTTTTATGTTTTAATAGAGCCCGTTTTTGAAGCTCTCCTATTTTGAAAACATATTTTCTTACTTGATCTGAGTACTTATGACAAAACGACTATTACATAACCTAAGAAGTTTAACAAAACTCACCAGCTACACTAAGCGGAACGAATTATGAAACTTCTTCTGTTTTACATAGACACGTTTCCGGAGTCCAATGCGGAGGGAATTTGTTGGCACTAGGAAGGCATCCACAGATTTCTAAGTTCATTGTTCTTGGGAAAACTCACTGTTGCATTGCAACCACCTACACAGCACTTTTGGATTCCCACGACGAATAATCGCACATATAACATGAACAATCAGTATTGTCTCAAACTACAGAGGAAATTGTGTATCTCAACTCAGTAAAATACGAGGAACTTTAAGGAAAATACACTGGGAGGCAAGAATTCTCAGAAGATTTTTGACAATGAGCGCATTATATACTCAAGTGTCGTTTGATTATGACACTTGAGTATACAGGGTGTCTCATTCAAATCGGTCAGTATGGGAAAGTCTGAAACTACCATGTCATCGATTTTAATAACAAGAAAAACTGCATTCATACATTTTAAAAAACATCTGTACTCCGTTCGGGAATCGAACCCGGTTATTTTGAAAAAAAAAACCTACACTATTTCTATTTACATATCGATTGTGTAAGTCTTAAGCAGTAAATTTCTGTATGAAACATGATGTCTAAAATGAATAAAATGCATTGTTTCCACATACTTTAATTTATTTTAGTAGGTGCTCGATGTGACTACCGCCTTTTTCAATACAATATTCAACACGATATTAGAAAATATTATCGCAGATAAACGATAAGAGAAAACTTCCGGAATGGTTTAATGCAATGCCAATGTCATATGTATGTAAAGCGGCGTATGTATCAAGTTGCAACATCAGCAAAGAGGTACAAACAACCATTGAGACAATTTTAAATACCTGAACTTGTTTAATATTGTAAACGTGGTCAGTTCAAGCACCTACTAAAATAAATTAAAGTATGTGGAAACAATGCATTTTATTCATTTCAGAAATTCAGACATCATGTTTCATACAGACATTTACTGCTTAAAACCTACACAATCGATATCTAAATAGAAATAGTGTAGGTTTTTTTTTTTCAAAATAACCGGGTTCGATTCCCGAACGGAGTACAGATGATTTTTAAAATGTATGAATGGAGTTTTTCTTGTTATTAAAATCGATGACATGGTTCCTCAGAACAGATCTTCGTATGTCTTATAGTTTCAGACTTTCCCATACTGACCGATTTGAATGAGACACCCTGTATAATGTTATGTGCTTGACAGACACTGATATTACAAAACCAAGATGGCGGCATGGCGCCGGCACAGATAATAGGGCGCCGGCTATGCTGCGCCAGCGCCAAAACGGACCCTTTGGAACTAAAGCTGTCACAGCCGTACAGTAAGTCAATCAAGACCACAGACGTATAAAATTTTTACGTCTGTGATCAAGACGATCAATTTTTACGTTGTCACAATAAATCGACTAAAACCCCTTTTTCCTTTCTTACCACTGTGGTAACATCTCTATTTCCAAAATGGTTGTTGAAACTTGAAAGGCGGCGGACAAAGCGCCATGTTTATTGAAAACGTAACGTTATCGGAAAAGAAAGTTGGCTGTGTTGTTTTTTCTAAATAAGTTAGGCAAGAGTGCGATGCTATATACTTGAGTTTGATATTCCTGTTTCTAATAAGTTGAGTGAGTCGTACTTTTGTAGTTTATAGTATAACTAAAATTTTCAAAAATGGCTATGCCACCCGAAAACCCTCGCTCTTTTCGACTTTTTGTAACCCATGTAGACGGCGAAGGCCATTTTCTTAAAATAAGTGGGCAAGTTGATCATCAGGCTTCATTGATGATAGAGAGCCTTTTTGATGTTGCCCGAGACAATCTTGAAAAAGGCATAGGATCTGTGTCACCGGCGGCTATTCACGAAGGAGTCATTTGTGCCGCCAAATACAAAGATGGAACGTATTATCGAGCTAAGGTTATAAATACGAATAATATAACTACCGGCTTGGTTGGAGTACATTTTATCGACTACGGAAACAAAGATATAATTTCTCTTAGCGCTATACGTTTCTTCGACAACTACGACCCAATGTTCTTGCAGCTACGTGGTCAAGCAACTGATTATTACCTCTCTGGAGTTATGAATCCGTCCGGACGGTGGGAGGAGCCACTTTTATTAAAACTTCAGAGTCTACTTTGCTACGCAGATTATACAGTGACAGTTGACGCTCAAACTCGGACATCTCCTATAATTTCGATTCAATTCAAAGGCACTGATCTGTCTTCACATCTTGTATCTATCCGTTTTGGCGTAGCTTTACCTATAGCCAAGCAAGAGGTGCTACTACTTCAGCTATCGGCTGAAAACCAACAAGTTCAGAATTGGCAGCCAAGTTTTGCTAGTGAACCTTCAAGCTATCCAGAACATGTTCCATTTTTAATTAATCAAAACTTTCCATCCAACCCTGCATCAACAATGCGTATCCAGCAAAATGCATCTCTACCTTTTAATGGAAGCATACAGATGGTTCCTTCTGCTATAAGTCAACGCTTGGTAGTGAACAAGGCTTCAAGGAATCCAGTGAACCTAAGAGCACCAGCACGCCAACCTCAGCATGCCCCAGCTAGTGCTGCAGTCTCTACACCACCCCCTGCTCTGATGATAGCTGCCAAACCGTCTTCTCCAAAGAAGTCCTCAACTTACAAAAGCAGATTGTTAGAAGCCAACTCACAACATAAAGTTTTTGTGTCGTATGCTGAGGAAGGTCCGGAACTATTTGCAGTGCAACTTGTGGCTGATGCTAAGAAACTGCAGGACATGATGGATGACATTAACAAGAGACCCCACAGCAGTCTGACAGAGCCACCAATGATTGGCACAGTGTGCCTGGGTAGGATGTCTGGTGACCGCATTATATGCAGAGCTATTGTGATGAATCTCTCTGGATCTCAATGTAAGTTATTCTTCGTTGACTTTGGTGACACGGAAATGGTGTCATACTATGATATTTTTGACATACCTGAAGAGTTTGTGAAGCCAAATGTCTTTGCTATGAGATTCTGTTTATCTGGAGTGAAGAAATGTGAAAAGGGACCGCATTTGAATGAGGCTTTCAAGCAGCTAGTTAATGGGAAAGTGATGACATTGAAAGTGGTGGCACCTGAAGGTCCTCCATTAATTCAGTATGGAGAGCTTTACTTGGACAGTAATAATGTTCTTGAGTTATTGATGGCTAACATGAAAGACAAGCTGCAGTTCAAATGGATTGAAATGCTTCCTATGGGTTCAAGGCATTCAGTACTTGTGTCCTATGTGGACAGCTGCATCAAGTTCTTTGTGCAGTTGTCTGAACACATTGACGAGTTGAATGCTGTGATGGATGCTGTGCGTACCCACTGTGAGAATAGCTCTTCTCCTGGCGATTTGCCGATGGGCGCGGCATGCTGTGCGCGCTTCCCAGATGACAGCAATTGGTACAGAGCCAGGGTCAAAGATACCAGAAGGAACAAGGTTGTTGTAGTTTATGTGGACTATGGCAATGAGCAAGAGGTTGAGGTGTCTGATCTGAGGACCATCACTCCAGATTTGATAAAACTCCCAGCACAGGCTATGAAATGTGCTCTTAAGGTGAGTTAACTACTCTATATTTTTCAAATGTCTTATATGATTCTCAAATAGTATTACAAAAACACCCTCTTCTTTGTGTTATTTATTACTCTCAAATTCTTTCTTTACTTCGCAAAAAGCAGAAGATATCACAACATAAAAATCTAAGTCTTCTAAACTATCTTTGCCTAGGGTTATGAAAACAAGCCGGTAGAAACTAAGACATCAAACCAGCTGGAGATGTTAGCATTAGAGAAAACCCTGACTGCTCACATAGTGGGCATACTGTCCACTACCATGGTTGTGTCGCTGATTGATGAGACTGTCTCCCCACCGTTGGATGTAGCCCGGAAGATGACCCAACTGTCACAGCCTAGGAGTTCCCATGAGGTGAGTTGAACATTAATCTTTTTCTTTTTTTATAAAGCTGGCCAAATTACTTAAAAAATGATTTTCTTATACATTTCCAGGTAATCTAATCTAATCTAACTAATTAATTTTGGTTTAATTTTGGACCTAAACAATTTCTTAATCCTCGTTTCTTGATTCAGTTATCTTTCTGTAATAGGCTCCAATCTAGACTGAATGTTCAATAACCGTCTAGTGCCATAACGTAGTTTTATTCTTAATCTTGATTGGACAATTTTCAAAATCAAGTAAGATCAAAAACTCGACTAATAAGAATTCTACATAAATAGCTGAGGATTAGTTAGTCAACCTTGTAATTGAAACAAGTTTTTGTTTATCAAGTCAAAAATACTAATTGACATAGTTACCTAGAATACCTAGTGCTTACTTGTGCATAAAGAGCTCTTTATCTGCTGACTCTATTAGTTGTTCAGCTATTGTGTTTTTATAAACAGAAATTATTTATTGTGTCTTAGAAGTTCTCAAATTAAATGCACTTGTCAATGAACAGCTATTTAATTTTTATTAATACAACTAGCCAATGCCCGCGGCTTCGCCTGTGTAAAATTTCCTCTTGAATCACTATATTATCTATTAAAAAAAACCCGCATCAAAATCCGTTACATAGTTTTAAAGATCTGAACATACATAGGGACAGACCGACACGGCAGGAGACATTTTATAATATGTAGTGATGTAGGGCCAGCAGTGGAATGACGCAGGCTAACAATTGTAATGTGAAATAAAACGGTATACATACTTGAAGGTGTGCTACTGACCATCAAGATGAACAACTTTCTCCATGGGAGACCAGCAATGTAACCGCTACAAAATAATCAAGCTGCCCTATACAAAAAATCAATACCTCCTCAACCAAAATGTTGTTCAGTTAACAGGTCTGTAGCTCACCCTCCTAGCGCAAACTCCTAAATTATAATACCCTTTTTGCAACGCATTGCCTAGTTAGCACAACTGCTGAGTATGAGGTCCTGGTTGGTTTCCTGAGTCGGGCAAATTGCTATTGGGTTTTTGCTTCAAGAATTTCTCAGTAACAGAGTCTGGATTTGTCCCTGGTTGATAGCAATCGGCTCGTAATTACATGGGACTTAAACATAACTGGTGAAATGTGGATGTACCAAATTAGGTACATGTGTGATGTTATGTTATGTACACATTGTATAGATACATAGACATTAGTGGAGTTTTATTAGTCATAATAGAAACTTATTTATATGATTTGTAATCCATGATGACACAATTTGGCTAGAACTTTAGACACAGCATATTATTTGTGACTCAGCTTAAGCAATAATTCCTATTAGACTTATATTGATCTTACTGGTTTTCTAAAAATAAGTTTTTATTGAACGTTTTGATTTGACTTTTTAAATCGTAATCTTATTAATCGTAAGAAATAGTATTCACAAAAGACAGATAATACCTGAAAATAATAAGATAATTGTCGTATACAAGTTCGTGGAAAGCCCCATATAAGCAAAACATGAGATAATTGTCGTATGTATACAAGTTCGTGGAAAGCCCCCTATAAGCAAAACATGAGAATCAATAGAAAAGTATGTTTTTCCCGCATTATCATATGTTTCTGGGCATAATATGTAATATTTTGTTGGGCACAATGGCGAAACGTCAGCAATTGGGCAACTTTGCACGACAAGTTGTTGACCGCAACCCAGAACGTGGGGCCTTCACACCTTTCCGCCCTGATTGAATGTAAAATAATAATGTTCCTTAGGATAATTCTGTTAAAAAACAGGATATATTGTAATCACAAATATCCCTAACAAATCCTCAATCGGTCCGCCTTTTCTGTTCAGATTAAAGCAACTACGCCCGTACGCAAAGACGCGCCTGATTCCTTCAGTTCTCCTGAGAGCGTGTCTGATGATGGAAAGAGGAAGAGCTTCCGTCGGGAGAAGAGCTTCAAGGACGAGTGGAGACCACCTCGCGAAGCCAATAATGAAGAGTTGCCGCAAAGAGGCGGCAGTTTCCGTGGCAGGTGCGTACTTTTACTTTGATTTGTTATTCATAGGTCATTCATGGGAAAATTTTGACATTGAAAAGGACTTTATATCGTAGTGGTTAGGGCAATTTTCGTAGGTCAATTGGCATGACGACAGTTTCAAAAAACTGCAATCTATTTAGTCCCTCAGTTCAAGTAAGTATTGGAAAATAATGGACACAATGTTTTTTTATTATTTCAATGAATATTGACAAAGTTAAAACGCATCAAAACTCGGGAATGGGGGCTCGTGACGTCAAAACTACTAAAAATTATACTAAGACGTGACGTATCGGGAATTTTAAAAGCGTCGTACCTTCGTCAATTTTGGTTGGCAAAGAAAAAATACGGGTCATGAACTCGAACACCAAGTTGGCGATTTCCGCAACATACACGGATTTTATACGCAAGTTATTTCCACTCTATTGGCTTTATCGATCATCGTAACGTATGATCGAGTAATAACATCATTCTCAATGGTGTTCTTTATAACAGTAGTAAAACAGCTAAACAGGTTTTTCTTGGTTTGATCTACTCTGGAGCAACGATGTATAACAAGTATTCCAATTTCCACCTGATTGACTGCCTCATATATGATCTGGTAATGAAATGGAATTATGATAATGATTTTGAGCGTATTCTCGTAGAATGTCAAAAAAAATGTACCCTGGCCATAAAAAAATCGAGCCACCTAGATTTAAATAAACTGCAAATAAATATTTGTCATGTTTTATTATAATACTCTGTATATTCAGAAATGTTACCAGTTAATGTAAATGTAGATTACAAACCAATGTGATCGGATCTTGCACATCTCTTCGCTTCGCTCCTCTCCGCTTTGGTGAAAACCGGGGCCTTTTTATTTTTTATTTAATGTAACTTGTATAAACAACACCACTACAACCTTAGTCATAAAAAACAGCTCTGAATTTTATTGTTGCAACAAATTGTTTGATGAACAGTGTATCAATCACCGATTGGCACTTATCATTAATATCGTCATTGAGTTATGTACGTTGAGTATTAAATAACATCGGGGAATAACACAATCTTCTACTTTTAAGTGGTATTAACATCTTACTTAATGCTTCGACATAATATTGTCCGAGTGTGCGGTCCGGTACTCATAGGTACACACCAAATGTATTGTCAGATAGAATCGTGAACCGAACTCGGCCCCAGTGAGACATTTCTGTGATAGCGTATTATCGGTTCGGTGTAAACGGAAACTTCAATAACGGATGAAAAATAAAATGGAAGCAGCGTAACGAACGCGGCCTAATTGTAAATTATTCATCAAGATTGACGTGCCCTTATTCAGCACGAGCCGGATTATACAAAAGAAACAGTCCCTAATTTTATGTTTTGAAGTATGTCTGTTATTTTCTATAAAGAAGAAAATAAAGCAAACAAAGGGAAAACCAGTTATAAATAATTCTATTCACGGCCCAGGTGGCGAACTGTCTTTGTCCCCATAATCCATTAATACAACAATAGCGACCGTCTTGTAGATATTTGGTGTTGTTCTTTTGATTACCACCGACAACGAGTTATACAATTAATGACCGTCCGTTTATATTATTACCATCTAAAACAGGTTAGACTAACCTGTTTTAATGATAAGTTTTAAAACAGATTAGAACAGCGCGGATATACATACTTATTCTTTTTCTTTTCATTGGTATAACATTACGCTTCAACAATTGTCGAAGCATAAGTGACGGTCCTTCGCTTAATCTCTAAACCTATGAACGCAGTCATTCTTTTATCTCTTCATACTTAGAGTACAGTATAACGAGGCCAAAATTTACATTTCAAAACCCTCCGTTTAAATGTATTACTATTCTCCCCTAATCTTATGCTTATCGTATCACGGCATCGTCCGCAGCTGAACTAATTTGTATAAAATTCGGTACATTTCTTACGCCACAGAAAACTATTTTTGTTTTCGTGCACACCGTAAAAATACGCATTGCACTAGATTCTTTGAAGAAAACAATGAGCTTATTCTAAAAATAAATGTTTACAAAATACTCGATCGGAAAGAGTACCCTACCCACTTGTACATAAAAAATGCCCTCCGGTAATTATGTTAGCGGACGTAGAAATTAGGTAATCAGTCTTTAAATTTTGACGGCTTAATGATATAGAATTATAATTGAAGTAATTATACAATCGTTCTTACAACAAAAAGGAAAAGTTGCTGATTGCGTTTTCACGTATATCGCTCGAATGATTGAGAGCAATCTGTACCGAATGCTTGTGTTGTTACTTTTTCTTGTTTCGCTGTCATTATTTCGCCTCGTGAACGGATAACAATTGATAAATTCATTTTATCGAAGTACTAACACACGCACACGAGTAGGTACTTGTATAGTCAGCAAGACTTAGGTATGCAGGCTAGCAATGTTCTTACGACTATTATAAATGTAAAAGTCAGTAAAGATCGGTTTTTGTTATTCTTTCACGCAGAAACTACTGAAAGGATTTGGATGATTTTGCAAACAGATTGATTATAACCATTTTCTATTTATAATAGTAATAAGAATATTGCTAGCCTGTAAACCTAACTGTTTTGCTGAGTGTTCTTACACCAGTCAAAACATCGGTAAATGTAAAACTTTGATTGTTTTTCTTCTGTCTACCTATGTTACCTTTTACTTGATGCATATTATCTAAAACAATCATTACATTTATAAGAAAAAGAAATTAGTCACAAGTATTTTTGGAAAGTCTTGCGTGCCACTTTCAGACGGCACAAAAAGCTATCAAATTATTTGTTCATTGCAAACATGGAGTATGAAATTTCAAATTGAAATGCGTTCTTTCATGGGTCGTTTCACTGTCGCTATTTCTATAATAGTTGTAGTTCAGTTTACCTGAAAAGAGAGTCATTCTAAATTCCAACAGATACGACTAATATGATGTCTAAGCAGACAATAGAAGCTAGCTAGTAATGTATGAATATAAATGTGAAAGTATTGTTTGTCACGATTTAAACGGCTGAACGGATTTGGATGAATCACATAAGTAGACAGTCCGATTGTATAGCAACATATTTGTTCATGCGATCTTTAAATCAAATTAAAATCGATTGTCCACCAGCATTTAACGTATCGTTTAACGATGTGACTTTGTATTAAAATGAGAATAAATTAAATAAAATATCTTAAAAACCTTTCAGCGGCTTCGTTACTTTGAGAAATTCAGTAAATAGTATACCTACTTTCTCTTTGCTCCGTTAAAACTTTAATATTTATTCTTCTAATCTTCGTTTGACAGCCGCAATTATAGACGGAATAAAATTTCTATTGTGTGTGTCACGCTTAGAGCGACGTTACGATGAGATGAGATACGCGTCGAATAATGAAGATCGTCTCCTTAATCTCTGAATACGCCAACGATACTTACAGTTAACACGTTCTAAAGATTTTAAGCTTATATTCAGTTCAAAGTTACAGGGATACGCCTAGCTGCCCAATTATTGTATTTAAACGGGCTGGTGTCTCCACGTCCAATGCGTGTATTGCGTAGTGGGCAGTGACCCCCAATACTCAAAGAACTCAATAGTCAAGTCACTTATCGCCAGTAGATAATAAAATGCCATAAAAGACGTTGAGCGTGATATGAACGCTGCACATACTGCACATCCAACAGCTGCAGCGCATTTCCACCCTCCATATTATGAGATTTGTTTATAGAAATTGAATTGCATTTGGCTATCGGACTGCTAGGCGCTAACATTATCTCTCTTTTAGATAATCGTCAGATTGTACGCACTCAATAATCAGCGATAGACTGATAAAAGTTATGTTTACGATAATAACATTTGTAAACAGTTCCTGAATCGTATCAAACAACAGCATTGTATTAAAAATGGAACCTCCGAAAATGAAACAGCGTTTTAGTCTCACCCTACTGCTGCAATTATCCACAAAGGCTTTTCTTAATTTAATATCACTTTCAATGTTGAATACAACCATGCCATCTTTCGGAGGAATACGGAGTTTACTGAAGTACCTGAAAACGGTGATGTAAAAATAAATCTATGCAATCACATATCGAGTGACGTCACTACTGGAAATCGTCTGAAACGTTGGCAACCTGTAAAATGTTTTTACCTCATAATAATTTAGGTCAGATCTCACTGCTTATCTAGTTACAAATCTTCGGCTTGATATTCTCTTTAATCCATTTGACAGAATCTTAAAATGACAGCTCTAGAATCGAGATAAGAAAATCGAGTAACTATTACCACCTAGTCTATGCAATCTCACACAGAACGTAATAGTTTTATTTTTTATTTTCTAACAAAAAAGTAATAACAGAGCATGAGTCAGGATTCATGGACGGTTTGACCTTCATGTCGGTTCTTTGAACCCATGAGCTTAGTTGCGCCGAGTCTAGCTACAGAAGTACAGAAATGTATAGGTAATCTGTTATTTAGTGATTAAATAAATAATTTATTGGTCCGTGTACGCCTAAAGAATGTTTTAATGTGTGAGAAGTGTGTGTTTCTTACGTGTCGTTGTATTTTTGTGTGTGCAGAGATAACCGGGAAGGCAGAGAAGGGTTCGATAGGTCTGGGCCGGGGAGACATAGCGAGAAATTTGGCGGCAGACCGGAAAGAGGCGAACGGTAAGTTCAGCCTATTAAGCATACTTGCTGCATAGAATACTATTGCAATTTACCTTGTTGATTTGATCCGATCCCAGTTCTATTTTTATGATGAACTCATGAAAAAATGGCGGAAAATCGATTGATAGAGCGTTAGCCACACTTGCGTCATCTATTTAGTAATACTAATTGGCACATTTAATTTGAATAATTATGCATTGTCTTCATGTGTTAGTGTATTATCCTTCATGAGGATCAAAATTAGTATTAGTTCAATCTAAACGTCTGCGCGAGCCCTGTTATGATTTTGGTTCCAATACACTTCATAATAGTCAAATTCTTTTTTTTTTCACGGGACCACGAACTCAAGTTAGCAGTAGCATTATACTTTGATAATTGAAATTCGACTCATAATGAACGCCATGAAAATTCAAAGTATGCATTATATCAAGTTACCAACGTACAGCTTACAAATGACCATACATTAATATGTATGTTTCAAGAGAAATTGTCAGTAGAAAAAGTGATCAGTCGTGCTAAACGGCTATATACGCTCGTTTTAAACGTGTGTTCATCTGAAGTTCTTGTAATTGTTCTGCAATGTAGTATTAAAATCTCATATTTTAGATTAAAAAAAAAACAAGCTATTTGATCTATATTACCGGTTTGCTACACAGATATGAATTCCCGTTTCCGGTAGGTTTTTCGGACTTTCTTATTGAAAGTTTTAATGGTAACTAAATTAACTAGATTGTCATTCCACAGTCCGCCGTTCAATGAAAGACGTGGAGGTCCGCCGAAACCTCGTGAGAACGCGACGCCGACTTCAGTAGGAGAAGATGACTGGGAATCGCCTCCTGCGCAACCGACATTCCAGCCTCCCCACAGGCAAAACAGAGACAGGGAAAACAACCCCAGGGATAGGGAATACACCCCAAGAGATAGGGAGAATAACCCAAGAGAGAGGTATGTGACACCAAACAGTAACTTTATTCAGTTTACTTTAATTTGCAAATATTCTTTACCAAACACTTGAAATACGTTCCGAAAGTGTAGACTTATTTCCGATAGCATAAATTGCCCATTTACAATACACACGTAACTTTCAAACAAAAAATATTGAACGCATAACAAGTAAAAAAATCAACGCGCAACTTTCCCCGATGCAATGCGTTAACTACGAATTAGGCTGTTTGATAAAACAGTTGCAATGATTCGACAGAAGAAAGCCTAGGTCGGAACATCAGCAGGATAAACCTGGGCAAAAGCCTGGCTGGAAGAAAGATTCGAGTGGGGTCGGGAAAAGGCTAAGGCAGGCCGCTGAGGCAGCTTCCCTCGACGCTCAAAACGCCCAAGCCAAGGGTGCCTCGATACAGGATCGACTCAAACGGTACTGTGGTGTATCAGGTGTATGTAACACGACACATCACACACCTGTTGACAACGGCTGTTGCGCTTACCAGTCCATCAACATTAATGCTTTATTAATTTCTTTGTGTGCCATTGTTTATGTCCGTATTTCCTATTTACTTGTGTTCATTTTTATTTGCGATTTCGTAACGAGTAGTGGATTTTATTAACGTAACCTGCCTGCTGGATTTCTGGAGTTCTCACTTCGATACAATGGGAGTCAATAGTTTATTGTTAATGTTAACGCGGCGATCATTGCAGCACGTTAGATTGCGCGATGCCGAACAATTATGAAGTAAAGCATTAATAGTTGAATCAGCGTCGTCCTCGTTGTCTCGCCCTATTTGCTTGTCACGCTTGGTTTGCGCCGCACATTCGTATCGAGCGTTCTCAATACGTTGCATATCTGTCGGCTCTTATATATTATAACATTCCGTTGCACAGTGATGCCTTGCAGTGTTGTACGTTTTTATTTCAGCACATCTTGTACTGTCTTTGTCATCTCATTGAAATGATTGTACAGTTTCACGACACATTCTTCTGTCTGATTGTTGTTACACTATAGATGCTTTTGGTGTGGTCAGCACAGTAATATTAGAAAAATCATGTAAAAAATAATGTTAGCGTTTTACTTTTACAATTAATTGACTAATTTTAATGCTTGTTTTTGTAATATTTAAAATGCATTAACATTTCAAAACAATCAATCCATTTCCTACAATCTTATTCCTATTTGCAGGGAAAACAAATACAGTCAACACGATGACCGTACAGAGAAAGGATCTGACGACTGGGGTAACAGGCCCAAGAGGGAGAACCGTTTCGACCGGAATGACCGCCCAGATCGCCCTGACCGTCGGGATAACCGGGATAATCGCGACAACAGGGATAATCGCGACAACAGGGATAATCGCGACAACAGAGATAACCGCGACAACAGGGATAATCGCGACAACAGAGATAATCGTGACAGCTGGGATAACCGCGACAATCGGGATAATCGGGACAACAGAGATAACCGCGGTGACAGACGCGACAACTGGGGAGACAAGAAAGAAAACTGGAACCAAAAGAGAGAATTCCGACCGAGAGAGGACAGACCGGCGCGCAGCAACTTCACCCCTAGAGACCGCGCTGATCGCTCCTTCGGATCCGACGACAAGAAGTCTGACAAGAGCTTCAGGTCGCAAGACAGTGGGCGCGCCCCTCCCTATAAGAGCCGCAGCAAGTTCACGCAGGTTCAGTACAAGGAGTTGGCGGAACCGGTTCCCCTCGACACACCTTTCCCCCCTTCCGATCCCATAGAACCAGGCTCGCAACAGGAAGTTTCAGTCACGTGGATAATATCCCCTGAATGTTTCTACGCCCAAATCTTGTCTTTACAACCCAAATTCCTCGAAATGATGCACAAAATCCCAGAGATTTACAAAGGAGTAAAGTCGTATACCGGTGAGGTACCAGTTGGAGGTTCGGTTTTAGCTCGTTACCCGGTCGATGGAGTGTTGTATCGGGCTACAATAGAATCGGTGCAGCCGTTTTCCAAGTTCATAGTCCGGTATGTGGACTTTGGCAACAAGCAGTTAGTCGATGCTAAAGACATTTGGCAGATGGATAGGCAAATGTTGGAGTTACCCAAAATGGCGATATGCTGTTCTCTATCTGGCGTAGTTCCTGTAGATGGGGAGTGGAAGCCTAATAACCAAGTAGACTTGTGTTTCAACGCGCCGCGTTACCAGTGCGTGTTCCAAGAGCTGGTCGATGATATGTACAAGGTTTCGCTGTGGAACAATGGTGTGAGTGTCGCCGACATGTTGGTGGAGAAGGAGCTCGCTAAACTATCGGAGCACCAGTCGTCTGTTACTTTGAAAGGTAAGACTAACATTATTGAGGCATTTCCGATTAATTGATCAGACAGAACAGTCAACGCCCTGTTTTGAATAGGCATAGCCTGTTTTGAGTAGTATAAGCAGTCTAAAACCTTCCTTTTGTTCACAGTCCTGTCTGTTGGATGGACCTACTCCCAAGTAGGTCCATTGTTGTTCTTGCGTCTCACATGTCTTCGAATTTTTAGTTCTCGCGTTCGGTTTCCTCACGATGTTTTCTTTTACGTACTATGAAGGGAGAAGAGGTGTCAATGAATCAGGAATTGATTGATTGATAGTTTTAAACTGCTCTGGTTTCCGTGGCAGCATCGATTTTTTTTCGCCACATGTACTTTGAAACCATTCTTACTCACCAAACAAATATTGCAGGACTACAAACATATCCGCAACCATCTCGCGTTTTTCAAGAAGCAATCCACGATTGCCCCTAAACCTTTTATTTCTGCAATATTTCATATTTAACACATTTGTTCCAGACGAAGCCATCGACCTGACCATCATAGTAGCACAGCAGATACTGTGCCGAGTGACCCATGTGGAGTCCTTCGACAAGTTCTACGTACAACTCGACTTGGACAAGGCGGCGTTGGTTGAGGAGGCCATCGCCAACTTTGATACTAGCAAAGTAAGTGACGTTACGGCATACTAATTAATGCTATAGTAGCCCAGAAGTTAATAAGACAAATATCCCAAATGGAAAATACGGGTTTTTCTATTCATCCGCCATACTTTTCTGATTAATTTCGTTCCGGGATCCAGGACATTTAAATTCATTCTCTGGGACTTCGTCGAACCTCATTGTCTCGGCGCTTTTCTGGTGGTCGCCACTGTTAATCCTGGCTTTCAGGAGTTACAGTGGTTTGGGAATAGTATGGCCGGATTGTCCCAAAAAAAAAGACACGCCGTCTCATCACAAAACGAGTAGTAGTCGTAACTTCGTAAGTGGCGTTACTGCACGTCCGAACCTATTCAATACTTTCATTCCACAAGTAGGTATAACTAGATCACCTGACCTGACCTTCGAGTTCAGTTATTATTACTAAGCCAACTTTATTCTGACAAAAATATTTTTAAAATTCTAAACTGAAAACAGAATCTGGTTTTGTGTAATGTCGCTCGCACGTCTTCTGTGGCGGCGCACAGTGGGTCGAAACGATGATTTTAGTGACTTAGGGATCAACTTCGTTTTTTTACATTTTTTTTTATGCAGATCGATAGAACTCATTAACTTCAATAATAACTGTTCTGATGCGTTTTTTCCTAAACTGGCTCCTTTGGGTGGAAAAATGCATTTTGTTATTTTTTTGTATGGAGCGGGTCAAATAAAATTAAATTCCTGCTGAGTGGCGAGTGATCCCGCTTTGAAACTATATTTTTCTTAAAGCTTGTCCAGTCTGCTATCATTTGATGCTTTGAACATTTGCATAAAGTTGCAACACTGCCAAATAAATGGATCGAAAAAAATGAAAAAATACATTGAATCAAAAGGTTCATTTTTTATTTTCGGATGTTCTTTTAAGTTAAAATTGACATAGAATAGTAAGTCAAAGCACTTAATAATACACAGAGTTACTTAAACACTAGCGACAATACATGAAAAGGTGCCTAATTTGCTTGAATTTACTCAGTACGTTTTATTTAAAAACGTGGATCCACTCATTTCTATTTGTTTATTTAATGAACTTAGAAAATCTTTAAATTAGATTTAATACCGAATAGTAAGTAAAGACACATGCCAATACAAATTTACTAAAGGTGAAAACTTAAAATTAACAATATACAACAACAAATTTACTACTTCCTTTCAGTCATGAACTCAGACGTACAAACTAATAAAAAAAAAACAAAAAACTTACAATCTACCAATAAACTTATTCACTATCGCTTGGCTATCTTGTAAATTATATCTAAATCTAAGTATATATAACTCAAAGGTGACTGACTGACTGACTGACATAGTGATCTATCAACGCACAGCCCAAACTACTGGACGGATCGGGCTGAAATTTGGCGTGCAGGTAGATGTTATGACGTAGGCATCCGCTAAGAAAGGATTTTGATCAATTCTACCCCCAAAGGGATAAAATAGGGGATGAAAGTTTGTATGAAACTTTGTCAATTTTAAACCGATCGGGCTGAGACTTTGCATGTATAAAGCTACTTTGACGTAGGTATCTTTTAAAAATGTATTTTGATAAATTCCACCCCTAAGGGGATAAAATAGGGGATGAATGTTTGTATGAAACTTTGTCAATTTTTAGCCAATCAGGCTGAGACCTTGCATGCATAAAGCTACTATAACGTAGTCATCTCTTAAGAAAGGATTTCGATAAATTCCACCTCTAAGGGGATTAAAATAGGGGATGAAACTTTGTATGAAACTTTGTCAATTTTAAACCGATCAGGCTTATGAAAACTCAGCAGATGCTCTTTGACTTTTGGAGAGAGAACCATTCTTTATTCATGCTTCACTTCTACTTGGTTGATTCTTGTTGGCTGACGTCTTTCTATTTCTTCTGTAATGTTACCCTTTATAGTTGCCACTGTTGTCTGGGTTTCTTTGGTAAATTTAAACATTATCGGACGACACTAGAAAGTCGATGATGGTCAGTCGTTTTCCCAAATAATTGTTCCTTCAGATTGTTGAAGCCTTATACGTACTAGAAACTAGAATGAAAAATAGTAGAGTCATGATCACTCTGTCTCAGTCGTTTGTTTGTAATTGCTTTGACCTGAGGCTCCAACAAAACCCCATTTGCTTATAAGCAGTAACTCTGTTGCCGAGTCCAAATCCAAATCAATTACATCTAAAAGCCTAGAAATCGTCAAATTGAGTAATGCTTGCAGTTTAATAGCAGCTCCTTCTTCAGTTATGGTGATGTCTTCTTTCCCTGGATAAAATTTTGATTTTGCTTGCTTGGTTTTATAACAAGAAGGGTATAAATCATACCCATTTTCACTTGCTGCTTCTCTTAGGCTTATATATTGCCACTTACTTAATGTAAGTGAAACTAATAAAGCCAGTGTCTTATCGGGTGAATATGTACAATTGTTTGCTTAATTTGCACTTAAACACTGCTTCACTTTTTCTATATCTTCGGGGTGATTTAGCAAATGGTTCATTATTTTTCCTACATCCTCGTTTCCAGTGTTTCTTAAACTAGGAATTGTAGTATTTGTTTATTTGATCAACGCGTCTTCGTTTTTGCCTGAAGCCTAATTCTTCGAAAGGTTTTCGAGGTGTAAATGTAGATGTTGAAGCTTCTGTAGTAGATGGTGGTAGATTTCAACATCTTCAATATTACACATCTCGGGCCTTTCCTGTTCAGTGTTCACAGTTTCAGGTATTACTCCTTCGGGCCATTTATAAATTATAAATATATCATTATTAAATATATCATCTATCTATATAAATAAAAATGAATTGTTGTTCGTTAGTCTGATTAAAACTCGAGAACGGCTGGGCCGATTGAGCTGATTTTGGTTTTAAAATGTTTGTCGTAGTCCAGGGAAGGTTTAAACGGTGAGAAGTAGACAGGTAGGTAGGTAGGTAGTAGGTAGGTAGGAAAAAATGCATTGCAACGCATGCCGGGTACAGCTAGTTATTAATATATCAATAAATAAACAAATAGAAATGAATAGATCCACGTTTTTAAATAATACGAACTTAGTCAATTCAAGCAAATTAGGCACCTTTTCATGTATTGTCGCTAGTGTTTAAGTAACTCAGTGTATTATTAAGTGCTTTGACTCACTATTCTATATCAATTATAACTTAAAAGAACATCAGAAAATAAAAAATGAAGCTTTTGATTCAATGTATTTTTTCATTTTTTTCGATCCATTTATTTGGCAGTGTTGCAACTTTATGCAAATGTTCAAAGCATCAAATGATAGCAGACTGGACAAGCTTTAAGAAAAATATAGTTTCAAAGCGGGATCACTCGCCACTCAGCAGGAATTTAATTTTATTTGACCCGCTCCATACAAAAAAATAACAAAATGCATTTTTCCACCCAAAGGAGCCAGTTTAGGAAAAAACGCATCAGAACAGTTATTATTGAGATTAATAAGTTCTATCGATCTGCATTAAAAAAAATGTAAAAAAACGAAGTTGATCCCTAAGTCACTAAAATCATCGTTTCGACCCACTGTGCGGCGGGCTGGGCTCAGCTCGGCGGCTAAATACATGAAGTAACACCCGTCCCGCGCCATCTCCCTGTGTGCGTTGCGCTTTATTGTTTTATAATAGGAGAGATCCAATTTTAAGAACAAAATATGCATTGTATTAACGTGGTATTTGTCACTCACTAGTGCCACAGGTAGAGAAAACTGCCTCCCTCTCTCTTTCTGTAGCTCTTTGATATTTGTCTCGGGTACTTTGTATTAAATAATTTGGTTATTTAAAGAATTATACAAAAATTAATATGTTTGTTTTCTATCATACAGCTGACACCATTGACCGCAGACAGCCTCGCGGACGGTATTCATTGCACGTTGAAACACGACGGTAAAATATATCGAGCCATCTTAGAGGATGTCTCCGACCCAGCTAATATCAAGGCTGTGATGCCAGACTATGGCAAATCTGTGACTACTGCTTTGGAAAATGTAAGTTACTATCAAATATTTGATTCCAGTTTTATCCCTACAGGGCCTAAAGGTTGTAGCCCACATAAACGACTCCCCCCCCACCCAACAAAAATAATATAATTATGAACTTTATGTGATGCTTTTTAGATATACTTTACATTGGCAACATAAATTAGCTGACAACTTTCGCCGAAATTCGTTTTTCCCGAAATTATTGTCATTAGAAGAAGCTCGAGCTCAAATGACTATCAGTTAGCTAACAAGTTAGAAGCCTCTGTAAAAATAAAAGTAGATATTTGCAAATTCATAACCAATTTCATATTATTCATTTCAGCTCATGATCTTACCAACGGAACTGAGTGTGTACTACTACCAGTCACTGGAGTGTTGTCTGAACAACTACACGGAAGAGTCCAACAAGCTGATGACCATTGAAGAATTGCAGACCAAGCTCACTGGCAACAATGTTATTGTGTACATCAACCATGTGGAGGGAATCACGTAAGCATTTGTTTTGTCTGAATGGGGTTGGCAACTGTGGAACTAATGGCGCTAGCACCGCTTGAACCAAAACATCGTCATTGGTTGAAAATCTGTCAATGTCATTTTATATTTCAAAATAGTTGGACTTCATTGGTCAGATTGGGTCCATGCGGTGGACGTGCCATCTACAATCAGCTTTAACTTGCCGACCCCATTGTAGTTCATTTTCATTCCATTACTTTTACACTTGAACCCGTCACTTGACCATGGGTTCAAGTATCTACTTGGCATTATGAGATCTAAGTAAATATTTGAATGGTGATTTGTCACAAGAAAGTCCTAAATAAGTTTTGGTTGCAACAGAATTTGAACTTTGTTGTACATTGAGTTTATAGTGCAAAAATGAGACTCGAATGATAGTTTAATAGAGAGTATACTTGTTCCAGCTTGGTCACAACACTATACGATTGTATAACCGGCCACAAGATAGCCGTATTCGAGCCTGACGAGGGCGCGTACGACGAAGTAATCCAGCTGTGCATGAGATCAGTCTTTAACTACAACTTCGGAATGGCCTACATCGTCCACATGGAGAACTTGAATGAGTTCTATCTGCAGAAGGCCAGTGATGGCGACAGGATTGCCCTGTTGCTTGATGATATGTACAAGTTCTATGAAGAAGGTAAGTAATCGCTTTATTATATGACATTGAATCTGGAAGCCCGCAAATTTCTTATTTAACAAAACTGTATCCTATCCATAAGCTGTTTACTGTCTAATCAAGCCTACTGTTCAACATAGGCTTTATCATCTACTTGCCACTGCTATTCCTGTTTAATTTAATTCAGTCTCAAGGATATGTTTTCTTCCCAACAGGAACTCCCGAGGCCCTAACAACCTTCGAAGTTGACGCGATCTGTGTGGCCCACTCAGGCGACGGCAACTGGTACCGCGCCACAATCATCAGCGTAGAAGATACGGAAGTCAAAGTACAGTATCCTGACTACGGCAACACGGAAACTCTCCCCAAGGAATCTCTCAAAGTACTCGACCCTAAATTCTATGAACCTTGCGCATTCGCGTTAGTCGCCAGTCTAGGTCTTGTAGCCCTGCAAGAAGATGCACTTCCAAAGCTAAAGGAATGGACCAACGAAAAGGAGGTCCAAGTCACACTGACTGTAGGCGCAGACGGATGGCTCGCGAGTTTGCACTTAGACGGCGTAGACTTGGCCATGAAACTAGTAAACGAGAAACTGGCCACGCCACAAGTAAGTTCCGTTGAAGAAGAAGAAGAGAAAGTTGAAGAAGCGGCACCGGCTCCCACACTTGCCGAGCCTATCTCATTGCCTGAAGGTTGTACTCAAGTGTACATCAGTCATATTGATACACCTGGACACTTCTGGTTACAAATGGCCGATAACGTGGACACTATCGAAACTATCCAAGCTGAGCTCCAAAGCGATGCGAGCAATTACGGGAATATTGCGACCACTGAGTTGGGCACGTGGTGTGTTGCCAAGTATTTGGCCGACGACCAGTGGTACCGTGCGGAAATACTCGACTCGGATTCTGATATCACCACGATTCGTTTCATTGACTATGGCAACACAGATGTGCTCGATAACCAACCCGGTTTGATAAAGGAGATGCCAGAGAAATTCAAGGCTATGGAACGTTACGCCGTCAAGTCTAGCGTTAACGCCGTCCCGACCGGTACGGGCCAGTGGTCAGAGTCCTCCTCCGACTACTTCACACAACTCGTCGGTGATTTGGCAAATCCAGTAGATGCTCTAATCGTTCTTAAAGATGTCACAACGTATGTCGATATCTTTGTAAATGGCCAGAACCTGACTGATAAATTAGTATCTGAAGGTTATGCGAGTAGATCCGAAGAGACTGAATGCGGCGATTTGCCGTCGTGCTTCGCCAGCCATGTTAATTCGCCCTCCGAGTTTTGGATTCAGTTAGAAACAGCGACCACGGAGTTACAAGCAATGGAAGCTGCAATGGTTGACGCCGAAAACTTCCCAGAACTGACAGATAAAGAGGAGGGCGTTATCTGCGCAGCCAAGTACCCTGAAGACGGTGCGTGGTACAGAGCACAAGTTATCGTAGACGGCTCAGAGGGAACTGAAGTTCTCTTTATGGATTATGGCAACGCATCCATCGCTAACGAGCTGAGAAGCCTGCCAGATGAACTTAAAGTAAAGCCTGCACTTTCGAGAAAATGTGCGTTGCAGAAACCTCGCGACATCAAGTGGTCGCGTCAGTCTGAGACTAAATTTAATGAATTAGCCGCTGAAGGAGCCACCATATTTAATGTGCAGTTCATCGCGTCTGGTGACATATCCATCGTGGAATTGTTCCTTGAAGGTAAATCTGTGACTGAAGAGCTCGTAGGACTGTGCGACACAGTCGAGGCGGTAAGAGTCGATCCCGTCGGACAAGAAACGTACGGCACGGGCAAAATCTGCTACGTTATGGGTGTAGATGAATTCTACGTGCACCTAGATGATGTTATAACGAATCTTGATAAAGTTACGGTAAAGATGAATGAAAGCCCCGATTTTGAGTCAGTCATGGAACTAAAAGTAGGTTCGATATGTGCTGCGTTTTGGGCTGAAGACGAACAATGGTACAGAGCAAAAATATTAGAGTTTTGTGACGTCGGTTATCATGTGCATTTTATTGACTATGGAAATAAAGCTAAATGCGAAGAATTCAGGCAACTACCTGAAGATCTTGCCGCAATAGAACCTTTAGCAAGATGCTGCCGTCTAGTTGTGCCCAATGACGATCCCGCTTTAATGGAAAGCGGTAAAACTAAACTGGATGAACTTACTTTAGATGACGCTACAATTAGTATAGAATTTTTGGATAGCACAACTCACCCGGCTTTAGTTAAATTGACCTCTGATGGTAAAGATTTTTATTCTGACATTAAACCTGCTGATCAGTTATCAACAGCCGAGATAGAAGAACCAGCGACGTCCGTCGAACAAGAGGTAACAGTGAAAGCAGCTACTGAACTTTCAGAAGGAGCAGCTAAAGAGGTAGAGGAAGCAATAAACGAACAGTTTGAACAGAATACATCACAAGCTGATCTCGATGAAAGTATGGAGAGCAACCACACAGTAATTGAGAACAAATCCTTCGAGGCCAAAGCTGATAGTTTGAGTGAAGAAATTTGCGCCATTGAGGCCAAAGAAGACTCGAGTACTCCTGAGAAAGATATATCGTCAAGAACTCTGGAAGACTCACAGGGCACAGTGAAGACGGTCGAAGAAGACGAATTTAGCGATTGTGTTTCACCGCCTAATAAGTCATTAGATACTAGCGTGGATTCTGCGAATCTTCAAGACGCAATAGAAACATCAGAATCTGCAGAAAAAATATCAGAAACAGAGAAACCTGTAGAAGCTCTACCTGAATCGAAAACAGTATCTGAGACTGACAAATCCGAGCTTAAATTGGTAGAATCAGAAAAAAATACAGAGGCAGTAACAGAAAAACCTGAAGAAATTATTAAACCTACAGCAGAAGAAATACCAAGCCCAGTGGACAACGTGGCCGTAAGTCATGATGATACAGAATCTGAAAAAACTGCAGTGAAAGAAGCCGAAAGTCTTCCTGAAAAACCAATAGAGTTAACAGAAGTTAAGCCAGAGACTGAAAAACCTGCAGTCAAACAAGCTGACAGTCTTCCCGAAAAACCAATAGAATCAAGAGAAGTTAATCCAGAGAATGAAAAACTTGCAGTTAAAGAAGCAGAAAGTCTTGAAAAACCAATAGAATCAACAGAAGTTAAGCCAGAGATTGAGAAACCTATAGTCAAGGAAACTGACGCAGAAAAAGTACTGGAGAAAATAGAAAATTCTACAGACAAAATTACAGAACCCAGTGAAGTTAAAACAGAGACCATCACTTCAAGTTAAAAGGTTGTAAATAAATATAAAAAAGCTACTTTGAATAAAGCAATACGAAAAAAAATCACATTGTGAAATAGTAATCTCTTTAGATTTAGAGCAACATAATGTGTCTTAGAACTGTTTGAAACATGCAAAAATATTATAGTTTGCATTGTCTTTTGGTCAGACCAAATGCCAATCTATATTGGTATTAACAAGCAGCTTATTTTTATATATACATGTACGAAGTACATAAAGAATAAAGTGTTAACGTTAAGGTGTGACGTATCTAGTTTTATGTGTTGTCTCTTTTTATATTGTTGAATTATTCGCTTCTCGAATAGCTGATTTATATCGGACATGTTGAACATTTCCCAAGACAGTGTTTATCGTTATGTTTTCAATGCTTAAAGTCGTTTAAAGAAAACAGTAGTTTCGTACTATTGAAAGTTGTTTGTAGCTCTACTAAAGTATTTCTAATTATTATAAATACTCATTTTTATATTTTTAAGGTTTTTTTTTACTTTGTCGGTATCATTGGGTAAAAGCACAGACTTTCATTACTAAAATATTAGTTCATTCATAACAGTATGTGGCGTATAATGTAAATAATTGACGTAATTTATTGTAATTAAACACATTCCCTTCATTTAACATTCGTTTCACATGTCACCATGATCACAGATACCGAAGGTTGATTTTCGTTATTTTTTTTTGTTTTATTATCAAATTGTAAGTTTTAGGGCTGATGCCCTTCAAAATGGAAGACGTTTCCTTTTTTTTTTTATTAAAGCTATGTAGAAAGCGAATCGTATTTTTATTACATTATCCTTTTCAACCGACTTCCAAAAAGAGGAGGTTATCAATTCGTCTGTATTTTTTTTTTTTTGTGTTTGTTACCTCAGTACTCTCGACTGGGTGAACCGATTTTGATGGTTCTTTTTTTGTTTGAAAGCTGGTGCTTCCCGTTTGGCCCCATTTTAGTTTGCTGAAGATCTGATGCTGATCTTCGGAGATATACAACGGAACTCTTCAAAAATACACAGCAAATCTGCAGTGATTGCTGCCATTGCTTGCAGGTTCATTGTTTATACTATATCATGACATAACATCACGCCTGTATGCTCTGAGGGGGTACGCACATGTGTAAAATACACCCGATTTCGAAAATATTTGTTACCTCAGTACTTTCTACTGGGTGAACCGATTTTGATCGTTCTTATTTTATTTGAAAGCTGGTGCTTCCTGTGTGGTCTCATAATCATCAAATCAGTAGCTGATGATGGGATTCTGGAGAAATAGAGAGAATGGGTCCACCCTTTATAGCAGAACTTTTTATGCCATATTATTACTTTGCATAACAGCGGATAGCATAAACTTCATTTCGCAGAAAATCGTTTGGCAGACACGCATTTATCATACATTCAAACTCATAATTTTGTAAGTCAGAATCATCTAAAGGCATAAATTTCATATGCATAAAAATTAAAAGTCGAACCATCTTGTCGCAGATAGTTGGAGGTCAGTATCATCGTTTTGCATAAATTTCATATGCATAAACATTAAACGTTGAACCATCCTATCGCAGAAAGTTTAGGGTTAGAATCATCTATTGGCATAAATTTCATATCAATAGTCATTGAATGGCATAACTTATTAGTTAATCACTTTTACCAATGTTATTAATTTTGTACAATTTTATTGTTTTTTCTTAGTATATTTACGTCACTAATTTTATTACTGTTATGAATTTTATCCATTTCCCTATTTTGTAATTTTTGCATGTATTTTATGAATATATTTTATAAATTTTATACGTTATTCAATTATACCAGTGTTATTAATTTAATAAAATATACAATAATTTTACTTAGTTGGTACTAGTGCAAAATCTTTCGACGATATTATGTGTTTCTTTATGTTTTTCGAGCGTATGGCACTCGTGGCCTGCAGGTGAAAATCATAATATTTTGGGTTTAACGGCTAAATAAACATAATTTTCTTTCTTTCTTTTATTAAAACAGTAGATTGAGATCATGTGTTTTTATTTTCCTGTAAGAAGCAGGCAGACATGCAAACAAACATACACCATGCATGCAGCAAGCATGCAGCAAACATGCAAACCTGCATACACCAAGCATGCAGTAAGCATACAGCAAGCATGCAGCAAGCCTGCAGCAAGCATGCATCAAACGTGCAGCAAGCATGCAGCAAACATGCAAACCCGCATATACCATGCATGCAATGAGCATGCAGTAAGCATGCAGTAAGCATGCAGCAAGTATGCAGCAAGCATGCAGTAAGCATGCAGTAAGCATGCAGCAAGCATGTAGCAAGCATGCAGCAAACGAGAATGCAACATGCAGCAGGCATGGTTTCTGTCACGGCTCCGGCGCTGCGGGGCCCCGGCGGTCCCACGCGAGCTTCTCGTCGCAGATGTGTTTCAACGCTCACCACCGCAGCTTCGGCTTGCTGGCCGGCTAAGCCGGCCAGCCTCAGCCGCGGCGGCGAGTGTTAAAACCACCTGCTCCTCAGCTCGCGGCCCGCCTCGCCCCTCCGCGCCTACGCGATTTTAAATTACACTCTAGGGGTAGGGCAGACAAGACTACGTGGAGTCGGTTTTGGAGCGATTCGTTTCTGTCACTAACTTTTCTAGCACAACATATTGACTTTTTAAGATAATATTTTAATTTTAAATTAAGGTTAAAATGCTATTTTGTGGCATTAAAAAATGGCAATACTGCCAAATAAAATTATTCCAAATGAAAGTCTGCAATCTTCATAGTATGCCAAGTGAAATTATATCAAATAATCGTCGTTCTAAATAAACATTATTCTAAACGAAATTATGCGAAATTTGAACAATGCCAAAGGTAATTATGCCAAATAAAAAACTGCCATCTAAAAGTATGCCATTCGAAATTCGGTCATACACACATTCACCCAAACAATAAGTATATTTAAAAAAAAATATGCCTTTAATATATTCGTTTAAAGAAAATTATGCCAAGTGTGTTATGCTAAATGAATTTCGGAGCAACAAGATTCTGCCAGATAGATGGAACCCAGAGAGAATTCTTCACATTTTATAGGCACACTAGAAGCGGTTTGGGTAGTTTTAGGAATTGTACTTTCTCGAAGTGATCCCAATTCAATTTGATGAAGATCTGATGAAGAACTTCGGACATATCGCAACGGAACTCCTCAATAAATGATAGCAAATGTACTGGGATTGCCGAAATCTCATATCTGTCTATTGTTTACACTAGTTCATAACCTAAAATCACGCCGGTACGCTGTGAAGGGGTAAGACATGTAAACCACTAAAAAGTGAAAAATAAAAACCTTTTTTACAAAAAATAAAACCGACTTCAGAGAAAACAAAAAAGTGAAAAATAACTTCAGAAAAAACGCTTCAGAAGTCGGTGACAAAAAAAACTAAATCAATCAAACAAAGGTCACCGAGTTCTGAAGCGTTTTTTCTGAAGTTATTTTTCACTTTTTTGTTTTCTCTGAAGTCGGTTTTATTTTTTGTAAAAAAGTTTTTATTACTAACAGTAAACACACTCATAGCAGCCTATGCATTTTCCGTGCAGTTTGGTTTTATCAACTAAAAATACACGCGTCATGCGGAATGAAAGAACGCCCTGTTGTACCAAGTATTTATTGGTTCCACGTGCAATAAATACTTGGTACTACATTCAGCTCCATTAGATTTCATACTGTGATTTGGTTTTAGTCGCATACCACTCTAGATTCGCCCACCCTGACTTGCTCCCACTCTTTATATACTCTGTGCTCTTTAACTCTACTAAGAGCATGAGAACCATGGTCAAATAAATGAGAACCAAACAAACAAACCTAAACGAAACAAACAAACCTAAACGAAACAACTAAACGTTAAATCTCTTATTATTAATATTAGTTGATGTTCACAAGTTGTAGTCAGAGCAAAGACTACTATACAATATATTAAGCCGAGAGCTCAGTCGGTGTTTAAAGAGAACTAGATGAAATTACAAATCCTCCCCTAAGCCTCTACACAACGCCCCCATTTTTTTTCTGGGTTTCTTACTGCCCCCACTTTAGGCCTGCAGCGCCCACTTTGGCAAAGGCTGCACTAGGGCCAGAGGACTGCCACCAATGAAAGAGTTTGCTTCTATCCATAGATATAATAAAGAAGGAGATATGGCGTGGAGTTCAAAATGTATAGAAAACCGATGAAGCCACAGTTGCCCCTCCATAAAGCTAATATTGCACACAGAGCTCTGTCAAAACCATAGATATAATAAAGAAGGAGATATGGCGTGGAGTTCAAAATGTATAGAAAACCGATGAAGCCACAGTTGCCCCTCCATAAAGCTAATATTGCACACAGAGCTCTGTCAAAACAATACTACGAACAAGTGCACACACGCGCCATCGATAACTCTGTCATTTAAATACAAACCTTATTTGTTAAACTACAGCGTACTTTTTCCGTATAATTTACTCACACTAAAACAATTATCATTGTGTGTTGTCGGGACACGGGGGCGGATACGACACAGTGCTTGACTAAATCGAAGAGCTATCGATAAATATATCGATTATTTTTATAAAGGATTTGGAATTAAGTAAATAAAAATAATATGAAACCTACAAACATTATTCAATGAATAAAAATACTTTAAAATCAATTAAAAATCAAATGACACAGTTTCACGTAGTTCAAAATCAAAGCATTTATTTCAATTAGGCCAGTTACAGGCTCTTTTGAATTGTCAAAGAGAAAAAGAAAATTAAGCATAGAACCACATCGGCCTTCCAACCGGATTACAAGAGTTAACAAATTGAAAAAAAATGTGAAATAGTAATATAACAATTCGCAGTCCACTTTCTTGTCGAAAGACTTTGTCAAACCTCCACGAGCACATCACTAGCTCGCGCTCAAATACGGCGGACCGGAGCAGCGGACGCACCATGCGACATGATGGCTTAATGATGTTTCGTTATGTCAGGTGTACATTGCTCGTTCAGTCACTCAGTGACAGACTAAGGTGGTTGTAAAAGAGCAATGTATTTAATGCAAACATAATACAGTCGGAGTAATACAAGAAAACATAAATCAAGTAGTACAAGTCAGATATATTTTAGGGATTATGGTTTTTCGTGATTTTTAAGACAAATATTGTAAAATACTTGTTCTAACTTGTGGTAACTGATGCCCTGTCTTCTAAAGTTTTTGTCTTGGCTTCTATTTTTGCACGAAACCACCGAACAAGACGGCATAATCGTTTTTTTTTACGAACGCGGTTGACGACACACTAACTCGCGGTTACGGCCATTTTTTCAATAGCTGAGCGACGCGGCCAGCTCCACGTGGTCACCGACACGCCCCCTTGCCACTTCTGTTTTTCATATTTCTGTGCTTCTATCTATAGTGGAAGCTTGTTGACCGTCGGCCGGGCCGCATTCTGATCACCTACGGACCCACCATGGTACAATAATTGACTATGGGACCCACTATTCAACGTGTACTTAGCACCGTATTATAGAAAAGGGGCCGATAAATTCTTAGGATCCCACGCTTTCCACCAAACGTAAGTTGATGAGATGACTCCAATGGATTCTGGCCCTAAGGCGTCTGAATAGGTTTAATTAAAAAGAAAACAAGAAAGTTTGTTGAACATGTTTTATTCTACATTGAAAAAATATTGCGTAGAAAAATAAAGAGATTATTACAAAACATCTATACAATGTTTCAATGGCGGTTATCTCATTGTTCTTACAGAAAAAAGGCTACAAAATATGAATATCGGTTAATATTTACAATGTCCTGCATTGGCGAGCAATAATAGCACGCGAATAAAAATGAGGTCAGATAATTACTTAGTGAAATCGAGTATGTAAGCTTGTTGATTTAGAGTAATTTAATTACCAATAACATGCGATGTTTTCATGCATTGTGCACCGTCTTGCGTAGTGAAAAGTTTACATTATAGGTTCGTTCAAACTTGTACGAACTAATGGACCAAGATTCCATGAATGCCAGACCTACGTCATTTTATAAAAGCTGGAACTGTTTATACGGAAGCATTTTACAAAAGAAGAACGCAGAACGAAAAAGTATAACAGATATTATGGAAAGTCGGTCGATCACGGCTTTGGCACATATCAGGTAACAAAGATGTGCTTATTAGTCCATTTTCAATCCGTCTGGCGGGTATTTTCCACCACACAAAGTGTCTGGCAGTAGAGGAGGTGAATCATCATATCATGTAATATTTAAAAAAAAAACCGGCTTTATAGTATGACGTATTTAGCGGCTATTTAGCACATCTTTTGTTACCTGATATCTGCCAAAGCAACCACGATCGACTTTTTATATCTCATTGTTTTTCCACAGAAAAAGTTGGCGGTCACGGGATCTCCCCCTATAATTCTGTCCAGACACTGGACATATCAGGTATTGTTCCTACTGAAGCATCTGTGTCCGGTGTCCACAGTCAGTTCGCACTGGTTCTTCCGGTCTCTATAGACTATCTGCATGTTTCGAGGCAGAATCTCATACGGTTAACAGGAAGGATATGTAGAGTAAACCCGACCACATTTTTAATATTTTACGTTTCAGCGAACATACAAATACTTAATAAAAATTCATCGTGAATGTCGATATAACAAAAATTACGCTACATTTATACATACAAAACCAAAAAAGTACTACCAACTATTTTATTAGACCTAGTATTCCAAAATCGTCCATATCTTCGCGTTTCTCCAAAATGAGACCTTTCTCATTCGCTAGATGGAGTACTGAGAGTAAGGCTAACGGTATGCTGAGGCATTCTCTCATATTCGGCGTGAGTTTGTTTGGTAACCGCTGGTATAATGAAAAGAAAGTTGTTTCTGTAACTTCCTCTTTTTCTCCTTCTGGCGTGTTTTCTGTTAACATTTTCCACGTGCAGTGTTTCAGTTGTTTCATGTCCACCTTCTTCGCTCGCATCGCGTAGGGAATGAAGATTTTCGCGACCTGCGGGAGTAGAGGTTAAGTTAAGAAAAGGAGAAACAACGATACGTCTGTTTATCTCGGAGGGTCGCAGGGATAAGCAGAGAAGGAGAACACCCACAAGCTGCCAGTTATGTTGAAGTCCAATTCCAAAGATTTGAGCTGAGCGCTGAGCGTTGGAAATGCAACCTAGCGCTTTTATTAAGGCACACATTTAAGTGCCTAAGCGACATAGAGAAGTAAGATGACATGTCATGCTGCGCCGATCCCATATAATTGGGATAAGGGCAGTGGAATGATGATGACATTTAAGTGCATTATTAGAAGGGTAGGTAAGGATAATAGTCTTCTAAAGGAGTATTGTATGGTTGTGTACCTTAGTGGGTGGTTCCAACATGTCGGTAATCTCCTCAGGCTCGGCGGCTTTCACCTGATCGTGTAAATCGCCCGCCGCAGTAGCGTCTTCATTACACCAGTCGTCTCCGTCCTGGAACGAGTTCATTGTTACAATTTACTAAGCGTTTACATTGCGTAAACGAGACCTCAGTTCCAATAAAAAATACTGTTTATGGAATTCAATAAAGCTGAGAAAAATATTTTACGAAGACTGTAGTCTAAGTCGTGGGTCGAGGTCATTGTTGTAAATTAGAAACATAAAGACTTCCGTTTGTCATACTTAGCAGTCTGTGATAATATAGCAAGTATTTCTTTTCGAATGGGAAACCATCAAAGACTCCACTTAAAGTACTTACGGGATTATATCCGTCATTTTCTTTTGTTAAAAAAAAAAGAAAAGAAAATCACGGATATAATCCCGTAAGTACTTTAAGTGTAGTGAAAACCGTGAAAGTCTAAAACAGTACATCAAAGACTCCTCCTCCGGCTCTGGGCGGAGTGGAACGGAGTGACAGAATTTATTTATTAAAATCCATCCATGTTCCTTCATCGCCCTTTGTGTTCCAAGGCCACGGTATTTCTTTCGAACAGTCCCGCAGCCCCGGCAGGCATCGGCCCTTGCGGATCGTTTTTTTTATTGGAAAGCGAAGCTTGTTTTGTTCTAAACCTCATACTTGCTATACTTAGCAAGTATGAGGTTTGGAACAAAAGCTGACTGCAAAGCGTCCGTTCTACTACCAAACAGAACACTGCTATACTGGAGAACTATGCTATTACAAGAAAGACGAGTGAATTCATTGACAATTAAGAGGTATATGTCAAGTCATCATCATCTTCCTGCCCTTGTCCCATTTTATTTGGGGTCGGCGCAACACGTTTTCTTCTTCCATTCTCCCCTGTCAGACGTCACGGCATCATTTACTCCTTTCTCTTTCATATCAGTGTTTACACAATCCATCCATCTTTTCTTTGGCCTTCCTCTCCCTCTCCATCCATCAATACTAATGTCCATCACTCTTTTAGTCACATGCGTTTCATCCCTCCTCATTACATGTCCATACCAAGCCAAACGACTTCCTTTCAATTTTTCAGTAACAGGTGCCACTTTCAAACTTCCTCTAATATATTCATTCCTTACTTTATCCATTCTTGTCACTCCACACATCCACCTCAACATTCTCATTTCCGCTACATGCAATCGTTTTTCATCCATCTTCTTCACAGCCCAGCATTCTGATCCATACAATACGACAGGTCTAATCACGGACTTGTACATTTTCCCCTTTAACTTGAGGGGCATCCGTGGGTCGCAAGTTATTCCAGTGACCTGTCGCCATTTCATCCATCCTGAGTTGATCCGATGCGTTACGTCCCGGTCTACTTCACCATTTCCCTGAATAAGCGACCCGAGGTACCGAAAATCGGAGCAGACCGGTATGGGCGTTCCGCCAAGGGTTATGGGCACAGGACTGGAGAGACCGCCGAAATCACAAAACAAGTATTCCGTTTTGGTTCTACTTAATTTCAGGCCAACATTCTCCAGTCTTTGCCACCACACCTCCAATCTGCTCTGGACCTCTAGGCCACTCTCGGCAACTAGCACAATGTCGTCGGCAAACAGCATACACCAGGGAGCCTCTTCCTGGATGTCGAACGTAAGAGCGTCCATTATCACAAGGAAGAGGTAAGGGCTTAGAGCCGACCCTTGGTGCAAGCCGACTGAAACATTGAAGCTGCCGGTAGTGCTTGCTGTAGACCGTACTTGGGTTCTACATCGACTATACATAGCACGGATCAATTGCACATAGGTATATGTCAAGTCAATTGGCTATTTAAACTAAAGAGGGACTCACTGGAATATTATTAGGACAGTAAGACGCATCGTTCTCGTTGTTGTAGTCGTAATCTCTGGCCTCTTCCACAGTGACGGGTTCCGGTTCCGGTTGTTTGCTTTGTTCGAGGTCGCGCTTGCGCATCATCATCACGTTTTGACGTAGAAACAGTTTGCGGAAGTGGGACTCGTCTAGACCTCTGAAAAAGAAAAAGACGGGTTTGAGAAGAAGCAGAAATTAAAAGAATGATGATGATCCAAGCGTGGCAACAAAAATACACGTGTTACAGCTGCATGCAGTTGCTGCATTCATTTTTTATTTTTGTGACTTGTAGGTGCTTTGTTATTTTTCCTTATTTGACCCGAAATGAATCATTTCATGTAATTGTTTCACTCAAAATTGATCATAACTCAAACATGAACCATCACATCACCTGGTGACATTAGTGAAATGATCAAACAATTTCGAACATCACAAAACTTAAGATCAAAGAAAGGGTTAAATGGGAAGAGTAGAGTAACTTTAATTCCTATGTCATTTTGTGAACGTGCAATGTAACAAAACAGCTTCATTAGTGAAGTAATTGAATATACAAACTTACCTATCAATAGGAGTTTTAAAGTTAGCTTCGTTCCACGTGTGTCCAGTGGCTAGCGTCTTCCTGCTGATCATGATCTTAGCAGGTTGGGTCGGTTCGTACTCTCCCACCGGGTCCGTTCGGCAGTCGAACGCTAGGCCGGCCCCGAGGAAATCTAGCTGACGTTTTGTTCGGGGGGGCTTCTTGCCTTCCACGGTGAGGCGACCGGCCACTGATTGCGTGCGTTCCGTCATTTTTGAGGCTATGGAAACGGAAAATATTATTTAAAAAACTAATTCCAAGATTTTGATTGATCTTTATAAAGGCATTTTTTAAGATCTCTCTGCGTTATCGATAAAATATTGGATTAAAGCACACATGGGGTAAGATCACGTAGGTTGTATTTTTATATTTTTTTAAGTGAACATTTCTTAAGTGTGTTGAGAATTTTTTGGGTGAACAAAAATCATTGAACTCGCACTATCGTCACCGAACGCTTTCATAGAACGGTAAGTCAAAATTTATTGGGTGAACAAAAGTCATTGAACTCGCGCTATCGTCACCGAACGCTTTCATAGAACGGTATGTCAAAATCAACCATACAATTTAAATAAAGTTCACTTTGGATAACTTAGTTTTCACTTCTAGCAGCGCCCAAAGATTGCCCCAAATGTTTTTATAATCATTTTCCTGTTAGAATATCAGTTTGTTAGGCCCTTTAGGATTCGCTGTTTTTAAAAAATGTTTCTCCTGGCCTCAACTCTATTATTCTTCGCAAGGGGAGGCGTCACTCACCTCTATTGTTCTTCAGTCTCCAGTGCGAGGGCCCCGCCCAGGCGGTGACAATGGCGCCGCAGTAGGAGTACTCCAGGCGCGTGTCGTGCGGCGCGCCGGGCCGCATGTCGGTGAGACGCGCGAGGGGAGGCGCGACGCCGGCGCGCGCTACACACGCTGCTACTGCTACGTCTGCTTCCTCCTCGCTCTCTATACCCCCGAGAGGCTCGTCGTCTGGATGCGTAGGGAGGATAGGTGTTAGATTTGGTTTTTGCAGTTATGCTGGGGCGATTTTTTATCGCCAATGATTGGCATTTATCGTCGGCGTTAATGATAGAAGAAACATGGTTGTGGACAGAGTTCTGCATTTCATGAGTTTTATTAATCGCATAAATCGCGCTCACGACGCACAATGATGTAGTGTGGCCGCTTCATCGCATTCATTCTTGCGTTAATCTCTTTGATGTACCGCCACTTGAGCTATCGCCTAACGCCAAACGGCAATGTTAATGCCGTTGTCAACTTATCGCGTTAAGTGGTGGCTACACCTACGGTTAACGTTCATTATCGCAATAATTAAAGGCATTTCTCGTTAGTGTGGCCCCAGCATTAGAAAGATTAGAAGTCAAATAGCAGGATGTCGTTCCCAGTGGTGGAATGATAAGGCTAACACTGCATTTTTCTCATCTATATTTTAATATACCTATTCTCTCTACTAAATAGTAGTAAGAATCTGGAATAGTTTGCTCCCTGAGGAAAGGTAATTCTTGAGTTTTGTCGTATGCATTGCAAAACGATAAGAGAATGTTATGCAATCGCCTAAAAGACCTCTAATTTTACATCTTTCTTGTAAATAAAAAAAAATCCACATACCATACAAGTCGTTATGCTGTTCATCCTGCGGTATCGGCTCAACGTCGGCGTTCACGTCAAACGCGAGTGCTTGCTGTGACAAGTTCAGTCGGTTCTCTTCCACCCAGTTGTTTACACGATTATCACTGGTAAAAGATACAACAGTATTGATTTATGCATGTTTTCACATAATATGATGACTTCTTTTAAAGGCTTTTTTTAAAACTGGTCTTGCTTGCGCACCAGAGCTCTTTATATTGTGAAAGAATAAGAGAGAGAATACTTGTGTAGTTTACACAAGTATTCTGCAGGAAGTTGAAAGGATGCAGACTCATCTTCATACAATACTGGTGTTTTCTATGAACAAAAGCTGCATTGAGCGAATCCCTAATATTATCCCTCGCAAATTTTTATAAGATTGGCCGTCGCCAATGTCCACCATACCAATTATCATCAAATTACTTTACCAAGATGGCAATTTTTCCTCTTAAATACGGGTAGTTTACTAAAACCGTGTTTATAACATAACTCACGTGTCCTCAGTATCTGGATCCCAGTTGGAGATAGAGAACCCGGTGAAAGGCTCACAAATATGGTCGCTGTTCGTGAACGCAGGCAGTAGCTTTGCGCCCAGAGTTATGCGTTCTGATAGGTCTATGTTTTGTTCTTCTGGAATATTCTCCTTTATTTCTTCTAAAAATCGATCGTCGGTTCTGAAAGAAGAAAATAAAGTTATTTTGTTAGAAGACTGGTCTAGTTTGAGCTGCAGATTGCGGAAAAATAACAGGCAATATTAGAAGCAAAAACTTTAAATGAAATTGTAAAAATCTGCATGTCAATAGGGCAAGAATCAATGCGTAGGATGCTGCTAGTAATGTAATGTCCTATGTGTATATCAATGTACGTTTAAAAGTTTGCATAAACTAGAATTTCAGACAGTACCTTAATATCAAAGCCAGCGTTTTGTCGTGTATGGGCAGAGTCGCGTTGAATGCTCTGTTTGACGACGTCACATCACCAATCGTCGCCGTCAGCCTCTCAAAAAATGGATCTATAAAAAACAGTAAAATGTTAAAAAATGAGTTCATGACACAAGCTGATTTCTTTTTGAATTTAACAAGGCATGTCAGTTATTTCCCTTAATTACCTCCCGTCTTGTGATGTGTCGTAAAATAGTAATAGCAACCATTGCTGCCGCAACATCTCATGCTCAGATCGGTCACCTAATTGGTCGTAGTTCTAACCTAACCCATTTGGTTGAGGTGGAACTCTGATTAACATTAATTACTGCTCCCAACGAGTTCGCTTTACTATGTACTCACGATTTTAGGGTGTATAATACGTCCAGCTTGTTCTGTCAACAAAACGTTTGTATGGCCGTTTAAATGACTTACCTATACAATCATTTGTATCAAAATCCCCGTTGAACACTGCAGGGTTAGAAGCAATGGCACCTTTGGACTTCTTCTTTTTCTTCTTGGTGGGGGCCGCGGCCTCGCCGTCAGCAGCGCCTTCATCTTGAACGTTATCCTCGTCTTTCTTGCCTCTTTTAGTCTAAAATAATGTTACAGATGAGGGTTTATTTGGGATTAGGTACAGTTGTTATGTCACTTGTTAGTTAGCATGTTATATGTGAACGTGCGTGGTAAGGTTCCTGTTCAGTTCTTTTGCATTCAAGAAAATATCTATCTGAATGGTAAATTTAAAAAGAGAATAATAAATAAATAAGAAAATGACCCTTTTCAAAATGCTGATTACTAGTAGAATTTAATAAATTGAATTATATTTCGAGACTAGCTTCTGCCCGCGACTTCATACGCGGATCCTGTTGCTTATGCCAGCGACAACGGGTACGTCAAAATCGAAGATCTGAAACGTCTGATGTCAAATTCTAAGAGCCCGGGGACGGGAAAATAACGGATCTTTCGGTATATGTTGCTCAGTTGGGAAAAAGAAACAAATTTTGCCCCCGCTTCCTCAGGCTAGATAGTTCTATCTCGCTCGCGCTA
This sequence comes from Xestia c-nigrum, assembly GCA_916618015.1. Taxonomy (NCBI): domain Eukaryota; kingdom Metazoa; phylum Arthropoda; class Insecta; order Lepidoptera; family Noctuidae; genus Xestia; species Xestia c-nigrum. The sequence goes on from OU745260.1 coordinate 18,895,975, forward strand.
TCAAGAAGATTTTTTTAAGGTGAACACACTATTGATGGAACGATGACAAATATTCATCTGGCCTTTTCCGAAATTCAATTCTGTTCTTAAACATTTAGACAGACGTACTGCAATATATAATTGACAAGTCAACACGAGGAAACTAATATTTTGGTAACTTTTATAAAAAGGCCACAACTACTTTGCGATTCCGAGCAAAGTGCTCGGAATCGCAAAGTAGTTGTGGCCAAACTAATATAGAAAAGCTTGGTGTACGGTGAACATGCGAGGCGTTTTTTACTCTACATTTCTTGATACTACCCCAGAAAGAGATTTTTATCGACAATTTTTAGAAAACATGATTTTGTTCTTGTTTAACATAAAAACATAATTATGCGACACTCGAATGAATTTTGAATTTTTTAGCCGGATTTTCTTCCGCCATTTTGCTTTTTATTAATTAAAAAGCAAAATGGCGAAAATAACTTTGAACAGAATGGATTGACAGTTTTTGTACGGTTATACTATGTTATAGTTACCTACCTACTAGCATTGATTACGGAATACCAGGGGGTCTAAATGGCCGCTTTAGCAGAACATAATATGAATAACGATAAAAATTAAATACTAAAAATGGACTTTATATTCATAACCATAAAGTCCATTTTAAGAATTTAAATTATATAACGTATGCCGCAACCGCAGAGCTCCTTTGATAGTTGACGAGATCCATCGTGTTGCCAGTTTTGCTGCTTACCTAACTATACTCGTATTAGACACTTACTTTCTTAAGTATATGTAGGGTAGGTATGCTAGATCCCGTAGCGATTGATGTGGCCGAAAAAAAGCGATTGTGAGAAAAATAAATTCAAGGCCAACGCTCATAACTCAATTAAATGAACTGCACTTGCTGTTGTTTGACATTCTACTTAGGTTCGGACTTGCTTGAAATAATAACTAGTAGACCATATGACTGATACAAGGATACTTACAATAAGTCAGTCAGTTTAATAAAAATGATTTCACATGATAATTTCACTGTTCCATGTCCATGCTTCCCATCAAAGTTTCTTTTAAAATTGTTTGTTAGATTTCGCATGTATGCTGCTATTCAATTAATAATCGTTATTTTAGGAGAAGGCAAGAAATATGTGAGACATTATATTTATTAAAGTAAAATAATTGTAATTTCATAAGTTTTTATTAATCTTTAAATAATATTCATTACAAAATGCTGGTAGTATTTTATTTTTAGTACTTGTGGCAGCCCTACCGATTGACCATTAAGCAACGAGACGCCCAATAACATACGCTAACGCGGGGCGTCAAGGCACAATTTAGATCGACCGTGCCCAGTTTAGGTACCTACTTAAAATGTTGGCTTTCTTCAAGATAAAAGGAGTGCCACTTCTGTACTTTTTTATTCTGTGGTTAGGTTCCTTTAAACTCTGCACTCGGAAATAGGGGCCCCGCGAAGCGGTGCTCCGTCGACTACGCTTTTTAGGGGAATATAAAGTGTTTTAAGGTTAGGTTTTATTAATCGGTATTTCTCAGGAATGATACATTATCTTTTCATGAGAGTGGTACCATTGGGCAAGGGGGACCCCTCCTTCCCTCCACACCGCGTGAGTTGACTACCATCGCAAGCATTTCACGAAAAATAATACGTTTTATTGTAAGCACTATGTTCCTTCGACAATAATTCGAGAGTTTACAATATAGCTAGAGAGATTACAATATAATGTGTTTGACAATTTTACGGTGACATATACAACATTTTTTTTAGTATATGCGAAGCGAAACCTGAATATAGTTTGTTCAGAATCAGTAACTGAATCGATTTCAATATTTTTTACACCATGTTACATTTTGTCCCAAAATTATTTAAAAAAGGTTACGAGTTGGACACCTATCCGCGATCATACGTGCACAACAAAGGTAACGGCAGGTCATAGCAAGTTTATTACCTTTAATTGTAAAAATGTCAAGCGCTCTGTCCAAAGTATTCGCGACCTATGTAAACAAGCTGATGTGATTGCTCTTCAAGAAACGTGGTTGCTGCCAGAAGAAATCTCATTCCTTGACAGCATAAGTGATGAGTTCAGCTGTACGGGAGTATCGGCGGTGGACACCTCGGCGGGCATGCTTCGTGGCAGGCCATATGGGGGAGTAGCCCTCATGTGGAGAAAATGCCTTTTCCGTGATGTGACGATTATTCAGTGCGGTAATCCACGTATTTGTGCGGTTAAAATTGCGTTAGAAAATAAAGCGTTTTTAGTGCTCAGTGTGTACATGCCAACGGACACTGTGGCCAACCTAACGGATTTTACTGACGTCTTGGGTTCGGTGAGTGCGATTATCGATAATTATAATATAGATTTTGTATTAGTATTGGGCAGGGACCATTTTGGTTACCCATTGAAAGGGTTTTTGATAGGGTTTTGACAAAGTGTTGTTTTAAAAACCATTTCATATTGGTTACCATTTTTTACGAAAACCCTCATCAATGGATAACCTCTTCCAAACCCTTTCGATATGATTACCTGTATATTCGAAAACCCATTCTTGGTGGGTTATACTTTTTAATGGTAAGTCGTTTTGAACGGGTTACCCCTTCAACGACTGTAAAGCCGTTGAAGGGGTAACCCATTCGGACTACCAGTATTGTAATTTTATCTCTCACGTCTTTTCTTTAAAGTACTAAACTGCATACATTCGGCAGGAATGCGTCAAGTCGCAACACGCAGTCTAGGCCCTAGCGATGAGTAGCGACTCCTTCCACATGCGATTATAGTTATTATTGCAGAGTTTTTAAAGTTCATTTTTTTTTCCTGGAAAAGTCGGGATTGTTTCCTACATGATACAATCTTGTCTTTTTTACGGAATCATAAATAGTCCGCGCTGGGGTATTTTGATGCCAAAGTTTAAAAAAATTTAAAGTTGCTTATTTCTTGCCTGTGGCTAGTCGTACCTGTGAAGCTTATTATTGCGTTTTGTGTCACATCTGACTATTGCATTTTCAGTATCTCGATGTTTTGTGGTTGATTGATTATTTTTATTCGAATCAAAACTGGCAAAATTAATTTAAAGTTTAAAATAATTATTATATCTTATCTAGGATAGCCTGCAAACCCCGTTTGTAACATTTTCGACAGCGAGGGACTAAATAAGTAAACACTGTGCTTTTCCTTGCGAATACAAGAAACATAAAAATAAAATCATGAGTCAATCGAAAAACAAATCGAGTTTGGATTGCCGCTTTTCCGCCTATTTTGTTTTTTTTTCTGTGGCCAGTCCGCTATTCAGGATTTCTGGGATATTCACCCTAATCGTATCAGTTAGGTACTACTACGTCATTATAACGAAATCAACTATCATTTTCTTTTCCTCTAACAGTGATCGAAAAGATAAATAGCCAAATTTCTCCCTAACTAAAGTACCTAAAATGACACAAATTAATATAGTAGGTGAGGCAAATGGTCCGGAAACTATATGCGAAAAACAAAACAACTTTAATATTTTTGAAACCTCAAAACCTAGCGCTATCGGACTAAAATATCATTCAATCGTCTCACTCATTATTTAGTGCCCGAAGGGACAGGATAGGAGCTGACTCAAACTGTAAGATTTAAAAAACCGAGGCGACATGAACATATAACAGATAATCTGACGTGAGGCACTCGGGGACGGGGTGCGATGCCAGAAGTCCTCCACGTGTGCCTGGCGGCTGCTGGTTCCTCTCGATACGTCTGGAGGAAACAGCAGCCGCTGGGCCGGTGCACCCCGGGCGCGGCAGTGTCCCTCCTCTTGGAATGAGAAGAAATTCTCATTCCTTGGGATTGGCACTGCCGCGGCTAATGAGTCTGGCATCACGAGCGGGGTCCAATTTGGACCAATCCTCCGCGTGACCCTCTGTTAAGCAGAGGGCACAGCGGAGGACGTGACCATGCCGCCGAGGTGCAGGCGCACCAACGCGGCATTCGTTGTCTCTCCTCTGGGAGCATTCCCAGAAGTGACAACTTTCGGCGGGTTCGCTGAGCCGGGTTGGCCGGACAGCGAACGGAGGCATGCCTAATGCCACCGTCGAGGGCTTGGCTTAACCGCCTGGCCCAGAGGAAGGCTACCTCTAAGATAAAAAACCACCCAATCCTAAGTTCTGAGTGTCGTCGCGGCGAGAGGATGAATGGCTGGAGGGTGTCCAGTCGTTAGCGCCTCCCCTGTAGGGCACCGGCCACACCCTACAGTATTGGGCTTACCCAGGTACAAGGCTCTGCCTGGGTGGACGAACCATTCCTTTATTACTCGTGGGAACAAATATGGAGAAAAATTTAACACAACCAAAACAAACCGCCGGCAACGGCAAAAACGGAGGAGGAGAGAAAGAGAGGAGGAACGTGGTGTCGGAGTCCGACGCCGCGTTGAGTGAGGTGAGAGTTGCGGGAGGCTCAGGGAGCTCCCGCCGCGAGGGTGCCGGGGCTGCTGCGGAGAACAGTAAGTTCTTCCGCAAGCGGCCCAGGCAGGATGGCGACCGATCGTCGTCCTCGGAGGAGGAGCAGATGGCCTCTGCTCGCAAGATCCCCACCAGCAAGCGCGGGGGGATCCGAGGCAAGAGGGGGGGGCCCTCTGCCTCCGAGAGGTCGGCAAGACCGGCCGAGGAGGGGCGCCAGCCGGGCATGACAGCAGCCCAAGGGTCTGGCAGCGAGGCGGGTGCACCTGGCGGCTCCGAGGCGGAGCGTAAGGCCAGGTTCATCAAGGAGGTGGAAGCCGCCATAAAGACGGTGGCCCTGAAAGTAAAGACATCGTCGAAACTCAGGGCCATACCTGCGGCTTCCGCCTCCATCATGGCGGCAGCGGAGGCCAATTTTTCGGGGCCTCCCCCTCCCTCGGCAGAGGGAGACGAGTTGGCCAAACTGCGGGCCGATATGGCCCGCCTGACGGCCGCCATGGAGCTTCTCCAAAAGGAGAATGCGAAGCTCCAGGCGGACCTAGCCAGCCTACGCCAGCCCAGCCATCGCGTGGCACCTCAAAGTGGGGGGGCCCAGACGCCAAGCCAGCCCGTACCAGTGGAGAACCAGGTCCTGAACCTGGTGCGAAAAGAACTGGCTGCCTTCCAGGCGCGGTTCTCCGTCCTGGAGGGGATTGTCCTGCGCCCCCCCCTTGGTGCAAATACGGGACCGACGGTCTCTTATGCGGCGGCTGCTGCTGCTGCATCCGGACCGGGACCGTCCAGCCGGCCCTCTGGCGGCGCTGCGTTGCCTCCCCCATCACCATCCGTGAAGCCGACCAAACATGTGCCGGTGCCGGACAAACAGGTGGTGGCGCCGGCCGAGCAGACGGCGGCGCCGGCTAAGAAAACAGGAGGCCGGAAGAAAGGCAAGGGCAAGGCAGCGGCACAGGTTGCAACAGTGCCACTGCCTCCGCCAACGGCGAGTGGGCCAGCGCCAGCGCTTGCGGCACGTCAGCCGCAGCCAACACCATCGCCTCCCCAGCCCCCTGCACCTCCCACGGCTGAAGCCGGATGGCAGGTGTCCGGGGACAAGAAAAGGAGGCGGAAGGCGGCCAAAAAGGCCCGTAAGCAGGAGCGGCAGCGCCAGAATAGGGCAAAAAAGGCCGCGGCTAGGCTTCGCGCCCCAAAGACCGCAGCTGTAGTGATAACACTACAGCCGGAGGCGGAAAAGAGGGGCGTTTCCTACCGCGACCTGCTGCTGAAGGCAAAAGAGACGGTGAATCTCGGTGAGCTCGGGATCACCGGGGGCCTCCGTATGAAAGTCACCGCGACGGGTGCGCGGATGCTGGAGATCCCCGGTGAAACTAGCGGCTCGTCCGCTGACGCTCTGGCTGAAAAGCTGAGAGCGTCCCTAAACGCGGACGAGGCTCGAGTGTCCAGGCCCGTCAGATGCGCGGACCTGCGCATCATGGGTCTGGACGACACGATCACCGTGGAGGACGTTGTGGCCGCCGTCGCCAGGTCCGGGGGGTGCTCTGCCGAGCAGGTCAGGGCGGGCACCCTACGTCCGGATCCTACGGGCATGCGAACCGTAACGGTGAGCTGCCCTGTGACGGCGGCAAAATCTATCGTGGAGGGCCGAAGGCTTCTGGTGGGCTGGGTTTCGGTGCAGGTTAAGCTGCTGGAACCCAGGCCTCTGAGGTGCTACCGCTGCCACGTGGGGCACCACGTGTCAGTGCGGTGCGCTTCGGAGGTTGACCGCAGCGGTCTCTGCTTCCGCTGCGGTCAGCCCGGCCACGTGTCGGCGACCTGCAGCGCTGCGCCGCACTGTCCTGCATGTGCGGCGGCTCGCAAACCGGCCGATCACAGCGCCGGGGGCAAGGCCTGCACAGCGCCCGCCAGGACCAGAGCCAGAGGCAGAGGAAGGCCCTCCGCCGCCTCCGCCAACGTCACCGTCGCGACCGCCGCTGCCGCTTCTGCGACTGACACAGCCGCTGCCGCTGTCGCCACCGCCGTCGCCCCGAGCACGGCAAGTTCGCCTGCGGAGGGGCCCTCACAGGGGGCCCGTGGGGAGGAGGCGATAATGGAATGCCAATAACGGCGCCATTACGCTTCCTCCAGGCGAACATCAACCACTGCGCCTGTGCTCAGAATCTGTTGCTTCAGAGCATGGCGCAGTGGTCGATTCACATCGCTGTGGTCGCTGAGCCGTACTTTGTCCTGCCCAGAGAAGACTGGGTGGCGGACCTTGACGGCTCAGTGACCATAGTATCATCGGCCGCCGCCGGTACCCCGACCCTTGAAAATGTCAGGAGGGGTCGGGGGTGCGTAGCAGCACGGTTCGGGGAGATCGAAGTGGTGGGAGTATACTTCTCCCCGAGCCGAACTCTCGCCGAGTTCCACAACTCTCTCGCAGAGTTGAGTGTCGTCGTCGGAAACCAGTCCCTCCCCGTGCTTGTCCTCGGGGACTTCAATGCCAAGAACTTGGCTTGGGGTTCTCGCTGTACAGATGTGCGGGGAAGGATGGTGGAGGACTGGGCCCTGGAGAAGGGCCTGGACGTCCTTAATCGGGGTTCTGTTCCCACGTGTGTGCGGATGCGGGGCGAGTCGGTGGTGGACATCTCGTTCGCTAGCCCCGCTCTGTCGCCGCGTGTCGTTGACTGGCGTGTCATGGAGGGGGTGGAGACATATTCCGACCACCGGTACATCCGGTTTGACGTCTCCACCCAGTCCTCGAGCGCGCCGGTCCAACAGGCCCCGAGTGGTCCGCGTTGGGCGCTGAAGCAGCTGGACCGGGAGCTTCTCCTGGAAGCCTCGATCGTGCAGGCCTGGGTGACATCACCGGACAGGCCTGCCGACGTTAATAGCGAGGCAGAGTGGTTCCAGGAGGCCATGTCCGACATTTGTGACGTGGCAATGCCCCGAGTCCGGCCAGGAAGCGCCCGACGTCAGGTGTACTGGTGGTCGCGCGAAATAACGTCTCTACGCGAGGCGTGCGTTGAAGCGCGGCGCCTGTACGCCAGGCATCGCAGGCTCCGCATCCGCCCGCCGGATGCGGCAGCCATTGAGGCGGAGCTGTACGAGGGATACAGAGCGGCGAAGACCGCCCTCCGGGACGCTGTCCTGCGGGCCAGGGAACTGGCCCGCTCGGAGATGCTGGAGACTCTCGACAGAGATCCGTGGGGGCGCCCTTACAAGATGGTGCTCCTGGGCTCCCCCGCTGACGCAGAGTCTCCGGCCAGAGCTCGTGGAGGACGTGGTGAGCGCTCTGTTCCCCTCGCGGGGGGAACATCCGCCCCCGCCTATGGCTCCGCCACCTGCGGTGCCGGAAGAGGACCCAAGCGACGACGACGACACTCCGGAAGTGACTGGGGTAGACCTGAGAGTGGCGGTAGGAAGGCTCAAGCCCAAAAACACCGCCCCGGGACCCGATGGCTTGCCTGGCAAAGCCTGGGTCCTGGCCTCGGATGCGGAGGCTCTCGGGCCCCGACTGAAAGGGCTCTTAAGCGCATGCTTGGAGAGAGGCCAGTTCCCGCTTCGTTGGAAGACGGGGAAACTGGTCCTCATCCAAAAGCCGGGGCGCCCTGCGGACTCTCCATCCGCATTTCGGCCCATCGTGCTGCTCGACGAGGCGGGCAAGCTCTTTGAGAGAGTAATTGCAAACCGCCTCGCCGAGCACCTAGAGGGGATGGGGCCGAATCTTGCGGAGAACCAGTTTGGTTTCCGCAAGGGGCGCTCTACAGTGGACGCCATCATGCGCGTGAGAGCCCTCACGACGGGGGATGCGATATCCCGGGGCGGGGTTGTTTTGGCGGTGTCTCTCGACATCGCCAACGCCTTCAACTCCCTGCCCTGGAGCTGCATCAGGGAGGCACTCCGGTATCACCGGGTGCCGACCTACCTCCGTCGTGTGGTCGGGGACTATTTGACGGACAGGGCCGTCATCTACCCCAGTCGCTGCGGAAATTGGAACCGGCGAGAGATGTCGTGCGGTGTCCCACAGGGATCGGTTCTGGGACCGCCCCTGTGGAACATCGGTTACGACTGGGTGCTGCGCGCGGACCTCTCTAGTGGTGTCAGCGTCGTCTGCTACGCAGACGACACCCTGGTGCTGGCACAGGGGAGGTCGCACGAGGCGGCGGCCGAAACTATGACACGCGGGGTTGCGATAGTCGTTGAGAGGATCCGGCAACTGGGTCTCGAGGTGGCATTGCACAAGTCCGAGGCCATGTGCTTTCATGGGCCTCGGAATGCGCCACCGTCGGGATCCACACTGACGGTAGGAGGGGTATCCATCGGCGTCGAGTCGACGTTGAAGTACCTAGGACTCGTCCTCGACAGCCGGTGGAACTTCGTGGAGCACTTCCGACGTTTGGCCCCCAGGCTAGAACGGACCGGGGCTGCCTTCAGGCGGCTCCTGCCCAACCTTGGGGGGCCAAACGCCTCCTGCCGCAGGCTCTACGCGGGGGTCGTGCGGTCCATGGCCCTTTACGGGGCCCCAGTGTGGGCGCGTTCCCTGAAGCGGCGTGCCGCTCACTATCTGAACGCGCCCCAAAAAGTGGTGGCCGTAAAGATGGTCCGTGGGTACCGCACGATCTCTCGCGAGGCGGCGGGCCTGCTTGCCGGATTGCCGCCGTGGGATCTGGAGGCGATAGTCCTCGCGCGCCTGCATGAGTGGCGCGCGGAGGTACTACGCCGGGGGGAAACTCCGCTGCCGCGGCAAATTGCCGCTCAGCGGACTGACCTCCGGCGCGATCTCATGGCGACATGGAGAGAGCGACTGTCGCAACCCCGTGCAGGGCACGCCACGATAGTGGCAGTAAGTCCCCTCTTTGAGGAGTGGCTAGAGAGGCGCCACGGCGTCCTCACCTTCCGCCTGACGCAGGTCCTCACCGGACACGGATGTTTCGGGAGGTACCTGCACCGAATCGGGCGGGAGGAATCGCCCGGGTGTCTCCACTGCGAGGATCGACCGGAGGACACGGTGGAGCACACGGTGGAAGTCTGCCCTGCGTGGGCCGAGCTCCGCCGTGTCCTCGTGGCGGCGATCGGCGGCGGCGACCTCTCGCGTCCGGCCCTGGTTCAATCCATGGTCCGGAGCGAGACGGAATGGGAAGCCGTCGCCTCCTTCTGCGAAGCAGTCATGCTAGCGAAGGAGGTGGCGGAACGAGAGAGGGAGAGATCCTCTCTTCCCGGCCGCCGCGGGAGACGCAACGGGCGTCGGGGGCCACGTGGTGGCTACCGGCCACCGTAGATGCGGGCCTGTGGACGGCTGGCTATGGGCTAGCTAGCCGTCCGGCCGTCTAACGACAGGCCGTGTCGACGGCGCGTTCGTGTTCCACGCGCGCCTCAAAGAGATGTCAGCATAAGGGGAGGGGCCCGCAAGGGCCGAAGCCTGCCAGGGTTGCGGGCCTGTTCGAAAGAGATACCGCGGCCCCGGAACGTAAAGGGCGAGGAAGGAACATGGATGGGTTTTAGTCAGTAAGAGTCTGACACTCCCTCCCGCTCCGCCCAGAGTGGGAGAAGTCATTTGATGATTTCCCATCCTAAAAAAAAAAAAAAAAAAAAAAAAAAAAAGGCACTCGGGGACTGCCGCGGTAAAGCTATTGCATAGCATTTTTTATCAACTTATGCAATTATAATTATTCATTACCACGCGCGGTCGGCGCGCAGCCAGCGCGCGTACGGCTCGCAGGCACGCGGTCCGCTCGCTTGCGGCGCGCGTACCGCGCTCGGACGCCGCAAAAACGACGGGGTGTTATAAGTTTGACGTGTCTGTGTACGTGTGTGTGGAACATTCATTATAAAATTCATAATTTCATTGTGATGGGAAGCCGAGCCTGAACATTCAGTCTGCGTTTTGTCCTCGAGCCGGCAACAAGCGGAAAATAAAATACATAAATAATTATAATTGCATAAGTTGATCAAAATGGTTACAAAGAAGGTCTAACATCAAATGTATACAACCTACAACTCCTAGTTACGGCATTATATTAAAAAGAAAACTAGCTTGTCATTGTTATTATCTGACATGGGGTGTTAGGTTATTTCCGTTACGGAATTTCTGGATTTGGTCTCCACGCTCAAGGCCCGCGATAGAACCTATGCAATAGCTTAAAAACTTAGCTTCGTAGCATTCGCCGTTAGAAGAATTCGTGATTTAACTGATTTAGAGACAGCCCGTTGAGTTTATTTCCATAGCATGATGTCGTACCGTATTCTCTTGTGGGGCAATGCCACCGATATTCAAACAAAATAGGGCAATTCGTTCTACTTATAAACTAAGTCCCAGACTGGGGAGGTCGGCACGCAGCACCCAGTCGTAACCGATGTTCCACAGGGGTGGCCTCAGAACCCGGGCGTCTCTTCTGGCCCGGTTCGATGCAGGAACCTCCCAAAACAGTCGTGTCTGGTGAGGACTTGCGCCAGGCGAAAGGTGAGGACGCCGTGGCGCCTCTCAAGCCACTCCTCAAAGAGGGGACTTATCGCCACTATTGTGGCGTGCCCTGCACGGGGTTGCGACAGTCGCTCTCTCCATGTCGCCATGAGATCACGACGGAGTCTGTCCGCTGAGCGGGGCGAGGACTATCGCCTCCAGATCCCACGGCGGAAATTCGGCAAGGCCTCGCCTCGCCGCAGATTGTGCGGTATCCACGAACTAGATTTACGAACTTAAGACCTGCTTGGAGAATGAATGTCATCCATGGTCTAACGATGAAGACAGAAGGCAGATGCAAGATGTCCTCAACAGTTTGCAGCAGCTATATTATTATTAGGCTTATTTCACGCACCTTGATGAGAACTCAAGAGCTGCCTAAAGTATGACTGTCATCGAAGGTCAGCAATGGAGACGGAAGGCAGTTGCATGAGGTATCTACGCAAGAGTTTACTGAAGCTTTTTCATGTTTGGGCTCATTTTTTGCACCTTAATGAGAATTTTAAACCTAATAAGAATAAAAGTTTCATCCAAGGTCCGACAGTGAAGAGGGAAAGCACGTTACAAGTGGTCCTGAAGAGTTCACAGCATCTTCATCGTGGTTGGACTCATTTCATGGTCCTTGATGAGAATTTTAGACCTAGCTGGAGTATGACTTTCAGCAGAGTATGATTTTTTTTACAAAAACAGTGAACATTGATTCCTTTTGAGAGCTAAAGCGGTTAAAGTAACGCAACAATCATGTAGCACGGAATTGTTCCTCTTAAAACGAGTCCGCGATAGCATTTCATGTCTATCTTTGAAGGTTGACTCACACTGTCTTACCCTCTCTCTCTTATGAGACGCAGACGAAGTTGCGCGGGTCAGCTAGTAACGTAATAAAACCTCTGTTGATTGATTTCGTTTATTTGTCACTGACTTCTGAAGCTTAAGTTATTTTTCCTTTTTTTGTTTTTTGCAGTCGGTTTAGTTTTTGCAAAAAAAAAAAACATTTTTTAGTGGTTTACCCTTCACAGCGTACTGGCGTGATGTTACGTTATGAACTGGTGTAAACAATAGATAGCCATGAGATTTCAGCAATCCCAGTCCATTTGCTATCATTTATTGAGGAGTTCCGTTGCCTATCTCCGAAGTTCACCATCAGATCTTTACCAAATTGAAGTGGGACCACTCTGAAAAAGTACTCTTTCGAAAAGTACCCAAATCGCTTTATGTGTGCCTATACAATTTGAAGATTTCGCACTATTTCTCCAGGATTCCATCATCAGATCCAGACTTGATGATTATGGGACCACCTGTGAAGTTATACCCTTTTAAACAAAATAAAAAATAATCCAAATCGGTTCAGATATCTTCGAGTAATCGGGGAACATACATAACAAAAATTAAAAAAAAATTAAAAGGTTCCGACGAATTGAGAACCTCCTCTTTTTTGAAGTCGGTCAAAAAAGAAATCACCGTCCTATCAAACCGAGTAAGAAACACTTAATGAACGATTCTATATGATTCCAAACTTCCAAGGTTAACAATACCTTTTCCTCAAGTTCAACGTACTTTAAAATTATTTGATTTAAAACCCTTTGGTTACCCCGACAAAACCCTTTCAAGGGGTTATCTTCTTCAATTGGAAACCATACAGGAGCCGGTAACATCTTGTACTAGTTAACTTATTGAGAGGGTTACCCTAACGTTAGTGTTATGAAAGGGCTACCACTACCAAGAGGTAACCCTTTCCATGACTGAAGCCGCACAACATGTAACCCTTTCGAAAGAATTAACTTATATTCGGGGTTGTACGGTCCCTGGTATTGGGAGACTTTAACGCCCACCCGTCCGAACAATTCTATAACGAACTAACTGGGTTTTGTAGTGAACAAAAATGGAAGTGTATTGATACAGAAGTACTGGGTATACAGTCGGACACATATACTTTTCTTAGTGAAGCTCATGGTTCTAAACGGTGGCTAGACCATTGTTTGGTAACAGAGGCAGCCGCTAACTATATTAGAAGTGTATATGTGTTGTATGATGTGTTATGGTCCGACCATTTTCCTATGGTGGTAGAATGTAGCCTTAATGCAATTGTGCCAAAGTCTTGTGCCATTAATGTGGCCTCAAATAAGGTTGTGTGGGGGGAAAGAAGTCGAAGTCAAATTGAGCTTTATCAAAAACAATGCAATGAGAGACTGCGACTAATTGACTTTCCACGCAAACTGGATAAATGTTGTGATACCTTGTGTAACGACCCGAGTCACAATGTTGTTATAGATAAGTTGTATGCAGACATTGTACAGGCTTTGGGTCAATCAGCTGTTTTGGGTCGAGAAGGTAGGTGTCGGCGCTCTAAAAGAGTGGTTGTAGGGTGGAACAAGCATGTAGCTGACTCTCACAGGGAGGCCAAGCAAAAATTTTTATCTTGGGTGTCGTATGGTAGACCGGAGTCCGGGCTAGTCTATGAGGAAATGTGTGAGGCTAGACGAGTTTTCAAGTCACGGTTGAAATGGTGCCAAGACCATGAAGACCAAGTTAAAATGGATATTCTCGCCTCTCATCATAATAAAAATGACTTTCGCGGATTCTGGAAGCATACTAAGAAGTTGCAAATCAGATCTGGTGTCCCTGTGAGTGTGGGTGGAAAAACAGAACCGGAAGAGGTTGCTAATCTATTTATGCAGCATTTCTTTGTAAAGTCGCCTCTGGGACCCTCTAGTTCGGTACTCGATGCTGTACGCGGTATGGAAATAGGAATTAAATTTAATGCCAAAATGGTTGCCAGGACAATTTCATCAATGTCGAAGGGTAAATCCCCTGGCCATGACGGGCTGAGCATCGAACATCTGCAATATAGTGGCCCACACCTGGCCCGTGTTCTGAATACCAGCGCTGTGACGTTTTTTTTAATGTTACAGCACCATGCTGAGATAGGTGCCTTTTGGCCTCGTACAGGACGAGTTTCATTCTTTTAATTTTTAAATAAATATTTGTTTTTTTTTTCTGTGTAATTTTTATAAGTACTTTTAATTTTGATGTGTTTGTCCTGTGTGGGCTAATAAATGCTTTTTCTTTCTTTCTTTCTTTCTTTCTTCTTTCAATGCTGTACAGCTTCTATGTGAGCCACAGTTACCTGCCAAGTGATATGATGCGTACTGTAGTGGTGCCCATTGTTAAAAACAAGACTGGCGACCTCGCTGACATCAGTAACTATCGGCCCATATCGCTAGCTACTGTAATAGCAAAGGTGTTTGACAGCATGCTCAATGTACACTTAAACAGTAATATAAAGATTCACGATAATCAGTTCGGTTTCCGACCTGGTTTATCGACAGAAAGTGCAGTGCTGTGCCTTAAGCATGCTGTCAATTACTACACACAGCGTGATACTCCGGTTTACGCCTGCTTTCTCGACCTATCAAAGGCTTTTGACCTGGTTACTTATGATTTGCTCTGGAAGAAGCTAGAAGATGAGAAACTACCAATAGGTCTCATCAACATCCTTAAGTTCTGGTACAGTAACCAGTCAAACTCTGTACGATGGGCTGGAGGCTTTTCTCGTCCATATGAGTTGGAATGCGGGGTGAGGCAGGGAGGGTTGTGCTCACCAACGCTTTTCAACTTATATGTAAACGAATTGATTGGTGAGCTCAGTAGCACCAGAGTTGGGTGTCACATTGACAGGATCTGCGTCAATAACATTAGTTATGCAGACGACATGGTGCTGCTGAGCGCATCAATCTGTGGCCTTAGAAGGCTGGTCAATATCTGTGAGGATTATGCTCAAAGACACGGGTTGATGTATAATTGTAAGAAGTCAGAGGTCATGGTATTCGAAGCAGGTCGTAGAAACGTGCAAAATATGCCACTAGTGCGGCTAAATGGAACGCCGCTAAAACGTGTTTCCATTTTCAAATATCTCGGTCATATATTAACACCTGCTCTCGATGATGACTCTGATATTGAGCGTGAGCGGAGGGCGTTGTCGGTAAGATCGAATATGTTGGCTCGCAGGTTTGCACGTTGTTCTTTAAAAGTAAAAATTACTCTCTTTAGAGCTTATTGCACTACCTTCTACACGTGCAGCTTGTGGGCCAGATATACGCAGCGATCGTACAGCGCCCTCCGTGTTCAATATAACAACGCATTTCGGGTGCTGGTGGGGCTGCCCCGTTTCTGTAGCGCATCAGGGATGTTCGCCGATGCACATGTAAATTGTTTTTACACAACTATGCGCAAAAGGTGTGCATCACTGGTGTGGAGGGTGCGGGGTAGCTCCAACAGTATTCTAAATATGATTGCAAGCCGGCTGGATTGCACATACGTGAATCGCAGCGGTGCTATTTCTTACGGAATGACACCGGGGTGAGTCACGGTGCGGAATGATCTAGTCGTATCAGCTTTTAATGTTTTTGTGTTTGTTACAATAATGTCACTGTTTTACTAACATAGTTTTAAGTTATACTAACAAAATTGAATGAGTCTAAGCTACTTGAATAAAAATAAATTATTATTATTATCTCCTTTATTCGTTATATAACTTACTTGATACATTTTTAAATATTCTTAAAAAAACATTATTATTATTATTATTATAGCGATCAGCTGACTACACGCGCGGCGCGGCGCACAGGCAGCGGGGCGCACAACCCCTTCAGTCGTCCGGTTGCAACAGTCGCACGCGCCTGTGTCATGCTTGCGCTTAGCGCAACACACAACGCGATACGCGAAATAGTTTTTAGTGTGATCTGTTAAGTGATCGTGAAAATGACGTTTTCTTACTCAAACGTCCAGTACACCGAAATGGTGCGCACACTAGCAGTCTCTGGTGATAACGTGTATCCCTGGCAGTGCGGCGATACCAGGAACAATTCGGCATCAAAGTGTCGTGGAACATTATGCTTTCCGCCACTCAACGATCAAGGGACTATGGTACCTTTCGGCCTCCGACAGCCGTTGATAGAGGAGTGACACGCATTCCTACGAGGGTCATTCAGTAAATACTTAGCCTACAAAAAGTAAACGAAAATTTTGGAAAAGTGGCAATTTATTTTTCAACATAGTCTCCTTTTAGTTCGATACACTTAGCCCAGCGATGCTCCAACTTTTTTAACCCGTCCGAAAAATAGTTTTTGTCAAACTCTGCAAAATAGGCCTCCGTGGCGGCGATGACCTCCTCAATCGATCCATATCTATTCCCGGCGAGTGATTTTTTCAGATTAGGAAACAGAAAAAAGTCACAAGGGGCCAAAGCTGGAGAATACGGTGGATGGGGCAGCAATTCGTAGCGTAATTCGACCAATTTGGCCATGGCAACGGCAGACGTGTGAACCGGTGCGTTGTCGTGGTGAAACAGCACTTTTTTCTTCGCCAGATGGGGTCGTTTTTTCTTGAATTCGGCGTCGAATCGGCCCAATAAATCGGCATAGTAAAGCCCTGTAATTGTTTTACCCTTCTCGAGGTAATCGATGTAAATAACACCTTGTGAATCCCAGAAAACGGTGGCCATAACTTTTCCGGCCGATTTTACAGTTTTCGCCTTCTTTGGAGCACGTTCCCCGGTCTGGATCCATTGTTTTGATTGCTCCTTGGTCTCTGGTGTGTACCAGTGGATCCAGGTTTCATCGACGGTCACAAAACGACGCAAAAACTCCGCTGGATTCCGCTTAAACAGCGCCAAACACGTCTCCGATGTGGTCTCACGGTTGCGCTTGTTTTCTGGTGTGAGTAAACGCGGCACCCATCGCGCCGACAGCTTTCTCATGCGCAGTTCCTCGTGAAGAATATGATGCACTGTTCCTTCTGAAATGCCTACAGTCTCAGCTAGCTCCCGAACCTTCAATCGGCGATCTGCCAATACGAAATCATGGATTTTTTTTATGTTTTCCTCCGTAGCAGCTGTTTTCGGTGCACCTGGACGTGGTTCATCAAAAACCGACGTACGGCCACGTGCAAACTCGTTGAACCAATTCTTGACGGTGGCCATCGATGGAGAAGAGTCACCGTACACAGCATCCAAGCACTCTTTGATTTCGATGCGCGTTTTCCCTTCCAAAAATAGGAATCGAATCACCGAACGATACTGCTCTTTTTCCATTTTTGTAAAACCGATCGACACGTTCGCTTCCATAAGTTGTCAAATTAAAACAAATGAAGGGATTGGAATGAAAATTTGAAAAAAGAATTAAAAAAGAATGTGCTACACTGTGGTTAAACTCTTTTGAAACTACAGTGCCCTCTGGCGATCAGGCTAGGTACTTATTGAATGCACCTCGTACCACGCTACCACCACCGCTCGTCTGCGCATAATGCAAAAAGGGGTACATTTTGAACAATTATTAAGATAGGTACGTCTGAGTGATTCAAACCCATTGTAAAAAGTGATTCAAAGACATTGTAAATAGTGATTTAGAAAATTATTGTAAATAGTGATGATTAACATTTTTAACCACGCCAAGATCGTAAATTGTAGAAAGTTATTATTTGTACCTAGAGCCTGCAAAGTGGTCAAGTAATGCGATGTTTTTCATCCACTTTAAACTTTAAGTGGTTGTCGTAAGTTGCAACAAATCGCATTGACTACATTGTATCCCTTACGGCTGCATTTAAGAATAAAGTAACAATAACAATATCTACCTACCTTTAACCATTACGACAGTCCAAAGCCTGCAAGTGTGATGGAAAATGTTATCACCAGTTAATTACAATAAATTTGCGGTACGGTTAGGTACTAGTAGGTAGGTACTTAGTACCAAATTATTATAAATGAACGTGCGACTGTCGAAGCTTGGGCGGACCGCCTGCGGCGGCATAGAGGCGCCCGCGCCGAGATGCGCCGCGCCGCGCGGTGACTCGGTGAGCATACTTTTGAACGGACAACCATGTAACTTAAAAAGCTTATAACTTTGTGATTTTTCAAGATACAGTTTTGAAATTTTGTACATGGATTCTTTACATAAAAATACTAGTCACGTGTTTCGGGTTTCGCATAAACAAAAAACTAATGTTGTAGATTACCTATAAATTTATAAATGAATAACAACAGACATACCTGAGCAGCTTTGCTAAGTCCGCCAGCCATCTTCAACACATCATAATGCACCGCATCCACCCTGAACGAGTAAATCCTAGCTGACGCATCCACTACTGTAGAGGCAGTCTGCAAGTTATCCATACGCGAGTCATGTCTTCTCAACATTGAAGTCATGAAATCTATCAGCTGCAGGTTCCATGCATTGTCTTTTGTTATTTTCTGGAATAAACCAAATAAAAGTTAGTTAGTTATTTTGTGAGGCGCACAAGACCGGGCAATGTGGTGACACTTAGAGGAGGCCTATCTCCTGGACATCTTTCAACTGAAACGATGGAGTAGTTTGAATGGATGCTGCCGCCTTATAAGATTTTTAGAGAAAACAGTTTTTTTTCATTTACATTACTAAAAAAATTATTGTGTACTTACATTTTCAGCATAAAGCTTGAGACATCCTTGAAAATGCTCTTTCTGTGGCGATGAAGACATAGTATCACGGCCTCTTCTGGGTGATGATGTTTGTGGGGTGGAAGTGGCCAGAGCTCGCTCCGATGCCACCAATGAAGATCTTTCAGCATCATCATCATTGCGTTCCTGTAAAATTAAGTGTTAAACAAGTTATTTTTTAAAACAACTATTTATTTGAGTTTGAGTTGGGCAACTACAGTACTTTCTCAAGTTATTATGCCTTGTGTTTGTGACAGTAGCTTTGCCTTTTTGGCTCGTTTTATTGACATTAAAAAGTGCCGTAATGGTCTAATTGATTGACTTTGGTTAATATTAAAATAATTGTGTATTCTTTTTGTGAAAACTATTTTAAAGTGGTCTTTCAGACAAGGCCTTTCAGTAATTCTAATTTAGTAATAATTCCGTGTTACAGACAGAATAACAAAGTTTGTCAGTGAATAAATCTGCTATCCACAATGGCTTTTCTTTGTCAAGAAAGTTTTTGTGGAAAGGAAACCACAACTTAAAGTGTGCCAATTCAATAGAATATAGTTAGCTGGCTTAGTTTTGTTACTTCTGTTTGTCAGCGAACAGAAAAACAATAGGCAAGCCGACAAACATCACCGCAATGCGTTCAAAACAAGTCGCTACAAGCCTGTCCTGAAGCTAAGGAAGTAGGCGGTTAAAATGTTAAATAAATGTGTTCAGATTAACAGACAAACGTATATTTGAGAAGTAAAACACAAACCTCATTTCTAGGTCTTATCTGAGGAACAAGACTTCGTCTTCTAATAGAACTATTGCTGCTCCCGCCAACACTTATCCTGGCTAGACCAGGCGTAGAACTTAACGGAGTTTCTATCATCATTACGCGTACGAAGCATACACCACTTTGCATACAAGTTTTAGAACACCTAAATAATAACACCGCACTTTAAAATTAACTGATACCAGATTTTTATTTACGAAATCAATATTTTTCATCAAGCGTCAAATCAAAACGCAACGGACACTTGTAGAGATGTCACCATGGGGAAAACCACAGATCATATATTATATTAGTAGCTAGGGAAAACATCGCATCGAAGAAAAAATATCGATATAGTGACTAGTTGATTTGGGAGAACAGAGGAATAAGCTATGGAAACGCCACTGACTTTCCCCACCATTAAACTAGTTCATTTCCCGACCACCACCATAGTGCATCGTTTCGTGCCGACAACGGGTGCTTTCTGAAGTGGTTAATTGTGCTTAAGAGCCCTCTTACAGTCCACTAGCGCCGCCAATCGAAAAAATGTCATAACTCGTAAATAGAATCAAAAACAAAATATGTTCTATTAGTAGTAATAATAATAGACCACATTTTGTATTTTTGATTCTATTTACGAGTTATGACATTTTTTCGATTGGCGGCGCTAGTGGACTGTAAGAGGGCTCTTAACCACTTCAAAAAGGACTGGAGTCACGCGCGAAGGCTTCCGTACTGTCGTATTGTTACGAGCTGGGTATGAGATAAATAAATTACTACCGATTAAACAACACAAACTTTATTAATCACAAAACAATTTAAACTTAATCACAAATACACGTCTACTGTTCACTATTGGCTTAGATATCGCACTTTAAGTTCACTTCAAATCGCTTCGTTGTGTAGCCAAAACAAGACTGACGGTGGCGGCCCTGAGCGATGTATTTATATTCGCCAACAGACACACAAAAAATAATCACGAATATTCTAGAGGGTTATAGAACTGCTTCCTAAAAACACTAACAAAAAAAGGTAAGTAGGTACAAGAGTTGTAGGTATAAGCTACTTGTACAAAACAAACAAATATGAACCGTATGCCTTAGGCGTACGGTCGAAATTCTAATGTCTTTTTATAATTAGGTCACGAGTTTCTACCTACCTACCTAACTTTAAAACTAATGATAATGGAAAGCACTTGAAATTCCAACGTACACACACTGTAATCACGTGCTTTCTCGAATGTTCTAGTAAGTCTGATGTAACAGTATTAGGGCAACTTCCTTTGTTTGTATATCGGCGAACGACGGATGAACAGCGAACACTTAGTAATAGGATCTCACTCTTTCACTTCGGGTATGGAAGCCTATAAATGATTTTTCACTTCGCAGTGTCGAGTTAACCCAGTAGCAGATGTAGCAATTGCTACGGGCCCTACACAATATACTAAATTCAATATATTTTGACAGATTAACTTTAATACCCATTTCTGTCTGTGTTATCTAATGTTACAATAGTATTTACAGTAGATCAAATAGTTTTCTTAGTACGTCATCGTCTTCCAACTCGTGTCCCATTCTATTTGGGGCCGGTGCAACATGTTTTCTTCTTCCATTCTCCCTTATCAGACGTCACGGCCCTCATTACTTGTCCATGAAATAAAATAAAATACTTCCTTAGTTTAGTCGATTATTTGTCACCATACGATAAACAAAATAGACTAAATTGAGCAAATATTTGTAAAATGACAAAAATGATTTCCAAAGTATTTAATTAAATGAATATGGTCTAATAATCAATTAATTATTATTCCAAATCCAACAACATACAAACACACACATACACAAGAATGTTAATCTGGTGGATTATTGATGACTCATTGAGTTTGATATGAAATTATTGATAAGAGCATTTATTATATTACTTCTTACAATGGCATGATAGGTTCGAAATAAAATCCTGTTTTTTGATGTTTCAATTAACAGAATACATTTTCCATTAAATTTATTTATTTTAGTTTTTTTTAATGGCCAAATAGTATGTTTCCAATGTTCCCCCACTCATTACAGCTGTTTGTAAACGCATCGCTTGTTGCCAACTTCCCGTCAGTCATTTTGTTCGGTGGCTGATTTCTATGGTCGACGATATCGTTAAAAATCTTTAACATCGGCGAGTAATTTCCAAAGTGACATTATGAGTTCTGGAATGCCTGAATTGGGCTCCAAGATAAGCCTAATATCTAAAGCTGACATTCGCTACGAAGGCCGGCTTTTCACCGTCGATCCTCAGGAATGTACCATCGCTTTGGCTAGCGGTAAGTTGACAAATGGATACTGTTATCTTGTTACAAGATTCTTTTTCGCAGTAATCGTCAACAATTTAGTGTTTTCTTCTTGTATTTTCCTGCGCTCATTATTTATTCTTGTAGGAACATCGATCGACGTCTCTAGAAAGCCGTTCTCTTTTTCCCTCTCGATTTATGCCCATCTTTGTTTATTGTTTGGGAAAGCGTCCAATATGTTTATTGATGGGCATTTTCCCTGTAATTTTCCATGATTTTTAGGAAAATGTATCACATTGTTTTTCTTCTACCCTCAAAGTGAAATTGTTGGTCCCGCCTGTGACCGCGGTTTCACATTGATGACGTTGATACTGTCCTAAGTATGCTAGAATTTTGTTTTCTTCAGCAGGTGATAAAGTGAAGGTAGGTATTTATCCTAAAACATTCTTTACTTTTACTATTCTCGGGTGAGTAGGTGGTTAACAGTTAGATCAATCTACCTACCTACTTTTTCTTTTGTTGTGTTCAAGATGCTACTGTGAAATGGAAAATATCATCACTACAAACAGTATTTAGACTACCCTATAAAGTAAAAGGTTCATTAGTATGTAGCTATGTGTAAAAACTCTTTTTTTTCTCAAACAAAACTTCACCTACCTTCAAATTACATGACATTAAGCTAATGAACTGTTTCTCTCTACAGTGCGTTCGTTTGGTACGGAGGATCGAGAGACGCAATACCCTGTTGCGCCCCAGAGCCAGGTGTATGATTACATCTTGTTTCGTGGTTCTGACATCAAGGATATCCGAGTGCTGAACAATGTTCCCTCTCTACCCAATGACCCGGCCATCATGCAGATGTCTGTGCCACCGACGCTCGGCGCGGGTAGTGCGCCGGGCCAGTTCACGGGGCAATACAACCATCCCATTGTTGGCCAGACACCTTACCAACAGTACCACCCGATGGCTGGCTTCCCCGGAGGTGTCCATGCTCAGCTCAACAAGACCAGTGAGTTGTCACCGCAAACTTCGGTGGAGTTGGCACCCCAGCCCCCGCCTGTCACGGGTCCGATTGGCTCAGGAGTGGCGCATCACGCCAATCAAGTGAAAGACCAAGGTTTTTGCTCTTGGATAATTTTAGCTTCTGCTTCAATACATGCTACTTTGCGATTTTTGCAATGTCATAAAAAGATACTTTGCTAACCTTCACCCTGGTGCCTCTCCAGTAGTACAACTATGTTTTATGGTTTTGGACTAACTAATAAAGTATCTAGTTATGATTAATAACCTGTGCTTTCACCAAACTTGCATGCAGACCAATTTCATAAAGGTTTACTGTATGACAGTTCAACGAACTTGCATATTTATGTTTGCATATTATATCAATGTATTTGTTTACATTTTCACACAATTGATTTTTATTTCTAACTTGAAAATAACAACTATAATTTTATTATTCTAACATGAGTTATACTCTTACTAGACACCTTTTGTCCAAATAAGTTTTTTTTTTTGAGTTACAGACATAAGTAATATTTTTTAACAACAGTAAATGAATTTGGTGCACACTCATTACATAAATGGCAATTTTTTAATATGAATTGTTAACTTACATACAAGATGGAAGAAGGATTCATCCTATCTATTTACCATGTGGTGTTGGAATACAAAAAAGATCTAATTACTTATCATTAAGATTCATACAAATTACACAATTAGGATGCAACAAAATTAACAAAACAATAACAACAACAGCATGCATTAACAAAACTAACAACAAAAAAATCGCAACATGCATTATCATTTCTCCTTGGTCTGTTGCTTGTATGAATTAAAAAAAAGAACATTGAAAAGCAATTTGTGATTCATCAAAGCTTATGCTTCGCATAGTGAAGTATTGTTACTTTTTTATCTACTATGTGTACAAGGAAATGTGTTGTAGGCTCGATGCTTGACCTCATTGGAGGAGGATCTCAGCAAAGTGCATCGCGGTCGGGAACCCCTGCTGTCGGCGCCCACAGGAAGAGCCCAACTGCTGACCAGGGCACGCAGGTATATCCATAAACTAGAAACCAACTCATCATTTCAATTAAAATAAGATCACTTCCATACCATAAAACAACCAAAATTAAATAAAACTTCAATTAGGATCCCAAGGTCTGAATAGTCCCTATAATTTAACATAATTAGTTTTAGGCAATAAATTAAGTAAATTAAGCAGTAATAATTAAGACTTAGTAAATACATAATAAATGTTTTTCTGGATGCGGCTTTGCCATAGACCACCACAGCAGATTCTGGAGGGATATTCTCGCAATCAGTACATGTGGCAAGTGAATTGATTGTTGCTTATTTATATTATATAAAACTACAAATTTATTTATATCCCAGTTAGAGTAGAAATATTCCATTTCTGATATTATTTTATTGGAAAGGATGAGCTGGAGAATCTGTTTATAAGTTAGTTTTATATTTTGACCCGCATTTAAATATTGTTTGTATATTCATGCAGTGGTGTGAATGTTAATCAATGTTTTAAGGCAAGTTGGCATTCCTGAATTACTTTGATTTTATTATTGTTTCCATTTATAAGAATACGAATTACTGCTTACTGAGTTATTTTGAGATAGGGGTAAGAATTTATATGTTCAAAACAACTATACATGAAATAAAAATTAAATTACTTACTGCTCACTCAAAACAAATAATTGCTATAATATGACCCATTCTTGAAACTTGTTTTTGACATTTTGTTTTTGTTAATTATAAGGAACATTCTCCTCTCTTTTCTGTTGCAAATTTTACTATATTTAAACAAACCATACATGTATCATTACTGCATAATTTTGTGTCGACATTATGTCTGTAATAATCTTCATTAACATACGCATATGTATAGGTCGGCTCTGTGGCTAGTGGGTCTAGCCAGCAACGGGACAGCCGTCGTGGCAGCAACGGGCAGGCGCAAAAGGGACCGGCGAACCGCAACCGCACCAACTCGCGCAACCGCCAGCGCTACCCCAGCGGCGGCGCGCCCGTACCGCACCAACCGCACCAGCAGCACCAGCCGCAGCAACCCATGCACCATCAGCCACAGCAGCAGCACTCGCAGCATTCGCAGCACTCCCAGCATCAGCAACATAACCAACATAATCAGCACAACCAGGCGCTCACGAACCAACATCCTCATCATCACCAATCTGGTAAGTTTATTCATCCTCATAATTTAAGCTGAAAGACGTACACTACTGTACATAGGCCTGCCCCAAGTGTCGCCACATTGACCGGTCCCATTCGTCTCGAATCCAGTGTATCTGCAACCATTGGTCCACCTTGGGAGGTCTTTCAACGCAAGGTCTTCGATGTCGCCACTCCAAAACTTCTCTGTCCAACGGCTATCCGTTCTGTGAGCAATGTGCCCTACCCAACGCCACTTAAATTTGGAAATTCTCCAGGCTATG
Organism: Xestia c-nigrum; assembly: GCA_916618015.1. Lineage (NCBI taxonomy): Eukaryota > Metazoa > Arthropoda > Insecta > Lepidoptera > Noctuidae > Xestia > Xestia c-nigrum. The sequence continues at coordinate 18,920,792 of OU745260.1, forward strand.
ACTTCGTTTCCGATACGATCACGCAACGAAACACCGAGCATAGTTCTCTCCATTGCTTTTAGGGGGACTTAAAAGTAAGTTTTCTGTTGAGGCCCATTGTGAGCGACCCTGTTTCAGTATCCAATTACTGACAACACACACTGGTCATAGACTTTCGTCTTGGGACACGAAGTTGTCCTCCCTTAATACCGATTTATTGGGTGTCTTGTGATCGTCGCGATGCTGGCGATACCACTAAAAAATAGATACCAGATTTTTTATTTAGTTTTCAATCTACTAATTTCCATAATCATGTCTTCATTTGGCACGGCATTTATGAATGCGCAGTGGGCCTCTTAAACACAGGATTGTTATCCTTAACGCGAAACGTGGCCGCGGCCGACCATGGTGAAGACATCTCTGTCGTCCTTAGAAATCGGCTAGAAGTGTCGCAGAGCCTAGCAGCGGACAGTGCAGCTAGCTATAATAATAAAATGTTTTGGTCACTCAGGTAACTTCTCCGGCGCGGGCCAGGGCTACAACCGCGGAGGCTGGAGAGGCCGGCCCCGTGGCCGCGGACGTGGCTTCGTGCCCCGCAACAAGAACACCCTTAAGTTCGACAAGGACTACGACTTCGAGCAAGCCAACACTGAGTTTGAAGAGCTGCGCAGCCAACTTGCTAAGGCCAAGATTTCTGACGGCGAAGTGAAAGTTGAGGTGAGATTTATTTACAATACCTTTATAACTATAATAAGTCGCGTTTTCGCGTCACGCTTGTGTAGAACATTGGTTGTAACTATGCGGCCTTATCGAGAGGTGTCTAAAAATAAGGATTTCGTTCTTAAATTGAAAAAAAACAACCTGGTAGTGTCATGTTGATGAGAATTAATCCAACTTACTCCACCTTTAAGACAGGTCAATGCAGTCTAGAAATTAGATGGTGATGAAAAAGACTAAAACCGAACCTATCCAATACGAAATACAGGTTTCAACTTTATCGACAGGAAACGAAAATACTAGGTGCCGAGTTGAAGTATCAACGTATGAACTTCATTTTAACTGAAATGAAACTAATGTAAACCAGTGGGTCCCATTCACAATCAGTAATAATTACGCGGCGTTACAATTATGTCATAGGCGGTATATTATGTTACATGCCAATTACGATCTCTTAATTAATTTGAGCTTTCGTTTGAACGCGAATTGAAGCAATTACACAATCGTTTGATGACGATTGCCTGTTACGCAATTACAATTTGCTATAAATACACACATCAAAAGTGTCTAGGGATCAACATATATTTTTGCAATAACTTTTCTCCTGATTGATATTAATTAAAATTTTCTTTAAGGATTCATCAAATAAAGTGTTTTCGTTTGTCACAGTAACGATAAACCAAGTCACCTTTGCATTAATAAAGAAATTTGCCATTTTCCTAATAAAGGGATTTTTGACATTTGAACCACTAACACAAAAGTTCGAAAAAAAGACTGAAATAACAGTTTTCTTTAAAATTTTATTGGGTAACTTAAACAATTAATAATCCGTGTTTCTACCGCGAACACTAACAACACAAGAACATCGGTTTGGCATACTCAAAATGAGTTCATCCAAATCACGCTGTGGAATGGCCGCCCATGTTCGTTGCAACAACAAAAAAAGGTCTTCTTGCGACTGGATACCCTCCATATTCGGCAGAGCTCTTCTCTGTAGCATATCCCATGCATGCTCAATCGGATTCAAGTCTGGCGACTGAGCAGGCCAGGGCAGGACATTGATGTTAGCTGCGGCGAGAGTCTGTCTTACAACTCTTGCGGTGTGCGGTCGTGCATTATCATGCATTAACCTGCATTAACTGAAATAAGGGACCGATTTGCACTTGTAGAGGAACGATGACGTCTGATACAATCGTCTCAGCATAAATTTGAGCGTTGAGGTTGCCTCTGATCCAAATGAACTCAGTTCTTCCGCCGATCCAAATACCCGCCCATACCATGATGGTTCCACCACTATAAGGATGGACTTCCTGGCAGGATTTTAATCGCTGTTGGCGTCCAGGGGTTCTCCAGTGTCGTATACGTCTTGTATCCGGTCTCATACCTAAACGAGACTCATCAGAAAAGCACACGAAACGCCATTGTTCTTCTGCCCAATTTCTGTGTTCAAGAGCCCATTGATATCGAATCCTACGATTGTGCATTACTATAGGTGGTACCCGTAGCGGTCTTCGGGAATGAAGGTTCACTTCATGCAAGCGGTTTCTGACTGTTTGGTCGCTAATTAAGTTCCCTGAAGAGTGATGAAGCCTCACGGCTAACATCATGGCGGTTATTGTTGGAGCTCTTCGAGTTAAGATTTGAATGTATCGGTCTTGTCTCCGTGTGGTGCAGCGATACCGTCCTCCATGGCGCTCAGCCACGGTACCAGTGCTTCGGTAACGTGTCCAAAGTCGACTGATAACACTCTGACTTGTATTCAGAGCTAAAGCCACAGTACGTTGCCGGGAACCAGCTTCTATCATTCCCACGGCTCTGAGCATTTCTTCCCTGCTTAAATGACGTCGCCGCTCCATAATAACGTTGGTTTTAATCAGTAGTAGGGAAACAGTAGCACTAATAATGTCTTCAATGCGTTGTATGTTTTTATAGGGAAAATATTGATAGCTGATTTTCATCTTTTACTCGAATTTGATTCACAGTTCCTGATTCAAATTATGAAATGCACCAAAAAGGATCCATATAAATTTATAAAATCATAAATTTATTACAAAGCCACATCTCAATCTCAAGAAATCCGCATAAAAATGCTTGATCCCTAGACACTTTTGATGTGTGTAGAAAAAAAGCTAAATATGTTACACACATCCACACTAAGACAATAACTGTTTATTTTTTACACCTGGTAAAACTTCTAAATGTCAATGAAGGTCCCAAATCAAGGTTCCCTGGGTCCCTGTCCTAAATCAAAGTTTAAGAAATACAGGTGCGGAGTTATTTCGCGACATTTGTCTAAAAGATATAAACAGCGACAGAGGCAATTGATTCAAGTACATTCAGATCTAGCCGGCCTGCGGTCCTACCCAGGGACGCTCAAAGCCGAGGCGCGGACCCCACAGGGGGTGCCCTTTAGCGCACGGTTGCGTAGTTTATAAAGTTGGAGTCGCTTAATTTCTTAGTTGACCCCTGACTGCTGGATAACTGACACTAAGCAGCAAAAGCCAGCCTGAATAAGTGAATTTCCGAGATATATAAAAAAACGAACCTTCTTTGTAAGAATCAGGGAGCGGAATCTAATAGCAAAACAATTGAATGAAATTAGCGATTGGTCATTTCTTTTCAGCGACTATCATACTATCTATAGCCGAGTTTCAAAATTTTGCTTAATAATAAGGCAAAATTTTAAACTCGGCTACCTAAACTAAACTGGTTTGCTACTAGATTCCGCTCCCTGGTAAGAATTATATATGCTTACCCCCCAATTTGCGAAAACTGATAATTTCAGGTGTTAAAACAATCGGATTTCGAGTATTTCATCAATCTGATTTCCTGTTCTTGTTTTTCAATTCACCTTCCGCGAGTAGTCGTCACGCTAAATTAACCTTTTTCAGTGCGATCATTTTTTGTCACTCGTAGAATGTCTGATTTGCAAAATATCCGGTTTACTCTTATTGCTTTTGAAATAATGGTCAAGACCAAATACGTCCCGAAGGGTGTTTTGAATATGAATACGATGGATAGACTGTGTGAAGGATAAGCAAAAAATGAGGTATCTGAAGAGATGTAAGAAGAGAAGATATGCTGTGCCGACCCCAAATAAATTGGAAAAGGGCAGGAGAAGAGAATGATGATGGTCAGGATCAAATATCGCCGGCGAGGGTGCAGGATGCTGTAAATGCACAACACCCTTTTTTACAGGAGAAGCCAAAAAGTGATTTGAATATCAAGCATGTGAAAGGTTATAGATTCGTCTGTTTTACGGACCGTGCTTGCTAACTAGGTATTTCAATGCTTTATGCAGGCAGCCTTAATTTAGCTAAATGTAGCTAAATATTCATCATTTTCGTGTCAGCCTTGTAAACATCTAGTTTCGGTAAACATAGGCCACTCGGTTACTGAAACCAACTGCAAACATTTCTAGACTGTATTGACTGATGTAACTGATTTTCTTTTGTTGTTCCATGTTCTCACGGGCTATTAGCCATTTCTAAGTACAACTTTAAGAGTGTTTTCCTACATGGACAGTAAGTTTTATACTTATAAAAAAGTACCCCATCAAATCAGAAAAAATATTCCAACAAAGCAAAACTGGTCAAAACCTCTTTTGCAACATTACAAATCAGTTCTTTTCACGCGCTTCGCCTCGTGTTTCATCTCGGATCGCCTCGTGTTTCATCTCGGATCGTATGCCTTAGTCTTTTTCCCCTCTCAAAATACTTTCAGCATTTTTATGGTTGTACAGAGTTGAGAAATAATGGGCTATTGAAAAAGTTTAATAAGAACCTTTTAGGTCTTCACCTTTTGATGTTATTTCGAGCATGTTTATATTTTGTGAATGTATTTATCAAAAAATTTAATTATATTTTTTTTTTTACTTTCCGGCCATCGCAGGAGTCTGAAGTAATTATTATACCGCAGGGTGTTGTTGAAGTTGACAAGAAGGATGACTCAGGAAATGAGACTGGCGCAGGCGAACCGGAAGTAGACGAAGACCAGAATGGTTACACAGGGTATGACAAGACCAAGAGTTTCTTTGACAACATCTCCTGTGAGGCTGTTGAAAGGTGAGACATTACTTTATACTAATCTTTTTCTTTTGGGCTAGCCTGGAGAGTCGCCAAAACATAGTGCAACATTGATGTAGTCCCATCACCAAATGGCCGATTGTGATGCTAAAAGTATGCGAATCGTCTGAATTCTCTGTGATTGCTGTCGATGTGGCGTCAACGCAAACTATGGCTCACCTTCTTTCCTGCACTCTGAGGGACCTGTCCTAGGCGACCACCAACGCTGCCGAGGTGGCAAAGTACTGGCCGAGAATAATTTAATTTAAAAAAAATGGCGATATCATCGACACGGCGAAGAAGACCCAACGAAGACGAAGCTCATAGCGAGCTATAATATCATATAAGGGTATTAAAGGTGTTCCATTGAACGTGTTTGTAAGTGGTAAACATTTGCAGGTCCAAGGGCAGGAGCCAGAGGACAGACTGGCGGACGGAGCGCAAGCTGAACTCTGAGACATTCGGCGTGGCCTCGGCGCGGCGCGGCGCCTGGCGCGGCCGCGGCGGGTGGCGCCATCACAACCCGCAGCACCAGCAGTACACGTAAGTCTACTAACCGTTCTCCTTCTCTTACCTCGATTTACTTAGGGGTAACGAATCATGTTTTTTCTTAAAGCCGCCCAGAGGCTTCAATCGCACGCTATTCAACTCGATTCTCGGCAATTCTTAGCTAGCTGCCACTAGCCTCCCTGCAAAGATCGCCCGCTCCAACTAAGACGACGGCATCACAAATGACTTTTTGTCCAAATTCCGACTCAAAACTGTCATCATTTCATGATCGTTGTTCTTCTATTCGTGTATCTAAACTTCTTCGTTTGTCTGATGGTTTTCTTCTTGCTCATAAGATTAACAGGGTGGTGGTCTCATCATCACTCTGTTGCATCAAAATATCAGTTTATACAACTAAGGAATCTGGTTGGGGACTACTAACTACTAGACAGCTGCTCTTCCTATAATTTGTCAATTGTAACACTTGTACAAGGTCTGAAGTTAACATGTGTGTATTTTGTGCAGCAACTACGTGCACAATTTCTCTGACGACGGAAGGTGGCGAGCGATGCGCGGGGGCCCGCGAGGAGGCCCGCGCGGGGGCCCCCGGGGCCCGCGCATGGGGCCCGCGCCCAGCACGCAGCCCGCGCCCGTGCAGCCGCAGCCGGCACCCACTGCAGGTATGTTGCACCAACCATTCAATCATTTTATTATTAACCTCAAGGGAAGATCGGCAAGTTTATTATTTTTTCTGTCGCCCCAAAAATCACCATTCTTTCCAATCTATGAAAAATACATTATGTTGTATAATTCTTATTACTGTTTATTACGTCATCGAGTCGAAGGGTTGATCACGTTTTGCCGCCGCAAAACTTTCCAGCCATGGGTATTCTTCTGTTATTGCGTAAAGTTTCGCAATTGTTTAAACATTCGTCTTTGTTCTTCTTCCCTTGCTTTCTTCTTGGCCATATTTTTACCTTTTTTTTTCGATTTATCCTTACCAACGAGTTTCTAAATGGATGTTTTCTGTTTGTTTACAGCTAAGTAGGATTGGTTGGAGAGCGTCCGCTACACTGAAAGAATTTTTTATCGCAGCAGGGACTATTCAAAAATGGATAAGTGACGGAAAAGTGTTAGTTTGGTGATGAGTGTCTTGTATTGATTCGAAAAGTAAATGTCTTTGCGGGAAGTAAATGTTAAGCAGATTACAGTTGATGGACATTGTTTTGGTGTGATAGTGTTGTATCCAATATAATGGAAGGATAAAGATGGAATTTCCCGTAAGAGCGCGGCAGAACAAAATGTCGGTACATTGAGAAGGCTCACAGTTAGTATAATGTAAGTATAGGAGTGTCGTGAGCGATAACGCAGTTAGGCAGGGCAGGGCGTTGGCATCAGCTAAATTGAATTGTATAATGTCACAAGTCGACCAATAGTTGGATGATATTAGGCTCATTGATGTGATTCAGAGATGCCAATGTTATCGGTGAGTGAGATAGAGGCCACTTGTAAATTTCAGGGAGGCTACTCTCATTACATTATGAGAGTTGCAGAGATATTTAATTTATGCAATGAATTATAAATATTTTCATATAGCTTACCTCCTCACCTGTTATGATTATTTGTGCCTATTTAGTTTTAACCATATAATATTTAAAGTACTAAAATGGTCTGCTATCACTCGAACGGTCATTGCGCCTCCATTTTATTTATTTACTTGCGATGACGTGCGACAGTCTACGCAGCAGTCCTGCTAAAGTGTTAGTAAATTTAAACGAGGATTAATTAGTTTCTAATACCTGCTGGCCAGATGTTTTCATGTGTAATTATATAAATCATTGTGGGTTAGAGGCTACCTCGGCATGTTATTAAATGTAAAGTGTTTATTGACTGTCGTTCATTTGTAGTTAGTACTAAATAAATGTGATAGAAGGACTGCTGCCACATTGTAATGTAGGAGATGTGTTGGGCATGATATCAGATAGGATCACGCCTACTGGCTGAGAACACTAGTAAAGTCTATGTTTATTCAATTCAATAAAATTCTCGTAATAATTAGTTCTCGGAAAGGACTATTGTATTTTCTTGTAGTTAATTTGGAATCAATAATTGTGTACCTACATGTGTTCATATTGGCGAGTCCTTTTCATGCTAAATTCTGAAATAAACTTTGACAAAGAACATGATATTTGTAAAAACCTGTAACTCAAAAGCTGTACCTGGTGATTGTATCAATATAAAATATAACTTTACTACAAATCTTCCAAAAGGTAATTTTATTTAAACAACCATATTGAAATTTCCAATTTTATTGCAAATAAGCAAAATAGCACGGCTTTTCTAAGTCACCAAATAAATCAACAAATATGTTATACAAAACGTTAAATAAATCATTCACACATTAATCTTTGGAGGACGAGTAGAGATAACTGCATTAATTGCGTCCGTATACACTTACAAACCTAAAAGAAGGGGTGACCCCATCAATGCAGATATCTGTACATAAACAAAATGTTTGACATCCGTAACTTGCACTTCAAAGCAGGTAAAATACAAAGTATGCGCTTATTACTAAACATACTTGCTTGTATACAATATAAGTAGATTAAAGTACACGATATATGTCACGACATACGACATTATACATACATATTACATAATATTTTTTGTTTTAAAAAAGTATATCTTAAAAAATATAATGCCTAACGCGAGTACGAGTAGGCTTTACGACTAGGAGAACGAAATATTTACACGATCACGACCAATCCTCTATTACGTGTTATGTATCCACTTTCAATCATGAAGTTTTATAGGGAAATTACTTAAAGTATATCCGAAGCATATTCCTAGTCTATCGTATTCCTTGAGCTTATATGCCCCAATTTCTAAGAGTTTTACATTTTTCAAAAGAAAATATACTAGGCGCATTCACAGTATGAAAATTACGTTTTTTTTTAAATGAGTATGATTTTATTATTGTAGCTCAATATTATTGAATGTGTCCTTAGTACCATAATTAATTGTTTTCCATTGTGATCGAAAATTGGGAAAGTGTAAAAATAGGTCAAATACATTTAATACTAATCAATACGAAGCATGGGTTCTTTGACCCAGCCAATTTCTCCCTGGTTTCTCTCTTCTCAATACTTGAACAACCTACAGTACCAACAATCATTTCACGAGCTACCAAACGTCTCGACCGACAATGGAAAATGCGCGAACTGCGCATGGTGTGACAAAATAAGGGGTTTGCAGACGAGTTTAACCGCGCCACTCCCGCGCAGGTGTGCCGTTGTCCACCACCCATACTGAGCCGCTCTGACCCTTGGCCAGGATCTCTACTAACGAGCGGCCCACGTGATCCGAGCTGAAACAAATATGTATGTAAGAATCCTTCATTGTCACTAGTACCATTAACAGTTCCATGATGGAACTAGTGTTGTTTTTATTCAATCACTAGTTCCATTTTGAAAGCGTATAGTTCGCAAAATTCAACTTGCCGTCATGAAGTTCAGTCAACAAAGAGTAAGGTATGCAGACTAGCAATCTTCTCTACTGTTATAAATGCGAAAGGGTTGTATTGTAATCAATCTGTACTTGTATTATTGCATGCTATATATTAGCCATATTTGATGCAATAAATAAAATAATTGAATTGCAATTTTATCCAAATCCCTTCAGTAGATTCTGCATGAAAGAATAACAAAAATCGATCCACATAAACTTTCGTGAGAAGATTGCTAGCTTGCATACCCAACTCTTCTCCGAGACAGTCTGGCCAGCAAGGATAGGGTGGAGGAGACAACCTACGCGAGTAAAGCAGCCGTCAGTAAGAGCCACACCGGAGCACAGGCTCCGGAGCGAACGACGCTGCACTCCGTGGTTGTCTCCTCCACTGAGGTGATGGATACGGGGGACGAAATCCTCGAAAGAGTGAGGAAAGCGGTGGACGCGAAGGAAGGCTGGGTGCGTGTCGAAAGAGTCCGAAAGGCGAAGGACCAAAAAGTCATCATGGGGTGCGCAACAACAGAGGAGAGACGAAAGTTAAAAGCGCGATTGGAGAAAGCCGGAGAGAACCTCGTCGTCGAGGAAGTGAAAAATCGAAACCCGTTTCTGGTTCTTAGGGACGTGCTGTTAGTGCACAGCGACGAAGAAGTGCTCAGAGCCCTTAAGAACCAGAACCAGGAGATCTTTCACGGCCTCGATGACGAGGATCAGAAAATCTGTATTAGGTTTCGCAAGAAGTCACGCAACCCGCACGTGAGCAGCATTGTGTTGAGTGTTACCCCAGTTATCTGGAGGAGGGCACTCGAAGGAGGCAAGCTCCGTATTGACCTCCAGAGAGTGCGCGTCGAAGATCAGACGCCTCTGGTGCAGTGCACCCGCTGTCTTTCGTACGGCCACGGCAAACGCCTGTGTACGGAGACGGCCGACCTGTGCAGCCACTGTGGCGGTCCACATCTTAGACTGGACTGCCCAGACAAGCACAGGGTCGAAGCAGTGGTGTGCATAAACTGCACCAGAGCCAAACTGGGGGAACACTCGCACAATGCGTTCAGTGATTTGTGCCCAATACGTAGGAAGTGGGACGCATTCGCTAGAGCATCAATAGCATATTGCTAAAGTTGTCGATGCGCCCACTTCCACGTATACAGTGATGACCGGTCTGACACAACCAGATAGCAGACGCATTGAGCGAACCACTAGGGTTGGCTTCATGGAGAGTGATAATTGGAGTCACTTTCATAAGAAAGTGGCTGGAATTAGTCTGTACCGTAAGTCAACTCTAGTGGAATCGTCATGTTGTGTCAGACTGGGCGACGAATTTTGCCGTCGTTTTAGTAATGTCTGTTTTCTTTTCGTTTGTATTTTAATTACGTTTTCTTTTGGCCTTAAAATTATTTACAAAAACTTAGATAAATAATATCCTATAATATATATTTAATATATACTTTAGATATTACACAAATATAACTAAATAATTATGAAAATTATCAAAATTTTAATTGCGCCTAAGCACACAAAATAAAAAGCAAAAAAGCAGAATTCTAGCTGAAAGGGCACAAATGAGGGTCAGTGATAGAGATTTGGAAAAATAGTTAACTCAGTTTGGGATTTAGGAAATATAATTATATATGAAAAGTTAAAATTTTTTAGAAAATAGTAAAATTAATTAATTAAATTAGTTAAAATAGAATAGTTTTGTAAAATAAAAGGAACGTTAAATAGCGAAACTTTATGCAGAAATAGATAGTATTATTTTATACAAGAAATGGAGTGTGGTCTCCTCGGCCTCCCATGAACCAATTGCAAAAATAAGAAAAACCCTCGCTAAAAAAGGGCTCTGATTATGTCAGAGGGACACTGGCTAGGCAGGAGTGGTTTTTAGCCGGTTCGAGTCCGGCACTACCTCGACTGTCTCACAAGAGAAATTCCTGTGGGATAGTCGAGGTGTCCGCGGGGATTTCCCACTCCTGCCCAAACAAAAAAAAAAAAAAAAAAAAAAAAATACCCAACTCTTTTGTTGACTGTACATAATTTAGCCATTAATTGTACTATATTATAGTTTCCTAGAATTGGTTATTTGAATTACATAATTTAAAATACTGACTGCATAAATACAGGGTGTAAACCACCTCATCACGAAGCCGTCAACCAAGCATTCTGTACATCAAGCTAAGTAACTTTACGCAATAATGCTAGGAAACATAATATTCTTTTTTGGGGTGAAAAATCATGATTTGTGGTAAGTACACCACAAATGAACGCAATGATGATGCGCGCGCGTGATGTGTATGTTATGCACTCAAAACATTGTGCTGATGGATGGATTGATTTAAAGTAAACAAAATACCATAAAAACTTGTATAAAAAAAAACTTGTGAAAAGGTTGTAACTTTGACCCCCAATATCTCCGTAACTAGCCTTCTAGTCCTTCTCAGGTATGGTGTAGAACAAAAAAATGGGTCACAATCACAGAAATATTATATCTATGGTCACAATGATGGGGAGAACACGTGCCTTTCGGCTTCGTAAAGAAGTGTTTTACACCCTTTACACATTTGTAATTATTTATTTCGCTTCTATCTAGTCCCTTTAGTTTGGCAGCTGTCATGTCATGGTGGCTGTGGTGACGTTCGACGAATGTTTCTGGAAAAAGAGTACTTTATACGGAAGTCCCTGTGTATTTTATATTCATTTAAATGTTAGATGTTGACGGTGTTGGATATTGCAAAAGACAGCCTCCAAAACTCTCTTCGCTATTTTCTACTTGTATTTAAACTCGAAAGAAGTTGTGTAACAAATTCCCCAGCAACAAGCGGAAGTTATAGTTTCTTCGATAAAACAAACGCGATGGGAATCGTTGCATTTCACACACTTCTGAATAGGAGGGTCTTGACGCAGGTTTGGAGGGTCGCAGACTGCAGGGAGGTGCGACGGTACGGACGGACGCAGTTTGGTGTCGGCTCCATTAATTTACATAAACAAGTGTCCTTATACCGACTGCATTATTAAGCGGCACATGAGCACAATTGAGTTTCATTAATTATGCACCACAGTGGTTGGAATTTTACAGGAAACCCTTTGATGATATTTCAGATAGAGAGTGAAACGATAAAAGGTTCTAGTGGTTCTGTCGCTTGTGTCTTTATGGATTTCAAGGTGTAGGTATCTTAGAATGAATAATTTTATTATTTTGGCAATGACGAGCTTCTACAAACTTGTATTTTCAAAAATCCTTAAGAGCTCATTTGAAGCCTGAGCCGGCGTTGTCTTAAAAGGTCTCCTTTTGATTTGTACTTTTCTACATTATTTCCTGCTTACCTCTGCATTTTGCAGTTTGCATTGTCCCTCTGCCAAGCCGCCTCATAATCCGAAGACATGAGCTGCTTACGGATCTCCTTGACGAGGCCCGTGTCAGTCAGGCCCGGGCAAATCACCATACTTCGGACCCCCGTCAGATTCACGTGGTACTGATCCTATAAAACGAAGATAGATATTAAATTCACAGAAGTGGCCCCACAACCGCTCCCTGTGGAAGCTCCACATTATCTTTTGTTGAGTCGTATAGATGACGGCTCTGTCCGTCAGATAAACCCTTATAATGCAGTTAAAGGAGTTTCGATGCGGACTTCATCAATACTGAATAAGTAGTCTTAAAAAGAATTGAAACTAGAAACGGGTACAAAACAAACTTACCCCATAAGCCCTGGTGAGTCCCACGATGGCGTAGTTAGTGGCCGTGTAGATGGGCGTGGAGACCTGGGGCCTGATGAAGGCAGTAGACGCCGTGTTGACGATAGTGCCGCCCTGGCCGCCGCGGTCCTTGCTCATGAAACGGTACGCCAACAGTGTACCGCGTATCACGCCGTTCTGGAGGAGGAAATAGGGTTTTACTTGGTGTGTTAGACTTAATTAATGATAAACATTAGGTACCGCCTTAATTAAGTCATTATGGCCGTTCCTTTCGCCCATTGCAATAATGGGAATGTATTTTCTATGTTATTCGATAAAGATTTCAAGGATGATTCAATATTTTGATAAGTGTTGTCCACTGTTCGAAATATTAATAATTGACTGAGTAATTTTAGTTTTATCGCAAACAAAATCTGTTACGGTAATTATTTGGTAAATGCTCCTTATTTCTTTAAATACATCCAATAATCGAGTATGTATATTCGAAAAAAAATATAGTATTGTAGGAAGAAACAGAGAAGCGACTTCCGCCGCTCAAAAATATCGTTGGGAAACTATAAAATAGCGTTTATAATTAGATAAAACTTACTAAATTAACGTCCACCTCGAGTTCCCAGAATCTGTCGTTCATTACACCCGCGTTGTTGATCACTATGTCCAGGCGATTAAACACTTCCATTGTCATCTCGAATGCCTCTGTAATTTAACGATATAAATTATTATAGACCATTTACTCTTTTGCCATATATATGTTTGGGGCCGCCGGCTCCGGTCCTTGTAAATTACTACAAAGCTCTCGTAAAAAATGTTCGTGAAATATTTTTCTATCCCTAAACATAAAAATATCCGTGAAGATATTATGTGAAGGTACTTTCACGTTGGTGTTGATGAAAAATATCCATACCATGCGGACGCATCCAGTATTCAAACCGCACGACACAAAAGTTTAGAATACATAAACGTTACCTTAGGAGTCTTCCCCTGTTAAACGACCGACGCCGACGTATGTCTAAAAATAACTTTCTCCTAAGAGAAAAGTAAAGGGTTCAAATTCGCACGCGATGGTTAAACTTACCCTCGTACTGGGGATAGTCGGTCACATCACACCGACAGAACAGCACGTTCTTCCGGCCATACTTGGAACCCAGATCGTCGACCACCTGCTCACCGATCTCCGAGTCGATATCGCATATTGCAACCTGTGGAGAGTGATGAGGTTGCAATGTCGAAAATGAAAATAGAGAGTGCCACGTGGCAGTTTAAAGGTTACACTTATTCACCGGTAACGGGAACAAGGTACAAGCTACCGGCGCCGGCGGTCAGGGCTCTATAGAAAGGAACCTCCTATCAATTCGCGTCGTGTCCAAGAGCATTGGTATTGGTCGAGGCTCTTGACATATCGGAATCGTGAAAAAAAAAAACAGTCAAATCGGATTTCGCTTCTTACGAAACCTTCTTCAGATCATCAGATGCACGGTTCTTGTCTTTTACTGCAGGAGTACTGACTAGATTGCTTAATAGCTAAGTTATAGGTAATTGCTTTTTAGAAATCATTGTATTTACTTTTTTTCCAGCAGCAGTTGTAATTTAATCTAGATTAGCAATTTCGTCAGTCGCGGACGTAGCCCTATCTAATTAAACATGGATGTAGTAAAAACCTCTGCCTGTGCCCACCCCTTCGGAAAATACAGGCGTGATGTTATGTTGATCTACTTTTAAAACATTTCAACTTTAGATAGGTACTACCTACTTACGGACTACACTCCATATTTGGGTACCGGTACCATAGGTATCTCGTGTACCTACCTCCGGACTGGATGATCAATAATTCTGTCTGCACGATTACTATGAAGTCGGAAACGATCCTATTATGTTAGTATACTTACATTCGTGTGTATTTATATCTTAGTTGAGACGTAAAGTCTTATCAATAGTGATTCATTCTCGCATTGGTTTTCCTTCAGTGTGTTTGGATCAGAGCACATACTTAATAGTTAATTGCGCAGAACGAGCATTTAGTAATTGAGATAAATTACTTGCTTGCTATTTGTAGGAAAGATGATCAATTATCATGGACCTACATAATGTTATCCCAATCAGTTTATATAAATCTCAAGGACGCAAAAAGAAAAAAATGTTTCAGTGCGTCTTGGAGGCGTGTCATTCACCTATAAATAAAAACATGTTTACATACTACTTACTTTAGCTGCAAAAATTAGTTAAATGCATAAGATAGACAAAATAAAGTTAATAACACGATATCATTAATTGAACGAATAAGTGAATATCGATGTATAGCACCCAGAGTGGCACAAAGAAAGTTCAAAGGAAAACAATCACGCCAATGACCGGGCGCCGGCAAAAATCAATACAAATGAAATGAGTGCTGGATCTCGAGTGATCCACCTACTATTCACTATTCACATTTATTACACACAATAGCACGACACTTGGACAATATTGGCGAATATCCAGTACACTTCATTCAACAGTTATTTACCTACCTTGAACTTAAAATTACTTTAGGAAATACGCCATGCGCAAAGGAAGTCTTGGGAGGATGTGTAGGTATGTTATAGTCAACTTACCTTTGCTCCTTGTTTAAGCAATTCCTGGCTGTAAGCGAGGCCGATACCGGCCGCAGCGCCGGTGATGAGGGCTACCTTTCCCTTGAGCTCCATGTCAGATGTCTGATTATTTCCTGCCGAATTAAGCACCGCGCCCCGAAGCGACCGCGTTCACTACCGCCTCAGTTGTGGTTCGATCGCGACGGGAACTCCGCGCGGCGGGAGGGGGCGGTCTCCCGTTTTCTCCCCAATTCCCCCTTCGGTAGTAAATATACGCACGATTGCACGCCACTCTCGCCTGCCCGTTGATTCAGGCTTGTATACGGATGTATGGCTGCCGGCTACTCTACTGCACGGTCATGTGAGTGGGGTGTGGTATAGCGGTTTTGGCCAAGATACAGCTGTGCCAAACGTACCATTTGTCATGTGTATTTTTTTCGTAGCTCATCGTGTGATTGACACTGGCTTGGCCACCATTAAGGATTTTAATTTTGATAACACAAAAAAAATTGTCGCTCTAAAAAAAAGTCACAGATTTAGTCGGGTCTTAGTTTAGAAGAGTAAGGTATTATAATATAGGTACTTAATTATAAACTCATATCTTCTAAACTAAGACCCGACTAAATCTGTGAATAAGCGACAAATTGCGTGGCAGAAAACAGTTCTTCGCTAGGTGCCCCAGTTTTCAACAGACTTCCAAAAAGAGGAGGTTCTCAATTGGTCTGCATTTTTTTTTGTGTTTGTTACCTCACTACTTTCGACTGGGTGAATCGATTTTGTTGGTTCTTTTTTTATATGAAAGCTGGTGCTTCCCGTGTGGTCCCGTTTTAATTTGTAGCAGATTGATCCTGATCTTAGGCGATATAAACGGAAATCTTCAAAAATACACGGCAAAGCTGCAGTGATTGCTGCAAACGGTTGGTTGTTTATAATATCACGACGTAACATCACGTCTGTATGCTTTGAGGGGGTATAATACACCCAGATTTCGACAGATAGGTGTGTTAAGTTCCATTTATTGGGGATAAGCCCTATTACTGTGACATGTATTGTTTTTTATTTTTATTGGAAATATACATATGTACTTCAAGGGTACATTGATGAGAATTTGGTTAAGTTCTGATTATGAGATCCATGACAAAAGAACGGAACTCTTAAATTCATAAGAGCAAATTAACGATTCTCGGCCGAATCTTATATAGACTATCCGGATATTTTAGTCACCTACCATAACGTCGTTATTAATCGATTTAAAAAAAAACTTTTTTTCAAAAAATACAACCGACTTCACACAAAAAAGTGAAAAATAACTTTAGCTTCAGAAGTCGGTGACCTTTGTTTGATTGATTTAGATTTATAGTCACCGACTTCTGAAGCTAAAGTTATTTTTCACTTTTTTTGTGAAGTCGGTTATATTTTTTGAAAAAAAGTTTTTATTTTTCACTTTTTTGTGGTTCATATGTGCTTACCCTTTCACAGCGTAACGGCGTGATTTTTTGTTATGAACTGGTGTAAACAATAGAGAGACTAGATGAGATGACTAGATAGAGATGAGATTTCAGCGATCCCAGTACATTTGCTATCATTTATTGAGGAGTTCCCGTCGCCTATCTTCCGAATTTCTTCATCAGATCTTTACCAAATTGAAATGGGATCACTCCAAGACGTACTCTTCCTAAAACTACCCAAATCGCTTCTGGTGTGCCTATAAAATTTAAGGAATTTCCTCTATTTCTACAGGATTTCATTAAATGGAACTTAACACATCTAACTGTCGAAATCTGGGTGTATGTACACTTCTACGTGCTCCGTCAGAGCATACAGGCGTGATGTTACGTCACTATGTTACGTAAACCATAAACAACCAAGCGATTACAGCAATTACTGCAGCTTTGCCGTGTATTTTTTAAGAGTTCCATTTATATTTCCGAAGATCAGCGTCAGATCTTAACCAAATTAAAACGGGACCACACGGAAAGCATCAGCTTTCAAATAAAAAAAGAATCATCAAAATCGGTTAACCCAGTCGAAATTTCAACAAACATTGTCGAAATTTGGGAGTATTGTACACGTCTGCGTACCCCCCCAAGTAACACAGTCTAGGAGGTTTAAAACAAATCTGTCTACTGACAGTCTATTCATGGTTAATCTTTAGATAGGGGCTTTCTAAAGATGGTTTCAATAAAGAAAATGTATTCTTATAGAGTTTTTTTTCTCAAGCTCGATTATTTTTAGAGTATTTGTTCTATAGCACACCTATTTCAAGTATGTCTATAGGTATATTGAATGTTTTAGGATAAAATGCTCTACAAATAGTTAATATGGCCTAAAGGTACCTAACTTGAAGTAATTTTATAGAAAAGATGGTATATTTTAAGATAAAACATTCTATTATTTCTATTATTTAGCTATTGGTACTCTTATCTTTGTATATTAAGACACTTAAGTCTTGATAAAATACTTTAATAGATATTTTTTAGTTTGTCTAAAAAAGTGATAGTGAAAACGTGTATTTAGTGGTTTTATTCCTAAAAATGGCTTAGTCAAGTGCATTTGTATTAATTATTTGAATTGGATGATTTTATGCAATGGAGACAGTGAAAAAATTTAAAAGGTCTGGTGGCTTTCGTCGAAAAATCGGCAAATATTTAAAAAGAAAAAAAGAAGAAGAAGAGATTCAAGATAATTAAGATTCCGAATCGGAATTTTCTCGTAACTTCCTCCAAAACGCAATAAATTGTTCTGATACAGAAGATACAACTGAATGTGAAGCGTCTCCTAGAACTTCACAAAATTACGTTAGTGAGCAGTCCGACTCGGATGAAAACAATCCAAATGACGACGACAAAATTCGATCCACTTGCCTCAAAAGTGATCTGCGCGCCAGTGGTCAGCAACTCATGCTATAACTCATATAGCCTTGAAGTACTTATTTCAAATAATAAATAATTTTCAACCTGATACTCTACCAAAGGATCCGAGAATATTGCTCCAGACTCCAAGAACGATTGAAATGAAAAAAATCGGTAATGGCGAATACTGGCATCACGGGCTGAAGATTAATCTCACAAGATATTTTCAAAATTTGACAGAGAACAAAATAGTGACAATCGATGTTAACATTTATTGTACCATGGATGGGACTACCTACGTATAAAAGCTCGAAAGTTGAATTCTGGCCCATTCTAATCTATACATACCTGCTATTTTACACATTGTCTATAGATAAAACAGAAACATCTTTTATTTACCCTCTTGAATTGATTAATTAATTGCTCTGCTATTGCATAAAATGGTCTGCCGTTCACAACACATCAAATTACCTATTCACTGATGAACGTCTAGAAATACTGTGAGAAGATAAAAAGGAATACATAGATGACAGTTACTAGGTAATCTTAAACTATTCATACATCTGTTTATTCTTTCACTAGATAGTTTAGTATGTAGCTAGTAAAATTATTCTTGTCAGAGAGCTAGAGCCATACTACAGAAAATTCTCAGAGTGTTTGTTCTATTAAATTCGTTTTTCTAGTAAATTGTATCTTGACGCCATTTTTATGATCTACTTTTGCTTCAAATGATTTTCGATACATATTCTTATGCTTATTTTTATGTTTTTATTATTAAATTATCTCTAATTAAACATTTAATTTATGTTTTAAATAACTATATTTCTAATAAAATGAATATTTTAAGCATTTAAAAGCAATTTAAAAAAATACTCATTAAAAATAATATTCATATGTGGTAAAAAAAATAATTAAATCTTGCATTTACAGCGGGCGCTCTTATTTTAAGAGATTTTTACATAATATTCGACGATAGAATGTCAATCGCATATAGATTTGCTTGTTTACCTATTATCAACTAGCTAAAACACAAGTAAAATAAGAAATTTGTTACGCCATGATGCAATTTAATTTTAAGTTTAAATAACTCTTGTAAGTTCTGCGCCATTATGTATCGTTGTCTATTACAAATCAAATGTAACTTTAAGTTGAAAGTCTTGAGTTAATTTTGGTTAAAAACTTGACGAGTAAAGACTTCTTCAAAGGTCTCAACTTTATCTATAAACTATCTACTAGTAAAAATTGTGGTCTATAAACAGTTTAGTGAGGCACTAGAAAAATCTCTAAAGACAATTTGAGAATTTACAACTCTTATCTCTATCTATTCATGTTTTCTTAACTCATTCTTATGAGAACGGATAAGGTTGTGCCCACTTTTACTAAACTGTGTCTATAAGCGTTCTTGCTTACTTCTAGGGAGATATTTTACTCTTATGGTAGACAATTAAATTAAATTCTATTAGATATCTAATAGTTCGTTTATAGATGCGATTGTGTTATTTGGGCCCTCAGAGCATACAGGCGTGATGTTACGTCATGATGTAGTATGAACAATGAACCTACAAGCGATTGCAGCAATTACTGCAGATTTGCCGTCTATTTTTGAAGAGTTCCATAGTATATCTCGGGAGATCAGCATCAGATCTTCAGCAAATTAAAATGGGGCCAAACGACAAGCACCAGCTTTCAAACAAAAAAAGAATTATCTAAATTGGTTCACCCAGTCGAAAGTTCTGAGGTAACAAACCCCAAAAAAAAAAATACTGACGAATTGAGAACCTACTCTTTTTGGAAGTCGGTTGATAAGGATGTTCTCAACTCAATGTTCCCCGATTACTCGAAGATGACTGGACCGATTATGTTTTTTTTAAGTTGTTTGAAAGGGTATGCTTTTCAGGTCAAATCAGGATCTGATGATGGAATCCTGGAGAAATAGAGAGAACTCTTCACATTTTATAGGTGCACTAGAAGCGATTTGGGTAGTTTTAGGAAGAGTACTTTTTCGAAGTGATCCCATTTCAATTTGATTAAGATCTTCGGAGATAGGCAACGGAACTCCTCAATAAATGATAGCAAATGTACTGGGATTGCTGAAATCTCATGTCTGTCTATTGTTCACACCAGTTCATAACCGAAAATCAGGCCGGTGAAGGGGTAAAAGTGAAAAATAAAAACTAATTTTTGCAAAAAATAAAACCGACTTCAGAGAAAACAATTTAAAAAAGTGAAAAAGAACTTTAGCTTCAGAAGTCGGTGACGAAAAAACTAAATCAAATCAAACAAAGTTCACCGACTTCTGAAGCCTGAAGCTAAAGTTATTTTTTCACTTTTTTGTTTTCTCTGAAGTTTGTTTTATTTTTTGTAAAAAGTTTTTATCTATATTATAAAAATGAAACCCGTTTTCCGTTGTCACGACATAGCATGAAAACGGCTTGACCGATTTGGCTGATTCTTTTTTTGTTGTGTTTGTTATTGTCAGGAGAAGGTTCTTATGAAAAAAAAATGTAATAGTAGGCAGCTTTTTCCCTCTTATGTGACGCAGACGAAGTTGCGTGGGTCAGCTAGTTGAGATATAAATGTGGCCAAGCTGGGGAGACTCTCCAAATCGGCCACCTAACCCTTATCTTTTGAACCAATGACCGAAAAAATCTGACATTTGGCGACTTTCGTGTGCGTACTTCCAGCGGAAAAATGTGTCGATTTTCTTAATTTCTGTTATGCAGATAATTAGTGTATGACATCGTGTAAATGTGTATTACTATACACATTTACAATTGAAATTTGTGCATCCAACCATTGCCATACCAGTCTGCCCCTGCACAGATTGATGGAAATCTGGTACAGGCGTTCGTTGATGGAATACGTGACTTAGAAGTTAGAGCTGCCGTGAGACTGGGGCATCATGAAACCTTGAAGAACGCCTTGGCCCATGCCTTAGAAGTAGAGGCAGTGAGGCAAGACCACCGAACGCACCGCGTCAGGGAGGTTGTAGCATCACCTGTACGTGACCGCCCACAGGGGTATACTCCTAGGTGCTACACTTGTGGAGAAAGGGGTCATCTTCGGTCAAGTTGTCCTAAGCGCAGCATCCCTAGAGAAGATCAGCAGGGAAGGGTGGCTGAAGTGACTGCCCAGCCACAGCAGGGAAACGAATAAATGCCAGGACTGGGGGGCGGGTGCTGGCTGGTATTGAAAGAGCCCCGAGAATCTTTATCTCGCAAGCACATGACGGGAACAGCCTGACCATCAAAGGCGAAGTCAATGGAACACCATGCAAACTGACGTTGGATACTGGAGCTTCTCACACGGTCGTCAATTCTAAACTAGCAAGTCGGTTTCTTGGGGACTACTTCAATAAACACGACCGTATACAGTTACTAACAGCTACCGGTCAGCACATAAACGTCCGAGGCAAGAAGGAGGTAGAGTTAAAACTGGGTGACAGATTTTACAAGCAGAATGTCATCGTGGCTGACATAGTGGACGATTGCATCTTGGGCTTGGACTTCATGCGGAAATATCGTTGTGAGATCGACGTTGATCAAGGAGTACTGAAATGTGGTTCAGAGGAAGTCTTCATGGAAGGTGCACCGTCAGGCAAAGTGTACTGCTTGAAGAAGATTGTTATTCCTCGCAGATCAGAAACGGTTGTGCCAATTTGTTTGCCACGAAATTCTGAAAACAAAGGTCGAAGTGTTCTAATAGAAAGGGCGAACAATGACTTCCCATAGAAGATGGCACGAACTCTGGTCAAAGCCACCAACATCTCAGCAGTACGCATACTGAATCCACGTGACCAGGAGCAAGTGATTAAGAAGGGCACCTTGATCGGCACTTGCGAGGAAGTAGCCTGGATGCGTCAATTGCAAGATGTGCCTACCGAAATTGAAATTCGTAGTTCAAAATTTGAAGTGTCAACGCTTTTGGAAAACTGCGATTTAACTAAAGGAGAAATGGACAAGGCTAAGAAGATGTTACTTCAGTACGCCAACATTTTCTCTTCGAATGATGCTGACATAAGGAGAACTGGACTTGTTCAGCACCAGATTAATACAGGTAACGAGTTACCTATCCGTCAGCGACCAAGAAGACTGCCAGTTGCACGAGAAAAAGAGGTAGAAACCATGATTGAGGGAATGGTGAAGGACGGTGTTATAAAGCCTTCATCGAGTCCATGGTGTTCTCCTGTGGTCCTGGTAAAGAAAAAGGACGGCAGTATGCGCTTCTGTGTGGACTATCGACGACTGAACGACGCGACGTCACGAAAAAGGACAGCTACCCGCTGCCTAGGATCGATGACACACTGGATACGCTGACTGGTATGAAGTGGTTTACCACACTTGATCTGAAACGTGGCTACTGGCAAGTACAAATAAACCCCAAGGACAAGGAGAAAACTGCATTTTCAACAGGAAAAGGGCTATGGCAGTTTAAAGTTATGCCATTCGGTTTGTGCAACGCTCCTACCACGTTTGAAAGGCTGATGGAGCAAGTACTCGCCGGATTGATTGGGGACGCATGTCTTGTCTATTTAGACGATATAATCATCGTGGGCCGTACATTTGAAGATCACCTTAAAAACCTCAACCGAGTGCTGTCGGAGATCCAAACAGCAAATCTCAAGTTAAGTCCGAAAAAGTGCTCGTTTTTCAGACAGCAAGTGAACTTCTTAGGACACATATTTTCGGGGGAAGGTGTTCAAACAGACCCAGAAAAAGTAGTCGCCGTCAAGGATTGGCCAGTTCCGAAAGACAAGACACAGGTCAGAGCATTCCTGGCTTTGTGCTCCTACTATCGAAGGTTTGTCAAGAATTTTGCCGACATTGCAAAACCTCTGCACAAACTCACTGAGGAAAAGAGGCAATTCTGTTGGGACTGCGACGTCGCATTTCAGGAATTAAAGAAACGTCTGTGCAACACACCTATTTTGGGATATCCTGACCAGGGTTGTTGCTGATGCTGATTTTTTGTAATTGACATCAGCTGATGCTGATGCTGATGCTGATCTTAGGTTTTTTTTTAGTACCTACTGAATTTTGTACATTTTTAGGTAAATATAATATTTTCTTCGATCAAATTTTAATAAAATATTTATTTTAATGAAGAAAAACAATCAATTAAAAATCAATCAATATATAAACTAGTTAAGTGATAAATTATTATTAATACTGGAATTTTATTAACGGCAAGTTGTATTTTAAAAACAACAACTGAGCTGCTTTTTCAGCATGCAGTCTGTTGCGGACCAGTACAGTTGTCTTTGAACATCAGCATCTAACATCAGCAACAATTAATGCGGATGCTGATGCTGATGCTGATGTGGACAATAATGCTGATGTTCCGCTGATGCTGATGCTGATGCTGATATTCGCAACAACCCTGATCCTGACACTGAAAATGACTTCATAGTTGACACGGATGCCAGTAATACTGGAATTGGGGGCGTGCTGTCTCAACGGAAAGGAGATCGGGAGGTTGTAATAGCCTACTTCAGCAAGTCTTTATCGAAACCTGAAAGAAATTATTGCGTTACAAGACGGGAGCTCCTCGCTGTAGTATAGACAGTGCAGCACTTCAGTAAATATTTGCTGGGACGTAAATTCCAACTTCGAACTGACCATGCTGCACTGAAGTGGCTATTACAGTTCAAGAATCCAGAGGGACAAGTGGCGAGATGGATAGAACTACTCCAAGAGTTTGATTTCATAACTGAACATCGCAGTGGGAGAACTAACGGTAACGCAGACGCCTTGTCAAGGAGACCTTGTCCTGAAGACTGTAAGCACTGTGCCAGGCAAGAGACTAAGGAGGTAGTGCCCGTGAGGATGCTTAGAACGGATCTCAGCGATGAATGGAAAGAGACCCTACAGCAAGCTCAGCAAAATGACTCGGACATCAAACCAATCTTCGAGTGGATCAAAGCTGGTGCTCCTACACCCAGGTGGAGTGATGTGGCAGCGATGAGTTCCATCACGAAGAGTTATTGGGCGCAATGGAACAGCTTGGTGATCCAGGATGGAGTCTTGTGCCGTAAATGGGAAAACGCTAGAGGGGACAGCTGTCATCTACAAATGGTTGTTCCTAAAGCTAAGGTACCGGATGTTCTACGGCTCTACCATGATGGATGTTCTAGAGGACATATGGGAGTAAAAAGGACTCTACTAAAAACTCGAGAACGCTTTTACTGGATCCATTGTCGTGATGATGTGGAGGACTGGTGCCGCAAATGTACCAGTTGTGCGGCCGTGAAAGGACCCCAGACACGCAGCAGAGGTGCATTAAAAGTGTACAACGTTGGAGCCCCTTGGGAACGGATAGCACTAACTACTGGAAACTACTGGAAATGGTCCCGCAACGTCTAGACGTTGCGGGACCATTTCCAGTAAGCGAGAGCGGAAACAGGTACTTCCTGGTGGTCATGGATTACTTTACAAAGTGGCCAGAAGTCTTCGCCATTCCTAACCAAGAAGCAACAACTGTCGCAGATAAATTAGTTCAAGAAGTCTTCTGTCGTTTTGGAGTACCCTTAGAAATACACAGCGATCAAGGAAGAAATTTTGAATCGCAAGTATTTCAAGAGACTTGTCGATTGATGGGTACCCATAAAACCAGAACCACCTCTTACCACCCACAATCCGATGGAATGGTAGAACTATTCAACCAAACGTTGGAGAGATATCTGGCGAAAGTTGTGGAAAGCCGGCAAAGGGATTGGGACAAGCACATACAGCCGTTTCTTCTGTCTTACCGAAGTGCAGTCCACGAAAGTACGACTGTGACACCAGCCTTCGCGATCTTTTGAAGGGAATTACGGTTACCTGCTGATTTAATCACTGGAACTCCCCCTGATGCTCCATGTAGCGTAACAGATTACGCGAACGACTTGCGTAATAAGTTGAACGATGTTTATGAGCATATCCAACAATCCGGCCAACAGATGTCTGAGAAGATGAAGACCCATTATGATCGGAAGGCAAACGGTAGGGGTTTCGACGAGGGTTCACTGGTGTGGTTGCATAACCCAGTGCGGAGCAAGGGGAAGTCTCCGAAGTTACTAGCAAAATGGGATGGGCCATACCGAGTCGTGACTAGGATCAACGATGTCACCTACCGAATACAGAGGGGTCCACGAGGTGCGCCTAAGATTGTGCATGTAGACCGGTTGGCGCGATACTACGGGACTAATGATGCTCGGGACGAGCATGTCTAAGGAGGGGCAGTGTTACATCGGACCTACTAGAACATTCGAGAAAGCCAGTGATTAAGTGTGTGTACGTTAGAAGTTCGAGAGCATTCTATTGTTATTAGTTTTAAAGTTAGGTAGGTACAAACTCGCGACCTATTTATACAAAGACATTAGAATTTCGACCGCACGCCTAGGGCATACGGTTCATATTTGTTTGTACAAGTAGCTAGTAATAATAATTATCCTACCTACCTATCTACTTGCTGACTGTACCTACTGTTCTATTGTGTTTTTTATGACCCTCTAGAATATTCGTGAATATTCTGGTGTGTATGTTGGCGAGTATAAATAGAGCGCTCAGGGCCGCGAGAGTCAGTCTTGTTTTGGCTACACAACGAAGCGAATCGAAGTGAACTTAAAGTGCGATATCTAAGCGAATAGTGAATAGTAGTGGATTGTAGTGTACTTGTGATTAAGTTTAAATTGTTTTGTGATTAATAAAGTTATTGTGTTGTTTAATCGGTAGTAATTAATTTATGTCATACCCAGCTCGGAACAATAGTTAGATATTTAATTTAGTATGTTCAGTCATATCACCCATTTGGTTTTGTTTGTTATTTTAAGCTTTTATTTTATATTTCGTATACCAGAAATGGTTTATATGAGGATTCTTATTGTTAGATTTGAAATGTAACAATTATTTACCATCTATTTACCCATATTATGCGAATAAATTATTTGATTTGATTTGATTTGAAAAGCTGGTGTGAAAAAAACTTCCACTAGAAATATAGAGGAAGTGGAAGTGCCACATCAATTCAATTCATTTTTACTGGCGGACTACAAAAATGGTAACATGCGTATCATAATATTCTGTTCGCAACATGTAAGACAGTATATTAAGACCGTTATATTTTATGGACGGTACGTTTAAAACTTGCCCAACGCCGTTCCGTCAACTATTTACCATTCCTGGCGGTGTTGCAAGTGACATTAATAATACAAATATTATACCAATGATTTATGCCTTTATGACACATCAAAACAAGGAAGCGTATATTATATTATTTCATTTAATTAAAGCACAATTAAATGATTTTAAGCCACAGAAAATAATGATAGATTTTGAAGAGGGAATAATTGCAGCGCTAGAGAGATTGACACTGTTCACGAAATAAAAGGTTGTCACTTCCATTATTACAATAGTTAGAAACGCAAAGCAAAGCAAATGGGTATAATTATTTAAGGATAAAAGTCACAAAACTATAGTTTTACTCTGCAGTAGTCTAGCATATTTACCAGAAGAGGAAATATTATCAATTTGGAATTACATAAAGAGTGAAATTGTACTAGAAGATGATCGAATAGAACTTGAACAATTTCAACATTATTTTGAAAAATTTTGGCTAAAAGAAAAATGGTGAAAATGTGGTGTAACTATGGTGAGCTACATCGAACAAACAATGTCGTGGAAGGATGGAATTTTAAAATTAATACTAAAGTGTATGTAGTGCAGCCCCGACTTACGAAAAGTAAGTCGTGGGTTCGAACTCAGACAGGCGCATTACTTTGTGTGATTTATTTCATCACCACTGCTCTCAAAGCGGTTAAGGAAAACATTGTGAAGAAATCAGCATGTTCTGGAAGAAGGCCGGGAAGACCGGGAAGAAGACCTGGAAGAAGACCGGGAAGTCCTGGAAGAAGACGGAAAGACCTGGAAGAAGACCGGGAAGCCTGGAAGAAGACCGGGAAGACCTGGAAGAAGACCGGGAAGACCTGGAAGAAGACAGGGAAGACCGGGAAGAAGCGGGAAGACCCGGAAAAACGTGATAATACAGGGTGTAAACCACCTCATCACAAAGCCGTCAACCAAGCATTCTGTACATCAAACTAAGTAACTTTACGCAAAAAATATTGCTGGGAAACAACTTTTTTTTGAGGTCAAATCATGTTGGTAGAACTCAATTTAACGCACTTAAAACATTGTGCTGATGGATGGATTTAATAGTACGGGGGAGATAGAGGTGTTTAAAGTAAAATCTTGTATTTAAAAAAAAAAAATGTCTTAAAGTTGGAACTTTGAACCCCAATATCTACGTAACTAGAAGGTTCCCAGGTATGATGTAGAACAAAAAAATGATCGCAATGATGGGGAGAACGAGTGCCTTTCGGCTTCATACATACAAACAGTTATACAGACAAACAGACAAAGTATCAAATACGATATCGACAATTACTCATTCTATCTGGTTCTGCTATACGTACTTTTTATTTCTGCCGTAACTCTCTGCTCACCTAGGTCCTTACAAAACGGTACTGCCAGCCGCGTACGCGTACTCGTGCGCGTCCATACGATTTTAGTTCCGAATTCTGACACCCGTGCACCGGCTTATTTGGCGCTATCTGTTGCTTTCTTTGTTGACATGCTTTTGTTTTGCATTTTTGACACTACGTGTAAGAACTGGAAAAAGACCGGGAAGACCTGGAAGAAGACCGGGAAGGTCTTCTTCCAGGTCTTCCCGGTCTTCTTCTTTTGCGGGATTCCCGGTCTTCCCGTTCTTCCCAATCCTCCCGTTCTTCCCGGTCTTCTACCCTGTCTTCCCGGTCTTCTCGGTCTTCTTCCAGTTCTTCCCGGTCTTCTCATTCTTCCCGTTGTTCCCGTTCTTCCCGGTCTTCTTTCAGGTCTTCCCAGTCTTCTTCCAGGTCTTCCCGGTTTCCCGATGTGCTACCCATCTACCCGGTCTTCTTCCTTCCCGGTGTGCTACCCTGTCTTCCCGGTCTTCTACCCGTTCTTCCCGGTCTTCTTCCAGGTCTTCCCAGTCTTCTTCCCGGTCTTCTTTCATGGTCTTCCCGGTCTTCCCGGTCTGATTCCTGGTCTTCCCGGTCTTCTTCCAGATCTTCCCGGTTTCCCGGTGTGCTACCCGGTCTTCCCGGTCTTCTTCCAGGTCTTCCCGGTGTGCTACCCGGTCTTCCCGGTCTTCCCGTTCTTCCCATTCTCTGTCTTTTTCACTCGTTGCCGGTCTTCTTCCAGTTCTTCCCGGTCATCCCGGTCTTCTTCCAGGTCTTCCAGGTCTTCCCGGACTTCCCGTTCTTCCCGGTCTTCGTCCCGGAGACCCGGTCTTTTTCCAGGTCTTCCCGGTCTTCTTCCAGGTCTTCCCGGTCTTCTTCCAGGTCTTCCCGGTCTTTTTCCAGTTCTTACACGTAGTGTCAAAAATGCAAAACAAATGCATGTCAACAAAGAAAGCAACAGATAGCGTCAAATAAGCCGATGCACAGATGTCAGAATTCAGAACTAAAATCGTATGGACGCGATATCGTATTTGGTACTTTGTCTGTATGTCTGTATGTCTGTTTGTCTGTATGTACGTCCGGGCTAAACTCAAAAAGTACGGCATGGATTTACTTCAAATTTTTGGTGTCGTTTTCCGTGGTTTTTGGTGTCATTTTCCGTGGTTCCAACCCAGGACCTCATGCTCAATAGCGCTTGCGACTTCAAATCTAAAAAGGCCGATTACACAAATACCGCCCATCAGAACTAGCGACGGAAAATGGGCCATAAAGAAATTACCAAATACACAACCCTAGGTTCCGTGCTTCATTAACTCGGTCAATAGGCTCACCCATTAAAATCAAATTAAGGCTTAATGGTAGTTTCTTTAACTGCTGCTTCGGACCAAACAACATATACTTAGTTTTCAATGGGTTCAAAGCTAGACAGTTCTCATCTGACCAAGTGGCGATTCTTTCCAGGTCTTCATTTAGATCTTTAATAGCCGAGTCAATGTCTTCAGGCTTAAAGGATAAATATAATTGCACATCGTCAGCATAAATGTGATACTTGCATTTCTTCAGACACTTTATTATGTCTGCACAATATAAAATAAAAATAATCGGACCTAAGATAGATCCCTGAGGAACTCCTCTTTCTATTGAAGAAAGAGCTGAAGTCAGAGTAGTACCGTCCGGCAACCGTAATTCCACGAGTTGTTTTCTGTCACTGAGGTAACTATGGAACCACTGGATTGCATTGTTGTCAAAACCGTAGTATTTTAACTTGGATAATAACAGTGGGACATTAATGCAATCAAATGCACGGGAAAAATCAAGAAGCACCATAAGAGTACATATCCCCTTATCTTGGGCAGACAAAATGTTATCGGTTACGTCCAGCAACGCCGTAGAAGTACTGTGCTGTTTTCTGAAACCAGATTGCAGGTCGGGTAATATCTCGTTCTCTTCCAAAAATTTGGTCAATTGACGGCATACTACCGTCTCCATTACCTTTGAAAGACAGGGCAGAGCACTGACAGGCCTCAAGTCTTTAACGTCTATAGGGTTTGGATTCTTGGGTAGGGGTCTAACTATTGCAATTTTCCATTGGTAGGGAAACTTTGCTGTCCATGTGGAGCAATTAATGATGTCAGTAATAGCTGCTAAGGTGTATGGCATAGTCAGGGTAAGCATGCTCAAGGTTATGTTGTCGTAACCTTCTGCATTTGATTTTATGTCAGATATAATGCCGGAGACATCATTTTGGTCTACCGGACCAAGCATAAAAGTAGCTTCACTATGTCTGTTGGTCTCATAAAATGATATAAGTGAAGTACTAGCTACTGGGTTTCCAGGGACAGTCAAAAAAGTACTATTAATAAGCTCTGGGTTTCTGAAATGTGATGGAAGGTCTAATCTTTGCTTAACGGGTGCAAACGTGGATTTAATGTTTTTCCATAGTAATTTTGGGTTATTAATTTTATTATTTATATTGTGTCTAAAGTATGCAATTTTTTAATGGTACAGGGAACTTTCAACTAAAGATTTTAACTGTTTGTAATATTTTTTTTTAATTTCTGATTTCGTACACCGATACTTGCCTAGTGCATTGTCTCGTAACGGCATCATAAGTTTAATAGTGTCCGTAATCCAAGGATACGATAACTTCCTAATAGTGCAGGTTTTTAATGGTGCGTGAATATCAAACAAAGATAATTATTATGCAGTGTTTAAAACTATCAACCATGTCATTAATATCGGTTTGTTCGGAAACGCGCTCAATGTTTAATTGTGTCAAATCCATACGGAAATTATCCAAACATATATCTTTAATTGGCCTAAATCTAGTTACGTAAGGTGTAAACTTGTCCCGCTTTATTTGAAATTCACTGACTAGAATGGAGTGGCCAGTAATCGAACCGAAGGGTTCCACTGTCGTATATCTAGGCTTTAGGTCTGTGCACAGTAGGTCGATCAGAGTTTCACTAGTATCTGTGAAATGAGTCGGCATCGTAACTAGCTGAGCGAGACTCGTGTAGTTTAAAAATTCTTGCACCTTTTTAGTTTTTGCTTCGCTTACGTTGAGCATATTTACATTGAAATCGCCCAGCAAAATGTAATGATCGCAATTTCCTAGTGGTGAAAGTATTCGTGATGGCATCTCAGAAAAGGTCAATATCTAACCAGGGTGCCCGGTATGCTGTACCGATGGCAACTTTTTTCCCGCTCATCGAGATTGTTAGCCACATCTGGTCGACAGAATCGAACCTGGGATCAATCGTGCCAAATAAGATGCGCGCGCTCAGGCCCCGACGCAGGTAAAAACCAACACCCCCCCCCCCCACGCCTTGCGCGAACAGCTGTAGGCCGCGGAGTGTGACGTAGCCGGTAGCCGGGGACAGTAGGCGCGCGCCCCTCCTCGCCCGCCCGAAGCCAAGTCTCGTTTATGGCCATAACATCAAAACCATGCTTGTCCATTGCACAGATCAAATCGTCATGGCCTGTACCCAGAGACCCTGCATTGAGGAAGCCTACTTTAAAATATCTACCACTTTTAGGCATCATGACAATGTTATGATGTGGCTATTAATTATATAATTAGATTTGATAAAACCAGTGTTGAGTGTAACATTATAGGTATTTGGATAATATATTGTTATTGAATAGAAGATACGTGTACTTATATAAAGGAATCTGAATATGTTTAAAATTCGTACTTGTGATGTTTGTATGTTGGTGTAAATAGTAATTAATGTAATACGTAGATTTTGAAACCGGTTTATGAGCCCACTGAGTAGTTGCGCCGCCGTGTGACAGACAGCTGCGACGATTAACAAATAAAATAGATCACAATAATTGTTGTGCCATGACCATTTGGCGAGATACAGCATTGATGCCATGGATACCTTATAAACTAAAAACACGCAACAAAAATACAATAAGAAAAAAACTGAAATTATGAAATTAATGAGAACCATTGTTAGAAGAAAACAACCAACGAATTTATTACATTTAGGACAGTATGTAGCGGTCGGTAACCGGCAGAGGTGTAGGTTCAAACACGCGCTGTACATCTGCCTCACAGCTGATTTGAAAAGTGGCGTCTCCTAGTTTATTACGGGCAAGAATACGGCCTCGTTTACACCACACAAATTGCCACCCGAGCCGTCCCCCAGCCTCTCGCGCCTTCCGAAATAACTCACGGTTCTGCTTGGTGAGACGCTCGTTGACATAAAATCGCGCTGGCGGGCCGGGCAAACCGAGATCAGCAGAAGTCATGCCACGACGAACCCGTGCAGCCTCCAATAGCTCGTTCCGCAGATCGCGGCGCGCAAGGCGCACAACGAGAAAACGCGGGCGGGATTCCACCGGCGCCGGCTGAGTTGCATTAATGCGTCTCCCTCCCAATCGCTCGGCGCTCACAATATCGCGAGTCTCCACATTTACGCCCATCTTCGACGCCACCAACATAGCTGTATGGACGGGGTTTTCACCACTCGCCTCTGGCAAGTCTGATATTTGGATATCTGTGGCTAGGAGCTCCTGATCGCGAACATTTATGTCGCTCCGCAATTGGGCAATTAAATGATGCACATCTGGCGATACCTGGGCGTGAACCTGTTTTCGGTTCTCCATAATGGTCACCCTTTCCTCCAAACTGCTTATGCGGTCATTTGTGGACTTTAGAGAGGCACTTAAATCAGCCAATTCATTACGCAGTAACTAAAATTCACTCCGTACTGTGTTTATGAAATCTTCCTTAAACTTCTTCAGCTCGGAGGTGAAGTCTTTGGAGAGTTCAGTCGTCGCATCCGAAGCAGTGATGTTAATTAGATCCGTTTCTGTGGCATTTACCGTGCTCTCATCAATTGGTTCTTTTGCCTGCCCTCGTACTGGGGTTTCGGACCGGTTGTCCCGCACTACATTTTTTTTGCACTCGGGGCAGTGCCAGGGAGATGCTATGGGACCCGTTAGGTTCAGACCAGCGCACAGGCGATGATACCACAACACGCATTTGGTGCATTTGGCGGCTTCTGCCGACGCGAGAAATTTACCGCAGGCTCCGCACTTGACCATCGCAACTTATTCGATCTTGTAACTTCGATCGATCAACAAGCAGTTTGCCTTGAAAACGATAGATGGCGCTGTTTTCAATATGTGCGTTTATAGCAATTTTAATGGTGTTATGGTAAGTTGTAACACCACAGGACGTCACAGCAACTATGCCAAGATCTACGCAAACACTGAAGCTATGTCACTAAGTATTTTCAGACACTGAGCAAAACGACTGTTATTATTTATCCGTATCGGGTAGAATTTTAGCAGTAGGAGTTTTTGGTCTTTCATTTAATGTACACAGCACTGATTCGCAGGATAATAGCGTCACTTGTAAATTGCACTCTGTTAATGACTTTCACTATAAAGGTTTTAACACTAGGGCCATGGGGTCCGAGTGCCCACCTAGTATTTCGGGAAATCGCCAAACGGTTGGTCGACTCTTCACGTGACCAGAGGGCGGGACTATTTTTTGGCCAAAGAATCAGCATTGCCATCCAACGTGGCAATGCTGCCAGCCTTCTGGGCACTTTTCCTGTTGGCAGCGATGTGGACGAATTTTTCGATGCCCTGTAACCCTTTTTTTATATGTGTACATATTTTTTCTTTCTATTATAATGTTAGTGTGTATATATTGTAAATAATGATTACTCTAATAAATATTTTTAAGGTTTTGTAAAAAAGTGTTTGTTTTTTTTTTAAGAAATTGAGATAAATTTGTTAGTGTCACTCGATAAAAGATCCGATATCCTCCGATCAAGGTCTTCCCGGTCTTCTTGCAGGTCTTCCTGGTCTTCTTCCCGGTCTTCCCAGTCTGCTTACCGGTCTTCTTCCCGGTCTTCTTCTTGGTCTTTCCGGTCTATTTCCCCGTCTTCCGCTTTTCGGTCTTCTTCTTGGTCTTCCCGGTCTTCTTCCAGGTCTTTCTGGTCTTTTTCCGGGTCTTCCCGGTCTTCTTCCAGGTATTTCCGGTCTTCTTCCAGGTCTTCCCGGTCTTCTTCCCGGTCTTCCCGGTCTTCTTCCAGGTCTTCCCGGTCTTCTTCCAGGTCTTCCCGGTCTTCTTCCTGGCTTACCGGTCTTCTTCCAGGTCTTCCCGGTCTTCTTCCAGGACTTCCCGGTCTTCTTCCCGGTCTTCCCGGTCTTCTTCCAGAACATGCTGATTTCTTCACAATGTTTTCCTTAACCGCTTTGAGAGCAGTGGTGATGAAATAAATCACACAAAGTAATGCGCCTGTCTAGGTTCGAACCCACGACTTACTTTTCGTAAGTCGGGGCTGCACTACATACACTTTAGTATTAATTTGAAAATTCCATCCTTCCACGACATTGTTTGTTCGATGTAGCTCACACAATTTCACTCATTCCAAACTGATAATATTTCCTCTTCTGGTAAATATGCTAGACTACTGCAGAGTAAAACTATAGTTTTGTGACTTTTATCCTTAAATATACCCATTTGCTTTGCTTTGCCTTTCTAACTATTGTAATAATGGAAGTGACAACCTTTTATTTCGTGAACAGTGTTAATCTCTCTTAGCGCTGCAATTATTCCCTCTTCAAAATCTATCATTATTTTCTGTGGCTTCCAATAATTTAATTGTGCTTTAATTAAATGAAATAATATAATATACGCTTCCTTGTTTTGATGTGTCATAAAGGCAGAAATCATTGGTATAATATTGTATTATTAATGTCACTTGCAGCACCGCCAGGAATGGTAAATAGTTGACGGAACGGCGTTGGGCAAGTTTTAAACGTACCGTCCATAAAATATAACGGTCTTAATATACTGTCTTACATGTTGCGAACAGAATACGATACGCATGTTACCATTTCTGTAGTCCGCCAGTAAAAATGAATTGAATTGATGTGGCACTTCCACTTCCTCTATATTGCTAGTGGAAGTTTTTTTCACACCGGCTTTTTCATTCTTTCTTTTGTAAATAGCAGATTTTTTATTTTTAAAAGATGGCACTGGGCTTTTCAGCAGCCAAATTATAACCCTTCTCATTAATATGTTACAATGCTTTATTAAAAACTTTTGGTGCTGGTTCTCTACCATCCACGGCTTCTAAACAAGCCTCATTGATAATTATATCAATAGTATTTTGTACATCATGGGGCTGACAGTTATTGATATGAGGTTTTAATTTTAGCATTGTCTCATCCTTAAAATAAAACAAAATTAATAGAAAAAGCACTCACGACAAGATTTTATTACGCACAAAAAAAAAGAAAATCACGAAACCGTTAGTGTGTGTCAAATTAGGCTTGCAAGATTTGTACGCCACATACATACTTAAACAAACATGTGAAGTTTAATAAAAGATTTAAAAAATAGCTGGTACATCGCTTTTTGACAAATAAGAGCGAGGCCACACGATGCGTTGGCGGTGCGGTGCGACGACGGAGCGGCGCGCGGCGCCGCAAACGTCATCCTACATACAAATCACTACCCCACTAGTGCGTTGCGCCATACAATCACTGTTGTGCATTGCCATTTTGACAGTGATTGTACGACGCAACGCAGCGCAACGCATCGTGTGGCCTCACTCTTGTCGATAGCTATATGACTGCGTTGCATTCGAATGAAATCGTCACAAGATGTAACTTAGACATAAATTCCAAACTCGATAGTCATATTTTATCGGAAAAAAAGCGATTAGGTGTGTAGGACAAATATTACTTACAGACAATGTAATTATTTTGAGCCAACACACTTTTCATTGACGTCGATGACTTCGTTATTATTTATAAGTGGCAACACAGTACAGTACAGTACAGTGCAGTACATTTCCTTACCAAAGAGGTTTCATTAAGTAAGTTCATTAAGACGTTGGTTGCCATGAGCATGAAAGTACTAGGAGTACATGACTCACGAGAGCTAACTAATATATCTTTTGAACCTACGATGGTACCTATCTACGTTGTAACTAGGTGGAACAAAAGTCTCATTAGTTACGTTAAAGTTAAATTTTTAAATAATGTAACTACTTGGAATAAAAATGTCCAGCTAGTTACATCGATGTAACTACAATGTAACTAGGTGGAACGGACGGTATTTTTATCTGGTAGGTCCATTGGAGAAAAAAGTCGGTATACGGGCGAAAGTTTTACGTGACAACGACTTTGAGTGGTAAAATAATTTTAATGTGAATATTCATTCGTATAGTAGGAAGAAGGATGAAATGAACCGGTGTGTATGCCTATCTCTCTCACTCTCTCTCTCTCTCGCTCTGTCTCTCTCGCTCTTAGGCGGGCTAACTGTGCTCGAGTGGAAGGGACGCGTGCCTTTCACTTTTTATGTCTGTCTCTCTCGCTCTTAGGCGGGCTAACCGTGCCTCTCACTCGCTCTCATTGTGAGCGCATAACGTGAGCGGAGCGTAACGCAGTTTCTTGAAGTGTCACCCGGCAAACCAATTTATAAGACGTTGTCACGTCAAAAAGTTCCGCTAGGAGTACCTATGTACTCCCAGTGGAAACAGTTTTTATTGAATATCTCCCCAATGGTTGGATACACAAAGAAGACGGATCACAATCCATACAAAATTACCCCACGTCCTATAACAAAGTGACGTATCTCAAAAAAAAGATAAAAATGTATAAAAAAATATGGCATACTCCCTAACTTCATTTTTTTACACCTTCTTATGGAAAAATTGCTTTAAAAATAGTGCAGGCGCTGTTTTGAAAAAATCTTTCTTAAGAGTATTTATGGACCGATTTTCAAAATTGTTTTTTTGTTTGAAAGGGTACCCCCAAGGTAGTCCCACGGTCATAAAGTCAGGCATCTGGTCTCCAGGATTCCGGAGATATGAAAGTAAAATCGCAAAAATAAGCTCATTTTTGTACTTCACATTATTCGTTTTTCACTGTCTTGTTGTTTTTTTTTTACTTATTGCATTATGATGAGACAGAAACTTCAGTGATAACGCGAGGGAGTGGTCGACAAAGGTTTTTTCACTTACAATAACACAAATGAGAGATACGAATAACGATAGCGACGCGACGCGGCAAGCAAGCTAAGGAAATGCAAGTGAATAATGTTGTTTCACTTTTGCAAATCTGATGCTTCGCAGCCTAGACAAACCAGAAAAGGAAAAACCTGACCTGACTGCGGTCCGATGCTTCGTGCCAAGAACGAGTCAGGTTGATGAGGACGGCTTCACTAAAGTAGAAAGGAAGAAGAAGATGCCCTGTGCGGTACCGCACCGAGTGGACCCAACTTGCTGCTGCGCACTGCTGTGCCTACGAGGCAGCTATACATTTCACGTCTGCATCACTCCACTACAACTGAGGAAGTCGTGCAGTACTTGAATGTGAAGACCAACTTCATTCTGCGGGTGGAAAGGTTGGAATCGCGCCACAACTTCAACTTTAGGTCATACTAGCTTCTGCCAGCGGCTTCGCCCGCGTGAAGTTTGATTATTGTCCCATGGGATCTTACTACCGGAATAAAATGTATCCTATGTTTTATGTGGGTCATAGCGTGATGATATAAACGTAAGAGTAAACAAATATAATAATAACAAATCTCCGAACTGCTAAGCTATCGGGAGTTACACGTGTTATTGTGAGTCAACTACCTATAAAAGATAGACATATGCTGTCTTGGGATATTTTTTATATAATTTTATGTGGAATATTTCCGTTATACATGATTTCTATGTAGCTTTAACCATTAAGGCTGCACACGCGACGGAAGCTAAAAAAACCAAGTAACTTCTCCCGTTTTCCCAACATTTCCTTTCACTGCTCTGCTCCTATTAATGGCAGCGTGATGAAAAGTATACTATTACCTGCTCAGGAGTATGTAGAATAATTGTACCAAGTTTCGTTAAAATCCGTCGAGTAGTTTTTTTTTCTATAAATAACATACAGACAGACAGACAGACAGACAGACAGACAGACAGACAGACAGACAAAAATTTTACTGATTGCATTTTTGGCATCAGTATCGATCACTAATCACCCCCCGATAGTTATTTTGTAAATATATTTCATGTACAGAATTGACCTCTCTACAGATTTATTATAAGTATAGATGTGGTTCGAGTTCCAACCCAACATCTACAGACCTGCTTGAAAGAGGACTTTTGGCCGAAGGGTGTATATCGTCGCTTCCGAGGACGGTTACGCGACACCACGCAACGAAACACGACGCCGACAAAGCTGCGTGTATAGTTAGGGCGATTGTGCACTACAAGGAATTTTACTGTCCGGCAGTCCGATTTTTTACGGTCCGATATGGTACGCCATATAATATATGTACTAGTTTGTGCACTATACGTAATTTTACCGTCCGACATTTTACTTTTCCCCATTCCGGAACGGTTTTTCCGGTCCGAAAAGACAGCAATGAAAAACGTGTTTATGCTTGTGCACTACGTCCGTTTTCATGAGCGGGCGGGGCGGGCGCGGGGAAGGAGGGTGCGCGTGTTTCAAAGACAGCTACCCTAAACTGAGGCGTATCATCCGAGTAAAGACGGACAAGTGCACAAGCCAATCATCCGTTTTTTTCATGCCACTTCGGACCGTAAAAAGTCGGATGTTCGGACAGTAAAATTCCGTGTAGTGCACAATCGCCCTTATAGTATAAGGTTAAAAATATGAATTAGTTTGTTACTGCTGTTTAATGATATTTAATGTATCTTATAATATATAAGGGTCTTAGTTGCCCGATAAATTATTATTATTATATAGTATTCAAAGTAATAATTGAATTCTGTGTAATAATATAAATAAATAAATAAATCAATATCACTGGACATTAACACACGGCGCCACCTAGTGCCACACTAAGCAAAGCTTGTCGTGTTTTTGTTTGTAGATATACATACTCATTATACATATAAACATCCATGACTTGGAAACAAATGTCCATGCTCATCACACGAACATTTACTCCTACCGGTATTTGAACCCTGGACCCTAAGAACGTAAGGCAGCGTCACTACCACTACGCCATTCGGATCGTCAAAAAGTATAGTTATAGTATTCAAACAATCAAGCTCTAGCTTTTCTGTTAGCTGTTCTCACGTTTTCATAATCAGATAAATAAGGAGATAATCGTCAGTTGATCGTTGATTGAACAAATAAATGTATTGTATTAAAAACTACCTTAATTGAAAAATGAGCTTATTTTTGAGATTTTACTTTAATTTCTCCAAGATCCTGGAGACCGGAGACCTGACTTTACGACAGTGGGATAACCCCTCCTTCAAACAAACAAGTATTTTTTTAAATCGGTCCATAAATTCTCATACGAACAATTTTTTTCATAACTCCGCCTGAACTATTTTCACAGCATTTTTTTTATATAAACGTGTAAAAAAATGAACTTAGGAAGCATGCCATATTTTTTTTTACATTTTTATCTTTTTTTTGAGATATGTCACATTGTTATAGGACGTGGGGCAATTTTGATCCATCTTCTTTCAATTTATCATACACATTTACACGATGTCATACACTAATTATCTGCATAACAGAAATGAAGAAATTCTACGTTTTTCCGCGGAGTACGCACACCAAATTTCAACTAATAATCGACTAATCTTTTAAAATCCCTAATAGTGGCCAAGCCAGTGTCAATCACACTAGCTTCTAGTCGAGTGTCTCACGGAAAATTGATTTGTTGAATACGATAATAAAACCAAAAAATAGATAGTTTTTTCTTTATTTGTCAATTTATTAAGTTTCATTCAGGTACAGTAAATTTTTCAGTAAATTAAATAAAATTAATAATTTTACATTTTTTTGAATTTTCACAAGTAATAAGTGAAAAATATCACAGATACAACAATATCACGAAGGTTCCGCCCACCGCAATATCGTACACACATCATCCAAAACGCGACCACTCTGATTTCCCACGGACGCGTACTGTACACAAATATACGAAAATAAAATTTTTCACAAACTACACTATAAAAACTGGAAAATTTACAACAAATCCCTCGCTTTAAAACAATTTCTAAAATACCAATATTATTTTAGGGACTAGCATTCCCTTTTATTATTAACGCAAGTTTATGCAAGGCCTCTGACTACGTTCTTACTTACATAAAACAATAATAAAATACAATATATTATGATCGGACATGATTTGTACCTACAATAAAATAAGGCCATACTACCATGATTTACGATACATAAAATAGATTCACAAAACTATGTACAATTAATATTCACAGCGCATACTATCAAAGTATCAATCATAAAACCGCGCAATGCCGCCGTAATTGGTGGAAGATTCGGTAAATTTGGGTATTTCAAAATATATCTGAAAATATCTTGATGATCGTTGGTGTTTTATTAGTTATTATTATTGAAGCGAAGGATTGATAGGGAGTAGCTGCATCTTTTGTAAATAATATTTCTGTGGGATTGAGGGTTGTTTAGGAGTGGTGAGCCTGGTCTGCGCCGGCAGCGGGCACGGCTTTGGCGAGATATGAGAAGGAGCGAGCGTTGGGCAGCCCAGCCAATACACAGGCACTGAGCGCTGAGCGGTTGAGGTTCATGGGTGCAGCGTCGTACCACTCCATCGTGTCACCGTCGTAGCACTCCACGTGGGGTATCGTAGTTGATCCTGCCAAAATAATAACCAAGCTATATAGCTATATAATGAATCTAAAATGACCGGACAGTTTCTTAAAGTGAAGTTTCCGGGCTTCCTTTCAACAATCCCGGGAGGGTTAATGAAAACATTTGATCCTGGGTCCGACAAAATACCACGAATTTTTCAGTAGCAACCGGGAGTCTTAATTAGCGCCCGGTAGAGGCTTGCCTTAATAAGCACATATGATTACAAAATTGTGGTGTTCTATAGGTATACTCTACTCTGTTATCCTTTGTATGTGCCTTATCTTAATAATTTAGAGTATTACCGTTAAATCCTCCAATAACAAAGATCATATCATCAAGCAACACTGTAGCAAAGTTACTTCGTGCGCTGAACATCTCCGTCACCTCCTGCCAGTCCCCGCCGCGCTGGGGGTTGAACCTCTCGCCTTTTGAAAAATAAACAGACCAATTTATGAGAACAAAGTCGCTTACGGCGCTAGCTCGAGCTATGCAACTCAAAAACGGGCTCACCCATCCAAACCAAATGTTTAGGCTGTGTAAGGACTTTTTAGTAGATGGTTTATGTGAAGTTTGCTCAAAATCGGTCGAGCGGTTCTTCACGCAGACGAAGTTGCGCAGGTCAGTTAGTAACAACTAAAAATAAAACAACCTCTCCTCTACTTTCAGTCGCGCAAACGCTGTATTCTGACAAATGAAGATCGTTGTCACAGATCCTGATGCTCCCTGCTCCAACGCTCCGAATAAGTTAGTAAAACATAGCAATACTTACCGGTATTCAACCGACTATATCCGTTAAACCCCCCAAGCGCATAGAGGCAGTCCCTGTAAGCGATGAGACTGACGCCCGAGCGAGGACTGAGCATCGATCGGATGAAGCTCCACTGTTTCGTGTCCGGGTCGAACACTTCGGCAGAACTTAGCACTTCCTGCCCGTTGAATCCACCAACGATGTAAATCTGGATAAATTGAAAGAAGTGGAGTACGCGCCCAAGCGGTATAGGTCTCGCTAAATGGTGATAATCTTAGTCTTTGGGATGACAAGACGCAGCAAGCAAAATTAAGTATGCCAAAATTGTTTTCGTAATCAAAGAGCTAGGTTTCCTAAAGTTTCCCGAAATTCGGATTTTCCCCTGTTGTTCAACTTAAAAGAACAACATATGGGTTTATGCAGAGTGATGTGCATAAGCCTATATATGTTGTCCCACTGCATAGATAATCCCTATTTATGTTTATTATTATAACTAGCTTCTGCCCGCGACTTCGTTCGCGTGAAGTTTTGATATCGCAACGCATCGCCTGCTCAACGGAAGCTTTTTTCAACAACGGTTGCAACATTTCTTATTGCTGCTCCGTTCCTATTGGTCATAGCGTGATGTTATATAGCCTATAGCCTTCCTTGATAAATGGACGTCTTTCGGCTGAAATGATGATGATGACATCATCATTTCAGCCGAAAGACGTCCACTGCTGGACATAGGCCTCCCCCAAGTGTCGCCACATTGACCGGTACCTTGCGACTCGCATCCAACGGGTTCCCCCGCAACCTTCACCAGGTAATCGGTCCACCTAGTGGGAGGTCTTACAACGTATCGTCTTCCGGTTCGCGGTCGCCACTCCAGAATTTTTCGGCCCCATTGGCCATCCGTTCTGCGAGCAATGTGACCTGCCCACTGCCACTTAAGTTTGGCAATTCTTCGGGCTATGTCGGTGACCTCTTGCTGATGTCTTCATTTCCGATTCGATCACGCAAGGAAATTCCGAGCATACCCCTTTCTATTGCCCTTTCGGTAACTTTAAGCCTTTAGATACGGCCCATTGTGAGCGACCACGTCTCGGTCCCGTATGTAATCACTGGCAACACACACTGGTCATAGACTTTCGTCTTGAAACACTGCGGTAAGTTGGACGAGAAGGTACCGCGCAGCTTCCGGAACGCTGCCCAGCCAAGTCAAATTCGACGATTGATAAATAGACTATCCAAAGCAAAAAGATTTTTTCAATTCGAGCCGGTAGTTCCTGAGATTAGCGCGTTCAACCAAACAAACTCTTCTGCTTATAATATTAGTATAGATTCTAGTGCGTCGCTAACAAAAATAGCTATGGCATTAAATCCGTTAAAAATGAGTTTAGCTAGTTCATAAATATCAATTTCATGGATCACGAGTGGACGTAAAAATTACGAAAGAGTTTCAATTTTCTCATTACCTTTCCGGTTAAGGAGGCGGCGCTTGCGTCGGAGCGTTGTTTGTTCATCGGTGTGGTCATCTCCCATTGATTCTTGTCGGGGTAGTAGCGCTCAACCGAAGACATGCGTGTGCGACCGTTATATCCGCCCAATGCGTAAATTAGACCATCTAAACAAACAAATTGAAATAAATACGCTAAACTTTACAAAAGGCGGCTCTCGGTCCTGCCGGGGTTGCGGGCCTGTTCGAAAGAGATACCGCGGCCCCGGAACATAAAGGGCGAGGCAACATGGATGGGTTTTAGTCAGTAAGAGTCTGACACTCCCTCCCGCTCCGCCCAGAGTGGGAGAAGTCATTTGATGAATACCCATCCTAAAAAAAAAAAAAAGGCGGCTCTCGGTATAATACGTCATGGAACTTTTGGCGTGCGGCTACAGACGGAATTGATACCATCATCTTATTTTTTACTACTAACAGAACAGTACCCCTCTTGGCTTCGTCCTCCAAGTGCAAAAAGTTTAAACTTACCCATTAGAAAAAAAAAACAAGCCGTAAAAATAACTAACCGTGAGCCACAACGCTTACGTAGCATCTCGCCTGGTACATACAGGCGCGTTCATGCCAAGTATTCGCCACAGGATCGTAGCACCGTACTGTGTTGAAATGGTCACTGCCGTCGAAGCCACCGATCATGTAGATCAAATTATTTAACGTGCAAAGACCGTGGTAAGCGCGAGGCGTTAGGTCCATGTGGATCGAAAGAAACCATCGGTCTGCCCTGTTTATGACAATATAAAGGCTTTACTTCATTAACAGTGAATAACCTAGATCGTCATTTAGGAATCTCGAAATAAAGTTCCCAAACCAGTTTGAAATTTCGCGCGATAAATGGCATAGATAATATAAGTACAATTTAAAGTGGGGTCAAAACTTATATCGATAATCTTGGGGGCAATACGAAATTAATTCAAAAATTTGCCAAGAGACGGGTTTATCGATTCTTAGGACTAAAAATCAATACGAATTTTGAAATACCTTGTATCGTATGTCTCGACAAAACTAGTGGGGCTTCCAGCGCTCCAGCCACCAACTGCAAAAAGTATCTCAAAAGGTATTCGAGGCCTTGCTAATGGATCGTTAAGATCTGCTTCCGTGCCCGGCCTCGAATCCAACAACGTGAGAAATACCACGGCGGGGTACAAAGCTTCTTGACATTTCTGTGTAACAAAAAAATAATCTGAGTTCATTCACAAGCTATCGAATTGAGTGATGAATGTATTCTTTTCTTACCTCGTCATCGGCAACCGGCTGCCATTGTAATATTTTCGATTTAAAATATTTATAGCTGATGTGACCGAACCGAACACACAAAAGTAACGGTGGAATACATTTTCTTCTATTTTCCATGTCATGTTCTACCCATGTTTTAACTGCCTGGAATACTATTTCTTCGTTTCGAACATTCAGTTCATCATCTCTCAAAATATCTTCTAATTCATCATATGAAAGTGTTTTGAATTCAATACATTCCTTAAGTATTCTGCTAAAATTTTGTCTTATATACAATTTCCCTTTTTTTTCTAGCTCACCACAAAAATAGTATCTCGCGAATTTAAATATTCCGAGACAGTTGTGCGGCCTCAGCTCGTGTAAAAGAAACTGACAGCATAGCTGAATAACACCAACGACATCAAATTGATCCGCATATGGTAACAGATATTCAACATTTTCTGCATTAACTGTGCATGTTCCTGTGTAAGCATAATCGAGAATCAAGGTCATGTAATAGCTAGGGACATCGACAAAAATCTCCGTTTCCTCTGGCTCTCCTTTCTTCAACGAATTGATAAATATTGCTTTGAAATATGGACTAACGGCAGAGATAATTGCCCGATGCACTCGGATTGTTTTCATATCCCTGCAGACGATAGTGCCATCGCACAGCTGG
This sequence comes from Xestia c-nigrum, assembly GCA_916618015.1. NCBI lineage: Eukaryota > Metazoa > Arthropoda > Insecta > Lepidoptera > Noctuidae > Xestia > Xestia c-nigrum. The sequence goes on from OU745260.1 coordinate 18,964,887, forward strand.
CCGTTCTGTCTCAGTTCATTCCATATTGTAGGGAACTCTACAACTGAATAATTTTCAGGGAGGCACACGCATTTTCGTTTTCGCGTCACAATTTTTTTTTTGCTTAATCTTGGTTTCGAGGATGATGGAGTACGAACAGAATTTTTATTTTTTGATAATTTTCGATGTTTCGAATTAAATTCCATTCCTTTCGAAAAAACGGCGGTCGAAACTTGATCTGTCGCGATGACAGGCTTGGAGACAGTTGTGATTCATTTGTTAAATTCCCTATGGCATGCAAATTCAAATTTCAGCTTCTACCTCCTTCTATGCTATTTTATTGCTGCCTGACATATTTCACACAATCATCATCATCTTCCTGCCCTTGTCGCATGTAACTTAGGGTCGGAGCAACACGTTTTTTTCTTCCATGCTCCCCTGCCAAATATCACGGAAAAATTTTCACCTATATCTTTCATATCATCCCTCACACAGTCCATCCATCGTTTCTTTGGTCTTCCTCTCCCTCTCCATCATAGATAATACACTGCTCTCCATCCCACATTTACAAAGACAGACTGCAGTGTGTGTTGCTGTCATAGGTTGCGGCCTATTTACCTGTTACCTATTTGCGTGCAACAGTAAGTCACTACCAATTTGGGAGACACAGATATGGTACAAAAGTGTATAGTGAAAGATAGGATAATGTGGGTATAAATATCATTGGCAATAATCGTTAAAATCGTGCAAATGGCTGATGCTCCAGGGTGGCCTGAATTGACTTGACCTTGAAATAGTTCATTGTTATCCTAGGGGTGAAAGTAAGTTAGTCCCTCGAGCTATTAGCGCCCGCGCTACGCTTGGGCGCCAAACCCCGTCTCGGGACTAAATAATCTTTAACCCGAGGTAAACACTGTGCTTTTCATTACGAATACAAGGAAAATAAAAATAAAAACACGAAATAAATCGAAAAAAAATTAAGATCGGATTGCCGCTTTCCCGCCTATTATGTTTTTTTTATGTGGCCGGCTATTCAGCCTTTATTTTTCACTTTCGTCACCGAAAAAATAGTAAATATTTTGACCAAATCTATGTTATTTTAAACAGAATTACAATACATAAGGTCGTAATATAGAAATATTTGTTACCAAATTATAACTAAGTTATTTAAAAAGAATATATTATTTAATTAATACAGAATTTTATATTATTTCAATTTTATATAGCGTTGTAATTTAGAGGCTGTTTATAAGTCGGAACATTGTTCAATAGAAAGGTCAAAATAGAACATTTTTCTTAAATAATTGGACAGCTGTCAGTTGAAAGCGATTCTCCCTAGGGCTGAAAAGTATTACTTTCAACCCGCTCCTCAGGCCACTTCAGACCTACTTTCCGAGTATGAGTAATGAAAAATATTTTAATCAACATTCAACCTAGCACTGGCCTGCAAATTTCAAAAAACCTAAGAAAATTTGTACTTCGCGGGCTAACCTCCAACTTACAAACCTCGAGCTGCTACTGAAGAATTTATAACGGAAAAACTCAACAGCACTTATTGCTCGAGCTGGGACTCGAACATCCTGACCTCAGCTCAGCACTCGCGTTTGCGGTCACGAGACCAGCACTTCCGGGACTGATTTTACGTCACCACTCATTATCGAGTAAACCACAAAGGAAAAAAATTAATACACATTCGTTGTACACTTATTGTAATTTTCAAGAAGTAACTCGAGCAATATTTCGTCTTTTTTCCTTTGCCTCCTTGGGAGACACCCAAGGAGGCAATTTTTTTAGTCTATGGTGTAATCGGTGAAAAGATTTCAATGTTATTCGTTTTTAGTTCTGGCAGCATTCTACTTAGCTGTCAACAATCTTTTTTGTCTATAGTCTCTTTTTCATCCGGTTGTCAAGATGGTGAGTTTCGTTACCGTGAAAATAAATTAAATCTTTGAAAATCGTGATAAAATAGAAGTGTTGTGTGAGTTCATGGTGGTTTTTAGTTAGAACAGTGTTATCAATATGTGTTCCTTTACATATTTCAGGGTATCGACATCAACCATAAACACGACAGGAAAGTTAGGCGCACCGAAGTCAAGTCTCAGGATGTGTACCTGAGATTGCTTGTAAAAGTAAGTAGAACTTTATTACCCCAATATCTAAGCCCTCTCTAATATACAAATAATTTCCATAAATATCAGCAAAATCCTGGTATTTCGAGGAACATAAGTTTCTAACCTAAACTTGTTGTTGTTTCCAGCTATACAGGTACTTGGCTAGGCGTACAGATGCCAAGTTCAACACGATTATTCTTCGTAGGCTGTTCATGAGCCGCATCAACCGGCCACCGCTATCGCTGTCACGTTTGGTTCGTCACATGAAGAAGCCTACTCGCGAGGGCATGATTGCCGTCGTGGTGGGTAGCATCACCAACGATGTGAGGCTATACAAGGTGCCTAAGCTGACAGTGGCCGCTCTGCACGTCACTGAGAAGGCCCGTGCCCGTATCTTGGCTGCTGGAGGTATGTTCTATTGTTGTTATTTATTGAGTGAGGTTAGGAAGCATGCAAGTAAATTCAAATTCAAATTCAAAATTCAAAATTGTTTATTTCTTCAACTAAATAACAACAATTAGTTTGTGATTGGAGCCTTCTTTTAAGCAAACAATGCCTGTATTAGAAGACTCCGCTCTTCCATAACAAAACAAAGAAAATTATTTAAAACAAATCATAGGTAAAGTAGACAAAAATAAAAAAAATAATAATAAAATAACATAACTGCAGTTTGTGTGTGTGAGTGAGTGTGTGCCTGGGTATGTGTGTATGCGTGTGTAGGTATGTGTATGTTTGTGTGCCTGTGTGAGAGGTTATGCCGTGAGTTTCAAGAGCTCTTCCGTTTCCTCATAGGTAAGTGGTTTGATCCAATTCAGTGTATTTTTTTTGCATTCATAATAATGGTTTTTATATATACATATTTCTTTCTTTCTTAACATAGCAGTAACAATACAAGGAATGTAACTTTAAAGGGACAACTACTCGCAAATTGTGCCTTCTTTGGACAGCACTCAGATGATTGAATTCACCTAAGACTTAAAGTTAAACAATGCTTGCATAATCTCATTTATTTTAATACGGAAGTGTTGTTTGTATTGTATTTGTACCATACATTTCTCTTACACACTTGTGCAATATGAATTAAATAAATCTGTTTTTAGCTTAACTTCAGTCAATGACCTCATCTAGTAAGGTCTTTAACTTTACTTAGGTCAAAATTGCTTTATAGGGGTAAAACGCTGCGCCAATTTTTTATTTTTAGTTTAGTCGAAATACAGCTTGTGACAAATTATTATTGTCTATTTTTCTAAATCTGTCCTAAGCCAAAGTAAGGTTATTTCAAGTTTACTTATTATTGAGGGTCTACTTTTTATAATGGAATATGTCCAATATGCTCTTGAAGTTATGAACACCACCCCAATAATCAATTGAGGGTATCTGTCACTAATAATGCCCAAACTTCACTCATCCTATTTGAATTTTGAATATTGGTGGCTTTACATATTCTATACCTGTAGAGAGATGTCTCAGTGCTCTCAGTGAAGACCACCCATATCTTTTTCCTTTTTTTTTATTACAATCCATAATCGTGGACTTGAGTGAGTACAAAAGCCTATTGGTGAGTTTTCAAGATTTAACTACTTACTACCATATTACTACTTGTAGACACCACAAATCCAAAACAAGCTAAGGAGTAACTAGTTATAAGTTGCATAATGGCTTTTCAATAATATAAAAGTTATATATCCATGATGTTGATGTTACAGTCATATTTAAAGCTTTTGAATAGATTGTTTATAAAAATCAGCATCATCCATCATATCAGCCCAGCCCTTGTCTTTAAGACATCCCCTGATGGATTCTTAGAATACTTATTTCTCACTTATTCAATCTTTTTTACAAAATAGTATACAATTGTTTCCCTTACTATGCTCACTAGTGCATAAAAATGCCTTTCCGAGACGGGCTGCAGACCACAAACTGCAAGCAACACCACTTGTCTCTATGAATCTGTCGCTGGGCGCCGCGGCTGCTGGCCGCAATGTCGCCGCGCTCGGAATCAGTTTCATAGAGGGAGCCTGTCTCGGAAAGGCACCTTAACTCTAATCAAATAATTAACACACCTATTTCGTCATTTCCAGGAGAGATCCTAACTTTTGATCAACTGGCTCTGCGTGCCCCCACTGGCGCCAAGACCGTACTTCTGCAGGGTCGCCGTAACGCGCGTGAGGCAGTCCGTCACTTCGGACCCGCGCCTGGAGCTCCACGCTCGCACACTAAGCCCTACGTGCGCACAAAGGGACACGAGCGCGCGCGGCCGAGCCGTCGTTCTAACGTGTAATCTTTAAATATAAGGACTACAAATCTAATATTGCAGTGTTATTTCTAGATTTTAAGAAACCACAGCAGTCCTATAGCAACTGTGAACCAACACTAGTTTTTGTCTAAAATATTTTAGGATGTAATACCAAACATGCAGGAATTACTATAATTCATGACACATGACATTAGTATAAATTACTGGTACTGATACCTAATCATAAACAATGAAACAACATTTTTAATATCACAGATTTATTGCTATCATATAAATACTATAATTATTAATCTAGCTGCAAAAGGCGCTCATCCAGTAATTCAACAATGGCTCATCATGCTGTGCCACTCCAAACACTTGTTTCAGCTTAGCCACAGCATCAGATCTGGATCCTGAGGAATCAATTGCTGCTTTCACTGCTTTAGATATTCTGCAACAAAGAAATAGAATTCCTGAAAAATTCTAGCTCTTTAGTGCACCCAACACCATTCGAAATAATATAACAATAAAAAATAGGTATTCTTAGTAGTTTTCTAAAGGTGTATGTTTCAATGATAATGATGCTTACAATAACTTTATGTGATGAGGACAGCCAGAATGCAGCTTTCAATGGTTTGCTACGTTAATAACTTACCCAAGCCATTCCAGCTGTAGAGATTTCACATGCTGATGCAGCACATCATCATTGAACTTATCATTATTCATTGAATTTTCTATTCTATTCATCAACGTGGGACCTGAAACGAAAATGTTCTCATAGATTAAGGTGTTCTTTTTTATGAAAACACTCATTTCTTTTCATGACAAAAATAAACTCACATTTAGCTGGCAATAATCCTGCCCACTTGAAGCAAAAATCACTATTTTCTGTTTCTTCCAAAAAGCACACAGTGGGTGGAAACTGCTCTTCACTTCTGGTTTTCCTTATTCTAGGATTGTCAGTGACATTTAGTGGTAGCAGTCTTGCTAAGCCATTTATAATGGTTGTTGCATCTATATTGCTTGATTTTATAACTATCTGAAACAAGAGTAAGATTATTTTAATATAGAGGTGTTGATATAATTGAATCTTTTAATTAGGAAGGTTGCTTATTATGAATATTACCACCTAATTTAGGGTAACAGCTTAATCTTATTTTAGCATTTGAAAGGATTCTCCCCTTGCTTCTATGAAACTATAGTAAAACTCAATATGACGATACCAGAACTTCCTTGCTAGTGTTCTCCATAGCATCTTGGATGTGTATAATTTGTGATTATCACAGAATGCCCAGTATGTTCTCAATAAAAGAGTTTTTTATGCTTTCAATAATCACAATGTCTCATTTTTGACGACCCGAATGGCGCAGAGAGGCAGTGAGGCTGCCTTACGTTCTTAGGGTCCCAGGTTCGAATCCCAGTAGGAGAAAATGTTTGTGTGATGACCAATGGACATTGGTTTCCAAGTCAGTGATGTTTATAATGAATAATAAGTATAGTATGTACTTACAAACAATAAGTATAATTATATTTTGTAATTATCAACTGTCTGGTGACCACGACACAAGCCTTGCTTAGTGTGGCACTAGATAGCGCTGTGTGTAATGTCCAGCGATATTTATTTTTATTTCGACTTGCAAATAATGAGTACTGCAAACTTACATAAACTCCAGTCAAAGTACAATACATCAGTATCCTAAACACTGATTTTGAAAGCAATTTTTCCAGCAGCCTGAGAGATACATAATCCTTGTCATCAGTTACTGAGCAAGTTCCTGGTTCAAATATAGACTTTTTTACAACGTTGGGTTGTAACTTCTTGAGTAAATCTTGACTTGTGTACAAGGTCTCTGAGTAGGTGTGAGCACCTGCTTTGAGCATCCACGTAAAGTGAGAGTGTAGCCTTTTGAATACATTTTCATCTCCTGTAAAATAATATTTTAGATTAGATTACCTCTATGGGGTCTTAGGTTTGATTTGACAGTCAGTTATATCAAGTTATTTTTATTCAAATAAAGAACTCTCAGTAGCAGCACCAAGTTTGGAAGGCCTTAGTTAATAGTTCACTAGCACCTCTGCCTTATCCAGGTGCCTGTGGCTTTCCTTGAAGTGCATTCCTCTCTTTTATTTTTACAGTGAAATTGAACAACCTATCAATTCTCACCAGTCAAGTGCATCAGAGATCTGGACTGAACAAAGTCATTTCTACCAGTTTTCAATCTGAGGGCTCTTTGGGAACACACCTTTTGTTCAGCATCAAACACAACTTCGGCCAACTCTTGCAGTTCTTTTGATATTTTCTAGAAAAAAAAAACATTTGACACAGTAACAGATATGAGGGCCAGTAACAATGGCGTAACTATATGATCTGAGATCCTTGGCAAATCCATTTTATGGGGCCCCAAGAAAACTCGTCACATTTTAACTAAATTTTAATAAATCACTGAGATAGTTACCCAATAGTAACATTGTGTCCATTTTAGTTAAATATCTAATTTTAAAAAGCATAGGCTTATATTTATAACAACATCCTCTCATCTAGTAGGGTTATTAGTAGGTAATTGATATTAAATAGGTAAAAGGTTAGTAGGTCATTGATTTTAAGTAGGTACCTATATAAAATTGATATTTTTACAAAATTTTGTTCAAATTTTTAGGTCACTTTTGAGCTCACAGCCTCTCGGGTCGGGGGCCACGTCAGACCGGGGGCCAGTGGCATTTTGCCAGTCCTGCCACCCTATAGTTACGTCACTGGGCAGTAAAATAAATAACACTGCGATTGTATGAAAGTGTACACATACATAGTTTGGTTTTAGGGTTCCATATGCAAAGGGTCAAAACTGGACACTATTAATAAGACACCACTGTCCGTCTGTCTATCTGTCAACAGGCTGTATCTCAAGAACCGTGATAGCTAGACAGTTGAAATTTTCACAGATGATGTATTTCTGTTGCATAAGTAAATGATCGTAATGAGCTTGCCATAAAGTAACATTGCAAGTACCTGCATATGTTCAGAGAGCAACGAAGTTATATTCAACAGCAGCATTTTGTCCTTCATCAACACCACTATTGAGAACCACCGCTTCAAGCCCCTGGCCCAGGTGTCTTTGACCTGGAATGTAAGGCTCAAGACATGGCCGTGTGTGTCATTGAAGTACACCACTCCACCTTCTTTATTCCAGTTTACCTGAAAATAGTGATCTTTAATTCAATATTACTGGTAATTGTTTGCAATGAATACAAAATGTTATGTATATTGTATGGTAGGTAAATACAAGCGATGTTTATTTCCACCGGTTGTACACGGCAATTAATCGAAGTATATATGTAGTACCTATATCAACTGTCTGGTGAGCAGGACACAAGCCTTGCTTAGTGTGGCACTAGATGGCGCTGTGTGTTAATGTCCAGCGATATTGTTATAGCGATATTATTGTTTGACGCTTTCAATGGCTAAATGGATTGGCAAATGGATCAACCATGACCTAAATTCTAGAATTACCCGTTGCTGCGATCCCCAAGATCCCACGCGGAAGATGCAACGGGCAAAAGCTATTAGAATAAAAGTGATCGCAGAAACCAAGCCTGTTATGTCTTACCTCACAAGTTATGCTTCTGATGGCGGCTTGCCTCAAAAACGAAGTGACGTCAGCATTGGGAACTGATTCCCTGCTGCAGTATATTGTACCATCATCCTCCCGTGACACAAACACCGTTTCTGGGCCCAGGGAAGTACAACCACTGCACTGAACACTGGCTCTTGAAGATTCCGTTGTATTTTTATCATTGTCAGTCGTGAAGGTGCAAAATAAAGGCCGTGGGCCGTGAGCCTCGCAGAAATGACACAAACCAACTATTGCGTTCATTGCATTGCGTTTTGTGACTTGTTTTAATTAATAAGATCGCACCAAATTCGCAAGCAACAACAGCATCAGCTGTTCGACAGTTCGATACACATAACCACAATGACCACAGAGTATATAATAATCACTAAAATTGACATTTGAATGATAAAAATTGTCTTGACAACTTGACGTTGTCAACTTTGATTAGAGGTGTTACCAGTTAAAGGAAAACGTTTTGTTATTCGAAACGTTGGCCTATTTGGAACATTATTTGCTCAGCCTTTTACTAAATGCTAACTTAGAACACTTATTTACCATTTATTAGAAATCTGGCTTGGCAGTAAGGCTTTGGGTATTAATAATAGCCACAGAGCATCATATAATAGCGTACATTACAAGAAGTATCACATTCTAGCCAACACTACTTTTGGAAACCTTGAACATCAATTTAGTTATATGGAATAGAAGAAATCCGGGTGTCGTATTGAGCACCACTTCACATAATTAAGAAGTGGGCTTCTGTTCTATGTGGAATAAGTAAGGGCCAGCATCATTAGTAGACGCGATATTTTTAGTACAGAAGATTTGATGACTCTTATGGCTTTAGTGGTGGACTGGGGGCGTTTGACTGCCACGAGGCCCACAAGGAGGATAACGAGTTTGACTTATGGCTACACTCCATTGAGGTTTATTATAGCGTTACATAGTGATGAAGCTGCGATGTTAGATGTGTAGCCAAGTAACTGGATGAGAATGCTTAATGACGGGCAATAGGAAAAAAACCAAATACAGTAAGATTGACTCCAACGGTGGTTGGACTTATCAGACATAAATCGAGCATAACGCCAAACTAATTCTTGTGGAGGCACCACACACTAAAAAAAGAGCTGTGCTATCATATATTAAAAATCTTTCTTTACACTCACAAGACATATTAGGCCCTTTGTTACTTTCGAAGTTGAAAATAATCAATAATTAGATAGTTTCGCTTCTAATGCAAATTTAGGAAATCGGGAAAGTTGAGTTTGGGAATAAAGGAAAATGTTAAAAAATATTAAGAAAAAGGCCATGATTTCTGATTTTCAATAACTCATTTATTCAACTGTACACTGGTTTCCACAGTTTACAGTTACAACTTTAATGGAAAATCACAAGCCCAGTTATAACGAATTACCTAATATTAATAAGTAATTTAACTGTGCTAAATCATCCAACATACGCGATGACAAAATGCTACAATCAATATTATTTTAATACATATAGTATCGCACCTGACTTTCTCCCTCCGCCTTAGGAGGCGCGTAAACCTTACACGTATGGTAACAGTGGTCACAGCGAAGCAACATGATCATGAAACTTGAAGAAGGAAATAAACGCGATGAAATATAAAATAAATTAATTTATTATAAACAAATAACATGTTACTGTGCCTATAGAAAAAAAAATTGTCTAAAACGTTTGTTTATACTACTGTTTTATATGTTTATGCTGTTTATTTCTTAGAGACAGGTTTGTAGGCTAGTTTTCTAGACTTGAGTGTAGACCACTTGTGTCGTTTAAAGTAGTAGGCAACGACGGCGAGCATTGAAAACATGCCGATGGCCTTGATGGTCATGAGCCGGCGTTCGTCGAGCTCGGGCTCCGAGCACCAGCGCAGGAACGTGGACACGTCCTTGGCGAGCTGCGAGGCCGTCGCAGGCGTGCCGTCGCTGTATTCAGCCGCCTAGAAACATTTTTTCGTGGTTAACATCTTCAGTTTCATGCTTCACAAAGCTTGCCAAAATGTTTAGTGATAGCAACCCCAAACCAAGTGCTGAGCAACTATTGATTGATTAGTGGTGCCCTGCACTTGAAACTGTTCTGTGTATGATTATGGCATGGCCCCTGATTGTTGCTTTGAAAATTCCAGTCTCAAATAGTCTTTTCTTCTTCCAACTATCTGATTTTGAGTGCTTCGGGCTCGAATTAAAATGGAATCATCTAGCGACACATTAACTCCGGAAAACATTCTAAATGAAGCCGACAGTGTTATAGAAACTTCTATTTTAACTTTTTGATATGAGTTTCTTTTATCTACTATTCCTATAGGTAATAGTTGAAAGAAAAGCAGATTATGCACCTCGCCTTAAGTAATTTATATTGCCCTCGTGCCTGTTAGATTAAAGCCCTCGCTAACGCTCGGGCTCTAAATTAGGCACTCGGTGCAATAATAAATTACTTTGTGCTCGATGCAATAATCTACTATTTCTGTCTACATACCTCGTCGAAAAGTACTTGGGCCATGGAGATGGCGCCGCCAGGGAAATACGGGTTGTAGTTCTGTCCCTCTCGCAGCACCACTCCAGCAGGGGGCTCCAAGTAGCCGGTGAGGAGGGCGAAGATGTAGTCCTCGCCACCCTTGCGACCCGAGCAGATCAACGACAGATCGGGGGGGTAAGCACCTGGACCAGAACAAAATGTATATTTCAGTATAACCTCCTATGATAATGGCAAAAAATTTTAAGAGTACACATCGACGGTCCCTACGTACATAAAGACATGTCAAAAATGCCTTTTTTTTTTACTGCACAATTGGCTTTAGATTTTCCTTATGCACAGTCCTGTATTTTTTATATTTTTTTATATTGTGTATTTAACGTCATTTACAAATCGTATATGAGAACAAGTATTACATTTACAACGAATAAGTGTCGTAGATGCGGATATCTATACTTATCGTTTTGTACGGTGTTTTAAAATGCGCGCCACTCGATGCGAACGCGGTCTTGTCTGACGATAACGTCATTCACGGCTTGAGTTCCCCGATGTCGTGTCGATGCTCGTTTGCGTGGTGAAATATTAATGTTTTGATACAGTTTAGATTAAGTGGTGTGTTGTTTAGTTATAAGTATTCATAATATTACCTGCAACAATTCTGCAAAACATGAATAACAGTAGATCAAAGTCTGTTATTGGTGGATATTGCAAACTCCAGAAATGATATTTTATGTGTTTCTGAAGCACAAGACTTAATTAATTATATCGATAAGGCTAATGAGGGTAAGTAGTAATTCAAATAAGTATACGTTAAACGCTCAATGATATACAAAACCGATATAAATATTTTTATTGTTTTTCTAACCTAGACCAGTAGAATATCAGTGTAAAAGCGGTCATATCAGATATATCCGCTTATACTATGATATAGTCATTAAATTATCATTATTTTACAAATAATTATAATGTTACATACTTCTATAAAACATGATTTACTAAATAATGATTACAAAGAAAACTAAGTTTTTATTGTTAACGAAGTATATGAAGTCATGTCCTACATGTTTGTATATACGTGTAACTATTAAACTTATTTACGGATTTGTTTTCATTTACGTTTACTAAACTGTTTATTTTTTTTAATTTTTTCAGTGACGCGTGTATCTACCGAAAAAGATATTTCATTGGATCTTCAGGATCGGCCTTTGGAAGTTTATAACGACGAAAGACAAGTTGCCGTAGCACATAGTGATGGAGAAAAAAATCATACATCAGCTAATATACTATCGCAAAGCGATTTAAATTATATAATTGATACGGTAGGGGAAATTTCGAATGATGGAACTGACCTTAACATGTCTATTCGTGAAAATGAAACACCACAACCAATACCTGAAAATGATATTAATGAAGAATCTTTGGTTTCAACACCAATGCCAAGTCCATGCATGACCTTTGGGGACACTGTAAATGAATGTAACTATTTAAGCGAAAGTTCTGTTATCCTATCTGATGAAACCTTTAGATCAAGCCCGTTAGGATCCAGCGAAAGGTCTGGTTCATCAACACCGCACCAACGAAAAAAAAAGCGTCAGTATGTAAAAAAAGCAATAACAAGGAACAGAATTACTAACAAATCTAACTGGCTAGATGAAAAAAGGAAGGTGCTTGTCAATTTAGGCGAAGCTCATAAATCTCGATCCGGAAAACAACAAATGGCAAAACAAATAAAGGGTCCATGTACATCTAAATGTCGATTAAAGTGTTTTGAAAAGTTTGATGCGGTAGCTCGCCAAAATATATTCAAAACCTTTTGGAATCTAGGTGACCATTCTCATCAGTGGTCTTTTATTGCGTCACATGTCAAAGAAATAAGAAAAAAGCAATGGACACAGGACTCCAAGAGGTTAAATGTTTTTAAGTTTTTTTTGCCGCTTTTGTCTGGTATTGGCATTAAAGAGAAAATTATGGTATGCTAAACCATGTTTAAAAATACATTTTCAATAAGTAACACTTTTATACAATCTGCCATTGACAAGCATGATAAAAATATGGGTATTTGTGCTAAGGACATGAGGGGCTTTCATCCAAATCATCCAACTATTATAAATGCGGCAATGAAAGAAAATGTAATTCAACATGTAAAATGTTTTGCGCCCATAGAAAGTCATTATACGCGCAAAGACTCAAATAAACAGTATTTAGATAGTGAATTGACATTTTAAAAAATGTACGAAATGTATACTGCATGGTGTAAAGAGCTTAACATAATTGATAATATAGCTACTTCTGTAAGACAATACAAAGACATTGTTAACAAAGAACTAAATATATAGCTTTTCACATACCAAAAAAAGATCAATGCGACCTGTGTCACGCAATGAAAAACAACACCTCGCCGACCAATGATGATAAACTGAAGCATAAGTCACACATAGACAACAAAAAACTTGCCAGGGAATTAAAAAATGTTGATAAAATTGAAGCTCAATCGAATCCTTCTGATATTTGCACAGCGATGTTTGACTTCCAAAAAATAAATAACACTCCACATGGCGAAATTAGTGTGCTGTATTACAAAAGGAAACTATCAGTATATAATTTTACCGTTTTAAATGCTGGTTTAAAGGAGGCTACGTGTTATATGTGGGACGAGACAGTTGCTAAACGTGGCGCCAATGAAGTGGCTAGTTGTTTGTTTTCATTCGTTAACAACAAGGTTAAAGCTGGCGTTAAAGATTTTAGATTCTGGTCGGACAACTGTGCCGGTCAGAATCGCAATCGCATTGTTTTTTTAATGTATTTGTATGTAAGCAATATATTTAAGGTAGATGTGTGCCATAGATTCTTGGAAAAAGGCCATACACAAAACGAGGCAGATAGCGTTCATGCATTAATAGAGCGTTCTTCAAAAAATAAATTTATTTACACCCCAGATGAATGGTACACACTGGTTCGCTGGGCGAAACAGAATAGTCCACCTTATACAGTCGTAGAAGTGACCCAAGACTTAGTTCTGGATTTCAAAGCGTGGCTACATGTTAAAAACTGGACAAAAGATACAAATTCGGAGAAAATTTCTTGGAATAAGATAAGAGAAGTAAAAGTGCAAAGGAATAATCCAGATATTATTGAATTTAAGTACGATTTTTTTGAAGAAAATTACAGAAAATTGAACTGTGGCAATAATTTGAAACTGACTAGAGGGAGAAAAAAGAAGGAGAAAGAACTATTACTAGAGAAGGTGTACAATAATCCTATTCCTATCACTGAAGTGAAATATCGAGACTTGATTAATTTATGCGATACGATGATTATTCCAAAAAAGTATCATGCATTCTATAATAACCTTAAGCATAGTAACGAAGAACAAGATAATGACGAAGAAGATTGTTAAATTTATTTATACCGTTTTTTTATATACGCTTTATTTTGTTATTTAACTATTAAGAAAACTTTAATAGTAATAAGATGAATCAGTCTGAATAAAACTGTGATGATTATTAAATATTACCAATTAGGAAGATACATGAGACACAAAAGGTTACTTAAATAATGCTGTGATGATTATTAAATAAGTACTAATTAGTTAGATACATAAATTAAGCTGAGGCTCATGCTAAAATAAAAATTATTAATTATTAATCTTAGAAAACTGTGATTTTTAATGTTAAGTTCCTACTGCAATGAGGCTACAAGTACCTATTGTTCAGATGCTAAGAAGATACATAGTTAACAATAAATAATTTTCTATTTTAAATATCTTGTTTAATTAATAAAATACAATCCCTATAATTTTATTTAAGGACATGTCTTTATTTACATTGCAAAAAATATAGCCTTACCCCGAATGAATGAAACCGCGTATAAAGCGACATGTCTCCATTGGTGCATTTTTTATATCCATGGGTGGCGATTTTAGGATGTTTAACATATCCGTTTGAAAACAATAACATAATTCTACGTTTTCATAAAAAATTGTATTTAAATTCTCTTTTATAAACTGTTTTCATCTTTCCTGCGTATAAAAAGGTATCACAGACATGTCTGACATGCTTTTATTTTAATGTCAGCGTAGAAACAGTCATCTATCAGTTTTTCTAAGAAAATATAAAAAAAGAAAATATGTATAAATACCATTATAAAGTTTCTAAAGCTAGTAAAAACATTAAAGAAAAAAACAAATTATAATTGTAAATATAATTATTTCTAGAGCGGTTTGAACATAAATAACGCTCTCCTGTAAACCTCGGTTTTCGACATGTCTTTATATACGTAGGGACCGTCGACATGAGTGTATCAAAAACTTTTGCTCCTATCCTGAAATATGGAAAAATATTATCGTCATATCGTCCCTTAGCTTACAACACCGCCTAAGTCATTTTTACCAACTTTACAGGAGACGTAAAAAACTGTCTATTTTAAAAAATCTGAGGATTATTCCTGTCATAACTTAATACATACTCTAGTTAGCGGTTAAGAAATAATTATTTATACTTATTTTGACAATTTACTTTATTTTAACTTGTTTTTTATGACTTGAGCTGTGTTGACTAATATTCTATTAGATTTAGGCGGTGTTGTTTGCGGAAATGTTAGGGATTAAGATATTAAATAAAAGATGATTTCCAAAGAAAAGCTTTTATTAGGAAATATTTCAAGAAAATTAACAAATCTTTCTAACATTAGGTATCTATAACTTAAATCTTAAGAATCACATTGTTGATATAAATTACTTAAAGTTGTTTGGTAACATAGGAACTTCTAGTTAGTGCGAAAATGCAATTATATTTTTTTATTATTATAGGTAAATATTTTGAATTATTAGTTTTAGTCTTTAATAAACTCCAAAGAAACAAGATATAAATAGTATTAATAAAATTATAAAAATAATAAAGAATAACTCGAAATCTCTAGTCTAATCTAAGTTTCAGTCTTTAGCGATTGCTGTGCGGAAGGTCATCATAAAAAGAATGGCAACTAGGTGGTAATACACTTTTTAGGTCTTGCAAATCTTGATACTTCCGCTTTGTAATTGGTATTCTAGCTGCGTACAATTTCTGCAGGCCATTTATTTGTTTAATGTTGTTAATTGGCGTGGGACGATGTGGTAACGGCTGTAGCTCGTTATCAAAATCAACTTTGTACCAAATTGTGCCATTTGGTCTGTATTCTAGCATACGTATATCTGTGACGACTGGGTCACCTGTTTTTTTACCAGGACGTATAGATTTATAAATCAATTCTTTCGAAAAGTCTGTGAAAAAGTTATAGTCCAAATAACGAGCTTCGTAAGGCATAGGATCACTCCTAGCAATTTTACTTATTGCCATGTATTGTTGTGGAAGGAAAATTTCTTTACCTTTTGATTTGCACTCTATTGCACTGTGTACCGAGTCACATTCCATGTGAGTATGGCCTTTTTCCAGATACTTTTGAGTAATCACAATATTTTTTTCAATCGCTAAACGTAATAAAGCATTACTTAAGGTAGCATTGCGATTTTGAGCGCAACAGCCATCGGAATATAAAATCACAGGCAATAATTTCTGTCTCAAAACCTTCTCTAAATGGTCTACTAAGCATGAAGCAAACACAGAGGCTTCAAGCGTGCTATTTGACTCATAGAACCAATAACACATTACTTCCTTAGTTGCTATATTGTATAGTGTAAAATTATGGACGCATAATTTAGTTTTATAGTAAACTGCTGCACTAGCTTGAAGATACGGGGCCAATTTTACCGATTCAACATCCTGTGTGAACACGTGACAAGCTCCGGACTGTGCAATTCCTTTGTCAGTATCTTTCTCTTTCCTAGCTCGATCTTTCTTCAGAACATGTTCAGCGTGTTCTTCATCCGTAATGTTTCCAGTTTTATGACTGCAACAAACATCGCATTGATCTTTCTTTGGGTGGAATAGGCTCAGATTGAGTTTCAAAAATATTTTGTCAAATAATTTACGGCCAGGGCATTCTCTACCCTCTAATTCACAATTCTCTTTATATGTCTTATAAAGCTGTGTCATGTTCGTGAAAACTGGTTCTAAATATTCTCGTGATGTTTTAGCACGACAGTAATGCGACGGCATCTTTGGAAGATCTGCTAAAAACTTTTCAATATATTTGTGGTCTTCAATTTTCTTTGGATTTCTGCGATTACTGGTTGAAGTAGATGAATCGGGAGGCATAGCACAATCGGTTTTTGTCAACCAATATCTGATAAACCAATCTTTAATTCCAAGAGTGGCCAAGAACATTTTTTGAACTCAGATTACTCCAGGAATCAATTTCTTCTTCATCCATAGTGTATTTTTAATTATTGAGTATCCTAAAAGAAATAAAATACATTTTGAAACACCGCCTAAGTTAAGAAAAAATTGTTAGTAAACACCGCGTAAGTAGTGAACATATTCTATTATCATTTTGTTTCTATATTAATAAGCGTAAATCAATAAACATTACTTTATTCTATAGCTTACCTCTTAATCTTCCATTAAAACTTCTTGCATGGACCTTTCAGCGATAAAATTCACATAAAAGTTGAATAATCACGGAGCGTCAAGAACTTACGCGCGCAAAGTTTGACAGACTAACGACTTGTGCGGTGTTGCGAGGCCAACCGACTTAAGCGCTGTCACTATTTTTTAAATTACGGCTTCTGATTGGCTGAAATCTCTATCAAGTGACCAATGGTTCGACGCGTATTACGCAGCTACATTCAAATGTAAAAACCGCCATTTTCGACTTGAGCGGTGTTGTAAGCTAAGGGACGATATTGATTTTGATCTTCACATCCAAGATATGTTTTGTTAAAATATGTTATTGTGCAGACTGAACTAAAATATAATTTTGGGATTTTGTAAAACTGTGAATAAAGGATATCAGTGAATAAATCCTCCTAAAATAGCAAATACAGCGCCTATAGATAATACGTAATGCTCATAATAAGTATCATGAAGTGTAGTATCAATTGAGTTTTGTGGGTGTACGTTGTGTATTAGTAATGAGAGGTTTTCCTTTTTGAGAATTAAAAAAGATATATTTTCCATGAACTCGATAGACGGTGTTAATCCGACGTTACTTGGTGCCAAAGCCAAAACGCTTGAAAAAACACACGTCACATACGCTCATTGACTGACACTTTCGTTTGCATAAGCTTCCGAATATAACCATTAGGTCAAAGTGGACGTTCTGTTCTTTGCAGTAACGTAGTCAGACCAACGCCATCTATCCAGCGACTAGGGTAGAATTGAAAAAGAGAATCCCTCATTCATGCAAATGTTGCTGCTTTACAGCAAGCCAAATCTTTTTAATATCGTATTGGAGGTGTTACCGTTAATCTGACCTTTGTAACAAAGCATTTTCCTCATTATTATACTACATTTGAAAAACGACTTTAGTATGGGGGAAAATATAATGACCATCCAAAATTTCAATCGAGGGCGGGGCGAGTGTGCAGCGTGTGCCCGGCGAACACGCCGCGAAGAAAAACAAAATTAATGATTGGACAAAACACGGATGGCACACCGCAAACTCGCTGCCCACCCGCTGTGTGTTCGCCGCGCACACGTTGCGCAATCGCCCCGCTTTCAATTCGCTCGCAACTGGCTAGTGTGAAGGCCCTTAGTTACAATGTGTAATGACAAGACTTTGTGTATATCTATACTAATATTATAAAGCAGAAGAGTTTTGTTTGTTTGTTTGTTTGGTTGAACGCGCTAATCTCAGGAGGTACTGGTTCAAATTGAAAAATTCTTTTTGTGTTGAATAGTCCATTTATCGAGGAAGGCTTTAGGCTATATAACATCACGCTACGACCATTAGGAGCGGAGCAGGAATGAAAACTGTTGCAAAATCTGGGACTTTTTTGCTTTCGTTTTCTTTATGTGACGCAGACGAAGTTGCGTGGGTCAGCTAGTCATTTATAAAGGATACAATAAAAAAAATGTTTTGCATTTTCTGTGGAAATCATAAATAAAATATACTCAACTGCATACTTGTTTTTTGTTTACTTATCTTCGCCCACGGTTTAGTATTTATTTTTCTGGCACTATGTCAGAGATTTAGGTATTCTAAATGTAAGCTTTTAAATTAGAAACTAGGGCATTTGTGTAAGTAGACACAGATCATTCATTCTGAATAGTCTGAATACCCTACTGAATATTCATTTCATTTATGCCTATCTGGTATCCAGGACACAAGCGTCGCTGTTTAGTGTGGCACTAAATGGCGCTGTGTGTCATTTCTAGCGATGATTTGTTTATTCAACAATATTTTCAAACTTCAAGGAACTTAGTTGACTACTTTGTTAACTTGTTGTTGAGGAACTTGTTTGACTTATATTTGTTTAAGATTATACAGTAAATCATTTTTTTAAACAGGTAGGTCAAGGTACTCAGAGGTTTTTTTTAATGCGTAGCTTCTTATATAAATTCGCTACGAAAAATCAATGCTTTTTATTCACAGCTCATTCAATAGAATGAAAACTTAGTCAAAACAAATTAGCCCAACGGATTCTCCGTATTTATATGACGCATACTTTGATGATATCATACAGCGATCTCAACTTCGTTAAAGCAGGAATGAAGTTAATTATTTTTCAATTCGTAAAATATTAGATTTAATCTCCATTATCTGAGTGTCTACAAATCGAGCTAATAATAGTTTACTCCTAGGCCTGTTTGATCCATCTTTGCCTATAGTTGCTGCCTAATAAGAAGTCAATAGTGGTCATTGCTCTTTCTCTAATATCTCTCCGTACGAAACACAATATCATTATCATTTATTTATCTCAATCGACATTGGATCATAGCTCATAGGTAATTACGCAGAATTAAAAATGTGGTGGGTTTTTTTAGGACTATTTCTTTTTTGTTAGGGCTTTTTTTGTTTTTTTTTTTTTACTAGGGGACAATGTACTAATCGTTTTTCATTAGAAAAAGTGTTAAAGATCACGCGATTGATAACGATCGAACGAACGACTTGACCTTACTTATTTCTTTTTAAAGTTAAGATCTTTAATCAATGTAGGCGAGTCAATGACCGCTTTTAACAAAGACTGGCTGCAACCATAATCATCGTTTAAGGTTTAGGTTTTGTAATAAACATATAATGAATATCTTTCAATATCAATATAAAATGAATATAATGAAAAATACTGGTTTATTATAAAGTCTTACCGTTGTTAGCTGCTCTCGCAGCGTTTTCGTTGGGGTATGGAGATGGCAGGTAATCGGAAAGTTTGCCCGGCCGCTCGAAATAGTTTCCCTCTTCATCAGGGCCGTCTTTGATCATAACCTGTTCACAAGAAAAGGATTCTGTTACTTACTTAGTTTTAACGTGGTACTAAAATACAGGCAGGCTTATAGAAGCTTTCTACTAAACATCTTCAATTAAGGTATAATTTAAATGCACAGTAGTGTGTGTATTTTAAACGTTGACAATATCGGAATAGCTGTAAAATAGTTAACTGTTTTCATGAATTTATCAATGACATATTTGAGAGCTAGTTACGACATTGCCATATTTCAGAATAAAGATGAACGCACACTTTTCCGCACCGAAAGAACCGACTACGCCGAAGTAAACACTTTCTAACCCGTATGTTAGCTATTCGTCCGATTCGACGCGGATAAGTGTGCCAGGCCCCTTATTCACAACCATTCGACTCGCTTCCGATTCGGAAAGTCGTATGACTATCTCGTTCGTTTTCGTAATGCCAGAAGAAGACAGATATACGACTTTCCGAATCGGAAGCGAATCGAATGGTTGTGAATAAGGGGTCAGGTTCCATAGGATTTCATACAAGCAATTCTAAAAATCCGATTCTTTCGGCTCATTCGCTTTTTTCGGCTCTGCTAAGTGTGCGTTTACCTTAAGGGTACATGCTGAAAGTAAATTCATAAAAGTTCTTATTTCTCGTAATCAAATTATTTCTATCAAACATAATAAAATGAGTCATTGTATTAGGTGTGATTCGACACATTAAGTTGTCACTAATTTAGTAATTACTTTGATTTGTATTTTTTCTAATTTTTGTTAATTGGTTTGTTTTATTGACTAGCATCAGGTCATTACTATTAGTGGTCTATTTCACAATATTATTATTTTTCCAATAATTCGGCTTTGGAATTAAGCAAACAGTAGTGTAAGTATACAAAAAGTTTATTACCTAGCTAGAGGATTGATAAAGTTATGCATAGAGTTTTGAGGAAATAGGATCGATATTTGCAACAACTATCAACGCTTGTATATACATTAAGTCTTCCTTAGGGCGTGGTTCCAAATAAATTCTTATTCCGAGTTAGGGGTCAATGCTCTGTCACTTTTGGCAATGCAACTATCAAATCTTCTGCAGTGTGATATAATGACTGCATTATGCTCCTGCTAGTTGTCAAGTCATGTTTCCACCACAATTGTGTCACATGATTGTATATAATAAGTTTGTTGTGTTCTGGCGTATTGCCATTTATTTGGTTCAGAAGATTTTCTATTGGGACAGGTTAGTGCACATGGCCTATATGGCAAAAATTCGCCATAATTGTCACATAAGTTTTCGTGAAGGTCGATAATAGCAATTACATTGTAAGTCCAAAATATAAACTTTACGTGAGTGAAGAAACTTCATAATTAAATTAAACCTAGTTTTTTCTAGCTTTTTTCCAACGATATTGGGGTTGGTTTCCAGTCTAACCGGATGCAGCTGAGTACCAGTATCTTACATGGAGCGACAGCCTATCTGACCTCCACAACCCAGTTTTACTGGGTAATGCGATACCCTTGGTAAGACTGGTTGTCAGACTTTTTGGGCCACTGAAAACTGTCCCACACTGAAGAAGTAACTGTCATTGTCCTGTAACAACTGTCAAAGATCTACCAATGACAACCGGGACCAACAACTTTACGTGCTTTCCGAGGCACGGAGAAAACGGTATGTAAGTGTGGTCAGTTGGTCTCCCATCCACAGTCCAACCTAGGCTGTTATTATTTAACTCTAACACAATAGCAACTTTATGTGAGAGTGAAGAAAGTTCATAATTAAAGTTAACAGTACAAAAACATTTTTAATTGTATTAGGTAGACGTTGCTTGTTTCTGATTAGCTGAAACAACACGTCTTTCGATATACCAGCAAACGCCATCAAAATGTCAAAACCGCCAAAAATTGACTTACGCGGTGTGGTGTTCGAACTTGGACGACGATATGACGGATTTGTATTTTTTTATGCATGACCATGTTTGTTGGAATCAGCATGACCATGCTGCGGGTATCATGAAAGGGTTTGCTAAGAAAACGACGAGAAATAAAATAACGTCACTCTAGAGAGTATTTTTAGGTTTTCTTACTATCAATATTATTGCTGATAGTATTTCAGTACGCCTAGGCCCTCTGGATTTAATCATCAACATAATGGTTTTCTAAGCATATGATACTCACGTCAGCAGCTTCGGCTTTAGCCTCTTCTTCAGTGTGGGTCACATTGACGAGGTTTCGGAAGGCGATATACTGCAGCGAGTGACATGCCTTGCACACTTGCTTGTATACCTCGTACCCACGACGCACACTGTTAGGAAGGAAATAGAACCATTACATTATCTATTTTTATTTATAAATTAAATGGATTGCGCTGTTTGCCGAGATACAGGATCCATTCTAGCTCAGCATCAGAGGATTCCATGCAAGCACGTATCCAGACTTCTGGTTCGGGGGGGGCGACAAACATTGAAACAACCATGTGAACGTGCCATGTGACTGTGTGAAAATCGCTGTATTCACTGTACTATAATTGACGTTCTTCGCAGTGGTTCCCGTTTATTATAAACTTATTAGGTTGTTAGGTTTTGTTGTGATCCTTTGAAAAATATCACATAAGTCTAGGATTAGGTAATTTTACACCTGGGATGTTCTAAAACAAAATATTTTTAAAGAAGAGAATGCTTTTGAACTTCATATACTAAGTCTATTCATTCTACTAATATGTTATTGTATCATTCATCAGCTGTGTAGCCTTTTCCCAACGGTCGGCTTCCAGTCTAACCAGATGCAGCTGAGTACCAGTATTTTACATGAAGCGACTGCCTATCTGACCTCCACAACCCAGTTAGTACTGGTTAATACGATACCTTGGTAAGACTGGTTGTCATACTGTTATGTTATTGTATCATTGTTTTAGTGAAATAAAACTAGTTCCAGTTAGACTGGGAGCCAAACCATACATAGTTGGGAAAAGGCTATGCCAATCATAACATCTAACTTAGATGATGGCTGATAATAGATTATGCTGCCACAACTCTGAATAAATTGAGATGACCATATTCAGGAGGTAGGATGTTTGAGATACAATATAAAATGTGTATGAACACTTTGATTAGCATGTAAAGTTCAAACTATTTGAAGTCCCATTATCTTTTCCTGATAACATAAACATTTACACTAGATAAATGCAGTATTTGAGTGATTTTAGTATGTACACAAAATGATGGTTCAATTACTCAGATTTATCCTTTTAATGATAGCGTATATTCTATACGGTTTTTATAGCAGTATGATTACAATCTATTAACATAGCTGAATAGATAACAGATAGTTATCTGTTCCTCTATTTCTGAGATACAATACTCATTCAAAACTATGGTAACACACAATGTAGTGTAAGAAAGTCACGAAAAACCATTGATCACTCACAGTTGACTGCTGAACATAGGCCCCTCAACAGATAATCTTACTCCCAACATTATGTAACATTGTTTAATTATTTAAGGGTCTTGTATAACATTTGTTCACATTTTTCATAACATTTATTTTTCCATGTGTTACTGTGTTTTTTTGGTTTTCTGAGTATACTTGCTTAGAAGATTTTTTTGTTTAAATTTCTTTCTATGCAAAATGTAAGATCATTTTTGTGAAGCTGCAAATGATGTAAGGTAGTTCCTCTTCCCCATCCTGTATACCGGTCCTATATTTTTAAAACAAATCAACTACTAATTTCTATCAAAACATTAATATGCAGATTCAGCATTTATTGTCACTGACTGAGGTTACAACTTAAATTTTTTAAAGTAAGAAAACTGGCCTTCAGTAATCATGAATCTATCTTGCATGTGGTATTTTAAACTTTCACACTTTTTGTGATCAGCTTTTCACTCACGTTCTGAACTTACCTGGCATGGTCTAATGACTTGAACCAGCCATCGTGACTCCAAGGCTGGTGTGGTGCATGGGCTTCAGAACCTGAAGCCTGGACTGACTGCTCAAGAGCGAACAGGAGAGCTCCCACACCACCGCCTACAACTCCCAGTGTTGACAGCCACTGTTTAGGAAAAGAAACAGAAATTAGTAAGAAACCTTGAAAATAGAGATAAAAGAAGGTGTAGAAGAAGTATTCTAAGGAGTTGCTTATTTATTTATGATTATTAATTTATAACCTTGATATTCAACAAGGATGAATCAAAAATGATTATGGTTTAACTTTTATAATTTTGTTTTAAAGCTACGTAAAAGCACTAAAAAACTTAATACCATGCAGTTAGGCCATCTCTATTGTATGCAATAATACTATTTTATCAGAATCACACAATTATATTAAGTGGCAATACAACTATCGTTCTTAGTTACTGTTATTATTACACAACACATGTTCTGATTATCATTTGGGTAATTTTCAAGGGTTTCTGCTTACTCAGTAATCTTAATTTTTTTTTGAAAATAAATGTACAACTTAGTCTAAAGCTTACAGGTTTTCATAGACATATCACAGCATAAAATCAATACTGATAATTATTTCGGATGCGTATTCTCGAAGATTACGTGGGCACATTTTCAAAATATTTCGTTTTGCTAAAAACAAGTTGAATAACATTTACCATTTTTCTGTTCCTTGTCCATCCTTGGGCTCCGGTGGACAGCTGACATACCTGCAACGGACAGCTTCCATTAGATTTCCAATGTACTTGTTACATAATGCAGAATAGGTTATCACTTGCCCATGAAAATTTATTTAAAACACTCGTGCTATTATTTGCTCCAGAGGGTCCCCCAACACCACGTCATCGCATTTAACACGGTACGAGGCTCATGGTTTAGCACAAATTCATAAAATACAGCAGTTTTCTGTGACACTTCGAACTTGAACTTCTCCGTCGTTGGTAACATATTGAACATGGTAAGGGTACCTACTAACAATTTAAACTATATAACAAAATGTTTAGAACTATTTTCAGTACCTGGGGAACAACTATCCCATTATTTCTCAAAAGACGTGCCCCACAAATCCTACCTACGGCGGCCGCCATGATAGAAAAACGTCTAATGAAAGCTGAAGCCACTGACAACTATCGAGTCATCCTGCCATTGGAAAATAATCTTAATATTTTTTTAAAACAAAGTAAATAAATATGTAATAAAATAACAAATATGTAAATATTTTGTAAAAAATGAAAGAGCTCTTTTGGTTTCACTCGCAACTAGGAATTAAGTAGATTAAACTTAATAGTTATATTAAAAAACCAACAAACAGGAAAAAATATTATTAGATTTCTGTAAAAAAAATACACGTTTATTTAGTTGTTTACAGTACGTATGACAATTACAACTTACTTCGAAATGACTTATTGGACAGAATACCAGTGTTATAAATAATTATAATGCTTTGTGGGACAGAATATTGCTTTTTATATAGCCGGTGGCCAAAGTTGAAAGATTCTAAGCTAATTAGTGACTTCATCCGAGTATTACTAAATAGTTGTACATAGTAATTTATTATTAAATTTTCAGATTTATGGTGCATTGGTACTGCCCCTGTATTCACAAACGTTCGACTCGTTTCCGATTCGACAACTCTTAAATCTGTCTTCTTCTGGCATTACAAAAATGACCGAGATAGACATAATACTTCCCGAATCGGAAGCGAATCGAAGCGTTGTGAATATGGGGGCTGGTATAGATGGAACTTACTGGCTACTTTAGCACAATAACTTGATAGAGAATATCACCTAGAAATCTCGTGAACGCTAAAATGATTTCCGGACTGAAAATTGAATGTCAAGTCACTCTCCGTGCATTCCGAGATACGATATAATCACTCACAGCGCTCACACGAATATTTTGCGTTCCGATTTAGTGTTCACGATAATGACGGCTAAGATCTGTCATTACTGGTCATTTGACAGCGCTCACGGTGATATTTCTTTTGGGCATGATCGGTGTAATCGCAAGATGGCGCATGTCATGACGACTCATGGAACATCGATATCGCACTCACGGTAACTCGGAACGGGTTTGTGGACGCTCATAGCGTTTACAGGCTATCTTGGAACGCACTGTCAAGGAACATCGATATCGCGCTTATGACGCGCGCGTATCTCACAACGGGTTTATGGACGCTCATAGCGTTTACATTCTATCTCGGAACGTACTGTCTGTAGTCATGTGTCATGTCACTGTCAGTGTCAGAAGTGTCAGTCAGTCACAAAAATAACAAAAGAAGAGCTCCGAAGTCATTTTTAGGTTATAAAAAAGTACATTTGTTCGGTGCTTACTACCTAATTAATTAATAGTTCTGCTTAAAGTGAAAGATTATGAATGGAATAATGTTGTCCTAAATGAGAATAATACATTTAGTTAGATTCCGCAATTTTTTTTTAACGAAGAGGTTTGTTTGATAACAACTTTTGTGACCGTTGCTCGGGATCCTGGGCGTTATACTGAAAGCTTGCGTGTTTCAGGTTCAAAAGCAACATCTCCACGAAGATGAAAGTTTTTACCCAGAAGAGGAACCCTATTACGGGCAGTACGGAGTGGGATGTTCAGGATGAAAACTATGATTTTCACCAGGAAATAGCCCGATCTGGATTTGCCGATATGCTGCACGATACTGAAAGAAACAAGAAGTATCAAATAGCTCTCCAGCTTGCTATAGAAAAAATGCATAGTAATGGAAAGAAAGCAAATGTTTTGGATATAGGTTTGTAGTTATTACGATATTTAATTACTTTTAAGGAGTACATTCCTGATTAAACCAGTCAATCATCTTGGAGGCGGGTTAAAATACTAAGACGACCTGCTGACCCCACATTGCTTTAGCATTCATTCTAGACTATGTACACACAACGACTGATCAAGCTATCCATTTCCAGATAACACAGCCTTGCTTTGTGTAGCTTCCTATACAATGTGAGATCTGCATAAACTGGTTTTGTATAACTATATAAAGATTGTTGAAACTGTCACTAAATGGACTTTCTAATATAATTTCAGGTACTGGAACAGGTCTTCTATCAATAATGGCAGCTCGTGCTGGTGCTGACTCCATAGTTGCTTGTGAAGCTTTCAAACCAATGGCAGAATGCTGTGCAAAGATTCTCCAACTAAACGGTGTCAAAGACAAGATAAAATTGATTCCAAAGAGATCCACAGAAATCACTGTGGGTGAAGACGGTGATATGAAGGAGAGAGCTAACATCCTGGTTACGGAAGTGTTTGATACTGAATTGATTGGTGAAGGTAAGGAGTTTGTAAGGATTTCTAAAAGATTTTGTTTTTCGTCATCATTTGTTTGGAGTTGCATTCCTGTTCATCTCATGCCACTCTTTTCAGTCACCAGCACCACTTTCAGATTTCTAGTAGAGATAAATATTATTTATTTTATTTATTATTTATTTTTACACCAATGCAAATATTTCTTATCCATTCCATTTGCTACAACTCGGAAATATATTTCAGATGATACTATGCTGCCAGTTAAGGTTTTCATTCAAAAAAATGTTGAAGACCATGATAGATGATGGTTCAAGATCTGAACAGGCTTATTTTTGGATTTCAAAGTTAAAAACTATAAATGTAGGTGGGTCAATGATTGCTATTGAGATCTCAACTGGCAGCAACTATAGTTTGGATATTTAAGATACATTCTAGTACAAACAAGTACGTAGCTTTTTGTTTTTGCAAAGAGAACTTGATAGTATGTTTAAATAAATGCACTGTTTATCATATTCCATATTCATGCAAGTGTTGTCACTTGAAAGTTCAGTCAAAGCGAAAAAAGAAAGAATTTTAAGAAAGAAGAAGTCTTGATATGGTTTTTAAACCATATTGGTGCCTCAAAGCCATTTAATTTTGTTTCGCACCTCTACCGCCCAGAATTACAGCACCCAACAATAGGACGCCATTTGTAGTCATCACCCACATTATCACATTTTGAAATCATGGAGAGAGGCCTTTGCCCAGCAGTGGGATGATGCAAGCTAGCAGTAACAGTAATCAGACTATATCTCAGACATAATATAACAGAACATGACACCTGTAATCCTTTAAGGGTTAGGTAGAAGTTGTGATACGAGATTATTTATACAATATGTTAGTTTATAAAATATTGTATAAATCCTCTCGTATCACAGTGTTTGTTATCGAAGTCCTCCGAAACGGCTTCTCCGAGTTTAATTACATTTTTTGTGTATGTTTGGTAGGTCAGAGAGGGCTTCTCCGAGTTTAATTATATTTTTTGTGTATGTTTGGTAGGTCAGAGAGGGCTTCTCCGAGTTTAATTATATTTTTTGTGTATGTTTGGTAGGTCAGAGAGGGCTTCTCCGAGTTTAATTAAATTTTTTGTGTTTGTTTGGTAGGTCTGAGAACAAGCCGTAGGCTATTTTTATACAAGGGTAGGGTGACAAGCGTGGTTCACGCTGACGAAGTCGCGGGCAACAGATAGTATTAACAGTCAAATAATGATATTATTTTCAGGGGCTCTGTCAACATTTGCACATGCACACAAGTGCCTGTTAGAGGCAGACTGTATAGTGGTGCCGGACTCTGCGGTCATATACGCACAAGTGGTTGAGTGTCCGACCTTGTGGAAGTGGAACAAACTCAATGATCTTGCTGATGCTGAACTGGATATTGTGCTGAGGACACCACAAAAGGTAAGAATAAAATAAACCATTCTTTTTTTTCACTCAAAACTTTCCAGTTACAAATCCTAATTACCGATGAGTACCTTGAATCACAACACCGAACGCAAGATTTCCATAGCTCTTGGTTTGAAAATTAGTTAAAAAAAATACACTGTTAAATCTATTCCTGTAAAAGTATTATTCACTTTGATTTGTTGTTATCAAGTTGAAGATTGACTTATGTACCTCTGAATCAATTACAGTATGACATAAAATTTATTGGTAAATCAGTAAGATTGACATTTCTGCCATTAGATGGTTGACTGCCCTGGGTCTGCAGCTGTCCACGACTTACAACTTTCCCAGTTACCTCGTCATACATTCCGTGAGTTATCGGACCAGATCCCTGTGTTCTACTATGACTGGTCAGGACGATCACCTATCATTATGAAGCGGACGGTGAAACAAGACTTTACTGTCAGTGGTACAGGCAGTGCACAGGTTGTGTTCATGTGGTGGGAACTTAATATGGATCCTGAAGGTGAGTTTGATGGCAATTTTCTTCAGTTATGTAAGAAAGTTGTAACATCATATGGTCGAATGTAACCACACCATGCTCCTATCCCTTTCTTTCACTTAGTACCGTCATTTGCTAGAGCGGGAAACAGCGTGCTCGCAGTTGTATGTTTTTTCTTCCCGAGAAATATCTGGACTTTTTTTAATTTCAATTGTGCTGCGTTTATGAATAAATAATAAATTATAATATATCGCAGGACATTACACACAGCGCCATCTAGTGCCACACCAAGCAAGGCTTCTATCGAAGACACCAGATAGTCTATATACTACACATACACTTTTTGTTTGTAAATACATACTTGTTATACATATAAAGATCACACAAACATTTGCGTTTACCGGGATTCGAACCTCGCTACCGCTACGCCATTCGGGTCGTCAAAATATTATTAAGTTTGCCGAATAAGCAATGCGCCTTACCTATCTTTTCTTAAGAATTAAATCGGAGTGCGCTTGAAGCAGTTAAGGCCAGGATAAGGCGTGGTAGGGACGATGTGTAGGCCTGTGCCGCGACGCCTGAACCCTTTTAACTTTTCGTTTTGGACGTAGTTGCCACAAGCAAACAAACCAGATTAAAAGAAGCATGCACGAAATATTTATGAATATTCTTAACGAGTCACTTAAATACTTTAAAAATCTGCGATTCTAGGCCGAATCTGCCTCAGCTGTGCCCCTTGGTGGTGCCACCCTGACGCAGACACATCATCTGAACGACCACAAGACACCATACCATGGCGCGACCACTGGATGCAAGCAGTCTACTACCTACCACAGGACATCACGCTAGAGAAAGACTCGGAGGCAACCCTCATCTCATGCCAAGACGAATACTCACTCTGGTTCTATCTAGAAACCGAATGCAACAAAAGACAGAACTACAAAAGACCTAACTGCGATTGTGGAGTCCATATGGCTTTACCTAGAACTCACGTTTCGTACCTAAATGATGGGAAACGAAGTAAGAAGTTTCTAGAACAATTACAAGAGAAAATAAACAAGAATTCAGTTGTTCTAGACGTAAATGGAGGCAGTCTCATGGGGTTAGCTGCATCGACATTTGGCGCCAAAAAAGTTTATATACTTGAAAGTTTGAACTTAACTATCGGTGTTCTACAAGACTATATTGATACAAATTGTCTTCAAAATGTACACATTATATCTGAAGTTACAGACGAAATAGTAGGTGAAGTTACAGCCGTGATAGGTGATCCTAACTTTACGAGTGCTATACTGCCATGGGAGAATTTAAAGATGGCGTATCTTTTATTTCAACAAAAGACTAATTTGTACAACTGTACGACTGTACTACCGGATTGCTGCGAGATTTGGGCTATGCCGGTGGAGTTCCAAGATTTGCATAAGATCGCGACACCGCTGGGAAAGTGTGAAGGAATCGATATGGCAGTGTTTGACAAATTAGTTGAGGTGAGTGTACGTATATTTATTTATAATTATGTTATGTTACGTTCGACCGCGTAAAAAATATATACTAAAACCTTCCTCGAGAGCCACTCTATCCATTGGTGAAAATAGCATGAAAATCGGCGCAGTAGTTTTTGAGTTTATCGCGAACATATGCTCGGATCCAGCCCTCAAAATAGGTTGTGTGCACTGCCCTAAAATCGGCAAAGTGACGTCGAATAAAAAAAAGAGAAAAAACGTCGTGAAGCGGTAGTTTAATAGTAGTTTAATGATGAATTTTACAAGAAGAAACGAAATAATATGCAATTGCTAGTACAGCGAGCTCGATTTTCTTGCAACCGCCTCTAACATGTAAGAATTTCAGAATAATCAACAGATTTTAGAATTCAGAAGCGAGCGCAGCGAGCTCTTAAATAGATCCGCGCTTGCGCGAGCTTACAGACGTGGCGGAGGGCTAGACGCTCCATCCTCGCACGGTTTTTTACGACTTGACAAATGATCAAGACTTGTATATTACATGAAAGTTTAATTCCCTAAATGATGGTGAAAACCGCGTCTAAATCAATTGTGTAGTTTAAAAGAATAACATGATTATAAACAGACAGACACGAAAAGCGAGTTTATTTCATGATGTCGATTTGACGAATTTGTCAGCTTGACCAAAATTCTGAATCAAATTATAATTACTTTTATTTACTCCACAGTTTCGGTTTGTGTCTGTCTAAAATCTCGTTTGAAATAGACTGGGGTCGGTCATATTAGTTAGGTTTCGGCCCTTTTTTTGGCCTTGGCTGAGAACTACAACTACTTCATAATATTACTTTACCTTTGCGCTTAACGATTGCCAGAATGTTTGTGCCATCTTCCAACTGACAAGGTTTTTACAGTATAGGAAAGTCTTCATAACTTTATTACGTCGATCTTCAGCGAATTTCCTATTTCAAAACAGTTACGAACTCGACTAATAATGGACCCCGTTTTTCCTCTACAGCGAAGCCAAAAGCAAGGGTAATGATTAGAAGCTAGTAACACAGTCGCGTTTACACTTAAATAAGCGCACTAATAGTACGGCAAAATATTAGTATATACATATTATTATGAATATCGCGAATTTGCTAATACACTGCTGTCAAATCTTTTAAAGTAGCAAAGCCATCCTGAAATTGCAAAAAATGAATGACAAAGGTCGCGTTACTTGCATGAACAGTTTTAAGATTTAACAGACTCGTAATATCATTATTGGTTCAGTCATCCAGTGTTCAATTTCTTTAGAAAAATAAGTTTTCTAAAGAAATGTTTAAACCCCTCATATCTCGTCTTTATATCATTTGTCTTTCAAAATATATATTTTGGAACGTATACATATTTTTAAATCCAATCGAAGTGGATACACACTACCTTATAAAGAATATTGTTACGAGCTGGGTATGAGATTATTCTAGAGCAGTGATTCCCAAAGTGGTCCAGGTGGACCCCCAGGGGTCTACGGGAGACCCATCGGGGGGGCTTGAAGAAAATGGGGGGGTTCACAAGCTGTAAGTGGAGATCCACGAAATTTTACCTGGGTTCGATGCCAAAGAACAAAAATGTTGGCTTAGCTTGATTAATGTAGCCAGATATTAAGCTAGGTACTAGAAAGAGTAATAAAGATCAAATGTTCCGGTGATGACAGGTTGTATTTCGGTGAAAAAGGTCGTGTTAAGTCATAAAAAAACACATTTCGAAGCCAGAAGATTACAATTTTCGGATTTTTGCCAAAAAAATATCTTGGTAACAACGATCCTCATGCAATCCTAACAGATAGTGCGAAAAAAATATTGTCTTGCTTTTCTTTTTTAGTTCACGGGCTTGAAAGAAAATGCTACAGGGGGTCCACCGACACCAAAACAAATTCAAAGTGGTCTACCAGGAAAAAATGTTTGAGAACCTATGTTCTAGAGGGTCATAAAAAATACTAACAAAATAATAGTAGGTAGGTAATAAAAGTAGTAGGTATAAGCTACTTGTACAAAACAAACAAATATGAACCATATGCCCTAGGCGTACGGTTCGACGAGCAGCCCGCGCCACTGAGCCTGTAGGTTTAAATTCCCCAAATAATAATAATTCGACCCAGCCTGGCCGTAGCTGTCCTCCCCACAATGATGCCCTAAGCCAAAGTTCGAACCCCACAGGGGGTGCCCTTAGCGAGTGGTCATTTAATTTCATATCTTAATCTGTAAGGCCTGGCTGGAGAGTGGGGGCCTTAAATTCATTTGAGGACCACAGGATGGTCTGGTTGAGTAGTATTGCAACTTCATAGTTGAACTGCGAGTGCCCCTACCCAAAAAAAAGCGTTCGCCTGTAATGTAACAATCCAAGATTCGATTACGTCTAGAAACAGATGATGGCTACATTATTGTATCGTTACAGGTTGCGCTCGGTTGTTTTCATTCACTGATTTAATGCTCTAACCTGACTGTAACATTGCAGGCAAATGGATGAATCATTTAGGACAAAAATAATCAAGAATATTGTTGTTTTCCTTCAGAGTTCGAGCACAATCAGCGACGCAGAGATAGAAGCTCAGCCCTTATGGGAGTACCCTTGTAAGAGCCGCGGGGAGCCGGTCAGACTATTGACGATCATTTACACCCGGCTGGAACCGACATACGCCATCGACGGCGTGGTCGAAGTACTGTAAGTACCCTTGTAAGAGCCGCGGGGAACCGGTCAGACTGTTGACTATCATTTACACCCGGCTGGAACCGACGTACGCCATCGACGGCGTGGTCGAAGTACTGTAAGTACCCTTGTAAGAGCCGCGGGGAACCGGTCAGACTGTTGACTATCATTTACACCCGGCTGGAACCGACGTACGCCATCGACGGCGTGGTCGAAGTACTGTAAGTACCCTTGTAAGAGCCGCGGGGAACCGGTCAGACTGTTGACTATCATTTACACCCGGCTGGAACCGACGTACGCCATCGACGGCGTGGTCGAAGTACTGTAAGTACCCTTGTAAGAGCCGCGGGGAACCGGTCAGACTGTTGACTATCATTTACACCCGGCTGGAACCGACGTACGCCATCGACGGCGTGGTCGAAGTACTGTAAGTACCCTTGTAAGAGCCGCGGGGAACCGGTCAGACTGTTGACTATCATTTACACCCGGCTGGAACCGATGTACGCCATCGATGGCGTGGTCGAAGTACTGTAAGTACCCTTGTAAGAGCCGCGGGGAACCGGTCAGACTGATGACGATCATTTACATCCGGCTGGAACCGACGTACGCAATTGACGGCGTGGCCAAAGTACTGTAAGTGTGTGTAAAGTGACACTTGATTAGAATCGTCGTGGGCGCGGTCTGCTCAAAGCTCCGTCAGTTCTCAGGCTTCATTTTGTGCTTACGAATCATAAATTTTGAAAATCACCACATTGGCTGGAAAAATTGACATAAGACAGTTCTTAAAACGCCCGACTTTTGCGAATTCCTCTTCCTTTATCTGGGAAAAAGAAACGGCAGAAAAAAATCATTTTTCGCAGCACAACATAGTAAGTGGTTAACAACACAAAAACTACCATTTTTGTTTAACTTTTCTAGTAAACCTCAAGCAGAAGAGACTGCACTGGTAAACGGGTTCGCGCTGTGGACGGTGTGGAAGATCGGCAGTCAGCAGAGTTCGGGGCCCATACAACCACCAGTCGTGGGACAGAGAGTAGAGTGGGACCCTCACACCAGACAGGCGGTCAAGATACTTGTAAGTGCTGTAAGCTTGTGTAGCTTTAAAAAAAGTTAGAACATAATGGAAATATTACAGTCAAAACTGATAGCAATACTCAACGTTAAACACAGGGAATTAGCCTTCTGTTATTTGTTATCTCAATATTTTAACCTCACACATACGACAACATACATTTTGGGCTGAAATTGGCTTTCTAACCGCAACACTGAACACGCCTTTAAATGATTATTAAATTATTATGTAGTAACACTAATATAGTGAGATCAACGCAATATTTAATAACAATATTTTGCATTAACATTTAAAATATTGATGAATTTAATAAAACCGTGACAAATAACTTCCTCAATATTGAAGCCAGTAAACTACACTTAGCTAGAGATTAATGGATTAAAACTATATAGCCCCGAGCAAAGCTTTGAATAACACAAGTTAAACTGCAGATTATCCGTTAGTTATCCTTTTAATTGGTTTATGGTTTCATTGGAGTAAGTCGTGGGTTCGAACTCAGACAGGCGCATTACTTTGTGTAATTTATTTCATCACCGCTGCTCTCAAAACGGTGAAGGAAAACATCGTGAGGAAACCGGCATGTCCTAGAACCAAAAATTCGAAGACATGTGTTATCTACCAATCCGCACTGGGCCCGCGTGGTAGATTATAGCCCATTCCCTCTCGTTGGGAGGAGGCCGTGTCCCAGCAGTGGGAACATTATAGGCTGATGATGATGATGATGATGATGATGGAGTAAGACTGGTTAATTTTTGTATTTAGATAGGGAGTTAGGGACTAACATAACAAACAATAGGCTAGTTGACTAATAAAAAAAAATGATTTTAACTTCTGATGCTTTAAAAGTACACCAATATACTACGAAGCGGGATTTAAGTGACCATTTATTCCCAAGTCGGTTTGAAATGACTATTTTTATCGCACTCGAGACTAAACGCCAATTTAATATACCCTCGCTTTCATTGACTGTCTCGCAAGCTCGGGAGTCAAACCACCTCGGGTATAGAATGGTTTCGTTTAGTCCCTCATTATAAAATC
This sequence comes from Xestia c-nigrum, assembly GCA_916618015.1. NCBI lineage: Eukaryota > Metazoa > Arthropoda > Insecta > Lepidoptera > Noctuidae > Xestia > Xestia c-nigrum. The sequence goes on from OU745260.1 coordinate 18,999,980, forward strand.
TATACTAATATTATAAGCAGAAGAGTTTGTTTGGTTGAACGCACTAATCTCAGGAAGTACCAGCTTGAATTGAAAAAAAAAAATTGTTTTGGATAGTCCATTTATCGAGGAAGGCTATATATAACATCACGCTACGATTATAAGGATCGGCGCTGGAATGAAAAATGTTGCAAAACGGGTTTTTTTTTTTCCTTTCGTTTGTCTCTCTTATGTGGCGCAGACGAAGTTGCGTGGGTCAGCTAGTATACTATAAAACGCTACCTTGGAAAAATTAATAAAAAAAAAAACAATCAATAAATCTCTAAGTTTATTTTAAACACAGACTAATTAATTACATTATTTACACACTAACTCTATAATAGAAATAAAAATATTTACGGTTGGACAAGCTATTTGGTTTACATTTTACAATGTAATTTGTGGGTGTAACTGTAAATGAAACAGCTTATTCGACCGTAAAAGTATCAAAATGGGTTACATGGGGTCGAAAAATTCGTCCACATCGCTGTCAACAGTAAAAGTATCCAGAAACCTGGCAGGATTGCCACGTTGGTTGGTGATGTTGATTCTTTGGCCAAAACTTAGGCAGGCAACCGTTTGGCAAATTCCCGGAATGTGGGCACTCGAATGACTTTTTGAGTTTTTTGATGATTTTAATGATTGACACGACTCATTTTTGATCAAGATATGTGATGTGATACACTGACCTAAAAATTGCAAAAAATATAAGAAAATTAGAATTTCGCGTACTAGACTCGCTTGCATCTTAACGTGTATACTGCTTTAGAATAGGCATAACGAGAGTATCAAAAAATTACAAATCTATTTAGTCCGTCAGTTAGCTGATGATGATGATGTTTTGTTTTTGTAAATCAATGAATATTGACACAGATAAAACGCATCAAAACTCGGGAGTGGATGACGTCAGTACGCTCTAAAAAATATACTTAGGCGTGACGTATTGAGAATTACAAAGGCGTCGTATCTTCGCCAATTTTGATTTACGTAACAAAAGAAAAAATACGGGTAATTTTTTTTTGATAATCTAAGTGACAGTAATTAGTTTTTTTGTCCTCTACCCTCTTACTTCGAAATAAACAATTGAAGATCAAGTAGTAGAAATAAAATTTTCCAATTCAGCTACCTAGCCAGTAAAAAATACAATAAATAGCCTTGGAAAACTACCACCACACTAACTTGGGTGGTCTTTTAAATGAGTGATTTATTATAATATAAAAATGCCATATACACTGGCAGTAATATGGCTTTACAGTCGATCACAGCAAAAACTCAGTATGCAACAAGTCTAATTAAAACAATAATTATAACCTACATTAATTAGACTAGTAATCTAGCCGGTATAGTAATTACTTCAGCCGACTTCCCTGTTGCCAAGTAATAAAACTGATTGTGTATTTTATTAGACAACCAGTTTTATTTGCAGTACCTGTAGTAATAATTAGACTTTTTATTGTGTGTGCAGGTACTGTCTTCCCAAAAATGGTTTGAGATTCACATTAAAAAGTATTAAACCAACGATGTGAACATTGAACATTGAAGGCCTTTTAGATTCCCGGATGCTATTTAACTTTTGTTAAATATTCCTTTTGTTTTTACATTTTTTGTATAGCAAGCAGCGACCTATTGTCGGGCCTACGCTGTCCCCCCATACTTTAGTACTAATGCTGTAACGAAACATAATAATATTGTAATACCAAATGATTTGAAAAGAGTAACCATGGAGTTTCTTGCCGGTTCTTCTCCATGGAATAGACCAACGCGAACCGTGCACCTTTTTTGACGTTTCATAAGTGTCCATCCAGGCCTATGTGAAATAAAATATTTTGATTTTGATTTTGATGTTGGTAACCCTAAAAAAATATTGTTGAATAAATGACCGGAATGAAAAATACTTTGCCTAAATTTGTTTCATCACCTCTGCCCACAAAAGGGTGAAGAAAATCATCACCAGGAAAATGAAAAGTCTTGGAACCAAAAATTCGAACATGTTTGACACCTAACAACCCGAATTGGACCCGCTTGGTGGAGTTTGGGGCCTCATAAATAGGAGGTTTGTGTCCCAGTATGGGGCAAAGTTATAGTGCGATCATTGCTATACGACCCAAATGGCGTAGCGGTAGTGAGCCTGCCTTACGTTCTTAGGGTCCTGCGTTCGAAATTCCGGTAGGAGCAAATGTTTGTGTGATGAGCATGCAGGACATTTGTTTCCGAGTCATGGATGTTTATACTTAGGTATAATAAGTATGTATTTACAAACAAAAAATATACAACCTTATTTTTTGTTTATACTAAACCCGAAAAGGGGTCATTGTACTCATCATTTTGAACAACTTTTTCTATGGGACGAACCCTGAAATCGCGAAAAAAAAATCAGCTGTTCCCTACATTTATGTTCGCATAACTCGTCAAAATGTAGGGAACAGCTGATTTTTTTTTCTCGATTTCAGGGTTCGTCCCATAGAAAAAGTTGTTCAAAATGATGAGTACAATGACCCCTTTTCGGGTTTAGTATAAACAAAAAATAACCCTGTATATGTAGTATAATATCAACTACATTTGACTACCTACCTTTTTTCATTTTTTTTTTTTTTTTTGTACCTACATTTTGTTTCTTTTTTGTTTTGTTTTTTACTTATGTATGTTAGTTATAGTTTAGTATTGATTAAGCAGTGATGTTTTTAGCGAATGTGAGTACTAATACAAACCATGTCTGGTTTAATGGTACAAAATTAAAATTACCTGTATAAAAAATTATATACATTAATAAATAAAAAAAAAAAAAAAAAAAGAACTATCTGGTGACCACGACACAAGCCTTGCTTAGTGCGGCACTAGATGGGACTGTGTATACCTATGCGTCCTCCTGTGTGTCCTGTGTGTGTGTGTGTACCTATGGTACATAATACATAATTCATTTGTCACCTAAACCAAGTTACCTACATTCATAAAACTACAATAAAACTTATTTTCCTCCACAGAAAAAATCACACGACGCGAGTAGCACCTTCAAATGGCGGTACCAGGCAGCCTGCGACCTTGAAAAAGGACAGTTCAATATCGATATCAACCTAGTCCAAGACTAGCGCTTTATTTATGAATTTATTATATTTTATCATTATTTTACAATATTATTAGACGTACGTCTTTTTGATATGTTGTTTTATTTGTTAAGAATGCAGTTTTTGGATGAGTTGTGTTGTTTTTATATGAAAGTTGGTTAAAGGGAACAAGAGCGAACATCCTCAAATTTACTCTTAATTGCATCTAGCCTGCGATTTCTGTGTTAAAAATGTTGATTGAGACTAAAGTGTTGGATATGAATGTGGATGGCTATAAGAGCAGGAGCTGATCATCATCATCATATTTTCTGAAGTGGATTAACAGGCCAGAAGACTTTTACTTATGTTTTACTCTGCCACGTTCTCGAGTTAAGAGGCTTTAGGTCCATGTTCACCGAAAAGATAACAGTCTGATTTTATCTAAAAACAGCTGTCACTGTGACATGTTCCCATACAAAAATGTGTTTTAAACAGCTGTTTTTAGATAATCAGACTGTCGTCTTTTTGGTGAACACCGACCTTAGTATATTACCAGTTTACCAGCCTTACCAGCAGCTACAAAATGTGCTGCTCTACGACGACTGCGGATAGCGGGGAAAACAATTGAAAGTTTTAGCATGTTCCATCGGATTTCATCTTCGGATTTTATAGAAGTACCTAATATTCTAAAATTCGATTCTTTCGGCTCAGATCAGTGTGCGTTTACCTTAGTCTAGTCTAGAGTTTTGAAAATTGGTGTTTTATAGATTAAGAGACCTGTTTTTGTAATAGTTTCAGCGTATAATCACCGCGACACAAATTGCGATACGGTACACATGCATGCAAGTGTCACGCGCATGTTGCTTGAGCCCGCCTGACGCAAATACCTTCACAATTCCCGTCACGTCTTGAGTGACAAGTAACAATTAACGCACTTCACTCATAATTAAAGAAAAATACGTTATTATGGACATTCACCGATATAAGAAACATGATTGAAGGTTCGTGACCTTTGCTGGCACTCGTATCAAAGGTCGGCTTATGGATCAGTAGGTCAACGATGTGATTTAAGACAGCAAGGTCGTTTTTTCTATTCTCTGCGTCAAATAACATACGTGGGTTTATCGTACTCATTTATCAATTGCGAAACGTTTGTTGATGTGCGTAGGTACCATGTGTACGATTTGATGGCGTCATCTAATGTGCCCTTTTTGGATCTCATTGCCTTGACAACACTGAGGTTTGACGTTTAGGTTCGTTTTCACTATAACAATGCCTAAACCAAGGTACACACTATTTGATTTTCATCTCTTTTCTCTCTCGGTTCAGCGGGTAGAGTAGCAATTCCAACAGAGTAATAATGTGTAATTATAACTTGCTTCGGTGAAGGAAAACATCGTGAGGAAACCAGAATGTCTGAGAGAGATATCTTAGCCAGGTTAGGCTTGTCTTTGCATCACCCAAAGGTTGACTGGTATAGAATGCCTATGGCATTAAGTCCGCCTCTGTAGGTACTATGTGCTTGAAGTGTTAAATAAATAACCAGTCTATCCACACGATAAAGAATACATTAGTTTCTCCGTTTACTTTACACCAGGGTCTTAAGATCTGGGAGTCAGCGATAATCTTGCACGAAACCTTTGTTGGCCATCACACACACATCATGAAAACCTAACTCAGTGTCAGTAAATATCTTAAACCTACTTACCTCTGGCCTTCAATTGTCTTCACTAGGACAATAGATAGACTGGACTGACTGAAATCCATAAACTGTCCACTAGCTAAGGTTCTCAGTGGTTGTAAATTGCTCCGACGAGAAACATATGCGCTAAAAGATATTTTCTGCTTGCAGATAACCAGAGACTGATTCTTACCAATTTGAATTGGGTTAATAGGTTAACAGGTCCCCTATTATACAACGTGTAACGTTAAATGCGCAAAACCTCAGACACCCCAAATGATTTTTAAATCAATTGAACTAAACCCGAGAGCAAAAAAACATTTAAAAAATAATTTAAGGTTTTACTGGCAATTAGATTTACTGGCAAGATCTATTAGTATCCCGGGTATGAGACCATTTAAATTGGACGACAACCATTTATGTTTGTTTGTTTACCTATTTTGGCGGGTTTGCGTACGTGATGGCTTGACCTATTAATAAATAGACAGGGCAATATAATGTAATGAAGATTTTTTTGAAAAATGTGACCTCTATTAAAAAGTGCTTCAATTGATTCTGCCCGTGACTCTGATCAAACAATTTTCAGGTTTTGCGCATTTAACGTCACACGTTGTATATGTCACCGTAAAATTGTCAAATACGTTATATTGTAAAGTCTCGAATTATTGTCAAATGAACATACTGCTTACAACAAAACGCATTATTTTTCGTGAAATGCATGCGATGGTACCTAGTCAACTTACGCGGTGTGGAGGGAAGGAGGGGTCCCCCTTGCCCAGTGGCACAACTGTCACGAAAAGATAATGCACCATTCCTGGGAAATACCGGATAATATAACATAACCTTAAAACACTTTATATTCCCCCTAAAAAGCGTAGTCGACGGAGCCCCTCTTCGCGGGGCCCCTATTTCCGAGTGCAAGGTTTAAAGGAACCTAACTAACCTAACGGGGGGGTTCCCCAAGTCCCGATTATGGGGGCAGAGATATTTCCGTATGTTCAGTTGACAAAAATTCGAGACATTACAATATCGCGAGAAAAAACACGTTATATTGTAATATAACGTGTTTGACAATTTTACGGTGTTAAATTGTCAATTTGTCAATTGTCTTTTTAGGGGAATATAAAGTGTTTTAAGGTTAGGTTATATTAATCGGTATTTGTCAGGAATGGTGCATTATCTTTTCATGAGAGTTGTGCCACTGGGCAAGGGGGACCCCCTCCTTCCCTCCACACCGCGTCAGTTGACTACCATCGCATGCATTTCACGAAAAATAATGCGTTTTGTTGTAAGCAGTATGTTCATTTGACAATAATTCGAGATTTTACAATATCGCTAGAGATATTACAATATAACGTATTTGACAATTTTACGGTGACATATATGGGTTAACCATTTCAATATTGCAAATTAACCAGAATGAAAGAGCCAAGCACCGAGTGCGAGATAATTTTCTTGCATAATTAAAATTTACTAGCGGACGTCACGCGTTTTCACCCGCGTAGTTCCCGTTCCCGTGGGAGTACGGAGATAAAATGTAGCCTATGTTACTCAGAGTGAATGTAGCTTTCCAACAATGGTGAAAGAATTTTTGAAATCGGCACAGTAGTTTTTCAGTTAATTCATTACAAACATACACGCAAAAATACAATTTTTTTCGTCTTTGTAATATTATTATTGTAGATGTACAAAATGGTGTCGTGGCGAGAGGTGAAGACCTCGCCTCTCTCATGCATGAGGTTGTGGGTGAAAATCCGGGTAAGTACCAATGTGTTTTTTAAATTCATCTGTAGGTACTGTCTAGCACGTTAAGCTGTTGGTCCCGGCTGTCATTTGTCCATCTTTGGCAGTCGTTAGTCAGTAGCCAAAAAGTCTGACAACCAGTCTTACCAAGCGGTATCATAACGTATTACCCAGTATTAACTGGGTTGTGGAGGACAGATAGGCAGTCGCTCCATGTAAAATACCGGTATTCAGCTGCATCCAGATAGAATGAATGCCGTCCACAACATAGTCGGGAAAGGCTCGGCAGATGATGATGTAGATACTTTCTAAGTTTATCTTGAAGATTACAGAAGGTGAAGAAGATGAAGGAAAACATCATGAGGAAATCTGGACTTATAATAATTAATGTAGGAAAGTAATTCTGAAATCAACAGTGGCCCAGTGGTGGCGGCCCTGACTTACGAACAGTAAGTTGAGGGTTCGAACCCAAGGGCACGCCACGATAGTGGCGGTAAGTCCCCTCTTTGAGGAGTGGCTAGAGAGGCGCCACGGCGTCCTCACCTTCCGCCTGACGCAGGTCCTCACCGGACACGGATGTTTCGGGAGGTACCTGCACCGAATCGGGCGGGAGGAATCGCCCGGGTGTCTCCACTGCGAGGATCGACCGGAGGACACGGTGGAGCACACGGTGGAAGTTTGCCCTGCGTGGGCGGAGCTCCGCCGTGTCCTCGTGGCGGCGATCGGCGGCGGCGACCTCTCGCGTCCGGCCCTGGTTCAATCCATGGTCCGGAGCGAGACGGAATGGGAAGCCGTCGCCTCCTTCTGCGAAGCAGTCATGCTAGCGAAGGAGGTGGCGGAACGAGAGAGGGAGAGATCCTCTCTTCCCGGCCGCCGCGGGAGACGCAACGGGCGTCGGGGGCCACGTGGTGGCTACCGGCCACCGTAGATGCGGGCCTGTGGACGGTTGGCTATGGGCTAGCTAGCCGTCCGTCCGTCTAACGACGACGACAGGCCGTGTCGACGGCGCGTTTGTGTTCCACGCGCGCCTCAAAGAGATGTCAGCATAAGGGGAGGGGCCCGCAAGGGCCGAAGCCTGCCGGGGTTGCGGGCCTGTTCGAAAGAGATACCGCGGCCCCGGAACATAAAGGGCGAGGAAGGAACATGGATGGGTTTTAGTCAGTAGGAGTCTGACACTCCCTCCCGCTCCGCCCAGAGTGGGAGAAGTCATTTGATGATTTCCCATCCTAAAAAAAAAAAAAAAAAAAAAAGGGTTCGAACCCAGGCAGGCGCATTACTTTGTGTAATTTATTTCATCACCATTGCTCTCAAAAACGGTGAAGGAAAACAACGTGAAAAACCTAGAACCAAAAATTCGAAGACATGTAAAATCTACCAAACCGCACTGGGCTTGCGTGGTGGATAGCCCATACGCAAAATACGTGGAGTTGGGGACACCAGCCCGTTGTACGATAAACTCAAACTCAAACTCAAATCATTTATTTCAATTAAACCATTACGGCACTTTTGAATGTCAAAAATACAAAGCTAAATCAAAGCTACAGTCACAGTCACAAGGCATAATAACTTGAGAAAGTACTGTAGTTGCCCATTCCCTAGCGTACAATACAATACAAGTCTAAAATCGCTAACCCATTTTGAGACAGCGAGGTGATCCATGCTCGTGAATTCTCTGTATGAGAAGAAGCCTTCGCCCAGCAGGCTACTATTATTAGTATGTACAAAAATGAACTCTGTGTCTCTTAGGTTTAAAACCTTACCCTATAAAATAATCCTAAAACTTAGATACAGTTTAGGTACGGTACCTCCCTGACAATAATATGACGAACAAACGGTCGTAATATGTTAGGTATACTGCTGAGGTATTAAATTATTTCAACTTGAAATTTATTTACCTACTTACATGATTTACAAAGCGAACTCACAAGAGCTTTGTAATACCGAAACACCCATTTGTACATATTTAAAAATAGCGGTTTTTTTTCGCCAGAGCCACCTTTGCATAATACCGCTATAGTGAAGTTAATATAAATAGCTGTATAAGTGTAGGAGTGATTTATGTTTCATTTACATGCACCGCGTGGGGTTACGGCTTGGATGAAATTTAATACGTACTATGACAGGGCAAATTAAAGTACCTGCACTTTTGATTAAAATGGCAACTTACCATCGTAATGCTAATTGAATAGATGACAAATTACACGTCTACGTTTTCAGAATTGGAAAGGACGGCGTTATAAATAATTCTGAATATAAATCGTTGGATATCTTTGATGCTTCTTATGCTTATTCAATACGAAACGTGAGAGTTGCTTTCTAGATATGCTAAGTGAAGGCATAAAGGAGATATCTATAACGTTTACGTATTACCGATATTCAGAAATTCAAATGGTAACTGAATTTCAAAAATATGGCGCTGTCCCTCCGTATCAGCAAAGCGCGTGCCGCAATAAGCGAATCGGGGATTAGATAGGTATGTCCACTGCATTGGGGATCTGACGCATCCTAAAGTGCAATGATAACATAGGAGATTAGGAGGTACCTAACGACAGCACACACACCTCAAACTCACGTATAGGTAAACAGCAAATAGCATTTCCATGTTTGGGACATAGGTTTGGTCTCTGTGAGAGGGTAGGAGATACCAACTGTACTCTTTTCTATTTAGGTAAGCCGTTTGTGTGATGAGTATGACAAATTGCCTCAAAAAGTCTCTATGACCAAAGTCTCTATTACGTAGGATAGGTAACATTTACAACCATAGAGTAAAAACTACGGATGATACCTCGAAAAACTATCTAGGTACTAGAAAAAAACAACCATGTCTCGGTATTTTTATAAGTTTTGGAAGGCCAGCTGTAGCAGGCACGCAACACTCATTTACACAGTTGCCAATGCGACTCAAACCATCAATTAATTAATTATTAATGGTAAAGTAGAAAATCAGTTAACCGTGCTCCGAAGTACTCGCTGTTACTCTCAAGATCCGTATCAATACAAACTACATTTGACATTTCCTAATCGCGTTTGCTAAGTTTAAACCTAACGGTTTTTTCAAGCCATAGAGTTTTTGCTCGAAATTCCTGGTTGATCTATGGAACTGGGTAGATTGACATACATTTTTTATGTCGAATCATTTGATTCGTGTTTCTTGAAAAGGTTCGATTGGATTAACTTGAATAATAAATCTTATTGCATGAATATATAGTAGGTCACATTCTTTGTAAAACCGATACAACTTGATTCATGGAACTAGATACTACTCGTACATACCTACATATTGTAAAAAGGTCTAACTAGGCTTGGTTCAGTCCATTTAAATTGTCCACCAATACTACCTTACTGCTAGGCAAAGGTAGCCACTCACACTTCCCCATGATTGTGTTAATTTTTTTGACCCATCCTGAAGACCCCGAAAACATCGGAAACTTTTCCGAGTCATTGCACTTGTATGGTACAGAAGCGGTACCTAAATAATCCTATACCCACTTATTCCCCAATTCAATATTCACACGATTCCTACACACAAGAGAAACATAAATCCACGATAAAACACATTCTTTACAAAGCAGCTACCTATAAGACACAAATTAACCATTTAAATTCAAACTCGTGTTCGCAAGAAGCCTACTCACCACTCATGATTACTCGCCTCAACATCTAACGAATAATTTTCCAACAGAAATCGATGTTATTTATTCCCCTTTCTTATATGGTAATGCTAGTCAACTATGCCTCAATCCTGAGACGTTGTTACCAACATAAATCTATCTGTAATAGTCTATTAGGCGACTTTAGCAGCCCATTGTTAGTTTTGATGAAAATGAATGTACACTTTTGTACCATTAGCAAGACTGAAGTTGGTATAGACAGGTGAACATCGGTTTAGAAGATAAAGTCATGTTTTTGTCACTGGTAATATGTATCTGGTTTTGTGCCGGGAAGGGCTTTGTTAGGTCAGGAGTGAGGTAAGAAAATTGTAATTTCTCCTTTGACAATTTCCTTTGCTTCTGTATTTTAGCCACGTCAGTATTACAAATTTTATGACGACCCGTGAGATCCATTTGAATGTATCAGGGTAATTAAACCTAGCTCTCAGGTTGGTCCTCAACTAGGTTCTACGACTCTTGGCATAAAATAAAACGATTTGAGTAGGTAGACTTCAAGGTAAAATTCTACTTGATTGTTCTACGATACACAGATAACGATTACTTTAATGATTGTTAAATGTCACGTTAGTATGGCATAATAATATCATAGCTCGTCGTATTAACAAGCCTTTATCTGTCTCTAATGTCAGAATTAATTCGCCGTTCACTCCTATTATTTCTGTGATAAACAATATTGGCAATTTGACGCTTGTAGACGGATAAGACGTCAGAACCTTGCTAGATATTAGATGCTAAGGTATCTAGTCCGCAGCTCCTGTTGTATCATCTCAACAAATGGCATCACAAGACGGATTCGCTCGTGACAGGCCTTAGCGGCGCACTCACAACTTCGACAAACGGCACATCCAGTAAAAAGGTTTCAGCGAACTGCATAACAACGTTTCCATAATCATCTGCGACTTAGAGCTGCGAGACCAAAGCCGGTGCGTCGAGGCTGAGACGCTAATAGTCGCAATTTGTCATGTAATAGGTACGACATTGTTAGTTTTTCCGGTACTCCATATGCGGGTTGAGTCGGAGGCGAGGCGTTAAGGATCGTACGGTATAATGCGACAGCGGCGCGTGAGTCGTGCTGAATAATTCAGTTGTGCGCGTGATCACTGGCAGAATGCCGATGTGGCTGCGAGCGCGGCCGCGCGACGAGCGCCGCATACAAGTCGCACCGACTCTCGCGCACGACCCCCGACAACCAACACTCTTAACGACAACTAAGTATAATATAAGTATTTAAAGTTAAACCTATTTCCATGACTAACCCCAGAGGGTAAGGGACTATGGTGCCTAATAGCACACCCACATTTCGCTAGTTTTGTTTAATTCCAATGAAACAGGGGAGAGTTTATTGCCATCAATTGTGCACGAATCCAAACCCTTCGGCTGCTGCGAAATTCTTGATAGAAAAACCCAATAACACTGCCTATTAACCTGGGAATCGAACCCGGGACCTCATCCCGCTTGGGACCACTAGACTACCAACGCAACAAGGCAGTCACTACCTATATATTTACAGCTATTTAATGGAACCTTAATGTTGCCTCCACACAATAGAAAAGTGCTTATTCAATTGTCTTTTTCCCACCAACGCAGTTCCACGGATGATCGATCATCGCACGGCGGGGAGTCTGTCTGGAGCGGATGTTAAAAAATGTTCGGCGTAAGAGCGTACTATCTTTTACGACTCATTTATTGTCATCTAATTCATGCTTTTTGCTGGCAATGTGCTGACAGTTATGCGGTAGCGCGAGTAAAAACATGAAAATTATTACGCGGTATGGGAGAATTTAATTTAAAAGCTAGCACCTGCTCTTTACCATAGGATTGGTAACTACCTATATTATCCAGTACTGTGTTGTGGAGGTTTAAAATACTGGTATTCATCTGCTGGCTATCTGGTTAGACTGGAAGCCGATCCTAATATAATTGACAAAAGACTGGGCAGATCATGATGATAACCTGCACATTACCCACCCTTTTGATAACTTTTAATTGGGTCTATCCATTGTGCAATACACGGTAAAGAGAAACAAACAATAATACACGAAGTACATAAAGCGATCAGTCACACACGGTACATACGGCACAGAAAATCGATAGCAATCAATCGTAGCGAAATATCGCAATAAATCTAATCGTGTTCAGATTTCAGTTTCTCAATAGCAGGGCGCCACGACAATGCCGTGTGACGCGTTCAGCCGTGTTCCGATTAACCTTTGCCGCCGCCGCGCTGCAGGCGCATCGACCTTATTCCATTTATGAGATTATAAATTGAATATCTGCCTTGCCCACCATGTGTTGAACCACCGTTAAATATCGTCGAGATTTTGTAATACCATGCTAATACGGTATTAAGTAGTCAGCTTATGCACGAATCGTGACAGTTATACTTGAATCATTATACCGATATGTTGGCCAAATGATAATGTTTTACCAAATTAAGTCTTTTCGGAAAGCTTTGTCATAATCATGGATGCAAATATGGGTAGCGAACGAGAAATGAGAACAAAATTCACGATTTATTCATTATTTGCATCACAAGGCGTGCTGCTGCACGCGCATAGATACATAAAATACTTCTTTATGTATTTAAATCTTGACATATAATCAGGAACTATAAATCGGCTAGCAATTTAAATATTCCGCATTACCGATCTTATCAAAAAAAAGAAAATAAAATGAGACGATCGACTACATAGCTCTATAAACGGCTTTAAACAAACATTCTATAATTTAAAGCAAACAAATAAAACGAAATGACTTCGTTAATAAAAACTATGGAATATTTATTGTTTCGCGATAATTGATACTGTCCAAATACATAAATTAAAATATTTCATTTTGGATCTTTGTCTGGACGCGTAGAGGCGTTTGACTAATTGCTGTGCGCTTTAAAAACTCCTTCGACACGAAACTGTTGATCTTATCAATTAAAAATAAAATACAATTATTATCGATTAACAGTATTGACATTGTAAATCGACCAGGTCTTTAGATCTTCCCTAGACTATAATTTGTTTGTCTGTATGTTTCGGATCTTTTCGAAAATGTCTCGTTAGAATTTGGCGCCATTTTCATGATTGAAAACTCCATGGAATTGTGTAAAAAGATTGAGTTTGATCAACACATGCTATAGATGCAGGGTTCGGAGAAAAGTTACGGTTGTATTTACATGCTGTTAGTGTCCAGGAAAAGCTCACTTAAGCTAATTAGAGACACCTGGCTGTAAGTTAATCATTCAATTAAGGCCTACCTGTCAATTACTTAAGTATGCATGCGATTGAAGTAAAAGTTTATAGGTAAGTAAATGAATGCGTTTTAAATTGAACGTCTGTTTTTGAGAGCTTTTGACTTAAAACGCATGATGACTGTTTATTAATTTTTAGCCTGCAGTAGGTACCTAAATTTACTTTAATAATAATTGAATTTGTGAGGAGCTCGCGGCTAAACAATAACGGCCGCTTGGGTCGCCCTTCCGGTTAAGCAGTGCTTGCCCAGGTTGACCTGGAGATGGGTGACCACCCATTACATACTGAGTTTCCTCCGTGCCTCGGGAAACACGTTAGGCAGTTGGCTGTGATTTGTAAATCTTTGACAGTCGTTACAGGTTTACCGAGGGGTATCGTATGACCCAGTACAAACTGGGTTGTGGAGGTCAGATAGGGAGTCGCTCCATTTTAAATACTCGTATTCAGCTGCATCCGGTTAGACTGGAAGCCGACCCCAATATATTTGGGAAAAGGTTAGGCAGATGATGAATCGAATTTGCGACTGGGTCAGGGGCTTGATTCGGAAAGCAGTAGGTAATCCTGGATACGGCACGCTCCACTGGTGACTGGCAGCCTAGGCCTCGTTCCTGATTCCGATAGGCAAACTTTTTATAGGCAATAAAAAGTTTATATGCTTTTTAAATAAATAATTGAATTTTATGTACGTCATGTTTTAACAAGCGAGCATACCAGCGGATTAAGTCTATAATACAACAATAAATGGTACAAGTGAACAAATATTTACTTTCCAACAATTTATTGCTATGTTTTAATTGAAATACAATAGTAAATGTTAAGTGCTAGTTTAACAAAAGGTCAGAGGAATCGATTAATAAACTGTATTTAGCCGTAGTAGATAGCATCATTGTACTCGTAAAATCATAGGTATTAGCAGAAATAACGGTACATGTAGTTATAGTTATTACTTGTGATGAAACTTGATACATTACCAATTAATTAACAGTCTAAAATAAGTAAAGGCAAGCAAGCCAAGGCCAGGGTTGCAAGTTATATGTATATTTGTTGTTTTTTTTTGTGTGCAATAAAGAATAAGAATAAGAATAAAGGCTTGGTTTACTTAATGGTTTTCTTTTAAGGCGATTACATGAGCTAAACGCGAGTTTTATAACTACTAATGGTATATGACTCACTGCTATAAACAAGACCAGAAAAATATACGATATTCTGCAGGATATCTGCATGATACTGTTTTGAAAACAAAAAAGAAATCACGAACTTATCTCTAAAAATATCTTTCAAACAATAAAAAACATACATGCGATCATTTTTATTTTTTGGCAAATAATTCTACAAGCAATATATTAGCATGATACTGTTTTAGTTTTTTAATCCAATCAATAGTTTTTTTGTAAATCGATCGAAACCACTCATTTCGCGCTATTTGGCCCGCAGTGGCTGACGTAACAACCACTTTGTAGTGCAAGCTGATTAGAACGTTATTCTAACAGCATTTCAAACGAAGTTTGAACCACCACAAATAGAGTTGCTAATTTAGCTCGTCTAAGCGCTTTAAGTAATTCATGACCAAAACTTTCGATGTAGGTGATCATCGGCCTCGCCTTTTCCTAGCTATGTTTGGGTCGGCTTCTAGTCTATCCAGATGCAGCTGAATACCAGAATTTAACGTTTAGCGACTGCCTTTCTGACCTCCATAACTCGGTTACTGATGAGTAACTAGTGATCGGTGGAAACAAACCCAGGTAAGGCACGGTCGTCGGACTAACGGCCATTGACTAACTGTTCCTAATCCTACACAGTGCACTTCAAATTTAGAAAATGGTTTAGGTTTTCGTGCAGGCTGAAAATTAAAATCCTTGAAATTGTTTAGAAAATCCAATTCAAAAAAGGAAGTGTTTTTTTTTAATTCACGCATTAGATGGTTGCGGGCAAACACGGACGGCCACATAACGGGTGACTAGTTAGATAAAGTTCTGTTGTTAGGTAGGTACCATTCTTTCACTATTAATAAGTATAGATAGTATTTACTTAAACCAACACAAATACCTAACAGAAACCATCCCATTTATTAATATTAACGAATTAAAGGTCTGTGCCCATAACTAACATTCTAATCATGCAATTTCGATGATAATTGGAATTATTTAACATTTAAGATAAAGAGAACGCCAGGCGAAATGACGTCGATAGTTATTAATATTTCATGATTATGATGTTGTGTTGATGTTATCGAATCCTTTAACACAGGTGTATTAATTTTAATTGTAGGTTAAATCGCATCATCATTTCGACTTATGATTCATAACTTTGAAGGAAAAGGTCACTTCTATTTCAATTGTATGGATGTGAAATCTTTATCAGACGCGTAAATTTACCTTAATTTCTGCCTTTCAATCGGCCAACTTTCACATGAAGATAAACGTCTGAGTATAAAATTAATCAAATACTGATTTTGCGCATTCAGAATCTTTCACTTGCTAATAGAATGATCTAAAAAAACAAAAACCGACTCCAAAAAACACAAAAAAGTAAAAAAAAGTCGGTGACTTTTGTTTGATTGATTTACTTAGTTTAATGTCACCCACTTCTGAAGCTAAAGTTATTTTTTACTTTTTTGTGTTTTTTTTGGAATCGGTTTTATTTTTTGCAAAAATGTTTTTATTTTTCACTTTTTAGTGGTTCACTTACTTGTGCTTACCCCTTCACAGTGTATCGGCGTGATGTTATGTTATGAACTGGTGTACATAATAGATAGGACATGAGATTTCAGCAATCCCAGTCCATTCTATCATTTATTGAGGAGTCCCGTTGCCTATCTCCGAAGTTCTTCATCAGATCTTCACCAAATTGAAATGGGACCACTTTAAGAAAGTACTTTCCAAAGACTACCCAAATCACATCAAGTCTGGCAATAAAATTGGAAGAGTTCTCTCAATTTCTCCAAGATCCCATCATCAGATCCCGACTTGATGATTATGGGACCACCTGGAAGTATACCCTTTCAAACAAAACAAGAATAATTCAAATCGCTGGAGCAGTCTTCGAGTAATCGGGGAACATACATAAAATAGAAAAAAAAAACAAAAAAAAGGTTCCGACGAATTGAGAAACTCCTCCTTTTTGAAGTCGGTTAAAAAAGAACTGAAATGATCAGATAAACCTTCATTCCTATGTAATTTCTGGAGAACATAACGACGTGGTACATAACAATTAATAATGATACCAATCGAGGTAAGTCCGGGGATGGTTTACCATCCATTACATGTCGAGCATCCTTTTTTTTTTTTTTTAGGATGGGAAATCATCAAATGACTTCTCCCACTCTGGGCGGAGCGGGAGGGAGTGTCAGACTCTTACTGACTAAAACCCATCCATCCATGTTCCTTCCTCGCCCTGCAGTTAACCGCTGTCATTTGATGACTTTTGACAGTCACTATTACCAAGGGCGTATCGTATTACCGAGTACCTACTTACTGGGCTGTGGATAGTAAAATACTAGTATTCAGCTGCATTCTTTTAGACTGGAAGCCGACCTTGACGTAGTCGGGAAAAAGGATAGGCAGATGATGATAAATCGAAGTAGTATCTAACAAAGTAACAATAACTAAAATATTTTAGACGTAACAACCGGTATTTAGGTTGTACTGCACAGAATCAATCATACATAAACGATGCTATTAATAGTGAATGCAATAGTTATTCTCCAATAACGAGGCAGTAGAATGTGTTCGTGGGATGGGCTTGAGAACTGGGACGGTTATAATTTGAACGATACGACCTAAGGGTTTGGGCTGATGAGTGAGTTTGCTATACAGTTCATTAAGCGGATTACTCGTGTGTAAATACATTTAAATGTACCAAAGTAGCTACGATAGATAGGATCTAGCGAATATCGACGTAATCTCTAAGTAATAACCACATTGAAAGCTTTAGTAAAAAAATACATGAGGTTTTAGTTTTTCTGTCACATACTCTAAATACAAAAACGCAGAAATTAACAGAAAATAGAGAAAAGAAATCTATTTCTGAATCGTAAATCTCGTCAGTTCTTCTTCGTTGATATTTATTTATTCGTGTTGATGTTGCATTATGGGAAGTTCTAAACCAACCTAATGCTATCTCGTAAAGTGGAGTTTCCTCGACGGAACGGCAGTTGGGTGTGGGTGTGTGGAGCTGTGTGTGTCGCAAACTATGTTCCACATCCCATCCTGATCTCTGTCCTTCAACAAATGCAGTCCCCTATGTGTGACCACTAACTAGAAATGTCGAAGTTTTGAGTAAACAAAGTATGACGATTATGACATGAAAAAGAAGGATACCTGGTCTCTGACTGCTGAAACTCCGTTGGTGGTAGAAGATCCTGTGGACTATGGTTATGAAAGAAGTGCTGCCCTGAAAAGGCAGCTTGCTATAACCCCAATGCATTTGCATAAATCAAATTCTCTTTATATCAAAACCAAATATAAAATGTCCAATCTAAATAATTAAAATGCAGTTGAAAAAGAATTACTACTTTATCCCAAACGGCATTACAGATCCAGGGTTTCAGCAAATGCCCCGGGGCTGCGGTACTGTTCGAAAGAGATTCCGAGGCCCTAGAACACGTCAGTAAAAGTCTGATACTCCCTTCCGGTCGGCCCAGAGAGGAAGGGAGGGAGCATTTGATGATTTCTAATCCGATAAAAAAGGGTCCCAGCAAAGGGCTTGCAAAACTTAGACACTATGGCTTGTCCAACATTTGTATGAAATGGGTAACCTACCTATACTGTACCTTTGTGAACCTTTATATCTCGGTCACCATATTCCCGGTTACGCCAGTAAACATACGTGTTTATTAACACGTTCATATCTAGCCCTTTCATCTTTGAAGCTCACCATATTCCATTCTGGTTTCTATTATAACGCAATTTACAAAGGGTTTACCGGTCGAGAATTTTGTCCGTAGATTTAAACCTTGTTGATAGCTGTTTATAGCACAGTTTGGGAAATTAATATAGCCGCCATTTTGGGCTATCGGCAAAATCTGTTAAGTGATTATATCACTGTGTAGGAGCCCTTACGATAATATTAACATTCCAACCTTGGTTCTGTAATGCAATAATTAGTGTATTTTAGACGATATTATTATTGTGTGAATGTTGTTTATATGGTTTTAGAATCTGTAAATTGTTTTAAATGGCTGAGAGATATAGCTAAAACATGATATTCTTCAATAACTTAACTTGTTTGTGTAATTGGACCAAAGAAGCGATAAGTTGTCGACTGTTGAGTTCTCGACTTTAATTACAAAGTTGTATATTGATATGAATTGAATTGCATCAGGGTATTTTCTGTTTTTGACAAAACTAAATATGAATTGTGACTAATATGTGGCTCCAGGAAATGTTCTGCAGTGCTATCATTACATGCCTGTGCAATATCTTCTATAACTAACTTCTTCCACATGTTTCTATGAATACTGGTCCATACCTGTGAAGTCGTAATACCAATATAGCTAGTACAACTACGGTTAACCGCTATTCCAGGCTCAAAATCTTCAATTATTCAGTAATCGCTGATCCAATGCATAGATTAAACATAACAGTCCGTCGAACCACTCATTCATTCTCTATGCTCCAATAAATATATAATCTGTGCTATTATTCTAAACGGACCATCTTGTTAATGCCCACTAGTTGCTGGTCGCACCTCTAGCCGGTGTTGCCAGCCTCATTAGCATGAAATTTACTGTCCAATATCAATATTTCAATGCGATTAGAGTTGTGCTATAAATACCTTGGCTGAAAGGTCAGGTGGATATTTATTGCAGTGTAGTAGAATGTAAGCTTTGCTATGAAGTGATAACATTCAATTAGTTTGATAGAGAGTAACTACTGGTTTGTGACTTGGGAAGGATACGTTGTGGGTTATTATGACCTCATAAAGGTGTGATTAAGGATGTGAGGTTTCCCGTTCTCATAAGATGTGAGCTGTGAAAGTTGTTATCTGCATAACTTGTCGTATTTGTTGATTAAATGATTACAGATATTAATGGAGAGCGGAACAGTTGCTTTGAAAGCAGGCTCAGGTATAACATTTCGGTTACGTGAAGAAGTTGTCGTTCGTCCTTTATTTCAGATTTCTCTATTAAACCAAAATGCCTTTAACTAATTGGATTCGGCCTTTCACTGATTTTGAGTATCTACGAGTATCTTCTCACTTGTGTTACTGTTAATGTTCCACAAATTATCGAGACTTCAATCTGGGGGCTATGTGTTATCTGCTCACCGGATAATAATAATAGTATCACCTTCTTAACTGAGCTTTTGCGATAGTGGACTCCTACATCTATCCTATGTTTGGCATTTCCCTGGAGTATCCACGAGATACAAATAATACTTGAATCCTGGAGCTATTTCCAAAAACCAGCGACATGTCTTGAGAAAATAAAAGGAACATAAAATACCTTTTATAAGAGCTCGCTGTGACTAATTTACAGTGACTTCTTACGTCTTATTTACAGTCGTCCATTTTCACAGCTCATAAATTATTCTATTCCTAATATTTTACTGGTTTTATTGTCAAGAATTCTATTTTGGTGGGCCCAAAAATAGTTTGGATATCGAGCGATGCAACTATTTGGACCATAAATGAGTGAACGAATCAGAGACAATAATAGTTCTGTTGTTGTTACGTAGAGTGAAGTACGGTCGACGATCTTCGTATACCTAGGGTGGCTGGATTAGAGTGGTTGAGGGAGGATCGTGTTGTATGTCATGACGTTTGGAGAGGTCAATGTCTGGCAGTGGACTGTTATGGCTTATGTTTGTATATTATATCCATGGTTTGTTTGGAATCAGGGGCTGTTACGAAACTGCTGTGACAGAATGCAAAAAATAATGGAACAACAGTTCCACCATTGAGATACCGTATATTAAACAAAGAAAAGAGTGTTTATTTGGCACATCAAAGATATAAAAAGGTAAAAAATGTGTACCTCACGGCAGCGCCAAACTGGCCCAGTTCAACTAAATGCCAGACTGGTGTCTGACATAATTATTAATTAGTAAGTTAATTATAGTACTTATGTATTTTCGAGTTTATTGGCAGGGTAATAAAAAAGAGCAAAGAATCAACCCACTATCTACACAGAGTCCAAGGAGGCTATAATTCTTGAAAAGGTGTACCGTAAAACCATCAGAATGGTGTTGAAAAGACGTAGGTATGCGCTTTCATTAACCAGGTATTTTACCAAAGGAGATTTTGAAAGATAACCGTTTATGGTCCGAAGTAGTTTAAAGTTGGAATCAGCTGCGACTAACGGCTGTAAGCCTGCAATATAAGCAATCTACCTGTATTTACCTTTGCCGCGAACACTTGATGGGAATGATTTAATACGTTGGCCTGTTAACACTTTACTTTATTGTGTAATTTCGACATGAATATGTATTATTTTATCCCTACACTACTTCGCTAGGTAGATGCTTATCTTTGCTATCAGCCTGTAATTGTTCGGTTTTTCCGGTATAACCAGGTAATTAATCCCCGGGTTCCTTAGATTTATTCGCAACGATGGTTCGGTAGATTTTTAGAAGTTGCAAATAGGTGCCGTTCGATGGCTATATATAAAAGTATATTGTAAATAAATATCGCTTGATATTAACACACAGCGCCATCTAGTGCCACACTAAGCAAGGCTTGTGTCGTGGACACCAGATAGTTGATATACTACATATATACGTTTTTGTTTGTAAATACATACTTATTATACATACAAACATCCATGACTCGGAAACAAATGTCCACGCTCATCACACAAACATTTGCTCCTACCGGGATTCGAACCCAGGACTCTATGAACGCAAGGCAGCTTCACTACTACTACGCTATTCGAGTCATCAAAATAGTCGTAAATACATTTATATTTAAATAATACCCAATTGTAAAAATACACTTACGAGGTCCTGCCCAAAAGTATATGATGTGGTGCTAATTTAGTAGGTAACAGATTTACCTACCCCCAATACTGAAACGTCACTCAAAAAAGTAGCACTTATATTTGACAGATAATCAAAAGTGACGTTTTGCTATTCAAAATTTTAAGTTTTGGAGCTGCTAAAAAGACCCAGCAGATAAGCAGCCATTTAAGAGTGACGTTTCAGTATTCGGGGGTTAGCTTTTCACTGTCTTTTTTACAAACTTTTGCAAATATTTGTGAGGTTAATTAGTCAAGTATCGTAACTAAACTAGTATGTACCCACGAATACAATATAATATTATAACACTTAGTAAATATTGAAATAGTGATTATTTTGAATATTCTAGTTACTTATTAAATTGATTTTGAAATTGTATCGAATCGAATCGGACTTCATGGCCATACTTAGTACGACATTTTTTTGACGTTTGAAAGCGAGAGAAAATGATTGATTCGAATTTGTACGACTGAACCGAACACTTATTTCGAATTAAATACTTTTAAAACTTAATAATAACAGTTTAAGTTGAGATAAATAATTGATCCTTTATATTAGAAAAAGAAATTGCCAAAGATTAGTATGTTTATGATTTTTTTTCTCAAAGCTCTCTATATAGATCCCAACAGTCCTTCTACTTAGACACATAATATCTAAGCCGCAAGTAAAGATATACCTCCGTCCATCCAAACATAAATTAAAATAAGTGATAACTAGCAGAAGATCGCTCAGTGTCCCCCGGAGCCGTCGCAAATTACCATGTTTTATCCGCAAGACTTGGCGCTAGGATACGTCCCTCTTAAATTATAAGACGAAAGCAAATGAATAACTTGTCGCTACAGATGAACATATTATCTCTGTTGAGATTTTAACGGCAACGAGTTTTGCTTGCTTTGAAGATGTAAATTGTTGGGACTGGAAATGGCTGGATATTGATGGAAAGGTGAAGCTAATAACTGCTGTACAGGTCGATCTTCTGGGTTAAATAACCTTTCATCATTCATCATCATCATTTCAGCCAAAAAACGTCCACTGTTGGACATAGGCATCCTCCAATTGATCGCCACATTGACCGGTCCCGAACAAAACTTGTAACAGTTGTCGAGGTCGATATGTGATTGGGTGATGGGTCTCCATTTACTTAGGAAAGCACGGTTCAGGTCTTTGAGAGACGTTACGGGTAATCAAAAGACTTAAAGTCTGGTAATCAGTCTTGCCAAGAGTTATCTTGTAATTCGGTTGTGTATGTAGCTGATGGGTAGTCATATGCAGTTTGTATAAAAAGCAAAGCAACAGCTTAGATTGGAATCCAACCGCAATATAATTGGGAATATTTGCTCAGGTGGAGATTTATGAATGACTCTGCCCTGGAGAGTAAATGTGGAGCTGTTCCAAAAACTATGGAGCACTTGATATCGTGTCCTACGTGTCCTGTTGTTTGTTCACTACAGGAATTGATGGACGCTATTGAAAGTGCCACACTAGTAGCTCAGTTCTGGGCCCCACACGATTTAGATTGCCATAGACATGCTAAGAAGAAGATAATTGGGAAAGTTGTGATGAGATTTTTGACGCTGCTCCGTCAATAAATGCTGTAAAGACCACCCAGGCCGTCTCTTGCAAAACGAATCTAGGTCCGTAACATTATTCTTAGTGCAAATAACTGGAAACAAGTAATTACAGAAGTAATACGTGGTTGCGTCTGCGATGAAAACGATTGAAAAAAGTAGCAGTGTTGAAAGCTGTTTAAAAAAACAAAAAAGGTTATAATAATACGTTATGGATACTCCATGGGAAACAGTAAATTGATTTCTATTGAAAAGTGTTGTTTTTACACAAAATGCATATGCGTGGGGTATAATAATGATAAGGTTTCGAACGGAAGACGAAGAAATTGAAATACTCGTAAAAGTGGCAAGAATAGATAATATCTTAATTTTCTTTGGAGTGTGCAAGTAACTTTAATGTCATTGTGATGGGTTTACTGGCATAATGATGCGGATATCGTGATGATATCGGATTTCTTGCGTCGGAAACGTTTAGCACTCCATCAGCATTTTAAACTTCGAAGTTC
Organism: Xestia c-nigrum; assembly: GCA_916618015.1. Classification (NCBI taxonomy): domain Eukaryota; kingdom Metazoa; phylum Arthropoda; class Insecta; order Lepidoptera; family Noctuidae; genus Xestia; species Xestia c-nigrum. Next base: position 19,023,405 of record OU745260.1, read on the forward strand.
AGTAATAGAGTCCTTCTTTAGTTATCCCGAAGGTGCCACAGGTCATACGGACTCATCAAATGTCATCTCTAGACTTTCATTTGGGGTAAGCGTAGCATATTAAGTCTTCTTCTTCCATTCTTTTCTATTTCTCGTCATCTCATCGGACATCTCCTTTCTTGCCATTTCATCCTTACACAGTCAATCCATCGTTTCTTTGGTCTTCCTCTACACTTATATCCACATGCATGCTCAAAATTTACCTTACGACATTATCTTCGATTACATAATACTTATTGTTGGTTGACGATATTTTTATTTATTTATTTATTTATTTATTTAAACTTCATGTACAAGAGTGGTACATAGGCGGACTTAATGCCACAAGGCATTCTCTACCAGTCAACCTTTGGGTCAAATAAGACAGTATTGTGTGTGATAGAGTACAATAAAAATAAAAATAAACCACGCATTGAATTAGTTTTGCCGAACAATCAAAATATCGATATACTCATACGAAAACCGAATTATATCTTCGAATCAAATCAAGAATTCAGTCCACAACAACCAATTCACCTCTGTGCGCTATCTAGGTCCAGCTAACCCAAGAAGGCACGACACCGTAAAACAATTTTATTGATGAATGTCTGTATACCCAAGGTATACCTTATCAGTTTCCATTTTCAAGCAGAGAGTAAGCTGAGAGCTATCGCATTAGTCATGTCAAAGATCGCAATAGTAATATTTTGTGATAGTATCATTAACATTATCATGATTACGTAGTCGATCGTCGAAATGGGTACCTGTGTAGTGGAAGACAATATCATTAGTTTTGTAGCGGACATTGCTACACCAGCATAATTATAATTTATTTGAAAACTCTAAATCGAAATTGTAAATACGTAATTTTCCCGTTCACTATTTTCCCGTGACAAATGTCAAATATGAGTAACTGTCAAATCATAGTTTCATTACATGAGTCTATGATATAACTAGCTGTTGCCCGTGATCTTAGTCCGTGTGAAATTATTAATCGGATTTTGTTAACAAATTCAATTGTTTTTTTATTTTTTGAACGAAGCCATTTTTCTAAAATAACAGCAGCCTTAGTAACCCCAAAGAACTTCAGCTATCTATGCTTTTCTTTTTTTGTAACTACCGGATATGCTTTCATTACAAAGCTGTTATTTTGAAATTACCAAGAGGCTCTTCAATTATATTCATTTGTATAGATAGGGGGACGATTGTACTTCTCATCAAATCCTACTAATATTATAAATGCGAAAGTTTGTAAGTATGGATGTATGGATGTTTGTTACTCTTTCACGCAAAAACTACTGAACGGATTTGGATGAAATTTTGCACACAGATGGTTTATAACCTGGATTAACACATAGGATACTTTTTATCCCGGTAGTAAGATCCCGTGGGACAATTTCAAACATCACGCGGGCGAAGCCGCTGGCAGAAGCTAGTAACGTATAAAAATCTAAAGTGGAGTCTGCAATACGTACTTCTTTCTTCTTTAGACAGTTTTAATATCCTGAATGGACCGTCTTTCTAAGATCTGATTCAAGACGTGAAATTCACGTGCAAGCAAAATTTTGCAACTTGATATCAGAAAGTAACTTTCTATAATTTTGCAATTTTTTCCAAATATTTTTGTTTTAACTAACAGTTGCTAATGTCGCTCTGTAATTAATAGATCCTGGTAACTCAAACCGTGGAGTCCTTGAAAGTTTAATCAAATCACATAGAAGATGTATTTCATACCCAATTTCCTAATTATCGATAAATTTGCAGATGACGTGCTTCATCAACGAAAAGCGATGTTAATCGCAGATAGCTATGTTGTACCTACCTAAGTATTACACAAAAGTGACTGATGGCCATCTGTTATAGGAAGATAAATCAATAACGTATTGGTATTTAACAGCTTAAAGCTGCACCTAATTCGATGTTTACGATAATTGGCATATTGATTGGTAGATTGCATCGGCTATTTATCTCTCAAATAGGTTACGTTGGCGATGGTCGATTGTACGCGATGAACAAAACCTGTTTATTAACATAGTGCTGTCATGTTTTAAGTTAATAAAGGATCAAATCATTTTGTAATTGTTGGAGGGCGCAAGAGGTGAATTTTTTGCATCTGCTTTTGTTGGGGTGGACTGTATTGAATTAAAGAGGTGGATACTTTAACACTTTTATTGTATATTAGAGATCGAAAATAGCTTATATTTGAAGCGGGGCACAAGAGTTTACACTGTTAAATGTTCCTGTTACATAAGGAATGTAGGTACATAACGAATTACGACGTGGGGAACGTGGGACTCATTTACTTATTAATAACTTGTTACGACACTGGGTAACTGATAACAACTATGAATCTACTTTATATCTTTGACAATCTGTCTGATATGGAGCTCTTCCTTGTCTTCTTGAAGACTTCTCCTGAATTCACTGGTTGAATGAAGTTATTACATGTTTCTATTTGTTCTTATTTGACTCGATTATCGATTAAATAATCGGTTCCCCTTACATAGATTATTACGTCATTGCAAGTTGTGGGGGCACTATTGCGTCTTTCTGGGACCTTTAATCAATCATAGCCCGTGAAAATGGACTTTCCCATTAGCTGATGCAATAGTTTAACTTATTGCGTAATATCTCCCTTTGGACAAGTACTGACTTGACCAATATCCCCTCCACAAAAGCTGATGCAACATCGCAAATCATTGCGTAAGGCTTAAGGCCTTTTAGTATATAATAGTTCGGGGGTAGACAGACATAGAGGTCCCCGTTATTTTCCTAAAAACTACTTATACTAGGGTTACATTTTGTGAAGGGCTCGTCGTCCGTTACATCTCTCCCCCCGGCGTAGCCTGCGCAGCCTTCTCTTCCTTTTGTAGAACGACGAGCTTGCTGACCGGACGCTTGAAGACGCCGGTCCTCGTTCTCACGTCGACTACTCTGATGCCGCCGTCAGGTCCCGGGTAGATGTTCTCGACGACTCCCAGTGGCCACACGTTTCGTGGCAGGGTGCTGTCGGCGATGATGACGACGTCGCCGATCTCCGGCGGTTGGCGTTTGCTCTGCGGCTCGCCGCGGGGTACCAGTGTAGGGAGATACTCCCGCAGCCAGCGTCGCCAAAAGTGATCGGCAAGGGCCTGGCTGGCCCGCCAAGCACGTCGGTCGGCCTCGTCACAAGGCCCTGTTGAGGGTAGGCCCGTGGAGGATCCCAACAAAAAGTGGTTGGGGGTGAGGGCCTCCGGATCGGTGGGGTTCACGCTAACGTGAGTCAGAGGGCGTGCGTTGATGGCGAACTCCGCTTCGGTAAGCAGAGTCAACAGCACCTCTTCAGCAGGCGCCCTTTCGCGCAGAGTTGCAGCGAGGGCAGTCTTTACGGAGCGTACCAGCCGTTCCCACGCACCGCCCTGATTGGGTGCGCCGGGAGGGATGAACCGCCACTCCATTCGGTGCAGTAGTCCCTCTTCTTGCAGTGCCGGTGCCCACTCCGCATAAGCCGCTCGCAGTTCTTGATCTGCTCCTCTGAAATTAGTTCCGTTATCGGAATACATGAGCCGCGGCCAGCCGCGGCGCGCAGCCATCCTTCTCAGCGCCATAATGGCTGAGTCTGTTGACAGTGTTGCGACGAGCTCGAGATGCACGGCGCGGGAGGTGAGGCACGTAAACAGTGCGCCCCATCGCTTCTCTCGGCGCCGGCCCACCTTAACCATCATGGGCCCGAAATAGTCCACACCACAGTTGGTGAACGGGCGATGGAAGGGGTCCAGGCGGGCGCGTGGCAGGTCTCCCGTGGCCGGCGGCTGCGGCGTTGCTCGCAGTCTCCGGCAGTATGCGCAGGCCTTTTCAATGGCTCGCACCGTGGGTCGCAGGTGGATGATCCAATAGCGTTGCCGTAAGTCGTTGGTAACTCGTTCCCTGTTGGCATGCCCAGCGGCGCAATGCTCGCGCATTACAATTAACTTACTCACTCGGTGGCGACCATCCAAAATGATAGGTCGCTTGGCCTCCACAGGCGCGCTAGAGGCTTCAATTCGTCCTCGCACGCGTAATAGGCCGTCTTCCAATACGGGGTCCAGTCTGTACAGCCGACTCGTCCTGGGGACGGGGCGAGCAGACTGGATTCTCTTCAACTCTTCGGCGAAGCTGTCCTGCTGTGCTTTCAGCAGGAGCTCCCTTTCGGCGCGTTCAATGTGCCGATGTTCGAGTCGAGGCGAGACGCGGCGGCACGCATCAATAAATGCGAGCACGCGCGCAGCAGCGCGTACCAGCGTCTCGTACTTGGAGAAGCGGGCAGGATCGGGCAGCCAGCTGTCTCGTTCAGGGGCCGGCGCAATGTGCAGGACCTCCTCTTCGTTTTCTTCCGACGCCGGCGTCCCGGGCCAGTCCTCCTCCAATAGACGGAGGAAACCCGGCCCGCGGAACCAGCGGTCGGTTGCGCAGATCGGCGCGTTGGTGAGTCGGGTAGCGTCGTCCGCCACGTTGTGCTCCGTGGGCACCCAGCGCCATTCTTCTTTGCTGGTGAGCTCGGCGATTTCTCCGAGTCTGTGCGCGACGAACGGCGTGTACCTCTTCATGTCGTGATGGATCCAGTGGATCACCGTAGAGGAGTCCGACCAATAAGTCGTACTGTTGACCTCGATGCGGTGTTCCTTCTTGATGGTGTCGGCGAGTCGGGCTCCTATCACCGCTGCCTGCAGCTCCAGACGTGGTATTGTCTGGGCTCGCCGCGGTGCTACTTTTGCCTTGGCCGCGACCAGCACGACGTCGATGGTCCCATCCTTGTTTGTTGCTCTCCAGTATGCTACCGTCGCGTACGCTTGTTCGCTTGCGTCGCACAGCACGTGCAGTTCGATGCGCTGTGTTTTCTTCTTAAGGTAGCACCTGGGTAGCCGCAGTCTGTTTACTTCCTCTAATTGACCTAGCCAGGCCGCGAAGAGCTCGTTCTCTTCCTCCGGAATGGGCGTGTCCCACGTTGTTTGTAGGCGCCATAGACTCTGGAGTACTATCTTCGCTCGTACTGTGAAGTGACTCAGCAGTCCTAGCGGGTCGTAGATGGACATCACTGCGCTCAGTGCCTCCCTCTTGGTGGGAGCACGAGTTCGTTCTCTTACCTCAGACGGCACTCGGTTCATGGATGTATTAAACCCGAGTTCGTCTCGTTCTGCGTTCCAGTACAGCCCGAGTATCTTGCTCTCAGGTTGCTCCCCTCCTAGTTGTGTCGGGGCGGTGGCGTAGAGTGTCTGGGGCACGTCGCGCAAAACCGTCGCGTCGCTGGAGCTCCAACCTCGCAGCGTGAAGCCGGCGGTCGCGTGCACCTTTCTTGTTTCATTAACTGTCTTCCACGCCTCCTCTGGATCGCTGTAACTTGCCACCAAGTCGTCCATGTAATGGTTCTTGGTTATGGCCTCTAAGGCCCTGGGATACTCTCTGCCGTGAAGCTCCGCGTTGTAATCCCGGACGTAATGAGCCATATACGGGGAACTGGCTGCTCCGAAGATCATGCTTCTCATCTTGTAGTGACGCGGGGCCGACGTCCTGTTTTGGTCTCTCCACAGGAACTGCTGAGCTGGTTGGTCTTGCTGCCTTATTCTCACCCGCAGGAACATCTCCTGTATGTCTGCGGTGACTGCCACTGCCCGCTCTCGGAACCGGAATACTATGCCCGGCAGGGATTGCAGTAGGTCTGGACCTTCCAGTAACTCGTCGTTGAGACATTTTCCGTAGCTCGTTGCCGCCGCGTCGAAGACTAATCGCTGTTTCCCAGGCTTGTTTGGATTCTGTACAGCGAAGTGAGGCAGGTACCAGCAGACGGGGCTATCCTTTTCTGTTCCGTCGCATGGCATCGCGTATCCTTTGTCCAACAGGTTCTTGACCTGTGTGGCGTACTGCACGGCGAAGTCCGGTGACGCATCCATTTTCTGTTCGATCTTCTTCAGTCGTCTCAGCGCTGCTCCGTAGCTTGGTGGCATGACCACGTTGTCAGTCCGCCACGGCAGCCCCACCTCGTAGCCTTCGTCGATCTTCTTGATCGTCCTTTTCACGATGGTCGTCGCCCGCTGGTCCGCTTCGTTCACGCGGGGTCTCTTGGCGACGCCCAAGGCTTCTATTTTGAAGTGTGCTTCGACTAGATCGTGCAGTTGCTCGTCTCCTCTCCCGGTCTCGATGACGTGCAGTATGTCTTCTTTTTGCGTGATAACGCTTCGTGGTGCTGTTCCGTGCACCACCCATCCCAACTCCGTTCGTGAGGCGGCTGGCTGATCGCGGCCACCGACTCGTAGTTCCCTGGTCACTATGCACTCCCAATGGTCTGTGCCCACCAAGAGTCCTGGGCGACCTTGTTCGTAACAAACCTCCTCTCTGGGCAGGTCTCGCAGGTGCTTGTGATTCAGCAGGTTGTCTGGGATGGATTGTTGGTGGAGCCTCAAGTCCTTGATGGTCCTTGCTCGAAGCTCGTGTGACTGACCGTCTTTCCGGATGCTCCTAACCTGCACCCGTACCGCTTTGCTGTCCTGCACTTCCGAAGACATGTTCACGCCGCGTATGTGTAGCGGGCGTGAGGTCCCTTCAGCTCCTATTCTGGTCGCCAGGTCTTGATCAATGAGGGTGACGGTCGCTCCTTCATCAAACAATGCGTACGTCATTACCTCCCCCCGTGACCCGGTGACTATGATGGGGCACATCTTCAGCAGTACCTTCTTCTGGTCGGCCGCGAACTTGGTCGCCACCGACAGCACCGCTTCTTCCTTGCTGGGCTCTGCGGTAACCTTCACGGTCGTCACTTCTTCCTTGGTGCCTTCCCTCTCTTCGTGGAGGGAGGCGTGATGAGGCCGGCGGCATTGGCCTAAGCCGCACGGCTTCGCCTTACATCTATATCGCCCATGCTTACTTTCGACACATCTAAAACATATGCCGTTGGCTTTGACATACTCCCATCGCTTCTTGACGCTCATCTCCTTGTATTTGGGACACTTATGTAATACGTGATCTTGTTTACAGTTAGGACACCGACCTTTTTCTTCTTGGCTCTCGACGGCTGTGTAGACGGGGGTAGCTCTCTTCTTTGCTGTCACTGGTTGTCTGGTTTCCTTCTTCTGGTTGGCGGGCGCGGCGCCAGTGGGCGGGGCGTAGGCGTATCGTAACGCCCTATCCGCTTCCTGCATCAGGAAACGAGACAGCATAACTATCTCCGGCTCCGTTGTGTCGTCGTTCTCGAAGGCGAAGTCGCACCATTTCGACTTCATATGTTGGCTCAACTTGTCCAGCACTTCACCAGTCAGTACTGGGTTGTGTAGGTATCCTCCTCGGTCGACTGCTTTGATCACGCATACCGCGTTTTGCACCTTGATGGCGAAGTTGTTTAAGTCCGAGGCTGATGCCATGGGCTTCGTCATCTTCTTCATTTCTTCGATGGCGCGAGCGATGAGTGCTTCTGGTCGTCCGAAGCATTGTTCGAGTGTCCTCATGATGGCCTCTGGATCAGTGGCAGTATGTAGGAGGCCGGACACCGCCTCCCTTGCCTCTCCCTTGAGACAGCTCCTTAATCGCTGTATGTTCTCAGCAGGCGATATACTGTACATGTTGGTAGTGTCGTTTACGGCCGCCCTAAACGGCAGCCACTCGTTCACACTACCGGAGAACACCGGTAAATCCGTATGCCGTAATCGGGGTCTTGCCATCTTTTCTAAGGTCGTTGCCAAGTTATCGATGCTGTTTCTATGCTTCGTTGATGTCGGCGACCTTCCCCGTGGCAAGTCGAACTTAATATGCCTTGGGTCCTCCCGGGGGGGTCCTCGGTCCCCCTCCCCCCGTGATCTGAGGGGGCTTGTTTGAAGCCATTCGTCCACTTTACTGTGGTGGCTTTCCTCCTGAGTGATGAGGGGCTCATCCTGCAGGCTGTCCTGTTCATCCTCTAGGACAGATACTTGGGCGGCTAATCTTCTCTTGACCAGGTCCTCATCCAGGTCGAGAGACTTCTTCCGGATGGCGGCAAGCTTCTCTGCTGCTTCCAATTCGGCTAGCCTTATGCGCGTTGTAACACTGTTGGTTGACCTCTGTGACCTCTGTGACCTCTGTGACCTATGTGACCTCACCGATCGGGTGGGTGACCTCGTCCTTTGTCCATGTTCTTCACTCAAAAGAAGTCCTGACGATGGTCCTGCTAAGGTCGTGTCTGCTGTCGTAAGGGGCGCGGTAGTTGGTCGTGAAGATATAATATTTTGCTCACCTGTCACTGCCGGCGACAAGGGCGGATCTATTGAAATCCTCCGTAGTCTCTCTCTTCGAATCCGTTCCGCTTCCTGGCGTAGAACTGCCTCTCTATGCTCGTCTGCCCTCTCCTGCAGGGCCCGCCTCCGGTCCTCAGCTTCTGCAGCATCACCCTGGCTTCGGGTGACCACCATTGTCCGAGATGGTACGCTACAGGTTGACTTTAAGCGGGGAGAAAGATGCGCGACAGTCCTATCCTGTGGTTTTGGACTTCACCAGATTCGTCCACTACGACGTTTCACTTATCCGCACTTCAACGCTGTTATTATATCACGACTAGTCCTCTATTTACCGCGACGGCACTATTATATACTTGTGACGGCACTATATACTTGTGACGGCACTATATACTTACGACGGCCCTATGTACCATACGGCACTATATAGTCACGGCGGCAATACGTTATCAACGGGCGTGCGCTATGTTATATAACGCGCGCTTGTATATGACGCGTAACTATTTATTCACAACACGGTCACTTCTATATGTTTTATAACAATATATCCGTTAGTATTTCATTCACAACGCGAATCGAGTCAATTTACTTTTTAATATTCACTTATGAGTCCCACTATTCTGCTTACCCCTTTATTAACGCGCACTATGATTGCGATTTAATACACAGAATATCGCTTATGAATCCTGTTATTCTGCTTACCCTTTTTTACCGCGCACTTATGATCGCGATTTAATACAGAATATCGCTTATGAATCCTGTTATTCTGCTTACCCTTTTTTACCGCGCACTTATGATCGCGATTTTGGCACACAGAATATCACTTTTCTTATCACGGAACTTTATTTACGCACGATATATATAAAGTTAATTTCGTTCAGTACTTACAGTTTTATGTGCCCGCTTATAACACTTTATTACGCGCTATGTATTATACCGGCACTTTTCGCTATTTAACTGGATCTGAAGGACCAAATGTTGGGACTTCACTGCTTATCCGGCTCGAAGGACCAAATGTTGGGGTGGACTGTATTGAATTAAAGAGGTGGATACTTTAACACTTTTATTGTATATTAGAGATCGAAAATAGCTTATATTTGAAGCGGGGCACAAGAGTTTACACTGTTAAATGTTCCTGTTACATAAGGAATGTACATAACGAATTACGACGTGGGGAACGTGGGACTCATTTACTTATTAATAACTTGTTACGACACTGGGTAACTGATAACAACTATGAATCTACTTTATATCTTTGACAATCTGTCTGATATGGAGCTCTTCCTTGTCTTCTTGAAGACTTCTCCTGAATTCACTGGTTGAATGAAGTTATTACATGTTTCTATTTGTTCTTATTTGACTCGATTATCGATTAAATAATCGGTTCCCCTTACATAGATTATTACGTCATTGCAAGTTGTGGGGGCACTATTGCGTCTTTCTGGGACCTTTAATCAATCATAGCCCGTGAAAATGGACTTTCCCATTAGCTGATGCAATAGTTTAACTTATTGCGTAATATCTCCCTTTGGACAAGTACTGACTTGACCAATATCCCCTCCACAAAAGCTGATGCAACATCGCAAATCATTGCGTAAGGCTTAAGGCCTTTTAGTATATAATAGTTCGGGGGTAGACAGACATAGAGGTCCCCGTTATTTTCCTAAAAACTACTTATACTAGGGTTACATTTTGTGAAGGGCTCGTCGTCCGTTACAGCTTTATTAGTGTAGGACATGGGCGCGCCAACGTTTATCATGAATTCAGTACTTTATTCTAGACTGCCAACTTAACATAATTTATTAGCCGGATAGTTAAAAAAAAGGTTGTTTCTTACATTTCGACAATCATATTTTTGTATGAAACAGTTAAACAGGACCGGTCTGAAAAGAGGTGGCCAGATGGTCTAGGCGCGCATTGCGAAGGTTGGTTTGAGTTGGCGTAGAAGAAGAGTACCTGAAAGGATATGGGGAGACCTTTGCCCAGCAGTGGCACATGCATACAAGGCTAATTAAAAATGAAACAGTTGTTTTTTTCGAACAACCAACTGGAATAAATCTCTGCGGCGATACTCTAGAATTATTATGAGCTGAATTCATGGCAGCAGTTAGCCGACAAACCTTTTTTTAATTAACTGAAATTATTTTGGAAGAACTGTCATGTTGAAAAAATTACTAGAGAAAACTTTATAGCTCATTAGCAATGCAATTACGATTATCAATCTGGTAAACAGTCAGTTAATAATATTGTTTTTATTTACGATGACTCTCACATTTCAGTCATAAATATCTTTTATAATAATAAACTTACTGAATACATCATTCAAAGGGTCAAAACTTGGCCCCAATGTCGATGGACATATTTAATTTAATTGCCCATTAACTTAAACCTCCTGCAGGCACAAGCACACAGTAGCCATAAGATTCATATCACAATAATGACAAATTGCTAATAAATCTCCCTTTAAAAGCTAAACCAATAAATAAAAGCTTCTGCACAAAACGCATACATCAATCTGATGCTACAAGTATTTGCATAAGCGAATCTTAGACGCGGGCCATCCATCACAGCTCCGTAGAATAATTAGCTAGTCGCTTTCGCAATCATCGGAAAACGTTTCTAAATGGCTTGGACAGCTTCCTTACAGACTGCGATTAAATTCTGATAGCTGGCGGCGAGGCTATTTGTCGTGGAACTGACGGGTAGTCGCGTGTGCTGAGTACTGCCGAGTTGTCGGGAAAACGTGGAGGGCGATGCTGTGTTGTTTGTTTAAGTGTGATTATTGGGTCGATGATTTGGGGAACGATTTGAATAGTATAGGCTGTAGGGTAGAGCGAATCAACGCGATAACAGTTACCATCAATTTAGTACACGATTCTTGAGCTAACAGCGATGTGTTTGTGATAAAACAGTTTTAAACTTATACTGTCGCTTACGAGGATATCTTCTGAGATTGTTTTTAATTTTGAGCTCCCCATATTTCGACACTGTTGCAAGCGCCATGATGATACTTATTATTCAAACAGTGTTTGAAAAACGTTTTTAATGTCAAAATAAGTTTCTCCGTTCGGGAATAGAAGCAAATATGATACTTAACTTAGTTTGCGCATTGCACAAATGATCAGCATGATAAATCTCACGTAAGGTGTCGTACTGCCTGTCTGACCTATGCTTTCGGCAGTAATCCTACCTGCTGTCATTCGGCAATGCCTTGTCTGTCTATCTCCATGGGGGTTAAGTTCGACTGTGGAAGTTTACCGTCCCACGATGAAGGATTTATTCGAGGACAGCTGTGTAAACACCGTTTGCTGAAGGTGCTGGGATGTTAAAAGAGGCAAGATTGCGCGGGCGCTTACTGTGACCTCCAAACAAGAATAACGATTCATATTGTATAGGAGTAGGTAGCACAAATCGAACGAACTTCGAAGTGAACTAAATGCTCCAGACTATTCTAAATGGCCTGAACGGCTTCCTTACGGCCAGCGATTAAGAACAGATAGCCGTTGGCACAGTTATTTGTCGCTTTCTGACTGGCTCCTACACTAGGAAGATTAGTTGCGCTTGCGCCGATCAAGAGTCGTACTGTTACGTTTACGGGTAGTGCCATTGTCAGTTATGAAATCGTTGTGAAGATTGATAGTAGTGTTTGACTGGGATTGTGTTTTGTTGAGGCCGTTTTTATTTTGAACTTTGTTGACCTTTTTTGTTTGTGGTGTTGGTGATTTTGGTGATGGCACGTCTTGTTGAAAGTAGTTGGTAAAGGTACCGTTGCATTTTAGGTAGTGTTTTTACGCCGATCGGTTGTCTGATAATGACTGATAAGTAAACCCAGGGTCAGTTGACGTACCCGCGGTGGGTGTAGGATTGGGGGGTTAGGATAGGTTAGCTGCATAGTGGTCCCCACCACTAAAAACTACAAGCAATCTATCACACACTCTCTACTCGGTTGTAGGTTGCTTTTAGTTTTCCACTAGACCTGTATCATTTATAAGTTCATGCGAGCGGCGGACGCATAATCCTCCCTGCACCATGCATCTGACGTTTTTTTTTGGCTCGTTATAATGTAAACTATTTATGAAAAAAGTTTCAACCTAGGCGTACTATGACTTTTTTTACAGCTTTCTTAACTTCCCAATCCGACCTACACCACCGCTACTTGAGCAGCTGACGGTTGGTTTATTTATTGGTAATATAAGACCTTCGATGACAATATCAGCCGGCTTACTATGACTTTTTATTTGCCACGGTACCTACTGGTACCGTGAAGTTATTTTACTTCACATTTCCAATCAGTGTTTATTCAATTTTACCTCGTTCGTGAGAAGGAATCATAGGTAGGTACTACAGAAACGCGTAACGATAAAAATGTGAAGATATGTGCACAGCGATGTCACTTCTTCTGCATACCTCGTGTGACTAACCGTACTTTTCATTTAAATGATATTCACACGGTCATCGCGTTACATTACGCCAAAGAAAGTGCTTTTATTACTCAAACGGGAGATGCAATCTACGAGAAAACTAGTGTGAAATTTAAAAATACTTATCTAATGGAATTCAAGGAGATTCTGTGTTCTCACGTGTCGATGGAGCCAGTTCATCCATCCATGTTCGGTCTTTAATCGACATACTTATCGGACAATTTTCCCAAGAAAAAGAAGTTAGTTTAGATCCATTAGCCCGGTAGCAGTAGATTTTCCCGTAATTGCGACGGACGCATCGCACGCCGACCGTCACGTGCACAAATCGAAGCTTCTCAAGTAATCAAGTAAGTAGTACTTTTTGTAATTTATTTAGCGGAAATTCTTCGCGTACCGTTCACTCAATAACGGATTCTCCACACTTCCTTTTCGCACTCGGAACGCGATAATCATCTCCTTTTGGACATTGTCGCGTAACACGTGCACCGTGCTGCGGTCAGCCAGGCGACCGGTTCCCAAATTACTGCTGTTAATGATTACCTCTCCATTTAGCGTGATCTTACGCATTCTCACCACGGTCGTTGCCTCTCGTCGCTGATGCAATCGCCCTCAACTTAACACCGTCACTTCTTGGCAACTAAGCTACACTTGTATTTGCTCAAAACTTATGAAGTTTGCAATTCCCTTTCGACCAGACAATGGAGCTTTCTAAAGCTAACAGTATAAAACTGTGCTATAAACACACACGTAGCGTTGTTGCGTGTCTGTATGTTTGTTCGTTTGTCAGTTTAATGAACAGGCCTGCGTCACGGACATTAACTCCTCAACATTACAAACATAGTTGTTCTGGTACTTCCATCAAAGTTTCTAATGCACAGAGTTGAGAATGGCTGGTATAGCGTTTAGGTTGGTATCATTTGTTTGCGGTCCAAGTTCCGAGTCGATAGATTGATCAAATAGAAAGGTTACGACTGGTGGGCGTGACCTTTCCGACTTGTGATTCTGAGCCCTTCGAAAATGCGCTGTTGAGAAACTTCGGGCGTGTCAGCGTATGCGTCCTACAATCGATCATCGGCTTATAATAGTTGTACAAGGAGACAAGTACAACCTAGCAACAATGTTCGAAGGCAAAATTCAAACCTCTGTCGACGTCGTGATACTTTTGACGTATAAAGCGCAGTTTGGCGTCGTGATTACGTTTTGTCGTAAAGACATGACTCCACCGCTCAAAAGGTTAAACATTGACAGAACGACTGTAAAATGAATATTATCTACGACTTTTGTGATCGATGCATTGTGTGGCTTTTTGACCATATTTGTTCAAAGGTTATGGAACACGATATTTCAATCGTTGCGGATCTATCAATTTGTTTACTGCACGACTGTATGCTATTGTTGAGCCAACTTTGGGAGATTATCGATCGAAGCTCGTAAGAGCAGAACTGTACTTTTGGTTTATGATGATTATAAACTATTGTAGTTTCTGATTAATTATTGTTGACAGTAAAAAATGACAAAAATTACCACTTGACATAACACAGAGGTTGTCAATTCCATTGCAGGCTGTCGAAAGTTTATATCATTGTCCAAATGTCATTTTATATTGGCCATAAAACGGTTTACTGCCTGTCTAATTTGGTGTTTATTGAACAAGACAGTAATTAACATTTTAACTTGTTAAAATAATTTTATTTGTCGGCCCGATAGTTGAAATTGCAACAGTGCAATAACATTAGGTAAGCCAATACTTTTGTGTGTTTTTTTATATAATGATAATAATAAAATATGTATGTTATTAAAGGGAGCTTAGTGCTTACTCATGAACTTCTCAAGCAAAGTTACTTAATAAAATTTATACATATGGGACCACCGCGAGGGCTTCCTCTACCAAAGAATCGTGTAAATCGGTCCAGTCATCATGGAGTATCGGGTGTAAATGCATGAAAAAAAAGATGCCGCTGGAGTACATAACCTTCTTTTCAATAGTTGGTGAAAAAGTTATTTCATATCGATCAGACTCAAGTATGAATGCGTCGTGTCTCCACAGACAATGATCTTGCGCTGCGTACCCGCTGCTAACTGCGTATCTTGACGATATTATAATTGCATCAGTTGAATTTTGGGCCAAAAACTTAATGAAAGTGCAATCGATATTCTAAGAATCGATACGCTAAGACGGTTGAAATTAAAAATAGGGGATCTATGAAGTAACTCATATACAGGGCTTTTTAAAAGTTACTAGACCGCTACTTTATTTATTTATTTAAACTTCATGACAAGAGTGGTACATAGGCGGACTTCACAAGGCATTCTCTATTACTCTGTGCTACTTCTAGCACAGTACAATAAAACAATTTCCCTTGAAAGCTAGCTGTATATAATAATAGGTGTTATTGTCCAATGGCGGCGCAAAAACGTAATGGTTTGAGTCTATGAAAGTTAATTAGGTGCGTTCCTAACGGGGAAATATCAATTAAACGGATGGTCAGCGGCGCGGGCGTGGGTTGTGGAGGTCTAATCAGGTCACTGTCATGGTATGGAGAAGTTTGTTTAGTTTAAAAAAAACCTATGGATTTGGGGCAATTAATGGTTACTTTATAAGGTATACTTTTTGGAAGAGGATGGGGACGTATAAGATATAATGGTAGAAAAATAAGAACAGAATGCTTCGGGACCGTCGATATTAGAGTGTCTCAATAGCAAGAGAAATCTTGGGTAGTGTGGTTTCCTCACGATGTTTTCCTTCATCACCTTAGATCTAAAGGTTCAAATGATTACAGCTGCATCGGACCCAACAGTCGGGAACAGACTAGGCAGATGATGACAACATCGATTGTATTGTATTGGACAACGGGCTGGTGTCCGCAACTCCACGTCAAAGTGCGTATTTTGCGTATGGGCTATAATCAAACACGCGGGCCCAGTGCGGGTTGGTAGATGTGACATGTCTTCGAATTTTTGGTTCTAGGACATGTCGGTTTCTTCACGATGTTTTGCTTCACCGTATTTGAAAGCAGTGGTGATGGAAAAAATTACACAAACAATGCGCCATGCGACCACAGGAGCTAAATTAGCAATGGCGTTGCTAATTTAGCTCCTGTAGTCCCCTTAAAAGCTAGATAGCTAAGACAATGTTTACACTTGGGACAAAGCTTAGAGGCGTATATCTTACAATAGTGAGGTGGTGGTAATGAATTACAGCGTTCGTTTTGAATTACGTGCAAAACATTTTACTGCTTGGATAGTATCTCTAAGTTATAGCGAGACATAAAATCGTCGGAGACACTCAATGCTGATATTTGTAAGATACTTACAGGATTTTGTAACTGTTCCTTCTACACGTTTTAACATAGCGTTGTTTTAGTGTAGGAGTTTTAAGACTGTGAGCTCAACTTATTTCAGATATAAATTTAAAATGGTGGCCAATCTTTCAGCTTTGGGTGACTGGTAGCAGTTGGATGAATGTAGTCGAGGATCGAGTAAATTCCATTCAAATTTTACCAATCAAATCTTCCCAAGACGCCCCTCGACTGTGAGTCGTTCTATTCTGCAATAGAATTTATGATTTGTTACAGAATTCTAAACTACTGGGGTTGTATCTTTCTTTTTAGTTTTTATTTAAGTTACTTTTTACACGTATTTAAAAAAAAAAATGTTTTTTGAAATATGATCGATCAACACTTCATTTTTTTTTTATTTGTATGGATGAACCCTTTGTCTATTTTTGTCAGGTAACGTTAGAACCTATAATAAAACTAGCTGACTCGCGCAACTTCGTCTGCGTCTCATAATTTGAGATTTAAACTATCCTATCTCTCAAGTTGGATCGAACTGCACATGGTGTGCGAATTTTATTATAATCGGTTAAGTGGTTTAGGAGTCCATTGAGGACAAACATTGTGACACGAGATTTATATATATTAAGATATGTCGTCATCATGTTCCCATTCCTAGGACACAGCCTCCTCTCACTGAGAGGGAATGGGCTATATTCCACCACGCGGGCCCAGTGCGGATTGGTAAATGTCACATGTCTTCGAATTTTTGGTTCTAGGACATGCCGGTTTCCTCACAATGTTTTCCTACACTGTTTTGAGAGCAGTGGTGATGAAATAAATTACACAAAGTTATGCGCCTGCCAGGGTTCGAACCGAAGACTTACTGTTCGTAAGTCGGGGTCGCCACCACTGTATCACCGCTGCTCTCATAAAATATGTACTTATCCTTACCCCCGTACCTACATTTCTCTATGTCATATAAATTGTTCCATCGCTGACAATTACGGGAGTATTTTAACATTTTAAGGTCACAATGTCCGGACGTTCGACCAATATATAATTGTTCAGTTGACGTGGGTCTGACGGGCCTGTCCCGCTGGTGTCTGGCGGACCCCGCAGGGTCTGGCAGACCTACCCGCGGCGTTTGAGGGTTGACTGCCACTCTTTTTGTTCAGTGTTCAATTAGCAATGTTTGTAGCGCCATTTGAGTAATTATGCTCCGAAGCTAATTTAGTTACGTTTGATAGGCGACTGAAGCGCGTTTGGAGTTTGTTTTAAAAATTTATTCGATGCACGAGTAGGCAGTGTTTGTTTGTGAAATGTAATGGCGATCCCCTTGTTAAAAGAGAAAAAGGAAAATGAGTAAATTGTGATGTGGCCATTCATTTTGAAATTTCGAATTGTATTTCTATATACGTTGTTTGAGACAATTTTTACCATCTGTTCTGAATCGATTGTTACTATTGTATGTGCTTTTAATTTAAAGCTTCTTCGTAAAAGTTAAGTTTCCATCACCATACTACCCTTTTGAGTTTTTACCCTTAAACAGTTTTTTTGCTTATTTTTCAGACATAACCAGAAGCAGCCGCGGTGTATGGATTTGTGTCCGATTGATATGAAACAGGCTCTCCCCCTATTACATGGGACTTAAACATGACTGGCGAAATGTGGGTGTACTAAAAGGTACACCTTCCACAAGCCTTGCTTAGTGTGGCACTACTGTGTGTAAGGTCCAGCCATATTTTTTTATTTTTTATTACACTCGAGAGCAATGAATCCGGGTCACTTAAAGAATGTTAAAAATCTCGGAAACTAAAAATGATAGGTTAATGCAATAAATTGTATTTAATAGACTATGTAATACTCCTTAAATGAAAGTAAAAAAAATATGAGTCACCATACATTTTATTAACACAAAATTACATAAAGAAAAAAACTGCTGATCTCTCCTTAAAACAAAAATAGGAAACATGAAATTTTTGAACTTTATTACGATTTTCTTGAATTTTAATACTTCGTATTGCCTCCTCGTGCTTCCATTACTGCGTTTACGCGGTTTGGCATGCTGTACACCAAGTTCCTTATACGATTTTGGGGAATATTCTCCCATTCCTCTGTGAGAGCAATTTTGAGCTCACGAAGCGTGATTGGGGGAGGGTTTCGTTGTTTTACGCATCTGCCTAGCTCGTCCCAAGCATGCTCGATCGGGTTGATATCCGGGCTGCGCGCTGGCCACTCCATACGAGTAATGTTCATCTCTTGAAGGTAGTCATTCACAATCCTACCTGTATGAGGTCGGGCATTGTCATGCATAAATATAGCATCCTCACCTAAATTGACCATAAATGGACCAACGTGATCATTGAGGATTTCTTCCACATATCTTACGCTAGTTAAAGAGCCGTTTTCTATGATCACCAGCTCTGTGCGACTTTCAGAAGAAATTCCGGCCCACACAAGTACAGACCCACCACCGTAGGCTACTTTTTCTTCGATGCATGCTTGCTTGAATCTTTCCCCTGGTCTTCGATACACTCTGTGTCTTCCATCGTGCTTGTAGAGCATAAATTTTGATTCGTCGGAGAACATAACTTTTGACCAATCTTCAATACTCCAATTTACGTGGCTCTGGGCATATCTTAGTCTTGAAATACGATGCCCACGCTCCAGTTTAGGGCCGTTTGCAGGTCTAAGGGGTTTTAAGTTAGATTCAGCAAGCCGACGTCTTACTGTCCATGCACTTGGGTTACTTCCTCCGAGGCGTCGAAACTGATTTGTGAGTTCAGTTCCTGTGAGAAAGCGATTTCGAAGCATGGTGTTCACCAAGTATCGGTCCTCTCGTGCTGTGGTACACCTGGTTCTGCCCGTTCCTGGTCTGCGTAGGTTAGAACCAGTTTCTTCGTAACGTCGGAGAACTCTTTGTACTGTTGACAGCGACACACCGACAGTCCTGGCTGTATCGCGCTGACTCCGGCCGGTTTCCAGCATTGTAAGTATTCTGGTGCATTCTTCAGGCGTAAGCGACATAATTTCAGCTTGAATAATGAATATAGAGCACTATCAACATGGTTTATGTACCCACATATATGACGGATTACAAACAAAAGCAAAACCAAATGCTGTAATTTCGTAGTTCCATCTTCGAAAGTGGCCCTTTTTCAAATTTGATTTTTATGATATAACTTTACAATAACTAAGAAGTTTTAATACCTTCATTTAAGGAGTATTACATTGTCTATTAAATACAATTTATTGCATTAACCTAGCATTTTTAGTTTCCGAGATTTTTAGGATTCTTTAAGTGACCCGGATTCATTGCTCTCGAGTGTATTTATTTTATTTAATGACAGGCGTATTGTTATGTTATATCCAGAAAACACACCACTCATCCACTACAGATGCTCACCAAAATTAACTCATTATCTTTAATCTAGCTTACTCTTATGTCCCTGGGGGGGTCCTGGGGATTACCGGGATCAAAAGCGGTATGTGTGTTTATCCAGAATATTAGCTATTCCGATACTAAATCCAAATCTAAATCTGTTAAGCTGTTTGAGTGTGAAGGAGTAACACACACACAAACTTTCGCCTTTATTTTATTTTTTTCGCACTGTTTTAGACTTTCACGGTTTTTCAATACTTACGGGATTATATCCGTGATTTGGTTCTGGTTCTATGAGCTCCCGATATTTAGACACTGTTGCAACTTTGCAAGCATCGTGTTCGCGGAAATACTGAAGAAATATGCGGGTGGGAAGAAAATTCACGGATATTATCCAAGTGTGTAAGTGTGTTATTTTTTAAAAATATTAGTGTGAGTGACCGTTAAATTGTCAAACACGTTAGATTGTAATCTCTCTAGCGATATTGTAAACTCTCGAAATATTGTCAACCGAACATACGGAAATATCTCTGCCTCCATAATCTGGACTTGGGCACCCCCGGCGTTAGGTTGGTTGGGTTCCTTTAAACCCTGCACTCGGAAATAGTCGTCGACTACGGTTTTTAGGAGAATATAAATAAAGTGTTTTAAGGTTAGGTTATACTAATCGGTATTTCTCAGGAATGGTACATTATCTTTTCATGAGAGTGGTAGTGGTAAGGTGGACCCCTCCTTCCCTCCACACCGCGTGAGTTGACTACCATCGCATGCATTTCACGAAAAATAATGCGATTTATTGTAAGCAGTATGTTCAGTTGACAATATTTCGAGAGTTTACAATATCGCTAGAGAGATTACAATCTAACGTGTTTGTCAATTTTACGGTGTCATATCCACCACTCATCAATTAAACAAGTCAAACATTACCCTACTTATCTTAGAGCCCACCTATCTACATCTAAGTACATAAATCTATCTTATGGCTATCAGATCAACCCACTAGGTCGCGTCCATCGCAAGCGCAAGCGCAGGAAGTCACGCGTGGTGATGACATCAGGGCACGAACCCTCGACGTGGGTTCGGCCTGATAGGCTGATGGGCTGTGATAGTGTAATGAGTAGCTACAGGTGGGTAGGCAATGGTAATGGGGGATCTGTTTGTGTTACTAATTGATGGAGCAAGAATACACCGTTTCTTTAAAGAGAGGGGTACTTATTGTCTTTCAATCGGTGAACAAGAAACCTGATTTTTAAGCCTGTGGGTAAGTCTTAGCTAGGTTAGTCCATAATATCAAATCATCAGGGTTTTTTTCTCGGATTGGAAATCATCAAACAACTTCTCCCAGTCTGGGCGGAGCGGGGGAGGCAGTGTCAGACTTTTACTGACTAAAACGCATCCATGTTCCTTCCTCGCCCTTTATGTTCCGGGGCCACCGTATCTCTTGCCCCGAGATCATCACGCTTGTAATCCCAAAGGGATAGGCATACGCGTATCTGTTGTTAACTTACATTTATTTTTTATTTTATTGCAACAGTAATTTATGTGTTTGTGTTCCATTTAATATGGGGCCAGCCTATTGGCATTAACGTAAAATCCGTACTGATAAATTCTTGATAGAAAATGCATTGACAATTTACTCGATTTGGGAATCGAATGCAGCAACGACAGTTCTTTCACAGTTGTTATGTCTTGTGACTGGGACTGTAGCTACATTTTATTTTCATCTTTATTTCGACAATTCAAAAGTGCCTGTAACCGGCCTACTTGAAATAAATGCTTTGATATTGATTCTGCACCTCAGGCCCCACAGTAGTGCAGTCGTACCATAAAAATCGTACAAATAAGAAACAACATAAATCATTAAGTTTCATACTATTTTCAACTTTAATGGGTATCGTTTACCTAATCTAAAAATTAAACTAAGCTCTATGGTTATTACTTAGGCATTCGTTTAATCTCAAAATAGCGATCAACCCGTTACGTGCTACAGGCACAAATGACCATCGAATACCAGCATCGTCACACAATAGCCCATTGTGTATACGTGCACAGATCGCTACACACTTTATTAATGACTTGAATTAGTCAGAGAAGACGTTCTCTACGCCTATCTCGAGAGAATTGGCGAAGAAGAGATTTATCTTAGGACTAACTTAGTGTTGCTTTATTAATCGAAGCAAAACACTTAGACTAGATAACTAGTCATCCGTTTTAGATGTTGTTTGGTATTTCTACAACGGATTTCAAAAATCTTATTGGAGCAGAGGCCCTACTCTCTAACGCTTCCTCAGTATATTCGGATCCATCCGTCTCTCTCACTCGCACTCATCTGCAGACGTGCGCGATAGAGACGGATAACGGACGAAGCGTTAGAGAGCAGGGTCTCAGCTCCAGACGTAGGACGGTTAATGCACTCAAGTATTTGTCAGTGTCCACTGTCCTCAGCCGGTTTGTAATTTGTCCGTGTCGTCGTCTAGGCTCTCTGATTGTGTTTCAATTAAAGTGTTATTTTGGAAACTTTCTGTGTCTTTTTCACATAAAATCTCGTTCTTTCTTCGACGAAGGCTATCCCTGAGGAATTCCATAAATAAGTGTTTGTTTAGTTTAGTTAGTTAGACTGTTACCATCATCATTCTTCTAACCTTATCCTAATTTATTTGTGGTCGGTGCACCATCATGTCCACTTCTTCGATACTTCTCTACTACTCCTCATCCCAGCAGTTACCTCCTTCATATCATCCTTCACACAGCCAGTCCATCGCTTTTTTGGTCTTCTTATAGCTATCTACTTACTACATAGTAAGACTGTTATATAACGAACAAAGTCATATAATGTCAATTATCTATACTAATATTATAAAGCAGAAGAGTTTGTTTGTTTGTTTGGTTGAACGCGCTAATCTCAAGAACTACTGGTTCAAATTGAAAAAAATTTTGTGTTGGATAGTCCATTTATCGAGGAAGGCTATAGGCTATAAAACATCACGCTACGACCATTAGGAGCGGAGCAGGAATGAAAAATGTTGCAAAAACGGGGATATTTTTTCATTTCGTTTTTCTCTCATTATGTGACGCAGACGAAGTTGCGTGGGTCAGCTAGTTAGTTCTATAAAATTAGCAAGTGTTTCCTCTTTGTTATCGCTCCACCATCATCTTGTATGTCACACTTTCTAACAAACACGTTAGAAAATCCCCCAAGATTCCGTTACTCTTACTTGGTGAGAACATCTTCATGAATGAATGAATGGACCCAGGGCCCAAGTCACCATGTAGGTTCCCTCTATCAATTAATTCTAACCCTCACATCTTCTCATTAATCATCATTACGGCCGAGCGGCCATAACTGCGCTATTATCAGCCATGCAGAAGTGGCCATCGAGTTTTTCCGCGCACCGAGGCAGCCACCATTGTGTATACGCGATGGAAGATAAGCCTTTATTACAACCCGTTAGTGAATAATGCACGTATAAGGGCCTAACGTGTAATGCATTCATTGAAATATTTGCGTGTATCTAGCTGTGGGACATCGCAAGGTGTGGTCAGGGTTATCCGCTGGTTCAGAGGAGGTTAGGTCGTTTTTTTTGAGTGGGGTAAATTGGAGTGTGGTTTGATTGTAATGTTTTTATGGGTCTAATTACTGCATTACACAACATCATGGCTATGTTCTGCAAAGAATTAAGTAGAGATGGATTTGTGTAAGTCCTACTACATCTTTGTCTTTTGCTGTGCCCGACAGGGTCCATAATGATCTCATTTTGAAAATTTACCACCTAAGTACACATTGTGGAATGCAAATAAAGTTTGAGTATTGAGTATTAAGTACACCCAAATCTCGCCAGTTAATTTCAAGAGATCAAATACTAAAGCAATGTTAACGGTATTAGGGCTCCCTATTACCGTTAAAATCGCTTAGCTATGGTAGCAAATTTAAAAAAAAAATCAAGTGTTTTATGACCCGAATGGCGCAGCGGTAGTAAGGCTGCCTTACGTTCTTAGGGTTCCGGGTTCGAATCCCGGTAGGAGCAAATGTTTTGTGTGATGAGCATGGACATTTGTTTCCGAGTCATGAATGCTTATATGTATAATAAGAATGTATTTACAAAAAAAAAGTATATATGTAGTATATCAACTGTCTGGTGGACACGACACAAGCCTTGCTTAGTGTGGCACTAGACGGCGCTGTGTGTATTGTCCAGCGATATTTGATATTTATTTCTTCACAGAAAATATACCTCAGTAGTTAAATGTGTAAAATTTTAAAAAGTTAAAAAAAATACGTTTACATCTATTCACAAATATGAGAAACGAAAGCCGAACCAAACAACACGAATCGACACTTTTCATTGCAATCCACATAAAGGCCATGGTATATTGAATAGATAATAATTTAAAGTGTAGTATTTGATCTATGTCCGAGTATTTACCAAGTAGCATTAACAGTCGCTAATTGGAATAAATGGGGTTTAAATGGAATTTAGAGTCAATGTCATCTGTTAGCCGAGTGGTGAAGGAAATCATGGTTTTAATGCCATGCCGAGTGCCGACGTCGAGTCAGTCTAACTTTTAATGTGTTTGGTTTATAAACTGTATATTATTCGCAATAGGACATGTGTATGGTATGGAATTAAAGTTGTCATTGGTGTCGATTCTGTTGTGCACAAACTAAACTTAATTTAGCCTATTGCTATCTTTTTCTCTCTAATAAAACGAGAAAGAGACGGACGTAATTTAGAGCTGTCAAATTTAATTTGAACTCAAATTTCCATACAAATGAAGGGTCCACGTAAAAACGTGTCGACTAAAAACACGGTGAAGCGCAAAGCATAAACTAGTTTCACATCTCTAACTTAGTTCATAGCTATAGCCGTCCTTTTCTCGCACTGCCTTTTAGTAAAAGATAGCAATAGCCTAAATTAAGTTTAGTTTGTGCACAACAGAATCAACACCATTATATGGGAAATATAATTGCAGTAAAGCTTTGGTTTAGGGTACCTTATATGTAGCTAGATAGGTCAGCGATTTATGTACGTACAATTGTCCATCTTTAGCAGTCGTTACAGGTAGTCAGTGGCCCAAAAAGTCTGACAACCAGTCTCACCAAGTGGTATCGTATTACCCAGTATTAACTGGGTTGTGGAGGTCAGGTAAGCAGTCCTTCTATGTAAATACTGGTATTCAGCTGCATCCGGTTAGACTGGATGCCGACCCCAACATAGTTGGGAAAAGGCTCGGCAGATGATGATGATGAATTATTATGTTAAGTGTATATTTATTTTGGAACTGAAAATGTTTGGTCTTTGGTCACCTCGGTATAGAGTGGGTTTATTTTATTTGAAGGTAATATAATTCTTTAAGGGGCCGGCAGAGCGTGCGTCGTTCAAAATAATAATTCGTAAACGAAACATATTCTTAAGAAAGTGTGTATTTATTTCCATTGGATTACATAATATCTAGGTTCCCAAATATATATTTAGACGAGATATATGAGGAATTTAAAATATCTGTAGAAAACATTTTTTATCTCATAACTCTTGCTTAAATCAATGTCCATTCATAACATATATGTTACTTAATAGAGATGTCTAATGGTGAAAGAATGTTTAAAATCGGTCGAGTAGTTTTAGAGTTAAATCGGAACAAACACACAAACGAAAAATCAATTCTTTCCTCTTAATAACATTAGTATAGATAAACTCACGCCCTTTTTCCCGTGAATACGCAGAAACTACAAAACGCAACTTTCTCCATTCTTATCTATTCCTTTCGTCATCAGAGTTACCGTTGATTTGCCAAAATCCAGTCAGTTTTAACTCCTAACTGCACTCGTCCTAGACCTGCTCGACCAAGTACCACTATCACTCATCTCGCATATTTCCACGTTACTCGTATTGTTCTACACACAGTTATGTTTAAATTAACGGGCCCCGTTTACGCCCATGTTTATCTAGAACATCTTATTGCATAGTTAACACACGAAATAAAGATGGGCAGAAGGTGCACTGCACTAATAACCTATTACACAGTATTGGGATGCGCATAATCAGACAATAAGCCTTCATCATCATCATTATCATTTCATTCACTGCTGGACATAGACCTCCCCCAAGTGTCGCCACATTGACCGGTCCCGTGCGATTCGCATCTAGCGGATTCCAGCCCTCACCATATCATCTGTCCACCTAGTGGGAGGTCTTCCAACAAAACGTCTTCCGGTTCGCGGTCGCCACTCCAGAACTTTTCAACCCCATCGGCCATCTGTTCTGCAAGCAATGTGCATGCCCATTGCCACTTAATTTTGGCAATTCTTCGGGCTACATCGGTTACTTTGGTTCTCTTGCGGATGTCTTCAACAAGCCTTCATAGACCTCATTAAAGTAGCCGGTAGAAAGTGGATATAAATGGAGAGGTTTGAAAGACCAACACTCAGCATTGTGTGGACAAGGGTTGAAGAAGAAGATCACCATATAATGATCCCACTGCTGTGACGAGGGCCTCTTCTCTCTGTGAGTCATCAGTAACAACCACGTGGACCCAGTGCGAGTTGGTTGGTCGACAGATGTCTTGGAATATGAATAGGTTGGTCGCAATCCCATTGTTTTGCCATAAGAAGAACGTGAATTTCAATTTGACTGCGTGTGTAAAGTGCTTATCAACTCAGTAGTGATAGTATAATGTGCGACTATCGGAGTCATAGGTCTCGTTTTTACTCAACCTTTGTTTGTTTTTTTATTCACGTGCGTATAATGCGTATTGTATAATTATCACTTGCTTTGGTGAAGGAAAATATCGTGAGGAAACCAAACCGGCATGCCTGTGAGATATTTCTTTACAGCATGGAAAGCCAAATCAGAGACCCATAGACAACATAAAACTCTGACCACAAAAAAAGCCAAGGAAGTTAAGTTATTGCGATCTCAACTGGCAGCCACTCTACACCTTTCTTATACAGGGTGTAAACCACCTCATCACAAAGCCGTTAACCAAGCATTCTGTACATCAAACTAAGTAACTTTACGCAAAAAATATTGCTGGGAAACTTTTTTTTTGAGGTTATAAATTCTGTTTTGTGGTAGAACTCAATGTAACGCACTTAAAACATTGTGCAGATGGATGGATTGAACAGTACGGAGGTCGTGGAGGTGTTAAAAGTTAAAATCTTACAAAAAAAACTTGTATTTAAAAAAAACACTTGTCAAAAAGTTGTAACTTTGACCCCCCATATCTCCGTAACTAGAAGGTTCCCAGGTATGGTGTAGAACAAAAAAATGATCGCAATGATGGGGAGAACAAGTGCCACCCTTTATAAAGCGAACATGAAACCACGCCGCTAGCCCATATCCGAGCCTTCTGTATCTTCCTACATAATGATGCTAGGCAACGAAGGTGTGGTGATGACTTGATGACCAGTTATTGCTTTCAATCGTAGCGCTCGCTGGTGAGCACCGTCCTATCGCGTAATGCTTGGCTGGGGTTTATTGGAGCCCCATCTATAATGCTGTGGAGTTATATAATTTAAGTGCGGGTTATCA
Organism: Xestia c-nigrum; assembly: GCA_916618015.1. NCBI lineage: Eukaryota > Metazoa > Arthropoda > Insecta > Lepidoptera > Noctuidae > Xestia > Xestia c-nigrum. Next base: position 19,050,246 of record OU745260.1, read on the forward strand.
TCGCCGTCTGGGATATTATAGAAAAGTTATCTAAGTTTTCGATTTAGATTCCGAATTGTTTGGTTTGAAAGAGGGGCCGGATAAGGTGAATTGGTGGTTGGTTTAACTGAAAAGGAATTAAATAAAGGTGAATGGTTCATTATATCGATGCTCAACGCGCTTGTGGAAACCAACCGTGCGTTGGACTTGTTTGCTGGAGAATAGAAGACGAATGTTGGTGGTTCTGTGAAAAGAAAGAAATAACGGACTGTTTAAGTTAATTTACTGTTAATGGTTTGTACTGTATATAAATAAATGAATCGTTGGTCAAATGAATGCGTTTAGGTTTTAAAAGTATAGAGTTATTTTATTTATTTATTCACTTTTTCCAGCTAATTAGACAGAAATAAACACAAATTAATGATCGAGCCATCTAAACACATTTATTATATAAGTAGAAAATAAATTCTTGATTTGCCTACGAATAATTGTTGACTCATTAAGCTAATCAATTCCCTTTTCTGATCGTAAAACCAGTGTATTTCTTTTAGAAAACGATCAAGTATCTACTTAATGCTTTAAAACTACAAAGTTTATGGTCTAAGTACTTACCATAGAAGTCGATACCGCATTTTTCTTGTAATTCTTTAGATTTACATGAAAACTAAGCTTACTGTCGGGGAATGAAGCAATTATTTCGTGCATAATTAAGGAAACGTATTACTAATCGATGTACGGCTCTAAATTAAGTGCATGGACTAATTGAAGCCGGTAAATCCGTGAGCAGCAACAGCTAGACTTGTGTAAGGCGTGGTGTATCGGTGGTAAAATAAATGCGTTTAGATTTTAAGAGTACAGAAATGTCTTTTATTTACCTATTTATTATTTTTTTCCAGCCAATTAGACAGAAATAAACACAAATTCATGATCGAGCCATGCGTTGGAGACTTGCGACTAAGCGATTTGGTCGATGTTTTGAAGATTCTTGGTCAGTGGAGCTTCTGCTAAGTTCATCTTTTGTTAAAGTCTTTCTTATGACACATATTGAATGATTGACATAGTAGCGATCGGTGGGTATACAGGTAAATATCACAGTCTGGTAGGCAGCTTCTAGGTTAGGTTCTCATTGTATTCTCCTAGCTTGATAGACTGGAAGCAGACACAAACATAGTTAGCTTACTAAATAGTCATATACCACACTAGCTGACCCACGCAACTTCGTCTGCGTCACATAAGAGAGAAAAACGAAAAAAAAACCCGTTTTTGCAATATTTTTCATTCCTGCCCCGCTCCTAATAATCGTAGCGTGATGTTATATAGCCTAAAGCCTTCCTCGATAAATGGACTATCCAACACAAAAATATTTTTTCTTTTCGAGCTGGTAGTTCCTGAGATTAGCGCTTTCAACCAAACAAACAAACAAACAAACTCTTCTCCTTTATAATATTAGTAAAGAAGTATAGATTTAGAATTTTGGATTTTTTGGACGTATTATACTGACATAGAGATTGTGGAATGGCCAGTTTAGGGCAGAAATAAGTCCAGCAGTTTTTAATGTTTAAAACATTTTTTTCAATTAGTTTGCAACAAATTCACCTAAAGATAAGCAGTACCTATCACTCGTTATCAGGCATTTGATCCTACTTTTCATGCATCTATATTATTGTACAAAATTATCGTTCAATTGTAGCTTCCGTCGATTGCGATTACCCCTATCATGTGAACACCGCCTAAGGACAAACGGGTCTGCACATCCGGATCCACAATAAATTATAGATTAGAAGCTAATGCAATTACATGCCGCGAGTTATTAATGTTTCGAGCACTTATAGTTTCAGCTTACGTACCTACCTATGGGCTGCGAGTAATAACTGTAATGGGTGCTCCATACGTAGAACTTGTGTGAGTCAGTTTCGGAATGTTTTACCGGTGAACAGATATGGGTTTTTTTGGAACAAGCCCTTTGTACTATTCCCGAAGCTCTAAAACTCCTGAAAGCCAGAATCATAAAAATGTATATCAAAGCATTTTTTTTCACGTTGTTAGCACTAGGCTATTAATTAACTTTAGGCTATGTGGGGTAATGTACTGTTAGCACTAGACTATTTATTTACTTTAGGTTATGTAGGGTAGTGTACGGAATAAAAGAATTGAATAATCATACAGGCATTTATTGTAAACTAAGACACTAATAATTATTCAGCGGGTTATTTAATTAACACAAGCAATGACATTACATCTCAGGTTTAAATAAGTTTCATGGTTTAAATATGTTTGAAAATAATACACGGTAGGTACACAAAAATAGCACTGGAATAGCACAAGAAAATAGCACAGAAATATCACATAAATAGTATTCACATATTAAAATATTATATTAGCTTAAAATAAACTGACCTGGCCTTGCTTCGACGGATAGCAATATTTCTTTACAGGGTAACAAACACTTTAAGGTCTTTACACTTCGGCGTCGCAGGAGCAAATGAGCTGCGAACGGCCGTTCCGTCGTTTAAAAAGCTATGCACAAACAGGCGTCGCCAGCCAACCGTTACTTGATTCAAACAAGAAAGCGGTTGGTTGACGAAATAAATGACAACTAGGTACCAAATTTACTTAAATCCTAACAGCTCGGCCATCCTGCTAGAGCAAGTCCCTTCGCTCTTTTATTTTGAGAGAACAATAAAATTTCACCATCAAAATTATATAATTAATTAATTTAATCATCTCGGTTCAAATAAAATGTTAACAATTTTTGTAATTCTCCATTACTAATAGTATGCTTAAATTAGTAAAACAACGAATATTACAATAAACATAATTTAGTTACATAAACACAGCTCAAAGTAAAAACAAAATAATAACAAAAAAAAATAGTAATCTATAAATGCAGAACTAAACCAAACAAAGATTGTATACAAAATATACGTATTGTTCTCTGTACCAAAACCAAAACACAAATGCAATACATAATAATCACAGTAAATGCAATATCTGAATTTTATCTTATAAATCAATTCTGTAAATGATGATTTTATTTAAACAATAATAAATTGCAGCAGGTAATTAAGCAGTATTTCCTATGTTGTATCGTGCTCAGATTCCGATGCAACGTTGGCGCATTCGGAATCCGAACTAACTAAGTGTTGATTAAAACTAAGCCATGGTTTCATTTTGTCCACCGCAATAATGTTTTCGTAATTACGACAACCCTTTTTTCGCGTTAGGGGGGTATCAGTTACTAAATAACGATCATTGGGCAAAACTTTAACGATCCTGTAGGGTCCTTGAAATTTCATTACTAATTTCTTGGACTTACCAGTATTCGGGATTTCCCTTCTCACGCTTACTAAATCTCCGACTACATATGATTTGCTTTTAATACGCTTTGAATCAAATCTCACCTTATCTTTTATCTGTTGGTTATCGATTCTTTCTCCCGCTTTGCTTCTTTCTTTTTCTAGATCTTCTGACGAAATACTTTCTATGACTTCGTCGATGACTTCACTGAGCCTGTTCTCAGTCTGACTTTTTAATCGTATACCAAATAATAGCTCTGAAGGGCTCTTACCGGTGGTTTTGTGCACTGTAGTGTTTAGGCCTATTTGTACATCAGGGACAAATTCGTCCCATATCCTTTCATCCTTACCATGCGTTTTGGTAGAAAGGGCATCGACGATTGTCCTATTAAATCGTTCCACTTGCCCATTCGCTCTCGGCGTAGCAACTGCGTTTAAGATATGTTTTATACCTAACGATTTTGTAAATGATCGAAAATTATTGCTAGTAAAGGACGTACCTTGATCGGTGATTAACCTAACGGGTGTTCCAAAATAACTTATGTGTTCTCGAAGAACTCTTATTGTAGTCGATGTCTTTGTATTTTTGACCGGCGAAATGTTGATGAACTTTGTAAAACCGTCTATTATAACTAGAAGATAAACATTACCTCTTTTGCTCCGAATGAACGGTCCCAGGTGATCAGCATGGATAGTGTGGAAAGGTATTTCTACCTTTGGAATTGGGTGTAACTCACCTTGCTGTTGCCCCGTCGTGCCCTTGTGGTGTGCACACTCTAAACATGATCGGACGTATTTTTTAATGAAGCGCCTCATCTTCGGGAACCAAAATGTTTGTTGTATTCTTGAAAGGGTTTTTTCGAAACCGAAATGACCGATGTCGTCATGGTTCATTTTAAGGACTTGCCAACGCACTCCTTTCGGTACTACCCATCGAACACAATCAGCTCCGTTGTAATTTAATAGACGATACACCTTACCGTTTTTTAGCTTGTAATTTTTGACTATTTCCAAAACTTTTTCAGATTCCGGATCATTCAAAATTCGTTTTATCCGGGAAATCTCTTCGTCAGTAGATTGGACCGTTGCGATCCAATCTTCCGTTTCGGTAGAGAGAACGTCAAGTATATGATCATCTATAACCGCCCTGTCCACCGGATTCCTACTTAGAGCGTCTGCGTGCATCATACCTGAGCCCGGTCTGTACTCTATCTCGCAATCAAACTCTTGAAGTTGGACCCACCAACGAGCGATTCGTGAAACTAGATCACGTTTTATTAGTGTCGTACGAAGCGCGTTGCAATCCGTTAATATTTTAAATGGAATTCCAAGAAGATAAACACGGAATCTGCTGAGAGAAGCTACGACCGCAAGCGTTTCTAGTTCAAAGGAATGCATTCGTTGCTCATCCGGAGTCGTTTTTCGGCTGAAGTAAGAGACCGGTTTGAGAAGACCTTCATCACATTTTTGCAATAGGATCCCTGCAATGCCATATTTGCACGCGTCAGTGTGTAACTGAGTCTCCCTTTTCGGATCGTAAAGAGCTAATATCGGACGAGAAACTAGAGCTTGCTTCAAAGAATCGAATGAATCATTTTGTTCCTTAGTCCATTTCCACTGACAGTCCTTTTTTAAAAGATCTGTCAATGGTTTACAAATGACGGCAAAACCTTTTACAAATCTACGAAAGAAACTAGCTAAACCGATAAACTGCCGTGTTTCGTGTTGGTTCTTCGGAACCGGGAATTTGGCCACTGCTTCGATTTTGCGAGTGCCTGGTTTAATACCTACAGGGCTGACTTCAAAACCTAGAAAATCTATTTTATCAAAGAAGAAATGGCATTTGGAAAGTTTCAACGTAAGTTTTCCTTTGCGTAAAACAATTAGTACTTCCTGGAGCCTTACGAGACCTTCTTCACACGTTCGTGCTGGAATGAGTATGTCATCCATATACACCAGAGCGTATTTGATCTTAGCTTCGGAAAGTATCTTATTTATTGTTCTTTGAAAAACTGAAGGGGCATTCACTAAGCCAAATGGCATCCGAGTATATTGATATTGTCCATCTGGGGTAACGAATGCAGTTTTATCTTGAGAAGATGTGGAAATAGGAATTTGATAGTAGCCGGATGCCAAATCAAGGGAAACGAATAATTTACTGCCAGCAAGTTGATCTAACTGGTCTTCAACTCTAGGGAGAGGATAATGATCCTTTTTAGTTCGTTTATTTAGAGCGCGGTAATCGACGCATAGTCGTTTTTCTCCAGTCTTTTTCTTGACAAGTACGATCGGACTCGCGTACGGCGACGAGGATTCTCGAACTATGCCTGCGTCAAGCATTTCGCTAACCATATCGCGAACGAGGGACCTCTCCGCTAACGACATTCTATAGGGTCTGTAAACTACCGGCTCAGAATTTTCCAACTCTATTACCATTTCTCCCGCAGAAGTAAGTCCTAACTCTTTCAAATTAGAAGAAAAACAATCTTTAAATCTATTGAGTAAGCATTGTAATTGAACTTTTTGTTCATTCGTAATTGTGGGACCTACGAGCAAGTGTTCTTCTAAATCCGATTTATCGAAAGACACTACGGAAACCTCTTGAATAGTGTAACTAGGGAATGCACGTGTTAACAATATATTTTTAGCAAAGTTTATTTGTGAATTGCTCATATTGAACACTATCACTTTACCTATACCTGATTTAAGATCGTATTCTCCCGGGAATAAGTAATATTCGCTACCGAGGGTACCTCTCACCGAACCATTGACATATATCTTCCCATTGTAATGATTGCACGAATTTACTGGAACAGTAACTATTTCGCCTGGTGCTAAAGAAATTACTTCCGAAACCCTCAAGAATAGTTTACGATCTACACCAACCTTTTCAAAAATTATTTCACTTGGCGTTTTGGTAATAACTATGTCAGGTAATTCTGTAAAAGTATGTCCCAATAACACAGGATATTTTAGAGCATGATTTTCGACGATTAGAATTTCAATATTTGCTTCTATACCTTGAACTTTGACATCAACTTTAGACCTACCCAATGGACTAACATAATTTCCACCTATTGCTCTCATCAAGGGCAAATCTGTGGTATCAACAGATAGCTTTAAACTATTAGCTTCGCTTTCCCTAATGAGGCTGCATTGGCTACCTAAATCAACGTGACATACCAATTCCATATCGTTAATTAGTATGTTAAAGATGTATTTAGAGTTAGACTCACCTGACGTTAGTTCTGACACCATTTTTTCTTCAACAGTCTCCTTTTGGCTGCTGTCTTGTGGTTTTTGTTTCCTGAACCTACAATAAGTATTTAAATGGCCCAACTTACTACAATTAGTGCACGTTGTTGCTGGCTTCTGGCATTGGATACTTTTGTGACCTTCTTCATTACAATTGTGACATACTAACCTTTTAGACTCGGAACCATTTCGTCTGTTGGGAGCGGTTGTCCCAGTTGCTCTCCTCTCATGTTTTCGACCTTTTTCCCCAGTGTCTCTAATAGAACCTATTTTAACCGTTTTTATGTATTTCAGTACCTCTTCAGGCTCCCGAAATTGAGCAGCTTGGGCACCGACTCTAATAGCGCGATCTTCGATCCCGTTGAGAATACAATCGACCGCTTTACGACCTTTTATACCACACCTGTTCAGCAGATTAGTTTTTTCGTAAAAGTAGTGCTCCAATGATTCGCCATAACGTGCTTTTTTAGCTAGCATTGTTATTAAAAGTTCCGCGTAATCGTCTCGACAAGGAACATTTTCTATCAACTTTCTTTTCCATTCGGTCCATGAGTAAAGGACTGTGCTGAGACCCTGGTACCAAATTTTTGCAACACCAGTTAGTTTTGGTAGGGCAAAATGGATAGTTTCTCTTTCGTCCCAACCATAGATCTCTGCACACTCCTCTACCTTGGTGAGCCACATCAAGATAGTCTGGTCTTTTGTCATTGGATCAAATTCCGGAATGACGTTGTTTAAAGAAAGTTTAGAGCTAGATCGACCTTTTACATCTTTAAGAATTTCTAAAAACTTATCCAAGATACTGTTAGTATTATCTTTATCATATAAATTAGTATTACAATGTTCGTGCGACTGAACATTCGGGGAATAATGACGTCGTTTTCTTTGTTTATCAATAGTTGAATGATCAGAATTGCTAGTTCGTCGTCTTTTACTCCCCGGACGTTGGTCGCATACCAAATCATCATTAGTTCGTTGCATTCGTTGATTGAGTCGTTTACGCGATGAAGACCGACCGTCTGAACTGCTACTAGAATAATCTACGCACCTTAAATTTCGTGATCTACGACGTCGGCGTACCCGTGACTCCCGAGGCTTACTACGTTGTTGGAAAGCATGTTCCGACAAGCGCGATTGGTGACATCGTTTGGACGACGACGTTTTTGATTTTTGAGGTTGGCCGTTGCTAGGGCGGATAATTACAGACTCGTCGCTTGAAATATATGGTGAATTCACCTCTTGCTGATCTGCGCTTGCAGCCGCTCCTCCGATAGACATGACTTCGTAGCCACTTGACAGTGGCACCGTGCCCAAGTTTCTTATACTTGATAACAGCACTTGTGCCCAAGCCTTAAACTTGATAACAGCACTGATGGTTAACGTGCCCAAGCCTTACACTTGACTTGATAACAGCACCGGCGATTAATGCGCCCAAGCCTTACATTTGACTTGAAAACAAGACTTCGTACCCACTTGACAGTGGCACCGTGCCCAAGTTTCTTATACTTGATAACAGCACTTGTGCCCAAGCGTTAAACTTGATAGCAGCACTGATGGTTAACGCGCCCAAGCCTTACACTTGACCTGATAACAGCACCGGCGATTAATGCGCCAAAGCCTTATACTTGATTGTTAACGACCCAAGCCTTACATTTGACTTGATAACAGCACCGGTGATTAATGAGCCAGACTTTATACCTGATAGTAGTACCGATGATTAACGCACCCAAGCACTACGGTGACTAACTGAAACTTTTAGTTAAAATGATAAAATTTAGATAATTATCATTCTAATGCTTTGGAACCCTTGGCTGAAAATGGTCAATATTGGTGAGTATGTATTCGGATAGAACAAGTTAAGTAAGTTTAAATGATAAAGCGTTACAATAGTGAACACAATATTTTCAGAGGAAAGTCATGGTAAAGCAAAGTAATGATGAAGTACTTCCAGAAAATGGCTATGGGAAAACTGTTATGACGAATAGCTTCCAGAGGGTAGCCCTGGCAAAGCTGCGTTACGATTAATTGCTTCCACATTACAATTAAATGCTATTAAAACACTTTAATGAATGATGTTAAAAATTGAATAGAAAACTCACTGACCAATATTAATTACACAATATTTAATAATTTTGGAAAAAGAGAAAAGCACTGCACGGGTTCACTAGGTAAGGTATAATGTCATTGCTTGTTTTATTAAAATGTTTTCATAACCCATACACTTATTTTGTGATCAAACGTACTTTTAATCATTCAATCCCTATTCCCGTTATTCAATATTGTTAGTAAGAACCAATTTCTTATTGATTAATTACTATTTAGCCTAAAATGTTACGTGATAGAATATGTTAAAACTAAGAATAGTGTTCATTTGCACTTTTACACAAGTCCGTAGCACTTTCTTAGAGTCTAGTATAATTTATGAAACACTAGGTATATTCATGAGTCATTTGTATAGCACAGCAGTGTTACTATTACGAATTGTTATAAATTGAAAGCATAATAAAAAAAAAAAACAAAATTTTCAACCGAAAAACGATCCGTGGGCAGGATAAACGAGTAGGTAGTCTTTGTTTTAACTTTTACTCGTTTATCCCACTTCTGAATTGTTAGCACTAGGCTATTAATTAACTTTAGGCTATGTGGGGTAATGTACTGTTAGCACTAGACTATTTATTTACTTTAGGTTATGTAGGGTAGTGTACGGAATAAAAGAATTGAATAATCATACAGGCATTTATTGTAAACTAAGACACTAATAATTATTCAGCGGGTTATTTAATTAACACAAGCAATGACATTACATCTCAGGTTTAAATAAGTTTCATGGTTTAAATATGTTTGATAATAATACACGGTAGGTACACAAAAATAGCACTGGAATAGCACAAGAAAATAGCACAGAAATATCACATAAATAGTATTCACATATTAAAATATTATATTAGCTTAAAATAAACTGACCTGGCCTTGCTTCGACGGATAGCAATATTTCTTTACAGGGTAACAAACACTTTAAGGTCTTTACACTTCGGCGTCGCAGGAGCAAATGAGCTGCGAACGGCCGTTCCGTCGTTTAAAAAGCTATGCACAAACAGGCGTCGCCAGCCAACCGTTACTTGATTCAAACAAGAAAGCGGTTGGTTGACGAAATAAATGACAACTAGGTACCAAATTTACTTAAATCCTAACAACGTAGACACTCATTTTTCAATTGTCGAAACAAAGATGAATATTAAACGAGCTACAGTCCCAGTCACAAGGCTATATAAAAACGGTGAGTCTTATAGTTGCACATTCCCTAGCATGGATCGAAGGGCGTAGCTAACGCCGCGCCGTATCAGTCGTATCAATTATATGGGGCCCCGAGTAACAAGGGCCCTGATGAGGATAAAAAACACTAAATCTTTTCTCAACTTCTAATTTTATTCTTGACTAGCGGACGTCACGCGGTTTCACACGCGTAATTCCCGTTCCCGTGGGAGTACGGGGATAAAATATATCCTATGTTACTCGTGGATAATGTAGCTTTCGAATGGTGGAAGAATTTTTAAAAACGGTCCAGTAGTTTTTAAGCCTATTCATTACAACCAAACAAACAAACAAAGTTTTCCTCTTTATAATATTAGTGTAGATAAAATATAGCACGAAAAAAAATATTTATCGCGGTTCAGAAAGCTCCAACGTATTTGAGCTCGCTTCGCTCGCTTTTCGAAAGAACCAATTTTGCGAGCTCGCTTTTCGATGAAAAATTAAACTATTTCAGGATGCTGTAATTTCTAGCTCTTCATTGAACTCATAACATAAGCTAGTCATGAACACAGTTACACATTTTATTGTAGCACTATGCTCGCTCACACAAAGAATTACACCTCAAGATCAGAGTGTTTTTAGTGCATTAGAGACAATTAATAATACGGGCCGCTAGATTTGAAGTGCATAAGATATAATCATGTTATCATCACATTCTAACCGGCATGAGAGTGTACAACAAAAAGTTTATAAGTAGGTCATTTGTAAGTAGTTTTATTAAAATAATTACAACAAGCGGAGTCGGCGGAAATAATATGTATGTAGTAAACATTAAGTGTGTAATAATAGACGGTGACCTATCGCTTACACATCATCACTTATGTTTTTGTTGTTGATAGTACTGGTGTACAGTCGGGCGCACCAATATTTATTTACTTACACTTAAACATACAAATATCATTACAGTCTAGACCCAATGCGATATTGTAGCACATTTCAAATTTAAATAGTTCATCCGTGTATTTTAAGTATAGCAAATTCTAAAGGTAGCTATTCTTGTAAATTCACCCAAAGCACAACAGAATATATCTAACTCCTCAGCAATGAGGTTGAGAGTGCGCAGCGCACTCGTGAGCGGCGCCTCACGCACCAAGTTTGTTCGCGCGCGCGGTTCCACCAACAACCCCGGCTGACGACGACGACCTACATACCCGTCTGGCACGGCTAGCTCCACCCTTCGCAATATATCCGCATTGTGTATCTTCCCTCTAATTACCTTGAAGATATAAGTCACTAGTGTGAGTTGCCTCCTGACCCTTAGTACATACGTACATTGTACACACTTGGCCACTTTTAAAAGTGATTTTATTAATGTATCTGTCGTTCAAATTATATCTGCCCCCATAATCGGAAGGGCACCTCGACGTTAGGTTAGTTAGGTTAGTTAGGTTTCCGTCGACTACCCTGTTTAGGCGAATATAAAGTGTTTTGAGGTTAGGTTACAGGAATGGAGCATTATCTTTTCATGGGAGTTACCAGGGGGCAAAGGGAAAAACTATTGCTGAGAAGCTATTTTTTGGGTGTAAAATCACGTTTAACAGTAAAACTCAATGATTGTGCTAGTTGATGGCTTGAATAGTATGGGGGTCGTGGAGGTGTTTAAAGTTAAAGTCTTACATTTAAAACACGTATTAAAAAAAAAGTGAAAAAGCCGAATTTTGACTCAATATCTCCGTAACAAGAAGGTTCTCCCAGGTATTATGTAGAACAAAAAAAATATCGCAATGACGGGAGAACAACTGCAGCCTTTCGGCTTCGATAAGAGTCTTTTTCCACCCATGAGTGCGCGTGACTGTACTGTGTACAGTTTGTCCAGAAAGTTGTTTACAATATCACCTTTAATAACATGTAATTGGAGTTATATCGGTTCTGTGTAATTTGCACTTAACTTAATAGCTACGCGAGCGAACAATGAAAATAAGGTTCTTCGTTTTCACACGTGGACTTTCCGTTATTTGAACTGCCTTATCGTTAGTTGCAAGTGCTGAGTATGCGGTCCTGGGTTGGACTCCAGAACTGTTATTGGGTTTTTCGATCTGAAAAATTCTCAGTGGCAGCCGCAGAGCCTGGATTTGTGCCGCTTGGATGTGATACACTTTTGTAGGTAATTCTGATCGTCAGACTTTTGGGTTCTAACTACTCTTAAAGACTAGCAGAGATTTACAAATGACAGCCAGCGGGACCAATGGTTTAAGGCCCAGTTTCCATCAAAGCGGGGAGGAGCGGGGCGGAAAGGAGATGTGCAAGATTCGACCACTCACAAGAAAGAAGAAAGAAAGAAAAAACATTTTCATCCCATCTATTCGAAAAAGACGACTTGGTTCGCCTTTAAGTGCACCCAAAGGTGGTGTTTTCTATAAGAAACTTTTAGCGGGCAGTAATGAGTTTTTAATCCTCTTTATAAGTGCGCCGCAATTATCTTTGCCGCGCACTTTTTGAATTTGGAACATCTTGTGTTCAGCGCCCAAGAAATCGAACGCAAATATTGTTTGAATAAAGACTGGCTGGTGCGACGGCCCATAGTAGCGCCGCGCGCCGGCTGAATACAAAAAAAAAAAGAAATAAAATTAAAAACGCGCGAACTATAGCCCGCGTTTTCGTCAATTTTCACGGATTGATAGAAATTCATGATTTTGTTTTGAAAAATGAGTTCTTCAAGTGACAGTGAAAGTATAGAATTAACTCCTGATAGTATTAGAACTGACGCAAGAAATGTGATGGATAATCTACTACCTGCAAAATCCCGGGAGAAATATATGAAAGCTTATGGTAATTTTATTGAATGGAGAAATTCAAGAGGCGCCAAGAATTTTTCAGAATCTGTGTTTTTGGCCTACTTCCAGTACTTAGCCAAAACTAAACAACCTTCCACACTTTGGAGTACCTACTCAATGCTAAAATCAACAGTCAGTTCTAATAACGACGTAAAACTGGACACATATTCGAAATTAATAGCGTATCTGAAGAGGATGTCTGATGGATTTAAACCTAAAAAATCCAAAGTGTTCTCAGTCAAAAACGTGGAGACTTTCCTTAATGAGGCACCCGACAACATCTTTCTTGCCGTAAAAGTAAGTAACTATGTATGTATATATGGTGGATTAGTAAAGTATAACCAGTGTTTTAAAATGCGCATTTTATTGTAACCTGTACTTCGATAGATAGGTACTTGTCTTATTCACATTCGGTTTTGTTACAGGTGGCTTTAATTTTCGGAGTACATGGAGCTTGTCGTGGCAATGAACTTTTAAAAATAACTGTTGATGATGTCGAAAATCACTCGGATAATTTACTGTTAGTAAAGCTGACAGACACAAAAACAAAAATTGACCGATCCTTCGTAATCCGAGGAGAATACAAAACTATTGTACAGAAATACCTGGACCTGCGTCCTGCTGATATAAAGACCAATCGGTTTTTCATCCGTTATCAAAATGGCAAGTGCTTCAAACAAGTTATGGGAAAAAATAAAATTTCTTACATGCCACAAGAAATCGCTACTTATTTGAAGTTACCAGATATCAAGCTATATACAGGACATTGTTTTCGTCGCACTTCTGCTACCCTGTTGGCAGATTCTGGAGCGGACTTAACTGTTCTCAAGCGACATGGAGGATGGAAGTCGAGTGCTGTAGCAGAGGGATATATAGAAGATTCCATTGAGAACAAGGCGAAAACATGTGAACGCATCGTGGAAAACATTAAATTGCAACCTTCAGTTAATCCATCCATGCCACTGTCGCCGCGCCCATCTACATCCAAACAAAGAGATTCACCGTCACATTTTCCTCAAAATGAGCCACATTCTGACATTATTTCAAACACGCAGAATAAAATTAAATCTACAACAATCTCTATTCCTAATAAAACTGTAACAATTAATTTTCAAAATTGTGAAAATGTCTCAAATGTAAATATAAGTTTTTAGTTGTTTTATTATTAGATACTACTTAATTTCAATTTAGTTGTTACTCTGTTTCATTAAATATCAATATTACAATAAAATATGAGGCGCCTTTTATTTTCTCATAGTGGGTGATGAAAAGTAGAGTGTATCACTCGGGCGCAAAATATATTTTTGGCTCGGGCGACGTACTTTGAATCCCTCGCTACGTTCAGGATTCTACTAAAGAATCCCTCGCTACGCTCGGGATTCTACTCTAGAATCCCTCACTTCGCTCTGGATTCAAAAAAGCGCCCTCGCCGTAAAATTATTATTTTGCTCCCTTATGATACAATCTACTATTATTCGTCGCAAAGTCATGACGTGCATACAATATTAACAAACAGAACGCAATAATACAAACACAACCATTTAGACTTAAACCGAAGATTAACACAACAACAACTTTAACATTATAATAATTGCAAGACAAAGCGGACAATAAATAAAAAAATTGCACGTCGTGTGTGCGACAAATAGGTTACCACAACCACAAGGAAGACGAGAAACGCGATGTAGACTTCAAGCAAGGTGTTTGGTCGATTCTTGCACATCTCTTCACTCCGCTCTTCTCCGCTTTGGTGGAAACCGGGCCTAACGTGCTTTCCGAGGCAGAGAAGGGCTCGACATGTGGTGGATGGTCGCTCCATCCACGAACCGACCTCAGTGACCGTAGCTTAACGTTCGGCAAACCCGTGTAGCAGTCATTACTTAGCCTCGAGTTCCAGTGTACATAGTAACTATGTACTTAATTTTATCTCACACGTGGAATTGACGAAGTGACGACATTACTGATGGTATTCCAATCACGCCTGAACACTTCGATTTATAGTTGATGACATAAAACTTCGTAATGGCCGCCTCTTATTTATAGTTATTTACGTAATTTGGATGGTCCAATCGCTTCCCAGTAGGGATGCATGGTACTTGTATATGTAATGTATCGATATCGACACTTCAGATGAATACTAATGTATCGCATCATACTTAAGGTACATGAGCTAAATGTGCAACTCTAATTGTGGTGGTTCAAACTTCGTCTGAAATACTGTTAGAATAAAGTTCTAATCTGCTTGCACTGGTTGTTACGTCAGTCATTGCGGGCCGAATAGTGCGAAATGAGTAGTTTCGAATGATTTACAAAAATCTATGGATTGGACTAAAAAAATAAAACACTATGATGCTAGTATGTGGCTTGTAGAATTATAGACCAAAAAATCAGAAAGGTCGCATGTGTCTTAGTATGGTATTTACTCGTTAAAAGATTTTTTAGAGATAAGTTCCTGATTTTTTTTATCGAGGAAATTTAATTGTATTATGTTTTCAAAACACTATCATAATAGCATTATATCCTGAAGAATATCATATATTTGTCTGGTTTTGTTTCATATACTTTTAGGCATTATAAAACTCGCGTTTAGCTCTTGTAGTCGCCTTTATAATCAGTAGACTCTAGGCAATATTCCGCTTTTTTTTGGTTCTCATTCTATGTGTTCCTTTTGTATTCTATAAAATTTTTTGATCATGCAATTTCGTACGACACGGTCCATTAATTCCGATACTAGTGCTTTAGTATTGATGCAAACATTCGTATTCGTTTTTATCGATCTAAAATATCGGAGTAACGCATCATGTCGCATCACTACCTCCCAGACTAGGAAAGATTTATATAAATAGATTTCGTTTGGTAGTAACTTATGTTCCCACGTAAAATCTCGTAAAATTCGGCTGTGGGAGAATCGTATATTTTCTTGTACTCTTTGGTCAATCGATGGGCTGAATTAAAAAAAAAACATTATGCTGTCACAAAAACTAGTGCAACAACAAAAAAAAAACTTAATCGGTGAGCAGTCAGGTTTAACTGTTTGTGAAATTGACACACTTCGGCTATTTGATTAT
This sequence comes from Xestia c-nigrum, assembly GCA_916618015.1. Classification (NCBI taxonomy): domain Eukaryota; kingdom Metazoa; phylum Arthropoda; class Insecta; order Lepidoptera; family Noctuidae; genus Xestia; species Xestia c-nigrum. The sequence goes on from OU745260.1 coordinate 19,065,930, forward strand.
TCATGCAACTGTCAAAGTATAACAGTTGAGTTTGAATTTATTGCGGTAAAAAAATGAATGTAACAAATTAATTCCCTAAATTCACTTTAAAAATGCACCGAGGAAGTTTGTTTTGAAACTGGTTTCAGCAGTTCTGCTAACCATCTATATAGTTCGTGAATTTTTGATCTACGAATCCTTTTATACACTTTGAGACTTCTCCAGTTCAATCGTGAAAATTGACAAAATAACAATTATTGTATTCCACAAAAAAAAACACAATAGAAAAAAATATAGTAGGTGAACGTACTACTACTTATAGGGACAATTTCTGTCAAGTATGTTATGTTATGATATTTGTTAACTATAATGACACAGATTTCATAGGACCATTATAGCGCCTTACTTAGAGCAACTTAATGCAAAAAGGCAGTGTAAACCAAGCTTTAAAGTAATTGCAATCATAAGTATTTGATAAAGCACAGTTTTATGGTAAGAGCTACTTCTACAAGAGGACTAAGTTACTTATTGTTGCTTTTAAGTTTAAGCTTTACAATTAAGTTATCACTTTACTTATAAAGTAAGTGAACACTCACACGTACTATCACGCCTGTTATCCGCGAAAGGTTAGGCAGAGGTGTTTCTAAGGCCTGAATTCTTGTCACGCTGACGGTCGGTCGCGGATGGTCGGTCACTGACGGTCGGTCGCGGATGGTTGGTCGCGTTCGAGTATACATTGTGTTCTATATAACAACATACTGCGACACTGACGTCAGCGGCGACCGACAGCCGTTTCTTGTTCTGGCTGACGTCACGACCGACCGTCAGTGCAACAAGAAGGCCTAAAAGTATACCCTCATTTCACCAGAATTGTTTTATATGGGAATATATAGCCGATTGTCATCAGGATACAAATTCATACACAATCATGGTTGCTACTGAAAAATTCCGGATGAGAATTGATCCTATGCCCCTTATGTTCAGCAGCCGGCAGCGGGACCACTAGACTGACGTGTCTAAAGTAAAAGAGCTAGATGAGGGGCTAGGTTTTAGTCGTTCATTTTTATAACTACTTTATAGCCTACTGTACAGCCAGAAAACTCTTTAAACAAACTTTCACAAAGCTAATCTCATAAATTCACGGTATAATGACGCAATTATAAAGGAGAAACAATAAATATCTATCGGGTGAGCCTCGCTCATATCTATTGGAGAACATAACTCATCCCACTGGCCAAGACTCATAAAGATTCGACCTCTGACCGCGAGGCTGTAGGTTCCCTTCTCCGTCGCATAAACCACGAGCTTCGTAAAGCTAGGTACAGATTATTTGCAACACGCATGTTGTTGATGATATGATGTCGCGAGAATGGAAGAAAAAACGTATTGCACCGAAACCTAGCAGAATGGGACAAGGGCACGAAGATGAAATGCAACGTTAAATGCATCATTTTCCATAATCCGTGTATGCACTTAGCATGTGCGCAGTTATTTTAGTGTGTTCGTGAACACTTAAAAAACTTTTTTGCAAAAAATAAAACTTACTTAAAAAAAATAACAAAAACATGAAAAATAACTTTAGCTTCTGAAGTCGGTGACTTTTGTTTGATTGCTTTAGTTTTTTTGTCACCGACTTCAGAAGCTATGCAAACACGACTATGGTACGTTGTCATTATGGAGTTTTGTGACTCTTGGCTTCATCATCAGATCTGATGGTAGAATGGTTCTAATCAAACGCAAATGCTTCACTTGTTGTAGAAAATACCAAAATTGCAACACGTTTTCATATAAAATTTGAAGAGTTTTTTCGATTTCGCCAAGATTCTATAATCAGATCCCGACTTGGTGGCTATGGGACCATTTGGAAAGAATACCCTTTCCAACAAAAAAATAATTTTCCAAATCGGTTGGCAAGCGACGGAGTTATGCTCGAACAAACATAAAAAAAAGAAACATCCGAATTGAGAACCTCCTCCTTTTTTAGAAGTCGGTTAAAAAGAAGGAAAATGTTGCATTGCATGTTGTGTTGCAAATAATCTGAACCCGGCTTAAAAACTGTAGTTTTATGCCTATTGTTCGCAAGCCTTTATGAGACTGATTGATTGCTTCTAAGTTTGACATAAATTCTTCGTCGTTGATGTTCAATTAAGTTGGTAGAAGCTATCTCCATGACTTAAAGCCAAGTGTCACTGCTGTATAGAGGAATAGGGAAGCTAGATAAATAAACAATTTTCGCTAGATTATTTTCAGAGATAAACGTAGGTAAGTTATTTGATGGCACATGGAGACATCTTTCTGGAATGTGATGTTAAAGTTATCGTTGCTGAGGAATTCGTTTTTACAGTTAGTGGTAGCAGAAACTTAACTAAGATATAGTTATGTTAAATTCTAAAATATGTGTTAGGAAATCGAATAAATTACTTTACTTTATTCTTTTCTGATATTTATTTCAAGCGGAGAATCTTATTTTAGAGGTTAAAAACATTAGAGTAGGTAACATTAGGGTCTTGACTTTACTTGGGGTGTTAAGGAAACGTTAGGGGACATACTGGTGCTAATTATCATAGACGTTACAAGAGTTAAAACTATTATTATGAATATCCTTTTAATGAAAATTCATCCTTTAAATAATTTAATGACTTGACATGTGACCTGTAGTTTATTTATTTAATTTATTCGGTACAACTGCATTCTACCGCCAGGTACACTAAACACATTATATCTGTATTCAATTTCAAGTTAAATAAATTCAAGAAGCACAAATAGCACAGGTGTTTCTTGTAGTATTTTACATTTGAATGTAGCTTTACCAACAGCGACCATTTAGATGACATCTGTGTTTAAATAACAGCCTTTTGCTGTAAATATATTGCAAATAAACGTGAATTATTGTTACAAGATTCTAGAAGTAAAAACAGATACTGATTTAAATTATTGTCCTAAGATAAACTATCGATAGTGAAAGTCAAAATATGGGACTAATTTTCCTATCTACCTTATTCTTTAAAGCCCACTTAGGTACAGCATAGGCAAAGTTGTGGACGATAATTTCGAACAATTATTTATTGTCTTAGATGCAGTTAATTTCTCGGCCACCAAGTGTACTTACCGTTGCGAATCGATAAGTTGCTACGCAGCAAGATAAGTGTGTACAAGGCTTAGGGTTGTCGTTTGGTAGATGGGTCTCATTGTGCAAGTTTGTTTCTTCAACTAGGACACGGAAAACATGAAACTACTGAAGTACCTATCTCAGTGTCCGGTGTTCGTATAGGCCCAATAACAAACATCGGATACTGAGAGATATGTTCCATACCCCTATATTATAGGAGGTATGGAAGATTCTCTAAAGTTATTCAATACTGGTGTTGTGTATATTATCTATACTAATATTATAAAGCAGAAGAGTTTGTTTATTTGTTTGGTTGAACGCGCTAATCTCAGGAACTACCGGCTCGAATTGCAAAATCATTTTTGCGTTGGATAGTCCATTTATCGAGGAAGGATATAAGCTATATAACATCACGCTATGACCAATAGGAGCGGAGCAGCAATAAGAAATGTTGCAAGCGGGAAATTTACGCGAACGAAGTTGCAGGCAGAAGCTAGTGTTCTATATAGCACAAAACTGCAACGTTGACTTCAGCGGCGACCGACCGACAGTCGTATTTTGTTCTCGCTGACGTCTCGGCCTAGCGTACGCGTGCAACCGTCACGTCAGCGTGACAAGAACTCAGGCCCTTCATATTAGTTCTGCCTTTGTGGCATAGATGGTGCTGTAGAATTGTTTGTACAGTCCGCTACATCCGCAGACACTTCGCAATTTGGCCGTACCAACTAGTTTGCCAATCCTTCCCTGCAGTTACCACATACTTATTCCTGAAACGAAAAATGTTCGAGTTATGTATGCATAGTATTTCTGTCAAGCAGTTGTAGAAGAGCCAAAATCAAAAATCAAAATCAAAATCATGTTATGTCACAGCCCAATATAGGCCTATGTCTAGAAGTGAGCTGCAATAGGCAGAATTAATTGATCGAATTATTGCAGCTATTACGATTGAGATTTAATAACGTAAATATGCTATTTGGTAAAATTGTCTTAAATAGAAGGCAGGCCTTTACAGGCTTTATAATGGAGCTACTAGTGTGAACTATGGAATTTCCCATTGCCACCGTAGACGAACTTCCATAAAAACAGAAACCTCTCCTCAATTTTCAAAGATCAATTTCTCGGTGTTGTTTTTTTCCAGATGGGAAATCTTCAAATGATCCCCCCTCCCATTCTCGGCGGAGCGAAAGGGAGTGTCAGACATTTACTGCCTAAAATCCATCCATATACCTATGTTCCTTCTTCGCCCTTTGTGTTCCGGGGCCACGGTATCTCTTTCGAACAGTCCCGTAGCCTCGGATCTATTTATTGGCTGCATATGATAGCACTTTCGGCTCAAACATGTTTATTTTTAGACGAGATATTGGCCCGTGAATTTCGTGTTCAATGCGAATTCGAAATGCACGGTTTGCCCAGTTTATTGTTAAATTCATTCTACAGTAATTTCACTATTGTTTTACCTGTAATTTTGCATCAACACCAAAAGCACAGTCATCTTAAAGTCGGTTTTATAAGGGTAATGTTGGATTGCCCCCACTGATAAGTACGCCAAGATGACAGTAATCTTTATAAAAGTTTCAATAAGGGTGATATTGAGTTGCAATTGTAATATAACTGTGCCAGGACTGTACATCTTCTGTTGTCTAATATGTTGATATTTTACGATTCGCTTTCAAGCTGTGTCATGTACCAACACTTGTTCTGCTGTACAATATTACCTTTGTCAGCGTTATAAGTTAGAACTTTATTATGAACATGGGAATTAACTTACACAGTCTCTCTGCCTTTTGGATATAAGCTTTGAGTTTAATTGAATGAATTTATGGATTACATATTTATGGTTGTATTTACTGAAAAGGTAGGCAGATGTGCATAATGCATGATAGAGTGCGATCTATTACTATAAAACGTCCTACAGCCATGCTTCAGAATTCAAAATGTCATTAAGATTTTAGGTTATTTACTTTTTTTGAAAAAAAAAAAAAATCTACCTATTGGTCTCTCACCTACAAAAAGTGAGGGCGTTTCCATGCTAAACTCTTATGAGAAGATTTAAAAAGGGTAAACTTTCCATTACAGGACAACGATTTCGAAATAATATTTTTTTTTGTAGATTGTACACATAAGTACAACTCTTTATACAAATTTTCGTTAGTCGGACGCCCACGGTTTAGGAGATTTATCTATTTAAAATTTCTATACTAATTGGAAAAAAGGACGCCATTTGCCATGATAGACGTCAAAGTTGACATTTCACGTGCCGTTGACAGTAGAAGTATATTTTGTACTTACATGTTTTTACATAAATACAATTTTATTTTTGCATATTCACATACTTTTGGTGTGTAATAAGTGCACAATATTTGATAGCTGATTAATATGCAAATGAATACATTGACATTTTTATAAAAACATAACGATTTCTTTTTTTGTGGAACCGAATGTGAAGCGACACCAAAAATCGCGCCAAGCCAACTGTCATGCGTCATGAAGTCGTTGCTGGTTCTTATTCTTAATTTGCTTTGCAAAAATAATGAAAAATTGCCCCCGCTAATGATCATCCTGAATAAAAGAATATAAATTTACAAATGTAAATATGGGTGAATCCTTCTTCGAAATCTACCTCCTCCTGCGGCTTGCCGGAGGGATTTTTTTTTATGGTAAACCCTTGTAACATTTTGTAGGACTTAGGGATCTTATTCAAGACCCATTTGCTCAGGGGTCTTACGTCCAATTTTTTTTCCTTGTAGTGATTTTGATTGTTCTGCCAGTGTCATTGGGTGCGCTGGCGAAGTTACCATACCTACACAGATGATAGGATTCACAGGTGATAATTTCATAAATTACTTCCTATACATTTACTGTTTTGCTAAAAAAAACTGTTGTTCGAAAAACTGATCTTTTTGAAGAGAAAAAAACATGATAGTACTCCCACATTTCACCAGGGAATAGGTGAAATTCCTGATCACAAAACCCTACAACACTTAAAAAAACATTTTTCACACCTTATTTTTAATGCTAAGGCAGTCAGTAAGCAGTTTATAGCTCATAGAAAAAGCTTTTACTGTGTGCTATTCCTTTTTTGTTCCCACAACTATATTTGCACTGGTAACCCTACACGCATTATTATTTATGTGTTAAAGTCGGAAATAACGGTTATTTAATATAGCTACGTTACGTTATTACAGTAACGAACTGTTTCGCAGATACTTAGGGCTTTTTCACACGTACTCGCCATTCAAACTGTGTTGTAATCCGACGCAAAAACGCGTACAAATAAAGTAATGGGATAGTTTGCGCGGACGTGAGTGAAACGTGGATGTAACATGTGTTATGTTATGTTAGTGAATGGGATGTATGCAGTATGATGAAAGTAAAGTTCCTCTCTATGGAGAGTATTAAACAAAATGTAGACCTAGACAGCCATTTTGTTTTTTGGGCTGATGTTGCTCACAGCCGAGAAATTGCCGATTATTGTCTGTTCGTGCTTTTTAATTTAGTCATTAAAACATCAGCCCCTTTACAGGGCATTAGGACAGCGATCCTTTCTCATCCAGAAAAGATACGCCGAGCATTGATGGACAATAGTCCACCTTTGATCCAGGGAGATTGGCTACAACACCCTCTGATAGATTTCTTCTTATAGCGTACGTATTGATGGCAAAAAGTTTACATGTGTTAGATTTGTTAAAAGATCAAATCTTTTAGACTTACGAATAGAGGACAAGAGGTAGAAATAACATTAACGAGGTCCGAACACATCGAGGTTTTGATAAAGATGAATTTGATGTAAGCGATAAATTGAATAACACTAAGCCAAATGAGTAAGTAGCTAAGTCAGCGTACCTAAGGGTTGAATTGATTAACCAACGGTCCATCCATGATTTAAATTAACTCCATATCCGCAGGTACTAATGAGGGCACGCCGACCATTCTCCCAACTCCACAATAAGGCCGTGGGACATACAAGAATTAACAGCAGCATCACATTACAATACTGTTAGCACCGCGCCTTAAATTAACGCAATACAAAGCGGGTACTGTAGAAACACGTTGTAAATCTCGTCGGCTCCTTAAGGAGAACATTAGTGCAGTGGATAGAGACGGTACGTGTACAGACAGCGTCAAAAGGTTCTCCTTTTAACCATTTACAGCATTGCCCAAATGCAGTGATCAAAGGGAATGAACTTGTTTTCAAATCCGAAATGGAATCCATTAGAGAATCAAAGTTGTCGAAAAAGCTCACTGAATAAGCAAGCTAAAGTGGCCATGGTCTGGCCATACTATCCGTTGAACAGATGACCATTAGGGTAGACGTGTTGTTGAGTGGAGACCGCTAATCGGAAAGCGTAAGGCGGAATGTCCGCAGGTTAGGTGGAGTATAGATCTCAGCAGGGTGGCTGGACTGGTGGCAGTTACAATTTGAAGCCAAGATGAGGCGTAACTACAAATGACTGTTCTTCGTGTTTATCATAATATATCCCGCAAATAATAAAATCTCTTAAAGAAGTTTCACAGAATATTTAAGACAATTATTGATCTCAAGAGGAAACATTCTTGCTAGAATCTCTGTTCGGTTCCTGAGATTCTAGCAAGATTTTTCTAGGAATGCTTCGCGTTCATTTTGAAACACCGTTCAAGTCATTGAGATTTTTGAACAGCCCGTTTCGTCCATGTTTGCTACTGACTGTACAGTATCGATCTTGTGTAACAGTGCCCTTTGACCCGCCGCTAACGAAGCCGATGTAGCCACGTTATTTGTTTAGCTTCACATGTAATACAGGATTTATGCTTCAGGAATTGTACAATTGGCGATTCTCAGTAGCGGGTATTGCCAATAGGGTCGTCCCTTATTAAAGAAAGAAAGAAAAAAATGTTTATTCGTCGCAAAGTCATGACGTGCATACAATATTAATAAGGTAAACATAGAACGCATTAACAAAAACACAAACGCATGAACTAAAACCGAAAATTAACACAGCAACATTAACATAATTGTAAGACTAAACGGACAAAACATAAAAAAGGCACGCCGTGAGTGCGACAAATAGGTTTACCACTCAGCGTCATGCTGTGCTATGGGGAACCCACAGAACAGCGCTGGTTTTCAGTGGTCACCTGTGAAAAACGTACGGAAGCCAACAGGATTCAAGCAGTTTAATTGGGCTTACTATCAACAATTTCTCTATGTGATTAAAATAGTGTTGATGGATGTAGAAGTAGAGAAATATAGATGGATTGGGCGAGAAATGAAACGAAAAGGACTGATGTGAAAATGTATGAAAAAATAGTGCTGCGCTAATTACAAGTCATCATCATCTTTTACCTAGGCTGTTCCTAACTATATTGGGGTCGGCTTCTCAGTCTTACTAGATGTACTGGGAATGCAATAGCCCTTGGTAAGACTAGTTGACAGAGTTTGCTTCGAGCCACTGACTACCAGTAACGACTGCCAGAGATCTAAAAATGACAGCCGGGACCAAAGGCTTAACGTGCTCTCCGTGGCACGGAGGAAACTTGGTATGTATAGGGCCCCATGTAGGTAATATGTGAAAAAGTCAGGAGATGATGATGAAGTATTCCAAGAACATGAAAAACACAAACCACAAAGAACAATCACCTTCACAGTTCCTTAGTCAATCTTAGAAGGCCCCCATTAGTCCTAGACTTTTACGGAGTCTATGATATGTGTGCGTGCCATGTGTGTTGCCAATAAAATAAATAGCAAATACAGGATGCAGTGGCTACGCTGTCGGCTACAACCGATTAATTATTTCTACAATAGCAATATAAACTTAAGTCTCTTTGTCCGTCGATGCCAAATGTCTTGGTGGTAATTATTTTTCATTGTGTTTTTTGTGTTGTGTTGTAATTTTGTTAAGTGCGGGTCAAATAGTTTAATTAATTATCAATTAGAGAATAATGTATTTATTTGCTATTAGGGGTTTCGGTTGCTTGTTTAATTTTATGACTAAACTTTCATAATAGGTTACAAAATATTACATAATGCCTGCGTTTCTAATTAAAGGCAAATATGCAATGTTGTGGTTGCGAAGCTTAAATTCAGTCATTTTAGTTTTGTAGCCGAATAAGGATTTGCAGATAAGGAAAGTTTTCAATTTTTGTTACTGTTTTATTATAATCCGTGTTTTTACGGGAGGAGCATGTTGCAGAAACATTGCCATATTAAAGCATCAGCTTACGATTCGCAATTCTTCGAAGTTTTAAAGGAGTATTGCCGTATCCAGCCAACTTCGTAAGCAAAACCCAAGTGAATTGGATCGAGCTTACATCGAGTTCAAACCTTTTGGCTATAGTTGTAACAAGTGTACGATCAGTGTGGTAAAAAACACTTTTTTTTCCAACAACAAGACATTTGTCGTCGACCCGTCAATTAGTCGATATCAAAAAAGGAAGTCGTTCTCATTGTTTTCAATTCCCGAATGAAATAAAGTCAACGTTGAAATACGTAGCGAAGCCGTGGGGCGTGTCACAAGTATAAAACTATACTAGTTTGTCATTCTTCACGCATATACCGACGGTAGTCGCTACCGCAATTGCTTGGTGCGCGTACGTCGATAAAATATATAATTCGCAATTTAAATTATTTAACGACCGGTGCACTTGTACTTGAATTTATACTTTACTTCAAAGTAAGTATGGTCTGTATTGAATTGTGCTGATGATCGCTGTAAGATGTTTTGTATAAATCATGTGTTTTGATCGGTTCTTCGCGCACCTGCCCGGGCTGACTGATCGTGGTTACGTGCGGAAACTTATAGGACGATGAAATAATCCTATGCCACGCTTATTATTGACCGGCTGCATTTAAAATCGGACTATATTTTAGTTTATTTATTCCCCCGTTTGATGTTATTTCCAGACAGTCGTATTTGTTTCATATTCTGGACAAATACGTGTTTTAAATTTCCAATGTGCAAGGAATTTATTTATTTATCGTGCCTTTAATTTATACGTTTTTATTTAACGAGTGCCTGTCAACGTTTTCGCCATCTTTCGCCAAGCCTAATTCAGTTGACTACCCAAATTATAATTTATGAATTTAATTGGCCGTAGTAATTTTTAAGCTATTGGCAACGTAAAATACCGATAACTTTTGTAAATAAAGCTTCCTTTTTACTTTGTAAACACGTTTTCCTTTAAATGGTAGTCGCAATTAAAACTGCGTTGCTCTTAACCACTATGCACGACAAGATTTTGACACATGACACATCAGCTGAATCAGCGGGGTGATGCGAATCTGTCAAAAATTTACAGAATTTTCGTGAACTTTCAGCATTCGATTTTTTAATGAAAAATATGTCAAGGAAGCTGTTCCATACGATACGTTTGTCGTTAATATCACCAGTAACGTGTTTTGTTCGGTAAAACGGCGTTAGTGTATTGCCAAATATGTATAAAACACATATTACTGCACCCTTCCAAAAAGTAGGTAACGTAGATGCGCTGGAAATAATATACATAGGCAAGCTTCTTGTTTGCTAAAAAAAACTGGAAAAAGCTAAATAAATACAGTAACCTTCTATCTGCGTTCTTATTTTTGCTATTATTCATACATTATTTCATAAAAAATGACGATCAAAGTCTTGACAAATATTACTAAATAAAACAATGTTGCAACCAACTTATCATATGACATATCACTTCGTAGTGCTGACCGTAAACCCGAATTTCATCATTACGATTAAAATGTAGCATTCAGCCTAATCGATACTCGCAATCAAATTAAGTTTGGAAAAAAAGTTTTGAGACGCAATGAAAACTCCTTGGTATAATTTCAAATAATAATTATATTTAAATTCTGAAATGAATCTTTTTATACTACTTTTTTAATAATATCACGTAGTAATTATTCGTTGCTTTTGGTTGACTTATTAATAATAAATAAACACAGAACTCTCTAAACTTTAAACAAATAACATTTTTTTGATGATAATCTTTCCTTTAAAACTTACGGATTGGAGAATTTGGAGAAACGCCGTTGCCGAACTACTACTGGGCCTATTTGGCTCAGCCGTGAGACGCACAATTTTATTTTATTTTTTTAGTTTTTAGTTTTACAGACTACATTTAAGTTTTTTATGTTGTTTTCACTTTTTTATTTTTTTATTTGTTGTGTGCACTTATGGCATGTGCCGAATAAATATGTTTTCTTTCTTTCTTTCTTTCTAACTAGCACCGTATGGCAAAAATAAAGTCTCACTGTTTAAGCAAAGACAAGATCTGAAAATGAATTAAGTAAGTATTCATTTTCAACTGTACGAATGGTCAACCTTTGGCTAAATTCGCGTGGAATGTTTTGATTCAAAATTTAAATTAGGTATGTAATTGTGACTATACACATATACATTCACATCTATAAAGTATTTTTATTTACTTTAATCACATATTGTGAATTTTGTTCTGGAATGTCTGAAGATTTCATATAGTGTGCCAAGGATCGGAAAAATTGAATGATAAATAAATATTAAGGATTCTAAAACCGTTGTTACTGAACAAAGCCTATCTAAGTAAACGAAAATTCATAATCTGCCTTATTTTTCCCAACTATAATGGGGTCGACTTCCAGTCTAACTGAATACCAGCATTTTACATGGAGCGATCGGACCTCCACACCCCAGTTGGTACTGGGTGGTAGGATATCCCTTGGTAAGACTGGTTGTCTAACCTATTGGGTCGCTGACTACCTGTAACGACTGTCAAAGAACTACTAATGACAGCCTGGACCAACTGCTTAGTGTGCTTTCAGAGGCACGGAGGAAACTCGGTATGTAATGGGTGGTCACCCATCCACAGACCAACCTAGGCAAGCAAGGCTTAACCTAAACGTCGACGCGAGCGGCCGTTATTATCTAACGAGCTCTTCCCCTTGGCCTCTCTTTCATAATTAAATAAAAATTGACCATGAAAATTATTGTTCGGTAAAGGCGAGAAATAAACGAAATTAGATAGTCCCATTTGTCCACCAATGCAAATGGGACTTTGCAATGATAGAGTTAAAAAAAGTATTTGAAAATAAAATTTTAATGGTTTATCCCAATAACTAATCCCACCGAACACAGTAACTTAATCATACTATTCCCCATTTTGTTTACTAAATACAATTATCATGGTATTAGGAACTAAACCAATTTTACCACACCTAAAAGATCAGTACCTAGATCCCTGGCGCACTGAAAACCAACGAAAAGAAATAATCACAATAAATTACCTAGTTTTAAGTACAATGTAATTTTGAACAGCGAGTGAATTCTTAATTTAAATTTTGATATGGAAAAAAATCGGCGCGAATTTAGCCTTTGATCGGTCTGTGCTGTTTATTGTTGGGTTGGTACCATGTACGAAAAACTATTAAGATTACCTAAATAAAGCTTAAAACAATATTAAATTAAATATTATAAACAAAATTGTTTTACTTTCCATCAATCGTTTTGGTAAATTCCGTAATTTTTTTTTAAAATTAATCGTGTTAATCGAATTTTACAAAAAAAAATAATCGATTTGAATAATCGCTTTCACACATCACAAATATAAAAAAAAAAAAAACAAAAAAAAATGGTCGTCTATTTTCGATACAAAATTAAGTAGTGGTAATGAATATTACATGTTATTGGTCCTATATTAGTAAATTACGCTAAGATCTGGGTATTTTCATGTTGTTTATAATATTTGAAATGATATTTGTCATATCTGTTGTCGAATCTAAACGTGTCTGTGTGTTAAAATGTGAAAAATAAAATGTAAACAAACAAGATTGGCGCGAAACTTCGACTTTGGATATCAAAATATATCATTACCACTGCTTACTTAAATTGAACTATGGTTAAATTCGTCACATAATGAAATGACGAGTTATTAATTCTCAACATAGTGGAGCTTGGATGCCCGAAAACCCCAATTTTTATGATTTTTAGCGTCGGCTAGCACTGCGGTCAAAATGGCGATGAACGTATTTACGCATTTGGATTTTATTAGGGCAAATTAAGAATGTTGCGCGCTAAATATAGAACTTTGAATGGCTTTAACATATGTAGATTTTCTTCAACTCTCTTAATTAACGCACACTCATACTCTTTCATAATCAGAACATTAAATATTTACATAAAAAATAAGGATGTCGTATGACTTAACCGCCGGCCCCATTCGGGGCCAGTACCGAGCCAGCGTAGGTTTCAGTGCCCGGCCCCGAATGGGGCCCGTACCGAACTTTATGGTTAAAGTAAATACCTTAATTTTTTTTTCACAGAACACAGATAAATAGATATGACACGCATTTACAAGATCGTGTGCCGATAAGTAAAGCTGATCGTTTGATAACCAGATCTAGTGGCAAAAAGAAACGGGAAATTCAGTTAAATATATATGTGGGTCGCCGAGCACCTTGCATGCCATTTCGAACGAGTCCCGAGGTGTAATATACTGGACAAAGAAAGCAACTCCTGCGCATGACCGTCGAGCAACCATCTTTATTCATGAGCCTTATCAATTTGTTGGCAGCCGGGCTTACAATATAATACTCGGTTACCAGTGTTGCCACTACATAATTACCTGGATTATATTAAAACGAAGTAAAAACTGTGACGTGTTGCCATTTTTTCTTTTACATAATTGTACATTTAGAGATATATCTAGGTCCGCTTAAACTTATAAGCTCAAAACTTTAAAGTGACCTTTTCGTGTGTTCCAATTAAAATGGCCGAGACGAATTTAAAGATTATAATCTAATTATTATTTAGATTTAAAGTAGAGAAAAGTGGTGGTTTGGTTGTGAAAACTTCGTTTTTATGGTCAGATGGAGATATCGAACAAGAGGTTGGTTGATCTATCATTTGGTGTGTCGTATTATGGTTTTGATGGGACTGATCCAATCCCCTTATCGTAGAGTCTACAAAAGTACCAACTGTGTAAGAAGAAAAAATAGTAAAATAATAAAATTGCTCTTTTATTTTTAAATCTGCGATGAAAAACCTCTAATCTTCATATAACTAAGTCAGAACTTTATGACTAATTGTGTATTATCATCCACTAACTGACTCAACAGACGTTTTCCTGTACCGTCAACAGTCTTTTTCTGGATGTCAACAACAGCGCCACCTACCGGGTCTAGCTATAGCTTAAAACCTTTCAGTTGATCCCATAAATTAAAAAATAAATGTCATCAAAATGGGTCAAGGGCAAGGGCTTGTAGGAGATGAAAATTTACGAACACACGCGCGCATACCGGAATTTTAAATATCGAGATTTTTATGTTGTCCACAAAAAACCAACAGAACCATCCCCCCAAAACTGGCATCCGATATTGAGACGGACTAAAGGAAAGGAGCTAAGTACAGCCCAATTATCGTTAGGCAGCGTTCCCACTACGCCGGACCGGCAGATCTACCGTAAACCGGATACCGGACAGAGTGTTCACATTACATCGGATCCCGGAAGAAATTCAGACAGTCAAGTACTTGAATTTGGACCTGCGCGCACAATGGACGACGAAATTGTTGTGTTGTAGTATCGGTATCTTAATAGAAGGCAAAATAAAAGAAAACATTGGGTACACCCTATTTTAAGAGCCCTCTTAATAGAAGGCAAAATAAAAGAAAACATTGGGTACACCCTATTTTAAGAGCCCTCTTACAGTCCACTAGCGCCGCCAATCGAAAAAATGTCATAACTCGTAAATAGAATCAAAAATACAAAATGTGGTCTATTATTACTGTAGAAAAGGCAATAACGTAATTTTATAACACCAGCTAAACAGCTATATTTCAAGTGTTGATAAGGTGTTATAAAATTACGTTAAGGGAAAGATTTTCACTTGGAACATTTGAAACATTAATGGGTGAACTTAGAAGAGACGAATCAAAGAATTTCTGCTTGAATATCCATACTAAACGTCTACTTTTACCAGAAAATGCGAGCCGAATGACGTGAGTGGAACACGGGCGGGGCGAAGGGAGCACGAGCGAGGCGAACGGGGGACAGATACCGGCACAAACTCGTTCACATTACTCCGGGGCCGGTCGTTCTACCGGCAATTCGTAGTGACAAAACGCTCGGTAAAAATGCCGGGCTCGGCAAAAATGCCGGACCCGGGATAATGTGAATAGCTTCATACAAATTGTACAGCCACTAGCCCTTCCGGCAGATTTACCGGCGCGGCAGATCTGCCGGTCCGGCGTAGTGGGAACCCTGCCTTAGGTTTGAACCAATCGCCGGTAACCACAGGCCGGACGGTGCTACAATGAATTATTGTATTTCAACGTTGGCCCCCGGCGTTATTACCATGGGTAATTGCACGGCCGCCTGCGCGTACGCAGGTCTCTTCCCCGTAACTTATTTGGTGTGAAATGAGAACAATTTGAGTCCGTGAAGATTTATGACCGGAGATAATGACGTTCTAGGTAGTCGGAAGGCTAAATTGTTTTCCTTGGCGTTTTTTCTTTGGTCCTTTTTGGCGATTATGTTTGTATCGAAAGTAAACTACCGGTGTTCTCTTCTTTTCATACTTTTGTTGCTATTACGTCGAGATGTTTGTGAATGGCCTCATCAAATGTTAATTTAGTGGAATCCAATTCCTTTGTCTATCGAGAACGCAGTTAGTTTCTTTGTAATTAAGAATGATTCGTTTAGTTCTCATACAATGTATCATACAACAACGTTTCTGGGTCGAATTACACACAGAGTTTAATTAAAACCTCAGAGTACATCTAAAGTTGAAGACACGAGGACAAGGGCACACCGAGGTGAAAAAATAATCGAAAATAATTAACACAAAACAATTTACATGCAACTAGTTGTTACCATAAAAGGTGAAGACAGCAACAATGGCGATTGAAAAGTGTTATTATGCAGAACATATATTGGATGGGAGGTCATCAGTGTTGATGATGCAGCAATGATCTTAGCTCCGTTATTACATAGTCCTCAGGGCGTCCCCTGCGAGATAATCATCGCCCTTCCTACTCAATGCCACAGGTTAGTTGTCTATTAACCCCCAAGCCACACTAGGTGCCGGTTATAGGGATTTATCGGACTTTGATCGCCGTTTAATGGGTCATATTTACGCTATACGTTGCTGTGAAAATGATCCATTAAGAGGTCAAAAGCCAAAGGTCTTTGAGGTCGCCATCTGAGTTTATATTGAATGTTGTATTATTATTATTTGTAGTTTTGAAATTGTTGTTTATTCATAGAAATTCGTTTCATGCGATGCAATACACATGTACGAGTATATCTACGTTTCTTTACATTCGAAAACGTGACCAATTCAAATATATTTAAATTACCGCAATTACATACAAACATTCCGGTGGAACTTTTGATATTAATATGTAATATAAAATGTGAAATAATTGTCTGGCTACCAGGCTAGCATAATTATGTTGAAGTTGAAGCATTCCATTACCGCTTCGATTCTATGAAAATGACAGATAACAATCGCGCGGCGGCCGTCGCCTCGGGCGCGGTTTGATTGCGGCTTATAACGGGTATAACTAAGTATTGAAGCATTGTTGCGCTCAGTGTACCTCGGGACTTATTCATGTACACTGTGTTGCTTAATGAGTGAGGGTCGATTGCTGTCGGGTTCCTGTCATGGGGCGTAAAGACTTCAATCATTTTGATATACAAACACCTTTAGTAAATATCAAAGTTGTACCTTGCAAATAATATCATTGAAGGCAGTTATTTTAATATGGTAATAGCCCATTCGTTGTAGATAATAAATGGTTTTGAATATGTTTTCTTCTGAAGGCGTGACCAAAGCCTTAAAGGGTCTATCTTTGTGATATGTCTTCGCTAGCAAATATGCATTTAGTCACCCATAGGCACATAGCGTAATTTATTTGTTACAGATATGCTACTACTAGTACCTTTTTGACAATTAGTGAATGTTACAGGTAGGCATTCGCCAGAAAGTCTGACAACTATAAGTCTTACCTAGAGGTTTACCTGGACTGAATTAATTTAATTTGTCATCGATAAGCTAAGAAGAACATTGTCCAGTACTAACTGGGTTGTAGAGGTCAGATAGGCAGCGTCTCCATGTATAAGAACAGGTATTCTGCTGCATCCGGTTAGACTGGAAGCCGATCCCAACATAGTTGGGAAAAGGCTAGGCAGATGATGATGATGAATTATTATGTTAAGTGTATATTTATTTTGGAACTGAAAATGTTGGTCTTTGGTCACCTCGGTATAGAGTGCGTTTATTTTATTTGAAAGTAATATAATTCTTTAAGGGGCCGGCGGAGCGTGCGTCGTTCATACAAACGTAATACCAAAATAATTCGTAAACCAAACATATTAGTAAGGACCCGTAGCATCCGGCTCGAAGGACCATTAAATATAATTGTTTAAAAGATGATTCATTTGAGTCTAATTTATAGGGTCGCAGGGTAAACTCAGCTGGTTTATGCAGCTTGGCTGATCAGCAGAATTAATTCTTATTGTAGTAGTCGATTTTCAAGTACAAGTGCATCAACTACACAAGTTACGCGCGCATCTGCAACAAAGATTAAAGATCAAAATAGTCCATGAGCCGTGGAATTTGTGAGCCATCTGCCAGAGCCATCATTAAATCAGTTACCCCCAATTGACACTCAGAGTCATGTACAGCTGCTTATCTGTGCTGGTCGGATTGAAGGATATATTGTACCAACTGAGACTGTTGTTGCAAATGTTTCAAATAATCTTCTCCATTGTCTTTATGCTGCCAGTAATCAATGTGTGTGTTGTGTTTTGGGTAAATAATAACAGCCACTGGGGTCGATATGCAAGGTTAAGCAACGCTTACAGAGATCGGTACATGGATGGGGGCAACCATCAATCACATAGCTCCTCGGAAACCACGATTCGGTCCTTTGGCCCCGGCTATCATTTGTATATCTGTAACTGTTATTACGAGAATTTAGATATCAAAATTCAGACAACCAGTTTTACTAAGGTGTATCGTATTACCCAGTACTACCGGTACCCGGTACCCGGTTGTGGAGGTCAGTTACGTAGTCGCACCAGCTGCATATCCGCTTTTAAGACTGGAACCTGACCCCAACATAGTCTAGGCAGCTGATGGTCTTACCAAGATTTAATCGTATCAATCCAAGAATTGGACTGTGGAGGTCAGATAGGCTGTCGCTCCATGTAAAATTCAGCTGCATTCGGTTAGACTGCAAGACTTTTGCCAACAATGTTGTAACTGCCTAGGCAGATGAGGAGCTCAAAGAGAAGCCTTTGGCCTAGTAGGGGGAATATGTAAAGGTCAACTAAGCCATGTTCATTATTGAACAACATACCTAAAACTAAGTAATTACCGTCACGTCATCTGCCTAGTGTTTTCGGGTAGAACGAGCTTTACGAGACACGGAAGAAACTCGGTGGTACTATAATGGGTGGTCACCCATCCACAGAACAACCTAGGCAAGCACTGCTTAACTTGAAGACATATGCAAGCGCCTGTTATTACTCGTATTAAGCTACGAGCTCCTCACAATTACCATGTCTTGAGTTAAATTCGTTTTAAGAGGATTGATAAAGTAATCAGTCGCCGCAGGAGTAAAAAGTTCGATGCACTGTTGTGATTGCTATGAAGATCTGTTACTTATATGAACGGAGAATGATTAATAAATTTATGATATTTACCTCTTATTTGTTGTTGATGATGTTTAAGAAATCAAAAAATTATTTATTTATTTTATTTATTAAAACTTTATGCACATAATGTACAAAGGCGGACTTAATGCCTTGGGCATTTCTACCAGTCTACCTGAGGGTGATGCAGAGATAAAACTGTAGGTGCAAGAGTAAAGAAAATTATGAAGAATAAAATATAACAATAAATACATACATACAATAAATTATTAAAAGTGTGGAAAGACAAAAAACAATTGAAAAAGAAAATGTTGATGAAGAAAACAAACAAATTGTGGTAGGTTGGTTGTTTGGTGGGTTAGGTGGTTGTTGGTTTTTTGTTTGTTTGTGTGTTAATTTTTTTTGTTTATTTATTTATTTATTCATGTACATGTTTATTCATGTTTTTTGTTTTTTTTTTTATATATTTGTAGAGACATCAACGTACAAACGATTACCACGTATGCCGTACATCATTCTGAACCAACATAGAATCATCATCATTCATCATTTCAGCTGAAAGACGTCCATTGCTGGACATAGGCCTCCCCTAAGTATCGCTACATTGACCGGTCCCGTGCGACACGCATCCAGCGGATCCCCGCAACCTTCACCAGTTCATCGGTCGACCTAGCGGGAGACCTTTCAATGCAATGTCTTCTGGTTCGCGGTCGCCACTCCTGAACTTTTCGGGTAGAGTGGCGAACATAGAATAATTTAATATTATAAGTAACTTCCTTCACTCTATATTCCTTTATTTCTACGTCTATATTTATTTTTTATTTCATCTCTCGCATAACTAATGTCCGGGAATGAGACCATTACACTCAGATTTTCCTTAACACATTATTTAAACTACACTGAACCCATTTATTTGCGAAACTATAACGACAGCTTAGACAATAGGTGTCTGTCTGTAGTGTAGTAGTCTGTATCTGTAGTAATACGGAAGTGCGGCTAATGACAGATGAAGTTAGGGTTGCCATGACCTATAGAATAGGCTAGTTTCCACCATCAATAAATTTTAAATCTGTTTAGTCGGTCAGTTAGAGTATTGGAAAATAATGGACACGTATTTTTTGTTTTTTTTGTAAATAAACTAGCTGACCCACGCAACTTCGTCTGCGTCACATAAGAGAGAAAAACGAACGGAAAAAAAATGGCTATTAAAAATAAGGGTTGATCGTAGAAGGGTGAAAATTTAGGATTGTATGTATTTTTGTATGTTGTATCATAAAAAAATAAAAACTAAAATTTTTGTCTAAAAATAAAAATTTAGGGGTGGAATGAAAAATAGATGTTGGCCGATTCTCAGACCTACTCAATATGCTCACAAAATTTCATGAGAATCGGTCCAGCCGTTTCGGAGGAGTGTGGGAACGAAAATTATGACATGAGAATTTTATATATAAGATAAATATACAGACAAAGAAAAAAACGTATCAAAACTTGGGAGTAGGAGCTTGTGACGTAACAATGCACTAAAATTATACCACAGGGCGTGACGTATTGCGAATTTTAAACTGTTCGTATCTTCGTCAATTTTGGTTTATGTGACAAAAGAAAAAATACGGGTCAAATGTTTTTTGATAATCTAACTGACGGACTTATTAGATTTTTTCAGGGGACACGCCCATTTTAGTTTAGTGTCCAGAATGCTAAGAAATTCCTACAAAAACAATTTTTGAACCGTCTATGTTTATATAAAAATAGTTGTAAGTAATGAAATCGACATAAACTAAAACTCAACCCATTTATTTCAATTAGAAATGACACTTACGAATGTCAACAAAAAAAAGCGAAGCAACAGTACAAGGCACAATAACTTAGTGAAGGGAACATGGATGGGGTAGGGTTTTAGTGAGTAAAAGTCTGACACTCCCTCCCGCTCCGCCCAGAGCAGGAAAAGTTATTTGATGATTTCCCATCCCAACAAAAAAGGCACAATAACTTGTGAGAGTATACTGTAGTTACTTACTTCCAAAGATAGTTCTTTCAAGGAATTTTCTTCAAATGTCCGGGATTTTCTCCGGTAATCTCATTTTTGGATCTGAGAACCCTAGATGAAATGGAACATGAAATAGTGGTGTGTGTGAAATTATTAGTTCAGCCAGGTGTTCGTGATCTGAGGCGGTAGGGCAACCATGATGGGAGGAATTAGGAAAATTCGTCTTAGTTAATCATAAGATTGGGCTGTACGGTTTGCATGGACGTCTATGGTGGTCTGGTAATGAATACCAGGCGCGTGCATTGTAGGGACTGTCTCCTTGTATACCTCAAGATCCAATTAAACCATGTCATCATCATCATCATCATCAACAGCCAATTAATGTATTGTTGTTTAATAAAACAATTTGTGTTGAGGTATTCGGGGTTTATTCAGTTTCTTTTATAATTATGATTTATACGTGACAGTGCGTGCTTATTGTTAGCTCCGATGTGCTGGGGTTGCCAACGGAAAGGGAAGTGCCAGTGTGGCCAGCTATATTGGGATTGGCAGCTTACAAATAGTGTTGCCATTACAATTAATATTCCCACTGCTGCGACACAGTCCTCCTCTGTATGAGAAGGAATGGGCTATAATCCACCACGCAGGCCCAGTGCGGATTGGTAGATGTCACCTGTCTTCGAATTTTGTGGTTCTAGGACATGCTGGTTTCCTCACGATGTTTTCCTTCACCGTTTTGTGAGCAGTGGTAATGAAATAAATTACACAAAGTAATGCGCCTATCTAGGTTCGAACCTACAACTTACTGTTCGTAAGCCGGGGCCGCCACCACTGGGCCACCGCTGCGCCTTTAAACTATTTCACTCACTTTAAAAGTATGATGGATTATATTTTATTTATGTAGAGATAGTTTAATTGGATCTTCTGACTTATTAGGTAGGAAGGAAGTTAGTGTCGATCTGGTCCGCTATTTATTGCCCCTTGGCTTTAACTATGACTGTACTTTATGGAATAGCTAGCTAGAGTACGGTCATTGAAGATCAGGGCCTCTATTATTTTCTGAAGCTTGTTAGCAGAAGGACTTAATTGGGTTGAATCCAGGATACCTCATTTGGCCAGATTTTATCTGCAGCAGCCAACGTCGGATATAATATAAAGGGTGTAAAAAATCTCTTAATGAAGTCGAAAGGCACTTCCGTGCGCTCATTTTTCTGTTAAATAACATACCTTTCCCAGGTATGGTGTAGAATTCCTTCTAGTTCGAGAGATACTGGGGGTAAAAGTTACAAATTTTTGACCGGTCTTTTTTTTTAAATACAAGTGTTTAATGTAGGATTTTTACTTCAAACACCTCCCCTACCTCCGTACTATTCAATCCATCCATCAGCACAATGTTTTACATTGAGTTCTACCGCAGAACATTCAGATTTTTCACCCCAAACAATTTGTTTCACAGCAAAAATGTTTGCTATAATATTTAGCGTTACTTAGTTTGATGTACTTACAGAATGCTTGGTTGACGGCTTCATGACGGGTTTCTTTACACTCCGTATAGTTAAAACATCTGGGACAACTGGTTAGAAATGCCCCCGTATGGTAATCCAAACAAAACAGTTCACCAGCTTCCTGATTGGTAGGAATGCGTGCCGCCATTATTTCGCGTAAGAAACTAAATGATTAGTTATCAGTGATGAACTAACCTGCCTGTTTTACAAGAAGACATTGAGAAATTTACATTAATTGGCAAAACAGTTCCCTATTTATGATCTTGCGTCATTTCACGCTTGTATTATATTTATGTTTTCCTAGTATGTTAGCATACATAAATTTTACCTAAACATTGCACAGCGGGCGAGGGAATTTGTTTCTTGGTGTATAGAGAAGATATAGAGCGCATGAGGAACAAACAAAATGGAAAGATGCGAGTAGCTGGCCATTCTCCCGGACACTTCATCAGTCACCTCCATTCTATCACTTTTGCCATATCATCCTTCAAGGTACCACAAATAATAACAACAAATCGATGGGTTTTTAATAAACCACTGCAATAACTACTATGCCTATGAACTGATGATGGTAGTATAGGTACATGTCACCGTCACTTTATAAAAACTGTTAGATTGTAATATAACTAGCGAGTTTTGTAAACTTCTCTCACCCCACTCCACGCTGTGCGAGTCGAGTCCCGTCGCATGCATTTCACAATATTACGGTTTCACTTCAATACACTAAAATCTACCGAAAAATAATGCGTTAAATTGTAAACAGTATTTTCGTTTGACAATCTTTCGAGAGTTTACAATCTCGCTAGACAGATTACAATCTAACGGATTTTACTGACATACATACTGGTCAATGGGAAAGTGGGTGTGGAAGTTTTATAGTGTACTAGCTTTTTCTCGACTTTGCCAAAGTTATGATCAGAAAGAATCCCGGAAAACGGAAACGTTGTGATTATAGGCTGTTACACCAGAAGATAAAAGAGATAAAGTAGCTTCCCATTATTAAAAGAATGTTGGGAATCGAATCAG
The DNA here is from genome assembly GCA_916618015.1 of Xestia c-nigrum. NCBI lineage: Eukaryota > Metazoa > Arthropoda > Insecta > Lepidoptera > Noctuidae > Xestia > Xestia c-nigrum. Next base: position 19,089,136 of record OU745260.1, read on the forward strand.
TTGTTCCGAAGATTAGCCCCCACATCTAAACTTAGAGTGTGGAAACTTGGTACTGGGAACCTACTAATTGTACAGCATGTGATGCTCTATATCTATCGCTTCATACTCTAAAGGTTTAATGTATGAGGCGTCGAAATAAAGTATGTTTTTGTTGCTCAGGAGTCGGTAACAATTTGCAGGGGACCACGACTTCCAGTTGTTGAGTTACGATGGAGAGAGTAAAAAATTGATCGTAAACCACTCATTGCACATGCAGCGAAGTAGTTTCTTCGTTTATTTTTGAAATATCTGTAGTTTTTAATGTGGCTTCTGTTTTCTTGTTAGTGGGAGTTATTTTAAAGATGTAGAAACGGGGTGAAACATGCACAGGACGGCCTTTAGTCCGAACGATTCAACATATGTATTTTTTCCAAAAAATTACTTATAAAATATTAACTTTTTCATATGCCTAGCCTATTACCTACTATATGAGGGTCGGCTCAGTCTAAATCTAAACAAAGTAGGTCCTATAAATAAAATACTCTTTTAATGGAATCATATTGAAATACTTATAAGATTTTTGGTTGATGTTGGATTCAGTCAGTAGCTCGAAAGTCTAACAACCAGTCTTACCACGGGGTATCGCATTTCCCAGCTAACTGGGTTGTAGAAGTCAGATAAGCAGACGCTCCATACAAAATATTGGTTTTCAGCTGCATCCGGTTAGACCAGGGGTTCCCAAACTTATTTTGTCTACTGCCCAGTTTGAGAATCCGTTTGTTTTTAGCGCCTCATTTTTAATTAAAATTAAAACCCCTTAATAATTCTAAACTAAAATAAAAAAATAAAAAATATATTAATAAATTATATTTAAAAGAAATGATAGCAAGGAACAAACTGCTAAAAACAAACAACTATTAAGTTAGCTTAGCTAGCTTTTATAGCTCTTATTTAAATGATTAATTTAATGTATTTTTTAAATTTATTTAATAATTTTGGGAAACGTTGGGTTAGACTGACAGCCGACCCCAACACAGTAGGGTAAAGGCTGAGCAGATGATGATGATTTGTAAGCAAGTAAGTTCATGTACCTATGTCGATTATACGCACGTGTCGCTTGTTTAAAGTAAATTGTAAAAATTCTGCCTAGGTCCTTATAAGTACGTAGTTATCTACTAATTGTACACTGTGTGAAGTAAAACTATCCTATCAACTAGTTACTTGTAGCTATTAAAATATAGTACACCGGTAATTGAATTTCAGTTTCAACACAGCTAAAAAATTATACCACTTGTTGTTGCTAAGTTATTAGCAGTCCATTAAAGTTCGTTCGTAATTTGACCGGTAGATGTCGCTTTAACAACTGTCATTCAAAATGACATTTAGTTTAGAAACCCTGTAACTGACATAACGTTTTAAAAGAAAAACTGACTCTCGATCTTATTTTTTGTGTACTATGTTTTAAAATACAGTGTGCAGGTTGCAAAGTACAGGTGTTGAGGTAAAATTGACACTGTCTTATAAGGAACCGCGACACTACACTTGGCGTTGTAAAATACCAATTTACTTTAACAATATGGCTATTTGTTCGTGTCGTTTTGTTGCCTTTTATGGTGCAGATCGTTTAGGCTAGCGGTACGGATAATGTTTTGACGTGACCAGAATTCGCTTCCGCCGCCATAGCCTCTCGGTCGAAAAGCCCCGCCGCGCCGCCGCCACCGCCGAGCGTCGGAGTAGTTAAAGCCAAAGGTCGTATTCGCGAAAAAAGGTAATTTTTGTAATTGTTTGACTGCGCGAAGGTACTTTTTAGGGTTCAGTGAATGAATGGTATCAACGGGACTCTATCCCTAGGCTTCTCGGTCTGTTCGTTTTTGACAGGGCTGCAGCTTTGAACTGTAATTTCTACAGACTTGATATTTACACATAATTTGTATGCTGCTATACTTACCAACAAACAGTTAAGCAACAAATCAAACAAGGTTAAGAAATAAAGTTGGCCCGCGACGTGTTTTATCGGCATTTTTAACCCCCGATGCGAAAACGACGAGGTATTATAAGTTTGACGTGTCTGTGTGTGTGTGTCTGTCTGTAGCATCGTAGGGCCCAAAATGGATGAACCGATTTTGATTTTGTTTAGTTTTGTTTGAAAGGAGTAATTAGTCGGGAGTGTTCTTAGCTATGTTTGATAAAACTCAGTCCAAGATGGCGGCCGCGTGCCGCCACAAAATGGCGGATTATATTTTTGTTCAACAATTTCCTCAATATGGGTGTCAAAACAAAGGGGCTCGCCTAGTAAAAATACTATACACTATGATAAATTAAAAAAAACCCAAAATGGCCGCCACCACAAAATGGCGAATTAACGAATTATTTTCTATTTAACTTTTAGTACATTGTGTCGGGAGTTATTTAAATTTTAAATTTAATTTTACTTGTTATTAAAGTTATTAAGATTAAGTAGATAGTGTTATATAATTTGTTCGGTGGCACGGCACCCTTCTTGTGTGACTCCGACTAACACTTGACCGTTTTATTAGGCTGTGTTTAAGCAGACGGTATAGTAATTGGTTTTTGCAGTTTACATGGTGCTACTTATCCACAATTATTGTAGTTAAACAAAACATCTTCTTAACCAAGGTTCGACAATCCACCAATTAAGTGGCGACACAATTATTATCGACTGCCTTCTGAAAACATAATAAGTTGATGACTTATAGACTGGCAACCTTTTAATTCTAGGGCAGATGACAAACTAGTGCTTGGACAAAGACCATTGGGTCATTGATTACTGTGGTTACAGTTACAGGAGAATTACTCTGGCAGGTCAAAATACCTACCTTCACCAAAAAGATGACGGTCTGATTATCTAAAAACAGCTGTTTAAAACACATTTTTGTATGGGAACATGTGACATCATCTTTTCGGTGAACATGGACCTTAGTCATTCTGTTTTCCAGTTTCACCGTTTTAGTGGCCGTCAGTCTCAAAAATATCTTATGGTTATGATAAATCTACTGAAAATAAATCAATGAATATTGACAAAGATAAAACGCATCAAAACTCGTGACGTCAGAACTAGCTAAAAATTGTACCTAGGCGTGACGTATTGAGAATTTTAAAAGCGTCGTATCTTCGTCAATTTTGATTTACGTGACAAAGGAAAAATTACGGGTCAAATATTTTTCAATAATCTACCAGACGGACTTACCTATTAGATTTTTTTTTCATCTCCCCTATTGGAAGGAGGACGCGTTTCTTCGCGAGAAATGGACAGAGTTGAGAGAGGTCTTTGCCCAGGGGTGGGACCGAGAAGGCTAGGAAAAGAAAATGGTTGCCTGTAAAGTCGGTTTTACGGGCGAAGATTTTACGTGACAACGTCATAGTTGAGTGGGAGAGAGACGCAAGGCATTCGGCGGGCCTCTCTCTCGTTCGGTGACTCATCGTAACGTTACCGGGCGTTACACTTTTTCATAAGTGACTCCCAGCCGCAACCTAATTTAAGACGTTGTCACGTCAAAAGAACACAATAGTTTTGGGAACATTCCGAGGAGTAGGCAACTACAATTTTTTTTCTGAAAGTGGCTTTTGACTTATGCGATGACGTCTCACAGTGAGTGAAGTAAACGTAGTGATTATATACTCTGTGGAGTGAAGTATCACAGAAATATGAAGTGATGATCAACCTCAAATAAATTATGATTGGGCAAAATGACGACAATTTTCAATGGTAGGTACGTTTGGATTGGATTTATCTGATTTTGCTGATTTTAGTTAACTTTGATATTTAACGATAGTATTTAGGTAATTCCAGAACTATTAATTACCTAAAATACGCAAACTAAGGTACTTACCTAAAATACTGAGCAAATAAAAGGTATATTTTTACAACGTCAATAATAATGTCAAGTGAGAGTCGTTATTTTAAAGTTCACAGATAAGAAAGTTCAGTGTTGCAAATTAATTCATTTCAACAAACTTAACTACAATTATCGAAATAAGATAATCCATACATGGGTATGGAGATATCTGGCATACTTACATTTAATAGATAGAAAAGTTTCCTCACAGTACATTTACGCTATTAGTTTTACTACAGCCATCCGATCTGGCTGTGTACCGATATCATCGACATGACTCGAGTTCCTTAAAGCGATTGGTAAAACGCTCCTTTTAAGGGTTCCGTCGGTTTGTTTGTACGTCTGTCACACTTTCCCTGCTCACGTTTTGAAATAACGGTTGCGGGAATCAGTTCACCTTTTGCTCCGATCTTTTTCTCGGAGTTTGAGATCGCTGTTACGCCAGCTTTAGGTGCCAAAACTGAACGAACTATTATATCTTTAGCGGAAGTTTTCTTGGCAAAACTATGCCAATTTCTTTCCATTTTTATTGGTAAAATTATGGTAGCCAAGGCAATCGATAAAAGGACTTTATTATATGGGCGAAATAAATATTGGAATTTTTAATAGATCGAGGAGAGAAAGGCTGGCAAACTTATATATGTACTAGCTGACCCACGCAACTTCGTCTGCGTCACATAAAAGAGAAAAACGAAAGGAAAAAAAAACCCCGTTATTGCAACATTTTTCATTCCTGCTCCGCTCCTAACAATCGTAGCGTGATGTTATATAGCCTAAAGCCTTCCTCGATAAATGGACTAGGTATCCAACACAAAAATATTTTTTCAATTCGAGCCAGTAGTTCCCGAGATTAGCGCGTTCAACTTAACAAACAAACTTCTGCTTTATAATATTATATAGTATAGACTAGAAATGTGGACGCCGAGACCACACAAGCGACTGGGTAGTGTGGCTTGCTGCCAAACTCGGTCGTCCAGGACATAAGTATCGAAGTTAGAGTGTTACTAATGATTTAATTTCTTCGGTTGTCTAGTAGAAAGTGCGACTGCCATGCGTGAGGTCCTAGATTCGATTTACAGTCGGACAAAATCTAATATAGGGTTTCTCTATGAGGAATTTTTCAATAGCAGCCATGGAGTTTGAATTAGTGCCCGGTGGATGGCAATAGGCTAGTCCCCTAATACATGGGTCGGACCTAAAGTCCGGCGAAATGTGCATGTACTATTATTATGTACAGTCAGCAAAACCGTTATGTATGCAGGCTAGCAATCTTCTTACGACTATTATAAATGTAAAAGTCTGTAAATATTGATTTTTGTTATTCTTTAACGCAGAAACTACTATAAGGATTTGGATGAAATTGCAAACAGATTGATTATAACCCGGTTTCGATTTATAATCGTAGTAAGAAGATTGCTAGCCTGTAAACTTAACTGTTTTGCTGACTGTACACCCCCCTGCCTAACTGCCTTCGGGGATTATAGTCGTAAAAATGACTTAGTCTTAAATTCAATAAATTAATTTCAACTCGACATTTTGCATTTAATGTTCACAGTACTTTTATTTCCGATAGTTTTTACTACTAAGCACCAACGCTTTGACAAGTCTATTTGTATTTTAATAGCTTTACGTTTTATAAAATAACAGAAAGACAATTTTTATTCTCATTTCATTGCACTAGGATAAAGCTAAGTTTATTGAGCTGTTTACGGTCGACAATTATTTTAGCTTCGGTTAGAATGGTAAAATGCTGCTAAAAATAAAAAGTCCATAGTTGTTCTTATTAAGTAAATATCGGTTGACAGAAGTTTACAACGTGGTTCTAATAACAGTGTTATTTTTAACTTCGCGTTATGTAAACTAGTTTTAGAGTACAGAATTTTATACGTTAAGGTGGATGCTTGGGTAGCCAGAAAATTAAAAATAAGTCTTACGTTTTTCCAATTTGCAGTTGTATGTTGAACTTACACCCAAAGTTCATGAAAGTCGATTGAATGACTTTCATTAGCTTGAGACTCTAAGGGACCGCCCCCACGAGCGAGAGGGCTGTATATCAATACAGCCCTCTCGTTACAGAATTATAAACATCAAAATCATCAGATTTTGATGTTTATAATTCTGTAACTACATACGTCCTACAGCTGCAAATCATATTTTAATCAACATTTGGGTAACCTAACACTGGCCTAAAAATTGAAAAAAATCTAAGGTAATTCGAATTTCGAATACTCTGCGGCTACCCTGGCTAATAAATCCTACAAATATACGAGTAGGCTCCATTACTTTTATGGTTTCTTTATATTATTTTATTAGTGATATTATTCCACTTGACATGTAATTTTATTTTTTTATATGCTTTCTCAATTATTGTTAATGCTAAAGGATTCTTTTTGTAATAATGATTATTGTTAGCTTTTAAGCGTTTTGGTATAAATTCAAATTCAAATTCAAATTCAAATTGTTTATTTCAGACATGAAGTCCATAGTGTTAGTAGCACAAAATAACTTAATAACTAGTGTTAGTAATAAGGAGATAAAAAGTACATAAAATATTAATTGGTATGGATCCTCACCCAGTGGCGCAGCAGAGGGGAGTCCCATCGATCTGAGAACACTCTCAGGAGACTATTGGTGGCGGTACGTAGCCGGCCGGCTATGGAGGCCGTCCTTTTTCTTATAATGGCGTAAAAATCATCTGTGCGCGCCTCCGCAAACATAGTGGACGCACTACAGCGCCACGACAGCCCCAACAGTATCCTAAATGCGTTATTATATTGGACACGCAGATCGCTGTATGTCCTCTGCGTAAAACTGGTCCAAAGACTGCACGTGTAGAATGACTGACAGAAAGCTTTGAAAAGAGTGACTTTAACTTGGTTAGTACAACGTGCAAATCTTCGAACCAGCATGTTACATCGAACAGCCAACGACCTGCGCTCCCTCTCTATATCCATATTGTCCTTAAGATCATCAGTGACCCAGTGACCCAAGTAGGTACTTAAATTTTGTCACCCATGCTAAAGGAGTGCCACAGAGCGAGACACCGGGAACATCAGCATAGTTTATGGCTTTCGCCTTAAACATCATAAGTTCGCTTTTTTTAACGTTGTACGTGAGTCCATGAGTCCATGGTCCATAAAACTGTTAGTTTAAAAATGTATTTCTGAATAAATAAATAAATAAATTACCAACATGGGACTTAAACATAACTGGCAAAATGTGGGCGTACTTACTTACTATTACCTAACCTAACCTAATATACTTCTCGACATCTCATCAGAAACCTCCTTTGGGATCATCAATTTATCACTTGATGGTTTTTAACAACTTTTTAACAGCCCCCGCCCTATGGTGATACACGGTGACGTTTTAGAAAATTATCTTTAAATAGGTTAAGAAACTTCAGAAAATTTAGAAACCGCGTGTTCGTAGATAAAATAAATACACGTGACATCTCATTCATTACACACCCCCCCTACCACCCCCTAGTGATATTTAGTGTTTTTTTCCCAACCCCCCCCCTTCCTTCTAGCCACACGTGATTAGTGGACGGCCCCTTTCTTGCTTGTAGTATTTCATCTAGGTTCTAAATGTATTTAAATCGTCACCCTACATCTAACAAGGGACTTGTGTACATCTGACAGCATCTACTACTACTCGACGTACATCGAACCAGCTAGCAGCTGCTCTATAAACTTGGTTCAGTTAGTCACCGATACATTACACGTGTTATAACTGCACTTGCACTGTAGTGACGCGCACATGATCGACTTTATCGATATCGATGAGTTAAGCAGTAGTGTGATTTATTTTTATTTGGTTGACACGTAACATTACGTCTGTATTCCTTGAAGGGTTAGACAGAGATGTACTTTTAGTATTTCTACGTTTCTTCAGTTATGTTAAAGTCCCATGTAATAATGGTCTATCGTATGATTGTGACTCCAACAGGGTAAAAATTTAGACTTTGTGCCGATGCAGAGAAATTCCTAATGATGCAAAAACTCAATAGCACAATGGCCAATGTGCTATGCTACAGCTCAATAGCGCATTCGACCATAAATAATCATATCATTGAGAACTATGTTGTAAACGTGCTAAAGCTACCCACTGCCTTATCAAGTTAATATCCAATCACGAAACCAAAAAAATATTAAGTACAGGATACAGCGATATAGGGTAAGAAATAATCTTCTTGAAGCAGAAAAGACTAATTGTATTATCAATTGCATAAAAAGAAAGTAAAAAAAACATGGATGATGATGCACAGTATAACACCTAAACACTGTACTGCTGACAAGATTAAATTCCCAACCCTGTCGATAAAACATCGCCACATCACTAACTCAAGGACATCAACATAGATACATACAACTGTTTACTCCATCTAAAGATACATCAGGGCTGGTTTACTTGTAGACCCGACACTTGTTGAGTCATAAATTTCAATATGATGGTAAACAAGGAAGCTGCGATACGATGCGTCATACTATTGTTTTAATCATATATTATTTGCATCCCTGAATCACAGTATCGAGATGTCCAGTAAACCAACTAGGGTTTTCGCGTAATCTGTCGATATTTTTTCATGTTACAAAAATCGTAATCTCTTGAATCGATGCGCTAGTCCCGACGGGCGAGTAAACTGTTTCCTAAAGCATCTTTAGAATTTGTGTAAGCGCTTTGCATATTCATATTCATTTTATTTTGCGTACCATAAGTTTTAAAAGATGTTACAATGAGCTTACAGCTAAGAACAATTCTGCCGTCAATAGCATAGTTGCAGTAAGTATGCTTTAGGCGGTTTCGAGAAAAACGCGGTTAAAGTTTTGGTACGAAAATCTTCCATAAATCCTTTGTTTGTTATCAGATCATGACGGTTGATATCTTAAACAAAAGATGACTTCAGCACCTTTCTATTACATATTTGGAAACCAATACTGAGTAATTGAAAGTCAAAATACATTCATTATTTTAGTTATACTAAGTATCTCCTAGAGGCTCTCTGTTAAGGAACACTTAGCATAAATACAGGAAGTGTGTTTTTTACTGTCTTTGTGCTAAGTAACCATATAAATGTAGTCATAAATTTATTTGATTATTTATTTATAAGTTTTATTTTATCAGGCTGCAGTGTTAATAAAACAATTAGTTATAATAGGTTTTAATAAATGTATTTGAAAAATGTTATAATGTTGTTAGATGAGTGAAGTGAGATATTCTAAACTGTTGTTGAAAATAACCTAGCAATAAAATTTAACGAATCATGACACATTTATAATAAGTAATTCACTAAATTAGTGAATGAAATAAGAATTCAGTTTAAATCACACTTCTTTCTTACAATTAGGTAGCCCTTATGATCACGTATAACAAATAACAAAATAACGTTTCTTAACTTTACTTACCTAATTTATCCAGTCTTTTCAGTTAAAAATGGCACAATTACTAAGAATTTAGTTTTCTTTTTTAATAACTCAACTCAAGTTAACTTAAGATGTATTTATTCAGTCTTCTCAATACTAACTATTTTAGAATCACAGAATATGCAAAATGAATTAAAAGTAGCTCTAAATAAAATCCTATCTGGTATCAAATCAACACTTTTTGATATAACCAACTCAAGTTAACTTAAATGTATTACCTACCTATTCAGTCTTCTTAACACTAATTATTTAAGAATCACAGATGCTAATGTGAGGCAAAATGAATTACTTACCTAATAAAAATAGCTTTACATTTCAAACAAACTAAAAATCCTTTCTTCGGGATCAAATCAACACTTATAGATTTGTCGAACAAAACATAAGGATCATAATTATAGATACTTTAGCCGTTAATAACAAAAATTATAAGCATTTGGGATAAAACATAAAACGTTCTTCTATAACAATGTAACAAAATTAAAATATTCAGTTAATTAGGAATCAACTCCTACGAAAACAAAAAGGTGAGAACTAATCTTCAAATTCCTTGGAAAGATTCAAGGACGCATCGTCAACCGGCAAGTCAAACCAGAATTGCCTTCGGCTGGGTAACATCAAGGGAACGAGATCTTTGACAATTATCTCTTTTCGTGAAGAGGCGACAACCCCTTGGTGAACTTCTCTGTTCAGCACAAGGAAACTGCTTATTTTTTTAAATTCTAGCTTGTAAAAAGTTAAAGGTCCTAAATTCCTCATCATCATGAGATTTTTTGAAGAATAAATTGAACTCTCCACGGACTACTTTGACCACAGCGAAATTTTTAACGTATTCCCGGTCTTTCATTGCACGCATTTTCTGTTCAGAATGAAAGTCACAAAATTTGTAAAGATCACGGAAATCAATTATCATAGCTACATGCTCTCAGTATAATAAGTAACTTTATGTACGATCAGATTACGTTACTTATCATAAACGCATTATCGCATCAAACTGTCTTTGTGGTAAGTATTCTGAAACTTACGCTTAGGATCGTTACTAAGCATAAAAGCAGTATCGCATCTTACTGTCTGTATTTTATGTAACCTGAAAGAGACATCTACTAAACAAAATTACAGTATCGCAACATACTGTTTTTATGACTAGATCACTCATTTAGTAAATATTGGGAAACTGCTCAGGATCAAAACAGTATATCTTCATAATGTCTTTTTGCTAGGCTCATATCCAATTGTATACAATAAAGGACTTAACATATTAGTGGTATAGATGTCATACTGTACTTTGGCCGAGGAGACTGAATAAGAACTTCTGCAGTAAGTGTACCGACTGTAATCATGCTTTGTGATGTAAAAAAAATGCTTGACTTACTGCAAATTTTTAATTGCTAATTTTGGTTTAAAAAGCGATACAAAAAAATGGGTAAGATTTAATTTGTAGAACTCGTTATCGCGATCACGGCTGTATATCTAACTCATTTTTGACAAAAACCCGACTTACTGTAACTATGCTATTGACGGCAGAATTATGGACCCTGTTAGGGCACAGCAATAAACAAGATTAACATAAAAATTTAAGTAGTTAATAAAATATATTATTTACAAACAGAGGGTATGTTACACATCAAATAACAACATTGTATAATTATTGAGATCAATTTATCTTAAATTATTACATTCGTTTAAGAACATCAGTAGGCAGGCAACATAATTAATTATAATAACTATTACAAAGTGTAAAATTGTTAATTCTTAATATTAGAGGTACTTAAAATTGTCGAATTTAATTGTAAAATTAAAAAATTAAAAAAAAAACAAACAACACTTGATACGTAATACTAATTATAATTATGTGTAACGTCAAAATAGTCGGGAAAAGGCGAGGCAAATGATGATGCTTTGCATGTGTGTGAGCCGATTCTGACCACTAGCTCCTAGTTCAAAGTAGTCAGCTTCCATTCTAACTGCATAGGCACATACAGAAAAGAATTTTACAGTATTTTACATGGTTCGACATACTCTCCTCAACCCAATAAAGGCAATACGATACCTCTTTGGTAAGACTGGGTGAGGATATCAGACTTTGTCGAGCCTCTGACTGTCAAAGTTCTACAAATGACAGACCAACCGGGTTAACGTTCTGTCCTGAGCATGGGGGAAGTTGCAAGTTTCGAAGTGTAATGGCTGATCACCCATTCGCGGCTCCAGACATAGCCAAGCACTGCCTAACCTTTGATTTTTCAAGTTATTCATTGATTTATTTGCCCAGTGACAAGCCTGTATTAAAATATACACCTTTGATCGAATAGTTATCGTTCCTAGTTGTAATACTGTTTGTTATACTGATATTTGTACTGTGCCTGAATCATACGAGTAGGTAGTATTGGTAAGCTGCCAGGGGACAGTTAAGTGCACATTGTTTTTAAATGGCAAGTTAACGGTGGTACATGCTTGCATGTTTTGTTTGTTAGTCATTGCCTAATTCTTGATGTGAATTATGTATTTTGTGATTTGCATGTGTCAGTCTTCAGTCCAATGTGAGCGATGGCGACGACATTGTGTTTGCGAAAACTAAAATAAATCGGCAATGGGTTCCCACTATGTCGTGACAATTAATTTATCGTTGGGTTTTAGTTGGCAAAAGTCATGGACGACAGTTATCGCGTCGTACTATATGTGTACAGATCCATTTAAATATACAAGCCACGACACTTAAGAGGCCTGCGGAGCATGCGTTTTAAATACAAACGTAATACCAAAATAAATTGTAACTCAAAGATATTCTTAAGATAGTGTGTATTTATTTCGATTGTGTTACAGAATATATAGGTTCCCAAACACATATTTTGAATGGATACTGATTTAAACAAGAGTTATGAGAAATATATTTTTTCCATAGAAATTTTAAATTCCTCATATCTCGCCTTTATATGATTGTCCTTTCAAAATATTTATTTGGAAACATAGATATTTTATAACCCAATCGAAATAAATACACACTACCATAAGCATATGCTTGATTTTCATATTATTTTGGTTTTACGTTTGTATGAAAAACGCATGCTCCGCCGGCCCCTTAAAACTACACAACTATCTGTCGTAACGACATAGTTTGGCGTCAACGTAAAGTGTAAACGTCGAAAAACTACACTATTAACAACGACCAGTTACGTCTAACCAAAGATACCCAAGTAAAAAAGAAAACTGAGATAATCAAGACATGGATGGACGCCACAATTATCGGTTAAACGGAAGTTTCATTCTTGTTCCCAATACATTTTTCGTAAACAAAGTGTTAAATATATTGTGTTGTTATGTTCTCAACTGGTTCTCACTGGTTTTCCTTCACCGTTTGGAGAGCAGTGGTGATGAAATAAATTACACAAAGTAATGCGCCTGCCTGGGTTCGAACCCACGACTTACTGTTCGTAAGTCGGGGCCGCCACCACTGGGCCACCGCTGCTCTCTAACGATCATGGCGCTTGCAAGCATCGAAATATTGGGACCTCAATATAAATAACAATCACGGAAAATATCCGATAAGTAACACTTTAAGTTTCATTTAAACATGTATAGGTTTCAGTAAAGTAACGCTGGATTCCATAACTTGATGGTAAGTACTCTGCGTACAAGTTTTTTGCTGATGAGCCGAGCAAAGAATTTTTTTTTTGTTCTTTATTTAAATGATAAATGATATTTATTCAGCAAGTAGGTTTTCTCAAACACTTTTACACGTCATTTTTTTAAAAGTAGATCGGACCGGTGTTTCGTACCTGACTACTCTGAGAAGAAACAGCCGAAACAAACTCAGAGGTCATAGTCTCTCGCGGCTTCACTCCCGGGAAATTAATCCACGGGAATGTTTCAATATCAAATCATACTTGGGGATAATCAATAGAATCTGTAGTTCTGAAGATTACATCCAAACTTACAAAAATGCATGTTTATAATATTAGTAGAGATAAAGTCTTGCCTGAGAAGGGTACTTTACCCAGCAGAGGGACAGTTATAGGCTAGTATTATTATATTTTATATCCACAGTCAGATAAAGGTGGTCTGTAACTATACTTATCTGAGTGGACATGTCACCGCTTCATGCTCTGAATTGGTCACTTATTTTAATAACTACAATTAACTGCAATGCATTGTGCATAAACGCTTGATTGAATAAACACTATGAATAACTTTAACTTGATTTATAAAACAATTTTCGTATTTACACCTCATTCGTTAGATATCTATTTTATGTCTTTTAATCTAGAGCAGTTGTTTATTATGGCATTCGATTCACTTATTGCCAGGCAATAATAAAGTAATAAAGCAGAAATTCTAGTTCTGGGTCTAATTAAAAAAGAGCACAGTTTACTGTGTAATATTGTAGAGTAATATGAGCCTCAAGGCTGCGTACGCGCGCCACACATAACTTATTCGCGTGTCTCCGCTTGCGTTTTATCTGATGCAGCTAGTTTACCCGACGTATCATTCTGATATTGGATATAAAGTAACAAATTTATACTTCCCCAGTTGCAGCACCACCCCACATGAAAATAACCTTTATCACTTTTGACAAAAGGTTGAAAATTGCTGTCTTCAAGTACAGTGTACGCAAAATATGCAGATACGCAAAATAGAAGAACGAGGCCAACGTTGACACGGCGCGTATCTTCAGACAAATCTCTCGGATGCCGATGGCGTATTTTTCGCAATTTGCATTTAACGTATCTAGGATATCGATTGGCTATGAGATATCTGGTTTCTGGGACCTGTTGTGGATTTATGGGACTCATCGACTTTGTAGGAGTTAGATCAGTTTGTTTTATAAAAGGAGTTGGCTGTTAGCACTATACAACATTATTCGAACAATGAAATCGCGAAAAAAAAATCAGCTGTTCCCTACATTTATGTTCGCATAACTCGTCAAAATGTAGGGAACAGCTGATTTTTTTTCGCGATTTCAAGGTTCGTCCCGTAGAAAAAGTTGTTCAAAATGATGAGTACAATGACCCCTTTTCGGGTTTAGTATAAACAAAAAATAACCCTGTATATTATGATACTAAGTCACACGCCGCGTCTGTCTGTCCCTATGGATGTCTAGATCTTCAAAACTACACAACAGATTTTGATGCGGTTGTTTTAAATAGTCATAGTGATTCAAGAGGAAAGTTTTAGTATATCATTTGCGGGCGGGCAAAGCCGCGGACATCAGCTAGTTGTTGATAAATATAACAACTAGACTTATGATGTCCGTTCTTTTAAGTGCCATTAATTTCTAAAATATCAGTTACAGGTACTTTAAAATTGCCAAACAGGGCAATTTCTATGAATGAACTGTAGTTTCCGTAGTGCTCAATAAAATCTTTCTCGATAGCTACTGCAATTTACTTATCATATAACTTAGTTAATACATCTTCCTACAAGAGCAATTGTGATATCCAAACAGGTTCTAGTTATATAAATGGCTTTGTCAGCCATTAAAGAACCTAGCGCTGATACTTAGGATTTTGCTCCCGACATAAAGAAAAATAAATGGGAGGATATGAACATTTCTCAAATACTTGTGCCTTAAGATTTATTTGGGCGTTAATTTTTATTGCATTAAGAGTAACAGCGTTAGTTCGATGTAGTATATTATAGAATAGCTTAGAGGCAGCTGCAATAATGTGTAGAGTTTATGATCACAACAGTTATTTAGACATGGATGAGTTAGTAAGTGGAGTGTGTGCTTGTTAGACAGAAGATCTTAATTCTCTACTCTATTGACGTTAACGGGACTCAAATTTAGACACAAAATCCTGATAGAAAGCCCAATACCACTTTGCCCGATCTGGAAATCACAGCGCTTACGGGTACAAGGCCAGAGTGACAGAAGAATTATAAAATAATAATAAATAAATAAAAAATATTTCATATATTCAACATTGCTTACAAAATAGGTCACATGAATTTTAGTGAAGTAAAGGTCATACAGATAGAGTAACCCTGACTCCCAAACTAGGAGATCCTGTGACTTAGGAGTCAGTGTTCTGCTGTCACTATGATACAAAAACCTTTTAAAAAGTGTGTTAACAAAATCTTGGCAAAAAGCAAAACAGACTTGAGAGTACAACTAAATTATTTTAACAAATTTAAACTAAATTAAACTAGGAGTGAAGGATTGAATTGATTACTTACTTCATAATTTCTGTGATACTACATAACTAATTCCTACCGATAAGCAACGGCGCTTCGGTGCATCCGTTTTGAACCAGTCAAGATTTGAAAAGGCGAGGACATCTGTCTAGATAAGTCAGAGCAACCTTAGACGGCTTTCTGCAACACTTCCTTTAGGGGACAGATCGATATGGGTTGTTGAAACGTAGCGCGTTACGAATAAATTTAAGTTATCTAGATTGCACAGCCATACGGTGTCACTATGGATGGATGGCTGTCAAACCGACTGTCAGCAGTATCAATCTATAATCTCATCATCATCTGTCTATCATTTTCCTAACTATGTTGGCGTCGACTTCCAGTCTTACCGGATGCAGCTGAATACCCGTAATGGGTGGACTACGGACCAATCTAAGTAAGCACGGCTTAACCTAAAGATGTACCTGAGCGACTGTTATTTCAGCCAGGAGCTCCTCAATCCACATTCCACACTCTATAGCCCTATCTATACTACTCGTAATATTATAAAGCAGAAGAGTTTGTTTGTTTGTTTGGTTGAACGCGCTAATCTCAAGAACTACCGGCTCGAATTGAAAAAATATTTTTGTGTTGAATAGTCCATTTATCGAGGAAGTCTTTAGGCTATATAACATCACGCTACAATCATTCGGAGCGGAGCAGGAATGAAAAATGTTGCAAAAATGGGGACGTATTTTTCCTTTCGTTTTTCTCTCTTATGTGACGCAGTCGAAGTTGCGTGGGTCAGCTAGTTAATATAATAAATGTGAAAATAACTGTGTAAGTGTGTATTTCTGTTATTTTTCACGCTTGAACCACTGAACCGATCATTATAAAGTTTCATAATTTAGACCTAGGCTAGGTAATAGACTATGTATTTTACCACGATACATAATTGTTTTAAAATGACGATTATTCAGAAAAAAAACATTTGCAAGCGAAATAACAAGCAACAAATAGTACAGCAATAAATTCTACCGTTTATTGGCACTTTGCACTCCATTAACTGGTTATTCCGTGTCATAAATACCACAATGAGGTTGCTTACCGATCGCCCTAGGATGATAATTAATATAGCAGTCATAGGATATGGATTATGACTGTTTTCCTCTGTTGCATAGCAAGATGGATGACCTGCAGCTGATTGTAAATTAATGTTTCCCTTTCAGATTTAGCTTCGGATTTAATCACTGAGTATTATATAAAATGGCGCCGGGTCTGTCTGCCTTCTAACACATTTTTAGTAAATGTTCGTAATATTTTATCTTGAAAATAATAAAAATCATTGTCAATGTCACTTTACGTGTATCCGAACGTGATTTGCCGCTTCCGCGCGTATCTAAAAACACTATGTGTCATTTACAAAAAAAACGGTCACAAACATTGTCAAATATTTGCCTGTTACTATTTTTGTACAGTAAAAAAAAACAAAAATTGCAGCCAAGTGCGAGTCGCACTCGCCCATGAAGGGTTCCGTAGCAGCAAGTAATCTATACATATAATAAAATCGTTGAGACCAAAAAATCTGTACATTGAAGATTAAAAAAAAAAACCGATCAGGGTGACTTAAAATAAGTAACTGAACATATCAAAACCATTTTTAAAATTCGTGTTTGTTTGTTTGTTTGTTTGACCGCGCATCACGTAAAAACTGCTGGACGGATTTTGATGAAAACTTCACTAATCTATTTAAATAAACTCAGAATAACACTTAGGCTATTGAAATTGTGGAAAATTTTGGAAAAAGGGGGTGAAAAGGGGGGGTAAAGTTTGTATGAAAAAATATTTTTAGATTGTTCTAGATTCATGAAACTCAGAGTAAATACTTATTATTAAAAATAAAGAAATACCTATTTCAGCATTTAAAAAAAAAAAACATCCAGAGACGTAAAAAAGAGGGATTTGTGTTTAAAATTAATTAACTTCATACACCTATACAATAAAATCCATTGAAGTGGCAACCTTTAAAAGTTGCTATAAATACTTCAAATCTAATACAGGTAAATGTGATTTTTCAATTTTCTTGAAATTTGATTTTTGAAGTGAATACGCCCAAAATAGCGGAATTCAAGAAAATCGGCTTTCCTCGGTATAAGTAGTTGGTAATACAGGGTGGAAACGGTAAACGGGGCGGTAAGGGGAGCTGCAGCTACACAAAAATGGTCTTAGGTAACAATCCGTAATTTTTTCACAAAATGTTTATCCCCATTCACAGATTTAATTAAAAAATAAAGTACAGTTAGCAAGAAAATTGCCATTTTACATAAAACAAGTTTTTTGATGCCAATCGATCTTCTTTCCGACACTAATCAAGAAGTTCTTCCAAACCAACCCAGGTTAGACTACTCAAAAAGTCATAAATTGCAAAAAAATAACTTTCAGCGGGGCAGTGTAGGGAAAATAGTTAGCCAGAAAATTGCTATTTTACACAAAACATTTTTTTGATGCCAATCATTATTTTTTATTTTACATAAGACATACAGCCGGAAAAGTTACAAAAACATTACAAACGAGTACAAATCCTACTATCTACAAATAAAAAATGCTTTGTCCTGAAGGACTATCTGATGGATCAACGCACAGCCTAAACCGCAGATTGTAGAAACCTGAAACTTGGAGAGTGTATTTTCTGTATAACGTAAGCATACGATAAGAAAGAATTTTGAAATTATACCCCTAAAGGGGTGAAAAGAGGGGGCAAAGATTGTAAGGAGTAGAAAGTTATTTTGGCGGTGATTTGTTTCGAGTTTAATTTAAACATGGTAATTTATTCTTATTCAAATAAATTTACGTTGTTAATCACAGCAAGTATTTGATTTTGAACTAAATTGCCCTTGGGTACGTAAATTGAATTCAATGCATATATATACACCGTTTTCAATAACTCCGCAGCAAAATAATGATCATGTACCGGGCGCGCATTTTCATTATGCGAAAGGATGTGTGTGATGTGCTCTTTGAAAATTGTATTATAGGTGATTACGACCCACTCTCTGTAACCCTCTCTTTCTCTTATATGACGCAGACGAAGTTGCGCGGGTCAGCTAGTATATTATAAAAGTTACGATTTTACGATTTATGACGTATTAAAAAAAAACTACTTACTAGAATACATTATAAAACGTGAAGACGGGTATTTATCGCGAATTTACCTTTAATTTAATCCCGACGTTTCGACCGGATTGCACCAGCCGTGGTCGCCCGTCTTCTTAAGTTTTATAATGTGTTCTGATCGTGAAAGTTTAAAAAAGACAATTACTTACTAGAATGATCTCGTTCAAACCAATTTTCGGTGGAAGTTTATATGGTAAGGAAATCGCCAGTTCGTGATTCGCAATTGTTTAGCTTTTTATAATTAAAAGAGGAGTCAGAAGAATGGTTTGGTACAGTTGATGGCAAAATGCTCCCTATTACATATAACATAAATAAGAAAATTAATGCCACAACGCATCCACCAGCACAATGTCTTGAGTGCGTTACATTGAGTTCTACCGTAAAAGGTGATTTTTCACCCTAAAAAAGTCGTTTCACTGCAATATCTTTTTCGTAGAGTTACTTAGTTTGATGTACAGTTAAACCTTGCTACATAGTGAAAAAAAATACCATACCCCAACGCCGCCGTAGTTAAAATCACAAGAGCCTGATGATTGGTTGATATTTGACCGTTTATTATAAATCCATTTCAACCTCTATAACATAAAACAGATAATTTTATTACCCTGTAAAGAGTGTAAGTCTCTGTAACAAATTCAAAAGCAATTTGTATCCAAAAAGCAATCACCAAGTCATAATATGGGGTTTGACTTAAATCCTTTCTACTTAATTCCTTATGTCTGTTTAGCAAGATTCGTGCAGGCATGTACATACCGATGTAATATGCATGAACATACATATTAAGCGAACATACATAGGTACAGAAGAAAGAGCTCGTTTGAATTCCATAAATTGAATTAAGTCTTGAGATACTTTGAATTAAGGCAATTGCGCAAGAGTTCTTTATGAGAGGGAATGGTGGGATTTGGTGTGTGGTCTTGGTTTTTTATGGACCATCTTTTAGTATCAACATCGCGCTCATGATGCACGAAAGGTTAAATTAGGTTCGGTTTTATTAGTAGGTACTTTTTTGGTCAGTACAATTTTTTTTTTCTAACTTTTTTTTTTTTAATCTTGTGAAAAGGAACTTTAACCCCAGGATATCTTCCGTGATTAATATATTGTTTTGAGCTCCCGATAATTCGACGCTGTTGCAAGCGCCATGATCGCGGGTTGACTGGCGAATGCGGGTAAATGAAAAAAAACTGTTAGGAGAGAAGAAGAGAAGAAAACGAAGAAATCTGACTGACTTTAAGCCCTATATCTCCGTAACTAGAAGGTTCCCAGGTATGGTCTGGAACAAAACAAATATCGCAATGAAGGGGAGAGAAAGTTCCTTTCGGTTTTGTTAAGCGTACCAAACACCTATTTTATCTGAATGTGGTCAGTTAATATAACTCTGAGAGCAGCGGTGGCCCAGTGGTGGCGGCCCCGACTTACGAACAGTAAGTCGTTTGTGTAATTTATTTCATCACCACTGCTCTCAGAAACGGTGAAGGAAAACATCGTGAGGAAACCGGCATGTCCTAGAATAAAAAACATCGAAGACATGTGACATCTACCAAACTGCACTGGGCCCGCGTGGTGGATTATAGCCCATACGAAAAATACGCGCTTTGATTTGGAGTTGCGGACACCAGCCCGTTAAACAATACAATACAATAATATGTCACGGTTTTGCAATAAAAATTAATCAGCGATTGATCACACACATCGATTGGTATTTTAGGGCTATGGACAATAACTCGTACCATTATACTGATATGAAACGTCGTCTCAAAATCAAAATCAAAATCAATCAAAGCATTTATTTCAAGTAGGCCAGTTACAGGCACTTTTGAATTGTCGAAACAAAAATGAACATTTAAAGTAGCTACAGTCACAATACATAAAAACTGTGAAAGTACTGTAGTTGCCTGTTATGTTTCCTCTTTTCTCTCTCCTTCAATTGGTATTTTATTACTAGGCATCGTGGTTACTGGATCGGTGGATACCTCTTCACGGACAGTCTGCCTCCATCGACTCCACTCCAAAGAAGTCATCACCACCTGCTAAAGTTTCCTTGAGGACGTAGCTCGTTTCCTCGTTTAACTATCTTCAAACAGCCATATTTTCCATATATAAAATACAACAATAATGAACTTAAACGACAGGCAGGTGAGTCCTTTGAAAAATTAATGATGAAATGGCCTCCCGCCAATTTCCATCAGGCCATAACTCGATAGGTACTAATATCTCGCTTCCTTTCCCCTTTGATGCTCAGACTGGTTTAAGTTAGTTTGTTTTAATTTAATCACAGCTGAGGTCCTCGCATAGATGTCGCAGGCCTTTGATGTGCAACATAAATATCTTTGATACTCCGTTACCTTCTAACCACGTTAGAACTAATATTTATTACAGTTAAAGCGAACCAAGCCACACGATGGGTATTTATGTAATTTATAAAACTTTCAATTTGGTGGAGTGACTCTTCCGGTAAGAGAATATTAATTAAATGGGTAGATGATGAGTTGAGTGCTAACGAGAAGTGATTATGCGCCATCTTGGAAGACTTTATTATGGGACATCCACGTGTATGCAATAAACTCGTGGAAAATTAATAATGCTAGTACACAGGGTATAAACAACCTTATCACGAAGCCGTCAACCAAACATTCTGAACATCAAACAAAGTAACTTTACGCAAAAATTATTCGGTGGGTAACGACAATTTTTTTGGGGTGAAACATTTTATGTGGTAGAAATGGGTTGAATAGTACGGGGGCTGCGGAGGTATTTAAAAATCTTTCAATAAAACCTTGTCAAATATTGGACTTTGACCACATATTAGTGTAAACATACGTAACTACATAGAAGGTTCCCAGGTATGGTGTAAAACAAAAAAAATATCGCAATGACGGGGAGAATAAGTGCCTTTCGGCTTCGTTAAGAGGTTTTTTACACCCTTAACATACTTCTATTATTATTTTAAAATGTAATTAAACGAGTGTATCGGAGGGCTAGTGGTCGCAAGAGCGACTGCTAAACATGAGGTCCTGGTTTCGATTCCCAGGCCGGGCTAAATGTTTGGGCTTTGCACATTTCAGTAGTAGCCCGGACTTTTGATTTGAGCTCCGTTGTTGGCAATAGGCATGCAAAATACAGACTTGAACAATAGGTATTTAAGCAGAGTTCTGCCTTATCCTTCGGGGATTGCAGTCATGATGTTATCTTCATTAATATAATAGTGGACACTAACCCGATACGATCAACACACAGACATCTGTATTCCTAACGCACTAACCACAGTTATTGTTATTCTAAATCTGACTAAACAAAACAGACCTCTTTGCATTCGAATATAGCTTCCTCGATTTACCATTCCTGTTGCATGCGCGAATCAACTACACAATCGAGAATCGGATAATCGTCAGCATCGATACAAAGACGAGATATCGATCTCGATCGGTCCATTCCGATGCATCGATACGCATTGAGAATTGACGTTGACAAATTGCATCTTAAAGGATTTTATGGTCGACAAATTGAGGCTACTTGTATTTATTACGACGAATCCCGCAGAAGGAGAATTCTCGATTCTCGCTTATCGATTTGTTTTAATCGATTTGATATCGATCTCGAATTCTGTTGACCCTTTCTGTTGCCGATTCTGGTTGGGGTTTACGAGGCTAGTTAATGTGCGTGTGTCGTAAAACGCCGAGTGTGAAGAGATTAATGAAGCCGTTAATTTAACTGATTGCTAACTCTGCTTTTGATTGTTTTGATTGATATTTATTGGGGAATCGAATTGTTGAAGGGTAGTGATTGCTAACGACCTGATGACGGTGAAATTATTTGTATTTTAGGTTAGAGTTCGCTTAATTGAGGAGTTCCTTTTATTTGTTTGATTTTTTATTGGGAATATGTTTGAATTACTTAAAATACTGTACTAATGAACCGTTAGGCAAAACAAAAAAAAAACACTGCACAAACTTTCGACAGCTTCGAAACTATCCTTTGCGGGACAGTTCGAAAGAAATACCGTGGCCCCGGAACATAAAGGGCGAGGAAGGAACATGGATGGGTTTTAGTCAGTAGAAGTCTGACACTTCCTCCCGCTCGGCCCAGAGTGGGAGAACTCATTTGATGATTTCCCATACGAAAAAAAAAACGAATACCGAAAAGTGAAACAGCTATATACAGAACATAGAACAGTCAGAAATAAATTAATTAATGATAAAAATAGTCGGTAGCCTCTGTTTGATTGATTTACTTACTTAGTTTTTTTTTGTCACTGACTTCTGAAGTTTTTTTTCACCTTTTTGTCTTTTTTTTTGGAAAACGGTTTTTATTTTTTACTTTGAGTGGTTCACTTGTGCTTAGGTGCTTACCCCTCCACAACGTACCGGCGTGGTGTTATGTTTTGAACTGGTGTAAACAATAGACAGACATGAGATGTCAGCAATCCCAGTCCATTTGCTATAATTTATTGAGGAATTCCGTTGCCTATCTCCGAAGTTCTTAATGAGATCTTTACCAAGTTGAAATGGGACCACTTTGAGAAAGAATTCTACCAAAAACTACCCAAATCGCTTCAAGTGTACCTATAGAATTTGAAAAGTTCTCTCTATTTCTCAAGGATCCGAACATCAGATCCTGACTTGATGATTATGGAACCACCTGGGAATTATACCGTATCAAACAAAAAAAAAAATCTAAATCAGTCCAGCCATCTACGAGTAATCGGGCAACATAGGTACACAAAAAAAAATAAAACAAATTGAAAACCTCCTCCTTTTTGACTTTTGAAGTCATAAGCATAAGCTACTGTCCATTTGTCCATTCCCAGTTCAAATATGGTGTTCAAATTCAAATATAGAAATACAGTAGCCACTGGCCAACAAACAAAAAAAAGAACCCATCTGATACCAACATCAGAGATTAAAACAAATGTCTGCTATCACACCTTATCACACACACGATCCTCTCAAGTACAGTTGTACTGGCACGCTTGTTGCAGTGTCAACGGCTTGCACCGTTATACACATAACGATGTTTTTGGCACTAGCATGACTGGCTTACGTATGTACTTACATGTGTTTAGAGTTCTAGGGCTGGTGGTCGCGTAGTTTTGGGAATATGGTTTAGTATTTCACATAGAGCTACTGCCTTTATCTGGACTCCACAGTCAGTTACTGGATAAACGGATTAATGATACGCATATTGGTAAATGTTTGACAGACTATCAAGTTTTTGGGCTCAGTAGTTCGTGGTTTTAAGACTTCTGAAGAAAACACCACAGCAAGTCGGGAAATAATTTCCACGCAAGACATTTCTTTTGTCCGGGATTGCGGGACTGTTCTAAAGAGATACCGTGGAGGTTTAGTTTCAGTAAAAGTCTGATACTCCCTCCCGTCCGCCCCGAGTGGGAGAAGTCATTTGACGATATCCCATCCGAAAAAGAAACAGCCCGGCGCAATTTATGGTTAAGTGAAGCTAGCCAAGAGGAATCAGAAGTCGGAAAAGAAATACTTCTCCAAAGAATCAGAACCATCTTTGTAAATAATGAACGAATGAACGAAGATTCGTTTGTTTCTGCAATAGATAGACTCACAGACATTGTCAGCAAAGTGGCATGTATATTAAAGACAACTTTGCAAAGTCTCCAGTTTCATTCGAGCGAACAAACGCTATCAGTTCAACTCAAATCAGCAACATAAACAGTGCCATCCTTAGCCAGCAAATAGGCTTCCATACATCGCATTAGGCCGGCTGCGGACATCAGAGGTGCCGCTATCGCGATCAAAGAGACCGCGGGCTTTCGGCACCGCTACACCGCTTGCCGAAAGCCGCGGCTACACTGAACACAAGGAAATAACATTACATCAGACTTTGTAATCCACGAAAGGTTGGCAGAGGTACACCTAATAGGCTTGTTTCCACCAAATCTATTTAGTCCGTCAGTTAGAGTATTGGAAAATAATGGACACGCATTTTTTGTTTTTGTAAATCAACGAATGTTGACAAAGATAAAACGCATAAAAACTCGGGAGTGGGGGCTTGAGACGTCAGTACTCACTACGAATGATACCGAACAGTGACGTATTGGGAATTTTAAAAGCGTCGTATCTTCGTCAATTTTGGTTTATGTGACAAAAGAAAAAATACGTGTCAAATATTTTTTGATAATCTAAGGGACGGACTAATTAGATTTATTCAGTTAACAAGCCTATTGTGCACCTTCGTTTCGCCAGTTAGTCTTTTATGCAAGCACGTACCTCACTAGAAGATGCAGAAATCCTCACAAACCGTAAAGTTATAATACTTAGGTAGCCTATTAATAAATAAATAAATATAAATATTGCTGGACATTACACACAGCGCTATCTAGTGCCACACTAAGCAAGGTTTGTGTCGTGGTCACCAGACAGTTGATATACTACATATATACTTTTTGTTTGTAAATACATACTTATTATACATATCTCATCCATGACTCGGAAACAAATGTCCATGCTCATTTGCTCCTACTGGGATTCGAACCCGGGACCCTACCTCACTACCGATGCGCCATTCGGGTCGTCAAATTAATATAACTACAAAAACAAAGTTGATTCTATCGACAGGTACATTTTATGAGATTGTAAGTGCTAGGAATGGTTGAATCTACTTTTATTTTTTAACGTTATCTGTTCCATGGCGCATGCAGCATTTACCTTAGAATATTCTAGGTTTATCTACGCCTGCCCCCCTTGACAAAATCCTAGCTACGACCTTGGTCTTATGTAAGAGGGAGCAAGCCTATTGTCAGCAGTCGGTCACAAATCCAGATTTCGTTCCGGCTATTGAGAAATCCGTAAAAGAAAAACCTATTTAAAATCGGACCCGTACTGGGTTCGATTCTCAGGTCAGTCAGACTGGTAGTTCATTTTACATAACTATTCAATTTTAGTCACATTCATCATCATCCTCATCATTATCATCAGCCTATAATGTTACCAAACACACACACACACACACACACACACACACACACACTACACTCACACACACACACACACACACACATACACTTCACACACGCACATACACAATTAGTTTTCCTTTTTTTTATTGCTGGGACAGAGGTCTATGAGAGGGAACAGGTTACAATCCACCACGCGGGCCCAGTGCGGATTGGTAGCAGTCACATTCATGTCTGAGCAATGTTTTAATAATATTCCCTGTCACTATTCTAGGGTAATGATAAGGAGGTAAAGGAGAGAGTTGTCTGATGTGACGAGTAATAGAGGAGTATGGAAGAATTAGACATGATGCGCCGACCCCAAATACATTATGATGAGTATGATAATGATGATGATGACTATTCTAGAGTCAGTTAGATTCATAAGCCTGTACTGGTCACTTCGCGTTTTTGAAGATACTTTCCTTTTTTCTGTTCGGCCCGGTGTATGCAGAGCTTTAGGTGTTAGGGAGACGCTGATAGAGCGGAGAGCTGAAAGGAGCGGCCATACTCAAGTTACAAAGAGAAAAATGTACGAGCTACCACATCCAAAGTGACGGAGAAAATGTTGCAGGAGAGAAATATCTTCTAAAAAAGATATGATTATGTGTATGAAACAAAATATGGATAAGGAAAGCTGCATCTACGGTTTCCTTGCTACTCTAGATTACCTATGTTATGACTCGGGAATTTAAAATACCACAGATCCTTTGCAATTTATGCTTTTAAATAGCCTTCAATGAAAAGGTAATTATAGATTCCTATAGTAAAAATAGGTGTAAGAAATGTGCTCAGTAAAATGTATGCTATTTTGCAATCATCGTCTATCTTCGAAAGAAAAGAACGCGCGATGAAGAATGAAACATACAGAGAACGTGGAACAAATACTGAGATAAAAATCTTCGAGTGACAGACAATAGTCGGTCATGGTGCTACTACAGCTCAAATGCTCATGAAATGCTTTCCCGCTGAATGTAAACTGTAAGCCATTTCAAACTCAAATAAAATAACTTAAGTTAATTATACTTTAACGCGATTAATGCTAAAATAATCTCTAACATCCAATCAACAAATATGTGAATAGGCCCTAACCTAATGACCTTGCCTTCCAAGATATACTTAGTTGAAACGATAATGAGCGAGCAAAGCAGCAATGGCGACCAAATGTAAGTACATTAAAGTAAATAGCCTATCTACTGGACGTTGTAATAGAGCTGTTTCCAGAAACTACTGGGCCTGTGGCAGTGGCAAGCATGCGACGCGTAATAAATTGTAATGTTTCTCAGAATCTGTTGTTGATTGACATTGTCGACGGAGGTACAGTCAGAGAGACTCAGAAATACTGCTTCATTCTAAAATATCCTCCTTGGTGAAATTTGAAATGATAATGTTTTAAATCTAGTCCAAGATGAAACATAATATCACATCATACCTGTGATTTCCGAAAGATATGGAGAGATTCGTCTTTGTAAAAAGAAAATAGAAGTTCGTGATTAAGACTGCGTACCGTATCCATGGATCGGAATGCTGGGCTGTGAATAGACGAGAAAAGATTGCAAGTAACGGGGATGAGATTGCTGAGGTGGTATTAGAGGAACTTTGAAAGTTCACCAGTAACAGAAAAGTTGAAAAGGCATCGACTGTCTTGGTATGGGCATGAGATGGGGAGGGATGATTCGCATTTGACTAAAATACCAATGAATGTAAATGTTCATGGATCTAGAGGGAGAGGAGGACCAAAGAAAAGATGGATGGATTGTGTTATGAAGGAAAAAGGATTGATAGAATGACAAATGACAGGAGAGAATGGAAAAAAAAACGTGTTGCGCTAACCCCAAATAACTTAAAATTAGGGCAGGAAGATAATAACTCTCTTTGTAAAAGCTCTTACAGAAAAAGTTCCCATTTTTCCTTCATAAATCATAACTGCTAAATCTAATCAGCACTTAACTATGACCCTGACTGTACTGTATGTTTAGTGTCGTTTTAATTTGTCGTGTCTATTAATAGTCACGAGTGTGTCTGCAATGTATCATTTTGGTAGCGCATGCAGCTACTGTCTAAGTACGTTAGCACACAACACCAACTTGAGAGTAATATTCTGATAGACAACTGTTCTAAAAGAGATTCTGAATAAGAGTCACGAAAAAGGAACAAAAGGTGGTGGTATAGTGGTGGTTTTTCGGCCGAAAATATTGTGTTAATAGATAATGAGTGCCCCTAAACAAGGTTTTAGTTCAAACGTTTGCGGTAGCCTGCGAAATACTATTCTGAACGGTGGTCATCATCATCTGCCTAGCCTTCTCCCAACTTTATTGGGGTCGTCTTTCAGTCTAACCGGATGCATCTGAATACCAGTATTTTATATGGAGCGACTGCCTATCTGACGTCCACAACCCACTTAGTATACTGGGTAATACTATACCCCTTTTTAAGATTTAACGGTTGTATTGATGATGAATTAAAATTCTGTACCTAAATCCGCGTTACTTGCGCAAATCATATTTTCATCAACACGCCACATGACACTGACCTGTTAATTGTAAAAAACGTCTGAAAAATTCACACATTAAAGAGTATTGATGTTTTTCAGAACATAAAGCTTAGTCATAGTTTTCGACAACACTGTGAACAAATCTTATAAAAACTCTCATGAGGTATCTCTAACAATGGCTGTAGGACTGTTCAAAAGAGATACCGTGGCCCCGGAACATAAAGGGCGAAGAAGGACCATATTTGAAACATGAATTGGTTTCAGTCAGTAAAAGTCTGACATTTCCTCCTGATGGTTTCCTATCCGAAAAAAACATATATGTAACAATTTGTTATTGATTAATCGCAGACACAACAATCTTTAAATTAAGTAAGACCCACAATTCAACTCGCCACACGATCGCAAATATCGACAAGGCTTGAAATAGCAAGCTTTGTTGTCATTACGGTTGGTTGCAGCTTCATATTAGGCCCAGTGCTGTAGGCGACATCGCTAGCGTCAATGATTATAGGCCAGGATAGACTGGAGGCAGTTTCAGATGCAAAGATAGTCGGGAATTGGATTATGCTGTTGTGAAGTTGATTTCACTCGATGCAGGTGCTGTGATGGTTTTGCATATCTCTAGAAATTAAGGTGTGGTTTTATTTTGTTTCGTGTCTTTGTTAGTTTGATTACTTCTATACTAAGGTCCATGTTCGCCGAAAAGATAACAGTCTGATTATCTAAAAACAGCGGTCACTGTGACGTGTTCCCATACATAAATGTGTTTTAAACAGCTGTTTTTAGATAATCAGAGCGTCATCTTTTTGGTGACCATGAACATTAGACACTCCTCTTCTAATAAAGTCAAATGCAGCATTTATTTCAATAAGACCACAGACACTTCAAATTGTCAAAAAAAAAACATGAAGCTACAGTCCCAGTCACCAGGCTGAATAATTGTGAAAGTACTGTAGTTACTTATTCCAAAGCAATTAAAATTAGAAACAGGTATAATAGTATGTAATAGTTTGTGTTTATTAATATTTGCATGCTATTTTTATGGCGAAATGTGTCATCGCACTAAAAGCTTTTTTACCACCTTTTGTACCACATTTACTGCAAATAAATTATTTTGACTTTGACTTTGACTTTGACTTTGCAAATCTCTATAGAGAAAAATGGCCAAAAACTCCATTGTTTCTTCTTTAAATTAAATTAAATGCAAATATATTATAAAAAGACAAAAGGCTTATGCATCTTTTATTGTTTAAACTGTTTACGTAATGTACTGCAAGTTATAAATTTTCCTTTTGTCAATACAAGAAACCATTGTCTGAAATTCTGAATCACTGCTGAACAAAAGATTACTTCAGTAAGCTATGACTCACTTACAATGTTAGCGTAATCTTTCAGGAAATAATGGGTAATGTATGTTTATGCACTATTAATATTTAGCACTTCGTTATTATTATTTATGAGTGAAAACGATGATGGCTTGGCAAGGGTACGTCCCATTTGGTAACTTTCCCATTTTGACAACTAAACTCGTGACTATTTCGATCTTCATACATTGTGTCAAAATCAAAATCAAAATCAAATCATCGGAATGTCTTCGGTGTGTATTTGTACACTCTACGAACTGTACTGGTATCTTTCCTACTCTCTTGCAAGATAGTGATCGGATCGTCGGGGGCGACTAGGGTGTGACGCGGACGTTGGACGGAGCTAATACGCGATGGGTCGTACCGTGCGGCCGATGCGATTAGGGGGTTCCTGTGCTTTATGGCAGTGTTGAAGTAACGAAAGAAGAAATGGGACTCAAAGTATGAAGATTGCATATACGATTATACATATACGATTATAAATAAATATCCCTGGACATTAACACACAGCGCCATCTAGTGCCACACTAAGCAAAGCTTGTGTCGTGAACACTAGATAGTTGATATAATACATATATACTTTTTTGTTTGTAAATACATACTTATTATACATATAAACATCCATGACTCGGAACCAAATGTCCATGCTCATCACACAAACATTGGCTCCAACCGGGATTCGAACCCAGGACTAACACAAAAAAAAAAAAAAACAAAAACAAAAAAAAAACTACAAAAAAAACACAAAAAAAAAATACTTACGAAAGGGGACTTTTTCTTGGCACCTCTTTTGTTTAGTTTGAATTGAAAAATTCTTTTTGCGTTGGATAGTCCATTTAACGAGGAAGGCGATAGGCTATATAAAAACACGCTATTATCAATAGGAGCGGAGCAGCAATAAGAAATGTTGCAAGCGGGAAAAAAAGCTCCCGTTGAGCAGGCGGTATCAAAACTTCACGCAAACGAAGTCGCGGGCATAAGCTAGTTTCTCATAAACATACTTAGATAACGTTCTACAATCAACCTTTCGACCTTATATGAAGTTTTTGCCTTTAGGTGTATCAATGGCCTACCTGTAAATTCATAAGAAAAAAACTTTGGTGATGTAATGTCAAATAGCATCCGTGGTATTTTTTTTTCAAACATTTCAGCTTCTACCTAATACGCATCATGAATATCCTCGATCAAGTAGAACCACAAAAACAGGACACGATATTACTCCACGCTATATTTATAATTTTATTTGCGCACGTCTAGATCGATTGGCCATGATATCTACATGTTTTTACCATTCCCACACGGTAAGGTAAGTTCTACCTCTCCAGGTTACCTTATATCGCCAGGGTATGCTATAGAGTCCAGTGATACCGATCAAAAGGATAATTATAATAACTATTGAATATTTAATGGAATTTTAACTATGATCGGTAGGTGTCCATTTTATGGAACCAGGGGAAAAAGCGTTACAAGTTTTTAGTAACAGGGAATTGTGTATGGTATTTACTCTACATTGTTGATAAGATGTTCAGTTTCTTTGTATGTTGTTGTTTGTGTCTGTACTCATAGCATCTATCTACTAAAACTTAGGCCACCATCAAAGAAGTTTCCTTCTTCTACTTAGACCCAGAACCGAGCTAGTAGTTTGGCCCTTACAGTAGCGACCACCGGTTCCGCAGATTCCTTGTAACTTTGGGAGCTGACTGTACCGTACAAAAACAGTTGTGTATAGTTGACGAAACGGGAATTAATGTATGGAAATTAAAATAGTAACGAAAAGGTTTAAAAAAGAAAAGAAATGCTTTTCATTCAGACATAACCAAATGTGTTGTACCAACCAATGGACTTATCATTTGTTTAGTACAACACAACTTAGAAACGAATGTTAGTACCTACTTATATCAAATACGCTATATTGTAATATCTCTAGCGATATTGTAAAATCTCGAAATATTGTCAAACGAAGATGCCTACTGCTTACAATAAAACGCATTATTTTTCGTGAAATGCATGCGATGGTAGTCAAGTCACGCGGTGTGGAGGGAAGGAGCCCCCTTGTGGTACAACTCTCATGAAAAGAAAATGTACCATTCCTGAAAAATATCGATTAATATAACCTAACCTTAAAACACTTTATATTCCCCTAAAAAGCTTAGCTATTTCCGAGTGCAGGGTTTAAAGGAACCTAACTAACTTAACGGGGGGGGGGGGGTGCCCCAAGTCCCGATTATGGGGGCAGAGATACTTCCGTATGTTCAGATGACAATATTTCGAGAGTTTACAATATCGCTAGAGAGAAACACTTTATATTATAATATAACGTGTTGACAATTTTACGGTGACATTTCCATCAGGAGTTAGCAGCCCGGATTTATGCCCAGTTGATGGCAAAAGGCTTGCTGTAATATGGATTTTACATTATTACATGAAACATAAATCATCATCATCACCTGCCATGCCTTTTCCCAACTACGTTGTATTCGGCTTCCAGTCTAACCGGAGGCAGTTGAACAGCAGTATTTTACTCGGAACGACTGTCTGTCTGACCTCCACAACCCAGTTAGTATTAGGTAATACAATATCCCTTAGTAAGATTGATTGTCAGACTTTTAGGCCACTGATTACCTGTTACGACTGTCAAAGATCTACAAATGACTGCCAGTATCAACATATCTGTCAAAATTGTATTGTTACTAGCTGACCCGCGCAACTTCGTCTGCGTCACATAAGAGAGAAAAACAAAAGGAAAAAAAATCCCCGTTTTCGCAACGTTTTTCATTCCTGCTCCGCTCCTAATAATTGTAGCGTGATGTTATATAACCTAAAGCCTTCCTCGATAAATGGACTATGCAACACAAAAATAATTTTTCAATTCGAACAAGTAGTTCCTGAGATTAGCGCGTTCAACTAAACAAACAAGCAAACTCTTCTGCTTTATAATATTAGTATAGAAGTATAGATAAAGCAAAAACCTGAAGCCATTCCCTCTTTTAATTTAACACATTTTCTACTGTATTGTGTAGCTCAGTAAGTTTCACATGAACCGGCCGTTATAAGTTATTTTGAGCGAAGACAAAGAGCGTAAATAAACAAAGGGAACGTAATATTTTCTTTGTTATTCGCATAATATTAATATGATAGACTTGTGTGCCGCGACTTAGTGAGTCAGTGCCGATGAGTCATCAAGCTGTGGCAGTCACTGTCAGGATAATAATATGCATAAATGTGACATGTATAAGTAATAGTTTGATTTGTGACATGCTTTAAGGAATAGGTAATCGGCAATGTGTTTTGCTATTTGTTTTTGTGGAAGGAGCTATCAAGAATGTTACAGCAACACAAGGATATAATATATATAAAATCACTAACTTACGTCCGCAACTTCCCGCGTGGGGTTCGATAATTGTCCCAAAGGATCATCTATCGGGATAAAAAGTATACTATTTGTAATATATAAAAATCAATGCCACTTTTCGTTGTAATTTTATAACTCAAGAACGGGCTCACCTATCCAAACCAAATGTTTAGGCTTTGTTCGGACTATTTAATAGATGGTTTATGTGAAGTTTGCACAACATCGGTCGAGCTGTTCTTCACGCAGACGAAGTTGCGCGGGTCAGCTAGTTATAGGTAATAGTTCTGTAGTTTTGGCGTGAAAGAGTTGGATGAGGTCCTGGGTTAGATTTCTAGGTCAGGCAGATTATTATTGGGTTTTTCCATCTTGAATATCTCAGTATGAGGTCACGGGGTTCCGATTTGTGCCCGATAGATGGCATTAGACTGGCCCCCTATTACATTGGACATGACATAACATAACGGGCGAAATGTGAGTATACTAATAGGTACTTACATCTCTTTGTTATAGGAGTCACAGACAGCCCCCTGTGCCGTGCAAGCATGGAGGAAGACGAGACAGCTTCTTCACTGTCTAGCGTTTGTAACATACAGGGAAAAGAACTTCGGTCACCCAGGTACTCTCCGCGAGATTGTCGGCAACATTGGGGCGCTGCTGGCCTTACTCGAGGAGTTGGGATGGATCGAGTGAATTTTCCACCCGTATGCAAAATACGCGCCTCGACGTGGAATTGCGGACACCAGCCCGTTATACAATACAATACAATAGGTACACCTCCTCCTAACCGTTCGGGGAGTCCCGGCGTTGTGCTCGTGTGTGTGTTTGTATGTAACAGTGTGATGATGAAATTAACCTCTAAGCTGCCTATAACTAATTTAAAAGCAATCAAAACATAAGTAGAACACTCCTACAGCTTCTACCTTATGTGAGTATCTCAGTAGCTCCGTCCGTCACGTCATGACCATCAGTCGCAACGCCATGTGTCATGTTCCCGTTCGTCACAAAATCAGTGTGGGAACGTGTATATGGGACGAGTTAATGACGAAATTAGAAGCAACTTACTTGGTTTCTTGCAACATGCTTCGGGAAATGTCTCGGCTCATCAAAGATGACTGGCGACACTACTTGCGAATAGGGTTACCAGCGTTCTGTTGCACAGCTTGATTAGTATTTTTTTTATTTACGACTAGCTGACCCACGCAACTTCGTCTGCGTCAAAAGTACTACCTACCTACTACTACCTACCTAATCCTACTACCTACCTAATCCTACCTACCTACTACTACCTACCTACTACTACCAACCTACTACTGCTACCTACCTACTACTACCTACCTACTACTACCTACCTACTACTACCTACCTACTACTACCTACCTACTACTACCTACCTACTACTACCTACCTACCTACTACTACCTACCTACTACTACATTTTTTTCATTAGAACCGTCTCCTGACAATAACAAACACAACAAAAAAAGAATTAGTGAAATCGGTCCAGGTGTTGTTGAGTTATGCGCTTACCAACACATTTTGCGATTCATTTTTATATTATAGATTTTATGATTTCCGGAGATTTGTAGCATATTACTCTACTTTCCCATACCTAGCAGACCATCGTGATTGGATGGTTACCTTTACGTTGAGTCTGAGAGTTTATTGTTTTACCATACTGTTACGTCGAGTTTGGTCATACAGTCAGGGCACCCTCTCATCGACACTCCGCAAAACGGTCAGGTGTGTATTTTACTTTACCTCGAAAAGATTTTGAGATCCTATTATTGATCGAAGTTGAGACCAGCTGCTGAGATGTCAGATTTGAGTTTGCAGAAATAAATCTATTTATCAGAACTATGAAAAAGAATAAATCAAAATGTCACAAAGTAAATATCTTCCCAACTATGTGGAAGTCACCTTCCAGAGTAACTAAAGCTGAATACCAGAATTTTACATGGACCGACTGCCTAAGTGACCTCCATAACCCAAAGAAGAGTGACAAAGAACTTAGTGGTGATTTCACAACCAACTTGATATTACGTAAAACCTATGCCAGTGGCAACCCTAATCCCTCATTAGAAGAGTGCGCAGTTAATTTATTTTTATTGTAAGTGTCATGTCGCGAGTGCAGCGGGTAATTTTTCTTTGTCCATGCGCGTGCGTCACTTGGATAGTGAGTAGTTGCCCCCAGGCGCTGTTTGTACCCAATTTGGTAAAATATGGCGACCTATTACAGTTATAAATTATATTTTGTAACAGCAGTTGAAGATATTATTTGTTTTTTGTTGGTGTGATGTTGCGCAGTCTCTCTCAAATAAAGTAATAACGAAAGTATTTCAACACAGTGATATTTTGGCGCTGAAATGACAGAGGTGCCTTTTTCGTGAACATTGCCCTACACTAGGAGCTTGTCATGAATCGTGGGTGCATTTACAAACGTTTAAACTCACACACACAAACTGCTAGATCCGGAACAACCACCTAGGTCATACAAATATTTGTTTCGCGCGGGGATGGAACCTGTGACAAGCAACCCAGCAGCCAATCACTTAGCCACTGCGCCAAACGTGCCGTCAGTTTTGTTTTGTGAGATGTAAGCACTAAAAAGACCTTTTGGTGAGGTTAGTACCTACCCGTGTTGACCATCATCAACGACCCAGCCCTTTCCCAACTATATTGGAGTCGGCTTCAAGTCTAATCGGATGCAGCTGAATACCAGTGTATCACTATCTACCATCTCAACATGAATGATGTAACCAAGATTTTGTAACAATAATTTGATTTAAAAGAGTGTCCATGGAGTTTCTTGCCCGTTCTTCTCCATAGAGATCTACGTTAAGGAATGGGCAACTACAGTACTTTCACAGTTTTTATGTCTTGTGACTGGGACTGTAGCTACATTTAATTTTCATCTTTGTTTCGACAATTCAAAAGTGCCTGTTATTGGCCTACTTGAAATAAATGCTTTGATTTTGATTTCACATGGAGCGACTGCCTATCTGAGCTCCACAATTACCCAGTTAGTACTGTTGACCACGAACCAAATAACATTGGACAGCTGTCTTGAAATTGTCATTTTGGACTATAACACATATTTTCATACAAATATGGAAAGACTATCGATCTTTATGTCTGTTAATACCGTGAGTCTGCGGTGTCTTAAATTGTCACATCGAAAAAAGTTCATCTATTTATGAATTTTATAAAAGGTAGTTTCAGTAGCTGATAGCAAATGAACATGACATAATGAACTTAAATATTACGTCAATTACGAAGTTCACAAAAAAAGAATAGCCGTGTTCTTTCTTTTTCATGTCAACGTTTTTATGACGCCAATAGTCCTCTCAATTGGCATTACATGCTGTCGAGAAATATCTCTCAATCGAAAAGAAAGTGGTAATTATACAATACGCACATGAATTCGAAAATGACAGAGATGCTTGTCACACCACTAATCTACCACTCACTGCTTAAATAATAGCACAGAGTGATTCGAATTATTAGCTTTTATACTTATGATGAAACATTTCTAATGGGAATTTAGATTATTTTGTTATTTTACTAAATATAGTAATATAATCTTTATTTGAATACTAGCTGACCCACGCAACTTCGTCTGCGTCACATAAGAGAGAAAAACGAAAGGAAATAAAATCCCCGTTTTTGCATTTTTCATTCCTGCTCCGCACCTAATGGTCGTAGCGTGATGTTATATAGCCTATAGCCTTCCTCGATAAACGGACTATCTAACGCAAACAGATTTTTTTCAATTCGAACCAGTAGATCCTGAGATTAGCGCGTTCAACCAAACAAACAAACAAACTCTTCTGCTTTATAATATTAAGTATAGATATAGACGTATATACTGAATTATTAGAGGAAATGTCTTCAAAAAGTTTGCAAGCATCATAATTATTGTTACCATTTCGTTCACTACGCATTGGTAATTAGGTTTCAAAACGAATTACAGCCACTACAAGTGCCTAACGAGAACCATGGCGCCTATTTTATACGCGTTCTAAATTATTTCTGAGACCAACCACCATTTTGCGTGGCAAATAGTTTGTCTGCTAGACGTAATAAAATAATAGCTAGGTTGAAACGTTTTATGGTACATATCCTTTTATTGTTTACTAATGTGTCAATCAAAGAAAGCTTTTCTGTGACGTTTTGTATATATCGGTCGGTAGGTAAATCAAATGTCAAACAGACAGAGATAGCAATCTACGATACCTGTTGGTAGGTTATTGAAGAAGGCCGTAAGGACAGCATAATATAAATAAAGGGTGCGAAACACCTATTCACGAAGCCGGAAGGCACTTGTTCTCCCCATCATTGCGTTCATTTTTTTGTTCTACACCATACCTGGGAACCTCCTAGTTACGGAGATATGGGGGTCAAAGTTACAACTTTTTGACAAGTTTTTTTTAAAATAAGTACTCGTACAAGTTTTTTTTGTAAGATTTTAACTTTTAACACCTCCACGACCCCCGTACTATGCAAACAATCCATCAGCACAATGTTTTAAGTGCGTTTCATTGAGTTCTACCACAAAACATGATTTATAACCTCAAAAAAAAGTTGTTTCCCACCATTTTTTGCGTAAAGTTACTTAGTTTAATGTACAGAATGCTTGGTTTGTGCTGAGGTGGTTTACACCCTGTATACACTAAAAATAACCCTCCTTCTGACGCAGTCGGAAAAACTACAAAGACATCAATTCCATGACATATTAGACTCTACACTAACTCGTTATTTATAGCAAATGTGTTATTATTGTAAAGCCTATTCATGTGATTACTCTAATTGAGTTTGATTTTAGTCGGATAACGTGTAGCAAAGCGATATGTGGCCACACTGGGTAACGCTACAAATATACATGATATGTGCTGGCTGTAAAGTGGTTGGGTTCCGTAGGAAATTTTTAGCTTCTCGCTTTAGATAGGTAAGATTTTATATTTTAAGAGTTCATACAGAAATAGGTTAATAACTTAATCAACTGATGCAGAAAAGTTTTTGAAAGTGGTTTGAATTTTTTGGCTGGATTTTTTTCCGCCATTTTGATTATTTTTCAAAGTAGCGGTCACGCATAAGGTCTATATTAATCGATGGTTGGTATCAATACCAACAAGTATTGTATGAGACAAAATGTTCTAGGTCTTTTGCGCGGCCGCTACTTTGAAAAAAAAAACAAAATGGCGGAAAAAATTCAGCCACACTGCATACAATAATGTTTCAAGTCATTTGGAGAATCTTCGAAGGAAAATATTCGAATGGGAAGGTAAAGAGCCTAGCAGAAATGTGTGGATATTTATAAGCGTCTGTGCCTAGTTTGAGTTCTATTAGATACCAAAAATTAATGCTTTCAGAGTTGTTATACCAACAGGATTCAGAACTATTTCTAGAGTTCCAGCCAGTGTTTCTCCAGCTCCAGCTTTTAATTTTTAGAGAGGGCTTCTTACTTGTGTGTAGTTTAGTACAATGGGTCTCTTGGTTTTGTCTCTTCGACGTAGTATACGAGGTGTAAAGTTAAACCACCTCATCACGACTTCGTGATGAGGATAAAACAATGTAACTTCACGCAAAAATATTGCTAGGAAACAACTTTATTTTCTGGGATGAACTTTACTTTTTTAAAGAAAAGAAAGAAAAAAATGTATGTGGGTATTTTTATGATGAGTTGTGGTACAACTCAATGTAACGCGCTCAAATCATTGTGCTGATGGATGGATTGAATAGTACAGGGTCGTGTAGGTGTTTAGAGTAAAAAGCTAACAAAATAACTTATCAAAAATTTGTAACTTTGACCCCCAAAACTCGAAACAAAAAAATTATTACATTGACGGGGAGAAAAAGTGCCTTTCGGCTTCGTTAAAAGGATTTTTACATCCTTTATTAAAATCTATGACAAACCTGAATAAAAAAACTGCCTAATTCAATTGCTTTATATAAAATGATTTTAATATGTACATTATGTTAAAAGTATAGATGTATTATGTATAGCTAATCACAATCTATTTTCAACCGACTTCCAAAAAGAGGAGGTTATCAATTCGTCTGTATGTTTTTTTTTTTTTTTTTTTTTTGTGTTTGTTACCTCAGAACTTTCGACTGGATGAACCGATTTTGATTATTCTTTTTTTGTTTGAAAGCTGGTGCTTGCTCGATTGGTCCCATTTTAATTTGTTGAAGATCTGATGCTGATCTTCCGAGATATACAAAGGAACTCTTCAAAAATAGACGGCAAATCTGCAGTAATTGCTGCAATCGCTTGTAGGTTCATTGTTCATACTACATCATGACGTAACATCACGCCTGTATGCTCTGAGGGGGTACCTAGATGTGTACAAAACTCCCAGATTTCGACAATGTTTGTTGCCTCTGAACTTTCGACTGGGTAAACCGATTTTGATAATTCTTTTTTATTTGAAAGCTGGTGCTTTTTGTGTGGTTCCAGTTCCATTTGGTTAAGATCTGACGCTGATCTTCGGAAATATAAATGGAACTCCTCAAAAATACACGGCAAAGCTGCAGTAATTGCTGCAATCGCTTGGTTGTTTATTGTTTATGTAACATAGTGACGTAACATCACGCCTGTATGCTCTGAGGGAGTACGCAGAAGTGTACAATACGCCCAGATTTCGACAGTTAGATATGTTAAGTTCCATTTAATGGGATCCTGGAGAAAAAGAGGGAATTCCTTAAATTTTATAGGCACACCAGAAGCGATTTGGGTAGTTTTAGGAAGAGTACATTCTTGGAGTGATGCCATTTCAATTTGGTAAAGATCTGATGAAGAACTTCGGAAGATAGGCGACGGGAACTCCTCAATAAATGATAGCAAATGTACTGGGATCGCTGAAATCTCATATCTGTCTATTGTTTACACCAGTTCATAAAAGAAAATCACGCCGGTACGCTGTGAAACGGTAAGTACATGTGAACCACAAAAAAATGAAAAAATAAAAACTTTTTTACAAAAAATAAAACCGACTTCAGAGAAAACAAAAAAGTGAAAAATAACTTTAGCTTCAGAAGTCGGTGACAAAAAAACTAAATCAATCAAACAAAGGTCACCGACTTCTGAAGCTAAAGTTATTTTTCACTTTTTTGTTTTTATGACCTGTATTATGTACCTACCTATGATCCACAATAAATTATATGATTGATTGCGAAGTTTAATTTTTACTCCCGAATATTCTGGAAAATGAATTTCTATAAATCGTTTTCCTCTATCTACAGCGGAACTCTAAAACCCATCAGCTATCGTTTCTTAAAATCGAATAACACATGAATTAGCCATGATGCATGTCTAAGTCGATTACACCGTCCTTAACGAAGCTAGAGGCGCCTCGATAACGTGGAGTATCGATTCTATTCGATTTAAACGAATAATCGATACCGGTACTTAATTAACTGGCCGCGGGAATATTTTTAATAGTTTTTTTTTTACGTTTGAATGTCGTTTGAGAATGGAATGGAATGTTGTGTGTCTTTTGTTTTTAATTTTGTAGGTATTTTTTGCATGTGGTTATTGTTTAGTAGTGATTAAGCAGTGCTGTTTTAGCGAATGTGAGTACCAATAAGTACAAACCATATCTGGTTTAATAGTACCTACAAAATTAATATAACCTGTATTGAGACTATATTTATGTCGAAAAAGAAATTATAAAAATCTAACGTTCAGATATCGTTGCAATTTTCAGTTGATTTTATTGAAATTTCTTGGCAAATTTTCACTTGGAACAGAAAACTACTCACATAATATACAAACAGCTAAAGTTGGGACAACAATTTGTAGGTCAAATATACTTGTTCCGTACGGGGATCGAACCGACGAGACGCAGCTCAGCAGCCAATCACTCAGCCACTGCGCCAGCCGTGCCGTCGTGAGTGATGAAATTTCTATAAGTTTTTTTATATTACGCTCCTACCGGACCGTATTTTTGTAGCAAATTAGACATTAACGCCACTAAGTAGCAGTAAAGAAAAGTCATAATGATACTCATACCGAACCATCAAAAATGTGAAATACTTAAAATTCTTCTACACATCTAAATCAAGGCATAGAAAACGACTTCACATAAAAATAATAATGAAACACCTTGTATAATTCCAAAATACACTAGCCGTCGTAAAAAGTTTTATTAGATTTTAAACTGTGTCTCAAATCAAGTTTTACAACCGATTTTTACTATTTTAATTGGAGACTCTATTGACTACTAACAATGGAATTAACATCAAACCAAAATCTTAAACAGTCCCAACTTACTTAATGGATTCCATTATTCTCTGTTTATTTCCAGAACATACCTGATGGATTTATTTATTTAAACTAATAATAGTGACATCCATTAATTTAAATATACAACCACCGTAAACATAATAAAAATAGTGTCGTTTATAAGAAAATTTAAATTAAGTTTTAGTGAAAATAAAAATGAAAACATACAAACGCGCAGGACACTAATGGGTAACAATTCGTTTTCGGTGGAAATGACATAATAAACATCACGAACGCGTTCCGAAAATATCCAGAATTCGAGTTTGCGTTGGCAACACCGTCGTTATTTCTCTAGGGAAATACGCTGAGTGTTGCCACACCCTGGGTGGCGGCAGACCATCGGTAATTTATTAACAGGTTAAATTTCTAATTAAACCCCGCCCATGTTTTAATATCTACGTATGGTTCTATCGTTGGGTAATATTTCGCTTTATTACGTCAAGTAGTGTCGGAACAGGTGCCTTATGACCCCTCGGCTCTGATCAGCA
The DNA here is from genome assembly GCA_916618015.1 of Xestia c-nigrum. Taxonomy (NCBI): domain Eukaryota; kingdom Metazoa; phylum Arthropoda; class Insecta; order Lepidoptera; family Noctuidae; genus Xestia; species Xestia c-nigrum. The sequence continues at coordinate 19,130,620 of OU745260.1, forward strand.
CGCATTGTCTAGCAAGAGTTTTGATTATTTTCATTATACCGCATTGTATTAAAGAAGAAAATACAAGTTTACTTTACCGTTGAGTCATACCGTTGAATATAATAATTAAAAAGTTAAATAATTATTTTTAATTTCATAAAGCCTGCCACAACATGCACAAGTAATTGAAGAATTCCACCTCGTTTTAAAAGTAGGCTGTTTAACATTTACCTTGGCACAGGAAGTCGTTATTTAAAAACAAACTTCACATTCTCCGTTTAAAATTTTAAAACGGACATAAATAACTTAATTATTTACGGGTATAATTTGGTGTTATTTTTTTTTGTTGGCAGTACTTTTAGTGCACAGTGCACATGGGTTATGAAGTGTTATCGGGGCACTTATCCGGCTAGTGTGTAATAATAATTACCTTAAGAGTAGGGTATTGTGGGGAATGGGGCGAACTCGGCCCGCGCGGAACTTCTTAGTAATGTCAGTAGACAGATATTCTTAAACTATATTTCAAGACGGTTTTATTTAGATTATTTTTCTCTTAGAACGAGGTAAGATTGATTTGTAACTACGGGACTACGGGTGTTAAGCCGTAGTCAAGTTTAAGTTATTACTTGAATTCAAGTAATCACTTATGCAATAGACAAGAATTAAAGCGAAGTAGGAACCGTCAAAGAAAGTAAAGCTTAGAATTCTAACTTTTAACAGTTCCAACTACCGAGAAATATTTCGTATCGATTTTTAGATATTTACAAAGAAGGTTCTTGAAAAAGATTTCGCTTTATCTAGTCCACATAAGGCGATATTTATTTTCGTTTCACCGCTGACCTGTAAGATAAAAGACCCGAACCCGAATTTCAGATTCATATTCATATTCATATTCGTTTATTTGCATTCCACAAGGTAAAAACATGGTGTTAACAAAAGGCTTAGAGCTAAGAACCGTTGTAGACCCTGTCAGGGCACAGCAAAATCTAATTCTTACATGCTAAAAATTAAAATGTACATGAAAACGAAATAATTAGATAAACAAAAAGAAAAATTAGATAAAAATCTATACTTATAATAAATCTGTAGAGAGGTCAATTCTGTACATGAAATATATTTACAAAATAACTATCGGGGGGTGATTAGTGATCGATACTGATGCCAAAAATGCAATCAGTAAAATTTTTGTCTGTCTGTCTGTCTGTCTGTATGTTATTTATAGAAAAAAAAACTACTCGACGGATTTTAACGAAACTTGGTACAATTATTCTACATACTCCTGAGCAGGTAATAGTATACTTTTCATCACATTTCATAATTAGATAAACAAAACAAGAAAAATAAGATGAAAATTATGAAATATGAATGTCAAAAACTTAAAGTTAAAAATAACAAAATAATTATTTAAAACTCACAAGACAATAACATACAATTAACAAACATATAATTAATAAAATCTATCATTCAAGTATTCATTCACATTATAGTAGCTTTTGTTAAAGAGAAATAATTTTAATTTATATATTCCTTTTATCTATGTTCACGACTTGGTTTCACAAAGCCCACGTGGTTCGCTAGCGTGAAACTCAGGGAAAACGTTGTCGTTGTCGTCACGGAAACGTTATCGGGACGAAACGTATCTTACGTTCCAATCCAGGTGATCATCATTGTCATCATCATCATCATTTCAGCCGAACGAGGTTAACTGCTATAGGCTGAAATAGGCCTCCCCTAAGTGTCGCCACATTGACCGGTCCCGTGCAACTTGCATTCAGCGGATTCCCGCAACCTTCACCAGACCCCGTATTCACAAACGTTCGACTTGTTTCAGATTCGACAACTCGTACGAGTATATCTGTCTTCTTCTGGCATTACGAAAACGACCGAGATAGACATACGACTTCCCGAATCGGAAGCGAATCGAAGCGTTGTGAATACGGGGGCTGGTCATCGGCCCACCTAGTGGGAGGTCTTCTAACGCAATGTCTTCCGGTTCGCGGTCATTCCAGACCCCTTATTCACAACCATTCGACTCGCTTCCGATTCGGAAAGTCGTGTTTCTATCTCGCTCGTTTTCGTAATGCCAGAAGAAGACAGATATACGAGTTGTCGAATTGGAAACGAGTCGAACGTTTGTGAATACGGGGTCAGGTCCAATACGGACGGCTAAGTCATGGATCTTAAGTTCGAACCCAAGACTGATGATTTTCGGATTCATGTGCTTATCGTATAATTATCATTTGATTCGGTGGAGGCTAGGCACTAACCTACACGATAAAGAAAGAAAGAACCAGGTCATGTCACCTTCGTAACAAACATCAAAATGTCTTTAGTTGTAGACAGATAGCCAATTTATAATAATAGAATGAAATAGAATGTTTTACTGCAGGAAAAACATCTGATTAACTAAACACCTAATCTTTAACACACGAACTTGTCATTTATCATAGGATTAACATAAGCACATAACTCAGCTGATAGCTCAAAAACCATCAAAAACAAAAACGTTCGTAATGCAACATTTCTTTGTCTCCCTGCCGTGCCCACTAATCAACAAAGTAGTCATATCCCTAGGGGCTAACCACAGAATAAAAATAGTATAGAACTGTCATTCTGACACCTTCGGCGCTTAGACGAGCTAAATTAGCAACTCTATTTGTGGTGGTTCAAACTTCGTTTGAAATACTGTTAGAATAAAGTTTTAATCAGCTTGCACTACAAAGTGGTTGTTACGTCAGCAACTGCGGGCCAAATAGCGCGAAATGAGTGGTTTCGATCGATTTACAAAAAAACTATTGATTGGATTAAAAAACTAAAACAATGGTGTCGATTCTGTTGTGCACAAACTAAACTTAATTTAGGCTATTTCTATCTTTTTCTGTCTAATAGAACGAGAAAGAGACGGACGTAATTTAGAGCTGTCAAATTTAATTCGAACTAATATTTCCATACAAATGAAGGGTGCACGTAAAAACATGTCGTCTAAAAACACGGTGAAGCGCAAAGTATAAACTAGTTTGACATCTCTAACTTAGTTGATAGCTATTGCCGTCCTTTTCTCGCACTGCCTTTTAGTAAAAGATAGCAATAGCCTAAATTAAGTTAAGTTTGTGCACAACAGAATCGACACCAGTATCATGCTAATGTATTGCTTGTAGAATAATTTGCCAAAAAATCTGAATGATCGCATGTATGTTAGTATGTTTTTTATTGTTTGAACGATATTTTTAGAGATAAGTTCGTGATTTCTTTTTATTGAGCCAAATTAATTGTATTATGTTTTCAAAACAGTATCATGTTAGCATATATCCTGAAGAATATCATATATTTTTCTGGTCTTGTTTATAGCAGTGAATCATTTACTTTTAGTAATTATAAAACTCGCGTTTGGCTCATGTAATCGCCTTATGCATCCGGAATAACAATTGTTTTTATTTATTACAATTTAGCAATTGACAGCAGACAGATATCCATTGCTTCATAGGTTTGTTTTTTTTAATAATAACCTTGAAGGATATTGTAGTTTTGAGAAAATCAAAAGGATAGTCAAACCGTAGTTTGTTAAGGGTACCATGTGTTCTACATGCGAGCAATTTTATTTCGAAAGAAACTTTCAACATAAGCAGGGATTGTCTCGTAGCTTCTGAACTGTTACCTACTTTTTGTTGACAACATTAATAACTCCATTATTTTATCCATTGCCCCCAATACTCCCAGAAGGCGCCCGCTACCTGACTCAAGGAAGATGAGTAGAGTTGCTCCTATCTTGTCCAACTACAGTACCCTCATGAGCCATCTATATGATACTGGGTCGTTGTCCTTCTTATAATTTACCTACTAAGTCGACTGAATCAAGCAAACAGCTGACAGCTACGTTTTAAGTCTCTATAGGTGTGTAATATGGAACGCTCTTGTATCACGTCTATACAAATTTATTGTTCTATGGTACAAGTTTGACAAACTCAGTCGCGACAGTCAGAGAAACGTTCACGCGATCGTTATTTATCCTGATAACTACTGGTACTCGTAACTACAGCTAGCTACGATCCGTCGAACGGCCCGTTTAGTAATCACGTCAAATTACTTCAAGGATAATGGTTACGTGTTTATTATTAGTTTACTGGTAATTCAGGTAAATTGTTAGCCTCTTAGAGGTTTTTTAGAATTGAGTAAATTGTTTGTTACTTTGTTGCATTGTGTCTATTTGAGTTAAAGTATTGTAATATAATAATAATACAGAGGCTCACACTGCCCAGGAACGAAGGAGGTAGGGGAATAATAGATATCACTAACCTACATAACAAGCAAATCACAACATTAAGAACATATTTTGATTACAAAAGCTCCACTTCAACCCTACATAAAGCAATAGCGTACAATGACAAAAAACTTACCCCTTTGAACATGTATGACAGGACAACACAGAACAATGAACAACAGACTAACCGACAGACTAAAATCGCAGAATGGACCCAAAAGTCACTGCATGGGAGACACCGACATGATCCTAACCTACCTAACGTCGACAAGTTAGCGTCGAACGAATGGTTGAGACGTGGAGAACTGTTCCCTGAGACAGAAGGTTTCATGATAGCGATTCAGGACCAGGTCATAGAAACCCGCAATTATCAGAAACACATTATGAGAATTCCTCAAACAATAGATATATGTAGACGATGCAATAGTTCTTCCGAGACCATTCAGCATATCACAGGTGCGTGTAAAGCAGTCGTCCAGACTGATTATAAACACAGGCATGATCAAAAAGCGAACATAATCCATCAAAAATTAGCTATCAAATATAACTTAATCTCCACCCCACCTGTGCCTTATTATAAATACCAGCCCGAAATTATCCTTGAAAACGCCACTCACAAATTGTGCTTTGACCGAGGAATCTTTACAGATAAAACTATACACTTCAACAGACCAGACATCACATTATTAGACAAACGTAATAAAACCGCACAGATCATAGACATCGCCGTACCAAACACCCACAATTTACAAAAAACAATAGCAGAAAAACTTTCAAAATATACAGATCTTAAAATTGAAATCAGCCGAATGTGGTATCTTAGTAATGTCGCCATAGTCCCTATTGTACTATCAACAACAGGAGTTATTCCTAAACAACTCCACCACCAGTCTTTAAAAACACTTGACTTACCAGCATACACTTATCAAAGTCTTCAGAAAGCCGCAATCCTGAATACATGCAGGATTGTCAGAAAGTTTTTGCAAAATGAAAATGAATCTGTAGTCACCACCACAAATACACAACCTCACACACACACACGGTCTAACACACATAGAAACTGTTGAAGGTAGATACTCCTTGTGGCCCTCGCTGGCCACTCATAATCTGACACATGTTCTGGCAGCTTTTATTTAAGCTGATGTCAATTGTATAAAAAAAGTCGTTGAATGTAGTTCTATATCAATATACGTATAATTACTGGTACACTGTGCATCTCTTTATTTCCAATTGGTTATGGGCCCAGATAATGCCCAGATAATGCCCAGTAAATACCCAGGTATTGCCCAGTAAATGCCCAGTTGATGCCAGTCAAATAATTGTGATTTTTTCGATGATGTTGACGGATGACGTAAACGGTTCGTCAGGTTCCATTTTTGGAATTAAAAAGCTTGACGGAGCTGCAGGATTCCAGGTTTGGAAGTTTCATGTTAAAAACTATTTGGAATGTAAAAACTGGTGGGAGGCTGTGGAAGCCGAGGAGATTAGTCCTGCTCTCAAGGAAGCTGATCGAAAAGCACGAACTACCATATGTCTGCTGTTAGAGCCTTCATGTTTTGCCCACGTGTACAACGTGAAGACCGCGCGTGAGGCATGGCGCAATCTGTGTGTCGCATATGAGGATAAAGGCTGGAGCAGACGAATAGCACTACAGCGTCAGTTATGGTCATGTAAGTTGGAAAACTTTTCATGTATGGAGAATTACGTGTCAAAAGTAATATCCATAGCACAACAATTAGCTGCAATAGACGCGAAAGTATCAGACGACTGGATCATTTCCATTTTACTTGCTGGATTAACATCAGACTACAACCCGATGATAATGGCAATAGATAATAGTGGAAAGGAAATTAGCTTAGAGCAGATCAAAACTAAACTGCTGCAAGAAGCTAACAGACAAGCTGAAGATAAAGCTGGAGCTGGTGAGCAAGCATTTCTTTCTGAACAGAAAAAGGCATCTAAAAACAATGCTCGGAAACCAGTCCGCAAATGTTTTAAATGCCATAAACCAGGACACAAGGCAGCTGAGTGCAAGCAGTTTCATGCCGGTGTGTGCCTGAGTACGGCAGATACAAGTGCCACAAAGAGAAGTGGCTGGTATGTGGATAGTGGCTGCTCAAACCATATGACCTGGAATGTCGAAAAGTTATGTAACTTGGAAAAAGTAAAGAGTGACTTGAAGATTAAAGTGGCCAATGGAGAAGAAATACCAGTTGAAGGTAGAGGAGATGTTAAAGTGAGCGGAAGTTCAGATTTCACACTGAAAAAGGTTCTACATGTTCCTCGACTATCCATGAACTTGATATCAGTGAGCGATCTTGTAAAGAAAGATTTCGCGGTTAATTTTGATAAAAGAGGTTGCACTATCAAAAATAAAACCGACCAAATAGTTGCGACTTGCAATGAGGTTGATGGAATTTTCAAATTAAATGAAAAAGAACAATACGTCAACGCGACATTGTCAGATAAACCTCTGTCAAACCTATGGCACAAAAGGTTAGCGCATTTAGGTAAAAATTACATGCTGAAATTAAAAGATATGGTGACTGGTATGGATTTCGACAGTAAACAACACATTGAGCCATGTATTCCATGCATTAAAGGTAAGACGTGCAAAAGCCCATTCAGAAACAAAGGCACACGAGCAGAACAGATTCTAGAGTTAGTACATTCGGATATCTGCGGTCCGATGGAAGAGCCATCATTTGCTGGTTCCATATACATGTTGCTATTTATCGATGATTATACGCGCAAGACGTATGTTTATTTCTTAAGAAATAAGAGTCAGACTTTTGACAAATTCCGAGAGTATAAGGCGGAAGTAGAGAAAGAGACTGGTAAATCGATAAAATGCCTTAGATCTGATAATGGTACTGAATTTTGCAACCATGTTTTCGACAGGTTCTTCAAGTCAGCTGGTATAAAGCACCAAACGACAGTTCCTTATACGCCTGAGCAAAATGGCGTAGCTGAGAGGGCGAACAGATCAATTATAGAAAAAGCAAGATCGTTGCTTTGTGAGGCGAATTTAAGCAAGAAATTTTGGGCTGAGGCAGTACGTACTGTAGTTTATTTAAAGAATCGAAGCCCCACAAAGGCTGTTTTGAATAAAGTACCTGAAGAACTTTGGTCCGGCAAGAAAGTAAACTTGAGTCATTTAAAAATCTTTGGATGTTTGGCGTTTGCATTAAAACCGAAGCAGAAAAGGAAAAAGTTAGACATGAAAACCGAAGCCTTGATTTTTATTGGCTATACCGATCTTACGAAAGGTTACCGACTCATGCACCCACAGACTGGTAAGATAACAGGTGCGAGGGATGTGAAGTTCTTGGAAAATGTGTTTCCTGGTACAAATGTAATGAAGAACGCAGTTGTTCCTTTGTCCATTGAGGAGGAACGAATTGAACCTGCGATTTTGGATGCACCTCCTGATGTCCATACAAATGTTGAGGAAGATTTTCAGGATGCAGATACAGGAAGTACCGAATCCGCTACGAATGAAGAAGTGAGTACAGAGACGAGTATAGAACCGAGATACAACTTGCGCTCGCGGAAACTGGTTGACTATACGAACACGTGCATCAACGTTCTCGCAGAAATTGACGGCGATCCGACGACTGTAAAGGAGGCCCTTGCTAGACCTGATCGTGCACTGTGGCAGAAGGCCATGGACGATGAACTACAATCGCTAAAGGAGAATCAGACGTGGACACTTGTTGACTTACCACGTGATAAGAAGCCGATTCAATGTAAATGGGTCTTTAAGATTAAGCGAGATAGTGATGGTAAGATCTCAAAGTACAAAGCTAGGCTGGTAGCGAAAGGATTTACACAGGTACGTGGGGTAGACTATAACGAAACATATTCTCCCGTAGTGAGGAGCTCGACTTTGCGACTTTTATTCTCATTAGCTGTAGAATATGATTGGGACATAGATCAGTGGGACGTGACGACTGCTTTCCTTTATGGTAAATTAAAGGAAGACATTTATATGTTGCAACCTGTAGGTGCTATCACCAAAGGTCAAGAGACTAAGGTATGCAAGTTAAAAAGGTCGTTATATGGTCTCAAGCAAGCATCGAATGCTTGGTTCAATGAACTTGACCGGGAGATGCTTAGTCTAGGTTTCACGCAATCGAAAATAGAGCCGTGTTTATACCAAAAGTTACTAGGAGATAGGGATAGGGATAGAATAGTTATAGTTATTTACGTAGACGATATTTTTATTTTTTGTAGTGATATACACAAAAAGGAAAAAGAAAAATTGAAAACCGAGTTATTAAAAAAATTCAAAGTCAAGGATCTAGGTCATGCTAGACATGTCTTAGGTATGCGACTTAGGAGAGACGAAAACAACATTTATCTCGATCAGGAACAATATGTTATTAATGTTTTAAAGGATTTTGAAATGACGGACTGTAAACCAGTCAACACCCCCATGGAAACGGGTATCAGACTAGAAAAAGCTTCAGACTCTGATAATAGGTTACCCTATCAAAATCTGATAGGATGTCTGAACTATTTAGCTCAAAATAGTAGGCCAGATATCGCGCACGCGGTTAGTGTTTTATCACAATTTAATAATTGTTATGATGAAATACATTATAAGTGTGCAAAACGGGTGTTAAGATATCTAAAAGGGACATCAGATTTTGCCCTAACCTTCCGAAAGTCAGGTAAATTAGAACTTCTTGGCTACGTGGACGCGGATTGGGGTGGGTCACATGACAGAAAATCTTTTACGGGTCTAATGTTTATATTAGGCGAAAATTTAATAACGTGGGAGAGTCGTAAACAACGGTGTGTAGCTCTGTCGTCAACTGAGGCGGAGTACATAGGTCTCAGCCAAGCTTCAAAGGAAGCGATTTATTTACGGAGTTTGTTAAATAGTATAACAAATAATACTTGTGCTAAACCTGTTGTTATTTATAACGATAATCAGTCTGCACATCACATAGCGAGAAACAAGATGAACCATAATAGAACGAAGCATATCGATATTAGGTTTCACTTTATTCGCGAAGCAATATTGAATGAGTCAGTAGAGGTGACGTATGTGTCTTCACAAGACATGCTGGCAGATATGTTAACTAAGTCTCTGCCAGGCCCCAAATTCAAAAACGCTTTAACGAGATTACCCATTAAGAGGGCGGGTAACGAAAGTGTGACTTAAGTTTGATATTATGTACTTTGTTTAATTTTTTAGATTTATTAGTAATGGTTTTAATCTCTTGTTTTTGTGTCATTTTATGATGTCTTGGTATTTGAAGACGGTGTGTGGACATGTGGCAGATTAAGGGGGCATGTTGAAGGTAGATACTCCTTGTGGCCCTCGCTGGCCACTCATAATCTGACACATGTTCTGGCAGCTTTTATTTAAGCTGATGTCAATTGTATAAAAAAAGTCGTTGAATGTAGTTCTATATCAATACTAGTTTTTGCGTGCTGCGCGAGCTGCAAGCAGCTCGCGTGCTTGTGGTGGTAGCTTTTTGTTCACTTTTAAAACCTATTCATTCTTAAACAGGACCCTAAAAGAGGTGTTTCACTTATCAGACTCTATTGAAATGCCAAATAAAGCCCAAAAGGACTAAATGTTTCCACTTGATTAAGCTCTAATCATTCTAAATCAGCAAACCACTCGAATAACGATACCTACCCATATTTTAAGTGTTTTCCTTACCCTTATGACAGTTTGAGGATCAATAGGAATCCTTAAATCAGTATGAACCCCTAACACATTCTGAAAACTAATTCGCACACATTCTAAAGATTTTGAAACCCCATAAGAATCCCTAATATAATCTATAAACTTATTTAAAACTCAGACCTCTCATTAAAAAAACATTACCCTACAATTGACTTGTCGACCTACCGGAAAGATATCGTGACCTTATCTCTACCACCAGACAGGTTTCGACGCGATAATCTTTGTTCAAACACCTAATAGCCATCCCTTACCGTTATGAAGTTACAGTTCTTTCAAGTTTAGGGGAGGTTGGGGAGGGGAGGAGAGGGTATACGAATTTCAACGATCCTCAATAGTATTAGGTGACAATTAAAAACAACCACTATGTGTGCCAGTTTTCGAGATACGATTGGGGGCGGGGTGAAGGGGAGGGAGAAGTGATTTTGAAAAATGATTTTTGCCACCTCTCTGTCGCTGTTTATGAATGTGAAAAAGTAAGTTCCAAGTCTCTCAAGTTACACTCCTTCCCGCTCCGCCCAGAGTGGGAGAAGTTATTTGATGATTTCCCATTAAAAACCTTTTCTCATACAAAAAACATTACAATACAATTTGCTTGTCGACCTACCTGCTACCGGAAAGCTATCATGACCATATCTCTACCACCGGACAGGTTTCGATGCCTACGATAATATTTGTTCAAACACCTAATGGCTAACCTGAATCGTTATAAAGTTGAAGAGGGGAGAGTATAAGACATCCTCCAGCGCAAGAACAGTTTCGTAAATATGATATCTCCCTATCTCATACCTCGCTGATGTAGGATAGGTTCCGAGGTTTGATCATGAAGTCGGAATGACATGTGGTGTTTTTGTACAAACCTCGATGTACCCGCCAATTTGGCAGCGTTGAAGAGACTGCAGTACAGCCCACGTCTCGATCAAATCAAAAGATATCTCGTAGTCCACAAAGGCTAAACAACAACGCCGGTTATACTTTTTGGTCTTCTGTATACCGCAGTGTAGGTATGTATCTGTCACCGTAAAATTGTAAAACACGTTATATTGTAATCTCTCTAGCGATATTGTAAACTTTCGAATTATTGTCAAACGAACATACTGCTTACAATAAAACGCATTATTTTTCGTGAAATGCATGCGATGGTAGTCAATTCACGTGGTGTGTAGGGGGGAAGGACGTCCCCATTGCCCAGTGGGTACCACTCTCATGAAAAAATACATTACAACGCATTTTATAGTGTTTGTTGAAACATCTTACTATATTGGCTATGTCTAACCGTAATGAAGTTGTAGCCCTTTCAATTTTAGGGGAGGTTGGGGAGAGGCGATTCGAATACCCTTCGGTATACAAACTTTGAACCTCTCGCTTCGCTTTACCGATATCACAACCGGGCAGTTTTTCGGTCTACGGCTCGCTACGCTCGCTACTTACGTTTTTCACTCCACTCAGGACGTGCCAATCACCGGAATGCTACCATGACCATATCCTCACGCTACGGGGTCACCGGCACGCTTCGCTCGCCACCTCCCCTCTTCGCTTTACCGGTATCAACACCGGACAGGTTTTTAGTCAACGGCTCGCTACGCTCGCCACCTCCCCACTTTGATCCACTCAGGACCTGCCTGCCACCGGAAAACTACCATGACCTCATCCCCACGCCACGGGGTCGCCATGTCGCTTCGCTCGCCACCTCCCGCTTCGCTTTCTCGATATCACCACCGGGCAGGTTTTCGGTCCACGGCTCGCTGCGCTCGCGACTTCCTTTCTTCACACCACTCAGAACCTGCCTACCACCGGAAAGCAACTGTGATCTTATTCCCACGCTACGGGGTCGCCACCTCCCGCTTCGCTTTCTCGATATCACCACCGGGCAGGTTTTCGGTCCACGGCTCGCTACGCTCGCGACTTCCTTTCTTCACACCACTCAGAACCTGCCAACCACCGGAATGCTATCGTGACCTTATCCTCACGCTGTGGGTTCACCGGCTCGCTTCGTTCGCCACCTCTTTCCTTCGCTTTTTCGGTACCACCACCGGACAGGTTTTCAGTCGACGCACAGTATGGGAATTTCGCAATCTAGGGGGATTTAAATCTAAATATTTTTTTTTAAATGTTAATATAATTATAACCTATTTATACCTAAGACTCTATTTAACACAGCTACCTATTAGAAATTCTTGTAGGTATGTTTAAAAAATTCAAATAAAATGTGGAAGTGGGTAGATAATAATCGTTGAACCTTTACAATACAAACAACAATATTAGTGTCATCTTCACTTGAGATTACTGATCAAATTAACGTATAGTCTTGTTTATTGGTTTATTATTGTATTGTGTATATCTTTCAAGGTAAGTAAGAGTGTATTTTGTGTAAGTAATAGTTAAACATTGATCTAATAGCATCATTTGAAAGCACAGTTAAATTAAGCATTTTCTAGAGCCGATTTGCAAAACAAAAAGGAGTATAAAAAAAAATGATCAGAATATCCCGGTGCTGTTATTGTTTTAATTTATAGTTTAGAGTCTTAACTTTTGAGAACAATTGCTAAAACTTGCGATTTTATGCGACCGTCATACATTTTTTTTTCAGTTTTCAGAATGACGACCGAAATTACAATTGCTTTCTGCACCCACCATAAATGAGGTCGAAAGTAGAGTTAGTGACTAAAATAAGAAAATTTATTAATATCGCATTTTTTTAATACAACTTTTTTTTCTATCACTATTTAAGTATTTTTATTTATTTCAATACCAATCAATATTATTTTTCAACTTGTATCTTTTATTTAAATCAATTTGGAATTAAATCCCCCCAGATTGCGAAATTCTCACACTGTGCGACGGCTCGCTACGCTCGCCACCTCCCCACTTCGCTCCACCCAGAACCTGCCTACCATCGGAAAGCAATTGTGATCTTATCCCCACGCTACGGGGTCGTCGACGCCCGCTTTGCTTTACCGATATCACCAACGGGCAGGTTTTCGGTCCACGGCTCGCTACGCTCGCGACTTCCTTTCTTCACACCACTCAGGACCTGCCAACCACCAGAATGCTATCGTGACCTTATCCTCACGCTGTGGGGTCACCGGCTCGTTTCGTTCGCAACCTCCCCCCTTCGCTTTTTCGGTACCACCACCGGACAGGTATTCAGTCGACGGCTCGCTACGCTCGCCACCTCCCCACTTCGCTCCACCCAGGACCTGCCTACCACCGGAAAGAAACTGTGATCTTATCCCCACGCTACGGGGTCGTCGACGCCCGCTTCGCTTTACCGATATCACCAACGGGCAGGTTTTCGGTCCACGGCTCGCTACGCTCGCGACTTCCTTTTTTCACACCACTCAGGACCTGCCAACCACCGGAATGCTATCGTGACCTTATCCTCAAGCTGTGGGGTCACCGGCTCGCTTCGCTCGCCACCTCCCCCCTTCGCTTTACGGGTACCACCACCGGACAGGTTTTCAGTCGACGGCTCGCTACGCTCGCCATTTCCCCACTTTCCTCCACTCAAGACCTGTCTACCACCGGAAAGCTACCGTGACCTCATCCTCACGCTATGGGGTCACCGGCTCGCTTTGCTCGCCACCTACCCCTTCGCTTTAGCGGTACCACCACCGGACAGGTTTTCAGTCGACGGCTCGCTACGCTCGCCATTTCCCCACTTTTCTCCACTCAAGACCTGTCTACCACCGGAAAGCTACCGTGACCTCATCCTCACGCCATGGGGTCACCGGCTCGCTTCGCTCGCCACCTCCCCACTTCGCTTTACCGGTACCGCCACCGGACAGGTTTTCAGATGACGGCTCGCTACGCTCGCCACTTCCCCACTTCGCTCCACTCAGGACCTGCCTACCGACGGAAAGCTACCGTGACCTTAAACCCCACGCTACGGGGAACCAAATCATAAATTGGTAGAACAAACGAATTTGCCAAAGTCGGGTCTGACCTGAAAATTCAATCACCAATGACTCTCGGGGTTGCCAGCTAAAACTGATGGAAATGGTCAAATGTCATTTGAGGTACCCCACTCTTAGTGGTTACGCACCATTTCTATTCAAAATGACGTTATTTCTACATATCAGGTTTTTGGGGAAAATCTGGAAAAAAACCCAAAAGTTGGAAAAAAAAATTGCACCAGGCAACACTCCTTGACAGAACACACAACCAGTTCATACAACATAATCCAGTTGGGGGATGCTAACTGACCCATTTATCGTATCGAAAATTTGGATATTTCGTCACTTTTATAAGATGGCCACACTGTTCGCCATTTTGTTTTTCTAAAATGTCATAATTTTTCTGAAATGTCGAGGATACTAACTATAAACTGGTGTACTTGGTGCTGCCAACTTTTGAGTTTGGTAGAACAAAACAATTCGCAAAAGTCGGGTCTGACCCGAAAATTCAAGCCCCGATAGGTGCCAGAGTTGCCAGCTGAAAGTGATGAAAATGGTCAAGTGTCATTTGGAGCATCCCATTCTTGGCGATTATGTAATTTTTTTATTCAAAATGTCGTTGTTTCTACTTTTCATGTTTTTGGGGAAAATCAGGAAAATTACCCTAAAAATGGGGTAAATTTTTGCATCAGGCAACACTACTCAACAAAACACACAATCGTTCGGTACAATTCGAACCCGTCAGATGTTGCTAACTACCCGAAAAATCGTGTAGAAAATTCGGATTTTTAGTCGTTTTTACAAGATGGCCGCCACACCAGCCGCCATTTTGTTTTTCTGAAAAGTCATAATTTTCTGGAAATTTCAAGGATACTGGCCACCGACCGGTGTACTCGGTGTTGGCAACTTTTGAGTTTGGTAGAACAAAGTAATTCGCCAAAGTCAGGTCTGACCCGAAAATTCAAACCCCAATGTCTTTCGGGGTTGCCAGCTGCAAGTGATGAAAATGGTCAAATGTCATTTGGGGCGTCCCATTCTTGGTGATTATGTAAAAGTTTCATTCAAAATGTCGTTATTTCTACTTTTCATGTTTTCGGGGAAAATCTGGGAAAACACCCCAAAAGTGGGGAAAATTTTTGCACCAGGCAACACTCCTCTACAAAACACACAACCGCTCGCTACAATTCGAACCCGTCAGATGTTGCCAACTACCCGAAAAATCGTGTCGAAAATTCGGATTTTAAGTCGTTTTTACAAGATGGCCGCCATACCAGCCGCCATTTTTTTTTTCTGAAAAGTCATAATTTTCTGGAAATCTCAAGGATATAGGCCACCGACCGGTGTACTCGGTGTTGCCAACTTTTGAGTTTGGTAGAACAAAGTAATTCGCCAAAGTCAGCTCTGACCCGAAAATTCAAACCCCAATCTCTTTCGGGGTTGCCAGCTAAAAGTGATGAAAATGGTCAAATGTCATTTTAAGCGTCTCATTCTTCGTGATTATGTAAAAGTTCCATTCAAAATGTCGTTATTTCTACTTTTCATGTTTTCGGGAAAAATCTGGGAAATTACCCTAAAAATGGGGAAAATTTTTGCACCAGGCAACACTCCTCTACAAAACACACAACCGCTTGGTACAACTCGAACCCGTCAGATGTTGCCAACTACCCGAAAAATTGCCTCGAAAATTGTGAATTTTCGTCGATTTCACAAGATGGCCGCCACACCAGCCGCCATTTTGTTTTTCTGAAAAGTCATAATTTTCTGGAAATTTCAAGGATACAGGCCACCGACCGGAGTACTCGGTGTTGCCAACTTTTGAGTTTGGTAGAACAAAGTAATTCGCCAAAGTGAAAAAGTCCCAAAAATTAAAAAGTTTAATATTTTTTGGGGTTGCCAGTTGAAAGTGATGAAAATGGTCAAATGTCATTTGGGGCTCCCCAAAGTTGCCAGCTAGACAAAGTCTCTATTCAAAATGTCGTTATTTCTACTTTTCATGTTTTCGGGGAAAATCTGGGAAAATACCCTAAAAATGGAGAAAATTTTTGCACCAGGCAACACTCCTTAACAAAACACACGACCGCTCGGTACATCTCGAACCCGTCAGATGTTGCCAACTACACAAAAAATGCATTTAAAAAAAGTCGAAAATTCCACCATTTTACAAAATGGCCGCCACAGCGTCTGCCATGTTGGATTTTCAAAATGTCATATTTTTTTACAGTTGCCATTGAAATGACCGACAAATTCGCAATGTCAATGTTGCCGACTTTAAAAATCATTAGAACAAAACAATTCGTCAAAGTGGGGTGAAAAAAGTCGCAAATTTCAAAACGTCCCAGCGCGGCCGCCATCTTGTTTTTTTTTTTTTTTTTACTTTTTTTTCAAATCATTTTAGACCTTTAACAAAACCCACGAGCCAAAACCCGTCCAAGTCTTCTCCTCGCCGAAACCGGAAATGGACTCGGCCGCCATCTTGGATTTCAATCTCCTCTATAATTTTTCTCTACTCGACCGGAAGTACTTTATATTTGTTCAAAACTAACCCCTAACCCATCTCTCACCCATTCCGAGAAACGGCATGTCAATCAGTGAGTGAGTGAGTGGTCTTGCAGTTTTATATAATATAACTAGTTTTTGCGTGCTGCGCGAGCTGCAAGCAGCTCGCGTGCTTGTGGTGGTAGCTTTTTTTTCACTTTTAAAACCTATTCGTTTTTAAACATGACCCTAAAAGAGGTGTTTCACTTATCAGACTCTATTGAGATGCCAAATAAAGCCCAAAAGGACTAAACGCTTCCACTTGATTAAGCTCTAATCATTCTAAATCAGCATCTTCCAACCACTCGAATAATGATACCTACCCATATTTTAATTGTTTTCCTTACCCTTATGACATTTTGAGAATAAATAGGAATCCTTAAACCAGTATGAAAACACTTAAGAACCCCTAACACATTCTGAATACTAATTCAATAAAAATAAGATATTAAAATAAAATTAAACTTGAGAATGTATTAATTTAAAGATTTTAAACCCCATAGGAACCCCTTATAATAAAATCAATTAACTTATTTAAAAACTTAGACCTTCTCTCATTAAAAAAACATTACCCTACAATTTGCTTGTCGACCTATCTCATACCTCGCTGATGTAGGATAGGTTCCGAGGTTTGATCATGAAGTCGGAATGACATGTGGTGTTTTTGTACAAACACTTTAAAACCTCGATGTACCCGCCAATTTGGCAGCGTTGGAGAGACTGCAGTACAGCCCACCTCTCGATCAAATCAAAAGATATCTCGTAGTCCACAAAGGCTAAACAACAACGCCGGTTATACTTTTCGGTCTTCTGTATACCGCAGTGTATGTATCTGTCACCGTAAAATTGTAAAACACGTTATATTGTAATCTCTCTAGCGATATTGTAAACTGTCGAATTATTGTCAAACGAACATACTGCTTACAATAAAACGCATTATTTTTCGTGAAATGCATGCGATGGTAGTCAACTCACGTGGTGTGTAGGGAAGGATGTCCCCATTGCCCAGTGGGTACACTCTCATGAAAAAATACTGTACCGTTCCTGAGAAATATCGATTAATGTAACCTAACCTTAAACCACTTTATACGTATTCCCCTAAAAGGCGTAGTCGACGGAACCCCGCTTCGCGGGGCCCCTATTTCCGAGTGCAGGGTTTAAAGGAACCTAACTAACCTAACGGGGGGGTGCCCCAAGTCCCGATTATGGGGGCAAAGATACTTCCGTATATTCAGTTGACAATAATTCGAGAGTTTACAATATCGCTAGAGAGAAACACGTTATATTGTAATATAACGTGTTTTATAATTTTACAGTGACATATCTATGTGGTCAACCTTTTCGGAATCCGGCTTGTTCGGGAGGCTGAAAATAACCCAGATGTAATGTGAAAAGTGCTGCAAGACACATTCGCGACCTTTTCTCAAAATAGTCGTTTCGCTTTTTTTAAAGATGGGCAAAAGTCTCAGGTTTGAAACTATAGTTCCCAGCTTTATCAAAAGAGCAGCTAAAGTGGTTTGTAAAATCCTTGACCAAAATCATCATCTAAACGAAATCATATCACTTATTCGCCAGCAGAAGAAAAGATTACAGTCATATAAAACTTACGAAAAACCGGATTTTTCAAACCAAAAAATCAGCTGAACGAATGGTTGTAAAGAATTGGGGCAGTAGTAAAAAATACTCAGACTGACCTCCCAAACACTGGTGTAATGTTTTTTTCGTTGGCCGGTAACGCGGTTTTTGGGCCGACACTTAATGATTTCCTTTCAGAGAAAGGAAATTTTGAAAATTCATTTTGACCAACTCAGGGCTTAGCTTCACTCAGGACCTACCTACCACTGGAAATCCATCTTGAACTTGTCCCTACGATACAGGGGTCGCTAACTCGCTTCGCTGGCCACCTCCCCATCACCAGATTTCAACGCATTTTATAGTGTTTGTTGAAACATCTTACGGCTATGTCTAACCGTAATGAAGTTGTAGCCCTTTCAATTTTAGGGGAGGTTGGGGAGAGGCGATTCGAATACCCTTCGGTATACAAACTTTGAACCTCTCGCTTCGCTTTACCGATATCACAACCGGGCAGTTTTTCGGTCTACGGCTCGCTACGCTCGCGAAATACGTTTTTCACTCATGACCATATCCTCACGCTACGGGGTCACCGGCTCGCTACGCTCGCCACCTCCCCTCTCATCGCTTTACCGGTATCACCACCGGACAGGTTTTCAGTCGACGGCTCGCTGCGCTCGTCACCTCCCCACTTCGATCCACTCAGGACCTGCCTACCACCGGAAAACTACCATGACCTCATCCCCACGCCACGGGGTCGCCATGCACCTTCGCTCGCCACCTCCCACTTCGCTTTCTCAATATCACCACCGGGCAGGTTTTCGGTCCACGGCTCGCTACGCTCGCGACTTCCTTTCTTCACACCACTCAGAACCTACCAACCACCAGAATGCTATCGTGACCTTATCCTCACGCAGTGGGTTCACCGGCTCGCTTCGTTCGTCACCTCCCCCCTTCGCTTTTTCGGTACCACCACCCGACAGGTTTTCAGACGACGGCTCCTTTGCTTTACCGGTCCCACCACCGGACAGGTTTTCAGTCGACGGCTCGCTACGCTCGCCATTTCCCCACTTTCCTCCACTCAAGACCTGTCTACCACCGGAAAGCTACCGTGACCTCATCCTCACGCTATGGGGTCACCGGCTCGCTTCGCTCCCCACCTCCCCCCTTCGCTTTAGCGGTACCACCACCAGGTTTTCAGTCGACGGCTCGCTACGCTCGCCATTTCCCCACTTTCCTCCACTCAGGACCTGTCTACCACCGGAAAGCTACCGTGACCTCGTCCTCACGCTATAGGGTCACCGGCTCGCTTCGCTCGCCACCTCCCCCCTTCGCTTTAGCGGTACCACCACCGGACAGGTTTTCAGTCGACGGCTCGCTACGCTCGCCATTTCTGCACTTTCCTCCACTCAGGACCTGTCTACTACCGGAAAGCTACCGTGATGTCATCATCACGCCATGGGGTCACCGGCTCGCTTCGCTCGCCACCTCCCCACTTCGCTTTACCGGTACCGCCACCGGACAGGTTTTCAGATGACGGCTCGCTACGCTCGCCACTTCCCCACTTCGCTCCACCCAGGACCTGCCTACCACCGGAAAGCAACTGTGATCTTTTCCCCACGCTACGGGGTCGTCGACGCCCGCTTCGCTTTACCGATATCACCAACGGGCAGGTTTTCGGTCCACGGCTCGCTACGCTCGCGACTTCCTTTCTTCACACCACTCAGGACCTGCCAACCACCAGAATGCTATCGTGACCTTATCCTCACGCTGTGGAATCACCGGCTCGCTTCGCTCGCCACCTCCCCCCTTCGCTTTACCGGTGCCACCACCGGACAGGTTTTCTCCACTTTACTCCACTCAAGACCTGTCTACCACCGGAAAGCTACCGTGACCTCATCCTCATGCTATGGGGTCACCGGCTCGCTACGCTCGCCACCTCCCCCCTTCGCTTTAGCGGTACCGCCACCGGACAGGTTTTCAGATGACGGCTCGCTACGCTCGCCACTTCCCCACTTCGCTCCACTCAGGACCTGCCTACCGACGGAAAGCTACCGTGACCTTAACCCCACGCTACGGGGACACCGGCTCGCTTCGCTCGCCACCTCCGCCCTTCACCTTACCGCTATCACCACCGGTAATAGTCGCCGGCTCGCTACGCTCGCCACCTTCTCACTTCGTTCCCCCCAGGATCTGTCTACCACCGGAATGCTACCGTGACCTCATCCTTATGTAACGGGGTCGCCGGGCTAACCACCACCGGACGGGTTTCAACGCCTACTATAATATTTGTTCAAACACCTATCGGCTATCTCTAACCGTAATGAAGTTACAGCCCTTTCTATTTGAGGGGAGGTTGGGGAGAGATGGGAAGGATGCTCAAATTTCACCACCAAATGAACCTTAAAATCGACCATATTAATAAACCCCTCTATGTACAAAATCCATGCTCATTCGGTCGGAACCGTTCGAAGGAACCCAATCATAAATTGGTAGAACAAACGAATTTGCCAAAGTCGGGTCTGACCTGAAAATTCAATCACCAATGACTCTCGGGGTTGCCAGCTGAAAGCGATGGAAATGGTCAAATGTCATTTGAGGTACCCCACTCTTAGTGGTTACGCACCATTTCTATTCAAAATGACGTTATTTCTACATATCAGGTTTTTGGGGAAAATCTGGAAAATAACCCTAAAACTGGGAAAAAAAATTGCACCAGGCAACACTCCTTGACAAAACACACAACCAGTTCATACAACATAATCCAGTTGGGGGATGCTAACTGACCCATTTATCGTATCGAAAATTTGGATATTTCGTCGTTTTTATATGATGGCCACACTGCCCGCCATTTTGTTTTTCTAAAAAGTCATAATTTTTCTGAAATGTCGAGGATACTAACTATAAACTGGTGTACTTGGTGCTGCCAACTTTTGAGTTTGGTAGAACAAAACAATTCGCAAAAGTCGGGTCTGACCCGAAAATTCAAGCCCCGATAGGTGCCAGAGTTGCCAGCTGAAAGTGATGAAAATGGTCAAATGTCATTTGGGGCGTTCCATTCTTGGTGATTATGTAAAAGTTCTATTCAAAATGTCGTTATTTCTATTTTTCATGTTTTTGGGGAAAATCTGGAAAATTACCCTAAAAATGGGGTAAATTTTTGCATCAGGCAACACTCCTCAACAAAACACAAAACCACTCGGTACAACTCAAACCCGTCAGATGTTGCCAACTACCCGAAAAGTCGTCTCGAAAGTTGTGAATTTTCATCGATTTCACAAGATGGCCGCCACACCAGCCGCCATTTTGTTTTTCTAAAAAGTCATAATTTTCTAGAAATTTCAAGGATACGGGCCACCGACCGCTGTACTCGGTGTTGCCAACTTTTGAGTTTGGTAGAACAAAACAATACGCCAAAGTAGGGTCTGACCCATAAATTCAGGCCCCAGTGGCTCTCGGGGTTGCCAGCTGAAAGTGATGAAAATAGTCAAATGTCATTTGGGGCGCCCCATTCTTGGTGATTATGTAAAAGTTCCATTAAAAATGTCGTTATTTCTACTTTTCATGTTTTTGGGCAAAATCTGGGAAATTACCCTAAAAATGGGGAAAATTATTAATCCAAGCAACACTCCTTTACAAAACACACAACCGCTTCATACAACTCAAACCCGTCAGATGTTGCCAAATACCCGAAAAATCGTGTCCAAAATTGGGAATTTTCGTCGATTTCACAAGATGGCCGCCACACCAGCCGCCATTTTGTTTTTCTGAAAAGTCATAATTTTCTGGAAATCTCAAGGATACAGGCCAACGACAGGTGTACTCGGTGTTGCCAACTTTTCAGTTTGGTAGAACAAAGTAATTCGCCAAAGTCAGGTCTGACCCGAAAATTCAAAGCCCAGTGGCTCTCGGGGTTGCCAGTTGAAAGTGATGAAAATGGTCAAATGTCATTTGGGGTATCCCATTCTTGGTGATTATGTAAAAGTTCCATTCAAAATGTCGTTATTTCTACTTTTCATGTTTTCGGGGAAAATCTGGGAAAATACCCAAAAACTGGGGAAATTTTTTGCACCAGGCAACACTCATCTACAAAACACACAACCGCTCGGTACAACTCAAACCCGTCAGATGTTGCCAACTACCCGAAAAATCGTCTCGAAAATTGTGAATTTTCGTCGATTTCACAAGATGGCCGCCACACCAGCCGCCATTTTGTTTTTCTGAAAAGTCATAATTTTCTGGAAATCTCAAGGATACAGGCCACCGACCGGTGTACTCGGTGTTGCCAACTTTTGAGTTTGGTAGAACAAAGTAATTCGCCAAAGTGAAAAAGTCCCAAAAATGAAAAAGTTTAATATTTTTTGGGGTTGCCAGTTGAAAGTGATGAAAATGGTCAAATGTCATTTGGGGCTCCCCAAAGTTGCCAGCTAGACAAAGTCTCCATTCAAAATGTCGTTATTTCTACTTTTCATGTTTTCGGGGAAAATCTGGGAAAATACCCTAAAAATGGGGAAAATTTTTGCACCAGGCAACACTCCTTAACAAAACACACGACCGCTCGGTACATCTCGAACCCGTCAGATGTTGCCAACTACACGAAAAATGCATTTTAAAAAAGTCGAAAATTCCACCATAACACAAAATGGCCGCCACAGCGTCCGCCATGTTGGATTTTCAAAATGTCATAATTTTTCACAGTTGCCATTGAAATGACCTACAAATTGGCACGGTCAATGTTGCCGACTTTAAAAATCATTAGAACAAAACAATTTGTCAAAGTCGAGTGAAAAAAGTCGCCAATTTCAAAACGTCCCAGCGCGGCCGCCATCTTGTTTTTTTTTTTTTTTTTACTTTTTTTTCAAATCATTTTAAACCTTTTACAAAACCTACGAGTCGAAATCGGTCCAAGTCCTTTCCTCGCCGAAACCGGAAATGGACTCGGCCGCCATCTTGGATTTCAATCTCCTCTATAATTTTCCTCTACTCGACCGGAAGTACTTTATATTTGTTCAAAACTAACCCCTAACCCATCTCTCACCCATTCCGAGAAACGGCATGTCAATCAGTCAGTGAGTGAGTGGTCTTGTAGTTTTATATAATATATAAATACGTATAATTACTGGTACACTGTGCATCTCTTTATTTCCAATTGAAACTCATCATCGCAAGATTCCATCATATCATCAGCTCATCACATCACCACGGGGTAGTACTTGGCTTCGGCCTGTACTTTTCTATAAATCCGGCAATAAAGCCGAGATACGTAAAGTTTAAAAACAAATAATAATAATAATAATAATAACAGAGCGCATCGACTTCCTGAAGCAGAAAGTTTATGCATGGGCGAGCCGTATACGGCGGTATAAGCGGCGGGTTGATCGGTACTCCCAGAATCGCATGTTCCAGAGCGATGAAAGGTGGGTATACAGAGCTTGGGAGCGACCTCAGCAAAATATGACGGACGTGTGCCGCCCGGATGATGCCGCCACGAGTTCCTTCTGGCGCAGCATCTGGTCGGTGCCCGTTTGTCATTCTGAGGCTGACTGGATGCGTGATGTTGAGCGAGTGTGTGAACCTATTCAAACAATGGAACCAATTTTAATAACGCCACTGGATATAGCCAGAGCAGTTCGTCCGTTACCGAATTGGAAGTCACCGGGACCGGACGGACTGCATAACTTCTGGCTCAAGTGGTTTAGTAGTTCACACACTTGCCTGGCATCCCAATTCCAGTCATCCTTAGAGTCTGGGTCCTTACCACAGTTTTTAACAACAGGTATAACCCACCTGCTCCATAAGTCAGGTAGTCCCGCGGAACCCAAGAACTACAGACCGATCACGTGTTTGTCGACGGTCTATAAACTTCTTACATCCATTTTGAGAACGAAAATTAATACTCACGTTGACAGTAACTCAATTATGTCTGCCTCTCAAAATGGATGTAGGAATGGGTCCCGTGGTACTAAGGAGCTACTCCTCATCGACATGGCCATTAGCCAACAGGTCCGTCGAGCCCGCAAGGATCTGTCAACATGCTGGATAGATTATAAGAAGGCCTACGACTCGGTGCCACATTCATGGCTCAAGAGGGTGCTGGAGTTGTACAAGATAGATGCAACTCTACGCACCTTCCTCGAGTCATGTATGGGGCAATGGAGGACGGTCCTTCGATATCCAGGATGTCGACAGATCCAGGGAAACGATGAACCTGTTTGGATTAAACGGGGAATATTCCAGGGCGACAGTCTGAGTCCCCTTTGGTTCTGTTTAGCCCTGAATCCTGTAAGCACATTGCTGGAGAATTCAGGGCTAGGCTACCGGTTGAGGAAAGATGGTCAGGTTATATCTCACCTGCTTTACATGGATGATCTGAAACTCTTTGCCCCCAACAAATTGCAACTGATGGAGCTACTGAAAGTAACCGAAACTTTTAGTAGCGCCATCGGGATGGGATTTGGTGTGGACAAATGTGCAGTCATGTATGTAAAGCGAGGGAAGATTATGGGATCCGAGGGACTTCAACTCTCGGATTCCATACACCTAAGATCCCTTTCCTCATCCGAGAGCTATAAATATTTGGGTATGTCGGAAGCGTTAGGCATTAACGTAACTGACATGAAACAATCGTTGAAGGAGCGCTTCTTCGGTCGCCTAAAGAAGGTATTAAATAGCCTTCTTTCAGGTGGGAACAAGGTGCGCGCCTTCAACGGTTGGGTCATGCCGGTTTTAATGTACTCTTTCGGCACACTCAAATGGACACAGACCGAACTCGACGCCTTGGATAGAAGAGTTCGTACACTGCTGACCGAAAACCGGATGCATCACCCACGATCGTCAGTGATGAGACTGTACATCCCGCGGAAGTTCGGGGGTCGAGGCTTTTTAAATGCGAAGACCCTCCATAACCGCGAGGTGTGCAGCCTCAGAGAATATTTTCTAAAAGCCGACGTGGGTATGCACCGAGATGTGGTCGCAGTGGACAAGGGACTCACCCCGTTGTCCATGGCTAAAGAGAACTGGCGCAAACCTGTGGTACTTACTACCGATGACCGCAAGAAAGAATGGCAGGGCAAGGAGCTTCATGGGCGCTTCTACCGGGCTCTTCATGGGCCCGATGTAGATTTTCTAGCGTCCGTGTCCTGGCTACGTTTTGGTGACCTCTTCGGGGAAACTGAAGGTTTTGTCTGTGCGATTATGGACGAAGTTATGTTAACGAACAACTACCGGAAATATATTATGAAGGACGGGACGGTTGACGTGTGTCGGGCATGCCACTGTCCGGGTGAGTCCATCAGACATATTATTTCTGGTTGTTCTCGTCTGGCTAACGGCGAGTACTTGCACAGGCACAACCAAGTAGCCAGAATTATTCACCAGCAACTTGCCTTGAAATTTAAGCTTGTGGAATCTGAGGTACCGTACTACAAGTATGTGCCCGACCCAGTTCTTGTGAAAGACCATGTCACGCTGTACTGGGATCAGTCTATCATTACTGACAGGACTATTGTTGCCAATAAGCCTGACATAGTGGTGATAGACCGATCAGCGCGCCGCGTAATGATAATCGATGTTACTATCCCTCATGACGAGAACCTCGTGAAAGCTGAGAAAGAGAAACAAATGAAGTATCTCGACTTGGCACACGAGGTTCGCGACATGTGGAATATGAACTCGGTTATCATTGTGCCGATTGTCGTGACGGCCAATGGCCTGATAGCCAAGAGCCTCGACGAACATCTGTCGAAGCTCTCTTTAGGCGGTTGGATCAAGGGCCTGATTCAGAAGGCAGTACTCCTCGATACGGCTCGCATTGTGAGGAGGTTCCTGTCTCTGCAACCCTAACCACCGGTGACTTGGACCCTGCTCCCGACACCGGCGGATCCCTATTTTTTATATTTTTAAATGTTTTTATATGTTTTTTTAAGAATATTTAAAAATGTATCAAGTAAGATATACAACGAATAAAGGAGATAATAATAATAATTTATTTTATAAAAAGGAGATTGTAGTACATGAGGCATACACAGAGTTATACATATAGGTTTGTACAATGTCAATAACAATCTATTAGGTGAAGTTCTGCTTTCCTAGCTAGGTTATAGAATAACCTGTATTAAGGATTAACAGTTCCCATCCCTTACAAAAGTTACATACTAGTACAATATTATTTTTTATACTTCAAACAATGATGGTCTAGGGGCTTTAAATGGCCAGAATTATGATCTTATATCAGCTGCCTAGTTCTATAATAGAAATAAAAATCTGTAAAAGTATCAAAAAGGGACAGGGTGTCGAAAAATTCGTCCACATCGCTGTCAACAGGAAAAGTGCCCAGAAGGCTAGTAGCAAAAAATAGGCTCACCCTCTGGTCACGTGAAAAGTCAACCAACCGTTTGGCGATTTACTGAAGTAATAGGTAGGCATTCGGACCCCATGGCCCTAGTGTTTCAACCCCAAAACGCCTCAAACACATAATTACCAATTAAATTATTATATTTGCGCTGTTAGAGGTTTTTGGCACCTGCAGCAGCCAGGATAGCACACTACGCTAGGATGATGGCATACATGCCTGGCATCCAAACATGCATGCATGCCATCATCACACCAAAGGCCAACCCAATTTCCATGGCATTATGGTCATATAAACTGGTCTCTTGCCATCGCAATCGACGCGTGTCAAGCCAGTAGGTTCTAATACAGCTGGCACCCCGGTGGTGGCAAGAGCACGACGTATGAGATCATTAATGCTAGCGTGCCGCGCTATCCGACCTGCACTCTTACTGCATGGAAGGCCATGGTGTCCAAGGCAGTCGACTGCTTCACTATATTGACAGCGATGTGTTCCGCAAGGAGCGCCCAAACGCAAACAAGTAGCGAGCCGGAAGGTTGTGTCACCTAACATGTTGTGTGCTTGTACTAGGTGACGGTAGTGCCTGAAGCCAGAAGCCCGACTCGTCCTCACAGCCTCCCACAGCAGGCAGGCACGCTCAGCAGTATTGGTAGACGTCTGAATAAGTTTTTTCAGTATCAATCTGCAGTGCGGTTCACTTTCTCTGGGAAAACGGGTTCTCGGGTCGATCCGTGTCCGGGCAAGCCACTTTCCAGGCGTCCTTTGCGTCGGTCTAGCACAGCACTTTCGAGCCAACCAGGGAGAGAGTTATCATTTTCCTGGTTAGCTTTTCTGCCTAGCCTTTTCCCAACTATGTTGGGGTCGGCTTCCATTCTAACCGGATCCAGCTGAATACCAGTATTTTATATGGAGCGACAGCCTATCTGACCTCCACAATCCAGTTAATACTGGGTACTATACCACTTGGTAAGACTGATTGTCAGACTATTTGGGCCACTGACTACCCTGTATCGACTGCCAAAGAAGGACCAATGACAGCCGGGACCAACAGCTCAACGTGCTTTCCGAGGCACGGAGGAATCTCGGTATGTAAGGGTGGTCACCCATCCACAGACCAACCTAGGCAAGCACGGCTTAACCTTAAGATCGGCCCGAGCGGCTGTTATTATTTATCCACGAGCTCCTCCACAACCCAGTTAGTACTGGGTAAAACGAATGGATGGTAATACTAGGTTATCATATAAGATAATAATATGAGTTACGTTACAAATTGTAAATGATCATAAAATGAAAATTCGTAATATTATTAACTTCATATTGCGTCTGCTTAACCGGCCTTCCCTGTTGGAATTAGCTTCGCTTCATTAAAAAAAAATGTCATTTCACGGGCTCATGCCATAAGTTATGCAATAAAGCGACTATAGCTTATCTTTTTCAGAAGACTGGCATAAACAAAGCAACGAAATAAAGAAAAGGGACCACTGAACAAGCGGGTCAAACATACATTCCGTAACTTAGACATAATACTACTTACTTTCTTACCAACTTCGTTTCTCATCCCAAGATATATTATTACCGCTATGATTTCGTATTAAATTACATTATGCAACCTAAAACTTACCATTAACCTATTTTAATATATATTTATAGTATTCGATAAATATGTATAGAATTTTATATATCTTTGTAGTGTATCGTAGTATTAAATAAAATTATTATCAGATCTTCAGAGATGACACCTACCACTGCTTGTCTCTGCATCACCTAAAGGTTGACTGGTAGAAAATGCCTATGACATTAAGTCCGCCTATGTACTTTTGTGCTTGAAGTGTTAATAAATTAATAAATATGTAAATAACCTAAATTAAAACACACAGTTTATAGTCAAATTAAACGAATAGTTGCCCACTACACAACAAAACCGAACATTATACTAATTCAGAATGTATTAATTTTATAATACTCTAGTAGAGAATGATTTGCTTTGCTACTAGCTACCAAGTCACCTACGCAACGTTTATTAGAATAAAATTACAGGTATCTTACAAAACATTACATGGGTAACTTACATAAACATTATGAAATCGCACCATAGGATTATGTAAATCTGTAAGGCTGTGGTTACATGCTTGCGACAAACAATACAGATGGATCAAGTGTTCGAAAGTATTCGATTTCAGCATTTGGGTGACATTCGTATTCGGTTATTATTTTAATGTGTTCGTTTTTTAAACGATCATTTGTTTCTTTTTATGTCATCTTATTATGACAATGGCGGTCATTGACCCACCTCCGGTTATTAAAGTTCTTAAGGCGATTACATGAGCTAAACGCGAGTTTTATAATTACTAAAAGTATATGATTCACTGCTATAAACAAGACCAGAAAAATATATGATATTCTTCAGGACGTATGCTAGCATGATAGTGTTTTGAAAACATAATACAATTAATTTGACTCGAAAAAAATAAAGAACTTATCTCTAAAAATATCTTTCAAACAAAAAAAAACATACTAATATGCACGCGATCATTCTGATTTTTTGGCAAATAATTCTACAAGCAATATATTAGCATGATAGTGTTTTAGTTTTTTTATCCAATCCGGGTCCGTCAACTACGCTTTTTAGGGGAATATGAAGTGTAAGGGAATACTTATAAAGGTAAAATATAAAGTATAAGGGAATATACAGGTTAGGTTATATTAATCGATATTTCCCAGGAATGGTGCAGTATCTTTACATGAGAGTTGTATCACTGGGCAAGGGGGAATCCTCCATCCCTCCACACCGCGTAAGTTGACAACCATCGCATGCCTTTCACGAAAAAAAAAAAATGTTTTAGTGTAAGCAGTATGTTTGTTTGACAATAATTCGAGACTTTACAATATCGCTAGAGATATAACAATATAACGTGTTTGACAATTTTACGGTGACACATATACAGGTTGTAAACCACCTCATCACGAAGCTGTTAACAAAGCATTCTGTACATCAAACTACGTAACTTTACGCAAAAATGATTGCTGGGAATCAAGTTTTTTTGGGCGAAAAATCACGTTTTGTGGTATAACTCAATGTAACGCACTCAATACATTATGCTGATGGTTGGATTGAATAGTACGGGGGTCGTGGAGGTATTTAAAGTAAAAATCTTACAATAACAACATGTATTAAAAAAAAAACTTATGAAAAAGTTGTAACTTTGACCCCCGATATCTCCGTAACTAGAAGGTTCCCAGGTGCAATGATGAGGCGAACAAGCGCCATTCAGCTTCTTTAAGAGGTGTTTTACACCCTTTATATGCAATTTATCAAAGCTATTTCGATGTTGCACTCTTGCTCCAAACCCAACCTTACAAATGTAACTTGACATTTAACCAAAGTAATCCAAGTTATGAACGCAGCTTAAGATTTATTCCATACTGCGCCAGTCAAATTAGAGACAATAGTGTTGGCAGTAAATTCGGGATTAGCTATAAATCTTGTGGCGAAATATTCAAAACGATTGATATCGACAAAGGTTGGGAGTGCGTGTCAAATGTTGGATTTATGTTCAGTTGCGACAGCCTGTGTGGGATGTGACGATTGTTTCGAATGGTGTGAACGAGGCGTAGTGTTGTGCTGTTCTATCTGAATTTATCGATGTGCAGCTATCTTTATAGATCAGATATCAAAGATTGTTTGGTGAGATGTATTGAGCTATTTAAAGGAGTTTTGTTTCTCTTGGTCCGTCAAATCACTATCACTATCATTATCACTAGGTATCACTACCACTATCACTATCACTATCACTATCACTATCACTATCACTATCACTATCACTTCACTATCACTACATATTATAAAACAAAGTCTCCCGCCACTTCTGTCTATCCCTATGTATGCTTCGATCTTTAATACTACGCAACGGATATTGATACGGGTTTTTTTTGTAGATAGAGTGATTCAATAGGAAGGTTTTAGTATATAGGGTGTAAAACACCTCTTAACGAAGTCGAAATGCACTTGTTCTCCCCGTCATTGCGATCATATTTTTGTTCTACACCATACCTGGGAACCGTCTAGTTACAGAGATATTGGGGGTCAAAGTTAAAACTTTTTGACAAGGTTTTTTTTAAATACAACTTTTTTTGCTAGATTTTTATTTTAAATACTTCCACGAACCCCATATTATTCAATCCATCCATCAGCATAATGTTTTGAGTGCGTTACATTGAGTTATACCCCAAAACGTGATTATTAACCCCAAAAAATAAGTTGTTTCCCAGCAATAATTTTTGCGTAAAGTTACTTAGTTTGATGTACAGAATGCTTGGTTGACGGCTTCGTGATGAGGTGGTTTACACCCTGTATAATTTGACGCGGGTGAAGCCGCGGGCATCGTCTAGTCTAATATAATTTCCATTATTCAACGATTGTCAGTTAATATTTCATCTTTTTTATATTTTGGGACTTTTATATTAATCCCTAGTTTTCCACTCATCGGAGCTAAGTGCCTGCTGTATAACTTCTGTAGTAAGGCTATTTCATATGCAACTTCGAATCTCACTTTAATTCGTTTTTAGAGTTTGCCAGACTTGTCAGTAGACCACGGCTTGTGTCGTTAGTTTTGTTCAGCTCGTATCGCCATCCAACAACTTTGACCCTCTGCTGAGCAAAAGTCTCTCTCATAACCTTGCACATTCCTCTCCACCTGGGTTTCTCTGGCAATCTTCACAAATGCCTCTAAGTTATCACGCCAGCGTTGTCTAGGCCTCCTTCGGTGACGATGCCCGCCTAGTTGGGAGACTATGCGAGGACTCTGGTCCATCGGTCCTGCCTGATGCATTCTTATAAGTACAAATATCTGAAATAACAAGCTTCTAGCAATACTCAATGTTAACAAGCGTGTGGGCAACAGAATGGCGGCAGTAGGTGTCAGTGTTAGCTAACTGTTTAGGAGTAACTGCTGATCACGACGCACTCAACATCCGAGGTGACAATCACAATTGCCATGTAGAAGACAATTTGATTACCGGTTATGGGAACTACGTAGTTTATTACGATTTTTACGGTTATAGTTATACAATCATACATATGCTGCTGTGGTTGCATAGGCAAAGTTCATGATTGTCTATTATGACGGGGAGTGGCAGTGGGAATGATTTTCTATAACTTAATGAACAGCCTGTATAACATATGACAATTTTGAAGTTGTAAAACCGCAACATCTAGAAAGATAATGCATACAAATGCTTGTGAAATGATCAGTTATAAGTCGTAATAAAGTTATAGCGTGTGTTCCCACGAACGTTGTGATGTTACCCAGGACATAAAATTGTTGATGGTCACGTTAAACATCCAGGCAACATCGAATGCGTGGCTTGTATGCTAATAATGTGAAGAGAAAATGTAGTTTGTATTAAGTACACCATAATATAATATCCTACGGGTTTCTTTAGTAATTCGTTCCATGTATACTTAGTACTGGTATTCAGCTGCATTCGGTCGGACTGGAAGCTGACCCTAATATGTTGGGAAAAGGCTAGGCAGACAAAGGTTATTCCTAGTTTCAGTAGGTGAATGCAGGGACTCAAACTGTAACCGTAATAATGTGTTTTTAACTCTGTTTTTAAAACAATTTCAACACAAAAAAACACTTTTAGATGTAACAGATACAATATTGTTACCGAATCGAACTGTAACCTTTTATATGTGTTAATAAGTGTTAATATGTACAACTGAAATAATCAGTTTTACAACAGACTGCGACTAGATTTCGGCTATCCAATGGCAACGCTGAGTTAACCTGTTAAACACTTATTAACACTTTTAAACATTTTTATATCTGTTACAGATAATTATGTTACGGTTACACTTTTGTAAGGTGTTTTGGGTTAACACATTGAGAACACATTTATAAGTGTTACATATTTGATTCTGTTACCAATTCAACATGTAACACTTATAATTATGTAACCTTTATGAAAGATGTTTTAAAAGTCCCTGGGTGAATGTCAGGTTTTTGACCTTACTCCAAATATTCATCACCATAACTTTATCAAGATATAGTATCCTATAGAAATGACCTACGATGTTTCTATTATCAGTAGATCTTGAAATATCTTGTCATGTAAGTCCCTGGTAGTTTGGTGTGCATGACCCGATCTCGCGATCGTAAGTTTGGCTCGTCCAAGGTACCATGCCTTTCACCAGTTACCCTTTTCCTAGCTATCATTGTTCGTCTAAACTGCCCAATTATCCTCAATAGTTTTATATCTTTTGGAAAGTTTTTACGTTACTATTGAGGGACCTATTGTGTTTATAATTGCGGAGTGTAGAGGAGGAGCTCCTCTAGTTACGAGCTCGTAGCTAAATAATAACAGCCGCTCGTGCCGAACTTTAGGTTAAGCAGTGCTTACCTAGGTTGGTCTCTGGATGGGTAACCACCCAACATACCGAGTATCCTACGTGCTTCGAAAAGGCTGTTGTTATGGCTGTTATTTGTCCATCTTTGGCAGTCGTTACAGGTAGTGGCTCAAAAAGTCTGACACTGGTTGTCAGACTTTTTGGGCCACTACCTGTCTTACCCAGTGGTATCGTATTACTCAGTATTAACGGGGTTGTGGAGGTCAGATAGGCAGTCGCTCCATGTAAAATACAGGTATTCAGCTGCATCCTGTTAGACTTTAAATCCAAGGTCCATGTTCACCGAAAAGATAACGGTCTGATTATCTAAAAACAGCTGTTTAAAATATGTTTTTGTTTGGGAGCATGTCATAGTGACAGCTGCTTTTGAATAATCAGACCGTTATCTTTTCGGTGAACATGGACCTATATCCTTGGATTCAAAGTCCTCTAATATAAGTATTGACGACCCGAATGGCTGCCTTATGTTCTTAGCGTCCCAGGTTCGAATCCCGGTAGGAGCAAATGTTTGTGTGATGAGCATGGACATTTGTTTCCGAATCATGAATATTTATATGTATAACTAGCTGACCCACGCAACTTCGTCTGCGTCACATATGAGGGAAAAAGCTGCCTACTACTACCTACCTACCTACTACTACATTTTTTTTTCATAAGAACCTTCTCCTGACAATAACAAACACAACAAAAAAAGAATCAGCCAAATCAGTCAAGCCGTTTTCATGCTATGTCGTGACAACGGAAAACGGGTTTCATTTTTATATATATAGATAAGTATGTATTTACAAACAAAAAGTGATATAATGTAGTATTTCAGCTATCTGGTGTCCAAGACACGAGCGTTGCTTAGTGTTGCACTGGATGGCGCTGTGTGTAATGTCCAGCGATATTTATTTATTTATATTTAATACCATTTGCTTGGCATGCTTCTCCGAAGAATTTTCTTCTTTACTTGGTACGGAAGAATCGTATTGCATGGTTCCTTCCGAAAGTTATGGCTGAGCAATACCGCAGAGTGAGGACCTCCTTTAACTTAGGTTGTTGGACACCGAAATCGCTCCACCATGATGCTATCGGCAACACGACGCGACATGCTCATGGGAAAATAACCACTACCATTTGTTACTGTATAAGGTCTATGATTGCTTAGGTGAAACTAAGGTGAAAAGATTGAGAAAATCAATGAACTCATTGGAAGATAATATCGATGAATAAACTATGCATACAGAGTCCGGAGTCTATCGCAGTTAGCGCAGTCGTCATACGGTAGCCAACCCATGAAAGGTTCTAAAAAAGGTATTTGGACTGCCGATTGAAGTGAAAACTAAGTAATCCAAAATAAACTTTATCTTAATTGAACAAGGTTGATTATGGCTAACCGTTATATGAAAGCGTTCGGTGACGATAGCGCGAGTTCTATGATTTTTGTTCACACAAAAACTGTTCAACGTGCCTAAAGATTTCACTTAAAAACATTTCGTTCTTTATAAAACACCATTTATTTACCTTGTTAAAAATCTTCTTTAACGTGTGTTTAGAACTTTCTCCATCTTGTTTTCTGAACAAAAAGAAAAAAAAATATAAGTCAAACAAAATCGTTGACTAATATAAATCTTGTGGTTAAAATCACCAGTTTGCAAAACGTAGGTACCTTTTATCAATAGCTAAACAACCCATTCATCTAAGTCAATACGTGAACGCGACATAAAACGCGCGCGCGATGAACGCGCCAGTTGCGGATTCAATATGGCCGCCAATGTGACCTGGTGTCAAACTTTTTTTGCCGCCCATGGGCCCCTGACTTGGCTTAATATACCGTCAAGAAATATGTCTCAGGCATGCTGGTTTCCTCACGATATTTTCCTTCATCGAAGCAAGTGATTATAATACAATACGCATATGAATACTTATATCAATGGTGCTTGTCTTGGATTCGAACTTCAGACCTATGACTTGGCAGGCCCACGGTCACATGGACTAGGCTATCATTGCTTGGGTTCAAATTATAGGAAACTTCTCACAGTTTAGACGATTGTAAATGCAAATTTTTATTTTAATCTGAAATTAACAGTTAATTACTGACTCTAATTCATAAATTAACAGTTACAAAACGCACAAATTCAATAAATTCGCCCACAATTAAATAACGCAAGTCGTGTATCACGAATAAACCTAAATTATTAATGAGGATTGCAGCGATTTCTTTAATTACTTCGCGCTTCAAATTGCTTGTCGGAAATAAAAATTAATGAACTGTTAATTACGGTTTATGGCACTAATGATTGTTGCTAAGTGAAAATTTGTTCCTAATTAAAAGTTTATGTTACCTGTTCTTGCTGGATAATTGGAGACATTTATATTGGTGTGGTAAAAACTAGTTCTTTGATTAAACCCAAAATAAGCTGGCATTTGGAGCATTTGGTTGTAAACTTGTAAAAGATTACAAGTATTTCGAAATTGATGGAGGTGTAGTTGAAGTAACTGAATACATCTTGAGGGGTCATTGTTCTCAACATCATCAACTACTTTTACCACTAAAAAAACTGAAACCACTATCAATCAGCTATGATCAAAATCAGCTACTCATTTATGTTACCATAACTCATCAAAATGTAGGCCCAGGCTGATAATTATATATTTAGATAACTCGGAGAGTTCCTAATAACAAAATGTAACTATGCTTTGGTTGTCATAATTATCTAAAATTACCTATTCAGAATTACCTACCAAATCACCCAGAATAGGTGGTAAAAACCATCCTACCAGCAATGGAAAAATTTGCAAGAAGGTAACCGCTCTGTTATTTCGTCGCCAGACAGCTTCTTGCTGGTTCCTGAACTAAATTCTTCGGATTTAATGTTTTTTTTATCTACTAACTAATCTAACCTATTTTACTAATGTACAAACAGATAGTAGGGGTCGCTAGTGGACTTCGCACGATCCTCCGTAGTGGGGTTAACGAGTGGCCCATTGAAGGCTCTCGTCAGATGTATTGTGGGCCGTAAGCTGGCGTTCGTGACCACTAAACTTAATGCTTACACGCCCTCGGTTCGCGCGGCGACAGATATTGGGCGACCAAGAAGTTCGCTAAAGGTTACTACAAGACTTGGATAAAGTGGTGAAGTACCACATTCACTATTGATTGGAATCCTGCGAAAATGTGAAGTCGCTTTTAGTGCTTGGAATTTGTCAACCTTGGCCAGAAATTGACATAGGATGACCAATAAACAAAGCTGGTTGCATTGTAATTTATAATTGTCACACTATTCTGTTGTCTATCTATCTTCTATCTATCTTCTCTTCTATATATTATATATATAAATATATATAATTCAAAGGTGACTGACTGACTGACATAGTGATCTATCAACGCACAGCCCGAACCACTGGACGGATCGGGCTGAAATTTGGCATGCAGGTAGATGTTATGACGTAGGCATCCGCTAAGAAAGGATTTTGATCAATTCTACCCCCAAGGGTAAAAAAATAGGGGATGGAAGCTTATATGAAAGTCCGTCAGTTTTAAAGTTAGGATCTTCTAATTTTGTGTTTAGGCTGACGATTGAAAATTAATTTATGCGTGTTTCAGCGTTTTTGGGAGGAAATTGTATGTGAAAAATCCTTAATTTTCGACGTAAAAAGTACAAAATTTGTTATCTGGGCTTATGATTGGAAGCTGACGCAACGGCTTTATTAGAATTTCAACCCTTGAGGGGTGAAAAAAGAGCAACATTTTGTTTTAATTAAAGTTTTTGTTTTTTGAGTCACCAAAAAGTATCAAAGTTAGTAAGTCGTTAGTTTTTTTTATTTCAACCCACAAAGGGGTAAAAGGGGGGATGAAATTTTGCATTGTAGTTGTTCATTCGTTCACGAATGACAGCAGCAGGAGAGACCTTTTGCAGCACTGCAAGTTAATAGTATAGGCCGTACACAAGTTAATAGCACACGTGACTTCGCGGCTGGCAGTACTTACCGTTTTGTAGGGACCTAGGTAAGCCGAAGATTATGGACTTACGGCAGGAGCAGAAAAAGAAAGTATGGCAGCCGCCGCTCCTGTGGGTGCCGCCCGCTCGCACCAACTTGCTGCAGCACGCGCCGCTGACGCGCGCGCTGCGTGCACTCAATATGGTGTCACAACAGATTGATTGCTTCAATTGTACACAGCGAATTCACACGGGCCGCATTTTGCGCAATTACTTTAGTTTGTCAAATTAATTAATTTATTCAAAACATAAATAATTTCACTTTGAATATAACTGCTTTATTGTATTAGGTACCTAAACCTGTAATAATAGTTGTATGTGTTTGTTTTATAAATAAAATAAATAAATTATGTATAGTAGAACGAGATAGAATGAGTAATTGTCGATATCGTATTTGATACCAACTAGATTGTTTTATTTTGTAGATTTCTGTTTTTTTTCTCTTCTGCATTTCTGATCTTACTTTTAATGAATGAAGATGAAGTCAAAATAAAAATCAAAAATGGCGCCGACGAAAGTTTTTGGATTTTTAATCATGGGTGTCGATTCCGTGGTTTTTTGTGTCGCTGGTAGTGAAAATGAGGTAAAAATTAACACGGGGAAAAAAGTTAACAGAAGCAAAAAAAACAGTTTGCCTGACACTATTTTCACCCTGCGCCACTGTTAGGTAGAGGTGTATCTAATCCTACACCCACATTTCGCACATTTAGCTAAATCCCATCAACCGGGCATAAATAATACAATAACACTTTGCCCGTCCCGCAAATCGAACCCAGGACCTCATGCTCAGTAGCGCTTGCGACAACTCGAACAACGATGCAGTCTCACACATGACCCATCAATATTTTTAAGCGAACGAAGTCGCGGGCAACAGCTAGTGTTATATAAGTTTGTAGAAATAACATAAAAAAGCCGTTGACTTCTTATTTCAGAGTTCCATTTCAATTGTTTTATGTAGGGTATTAGTTGTTAGTATGGGTAGTTTTCTTTCTTGAAATATGGACCAGAATTCCGCAAGGAGAGAAGAATGCGGCTAGACCTATAAAACGGTAGACTGATGACATTACCCAGCTGTCCAGGAAACGATTAGACAAATATAGGCAAGGAAAGGGACATTAGTGGAAAAACTGCGGGAGGCCTTTACGCTAAAAAGGGCCCATATTTCAAAGAGAGAAGATTAACCATACTATACGTATCTTACGGGATTTAAATTACAGTACGCCAGAAGCTCAATGCCCAAACTCCATGACTATTCCCAAATATGTGGAATCTTTAAGCTCATATAAGTTTGCACGTACAATGGTCCACATCAAGGACTAAGCGCGGAAACCTAAACCCCATGATAGATAGAAGTTTGCAGTTCTTTCCCACAATCAATAAACATAATCAATAAGCGATAAATAAGGCAAACGTTCCCACAACTGTAGCAGATTACAGTAATAAATCTCGACTCATTAACACATTCAGTACTAATTTAATGTATTAACACCACACCTGTCTCAACATACACTACACTATCTACAATTCTACACATACCGATTTCTTTCCAACAGAATACCGAACAAAATAGTTCAAAG
The DNA here is from genome assembly GCA_916618015.1 of Xestia c-nigrum. Classification (NCBI taxonomy): domain Eukaryota; kingdom Metazoa; phylum Arthropoda; class Insecta; order Lepidoptera; family Noctuidae; genus Xestia; species Xestia c-nigrum. The sequence goes on from OU745260.1 coordinate 19,168,883, forward strand.
GAAACAAAAGCGAGGGGAAATCGAGAACAAAGAAAAAAGTAATTTGGACAAGTGCGAGTTGGACTCGGACACGAAGGGTTCAGTAACATCGTAGGAAATTTTACTGGTTAGATGTATGAATGTGCTGCTAAGTATTCCATTGTTAAAGTGGAGAAAAAAAGCTAAAAAAAACACGTTCCTTGCATGAAAATGATATGAAAAAAATAAATGATATCTTTATTTTCCCAATATAAATCTACCCCAGAACATTCGCAAACTTAAACTACTACTATAATAATACATTAACATTACACACAAACCCCTTATGTTTGGTATGGGGGACCTTTAATTTTTCCTTTATTTAATTTGTATTATTTGTTGTTATAGCGGCTGTAGAAATAAACACTCTCAGAAAAATTCAAGTGCCAACTTCATTCGGTTCTAAAGATACAGCCTTGTGACAAAAGGACCGACCAGTAATAGGGTTCTGTTCTCTGCGTACGAAACCCTAAAAAGAAATGGATTCCCACACGGAGGTGTGTATGTTGGTTGTAACACTTGTAACACCTCATTTCGCTGACCGTCCATCAACATATCGTGGCAAATGAAATATTGGAAACAATTTTCGTAGCTCATTATAAAATGCACCTGTCTGTCCAGACGTACATATGTTTGTTACGATTTTTAAATTACAAAATTGCTCAATTGCAACTGCGGTGGTGCGGATGGAATATTTATGTGCTGTCAATGTCATTGGTGAAGGTACCACCTTGGTAGATTAATGTCTTTGGGGTAAATAACACCTTATGCCAAGATGGTGTCGCTATTATAATTGCGAAAAAAAAAAATGGCGAAAGTTGTTGAATGCCAGTTTAGTTGCGTGTATCTGTGGATCTTATGAAACTTAAATATGTGAATATGTGTCAATAGGAATACTCTGTTTTGTCTTCTTACTTACAACCCACATTATCTCGGGACCTGGCGTCGCTTACTTTTATAACAATAAAAGTCCAAACTTAACAATGAGATATTCTAGAACAAACACTTTCGTTGCCGATACATGTGATATGTTCGTGCTAATTTCGAACATTTCATTATTCCGTACCTGCCAGCCAGCTCGTGGCTAGATACCACCACCCCCTTGTTACCTGTAACTGTTAGATAACCCCGACAACAATTTTCACGCAGTATACTAGTCCACCACACATAACACCTCATCCTCCCTTTGCTATGAAGTATTGAGGAGCTTTAACACTTACGTTTTACTTTGTGATCTCATTGATGTCATGACATGTGTCAACAACGTTACATCCTCCACTCGATTGTACATCCTCAAAGATGATACTTAGTTATGATCATCCAATCATCACTGAGTTTAATCTCGTTGATGACATAAGTATTATAAAGATTGAAGGCTTTAAGTACTGCCCACGTATTTTGTATTTATGTCGAACAGTAATGGCAAATCAAGATGATAACATCAAGTGATTTTACGTGATTTTACTTAGCATAAACTGTTGAAAATGACTTCATCTTCAATTGAGTGTATTGTGTTGTTAATATCTTAATTAAATCAAAAGCAGGTAAAAGCCCCAAACCCGAATTTCAGGCTCCTTTTATCCATGTTCACGACTTGGTTCAAAAAGCCGTTCGCTAGCGTGAAACTCGGAGATTAATTCACGGGAACGTTGTATCGGAATGAAAAGTATCCTATGTCCCGTATTCAGTGTTAGTATCCAGGTGATCAGCATTGTCATTATCATTATTATTTCAGCCGAAAGACGTCCACCGCTGGATATAGGCCTCCCCCAAGTGTCACCACATTGACTGGTCCCGTGCAACTCGCATACAGACACACACACATTTGTAGTAACAGTTCATGACAATATGGTCTGGATTAATGACAACACTTTTCAGCCTCGCTAAGAATATTCAAAACCAATTTCAATAACTGCTAAAACCAAGCAACGCCAGATATCCTCACTAGCACACAGGACGCGATATAATTGCGATTGCGCACGAGTGGCATCGCCTCGCCGTAATTTATAACAATTAAACAATACCCCCAGCACTAATCAGTTCCATTAGTTAGGTGTAGGGTTACCAGGCCTCTGGACAGGTGTGTAGTTGAGCTAGGGTTTACGAAATCATTTAAAAAGGTGTTTAAGGCGACAACATCAGCTAAATAAGCAACTCTATTTGTGGTGGTTCAAACTTCGTTTGGAATACTGTTAGAATAAAGTTCTAATTAGCTTGCACTACAAAGTGGTTGTTACTTCAGTCACTGCGGGCCGAATAGTGCGGTATGAGTATTTTCGATCGATTTAAAACTAGAACTTAACTATTTAATAATAATTAATCCATCAGTCGATGTAGTTTAGCATTTGAAATTTTATGTTATATTTTTAATTATAATTATCATTGTCAATAAATGGCTAAACTGCTTTGAAAGAAAATTAAGAGGTATGTTTGAGGATTTTTTTGGTGCATTAAAGTTTGTTGAATTATGTTTTGAGTTCCATCAGTGTATGCAAAAAGGACTTCAAAATATAATTTTTTTTTTATTTGTCGAAATTATTTACAGTTTTAGAGATACACTGCTTTTAAAAACCGCATTTTGGACCGTTTTCAAGAAACCTCCACCGATCTAGTGATTCCATATCACTACATATTATAAATCATACTCTTCGCCGCGTATGTCTGTCTGTTTGCGATAAACTCAAAAACTATAGCACCGATTTTCATGCTGTTTTCACCAAAGGTTGAAGTGATTCTCGAGGAAGGTTTTAGTGTAAAATTTGCAAATCCGCGTGCATCAGCTAGTACTGAATACAAGACCCCGAGCGGCATGCCCATCAGGACCAGCAAAGTGTTACTGGTTTTTTACTGTACTGTACTGAGTCTGGACTAGCGTCTTGTATAATAAGCTCTAGGTTCTAGGACCTGTGTTATGTATGTAAAGAACACCCCCAGAAACTAATCAGTTCCATTTGCAGCTGAACTAGGGCTAATGAAGAAGGTTGGAAGGCCAATTCCACACTAATGAACTCGATCAGAACATTTAAACCGGGTTCACATTAGTGTTGTTATAGTGTCAGTATTCTATAGCAATAATGGTACCGTTAGTGGTTTGGATATCGCCATCACGTCCTAAAATTCGCCGAGAGCGTATTTTAGTTTTCACCATCAACTCATTGCAAATCTATTTAGTCCGCCAGTTAGAGTATTGGAAAAGAATGGATACGTATTTTTTGTTTTTATAAATCAATGAATATTGACAAAGATAAAACGCACCAAAACCGGGTGGGAAACGCACAAAAAAATATACCACGGCGCCCCGTCACGTATTTAGAATTTTAAAAGCGTCGCATTTTCGTCAATTTTTGTTGACGTACCAAAAGAAAAAATACTGCTCAAATTTTTTTTTAATAATCTAACTGACGGAATTATTTCTTTTTTTTTTGTCATCTCCCTTGTTGAGTGAGACTGTGAGATCTAAAATTCAGATTTATATTTAATTTTTCTAATCTAGCAACCCTATCGAGTTGCGCGGGCGCGTCGAAAGACGATAACTTATTGTTTCGAATATCAATAGTTTACGTTTGTAATGCTTTGTATAATTTGCGAGTCATAACGTTGTTGCTTTTGTTAGATTAACTTTACTATTGTTATGTTCGCGCTTCGTTATCTATAATTAAATTAATTTAATTGTACAACGGTGATTTTGCGTGGAACTAGGAAATGGGATATGGTATAAAATGATGGGATTTGGTATCTTGAGAAGACGGCGTTATTTGAAGAGAAGGATGATTTATTTTTCATCATCATCATCTTTACCCTATTTCACATCCTGTCGAATTTAGCTTTTTGTTTGTGCCAATCTCTTGATTTATATTTACATATTTATTTAAACTTTAGTGGACTGCCACTGAAGTTTAAGTAAATATATATAAATCAGGAGATTGGGAAGGGCACATTGCTCGCAGAACGGATGGCCGATGGGGCCGAAAAGTTCTGAAGTGGCGACCACAAACCGGAAGACGATGTATTGCAAGACCTCCCACTAGGTGGACCGATGACCTGGGAAAGGTTGCCGGAATCCGTTGGATGCGAGTCGCACGGGACCGGTCAATGTGGCGACACTTGGGAGAGGCCTATGTCCAGCAGTGGACGTCTTTAGGCTGAAATGATGATGATTTAAACTTTATGTACAACAGTGGTACTCCTTGTGGTAGTGGAATCCCTTATGGCATTAAAAGCCTATGAGTTAATGCCACAAAGAATTGGCCACCCGAAATTATATTTCCCAATACATAAAAGAAATTACTAATTTCCAGAGCTTTTGTGTAAGCTTTTGATTTTTAGTCAAAGGCAGATAAAGTTCTTTTAGATTTCCATGATTTTGGTACTATTTGACATCACATAACCGAAGCTTAAAACTACGCACATTCAGATCATAATGAAAGCTTTTATGTTCCAAATCGGACCGACAACCCAACTCTTCTGCATTAAATCATCAGGTTATGATAATGTATCGCTTAAACCGGAAAATTACAGTTTAAATCACCGACATGGCCAAAACGGCGATTTGGAGCCACGAAGTGTTTTTGATGCGATGTAAATTAGATACCTATCATGTATAATTCATGCCGAGAAATGGGAAGAGGTGGGCCAGATGTAATCTCACTACACTCTAACGGTCACACACTCTAGTTAATTAATAAAAAAACTGATCGTAATAATAAATATCCCACGCAAAACATGAAATATCTCAACGACGATTTCTATTTGTTATTTATAGACGGGTTTCGAAAAGGTTAAGCTTGTTATTTTAAAGAGTCGACAAAGAAAAACTGCTTTATGAGTACGCTTGTTAATAGTGCAAAAACTGTTGCGGCGACAACTTTAATCTTAGTTTTAAACTCGCTTAAATATCGTGGAAGGTGCGCTCGGCATCCTAGAGCGAGCAGGGCTGAACCAAGGCTGCCCAGTATGGTGCAATCGCCCGCCGCGACGCTCAATTTTATTCATACATTTTTTACACCCAGAAATGTGTAATTCTATTTATATCTTCCCGTTTTCTCCTAGTATGTACTCAAAAGGGTAATGACAATAAACGTTGAGAGCTTTGTACTCGTAACATCTCTGACATTGTTGCACCTAATTGCATGCTCGACGTGCCTGTGGTTCTAGTTTCATAGATGTGGTCGCTCTCTGGTCAAGTAAAATGTAGTTCACGCTGTGAAATAAATAGCTCGGAGAATGTAACAATGCAATGACATGTTGTGTTGTTGCTAACCGAGCGAATGCTTGAAAAAATGTTTTCACAGTGTAATAAACTGCGCATACTTACTAAGATTTATTAAGCGGAACCGTAGTTCATTATAGAGGCTAAGTGAGTACATCCCTGTACACGGAATGTCGGTCGCTATCCTAAAAATGCCGGAGCATCGCCTCCACTAGCGTCTGAAGCCGACATCTACTGATTTTATGGACTCTAATTACACGATAAAATTGAATGACGTCCAACAAACTTGGCAGAAAAGGTGTGAGAGCTGCTAATTGCGTATCAGACTGTACATGTAAACACCAATAATGGTAGCACAACTAGTCGAGGAATCGCCGTAGAAATATTATAACTTTTTTTTAATGAAATGATTAATTTTTATTGACGGAATGCGGGACTGGTTGAATACCTCCCTGTGCTTATTTTTTACGATCCTGTGATCTGAGGTACCTTGGCAATTAGTTGGAGTTCACCAATTTGTGTAATTACGTATCTACCTACATTTGACTAATCAAGGTTTAATGTGACCGGTCATTTGGCGCGGTAGGTACTTTCTCTCTCCTCTTCATTAATTTTTATTTCTGTAAAATATTCAGTTAGTTAAAATAGTTTCGTTCGCAAGGAGGTATTTTAATTGTTAACGGGTTCTTCTTTAAAAAATATGAAAATTAAAAACCACTTCCTGCAATTCTGAGAGCTTGAATTTTTAAGTAAATGATACTAATAATACTAATTTAAAAAACAGACTACATTGCTCTGGATCTGGAATTAAAATTTTGTATTTTTTTACGTTGGATCATAACGTTAGTAAAACCGCATCATTTTATAAAAAAGACGTGTGGCACTCGGGGACTGTCGCGGTAAAGCTATTGCATTTGTTTTTTACGGGGGGTTAGGTTATTTTCGTTACGGAATTTCTGGATTCGGTCTCCACGCTCAAGGCCCGCGATAGAAGCTATGCAATAGCTTAAAACACTAAATAAATACATCAATCCGTTTATTTATTTTTTTATCAGGCAAAAATGGTTCAGAATATGACTAAGAAAGCTACAGGAAGCGCAGGAATGCGATGGAAAAGGGGCTAATTTGAGATCTGACTGGATAAATTGTTGAAAAGGAAATGCTTATCCAGTGAAACAATCTTTGAGTAAAACTAATGAGATCAATATTGCTAGTGTGTAAGCTAAAACTAATTTAGATGATCATAGAGCTACAGTAATAGTGCCTAGCAGGCTACGAGATAGAAAACACATAACCGCATAACCCAGGAGTTGAGGAAAGCTGGTACGACCACCATTTTGACAGATTGGGATTTCTGCACAAGGACACACGGCGTAACTGATTTACGACCACTAATTAATGTGACTGTTACCTAGCCACTTTTAAAGTTATTTTCTCGTACTGTGTTTCATGCTGCTACGAACGAGGTAGGTATTCTAGAACTCATGCTATCATTACATAGAATAGGGGTCCCATTTTCGCTTTTAGTCTTTGTTTGAAATGTTGCTATGGCTAATGATATACTATTAGGTAGTTTAAAAAAATGTATTAGTTCCCGTAGCTATACCATATCAGTATCAAATAATAATTAAATATTGATATTCGATAAAATAGAAGGCCTTATCTTCCAGGAATGCACTAGTATTATTGTTACCCATGTGTCATTTTTAAGAATGTCTACAAAACATACGGTCTGTACCCACACGTTTTTCATTGAAACCACTATCTAACAAAGTAAAACTAATGAAGTAATTACAGCAATTGTCACGGCCATCAAATTTAATGTCAGCAGCCATGGCGTCTGGAGGAACCGGAAACGACGCCATCCTTTTTGAATGGCCGAAGTTAGCCGAACATGATCGTGAGAATGTTTGAATTTAGAATCTTCAGATTTTCTTTTTTTCGGCTGTGCTTTTTTTTCGACGTGTGTGGCCAAGTTAATTTTAATAAGTGGGCGGAGAATCAGTGTTGTTTTGTTTTATTTTTAAACATTTTTGAGACCAAAAGTTTTTGTGAAACTTTTTGTCTTTTGTGTAGAAGGAAAGACGACGCAGAAAAGTGTTGTGAAAACTTCGTCCTCTTCGAGTTACGTGATAAGTAACGAATCATAATTTTATCGCACTTCATATTGTAGTTGTGGGCCTAGAACCATATTCAGCTCAGTGGCGTAGCTAGTCATAGTCGGGCCCAGTATAAACTTTTTTAAAATAAGAACTAAACTAACTAAATAAGTTTTGCAAAGAAAATAGCATACTGACAATTGAAGATTTCTGGGCCGTGTTATGTTATGTTTATCTTTTATCTTGAAGAATATTTGAGGTTGTTTGAATATTTAGTGATTCTTTTTTTCAACAGGGGTCCTCGTTACTCGGGGCCCTGTATATTTGATACGGTTGCTACAGCGGTAGGTACGCCCCTGATTCAGCTAAGTATATAGTTATATGAGTTGGTCTAACGTAGGCGAGCAGTTGATCACTAAAGGTCCATGTTCACCAAAAAGATGACAGTCTGATTATTTAAAACAGCTGTTTAAAACACATTTTTGGATGGTAATATGTCACAGTGACAGCTGTTTTTAGCTAATCAGGCTGTTATCTTTTCGGTGAACATGGACCTAAGGCCCCGTTCCCACTATGTCGTGACGATAAATACATCGTTGGTTTTTAGTTGGCAAAAGTCGACGACGACATCAATCGCGTCGTCGTCCTATTTGCGAACACCTCCATTTAAATTATAATAATAATAAACATTTTATTTTCAGGCAACTAAGGCCCGTAGATAAAATACACGAAATAACAATAAACTAATACATATTATAAACCTTATAAAACTATTATTATAACACGTAACGTAGACGGCGTCGTGTATCGCTGCGTGGTGTCGCGTAACCGTCCTCGGAAACGTCGATACACGACACCCATCGGCCAAAAGTCCTCCTTCATCCAGGTCTGTAGATGGTCGGTTGGAACTCGTACCACGAATGACTTGAAGTCGTGCGTCATAGGCACTGTAGGACGCAGCAGCATGTTGGGTCCAATCAGTGCGGTACCGCACAGGTTACGAGAACAGGGCTTCTTCTTTCTCCGCCTTTCCATTTTCGTGAAGCCCTCCTCATCAATTTGCCTAGTTCTTGGCACGGAGTTACGGACCGCAGCCAGGTCAGGTTGAGCAAATTTTTGCCCTTTTTTGGTTTGTCGCTTAGGCTGCGACGCATCAGATTTTCCGCTAGTAACAATAGCAGCATAGGCACGCTTAGGGGTCGACGTTATACACAAGCCACGACACTTATGACTACACGTTCATCTGTCGTCATGACTTTTTTTTTTTTTTTTTTTTTTTTTTTTTTTTTTTTTTTTTTTTTTTTTTTTTGGATATGGCATCTCGCAGTTCAGTCTGAGAAGACTGGCTTCTGCTTAACCGGGCAATGTCCTGTGGATGCCTTGATTCTAAGGCCTCCAGCCAGGGCGAAAATAACTAAAAACTAAGCGACAGCGCTCTAAGGGCACCCCCTGTGGGGTACGAACCTCGGCTTAGGGCGTCGCTGGGGGCAGCAAAGGGACAGGCTGGATCTGATTGTCCTTATTTGGGGACTGATTTAATACTACAGGCTCAGCGTCGCGGGCTGGCTCGAGCAAGGGTCGGGGAGGGATTGATCGGGGATTTCGCGCCGGACCTCTGCGGCGAGGTCGGTAGGTTTTCGGTCTGTATTTGTATGCTCTGCGTACCGTACTGGTATCTTTCCTACTCTCTTGCAAGATAGTGATCGGATCGTCGGGGGCGACTAGGGTGTGACGCGGACGTTGGACGGAGCTAATACGCGATGGGTCGTACCGGGCGGCCGATGCGATTAGGGGATTCCTATGCTTAATAGCAGAGTCGAAGTAACGCTTGGAAAGGCGTTTCATGAACTGCTTAACGGTGGGGATTCTAAGGTCTACGTGAAGACTATCGTTACGGACGTAAGGGGGGGCACCGGTGATCTTACGGAGATATCGGTTCTGCAAGGTCTGCATCGTGTGGATATGACGCGGGTGGGCATGCGCGAATACTATGCAAGCATAGGTCATGATGGGACGGATGACTGCGGTGAAAAGACGCAATTTGCACTTGAGTGACAATTTGCTCTTCCTAGTGGTCATGAAGTGGAGCCGGCCCATAGCAAAGGCAGCCCGGTCGCGAGCTGCTTTGATGTGGGCCTTGAACGACAGATGGTCGTCCAGAATAACTCCGAGATACCTGGCTTGCCTTTCCCAAGGGATAGGCTTACCGAACATAGTGATGGGGGGACCTGGCGAACGCTTAAGGCGTGCCTTATAGTATAAAACTGCCTGGCTTTTTTCGGGATTAACTTCTATTCTCCACTTACGGAACCAAGCGCCGAGCGAGTCGGCAGCTTTCTGGAGAATGCGGCGGATGTTATCCGGAGAACGGCCGGTGTAATAAATCGCGGTGTCGTCAGCGAAAAGTGCTGTTTGAACCTTCTGGTTCCTCGGAATGTCGCTGGTGTACAGCGTGAACGCGAGGGGAGAGATAACGGAGCCCTGAGGGTTCCTGTCGTCATGACAGTGGGAACGAGGCGTAAATAAGCTCTAGAAAAAAAATCTTGTTGATCTTGTCCCAAAAGTTTATCGAAATTATCGATAAAATTGAACCTGTCTAAATGGTTGCACTACAAGTTTCTCCTACTATCAATCAATGGCCCTAAAAACAAAAAAAAAAACAAACAATCGAATTCAAATCTCACAAAATTGCAAGTCATCCGCAGCCCTACTATTTGCACACAACTCACTGTTGTTTCACTCGCGTGAGTCGTGACCCGTGTTTCTTCGATGAAGTCATAATTTATATAATGCATTGGAAATTGTTTCTCGCGTCAGATAACCGTGGTGCACCTACTAATCGGTTACGGTGCGCCCGGAGCGTCCGCAAAAAGATTTATGGGAACGGGAATCGAGAATCGAGATCTCGTTTGCGCTGAATCGATTTCGTCTTATAATAAGTGTGGAACAGTTGAAAGATGAATGGGGAAGTGAACGGCTCGTGATCGAATCGAGCGAACGTAAGCGAATAGTAAATTAAATATTGATTATTTTTTTATGGAACTGTTTTGCGGCGTGATGTGAATAGGGTTAGCTGGAGAAATGCTAGTGTAATCAGAATTTGATGATTAAAGTGTAAGCTTCTATGGAATTTTCTAGTAAACTTCTTTGCAGGCGATATTAAGTTATTATTAAACCATTAAAAAAAACAGAGTTATAATGTATAAGTACTCTACTACTGCAGTTTTTGGTCGTGTTCGACATGCAATTTTAAATTTCGTGACGCGGTTATGCTCCTGAATAAAATATGCCCTCATTTTTAATATTTAAATTAATATTCACTACATCAAACAGCGTGCGATTAAATCCCGTAATTATATAAATAAACTCGTATTCAATTAAAATAATGTACACAACGTAACCCATATAAGATCTGCTGCGCTAAAATAACCCAAGCTTCAAGCGATCAATTATTTTGTAGTAAATTAACTCCCAACCACTCCCGACTGAGTTTATTGATAAACTACGTGAGTTAATTACACTAAGATTTTACCATAAAAATGTAATATTTACAAGGAGCGAGCAATCGATCGGAATGAAGCTATAAATTATTGTAATACCTTTGAAAATAATTTTCTGTACGCTTTTGATTTTTTTTTTCCTTGATAAGGATCATCCAGGGCCGAACTGCATGTTAAATAGTATTGCAATAAACGTACCGTCGAAATAATTTACATATTACATTGTGTCTTCATATTTAAATATCAATTACTTGTTCAGAACAATGACGAGTGGTTTTTGGTTTGCTTTGCGCAAATTATTCTGTTATCTGCATAGCCTTTTCCGAACTATGTTGGGTTCGGCTTCATGTCTATCAAGTAGCTGAACACCAGAATTTTCCGGAAACCAGTTACTGGGTAATACTATCGAGTATAGTAGTCTGTAGTATGTAGTGTGTGGTCCTACCAAGGTGTATCGTCTTTGGAAAGACAGTAATAAAGGGTGTAAAACCCCTCTTCACGAAGCCGATAGGCATCACTTGTTCTCCTCGTCATTGCTATCATTTTTTTTGTTTTACACCATACCTGGGAACCTTCTAGTTATAGAGATATTGGGGGTCAAAGTTCAAACTTTTTAACAACTTTTTTTTTAAATACAAGTTTTTATTGTTAGATTTTTACTTTAAACACCACTACGACCTATTCAATCCGTCCATCAGCACAATGTTTTAAGTGCGTAACATTAAATTCTACCACAAAATATGATTTTTCACCCCAAAAAAAAAAAGTCATTCCCAGCAATATTTTTTTGCATCCAGTTACTTAGTTTGATGTGCAGAATGCTTGGTTGACAGCTTCGTGATGAGTTTGTTTACACCCTTGTAGACTTTTGGGCTTCTGACTACAAACCCGTAATAACCGTCAAATATCTGGAAATGACAGCGATTAAAAAGGAGTTGGCAACCTCGCAAATATATAAGTTTGAAATACTACGGTATGGGAAGAATAAATGTAGCTAACAAACTATCTAGAACATTGATTATGAAATGTAATCATTAGTATTGTAACACCGAACAATCCATGTAAGATTTAAAACATTTGGAAACTTTCCAAATGCCTTTTCTAGACCCAAATCGGTTGCAACATCAAATTCAGTATTTTTTTAAATTTACTTTTAGTACTGTTCACTAGTTAGCCACATTTCTTATTTCTATTCAGTCATATTGCTTAATTAATTAAAATAGGTAAATATTTGACGGCTATTTGCGACGTCGGAAGACGATGCGTTGGAAGACCTCCCACTAGGTGGACCGCTGGATGCGAATCGCAAGAAACCGGTCAATGTGGCGACACTTGGGGGAGGCCTGTGTCCAGCAGTGGACGTTTTTCGGCTGAGATGACGATGATTTGCAACGTTGCCAACATGTTCTCCGGGCTCTTAACATGTTCTCCGATGCACGGAGTAAAATTTGCATGTTGCATATGATCACCCCTGCACAGATTGACTTCTTCAATTAGACAATTTACCTAAAAAACCGACTTAACCTAAGCATAATCCGCCTATAGTGTTCCCACTGCTGGGACAGGAGAGGGAATGGGTTATAACCCAACAAGCAGGCCCAAAGCGGGTAGATTGCACATGTCTTGAAATTTTCGGTTCTAAGATATGTCGTTTTCGTCACGGCGGCGGTGTTTCGTTTCACCGTTTTTGAGAGCAGTGGTGATGCAGTTTTGAACAAAGTAATGCGCCTGCCTGGGTTTGAACCCACGACTTGCTGTTCGTAAGTCGGGGCGCCACCACACTGGGCCACCGCTGCTCTCAAAGACCGACTTGCACAGCTGTTAAATCTACCCATGACTCGTTCTGCAAAATGATTTTCGTATACTTTTTTATGCAACGAAGACTGTTTGATTGACGTTGTGAGTGAAACTGCATGTCATTGTAAGTTATTGTGATTTATGCTAAGCATTATATTCATGTATTTATGAAGTGCATTTACATGCCGATATGGGAAGAAAAACATGGAGTATCAGTTTATTGTTTTGTCACGCAAGCACCTACATGAATCTTTCCGATGCATAATTAAGCAGGCAATTATAAAATAACTTACGTTTTGAATTAAATCTTTGTCTCACTTATGTAGTCGTATTCCTATGAATAGTTACTTTTAAAGATTTGTCAAACAGAGCATATTTTTGCATTCATTCATCATTGATGGATGTCTTTTCTACCACCAATACCTACTTAAATAGAATCCCGCAAATCGAATTGAACACGATCAGCATCTAAACGGAAAATAGCAACTGCCAGTTCAGCTATAAGTTCAACTATGACATTGACAGCTCCTGACTGTGGTTTTGATGTGCTGATCATGTTCAGTTTTTGGTGAAATTGGCAATTAGACTTTTATTCAAAGAGATATTTAAATAGACCCCTCTCAAAACCGTCAGTCAAACATTATGTACCAGTACCAGTTCTGTGTAGTCCATCCAGTTACTCTACGCAAAAAAAATAGGCAGAAATCCTCATAGGTTACAGAAAAAATTAAGAGAGACAATGATTCCAGAGCTAGTTAACAGTAAAAACATTGCTGGGAAACTTCTTCTTTTGGGGTAAAATTAGTACCACATATTACGGTAAGACTCCATTTAACGCGCTCGAAACATTGTACTGATGGTTTCATATAGTATGGGGGTCATAGAGGTATTTAAGTAAAATTACGTTAAAAACTTGTTTTAAAAAAAGAAAAAGTTAAGACCTTGACCCCCTTTATCTCCGTTTCCCTCCTAGTTATGGTTTACAACAAAAAAATATCGCAATAAAGGGGAAAAAAAATACAATATTTCTAACATTACTTGATGATTGGAGTCTCCTTTTAAGCAAATAGCCTGTAGTAGGATAATTCTATTTTATTTTGTTAACATAAAGTGTTAACTTAACTTAACACAAATAAGTGTCTTTACGGTGTTGTCAAAGTTACTTTTACACCCAATATATCGTTGTCTAGGTCTTCTCCCATTCCTCAGCCACCAAATCAATAACCAATAAACAAATGAAGTCAGACTCCGCCCCTGCCCTCCATCGTGCTCGCTCCAGGGAGGTCTGCACCTCATGAGAACATCTCGATCGCACCTTAAGTTTAATAACCAACAATGTTGCCACACTAAAATTTTCATTACCCAATGAAAGTGCGATTCGACCAGTGAATTGCGCTACACCTGACTTTTATGTGGAATATGACGTTTTTAAAATAAAATACTTAAGTGTGGGATGGTTATGTGTTGTTTTGGCTTGTTTTAGTGTTTCAGTTTATTTATGGTAACTATACTCATTGGTAATAACTGACTTTGAAGATGTAATTTGTGCTGGTCTTATTTTTCATAACAGGAGGACGAAACGTGGGTTTTTTAGTGGGTTCTGGTTATAACAGCATTACGTAAATTCATGTTAGTGAAGGGTTTAAAAGCATGCGTCCATTTTTGAATTGTTATGTCCACCTTCTTTACTACAAAGATCGTTATAAAAATAAATATCGCTGTACATTAACACACAGCACCATCTCGTGCCGCACTAAGCCAGTGGATTCCAGATACCTAGTTGATATCCTACTTATATACTTTTTTGTTTGTAAATACATACTTACTATACATTTCAACATCCATGACTCGGAAACAAATGTCCATGCTCATCACACAAACATTTTCTCCTACCGGGATTCACACCCAGGACCTTAAGAACGTAAGGCAGTCTCACTACCGCTACGCCATTCGGGTCGTCCTCGTCATATATGTATTGGACCCCAACTTTCTTAAGAAAGGGCTAGGTTGATGATGTGTTTACTAGAAAATTTTATTAAATGTAACTAATATAATATAGGCTTTGTGGAAGAGCCACCATCTTTCTTCAAATTGAAGCACTGTTATATATATACAGGAGAGCAGTGGTGGCGGCCCCGACTTACTAATTTTTTTTTTTTTTAGTAAGTCGTGGGTTCGAACCCAGACAGGCGCATTACTTTGTGTAATTTATTTCATCACCGCTGCTCTCAAAACGGTGAAGGAAAAGATCGTGAAGAAACCGGCATGTCCTAGAACCAAAAATTCGAAGACATGTGACATCTACCAATCCGCACTGGGCCCGCGTGGTAGATTATAGCTCGGAAATAGGAGCCCCGCGAAGCGGAGCTCCGTCGACTACGCTTTTTAGGGGAATAAAAAGTGTTTTAAGATTAGGTTATATTAATCGATATTTCTCAGGAATGGTACAGTATCTTTTCATGAGAGTGGTACCACTGGGCAAGGGGGACCCCTCCTTCTCTCCACACCGCGTGAGTTGACTACCATCGCATGCATTTCACGAAAAATAATGCGTTTTATTGTAAGCAGCATGTTCATTTGACAATAATTAGAGAGTTTACAATATCTCTAGAGATATTACAATATAACGTATTTGACAATTTTACGGTGACAGATACATAATTGGATACGCGTGGAAGCGGACAATCGTAATAATTAAACGTGAAGTGTGATTAATAGGTTTTATGATTTTTGTTATTGACAAGATAATTATCAAGTTATCAAGATAAGTATCATAGGTGGTAATTTATTTCAGTATTTAGGTCATAATTTCACAAGCCCTTTCATTTGATACTCATATTGAGGGAGTTGTGCAAAAAAATGTAATTCACCATTTTGTGATGGCGGCCGTCTTGAATTTCAAATGTATTATAGTTGTACCTATACTATTCTACTAGTCAAGCCCTTTTATTTGATACCCATGTTGAGGGAGTTGTTGAATAGATTTATAATCCGCCATTTTGTGGCGGCGACCATCGAACTGATTTCTATCAAACATAGCTAAGAACACTCCCGACTAATTCACCTTTCAATCAAAGAAAACAAAATCAAAATGAGTTTATACCTACGTTCGGGAGCTACGATGCCACAGAAAGACACACACTCACACAGACACGTCAAACTTATGACACCTCGTCGTTTTTACGTCGGGGGTTAAACCTAAATGATGAATGAAAATTAAAAAGTCGGGGACCTCAATCGATCCCAAAACAAATAAACGCACATATTAATTTACGACAGAAACAATTATGTTTTCATTAACATAAACTTCAGAATACAATCTTCATTTGACCAAGATGTGTATTGGGAGTGGCCACATCTAGCCACCTAGTAATTATAACCAGTCGAATAAACACAGATCATGTCTTAGACCGTAATTAAAGCAAATGTTTGATACAATTCAATTAACTGGTAAAGGTGGGTAGGTTATTATTTTTGGATGAGTTAAGACCGTCTGGCGCTCAAGTCAGAGATAGTCAAACTTTTCTGTGATCACTGCTTTTTGGAAGAATTATGGCTTTTTCAAGAAGAAATGTTCTGAAACAGTTAACAATGGTTATTTACACTTCTCTTTAGTGTAGGGTTAGTAAAAACTGAAAAACTGAAAAATATTCTTTCTTTATCGTTTGAATAGTACCAGACAACTTTTTGCTGCCCAAAGCACGGAGGAGGTGTCGCGGTCACCAATCCATGAAATGACCTTAGCAAGTGCAGCTTAACCTCTCTTCATTTTCCGATCCACACGATAGTTATTTAGCCATTACTCCCCCAAGAGAACCTTTAGCCTGCCAAGTACTAATAACTAAGTATTATTTAACCTCTACAGTACACGGTCTATTACAATTATTATAAGAATAATAAACGACGTCCGCTTACCTCAACCTTTACAAAGGAATTGATTAAAATGGCGAATAGAATTAATCCCGCATGCGCTTGCGTCCATCAGATCCATGATAAGGTTAAGGGCTGGTTAGACCACTCTCAAATAAAGTAAGAGATACACATCTAATAGATTGGCGGGTAGGGTAACCATTTTGAAATTTAAAGGGTCTTATCAGAAACACGAAAATTTTGAAAAAAATCTTTCATTGTTATTAAATATTTCAGTCGTAACGGGTAGTCAGAGGTGGTGCCTGATAGTCTGACTTCCAGTCTTACCATCCTTTTGCCTAGTCAGTTACTTGACAAGGTCAGCGTCAGAGGATCTATTCAGTTGTATGTTACCTCTTCTTGTTGATCATGGACGCTGTGACGTGGGACATCCCAGAAGAGGCACCCTGGTGCATGCTGGTTGCCGACATATGAGTGAAGAAAGACCAAAGAAACGATGGATGGACTGAAAAGAATGATATAGCAAGAAACTCTTTTCTTGCTATACATCTCTATGTCTGATGAGATGACGAATAATAGAGAAGAATGGGAGAAGAAGACATGCTGACCTCAAATGAATTGGGATAAACGCAAGAGAATGATTATGAATCTGATGATGATGATGTGGTTAGAATGACAGCTAAGAAAAGTATAGGAGGATGTGATTTACCGTTTTCTATTTTCCAAAAGAAATCCTCAAAGTCTGAAAAAGTCCAGGAACTGGATACAAAAACCTGGACATAATATCCGGACAAACCCTAATGGATGGAAATCTTAGGGCCAACTTCAAATTAACATCATAATGCGATATTTATTATTAATAATAAGCCATCAGCTGCTTTCATCAGCCGCTAATAGACAGGGAAAGAAAACGAGGCCATTGTGTGTGGGCTACTGAATATTAAAATAAATAATTAAACGCCCGCAGGTTATTAGCACCTGCTTTGTGGGTATATGTAGCTGCCATTATAACCTAATTTCATGACCAAGTGGTGTAATGTCGAAAATAAACTGCGATACTATTTCAACTTTTTTATTCTTCACATAATATACATAGATGTGGAGTTTTTCAGAATCTAACACCTGTAGCAAACATCTATAAATGATCCAAAGTGAAATGTATAAAAATATTTTTTTTAAGACAATTATGCTTTTTATTTAAAAAAATGCGTGAAGCTAGAACCGTTAAAAGTTAAAATTTTAAGCATAGCTTTCTTTGACGGTTCTTACTCTATTTAACATTATTGTCTAATGCATATAAATAAAATAAATATCGCTGGACATCAACACACAGCACCACCTAGTGCCACACTAAGCAAAGCTTGTGTCGTGGACACTAGACAGTTGATATACTACATTATACTTTTTAAATGTAAGCATTTGAAAAGATTCATTCCCGTCAAAAAGTCATTTAAAAAATTCGAAACATTTTGAAAACGATGACCAGTTTATCATCTCTGGAAAACCATATTTTTTTTGGTGTTTGAGACTTCAGAACAAACTCAATACCTTTATACGTGCCTAGTATGTATGTAGAATCTGCGCCAGCATCAATGCAATATTACAACTTGATATAAGGGCTATAAGTGTAACAGTTATAATACAGTCACATAGATTTAATGTGAAGCAATCTTTCACTCCAACTGCCTGAACGTCACGTGACTAGAAGCTATTTCGGTTTAATATCGGAATAACACTTAATAACTTCATACCGAAAGGGCTCAAACCACACCTTCTAAAGTAGGTAGGTACGCATGATAACCAATCAAGGTATAAGAACCAAATTAAGCTGATTTGTCATTGCACGGGAAGCTCATACAAATCGAGGTCAGGTTGTAATGGTTATATATAGTTATGATGTGTTGCCGTGCGTACATGCTTCATTGACCAACTTGAAGCTCAACACAAAAGTATAAGCTGCTTGGTCACAGTCACAGGTTTTCTCTTTGTGAGTGAGAGGTTATGAGCCATTTCTATGAAACTATAATGTACTGCAGTTCTGTAATGCATATTTAATTTTTATGCATCGTAAAGATACTACCTCGGATCAAAATCCGGCTCGAAGGACCAAAATGTACATCCACCCTTAACAAACGTCACGTAAGACCGCAATACTGTCAAGGGTGTGACGGTAAATGAATATATATGATATGTTACAGGAACCTACCAGCCTAGCAGTCCCTACGACCCCAAGCTCTATAACCCCTACAGCCTAGTATGTCATAAATAAATATACAGGGTTATTTGTAAAACACCAACAACCTCGCAGGAATAGATTACTGACATCTTAAACAACAACATTTGTTCTAAGACTTTTCCGAAAACAGACAAAAAAAAATCAACTCTCCATACATATGTCCGAACAGCTGATGGAGTTTTGCATGAGAAGTCGATTTTTTTTTGCCTGTTTTCGAAAAAGTCGTAGAACAAATGTTGTTGTTTATGATGTTAGTAATCTACTCCTGCGAGGTTGTTGGTGTTTTAAAAATAACCCTGTATAAATAAGTTCAGGATGTCTGCACCATTCGACCTAAGGTTACAGGACGAATAGTGGACAGGAATACCAGGTTCGGGAAGGGTGCAATCACTGCCAGTCCCGCAGACTTACGAGACTGATCAGAGATGGCTAAAGGTGTCTTGGCCACAGTGAGGGGTTATTGAGACAAGAATACAAAATTCAAATGTGATTTGTTTACAAACTGTTCTGCTCAAATTGTATGTGCCCTATGCGTGTAAGATGCAACCAAATCATTATTTTAACTGGGCCGCGCATGAGCCACGCCGAGTGCTGAGTCAATGTCGAAGGTTTACAAAAAAAAAAAAAGAATTGTGATGATGCCTATTTGGTGCAGGTCTCAAAGGCATTTCAGACTACGTTTTAATATATGGGTGTAACAACCGAATAAGCGTAAAACTGGACAACTTTCTACAAGAAACAAGGGTCAAAACAATGTGGACTTTTCATACAAAATATCGCATCAGCCAATGCAAATAGTGTAGAGTCATTTTTTTCTTTTATTTTTAAATTACTAGTTGTGTTCGGCGTTTCAATGCCTTTCCTTTTTCTTCAGAAACCTTCCTCAGTGTATGCACTGTGTGTAGAACAACTGTACAAAATTTCGTCAAATCAGTTCAATAGTTTAAGAGTCTACAAACAGACGAACAGATATTGATTTTAATAGACAGGTTAAATAGACAGCGTAGTCCGAAGTGCACTTAATACGTGTGCTATGATCTTAAAGCTTTACAAAATGAAATAGATACTATCTTAGAGGCGTGGGAATCGTTGAACGTTATAGGTGACCTAAAGGAGTGGTCATACCAATTATAGCAGTTATGCTAATGCAAAGATCTGCAAAACTAAGCTATTAGAAAGGTCTGCGATAACCCTTACAGATTAGATGTAATTTAATGAGAATGTCGCTTATTACACACATTTATAACGTCACCTTGTAATCCATACTTCATAGAATAGATGTAGAAAGTAGTGTCCGTCTGTTTGTCTGTAAACCTTTGACGACATGATCTTTGCTAAAATATTTTTTTACGTCTTAGTACCACGTTCACTTAATGTAAAATCAAGTGTTCCAAGGTACTTAATAGTGCCTGTCGGGGCTGCGGGACTGTTCGAAAGAGATACCGTGGCCCCGGAACATAAAGGGCGAGGAAGGAACATGGATGGGTTTTAGTCTGTAAAAGTCTGACACTCCCTCCCGCTCCGCCCAGAGTGGGAGAAGTCATATAATGATATCCCATCAGAAATAATAGGTACTTAAAGTACACCCATATTACGTCATAAAAGGGTTCGAGCCATCAACAGGGCCTAAATCTAGAATCCATAGGTGCTAATGAGAAAAATCTGATGAAAAAAAAATAACGCTTAACCCAACCTGCGAATGGAAACCAGGACTTCATGATCAGCAGTCGTCTGTGGAATAATCATCGACAACAATCAGGGCAGGTTATTTGCTGTGTGCAATTTATATCATCACCATTACTCTGAAAACGGTGAAGGAAAACATTGTGAGAAAACTCACAATGTTTTCCTTCACCGTTTATAATAATAGTAGTTATAATAATAATAGTAGTAATAATAGTAGTTATAATAATAATAATAAAGCAATACTTCTGGACATGGCGCGTATTGTTAGGAGGTTCCTCTCTCAAAAGCCCTGACCACCGGCAACTCGGACCCAGTTCCCGGCGCTGGTGGACTACTATTTAATGTTTTAATATTTTTAAATGTTTTATATAATTTTATATTAGAATATTTAAAAACTGAATAAAGGAATAATAATAATAAAATTTACTCAAAAACATAAGGTAAACGTTCACAGTTTCACACTCTTAAATCTATGTCAAGTTCACACATATTTTGAGCCTGAACCAGGTAATCCTGTATTTCAGGCAAACTGACATGTCCTAGAACCAAAACCGCGAAGGTATGTGTCATTCATTAATTAATTCATTCTTGGTGGTGAATCCACGGTCGGAATGGTGGATCACGCCCCACTTCCTTCACAGATAAGAAGTTCTAAGTGCCATCAATGAGAATTTTATTGTCTGAGCATGCTGATTCGATACCCAGGCGAAGCCGCTAGCAAAACCTAGTCTCTATAATGTTAAACTGAGTGCCTTATAAGAAGACTCGGGTTGTAAGGTTAAGTGTACCCGTATAAGTAGTTGATAAAGTTGGACGACAAAATGGTTAAATGGTTAATTGTTACATTGATCACGACGGGTGCGCTTGCGCGTTTTATTTGTTTCTCTTTTGAATTGAGTCATTCTTCAGTTTTATGGAAAAGAGTGTATGAATCGAGTTACTTGGTTGGCGATTTGGGTGGTCAATGTGCCTAATAGATGTCAAAGTACCCTTAACGAATCCGAAATGCACTTGTTCTCCCTGTCATAGCGATATTTTTTTTTTCTAGACCATACCTGGAAACCTTATAGTTTTTTTTTTTGTTTAGTCGACTACGCTTTTTAGGGGAATATAAAGTGTTTTAAGGTTAGGTTATAATAATCGGTATTTCTCAAGAATGGTACAATATCTTTTTATGAGAGTTGTACCACTGGGCAAGGGGTACCCCTCCTTCCCTTCACACCGCGTAATGTTACGTTTTTTAAGTAAACGAATTAATTTTTGTAACCTTAAAAAAAAAAACCATTTCATAATTCAATGGTGATACTGTTTTAAATGATTGAGCTACTGTTTATTTTCGATCGGTAAGTATTTTGTTATTTTAATGAAGAAATATTTTACAGGCTAGTCGCCTATTAAATTTGAGCAGCTGTTAATAAATAAAAACAAATAATAAGAGTTAAACAATATCAATAAAACACTTTCTTTTGTAAGTAATTTCGACATTTACAAGAAGATTAAAAGCTTTCGATACGCTTCCTAATTACTGGAACAAAAAACACTGTTCATTTTAAAACAAATGACTGTTTGTCTCTTTTAAAAACTTATTAGCAAGCTAAGGTGTTAAATATTGCATTGTAACATCCTTTTAGCAACTATGATGAGCTGCTAGAGTGCAGCTTTTATAGCCGTTAATTAGTCAGAAATAACGCGTTATTTAACGTGTTAAATAACACGAGATCGTTAATTATTTGATGTTAGGTATTACAAGAGAGGCCTCATTAGTGTTTGTGTGAGGATCGGTTCGACACTTTATAGAATGCTTGTGAATAGTATAATGTGTTAGTATAGCAGTGTTAACCTTTACTGCAGTTCTTGTTGTACGAATTCTTACTTTTTGGTGCACAGTTTATGTAAAAAGATGAGTTTGATTCCCGAGTTCCCTAGCAGTAAAACTCAATGCTAAGCTTGCAATTTTTTTTATTTGCGTTTATGTGGTTTGTTTGATAAGGAGCTCGTGGGTTAATAATAACAGCCGCTCGGGTCAATCTGCAGGTTAATCCGTACTTGCCTAGGTTGGTAAGTGGATATACCAAGTTTCCTACAAGCCTCGGAAAGCACGTTAAGCTGTTGGTCCCGGCTGTTAATTGCATATCATCGATGATACAGGTGGTCAATGGCCTTCTCTGAGGTCGGAAAGCACGGCCCAACACACCAAGGGGCCAACCCCGAAGGGGGTGATCAAGGGGTAATGGACAAGGCTAGGCAGATGATGATGATAAGGCGAATTTTCGATGTTCTATGATTTTGTACGTCAGTAATACATTGAAGAGTATGTACTGTCCTAATTAAATTATGTCGCATACTCGACCCTGACTGGTTTCTATAATGCTTCATATGTATATATGCCACAGTAAAATTGTCAAACACGTTATATTACAATATAACGTGTTTCTCTCTAGCGATATTGTAAACTCTCGAGTTATTGTCAACTGAACATACGGAAGTATCTCTGCCCCCATAATCGGGACTTGGGACACCCCCCCGTTAGGTTCCTTTAAACCCTGCACTCGGATATAGGGGCCCATCGACTACGCTTTTTAGGGGAATATAAAGAGTTTTAAGGTTAGGTTATAATAATAATCGGTATTTCTCAAGAATGGTACAATATCTTTTCATGAGAGTTGTACCACTGGGCAAGGGGTACCCCTCCTTCCCTCCACACCGCGTAAGTTGACTACCATCGCATGCATATCACGAAAAATATTGAGTTTTGTTGTAAGCTCATTTGACAATATTTAGAGATTTTACAATATCGCTAGAGATATTACAATATAACGTCTTTGACAATTTTACGGTGACATATATATGTACAGACGACTGACTACTCTTCAAAGGTTGTATGGCGAGAGACATATATCTATTTACCGTGACCTTATCTTAGTGTTAATTACTTTGGTCTTTTATCTAGAAACCACTAGGAACCCTGAGTAACCCATAAATAAAAGTTGCATGAACACATTCTTAAGACCAATAAATTCTGGACTATGTCCTAGTTTTATTTATGGCAACATTTTGTCCTTCTCCAGCTGTCTTTGGTGTGTAGAGTTGCCACATTTATATCACTAATATGTACCGTGTTTACTATTTTGACCCATATTTCATTGAGTCTAAAGGTACGGAGATATTTTTTGTGCTAGATAAATGGCGTTTTGAACTTTTATTTCAATTGATTCATTATAGTTGGTATGTTTGTTTGAAAGGCAAAGGGCGTGTGATAATTAATATTACATTGAAGACCGATGTTTTAATCGAAAGTCGCCATCTTGACAGTTTTGAACTTGACCTATGAGTTCTATTACTGTCGTTATTGAGTATCGAGAAGCTAAGATATATTGGAGATAAATATATGTATTATCTTGGCACGTGTTCTTAAACAAAATAAATATAAATGGACTCGTTCCGAAATGTTTTTCACTGAGAGAGAAGAGAGAATAATCAAAGTCCCCTTTTCATTTTGAGTTATTTCACTATTCCCCCCTTAGAGAATCTTCCTTAAAAATTTAACCACCAATGTAATAAAACCCAAAAAATTAAATGCACATACTAAATTAGTGGAGTGTTTATTGGTCAATATTACGGCAAGCCAAAGCAAGCTCTTGAGGCCAGCAGATTGTTTAGAAACCTTAAATTATGAAGAGTAGTAGGATTTAAAGTCAAGCCAAGCTTATAAGCATGTAGCCACACAACTAAAACTGCAAGGGGTGAATGTAATGTCATCTCCGCGCGACTTTAAGGCGACTAGATGAGCTAAATTAGCAACTCTATTTGTGGTGGTTCAAACTTCGTTTGAAATGCTGTTAGAATAAAGTCTAAAGTGTTACAGCACCATGCTGAGATAGGAGCCTTTTGGCCTCGTACAGGACGAGTTTAATTTCTTTTAATTTTTAAATCTATTTGTTTTTTTTTCTGTGCAATTTTTATACTGTTAATTTTGATGTGTTTGTCCTATGTGGGCTAATAAATGCTTTTTATTTATTTTCTTTCTTTCTTTAAATCAGCTAGCACTACAAAGTGGTTGTTACGTCAGTCACTGCGGGACAAATAGTGCGAAATGAGTGGTTTCAATCGATTTACAAAAAATGTTTTGATTGGACTACAAAACTAAAACACTATAATGCTAATAAATTGCTTGTAGAATTATTTGCTAAAAAAAAAACAGAAGGATCGCACTTATTTTAATATGTTTTTTTGGTTGAAAGAATTTTATTGAGATAAGTTCGTGATTTTTTTTTTACCAAATCAAATTCATTGTATTATGTTTTCAAAACACTATTATACTAGCATATATCCTGAAGAATATCATATATTTTTCTGGTTTTGTTTATTGCCGTGAATCATATACTTTCGTCGCCTTAAATTCTGGGCTGCAACTAAATAATTCACATGAAACTCGCAAAATATCTAGTCCAACACTTTCGGTCATTAATAATGGTTCCTATTCGCAATAAAATATTTCATACTGTAACGTATCCTATTCAAATATTTATAGAAACGAACTCGCCGTACCAAAAATGTTTTCGAATAAAATGCAACGCAGACAATTGATGTCACAGTGAAATCTCCACCATTAGAGGGAGATGGAAAAAGGAATATATCGAGAAAGCTGGAGGAGGGAGCGAGATAGCATGCAGTGCAATGTTCATTAAAGAGGGTCAACGTAGGCTTGGGGGGTGTAATTTCTCCCCCAACCCCCCCGGGGTGATCTTGTGGTCGTCTTTTTAATTTGCTCTTGGATTTCAGGGTTGGCTACGTTCGGAAAATTGGTGCATAAATAAAAGAATCCTTTTGTGCCATTACGAGGAATGTTTTCGGGGTTTCCCTTTGTGGTAGTTTATGATGTCGTTTTTGCTGTTACTGTTACATTTCTGCTTTGAAGTGCATTCAGTTTCAAGCTGCATTAACATGGCTGTCTTATACAGGGTGTAAACCACCTCATCACAAAGCCGTTAACCAAGCATTCTGTACATCAAACTAAGTAACTTTACGCAAAAAATATTGCTGGGAAACAACTTTTGAGGTTATAAACCATGTTTTATGGTAGAACTCAATGTAACGCACTTAAAACATTGTGCTGATGGATGGATTGGATAGTACGGGGGTCGTGGAGGTGTTAAAAGCTAAAAACTTACATAAAACACTTGTATTTAAAATAAACACTTGTCAAAAAGTTGTAACTTTGACCCTCCATATCTCCGTAACTAGAAGGTTCCCCAGGTAAATGGTGTACAACAAAAAAATGATCGCAATGATAGGGAGAACAAGTGCCTTTCGGCTTCTTGAAGAGGTGTTTTACACCCTTTATATGGAGTTCATCAGCCTAGCTTTTACCAATTAATGTTAGAAGCGGTTTTCTGTATACGTTTTTTTTATTGTCAGCAACTACAAAAGTTCAGCTGACC
Organism: Xestia c-nigrum; assembly: GCA_916618015.1. Taxonomy (NCBI): domain Eukaryota; kingdom Metazoa; phylum Arthropoda; class Insecta; order Lepidoptera; family Noctuidae; genus Xestia; species Xestia c-nigrum. Next base: position 19,194,739 of record OU745260.1, read on the forward strand.
CACTCAATCAAGTATTAGATGGATGGATTAACTAATCGACTCAAAACATAATCACACACAACCACTGGGTCATAATAATCGCAGAACCGTCAAACAGTACTTATATTAGCCATACATACCTTTAAGAAACTCACGAGAATCACCGTCTTCTAATGAAAAAGAAAACATTTTCCGAAAGATTTTCCTCCGTGTAGCAGCCCTGTGATCTCAAGACAGCATAGCTGGGAGGCGCGGCGTCTTATCAACGAATTAATTCTAGACTAACGAAGACTGGGGGTGGCGCCGCGATTAACACAACCGCCCCTTTCACGTAGACCGAGGAATTGTTAGATGTGGCAGAGGACTTGGGCTTCGTGAAAAGGACGGTGCGACTGCGCATCAGAGGACCATGAATTGAAGACGGTACGGTTGTGGCAAAGGCATTTTACATCTATACTAATCTATACTTCTATACTATATACTATATTTATAATTTATAAAGCAGAATAAAGCAGAAGAGTTTGTTTGTTTGTTTGGTTGAACTCGCTAATCTCAGGAACTACTGGTTCAAATTGAAAAATTTTGTGTTGGATAGTCCATTTATCGAGGAAGGCTTTAGGCTATATAACATCACGTTACAACCGTTAGGAGCGGAGCAGGAATGAAAAATGTTGCAAAAACGGGGACTTTTTTTTCCTTTCGTTTTTCTCTCTGATGTGGCGCAGACGAAGTTGCGTGGGTCAGCTAGTTAATACAAAAAAAACATGAACATAAGGCAGTCTTTGGGGACTTACGATAGAAGTGATAACTAAATAAATAATCTATATCTGCTGTGTCCGCACGCTAAGTGATACTATTCCATAGCGGATTGGCTACGAGTGTTACGAAGTGTTAGGTGACGGTCACGCAATTTCCATCCCAGATTTTTGTTAATCCAAAAGTGCTCATGCACCTCAAAATGATAAAAAAAATGTAACACATAAAGAGGTATTTTTGTTTTTAATTTTGTGTGTCAGGGGTAATCTTCGGGACTGCTGGTCCGATTCCGAAAATTATATCACTAACATGAAGCTACATTATGCCCTAGTCCACATGTATGTACAGTCAGCAAAACAGTTAGGTATGCAGGCTAGCAATCTCCATTATAATAATCGACTATTATAAATGTAAAAGTATGTAAAAATCGACTTTTGTTATTCTTTCACGCAGAAACTACTGAAAGGATTTGGATGAAATTGCAAACAGATTGATTATAAACCCTTTTCCACTTATAATAAGTGTAGGAAGATTGCTAGCCTGCATACCTAACTGTTTTGCTGACTGTACGTTCCCGTGGGTTAATTCCTGTAAATATCGGGAGCAAAGTCGTGAACAAAGCATTGCTATGTTGAGTGGCAATGCTAATACTTTGGTCAAAGAAAGAGCCAGCCCTCTGGTCGCGTAAAGTGTCGATCAGTAAAGTCAATTAATTTTTAATCTTTGGTTACCATTTAATATGTAAATGAACGTAGCAAAACATTATTTTCTTATTACTTTAAACTAACTAGCTTCAATTGTTTCAAGTTTATGTCCCATTTTATGCAGTTTATGTCCCATAAAATATTTATTTTATTACTAAAATTATGATTGACTAATTGCTAGCAACATTGCAAGTGTACTGAGTTGCCAAGCATCTATTTGATCAACAGTTTAAATCTTATATAAATGACTAGCTGACCCACGCAACTTCGTCTGCGTCAAAAGTACTACCTACCTACTACTACCTACCTACTCTACTACATACCTACTACTACCTACCTACTACTACCTACCTACTACTACCTACCTACTACTACCTACCTACGACTACCTACCTACTACTACCTACCTACTACTACCTACTTACTACTACCTACCTACTACTACTTACCTACTACTACCTACCTACTACTACTTACCTACTACTACCTACCTACCTACTACTGCCTACCTACTACTACCTACCTACTACTTTTTACCGTTTAAACCTTCCCAGGACTTCCAAAAATCATTCAAAACCAAAATGAGCCAAATCGGTCCAGCCGTTCTAGAGTTTTAGTGAGTCTAACGAACAGCAATTGATTTTTATATATATAGATAGATAGATAGATAGATTATGTTTGTGAAAGAAGCTATAGTAAGGTATCCAAAACAGACCCCAGCTTCACACTCTTTTTAACACCTTTTTTTAAGATATTATGAAGGTAGGAAGGAGGTATTTATTTGGCCACTGGCAACATCAGTTTTGACGTTTCATTCAAAAGTCGAATAATAATCTTATTACAAAAAAAAAAGATTTGATGAATCGAAAATAAAATGATCCTACAGCGTGCTAGTTAAATTGTTTGCAATTGCTGCAATCAGTACCAACCACAGTATAAACTATTAAATTGTTAAAATTATGAAAATATTATTTGTGAAACGAGTATTTTACGGCCACAGATTTCTTTTTCACTTGGAAAACTTGCAATACTAACAACGAAAAATAGGCACCATATTATATCATTGATAAAATCAAACGATTCAGTCAACATCTTGATCTAACGGTGGATTTTCTTACATTTAAGACTGCTTAGACATTTAGACATCAGATAGACATACATAAGGTTAAAAGGTCAAACGAGATTGTTGAATACTCCAGCATAATCTGCAGTTTATGTTTGAATATCTTTACTTTAGCCAATGTGTTTGGTCTTTTAGAATAGATTTACGATAGGCACGTGGGTTTTACTAAATAAATGCCTATACACGTCTGTTAACACTTTGAGATGTAGGATTTCAGATAAATTTGTTGTTTATAAATACTTTGGATGACTTGGAGAGGGCTGCACCTCGTTCCTTGCCTAGGAAAGCAGATTAAACCGTTGTTGTAAATAAACTGAATTATTAATGATTGATTTGATTCGATTTTAGTTTAAGCAAATCATAGGTCTCTCCGATTTTTCGGATTCATGTATAGTTACCACTTGTTTTGGTGAAGGAAAACCTCGTGAGGGAACCAGAATGCCTGAGAGATATGACAACGACAATATGACAACGACAATATGACAACGACAATATGACAACGATAATATGACAACGACAATATGACAACGACAATATGACAAAGACAATATGACAACGACAATATGACAACGATAATATGACAACGACAATATGACAACGACAATATGTAAAGCCAATTCAGAGCCTATGGGCGGCATAAAACCCCTAACACCAGTTTTGGTACTTACCACACGATAAAGGAGAAAATGCAAACGAGATAGCTGTACTAACTGAAAAAACACAAAAACAAAAGAAAATTAAATTAATCTAATTGGGGGCATCAGCCACAGGTGCCTCGACCACTGGGTGCCTAAGACACGGACACAAATCTTCAGTGGATGCTTCTCGTAATAAAAAAACAAAAGCAAATAATGTTTAAAATCCGTAGCAGTATTTCCCGAGAGCATTTCTTATCAATAACATTAGCATCATCAGTGTACCTACACACCACTTGGTATCTTCAAAGCTGCTCCGATCCACAGCAATGCATACCATCACGAGGCCAATGAGAGCGTAAAATCATCATAAAAATGTCATAAAACGTAATAGCCGTATTAATTGGTGCACACTACCAAAGCGACCGGTTTTTCGTTCGAAATCTCTTTTTAATTACAAATACTACCATGTAAAGAGTGATCTTGAGACATTTTGTTAATTTAGTTCGTAAGGCGATCGCAACTGCAAACTGCAATTGCAAAGCTGGACAGGCCGCACCGACATCGCGACGGTACTACTTAAGTACCTCTTTGAAAAAGCTTACGTAGAAGACTGCATTGCCGTCTGACGCTGCGGTCAAGGAGTGACCGCAGACCGCAAAACAATAGTGTAAAAGACGTACTTTTTTTGGTTTGACAAATGATTTTCGTGAAACTGAAGTACTAGAAATGCCGCTCAAAGTTGGTCGAAGTTGTGGCGATGCGTTCGGAATTTGAATCACAGCGAGATTGTCGTTTGCAGTTAATGTTAACCGCAACTCAACTGTCTGCCGTCATCAGCGGAAATGTATACTTAAAAGTACTGTGAATGAAAAGCGGTGGATTTGAACTTTTGGATTGAAGAACCAAAATAATATTTTTAGCGTCTGCCCCTTCTATACGGTTCCTAAGCCGTCACCCCAAGGTCCGAGCGGGTGGCATATTAAGACGAAGTTGGAAGTAAAAAAAAAGGCGAAAAAGAGTTTTATATTCTCTCTCGAATGGGAAGAAATAGGGAAACCTTTCTCATTTAGCCCACCAGTGCAAGTCGGGGTGTCGTGCTGAACACACTGCCTGATTTTAAATCGTTTTAAAACTCATTTAAATGTTGTTTTTAATTGATTTTCGGAAGTGATCTTGATGTGGTCTTTCAAGACGTGTAGATGGTGCTTTGGTTGTTGACAAACAACTCGTGGAGTCGTAGTGTGATTGTATATGTGTTTATATACTGTGTTGTGTTGAGGATCGGAGGCTGGGGAAAGGTCAAAGTTGTTTTGATTTGGGAGATGGCGATCTACAACTTTGTTTTGACTGGAATACCAGTATCCTAGAAGTGGGAACTTTAATAGGCTGATCATGGTGATACCGGTGGCCTTACATAGAAGAGATAATTCTACGGGAAAATGGACTTGAAGGCGAACATGGGCATAAATATGGACCTGCATTCTGTCAGATCGTTTCAAAACAATTAAAAAAGAAACATTAACGAGGATTTTCCAAAGACATGATCGTTTGCAAATAAGGTGAGATATTTAGAAAATAATTAAATCTTCCTACTCTATAATGGATGTGTCTCTGTGTTGGGTTTTTTTTTGTATATTCTAACTCTTACTTATAATAATTTGCCGACGCGCGTGCCAAAATTATGTAAAACTATTACATCTAATAAAGAACCTCTTTCCAAAGCAGTTGGGTAAAATGATAAGACTTTACTTACAACACTATCCAAAACACATTTTAAAACAGCAACGAAACACAAATCGGTTTCAACCCTAATGTAGGTTCCATCAAGAAATTTTCAGTAGCAGCCACAGAGTTTGGATTTGTGCCCTATTGATGGCAATAGGGTCACCCCCTATTACATGGAACTTAGACATAACCGGCGAAATATGGATTTACTATTATGCACATTTCTGCTTTATCTTTCGGTCATTACAGGCATGACGTTAGGACAAACTCAGAAAATACTGATATTCCAGTTATTTGTCGCGGCTAACTAAGGAAACAGCTTGTTAAGGCACTTGCAGTCGATACGTTATCTACCTGTCAATACCGATGCATGTATCTGCATAACTATTGACATCTCTGTATAAGGGATAATGTATTATTTTAACTCAATCAACAGAACTTGAGTGGTTTCCGGCTAGTAACATGGGCAGGGTTTTATTTTTGTATGTGTGTTATTCGAAAGAAACTCGTGACTAAATTATAACAACCACTCGGGTCAATTTACGTTCAGCCGAGATTGCCTAGGTTGGTCTGCGGATGGATGACTGCCCATTCCATACTGTGTTTCTTTCGTGCCTCAGAAAGAAGGCTGAGATAGGCAAGGCTGTCATTTGTAGATTGTTTGGCAATCGTTAAAGGTAGTAAGTGGCCCAAAAAGTCTGACAACCAGTCTTACCATGGGGTATTGTGTTACCCAGTACTAACTGGGTTATGGAGGGCAGATAGGCAGTCGCTCCATGTAAAATACTGGTATTCAGCTTCATCTGGTTAGACTAAAGCCGACCCCAACATAGTTGGGAAAAGGCTGTGGCAAATGTGTGTGTTACGTCTATGAACTTTCGCAAGATAGTCTGGTAAACTTGCGCGCCAATTCATACTACTACTGATATTGTTAGTCTGCGTCATCCCACTGCTGGGCTAAGGTCTGTCCTCATGACTTCACGTTGTTTCTATACCGGGTGAATGTGGCCCAATGGTCGTTGGTCTTGTCCTCTTTAAGCCATCTTTTACGGAATCAGCCGAAACTTTTGGTTGTGTCAGGGCTCTAGAAAGTGGATATCTTGGCCCACTGCTCTTTGGGCATGCGGTACACAGTTTAGGTCAATTACTATAATACTACTATACTATACTTCTTTCGTTACGTTATAAACATTTTTCTTTCTATAATGTTGCTTCAGTGTTGCAACGATATCATATCATTTTCTATGAAATTCTAGAATTAGACTGTAATTCTTAATATTTAACTTACGGGATATAATAAATATATCTTCCGTGATTATTGATAATTTCGAGCTCCCGATGTCCCGCGATCATGGCGCTTGCAACAGCGTCGAAATATCGGGAACTCGGGAACAAATAATAATCACGGAAGATATCCCTTAAGTAAGTGACATTTTAAGTTTAGTTATTGAACCGTGATAGTTTAATATGATAGTGTTTGACTGACTATCACTATCGTTAGTAAGTTATAAATACTGATATATACCTATCCATCATAAACTTAAGCACCATTACGGAATATTATATTGTAGTGAGTTATAAAAGCTTGCGCACTAACTCGCATCTTGTATCTAATTGCAATGTTCAATGCTGGTATAAATCTTTTGGAATGAGCATATAAAACGTTATATCGTAAAATTACGTAAAATGACGGCTATTGAAAGGGCTTTTCTATCAGATAAATTTTAAAAGGGGAAAGTTATTTTAATCGGTGACACTTTCTGACTTCGTCTTTTGTATTTATTTCTTATTCACCACACATCTCCCTTGGTATGCTGATCTCAGCCATATGCCTTTAGCACTTTTGTGGCTCAACATTCTTATTAAAAGACAGCATGTTTGGTCATGGCTTCATAAATCTTTTCCTTGAGTTTCAGTTATTCCTTTCATAGCGTTTGTTAAACCATCAGCCGACTCAGCGACCCATCAGTGGAGTGGTAGGCAGGTTACGAAAAGTATAAACAATTAAATCTATACTAATATTATAAAGCAGAAGAGTTTGTTTGTTTGTTTGTTTGGTTGAACGCGATAATCTCAGGAACTACTGGTTCAAATTGAAAAATTATGTTTGTGTTAGATAGTCCATTTATCGAGGCAGGCTATATAACATCACGCTACGACCATAAGGAGCAGAGCAGGAAAGAAAAATGTTGCAAAACGTTTTTTTTTACTTTTGTTTTTCTCTCTTATGTAACGCAGACGAAGTTGCGTGGGTCAGCTAGTTACTAATATAATGCTTATTTTAAAATGAGGACGAAGTGGTGTAAAATGAAACAAATCTTCGTTTGTTACCGCGAACACCGTTTTGTCATTAAAGTACTTTATTTTAGGATGTTAAATCTTAAAAAGCTACAAGACGTACAGTTATAATTAGCATAAATAAAGTTTACCGTCTCTCAGATTAAAGCAACTAATAGTAATATATCCGACTTATAATGTTACTTATTTATAAGTTAACAGTTACTAATGTAAGTCGTTTAAGAGAACGTTAATGCTTATGTTTCTGAACAGTTTAGATGAGGTCTTAACCTGAGATTCGCTGAGAACCAGGCTGCAATTAATATTATTATAGTAATCCCTATTAATAAGTATTAGTAAGACATTTCTTGCTTGTTCAATAATGGCCGTGATATATAGCTCAAGAATATCTACGTATTAATTTTTAATAAGAAATTGAGGTAGAGATTTGCGGTATTCTTTTGTAGGAGCCATAGAGGCCTCGTTATCCTATTCATCAGTAGCGAAGGGTTAAATTTTGTTACAGGTAAGCCGGTGCGTATTCCAATAAAGTTTGAAAAAAACATAAATCGAACCATTTGTAGTGTTAGTCATGTTCGGGCAATCACGTCATAACTGAATTACCTACACAGTTTTACTTTTGGCAATAGTAGACTCCAGTATAATGGTTGTTCCGAAGGGAAACCTGTAGGTTTCGGGTTATATAAACCCCTCGCCACTGCTATTCATATTAATCATAATATTATTGCCACGTTGATCTAGTAGTCACAATCGCTACTGCTAAGCATGATGTCCTGGGTTTGAATCCCAGGTCGAGAAATGTGATTTTCCCATTAGAAATTTCTTAGCAGTAGCCCTGAGTTTGAATTTGTGCCCGTTTAATAGCAATACGTTTGTTCCCTATTACATGAGACTTAGGGTCGTAGCACACGATTCGGATCGGAAAGTGATCATCACCGCCTCGCCTTTCCCCTTGGCGTCAAACAGGCGTCCACGTTACGCAACCACGTAACGTAAGCGGATCAGAAGTTCCGGCACGTCGACTTGGCTACAGCTAGGCGACGCCGCGCTTACATCTCGTCGACCGCTGGTTGACGGCTGGGCGGCACTATTTTAATCACTTTGAATCCAAACATTTACGTAAGCTAGGTTACGGAGAGCCGTAAGCTAGGTTACAGAGAGCCGTAAGCTAGGGTATGGAGAGCCGTAAGCTAGGGTACGGAGAACCGTAAGCGCAGGGACTGCAAGTCGACCATGCACCGCACCGCACCGCGGTTCGTGAGCTTGTCCCGAGGCAAGGCGATTACGTTACGATTCCGATTAGTGTGCGTTGCAGAAGGGAGTTTCATACAAATAATACTGAACGGCTCTAGTTGATACGGTGACGATCCCTTTCCAATCCGATACGTGTGTTACGACCCTTAAGCGTAACAGGAAAAGTAGTTTTACTATTACCTACATCTCCTGCCTAACCATTTAGGGATAGCTGGCGTCATGTTACCTTATTTTATGTATCTATTACTACAATTACCAGTTTAAGGTCCATGTTCACCGAAAAGATAACAGTCTGATTATCTAAAAACAGCTGTCACTGTGACATATTCCCATGCAAAAATGTGTTTTAAACAGCTGTTTATAGATAATCAAACAGTTATCTTTTTGGTGAACATGGACCTAAGTATTTTTTCTCCCTTTTTTGAAGTTTATGGACTTGAAATACTTTATTATCAGGAGCAAAGAAAGGAGACAATTTTTTTTGTTCGAGGATTAGTTTCCCACATAAATTCTAGCATATAATAATGAAACTGAAGAGTTCTTGGGTTGGAGCACTCGAAATACAGGAATAAATAATAGACGTAGTCACGGTTAGATGCAACGTATAATGACTGGCAAAATCCTTGACAAGTGAAACCAAGTACCCACTATAATTTATATTAAAACAATATCAACCTACCCACTATTACTTATGACTACTACATACATCACACCTCCCTTCTTATTCTTTAAATGGTAACTAAGCTAGAATATTACATTAAACTATAACTATACTTATTTTCTATATTAATCTATTTCAAACCGGACAACCGGTCTGCGTACGCGTTTGGGACCCTCCACTGGTGGCGTTACTGTCGGCTCCGTATCACACCTAGGTGGGTCAATGGACGGAGGTATCGTAGGCACAATATTGCCTTGGGGGTCATCAATACCTCTGTCCATCACACCTTCCCCTTCTGCATTACGAAGTCGCTCTTTAATAAAATCTCTAGAATCCGATGCGTCTACCTGGCCCTCAGCCTGTAACGGCACAGCAGTCTCACTTCGGCCGTCATGTTCTAGGTTCCCCTCATCTCCTTGATAAGGAACATCTGACAGACGAGAACGGCGCCTGATTTGATCAATGTGTCTTTTGAGAAGTCGACCGTCACCGCTATCCACTACATATCTACGAGTACCTTCTATATCTCTTACAGTTCCTTTAACCCATTTATCTGACGCACCGTACTGTCTTGCCCACACTGTATCACCTTCGCCCAGAGTTCGTGGCTGAAGCCCCTCACCCTGTGCCTTGCGTCCCTGTACCTGTCGTACCCTATCTTCTAATGCCCGTTGCCCCTGTAGCAAGTCGAGTCGAGAACGGAGTGAGCGCCTCTGTAGCATTGACGCAGGTGTCTCACCTGTAGTGCTGTGTACTGAGTTACGGTAAGCTAACAGGAATGTCTGTAAAGCCGTATCCACATCAACATTGTCCCTATACGCTTTTTTTATGGCCCGCTTACAAAGTTTGACCGCGTTTTCAGCCGCGCCGTTCGATGCCGGGTGGTAGGCAGGTGAGAGCAAACTCAAAGCATTTGTGTTTTTCATTTCAAATATTTCTATCCACTTTGAACTAGAATCAACTAACACCAAAAATTTTGAACCCTGATATGGGCCTAAGAAATCTATATGCAATCTTGTCCACGGTTGCGCGGTATAGGGCCACGGTTGCGGCGGCGCCCGTGGCGGTGCGTCAGCCTCTGCGGCGCACGTCTCACATTGCTTACACATAGCTTCTATGTCCGCGTCTACATTAGGCCACCAGACATAACTTCGTGCTAGTCCTTTCATCTTCACGATACCCATGTGACCAATGTGTAGCTGTCTTAAAATCAGACTTCTTAATTTAGTAGGTATTACCATTCTATACCCCCACATAAGGCACCCGAATTCCGAATATAATTCGCGACGTCTATTGTAATAGGGTTGTATTTCCGCCTTAGCTGAACATTCGTTCGGCCAGCCAGACCGTACGTATGACATTATTCTGCCTAACTCAACATCTTTTTGCGTCGCCTCTTTGACATCATTATGAGTGATGGGTAAAAAATCTTCTACAAAATGTACATACGTACTGTCTGTCCTATCCGAACGCATATCTGTTTTATGAGGCAGACGTGACAATGCATCCGCACAATTTTTTTTAGATGCGACATATTCTATGGTATAATTATAAGCGGATAACAGTACTGCCCATCTCTGTAAACGAGATGCGGCCATAATTGGTATTCCTACCTTATTTCCTAAAATATACGTTAAGGGTTTATGGTCGGTTCGCAGCACAAACTTCCGACCGTACAAGTATTGGTGATACTTCCTGATACCGAAAACTATTGACAGTGCTTCCCGATCAATCTGTGAATATGATCGCTCCGCTACACTAAGAGACCGCGAGGCATAGGCTATCGGCCGCTCACCGCTTGGTGTGATGTGGGACAGCACGGCGCCGACCCCCACGCTACTCGCGTCAGTAGTCAACACGAGTGGCAGCTCGACCGAGTAGTGTGTTAGCACCTCACTACTGGCTAGCATCGTTTTAACCTTATCAAAAGCATTTTTACATTCTTCACACCAAACATATTTTACTCCTGATCTTAATAAGTTGTACATTGGGGCTAAAATTGTACTAACGTTTTTTATGAACTTAGCATAATACATAACCATACCTATAAAGGCCCTCAACTCCGATATATTCGTCGGTGCCGGCGTTTTTATAATCGCTTCGACCTTATCTGTACAAGTATGTACACCGTCTGCACTGATAACATGCCCCAAGTAAACTACTGATTTAGTAAAGAATGAACACTTGTCTTTCCGCACTCGTAACCCATACTGCTCTAATCGATCAAAAACTTTGCATAAATTAGTCATGTGCTCAGACACCGTGCGCCCCGTTACGATGACGTCATCCAAAAATACACCTACCTGCGGCAAATCCGCAAACATCTGTTCCAAACGTCTCTGAAATATGGCCGGGCTCGACGCAAGACCGTACACTAATCTGTTATAGCGAAACAACCCCTTGTGTGTGTTAATAACGGTGTATTTGCGTGACTCATCTAGCTCAAATTGGGCATAAGCTTGGGAAAGATCCAGCTTGCTGTAATGTTCCCCACCGTTCAACCGAACTAGTAAGTCTTCAACCCTAGGTAGTGGATAGCGGTCGACTTCTATTACCTTATTCAACGTGAGCTTATAATCGGCGCATATTCTTATGCTGCCGTCCTTTTTAACGACGGGCACGATAGGCGTCGCCCAGTCGGAACGCTCGACCGGAGTGAGAATGCCGTCCCGCACGTACTGATCCAGCGCGCGCTCCACCGGCTCGCGCAGCGCATACGCCAGCGGGCGCGCGCGCATGAACACCGGTCGCGCGCCGGGCCGCAAGTGAATGCCGACCTTACCACCAGTGAACCGCCCCAAACCGTCCGCGAACACTTTACAGTATCTGGAACTAAACATATCTATATCAAACTTTGATCCATTACAGATGCTATTGTTATTTACATAAGTACGATAATCCAATACTGGCAGCTGTATTGCTAATGATGCTAACCACTGCCTACCTAACAAAGTTGTTTTGCCATTTTTTATCACATACAAGTCTAACTGTTTACATTTATCTTTGTATTTGACTAGAGGTTTAATTACTCCCAGTGGTTTAGTGGTTTCTCCTGTATAATACCTCAAAATAATATTACTCTCCACAACTTTTAAGTCACTAAAGAACTTATTATAGGTGTGTTCATTTATACACGAGATAGCACTACCTGTATCGCACTCAAACTTCATTATTTTTCCCTGAACCTCTAATGACACAACAATAGGCCTGCACTGTGAAACTGTCAATTCATTAAGTTCAATTATTATTACCTCGTCACTATCGTCGCTGTTCACTACATCCTTTTTGCATTCGGCCTCGACGGTATAATGCTGTGTCAACCGCGGACACATACGCCGCAAATGGCCCTGTTGGTTGCACACCCGACATACATAGCGCCTGAACTTGCAAACGGCCTCCTCATGCGGGCCGCCACAAGCTCGACACTCCCGCTGTCGCCGCTCCCGCTCCACCGGGCCGCCCGCAAGCGACGGCGCCGGCGCCGCTGATGCGACGCGGCCTGCCTGCGGCCGCTTACGTTGTGTGTACTCGCCTTCCCGCGAGTGGCCACCCACGCGGCCTGTTACCGCTCCGCCGCTGCCGCCACCGCCCTGCCGCTTATTGATCATCAGCTGACAATCCACCGCCGCCTTGTGCTCACTGACCGTCTGCTCCACGACCACTGCTGCATCTTTCTCTGCCGCCTCCATGCTTACGGCCAGATTATATGCTTTCATGAAGTCTAATTTATCCTCTGCAAACAGTCTTTGTCTAATCGTTTCACTTTTTATCCCGGCAACCAGCTGGTCTCTCAAACTTTCTTCCAACCATGCTCCGAACTCACAAGTTTTTGACATTTTCTTTAGAACCGCCACGTAGTCTGATATCTGTTCACCGATAAGTTGTTTGCGATTACGGAATTTATAACGTTCCGCTAATTCACTCGGTTTCGGTTGAAGATGTTTCCCCATAATAACCGTTATTTGTTCAAAAGTTTTTGTGTTTGGTTTCGCCGGTGTACATAAATTCACTAACAGCTCGTAGCTGGCTGCACCCATTACAGTTATTAACGTCGGCACTTGTAACTCACTTGTTATTTTATTAACTAAAAAGTACTGCTCCAGACGATCTACATATAACCTCCAATCGTCCTTGTGGATGTCGAACTCAGTAATCCTACCGATCGACATTTTTTTTTTTTGTTTTTGGTTAATCACCACTAACACCTTTCACCATTAATAGTTTATCCTCGTCGCCACTGAAGAGTTCTTGGGTTGGAGCACTCGAAATACAGGAATAAATAATAGACGTAGTCACGGTTAGATGCAACGTATAATGACTGGCAAAATCCTTGACAAGTGAAACCAAGTACCCACTATAATTTATATTAAAACAATATCAACCTACCCACTATTACTTATGACTACTACATACATCACAGAAACTTACATTGATTTCTTCCTTATAACCTCTAGATTCCAGTGGTTTAATTAGCTTAGCATTGTCTAACCGGAATAAATGCGAAAAATCTGCAAAAACACTTACGAAAACCAAAATAAACAGAAAAAGTAAATGTCAAAATAATGAAGTTGTCTGTCAATCACAAAAAAAGTGGGTTTATAACGTTTCATGCCACGTTGATTGTTTAAACCACCTATGCGATTTTAGTGTAAACCTATAAAAATGGCATTAAAAATGCTCATAGTTTAATAATATTTATTTTTATATTCTTTCTGATTCTATAATAATTATATAGCACATAATGATTTCCAACGGATAGGTACCGTACTTTTTTTAGTAAACAGAAAAACGCCCCTATTCACGTAAGTATTTGCTGTCAAATGACATTGACCACAACAGGAATGATTTGACTCGCAAAAAAATATCATAACATAGCTTATTTATTATGATTTTAAGATTCCGTTTTCATTTCTACGTAATATTTCCTTTAAAACCATAGTAAAATGGTTACTTTTGTTGGTGTTATTATGAATAATAAATGCAACGACCAGGTGGGCCCAAAAAAAACTATCTCCTTTGTTTACAAAATATAAAAAATACACCCGAGTTATTTATTAAAAAGTCTATCAAAGTCTTCACATGTCGAATTATAATGAAATATATAACGGTTGATTAAAAAAAAAGTACGATAAATAGAACAGGGTTCCGCATACGATACTGTTAGAGTAGTTTAACCTTTTGAATGTCTTAATTAGAGACACAATAGTAAGACAATAGCTTAAGTCGAACTGTGTAACTTAAGACATTCTAGAAGTTAAATTGTAATACCAAACACGAATTTATGTATGATTCTTAAATATTGTATACTTAGAAAATGTCCTTTCATTCATTTCTAATAATATAATAATACTTAACTAAGGGCCCGGCGGAGCATGCCATTTTCATACAAACGTAATACCCAAAAAATTTGAAAATCAAACATATTCTTAAGGTAGTATGTATATATTATTTCGATTGTATTATAGAATATCTATGTTCAAAAATAAATATATTGAAAGGACCATGATATAAAGACGAGATAATTATGAGGAATTTAAAATTTCTATGGAAAAATATTTTTTCTCATAACTTTTGTTTAAATATGTGTTCATTCAAAATATGTGTTTTGGAACCTATATATTCTGTAATCCAATCAAAATAAATACACACTCCCTTAAGAATACGTTTGCTTTACATATTATTTTGGTATTACGTTTGTATGGAATTTGAAGAGCTCGTGGCTAAATAATAACAGCCGCTCGTGTCGATCTTTTGGTTAAGCCATGCTTGCCTAAGATGGTCTGTGGATGGGTCTCGGCCTCGGAAAGCACGTTAAGCTGTTGGTCCCGGCTGTCATTTGTCCATCTTTGACAGTCGTTACAGGTAGTCAGTGGCCCTAAAAGTCCGACATCAGTCTAACCAAGTGGTATCGTATCGCAGTATTAACTGGGTTGTGGAGGTCAGATAGGCAGTCGCTCCATGTAAAATACTGGTATTCAGCTGCATCCGGTTAGACTAGAAGCCGACTCCAACATAGTTGGGAAAAGGCTTGGCAGATGATGATGACGTTTGTATGAAATTCGCATACTCCGCAGGCCTCTTAAGTTGTGATAGCCTAGTGATGTGACCGCCGGGACTGCCAAGTCAAAGATTTCAAGTTCAAACCCAAGACACGCACTTCGGATTTTTTGGATTGAAGGGCCTGTTGCACTTGCTTCGGTGAAGGAAAACATCTTTAGGCAACCAGCATGCCTGAGAAATATTTAATATATAATAATATAATATAATAATATAATATCGCTGGACATTAACACACAGCGCCACCTAGTGCCACACTAAGCAAAGCTTGTGTCGTGGACACTAGATAGATATACTACATATATACTTTTTTTTTACTTTATATTTAAAGCCAAGTCAGAGGTAGTTGCGGTAAAAAACCCCTGACACCAGCTTAGGTACTAAACACACGATTAAAAAGATTCATTTATATTAACCATTTAAAATATTGGTCCATCATAATAAACTCTAAGAAAAGCTACAGCACAAAATAATTATAACTTCGCCTACTCCTATTAAATTAGAGGTACGTAGAACCAGTTAATGCGTGGTCAAAGTAATTAGATATTATCACTTCCTTATAAGCATTTCAGATGTTTGGATCTCGCATTAACCACTTATTATAACGACACTATAAAATACACTACTTGCCGCTAAAAGATCATAAGACTTAAAGGATTAATAATGTTTGAAGTGCTTACATTTATCCGGCGATCTACTTATGTACTTACCCCGTTTATTTTCAACTAGCCGATGCCCGCGGCTTCGCCTGCGTAAAATTATATACTAAAACCTTCCTCTTGAATCACTCTATCTATTAAAAAAACCCGCATCAAAATCCGTTGCGTAGTTTTAAAAATCTAAGCATACATAGGGACGCGGCGGGAGATTTTGTTTTATAATATTATGTAGTGATAGTGACTCGTATTTCGCCCGCGAAAATTGTGATAACTCAGCTAATTTGCATGGTATTCATATTATTTATAGCCTATGTTACTCGGTAAAGATGTAGCTTTCTAATGGTGATAATAGTTTTGAAATCGGTTGAGTTGTTCTTGAGTAAATCGTAACAAACATACAAAACATCAAATCTTTCATCTGTATAATGTGTGTGTAGTGTAGATGTACAAGCTAAAATACATAATACGTAATGAACGTCGAAACCGCAACTATTAAATGTCTCGTTTCACAAAATATTTATTAAATTTCGCATAAATTCTATAAATAGCCGACCGTTTTCCCGACCGCTTTGCGGTATTCCAAATATAGTACTTGAAACAATAACCCGGCCGGTCGAACTCGGGAAGGGTCACATTCTTACCTACAAAAGTGTGCAGAACCTTCGTTATCCCAAAAGCCCACACTGCGGAAAATTTCATTTCAATAGGTATACCGATACCTCATAGCAAATAACTCGGGATCCCGGCTTAATATGCATTAAGGGTATTCCCGAATTTTCTCCAGTAAAAATGTATGGGAACAACCCGCGCGTGACGTATAAGTGGATTATGTTTGCCCTCTCGCTCGCTCTTATAACTCCGTCCTTTGTTCCAAATCCTGAAATGCTCGGGTTGTCTGAGTGTGGAGAGGGCGTTTTCTTTTTGGTAAAAATATTCGTTTGTTGCAGGTAGGTCATACGAATAATTTTGTTTTTCAATTTTTAATTCTTCATTGAGAATAGCAGATAACAGGAAATAGCTCAAATAAAATGTTAATTTGTATATTCAACTACTTATATTCACGTTGAACAGTTGTCTATTTCAATAAAATATCAATTGGCTAACGTATCAGCTCAGGAAATGCATCATTTCCTCTTACAAATTGCACTTTATATTATTTTATGTTTTAACTATCTAAGAAGGCACCTTACTGCAAACATTACAATATACGATACAGATATATAAAACTTTAAATGACTATTTGAATAAGTTTTTAGAGATCACTTTAATTGAATCCATAATAACATACATATTCCATGTTAATTTTAACTGTAAAATGACTGCAGTGTTCAAACCTTTAAAGTATGTTTTATGTGCCAATGTAATTACAATATTCCGTAATAAAATAAGCAATAAAAGTTGCTTATAGCTTTACGATTAAACATATTGAAGACCTAAATCTTGTGCAGGAAACTGCAAAATGAATAGATAAAAATATGTAGGTTTAATAATTACTTTAATAAATGCATGTAGATCATGCACACGAGATATAAATACATTGAAAATAAAGGAGCTCCAATGTTTAAAGCTTTGGGTTCGAACTCGAGACCTATGCTATCACTGCTCGAAGAAGAGTGGGTCGGGTCAGCTAGTTTATAATATTATAATTTATTCGTAATAAAATTTCAATTTTTAATTTTTTTGACGACCCGATTGGCGTAGTGGTAGTGACGCTGCCTTACGTTCTTAGGGTCCTGGGTTCGAATCCCGGTAGGAGCAAATGTTTGTGTGATGAGCACGGACATTTGTTTCCGAGTCATGGATGTTTATATGTATAATAAGTATGTATTTACAAACAAAAAAGTATATATGTAGTATATCAACTATCTAGTGTCCACGACACAAGCTTTGCTTAGTGTGGCACTAGGTGGCGCTGTGTGTTAATGTCCAGCGATATTTATTTATAGTATATATTTTCAAGAACAATTTGCAGTAATTACTTTCCTTGGCGATAGTATAATTATAAACTAAAATAAAGTAATATACGAAAGTATTTAACGCGGGTTATAATTTTATATTGTTTATAATTTTTGCAATAAACCATTATGGCTCTCATGTACCGTGTCGGAATTTTGCATTTTTGATGGAAGAACTCAGGCAGAGTTCTATCCGATTACAAGAAAAGACATATCTAAAGTATTTTTTTGTTGGTAAGTGATTGAATATTGTGTAGTATTCAAGTTTGATTACTATATAAATGTAAATACGCTCCAAAATAGGAACTACCGATTTGGAGAACAAGACTGCGGGTTTAAGTGTGATTGACCGGGCCATGACTGTAGAACGTATCAGGACTGATGGGCCAGAGTCGTCAGTCAGCGGGTATCAGAAGACGGGCGTCGTTAACGGCGTCGAAAACGCTGGCACGATGACCTAGACACGGAGAGAAGAGTGGAAGGCTATGGGGGAAGCTTTTGCCCAGCAGTGGGACAATGGTACTTACTTACTACATACTTGTCTTGTGACTGGGACTGTAGACTGGGTAGCAACTTACATTTAATTTTCATCTTTGTTTCGAAAATTCTAAAGTGCCTGTAACTGGCTAAATGCTTTGATTTAATCTTACTTTTTTTGTAGACGCCATTCACATCAACTGATATAATTCTTAACTTTTACAAGGTAGAGCCACACCTTTTACCGACACACTAACATACCTTTTCATATAAATATAGACATTTATTCAAAGCGACGATTATTGTGACTTCAATAAAATCTAGTTTCTATACAGTTCTCGTGTTTATTACTTCATAATTTATTTTATTATTAGAGCTTTACTAATTGTTTTTATTAACATAAATAATATAGCTGAATGCCAAGTTGTGTGGAAAGTACTCATTAATGCCTAGTCACAATGCACCTTTACGAAGATTTTATTATTAGTATATATTTTATTGTGCCAGGTGAAAGTTAAGTAAACGATGATTGGTTGTCGTTTTTTTAACATATCAGTGCCTGTTTTGCTTAGTTTTCGCTGAAAAAATTTCGTGGTTATTTAGTTTAAAAAAAAAACAGCTCGCCAAAATGACAATTCCCCAATTCCCCAATTGACCTGGCTAGCTTTTTCCCAATTATGTAATGGTCAGTTTCCAGTCTGTTCAGATGCAGCTGAATATCTGACCTCTACAACCCAGGTAAAAGCTTTGATTTTGATTTTGACAAGTTTTTTTATCCAAAATATTGACCTTTTTTTTTTTTTTTGCGGGCCTGTTGAAAAAAAAAAGAATTGACCTTATAATGAAAATATTTTTTAACCTAAAATAAAAAATAATACGCAGTCCTGTTCTTCTTATTTTTCGCGTTTTTTCATTCTTATCGCAAACAAGCACATTTCTTAATGATATATAATATAACAAAACCTCGAAAAAAAGTACTTACTTACCTATCAATTCTACAAATATTTCTTCATCAAGCCAGTTTTATTGAACATTAATAAATTTAGAGTCCTTCTCCACACTCTCCCAACTTTCACATCTCCGCGATGGAGACAAAGGCTGTGTGATGTAAGCATATTTTTCTGCTAGCAGTTCGTTCAGAAATCAATACCTTTCGGCCAGACGAACATTTTGCACTAGCATCATCATTTATCATAAAACTGTGTCTGGGAGATAATTTTTGGTTTAAGTTTATCCCAGGGAAAAGTGCTGTGGATTTTGCTTTCGATGATCATTTTCATTTTAGTTGAGTTTGTTACAAACATACCTATTCTACATGTATTAAAACACTAGCTGACCCACGCAACTTCGTCTGCGTCACATAAGAGAGAAAAACGAAAGGAAAAAAAAAATCCCCGTTTTTGCAACATTTTTCATTCCTGCTTCGCTCCTAATAATCGTAGCGCGATGTTATATAGCCTAAAGCCTTCCTCGATAAATGGACTATCCAGCACAAAAATAATTTTTCAATTCGAGCCGGTAGTTCCTGAGATTAGCGCGTTCAACCAAACAAACAAACAAACTCTTCTACTTTAATATTTGCATAGATGTACTATTAAAATTAGTGGCTAAAAAGTCTGACACCAGTTTTACCAAGAGGTTTTAATCGTACGGCCGTCAGCGGAGTGCCTTAGCCTTTTAAAAATAAATATACACTTGCGGACTCACGATATGAGATTACTCAGGTGAGGTTTCCAGCTCAGAGAACTATCTACATATACACCGAGATACTTGACAGACTCACACTTTTTGATTTGAGGGCAGCCACATTGTGAGGAAGAAATACCAATTGAGCAAGTATGAGCTCTGAGCACCATTGAATCCGGAGGAGGGAGGTTGGTGGATAGTAAGGAGAAAGGTAAGGATACCGAAGCCGACCACAACGTAGTTGGGAAAAGGCTAGGCAGATGATGATTTACTACTAAAATCGTAATCTATTACTCAGCTATTACATTGTAATAAGTCTGCCTATAGCTATACGTTCGCTTGTCAGGTCGCATACGTATGTCGAAATCGAAAAATTTCGGAATCAAATGATTTTTATGACAGGATTCCTCATGCCCGCTCTATAAGTGTTTGAAATATCTTTGACAACAGACAACACGCCTTCTAAAGGTTCCAGCCAAACCGAAATAGACGATTAACTCCATAAAACCGGACTCTGATAGATAATGTACAGTATTAGTATTAGTAGACGGACGGATCTATCCGCGTCTCTCACACGCACTCGTCTGCAGACGTGCGCGAGAGAGACGGATAGATCCGTCCGTATGGACGAAACGTTAGGGAGCAGGGCCTCTGCAGCAGTTCTGTAATCTGTCCGTAGTCCTTTAGTGTACCTAAAGTTTCAAATTCAAATTCCAAATTCAGCTATGAAAATACGAATAAATTTTGCCATGTAATATTGGCGTGGATATGTTGGGGTCGGCTTCCAGTCTTACCGGGTGCAGCGTAATACCAGTAGATATTTTACATGGAGCCACTGCCCATCTGACCTCCCAAACCCATTTAGTACCGGGTAATACGATACCCCTTGGTAAAACTGTTACAACTTGGTACTGCATCCATTACTAACCCAAAAAACACGTCTCTTTAAGTTAAGTGGTCCAAAAAGTTACAGCAGCTACAATTTTAAAAACAAACTTGAACTGCCGCAATAATCATTGCCTAGCAGTTTCAATATGTCTGGAAATTCCCGCAGAGTGGATCCAGTCCTGTTTAAATGAAATTTAAATGGAACGAGACAGAAAAAAGCTTCCAGCAAAGCTGACTATGTACAGTGGCGCGCACAAATTGCGGGGAATAGTTGACTTTTTATAAAATTACTTGAGCCCCGACTGTACCGCTGCAATGCCGAAGACTCGAAGTATTGACTTTAAATCCAATATGGCCGCTAATAAAATAAATTATCGGCGGCGTGACTGCTTGCTGTGTTTATTCGAGTGTACCTACATTTTTGAAGTACGCTGGATATTGTAGAGTTTTGTTTTGCAGTCAGGACTGTCTACAGAAAACTACAGAAGGTAGTCCTATTAGACTTACTTTGTTCTGATGTTCACAAGTTCATATGCCCCCAAACTATTTAAATCGCTGTTAATTGGCTTCTTTTGGGTTAGCTTGTTCCATCGTCAACCTTATCTCTGTCCTCGGGACCGGACTGAGGTCAAGGGTCAAGTGTCACTCGTCATGAACTCTCGACAAAAATCTTGAAATCCTGTCCTCTAAGATATCGTGCACATTTCAGTGTCAATATGTCCAAATTAGTGCATCCCAATTGCGTAACACATTTTCAACGATAATAGTTAACAAAGATAAGGGACGCAAAGGACAGAAAAGAATGGCAAAAGAAAGGGGAGGCCTACCCAGTAATGGGTGATTCTGGGCTGAAATCATGATGATCTGGTTAACATCGTACTCGTAAATGCCCTTATGCCAATTTATTTGGAGAAGTTTAGAAGATGACATGATGCCCTATCATCTTCTAAACTTCTCCGTTACTCGAAAACTATGCAATTAATGTTGTAAAATTGTCAAAATAACACACCTAAAACAAAAACATTGATTAAATCAGTACCGACACATAAGTACGATAAAATAAATATTTTTATAGTTTTAGGGCTTGTTTCAAAATCTAACTATTAAGTTCCCGTTAACTTATTTGACAGATAATTTTATTCAAATTCTGTTCCATTTTTGAATTTATTCGGTAGTAAGGCTATTCAGACATCATGAAATGGGCTCTTAGTGTATATGTGTGTGTTCATTTCGTTTAACAGGTGAAAAATTAACCATTGCTTTTAATTAAAAATTAAAGACACCAATGACATGCTGCATAATATAGCAGGATATGATTACCTTCCCATCTTGGGTGACTGCACTTACAAAGTTACGAGAAAATCATTATAAATGTAAATTATTACTGAAAAAAAACCCCTTGCGGCTTCTTGTTTAAAAGTTAATGTTAATTAATTTACTTACGTTGACTAAGATCATGTTTGTAACATTGTGTGATGCTGATTAAAGTGTTAAGTGGATGTCGATTTTATCTTTAAGTACTTAGGTACATATTTACATGAATGTTAGATACATTTATGACTAATTTCTAGGAGAATGACTTGTAAATGGCGTGTAATTCTTATGATAGTTATCAACTTTGTTCTCGTCTGTTAGTACCCGACTAGCAGCCGAACAGAAAGAGGTTGCAGTATGCAGTTTATAGATATTTTCTGGTGTATCGTCTATTTTTTTTTATTGGTTTTTTTTTGACTTGTAAAAGTAAAAGGTCAGTTTTCATAGACAGTTGCTCAATTTTGACCGAATAAAAACTTTTTAAGTCAATTCATTATCCCAAAAGTTTCCAAAAGTTTAACTCTACTGTGCAGTTTTGAATAAAATTTGGTACAGGAACAGATTATGGGTTACAAAAATAATACTTTTTATCAAAGTACAAATATCCGTGAGCTTTTATCAAATTAATTGTACTTACCCAGAAAAACAATATAAAATCCAATAAAAACTTACATCAAATTAATAGTAAATAACAATTTTAAACTTTAACCGACACTGAAGCTGCCAAAGTTCTTCCATATTTTCCTCGGTCTTACGACCATAAGCCTGAATTTAAAAGGTCAAAGATGTGTTTACTATATATTACTATGTAATTATCGGTCAAAAAGTACTGGAAGCTACGATACAATATTTTCACGTGACATTTACGGTTTTACGGTTGCTGTATTTAAGGGTTTATAGCATTAACTATTTCAATTAGAAAACATAATAATTCAATCTTCAACTTAAATTTTCTTTACTGTCGACCAATAATCATATCTTGATAGTAAATATTTTGAAACAAGTGGGCAAAATTTGTGATTGCAGCCAAGTTGGAAATAATGCCCATGCCGAAGGCAAGGGTGATAAGGAGCCAAGAGACGCTTTAAAAGCGATTGTCACTTGTCTTAATGTCTTTGTTATTGAGTCAGAATGTCAAGTGACTTTTTATTACCAAAATATGAACTTATTTCTTTATCTTGACCTTTTTTATCTTAAATCAATACTGCTGTATAAAATATTTCCTCATTGTATGACGCATCTTTTAGACACAAATCCCTAGACAAAAAAAGAAACAATAAAATAACTACACTAGGAACCATAAGCCATAAGATCTGAAAAACTCACTCCATCCACCTTACATAATCCTTCAACTCCTGGGCAACCAACAAAGGTAACTTAAACAAAAAGATTATTTATCAAATACAAGGCACACACGGGCCGATGGAACAAAGTTCAGCTAATATAACCTCTGTACAAAGTTACAAGTTTTATCACGAACACAATAAAAATTAAAACGTTAGTCTTTAAACTTAGTTTAATATTGTGGCGTACGGTGGAGTTCGTCCGTACTTTTTTATTATTTCTTGCAAGCTAGAAGTTGGTTGAAAACGTCGGAATTACTCAAACAGTTTAGCTGGGACTTTGATGTTGAGTTTGCGACAGTTCAGTTCAATTGTTTTAAGGAATTGTGCGGTTTTTAATAAGTTTTGTATGATTTACTATTCGCCATTGTAAAAGCTTTGTTTGCTTGTTTGTTTATAAAAAAGCTGATTTTAAGGACGCTTCGTGGCTCATGTTTACTGTGTTTCTTTCATTTAGGTCCTATTTCACAATATCCGAATAGCCACTACTTACCGTTGACATTATCTGACAAGTATGTTAACGGAAACTTAATCATAGGTGGTGAAACAGGCCTTAAATGTCATAATATATTGACGAACGCTTCTAAAATAAAGAAAACCCTAAAATCAAAAATCTTCTTTATTGATAGTTCCTTGTACATTCAAAAAATGTACCTCTAATTGGCCGTTTTTATATTTTTTGGTGATGGAACCCTTTGTACGCATGTCCGACTCGCACTTGGCTGATTTTAAAACACATCCCAGCGTTTAAACTTCAATTAGCTCCACACCATTCCGTTTATCGATTTTGTAAAAAGTTTGAATGCTCCTTACAGCGATAATTTAATTGTTAAGAAGTGGCCTTTCTTATCCGGACACAATATTATGACCCCTTGATAAAAAAAAACATGGCCATTACTACCCATTAACAGGCATTAAAAATGAACAGAAGCTTCCATTAAAACGCTATACCCATAACTTAGGAATAAACGACTCGAAAATAGATACTTACTAGTGAACGGACACAAAAAGTTATTATTTTCGCAAAAGGAATTACGAGTAACTTTATTATATTACCAAACAATGGCGTATACAAAATTGCAAAAGTTTCTATACAAACTGCATAATTACAAATGTCCAGCATATCTTTGCATTTCAGGGTGGCGCCACTAGTTAAGGCAAATCTCACTAATATTTTAAATTAAATACGAAAGTTTGTGGGAACGGATGTGCGATTTGTGAGTACGGATGTTCGTTTTGTGAGTATAGATGTACGTTTTGTGAGTATGGATGTTCGTTTTGTGAGTATGGATGTACGTTTTGTGAGTATGGATGTTCCTTTTGTGAGTATGGATATACGTTTTGTGAGTATGGATTTTCGTTTTGTGAGTATGTATGTACGTTTTGTGAGTACGGATGTACGTTTTGGGAAAATGGCTGTTTGTTACTCTTTCACGCAAGATTTGTATGAAATTTTGCACACAGATAGATTATAACCAACCTACATTAAAACATTGGATACTTTTTATCCCGGTCGTAAGATCCCATGGGACATTTATTAAATACTAGCTTTCCCGCGCAACTTCGTCTGCGAGTCCTCACTCGCAGACGAAGTTGCGCGTTAGTTTTTTTTGATAAAAAGTATCCTATGTTACTTCTAATACCTCCAAGAATATGTGTACAAAGTTTCATGACGATCGGTTGAGTAGTTTTCGCGTGAAAGCGTAACAAACAAACTTACATTCACATTTATAATATCATTAAGGATTATTAATTATTATTAATTATTATAGGATAGGATAGGATCACGGGGGCGAAGCCACTGGCAGAAGCTAGTGTCAAGCAAACGTCAAATTCAGTACATTTTTCACTTTAGTTCCATTTCTTGCCACGGGTCACGATAAAATGGTTGTTTCAAACATGGTTTGATTAAAATTTGTCTCGTTTAGTATATGCTAATCGTCTAAACGAATGGTGAATGAGTTGTGTCGGTAAACATGCATAGCGTTTTGAGGTATTGGTTCCGTATGTGTTTAAAGCTGGGTGCAATGATGTTTTCTGATTTTGAATCATCTTTGGCCGTTGTTTAGATTTTCGGCTAGTACTACAAAGAAAGAAGAAAAAGAAGAAGAAGTGTACCTATTTTTTGTCAGTTATGTTTTAAGTCCCATGTCATTGGGGGCGAGCTTATTGCCAACAACCTGGCACCAATCCATCCATAGACTCCGTGGCTGCTTTTGAGTAATTCCTGATGGAAAAACCCAATTACACTGACCCGGGAATCGAACCCTGGACCTCACGCTCAGGAGTCCAGATATCATAAACATAGATTTTTATCAAGAAGTGCCATAAACCTACCTATATACCTAAATAACAGTTGAGCTTTCCAACTAAACGATCAACAACTGTATTCCCCCATTATAAATCACAAACATCTAAGAGGTTCTGCAATTACCTGAATATAAATGTACAACATTGACAAATAGTTCAACTAACCCTAATAGACGTTGTAATGGCCAAACGGCCATAGAATCGGCTAGCAATCGAGAGGTCGTGGGTTCAAATCCCACCTAGTTGAACTTAGGTTAGGTAGTAACATGTAAATGAGAATTTGAGGAAATGCATTAGCGTTTACAACTACATTAGGTAGCATCCTAACCAAAGCGATCGTTGCGCGAGCACGCGATTGTCGCATTCATATTGTTCGGCGAAGCTGACATCGTTTTATAAAGGCGGGTTTCAAGTGATACGAACAAAAGAGGGTCTTCTGATCGCTTTGGTTAGGTTATCTTTATTAAGCTGTTTAATTTTATTTAATTGCGTTAAAGTGCTGTTAATCGTAAATTGTTTTGTTCAGTCGATAGCTTAGTTTAATGTACTACAAGTTTATTGTACAATTTTATGTTAACTGTAAAATGTTTAATTCGTTATAGATTTCAAGATGAAACTGTTTATGAGGGAATGCAGCCTTTATTGCATACATTACAAAACTTATTTTAGACCGTAATTTTCCCACTGCAGGTAAACGTGTTTTTTTATTAAATACAAAAGGAATGGTTGTACAAGCTGTCAAGCCAACTCGCTATATATTATTTTTATATTCAGAACGTCTGGGTATTCATAACAAAATTACATTTCATCACCACCAACGAAAACGAAAAAGAAAAAAAAATGGATGAATAGAAATTACTTATTAAACTTCAGTGATTCGCCCTTCGAGATTACACTAATTACTTGTAGTAGCACGGATATGTGCCGCCATCTTACACTATTTTAGAGCAACAAAGAAACAATTCCCCGCGCCCTCTCGTGGCTATTTCATACACGTTTTGTGTGGCTGCCATCGCGCACGTTAACTTTTCTAGTCGTCAATTAATTTGCAATTAATTTGAGTTTAGCTTGTGTTTGGACTTTTTAGTGATATTTCAGTGATGGGAAAACGAAAAGGCTACGACGAGGAGGAGTATTTAGCTCGGAAAATGAGAAAATTAGAGAAAAAGATGTCTCGTGTTCGTCGTAAACAACGAAGATACCACAGTACTAGTAGTTCGGGTTCGGATTTTGAACAGAACCAGTATTCTGATCGTGATTATTACCCAGAAGAATCATTGCAGGAGGCTCCGCATAACGAAGGTCGGTAACATTTTAAATTTCGAATAGTAAAAACCTCAATAGCCGGCGACGCCGCTGCCGGACCATGTGACCTTGACCTACTTTCAGAACATTTTCTTTGAATGATCTACCTACTCATTTTTATTTATTTGGTCCTTAGTGCTTATGAGTTTAGTCTGTAAGGCTAATACCGACCTACAATGTACTTCAGTTCAACCTGTAAGGTCGATCGCTGTATATTAGGTAGCACCATAATTTAAGAACATAATTCGAGAAATTATGTCATGATTTTTTATTTACAATGTTGCGGGTAAGATAACAAAAAGGTTGTTAGCAACTCAATTCTAGAGTACAAACCGTGAGTTTGTATCAAGGATTTGTAAATGGATTCTAGAACATAGTCTGGAAGATTATGTCATGAATTTCTACCTACTGTCAATGGATGTTCAATTCTAGAGTACAAACCGTGAGTTTGTATCACGAATTTATTCACATCTATCGGTCTGTTGTTTTCAGGAGCCCCAGAAGCTATCATTCAATCTGATTCAACTCCACATCCTAAGTCTCCCGATGAATTGAAGTCCGCGCCGACTGCAACGTTAGCGTCCGCGCTTGAATGCGCTTGTGCTGTTGTACCCGAGGCTACCTCCACACCCATTTCCGCGGATGCCCCGCCCCCAGAACAAGCTATAGAAAATATCCAAGAGTTAGAGCCTGATATTTTGTGTTTACTTGGAGAAGAACCCGCACAGGAAGAGAAGTTTTGTGAAAATGTCCATAAAGACATTGCTAACAGGTGGTCTGATATTCTCGTCAATGGCTTAAAAGACGAAACAAAAAAGGATATTTTGAAGAATTATACTGTACCATATAATTTAAAATTAGCTCAGGCTCCAACCCTTAATCCTGAAATTAGAGCAGCGGTCAACGAAGGAGCTTTGAAGAGAGACAACATATTGGCTGACAAGCAGAAGGTGTTGTCTTCTATTATTACCTGTATAGCCAACACAGTCACTGCTGTCTTACAAACTGGCTGTAGTGATGAAGAAACTAAATGTCAGACATTAAAATCCCTCAGTGATGCCGGCAGACTTTTATGTCACACTCATTATAGTGAGACACAAACTAGAAGAAACTTTTTGCTGTCCTGCCTTAACAAAGAAATTAAGGATAATGTAAAGGATCTTAAACGTGATCATTTATTATATGGTAACGATCTCCAAGATCATTTGAAATCAATGAAAGCGATAATACGAGCAGGTACCGAGTTAAAACCTTCAGCTGCCAAGCCAAAATTGCCTCACAAACACCTCCACCAACCAAAGGAACATATGTCGAGGGCTTTAAACTGGAGGGGCCCGCCACCGCCGCAGTCGCAGCCTCGTCGCTTGCCACCGAGACAGACCGCGACGGCTGGTGGGCGCAAGCAACCGCCAATACGCCGTGCGACGGATCGCCGTGCTCCACGACAATACAACCAGACTCCACGCCGCTAGCCGATGTGGATAATACCAACACTCAGGCGGGTAAATTAAAGTTTTTTCACCATAATTGGTTGCAAATCACAAATGATCCTGTTGTACTAAATTGGGTTAACGGTTTGCAAATTCCGATTTCAAACGATATATCCCAGCCTAAATCTTATCCACAAAATAGTCCTAAGTCTTGTGTGGATGAACTACTCATGGCTAAAGAAATTAATAACCTGCTTAGTATTGGTGCTATAAGTGTGTGTGAACCATGTGATGGTCAATTTTTATCAAATATTTTCCTAGTTAAGAAAAGTAGTGGGACAAATAGATTTATTTTAAATTTAAAATCCTTAAATAGGTTTATTATTGCACCA
The DNA here is from genome assembly GCA_916618015.1 of Xestia c-nigrum. NCBI lineage: Eukaryota > Metazoa > Arthropoda > Insecta > Lepidoptera > Noctuidae > Xestia > Xestia c-nigrum. The sequence continues at coordinate 19,223,693 of OU745260.1, forward strand.
CATTTTAAACTTGAAGATTACAGAACTGCTATGAGACTCATGTCGAAACATAGTTACATGTGTTCTATTGACCTTAAAGATGCATATTTCGCTATCAATGTTCACAGCGACTCTAGAAAGTTTCTGCGATTTAGTTGGTTGGGAAAGCTGTATGAATTTCAAGTTTTACCATTTGGTCTTAATATAGCACCTTATGTATTTACAAAAATCATGCGTCCAGTAATGCAATTCCTGCGTAATCAAGGCTTATTGTCCGTCATTTATTTAGATGATATTTTGTTATTTGGTAATACTCATATGGATTGTAAACATAATTTTGAAATTACACAAAAACTTCTTCAATCATTAGGTTTTACAATAAACCTGAAGAAGAGTGTTAATATACCTAGCCGAACTGCAACATTTCTAGGTTTCGTTTTCAATTCCGAGAATCTTACGATTAGCATTCCAGTAGAAAAGAAACTTAGAATCAAGGATGAACTTTTACACTTCTCTAACTTAAAAAGATGTAAGTTACGTAATTTTGCTCATTTGATAGGATTGCTGATATCAATTTGCCCAGCAATGCAGTACGGCTGGCTATACACAAAAAAATTCGAGAGAACTAAGTATCTCAACTTAAAACAAAAAGATGATTACAATCAATATATTAATTTACCTGTTTCTTTACGCGAAGACTTTGACTGGTGGCTTAGTAATATTGACAATTGCGCCAGTCCTATTCGCTCCAGCGATTATAAGCTGGAAATTTACTCGGATGCGTCGCGTACCGGTTGGGGTGTCAGCTGCGCAGGCCAGACGGCCAGCGGACAATGGTCTAGCGAAGAGTTAACTCAGCACATTAATTGTCTAGAACTAAAAGCAGCATTTTTTGGGTTGAAGATATTTGCCAATGATTATCGTAACTGTGAAATACTTTTACGAATTGACAACTCCACTGCAATCTGTTATATCAATAGGATGGGTGGCATACAGTTCCCCCATCTTAGTTCTGTAAGTCGCGACATTTGGCAGTGGTGCGAAGAGCGACGTTTGTTTGTCTTCGCTTCTTATATTAGTTCTAAGGATAACTATATCGCAGACGCGGAATCCCGCCGCATACATGCTGATGTTGAATGGGAGCTCGCTGACGATGCTTTCCAAGTTATATGTGAAAAATTCAATCGGCCTGAAATTGATTTATTTGCGAGTCGATTAAATAAGAAATGTTCCAAATTTGTATCTTGGCATAATGATCCAGAAGCATTTAGGGTAGATGCTTTCACCTTAAAATGGTCCACTTATTTTTTCTACGCATTTCCTCCATTTTGCCTAATTTTAAAAGTATTACAGAAAATTATGCTAGATAAGGCTGAAGGTATTGTTGTGGTCCCTCTCTGGCCAACACAGCCATGGTATCCCCTCTTTAGAAAGTTGCTATCTACTAGTCCAATTGAATTTACACCCAATGAAACATTATTATCATCTCCTTACAGTGCGGAACACAAGTTTCAAGAGAGCCTTACCCTGGTTGCCGGAGTATTGTCAGGCAAGCATTTTTGATGCAGGGCTCCCCTTCAGATGCTGCGGATGTGATGTTGGCGTCTTTAGCTGGTAGTACTTTAAAACAATATAATACTTGTTTTAAACGATGGTTTACCTACTGCCAGGATAAAAACTTAAATTTATTTCAAGCCTCAGTTGCCAATGTGTTAGATTTTTTAGTTACCCTTTTTAACCAGGGTCAAAAGTATGGCTCAATTAATTGTGCTAAAGCAGCACTATCGCTTCTTTTAAACTCCGTGACTATGAATGACCCACAGGTCACGAGGTTTATGAAGGGAGTCTTTAAGTTGCGAACTCCAATTCCAAAATATAATTTTACTTGGGACCCCACTATTGTTTTAGATTACTTGAGTAATTGGTACCCTAATGAAAGTCTTTCTTTTGAAAAACTATCAAAAAAATTGACCACACTTTTAGCTTTGGTAACTGCCCACCGGGTGCAAACATTATCGTTGATTAAGTTGTCTAATATTAAAAAATATAACAACGAAAAGTTTGTAATTAACATCACGGATTTAATCAAAACCTCAAACGTGAATCGTTCCCCGCCAATATTGATACTTCCTTATTTTAACGAAAAACCATCCATTTGTCCTGCTAGAACTTTAGAACAATATTTAATTGTATCGGCAGACAAGAGAAAACCTGATTGTAACTCTTTATTAATTAGTTTCAAGAAGCCTTTCAATAATGTAAGCTCTCAATCTTTAAGCCGTTGGATTAAGGCCATCCTGAGTGAAAGCGGTATAGATACATCTGTCTTTAGCGCCCACAGCACGAGACATGCAGCTACGTCTGCTGCCCATAGGCTCGGGGTTAGCATAGATAATATTAAAAAAACTGCTGGTTGGACCGGCAGATCAGAAACTTTTGCAAAATTTTACAATAGAGATGTAGCTGCAGACACTTCAGATGCCTTTGCCCGGTCTCTTTGTAGGATGGCCTCAATCAACGAATGATTATGATTATTTCGTACCTGTTACATGTATGAACCTATGTGATTTTCAAACCTCGTGATTTGATTATACTTGTAAGTTATATATTTGAATTTATATTTTTTCCTAAATAATATAATTCCCTCTTTACTATTTCGTGAGACTCTAAACATCTACAAGTAATTAGTGTAATCTCGAAGGGCGAATCACTGAAGTTTAATAGAAAGTCAAACGAACTTACCTGTAAGTGACGTTCGATGACTATTAAACGATGTGATTCGCCCGAGAGATTACACTCCCTCCCTGACCCTGATCAAGATAATTCTAGATCCTCCCCTGACTTGCACGAAATAGTGGCTAACGATGGCCAAAGGGGAAACGTGTATGAAATAGCCACGAGAGGGCGCGGGGAATTGTTTCTTTGTTGCTCTAAAATAGTGTAAGATGGCGGCACATATCCGTGCTACTACAAGTAATTAGTGTAATCTCTCGGGCGAATCACATCGTTTAATAGTCATCGAACGTCACTTACAGGTAAGTTCGTTTGACTTTCTAAAAGACGATGTTCAAAAAGGACTATTTAAAGCTCGAATCGCTTAGAAAGCGAATGCAATGTCTCAGCCCTCAAGAACCTGACTATTTCTTTACGTTGTGGATAAGAAAGCTAAAAGTTAAATCAATCGTCAAATTGCAAAGTTTCCTAAATTTTATAACTGTCTCGATTTTTAAAATAACGATTTATTTTCAGTAAATTTTCATTTCCAAACCTGTAGAAGGAACCCAAAATAATTTGCAATAATCGCACTTAGCAACTGGAATTTCTGCGCCTAGTTCCACGAAACTTTGTGACCAGACTAGACAAAAATAATGTTTAAATTTAACAAAATAACTGTCTCGATTTTTAAAATATCAATTTATTTTCAGTAAATTTTCATTTCCAAACCTATAGAAGGAACCCAAAATAATTTGCAATAATCGCACTTAGAATTCTGAAGCAGCAACTGGAATTTCTGCGCCTAGTTCCACGAAACTTTGTGACCAGACTAGACAAAAATAATGTTTAAATGATACACGATTCCAATTTGAATAACTTTAAAAAACAATGCTACCTGGAAAGTAGTCTGAATTTAAGTGACTAATTGATGAATATGTTAAGTGGTGATGGAGTTGCCATGCTAATGAAAAGGTGGTAGGGTTGCCATATTACGACAGAGAAAAATGAATTAAATAAAAAAATATTCAAAAAGTGTTTATTGCGACTGTTTTGTAAGAGACAATAGAAAACGAGTGAAAAAAGAAAAATATTCTTTCCCTGTTTTAATCGTATTTTATTAACAAGTTAGGTTATGGTTTTGTTTTTTTTTTGCCCGAATCAGGAACCCATTTTCTAGGATAAAAATAGTCAAAGTTGCTTTTAATAACAACAGCTATCTGCCAGTAAAAATCGTGTCTAAATCGGCGTTTCGGAAGTTACAGACAAATAAAAAAAATATGTTTTTTTGTTAAAAGTTTTACTTTCATTCGTATTATTTGGAAATAACAAACCGACCGATCGGTACAGGTACCTACGTAAACTAGACTACACTGTTCAAAATTAACATTTCCTTTTACCAAAAAAGTGCGTGAACACACCTAAATACTTCTAGGTTTATTTAACCGTAAAATGTATACAAAATTCATCTGCGCTCCACATTATAAGACCGTCGTATATTTCCCAAGAGTGGCTGTGTCGCGGGCTGTAAAGAAATATCACTCGGAGTGCGTTGCGCGCCGCTCCTTTTAGTACTGCGCTTGAGACATTTTGATACTTGATGTAAAAGGGTGAGAGGTTTTTTAGCTGTCTGAAGATATTCGTTTAGGATATTTGCAGACTTTACTGCTGCTGATGTTACTTCAACTAAAAGAGGACAAAGAGAGGGACACAGAGATTTCCGCATGTTTTGAGAGTATGTAGTGAGAATGTTTCGCCATTGCGAACGCACAGTTATTCTGATTAATAACGGTTGTAAAGTTTTTAAGCCCTGTTTAAAGTAAAAGATAATTAGAAATAAATCTTTAGAATGAATTATTTAAGTTTACTTACAACTTACAAATTCTCCAACGAAGCTATTTGCAAGTGCATTTTATGATTATGAACAACTGCAACAGCAATCCAATCTTTCTAACGTAATATGTTCCGGTACTGTTTAATAATAAACAAATATGCACACGAGTTTACAACTAGCGAAACAAAATAGCGTAAATACAGCTGTCAGTCAGCCAATACATTCCATAAGTTAGGTACTTGCATACAAAGATTTAAATCTTGAGATGTATCTAAACTAGTGTCCGACCTAAGGTCAATATATGGCTGTGGCCGAAGTTAAACCTGCAAAACTCAGTTCCAGATTGGCTAAAAGTTTTTGTTAACTTCAGTCGGAGATTCGGTCAGATATTAGTCTTCACCGTACTAAAGTTGTGTGAAAATTGTGTTCGCAGTATGAATGAGCGAGACTAATTAGGTAAATGTCATTGACAATGAAAGAAAACATGACTATCTTTATGAAGATTTAAATCTTTGCCCGTAAACAAAATTCATGATCGTTTAGCCAGTTACGACTACAAATGGCATGATTCTGTTGAGGATAAACAACGTTTTGGCATCGCGCCTACACGTGTCCGTAAGTTTTCGGCTCGCGTTACAAAACACTATTCGTTTTCAGTTTACTAGGAACATCGGCCATTGTTTTATTTGAATTGAAAATACGGAGTTTTGTATTTTGTTGCAATTCGTGTGCACTGATTTTCAGAGTTTGAAAGGTTTGGGAATTCATTTATTGATTTGGATAAAATGTTTGGATAGAGTTTAGTCTGAACAATTTTAAAGCAGGAGATAAACGAATACTGATGTACTATAAAAATAAAGTATTGCCCGTTTTTTTTTGTTGAGTACGTTAGTGTTATAACTATAATAACTACGTACTCAACAATCATTTGTAGATCTTAGACAGTCGTTACAGGTAGTCAATGGCTTCACCTAGGAGTAAGTCGTCTTTCCTAGGGGTATCGTATTAAACCCTGCACTAACTGGGTTGTGGAGGTCGGATAGGCAGTCACTCCATGTAAACAACTGGATCCGGTTAAACTGGAGCCCACCCCAAAATAGTTGAGAAAAGACTAGGCAGATGACTAGCGTACTCAACAAAATATTCGAAAATAGACCAAGTATCAAAACTTACTAAGTGGCATAGATCAGAAAAAATCCATTTCAGCTCAACCAAGAGACGCTATAAGTAGGATTTGGCGCTTGGAAATCCTGGGAAAAGAGAGAAAAGATGCGCCAGATAGAGAGGCAAGATATCGAGTAAATGAAATGCAAGTACATAAGCGTAGAGGTACATAGATTGAATATTGAATACAAGTAGATAACGAATGAGCACGGATTTGAAATAACATAAGCTTAAGGTACGATCCATGTAATTAATATTTGTGTATTAAAATATAACTGTTGAAATGTAGGTGTAATACGGAATATTTCGATTTTCATTCCTCGAGTACGTACATTAGATAGACTGGTGTTTTGTTTTAACGATGCCCATCTTTCTTTTCAAAATCTATTTTTTCGTCTTTGTTTCAGATTTTAAATCATTATTATTATTGCATCACATAGATAGGTAGAGCATGATCAGCGTATTATGATCCCAATGCTGGGACACATGGCTTCCTCTATCAGCCAGCTTTGTGGACTAAACCCTGACGCAGCTCCGGATAAGAATCCTTCAGTAAGCATTCATAAGGAGGTCGGAATCGTGAATGTCCATGCTCGTAGTTAGGTCAGCAAATCCCCGTTTGCGATCCTTAAAAAGAAACAGTCACTTAGTTTTACTAACAACTAAAACAATTAATTTAAACAAAGAACGAAACACGCAGAATATAAATCGACATCGTTTTCATATAAAACGGGGTTGTCTTAGCTACGGGGGTGGAATCTAAACCACCCGACACAATCCGCTCTAAATATCGAATCTATTTGAGCGAGACCGATGAAAAAGTAGGAGGTGACCACAGAGTATGGAATTGCTGGCCTGGCAGCATCTAGAGGTGGCAGTACTGTAATTAAATTAGTGGTGCTGTAACTGTCTTGAGCGTATATATCACGGACCATCTGTATAGCTGTCATTTTATTAATAATAAATGCGAATGTTTGGATGATACTCAATCACGCCAGAACGGCTGAACGGATCTGAATGAAATTTGGCACAGATATAGTCTAGTATAGCACATAACTCGGTTACTTTTTATTCTGGAAGTAATCACGTGACCTATTCCCGAACTTGCATGCTAGTTTACTATACGTCATTGTCGACATTATAGTGAGAAAAACTAATGCAAGAAGTTGCTTTGAATCTTGCGGAGTGACATACAGAAACAGTCTCAAATCGCATCGTGCGAAGCTATGAAGGGCTGTCGAAGTGCGAGCAAAAACTGATAGGCTGGTTTGAATGGAATGTATGGAAGGTGTTGACAATGCCGCCTCTAGCACCGTCGAGGCGTCTCCGAGATCTGTGGATGAGACAGAGGATATACTATAGTAAGGTTTTCCGTGAATACAAATGATTTTTTCTTTGCCAACACCGGCTTTGGTTTGTTTATGTTTATTTAGATTCGTTTAAGTGGATTGAAAGTAGTGCCTGCGGCTGGGATGAAGTTTTTTTGTGGTCTGGTCAAGCTGGAGACGGTTGTGTATGTCAGGACAAACAAGTGAATTGGATGAAAAAACTTGAAAACCTATGTTTTAGACTGGGGTATAACATTTTACATTCACATATTTTATGTCACCGTAAAATTTTAAAACCCGTTAGATTTTAATCTATCTAGCGAGATTGTAAACTCTCGAAAGATGACAATCTTTGTAAAACAATCATTTTTTGCAAACGAACATTTTGCTTACAATGTAACTCATTTTTTTTTGATAGATTACAATCTATCAAAGTGAGACCGTAATATTGTAAAATGTATGCGACGGAAGTATCTCTGCCCCCATAATCGGGACTTGGGGCACCCCAACGTTAGGTTAGTGAGGTTCCTTTAAACCCTGCTCTGCTCATAATAAATTAATATTTATTTCTTCCATAGGCGATACGCTTTAAATAGTAACAGCTGCTAGGGTTGATATTTAGGTTAAGCCGTGCTTATCTAGTGTGGTCTGTGGATGGGTGACCAGTGTGACCACCCATACCGAGATTACTCCGTGCCTCAGTGGTCCCGGCTGTCATTTGTAGATCTTTGACAGTCGCTACAATAATTCAGTGGCTCACAACCAGTCTTACCAAAGGGTATCGTATTCCCTAGTACTTACTGGGTTGTGGAAGTCAGATAGGCAGTTGCTCGATGCACAGTACTCAGCTGTTTCCAGTTGGACTGGAAGCCGACCCCGACAAGGTTAGGCCGGGGTTGCGGGACTGTTCGAAAGAGATACCGTGGTCCCGGAACATCAAGGGCGAGGAAGGAACATGGGTAAGAAAACTTAAAAACGCCTGATTAGGAAAGCAGACATACTATAAACAGCAACTTGACAAAGTACAGCGTCGCTTTTCAAATTCAGTTATCAAAAGATAGCTAAGAGAGATAATCAGGTAATGTTATATTCATAGTTAGATTTACGATGGAGATAGTGATAGCATCCAAGTGTTGCATGTTCATAGATCTGATTGTGCAACCCGAATACTTTAGCTAGTCGTCATTGTAAAGTAAAACGTGATTGCACGAATGTACAGTCAGACATGCTAAGTTTTTGGTATAGAGATAAAAATATGAATATCATCATCATCATCATCATCATCAGCCTATAATGTTCCCACTACTGGGACCCGGCCTCCTCTCAATGAGAGGGAATGGGTTATAATTACCACGCGGGCCCAGTGCGGATTGGTAGATGTCACATGTATTCGAATTTTTGGTTCTAGGACATGCCGGTTTCCTCACGATGTTTTCCTTCACCGTTTTGAGAGCAGCAGTGATGAAATAAATTACACAAAGTAATGCGCCTGCCTGGGTTCGAACCCACGACAGCACGGAAAATATGAATATTATAATTCATAATTCTAAGACCATCCTAAATCAAGCATACTCCTTGATTAAAATGATTCTCTCCATTGTAAATAGTTTTTTTTTTTTTTTTTTTTAAATTCTCTTGCATTTGGGGTCGGCGCAGCATGTCTGCATCTCCCATACTTTTATTTTTTTCGTCATCTCATCAGACACTATTATATTCTATTCTATGTTTTCGAAAAGCCTCTTTGGTCTAAATCTTTGATCACTATATCTTCGAAAAGATTGCCTCTTTGGTCTAGTGGTGGACTTCCATACAAGAGGTCCTGGGTTGGATTTCCGGGTCGGGCTACGGGTATAATTGGGTGTATCCATCAGTATTTTTTCAGGATTGATCCCTATTCATATTCATCATCATCATCATAATATCAGCCCAGAATCACCCACTGCTGGGTATAGGACCGTTTTTCTGCTACTCTTCTGTGTGGGTCTTATCCAGGTATTTCCCTCGACTTTGACGATATCGTCGACCCAACGAGCTGTAGGACGGCAATGTTTGTATTTGATATTTACCTTGGCCACCACTCGGTGAATGCCTTGCTTCATCGGCCATCTCCTCTTCTAGCCAGATGTCCTGGAAACTGAAAAGAAAAAGAACAAGGATTCTAACGAGACTACGTACACCGAAATCGGTTTAGGCGTTTTGAAGTTATGGTGGAATAAAGAAACTCACAAACATACCTACATACATGAACCATGAACACATAACACTCCTTTTTTGGACAGTCGTGTGAAAATAGCCGAAGTATGGAAAACAAAGGTCAGAGATTCATAGTTGACTCTAACCTAGAGTATCAATGGTGCAACATGTTAAAGTTGTGGTTTCAGGTTGTACTAAGAAATGGCTCATAAAAAAGCATGTGGATCCTTTACAAAGTCATTAAGAAAAGCTTCGAAACATCGTAAACGTTTCGGTATAAAATAGTAGTAACTTCATCTTATTTTTAATTATCTCATTTTATAATTGAAGGTAAACACGAAGGTGATAATGAGATTTAAACAACGGTATTCATATTTTTACAAGCGATTGACGGGACAAGAAGATTAAGAAAATCGTAAGGTTCGTAATCGTATCGTCGTCGTCGTATTGTATGCACGTCATGACTTTGCGACGAATATATATTTTTTTCTTTCTTTCTCTCTTTTAATCCAATACTTTTTACTACTTTGTAACAAATCGGTCTGTATATTTAGATCTCTAGTGTCATGTACACGTACTCCCGCTTGTCATGGGTGTGGGAAAATCGAAATATATGACGATATTCCCAATCATCATCATCATTATTATTCTAGGAGCCCTTATCCCAATTTAATAGAGGTCGGCGCACTATGTCTTGTCTTGTCTACGTATATGTATAGAGGGTGTATTTCACCTCAACACAAAGCCGTTAACCAAGCATTCTGTATATCAAACTAAGTAACTTTACGCAAAAAATATTGCTGGGAAACCACTTTTTTTTTGAGGTAAAAAATGTTTATCATGTTAAATCATGTTTTGTGGTATAACTCAATGTAACACACTCAAAACATTGTGCGGATGGATGGATTGAATAGCACGGGGGTCGTAGAGATATTTAAAGTAAAAATCATGCGATAAAAAGTGGTATTTATTTATTTTGACCCCCAATATCTTCGTAACTAGAAGGTTCCCAGGTATAGTGTAGAACAAAAAAATGATCAGAATGACGAGTAGAACAAGTCCCTTTCGTATTCGTTAAGACGTGTTTTACACCCTTTATGTCTATGTATGTCTTGTCTATGTATGTCTTGTCTATGTATGTCTTGTCTATGTATGTCTTGTCTATGTCTTGTCGTCTATGTCTTCTTCTTCCATACCTTTATTACTCGTCATCTCAGCCATCTTTTCCAGCCATATCATCTATGACAATATGCCCACGTCCGATCTATAAGTTACTTAAACCTCTTTGAGGTTCAGACAGCAGATGTCTTTCAGCATTTTCAGCTAAGTGAATTCTGGGTCAATTCATTTACGTAACAGATAGCGAAGTAACGACGTATATAGTTCATTATTCTAACTATCCAAATGGCAGGTGGGGCTATTGACAAAACCATTCTGCATAAGAGATTGTGAGCTCAAGCCCTGAGCTATTACAGTAACATAGACTAGGCTCAAAGCTGAAAGCATCTGACCTAATTCCGTGAAAGCTCCCCTGAATAGACGTTATGGTAAGCCCCTGCAAACTGGTTTTGAAATTCGCCGCGTGAGCCCGCGTGTTGGCTAAAAATTAAAACAAGGCAGAATGCTTTTAGCTTTAATACCTCGATAATAGCACTTACTGTGTCTATATTTGGTCCATCTAATAAGACCATTTCAGTATCGAAAAATATCAGTAATTATACTTTCTTTTGTTGCTAAAGACTTCGTGGTAGATCGACATTTCGTGCTCACCAAACATTTCGATAATTATTATACAAATATAGCGAATGTATTATCAAAACTAAAAAAACCATTTAATAGGGAATTCCTTTTATGAAACAGCCAAGTAATACCTGTAGTATTTTGTGTACAGGATGGTTCTTTAAAGTGTAAAATTTACAACTTTCGTGCGCCGAGAGAGTTAAAAGGAGTGGTATAGAACAAAGCAGACTTGGCGGCCATTAATAAAAACTTCCCTCCATGTTAAACTTTAGCAATATTGCGATAGTCGGACGACTCCAACGGAACCTTCATTCATACCCAGTCACGCAACTTCTTATTTTTTTTCTTCCTTTTTCAAATTTCGTAGTTTTTGTGAATCTGTGTAATGCCGTGTTTTGCATGCATTTGACTTTTTAAACAGTGCACTTTGAATTCGGAAGTAGGTGTTTAATCCTTGGAGTTTTATCGTTTGGAAGAAATTAAAAAAAACTTTGTTAGAGCGCTGTTTTTCTTTGGTTTTGCTGCTTTTTTTGTATGCAATCAAGGGGGGGGTGTTATTAAGTCTGGGATTTATTTCTAGTGTTTGTGTTTTCCAGTATTTTGAGTGTTTCAGGTGAGGGTTTGGTGTGAGACGTTTTAAGTGTGTACCGACACGATTAACTGGGGTTAAGAGTTGGTAATTAAAATACTTATGAGTTACTGTTGTAAGATAAGTTGTTAGTTGTTGTTGTAGTTATTTCGAGCAGAAAATTGTTGAGATAAAGCAAACCAATCAAGGCAATATATTATTTAAGATGTAAAGTGTAATATTGATCTGATAAAATCACATTGTGCATCGCCAAACATCACATACAAAAACTAAAAGAGTTTTATCGTGTAACCGTTTTAAAGGAAAGAAATCAATGGCCATAGAAACAGGAATAACATCCTGAAACCAAATCCAAAAAGAAATAAAATAATGTACCGATATGTAGTAACATTACTTCTTACCCGTTTCTCCACATATCCCACGCTCCTCCCAACTCTTTCGCGCACCGGTCCACTTTACCCCATTTTCCCCATTTTTCCGATAGCTGTATTCGCCAATAGTGAGTACGTGTGTGGGGGAAGGCGGGGCTACACGGACTTTATTGCGAATTCTTTCTTTGAGATGTGAAGATTCTTGCGATATGTAGCGAGCATTTTATTAGCTTGTCGAGTTCGTATTTTTATGTGAAGCGTGTAGTGTAGCCTTTATAGATGTTCGATGAATGTCTGGAACGTTATTTATTTGTGTATTCTTCCTTTTTAATTGTGTTCGTTTTTTGTACTTAAGGTATGTTCGTTCAATTGTCTGTACGGTGAACAGTTTCGTATTTAAATACTAATTAGAAATAAACATAATTCAGATACTTCCATTACAATATGTCATCTATATCTTTAAAATAGGAATTCTTTGTTGTAATCTGAATCTCGGAAACGGCTCCTTCGATTTTCATGTAGTATGCAGCAGGTGTCGTCGGGGGCGATAAATCGATCTAGCTAAGTTTCATTACCAAACACCAAAAAAAACAGTCATACAAGATATTTTAAGTTAATTATCCAACAAAATAACTCAAAATAGCTTATAAAACATATGAAGACGGGTATTTATCGCGAATTTACCTTTCATTTAAGCCCGACGTTTCGACCGGATATTTATACCCGTCTTCATATGTCTTATAATGTGTTCTGATCGTGAAAGTTTAAAAAAGACAATGGTCAAAATAGCTTTTCATATTTTTATAAATAATCAGTTAAATGTATACCATTTTGCATGTAATAAGCCTACCAAATATTTCCAACACCTCACGACACGACATGTCTACACATGACATACAGTCATATATCTCACGCACTCACACTTCACATAATACATAAGACATACTTTCTCACAACATAATGCTATTTTGTTTCATGTAGGCCCACTACCGCCCCCCAACCCCCCACCACCCCTCCATCCAACTTATGAGAAATTCTTTCTTTGACGGCGGACGCGCCCGCTACGCAAATTGATTTCGACGCGTGAACTTTGCGATGGGGCCTTGACAACAGCGAGTTTTTAAGCCACAGCGTTTTGATAGGTGTAGCGAATTTAGTGATGTCGACCCATGATAACTTTCGTGACAGTCTAGTTTTAGATATGATGTTGGTATTGGTACAAATTCAGTAGTGCCTTCTCGCTTTGAAAAATTGACATTGAGTGAAAGTCAGTCTATCTATTCATGGAGTACAGGTCATCGACATACAGACCATGAATTCAGTTCCTAATTCTAGACTCACCATCATTTTCTCCCTGCTCAGTTTTCTTCTTCCAATTTCCCCTGTTAGACGTCACGGCAACATTTCGGCTCCTTTCTCTTTCATATCATTTCCTCACACAATCCATTCATCTTTTCTTTGACCTTCTTTTTCCTCTCCATCCATTCACGCCCTAATATTATCTTATATAATATGATATTTTTCAAACAGCTGATCACATTCTGGGATCATAGTAATAGGTTGCACGTAGATACTCCTTACCCTTTTTTTTTCGTATGGGAAATAATCATATAACTTCTCCCACTCTTGGCGGAGCGGGAGGGAGTGTCAGACTTTTACTGACTAAAACCCATCCATGTTTCTTCCTCGCCCTTTATGTTCCGGGGCCACGGTATATCTTTTGAACAGTCCCGCAGCTTCGACAGGAGGCTCCTTAACCCCTGCATATTAAACAGTTTTGTGTCATTAATAAATTATATAAAAACAATATTAGAATATTGCAAATGTCGCCAGTGAGCGTGTTCTAATTATCTTCAACATGCATAATCCAAAAATAACTAATAATAAATTAATCTAAATTAATAGTAGTTGGAATTTATCTTAGGAAACTGCCAGAACAATGGCACATCAATCATGTGGTACCTACGATGTAATTATAATTACTAATTTGTTCTACGTTGTTGACTTAACAATGTTGATGTAGTATTATAAATACACAGCAGAGTTTCTGTTCGAGAAGTTATTTAAACCAGGAAGAGGTTATTCCTTTTTTTTTAACAAAAATAAATAGTAGGTCACTTTAGCCAACATTTGCGTCGGTAAAAGCTCTCTTTTGTATGATAATAAGTACTCATATCATCGAAACTGCATCGTTTGCTATTATCTCCATGATCATCATCTTCCTGCCCTCTTGGGTCGGCACAAAACATTTTTTTCTTTAATTTATTTATTTATTTAACACTTCAAGCTCAAAGTACAAAGGCAGACTTAATGCCAAAGGCATTCTCTACCAGTCAACCTTTAGGTGATGCAGAGACGGTGGAAGATAGTAGGTGTCATTCCTGAAACTTCACGAATAATCCATTCCATTCTCTCCTATCAAACTTGACGGCATCATTAGCTAGTATCTCCATAGGGAAAATTAAAAGCCCTCTTTAAGTTCATGCGAAAAAAACATCTATTCACAAACAGCCGTTTTCGTGGCCCGTGTCTCACCGTCTTTAGATATTAGCTGTGAAACTTAATATGTGAGCTACAGGCAAAAATATTTGGCATTTAATTTACGAGAGTTTTCGACAAATTAGTAACTTTGCCTGTTAGTCAGTTCTAGCTATTCCTCGTGTATATCGGAATTTAATACGACTCGATCCTTTTTACACGGTCGTTAAGAAAAGTTCGCGTTCCTTAATCATTTCTTTGATAGTTCGACCTTTTGAATTTAGAATGTCGCATGCTCTTTTTGATGTCTTTGACTGTTTCAAATGTGTTCTGTTGCGTGTTCTTGATTTAAATTGAAAGGGTTGTTTTTTTTTATTTGGGACTTTTGATTAAAAGAGGTTACTTACTTTAAGTTACAATACTTTAGTTTAAGGCCAGTAGCAGACTGATTTTTATTCTCTGAAATTTGCATTGAGTTTCGATAAGAATTGTCGTTTATAAAATACTTTAAAATAGTAGTCAGTAACGCAAATAGTCAACTATTAGTTTGGTGAATCGGAATTAATTAAACGTGTTCGCAGTTAATTTATACCAGACAAATCACTAATGTCACCCAAGAGTTCAAACGCGTGCTAGCATGCATGTATGTCAAGAAATACACCTCACATTTTCATGGTAGTGAGCAATTTATTTCTAGTAAGTAATCCTACAAAGTATTCTAAGTGTATGTACGTCGGTGTAATTACCAAGGGAATATTTTAAAAGACATATATGTACACATGTGTCTTTTAAAATACTCTCTTGGTAATTAATAACGGCAGTCGCTCCATGTCATTATCATCATTTCAGCTGAAAGATGTCCACTGCTGAACAGTGTCGCCAAATTGACAGGTCCTGTGCGACTCGCATTTAGTGGATTTCTGCAACCTTCACCAGGTTATCGGTCCATCTAGTGGAAGGTCTTCCAACGTAAAATGCTCCATGTAAAATACTGGTATTCAGCTGCATCCAGTTAGACTTTAAGGCGATCTCAACATTTTGGGAAAACGCAGGAAAAATCTATACGTATACTTACTAATATTATAAAGCAGAAGAGTTTGTTTGTTTTTTTGTTTGGTTGAACGCGCATATCTCAGGAACTGCTGGTTCGAATTGAAAAATTATTTTTGTGTTGGATAGTCCATTTATCGAGAAAGGCTTTAGGTTATATAAAATCACGCTACAATTATTAGGAGCGGAGCAGGAATGAAAAATGTTGCAAAAACGGGGATTTTTTTTCCTTTCGTTTTTCTCTCTTATGTGACGCAGACGAAGTTGCGCGGGTCAGCTAGTGAATAAATAAAATACAGGAATATACATCAGGAAAGTGTATGAAATACCTCTTCACGAAGCCGAAAGGCACTGTTGTCCTCGAAATTGCGATATTTGTTTTGTTCTACACTATACCTGGGAACATTATGTTTACGAATATATTGGAAGTTTTTTTTTTGTAAGATTTTTACTTTAAGAGGCCTGCGGAGCATGCGTATTTCATACAAACGTAATACCAAAACATTTTGTAAAACACACCATATTCTTAAGGTAGGTAGTGTGTATTTATTTCTATTGGATTATACATATAATATCTAGGTTCCCAAATATATATTTTGAATGGACATTGATTTAAACAAGAGATATGAGAAAAAGTTATAGAAATTTTAAATTCCTCATAACTCGTCTTTATATCATTGTCCTTTATAATATTAATATTTTTGCCTGTTAGTCAGTTTTACTAAAATACCTCTACGACCCCCGTACTATTCAACCCATCCATCAGCACAATGTTTTGAGTGCGTTACATTGAGTTCTATTACAAAACATGATTCTTCACCCCAAAAATAAAAGTCGTTTCCCCCGTAAAGTTACTTAGTTTGATGTACAGACTGCTTGGTTGACGGCTTCGAGATGAGATTGTTTACACCCTGTATAGAGAACCAAAGTGTCGGTAGACACGTAACCCGAAGAATTCCCAAACTTAAGTGGTAATGGGCAGGGCACATTGCTAGCAGAACGGATGGCCGTTGGGGCCGAAAAGTTCTGGAGTGACGACCGCGAACCGGAAGACGTTGTGTTGGAAGGCCTCCCACTAGGTGGACAGATGATCTATAAGGGTTCCGCTGGAAGCGAATCGTACGGGACAGGTCTATGTAGCGACACTTGGGAGAGGCCTATGTCCAGCAGTGGACGTCTTACAGCTAAAATGATGATGATTATAGCTCTGTAGGTAAGATTTTTCTCGTAGTTCTATCTCTCGGGACAATTTAAACGCTCTTTCAGTCGTTTACCGATGAATGCGTGGGCGAAGCCGCATGCAAAAGCCAGTTCTTAACAAACCTACATACATTCGAATTAATTTTATAAACCAATTGCCTATTAAGCTTAGCTCGTTCATTAAAACTAAAGGTATTTGAGACGGCTCCGTTCTGTACTTGCCGCTTAAGGGGAAACAGAATTTTAATTGGCCACCGCTACTTATTTAAATATCGAACATACTGATGAGGCTTGGCCTTAATTAGGTATGTGTACGTCATAAATATTATATTTATCAATTAGTTTAGTCATGTCAGATTTTGCTGCATCCGGTTAGACTGGAAGCCGATCCCAACATAGTTGGGAAAAGCTTAGGCAGATGATTTTGTTGGCTGTTATTTTGATGTTGAGTTTTGTGGAATTTTTGTTTGATGATTGAATTTGAGTGATTTGAGTGGTGGCAGGAGCTCTTGGCTAACACAATTCATTAACTGTCATCGAAGTAGACACAATAGTTAAACAATGAAATCTGACCGTCAAATCAATCGGATCAACCGTCAGGTTAAGCCGCGCTTGCCAAGGTTGGTCTTTGGATGGGTGCCCATCATTACACACCGACTTAAAAAAAGGCACAGGTGTACCAAACAGTACATCCAAATTCCGTCAGTTATGTTTAAGTTCCATGTAATGGAGAGCCAGCCTATTGCCATCACCAGGCATGAATCCAGATTCACGGAGACAGCTGAGAAATACCTGGTGCAAAACCACATAAACACAGCGCCCGATCATCGTCGAGGACCGTCGCGATGGCCCGATACGAACAATCTCCCGACCTCGCTCGTGCCAGTCCGCGTGGCTGAGCCTGTAGTCCAATACTAGTCCCTAAATAATGACACTTCTCAGATCCAGCCTTTCCCCTTGCTGTCCTCTCTCAGCGACGCCCTTAGCCGAGGCCCGTACCCCGCTGGGGGGTGGGTACCCTAAGTTTCCCCCTTTTTAGGCACCGGACGAAACGGAACCCTTTTAGATTCGTCATGTCTGTCTGTCTGTCGGTCTGTCTGTCCGTCCGTGTGTCACAGCCACTTTTTTCCGAAACTATAAGAACAAGGCTGTTGAAACTTGGTATGTAGATGTATTATGTGAACCGCATCAAGCGCTTTTTCTCTATGCGACGCAGACGAAGTTGCGTGGGTCAGCTAGTTAGTGTTATCATCATAATTTAACATTTTTTTTTTAATGTTTTGTCCTGTCTGGCTAATAAATGCTTTTCTTTCTTCTTTCTTTGTGCAGTTGCCATCTTGAAAAATCCCTTGCGACCACTGGACCAACAAAGTCGCCCTATCAGTACCTGCTTAATTAGCTTTAAAGCTATAACATTGTACACTATCCCTTAACAGACCCACAATATGGTTCCTAGACCATTCCTAGAGGTACTAAGCCGGCTCATTACTAAGAAGCCGAGTTTGTTCACGTAAAAGGATTGCAACTAGACACCAATGAGCAATTGCCTTTTATAATAAATGTGTTTGTTCGGTTCCTAACTGTATCTGTTCGTGTATTTAGTTTTGTATGGACTATCTTAAGCAAATTAACTTGGAAAGTGGTTCCATTTCAGTAAACGTTTCAATGGAGGTGCATCATTTGACTAATCGCAATTTATTTGAGGAGCTCTTGGCTAAATATTAACAGCCGCTCGGGTCGATCTTTAGGTTAAACCGTGCTTGTCTTGGTTGGTCTGTGGTTTAGTGACCACCCTTTTTTTTGGAAATCATCAAATAACTTCTCCCACTCTGGGCGGAGCGGGAGGGAGTGTCAGACTCTTACTGACTAAAACCCATCCATGTTCCTTCCTCGCCTTTTATGTTCCGGGGCCGCGGTATCTCTTTTGAACAGGCCCGCAACCCCGGCAGGCTTCGGCCCTTGCGGGCCCCTCCCTTTATGCTGACATCTCTTTGAGGCGCGCGTGGAACACGAACGCGCCGTCGACACGGCCTGTCGTCGTCGTTAGACGGCCGGACGGCTAGCTAGCCCATAGCCAGCCGTCCACAGGCCCGCATCTACGGTGGCCGGTAGCCACCACGTGGCCCCCGACGCCCGGTGCGTCTCCCGCGGTGGCCAGGAAGAGAGGCTCTCTCCCTCTCTCGTTCCGCCACCTCCTTCGCTAGTATGACTGCTTCGCAGAAGGAGGTGACGGCTTCCCATTCCGTCTCGCTCCGGACCATGGATTGAACCAGGGCCGGACGCGACAGGTCGCCGCCGCCGATCGAAGCTACGAGGACACGGCGGTGCTCCGCCCACGCAGGGCAGACTTCCACCGTGTCCTCCGGTCGATCCTCGCAGCGCCCTTACATACCGAGTTTGCTCCGTGCCTCGGAAAGCACGTTAAGCTGTTAGTCCCGGCTGTCATTTCTTCATTTTTGACAGTCGTAACAGGTAGTCAGCGGCCCAAAAAGTCTGTCAACCAAGGGGTTTCGTATTACCAAGTATTAACTGGGTTGTAAAGGTTAGATAGCCAGTCGCTCCATGTAAAATACTGGTATTCAGCTGCCTCCGGTTAGACTGGAAGCCGACCCCAACATAGTTGGGAAAAGGCTAGGCAGATGATGATTGTATTGTCTGACTCGTTGGGCTAGGAGTCGCAACTGACTGACCATGATGTTCTGAGTTCCATTCCATGGTCAGGTGAATTATTATTGTGCTTTTCCACCAGAAATTGGTGTACTATTGGAAACTCCTCTGCCCATCCCCTTAGGGATAACAGGCGTGATGTCATGTACTCAAAAAGGGCCATAATAGGCTTGTTAACTGAAAAATCTATATCAAAAAATATTTGACCCGTATTTTTTGCTTTTGTCACATAAACCAAAATTGACGAAGATACGACGCATTTAAAATTCTCAATACGTTACGCCGTGCTATAATTTTTAGTGCGTTGTGACGTCACGAGCCCCCACTCCCGAGTTTTGATGCGTTCTAACTTCGTCAGTATTCATTGATTTACAAAAACAAAAAATACGTGTCCATTATTTTCCAATACTCCAACTGACGGACTAAATAGATTTGCAATTTATTGATGGTGGAAACTAGAATTTGTGGTTTTTCATCGTAGGGTGGTCAGGTAGTAAAGTGATCCTACTATTATATGACCATTTTAAGTGTGCAGATCAAGGGAGTTATTCCACAGAGCGCACCTATTTTTAAGCGCAACTAAATTATTCTGCGAAGCGCAACTATTAGTCGTGCTCAGTGTCTTGTCATGGAAATTTACACCGATATAACTTGGAAGATTTATTTTTATTCTGTCTTTTCCCGAATCCACAGATAAGCTGGTTGAAATAGATATAGCACGAACGCTCAACGTCAATTTAAACCATTTTTGAATTATCAAGAAGACAATAGATACCAGTTGTTACAGTCTTGTCTCATACTCGTACAAGCATCACAACTTGACATTTTACTCGAAATATTAGTCGATCATTAACGCCAGTGCCGTTAAGATGTTAACGCAAGTTTAAGTGCAGAACATAAAATGGCAACCTCCCAACATGGACATTGCACTCAGTCGTAAACCGGGATAGCTTTTAGCCTATTAACACCAGTTATTCATTAGCAGGGTTGACCCTAGACCGGGGTTGCGGGCCTGTTCGAAAGAGATACCGCGGCCCCGGAACATATAGGGCGAGGATGGAACATGGATGGGTTTTAGTCAGTAAGAGTCTGACACTCCCTCCCGCTCTGCCCAGAGTGGGAGAAGTCATTTGATGATTTCCCATCCTAAAAAAAAGGGTTGACTCTAGAAGGTCTTGGTGACATAGATGGACAGGCACAACAAAAATGATCGGCTGGAAGAGGCAGTGCTGGAATGGAGACCACAGATTGGACGGAGGAATGTGGGAATACAACGACTAGGTAGATAGACGATCACATTAAAAATCAAATGAAATATATTTATTTTGGGGCAACTAGGTCCAAGAAGTTACACAAAAACTTAGAAACTATTGTTACAAAGGTTATAAACACAAAAATACCCCCTGTGCTGAGACACCCCGCCCCGTCAAGATAACCAATAGGGAGATACCTCGCTAGAAATCACCAGATGAACGAAATGCAACACAGGTCCACGAACATCTTCAGCCACAGTGCTGTTGTGACTCCCCCACATCCTCCTCATAAGTGGCATGACTTCTATTAAAATGGTAGGAAGAAACTGGATTGCCATAGCACATGATCGTCTAAAGTGGAGAGATTTGGAAGACTTACACTCAGCATTGTGTGGACAAATGACAATTTGTCCATTTTGACATTCGTTATAAGTAGTTAGTAACCCAAAAATTCTGACAACCTGTCTTACGAAGTAGTATCGTATTAACCAGTATTAACTG
The DNA here is from genome assembly GCA_916618015.1 of Xestia c-nigrum. Taxonomy (NCBI): domain Eukaryota; kingdom Metazoa; phylum Arthropoda; class Insecta; order Lepidoptera; family Noctuidae; genus Xestia; species Xestia c-nigrum. Next base: position 19,244,752 of record OU745260.1, read on the forward strand.
GGTTGTGGAGGTTAGATAGGCAGTCGCTCCATGTAAAATATTGGTATTCAGCTTCAGATCCCAACATAGTTGGGAAATGGCTAGGCAGATGAGGATGGTAACCAATTTACCAAATAACCTGCACGAGAAAGCTCATTACACTCTTATGTAGTCTCCGGAATTGCTAGTAAAAGATCCGTAAAGCCCTGTACCGGGCATTTAAGTATTGTCGAGAGGTCTGTCGTTATCGCTATATTTGCCAAACTAGACCAATTGGTCACAAATGATTTATTTACGGTTTACGACGACTCGTAGTAAAAGATGATTGTATAAAGGGTGTAAAATACCTCTAAGCGAAACCGAAAGGCACTTGTTTTCCCCCTCATAGCGATCATTTTTTTTGTTCTACACCTGGGAACCTTCCAGTTACGGCGGGCCAAACTTCCAACAATTTTAAAGGTTTTATTGTATATATTATTTTTAATTATATTATTTTAATTAGATTTTTTTAATTATATTATTTTTAAACAATGTTTTAATGCAAGATGTTTACTTTTAGCACCTCCACGACCCCGTTCTATTCAATCCATCCATCAGCACAATGTTTTAAGTGCGTTACATCGCGTTCTACCACAAAACATTACCCCAAAAAAGGTCGTTTCCCAGCCATTTTTTTTACGGAGAGTTACTTAGTTTGATGTACAGAATGCTTGGTTGACGGCTTCGTGCTGAATGTGTCTAAGCCCTGCAGATATTTAAAATTCTCATCAAGTCATACAAACCTCACTTCCTGTGCCAACGATTGTGAACAGAACGAAGATGACATCACAATTTACTCTGAATATTTATTCATTTAATTAAGACTGATTAGTATTTGAATGCGATCTCTGTTTGTCTTTCAAGTTAAATTTAACTTTCTGTTGGAGTGTTTGGTTACGTAATATTGTGTGTGTAATCGATACTGGTTAGATGATGGACGGTGGAGTGGACCGTCTACATCTGTCCGTGAATTTAGTCGAGTAGTTTTGAGTTGATTTTACTCGTTAGTTTGGTTGTTATCGTTGTGTTTTTGGTCAGCCTTACTTGATGTATTTGTGTCAAATATAAAATTATGTTTGTCAACATTACTGTCACTTACGTTGTGTTGATACACGATTGGAAGTATCAATTAGGGATGCCTCGATACGCTTTTTTGCCGATACGCCTTTTGGCCGATACGATACTGATACCAATACTGTTATAAAAATATCGGTGATACCAATACCGATACCGATACAGAAGGTGGAATAAATAAAACACAGTTAATTAATAGTTTTAGTAATCAAAATTAACATTTATAAGATTTTTATTTAAAAAACAAAGTAGTCTTAAGTTTTGCGGGCAAAGGCGATTTCGCAAGTCTGTTTGAATAAGACCTGCGGTGGAAAATAGTCTCTCAGATACGCCAAAACTCATTTGGAAACTAAAGTACATCTGCGCCATTTTTTCAAGTTTGGGTATTTGACGTCATTTTTAAAGCGCGAAATTTGAAAAGTATCGTTGAATCTGCCATAAAAATATCGCCGATACCGATATGTTGGCAAACCCGAAGTATCGCCGATATATCGGTATCGGTATCAGTATCGGATGCATCCCTAGTATCAATATTGAGTGTCGCATGTGAGGAGTGGGACATTTTTTCTGTCACACTTCCCGGTTCTGTGCATCACTTATCCTGGTGTTTCCCGCGACTTTGAGGACATCGCCGACCCAACGAGCTCTAGGACGGACCTGGTCTTTGGCCTAATCTTGGTCACCACTCGGTCAAAACCTGAATATGTAAATTATAATTAATCTAACAAAAATACTCCATTATTTGATTATTCATTGATATTTGAAGATACTATACTTACTTGTAATTAATTGATTGTCATGTGAATTAAAAACTGTTTCAAATGAAGTGATACGCGTTTGCTAAGAAAGCCCATTACTCAACGTTGTCGACTTGTTGCCTTTTTCATGGATTTTTTTAGGAGAATTTCAGCGATGAACCTTTGTTATTGACATTGACAGGTTCTGAACGAAGTTTCAAAGTACTGATCGCGTTCAGTTCCATTTGCGCTTAGCCAAAAATCGAACATTCCCCAACAAAATCCTTAAAACATTGAATGCTAGTGTGTGGGCACTCTCCACCCATACTCATACATATGGCGAACAAACACCAGCCCAGCCATGACTCATTCTGTGGGCTCACATTAACGCACGTCGCGGCCCATTCAGTCTCTATTAGACATAATAATTTGCGTATACCTGTCTGTTTGACTGTTTGGACGACGGAGAAATTTAAGGTGACAGGTATGGTCTGCATAGATTTAGAAGGAAATGATAGATTTTCTTTGTTCGACGGAATTTTACGGTGTTGATTTATGTATCAATCATGCGTGGTGCTGCTATAGCACTCAGTGGTTTTGGTTGATAATAAATCTATACTAATATTATAAAGCAGAAGAGTTTGTTTGTTTGTTTGTTTGGTTGAACGCGCTAATCTCAGGAACTACTGGTTCAAATTGAAAAAAAAATTGTGTTGGATAGTCCATTTATCGAGGAAGGCTATATGCTAAAACATCACGCTACGACGATTAGGAGCGGAGCAGGAATGAAAAATGTTGCAAAAACGGGTATATTTTTTCCTTTCGTTTTTCTCTCTTTTGTGACGCAGACGAAGTTGCGTGGGTCAGCTAGTGTAAAATAATGATAGGCTTACATTTTTTCTTGGACAAGTTATTTTGTTTGAACAAACGATCGCATTTCCGTATTCGTAAACCAAGGGAGAAAGTTCTGACTTGAGTCACAACTGCAGCAACCAATTGAAGACAAAACACATCTTAAATTGTATTCACACAGTTGTCGACACAATGTAGAATCCCCAATCTTATCTATACTTGTCTTCTATACTAATATTATAAAGCAGAAGAGTTTGTTTGTTTGTTTGTTTGGTTGAACGCGCTAATCTCAGGAACTACCGGCTCGAATTGTTTTTTTTTTTGCATTAGATAGTCCATTTATCGAGGAAGGCTATAGGCTTTATAACATCACGCTGTGACCAATAGGTGCGGAGCAGCAATGAAAAATGTCACAAAATCGGGGGAATTTTTATTCCCTTTGGGAGCTTTTTGTGACGCAGACGAAGTTGCGTGGGCCAGCTAGTTAAAAAATATATCCTTACTTCAGTTCCAAAAGACATACAGATCTGTTCAACAGTTCCTGGGCACAAGTTACATCTCAATTAAACAACATGCAACTATGTTAAGGGGGAGTACAAGAGCTAAACTATAAGGAACTCTATTTGTGGTGGTTCAAACTTCGTTTGAAATATTGCTACAATAAAGTTCTTCTCAGCTTGCACTATAAAGTGGTTGTTACGTCAGTCACTGCAGGCTGAATAGTATATGAGTGTTTTCGATCGATTTACAAAAACTCTATTGATTGGAGTAAAAAAATAAAACACTATGATGCTAATATGTTGCTTGTATAATTTTTTGTGAAAAAGTCAGAATGATCGCATATATTTTAGTATGATCTATACTCGTCAAAAGATTTATTTTATAGATAAGTTGTTGATCTTATCGAGTAAAATTAATTGTTTTATGTTTTCAAAACACTATTATACCAGCTTATATCCTGAAGAATATCATTTTCTTGTTTTGTTAATTTCTGTGAATCATATACTTAATTCAGGCATTATAAAACTCGCGTTTAGGTCCTGTAATTCTACTCATCTCCAACTCCCGTTTCTCAGTTTCCCCAAAACTTTCATCCGCATTCTGCTGACGCTACCAAACCAAACGGGTGAGCATCACCCGTGAGTGTATTGACCGTCGGCACAAACGTATATTTGCACTCTTTGCTACCGCATTCCGTTGCCAAACAAATATTGTAAGTAGGCTTTACCTTTCATCACACACTCGCTTTTTTGCCGACCGTACACGCTTGGTCGACGAGTGGAAGATCCAAGATGATGTTGTTAAGTATTATTGCGCTTTGTACTATTCGGTGTAGGCAGCACTTGTGATTTTCTATTGTGATCGAGCTTAGATTTTGTGTAGATATTTGACTTGGGTACTTTTGTGGATAGTGGATTTTGTTGGTTGAGATGAAATATCCGGGGTACTTGTTTGATACTTGCTTGTGACAGTACCTACTGTTTGTAATGGTCTTTATTTGTTGAAGAAATAAGTGTATAGCTTTCTTGTGTGTTATACCTACGTTGTGACTTGTGAATAATATTACGGATACTAATGTTTTCTGATATTTTTCCGATCAGGTTTGGAGAAGTCAAGGACATGTGACATCTTCCAATCCACACTGGACCTGCGTGGTGAAATATAGCCCATTCCCTCTCATAGGGAGGAGTCCGTGTTCCAGCAGTGGGAACCTTATAAGCGGATGATAATGATGATGAGGTTTCAAGAATAACTTACACACTAAATGTAACTGTTTCGTTACTAATTTTTCGAAGACATACAACGTGTAACAGAAAGGGTATAGGCATATGAAAGGGTGTGCTACAGACCATCAAACTGAACAACTTTCTCCATGGAACCATCATTGTGATATTGTTGTTGTTTTGTTGTGTGTTGTATATATTATGTAGTATATCACTATCTGGTGTCCACGACACAAGCCTTGCTTACTGTGGCACTAGATGTGTGTAAATGTCCTGCGATATTTATTTATTTAATCACGAAAAAAAATTTTGCGGCCCCATACTAAATTCGAAAACCTACTCGACCAAATTAATGTATGAAACAGCTGATTATTTTTTTTTACGATTACGATGGTGGTCACATAGAGATAGTTGTTCATTTTGATGGTCTGTAGCAGACCCTTTGATATGAATATACCCTTTTTGTTACGCGTTGTATATAGCTCTAGCCTCGTTGTTCCTAGTGGTCGTAAGAGCGACTGCTAAGAATGAGGTCCTGTGTTCGATTCCCCAGTTCAAGCAAACTGCTGGCAAGTTTTGCCGTCAGTAGTTTTTCAGTAGCATCTACAAAGTCTGGACTTGCCCCAGTAGTACCCAGTAGTCTCCCCGCGCCACAGCTGGTGCAATCCGGTCGAAACGTCGGGATTAAATTAAAGGTAAATTTGCGATAAATACCATAGAAGTTATGTTTTATTTCCTAGAGAAGATTATTTTCCAGTTTTATGGTCTATAAAGTCCTAATGCTTGAGAGTTGCCGAGAAGTTGATAGTGAAAGATTTACTTTATTGTTATCAATGAGTGTAGGTTTGTTGAGGAAATAACTTCTATTAAGGTGGATATTCCAGGGTAGACCGTGAACCGGGGTTGCGGGTCTGTTCTAAAGAGACACCGCGGCCCCGGAACATAAAGGGAGAGGAAGGAACATGGTTGGGTTTTAGTCAGTAAGAGTCTGACACTCCGTCCCGCTCCGCCCAGAGTGGGAGAAGTTATTTGATGAATTCCCATACAAAAAAAAGGGTACCCGCGATACTCTTTTCGTTAGTTTTTAGGGTTCCGTTTTTTTTCATCAAACATATACGTGTGGGGAATCTATGAATAGGTCTTCAAAAATGAATTTGAGCGTGAGAGACACTTCCAAAGTGGTAAAATGTGTGTCCCCCTCTTGTAACTTCTAAAATAAGAGAATGATAAAACTAAAAAAAATATATGATGTAAACTATCAACGAAAATTGGTTTGAACTAGTATCTAGTAAGTAGTTTTTTTTAATACGTCTTAAATCGTAAACCGGAATTTACCTTTCGTTTACAACGAACTGCAAGAACTTTTACAAGATGTTACTTGTTGTTACGGAACCCTTCATGGGCGAGTCCGACTCGCACTTGGCCGCTTTTTTGTGTTTTGCAGGCAAGTGCTAGGTTGTATGTTGAAGAAAATCTTATTCGCGGCTGTAAGACGTACATAAGAAGTTACAGAATTATAATCATTAAAATCATCACTACAACCCTCCAAGAACATAAAGGTTTTGGTTAAGTACTTGTAACTGGCCTGCAAAATGCAAAAACTTAATCAAATTTGGGCTACCCTGGAGTATTAGCCTTAAAGTTTTCTATTGTTCACTGGTGTGTACTGGAAAATTAGGTTTTTTTCTATTATTTTTTATTTTCTAAACCTATTCTCCATAAGCCTGGTTGATGGTAATATGCTCACCCCCTTTTAGAAGGGACTTGAACAACAAAAAAACCTGTTGGTGTACTATTAGAACATCTCTGCCTAACTTTTCGAGGATTAAAACATACATATTTCTGTACTGTTTTAGATTTCCACGGTTTTTCACTACACTTAAAGTACTTACGGGATTATATCCGTGATTTTATTTAAGAGGGTAGACAGATTTGTCTGCTCATAATAAATAATTTTCGTCCCACCCGCATACCTCTTCAGTATTCCCGCGATCATGATGCTTGCAACAGCGCGGCAGCGTCGAAATATCGGGTGCTCAAAACAAAAGAAAATCACGGATATAATCCCGTAAGTACTTTAAGTAAACATATTTCTGCTAAATATTTTGTATCAATCCGGTTGAAAGTGGGTGTGGAAATATGAAATAGTTGGAATATGATTGCAATTATCGTGTCCCACTAATAAAGCAATTCTCATAAAGTAAGTCTTTAAAAAAGCTTGCACGCATTGGTATACAGGGTGGTCTACCAAACCCCTACATTGTTATTTTACTTTCATTTTCAAATACGAAATCAGTACAGGAATGGATGGATTTAATAAAATTCCACCTTTCCCTTTGTTCTTAGCACCCAGCTCGTCCCCGCGGCAATGAATTAGTATGCAGCGTCCATACATACCAGATTGATTTCTTTTTACTGACAGATTTTGTGAAGCTGGACTTATTAGTATGATTTTGGTCTGAGGATTAAATACTTTTCGTGATTGTCTATACAAAATCGTAGTTTTTCAAATCTGTCATTATATTGTCACATCGGACCTACTAGAACATTCGAGAAAGCCAGTGATTACAGTGTGTGTACGTTAGAAGTTCGAGAGCATTCTATTATTATTAGTTTTAAAGTTAGGTAGGTACAATTATATTTATACAAAGACATTAGAATTTCGACCGTACGCCTAGGGCATAAGGTTCATATTTGCTTGTTTTGTACAAGTAGGTTATACCTACTTGTTTTTATTACCTACGTACCTACTTCCATTGTGTTTTTTTATGACCCTCTAGAATATTCGTGATTATTCTGGTGTGTCTGTTGGCTAGTATAAATAGAGCGCTCAGGGCCGCGACAGTCAGTCTTGTTTTGGCTACACAACGAAGTGAATCGAAGTGAACTACAAGTGCGATATCTAAGTGAATAGTGTATTGTAGTGTACTTGTGATTGAGTTTAAAGTGTTTTGTGATTAATAAAGTTATTGTGTTGTTTAATCGGTAGTAATTAATTTATCTCATACCCAGCTCGAAACAAAATATATATATATATATTTTATTTAAACTTTATGCACCTAATGTACAAAGGCGGACTTAATGCCTTGGGCATTTTCTACCAGTCTACCTTAGGGTGATGCAGAGATAAAATTGTAGGTGCAAGAGTAAAGAAAATTATGAAGAATAAAATATAACAATAAATACATATATACATACATACAAGAAATAATAAAAAGTGTGGAAAGGCAAAAACCAATTGAAAAAAAAAATGTTGATGAAGAAAACAAACAAATGAAATGTGGGAAAGTCTGCCAACTTCATGTAAGTGCTCGCGAGCTTATATGTTTATTAGTCAGAAATTAAAGCCACTTCAACTGGTCATTGGTCTAGCGGTTTCGAGTCAGTGCTAAGCAGGATGTCCTGCGTTCGATTCCTGAGTCAGGCCAAGTGTTATCGGGTTTTTCATTAAGGTATTTCTGCCGCCGGCAGGGCCTCCCCCTATTACACGGGGGCAACACCTCTGCATAACCCTTCTGGAATAACAGGCTCGTCACCGGCTTACTCTTTTCCTAATTGTATTCGGGTTGGCTTCCAGTCTAACCGAATGAAGCTGAATACTTGTATTTTCAACTAGCTGACCCTCGCAACTTCGTCTGCGTCACATAAGAGAGAAAAACGAAAGGAAAAAATATCCCCGTTTTTGCAACACTTTTCATTCCTGCGCCGCTCCTAATGGCCGTAACGTGATGTTTTATAGTCTAAAGCCTTCCTCAATAAATGGACTATCCAACACAAAAATATTTATCAATTTGAACATGTAGTTCCTGATATTAGCGCGTTCAACCAAACAAACAAATTCTTCTACTTTATAATATTAATAATATTTATATAGTATAGAAGTATAGATAAAGCGACTACTTATCTGATCTCTACATCGTGTAACAGAAAGGGTGCAGTCATATGAAAGGGTGTGCTACACACCATCTAACTGAACAACTTTCCCTATGGGGCCACCATCGTAATCGCGAAAAAATAATCAGCTTTCTCATAAAAATATCGCTAGTTTAACACACAGCTTTGCGACACAAGCTTTACTTAGTGTGGCACTAGGTGGCCCTAGTGCCACACTAAGCAAAGCTTGTGTCGTGGACACTAGATAGTTGATATACTACATATATACTTTTTTGTTTGTAAATACATACTTATATACATATAAACATCCATGACTCGGAAACAAATGTCCGTGCTCATCACACAATCATTTGCTCCTACCGGGATTTTAACCCAGGACCCTAGCAACGTAAGGCAGCGTCACTACCACTACGCCATCGGGTCGTATATTTGGCTGAGTAGGCTTTAAAATTATGTGTCCACCGTTGATTATTGTTTGGTGGTCTCATAGATAAAGTGGTTCAGTTTGATGGTCTGTAGCACACCACACAATGTCACGTAACTTAACGTCACATAACGTAATGTCACATAACGGAATGTCACATAACTTAATGTCACGTAACGTAATGTCACGTAACTCAATGTCACATAACTGAATGTCACATAACTTAATGTCACATAACGGAATGTCACATAACGTAGTGTCACGTAACTGAATGTCAAATAACGTAATGTCACATAACTTAATGTCACATAACGGAATGTCACATAACTAAATGTCTCATAACTAAATGTCATATAACGGAATGTCACGTAACTGAATGTCACATAACTGAATGTCACATAACCGAATGTCACATAACGTAATGTCACATAACGGAATGTCACATAACTTAATGTTACATAACGTAATGTTACATAACGTAATGTTACATAACGTAATGTTACATAACGGAATGTCACATAACGTAATGTCACATAACTTAATGTCACATAACGGATTGTCACATAACTTAATGTCACGTAACATTATGTCGCGTACCTTAATGTCACATAACGGAATGTCACATAACTTAATGTCACGTAACATTATGTCGCGTACCTTAATGTCACATAACGGGATGTCACATAACTTAATGTCACATAACGTAATATCACATAACTGAATGTCACATAACCGAATGTCACATAACCGAATGTCACATAACTTAATGTCACATAACGGAATGTCACATAACGTAATGTCACGTAACTTAATGTCACATAACTAAATGTTACATAACTTAATGTCACATAACGTAATGTCACATAACGTAATGTCACATAACGGAATGTCACATAACTTAATGTCACGTAACGTTATGTCACGTAACTGAATGTCACATAACTGAATGTCACATAACTTAATGTCACATAACGTAATGTCACATAACTGAATGTCACATAACCGAATGTCACATAACCGAATGTCACATAACTTAATGTCACATAACGGAATGTCACATAACGTAATGTCACATAACGTAATGTCACATAACTTAATGTCACATAACGGAATGTCACATAACTAAATGTCTCATAACTAAAAATATCGCTAGTTTAACACACAGCTTTGCGACACAAGCTTTACTTAGTGTGGCACTAGGTGGCCCTAGTGCCACACTAAGCAAAGCTTGTGTCGTGGACACAAGATAGTTTATATACTACATATATACTTTTTTGTTTGTAAATACATACTTATTATACATATAAACATCCATGACTCGGAAACAAATGTCCGTGCTCATCACACAAACATTTGCTCCTAACGGGATTTTAACCCAGGACCCTAGCAACGTAAGGCAGCGTCACTACCACTACGCCATCGGGTCGTATATTTGGCTGAGTAGGCTTTGAAATTATGTGTCCACCTTTGATTATTGTTTGGTGGTCTCATAGATAAAGTGGTTCAGTTTGATGGTCTGTAGCACACCACACAATGTCACGTAACTTAACGTCACATAACGTAATGTCACATAACGGAATGTCACATAACGTAATGTCACGTAACTTAATGTCACATAACTAAATGTCACATAACTTAATGTCACATAAAGTAATGTCACATAACGGAATGTCACATAACTGGATGTCACGTAACGTAATGTCACGTAACTCAATGTCACATAACTGAATGTCACATAACTTAATGTCACATAACGGAATGTCACATAACGTAGTGTCACGTAACTGAATGTCAAGTTGATATCTTCTATTCTAGACGTGCGATTTTGAAGCTGTTTTCGGCTTTTTTAGACCAAACTAGGCGTCCGCCTGTGTTCTGACCATATCGCGCGCACTTTACACGCGCGTCTGGACTCCATCCCTTATTTTCAGAGAAATTCCTTAAAAGTAATTGTTTTTCCAAATTTCTTTTATATTTTAATTTTGATTATAGTTGCAATAGTACTCACCCTTCTTCCCTGAATTCTGGTCCGCGTTCCGTGTCCCGGTCTCCAAGTAGTGGGGTGAAATTCCAAATTTTTTCTTTCGAAAACTGGTTTTTTGACCAAAACTCAAAATTTTTGTTAAAACCTAACAAGTTTTATTTCATAATTCGCTAGCCCGCGCGGAGACGCGTCTCTGGACACCTCGCACGCGCCCCTAGCTCGAATAAAATTTTGTCCACCCACCCGCCCTCTGGTGTATAGGAAGGTAGACGTGGGATTTTAGGCAAAATTTTATTTTTCGGATTTTGTTAGTATTTGGTCTTGTAAGGGATTTTTACTGTTTTTTTGGGATTTTTGACATATTTTTACCATATTTGACCGAGTCTGCAAAGGCTCACAAAAGTGTTGACTAAATTTTATAATTATTTATTATTGTACTAATACATTCTAGTTGATTATTATTATTTATTTTCTTATTACTGTGTACCCCCCTATACAGGGACACAAATATAAGTCCAGTGTCCAACCGCAAAAGTCTCTCCTCTTGAGTAGATCGTTCTGACTCCCTCTTTACAGGAGTCAGTTCTGATTGCACCTACTCCTAAACTTGAGAATGTTCCGCACCCCATCAAGCACCGTGAGGGCTCCAGGCTCTAGTGGCTCGCCGCGATCGGCGGAGGAAGCGGTGCCTTCGTCTGTGGCCGCGAGGAGGAGAATCTCCTTCGGAGACGAGACTCCTTCTGCGTCACGGGGAGGCCCTGCCACTCCGGGGACGCGCCGAGCCACTATCGACGCCTCAAGACCGCTCATGAAGCCTGAGGCTAAGTGCCGCAGTCGCACTGAGGAGGCGAGAGCTTGCCTAAATAAGGCCAAGCTGAATCTAGGCAACTCTCGCAACCTCAAAGCCGAAATAAAGACAGCGGTGCTCGAAGCCATAAACAGGCTTTATGAGCTGGTCAAGGAGTCCGAGCGAGAGAAGGCCCCTTCCGCACCCGTCGCCATACCGGAACCCGCGCCCACTGCTGACCGTAGTCCCCATCCTGTTTCCGCCGAAGTCCTTGCTGGCCAGACTGAGCTCCTAAACAGCCTAAAGGAGCACATCTCGGAGCTAAGAGAAAACTCCGAGAAACTCGACAGACTCCGAGACAGTCTGGCCAGCAAGGATAGGGTGGAGGAGACTACCTACGCGAGTAAAGCAGCCGTCAGTAAGAGACACACCGGAGCACAGGCTCCGGAGCGAACGACGCTGCACTCCGTGGTTGTCTCCTCCACTGAGGTGATGGATACGGGGGACGAAATCCTCGAAAGAGTTAGGAAAGCAGTGGACGCGAAGGAAGGCTGGGTGCGTGTCGAAAGAGTCCGAAAGGCGAAGGACCAAAAAGTCATCATGGGGTGCGCAACAACAGAGGAGAGACGAAAGTTAAAAACGCGATTGGAAAAGGCCGGGGAGAACCTCGTCGTCGAGGAAGTGAAGAATCGAAACCCGCTTCTGGTTCTTAGGGACGTGCTGTTAGTGCACAGCGACGAAGAAGTGCTCAGGGCCCTTAAGAACCAGAACCAGGAGATCTTTCACGGCCTCGATGACGAGGAACAGAAAGTCTCTATTAGATTTCGTAAGAAGTCGCGTAACCCGCACGTGAGCAGCATTGTGCTGAGTGTTACCCCAGCTATCTGGAGGAGGGCACTCGAAGGAGGCAAGCTCCGTATTGACCTCCAGAGAGTGCGCGTTGAGGATCAGACGCCTCTGGTGCAGTGCACCCGCTGTCTATCGTACGGCCACGGCAAACGCCTATGTACGGAGTCGGCCGACCTGTGCAGCCACTGTGGCGGTCCACATCTTAGATTGGACTGCCCAGATAAGCACAGGGTCGAAGCAGCGGTGTGCGTTAACTGCACCAGAGCCAAGCTGGGGGAACACTCGCACAATGCGTTCAGTGATTTGTGCCCGATACGTCGGAAGTGGGACGCGTTCGCAAGAGCGTCTATAGCATATTGCTAAAGTTGCCGACGCGCCCACTTCCGCGTACACAGAGATGACCGGTTTGACACAACCAGATAGCAGACGCATTGAGCGAACCACTAGGGTTGGCTTAATGGAGAATGATAATTGGAGTCACTTTCATAAGAAAGTGGCTGGAATTATGCTGGACCGTAAGCCAACGCTAGTGGAATCGTCAAGTTGTGTCAGACTGGGCGACGACTTCTGCCGTCGTTTTAAAAAGTGTTGGTATTTTTCGTTTGTTTAAAATAGCTAAATAATATCCTATTGTATAGTTAATATATATATAGATATTATCCGAATAAAATTGAATAAGATAGGAAAATCGTTCAAAATTGACAACACAAAAACAAAAAGAGCAGAACAAAAGTTGTAAGGGCATAAATAAGGGTAAATAATAGACAATAGGGAAAATAGTAAATTTAGATAAGGGATTAAGGAAATAATTTGATTGGAGTAATAGTAGTATAAAAGTTAAAATTCTTATAAAATAGTAAAATAATTAGTTAAAACAAAGTAGTTTGGTAAAATAGTAATTTATGGTACGAAAACGTAGATAGTATTATATGATAGACAAATAGAGTGTGGTCTCCTCGGCCTCCTATCGAACAGTTGCGAGATAAGAAAAACCCTAGAAACAAAGGTCTCTGATCATGTCAGAGGGACACTGGCTAGGCAGGAGTGGTTTTTAGCCGGTTCGAGTCCGGCACTACCTCGACTGTCTCACAGGAGAAATTCCTGTGGGATAGTCGAGGTGTCCGTGGGGATTTCCCACTCCTGCCCAAACAAAAAAAAAAAAAAAAAAAAAAAACTGAATGTCAAATAACGTAATGTCACATAACGGAATGTCACATAACTAAATGTCTCATAACTAAATGTCATATAACGGAATGTCACGTAACTGAATGTCACATAACTGAATGTCACATAACTTAATGTCACATAACGTAATGTCACATAACTGAATGTCACATAACCGAATGTCACATAACCGAATGTCACATAACTTAATGTCACATAACGGAATGTCACATAACGTAATGTCACATAACGTAATGTCACATAACTTAATGTCACATAACGGAATGTCACATAACTAAATGTCTCATAACTAAAAATATCGCTAGTTTAACACACAGCTTTGCGACACAAGCTTTACTTAGTGTGGCACTAGGTGGCCCTAGTGCCACACTAAGCAAAGCTTGTGTCGTGGACACTAGATAGTTGATATACTACATATATACTTTTTTGTTTGTAAATACATACTTATTATACATATAAACATCCATGACTCGGAAACAAATGTCCGTGCTCATCACACAAACATTTGCTCCTAACGGGATTCGAACCCAGAACCCTAAGAACGTAAGGCAGCGTCACTACCACTACGCCATCGGGTCGTATATTTGGCTGAGTAGGCTTTAAAATTATGTGATATATTATATTATATTATATTATATTATGTTATATTATGTACATTGAAGGCCTTTTAGATTCCCGGATGCTGTTTAACTTTTGTTAAATATTCCTTTTGTTTTACATTTTTTGTATAGCAAGCAACGACCTTTTGTCGGGCCTACGCTGTCCCCCCATACTTTAGTACTAATGCTGTAATGAAACATAATAATATTGTAATACCAAATGATTTGAAAAGAGTAACCATGGAGTTTCTTGCCGGTTCTTCTCCATGGAATCGACCAACGCGAACCGTGCACCTTTTTCGACGTTTTATAAGTGCCCATCCAGGCCTATGTGAAATAAAATATTTTGATTTTGATTTTGATTTTGATTTTGATGTGTCCACCGTTTATTATTGTTTGGTGGTCTCATAGATAAAGTGGTTCAGTTTGATGGTCTGTAGCACACCACACAATGTCACGTAACTTAACGTCACATAACGTAATGTCACATAACGGAATGTCACATAACGTAATGTCACGTAACTTAATGTCACATAACTAAATGTCACATAACTTAATGTCACATAAAGTAATGTCACATAACGTAATGTCACATAACTGGATGTCACATAACCGAATGTCACATAACTTAATGTCACTTAACGTTATGTCACATAACGGATTGTCACATAACGGAATGTCACATAACGTAATGTCACGTAACTTAATGTCACATAATAGAATGTCACATAACGGAATGTCACGTAACGTAATGTCACATAACGTAATGTCACATAACGTAATGTCACATAACGTTATGTCACATAACGTTATGTCACATAACGGAATGTCACATAACTTGTGACGGAACGAAACGGAATGTCACATAACTTAATGTCACATAACGGAATGTCACATAACGGAATGTCACATAACGGAATGTCACATAACGGAATGTCACATAACGGAATGTCACATAACTAAATGTTACATAACTTAATGTCACATAACGTAATGTCACATAACGTAATGTCACATAACGTAATGTCACATAACAGAATGTCACATAACTTAATGTCACGTAACGTTATGTCACGTAACTGAATGTCACATAACTGAATGTCACATAACTTAATGTCACATAACGTAATGTCACATAACTGAATGTCACATAACCGAATGTCACATAACCGAATGTCACATAACTTAATGTCACATAACGGAATGTCACATAACGTAATGTCACATAACGTAATGTCACATAACTTAATGTCACATAACGGAATGTCACATAACTTAATGTCACGTAACGTAATGTCACGTAACTCAATGTCACATAACGGAATGTCACATAACGGAATGTCACATAACGTAATGTCACGTAACTTAATGTCACATAACTAAATGTCACATAACGGAATGTCACTTAACTGAATGTCACATAACGGAATGTCACAAAACTTAATGTTACATAACGTAATGTCACATAACGGAATGTCACATAACGTAATGTCACATAACTTAATGTCACATAACGGAATGTCACATAACGTAATGTCACATAACTGAATGTCACGTAACTTAATGTCACATAACTGAATGTCACATTACTGAATGACACATAACGGAATGTCACATAACGGAATGCCACATAACGGAATGTCACATAACGTAATGTCACGTAACTGAATGTCACATAACGGAATGTCACATAACATAATGTCACATAACGTAATGTCACATAACGTAATGTCACGTAACTGAATGTCACATAACGGAATGTCACATAACATAATGTCACATAACGTAATGTCACATAACGTAATGTCACGTAACTTAATGTCACATAACTTAATGTTCATAACGTAATGTCACATAAAGTAATGTCACATAACTTAATGTCCATTATACAGGGTGTCTCATTCAAATCGGTCAGTATGGGAAAGTCTGAAACTATAAGACATACGAAGATCTGTTCTGAGGAACCATGTCATCGATTTTAATAACAAGAAAAACTGCATTCATACATTTAAAAAAACATCTGTACTCCGTTCGGGAATCGAACCCGGTTATTTTGAAAAAAAAAAACGTGGTCAGTTCAAGCACCTACTAAAATAAATTAAAGTATGTGGAAACAATGCATTTTATTCATTTCTGACATCATGTTTCACACAGACATTTACTGCTTAAGACCTACACGATCGATATCTAAATAGAAATAGTATAGGTTTTTTTTTTCAAAATAACCGGGTTCGATTCCCGAACGGCTTACAGATGTTTTTTTAAATGTATGAATGCAGTTTTTCTTGTTATTAAAATCGATGACATGGTTCCTCAGAACAGATCTTCGTTTGTCTTATAGTTTCAGACTTTCCCATACTGACCGATTTGAATGAGACACCCTGTATTATGATCGTTGTAACAAAAATACCATTTCGGTAAGCTTGAGGCTACATCGGCAGCTTTGAGGCTGCTTCGGGAAACTTCGAGATCCTGCAGTACGCCGTCACCCGTTGCGCCGCCGGTGCCGAGGCAACAATCGGGCACGGTGCGTCATGCTTATGGACGCCTCGTCATCCCTAAGAACGTTGCAGCATGCCAAGACATAGTTTCCGACAGTGTGGGCTTGCATGTAGGAATGCCGAAGGATCCCTTTTCTTGCCGATGCCGCTGATGAGTGCCGGGCCTTAGGCAGCTGGATCAACGACTTGATTCAGAAAGCGATACTCCTGGACACGACTGGTATAATAAAATCCATTGGTTCATGCAAACACGCTGGAATAAGCATAACGTGTATCATCATCTGCCTAGCAACACTGACAACACTGAACGAACTAAGATAAAATGCAAATCATTAGAAATTGGATTTTAATGTAAATGCTATTGTGTCGCTTTTTGTTCCTGTCTCTTTTAAACTTTCACGATCAGAACACATTATAAAACATATGAATACGGGTATTTATCGCGAATTTACCTTTAAATTAATCCCGACGTTTCGACCGGATTGCACCAGCCGTGGTCGCGGGGAGACTGAAGTATTGGAGGTACCGCGACAGCAAAGTGAAGGCGTTTATTCAACTACCCTCACTCATCTTCATAAATGTTAATTAGGGCCAGTTCACACTAGGACAGCACACTACACTAACAGTGTCCGTATATTGAAGCGATTTCACTTGACGAGTACACTCTTAGTGATCACTGGATTCCAAGCTGAAGAGAGTTTGAAATCCGGTTGAAACGTCGGGATTAAATTAAAGGTAAATTCGCGATAAATACCCGTATGCATATGTTTTATAATATAGCCTTTCTGTTACACGTTGTTTAACCCAGTTAGGTCCTGGCTGGGTGGCGGGTGTTCTGGGTGATGAGAAAACTGTTGGTAAGACTGAATGTCAGAATTTCGGGATTATGTCTACCCGTAACAATTACTCAATGTCAATGGTCCCTGCCGTCATGTGTTGGTTTTTGTATTGTTTGTTGTATGTTTGAGGCAGGTGGAGTCTTGGCACATCTTCGTCGATAGGACAGTAACTTACTAAGTAAGAAAGATGAAAACAAACAAGTTTTCGTTCATTTCTTAACTCATCCTAACGAATCATCCAATAAAGATTGCATTTTGCGCAAAGAAAACTAAAATTTTATGATCCACTAACGATTAGTTCAATGATACGTTTTTACAGTCCCATTGCACATAGAGATAAAATGACGTCCCTAAGGAGGTAGTAAAACAACCAATAATTTAATAATAAAACCACGTTCAAAGATTGCAATCACAATAATGAGCAGGGTAAGATTTTAACGTTTTCTAGTCGATTTTAATTAGGTAAGATCGAAAGACTAGTTACTCGTATGTAACTAGTCGTTCGATCTTTACTACCAAGTCTTTATAGACCAATAATAATTATTACAGACGTAAAGCCTTAAGAGAGCTTAGAATAGGACAAAGTAATTTTTTTTCACATTGAAACATGAAACCGAGAAATATAAATTACCCTGTTAAAAATAGTTGGAAAAATACGCAACGATTCTGAAGGTGATGCGGTCATACTGCGGAGACTGGACTCCAAAGTGGAGTACGGAAAACAGACTTTGATTGATCATCATTTTACTTACCTTAGCCTAATATTGTGATAGTGCAGCATGTCTTCTTTCATACTTGTCTATTACCTAGGTACTCATCATATTAGCAGTCACTGTCACCTGTCAATCCATATCATTATCACGCCACCATGCGCAAGTGGTGCGCGTCCTTGGTGCGCAGGGTGCGAGCCAGCTCCAACGCTGTCCTGGTAATGATTGCAGGGAGACTTGATTTTTCCTATATAAGGCACTGCTGTAACCGACATGTTGTTGAGCCCTAATTCTCACATATTGTATGGCAATGTTTTGATTTATTTATTATTTAATTTTGTTTCGTAATTCCACATTTTGTAAGTGACATTTTAGAGAAATGATAATTTACTTTGTTTTTTTTTTGTATTATTCTGAATTGATTGTGTCTATTACTTTTTAATTTAATTTAATTCAATTATGTTTCTAATGTAATTTTAATGTTATTATGACATTTCAATATTTTTTTTGTATTTGTGTGACATTTCTATAATTTATGTGTTTGTGTGTGTGTCTATCTATTTTTTTTTAATGTTTTCTTTATATGGGTCTCGGACCTGAAATAAATGTTTTTTATTTATTTTTTGTATTATTAGGTCAGCTATTAGTTTCTCATCCCACTAACCCTCATCTGCCTAGTCATTTCCCAACTGCGTTGGGGTCGGCTTCCAGCCAAACTGGATACAGCTACCAGTGCAATACCAGTGGAGAATAATATCATACCCCTCAGTAAGACAGGTTGTCAGGGTTTTGGGTCAATAACTACCCGTAAAGACTAACAAAGCTCTATAATTTACCCGACCAAGGCTTTAACGAGCTTTCCGACGCACGGTGGAAACTCGGACCTTACTCATCCGCAGACGTAGACAAGCGCGATTTAACCTGAAGATGTACTAGAGCCACTGTTTGTATTCCACGAGCTCATCCCACCAAAAAAAAAAACAAAAAACCATCTACAATTTCAAAAAAAGAACAGTCCTTAAGCCCCATCCCTAATTGCGTAACAAATCACAAAGTGGTATCGATTCTCCCCGACCTACCCTAAAATCGATCGGCCAAAAATCTAATTACAGGCAGGCGTAAATTTGGAGCGTCGCCCTATTGATTATAATCGACCTTGGAGAAAAAAAAATTAAGTCAAAGACTGACCCAATTTGCTCTCCCCTGGCGTTCATTGCCAAGTTTATATTGAAAGAACCCAACGGCCATTAAGTAGGGAATAAAAGCAGCGACGCTTAGTTGAGGAAAAGCTATTTAATGAGGAAGATGGGGCGTTTAAGAAATGTGCCGCGGAAGTGAGGAGTTGGCACTTTGTGTTTTTTTTTATTTGTGTTAATTATTATTTTGTTTAAGATGATGAAGTAATGATTTTTTGTTATCCGGTTCGTTGGGTAAAGAAGGCGGTATCTGTAGTTTGTGTTCAATAATATCCATGTATAAATAAAATATCTTAAATAAATTTTGGACAACCTAAACCTTTATTATAAATTCTTCGAAAAACATGTGTAAGAAAAACTATTATTCAGAAGATAATACGTAACATGATAAAAAGAAGCACGTTCACTTTAATTAGTTAAGTTTATACTCCACATTTATATTCAGTGGAACGCTCAAGACTACTCGGTCGCAGTATAATTAATAAAAAAGAATTAAAAAGGAGTTCGAATCAACGGTCGCGTGCCCCGGAGGCCAACGTCCTTTAGACAAGATCGCCCCCTCTATCTCTGTCCCTCTCTAATTAACCATTTAATCCATAATGCCGTCCCTTTCACCCCCGGGGATGTTAATATCGTGTTACTTAATATCCCACTGGGACACCGCTCGGATAATAATTTCCAGAATATTATTGCTCCTGTAATACGTCAAAGAATTTTTCTTTTGTTTCCACGAAAATGCTCGACTCCAAATGATTCAAAGGGCCCGTTGATGTGGAAACCGACCGCTATCTTCACTGATTTCAGTTCGCTCCGCTAAATACGTAATATATTTTTTATGTACGTCTGAATCGAGTTTCTTTTTTGATATACGACAAACCGTATCCGATATCGGAGCCGTGAGTTAGCAATAAAAGTAAAGCATGTCGAAAAATATCGTTAAGTAGCACACGCCCGCCCCTTAATATCTTCCACGCGGCCGCACCCGGCGCGCCGTATCGGGGAATTTTCATCTGAATATTTTCCTTTCTCATTGTCGTTATCTGAAAAATATGTTTTTCGTACGGTCGCAATCGCCCCGCACTCCTCTACCCCCGGCGCCACACTCCCAAAAAGTCGCAACAACCACACACTGGATACTCCAAATTCGAATGTGTCTCTCTGAATTCAAAGTTGGCATTCTTTTCTGCGCGTCCGATGTCACGTTGCTCTTGGATGTAAAAGAAAAATAGTTGGTGCGTCACCTCGAGAATGAAATCCTTTCGCGAAGGTGTTAGAGTAGGTATTTGTTTGGCGTGTGTCGTGCGGACGCGCCGGGTGGTAGGCGGCGGCACCGGAAGCGCGGGGGGAGGCGGGGGGCAAATGGACGGAAGAGAAGCAAGGCAAATAACTTCGCCCTTCTGTACACATGTATAGGCTCGGAGGGCGCACAAAAATGCTCGCAGCGCCGTTTCCAAGTTCCACAATGAAACGTTGAGTATTTTTGTCATTTGTCGTCATAAAATCTCTCGTCTAAAGAAAAATTCGCGTTGAAATGTTTTAGCCGTTCCCAAGTTATGAGATATGTCGGAGTTACTGCATATGAAAGTTTTAATATTGTCGCTGAGAATGGTGGAGATGATAACGCTAGAACTTAGAATTGTGAGGGAATTAAAACTTGTAACTAGTGGGAAATGTAAAGTTTATGAGACAGTACTAATTAGTTTGTCATCACTGAGCCAATTTAGTTTTCATCAATCGCTCGCCGTTGATCTTTCAATGTATCGCTGGCAGGGGTGACGAGTCAATAAACTATGGAGCCATAAACACGCAGCAATTTGTAGTATCTATTTCTCAATGTATATGGATCACAAATCTTCCAAAATTGCTCTTACGATTGAAGTTGTTTTAGTTTTTGATGAGATGTTTCCAAATCAGCATTAATCAGAAAATAGTAAATTTCTAAACAACAATCTGTTAGTGTAGCTAATTAAAAAACCTAACGATACATACTCGTATAAAGACACAAAAAGGACACTCGTGGAAGTATTTCTCCGCATCGATGTCATCCGGAGTCTCCGGACACGTTGCCTAGAAGACTGACAGCATTGCCAAGTCGAATGGCATTACAAATTCTTTAGCCGATGAACGCAAAGTAATTTCAAAATCAATTTTGAGTTTCTCAATAATCCGAACAACTCAATTGTGACCAATATCTACTCCCATACATCCCATACTATTTATAACTTAATGATTCCAAATCGATTCCATTGTAGCGGCAGCCCTATTTAAATAAAGTATTGTATCGCCATTGTTACAGCGATTGAGAGGGCTATTATTATCGCTATTAAATACTTACAAAATAGGTTTGCATGTACTATAGTAATTTGTTAACGGGCCTCCGATTGTGTACCATTTCCCTTCACTGGGTGATGTTGGGCTGGTTTTTTTTGTGGATATGTTTTGGTTGATTTGAAGGTAGTTTTTAAAGCTGTTGATTAATTGAAGAATATAAAATGCAATGGCCATTACGAAGACGATAAAGTTGAAGTTCTGTTTAATTATGATGTTGTTGATATAGATGATGAAGATATAAATTCTAGCGTTTCAAGTGCATTTGAGGCGGTAACACTAGATTTAGAAGTAAACGAGTAGATAAGAACTAAGTGAAGGTGACACTATTCAACATACAGCAAGTTATCAATAAGTACCAAGCTACAATTATCAAGAAACATAGCCATCAGTCACAGCTTAAGCAGTCATCGAACTTTGGCAGAGCGGATCTTTTCAACAAATGAACTTATTAAAAAGTGCTTGACCCAGTTGAGATTTGTACTGAAATCTTCAGCTTCTAAGGTAAAACTTACATAAAAAGGAAACAAAATCATTGAAACGAGTATTACTGCATTAACTTGAAAATTAAATCCTTGCTTAATATCGCATCGAAATTCCCTTTGTGGTCGCAAAATTCTTTGCCAAGTCGAAAATCAAAGCATCCAAATAGCAAAAGTTGGGTGCCCTTTGAGCAGAGCCGTTATTATTTTCTCAAGAACCTCTTTTATGTAAAAGAACGCTTCAGAAAGCGAGGGTGGTAAAGGGAAAAATATGACGGAGAGTGGTGGTGTTCCTTTCTCTTTCTTTCTTGGAGGGAGAGAGTGGGATATGGATGAGTCGAGTGGCTTTCGTGTTAAGAGTCTCCATACACGAGCTCTCGTTACGCCGTAGCCCGCGGCCGGAGTCACCGTGTGGGAGGCATTTTGACAAGTATTTTATGAAAAATGTAACCTCCTTTGTGACAATACTTGAAGATTTTTAAGCAATGCCCCTGTTGTCAAGTCTAATGAGATGAGAGTTGCCACCGGTTACAAAACTTGTGGAGACAGCGCCTTATGAAAACTTTTGGTACAGTCGGCAATTTAAACATGTGCACCCAACAAATTAAAAGATTAAAAGGTAGCACAATAAGCAAATATTGCTAAAAATGAAATACGAGTGTTTCAAAATTGCTCCGTTGATTTAGTAAAGATGATTTTGCCTAGTATGAACTGCGCACAACATAGTAGCGATGAGCAAACATCAAATTCGAATCTATCAGTAACTTTGCCCACCCAGTGAAATTCACCTATAAAATACATTATAATGACACACACTACTAGCGTATCTAAGCTAGTATTTACATGACAGTTTAAAACCAATTTTGTAAGTATTTATGAACCCTTCTGAGTAGGATTATATGAGTCCATTTATAGCTCATTGAGAGTTTTCATGGCATATAAAGGAGAGTATCCATTTATACTATAATATTATAAAGAGGTTTGTATTTTTGAATTTTTGTATGTAACAAAAACTTAAAAACTACTGGACCGATTTGAAAAATTCTTTCAGCAATGAATAGATACATTATTAGTGAGTAACATAGGCTATATTTTATCCCCGTATTCCCACGGGAACGAGAACTGCGCGGGTGAAACCGCGTGATGTCCGCTAGTGGCGTATAAAACAACAATGTTGCTAAAGTAAGTGCTGTGGACAGTTATGATATTGCGTGTCGTGTGAAAATATTTACGGTAAGTACTGTACTTTACTTGAAGACTGTTACATTTTGTAGTAAGTTTCATCAGTTTCATCGTTTTATCGTATAATTATTATAGCTATAAATACACTGTATTATGGGATATAAATGTGCAATTCACACTATATCTTTAATTATATTTTGAACAAAGTTATCTATCATTTTTTAATTCTTAAAGTCAATTCTTTCTTAAAAAAACATCACCAGTAAACCTTACAAATCCTTGTTTACGATTAATTTAGTTAATCCAATATATTTGTTGATATTACAAGTACGTGTATATAGGGCAAAGAAGTCTGTTGACGTATGGAAGCAATAACAGCAATAATAAACTCCGGAAGGACGAATGTTTTCCTCCCTGGATTGTGCCAAAGTGGATAAGAATTGAATAAATTTCTCTTAGAACAAAAGAAAGAACAGCATATATCGTCACAACAGGACAAAACATACAAAAAAAAAGGTTGAATTATCATCATAACTAATAAAAAGTAAACTTAGTAAGATATTAATAATACGTCCTATGTTGATGTGTTTTGTTATAATTTTGTATGTATTACTTATTCTTGTAATATATTATGTTTTAGTTATAAATATTTTCCAGTCTTTTTTCTGTTATCGCACCTACTGTGTATTGTCTCTGCATCACCCTAAGGTAGACCCGAAAACAAATAAATAGCATTTGTCATTCTCTGAAATACTAATTACACTTTGCATCATTTTTTTTCTGTAAGTAATAAAAAAAACTTGGCAGGAAATCTACGTTCCTACCCATAGGTATTTCAAGCAAAACACAATTCCCTATCCATCCTTACCATACTCCGAGAATTTACTCTCAGAATATTACGCGCGTCTCCCTCATTACCAGCCAAATCATTACTGGGTGAAATCGTATGGAATCAGAGGGATTGTTCACATCCTTACTCGAAAAACAACCCTAACTCCACACCGTAAGGTTCAGAATTCCATGTCTCTCTTACTAAATTATGATCCACAGTGATATGTCATCCGCGCAGTATGAAAAATATTATGAGATGTATTGAAAATGAAATCTCTTCGATATTCGTTAAGAGGTTTTTAATATCACTTGGGAAGATAAAAAGTTTGGTTTGTTATTTATTTTTATTTGAATACTGGTTCTGATTTGGGGGGGATTGTTGGAGAAAATTTAAATAGAATTGTTGGAATGGATCATTAGAGTGCTGTACCGTCTATTTCATTGTTTCTTTCCAGTCAAGGACTCTTTTACCTAAAGACGAAGGGTTTTGATTTTACAGGTCCATGTCTTCGTGCCTCGTAAAGCACGTTGGTCCCGGCTGTCATTTATCTATCTTTGACAGTCGTTACAGGTAGTCAGTGGCCCAAAAACTCTGACAACCAGTCTTACCAAGTGTTATCGTATTACCCAGTATTAACTGGGTTGTGGAGGTCAGATAGGCAGTCGTTCCATGTAAAATGACGGTATTCAGCTGCATCCAGTTAGACTGGAAGCTGACCCCAAACTAGTTGGGAAAATTCTAGGCAGATGATGATATATGTATGTTTGTATTTTTACCCACTGCGGAACGGAGACGGTATAGAATAAGGTGTAAATCGATTTGTTCTAATTGTCCGGGTAACAGGCTACATTTTAACCGACTTCAACAATTGGAGGAGTTGATTTTACTTTGGAAACCTGGAATTTAATAAGAGCGTGAGATAAGTAGTCGGGTTTTAAGTGGTAGTAAACTACCACCGTGATAAACCACACAAATTCTTGCTCTACAGCGGGTTTTACACTTAAAGAGTTTGAGGAGCCTGAAATGCTTGGTCATTCACTTTTGAAAGAATCAGCCGATCTTCTGAATTGAGATACTGGATAAGACCTGAAAAAGGTGGGTTGGTATAGGTAGAACATATAGTTAGCAAAGGAACTACAATGCTAGGAAAGAAGTCAATTATCAATGTTTAATATACTTTTGAGTGTCTTTGAGTGTCTTTTTTTAATATACGTTTGACCTTTATTCGTAAGATAATAAGATTTAGATATTTTCCTATTAAAGTATTGTAACAATTTGAATCACACATCGAAACTGAAAATATAAATAGCTGCATTGTATAGAACTATCCTGAAAACATACCTATTCCCTATTCCCTTACGATCGAAACATTTTTATAGCACCCACCTCCCTCGATAGGTATTCGTATGACCTCTACGCCAATAGTAGCAAAGATGAGTATATCACGATTTTTCTTAACGTAACCCGCCTACATACGTTACCCCCTCTTTAGTCCCCCTTTCACACATTCTTGTTAAAAAAACAACCAAAAACAAAAAGTAACAACAGTCATTGTATTTTATACAAAATTGTACTTTGTGCTGTTGAGGGCAAAGTTGACATTTCAGTGTGCTAGAGGGGGAAGTTAAGTTAGTTTCTGGTGTAGAGAATTTCGTGAGATTGGCTGTCGATATGGCCAAAGATTTTTACGATTCGTCGTAAATTCTTGTTAGTATCGTATTTCTACGGTCACGTTTGTTTACAGGTTACGTAAGACTTAGGAATGGTGGCTTTTAATAAAGGGGCCATTGTAGTTTTTTCGAGCGGACAAAATTGACGATGTGATGTGTTTGTGGCCAGATAAGAGAGGAGTTGTGATTGTTGATGATGGTCCACGCGTGTTATGACTTGGGCAATGTTGGGCAACATTGCCTACATGCGGGTCAATGGACCATAACGGTTACTTGTTTATCTTTATGGAATCCATATCATCGCACTACATGTGGTTGGGCACTATTATTTTAGACTGGTTTGAAATATATGTGGTGCCATCATCAGCCTATTATTTTCCCAACTATGTGGGGGTCGGTTTCAAGTCTAACTAGATGCAGCTAAATACCAGTATTTTACATGGAACAACTGCCTATCTAACCTCCACAGTTAGTTCTGGGTAATACGATAGCGTTTATTAAGACTGGTTGTTAAAAGTTCGGGCCGCTGACCAATCCTGAAAACGTTATGTTCATTATTAGACACGGGTTTTCTTGTGGTGAAAACCAAGTACCAACCAAGTGACAACACGATACGACGTCGCATCGTGTTACGACCCGGCATCGTTTCACAATGTGACGTCGAACCGTGGGTATCTACGTTTGAAGTCAATCTACTGCTTATCTTTTTACTGTGCTTTAGTACAAGGAAATACGACCTATTTTCAGCGAACACTGCATATTCTTGCTACTGGTTTTGGCATAGATTCCCACAATACGACGTCGCATTGACGTCGTATCGGGTTTAGGTGGTATCCTAACATTATGAAGAGTACAAACTTATAGAGATGTTGTATTTATCAAAAACAAGAAAGACAACAAACAACACACACAGACATGTTTGAATCATAGTTTTATAGCTTAAGTATGTCAGCTGACATCTTTTCGGTATTTTCATCGATTTTATAGCTGACAGACAGAATGTGACTTCTCTCAGGTGTTATTTTACATTTGAAAATACCTTTCGCAACTTTAAACCTTTCCCTCCAAACTCAAACCATCGATAAACCGATAATAACCATAAAAATACTTTTTGGACAACGATATCTCAGATCGTACTCGAAAATTTAAGATGGCGGCCAAAAAAGTTTATTTATAACGTTTAATTGATGTTCAACGTACAAGCTGACGATAAAATGCCATGTTTTTAACATTATTGATGATCATTAAGTCTTAAATTGCTATTTAGCCTCGTTAATAAGTATGGCTGACTAAATTAATGTAGTAAAGTGTTCGGTTACTTCACTTGGGCGGAGAAATTTCACTTTTATTGCAGTTATAGTACTAGCTTGCGGTGGTGACTGGTGATGTGTTCTACGTGTTTGAGATACGATATCGTGTCCTTCATCGATACTAATAACAGGTTTACGGAAATTATAAATGCGAAAGTGACTCTGTCTGTCACCTTTTCAGGGCCTCGATTCTGCTATTACAACAGTGTCAGAGTATTCGATCATTGATTTCATAATGATCAAGTTCTGTCAGATTTTGACAAGTTTGTTAATTCTACTGTCATAATGGCGCCATTATAACTTCTCAATGAACAACCACTGACACTCCATTGAAAAAATGTCATAGAAAATTAATCTCGTACATGAAATCTGGCATGAATAAATGTTCGCATTTAGTAGTTTGATTTCGAAAACCATTTGTACTAAGGGTTTTATAATAATGACAATACGACAATGCCATTAAAACACAATTTTATTACCAGACCATTGACCGACCATTGTGAATTTAGCAGATTACGAACTTCAAGCAAAATGACAATGGGATGAGAATGGAATCGTGTTGGAGTGATGAATTTATTAAAATAGCAGAATTAGGCCGATCTCAAAGGCTCTGGGTTAGGTTAGGTAAAACATAAAATTGTACGTTGATCGTTCCCATGGTGTTATTTACAAATGCTACGAGGTGAGGTCACGAGTTTTATAGAAATCATGGTTCTTCTCATTCTTATTCTGTACTGCACAGCAAAATAATAAGTATACATATTAATTGCAATAATTTATAGCTTATGGACAAAGGCGAGCAAACCTAATTTTGAAAGCGAAATTTACAGAAGAGGGTTGAGGTCGTATCTCTTCCAAGAAATTAATATAATAGAGAGTGAATGGATCCGTTACTCGATAAGTCTGTCATTTTAACTTTGTGAGTCCATTCCATCGTTAAACACTGTTTTAGGCTTTCACGGTTTAAAACTAAACTTAAGGGATATATAAAAAAATATATATATATCATAAATAATCACGGAAGATATCCCTTAAGTGACAATACAAGTTTAGTTTCATTCCATCGTTTTATTTTTGTCAGTTTAAGAAGTTTTTCACTTATAGTGTCCGAATCGCCAAGCTGTTGGTCGACTCATTAATTGAACAGAGCGCGGGCCTATTTTTTGGCCAAATAATCACCATTGCGCCAAGCAACCCTTTTTGATACCTGACCTATACAGGCTGTAAACCACGTCATCACAAAGCCATCAACCAAGCATTCTGTACATCAAACTAAGTAACTTTACGCAAAAATTATTGCTGGGAAACAACTTTTTTTTTGAGGTTATTAATCATGTTTTGTGGTAGAATTCAATGTAACGCACTTAAAACATTGTGCTGATGGATGGATTGAATAGCACGTGGGTCGTGGAGGTGTTTTGAAAGGTAAAATCTAACAAAAGACATGTATTTAAAAGAAAAGTTGTCAAAAAGTTGTAACTTTGAGCCCCCATATCTCCGTAACTAGAAGGTTCCCAGGTATGATGTCAAACAAAAAAAATATCGCAATGATGGGGAGAACAAGTGCCTTTCGGCTTCGTGAAGAGGTGTTTTACACCCTTCAGATATATAACAATTATGAATGTCTGAATGTACTTATTAGATAATTATTACATTCAGCTTTGTAACCGGTAAACAAAAACTTTTTATTTTATTACACTTTATTGTATGTGCTTGGCGAATAAGGGCCTATCAATCAAATTCATTACCTAGAAAACGTAACAGATTTTGTATATTATCTACTAGTTAAGTTATTCAGAAGGTATTCGTATAAAACACCCATATAAATATCCATAGTAGCTTTACTCATATTGGTTCTCTTAACGAGTTTCGACAGCACTTAAGTCATAACCAGACGTTTCATATCAACCAATCAACCATTTACTTACAATTTATATGTTTATGCACTATCACGCGAAAATAACTCCTGTCATATAAGGAGTCAAGGACTCAATAATTTACAAAAAGATGATATTTATCGATCGTAACTCGTGCGCAGGAGTCGTATCCAAGGAAGTTATAAATTGTGAAAACGTTCAGAAATGCGGTAAAAGAGCGCATAGACAAATGGCTGATGTCTCTATTAGATGGGAATATTAATATTAAACGTTGTAAGGAATTTTATTTATTTATTCAACTTACAACTATCATTACAGGTAATCTTAAACCTAATTCGACAGTGTGGCTATATCCTTATAAACTAAGGATAACTAGACAACTAAAACTACTTAAATTTAAAGTGATACATATGAAACTAAGTTTAACAACACTTTTGCGAATTCACTCAAAGTGCACGAAAACATATCGATTCGCTCGTGAACCTCGTTTACTACCCGGATCGATCGGGTGAGAGGGGTCTTAGCCAGGAGATTGGTTCTGGCTACCGGCACAGCTAGCAGTTTTATGGTGAAGAGGATATAGATGAATAATAATTATTTTAGGTTAATCAGTAGGTATAATTCAGTAACTGTTAGCATAGTAGACACAATAGTTAAACAATCGCGTTAGACCGAATGGTTGATATGTTTCCACTACGAGTATTTGACCTCCACAACTTAGTTACAATGTACTTGGTAATACGATACCCCCTGGTAAGACTGGTTGTCTGAGTTTTGGGCCTCCTCTTTGTGTAGTATGTGTGAGGGTATGGGCTGTCTGGGGTTGCGGGCCTGTTCGAAAGAAATACCGCGGCCCCGGAACATAAAGGGAAGGGAAGGGGGAATTATTCGTGAAGTTTCAGGAATGACACCTACCACTGCTTGTCGCTGCATCACCTAAAGGTTGACTGGTAGAGAATGCCATTGTCATTAAGTCCGCCTCTGTACTTTGTGCTTGAAGTGTTAAATAAATAAATAAATAAAGGGCGAGTAAGGAACATGGATGGGTTTTGGTCAGTAAGAGTCTGACACTCTCTCACGCTCCGCCCAAAGTGGGAGAAGTCATTTGATGATTTCCCATCCCAAAAAAAAGGTTATGGGCTGTAAACCCGCGTATTTATAAAGAAAGAAAGAAAGAAAATAAAGAAAAAATATTTATCCTCCACAAAGTCATGACGTGCATACAATATTAATAAAACAGACATAGAACGCATTAATACAAACACAAACATTTAGACTTAAACCGAAAATTAACACAACATTAACATTATAATAAGGTATAACGTGCACCTAAAAGAAATAATTTCAATTGAATATTTTTATTCTACCTATAAACCTCTCTGAATGGCACAAAGGAGTACTTTATTAAACATCAAAAGTTTTTTTTTTTTTAATAAAGCAATGACTAATCAAGGAGAACAGTCCATTTGAAAACGAAATTTCTAATTTCAAAATATAATTTCAATCAATTGTGATTAAACCCTTTATAAATAAAGAAGAATAAAAAAATAAAAAAAAATACATAATTTCCTAATGTTTTCTGTAGTTCATAACAACTACAGAATCTTAAGTTACAGTTTTGTTTTACGAGGTTTATGTTATAAATAAATAATAAATATCGCTGGACATTAACACACAGCGCCACCTAAGTGCACAGTGCCACACTAAGCAAAGCAATATACTACATTTATATATATATTGTTATAACAAAGACATTCACTTGACACTTGACAGTAGCATCTAGAAATAAAACCTCGATTACTGTAAAGGGCTGTCACGTCAATAAACTTCAACTTTCGCGTCCCTATTAACTCTATAACTGATAAACCCGCTTATTATTCAGTTAAATATTACTGGTCAGTTAAATAAATAGCTAACTTGTACTATGAGTTTGTGGGAAAAGTTTTTGAACACCTTTTGCGGGAAGCTATGCGATGTTTTAAATACGTTTTTTTATGCTAAATATTACTTGCGTTTGGCTGTAATGCAACTCGCCTGAAGTAAGTAAACAAAAAATTAAGATGTGATTTATATCAGTAGTTGGTTAAAGATTTTTCTTATTGCTTACAAATGTTTTTATTGCTCAACATTACTGTAATGAAAACTTTTGACATGCTCGTAGCAACAGGATCCATAAAATGGTATCTATACTAATATATATTATTATATATATTAAATATTTATATATATATATATATATATATTATGTATTTATATATTTTATATATATTATTAATATTATAAAGGAGAAGAGTTTGTTTGTTTGGTTGAACGCGCTAATCTCAGGAACTACTGGTTCAAATTGAAAAATTCTTTTTGTATTGGGTAGTCCATTTATCGAGGAAGGCTTTAAGGTACTCGTATATAACATACGACCATTAGGAGCGGAGAAGGAATGAAAAATGTTGCGAAAACGGGGATATTTTTTCCCATTCATTTTTCTACGAGTATCTTATATGACGCAGACGAAGTTGCGTGGGTCAGCTAGTATACGAGTAATAGTATGAAGCAGAAGAGTTTGTTTGTTTGTTTGTTTGGTTGAACGCGCTAATCTCAGGAACTACCGGCTCGAATTGAAAAAAAATTTTTGCGTTGGATAGTCTATTTATCGAGGAAGGCTATAGGCTATATAACATCACGCTATGACCAATAGGAACGGAGCAGCGATAAGAAATGTTGCAAGCCAGAAAAAAACTTCCGTGGAGCAGGCGATGCGTTGCATACATTTTATTTGGAAGTTTGTATATTTTGTATGTGAAGGGTAATTTTTCAAATTACTGCATCCAATTCCGAAATATTCTTTGACTAAGGGGTGGTAAGTTTGTATGTATTTCCAAGTGTCATTGGTGATTGGGTGCAGGCCTTGACATCTGTGATATTAGACCTTACTTGAAACAATTTTGGCCCGATACCTAACAGAATGGTTTTGGAAAAATCGACTTTTAAAGTTTTTCTTAAAATGATCTACCTTCATTTATTTATTTATTTAAACTTCATGTACAATAGTGGTACATAGGCGGACTCAATGCCACAAGGCATTCTCTACCAGTCAACCATTGGTTTAAATAAGACAGCATTGTGATAAAGTACAATAAAAATAAAAATAAGCTCGACTTTGTACATAAGCTATATTATTGCAAGTAATATGTATATTTGTTGTTTTTTTTTGTGAGCAATAAAGTATAAGAATAAAGAATAAACATGCCATTTTGCAAGAATAAAATCAAACACATAAATGGGTACCTACATACTAATTCATAAATAAGCATATAAAATAAACGAATATATATTAAAATACATACAAATAGTCCGAAATACGAGAAACCTTATAATAATTATTACAACTCTAATATAGGCTAGTTGGTAAACAATGCACCAAGAAGTGCTGATTGAGAGAAATCTACGCCATTCAAGATATTTAAAACTGATACTTTTCTGATAGCTCATGAACGAATGTATCCTCCGAAAACCACATTTCAAGGCCTGTACCCAATTAGCAATCAACCTGTATAAATCTGTTGTATTGAGTTCGAATAAAATCTCGAACAAAAAAAACAGTAGTATCGCATTTTGTGTAGCAAATCCCAATGCATATTTATCACCAAGTTGTGACTACGACCAATAAAAGAGAAACTTTAGTTCTAAAATTTGCATTATATCGCCTTCAATGATAGTTCTAATGTTAATAGAGGTCGGATACACGGGTCAATTCATAAAGAAGATTTTCTGGTACCTTATAAGTGCCCCATTGGCTAAGGGCAAGTCTTTTGCGAACGTTTTCTATGCATTCAAATTTATTTATTTCAATGCTTGCTTTCGCGTTACTGATTTTTTATGAATGATGGTTGTTACTTGGGTTCAATTTTTACACGTAAACAGTCCTTTTGATCGTCCTTATTTGTTTGTGGGTTTGTGGGAAATCTTTGAAGCTACTGAACCGATCCGGAAAATTATTACACTAACAAATAAATAAATAAATATCGCTGGACATTAACACACAGCGCCATCTAGTGCCACACTTAGCAAGGCGTGTGTCGTGGACACCAGATAGTTGATATAGTACATATATACTTTATTGTTTGTAAATACATAAGTACTTATTATACATATAAACATCCATGACTCGGAAACAAATGTCCTTGCTCATCACTCAAACATTTGTTCCTACCGGGATTCGAACCCAAGACCAGGAACGCAAGACAACCTCACTACCACTACGCCATTCTGGTCGTCAAGATACTTTATCTCTGAATCTTAGAGGCACATTGAAACGTTCCCGTGTGCTATATCTTTTGTTTGGCGTAATTAATTAATACGACCAAGATATTTATAAAGTTTTATATTTTAGATGATGTACACGGAATGACAATCAATTCTATAAATCACTTTTATCATGGCGGGAGGCGGCACTAGTGATGCCCCCCCAACCACTCTTACTACAAACTAGTAAGTAGTCGATATGTCACCGTAAAATTGTCAAACACGTTATATAACAATATAACGTGTTTTTTCTCGCGATATTGTAATGTCTCGAATTATTGTCAACTGAACATACGGAAGTATCTCTGCCCCCATAATCGGGACTTGGGGCACCCCCCCGTTAGGTTAGTTAGGTTCCTTTAAACCCTGCACTCGGAAATAGGGGCCCCGCGAAGCGCGGCTCCGTCGACTACGCTTTTTAGGGGGAATATAAAGTGTTTTAAGGTTATGTTATATTAATCGGTATTTCTTAGGAATGGTGCATTATCTTTTCATGAGAGTTGTGCCACTGGGCAAGGGGGACCCCTCCTTCCCTCCACACCGCGTAAGTTGACTACCATCGCATGCATTTCACGAAAAATAATGCGTTTTGTTGTAAGCAGTATGTTCATTTGACAATAATTCGAGACTTTACAAAATCGCTAGAGATATTACAATATAACGTATTTGACAATTTTACGGTGACAGATACATATTATCGGTTATGACACCGTGCGTTAATATTTCTGTACAACGGGAGCTAATTCGTGAGTAAAAGCTAGTCTAATATTACAAAGAGTAATTGTAAGTTTGAATGTTTGTAATCTTTGAAACAATTTATCCGATTACAAAAAACATTGTATTAAAGGGAAACTCCATTTTTCTCGAGTGTCTCAAGCTGTGTTTTAAACTTCCCCATGGGAAAATTGAGGACCAAAACAAGAATAAAGCCGCGTGCAAATGCTAGTGTGTCATGTTTATGCAACGTCATATTGTTTATCATATTAAATTTATAAAAATCCACTTGTTCTACGTACCTCTATCACAGATTACAGATACTACACTCCATGTACTTACACGCGCTAATCACCTACCGAGCGCCGGTCAACCGGTAACCCATAGCGCAGTGGGTTGTCAACAGCCGCGCGGCGCACACGTACCTACGCATATTCCCCAAAGATAACTTATTAAAACTATTTGACCGATTTCGAATATTCTCTACGTTAACAATCGGGACTTTAAAGAAGGGAAAAGAATATTAATCATTTCATCAAAATAAAACACCTCTATGCAATTTTTTTTAACAATTCTTTTTTATATATTCCGTTAAAATAATTATTAATTCTGATACATTTTAAACATGTTTTATTTTATAACGTAGGTACCTTTACTAAAAATCCCTACTAACATCTTCGTCGACAGAGGCAGCCCTAGCAATCCGCACGACTGCGCGATCTACAAAGCAAAACCCACTTTACGTTTGTAAGGTGAGGTACATTTTCGTTCGCAGCGTCTATTGATTTAAAAGTTGACAATATTTCGAGAGTTTATAATACCGCTGGAGATATTACAATCTAACGTGTTTGACAATGTAACGGTGACATGTGCATGTTTATGTTACGTCATAATATTTATCGTATTAAATTTATAAAAAATCATTTGTTTTACGTATACATACGCTGTCAATTAAAATGCTTGTTATAACTGTATCCAGTTACTCGCAAGTTTTAACAATATTTTTACATGGATGGACTGTAGTGGTCTTTTTGTCGTTGCAACTTAATAAGGACAAAGAATGATCGTACCTAAATATATGTACGCATAATAAATTGGTATTTAACTTGGTAAAAACTTTGAAGGCTGTGTAATAAATGTGTGTTATTTTGCTGGTTAAAACAGGTATGCCCTGCGGCGCCGCCCGCTTCTTTGGAATAAGATGTTGAGTACACATTTACTCGGGTTATTATATTTTTTTAAATTGTAATTGATTGTTAACAACATTGTAAATAACAGTTGTGGTGTTTTTGTAAATTAACTTGCATTCCACGATTTGGTCCTTAGGTTCCTGTTATGGATAACTAGCTATTTTTAAGCAACATTAATGGTCCAAGATAATTTTGTATCCGGATTATTGGACGGCTTAAAAATGTAGCCTTCTTATTTTGGTTTAATAATTTGTAGATACATTATTTACTACATCTTTTGTCACCAAGAATGTAAGCCAATCCTAACAAATGCTTACGTAATAAAAACCTGGTTGTATGTTGCTACTTAAATCTAGACTCAGGGTTGATTTATCAACCCTTTTTTTTTTTTTTCTTGGGATGGGAAATCATCAAATGACTTCTCCTACTCTGGGCGGAGCGGGATGTGTCAGACTCTTACTGACTAAAACCCATCCATGTTCCTTCCTCGCCCTTTATGTTCCGGGGCCGCGGTATCTCTTTCGAACAGGCCCGCAACCCCGGCATGATTTATCAACCTTCGAAACATTTCTGTCTGAATAAAATGTCAGTTTAACTTTTGTAAAGAAATTATGGCAACCCATCGTTTTTCATGACCGCTTTAGCAGAGATTGATAATCATCATCTGCCTAGCCATCCCCCAACTATTTTGGGGTCCGCTAGTCTAACCGGATGCAGCTGAATACCAGTATTTTACATGGAGCGACTGTCTATCTGACCTACACAACCAAGTTAATACTGGGTAATACGATACCTCCTGGTAAGACTGGTTGTCAGACTTTCTGTTGTCGACGTCTGTGTGTGTGTGTGTCTGTCTGTGGCATCGTAGCTCCCGAACGGCTGAACCGATTTTGGTTTTTTTTTGTTTGAAAAGTGAATCAGTCAGGAGTGTTCTTAGCTATGGCTACAATATCTGTGCTATGGCCTATGTTTGATAAAAATCGGCACAAAATCATGGATTACATATTTACTAAACAGCTCCCTCAATATGGGTATCAAATGGAAGGGCTTGACTATTAAAACACTATACGCTATAATAAATTACAAAACCAAGATGGCTGCCACCAAAAAATGGCGAATTACTTTTTTTCACTCAATAATGACGCGATGTGTCGCGAGTTTTTATATTTAATGTAACTTGTTCTTTTGAGGATAGGCAGAAACTAAATAACGCCAATACATGAATGTATGATTGAAAAGATAGGTACTCCTCACTCGATACTTTCCTTCTAAAGACGAATAACGTAAGAATAAGAAAAATGCCACGAAGGGTGTGAAGCCCCGCCCACACGTGACGTTGACATGTGATGGAGCCACCCTTTCTTTCATTCGTGCATTTTTACCAATTTTCTTTTGAAACTCCTTTACGTGGCTTGAGGACACTGAAGGGCGGGGAGGATGTGTGGAGGAATTTAGTTACCTACATTTGTGAGAGTACAAGTGATTTTTAGGGGTGTGACATACTCCTACTTAGGTAAAGCTGGATGAGTTTCCTTCCAAATTTCTTAAATAAGAATTATTGCTGTTTCTCATTGAATATTGTTTTTTTTACAATTTTTTTTTAACACTTTTCCGATGTTACTCACCGGGTATTGTTATGATTTAATATCTAAACACACCTCCACCTAGGACAAACGGTCCAGTAACGTAGCTCTTACTTCGAGAAAGAGGCCAAACGTCGAATCCGACTCGGCTGGGCAGCGTTCGGGAAGTTTCGTACTATCTTCTCGTCCAACTTACCGCAATGTCTAAAGACGAAAGTCTATATACATTGGACTATACTGGCAACACACATACGGGACCGAAACGGTTGCTCACAATGGGCCTTATCAGAAGGCTCAAAATTACCCGAAGTGCAATGGAGAGGGTTCGGAGTTTCTAGAAGCTCGCAAGAGAACCAAGGTCACTGACGTAGCCCGAAGAATTGTCAAACTTAAGTGGCAATGGGCAGGGTACGAAGATTGCGGACTACAGCTAGTTTCCAAAATTCAATAATATTTTATTCGGCTCCAATTAACCAGCCTACCTGGTAAGTTAATTTCTTCGTTTGAGCGACCAAAGACGTAAAAACAAAGTAGAATCAACATAAAATCTTCTTACCAGTAAAGTTATTTACCAAGAAGCCATAATGCATTTTATTGGCAAATAGACATCAGTGGCTGCAATATTCAATAATAAATACCGGCTACTATTTTCTGTTAGACGCCATTTTAAATCGATGGAAAAGCTGCGTCGAGTCGGAAATTACGTAAACCTTATTTTATAATGAAAGGTTCTGTAAAATATTTTTCAATTCGCTGGCAACATTGCGATGTTCGACGTGTTTTCCGTTATTTCTACTTAAAGGCAGGACTTGTACTTTGTCAATTCAGCGTCCAATTATTGAAGTAAAGGTATTTCAGTGTGTTGGCATTGGCAGTTAAAGTTAAAAGAGTTGACAGATTTTATTCAAGTTTAAGCTGTTCTTATTAGGATTTTACAATACTTACTAACTAGCGAAGTAGACAAATTATGCTATAAGATCTAGTATTTAGCCTTTTAGGGTATCAATTACTATCATAATAATTATATTTTACTACTTACTTAGTACTACTTTATCTTTTTATAAGCTTCTGCCCGCGACTTCGTTCGCGTAAAGTTTTGATATGAACACATCGCCTGCTCAACGGAAGCTTTTTTCCCGCATGCAACTTTTCTTATTGCTGCTCTGCTTCTTTTGGTGATAGCGTGATGTTATATAGTCTATAGCCTTCCTCAATAAATGGACTATCCAACGCAAAAATATTTTTTCAATGAAAAAAAGAAAGAAAAAGCATTTATTAGCCAATGCGAGCCGGTAGTTCCTGAGATTAGCGCGTTCAACCAAACAAACAAACTCTTCTGCTTTATAATA
The DNA here is from genome assembly GCA_916618015.1 of Xestia c-nigrum. NCBI lineage: Eukaryota > Metazoa > Arthropoda > Insecta > Lepidoptera > Noctuidae > Xestia > Xestia c-nigrum. The sequence goes on from OU745260.1 coordinate 19,282,941, forward strand.
TTATATTAGTATAGATTAATTAATAATTAGTATAGATAGATGAATTAAATCTACAGTTTCCTCTATTCTGTGTACCATAGTTTGTCTCCGTATCACCCGGTTGGCTGGTAAAGCATGCCATTACCATTATGTCTGCTTCTCCCCTGGCACCCCTTGTTTAGTCGTCACTTCCGATATTTAAAAGGAACTCTTGTACGAGATTCCAGGGCCTCGATTCTGCTATTATGATTGTGTCAGAATAGGCGATCATTGAAGTCACAATGATCAAGTTCTGTCAAGTTTAGACAAGTTTGGTAATCTACTAATATAATGGCGTCATTATGACTTCTCAATGAACAACCAGGGCCCTATCCAATAAAGCTGACAATCCGACATATATGTCAAAAAATGACAAAATTGTAGAATTTTCGCGCTGAAGCTGTTAAATAAACGTGACAAATATGTCAAAAATCGACAGGTGAAATCTTGACATATTTTTAATGTAAAAACACGTTTAATAAAACTCGACATATCAAAAAACCACAGTCACAATATTTCTGACAATTGTCGGTGACAATATTGTCGGTGACAATATTGTCGGATTGTCGTGACAATAATGTCGACTTTTGACATAATATATTTGCAAAGAATTTTGTTTAATATTCTACGGTAGATTTACATACCCGAAATTTTTCTTTAAAGCAGAAGTCTGTAATTGAGAAGGAGAAATTGATTCTGCTTTTAAATGATCGTCGTTGCCTCCTCGTTTGTATTTGTTCCAAGTATTCATCATCACTACTCTCACTGCTCGATGTAAGTACCATTTTTTTGTAATAACCTTTTTCAATACACTTTTTTACACCTTCAAAATTCAAAATATGATTTCGCGACAGAGGGTAACGCGCCTGTCAGAATTGTCGGACAATTCTACAAATATGTCAACATGTCACGACAATTTTCTGTTTAATAAAGCAGATTTGACAAGTTTTTCACGACAAATTGTCACCTGTCAGCTGTCGCATATAAAGTTTTATAAAACAGAAAAATGTCAAGAAAAAAAAGAATCCGACATATTTGTGAATTTTCCACCATGACAATTTTGTCGCCTGTAAGTTTTATTAAACAGAAAAATTGTCGAGTTGTCACTTTTTGACATATGTCGGACTTGTCGGATTGTCAGCTTTATTGGATAGGGCCCAGTGCGACTCCATTGAAAGAAATGTCATAGAATATTAATCTCGTACATGAAATCTGGCATGAAGAAATGTTCGCATTTAGTAGTAGATTTCGAAAACCATTTGTACTAATGGTTTTATAATAATGGCAATACGAAAATGCCATTAAAACACAATTTTATTACGAGACCATCGACCGATGTGAATTTAGCAGATTACTAACTTTAAACAAAATGACAATGGGATGAGAATGGAATCGTGTTGGAGTGACGAATTTATTAAAATAGCAGAATTAGGCCCCAGACCGCGGTCAAGGGAATATTTTTAGTCTGTTAGTGGAGGCGTTCCATCACCTCTTGATTTCCTTTCGGCAATTTTTTGTTTGACAACGCATTCATAAAAAAAAATGTATCTTTTTGAAGTCATCTTGTAGGTGAGTGCTTACCTATTAGGACACATTTCTAAATTAATGTATCACATTTCACTTAAGTTACATGACTTATATCTTAAGACTTTCTCAATATCATGGTAATTGATTATTTTAACTGCAGTATACCATTAAGCTTTCAATCCTCAATTCCAGGTAGGAATGACAATATAAAGTAAGCTTCCAATAAAGACTGTTATACACCGGTAACATCGTGTTTCCTAATGGCTGCGCTTGCGCCGAACGCTTGACACTATTCCGGCCCACGCGCAACAAATGTACTGCGCCTGCGCCGCCGTGCCCCATTCAAACGACTGGCATGGCAACTCTCTAAAAATAATGTTATTCTAACCTCAAAACTAATGCTTGTTTGATATTAATGGATTGGATGGGAAAGTTGTTGTTTAGAATTTGATTTGGGAGAAAAATGTGTCGGTGGATTGATATCTTTTCAAACATGAATTTCGTAGAGGAAATGATGATAAAGATGCCTTATGTGGGTTATCGTGATCAAATTGGCAGGACTTTCAACTAAAAATTCGAGGATGGGTGGCAACTGCCAACTAGCACTGATCTCATGTGAAGGATGACCGCCTGGAAGGGGGAGGGCTGAATGCTGTATGCCAGTAATGGTAGCTTTACAGGATAGGTATATGTTAATGGCTACGCAAAGTGTATGTGTGGCGTTCAATAATCGTTGTATTTCTGCATGAACAATCCATAATAACTATACCTAACTACCTAATCTATTCAAGTCAGGGTCACGAAGTGGCTCTTAACATTAACTTATAACGAAACTGAAGACCTACTACGGATATCGCTTAACTTAATATACTTAGTAAAATAATAAGTTTAAATTTATATTTATACAGACTTACCTACATAAACACAAGTTTTCACCTTATTTATCTATCCCTCACATATTTACAGACCTATACATAGATACATAAATAGGCCACATATTAGTTGAATTAGCTAGTAAATATAGTGTTGTAATTTAATTGTGATATACTGTGCTCGTCTTACAACTATCGTTACATGTCCAAAGTATAGGCGAGGACGCTGGGACCCCAAACACAAGTTAAATCTTACATTGGGTGCCAGAGCTCATCGTAATCACTCTTTTCCCTAGTTGTAACGCTGCATAGTGCTTAGATAAGTGTTTCGTGTACAATTGTTGAAGGTAATAAATAATATATATAATATATATAACACCTCCTCTATGAAGTTAGCAATATCTTGTAATCACGTTCTCGAAAACGTTTCTAGCCATTTCGATGAAAGTTGTGATATTCGAGAGTTTTTTGGGTAAAAAATCGTTCTCGCTATTTCTTATTTCTGGGAAAATTATATTTTTACCTTAGCAGAGCTCAGTCACCTAGGTGACCCAGGTACCTACTTTGAATGAAAATGGACTTATTAAAAATAAGTAATAAATTAACAGTGCCCATTTCTAGTGTAAAAAAAGGTTTTTGCGGGGTGTATTATTTGATAATTATTATACTATTAAATGAGTCACACTTTCCATCTCCTAGTGCTGAACAAGCATATACTTTGTGACTACCATAAATAAGATTTATTTTTAAAATCTTAAATCAGTCGGGTTCCAGAAAATATTTAACACTGCCATTAGAATGTCAGCAGTAACATTAACATTTGTCTTCCTTTAAGTAAAGCTAACTAAGCATGTATATTATGTGAATGGAACACGGTTATTTGAAAGAATTTTAAACTTCAGTTAGTGCTGCAAATGGCCACTTCACTACTCAATGGGGTAGACGACTAAAAAATAATAATTGGTCCGTCACTTAGATTATCAACAAATATTTGACCCATATTTTTTCTTTACGCAACCGAAACGTGGTCGCTCACAATGGGCCTCATCAAAAGGCTTAAAGTCACCCAAAGAGCAATGGAGAGGGCTATGCTCGGAGTTTCCTTGCGTGATCGAATCAGAAATGAAGACATCCGTAAGAGAACTAAGGGACGTAGCCTGAAGAATTGCCAAACTTAAGTGGCAGTGGGCAGGGTACATTGCTCGCAGAACGGATGGCCGATGGGGCCGAAAAGTTGCGGGAATCCGTTGGATGCGAGTCACACGGGACCGGTCAATGTGGCGACACTTGGAGGAGGCCTATGTCCAGCAGTGGACGTCTTTCGGCTGAGATGATGATGATGGTGATATTTTCTTTTGTTACATTAATCAAAATTGACGAAGATACGACGCTTTTGAAATTCAAGTGTCTATTATTTTCCAATACTCTAACTAAATAGATTTGTAATGTTTTGATACTGTCCTCATGCATATTCGTGATTTTAAACTCGATTCCGTTTGAAGAATGTTGGGTCACTTGGTCGGTTAAAAGTAATATCCCTTTTAAGGTCTACTTGTTATTCTGCGAAATCTCAACCCAAAGCGTTAGGCAGTTTAGTACCTAATAGAGCATCCACATTTCACCAGATACATCCATCCATCGTCTCATGTAATGAGACGTGGATGTAACTGGTCTCATGTCTCATGTAAGGAGCCTATTGCCATCAAACGGACACAACTACAGACTCTGTTGCTGATACTGAGAAGTTCTTAATGGGAAAACCCAATGGAATTGGAGCCAAGACCTTATCCCGACCATTACACCACCACCATTACACCGTGACCGTGTGATTAACATGAGCTAAATTAACAACTCTATTTGTGATTAGAATAAAGTTCTAATCATCTTGCACTACAAAGTGGTTGTTACGTCAGTGACTGCGGGCCAAATAGCGCGAAATGAGTGGTTTCGATCGATTTACAAAAAATCTATTGATTGTACTAAAAAAATTAAGCACTGTGATGCTAATAAATGTTCCTTGTGGAATTATTTGCCAAAAAATCTGAAGGAATACTAATGAAATGATATGAGGAATGTAGAGTGATGAGTTAATGATTGACACCTAGGAGCTAACTTAGTGTCGGAGATTTTTAATTTTTTTATATTTATTTTACTTGTTTATTTATTTGCCAATGAACGTTCACTCAGATTCAAACGCTCCTCCACAAAGCTCAGTATTTCCGCACGATTATCACGCTGCATGTGGGTGCGACGCGCCGCCATCACCGGCTTATCGTAGTGTTGTGACATTCACACTAATGTTGTCAGCTATTAGTGTTGTTCTCGTTACACAATACTAAATAAATCTCTTGTCGTTGGGACAATAACTTACGGTGTTGTTGACTTTTTGGTAGATTAGAATCGTTGGGTTCTGTTGTTATTATTTTTAAGGCTTATTTTGTTTGAACAAAAAAGCTGGAAAATGTTTGATTACGTTCTGATCCTCTCCCCTCCTGTGTATACATCTGTATATGCAGAGTTGGAGTAAGACATTAAGTTGATTAATTCTATACGAATATTATAAACTCCGGAATAACTACTGGTTGGAGTTGAAAAATTCTTGTTGTGTTGGAAAGTCAACTTAAAAAGGAAGGTAATAAGCTATATTATGTGACGCAGACCAAGTTACATTCGTCACCTAGTTGGACATTATAGGAGGAATCTGAGACCGAGATCTATAAACATGACTTAGCACGTAGTTTGTTTAAGGTGCACCAGGGTTGTTACCGAAATTCAAATTTTCTAAGTTTTTTTTCAGTTTTCAGGTCAGATTGAATTTCATAGGCTATCCTGGCGCTTTCTTCTGTAGTATTACTTCTGTCACAGTCGCACAGCTGTCAGACTACAAGTGCAAGACAAAGATGGGAACACTCAAAAGTCAAACAGCAGGGTATGCTACGGTAGCTGCGGGACTGTTTGAAAGAGACATAAAGGGCGAGGAAGGAACATGGATGGGTTTTAGTCAGTAAAAGTCTGAAACTCCCTCTCGCTCCGCCTATAGTGGGAGAAGAAAAGAGAAAAAAAAAAAAAGGGTATGCTATGGTTATGGGAGGTACGGTTATTTCAGCCTTCCCAGAAAGAACACCTTCCCAAGTTCCAGACCACTTTTGATTTCGTAACAAGATAAAGAACTACACTTCACTTCACTTAAGTATCAGAATCAGATCTTTGAAAGCCACCTGCGCTTGCGACGACAATGAGGCGGTCTCTAACAACATGTTCAACTATAATCTTTTATGTGGGTGTGACTGCATCCAACACCAACATGGCTATCTAGTCGTGTTCACACTAATGTTATCGGTTGCTCAATATTGATCGTTTCCTTTTTGTTTTCGCCTTGTGCTTGTTGTTTTTGGAGTGGTAGGGTTCACCCTTAAAATATCAGATTTTCTTCTTTCTTTTGTTTTATATTGGTCTTGTTAGTTAGTATGTATTGGTCAAATCATGCAACTGAATTTAAAACCAGTCCTCTCATCCAATTGAGGTGAAGTTTTTCACACTGAATCTGATGACAATACATTTTTATGTACGACTTGATCCTGCAGTCAAGATCACGTTCTCATGAGAACTCTTCAACGAGGATAAATATTTCTTATTTTCTTCTTTTAATTTTTATTCATAACTAGCTTCTGCCCGCGACTTCGTTCGCGTGAATTTCCCGCTTGCAACATTTCTTATTGCTGCTCCGCTTCTATTGGTCATAGCGTGATGTTATATAGCCTATAGCCTTTCTCGAGAAATGGACTATCCAACGCAAAAATTATTTTTCAATTCGAGCCAGTAGTTCCTGAGACTAGCGCGTTCAACCAAACAAACAAACAAACTCTTCTGCTTTAGAATATTATATAGTATAGATTTTTTTTTTTTCGTTTTTCCAGCTCTATCAGGCTTGTTTATTTCTTTAAACCTACAAACGTAATATGTTGAGGTCCGCTTACATTTTTACCAGACATGCTACCAAGGGATATCGTAATACCCTGTAGGCACTGACTGAGGTCTATGTTCACCGAAAACATAACGGTCTGTTCATCTAAAAACAGCTGTCACTGTGACATGTTCCCATACAAAAAAAGTGTTTTAAAAAGCTGTTTTTAGATAATCAAACCGTCATCTTATTGGTAAATATGGATCTAAGTTTTGTTGCGGAAATCAGATAGGCTGTCGCTCCATGTAAAATACTGGTGTTCAGCTTTCAGGTTAGACTGGAAGCCGACCCAAACATAATTGGAAAAAGGTTAAGCAGATGATGATGATTTAGAAGCTTCTATCAATTACGTAAACGACGCTTGACTTCATTTTGGAGCTCGTGGCTAAATAATATCCAGCCGGTCGGGTCGATCTTTAGGTTAAGCCATGCTTGCTTAGGTTGGTCTGTGGATGGGTGACCACCCTTACATACCGAGTTTCCTTCATGCCTCGGAAAGCACGTTAAGCTGTTGGTCCCGGCTGTCATTACAGGTAGTCAGTGGCCCAAAAATTCTGACACCAGTCTTACCAAGTGGTATCGTATTTCCCATTATTAACTGGGTTGTGGAGGTCAGATAGGCAGTCGCTCCATGTAAAATACTGGTATTCAGCTGCATCCAGTTAGACTGGAAGCCGACCCCAACATAATTGGGAAAAGGCTAGGCAGATGATGACGATGCTTGACTTCATTTTGGTATAGTTTCTAAATACTTCAGTTTGTATCGGATATTATTACCGGTCGTAGTATATGCATAACAAAAATCTTCCTTCATCACTTTTGTACATTTTTGGTTTGAAATACCTTGTGGCCCAACCCGATGCGGCTGTAAAGTGTGCTTGGTTTGAAACGGTGTTTGTAAATCTATTATGATTTTAGAGGTCTGTTTTGATACATTTTAAGTACGTGTAAGATACAAACTTCAACGCTCAAGTATCATTAAGTAAATGTTAACACTCAGTTTATGGAGATACGCACAACCTACATTATTTTGGTATTATCATCGCTATATTCATAATTATTATATAAAGGCCTCGTTGGTCGCAAGCGTTACTGCTGAGCACTCATACTCACGTCCTGGGTTCGATTCCCAGCCCGCGTAGCATGACCACCGCAGACACGACAGAGAGTCGACAAGTCTTTTGTTCATCTGTCATTTTGTCGATTTAATGACAGATGAATAAAAGATTTGTCGAGTCTCTCTCGTTTCTCCGGTGGTCATGCTAAGCGGGCTGGTCGGATATAGTGTTATTGTGACTATTAGGAATTTCTCAATAACAGTCACGGAGTCCTGGGTTTGTTCCCGGTTGAAGGCAAGGAAAGGGTCGTCCCCTATTAAATGGGACTTAAACATAACTGGCGAAATGTAGGTGCACTATAGGATAGACGACAAAAATCGAATAAGTCCGTCAGATAGATCATTAAAAAATATTTGACCCGTATTTTTTCTTTTGTCACGTAAATCAAAATTGACGAAGATACGAAGCTTTTAAAATTCCTAATACGTCACGCCTAGGTATAATTTTTACCTAGTTCTGACGTCACGAAACGCATCAAAACTCGAAAGTGGGGGCTCGAGTTTTGATGCGTTTTATCTTTGTCAATATTCATTGATTTAGAAAAACGAAATTATTTTTCAGTAATCTTACTGACACAGACTAAATAGATTTAAGTATAATTTTCTTGATACCGTCGTCATGCATGGTACTTAAACCACTGCCTAGCCCTTCGGAGATTGCAAGCGTTATGTAACATTATATTGACTTAATTTCATGACTTTATTCATAACTATGAGTCACAAAGCACGTTAAACCGTTGGTCCCGGCTGTCATTTGTAGATTTTTGATAGTCGTTACAGGTGGTCAGTGGCTTAAAAAGTCTGACAACCAGTGTTACCAAGAAGTATCGTATTACCCGGTCCTAACTGGGTTGTGGAGGTCAGCCACATAAAATACTGGAATTTAGCTGCATTAGGTCAGACTGAAAGCCGACTCCAACATAGTTGGGAAAAATAGGCAGATATTGATGATTTGTAACTATGGGTAACAATTATGATGATGATGACGATTCGCGCCAAAGCCTGATGATACATGCGTATTTGCATAATTCAGTACTAGTTTTTACTTGAGTAGGTAAGTATGGTTGAAAACGACCGGCTAATATCATTTATAAAGAGAGACTAAACAAATAATAGTAAATGTGTACTTGTAAGCTAAAGTCAATATTATTTCATGTTTTATAAGACTTATTTTGAGTGCTATGGGAAATTCTGTATTTGATAAAACTTTAATGTTTTGAAATTGGCAAACAGCGGCAATGTTTACGAATAAATCACGATTTTATTGACTGAAGTGCTTATTATAAAGGTTAAATATTGGGTTTTTTGATTGAATAAATAGTGTTTAAGTAAAGTGTGGGTGTCAGATCAATTGAGATATACTAGGAGCTCGTTCAAAGAGGTTTTACGTGAATAGGGACAAGCCTTTGTATGGTAATAAATCCGCAAACAGCACTTAGGTAACAAATGGTGTTAAAAGTGCGTACTTATGTATAGGTACCGAAGCGTGTATTCTCAACAGGGCTTGTCATAGTTACGAACAAATGTGATCAAACAAAACTAGTCGTTTTTAAGCGGTTGCCAAGGCCCGGCCAATGGATGATTTTCATCCGACTGAGGAGGATTTATCAACCTACATAAGGTCTAAACAAACTCTTAGCGAAGGCAAAAGATACTTTTCTCCCGTCATTGTGACGACTCGAATGGTTTAGGCTGCCTTACGTTCTTAGGGTCCTGGGTTCGAATGACGGTAGGAGCAAATGTTTGTGTGATGAGCATGGACATTTGTTTCCGAATCATGGATGTCTATACGTATAATAAGAATATATACTAACAAAAAAAGTATCTATGTAGTATATCAACTATCTAGTGTCCACGACACAAGCTTTGCTTAGTGTGGCACTAGGTGGCGCTGTGTGTTCATGTCCAGAGATATTTATTTATTGTGATCATTTTGTTCTACAATTTAGACCATACCTTGGAACCTTCTACCGAGTTGCGGAGATTTTGGAGGTCAAAGTTCCAACTTTTTCAAAGGTTTTATTATTGTAACTACGACCCCCGTACTATTAAATGCATCTACAACCACTGTTTTGAGTGCATTAATTGAGTCTTACCGTAAAACGTCGAAAAAGTCATTTCTCAATTATATTTTTCCGTAATTTGATGTACAGAATGCTTGTCGAATGGCATTGTGAAGGTCAAGTTAGGTTAGGGTAGTTTTTATAGGAAAGTTTACACTCTGTCTTATTTATTTTTACCTTTCGCAGTATATTATTTTGAAAAGAGCCTATTTATAACCTACCTGCTCCATCACATAAAGTAAAAAAAAAGCAAACTAACTAAAAAAAAAGTAAACTAAAAAAAAGCAATTTAAAACTTCCAAACATGCTTAAAATTCAACGTCACCAGCAAACTCAAGTGTGCCCAGAAAATTGGGAAGCATGCACTATCTACCGATCTGTAGGGGACGTACCGGATCCGTCACCTCAAGTACCACGAAGTACTGCCAAGTGTACTGGAGAATGTGAAGAACATCGGAGAATACTTGAGAATGACTGAGACTCTGCTAGACTTTGCTGAGTGACTTTTAAGTTTGGAGAAAATAGATGTGGGTATTTATAGAGTTTTGGCTTTGATCTTCAGTTGTGTAAAGTCCATTCATTATAAACTTGATACAAGATTAATAGGAGAGTACATTGTAATCCTACTTTAATATTATGAATGCGTAAGTATGTGAATATGGGTGGGTAAATGTTTGTTACTCTGTCACGCAAAAGCTACTGACCGGATTAGCATGAAATTTCGCACACAGATAGGCTATAACTTAGGATACTTTTTATCGACGGTAGCAAGATCACGTGGGACAGTTGCCGAACTACACGCGAGCAGACCCGCCGGCATAGGTTGTACAACATAATTTACTAGTTTGGAAAATCTTGCAAGACTTTTCATGACTTCATTGCTTGTTCCAGGTTTTACGCGTTTTCGTGTAAGTACTCGTATATGCATTTTTTTTCATTCGAATCTATAATTTAGGCAACCTAAGGTATGATTTACTGGTCAACCCATCCAAACAGGGTTATTAGGCTGACGTTATTGGCAAGAAAATGCATCGATGCGTACTAATGAAAACGTTATATAAAAAACAAGGTTAACATTAAAAAAACAGTTACATATGTGGGTATCAGACGAAATCAATTTACAAAATAAATGTTGTCAAATACACAACAAACAACAGATGAATTGCAACTCTACGACTTTTCACCTAAGGTTCAGTTTTAGATGGTTATGTTTTCAAGTGCAGTAAATCTTATGGTGGGTACTATCGGTTCTCACGTGCTTCTCACGGTAGGTATGTGATTTATCGAGAATGGAGGAGCTAGGCGTAGGTAAGCGTGGGCGCAGGCAACTCGTTACCGTGTCCCGAATACGCTAGGTGCTTCGACGCCATTAAAATATTATGTTTTGTGTCAGATTTGTGCGCGTGAGATGAATTATTATGAAGTTTTGAATGTCGAAGTGAGCTTTACCGAGTTAGAATAATGTTGCTGAATCAACGTAATCTGCCTCGCCTTTTTCCGACTAGAATAATGTTGGGTTTTGCTTCCAATCTAACTGGATACAACGAAATACCCGTATTTTATATCCAGCACCTGCCTATCAGACCTCCACAATCCAGTTATTACTGGGTAAAACGATATAAAGCATAACTGACAAATGCTTGCACTGACTGGACAGGTCCACCCAAATCTGTGTGGTTCTTTCTTCAAAAGACCATCTCAGACACTAATCTGCATAGTCCTCATGTGAATTAAGCAAGATTGTCTGGACTTCAAAAGAGACTATGACCTCTGAGTTTGTTTCGGCTGTTTCTTCTCAGAGTAGTCAGGTACGAAACACCGGCCCCATCTAGTTAAAAAAAAATGACGTGTAAAAGTGTTTGAGAAAACCTACTTGCTGAATAAATATCATTTATCATTTATCAAAGACTTTTGGGCAACTGACTATCTGCATCGAATGTCAAAGATGTGCAAATGACAGCCGGGACTTACGGCTTAAAACGGTAGCCGAGGCACAGAGTATACAACCGCGTGAATCGGTTGCACCACGTCTCAGTTTATAGTCTATGGCACCACGTGCGTGACCACTGGCCGCTTGTCGCGTACGCGGCAAAAGTGGAAAAAACCGGTTTACGCTGTCACTGCCAGTTGAAAATCTCAGGGTTGTCAGGGTAACACACGCTGTTTATTTTGTGACCAGTTACAATATTTTAATGTCAAAACTTGGTATTTATTAATAATGGTTGTTTATTGTACTGTGTGTATGAATAATACTAGAAAAAATAAAATATATCATACTTTGACTATCCCAAAGAGTACAATAGGCAAGTAAATATTTGATTAATTTGTCTTTACCTACTGTGACAACCCTACCAAAATAGGTAAGAATTTTGCACGTTGTTAAGAAGCTTATAGTTTTTTTCCGTTTACTTACTCATATGGCCGAGGCATGGAAGAAACTCAGTATGTAATAGAACCTACGCATAATTATGTATTGCGTTGGTATTTGCATAATTATGTCGCATAATCTCTGTTGAACACCAATTTATATCAGTTTACGACCCACATTCTTCCAAAAATTTCAAATAAATAATAAAATAATGCTATAATACATTCAGTTTCATTTATTTTATTACAAGAAAAGTTTGTCGTTGTGAAAGTTGAACCGTAAAACTGTTACGAAACGAAGACCGTGAAACTACTATGATGAATTTGAAAAACACTGCTTTGCTTTAATGTTTTCCATATTAGAAACCAGTGTTTAATGGCTAAATAGGGCTTTAAAGAAATAAATAAAGGTTATATGACACCGAAGCATTTCAGAATTTTCATTGACGAAAAAGAAAAAAGAAAACAACAACTTGTAATAAAAATATTAGATTTTTGTTGTTAAAGTGACATCAGATACCAACGGTTATTTCTAATGGCTTGTGGTAAGACCGTTTTCATATTAATTACTAACAACAGCTTTTCTTCTTAAAATAAGTTATGAAAACCTCTGAAGCTAGTCCACAAGTTAAGCAATTTAACCCTTCGAACATTCAGTTTGCCCTAAAATTCTTCGTGACAAAAATCTTGACAAAAAACATGTTGTTTGTATATTAAAACCTCTTAGGTTCAGTAAACAAGTAGGCTGGATGCGAGATTGGTCATTCCTCAATGCGAGGTCACGACCGCGCCTGACTCCGCACTCATCGTGGAAACTCCCCCTACCCCGTGGTATCAACCCCCTGGCTCGGGTAGTGAGGGATGAAAGAAATTACGCGGCAAAACTGTCTTTTAAATCAGTCTTAGATGACTAACACATCAAACATGTTATGACATCACGCATTTAATCCCTGAAAGGTGCCGAAGCAGAAGTGTAAGTAACTAAAATAGTGCAACCACATTTTGGCCAGTTATGTTTAAGTTCAATGTAATAGGAGGCGAACCTTTCGCCATCAACCGTGCCAAAATCCAGGTTTCGTGGCTACCGAGAAATTACTGACGGACAAACCCAATGACATATTTGTCCGAACTGGAACTCAAACCCAATATCTCATGCTCAGTCGCGACCACTAGACCCGAGGTAGTCCCGTGATTTAAACCGGGAAAAACAGGTTCACATACATCTGACACAATCCGGTACATCTGACAAAATCAAAGTGTCAGACAATTTGTGTGCACTTTCTTTACAAAACCATTATATAATGCTCTGGAATGTTCAACACAATGAAAACAAAAGCTTGTAAAATCAGAAGAAAACAATTTCCATAACGCTGCAGATCATTGTACCCATAATTTTCTCACCGACAAACAACATCAATCATTTCAAAATTCTTACAACCCCGAAATCACATCCAATTCGTTCGTCGTTCGCGACAGATGCCGAAACACCCCCTACCTGGGGGTGAACCCCTTTATCCCACCCCTCTTTTGTGATACACACGAATACTTGACGATTTTTCAGCTCATCCAGTGAATTTTAGAAGAATCTTACATAATATAATCCATCTGTTACGGCGGGATTCGCGGGGGATTTGAAAGGGAATTACTTTTAATGGTGATTTTTGTGGGTGTTATGCTAAATATTGGAGGTTTTTCTTTAAAAAAGGTACGGTGCTGTTAGGTTTCTTGGGAGTTGCTGGAAGAAGCTCTGAATATTTTTATACAATAGCTATGCTCTCGGCTTAACTCACATGACTGTGCAATTTTTGACAATAATTAACGTTAATAACGTGATCTAGTACATCATAGTACTTTAGTAAAACCTTAAGTTTATAAAACATAAATTTTACATTTTTTTGTACATGTGTACAATTTTGGTTGACCTTAGTATTCGGTTTTATATCTTCTGTTTGCAGGTAACATAAGATTTCTGCAAACCAATGCAGAGCACACTTCCTCCAAAGAATAATAAAAAAGCGGCCAAGTGCGAGTCGGACTTGCCCATGTAGGGTTCCGTAGCAGATTAAATGAAATGTAAATTGCTCTTTACGATTTATTTATTTATTTAAACTTTATGCACATAATGTACAATGTACAAAGGCGGACTTAATGCCTTGGGCATTTTCTACCAGTCTACCTTAGGGTGATGCAGAGATAAAACAGTAAGTGCAACCGTGGGTATAGAAAATTATGAAGAATAAAATATAACAATAAATACATATTATAATTATACATACATACAACAAATTATAAAAAGTGAGGAAAGATAAAAAAAAACAATAAAAATACGTTAGTAGATGAAGAAAACAAACAAATTAATTGTGGGATAAGTCTGCCAACTTTATGACGTTTTGAAAAAACTACTGACTAGATCTCGTTCAAACCAATTTTCGGTGGAAGTTTACATGGTAATGTACATCATATATTTTTTTAGTTTTATCATTGTCTTATTTTAGAAGTTAAAAGGGGGGCGCACATTTTACTACTTTGGAAATGTCCCTCGCGCAAACTATTAAGTTTAGAAAAAAATTAAGTTAAAATCCTCAATATCATTTTTGAAGACCTATACATAGATAGGTACTTCACACGTATGGGTTTGATGAAAAAATGTATTTGAGTTTCAATTCTAAGTATGGGGAACCCCCAAAATTTATGGTTTTTTTACAATTTTATGTGAAAATCTTACTTCTACATCACAACTTCGAAAAACACTACTTCGACAGATCCCTTTTCCGATATTACATGAGTACCTAAGTTCATCTATGTGCTTAACATCAAAATTATATTTTATTTTACCACAAAACCAGTCTCTTTGCTTCAACCATAGGCTCCAACCGTATCACAGAGCAGACTAAACGATTTTTAATTCAAGAGAACCAACATAAAAATCACTAGCAAACTGTTTAGGGCGTCGTGAATTTTTAAAGAGGCGCAAATGAGAGGGTTCTGTTACCGGCTCGACGAGAAAGCAAGCAATACATCCAACCTTTTGTTTTTGACTACCCTCCAAAATAACCACCCTTAGTAGACCCCTTTGTTCTCCGAAAACTCCCGAACATTTCCGAAGTTCGCTCCGTCTGGCAGGCCACCTAAAATTGGGCGCATGGGATAGAAATAACTTAAAAAGAAAAATTAATGCTGGGAAAAAGAAAATGGGAATGTTGAATGAGAAAATGGTGGGGGAGCTCTGATGCTGGTCCTAGGTGGCTACTGAGTGTGTGGACTTGGCTGATTCTGGAAAATAAAACTTACTTTCTGTCGGCTCTACAAGACACGATCTATAGCCGGTTCGTGGTGGGCAACTGGGCCTATCCCAGTTGTAAACGTCCCTTTGGGCCTTGTTTCGTTCTGTCTCCTGCTGATACGGACGGAAGTGGAAATTACGGTTTTTTCCTACTCCGCTATACTTTCTGATTAATTTCGTTGCGGGATCCAGGAAAGTTAAATTCATACTCTGAGACTTCGTCGAGCTTCATTTTCTCGGAGCTTTTCTGGTGGTCCCCAAAGTTGATTCTGGGTTTCAGGAGTTACAGTGGTTTGGGAACAGCGTGGTGGGCTAGTCCCAAAAAAAATGACAGGATTTATGGACTTAGTGAAAGATTATATGGCTACAAATGAGAGTCACTACAGAGCTCACAATTAATAGAGAAATCTTACTTCCTCCTATAATATTAATTTAATAAATGCGAAAATTTGTAAGAGTGGATGGATCAATGTTTGTTACTCTTTCCCGAAAAACCTAATGAACGGATTTACATAAAATATTGCACCCAGATAGTGTATCTGGTGTACCTGGATTAACACATACGATACCATAGGATTTTATCCCGGTAGTATGATCCCGTGGGACAATATATTTATTGATAGACTTTGAAAGACTTACAGCTAAATACAATAGTGATAAATAACAGAATGATAACCAGAAAGCCTATTAGAAGTCTTCACGTATAGAGCTTTCTAGTATAAATGTTACAGTGGAACAAAATATACAAACTGCCAAATAAGAAAAAAAAATACAATAAATCATCACCGAAAATGTGTACTTAAAAAAATATAATAATTGCTACAGGTTATTTCACACCATGAGAACCAGTGTTAAAATTAGATTAACATACAATAAAAAAATAAATAGAATAAAAATAAAAACAAAGTCTAAAGAAATTAATGCTTGTAATTATCGAACCTCACGCTCTAAGTTAGTAGAGAAACATGGAAGAAGAACCATGCTGGATTGACGTGTGGACTATAAATAAATTATTATAAATGCAGAAAAATTCAATTCATCGTTCTCAATATTCTTCGAGTTGGAAGCTTATAATACTACTAGCTGACCCGCGCAACTTCGTCTGCGTCACATAAGAGAGAAAAACGAAAGGAAAAATAATCCCCGTTTTTGCAACATTTTTCATTCCTGCTCCACTCCTTATAATTGTAGCGTGATGTTATATAACCTAAAGCCTTCCTCGATAAATGGACCTATCCAGCTCAAAAAGATTTTTTCAATTCGAACCAGTATTTCCTGAGATTAGCGCGTTCAACCAAACAAACAAACAAACAAACTCTTCTGCTTTATAATATTAAGTATAGATTTTCTTAACAAAATCATTCGTGACATTAAAGCGTAAATCGTGCCTCGAGGTATTATGACAGATTTCTAGGACATAACAAATGCGAATTAAATATCCCAGTTGACTTTAATGAATTACCACTGACAGCAAAGAGCCGTAACTCACGGAAATCAATTAGAAACCACTTTTACTTTCAACCAACAAAGTATAAAGCAATCGTGCTTTTATTTCTATCAATTAAGCAACCGAAATCGTGAGGCACAATTAGTATTTATTATAAAATCATTGAAGACAAGTACGGTCTTAGCACGAACGAGCAACGTAAATAATAAGTAAATAAAAAAGATGTAAATTTTTATTCTTTAAAACCCAATCTTATGTCATTTTTTTTTACTGGGAAAATCCCGCTACACTATTTCCAAACCACTGTAACTCCTGAAACCCAGAATCAACAGTGGCGACCACCAGAAAAGCACGAGACAGTGAAGCTCGTCGAAGTCCCAGAGAATGAATTTAACTGTCTTGGATCCCGCAACGAAATTAATCAGAAAGTATAGCGGAGGAGTAGGAAGAAGTTGCGGGCCTGTTCGAAAGAGATACCGCGGCCCCGGAACATGAAGGGCGAGGAAGGAACATGGATGGGTTTTAGTCAATAAGGGCTCATTTCTGGAGACGCGGCGCGTCGGGCGGCGCGTCGGGCGACGCGGGCCGCTTCAAATTCAAACATATGTCAATGTATGAGAGCGTTTACGGAGAAGCGTTTTTACGCGCGTTTGCTCGAGATGCAGCGTTGGACGCCGCGTCGGACGCGGCGGTGCACGCGGCGTCCCCCGCGGCGTGCGACGCGGCGTTATGTCATGGAGACTGCCAGTTTTTGGGGGATGGTGTTATGCCCAATGGACTAAGTAAATTAGTGTTGTATGATTACAGTTTATAGTAAAATATGTTAGCGTTTCCTTTTGCTACATTAAAAAAATACTCTTCTTCTTTGACAGATTTACACTAGATAAAAACATGGTTTTCGCATGGAACTGCTAGAAAAAATAAATCCAAATGTATTGTTTGAGGCAGCCGTAGTTCATATAGCAGTATTTGTATATATCATAGCTATGAATCACGAATTTATTAAAAATATGGAAAAACATAATTCCTTCAAAATTTAGTCGCAGATTTGTTTTATACATAGTCGTATGAGCCATGTTTTGTAATTATAAACGTGTACTTTTTGGAACGAAATATCTTAACGCGTCTTACAGATAGTGCGATTTAGTAGAAATCGTCACGTTACGAAATACTGCACGAGGGTCCGTCCCTATACTGGTGAAGAATATAATATAACACTTGAAACTGTTAACATTGACATGAAACATATTTGCTGTGAGCTCATATCGAGTAAAATACCATCTTGCCTAGGTAAACGCATTTAACAAAACATAGCTTTGAATTTTCGAATTACGTTCGATATTACAGAAAAAACGGTTGACCTCACAATTTTTTGTTGTTGTTATGCATCTAAATCACACGCAAAAGAAATAAATATACATAATCAAAAATATTCAAATCTTTCATTGCTCTTTCTCACATAAATCGTCTACTTTGACAATTCTTGCTGCCCGTCAAATGTCACATTTTCAACGCCAATGTCGCCATTGTTACGATGCGTTGCTTAGCCAATTAGACACGAGCGTTGACAACCTACCCAATCACAAATTCGTGATGATAATAGAGAACAAACTAGCTGTTTAGAGAAAACAAACTTTGTAGGGCCGTCTATCAAAAAGTTTGGTTTGAAGTTACTAAAAAAGCGGCCAAGTGCGAGTCGGACTCGCCCATAAAGGATTCCGTAGCAGCAAGTTACATAATGTAAAGGTAAATTGCGGTTTACGAAATATGACGTATTAAAAAAAAAACAACTTACTAGATCTCGTTCAAACCAATTTTCGGTGGAAGTTTACATAGTAATGCACATCATACATATTTTTTTGTTTTATCATTATCTTATTTTAGAAGTAACAGGGACAAACACACACATTTTACCTGTTTGGAAGTGTCTCGCATATCTCATTGTCATTTTTGAAGATAAACCCATGGATACCCCACCGGTATGGGTTAGATGAAAAAACATTTAAAGTTTCAGTTCTAAGTACCAAGAACCTCCAAAATGTATTGTTTCTTTTTTCTATTTTTGTGTGAAAATCTTAATGCGGTTCACAGAATACATCTGCTTACCAAATTTCCACAGCATATTTCTTGTAGTTTCCGAAAATAGTGGCTGTGACATACGGACGGACAGACAGACAGGCAGACATGACGAATCCATAAGGGTTCCGTTTTTTTCTTTTTTTTTTATGTAGGGCATCTCGCAGTTCAGTCTGAGAAGACTGGCTTCTGCTTAACCGGGCAAGTCCTGTGGATGCCTTCAATTTAAGGCCTCCAGCCAGGGCGAAAATGACAATAAACTAAGCGACAGCTCTCTAAGGGCACCCCCTGTGGGGTACGGACCTCGGCTTAGGGCGTCGCTGGGGGCAGCAAAGGGACAGGCTGGATCTGATTGTTTTTATTTAGGGACTGTTTTATTACTACAGGCTCAGCATCGCGGGCTGGATCGAGCAAGGGTCGGGGAGGGATTGAACGGGGATTACGCGCCGGACCTCTGCGGCGAGGTCGGAATGTTTTCGGTCTGTATTTGTACATTCTACAAACTGTACTAGTATCTTTCGTACTCTCTTGCAAGATAGTGATCGGATCGTCGGGGGCAACTAGGATGTGACGTGGACGTTGGACTGAGCTAATACGCGATGGGTCGTACCGGGCGGCCGATGCAATTAGGGGGTTCCTATGCTTGATAGCAGTGTCGAAGTAACGCTTGGAAAGGCGTTTCATGAACTGCTTAACGGTAGGGATTCTAAGGTCTACGTGTAGACTATCGTTACGGACGTAAGGGGAGGCACCGGTTATCTAACGGAGGAATCGGTTCTGCAAGGTCTGCATCGTGTGGATATGACGCGGGTGGGGCATGAGCGAATACTATGCAAGCGTAAGTCATGATAGGACGGATGACTGCGGTGTAAAGACGCAACTTGCACTTGAGTGACAGCTTGCTCTTTCTAGTGATCATGAACGTTTTTTCCCATTTGGCTACGGCACCTTAAAAAGCTCTCGAGTTGGGATTGGGACCAAAGACTTCTTGATGCTCTGTGCTGTTTTTTACAGACAAATGACAATACTGAGACTTCCACAACATCAAAAGAGTTTGCATAGATGATGTGTGTGGTATTTGTTAGGGAGTAGAGGCGTCATATACTAAATAAACACCGTTGTCCTTAATAGTCTTTTATTCTCAGATGCATATGTAAAATAAAATGTGGCTCGAGACGCCATTGAGGAAGTGTCGGTGTTGCCAATGTTAGATGCGATATGCTATCTGACATCTTCCTTCTTTTAAAAAACAAGACTTAACACTACTTAAGTTTTAGGAAATTATTCTGACAAGATTCCATGGCCAGCAATTGGTTTATAAAACAAAGTAAGTATCCAATCCGATTCCTTTATTTTTTTATTTTTTTTAATAATAATTAGCACAATCGCAAGTAGTCAAGCCATGAAAACTTTTACAAAAGTTTGAAACGGAACGCAACTGATGGTTGACGTTGACATTTGTGACGTTTGTCAAACGTCACAATGTCAAGGTTCAAGGTTCAAGGTTAAAAATCAATTAAAATTAAATGAAAATAAATACAAGTCTGATAATTAACATTGTACATAAAAACTTAATTATATTCATCATAATATCTAATTGGTTTCTTCCACTAATCCTGTACTAATTGCGTTTTCATTTTCAGGTACTGCTACAGGCAACGGAGGAGAGGTTGAAGTTGGTTTCAATATGTGTTTGCGATTTCTACGGAAAGATCTTTGAGGAGAAGTGATAATATAGCTACGAGGAAGACTATCCTTTTCTAATATTATACCAGGAACCCAAGTGCTGTTTGGTTTGTGTTTAAAGTAGATTTTGTCACCTATGTCTAGTGTTGTTGGTGTTGTAATAAAATGCTGTTTTAAACTGTTGTTTTTTAATTTTCTTCTCTACCTTACTGGTGTCAACTGTATTTGGTGTTAATGTGGTGTCCGAGGTAGGTAATTTAGTGCATAGTTTGCGTGACATGCACAGTTGTGCAGGTGAATAACCTGTGTGTTTAGGAGTGTTCCTATAGGACGGTTAGTACCGAAGCTCTTCCGGTGCTTGCGGGTGTACTTCCAGTCGATCTGGAGGTGCAGCGGCGGGCTGCAATGTACTATAACGCGCGTGAGACCACGGACGCAGACTTTTTAACCGTACGTGATCGTGCTAGGATTTCTAGATTATTCAAACCACAGACCGACGTCTGGGAGGAACTTTTATCTGAATGGCAATGTAGGTGGGACAATTCCATCAAGGGCAGGCACCTCCACCAGTTCTTTCCATCCGTTCGTGAGCGGCTGGACAGGACATGGCTGGAGGTTGATCACTGTGTTGCCCAATTTCTCACGGGCCATGGCAACTTTAAGAGTAAATTATTTTCCTTCAAGCTTGTTGACTCCCCTTTTTGTCAATGTTCAACATCTGACTGCGAATATGAACAATCTGCTCATCACATTTTGTGGGAGTGTAGTCTTTGGCAAAATGAACGCAATATTATGTTGGATAGTGTACAGGTTACATCCGGAGTTATTTACTATACGGACCTTGTGGAAACTAGAGCAAATTTCCGTGCGTTCAAGCGTTTTTGCCATACCTATTATTGGAATCATATAACAGCTCTCAACTAGGACCCATTAACGTTAATATTTATCCGTGGTGCTTGGCAACTGGGCCTATCCCAGTTGTAAACGTCCCTTTGTGCCTATTGGCCTTGTTTCGTTCTGTCTCCTGCTGATATGGAGGGAAGTGGAAATTACAGTTCTTTCCTACTCCTCCGCTATACTTTCTGATTAATTTCGTTGCGGGATCCAAGACAGTTAAATTCATTCTCTGGGACTTCGTCGAGCTTCATTGTCTCGGCGCTTTTCTGGTGGTCGCCACTGTTGATTCTGGCTTTCAGGAGTTACAGTGGTTTGGGCGTGACTTCGTCGAGCTTCATTGTCTCGGCGCTTTTCTGGTGGTCGCCACTGTTGATTCTGGCTTTCAGGAGTTACAGTGGTTTGGGCGTGTGTGGCGGGCTTGTCCCAAAAAAAAAAAAAAATACATCGGTAGAGCAATGTATGGGTCTGAGTTGTCAGCTTTACATTTTGAAAACATGGATTTAATTGAACCAACCTCTCGTTCCACCATTCCATTTGATCGACTCGTGTATCGGCTTGAAGTAGTGTGGTAAATACCCCATTCACTGGTAAAATCTTTAAATTCTTTACTATTGAAAGGTGGACCATTATCAGACTGTCTATGTCTGTTATTTCTCTGTCTATGACCTTCTGGAGTCTCTCATTATGTTCCTCTATTGTTTTACCATATATAAGAAAATCATCCATCATTATCTTCACACCCTCTATATTGCTGAACTGTTTTACCATTTCGCTGTGAAATATTTCTGGCGCTGAGCTGATACCAAAGGGCAAGCGAGTGAACCTATACCTACCAACAGGGGTTATGAAAGTACACAGCTTGGATGACTCCTCTGACAGTTTCAACATCCAGAAACCTCCATCCGTGGTAGGCAGCAGCGTGGCGTAATAGAGGAAGAGCCGCGACGATCAGTGGATCGCTATTTTATAAAACCGAAAAGTTTGTCTGTGTATGTCCCTAATTTGATCACGGTTGTAATCTATTGCTTGTTATGACCGAGTAAAATAAGAAGAAAGGTAGAAATAAAGAAAACATATTTATTTGGCTTATGCCATAAGTGTACTGAACAAAAACAGAATAAAGTAAAAACTTTTATAAAACTTAAAACTACACAGAAAAAATGAAAAGAAATAATATTGTGCGTCTCACGGCTGCGCCAAATAGGCCCAGTTTAGTTAGGCGCTCGTAGACATAGCGCATAGTCTATTCGCAGAGCCCGGCAGATCAAGCGAAATCCGCTGTTGTCATGCCTCGACGCACTCGCGCTCCCCCCAGCCAGTTCACCCCGTAGGTCGCGATGCGCGAGCCGCACGACGAGGAAGCGGGGGCGGGTCTCCATCGGCGCCGTCGCCTGCGTTGCGTTGACGCGCCGGCCTCCGACATGCTCGGCACTCACGAAATCGCGCGCTTTTAATTTGTCGCCAATGTTAGCGGCCACCAACATGGCAATGTGGGTGGTGTTTTATCCACTTATCTCTGGAATATTAGATCTAAGGATAGCACCTGCGAGCAAGACCTGGGCACGGTTTATGTCGTTCAACTGGTTTGTAAGGTCCACATTCGACGATTGCGACACTTCGGGATGAGCCAGTTTGGTTTCCATAATAACTATCCAATTCCAAGTTACTCATTCTATTGTTCTAACTTCTGTAGTTCAGACAAACACCATAGATTGAGCACAGCAACGGAGTACAGGACCGCACATACCGACGTTAAGCCACAAGTTGGTTTTCCGTTCCCCATATAATTATCTTCTATAAACTGTAGGTTCGGGTACTTGTGTGTTGATGGGGTTCATTGAAAAGTTATTTACAGTTTTTTTTTAATATTTAAATAGCACATGAACACTAGATAACAATGTTATTAGTAAGTTGCACTGGCAGAAGTATTTATTCACTAAATTTATGCCAATTATACTGTTATTTTTATTTATCCGCGAGAAGAAAAACATTAAGAGCTTATGTCTGTTTGACATCCTTGACGTGACATGATGACACAACGCCGCGTGCACCACCGCGTCGGACGCGGCGTGCGACGCCGCGGGCAACGCGTCGCAGCGCGCGCCCCGTCTCTCTATACAATTATTGTACTAAGGCCGCTGCACGCGCCGCCTCTCCGTAAACGGAAAAAACGCACAACGCGCCGCGCGACGCGCCGCGCAACGCGCCGCCCGACGCGCCGCGTCTCCAGAAATGAGGCCTAAGAGTCTGACACTCCCTCCCGCTCCGCCCAGAGTGGGAGAAGTCATTTGATGATTTCCAATCCAAAAAAAAAAAATAGGAGTAGGAAGAAACTTTTCTGTCGTCTTATTTCAATTGTTTGAAAAAAGAAAGAAGACTAGCAGCAAATTAGTCATCATTATCATCATCCATCCAAAAAAAAAACATTTCACAGCATTTTTTTTTGTGTAGGGTTACTAAGTTTGATGTAAAGAATGCTTGGTTGACGACTTCTTGAAAGGTTTTGTTTACACCCTGTTTGATGCGCAAGACGACTTTCAATGTAAAAATCGTTCGCTCGCTCGTGTTAGACCCACAGAACACATTTTATTACCAATAGATCACGACTCAAAATGTAACCGTGCTAAGCCATCTAATTTATTGAATCGAATGTTTATCCAATTATCGATTTAACAACAATGGAATCGATATAATCGGTCGATATTGATCGTTATCGATATATCGGATAAGGTATGTTCGTGATCGCTTATTGTTTGGTTCTTGGCGATTCCGAGATATAATTGTAACGATAAGTATCGTTATATGACAATAGAATAGAAATAGCACTTCGTAAGGCCGTATTTTTGTATTGTTACAATATTTTTTTCAAGATTGAATAGTTTCCGTCACGCCTGTACCTGATTTACAGGGTGTACTGTGTAGAAGATAGAAGCGCGCTCATTGTGTTTTAAACAAGCTGCAATAACTGCCGCTGCGGTTTTGATTCTGAAGCGATTTTACGACTTTGACGACAGCAGCAGTTCTCTTTTCAGTATCTCACATAACTTTGACGCCAGTGCCTGTTTTCTTTTCAGTATTTAAATTGTGTGTCGTTCATCGTCGTTTTAGTGACAACCAATTACACCACTACCGGGTTGTCGGCAGTATCTGGAAAAATGACATCTATGGAAGCGTTTTATAGAATTAGGTACATAGAAACGAATGATGCTTGTGTCTGTCGCTGCGGTCTGACTTTGCGGTTCAGTGATTTTGCTGATTTGGTTTGCGGTCGGCGGTCGCATTCAAATAATTAATTCAGGATTGGAATAATTTCATAAGCCAATAACTAAATGACTATCAATCAAGCAATCAATCAATGATTTTATCATCAGACATCTGCAGGCCCATTGATAAAATACACAAAAATACATTACAACATTAAAATATACTAATACACCCAAAATATAACTTATAAACTATGAACTATGTTCGTAATCTGGTAGCCAAAGCTAGTTAACAACGTAAGTATGGTAACACACTGTATCCTATTCATCCCAAAAATATTACGACGATGTCAATGACGTAATGTCGTAACTCCACGCGGGTGAAACACCGGGTATAAGCTAGTATACTATATTTTGAATGAAGTATGAAAAACGCAGCCAAGTGCGAGTCGGACTCGCCCATGAAGGGTTCTGTAACAGCAAGTAACATAATATAAAAGAAGACGTATTTAAAAAAAATACTTACTAGATGTCGTTCAAACTAATTTTTGGTGGAAGTTTATATGGTAAGTACATCATATATTTTTTTTAGTTTTATCATTCTCTTATTTTAGAAGTTACAAGGGGGGACACATTTTACCACTTTGGATGTGTCTATTCAGTTTCGAAAAAAAAATGAGATTCAGTTCTAAGTTTATAGGGAACCGCCAAAATTAATTGTTTTTTTTTTCTATTTTTGTGTGTAAATCTTAAAGCGGTTAACAGAATACATCTACTCACTTACAAAGTTTCATCAGCATAGTTCTTATAGTTTCGGAAAAATGTGGCTGTGACATACGGACGGACAGACAGACAGGCAGACATGATGAATCCATAAGGGTTCCGTTTTTTGCCATTTGGCAACGGAACCCTAAAAAGGAAGCATGCTGCGCCAGATTCGAATAAATAGTGGAAAAGTAGGAATGATTCTTATAATGACCCTCTATTTTGAATTACAAGGAAGTGGACGTCATTCTATTATCTGATATTACGATGACGTATCCATCTTTCAGCTCAGTATATGAGTAGAAAAATAAAAAAAAACATAGCTTAAAATGGCCCTCGTCCCAAGTTTTCGTACTCACCCCAGCTTTTTGGCTCAAAAACTGTTGTCTGAGCATGCATCCACTCGTGTTGGTACCGACTCAGGGTGTCTTGAGGGTAACACTTATTTTCTTATTGTACTGCTTCTTAATGGAATGGAAACTCGTGTAGCATCCATGTTGAGGATTTTGAGTGACACTTCGTTTTTTTGGCTGTCTGAGGGGCGAAAAATATGTTGGTACCTTAGGTTTTTGTCGAAAGAAAGGGGTTTATACCCCTCATTCATTTGATAGGAGAAGGGGTTCTTACCTCTTCTGTCGTCAGCGTCAGTGAGATTTAGGTGTGAAGAAGTTATGGTAGGTAACTAAAATCTGGGAGAGATATAGGAATATAGCATGATGCCTGTATTTTTGGTAGGGTTTGGCACAGCAAATTGAGAAGTGTAAACATGGACACGAGTGAGCTTGCTAATCTTGCATGGAACGGTAGAAACAATTTTCAGCACGAGTGAAAGAAACAATTCAAAGATCATTGACAACAAAACAGAAACTTAAATATGGATAATATTAGACGGTAAGGCGAACCAAAAGATTTAAATTCTGAACATTCACATCGCTTATGATACGTTTTAAGATCCATATGTACTGCTAAGTAACTAGCTTGTGTCCGTGGCTTTGGTCGAGTAGTGGATCATACTCATCATCTGCCTAGCCTTTTCCCAACTATACCTCCACAACCCAGTTAATCCTGAATAATACGGATACCACTGGTTCTCAGACTTTTTGGGCCACTGACTACCTGTAACGACTGCCAAAGATGGACAAATGACAGCGGGACCAACAGCTTAACGTGCTTTCTGAGGCACGGAGGAAACTCGGTTTGTAAGGGGCCGTCTCCACGAGCGAGAGAATCGCGGCGATTTGACGTATTTCTATAGGAAAATATCGCTGCGATTCTCTCGCTCGTGGAGACGCCCCAAAAGAGTGTATAGAAAAACGTGGCAAGGACGATACTATCGCTGCGATTCTCTCGCTCGTGGAGACGGCCCCTAAGGGTGGTCACCTACCGCGGGAGACGTGGTTGCTACCGGCCACCGTAGATGCGGGCCTGTGGACGGCTGGCTATGGGCTAGCTAGCCGTCCGGCCGTCTAACGACGACGACCGGCCGTGTCGACGGCGCGTTCGTGTTCGCCTCAAAGAGATGTCAGCAAAAGGAGAGGGGCCCGCAAGGGCAGAAGCCTGCCGGGGTTGAGGGCCTGTTCGAAAGAGATACCGCGGCCCCGGAACGTAAAAGGCGAGGAAGGAACATGGATGGTTTTTAGTCAGTAAGAGTCTGACACTCCCTCCCGCTCCGCCCAGAGTTGGGGGGGTCATTTGATGATTTCCCATCCTTAAAAAAAAAAAAAGGGTGGTCACCTATCCACAGACCATCCTAGGCAAGCATGGTTTAACCTAAAGATCGGCCCGAGCAGCTGTTATTATTTAGCCACGAGCTCTTCGGGTAGTGGATTATCTCGGTAGTATGAGTAGTGGTATCATCTTTGTGTCAATCCAGGTCATAAACTATCTGTGTGAGCCAATTTTCATCTAATCCCTTCCGTAGTTTGTTGAAAAAGTAACAAAAATCCATCCACCCTCACAGACTTTCGTATTCGTATTTATATTAATTTCTTTTTTTTTAATCGCTGGCCATTAACACACAGTGCCATTTAGTGCCACACTAAGCAAGGCTTGTGTCGTGGACACCAGGTAGTTGATATACTACATATATAATACTTTTTTGTTTGTTAATACATACCTATACATATAAACATACATGACTCGAAAACAAATGTCCATGCTCATCACACAAACGTTTGCTCCTACCGGAATTCGAACCCAGGACCCTAAGAACAAGAACGTAAGGCAGCCTTATCCACCTCTACGCCATTAGGGTCGTCAAGGTCGTTAGTGAGTTTTACCTATAGCCACAATTCCGTACTCTAGAAAATAAGACAGATACACAAAGATAAAGCAAATTACTGAGAATACAGAATTTGTGGAATAGTCGGTGAATACGCCAAACAACGTATAACAGCTATCTCCTCCAATTTATCGGAACTACCGTCCACCGAACCTAAACCCTGAATTTATGGAAACCTATTCTGCCCATCACATGAACAATCCCAGACAAAGGGGTTCCTGCAATATGTTCCCAACACTGGACACTTCCTCCATTATTATCGCCAAATAACATTCGAATATCGCATTAAATTCCTTTTAAATCTAACTTATAACGTCCTTACATCACACAATATGATCACATTTCACTCAAGGTTATTTTGAGTTGGGAATAAAGGGTTATGCACACTCACCAGTTACGTCACTTTATTTATTTACCACTAAATCCAATAATGATCAGAGTAATAGGCATGTAGACAATATAAAATAATACCAAATACAGGGTGTAAACCACCTCATCACAAAGCCAAGTAACTTTACATAAAATATTAAATAAATAGTTTATTTATTTATATTTATTTATTTATTTAAAAAAATCTAGAAAACGCTGGCGTGACGACTTAGAAGCGTTTGCGATAGATTGGCCTGAGAGTGCCGCACGTAGAGAGGAGTGGAAGACTATGGGGGAGGCCTTTGCCCAGCAGTGGGACAATACAGGCTAATAAAATAAATAAATAAAAAACTTGTTAAAAAGTTGTAACTTTGACCCCCCATATCTCCGTAACTAGAAGGTTCCCAGGTATGGTGTAGAACAAAATGATCGCAATGATGGGGAGAACAAGTGCCTTTCGGCTTCGTGAAGAGGTGTTTTACACCCTTTATATTTAGCCCGTCAGTTAGAGTATTGGAAAATAATGAACACGTATTTTTTTGTTTTATAAATCAATGAATATTGACGTATTGAGAATTTTAAAAGCGTCGAATAGCTTCGTCAATTTTGGTTTATGTAAAAAAATAAAAAACATTGGTCAAATACTTGTTGATAATGTAACTGACGGACTAGTTATTATTTTTTTGTCCGTGTTTTATTTGTTTTGTTCACAGAGAGCATTCGGTTTATACAACGTGTAACTGAAAGGGTATAGTCATATGAAAGGGTGGGTTACATACCATCAAACTGAGCAACTTTTTCTTTGGGACCACCATCAAAATCGCGAAAAAATAATCAACGGCCCCATACAAAATTCCAATACCTACTCGACCAAATGTATGAGACAGCTGATTATTTTTCCCAATTTAGATGGTGGTCCCAAAGAAAAAGTTATTCAGTTTGATGGTCTGTAGCACACCATTTCACATGACTATACCCTTTCTGTTACATGTTGTATATTGCCTAGTGTCATCTCGGAATTGCATACAATTCCAAGGAAATACATACATTTAACAGGAAATTTAAAGTGTGTATTGCATATCTTTGAAACATTATTTTATTTCTAAGTAGGCTCGGAATTGTATATATTTCCTCTGAGTTTCATATATTTCCGGTAACGTAGATCACGTCGCATCTTTAGCTTGGTGTGAACAAAGCTTTACATGGAAATACTGCCTTGTAAAGGAAAGTGGACACAGTCGACCAATATTTTACGAAAGCCTAGCACGAACTAACATGCGTAGATTTACCGACAGGTTTAGACAATGTAACTTAAAACACTAGCAAGAGTTATTAGAAAACAGCTTCTGTTTGTAACGCTTAGTGTAAAGGAGTGTTTTCATTGGCGATAACGGTTGGTAAAGAGTTTTCTTTTCATCTTTTTATCCTTAATGTTGGTCTGCCGTTGAGCTATTAATTACCATATTGATAATCGACATCTATAAAGGTTGTCACAAATCAAATCAGCAGTACAAGTACGTAGGAATCGAAAGGACTCGAAAAGATAAATTTGACAGATATTCTCGATAAAAAGACTTATGGAGTCAAAAACTCATTTTATCGAAAATCACTGTCAAATTTATCTTATCGAGACCTATCGATTCCTACGTACTTGTACTGCTGTTGCGAAACCTGTTTTTATGTTGTTGTTTCATGCTGGAATCACTCACTGTTTGGAATAGGCCTTTCCTTTCTTCTACCATTCTTCTCTGCTCTGTGCGTCCTTTACCAATTTCCAGCAACTTTGACGCGTCAACGCAACGCGCTTACGCGTTACCAGAGAAGTGAAGCCTACCCCGACGCCTATTGGATGTATCAGGGCTCCACAAAGTGGTTATTTTGGCCCACAGTTCATCGGGCATACAGCAGACATGGCCAGCCCAGTTCCACCTCTGTTGTTTGAGCAGGGTCAGTAATTTGTGTTTAGGAGCGCAGTGTCGGGGCTCTGCCCAGAAGTGGGATGACACAGGTAGACAATAACCCGAGATGATGATTCAGATTTTCAATAAGTAAGTACTAGAAAACCAAACCGGAGCTATCCAACTGAGTTCTGCGAAGCAGTCATGCTAGCGAAGGAGGTGGCGGAACGAGAGAGGGAGAGATCCTCTCTTCCCGGCCGCCGCGGGAGACGCACCGGGCGTCGGGAGCCACGTGGTGGCTACCGGCCACCGTAGATGCGGGCCTGTGGACGGTTGGCTATGGGCGTCCGTCCGTCTAACGACGACGACAGGCTGTGTCGACGGCGCGTTCGTGTTCCACGCGCGACTCAAAGAGATGTCAGCATAAGGGGAGGGGCCCGCAAGGGCCGAAGCCTGCCGGGGTTGCGGGCCTGTTCGAAAGAGATACCGCGGCCCCGGAACATAAAGGGCGAGGAAGGAACATGGATGGGTTTTAGTCAGTAAGAGTCTGACACTCCCTCCCGCTCCGCCCAGAGTGGGAGAAGTCATTTGATGATTTCCCATCCTAAAAAAAAAAAAGCTATCCAACTGAGTAACTTAGCCAAGTGAAAACTCGTCTTAACTTAAACTGCTTGTATGCTGAGCATTCGCCAGTAAAAGCCATGTGTTGTCACTGTTGACTGAACAAGAACATTACGTCGTAGCAAATGGACACTGTCACTTTGAAAATTTTACTGCAAATAGTAGTGTACACGATGGGGCTACCTGGCCGCACATGGCCGAGCATGGTCAGGTAATCCAAATCCAAACTTTCCAAACTTTCCAAACTATTTCCAATTCCAAACTTTCCAAACTAATATTATAAATTATAAATATATAATTATAAATTATAATATATAATATATAAATAATATATAAATATATAAATAATATTATTATTATATTATTATATTATATATTATTATTATATTATATATTATTATTATATTATATTATTATTATATATTATTATTATAAATCTATAAATATAAATCTATAAATGCGAAAGTAACTCTGTCTGTCTGTCTTTCTGTCTGTCTGTCTGTCTTTGCTTCACGCCTAAACTACTGAACCGATTTGTATGAAATTTGGTACAGACATAGTTTGGAACTTGAGAAAGGACATAGGATAGTTTTTATTACAAAAAATAAAATAAAAATAAAATTTATTCCGGACATACAGCGCCATCTATTGGTCAAGAGTCGGCATCAATTCAGTACTGAAAATTCATCGGAAAAATGCCACTCTCTGTAACCCTCTCTTTCTCTTATGTGGCGCAGACGAAGTTGCGCGGGTCAGCTAGTTGCCTATATATTTGAGATGAAATAGCTCAAATCAAATCAAATCATTTAATCTTTGCAAACATGGGTTATAGGTACATAGGTGTTCTTTTAGAATAGAGTTCTCCACATTTTGCCGTCACATGCAAATAATTGGTTTACAATAGAATTATAATTTAAAATACGAGTATCAATCAGCTCAATTTATTTATTGTAATTTTCTGTAAGACTAGATTTTATTTAATAGCGCGATAACTTACATATGTAACGGTGTTAAAACTAATATTTTATTTTGTTAAATGAATTGAATTTTGTATAGTAAGTATTTTTATTCATTACTATTAACTTAAAACAACTTAATAGCAATAAATTATTGAGTGGTGACCTAGGGTGGGTAGAACAGAGATGTAAACTGGCTATTAGCTTTTATAATTTATCATATTATTTCGTATTTTATTACACAATATGAACTGGGTTGTGGAGGTCAGATAGGTCAGAAGGTCAAGGTCAGCTGCATCTGGTTAGACTGGAAGTCGACCCCAAAATGATTGGGAATAGGCTAGGCAGATGATGATGATGATTTAGTTTTTGACCAGTTAGCGATCCAAACTCCGGATTTGTGCTCAGAAATTCCTGAAAAAACGTAAAAAAGCGCCCGTCTGGCGAAGACAAACCCAGACAAGATTCATGTCTAATTTGGGTATTTGGTATAGCTACCCAAGTTTTGCCCGTATTGGGTGTAAATCAATCAATCAAATACTTTATTTCGAACAAGAGTCCATATTGGTTAGTAGCGAGCACTTAGGAGCTATGTTAGTATAATAATAAGAATAAAAATCAATTCAACACAACATCATAACAACACACAACAGCCCAATTAGACAGTCCAAATTAGTTCATTAATACACTGTAACCTAATTTAATATAATCTAATTAATTTTATCTATGTAATTAATGTGAATTCATTTAATCTAATTTAAATTAATCTTAATTTAATTTAAGTACTTTAAACCTTACTTCTAGAGGAAACAAAAACAAACTAATTTAAATATCTTTCCTCAGCACCAGGCCCGCAGCTATGCACGGGACCAGTGCATCAGAAAAGGGCAGTCTGGCCTCTCCACAATAACCTTCAGGATGCTGTTGGAGTTTCCACGTACCCTACGCATTAGGGATGCCGTTCTTTTGCGCATGACAGCCTCAAAACTGTCTATGCGAGCCTCGGCAAACATGCCCGACGCACTACAGAACCAGAAGTAAAGGTACTGGTATTCATCTGAAGAAGAAGGATTGCCAAAGAACACCGGTCAAAGCTCGAACAAATTTTTGTTGATATTTTATTTTAGCGTCTGCCCATGAAAATTATATAAAAGTATAGAGTTTGAATTCCTGAAGAGTTTTGTCTTCAGTCATATTTTTCTAGGAAGTCAGGATTTGGAAGTGGCAGTGAGCATGGCACATTGCTCGTAGAACGGATGGCCGATGGAGCTGAAAAGTTCTGGAGTGGCGACTCCGAACCGGAAGATATTGCGTTGGAAGACCTCCCACTAAGTGGACCGATGACCTGGTGAAGGTTGCAGGATACCGCTGGATGCGAGTCGTGCGGGACCGGCCAATGTCCTTAACTTATTTACACTATTTGTTTTTATTCTTTTTCGTAACTGACATCACTTTGACTATCAGAATATCAGCGCCGTGACGTTTTTTTTTTTAAATGTATGTACAGCATCATGCTGAAATAGGAGGAGCCTTTCGGCCTCGTACAGGACCAATCTAGTTTTATTTTTTTAATTATTTTTATATTTATTTTTCATCATCATCATCATCTCAGCCGAAAGACGTCCACTGCTGGACATAGGCCTCCCCCAAGTGTCGCCACATTGACCGGTCCCGTGCGACTCGCATCCACCGGATTCTCGCAACCCTCACCAGGTCATCGGTCCACCTAGTGGGAGGTCTTCCAACGCATCGTCTTCCGGTTTGCGGTCGCCACTCCAGAACTTTTCGGCCCCATCGGCCATCCGCCATATTTCTTTTTATATAATGTTATTTGACCCTTTCCTTTTTGTTTGTTTTCATGTTTTGTCCTGGCGCGTGGCGGGCTTATCAATGCTTTTTCTTTCTTTCTTCCTATGTCTAGCAGTGGACGTCTTGCAACTGAAATGATTATGTTGATGATTCAGCTGCATCCGGTTAGACTGGAGCTGACCCCAATATAGTTGGGAAAAGGCTAGGCAGATTATAATGAGGGGTACTTACTACACCTAAGGCTTACTGGTTCTTTCTGTATTTCGGTAAAAAAATTCCAAACCACTAAAAAACCCTATTACTGCACACATGTTAAATTCACAAGTGGGTTCATTAGCACCACCCGGGAATAGAAGCCGGTACAATGACGCCGCGGGTGTCGCGACAGCCTATTGTGCTACGTACCGTTGGTCTATCGATTTGTTTGCCCATAATGAAGTTCATCATTGAAAACGTTGGGGTAGGCAGGATTTGAAGTGGTGTCAATAAAACGAAATGTAATTTGAAGATACAGAATGTTATTTTGTTCAGTTGTCGAAATGGGAAATTTACAAAATGGGACGTGGTCAAAATGACCTTGCTGTGTTACCATAAAAATGAAGTATGCAAATTCGAGACCAATAAATAATTTTAGCAAGCATTTAAACTTGAATGAGATAATGATGGCTATTACTTACTTTTAAATATATTTTGATTGGTGAAGTGTTAGGTAGAATATTATAAAGGGTGTAAAACACCTCTTCACGAAGCCGAAAGGCACTTTTTCTTCCCGTCATTGCAATCATTATTTTGTTCTACACCATACCTGGGAACCTTCTAGTTACGTTAAATATTGGGAGACAAAGTCCCAACTCTGCGACAACTTATTTTTATTTATTTTTTTATACAAATTTAAGTGCAAGTTTTTTATTTTAAACACCTCTACAACCTCCGTATTATTCAATCCATCCATCAGAACAATGTTTTAAGTACGTTACATTGAGTTAGAACTCAATGTATCGCACTAAAAACTCTAACTAACTCATATTTTTTGGTACACCACAAAACATGAGTTTAATTTGTGCGTAAAGTTACTTAGTTTGATGTACAAAATGCTTGGTTGACGGCTTCGTCATGAGGTGGTTTTACACCCTATAGTTGACGATATTAATTTCGTACATAGCAAAAGCCTCTGTATAGGGAAATGGCTGGCTGATATGCTGTCACGCCTAAACAAAGCGTTGAATGGGTGTCGGAAATCACAAAGGCATTGCAAGCGCCAATAACAATGATTCAATATCAGGTTACAATGGACCGGAATAGTTCACGCTAATTGATACAAGATACCTGCGTTTACGTAGGTATCTATTCATTAATGGTGATCGAGGAGCCCGTGGCTAATTAATTACAGCCACTTCTATCTTTAGGTTAAGGCGTGCATGCCTAGGTTTTTCTGTGGATAGGTGAGCATTACATACCGGGTTGGGCTTGGTCCCGGCTGACATTTACAGATCTTTGACAGTCGTCACAGGTAGTTAATAGCGCGTAAGTCTTACAATTAGACTTACAAATGGGTACTCCTATTGTTAGTGTGTATATTTTTCTTTTTAATTAAAAAAATATGTATTTATACTAATAGCTTCTGCCTGCGACTTCGTCCACGTGAAGTTTTGATATCGCAACGCATCGCCTGCTCAACGGAAGCTTTTTTCCCGCTTGCAACATTTCTTATGCTGCTCCGCTTCCATTGGTCATGTTATGTAGCCTATTGCCTTCCTCAATAAATGGACTATCTAACGCAAAAATATTTTTTCAATTCGAGCCTGGAGTTCCTGATATTAGCGCGTTCAACCAAACAAACAAACTCTTCTGCTTTATAATATTAGTATAGATAGTATAGATTAATTATTTATTTTTTTTATGAAAAATATACACAAAATTAAAACATATACAGCGAGCTTAACCATGGCTCATATTCATATCACTACGAACATAGAGTACAGTACAGAGTATAAGCTTCATACAACCTCGCAAATCGGTTGCACCACGTGTGTTACCACTGGCGGCTTGTCACGTACGCGGCATAAGTGGAAAAAACCGGTTTACGCTGTCACTGCCAGTTGAAAATCTCAGGGTTGTCAGGGCAACACACGTTGTTTAATTTTGTGACAAGTTATTTTAATGTAAAAACTTGTTATTTGTTAATAATGGTTGTTTATTGTACTGTGTGTATGAATAATACTAGAAAAAATATCCCAAGGAGTACAATAGGTACGTAAATATTTGATTAATTTGTCATTATCTATTGTGACAACCCTTTTTTTTTTTTTTAAGGATGGGAAATCATCAAATGACCCCCCCCACTCTGGGCGGAGCGGGAGGGAGTGTCAGACTCTTACTGACTAAAAACCATCCATGTTCCTTCCTCGCCTTTTACGTTCCGGGGCCGCGGTGTCTCTTTCGAACAGGCCCGCAACCCCGGCAGGCTTCGGCCCTTGTGGGCCCCTCTCCTTTTGCTGACATCTCTTTGAGGCGCGCGTGGAACACGAACGCGCCGTCGACACGGCCTGTCGTCGTCGTTAGACGGCCGGACGGCTAGCTAGCCCATAGCCAGCCGTCCACAGGCCCGCATCTACGGTGGCCGGTAGCCACCACGTGGCCCCCGACGCCCGTTGCGTCTCCCGCGGCGGCCGGGAAGAGAGGATCTCTCCCTCTCTCGTTCCGCCACCTCCTTCGCTAGCATCACTGCTTCGCAGAAGGAGGCGACGGCTTCCCATTCCGTCTCGCTCCGGACCATGGATTGAACCAGGGCCGGACGCGAGAGGTCGCCGCCGCCGATCGCCGCCACGAGGACACGGCGGAGCTCCGCCCACGCAGGGCAGACTTCCACCGTGTGCTCCACCGTGTCCTCCGGTCGATCCTCGCAGTGGAGATCCCCCGGGCGATTCCTCCCGCCCGATTCGGTGCAGGTACCTCCCGAAACATCCGTGTCCGGTGAGGACCTGCGTCAGGCGGAAGGTGAGGACGCCGTGGCGCCTCCCCAGCCACTCCTCCAAGGGGGGACTTATCGCTACTATCGTGGCGTGCCCTGATTGTGACAACCCTAACAAATTAGGTAACAATTTTGACGTTGCTAAGAAGCTTATACTCGGTTCCGTTTACTTACTCATGTGCCACTAATCACGGCCTTGGCTTCGAATCCCGAGTTGGGCTAAATGTTATGGGAGTTATCCATCAAGAATTCTGCAACTCAAAGTCTGGATTTGTGGTCCATTTGATGGCAATAGGGTCGCTCTCATTGTGTGAGACTGAAATGTAACTGGAAAAATATGACTTTACAAACAACTACATATAAACAACCCTTTAAGGATTACAGGTTTATGTTAACTCTGATAATTATCATATAATTTTATATTGAATTGCCAATTGATTGACTGACATCAGACAAAATTGTGGCCTACGTAAATCAAAATCAATCCCTACTATTATATAAATGTGAATGTAAGTTTGTTTGTTACTCCGGGGTTGCGGGCCTGTTCTAAAGAGATACCGCGGCCCCGGAACATAAAGGGCGAGGAAGGAACATGGATGGGTTTTAGTCAGTAAGAGTCTGTCACTCCCTCCCGCTCCGCCCAGAGTGGGAGAAGTCATTTGATGATTAATTACCATCACAAAAAAAAAATCTTTTGTTTGTTACGCTTTCACACGAAAACTACTCAACCGATCATCATGAAACTTTGTACACATATTCTTAGAGGTATTAGAAGTAACATAGGATACATTCAGCTTCATCCGGTTAGACTGGAACTCAACCCCAACATAAGAGATGAGATATACTAATAAACGTAGCTCTGTGTGTCGACTAGTCCACACTTATCCCGGGCAGCAAGTGCATGTTCTCGTTCGTTTTATTATTATTATTCCCTTTATTCATTTTTTAAACAAAGTCTTTACATTTTTAAATATTAATATAAAAATATATAAAAAACATTTAAAAATATAAAAAATTGTAGCCCACCGGTATCGGGAACAGGGTCCAAGCTACCGGCGGCGGTCAGGGCTCCAGAGAGAGGAACCTCCTAACAATACGGGCCGTGTCCAGGAGTACCGCTTTCTGAATCAAGCCCTTGATCCAGCTGCCTAACGAGAGCCTCCTCAGGTGTTGGTCGAGGCTCTTTGCAATTAAGGCATGCGACACGACTATCGGCACAATGATCGCTGAGTCCACTTCCCACATGTCGACAACCTCGCGAGCCAAGTCAAGATACTTTATTTGTTTATCTTTCTCGGCTTTCACGAGGTTCTCATCATGCGGGACCGTTATGTCAACAATCATTGCGCCCCGCTCTGATCGATCCATCACCACTATATCAGGCCTATTGGCTATAACAGTCCTGTCAGTGATGATAGATTGATCCCAGTACAGTGTGATATTGTCATTAACGAGAACTGGGTCGGGCACATACCTATAGTAGGGCACTTCCGATTCCACAAGATTGTATTTATTTATTATTATTATTCTTTTTATTTTTGTGTTGTCCTGTCGGGCTAATAATTGCTTTTTCTTTCTTTAAATTAATTCATTAAATCTAAACCATTTTTTTTTTCTTTTTTTTTTAAATCTAAACCTTACGTAGTGTTTCTATGTATTACGAAAAAGGTTGCGTAGACGCTATGATAAAGATTCAGATGGAAATCATTGTTTTTGTGTTTAAAACTATTACGTACTCGTATTTCCTTTTGTTAGTTTTAATTCGATGTAAGTAAAATATTGTGGTTTTACAAGGGTAGGCTTTGCGGCCATGACTACTAGCCTGAGGCCGTGATTTTGGGCAGTAGGTTTATAATTTTCGAGAAAGTTCTTTGCCAAGTAGACTGTTTGTTTAGAATAATCGATAGACATGATTTGAAATAGTTTATTTATTGAAAAACATATTAATAATAATTACATACACACTAACACTATGATTAAAATAAAATAAGTACAAGTATGAAAAAGGATTACAGGGCATCGAAAAATTTGCCCTCATCGCTGCCAACAGGAAATGTGCCCAGAAGGCTGACAGCATTGCCACGTTGGATGGCAATGCTGATTCTTTGTCACGTGAAGAATCGACCAACCGCTTGGCGATTTCCCGAAATACTAAGTGGGCACTCGGACCCCATGGCCCTAGTGTTTCAACCCCAAACGGCTCAAACACATAATGACCAATTAAATTATTGTATTAAATAGTTTTAAGTGAAATTGCTCAGATATTGATGAAGACAGTCCTATTTTCAGAGGACACAGAATTATGTATCCTTTGGTTGAGGTTTCAAAGCCTAGTATTGCGACCATCGAGCTGCCAAGTCCACAGGTTTCGAGGTCAAACTCAAGACACGTACCTCTGATTTTTCGGATCCATGTGCGTATTGTATAATTATAACTTGCTTCGGTGAACGAAAACATCGTGAGGAAACCAGCATGCCTGAGAGATATTTCTCGATAGCATGTTTAGCCAAGTCAGAGGCCCATAAAAGTTTCGACACCAGATTAGGCACTAACCACACGATAAAAAAAGATAATAACAATAGATAGATTTACGATAAAGTTTTTATTAAGATGTTTTAGTCTAATAAGTGATTATCTTTGTTACAGATATAAATAACATCCTGAAAACAACAATGGATGAAAAGGAAAGAAGACAAACAAAGTTTAGTGAAAGTTCCTGTCAAGATTTTCCACACTAATTGGTTTCTATTTCACTGTTTAAAACAGGCACATGTATAAAACACAAATACAATATTTTCATAAGTCGCATATTTTCTCTGTAATTATAGAAGAATTATTTTTTCTTAAGGTGAATACGGAGCTAAACACGAGTTTTATAATGCCTGAAAGTATATATACACACACAAAACCAGAAAAATATATTAAAATCTTCATGATATATGCTAGTATGATAGTAGAAAACATGACTCGATAAAAAATCACGAACATATCTCTAAAAAATCTTTTAACGAGAAAACCATACTAAAATACATGTGATCATTTTGATTTTTGGCAAATAATTCAACAAGCAGCATATTAGCATCATATTGTTTTTATTTTTTTATTCCAATCAATAGATTTTTTGTAAATCGATCGAAACCAGGCAATAATTCGCTCTATTCAGCCCACAGCGACTGACGTAACCACCACTTGGTAATGCAAGCTGATTAGAATTTTATTCTAACAGTATATCAGACGAAGTTTGAACCACCACAAATAGTGTTGCTCCTGTAGTCCTCTTATTGCATTATTTTAAAACATAACCTGGACAATTAAATTGTTTTAATTAAAACTAATGAATAAAGACATTATCAAAAGCTGTAAAACAACATCTGGCCGAGTGATTAATAAACCAATTAATTGATTAAATTAAATGCAGTTTTCGTTCATAAAATGTGTACCTTTATTTTACTTTAAATAAACGGTTTGTTGACACCCCGAGGCAAGTTAAAATTGATTGAATGAAATTATTAAAAACGAAGAAATACAGATATTTCGCGTGATCAATGACAAATAATTGGATAACTACACATGGACATTAATTGTGGGGAAATTGTTGGTTATTGTGGGGCCACTAAACAGACGGTGAATTCACAAAAGCGGGAATCAACAGCGGATTGATTATGGACGACCATAGAAATATAAGGCAATCAGAATTCTCTACCCGCAGTCACTTTGACTAAAATCTAGTGTAAAGGGTTCGTTGGAGATGAAGAACTGGGAAGCTTTTCGATTTGGATGCTCCTTAGATGAAAATCTGCAGAACAGGCCTGTGTCGTAATCTTCATGTTAAAAGAATATTTTGGTTATACTTATATTGATTTGGTTTCTTTACACTAAAGAGTATGCACTGTTAATTGATCCATTTTATAAGAAACTAGCTGACCCACGCAACTTCGTCTGCGTCACATAAGAGAGAAAAACGAAAGGAAAAGAAAGTCCCCGTTTTTGCAAAATTTTCATTCCTGCTCCGCTCCTAATGGTTCCAGCGTGATGTTATATAGCCTTAAGCCTTCCTCGATAAATGGACTATCCAACAAAAAAATATAACAATAATTTTTCAATTCGAGCCGGTAGTTCCTGAGATTAGCGCGTTCAACCAAACAAACAAACAAACTCTTCTGCTTTACAATATTAGTATAGATCATTGTAATTTTATAAGAAATCATTGTAAATATATCATCACGTTTCATACAACCAGCAACAAATAAACAATAACAAATGGAATCGCCGATCTCCTGGCCCCATGAACAAGCAATATTGAGACGTAGCGTTAAACATAGGTTACAATTGGTTGCAAAAGGAACCAGTCACAGGTTCACATATAAACAGTCGATCGTGCACAATTACAACTGAGAATAAAGATGGTCAATCTTTTTGAAAGAGTGCGTTTGTTCGGACCAAGACGAGTTTATAAATGGAATGTTAAGTAGGGTAGATGGCACATCAACACCAATAATTTGTAATATTTTTTAAGAGCTGTCAAAAAGCTGTTCTCTCATTGATTTTGTATGTCAATGGCACGGTTAGTCAACCCAATGACTCAACTTTTTAATGATTTTAAACAACTAAACATCTAATTTGGCAATTAATTGACAAAAAATATGCCAAGGTTAATATGCCATATTAGCCATACAACCGACGATCAGTTGTAGTTAACGAATCGGTAACGGTAAGGTAGTATGTTCTTACTCCTTAAGCTAGGTGGTAACGTTCTTCGCAGGTTAGCTGGTAGCCGCTAGATTAGTTGCCAAGAGTCGGGTTTAATGGCGTGCGAATGAAGAGGCCTATTGTACGCTGGTTATGATTATTGGAATAAGGAACAAACCATAGCTAGATGTTTAGTAGAGATGCAATTTATCGGTATATTTTTGACACTCTTTTGCGAGTGGTAGATGTCATTCCATGTTTAAATTATTCTCCTTAAAACTTTACCAAAATTGTCTCATAATTGTGTGTAGTGATAAAAAACTTGGAGGTTTATGCTATTACGTCATTGAAAGATTGTTTGATTCAAGTGGTTACACAATAAAAAAACTCGTTAGTGCTCCATTGTTACTTACTCCATGGTAAAAACACTTATTGGTAAATGGCACTCTCGATCCGTTTTTCTGGATGTTGTTGATGTACAATAATGATAAGGAATTGAAGGTTTTTAGTGGGAGGGCGTTATAATTGAAAGGAAGATTGAAAGTGGTACGCAGACCAGTAACCTTTTCCCACACTCGACTTTATATAGCTTTTTATAGCTTTAGGTATAATTTTGTCTGAGTATACAGATAATCGAGATTTAAAATTAATTTGATTACTTTCAAAATAGACGTGTGATTCCGTGATTTTTATAATGAATCGTAGTTTTATTCCGGGACCTCACATAATTCACTACATGCACTGTTTATTACACTGTTTGTTTTAGACCTTCACGGTTTTTCAGTACACTTAAAGTACTTACGGAGTAATATCCGTGATTTTGTTCTGTTAATTATTTCCGTGAGTACTTAGCTTACTACATAATTATAAAACAAAGTCCTTCACCGCGTCTGTCTGTCGGTCAAAAGCTACTGCATCGATTTTCATGTAGTTTTCACCAATGGATAGAGTGTTTCTCGAGGAAGGTTTTAGTGCCTATATAATTTCTACGCGGGGGAAGCCGCAGGCATCAGCCAGTAAATAATATAATTATACGTAACCTTAAACAGGTTATGGTCTATCTATCTGCACTTTTTTTCAAAATGCATTCATTTGTTACTGAGTGAAGAATACCTACGGAGTTATGTGAAAAGCATCAGTTTATTATAATTGTCTTTGAGTATGAACAAACATGAGAGATTCGAGTAAGTTTCTACTCAGATCATACCTCAGAATGTCTTTTTTATCTAAGATTTTCTGCAGGCATAAGGGTCTAAATCAGGGATCCCCAAACTATTTTGGACAAGTGACCCCTTTTCCAAAATGAACTGTTACCTCAGACCCCCATGGCCAAATTACCTACTTTTAAGATCAACCCCCTTATTCATAAAGGTCCGCGCAATAGAAAAAGACAGAGTGAGAATTAGCAATGCTTTAAGTTAGCAGACTATTATGAATATGGGGGCCTATCTTTAGTTTTTTCCTATGGACACAAAATACCTAGATTCTAAGGTACCAATTGGAAGACTAGACATTACTACAACAACACTATTTCCTACAAAAATATTAATTATTC
Source organism: Xestia c-nigrum (assembly GCA_916618015.1). Taxonomy (NCBI): domain Eukaryota; kingdom Metazoa; phylum Arthropoda; class Insecta; order Lepidoptera; family Noctuidae; genus Xestia; species Xestia c-nigrum. The sequence continues at coordinate 19,325,375 of OU745260.1, forward strand.
TTAGTGCACGTAACACAACATTAGCAATACAGTACCTACCTACCTATCTTGAAAGATGATCACATTTCACTCAAGGCTATTTTGAGTTGGGAATAAAGGGTTTTAGCGTCACTTTATTTATTTACCACTAAATCCAATTATTTTTTTGTTTGTTTTTATAAATCAATGAATATTGACGACGATATAACGCTTCAAATCTCGGGAGTCGGCTCGTGACGTCAGAACTCGCAAGTTTTCTTGTGTTAATTTAATAGGGGTCGATTTTTAGACCTCGTCGACCCCTTAATCAGTTTTCGTTAATGTCGACCCCTAGGAAACCGATATCGACCCCAAGGGATCGATATCGACCACTTTGGGAATCCCTGGTCTAAATGATAGCTTAGTGACACTCAGAAGCATCTCCTCATCATCTTCCAGCCCTTGTCCCATGTTACGTCAGGTCGGCACAACACGTTATCTTCTTCAGTTCTTCTCTGTCAAACGTCATTCTATCATTTACATCTTCTTTCATATCATTCTTCACAAAATCAATCCAGTTACTAAAGCAAAAGTAATTTCTTAAATTCCCACTGCCCGTATGTATTCATATTAAAATACTCAAGTATTTAAAACCAGAACACTATATTGCATTACCACTGCATATTAAACGTAATGTTTTCGAGAAAACGTTTACTGGAAACACTTAAAATACCTTCTAAATTAATAACGACTTCTACGTACTTATTAACACCATAACACTGCTTCACCTGGATGGATTATGTAATAGCTCTTAGCAACAGCAAATCTTTTTTCTTTATTTCGTATTCTTTTTAGCAAACCAGTTCATTTGATATCCATATCATAGAAATGCATTAAACAACTAGTCGGCCTTGTTTGGGAGTCCACCATATTGGATTTAATTGAATGTCGTAACTTAGCTAACCATGCATTGTCATCCAAACGGAAAATGGATGCAACGTTTTAGCTCAATGTTATACCTATAGTCATTTGTTCCGCCCCTTAATTTCAGCAAATTCTGCTGTTAATCCATAACCATATATCATCCATTCGTTTATTTGTCTACCAGCTAGGTACTATCCGTTTCGCAACCAGTCAGCTTGTCCGTTTTGCCAAAGGAATCGGGCTCCTTTTGACAATCCCGATCTGTCGGCAGATTTGTCGAGCGATTCCTAGCAATGAACAAGTTGACACAGAATAATTATTAGTAATAATATCCAGGAGGAGCTCAAAGCTAAATAATAACAGCCACTCGGGTCAATCTTTAGGTTAAGCCGTGCTTGCCTAGGTTGATCTGTGGATGGGTGACCACCCTTACATACCAAGTTTCCTCCGTGTCTCGGAAAGCACGTTAAGCCGTTGGTCCCGGGTATCATTATTTTGTTGATCTTTGACTTTCGTTACAGGTAGTCAGTGCCCCTCTGACAACTAGTCTTAACCCAGTATTAACTGGGTTGTGGAGGTCAGATAGGTAGTCGCTCCATGTACTCGTAAAATACTGGTCATTCAGCTGCATCCGGTTAGACTGATGATGAACAAACATGATGAACCTGCCTCGTTGATTTAGTGGTCGACTTCTGAGTATAGGGTCCTGGTATCGATTCCCAGATCAATATCCACCTAATCATGTAAATAACTATGATTTTGCAGTCAGTATTTGAGTTTACTTGTAGTGACTGGGACGTGATCTCTGTTGTGTCTACTCTTCGTCTTGTCTTTGTTGTCAGTTGTGTAGGATCGATGCTGTATCAAAATTGTATTGAAATTGGGTACACTAACTGTATAGTTCTGTACCTATGTTTTTGTTCTAGCCTTCCTAACTAAACTGTTTTTCTCAAAAAAGATGGTCCACTTAAGTAACTATTTTATAAGATTTAATTAAAATGTTTTTGGTTTTGACCATTACTTCAACACATTATTTATTTATTTATTTATGTACACACAAAATACTTCATAGGACATTACATCAACGATAGAAGAGCACAAAGGTACTGCTTATTTCATAAGAAATCTCTTCCAGCAGACCTGCGAGAGGAAAGTTGGATAAGAAATGTAGACACAGTGTGTAGAAAAGGCAAAACATAAAAAATTTAATTTAAAACCCTTAAAGATAAATATAGCTATATAAAATAAACGTAAATTACAACTATACAAACACGTAAAAATAAATAATGATATTGTATATATATGTATGTGATATTGTATTCATCACTTTTCTTGAGAAAATTAATACTTTTCTGTTGGTTTACAGCTATTTATTTAGTATTCGTCAACGCAGCCAATCTTCATAAAAACCCACGTGGGTCTTAAGCATCTCTGTAAGTTTTAAGATTATTTACAATTTATGCAGGCTTTTATATCATAAACTGTTTAAAGATTTATGTTCGTCATAACATTTTACTGCTACTTAACTTTTATATGTAACCTCAAAGATTGTGGACATTGTAAATTATTAAAATTGGTCCATCAGTACGTGACACGAATGTTTTCAACAATCATGTGTTTTCTCCGATTCAGAATATACATGAAACTGGCATAAAATGAACTACTATTCCATCTACACTAGTACTATAAGGAGGTGAAGTTTGTTAGTCGTGAGGTATGAGTTTGTATGGAAGGGCTTATCTTCGAAATTACTGATCCGATTCCGAATATAATAGTAGTTTATGCAACTGTGCATAATGAAGGGCATTACAACACGAGTGTAATAACATCACACGAGTGTTGTAATGCCTAATTATGTATAGTTGCATACACTACTTTATCTACCCAAATATCATAAGGGCTCTATGATGGGTTCAGGAACCATAGGGAAATGACCTGCATTGTTACTTGGCCCTTGATTTTTGTGCCAACAGGTTATTAGTTGCATTCGTCGCTGCATTTACGATATCTGGCGGAGTATTCAAGTAAATTTCTGAGTCACTATCACTCATTTTCGACAGAAATAAAGAACTTATCAGAAAATTTGTCTACTCGTAACTGGATTACTGGAAATAAAAAGCTAACGAATAAATGACAGCTCGAAATGGCGGCGTTTCGGATATCTGTCATTTTTTTTTAAATCATAGGCATACGAACAAAGTCACTATTCTTGTGTCACTCGAGATCAAAATGTCGTGCGATTTATAATTAAAATCATACTGAGTTGGGGTTTTTTTTTATCGATATCTGATTTAATGTAGATACTAGAATAGCACACTCACTTGAATTTGGCACCTGTTCCAAATTTAAAACTCATAACCAACTGTTTTCAGTTGCGTTATGAGTTCATTACAGTTCCGTTTATTTCTGCAGGTTGGTAATGCTGGTCATTGCCTATGGTTTTTGAACGCATTAGAGAGGGCTTATGATATTTGGGTAGATAAAGCTAGTTTATGAATAGATAAACTAGCTTTATTACCACCTACATTAAATCAGATATCGATACGAAACCCCAATTCAGTATGATTTTAATTATAAATCGCACGACATTTTGATCTCGAGTGACACAAGAATAGTGACTTTGTTCGTTTGCCTATGATTTAAAAAAAAATACAGATATCCGAAACGCCGCCATTTCGAGTTGTCATCTGTTCGTTAGCTTTTTATTTCCAGTAACGAGTAGACAAATTTTCTGATAAGTTCTTTATTTCTGTCGAAAATGAGTGAGAGTGACTCAAAAATTGACATGAACATTCCGGCAGATATCCTAAATGCAGTGACGAGTGCAACTATTTGCTTCTGTATTTATGTTCAATTAATTTTTTATTGCATTACACTGGTAACAATGCAGGTCATTTCCCTATGGTTCCTGAACCCATCATAGAGCCCTTATGATATTTGGGTAGATAAAGTAGTGTATGCAACTATACATAATTAGGCATTACAACACTCGTGTGATGCTATTAAGAAATTCGCCTTCGGCTCGTTTCTTAAACCCACACTCGTGTTGTAATGCCCTTCATTATGCACAGTCGCATAAACTACTATTATAAGTATCAAGTTCGAACTTAATCAAACACCTTTCTGTGTGTATTTTATTTCATCACCAGAGCGATCAAAACTGTAAAAGAAAACATGAGGGGAACCAAAACTTCGAAGACTTGAAACCCGCACTTTTAAAAAGCTGCCTACAAGAAGTAGGACCAATAATTTAGGGATCACTAAAGGAATCTGCTACTTACATGGGAGAACGTGGCGACGTCGTTTGGAGAACGTGGCGACGGACGCTTGGAGAATGTCTTCGTAGCAGTGGGCTTCTTTTGGCTGTTAAGATGACGACAGCAAATTGTTAATCAGCAGATGTGCTCATATGCTAGCAGAACACTGTATAATAATAACCTCGGGTAATGCATTGTGTTTGGGTCACCAAGATACAGGCTGTGCCTAGTTTGGGACCCGCCGTTAAACCTATCTCAAATTTGTACGACATGTAAATAAATAAATAAAATAAAATAAAATAAATTTAAGGTTTTTTTTGGGACAGGCCCGCTATTCTGTTATTTATTATTTATTTATTTATTTATTATATATATATATATATATGTTCCATTTTCATAACTAAAAGAAATTTATTTCCTAGATTTTTATAAAATCATTTGTCCTATCACCAGCTCCATAAAGTACCAGAAAGCCTATTCAAGTTTTAAGTTAAAGCCTCAGAAATTTGGTCCGTAGACATAATTGTGTGGGTAATAACGTCACTCCGTAGCTCTGATTATTTCTACGAATAGTGGTGCGACTGTTCGCAGAAGCTATGTTGTAAGGCTTAGGTTAGACGAGTGCACAATTTAATATTTTTATAGCAGTAGGTGCCCAGGTGGATGGCGATGAGGGAGGCAGTAGGAGAGGGAGATTTCTTCCATTCTGTAAACAAAGACATGGTAATAATAACACCATTATCACAATAGTGTTTCTCAACGCCACAGAGACTACACTCTATGGCGTCTATAAAGACTTATTGGATGGGACTGGAGGGAGTAATTTGATTAAACTTCTGATGGAAAAAACACAACCTTCTGGGTTCCTTATTCCTTATTCACAACCATTCGACTCGCTTCCGATTCGGAAAGTCGTGTGTCTATCTCGCTCGTTTTCGTAATGCCAGAAGAAGACAGATATACGAGTTGTCGAATCGGGTAAAATTTTTCGGGATGTTGATATGGTCAGCTGTATAGTTGAGCCATGCTGTAAGGCTAAGGTTAGAAAAGCGAGCTAATATGGCTACGTGGCTGTAAGCTTAGCAATACTTAATTACTTATACCCATAATTGAGTCGAAATGATGGGAGTAATTTGATTAGCCTTGTACGAGGAAAATGGAACCTACTCAGTTCCAGGTATTTGTTATTAAATGTGCAGCTGGAAATGCTATTGTATTGATTACCTTACTGTTACTATAAGATGTGAAACTTGTATTTACAAGCAATCTTAGCGAATGGATCGGACCGCAACCGGAATTGCAGCGCTGCTGAGCTGTTCCGCATCGCAAATAACAGAGAGATATTTTTTCTAGCTCATTATCGTCGTGATCAACCTTTAGTAATTGGAGAAGCACCAAAAGAAGACGATTAAGAAGCATTTTATAGCACGCGCAAGTAAGCAATAAGCAAACAAGCAAGCATGCTTGCAAGCAAGCTAGCATGCTTGCAAGCAAGCAAGCAAGCAAGCTAGTAAACAAGCATGCAAGTTAGCATGAAGCTAGCAAGCAAGTTGTTTTATTAATAGAAAAAAAAAACAAATCCTTGCATGATTGCTGCAACAGGAAATGTATATGTTTTTAATTAACTTATTATTATACAACTTTATCAAAACATCTAGAGATTGACAATAATTCATAGCCTAACCAGCTTCTAACTGCGATACAAAAACCGCAGTGCTTATAGCAGTCATCTTGTGTACACTAACCTTAACAATAAGACATCGAGATACAAGGCATTCACGTTTTTCACAGAAACCAGTATAGCAGAAAAATAAAATGAGTGATGGTGAAACTATAATTGTGTACTGAGATCGCAAGTGAAATATGTGTGAGCTATATATCTAGTGGCTTTATTATAAGCCGTTATTTCTAAGAAACTTAGGACCTCATTGCAACGATGACGAGATGTTATCGTCGCACTAGCAATGGACCAGAACGGCACAAGATAGATATATAAATGGAAAAAGATGGAGGAGGCCTTCGTCCAGAGTTGGATGACCCCTTTATACGACAAGTCACTATCACTACATAATATTATAAAACAAAGTTCTCTGCGGCGTCTGTCTGTCTATTCGCGATAAACTCACAAACTACTGTACCGATTTTCATTCTGTTTTCATCCAATAGATGAAGTGGTTCTCGAGGAAGGTTTTCATATGCGGTCAAGGCCGCGGGTATTAGCTAGTTTAAATAAACAATAGAAATTATAAATTATCGGGAAATAAAAGTTGTTTCTAAAAGATTTTATTAAGTACCTCATGGCTTGTTTATCTTAAATTTTGCGACACCTAAAGATGATTGCTCTGTTGGAATTTCAAGTCATTGAGTTGAGCGTTGAAAATCAAAAACACACTTTAGCTTAGGTATTAATCTAAGTGTCGCCTAGGTTTAGTGAATACCACCTTAAGTACAATGAATGTAGTTAAATGTCAGTTTAGTAGACTTTAAAACGATGAAAATTGTAAATCATGAAGTATATTTGTAAGTATGTCTTTGAAAAAAGCCTACTAAATATCATACCGGTACTTAATACATCCAACCCAATACAAATACAAAAATACCAAACATACAGGAAGTATAATGTCAAGAAATATCTTGTATTTCCGAGTATCTTGAACTTGAAGCATAACCTTATCTCCATAATATCTCCCATCACCCATACCTTATCTTTTATAACTATCTATTATTATAGCTACTAAAATTCCAATAGCTGCATCCAATAATATACTTACAATAAAAACCTTCACATCTACTCAAATTACTTCCGACTTTCCGAGAACACCAAAACAATTTCCATTTAAATAGCAATGGCCCTTAAAACAAAATCTTCGTATACATAAAAAAAGAAACGTCAAAGAAATTCTGGGCTTGGCACCATTGTGGAACCTAAATTGCCACTTGTGTTTGCAAGACACTTTCCCCAATATTTGTCCTAAGGGCCAGTTATTCAACAAAGAAAACTAACCTCTAACAGACAAAACTTAGAATTGGAAACCACTTGTATGTTAAAACTGTACATCGTCAGCAGAAAACTATAGTCTTTTCCCACGACGGTCATCCATGTGTGGCTGTTGTCATCGAACACTCTCTAATCAATTTTCTATCTTATACTGCAGTTAACTGAGTCGGGAATTGGTTATGTGCAACAAAAACCTGAGTCGTTACCACACTGGAAGTTTCCCGAAAGCAGTAGAGAAGTTCTAGGGCCCTTGTATGGATATATGTAATTAATGGTTCGCGGTGTTCTGCTATGGCATTTCATGCTTGGTTGGATGAGAAGTCTTCTATGGAAACTGTCACTTCTCATTACTAAAAAGTTGTTAAGTGCTTTGTTCGTAAACGTGAGCGTTAAGAGGATACTTATTTGTAAACTAGCTGTAAACTTATGGCGGGTTTGAAAAAGATGGACTGGTTCTAGGGTTCCGTAGGAGGTTGAAAAGGAACCGTTATGATTTATTTACTTTGGTTTTAGACAATTATTCTACTATAATCGATTTAACAGCGAGAGCAGCGGTGGCCCAGTGGTGGCGGCCCCTACTTACGAACAGTAAGTCGTGGGTTCGAACCCAGACAGGCGCATTACTTTGTGTAATTTATTTCATCACCGCTGCTCTCAAAACCGTGAAGGAAAACATCGTGAGGAAACCGGCATGTCCTAGAACCAAAAATTCGAAGACATGTGACATCTACCAATGCGCACTGGGCCCGCGTGGTAGATTATAGCCCATTCCCTCTCATTGAGAGGAGGCTGTGTCCCAGCAGTGGGAACATTATAGGCTGATGATGATGATGATGAATCGATTTAATGCTAGAAAACACTGTTATAAGCACTGTTTCTTGGCTTATAACTAAACTCGCACTGCCCGGGATATCTTCAGTGATTTTCAAATATTCTGTGCTCCCGGTATTTCGACGCTGTTGACAGAGTGTTAGTTTAGATGTAAGAAAGGTGTACAAATTAAACAACTCCAGAATCAGCTTCAAAATTTTCGCCAGGCCCTACGGAACCTTCACAATCCTTATCCGACAAGCGCTTACCAACTTTTTTCTCCCACAAATGGACTTGCGCATTTACTAAGACCACCCAGTTATTAATAGTCAAGTAAGTAAGTATATTAAATGTGGAAAAGGTTCTTCTCTATATGTAATAGGCCCGCATTTTACTACGTTTGAGTTCCTGTGGAGATGGACGATTTATGAATTAATTTGCAAACTGGAATGTGGGGTGCTGATGTTGTAGACTATTCTGGAGGTAATGTACTTGAAGTATTTTAATCTTTTACTTGTGTTTACTTAATTGACAGAAAAAGCGATTTGTTTGACGGAACAATGGTTTAATAATAATTAATTTGTTTTTGTCTTTTAATCTTGATGTTTTTGAGATATTATGTTTTTGGTGCGATGCAATAATGTTTATCAACAATGTCTGTCCCATGAATGTGGAAATTATGTTTCGTTAGGGAACCATCATCATTTGCCTAGACCTTTCCTAACTATTTTGGGGTCGGCTTTCAGTCTAACCGGTTGCAGCTGAATACCAGTATTTTACATGGAGCGAATACCTATCTGACCTCCACAAACTAGTTAGGACTGGTTAGTACGATACCGAAGACTAGTTACGGGAATCTGGGACTTCGTCGAGCTTCATTGTCTCGGTGATTTTCTGGTGGTCGCCACTGTTAAATCTGGCTTTCAAGAGTTGCAGTGGTTTGGGAAAAGTGTGGCGGGCTTGTCCTGTCAATGTCATACAACTTTCAAGCGCGGAAATAACCGTTGTTATACTGTAATTTAATTTATTCAGTGCCCACAATGAAGCCCAAAAAATCTTCGACAAGATTTCATTATTATTCAAATCAAATCAAATCAAATCAAAACATTTATTTGCTAGAATATGGTACATAAGGTGTTACAGTAGGTTTGTTTCAGCATATCCTGCCATAACATGGCGTGCAAATTATATTTTCACAGTCAGTGATATCAATTACTCCAACATGCAACTTTCAGATTCTATTGACTTGTCTTCTATTATGTTGATATGAGATCAGAAAACATTATGATATCATTATAAAACATATGAATACAGGTATTGAGGGTAGTTGAATAAACACCTTCACTTTGCTGTCGCGGTACCTCCAATACTTCAGTCTCCCCGCGACCACGGCTGGTGCAATCCGGTCGAAACGTCGGGATTAAATTAAAGGTAAATTCGCTATAAATACCCGTATTCATATGTTTTATAATGTGTTCTGATCATTATGATATCACTTATTCACTTTTAATTTGTTTATATTGTGTAGGTACGTGTAATAGTGCATGAAGTGAAAAAATGGATTGTTCAATAGTTTAGTTTATTGATTATGACTGTTTATTAATAGGAATGTGTTGTTTGAATTTGATTAGGAAGTAATGAGATTGATAAATACTTAATATTCGTTTAAAATAATAGATTTTGCTTTACACCAAAATACTAGTTGTTTTTGCTGGTTGTTATGTATTTATAATGGAGTTTGTAATTAATTCCTTTTAACTGTGGAAGTGGTAAACAAACTTCAACAGTGGGTTTTCAAATTAAAAGTGAAAAAGTGTTTAATCCTTAATCAAAGCACCTGCTATTACGATAGTGTCAGAATATGCGATCATTGAAGTCATAATGATCAAGTTCTGCCAAGTTTTGTCAAGTTTGGTAATCTAGTAATATAATGGCGTCATTATGACTTCTCAATGAACAACCACTGACACTCCATTGATAGAAATGTCATAGAATATTAATCTCGTACATGAAATCTGGCATGAATAAATGTTCGCATTTAGTAGCAGATTTCGAAAACCATTTATACGAATGGTTTCATAATAATGTCAGATTACGAACTGTATGCAAAATGACAATGGGATGAGAATGGAATCGTGTTGGAATGACGAATTTATTAAAATAGCAGAATTAGGCCCCTGGACTTTCGTTGACGATATTTCAAAATGTTTTAAAACAGTTTCACGCACCAAGATACTTTGAAACACCAGTCAAAAAGGCCCCAAATCCGCCGATCAATCAGCTCATAAACCCCAGTACACAACAGTTCAATCAATTGATAGTTTAAAACCTATAAAGCGATATTAAACACTTCTTGCGCTGCCCATCCGTCCCGTTCTGACGACATAATCCTTTGTTATTGAGTGCGCGCCCCGTCGATACTTTGATTGATCAACAGTGTGTACTAAGGCTTAGGGGAGATCTTATGGTGTATTAGTGTATTGCTGAGTCTTTAGATGTTTAGTGATGGAAATTGGGGTGAAAGCATTTTGTTGACCTTACTTGTTTTCTGTGGATGGGTGACCACCCAGTAAATCCCGAGTTTATTTATTTAAACTTTATGTACAATAGTGGAACATAGGCGCACTTAATGCCACAAAGCATTTTCTACCAGTCAACCATTGGGTCAAATAAGACAGCATTGTGATAGAGTACCATAAAAATAAACATAGGTACCATTTTACAAGAATAAAATCAAACACATAAATGGGTACCTACATACTAATACATAAATAAGCATGTAAAAGAAACCAATATATATTAAAATACATAAAAATAGTCCGAAATACGAGAAACCTTATGATAATTATTACGACTCTAATATAGGCTAGTTGGTAAACAATTTAGACAGACTTCAAATAAAACTTCCGAACTGCTCTTTTGGAAGCCAATTTGCTTTCGGCTTTTTTAATGCCAATGGGTAGCGCGTTCCAGAGCTTTATAGTGGAGATAGCATTAGAAGAGGATATAACACCAGTACGGGAGTTTCCTGGGAGTTCCTACGGGATGTTCAGTTGACAATAATTCGAGAGTTTACAATATCGCTAGAGAGAAACACGTTATAATGTAATATAACGTGTTTGACAACTTTACGGTGACATAAATACTACAAGTTCAAAGTCTTTCAGTGAAACTAAAACATATATTTTTTTTCACTGAGCTTGGTTTTGAAAAACCATCCAACGGATCTTCCATCTTTTTTAAATCAGAATGCATCGATAACTAACTCATAGTTTAGAAAAGCCAAGTTAATGCACCTCAAACTACCTACAATAAAAAAGTACAGTTACAAAGAAAAAGCGTAAAACATTTTATATTAAAATATGCAAGATAATGTAATTCTAATGAAGCGGTCGCATCAATATAACGGCTACACCCGGCTCCCCCCGCTATTTATAAACGTGTTTAGTAATAAAGTGATATGAAATAATCAACGGAATAGTTAGATGCTATCACTTTTGCTACATGCCTGCGTGTACAGTTATATAGAAAGGTACTGTTTTGGAAAGAAATGCATAAATATTAATACCTCTTCGGGGTCATATTGTAGTGGAACGGGTGGAGCCCGTGGCTATATAAAAACAACCGCTCGGGTCGATCTTTAGGTTAAGCCGTGCTTGCCTAGGTTGGTCTCTGGATGGGTGACCACCCATTTCATACCGGGTTTCCTCCGTGCCTTGGAAAGCACGTTAAGCTGTTGGTTCCGGCTGTCATTTACAGATCTTTAATAGTCGTTACAGGTAGTCAGTGGCCCAAAAAGTTTGACAACCTGTCTCACCAAGAGGTACCGTATAACCCAGTACGAACTGGGTTATGGATGGAGGTCAGATAGGCAATCGCTCCATGTGAAATACAGGTATTCAGTTGAGTCCGGTTAGACTGGAAGCCGACCCAAAAGGCTAGGCATATGATGATGGTGTCATACTGTTACTTCCGTTGTTTTAGGTAATCAGCCCACTTGAGTCACCCAAATCCAGAAATATTCAGTATCCAGTGCCAGTATCTTTATTTTCAAAAACTTTTTTTTTCGGTTGGGTTATCATCAAATGACTCCTCTTACTGTGGGCGGAGCGGGAGGGGGTGTCAGAGTTTTACTGACTAAAACCCATCCATGTTCCTTCCTAGCCCTTTATGTTCCGGGGCCGCGGTATCTCTTTCGAACAGTTCTGAAGCCTTTATTTTTATAACCTACAGTAGTCTTACACCGCTTGGGTGAACTTTGGTTGTTGGGTACAGGAGTTTACCGCATAGATTACCACTTAAAATGAGTTCGTTTAAAAATTTGTCTCGAATTCATTCAAAACGATAACAGCAAACGTAGATGTATTAATCTGTAAACTATCAAAATGCTTTAGCGCTTTCGCACACTAGAGACAAGGACAGACAATTATGAAAGGAATAAATAGTCTGTCTCGCTCGCACTAGTAGAAAAATAGTCTGTCTTGTAACAGTCTTGTCTATAGTCTGCGATATCCCTTTTTAATTTTATTTAATTTTTAATTTAATTTTTAATTTAATTTTTCAATTTAATTTAATTTTTAATTTAATTTTTAATTTAATTTTTAATTTAATTTTTGATTTAATTTTTAATTTAATTTTTAATTCAATTTTTGAATTATACTGTATTTTAATGTAATTTAACTACTTGACGTTTTAAAAACAATGTATACTTTGTAAATTTTAATTTTGTTATTATAAATTTCCATTTTAATTTAACTATTGATTATACAAGTGCTGTGCACACCTATAAGTGACGAGTTCACCGCAACGCTGTCGAAATTGAATATATTTAATGTAATTAATTAGTGAATAAGTCGTTGGTGTGTCTATAAACAAATAAATCCCTTAAACGTCAAAATAAACTATAGCTACCAACATTTCTGGATAAAAAATCTTTGCACCCATTTGCAGCACTGATTTATATTCAAGAAATCAATAAATAAACCGAACTAGCAATCCTTTGACTTCTCCACGCACCTGTACTGAAGCAAGGTAGCGGATTTAACGCTAGCCGTCTCACATTCTGAATTTATTAGTGATGTCAAAACATTATGTAGTCAACAATTTATCGACACTTGCCGCAGGGGCGAACACTGAAAAATCGACTACTGCATACGTCCGCGCATAGGGATTGCGTTTCGATTATAAATAAGTATCGATATTCGATATATTAACGGTGTTCATAGTATTTATGTAATAGTTTAGCACGGAAGTAGTGATGTACGGTATTGGTTAAAGCTGGTCAGAGGGAAATGTATTTGAGTATCGAGTTTATTTGTGAGTTGCTAGTGAGGGGAATGAGTTGTGTTCGACTAGTGATGGGATACCAGCTTGTTAGTACTAGTACTTGAGTTGTGATTTGTGTTGAGGTAATCAGAATACTGATTTATGATACATGAAGTTCATATAAGTTATGTGATTATTGATTGTATGTGAAATACGTTGGTCATTTACCTGTTTGCTGTGAAATTGAGTTATATCGTAACAATCTTTAGTGTTGTAGCTAAACAGACCAAGAAATAGTAATGTCAGCTAGAAGTTTTCTTGCAATTTTTGGAGCTGACGGCACTGTACAACAATCAATTGAATTGGATTAGTTGGCGAAATGAGACGTAGTCTATGAGGGTCAAAATAGTTACGAAACTGGCGGCGCTTTTGTGTAGGTAGCGAATCAGGAAAGTGACGAAACGGGAAGTTTAAAGTTGGAGTTTGCAGTTATAGTAATTATGAATAGTTACAAGTTTTAGAACCTGATCTAAGTTTTTGTACAAAACGTTGTGTTTTTGAACGCACCTAATATTCACAATAAATACGCAGATTACATAAAAATACAAATATTAATCCAAAGCTACCACGATTTCATTCTTTCACCTATAAACTTTAACCTCTACAAAAAACATAAAATCCGTAATGAAGTACGTTCAGCAAATAAATACAAGTTCACATAAAACGTAGAAACGCCCATTAACCCGAATTCACTGAGCTGATGAAATCGAGAATTAAAATCGGGACAATGCTCGGTGAAACTGTACATTAATGATGAATGGACTGGGTGTAAGGACACGGCGGTAGTGTGAGCGGGAAGAGTAGAGTAAGCGATTTATTCATAGTAAAAATCGGGACAATGCTCGGTGAAACTGTACATTAATCATGAAAGGACTGGGTGTAAGGACACGGTGGTAGTGTGAGCGGGAAGAGTAGAGTAAGCGATTTATTCATAGTAAAAATCGGGACAATGCTCGGTGAAACTGAATATTAATGATGAATGGACTGGGTGTAAGGACACGGCGATAGTGTGAGCGGGAAGAGTAGAGTAAGCGATTTATTCATAGTAAAAATCGGGACAATGCTCGGTGAAACTGTACATTAATGAAGAATGGACTGGGTGTAAGGACACGGCGGTAGTGTGAGCGTGAAGAGTAGAGTAAGCGATTTATTCATAGTAGAAATCGGGACAATGCTCGGTGAAACTGAACATTAATGATGAATGGACTGGGTGTAAGGACACGGCGATAGTGCGAGCGGGAAGAGTAGAATAAGCGATTTATTCATAGTAAAAATCGGGACAATGCTCGGTGAAACTGTACACTAATTATGAATGGACTGGGTGTAAGGACACGGTGGTAGTGTGAGCGGGAAGAGTATAGCAAGCGATTTATTTACTGTTAAAATCGGGCAGTGCTTGGTGAAACATTACAGTAATGATGAATAGACTGCGGGGAGGGATACGGACGTAGTGTCACAAAGCAAAGGAAAGAGAGAGTAAGCGATCTACTTTTAGTAAAAAACGGGACAGCGAGAATGAATATCAGGTCAGTGTTTGTTTGACTGCCACCGCGCCCCTGCAGACGTAGTGGCAGTTTGAGCACTGTGAGCAGGGATAGAAGAGTCAGTTATTAATTTACTAAAGCCGCGCTTATGACCCCTAAAAAACTGATACTTACATCTCTTTTGAACTTTGCTATTTCAATACCTCTTTTCTTGGCTCCCGTGCTGCATTGTGTGGGTTTAATAAAATCAATTATCCTAACTGTTTGTACCTGGTGATGATTTTAAGACTACTTCCTAAAAGAATTTCACACCCACGAAAAAAGTCCGTGCAGTGAAACAATGCAAAAATATAGAACAAAAAAGTCGCTAACACTCGGACCTCGGTCACTCCTACGCAAAATAAATGCAACTCAAATGCATTTTCACATTACCGATCTGATATCGTTATCACAGTAGCTGTTTGACTAATGATAGCCTAAAATCTACCATCATATCTTCACGCTGAACCGAAGTAGGGCGGGCAGGCTTAATTACAAACGGATGTCGTTATTCAAACACCGTTGGGGTTTTAATAAAAATAAAAAGTTGCAGAAGGCCCATTCACACACCTACGCATAAATTGATGTCAGCTTCACAGAAGAAACAAGTCTCACTGCTGTTTTCGTGAGCAACTTTTAATATTACTTTGTTTTAGATTTCTTATATGTAGGTACGTGGTGCAAATTTTTAACTAAAGCTATTGTTTTCCGCCACAAAATGAAAAATCAGGGGTGACTTATGCTCGCGGGCCTGTGGACGGTGAGCTATGGACTAGCTCGCCATCCGTCTGTCTTATAACGACAGGCTGTGTCGACGGCGCGTTCTTGTTCCACGCGCGCCTTTAAAGAGATATCAGCACAATAATGGAGCCGCAAGGGCCGAAGCCTGCCGGGGCGGCGGGACTTTTCGAAAGAGGAACATTAAGGGCGAGGAAGGAACATGGATGGGTTTTAGTCAGTAAAAGTCTGACACTCTCCCGCTCCACACAGAGTGCATGGCAGAAGTTATTTGATGATTTTCCATGCGAAAAAGGAAAAAAAAATACTTTTGGAAATCCTGGATGACGCTGAAAAACAGTGGTTTCTACTCATAAGTCTCCTCGTTTTTGTCCTTGCAACAACTTGTGTGGTACTTTTGCAGCCAATGACGACAATAAAGACTGGCGAAGACGCAATCTAATAATTTGTTATTGGCTGTTATTGCCGTGTAATAGAGCAGTCTAAGAATATTTTTGCATACATTACTAAGTCCAAATATTGCTTATTCGTTTAGGTAGTAGTGACGGGTCATTTTGGTAGCTTAGTGAATACTATATAATGGACAGAAAAATGTTAGCAAAGCAAAGTTTAATTAGATGTTAATTCAGACTCTTATCGTGAGGGGTAAAAACGTAATGTGTCAGTTTTTTCTGCACTAGTGTTATATCATAGTGTTGTTCGAAATGGTCTTACTGAAACAAATTTACAGTCTTTCAAGGAGTAAGTACACACTTAAACTGAGCCATTTATAATTTGTTGCATTTTGCTTTATGCTTTCCAATGGGTTATTAATAAAATTGTAATGATGTGTTTATATTTCCTGGCTTTTATGTTAGTATTGTACAATTAATTGTTACTTGCTAATGGTTTAATGGCTGGAGTTTTAGTCAGCAATTGTATTTTGTATTTCTTGTTGAGTAAGTAAGGGCTTTTTGTAAAGGTTTTGTAATTAAAATTGGCTTTTTACGATGTTGTGTTGTTAAATTGGTAATTTAAATACTAAGTTTGAATTTAAATTAACAATATAACCTTTTGCTTATTAACTATTGTTTTGGTGTTCTAGCATGTAGGTCCCACGATATTCCTTAACAAAAGGTCAGTTGTTCTATACTCAATTAAATTCACAATTTATTGTTATTTTGCTACCTTATTCCAAAGTATTATTACGTTGTAGTTTTATCACAAAATATATAAAACTCACATTGTGTTGCATACAAAAACTATAAATTTACCAAAATCCACGCGATGAGACTGTACCAAATAAATCCGGCCACATTTTAAACAAAAAACGGAAAACGCATTCGAAATTCAAACGAAACCTGCGAAAAGCAGAAAAAAACACAATGCAATTTTTATCTTATCATAATGTTTACAGGCATTCGAATGCGCTCGGGACGACTATTTCAAATTCGATTCCTAGTTTAAAAATAGAGGTGTCGCGAATGAATCATGGAGTGAAATGAGGGGTTAAAACAAATAAAAACTCGTTGGTTGTGTGGCAAATAAATGGATAGTGTAACTCGACACTATGGGACGGTTCTCTAGTTTCTACACGGGACCACAGCCCGGAGGCAAGCCTCTGTAGGCTTTAGGTTACGAAGTTTTTGTGCTCTTTTGTTTTAAGGTTATTTTAGGCGATTTTCTGTGAACGGAATTTGATAGGAGATATATTTGGGTATGGGAAAGTGACAGATGGGGTTATAAAATTGGTTGTTTTCATCGTTTTGTCTTTGGTGTTGCCAGGAAAGTAACATCGACCTTTTTTAAGTGTCCTTGAAGAGACGCCGAGCACATCAAGCTACTACAATATGTCAAATATCTTGAATAGATTTTCAATTTTATCGCTTTAACATTAGGTTCAATGTTGATTGCTCAAGGGGTAAATGTGACTTATACGAATCTATGTCTGATTTACAACCAACACAATGTGACAGTATTGTTTCAATGTCATGTTTTGAGTAACTGTTTTTTTTTTTCAAAACTGGTAAAAGTATTATGTACGGTTACCACGTCAAATTAGACCTTAAAAATACCCACATTTGAAATTAGAACTAAAAATAAAAATACAAACCCAAACAAAAGTCCTATTCCCACTAATTCCTAATTCAAAAATACCCGCCAGACCGTATCCCATTCAACTGTCAAAATAACACATCCCAAAAAACCGTACCTACATTACAGTATAAGCAAAAATACCATTCTCGATTAGTCCCAGACACGCTAAAGGTCGTTAGTATTTACACCGACGATAGGGACATGGTCTGACAGGGGCAGGACCGCACCCGAATTACCTTCGCCAGCGGGTATGATTGAAAAGCGAAAGGTGAGACGCAACGCACAGGGGGATAGAGTTACATTAGACTGCAGTATATGGTGGGATTTTAGATGTTCAGACTAAGTATTGTTTTGATGTTTCTAAGCTATTGGATAGCTTCTACCGCGGGCCTTGAGTGTGGAGACCGAATCCAGAAATTCCGTAACGAAAATAACCTAACACCCCCGTAAAAAACACATGCAATAGCTTTACCGCGGCAGTCCCCGAGTGCCACACGTCTTTTTCTTTTTGTTACAGTAACTAGAAAGTTGGGAAAATAGTCAAGCCTTTTAAGTTAAGGACGCTGCAGAAGTGTTTACTAAATAATACACAAGTCTTGTAGTACCCATTTCAAACGGAAAAGAACGAAATAAGTTTGTTTTCGATCGACCTTTTCCAAGGTCTAAGCGATCGCAACTGCAGCAAAAAAAATCCATTTATCGTTGTGGCACACCGCAGCAAGAGCGAGACATCAAGTATCTGATACTCCAAGGAAACAGACACATGCGGCAATCATGACATCATCTACGAAACCATTTTCGTCGTCTTTGCCATTGCGGTTATGGCAGTCGCCTAACGGTTACAAGTATTATATTATATAATCTGCCTTCAGAATTGTACTTTATCAAAGAAGCTGACCCACGCAACTTCGTCTGCTTCACATAAGAGAGAAAAATGAAAGGAAAAAAAGAACCCGTTTTGGCAACATTTTTCATTCCTGCTCCGCTCCTGATAGTCATAGCGTGATGTTATATAGCTTATAGCCTTCCTCGATAAATGGACTATCCAATGCAAAAATATTTTTTCTATTCGACTCGGTAGTTCCTGAGATAAGCGTGTTCAACCAAACAAACAAACAAACAAACAAACTCTTCTGCTTTATAATATTAGTATAGATAAGTTATGTTTATAAATAAGTGTCTACAAACACTTACACCGATGAGGCCGATACTTGTACCTGACTAATCTGAGAAGAAACAGCTGTAACAAACACAATCTAGGGCTACACACATGAGTACAGATACAGGTGATTGTCTGAGATGGTCTTTCGAAGAAAGATCCTCACAGAATTGTCAGTTTTCATGTAGCTCAACTCATAAACTTAAGGAACTCAACGACACGACGATGACGACAGTGCCTCTCAACTGTAGTATACTCAGTTCTCTTGGTTACACACTTCCCTTTTTCAACCAAGAAATCATCTGATTTCTAGCCATATACTACATAATCCGAGATAATCCGTAGGGCACGCTGGTGCTTGCACGCTGCCCGCGCTCACTGCACTAATCGATTTTACGTCTATTTCAATTAGCCGCCTTCGACTAAGCTCTACAGCCTATTAACTGTAAGTACATCGCACTTAATTATTTTAGCTCACTTAGAATCTATAGGTCTTTGATGCGCTGGTTAGATTATGGGATGAATAGAGGAGTGGGAGGTTGAGAAATGAGGAACTTAATTTTAGAGTGAAGGTTTGTGTTAGTTTCGTCATTATTAGGTGAGGAGATTTATGATTATAGTAGGGCCAATTTAACAACACACACATTCACACACACACATGCACATACAACACACACACAACACAGACACAACACACACAAAACACACATTTGACAAGTATTTTTTGTACCATTATTATAATAAATATGTACCTAATCGTAATTGAAATACATTAAGCAATTGTGCAGTTTTAACTTTGAAAACATCAATAATATTTTACTCCAGCCGTTACATGGCTACGTTGTTGTATTTTGATGAAGTGTCAAATGTGATCAATTATCTTGGTCCTACAGTAGGCAAGTATACTGCCACTCGATGCTGGTACTATAATAGAGAGGTGCGGGAGCTGAGTTAGGAATAAGGAAAAATCTCTAGGTTAAAGAAGGTTTTGCATCGAAATTAAACGATGCTTCGTGTTTGGCTTCGTGTGCGGTGTAAGGCATATCGGTTTCGTCATCCGGCGATGAGATGAGCAGTAGCCATTGTTGCCATTGCCATATCCTGGATGAGGCTACCACAAGAACGTGGAGCTTGACACAAGCAAAGAGAGGCTTATTATACCCAGCAGTGAGTGAAGTCGTGCTGTTTATGATGATGATGAAGGAATATCAGCATCAGCTGTTTCATACCTTTTTAAACCGAAAAAGTAGTAGCTATAGGAGGGTTTGGAATCCTACTCAATCCACGGTTAAAGAGGTCATAAATACACAAAACACACCGCTCGTCTTTTGTTTTGTTGTCGAAATGGCAAAGTTACGAGATGGCACGTTCTAATGTACTTACTATAAAATCAATTTCAAAATATTTTATTTCACATAGGCCTAGATGGGCACTTATAAAACCTCGAAAAAGGTCCACGGTTCGCGTTAGTCGATTCCATGGAGAAGAACCGGCAAGAAACTCTATGGTTACTCTTTTCAAATCATTTGGTATTCCAATATTATCATGTTACATTACAGTATTTGTACTAAAGTATGGAGGGACAGCAAAACAAAAGGAATATTTAACAAAAGTTCAACAGTATCCGGGAATCTAAAAAGCCTACAATGTTCACTCATTCACAAATCATATGTAAAAAAGCATCTATACAAAATAAGTAAAAAAAAGAACATTTAAGAAGAAGTTGAAGAAGTAAATTAAACAAGTGACACAAATATTTTGAAGAAGTAAATTAAACAAGTGACACAAATATTGTCATCAGTGCTGTAACAATTCTGAGCAAAATATGAGAAAAAATGATTTGAAATCTATTGTATAAATCTGAATCGTAAGAAAAAGAATAATGAGATTGAGAATAGTTAGAGACATCCACAAATCTGTGCCGTCTATAACCTACCAGGGAAGCAGCATGCGCAGAAGGAATTATAGCCAAACTTCTTTGTCTTCAACAAATAGTCTATAATACCACATTGCTTTGCTCCTCTCTGTATGTGAGATTGTGAGGACACCATTGTCTCACTCTGTCAATTACTGACCGATCCCATGACACTACCTTATAGAAAATACCCGCCTAAGCTAACGTTTAAATATTACCTACTCACCAGAATTCACTGCTAGTACCACATCATATTTTCCATAAACACAAGTTATTAAACTTCAAGCCGAGATTCTTGTTTGAGATAACCCTAACACGATAGTGGAATACACACTTTACTAACATAGCTAGATCTTGCGATAGATAAGTTATCATGTGTGTCATCGTACCTCATTGGTCTAAATGTTAGCAGGCGCATCGTTATCATGAGATTCTTTGTTTGATTTTAGGTTGTAAAAGTGTAAAATGTGGGGTTTTTAATAAAGGGTGTAAATATCACCGTAAAATTGTCAAATACGTTATATTGTAATATCTCTAGCGATATTGTAAAAACTCGAAATATTGTCAAATGAACATACTGCTTACAACAAAACGCATTATTTTTCGTGAAATACATGCGATGGTAGTCAACTCACGTGGTGTGGAGGGAAGGAGGGGTCCTTCTTGGCCAGTGGTACAACTCTCATGAAAAGATATTGTGCCATTCCTGAGAAATACCGATTATTATAACCTAACCTTGAAACACTTTATATTCCCTTAAAAAGCGTAGTCGACGGAACCCCGCTCCACGGGGCCCCTATTTCCGGGAACCTAACTAACCTAACGGGGGGTGCCCCAAGTCCCGATTATGGGGGCAGAGATACTTCCGTATGTTCATCATCATCATCATCATCGGCCTATTAATATTCCCACTGCTGGGACACAGGCCTCCTCTCTATGAGAGGGAATATTCAGTATATTCCGTATATTCAGTTGACAATAATTCGAGAGTTTACAATATCGCTAGAGAGACACACGTTATATTGTATTGTCACACTATGAATCGCTTTAATTCCCAGATGCAATATTATTAACTGTTCATCAGAAATAAATTTTACAGT
Organism: Xestia c-nigrum; assembly: GCA_916618015.1. Taxonomy (NCBI): domain Eukaryota; kingdom Metazoa; phylum Arthropoda; class Insecta; order Lepidoptera; family Noctuidae; genus Xestia; species Xestia c-nigrum. The sequence goes on from OU745260.1 coordinate 19,347,158, forward strand.
GAAACAGCTGTCGACAAATAAAGAAATCCGTCCAAGAACAGCATTTTTATTCCCTCAATGAAACTGTCCACTAAATTATTTTTAGCTCACATAAAAAGAGCAGATTCATTCAATGTTTACTAGGACAAAATTCATCATGCTCTACTGCCCCCTACAGTAATGCGGTCTCGAAACTTAATACCTTACATGAGGAAAAAGGGACCTCAAAATGAGCATTCTTCATTTTTGTTCACTTAGGTGTGAACAGTCATTTGGTCCTTGAAGGTGTGAAAGAGCATTGAGGATGGTCTTACATTGGTGTAACGGAATATGAGGTGCAAAAACTATCGTGACGAAATATTTAGAGCAGTGGTTCCCAACCTTTCTTAGGCCAGGGACCACTTTGGTATGTTTATTGTTAACAGGGACCATAATGGTCCTAGATAAACATGGACACCGACAGGATTATAACTAGGGGAATAAATCTTTAACTCACACTGTACAAAAATTGGACAAAAGCGATCGACTGGAGTTCGAAAAATTTATCAATAATTTAGTATGAGATTCTCAAAAAAAATAGAATTTTGCCTCTGATAGGTTCAATTAGGTTGGGTTGAGCTTGCATCTTCTGGTAAAAAAACTTCTGTGTTAAAACGTACGAATAACATTTTAATCTTTCGCGGACCGTAGCCGAGGGCCCTGCGGACCACTAGTGGTCCGCGGACCCGAGGTTGGGAACCAGTTATTTAGAGGGTTCAGTGCGTAATGTTAGAATCTGCTGTTCCAGGTGTAAACGCCCAATAACACCCTTCACGAAACCGGCGTCAAAGCATTCTGTACATCAAACTACTCATAAATCACTGTACACAAAAAATATTGGCGGGGTAAAAAACTGTGGGGGGGTATCGAGTTCATGTCGTATATAGCGTGATGTCGATCTTCAGTGTGTCGCACAAGCGTGCATTCGAACTATGGTGAGTCGCAGTACAGTTTTGTCGCTTAAGCGTTAATCGCATATCTGTTGTCGAGCTCACGTAGTACAATCGGTAAAAGGGTATTTTTAATCTATTTTGACTGTGCAGACTACCATTTTGGTTTATAAGAGTTGATTTGGTTCGGGTAAGCGACAAAAACTATAATATTTTATAGAATCATGTACTGAATGCATAGGTATTCCAAGGTGTTTCCAGATTCTTGCATATTGTTTTTCTCAAATATATTAGGGATTGCTACCAGACGACTGTCAATCTGACCTCGAACACTCGGGTATCACGAAACCTCCTTCGTAAACCGGCACGAAAGTCTGACGTTTTCGTGCGTTTGATAAGTTGTGTCCGACTCGTCACTGTCAGTATATCAAGTGTCAAAGATTTACGAATTACAGCCAAAACTATTGGTTTAAAAAGTAAAAGGATATAGGCACAAAAGTATGGTATTGAGAATTAAAAAAATAAAACCGACTTCAAAAAGAAAAAAAAAAGTGAAAAATAACTTTAGCTTCTGAAGTCGGTGACCTTTGTTTAATTGCTTAAGTTTTCCACTCTCCAGACACTCCAGAAGCAAAAGTTATTTTTCACTTTTTTGTTTTTTTTTGAGGTCGGTTTTATTTTTTGCATAAAAAAATATTTTTCACTTTTTAGTGGTTCACATGTGCTTGATATATGGAAAGTGCATACCGTTACAACTGCAACAAGCCCAAACACGACTATGGTACATTGTCTCATTATGGAGTTCCGTGACTCTTGGCTTCATCATCAGATCTGATGGTAGAATGGTTTTTATCAAACGCAAATGCTTCACTTGTTGTAGAAAATACCTAAATTGCTGTAAGTTATCCCATAAAATTTGAAGAGTTCCCTCGATTTCGCCAATATTCCATCATCAGATCCCGACTTGGTGGCTATGGGACCATTTGGAAAGAATACCCTTTCCAACAAAAAAAGAATTGGTTGGCAAGCGACGGAGTTATGCCCGAACAAAAAAAATAGAAACATCCGAATTGAGAACCTCCTCCTTTTTTAGAAGTCGGTTAAAAATATTATACACGTGTACCGATTGTAGTGATTCATTTGAGGAAAGAAGCTGTATTAGTAATAAACAAACAATGACAGTACGATATTTGTTTATTCTTCACAAATAATAACGTTTGCTTCTTCAAATTACAATTTTTTTTATATTAATCAGCCGTGGACCTTAAACGGACAACTGAAATGGTCTTGGCATATCAATTTCTTGTCACTGCATTTTAATAAAATTTTATTAAACACTATTCCGATCTCCACTCGCTAAACAAGGCTGCCTATTGGAATTCTACCCACCTCCAAAGAAAAAGAAGCGTGAAAACAAGAATGTGAACTTTGAAAAAAAATATCTCCTACATATAATTATTACAATTAAAGTTGATAGTACTTTCATGGCCATTTGGTCTTTAGGGCAACAATTAATTTATGAGCAAAAACTTGTATGGAGGTGTAATGGTCGCACGATTCTCTGTTCCTGTAGGTCACCGACGAAGGTGTCAGGTTTTTGTCACTTTGGGTTATTTTTATCCAAAGGTATCGGTATAGTTTTAAGCGTCTTATGAATATTATGAACCATATTTTTATGGAAAGGTCTGCTTGGCTATAGAACCTTTTTGTAGACATCATTTTAATTCTGCACTCAAAAACTGGCTGGAAAATTTACAAAGTGAAAAAAAGTCGGTACTTCTGAATGAAATGAACTTCAAAAAAGGAACCATAAAATTTTTCACATTCTTTGTTCAAACTCCCCAAAATGGCCGCTCCATTTGACAGCTGATATACGAATATGTCTTTTAAAAAACTTTTTCTGAACGCTACAAAAATGTGAAGCCATGTAAAGATTTACAAATTTGTCAAATTAAAGTGTTCGCGGAGATTTCTCGCGGTGTCTTTAGAGGCAGCAAAAACGTCGGGTTGCACACAGAAATATTTACCAAGAACTTACATTCTGTGCAATTTGTAAGCGGGCAACACTCACGCCGCGCCGTCGAGGGTAATTTGATGATTTTTTAGTCGGCTAAGTGTGAGTCGGATTTTATGGGAACTTCTAAACGTAAAATTGAGCTTTTTGTAGTTTTTTGGCCCACTTGCACTACAAATCACTAAATTGTTTAACGCTAAAGGAATTTAAAACGTCAGCGTCGCGTCGCTACATCATCATCAGCCTATTTGTGTTTCTACTGCTGCTGGGACACAGGAATCCTCTCTACGAGAGGGAATGGGCACCACGCGGGCCCAGTGCGGATTGGCAGATGTCACATGTCTTCGATTTTTTTGGTATAACCAAGGACATACCAGTTTCCTTACTTTGTTTTCCTTCAACGTTTTGAGAGCAGTGGTGATGAAATAAATTACACAAAGTAACGCGTCTTATGGGTTGGAACCCATGACTTACTGTTCGTAAGTTGGGGCGACATCATTGGGCCATGTTTTTCACGTCGCTACCTTTCTGTCAATCGTTTGAAAATTACAGAAACCGATTATCGGCCACCCAGACATGAGTTGCCATGGCTGACCTGAAAGTTTATAAATAGACTCCAGATTGGTCGCAGCAAAGAAAACCTGCTTAGGTCGAGATTCACGACTTTAATGAGGTATTTATCATATGTCATGCACAGAAAAAGTTTAGAGACTTTGACGTACGTAACATTGCAAGAACTTGTCAAAGTTTTTTGTACCTATATTTCTTTGTAGATTTAGCCTTTAGTTAATTAATTAATTTAGCCTTTCTTAGTTAATTAGTTAATTTAGCCTTTCTTTTTAGCCTTTAGTGAGCCATAAACCATCCCCTGGCTGTCTAAGAGAATTAATGGAGCTGGACAGTGGCTAGGAAGATAGCTAGTCCAGCCAATGTACAGCCGCTGTCCAGCTTATCCAGTGCTCTAAAGAGCTGGTACTCGTAACAAGCTACTGTATTGCTCAGGGTTGGTTAATTTGGGCCAAATTCAGAATTACAAGGGCTGCGTAGCAGGCTATCCAGCCCTTGTCCAGCAAAAATAACAGCCTCGAGTGTTCAAAATTTCTGGTGTCCAGTCTTTAACCAGCTATTTGTGCTAGTTGGGTCTGCCTTGGAGTGTAAATCTACCAGCTCAGTTTATGCACCAGCTATTCCATGAAACGATTGGTCACTTAATACCGAGCCCTGCGTGTCCTGTTGTTTTTTCACTACAAAAACAGGGTGTCTAAAATGGCCGCTTTAGCAGAATACCATAAAGTCCATTTTAAGAATTTTTAATTTTCGTGATTCATTTAATTAAATAAAATTTAAAATTCTAAAAGTGGACTTTATGATAATGTGTGCAAAGACCATTTTAAGAATTTAATTTTTTTAACGTTATTCATTTTACGATTCTGCTAATGCGGCGATTTTAGACCCCCTAATGGACGCTACCGAAAGTGCCAAACTAGTGGCTCAGCTCTGGGTCGACACAATTTAGATTGCAATCGACATGCTAAGAAGAAGATCATAATAATATGACTAATCAAAGATCCTATATATATACGTTAATTTCTACTTTTCTAACAACAACCATCTCTTCATCAGGGACTTAAAAACACCTTCATAAAGGTTACAGAATTATAAGTGTTACATGTTGAATTGGCAACAGAATCAAATATGTAACACTTATAAATGTGTTAACCCAAAACACTTACAAAAGTGTGTGTCAACTGTCTCCATAAAACGAATCTTGAGATAGCTGATAGACAGACAGATAGACGGACGGATGGACCAACGGACAGCAGAGGCTAAGAGCGGTTTCACACTATAATCGATCCGAATCCGATTCGAACCCGGTCCGGAGTAATCGTAGAACTATTTCTATGGTAGTTTACGCACTAGATGCGGCTTCCGTCATCCGATTTTGTATTGCAGTATATTTTCGGATCGGACGCGGATCAGATGTAGTGTGAAACCAATCTTAGGATAGGTTCCCGGTGGTTAGCCTTCGGATGTGGAACCCTTAAAAAAACAGTAAGTAAATACCGTATCTATCTCCTAGCAAATCGACGTTCTAGCATTCGCAGAATGCAATCTCTTCAAAACATACTTTTCAACTTTGTTTCAACGCCAAGAAGTGAATGACCGACCGTGAATTCTATTTCTTGATACGTAAACAAAACTTTTATAATTGTAGAACAGAAGTACGTATTTTTTCTATTTATCATCTCGATAATCATTAGCTCATGTAAAAGTGGACGAGTTGCCCCCTTTTTTCCCTCTGGGCGGAGCGGAAAGGTGTGTCAGACTTTTACTGACTAAAAGCCATCCATGTTCCTTCTTAGCTCCTTGTAATCTAGGGCCACGATTTCTCTTTCGAAAAATCCCGCAGTTCCGCCAGCCCCCCTTCCAGACTCCACAAGCAGTGGAGTAATTTCATCCCAAATTTTTTATGGAAAATATATCGACTAGTGACACTTTAAGGCTGGATCTACAGTCTATACTATACTGTAAGGTAGATCGCGATTCGCTCATTCATTAATTATTTTAATATTTTAACTAATTTACAAAACATGCACGGGCCGCAAGAAAGACGTCCGCGGGCCGCAGGTTGCCGACCGCTGGTCTAGGGGTTGCATGAGCGACTGATGAGTATAAGGTCCTGATATCTTTTCCCAGCTTGGGCAAAATGTTATATTATCTCCGGTTTTTTTAAATAGAAGACACGGAGTCTATTTTTGTGCCCGTTCGATGGCAATATGCTCGCCCCCTATACCAAGTACTTCAACATAACTATCAAAATGTTGGTGTACCGTTACGTACCGTACCAAGAAAATTTCAAGTACGGTGGAACAAGCTAATTGGTTTACAGATTAACCTACAAATTACATTGTAGAGTGTAAACCAAATAGCTTGTTCGACCGTAGTATTAGGTACATTTCTGGCTTACTTTCGGGGATCACAGAGGTCATATTTTTTTTACCAATTAAACAAACTGCATCTACCATGAGATGGCCCTTGGCCACTACGAACCTCGACAGGTACTTTCTTTTTCTTAAAAACATTTTAATAGATATTCAAGGTATTCTATTTATTAATTAACAAGCAAATTCAATTGCAATAAATGAAAAAGGTGAAGATATAATTTAACCACGTAAGGAGCTAAAAAACCATAAAAATTCCGTTACACAAACTGCGTAAATGTTAACAATTATGTTAACATTCTGAAAACAAATGACTGTCGTACACAATGTTCATTTACGAGTAACACCAGAATATTATACAGAGTGTAAATAACCTCATCACAAAGCCGTCAACCAAGCATTCAGTATGTCACCATAAAATTGTCAAATACGTTATATTGTAATATCTCTAGCAATATTGTAAAATCTCGAAATATTGTCAAACGAACATATTGCTTTCAACAAAACGCATTATTTTTCGTGAAATGCGTGCGATGGGTCTCCCTTGCCCAGTGGTGCAACTCTCATGAAAAGATAATGTACCATTCCTGAGAAATACCGATTAATATAACCTAACCTTAAAACACTTTATATTCCCCTAAAAAGCGTAGTCGACGGAGCCCCACTTCGCGGGGCCCCTATTTCCGAGTGCAGGGTTAAAAGGAACCTAACTAACCTAACAGGGGGGTGCCCCAAGTCCCGATTATGGGGGCAGAGATACTTCCGTGTGTTCAGTTGACAATAATTCGAGAGTTTACAATATCGCTAGAGAGAAACACGTAATATTGTAATATAACGTGTTTGACAATTTTACGGTGACATGTACATCAAACTCAGTAACTTCACGTAAAAATTATTGCTGGGAAAGATTTTTTTTTTTGGGTTAAAAAATCATGTTTTGTGGTAGAACTCAATGTTACGCACACATAACATTGTACTGATGAATTAAATAGTACGGGGCTCGCGGAGGTATTCAAAGTTAAAAATCTTACATTAAAAATACAGGGTGTAAACTACCTCATCACAAAGCCGTTAACCAAGCATTCTGTACATCCAACTAAGTAACTTTACGCAAAAATTATTGCTGGGAAACAAGTTTTATTTTTGAGGTTATAAATCATGTTTTGTGGTAGAACTCAATGTAACGCACTTAAATCTTTGTGCGGATGGATGGATTGAATAGCATGGGGGTCGTGGAGATGTCAAAAGTCAAAATCTTACTAAAAAAACTTGTATTTAAAAAAAACTTGTCAAAAAGTTGACCCCCCATATCTCCGTAACTAGAAGGTTCCCAGGTACGGTGTAGAACAAAAAAATGATCGCAATGATGGGGAGAACAAGTGCCTTCCGGCTTCGTGAAGAGGTGTTTTACACCCTTTATGTATTTAATAAAAAAAGTTGTAACTTTGACCCCCAACATCTCCGTAACTAGAGGTTCCCAGGTATGGTGTAGAACAAAACAATTATCGCAATGACGGGGAGAACAAGTACCTTTCGGCTTCGTTAAGAGGTTTTTACACCCTTCATATTACGTTTTCTTTCTTGTTTTGTAAATTCTCTTGGTATTTCTTAAAACATAATTACTTACTGTACTTTGACGATTACCAACACTTAAAGCTGAGCCAAACTGATTAACTCTGTAATTTTAGTGTAATTAAACAATTCAAATGCATTCACAAAAACATGTTTTGGTCTTGTTGGTATAAAGCTTTGTCTTTTAAAAGATAATTTATGTTACTTCTTACTTTTCTATCACTACATAATTATTAATAATATGTCTGATCGCGATAAACTCAAAAAGTATTGCATCGATTTGTATGCTGTTTTCACCAATATAGTGGTTCTCGAGGAAGGTTTAAGTATATACTTTGTACGCAGGCGAAGCCGCGGGCAACAGCTAATTTAAAATTAAAATAAATGTCAAATCAAAATCAGTCTGACCAAGGGGTATCGTAACTTATTACCTAGTCTTAACAGGTTTGTGTAGGTCAGATAGGCAGTCGTTCCATGTAAAATACTGGTACTCAGGACGCCGACTCCAACATAGATAGGGAAATGCTGAGGCAGATGATATTCTCTTATATTACTAATAGAATATGTACCCACTTTCTTAGGGCCTTTGGACCTTGGTAGTTAATTTCTTAAAAACAATTATTTCAGTAGTGGTCCAGACCTAAAAATTAAAAACTCGCACGAGTATAATTGTTAATGATGAAGTCTTAACAACATTCGACCATTAAATATTATTGACCTGACAAAAATGAGGGCAGTACGCAAATATACATTTACACAGTCATTTTTGGATTTATTCCAAGAGCACTTTGCATTTTTATGCCCGTTTTATAGGTATATAATTTATACGAGATTTATTTCAAGTGAATGCACTTAACATTTGTCGTGGCAAATGCAAATGTTCACATATAGTGACAAATATATGAAAAATAAACCTAAAAATACCTTTTAAAGGGAGGTTAAGGTTATCTAGTGGTAAGTGAGAAGGTCAACCTTTTTCATTCGTGGGTGTAGTTAAAGGTGACTGTTTTGAGTAGTATTTTAGGGATGACCTATCACTAACCTTCTAGCGTTTATTATTTTAAAGTGAAACCTCTAAAGTAAAGGGTAACAATATTCTATTAAAAGACTTTCTTATTGATGAGTTTTTTTCATCATCACTATAGTTAGTATTACTGTCCAGTTCTGTAACGAAACTGACATTTTAGAAAACAAAAAAAAAAACGGGCCAAGTGCGTGTTGCACACCCAGGGTTCCTTGGCATTATACAATGATAATAAAAATATGTCATTCATATATGCAGATTTATATTCAACAGCAAATCTGAATTAGTAGTTGGTTTACTTATGAAAAATAAATTTACTGCTGCTGTTTCACATAAAAGTTCCATAACAGCTACCAATGTGGTGCCAACAGTCTCGGAGTAAATGGCTGTGACATACATACGGATAGACAAACAGACAAGACGAATCTACAACGTGTAACAGAAAGGGTATAGTCATATGAAAGGGTGTGCTACAGACCATCAAACTGAACAACTATCTCCATGGAACCACCATCGTAATCGCGAAAATATTTTCAACGGGATACTAAATTCCAATACCTATAATGTATGAAACAGCTGATTATTTTTTACGATTACGATGGTGGTCCCATAGAGAAAGCTGATCAATTTGATGGTCTATAGCACACCCTTTCATATGACTGTTTTAGCCATTTGGCGGCGGAATCCTAAGAATGAAGCGCTTTCCGGATTCCATCCCACTATTCATAACAAAGATGAGGCCCGTTTCCCAGCAATAGAAACGATCACAAAGCTTTGCTAATGCTAACGACATGTAAAAGATAAACTCTCAAATATGCTTTGTTACCTTTCATTGTACTCCTCAAACAAATTACTTAGACTTCCAACAATTTTCCAGTACAGGTAAACACTGCAAAATCTTTATTCATAAACGCCGTATAAATTCCATGCAAAGAGGTTTCGGACAGGCAAATGATGTATTACATACTTAAACACTGCACAAACAGAGCCTGCAGGGAGCCTAGCCGCCAATAAAGACATTACAACCATGCTAATCGTATTTTAAACACTTTTAAATGGGTTTCAAGACTTCTGAAGGACTAGTTTTTAGCTGCTTCTTCGTCTGTGGGATCGTTCTACTGGGATAAAAGTACCAAGTGACCTATTAGCATAATAATCATAATTAGCCAATAATGTTCCCATTGCTGGGAGACAGTCCTCGCCCATGAGGAAGCGGGTTGTAATCCACTCGCGTACTTTTTTTTTTAATGGCGTCTCACGGTAGACCATAGAGACCTCTCTATGTCTCTATAGTCCGGTTACTAGGTAGACTACTAGGTAGGCGGGTAGGGTACTAGGTGGTGGTTAACCGGACTATCCTGTGGGTGACTTGAGTGAAAGGCCTCCAGCCAGGGTGTCACTACACGTGGCCAGATCGGGTTGGTAGTTGCCAGGTCTTCGAATTTTAACGTCTCGGTCATGCGCATTATGAAATGGACCTTTTTGGCGCAGCCGTGAGGCACACAATACATACCATGTATTTTCCCTTTTTGTTGTAACTTTTTTAATATTATTGTGTGTGTGCTTTATGTACTGACGTCAAATAAACATTTTTTCTCTCTTCCCTTTATTTCATTCGCCAGACATACCCGTTTACCAAATGTTATGCTATTCTAAACAGACGTTAATGAAATTTGTAACACGAATAGAACATGTAAGAGACAGACATACAGACTGAACTTCGCATTATGATATAGTATGGATGGATGATCAACAACGTATTACTTAAGGAAAAATAATCGGGGCTAGACTCAAATAACACCACCATGAGTGAGGTACCCATCAAAAATCGATTATTTACAACAAATTGCGATTTAACAACCGGTCTAGCAATGGAAACGATCACAAAGCTGTGCTAATGCTAACGACATGTAAAAGATAAACTCTTAAATATGCTTTGTTACCTTTCATTGTACTCCTCAAACAAATTACTTAGACTTCCAATAATTTTCCAGTACAGGTACACACTGCAAAATCTTTATTCATAAACGCCGTATAAATTCCATGCAAAGAGGTTTCGGACAGGCAAATGATGTATTACATACTTAAACACTGCACAAACAGAGCCTGCAGGGAGCCTAGCCGCCAATAAAGACATTACAACCATGCTAATCGTATTTTAAACACTTTTAAATGGGTTTCAAGACTTTTGAAGGACTAGTTTTTAGCTGCTTCTTCGTCTGTCTGGGATCGTTCTACTGGGATAAAAGTACCAAGTGACCAATTAGCATAATAATCATAATTAGCCAATAATGTTCCCATGGCTGGGACACAGTCCTCGCCCATGAGGAAGCGGGTTGTAATCCACTCGCGTACTTTTTTTTTAAATGGCTTCTCATGGTAGACCATAGAGGCCTCTCTAGGTATCTATAGTCCGGTTAAGCAGACTACTAGGTAGGCGGGTAGGGTACTAGGTGGTGGTTAACCGGACTATCCTGTGGGTGCCTTGAGTGAAAGGCCTCCAGCCAGGGTGTCACTACACGTGGCCAGATCGGGTTGGTAGTTGCCAGGTCTTCGAATTTTAACGTCTCGGTCATGCGCATTATGAAATGGACCTTTTTGGCGCAGCCGTGAGGCACACAATACATACCATGTATTTTCCCTTTTTGTTGTAACTTTTTTAATATTATTGTGTGTGTGCTTTATGTACTGACGTCAAATAAACATTTTTTCTCTCTTCCCTTTATTTCATTCGCCAGACATACCCGTTTACCAAATTTTAAGCATTCCAAAACAGACGATAATGAAATTTGTAACACGAATAGAACATGTAAGAGACAGACATACAGACTGAACTTCGCATTATGATATAGCATGGATGGATGATCAACAACGTATTAGTTAAGGAAAAATAATCGGGGCTAGACTCAAATAACACCACCATGAGTGAGGTACCCATCAAAAATCGATTATTTACAACAAATTGCGATTTAACAACCGGTCTGAAGATTTACGTTTCGACGAAAGTGTTGTGTGTGTGCGAATGTGGAGTGCGACCGGAGGTCCTTTGTTGTTGTTTATACGACTTTGTGCGGTAATTTCAAAGTAAATCATCAAAATATGCATTGCATTGTGTCTTCCTGCTTGAATTGACCGTTTTTAGGGTTCAATCGAATGAATATTTTGGTTACAATCGGAGAAGTAACATTGGTAGTTTTTTTTAATACTAAAGAAAAACTGCTCTCAAAACGCTGAAGGAAAACATCGTCCTAGAACCAAAATATTCCAAGACATTTGTGACATCTACAAATCCGGACTGGGCCCGTGGCTGGATTAGCCCGTTCCCTCTCATAGAGTTAAGGCCTGTGCCAGTGGGAACATTAATAGACAGATGATGATGATGGGGGTCAATCGGAACAATGTTTTGGTTACAAGCGCAGAAGTAACATTGGTCCTTTTTTTAACTAATGAAAAATAACTTGTTTGTGCAGCCGATAAAATCAATATTGTGTGTGCGGAAATGAAGTTTTATTTTGATCTCAAATGTGGATCCTCAGGCCAATTTTGTTAGGATAAGACTGGATACTGTGTGTGTGAAAATTTCAATCGTTTTGTGTTTCTTTGAAATCTTTCAGGCAATTTGGGCTTAATTTTACATCTGATTTTCAGTATTTTCGTTAGAACTAAATAATGCTAAAAAGAAAACGAAAAGAAGATGTGGGCTAGGGTGGAGTACAAATAACAACCGTAGCTGATATTTCTTAGCAGCAAGATTTCTTCTCGTCCTATTTTGAGCAGGAAATCATTAATACTGTAACGTTTAACTAGTACACTTTTTAAAGTATAAGTGTGGTTTTAATCAATACAGCTAGTCTAGTACAAAAAGACCAAACTGCACTATGTTCTCGGTCTTTAACGATGGACCACCATCACTCACCCAATTACGTACAACATACATTTCTTTTTACAACTCAACCAAGCAGTACGACACACAATTACTGTTCTTAGAAACAAAACCATAGAGGCGACTTGTCACAACCAGTTTTTGAACAAAAAACGCCCCACATACAAGTCCACGTATGAATATTATTTTTAAACATTTTATTTTTATTCCGATTAATCGAATGCTCGTTAATTAACGGGATCGATTACATTTATTCGATACGAAATGTCACCGGTACGACATGGCTATATAATTAGCGAGATAATTAGTAACAGATGTTTTCTTCGAGAACATTTCATGTCCTTTGTGTTAATATTCATAGTCTTCTGTAAAAAGTTTTTAATGTAATGTATACGAGGTTATTGTTAGTTTTTGTTGGACATTTTTATAGTACTTTGGATCTTTGATTGTAGTTTTAATTAATGAGGCGGTTGACGAATTGGGTATCGTTTTTTTTGTAGCTGTTAAAGTGCGGTAGAATTTTGTTAATTAGAATTTTGTAGTTACAGCTGCCAAAGTTTTGTTTAACACGTAGTTTTTTAAATTCTTTGGGATTGATCTTTTAAGAGTTTATTATTTATTTTAATTTAATGATGACAGATATACCTACGTAATGCCTATGTATAACAATTTATATTTTGTTATATACAACGTTATTTTTTAGTCGTTTTAATCCCTTTAAAGGCGAATAGCACTCATGAAAATTAACAACTTTTAAAACGACCAACTATGAAATCTCGAAAAAAATATCAGCTGTTGCCTACATTTTTCCGAGTTAGGCGACCAATATTGTATGAAGCAGCTGATTTTTTTTTCGAGATTTCATAGTTGGTCCCATAGTAAAAGTTGTTCATTTTCATGTGTACTATCCGTCCTTAAAGGGATTATAACGACTAAAAAATAACGTTGTATGTGTGTTTATTATGACAGAGAGTGAGTCACTTCCTGTATATAATTGTCTAGACAATACCATGAGGAAAAAGCAAAAACAAACATTTCATATTTTTTCCTGTTACTTTTTCTCGGATCTCGCCACACTCTATAAAATTTAAGATTTTCAACGAAATCATAGTCATACTACGTGCAGGCAATCAAGAAGATAGACGAACGTTCTGAGAAATCTACACTCAATTTCTCTTTGACGGGTAAGTATGAGGAAACTGTTTCTAGGACACAAGATTACGTGTTTTAGGAAATAAAACTGTGAAACACATTACAAGTTCTTGAAAGTGTTGAATGAAGAAAAAAAAGGAAATGTTGCTAAAACGATCTTTATTGCACATTCACAGTACTCAAATTATAGGAGCTCGTGGCTAAATAATAACAGCCGCTCGGGTCGATCTTTAGGTTAAGCCATGCTTGCCTAGGTTGTTCAGTGGATGGGTGACCACCCTTACATACTGAGTTTCCTCCGTGCCTCGGAAACCACGTTAACCTGTTGGTCCCAGCTGTCAATTGTCCATCATTGACAGTCGTTACTGTCGTTGTTTGTAGTCAGTGGCCCCAAAAGTCTGACACCAGTCTTACCAAGTGGTATCGTATGTCCCAGTATTAACTGGGTTGTGGAGGTCAGATAGGCAGTCGCTTCATCTAAAATACTGGTATTCAGCTGCATCCGGTTAGACTGGAAGCCGACTCCAGCATAGTTGGGACAAGGATAGGCAGATGATGAGTACTCAAACAGAATAATATTATTCTGTTTTAGTACTGTTTCAAATGTTTTTTTTTATGTTGCCTCGTTGCGGAGGAAGACACAGTCATCTATTTAACAGTACCAGAAACATCACCATTCTACTGCGCCTATCCCAATTAATTCCAGGTCGGCGCATGTCTATTTCTTCCATAGTTTACCCGTCATCTCATCAGATAACATTATCAGGGTATAGTATAATAGCCTGCCGGGGTTGCAGAACTGTTCGAAAGAGATACCGCGACTGCGGAACGTAAAGGGCGAGGAAGGAACGTGGACGGGTTTTAGTCAGTAAAAGTCTGACACTCCATCCCGCTCCGCCCAAAGTGGGAGAGTCTTTTGATGATTTCCCATCCGAAAAATAGGGGTATTGTTGGCTATAAAACCTTATATTTAGAAAACTTTAGCATGGACCAATTTACCTTACCCACCTTCAGTTCCTTTGACAAAGCTATATTCTAAACAAATATGAGTAAAAGTACTGAAAACATCAAATAAAAAAAAAAAATATTTTTATTTTACTGTCTGGTGACCACGACACAAGGCTTGCTTAGTGTGGCACTAGATGGCGCTGTGTGTAATGTCCAGCGATATATATTTTTGTTTTTCTGTATGTTAAACTTAATTTTGTTCTATAATTCGACAAAAAAAAACGATTCTTTAATCATCTCTGATTTGGCTGGTCATTAAAAACTAACCCTGTAAGTATATCAGAATCAGGGACCATTTTGGTTACCCATTGAAAGGGTTTTTGATAGGGTTTTGACAAAGTGTTGTTTTAAAAACCATTTCATATTGGTTACCATTTTTTACGAAAACCCTCATCAATGGATAACCTCTTCCAAACCCTTTCAATATGATTACCTGTATATTCGAAAACCCATTCTTGGTGGGTTATACTTTTTAATGGTAAGTCGTTTTGAACGGGTTACCCCTTCAACGACTGTAAAGCCGTTGAAGGGGTAACCCATTCGGACTACCAGTATTGTAATTTTATCTCTCACGTCTTTTCTTTAAAGTACTAAACTGCATACATTCGGCAGGAATGCGTCAAGTCGCAACACGCAGTCTAGGCCCTAGCGATGAGTAGCGACTCCTTCCACATGCGATTATAGTTATTATTGCAGAGTTTTTAAAGTTCAATTTTTTTTTCCTGGAAAAGTCGGGATTGTTTCCTACATGATACAATCTTGTCTTTTTTACGGAATCATAAATAGTCCGCGCTGGGGTATTTTGATGCCAAAGTTTCAAAAATTTTAAAGTTGCTTATTTCTTGCCTGTGGCTAGTCGTACCTGTGAAGCTTATTATTGCGTTTTGTGTCACATCTGACTATTGCATTTTCAGTATCTCGATGATTTGTGGTTGATTGATTATTTTTATTCGAATCAAAACTGGCAAAATTAATTTAAAGTTTAAAATAATTATTATATCTTATCTAGGATAGCCTGCAAACCCCGTTTGTAACATTTTCGACAGCGAGGGACTAAATAAGTAAACACTGTGCTTTTCCTTGCGAATACAAGAAACATAAAAATAAAATCATGAGTCAATCGAAAAACAAATCGAGTTTGGATTGCCGCTTTTCCGCCTATTTTGATTTTTTTTCTGTGGCCAGTCCGCTATTCAGGATTTCTGGGATATTCACCCTAATCGTATCAGTTAGGTACTACTACGTCATTATAACGAAATCAACTATCATTTTCTTTTCCTCTAACAGTGATCGAAAAGATAAATAGCCAAATTTCCTCCTAACTAAAGTACCTAAAATGACACAAATTAATATAGTAGGTGAGGCAAATGGTCCGGAAACTATATGCGAAAAACAAAACAACTTTAATATTTTTGAAACCTCAAAACCTAGCGCTATCGGACTAAAATATCATTCAATCGTCTCACTCATTATTTAGTGCCCGAAGGGACAGGATAGGAGCTGACTCAAACTGTAAGATTTAAAAAACCGAGGCGACATGAACATATAACAGATAATCTGACGTGAGGCACTCGGGGACTGCCGCGGTAAAGCTATTGCATAGCATTTTTTATCAACTTATGCAATTATAATTATTCATTACCACGCGCGGTCGGCGCGCAGCCAGCGCGCGTACGGCTCGCAGGCACGCGGTCCGCTCGCTTGCGGCGCGCGTACCGCGCTCGGACGCTACGAAAACGACAGGGTGTTATAAGTTTGACGTGTCTGTGTACGTGTGTGTGGAACATTCATTATAAAATTCATAATTTCATTGTGATGGGAAGCCGAGCCTGAACATTCAGTCTGCGTCAAAGACTACAATATATATAATGAGATAGACGGTACTCTCAACAGTATTTCCGTCATCATACAAGCAGCGCTCTCTATCCGTGGTGGTTAAATCAAAAACGAACAAAATAAATACAAAAAGTGTGTCGTGACCGAGGTTTGATCTTACGATCTGCAGCTCCTAAGTCAGTGGTAGTTCTCAACAGGCTACCTGTTCTATTGACAATCTGCCTAAAATAGCTGTTCTATTGCATGCTATGACAGTTGTCAGTTGGTGACAGATGGTTGATAGTGTAACCATGAATAAAATACGTTTCTATCATTGATTGATTTAATTCTTTTAGTTTTTTATATTTACATAGATTGGTGTAGATTAAATACATATGGTTTCTCAATCTAATTTATCAAAATTGTTATTTTCAATTAAATCTTATCACTGTTATAAAGTGGCAACCCAACCAGTAAATAATTTCATCCTCAGGGATAGCTGGCGCTAGTTTCCGTACAAAATTTTCGAGCAGGCTCCAATGTTCTAAGAGAGCACAGCATGGTCTGCGTTTTGTCCTCGAGCCGGCAACAAGCGGAAAATAAAATACATAAATAATTATAATTGCATAAGTTGATCAAAATGGTTACAAAGAAGGTCTAACATCAAATGTATACAACCTACAACTCCTAGTTACGGCATTATATTAAAAAGAAAACTAGCTTGTCATTGTTATTATCTGACATGGGGTGTTAGGTTATTTCCGTTACGTTATTTTCGTTACGGAATTTCTGGATTTGGTCTCCACGCTCAAGGCCCGCGATAGAACCTATGCAATAGCTTAAAAACTTAGCTCCGTAGCATTCGCCGTTAGAAGAATTCGTGATTTAACTGATTTAGAGACAGCCCGTTGAGTTTATTTCCATAGCATGATGTCGTACCGTATTCTCTTGTGGGGCAATGCCACCGATATTCAAACAAAAAAGGGCAATTCGTTCTACTTATAAACTAAGTCCCAGACTGGGGAGGTCGGCACGCAGCACCCAGTCGTAACCGATGTTCCACAGGGGTGGCCCCAGAACCCGGGCGTCTCTTCTGGCCCGGTTCGATGCAGGAACCTCCCGAAACAGTCGTGTCTGGTGAGGACTTGCGCCAGGCGAAAGGTGAGGACGCCGTGGCGCCTCTCAAGCCACTCCTTGAGGAGTGGCTTGAGAGGCGCCACGGCGTGTCTGTGTACGTGTGTGTGGAACATTCATTATAAAATTCATAATTTCATTGTGATGGGAGAGGGACTTATCGCCACTATTGTGGCGTGCCCTGCACGGGGTTGCGACAGTCGCTCTCTCCATGTCGCCATGAGATCACGACGGAGTCTGTCCGCTGAGCGGGGCGAGGACTATCGCCTCCAGATCCCACGGCGGAAATTCGGTAAGGCCTCGCCTCGCCGCAGATTGTGCGGTATCCACGAACTAGATTTACGAACTTAAGACCTGCTTGGAGAATGAATGTCATCCATGGTCTAACGATGAAGACAGAAGGCAGATGCAAGATGTCCTCAACAGTTTGCAGCAGCTATATTATTATTAAGCTTATTTCACGCACCTTGATGAGAACTCAAGAGCTGCCTAAAGTATGACTGTCATCGAAGGTCAGCAATGGAGACGGAAGGCAGTTGCATGAGGTATCTACGCAAGAGTTTACTGAAGCTTTTTCATGTTTGGGCTCATTTTTTGCACCTTAATGAGAATTTTAAACCTAACAAGAATAAAAGTTTCATCCAAGGTCCGACAATGAAGAGGGAAAGCACGTTACAAGTGGTCCTGAAGAGTTCACAGCATCTTCATCGTGGTTGGACTCATTTCATGGTCCTTGATGAGAATTTTAGACCTAGCTGGAGTATGACTTTCAGCAGAGTATGATTTTTTTTACAAAAACAGTGAACATTGATTCCTTTTGAGAGCTAAAGCGGTTAAAGTTACGCAACAATCATGTAGCACGGAATTGTTCCTCTTAAAACGAGTCCGCGATAGCATTTCATGTCTATCTTTGAAGGTTGACTCACACTGTCTAACCCTCTCTATCTTATGAGACGCAGACGAAGTTGCGCGGGTCAGCTAGTAACGTAATAAAACCTCTGTTGATTGATTTCGTTTATTTGTCACTGACTTCTGAAGCTTAAGTTATTTTTCCTTTTTTTGTTTTTTGCAGTCGGTTTAGTTTTTGCAAAAAAAAAAAAACATTTTTCTCTTTTTAGTGGTTTACCCTTCACAGCGTACTGGCGTGATGTTACGTTATGAACTGGTGTAAATAATAGATAGCCATGAGATTTCAGCAATCCCAGTCCATTTGCTATCATTTATTGAGGAGTTCCGTTGCCTATCTCCGAAGTTCACCATCAGATCTTCACCAAATTGAAGTGGGACCACTCTGAAAAAGTACTCTATCGAAAAGTACCCAAATCGCTTTATGTGTGCCTATACAATTTGAAGATTTCGCACTATTTCTCCAGGATTCCATCATCAGATCCAGACTTGATGATTATGGGACCACCTGTGAAGTTATACCCTTTTAAACAAAATAAAAAATAATCCAAATCGGTTCAGATATCTTCGAGTAATCGGGGAACATACATAACAAAAATTAAAAAAAATTAAAAGGTTCCGACGAAATGAGAACCTCCTCTTTTTTGAAGTCGGTCAAAAAAGAAATCACCGTCCTATCAAACCGAGTAAGAAACACTTAATGAACGATTCTATATGATTCCAAACTTCCAAGGTTAACAATACCTTTTCCTCAAGTTCAACGTACTTTAAAATTATTTGATTTAAAACCCTTTGGTTACCCCGACAAAACCCTTTCAAGGGGTTATCTTCTTCAATTGGAAACCATACAGGAGCCGGTAACATCTTGTACTAGTTAACTTATTGAGAGGGTTACCCTAACGTTAGTGTTATGAAAGGGCTACCACTACCAAGAGGTAACCCTTTCCATGACTGAAGCCGCACAACATGTAACCCTTTCGAAAGAATTAACTTATATTCGGGGTTGTACGGTCCCTGATCAGAATACTGGCTACACATCTAGAACCACTGACAATTAAACGATGATGGATGAAATACCCACTTTGAAACTCACCAGGCAAATAAAGCAAAGCACTTTGAAGAGCGGCAACGTCGCGTGGATCAGATATTTTTATAGCCAACAGATATTTCTTCCGGCCTAGATGATTGCGCGTGTGATTTGTGCGCAATGACATCCATGACATAAGAATCCTGGTGAGGCGCCATGTTTTGCGCGTTCATTTGTTTTTTATGCGGTCTTTGGTCTTGTCATTGACCGAGGGTGCTGAAAATAGGTGTTGTAAATACGTTTCTTTTAGGAATATGTAGATATGACCATCATTGACTGATTTAATTACCTTTACTTTCGGCTGTTAAGAAACTGACCACAGTTTATTAGTTAGATTTTTAGCAACCTCTCTCTATGTCAACTTATGTAGCGTTGCATGTTTTGTCTTCTTTTGGACATCTCTTTTAGCCATATTCTTGAACTCGATGGCCACCTTGTAGAAAATATGTCTTTTCTAACCACTTGTTATCCCGCCGTGTTCATTTTAATTTCGATAACCCACAGACAGGTACCTGCTTAGCACCTCAAATATGCACTCTTGCTCCTATTATTTGTGTTATTTATTTATTAAGCCTTAAGAGATCTGAAAATAGAAAAAAACCACATACCTTGTGAATACCAAATCCAGAGTAGGTTAAAAAATCCGATACAATTTCGTATCAACTATAATCTCAATTCAGGATCGCACGATCTAACCAGATGCGTCTGGTCTCCATACCACAATTTTACGAGACCCTACAACTCTAAATTTAATTATAATTAGTAAAACAGTGACGTTGGAAGGTCGCGGCAATTGCGCCGGCGCCGGTCGTTGATGTCACGCGGTAATTATGCCACCGAGCCGGACGGATTAATTGTAAGGGGTACCGGACATGTGGCGGACATTTGATGCTAAGATTGACTACCGGACTTGATGATGGAGAAATTATGGTGACATGAGTTGGTGACGTGAAAATTGGTCTGGTAATCAAGATAAGAGTTTCAATTAGTTAAGGTACTGATACTAGTACCTGTGATATCCCACAGCTGGGCTAAAGCCACCTTAACCAAGGTGGCGCAGATAATTCATGTTTGAAATTAATGGGAATAGACTATTCTACGAGGTTCTTGTCTTTTGTTTGGTCATAATTAGAACTTCACTCTATGTTTTTCTTTTTACTTCGATCTAGGAGTACTATAACAAAGAAAATTATGTTATTTTATCATTTATGAAGAGAACACAGAAATATCATCGTTTTATATTTTTCACAAATGCTCAACGGAAAGTCGCACTCTTAACTTAAACCAAAGTATTTCGCTATACTACTCTATCGCCACCAGCAAAAAATATCATCTGGCTAGCCTTTTCCCAACGAATACTCCTACTCATGCTTTTCAGTTTAATACTATGTTAAGGTCGGCTTCCAGTCCAACTGGATACAGCTGAATACCACTATTTTACATGGAGCGACTGCCTATCTGACCTATCTCTTCAGCGAACCAAATCATGGCGAAATCGCTCTCAAGACCCCACCAATTGGAGTTTAAAGTGGTAATTATTTTTAAAGTGTTGCATATTTCTACTACAGCTTGCAACTGGACGGGAAACATTTTCGATAGCTTATGTCAGTCTAATACTTATATTTCAGACTTTTCCATCATCGTTATTGCAAATAGAATGTCCCTTTGCATGGCCCCTAGGCCAATATAACGGCACGGGTTGCGCAGTGGCTGAAGTATTTATTGGCTACTACGCTGTGTGTGGCAGGTCTGATCCCCGCACGTAATAAATATTTGTAAGACCCACAGGTAGTCCAGGTCTAGCTGTTTGTGAATGTGGGTTTAAACACCTA
Source organism: Xestia c-nigrum (assembly GCA_916618015.1). NCBI lineage: Eukaryota > Metazoa > Arthropoda > Insecta > Lepidoptera > Noctuidae > Xestia > Xestia c-nigrum. The sequence goes on from OU745260.1 coordinate 19,368,435, forward strand.
TCTCTAAACGTACAATACAGGAGAAATTCCTTATTAGGGGCAACAGAAGTATCGGCTCACAAGCGATACTCGATTAGCCGAACAAATGACTTATAATTATTTACCGTCGCATTATCAGTCCACTGCACGTCAGCCCTGGGTTTCTCTGAAGTGAATTGTACTTATCCATCCAGTGTTGATGACCTCGTACAAATTGCACCGAGCCAAATGAGCAGTTGTTACTTATATACCAACTTATACCTACCACCACCAAACACAGACACATAGGAATTTCAACTTTAGTCTCCCAACTATAGGGGAACCTGAAGGGGTCTTCGACGGTAGTACAATCTTGGTCCTGTCTTACGCGGGGCATCATGTTAGTAGCACCAATAGGTTTATGTTGATGCGATGTCAAATGACAGGAGCTGATATTCAAATGGAAGACTTTGTAATGAGGATGGGAGTTATGGCCATCATCCTGTTAGGATTTGGGAAAAGAGTTTTCAGTCACAAGTAAAACTTGGAAAACCAGCTCATTTTGTTGGAGCTTTGGAGATCAACAATCTTAATAGCGAGTCTTTATAAATAGTAGTGGAATTAGTGTAAGAAAGTTACAAAACAGTAGAATCAAAATGTGTTTGTTTGTTTAAAGATCGTTTGAAGAGATATTGCAGTAACGGTGTTTAATATTAGATCATAATAATCTCAGTCTTGTTTTGGTCTTTCGATCCGGGAGTTAGAAAAAGAATCAAAAAATACTTTGGGTTGTTTATGCTTTCGGTCCTAAATTCCCAATATCTCAAGATTGTTAATAATACGAGTAATTGTGTGTGAGAATCCTTTTTCATTTGTAAAGGTAATCTTTGGTTCAGCACTATTTGAAATGAAGTCGCGATGTCCGAACTTCGAAACACACAATAATCAGAGTAACATTCTAAGACTTTACAGCCCATTCCTTCCAAATATAGCCATAAAAAAACAAAGATAATAGTCTTAGTGATTTTTTTAATGATACGGGTCCACTTGCAGCTCTGTAACGGCCAATTTCTGGCCCCTATAATAAAGTTTGACCCGCCGTCTCGTGTCCTAATCGTCGTAATGGCTAGCGTCCACTTGACCCCGACTTAAATCCATTTAGGGCGTAGATAAGTGGCATAGAAAGGTACTAAGTGCTGGTGGGGAAGTCAAAGTGGCGACATTTGTTTGTGACCTGAGGGAGATATGTTTGAAGATGGATGGTGTTGGGTTTGGTGAAAGTATTGGGTAAGATCTTGATAGAGAACCTAAGGGAACTGCCTGTATAAATAAAGAATAAGACGCGTTTAGTATATAAGATATTATTGCCTGTGTAGAAGGCTGGAAGAAGACATAGCTGAGAAAAAGCAAGGCAGATTGTGGTAATGATGATTTTAACTTTGCTGACCTACGTTACTCAGCCCTTTAATAAATCTGTTCATAATTCTTTGTAAATGTCACAGTCAAAACTGTTAATCACTCACAACTATTTTTGACTAGTCTCAGTAGTTTTTGGCGCAGCCGTGAGGCACACAGCACATTACTACTAAGTCCAACTTATTGTTTTGTATCTTTTTTATTTATTATTGTGTGTGTGCTTTATTAACTGACGTCAAATAAATATTTTTCTTTCTTTCTTTCTTAAAACTATTTTGACAATAACCAACATTTACTTAGAAACTTAGGAGTTTTTAGGTTTTTATGTGACCCTTTGAATTTGATGTAATTCTAGGACTAGGAAAATACAACTGAGGCGTTCTATAACGTCGTATTTTTAATGCAGAAAACGCCTTTTTACTTTATAATGGTTTTGAATGACACAATCAAAAGTAATTTTGACCGATTAACAGTTTTGACTAACATAGGTACATGCCAACCAACCTACCAACAACAAAACCAATCAAATTAACCAACCAACCAACTAACCAATGAACTATGTTGACATTGGTGTATAAAACAGTATCTTCAGCGGGTTGTCTGTGTCTGTCTCAAATGGTTCCCCTAAAGTTTTGAGTCAACCCTTAGCAAACCTCAAAACTCAGAATTTGGCCTACTACACATGTTATTCTCTTCCTATTCTCACACACTACTACCTACATTTCTTTTTTCCTTTCGTAAACTTGTTGGTTGCCTGCTGAACTCAGCAGTGCATTAACGCTCTAAGTTTTGTCATGAAGTTTCCTTACGTGCACATACATTTTGAAATAAATAATTTATGTCTTCATTGTATTTTAAATCTCCAAATTCTTTTGTTGTTTTTCCGTTATCCGTTTACTACAACAAGGAGTACCTACGATGCCCTTGTTCTTTTTTAGATTAAAACAATTGCAGGAAGTAGCAACACGCGGTTGATAGACTGTCTCAATTGAGATTGATTACCACTATTTTTGATGCCAACGAATTAATTCTGCTATTTTCTGTTACGTCAATTGAACCAATTGTTACGTCGTTGTTGGGAAATTAACTGCGTACGAAGTTTTGTTATTTCGTAATAGTTTTAGGGTTATCTAAGGGACTTTTGTGTGGCAAAATGGGTACTTACTGCGTACCCATACCTAACTGCTTTCGATTCTTTAAATTTTTTATCTACTTATGTTTAATTTTTATTAGTTTTAAATTCCGTTAATTTTGATGTGTTTTGGTGTGTGCTGGCTAATAAATGCTTTTTCTTAATTTCTAGTTAATAAATAAATATCGCTGGACATTAACACACAGCGCCACCTAGTGCCACACTAAGCAAGGCTTGTGTCGTGGACACCAGATAGTTGATATACTACATATATACTTTTTGTTTGTAAATACATACTTATTATACATATAAACATCCATGACTCGGAAACAAATGTCCATGCTCATCACACAAACATTTGCTCCTACCGGGGTTCGAACCCAGGACCCTATGAACGTAAGGCAGCTTCATTACCACTACGCCATTCGAGTCGTCAAAGTTGGATGTAAAGTTACTTCGACACTAACCATCTTTCTGTCCTGGCCATTCTTGCCCTCTTCGCCTGTTTTCTTTGTGTAGTACTCATTTTAAATAAGTAATTGGTTATCTAAGATTTGTCCAAATCCAGCTACATTAAAAGGAAAAGGTATCATGGATTTTGTTCCAATAAAACATCAAATTTATAAATGCCAGCTTTCGACATGTTCTGAAGCTGTCATATTGTTTGAAATTAAAATGTCACTTACGGGATATCTTCCGTGTTTGTTATAACTGTGATAGGTTAAAAACATTGTTTGTTTGAAATGTTAAGAGATGATTTTCTTGATTTTTATTTCCCGCCCGCTACTCCGTCTGCATACATTTTGATAGCTTGGCTAATTAATATGCATGACATAAATATAATTTACAACCAAGAATAATGCAGCTTTCTGCCAGTGCAAGAAATTCTGAAATTGTATCATGAGTTCCGAAGATTACCACCTACATACAAACTTACAAACATTTACCTCAATCTTATAAAAATAGGTCACATTTTAGGTACATTATTATGCCAAGAGTAGCACCTGAATCAGATAAAGACAAAAACAGGTAGGACTAAGTAAGCCATAACGTTTAAATAGTGTTTATTTATGACAAGTACCTACTCTATTATTATACACAAGTACATTGAGAAAAATATAGGTACAGGCACATAATCATGGTTTGACAAATGTGCAAAGCCATTAATTGAGACATTAAAATAATATCCACAAGACTAAAAAAAAAACGACGGCTGATATTCTCGTCACCATTAATGACAATCTTTTAGCTCGAGGACTTGAAAAGCGTAATGTCTACTTAGCTACCAGTTTACATATTTACATGCAAGTACAAAGTTGTTTCTTGTTGATTTAACCATCAATTTAGATTATTCCCCAGTCTTCTTTTACCTTTTGATCTAGACTCTGCTCAAGCGTCTCTTAAATTATAGCCAGTTATTTGTCACTGCTCCCAGCAATTTTAGACGGCAACACAGGATTGACAATGTTGCTAGATTAAATAATTATATCTGAAATGAACGCTGTAAGTGGCTCGTTGACTAGAATTATGATCTGACTAATAAGTTCGTCTGGATAGTCTATTTGTTATGTGGCGAAGGTGAATAGATGTGACATGAGTATTTCTTGCTCGCGGACGCGGTCTAGGTGATTAAATTTTGGATATGGTAGTTTAATAATAACACTTTTGTACTTTGTCTTCTCTCTATTTAGCTCGTGCCATCACAGCCGCTCGGGTCGACCTTTACCTCTTTCGGCCCCGTCGTACCGTATGTACCATTGACCTGCACCATCAATGGTGCAGATGAAACTAATTAGTTTCATAACCGCGGATTGGATATGGTCTCATCTGCACCATTAAGATGACACGATATTCTATCCATGCGGTTGTATATCAAGTTGCAAATTCCAGAATGGAACCCTTCTAAATTTTTATCGGACTACGATCAATACTTTATGGGTGCCGTAAGAATTGTATCCTTTATCAAAACATCATGGATGTTATTTCTATTTCTAAAATGATTGATGGGATTACATAGTTTTGGAAAATGATGTTGTAGAAGGAAATGTTTTCCTAGGTTGGTCCGTGGATGGGTGACCACCGATTAAACACCAAGTTACCTCTGTGCCTCGGAAAGCTCCCTTAGTAGTTGTTCCCGGCTTTTATTTGTAGATCATTGACAGTCATTACAGGTGGTCAGTGGTCCGAATATCTGGAAACCAGTCTTACCAAGGGGTATCGTATTACTCAGTACTTAACTAGGTTGTGGAGGACAGATAGGCAGTCGATCCATGTAAAATTATGGTATTCAGCTGCATCCGGTTAGACTAGTAGCCGACCCTTACATATTTGTGAAAAGCCTGGGTAGATGATGATACTTTTTTTTTCTAGCCTACGTAGTGTCAAAGGCCTCCCCTTTCTCCTTCCATTTGTCATAGTTTGAAAGTCTTCAAAGTGGATTTGGACTATAGTCCACCACGCTAGACCAATGCGGGTTGGTGGACGTTGCCAGAGTCTCGTTCGTTGAACAGCAGGGTGCGCACGGGCACGTGAGGTTGGCTTAAGTCTTTTCAGATGGAAATAGGACCCCTTACACCGATGATGACATATCACAATTATAATCCAGCTACCTAATCCCACAATCAATTCAAACTTATCCACACTTACTTGTTTTCTAAACCTTGAGCGGATCAATTCAAGGCCTCCCATAGATTGGGAACATAGGATTTGGAGCCATATACTGCTGAAAATAAGGTTTAATTTATCTTGGCACTAGCGTATAGATTACAAAGAAATCATGCACGCCAAAATACTTGCAGTATGATGCATTGAGGCCTGTACTGACCAGCTTAAGCTGGCACATCCCAAAATATTGTAAACCTTCTGTGGACCAAGCTTTAAGGTTGATTTTCCTTTAATTTCCAAGTGTGATTAATTTGGTAGTAAAGTAACAAAGTACTGATCAATTTCGTAAGGATTGCAAGGAAACATTTGTCATGTCGTTCAAATAAATCGGCTGTCTGATTGGGTACAAGCAGTGTTGATGGTCTTTGCTACAGTTATGTCTGTTTCTGTGGTTAATGTAGTTTATTATTTTGTTTGTTAATCCTGAATTAAGTTGGGTATGGAATAAGTTTGTTTTGATTGATAGGCAGATTATGCCCTAAACCGGAACATTTTTGGAAACACCCGACGCAAAAACGACGGGGTTTTATAAGTTTGAGTCTGTGTCTGTGTGTGTGTGCGTGGGTGGCATCGTAGCTCCCGAACGTATATAAACCGATATTGATTTTTTTTTTTTTTGTTTGACAGGTGAATTAGTCAGGAGTGTTCTTAGCTATGTTTAATGAAAATCGGCCAAGATGGCCGCTGCCACATAATGGCGGATTACATATTTATTCAACAACTCCCTCAATATGGGTATCAGATGAAAGGACTTGACTAGTAAAACACTGTACGCTAGATAAAAAAAACAAATCCAAGATGGCTGCCACCACAAAATGGCCGATTACTTTTTTCACAACTCCCTCAATATCAAATGAATAAAAAAACCTTGAAATTATGACCCAATGTGTCAGGATTTTTTAAAATTTTTAAGTAAATGTAACTTGTGTTTGGGTTTCGTAACATTACGCTTGTTATTCCCAAAGTGATAGGCAGAGGTGTTCCAATGCCAACACCTAGTTTAGGAGTCAGAGAATCAAAATTATTGTGAGCTAGTTATAAGCCTTATTATGCTCTGTGCTTTGGATTATTGTACAGTGATGGCTTTTAGTGCAATAAAGAATTTATTTATTTATTTAATAAGTACAACCACATTTCGACAGTTATGTTTAAGTCCAATATTATAGGGGTGCTTGCTTTTTGCGTTCTGAAAATAATTACATTTAGTATTCTTTTGTTCATTATTTTCATGTAAAACAGGAAGAACAATACTTAATCAAAAGTTTTAAGGTTTGCTCTTGTTTACTGTTAAATTAGTCTCATTTTAAATATCGCTGGACATTAACACACAGCGCCATCTAGTGCCACCCTAAGCATGGTTTGTGTCGTGGACATCAGATAGTTGATATACTACATAGATACTTTTTTGTTTGTAAATACATTTATATATACATATAAACATCCTATAAACATTTTATTTATTTCCGCTTTATATCTATTATTCCCGCTTTTGAATGAAGTCCAAATTAGATAATTAATTAATTATAGATAAGGTAGACCTTCCCATACTGTATTAAAATGTTACCTCTTTTTAAAACAAAAACATGAATAAAAACATTAAGTGTTCTCACTTCCCACCGTGAAATTCTAGAAAAAATACATAAATACCTTTGTAACGCGTCGAGTCTTAAAGGATAGGCCGATGATAAACGTTTACTTTTCACTAGTTTTTACTTCGTGTATAATTGGTATAATAACATAGTCATTGAAACTGCAATTTGCAACATTGTTGCAAACTACGCCCAAGAAATCAAACGAAGAAACCTGAAACAAAAGGAAATTCACCTTAACTCATGCCATTAAAGTTCATTTTCACTTGTTTGGACATTACAGTATGATTCAGTACTACCCGTCGTGCTTACAATCCGAAAATACACTCAGTGTTTTTGAAAATAGAACGCAGTATTCTTAATTCAAATTGAGTTGCATATAAAATAAAAAAATAATATGACTTATAAAAGTTGCTAATCACAAAATGATTGGCACGGTAATCACTGACTTAAGGTATTCGAGATTCCTCTAATCACTTTTATAAGATGATTATTTTGCAATAAGTTACTGATTCCGTGAAGGTGTGATAATGTTGTGTTAGGAATTACTCAGTTATCAAAATGGTACCTTGGCGACCAAGCTCTGCCTCGGTTAAAATAGATAAAAAAACTTCTCATAGATGGACTACCAATTATTATTATTATTAGCCTATATTGTCCCACTGCTGGGCAAAGGCCTCCCTTCCCTCCTTCCACATTTCGCGATCTAATGCGATTGTAGGCCAATCCTTTGCGAAAGAGTCTAGCTCATCCCGCCATCTCCTTCTAGCTAGGCCTGCCGCGTTGTCGTTTCCTGCTATTTGGTATCCACTGAGTGGTAATTTTTGCCCATTGCTCCTTCGACATGCGGCAGATATGACCAGCCCAGTTCCCCTTCAGCCTAGCAGCTGTCATGTTAACATCAGCTATTTGGATTTTGGAGCGAAGTATATAATTATAGTTTCTGAAACCAACCATTAAACTGAAAATACTTAGTAGGTAAGTCTGTGAAGAATGTCACTTTCTAGTTACCCATAGAAAACCCTCTCCGGAGCTCCAAGCTCTACCAACATTGTAGACAAAGTTTAAAAAGTCCATAGCGACTCTAAATAATGCTGAAGTACATCAATCTGAACCCCCACATTAAAATTATTCGTCGTTTATAAAAAAATAAAGAGCTCTCTTGAATCCTACAAATCTCCACAGTCAAAAATGTATAGAAGAGTTGTTTTTTCTCACAACCGATGAAAATTTATATGTTCATCAGGACAGCAGTGAAAAGTTTAGGCGAAATGGTATCTCCTTGTCGCACTCCCCTTTTGATCGAAATCGGTGCGGTTAATTAATGCAATCTGACCTGCATTGTTACTGTATCACAACTCCTTCCCTATATATTATTGATACAAATAAAATAAAATCATTTTCACACAGCTATAATTTTAACGAGTTACAATTTTCTTCATCACGCACTAACTGACCAGCTACTCAGGGTATTTTTGCTGTGTCAAATAAATCGCATTGAATGGACATCACTCATAAATTATTTAATAGGAATATTGTGCAATCCCAGTTTTTGTGCTATGCAAGGAATTTGAGCAAATAATTATTCGTTTAAGCATTTGGCTTCATAAATCTTGCACTATTTTAAAGTAGGGTCGGCAAATATGAGCTATGACAATATTAATTGGGGTTGACATTCTATTGTATAATCATATGCCTAGTATTTTCCCTACTATGTTGGCGGCGGCTTCCAGTCTTACCGGATTCAGCTGAACCACCAGTGTTTTACATGGAGTGACTGCCTGTCTGCCCCCGTATTCACAACGCTTCGATTCGCTTCCGATTCGGAAAGTCGTGTCTATCTCGGTCGTTCGTAATGCCAGAAGAAGACAGATATACGAGTTGTCGAATCGGAAACGAGTCGAACGTTTGTGAATACGGGGTCTGATCTCCACAACCCAGTTAGTACTGGGTAATACGATACCCCTTGGTAAAACTGGTTGTCAGTCTTTTTGGGTCACTGACTACCTGTAACGACTGTCAAAGATGTACAAACGACTGCCGCAAACAACAGCTTAACGTGCTCTCCGAGGCACGGAGGAAACTCGGTATGTAATGGGTGAACCCATTAACAAACCAACCTAGGCATACACGGTTTAACCTAAAGATCGACCCGAGCTCTCCTATTGTATACAGGGACACTGCTTACACTTCTCAAAAGCAGCCACGAGTCAGGATTTGTGCCTGGTTGATAGGCTCGCCCCATAATCATCATCACCATCACCTTCCTGCCCCTTCTCCCATGTTACTTGGGGTCGCCACACACGTTTTATTCTTCCATTCTCCTCTGTCAACTTCCTTTTTCTTTCTTTCTTCGCTCAGTCCATCCATTGTTTCGTTGGTCTTCTTCTACCTCTCTTTCCATAAATATTAATACCGCAACTACATGGGTTATCTTATAACTGGCAAATTGCGTTTATGTTTAGGTACTAGGTACACTTCTGCCCAACCCTTTAGGGATTACTGGCGTTGATGTATTCATTAAGATGTACGGTCGAGCTAGCTATTTGGTTTACACTGTACAATGTACTTAATTATGTCTTTTTAAATATCGCTCGACATTACACACAGCGCAATCTAGTGCCACACTAAGCAACGAGGCTTGTGTCGTGGACACCAGATAGTGGATATACTATATAGATACTTTTTTGTTTGTAAATACATACTTATTATACACTAGCGGACGTCACGCGGTTCCCGTTCCCGTGGGACTATACGGGGATAAAATATAGCCTATGTTACTCAGGGTGAATGTAGCTTTCCAATGGTGAAAGAATTTTTGAAATCGGCATAGTAGTTTTTGAGTTTATTAATTACAACCAAACAAACAAAGTTTTCCTCTTTATAATATTAGTGTATAAACATTTTTCATTATTTATTTATTTATTTATTTAAAATTATGTAAATAACACCTTAACAGCTATAACGCCAATGCGATGTTACTACCAAGAACTCACTTACAATTAACAAAAAAAAATAAACAGACTTACATTTAAAAAATACCTACAATTAAAACAATCAGCTATTAACATTCTCGTCCTAAAGATCGTCGATCGTTATTATAGATTCATGACTCGGAAACGAATGTTCATGCTCATCACACAAACATTTGCTCCTACCGGGATTCGAACCCAGGACCCTAAGAACGTAAGGCAGCCTCACTACCATTGCGCCATTCGGGTCGTCTTTGTCGAAATTGAACAAGAATAAGAACCTGACTCTTATAATAGCAACAAGGAAGGTTCATATTCTTCTTACCTTTCCCACAAGTAGTGATCAACAATGTTCAAAATGAGTTATTTTCGTGCACGGACTCTTAAACTGTAAATGAAATAGCTTGTTCGACCGTACTTTTACAATTTCAAACTTCCATGATGGGCATACAACTGTACAAGCAAACCTATCAGGAACATCCTAAGAAAAGTTCTGAACATAGAAGTCTGCAAAGCTGAAGAAAGCTTTTACAATCTCACTCAAAGCATTTCGTATTTGGACAACGATTATAAACAGGAATATGAGATCTCCAGACGAGCCAAGCTTTCCGCAAGAGAGTCTTCCGTGGAAAATATACAACCCATTTCTTCTTCTTTACGTGTCGGTGAAATCAAATTGTGTTAGATTAAGTCCTGCAAGGAGCGAGGGTTGTGCAGGATGGGCAGAACAGGAGGTGGAGCATATCCCGCAGAGGGGGGTATACTGACAATCTCCTTTTTTAAACTTTCACGATCAGAACACATTATAAAACTAAAGAAGACGGGTATTTAATCGCGAAGACGGCTTCAAACTCTCTGCAGCTTGGAATCCAGTAATCACTAAGTGTACTCGTCAAGTGAAATCGCCTCAATATACGGACACTGTTAGTGTAGTGTGCTGTCCTAGTGTGAACCGGCCCTAATTAACATTTATGAAGATGAGTGAGGGTAGTTGAATAAACGCCTTCACTTTGCTGTCGCGGTACCTCCAGTACTTCAGTCTCCCCGCGACCACGGCTGGTGCAATCCGGTCGAAACGTCGGGATTAAATTAAAGGTAAATTCGCGATAAATACCCGTCTTCTTTAGTTTTATACTGGCAATCTGTTTGGGATGGAGCGAGGTTTCCTTATTTGGCTAGATTTTATCTACAGCGGCTAACTTGGGCTCGCAAACAGTTAAGAGATTTCTAGATTGGCCACTACTGTATTCGGGTGGCAGGTATTCTTCTACAGAACCCACTACTTTTCAGGTTTAGATCTACGTATACATTAAGTCACTTTCTTCTCAAGAAAATTATCATAAACGATGACTTGCTTGAATATAAGGCCACCAAATTAGAGAATGAAAATTTCGATGTTTGAACACAAGCTCACATTGTTTTCGTAAAACATAAGCACTTGTGCGATAATGTCTTTATTAAACAATGATCGGAAGATGTTACATGTCTTTAATAATTGTCTTTCGAATAAATTATGTACACTATTGTACCACCTGTGATTTTTATAGATAGTAGGTACTGTTTTTCCTTATGAATAGCGTAACATTCCCAAATTATTGGATTTAATAGACATACATATGTTTAAAATTTTCTTAAACGGTCATATTTGTGTGTGTTGTATACTTAGTGTTGTCACCTTAATCACATGCAAAAAAGTGATACAAAAGTAAGGAAAATCTGCGATAGGTATTTTGAAACGTTGTGCAGGTATTTTTTATATACATGATGTAGAAGCACAAAAATAATAAGACAAAATGTTTAAGTAATTACGAAAACAGTTTGCCACCTCTGTTTAAATTAATTTATACCTTAATAAAGACCTCACTGTACTCATGTGAATTAAAATTCCACCCCATCAATCATAACACAAAAAAATATGGAAATGTTTTTGGTTACCAAGTGAAAGGTGTGAATTTCCTTACAATAGAAAGCTAGTCTCAAAAAAAAGCTCAACAATGTATGGTGTGTGTGTGCGTGTGTGTATGTATGTATGTTTGTGTATACTTTCATATCAAGCCCCGTATTATTTATTAGCAATTATCTGCCTGTTATAGTATCCCATAATACATCCGAAAAGGCCTAGACAAGCTATTCAACACCTAAAATATCTAAGTGTACAAAAACTTTGCCTTTCCGGGCTAAGTTGGCGACTCCTGCTGACGTTACTTTGCCCAGTAATTTAGCTGTCAAACTTGAGAGTGATGAATTGCCCAAGCGTCAACTATGTCCATTGTACTGACTGATTATTCGGCATAGACATGAGCTATTAAATGAATTATCTAGTTTTTACTATGAATTATTGCAGCGTGGTTTTAGCGTGATTGGTGAGTTTTCTTCCATAGTACATTAAACTACTACAATCGGTCAATGTTTATTAGATTTTCAACTTTATCACTAAACCATTCAGGTTCAATCTTCATTGGGAAAATTTGACAGTTTCGGGTAGCTTCCTGTACTGGTGTCTGTTTAAAGGTTTGATTGAGAAATAAATTACGAAACGTTCGTTTGATTTATATTAGCAATTTTGTTTTCATGTTTTCGTTGGAGTTATTTCCTCCTGTCCTTAAACTTTAGCCTAGGGGGTCCATTGTGTGGGTTCTTTATCGTGGTTGTTTCTTGCTGACATGTTGTCTTGTCTCCCGTAGCTGAGATATAGATAAGTTACGGAGTTGGTAACAGAGTGGCAGTTATAATTAAAGAATTGTATGTTAGAATCATGGCGCTGTCTCTTTGGCTATCTGAGAGTTATTAATGTCCTCGGTAGGATAGGTCAACCTAGATTAGTTAATCTAAGGGGCCGTCTCCACGAGCGAGAGAATCGCAGCGATAGTATCGTCCTTGCCACGTTTTTCTATACACTCTTTTGGGGCGTCTCCACGAGCGAGAGAATCGCAGCGGTATTTTCCTATAGAAATACGTCAAATCGCCGCGATTCTCTCGCTCGTGGAGACGGCCCCTAAGATGGAGCCCGCCACACCATTTGTCAACCACAGCCATTTCAGCGTCAGCAGGCACACCATCATCATCATTCTACAGTTCTTCTGCCCTTATCCCATTTATTTGTGGACGGTGAAGCTTGTCTTCTTCTTCCGTACTTTTATATTACTCTTCATCTCAGACGTCATCTCCTTTCAAGCCATATCATCTTTCACAGAGTGCATCCATCGTTTCTTTGGCAGCATCAGCAGAGGCAAGCAAAGTGCCTTTTTTTTTTAGGATGGGAAATCATCAAATGCCTTCTCCCACTCTGGGCGGAGCGGGAGGGAGTGTCAGACTTTTACTGCGGGCCCCTCCTCTTATGCCGACATCTCTTTGAGGCGCGCGTGCATGGCCTGTTGTCATTAGACGGACCGTCGGCTAGCTAGCCCATAGCTAACCGTCCACAGGCCCGCGTCTACGGTGGCAGGTAGCCACCTCGTGGCCCCCGACGTCCGGTGCGTCTCCCGAGGCGGCTGGGCCGAGAGGCTCTCTCCCTCACTTAGCTCCAAAAATCCTGAGCTCAGAATAATTGATAATCGCGGAAGATACCCCATAAGTGACAGTGTAAGTTTAGTCTTTATTAGCTCTGCTTTATCCCGAAATAGTTCGTTGGTGGGTGTCCGGCATGAAATCCTCGATACGATTCCCGGGTTGGAGTAGGTTTTTCCATCAGAAAATTTTCAGTAGCAGCTCACAGTCACAAGCACATACACTTCTTTATCTTTCGAGTGAGTATAACAACAAAGAAAATAATGAAATGAAAGAAAAGAGAGAATAGAAAGAAAAGCAGGAAAAGAAGTATATCTAAGAAATAAAAGAAAAAAAGAAAGAAAAGAAAGGGAAAGAAGAAAAGAAAGAAAAGAAAGAAAAGAAAGAAAAGAAAGAAAAGAAAGAAAAGAAAGAAAAGAAAGAAAAGAAAGAAAAGAAAGAAAAGAAAGAAAATAAGAAAAGAAAGATAAGAAAGAAAAGAAAGAAAAGAAAGAAAAGAAAGAAAAGAAAGAAAAGAAAGAAAAGGAAGAAAATAAAGAAAAGAAAGAAAATAAAGAAAAGAAAGAAAAGAAAGAAAAGAAAGAAAAGAAAGAAAAGAAAGAAAAGAAAGAAAAGAAAGAAAAGAAAAACAAGAAAGAAAACTAAAGACAAGAAAGAAATAATATACAAACATAATTAATAATGCCAGCTCAGCATAATATCAGATGGCAACACAAGGTGTACCACCTTACGCTGATTTTCAGCTGCTGTCCACGATGCACAAGAGGTGTACCTAATAGTACACCCAAATTTCAAATTTCCTCCATGGATGCTACTGAGCAATTCCTGATGAAAAAACCCAATCACACTTTGCCCGACCTGGGAATTGAACCCAGGACCAAGGTAGATACCAGGTTAAAGTTGTCCTCATAAATAAAAAGGTGAGTCTCTTATGAGCCACTGTAAAATGGCGAATCGAATTGTTTATGATCCCGGTATCCCGGTCACTGGTTATTAAGTGAGGATTCTGTTGCCAGCTGTCATACGTCGCGTCATAAATATGTACCTACCTACTTGCGCAATAAACGCATTCTGCGCAAGCGACGTGGATGTACGAAGTGACAGTATTTTTAGAGAATAATTTTACATTCCCGCATGTTTGCCATAAATATTTCATTTTACATGGTGAAGGGAAGAAGATCTTCGCAGGGTGGCTGATAGCAAGTATTGTAATAATAATAATCAAGTTTATTGTGTCCAAAAGTTATACACAAACAATTTGGGTTTGGAGTCTTCATTTAAGCAGATAATGCCTGTATTAGAGGACTCCGCTCCTTCACAACAGTTATAGGTACTTACTTAAAACACAATAAAAACAATACATGGATGCAGTAAATCAAAATAACAAAATATAATTATATAGACATGAGTGAGTGTGTGCATGAGTGAGTGTGTGCATGAGTGTGTGTGTGTTATGAGTGTTAAAGGATGTGTGGTTGTATGAGTCTGTGTGTGTGAGTATACGTGTAGGTATGAGAGAGTAACTGTGTGTGTGAGCGTGAGCGGGACGTGTACATGTATTAAGTTACGTTTTGTAGGAGAGCTTCAGTATTTTCATATGTCAGTGGTTTAATCCAGTCAATTAACATTTCTTTACAAACATGATGTGATGATATTGTAGATGAGAGTCGCCGAGAATCGAGTTAAGTGGCGTGTTATTGCAGAGACCTATGTCCAGCAGAAGACTGTTGTAGGCTGATGATGAGGGCAACTCTTGGGATTGGTTTGCGGAAAGTGCATCACAAATTAACTTTAACAAGGATTCAAGTCCTGTGTTAAACCTGGCAGTATTATAATGAAAAATATCTGAAAATCGCAAAAGGGATCCTCGGCAAATATCATAAAATAACTTTTTCTAGATTCTGTCAAACCAACATTTAGCTTTTCTTTAAGGGTTAGCTGACGTCTTAGAACGGTATTGTTTTAATTTCATTCTAATGTAGGAAAAAGCTCACAAAGGGAATAAAATTTCCCCCGATTTTGTAACATTTTTCATTGCTGCTCCGCTCCTATTAGTCACAGCGTGATGTTATATAGCCATGCAATGGATAGTTCATTTATCGAGGAAGGCTATAGGCTATATAACATCACGCTGTGACTAATAGGAGCGGAGCAGCAATGAAAAATGTTACAAAATCGGGGGAAATTTTATTCCCTTTGTGAGCTTTTTCTGTTTTAAGTGACGCAGACGAAGTTGCGTGGGCTACCTAGTACCTTATAAAAATTTTCTAGGGCTAGAGAATTTAACATTATATTTCCCACACTCAGATCAAACATACATTTTCGTTTGTAAAATAAATTATTTGAAAGTACCTACCTCATCCATTCTCTACCACCTCCACGTGAAACCTGGGAGCGCCGTACCGCATCTATTCATTACACCGATCCAAGTGTACAATCACCAATTCTATGGGCCTGTAATGACCGACCACCGTCCTCAATTATCTACACGTTACTTAGACCCGAATCGAACCCATACACTATTATGAAACAGAGCCTCCGGCCCCATCTGAAATGTAAAAAATACGGTAGAAAGTGAATCGGTCTTGAGGATCAAGAGTTCCGTACTACCAATACTAATTTGCATTTTAATGGTGTAATGTGGATGAATAAAAGAGTAGACGAAGACCAAAGAAACACTGGATGGACTGTGTGTAGGATGATATGGGTTTCTACCCATAAAAGTAATTTCTGGGAAGACTTCATATAAATCGTCAATGACACACAAGTTTTCAGAGAACATTTGTAACTATAGTCTCTGTCTTATTTTTTTATTACATGAATAAATAATTATTTACAATATATATGTCACCGTAAAATTGTCAAACACGTTATATTACAATAAAACGTGTTTTTTTCTCGCGATATTGTAATGTCTCGAATTATTGTCAACTGAACATACGGAAGTATCTCTGTCCCCATAATCGGGGCTTGGGGCACCCCCCCGTTAGGTTAGTTAGGTTCCTTTAAACCCTGCACTCGGAAATAGGGGCCCCGCGAAGCGGGGCTCCGTCGACTACGCTTTTTAGGGGGAATATAAAGTGTTTTAAGGTTATGTTATATTAATCGATATTTCTCAGGAATGGTGCATTATCTTTTCATGAGAGTTGTACCACTGGGCAAGGGGGACCCCTCCTTCCCTCCACACCGCGTAAGTTGACTACCATCGCATGCATTTCACGAAAAATAATGCGTTTTGTTGTAAGCAGTATGTTCATTTGACAATAATTCGAGACTTTACAATATCGCTAGAGATATTACAACATAACGAATTTGACAATTTTACGGTGACATATATATTGTAAATAATTATTAATTCATGTATTAAAAAAATAAGACAGAGACTATAGTTACAAATGTTCTCTGAAAACTTGTGTGTCATTGGCGATTTAAATGAAGTCTTCCCAGAAATTAGTGTCTAGTTTGACACCATCAGTAGCGTCCATCACGTCTACAATTTAACGTGCATATATCAGGGCACGCTGCATTAAATATTAGGTGCTTTCTCATTTGTGGAACAGTTGGCCAATTACAAGTAAACAATGACTTTGTAAAAGATACAGCAGTTTATTCAACACTAGCACTTCGCCCCAGACTCCGTCCGTGAAAATTGGGACAGTTCGACTTAGCATGCTATCAATAATTATAATTTATAGACTACTAGCTTCTGCCAGCGGCTTCGACCGCGTGAAGTTTGATTATTGTCCCATGGGATCTTACTACTGGGATAAAAAGTATCCTATGTTTTAATCCAGGTTATAAACTATCAGTCTGCAAAATTTCATCCAAATCCGTTCAGTAGTTTTCGCGTGAAAGCGTAACAAACAAACTTACATTCACATTTATAATATTATAGTAGGGATGTTACTCGGTAAAGATGTAGCTTTCTAATAGTGAAACATTTTTTTTAATCAGTTGAGTGGTTCTTGGGTTAAGTCGTAACAAACAATCAAATCTTTCCTCTTTAATAAATGTATAATGCAGGGTGTAAAACACCTCTTCACGAAGCCGAAAGGCACTTGTTCTCTCCATCATTGCGATCATTTTTTTGTTCAACACCATACCTGTGTGGCAACCTTCTAGTTACGGAAATATGGGGCGTCACAGTTACAACTTTTTGTCATTTTTTTTTTTAAGATTTTGACTTTTAGCACCTTCACGACCCCCGTAGTATTCAATCTATCCACCAGCATAATGTTTTAAGTGCGTTACATTGAGTTCTACCACAAATCATGATTTATAACCTCAAGAAAAAGTTGTTTCCCAGCAATATTTTTTGCGTAAAGTTACTTAGTTTGATGTATGTATAGAATGCTTGGTTAACGGCTTTGTGATGAGGTGATTTACACCCTGTATACGGAAGGGCAGACAGACGGTAGCAGTTTAGCAACTAGAGTTCCGTTTTTACCCATATTGCAGGGAATCCTAAAAATGCTATCGACAAATTGAAATGGTAATTAGTTTTTGAAATAACACCCATAGAATAAAAATTTGTTAGCCTCAAGCAGCCGCGAGCCATGTTTTTGCTTTTCTACATAATGGACATGTCATGACGAACATACGTCCCGCCAAAGAATATCAATGTTAAAGTGGCCGATAACTTTTCTCTTACTATCAATTATGTATTTATAGCTGATTGATAGTAATCAGACTGTCAATAATTTTGACGTTGGATTGTTATTATAGGACAGAGTACTTTTTATTAGACATTCAATGGGTCGGTACCGTATAACTTTAGTTATGTTTGTAACACTTCTGAGGTCTATGTTCACCGAAAAGATAACAGTCTGATTATCTAAAACAGCTGTCACTGTGACATGTTCCCATACAAAAATTTGTTTTAAACAGCTGTTTTAGATAATCAGAGCGTCCTCTCTTTGGTGAACATGGACCTTAAGGTAACTGCTGAAACTGTATTGAACTTACGATCGAACGTCGAGCGTCGAAATATCGTAACTTCAATATAAATAACAATCAACCGAAGATATCCCGTAAGTGACATTTTAAGTTTAGTTGGGATCAATGATAGCTTAAAACAAAACTGTTTTGAAATTCGTTGCGTAGTTTAAGGGCTCTCGCGAACTTGAGTCATGACAGTTTTAAAACTGACTATTGCTAAAGGGAATAAGGCCGGTTTACTCGTAAGTGCGTGACCGACCGTCGTCGGTGCGTACCATCGGTTTGCGTACGATCGTAGCAATATACGCGTGCGTACGGTCAGGCCGGAATTTTCATACAAATGACAAGCGCGACCGACGTACGCACCGATGATCGGTCAAGCACTTAAGGCGGAGGTTTCTTGAAAACGGTCCAAAAGGCGGTTTTTAAAAGCAGTGTATCTCTAAAACTGTAAATAATTTCGACAAATAAAAAAAACTTTATATTTTGAAGTCCTTTTTGCATACACTGATGGAACTCAAAACATAATTTGACAAACTTTAATGCACCAAAAAATCTTCAAACATACCTCTTAATTTTCTTTCAAAGCAGTTTAGCCATTTATTGACAATGATAATTATAATTAAAATATAACATAAAATTTCAAATGCTAAACTACATCTACTGATGGATTAATTATTATTAAATAGTAAAGTTATAGTTTTAAATCGATCGAAAATACTCATTTCGCACTATTCGGCCCGCAGTGACTGAAGTAACAACCACTTTGTAGTGCAAGCTAATTAGAACTTTATTCTAACAGTATTTCAAACGAAGTTTGAACCACAAATAGAGTTGCTTATTTAGCTGATGTCGTCGCCTTAAACCGGCCTAAATAGTCTGCCTCGCTTGCACTAGTAAGGTAAAAACTGTCTGTCTGTCTGTTGTCTGTCTGTCTGTCTTAAAACTCTCGTGACTCAAGTCTACGAAAGCCCTAAAAGATCTACTCGTACAGAAAGCCGGAGCGATTTTGTTTTATAGTATGTAAAGATGCCTTTCTCTCGGACTCGTATGAGAAATCATCAAATGACTTCTCCCACCTCGGGAGGACCGAGAGGGAGTGTCAGAATTTTACTGACTAAAACCCATCGATGTTCCTATCGCCCTTTATGTTCCGGGGCCATGTATCTTTTACGAACAGTCTCGCTATCCTGACAGGACTTAAAGATGACTGACGGCACCTTCGTAGAAAAAAGTAATTACCCCGTTGTTCTGTTACTGGGTTTTTGTCAGTAGCTGCCCTAAGTTCGGAAAAAGGCTATATGACATTCTCTTGGTAAACTGGTCTTTCTCCTGGCCCCTTATTCACAACCATTCGACTCGCTTCCGATTCGGAAAGTCGTATGTCTATCTCGGTTGTTTTCGTAATGCCAGAAAAAGACAGATATACGACTTTCCGAATAGGAAGCAAGTCGAATGGTTGTGAATAAGTTAGGGGCCTGATCACATTTCGACCGTGTCGGATTTGGCATTCCATCAAAGTACTATACATGCCCTGATTCATTGATTTTAACATGATTGTAACCTAAACATACCAATCTTGAAACTGTGTCCTTTTGAGGCTATTATTGGCTATTTATTGCTCATTCAGCTGTTAAATCGAATTAGGGAAAACAAACAATTGTACAATATATCTTACAGTAACTATTATAACGTAATTAGACTAATGTAAAATCCACGACGTTTCCACGTATTACTTCGATAGGAGAAACAGTGTAGAGAGAGTCTGTTTTAAAAATAACAATAACGTTAACATAAATACAAAAGAAAACAGAAAAAAGTGTGATAGTAAAATAACGGCAGGAATATCTAAATAATCTGCAATTTATTAAATGGTTGTGTGGTGAATTAAAAATATTCTTTGCATTTAAGTACCCAAATATTCCTGTTTTACAGCTACTTAGTGAATTATCGTAAGCGGATACACGATAACTCTTGTTACGAAGTTTTTACATAATTATATCCAAGAATTAAATTGATAATTTTCCATTTTGAATCACAAAATAGTATGTAATTACACTCGTTTAGGGCTCATTACAGTAACTGGTGTTTTTAATTGAATTCAGCGGTGGATTTTACGTGGGGTACCTACGTTTCTTCCCACGTAATTTTAATTTTTGAATATATCGACGCTTATATTAAAAAGAGGACATTTTATTTTTTGTGAATGTGTATGTTTGTAATGAATAAACTCAAAAACTACTGTGCCGATTTCAAAAAATATTTCACCCTTGGAAAGCTACATTCACCCTGAGTAACATTTATCCCCGTACTCCCACGGGAACGGGAACTATGCGGGTGAAACCGCGTGACGATCGCTAGTTACTTATAATTTTTTTTCTTTTTTTTTTTCTTTGTTTGGTTGAACGCGGTAATCTCAGGAACTACCAGCTCTAATTGAAAAATTATTTTTGTGTTGGATAGTCCATTTATCGAGGAAGGCTTTGGGTTATATAATTTCACGCTATGATTATTAGGAGCGGAGCAGGAATTAAAAATATTGCAAAAACGGGGCTTTTTTTCCTTTCGTTTTTCTCTCTTATGTGACGCAGACGAAGTTGCGTGGGTCAGCTAGTTATTATTAATATTATAAAGCAGAAGAGTTTGTTTGTTTGTTTGGTTGAACGCGATAAAATCAGGAACTACTGGTTCAAATTAAAAAAATATTTTGTGTTAGATAGTCCATTTATCGAGAAAGGCTATAGGCTATATAACATTACGCTACGACCATAAGGAGCGGAGCAGGAATAAAAAATGTTGCAAAAACGGTGTTTTTTTTTCCTTTCATTTTTCTCTCTTATGTGACGCAGACGAAGTTGCGTGGGTCAGCTAGTGTCTGAATAAAAACAGCTGCAAGGGTCAATGGTCAAGGTTAAGCCACAGTTGCCAATGTTGGTCCGTGGATGGGTACGTTGGTCGGTGGTCCCGGCAGCCATTTGAAGATCTTTGATGGTCGTGAAGTCAGTAGCCCGAAAGTGTGACAACCAGTCTTGGTTCAGTTTATGAGGTATAGTATTACCCTGCCGGGGTTGCGGGCCTGTTCGAAAGAGATACCGCGGCCCCGGAACATAAAGGGCGAGGAAGGAACATGGATGGGTTTTAGTCAGTAAGAGTCTGACACTCCCTCCCGCTCCGCCCAGAGTGGGAGAAGTCATTTGATGATTTCCCATCCCCAAAAAAAAAAGGTATAGTATTACCCAGTACTAACTTGGTTGTGGAGGTCAGATAGGCAGTCGCTCCATGTAAATTACTGGTAGTCAGCTGCATCCGGTTAGACTGGAAGCCGAGACATATGGTTGGAAAAGGCTTGGCAGATGATGATGACAATTCATAATAAAGATTTTGGATTGTTGTAAAAACTAATATATATATATATATATATATATATTTTTTTTTTATTTATTTACATGTCGTACAAATTTGAAATAGGTTTAGCGGCGGGTCCCAAACTAGGCACAGCCTGTATCTTGGTGACCCAAACACAATGCATTACCCGAGGTTATTATTATACAGTGTTCTGCTAGCGCTACAAATGATCTTTAGATAAACAAACAAATTAATTGGTATTGGAATATTTAGAAGGAAAAACAACAAAATGATAAAAATTAGTTACAAATTACAAACAAAATGATAAAAAACTGATAAAAGAAAAGAAAAATTAAAAATAGGAATACACATGGTACAGGCAATAGTAGTAGTAATAATAGGTAAAACTCATCACCATTTAAGTATCCTTTTTAAGTGCCATCAATACATTTTATAATAGGCGTTGACCATCTCATTAATTTAAAGCTTTCTAGATTTTCATCAGCTGATTTAATTTATTATTTAAACACACACTCATTCTTGATTTATTGAAAACTTAGAAAAATAAAATTGATTCTTTTAATTGGGATATAACTTTGATTTTTATCTAATACTTACGGACGTGTAGATATAATTTATGGATTCGAAATAATAAATTAAACACTTGGAAATTATTAACACTTTTGGGGTCAACTGATGTATATCTAATGGACGGTATAATAAAGTATCTTTTTGGTGTGTTTTCTTCATTAAAGAATGATGAGTTACCTTACACCTGGCTACGTCAGATTATTAAGAAGCTTTATAGCTTGACCAATGAGGCTCTGATGGCTTGGTACAAATTGTAAAAGTAATTCAAAACAACAAATCGTATAAAATGTAAAAAAAACATCTCATAAGGTAATGTGTACTACTTCATAGATGATTTATCAGTTACCTAAACTAGCAAGAATTCGTGTGGTAAACTACAACAAAAAAAATGGGTACTGAAAAATCACGATCAATTAAAATCGGGGTTTCCAAGGTAAATTCGACTCCTCCTATCGTTGAAGTCGGTTAAAATGTAGCCTGTTACCCAGACCATAATAATCGATTAACACCTTATTCAAAATCGGAGGGGGAACATTCGTAAATACGCAAACATACATGTGTATAGACTGCTAAAATCATAACCCTTCCTTTTGGCTCTGCAGTAGTCGGGCAAAAAGCTAGAAAAAAAAAAATACAAATCAACTAAAAAACTCGCCTAAAAAACTGAAACAGTTTTCACTAACTTAAAACTCCAAAATTATTGATACATAAATTAGAATTTCATCTCTAAATCTAGAGTCAAGTGTTGAAAATGCAACTTTATACTCAGATGAACTATTTAAATTTGGAGTGTGCTAAAAGCATTGGGTCTAGCATGTATAAGAGATATTTGTATGTTTAGTGTAAAGAAGTAAATCAAAAAAAAACTCTGAGCTTTAATTTAGGTACCCTCCGGCCGTTTTCGCAACTGCGATTCGCAACCAGTTGCAAATTAGGAATTTTTACTCTTTATTCGCAACCAGTTGCGAATCAAGAAAACTTATTTCTTAACCGCAACTAAGCATCCTGATAATTAAGTTTCGTAACCAGTTACGAAAAAAGAATTTGTTTTATTTCTTCGCAACCATCGTTGTCTGTTCATTGACACTCTATTTTGTTGATTTGTATAAAAACTTTTCAAAAGGTTTCGTTCGGCCACTACAATAATATCCAAAGGCAATTGCTAAAAAAAAGTATTTTGAGAATGCACTCATCGTGTCCGAGACGTTCTCACGTCGCGTCCAAGTATCGTAATTTAACAAACTTTTAATAATATGTATCTAGGTATTGCCTAGTGTTAGTGAAAACAAAACAGCCTAACGAATAGATGTGATAGGATAGCACTTAGTAGTCATAGTGACCTTTGTAACGAATAACTCACGGTGGTCATTGTAATGAGCTTTCGTACGATTGCGATTAGATAAGAAGCGGGGCTTGGCGATGTCTGTGATGTAGTGGAAGCTACGCTGAAATATGTAGCTTCGGGGTTCCGTATCAGGGCATTAAACGGTCATCATCGTCTGCTTAGGAGCCTTTTGGTCTTGTACAGGAAAAATTCTGTTTTGTATTTTGTTTGTTTTATCTTATGATTTCGTTATTATTATTAATATTTTTTATTCTCTCATTTGTTTACTTTAAACTAGTGTTATAATCACAATTTTACCATTTTTTATTTTATTTTTTATTTATGTGTTGTCCTGTTGTTCTTTTCTTTCTTTCTTTCTTTCTTAGCCTCGTCCCAATTATGTTAGGTTCGGCTTCCAGTCTAACCAGATGCAGCTAAATACCAGTATTTTACATAGAGCGACTGCGTATCTAACCTCCACAACCCAGTCAATACTGAGTAATACGATACCACTTGGTAAGACTGGTTGTCAGACTTTTCGGGTCACTGATCACGTAGTCACGTAGGGAAATCTATACTAATACTAGCTGACCGGCGCAACTTCGTCTGCGTCTCATAAATTGAAATGTAAGCTATCCTATCTTTCAAGTTGGATCAAACTGCACACGGTGTACAAATTTTATTGAAATCGGTTAAGTAGTTTAGGAGTCCATTGAGGACAAACATTGTGACACGAGATTTATATATATTAAGATATAATAAAGTATCTTTTTGGTGTGTTTTCTTCATTAAAGAATGATGAGTTACCTTACACCTGGCTACGTCAGATTATTAAGAAGCTTTATAGCTTGACCAATGAGGCTCTGATGGCTTGGTACAAATTGTAAAAGTAATTCAAAACAACAAATCGTATAAAATGTAAAAAAAACATCTCATAAGGTAATGTGTACTACTTCATAGATGATTTATCAGTTACCTAAACTAGCAAGAATTCGTGTGGTAAACTACAACAAAAAAAATGGGTACTGAAAAATCACGATCAATTAAAATCGGGGTTTCCAAGGTAAATTCGACTCCTCCTATCGTTGAAGTCGGTTAAAATGTAGCCTGTTACCCAGACCATAATAATCGATTAACACCTTATTCAAAATCGGAGGGGGAACATTCGTAAATACGCAAACATACATGTGTATAGACTGCTAAAATCATAACCCTTCCTTTTGGCTCTGCAGTAGTCGGGCAAAAAGCTAGAAAAAAAAAAATACAAATCAACTAAAAAACTCGCCTAAAAAACTGAAACAGTTTTCACTAACTTAAAACTCCAAAATTATTGATACATAAATTAGAATTTCATCTCTAAATCTAGAGTCAAGTGTTGAAAATGCAACTTTATACTCAGATGAACTATTTAAATTTGGAGTGTGCTAAAAGCATTGGGTCTAGCATGTATAAGAGATATTTGTATGTTTAGTGTAAAGAAGTAAATCAAAAAAAAACTCTGAGCTTTAATTTAGGTACCCTCCGGCCGTTTTCGCAACTGCGATTCGCAACCAGTTGCAAATTAGGAATTTTTACTCTTTATTCGCAACCAGTTGCGAATCAAGAAAACTTATTTCTTAACCGCAACTAAGCATCCTGATAATTAAGTTTCGTAACCAGTTACGAAAAAAGAATTTGTTTTATTTCTTCGCAACCATCGTTGTCTGTTCATTGACACTCTATTTTGTTGATTTGTATAAAAACTTTTCAAAAGGTTTCGTTCGGCCACTACAATAATATCCAAAGGCAATTGCTAAAAAAAAGTATTTTGAGAATGCACTCATCGTGTCCGAGACGTTCTCACGTCGCGTCCAAGTATCGTAATTTAACAAACTTTTAATAATATGTATCTAGGTATTGCCTAGTGTTAGTGAAAACAAAACAGCCTAACGAATAGATGTGATAGGATAGCACTTAGTAGTCATAGTGACCTTTGTAACGAATAACTCACGGTAGTCATTGTAATGAGCTTTCGTACGATTGCGATTAGATAAGAAGCGGGGCTTGGCGATGTCTGTGATGTAGTGGAAGCTACGCTGAAATATGTAGCTTCGGGGTTCCGTATCAGGGCATTAAACGGTCATCATCGTCTGCTTAGGAGCCTTTTGGTCTTGTACAGGAAAAATTCTGTTTTGTATTTTGTTTGTTTTATCTTATGATTTCGTTATTATTATTAATATTTTTTATTCTCTCATTTGTTTACTTTAAACTAGTGTTATAATCACAATTTTACCATTTTTTATTTTATTTTTTATTTATGTGTTGTCCTGTTGTTCTTTTCTTTCTTTCTTTCTTTCTTAGCCTCGTCCCAATTATGTTAGGTTCGGCTTCCAGTCTAACCAGATGCAGCTAAATACCAGTATTTTACATAGAGCGACTGCGTATCTAACCTCCACAACCCAGTCAATACTGAGTAATACGATACCACTTGGTAAGACTGGTTGTCAGACTTTTCGGGTCACTGATCACGTAGTCACGTAGGGAAATCTATACTAATACTAGCTGACCGGCGCAACTTCGTCTGCGTCTCATAAATTGAAATGTAAGCTATCCTATCTTTCAAGTTGGATCAAACTGCACACGGTGTACAAATTTTATTGAAATCGGTTAAGTAGTTTAGGAGTCCATTGAGGACAAACATTGTGACACGAGATTTATATATATTAAGATTATAAAGCAGAAGAGTTTGTTTGTTTGTTTGGTTGAATGCGCTAATCTCAGGACCTACCGGGTCGAATTGAAAAAATATTTTTGCGTTGGAAAGTCCATTTATTGAGGCAGGCTATAGGCTATATAACATCACGCTATGACCATTAGGAGCGGAGAAGGAATGAAAAATATTGCAAAAACGGGGGTTTTTTTTCCTTTCGTTTTTCTCTCTTATGTGACGCAGACGAAGTTGCGTGGGTCAGCTAGTTATTTATATACTTACACCGTGACTTTTTAGTCGTCTTACAAAGGCAGTCCAGTTCATGTATCCAATGACTAGTAAACGCACATAATAAAAAAAAAAGGTTTTTTATGAGATTTGAATAATTTAAAAATATTTTTTATTAATTATTATGACGAAAGGCGTAGTTTTGTCTCGTTGAAAATGGTGATGGAATGATCTGCTCGACTCGTGCGCTAGTTATGTATACGCTACAGTTTGATACGTAAACATTTATAACAGGGTGTTTCATCTACACTTCTACACTAATATTATAAAGAGGAAAACTTTGTTTGTTTGTTTGTTTGATTGTAATGAATAGGCTTAAAAACTACTGGACCGTTTTTAAAAATTCTTTCACCATTCGAAAGCTACATTATCCACGAGTAACATAGGATATATTTTATCCCCGTACTCCCACGGGAACGGGAATTACGCGGGTGAAACCGCGTGACGTCCGCTAGTATTTTTAATATATTAATTATTTTTCCTCGTACCTATTACCTTAATTACGTAATGAAAAAAAAAAAAATTTGCGCCTAGAGGTATTTTATGTCGGGTACATTAAGTGGACCGCTTTTGTAAGACGACTTAAAAGTCACGGTGTATATTAAAAATTTCCCTACGTATACCTAGTCTTATTTTCTCTAAAGCAATGCAAGTGTTGAATTTTGCGTTGGACGATTATCAAGTCTTGCCGCGGTATAATTCCACTTTAACATCCACATAATAGGATATAGACATGGATGTGGTATAAGAAGTTTGATATTATCATAATTATAAGCACTCAATTTAGGTAGTACGGGAAAAATACGGTGTTAATGGAAGAAGAAAATTTAGGCGGAAAAACATTTGGGAATGAGTCTTGAGTGCTGCTAAGCTGGTCTATATCTCAAAAGACGAGCCGCTATATTCCAGTTTAATGGACTACTTACATTCTTCTTGTTCTTCAAGACGAAGACAAATATACGTCATTTTTTTTGCAAAAAATAAAACCGACTTCTAAAAAGACAAAAAAGGCAAAAATAACTTTAGCTTCAGAAGTCGGCGACCTTTCTATGATTAGTTTAGTTTTTTTGTTTCCGACTTCTGAAGCTAAAGTTGTTTTTCAGTTTTTTGCGTTTTTAGATGTCGGTTTTATTTCTTGCACAATTTTTTTTCTTTTTTCTCCATTAATTCAAACGGGCAACTTAATAATAGCTCAAAGACTAAATCTTTATGCAACGAATCAAGTCCCACTTTTTAAACACGACTTTTATCCAATTCATCGAGACAACAACAATTTCAAAAAGCATTTCCATATCCCGCAGTACGCATCAGACCTAAGGCCTTGTATTCACGTGCGATTAATCATAAAGCCCCGCCCAGACGCGACGACAGCGTCGCGTGACCGCTTCGTGACCACTCCGCAATCACCCGGACACTCAGATATCAGATACTTCGTTTTAGCATCTGCTGTCAAACACCCAATGCAAAACCCACCCTTAGTCCCCCACACTTAGATATAAAATCATTTGTTACTGTTAATTGATGTGTGTTTAATAAATAATTGTTTAGAAAATCTGTTTGGGTCTGTTGAGACTTCCGTAAAGATCTAGGCAGAGAGGTAGGTAATACATCAACTGCTTGTCTGCCTAGGCAGGTTGTTAGTACTGAGAAATGAGTTATTCTTGCCTGTAGGTGATTGAGTAACAAATGGCTAGTATTAGTTTGTCTTCAGGGAAACTTGCTTGTGTTGCAATTACTTACTTCGTTGTTTTCTTCATGGGCTATTGGAAGTCTTTCTAATGGAGACTTATGTCGATTTTCTCTTTGCGATTTTTGTTCGATAATTCCAACAGTGAAAACGCGGTTTCAATAAAATTCACTTTGAATTAAATCTTTGTTTGGCACAATTACAAATTCATAATATCACCCATTTATACGAGTTCCTGAATTATTTTATTCTGATAGTTTCAAGGACGTTCGTAAAATGACTGCTGCGACCTGGCTTTTTAGGAAGCAGTAGAGTAAATAAAAAAAACCGGCCAAGTGCGAATCGAACTCGCCCATGAAGGGTTCCGTAGCAGCAAGTAACATAATAATATCAAAGTTCTTGTACTTTGTTGTAAATGAAAGGTAAATTGCGGTTTACGATTTATGACGTATTAAAAAAAAAACTACTTACTAGATCTCGTTCAAACCAATTTTCGGTGGAAGTTTACATGGTAATGTACATCATATATTTTTTTTGTTTATAAGTTACAGGGGGTGTGTCCCCCACAAACACTCGCGCAAACGATTCAGTTTAGAAAAATAATATATTAGAAACCTCAATATCATTTTTGAAGACCTATTCATAGATACTTTCCCCACACGTATGGGTTTGAAAAAAAAAAAAGTTCGAGTTTCAGTTCTAAGTATGGGAACCGCCAAAATGTATTGTTTTTTTCTCTATTTTTGTGTGAAAATCTTAATGCGGTTTACAGAATACATCTGCTGTGACGTTTTTTTTTTAATGTTACAGCACCATGCTGAGATAGGAAGGAGCCTTTTGGCCTCGTACAGGACGAGTTTCATTTCTTTTAATTTTTAAATGTGTATTAATTTGTTTCTTTTCTGTGTAAGTTTTATACTGATAATTTTGATGTGTTTTGTCCTGTGCGGGCTAATAAATGCTTTTTCACTTCTCATGCTCTAAAAATATGCCATTAAAGCCCTCCGAAGCGGGATTAAAGTGATCGTTTATTCCCTAGGGAGTGAAAAGTAATTTAAAAATGGAACGATCGCTTACTCTGAAACATGGTCACAAAAGAGTAACTTAATTATCAAAGGTTTTATTTAAATTTCGAATTGGCTTGCAAATAGAAAGCGGTTTATTGAAAAAAAAAAAAACCAAATGAACTCTTCAACGCGAGAAAAATTTATGGTTGTTTGTGTGCATCGTTGATTTTGAAAAGTATGTGCAATGCCTCTGTTGCTAGCCGCTGCAGTAATATAAGTACTAATTACCTGTGGAGTGTGGATCATCTTCATTGCGAAAATGGTGCGAGTTAGTGTTGTGTTTTAAATTGTTAATCTGTGACTGACCTGATAGAAGAAAGAACTGACCACTCAGTTCAGAATTTTTGTCGAGTGTATTTTTTTCAGTTTTAAATGACTATTTTTCTCGCACTCGAAGTGAAAAGTACAGTTTGCACCTCGACACTAAACGCCAATATAATATACCCTCGCTTTCATTGCCTCCCTCGCAAGCTCGGGAGTCAAACCACCTCGGGTATATAATGGCTTCGTTTAGTCCCTCGTTATAAAGTATACTATTTCATTCTTTCTTTACTTACCAAGTTTCAACAGCATAGTTCTCATAGTTTCGGAAAAAAAGTGGCTGTGACATACGGACGGACAGACAGACATACAGAAAGATATGGCGAATCCATAAGGGTTCCGTTTTTTGCCATTTGTCTACGGAACCCTTAAAAACGATTGAAAGCATCTTCGAAGCTGTATAATAGGTCTAGGGACTAGACTATTGATTTTGCAGAATAATTTATTTATTTATTTATTACAAACACTACTAACATTACAGGGCAATCCTAATGCGTTAGCGTGGTCCTTAATTAAACTATATTATGAAAACATCGTGAGGAAACCGGCATGTCCTAGAACCAAAAATTCGAAGACATGTGACATCTACCAATCCGCACTGGGCCCGCGTGGTAGTTTATAGCCCATTCCCTCTCATTGAGAGGAGGCCGTGTCCCAGCAGTGGGAACATTATAGGCTGATGATGATGATGATGAATAACACTCATTATTTAGTGCTGATTTTGTGGCATCTAAATAAGTTTGGCTTTGACCGGTAATGAAATGGACAGCTGAGATCACGCTTCTGACCATCCTCTTGAAAATAATCCTGTTTTTTCGCTTTTAACGAAACTGACAACAGCAAGTTAACAGCTACAATTCTTCAAGAACACATAAAATCTAAGTATCACTTTCAAATTCCCAGTATCGTTTCAAAGAAACATAACACTCAAGGATATTATACAGCTCACAAAACACATTTTAATTTGAATGTTAGTGTATTTTAATGCAATATGTTCGGCGTGCACGGTGTATTAGCGATGCGACTTGCGACAAAAAGCATCAAGACATTTATGTCGCGCCGTTAGTGCGCATCTGCCCTAATTGTATTTGAGTTTAGACTTTTTAAATTTAATGAGGCAGGTGTGATTTGTATTACAATTTTTCGATTTTCCTTTGTGTTGGAGAAAGTTGGAACCCAACATTATTTTTGTTTTCTTTATTGACTTTGGAAAATAACTATGCAGCTGTTTACTTATCTATTTAAGTAAATTGAAGTATATTATGACAACTGGAATACACTATTCTTTTGAGTAATTGTCTATACAGGGTATAAACCACCTCATCACAAAGCCGTTAACCAAGCATTCTGTACATCAAACTAAGTAACTTTACGCAAAAATTATTGCTGGGAAACAACTTTTTTTTTGAGGTTATAAATCATGTTTTGTGGTAGAACTCAATGTATCGCACTTAAAACATTGTGCTGATGGATGGATCAAATCTTCCCAAAAAAACTTGTATTAAAAAAGAAACTTGTCGAATGTCGTAACTTTAACCCCCCATAACTTCTTAACTAAAAGGTTCCCAGGTATGGTGTTGAACAAAAAAATTATGGCAATGATGGGGAGAACACGTGCCTTTCGGCTTCGTGAAGAGATGTTTTACACCCTTTATGTTTCTAAGAGAGTCATAAGTACTACCATATCATAACACCACATTGTACACTTGGTTCGCAACAAATGTTTTGACTTTGACTGATAGACGACTGAACGACGATGAAAACGACTGAAAAAGCCTCCTCAATTTCAAGAAAATAATGATGAAAATTGCTTCTGATTAAACTTGGTTTATGACAAACTGGGGATGAACAATAGCATTGATATTGAACCAATAATACCAACCAAGTGCGAGCAACCCCATTTTTTCAATTATTAGCATCACTTTTGCGTAACGGTTCATAGAAGACACCTACTCTGTAATCAACTGTGTGGTTGGCACACAACGTATTAAGGCGACTATATGAGCTAAATTAGCAACTCTATTAATTTGTGGTGGTTCAAACTTCGTTTGTTTTACTTTTGTAATGAAGTTCTTATCAGCTTGCACTACAAAGTGGTTGTTACGTCTGACACTGCAGGCCGAATAGGGCGAAATGAGTGGTTTCGATCGATTAACAAAAAATCTAAAAAACTAAAACGCTATGATGCTAATATGTTGTAATATGTAAAAATAATTGTATTTTGTTTTTAAAACACTATCGCACTAGCATATATCCTGAAAAATATCATATATGTTTGCTGGTTTTGTTTATTGCAGTGAATCATATACTTTTAGGTTTTATAAAGTTCGCGTTTAGCTCATGTGGTCGCCTTAAAATGGCAATGGCACACCGAGATCCAAACCGACAAACGGACAGACAACAGACGAACAGGACGTATCTATAAGGGTTCCGTTTTAGCCGATTAACAAAAGAGAAAATACAAAACTGAATCGTCTTTTCCCGTTGCAACCCTAGACTAATTCCTAAAGTACCTTTTACTTAAATAAAACACAAAATACACAGCAATACACACAATCCATTTGAAAACATCACGTGAGAGTCAGAAAACACGACTCTACTCCACAAATTAGAAAACGAAATTAACTACAAATATACCAAAAACTTGCACTTGTTCACACACCTATTCTGTCGAGTCTAAAGACCATAATTGTTTGAATGAGTGGTTCTATTCTTGGTATAACCAAGTCATGCATTAGGGTAATTGCATGTGGCTCCCAAAGCTATGTTATTAAAAAAAACATTAGAGGATGTCATATTAATTACTTTATAAGAAACGTCAGTTAAATTACAATTGAAGCGGGTTTCATATACGTTTGTTAAACCTCTTAATTGTATTGTTTTTAAATTCAAAAGTAATTAGGCGTTATTAAATTTATTTGATATGTTTTTTTGGGTAATACTGTTTTAATTGGGACTTTGTGGTGGTTAAGCTGAGTGTGTTATTTAAGTACACATAATCTGTGATTTTTGAGGCAAGCCAGTAGCGTCTAATTTCAGTACATATCGAGTTTCTGCCGAGTCTCGGAAAACACGTTAATAAGTCGTTGGTCCCGGCTGTCAATGGTAGATCTTTGACAGTCGTTAGAGTGACCTGCAAGTCTGACAATCAGTCTTACCAAGGGGTATCGTATTAACCAGTATTAACTGGGTTGTGGAGGTCAGATAGGCAGTCACTCTATGTAAAATGCTGGTATTCAGCTGCAAGCGGTTAGACTGGAAGTCGATCCCAAAGTAGTTGGGAAAAGGCAAGGCAAGATGATGGTGACTTTTATTTTCAATTAAGTAAGTGTAATGGTGACTTAACAGCGCATTCACCATGAACCACAATTTTACACAAAAAGTCATAAAACTTTTTGTTGGAAATAATTTTAAACAAGAAGAAAATATCAGCAAATTAAGATATCTTAATGGTGAATTCCGTTTCTTCAAAAAACATACTCAGAATAATTAATTGCTTTAAAAAAACTAGTAGTAACTAACTGTTCTACAAGCCGGCCCTTAAAATAGTCTCGTCAAATGTTTTAATCTCTAATTAAAGCAGTAAAGTGTGGCGGTATTCTTGTCATTCTTGAGTTCACTACCAGACCAGAATAGAAGAGTTTAGAGTAATGATGTGAACAGATGCGACAATAGCTCACACTTCACAGATTCATGCCTACACACAAAAGAAGGAAGACTTGAATTTACGTCATGATAATTGACTTCCGTCGGCGGTCGCTTCTTGTAAAACACTGGTACTCAGCTGCATTCAGTTAGACTGGAAGCCGATGACAAAATAGTCGGGAAAAGGCTAGGCAGTTGATGATTATAATTGGTTTGAGTAAAATATGTAACTATGTACAACTGGAGACAAAGTAATATAAAATATTATAGGAATACTTCTTTGGATTGGCACGTTCATCCATGATAAATGATTGAAAACACGAGCGAATAAAAAGATACAATATTCGTTGTAAAAAATATAATTCAAACCAATGATTCGTGTTGAGTGACATGATATGTTGAGGACTGGAGAGGCTGAGACTTTAGACAGTTAGGCAGTAACCTCCACCTACATAAATGACACATCTGCTCTGCAACTACTACTCTTTATACACCACCACTAGTTGTTCTTTGATTAATGACTGTGAAATTCAGCTTTTTAATTAAAATGGACGCATGTCAGACAAACACGAAACACGACGTTCTGTGTAAACATACCTTTATTTTTGTTATAATTTCCAGCACTTGAAATATCACGTTATTTTGAGATGTTGTAACGTGAGACGGTTCTAGTTTACGAATTGCTTTGATGTGTTTCTTATGAGCACGTTTTTTAGATTTTGGTTGAGAAAAAAATAACTGTTTTTCGTTTTGGTACAAAGTTCTTTAAAAGTAAAATAAAACTCTCGCTAGTAAAATAAAGTAATACATATATAAATAATTAGTTCTAGTAATGTTTCAATGAAACAAATAATAGGGTATAGATGCCACCATAAAACAATAATTCCAAGACAATAATCTCTAAAAACGAACCTCTGTTTTGGGTCTATAAACCGATTTATTTTCTATTAAGGCGACTTCTTGAGCTAAATTAACAACTCTATTTGTGGTGGTTCAAACTTCATTTGAAAAACTGTTAGAATAAAGTTCAAATCAGCTTGCACTACAAAGTGGTAGTTAAGTCAGCCACTGCGGGCCCGAATAGTGCAAAATGAGTGGTTTATTATAACCCATTCCCCTCTCATATAGAGGAAGATAGTGTCCCAGCAGTGGGAACATTAATAGGCTGATGATAAAGGGCTCTGTTTGGACACTGTGACTCAAACCCTTACCATGCAGTACCCAAGCTCCACCTATTCCGGAGCTTTCACCACTTAAACTAAAATTTTACTTGTCTCAAGAGGCACTTACATTTTATGTCCCTAGCAATAACCACTAGCTACCAGGAAATACCTTTGACACGTCAATAAAATATGAAAATCCCATCAGTAAAGTGACCACGAAGTGTTGGTCGCGAAATAGCACTTTTCCCGCTCAAAACATGTTTTACTGTCACACCTACCAGGTCAACCTGGTCTTTCTCATAGTTCTTTACACAAGGATTGAAGGTCCAGAATGAGCTGGTCGTATTAAATAATATCGGTGACATAATAGATGAACTGTTTAGCATTAAGTTTATTAAGTTGAAGTTGTTACTACTGGTAAATAGCTTGGGAAGGATTTTAACTGCGCATCGTAAAAGTTAGTTAAAAGTAACCAGATATTGTGGTAATATAGGCTGATGAGGTAGACGATGACATCACAAGACAAGTCTGTAACGACGTAAAATTCATAAGTAACAATCAGGATCCTTGGTTGTTTTAAGCCCATAGTTGTGAGGTTGAAAACCTGACTAAGTACTGGTACGTTCGGTGGTGATACGTTGATCTTGAAGTGGCCTAGAGTTGCTCGAAGTTTCCATAGACTGCGAGGCCAGTCTATCATATTGGTTTTCTTCTTAGATATCACTGCCTCACGGCCAAGGAAAGAAAAAAAAATTACCACGGGAAATAGACAAATATTCTAAAATTGATCTATATTCAGTACTCGTATGCTTGATACTTCTCTGTTCAAAAGAGGTTTTGCAAATGTTGTAGTTAAACCTAAATTACGATATGAATCGTGTGGTTCAGTTGTTTTTTTTTTTGTTCATCATCTAAATAGTTTTGACCACCTAAGTCGTGGCGCAAATTCTGTTAAATCCTAAACAATATTACCCGCACTCACAAAAAAACCAGCAGCATTTTCCCCAAGTCATAAAGTTGTGCACTAAATTGTTAATAGTGGTGCAAATGGCTCAGCCGTGATGGCGACTATTGTGCGGTTCGTAGCCGACGAGAACCGTTAATGATGTATTCAAACACCGGTATTTATGTTAGAACCATGGAGTAGATAAGTACAGAAGACTCGCAAAATACAGTGAGTGAAAATACACACACACACGCACATTAGACACGCTTCTCTCGCAACGGCCACGTTTGTTTTACTCAGGCCTGGGTTATGCCGCTAGAATACGAGCTGCAAGTTACTTACTGGGTGCAGTACTCAGAGTAAGTGACAGACTTGCTACCAAACTATAATATTTTTACCAGCCAGTAGTTCTTCATGATCATGACGCCACAAAGCAAACCGTGATCATTATTTCAGGGAGTAGCTATTTGTCAGTGAATTATGGCAGCAATACCGCGAGCTGAGCTTCTATCATGCGTTTAGACAAGCAGTAACTGTTTTCAGTCTGACTGGTTAACAAATCATACGGTGTATGCAGGCAGGTAAGAGTAGAGGAAGACCAAAAAAACGATGGATGGACTGTGTGAAGGAATAAGTGACTTCTGAGATGACGAGTAACAGAGATAGTATGGAACAAGAAGATATTGTGCGCCGACTCCAAATTAACGGGGATAGGGACAATGATGACTTTGTAACCACGCCTATAGTTTGAAATCGTTATACAAAACTACACATTGAATAGAAGAATAGAATAATCCTTTATTCGTTAATGGACAGCACAACACAATAGAGCAGTACATAAATATATATACATATAACAAAAAACAGCTTAAAAATTAATTAAAACAGCTCAACTGCGCTGAGCAGCGCCGGTTTTCAGTAGGCCCTCCGCAGTCACACATTGCTCTGTGTGCGTCGGCTTTCGCTCGTTGTGTGGCTAACATTCTGAGCTTATTTATTCCGTGTCAGACCGGTGACGGTACCGCACTAGCGTAAATATGGGTGCGTGAATGTGCGCTGTTGTTATATGAAGTGGCAGAGGGAATGGCTTTCCGCTTTATGGTGGAATAATGGTTATTTGGACTGTCTTAAGTGCCATTAGGAATGGTCTTTCGAAAACTCCAAAGAGAAATATACAAAAATTGTAAGCAAGTCATACTGTTTCAAATTCAGATTTTCAGGCTTATTTAGTTAAACTGACTGTTAGCGAACACACACAATAGGTAAACAATGGCGTCAAACCAATTCGGTCGGACTTCACAGATGAATGGGTAATACAAGTATTATGACAACACGTGAACAGGAACACGTCTAAAGTTTCTGGTTACAAATAATACATCAATCATAAAAATAGAATCTACACTCTAGAGAGGTGGTGGAGGTTTAATCACGCACCACATTTATTTGTATAGCGAAAACAACGAAATGAATATTTCACCGTAAAATTGTCAAATACGTTATATTGTAATATCTCTAGCGATATTGTAAAATCTCGAAATATTGTCAAATGAACATACTGCTTACAACAAAACGCATTATTTTTCGTGAAATGCATGCGATGGCAGTTAACTCACGGGGTGTGGAGGGAAGGAGGGGTCCCCCTTACCCAGTGGTACAACTCTCATGAATAGATTTTGTACCATTCCTGAGAAATACCGATTGTTATAACCGAACCTTAAAACACTTTATATTCCCTTAAAAAGCGTAGTCGACGGAGCCCCGCTTCGCGTTGCCCCTATTTCCGAGTGCAGGGTTTAAAGGAACCTAACTAACCTAACGGGCGGGTGCCCCAAGTCCCGATTATGGTGGCAGAGATAATTCCGTATGTTCAGTTGACAATAATTCGAGATATTACAATATCGCTAGAAAGAAACACGTTATATTGTAATATAACGTGTT
The DNA here is from genome assembly GCA_916618015.1 of Xestia c-nigrum. NCBI lineage: Eukaryota > Metazoa > Arthropoda > Insecta > Lepidoptera > Noctuidae > Xestia > Xestia c-nigrum. The sequence continues at coordinate 19,405,615 of OU745260.1, forward strand.
TCACAATTATACGATGACAAAAACACACATTTTTTGCCCAAATCAAAATCTAAGAATACCCAAACAACAATAGTTTTCCATATTACATAGTCTTGCCTCCGGACTGACAACAATTCCGCTGTGGACACTCAAACAACTGTCTTACCACATAATGGGTACACTACCAGTCTTACTCCTACAAAAACGACTTTCACATGATGGTGCAAACGATCCAATTTGCCAGCAACCCGATGAGCAGCCATCGTCGTCACGATGAAGACATTTTGGTCAATGAACAATTGAATTCAAAGACGGTAGGCGTAAGATTGACAGCGTACCGGGACCTGTGTCTAGGGTTGGCAGGACACGGTTATGGGCTGATTAGAAGAAAGCAAAAACATAAATTCCTTGCAAAGATATGACGTGCATAATAAATAACAATAAATGAAGCAAAAAAAAATAAGTATGTTTGTTAATTGCAGCGAGCAGCGGTGGCCCAGTGGTGGCGGCCCCGACTTACGAACAGTAAGTCGTGGGTTCGAACCCAAACAGGCGCATTACTTTGTGTAATTTATTTCATCACCGCTGCTCTCAGAACGGTGAAGGAAAACATCGTGAGGAAACCGGCATGTCCTAGAACCAAAAATTCGAAGACATGTGACATCTACCAATCCGCACTGGGCCCGCGTGGTAGATTATAGCCCATTCCCTCTCATTGAGAGGAGGCCGTGTCCCAGCAGTGGGAACATTATAGGCTGATGATTAGATTGATTAGATGTTTGTTAATTTGTATGTTAGGGTAAACCTCCGGCCAGGGCTGTGGAACTGTTCGAAAGAGATAACGTGGCCCCGGAACACAAAGGGCGAAGAAGGAACATGGATGGGTTTTAGTCTGTAAAAGTGTGACACTCCCTTCCGCTCCGCGCAGAGAGAGGGGATGACTTGATGATATCCTATCCGAAATAAAGTGGTAAGTAACCTCCGGAACTCATCATCTGCCTATCCTTTTCCCAACTACGTTGCAGTCGGCTTCCAGTCTAACCGAATGCAGCTGAATACCAGTATTTTACATGGAGTGACTACCTATCTGACCTCCACAACCTAGTTAATACTGGGACATACGATACCACTTGGTAAGACTGGTTGTCAGACTTTTGGGCCACTGAGTACCTGTAATGGCTGTCAAAGATGGACAAATGACAGCCGGGACTAACAGCTATGTCCAGCAGTGGACGTCTTTCGGCTGAAATGATGATGTTTTTTTCGTTTTCATCTTATTGTAATCACTTATTGTAATTTGACAGCGACAAGAATAACGCTTAGCTAGGTATGTAACGTAACGTATAGAGATCTCAGCGTAAAATTCACAAAGGATAATCTGCTATTGGAAATACCCCACAACGTTTTCAAGTTAAAAGATAATTTTAGACCACACATCAACCCATTTTCAAGAGAACTTTGTCAAAGATTCCCACATAACATACTCCTAATTTCCACAAACTAATTTGTTTGGTAGCAACCCTAATGCCGCGGGCCAACACGGCTCCCGCCATTGTATGCTAATAGATCTGTGATACGCATGCATCATGCGCGCACGCATCTACGATTTTTTTAAGACGTCGCTTTCTTAGAATTTTGGGACGTGCACATTCGTGATGTTTATAGGCAATTCCGTGTTAGATGATTAGTTTCTGGAAACGTGAACTTGAGAAAGAGGTAGGCAGGTATGTAGATAGATATGTTTTTGTTTTTTTTTGGTGTAATGTGGACTTAGATGTAATGTGTCTTGTAATGTTTATGTTGTGGCTTGAGCGCAGTGTTCCTTATCAAAAAATTACAAATCTATTTAGTCCGTCAGCTAGAGTATTGGAAAATAATGGACACGTAGTTTTTGTTTTTGTAAATCAATGAATATTCACAAAAATAAATTGATTGAAACTTGGGAGGGGGGACTCGTGACGTCAGAACGAACTAAAAATTATACCAAGGCGTGACGTACTGCGAATTTTAAAAGCGTCATGTCTTCGTCAATTTTGGTTTACGTAAAAAAAGAATATTTTTTTGCCGTCTTCCCTATTCTTGCTTGAAGGGTGAGGAAGATTTGTATACGTAGTACAGATTGCTACTGAAAAATTCCTGATGGAAAAACCCAATAACACTTTGCCCAACCTGGGATTCGAACCAAGGAACTCATGCTCAGCAGTCGCGCTTGCGACCACTAGACCAATAAGGCTAGATAAACAATGACAGCTGTCAAATTGACAATTTAAATTGGTTGTCAATTTGTTTAACTTATCCATCCAGCTTTTCACTTTAACCACTATGCACGACAATATTTTGACACATGACACATCAGCTGAATCGGCGGGGTGATGCGAATTTGTCAAAAAGTTACAGAATTTTCGTGAACTTTTAGCATTCGATTTTTTTATGAAAAATATGTCTAGGAAGCTGTTTCATACCATACTTTTGTGGTAAATATCTCCAGTAACGTGTTAAGGTCGGTAAAACGGCGTCAGTGTATTGCCAAATATTTATAAAACACATATTACTGCACCCTTCCAAAAACTAGGTAACGTAGATGCGCTGGAAATAATGTACATAGGCAAGCTTCTCGTTCGCTAAACAAACTGGAAAAAGCTAAATAAAAACAGTAACCTTCTATCTGCGTTGTTATTTTTGCCATTATTCATACATAATTTCATAAAAAATTACTTTCAAAATCTTGACAAATATTACTAAAAAAAACAATGTTGCAACCAACTTATCACATGACATATCACTTCATAGTGCTGACCGTAAACCCTAGTTTCATCATTACGATTAAAATGTTGCATTCAGCCTAATCGATACTCGCAATCAAATTAAGTTTGGAAAAAAGTTTTGAGACACAATGAAAACTCCTTGGTATCAGTTCAAATAATTATATTTCAATTCTGAAATGAATCCTTTTATACTACTTTTTTAATAATATCATGTAGAATAGTAATTATTCGTTGCTTTTGGTTGACTTATTAATAGTTAATAAACACAGAACTCTCTAAACTCTAAACAAATAACGAAATTCTTGCTTCAAGTCAGCATTTTGATGATAATCTTTCCTTTAAAAACTTATGGATTGCAGGATTTGGAGAAACGCCGTTACGTTGCCGAACTAGCACCGTGTGGCAAAATATGAGGTTTCACAGTTTAAGCAAAGACAAAATCTGAAAATGAATTATTAATATTTTCAACCGCACGAACGGCCAACCTCTTGCTAAATTCGCGTCGATTTTTAAATTCAAAATTTAAATTAGGAATGTAATTGTGACTATACACATACATTCAGATTTATAAAGTATTTTTATTTACTATAATCATTTATTGTGAATTTTGTTTTGTTATGTCTGAAGGTTGGATATAGTGCGCCAAGGATCGGAAAAATTGAATGATAAATAAATATTATGGATGCTAAAACCGTTGTTCCTAAACCAAGCTTATCTAAGTATTCATAATCAAATGAAAATTCATAATCTGCCTTGCCTTTTCCCATCTATTATGGGGTCGACTTCTAGTGTAACTGAAAACCAGTATTTTACATGGAGCGACTGCCTATCTGACCTCCACAACCCAGTTGGTACTAGGTGATGATACTAGACTGTAACGACTTTCAAAGAACTACAAATGACAGCCGTGACCAACTGCTTAACGTGCTTTCAGAGGCACGGAGGAAACTCGGTATGTAATGGGTCTCCCATCCACAGACCAAACTAGGCAAGCAAGGCGTCCTAAACGTCGACCCGAGCGGCAGTTATTATTTAACAACGAGCTCCTCCCCTAGGCCTCTCTTTCAAAACTAAATGAAAATTGACGATTAAAAATAGTGTTCGGAAAAGGCGAGAAATAAATAAAATTAGAAAGTCATGGGAAGGCCTTTGCCCACCAATGCGATAGAAAAGGATGTTAAAAAAAGTATTTGAAAATAAAATGGTGTATCCCAATAACTAATCCAACCGAACACAGTAAAATGTAATTTTGAACAGCGAGTGCATTCTTAATTTAAATTTTGGTAAGGCAAAAAAATCGGCGCGAATTTAGTCTGGTCAATCTGTGCTGTTTATTGTTGGGTTGGTACAATGTACGAAAAACAATTAAGATTTCCTAACTAAAGCTTTTTAACAATGTTATAATAAATATAAACAAAATTGTTTTACTTTCCATCTATCGATTTGCTTAATTCCGTAAATAAATTACTCGTGTTAATCGAATTTTACAAAAAAAGAATCGTTTTGAATAATCGCTTTCACACATCACAAATATAAAAAAAAAAGAAAAAAAAATGGTCGTCTATTTTCGAATACAAAATTAAGTAGTGGTAATGAATATTACGTGTTATTGGTCCTATAATAGTAAATTACGCTAAGATCTGGGTATTCTCATGTTGTTTATAATATTTGAAATGATATTTGTCATATCTGTTGTCGAATCTAAACGTGTCTGTGTGTTAAAATGTGAAAAATAAAATGTAAACAAACAAGATTGGCGCGAAACTTTAACTTTGGATATAAAAATATATCATTACCACTGCTTATTAAAATTAAACTATGGATGAATTCGTCACATAATTAAATGACGAGTTATTATTTCTCAACATAATGGAGCTTGGATGCCCGAAAACCCCAATTTTTATGATTTTTAGCGTCGACTAGCACTGCCGTCAAAATGGCGATGAACGTATTTACGCCTTTGGATTTTATTAGGGTAAATTAAGAATGTTGCGCGCTAAATACAGAACTTTGAATGGCTCTAACATATGATATTTTTCTCCAACTCTCTTAATTAACGCACACTCATAGTCTTACATAATCAGAACATCAAATATTTACATAAAAAATAAGGATGTCGTATGACTTAACCGCCGGCCCCATTCGGGGCCAGTACCGAGCCAGCGTAGGTTTCAGTGCCCGGCCCCGAATGGGGCCCGTACCGAACTTTATGGTTAAAGCGATACAATGAGTGCTTCATTAAACCAAATTATCGTTATCAAAATAAAATTGTATTGAGGTCATATTTCAAAGTTTATACAGGTGCGCTGAATTTGAAAACTTTCACCCTGGTCAGCGACAGATGCATTTGATAGATTAAAAAAATGGGGTAAACCATTAAATCGATCGGACCGTTCATAAATAAAATAAATAAATAGTTGCTTTGTTCCCATACGATTTTCCTGTACCAACATTTCTTTATGCGGTTTTAGGATTCCGTAGTCAAATGGCACAACTAAAACCCCTATAATTTCGTTCTAGATTGCATACAAGTACTCCAATTTGAATTGTAAAATATTGAAAGTTGCCAAAATTTTGCTGTAGAGAATATGTATGTTTTGCAGTCATCATCATCATAAGCCTATTAACGTTCCCACTGCTGGGAACCAGGCCGACTCTCTATGAGAGGGATTGGGCCATAAATAGACCACGCTGTCGTCGAACTTTTTGGTGCTAGGATATGCCGGTTTCCTCCTTCTTTCATCTTTGAGGGGCAGTGGTGATGAAATAAATTATACTAAGTATTGCGTCTGTCTGGGTTAAACTCACGGCTTACCGTTCGTAAGTCGGGGCCGCTGCCCCTCTGCTGTCTTACTTTGCACTGCCAAAATAGTCACTCCTTCCTAAAAATTGACAACATTCAAATTTAAAACAATAACTTTAAACACCTATTTTGGGTGTCAACTTAGAAAATGCACATAGTACCTATACATGCAGCCGTCTGGAAATAAATAGACAGCTTTTTGTAGACACGATTTTAAAGTAAAAACATTTATTTATCAATTTTTTCTCATTTTAATTTAATCGCAACAGCGTAAAAACTAACCACTTTATATGCAACAAAACTTACATCTGCAGCTCTTTAATATTCAAATACAAAGTTACTTGTCACTCTCTTATCTTTTAAACGACATTAGAAATTATATATTAAAACAGAATTCCATACACTTATTTTGTATGTCTCAGATACTAACAGGCTTTGACGGTGATAAGATACGTAAGGGGAGTACTTAAAGACGTCTAGCTGATAGTAGTGTAGAATTGAAAATGTGTGCAGAAGCGAATCCCCTAACATCGAATATCATTTCAGCCTGGAATAACCTAATTTCATGTGATCCAATGTAACATTTCATAGAACCTTCCTATGCTCTAATAATATTTAGTACAACGTTCATTATTTCAGCCGAAAGACGTCTACTGCTGGACATAGGCCTCCCCAAGTGACGCCAAATTGACCGTTCTCGTGCGAAAGCAATATCAGGAAACAGTGGCGAAGGTCCAAACAACTCAATTCCTACTGGTTTTCCTTTGAAAAACTGGCACAGTGAGTATTATAAAGACAAATAATATCATCACATTGAAGATAATTTACTCCGTCTTACCTTTACAAAACTGACTATTCGCTACTGTCAAGAAATATACTGTTATAATCTCAATCAACCCAAATAATTCAAAACAATAGACAGCAATTTTGTGCTCGGCAGCCGCTGCCGTAGCACAAAAGTGTTCCAGTTTCAAGGTCTGAGTCATCATGCGAAAGGTCTTGCGTTTCTTCTGGTATACCCTGAGCCTATATCTCGATGATATTTTATTTTTAATTTTCAGAGCGGCCAATCTACAAAATAAAATGACGTAAAATAATAATTTAGCAAACTGATCCAGCTGGACCACATATGAGCAGGATCAATTTACTAGCCAATGTCACACATCCGTCTCAACATTTCCTCCACAAACAATCTTTCCAATTATCTTGCAATATTACATGCATTATTGCGTGCAAATGATGATTGCCTTCATAGTATCTTATGCCCTCACTCAGTAGGCATTAACATTGATTTTAGACCACTAGTGTGAAATGTCCCTTCTACCCACACTTATTCTATAACACTTTAATGACATCTAACTGATAACGTGTACCTCAGGTTCAATTAGTAAGGGCTTGAAGTTAACAAGGGACGGTAACAAATTATTAACTAGAGAAACATTGCAAGGATTATGAAGGACCGGTAGTACTGTGACCATGTTTGAGATTTTGTGGGACAGGCTCGCTTGGTGATTTGGTTGGCTTTTAACATGAACTGTTTTTTCGCTGATAACCAGAGCTGTGCTCAACTGTCAACGCATGATGCATGCAATTAGCATGATGTTGTAAACATTTATTTGTATATCATGAACAATACAAACACTAGAGACTACCAAAAGAGGCTTGTGTCCCTTACTTAATAATCTTCGCGACTATCTCGTATCAATTAGAATCTACTGCGAAAAATCTTCCAGTTGTGTATAATTTCACAAGCACAAAATTGCACTAGTTGCAAAGTAATATAACCGTTCTGGGAGAATTCTTAGGGACAGTATGTAGTCCCTAAGAATTCTCCCAGAACGGTTATATACCACAGTAGCAAAACAGAACTGAAATGACGCTCATTCAAAATCTATTAACTTAATAAAAATACTTAAATCTAAAGAACATTTCCTCCGCTACAAATAACAGGCAGCGTTACGTGTAAGAGCGCATTGGCTCGTCGGCAACATTTAAAATTCGCTCATTACCATAATATGGCGATCAATATTCGATGTTTGCTTCGCCGAGTGAGAGCCTATCTACATGCTGATTGCATCCCGTCCATCGGTCCATCCGATGTGTTACACTCTTTATTAGGGTAACCATAAGAACGGTTTTGTATCTAGCATGTATACTGTATGTGTGAGTAGGTGGGCACGTGGGTTCTGTGAAGAATTAGGTGATTTGGAGCTGGAGATTGATTAGAGTGGACTGTTGATGTCATTTAAATCAATGGAGAATTTGTTTTGCTTGACTGTCTGTTGAATTGTTTTCGAGTTTTCGGTAGCCTATTCATTGTTTTATTGCTGGACAAAGCCCCAATCTTTTCTCCTTTTGAATCTTTCTATTTTGTGAGATCTCTAGCCATGTTTGCTCCACAGACACGATTTAATACAAAATCGGGTCAAAAACACCTTTGCATTGTGTTTTCTGTAAAATAATATTGGTGAATTGGACACAAATTAGAACTAGCACAAAGAGAATAATAACTAGACGGAACGAAGTATTACTGGTATGATAGTAATCTTAAGTAGCAAAATCATGTACTTACCTACGGAACCCTAAAAGAAGATAGTGTAGCCCAGCTATTATATTATACGAAATAATCCCTTTTTAGCATAATATAATTAAAACCGCCAATATAAGTTATGGTAGTGAAGTGTTTATATTAAAATCCTGACATGCGTCTTCAATGAAGTTGCTCCAACATATTAATTAGTCAATAATTTGCAAAATGCTAATGTTATGGGAATTGGAATTCTCAAAACTTATTAAATATTTATGTCTTGGTAGATGTATGGGCTATTCTTATATGGAACGACACGAGGTGATATTAAGTTGTAATTAATTTGTTTTATTTTTAAATGTATAAATTATGGTGAACACGTAACAAAAAGTGGAAAGTGCCTATTACATGGATGAATAAAATTTTCTAGCTTAAGACGCCTGCGGCATATTCCTAAAGCAGTGTGTATTTATTTCGATTGAATTACAAAATATCTAGGTTCGCAAATATATATTTGTATTGGACACTGATTTTTAATAAGAGTTATATGAAAAATAAGTCTTCTATAGAAATTTTAAATTCTTCATAACTCGTCTTTGTATCATTGTCCTCTCCAAAACTATATTATATGGGAACATAGATATTCTGTCACCAAATCGAAATAAACAAACAGTACGAGTACCTTATACTTATTACTACTACTTATATTATTATTATTACTTATTTTTACTCGAATTTATTAGTTGGTTAACATGGGTTAACCAACTAATAAATTCGAGTAAAAATTGCCACTAACCTTAAAGATCTACACCAAAAACTTTGTCACAACGTTATGTGGAGTACCTAGTTACATATAGACCTGTAGATATTATCAACAGAATAATTTTCTCGCAAAGAATTACAGCTATTACGCAGTTAGCAAACAAGTATCCCTGTAATTTATATCACTATCCGCTTCGTTTGAACCGGTTAATTACGAATTCTTATTCGGACCTGTCCGTACACTTTTCTGAATCATGGTTGCTCTAGTACACACTTGTGAATGTCGTCTTTGCTTAGTTACTTAACGTTTTATGTGTACCTAAGTGCGTTTCATATTATTATAAATTTTATGAATAAAACGAGGTACATTGACCAGGTATTAAACCTTTCTAATTAACACGATAATATGTATTTTTAATTAGAATTTGTATTCATATTATGTATTTCTTATAAATTTGCTGCGGTGAGATTTTTTCTGAAGTATTTATAAGTTACATTAGTATTTTTACGATAGTTTTTTTAAAGCAACGATATTACAGTATTAAGTATACAGTTTTTTATACTTAAATAGTTAGTTTTAATAGTGTACCTTTATGTGACATTCTGTAAAATAAATGGTTTTGTAGTAATTTTTTTATGTTCTTCGTAGTCATACTTTATAGTTTTATTTTGTATGGGAACATGTCGCAGTGACAGCTGTTTTTAGATAATCATACCGTCATCTTTTTGGTGAACATGGACCTTAATGTTCTATTTTCATCCATCCTGAGTTGATCCGGTGCGTTACGTCCCGGTCTATTTCGCCATTTCCCTGAATAAGCGACCCAAGGTACCGAAAATTGGAGCAGACCGGTATGGGCGTTCCGGCAGGGGTTACTGGCGAGACCGCCGAAATCACAAAACAAGTACTCTGTTTTGGTTCTACTTAATTTCAGGCCAACATTCTCCAGTCTTTGCCACCACGCCTCCAATCTGCTCTGGACCTCTAGGCCACTCTCGGCAACTAGCATAATGTCGTCGGCAAACAGCATACACCAGGGAGCCTCTTCCTGGATGTCGAACGTAAGAGCATCCATTAACACTTGGAAGAGGTAAGGGCTTAGAGCCCATCCCTGGTGCATTGTAGTAGCCACCTACTAAAACGATAAATAAATATTAGATTACAAAACTAGACTGCCACGTTGGTCTAGTGGTCGCATCAATCGTGACTGTTAAGCGTGAGCACAGATTACCAGATAACTCACTCCATACAAAATGTTCAATACCTACCGCTATAATAGCCCACACTTTCAAGTCAATAGACGCTGCGAACGAAAATATACCTAACCTTACAAACGTAAAGTGGGTATTGCTTTGTAGATCGCGCAGCCGCGTGGATATTGCGGATTGCTAGGGCTGCCTCTGTCGACGAAGATGTTAGAAGGGATTTGTAGTATAGGTACATTATAAAATAAAACATGTTTTATAATGTATCAGAATTTATAATTGTTTTAAAAGTAAGTATAATAACGAAAAAGAATTGTTAAAAAAAAATTGCGTAGAGGTGTTTTATTTTGATGTAATGATTAATATTTTTTTCCCTTATTTAAATTCCCGATTTTTAACGTAGAGAATATTCGAAATCCGTCAAATAGTTTTAGTAAGTTATCTTTGGGGAATATGAGTAGGTACGTACGCGCCGCGCGGCTGTTGACAACCCACTGCGCTATGGGTTACCGGTTACCCGGCGCTCGGTAGGTGATTAGCGCGTGTAAGTACATGGAGTGTAGTATCTGGTAATCTGTGGCATGGGGTTTTTGGTTCGATTTCCGGGTCGGGCATAATTATTGCTATTGAGTTTTTCCATCGGTAATTTTTCAGTTGCAGCTAAGAAGTCTGGGTTTGTGCCCAGTCGAGGCAATACGGTACAGTCGGAGCTATAACATGGGACTTGGGAGGTCTATCCCCTTTTTTCTTGTATTTGAGTGTTTTTAGAGTCTAACACTGTAATACAAACAAAATTATGATATTTATTTATATCACTCCCTGGAGAAACGAGAAAGAAAGAACGAGCTCGTGGTTAAATAATATCAGCCGCTCGGGCCGATCTTAAAGTTAAGCCGTGCTTGCCTAGGTTGGTCTGTGGATGGGTGACCACCCTTACATAACGAGTTGCCTCCGTGCCTCGGAAAGCACATTAAGCTGTTGGTCCCGGCTGTCAGTGGCCCAAATAGTCTGAAAACCAGTCTTACCAAGGGGTATCGTATTACCCAGTATTAACTGGGTTGTGGAGGTCAGATAGGCAGTCGCTCCATGTAAAATACTGGTATTCAGCTGCATCCGGTTAGACTGGAAGCCGACCCCAACATAGTTGGGAAAAGGCTAGGCAGATGATGACTCCCTGGAGAAATAATCAAGCTTTCTTGGGCATATTTTTTTTTAAATTTTGTGGCCATAACTAAACCACAGTCACACATCAAAATTCTCAGTTTTGATGAGTGATTACGGTAAAATCACAATTTTGCTCGTTTAGGAGCGCCAAACTCTAAAAATCTATACTAATATTACAAAGCAGAAGTTTTTTTATTTGTTTGTTTGGTTGAACGCGCTAATCTCAGGAACTACCGGCTTGAATTGAAAAAATATTTTTGTGTTGGATAATCCATTTATCGAGGAAGGCTTTAGGCTATATAACATTACGCTACAATCATTAGGAGCGGAGCAGGAATGAAAAATGTTGCAAAAACGGGGACGTTTTTTTCCTTTTGTTTTTCTCTCTTATGTGACACAGACCTTTGTTTGATTGCTTTAGTTATTTTGTCACCGACTTCAGAAGCTAAAGTTATTTTTCACTTTTTTGTTTTTTTTGAAGTCGGTTTTATTTTTTGCAAAAAAGTTTTTATTTTTCACTTTTTAGTGGTTCACAGGTGCTTGATACATGGAAAGTGCATACCGTTACAATTGCAACAAGCCCAAACACGACTATGGTACATTGTCTCATTATGGAGTTCCGTGACTCTTGGCTTCATCATCAGATCTGATGGTAGAATGGTTCTTATCAAACGCAAATGCTTCACTTGTTGTAGAAAATACCAAAATCGCAACACGTTTTCAGATAAAATTTGAAGAGTTCCCTCGATTTCGCCAAGATTCCATCATCAGATCCCAATTTGGTGGCTATGGGACCAACTTGGAAGTATACCCTTTCAAACAAAAAAAGAATTTTTCAAATCGGTTCAGGCGTCTTCGAGTAATCGGTGAACATACATAAAAAAAAAAATACATACAGTCGAATAGAGAACCTCCTCCTTTTTGGAAGTCGGTTAATAAGTAAGCAAATAGTTCTTACATATACCGATAGGTCTATTTGCAATAGACCACACAGATATGGACATCATAGCCAGTCCTATTCCTATTACGATGTAGGCATTATTTATATCTAAATATTTATATATTCAACGATCTAGACGGGTTTTCTAGCCGTTTTGAGATCTCGTTGATCTGATATCTGATCTGGTGTCTGAGTCATATTTTATTAAACTTAGTAGTATCATGTGTGTTTTCTTGTGGTATTTTTCTTGCTTTTATTAGCAAGAGAACTTGCTCGACAGGGTCCGGTAGTCTCAACAAACGTCAAAATCGCTAACTTTTAATCGCTAATTACTTACGAAAAAATTGGTTTGCAATAACGATGCTTGCAAATGCAAAACCAATGTTTGCAAACTGATTTTTTTCGATCGTTATTTTAGCGATCGAAAATTAGCGATTTTGTCGTTACCTATGTTGAGACCGGGCCAGATTCGTTGTTGAGTTGGTCACCCTATTCGTGTACTTTGTCGAAAAAAGTGTAATCTAGTCTAATTACCTATCACAATAGATCAACAAAGCAGTCCTCCAAATCAACACCGAAATCTATCTTCAAAACACTATTACGTAGTACTTATGACGCCAATAATTTAAACCCAAAAGGGTCTAATTAACGAGCCAACGAGGTACAGTCACGAGGATCAAGATAAGTGCACTAAGCAATTTTTAAAAGTAATTTATACCAGCATACCGAATGTAAATCTGAGATAGAGGATCGTGATCAATGGACTCCTTTAAACAGACAATCTGCCTCCATCGACTCCGGTCCAAAATTGTCATTCCAAAATATTTACTTTTAAAAGAAAATGCATTCAAATGTGCCAAACATGGCGGATTGCAAAAAAAAAATTGTTTCTAAACATAAGTATTTCAAATTCGTATGTAGGAGTAAATCACCTTTTAAAATTTGCTAGGCGTACATATTTGTGACTCGGGACTGTACGTACATCAAAATTAATAAGGGTAGTTTACATGCGCATTTTGTGATTGATTAACTCGTTGATTAAACTATGCAGTAATTATCGTGTGTAAGCACCCTAAATTAAGAGATTGAAAGTAGTGAGGTATTTTAAAAAAAGGCCTAATTGTCTAGAGTAGTCGTAATTTATCTCTCGGATAGTTTTAGGTCAGATAACCACAAAATTATTGTAGTGGGAAGACATTATATTAATTGTTATGATAATGTTTCTAATTAAGTTGCATGTGGTCATGTTTTCTTCTGATTTAGAGGTAGATTATTTTTTAAATACTAATTACAGTAATTATGCTATTTTTCATTTTGATTTACAAAGGTGTTCCTATCAATGCGTGTACAATAAGGAATACTATTGCTTTAATTAATTGAATTATTTATATATTTTTAGTTAACTCTCCTTCTATATAAAATGGGACTTTTGTGATGCTATTATGTTCAGTTGTCGAGATGGGAATGTTACGAGATGGGTCGTAGCCAAATAAGTATAATAAAGAAGACGATGGTCGTCACCGAGACATGCCCAAGAAACACTGATAGGTATGACGATTTGGACACATTCCTTACTGATTGACCAGAGAAGACAAAACACCGGAAGGGTTGATATGGCCGCAGTGGGAACTGAATAGGCTGATTAAAAAACCCGATGTACTTCAGCATCAAGATCCGGCCCCCCATTGCTGCTGCCAGCTGGTTCCTTTTCAAAAATACTGTTAGCAAAGAAAAATTTAATCAATAGACATGACAAATCTATTTAGTCCGTCAGTTACATTATTGAAAAACTAGCTTCTGCCAGCGGCTTCGCCCGCGTGATGTTTGAAATTGTCCCACGGGATCTTACTACCGGGATAAAAAGTATCCTATGTGTTACTCCAGGTTATAAACCATCTGTGTGCAAAATTTCATCCAAATCCGTTCAGTAGTTTTTGCGTGAAAGAGTAACAAACATCCATACATCCATACATCCATACTTACAAACTTTCGCATTTATAATATTAGTAGGAAGTAGGATTAGTAGGATAATGGACACGTATTTATTGTTTTTGAAAATCAATGAATATTGACAAAGATTAAACGCATCAAAACCCGGGAGTGGGGGCTCGTGACGTCAGTATTAGCTAAAAATTATACGTAAGCGTGACGTATTAGGAATTTTAAAAGCGTCATATCAATTTTGATTTAGATAATAAAATGAAACATACGAGTTAAATATTTTTTAATAATCTATCTGACGGGCTAATTAGATTTTTTTGTCGTCTAGCTTATTCAGTCTTCGCTGTCTACAGTTGTACACTATTGCCAGTTAGATCGTAATATCGGCCATTGCCCTTTCCCTAACATCTCTTTGTACGAACCAAAACAAATTAACTATGTACCTATCGTTTTTTATTGGAAAACAATGTTAAAGATCACGATAGGTAACGATTCCTTGAACCGGCTTATTTTTAGATTTCAAAGTTAAGAATTTTAATAAATGTAGGTGGTTCAGTTTGAAATGTAGGTGGTCAATGACCGCTTTTGCGATTTTATCTGGCAGCAATTAAAGCTCATTATCATCCAGTCTGACACTCGTTGCAAATTTGATTAGTAACATGACTTCTTTGACAACAGTTTGTTTTTGTTATAAAGCACTGTAATCTGTGGAAAACGTTGTGGGTAGTATATTTGGTAACTTTAATTTTAAGACAACACTGTTTATGCTGAATATACTACTGTTTGTTTTCCCTAATATAATAAATAAATAAATAAACAATGCACTAGCGGCTGTGCCCTGCTGTTTCAACCGTCGTTTCTGTTTTTGCTCGGCTTTCGTTAAGACGAGTCCGTAAAACTGGTCAGTTTCCCTCACTCATCATTCTATTTAATTCGTCAGTTTCGTTGATTCGTCACTTGTCGTAGCGTGATGGAAATATTTATGCCTGATGATGACGATACCATTTAGCCGATTTCGGGCACAGAGACTGCATTCGATGGTTTCCTAGTGTGATTGTAGAGAGATTTGGTGTGCTGTTCTTTCTTGTGCTCTCAAGTGGCTGGCATATCCAACATAGGGTAGCTGTAGGTGGTGTAACTTTAAGCGCATCACGCTTTAAGTCCAATTGCGACTCGATAACCTCACGAGTTGGGTTTTGCAATTGCAGAAATAGTTTTTCAAATCCAATTAATAGGTTTCATTTGGGTTACCTCGTTCCACTGTCGACCTCTGCTCTATCCTCAGAACAACATTGAGGTCATGAGTAGGCCCATTTAATATTAAAAAAAAACCTACTGTTAGTAGAGATACCGTGCTACGGTCATACAAATAAACTTTACTGTATCAGTTTGATCAGAGATCTAAAATCTAGATGATCAAAAGACACCGATGACTAGTCCCACAATATCTGTGGTACCGATTCTCTGAGTCATCTCACCTAAATCACAATATTATTTGATTCAAAATGGTGAACTTATTAGCCTCTAGCGTGGCACTATGTGTGGGAGTACGAGAAATAACCGTAAAGTCTAATTTTATTATCTCTTCTGAAGACTTCAAAATGATTTTAAACGATCATTTTATGATTATCTGTGAATACAGAGCCTTACATTCAAGTTTCTGTCTGTTGTTTAAAACTGCAAGTATACTATGTTGTACCCATCTTGGCTGTATCTTGTGGACGGCATCATCTGGTTGAAAATTTTCCCAATTATGGTGGGGTGGGCTTCCACTCTAACCAGGAACAGCTGAATACCAAATCGAAAATATTGTGGCTGTCATCATCATCATCATCATCAGCCTATTAATGTTCTCACTGCTGGGACACAGGCGTCCTCTCTATAAGAGTGGCTTGAGATACTTGTGGCTGTAATGGACCTATGCAACTACGGTGTCTGGATGTGGAAAGAGACTTATAGTTTTGGCAAAGGCAGCTAAGGTTATCAGTGTGCTGTTAAAAGACAAGTGACCCAGCGCCGTGCGGAGGTATATATTATGTCATCATCATCATCATCATCAGCCTATAATGTGCCCATGGCTGGGACACGGCTTCCTCTCAATGAGAGGGAATGGGCTATAAACTACCACGCGGGCCCAGTGCGGATTGATAGATGTCACATTTCTTCGAATTTTTTATTCTAGGACATGCCGGTTTCCTCACGATGCTTTCCTTCCTGAGAGCATTGGTGATGAAGTGAATTACACAAAGTGATGCGCCGGTCTGAGTTTGAGCCGTTCGTAAGTCGGGGCCGCCACCACTGGGCCACCGCTGTTCGTATATTATGTAAAATACCTGAATGTTTCACCTTTCTACGGCAATGAAGTTATACGTTTTAAAACATATGGAAACGGGTATTTATCACAAATTTTACCTTTAATATACGCCCAACGTGCGGCAGCAGTGGTCGCGGGAAGACTGAAAGTACAGTTCTGAAAAGCAGAAAAATAATGATAATACCTTTTTTGGTTTGGCCTAGACTGACCCAAAGCTAAGCAAAGATTTCATCATCAGACAAAATTAACTGATGGGTACTTGTTATATAATCACGAATCAAAAATTAATTCTCTACACAGACAGAGCCGTAGGCCAAAACAATACATAACCATTTATCAACCAGTCTTATATCTAGAAGAAATTAATACAAACGGACAGATGTAATCATTTTCTCACGTTTATATTCAATTAAAATAATAATTGACGGCAGAGAGTAGCCAATGCATTATTTCATATTAATAATATAATAAAAACGTCATATAAAACATAATATATTATTAATACGGTATTTCTTGAAGTTTTAAGGAAATGACATTTCGTTTTGTTAATTTATGTATCCTGAATTGCTGTTTTGAAAAGAACGTTATGAGTTATTTTAGTCTGTGTGTTGGAAATAACAATGTTATTCTCTCTTATTCAATTTATCAATTTCGAAACGAGTAAATTTTAAATCGATGGAGACATCTTAGGATTTATTGGTTTGCTGCCATATGTTCAGCGATTTTTGGTAAAATATGGATGAACGTGAATGGCGGCCATTTACCTCTGCATCGTCACCATCATCACAGCCAGAAAACTTTCATTGCTATTCATATGATGCGTTACCTTGCGTTATCAGAATCACTAGGTAACCGGTTCCTCTTGTGGGAAGACCTTATCTAAAAAATAATTATACAATATTATATTCTTTCCCATTTTGATGGCTAACCACTGCATTTTACAGTATGTTTCCGCAACTAGGACCTAGGGAGCTGGAGTGATGTCTTCTCCACTTCTTCTCATCAGAAGTTGTTTTTAAGGAGGCCCCCATCATTATCTGCCTAGCTTTTCCTCAACTTTGTCGAGGTCGACTTCCAGTCTAACCAGATGCAGCTGGATACCAGTATTTTACATGGAGTGACTACCTATCTTGTGCTTCACAACCCTGGTAGTACTGGGTAATACGATACCCCTTGGTAAGACTGGTTGTGAGTCTCTCGGACCACTGACTACCTGTAACGACTGTCAAAGATCTACAAATGACAGCCGGGACCAACAGCACGTTAAGCCGCGGCTTAACGTGCCGTGCTGTGCTGGCCGTATGTTGTAATGTTGTCTAATAATGCTGATTCAGACTAATTTGAATAATTGACTTTGGATTTTGATCTTTATCGCCATCACCCAACAATTCAAAGTACTTCAAAGGCCGGGGTTGCAGTGAATGTATAGAACTGTCCAGTTTCATAATGTTTGCCGTGAATATTTGCGAACGGAGCCGGAAGGGGGGGCGACGACCTTGTATGTCAACAGGCGAACCGTCAACGCGCCGGACAAACAGACATGCTGTATGGGCCAAGTTATAGAAGGTAGCGGGGTGAAGATTTGGTGAAACGGTACAGACAAAATGATAGTAGAAGTTGCAATTACGTCACCTTGATTTGATGTTTGTCATAATGCTTATTGGTTTTATAGTTTTAAAGGAAAGATTTTGTTATAATTAAATGAGATATATCCAAATAGTACAACAATGAAACACGCCATTCAGATTATCTTTCTATTAAAAATTGACTCAAAATATGGTTCATAACAGAAATGCAGTCTGTATTTTTCTGTTAGAAAAGCCAAGATTAAATTCCAATTAGCTTTATTTGTTCCTACAGCAAACGATCAAACCTATTAGAAATGGCGACAAGTAACCAATGTCCAACAGGAAAGTCCAACAAGATTTTCGTAGTTTACTTATCAGAATGTCTAATTTCCAATACCCCATGCGCAATGCGATCACGACTTGACGTATCACCAGCCTATTTCAAACAAAACTTGGTCGGACTTCTGATAATACAACCAAACTTTCTTCCTTAACAAAGCTTCTGCAGCCAAAAGTCGAGGCCCTAAGAAAGAATCCAGCATCATGCCTTTAATACTTAAGTTTATACTACCTCCAGTAATGTTAGAGCGGCCAACAGTGATACAAGCTTATTCCGACCGCCTTATTTGAAATCGCTACAGCTCATAACTTAATACGCTACCCAAAGCGTCTTGTGGACAGTGCCAACACGATGTGTACATGTTTCTAAGACAACACGGACCGTTCTCACGACCTGTTCCGGAACGGGACGGACAATACAAATTAGGGATCGGACGAGTACGTGCTAGTACATGAGCGTGCGAGAAATCTTTGTAATCTCGTGTTGGTGTGAGCGTGGCTCGTGCTGTGGGTAGAGGAGACGGTTATAGGAAATGTTGGTAGCAGCAGGTTCTCTACATGTGGTACCATAACAACACGCCTAGATTTCCTAGACAGGTTAGGCAGAGGTGAACTATAGTACACTCATATATCACCAGTTACACATATCATCATCGGCCTATTAATGTTCCCACTGCTGGGACGGACCTCCTCTCTATGAGAGGGAATGGGCTATATAATCCACCACGCGGGCCCAGTGCGGATTGGTAGATGTCACAAGTCTTCGAATTTATGGTTCTAGGACATGCCGGTTTCCTCACAATGTTTTCCTTTACCGTTTTGAAAGCAGCAGTGATGTAATAAATTACACAAAGTAATGCGCCTGCCTGGGTTCGAACCCACGACTTACTGAACGTAAGTCGGGGCCGCCACCACTGGGCCACCGCTGCTCCACACCGCTGTTACACATATATTAT
Organism: Xestia c-nigrum; assembly: GCA_916618015.1. Classification (NCBI taxonomy): domain Eukaryota; kingdom Metazoa; phylum Arthropoda; class Insecta; order Lepidoptera; family Noctuidae; genus Xestia; species Xestia c-nigrum. The sequence continues at coordinate 19,424,879 of OU745260.1, forward strand.
AATATACATAATATTATGTTGGGCGCGAGCCTATTGCCACTAACGGGGCGTCGGAGCCGCCACCACCTGGCCACCGCTGCGCGCTGCTCTATACTTATATATAAATATCCTTTTAATCCATTTGTAATTATGAAATCATCGATAGTTTTTCATCTTCTTCTTAATCGTGTGGTTAGTTGTCTAACGTGGTGTCAGAGTTTTATATATGCCGCCTACATCGAGAAATATCATGCTGGTTGTTAGCCTGCCGGGGCTGTGGGACTGCTCGAAAGAGATCCCGTGTCCCCGGAACATAAAGGGCGAGGAAGGAACATGGATGGAATTTAGTCAGTAAAAGTCTGACACTCCCTCCCGCTCCGCCCAGAGTGGGAGAAGTTATTTGATTATTTCCCATCCGAAAAAAAGGCATGCGGGTTTCCTCACGATGTTATCCTTCAAAAAATATAAATTATACAATAAGCACATGTAATCCGAAAAATCAGAGGTAAGTCTGAAAAAACGCACCTGATGCCAAGGATTTTATTTCATACAATTTTATTAAAATAAATATTTCACAAAAAAAATATCTCACTTTTTTTCTATTCATCAAAGGGCTTTGCCATTAAACACTTAGAGGCCTAAGTGCAATCAGCTGAAAGGTATGATGACAGACTGACAGACGTACTAGGTACACTGTAAGATACATTTTAAACCTGGTTTTAGGGTTCTACAAGTTTTAATGAAACCACAAATGTATTAACTCAAAGTCTCATATGAAGTTATTGTACTCATTATGAACAAAGGTATCAACTTTACAATCGCGATGAACTCTCTGCTCAACTGCTCCATTAAGGTGATTACATGAGCTAAACGCGAGTTTTATAATTACTAAAAGTATATGATTCACTACTATAAACAAGACCAGAAAAGTATATGATATTCTTCAGGATTTAAGCTAGAATAATAGTGTTTTGAAAACATGATTTTGACTCGATAAAAACAATCACGAACTTGTCAAACAAAAAAAAAACATACTAATAATTATGTATGCGAACATTCTGATTTTTTGGCAAATAATTCTACAAGCAATATATTGGCATGATAGCGTTTTAGTTTTTTAATAGAACAATCAATAGTTTTTTTGTAAATCGATCGAAACCACTAATTTCGCGCTATTTGGCCCGCAGTGACTGACGTAACAACCACTTTGTAGTGCAAGCTGATTAGAACTTTATTCTAACAGCATTTCAATCGATGATGAACATTTGAACCACCACCTAATCGCCTTAAAATTGTTCGCAATTTCTCATAACTCGACAAAACTTGTATAGCACCTCGTTTATCACGATTTCAGAGTTGGTTCCATGGTGAAAGTTGACGAATTCTACGAGAAATAAACATAAAGTGATTTTCTCTCCTCATATCCAGAAAGTATCAAGTTTGAGTTGATAGAGTAGAGGAAGAACAAAGAAACTATGGATGGACTGTGTGAAGGTAATATGGCTAGAAAGAAGGTGTCTGGTGAAATGACGAGTAATAGAGAAGTATGGAGAAAGAGGACATGCTTGGGATCAGGGCAAGAGAATGATGATGAAATCCAGAATGTCTTACCAGAAGAGAAGATCTTGTTGTCTTAAAGAAAAAGTACCATTTTTGGGGTGGGAATTCATCAAATAACTTCTCCTACTCTGGGCGGAGCGGGAGGGAGTGTCAGACTTTTACTGACTTAAACCCATCCATGTTCCTTCCTCGCCCTTTATGTTCCGAGGCCGCGGTATCTCCTTCGAAGTACCTTGATTTAGATACTTTTGTAAGGAACCAACCGTATCCACTCCAATCCAACCTGCCATCGTTTTTTCTAGATCTCAAGATGAAGCCTCTCAAAGTGAAACTATGCTAAGAGGTCCAATCAAAATAACTATATCGCAGGCGATAATTGCACTTAGCAGGATGGGAATAAGTGCCTATCAGGCGTGCAGGCTAAAATAAAAAATAAATAAAATAAATAAATATCGCTGGTAAAATGGTGCGATCATCGGCGGCATTGGCTAAATGGTGCTTCTTTTTTGTTGAGGGTAATCTTCGAGACTGGGCAGTAAATAAAACATAAAATGTGTTAGGTATTTGAGAACTTGGATCTAGAAGGAATTATTGTTTTTTTTTTTCAGAAACCAAGGTATCTACGTCGGTATTTTTTTTATATTCTAGGTTCAGGGATGTCTTGTATAACTTGAGTGAACTTCTTTAACGAAGATACTCAATTACACCATTCTTTCATTCAGAAATAACTTATAAGTTTTATTAGAAACTCCGTTAGCTGGTTTTATATTATTTACTAGCTGACTCGCGCAACTTCGTCTGCGAACTGCACATGGTGTGCGAATTTGATTATAATCGGTTAAGTGGTTTAGGAGTCTATTGAGGACAAACATTGTGACACGAGATTTATATATATTAAGATTACCTCAAAGTTCAAGCAGCATCTCTAATATTTCATTAAAAAAAAATACAAATATAGATGGGGGACAAGCGTATTCAATTGCACTTTGCTTAGCAAGACTCACTGTAGTCTACACATCCTTAGGTATCAACCAATAAATTCCAATAGCACTCAAAGTTCAAACCAATGAGAATTGGTCATTGAGGAGATTATCTTATAGTAACCATTTCTTTTCTAATAAGCGTTTCTCCTATAAAATTAATTTCATCTGATAATTTTCGACTATGAAAGTTGCCTTTAAAACAGTTACACTTATTTATAAGACATTAAATAACTAGTAGATGGAGTGACAAGTGCCAGCGATTTCTTGGAAAAATCACTACCTTCTACCAAACAGAAGAAACAAAACGTTGGTCTATATGTTTTAACTTATAACACCAAACTTGTTTCATCCTTAATACACTTCATACAACATTTTCACTTTTCCAGTTACTTCGAAAAACAAAAATGATCATCATTGGGACTTTCTAATAGTACCATGTTAAACCATGTTGGCTCGTTGTATTCGTGACTCGTTTTAATTGTTTTACTAGTTATCATCATTATCCTGTGGTTATCACAGAATAATGATGATAACTTGTAAAACAGTTAACGTAATTCTTCCACATGTCATCGTTACAAATGTGTTCATCATCATCATTTCATCCCAAAACGTCCACAGCTGGGAGATTGGCCTCCCCCAAGTGTCGCCACATTGATCGGTCCCGTGCGACTTGTGCCAGATCCTGCAACCTACACCAGGTCATCGGTCCACCTAGTGAGAGATCTTCCAACACAACGAATGTGTTATTTATGATTAAAACTAGCTGACCCACGCAACTTCGTCTGCGTCACATAAGACAGAAAGGAAAAAAAAACCCCGTTTTTGCAACATTTTTCATTCCTGCTCCGCTCCTAATAATTATAGCGTGATGTTATATAGCCTAAAGCCTTCCTCAATAAATGGAATATCCAACACAAAAATAATTTTTCAATTCGAACCAGTAGTTCCTGAGATTAGCGCGTTCAACCAAACAAACAAACTCTTCTGCTTTATAATATTAGTATAGATTAAAGAATTTTACTCAGCCTAACATTATCAGGTTAAGACTCCATTCACTAAAATATCTCCGTGGTTCAATAGTTACTTAAGTTTCAAACGATTCAGATACGGTAAGCGAACTATCATAAGGCTTCTACGGATGCTGCAACATTGTTGTTAAGTGCCACCATCTGTGAGTTCTTAGGAGAGTGGGCAATTAAAACGAATAAAGTGAATAGTGAGGTCTTTAGGTGGTTTGGAACGCTGAGTACTTTTAGATTAATGAGGTTCTCTTTAGAAAACTCGTATAATGAAGGATTTAGATCTATTTATTTATTACTAACGTGGTTCTTTTCCTGGCTCCACCCAACTGGAAAAGGTTATGGTTAACCATTGTGGCCATCGAAATCTGTTCTGCCGATAAATCGTGAAAAGTAAGCAGACAGACTGAGTCACTTTCGGTGTTTATAATATTATAGTATGAAAGTAATAAGTATAATTATGTATGTACTAGCTTCTGCCAGCGGCTTCGCCCGCGTGAAGTTTCAAAATTGTCCCATGGGATCTTAATACTGGGATAAAAAGTATCCTATGTGTTAATACAGGTTGTAAGCCATGTGTGTGCACAATTTCATCCGAATCCGTTCAGTAGTTTTTGCGTGAAAGAGTAACAAACATCCACACATACATTCATACTCACAAACTTTCACATTTATAATATTAGAAGGATTTGTAATGTAGGTATAACTTTCCAATATTATTTAGTTAATCGTCTTGAGTTCTTACTTAAAAAAATTGTCAGAGCATGGTGGCAATAAATACCAATATTTATAAATTCTGGTAGTACAATTTATTTACAAAAAGTCTCATCATGAGAATCAGCCTGTAAAGTGTCTGAAATTGGTTAATGGACGCCACCACTAGCAAATAACTACAAAATGATCTTCGTCTTAGCTTTTCGACGACAATTCAAATTGAGTCAGTCCATTTGGCAAGAGTTTGGCACTTTCAATATCGTCTCTCAGCTTCTGTGATGTGAAAGAAACAGGACAAGCAGGACACTATATCAAGTCTCCTATCGTTTGAGGTGCAACACCACAATTACACTCCAAGGCAGAGTCATCTATGAATCTCCACCTAAGTACCTAAACTTCTGGGGTTGCGGGCCTGTTCGAAAGAGATACCGCGGCCCCGGAACGTAAAGGGCGAGGAAGGAACATGGATGGGTTTTAGTCAGTAAAAGTCTGACACTCCCTCCCGCTCCGCCCAACGTGGAAGAAGTTATTTGATGATTTTCCATCCTAAAAAAATAGCTGATAGTTTATCATTTTCTCATTCCCCGTTGTTAACAAAACCTTATTTAACTACCTCCTCTTAATCAAGCTCCAAATACCTGGTGTTTGTATCAATTTGGCACAGATTATCTGCTGGATGACTTTGAGAGGTACCTAATCCCTTCAGATCGTAATCAGGCGATGTTTTCCGCCCACAGGCCCTCAACAACATTATAGATTAATGAGGATTGAGGTAGGGGATACTGTTGTTGGTATTGGATTTATAAAACATTTGAATACAGGGTGTAAATATCTCATCACGAAGCCGTCAACCAAGTATTCTGTACATCAAACTAAGTAACTTTACGCAAGAATTATTGCTCGGAAATTACTTTTTTTTTGGGGTGAAAAATCATGTTTTGTGGTAGAATTCAATGTAACGCACTCAAATCATTGTTTGTTTACGGAAAAAAAAACTTGTCAAAAAGTTGGAAAAATGACCCCCAATATCTCTGCAACTAGAAGGTGCACAGGTATGGTGTAGAACAAAAGAAATGATCGCAGTGACTGGGAGAACAAGTGCCTTTCGGCTTCGTTAAGAGGTTTTTTAGACCATTTATAATAGAAAACGCTCGCGTGTTGAAAACTGCACAAAGAGAAAAACTGATTTCTATGGGGGAGGCCTTTGCCCAACAGTGGGATAATACAGCCTAAAACAAATTAATATAATTATGCTTTATCTGTATAATATGATTCTAGTAAGAATTGTTTGTGGTTTTTTTTTCTTAGGAGACGAATTAGTGGAAGGTTAAAAAGAGACCAAATAGTATTCTATTTGGAAACTTGAAATTACGGGCTAAATACGGCCCTGCATCTCTGCATCTTATTTGGGGAATTAAAAAATAAACATTTTTCATAACATAAAATGTAAATATCTCATCCTAACTTTCCTATGGTTTTTCAGAGACCAAACGGCCTTTATTAATTTGATGGTTGCTGTCACAAAAAAGATCATTTTCATGAATACGATAAGGTTAATATTTGACCACCAGAAGAAAATAAAATAATGCTTCGACCGACAACTGTCCACATCACCCCACACCAAATTGGGCCACATAGCGGAGTGATATTACGTGGGTGTCGCCAACTGTTTACAACTTAAATATTGTGTATACCATCAGTGTCTGACACTAACGAGCGACACAAAAGACACCGGCTCTCCGACACTACGCTTTATTTAGGAAATAGCTAATTTTACAATGTTCCTATCGATATACAGGGTGTTTGATAGAAAGATCGACCAAACGTTTTAGTTAAACTCCCCTTTAACTAATATAACCTATTTTTTTTTTTTGCAGAATGTGTGCGTGTGTTTGTGTGTGTTTTTGTGTGTGTGTGTGTGTGTTTTTTTTTGTGTTGTTGTGTGTTTTGTGTGTTGTGTTTATGTGCGTGTGTTTTGTCGTGTTTGTTGCCTCCAAGTCATTAACCTTTTTGTTTAAGGCACACAAATTTTAACAAAATATTTTTTGTTATTTTGTAGTTACAGTGCCCATTTCTTCTAGGAAATTATGTGGAGTATGTGCCTCCAAAATCCAATAAATTGTTTCATTCCATTTTCCAAACAGCCTGTATAAAGACTATTGGAAGCAATAAATTAAAGTTATAGTGAATTTAAATTAATCTAAACATTTTTAAGGAAAGGAAAAATTAATCTTCTGACAATATTTCGATAGAAATATTTGCATGATCTTCATCTAATCTGTTCAAATTATGGAGCGTGAAATTAATCTTAATTTTTATGTCAAAAACTAGTTATTTGATTTGAATATCACCAGACAGGCCACTTGGGTTGCTAGATGAGTTGGTAGTAATTTGGAAAGGATTAATGACGTAAGCAGATGGAAGATGAAACTGTAACTGTCAACTGACACCGGGCCCACAGGGGCCCAGGCAAAGTGACAAATCTATCAGCGGAAAACCTCAAAACGTCAACCCAATCTTTACTATCTATATCTATACTAATACTAATATCTATACTAATACTCGTATTAAAAAGCAGAAGAGTTTGTTTGTTTGTTTGGTTGAACGCGCTAATCTCAGGAACTAGGGGGCCCGAATTGAAAAATTATTTTTGCGTTGGATAGTCCATTTATCGCGGAAGGCTTTAGGCTATATAACATCGCGCTATGACTAATAGGAGCGGAGCAGCAATAAGAAATGTTGGAAGCGGGAAAAAAGCTTCCGTTGAGCAGGCGATGCGTTGCGATATCAAAACTTCACGCTAACGAAGTCGCGGTCAGAAGCTAGTATAATATACTTTTACACCATACAGTATCACCGCTGGTTCACTTGTCTGGCACTTCACTGTACTGTAGTACTGTTTTAAGCTTTCAGGGTTTAAAACTAAACTTATATTGTCACCAAAGGGATATCTTCCGTGATTACTTATTTTTTTGAGCTCCCGATATCTCGACGCTGTTGCAAGCGCCATGATCGTGGGTTGACTGAAGAATGCGGGTGGATGGTCTTTACAATTGATTTTCTATCCACCCGCATATTCCAGTTGATCCGCGATCATAGCGCTTGGAACGGCGTCGAAATATCAGGAGGTTAAAACAGTAAATCATCACGGAAGATGTCACGTAAGTAGCCAGTTTACCATATATGTAGTACTGGCAATGGAAAGTGTCAGGAGGGACATTTCATTTGTAAACAACTAACTGAGACTCAGTTGAAAGTTAGGTATAACAGAATTGTACGAAACACTTCGGAAGTCTCAACTATTAGGTCAATCCCGTTACCAACCTCAATGGATTTTTTTACGACATTTTGAATAAACTCATCCACAATTTTGAAACAGCTCTTTTTAGTCATTACCCTAGATTAGGCGCTGAACACACAGAAAGGACAGGAAGCAGACGGGGCGCGGACATATGTCTCTTCCGCATCCTTTTCATACAAAATATATAGAAGTGCCGCGACGCAAAACATCCACAAAAGACAGGGCGCAGACCCGACGCTCACTCGTCTGCGCCCTATTGTAAAACATAATTACAGAAAGGATGGGGCACGGGCGAGAATGGGCGGGGTAAGGCACGGGTGCTGGGAATCGCGCGGCACCCAGGAGTAACGCCCGTGCCTCGTATTTTCTAATTTTTTTAAAAAGTCGCGAGGGCGCCCCGTCTGCGCCCTGAAAGCGCCATACATTATAACAAAAACCTTAGACAGCACAGCAATGTATCTTTTTCTAAATGGCTTGTATTGGCCAGCCTACGTGACAGGAGAAGGCGTATAGAAAATTGATATATTAGTGTTGTATCTCGTTAATTCTAATTTATATTATTATTTATGTAATTTATTTAAATTCTGATTTATTTAAATAGGAACGTGATTAAGATAATGTATATTTAAATGTAAAATTGTATGTTGTCATCTCTTATAGGGATGCGTGGGTTAATGGGTGTCTAAAATATTTTAATTTATACGAAACTTCCATATATAAAAATAGTTTGGAGTAGTTTAACTAAAAGTTCAGAAGATCAAATCTTTGGAATTTCAATGCAGTGTCAATTTAATCTTTTATGACTTCCGGTTGTTAGAACTGCATAAAAGAATGATAATAATCTAAATAGAGTTTTTGTATTTTACTGTTACAAACTACTAAAACCCACCTAATGGTATTAAAGTAAGTGATTACCTAAGCCTATTATCATCTGCCTAGCCTATGAATACCAGTATTTTGTGCGGAACGACTACCTATCTGACCCCCAAGTACAACCCAGTACTAAACCCAACTTAGGGAATGCAAATCTGTTCTGTTTTAAAATCCCGGTTTTTAAGAACAGATTTTTGGTACAGTTCGAATTATCCGGATTTTTCATCCGGTTTTTTTTTACCCGTTAATTAACTTGACGATTCATATATTTGTGTGAATTTTAGAATTCGGATATGGAATTCAAAGTAAAAATGTGCGGAAACCCGGATTTTTCGAATTACAGATAGTCCGGATTGCATTCCCTAATCAACTCAATACTTAGGAATACTCGTACGATACCCCTTGGTGAGAATGGTTGTCAAACTTTAGGGCTTCTGACTATCAATAACGACTGTCAAATATCTGCAATTAACAGCCGGGACCATTGGCTTAGCCTGCTTTCCGATGCACGGAAGAAACTCGGTCTATGTAATGGTTGGTCACCCATCCAATGACCAACCTAGGCAAACGCGACTTACCTACTGGGCCTCGATTCTGCTATTACAATAGTGTCAGAGTAGTCGATCACTGATTTCATTTGTCAAGTTTTGACAAGTTTGTTAATTCTACTATCATAATGGCGCCATTATGACTTTTCAGTGGTTAACCACTGACACTCCAGTGAAAGAAATGTCAAAGAATGATAATCTCGTACATGAAATCTGGCATGAATAAATGTTCGCATTTAGTAGTAGATTTCGAAAACCATTTGTACTAAGGGTTTTATAATAATGACAATACGACAATGCCATTAAAACACAATTTTATTACGAGACCGTTGACCGACCATTGTGAATTCAGCAGATTACGAACTTTAAGCAAAATGACAATAGGATGAGAATGGAATCGTGTTGGAGTGACAAATTTATTGAAATAGCAGAATTAGGCCTCTGAAGATCAACCCAGCTTAGCTGCTATAACAATTAGTTTTTTTTCTTCTTCGTCTATGTTGGCGATCTCTTTATATCTTTATACAATGTGAATTGAACCAGGCATGACTTGATGGGTAAAGCTTCAACTACCTTTTGATAAGCAAAAACTTTGTTGTTATACCTATGATTTGAATGGTGTAAGAACTACCCATCTACCTTAAGAGGCCTGCGGAGCATGCGTTCTTCATACAAACGTAATACCAAAATATTTTGAAAATCAAAAATATTCTTATGTTTGTGTGTGTTCATTTCGATCAATCAATCAATGAATACAATTTTTAATTCAATCTAATTCAATAATTAGATTGAATTACAGATTATCTTGGTTCTCAAATATATATTTGTAGATGGACACTGATTTAAACAAGAGTTATGAGAAAGATAAGTTTTCAATGGAAATTTTAAATTCCTCATATCTCATTGTCTCTTCAAAATACCGCTTAATTTTAGCTAATTGTAGTCAACTATTAACCAGAAACTAACAATATGACATTTAAGTACAAATTGAATCCATATCCCTTGCCTAATAAGTATTTTAAATATCATAAACACAAAAACAACACAGTTGCTTTCAAAGATAATAATTATTTCAGACCAAAATGGTAAAACACATAAATTTTCATTTCTTGTCTAATCAGTTAAAAGCGTATTGGTGCATGTGAACTTTAAAACGAACATAGGGCTTTTCGACAGTGAAATATTAGCCGTACAATATATATATTTTGTGTTGGTTTAGACTTTAGTGGGACAATCTATTTGTAAGCTTCGAACGTTTCAATGGCTTCAAATTGTTCATGTTAATCTAGGTAAAGAGTTACAGCTTGAATAATCAATTATTTCGAAGGTTATGATTGCTACGTTATTGGGAGTTTCCAGCATGAGAGGCAGTGAAAATAGACGGCAGTGTTACGTATTTATTGCAGGTATACTTTTAAAATGGAGCTGGGCAGGCCACATCTTCCGCATGTTGCATCAAAATTGAGCCAAACTGGCAACAGATTGGGTTCCGAACATGAAATCCAGCGACGCGGTAGGCCCACAAGGAAATCGCGTGACGACCTGGATGGACTTTTATCAAAAGGATTGGGCCCAAATAGCCAGACAAGATAGACTGACAGAAATAATGGAAAGAGGGAAGGCAGGCTTTTGCCCTGCAGTGGGTCACATCACGCTCATAAAAAAATATGCTGCTGTTGTGTCAGTTTCTTAAGATCCATTTACTGTATATTCAACATTATGACAATGTTTTATACGTCCTGGCCGAGTATGGGCCTCCCTCTCCTCCCTTTTTACTCACCCACTTACTCAAATGCTCATGCAAAGCTATGGGCCTGCATATCCTAAAACTGGAGGCCTGAGACAGTTAAGGTCGTGGCCCACTTGACAAGCACCGCACCAGCACCACACCGCGCGCCATCCGCGAGGTGTAAGCCCGTGGTCCGCGCGCCGTCCGCGAGACTTTTAGACTGGGTCGCGGCAGTGCGAAGAGAAGATGGTGGGAGTGTGGGACGCCTTGGATGGCTTTCTCGGAAAAGTGGAAGGAATGGGGGTAGGCCTTTGCCCAGAAGTAGGAAAGTTCAGGCTAATTTGATAATAATAATAAAAAAAAACTTACTCAAACTTAAATACTGATAAAACTAAGATTTTTTGTGTCTAAGATTTAATGTCTGTAAGCATGGTAAAATATCGACGAGTATTTTCAAAGGACCAACCAGTCCTATCCCTAGTTTGTCCTACTACAACGACACAATGAAATCTTGATCCCTTAACTTTGATAGACAACTCAATGTGGCCTCTCTTACATGTCCTACAATGTGAAATCACTTCAACATCAGTTATACAGAGAACGGATTGTCTGTCCGTTACTTTGTGTTTATGGTAATGTTAAAGTACAGTCGACAAAATCAAAGCTTTACTTCAAATAGGCCAGTAACAAGCAATTTTGAATGGTCGAAACAAAGGTGAGAATTTAATGTAGCTACAGTCCTAGTCACAAGACATAAAAACTGTAAAAGTACTGTAGTTGCCCATTCCTTGGCGTAGATCTCTATGGAGAAGAACGGGCAAGAAACTCCATGGACACTTTTTAAATCAGAAATTATTTTCTACAAAACCTTGGTTGCATTATTCATGTGTAGTTTGTATTATATAAGAACAATGCAGCAAGGTGTGCACGTTAAAAGTGTCCATAATAAAAACAAAAAACAATTAAAAAACAATTCAAAAATAGACAAAAGAGATCCCGATATCAAGTGTAGTGAAAAACTGTGACAGTCTAAAACAGTGCAAAAGAGATCATCCCTAGAATCCCCAGTATCTGGGTTGTGGGCGTCGAGTCGGAAGTCGCTTCATGCATTCAGCTTGATTGGAAGCTGATCACAGCATAGGAAAAAAGCTAGAAAGTAATAAAAAGAGTAGTTCTATTGGTCTGGCACAGGACGAAACAAAAAAACTAGACAGATTATGATGAGTCGACACATCATCGACGACCTGAATGGCGCAACGGTAGTGAGGCTGCATTACGTTCTTGCGATCCTGGATCCGAGTCCCGGTAGGACAAATGTTGGTGCGATGAGCATTGACATTTGTTTCCAAGTCATGGATGTTTATAATGTTTCATAAGTGTGTATGTATGTGGATGTATGTGTGTGTATGTTTGATTGTAATAAATAAATAAATAAATAAATAATCTATGTAGTATATCAACTATCTGGTTTCCACGACACAAGCCTCGTTACTTAGTGAGACACTAAATGGCGCTGTGTGATGTCCAGCAATATTTATTTATTTATTTGTACAGGTACAACTAAAATATCAAGAGAGATAACCAAGATTCCACAAGAAGCCCTATGAATTATTAAACTGAAATGGTTGCGAAGACTAAAAGTTGCATAACAGAAAGCCGAAGAAGCCGAAAACTTCTCGAATGTACACCGAAAGGCACAGAATAAACAGTTCCCTTTGGGAAAGGTATCCCGCTGAAGAACCTTGAGAGAAGCCTCTATGAAGCAGTGGAAAGATACCTGCGTACTTATGTAAGTAATCATTTATTTACCAAAAAAAGAAAGAAAGAAAAAACATTTATTAGCTCGTCAGGACAAAACACATAAAAACAAATAAGTCAAATAACAAAATGTATATAAAAGTAAACTTAGAAGGGAAAAAAATGGTCCTAAACTAGACCAAAAGGCTCCTATCTCTGCATGGTGCTGTAACATTAAAAAAAAAACGTCACAGCTCTGAAATTCTGATAGGGACCAAAATACTTAAATTAGTGAACAGAAACAGTGGTTTTTTTTTGAGACTAGGAAAACCCAGTGTCTTCAAAGAGCAAAACAAAATGAAAGGATTTATTTGAAATAGACCAATTAGGTGCCATCGACGAGACAAGGACGGGAGAGTCGGTAAAAATCTTGAAGTTCGTGAGACGTAAGGATGACCCCTTTTTTTGTTTATAGGTTTTTCTTTTTTTTTACGTACAATAATTGTCTGTAAGGGGTCATCCATAAATTACGTGTGATGATTTGGCAATTTAATTATTAAATTGAAAACCAAAAAAACGACTTGCAATAAAGCCTTTATTCTTTAGTAGGATTAGCATGTTATGCAAACTTTTATCTAAATTCTTATGTTGACTATACAAGATTTGTTAGAACATAAATAACTTGAGTGCATGTTTAAAGGATTGACGTATTGAATAGCTTTCAGAGGTTGTTGGCTTAAATGGTTTGGTTGACGTTATTTGGAAAGTATGCTTCAGAACAGTCGAACACTTATCTGTCTCGTGATTGATTTACTAGATTTAGCTTTAGTCCAATAGCTATGGTGTTTGTGAAGAGCTAACTTTTACATCATGATCTAAGAGAGACGAGATTTCGATAAAAAGTATCTATCTTGTTTTGTTCTATCTTGAAATCCGCAATTCACCATTGATCAACCACCAGAAAATAAACAAATCTTGAACCCCGATCCGAGTCGCACGGGACCGGTCAATTTGGCGACACTTGGGGGAGGCCTATGTCCAGCAGTGCGTCTTTCGGCTGAAATGATGATGATGATGATCGAGTACTCTATTGCAGTAAAGTTCAATTTTATGTCGTACTTCAGCAATGGTATGGGATCTCCGGGTTTTACTAATCCTGTTTCCATCAAATCAAATACACCAATCTAGAGTATGTAAAATCAGCATTCAGCTGAAATCCCCATGATACCCGCGGAATTCAAATTTTCATAAGTTCATTCAATTCAATTGAATTACTTGTTTTGCATGAAATAATCCTAAGAAAATTTCGCGAGCTATCTAGGCCCTTCCGCCTTAAAAGTTCACCTTACCGAGAATTAAGTTATACAAGGACTACCGGCCCTTTTCTATAACTTACTTACGTATAAGTGTCAGTTAATATACCACGACTGGCAGCTATCGGTATTTCTATAAACAAAGTTAGCATAAAATGTCCTAACCGCGTCACCTACCTGCCACTTGATTCATGGAAAAATCAAAGAAAGCTTTTCTGTGACGTTTTATTTCTATCCGTCTGCAAGCAAAATGTCCTACAGACAGAGATATCAATCTACCGAAACCGAACAGTAAGTTATCGAAAATGGCGGAAAGATGACTTTCTTGCAGTACCTACTATCATTGTACACTCAAATACACAAGTTACCGTCATCAAACCACAAGAAAACGGGTACAGTTCTCAATATTGTCTATTAAGAAACCCACGGGACTCCCGCAGTGTAACTAATCCTTATTGGCGGACCTCACGACAAGTATAAACAGTACAAACTTTAAATTACCCGCCAACGCTACTCGTATTTTACTGTTATTTCTTAGAGACCACAAAAACATACACGTGTCTTCAGATATATGTCAGGATAACTGGTCTGAAGTATTATTTATTTCTTTTATTCATTTTATACATATTTATAACATTTTTAAATATTTATTAATAAAACTATATAAAAAAAAAAACATTTGAAATTTAAAAAAACAGTAGCCCACTAGCGCTGGGAACAGGGTCCGAGCTGCCGGTGGTCAGGGCTCTTGAGAGAGGAACCTCCTAACAATACGCGCCGTGTCCAGAACTACTGCACACTGAATCAAGCCCTTGATCCAGCTGCCAAGCGAGAGCCTCTTAAGATGCTAGTCGAGACTCTTGGCTATTAAGCCATTGGCCGACACGACTATCGGCACAATGACTGCTGTACTCACATCCCACATGTCGACAACCTCGCGAGCCAGATCTACGAGTAGATTTTTGTTTTTTTTTATCATATTTTTTTATTTATTGTCATTATTAGATCCGTTATTAGGTCCGTGGCCCCCATTGGCCCTGGATCCAAAAATTTGGAAGTCATGGGGAGAGGCCTTTGCCCAGCAGTGGGATGACACAGGCAAACAGTAACAGTAACAGTATTAGATCCAGGCCTATTGTCATCATCATTATCATTCTCTTGCTCTTTTTTCAATTTATTTTGGGTCACCGCAGCATGTCTACGTCTTCCACACTTTTTTATTACTCGTCCTTCTACCACAAACACGTCATATCAGCTGTCAGCCCTTTTATCCATATCATCAGGGTACAATTCCTGATCCCAACAACGCTTTTCCCGACCAGGTAGTCGAACCACGGAGTTCAAGCTCAGAACTCACGCTTACGACCACTAGACAGAATACCAGCGCTGTGACGTTTTTTTTTAATGTTACAGCACCATGCTGAGATAGGAGCCTTTTGGCCTCGTACAGGACGAGTTTCATTTCTTTTAATTTTTAAATATATATTTGTTTTTTTTTTTCTGTGTAATTTTGATACTGTTAATTTTGATGTGTTTGTCCTGTGTGGGCTAATAAATGCTTTTTCTTTCTTTCTTTCTTTCTTTCTAGACCAACAAGACAGAATCTTTTAGGAACTAGTTTGTCCATCCACACAGCGCTATTTATTTCGTAATCAGTAATCGAGGCTACATTTCCACAAATAAGACAGTTGTTATCTCCACAACGCTGTGGTCCGCTCACATTACGGGCTTGTCTCAAATCTTAGAGAATGCCACCGGTACCATAAATTTCTCTATCTAAATGGCCAAACGCAACGGATTGCGGTGCAGCCATTCTATTAAAGGCGACTTTTTGTGTGTTTGTTGTGAAATTGTGCAAGAATATTAACCTAAACTATGACATTTCATAGCACTAGTTAATATTCCGACATAAAAATGCCCAAAATGATGCAATTAAAAAATGTAATTTGATTTGATCACAACATTTTGGGTATTTGAAATAAGGAAAATGTCGTGGTGGAAGTTTTGAGTTTGAATGTGGATGGCAGCAACTCTATTTGTGGTGGCAATCAGCTTGCACTACAAAGTGGTTGTTACGTCAGTCACTGCGGACCGAAACGTCGAATGAGTGGTTTCGATCGATTTACAAAAAATCTATGAATTGAGGAAAAAAAAAATCAGAATGATATGTATTTTGGTCCATACCAAAATACTTTTTATTTTTACTTTTATTTCTTATTTTATCGTATTTTTTTTATCGAATGAAATAAATTGTATTTTGTTTTCAAAACACTCATACTAGCATATATCCTGAAGAATATCATATATTTTTCTGATTTTGTTTATTGCAGTGCAGCATATACTTTCAGGCATTATAAAACTCGCGTTTAGCTCTTGTAGTCACCTTAAGACAGTGTCTCTCTAGTCTGTAAAAGCCCCTAACTCTTTTCTGAGGGACCAAGTGCCCAGGTTAACTTTGAAGATACTTGAGAAAGCCAATATCTTAAATATTAAAATTATAGCTCAATGACTGTGTAATAGGTAACATTAGGCACAAAAACAATATTTTGCAGACATAATGGCCCAGCGAGCTCTTTGAGCTATTTGGACTACAGATTTTTAGAAATAATCTAGAAAACAACTTGACGAAATAGAAAAAAAAAACAGATAACACTAAAAATATTATTCATATTTCGACGCAGTTATGAATCTGACCATTTAAATTTATTATCTAGTGTTAAAGTCGCGTACCTAGTTGTATTTCATTTTATTAGTAACCTATAATAAATATGTCGTATTAACCTATTTGCAATAAAGCAATATTAATATCAAACATCTACCTTTAGTTTATCGTATTTTATGTGCATTTCCTTTATTTATTATCAAATATTTACATATACAGAAATTAAAGACTAGTTTATAACATAATATAGATATATAGACGGCTACCAGTCGTATGGCTAGTTTCTTGTGTAATAAATTCTATATTGTAATCTTAGTAAGTAATAACTTATGAAATATTACAATTTATTGCCATGTAAAACAACTATTTTGTTCCTCTTTAATATAGTTGCCAACGCAAGGAAAGAAAAGTTCTCTTTTATTTAATTATTGACTAGCTGTGTTCCGCGACTTTTGCCAGCGTGAAAATATTATCAAAATATTACTTCCTTTGAATAGGACTAAGTTCAAGAATTTTAATATTTTGGAACCCCAATTCTTTTACTTTTAACATCAGCTTTATGCCAGTAAAAGTCACGTCAAGATACGTTAAGCCGTTTCGGAGATTATCCGGAACAATCACACAGACACACACAATTTAATAAATAAATTGTTTTATGTACCGTGTATACTTCCATATGCATTCAGTAAAAAGTTGTTATTTTGAAAAATTACAATGAAACACTTTTTTTTTTTTTTTTTTTTTTTTTTAGGATGGGAAATCATCAAATGACTTCTCCCACTCTGGGCGGAGCGGGAGGGAGTGTCAGACTCTTACTGACTAAAACCCATCCATGTTCCTTCCTCGCCCTTTATGTTCCGGGGCCGCGGTATCTCTTTCGAACAGGCCCGCAACCCCGGCAGGCAAAGAAACACTTCAGTTTTATTTATTTCTATGTTCAATGTTCATGTTACAGTCAAAACTGTGAATCGGTCAAAACTACTTACTTTTAACTGCTATCAGTCAAAACCCTTTTGAAGTTAAAATGCGTTTTCTGCATTAAATATAATATGTTTTAGAACACCTCAGTTGTCAGTTTACATATTCCAAGAATAACATCATGTTTATTTAAGGGTTAAGGGTCACTAAAAACCAAACATTCTAATACGTTTCTAGATAAATGTTAGTTTTTGCACCGGTAGTTTTGTAGTTTATAATAGTCAAAAGTAATGTTACGAGCTGGGTATGAGATAAATTAATTACTACCGATTAAACAACACAATAACTTTATTAATCACAAAACAACTTAAACTTAATCATAAATACACTACAATACACTACTGTTCACTATTCGCTTAGATATCGCTCTTCAAGTTCACTTCGATTCGCTTCGTTGTGTAGCCAAAACAAGACTGACTGTTGCGTTTTTTTTTTTTCGGAATGGCATCTCGCAGTTCAACCTAGAAAGGTTGTCGTCTGCTTAACCGGACTATCCTGTGGGTGCCTTGAGTGTAAGGCCTCCAGCCAGGGCATAAAACTTACAAACTAAGCGACTACACGCTAAGGGCACCCCCTGCGGGGTACGGGCCTCGGCTTAGGGCGTCGCTGGAAGAGGACAGCGAGGGGACAGGCTGGATCTGAGTGGTACTGACTGTTGCGGGCCTAAGCGGTGTATTTATACTCGCCAACAGACACACCAGAATAAACACGAATATTCTAGAGGGTTATAAAAAAAAACACTAACAAAAGAATAGCAGGTACGTCTTTTTATAAATAGGTCGCGAGTTTGTACCTACCTAACTTTAAAACTAATAATAACAGAATGCTCTCGAACTTCTAACGTACACACACTGTAATCACTTGCTTTCTCGAATGTTCTAGTAGGTCCGATGTAATAGTAATTTAGAGTTTTGACTGTGACATATAGATGAAACTTATACAATGCTTGTTTTGTACTTGTCTATGGAAAAATGGTGAATGGGCCACACAGCCCACGCATGCCTGTATGGGGTCACCATTGCAAGTTTATTTATGTGCCTACTTTTACCCGCGACTTGGTCTGTTCGGAATTTTTCGTCTATTGTTACCGCACCCACTCGTGATCTGTTTCGATTTTGTTTTTTTTTATTCTTTTCGCCACGGATATCGTGATCAGTGGGTAACACGATAACGAGAGAAACGGATAACGGTATCAGTGGATACAACTCGCCGTGATCCGTGGCTACCGTGATCTGATACTATGATCGGTGGAGACAAACCCCTTGTATGTGCCCTACATAAATAAACTAATACAAATAAGGTATATGGTGCTACGTAACTATGTGAGGAGCTCTTGGCTAAATAATAACAGCCACTCAGGTCGATATTTAAGTTAAGCCGTGCTTGCCTAGGTTGGTCTATGGATACCCTTACATATCGGGTTTCCTCCGTGCCTCGAAAAGCACGTTAAGCTGTTGGTCACTGTCATTTGTCCATTTTTGGCAGTCGTTACAGGTAGTCAGTGGCCCAAATAGTCTGACAACCAGTCTTACCAAATGGTATCGTATTAAGTGGGTTGTGGAGGTCAGACAGACAGACCCTCTATGTAAAATACTGGTATTAACCTGCATCCGGTAAGACTGAAAGCCGACCCCAACATAGTTGGGAAAAGGGTAGGCAGATAATGGTGCTACGTAACTAAGCTTTTGTTTCGATTAGCAAAAATATCACCAGTGTAACTAAACTTGATAATCCCAGTATCTTGTCTCTGTACATCGTGATCAGTTTCGATTTTGTTTTTTTTTTCATGTCGTCACGGATATCGTGATCAGTGGGTAACACGATAACGAGGGAAACGGATAACGATATCAGTGAATACAACTCGCCGTGATCGGTGGCTAACGTGATCTGATACTGTGATCGGTGGAGACATACCCATCTAAACCACGTTCAAGAACTGTCAATATTCCATAGCACCCATTGGCAATAACAGTCATGTACTTTTTCTAATTATATTGGGGTCAGATACAGTCTTAACCGGATCCAGCTGAATACAAGTATTTTACATGGAGCGACTGGCCATTGGTGAGGTGCCCTTGGTGACTGGTTGTCAGACTTTTGGACCACTGACAACCTGTAACTACTGTCAAAGATCTACAAATAAGAGCCGGGACCTACAGTTTAAGGCGATTACATGAGCTAAACGCTATATGATTCACTGCTATAAACAAAACCAGAAAAATATATGTTAGTCTACAGGATATATGCTAGCATGATAGTGTTTTGTAAACATAATACAATTAATTTGACTCGATAAAAAAAATCACGAACTCATCTATAAATATACCTTTCAAACAAGAAAAACATACTACTATACATGCGATCATTCTGATATTTTGGCAAATAATTCTACAAGCAATATATTAGCATGACAGTGTTTTAGTTTTTTTAATCCAATCAATAGTTTTTTGTAAATCGATCGAAACCACTCATTTCGCGCTATTTGCCCCGCAGTGACTGACGTAACAACCGCTTTGTAGTGCAAACTGATTAGAACTTTATTCTAACAGTATTCAAACGAAGTTCGAACCACCGCAAATAGAGTTGCTGATTTAGCTCATTTAGTTGCCTTAATACAATGTGCTTTTCGAGGCATGGAGGAAACTCAGTATGTAATGGATAGTCAGTCCACCAATTACTTGTTAATTTTAATAAGCAACGACAACACACTTTGGTGCCTGTAACAGCGTCGAAATATCGAGAACTCAAAATAAAGATCAATCACGGAAGATATCTCGTTAGTGACAGTAATAGTAAGAGCATTTGTATTTTATCATCAATTTACTTTAGATTCAAGTTCATTTATTTGCCTGAAATATGGTATTCTACAGATTTCACAATATACAAATAGTTCTTCATATTCCGCCAACTACATAAATTCGGTATGCAAATTTTGTGACGACAACAATGATTCTAATTTAACAAAATAATTGAAATACTTACAATGTCAAATTCAGTGTGCTCAATCAAGAATTGTCTAAATTATCAAAATACAAATGTCAAATAAAAATAATTCAATTACAAATTTGCCTTCCTGCCTTTAACAATCAGAGATCGCGTAGATTGGTATCACAAATCACAGAAATGTGGGACCACCCTTATTAGTAACTAATTTACTACAAATGTGCTACATTTCGACAATAACTGATTTATGACACTTTTTATACCAACATTTATGATTGATCACTCAAAAAAAGTTGATCTCAAGATTTATAGAAATGTGTAAATCTTTCAACTCCATACGTCAAAAATAAATTAGTTGTAGGTATAATAAAATAAAATATTTTCGTAATTTTTGCCGGTTTGTGTGTGCACGGCTTGAAATTACTAGACAGATATTAATGGAACTTTTATGGTGATTGGAGTTTTGTGTTGCTTAAACTGCCGTTAGTTTAAACCTCTGATATTTTAGCTGTCAAATTATTTCTGTTGATTTAGTTTAGTTTGGGTTGGGCATCTCTTAGGAATAGTGGATGTTGTCAAAAATTAAAATGTAGTGTTATGTTGTATGGAAACGAAAAAAGTAAGGAGTACGGCAAAATTATAAAGAAACAATTTTAAGAGTTCTGCAGTACATCGAATTGTGTTTTTAATTTAATAACAGCGAAAACTTAGCAGCTTTAATAATGCAAAAGTTTGTGTGCATAGATGAATTGATGGATATTTATTACTCTTTCACGCAAAAACTACTGAACAGATTTTGATGAAATTTTGCATACAGATAGCTTATAACCTAGACTAACACATAGGATACATTTTACCTCGATAGTTTGGGACGTTTTTCGATCTCATAATCATAAAAAAACTTCAACCGTAACAGTAATTTTCAACTCTTGTTTATTTTGCTCCAAAACTAACGAGGGTACAAGAAACCTTTTAATATCCAAAAATACAATTTAAAATAATAGTCAAAACATTCTAACTAATCTCCTGGCCGGGATAGGACCCTGCCTACCCCACAGGTGCAGGGGTCACATAAATCGCGCAGGTAGAAATACCAACCCTTCCTACGCAGACAGGGGTGGTGAACGTTTTGTGATGCAAGGTATGTGAGCAGGATTCCGTGAAATACTGGTAAGAATGTTTATGAGCTTTTATTTTTTCTTAACTAGACTTGTTTGTGAATTAAGTAGTAGGTTTTGTTAAAATCGTGCAACTGAATTTCAAAACAGTTACCCCTAACCGATTGAACTGAAAGGAGATTTTTTTTTTTGTTCGGAGATTAGGCCACCCACATAACGAAAATTGATTTCTTCCTTATAACAACTAGATATAGTGGTTAAATTAGCTAAGACATATCTAACCGAAACAAATGCGAAAAATCTGAACACTTACGAAAACCAAAATAAACAGAAAAAGTAAATGTAGATGTAAAAATAATGAAGTTTAAAAATATTTATTTGTATATTCTGTTCTGATTGTACTATAGCAGATATGATTACCAATGGGCAGGTACCGTACTTTTTTTAGTAAACGGAAACAACGCCCCTATTCACGAATCTATTTTCTGTCAAATGACATTGACCACAACAGGAATGATTTGACTCGCAAAAAAATATCATTAGATACATAATATCTTATTTATTGCGATTTAAAGATTCCGGTTTCATTTTATGTAATATTTCGTTTATTAATATAGTAAAATGGTTACTTTTTTATGTAATATGAAAAATAAATGCAACGACGAGGTGAGCTCAATACCACCACACGGGCCCAGTGCGGGTTGGTAGATGTCCTTCGAATTTTTGGTTCTAGGAATGCCGGTTTCCTCACGATATTTTCATTCATCGTTTTTAAGAGTAGTGGTAATGCAATAAATTACACAAAGTAATGCGCCTGCCTGGGTTCGAACCCACGAGTTACTGTTCGTAGTTATGTATATGTTTGTCTGTTTATAATGAAAGAAAAGAAAGAAAAAAGGAAAAGCCATGGGCATGGGATACTGGACTTATCGTAACTTCTTCTAACCTTTTTTTTACGTGCTTACCTGTAAAAGCTCGGTATCTTTGAAGCAGTGTATTCAATTGTTGATGAGCCAAAAAAATAAATAAATGAATCGTACAAAATAGGACAAATGGATGTTTGCAACCAAAAAGTGTTGCGAGCCTCTGACTTCAACTAGTAACATTTTTTCTAGCAATAGCTTACAAAAACGGTTTGTAACAAGATGGAGTCGGTTCAAATCAGACATATTTTGTAAACATGTTATTTCTTCAAATGGTTCTGGAAGTGACTGCTTTGAAGCAGAAATACAAATATGTAAGACTGTTTCTTTTTACCAACTAAATGATGGTTTGATTGCTTCGTTGGGCTAGAGTCGCTGCTACTGTTGGCAATGACCCTTTATTTTGTAGGTACCGTTACTGATAATAATAATTAATGTAATTGTTGAACACAATATTGTTTAAATCATTTTTGGTAACAGTACTTTATTTTTTTTTTTCTCGTGGTCCCAAAATACCTCTCAAAATATTTGGGGGGAATTTGAGCGCGGTCCTGGTCCCAAAAGCCCCGCGACTAGAAATGAGATCCAATTCTCAGATTGAGCAATGTTGTTGGATTTTCCTACAGGAATTTCTCACTCACACCTTATCATCATCATCATTTCAGCCGAAAGGCGTCCACTGATGGACATCGTGTCCAAAGTGTTGCCATCAACCAATCTTCAAAAACCATATATGTACATACTAGCTGACACACGCAACTTCGTCTGCGTCACATAAGAGAGCAAACGAAAGAAAAAAAAATCCCCGTTTTTGCAACATTTTTCATTCCTGCTCTGCTTCTAATAATCGTAGCGTGACGTTATATAGCCAAAAGCCTTTCTCAATAAATGGACTATCCAACACAAAAATATTTTTTTCAATTCGAGGCGGTAGTTCCTGAGATTAGCGCGTTCAACCAAACAAACAAACTCTTCTGCTTTATAATATTAGTATAGAATAGGCACTACTTTAAGACCCAACAAGAAGACAAACAAGATTTTGTAAACTTGTTTTTCTTCTGAATCCCACTCCCCAACCGTGATCTATTGGGTCAAAGAGACAAGCTGACCAGCTAAACCACTAGTGATTATCGCGGAACCAATAGATATAGGTAAAAAGTAACATTATCAACTTTCTAGTACAGTATGGGTTTTATGTTTAAATTGTGTAGAACATAAACATTATGTTGGACGTTTTTAAAAGCCATTAAAGTCGACGGCATTAGAATACATGGCAGTTTCGATTTATTACGTCAGTGATAGGTTTGGCCCTTAGAATAGCGGGTATTGTCTATATGGGTATATCTATACTAATCCCTATCCCTACTATTATATACATGTGAATGTAAGTTTGTGTTACGCTTTCACGCGAAAACTACTCAACCGATCATCATAAAACTTTGTACACATATTCTTGGAGGTAATAGAAGTAACATAGGATACTTTTTATTGAAAAAAACCAACCCTCACTCGCAGAAGAAGTTGCGCGGGTCAGCTAGTATTATTATTAAGCAGAAGAGTTTTTTTGTTTGGTTGAACGCGTTAACCTCAGGAACTGTGTTGTTGTTGCTTAACTTGTTTTTTAAAATTTTGCATGCTATGTGTTATCTTAGCTAAACATGCTTGTGCCTCAATTTGTATATAACACCCTTGTATACCATGTTTTACGCAAATAAATATTCTATTCTATTCTATTCTATTCTACCGGCTTGAATTGAAAAAATATTTTTGTGTTGGATAGTCCATTTATCGAGAAAGGCTTTTGGCTACTCGTATATAACGTCACGCTACGATTATTAGGAGCAGAGCAGAAATGAAAAATGTTGCAAAAACGGGGTTTTTTTTCCTTTCGTTTATCTCTCTTATGTGACGCAATTTATTGTTTGTTACGATTTAACTCAAGAACCACTCAAACGATTTAAAAAAATCTTTCACTATTAGAAAGCTACTTCTTTACCAAGTAAAATCATTAACCTAGCCTTTTACCAACTATGTTGGGGTCGGCTTCCAGTCTAACCAAATGTAACTCAATACTAATATTTAACATGGAGCGACTGCCTGTCTGATCTCCACAACCCAGTTAGTACTGGATATTACGATATCCCTTGGTAAGACTGGTTTTCCTTGTCAGACTTTTTGGGCCACTGACTACCTGTAACGACTGTCAAAGATCGACAAATGACAGCCGGGATCAACTGCTTTTGCTGGTTTTTCTAGCAGTTATATTTCAGTAGCCACCACGAAGTCTGGTTTAGCACCTGGGTGATGGGCGATGGCTTTATGCTCGCCACCTACTAAAATGATTGACTTAAACATGACTGGGGGGTGTACTTGTTCTAGTCCCCAGCGCAACTGTGCGAGACAGTAGGTAATTTGTTTAGCTGTACAAACTACAACGTTACCTTCCTTTTGGCTTCTGACTCAGTCGAGTAAAAACATGTTCATAGTCTCTACTTTCGTGGCCACACCCATACAAAAATGTCGTAACAATGAAATTTCCCATTTTCTATACATCAGAAGTTTATACCATCATTAGCAAGATGTTCTAACAATGTGATGTTACAAGTTTATGTAAAATGTTTGTGGCTATGTTAATATAGTCTCGTCTAATAGAATAGGAAGAGGCGTTTTTATTATCTACTAGCTTTTTTCACACGTCTTTGCTCACGTTAATTTAGAATTTGACGAACAATTCGGGTCATACTCTGCGTTATTTTTTTTATATTCCTTTGCATTTATGACATGCCAACCCCCGTCGTTTCTTATATACCTATTTACATAAATATTAGGAATATGTACTTACTTACCGTGTACTTAATAGAAAAGGAAATAAATATCTTCACCAAGCCACACAAACTTTTTGCAATTGTTGATATAGGGTTTGCTAAAATGATTTGGATTAGCCCAACGTACAGAATATTTAATTTAAACTCTAGTCAATGATTCCCTTTCATTCATGTTCTTGTACTCTGCTTTTCATAATATAATTCAACCATGATTCGATAGACACGTGGGGTTATCTAATAAACATAAGAACGTTATTGTTTTTTTTTCACCGGGAACAGTACGTTTTTCGGGGATGAAAGATGGCCTATATCCGTTTCTGTACTCTTTGCAACGTAAATACAAAATTTCAGTATGATTGGTTCAGTAGTATAGGCGTAAAAATGAAGCAGAAACTTGTTTTCGTATTTATAAAATTACTAGCACTGCGCCCGCGACTTCATCTGCGAAAATTGTGATAGCTTGGATAATTTGCAAGATATCAATATAGTTTATGACTCATGTTACTCGGCAAAGATGGAGCTTTCTAATGGTATAAGAAATTTTGAAATTGCTTGAGCAGTTTTTGAGTAAAATCTTAACAAACAAACAAAAAATCAATCTTTTCTCTTTTTAATATCAGTTCAGAATTTAGGAAGTATGGATGTTTGTGGCTATGTTAATAGTCTCGTCAAACAGAATAGGAAGAGGCGTTTATTGTCTATTGTCATGTTACGACCAGCTCTCGTTAAGGTAAAGCTATATGTTACTTTTAGAGAGAACTTTATTTCATTGGTGTCAGGTGTTTATTGGTCTGGACATATTGGACATGTAATGAAACGCATGTGACTAAAAGATGTATGAAAGACAAACTTATAATTTTCAGATAAAGTTTATTCTCAATTATTTTACTTCTGTAAAAGAACCGTAGTTTTATCGTTATTTATAGGTTATAAAATTTGTCATCACCGCCTGACTTTAGTGCGTATTATGAGCACTAAAGTCAGGGTGTGACACCATTTCATTTCTTTTGGCGCACCTAGCGTTAAACTTTTATGAGGACATCGAAAAAAGAATCACATAATATCATCTTTCTCTAGCTTTTATTCCAATTTATTTTGCATGTCTTTTTCTTTCTTCTCTTTTACTCGCACCTCCTTTCTTGCCATATCATTCTTCCCACAGTCCATCTATCGTTTCTTTAGTCTTTCTCTTCTCTTACACCTATTCACAACTTCTTATTACGCTTTAAAATATAATAATAAGGTTCTCGTAAGAAAAAATATAGTTGGAAACAAACACGTTTTTCCTCTTTTGTTAGGTATATGCCTAACTTTTTCAATTTACAGGATTGTTTTTTTTGTAGAAACTATCATACATCATATTACTACTTATACCTACGTATTTTTCCGCAAGTAATTATTTACACATCATCAAATTCATAATGAAACCGAATTTCTATGAAACCTAATAAAAACCCCATCGTAAATCCTACATTGTTTACAGACCAAAGTCCTCCATGGGAATCGACTCAAACTCTAATTAATTAGAACAATATTTAACTGAACACTCCATATCCATTGGCGCCATTTGTAAAAACAAGGGGTCAATGACCGGCTTACGTCATCTTTACACAGAATCAACTAGTGTTGCTAGGCGTTGTTTTTTTTACAACCTTGGAATAAAGCATGTGTTAGGGATGTGTGTGAGATTTTAATTAAAGAAAGAAAGAAAAAAAATAAGATAAATTAGAAAGAACAACTAAAAAAAATTACTCATAAGTGGGATGATGCTGTAAGAGCTTTATTTATTTATTTAAAAAAACTTTATGCGCTAATAGAAACTGTATAAGGCAAACTAAATGCTCTGAGCATTTTCTACCAACTAATCTAGTATAAAAATGTCATTGTTTTGATAATGAGCACTTAATGTCACTCTTTCTAACTCGCTTAGCAATAATACAATTTAAAACAATTCCAATCCATATTGTATCATAAAGCCTAGAAAGAGGTAGTGAGATGATCTGGAGAGCGTACATTCTCATTTTTATAACTTCTATACTACTTATAAAGATAAAAGATTTTAATTTTTGTTATTTTTGTATATAACGAAAAAACTTAGAATTTTCTTTCAGCATTGGATAGCTACATTATCAGCCAGTAACGTAAGCTATATTTTATCTCTGTACTCCCACGGGAACGGGAACTACTCGGGTGAAACCGCTAGTAATACTATTAAGAAAAGTTTTTTTTGTTTGTATCGAATAAACTCCTAAAATCCTGGACCGGTTTTAACAATTTATCACCAATAATAAAGCTAAATTTATATTCTAAAATTAGAAATCTAAAATTACGCGTCTGAAACCGCGGGGCGCAGACTAGTTGCAAATACGAAGAAATAACGTCTTTTCTATATTTGAAAACCAACCACAATAAAACATGGTGCCATTAAAGCTAAAAATGTTCATATAGTATTATTAAATATCCAATAATAGAATTCTCACTTCAGCATAATACAATGAAATTGGCAAGCTTATGACAAATTATGATTTACATAAATTATTATACAAACCGGCAAAGTGTGAGTCGGACTCGCACTCGAAGGGTCCGTACCATCGTAGTAGTCCCCTTTAGTATTTTTTTGGTTATTTGTTAATATGGCGACAACAATGATTACACCGTAAAAACGCATATTGCTTTGAACAATTTAAAAAAAAACATTCACCTTGGACTAAGGATTGTACTAATTATAGGTATAAGTTATTTGTGGCAATTTTCCTGCCCGCACAAGTTTTGGAAAACTGAGAAAAAACGCACGCGTGTGAAATAAATTGCATGTTGAACCTAATTGTAGTGTGAAAAGAACCAGTTTTCGAGGAAGTGTATTGAAAAATAAATTGTCACTGGATCCATCGTGGACTGGCCAATGGATCTTCCGTTTGAATGAACGTTTCTCTGTTGTGTGTATCTTGAAATCAGCATCCAATGACAAAATTAAACCTCAGTAGATCCATGATGGATCTGGCCCATGGATTTTCTGAGAATTATCGACATCAGGGGGTGCTAAAAAAAAAACTAGTCCGCCATACTGGATTTAGAATTACGACACTTAGCAAAGCATGCATTGCCATAAACAAGGATGCAAAAACCTAACTTGGCCAACCCTAAATAATTTTGGTCACACTTCTCCAGTACTTGCCTGTCGTTTTTGTGAACATTTGATGTGTACACGTTACACTTTTTTCTACAAAACTGTAGAACCATACTCTAGTAGTAACAAACGATGAGTCATTTAACAAACGGTTAAAACGACCATGTTTTAATGATACGCTTTGTTGGTTCTTAACAAAAATATTTTAACTTTTCACTATTTATTATATAGCTGTTTTACTTTTGGTATTTTTGTAAATACTTCATACGAAAAACAAGAATAATCTTTGGTATCGGCTTTGTTTTTAACCGACTTCTAAAAAGGAGGAAGTTCTTAATTTGGCTGTATTTTCGTCATTAGCAAAAACGTAAATAAAAACGTTACCGACATTAGGAAGATTGATTTCCCACGTATTTAGGAAAATAGTATTTACCTGTGTTAAGTTGCATGCTATTTTATTGGTGATGAAGATGATGATGAATTTGTGCAAGGAAGACAAGCCTTATGTATAACCAGTAGTGGAATTGATTAGAAATATTTCTTCCTAAAGATATTATATTTGCTATGTACAATATATACATCCTACAACTAGAACTATATACAAATAAACAACACCAACAAGCAAGCAAACATGCAAGCAAGCATAAGCTTAAAGCTATATATTTACAAAAATAAAACTAAACGTAAACTAGTACTTTTATATATACAACAGTGTCATGCGTCAAAGTACTCCGCATCGCTGTCATCGGGAAACGTACCCAGAAGACTGACAGCATTGCCACATTGAATGGTAATGCTAATTCTTTGGCCAAAGAAAGTGCCAGCCCTCTGGTTACGCGAAGTGTCGATCAGTCGGCGGGAGATTTCGTTGAAAAGGAGACGCGCACTCGGACCCTTTGAACCGAGCGTTTCGACCCCAAACGGCTCAAAGTTACCAATGAGGTTACAGTATTTGCGCCGTTTGAGGATCTCAGCAGCTGCAGCAGCAGCGCCTGCACAGTCAATAAACCAACTAAAGTTAACAAACTAGTAGTAGTGAACTACTAACTACTTCCTAAAGTAACTATGGGTAAACTTATAATATTAAAAATATCTAATTGCATCACACTTGCACAGACTTGAATAAGGCAGACGGCAGGGCAGGGCAGTGCTACGTACTGGTGGACAATTTTTTTTTTTTTTAGGATGGGAAATCATCAAATGACTTCTTCCACTCTGGGCGGAGCGGGAGGGAGTGTCAGACTTTTGCTGACTAAAACCCATCCATGTCCCTTCCTCGCCCTTTATGTTCCGGGGCCGCGGTATCTCTTTCGAATAGGCCCGCAACCCCGGCAGTCTTCGGCCCTTGCGGGCCCCTCCCCTTATGCTGACATCTCTTTGAGGAGCGCGTGGAACACGAACGCGCCGTCGACACGGCCTGTCGTCATTAGACGGACGGACGGCTAGCTAGCCCATAGCTAACCGTCCACAAGCCCGTCGGACAAAATCTGAGTCACCGATTCGAAAATTAGTTAATAATAAGGAAAAATATGCAAAACATTAATATAAGTCTTGACGTAGATCAATGACACCAAAATAACAATGACATGCTAATCAATAAATTTTCACATGTTCCGTGCCAAAATTATAAGAATAATAAATGTTTTAGATATTTATATATATTGTAACAACTTTTATGGATTTTTAATGTGGTGTCATACTGTCTACATGAATATAACCATTTAGAAATCATCGGCCATCATGAATGGTATTTTAGCATGGATATAAAACTTGTTAATATAGGGTAATAAGGAACGTTTCACGCTAAAAGTTTATAGAACTACTACCTATCTTTGTTGCATGGTTAAACTGAGGATATTTTGCAGTTTGTTGGCCCCAACAAAAACTTAAGGGAATTTATAGAAAAAAATGATATTTAACATGTGTAATAATAATTATCATGCTGATATTCACACACACTTCCAACAACTGCTTTGTGATCCTTGATTTTGCAATCATCACATCTACGACATATGAAAACTTGCCACCAAGAGATGATTTCCCAACAATACCTGTAATATTTAGGTATATTTTAATATTGGTGATAACGAGCAGTAAGCTCTTAAAAACTCATTACTATGTTAACTATAGCCCACAGCCACACTGCACTATAAAAGTCAGCCGTTACTAAAGTAAAGTATCCACAAACTAAGAGTTAATTTTGAACGGTCGATTAGCTGACAGGCAGTTAAATCGTTGGTTTAATGACTTTAGTTAGGACATCTTACGCCTTGGAAGATTCTTTATTTTATTGTGCTGTTTCATCGTAAAATGTTTAAAATTTCAGTTTGGTATGCAAAACTGCTGGTATTTTGTATAGGTAGGTACTTTTCCCCCCGAGTCTTGGCTGCTTATCGAACAAAAAGTTTACCAAACAGAATTGAATGTACGCATATTCAAAAGTTGACGAATTAAACTCAATGTATGAAGACCGAATTGGCTCGAAACGGGACTTCTGTGATGGTATTTTGTTTAGTTGTCGAAATGGGAAAGTTACGAAATGGGACATAGGTACCCCTTTTTTTTTTCTTTTTTCATTTTTTTTTTAAGGATGGGAAATCATCAAATGACCCCTCCCCACTCTGGGCGGAGCGGGAGGGAGTGTCAGACTCTTACTGACTAAAAACCATCCATGTTCCTTCCTCGCCTTTTACGTTCCGGGGCCGCGGTATCTCTTTCGAACAGGCCCGCAACCCCGGCAGACGTAGGTACCCCTTATATAAGCTTTGGATGACCTCCAGGTAGTTGTTGTGGGTTTAACTGTTCGTGTGTTTAACGGTTTTCAAACGCATCACCCATGGATTTTTCACAGTCTTCTCGGTCTTCTTCCCGTTTTTTTTTGGTCTTCTTACCGTTCTTTCCGGTATTCCCGGTCGTCTTCCCGGTATTCCCGGTCGTCTTCCCGGTATTCCCGGTCCTCTAGCCGTTCTTCCCAGTCTTCTTCCCCGACTTCCCGGTCTAAGCGTTAGAACAACGAAACAGCTTGTTAAAATAGGACAAGCACGCCACACTATTCCCAAACCACAGCAACTCCTAAAAGCCAGAATAAACAGTGGCGACCACCAGAAAAGACAATGAAGCTCGACGAAGTCCTAGAGAAGGAATTTAACTGTCTTGGATCCCGCAACGAAAATAATCAGAAAGTATTATAGTACGAAATAACGGTAATTTCCACTTTCCTCCATAATCAGCAGGAATGGGAAAGAAACAAGGCCAATAGACACAAAGGGACGTTCACAACTGGAATAGGCTCAGTTTGCTAGCAAACGAAACAGCTGTCTGTACTACAGAAGTTTGTAATTCATAGGTTCTTCTTCTTCTGGTGTCAGAGTTTTTATGCCGCCCACGGGCCTCTGACTTGGCTGAACAAGACGTCTAGAGCATGCTTCGTAGCCATTAGCACCATTGAAAGTTCCACGATGGAACTACTGATGTTTTTAAACACTGTTTTAGGCTTTCACGGTTTAAAACTAAACTTATATTGTCACTTACGGGATATCTTCCAAAGAAAGAGAGTAGACAGATTTGTCTGCTCGTAACAATTTAATTTCCATCCACCCGCATACTCCAGTCAACCCGCGATCATGGCGCTTGCAACAGCGTCGAAATATCGGGAGCTAAACATAAAAAAATAATCACGGAAGATATCCCGTGAGTGACAATATAAGTTTACTGTTTTTATTTTAAATTACTAATTCCATTTTAAAATAAGCTTTAAATAACGAAACTAATATTGAATGTTGTTTTCACTAGTCTAATTACTATTTTACTCTTAGGCTGGTTTGGTTTCCTTACGCTATTTTCCGAGCAAGCGATAATTAAACAACCACATGAATTTGTAAAACCAGAGGTTTTCAAAGCATAAGTGCAACCATTACATTGATTCCCGTTGCTTTCCCACCATTCTCATCTTGTTCTATTGCTCATTGCGTGGGTTGCACCGCACAACACATGTAATATGTTGAATGCACTGAGGTGAAAGATCACTGCAATTCATTAGTATTAATGGCCTTTTAGATGGGGACCGTATTAAACGTTGGGTTCTTTATTCATGTCTGTGAATAGAAAGTTTGACCATCTACATCCGATTAGTTTTGAAAAACCTTATTAAAACCACGTCTGGACAGCACACTCATAACAAGTTACAACTTAGGACCCATTTATCTGTGGTGCTAGGCAACTGAGCCTATCCCAGTTGTAAACCCTTTCTTCGTTTCATTGTCTTCTGTCGATATGGACGTGGAAATTACGGAGTTTTCCTACTCCTCGTTTCGTTGCGGGATCCAATTATATCTCTGAGACTTCGTCGAGCTTCATTGTCTCTGCGCTTTTCTGGTGGTCGCCCCTGTTGATTTTGGATTTCAGTCAGTCAGGTCAGATCAATAATATTGAACACTGCCCATCGTGTAGGTATACAAATGGAAACTCTAGGTGACCTGTCGAAAGTCAACTTCACAAGGGCTCATGGGCTTCCAGAAAAGTCCACCCTGTTGACATTTTATTGGTTCCCACTTTCAACTATTGCAAATTTAATTGCATACAAAGTGTTGTCCTACCGTTTCGTTCCCTCTCAACATTCCTGCATGAGATTTATGATAAAACAATTTCTTGCCGGCAGTGTTCGGCAAAACAGTCACATCCGTCAAAGGACCATACAACTCAAGAATAACCTCCAGCAAAGGGCAATGCTTGTTAAACCCGCTGCTACCCACATAGGAGTCGACGCACGAACTGCACCTGCTTCTAATATGGCCCAGCCCTAAAAGTTTTATTACAACAAGAAAGGCTTATTCTAGCTAAACTATAAACACCAAGATGGCTACTAGTTAGCATTATTTCAACATAAACTAACCATATCGGCTAATAGCCTATTAGTATCAAGGAAAGACCACACGACATTGGAAAAAAAATCGGAATCATTCAATGAATTTCGTAGTCCTCACGTAATTGGAGATTGTTCGTAAAAAGTGGTCGTGGCTATAAAGGGACGTGCACACCCGCCGAACCGGGTCATAAACACGCGACAAAAAAGTCGCGGCGACGGACATGTGTCCGCGTCGTGCGACAAAAACATGTAAAGCGAGTAAACCACCGCAGCGACCGTTGTACACTACAGTTGTGTCGCGGCACTGGGAGGTGAATTATTATTGTACTTAATTTATTATAAGATTTAAGTACCTTATGTGTATTGGGAAGCTGTGCAGTAACATACTATACCATCATATTCACAGTGTAAAAATACCCCTCATGAAGCCGTCAACCAAGGAGTCTGCACATCGAACTAAGTAGGTAGACAAAATAATCTACCTCCATGTCCATGACCCCTGCGCTATTAAGGGGCCGGCGGAGGATGCGTTTTCATATAAACGTAATACTAAAATAATTTGTAAATCAAACATATTGTTAAGGTAGTGTGTATCCTGCCGGGGTTGCGGGCCTGTTCGAAAGAGATACCGCGGCCCCGGAACATGAAGGGGTTGAATTCAGTAAGAGTCTGACACCTCCTCCCGCTCCGCCCAGAGTGGGAGAAGTCATTTGATGATTTCCCATCCCAAAAAAAAAAAAGTAGTGTGTAATCATTTTATTTCGACTGGATTACACCAGCCGTGGTCGCGGGAAGAACTTCAAATGGTATAAGTACACCATCTGAAGTTCCATCGTTCTTCATTGTTTTTCATTCGATGCCTTGACCAAGTGGTCATGGGATCGAATCACTGTGACACAGCTGATTTGGTAAAAATGACACGTATTTTTTAAAAACTTCATATTTGCCTAATCTATTCTAAAAGTTGTCTTGAACTGATAGCTTTTAGCAATAACGCCGCCAATTGTGTTACACATAGGAACGTGTAATGTTTTCTTTTATGTAAATTGGAATTTGTATGGTTTGCATAAAATAGAATATTCTTTTCAATCTTAACATGTGAATATTTTTCTACAATTCCTCTGAATATCTCCTATGCTCATCCTACCCACACATCCCATTACAAATTAGCACAAAAATCTCATCCACAATAAATCATACACGACACAGAAAACAATTTATTAAGTCGCGTTCTCAACTATGTTCATAAATACGGCGACCTAAGACCTCGCTATAAAACTTAGTGCGACAACTCACGGGGCTGGACCTGCGAGCTGCGAGCTGCGGTGAATAATGTGCGCGCACCGTTATGTGATGTTGAAGGTAGGAAATGTGCAATGATTTATTAGTTGGTGCTAATTGAAGGTGCAATTGAAAGGGATACTATGGTAAAGGTAAAGATTGAGGAAGGTAAAGACCCATCTAGTTACATAACATCACGCCAGTCTGGGGGGCTTAATTAAAGTAGTTTTTGGACACCACAGAATAGTCCGGTTAAGCCGTCAAGCAACCATATCGAGTTAACCATCAAACGGTAACAAATCCAGACTTAGTGTCTGCTACTGCGAAATTTATCCTGCACTAAAAAGATCTGAGTATGCGTGTATGTTCGAATTCAAGACATGTACCTCCATGTCATCATCATCATCATCATCAGCCTATAATGTTTACACTGCTGGGACACGGCCTCCTCTCAATGAGAGGGAATTGGCTACAGTCTACCACGCGAGCCCAGTGCAAATTGGTAGATGTCACATGTCTTCGAATTTTTGTTCTAGGATATGCCGGTTTCCTTCCTTCACCGTTTTGAGAGCTGCGGTGTGAAATTAAATTACACAAAGTAATGCTCCTGTCTGGGTACGAACCCACGACTTACTGTTTGTAAGTCGAGGCCGCCACCACTGGGCCACCCCTACCTCCATGTGCGTATTCTTTAACACTTGCTTCGGTGAAGGAAAACATCATGAGTAAACCAGCACGCCTGAGAGCTTTTTCTCGAAGGCATGTGAAGCCAAGTCACCCATGGGCAGCATAAAAACTCTGACACCAGGATAGGCTCTAACCACACTAAAGATAATTGGCCCACTTAAAAGAGACCAAACCGAGGATGGATTGTAGTCGGCTCCAAGCAATATCAACGAAGCAGATTTTCAAAATGTATGGAGTCAGAGACACAACAAACAAGTTAAAACAGCACTTTTGCATAACCCATGCATAGACTCGAATTATGTTATTATAGTCCACAGATTTTACGATATTACTAATAGACTCAAAGCTGCATTGGGAGAAATTCAATAGGCTAATGAAACTGGTATACTGTTATGTATGTGACGGCACAGGATCAGACATATTGAAAATAAAAGACGTTCGTTCAACAAAATTGGGATTTATTATGGCAGAACTTATTTAATTAATTCTACAGGAAATTACGGCTAATCAATTCCCTTTTTTTTATAAAGGATTATTAAAATGACACCCTACAATAATAGCAATGACACCCAATAATACAGTAACACATTAATTCCAATAATACAGTCACACCTTAGTACAGACAAAAGAGCAACAATATACAGAAAAGCAGAGTAACAATAAGTAAGAGTAATACAACCTGTGCACCGGGCCACGCCTGAAGTCAGAATGACCTTTCGCCGCTGCGCGGCGCCTTTTATACGCTAGTTTTGGAGGCGGGGTGACGACGTAGCGCGCTACGCCGTAGCGCGCATTAACTCCGCCCCGCAGCGAGGAGGTGGGAGGACAACGTAGCACGCTACGACGTAGAGCGCTACGACGTAGCGCACAATTGGCTCCGCCTCGAATGACGTAGCTCGCTACAGCGTGGCCTGATGTACGCGTTGTTTACAATGCGACGCCGACACGGCCATGCTGACGTGCGGACGTCCTCGTACGCTCAGCTTACGATGTAACATCTAAAACACGAAAACTGATCAAGTACCGTTTGGTCATCCTGCAATTATTTCTGGTCCGGTCTACACAGACCCTTCAGATACTCAAACACTTGGTCCAGTCAGCTATGACTCTGCAAGACTTGTTTCTTGGTCCGGTCAGTTTCTTGGTCCGGTCAACTTCTGACCCTACAAGATTAAGCCTCTGGTCCGGCAATTGTTTTGCCCTTCAGGTGCTTCTGACCCTACAAGATCAACCCCCTGGTCCGGCAATTGTTTTGCCCTTCAGGTGTGTCCCTACAGTTAAACTGGACCGGACTTAGCTAGGCCGAACACGTATCGTTCCTTTAGCTTAATTAACAAATGGCTTAATTCTTCGGTGTATGTACAAGTGCTTCTGTTATAATGTTAATTGATTCAG
Organism: Xestia c-nigrum; assembly: GCA_916618015.1. NCBI lineage: Eukaryota > Metazoa > Arthropoda > Insecta > Lepidoptera > Noctuidae > Xestia > Xestia c-nigrum. Next base: position 19,461,438 of record OU745260.1, read on the forward strand.
GGCCAACAGATTCTACTGAAACGGCACGTAAACCACGGTTTCTACAATTGTGATTATTTTGAGAACTGGCGGATATAGTGTCATTTTTAGCAGATATGGTATCACTATTGACAGACATGGTATCACTATTGGCAGACATGGTATCACTATTGGCAGACATGGTATCACTATTGGCAGAAATGGTATCACTATTGGCAGATATAGTTTCATTGTTAATCGGTTGCCTAGTCTCGTGAACAAGAATCTCCGTGTTATTATTATTCGCCGATACGTCATCCTCATCATCATAATTTTCTGCGATTTCCGAAAAAAATGACTGACCACGGGGTACTTCTCGCAAGTTTTCGTGAGAGTATTTGTAGACTCTATTGTTTCCGTTAATGTGTTTTAATTCGTACCTATCATTTTCTAAAATAGCGATTACTCGAAAGGGGCCTTTGTATTTACGGTCTAGTTTCGTTTGGTGTCTTTCTTCGCATTTAACAAAGACAAAGTCACCTACTGAAAAAGGTTTTACTTTAGCTTTACCCTTGTTAAATCGACCTGTGTCATATTGGGCCAGCCTTTTAATACTAGCAGAAGCATCGGATCGAATGGTTTCGAGGTTTAACCTATCTTCATCAGGATGGCTAGTAGATACTCTTGATATCCCTAATGAACTACCTTTAATACCCAACATCAATTCCAAGGGCGTAAACCCTGTTACTCTACAACGAGTACTATTGAGAGCTAATTGAATATCGCCTACATGATCTTGCCATAAGCTATCCGAATCTGTTTCAGCTATAGTGAGCATACTTTTTAAGGTCCTCATGACACGCTCGACCTGACCATTGGCTCTGCTGGAACCCGTGGCTATTAAGTGTAAATCAATACGATTATCTTTACAAAAATTCTTAAATTCAGTATTATCGTATGACCTACCACGATCTGCAATTATTCTTTTAGGAGCGCCAAACAAGTTTACTGCATTTTTAAGTGATTTAATAGCATCGGATGCATTTAGGGTTAAGGTATGTTCTAATAAGACGAATTTTGTAAAACCATCAATAATCACGGAACAATACTCCTTGCGCTCGCTTTTTCCGCTGAGTTTACCGGTTAAATCTAAATGAATTGTATGCCATGGAATGGCCAATTTAGGGATTGAATGTAGACGAACCTGCTGGGCACCCGACGGACCTTTGGAAGCCTTACAAATGACGCACGAATCTACGAATTTTTTAACAAGTTTGGACATATTGTGGAACCAATACAGATCGTACAATTTATCGAGCGTTTTTTCAAAACCAAGGTGTTTTATTTCGCTGTGTACATGACTAATCATTGACCAGGTTAAGGAGTGTGGCAATATCGGTAACCATTTAGTGGTTTTATTACGTTCTATTTTACGGTAAAGTATGCCTTGCCTAATATCGTATGTGTGCGATGTTTCAGACGGCAAATCATTTGAGCGGAATTTGGAAACAATGTCCGATATTTCAGAATCCCGTTGTTGTTCTACGGATAACCAACTCCTCTCTAGCTCAGATAAATTTACAATTTTAGCTGGTTTATGAGTAAAAGATTTGTCAGCATGATTACGTGAAAGGAAGTCTGCATGTGCCATATTTTTCCCCTCTTTATAGATGATATCAAAGTCGTACGACTGCAAAATTGCCCACCACCTATGCACTCTAGGTGTAAGGTCTTTTTTGGAATGAGAGGCCTTTAAGGCGTTACAGTCAGTATAAACCGTAAATTTACGCCCATATAGGTAATGTCGAAAATGTTCCACAGATTTAACTACGGCTAATGTTTCTAATTCATACGAATGATAACGACTTTCTGCATTTGTGGTTTTGTGACTAAAATAAGCGACAACATGAGGTAGATTATTATTTTTTTGTATTAGTACAGCCCCATATCCTTCACTGCTTGCATCAGTGTGAAGTTGGATGGGTAAAGAAGGGTCAAAGATTTTTAAAACTGGCTCAGAAATTAGATAATTGACTATTTTCTTGTGTACGTCATTATGTTCAGAGGACCAATTAATTTTACCCTTTTTGACCGCGGTTAAAGGATACAAAGGTTTCATTAATTTTGAGAAATTTGGAATAAATTGTCTAAAATAAGTGGCTAGGCCTATAAATTGTCGGACCTGAGTAGCAGTGCTTGGGGGAGAGATATTTTTAAGGGCTTCAATCTTACGGGGATTTGGTCTAATTTCTCCAGAGGATATTACAAAACCCAGATATTCAATTTTCGTTTTCATAAATGAACATTTCTTAAAATTAAAAGAAAATCCTGCTGTAGACAAAATATCTAGCAATCTATTTAAACGATCCAACCCTTCTTGAACGGTTACTGATGCAGAAAGTACGTCATCCATGTAAACCAGAATTTTATCGTCATTTAGAGGTTTAAGCGCAGTATTTATAGCCCTTTGAAAAACCTGCGGAGCATTTCGTAAACCAAACGGCATGGTTAAGTACTCAAACTGACCTGAAGGTGTCACAAAGGCAGTTTTCTCTATAGACTCTTTATGTACGCAAATTTGATGAAATCCAGAGGCCATATCCAAACTGGAGAAGAAACAGGCACCATGTAACTTATCAATTTGATCACTAATTAGTGGTAAAGGATAGCTATCTGGTCGAGTATTGCTATTGAGTTCCCTATAATCAACACACATACGATCGCTACCGTCCTTCTTTTTTATTAATAATATAGGACTTGCGAAAGGCGAAGAACTTTCTCGAATTATATTAGCGTTTAGTAATTCTTGAACCTTGTCATTAACAATTCCTAACTCTATGGGCGATAGCCTGTAAGGTCGCCTATGTACGGTTTTATTTGGATCTATAAGATCGATTTTTAACTCACCGGTCTTAATACGTGTAGTGGGAAGGTTTTGTATAAAATATGGGGAATATTTAGATAGTATTTCAATCAAAAGATCCTTTTCTTTACCAGTAAGATCTGTGTCAATCAAATTAATGTCAAGAGGCATTTCTAATTTAGAGCTAAGATTTGAAATTTTATTTTTGGAAAAGGTTAAACTATCGTCAGTAATCACAACGGATATTCCTTGCTTTAAAATATCGCGACCTAATAATACGTTTTCATTGAGACATTCATCAGGCAAAACGTGATATGTAACATCGATAAGACAGTTTTGTACCATGGTTGGACATTTTATTTGGAGAAAGCAATTAACATTATTAGAGCCGACCCCCTTCAAAAGTACTTGTTCATGAAACTTTTCACCAGTAAGAACATCGCAGTTACTTTCCTTTATAAGGCTACACTCAGACCCAGAATCAAATAAAAAAGGAAATTGCTTACCCCTTATCTCTAGAACACCACGCGCTGCTCTGGAACACAGGTTAACTTGTTTGCTGGTGGTGCTCGGTGCGGGATCTTCTTTCTTCCTCCAGCGTTTAGGGCAAGTGGTGACTACGTGGCCAGCCTCGCCACATACGAAGCAGGTTACCCCAGGGTTCGGTTGTGGAGATTTCGCTGAACCAGGTGTGCCTTTTGAAGCACTGTGCTGTTTGAGACGACATTCTTGCCCTCGATGACCCATCTTGCCGCAGAAATTGCAGCTTCCCCGAAATGGTATTGACGGACGGAACCTTTTTGTGTCTGGTTCGGATGTGCCCGCTTCTTCATTTCTTCTCTTTAACGAGAAGCTGCGCAATGTACGAAAGAGTTGATGCTTATCACTTATAACCACAGAATTGAGTTCGCGGCGAATTCTGTCATCGCACTGAGACAAGACAGATATGGCAAAACCCGTCACTACACTTTCCGGTAAATTTGCATCAGGAACCTTTTCAATAAGTTGCCACAGTCGCATTCCCGCCTCAGCCGGGGCTTCTTTGTTATCAATTTGAAATTTGATAATTAAATCAAAATGGTCCTGCATTGTCATGGGTTTGGAAAATTTAGACACTAGCATTTCCTTAATAGAAACCCATGAAATATAATCTGGCTTGATTTTTGTGAGACACATCGCGGCGCGGCCCTTAAGTGAGTGAGTGAGTGCTAAAATAAGGTCTACACCTTCTAGTTTCTTACTCTCAATTATGATCTCACTTAACGCACACCAGTTGATAATGTCAGCTTCAGGTGCATCAGGATCGAAAGGAACCAGCATCGATTGCATACTGGGTGTCATATGGCGAGGTGTCATACTATCAGCTATTTTTTTAAAAATTGATTCCATACTAGCCGAAAAAAATGACATTTGTTCCTGTATTAAATTGCCGGCTGTCCCAGATAAAGGTGGGAGTGGGTCTGATCCCACTTCTGATGACGGCACAGGATCAGACATATTGAAAATAAAAGACGTTCGTTCAACAAAATTGGGATTTATTATGGCAGAACTTATTTAATTAATTCTACAGGAAATTACGGCTAATCAATTCCCTTTTTTTTATAAAGGATTATTAAAATGACACCCTACAATAATAGCAATGACACCCAATAATACAGTAACACATTAATTCCAATAATACAGTCACACCTTAGTACAGACAAAAGAGCAACAATATACAGAAAAGCAGAGTAACAATAAGTAAGAGTAATACAACCTGTGCACCGGGCCACGCCTGAAGTCAGAATGACCTTTCGCCGCTGCGCGGCGCCTTTTATACGCTAGTTTTGGAGGCGGGGTGACGACGTAGCGCGCTACGCCGTAGCGCGCATTAACTCCGCCCCGCAGCGAGGAGGTGGGAGGACAACGTAGCACGCTACGACGTAGAGCGCTACGACGTAGCGCACAATTGGCTCCGCCTCGAATGACGTAGCTCGCTACAGCGTGGCCTGATGTACGCGTTGTTTACAATGCGACGCCGACATATGTAATTAAATTATATGACATTCAAAGGTCATGGATATTTTTGAAACAATAGTCAATCAACTTGTAATGTTTTAAACTGGTGAAGCTTACAACGAAACGAAAATAGGAAGAATATTATTAAATACAGAGATTGCTATTGCAATCTCTGTCTGTTGTCTTTTAGGTGCACTATTGTGCACTGTAACATTATATTGATTGATTTTGAAATCAACTTTCATCATCATCTGCCTGGCCTTTTCCTAAGGCTTCCAGTCTTGCCGGATGCAGCTCAATACCAGTATTTTACATGGAACGACTGCCTAGGTAATACGATACCCCTTGGTGAGACTGGGTTGTCCGACTTTGGGCCACTGACTGCTTACTGCACAGATTGGCGAACAGTATTCCTTGGCGAATAACACCTAAACGTGGGGTTTAAGTGTTATTATTATTTTCTTAATATTTATTTATTCTTCACACTTTAATTTATTTGTATTGTTTATTCGTCTACACTTTATTTTTATTTTTATCCGTATCTGGCCTGACCGTGGCATCACCTTCACTTTGGGCCCTATCAGGGTACCGGCACTGTGACGCATTTTTTTAATGTTACAGCACGATGCTAAGATAGGAGCCTTTTGGCCTCGTACAGGACGAGTTTCGCTTCTTTTAATTTTTAAATATATATTTGTTTCTTTCTGTATAAGTTTTATACTGATAATTTTGATGTGTTTTGTCCTGTGCAGGATGATAAATGCTTTTTCTTTCTTTATTAACGACTGTCGAAAATCTAAAAATGACAGCCGGGACTAACGGCTTTACGTCCTGTCCGAGGCATGTAGGAAACTCGGTATGTAATAGGTGGTCATCCATTCACAGTCCAACCTAGGCAAGCATGGCATTAAAATCAACTTGCATATGAAAGCAAAATAATAGCCGTGCAGTAATATGCTAGCACAACATGGCAGACCATGTTGTGCTAGCATATTACTGCAGACAGTGTCGTAAGACTAAGCAACACAACCTGTATCTAAAATTACCAATATCACAACAACCAGACGATTAAACAATGATAAATGTAGAAACATTATACACTTGTAGTGTATCGTTAATTGTAATTAATCTAAGACGGGGATATATTAGTAAAACGTACAATACATGCTACGCCTCAGATTATGGTAGGAACTTACACGGATATGCGATTACATGGAATTGAATATTCTGTAATGTTCTCCATGATTCTGGAGTTCGGAGGGAAACAATGTCGCAAAATGGCTTACGGCCATTCTCAATAACTAACTTACAGGTAACGGAAGGTAGCTATCTCTGTCTGCTTGACATTAAGGCGCTTAGACGAGCTAAATTAGCAACTCTATTGGTGGTGGTTGAAACTTCGTTTGAAATGCTGTTAGAATAAAGTTCTCATCAGCTTGCACTACAAAGTGGTTGTTACGTCAGCCAATGCGGGCCAAATAGCGCGAAATGAGTGGTTTCGATCGATTTACAAAAAAACTATTGATTGGATTAAAAAACTGAAACAGTATCATGCTAATATATTGCTTGTAAAATTATTTGCCAAAAAATCAGAATGATCGCATGAATATAAGTATGTTTTTTATTGTTTGAAAGATATTTTTAGAGATAAGTTCGTGATTTATTTTTATCGAGCCAAATTAATTGTATTATGTTTTAAAAACAATATCATGCTAGCATATATCCTGAAGAATTTCATATATTTTTTTGGTCTTGTTTATAGCAGTGAATCATATACTTTTAGTAATTATAAAACTCGCGTTCAGCTCATGTAATCGCCTTAAGCTAACAAACGGTTAGAAATAAAACGTCGCAGAAAAGCTTTCTTTGATTTTTCCATAAATTCACAAGAAGGTGACGCGAATACGATATTTCACTACTTTGCTCTCGTTAGGCAGCTGATCAAGGACTTGATTTAGAAAGTGGTTCACCTGTACACGGCTCATATTGTTAGGAGGTTTCTTTCTCTGGAGCCCTGCGTCACTGGCACTGGTAGCTTGGACCCTGATCCCGACACCGGTGGGCTACATTTTTTTTTTGTATTTGAAATATTATTTTATACTAGGTGACCCGCGCTACTTTGGCTGCGTCACATAAGAGAGAAAAACGAAAGGAAAAAAAAATCCCCGTTTTTGCAACATTTTTCATTCCTGATCCGCTCCTAATAATTGTAGCGTGATGTTATATAACCTAAAGCCTTCCTCGATAAATGGACTATCCAACACAAAAATATTTTTTCAATTCGAACCGGTAGTTCCTGAGATTAGCGCGTTCAACCAAACAAACAAACAAACAAACAATCAAACAAACAAACTCTTCTGCTTTACAATATTAATAGTATAGATAGAATTATTTAAAATGTATGCAAGAACCTTTGAAGTTCCAAGGCTTATAAAGTTGATAAGCAATTTATAGGATAAGCATTCTGAAAACCAAATCTTAATCAGTTGACCAGGTGCATTGCCAAGCCAATATGCTTCATAGACCATAGATACAACAGATTACACGCAAACCGCAACAGTTATGCCGCCAATGTTATTAATAAATAAAAATAAAATTCATTTATTTCAGGCAAGATGCCCATAAAATAGACACAATTACACAAAAACAAATTTCATAATAGCAACAGCAACAGAATAACAAATGACATTACATTACCTGTAGTCAAAATTAGTGAATATATAAAATTAAAATGGAAATAATTAAAAAACTGAAATCAATCGAATTCAAATAAATCAAATTGAAATTACACTGTCATTATACTTATTAAAGTTGGACTTATATGAAATAAATTAAAAATGAATAAAAAATAAAAAAATTGTTCGCGGGAATATTGAAAGCCATATACAAAGAGAGCGTGCGTTACTCTAGATCCGATTACCTTAATTTGTTACAATCTTCATGAATTCAACATGAAGTTGTAAATAACTAGAAGATTGTACTCAATCCATCGCCTACGGACAGTCGGACACCATAGATAGATAGTTACCTGATTTCTAAGTTGGATACAGTAACTTGCGTAGGCCGGGAAGCAGCTTTAGCTTAAGCCCGCTTATGCGTAAAAATGTAATATCACAATATAAAGCATTACGATATTTTATAATATTTTAATCCGTTGAAAATTGATTTCATAATAGTAAATTAATCAGCGCATCTCATATCCAGAGCTCTCACAATTACCATCGGTTATAATAAAACCGATTTCTGTAATCGATTCTGATTATCATCAAGAAACGGTCGGGCGACCCGACGGCGTCCAAACGAATTAATAAATACGTCATCTAGTCGGCCATCTTCACGGTTCCAAATTCAAATTACGAAAATCGAACCGAAAAAACGTCGTTTTAACGGACTTTTTTTGTTAAAAAAAACTCAAGGTGCGGACGTTTTAATACACCTGCTTGCACTATTGTATAGTTACTCACAAAATTTATCGAAACAGGTGTATTTGAAAACTGAATTTATTCTGACTGATACCTATTCACCCTAATTAAAACGGAGATTAAAGAAATTTTTATCAATTGAGTTTACTGACTTACGATTTTCTGTAGTCATTAATATTGTTGTAACGAATTTCTTCGATGACTTTTTAACTTATATATTTTATCATCGTATTTTGTAAACATACCTGTTATTAATGGGTGCTTGTTAATGTCAAATGTCGTAGTTAAACCCTTACGTTGACATTCATACTTTTTACAAAGTTTTTGTGGTCAAAACTTCAGAAGCTTAATCGTTGCGGTTATTGGAGAATAGTTTAATTCAGGATGTACGATAACATTAAAATAGCTGAAATAACTACTACCTGAATAAAGATATCCTACTAACATTTGTTGTAATAAATGTTGAGTATAGATATTTTAATCTTGTCAAGAAATTTTATGGTTATTGCGTTGGGTGGCGTTGATATTATAAATTAAACTCGCTTTTTGTGTTTGTTTGTGTGACAACGATGTTCTTCTGAACTATGCTACGGATTTTGATACAGTTTTTGCCAATTATTAGAGAGTCTATTCCGGAAGGTTTAAGGCACAAAAGTGTCCTGGGGGCCTAAAAAGCCGCTATATTAGAACCCGAGAAAATAATATGAATTACGTTATAATTCGTAAAATGACAATTGTCAAAGACAATGACAAAGACAATAATTTATTAAATGTGTTTGTGAACATTTTAAGATATTTAAGGTGATTTATATTATTATAGTATTATAATTCTGAAGAGGTTGCTGTTTCATGAGTCCTAACGACTCCCGACTCCCTTTAAGTCTACTCCCGATATAAAAAATGCAAAAGTTTTTCTAGTATGGATGTGTATTTACTGATTCACGCAAAAACTAGAAAACAGATTTGGATAAAATTTTGCACATAGATAGCTTATAATCTAGATTAATTTTATTCCAGTAATAAGATATGGTATCCCACAATTATCAAACTTCACACAGGCAATGCCTCTGACAGAAGCTATTAATCCATAATTTTATGAGAAAATGGACAAATTGTTGAAAGGCGCGCACTTGAGATGAAATAAAATGGGTTTTATTGCGAAAAACACAAATTAGCGGCTTGCTAGTAAAGTTTAATAGTTTTGTGCAACGTATGGCGGCTGACGAAGAGGTCATTAAAGTTTTAACACCCTGTTACATGAGTGTCGGGAAAGTACCTTGATGTAATGACTATTCCTATATACTAAGTTACTTGTTAGACTATTTTACTGCCTATTTCTTTTAAGTTAACTTCGAGTTTATTGAAATAAATCTCTAAGGTCCATGTTCACCGAAAAGATAACGGTCTGATTGTTTATGTATAATAAGTATGTGTTTACAAACAAAAAGTATATATGTAGTATATCAACTGTCTGGTGACCACGACACAAGCCTTGCTTAGTGTGGCACTAGACGGCGCTGTGTGTAATGTCCAGCGATATTTATTTATTATTATATTTATTATTTATTTATTGTCTAATAACGCCTGTCACTGTGACATGTTTCCATACAAAAATGTGTTTTAAAGCAGCTGATGTTTTTAAATAATGAGACCGTCATCTTTTTTGTGAACAAAAACCTAACTCTAGCAATACTTTGATTGATTGCCACTGAGTAAATCCTGATGGAAAAACCAAAAATTTTTTTTTGGTATATCATCTGCCTAGCCTTTACAAATTATTTTGGGGTCAGCTTCCAGTCTAACCAGATGCAAGTTCTACGTACCAGTATTTTACATGGAGCGACTGCTTATCTGACCTCCAAAGCCCAGTTAGTACCAGGTAATACGATACCCCTTGGTAAGACTTGTTGCCAGATGTTTTGGGCCTCTGACCTCCTAACGACTTTGAAAGATCTACAAATGACAGCCGGGACCAACGGCTTTAAGTGCTTTCCCAGACACGGTGTGCGATCCCCCGTTCAAATACCAACCTAAACAAGCACGGCTTAACCTAACGATCGACCCAAGCGGCTAATATTATTAAGCTTCTCTGAACATGCTTAGCAGATTTCGAAGTACCGATCTCTAGATCAACGAAGTAGGCGAGACGAAATGAAAATCTGTTACATTAACACGTCTGATCAATCAATCATTTCTACATGCTTAATTTATCGTTATATTTATGTAACAACATCTAACGATATGTGTACCAATTATACAGATGCAATCACAGTAATTAATTACTTGGTTTGAAGTGACAGAAAAACGCCCACGCTTCACTGACGCGTTTTGATTGATAATATTTTATTCGTGTTTCCTCTGCTTTCGTTTTAAGTAGGATCTAATCGGAGGTCACCTATACATTCTTAAAAATAAAATAAATGAGAAAATATATTTTCCTTAACACGAGTTCCAAAGGTCTCCACACAAATAAAGAAAGAAAGAAAGAAAAAGCATTTATTAACCCGACAGGACAACACATAAAATAAAAAAATAAAAAAAAATGGTTGGTGGCACAACGGTTGCCTAAAGACGAAAAGAAAAAGGTGGCGAGAGGATTTGGACGCGTATCGCGAGGGTTAATCCGAGGCGGCACAGCAAAAGAGTACATGGAAGGAATTGGGGGAGGTCTATGCCCAGCAGTGGGACAGTACAGGCTAACATAAAGAATACGAGTTCCAGCAACAACGACATTCTATAACCATAGTTTTAGAACAGAATGATCAAGCTTGACTATATCTATGTCATTACGCCTGAAATCCCCGAGAGGGTTAGGTAGACCTAAATAGTACACCTACATTTCACTAAATATGTTTGAGCCCCATGCGACCCGATTACCATCAACCGAGCTCAATTCCAGACTGTGTCTCTTCCAGTTTCTGTGCTGTGAAATCGTTAGGTTACCACAGATCCAATAAGATAGGATTCGATGGTTTTCATATAAGTACTTACTGTATACGAAAACAAACTTCTCTTCTCATCTGTTTTCTGGAATTTAAACATGATATTTTGCGAAGCGTCTCAAGACGAAATTCTGTGTTGCCAGCGTGTGTTGGACCGAAACGTGGTCGCTCACAATGGGCCTTATCAAAAAGCTTAAAGTCACCCAAAGGGCAATGGAAGACATCCGAACCAAGGTCACCGACGTAGCCCGAAGAATTGCCAACTGAACTGGCAGTGGGCAGGGCACATCGATGGGGCCGAAAAGTTCTGGAGTGGCGACCGCGAGCCGGAAGGCGATGCGTTGGACGACCTCCCACTATGTGGACCGATGACCTGGTGAAGGTTGCTGGAATCCGTTGGATGCGAGTCGCACGGGACCGGTCAATGTGGCGACACTCGGGGGAGGCCTATGTCCAGCAGTGGACGTCTTTCGGCTGAAATGATGATGATCATGATGATTTTGCGGAATGTTGTTGCTTTATGGAAATATAAGCATCAACATTCCGCCAAAAGTCCGATCAGCTCCTAAGCACAAAACAACATCTAAACAGGTGTTTACATTCCCCCGGGGCAATTTTGACACTGCACACCGTGCGTATGCGCACTCTTTGAGCCAATTTATTACACATGACGGCTCCACAGCAAATAGATAAACGGAATTTAAAACATAATTATGTGTTTGCGGCCATCCCTAAAACAGATAATTGGCTGAGCTGTCAGTGATAGAATTTATAGATAGATTCGAAGTGACAATAGCCGTAGGGCTTATGTCGAGTTGGTAGGTTGTGAAATTATTTTAGCTGTAATTTAATAACTTTCGTTTTGAAAGGTGTGAGAGACGTTCAGTGAGAATTGTGCACGTTTTTACTATTACTAGGGAATACTTAGATATCGTTCTATCTTTTCTTACTTTCATGTATTTCGGCGATAAGTCTTGAAAGTTCAACAGTACCTTTTAACCCCCGACGCAAAAACGACGGGGTGTTATAAGTTTGACGTGTCTGTATGTGTGTGTGTGTGTGTATCTGTGGCATAGTAGCTCCCGAACGGATGAACCGTTTTGTTTGAAAGGTGAATTAGTCGGTAGTGTTCTTAGCTATGTTTGATAAGAATCATTTCAAGATGGCCGCCGCCACAAAATGGCGGAATACATGTTTATTCAACAACTCCCCCAGTAAGGGTATTAAATGGAAGGGCTTGATTAGAAGAATAAATTAAAAAAAACCAAAAGAATAAATGAAAAATCCAAGATAACTGCCGACACAAAATGGAGAAATCATTTTTTTTTCATTATGGGTATCAAATGAAAAAGTTTGACTAATAGAATTATGTAGTGAATTGAATGTATTGAAAGGGAATGTGGAATGATGAAAAAATACTTTGAAATTTTGACCCTATGTGTCGGGATTTTTAAACTTATGTAACTTGTTATATTTTATAAATTCATTTTACCTGATTTGTCCAGTATAATAAGCAATTTCCGTTTTCACCAACACTAAGCAACAATTAAACGAATGGCTGAAAATCCAATAGAATGCATTTCAAGACAATGACAAAACATTTATTTGAAGAAACACGAGTGTTCATTAACAAAAAGATCCATCTATTAGAAATCTTCTGAAAACTGGCATAAATTATATATAAATGGAATAGAATTTTATTTTCCAAATATGGGTAATACATAATAGTTCTTTCAACTAACTTCAACAAACTTCCCATACCTGGCAACACACAACACAACACACACACACACACCTATAGTTACATAACTATAATTTTATACCTCCGAAGTCCGAAGATGTCTCAACAACAGAACAGCCGGGTGACAAGCACGGCATTTAGATATATTTCATTACTTATGTCGTATTACATATTTACGATGGACTATAAAGAATGTACGCCTATTGGCAAACATTATTTGGTTATTATGAATGAATCCGGTATGTTGTGCAGTGTATTTTACAGGCGGTAGCGATTTAAAAAAGGGCTTTAGTAAATCTTGGGATTTTAAATTTGAATCTTGAATTTTTGAATAAAACTGAATCATCGTTAACTTGTGCCAGTATACAGTAAAGCAAAAAAGAAAGTAATGGTAAAATTGGGAGGAAAGTTTTGTAGTCGGTGAAGGTCAAAGGAACGACAGATAGTAGACTACGTGAAACTGAAAGATGAAATGGCTAGAAACAGAATGACTACTGAAATGAGGATTAAGAGAAAATTATAGAATAAGTGTAAAACACCGGCCCCATCTAGTTTTAAAAAAAATTGACTGTAAAAGTGTTTGTGAAACCTACTTACAAAATAATTGGATAGGAGTAGAAGAAATATGATACCAACAGGGTCACAATAATTCTGTAAACGAAACATCGCTTACAGAATTATTGTGAGAATGTTTAATTCTCAAGATGAGCTATGATGATGGGCATTACTCTCAAAACGGTGAATGAAAACATTGTAAGAAACATGTCCTAGAACAAAAAAATCGAAGACAATCCGCACTGGGCCCGCGTGCTGTATTATAGATCATTGAGAGGAGGCCTGTGTCCCAGCAGTGGGAACATTTTAGGCTGATGACGATGAAATGTTTATATTCTGTTCTTATTAACCGACTTCAAAAAGGAGGAGTTTCTCAATTCGTCGGAACTTTTTTGTTTTTTTTTTTGGGATGTTCCCCGATTACTCCAAGATGGCTGGAGCAATTTTTATTATTATTTTTGTTTGAAAGGGTATACCCCCCAGGTGGTCCCATAATCATCAAGTCGAGATCTGATGATGGATCCTGGAAAAATTGAGAGAACTCTTCAAATTTTATAGGCACACTTGATGTGATTTAGGTAGTTTTTGGAAAGGTACTTTCTTAAAATGATTTCATTTGGTGAAGGTCTGATGAAGAACTTCGGAGATAGGCAAACTCCTTAATAAATGATAGCAAATGGACTGTGTTTGCTGAAATCTCATGTCTATCTATTGTTAACACCAGTTCATAATATAACATCACGCTGCTACGCTGTGAAGGTTTAAGCACAAGTGAACCACTAGAAAGTGAAAAATAAAACATTTTTTGCAAAAAAAAAACCGACTCCAAAAAACACAAAAAAGTGAAAAATAATTTTAGCTTCAGAAGTTGGTGACAAAAAACTAAGTAAACAATCAAATAAAGGTCACCAACTATTTTTCACTTTTTTGTGTTTTTTGGAGTTGGTTTTATTTTTTTTACTCATTATGGAGATCACCGCTTATCACTTACACCACAAACCTGACTAAGACAAGTCAACTAATAATATTTTGCTCTGGCTAGCAACACCCGTCATTTGAAAGCCTTGTTCCAAGATAATGTCTTTTCTTAATTACCCCGGCTTATACATCGAATATCCGTATAGTTTAGTATTTATTATCTTATATAATGAATGAATGTTAATGAAAGGATTAATGGTCTAGTTTAGAGGATATGTCTGGTTTTAGTTGTTAATGAAAATTGTGTATTTCATATTTATTCATGCAATTTGTTCTGTAGGTTCGTTTTGTGATGATTTATTTGACGGATTGGTAAGACTTCGACGTCAAATCGTCATTAGTAGCTTTTTAGAAGAGATACCACAATTTTCTAATATCATAATAAATAATGTCCTCCTTTGAGAAAACCGGTGCCGTGAAAACACGATTGTTACTTTCATATGTCGCTCATTTGTCTGAAAACCCCGAGAGGCATCTTAGCCGGTGCAATCACCCGTTCAAGTTCGCCGAACGAAATCGAGACAGACGACGCGTTGGCGCGCCATTTTCTTTTCTTAAATGGCATTACATGGCGAAACAAGGAAGTTACAGTTTATTGAAATATTTTAGTCCCGAACATAGCCAGTCCAGATCATATAAATATCGTGGAGAAACCGCAGTATACAAGAACCTAATTTTGAAGACTTGTGCCATCCACCAACAAGCTGGGTCCGCCGCCCGAGTGGTAGAATTAAGCCCACCGTCTCTTATGAGACTACGCCTGTGTCCCACCAGTGGGAAAATTAAAGTCCTAGTATTATCTGTGCCTAGATTTACCGGTAACTTCAAGCAATAAACAGTTACAACCTCGTTATCGTTCATGGATATGTACGAATACGAATGTAACATATTCCTCTAGTGTAGTGTATTAAGTTAATTAACTGTTATTGCCTTTATACATAACTGGGGTTATGATCCCCAGGTATGAGGCTCCAAGTCTAATTGACATCGTTCTGTGGATAACTGCAGGTCTAAAGTTCACTGTTTTAGACTTTGACGATTTTTCACTACACTTAAAGTACTTACGGGATTATATCCGTGATTTTCTTTTGTTTTGAGCACCCGATATTTCGACGCTGTTGCAACCATCATGATCGCGGGAATACTCCAACAGCGTCGAAATATCGGGTGCTCAAAACAAAAGAAAATCACGGCGGATATAATCCTGTAAGTACTTTAAGTGGAGGTCTAAAGTTCAACTGAATAATGCATAGCTGAAGGAAAACATCGTGAGGAAACCGGCATGTCCTAGAACCAAAAATTCAAAGAGATGTGACATCTACCAACCCGCACTGGGCCTGCGTGGTGGATTATAGCCCATACGCAAAATACGCGCTGTGACGTGGAGTTGCTGACACCAGCCAGTGGTACAATACAAATGCATAGTTAAAAATATAACTGCATGACTAACTATTATTATTTATTATATTATTCTATTATTTTATTTTTGTAAATGTGAGGACCATGTCATGACCACTTTATTTTTTACTTTTTAATTTTTTTACCCCTCAACTGTCTGGCAGTTTGAGTTCTATAAGCGACCTACCCAAATGTCCTCTCTTTGGTATTGTTCGTCGTTTCGTTGAGCTCCTTGTGTTATATAATAACTCATTGCTCCATCTAGCAATCTGTAGTACAATGATAAATTATGGGTGTATTATTTATGTAATTCATTTATACCCCCCTATGTCTAATAGTAATTTTTGGAAAAAATTCCAGGACCAGATAGCTTATAAGTCGAACTACACGATAACTGACAGATGCTTGCACTGACTGGACAGGTTCACTCAAATCTGTGTGGTTCTTTCTTCAAAAGACCATTTCAGACACTAATATCTACATGATCCTCATGTGAATGGAGCAAGATTATGTCTGGACTTCAAAAGAGACTATAGGTCGTGGCTCACTTGCTTGTCAAGTGAGCCACGACCTATAGTCTCTATAAAATCAAATGATAAATGATGTTTATTTTGTAAGTTGGTTTTCACAAACACTTTTACACGTCTTTTTTATACTAGATGGGGTCGGTGTTTCGTACTACTCTGAGAAGAAACAGCCGAAATAAACTCAGGACCTCTGAGTATCATTTATTATAACTGAATGACGTGATGTCTGTCAATAGTCAAGTATTTTTTTACATCCATATAATTCAAATCATAATTAAAAGCGCAATTCAATTAAACAAGTCTTGCATGCAAGTACGACGTCACATTTGCGGATAAGTTGCTTGCATTGAAAACATGTTTTCAAGAGTGTGCAAATTGCATGCAGGTTTTACTTGCATACTACTTATTTTCCATCTATAAATACTTTGAAATGACAAATTTCTAAGCCTAATCTCAGTTTTCATGCATTTTTTTCTATTTCCTAAAGGCTTCCTACATTAATAAAAGGTTCGCACAATCCTACAGGTACCAGTAGCACTACAATTTCATTTTATTATCTTTTTACGTCACAAAACACAAATTTACCGCTTTGTCCGTTTGAATGGCGGTCATTGCTGAAATTTACCGCTCATTGTGCGAAGTAACCACCGGAGGGCCTAGCACTAACGTGCGATAAAAACATAGAGAAAATTCAAAACACAATCCTTGAATCCAAAATACTGCAATATCATAAAATATCACAGGAGATTTTTATTAATTTGTGATCAGCATAATAAGTATTAACCATCATCTTCATCATCATCGTTTCAGCTGAAAGACGTCCACTACTGAACGTAGGGCTCCCCCAAGTGACCACACACTGACCGGTCCCGTGCAACTTGCATCCAACCACCTAGTGGGACGCCTTCCAACGCAGTTTGTTGATTTGCGGTCGGCACTTCAGAACTTTTCGGCCCCATCGGCCATCCGTTCTGCGAGAAATGTGTTTAAACTAAACAAGGTAGCAATAGAAGTGTAAAGCCAGTTAGCACGGGAACGATCTGCGACTCCCGCATTCCCCTAAAACTTAAGGGGAAGATAAAACAATGGTAAGACCTGCTGGGTTGTATGGATCAGAATGTTGGGCCACAAAAGGGATGAATGAAAAGCTCTGCATATCGCGGAGATGAGAATGCTAAGGGGGTGTGTGGTGTTACGCGAATGGATAAAGTAAGGAATGAGTATATTAGGAGAAGTCTGTAAGTGGCGCTGGTGACTGAAAAGTTGTGTGGTAATCGGTTGTCGTGGTATGGGCATGTGATGCGGAGGAATGAGGGAAATGTCGTGAAAAAGGTTTTGAGTATGAATGTGGATGAGTATTTGAGTAGAGGAAGACCAAAGAAACGATGGATGGACTGTGTTAAGAAGGATACGATATAAAGTTACTTAGTTTGGTGTACAGAAGGCTTCGTTAAAGGCTTTGTGATGAGGTGGTTTACACCCTGTATACCTTAAATAATGACCGTATGTGTCAGGGTTTTCTTTTAATTTTAATTTTTAAATTTATTATAACTTGTTATTTTATGAAATTCTCACAAATCTCTAATTACACCCTATTACTAACACTCATGGTGTAAGTCAAATCTCTCGACCTAAATTGTTCACAAGCCTCTTTTCTTTACTGCCGCATAGCGTACCTACGACCGCTCCCAACATATTTGAATACACCCACTCTGTTTTAAAACCGTTAACTAAGTGTAAAATTTCATGTGCGCATGTTAAACTTACTTAAATGTACATTACTTGATGATTCTAAACACGACTTGTTTGGTGGACAAACAAAGGTTGATCAAACTCTAAAAATGATGACTAAATTGGGAGACGTAATTAGGAAACTAGTTAGTACTGGTTTGTTTCCGGTTCGCCCACTTGAATGAAGATTTTTGGAAGAAAATACTTTCCATTTCTCATACTCGGAAAGTAGTGTTTTTTTTAACCAAGTAGTGGTTTATAGCGAGTACCTACTCAGACTATGGCCTCGCTGCGCTCGGGTGTCTAAATACCTCGTATGGAAATAGATTATTTTCGACCTTTGTGTAACAATCTACTATAGTGTGTTTATGCTTAAATTATTTTGAAACTGTATTTACAACTTTAATCATCTGTTTAATTTTTTCTCAAATAAGTTGGAGTCGGCTTCCAGTCTAACTGGATGCAGCCGAACGCCAGCATCTTATAAGGAGCGACTGCTTATCTGACTTCCACAACCCAGTTAGTACTGGGTAATACGATACCCCTTGGTAAGACTGGTTATCAGATTTGATATGAGACACGTAACCGTTTCTATTGATATGATATTTAACCTGCGTGCCCTGATGGCACACGACAGGAGTAGATAGACGCTGGTGTTAGTGCTAAACGCATAGCTAAATTGTGGGCGGACTCATTATAGATTGTTATCGACCCGATAATAGGCTAGTTTCCACCATCGCATCGATAAAAAAATCAATTTAGTCCGTCACTTGAGTATTGGAAAATAATGGACACGATTATGTAAATCAATGAATATTGTCAAAGATAAAACGCATCAAAACTCGGGAGTGGAAGCTCATGACGTCAGTACGCTCTAAAAATTATACGTAGACGTGACGTATTGAGAGTTTTAAAAACGTCGTATCTTCGGCAATTTTGGTTTACGTTACAAAAGGAAACATACGGGTCAAATATTTCTTGATATTCTTACTGATGGACTAAAAATACTTTTCAGTTGACAAGCCTATTATAGGTCAATTAGATACCTACATTTCCAAATGAATGTCGTTTCTTTGAAAAAATGCCACTAAATACATACATACATAGTCATTATTATTCATTTTGTTACTTATAAAAATATTGATAGGTTACGACTTCTACTTCCATTACCAGGCATCCAAGGAAAATCCTTTAAAACATAAATCCAGCAAGTCAAACCTTTCACACCATAGGTCTGACCTTACCACTAGCACCCATGTTTCTACTTGCTAGCACTGACTAGCATCATATTCCTATTTTATCGAAGAAGAAGCTGCAAACTCAAGATATACAGGGTGTAAACCACCTCATCACAAAGCCGTTAACCAAGCATTCTGTATATCAAACTAAGTAACTTTCCGCAAAAAATATTGCTGGGAAACATCTTTTTTTTTTGAGGATAAATCATGCTTTGTGGTATAACTCAATGTAGGTAACGCACTTAAAATCATTGTGCGGATGGATGGATTCAATAGTACGGAGGTCGTAGATAGATATTTAAGGTAAAAATCATTCGACAAGAAGTGGTATTTAAAAAAAAACTTGTAAAATTCTTGCAACTTTGACCCCCTATATCTCCGTAACTAGAAGGTTCCCCGGTATGGTGTAGAACAAAAAAATGATCAGAATGGCGAGGAGAACAAGTGCCTTACGTATTCGTTAAGAGGTGTGTTACACCCTTTATGACTATCCACACAATTGCGGAACTAGTTTCCATAAAACATTGCGTGTGTAGTTGCAGTAGATACAGTGTGAACTATGGAAATTTCGAAAATTTTCTAGAGTCGAAACCTAATTGCCGAGTTCTAAAATTGTTGATTGGTTATGCATAGAACCAAAAATCTTTGAAAAAAATCTGTCTTATAAAAGATGGACTATGAAATCTTTTCTGGAATACTTGACGGTGCTTAGAAAATATCTCATGAAGTCGTTCAAAGATTAAACAGTCACAAAGTTTGTTACAGAAGCTGATTCAAACTTGGTCTTTTTTGTAGCCCCTTTTAAGGCTTCCTTGCAAGAAAATTTACCAATTTCTTCAATTATTTATACTCTAATCTACATACTAGTAAAACCATGCATTTAATATGTTTCTCCCTTTAACTGCAACACATACCCTTACACACTACCGAGTGAAAAAAACTACCTTTTATCTTACTTTACTTTTTATTCGTATTCTCACTTGAACCGTAATACAAGCTGCTATGTCAAAACAATTTTCCTTACGTTATTATACAGTCTTCTACTGGTCTACTCATTTAGTAAGACCACACATTGCTCATCATTTGCACTTGAACCGTAACACATACTCCGTAATACATGTTGCCGTGTGAAAATAATTTCCCTTACGCTATTGAACGCCGTTTTCTATGGCCGCTGTGACGTCTACTACACTGTATTCAATAACCTATATTGTCGGACTCAACTAAGTGCCTTTGCGCAGCTAGGGGGAGCGCACACTGCGGGGTAGAGACAGAATTAAAATTAAAAATTAAAAAAAAAAAAAGTATTTATTCATTAACCACAAAAAAAGACACCAAGTTGATGATTGGAGCCTCCTTTTAAGCAACAAAAAGCCTGTTTTAGGAGACTCCGCTCTTTCACAGCAAGTTTTTGTAACAGAACAGAAAAAAAAAATAAAAAAAACAATAAAGAAAACAGAACAGAAAACATAAAAGAAAACATAACAGAAAACATAAAAGAAAACAGAACAGAAAACATAACACAGGGGGGGGTTGTGTGTTTTGTGCGTGAGTGTGTAGGTGAGTAAGTGTGAGTAGGTGAGCGCGTGTGTGTGTGAAATGGGTGAGTTAAACTATGTGCTGCAAAAGCTTCTCAGTATCATCATAGGTAAATGGTTTTATCCAATTTGTTACCATTTTTTTACATTCATGTAGTTGTTTAGTGTATATGTTTATCTCCTTATTTACTCTATTATATAGCTGAGCAGAACGTTTGTTGTATTGTATCGCAGCGAAATTTGTTTTAGTTTGAGGAATTTGGGCCATTATGTCCAAATTCCTCAAACTAAAAGAAATTTCAAAAAGAATATAGTTTATGTTTTTTTTTAATATGGGTAAAGGCCATATTGTTAGAAATTAACACTCCATGGTACGACTTGTTGTCCAGGGGCAAGTAGAAGGCAAGAGGTCACGCGGTCGATCACCTACGCGTTGGACAGACCTTATAAAAGCTACAACAGAAACGTTCATGGTCCAAAGCTCCCGAGATGCTGAAGACCGCAATAAGTAGAGGCGCATCGCGAGGGCTACGTTATCCAAAGAAAATGCATCATCGTCAACCACGACCATTCTGTCAAGATTGCACGACTGAGGAGGAGGAAAGGCCTCCCCAATAGCCTTCAACTCTTCTCTTTATGCGGTTTTCGATGGCAAATCTCTCTCAAACACCTCTGGCGATTTTCAATAACCTACCAACAGGCATCGGTAGGTTGCAAACTCTCTGTTTGACATTTTATTAACAACCGATAGAAAACAAACTTCACAGAAAAGCTTTCTTTTATTCTTCTATGAATAAAGTAGGTGATACAAATAAAAGTTACTTTGTTTATACAAAACACCGATAGCTACGAGAGTAGGCCTATTAACTAACAGTTATTCGTAAGTAAGTTACAGAAAACGGATATGTCGACATATTATTGATAAATAAATCAAGTAAATTCTACAATTTTGTTTTATTTTATCCACAGATGCAGTATGGAAGACGAAGAGATGCTGAGCCAACCCCAGATAAATTGATATAAGGGCAGAAGAACGATGATAATGGTGATGATGATGATGATGCAGTTCGTCCCACTGTGCGCCCCGCTTATAGCGGAAGCTGCGCGTGCGTCGATTAATACACGTAGCTGTCGCGGTAACAAATTGTGCGCCAAATGAATGCCAATTGAAACCACCGACGAATGGATTACTTTCCAATGGGATTGAGGAAGCGAGTTATTTAATAATATTGAAGAAAATAACTCTGATAAGATACCAAATAATTTCTTATAGAAGAAGATAGACAAAGGAAGGTACGTTAAGCCGTTGGTCCCGGCTGTCATTTGTCTATCTTTGATAGTCGTTACAGGTAGTCAGTGGCCCCAAAAGTCTGACACTAGTCTTAAAAGTGGTATCATATTTCCCAGTATTAACTGGGTTGTGGAGTTCAGATAGGCAGTCGCTCCATGTAAAATACTGGTATCAGCTGCATCCGGTTAGACTGGAAGCCGACCCCAACATAGTTGGGAAAAGGCAAGGCTGATGATGATGATGATTTAAGTTACTTTGTCGCATTAGATTTATCATCTGTAATGGCAAAGGAAACATGTAATAATAATAAAAAATAAATAAAAAAGTTGAAAAATATTGAGAACAAGATGCAAGATGAACCATTGTGACTAAATAATAACAGTTGCAGAGGTCGATTTTCTAGGTTAAGCGATGCTTGCCAAGGTTGGTCTGTGGATGTATGTAATTTTTAATTCATGTGTAGACCAAGGAGTGTTCCCAGATTTAATGAAATACAGTAAAGTCATACCTCTTTTCAAATCCGGGGACAGTAAAGATGCCAATAATTATAGACCTGTATCCGTGTTGCCAGTTTTTAGCAAGGTTTTTGAAAAAGTAATGCTTAATCAAATGCTCTATCATTTTAACACCAACAGAATCTTGCATGATCAACAGTATGGTTTCACCAAGGGACGTTGTACAACTGACGCCGGTGTAACCTTATTAAAGCACGTTTTTGCTGCGTGGGAAGAGTCCCAAGACGCAATAGGAATTTTCTGTGATCTCTCCAAAGCTTTTGACTGCGTAAATCACGACACATTACTTTTGAAACTGGAGCATTACGGACTGGGTAAACTTGCACTTAGCCTGGTAAAATCATATTTGAGTGATAGACTGCAATATGTTCAAATAAATGGTGTCAATTCACAGGGTTTGAAAGTAAAAATGGGGGTTCCGCAAGGCTCAACATTGGGTCCTTTCCTTTTTCTAGTCTATATAAATGATCTACCCTATTTATTGAAAAACCAACCACATAATATGGTGTTATTTGCTGATGACACTTCCCTAATTTTTAAGATAAATAGACGGGCCCAAAATCTAGATGAGGTGAATAACGCCCTTCTTCAGGTCCAAAGTTGGTTCACAGCAAACAATTTGGTATTGAATGAAAAGAAAACTAAATGCATAAGATTTTCCTTACCGAATGTTAAAAGTAGTGATTGTGAGATAATATTGAATAAAGAGAAACTTGAATTCGTAGATAAAACTGTTTTCCTGGGGCTTACGCTTGATTCAAGGCTACAATGGGGGTCTCACTTAACATCGCTTGCGGGGCGCTTAAGTTCAGCAGCATATGCCATCAGAAAAATCCGTCAATTCACTGATGTAGATACCGCTAGACTGGTCTATTTTAGTTACTTCCATAGTATAATGTCTTACGGTATTTTGCTATGGGGACGGGCTGCTGATATTGAGTCTATATTTATTCTGCAGAAAAGAGCCATCAGAGCCATATATAATCTTCGTAGGCGCGATTCTCTAAGGGAACTATTTAAGGATATTGGCATCATGACGGTTCATTGCCAATACATCTACGAAAACATAATGTACGTCAGAAAAAATCTGCATCTTTTTGGTAAAAGAGGTGACCGACACAATTACAGTACTAGAAATAGGAACCAACTAGTTCAGCCAGGCTTTAGACTCGCTAAAGTAGACTCATCTTTCATGGGGTACTGTTTGAGATGCTATAATAAAATTCCACAAAGTATTCTTGAACTGAATGAGAAAAAAATTAAAACATGCATTAAACGCACACTATGTAAACAAGGATATTACAAGTTGAGCGATTATATCGCTGATAAAAATGTTTGGCTTAATGCTGGTCCTGCTCCACATGGACAGGGGCGCAAAAATTGATAGCATTACATGGTATTGTTGGAGCTGCTGAAGATTGTACAACTATCTTTGCATTGTATAGATTCAATGTTAGTATTATATAATCGCATAGCCCATATTGTGTGAGTACTATGTACTAGTAAGCTATCATTCACTGGAAACCTACGGCAGTTCTTGACTTGAATGTGCCCTGGCGGTTGAGAGTATGTCATGCTCTCTCAAATGTCTCGCTGATGGTGGCGCGTATGTCGGACCATTTAGTTCCCTTCAAAATGGTTGAGCTGAATGGTGCTGATCCATGCGTCATGCTCGTGAACGGGCGCTGTCAGTTGTGACTGGTCATCTCTTAGTCGCCATGGTTTATTTGAATTAATTATTTTGTTTTTGAGTTGTATTTTATTTTTGTTTTGCTATGGACACTTTTAACGTGCACATCTTGCTACATTGTTCTCACATAATATACCATCTCAACAAGAATGATGTAACCAAGATTTTGTAACAATATTTTGATTTAAAATAGTGTCCATGGAGTTTCTTGCCCGTTCTTCTCCATAGAGATCTACGCTAGGGAATGGGCAACTACAGTACTTTCACAGTTTTTATGTCTTGTGACTGGGACTGTAGCTACTTTAAATGTTCATTTTTGTTTCGACAATTCAAAAGTGCCTGTAACTGGCCTACTTGAAATAAATGCTTTGATTTTGATTTTGATTTTGATTTTGATGGGTGACCTGACTATCCATTACATACCGAGTTTCCAGACCCTGTATATAAAAGAAGTTTTTACGTAGCAAGTACTCTTTAACACTTTGCAAGTCCTTGCGTCTTTAGCGGAAACTGTACAAGATCAAAATCAAAATCAAAGCATTTATTTCAAGTAGGCCATAACAGGCACTTTTGAATTGTCGAAACAAAGATGACATTTAAATGTAGCTACAGTCCCAGTCACAAGATATAAAAACTGTGAAAGTACTGTAGTTGCCCATTCCCGAGCGTAGATCCCTATGGAGAAGAACGGGCAAGAAACTCCATAGACACTCTTTTAAATCAAATTATTGTTACAAAAATCTTGGTTACGCAATTGGTTATCTCGGTAAGCTGCGCAAGAGTCGATTAATACACATAGACGTCGCAGTAACAAATTGCGCGGCAAATGAATGCCGATTGAAACACACAGAAGGTACTTTCCAATAGGAATTGAGGAAGCTGAACTACTATTGTGAATCGAATTGATCTATTGGAGGTTTAGAAATAAGTTATTTCTCAAGTAGTTTAATATTCTATTAGCAATAGAAGGAAAATAGTTAGCGATCTATCAAAGAAGAAAAACCTTTATAAAGGCCACCGATTGAATATTATATTATTAATTTTTTTTACAATTTCCTTTATTCAAGTTACACAAACTTTTTATATTTTTAAATATTAATATAAAAAACATAATATACATATATTATTATTTTTTTATTATTATTTTTCACTATTGTTATTTTATTAATATACTGTTATTATTTGATTGAACGGTGGTCGATACACCTATAGGCTCTGCCCATATTACATGTAACTTAAAACACATCTGACGTAATGTGGGTGTACTATTAATTATGACGACCCGAATGGCGTAGCGGTAGTGAGGCTGCCTTACGTTGTTAGGGTCTTGGGTACGAATCCCGGTAGGAACAAAAATGTTTGTGTGATGAGCATGGACATTTGTTTCCGAGTCATGGATGATTTTATATATAATAAGTATGTATTTACAAACAAACAAGTATATAAGTAGTATATCAACTATCTGGTGTCTACGACACACGCCTTGCTTAGTGTGACACTAGATGGCGCTGTGTGGTAATGTCCAGCGATATTTATTTATTTATTAGGTACACCTCTACCTAACCATTTGGGTATTACAGTCGTAATTTTATCATCCTCAGCCTCCTAATGTTCCCACTGCTGGGATACAGAGGCCTCCTCTCTATGAGAAGGAATGGGCTATAATCCACCCAGGCCAGTGCTAGTTGGCAGATGTCTTCGAATTATTTGGTTCTAGGACATGCCAGTTTCCTCACGATGTTTTCCTTCATTGATTTTTAGAGTAGCGGTGATAAAATAACTAACACAAAGGAATGTGCCAGTCTGGGTCGAACCCACGATTTACTGTTTGTAAGTCGGTGCCGCCACCACTGAGCCACGGCTGCTCTCTGTAATTTAATGTTATGTAAAAACCAGACTAGTCACTTTCGGACCAAATTTAGTCACGAGTTCGTTAACCGATGATGAATTATTTTAGGAATTGTACCTCTTATTTTAATCAGACGCTTGTACTGTCAATATGGACAATATAGACGTTAATTAATAGAAAAGGTCTGATGCCTGTCTCAAAACATTATTCCAAACAATGACTAATCAAACAAACAATGAAAATCTTTTCAACGAAGAATAGCACCTACCTTTAAAGGAAAGAGATGGCGAACTTGTTAGTGGAGAAGAATTGAATACAATTGGTTCGTTAATTAGTTAGGTATGAAAACTGTTTGGTGTTTTCAAGTTGTGAGCAAAATATTTAAATCATGACTCTGAGAAAGAAGCCTCATCGCTATACAGGGTGTAAAACACCTCTTAACGAAGCTAAAAGGCACTTGTTCTCCCCGTTATTGCGATTTTTTTTTTCTACACCATACCTGGGAACCTTCTAGTAACGGAGATATTGGGGGTCAAAATTACAAGTTTTTGACAAGTTTTTTTTAAATGCAAGTTTTAATTGCAAGGTTTTAACCTCCAAGAACCCCGTACTATTCAATACATCCATCAACACAATGTTTTGAGTGCGTTACAATGAGTTATACCACAAAACGTGATTATTCACCCCAAAAAAGTCGCTTCCCAGCAATAATTTTTGCGTAAAGTTACTTAGTTTGGTGTACAGAATGCTTGGTTGACGGCTTCGTGATGTGGTGGTTTACACCCTGTGGAGAAGAACCGACACGTTACTCAATGGTTACTTGAGAGTTTTTAATTTACAACATGTGGATGTAGGATGTTGTTATGTATTAAAATGATTCAATGTTATCAAGTGGTGAGTAAACCAAGTAGTCATATGACTATGAGTAAGGCACAATGACTACTCCTATTAGTTGCTTACCTATATTGATTTTTCCTTCCTTCTTTAGTATTATAATCGTATTTCCTTCCTGTCAAGCAAAATGCCTTTATTCTAAATATTGTATAGGTACTACCCGATTCATCCAAGTCCAAAGAAATCCGAGCCGTCAAAAACATTATCTAAATGAGGGACAAACCAGTAAAACGGCAGAAGAAAGAGAAAGGCTATTCCAACAGTTATTGATTCTGGGCAGCGAAAGATGATCAATAATAAGCTCAGGAACGAGCAAAGCGAACTCAGACACTTGGGGAACCTAACGCAAATTAGACCAGACTGAGGCTAGTACGACATCGGTCACTAGCGGAAGCGAGCGAACAAAGTTCTTTTTGATTAGCCTGCTAGACAAAGGAATTTCTCATAGCCACTCTCTCCATGCGGGTTTCACTGGCCAATCTATCAGAAATGCCCTAGTTTGTCACGCCAGCGTTTTCTAGGCCTCCCTCGTCGACGCACCTAACTCGTGATCACTCTGGCCCCCATCGGTCCTGACGGGTATGTCTCCACCAATCACAGTATTAGATCACGTTAGCCGCAGATCACGGGACGCATCCTACAGACATGACCTGCCCAATCCCACTTCAACGCAGCTGTCAGCCATTCCAGTTTTTGATCCTATCGTGGTAATGCGTCTCTTTATTTTAGCATTGAAAAAAAAACGTGAAACGTACACCAATTGCACAATCACACCTATCAAGTTTCTACAGAAAACAATCTTCATCTTTTATTGTGATGTTCTAATCAAAGTAAGTTCCTCGTGAGAATTGTGTTCGCGTGTCAATCAGTAAACGTTTTAACTGTTGAGTAATTGTTGATTGTAATTGTATCTGTAAGTGCAATTGCCACGTTTCTATCTTGATTCTCCATTGTAGTGCTATTGTCTGATATAGGAAATTGCTTCGGTTCATTATGTTCTAGTAATCATGCGAAATTGTTAGCAGTTTCCTCGTCTTCTTTAAACGTTTTTCTGAGTTCATTACCATTACTATTATGTAGTTATATTTTGTACATACACCGTGTTTCATCTTTGTAGTCATCTTTATCAACAACGTTTCCTTAGGGACCAAACGCTGAATCGCGAAAAAAAAATCCGCTGTTCCTTTCAATATGTTCGTATTAACTCGACAAAATGTATGGAACTGCTGATTTATTTTTCGCGATTCAAGGTTTAGTCCCATTGTAAAAGTTGGTTATAATGATGAGTACAATGACCAGTCGAAGTTTATGGATATCGTCTGGAAACACGGTGTATATGGCCGGAATGAAATGGTATCCATTGCAGTCACTTCATGAAGAAGTACTGGTATTCAGCTACATCCAGTTAGACTGGAAGCCGCCCCCCACATAGTTCGAAAAAGGCTAAGCAGATGATGATGATCTATGTTTTTTTAAGTAAGCATTGATTGGTTAGACAACGTGTAGGAATACCGGTAGCTTACTAATTCAACTGATGAGATGAATATTAATCAGGTTTGTCTTAAGGAAAAAAAGTCAAACTAACGTAGTATTAGGTAAGTGCCTATTTAGGAAAACGAATCGCTGATCACTGTTTTTTTTAAACAAACATGATTTTATTTAATGACAGAACATTGACCTAACCGAAGCGATCATCTACTCGTAGCGAACATTTGTGAACTTGCATTAATGTTTTTTCGGCGTACCCGAACGCCTCGTTGCAATGGCTCCCATTGTGGGCGTAAAAGTAACCTTCATATACCCGAAATATACTTTTCTCCCCGTAATTGCGATTTTTTTTTTGTTTAAGACCTTTAATTAAGCAAATATTGGGGGTCGAAGTTCTAATTTTTCCACAAGTTTTTAATAACATTACACCCTTCGTACTACACTGTACTACTCTGTATTAAATGCATCCAATGACACGCATGAACACAATGTTTTGAGTACGCGGCATTGATTCTTATAGTAAAACGTGATAATTTATTTATTTATTTTATTCATTAACACATACATTCGTTTTAACAGGTAAAACCCAAGCTAACAAATGTAGTCATTATACCTAATTAATTGTGCAGTCCCAACTAACAAGTCTGGGTAGAAACACAATCTAAACAGTAGACAACATGCTAAGTGTCACCCTCTGGAATTCCGCCAAAGAGCAAGAAAAAATATCCAAATGCCGAGAGATATCATTAAGTGTTCTAATTGCACGAATCACTGGTGCGAACTTTAATAAGTTTGTACGAGTTGCCGGAACTTTAAAAATCCCCTCCCTTGGTCCCAACCGTAGCCTCCTGTTTGGAACGAGCAATCCCAACGATTCCAGTATTTGTGGAATATAATATTTCACCCCAAAAATAAAGTCGATTCATGCACAGCGAAAATTTTTGCATAGAGCGTACTTAATTTTATGAACAGATGCTTGGTTGACGGCTTCGTGAAGAATCATTTTACACTTTGAATAAAAGCGATGATCGCGTATTCGTGCGAAAGATCGCTTTGGTTAGAGCATAGGAGACATCTAACAGAACAAAAATTCAAAGTGTTAATCAAAATAAATTGGCTTCTATTTACAGTTAGTTTTACGATGCAAATTACTTGAGTAAAATTAAACTTAGTTATAAACTAGCCAGTGCTTTATTTAGGTTTATTATTTTGTTATTATAAGCTGAAATATTTGTGGTAAATTATCAATCAACCGCTGTGGAAGTAGCCTGTAAATTTCCGCTACACGGTCGATCACTTTTCAACCATATAACTTAGGGCATACGGATGAAATTTGGAAAACCGTCTGGGAAGTCAGTAGTACCAATTTACAGGTTCTAAACTTTGCAAGTGCTGATGGAAACTTTTATGGTTACTTACTAACTTAATCTAGCTCTCTACCAGTAATGAGTGAAAGGATTCTTTCACTACTCGTAAAACGTTAATATTGAGTAAACCGAATTGGTCGCAAATGAACACGGCTTAAAACCAAAGACATTACTAACGGCCATTGTCTTACTAGCAGACATCGTTAGGTTGCTATCTGTCGGTTAGACATTTTGCTTACGGACGGTTAGTAAAGGAACGTCACAGAAAAACATCAAGTGACAATTAGGTGACGCGGATAGGATATATTTCAAGCTAACTTTGTTTATAGAAACACCGATAGTTGCAAGCGTTGCGTAGATAATAACTTACAGTTATACGTAAGTTATTGAAAACGGTCGTAGTCTTCGTAAGTCTTTGTCAATTTAAATTATCTTAGCAAATACCTTAACTGCAATTAGTAACATCGATAATTTAATGTAATGATAATTTTATTATTTTACTAGCTGACCCACGCAACTTCTTCTGCGTCACGTAAGAGAGAAAAACGAAAGGAAAAAAACGTCCTCGTTTTTGCAACATTTTACATTCCTGCTCCGCTCCTAATTATTGTAGCGTGATGTTATATTAACCTAAAGCCTTCCTCGATAAATGGACTATCCAACACAAAAATAATTTTTCAATTGGAGCCGGTATTTCCTGAGATTAGCGCGTTCAACCAAACAAACAAACAAACTCTTCTGCTTTATAATATTAGTATACATGTATTGGCTAATATCCCGATACATGAGTGAATAACACCGCAATTCCTTCGTCATGTGTGTGACGAAGGATGGTGTTATTCACTCGTGATTCTGGGCCTATATCATGTAATACCATCATACTAATATGCTTGCTTACTTGCTTGCTTGTTGACCTTATCTGCACTTACTATTACAAAGAGGCATGATTTGAATGTTTGTGACGAATAAACACAAAAATTGCTGAAACAATTTAAAAAAATCTTTCATCTTTAGAAAGCTGATTTATCAAGAATTAACATAGGTTATAAATAATATTTTCATCATGCTAATTAGCCGAGATATTATATTAAAAACTTATGTTAACTACCTTTTTCTTGCAAATAAATGTATCATTCACTCATCAAATACATTTATTAATGGGCATATGCATTGCCCATATGTCCTTGAAAAAATACAACAGTCACTCTATAAATTTAGCACTGCAAGGTTGACCTTGAAAAAGTTTTGTGACCTTGGACGATACCGACCTGACCCGACCAAACAACATGTTCCCGTTTCAATTGTAAACTATAGTTGCAGTTACAGCCCGTTAGTTTAGTTGCAAAACAAGTTGGGGACACCAGTTTGGCCAGTTTGGTACGGGCAAATACGGGGTAAATACTAGTGTAGGAATTATTTCTGTAACTATCGAGTAAATCCGACGAGTTGACCACCCGATTGGCGTAGTGGTAGTTATGCTGCCTTACGTTCTTAGGGTCCTGGGTTCGAATCCCGGTAGGAGCAAATGTTTGTGTGATGAGCATGGACATTTGTTTCCGAGTCATGGATGTTTATATGTATAATAAGTATGTATTTACAAACAAAAAAGTATATATGTAGTATATCAACTATCTAGTGTCCACGACACAAGCTTTGCTTAGTGTGGCACTAGGTGGCGCTGTGTGTTAATGTCCAGCGATATTTATTTATTTATTTAAACCTTGGATATGATGAGCTTTTGTAAGCAGATTGAGATATCATCATGACTGCATTCCACGAAAATGTCGTGATGAAAGTTTTGTGTGAATGTGGATAGGGATTAGAGGAAGACCAAAGAAACGATGGATAGACTTTGTGAAGGATGATATGGTTAGAAAGGAGATGACTGCTGAGTAATAGAAAGAAAGAAAGAAAAGAAAGAAAGAAAGAAGAAAGAAAGAAGAAAGAAAGAAGAAAGAAAGAAGAAAGAAAGAAGAAAGAAAGAAGAAAGAAAGAAGAAAGAAAGAAGAAAGAAAGAAGAAAGAAAGAAGAAAGAAAGAAAGAAAAATATTTATTTGACGTCAGTTAATACACACACACACACACAATAATAAATAAAAAAAATACAAAACGATGAGTAGGACTTAGTAGAAATGTGCTGTGTGCCTCACGGCTGCGCCAAAAAGGTCCATTTCAGCATTCATGCTAATAGAGAAGAATGGAAGGAGAAGACATGCTGCGCCGACCACGAATGACTTGGGGATACGGTCTAGATCAGGGATCCCCAAACGATTTTGGAAAAGTGACCCCTTTTCCAAAATGAACTGTTGCCTCAGACCCCCATGGTCAAATTACCTACTTTTAAGATCAACCCCCTTATTAATAATGGTACGCGCAATAGAAGAAGACAGAGTGAGAATTAGCAATGCTTTAAGTTAGCAGACTATTATGAATAAGGGGGCCTATCTTTAGTTGTTTCCTATTGATACAAAATATCTAGGTACTAAAGTACCAATTGGAAAACTTTGCACTTGGTTAAGTGGCCAAAGTTGACTTCATTTTACTCATCAAAATAACAACATTAAAAGACATACAATTCAGTAAATATCAAGTTTAATTTATTATTCCTAGTACACGTAACACAATATAAGCAATACTGTACCTACCTATAATACCTATCTTGAAAGTTTTCTTGTGTTAATTTAATAGGGGTCGACTTTTAGACCTCGTCGACCCCTAAATCAGTTTTCGTTTATGTCGACCCCTAGGGAACCCTGTCTTCCTATCTGGAACACTGACCTTTGGCCCTACGAAACGTGGTTCCGACAACTTGCTTACGCTTCTGTTTCTGTCTGGAATTCCAGGATCCTAGTCTACTCTTCATCCTTTCGTCGTGGTTCCTGCGTCGAGAAGGACGCTTGAGGAAGATCCTCTGCTGCAGTCGCTACAGAGCGACACCTACCCTACGCTGACGTCGGCTACTGAAGACAGAACCTGGGACTGGAGCCGTTGGTTGCTGGCTCTCTAAGTCGGAACCATCATCGCTGGAGACGGTTCAGGCCAGTGTTCCCTACCACCTCTGCAATCGAGTCGTGTGATGGCCACGGAAGTATAGGCAATAAATAATAAGTTAACTTGGTACGAGCGCTTATTATTTACCAACCCCTACCTATCTACCTGCTGACACCCTCAGTCCTACAGGGCATAAGTGTCACAGTGGATATCGACCACTTTGGAAATCCCTGGTCTAGATAATGATGTTGACTGTATTCCATCGACGGTTAGCCAGAGGTGTAACTATAGTACATCCATATTTCGGCAGTAATGTTTGAGTCACATGTAGGTAATAGCGAGCCTATTAATAGGACACAAGGTCTGGGTTTCTACTAAGAAATCCTTTCGAAAAAAATATCACACTACCCGATCTAGCAAACCAATCAAAAACCTCGGACTCAGGAATAGGGCCGTTTATTAACATAGATATATGTCGAAAGACGCTTGGGAAACTAAAAGAAGCAATTGGATCATCTAACTAATGCAACCGCTATCATTGTTGCACGCTGCACAATATGGAAAAATTCATTCAAACATATTTTACTACAATACGCCACATGAAAAGTTGTTGTAATATCACATTGGATAAAAGCCTATACAATGCGTCATTTCAACAAAGAAACTGAAAAATATACGTTACTACCATAATCTTTAATAGATTCAAAATGTAAGTAAAATTCTACCTTTTCCAGTTATAACAGACGGCAGCTAAAAGATTATCTACCCACGCAAGATGAATGGCCATTAACTTTTGTACAACACAGTCTACCCAAGGTTGTGGAGGTCAGATGTCTAAGATGTCTTAGATGTCCAAGCTGTCACATGACTGTCGCTTAGCGCTAATGTGCGCGAAGAAACTGGTCAAACGGTTACTAATGAGCTAGCTATACCGGAGGACGGGCAGTGAAATTTTATAGAGGAGATTTATTTTAGCACTTTGACTGCTACTTCATCCGCAAAAATTGTGATAGTTCAGCTAATACTTATCTATAATCTATAACCCTATATATTATATATCCTATATAATATTATAAACTTTAACTCAAACTCAAACTCAAAGCATTTATTTCAACTAGACCATTACGGCGCTTTTGAATGTCGATAAAACGAAAAAAAAGAAGCTACAGTCACAGACACAAGACATAACAAATTGAGAAAGTACTGTAGTTGGCCATTCCCTAGCGTAGAAGTGGAGAAGAACATAAGTAAGAATATAAATTAGAATGTAAGTTTGTTTGGACGCTTTCACGCCAAAACTACTGAACGGATTTGGATGTAATTTTGCACACAAATAGTATAAACTATGTATAAATATGTTTTAATTCAGGTTATAAAACCTGGATTAAAACATAGGATATTTTTTATCCCGGTAGTAAGATCCCATGGGACAATAATCAAACGGCACACGGGCGAAGCCGCTGGCAGAAGCTAGTAATATTATAAAGCTGAAGAGGTTTTTTGTTTGAACGCGCTTATCTCAAGAACTACTGTTCGGATTTAAAAAATAGTTTTGTGTTGGATAGTCCATTTATCGAGAAAGGTTATAGGCTATATAACAATACGCTACAATCAACAGGAGCGGAGCATAAATGAAAATTATTGCAAAAATGGGGATTTTTTCTTCCTTTGTGTGCTTTTTGTCTTTTATGTGACGCAGACGAAGTTGCGTGGGTCAGCTAGTGCATGATAAAAGTGTAATGTATATCACTCACAAGAAATGTAGCTTTCTGCCAGTGAAAGATGTTTTAGAATTGGATTATTAGTTCCGGAGATTACCCCTACATACAAACTTAAAAACAAAATTTACCTCTTTATACTATTAGTATAGATAGGATTCTCTGCTTGCTCATGCTTCCTATTAGAACGCAGCTACAGAAGCATATCGAAGTAGAAAGAAGAT
This sequence comes from Xestia c-nigrum, assembly GCA_916618015.1. Classification (NCBI taxonomy): domain Eukaryota; kingdom Metazoa; phylum Arthropoda; class Insecta; order Lepidoptera; family Noctuidae; genus Xestia; species Xestia c-nigrum. Next base: position 19,496,354 of record OU745260.1, read on the forward strand.
GACACATTCTAGCTCTAAGATAGGTATAATACTTTATATCGCGAAGTAAATATTTTGATAGTTGTGACGCCAATATTGTATTCATACAGTCAAGAGAACAAGAAAGCACATACAATGTGACATTATAACAACGAAAATGATGAACGAAAATTCAAAAAAAAAATGTGAGACAGCCACAATCCACTAAAAGGCTTAAGTCAGTCATCTTAGAAGTTGCAACAGAACTACGAAACGATGTAAAATTTATTGTCACTTGTCTAGGTCCTAAGGAAATCCAACCTCCTGACAAAAATAACAACGCCATAACATTTACTAGAGTCAAAAACATAAATAAAGACGATCCCAAACACACATTTATTCGTATTCAAACAACACTAAAATCTCTAGCCGACGAAAATCTCAAGCTACCCGCCAATTATTGAATTATTATTCGTGTCACTATCAAAGCGGTGTCGAAGAATCCAGTGGGTAGGCAGGCGATATAAAATTAGTTTTAACATCACAAGCTGGGCCTGGCGAGCATACGAATTACTAGTTAATACCACTTATTTTACAAAACAGTTAGCGGCCGGCTATTCTGTGGCGTTGACGCACAGAACCCTAAATTAGGCAGCAAAGTTGTCATCGTAAAAATAAATTGGCTACTTCATTTACATTTTGTGACTTTTGTCATGTGGTTTTGGATCGGTATTAGAGAGTTTTAATTTGTTTGTGAAGACATCTTAAATTATAATTAATGGATTTCAGAGTTCTAAAAAGTAATAGAAGGTGAATAGCTAATTCTAAATGATCATTAAACTATTTATATTAAATGAGATAATAACCTACCACCTACCTAACTACCACCTTACCTAGTCTTAAAACAAACTGGTTTAGAAATAGAAGGTCGTGATTGAAGATGTCTAATGACACTGAAATGTCTGAAGTACGAAGCATAGAAGAATTAGTTTACTTCATGTACAAATCATTTATCTCTAGCAATTGAATAAGCGTAGTCGACTTTGGTGTTTAAATAAACACATGATCATCATCATCATTATCAGTGCAGCATGGCTCTTCTTGCATACTTCTTTATTATTCGTCATGTCATCAGTGACCTCCTTCCTAGTATAACCTTCACACAGTCCATCAATATAGTGTATTTGGTCTTCCTCTATTGTTATACTCTTATCTGATCATAGAATAATTTAAAATCATTCCCCTAGCAAGCAAATAAGCATAGTGGACTTTGCTGCTTAAACAAAGACACGCTTTAGAATTTACACTCCCAAGAAACGAAATCTTACAAGCTCATCTCCCAAAGTAGTTGTTCATTTTATCTCTCCGTATGTCCACGTAGAAAGCTCAAACCAACGTGTATATAAACAGGCCGATTTGAAACCGTTGAATGGTGCCGCATTTAAACTGTGTAGTGTAGAACAGCTTAGTATGTGAGTGTCGTGTGGGTTAGCCCCTTTGACGACAGCGCTCACACTTCTGGGTTTAGACGAATAACCAGTTGTAGTTGTCTCTATTTGTGGAGTTTTATTCAGTGTCAACGTAATGCATGTTGAGAGATTCTAAGATAAGGTCTTTGGTACCACCTGGTACTATCACCATCAATCCCAAGTTAAGAAAATTGTATCCCAATGATGTATCTCAAAATAACCTCTAGAAGATCTTTTATTTATCTTTATAGCTGCTTACTGGTTAAAACTTGGCAGGCAGGCAGTCGCTCCATGTAAAATGCTGGTTTTCAGCTGCATACGGTTAGACTGGAAGCCGACTGCAACATAGTTGGGAAAAGGCTAGGCAGATGATGATGATGATGACTGGTTAAAACTCATTGCACCTAATTTCGAAACTATTAAGGGAAGAATATGATTGTGGATGGGTATATAAGTAGAGAAAGACCAAAGAAACGATGGATGGACGGTGTTAAGAACGATACGTCAAGAAAATAAGTGTCTCATCCGATTACGAAAACTGGAGAAGTATGGAAGAAGAAGTTATGCTGCGATGACAACAAATGAATTGGAGAAGAGCAAGAGAATGACGGTGAAGGAATCATAAGAAAAGAGACAGTGATACAAAGGCTTTTCTTGAACATGTTTGTATGATGGAAATTGCTACACAATACAGGGTGTAAACCACTCAAACTCAAACTCAAATCATTTATTTCTATTAGACCATTACGGCACTTTTGAATGTCAAAAATACAAAACTAAATAAAAGGTACAGTCACAGTCACAAGGCATAATAACTTGAGAAAGTACTGTAGTTGCACCTCATCACAAAGCCGTTAAACAAGCATTCTGTACATCAAACTAAGTTAATATAATAAGTTAAATAATAATAATTATTGCGTTAATAAGCGTTAAGTTATTAACGCAATAATTATTGCTGGGAAACTACTTTTGAGGTTATAAATCATGTTTTGTTGTAGAACTCAATGTACGCGGATTGTGGAGGTGGTAAAAGACAAAATTTTACAAAAAAACTTGTATTAAAAAAAAACTTGTCAAAAATTTGTAACTTTGACCCCCAATATGTCCGTAACTAGAAGGTTACCAGGTATGGTGTAGAACAAAACAAATATCGCAATGATGGGGAGAACAAGTACCTTTCGGCTTCGTAAAGAGACGTTTTACACCCTTTATATGCTTTTCGGTAACCGGAAAAGACACTGATTTTGCAGAACTTCCGAAAACATTGTTTATGCAGAAATATCTCCTGATTATGTTTTCCGGTGGACCGATGACCTGTTGAAGGTTGCGGGAACCCGTTGGATGCGAGTCCCTCGGAACTGGTCAATTTGGCGACACTTGGGGGAGGCCTATGTCTAGAAGTGGACTTCTTTCGGCTGAAATGATGATGATGATGATGATGTAGATACTGAACTTATAACTGGAGATGTGTGTGTACTTCTGCCTTACCCTTTAAAAAATCAGGTGGAATGTGGTGTTATATTAAACTGAAGATTTCCATGTCTAGAAACTGAGGAGCCTGCTCTGAACTAGAAACATCATTTGCTTAGCATTTTCCCAACTATGTTGGGGTCGGCTTCCAGTCTAACCGGATGCAGCTGGATGCCAGTATTTAACACGGAGTGACTGCCTATCTGACCTCCACAAGCCAGTTAATACTGGGAACTACGATATGACTTGGTAAGACTAGTGTCAGACTTTTTGGGCCACTACCTGTAACAACTGCCAAAGATGCACAAATGACAGCAGCAGTTGGTCTCTGCTTAACGTGCTTTCCGAGGCACGGAGGTCACTTGGTATGTAAGGGTGGTCACTCATCCACAGACCAACCTAGGCAAGCATGGCTTAACCTAAAGATCGACCCGAGTGGCTGTTCTTATTTTGCCACGAGCTCCTCTAAGCTAGAAACAACATTGCAAATGCGGGGGTATTTTAAATTACTATCAGCTTCCGTAACTGAAAGCCTACGTTCAGAAGTCGACATTTATCTATCAGATAAAGCAATCAGATCTTATCAGATGGCGATAATCAAAAGCTGAGAAAATGCCGCTAGCGACTTATAATAGTGCAAATCACACCTTTTCTATGACGGATACTTACAATTTATGGGCTTATGTTCACAGATGCTAAATGCTCAATAAAATAGAAACTTTACAACGTTTTCTCTTATACGACACTTTTATGGGATTATTAATTTAATGGATAATATGTAAAAGTGACACCGTAGTTTGTGATTTATAATTTTTTACTGTAGGGAAAAGTAACCCAGGCAGTTACGTTACTTTGTCCAATTTATTTCATTACTGCTGGTCGCAAATGAGCTTTTGGCTAAATAGCCATCGGCTGTCATTTCTAGATCTTTGATAGTAGTTACAGGCAGTCAGTGAGCCGGAAGTCTTACCCAAAAGGTATTGTTTTATCCGGTACTAACTGGGTTGTGGAGGTCAGATAAGCAGTCTCTCCATGTAAAATACTGGTATTAGTAAACTGACTCCAACATAGTTGGGAAAAGTTTAAACATCTGAATATTAAAGTAAAACAGACCCTTATCAACTGATCAACAGAGGCCAAAAAAGGTATAAACATCGAAAACAGTTAAGACGTTTAATTTGCGATGTCAAAAATCGAAGAACTATAAAACATCTTCTCGAAATGGTTTCCAACAACCAAAAAATACTTTATGGTAGGGCCTTTAAAGTCCTAAGCAGTGTGAAAGGCAATTTGTTTTGTACTAGAAGTCAAATTGTGGTTGTTAGGCACTGGTTTTAAAGTTGACCGTCCACTGCTGCGTAGGATATGGACGGAGTGATTTGCTGCGCAGTTCATTTGTTTGGCAGCCATTTCTGCGTAGCGTGACTTCGGGCCGCGGTGGGTGATACTGCCTAAGTAGGTAGGTAGGTAATAGGGTAGTAGTAAAAGGTAGTAGTAGGTAGGTAGCAGTAGGTAGTTAGTAATAGGTAGGTAGGTAGAAGGTAGTAGGTGACAGGACAACGTCTGTCGGGTCGGCTAGTCATATCGCTGCCCTAGTTCAACTGTAAGATATCTTTAAAAAAAAACAAAATTGAGTTGAGTTTTGTTTCATGTGAAAAATTTGATCTTCTGTCCGGTTCAAAAATCGGATATTTGGAAAACGCAGCCAAATATTGGATACGTGTCTTCACTTTATATATTATATAAAGTGAAGACACGTATCCAATATTTTTCGATAATCTATCTGAGGGAGTAAACTGAATCATAGTTTTTTTGACAGAAATCATCCCTATTGTAGGTCATGAGGCTCGATTTTAGGCAACTCTCTTCCACTTAGCTTGCAGGTATTCACGGTCTAAATTCAAAAATACGTCCATTTGACATGCAGAGCGGATTGAACGCAAATCTACCAATCACATTGGTTTAGATACAGGTCACGTGTCTCGTCTCTCTTTTGATTGGTCAAATCTTCGCGCCGCGCCCGGTCCGCTCGTGGAAACCGAGGCTTAAATTGCGCGTAGGCACGACAGCTATCAAAGTGTGACCCCTACGTCCCGTTAGACGTTCGATCCCAACTTTATAGTAAAACCGTTGTAATCTAAGATTGAATTTATAAATAATTCAGATAGATTCTCTTAGATAACGTACATCGTTTAGATAGTACAATATCTTGCGGTGTAAACTCTATACGAGAAAATATGGCCTTGCCTTATATTATTGGTTATCAGTTATGTGAGACTATTAAGGTCGCATACGTGGTGTAAACTTGAAACTATGGAGTGAAGACCGTATTTTGAAATAGAACCGGAATTCTCGATTGCGGAGAAACTGAAGAATGCTTTGATAGCTTATCTAATCTGTTTTACCTATTTAGATTGTATTAAGCGGCAAGGTTGTTAAGTTGAAAAGGATGAATAGAATAGAATAGATTTCCGAGGGTACTAGTTATTCATAGTGGACTGATTTCAAATATTTGACCATTCTGGATTCTGAACAACAAAGACTGAATATCAAAACGAATTCGGATAAGAATCAGATCAATTAATATTGGAACCATATTCAAAAAAACAACTGGAGGGACAAAAGGAAAACAGCTCGTAAAGGGTAAAACAAACCAAACCAAAGGCAAACCATTTACTTCATTTAGGACCACCTTTTATAAAATTAATGACAATTAAATCAACAACGATAATACACTTGACAATTAAGTTTATGAATAATTTAAATAATGTGAAGCTACAAGCGGTTGTCGTATGAAGTTTAAAATCCTAAGCGGCACTTATAAGCACTTACAACATTGCCGCCCTTATAAGGTAAGTAAAAATAGTTATTTATCCAACAAGTGAGGAAAGTTCGTTTTTCCTATGAGTTTTGATTTTGAGTCTTGAGCGAACGAAGGATTGAAAAATAGAATCACGAACGCAGCGAGTGATTATAAATTTCAATCCTGAGTAAGCGAAAGACTCAACAAAACGAATAGCAAATGAACTTGCTCACATGTTGCATACAAAATTTTTCACCACTCCCAGTAAGAAAGTATTCAGTCATCATAGGTAAATAAATTAATATTTCTGAATTTATACACTTACAATAATTTGATAAATTTTATAAAAAACACTAATCTTAACTTATAAATATTTCTATTCTAAGCATAAAATTGTTATTATTTTTAAATATCTTTAAAACTTAACATAAAAAAATCAGGCAAAGTTTCTGAACGGGATCATTACTTTAGGAAAAGCCAACTTTCCTCACTGTTTTAGTAGAGGAAAGACACTTATTTCGTGCGCGTGTGGTGAAAACATAATATCACGCTTGTAATCCCAACGAGTAATGCAGATGTGTACCACCAACATATAAGTCTCGTAATGTAATAGGGGTTGAACTTATTGCTGTTAATCGGGCACAAATCCAGACTTTGGGCTGTTATTGTGGAATTCCTGATGAGACTGCAAACTGCAACTGCACCATTGCGGTGGCCTAGTGGTGGCGGTCCCGACTTACGAGCAGTAAGTCGTGGGTTCGAACCCAGGGAGGCGCATTACTTTGTGTAATTTATTAAATCGCCTATTCGCCACTGCTCTCAAAACGGTGAAGGAAAACATCGTGATGAAACCGGCATATCCTAGAACCAAAAAATTCGAAGAGATGTGACATCTACCAATCTGTACTGTACCCGCGCGGTGGATTATAGCCACTACCTTCTCATAGAGAGGAGGCCTGTCCCAGCAGTGGGAACATTAAAGGCTGATAATGATGATGATTACGACTACTAGACCAACGAGGCATACCAATTGCAGTATTAACATTTGATTGATAATTTTGTTTTAAACAATCATCATCATCAACATATTAACCGGGAATCACTCACCCGGGTATAGGCTTCCCCTTTCATCCACCACAATTCCCGGTTCGGTGCCTCCCTGATCCAGGTGTTCCCCGCGACTCTGACAATATCGTCATCCCAACGAGCTTTAGGACGTCCCTGGTTTCTTTGGCCAAAGTTAGGCCACCACTAGGTAAATGCCTTGCTCCATCGGCCATCTCCACGTCTTGCCACAGGGCCTACTCCCTAACGTTTCGTCCTTATATTCGGATCTATCTGCCTCTCTCACTCGCACTCATTTGCAGACGTGCGCGAGACAGACTAATAGATCCGATATACGGACGAAGCCTTAGGGAGTAGGGCCTCAGATGTTTTGCCCAGGTCCAATTTAGGCACACCGCCAGGTCCCCAACGTCGTAGACTTTCGGATTTCGGTGTTACGCACTCGATCTAAGAGGGTTCTCTGCTCTCTGCTCCATGGCCCTTTGTGCCACTCGTTCTCGGTGGACAGTCTCCTTTGTGAGTGTCCATGCTTCGACACCGTAAGTCATTCCTGGTAGTACACATTGGTTAAAAAGGCGGAACTTTTTGAACAGAAAATATATTCCAGTTTGCCAAATGCCCCCATCCGAGTTGTACATTTCTAGAAATCTCCTTGCTGGAATACTCGTTGTCAAAAGATAAAGAACGTGTCACAGATTATAAACATAATGATCCACCACTTCCAATCATAATAGCTGAGACAGACTCGTCCGAATGCCTAACATCACCTTTAAAACTTTTTACAAAAAAAAAACCGACTTAAAAAAAAAACAAAAAATAAACAAAAATAACTTTAGCTTCTGAAGTCGGTGACCTTAGATTTATTTTTATTTTTTGTCACCATCTTCAGAAGCTAAAGTTATTTTTCAATTTATTTTTTTTAAGTCGGTTTTTTTTTATGTTTTTATTTTTCACTTTTTAGTGGTTCACGTTTGCTATGTACACATGGCAAGTGTAAACCGTTACAATTACAACAAGCCCAAACACGACTAGGATGCATTGTCTCATTATGGAGTTCCGTGACTCTTGGTTTCATCATCAGATCTGATAGTAGAATGGTTCTTATCAAACGCAAATACTTCACTTGTTGTGAAAAATACCAAAATCACTGTACATTATCCTATAAAATTTGAAGACTTCCCTCTATTTCGCCAAGATTCCATCATAAGATCCCGACTTGGTGACATTTGGAAAGTATACCTTTTCCAATAAAAAAAGAATTTTTGAAATCGGATGGCAAACGACGGTGTTATGCGCGAACAAACATAAAAAAAAAATAGAAACATCCGAATTGAGAACCTCCTCCTTTTTTAGAAGTTGGTTAAAAACAATTGTTTAATTAATTAATAAGTGATTGACGTACGTGGCTCTACATCTTGAGATTATCAGCATTACAACAATGTTCGACACATACGCTTATCCCATTGTCTTCCATAAAAGTGCCAATCGTATAGCATCTTCCCAAATAATCATCGCCAAAAAAAGAAGTCCGTAATACGATTGCACCAATCGCATTCAAATACATACTTCCATAATCAATATTATAAATTAAATACAATAATAATTCTGTCACCTTTTTGTGTTTGTCTGTCATCTTTTTAAGGCAAAGGGAATATCTTTCCCACCATATTTTTCAGCTCGTTAATTAAAAAACGTGTTACTAACGTAATCAATTGTTGTACATAAGTTATTCGAAGAAGCTATCAATAACTCATTAAATATTAAAAAAAAACATAAAAACGGAGAAAAAAAAACATTTTTATTTTCTACCATTAATACCTATGACTATTTGGCATTATTTTCGGATTCCTGAATCGTTAAGCCTGTTAAAGGAAAAGGCTTAGGCTTTTATTTCAATGTTTAGAACAAACATAGACCCAGGAAAGGGCAATATTTATCAAATCGCATAAAACGTGTCAAAGATCATGAGTGGGGCGATTGTGACGTCACTTTCTGGTAAAAAAAATACTGAATCGTGACAACACACGTGTATTCGACGCACTGCACTGTATCGTCTTAATTTTTTTTTACGTGAGAAAAGAAAAAAATACGTGATCAATATTTTTTGGATATCTGTCTGACGGACCAATTTGTTTTTTTTCGTCGTCTACTCTATTCCCGAAACATACTTTTTGATCTCTTCGCGGGCGAAGCTGCGTATTAAACTTTGTTATTTGATTCGTATTCAAATCATTTCGTATTTCAAATACATGTTTTCGCGTCATCGCACCTTATACTATTTCTGGGGAAGTAGAGGCACCATCTTTTAAATGTGTAATAGATAAGGTATGACAGAATGTTAATAAAAGTAGCGTAGGTCAGGCCAGGCTCAGTGATGACCTTCGTAGAGTGGTTGACATTTGCTAGATGAGTCAAGTGTTCAGAAAATTGTCAAAACATTATTTATTTGGTATCAAACATTGGACTCTTAGGACTCAATTCTTGTCGCGCCGACGGTCCTTCGTGCATGGTCGGTCGCGTACGAGTATACCTTGTGTTTTTTATTATTTATTTTTATGGGGAAAACAAACAGTGACCCATTACATTATATAAAAAACAATAAAAACAAGTATGAGTAAATGTGTTACCAACAACATCTTCCATGGAATACATTTAAAAAGTACAAGCTTAACCTAGCATGCAAGTTTAGATCTACAATTAAAAATAATTTAGAAAGTATTTGTGTTTTTTGTATCTAATTTAATTTACAATTTAAAGTTGTTTTAGGGTGTATGGTAGGTAGTGTAGTTTTAGGTTATGCCTAATCAAAGCATAGTGTTTTCAAAATGGCATTTTTAAATTCTTTAGCAGAGAGAGCAAACATGTCAACATCATTGAACACTTTGTTATAGTTGCTGGTAAGTCGACGCAGAGGTGTTCGCAGACCTGCGTTTTTATTACACGAGCTAACGGCAAACATATAGCACTATACTGCGACGCCGACGTCAGTGGCGACCGACAGCCGAATTTCGTTATCACTGACGTCACAACCGACCGACAGCGCGTCAAGAATTAAGGCCTTATAGACAAAATCTAAACAGCTGTGCATTTGTCTGTCTAACTACTGAGCTGAATTTTGTGACTAAATGACAAAAAACCGGCCGAGGGCGAGTCCGACTTGCGATTCCGCACTAACGTAGTAAAGTAGTAAGCTTCCTTTAATTTTTAATTTACTTGTATTATTTGTTGTTATAACGGCAACAGAAAAACACACTGTGACAATGTCCACTGTCTACCTTTTCCGGATCAATCATGAGAAATAGCCAGCTGACAGACAGACGGACGGGCAGAAAGCCAGACATACAGCGGAGGCAGTATTCCTTTGATTACGATTCGTCTACGGAACCCTAAAAAAACTGTCACTTATAGATTGTGATTGTTTGTATCACGTAGTTGACAATATAAGTTTAGTTTTAAAGAGTGTTTTATCAAGAACTTTCATCGTATTATACCTAGTTTCACTTGTAAAATTGACAGAAATTTTAATTTTATAGTTTTCTGGATAACTTACATTAGTGAGCAATAAGAAGAAGTATAATTCTTTCTCTCAATATCCTTTATCTAAAACATCGTGTAGTCAATCTACTAAAGCAAAGAGGAAAGCATACAAAGTACCTCTAGTGTTAGAATATCAAACGTTTGTAATAGATTATCTTTTTTTTTCAATATTTATAGACCATTGTAGTCTCAAGGGACAGCCTATCATTTCGGCCACTGCCTACGCGAGAAGAATTCTTAATCGTCATTCTAAAGTTTGTTGAACCCTCGTATGTACTTTGCCAAGGTATTTCTGACATCTACCAAACACATAACATACCTTATCATCAACAACGTTATAGTGAAAATCAAGTGATTTGTGTTTTGTGGCCAGCAAATGATGTTGTTTTCGAACTTGACCAAGACGAAATCTGTGATCGGAATTGACTTAGCTTATGTGTGAAGATTTAAGTATGAGTTTTAATTTACTAAACTAAACATATTCACGTATTTTATTATGGGACATTTGTATAAAAAAATAACCTTGATTTTGTCTTAAAAAAAATGGGTAAAAAAACAAGTTATAAAGACGTCAAACTCAAAACTAATAATACCAAAAACCGGTTTTAACCGAAAAAATATATATTATGCAAATATCAAATATACTAATAGGCTTTCTATAGGCACTTAAATAGAATATAAATTCTTTAAATAGGTAGTAGTAAAGTTCAACATAACACATAATTTGTTGTCCTTGCTAAAATATTTATTTAACTGGTTTTTCCAGTTATCTGTAAGTAAGATACCAGTTAGGATGATTTCATTTAATGGCCGTTTTCACCAACATTAGGAGACATCTCAATGGGTTCCAAGAAAAACGAAGAAAGAAGAAGAAATCACTCTGATTGCCGTTCTGAATTGAGTGTTCCAAATTTAGAAGTACCTACACATTTTTTTTTTTGGCTTAATTACATTGAAGAAATCAAGACGAGCTAAATTAGCAACTCTTTTTGTGGTGGTTCAACTTCGTTTCAAATGCTGTTAGAATAAACAAAAATACTAATCAGTTTGCACTACAAAGTGGTTGTTACGTCAGTCACTGCGGGCCAAATAGCGCGAAATGAGTGGTTTCGATCGATTTACAAAAAAAACTATTGATTGGATTAAAAAATTAAAACTCTATCATGCTACGAGTAATATATTGCTTGTAGAATTATTTGCCAAAAAATCAGAATGATCGCATGCATATTAGTACTTATGTTTTTCTTTTTGTTTGAAAGATATTTTAGAGACAAGTTTGTGATTTTTTTTATCGAGTCAAATTAATGGGGAAGACCGTTAAAAGCTAATTGTAGATGGCGCCACCATAGCTGGTCACAATCTGACCAATGAGGTCAAGGTATTTTAAAACATTAAATGACATTCCTTGATTTTCAACCAATGACGATGCTTGGAACCAGCTATGCTAGCGCCATTAGTTCCATAGTGTGCATCCCCATTGTATTATGTTTTCAAAACACTATCGTGCTGGCACATATAGTTTGGCAAACGAAAGTATTGACGGAAAAAGCGCGGCAAAATTTAAAAATCTCAGCCTAGTAACCGTAAAACTTGTATGAAATACCCGGAATAACCTGACTTGATACTTTACCGTTACCTATTTGTTTTTTTGTGTAAAACAATATTTGTACACTACTAACTGCCAGCATGTGTATAGGTCCAAAAATGGGAACCTACGATACTTGTTGTATGCAAACACGTATCCAGACTTTTGGTTCGGTGGGGGAAAAAACTTGAAACAGCCGGCTTAGGCACTGACACAATTTTTTCCAGGGAGGTGCACCTTCAATTACATGAATACAGCTCGAAATTGTAGCATTCGTGGCGTGATGTTATTTTATGAACTAGTGTAAACAATAGACAGACAATAGATTCCATGGATCCCAGTCCATTGGCTATCATTTGTTGAGAAGTTCCGGTGCCTATTTCCGAAGTTTTTTATCAGATTTTCACCAAATTGAACTGGTACCACTTTAAGAAAGTATTCTTCCAATAATCGCGGACAAAACATACAATCGTCGTTCAAATCTACAATCCAAGAAAGCAAAACGGGATCTCTATGCGGCAATGTCACGTGATATCCAATAGTGGTATATACTAAAACCTTCCCCAGAATATAAGAAACACTTTTCTGAAAACCGCATCAAAATCGGTTCAGCCAAACGCGAACATACATACATACGGGTCGAACTGAGAACCTACTTTTTTTTTAAGTCGGTTAAAAACCCAATAAAACTTTGCCTGACCCGGGAATCGAACCTAGGACCTCATCCTCAGCAGTCACACTTGCGACCACTAGACCAACGAAAAGGCGAATGATCAAAATATCCTTATAATCAATCCATATCCATATCCATACCATTATATAAATGCGAAAGTAACTCTGTTTGTCTGTCTGTTTGACCTTTTCACGAGAAAACGGCTGATCGGATCGTAATGAAATTTGGCAAGGAGATGTATTTCAACCTGAGGAAGGACATAGGCTATATATTATCACGCTAATTACTCACGGGGGTGAGCAATATTGCATTTTGTCTATAGTTTTCAACTGTTTGACAACTGACAACTGTCATAACATTCATTGTAATAGAATAACTATTTTAGACAAATTGTCACGAGAACAAATAGCCCGTCGGTGACGGCAACCGCCTTTCGAACAGGGAGCCGCAAGATCAAGCCTCAGTACAGACATAAAATACTTTTTGATTTTGTGTAATACTGTAAGATTTCCGATAATAACTTTGGTTCGCACGTTCAAAAACCCCCCGGTTTTCACCTACACTTAAACGACAGTTTGGGAATCATTTATTTCAAATAATAAATCTGTAAACATGGCGCTTAAACTGTTTAAGGATCACACACAGAACCCATTTTCTACAATTTCTTAAATTTTCGTCTGTGTCTGTGTGTCTCTACGTAGCCCTTTTACGTGTAAATAATAAAACCAATGTGGTTTGATTTAAAGAAAAAATTGATTTTTGTTTCTTTGAATCAGTTTTTAAAGAGAACTTATCATCATGATGTAAGGATACATGCAATGACATCTATAAAACCAAAATGGTACTAATGAATAAAAATCACAAGTTAGAGAAGAAGAGAATAGTCAACATGACCCTGCTTTAAAAATCTACAAAGCCAGTAGAGTGTCCTTCTTTCGACCGCTTTCCATGCATAATTATGTTTTAGCAGTTTAACTTCGTGCTCCATAAATGGCGTTGTTCATTTTCTGAATCACGGTGTTATGATTTTCCGCGAAAGAATGATACTGGCATTCGCCCGTGTCAGATGTATTTTTTTAGATTTTTTTTTTAGGATGTGAAATCATCAAATGACTTCTCCCACTCTGGGAATGACTTCTCCCGTGTCAGATGTCTCAAGTTTGGTTTTTTGGAAGAAGTTCTCAATTCAACGCCTGGTTTTCTTTATGTAGATACCTATATTATGCCTGAGCAATATCAAATGACCGAATGATGAAGTCGCACGAGACCGGTCAATGTGGCGACACTTGATAGGCCTATGTCCAGCAGTGGACGTCTTTCGGCTGAAATAATGATGAATGATGATAATTCAAATGGAGTAGGGCAGGACACCTAGCAAGGCGCAGTGATGTCAGGTGGAGTAAAGCTGTGACCAAGTGGCATTCATTCTAGAAATCCAAACTGAAGTTTTGGTCGTCCAGCGGTGAGATAAGCAGACGATACTGTTGCCATTGCAGGTATATCCTGGATGAGACTGGCACAAGAGCGTGGAGCTTGGCACAAACAAAGAGAGGCCTGTACCTAGCAGTCGGTGAAGTCGGACTATGGATGATGATGATGATAACGCATAACTTTTTCCAGAGAAGTCCGATTTTCATGATTATTTTTATTGAAAAGCGTGTTTAGCAAAGTTTGTCCCATTTTTGATTGCCAAGTCAGAGGCCCATGGGCAGCATAAAAACTCTTACACCAGGTTAGGCAACAACACGATAAGGAAGGAAAGATCGCTTGCTTCGGTGAATAAAGACATCGTGAGAAAACCACAGCATGCCTGAGAGTTATTTTTCGACGGCATGTAAAACCAAGACAGAGGACCTTTTTCTTTGTTTTTTTTTTTTTTAGGAAGGGAAATCATCAAATGACTTCTCCCACTCTGGGCGGAGCGGGAGGGCGTGTCAGACTCTTACTGACTAAAACCCATCCATGTTCCTTCCTCGCCGTTTATGTTCCGGGGCCGCGGTATCTCTTTCGAACAGGCCCGCAACCCCGGCAGGAAGACAAAGGACCTTGGGCGGCATAAAAACTCTGACAACAGGTTAGCCACTAACCACACGATAAAGAAGAAAACCGTTTTGGGGCTTATTTCATAAACCTCTTTGACAACTTAAGACCGGTCTGAAGTTTGACTGTGATCAGTTACAGCAGCTATATCGTGTGTCGGCTCATTTCATGCACCTTGATATAAACTTTAGACCTAGCTAGAGTATGAGTATTATCGGAGGTCTTACGATGAAGACGAAAGGCAGTCACAAGAGGTCCGCAACACTTTAAATCTGCTCTATCGTGTTTAAGGCTCATTTCGTGCATCTTGATAAGAACTTCAAACCTAGCTGGAGCATGACTGTCATCGATGGTCTAACAATGGAGATTGAAGGTAGTAGCAAGAGATCCTCAACAGTTAACAGCAGCTATATCGTTATTGGGCTCACTTAATGCACCTTGATGAGAACTTTAGAAATAGCTAGAATATGACTGTCATCGAAGGTCTCATGATGGAGGCTTGGAGACGAAAAGAAATTGCAATAGGTTTTCAAGAGTTTACAGCATTTACATCGTATTATGTTGACCTGCCTGGAGTATGACTACCATTGAAGGTCTGACTTTGGAGAAGGAAGGCAGATGCGAGAGGTCCCCAACAGTTTGAAGCAGCGTTAACGTCTATCGGCTCATTTCATGCCACTTGATGAGAACTTTCGACCTAGCTGGAGTATGATTTTGTCGAGTGTCCAAGGATAGAAACGTAAGGCTGTCGAGGGAAGAGTCCTTATTTGGAAAAACACAAGTTGAATATTTTGGCGTTTAATGTAAACCTATTCGAGAAAAAATAAATTGTTACTGACTTCAATCTGCACTAATATTATAAAGCTGCAGAGTTTGTTTGTTAGGTTGGTTGAACGCGCTAATTTTAGGAACTATTGGTTCGTCTTACGCAGACGAAGTTGCGCGGGTCAGCTAGTTATATAATAAAGTCACAAATAATGTCACTAGCACTACACATCGAGCCACAAAAAACAACCCACCTATCAAAAACTACCGGAAAAATCATTTCCGAATGAGTAACCACTAAACAATTGTAAAAGTGTCCTACTAAAATTACACTGACAATAAAAAGTTAATTAAAAACAGCATAACAGATTGTACCGGAAGGGGCAGCGACGAAACCTCAGTAATAAGTAGGTAGGCAGCTATAGAAGAGGTAAACAATAATTTTGTTAATAGCATTATTCAAGACAATAGCGCTTGTGTGGAACTGTTTAGTATGACTATGAGTTTGTGAGAAAAGACAAAAGATATCAATTATAATTTCAGAATTGAATATTATTCACAGAAATCTGATGGACATCTTGGTAAGATTAAACAAAATGCATTATTCCATTTGAATCAAGGAGTTGTCAACTATTAGGTAGTTACATTACAAGCCTTGTCAAAAGTACTTAGAAAGACATGCTTTCTAAATAGAAAGTTTACCCTCGCGTTTAGCTAGGACAACAAACAATTGACGAAGCAAAAACCGTAAAAACCATCATTATGACCTTTGGGAATATTGTTACAAATAAACTTTGTTGTGTCTAAGTCGAAGGACTTTGTTTCTAAGTGGTAACAAAAAACTTCAGGAAGAAAAAATAATTTAACGACAACAAAATAAATAGTCTGAATAAACGTAGTACCTAAGTAACCAAAAAAAACTAGGAAATACATCTAAACGTGAGCTAGAAAACTTACGACCGCACTACGAAATACGGACAAAAAAACGTTTTCACCATATCCGAGTACCAATAAAAATCGTATCCACACTACAAAAGCAAAAGCTTTTTGTATGACAATGCGCACAGTGACCGCCCACAACACATCCGGTATTTTGTTACCATTTCACTTCCCGGGACTCAAACCCGCTTTGGACAATAACTCATAATATTACTCGGGAAAAAACAACCGAAGTAAGGTAGACGAACATGGTCATTTTCGCGAGAACGCTAAATCAGCGGTTTACATTCTAAGAAATGTGTAATGGAATACTGTTTGTACCAATTACTGTCTACCGGTAAGCGTGGTTCTAATAATTCCGGGATAATATAAAGTGCGGTTGGTAATAATGCAAGGCAGTGTAGCTAATTGCTATGCATCAGTGATTATTGGAAGTTTCGAGTGTATTCTGCGGAATTATAGTCATTTGTTTTTCTGGTTAGCATCGTTAATTAGAAATAATATTTTCTGTTCTACTTTTGGAGTTAGAAGGATCATTCGTTCTATTTCAACTGGTTCTACTAACAACGTTGCAAGCACCAGTCCATTTGTCAGCTCTAAAAGTCTAAGTTGCGATTCTTTTCAAAATCAGGATTCAAACTGAGTTTTCGGTAGCTTGTGACATTTTAAAATTTTCAGTCATCTGTTCATCACTATTGCTGTATGTAAATATGAGGAGCGCAAGAGATACGAAACACGAGTGCTATGCTGCGGGTCTAGGTACATAGTTCGTCGATCTACCTAGCCTGGACACAGGAACATCGCTGCAGCGAAAATCCAGGTGGTGAAGTACATCAGGGGACGTAGCCAGGCTTTTATGGCAGTTCTACCAAAATAACCCAAAATAACAAAATACCTGACATACCTAAGGGCTGTTTCGACAAAATAAAACTGAAATTGTACGTAATTATATGAGTGTGTGAGTACGATGATCGAAATCACACAAAGAGTGATTATGCACTTATGTGGGTGGTTGTTAGGAGATAAAAATCATCGCTTCTGTGCGTTTATTTAATTATGGATTGTGTGGTTTGATTGGGAGCGGATAGCGGGAGCTAATAGAGATAGTGGTGTCGATTCTGTTGTGCACAAACTAATCTAAATTTAGGTTATTGCTATCTTTTTCTCTCTAATAAAACGAGAAAGAGACGGACTTAATTTAGAGCTGTCAAATTTAATTGGAACTAATATTTCCATACAAATGAAAGGTGCACATAAAAACATGTCGACTAAAAACACGGTGAAGCGCAAGGCATAAACTAGTTTGACATCTCTAACTTAGTTCATAGCTATAGCCGTCCTTTTCTCGCACTGCCTTTTAGTAAAAGATAACAACAGCCTTATTTAAGTTTAGTTTGTGCACAACAGAATCGACACCATTGAAGCTGGAGGAAAGGTGTACCAGTGAGCTTATAGACTCTGTGGCGGATATTTTATATCAGTTGTTTCAGATACCTTTATTCTGTAGGACACAATATTTTGGTTTTCAGTAATTTTACTACTTTTAGACATGGTCTTCTTAGTTGTGCTAGTGTTCAATGCTTTTTACACCCAGATAACCTGCATCACCATCACATTAAGATTTTCTCAGTATGTTCGTTTGACAATATTTCGAGATTTTACAACCTCGCTAGAGAGATTACAATCTAACGTGTTTGAAAATTTAACGGTGACATGTATGCACGTTTCTCTTTTGAAAAAACGCTACTTGCACCTCAATGCCTTGCTACAATGACTTTATCTGCTGCACTCTCAACACAATAATTTAAATTTTTCAAGTTACTGTTATACGACATCTGGTTCTTCACATCGACACCTTCTGCATCGACAAGTCTTTCTCTTTCAGTTTCTTGTTCCATGATTATAACGGGTAAACCAATTTTCATATAAAAGTCCTCAATTTGATCACCCAAAAACCACCTCAATGTGTTACCGTAGCTTGTAACAATTACTTTTATCTGCTGCGCTATTAACAGTGCCCAAACCAATTCTAACTTCACCTTCTTCGCCTTCTGCATCTACCACTCTGTCTCCTTCCGTGTCTCTGTCTACCTAACGGGTAAACCAAATTTACATCTACCAACTCTTCACACGCAAAAACCGCTATCCACCATCAGTAGTACCTCAATGCATGCTCGAATGTATATAATTTGCTACAATAACTTTATCTGCTGTGCTCTTAACAGTGCATACACCAATTTGAATTCTTACTTCTGTTACAATAGCTGACTCTCTGCCTTCTACATCTACCACTCTTCTTTGCCTTCTTCGGTGTCTCCGTGCATAAAACGGGTCAACTAATCTTCATCTACTTTAATTTCATAACCCAAAAAACGTAGTCGCGTAAACGTAAACATAGTCCCCAATCTAATTTTAATTTCACCTGGATCTTCGCCTTCTGCGTCCATCTCTTTGTCTCCTTCCGTGTCTCTGTCTACCTAACGGGTAAACCAATTCTCATCTACCAACTCTTCATTATCATCACCTAAAAACGCTATCCGTTGTCAGTAGCACCTCAATGCGTGCTCAAAACGTGCCTTGTTACAATAACTTTATCTGGTGCTCTCTCAACAGTGACCACACCAATTTCGTAACACTCCACCGTTACATGTTTCTACTCATTTACATTTTCTAGTTTCGTTCATTTAATTATGTTTACATAATTTGGGATTAATTCGAGTTCTTTATCGGGTGCTTGTGCTTTTAGAATGCAATTGTATGTGAGATATTTTGAGTTTGGGTTTGATTTAAGCTCTCAAACTTGAGATTAGTTTAGTAATTAGATAATTTGTTATTTTAGTTATAACTGCTGGGTTGTAGTGAAAATATTCGGCTTCTTACTCAACAGTATATACGAGGTGTAAACAGACGCAGTTTACGAAGCCATCACCCAAGCATTCGGTCTATCAAAGTAAGTTAATCTACGCAAAATATGTTTCTGGGAACCGACTTATTTTTAAAGATTTTGGTAGGACTTAATGTGACGCACCCAAAACATTATGCTGATGCATTGTATGCATTGAATAGTGTAGGGTTCATTGTCTGTCAGTTGCAGTCACATGTGCAGAAGTAGCTTTTATGTTGTTGGTGTTTAGAAAGAAAGAAAGAAAGAAAGAAAAAGCATTTATTAGCCCACACAGGACAAACACATCAAAATTAAAAGTACTTATAAAAATTACACAGAAAAAAAAACAAATATTTATTTAAAAATTAAAAGAATGAAACTCGTCCTGTACGAGGCCAAAAGGCTCCTATCTCAGCATGTCGCTCTCATGTGTTTCGTATGATTGTGCCTATTTATCTGTGGAAGGATATAGCAAGCTCAGCGAGCATTAATACTGATACGAGTAATAATTGTAACTATCGAAATATCGCAATTATATTAGCACAATCATATCCATAAAAAAAAAACTCTTGATTATCCAGGAACTTCCTAACAATTCTATTCGTTGGGAAGTTTCCGCCCGAAGCTAATCTAGCACTTATCGCTTTTTTACGCGCACACGCATTAATCTCGCTGCCTACAATAAGTGGATCACTTGTTACCGTCGGTTCATTAAGTTGGCAAATTATGGCTTTAGATAAGACAGTAGAGTATGATTTATTAGTTCTATTGTTTTAGGTGTGGAATTTTTAACCGAAGAATCAGTTTTCTGTTTTTAAGCGTATAATTTTATACCTTGTACCTAAAGTAGGTGTAAAAATCACCCATCGCCATGCGGCAAAATATTATTATATCTGGGAACTGGTACCATTAAGTGTATCTGGGAATACGATTTTATTTTGGTGAGAAAAATCCTTGTTCACGGTAAAGCGTTATGAAAAACATGCTTGTGGGTGTGCGTGCGAATGTAAAGAATTCTTAGGGGTATTTGAAGTTAAATAAAAAATGTTCCAGATTATTACTGTCCCATTACTGGGCCAAAGCCTCTTCTTAAATAGAAGGTATATTACCCATAACCAGAAATTAGACAGTGGTATAGCTCAGTAGCAAACAAAAAAAAACTATTTATCTCAAACTTTTTTTTTTCAATATTGCGGGAATCCGCTGGATACGATTCGCACTAATGTGGTGACCCTTAGTGGAGGCCTATGCCCAGCAGTAGACCGGCTGCAATGATGATGACGATGATGATGAAAAAATTAAATCAAGGACTAAATTAAAACAAAAACTTTCACGTTTTATAAAACACACTGACACTTATGGGAGACCGGGATTAAGGATAACCTACGCTAGACCGTACCGGATCCGAGTGTCGGCAAAAGCACAATCCATTGTCCGTGGCTTGGTAGCACCTCGGAAGCGCGAGTGTGTCCATGCAGAATTGGAAGTTCGACACTCGGCTTAGACCCAGCTCGGTCTAGCGTGAGTCATCCTATACTGTGAGTGTGTTTTGCTGTCACTTTGTATCGAGATCCAGTTGTGCGCGAAGCAATAGACTAAGCAAGAGAGTAGACAGATTTGCTTGCACCGAATAATTTGTTAACCATCGACACGCATTCCCTCATATACAGTGTGGAAATGGTTAACGGGGCAGTAAGGAGAGCTACCTTAACCGTTGCAGCTACATGAAAATGGTCTTAGGACTGAATTTTCGTAAAATTTTGATCCCCATTCACAGACTGAAAAAAAAATGTACAGTTAGCAAGAAAATTGCCAACCCAGGTTAGTCTGGGAGAAGTTTTTGATCAGTATTAGAAACAGGATCGATTTTCATCAAAAAAATGATTTGTGTAAAATGACAAATTTTAGCTGTAGGTACATTTTTTTTAATCTGTGAAAGTTTCCTAAAACCACTCGCATGCAGAGCCTCCTCTTACTGCCCCGTTAACCGTTTCCGGCGCTTGCAACAGCGTCGAAATATGGGGCGCTCAGAATAACTGATAATCATGGAAGAGACAAGTGACAGTTAAGTCATAGCCGACTTAGGGTCGTAGCACACGTATCAAATCGGAAAGGGATCGTCACCGTATCAACTCGAGCCGTTCAGTATTATTTGTATGAAACTCTCTACTGAACGCGCACAAATCGGAATCGTAACGTAATCGCGTCGCCTATATATAAGCTCACGAACCGCTGTGCGGTGCGTGGTCGACTTGCAGTTCCTGCGCTTACGGCTCTCCGTACCCTAGCTTACGTCTCTCCATCCACGTCCCTTCCGCGGTCTTCATCACGTGCTATGGCAATGATAGCCAACTCATGTATTGTGAACCGAGACATAAAATTGATTGAGCTAGTGCCACTTAGCCGTCAGCCAGCGGTCGGCGAGCCGTAAGCGCAGCGTCGCCTAGTTGTAGCCGAGTCGACGTACCAGAGCTTCTGATCCGCTTATGTTACGTGGACGCCTTGTTTGACGCCAAGAGGAAAAGCGAGGTGCTGACGATCCCTTTCCGAGTTGATAGGTGTGCTACGACCTTTACAGGCAACGCAACAGACAATAGAAAATTCATTTTCTGTAAGGAAATAATTGTTCAGACGCTTTTACATTACAATTCTATGTTTACTGTAGCTATTCCGAAAAATTGTTACTCATTAAGAGGAGAACAATCATCATCAAGTGTCAAGCCTTTTCCTAATATTTTGTTGCGAATATTCGTTTCTACTAATTACTAAACTATAAATGAGAAAGTTTGTGAGTAAGTTAGAATGTTTGTTCCTCTTTTACGCAAAAACAGATGAACTGATTTGAAGATACTTTATAATATAGACTGCTGTCTTTTCCTGACAGTACCATCCTGTGGGATAATTACCTAACTCGCCGGGGGCGATGCCGAGGGCTTAAGTTAGTAATAATATAAACAGGTAGAGAATAAACGTTGGGAAGTAAAATTTCGAAAACAGAATTTTATAAGAAATTTAATCTTTATGTAAAAGTGGAAAAGTTCCAAAATTCTGCAAAAAAGGCACGTGGTGTGCAGCGCACAAGTTTAAAGAAGTTGCAAAGGAGATCACCCAACCTTCATACATTTTTGGGCTATTTTCAAAAGTGACGGCTAACCAAAGTAAACTTATTACTTGGATAGAGCATAACATAATCAACATTTTTTATTATGACTCCTAAGTCGTAAGTAAATTCACCGAGAAGTAATTAAACCACAAAATATCTGAGATCAGATTAGGGTCTGTTTTTTTGCCGGTCAACTAAAATAAACGCAATAATTAAATAAAGATATATTACGGATGTAAACATTTTTTATTATGATACCTAAGATCTCTACCCATAAATAATAATGATGACTTAAATACAAATGCTACTGATCAAAGGAGATGTGCCGATCTGCTGGAATCCCAAACTCATCGATGTTTTGTCCTGCTCATCCTAACCTACGGTGCTCGGACCTCGTCACTCAACTAATTGTAAAAATTAATGCTGCGCTCGTCGCTCTTTGGCAGACCCTCAGCCGCAACTTTTGCAATAAGTTGGTAGCCGTAGGTTAGGATGGGCAGGATAAACACATCGATGAGTTTGGCCTTCAAGATGATCTGCAGATCTCCTTTGATTAGCGTCTTCTTCAACCAGTAGCATTTATGTTATAGTAATCATTATTATTTATTGAAAACTTGGCTATGGAACTTGGGAAGAAGACCGAGAAGAAGAACGGGAAGAAGACCGGGAAGAAGACCCGGAAAAACGGGAAGAATACCACGAAGAACTGCAAGAAGACTTTATTTGCTTTTATTGCGTTTACCGGCAAAAAAAACTGCATTGATGAATTTGATGATTATCATTCGGTAGCTTCATACGTGTTCAAAGTTCTGGAGTGGCGACCGCGAACCGGAAGACGATGCGTTGGAAGACCTCCCACTAGGTGGACCGATGACCTGGTGAAGGTTGCGGGAATCCGGTGGATGCGAGTAGCAAGGGACCGGTCAATGTGGCGACACTTGGGGGAGGCCTATGTCCAACAGTGGACGTCTTTCGGCTGAGATGATGATGATGATACGTGTTACAGTCGCAATCTATATATATTTTGTTTTACACACAGCCTGAAACTGATCTACAAATTGAATTTCACTGGTTACCCTGGCGCATTCATTCCTTTAAAATAATTATGATCACACTTGATACACACTGTATTATAATTAGATGCTAACTAAGCAGCCAGTTTCATGGTATCACAGGTTGGCTGATAAGATCTGAGTGTAAAAAACACTTTGACCGATAAATTAGACAATGGACCTGCGTGTGCACATAGGTTGAAGGTAAAGAGATAATAATAAGCTACGGAAATGTAACTTTTCAACATATTCTGTTGAAAACTGAGGTTGGTTTTTTGGATGTGGCATCATTATACTTTTACTTACTGGAGAATAGTTTGAGATTGAGATGAATCTACATGAATCATAATATCAGGACTTTAACCTTTAAGTAGGGACACAGGGTCTCACAGACCTTGGTTACTTGTCGTTGACGTGAAATAAAGTACTTACCCGCGCCCCCCGTCGCTTAGCGGCTCAGTAGCTTCGAGTTTAGTCGCGAAACCCCCAACGAAGGAGAAGGTTGCGTCGTGCGGTGCAAAATACGTAAGTTTTATGAATTTAAAGTTTAGAATGGGTCTGTGGGACCCTATGTCCCCAGATCTCTTATAAAATAAATTGTATAACATTTTTTTGTTTTTTTAGCTTTTATATCCAAATGACCGAAAATAGTGAACCTAGTACTTCTGGTTTGAAACGACCATTTCGAGATGTACCTAGGGAACAACAGTCGAATAAAATATTACGTCTGAACAGTCCATATTTTGAAAACGAACTGAATTCTATTTTGTTGGCTTCGGAAGACTCGGATAGTGAAGAAGAAGTCGAAGATCTTCTTATTGATGAAGCTGAATTTCGCTAGCGCCATCCAGAATATGATGAACAAGATCAAATTGAAGAAGAACTACCCTCTGATTCAGAAAATGTGATGATCGAACACAGCTCAAGTGAAAGTTCAGAAGATGATGTGCCGCTTTCAGAATTATCTACACCTAATTATTATTACGGTAAAAATCGTTACAAATGTGCAAAAACCCGACCAAGTAATAGGGTAAGAACACCACATCACAACATTGGTCTGCGTACGTCTACTTCACCGTCTACTTTACCAAGAGAACTGAAACTAACCATGAAACGCATTTTGGGTAAGGATGTGCCCCCTGATGATGAACCAACTCCTGAAGAAAATCAAAATAAGAAGAAAAGATGCTACATCTGTCCATCAAGACTTCAAAGGAAAACTTCCTACTGCTGTGTTGCATGCAAAAAGCCTATTATGTCTGCAATGCTCCAATCCACTATGCAAGGAGTGTCAAATATAATGGGGTAATTGACCCCCTGTCATTTTTTTTTGTTTATTGTTAGAGTTACAAAAAAAAAATTTTCTTATAAAACAAAGATTACTTTTTAAGGGAAATATTTAATTTTGTTGATTATTTAGGAGAAAAAATATTTAGTACATCATAAGTGATCTCATTGCGAATTGAGACTGAACAGTGCCTATTTTTGTTTAGTTTGTATTTAAAATAATAATTCTTATAAATAAATGCTAAAATGTTCAAAAGTCTATTATTTATAAGCCTATCATTCACACTAATTAATTAAAATATGATTTATTTTGTTATTTCATATCAAAATAATAGAAATATTACAGGGGTCTGTGGGACCCTATGTCCGTTCTAGTGTTCCAAAAAAAACATGTCCCTAGTTAAAGGTTAAAAATGATGCATGACTCTTGAATGTTTTGGAGAAATAAAGGAGCTCGCAGCCGCTTGGGGTCGATGTTCAGGTTAAGCTGCACCTGCCTAGGTCGAGCCGTGGATGGGTAATATAACTTATCGAGTTTCCTCCGTGCCGCGGAAAGCACTTTACGCCCTTGGTCCCGGCTGAAATATTTCTGGAGAACAGCACCAATAACATCAGGTATAGTTTGTCCTTCTATGCTCTTAGACCCCTATAATCTAGGGCGTCCCCATCCAGGGTTGCCACTCATACCTGCCTTGTACGAGTATAGTATATTAGTAAGCAAAGGCTGTAAGGCATCCTCGAACTATAGGCGCCCTCGCTGCGCTCGTGCGCCTAAATATCTCGGGCTGCAATTGATGCTTACACCCGAGCTAACTTCTCAAGTTTTTTTCCTAATTAGCACGTAATTATAAAAAGAAACCCTAAAACAAACAATATTTAAAGTAAAAGTTTTCTATTCCCGCCTTTTTTTTATTTTTATTTTTTCAAGAACGAAATTGAGCTTCGCCGTTCGATATTTAAAATTGATGACTATTATACTCATACGAAGACAAGGCTGAATAGCGAAGCGACCTCTTTTGACATTGGGCTGAATGCATGATGTCTATTGCTATTATGATGGTTAGATATACGCGAACTTTTTGAAAGAGTGAAGTGTTTTTCGTAAAATTACTTACCGCCCTAGGGCTTTTCTCGCTACATTATTACCCTTTTTTTTTTTTGGGATGGTAAATTATCAAGTGACTTCTCCCACTCGGGAGGGAGTGTCAGACTCTTACTGACTAAAACCCATCCATGTTCCTTCCTCGCCCTTTATGTTCCGGGGCCGCGGTATCTCTTTCGAACAGGCCCGCAACCCCGGTACATTACATTACATTACCCTAGAGCGCTAATTGGTCACCTACAAGCCCCATTTGGGGGTAATAAGGACCTATACTTACCGAATATGAGAGATGTAAAATACCTATTTTTAGTCGCCTTTCACTCATCGCCTCCACATGAACCAACCATCTAAGAATGCTCTTTTTTTAATTTTTGTCACAATATCTTCTTTCTTCTATTCTATGGTTTCTGCCTCCTATGAGAAAAAATCGTTCATCATCTTCATTTCATGCCGGAAGACGTCCACTGCTGGAAATAGCCCTCCCCCAAGTATCGCCATATTGACTGGTCTCGTGCGACTCGCATCCAACGGATTCCCGCAACCTTCACCTGGTCATCGGTCCACCTAGTGGGAGGTCTTCCAACGCATCGTCTTCTGGTTCGCCGTCGCCACTTTTCGGCCCCATCGGCCATCCGTTCTGCGAGCAATATACCTTGCCCACTGCCACTTAAGTTTGGCAATTCTTCGAACCAAGTCGGTGACCTTGGCTCTCTTGCGAATGTTTTCATTTCTGATTCGATCACGCAAGGTGACTCCGAGCATAGTCCTCTCCATTGCCCTTTGGGTGACTTTAAGAAGCAATTTATACTAATATTATAAAGCAGAAGAGTTTGTTTGTTTGTTTGTTTGGTTGAACGCGATAATCTCAGGAACTCCCGGCTCGAATTGAAAAAATCGTTTTGTGTTGTATAGTCCATTTATCGAGGAAGGCTTTAGGCTATATAACATCACGCTACGATTATCAGGAGCGGAGCAGGAATGAAAAGTGTTGCAAAAACGGGGTTTTTTTTTCCTTTCGTTTTTCCCTCTTATGTGACGCAGACGAAGTTGCGTGGGTCAGCTAGTGCAGTTATAATTTGTAAAGTAACTTATCCACGTCTAATTACATTACTTCCTAGATCCATGTAGCTAGTACCTACTCGTACACTAGACCCTAATGGGCACAAATGAAGGGCCTCAACAATACCGCTATGCTCCACAACCAATGGACACAAAACGTTACACTCAGAACATTAGAATACCTTATCTACTGTTTTCGACCAATTTGTATGTGCTGTTTATATTTTGGGTGTATTTTTTGAGAATTTACTGTGTATTTTGTTTCTAATGTAATGGCTAAGATAATCATCATGTGTGTGTAATTATGTTTTGTGGCTCGTTAATATTAAGTCATTTTGTATCGTTTTTGTTTCCGAGTCTTGGACGTTTATATGTACTTATACTAGGGCTTATGTATGTATTTACAAACAAAAAGTATCTATGTGGTATATCAACTTTCTTTTGTCCACGACACAAGCCTCGCTGTGTATGTGGCACTAGATGGTGCTGTGTGTAATGTCCAGCGATATTTACTTGTTTGTTGTTTATCGTAAGGTACTTTTTTACTGCCTCGTTGGTCTAGTGGCCGTAATTGCGACTGCTAGGTATGAGGTCCTGGGTTCGATTCTCCGGTCGAACGGAGTGTTATTGGGTTTTCAATCAGGGGTTTCTCAGTAGGGATGCCTCGATACGCCTTTTTACCGATACGATACCGATACTGTTATAAAAATATCGGCGATACTGATACCGATATCGATACGCTAATTGAATTCAAAAAGGAAGGTAGAATAAATAAAACAGAATTAATTAATAGTTTTAGTAATCAAAATTAACATTTAATAGATTTTTATGTAAAAAACAAAGTATTTTTAAGGTGATTTCGCATTTGCGGGCAAAGGTGATTTCGCAAGTCTATTTGAATAAGACCTGCGGTGGAAAACTGTTTCTCAGATGCGAAAAAACTCATTTGGAAACTATAGTACTTCTGCGCCATTTTTTTTAAGTTTGGGTATTAGACGTCATCTTTAAAACGCGAAATTTTGATAAGTATTGTTGAATCTGCCATAAAAATATCGCCGACACCGATATATCGGCAAACCCGAAGTATCGCCGATATATCGGTATCGGTATCGGATGCATCCCTATTTCTCAGCGCCAGCCACGGAGACTAGATTTGTGATTGGTGTGTCTAGATTTATGCCTGGTTGATGGCAATATCCTCAATCTCCTATTACCTAAGACTTAAACATAACTGGGAAAATATGGGTGTACGATAAGGTACATCTCCGCCCTTCTTCGGGGATTACAAGCGTGATGTTCTGTCATGTGTTACTTTTTGAAACATTCAATGTCAGACGAGTTTTGCCGAGCGGTGCTTAGTTTTGATCTTTAAGGGGCCGGCGGAGCATGCGTTTTTCATACAAATGTAATTCCAAAATAATTTATAAATCAAACTATTCTTGAAGTATTGTGTATTTTTTTCGATTGGGTTGTAACCCAATCGAAAACGTTTGAAAAAATATATTTGGGAACATAGAGAAAATCTATGTTCCCAAATATATTTTTGAAAGGAAAATGATACAAAGACGAGATATGAGGAACATAAAATTTTTATAGAAAACTTATTTTTCTCATAACTCTTGTTTAAATCAGTGTCAATGCAAAATACATATTTGGGAACCTAGATGTTCTGTAATCCAATCAAAATAAATACACACTACCATAACAATACGTTTGATTTTCAAATTATGTTGGTATTACGTTCGTATGAAATTCGCATGCTCCGCAGGCCTCTTAAGATTTGAAAAGTAGGTAGTTACAGTAAAATTGGGATAAGTTACGATAAATTGCTGTAATCGGCCTATCTTGATATTTCAAGGATATTATTGTTGATACACAGTTGGCCAAAGCAACGAACACGTGTTAAGGTGAAGATTCGTAATGACTCTGCCCTGGGGTTTATACAGGGTGTATTTCACCTCATCACGAAGCCGTTAACCAAGCATTCTATATATCAAACTAAGTAACTTTACGCAAAAAATATTAGGTACTGGGAAACAACTTTTTTTTCTGAGATTATAAATCATGTTTTGTAGTAGAACTCAATGTAATGCACTTAAAAAATTGTGCTGATGGATGGATTGAATAGTACGGGAGTCGTGGAGGTGTTAAAAGTCACAAAAAACCGTGTATTATTTTTTTTTAAATGCTTGTAAAAAAGTTATAATTTTGACCCCCATATCTCCGTAACTAGAAGGTTCCCAGGTATGATGTGGAACTAAAAAATGATCGCAATGATGGGGAGAACAAGTGCTTTTCGGCTTCGTTAAGAGGTTTTTTACATCCTTTATGTGGCGATGCCACACAAACGATGGGGCATTTGATATCGTGTCCTGTCTGTCCTGTTGCTTGCTCATCACAGGACGCTACTGAAAGTGCCAATTGCAAATCTCGTCACTTTTGGACTGATTCAAATTAAAATAATGTCATTGACATGCTTCTTCTTCTTCGTGTCGATGATTTCCCCTTTTTATTTTTAAATTATTGTCGACCAGTACTCTGCTACCTCGACAGCGTTGGGGTTGGCCTCGGAAAGGTCCCTCAGAGTGCAGGTGGAGCCACACATAGTGCAGGACAGGAGGTGAGCCATAGTTTGTGTTGAGGCACCGCAGTCACATAAGGCTTCACATAAAGAAGGATACTTTTTGAAATGAATATATAGCAAAATCTGATACTATAACAAAAAAAAATCAAACCATTCATCCTTTTTTAACAAATTCAAAACGTTATAATTTTACTACATTGCCAACACACACACAAATAATTTCTCAACCATCATACTCGTAATGACCTGTCATATCCATCATGAATAAAAGTTTTCACTTATAACCCGTATTTATCACACAATGTCACTTAATTCATATGGTGTTGTATCACTTTGACAGCAGCACAATAAGTTTGTCATGGTTATAGGATGAAATTAGACGAAATTAGGTAGCGCTCCTACCGGCCATATCCTCGTTTGCTCTGTTGCTGTCGCGTAGTATATGGAGAGGTTTCAGATAACATTTTTTATTTTTTTTATCCTTTATTCATTACTATACATATTCATAACATTTCTAAATATTTATTTATAAAACTAAATTTAAAAAAAAACATTTGTAAATATAAAAAAAAACAGTAGCTCACTAGCGCTGGGGACAGGGTCCGAGCTGCCGATGGTCAGGGCTCTTGAGAGAGGAACCTCCTAACAATACGTGCCGTGTCGAGAAGTAGGTACTGCTTTGTGAATCAAGCCCTTGATCGAGCTGCCCAGCCTCCTAAGATGTTGGTCGAGGCTCTTGGATATAAAGCCATTGGCCGACACGACTATCGGCCCAATGACTGCGGTATTCACATTTATTTTTTTATTATTATTATAACATCAACTGCTAAGGGCCAGAGAGATGTCAATGGTTTTTTTTTTAAACCTTGGCGCAAGGTAGAAATTTCTTCCTGTATCGTGGGTGCGTTTAGCAAACATAGAAACTCACAAATACAAACACCCAGACCCGAAACAACTACTTGCAGATCATACAAATATATGTTATGTGCGGGGATCGAACCCCGCGACACACTGCGCAGCAGTCGATTGCTCAGCCATTACGCCAACCGTGTCGTCAAAACAGCACAAATGAATGTATGATGCAGTTTTACACAACATAACATTACACCTGTAATTCCGGAAAGGTTAGGCAGAGGTTCACCTAATAATACATTCATACAAATCCCATGTAAATAGAAGACGTGCCTATTGACATCAACCGGCCACAAACTGGACTCCGTCGCTGTTACAGATAAACTCCTAGAGAAATCCACCCGACCTGGCATGTCGTCTAAGGACGACAGGCCCTGTCGACGGCGAAGAGAAGAGATGTCAGCATAAGGGCCAAAGCCTGCCGGGGTTGCGGGCCTGTTCGAAAGAGATACCGCGGCCCCGGAACATAAAGAGCGAGGAAGGAACATGGATGGGTCTTAGTCAGTAAAAGTCTGACACTCCCTCCCGCTCCGCCCAGAGTGGGAGAAGTCATTTGATGATTACCCCATCCTAAAAAAAAAGAAAAAGAAAGGCCCTCATGATTGAAGAAATTAAAGAGTCGAAAAACGCATGAAATATTTAAACTCTGATTCGAGTGATGGAGGTAAGGACAAAAGGTGGCTTCACTAGTTTTCCTAATCATCGAGGACAATCCAACAACAAGCAAAATTTAATAGTCAAACGAACTTACCTGTAAGTGAAGTTCGATGGTAATTTTGCTTGTTGTTGCATTGTCCGAAGATGATTAGGGCCACCCGACCCAGACTTTCCATGCTACATAAATAAGTTATATGAGCCCGGACCCCATGTTGTAAAACCAATAAATCGCTATGAACTTATGAAGATATTTACAGAGACAGTGACCAGCGCCATAAAGTTGCGTTCGGGAATATTTTTTTTTAGTTATAAATTTATGTGACGTCGTAGAATAAAGCCGAGATTATCACTATCAGTGCAGTTTAACTAAGTAAGTAAAGAGTTAATGCTAATTAATGAGAAATCATTTTAAGACAATGACCCTTTCTAAAATGACAATTATTGAAGGTACGTAGGAAAACAAAATACTCCAAATGCCTTACCGCTTTTTAAAGTAGTTGGATGATAAAATGCGTTTCTTCTCCCATATCCTACCTACAAACTACAATAGCGAAACTTAGTTTCCACAAAAACAGCAAGTCACATGTTATTTTAGACTATAATCTTAGGTGAAAGCGTGAGTATGACCCGCAAAATACTACTTATCCGCAACCGGTGAAACTGGCCCTAATTGTCTTTCGTATTACCTCCGCTAACCATATTTTGTTTAAAATACATACAGCCTGATACTGACCTTTGATTTGCAAAAAAATAATAAAAAATGTATTTTATGAGCTACCACGGTTCTTCCACAGTTCTTTGATAAGTCAATTACAAGAATTAAAAGGCTCACAGGAAGTCGTACTGCATGTAATCCAAGATAATGTTTTCTAAGAAGTCAGGATTCTGTAAATAAAACTACTTCTGTAGATTACCACAGTACGATGTTAAACTGGTTAGATGAAGAAACGACACGCAATGTCAATGGTTTCATTTATCTTCCACTAGGTTTTTAGGACCACCAAGGTTCGGTTTAGGCACAGTACGTACCCTTACAAAACAGCCAGAGCCCGAAATAAGCTTGTTAACCACTCAACAAAATTCTCGAACTGTGAACAGGCTCGTCCTGTATTAAACGAAGATTCGAAGACATATGCAACATCTACTAATCTGAAGGGATCCAAGACAGTTAAATTCATTCTCTGGGACTTCGTCGAGCTTCATAGTCTCGGCGCTTTTCTGGTGGTCGCCACTGTTGATTCTGGCTTTCAGGAGTTACAGTGGTTTGGGCGTGGGTGGCGGGCTTGTTCCACAAAAAAAAAATACTAACCTGTCTTGCACTGAGCCCGGGTGATAGATGCACGATGACTATGATACGATGACTGCATATGCAGATACACAAAAGAGAACCAAGGTTACCGACGTAGCCCGAAATATTGTCAAACTTAAGTGGCAGTGAGAGAGAGCACATTGCTCGCAGAACGGATGGACAATAGAGCTGAAAAGTTCTGGACTGGTGGCGGCGAACTGGAAGACCTCCCACTAGATGAACTGATGACCTGGTAAAGGTAGCGGGAATCCGCTGGATGCGAGTTGCACGGGACCAGTCAATGTGGCGACACTTCGAGGAGTCCTATGTCCAGCAGTAGATGATGTCTTTCTTTCAAAATGATGATGATGAAAAGCAGATACAGTACTCCCTGTTTCCTAGCAGTGGGATTCTTATAAGCTAGTTAATTGATGAAATAATAACAGCTTCTCGAGTCACCTCCAATGTTAAGAAGCTCTTGCCATACATACGTTACATAGGTACCGAGTTTCTCCGTGCCACGCCACGCTGTTGGTCTTCTCTGTCATTTGCAGATCTTTGACAGTCGGAACAGGTAGTCAGTATCTG
Source organism: Xestia c-nigrum (assembly GCA_916618015.1). NCBI lineage: Eukaryota > Metazoa > Arthropoda > Insecta > Lepidoptera > Noctuidae > Xestia > Xestia c-nigrum. The sequence continues at coordinate 19,529,174 of OU745260.1, forward strand.
ACTGACAACCAGTCTTACCAGGAGGCACCGTGTTACCCAGGACTTATTGGACTGTGGAGGTCAAATAGGCAGTCGTTTCATGGAAAATATTGGGATTCATCTGCATCCGGCTACACTGGAAGCTGACCCCAACTTTAATGGGAATTTGGGAATTTCCAATTATGTCACCTCCTAATATACAACATTATTTTTTGTTTATCGCGAAAAAAAATCAGCTGTTCCCTACATTTTGACGAGTATAAATGTAGGGAACAGCTGATTTTTTTTTCGCGATTTCAAGGTTCGTCCCATAGAAAAAGTTGTTCAAAATGATGAGTACAATGACCCCTTTTCGGGTTTAGTATAAACAAAAAATAATGTTGTATAAAAATCAGAAAGGCGGTTTCAAAGGATCATAAACACACTTTCCTTAACACCATTCACAATCACAACTAAAAGTAACAAATCCATCCATTTCAAAAGAACTTTGTTCCCACATACATTGCCATAATAAAAAAAGAAATAAAAAATAATAATATTACCTGCTAACACATTAATTTTATATACGTAATAAAGATGTCAAAACTTTCGATATACTAACATGGAACATTGTATTGCGACATCAAAATCAGGAAATGACTCTATTCCGCGTCGCTGCCTCTACTATTACTGGGATGTAGACCTACTAGATGTGGCTATTAGTTAATTTTGTTTTTTTTTTTGTTAGAAAACCGTGCTCAACACGGACATAGTAAGGTCCATGTTCGCCGAGAAGATAAGTCTGATAATCTAAAAACAGCTGTCAATGTGACATGTTCCCATACAAAAATGTGTTTTAAACAGCTGTTTTTAGATAATCGTCCGTCATCTTTTTGGTGAACATGGACCTAAGAAGGCTCAAAAGAACTAAAACATTTGAGTTAGTGTCGTGTTATATATTTGTGACTTTACCGCGAGTGTAATATAGTACCTAGCTATTTATATGGACACAAGAACAAAGTGACTTCGCCTTAATAGACGCTAAGTAAACGAAATGGACGTGCTCTTAGATATAATTTTACTTTTAGCAAATTAAGTAAGATTAAAATTGCTTATTAGCCTTATTAGGCTAGATTGTAATATAAATAAAAACATATATATTTAAAAAACACCGTGCAACCGTGCTTTTCTCGGTAGTAAGTAAAATGATTTTTCACTTCTCATGCTGTAAAAGTACGCCGTGATAGCCCTACGAAGCGGGATTAAAGTGACCGTTTATTCCCTTGGGAGTAAAAAGTGATTTAAAAATAACACGATCTTTTACTCTGAAACATGGTCACAAAAAGGTAACTTGTCAAAGGTTTTATTTAAATTTCGAATTGGCATGCAATTAGAAAGTGGTTTATTGAAAAAAATTGGTTGTCTGTAAAGTCGGTTTACGGACGATAGATTTACGTGATAACGTCATAATCATTATTTTATGTAATACAAACAGGTGGAACGTTACTATGGAACGTTACTATTTTTCATGAGTGTTGCTGGTATTATCAATTTATAAGACGTTATCACGTCAAAAAAAAAACAAATGAACTCTTCAACGCGAGAAAAATTTATGGTTGTTTGGGTGCATCGTTGATTTTGAAAAGCAATGCCACTGTTGCTAGCCGCTGCAGTAATGTAGATACCAATTATCTGTGGAGTGTGGATCATCTTCATTGCAAAAATGTTGTGAGTTTGTGTTGTGTTTTCAATGGTTAATCTGTGACTGACCTGATAGAAGAAAAAACTGACCGCTCAATTTTTGTCGAGTGTAAATTTGTTCAGTTTTAAATGACTATTTTTCTCGCACTCGAAGTGAAAAGTACAGTTTGCACCTCGAGACTAAACGCCAATATAATATACCCTCGCTTTTATTGCCTCCCTCGTAAGCTCGGGAGTCAAACCACCTCGGGTATATAATGGCTTCGTTTAGTCCCTCGTTATAAAATATACTATTACTAATTGATCTTTTCTATAATTATAGCTGGGTTTATTTTGGTTCCTACCCAAAAAAATACAATATTTTTTATTTACTTGTCTTGTTTTTGGCGTGTCGACGCCTTTCTTTTAAACCTTAGCCCGAAGTTTGCTGATACAGTCATAAGATAACAAAATAATCTTTCATGATCCTGTTTTTGCATAATATTGTTCACCTGGACATCTTGAAGTTAAAGTACGTACAATAACAATAATATTATACTTTGTAGGCTTAAAGACTAAATTCTAAAATAATATTCACACTCACGAGCCGTCTCATTCCAACGCAACTATCTTTTTAATACCTACCTAGTATTTAGGTCAATAAAATAACCTAATTAACTGGCAGACAAATTATTCACAATTCAAAAGTAGTTTAGAACTCTAGACTAAATAAAAAACGACAATACTAACTCATTTTATTCACTTTACCGTAGCAACTACGCTCGACGACAAAAAAATAATAATTAGTCCGGCAGTTAGACTTTAATAAAATATATATTTGACCCTATTTTTCTTTTGCTACATAAACGAAAATTGACGAAGATACGACGCTTTTAAAAGTCCCACTACGTCACGCCCGTACAATTTTTTGCGAGTTCTGACGTCACGAGCCCCTTCTCCCGAGTTTTGATGCGTTTCATCTTTGTCAAACTTCATTGATTTATAAAAACAAAAAATACGTGTCTGTTACTTTTCAATAATCTAAATGACGGACTTAATAGATTTGTATCTGATGATACTTTCGACATGCCTATTCACTACCCAACTACCTACCCCATCCAGCAAACCCCCACATCCCTGTCACCCACAGAACATTACACGCAGTGACGAACATACCGATCCACGAATGTTTACACATTAGCGTCCATCCTACCTACCATATCGTATAATATCGTATTCAAGCACATACACGATGTATTGCGATATAAATTAGATTACTTCATGAAAGGAAAGTAACTGTATTGTATGATGAAATTTGGTGATTTGGGTAGATCGAATAATGTGATAAGTGTTTTTAAACTACTATTTAGTCATTATAGTTCTCATGTCCGTTTTTCGGTCACGGTGCGAGAGATACTATAGTGCATAAGACGAGTGTGTGCAGGCACAGGGCCGTTTTCTGCTATTACAATAGTGTCAGAATAGTCTATCATAGACTTCATAATAGGCTAGTTTCCACCATCAATAAATTGCAAATAAGTCCATCAGTTAGAGTATTGGAAAATAATGGACACATGTTTTTGTTTGTAAATCAACGAATATTGACAAAGTTATAACGCATCAAAACTCGGGAGTGGGGGCTCGTGACGTCAGAATTCACTGAAAATGATACCAAACAGTGACGTATTGAGAATTTTAAAAGCGTCGTATCTTCGTCAATTTTTGGTTTATATAACAAAAGAAAAAATACGGGCCAGATATTTTTTGATAATCTAAGTGACGGACTTATTAGAGTTTTTCAGTTAACAAGCCTATTGTTGATTTTATTTTTAAATTGAACATAAGTAATGGCGTCATTATGACTTTCTAATGGTCAACCACTGACACTCCATTGAAAGAAATGGCAAAGAATGGTAATCTCGTACATAATGACAAATGAATGGCTAGAGCTATTTAGTACTTTTAGACTTCGGAAAGCAACGCCGACACCCTTCAGATTGCTTACAAGTTACAACGCTAATAAATAATAATATTTAAAAGTATTATAAATGATTTTTGGCTGGTTATATAATAATTGCAATAAGATAATGTCATTATAACACAATTCTATTATAAGACTACTGATCGACCATTATGAATTTAGTATATTATAAACTTTTAGCAAAATGACATTGAGATGACAATGGGATCGTGTTGGAATGACGAATTTATAAAAATAGCAGACTAAGGCCCTGGTGCACTGTGAAAGAAAGAAAGTAGAAAGAAAAAATATTTATTCGTTGCAAAGTCATGACGTGCTTACGATGTTATTAAAATCATCATAGTTATAAAAGCATTTAGTCAAACACAAACATTAAGAATACAATAGAACCACATTATAATAATTGTAAGACAGAACAGATCTTAAAAACAAATAAAACGTTGCACGTCGTGAACCGATAAATAGGTTACCACTCAGCATGATGCTGTGCTATGGGGAACCCACAGAACAGCGCTGGTTTTCAGTGGTCACCCGTGAAAACGTACTGAAGACAATATACCGACATTTGATTTTAAGAGTAACTAAAGTAAAGATACAGGACTTGGATTTGGTATACCATAAACAGCATAATACAGGTTGTATTTCACCTCATCACAAAACCGTTAACCAAACATTCTGTATATCAAACCAAGTAACTTTCCGCAAAAAATATTGTTGGGAAACAACTTTATTTTTGAGGTTATAAATCATGTTTTGTGGTATAACTCAATGTAACTCAATCAAAACATTGTGCGGATGGATGGATTGAATAGTACGGAGGTCGTAGAGATATTTAAAGTAAAAATCATGCGATAAAAAGTGGTATTTAAAAAAAAACTTGTAAAAATTTTGCAACTTTGACCCCCTATATCTCCGTAACTAGGTTGTTCCCAGGTATAGTGAAGAACAAAAAAAATATCAGAATGACGAGGAGAACAAGTGCCTTTCGTATTCGTTAAGAGGTGTTTTACACCCTTTATAAAATAAAAAGATTCCAAAAAAAAAACTGTTTAGTCCTTTAGTCTCTAGTCCAATTGGACGGCAATCCGACACGATCGGAAAGAGATCTGAGACCCTACTCTCTAACGCTTCGTCCGATTATTCGGATCTATCCGTCTCTATCGCGCACGTCTGCAGATGAGTGTGAGTGAGAGAGACGGATGGATCCGAATATACGGACGAAGCGTTAGGGAGTAGGGCCTCTGGCGCAGGACCAACGGCTTAACTTACTTTCCGAGGCACGGGGGTTAAAAAAAAATACCCAATTTAAATGTTAGCCTAACATGCAGTTCCGAAATAAGTTTTCTTAAATAAATAAACGATGATAAAACTTCTACTTTTAATATAAACACATAAATGCTCATTCTATCTTATATCTTGCGTAAATCTGCGAAATAAATCATTTGTAGTAACAACTCTAAAACTATAAAATCTGTTTGACCACGGTAACCAGCTACTTTAAGCCAAAGATAAAATATCTAAAACATAATATTTAATTTTATAGTCCACCCCGACCTTACAAAATAGTGAATGATTAAAAAGACGGCATAAAAATGTATTTTCATATAAATCATTTTTGATATCAAACATATAACTTTTATGCCTTCGCACTACCTACGCTGATTATGCGATTTTTCTAAGTTTATGGAGACAGGTGTCTCTTTATATCTTAAAATAGAAAAGGAACAACTAGGGACGCCCCTCTGCTTCGTACGCTTTTTATGACTTGACAGAACATGGAGTAGTCTTGATTTATGTCATTTTCATTTAAAGCAGATACTCCTGGGCAGACCGAAAAAATTAAAACTTATCTTACGTTCACTGTTTTAGACTTTCACGGATTTTCACTACACTTAATATCGGGTGCTCGAAAAACCTAAGGAAAATCACGGATATAATCCCGTAAGTACTTTAAGTATATCTTACGTTTTTGCAAATTGCAGGCAGCGCTCAGTTGTATGTAGTTTTTTAAAATTTGAACTTCGCGGGCCATTCTGACGCTTTCACCTTTTTTTTCAACTAGCAATAATCGCACCTCGGATTAACCTCATTGGTTACGATATTGCCTCTCTGAGGTCACATTATTGGCAAACTTGATCCACCTTCTGCAGAGTTTATAGGCCTCCCCCTTTTTAAGCAATACTTTCTTGGTCTGCGCTCAGGTATCATACGAAACTGCAATCAAGTCTGTTAACGTAGTTCTAAAGAAAAGTCAGTCAGACAGGAAAAGCTGTTCTGACTATATGATTAATGATGGAATCTGGGATGAAGAGAACCGCATGAGGTAACAGACACCCAAAAATCTGGAGGCCCGAATGCCAAAAATTTGGAATTGCAACACAACAACAACTTTGTAAGGTTACAAAGTGGTCTGACGATATTCTGGTCTAGGCTGCAAAAAATCGGTGGATATGAGAATAGCAGTCGATGTGGCCACACTTAGCGGAGTCCAGCAATGGACGACTCATCATTTGTCAAGCATTTACCCGACCCAACCCTGATAGGGTTAGAGTTCAATGTTCCAGTCTCACCGGATGCAGCTGAATACCAGAACTTTGCTTGGGGCGACTGCATATCTTAACTCCAGAACCCAGTTAGGATTGGGAAATACAATACCCTTTCATAAGACTGGTTGTCCGATTTCGGGCTACTGACTACATATCTGTAACGAGTCAAAGATCTACAAATGACGACTATCGGCTGAATATATGATGAGAGTGAGATTGTTGGTGAGAACTGACTTGTACTAAATCTATACTATCAATACTTTAAATTATAAAGCAGAAGAGTTTGTTTCTTCGTTTGTTTGTTTGGTTGAACGCGCTAATCTCAGAAACTACTAGTTCAAATTGAAAAATTCTATAATCTAATTTTTTTCTGTTGGATATTGGATAGTCCATTTATCGAGGAAGGCTTTAGGCTATATAACACCACGCTACGACCATTAGGAGCGGAGCAGGAATGAAAAATGTTGCAAAAACGGGGATTTTTTTTCCTTTCGTTTTTCTCTCTTGTGACGCAGACGAAGTTGCGTGGGTCAGCTAGTTCTGTATACAGGGTGTAAACCACCTCATCACAAAGCCGTTAACCAAGCATTCTGTAAATCAAACTAAGTAACTTTGCGCAAAAATTATTGCTGGGAAACAACTTTTTTTTTGAGGTTATAAATCATGTTTTGTGGTAGAACTCAATGTAACGCACACATTGTGCTAGTGAATGGATTGAATAGAACGGGGGTCGTGGAGGTGTTCAAAGTCAAAATCTTACAAGAAAACCTTGTATTTAAAAAAAAAACTTGTCAAAAAGTTGTAACTTTGACCCCCCATATCTCCGTAACTAGAAGGTTCCCAGGTATGGTGTAGAACAAAAAAATGATCGCAGTGATGGGAAGAACAAGTGCCTTTCGGCTTCGTGAAGAGGTGTTTTACAACCTACATTTTGTTTCTCAGGTTAACTCTTGCACCCTGAAATCCTAGCAGAGCTAGGCAGAGGTGTTCTTATAGTACATCCATGTTAGGTTTTGTTTCGAAGTCCTGAAAAAAGAAAAAAAATGTACCTCTGTCAAAACACTAATATTTAGAAGCCTAGAACATTATATTAAGCCCCGTAATAAACATATCAGAAAAGGGGCATGTCAAAATTAATTATTGCCTACCGTCAATTATAAGAGGCCGATAATAGGCCCAATCTAAGCCAAAAGGTCACGCCGTTCGTGTCTTACATATCATTATATACGGCAATTTATCAAAACGATTGCAGACAAACATTAGCCGTACACCCACGACCTAATGTTACAATAACAACGCTAAATATCCAAGCAATTATCTCCCTTATTCGCATGCAAAAATGTTAGTAATCGTGTGCACGATTTTGACAGTTATGGCCAATGAGTGTAATGGTGGTGGTAGGGTTGGCGAATTTGTGATTTAATTTGTGTGTTAATGAAAACTGAAATGGACAGAATAGGCTTGTGTCCTAAAAAATCTAATAAGTTCGTCAGTTAATGGATAGTTAATGGAATAATGGACAAGTATTTTTTGTGTTTATAAATCAATATACCTACTAATCAATATCAATCAATATACCAACAAAGATAAAACGCATCAAAACTCAGGCTCGTGACGTCACAACGCACTAAAAAACTATACCACGGCGTGACGTATCGCGAATTTTAAAAGCGTCGTACATTCGTCAATTTTGGCTTATAAGAAAAAGTACGGGTCAAATATTTTTTGATAATCTATCTGACGGGCTAATTAGACTTTTTCAGGACAAAAGACTATTGTTGTTCCAGCCACACGAAGAAGAAGAAATAACACCATTGAAACCTTAAATCTCAATACCTCTTTACCAGCCCTATAGTACGCGTACAATCGTAATGCCGAAACGGGTGCGCACGAAGCTGACCGAACAGGCGCGTAATGACACGAGCCGTCACGAGCGCGTCCGATCACACCCGAACACGAGCGTCGTGCGCGCAATACGGTTATCAAGGTGTCACAGGGAACATTGATTTTCAGGTCGAAAATGAGAGCAGAAACTGGCATAAGTGGAGTGAGTCATGTCAGGCTTAAATATATAATCATATTTTCCACCTCAATGTAGATCAAGACTTGGATTTTAAATGTTACTTAGCACATTGATCAAATGTTAGCTAGATGGGGTGGATGACTTGATATTTACAAAATCGTTGTTGGATCTGGTAGAGTACCAGGTAACGGTAGGTGGGCACTTTTGACCAAGAGAGGCTTACCCAGCAGTTGGTATAAAAAGGCTAGACCAATGATGGATGGTGACGACTTTGGTCAAATGTCAATGCTGTCACTGTCACACAAACGTCAAACTACAAATGAAAGATAGAAACGGGAAGATCTCTAACGGCTATTTTCAATAACTTCCTAACAGGTATAGAGGTTGCTGTCACTGTCTGTTTGACATTTACAGACGGTTAGAAACAAAAAGTCACAGAAAACCTTTTTTATTTTTTTTATTTATCTATGAATCAAGCGGGTAGGTGATTCCGATAGGATATTTTAAACTAACTTTGTTAGCAGAAACACCGATTGGCATACATAAATAATAATTAGTCAAAGCCTGTGCTGAGTAACGTTTTCAAAACGTGTCCTATAAACTTACAGCCCAAAAGGAAAAGTAAGAACACATTAGAGACATGCTAAGTTACATAAATAGTTACCCTCTATTTTAAAGCAAATAGACCCATAACTAATTGCAAAGACCGTAAATTTTCACTACTTATTGGTCCACCGCAGAAAGGTGCAAACAATGTTTAAAATACGGTCACAAAAGCTATATTTGTACATGTAACAAATAAACACATCGAACCGCATTTAAACGACGTGCATTAAAGGAACAAAACACAATAAACTCTTACAAATAATGCATCGTTTCGCTGCAAAAAAGGCGGGTCGAGTATCATAGTCAACACAGCGAAATAAGGCCGAATAAAGACATGCAACAGAGTAATGCTATCGCTTCGGGCACCTGTCAAACGAATTGCTTCGGAAATTATCCGAGTACTCGATACCCGAGGCACATCCACGATTTACGATACCGAATTCCATAATCGAATGCATCAGCTGAGTAAAATCGAATGGAAATCATCCCGTTTTAGGTAAGCGACAATTTATGATGCGAATTCGAAAGTCGGTTACAAATCGAATTTCGAATTTCTTTTGAATTACTTGCTGTGTTTATCGTTGACGCCATCAATACATTTATAAAGTTAGCGTGCATTTTGGTGTAAACGTCAAAAAGTCGGGCTCGGTATTCGTGAGATTTTTATCTTTTTGGAATATGTTTTTTTCTGGAATGGCTTTCACGGGATATCTTATCATGATCAAGACTTGAAAACTCCTTTTTTTGGATTGCAATTTTATTTTAAGCAAAAATCTAGAATCAAAATCTTCGAAAGCCCTTAGGTACATGTTAAACAGCATTGCCACACAGTAAAACGTATGCGTTCCATTCACATACTGCCATTTAGTTTACAATAAACTTTATTACACCCAACGCGTCACTTTCACCTACTTAACATAACCAAATACGCTGCAACGTCTGTTAGGGCCGTACCCGGTCGTAAAACGGTCCTAAACTCTATTTTCTATTTAAATCTTTTATTACTCGCCACGGCTCTAAAGTTCGACAATAACATAAGAAGCGAGACCAAATTAGTTTTACAACCAAACTCTTTCGAGCCCTGATTTTTTTCTAAAATCCTTTTTGACAGTAAAAATGTTGGTGATCTATGAAGCAGGGAAGACCAACCTAAAATGGATGATCGGGTTTTTAATGAGAGAGAAAATAGGTGTTTAGAAAATCTTCAGTAGATTTTTGTAGGATAGTAAATTATGCGGTAAAGTTGACTAGATAGTTTTTATCACTTGTTTATTAGAATCTTTTAGCGAGTTTTTCATCTATTAACAGATTCATATTACAGTTTTATGGGTTTCATGATTTATTTTCATTTAAATATTGTTTTTGAAACTACTATGTGAATCAAATGGGTCAAATAGCTTTGCTGCACACCGCAAGCAAATTCGGAAAGTTTTATGACTTCCAAAAAATAACAAAAATCTTTTTATTTTGGAACCACACCTTTTTTTAGATTAAATACCTACAGGATGACTGCAAATTCGCAGATATTATTATCTCCCATACTATAAAACTTTAGCTAGGGAAAGTAAGGTTCAATAATTAGGAAATGACCTCCTCTATACCTATGCAAATTTGCTATGGCAGCCCCAGATACAGTCACCCCGTATAACTGCTTTATACCGGTACCTGTACCTCCTTTTTTACTCTTAGCTCATATCGTGATGAAAGGGTTAACCAACCATTTACAACCGTGGATCCATAATTTTGTAAAAATCGTGCAACTCGAGTTAAGAAGACCCGAAGCGCCACAGGAGACCTTCATACAAAAAGTTTGTAATTCTGGAGTTGGGCGACAAGCGACAACAACGCTGTTCCAAAGGTCGTTGACGAAACAGTTCGGAATGTGAAGCCTTTTTCTACTAGTAAAGCTCAACGCTCACGTTTAAGAGCGTGTATCCCAAGAGTTGGCAACGTTGCAAATAGCTGTCAAATATTTACATGTTTTAACAAATTTGGCAATTTTACTGTGTGAAAATAAGAAATATGGCTCTGTAGTGGACTTAAAAATTGATGAGGAAATGCAGTAATTAATATCGTAATACCGAATATATAGTTTTAGATGTAAAAAAAGTATTTGGAAACTTTCCAAATGCCTTTTTTACATCTGAAACGTATACAACGTCAAATTTACGGTTTTAATTGCAATTCATTATTTGCGTAAAGTTACTTAGTTTGATGTACAATTCTTGGTTGACGGCTTCATGGAGAGTCTGTTTATATCCTGTATAATTATCACTGGAAAACATGTTTCCAACATGCCTTTTTTTTCGTATGGGAAATCAACAATTCAACATGCCTGCGAGATTTTTCTTGACGTTAAGCTGAGAGACCCATGGGCAGCATAAAAACTCTGACACCAGGTTAAGGCACTGAGCACACGATAAAGAAGAAAAAAAACTCGTGTCACAATTATTTCTAACTCCGCAACAAATATAAACTGAGCCTGTTGTTTTAAACATGTCCTTAAAAAAGTCTCTTTGCTGTCCTCTCCTAGGGACACCCTAGGCCCAGGTTCGTACCCCAAAACGGGGGCTACCGTGTAGTAGCTTAGGTTGTAAGCTTTTTCTCCTGACTGAAGGCCTTACACTCAAGGCACCCCCCATAGGGTAGTCCGGTTAAGCCGACGACAACCTCTCTAGGTTGACATGTGGGATGCCATACAAAAAAAAACAACGGACTTACTTAGGATAACAGCAATGTCTTGGGTTCTAGATCAGAGTGGCCCGCAAAATTCAAATTTTCTTACGTCTTTTGCAATTTGCAGAGCAGTACTAAGTTGTATGCTGATGAAAATATCAGTCGCGGCTGTAAAACGTATGTAGTTACAGAATTATAATCATCAGAATTATCAATACAACTCTCCAAGTTCATAAGACCCTTGATTTTTTCACGGTAAAAGGCGTTCTTCGACTTTAATGAACTTCGAGAGATGTATTGATGATATTGGTGATTATAATTGTGTAACTAAATACGTTTTACAGTCGCGACCGATATTTTCATCAACATACATCTTAGCACTGGCCTGTAAATTGCAAAAGACGTAAGAAAATTTAAATTTTGCGGGATATTTTGGAGCATCAGCCTTAAAATGAGATAATGTTATGTTGATCAATATTGAACTTTAACAGGCTAATTAATTAGGCTAATAATAGCTTTTTGTAAACCTAAACTCTGCCCCGCTGAAGGGTAAAATCCTCTTGTTTTTCTTTTATTATTGTGCCTACAGGTTTACTCGGTTTTTAAGTTGTGAATGGTATATGCACCGTATTATTCTTTTACATTTGTTAATTTGTTCGGAGTCGTAACACTATAGCAATAACGCGTCACGCGCCCCAAAAGGCAGGGTCGCCATGTAGGGAACTAGTGTTACTGAAACGACTGGAGCCGATCGGTTATCGTTTATTACTGCTCATCTTAAGCTAATACAATATAAGTATTTTACAACATAGATCTTACGTACTAAGTACATACACCTCACTCTGACCATGGTGTAACCACAAAAAACTCCATCGTTACCTTTGCCACTACATATCATCATCATCTGCCTAGCCTTTTCAACTATGATGGAGTCGGCTTCCAGTCTAACCGAATGCAGCTAAATACCAGTATTTTACATGGAGCGACTGCTTATCTGACCTCCACCATCCAGTTAGTACTGGGTAATACGATACCCCTTGATAAGACTGGTTGCCAGGTTTTTGGGCCACTGACTACCTGTAACGACTGTCAAAGATCTACAAATGACAGCCGGGACCAACTGCTTAACGTGATTTCCGGAAACTCGGTATGTCATGGTCGGTAAGGTCAACCCGAGCGGTTGATACTCGTATTATTTAGCCACGAGCTTCTTTGCCGCTACATTATACATTATTAGGATAATTAATTTCAACCAGATAACATAACACGTTTTTCAAATAAAACACATCTACATAAAAGCCTATAGAGCTTTCAAATCGAGTCAGAATGTCAAATAAATTAATACAAAAATACGACACGATAGTAAAATCGTACAATAACAGAAACAAGAGATGATCTGAAAAATCCGCGATTTGATGGCGTATCGTAAATGTCTACTACAATTTAATAGTTTCCTGTGAATGTTAGATTATTGTGGAGATAGTTAATAGCTTTTTAAAATTTAATTTAGAGAGCTTTGATGAAAAAACGGCTCCTGGACAGATCCATCGCGGTATCAAATGAATTTAACGACGTTTCTATAGTCAAATCATTTATTTTTTTGCCGAAATCCACTTGGCGCTAAACGTCAAAAGATAGGACAGCTCCCGGTTCAGCAGGTTGGTCCCCACGGAGAAGAATCGGGTAAGAAACTCCATGGTTCATTTCAAACTTGCCGAACACCTGATGATCAATGGATCTGCAATATCAGGGACATCGCAGGTACGTTACCACACTTACTACTCCGGCCGACCAAAAGCAGAAATATGTCATACTATACATGTAACAAAGACACTGACCAGTAAACACTTTAAATCTGGATCACAGTAACGATGATGATGAAATAGTTGCCATTCGATTTTGATATGGTTACTTTTAGTCTGTGTCATCCCTCTGTAGGACAAATGCCTCCCCTCATGACTTCCAAATTCTTCTATCCAAGGCAAATGTGGATCACTGGTGCAGCTCGTCCCGCCATCTCCTGCAAGGTCTACCATGTCGCCTTTTGGCTGTGTCAGAGTGCCAAATCGTTGAAGAAATAGAGTATGGTTCTTTTGGTTATCTTTGGAATGACAAGTTATACAAGATAACATAAGAAGAAGAAGATAAAAAGGACACTTATCACATATTCAGTACTTCAATCATACGCCAATACAATAATCCACGAAGTGTTCGGCAGACCAATTACAGATGTGGTCCACACCACATTTGTAATTCCCGAAGTGAATGTGTCGGTTGTCGTGGTATGGGCATGTGATGCGGAGGAATGAGGAAAGTGGCATGAAGAAAGTTTTGAGTATGAATGTGGATATGAGTAGAGGAAGACCAAAGAAACGATGGATGGATTGTGTAAATAATGATATGGCAAGAAAAGAAAAGTCTCATGAAATGAGAAATGGAGAAGTAAGTCTTGGTCATCTGGTGTATGCGTTGGCTCAGTTGCCCAGGTTCTGTCCTCGGAGAGGTCGCAGCCTGGAAAGTGGGTTTCCAAGAGTACCTCACGCCGGCCCTAAATGAATTGGTATAAGGGTAAAGGAATGATGATGATATTACGTTATGTGCATATTTTTTTCTGGTCATTGACCAATGCCGAATCTATGACATCATTATAGTTCAATAGAAGCTGAAATAACATGCAGAGACTATTGTTAAAAGTTTTACAGCTTTTTAAAAAGTAATTTCTATTCTCAGCATGCTTTTTGCTTCAGACTAATTGAATAATTATTGCTAACAAAGTCTCGAGTACTTACTTGTCAGTGTTTTGATGGTCGATGGGCCAATCGAGTGACTTGAGTCAGAAAACGATTTATATCGAATAAATGCGAGCAGCATAAACAATCGGATTCCACTAGGATATGGGATAGAGTTATTTATATTGAACGATTGATGCCCATGTTGATGGATGGATGGAAAGGGAGAGGAGGACCAAGGAAACGAACGATGGATGGATTGTTAGAGGAATTATACTGTGAAGGAAATGGTGTAAAACAAGGCCAGGGAAATAATGATGATGTCCATTAGAAATCCAGTACTAACTAGGTTGTGGAGGTCGGTAGTCGCTCCATATAGAATACTGGTATTCAGCTGCGCCCGGTTAAACTGGAACCCGATAGCAACATAGGAAAAAGGCTTAGTAGATGTTGATGTCCATTATCAACTCAAGAATTTTCATCGGGTGCTTTTGCAATTTTCATCTGTGCATTCTCTTCACATCGTATCCATTTTTTCAGTAATCGTTGACCAATGGATAAACTGTGTCAAGGATGATTTGGTTAGAAAGGAGGTGACTGCTAAGATGACGAGTAATAGAGAAGTATGGATGGAGAAGACATGGTCTATAGACCATTCAAAAATAAATTGGGATCAGAACAGCAGAATGATGATGATGATGGTCGTTGCCCAGTCTATAACGTTATCTGTGGTGGGAATAAGGTCACACAGCTCTGCTGGACTAAAATGGAAGCTTTAGCAGAACATAATATTAATCACGGTAAAAAACTAAAATTCTAAATGAACTCATTCCCATAAAGTCCATTTTAGAATTCTAAATTTTTAACGTGATTCATAGTATGTTCTGCTAAAGCTTCCATTTTAGACCCCCTGCTCTCTGTTAAAGAAGACTGTAATCCATAACGCGGTCCTAGTGCAGTTTGGTTCGTTTATGTCACATGATTTCGAATTTTTGGTTCTAAAAACTGCCATGCAAATGCAATCACCATGAAATCACACACATTCACATTCTTCGTGAAATCTCACTGTATCAAGAGCAGTAGTGACAATATTAATGACGTAAAGTAAAGAGAGCTGCCCTTGCTCGAGCCAGCTCGCGATACCATGTCGCCTAAATAATAGTATTGTACCGATCCAGCCTCTCTTTGGTGTCCCCCCCAGCGACCAGCGACGCCCTAAACCAAGGCTCGTATCCCATTGGGGGTGCCCTTAGCGTGTAGTCTTCTTCAACCCCAGCTGAGGACATTGTCACTGTCGTGGAGGCATTACTATTAGGTGGACTTGCTGGGCCAAACGCACTCAAAAAAGCTTTTACGGCTTTTCAGCCTCTGGGGCACCGGATCGTAATTATGCAATGGGTGGCGTAAATTAGCTTGTAATAGCTTCTACCTCTCGGTGCGGCTGGCTATGGTCTTACGAACTTTAAGAGGCGCAAACCCAGTTAGTGGATACAGCATTCGTACCGGGGTTGGTTTAAGGCAACCTCTAATCCAAGAAAAACAAGAATCTTTCTAAGTTTTTCCCCCCTACATGAACTCATAGTAAAGCTAAGCACACGACAACCTCATATAGGTTGACTTGCGAGATTAGCGAAAAAACAGTCTATCACTTTCATAATCCGACTAAAGTTTTTCGCGATTCGCAAAACTTTTCTTCAGTTTTTAATCTCATATTCCAATTCCATAGCTCAGAAGCCTTCTTCGGATGAATTCACAAAGATTTTATCGCGTAATTCTTTTACGTTCAGTACATATTACTATATACTTAGAGATTCATTCCGCGTGCCACAAGGCGTCCGCATATACGAGTGTTTCAACACCCATAAAATCGTTGACATTTTAGACTATCACGATTAGAGTCAGGTAGGTGGACCAGTTGTCGTCCCACCATTTAATATTTATTTACACACGTTTCGCCTTACGTGTTGGTGTGATGCTATCAAAAAGCGTTGGATTGTGTAGTAAATAATAGTTTAAATTCATAGCACATAGAGTGAGGCGCCAGTAATAGTGAAGAAAGCGTCAAATGCTATAAATCGACGACGTTAGGGTCGTTGCGGTTGAACTAAGGTTTGATGACGTGTTGTCGGTACCGTATTTTGATTTTAAGTGCATTTATTTTAGAGTGTGTTATGTATTGGATAATTATGATGTTCTTAGTTATCTAGAAAAGTCCTAAATCATGTTTTTTTTTTTCAGAAAACTTTTTTGTTGGATCCGAATCACCAAAAAAAACATGCTACAGAGAGTCAATTAATAAAACATAATAAGCAACGCCCTGTTTCTCATAGAAACCTTAACTTTTTAGTAACCTTCAGTCATTCACTCATTCAATTGAACCATATTTTTTTCAAATAGCTTGGTGTGGGGCAGTGCTGCCCACCGTGTCAATCATTGACAATCTAACGTGGGATACGTCAATCATTGCTCGGAATGAATGATTTGATTGGCATTCGATTACCTACGAATTTTGCTTCTTAGGGCGATTGCATGAGCTAAACGCGAGTTTTATAATTACTAAAAGTTTATGATTCACTGCTATAAACAAGACTAGAAAAATATATGACATTCTTCAGGATATATGCTAGCATGATACTGTTTTGAAAACATAATACAATTAATTTGGCTCGATAAAAAGAAATCACGAACTTATCTCTAAAAATATCTTTCAAACAGTAAAAAGCATACTAATATGCTTGCGATCATTCTGATTTTTTGGCAAATAATTCTACAAGCAATATATTAGCATGATACTGTTTCAGATTTTTAATCCAATCAATAGTTTTTTTGTAAATCGATCAAAACCACTAATTTCGCGCTATTTGGCCCGCAGTGTCTGACGTAACAACCACTTTGTAGTGCAAGCTGATTAACTTTATTCTAACAGCATTTTAAACGAAGTTTGAACGACCACAAATAGAGTTGCTAATTTAGCTTGTCTAAGCGCCTTAGGTGCAATATAGATGGATTAAGAGGCCTGCAGAGCCTGCGTAGTTCATACAAACGTAATACTAAAATAATTTGTAACTCCAACATATTCCTAAGGTAGTGTGTATTTATTTCGATTGGATTACAAAATATTTAGGTTTCTAAATATTTATTTTTATTGGACGTTAATTTAAACAAGAGTTATGAGAAAAAAAAATCTAAGTATAGAAATTTTAAATTCCTCATAATTATCTTGTCTTTGTATCAATGTCCTTTCAAAATATATATTTGGAGACATAGATATTCTGTAATTCAATTAAAATAAATACACACTACCTTAACAATATGTTTGATTTAAAAATTATTTTGGTATTACGTTTGTATGAAATACGCATGCTGTGTCAGACTTTTACTGACTAAAACCCATCCATGTTCCTTCCTCGCCCTTTATGTTCCGGGGCCGCGGTATCTCTTTCGAACAGGCCCGCAACCCCGGCAGACTCCGCCGGCCCCTTAAGTTGTTATTTTTGGTCTAAAAAGAACAATTACAGCTCGTGGCTATGTTACGCGGTACATTGTGCCAGGTAAAGCAACGATTGGAGAGGTCATTAAGCGGATGGATTACCGTTTATTCCCTAACGAGATTGTGAAACGTTATTAACTGTTGGTTCAGCTGTTATTTGAAGATATTTGGCAGATGTTATAAGTAGCCCGAAGCATGAAAATCATTGGGCTGTGGAAGTCAGATTGGCATCGTTAATGACTGGTGCTCAGAAGCTTCTCCCCAGGAATAGATAAACTAATTAGAACTATAAGCTTAGCTTGTAGGTAATTGGTAGATATATCGATTTTTAAACAACACTAAAAACCTCCAAAGTAATTAATATATTATAATTAGACCTCTGTCCAGAACTTAAATAATTTTCAAACTAAAATATATTTAGTAAGTATCACTTCAGATGGTACATCAATTAGTATCTTCACCTCAAACTAGAGAGTTTCACCGTCAGGGACCGTTTCACCTCCAATGACAGTTTGTCGACAGAAATGTCATAAAATAATAAATAAATATTCTTGGCGATTTTTATTGCCCAGCTCTACTTACTCTAGTGTTTTATTTATCATAATAGAATGACATAGTTATTTTGTAAATAGCAAATATATCTGACGTCCTGTTTCTAGTTGCGGTGTGACCCTGGCTGTAAAAATAGCTATAAATGTACCTAGGTACTTAGGTAATAAAATATGTCTTTAGGTTTAAAGGAACTTTATTTTCAATAAAGACAAGTGTACGTATAAAGACAACTCACTTGAGAACAATAACAAAATATAGGTACTTATAAATTACACACCCATTCAATGCCTTCATTTATCTAGAAGTGCTTGATCCGCCATTATGTACTCACTAAGTTGAGTTTTTAATGCATTGAATGAGTGCAGATTACTTATTCAAAAACTGTGCTCATTCAAAAGTAAGCCTTTTTTTGCCGCAATTAGTTCTAGTATGATAAACTCAGCTTCTTTAGCGGTCCACTGCTGACCTGAAGGCTCATATTCAAGCTGCGTCACAAAACCCTGCATCCAGTCTAATAAAGGGTGTAAAACACCTCATCACGAAGCCGAAAGCCACTTGTTCTCCCCATCATTGCGATATTTTTTTTGTTCTACACTATACCTGGGAACCTTCTAGTTACGGTGATATGGGGAGTAGGGATTGCAATCCAGCGGCGTTTTCAATCCAGCTGGATTCTTGCTGGATTGACCTGAATCCAGCTGGATCCAGCGCGGATCCAGCAAAATGTGGAACGAAAATAAAAAGACGACATTTTTAAGACTTTTTTTTTTAAAGTAATTTGTATTAGGAACTTCTTACGATAATCTATGAATTAATTCAATTTTCTTTGGTTTCATTTGAGATCAAAAGAATCAACTTAAAATTAAATAACATTACAACCTCATATAACATTTAAGATAATGTTTCTAAGGATGGATTCGACCAAACTAGAGTAAGTTTTTACTCGAGAGTAAACTACCACTTGTTTATTCGAGACTCAAACTCAAACTCAAACTCAAATCATTTAATTCAACTAGACCATTACGGCACTTTTGAATGTCGATAAAACGAAAAAAAAAAATGGCTACAGTCACAGACACAAGGCATAATAACTTGAGAATGTACTGTAGTTGCCCATTCCCTAGCGTAGATCTCTATGGAGAAGAACGGGCAAGAAACTCCATGGACACTCTTTTCAATCATAAATGTTGTTACAAAATCTTGGTTACATCTTTCATGTTGAGATTATACATATATGTGAGAACGATGTAGAAAGACGTGCACAATAAGAGCGTCCAGAGTAAAAAAAGAAATTAGTCAACAATTTATAAAATAAAGCAATTCAAATGATCCATGGCAGCTAAGAGATGACCAGTCCCGACTGACAGCGCCCGTTCACGAACATGACGCATGGATCAGCGCCATTCAATTCAACCATATTGAAGGGAACTAAATGACCCGACCCACCCGCCACCATCAGCAAGACATTTAAGCGAGCATGACATTCTCTCAGCCACCAAGGCATATTCAAGTCAATGAAAGATAACTAAATGCAAATGGTAGCTTTACAGTACATGGTACTCACACATGTGCTATGCAATTATACAATACTAAGAGATGGAGTCTATACAATGCAAGAATATATTTACAATCTTCTGCAGCTACCACAATAATATTGTCCAATAAGTTTGCACCTATGGTTGCGGAGCGGGACCAGCATTTAGCCAAGCATTTTTATCCTCAATGTAATCTCCCAGCTTATAATATGCTTGCCTACATAGTGTGCGTTTTACACAAGATTTGAATTTCGTCTCATTCAGTTGTAAAATGTGGGGAGGTATTTTATTGTAACATTTTAAACAGTACCCCATGAAAGATGAATCTACTTTAGCAAGCCTGAAACCTGGCTGAACTAGTTGGTCCCTATTTCTAGTATTATAGTGGTGTCTGTCACCTCTTTTACTGAATAAATGCAGATTTTTCCTAACATACATGATGTTTTCATATATGTATTGACAAGGTACTGTCATGATATTAATTTCCTTAAACAGTTCTCTTAGAGAATCGCGTCTACGTAATTCATATATGGCTCTTATGGCTCTTTTCTGCAGAATAAAAATAGACTCGATGTCTGCAGCCCGTCCCCATAGTAAAATACCGTATGACATAATACTATGAAAATAACTAAAATAGACTATCCTCGCCGTATCAACATCAGTAAATTGACGGATTTTTCTAACAGCATACGCTGCTGAGCTCAGCCGGCCTGCAAGAGATGTTAAATGAGGACCCCATTGTAGCCTGTGGTCGAGCGTAATTCCCAAGAAAACCGTTTTATTGACAAATTCAAGTTTCTCTTGATTCAATACTATGTCACAATCACTACTTTTGACATTTGGTAAAGCAAATCTTATGCACTTAGTTTTATTCCCATTTAGTACTAAATTATTAGCGGTAAACCAATTTTGAACCTGCAGTAGGGCGAAATTTACGTCGTCAAGATTTGTGGCACGTCTGTTTATCCTAAATATTAAAGAAGTATCATCAGCAAACAACACCATTTGCGGATGGTTGTTAAATAAATGGGGTAGGTCATTAATGTATACTAAAAAGAGGAAGGGACCCAATATCGAACCTTGTGGTACACCCATTTTTACTTTTAAACCCACCGAATTTACACCCTTTACTTGTACATGCTGCTGTCTATCATTCAGATAAGATTTTACTAAACTGAGCGCAAGTTTACCTAAACCGTAATGCTCAAGCTTCAAAATAAGGGTTTCGTGATTTACGCAATCAAATGCCTTCGAGAGATCACAGAAGATTCCTATGGCATCTTGTGACTCTTCCCACGCAGTAAAAATGTGTTTTAATAAAGTGACACCGGCGTCAGTCGTACAACGTCCTTTGGTGAAACCATACTGCTGTTCGTGTAAGATTTTATTGGTGTTAAAATGGTTAAGCATCTGATTGAGCATTATCTTTTCAAACACCTTGCTGAAAACCGGCAACACGGATACGGGCCTATAATTGTTGGTGTCTTTACTGTCTCCGGATTTAAAAAGCGGTAGTACCTTACTTACTCAAAGAGAATAGTAATTGTCATACAAAGCAGTAGCTTACTTTCGAGCACAGATATTATAATACTTCGTCTTTCGAGTAACAACTTACTCTAGTTTGGTTGAATCTGCCCTAAGAAAGCAATATCTTATTACCTACTAGAGACCTGATTATATGCATTTGCTTATTTTAGCCATTCTCGGTGGTTATTACCGCTGAGAATAAAAAAAAAGCAAAAAGTGGTAAAATATGCTAGGTATTGCATATTTACGAACAATCGCGCTGGATCCAGCCGGATTCAGGGGTTGTCTATTGTTTGCCCGAAGATTATATGCCATAATTAATCATCATTTTCCCGAATTTCATTTGCCCGAATGTTTCATTTGCCCTAAAAGACATATGACATACTTTTAATTGCCCGAATTTTAGATACCATAAGATACGAATGCGATAATTAGGGCTTACAATGATTATGACAAATGATGTTATGGTAAGTGACTTTATGGGAAACAATGATTCTGGCACGTGACTAATATGGCAAATGAGTATTATGTCGTATTATATTATGGCTGTTGACTATTATGGCAAATGATATTAGGGCAAATAAAATTCGGGTAAACGGCGGTATACCGGATTCAGGTCAATCCAGCAATAATCCAGCTGGATTGAAAACGCCGCTGGATTGCAATCCCTAGTCACAATTCTAACCTAACCTAACCTATGAATCCCTTTGACGTAACAAACGAGCAACGAATGAACTCAAAGATAACTTCATTTGAATTTCAGCTGACGAAACTACAGACAATCTTACCACTGAAAATTTGTAAACGTAAACGATCAATCGTTTACGTTTACAAATTTTTTAAATAATTTTAAAACTAATTTACTCATTGTATGCTGATTTTGAAATAGAAAAAATGAAAACTTACCTACTTTCCTCCTTTTTTTTTTGGGTGTTCCTAAAATCTATCATTTAATTTCACATATTCTGCCAAAATCCGTGCATTTATCAAGCTTTATAAATTGCATATAATCCGGTCTCTCCTTATTACGTTTATGTTTAATGATAGGACGGCTAATCAGTAGCAATCAGTCTTAGGTTCAATCAGTCTTGGGTTTGATACGTTTGCGGATCCGCATTGCTGGATCCAGCACTGTATGCTGGATCCAGCATATTTAAAAAGGCGCTGGATCCAGCTGGATTGCTGTATGCTGGATCCAGCAATTGCAATCCCTAATGGGGAGTCAAAGTTACAACTTTTTGACAACTTTATTTTTAAATCAAGTTTTTTTTGTAAAGTTTTAACTTTTAACACCTCCACGACCCCCGTACTATTCAATCCATCCATCAGCACAATGTCTTAAGTGCGTTACATTGAGTTCTACCTTAAAACATGATTTATAACCTCAAAAAAAAAAGTTGTTTCCCAGCAATAATTTTTAGGTAAAGTTACTTAGTTTGATGTACAGAATGGTTGGTTAACGGCTTTGTGATGAGGTGGTTTACACCCCGTATATTGTAACTTGGCTGTCAGATTATACAGATTTCAGACTGATCCTCTAGATTTGAGGGTTCAGACTGACCCTCAACATCTCCACAACATCAAAGTGATGGGCAGAGGCCCAGACAAGAGTGGCTACCACTTATAAAATGTCTTTATGCTTAAACTGAAAGCTTTAGTCGTGATTGTGATTTTTCAAACGAAAAATAAAGACATATTCATCATCTTCAACTTTGAGGAGCTCGTGGCTAAATAATATCAGCCGCTCGGGTTGATCTTTAGGTTAAGCCATGCTTGCCTAGGTTGGTCTGTGGATGGGTGACGGCCCTTACATACCGAGTTTCCTCCGTGTCTCGGAAAGCACGTTAAGCTGTGAGTCCCGGCTATCATTTGTCCATCTTTGACAGTCGTTACAGGTAGTCAGTGGCCCAAAAAGTTTGACACCAGTCTTACCAAGTGGTATCGTATTTCCCAGTATTATCTGGGTTGTAGAGGTCAGATAGGCAGTCGCTCCATGTAAAATACTGGTATTCAGCTGCATCCGGTTAGACTGGAAGCCGACCTCAACATAGTTGGGAAAAGGCTAGGCAGATGATGATGATTCATCCTCTTAATCTTTCTCTTATCCCAATTCACTAGGGGTCGGCGCAGCAGTGGCGAGGGGTCCACAAAACTCGAAATCTACCGGCTTCCCTTCGGAACAACCACTGTACTGGAGTCTACTATTGCCAAAAGTAAAACAATGTAGACAATTCAGTTGTGACGTGATTGCCCAAACATGACTAAAACTACAAATGGTTCAATGTATGTTTTTTTTTAAACATTATTAAAAGTATGCATAGGACCGGCTGGCTTATTCCACTAATCCCCCTTAACAGAATCCTCCTTAGGGGGGAAAACTGAACCCTAGTGTAAGAATAATCCAGAAAGTCCCCTTTTAATTTTGATTTATTCCACTATTCCCCCCTGAGAGAATCTACCTCAAAAACAAACCATAATGTAATAAAATCCAAAAATTTAAACGCATGCGCATTTTCAAAAACTGTACAAAAATTTACTCTTGCTCCTTCGCTACATCGGCGCAACATATTGTTTTCTTTTCCATACTTCTATAATACGATAGTCGTTATTTTTTTAAACCAATGAGTTGTCTTTAATTAAAACGATTTTCATTAAGACTGTGACGCAATTAGAGCTCTCCTTTTTACCGACACCAAAGTGGTATCTAAGTAATAAAATAATCTTGATTTTTAATCAGTTCGTAAAACGAACCGGTTACAGAGTTGATTGACATTATTTTGATCGCGTTCTGAAGGTAATATAATTAAAACTAATTAATATTCTTCTTATTAAGATCTAATCAGTGTATAAAGAACTCATCAGATTTTCAAATAAGCCGTCTTTTTACGATTCGAATAAGACTTGTGGAAAATGTTGCTTAAGGCGATTACATGAGCTAAACGCGAGTTTTATAATTACTAAAAGTATATGATTCACTGCCATAAACAAGACCAGAAAAATATATGATATTCTTCAGGATATATGCTAGCATGATACTGTTTTGAAAACATAATACAATTAATTTGGTTCGGTAAAAAGAAATCACGAACTTATCTCTAAAAATATCTTTCAAACAATAAAAAGCATACAAATATGCTTGCGTCATTCTGATTTTTCGGCAAATAATTCTACAAGCAATATACAGGGTGTAAACCACCTCATCACAATGCCGTTAACCAAGCATTCTGTACCCCTAAATTTTTTGCGTAAACTTTTGTAACGTTACTTAGTTTGATACTAAGTAACTTTACGCAAAAAATTTTGCTGGGAAACAACTTTTTTTTTTGAGGTTATAAATCAAGTTTTGTGGTAGAACTCAATGTAACGCACTTAAAACATTGTGCTGATGGATGAATTGTATAGTACGGGGGTCGTGAAGGTGTAAATAGTCAAAATCTGACAAAAAAAACTTGTAATTAAAAAAAAACTTGTCCAAAAGTTGTAACTTTGACCCCCAATATCTCCGTAACTAGAAGGTTCCCAGGTATGGTGTAGAACAAAAAAATGATCGCAATGATGGGGAGAACAAGTAGTTTTCGGATTCGTTAAGAGGTGTTTTACACCCTTTATTAGCATGATACTGTTTCAGATTTTTAATCCAATCAATAGTTTTTTTGTAAATCGATCAAAACCACTCATTTCGCGATATTTGGCCCGCAGTGGATGACGTAACAACCACTTTGTAGTGCAAGCTGATTAGAACCTTATTCTAACAGCATTTCAAATGAAGTATACAGGTAAAATACTAAGGTAAGTGACAAAAAAAATCTAACTAGTCTGTCTGATAGATTACTAAAAATGTTGGACACATATTTTATCACGTAAGCAAAAAATGAACACGATAGAGTTTGTCTAACACTCGCGTGACGTCACATTTGAGTACATTTTTACCGGGAAGTGACGTCACAACCCCTCCCACTCTGGGCGCTTTGACGCTTTTTTATAATTTAATACTCGCAGACAAAAAGTTCTGGAGTGGCGACCGCGAACCGGAAGACGATGTGTTGGAAGACCTCCTACTAGGCGGACCGACGACCTGGTGGAATCCGTTGGATGCGAGTTGCAAGGGACCGGTCAATGTGGCGACACTTGGGGGAGGCCTATGTCCAGCAGTGGACGTCTTTCGGCTAAAATGATGATGATGATGATGATGATGAAACAAAAAAAACCCGTACTTATCCAAGATTTTTCGAAGATCTACCTGCCAATGTCTATAAGCTACGTTGTTAGGCAAGTACTCTTATTAATATACAATTAATTCCTAGAACTCCACCCGTCTAATAAGAACATACAAGACGTGCAATTAGAACGACAGTTAATTAAATGGCCCCATTCTGTTCTTACAATAAGTTAGATAAGTAAACATTTTATCAAACGCTTCTCGGCACTTTAGAAATGTTTATAAATAGCCCAACAACACTTTACGACAGTCCCGATGCCCCCTGGTTTGTTTGAGATATGATACTAATAATATATTTCATTATTTACAACCCACTTATATGTGATTTATATCCTTCTTATCAATAGCGTGATAATATTATTTAACCGCTGTTTAGAAACAATACCACTATTTCGACATTGTCAAACAAGTTTCCGTAGTGTAGCGGTTATCACGTGTGCTTCACACGCACAAGGCCCCCGGTTCGATCCCGGGCGGAAACAGTATCTTTTTGCGTTTTTTGAAATTGTATTACGACTCTTTGTTATGATCTCGCTGGTTATTTTTAGAGGGTAAGCAAAATTTGTACGAAATTGAAAAATATGTCTTAATTTTTTTTTATAAGTAATCTTATCTCTGTATAGTATTTTTACATGACAGGGAAATTCAAGGTCAAGCAAATTTACTTGAAGGGAAGTTTGTTTGTTT
Source organism: Xestia c-nigrum (assembly GCA_916618015.1). Taxonomy (NCBI): domain Eukaryota; kingdom Metazoa; phylum Arthropoda; class Insecta; order Lepidoptera; family Noctuidae; genus Xestia; species Xestia c-nigrum. The sequence goes on from OU745260.1 coordinate 19,555,383, forward strand.
GTGTTTTATTAATTCTTTCTAGTTTTATTCGAATCGCTGAAACTGAAGAGATTTCTCACCGTTAGTCCACAACCTTGGTCAATTGGTAAAACAATGCCTTCGAATGTAGCGATGAAGTATAACTTACAATAAATAATTATGAAATGCTATCGCACAATAAAGAACCACAAAACAATAAAAAAACACTATCCTACACTACATATTTTTATGTCAGAGGCTTTTTCACTAATCAAAACCGGTTCACCCAGACATTTCGAATTCCCATTTAAAATCAAATTCCGAACATACGACAAAAAAAACCGTTAAAAACTATTTAAAAAGGCAACTCCACACGTGCATCGCCCGCATGAATAAAACAAAAAAAAATAATTCGTGTAAAATTCATTTGCATAAAAGACTCCTTTTTTTAAATACTACACGGGGCGCCCGAACAATTACCGCATTGTTCTTAGTAACTCAAAAATAATTAAAACAATGCGCTCATAGTGTGCACTATACGCTTTACAATCGTTTTAAAATGCGGGTTCTCTTTTAACCAACTTGACGAAAGGGTTGTAATTGGATCTAGTAATGTCGGACAAAGATGTCGATCGATTGTTGTCTAGAAGTTTTGAAAAGATTTTTTGGAACTAGAAATAAACTGTCTTCATTCTGGAATCAAGACAAAACGAATTAGGATTTATATAAGATATTGGTGTCGATTCTGTTGTGCACAAACTAAACTTAATTTAGGCTATCACTATCTTTTTCTCACTAATAAAACGAGAAAGAGACGGAAGTAATTTATTTAGAGCTGTCAAATTTTATTCGAACTAATATTTCCATACAAATGAAGGGTGCACGTAAAAACATGTCGACTAAAAATACGGTGAAGCGCTGGCATTAACTAGTTTGACATCTCTAACTTAGTGCATAGCTATAGCCATCCTTTTCGCGCACTGCCTTTTAGTAAAAGATAGCAATAGTTAAAATTAAGTTTAGTTTGTGCACAACAGAATCGACACCACTGACTTGGACTGATGAATTTATGCTTTTAATCTGCAGAAACCGTTTATTTAAGGAGATTAGGTACTAATCCTGAAAAATGTATGGCGAGGTGTACCTAGGCGAATGAACCTAAAAAAAAATTGAAAGTATTACATGTTTACATCATTCGGAAAAAAGTATGGCATGTGATGCGGAGGAATAAGGAAAGTTTTAGTATGAATGTAGAAGGGTCTAGAAAACAGGAAGACCAAAGAAACTATGAATGAACTGTGTGAAGGATGATACTTATGGCTAGAAAGGAAATGTCTGATGAGATGACGAGTAATTGCCGCACCTTGCATACCCTCTTTGTTATTTCCTTTTTTTATTTTATTTTATTTGATGTAAGTCATGGTGTTACTATACTTATTTTGTAAATATGTTTTTCTTTTGTTTTAAGTGAACTGTTTCATTTAATTGTATTTCTGTGTGTTGTGCTTTGTCTTTTGTGTGCACTAAATAAATGATTTATCTATCTATCTAATTGTGAAATATAGAAGAAGAAGACATACTGCGACCGACCCCGAATGAATTATAAGGACAAGAGTATTATGATGAAGTATCGGGTAAAATATAAGTAAGTTACATACGTACTATAGTAATATCAATTTTTGTTAGTGTAACATAAAACTGTGTTAGTCACATTTCACTTCAAGTACGATGCTTAGTGCGTTCTTGTGGAATTTGTCCGCGGTGGCGACGGAACAAATCACTTTTGCCAAAAAAATTGCATCCTGACAATCGTATTGTAGCTTTCAGGACCGTTTACTTAATTAAATGTATGAACTAAAATAAATTAAAAAATAATCTGTACTTGTGATATTATAAAGCAGAAGAGTTTGTTTGTTTGTTTGGTTGAACGCGCTAATCTCAGGAACTACCGGCACGAATTGAAAAAATCTATTTGTGTTTGATATTCCAGTTATCGAGGAAGGCTATATATAGGCTTTATAACATTACACTACGATTATTAGGAGCGGAGTAGGAATGGAAAATGTTGCAAAAACGGAGATTTCTTTTTCTTTCGTTTTTCTCTCATGTGACGCAGACGAAGTTGCGTGGGTCAGCTAGTAAGTAATAATAATCGTTGGTTCAAATCTATATATCTACACTAAATTAGTTCATTGGTTCCGTTACTTTATTTATTTAAGAAACATTAAAACGTTCATAAAATTGATTTTCGTATAAAAATGAATTCGTTAGTAGACTATAAAACTAATCTAGATATTTATGTACATACATAAATCGTGATTTATATCACAATCTAGCTGATGTTCCATCTGTTTGTTGATTTATGAACGACAGTTAATGTTGTATGTTTATGTTGACAGAGAATTTAAGATATAAGTTGAAGGACCACCCTCCTGGTCTTCCATGAGACAAACGACTCAGTTTTCCAGGTGATTCAGGTCCCTACATACTACCCAGTTCACAGACAGTCTGTCACTTTTGACGTTTCATCATCATTTCGTTATTTTGTTATTTTGATAAAATCTATAAGTACTTTAATGTTTAATTAATTAGTTAATTGATTATCTAAAATTGTTAATTTAATTGCTAATTTTAATTTAATTTGTTTAATTTTACCAAATTCATCACGCATGATTTAATGGAGTTAATATTTTGTCATGAGATAAATGTCCGATGGAGGGTCAGCCTGGTGATCTGTAATACAGGTTTAACCTAAAACAGACACCAGTCTCTTTGTAGTGAAAATTGACTTTGTACTGTCTAAGATGATCAGAGAAAATAAATGATTTATTATTATTATTATTATTTCAGCCGAAAACCTGCTGGACATAGGCCTCCCCCGAGTGTCGCCACATTGACCGGTCCCGTGCCACTCGAATCCAACGGATCCTTTACACTTTTACCAGGTCATCGGGTCATCTCCTAGTGGAAGGCCTTACAACGCAACGTCTTCTTTTCTTTTTTTTTCTTCTTTTTTTTCGTTTTTTTTTAGCCTTAGTTATTAGGGTTAACAAATGGTTGACCTTCAGTAAACTCAATAGTACAACTGGTTGGACAAAATTTGTTTCAACGATTCGAAAAGATCCTCATAATTTTTCTCAAAAGAAATCTTAGTTATCTTACGCTGAGGCTGTTTTCAAGATTAAAAGAACTCCGCTTAGAATGGCACTGATTTAAGAAATCTATACTAATACTCGTATTATGAAGCAGAAGAGTTTTTTGGTTTTTGTTGAACGCGCTAATCTCAGGAACTACAGGCTCGAATTGAAAAAATCTTTTTGGGTTGGATAGTCCATTTATAGAGGAAGGCTGTAGGCTATATAACATCACGATATGACCAACAGGAGCGGAGCAGCAATAAGATGTGTTACAAGCGGGAAAAAGCTTCCGTTGAGCAGGCGATGCGTTGCGATATCAAAACTTCACGCGAACGAAGTCGCGGGCAGAAGCTAGTTAGAAGTAGTAGGAAACAAAAAGAAAATTGCCCATGAACAATTGTTTCAAATGGTTATTCTCTTTACCCGAATACGACAAAGCCAAAAATAAGGGTTATGATGTGAGCAATCTATGTTTGTTAGAATGTTCGTATCACGATCAATCGTAGCATTCGTAGTACACTACTTATGACCACTTTTAGGGTTCCGTTGCCAAATGGCAAAAAAACAGAACCCTTACAGATTAGTCATGTCTGTCTGTCTGTCCGTCCGTATGTCACAGCCACTTTTTTCCGAAACTATAAGAACTATGCTGTTGAAACTTGGTAAGTAGGTGTATTCTGTGAACCGCATTGTGATTTTCACACAAATATTGAAAAAAAAACAATAAATTTTTGGGGTTCCCCATACTCTGAACTGAAACTCAAATAAAAATTTTTCATCAAACCCATACGTGTGGGATATATGGATAGGTCTTCGAACATGATATTGAGGTATCTATAATAATTGCGCTAGAGACAGTTCCAAAGTGGTCAAATGTGTGTCCCCCGTAACTTCTAAAATAAGAAAATGATAAAACTAAAAAAAAAATATGATGTGGTTTAACGAGATCTAATTAAGTAGTTCTTTTAAAACGTCATAAATCGTAAAATCGTAACTTTTATATCATGTTTCTTGCTGCTACGGAACCTTTCATGGGCGACTCCGACTCGCACTTGGCCGCTTTTTTATAGGTATGATTTCTACAGCAAATAAAGTATAGGTAGTAATAAAAAGCGTTCAAAAACCCACATCGTTAAAAGCAAAGACATACTTATAAAACATTTTCCATTTCAAAATCATTCTAGAAATTAGCGACATTCACTAATTAAGTCTAAATCTACAGATTCTTCAATTTTATTTATGCACGAAACCTCTCTAATTTGACGTTTATGTATCATTTGGTGTAATAACAACGCCATTTTATCTGTGGGTGGGTCCAGAGTGCAATAAATTAAGCTTTAAGTTATACTTAAGTAGCACATTAAGTTTCATAGATCCTCTGATTGAGAAACCGGTGATAACGTTACCGAAGAGAATGTCCGTTTTATGGATTCTGTATTTCTAGCTTGGAAAGTAGAGTTGTCTGTTTTTAAGGTGGATATTCCAGGTATTGATGATTATAATCTCTTCGTGATGAGGTGGTTTACACCCTGTAATACAGTACATACGTCTTACAGTCGCGACCGATATTTTTATCGACACACAACCCAGCACTGACTTGCAAAAAAAATGAATTTTGCGGCCTACCCTGAGGCTGGAGCATCACAGTTTGTATCGTAAGAATTTTCAAAGTCGGATCTGCGGGCCTAAAATGGCCGCTTTAGCAGAACTTCATATGAATCACGTTAAGAATTTTAAATTCTGAAAATGGTATTTATTGTCACAGCAATAAACTCCATTTTAAGATTTTTTTTTTTAACTTGATTCATATTATGTTCTGCTAATGCGGCCATTTTAGCCCCCTGTAGTTCCCAGGATTACCCATTCACAATTAAAAGCTAACAAACAAATACCTCTTTAAAATATTTGTATAGATTTATTCTTGGACTATTTGCACACAGAATTAAATAAATTATTTAAATCACTTACAGCTTTAGGTGTTCGTTAGATTAAGATTGAGTGTTATTTTTCTCGAAAATGTAATTAGGATTTACAGCTAGAAAAAAGATATTCATTAAAAAAACTTAGTAAGTTTTATCTTACTCCATTGTAGATTGGTACGTTTTTTGTATACACTCGAGAGCAATGAATCCGGGTCACTTAAAGAATCCTAAAAATCTCGGAAACTAAAAATGCTAGGTTAATGCAATAAATTGTATTTAATAGACAATGTAATACTCCTTAAATGAAGGTATTAAAACTTCTTAGTTATTGTAAAGTTATATCATAAAAAATCAAATTTGAAAAAGGGCCACTTTGAAGATGGAACTACGAAATTACAGCATTTGGTTTTGCTTTTGTTTGTAATCTATCATATATGTGGGTACATAAACCATGTTGATAGTGCTCTATATTCATTATTCAAGCTGAAATTATGTCGCTTACGCCTGAAGAATGCACCAGAATACTTACAATGCTGGAAACCGGCCGGAGTCAGCGCGATACAGCCAGGACTGTCGGTGTGTCGCTGTCAACAGTACAAAGAGTTCTCCGACGTTACGAAGAAACTGGTTCTAACCTACGCAGACCAGGAACGGGCAGAACCAGGTGTACCACAGCACGAGAAGACCGATACTTGGTGAACACCATGCTTCGAAATCGCTTTCTCACAGGAACTGAACTCACAAATCAGTTTCGACGCCTCGGAGGAAGTAACCCAAGTGCATGGACAGTAAGACGTCGGCTTGCTGAATCTAACTTAAAACCCCTTAGACCTGCAAACGGCCCTAAACTGGAGCGTGGGCATCGTATTTCAAGACTAAGATATGCCCAGAGCCACGTAAATTGGAGTATTGAAGATTGGTCAAAAGTTATGTTCTCCGACGAATCAAAATTTATGCTCTACAAGCACGATGGAAGACACAGAGTGTATCGAAGACCAGGGGAAAGATTCAAGCAAGCATGCATCGAAGAAAAAGTAGCCTACGGTGGTGGGTCTGTACTTGTGTGGGCCGGAATTTCTTCTGAAAGTCGCACAGAGCTGGTGATCATGGAAAACGGCTCTTTAACTAGCGTAAGATATGTGGAAGAAATCCTCAATGATCACGTTGGTCCATTTATGGTCAATTTAGGTGAGGATGCTATATTTATGCATGACAATGCCCGACCTCATACAGGTAGGATTGTGAATGACTACCTTCAAGAGATGAACATTACTCGTATGGAGTGGCCAGCGCGCAGCCCGGATATCAACCCGATCGAGCATGCTTGGGACGAGCTAGGCAGATGCGTAAAACAACGAAACCCTCCCCCAATCACGCTTCGTGAGCTCAAAATTGCTCTCACAGAGGAATGGGAGAATATTCCCCAAAATCGTATAAGGAACTTGGTGTACAGCATGCCAAACCGCGTAAACGCAGTAATGGAAGCACGAGGAGGCAATACGAAGTATTAAAATTCAAGAAAATCGTAATAAAGTTCAAAAATTTCATGTTTCCTATTTTTGTTTTAAGGAGAGATCAGCAGTTTTTTTCTTTATGTAATTTTGTGTTAATAAAATGTATGGTGACTCATATTTTTTTTACTTTCATTTAAGGAGTATTACATAGTCTATTAAATACAATTTATTGCATTAACCTATCATTTTTAGTTTCCGAGATTTTTAACATTCTTTAAGTGACCCGGATTCATTGCTCTCGAGTGTACTTTTCGTACATTTCACACTTCTATAACATTTTGCTTAATTTTAAAACAAAGGCTTAAAAATTTAGTTGATCTGTTACATTAATTCAAGGCCAAGCATAAAAAGGTAGATGCGGTGTTTTGTGGGATGTGATGATTGTAGTTTTCGTGTCAAAATTAAATTAAAATCATGTAGTTTTCTTTCGGGAATCGCTGATGTGGGCCATAAGACTGCTGGGTTGAAGTGGGATTGGGCGGGCCATGTCTGTAGAATGCATCAGGACCGATGGGCCAAAGTCGCCACGCAATGGGTGCCAGAAGACGGGCAGCGTCGCCGAGGGAGGCCTAGAAAACGCTGGCGTGACGACTTAGAAGCGTTTGCGATAGATTGGCCTGAGAGAGCCGCACGTAGAGAGGAGTGGAAGACTATGGGGGAGGCCTTTGCCCAGCAGTGGGACAATACAGGCTAAATAAAAAATTAATTTAAAAAAAAGTTTTCTTGATTAATAAGGCTTTAGTCCAGTAAGATTCTACTTAGCAAATCAATTCGATCTTCAATTCGTTGGCGTTTAGAAAAATCGCAAAGTATACAATTTCCAGCATATAACCAACTACCTAATTTTAAACGGAAACCTTGTGTCTTTAGTCAAAGAGTCATCATTCCTACTCCAAGAGCTCACTTACACAAACAATACAAAAACTCCCATCTCTCTGACAACGAAAGCCATATCAGTAAACACAATTCTCCTTTCAATAATCTCACTCAAGATCTTAATAACGTAATGACAACATAACGACATAAAAGGCTAGTAAAGGCAAAACATATAAATGTTACCCAGGCAATAAAGATAAAATTTCACCTGGATCCGTCTGTGCCTCGTGAATAAGAAAATCGAATTGCTCACATACCAATTTTATGAGTCAACCATTTTCTTAGTGGCGTAGTGGTTCACAATGGCTTAGTGGACAACGTTTTAGAGTTCAATAATAAGAATCAGGTATTAATCAAGTGTATTGAAGATTATGATTAAGATTAGATTTATGGGAATTGTGAAAACTATAGTAATAAAGGGTGTAAAACACCTCTTAACGAAAACGAAAGGCACTTGTTCCCCTCGTCATTCTGATATTTTTTTTTGTTCTACACCTGGAATATATACGTCACCGTAAAATTGTCAAATACGTTAAATTGTAATATCTCTAGCGATATTGTAAAGTCTCGAATTATTGTCAAATGAACATACTGCTTACAACAAAACGCATTATTTTTCGTGAAATGTATGCGATGGTAGTCAACTTACGTGGTGTGAAGGGAAGGAGGGGTCCCCCTTGCCCAGTGGCACAACTCTCATGAAAAGATAATGCACCATTCCTGAGAAATACCGATTAATATAACATAACACCTTAAAACACTTTATATTCCCCCTAAAAAGTGTAGTCGACGGACCCCCGCGGGGCCCCTATTTCCGAGTGCAGGGTTTAAAGGAACCTAACTAACCTAACGGGGGGGTGCCCCAAGTCCCGATTATGGAGGCAGAGATACTTCCGTATGTTCAGTTGACAATAATTCGAGACATTACAATATCGCGAAAAAAAAACATTATATTGTAATATAACATGTTTGACAATTTTACGGTGACATATCGACTGTTTACTGGCAAAAGGTCCTAACTAATTTTCACCAACTTTTCAGGACGGACAAATATGTGTTTTATATCAGTCTGAGGTACGTAGGGGATACAAAAAAAAACACGTCATTTGTAATTTTAGACACTTTATTGAACATTATGTTTAACTTTTATACATCTATAATGCAGTCTTCTGGGCGCAACTTAGGACTTATTGCACGAAAATTCCATACACAATAGGACATATTGAACCTAAGCAATATGTACTATCTAAGACCATAACAAAAAAAGTAATACTTCTGGTAACAAAATATCTGATAGTATTTCTTGCAATTAAAATCAACAAATTATAAATCAAATAAACTAAACAAAAATATTAAACTTACAAACTTAAACATTTATTTGGTGAAGGCAATAGGAACTTAAGAAGCAGTATTGTATGGCACATTATCGTAAAATGAATGACAATCCCTAGGAATAACAGTTTTTAAATCTTGCAGATGTTGCCATTTAGTTTTAGAAATTTTACATCTCTCCGTAAACATTGGTGGGTACTCATGAATTACGTTTATTTTTTTTGGTCGATAACGTAACGCAACCCAATCATTTGAAAAGTCAGTTTTGACTGTTACAATTCCTTCAGGATTATAAAAAATTACTTTGATGTCAGTGACACAAGGATCGGTTTCAGATCGACCAGGTCTTAATGAAGAATATCTGAGGCATTCCGATCCCGAGTAATCTTTGAAAAAAGTGTATTGTAATTCTTCAGCCTCATAACGCGATGGAGAAAGCCTGGCTTCTTTGGTTAAAGTCACATAATCGCTGGGTAACTTTATTTCGCGGTTCTTAAGTTTGCGCTCTATGCATGCGTGTACAGAATCGACTTCCATTTGCGTGTGACCGACCTCTAAAAATTTTTGGAAGACTTTAATCCCTGTAAGCATACTGAAATTCAAGAGTGCGTTGGCCAAAATGTTGTTCCTATTCTGCGCTGTACAGCCGTCTGAGTAAATAACGATGGGTGTCTTTTCTTCAGTGATGCAATAATTGTGTAAATAATCTAACAAACAAGATACGAAAGTTGATGCCACTAATTGGTTGCATTGATCCTCAGAAAACCAATAACACTTAACGTGTTTAGATACAACATTCATGATGGTTTGGTTGTGGCAAGATAATTTAGTTTTGAAGTAGAAAGCATTAGCAAAAGTGAACGGTGCTAATTTCACGGCTTGAAAATCCATTTGTAACAAAATCAGTTCACCGTTTTCTGCTTTTTCTTTGTCCTGGGCTTTTTCTTGTCGCGCTCTATTTTTTTTCTCAACATGTAGGTTGTATGCAGTATCTGATATATTTCCTGTCTCATGACTAGAGCATGTGCACTTATCCTTCTTAACGCAGAATAGAGACAGATTTTCGCTGTGGAAAACTTCACAAAACTTCTTAAAACTGAATACTTCAAACCCTTTCTCTTCAGCATGGACTTTGTATAGCTTGTAGACGTCATTTTTTGACGAAAACATTGGTTCTAAATAAAGTTTTGAAGAGTTTTGGCGTGCATAATGGGATGGCATTTTAGGCAGTGAATCAAAGAATAGTTTCAAACTTGTAATGCGTTCTAGATTTGACGCACGTCTGCTGGTCCTGTGGTTAGGATCACTTGTAGTTGGGTTTGGTATGCTAAAAGTACTCTTCTTCACCCAAAGCTGCATCATTCTATAGCCGATCCCCAGAGTATTTAAAAACATTTCTCTGCACACTTGTAAATTTCCTTCTTGACATCCGTTGTTTAGTCTATATTCCAAAGTAGAACCCCGTCTAGATTCTTGATTCGTAACCGTGTTTTTCTTCGTAGTTATTTGTGTGACCTGTGCACATACAAAAGCCTTTCTTTCTTTCCAATCAATAGACCAGAAATGTTCAAATATTCCTTTTCTCTGTTCTTCTGTAAACTTGTCACAGTGTCTATACTTCGATTTTTTACAGACTTCACTTTTGCATGTATCTTTCATACGACGGCCCTGTTTTGGTTTGTTTTGAATTACTTTGTCAGATTCTCTGGTAAACCCTAAATATGGTTTTCCTTCCATTCTTAGTTTTTTATTTACGTTGCGCATCCATTGATCTGGCTCTGCAATTCTCTTTCTTTTTCGTCCTTCGTCCATATTATGATTATTAGGATCTTCGACTGTGACATGTAGTTGTACAGTGGTATTTCTACTTGGATTTGACGACTCAGGATGATCATTATTCTCATCGCGACATTGTGCATTTGCTTGGGGGACTTCGCATTGCACATTTTCTTGAGCGGAACTACTAGTTCCAGCGTCCTGACTTTCATTGCCAGCAAGTACAAAAGTAGAAGTTTCGTCTACAGTCACGTCTCTGCAAACGTCGTCAAGCATAGTGCCATAGTGATCGAAAGAACTGATAACTTGAAACGTGTTTAGTGACGCGTTGAAATCTGAATCAAGAACAGGCTCTAAACCCAGTGATGAGAAACTTTCAGCATTGTGGCTTATTAATTCTAGGTCTTCAGGTAAGATTGGATCCTCATTTTGAATATTTATTGACTTCTGGATCAAAATTTGTTGGGTTTTAAGGGAATCACCTTCTAATACCATCAGTGTGGCGGTCTCACACTCTTCAATTTGGTTAATGTTTTTTACCTGTAAAATTAAACATTATAACATTCATCAACTGTAGATAATTATTTTAATTAGCGGATTCCGCTGCTATGTAATAAGATAGGAAGATAAATAGATAGTACGCTAAGTCAGTATGAAAATAGATAGGTATAGGTAATCTGGGTAAGGTACACAGATAGGGTATATAAATAGGTAGATACAGGTGAAGATAGGTAAGTAGTTTGGATGATATTTTTCACACGAATTCGAGTACCCACCAACCTACCTACCTAGGCACCTTAGTAGTACTAGGACCTAGGTAGATACTTTCACGGAAAATCATTCCTTGTAAAGTGCGTGCATTTCAAAAAACATACCTACAAATAGGATAAGCTAGGAATATAGATAATAAGCTGCTAGTACGTAGGTAGATAGTCTTGGTAGGTACACAGATAGATGTAGTAGGTATTAAATAGGTAAGTACTTAAGAGTTTAGGTGTAATGATAGATAATGAAGGAGGTAGGCAAGTAGGGTGGTAGGTACCTATCTCCCGAACTTAGGTAGGTAGGATGTAGATAGGTATGTTGGTGTGGAATAATAATAGTAGGTACAGTCGACCAAGACAGTGATTTAGGTTCCTAGTGACTAATTATTTGCAGAAGGTTGTATAACATCATTGTCAGATCGAGGTGCAGCGAAACTAATCTTTATTGTTCTATAAACTGCAAGCGACATTTAACCTTAGGGTGGTAACCCAATTTCTTGATTGATACAGGAGACGGTAAGTACCTCGTAAGCTGAAAGATAGATTAGGCAGGTAAATAGTTACCTGCTGACTTTCGTCTGACAGATTTTCTTTATTGGTCTCATTTTCTTCTGTTCCCTCAGCAGTATTTAAAACCAGGGTAACTAACTGCTTGCCGCGACCACTGCGTAACATTGCTGTCTATAAAAGAAAAACAAAATTTAAGCATTTTAGAACACATTTATAAAACAAACGTGAGTAAAAAACAGGCAAACTCATGCATTTGCTAGATGTAATTAGTCCTATCTGCTAATATTTCGTCTGTAAAAACATGTTCTAATTAGTCCTATCTTAAAACTTTTTCTAAACTTTGATTTTGTTATTATAACACAAGTTATCTTACCTTTGTTTTGTTTCCGGTGACATAAAATACAGTTATTTATCACTGGCATTCATCAGAATCACATATTATTTAGGATAAACTTCAGTTTTCTTCAAATACTTACGAGCACTACACACACTGCATGAATAACAAGTGAAAACGTGAAGATAGGACTTGTTACTTCTTATTTTAAAAAGGGCTCTGATAGGACGTTACGTTTGACGTTGATTTTAGCGTGAATTTCAAATAAACCAATACAGCAGTGCAATGCAGATAGGACCTATTGCCAGTAAACAGTCGATATTTATATACCTGGAAACCTTTTAGTTAGGGAGATATTGGGGGTCAAAGTTGCAAGATTTTGACACGTTTTTTTTTTAAATACCACATTTAATCGCATTATTTTTGCTTTAAATAATAATATCTCTACGACTCCCGTAGTATTCAATCCATCCATCCGCACAATGCTTTGAGTGCGTTACATTGAGTTATACCACAAAACATGATTTAGAACCTCAAAAAAAAAAGTTGTTTCCCAGCAATATTTTTTGCGAAAACTTAAAGTTACTTTGTTTGAAATACAGAATGCTTGGTTAACGGGTTTGTGATGAGGTGAAATACACCCTGTATATCAGTTCCCGTTAACCCCACTGCTCGTCGTCCAACTGGTGGGGTTAACGGGAACAGTTTTTGATTGTTTTAATCATTTCCCAACGACCCCACCAGTGGGACGACGAGTAGTGGGGTCAGCGGGAATACACCATATTACCGTTTAAAGTTTGAATAATTTATACCTTGAATGGTTATAGCAAAATGGTATAGGATTCATAGGCGTACGCCTCCATAAAATTCTTATCTATACTAATATTATAAAGCAGAAGAGTTTGTTTGTTTGAAATACACCCTTACATCCCGGGTTTCCTCCGTGCCTCTTAAAGCACGTTAAGCTGTTGGTCCCATGGTCCCTGTGACAGTCGTTACAGGTAGTCAGTGGCACTACAAGTCAGACAACCAGTCTTACCAAGAGGTAAGACGTTTTAAAGTATTTTATTTTATTTTTGTATGTATGAGTATGTATGTATGTATTTTAATTTTGTATATATTTAAGATATTTCGTCTGTTTTATGTATTCCATTTTCTCTCCTTCTTTTACACACTATGTCTACATCTCTGTAATTAGTACCCATCTCCTTTCGCAGGTATGCTGGAAGAGATTTCATTAGTAATAAGCATCACCTTTGTACTATTTTCTGTTAATTTTTTATTTTCTGTAATAAGTGTGTACATAAATTGTTAAATCTATCTATATATATAAAAATGAAACCCGTTTTCCGTTGTCACGACATAGCATGAAAACGGCTTGACCGATTTGGCTGATTCTTTTTTTGTTGTGTTTGTTATTGTCAGGAGAAGGTTCTTATGAAAAAAAAATGTAGTAGTAGGTAGGTAGGTAGTAGTAGTAGGTAGGTAGTAGTAGGTAGGTAGGTAGTAGTAGGTAGGTAGGTAGTAGAAGGTAGGTAGTAGTAGGTAAGGAGTAGTAGTTAGGTAGTAGAAGGTAGGTAGTAGTAGCTTTTTCCCTCTAATGTGACGCAGACGAAGTTGCGTGGGTCAGCTAGTAAATAAATAAATATCGTATTGCCCAGTACTAACTGGGTTGTGGAGGTCAGATAGGCAGTCGCTCCACGAAAATTAATGGTTATTCCGGTTAGACTGGAAACCGACCCCAAAAAGTTGGGAAAATGCTAGGTGTATTACGAAATCTTGGTCAAATTATCGGTCAGATTCATGAAAAAGATTTGTGATTAGTGGTTTCAGTTCTTCTCCTATATACCAATGAATCTATACTAATATATACTTATATACTAATATTACAAAACAGAAGAGTTTGTTTGTTTGTTTGTTTGGTTGAACGCGCTAATCTCAAGAACTTCCGGCTCAAATTGAAAAATACTTTTTCTGTTGGATAGTCCATTTATCGAGGAAGCCTTTAGGCTATATAACATCACGCTACAATGATTAGGAGCCGAGCAGGAACAAAAAATGTTGCATAAACGGGTAATTTTTATTCTTTCGTTTTCTCTCTTATGTGACGCAGACGAAGTTGCGTGGGTCAGCTAGTTTTGAAATAAACGTTCTGTTCCCTTTTATGCTTCCCGCATTTTTTCATATTATAGCTGTTGAACCGAGGTTCGGTGGAGTGACAATCTTCGTAGAGTGGCTGGTAGCAACTGGATGAGAGTTGCTGATAATCGAGTTGAATGGCGTGCAATTGAGGAGGCAACATCCCAGACAGGCGTCTTACTTTGTGTAATTTATTTCATCACCGCTACTCTCAAAACGGTGAAGGAAAACATCTTGACGAAACTGGCATGTCCTAGAACCAAGAAATTCGAAAACATGTGATGTCTACCAATCCGCATTTGGACCCGCGTGGTGGATTATAGTGCATTACCTCTCATTGAGATGAGTCCGTGATCCGATGATGATGATATCCAGCAGTGGACTGATGATGATATCTAAGAGCTAAAATAAGTATCTACACATCAGACTTTCTTGAATTACTTTTCCATATCCGCTTCAGCATGATTCAACCTTACCAGTAAGAATTTTAGCCAAACCCATTAGAGAAATCTGGGGTAGGATATTTTCCTTATATCGAAACGCGTTCAGTTCCGTTCACTATTATAAGAATTAAATTAAAGTGTTTCGATGAACAGTGATTCACTTCGCATGATGAAATATTGCTCGAAGATTCGTCACTGGTTGAGACAGTCATGTACTTCAACCAACTTATCTACGTAGGCCGGAAAACTTACTAGGTACTATCAAGTTACCATCGATATGTACCAAGTTTGACATTTCGATGGTTTAATTGACAAATAACGCCACCTGAAATTGTACACTTAGGTCCATGTTCATGGTCTGGTTATGTAAAACAGCTGTTTAAAATAAGTACATTTTTGTATGAGAACATGTCACACTGACAGCTGTTTTTAGATAATCAGACCGTCATCTTTTTGGTGAGCATGGACCTAAATACATTTACATGCTAATTTCCAGTCAAACAGCTAAAGCTACTAGAGCTCCAGATTCATCAAGATCTAAATCATCTCTTGTATTGAACTTCAATCGTGATTGCACACAAGGATCGTCGAACCCGCCATAGACGAACCGTCACGTTCGAACTTTGAAATATAAAAAAAAAACCGTAGAAAAACGTCACCGGTATTATGAGCTTTGTCTTTGATCGTTGGTCCCCCTTCCCACAAGCCAGTGAGTGCATTATTATGCACTGATCTTTGACGTGTGCTTACCCCGTAATGGTAGTGTGAGTGCTATGTATGACTATGTAGGAGACTATTCTTTTTTTTTTTGTTTCACTTCTGAGTATTTCATCAGCGAACGTTTAATTATTTTTTAAACTTGACAATTTTGAGACTGTTTCGATGTAACGTTTTTCAATGTGTCTAGATTTCAATAAACACCAACAAAAATAGGTTGATTATGTTAAAAAAACATTTTCAAAACTTGTACAATTTTTTTTATGTTTTGTGGGTACTTCGTAACAAAAACTTACTATAATAAATATCAGGGCGTCAACATAGATGAAAATGGAAAGATACGTACTTAGGTATTATGGAAGATGACCCATGAAATACCGAAGTAACGTTAATCAAAATATGAAACACCCCACGCTTCCTTTTCGAAATAAAAAAAAAAAATCATGAAAATCGGAACAATAATCATAGAGAAATCAGTGTACGGTACCCACATGAAAAAAAGACGGTATACCACCTCCATTTTTTGGTTTAAAAACACGAAAGTAATTTCGGCATCCTTTTAAAGAGCTTTAATTTCTAAATAATAATACAATGCCAGAACTATTATTACGTTGTTAAAACTAGTATATTTTTTATTTAAAAGAGCAAAAAAAACTCATCCGCACACCGCGTCCATTCGGGCCCCAAAGTTTTAACCCTTTCAATGCAGTTGTTTTTAATACCATATTTCGTGCACGAATTCCCCGGGCCTTATTTGCATATGCGTTTGTTAATATGACCCTACGATTTTTTCTAGATACTGTAAGGTTTGTTAAGAAAAAATCACAGCATAGGGTTACGTTTTTTTTTTCTTAAAAAAAAAAGATTGTCATTATACTGAAAAACTTGATAGAAAAAACGTTTCATTTTTTTGTTTTTTTTTTTCATTGTTTCAAGCACATCTGCTCTTTTTTTCCGAGATTTTTATTGGTTCGTCATTATGCTTGGAGAGTGTTTTGTATTGCATATATTTTAATTTGCATATTAGCAAAAATGCTTTGTTGTAATTGTTTAACTTTAATACATCTGCGATGGGATGAACTTTTCTCCGGCCTTTTGAGTAATTACTCCGTGATTATTTTTTTCTGGTTTATAGAGTGTTAAAAATAGTGTAACCAGTTTTAATACAAAGTAACGGTATTTTTTGTGAGTTATTTAAGGTAACTATAGACGCAATTTATTACGATCAGTCATAAATTACTTTGTCGCTCGATGATAGAAGTATCTTATTAAGTTTTAAAACTTTGCAGCTAATAGAAGGTATCTTTGATTTTGTTAGTAAAAAAAAGAAGATTATTGTACACACCTTGCTATGATTTACGACTCAAACATTTTAAATTAAATGAATTTCATGTGCAATTATGTGCCTAGTATTCACGTAGTCACGATTTAATAATTATCTTAATTCTGATTGGGTGTTTAATTGAAGGAATTATTTTTTTTACAAAAAAAAAACTATTTTCGTCGTTTTAAAAGGAATTTATACCGACAAGTAAATAACATAACAAAAAAACATGTATCGCGGTGTTCTCAACACATGTAACTTCCATAAAATTATGTAAATACAAAATTACTTTACCAACAAGCGTTTTAGAAAATCTGTAACAGGCTTCATTAAAACCCTGTAATAACGCTAAGACAGGCCTGATTACCATCTATTACTCTGCCTTATAAACGTATAAGCTATTACAATACCAGATAACCGGTTCGGACCGGTTCTAGCTAGTTTCACTGGCCATCAACTTTTTCAAATTTAGTGAACATTGAGATTATAAAATTATTGGCCGTTGGGACCGGTCCCGCAGTAAACGGGTTAGTTAGCGGGTAGATAGGAACTGTTAACGGTTGAATAGTTCCAGTTATTTTAACTGAATGGTGGTAATAAAAAGTTATACAAGTTTAGTGCGTATCTTTTGAATGGGAACACTTGGAAAAGGCGGACACTAAGAGAGTAAGCTATTGAGCGATGGAAATCATTAATTTTAAAAAGTGTATTTTTAAAAGCGGCATCAAACCACCTATAAATTAAAAAAAAAATATCAATTTAATGTCCATCTTTGTAAATGAATTACTTTTACTTTGCAAAAGTAAAAGTAAACGTATTTATCTATTAAATCTTTGCCAGCATTTTCAATAGGTGTTTCATTTTATTTGTCGCATCTAGTTTTTATAAAGCGATTAATTATTACTCGCTTGCATCAAGACCTAGCCTTATAGCCAGCTTGACAAGATTTACTATCCCCGATGAAGAAACCTCATGTTTAGAACATTTAATTTATTTATACCAGCAAGCATTATATTTTTAAACAATTTATTGTTATTGGAAAACATTGCTTTTGGCTGGGAGGCTCATTTAAAAACTTTTTACTGTAAAAGAAAATAATTCCAATATATTTCATGATTGGAAGATAACGGACCTACGTGGAATATTTTAAAACCTTACTGTTATTAAATTTGTATCTCTATGTAACACGTTAGCAATATGAAATAAGGGATTAAGAGTCTATGGGCCACTAAACAAAATAATTGACTAATAAATAAAAAAAAATATAATAATATTGATTTAATTTTTAATTGGTTTAGTTGATTGTATTTTAATTTGTTAATTTTATTTAATTAATGTTTTATTTTTTGTTATATTACTATTTTTTTTTTTATTTTTTTTTTATGTGATTTTTGTTTTAATTTTGATATATTTTACTAATTGATTTTAATTAAATTGTATGTATGTATTTGTAATGTGTTTGTAATTAATGGATTTTAATGATCTAAAATAAATTAACTAATAAATGAGCAGCCAATATGAGTCACCCTACTTTTAAAAAAAACTTACAAAACTCATGACAAATACAGCGTGAAATTTTAATGGTTGTTTTCCCGCGGCAGGACGATTACCCATCAGTAACACTATCGAAACGCAAAGTTAAACTTAAAAAAAAGTGTTTTTTTTTTTCAAATTATTATTATCACTTAGTGGGTTTTGTGTTTTATTAAGTCAGGAGTAGTGATCAGCTGATTTATACGCGAAGTGCAACCATCGCGCGGCTGTCTGGAAACCCCCGCGTTCCGCGTAGATATTACTGTTAGTTCAAGCCGCTTTCCAGTTTTGTTTATCACAATATTGTAAGTTTGCCATTTATTGAGTCTATTTTTTTTAAATATAATAATCGATTGTATTACCGATACAAAATCATTGCGCTTCGGGAACACAACCACTAAAATTTCAGCGTGTATAACAATGAACATCATCATCATTATCTTGCCTTTATCCCTATTTATTTGTCGTCTGCGCAGCATCTCTTCTCCTTCCATACTTCTTCTCTATTACAAGTCATCTCATATATCGATCGATCTCTCGTCCAGTGATATTTATTTATTTACATACATACTCAAAACTTTCCTAAACACATTTTCTTCATTATATGCCAATACCCCGACAACCGATAATAAATAAATAAATATCTCTGGACATTAACACACAGCGCCACCTAGTGCCACACTAAGCAAAGCTTGTGTCGTGGACACTTTATAGATAGTTGATATACTACGTAAACACTTTTTTGTTTGTAAATACATACTTACATTATTATACATAATATAAACATCCATGACTCGGAAACAAATGTCCATGCTTATCACACAAACATTTGGTCCTACCGGAATTCGAACCCAGGACCCTAAGAACGTCGTCAAAAACTATACTGATATATTCTAAATAATCACATAACTTTTCAGTTACCTTTAAAACGTAAGTGGAAATATGTGTGTATCTAGTACCTACTATAATACAGGGTGTAAACCACCTCATCACGAAGCCGCTAACCAAGCATTCTGTACATCAAACTAAGTAACTTTACGCAAAAAATATTGCTGGGAAACGCTTTTTTTTTAACGCACTTAAAACATTGTGCTGGTGGAAGGGCTGATCAGTACGGGGGTCGTGGAGGTGTTTAAAGTAAAAATCTTGCAATAAAACTTTGTACTTAAAAAAAAACTTGTCGAAAAGTTGGAACTTTGACCCCCAATATCTCCGTAACTAGAAGGTTCCCAGGTATGGTGTAGAACAAAAAAATGATCCCATTGACGGGGAGAATGAGTGCCTTTCGGCTTCGTTAAGAGGTGTTTTACTCCTTTGCCAAACCTCTGGAGGGCTACCAGGCTACCGTCGCCGCAGGTTCAAATGATGTCAAAAAAATAAGATTAAAAAAAAACTGTTTGCGATAACGAAGCAACAAAATGACGAGTCCTAAAAATATTCCTATTAATATTCAATCACTGTTTAATATACCTAGTAATTATCACCAGTTACAACGGTATGTTTTAAATCTGCCAACTCGATGAGTAAGACAATTGGAATTCTATATTTTTTATCCAATATATTAAGTCAATGCCTTGTATAAAATGCCTATTATGATTTATTAATTATTATTCTAGTTACAAAAACAACGTATTCATTTTAGCACGGCTATAAATAATCATTTAGGAGAAACAAAACGGTTGAGTGGGTTTATAATGTCAAAAACGAATAGTCTATGGTCCGGAGTTATGATTGACGGTGGAACTTTACCAGTTTTAGTTTATTTAAATGTCGGATTATTTATTTTCTACCATGTGAGATTTGTGGAAGTTTTCACAAATGCCATTTTTTCTTGCTCGTTTTCGGGATGTCCGTTTTTGGTTGGCTTTCCGTTGCCCAATCATTATTCTTCTGTGTTGTGTGAATAGTGCCTAATTAGAGTTTTTAGGGGCCGGAGCGTGTGTCGTTCATACAAACGTAATACCAAAATTATTCGCAAACCAAACATATTCTTAAGGAAGTGTGTATTTATTACGATTGAATTACATAATATCTAGGTTCCAGGTTAAACAAGAGTTATAAGAAAAATAAGTTTTCTATAGAAATTTTAAATTCCTCATATAGGTATCTCGTCTATATATATATATTTTAATCCTATCCTTTGTAATATTATAAATGTGAATGTAAGTTTGCTTTCACGCGAAAACTACTCAACCGATCATCATGAAACTTTGTACACAATACAACATACTTAGAGGTTTTAGAAGTAACATAGGATACTTTTTATTAAAAAAAAAACTAACCCTCACTCGCAGACGAAGTTGCGCGGGTCAGCTAGTAATATATATTTGGAAACCTAGATAAATTATGTAATCCAATCGAAATATTTACACACGTCCCTAAGAATATGTTTGGTTTACAAATTATTTTGGTATTACGTTTGTTTGAACGACGCACGCTCCGGCCCCTTAAGGCGCCCATGGGCCTGAACATTTTTATCTGGATCTATTCAGAGTTCGAGTTAAGTAATTGATTTCTTTTAGGCAAGCGTGTCCCACCCTGGGCCGCATCATAGCTTCTTCTTCATCACCAGTTGTAGCTAAACGCAAGCCTAAAAATAAAAATATTTTATAAAATAAAATTATTATAAGTACTTACTAATACTTACAAAAAAAAAACCGTGATAGGATTACGATTATTAGTCTAGATCGTGGCTAGGCCTTGGGCTGACTTAATTTACTGCTGACTGCCATACGATAAAAAAAAAGATTTTTATAAAATAGGTACATTTTTTTTTTGAAAATATTATATCACGCCAAAATGATTTAATTTGGGTAAGTATTAAGATTATTGACGATGACTGGTCTCTTATTGCCATCTGCTGTTGACCTTTCCCAAGGCGTCAAAACGTCTCATCTCGAAGATTCCCAGTACTTAGCAAACCTCAACAAAAGATATTCAAATCAGCCAGCATCAGCAAGAACTATCAACCCTCATCTCGCTACCGGAAAAATATAAATTCGAAATTTAAATAATTCTCCGTTTCACACAATTAGCATACGACACGCCAGTACCGCAAACGTGAGAAATTGTAACACAATACAACTTTGAATCGGGAATCGATTGATTGCTCGTAAATATATGCAAAACAGTACATTTTAATTTTAATATATTCTCGGAATGTCTTGAGACTTTCTATTTATTAAGAACTACTTGTTACTTATAAAGGTTATGTAAATTTTTGTACAGATAAATTCAGGTAGCGGTTGACACAATAAATCTAATCGACAACAATGTGAATTCGTAGTTTTTAAATCGGTGTCAGTGTTAATATTTAAATTTTTGGTTATCATTGAATTTTCTACCCACGAGAATTTTATGAGAAAGTGCTGCTATAATAATAAAAAATTGAAATTTAAAAAAGACACGGCTTTTTCAAAAGGCATTTGTTTATTAACTAGAATTAAAATTATAAGCTGATAACGACTTAAATAAAAATAGACACGATAATGTATTAGGTAAATCTAACACAATAAAGCTACAAGTATAATGATTAAATTCTTGATAACGTCATTCAAAAAAACAAGCCTTCCATAAAATTTGTTATATATAAAATTTCTGACACAGTCAACAAATTTAAAAACCAATAGCCTACAGTTGCTAGTAGAAATACAATCAAAAACTTAATAGAAAGCCTTCCTTTATTAGTTTTTTTTAAGATCATTTTTTTTTTATTGTGTAACGGTAGCTGCATGAGTTCCCAGTGTTACTTTGCCAAGCTGGGCACTTTTTTTTTGGTACCTTTATAGCCGTAAAATAATTAAATTTTATTTTACGACTTGACTTCGATCCATGAGCTATAAAGGGTTAAGTTTTTATTTTATTTTAATCTTTATGTTAGGTATAAGATTGTTAAGTAAGACTAGCATATGTCCATGGCTTCGCCCGCGTTTAGTTTGGTGTTGTCTCGCAGGATCGTTTATCGGATTAAAAATTATGTTAATCCTGGTTATAAACTATCTTAGTGTTAAATTCACCAACATTTTGTTGCAGCCATGTAAATACTTATTATTTCTTTAGAGGCAAACAAAACCAAAAAAACCGAAACCAAAACCGAAATTTATATTTCAATTTAATACTACACGGCATTGACAAAGGTACCGTGTATATATTTTTTTTTTTCATAATTTATACAATTACTTACATGTTTAGGTAACTTACAAATCTTTTAACATCTTAGTTTTTAATATATGGTACCTAGTTGGTCCACCAAATATTATAAAAAGATATGTATAATATTGTGGGTAGTCAAATTATTAAAATAACAGCAATTATAGTTTCTACAGTCTAAAGCGATACAATTAATTTATTTTGACGACTAATTAATACTTGAAAGTCAAATAGGATCATTATGATAATTGTTATTTTATACATTGAGATAATAATAATTTTTAACAATTTTTTTTCACTAATTTGTATTCTACATAAAAGCAGGGCTTCTTTTGGTTTAAGAAATAGTAATATTGAGCATAAAGTAGCGAGTCCTATTTATTTAGTGCTGTTAACTTCAGAAATTCAGATTTAATGATCATTCAGGGTATCTTTCAATATCTTAATAAAATTTTATTCTTTATTATATCTATGATAATAATAAACAATTTTTTTTCTATTATAGCTCAAAACCAATAATTATTTCGCGACATTAAAATATTTTTTGTACCACAGTAACAATTTAACATGCAATAAAAATATTTACCTACACACAAACTGCGGGTACCTCCCACATGTGGCGAAAACCATCACTGTGCGCCCCCACATCGTGGAGCTTTGCCAAATCGCCCTTTGCCAATCAATCGGGACATCGACTTACGATTGGTTACCCCACACATCCCCTACGCTACAAACCACACTACCTACACCCCTAAATCACAAACACTCTCATACAAAAACCTACAGAAAGGTTAGGGTGCCACAGCTCAACGTAAAATGGCACGCCAAACGTATGATGCAATAAAATTTTTATTTTCCATGATTTCCCCCGTTTCGGGGATCCTCGGCAATACTCGTGGGGATTCGACCAATCAAATTAAATTCGCGATTGACGTTCCATCTCTTGAATTTCGAACTTCACATTGAAACGTCAGCGAATTTAAATATTTGTATTTGTACATTTTGTGCGTTAGGTTTTATTAAATATGAAATTTGAAACTAGAAATAATAAAATTTCAATTTTAGAAATTAGATTAACATTTGAATTTTCTTTTCATAATATAAAACTAGTTTATTTTGTTGGGTGATTGATCTCATCATGGTTATATTTAGCATCAAATAGGTTATTAAGACTACTTCATTTCGGAGGTGTGTCTTGTCTAATAGCCTATGAATATATTAGAAGCTTGATATAATATTAATATGGTATATATATTATTATCGCCTATGTATGGTAAGTAACCGATATGATGTCAACAACATTTAAACGTAGAATCATAAAATTAATTTATTAAATAGTTAAAGCCGTTAACTTTTGCCGAAAATACATAGGTCCATAATTTACAAAAAATACATTATTTAGGTTCAAAATACATTTTGTTAGTTCAATAAATCGTATCGTTAATCGCAAAATTTGAATGAGACGTCGTTTTTTTTTTTAAATCATACGCATAAGTACTGCCTTAAAAGTATTTCAATAAACCACCGCTTTATTTGATAATTTATAAACATAGATTGGACTAAACAAGATTCCAAACATAACTAATTTTGTAAAAAAAAATCGATATTTCAGCACACCGTATTTTTATATTCCACGGCAACAGAACCTTTTTTATACCCTATGACTGAATAAATAAAGTTCAAAATACTAAATCAGTCAAGTATTTCCAAAGAAAATCAAGAACTGTCAGAATATTTATTTGGTAGAACAACGGATTTCTTTGCGGGGGAGTAAAGACAAAAACACGCATTGTATGAAATCTGGCGTTGTGTTTTCTTAATAATAATATTTGTTTTACTTTTAATAAACACGTGTGATATGAGTTTATAACTTGAAATAAGTTGTGGAGGGTTAGTTACGAATAGTGATGTGACATTCCGGGAATATTTTTAATTAATCTTTTATTTTATATGTTTTATATATTTTTAATGAATATTTTTAATGAAAGACAGATCTCATGAAATGAAGGAGCTCGTGGCTAAATAATAACAGCTCGGGCCGATCTTATGGCTAAGCCGTGCTGGCCTAGGTTAGTCTGTGGATGGGAAGCCACACTTACATACCAAGTTTCCGCCGTGCCTCGGAAAGCACGTTAAGCTGTTGGTCCCGGCTGTCATTTCGCCTTAAGGATAGAAAATTATTACTGGCACTGCCTATTGTTTTGTAAGGTAGGTAGGTAGTTACGAGGGTATTGTCACGTACTACAGAATGGACAATGAATAGTACGGAAAAATCCTGATTATTCCTGATACGTGAATAAAACCTTGTTTACAGTCAGCTTTCCTTCCTTGTATGAATCCTTTAGAATGAGCTACCTATGAGCTACCGAGTAGGTACAGCTAACAGCACGACATTGTTGGAAAGTGACACTTGATCTACGAAATTCACCCTTGCTGCTACGACGTTAAGACACTGTCTATTACTGTAACTATGCGGTTGCCTGCACTATTCATCACCGATTTCAAACGTATTTTCCTAATTAAAAACTTCCAAAACAGAAAAATACGGCCTCACACAATTAGATTAAAAAAAACAGTAAATAATATAAGCAATCCCGAATCCCCGACCAAGTAGACACAAAACTGCGTAATTTCCAAATTTGCAAACAAACATGTGTTTTTGGATAATCAACTTTATTATACATACTAAGTTCAGTTTGCCATGCACCACTTTTTTGTAATTCTGAAATCCATTTAATGTAAACTGAAATTAAGCTGATTTTAGTTTAACTGAGAAACATCGACTAGGAAACCGGACTTGAACACACTTTATAATAATTGTTTCATCTAACACACTGCTCCAGACTGCCTCAAAATTAATAGCCATAATAAAATTATTAATTTAGGCATTGAAAAAGGAGAATGAAAAATCTTTTATGTAACTTATAGCCGCGACGGTTGTTCAACGATTGCTGTGAAGTGTTGATTTCTAGAACAATCACGATTTGAATTAAAAAAAAATGAATATCTAACGGAAACAACTCTATAGGGGAACTCATAGTCGCTCAATCTGGCATCTGTTTATTCTGGACAATCCCGGGTCAGTCTGATTGAGCTTACAACTTCTAAGGATCTATTCAATCAAATTGTATAGTTTGTACGCATGTCTTGATGAAAGTGTATCAACGAATAAAAAAATGATGCTTGTTTAACATATTTTTATTCTGAAACATATAAGCACAAACTTCTATAGTATTGCTGAAGTGTTAAAATAGGCAATAAATATCCTCTGCACCACGATCATCATCTGCATAACAATCTTAGTAATTCCTACTCAATCAAAATTTTCTCATATCTTACCTACCAAATATTATTGAACAAATGAGCATCCTAAGTCAGCAAAAATATGCCACATCAACAACGAACGCATCACCAAATTTTATTCAAATGTAATCCCGCGACCGGTCGCAGTCGCCTATTAAACAATAAAGCAGCCGTCGCTAGATCACCTATGATTACGTAGGGCCGCACCCCTATTATACGGCTAACCCTTTCGATTCATTACGGGGTACCTACGTGCCCCGGCATTCGAGGCAGCTTGATTCTTTATATTCAAATCCTTTTATTTCATCGTGTGACGTCACGTTATAGTGCGACTTAGTAATCTTGATCGTTTACCGATGCTGCTATGACCTGATGTATGAACGTAGATGAAGCGAAAGACGTGTATAGTCGTAGCCGCGGCCACATAAAACCCAGGTCTCCAGGTGCAGGTCTTCGTGACAGTTTATGATGCAAAGTAATGGAAAGGCCATGGCACAGTATAGTATGCGGGCAGACGCTGCATAAACATTAAATATCGCAGTCAGCCAAGAAACCTCATTTCTGGAGATTGTCTTTGTTGCGACCTGTGGGTGTCATGTCGAATGTCATTCCAGTGTAGAAAAGAGACGGAGTTACTGAAGTTTTCAAGCGCCATTTCTTTCCAACTCTGGAATATGATTTAAACAATACCGCTTTAATATGTCACTTTAGGGCAATTTTTTTTTTTTTTTTTTTTTTTTTGGTATGGGCATCTCGCAGTTCAGTCTGAGAAGACTGGCTTCTGCTTAACCGGGCAATGTCCTGTGGATGCCTTGAATTTAAGGCCTCCAGCCAGGGCGAAAATAACTAAAAACTAAGCGACAGCGCTCTAAGGGCACCCCCTTGGGGTACGAACCTCGGCTTAGGGCGTCGCTGGGGGCAGCAAAGGGACAGGCTGGATCTGATTGTCATTATTTAGGGACTGATTTAATACTACAGGCTCAGCATCGCGGGCTGGCTCGAGCAAGGGTCGGGGAGGGATTGAACGGGGATTTCGCGCCGGACCTCTGCGGCGAGGTCGGTAGGTTTTCGGTCTGTATTTGTAAGCTCTACGAACTGTACTGGTATCTTTCCTACTCTCTTGCAAGATAGTGATCGGATCGTCGGGGGCGACTAGGGTGTGACGCGGACGTTGGACGGAGCTAATACGCGATGGGTCGTACCGGGCGGCCGATGCGATTAGGGGATTCCTATGCTTAATAGCAGAGTCGAAGTAACGCTTGGAAAGGCGTTTCATGAACTGCTTAACGGTGGGGATTCTGAGGTCTACGTGAAGACTATCGTTACGGACGTAAGGGGGGGCACCGGTGATCTTACGGAGATATCGGTTCTGCAACTTTAGGGCAAACTGTGTTTGTAGTTCTTAAGTTAGCTACGGCAACGGCAGCCATTTGTAAACTTGATTGTTTATTGAATCGATTTAAAGAGAATCCTAACATAAAATCTTTGCAATAATAGCATTTTTGTTATATCATGGTCGTTTTAGAATCACAAACAACGATAAGTGAACTGTGTAACACGCGGTCATTAGCTCATTATTGTGCTTTATGAGGAAATTATTGTGTTCTATTTTTGTAAGTTGTGGTTTGTAAACTGAATATTATGGTTTTACCTCCATAAATAACAATACCGAATCAATAATTAAATTAAACTCTAAAATGAAAAATATATTTATGGATAGAATTGTACACTTCTCACCGTCAATCAAACATTCTGTGCATCAAACTAAGTAACTTTATGCAAAAATAACTGCTGGGAAACGACTTTTTTTGGGGTGAAAAATCAAATTTTGGAACAGAACTCAATGTAACGCACTTAAAACATTGCGATGATGGATGGATTGAATAGTGTACGGGGTTCGTGGAGATGTTTAAAGTAAAAATCTTACAACAAAACCTTGTATTTAAAAAAAAACTTGTCAGTGTTGGAACTTTGACTCCCAATATCTCCGTAACTAGAAAGTTCCCAGGTATGATATAGGACAAGAAAACGATCGCAATGACGGGGACAATAAGAGCCTTTTGGGTTCGTTAAGAGGTTTTAAAAAAAAAATAACAAAATGTTAATAAACGCATCCTTGCCGGCTGGCTCGTAGAGGTGTTTAAAGTAAAAAATATATAAAACTTGTATTTAAAAAAAGTTGTCAAAATGTTAGAACTGTGACCCCCAATATCTCCGTAAATAGAAGGTACCTAGGTATTGTGTAAAACAAAAAAAATATCACAATGATGAGGAGAATAAATTTTAATGCCTTTCGGCTTCGTGAAGTGGTGTTTTATACAATTTATACAATTAAACCTGCTTTAGTGTTCCAACTGGAACAGCTCTCATTTTAGTCATACGTTTGGTGAAGTGTTTTTAAATCTTATTGTCAGTTTTTTTCAATAATCATGCGTTTAAAAGACAATGGTAAATCCGAGTGGATAGGTACACCTTTGTTTAACTTTTCTACGATTACAGGTGTGATGTCATGTTTATGCTACGACTATAACTAAGACTTAAACAAAAATAAACTTACTCTCTCAGCAACAAGTATCAAAACTATCCACGCGCACTAAAAAAACAGTTCTTTCGTGCAACGTTACTATGAACTATGACGTATCACCTTCGTTAATACACCATTTAATACCATACAACATCGAGTTCTTTGTTTTAGCCCCTGTGGGCTATTTCACTCAAAAAATCCGTTTTTTTTCACAGCAACAATGCGAGGAATCCCTTTGAGGTCGTTGTATGGTGAGTGTTTCGGTGATGTGATTAAAATCTGTATCGCTGTTTTGACGACAGCTCCGTGATAATTCAGTGTATTTTTGTAAGCAGATTTACATAAATTTTAGATATTAAAATTATGATTCTGGGGTTTAGACAGCATAGCTGTGGTATATTATCTCATAATTTGCCTAGCCTTTTCTCAACTACGTTGGCTTTGGCCTGCAGCTAAATACCAATATTTTACATAGAGCGACTGTCTATCGCAGACATGTGACATCTGCCAATCCGCACTGGGCCCGCGTGGTGGATTATATAGCCCATTCCCTCTCATAGAGAGGAGGCCTGTCCCAGCAGTGGGAACATTAATAGGCCGATGATGATGATGATGATGACGATGACTGTCTATCTGACCTCCACAACCCAGCTTAGTACTGGGTAATACGAAACCTCTTGGTAAGACTGATGGCCACTGACTACCTGTAACGACTGTCAGAGATCTACAAATGACAGCCCGGGACCAACTGCTTAACGTACTTTCCAAGACACGAAAGAAACTCGCTCTGTAATGGGGCATCACCCATCCACATACCAACCTAGGCTTAACGTAAACGAGCTCCTCAACTTAGGTATATTTAATGTAAACGTAATCTGTCGGGGGCCTCCCTAGGCGGTTGGATTAAGGAGCTCATTCAGAAGCCAGTACTCATGGATACGGCCGGTATTGTGGAGAAGCTCTTGTCACTGGAGCCCTAACCACCAGCAGCTTGGATCCTGCTCCCGACACCGGTGGAACACAATTATTATATCTTTGTCTTCATAGGTTTTTTTTCAAATGAATAAAGAAATGATGTTCTTCAATCATTAAAATATGTACTTATTGGCTTCAGAGTATGTCGTTCATTTTAGGTCTACATTCGATTCTAGCAAAAAGTTTATAACTAAATTGGCTAAAAGCATTTATCACAGATTGACAAAACTTAGCAGAAAAAAAAATGTTGACAGAACATTTCAATCAAACGTCAGTTTGACCGTTCGACGAAAAGAAATTCTTTGTAAAAAAAGTGTAAATAATTTAAAAAAAACATGTGATTTAACAGTTTTATTGCTCTACCATTGTCGATGTGGAGATAAAATCGACATGTCAATGCCTCGAAGGGGAATACAAAAACAAGGACAATGTACAATGAGCCACACGAGTATCTAATGACCTACAATCCTGTAACAGAGTTACATACAGACAGCTCAGACTTCGAATGCACGTCCTCAATCTACACGCACACAAAGGCTCGACGCAAGTGCTACACGAAAACACCATACACAAGAAGCTACAATGACTCCACCAGTGAAACACAACCAGTCACTGAACTTAGCTCCAAAGAAACATGGACATCTGTAACCACATCTGTCAGTCATAATGGGTTAACCATTGGTATACAAGTACAAAAAGGCCACAAGAACAAAAAATATAAATATGCAGAAGAAGGTGATCAAATCGAAACATTAAAACCAAAGCAGTCAGTAATACGACACAAAGTAATACCTCGCCTGTCCTATTTATTCGGACGATCCAATAAAGTTAAGCAAATGGCAATTATAAAGGAAAATCTGGCTGAAAACGTAAGTTTCGATAACGGTTCCAAGGCAACCAGTGTCAACCACGAACAATTGAATAGACAACAGCAATGCTACACTGCCCAACCTGTTTATGCCGTTGCAGGAAACATTCATACCAAGACGACTCCGTTCCAACACACAAAAATTGTTCGAAAACCGTTAACGACCTGCAAGGCAGTTGGAAACGAGAATTGTGGCATATACAGTTTGTCATCGTCTTCTGACGACGTAGAAACTCGTAGATATTTGAAAAATAAAAAAAGCAAGCGACGTACGCCAAAACATATTGTGGAGTCTGGAAAAGGGAAAGAATATTTTGAACGTTGTGAAGTAAATGCTTTGAATCATATACAGCAACAGTGCCCTTCAAAAATGCTCCCTATGCCTCCGTACTTTACATACCCAACTATTGATCAATATCAATTGCAGGATTCAGGTTGTTCACCAATGTCCTCCAGTTTGAACAGAAGCGGTTTTGAACTAAGTGCGGCGTGCTCTGGTTTTTGGGAATTTCTCTTAAATAAAATTAATACAAAATTACAAAACCCAGCCAAAAAAAATGAGGAAGCCACAACCGACACATCAATGTTCAAGACGTGCAAGTGTAATGCTGAGCAGAAAGTATTAGGGACTTACGACTATGTTTGTCCTAATTGTGACTATACTACAATGCCACAAACCGTGATCAAACAGAAATCAAACGTCTGTTGTCGAACATCATGTCAGCAAATTAATTATAGTAATGTTGAATGTTTGTGTCGGCCATGGAAATTACCCCCCTGTCTTGATGTGCCTCCCAATTTTGAAAGAGTCCCTGGTTCACCCCATAGATTTAAACGAAGATCACCCCCCGGAATACAACCTGGATCACCCCGTAGAATTCGCCCTGAATTAATAAATGGACCACCCCCTAAATTACCAAGTCCCCAAGATCAACCAAGTGCTTTGCCCTCTCCCCAAAAACAACCTGGTCCACCTTGTCCCCCAGAATCCGCTCCTACCACTGATCCCCGACCATGTCAACGGTGTCACGACGAGGTTACGAAGATATTGTCTGAAAAGTACAAAGGTGAAATAATCTGCATTCATAACCCCCCATGTGTACTGATAAACGGATGCTTGAACCTACCAGATAGTAAAGAAATAAAGGCTACTAACTTGTATTCAGTAAGCACGGAATTAAGATCAAACCAATCTATGCACAGGAATAGAAAATGGTGGAAAAAGCAACAAAGTGCTCAGTACAGCCATCCAAATGAGATGCAACAATATGAGATGATTAAGGATGTGAGCTGTCAGTGTTTTCCACCAACGAAGGATATGATGTCAGGAATAGACGGCAGGAAAAATCAAAGTTGTCAGTATCAAACACCTTATCTATTGAGTCAGTTAATGACTCCAAACGAGGGTATTCATTTCTACACTTCACCCATCGAGTTGCGAAAACAGCAGACTTCTGATATCGACAGTAATCGGGAATCGACCAGTGAAATACAGAAACACGAAGCAACAGATATAGATTTCAAGTTTTGGTTACCACCTAATGAAATAAGAACACAGCAGAATGCTAGTACTGTTGGCTGTCAATATCGGTCATCACCCACTGAATTTCGAAAACAGTCGTCTCCTTATAACGGTAGCCACGCAAGAGAACCCAAAGAGGTAAAGCGAAAAAAGAACAAAAGATCAAAACATGAGAAAAATATCCAAAGTATCTGCAGCCATAAACCTCCTTGTGAAGTTGTGAGGACTTGCTGTAACACTAAACTTAATCCAAAACTCCAGAATTCTTGTGTGCATGTACCGATGTGTAAGAATGTACCATTGTGTTTGATGGATCTGAAGAATCAGTCTCAGAATTTCTCATCTATTGAGTGTCCTCACAAACCAAAATGTACTGAAGTTCCAATCTGCACAAGGAACTACATAGTATTGACTGCTAAAGAGGAGGCCGCTACCCAGGTACGGCCTAAAGCTAAGATGATGTGTAGACACGAACCGCCGTGTATAATGATCCCGACGTGCCTGGCCCACGTGTGTGACAGTTACATACCTTACGACGCCATCCCCGACTGCGTACACCAACCGATGTGTGAGATGATACCCGCATGCTGCAGGAAGTCAGCCAAAGAAATGGTTTCTTTTCGTTCGCAATATCCAAGTCAGTGTTGTATGATTTAGGAGGCAAGGTTCAATTTCCTCTGCTCATTCGAGTGATTATTTTAAGTTGTAGCGTGTTGGTGCTAACTCAGCTAAATTGCTAGACAAATATAGTGTTTTACTGATTACATACGACGTTGTACACACGCTATGTTGTACCAAACTTTGAATTTTTTATGTTGTTACAAATGACGACGGCCTCTAGTCGGAGACGTTATCGAGTATTTTGGTTCCACTTAGAGCCTTTGTAACTGCCCGTAGGGTTTGAGAGTATGATTGTATGTTTGATTTTAAGATCCAGTATGATCTACAAGTTTCTTTACAACTCGGTACCCATAAGTAGTTAATCTGTATGCTCATTGTGACAATAATTAAATCTGTTCCTATCAAGATTTACATTTCACTAACAAGCTCGTCAATTGAACAATACGTTGACGCCAACACATAGCCTACGCGCAGTTGCATTGCGAGTGGGTGGTGTGGATTAATTAAACGCTGTCTCCTCAGAATCCTCACTCTTCGGGAGATGGCGAGCCCGCTGAAGCGCCGATTGTGCCTGTGTGTAAACAGAGCAGACTGTTCCAGTTGATTAAGTGGAAACGTTACTAGTTGAAGTCATAGTGTGCAGAAATAAACAGTGCTCAATAAAGTCAATTATCGTTAACTATCTTTGCTGTTTTTTTTGTCTCCGAATCATTGGTCTTTTCTCCAAGTATGGACACCATTATATAGCTCATATTGTCATCAGACTGCATGAATAGTGATCGCAGTATCTGAAAATTGTACCTTAAGGCTGATGCTTTGAGGTACCTGCACCGAATCGGGCGGGAGGAAACGCCCGGGGGTCTCCACTGTGAGGATCGACCGGAGGACACGGTGGAGCACACGGTGGAAGTCTGCCCTGCGTGGGCGGAGCTCCGCCGTGTCCTCGTGGCGGCGATCGGCGGCGGCGACCTCTCGCGTCCGGCCCTGGTTCAATCCATGGTCAGGAGCGAGACGGAATGGGAAGCCGTCACCTCCTTCTGCGAAGCAGTCACGCTAGCGAAGGAGGTGGCGGAACGAGAGAGGGAGAGATCCTCTCTTCCCGGCCGCCGCGGGAGACGCAACGGGCGTCGGGGGCCACGTGGTGGCTACCGGCCACCGTAGATGCGGGCCTGTGGACGGTTGGCTATGGGCTAGCTAGCCGTCCGTCCGTCTAACGACGACGACAGGCCGTGTCGACGGCGCGTTCGTGTTCCACGCGCGCCTCAAAGAGATGTCAGCATAAGGGGAGGGGCCCGCAAGGGCCGAAGCCTGCCGGGGTTGCGGGCCTGTTCGAAAGAGATACCGCAGCCCCGGAACATAAAGGGCGAGGAAGGAACATGGATGGGTTTTAGTCAGTAAGAGTCTGACACTCCCTCCCGCTCCGCCCAGAGAGGGAGAAGTCATTTGATGATTTCCCATCCTAAAAAAAAAGGCTGATGCTTTAGGGTCCCGTGAAGAAGTCGAGGTCAAAATCGTTCCTCGGCCTTTGTAAATTTGGAGGGCTGTATTGATGTTTTTGATGATTATTATTCTGTGACTGCATATGTCTTACCATCGCGTACAATATTTTAATCAACATACAATCTAGCACTGGCCTGCAAATTGCAAAAAAAACGTGAGAATTATTGAATTTCGCGGGCTACCCTGACGCTTTTACCTTAAGAGGCCTGCGGAGCATGCGCTTTTCATACAAACGTAATACCAAAATAATATGAAAACCAAACATATTCTTAAGGCAGTGTGTGTTTATTTCGATTGTATTGCAGAATTTAAAGGTTCCCAAACACATATTTTTAATGTACACCGATTTAAACTAGAGTTATGAGACAAATAAATTTTCTATAGAAAATTTTAAGTCTTATATCATTACCTTTATATCATTGTCCTTTCAAAATATTTATTTGGGAACATAATTATCCCTTCCCTACTTCCCTTCTATTATATAAATGTGAATGTAAGTTTGTTTGTTACGCTTTCACGCGAAAACTACTCAACCGATCATCATGAAACTTTGTATACATATTCTTGGAGGTATTAGAAGTAACATAGGATACTTTTTATTAAAAAAAAACTAACCCTCACTCGCAGACGAAGTTGCGCGGGTCAGCTAGTATTCTACAATCCAATCGAAATAAATACACACTACCTTGTGAATATGTTTGATTTACAAATTATTTTGGTATTACGTTTGTATGAAGAACGCATTCTCCACAGGCCTCTTAAGCATCCAATCTGTACCACCATTGTCATCGTGTCATGTAATTAATATTAGAAGGCCCTGTGCCTTCTGGACTTAAGGCGGTTGTCTCGACTTAGGTTGCTTGAAAACGGTCCAAAAGGCGGTTTTTAAAAGCAGTATATCTCTAAAACTGTAAATAATTTCGACAATTAAAAAAACTTTATATTTTGAAGTCCTTTTTGCATACACAGATGGAACTCAAAACATAATTTGACAAACTTTAATGCACCAAAAAAATCTTCAAACATACCTCTTCATTTTCTTTCAAAGCAGTTTAGCCATTTATTGACAATGATAATTATAATTAAAAATATAACATAAAATTTCAAATGCTAAACTACATCGACTGATGGATTAATTATTATTAAATAGTTAAGTTCTAGTTTTAAATCGATCGAAAATACTCATTTCACACTATTCGGCCCGCAGTGACTGAAGTAACAACCACTTTGTAGTGCAAGCTAATTATAACTTTATTCTAACAGTATTTCAAACGAAGTTTGAACCACCACAAATAGAGTTGCTTATTTAGCTGATGTCGTCGCCTTAAAGCCTACGCCTCATAAAAAGACTGTCCATTTTCTGGCAGTGTGAACATACCCTTCTAATACCACATTTACCAGAAAGGTGTGATTCCGACCTTCAAATTGAGCAGCTTCCTTCATGGGACCACCAACGAAATCGCAAGAAAAACTGCTGTTCTGCGGGCCTAATATGGCCGCTTCAGCAGAATCGTAATAAGAATCACGTCAACATTTTAACGTGATTTATATTATGATTCTGCTAAACTGGCCATTTTAGATACCCGGTACAAAACTTCAATACCTACTCGCCCAAAATGAATGGAAATCGCCATTTTGGTTTTTTTTCACGATTACGATGTTGGTTTCGTCGAGAAAATTTTTCAGTTTGATAATATGAAACGGTTTTGAATAGCAAAATAGTGTGTCATACCTTAAACATAAAGCGAAAGATTTAGGAAGAGATAATATCACACATAAATTATGAGATTCCTCTCATAATTTATGTGTGATATTATCTCTTCCTAAATCTCGATGAGCTCTTTACCTATCTGACACAAAATGAGTCCTTTCGACTGTTATGTTCCATTTGATAGACACTGAGCTTTATCCCGGTACAGGAAGGCTGCTATTGGTTTGTCACATAACCTGTCAAAATACAGTGATCCTTAATTCCTTAAACACCTTAAAGGTTAATTTCAAATTATTGCTTAAATTGCTTTACCTACATTAAAAGGTAAGTATTGGTTGCTATACAATATGTATGTTATGTTATATGTTGCGTGTGTGTTGCTGTAGTATATGTTATGTGTATATGGGGGAGGTATTTGCCCAGCAGTGGGATATAACGGCAACTAAAAAAAGGTTGCATTTTAATAAATGCAGTAAGCATTTATTTCATCCAACCTTTTTTTAGTTGCCGTTATATCCCACTGCTGGGCAAATACCTCCCCCATATCCTTCCAGGAACTCTTTACATGCGCTATCTCGAACCAGTTATCGCAGTACACTTCCGTTATCTCGCTACTTCTATCTGGCTGGCCTCGGCGACGACGTCCATCCTCAGGCTCCCGTATCGTGGAGACTTTTGAATACAATATTCTACAATCCTATTATACAGTCCCTAGCACACCAAGATACCACCAACTGCTAAACTTCTCCAAATGATTTTAAACCGTAAACAGTTAAGTTTAAGTTCAAAATTGAATGAACATCACGACGAATGATCATGACGACGGTATCAAAAAATTGCAAAACCAAACTAACCTAACGTGGGGGTGCCCCAAGTCCCGATTATGGGGGCAGAGATACTTCCATGCATGCATTTTACAATATTACGGTTTCACTTCGATTGATTACAATCTACCGAAAAATAATGCGTTATATTGCTTACAATATAACGCATTATTTTTCATACACACACATTATAAGCAGTATGTTCAGATCATAAGCAGTATGTTCAGTTGACAATATTTCGAGCATTTACAATCTCACTGGAAAGATTACAATCTAACGAGTTTAATAATTTTACGGTGACATATACATAGCTTCATTACATTTTCCTCAGTCCTTCTCATGATTGAGTATTCATTATTCAATCAGCGACCGATCCTGTGGTAATGTGTAATGCATTCAGATGATTAGTCGAATACATTACAGTTCGTCACTTCCTTTATTGTTGTACTAGCCGTTGCCTGCGACTTATTATACAAATATTACTGGTGTTTGAATCGAATTTGAATGACAATTTAAGGCGATTACATGAGCTACACGCAAGTTTTATAATTACTAAAAGTATATGATTCACTGCTATAAACAAGACCAGAAAAATATATGATATTCTTCAGGATATACGAGTATGCTAGCATGATACTGTTTTGAAAACATAGTACAATTAATTTGGCTCGATAAAAAGAAAACACGAACTTATCTCTAAAAATATCTTTCATACAATTAAAAACATACTAATATCCATGCGATCATTCTGATTTTTTGGCAAATAATTCTACAAGCAATATATTAGCATGATACTGTATCAGTTTTTTAATCCAATCAATATTTTTTTTGTCAATCGATCGAAACCACTCATTTCGCGCTATTTGGCCCGCAGTGGCTGACGTAACAACCATTTTGTAGTGCAAGCTGCTTAGAACTTTATTCTAACAGCATTTCAAACGAAATTTGAACCACCACAAATAGAGTTGCTAATTTAGCTCGTCTAAGCGCCTTAAAGGGTTTTGTTTTTTTTGCATGGAACTCTAGTCCTTTGTCTAGAGATCTGTGTTCAATTGACAGCCTGGACCAACGGTTCAACGATCTTTTCGAGGCACGGAGAATTATCGGTATGTGGCCCAAACAATGGTGGGATCGAAACCCGGTTCCGCATGACTTAGTGGACCATCCACGGACCAACCCAGGCTAACTCGGCTGAACTGAAGATAGACCTTACCAGCTGTTCTTATTCAGTCACGGGCTTTCAGAGACAGACACAGGCCTCTTCTCAATGAGACTATAATCCCCCACGCTGTCTAATTGTCTCAAGAGGCCCGCGGAGCATGCGTAATTCATTCAAACCATCATCATCTGCCTAGCCTTTTCCCAACTATG
Organism: Xestia c-nigrum; assembly: GCA_916618015.1. Taxonomy (NCBI): domain Eukaryota; kingdom Metazoa; phylum Arthropoda; class Insecta; order Lepidoptera; family Noctuidae; genus Xestia; species Xestia c-nigrum. Next base: position 19,593,030 of record OU745260.1, read on the forward strand.
TTGGGGTCGGCTTCCAGTCTACCCAGATGTAGTTGAATACCAATATTTTACATGGAGCGAATGCCTAGCTGACCTCCACAACCCAGTTAATACTGGGAAATACGATACCACTTCGTAAGAATGATGTCAGACTTTTGGGGCCACTGAATACCCGAAACGACTGTCAAAGATGGTCAAATGACAGCCGGGACCAACGGCTTAACGTGCTTTCCGAGGCACGGAGGAAACTTGGTATGTAAGGGTGGTCACCCATCCACAGACCAACCTCGGCAAGCATGGTTTAACCTAAAGATCGACCCGAGCGGCTGATATTATTTAGCAACGCGCGCCTACGTTCATACAAACGTAATATCAAAATAATTTGTAAATCAAACATATTCATGTATCTATTTCGATTGGATTACAGAATATCTAGGTTCCTAAATATATATTTTGAATGGATACTGATTACGACAAGAGTTATGGGGAACTTAAAATTTCTATAGAATACTCACTATTCTTATAAATTTAACTAACTAACTTACTTCTAGCGGTTTCGCCCGCGTGAAGTTTGTAATTGACCCATGGGATATTATTACCGTGACAAAAAATATCCTATGTGTTAATCCAGCTTATATACTATCTGTGTGCTAAATTTGATCCAAATCCGTTCAGCAGTTTTTGCGTGAAAGAGTAACAAACATCCAAACATACATACAAACTTTCGCATTTATAAAATTACTAGCTTCTGACAGCGGCTTCGCCCGCGTGAAGTTTGAAATTATCCCACGGGATCTTATTACCGGGATAAAAAGTATCCTATGTGTTAATCCAGGTAATAAACTATCTGTGTGCTAAATTTGATCCAAATCCGTTCAGTAGTTTTTGCGTGAAAGAGTAACAAACATCCATACATACATCCATACTTACAAACTTTCGCATTTATAATATTAGTAGGAAGTAGGAAGTAGGAAGTAGGATAGGATAGGATAGGATAGGATATAAATAAATAATATAGTAGGACGTATGCTCCGCCGGCCGATTAAGGTAAAATAGTTACCAAACCAAAGCTAAGCTGAAAACATACCACAGAAGTGGCGTCTTCAGTCCGCCGGAGCACGATGGTTCTTACGGTGATGAAGGAGAATCTTTCGAACATGATGTGGACCTCCCAAATCACCGTCATCATGTAACCTTGGCATGAATAATTTTGAATAGAGTTTTTGAACTTAAAACTTCTTAGACATCATCCTCATCATCATCATCTCAGCCGAAAGACGTCCACTGCTGGACATAGGCCTCCCCCAAGTGTCGCCACATTGACCGGTCCCTTGCTACTCGCATCCAACGGATTCCCGCAACCTTCACCAGGTCATCGGTTCTTAGACATATCACATCAAAATGAGGATAATCGTTGTGAAGGTCAGATAGGCAGTCGCTCCATGTAAAATACTGGTAATCCATTCGTAAGACTGGCAGATGAAGATGATGAAGTTATCAAAATGAGGCTAGGCTGTGGTTAAAACGCAGAATTTAATCATATAACTCTAAATATGATTAAATTCAGCGTTTTAAAAAAACTCAGTTGGTATTCCAGTAGCAATTTGTCAGTTACCCCATGACTCATCGCGCAAAACGTTTCTCTAAACACAATGATTAACAAACAAAGAGTATCGTAAATTGCCAAACTCAATTGTTTTCACTGTAGAATATTTAATTTGAAATCAATTCAATGCAAATCGCATTGAAGCCGACATTCTTCCACGGAGCCTTACGATTTAAGAATACTAACTATTCAACCATTTTTACGAAATTTTATCTAAAAAAAACCTGTATAACCCGGCCCTATAAACATTTCTGACTTATAGTTGAGAATTTCCTAATCTATAGGTGCTCAAAAGAGGAATTTTATCATTTCGAACGTCCAAATGTAGAAAACCAGTTGTACGGCATGTTTAAAAAAAATCTTCGTTGACACTACCATTTAAAAAATCACCTTTACCTGCTGCTTTTAAAGTTGAATTTCGTACGAAGCACATGTGGGACATATGACGTTAAGTTGTTTATGAGGGTGTGATCAAAAACTAATGAGACGAGACCGTTGAACCTGCCCAGTTTTGGTCACCACGCGTATTTAGGGTTCCGTAAACTTGTTAATAAAACTTCACTTTAGTTCTGCTCTATGATAGATAATATTTTATGGTTTTAACACACAATAATGTTGATGGAAATGTAAGTAGATTTTTAGTGGTTTTTAAGAAGTGAGGAATTTTATTTGAGTTAAAAGGTTTTTTACAGCTTCTTAAATGTGTAATTGAAGGTGTGGATTTTTTTTCTCATGACATGAAAGGTCAGATTAATTTCTTAGTAAAAATTATGCCTGAAAAATCTATAGATAATTGCCTTATTTTTAGATTAATGACAAAAATATGCTTCTTCGTTCGATTACACTCACCATAAATTATTATCGGAAGATTTCCATGCATGATAAGAAACCCCTACAATCGTACCAAACTATGATCGGTTATACTGCCGTCATTAGAAAGAAGGCCGTAACTACGTCAACGTTGATTCCGAGATAATTGAAGTTTTATCTAAAACGGAGGCCCGCGGTTTACTGAATGGTTTTAGTTAGTGATGCTTATTTTATAAAACGTCAAAAAATATAGGCTATATGTTGAACCATAATTTATTTAAAATCAGACATGCGTATGTATTTTATTTTATTTTTGCCCTTTTGTCTTAGCAAAAAAATAATTATAATTTGTGAAATACTTATCTGAAAGGGCGCAATTGCGTAGAATGTAATTACGGCTTAGCTTGGCTTGGCATGGCATCTGAATGAGGAAGTTTTCCTTCAAAATACTTATGTAAAAAGCCCTTATTGCGTAGGCCTTTTTCTAGTAGTAAATTTATTTAATATTTAAAGCTTAACAATATTTAATTGGTAATTGCGGCCTTCCAGACTAGAATTACGAAAATACTAACAAAAAAGAGCCGTTATTGTGTAATTAAGGCTTTTCAGATTCAAAAACCATAATTTAGGGCTAAAATGCTTATGCTATCTTTGATCTCATACGAGATACAGCTTTGTGAGTAAGACCACAAGATAGCATTTTCTTTGCTGATTCCAAATATGGTTATAACTCATTTTTGACAAAATTGTTAGTTACGGCCTTCTTTGTTATGACGGCAGTATACCCAAAAATGTCTTAACCTAAACCACACAAAATTAGCTATAATTACGTCAACAAAATAATCACCTAATCGTCACAAATTCAACAGTGGGCGTTCTACGAACATTTACTTAATTTCCTTAAAAAAACAGAAAACGTAGATTACCACATAACATTGCCTGACCAATCGCCGTTCACACAATATAATTGTACGCATTCTTTCCACAAATACATTTCGTGATGAAAACCAATAACTAACGCAGCAATGTAATGGGAAAAAATTGAAAAAAAACAGTAAAAAGTTTTTTTTCACCTTTCATAGAACATGAGATTGTTCAGAAAAAGTGAATTCTTGTGTAAAGATAAGATGGCGTATGCTACAGACTTTTCACAGATATTTTACCTCTGAATTCTGCAACCTAAGAGCAACCTTATTGTCGCTTGAATGAAGATCATTGTTATTTTTGAAAACGATTCAAGGGAAGGCAAAATAAATGTGAAAGGACTGTATTTAGTGTTTTCTTTGCCTACGGTTATATTTTTTGAACATGGAACGATGGAATTCTAGCGACGGATGGTTATGAGGGCCTCACATTTTCTGTATGGCCAGTTTTTTTTTAAGTTAACTTAGATAGCGCGAGGATTTTGGGTATTAGAGAATGTTGTAGTAATGGGCCCGTATTATGGGGTACTGTCGCTCAAGTAAATTATTTACTTATGGCCTTTTTCACGATGTCTGGATAGCCACTACTTACTGAATAAATTCAAAAATGGAACAGGTCTTGTATGAAATTATCAGACAAGTACATTAACGGGTGCTAAATCGCAGGTGGTGAAATCGTTCTTCGAGAATCTGAACCTGACTAAACTGTTTTTTTTTTCTACTATAGATAAGTTAATCTTGGATATTATTAACCCAAGTGTAATCGGCCAGGACATCTGACTGGACGCTCCAAAACTTTGACTGAATTGTACCTTTTTTTTTTTTTTTGGGATGGGAAATCATCAAATGACTTCTCCCACTCTGGGCGGAGCGGGAGGGAGTGTCAGACTCTTACTGACTAAAACCCATCCATGTTCCTTCCTCGCCCTTTATGTTCCGGGGCCGCGGTATCTCTTTCGAAAAGGCCCGCAACCCCGGCAGGACAGGAAACCTAAGGCTAGGCAAAGGAATCAGAACCATCCAAAGGTGCCTTAAATTATCGATTCCGTCAAAGATAAGAGAAACACTTGGATATGAGAGGCATGCAACGGCTAGATAGAGGGCTTTACCCAGCAATGTGTGATTCTCAACTGAAATAATGAAGATCTTTACTGACAAACTGTGAAGAAGATATTGTGACAAATTAGGACTTAGAATGTTGCCCGCAGTTCTAATGAAACGGTAAGCGTTATAATTTTTTTCTACGAAAAGAGGCATTTGCACTGCTGCAAGGTCTGGACTTTACCAAAACGGAGAGGACACGTGCGGGAATCGATTAATCCTCTCGTCTCTCCTGTGATTGGTCAAATGTTCCACATACGGGATTACATACGAGACCGAAACGTGGTCGCTCACAATAGGCCTTATCAGAAGGCTTAAAGACACCCAAAGGGCAATGGAGAGACGACTATGCTCGGAGTTTGCTTGCATGATTGAATCAGACATGAAGACATCCGCAAGAGAGGCTCCAGCATATCATGCTGAGTTAGCTACCCTTTCGTGATGGGCATGCTCAGCGCAGTTGAGCTGTTATAATCAATTGTTAAGCTGTTTGTTGTTATAATCTAAATGTATGTGCTGCTTTTTTGTGTTGTGATGTCCATTAGCGAATAAATGATAATTCTATTCTTATTCTATTCTATTCTAGGTTACCAACGTAACCCGATGAATTGCCAAACTTAAGTGCCGAGGAGTTCTGGAGTGGCGACCACAAACCGGAAGACGTTGCAATGGAAGACCTCCCACTAAGTGGACCGTTGACTTGGTTAAAGTTGCGGGAATTCGCTGGAAACGAGTCGCACGCTCCTCCTTCTGGGGGAGGCCTTTGTCCAGCAGTGGCCGTCTTTCGGCTGAAGTAATGAAGGACTACACTAAAGCGGAGAGGACAGATGCTGAAATCGATTAATCCTATCGTCTCTCCTGTGATTGGTCAATTGTTCGACATCTCCTATTCGCTCCGTTTGTCTCGCGTTTTGGTGCGATTTAGATAGCTAGGCCACACCGCTAACTAGCGAGCGAGCGATTTGGGCGAGCTTCATTTCTCTTCTTTTCATATTTCGGTTCGGTATTTCGGTAGCTCGTGGTATCACACGGTATGAACAGTCGAATTAAGTACCTCCTCTTTTGGAAGTCGGTTGAAAAGAGGTTCGCTCGCTAGCTGCAGTGAAGGTACGAAAAATGTATCGATTTTAGTATTCTTGGTCTTGATACTTTTTGATGCTGGTCTTGTTTTGTTAGTCTCGTGGTTGTAACCGCTACTGCTGAGCGTGGGGTCCTAAGTTCCGGGGTCGGGAAAAAGTGCTATTAGTTTTTTTTTTCATTAGAAATATCTCAGTAGTAGTCAGGAATTTGGAAGTTGGCGGTATGATACTCCCGTACCTCCGAAAGCACGTTAAGCCGTTGGTCCTGAGGCCCTACTCCATAACGCTTCGCCCGTATATTCGGATCTATCCGTCTCTCTTGCGCACGTCTGCAGATGAGTGCGAGTGAGACGCGTAGGGCCTCTGCGCCTGATCTCTCTCCGGTCGTGTCGGATTGCCGTCGGATGAGAGTAAAGCCTGCGCACACACTTGTGCACTATAATAAACTCTCGCGCCATGGCTAATCTGCGTTAAGATTGGCCGGCGTGACCGAAAATCGTTAAGATGTCTGTTACATATTGAGGACCACATTCCATATTTTGTACGTTAATGCATAAAATTGAATAGTCAAACGAACTTACCTGTAAGTGAAGTTCGACGGTAATTATGCTTGTTGTTGTGTTGTTCGAAGATGATTAGAAAAACTAGTGTAGTCTCGGCTTTACTCTAGGACGTCACATATATTTTAAAGATTAAAAAAGAAAAAATCTTATTCCTGAACGCAACTTACAGCATTCCCAGTTGTCTCTGTAACATATATTTTCATTAAGTTCATAGCGATTTATTGGTTTTACAACATAGGGTCCATGGTCATATAACTATATAGCATGGAAAATCTGGGTCGGGTGGGACTAATCATCTTCGAACAACACAACAACAAGCATAATTACCGTCGAACTTCACTTACAGGTAAGTTCGTTTGACTATTCAATTATACTTGTTGTTCGTGTTGTTCTCGATGATTAGAAAAACTAGTGTAGATGTTTAAAGACCAGTTGTAAAATCAATAAACATTTATTTAAAAACAATTAACACATTATTTAAGGTTTCATAAAGACCACTTTAGTTACTTTAATAACTAAGGTAGCATTTTTACAATTAGGGTTTAATCACTTTCAGTGTTATTAAAAATTGCTTCAGAGAAGCTTCTAATATTTACTACAGGTCTATTATAAAAGATGTTTTATTTTCGGCCATGAGATTTTCATAAATCAAAAAAGAGGAAAAAACCCACGAATTGAGGAAAAAATCTCTCATTCTTTCGTGAATGTAAGCCTGATTTCTTGTGCACGCAAAATGAATTGCCATATTATAATCAACATGGGGTCTCAAAATTTGCATTTCGGTTTCGTTCTGAAAACATGTCACATCAAAGCATAAATAACATAACACTTAATTGTGAAAAATAAGTGTTTTTGCACCATTCATATTTTATATTATTCACATAGACATCTTTTTCGACTAACTATTTGCAAGTGTAACGATTGCTATTTCTGAATATTGTACTTCTGAACGAATAAATCAAAAAACATTTTATAGATTTGACAGTTTCCAGGTTAGGTAAACATCATCTTCACAAACTGTCATAACTGTCACAAAACGTCAAAACAAAAACAAACATTATTATTGTGTGCTTGCACTCACTAAGGAAAAATATCACTTTATTCTATTTAGGGGTAAATTTTCCAGCCTTTCTAAAAGGTACAGTTTTTGGACAGAGTCCCATACAAAAAAAAAAAAAAAAAAATATTACGTCTCCTTTAGCAAGAGTGTCGAACCATCTGCACGTCTAATATTATCTAACCCCGTTGCTGATATTGTTGCATGGCGGGTACTGTTCCATGCCTTTTTTGATCAACGGTTGCTTGTCCTGGAGCTTACGGATATAAATGGTTTCTTTGTAAGTAGGTACTTAGTATATAAACAAAATTAGTAGTCTGGTAAACCTGGTAAAATTTACAGTAATTAACCACAGCTGTAGCTTAGCTGGGCGTACTCTTATTCTAGAGTTAAAGAAAGGGGCAGTTAAAAAAGGTTGGCATCGTTTTGGCCCTGAAGTTTTAATCAACTTGTCAATCCTACTAATCGTAGGTAACAATTACTTTTGTATGATCATTATATTATTGATATTGATTACAGGAATTGTTTGCACCCTTTGAACTATGACTTACAGTAATAAAGTTACAGCTTTTTTGGTAGCAGCTTGATTAATAAAACTGAAAACATCCCAAGTTTTATTATATTTGGGCTTTGGAGGTCTTAACAAAGAAAAGCCTCTGAAAAATAATTTTGATCATCTGTGTATCTATTTATGATCCTTTAATTAAAGAATCAAAAAACTTTAATTAAATCTCAAATTGATATACTGAATAACCTCAGCAACGGTAGGCTTGATATGCTTATTATATTATTTGAATTACAGTATTGTCCTGGATGACATAATTGGAGGTGAACATTGATTCAGTGTACTTTTATTTGTTGAACTCATATACTTAAATATCAACAGTTTCTTTACTACTTCCAAAGACTATAAATGTTTTCCAGATAATTCTCCTGCCATCAATTCCAGTTTCTTGTAAAGTGGGTGTAACAATCTAGAATACTGCAGAGTGAGGAGATTAGAGATCTCCTCACTCTGCGTGGTTGAAAATTAACAGGTTCCTGTATCAACAATCTATTAAATAATGGGAACCATGACCGAGTAACCCAACGGGGAACTACTATAATATGTAATTATCTTTTCTATAGTTTTAGGAACCATATAAAATGGTGGAAAGCATGGAATAATTGATACTGAGAGCAATGCAAGGTTAATGTATTGACCGCTACAGTCCATGGATCTGGGTGCCATGTATAAGTAGGTATGATACTTTGTTGGTCTGTGATACAATAAACCAAATAACAATATATTTTTTGATAATTTAAATCACTTGTTTCCCAATCTGTGTTCTCTAGTTCCTTTTAAGGCTCGTCTGCTATCACAGTATCTTTGGTATTTATGTAAGTAGCAAAAAACCCATAAATTTCTAGATTCACACTATTGCAAAAAAGTCTAGAAATTTTATTGAACTCCTTATCTATTCATGTATGATAATGCAATCATATCAGTTATATGATTTTTTGGGATTGTTTGAACTGGTCACGTTTATATACCATAATTTGAGATTCTGTATACATTTACTATTGAATGTAGTGTTAATATTATGATTATCAAGTAGGTACTTTGTTCACAGTCCCATACTTATGTTTGTACAGCACAAACATTAAATTTCTAATAACTCGAGTTAAAAAACCAACTTTAATTTGACTTTTATCAATTAACTCATTTATTAACAGTGATGTTAGGAGTTATGTTCTTAGTATTGAAAAACTAAGCCTAGAATATTAGTGTTGTCTAGGTTTGAAATCACATTTCTCTATGTAATTATAAATCCAATATTTTCCAATAAATTGGCTGTTGATTGCATGTTTTCTAAACATAAAGCTATTTCTTATTTATGGAAAAAACATCTCTATATTATGTGAATGATATAAGGCCTCTCTCTCTTAGGGGACCTATATTTGTGTAATAAGCATCTATAAGATGCAATCTGACAAGTGAATCATTTGTAAAAGTTTGCACATTATTCAGTTTCAACTTGAAAGAATTCAGTCTAAACAAAAATATTTCATTTCTGTAAATTAAAGATAAAAATGGAAAGTTCCATTTATCTAGAGCCAGGAAAATTGGTTATATATAATAGTTTAGTTTCCAATCACATACATCTGCCCACCTGTCAGGTAATTTGTGATGGGACGATTTCTCCTGGCCTCCCACGTTCTGTCTGCTGCTGGTGCCTATGATGACGCCCCCTCCCCTTTTCTCTTTACTTCTGTCCAAGGAGGGCCCCGCCAGTTTGAAGTTTTATGAATGTTAGTTCACTCATGTATTCGCGCGTAGTGGATTGTTGCTCACTCCTTCTCATAAAGAGGCCTGTGTCCCAGCAGTGGGAACATTAATAGGATGATGATGATGATGACCCATGCACTCTGTCTAGGAGTGACTGTTTTTTGCTTCAGTAATCATTCATTCTTGAACAGATAATTTAACAAATTTTTCATACATTAAGACAGAAGAAAAGCACAAGCTGTTCTTATTTTCTCAGCAAGACTTACAGTAAAAAGATGTGTTTTTGTCTCTGATTGTAACAACAAATCTGTCATGCCATTGTCTTGGTTAATTATCAACAATATGAGGGCTCTATGTCCCGTTGTATCTAGAAGTTTCGAGTCATATAAAAATTAAAGCATCATTTAACTTTTTAATGATGTCTTGCTTTCATCCCTGAGCATCCTTTATACACATTTGAAGGCATGAGCCAAAACATGCTAGGGCAGTTGAATTGGTCTTGACTTTTGGATTCACCTCAGCGCTTACCTCGATTGGGTTTTTACAGGTGGTAACATTTGTTACTTGGTTGGTTGTTGGTTTGGTTTATTGATTAGAGAATTGTGGTTTTCATCTTTGATCTATCTTTTCCTTCATATTCCATCTTTGAGCTGTCTGTTTATGTAATTCCTCTCCTACTTTCTCCGGCTGTGTATCCACACCTAATATTTCAAACACTTGATTATCTAATAATTATTCCTCACCACTTGTTTATCAATACAAGCACTGCGTTTCAACCTTTGCATCTGGTTGAACCAATCTCAGTTCCAGGCAATAATTCTCAACCAACAACGGAAGGATATTTTCTAGTGACTGTGGAGGGACATTTTTACTGTCCTGACCCCTGTTAGGAGACCTCCTGAAATGTGTTATTTCAACTTCTGGAAGAGATACATATTACATGTTGTTAAAAACAACATTACACTTTATAACCATGTAAGTTCCCGCAGAACTTCCCTTGAAGGTTATTTTAGAACAGTCAACCGCGTGTGTTCCTAAAGAACACCCCCCAGGTTGCTAACTTCACAACATAGCCATTGTAGACCACGTACGCCCCCGCAGGACGTCCCACAGGCCAGGCAAGTCGTTTACGATATCTATTTTGGATATCGTGGACCAAGATCACGCTAGTAGCTAACAGTGAAGATCACTTAGGACTCACTGCACGTTTTTGGCGCCAATGTGACAGGCACGCCGTTAGTTGCAAACTCGTGCAAAGCGCAAGGCACAAACAACTTGAAAACCACATACAATGTTTTCGATTTAGATTTAGCAATAATTTGCACATAATAACAGAGCCCCAGGCCCTCGATTCCAATTCTTCTGCAGGAGGCAAAGCGAATCAAGGAAACACAAAGTGAAGCCATCTTTTGTCCTTACCTTTATCCCTCGAAACCAGAGTTTAAATATTTCCTACGCTTTACGATTCTTCAATTTCTTCAAAAACTTTGATTTTGTCGACACCGACTTTCTTTTTCCCAATATAGGGCACTTTTTAAACTAAAAACAACAAAATTAATCGGGAAAGGTGACGCCATAACTAGACATAAAATCCGAATGAAAATATATGTTACAGAGACAACTGGGAATGCTGTAAGTTGCGTTCAGGAATAAGATTTTTTCTTTTTTAATCTTTAAAATATATGTGACGTCCTAGAGTAAAGCCGAGACTACACTAGTTTTTCTAATCATCGAGAACAACACGAACAACAAGTATAATGTAGATAAAAAAAATATAATTTTCAACTTGTCTAGACATGATAGTGTCGCCGTAGACAAATCTCATAAATATGTGGTTCCGAATGAGGGATTCAGATTTTATTATTACAAATCTGGTTTTATTTATTTGATGATTACTCTAAAAATTAAGAATAGAGACTAATTCTTATGCAAACGGTTAATAAGTAGATCAGGTAGGTATTAGAAAATATTTCTAAAAATATACTAGTCTTTTTATTGGAATATTATCTTTTTTTATCAACCCACACAATAGGTGACGAAGATTTAGAGAAAAGTTGTTTTAAAAAGTTGTAGACTTAATTTATAAAGGTATTAGATTTCCAACACGACGAGCTTGTGCATGGCTAAATACTAGTTGTCGTGTCGATCTTCAGGTTAAGCTGCGTTTGCCTAGGTTGGTCTTTGGATGGGTGACCACCCATAACATACCGGGATTCCTTGGAATTTCTGGAGTTCAGATAGGCAGACGCTCCATGTGAAATTCATTTCATCAAAAACGAGGAAGTATTGTCAGCACCCAGCATTACCTGGGGGTCTAAAATCGCCGCTTTATAAGCAAAATCGTAAATAAATAACGTTAAAAAAAAAACTCTTAAAGTGGTCTTTGTTCCCATTGAAATAAAGTCCACATTAAGAATTTTAAAATTTTGTTCAATAAAATAAATCACGAAAATTAAAAGATCTTAAAATCGACTAAACAAAAATGGTTCCAAAGACAATTTTAAGTTTTTTTTTTTTATCGTGATTAATTTACGATTCTGCTGAAGCGGCCATTTTAGACCCCCTGGCCTTCTACAACTTATTGTTCGGTTTCGGTAGGTTGCTATCTCTGTCTGTTAGTCATTTTGCTGGCGGACGGCTAACCGTCCAATTTAAAAACAAAACGTCCCTGAAAGCTATCTTTGATTTTTCTATGAATCAAGTGACAGGTAGGTTACGTGGTTTTTTTTTTTGGAATGGGCATCTCGCAGTTCAATCTGAGAAGACTGGCTTCTGCTTAACCGGGCAAGTCCTGTGGATGCCTTGAATTTAAGGCCTCCAGCCAGGGCAAAAATGACTATAAACTAAGCGACAGCGCTCTAAGGGCACCCCCTGTGGGGTACGAACCTCGGCTTAGGGCGTCGCTGGGGGCAGCAAGGGGACAGGCTGGATCTGGTTGTCTTTATTTAGAGACTGTTTTATTACTACAGGCTCAGTATCGCGGGCTTAGGTTACGTGGATAGGATATTTCTTGTTTATAGACTGACACTGAGAGCAGCGGCGGCCCAATGGGTGGCGGCCCCGACTTACAAACAGTAAGTCGTGGATTCGAACCCAGGCAGGCGCATTTCTTTGTGTAATTTATTTCATCACCGCTGCTCTCAAAACGGTGAAGGAAAACATCGTGAGGAAACCGGCATGTCCTAGAACCAAAAATTCGAAGACATGAGACATCTACCAATCTGCACTGGGCCCGCGTGGTTGATTATAGCCGATTCCCTCTCATTGAGAGAAGGCCGTGTCCCAGCAGTGGGTACATTATAGGCTGATGATGAGACTGACACTGATAGCTACGTGGCATATTAACTGACAGTTAAACGTAAGTAGGTTTTAGAAAACAGGTCTTAACTAACTAAATTCAAGTTATCGTCTTATCGCATTACTAAAACTCACTGAACGATAGCTTGATAAATAAAGACCCGACCACATACTGACTTTTATCTAGGTTTGACACAAATGTATGTAAACTACCTTCCGACGCCATAAATCTATTGGTGGCTTCGAAAGAGATGTCAACTTTGGGTACATATTCATTATTGTTTGTAAAAATACATTGTAAATGTATTTATGAAAAGTTATTGGAATATGTATATGTAGTATGAAATATATGAACGAATGAAAGAAAAGAAAAAAAACTAGCTTTTATTAGCCTGCACAGGACAAAACACGTAAAATTAAATGGTGAAATTATCAGTACAATTAATAAAAATTAAAAAATAAGAAAAAAATGAATGTGGATTAAACGAAAGGACACTATAAGGTCCATGTTCACCAAAAAGATGACGGACGATTATCTAATAACAGCTGTTTCAAACACATTTTTGTATGGAAACATGTCACATTGACAGCTGTTTTTAGATAATCAGACTGTTATCTTCTCGGTGAACCTGGACCTTAAACTACTTACGGGATTAATCCGTGATTCTATGAACTCCTGAAATCTTGACGCTGTTGCAAGCATCATGATCGCGGGAATACATGATTTATCCCATAAGTACTTAAAGTGTAGTGAATAACCATGAAACTCTAAAACAGTGAAACGAAAGGAGAAAGAATTGTGTCACATTAAATACAAAAACCGTAGCGAAATATTTATAGAAATAGCGAAACGTGTAGAAAGGTTCACTTCTGCCTTAACATTCGCTGTGACAGGCTCAAGCCTATTTAGGGCCAGTTTCACCGGTTGCGGATAAAGTGTCGGTTAGCCTATTAGGAACTTATCTGCCAGATAAACTAACACTTTTAGTTATACAGGTGTCGGATAGCGATATCTGGTAGATATAGTATTAGTTATAACCAGCCTTTAAGTGGTAGATAGTATTAACTATCAGATAACTAACCGACACTTTATCCGGAACCGGTGAAACTGACCCTTAGTATTTTAATTTTTATACTAGAAAACATTACTACGCAGAATTTCCGTAGCTAATTTTCGGTGGTACCTAAGCGAAAGGTTGCTGTAGCTTTCATAGTAGTGCTACGTACTATGCGTGCCGGTTTCTCCCAAAAAGGCAAACTTTACGCTTCAGATAGGCCTATTTTCTGTTGTTAACTATGTAAAGTTCGCGGTGCCATGTGCATGTCACCGTAAAATTGTAAAATACGTTATATTGTAATATCTCTAGCGATATTGTAAAGTCTCGAATCATTGTCAAATGAACATACTGCTTACAGCAAAACGCATTATTTTTCGTGAAATGCATGCGATGGTAGTCAACTTACGCGGTGTGCAGGGAAGGAGGGGTCCCCCTTGCCCAGTGGCACAACTCTCATGAAGAGATAATGCACCATTCCTGAGAAATACCGATTAATGTAACATAACCTTAAAACACTTTATATTCCCCCTAAAAAGCATAGTCGACGAAGCCCCGCTTCGCGGGGCCCCTATTTCCGAGTGCAGGGTTTAAAGGAACCTAACTAACCTAACGGGGGGGTGCCCCAATTCCCGATTATGGGGGCAGAGATACTTCCGTATGTTCAGTTGACAATAATTCGAGACATTACAATATCGCGAGAAAAAACTATTATTACAATATAACGTGTTTGACAATTTTACGGTGACATGCACGTCAGATAGGCAGACGCTCCATGGAAAATACTAGTATTTATCTGCATCCAATTAGCCTAGAAACAGACCCAAACATAGTTTTCGGAAAGGGTTCATCATCTACTTATGTTTATGTGAAACTTGTTTCCTAAGTACTATTAGATATCTTTTAACTTCATCAGGACTCTAACTGACTTATATTCGTTTATTTACCATCTCAACATGAATGATGTAACCAAGATTTTTGTAACAATAATTTGATTTAAAAGAGTGTCCATGGAATTTCTTGCCCGTTCTTCTCCATAGAGATCTACGCTAGGGAATGGGCAACTACAGTACTTTCACAGTTTTTATGTCTTGTGACTGGGACTGTAGCTACATTTAAATGTCATCTTTGTTTCGACAATTCAAAAGTGCCTGTTATTGGCCTACTTGAAATAAATGCTTTGATTTTGATTTAGATTTTTTAATTAAACAAGTCTCAGAGTCCTAATGTGTTATACAGAGTGTAAACCACCTCATCACGAAGCCGTCAACCAAGCATTCTGTACATCAAACTAAGTAACTTTACACAAAAATTATTGCTGTGAAAAGACTTTTTTTTTTGGGTGAAAAGTCATGTTTTGTGGTAGAACTCAATGTAACGCACCAAAAACATTGTGTTGATGGATGGATTGAATAATGTACGGGGTTCGTAGAGATGTTTAAAGTAAAAATCTTGTATTTAAAAAAAAACTTGTCAGAAAGTTGTAATTTTGACTCCCAATATCTCCGTAACTAGAGAGTTCCCAGGTATGATGTAGAACAAACAAATGATCGCAATAACGGGGAGAATAAAGTGCCTTTTGGAGGTTTTTCACAAAATATTTTTAACAACTATGTAAAGCATCCTTTACATAATGCTTACCTCATACTAACAAGCTTCGTCTCTCAACTTTCAGTAGGACTCCTAATGAGTATTTTAGGAAAGGTGTTTTATCTATGACTAGCTGACCCACGCAACTTTGTCTGCGTCACCTACGAGAGAAAAACGAAAGGAAAAAAACGTCCCCGTTTTTGCAACACTTTTCATTCCTGCTCCGCTCCTAATGATTGTAGCGATATGTTATATAGCCTAAAGCCTTTCTCGATAAATGGACTAGCCAACACAAAAAGAATTTTTCAATTCGAGCTGGTAGTTCCTGAGATTAGCGCGTTCAACCAAACAAACAAACAAACTCTTCTGCTTTATAATATCAATAATATAATATAATATATAAATATAATGTATAGTATAGATGATATTGACACCCTGTGTAGGGTGACAAGCAATCTTTCCACTGTCTATAGAGGGCACAATTAGTAATTGGAAGATTTCTACATTGCGGTGCGACTTGGCAAAATGTAGGTACCTACGTCAGCCTTTATAAGTACCGATAAATAGTTACAAGAACACCTACCATATGAATATCAATTATGTCTATGAAGCTGATGACATGGTAGTGACACCACCTGATTATATCAATAACCTGTTATTTAGATACTTTGGAGATTTCAACGGTGTCAGCATTTCAATTACTTTTTTTTTGCATTCTTTTAACGGCTTCTTTTAATGAGAATTGTGATCTAATGACAGCCGTCAGGCAGCTGTTATTAACGCCATTTTTATCGATGATATCACTCATGGCATCATTGCTTTCTTCGGGTTGTCATAGTAGATGCAATTAGGATTGAAAAGTAATTAAAAGCGTTCATATCCACATTCCGCCGGAATTGTTGCGCATCTTTTAAATCAATCTTCAAACTTATTGAAGTCAAATTTGGCAGCAAAAAGTATTGTCAGTCCTTATAGCAGTGATAGATATTCGTGTGACCCGCGTCCGGCTGCCAAGACTTGGGTCTCGAGTTCGAAGTCGAACCCAAGACAGACACCTCTGATTTCTCGGATCTATGTGTGTATTGTATGATTAGAAAAATGTTTCTGGACGACTTGTAAAAACCATGACAGAGGCCAATGGGCAGAATAAAACCTCTGACGTCAGTTTAGGCACTGACTAACTGACTAGTGACCAACCACACGATAAAGAAGAAAGATGTCGCTTTGATTTCACTTTTCTCCGTATTTTATTCTTTCTAGTGTTTTACTTTCATGTCTGCACTTTGACGTTGTCAATAAGGATTTGAACTCAGTAATAAAACAGTTAGTTTTGAACCTCTACCAGTAATAAGAACATCCAGCATACAGGTTTTAGCAACGCTATCATCCTCTCTGATTGGCTTCGTTTTACACAGATGTTGCAGTATTCGACAAGCATTAGCGTGGAATGGTTCCCTCCCAAGTTAGTGGACAAAAGAAGAGAGAGTTAGGAAAAGATGATTTTTCGTAGAGATATAATTATGGTTTAAATTCAAATTGAAGGATCCCTTTGGATTCATTTGCTGTCGGCCCAGCATGTGTTCGTCTTCCATTTTTCTCTATTACCTACACCTCATAGCCGTATTACCATCCTTCACAGTGACATTATCGTGCTATTTCTACCTAAACAGGTAAATCCGGGACTTGTGTGTTCTTGTAGCATTTCCAAGACAACATTAATGAAACACAACACCAAGAACGATTATATATTTATTCAAACATAAATAATTATTTATACACCAACTGGTGTTTTATCGTCACCGAATCTATAATTACATGAATTTACGATAATTACATTTATTTCATGTCAGTGATAAGAGTCGGCAATAAAGTGATAATGGCGAAGAGCTGACAGTTATAACTAAAATATTGTTGTTATTGATAATATTGTAGTTAGTCTGTTAAGGAAAATGTTTGGCTGAATAATTGTTACTTACCTACTGATAATTGGATGTACTATGGGACACGACAAAAAAAAAAACAAATTAAGTAGTCCGTCATTTATATTGTCAAAAAATATTTGACCCGTTTTTAGGGTTCCGTTGCCAAATAGCAAAAAACGGAACCCTTATATATTCGTCATGTCTGTCTGTCTGTCCATCCGTATGTCACAGCTACTTTTTTTCCGAAACCATAAGAATTATGCTGTTGAAATTTGGTAAGTATTCTGTGGTAGTAGTATTCTGTGAACCGCATTAAGATTTTCACACAAGAATAGAAAAAAAAAACAATACATTTTGGGGGTCCCCCATACTTAGAACTGAAACTCAATTTTTTTTTTCATCAAACCCATCCGTGTGGGGTATCTATGGATATATATGGCGTTTCATCTATGTCAATATTCATTGAATTACAAAAACAAAAAATACGTGTCTATTATTTTCCAATACTCTAACTGACGGACTAAATAGATTTGTATTTTTTTTATATAGTCGTAATGCCTATTGTATAGGTATAATGTAGATCTCTAGCTATCATTTTATTCCCATTAAATTTTGATAGGTAGCCAAATTAAGTGAAGTTAGAAATCCTGCCGCTGTGGATAAAAAGGGTGCATCCGAGAAAGCCAATAGGGAAAAATCTGCAGTATTACGATTAATTTGTTTAGTATGTTTAGAGAAAAAAAAAACAGTTTTTTCAGTACATGTGCCCTGCCTCTTACAACGACAGAAAATTACATTGAATCGCTAAAATGCTGCTGGTACAACGTGATGCTTAAGGTAGAAATATTAAAGTGCTATTTGGAAAAAGTCTATATCCAGATTTTGACAACAATAGCCTCGACGTTTGCTTGAAACTTACATCCAGTTAGATCCATTTCTACTCCAACATAATCTGCTCTGCTAATTCGAAGGGATTTAATATTTGAGTAGCTGTAATTAGGCACTGCCGATTTGTCTGACGGTCGACCCTTTTCGACCTTATTACTTAGGGCATAGGGTAAAAACTGGCAAACCCTCAATTAACTCAGGAGTACCTCGATTGACCATACCATACCTACATGAGATGAGTTTTTAGTTGTCCTGCTCTAAATCCATTTCAGGAATACATTTAGGTTTTCCTAAAATAATTATTCAAATGCGGTTGAATACGAGGAAACAAAACATGTATAAATAATAATGATGAGCTATATATATTTACAGGAAATTAGGTATGTACTTTGCTGATATCCCAACCTACAATGCCTATGGTGGCAGGTTGTAATAAATAATATGGCCAGCACTTTGCGTACGACTTCATCCGTGAAAATTGTGGTAGCTCAGCTAATTTACATGATATCAATATATTTATTGCTTAATATTACTCGGTAAAGATGTAGCTTTTTAATGATGAAAAAACTTTTTAAATCGGTTGAGTAGTTCTTGAATTAAATCGTAAAAAAACATAAGGAAAACAAAATACCAACATTATTCCTCTTAAGTGTAAGTAGATGTGTTATTCAGAGATACAAACAAGTGGTAGTTAGTAAATAAAATAGTGTAGATGTGTTATGCAGAGATACAAACAAGTGGTAGTTAGTAGATAAAATAGTGTAGATGTGTTATGTAGAGATACAAACAAGTGGTACGTAGTAGATAAAATTGTGTAGATGTGTTATGAAGAGATACAAACAAGTGGTAGGTAGTAGATAAATTGTGTAAGTAGATGTATTATGTAGAGATACAAACAAGTGGTAGGTAGTAAATAAAATCGTGGCTGCTACTTAGAAATTCCTGATGGAAAACCCAATAACACATTTCCCCAGAACTCATGCTTAGTAGTCGACCAACGATATTTATTTCTGTGAGTTTAATCTACCAAGAATCAAGAATCTACAAGTCACTCCACTATTACCCAGATCAACTGGGTTGTGGAAGAAGTCAGGTAGGCAATCGCTTCATGTAAAATACTGGTGTTCAGCTGCATTTGGTTACACTAGAAGCCGACCCCAACATAGTTGGGAAAAGGCTAGGCATATGATGATGATCTACTAAGACACGTGTTTTTTTCGCCAATGTTTAAAATATAAATGGCTGTGAAAAATTAAAAAAAAAACAAACTCAGAGGTTGTGATCTCTTTTAAAGTCAAAACATAATAATAATTACTAAGTTTTATATCTAAGTTTGGTATGAAATGCAGTCTAACAATTTGTAAGAGGGCCTTTAGAAGAAAGAGCTACTGTGGGTTTTAGTTGACCTGACCCCGTATTCACAAACGTTCGACTCGTTTCCGAGTCGACAACTCGTATATCTGTCTTATTCTGGCATTACGAAAACGGCCGAGATAGATATACGATTTCCCGAATCGAAGCGTTGTGAATACGGGGCTGGTCCAACAAGCGGAACGCATGGATCAGCTCGTCGACCAACTCCTCTCTCCATACCGTCCCGGTGTCTTATAAAAAATAACGTTTAGTAATGCACGCGACATAAATACATAAAAAGTAAATTCTCAAACTCGAAATACTCAATTTATTAGCGAGTGACAAAACTGAAACGATAATACGCATAAAAATAGAAATACACACACAATATAATCAGCCTATAATAATCCCAGTGCTGGAACACAGGTTCAAACCTGTGGTCCTGTGGCCTCAATTCCCACTGATACAACGGGTAGGAGCACGGGCGGGGAAGTCAACGGGAATACATCTTCAGGAAGCTCGTCAATTTATACATATAAATCAAATCAGTTATACAAAATCAAAGCTACAAATTAGAATCTTCGGCTTCAATAGTCTTGAATGATGTTGTATCTTGATTCTTCAAAGGAATGACGAAGAAGAACGGCGAATTGAAGAAGATTGGCGTACCCAAGAGCACGGTATGAAGTTCCTACAGTGGTAGAATACGTAGGAACTCTATACCTCGCTAGTGGTAATCACCATTACGACAGGCAGTCTTCTGGAATCTTCTGGAAGTCTTCTTTTGTTCTTATTGTTGATTCTTGATACTTCTTCTCTTTTTGAATTGTTTTTTAGCCTTCAAAATGTAGTAAAGCTAAATATAACACACAATAGTCATAAAATATGATATAAATTGCTATTTAAAATGTTTTACATAAATAAAATGACCGTAGCAAGTTTAATAAAAAAATCTTGAATAAAATCTTCAGTATCGTCTCACATATTTACGAGATTTAATTTAAATCACAAGAGACTATAATAATTTTAATTCAATTCAATCCGCCACAAGGTCCAAAAATGTATCAAATAAACTGCCAAATCTGGGCTCCCAAGGCTACCCACCTGATTCAGTAGCCATCTTGAATTAGCATTCGAATAAAAAAAAAACAGCAGCTGTCAAATCTCGAATAATTACTCAAGGTATTTGCAGATTTGCATATTTTGTAGCAAGTTCTTGGGGATGCCAACCCTTTAGGTATGCAAATATTTCAGGCCGTGGGAAGTCGGTAATTTGCATAAGAAATTCATCTTATTTGAAGGTTACCGTTGCTTGTTTTTTATTCGAACCAGGAAACTTTCGTGGGAACTCGGAAGCTGGACCAGTTTTTCGGATTAAGGGGGATTGATAAAATTGTAATAAGTAATAGTTGAGATTTGCAACTGACTTCTGTATTAGACGTAGTAACAGTATTCTTATTATTTTGTATGCTTACAGAGTTAAGGTCAAGGGGATAAGGGAAGACTGGAAAGTTGTCAACGATTAATATTAAAAAGAAAAAACTACAAATACAAAAAAATACTCATAATTTTCTCAAACACTAAATGAAACCGTTGCAGAAACAGCGCTAAAAGGAATATCCCTGCATAAAACATGGCCTACTGGGCTAGCACCCTAAGGCGACATACACACGTGCTTTAAAGTTCATTTTTAATGAGCCATAACACAAACTGTCTGCACCCTACTTTATAATTAGGAGAACAAAGGGTGGGTCTGCACCCAGTCTAAATTGACCTTTGGATACGATACTTTTTGTATGATGGACGTGTCATTTTAATTCAGTTGATGTTTCTAAGATAGTATCGCTGGACTGTCTTATTTATTGTGATTATTAAGTTACTATGCCTTTAGCTTGTGATGTTTAATTCGATACATGGGCAATGGAAGGGCATTTTTATTGTTAGTATTTTGTGCAAGCCCTATCGTAATAGGGATGAGCTTTTTTTAAATTTTACCGTTTTCTGTCAATCTCGTGGGTCATTTGATTGGCTTAAATAATAATATTATGAATTAAAACTCTCGTCTAAAGACCTTACAGAATTAAGTAATTTTATTTATTTATTAATTAGTATTTTTTTATTAATGAGAATTACATTTTACATAGGTTTATAATGATTGTACTGTATTTTGGTCAGTGAATAAAAGCTTTTTTATTTTTATTATTTTTCAAAATCAAAATAATTTTGCTACGTGTTCATGTTCATGCAGCTAACAGCTAAACTTATAACAAATTGCACCTAAGTATTTTAAACTTCATTGTTGCTAGTTGCACACAATGGCGCATGGCGTTACAAAGTAACAAAAACTCATTCACATAAGCAAAACAGCATCTTCAAAGATATAAGGTCACAAAAGATAACCATTTTTGAAAGAGAAAACGGAAATTTGTATTGACTCCAGCAACAAAAGGCAAAGATAACTATCTAGATTCTATACAGTTACTTTGTAACAGAATATTTAGTTCTAGATCTCTATTTAAGACCTGGCTAATAGACTTACTTAGAAAACACAGTTCTACTTTAAAATATGTAAACAGTCTTTATGTTTAACAAAAATGTTGATACTGCAAACAATTTGAGAGACAGACTGCTTAATCTTTGACCATTAGTCTAAATTGTTTCAAGCAAAACGTTTCAATTTTGGAACTGACTTTTGTGAAATAACTGTTTTCTTTATTTTGGTAACGGTTTTTGATTAAAAATTTAAAGCCAGAACTGCACTATAGACAAAATAATATTTTGTTGCACTTATTGTACTCCTTTCTAACCGATTTCAAAAAAAGGAGATGAGATGTTGTTTTTTACGCTCATAAATCTTAAAAACTATAAGTCGAATTGAGAACAATCTTATTTAGTTGGACTTGGTATAGCCCAAACTAGGGAACAGTGCGAGTTTAATTAAAATCGGTTCTGTAGTTTTTGAGAGACAGAGATAGTAAAAAAAAACAGATAAAATCAAAATGAAACTACCTTGTTTAGGTAACTATCACAAACTATTCCATGGCACAATACCTACCAGCTACTTACGTAATGTATTTTACAAGAAACTACTAGATAAGATACCGTACTCTTTTGCCTCAAAAAAAAAAATTGGAAATTTTTCCTTTTCACCATGTCAAAATCCTACATTTTTACACCATTCATTTCCCTAACCCTACTTCAACCCAAGACACGCCATTTTCCCGACAATAAAAACCGAAACAATAAGCCAGAGCGCAGCTCTAGCTATTTATCCGTATGTCTCATCTACATCTGTAACAGGGGGTCCCTAAGCCTGAGATTTGCGAACTAATTTCAACTGCAAATCCTTAAAATGAGAGGGATTTAGGGATGTAGCTACACCTTTATGAATGTTCTTGTAATGTTATCAAGGATTGTGTGTACGGGGCATTATTTTTCTGTTTAGGTACTCGGGTATGGATGTGCTGAAGTTTTTGATGATGAATCCCTACTTAGTTTTTTTTTCACGAATTGAATTTGTACAGGGCTACAGTAGGCACTAAGTATTTAATTAAATTAAAGTTTAGAGTTTAGGCTCAACACAAAAATAATATTACTTAAGTTTTATATTTTTTTTTTTTTCATTTTAAAAGTTTCGAATTACTTAAAAAAACTTTTTGCATAAATTTTGTTTTGTGCTATTAAAGAAAGTGCTTACCACTTTTCAATGAGATTTTAAATTACATAAGTAAATGTTCTATTTCTATAATTTCAAACTTGTTATCAGGCACAGAAAATATTATCTCAATGATAACCAAGAGAGATTGCATATTTATGTAGATACGTTATGTGCCTAAGATATTATGCTACTATTTTATCTTGGCTTTGTTTGAAAGAGAATATTCTCTCTTAAAGAGGAAATTAGAATTTTTGTGAGATCTACAGAAATAATTGTGATGAAATTATCTAATCTAAATTACACTATTATTCTAAAAAAATGTCCGAAAAACCAAACGCTGCTAATATATTTAAAAAAGTAAATAAAATAAAAAATTAAAATTATCAAAAAATGTCCAGCTCACCGATTACGTTCAATCCACCAGTAAAAGCACAAAACACACGCGTCACGTAAATGTTTACGTAAAATGTACGTGAAAGTTACGTTTTATCGCCATTTAATCCGATTCGACGAAATTAATGCCGACTAAATATGTATGAACGGCTCAATTGTTACTCCACGCGACGCACATAAGTGCCCCTACACACGACAACACTGTATAACTCAAGTAGCGAGCGGAATCCGGCGAAACTTGATACAGAGTACTTAATGCTCGCGTGTCAGTTGGCAGTTTAACTCCGTATCTTCTTCGCCTGACGCAGCGCTGCGAATGTCCAATAAATACGCGTTTGACGCCCGTTGCGTACACAATAACCAACCTAACATGGTCCTTCGAGCCGGATAACGAAATCCCACGTCTAACTCACATCACTAGAACGCACGACTGTGAATGGCTCTCGCCAATCTGGTTGGTGAACGGAACGACAGTGCTGCCAATACAGGCGTACCAACTAACAGGCCTTTTGTCGCATCTGAATTGATATTAACGCAAATAAATAATTCAAAACGTGTAACGCAAGAAACTAGACATAATGAATAGATAGTGTTGTGACTCTGTGAAAATAATTGCCCGAATAAGGTTTATTGCCTTGAATGGATCCTTATTGTGCGGGGAAACGGTTTAGTAAAAAGTAGTTCCTTGCCAAAAGAATATGCATGCATGCGTGCGTTTATGGCGGCGACATTTCCCGCGCGTTCCATATATAAATTTTATAGGCGATTAAAATGAGTACTCATTTATTTTCGCATTCTAAATTTAGGCTATTTTAATCAACATTGTATGAATTCCTATATTAAGCCCTAAATAACTACGTATACTTTTTCTTTTTAGCCTGATAGCTAACTACATAGTTCCACGAGCAAAATTCAAAGGATCGATAAATTCTTAAAGCACTCTCTCTATAGCCAACTGTATCAGCGGATAATAATTTTATTTGCACACTTTGCAAGTCACTGGGCGTAGAAACTTTATTGCGTTAGCCACATTTGCTGTTAACCCTAAAACAGTTTACAAGGGTATCGTACATTAGAGTAATTACTTGTGAACGCGCATTTTAGTGTTTTGCCTCCCTATGTACCTACTGTTTGAATGTGTTTTACTAATGGATTCACTCGTTTAATTTTTATGGATGGAAATGTACTGTAGAGAATATAATTATTGAAACAGTAAGTACGTGTATTGTAGTTTTCAACAGATATAAGCAATTGAGTATAAGCCCAGTAAACGGATTCAAAACCGGTTCTTAGACCAGTATTCGGGTCTAAAACCGGCAAGTGTCTCATCTCTACAATTTTTGGTTGTTGTAGTATTTTTATACAAAAGTAGGCAGTAGTAGGAAATCTGACAAAGTCCATAACAATTAGGTACAACAAACAAACAACATTTCACATTTTAAAACACACATTTTTCAAAACTGCCACAATACTTTTCATATGTCATATGAAATGCATTCACTGGGTCGCTAAAATGCAAATACATACTCGCTTTCGGGTTATTTCAGGGAGGTGTTTAATGGTTGCATTTAACGGGCATTTTGTAAGTTATACTTTACTTTTATGGCGGCCAATAAAAATGTAAAAATGTTACTGAATGATATTTTTGTAAAATGTTCTGTTGAACTGTGAAGTCATAATTTTTATTATGGGTTGTAAAAAGTAAATATGCTGATTATATCATAAGTAAAACTATGTAGTTTTTACTTATACAGCCAACGAGTGAAATAAAAGAGGATTTTTTATCCAACTACCAAATAAATTGTTTAAAGTGCGTGCAATGCAAAATTTCACATTACGAGAACTGTGTGGGGCAAGCAGGAAATACGCTATTATCATACCCTCCTCCACACATAAACACACATCACTACATAGGGTGTTTACCCCTCGGGGGTAATTTTTACCCCATCAACGAACGTCGCCACCCACTCTACTCATCATTCGTTATTTGAATTACTAGTGAGCAATTCCGTATTTTTTTTTTTGGTTGTTTTTATTCGAATGGTGCGGTTTTTCGAATAATTCGCATAAACTATTATTAAACTAAACATGATTGTTGAACTTAAATGATATAAGTTAAAACAACGATAAGTTATTTCTTTCTAATAAAATCACCACATTTTGGCCAGGATTATTACTAATACAAATGATCATGTTCATAAACGTGAAATTTATTCGATTTAAGCGGCAAATTAACGCGGCCAACGTAACTATTATTATTACTATTATTACTATTTACAATTTCAAACGTTTATCGATGTAATTGCACCCGATAACGATTATTACGTGTTTGATTCGATTATTCGATAAATTATTCGATATACGAAATGCGATGGTTGAATTTTTAGGGGTGCGTGACGCAATGATTTGTGGTGGAAGTTTCATTAGGTTGAAGATTTGGAGCAATTTATAGAACTGTACTTGTGGGAATTTGAACAAATGTGCCACCCACCGCTCGTCCGAACAATTTTCTTTTAGTTTTTTTTTGGACGTGATACGTGAAATTACGTTTTGTTACGTGGTAATTACAATGGAAATTACGTCTTTTTTATAAGCTAATATTAGTTATTTGATTAAAGAGAAATCTTTGCTCAGAAACCGGACTTCTGATCAAGAAAAAGTTAAACAAAAAAAATTACTCATGATAGTTGAGTTGACAATATTTGAGTTTTCACTAAAACATTCATACTTTTTTATATTTAAACACATAATGTATTCTAAATTCTCGTTATAAGTACTTCAGAAATATGAAATAAAATAAATCAACTTAAAACTCCTTATTCATAGCCCACACATCGATAAACGCCTAAAGGGGGAAACGGGTGATAAATTATACTCAATATTCACAAATATTTCGTCCTTTTCGCACCTACGAGATGGGAGCGAGATAAAATAGTGCTCGTTCCTACATACACAAGTATACCGCTAATTTGTTTTGACATATCTGAACGAACGACCACTTTTCCCGCCTACAAGTTGCCTACTCCAAAGGGGATAGAATTCGAATAATCGAATAACAAAAAATGTGATTCGTATTTCGGCGCCATAGGGTTTGAAATCGTTTGACCGATTTACAAACTTAGATCATTGGATTTTATTGTTAGACGCAAACGCGATTGAGTTTTCGCATATCTATTGTACTGGACGGACCCCCTGGCCCCTTTTTGCATTTTTTTGCCCTTCACTACGTTAGGGTGACCCCCCAAACGCGTGCCGTGTGAGATATTACGTTACGTATCACACAAAAACTTATTCCGCGGTCGATCAATACAAACTATTGACGCAGCGCAACTAGATCTTTATTAAAATTTAGAAAGTAGGCGCATGAGTAATTATCATTTGTAAGTCAAATAGAAGTCGACTAATTATTACAAAATACGTAACATCAGGGTCCCCCGGGGCACAATGCACAAAGACATCTATTGTGTAACCCAACAATGGCGTGACTCACTCTTGACGGACAGAAAGACAATGAGACGGCCGACACTCTTCTAGGGCCCGTATAAGGCCGATATGCATAACGGATATCGGGGGCGTCGTATAGTGGAATTTCTTTCTCCACATCTTCGTATAAAAAGCAAAATTTTAAAATTGCCTTGTTTTTCTCACAACCGTACAAGGGATCTGGCGTGAGGCCAGTTAATTTATGCATTTTTGTTATAAGCAAACCTTAAAAATAACTCACAATTTAAAAGTCGTTACCCCGCATTTAAATGTGCGGCCCTGCGACAAAAAATATTTAAGAATAAATGACAATTGAATTTAATTTTAAAGGAGTTCTTAAATGAGAATGCAGCGTGAATGGAACCACCCGAAAAAAAAACAATGCGAATCAATCGCGTGCCGTGAAATGAAATCCCATCAATCAGTCGAGCCGAATGCAATATTCAAATGTGGAATATTTTTTTGTTCCAAGTTCAAAATCCCCGCGACCTTGCCACGGTCAACTTCTGACTGTTTATCCTAGTCAATATTTGACGCCGGTACTTTTTGCTTGCTACACTTTTTGCGATCATCTATTGTTGTTGATCACCGCACTATTTACGTAGCTAGACTGACGCTACATGCCAATGCAATGACTAATTTGGAAACGTAACTTTCCCTGAAAAAACGTGACTATTCGTGAGTTATTCGTAGGTAACTGAAAACAGTTCTTAATCATTTTCTCCAAGGTCGACCTAAACCGCACATGCTAATGCCACCTCATCAGTATAAGCCAAATAATTTACATGAAGGTGCAAATTACACAATTTATTTAGTTTTCAGTTGGCGTTAATGGCCTCAGTGTCACATTCAATGCTCGGTCGTCGCACGAGACACGAAAAAGTGACAAATGACAGCTAATCATTGTATTCCAAACGACCGACATACTTTAGTGGCGGACAGCAAAATTTCCTTTATTAGTCGTTCCGTAAAGGTATAAAAATATGAGTCACGGATACGTGTTTTTGCACTGGCAATGATTTTGCGTTATTTTTTACAGGCGTGCAATGCCCGCCATGACCTGCATGACCTAACTCTTTGTTAAGCCAGTCCTTTATCATTTTTTTGCGTATGCAGAATCGGTCGTGAATTTCCGACGTTCCGACCGAGCGCGGAACGATTGACTCGATAGTGTCCCAAAATCGTCCACATGTTCCGTCAAGACTGATGTGAGTAAAAAACAAAAACTGGTTCCAATGATGCCGGCCGGCAAAAACGGAAAAAATATTCGATATTTGAAAATTTGAATATGGCGGTCGCGGGCGTGGCCGATGCCACCAAACGTCTACGAACCGGTTAAACGCGGTAAAAACTGAATGATTCTTATTCAATGGAATATTTTAAAGTTAAATTAAAAATTAATTAATTCCGAACTGTATTAGAAGGTTTGGAAGTTTCCAAATAGGCATTTTATCTGAAACATGCAGCTAATGGGACCGCAGAGCGGCATATAGATAAACAAATGGGGGAGGCAGTTCGGCGATAATTATAGGTATACTTTTATCAGCTTATATCTAAATAGGTACCATTACCTGGAGGGTCAGTAAGGGCCGTCACCACACCACGGTGACCATAAAGACTGCTTGAAACCATTTGCGCAATAGATACTGATCTCTATTTGCGTACTATGTAACTTAAACCGCCGTTAAGGCTAAGAATATCGCAATATATAAAATTAACACTTAGAAAACTACGTAAATTACTGCCGAGGCTGTGAATACGAAGTTAATCTTTTAACTAGCCATTTAGTTATAATCGTGATCTTTATGATTTACATTAATAATAATAAACCTTCTAATTACTATTGTAAAGGCACAGTATTCATTGCAATTAAAGGCACTTGCCTCATATTTTTCTCTAAAACATGTTTTTTTTTGTCGACAACACATGATCCAAACTTTGTTTTCAACATACTGAAATGTTATTTATCAGTACACAAGTTGTTGAACGTTTTGTCATCACCAAGTGTTGGAATATAAACACAAAACTGTAAACACAGCGAGGTCCCACGGTCGGGCATTTAAAAAATGGTTCTTTTTAAAATGAAAAAGATTATTTTTTACCTCTAACCCGTCTCGCGAGAGCAGGTGCCGTGATGCTTCTATGTTAGATAGAACTATACAGGTTTCAAGTTTAAGTTTATCGTGATTTAATTGGTTTTTTTTTCGCAAAATATTATTTAAGAAAAATATGATTGAAAAGTGCCCATTCTCCTTTATTTAAAAATAAAATTGATACGGTCACGAAACTTTTGTCAACATGAGAATCAAGACATTGTTGCAAATCAAAACAAAGCCAAAGAAATAAAAATATCTACAACAAACAGTCACAATAATAATGTCATGCGTCATCAATTTTGATGTTTACACTTCTTTTTGCGAGTTTTCTTTACAATTTTTCTTATTTAGTGGAATGTTGATGTCCTTATTAAGTTGATCAGCTATTTAACCGACTTTAGCAAAGCCTAATAGGGGGTTATATACCTATTTGATTTAAACAATCATCGTTTCCGTAATTTTTTGATACAAATAACGGAGTCAACTACATAAAACCAGTCGCTGGGATTTGTTCCAATAATCTTTTGCAGAAATAATAATGAAATAGATATCAAAGTGCAACACTGTTGCATACAGCCCTCCACACATCTCAACTCACAGCAGGTAGAGCATTCACATGTATTTCTTTGAAACATTGATCGCCCAGCAAACAGCTCAAACGAAAACCTACTCCACGTCCAGAAAATAAGACACAAAGTCCAATGGATCAAAACAATGAATGGATAGCAAAATAGCCCAGTACTATATAATTTAAAACATATCAACAGGTTCTGTGATTGTCTGTCCGTCCATACGTTTGTAGTGGCAAAAAGTAATCAAATCAAATTAACAATGATTGAGGTTGTTTCAAAGAAAATACACATTTTATTTTTATTACGAAATGTTAATCTTTATAAAATTGCAAGTGACACAGTAAAACAGGGTTGGATCAAATTTTTAAAGATGGAACATAATTTTGAATTCACGCGAATCCGGGGTCTTGACCGTTTTAATGGCCATAAAGACAGAATGATTCATATAATTGTTGTAAGATGAGACTTATAATGTATGAAAGGGATAAATGTATGACGCATTTAATTTTATTTAACAACGCCTCTTGTATGGGCCTAACATCATATTCAAAGAATGACATTTGCACATAAAAACGTCTTACACAAAGATTTATTAAAGTAAAAACTACTAAAAAACAGTCGTTATTACACACCACACATTAAAAGAACAACAACTGTCTTTAAAAAAACACAAAGTATTAATTCCATCCGTGTAATAAATATCCAAAAAAAAAACATTAACCCTTCACGAGCCGAGTCAAATTAACTTTTATCCTAACCCCAATTTTGAAAGTAAAATAAATAGGTTATAACTATTTTTGAAGGCACTTGGAAAAAATAAAATAAAAAGGTCTACGATACCTGCACTTAACCTCAACTGGAGTGGTCCTGTCCGTTCAGATACGTGGTAAGGACTGAGACACAGCAATAGCAAGATTATTAACGTCATTATTTTTCTTCGATATAGACTTCATAATATTACTTGTGGGTGACTAATGTTTGAGGCTTAGTTAGTACAAAGAACTTTAACGGTTACTGGTAATTTAATAGTTTACTCCAAAAATACTACAAAAATATTAAAACTTTACTTTTTCATGTAAATTTAGAATGAAATAACGAACAAGAAACAAGACGATACGAGAAATTAATATGTATTTTAATTTTATTAACACAAGGCGTAATGATTCAAAATATTCTAAAACCATAGTGTCTTTGTTTCCCACTTCTTTGTTATCTTTTATCATTTAATTAGCAGATAACGAGATTAAATGATAGTGCAATGTGAAACTCCGGCGATAATTTAGTGTAGTATGATAAGTTCATTGATAAATTGTTTTATGGGTGTAGGTATAATTATTACTATACGAAATCTTTGAGAAAAACGATGAGCATTTTTTAAACATCATTAAATACCTACTGAATTTTTTTTTTGCTTAGGCTCAAATATATAAATAAGTCGGTTAAGGAATACGTAATAAGTACATAATAACGTGAATATTTCAATATGGGGGAACCTACTCAGATCAATAATCGTCAAATATTGAAGTACCTAAGAACAATATTTCTAATTCGAAACCACCCTCAAATCTCCCAGTGCACCACAATCTTCAACCCACTCGTATCTCGTTTTCAAAGGATCGTATTATTTACATTTTTTTTTCTCCTTTTTCTACATTTTTTATTAAAAAAGTGGAACAGAAAAGGAAAAAGAATAATATGGAGCGCTCACCAAATGTCCCCGAGCATACAACAGGTTGGCCGCAAAGGTATTCAAGTTTTTTTTCTTTTTTTCCCTTTTTGTTGATCTCATGTTTCCGACACATCTGAAATGTAAGAAGTTTTCGGTTAATCGATATGATTTTGTAACGAGCATGGAGGTTTTAGTTTTTTGTTTTACTTTTGACCTAGAATCATGTTGTCTTTTTATTTAGTTATTTTTTCATAGAATTGATTAACTTAACCGTATTTTTGAACCACTGTTTCTTTAAAAATCATGACACAAACAATTTAAATGTAGACTCATTTGTTATCCGTACACGAGAAAAACATGTATCAGCATTCTGGTAATACAGCTGGTAAACAAAAACAAGTAATTTATTTATAATAATGTTATAAGTAGAATATCAACGTCGGTTTCTAATTATAATCAATTAATAAACAAGCATCCAGTTATAACTTGAAGTTTCGCTTAACCTTTTGTTAAAACCTTTGAATTATAAATTGTACTCATGTTAAGATAAATATTTTTTTTATCTTTTCGTCTGTATTTTTCGTTACATTGATACCATTAAAATGTTCAAGTTTATGAGTAAAAAAAGTCACACTACACGTGTTCCATTTAATTAATTGCTGTTTAAATTAATATAAGTAATTAGTTTCACGTGTTCATGTCATATTAATTTTTATATCAAGGTCTCTTCATAGCTTTATAAACATCTATGTTAATAATTGCCTTGTTTATTAAAATGGATACTTAAAAAGTAACTGCCTACGAGGTTAAGTTTTTAATAACAAAAATCTTACTTCTCACAATAACGTCAAGAATTAAAAAAAAGGATAATGGGCGAATTGGTTACACAACATCGTAATTTCGTTTCGTCCACATTTTTGACCTCACAGCGTAGCGTACTTACAAAAAGTATTGTTGCACGTGAAAACACGGTAACTGACAAAGTGGCGATGCCGCCTCGTGATAGGCTCTTGCACGCTCCACATTTATATACAGGTTTTATCGTGGCGTATCGTGAAAAATAACGCGAGAAAAAAGTTGAAAACGAACCTTTGGAAAGCCGACCGTCAAGTAAGAAGGTAATCTGATTACGAGATCAAAATCTAGAACTTCTAGAGTTTTAACAAATGTGCGGTAGTTTACTTGAATTAACAACGTGCACAAAAAAAAAACACGATTCCTCCTCATTGTAATATCCATACTTAATGAAAAGTTTGTTAACCTCTAATCAGTAAACGCCGGTTACAGTTATGGTGCCACCCAATCGAGTGCCACTGCTAATGAGAAATTTAAACCATTGTCTCTCCAACAATCATCTATACATCGATAATTATGAGAAAATGCACAAGAACTTTTATTATGAAAAAAACTTCATCAGCACAAAAGAATTACCATAGAAATTGGAATAATATTTAAAATCGTGTTAAATAATTCATGCAAGTGATCCATCAAACCAAACAAGGCAGAATGCGCTAGCGCTCGTTGCAAATGAAAAAGGAATTTTTAAAAATGGTAAAGCAAGATGGCGGCCGGTCTACTGCGGGGGCGATTAGTCCGATAGCCACGCCTGCGCAATGACTGATCACAGGGGTAGGTATAGCCACCATATTTTAATCATTCTTAACATAATATAACTGAGGGGTATTGCTCAATGAGTATGAAGGATTGTGGATTATTTTTATTTCATGTTGCTATTTTTTTGACGTTCCGGAATTATTGGACTAAAACCAGCTTAATTTTGAAATGAGAATGTGTTAGGGTGACCGTAATTTAAGATATCTAGGAGACACAACCAAGACACTTTTTAAAGTCATCGTGATAGACGATGGAAAATCCAATTTAAGTAGTTTGACACAGGTTTTTTATCACGTAATCCATTTTACTGGCTTTAACTAAACATTTTCTCTCAAGAATCTTTGTGAAATTTTTGTATTTTTTTTTTGTTGTAAGAATCGTGCCTCTTATCACAAATACCATATTTTTCATAACCCAAAGCTAAAATACTTTGTCAAGGATACATTCGAGCTCCGTTTCAAGCCGTAGTTAATTAAGTTAATAAAGTACAATGACCTAATATTATTTATGAGCTGTCAACAGCACTTGGGTACTTTGTATTACATCACGACATGACGTGGGTTTTAGGTACTGCCCTAGTTTCAATGGCCCTTCCCCTTTGTTTATTATTGGTCTATAAATTATGATAGAATTTTATGTTGGTAAATCCAGTATAAAGAACTTAATTTTCCTGTTTGTTTCTGCATCAAACAATGGTTAACTGCTAGAAAATGACTATGAAATTAATTGCACCTCTGTATACTTACCACTTCAAGTATTAAATTTAAATAAATTGTCTACTTAACAAAATCTTAAATTCACTCGTTCACTGACGGAAAACGCAAAGGTAAAACACATACACTTCTGTATAAAGAAGGACTCTGGGACTCATATCTGGACGTTCATTTTTTCTATAAAAAAACACTCATCAGGAAAATTGCATGGCATGGCATGGAATCGGCTTGAAATTATATTAAAAATTAAATAGAATTTGACTCAGACAGAGTGTCTATTGAAATAAATTCATCAGTTATATCCTCACAGTTTTTTAAGAATTTTACTGCCAACATTTAATTTTTTAACAATGAGTCGTTATTTTTCCTATCCAAAGCCATAGCAACAGTGTCTAAAATTAAACTAATCGTTGTACAAACCGCCTACGTATAACAGTACGTACCGTCGCTTACTATCAGTTGTTTTCGCAAACAAACAGACAGACAGACGAGATTAAGTTCACGTTTTAAGATAGTAAACACGTACCAGACAACCTTTGAAGATAAACACTTACATTGATTTTATGTTAACTTGGTTTCCTTGTTTTATGTTGTGAAATAATTTTCATTTTGTACATTAAGTCTTGTTTGGGACCTGCCGGGGTTGCGGGCCTGTTGGAAAGAGAGACCGCGGCCCCGGAACGTAAAGGGCGAGGAAGGAACATGGATGGGTTTTAGTCAGTAAGAGTGTGACACTCCCTCCCGCTCCGCCTAGAGTGGGAGAAGTCATTTGATGATTTCCCATCCTAAAAAAAAAAAAAAAAGTATTGTTTGGGAAATGTTTTAGCGTTACGTATACAAAGGGTGACAAACGGGACTCCATAGGCATGACGAGATTATCAAAACATTACAAATCTATTTAGTCCGTCAGTTAGCTTATTGAAAAATAATGGACACGTATTTTTTGTTTTTGTAAATCAATTAATATTGACAAAGATAAGACACATTAAAACTCGGGAGTGGGGCTCGTGACGTCAGAACTAGCAAAAGCTTATACCTTGTACCGCTTGTACGTGATGTATTGGGAATTTTAAAACTGTCGTATCTTCGTCAATTTTGATTTAAGTACGTTAAAAAAAATAGAAAAAATTACGTGTCAAATATTTTTTAATTATCTACCTGGATTAGTTTTTTAATTAGATTTTTTTGTCGTCTACCCTATTACCTGTGTAAGTGCCTCTGTCACAGTTTTGGTTCTTTTAAACCGTAAATAATAGTTAATTGGACCCTTTTCAGCACAGGCCAATACTGAAAAATTTTGAACTCGTTTCGGTGCAGATACCGGATAGAAAAAAACGTGTTGCACATCCAAATTGCGAAGTGTTCAAACTTGCATCGAATTAAAATTAATTAATGAATATCATGGATGTTTCTTTGACCATAATTGCACCTATCAACATATGTATTTCGAAGCAAAAAGCGTTATCTAATAATCGCTTCACCCTGTATACAATTACAAGTAATTTAAAAAAAACTTAAGTCACGTATTTCGTTTAATGGTTAACTTAAAGAGTTTTAAATAATACCGACGATAAAAGATACCAATCACCAATTAAATTAAACGATACGAAATGTTAATTAAAATCTTTGACATAATTGAATCGAGATATTTTTCAATACGAATAATTTTTGATCGAATCGAAACGATCTGGATGGTCATATTTGCGATGTGATAATAAAACTTGATTGAAAGTATTATTGCTTGTTGCTAATGAGGAAGGTGTAATATATTTGTTTGACGGTGTTTTTTTTTATCTGTGCTGTAAAAATCTTAAGAAATACAAGCATAATAACCAATCAGATAAAGACATAACATGCACTTGAACATAAAATTAAAAAAAAAAACAATCCCTTCAACTACACATAAAAATAATTATCTTTGTAAAAAATCGAGCGTTTTCTTCAAGTGCTACCATTAAAGCATTTTATGTGTTGCATCTTACATCCGTCAGGTGTAACAAGGCTCATTTTCGCAAAAAAAACTTACTCAGGTATGGAAAAAGGTATTTTGTAAAACAAAAGTGAGAAACGTTCGCTTATCACGTTCTTGTGGTCCCCTTAGACCCTTTAATTAACGCCTATAAAATTTTATTGAGGAAGCCACCAAATTAAATGACATAACATAGCGGACATTTTATACACAAGGCATGTGTATAGTTTGCTCTGAAATACTCTGCATACTATAAACTTTAAAGTAGATATATTTATTAAGTTTTAGTTACTAAGAATTCTTATATATCTGAGCATAATAATATAAAATATAATGTTACCTACATATAAAAATATGTTAACGCAGAAAATATTAAAAAGAATCAATTTCACTCAAAAAAAGTTGATCGGTTTCAAATCATTTCAATTCAAATCAAGGCGAATAAAATGTTAATAAACCCGTTCTCTGACGTCAAAGAGTTTATTGTTCGCATTTTAAATATAAATAAAAACTATAAATAAGATTTATAGTGTGACATTCACTCAAATTTTAAGATATTATAAAAAAAAATGTTGCCAGTGAATTAATTTGCAGTTTTAAATAAATTAAGACTAATAAAGTCTTCAGAAATTCACTTCATGTTTACTAATTAACTGGCCAGAATTTTTGTATTGCAATCTAAAATAGTTTTAAGTTAAAAAATAAAGAATTTAGGACTAATTAAGATTATAATGTGTCGGTGCATGCATTTGGCTCTTTGTATTTTAATTTTAAAACTTTGCCCAAGATTTTTTGTTTCAAAGCAATTACTTTAAATTTTATGATTGAGCAAGCCGCTTCTAAAAATATAAAACATAGACCACACAAGTCGTAAAATTTAAACGGTTTTTTTAGCAACAGCAAATAGTTATTTTGTTTCGTATAATTTCACACGTAAGTTATTTATTTTTAAAGACTAAACGAATTTCGATTGCAGTATAACAGCTAGTCAAAGCTAAAAATACACGCACATGATAATTACACAACAAAATACTGGTCACACTACAATTTTTGTATTTTTTTTCCTTGTGGCTCAGCCAATGAACCTAAACGGCAACACGGAAAAAACATAGATCACGGTACTTATTTTGTAAATTTAAAATTCGTGCTGTAATCTTTGGTTCATTGCGCAAGATTTCTTTCTAATATGGTTTGATTGGTTCATTTATTTACAATATTTGTATTTTTAGAACCAACAAAAATGGTTATAAAGGAACTATTTAATCTTTACTAATAGGTTTTATAAACAGATAAAATTTGTTTGTATGTAGGGGGTAATCAGGAATAATCGCACAATGGATTTGCCAATTTTTTTCTTAAATGATGGCAAATAACAAAAAAACGTTTGTCATCGAAAAGAGTTCGTGTAATGAAGACATACAGTACATAATATAATAACTTTGAACAGTCGTTAATTATTTATGACCAACATAAAACTCGATGTTTCTTCACACAACTGTTCGTTAAAGTCAACTATATGAGAGTTGAGTCAAGCCTAATTAACAATACCTACATATATGTAAAAAAGTATTACATGTGTGATGGAGCTGGTGTTGATTTTTATGGTATTTTTTCTAAATAAAAATTAATTATGACATGTTTTTGAATACCGCTAAAATAAAAAAATAAAATATATATACATATAAAAGAAACAATTAAATGTTCACTTGAAGTCCAAGTAAATCACATATTTTTTTACAAATGTCCATAAATGCCTTAAATGAGTAATACAATTTCAACCGAAAAAAATTCAACATACGTTGATAATTTGTTTTTTTTTCGGTCGAATAAAACTTTATCTTATCTTAATTTTGATAGCATTATAAAAGGTACAAAAATAAGAATAAAATTATTTTTATTGCCCACTTCAAAATAAAGTGAGTTTAATGATACCTAAATAATTATTTAAATTCAAGTACCAACGTAACTTAAAATATGGACTTACACAAACTTAGACGCACCTAAATTCAAGGTGAGCGACACTCATCGATTCCATATTTTTATCTGCATTTTTAGGCTAGTTTTTTTAATGGCAAAGGTCGTTGAACATATTATTATAGCCAGCAACATATTTAAACACGTGCATTTTTATATCAGTGTCTAAAATAATATCTTTTAAATACCATCTCTTCAGAACAGAGTACTGGTTATTTCTAGTACAACGAATAAAACGAAATACTGCTTTGCATAAGAATAGTATAGGAACAGCTGTGTTCGTCAGCCATATGTGTAAGGCGAGCTATTAACATACGTTTTGTGTACTCGTGAAAGAGTTTGAAGTTTAATTTTGAAATGAACGGGCAACGTGTTCGAGAATTCGAATTTTTGATTTTAGAATTACTGTTTAGAAAATAAACGTTTTATGAATAAATAGAACGAATTTTATGGTTAACAGTGAAGTATTTTAATATCAGAACTAAGTTAAAACGCTGAATAAGGTTTTTACTTTTAAAATACCTACATCGACGCTTTTAATCGAATACGTCTTTTAATATGCAGTTATAAAATAATAATAGTTACCACATCCTTCCTAACGACTGGTTTTAATACAATATGTTATGAAAACAGCTAAATTAATCTATGAGTCATTATCATAAACAATAAATTCACGACTATAAACAGAACGTTATTTTTTTGCTTTTATAGTTTTACAATAACCATTTGGTTTAGGTACGTTATTTCTATAAAAATATTGTAATGTAGACTAGACCATATATTTTTACCTTAGACCGTAAAAGGTAGCAATTACCTACTATGTATAAATAAACGGGGTATTATTAATAATACCTACACAAATTGCTCTCTAAAAGCGTTCTAAATTCAAATTAAAGAAAAAAGCAATACTGGACCTCGTTTTCGAAATAGCGTGCATCAAAGATAAGTGCAAAACTGTCGTAACCGCGACTCGTCGACGTAAAACTGTAATTTCGAGTTTTCTTTTTAAAACCAATTATAATAATTAAACACATGGAATTGAACGGTGGAGGAAACAGCACCAATTACCGATCGACAGGTATTTCTTGTGAATTCTACGTTGGATGGACTCATTTGTTTTATTTATGCAGGGCCTTATTTTAGGGATTGAATAATAAAGGTATGTCTATTCTCAGTCCGATTTGGAAATTATCGACTGTATCACATAGGTAACAGAATTGGGGTTGTTTTAGGTATCTATTTGCCGAAAAATGTAATTAGCAGCAGAATGATAAAGATTAATAACGTTAAAGGCAATAACGACAAAAAATATTATTTTATTATTTTTATACGAAATTTAAGAAAAAAATTGAAGAATGGGCGTGAGTGATCGAAAACTGATCAACTATAAATAGAGGACCTAGTAGTTTTAAGCAAAAGCCTACATTATTATGATCTAATTCGTAGCACCCTAAGCCTAGCTTATTCGACATATGGGCGTAATTAATAATGCCCATTTATTATTATTAAACATTTGCGTTGAAACATTATGTAAATATGGCTCGATGTCCTGCTGCGTTATTAATTAAATTCAATAAAGGCTAGAAGTTATTGTTACTCAAGTTATGGAGTAATAATAGTATTTTCTGTGTAACTGGAAGCAAATAATATTGCAAGTAAAATTATAAGTAAAATAGCGAGCTGTAATGTAATTTAAGCATAAAAGTTGGATTCGACACATATATGTGAACCTAAGCTAAACAGCATTGCAAGTACGTAGGATTTGATAGGACTCGATTAGATAAATTGGACAGTTATTCTCGATAAAATGAGTTTTTGACTCCATAAAAACTCATTTTATCGAGAATAACTGTCAAATTTGTCTACTCGAGTCCTATCAAATCCTACGTACTTGCACTGCAGAATTATAAACATACCTCAACCAGTACACATAGTTATTTTATCTTTTCAGAAGGGTGTAAAAACGCATTTATTAAAAAATCAACCCAATAAGGAACTGGAACCTTTTAACTTTTCGAAATAAACAAGCAAGTGAAAAGCAAGTACAAAATAAGAACAAAAGTAACAACAAACAAAGTTAAATAAATTACAGTCGTAATAACAATTACCAGAGTAAGTATCTGATTACAGAAATTACACAGATTCACCGCAGAGACGAAAGTTAACAGATAATTGTTTAATTTTCCATTTCAACTTGTTTTTTTTTTTGCGGTAGCGCCTCGCTGACTGCGGAAATCGTCGTACGTTATTATTTTATTATTATTATTTTTCGGAAAAGGCTTATTTTAATAATAAACTTTTTTTTATGTTTGTTGTTTTTGACAAATATTGTAGTTTGTTTTTTCCAATTACCTACTTCGTAAGTATACCTAACTATAAAATAATCTACTTATAATATAAGTAGGTATATTATACAGCATATGCCAAAGCTAAGCTATAGAACCTAGATTAAAATCCAAACACGTGCAGATACAATTTTTATGACCCAAAATTTTAATGCCAGCAGTAATCCTTTAACAGAAATCTTTGATTCAGCCATAATAAATTATAGGATCCATTCCCAAAATATCGGTAATCCGTAAAATAATGACCAATGAACCGTCTTGAATCTTATTCAAATGCTTGGAACCGAATGCATTAGAATACGAACATAAATATATCACTAACGTTTCTCACCATAATTCTATACACTCTGCATGGGAATAAGATTGGAGACAAAAGAACAAAAATCTTAATAAATGATTGAACACGTAGGGTCGATTCAACCCTTTAAACGCGACACCTGGTCTCAAAGACCGAAGTCAAAAAATTTCTTTATCGCATTAGCATAATATTTATAATATTCACAATAGGATGCTTTATTCAAAGTAGCTTCGATTTTTAAATATACGGTAGTTTATTGTTAGAGATAAGGGATGGGACAATGATGCACTTTGTGGTGGTTTGTAAGACGATGTTCAAAAGGGGTACGGTGAGATGTTAACGAGGTAGTAACAATGCTGTTTCATTCAATAATATTTTATGTTTCTTCGTTTTGTAATTCATATTTTTGGTCATAAATTTTTGGTTTACTGAAAGTGAGGTGCGGTTTGAAATTATACATATGTTTAAATAGAATTGAAATAATAATTTACACTATGGTTAGTTGTCAACATTTAAATGTAACGGTTTCATGTGACGGCTAGTCTTCAGTGTATTTCTTGTTTAGAATTTTTCGCTCATTTCATTTCATACATTTTTATGAAACAATCACATTATTATTAAAAAAAAAACATTGCAAAGAGAAAATACCCACTAACCCATTTATAGAAACGGATAAACAAATACCAAAAATATCGTTTACAATCATAAAATAAAAACCGAAAGTAATATCCATTCATGCTGAGCAAACTATCAGTTGCATCTTCCGATCCAATTTCGAAGACAGCAAAAAAAATCCTTTTAACCCGACAATAGACAGTGGGCTTTTGTCTAGACAACGTCAAATGATACGCATTAGGTTTTTTATGCGTTATGAATACATTTAAAACAGGAAGGATGTGAAAGTCGGGGTATTGAAGACACCGTATGGCATTAAAGGGTTAGGGTGGTTTAGAACGGCTGTGTCGTACAAAGAAATAGGGATAATGGGTGAAACATTGTATTAACGAATGAATTATTACCGGTATTTTGTTGTGGTTTTTTTAATATTTTTGAATATTTTTAGCGTAATTTAAAATATCAATGACAAAACATTTAATAAGTTGCGTTGGCGAGCATAAAAGATTCAAACCCAAATACCTAGTGTAACAAAAAAAGAACAAAGAAACGCAAAACAACATTATAATCAATTTTACTACAGGCAATTCATCATTGCTAAACCGCTACCGTTTTTTGATACCATATAAAAATGACGGAGCAAAAACTCGGTAACAAAAAATACCTAGTTTCAGTTAAAGTCATAGCAATGTAACCTTACAATGTCATAGTCGAACTAAGGTGAAATTCTTCGATACTGTATCTAATCGAATTCGATAAGTAAAAGGACCTTGTTTTTACCTTTCGATCAATCAATTTTTTATCAAACTTTCTCTTCGAAGGTTATTTAATGATTATAGATAACACGTGTATAAAGTCGTATAACTTGTTTTATAAGAATAAGGACGTAACCGACGATTAATGGAAAAAGCGTTAAAAGTGAACTAAGAGACAACTGTATTAATAAAAACTTTATAGTCGCTACGCTTTTTCAAAAAGGATCGCTTTTTAGGGTTACCCTATGATTTTTTTGGTTCATATATTCAAAAATGTAGGCCCCTTCGGTGATACGTTGAAGATATATGTTATCTAAACCGCGACCGTGTCGGGAACATTTTATATTGGCCTTGATTTGACTATCATATTGTATGGAACAACATGTAGCTTCGATAAGGCCCAAAAACTAGAAGCATACACTGGGGATCGAGCCTGCGACGCGACGTTCATGAGAAATAATGTAGCGTCCGTAGCCACTGGGCCAATGCCAACAGTCCGATACGTGCTGAAATCTACGGTCATTATTGTATGTGTCAAGATTCATTTTCGTTTTTTATTTCGGATATTTTTTGTTTTGTATCGGATCGATTTAAGGTCAAAAGTTAAATTATAAATAGTAATAGTTTTTGTAATTTATTGTGTAATTTAAATAAAATAAAAAATTACCTTTTTGAGTCCTTCAGCTCAGTAAAATATCCGTAACACATCTGAAACAAAACAAAAAATACATTAGTATTATTGACAAGCTGCCAAATTATCTACAGCTAAAATAATCCAAGTGCCACTTAACTTAACCTTTAGTAAAATACCTAGTGACGTAAAAAGCTTTATCTAAATCCTATTTTTAAATAAAGTAGTAGTCTAAGCTCTATAAATTACGTTAAGCGATACCTAGTCAGCAATCAACCATTTTAAGTTAATATGTATGTTTTACCTAGTTCGGGAAACGTGTCCAATCGTCTGACTATCTAGTTCTAGTACCTGCTGGAAAATCCTTTAAATGGAAAAAAACATTGCTAAGCAATCTTATTTTCCATTATTCAAAAATACTGTGAGATATCGTGACCGGATCACTTTAAAACGACAGTTAAACTGTTAGTGCCGCCTAGTTTAGCCGCCATTTAATTATTGTCAGCCTCTAGTATGAATAAACCATTCATTTTAACGAGATTTTATTTTCATTTGACGTTTTATGTCCACCAGTAATTACTGAACGCATAGAAATTGAATTATTCAACAGTGAATTCATCAGTAGCCGCCTTTGCCACGTGTATTTCAACAAGGTCGGAATGACCCATAAAATAGGATTTAATTATTAAGGGCTATAAAATGTGTAGTGTTGTGATTTCGATGATTTCTCTTACAGCCATAAACAGACAATAAAGTTGAACGTTCTCGTACGTACCGACGTCCAATTACGCGCGTATAAATATCCGATCGGGACAGATGATTTATTAAAAATGTTATCGCGCCAAGGTGTCAACAAATCTTATTTGACCATCCATCTTTGTCTAACTGGAGTTATCGTTTGCTGTGCGGGGCACATACATTATTTATTTTATGCACGAATTTGCATTCGCTTTTCAAGGGTTAACTCGGTGCGATGTTCACACGTCGTAATCGCTTTGCATCATGCGAAAACAGTAGTATTCCTACTTATTATTACAGGTAATAAATTTTTGTATTTTTTACCATTTTGATATTTACAAATACCAACTTGTCAGTGAATTTAATGTCAGATAGCAAATTGAAACTTAACCAATATTCATTTATTCGGCTACCTTCGAGTAAAAAAATGTATTTTATCGTGAGAAAATAAAATACGTTACATTATTATTGAACACGACATAAATAACGTGTATTAAAGTTGTTAATTTTTAAAACCCTTATCAAATAAACTTTAGAACGATATTATAAGAAATAGGTACCAACTATAATAAAAACTTATTTTATACTTTTCAAATAAACCTGTACGAAGTGGTTTAGTATGAAATATGATGCCGTTTGCCTTGAACTTACGGGGCAACATTGTATCTCAAAACTTTATAAAAATATCAAGTTGCTTAAGTTGGCTTCGTAGAAAGGCTTACAATATGGCAACAATAACAACGTTGCTTGTAAATTAATATTTTTAACAGAGAAAAACAAACATGATTAAAAATGCGCTATAAAATGACTTCACTATCAGAACAAAAAAAACTTTCAAAACCGTCATCAATGTTATATAATATATCTTAATAACATTTCAAAAAAGGAAAAAGTTTACAATAAAACCACCAGATTAAAAAAAGAACACTCGAAGACGCAACTCGAGTCGGAAATTATTTCACAATAGTTTACAACTTTTGTGTTTGTAATAAAAAGGTACTTAATGTGATTGTACCCCATTGTGGAGCCGTGGGCTATGGATTTCTTTCCTATTGTGTGCCGAAGACAGTAATGAATTGCTTGTTACTTTA
This sequence comes from Xestia c-nigrum, assembly GCA_916618015.1. Classification (NCBI taxonomy): domain Eukaryota; kingdom Metazoa; phylum Arthropoda; class Insecta; order Lepidoptera; family Noctuidae; genus Xestia; species Xestia c-nigrum. The sequence continues at coordinate 19,637,136 of OU745260.1, forward strand.
TGTCACACTTGTTTTGACAGCCAACATGAGCTTGAATGCTTCTTCGAGTTCGAACAAATACAGTCAAGTATTGTATCACTCCGACTATGAATAAAATATAATTAAGTGCAATTGTCATAATCATAAAGTTTTATTTGATCATTAATGGCACGTTATTATTCATTAAAATTCATTCGTATTTTTTTAGTTGATGATTATTTATTCCAATTAAACGTTGTCAAGTACACATCAACACTGAAATTAATTTGGTTGTAATTTAAGTACATACCTACCTAGTTATTTTGGTTAGAACTAGATTGTTTCAAGTACTACCGCTATTCTGTGGTACTTACATGAAAAAGATTTTCAATAGAGAATCTGTGACGATTACACAATTAGAAATCTACAGATCTAAACAGTAATCACAGCACATTGACGAATAACGTTATTGAACAGCTAAAGGTCAAAAAAACATCAAAATATCATTTGTTAAGTGTCATGCAACGCCCTTGATAGTTCTCAAGGCAATAAATTATTTCGAAAAAAGAATACTATTCCGACAATGCACTTGAGATATTTCCCTGTCTGTTTAATTGCCTGTCAGACTCTAACATCTAACCTTTTACAAGTGGGCGAATAAAATGGGTATAGACAACAGAAGAGTCTTAAGAATGAGGTCATGTTATTTTTAATTTTGAACTTTTAATAGAAACTTTTTGTGTTTTTTTGCGGTTGCATTTTGTATCTATGGGTTGATGATCATTTCTTTCTTTTGTGATGTTTTTATATGGTTTTAGATTATTTGGAAAGGAAGTGTTGTTAATTATTAAGTAACGGTAGTTTCAATTAATAATACGTCTTACATAAGGTATAAAATGGTACGCTCCTTATCTTTTTAGAACAAATCTCAAGCACGTGCTCCAAAATAATGACGTAACTACGGAGATAAGAATCTTATTAATGTTCCCAATTATTTGGTACAAGTACGAGTCAGTAATTGTGTTGCCTAAACTGTATAGAAACTAGTAGCAAGGCAAGCCAGCCATACTTACATTGTTCTTGTCAGTCTAATTGCGATTTATTACCAGTTTACGTCAATTACAGAATTTAAAGATCTTTGTTAGGGTTACCACCATGTGCTACTGTAATTAAAATTTCACCTTTAAATTCGTATGTTTCTCTTCTTGGATTACATTTTGATTGGGACAATGGACTTCGGAACGTTTTTCTCCAAACAAAACATTTAATTTTATTTTTATAATGAAGTAAATACTTTTACTCGAAATCCTCAAAGGTAGCACAACCCTAGTATGTAATCTTTACATAGTCTATAAATTAAATACTAAGGTTAGTTAACACATTATTTATTCACATTGTAACCTCCATTACATACTTAGTCCAATTACATTTTTTACCACAACTTTGGCATGCAGATTAAAAATAAACTGGCACCTCTATTAGACCTAATTTGTTCTACCTAGAACAATGACCATCGCGTGAGCCAGCAAACATTTTTGTTCATTTATATCAATCTTGTTCGTTCCTACAGTCATTCGTTCACTTCGTGTTCATTTTAAATGAATTTTCAAACGTTATTTCCTGTTATTATCAAGGTATTATTACTAACCAGTGTCATACAAATAACTTTATTGTTAATTGAAATCCGCTTGGATTGACAGTTGACGCATCAGCAGTGTAGCTGTATGAATTGAATTATTTTATTCGATAAATCAGTATACACCGATGTCAGTATGTAGGTACCTACTTTATTAATTGGTAAGAAAACTCTTTGCTACTGCAACGGAAACAGTGCCATCCAATTTCCTACAGCACATTTACGCCTAGTTTTTATCCTTTTGAAGCTTTCGTTGTTACATAATTACGTTGTTTCTCAGTCACGTGACGTCATTTTTGTTGCTGTGTGCGTCCATGTCATTTATTCTATTCTCGGCAATGACCGCATATGAGTCACTGGCAGCAACATGTTTTCATATAATGTTGGGCAAACGTTGGCATATTGGCGAATTAAACAGTGTTGCGATGATTAATGTGTGTTCAAAAATTTGGCAAACATTTTTAATGAAATGTTTGCTTGATACGAATGTGCTTTTGTGAATGTTATTCGGCGTTTAGTTTTGACTCGACACGTTTCGTAGCGAGTTGAAAGTCATAATATGTTTTTTTTTATGTCAGTTATCCCCTCTTTTTCCAGGGGTGATAAAAATGTTTTTGAAATTAGAAGGAACTTGATTTTATTTTCTTAAGGATTATTTCCCTCAAATACAGTCTTTGTTTTTGTTAAAATCATTAGAAAAAGAAGGAAAACTACAAACTAACGACAATAATAATATTCCTCCAATAAAATTTGACAGTCGAATACTTACTGAGAAAATGAAAACACTCAAGAAAAATAATGATTAAAACTTATTGCGAGTAACAGGCATCATGGTAGGTTAATTGTAGGAACTAGAAATCTGTACATACTAAATGATTTTTTAATTTATTTCCGTTATTATTCGTAATGTTGACAATTATTTATAATTTGCTGGAATTTTTAATTACTATGGTTAAGATTTCAAAATGGGTTCTGAGATTGAAAATAAATTAATAGACTGAGTGATGAAGGTAAATCCAGCCCATTAGGCATTAGTAATTGCCAACTTGATTTTTTTTCGATAAAAAGTTATTACTGCTCTCTACATCTGTAGTATTTATGTTATTGCAGATTAACAGAATATTCGCCATGACAACAATCCAAATTTCAAATACAAAAATAGAATGTCGAGGTATAACAAGACAACTCACAAATTAGTCACCAAAACGACCTTGGCAAACGTCACAATGAAATTAATATAGTAAGTACTCTACGACAAAATACCAAGTGCTTGCCGATCAACAAGAAATTACCGTAGACGGTAGCTAGTAACCACCGCCCGCATGCCATAATATCATAGACTAGCCTATTATTACAGCGTTATTGGTCATCAGCATCACAAACCGATATTTTGTGGTCATTTGACGTCGTTGAACGCGATTGCAATATTGTTGTTGATTTATAGCAATTTCGCGATCAAGTACCTACATAGTACGTTCAATTCGTTCAAGTGGGAAATTTGAATTACGAATGTTTTTTTCTTTGAGGAAACTTTTTGTAAGTGGCCAGTATTCGATTTTGTTGGCTAGTCACTATGGTGGGCTATTTACGTTTTTTTTTTATTTCGACAGAGGATGTTTTATTTTAATTAAATTTTAAAGTGTAGAGAGAAAAATGAAAATTTTTCTCAATACAATTTTATAAAAGATTGAATGTGTGCTTTACATAATATGTTTTTTTTTATGTCAGTTATCCCCTCTTTTTCCAGGGGTGATAAAAATGTTTTTGAAATTAGAAGGAACTTGATTTTATTTTCTTAAGGATTATTTCCCTCAAATACAGTCTTTGTTTTTGTTAAAATCATTAGAAAAAGAAGGAAAACTACAAACTAACGACAATAATAATATTCCTCCAATAAAATTTGACAGTCGAATACTTACTGAGAAAATGAAAACACTCAAGAAAAATAATGATTAAAACTTATTGCGAGTAACAGGCATCATGGTAGGTTAATTGTAGGAACTAGAAATCTGTACATACTAAATGATTTTTTAATTTATTTCCGTTATTATTCGTAATGTTGACAATTATTTATAATTTGCTGGAATTTTTAATTACTATGGTTAAGATTTCAAAATGGGTTCTGAGATTGAAAATAAATTAATAGACTGAGTGATGAAGGTAAATCCAGCCCATTAGGCATTAGTAATTGCCAACTTGATTTTTTTTCGATAAAAAGTTATTACTGCTCTCTACATCTGTAGTATTTATGTTATTGCAGATTAACAGAATATTCGCCATGACAACAATCCAAATTTCAAATACAAAAATAGAATGTCGAGGTATAACAAGACAACTCACAAATTAGTCACCAAAACGACCTTGGCAAACGTCACAATGAAATTAATATAGTAAGTACTCTACGACAAAATACCAAGTGCTTGCCGATCAACAAGAAATTACCGTAGACGGTAGCTAGTAACCACCGCCCGCATGCCATAATATCATAGACTAGCCTATTATTACAGCGTTATTGGTCATCAGCATCACAAACCGATATTTTGTGGTCATTTGACGTCGTTGAACGCGATTGCAATATTGTTGTTGATTTATAGCAATTTCGCGATCAAGTACCTACATAGTACGTTCAATTCGTTCAAGTGGGAAATTTGAATTACGAATGTTTTTTTCTTTGAGGAAACTTTTTGTAAGTGGCCAGTATTCGATTTTGTTGGCTAGTCACTATGGTGGGCTATTTACGTTTTTTTTTTATTTCGACAGAGGATGTTTTATTTTAATTAAATTTTAAAGTGTAGAGAGAAAAATGAAAATTTTTCTCAATACAATTTTATAAAAGATTGAATGTGTGCTTTACGTGCTATGTATAACTGTTATAGTAAGTATCTTAACGCTAATTAATCTTTGTATAAATTCCTAAGGTGTGGTTTCAATGCACATGCATTAGAACGGGTTTTGCTCAACTCCTAAACGGAATAATCATGACAATCTTAGTGACTATACATGCATAAAATAAATTATTTATTTGTTCCTTAAGTTTATTCTTAGGTAAGTACTAACATATTCAATTAGTTCCCTCGTTAATTATTAACAATCCCAACCTGGTCAAATATTTATAACACACGAATAAAAGTTAACAATTTTTAACACGCTTTTATTTTTTCCATTTTGTAAAATTATTTTTAGATAGCTAGCTATGTAAATTAATAAAAATATCATAATTCATAAAACTTATACTCAATATCTAATAACTTGAAATATGTAGTAGTAATTTTGTCGTTAGGTAAACAGTTACAATAAATACCTTTCAAAATTAACGATTTTCTTTTAAAATAAAATCATTCTATATGCTAATGCTATAAATATATTTATGTTTACTGAAGAACTTGAATTTAAAACTAGTAGGTACATTTTAAATTTAAATTCTTAGAAATAAATCGTAGATTATTGATTTAATTTATGTTTTTTTGTCCGTTTACAGCTAATTTACTGGTCAATTTATTCATCCACCTTGGATGAAAGGTTTTACTATACATATTAAAGTATAGGAAAGGAATCTGTAGGTTACAGAAATGAGAGGTAAATTCGGCCGCCATTAAGTGGATCTTTAAAAAAAAACTAGTTACATATGGACAGGCCTTTTCTCAACCAATTTTAGAAATACCATACCTACCTACCTATACGTACTATGGATATACTACCTAATGTATTTTACTATGGTTGTACCTTCTCACGGGTATTTTTTAAACAATTTCATTTTAATTAATGTAAGATTAGAACAAAAAGACAAAAACACACATCTTCAGTATTTATAATTAAAATTAAATCACTGGATTGATGAAAATCTAGCTTATTAAAAGAAAAGAAAATAAACTGAATCGTAAAAATTTATTTGCCACTTATATAAATGCAATGTATTTGACGTCTTTAGCGTTCGTGCGTCTATCCAATAGATCAGGTATTACACGCAACGGTTAATGCTTAATGCCACTAACCACCTCTCCTTTTATTATTAAAATGATTGTTAATGAGCCATCATTAGGGTAAGTAGCTTGATTATAATTATTATTGTTTTTAATTGCGTTATTAAAAAAAAAGTGACAGACAATGTGTCAAAGGTCAGTCAAGGATTAGTCTGAGTTACTTCTGTGTCGTGCTTTTTGTTTGACATTTGTCACAATAAGGACCACATTAAAAAAAAATCCATAAAAAAATACTTAGAGAATAGACAAATAGTTATACATAATACGTTGTAACAACAAAAGTTTCTAAGAAACTCTGTCATTGAAGTAAACAGAGGTTAGAGAAATTTTGTATTAAAATACGTTAGCTATTTTCTTATTTATGATTGAAGATTTTTTATTGATATTAAATGATTAATAACCCGTAAATAAATGATTGATTGCCTTATTAGATATAATAATATAACACATCGCATGTTCACACAGAAATCACCCAGCCAGTTAAATATAATTCAGTTTTTGTTGGTTTACTTTTTTATTATCTTGCGATGTTGCAAAACTGAACAGAAATTGGTTGAATTATTTATTATAAACATTAATTAAATTAATACAGCTCTCAAACTGCTACTTCAAAGATTTTCTTATGGACGGAATGAAATAGGTATAGTACTTAATAGGATAGAAAAATAACATAAAAGATTCAAAATATTGAACTTTGTAAGTAAAACAAAAACGCCATTTTTTATATAAAATGATGTGGGTGTCGAATCTACATAATAAAAAAATATGAAGTATTTATAAGTTTTTATCGTTTAAAAATATAAATTGATTATTCCGATCGTTATGACAAGCTATATCTTATACAGCAAGTCTACGAATGGCTGATTTTATTACTTTTATTTCAGTAATCCTTCGATTTATATCTAAACTTATTATTTTTTTACTAAACGGTGCATAATAAAGAAGATTAATCCTGCCAAAAAGTATTAGTGTACAAAAAAATGCTACCAAAAATGGAGTCTCAAGTCTTTTATAATAATCAAAGATTTTGAATTGGTAAAAAGAAAATAAGAATCAAAATAATACGGAACACATCATCATCTGCCTAGCCTATGTTGGGGTCGGCTTCCAGTCTAACCGGATGCAGCTGACTACCGTTATTTTACATGGAGCGACTTCCTATCTGACCTCAGGTAATACCGTCAGGCTTTTTGGGGTCACTGACTACCTGTAACGACTGCCAAAGATGGAGAAATGACAGTCGGGACCAACAGCTCAACGTGCTTTCCGAGGCACGGAGAAAACTCCGTATTTAAGGGTGGTCATCCATCCACAGACCAACCTAGGCAATCACGGCTTAATCTAAAGATCGGTCCGGGCTTATTATTTAGTCACGAGCTCCTAGTAGAATATTATTTGGAGACGTAGTAATGCACTCATAAAATCAACATATTCACATGAAATCGAGCTGTCGTAATTTGTATGTGAGTGAAAAGAGTATTGTTACTATAAATAGTTTTTTTTTTACAATACAAACAAAATACTGCAGTTATGACACTTCTCAGGTATGGACAGTTATTTTAAGTAGGTATTTTTTAATAAGGTGCTGAAGAAATAAAAACCATTTGGTTTAGCTAGTTTGTTACTGTTGATTGATACTGGTTTTTTAACAATCAAGAGTGTAATTAGGAAAATAACTGAAAATAAAATAATTGTAAATAATTATCTGCAATTTATTTTATATTATTCTTGAGTCACCGCAAAGTAAATTACAACAAAACTAAAAGTTCATAAAATTGCATCGAACCTTTTTTACAAAAGAACTTTTGAATGTCAAAAGTTTTTGTTTTCAATACAAACTTGGGATGAAGGTGTTATGCGTGAACTTGGTTCATAATAAAAACCAGATTTCAAATTAAGGTCTTATAAAATGACTAACTTATTACATTTTTATCCTCGGTCTTTTTTCCTGTTTTTGTGTTGGACTGAAATTCAATCTTTTGTACTAACGAATGAATAAAATGAATATTTTGTACGATTTTACGTTTACAATACATTTGAAGTTTACAGTATTGTAAACAAGTTTACTTTAAAATACACACCGTAAAAATGTACTTCTACAAGTACTAAAAATACACGTGTGGAACGCCATAAAAACATGCAGTGTAATGGTTCAAAACGAAAGATAAAATCATTGTTAATCGCAACATAAAATGAGACAAATTAATGACATAAGTAAACACAATTAAGTACGAAAGTAATTGCGACGAAAACAATTATAAATAAACACACAAACAAACATACTAATGGACAAAATGAAGTGAATTACTATTAATTGCAAAGAAAATGGCTGCCCGGAAACTATTTACACCGAATAAAGTAGTTGCCAAGTAAAATTGATTAACCCAGTTGATAATTTATTTAATTTACGAAACGACAAAGGTAATGCGTTATTCAGTCAACGATGTGTTCTCGCAATGAGGGATTAAAGATAATTATGGTGTTGCCCTGAAATTAAAATCATTTTATTCGTTTTAATTTTTGGTTTTATGATCTCAGGCTTATTAAATGGGATTTTAAGCTTTGTGCTACGGGTCAGCAATAATAAAAAAATATGTAGCCAGTTTAGTTTCAGTCATGTCGTGTCGTGATGGCCTAGAGGTTAAAGTCTCGCCTCTCATGCATGAGGTGGGTTCAAATCCGGGCTGTACTATGTGATTTTTCAATTCATTCATTGTGTTTTTATTTTTAACTAGCTGACCCGCGCAACTTCGTCTGCGTCACAACAAAAGGAAAAAAAATGCCCGTTTTTGCAACATTTTTCATTCCTGCTCCGCTGCTAATAATTGTAGCGTGATTTTATACAGCCTAAAGCCTTCCTCGATAAATGGACTATCCAACACAAAAATAATTTTTCAATTCGAACCAGAAGTTCCCGAGATTATCGCGTTCAACCAAACAAACAAACTCTTCTGCTTTATAATATTAGTTCATTATTTCATTTTTTTTTAATTCTTAAATAGGTGAATTCTTCCTAAGTTTATCTTGGACCTCACAGACATCGATGAAGGAAAACATCGTGAGGAAAACTGAACTTGAAATCACAAACCCGTCTTGAGCAAGCGTGGTGATCAATGGTCGTCCCTTTCTGTATGAGAAGAGGTATTTGCCCAGCAGTGGGACAGTAAGATGCTGGTATTATAAATTAAATGATACACGATACAATACACAAGTTTTACTATTCTATGTTTTGAACACGGAGTGGATGACCGTAGGTACCACATATGCACAATACACACCAAGTTAAATATAATTGAACTTCTTTTCCTGTTTCTGATAGTTAAAATTAATTTTTACTCGCATAGATGATTTTTTCAAGCAAAAGATTTTTAAACCATGCTTTTATTTATCTGTAACTAATATTTTTAAAATAATTATGCATTTATGGATACCTAACTATCCATAATAATATGTTTATTTAAATTTCGAAAATCTGTTAGTTTATTTTTTAATGGTGCCATTAATTTATTAATTTGTAAGTATACACAAAAATACTTAACAGGACAATGAAATTAAGATAGAAGAGTGAGTATTAATTTCTACAATCTGCCAAAATATTATGTAGAAAAGCCTTAAGTAAGATTTTACCTTTAATAACTATTATAGAGTGAGTAAAACTAAAAATTATGTTAAAAAAAAATCGCTTAAATAACGCACTTCTACTTACCAGTAGAAATTATTCAAAAGTTTTTTAAAATTGGAATTTAGCTAAATAGAAACAAAACTTTGTATGTTGGACCTTCTTTCTTTTTTTTAAATCGACGCCTGCATCAATTAATTGTACACAAGTCGAAGAAACTTCAACATTCCGCAACACTTCCTAGCGGCCATTGGCTAAAGATAAGAGTTGCTCATAAATAATAATTAGAAGCCAGGAATCGAACCTGGGCCGCACTTTGTGACTAACGATCCTGCCTGTCGCCCGAGGCGTACAGATATTAATAACAAGCAACAACCATCTGATTTATATCTTCATACGAACGACTATACTTGGTAATCATTTAAACTTGATTCGATTTAACGTAAGTACACCAATTACAACGTCCGACGTTAAGATAAATTGTCTAATTAACGATTGTAAAAGTGAGCAAAAAGTACCTACGCGTTTCAGCTGTGTTCAACACAACGTTTCATAAGTCTAGCAACATTATATTTACGAGTGCGTTACCGTTGGCAACTCCGCGCATTAGCGTGCCAACATCAATTATTTACCGTTCTTAATTCAAAAAATTAAAACTAAAATCGATTGTCTTTTAAAAACGCCTCGAGATAAGGACCAAGACGAAGTCACGAAAAGCCTTAAGGCCGAATTTGTGAACAAAAAAAGGTTGCCCACGGCCAAACTAAATTAATAATTCCGTGTTTATAACCGCTATTTTTCGTGCAACACACCCAAATTATTTTGAGATAAAAACATATACATGTGGGCGTACGATTGCATATCTCCAAGCAGTACTGGCGACCACGAATTCGAAAAAAAAAATAACACGAATGTTACGTTTCGAAATTCCTACTGGAACCACCAAGATATTTTTTCATTGTAGCAGGCATTATCCAGTTTTGGCTGGTGAAAGTGCTGAAGTCCGTTAACTTTTAAATTGTTAGAGAATAATATTTTTAGAGCGCACCTGACATGTTATTTTTAACTATTGAAATAACAGTTACTTACTTTTAACTATTCTTTTAATGCGAATTATAAATACTAGGTATTTTAGTGCAGTATTTTTTGAAATACTCATATAAAATGTTTAACATGGTAAATAATATTTCTAAAACCACCTTATTCAAAATGACAGTTATTATAAATTGATTTAAATAACTATTCCTTTTCCCTGTTCCATTATTACTAGTTTTATGTACTTAGTCATTATTTATCAACGCAACTCCGTTGTTGATGACCGTTAATTATGGGTTGGAACCAAGTATACTGAGTAGTTATCAGCACAATTTACTGATGAGTATTTACACTACCTCGGAAAAACCACTTTTCCAGGCATTTTAATGGAAATATAGACATCGGTTAAAAAAATATCCGTACGTGCATTTTCAAGTTGCTATGTGCATTAGAACGGATATAAATGTATGTCACTAATTAAACTTTTTAGCTGTGTAAGTACACCAATATGGCATAGCAACACAGATAAGGTCCGACAATAATGTTGACAACTAACAAAACACAATACGTCTGTATCTGCCGTATACTCGTTTAAAAATAGCATTTATATCATTTATATAACTTCTATGTATAGAACTTATGTACAAGAACGTGAAAAATCACCTTTTGGCAAAAACATGTTGATAAGTTGAAAGGTGAAGAAGATAATAAAGGGGCAATAGATTACATAAAACTTCGTGATAATTTGATAAAATAAATGTTTTCGTTTTTTGTTACATAAGATAATGTCGTAAATACCTTCATTTTGTAGCTTAGTAACAGTACAGGACTTCTTTTTATTTTACTTATAATTTATGTACATATAATTTTTTTTTAATTTATAAAATTATATAAATAAATAAAATTGTCCATATAAAAAGTATAGATACGTAGGTACTTCATTTTAAAATCTATAGGACTTATTTTGTTTAGTTATGTTATTTTGTCCTTTATTTGTACTCGATAAGGGACCAGTAGGTATGTTTAAATCGTCGTTGTGTGATAAAACATGTGACTGTTTTTATCACGAACATTGACGGTTGCTAAGCGGATTGATAAGTGCCAACTGTTTTTTTTTTGCCAACTTATTTGAATAAAACCAGTAAGTCAAGCATAAAACGTGAAGGTGCTAATTTATCTTCAGGGTATTTATTCAATCGTTTAGAAATAAAAATAACAACAAATGAAATAGAGAAGACCAAAATACATTTTTTTTAAACAAGTCTGTTGATATAAATGTTGCCAGGCTAACAATTTAACTATTCGATAACTGTTTTTTTACGGGCGATGTAATTCATTTACAAAAACATCGGCCCATTTTTTGTTTGTTAAACTTTGGGCAGCAAAAAGTTAATACAAAAAAGGCCGCGTGCGGTGACGATTTAAGTGAACGTCTTTTTATTGTGTCACTTTTTTAACATAACTATTATTTTAAGTTGTAAATCAGAGATACATAAACTCATTTATTAATTCGAATTAATATCCAAATAATTTGTAAAAATGCGTTTTTCCGTCGGGAACGTTACCTACATGAAAATTAACACACGCTTAAAACAACTATGAAAAGAAAAAGTAAAAAAAGACTCACCAATAAGTGTTGCCGTTGAAAAAATCTAAATTTTATTTTATTTTTGGCGTTGGCACAATTTTTTGCGCCTCATGTTCCATTGACACTGTACCACTAATCGTCACTTTGTAAAATATTACTATCACAACATTTCCAGTTCTTTAATATTCTACAGAATTTTCATATTTTCCAGAAAAAAATAAAACTCCATTTATTTTAAATGCCATTAAAAATAATAAAAATGTTGCCTTTCTTCAATATTCCAATCACTATGGCAGCCGCACTAAAATATTTGAAGCTCAAAATCAGTAATTGTTGTAAGCTTTTTATGATAATAATGGAACTTGAATTCTTATAAGAAGTTCCAAAACCGCTTAGGGAGCGCTGAACTCGTATGAGTTTCAAGATGTTATAAAAAAAACAATTGACGATACGTGTTCACGCGTCGATCGTCGTCACAAGAAGAAGCCACGCATCCGACGCGAGTGTCGCCCGCGCTCCGAACCAACGGATTGTGTAAACGCGCGCCACTCGCTCGGCTGGCGTCGCGAGCGGGGGCGGAGGCGCGGGGGAGGGTCGCTAGCTCTCTCGCACGCACACATCCACCCCACTGTACACCACTCCATTACTAACGTTCCTATTTTGAATACGCGACGCGCCAATCTAGCTCCTATGCGATAGCTATAGGAGCCGAGGGATGTGATGACCGAACCGCGACGTGCGACCGACATCAGATCGTGCGTGTAGACAGAGAGCGTGCTACAGTTACCACGCAACTGATAGAGACGGAAGATCATCGGTAGTTGAGACGCGTAACGCATGTGTGTCTTTAAACGCGGGGCGATGCAATAGTGGCATAAGTGGCATAGTGTCAGACTTTGTAAGTACACGTAGCTGAGCAGTCTTGAAAATTTAATAAAGAAGGCTCTGTTTCATTCTCTTTAATTTCAACTAAATGGGATCTGCCACGCCATGTGGCATTCAAACGCCCCAACTCTTCTGACATTGAAAATTATTAATTGACGCGTATTCACGGATCAGTGAATATTGCTCGGTTTAATTTACTCGACATCGTAGCTTACATTTCTACCTGAGATATTAATAAGTATTACATTGTCGGTGCTTAATTGAAATCTATCTATTAATATTGTCAATATTTGTCAATCGAGGTTTCCAGGCGAGTTATTAAATTTCGTATGGAGCAGAATTGGAATAGAAAAAAGATCATATGCAATGTTTTGGACGAAATTAACGACTCTATGCCTAGTGGTTTTATATCGGCCTATATGGAAGTGACAACAATGAGAAAGGTATTATTAAGTTCTGGTGACACAAACTTGATACAACATTGTAGAAAGATCTTCATATAAAATCCCCAGAAACAAGCAAAATTACCTCTCAGTAAAATTTTCGGAGCATGTTTTTGTAAATCAAGATCAAAGCGTCCCATAGAAGTGTCGAGTTTAAAGACCTTATTCATGTTACCTCCTCGGTGCTGTTATGACGAATAAAATTTGATTATCGAATCGAGAGAGAAAATCGTTTACACAGTTGGTATAGGAGTACGAACACCCACACGCGAGCCCACGTTCGCAATTCAAAATTCAAATTTACGAATTTCTATTGGTTAGAGAGCATTCGACGTGTAGTTGCGTCCAACCAGCCAGTTTTATCATTTATGTTTATTCGACTGCTTTTATCTTGGTGATTTAAAAACCAGCTTTTTGGGTTATAAGAAATTTAGAATGATTTAATGCATTGCGCTGTGTGGACACAGGTGTTAATGCTAATTTATTATAGAGTTTTTGGTGTCTCTGGCCAGGCCGAGTCCCTTACGGTTTCTATGTAGTAAACTTAATTAGTACAGTTAAATATTGTAACTTGGTGAGAATTTTTTGAAAGTTGTATGTATGTACAGGCACATTCAGCCATCTGTTTGAATTTGATTTTATAGTCCAACATGTGCAGCGATGGTCTGGTTGGAGTAGTTAAAATTTGTTCCCTTTAACCAGGAAACATACATATTTCGTATTACAAAGATTGCGATATTGGAATTACTGTCGTTCAAACATCTAAGTTTAATGACATTCTCATAAAGTGCATTTCTCTAAATTACCACGTTATAATTAAAAAAGGGTTAAAATACAGAAATAGGTTCACCAGAGATAAAGAACTAGTCGATGTTCTTTATTTTTTTCCTTCATTCAACTCGTAAGTTCATCGTCATACTGCATATTATAATACCTTTGAATGCCATTACATATAGAATGATAAAATCCATTAACTCACGTCTATTTTATATGCACATAATCTGATATGCCTTGGCGGTAATAGCAGGAAAAATATTATTTCAATCTTATGTCGTGTCTTAATTGATTTTTAATACATTTAACTAACGGAAACATTTGATATCTTGAGAAAAAAAGCATTGGTTTCCTTCGATTAAAATCTTTTCAGTAACTTATTTTAAAGCATGGTGGACGTTACAATTTTGATGTGGCCAATATTTTTTAGACCCATACAATAATACATTTCCAATCGTTGTTAGTATTGTCCTCGTAGCAGAATAAAAGTAAAGCTAGCATCACTAGAGAGAAAAGAATTCGGCTTTTCTTGGCCACGTGTACCTTTCTCAATGAAAAAAAAACATTTAGTGTGGTTTTACTCTGGTGCAGTTCTGGAAACTACAACAGAGACATTTAATTCTGAAAAGTTGGGACTTATGTTCTGTACTTTATTGTACCATAAAAAGCCTATTAGAGTCATTTAAGAGTGTGAAACACAATGTCATCGTACTTTCTACTAAGAAGTTAGTAAAAGGAATTCGTTTTTGGAAATTCACGTTACTACTTACCTGGGTTTTAAAATATTTTCTCCCACAATATGTCTTCAAATATAAATTTTATATACACACATACATTTTATGCCTACACAAGAGGTTTTTAAAAATACATGATTTTATCACTTCTCACCTGACACCATATCAGTAAGATACGCTACGACACTGGCATTCTTGATAAACATTATTTTGTTTTTCTCTCTTACCTACGAGCCTTCAATGTCACACTAGTGATAAAAATTGACTTTCCATTCTCTCACTAAAATAACACCTGACATTTTTACAATGTACTAAAAATAACAGGTATATTTAACAGTTATTTTTACGATGAATAGATTACTGCGAGTTTTAGTGAATTTTTGTAATAAGTTTTAAAGTAATACAACCTACCTATAACAGAAAATCAGCATTGCTATGTTTATGTTATTTTGTTAAGATGAGACTTAATTAGTTTCAGTTCTATTGAGTGCTTTATTTAGAAAATGTCTTAAATTACGCAAACTACGTAAACACAAGTACCTACTTACTGATATTTATTTTAGCGTCGCTGTAAGAAAATAACACTTAAGAGATAACGTTTACGCTATCAAAGTGGTACCTATTTACTAGCATTTTCTAATTTAGGTGCGTGTAAATAAAGTGTCGGTATACTGTGAGTAGTTCAGTAAAGTGTCTAGTTTATCTAGACGACAGCTTGATGTTTGCTTGCAACAGTTTTGGCGTTTAGCACTTTACGTTAATATGTGGAGTCGACAAATATTCTATCTATTTGATAATTGTATTTATTGCAATATTTACTTATAGAAACTGTAGCTCGTCCTTCTGAACTCCTATCAGTTGATAAGATTGTCTGCAGGCATAATTTTCGTTTATATATGAGCGCAAGTTTTCCTTTTAATTTCACCATTAGTAAAATTCTCTTTACAATTTTCGTACAGATAGTTCTCACAGTAAGTCCAACGAACAATTTCACTGTTCAACAACAACTGGCACACGAAAAGAAAGCGCGGTCTCAAATTCGATTCATTACCAGTTTTAGCGGGAAAACGGTACAGTCATGGAACTGCAGTCGGTATCGAACAAACAACACGACACATCGCCCCTCACTCGAAATTCGAGGTTATTTTCGAAGTGTCAGTTCGAATATTTACCTTTTTTAAACTTAGAACGCACACAGCACACGTTTGGGAACCGATACGTTTCGCCGGGCCATCACTAGTGTGGCCGGTGCACTCGAACCGTACTCGCCCGTTAATCGCAATAATTAGCGGTTTTTGTTTTTGTTAGGTCGCGCCGGTGGCGACCGCTCGCGGCGCGCTTCTCCACTGCAACTCGTCATATAATGCCCACTAACAACGTCTCTTTCCCCCTTTACTTCCGCACCGGCTTTTTACCGAGGGCGCAGGCGCCCCTGACATTTTTTAAACCGCGCCCATGTTTCTGTAATTTCTATCGCGGCGCGCACCTTTAATGAAAACAGATTTTTTCGGACATTTTTTTCGCGACGTCTCTGTCTAGCGGGCGCGTTCGCCAACTAGCCATCCCCCTCCTTCTAACGGTCGTCGGTAGGCACTGCTCCGATGCGACGCTAGCTACGTTATATCCTCTCTTTCTAGTGACGCCGCGACGCCGGTGACGCCAATTATTTTGCTACATTCTAGAGTCTAAATGCAATTTCAAAAAAGCTTATGTTAGATTTTCGACCTTATGGCCCACGTATAAAGTTCAAGCTCTGGCGAGTCTAATGCAGTTGCGACTTTATACTCTAATGCGAAAAGTGTAAAGTTCCGGCCATTTTTGCGATAAAAAAAATGCTTGCATGCACGTAACCACGCCTTTGTATACACACATATTGCTGTCTATTTTACTCCTTTTTTATTTTTCACTAGCGGTCTCGCTCTATCACGCACACATACTTACGTCTCGATGCGAATGCTTCGGGACGCGCCGTGTCGCTGCCACCTAGCGGGTAATAGCGGAACTTTTACGAAGGAAAAGCATTCGCAAACTTTCACCTTAGGGGTGGCAGCACTGAGTGAAAGGGGTTGCTATTCCAGTTTAGTTCGTCTACTCGCCGCAGCGTCGCGCTGTGCGGCGGTTGAAATACGACATAGGGTTTTCCGTTTCAATTAAACGGGTTGCGTGCTGTTTTGCTAATTAAATCGTTTATTAATGCGACCAAGAATCAATTATAGAACCGGCCTTAAGCCGTTAAGGAAAAAATCTGTCTTGTCTACTTTAAATTTAATCAAAACAGATTTTACTGAGCGAATTAGCATTTTATTTGCGCGTATAGTCGCGATTCCCGGCAGGGGGCGTTAGGAGCCGGTCCAACAACTGGATTAACTAGAGCCTTAGAAAGAAAAATTGCCTCTGAGTTAGTTTAATGATTCAAGTAAAAAATGTCATTTTGTTCACGAGCCAGCTTGTTAATTTTTCGTGTTCCGTAGTCGTTATGTTGGTGTCCATTATCATTTTATTGGAGTCAGTAGGCAGGTAAATTAGGACCAATTTATGATTTTTTTAATGGTATTTCGTTAACAGTTCAATTTGAAATGTCGTTTAAATCATGATCAAGGCGATTAGGTTCCGCGCCCTCCATGTAAATGGTCTCAGCGTGGTATCATGTTTCTTACTTACTTTTTCCTGCTGTTTTGCCCCCGTTTTTTTTGTCATTCTTAAAATTCGTACCTATCTAGATCCATATTACCCTCTCTGTATACATTTTTTACATAAATCGAACAAGTTAATCAATGCACAAAAAAGCAAAGATGGCCAAATCCCAACTCAGTAGGTAAGCACTTGAAAAAATGTCGTCATTAAGATTCAAGATTTTACGTAGAAAGATTCTCAACACCAGCAAATCAAAGCAAAACAATCCCTACAACAAGAAGCTGCACCAAATCATTAAAATATTCATAGCAGTGAAATCAAACATTTAATTGTACAAGGAATAATAGAATAGTGATTAACGTAAACCAGTACAGGCGCCAGATGCTGATAAATATTGAAAGGTATGTACTGTTAGATAAAATGAACAAATTGTTACACAAATTGTAGCTACGGAACCCACAGGGGCTGCACGACCTATCAAGGATAACGATTTTGAAGTAGCTGACGAATATGGAGTTGAGTTTGGTAAGGAATTTGAAGGATTTGGTAATAGATAAAATAACTTGCAAGGTAGAAACGAAATAACAAAAAGCTTTAAGTCTAATGTAACAGGTACTTAAAATAACTTGGTAGATAGAAGGTGTGTGAAATAACGCGTTGTGTAATCTATACTTATTAATATTATAAAGCTGAAGAGTTTGTTTGTTTGTTTGTTTGTTTGAACGCGCTAATCTCAGGAACTACTGGTTGAAATTGAAAAAACTTTTTGTGTTGGATAGTCCATTTATCGAGGAAGGTATAGATATAGGCTATATATCATCACGCTATGAACAATAGGAGCGGAACATAAATGAAAAATGTTGCAAAAACGGGGAAAATTTATTCCTTTTGTGAGCTTTTTCTCTCATATATATTATGTGACGCAGACGAAGTTGCGTGGGTCAGCTAGTAGAAAAAAAAAACCAGGAAAGCTTGGCGTTTTAGAGAAGAAGCTAATACTCAGCAATGGTTGGAACTAGACTTTCAATTAATATTATGATAAGAATTGAAGCAGGCCAAAAGATTGATGGATAGACCGAGAGGAGGATGAAATGAATAAGAAGATACAATAGAGAGTTAGAAAGAGTAAAAGTAGCCACGCTGACTCCAAATAATTTAAGTGTATGTAATAAAATAATAATGAGGTTCGTCATAATGTAGATTGGCAAAGAAACAATTAATAGATGTAGGACATAGTTTGGAAGCATTTTCCAGAAAACGCTGGAAAACGATTATTCATCAAGGTCTGATGCGTAATATCTACAACGAGCAGAAGCACGTGTATGACTCAAGCTAGATGTTAGAACGTAGACAAAGCAATATAAATGAAAGCATACATCACGTGTAGTAACTTATTTTATCATTATTTACCAACAGTCACCATTTTTGACGACCCGATTGGCGTAGTGGTAGTGAAGCTGCCTTACGTTCTTAGGGTCCTGGGTTCGAATCCCGGTAGAAGCAAATGTTTGTGTGATGAGCACGGACATTTTTTTCCGAGTCATGGATGTCTATATGTATAATAAGTATGTATTTACTAACAAAAAAAAAAGGATATATGTAGTATATCAACTATCTAGTGTCCACGACACAAGCTTTGCTTAGTGTGGCACTAGGTGACGCTGTGTGTTAATGTCCAGCGATATTTATTTATTTATATTTATATAGATTACCTACGGTCGAAAACTTGGTGATGGCTTTAAAGAATTTGACAGACTACTTAGAGCAAGGTATAAGAACTGAGAATGATGAATAAAGAAAAGATGAATGGACTATTTGAAAATTCATGTAGTTTTAATAAGGACCACTACGAAAATGAGGACTTCAAATGAGAAAGTATGGAGGAAGACATTCTAAGATAATGTGGAAAAGCTGCAACATTACCTCCACAAACTACAGAACCCAAGGCTTCACATAATAGCCCTGATTATGATGCAGCTAATAATATAAACCGTCAGTCATCCTTTTATGACGCCCACAACGTCTGTACAAGTTGGAACATAGGTACTGCATAAAGCATACCTTTTGATTATTACACAGCAATCTGTGTGAGTCAGAATTAATTACCTATTTCATACAGTCATCATACATGTATCTAGATATTAGTTGTTAAACCTATATGTACATAGATACAAAAGGTAATCGGTGGAACTGGATAATAGAGCAGTCCATTTACTAAAAGTTATAGTACGAGTAGGTACAGAAAAATTAAGGATAAGCAAAGAAAGAGAGACAGTAGCAAAAAGACCTATTGGGATACCCCCAAAATAAATTGAAATGCATTCATTGAAGAACAAGGCATTGTAAAGCCTAAATTTCTGGGATCAGAAGCTACAAATTTGACACGAGAGTTAAAATAAAAGTAGGCACTATATCAGGGTTGTTAGAAATTAATGGTATTAGACGAAAAATTTAAATTCCGTTGAGCACAAGGCGTGCAACTATAGAAGTTCTAACTCTAAACGAACACAATATTGAGATTAGAACCATGCTCAATTTAAATACAACAAATCGGGTTGTTACAATACCGACTCGCAACTTATAGGAACCCAACATTAGTTATACAATAACATTGGCAACAGACCGCCTTGATGCCGTTAAGTTTGCAAGGCTGAATGAAAGTCAACTCAAATAGTTTGACTAAATCACTCGTAACTAGGCATGCACTTTACTTGCATTCGTATCGATAAATTGGATAAAGCAGTAAGAAGCAGTGGTTTAAACAGTGATAGCCGAGTGATGTGATCGTCGGCCTGACAAAAGATAGGTCTCAATTTCGACATCTCTAATTTTTGTGTTAATTTGCGTATTTTACAAGTATCACTTGCTTTGGTGAAGGAAAACATCGTGAGGAAACCGGCATGCTTGAGATATAAGTCTTGTTCAGCGAATGAAATCGTTCACTGGTCTCGACGGCATGTTAAGTCAACTCAGCTCAAAGGCCCACGCATAAAATTTGGACACCAGGTTAGACACTTATCACATGGGAAAGAAAGAGATACATTTGATCAATCTTGTCAGTAATTAAGCGATGGTATTGTATCGCACTCATTAATCCCAATTAGAATCTAGACAATTCCAGAAATTCTTTAGTTCTCCTTGTGTGTCTTAGTTTTGTATGATTTAAAGTGAATGATCATGCCATTTAAGAAATAATAAATAAATTGTTGCGATATAATCCTGATAGCATTACGAGCAATTCCAAACGTTGCATCGTATTCGTTTGTAACGATCCAAAATATAATATCGGAGTATCGAATCACGTCTTATCGATACGGTAAAGTATTGAAATGGATCGTGCATCACTATGTTCTAACTTTATGTACTTCATTACGTTTTGTTAAAGCTTAGACTTGAGTAATTAATTCCCTTAATTGATTGGCATACCGTTGTAATATAAATGTTGTTTCGATAATTCTTCGAGACTTCGGCTATCGTAATTGTTTGATATAAATTTTAATTAAGGGTTTTACACGTATTTATCTTTAGTTTTATGATAATACATAGTTATTAAGGCTCAAGTGTATATTTAATCAGTCCATAAATCAATCCGTTTTATTTTTTAGTGAATTTGTGTAGTAGTCGCTGGTGATACTGTGAAGTCTAAAATGGCCGCTTTAGTGGAATCATAATAAAATAATTATAATATGAATTATATTATGTTACAATTCGTAAAATTGTCACAGAGTGACAATTCATTCATAATCAATCTCGAACCATATCAAGAGTTTTAACGTGATTCATATTATTATTAGGATTTGCTAAACCGGCCATTTTAGGTACCTTGAATTCGATTTCCAATAGGGATTTCAGTGTAGACGTAATGAAAACTAAAAAACTTGGACCTTTTAGGATTTTTTCAAAAAGGAAACAATGGTGTAGGAATCGTTTTCAAAATTCTTATCGTAATGGGGATTCTTGGTTTGTTGGTTAAACATAAGGACATGAAGTCATGAACCACACTTAGTATTAAATAGAAAATATGTGCCAAGATCTAAGTATCCAAGTCTCAAAGGATTTGAGGTTTTTTTTTTTTTTGTGATTTGATTTTGAGGTTTTTTTTTTTGGATTTGTTAATGTGATCATGATTTGTGTTTTTTACTTTTTATAAAACTGACCTGTAATTCCAAATAATTATTAACAAAAAAAATAAACAAAACTAAACTAAACTAAACAAACAACTCAGTTCCGAACTCAAAGCTTGTACAACAGCTTATCGTTAGCGGAACCTAGCTCCAATCAGGAAAGTATCGACAATCCATGATTGGTACCGATATGATCGTAATTCGTAAGGGTAAAGCCAGATTGGCGCAGCAAGTTTTGTGCTGAGATCTCAGTAAAGGGAATTAAAGGATACTTTAGCTTGTTATACGCGCGGCTTTGAACGTATGGAGTTCGATTATAGTCCCACGAGATCGTACTCAGGACACAAAAAGTAAATATATGAAATAAATGTATTTATTTTCAAGTAAATAACAACAATTAAATATTATTATTATATTTTTATTATTATTAATATTTCTTTTAATTTTTAAATATATATTTGTTTTTTTTCTGTGTAATTTTTATACTGTTAATTTTGATGTGTTTGTCTTGTGTGGGCTAATAAATGCTTTTTCTTTCTTTTCTTTCTTTCTTTTCAAAACTTAATTAACGAGAATTAAATTAAATCAAAACAAATGAAATCAAAAATCTAAGTCAATCAACTAATAAATCAGAATAAATGGAAAAAAGCAAATTGAATAAAACGAAGTCAAAATAAATTGTCTGGTTGGTCTGTGGATGGGTGACCACCCCTACATACCGAGTTTCCTCCGTGCCTCGGAAAGCACGTTAAAAAGTTGGTCCCGACTGTTTTTTGACCATCTTTGGCAGTCGTTACAGGTAGTCAGTGGCCCAAAAAGTCTGACAAACAGTCTTACCAAGTGGTATCGTACTACCCAGCACCTGTGCCCAGCACTAATAGGGTTGTGGAGGTCTAATAAACAAATAGCTGCATCCGGCAAACTAGGCAGATGATGATGAAGTCAAAATAAGTACATAGTTAATACCTTCTTTCCGACACTGGCACAGCAACATGACTGCAGGAACAATGTCGGATGAAGGGGATCCTACGTGTTAATCCAGTCTATAAGTACTATCTGTATGCTATAGGTATTTCATCCAAATCCATTCTGTGGTTTTTCGTGAAAGAAGAACAACAATCCATTCATCCATCCACACATTCTCACAAACTTTCGCGTTTATAATATTAGTAGGATAATAATGTTGCACTTCTAAACTTAATATTATAAAGAAGAAAGAATTGTTTTTTTTCTTTTGTTTGTTATGTGTCTCAAGAACTACTTAACCGATTTTAAAAATTCTTCCAACATTAGAAAGCTACATGTTTACCGAGTAACATCTATACTAATATTATAAAGCAGAAGAGTTTGTTTGTTTGGTTGGTTGGTTGAACACGCTAATCTCAGGAACAACCGGCTCGAATTGAAAAAATCTTTGAGTTGGATAGTCCATTTATCGATATAACATCACGCTATGACCAATAGGAGCGGAGCAGCAATAAGAAATGTTGCAAGTGGGAAAAAAGCTTCGTTGAGCAGGCGATGCGTTGCGATATCAAAACTTCACGCGAACGAAGTCCACCAGCGGCGGTGCCTGCGGTAGTGAGGCTGCCTTATGTTCTTACGGTCCCGGGTTCGAAACCCCGTAGGAGCAAATGATTGTGTGATGAGCATGGACATTTGTTTCCAAGTCATGGATGTTTATATGTATAATAAGTATATATTTACAAACAAAAAATACAGACGAATTGTGAACCTCCTCTTTTTGGAAGTCGGTTGAAAAGTATATAAATGTAGTATATCAACAGTCTGGTGTCCACGACACAAGCCTTGCTTAGTGTGGTACTAGATGGCGCTGTGTGTTAATGTCCAACGACACTTATTTATTGACATTTTGCCCGACCTGGGTATAGACCACAACCTCAGCAGTCGAGGGAAATAATTTGAATGTATTTCTAGCATTGCGGTTTGATTAATAATAATAAAATAATATTAATAAAAATCTTTATTTATCTCCACAAATGATTATTTATTAATTATTATTATTTACTGTATTTTTTTTTATTTTTTATTGTTATTATATTAATTATTTATTGATATTTACTTTTGTGTTGTTTTCTAGCTTTACGTGTAGGTATGTAATTGTTGTTTTATTTCCAATACTTAGTTGCCCTTAGCTTGTTCCTTGGCGAGGTGTCCACAATCAACTATTGTTAGTCAATACTATCGTTACGACACTACCGGTAACGTTCGACGATAACGTTGATCGTTGATACTCGTAGTGAAAAGTTTCATCATCATCATCTCAGCCGACAGACGTCCACTGCTGGACATAGACCTCCCCCAAGTGTCGCCACATTGACCGGTCCCTTGCGACTCGCACCCACCGGATTCCCGCAACCTGGAGTAGGTTTACCCTACCTTTACCCACCTTTTAACTTTGACATAACTTTTAGTTAAGAAACAAGTTACTATGGATGAATGCTGCTGTTGCAAACAGTTCTTAAGAATTTATCATACAATTCTTACAATCAAAATTAACGAGATTTATTTGAATAACACCAGTAGTTCAAAACCAACAGCTTCTATGTTCTATCAGTCAGATGCTTGGCATAATTATATAAGCTTCTCACAAATTGCGCCCATTTTCCACGTTTTTCGCATTCAATCTGACCTAACTACCATTTTAGTGTCGTCGGTCAATCTAACTGGGGTGCGTTCCACACTGTAATCCTGCAGATACACGGTGTCCAATACTTGTGGACTTGTTTGCTTCATCGACCATCGGATCTTCGACAAATATGGCCAGCCCACTGGCTAGTGTCGCAGCTTGCTTACTCTGCAAGCTAGCGTCTCTGTCTATAAAGTTTGGCATGTGCATACATTTTCGTGAGTAGGTGCTGCATACTGCTTCCAAGCGCATTGTTAAAACTGCCTTCTGTTCTATATCAATTGCAAAACACACTTCTTTATGACAACACGTAGAATTACGAAAAAAAAATTAATTCATTGCATTAAAACGACTACTTGGTAGACCACCCAGAAGGAGATGGACTCAACCTTAAAAGATGTCCAAAAATCGCATCCGATCGTGAAAAGTGAAACTCAAACTCAAATCATTTATTTCAACTAGACCATTACGGCACTTTTGAATGTCAAAAAATTGAAAGAAAAATCAAAGCTACAGTCACAGACACAAGGCATAATAACTTGAGAAAGTACTGCCCATTCCCTAGCGTAGATCTCTATGGAGACGAACGGGCAAGAAACTCCATGGACACTCTTTTCAATCAAAAATGTTGTTACAAAATCTTGGTTACATCTTTCATGTTGAGATTATAGATATATGTGAGAACAATGTAGAAAGACGTGCACAATAAGAGCGTCCAGAGTAAAAAAATAAATCAACAATTTATTTAAAATAAAGCAATTCATTGAAGAAGGACTTTGCCTTGTAGTGTTTGAAAAATTCCATGGCTCGTCAACGTAACTACCAAAATGAAAGCGGTTAAGTTACCAACACGGATAGCGTTGGGATACGCAATTACATCGCAGAATGAACACTAAGTATATTTTCTAATTACAATCTAACAAGCTATCATCTACCAGAACCTCGATCTCCAGCTAATCAAGCAGCAGTGCAACCACAATCTATTATTGTGGCTGCAGATAAAATCGTAAGGGTAGACTCTGACTGCCGCGGTTACATTCCGTCGACGTTCACGAGTCATCATAACTCAATCGAACAGGGATCTTGATTGCGCTGCTGGCCGTGGAGGCGGTACGGTTAGCAGAAGTGGAGATCATGGTGAAAAAAGACAAAATAAAGAGAAGGAAAGTAGTTTTTTTTATTTTCTATACTAATATTATAAAGCAGAAGAGTTTGTTTGTTTGTTTGTTTGATTGAACGCGCTAATCTCAGAAACTGCCGGCTCGAATTTTGAAAATATCTTTTTGCGTTGGATAGTCCATTTATCGAGGAAGGCTATAGGCTATATAACATCAAGTTATGACCAATAGGAGCGGAGCAGCAATGAAAAATGGTACTAAATCGGGGGAAATTTTATTCCTTTTGTGAGCTTTTTCCCTCTTATGTGACGCAGACGAAGTTGCGTGGGCCAGCTAGTTTATTATATAGGTTTTTATTAATATTACAATTTAGCCTAATATGGCTAATAAGCAATTTTAATCTAACTTAATTTGCTAAAAGTTAAATTATATGTAAGAGCACGTCCATTGCGTTTACTTAGCGTCTATTAATGCAAAGTCACTGTGTTCTTGTGTCCATATAAATAGCTAGGTACTATAATTATTACACTCACGGTAAAGTCACAAATATACAGGGTGTATTTCACCTCATCACAAAGCCGTTAACCAAGCATTCTGTATATCAAACTAAGTAACTTTACGCAAAAAATATTGCTGGGAAACAACTTTTTTTTTGAGGTTATAAATCATGTTTTGTGGTATAACTCAATGTAACACACTCAAAACATAGTGCGGATGGATGGATTAAATAGTTCGGGGGTCATAGAGATATTTAAAGAAAAAATCATGCGATAAAAAGTGGCATATAAAAAAAAACTTGTCAAAATCTTGCAACTTTGACCCCCAATATCTCCGTAACTAGAAGGTTCCCAGGTATAGTGTAGAACAAAAAAATGATCAGCATAACAAGGAGAACAAGTGCCTTTCGTATTCGTTAAGAGGTGTTTTACACCCTTTATAACACTACATTACACTACACTAACTCAAAAGGTTTAGTTCTTTTAAGGAAAGTAGTTGATAATGATTGATGTCATTTGTGGCGCCCGCGTCTAAGCCCAGGAAACTCTTCAATTAATAATAATTGGACACTAGATAGTTGATATACTACATAAATACTTTTTTGTTTTTACATACTACAAACAAATGTCAGTGCTCATCACACAAACATTTGCTCCTACCGGGATTCGAACCCAGAAACCTAACTAATTCTCCGAATGAATTACGCAGAGTTGTACTAAAAGTTTTACCTATACCTACGATATGAGACAATAAGCCTATGAGAGGTAATGAGACACGATTGCGACTTCGGGCCGCTACTGAAAAAAATATTTATGAAAAAGCCTAAGAATTTTAACAAATCGATTTAGAACCAAAGAGAAGTTCAGTAATTCCACTAGTCCCAAACACCAGTTCAGTAGAAAAATGATACGTTAGGTATTTATGTCACATTTGAAATACTTTCCTCAAGATGACAAAATTTATTTTACATAGGCCCAGAAAAAGATGGCGGTATTATTTGGACTCTTTCTCAAAGGATTGCAATCGCACTAGATCGCTAAAAGTGGAAGTAAAGAAGGGAGGCCTTTCCAGCAGTGGAACAATGTAGGCCTATAATAATATAATACATACATACAGACATTACACAGCGCCATCTAGAACCACACTAAGCAAGGCTTGTGTTGTGGACACCTGATAGTTGATATACATCATATAATTATACTTTTTGTTTGTAACTACATACTTATTATACATATAAACATCCATGCCTCGGAAACAAATGTCCATGATCATCACACAAACATTTGCTCCTACCGGGATTCGAACCCAGGATCTTATGAACGTAAGGCACCGGCCACACAGAACAGACGTAAGGCACGGACCCGTCGCAGTCGCGGCGCCCGTTTAATCTACTTGCATATAAAATGTATACAGCCGTCGCGACGTAAAACATACAGAAAAGACGGGACGCCCGTCACGACGGCGTCCTATTGGAAAACATATAGAAAGGACAAGGCGCGGGCAGGGCGCGGGCCTGCACGGGCGCAAGCGGGGAAGCGGAAAGGGCGCGGAGGGCAGGTTTGGACATAATAATGTAAAAACATTGTGGAGTCATCTTGTATACTTCTTGAAAACGATCAGGATAATAATGTAGATCCTCCATTATTTAAAAAATCTATTCTGTCCATTGCTTAGCCATACCGGATGTACCCAGTAACGTCTAACCCTCTGCAGATTAGCGAGATATACCAGTGCCAATACATCTTCATCTTCAGAAGAAGACATGTTGTCGTATCAAAATCGGACGGTTGAATGCCGGGTAAAGCTTCTAGTGCGCGCCATAAAAAGTCGTGACGGCGCCCTGTCTGCGACGGGTCCGTGTCTTTTCTGTATGCGTTAAAAAGTCGTGACGGCGCCCTGTTCGCAACGTGGCCGCGCCCCGCCCTGGTCTTGCGTCTTTTCTGTGTGGCCGTTGGCTAAAGCAGTCTCACTACCACTCGTCATCTGCCTAGCCTTTTCCCAACTATGTTGGGGTCGGCTTCCAGTCTAACCGGATGCAGCTGAATACCAGTAATTTACATGGATCGACTGCCTATCTGACCTCACAACCACACAACCCAGTTAATACTGGGTAATACGATACCACTTGGTAAAACTGTTTGTTAGCCTCACTACCACTACGAAATAAAAAAAAATAAAAAAAGTCTGTTTGGAGTTTTTTTTTAAACAGAAACAGTTAAAAAAGTAATTAATGTGTAAACTATTAAATAAAGGAAACCAATAATATACCTACATGGGCTGCATAAATAATACGTCAATAAAATTAAAACCAAGTTTTTAATAGTAGAATAACTTTTAAAACTTTTCTGCGGACCGTCCACAGTAAACTAAACGAGTCGCATGCCTTTCCGGATTCTATCTGTGAGGCTGTGAGCGCAAATCTCGGAAACTGAGTTACCTAGAACAAATTTCAATGCTACTTAGTAATTGTCGCTGGTCGCGTATTTGTCGACTAGTTATATGTCGTGGGTTTGTTCGAGTCTTGCCACCTACCACGAATCTAGCCGTTTGATGCGGAAGTAGATACAGGGTGTAAACCACCTCATCACAAAGCCGTTAACCAAGCATTCTGTACATCAAATTAAGTAAGTTCATGCAAAAATTATTGCTGGGAAACAACTTTTTTTTTGAGGTTATAAATCATGTTTTGTGGTAGAACTCAATGCAACGCACTTAAAACATTGTGCTAGTGGATAGATTGAATAGTACGAGGGTCGTGGAGGTGTTAAAAGTCAAAATCTTACAAGTAAACTCGTATTTAAAAAAAAACTTGTCAAAAAAGTTGTAACTTTGGCCCCCCATATCTCCGTAACGAGAAGGTTCCCAGGTATGGTGTAGAACAAAAAAATGATTGCAATGATGGGGAGAATAAGTGCCTTTCGGCTTCGTGAAGAGGTGTTTTACACCCTTTATAGTTATTGCACTGTATTAGACTTTCACGGATCTTCACTACACTTAAAGTACCTACTTACGGGATTATATCCGTGATTTTCTTTTGATTCTATGAGCTCCCGATATTTGGACGCTGTTGCAGGCATCATGATCGCGGGAATACTGAAGAGATATGGGGGTGGGACAAAAATAATTATGAGTAGACAGATCTGTCTAACATCTTTCTTAGTCTTTTATTAGGCGCACTACTGGAACTCGATTGTAACTCACGACAAAACGTACTCACAGTATCACTCGGTTTTTCTTTATAATGGAGATACGTCATATAAATTTTTTATAAGGTTTATCACTGTATTCCACGTTCTTGATAGTTTAAACCGGCCTCACGATTGAAATTTATACCGGAATTTTATACCGGATGTACATTGCGACCTTACACATGATTTGACATCAGTAAAACGCTTTAATTAGCTTCACCTGTAACCCTTAAAATTAACATAAATCATCTTGTAATGGCTCTAATAATTCCTGTAATGACTTATAAGAAAACCAACGATCACAATAACTGGAAAAGTAATGTAACCTAAAATCTAAACATTGTCTGATTTTACATTGGCCATTGCTGGGAGACGTGAAAATTGGGCTCGTGAAACCTTCCCAAATGCTCACATTAATGGCAAAATTCTAGCCCTGTAATGTCAGGCCCAAGTTTCTATGGAGTTTGGAACTTCTCCTTTTCTACACATGTCTAGTTTGGATGACAATTAATGCATGGTTAACTAGAAACGTCATTCAGAATTAAAAATGGCGGACGCCCAAAGATGGTGTAGGTACTAGTTATTTTTTATGCGGATCACGGTGGTATTTAATGAAAGCGTTTTCTCAGAAGAATATGAGAAAGCCATGGCAAGTAATATTTAATGATAATGCTATCAAACACACAAACAGACATCAAACTAAACATCCCTCAGTGCGACATTATGCCTCTAAATATCCATGTTTGGCACATCCGCGATGTTCACGCTCATGTAAATGATTTCTCGGACAGAACATGGCCTGACTAGGGAGCATCGCTAGTCCCATGTCCATTAATAGAGACTGAAGCACCAGTTATAAATATTAATGGCATTATCTTATGCAGGCCTAATGTTGAAACAATGAATTAAATTAGTTGGCTAATGTCCTTTGGTAAAAAAGTCTGCGATGTTAAATTTGATTAGGTAACGAATCAATGTTTTATGCGTTTTGAGCTAATAATTCAACTCTTTTTTTATACAGTACCACTTATTAAAGACTAATAAAGTCTAATCTAGGGAATATGCATCAGTATCTACTTTAATTCATCCGTTCACTGAAACGCGCTGTTAAAAAAGTTGGGTTTAGATTTCTGGATGCTTGAACTGTTATGCTACATGCTATGAATATGTTCTGAAAATTCAACCCCTTTTTTTTAGGATGGGAAATCATCAAATGACTTCTCCCACTCTGGGCGGAGCGGGAGGGAGTGTCAGACTCTTACTGACTAAAACCCATCCATATTCCTTCCTCGCCCTTTATGTTCCGGGGCCGCGGTATCTCTTTCGAACAGGCCCGCAACCCCGGCAGGCTTCGGCCCTTACGGGCCCCTCCCCTTATGCTGACATCTCTTTGAAATTCAACCCCTTCAGAGATTAAATAGTGTTTAGAAGTCTGATTGGAAGTTCGTTATTTTTTCTTGCATTCTGGCAACCTTATAAGTCAAGTAAGTAAATCACTAATGTAAGAGAACATCAGTCTGCAAGTATGACAGAGAGAGCAAAATAAAATCATGTTTCGCCAGACTATATTAAGCAATTACACAACTCAAAAATGCTGTCAACTCTTACAGATGAGCATATCACAAGAAATGATAATCATAAAAATTCTCAACATCAAGAGAACCCTGTCAATAGCCGCTAATAACACTAATTAAAGTTAATAAAACAGACTGTTTAAGTAACTAATTAATTCAGAATTAACAATAGACCGTTAGCGAATCTTCACGTAAAACCATAATTAAGGACGAGACGGAATAATTTCTCCTCAATTATTTCCCTTTTTTGTCTCTTTTTAAAGCAATAATCCCTTTTTTGTCACGTTTCATCGAACAATCAGTTTTATGATAATTTATTGTCTCGCTGTTGTTGATTGTTTTGATCTAGTGGTCGCAATCACGATAGCTGCGCATTAGATCCTTTTTTTATTTTTTTACGGACGGGCAATCATCAAATGACTCCTCCCACTCTGGGCGGATAGTGTCAGACTTTTACTGGCTAAAACCCATCCATGTTTCTTCCTCGCCCTTTATGTTCCGGGGTATCTTTTTCGAACTGTCCCGCAGCCCCAGCAGGCTTCGGCCTTTGCGGGCCCTTACCTTTTTGCTGACATCTTTTTGTGACACGGCCTGTTATAAGACGGACGGACGGCTAGCTAGCACATAGCTCACCGTCTACAGGCCCGGCACATGAGGTCCTGGGTTGGTCATTGTTATTGTGTTCTTTCATAAGGAATTTATCAGAGGCAGTCACGCCATCGCCACGGAGTCAGGATTTGTCCCCGGTTAATAGTAATGGCTCGCCTCTTATACCATCTGCCTAGCCTTTTCCCAACTATGGCTAACCAGATGCAGCTGAATACTAGTATTTTACAGCGTGTTTTTTGGAGCGACTGCCTATCTGACCTCTACAACCTGGGTACTAGGCAATAAAATTCCCCTTGGTAAGAATGGTTGTCAGACTTTTGTTGACCCAGTGACTACCTGTAATGACTGTCAAAGATCTATCTACAAATGACAGCTGGGACCAACAGCTTTATGTGGTTTCCGGGACACGGAGGACACTCGGTATGCAAGGGTGGTCACCTATCCTCAGAACGACCTAAGTAAGCACGGGTTAACCTAAAGATTGACCCAAGCGGCTGTTATTATTTAGCCACGAACTACTTACATGGGACTTATAAGTTATTACGTGCACCTCTGCTTAAAACTTCGAGGATTTCAGACGTGATGTCATACTGTTTTTATATAATATTACTATAGCTAGCCCGTACTGTCCCACTGCTGGGCAAAGGTTTCCATCCATTGATTCCATCGGTAACGATTCTGTGCTATTTCCTTCCAATTCTCAAGGAAGACATCCAGTTCGTCCCGCGCGTTCATGGTCTGCCGCGACCTCATGTCTCATTTCAGGGCACAATTCCTTAGCCTTACGGGCCCACAGTTCGTTCGGCATGTGACAGACATGTCCTGCCTAGTTCATTTTATTACTATTAGCCCCCTGAGCCACGTCAACGATTTGCGTTTCGAAGCGCAGTGACAATATACTGTTTTTATTATTTTACTGACTTAGCCTCGGTTCAATTACTTGGCTTTCAGAGCCTAGTTCTATCCCATAGTCATTAAACGGCTATGTTCCATGTGGTTCATCATCATCATCATTTCAGCCGAAAGACGTCCACTGCTGGACATAGGCCTCCCCCAAGTGTCGCCACATTGACCGGTCCCTTGCGACTCGCATCCAACGGATTCCCGCAACCTTCACCAGGTCATCAGTCCACCTAGTGGGCAGGTCACATTGCTCGCAGAACGGATGGCCGATGGGGCCGAAAAATTCTGGAGTGGCGACCGCGAACCGGAAGACGATGCGTTGGAAGACCATGTGGTTACTTTCACCAATTTGTGATTAGGTAGAATTTGATCTTTGCAAGTTTTATCTTCATCTAAATTCATCTTGGGAAGTCTAATGCAACAAAATCACAACTTTAGGCATGTCGTTGCTCTTCTCTTCTGTTTCTATAAAATTAAGTATCTTTACCTGATCTGCGGCTATTCTGGATTTCTGGCGTAACGTTCCAAGGTGTAAAATTACCTGAAAGAAGAACACGGCATCAGATTTTATAACTCATCGTCTCCCCTACCCTTGTTCCATGTCACATGGTGTTGGCGCAACACGTTTTCTCCTTCCATTTTCTTCAGTCAGACGTCATGGCATCATTTACTCCTTTCTCTTCATATCAATCTCATTCACTCACATTCCAAGCAAAGACATCAGATATTTACGAGGGACAAGATGAAAATAATCGTTATCCAAAGTGATATTAATATTGGGCATTGTGGCCGGTAATGTAACCATTTTTATTGTAATATGTGCCCTAGTGTCTACCTACTTGATAACAACAGTATTTTGGCTACATTTCCAATGATGTCCTAACATCCAAAATTAATTTTAAACTGAACCGGTAATAGCATGATTTTTATTTTGGATTATCTGGATATTCTTTAGTAGTAATTCGACATTATTATGGACCAATTTTTCAAAGATTTTTATAGTTTTGGAGCCGCCAAAAGACCTAGTAATTATCTAGGTTCCCAATAGTGTACAAAAGGCTTTATTTTCCATTTACTTATTACTTTTTATTATTTCAGTTAGTGGTGATAGCTGTGATGAGTCTTTGGTGTGACTCAGGAGGGGCTTAACGGAGTTGTTGCATGGTTACGGAATAATGTGCTGACTCTCAACGTCACAAAAACCAAATACGTGGCATTTGCACATCGGTCAAACGTGCTACCTCCACGTTCATTATCAATCACGGCTCACACGTATTGGTCAACCCACCAGCCTTGCGTTTGTTGTCTTCAATAGACAGATGACGTTAAATACCTTGCAGTTACATTAGACCATCTTCAGCTTCAAATCACATTTAGACGTCCTGAGAACGAGCTTGCGCAAACGCATTTACATATTTAGGAGTCTAAAACATGTAGCCGACCTTCGCATCATCAAGATGGTCTACTATGCCTTGTGTCAGTCGCTTATTGACTACTGTATGCTGAGTTGCTGCTGAAATGGACTTGATGGAGGCGGTAAGAGCTCAACTTGCAATTCTTAAAAAAAACCCAGACCCGACAGAAAAGTAACATACCTCAATTTTTTTGTTATTATTTATATAATCATATTATATAGTTTTTATATTCGAAATCAATGGCTAACACCAAAATATTGCCTTATGTTTTTGTTCAGGCTTTACACTAAAAAAGTACTAAATGCCTACGTATCTACACAATTCGTAAATATATGTAACTAAATGACGTAGAAAAGTAAGTAGTTATAATACATCCCGTATTAAAAAAAAAAATAATGAAAAAAAAATAATTAAAAAAAAATATATTTTAATTTAAGTTAATTTTTTTTTTTAGTCAGTAAGAGTATGACACGCCCTCTCGCTCCACCCAAGGGCGAGAGATGTCATTAGATGATTTTAAACCACCTTAAAAAAAAAAAGTTGAATGTTGTACTAGGAGTTCAAAAATTATATAATACAGCTGTATCTCCAGGTCTCCTGGATACATCCCATAACTATTTATCGTCATTTAGTTACATACATTACGAATTGTGTAGATAAGTAGGCATTTTGTATTTTTTTAGTGTTAACCCTGAACAAAAACATAAGGCAATATTTTGGTGTTAGCCATTGATTTCGAATATAAAAACTATATAATATGATTATATAAATAATAACAAAAAAACTGAGATATGTGACCTTTCTGTCGGATCTGGGTTTTTTTTGTATGGGACGTGACCGTTCTTCTTTATTTATTACATGTAAAATTCACCGTATATTCATTTACTGGCTCACTTATAATTAAGATAGTAACAATATGCAAAGTCACCACAGTTATATCACATTAGTGGAGTAATAACAATTGCTGCCAGTTCACGTTTGTTACAACCAGATGAAGAAATGTTCTTGCACGAATTGTCTTGCTATTGGATCTGTTGCTAATAGCATCATACAAAGCAGGTTGTACATCGACTAACTACTAATAAGATTCCTATAATGCTCTTCTAGTGGTTAAAAGATGGTATTTATGACGCTGTGTGTCCTGACTCTCTCGGTGCTGTTACCGTCTTTTGGCACAATGACTTTTAAGACGCTACTTCTTTGTAAGCATAACTTAACGTAATTAGTTCTGGCACCACATAATTATCCTACCGACGTTGTTTAAAAAAAGGCTTAAGACGCCTCTCAGACATTTTTCAACATTCAACATCTCTCTAGATGATTTTTTTTCCTCACACTTAACATACCGCATCAATCACCATCTACACAGTACATTGTACAACATATACGTGACAATTTCGTAATGAATTCTGACAATTAGCGAGCACGAACTGCATTTGATCGCGGTGACCCGAATGCTTAATACACTGTTTTATTTTAAGTCCCTGGCTCAATGGATGTGACCTCAATTAACGCTTTGTGCAGTAATTATAACTATATGTTAGCTACTGGCGAGTGTGGTATAATTATCACGTATTTGTAGTACAAGTTTTTTTGTTAAATAATTTTATTGGAAGTACTCTTCGCATGTGTTGCAGAGGAATGAGGAAAATATCGTGAGAAAAGTTTTGAGTATGAATGTGGATAGGTATTAGATTAGTGGAAGACAAAGAAATGATTGATGGACTGTGTAAAGGATAAAAGGGAAACAAAAGAGGTGTGGTATGAAAAAGAAGACATGCTTCGGCGTGCAGTGTTCTTTTAGCTTTCGTGACTTCTATGCAATATGTACGCATAAACAGCGTATGCTTACGGACATAGCAGAAGCAATAGCAAGAAGAAAGTGGAAGTGGGTGGGCTATAATATGCCGTAGACTGGATGGAACATGGGGTGACTGGAGTACCTTTATGATGGGAAAGACTTCATCCCCTAAATGTAACTCCTGCGGAGTAATTGATGATGTATATCATTTGTTGATGGAATGTGTTCAGTTTCATTCAGAGAGAGAAGACTGAGTTGTTCGACACATTGGGTCTAGATAAACTACGGGTCGGGATTATGAATGAAAAACTCTCAAGTCCTAACAGTGAAGGAGCTTGTCTTTTGTTCAGGATTTTATCGCCTTAAGTTAAACATGTTTGGTACATATAGAATAAGAAAAATCGGACTGAGATATACATGTAGTATAAAAGTCCAAATAAATCAAGAATAAAAAAAAAATAAAAAAAAAGGTTGAACAAGAAGAAGAACAAGAATTTGACATCAGAATCCTTTCCGTTACCTATCGGTGCGTATTAGACACAACACTCTTAGTTGATTACCAAATTAGACTCCAACTGTGTTACATTAACTAACATATCGCCCTTACATTCTATTTCAAGAACATCTAACAGTACATTTGAGTACAAAGAGCTCTTTCAGCATTACTTGTATTAAACGCTAAGCCCAGTTCAAGTTTCGTTCATTTTAGCCCTGATAGGGTTGGTACTGCTTTGGTATCTTGGGATACATTTTGGTTAATTTTACGAATCACTGGTTTTTTCTTCGAATTATTTCACAATGATGATAACAGCCACTTAGGTTGATCCTCAGGTTAAACCGCTTGCCTAGGTCGGCCGTGGATTACATACCGAGTTTCCTCCGTGCCTCGGAAAGCACGTTAAGCCGTTGGTCCCGGCTGTCATTTGTATGTCTTTGGCAGTCGTTACAAGTACTTATAGGCTTGAAAGTCTGACACCAGTCTTACCAAGGAGATTGGTTTACTCAGTAGCAGTACTAAGTGGGTTGTGGAGGTCAGATAGGCAGTCGCTCCATGTAAAATACTGGTATTCAGCTGCATCCGGTTAGACTAGAAGCAGACGCAAACATAGTTGGGGAAAGGCAAGCGATGATGTTATTTGGTAATTTCATTTGGTAAAATTGTTACGTAAAATAAAATTTCTGACAGCCCTAAATACATTCCAATAGTACTTCTCATTAAAATCGAATAACTAAAGACATGATCGTCTTTATACGAAGTGAAATATTTATAAGACCGAAGTTGCAATGAATGCAAATTGACGGCTGTTGAAAACGTACTACATTCACAATTACATTGCTCTTAATTATTTAAATTATGCAAGTACTGGTTCTTAGAACTTACGTGTGGTCTAAGACCATCTCATCATTTGTCATGAAGATGACTGAGCGACCAGATTCTATTGGCCCGTGGCGAAATCTGGAACTAAGTGGACTTGTACTGAATTTTCGTACAATTGCTTTGGCATTCGAAACTAGCGTCGTCTTGAAATGCCAAGGTATTCTGGTCGTTCTGATAGGAATTATGTCAGAAAGATGACTTAGCACCATAATACTCATAATCGTATGAATTTATTGTGTCAGACATGTAATTAAGCGGCGGCGACCTCTCGCGTCCGGCCCTGGTTCAATCCATGGTCCGGAGCGAGACGGAATGGGAAGACGTCACCTCCACAGATGGAATGGGCCACGTGGTGGCCCCCCGACTACCGTAGGCGCGGGCCTGTGGATGGTGAACTATGGGCTAGCTCGCCGTCGTCCGTCCGTCTTATGACGACAGGCCGACGGTGCGTCAGTGTACCACGCGACCGCGGCGTGTCAACAGAAAGGAAGGGGTCTGCAAGGGCTGAAGCCTGCCGGGGCTGCGGGACTGTTCGAAAAAGATACTGTGGCCCGGAACACAAAGGGCGAGGAAGGAACATGGATTGGTTTTAGTCAGTAAAAGTCTGATACTCCCTCCCGCTCCGCCCAGACAGGTTTGATGATTTCCAATCCGAAAAAAAGACTTGTAATTAAAATATAATCGTGTCATTGTTTGGGAAACCGTATTAACAGCCAGCTTAAATAGATACTAGTTATGTCCGCGGCGTCGCACGCGTGGAGTTCTGTACGGTCCCACAGGATCGTAGTACCGAGTAGAAAGAAAGTATCCGTTTAGTTAAAAATTAAATAAATATTGCTGGACATTAACACACAGCGCCATCTAGTGCCACACTAAGCAAGGCTTGTGTCGTGTACACCAGATAGTTGATATACTACATGTATAGGTACTTTTTGTTTGTAAATACATACTTATCATACATATAAACCTCCATGACTCGGAAACAAATGTCCATGCTCATCACACAAACATTTGCTTCTACCGGGATTCGAACCCAGGACCCTAAGAACGTAAGGCAGCCTTCACTACCATTCGGGTCGTCGAAAGTTATCCAGATTATGAACCATCACCTGTGTTCAAATTTCATCCAAATCCGTTCAGTAGTTTTTGCGTGAAAGAGTAACAAACCGCCATCCATCCTCACAAACTTTCGTTTTTTTTTATGTTAGTAGGATATAATAGGACATTAAATAAAAACAAAAATAAATAAGTATTGCTGGACATTACACACATCACCA
The DNA here is from genome assembly GCA_916618015.1 of Xestia c-nigrum. NCBI lineage: Eukaryota > Metazoa > Arthropoda > Insecta > Lepidoptera > Noctuidae > Xestia > Xestia c-nigrum. The sequence goes on from OU745260.1 coordinate 19,674,957, forward strand.
TCCAGTGCCACACTAAGCAAGGCTTGTGTCGTAGTCACCAGACAGTTGATATACTACATGTATACTTTTTGTTTGTAAATACATACTTATCATACATAAATAACATCCATGACTCTGAAACAAATGTCCATGTTCATCACACAAACATTAGCTCCTACCGGGATTCGAACCTAGGACCCTAAGAACGTAAGACAGCCTCTACCGCTGCGCCATACGGGTCGTCAAAGCAATAATAATTATATATATATGTATAGGGTGACTGGTAATTATCTCATAATAAAAGTTGTTTGTTATCATGAGCACAATCACGTGTTTATGTTTCGTACACTAATTACCAGTCACCTTATAAAGGGTGTAAAACACCTCTTCACGAAACCGAAAGGCACTAGTTCTCCCCATCATTGGGGTATTTTTTTTTGTTCTGCACCATACCTGGAAAACTTCTAGTTACGGAAATATGGGGGGTCAAACTTACAACTTTTTGACAAGTTTTTTATTTTGAATACAAGTTTTTTTTGTAAGATTTTGACTTTTAACACCTCCACGATCCCCGTACTATTCAATCCATACATCAGCCAATGTTTTGAGTGCGTTACATTGAGTTCTACCACAAAACATGCTTTAACCTAAAAAAAAGTTGTTTCCCAGCAATATATTTTGCGTAAAGTTACTTAATTTGATGCGCAGAGTGCTTGGTTAACGGCTTTGTGATGAGGTGGTTTACACCCTGTATATATCTTGATTCAGAAAGTAGTACTTCTGTACACAGCACGTATTGTTAGGAGGTGCCTCTCTCAAGAGCCCTGACCATAAATTTTAAGAAAATGAATAATACTAAATCTATGATCATCGCAATGGCTGGGAGGCATTAAAATTTGCCAAAATAGCCATAACTTGAAACTCAGACCCGACTTAACACTAAATTGCCGTCGTGTATTGACCATTGCAGCTTGTTTTCCTGTGAAAAAAAGTTTTTTAGTGTAACAAAAAGACACTCCTGTAACATTTGCAGGTGAATAATATCATAATGAGGTTTCATAGTTCCTCAGTTGGGGCACCAGCTCCTCTTTGTGTAAGTGGGAGGATCGTAAGACCACGACCACTTAGTGTGTGTGGTGGGTTACACATACCTTCAAATTTTTGGTTCTAGGACATGCCCGTTTCCTCAAGATCTTTTCCTTCACCGTTTTGAGAGCTGTGGTGATGAAAGAATTTTCGGAAAGTTGAGCCACGGTCATTTCCTTAGTGACACCAATGCTCTCTCAACTATCTGATTGATTCTGATCACACCAGCTGATCAGAATTAGAAAATTCAGTTAAGCCAGTTTTATTTGGACAAGCCCTCTACACTATTCCCAAATCACTGCAACTCCTGCAAGCCAGAAACAACAGGGGCGACGACCAAAAACGTGCCCAGAGAATGCAGCTTGACGAAGTCCCAGAGAAAGAATTTAACTGTCTTAGATCCCGCAACGAAATGTATCAGAAAATAATAGTAGAGGAGTAGGCCAAACATAATTTCCACTCCATATCAGCAGGAAACAGTAAAGGTGTAATGAGGAGGGATGAAACGCACGTGACTAAAAGAGTAAGGACATGAACGTTGATGGATGGAGAAGGAGAGGAAGGCTAAAGAAAAGATGGATGGATGGTGTGAAGAATAACATGAAAGAGAAAGCAGTAAATGATACCGTGACATGGGAGAATGGAAGAGAAAAACGTGTTGCACCGACTGCAAATAGAATAGAACAAGGGCAGAACCAGAATCAGAATCAGAATCAGAATTATTTATTTATTTTTTATTATTATTATTATTTTTTAATTTTTAATTTATTTATTTCTGAGCAGCGGTGGCCCAGTGGTGGCGGCCCCGACTTACGAACAGTAAGTCGTGGGTTCAAACCCAGACAGGCGCATTACTTTGTGTAATTTATTTCATCACCACTGCTCTCAAAACGGTGAAGGAAAACATCGTAAGGAAACCGGCATGTCCTAGAATAAAAAAATCGAAGACATGTGACATCTACCAATCCGCACTGGGCCCGCGTGGTAGATTATAGCCCATTCCCTCTCATTGAGAGGAGGCCGTGTCCCAGCAGTGGGAACATTATAGGCTGATGATGATTTATTTATTTCAGGTAGATGATGATCAGCAGGAGACAGAACAAAACGAGGCCTATAGGCACAAAGCGACGTTTACAACTGGAAGCTAGCTAGTTAAGCCAGTATGTAATTATTTTGAGGAAGTTGTTTTGTCTTATTTAATCTTAAAATACTAAGAAACTCAGAAGACACCAGTATAAGTTCTCCGAAAACGACTAATTAATGCGTTTCAGATAAAACGAACCCTCCTTTGTTAAGTCGGTAAAGAGGGCAGTGAATCATGATCATGATGTCAAGTTTAACCAGAATATGACTCAGTTCGCATGACAATAAGTCAGGTATTCTTTTGTCATGAGTTAGGAGTAATACTATTGTCTTGAAAGCAAATAGTTTAATAAGCGATCAAATAAAGAAATCCCTTTTGATTTCAATTGGCTTGCCCCTGTTACTTGGAGACATGATATAAGTTCTGCAAAATGTAGGTCTATCTACACTAGAATATTGAAAACCAGAAGAGTTTGTTTGTTTGGTTGGTTGAACGCGCTAATCTCAGGAAATACCGGCTCGAATTGAAAAATATTTTTGTGTTAGATAGTACATTTATCGAGGAAGGCTTTAGGCGATATAACATCACGCTACAATTACTACGAACGGAGCAGGAATGAAAAATGTTGCAAAAACGGGGATATTTTTTCTGCCAAAGGTGGACAAAATATGACAGCCGGGACCAACAACCTATTGTGCTTTCCGAGGCACGGAGGAAACTCGGTATGTAAGGGTGGTCACCCATCCACAGACCAACCTAGGCAAGCACGGCTTAACCTAAGGATCGGTATTTAGTTAGCCACGAGCTCATTTTACGACTATTCCTCCAAAATATATTTTGTGATTTTTCCTTCTCTTTTACCCTAAAAACTGCGATTCCCTTTACATCCCAACTATTAACTCCAAAACACGAGTATAAAACCGTCCACCGCTCAGCTGCAAACGCATTCATTGCACGACAATGTAATACCCTGATCACGACGACTGATTTGCACTATTATAACATTACCACATAAACCCTTCCATTACAAAACCCACAAACATTCAAATTGGAACCCTAACTCCATGAACTTAAAGTGGATGTAGTTGTTGATAAAGTGGTAGATACTATTATGACATTACCACCTTAAATATTCCATTCGGAAACCAAGCACCAATCGATTCTAAACTCAATCACCTTCAACTTAAGGTAGGTGCGGTAGTAAATGAGGCAGTAAATTAAAGGTTGTACCACAGTATTATGGCTGACATTAATGACATTCCTGCGTTGAGGACTCCCTCACTTTTGAAGGTTATAGAATATGGCACGAGTATACTTAGCTTTTAATTGAATAGGTTACCGTGGTATGGAAGTTTGAACAATAACACATCATCATCATCATCATTGTCCTGGCCTTCATCATCATCACCTGCCCAGCCTTTCCCCAACTATGTTGGGGTCGGCTTCCAGCCTAACCGGATGCAGCTGAATACCAGTATTTTACATGGAGCGACTGTCTATCTAACCTCCACAACCCAGGTAATACTGGGAAATACGATACCACTTGATAAGACTGTTGTCAGACTTTTGGGGTACTGACTACTTGTAATGACTGTCAAAGATGGACAAATGACAGCAGGGACCAACGGCTTAACGTGTTTTCCGAGGCACGGACGAAACTCGGTAAGTAAGGGTGGTCACCCATCCACGGTACAGACCTACCTAGGTAAGCATGGCTTAACCTAAAGATCGACCCGAGCGGCTGATATTATTTAGGCACGAACTCCTCATTGTCCTGGCCTTTTTCCAATTTATATAAGGTCGGTGCAACAAGTCTTCCACTTCTATATTGATAAATGATAAACGATAAATGATGTTTATTTTGCAAATTGGTGTTCACAAACACTTTTACACGTCCTTATTTTTTAAACTAGATGGGGCCGGTGTTTCGTACCTGACTACTCTGAGAAGAAACAGCCGAAACAAACTCAGAGGTCGTATTACTTCTGTATTACTCGCCATTTTATCAGACACCTCTTTTCTAGCCAGATAATTATTCACACAGTCCATCCATCGTTTCTTTGGTCGTCCTCTACTATTACAGCCGTATCTCATGTCACGATGAAAAGTTTCAGAAGGAACAGTCTGACTGACTCACAAGATAGACTGATGACCTGGTGATGGTCGTCGGCAGACTTTGAAAGCGTAAAGCAGTTGGTAGTTCTGATGCTGTTTGAAGTCTATGTCAGAAATTGATGTCTTTTGTTAGAATCTTGTTGATGATGATAGCAGAACTGTCTGAAAAAGCCAGATGGGTAGATTCCATTCGGAAGATAAATAAATAAATATCGCTGAACATTCACACACAGCGCCATCTAGTGCCATACTAAGCAAGGCTTGTGTCGTGGACACCAGATATTTGATATACTACACATTTACTTTTTTGTTTGTAAATACATACTTATTATACATATAAACATCCATGACTCGGAAACAAATATCCATGCTCATCACACGAACATTTGCTCCTACCGGGATTTGAACACAGGACCCTAAGAACGTAAGGCAGTCTAACTACCACTACTGGCGTAGTGGTAGTGAGACTGCCTTCGGGTCGTCATATAGATTGCTATCTAAGACTCGCAAAATACTCGGTAAATTCAAAAAGGAGCGGACCTTTAACACATTCACTGTCCACAATAAGAGACAATAGTTAAACAATCGCTCTGAACCATATGTGGCTCATGGGACAGGAAAAGGGTTAATCAACTGTAGCTGATACAAGGCTACCAATACTGATAAGGATGAAAAATTGATGACAATAAAACGTTAAGTTACTGCCAAGCCAGAATGACAAGAACATCTTCAAGTCAAGTTCTTGTCCAGAAACCGAACCTTAAACCCAACGTTGTTGTATTTACAAACAATAAAGTATACAGGGTGTAAACCACCTCATCACAAAGCCGTTAACCAAGCATTCTGTACATCAAACTAAGTAACTTCACGCAAAAATTATTGCTGGGAAACAACTTTTTTTTTTGAGGTTATCATGTTTTGTGGTAGAACTCAATGTTACGCACTTAAATTATTGTGCTGATGGATGGATTGAATAGTACGGGGGTCGTGGAGGTGTTTAAAGTAAAAATCTTACAAGAAAAACTTGTATTTAAAAAAAAACTTGTCAAAAAGTTATTAATTTGACCCCCCATATCTCCGTAACTAGAAGGTTCTCAGGTATGGTGTAGAACAAAAAAAATATTGCAATGGTGGGGAGAACAAGTGCCTTTCGGCTTCGTGAAGAGGTGTTTTACACCCTTTATACGTAGTATATTAACTATCTAGTGTCCACGACACAAGCTTTGCTTAGTGTGGCACTCGGTGGCGCTGTGTAGTAATGTCCAGCGATATTTATTTTATTTATTTATAACGTTAACAAGCATCAGATCTACCCACCAAACCATACCTATTTCCCTAACAGCATCAATGTAATTTTATTTTACAATATTATACAACAAAAACCAGTTACTCTAGCGTTTCCTTCAAGGGTAAAACATAATTAAAATCAGCCCACATCGTCGGTACGTTTGAGCTAAGCGACCAATCTGTTTACTGATTAGTTATGGTTATAAGACCTAAAGACACGTATCACTGCCAGCGATTAGCGACAAGCGGGTAGCGAGTAGCGGTATGAACCAAAAGATGTGCCTAGTATGCTGGGTGAAACGCACACCGACGCAGAAAAGTTTACCACGTCTTCAGTACATTATTCTCAACACCCTCACTAAATTTTACATCTGTAAAATGTCTAGTGTGTTCAGAATGAGTGCATCCTGTATAATAATTACTTTTAATTCCACAAATAGATCCGGGCTTCGTTGTAGGATGCAGCAACGCCGCTAAAAATAATCTCCGCAAAAAATCTCAGATGCTTGAAGTGCAAAAATATGGTGTTACTCCACTAACTCATTCTCATTAAAGCCAAGCAATCAGGTAATATTCTAGTGATAACATAAAATAGCATCAAGCCTGCATTCCCCCAAGACGTACCTAGTCATCATCATCTTCCTGCCCTTGTCCCATTTTATTTGGGGTCGGCGCAACACGTTTTCTTCTTCCATTCTCCCCTGTTAGACGTCACGGCATCATTTACTCTTTTCTCTTTCATATCAGTCCTTCCACAATCTATCCGTCTTTTCTTTGGCCTTCCTCTCCCTCTCCATCCATCAACACTTATGTCCATCACTCTTTTAGTCACATGCGTTTCATCCCTCCTCATTACATGTCCATACCAAGCCAAACGACTTCCTTTCAATTTTTCAGTAACAGGTGCCACTTTCAAACTTCCTCTAATATATTCATTCCTTACTTTATCCATTCTTGTCACTCCACACATCCACCTCAACATTCTCATCTCCGCTACATGCAATCGTTTTTCATCCAAGACGTACCTAGTATTTCACCTATATTCCCAGATTTCGCTAGTCACGCTTAAGTCTCATATAAGGCGCGTCTATTGTCACCAACCCGTTCCAAATCCAGGCTCCGTGGTTGCTACTAGGAAATTCCTAATGGAAAAACCCAATAATACATTGCCCGACATGGTTATCAAACCCAGGACCTCATTCTCGAGACAGTCAACCAGACCTACTCGCTAACCGCTTCCTCGTCAACAGGGACAGGTACCTAACACCTACATAGGTATTGTAGGTAGTTAGGTACCTACTTAGGGTTCTGTCAAGGTCCTAAGTGATTTACGCGAGACTGACGGGTTTGTGTGGGTTTTGTTGCGTGATTATGATTCATTTTGTGAAGTTACTGTCATATTATTGTAATTCTTACTAGATTGTCCTTTTGTCACTGGAAACTTGAAGGTGTTTTTTTTTATTAACGGTGGGAAAGATCGAACTAGATTCTTCTAAGAGTCATTGTCAGCGTTTCTCTTCAAATTATTCTTACGTCTAGTATTGAGTCTTTTGTCTGTTACTCACCCATTGGTGTCGATTCTGTTGTGCACAAACTAAACTTAATTTAGGCTATTGCTATCTTTTTTCTCTAATAAAACGAGAAAGAGACGGACGTAATTTAGAGCTGTCAAATTTAATTAAAACTAATATTTCCATACAAAATAAGGGTGCACGTAAAAACTTGTCGACTAAAAACACGGTAAAGCGCAAGGCATGAACTAGTTTGACATCTCTAACTTAGTTCATAGCTATAGCCGTTCTTTTCTCGCACTGCCTTATAGTAAAAGATAGCAATAGTCTAAATTAAGTTTAGTTAGTGCACAACAGAATCGACACTACCGTCTTAAATAACTAAAATAAAAAATCAACAGTCATTTATTCACATTATGTTGATAATCAACACTTGTTGAACGTCAAAGTTTACAAGAGACTATCCCCGAAACGACTACCCTTGGGGCCAAACCTAAGTCTTATGTCTATTTCACATCTACATATTGTTTTCACAACTATGTTGAGGTCAGTGGTTAGTCTACCCATATATTTTATGGAGTTAGGTACTTCTTTGACCACCACAACCCCGTGGACTGACTTTGGACAGGAAGGAGACTTCAAAGCTAAACGGGAGTTTTATGCATATGATTGACTGCAATAAACAAAACCAGAATAATATATGATACTCCTCAGGATATATGCTAGTATGATAGTGTTTTGAAAATACATATAATACATAATGTTGCTTGATAAAAAACAATCATGAGCTTATCTCTAAAAAAATCTTTTAAGGAGTAAAGAGCAAACCAAAAATACATACGTTCATTTTGATGTTTTGGCAAGTTACAATATTTTTTTTTCACTTCTCATGCTCTAAAAGTACGCCGTTATAGCCCTACGAAGCGGGATTAAAGTGACCGTTTATTCCATAGGGAGTAAAAAGTTATTTAAAAATTGAACGATCTTTGACTCTGAAACATGGTCACATAAGAGTAACTTGTCAAAGGTTTTATTTAAATTTCGAATTGGCATGCAAATAGAAAGCGGTTTATTGAAAAAAAAACCAACGAACTCTTCAACGCGAGAAAAATTTATGGTTGTTTGTGAGCATCGTTGATTTTGAAAAGCAATGCCTTCTGTTGCTATATGTATAGCCGCTGCAGTAATGTAGGTACTAATTATCTGTAGAGTGTGGATCATCTTCATTGCGAAAATGTTGAGATTTTGTGTTGTGTTTTCAATGGTTAATCTGTGACTTACCTGATAGAAGAAAAAACTGACCGCTCAGTTCAGAATTTTTGTCGAGTGTAAATTTGTTCAGTTTTAAATGACTATTTTTCTCGCACTCGAAGTGAAAAGTACAGTTTGCACCTCGAGACTAAACGCCAATATAATATACCCTCGCTTTCATTGCCTCCCTCGCAAGCTCGGGAGTCAAACCACCTCGGGTATATAATGGCTTAGTTTAGTCCCTCGTTATAAAATATACTATTGTCCACTCAATAGATTTTTATAAAACGATCCAAACCACTCATTCCGCATTATTCGGCCGGCAGTGACTGACGTAACAACCACTTTGTAGTTCAAGCTGATTAGAACTTTATCCTAACAGTATTTAAAACGAAGTTAGAACCACCACTATACTGAAATTACTCTACCCAGTCCAAAAATACCTAAAATCTCGCCCTCTACAGAACCATCACGTGTAATATATTTCATTATTACGCCACGCTCTATATAATCGGCGATCATAAAGCCCGGCGCACACGATAAGATCTAAAACACATCCCGCTAAATGAGTTCGTGTGTACAATCTTTAGCCCTTATAAGATTTTTTCCATGTTATTCTTGTTTTTGTCAAGGGAATATCGTGACTTTGTGAAGGGTCTGTTTGAAGCCAGTTTTGTCTGGCTTATGAAATTTTTTTGTAGTCTTTTTTAAGGTGTCTGCCCAGGCCCTTTCTCTACGCTGTACCCTGTAGTGTGCCTGGAAGCCAACAATACGCACGCCCATAAAACAAGCAGACTGTCCAGAAATGCTAATAACATCATGCAGAGTAACTTTTAGGCTTATAGAATGACAGTATCAGAAACATGTCACGGTCTACTATGCCCACTACAACGTATTACCGTTTATAACGGTCATCATATGCAGTTCTTTGTGTTGAAAAGTATGGAACTATGCCCAATACACCGTTCCGTCACCGACTAACATCGTCAACTGTAGAAACAACTGAGATGAAAGAAAACATATTTATTCGGCACATGCCTTAGGTGCAAACAACAAAAACAAAAGGTAAAAATAAAAAATAAACTTAAATCTACACATCATCATCATCATTTCAGCCGAAAGACGTCCACTGCTGGACATAGGCCTCCCCCAAGTGTCGCCACATTGACCGGTCTCGTGCGACTCGCATCCAACAGATTCCCGCAACCTTCACCAGGTCATCGGTCCACCTAGTGGGAGGTCTTCCAACGCATCGTCTTCCGGTTTGCGGTCGCCACTTCAGAACTATTCGGCTCCATCGGCCATCCGTTCTGCGAGCAATGTGACAGCTGCCCACTGCCGCTTAAGATTGGCAATTCTTCGGGCTACTTCGGTGACCTTGGTTCTCTTGCGGATGTCTTCATTTCTGATTCGATCACGCAAGGAAACTCCGCGCATAGCCCAGTACACAGTATAAACTTAAATCTAGACAGAAAAAAGAGATAGTACTTGTGTGTCTGACAGCTGCGCCAAAAAGGCCTAGTTCAGCAAATTGCCGAACAGCTAGTGCATGAAATACTTTGACAGCAATTGTCAATTTACTGTCTAAGCACTCTGGAAACCCCCACTTCATTTTGTTCATCTTTAAATGTCCACGATTCTTCACTCTTCATTACATAATAAGCAGTGAATTTCCCTAAGTAGTCAAGTCCCAAGAAATCCTCTTAATTCTTGTCATCTCCTGGCTTCTTAAGCAGGGTTAGAGGAACTAATTAGTAATGGGCATCATTAGCATTGCAATGCAACACGATAAAGTAGGGTTGTAAAGTGATGGTTTTATACATGGTGAACACACTAATTACAATATTTAACTATTAGGACTAGTCCGTTGTTTGTATTCTGTTTTGAAGGTACTCGTTAACAAAGGACCATATTAATGTTAGATGCAGAATATTGTTTTACCCAGTACGAACTATATTGTGGAGGTCAGACAAGCTGTGGAGCATGACATGGAGCGACTCATGTAAAATACTGGTATTCAGCTATTGGAAATAGGCTAGGGGGATGATTATGATGATCAATACACATGATACGAAATCTGTGTGGGAGGTCATACGTAAAAGACGTTTTATTCGGTACGGAAATCGAAGACCAAATTCCAATTGATGAAACCAATTTTCGTAGCCAATCGAGCCATCAAATATCTCGTTTATTAATATATCAAAATATCTATTAAGACTATGGATCGTTTTTTGGAATAGACTATCGTTGTATTAAAGCAAAGCCGACATACTAATTACTTGCGTTTTTCAGTAGCTTGTCCTAATTTCGACCTCATCATCTACGAAACAGTTAGTCTGGTTTTGTAATGTTTTTTTCCATACTATGTTAGGATCGGTTTTCAGGTCAACTAAATGCAGTTGATACCAGTATTTTACATGGAGCGACTGTCTATCTGAACTTTACCACCCATGATAATTATCTCCATCTTATTCTCGAGCTACGGACACAATTGTTCTTTATCAAGCTCTCTATATCTTTCCCCACATCTATTTTGGCAACGACAGCCAACTCCATACTCACTCCTTCCATCCATCTGATTCATACAAAGTGCATTACGGCCTATATCTATGCAAACAGTCACATGCGGAACCCTAAGCAACAAATATGCACAGTGCTACCTCGTAATAGAACCACTGCGCATACTAAATGGCCCTTATAAAGGACCGGTGCGTTTCCATTTGCTCATTGTAGTATATGAGATTCTAATTCTACTACAACTCAAATAAATACTGGTTCTAATTGGTATCGCATTATTAACATCAAGTTGGAGTACAAGCAGCGAGCTTTGATATGGAGATGGTCAGGACACTTGACTAGACGTGGAGCTGATAGGTGGTGCAAATCCCTTACGGTATAGATTTTATTTTCTTTGGGACAACCTCTTACTGACGGGAGATTGGCATATCCCATCAGTAAGAGGCTGAGGCTAGACTAGGCAGCGATTTGTGACGCGACTGGAAGAGCGAAACGAGAAGGATATGGTATGGCTACATTATAGCGAGACTCCGGCGTATAAATTGTCTAATAAATTCGCTTCTATTTTGCTATGTTGGTGTAGCCGATACCGTGATTACAGTAATGTTGTTCCGATCGCATAAAGAAATCAAAGATCCTAGTAATAGTTGATGTGCAGTGTAGTATATACGTGTGCATTCATTTACTTGTTTTAATCGCTCATGTGTGGCAGATCGCGTCGCGGCCTAATGAGTAATGTAGCCTCAGCCAGAGAACAGCGGTAGCCCAATGAAGACCCCGACCCAAGCAGATCGTGGGTTCGAACCCTGGCAGGCGCGTTACTTTGTGTAAATTATTCCATCACCACTGCTATCAACACGGTGAGGGAAATACATCGTGAGGAAACTGGCATGTCCTAGAACGAAAAAATCAAAGACAATGTGGCATCTACCAACCCACACTGGGCCCGCGTGGTGGATTAGAGGCCATATCCTCTGATAGAGAGGAAGCCTGTCCTTTAAGCAAGCCCTTCAGTCTTACCAAGGCGTTACACAGTACTTACTGGGTTAATGTAACGGAATTAACCAACAATGCTAAAAACAATGCAAAAATCAGTCTCATATAAATGGACCGCACACAGTCTATTAATTTGTCCACGACGTATTTACAATAAAATCAAAAATAATTGACGACCCGTGAAACAATGCGCACTCCATCGTCACGTATCAAACGCACTAACATTCAAATTCGCACTAACTGTCTCCATGATTGTCATTCTGCGACAGTACTTCTTATACTAGCGATATTTTATTAACTTCCAACCTTATCTGCTGAATACGAGTACGTAATGCTTAGTAGTTGGTAACAGTGCAAGTAGTGCCAGGTGCACTTGACAAGCAAGATATCACGCCTGCAATCCCCGAAGGGGTATACAGAGGAGTACCTAATAAGAGACTTACATTTCGCCAGTTATGTTTAAGTCCCATGTAATTAGGAGCGAGCCCAAAACCATCATCCAAGCACTTGAATCCAGACTCAGTGATTGCCACTGAGAAATTGCTGGTGGAAAAAACCAAATAGGAACACTTGGTTGACCATTTTTTTTCTGGGCGGAGCGGGAGGGAGTGTCCGACTTTTACTGACTAAAACCCATCCATGTTCCTTCCTCGCCCTTTATGTTCCGGGGCCACGGTATCTCTTTCGAATAGTCCTGCAGCCAAATTTTGTTGACCCTTGAATCGAACTCAGAACAGAACTTCAGCCTCAGTAATGTAGTAATTGTGTAATTGAGTGCTATTTCTATAAATGTAGTAAATAATAACAATTCTTAGCATTCAATAGAGCTTCATACCATTTAACAATAAAAATTCCAACAAGCCATAAATTCCTTACTGGAATCATCATAGATTTATATTCACTTCCTTTTAATATTTTATTGTTAGATAATAAATGGAATTTATCACCAGCCATGTATACTATAAGAATTATCTATAAATATCTAAAAAATATTAACATAACATTACGCTTGTATCGTCCAAAGGAGTAGGCAGACCGCATTTCGTCAGATATGCTCAAGTTTGGTGGGTTTGGCCTTAATTAATTAAGATTAACTTACAAATGCAGGGTGTAAACCACCTCATCATGAAGCCGTTAACCAGGCATTCTGTACATCAAAGTAAGTAACTTTACGCAAAAAATATTGCTAGGAAACGACTTTTTTTTGGGGTGAAAATCATGTTTTGTGGTAGAACTCAATGTAACGCACTTTAAACATAATGCTGATGGTTGGATTAAATAGTACGAGTGTCGTAAGTAATGGTGTTTAAACTAAAAATCTTACAATAAAAACATATATTAAAAAAAAACATGTCATAAAGTTGGAACTTTGACCCCCCAATATCTTCGTAACTAGAAGGTTCTCAGATATGGTGTAGAACAAAAAAAATATCGCAATGACGGGGAGAACAAGTACCTTTCGGCTTCGTTATTAGGCGTTTTACACCTTTTATGCTCAAATTTGTTGAGTTTGGCCATAGTTAAGATTAACTTACAAATATAGCATATCTTGACTCAGAGACAAAACAGGAAGATAAATCTCAAATAAAAATATCAATGTAACTTTTCCCAACCTGAAGACTGAACCTAGGACACCGATGACTATTATCGGCAGTCGCTCTTGTGACCGCTGAACCAACGAGGCAGATTTCATTTTACTTACGTACTTGACAAAGATTGTACAATTTTTTATTATTAAATGGTCCACAGATGTACTGGTACAAAGAGTGGGAGGGGGTCATTTGATGATTGCAAATCCGAAAAAAAATGGTGTACTGATTTATTATTACAATTAAAATTGTATTAAAATTAAAATATCATTATAGTTAAAACTGTAACAAAATTATTTTTTTATTAAAATTAAATTAAAAAAATGAAAATTGACTAAAATATAAAAAAAAACAAAAAAATGGAATAAAAAAAATAAAATGATAATTATTAGTCCACATTTATTGCAGGGGTCAATTCTTTTTTACTAATTAGGGATGAGGAAGGTTATGTCCATGTCAGATTGCTTTGATATATCAACATACTTAAGTGAAAGTACTTTTCCCAAACGAAATCTAAGTTTCCCAACTAGTTTTAAATGTAACTGTGCTGCCAAAAGCCCACAAACAGTATGGTTTTCTTGTTATTAGCATTATAACTATCTGTGTGCCCAAATATGGCCCAAGACCAACCAGATCCCTAATCGACTGGTCACAGTAGCCATTGTAAAATGTAGTGTACGGTACTTGTGGGGTGACCAGATTTTGAGGGTTAACGGGACTTTCCTCATACTTCTAGCCAGAGCAAACAAAAATTGACTCAGAAATTCGTTTGTATAATATTGAGACCAAGGAGTACAAACACTGTTTTAACCTTATGCCAGACAGGTCTGACGCTAGTCTTCCAATGAACCTTGGAATGAATAGAATCTTCTAATCATGGTTTAAAAATAAATTTAAATTGTCACTTCGCCCGTTATCATGGCGCTTGCAACAGTGTCAAAATATCGGGAGCTCAAACAATAAACAATCACGTCGGAAGATATCCCGTTAGTGACAATATAAGCCAAGGACGACAATTCAAAAGAGGAGAAGTTAAAGACCAAATATTAAAAATATACAGGGTGTAAACCACCTCATCACAAACCCGTTAACCAAGTATTCTGAACATCAAACTAGGTAACTTTACGCAAAAATAATTGCTGGGAAACAACTTTTTTTTTTGAGGTTATAAATCATGTTTTGTGGTAGAACTCAATGTAACGCACTTAAAACAATGTGCTGATGGATGGGTTGAATAGTTCGGCGGTCGTGGAGGTGTTAAAAGTCAAAATTGAACAAAAAAAACTTATATTTAAAAAAAAAACTTGTTCAAAAGTTGTAACTTTGACCCCCCATATCTCCGTAACTAAAAGGTATGGTGTAGAACAAAAAAATGATTGCAATTATGGGGAGAACAAGTGCCTTTCGGCTTCGTGAAGAGGTGTTTTACACCCTATATGTTTGATTAGCAATAAGTACAGTTATTGATTGGCTAAATGGCAAGTTATCACTGAGTTACTGATAAACATGTTTGTCGTTTACAAGCATCACGAATGTTTAGATCAATCAATCAATAAAGAAAAATACCTTACTAAACTATTTCTACTATAATTATGCAAAATAATTCCAGAATTAATTCACAATGTTCATAGACTTGTAAATCATATTGGTTTTACTTATTATTCTTCTGCATTTTAATTAGAAACTTTAGATAAATTCCTTACTTAAAAGCATGGTCAATTGGCCACCCTACAAACAAGGTAAGTACTTCCATGTACCGAAGAAATTGACCATAAATATTTATTGTTACCGAAATGGCTAAAACTATCATTACTCTTGTTACTATACAAGGTAAGCAGAGATATCGGTAGTTCAGGATTAAGTATTGCAAGGCGAGGAGTAATTGAGTAGTCTGAGGTTCGAATAAACTGTGGAATGTCGTAAGATCTAGGAATTACAACGGTATTTAAACCCGTGTTCACTAAAACTAGGAAATACCTAAATTAATGCCTTAATAAAATCTTACCATAATATTCTCAACTCTGCTTATATTCGATAAAAGAGGCATGTGTAGAGAACACCAAATGCACATTAAAATATGTTAATCTACACTAATAATATTAAAAGAATAAAAATTTGTATTATTGTGTGCGTATTTTTGCAATGAACAAACTCAACAACTACTGGGCCAATTTCAAAAATTATTTCACCATTGGAAAGCTACATTCACCCTGAGTAACATAGGTTATATTTTATCCCCGTAGTCCCACGGGCACGGGAACTACGCGGGTCAAACCGCGTGACGTCCGCTAGTTAATTGTAAGTCCAGTTATACAAAATCATCATCATCATTTTCTTCTTCTTCCAAACTTCTCTATATTTTGTCATCTCATCAGACACTTTTTTTCTTGCTATATAATTCTTAACACATAGTCCATCCATCTTTTCTTTGGTTTTCCTATACTCAACCTTCATACTCAAAACTTTTCTGACGATTTTCTTCATTCCTCTGCATCACATGCCCCATGCCATGACAATCGATTTCCACACAACTTTTCAGTCAACGGTCATTTTAAACAAGTATAAATGAATATTCTTCATCAGAGTTTTCCACCACACATCTTTTGCAGCCATACAAAATATAAAATCAGAAAATATTCAGAAAACTGACAATGTTAAGTGTGCATAGAAAATGAAAAAAAGCTAAACTATATAGCACCAGAACATTCAATCTGAACTAACTTCTTGTGCTGTGTTGAAATGGCGTTATTTACGACCAAAATTTTGCAACAACAAATCTATGAAGTTAGTAATTACAATAACCAAAACTTTACAAATTATTTAACAGTCTACCAGCTGTTTAAACATTTCCGAGTCTTCAACTACCAAATCAGGACACTCAACTAAGTATTACAAATAAACAACAATTGTAACATTTCTGCGGATATCTACAAAATTATCGTCGGATATAAATCATATTTGCCGTTGCAGTCATGAGTCAAGCCAACAATCGCCAATGAAACTCAATCTGATTTCTATCAGACAATCAAGTATCAAAGGAGATTTATACGTGACCAATGTAATTGGTCTCCATCCCCCCGCACTGTCCTGGAAATTTCATAGAAATCGAGGTCACACTATCTGTCTCTAGAGACCAAAGTTAACTGGCTACCTTAACTGATTTTCTGTCAAGTATAATCAAGTTATTTCTGCTAAAGCTGTTTGCGACAAGGCCCTTAACGGGTTCGATTCCCGTTTGGGTTATAACCGAATGCCACTTGTTTAGATAAAGCTACTTATAGGAATGTTTGAGATAGCCGTATAGTGGAGTTAAATCCAATAATTAGGTATTATTATTGATTTATTGGGATCTCAGAGAATCTAATTATAAATGATTAATGGTACTTAAGGTCAGTTCGTAATTGGTAATAAATAATGTTATCTGATTAATCATAATTCTAATATACAATAAAGATGCTACTTTGTTATTAAATTAAATAATGATGATCAAATCCTAGATTTTCTTAAGTAATCGTTGATTTATTACTTACTAACAAGACATGATAGTTCTGGTTTAAAAATCTTGTCGGAATTTTGTTGAAACTGATCTATTTATTCTGATTAGATTATGATACCTACATTTAAACTTAATAAAATTCAAGTATAATTATATTCGCAGCCGATAATGAATCATGTATTAAATTCAAGTAAACCGGTATTTTACTTTTTTCTTTTCATACTATAAAATTTATGTAATATTTGTCATATTTTATAAAAGTCATGTAAATAAAAACAATCAACTTAGAAACATGACTTGTAATGATCTTTACAAGAGATTAAATAACCCACTATTAGACATGTAAAAAGAAATTAAATATAAACTTCTACCGAAAGGATCCTGTATAGCCAGAAGCAATTCTGATGCACATGTCTTTAATAATAGCTCTGCTGACCATAGAAGGGAAAAATGGCGTGAATATAGAATGTAGCACCACATATAAGTGAATTTGCAATCTGTCAGCTTGAATATGACCAGTCGCTGTGAGCTAGCTGTGGACATGTCTGAATATAATTGACGAATCATCGTGTGCGCGAGTCAGTGTATCTAGAAGTAGATTAGGCTTGCTGCATGCTTTCAAACCTTTTAGAAGACTGATAACTGACACAGTGTGTTTCGAGAATATTAAAACAAAAAAAACTGTTACAAATGGTAACAAGAAGAAGATTAAAAGCATGTATAATAAGCATAAAGCCTTGTAAGGCGCGGTGTATGCAGGTGGAGTAACTGGACTGGAAATAGTGAAGTGTTGGTCCTCTGGCGGTGAGATGGGCAAACGAGATGGTTGCCATCGCAGGAATAGCCTGGATGAGGCTGGCACGGGAACATGGAGGTTGGCACAAGCAAAGAGAGGCCTTTACACAGCAGTGGGTGAAGTCAGCCTGTACATTATGATGACATATTAAACAAACAGGGTAGTAAAAGGAACAGAATAATGTCTCATTATTTGGAACTAAACCTCGGTGAATTTGCATAGTACTTACTGTGAGGACAGTGGGCACAGCTACTGAAAAATGTCTGATCCAATAACACTTGTTAATCGCTCCCAAGACACTAATTTTTGAACTTCTTTCAACTGCTAGTCTGCAACCCACCTTTTTCAATAGCAATGCATGTATCCATGCTAAGGTAACAGCTGACAGCTTGATGGATCATGAGCTCAGCTCTTTGTTCAGATGCTGCATTGAAGATACTGTCATTCAGGCTGGCTTGTTAAATTGATAATAGAATCTTTGTTTATGAATAAATATGAATGTTTTAAGATGAGAATGCTAAGACGGGTGTGTGGTGTATCGCGAATGAATAAAGAAGTCTGAAAGTGGCGCCGGTGACTGAAAACTTGTGTAGTTATCGTGGTATGGACGTTTGATGCGGAGGAATGAGGAAAATGTAATCAGGAATTGTTGAGTATGAATGTAGGATGGGTAGAAGAGTAGCGGAAGACCAGAGAAACAAGGGAGGGATGTAGTGAAGGATGAAATATGCTAGAAAAGAGGTGACCACTGAGATGACGATGAGTAGAGAAGTATGGAAAAGAAGACATGCTGCACTGACCACAAATAATTTGCAATGATTTTTGATTTTTCTGGTCAGCAAAAACACTAGACGTTAAAATATAATAAGCTTACTGACACGTCAACCTAACACATTACGGTTTTTACACACTCTTGTGCTATACTTTCTGATTAATTTGTTGCGGGATTAAAGACAGTTAAATTCATTCTCTGGGACTTCGTTGAGCTGATAGCCTCGGCGCTTTTTCATGGTCATTAACACTTAAAACGGAATATTTATCATAAGTGTTACTGATATTGTTTTAGAATTTCTTTAGAACATGCTAGGTAATCAAAAATGTATTGGAGCCACTGAAAAGTATGCCAATCTTGTTGAAAGTCAGTGTGAAGAAATATAAATGGTCTTTGAATGCAATTGCCTTGTCGTTTACTTTTTTTTTGCTTTTCAAAGCAAACAGGCGAATTAATGTTTGCAAGCCAATTCATCTTTCAAATGTTAATGAGATTTTTCCTGCAGGCAAAGAGAACACTTTTGCAAATCATGCTGCATGCTGCATCAAGAAATCGATTTGTTCATGATTGAGAGTTACTTGCAGATTATAAACTCGTTAATAAACTGTAGCGTAAAATGTTGAATAAATTTTTTATCGAGTAGATAATACCTAATCCTTTGCAGGAAAAAGTCTTCCTACTAAAGTGCAATATACAACCTTATTTTTTGTTTATACTAAACCCGAAAAGGGGTCATTGTACTCATCATTTTGAACAACTTTTTCTATGGGACGAACCCTGAAATCGCGAAAAAAAAATCAGCTGTTCCCTACATTTATGTTCGCATTTACTCGTCAAAATGTAGGGAACAGCTGATTTTTTTTTCGCGATTTCAAGGTTCGTCCCATAGAAAAAGTTGTTCAAAATGATGAGTACAATGACCCCTTTTCGGGTTTAGTATAAACAAAAAATAACCCTGTATACAGGGTGTAAACAACCTCATCTCAGAGCCGTCACCCAAGCATACTTTACATCATACTAAATAACTTTTTGCAAAACATATTGCTGGGAGAGGCCTTTTTCTGGGGTACAAAATATGTTTTGTGCAAGACCTCAATGCAACGCACTCAAATATTGTACTGGTTGATGGGTTGAAACACGGAGGTGTTTAAAGTAAAAGTCAAACACAACAAACACGTACATTAAAAAAAAATAGAAGTTTGTCCTCCAATATTTCCGTAACTAGAAGGTTCCCAGGTATGGTGTAGTACAATAAAATATGGCAACGACGGGGGAGAACAAGTGCCTTTCGGCCTCTTGAAGAATTACTTTACTTCTTTTGAAAATTTTATGTGGTTGGTTCAGAATTATGTACAGAACCGTGGCAACGGTTTGTGCGTCCCTAACACCTCGTATATTTTTTCAAACGAATTTCAAAATCATCTTTTTAAATGGTTTATCTTAAAACGCAACATTAAATAAAAATAACAACAGTAGGTACAATAATAAAATTCATGATGAATGACTTTGAACGCAATTGAATGTTCAGTACATTCAATTGCGTTCAAAGCCTTTGATGGCCAGTAGATTAATAAATGGCAATAATGTTCGATGTAAATAGGTAATATTATTTATGACAATATAAACCTTATAATTGTTAAAATGATCATTCAGTTTATTTATTTACAAGATAATTATTACTTTGTGCGATATAAATATGCAAATTAGTAATTTGTTACCATATTTTAACAATTATTTTTATGATCTACTTTTATTGCTATTCTAAATGATCTCGAGATGATATTTAAGCAACATCTTGTGTAATTTTATTAGTTTTATTTTATTAATCCCATCAGGTTTCTAAAGATCAACAATTCTACTTTTGTAAATATTTGTATTTTATATTACTTGAATCATTCGACCAATTGTTCATTTTATGTATGTCCTTTTGAATAATTTCAATAGCCTGTACTTCGACAAAACACTGAGTTTACCTTTTGACAAAATTATTATATTTGCGTAATCGTAAATAGTTAGTAGCTATTACTTTATATAAATCTGAATACAATAAACTACTGGCGATTATAATCACAGTTTTGTCAGCTTATAATAAAATATGACCTTACTGCCTGCCAGCCGCGATCGTTCTTACAATTTCCTAAATACCAAACCAACCAATTTATCTTTTATAATTAAGCACAGTTTATTTATTGAAAACTGATTGGACACAATCGATTCATACATTGATTTATTCATATCGGACGTGAATAATGTATTTCATAAAGGGCTATAATGTCAGTAATTAGTCACATATGAAATGTAAAAATGTGGTCCAATAACCGCTCCTTGAGAGACTCCGACCGCGAAGCAAGTTTCAGACGTAAAACAACGAAGTATCGATACCTGCCTTTTATATCTACACCATACACGTGCCGGCTTAATCTGTTACGTAGAATATCCGACAAGGTTCGCAAGCAACATTGTTTGTTGCACACTCAACTGTGTCAAAGGCTTCAGTTAGATTTATAGCGTGAGACAATAGATTGCAAAATAATTGTTTTTCATTGGCTAAGTTGGCGTGACTGAACCAGATTCTATGGAATTCTGCTGCCGTTTCTAAAAACTTGATCTGCCAGACAAGTCGCGACAAACAATTGACTCTAGATCGATGTTATAGGAAAATGGATGCAGATGTTTTCCTGATCACGTCACTATGTGTCATTTTTATCATTTTTGCAATTACGGAAAGTGGTGCCATTGAATGCATTTGAATGCATTTCGAGGAGCTAGTGACAAAATAATAACAGCCGCACAGGTCGATCTTTAGGTTAAGCCGTGCTTGCCTAAGTTAACCAACTTTAGGCAAGCACGGCTAAACCTAAAGATGTGTGGTTGTGTAGCCTTAGAAAGCACTATAAGCTGTTGGTCCCGGCTGTCATTTGTCCATCTTATCGTATCGTATTTCTCAGTATTAACTGGGTTGTGGAGGTCAGATAGGCAGTCGCTCAGTGTAAAATACTGGTATTCAGCTGCATCTGGTTAGACTGGAAGCCGACCTCAACGTAGTTGGGAAATGGCTAGGCAGATGCCATTGAATTTCAATGCTGTCATTATACTATTTTTCTAAGTAGTTGTGACAGTCCGATGACGGTAAATAATAACTTAGAAACGTTATACAACTCGCTATTATTTGACAACTGTTTTAATAAAAATTTGGAATTTTATAATCCTATTATACCCATGAATGGACAGGACTAATTCTTGATAACTGACAGAATATAAGACTTTATGAGAAAAGGTGTTCCAAAGTCATTAGTTGAACAATAAAATCAATAAATATGTTGATAGCAATAAACACTTCATTGAGGAAATTATATTATTACTGAATGGAATACGTAGCAAGGAGTTTAATATTTTAGCAGTTGATCAAGTAATAAAAGTCGATAATAAATTGCATTGTCTTGTATAATACCCCATTGATTGTGGAGCTGTAAATACATATTTTTTTGCACAATCGTAAAAAGGTAGGCGTGTGCTTGCTGCAGTAATAAAAGATCGATTGTGAAGTTTTTTCGTAGCAAATTATCTCCTAAACAATGGATGAGAAAAACTTATGGATCTATAAATCATTGATACAGAATGTTCAACCTAGCGGTATGCCGAAGTTTTAGATTCATTGTTTTAAAAGTTTAATTATTTCACTTTTTAAATTTAATCCATTTGGTAATAACTATACTTACAAAAATCCCGGTTTCGGTCATTGATGGTAACTCTAAATATGTGGTAAAAACGCCAAAAAAAACCAAAATAAATAATTACTGCATCTCATCAAAAAAGTTGGAAAAAAAATCACACTACTAAAATTACATTAAAATATTTAAAACTAGAAAATTATTTTAATGCATACTAGTTTACTATTTAGCCCAAAAACAATCTCCACATAACGTGCGCACTAACGCCACGCCGCCAGTACGGAGAACTTGTGCGAAATCAGCTTCTAACACACGCTAACAGATGTCGCTAGTGTTGCAAAACGAACGTGCCGCCAAGGAACTTGTAAAAGGACATTGTAAGGGTTCGTAACAAAGGGCAAAGTGAAACTTACCGGGAGGCCGATAGATGGCGTTGAGCGTTCTTGAAGTCAGATCTGCAATGAGAAAAAAGCGTGTTAAAAAATAACGCGTTATTTTTTGTGGGAATAACTTAGAATTAGAATAAAAATATTTCAGACCCGCTATTTTTCGTTATTTTATTTCATCAAAATCTTAAAATGTGTTCAGTAAATATTGTTTTTGTAACTATAACAATTTTTAAGTAAAGTAATAAGTCAAGACATTTTAAATGAGCAGTCCTTTAAAAATTGGGATAGAAAATTATAGACCTACGCACAATTACTAAGCTGTATTCGCTGCAAATACTAGGTATTAGAGTAATTATCCCTGCAGATATAATTATTAAGTATGTACGCGTATTGTCATGATAAAATGCTCATGTCCTTGTGTACGAACGTTTAAATGATTGCTGGTTAAAATAATAAAACAAAGCTGTACTCTTTGGGGAGTAAAATACTTAAAACATGAGTTATTGAGGTTACAAGTTTTTGGGTTCGTTACCAAATGGAAAGTTTTTGTAACTAGGCTGATGTTCAAAGCTTCGATGCGAATTTACAGGCAGATTTTATAGGAATATTGGTTACGGTAAAACTTATAAAAACCACTAAGTATATTTTGGTGGCAAAAACTTTTATAACCAAGCATTTTGAGGAATTTATACAGGTTATTTTCGTTATTTTTGTCACGTTGAAAAAAGCCGGATAGCACTCAAGCAATATGCGAATAATATCCATAAATAAAACTTCGAACCAAACCAAATAACGGTCGAATTAGAAAAAAAAAGCACCTCAACTAGAACGAAAAAAAAAACAGACAAAACTTCTATTTTATTTTCTAACAGAAAAAAAATCTTATAAGAAACCGACAGCTGTATAAAACTATCGGGGGTTGGTCCCCCACTATAGAAAAAATCGATGGGCGTCAACGTGGGACAGGGGTGGTTACCCCCGGGTCATTCATGGCGTTTGGATCACGCGACGCAATTTTAAATTATGGGGTGGCCGAGTAAAGTGAGTTTTTCTTTTTTTTTACACGGTCGTTATTTGTTTTTTTTTTTCCTTTTTTTCTGTTTAGTGACAATTAATTTCTATTTTCGAGTAAATTGTTTTTTGAAGTTTAGGTTAGGGCATATTTTGTGGTTTGCGGTTTCGGTAGGTTATTATTTTGAGTTAATTATGTTTTTTCCCGAAGTTTTTTTCCTCCTTAAATTATAAATATGTCAACTGTTTCAGACCTCAGTATAACTTAAACTATGATTTTTTTGAGAACAAGTCTGGCATTGTTTTAATCCGCGTTCATTAAAGGAATGGAAGTTCAGATAAATTTTTGAATCCGATTTTTTTTTCCTATTGGACGAAGTTTTTTTTATGTCCTGGAAGTAAGTGGAGCAAAAGCATGAAATGTTCATTATCCAACGTAGTTTGGCACTTACGTACTTAAGGGGATTGATTAGCCAGCCGTTTAGCTTTTTCTTTTCTGTATTATTTTTTATTTTACTGAACCTTTTTTTTTTTTTTTTTTTAAGGATGGGAAATCATCAGATGACCCCCCCCCCACTCTGGGCGGAGCGGGAGGGAGTGTCAGACTCTTACTGACTAAAAACCATCCATGTTCCTTCCTCGCCTTTTACGTTCCGGGGCCGCGGTATCTCTTTCGAACAGGCCCGCAACCCCGGATCGTAATAACTCTAGCCTCATTTACCATTATTACCTGAACACCGTCCTATTAATACAAAGTACCTCTTTGTCCATACTTGCAATATTATTAATTTTAATAAGCAGAAGCTGACATGTCGGTAGCTACATTGTCGGGTATCATAAGTAAATTATGACATCATGATCTGCATACAGGCGTGTGTCTAACGGTAGTGTGTATGCAACTTCCTTATAAATTGTATGTTGTAGTGATGAGCTATTATATTGCATTGTTGTTAGTAATTATGGTTAGACTAGCTTAGGCCCGCCGTTTCGCCCTCGCGGCGTTCGGTAATTGTCCCACGAGACAGTAAAACCGGGATAAAAAGTATTCTATATGTTATTGCAGGTTAGAAGCTAGCTGTGTGCCAAATTTCATCCAAATCCGCGTGATAGTTTTTGCGTGAAAGAGTCAGAAAACATCTGTCCAACCTCACAAACTTTCGGTTTCATTTTTTTTTTTATTCCTTTAAAAATAAATGTCAACAATATAAATAAAATATTTTTTTTAATATTGTAATGTTTGTGTTTTTATACTTACGTTTTGTCTATTGTAATTCAAAATTTTATCATACGTTCTTTCCGAATAACTGCATAGCCTTTATGCGGAGGCTTAGCATGCCTTTTCCGCCTTTTAATTAGTATTATTTATAGCATTTCTGTACATTTTAGTGGTTCCAAATCTTTGTTTACTTTTGTGATGTCATAATGACAATGATAAGCCTAGTTTTTCTTTTAATTTTATTGCTGTAACTTGGAGTTGTAGGTTTTATACATTTGATGTTTGATACCTTCTTTGTTAACCATTTTATTTTTCTATGTTCTAGAACCAACATTTTGAAATTCATAATTTCTTCATGACGGGAAGCCGAGTCGAAAAGATTCAGTCTGCATGTGGTCCTTGAGCCAGCAACAAGCTGGACATTACTCTGAAATATTTAACGTGGTCGCGCCTAAGTCTACAAAATCTTGTCCTGGCGTCGTAATGAAGTCCTGACGGCCTTGAAAACTGCTGCTGCTGCTGGAGCTACTACTATTGAGAGCCCCTGGACCGTCGACTACCTTGAAAACTTACTGCTGCTACTACTGCGACTGCGACAACTGCTGCTACTTCTACTATCCCTACTTCTGAGCACCTGGACAAGAACAGCGGGTGAGCCTCTACCCTCGAACCATCGAAGATTGACGACTGCGAGTGAGCCTATCACTGCGGCGAGCGGTTTCTGCCAACTGCGAACTTCGGACCTGGACCTGGACCGTTATCACAATGCTAACGGCTTCGTATCGGCTTCCCTAACTTAGTTTATTTCTATTTCTTTGTATTATTAAACCATCATATTTTCTCTTGCCATTTTTCTTTAAACTTTACACAATGCAACCTTACATTTTCCTCCCCAGGAAAACGTAACGTTACAATATATATTTAAGTATTAAATTTTATTTTAAATTATTTTCATTTTCAATAACTTAGTAGACACAGACATATTAGACACGTAATTTTGCTGTGTGTGCAAAGAAATAAAGATTATAATTGCGGAATCCCGTTGATGTCGGCACACACCCGTGTTTGCGGCCCAAACGGAACCCATGGACAAGCCACTGGGAACAGTGAAAGTAGAAACAAAAAGTAAATTGCAAAATAAATTAAAAATGTGATTTTTTGCGTTAGGGTTTTATGCAACAACTTATTAAACTAGCCTACATTGTACAATACTCGTTAGTAACTAATTACGTGTTTTTCAGTAGGTAGATATTCTGTTTTTTTTTTGCATTGAGTTTTTTTTAAAGATATGAGCTTTTTCTGAACTTAGTTACTTTATTTTTAGCATGTGAAGTAAAAACGAAAAAAATCAGCTTATAATAGTTATTTTTATAAATGGTTAAGCACATCACTATCACAACGCTATATTATGCTCCGCCCGTTCGCTGTTTGAGCCCACGTGGAATTTATAATATAAATCATTATAAATATTTATAATTTGTAATAAAATCCATGAATGAATACCTCATATTTTGTGGGTGTTTCTATGCATACGTAATTTTATTGTGACTGCGTAAAACTGCGTTTATAAAGGATTAAATGTTATGTGTAAATTACAAAACTGATATAAGTGAGCTTCTTGTGAAACATTTTGAATCTACCTAAAGGTAAGTTTTTTTTACCATTATTACAATAATTCGTAATTGAAATTATGTTAAGCAATTGTATAGTTCTAACTTTGAAAAAATGAATAGTATTTTATGCCCGCCGTTACAAGGTTACGTTGTTGTATTTTGATGAAGTGTCAAATGTGATCCATTTACTTGGCCCTACTGTATTAGGTGAGTTTGTTGAGACGTGCAGCATTTGTTTTTATGTTGATCCGCCATTGGTGTATAATAATGCCGTTATAAAATCGATATTGCTCTTGACCCTGTGTTACCCACAACGCAAGCAGGGTTGGGGGCGGCACTGTTCAAAATCAAATCAACAAAGCGGTTTTATCTCGTTTTAAAAAGTCATGTGATTTTTGCAGAAACGAAATTTTGTTTACCTACATATTTCATTCATATGCAGGTGAATTGTGGTGTTCATTAGAACGACGATTTAAAGATTTAGTAAAATAATAATATTAATTTTATAATCATTGGTGTCGATTCTGTTGTGCACAAACTAAACTTAATTTAGGCTAGCGCTATCTTTTTCTCTCTAATAAAACGAGAAAGAGACGGACGTAATTTAGAGCTGTCAAATTTAATTTGAACTAATATTTCCATACAAATGAAGGGTGCACGTAAACATGTCGACTAAAAACACGGTGAAGCGCAAGGCATAAACTAGTTTGACATCTCTAAATTAGTTCATAGCTATAGCCGTCCTTTTCTAACACTGTCTTTTAGTAAAAGATAGCAATAGCCTAAATTAAGTTATTGTCAGATGATGATGACTAGTCTCATTCTACTTGGAGGTGAACAACACGTTTTCTTCTTCCATTTTCTAGTCAGACATTACGCCATCATTAACTCCTTTCTCTTTATCTTATTATGTTAATGCGGACTTAAGTCTGTGGTTTAATATTTGTCTCTTGAGTACCTCCCTAACAAGATTGACGCGTGTTTTCCTTACCTATGTGAGGAAAAACTGCTTTCGGTGAACATAAGTGAAGGTACACACGTAACTTACTCCACGTGTAGAAATATAGGCCCTAGCACGAACTTGCGACGTAAGTCATACATCTTCTTGTTTTACTACTACAACACCTATAAAACTCTTAACACGGGACGGATTTAGATGAGCACACAGATAGTTTATAATCGGAGGAGCTCGTGGCTAAATAATATCAGCCGCTCGGGTCGATCTTTAGGTTAAGCCGTGCTTGCCTAGGTTGGTCTGTGGATGGGTGACCACCCTTACATACCGAGTTTCCTCCGTGCCTCGAAAAACACGATAAGTTGTTATTCCCGGCTGTCATTTGTCTATCTTTGACAGGGTCGATCTTTAGGTTAAGCTATGCTTGCCTAGGTTGGTCTGTGGATGGGTGACCACCCTTACATGCCGAGTTTCCTCCGTGCCTCGGAAAACATGTTAAGTTGTAATTCCCGGCTGTCATTTGTCCATCTTTGACAGGATTTATAGGTAGTTAGTGGCCCAAAAAGTCTAAAAGTCGGTATGTAAAGGTGGTCACCCATCCACAGACCAATCTGGGCAAGCACGGCTTAACCTATAGATCGGCCCGAGTGGCTACTTTTATTTAGCCACGAGCTGTGAATGATGAAGAAGTGAAAACATTCATAAAACTTAGCTAATACTAAGTACTCTACTTAAGTGCGAAACGAAGATTTTCGATTCTAAGTTACGTCGAGTTAGTGCTAGCCCCACAGAAATTATAGACGTATAATTAATAAATTCTAAGAATTTTACGATGTTTAGACAAGCTACTCGTGCCCACATGTTTGCTTATTTGCTAAGGTTTGAAATAGAATTTATCAATACGAGTAATAACTGACAAAGAAACTACTGATGTAGGAACCAACTGCATCTTATAGCTGATATACATTTGTATTAGTTAAGTAGTGACTTTAGTATCTACGTTAAGTAATAAAGTTGTGTCAAAATCACGACAGTTTTACTGTTAATAATTGGAGAGAAAACTTAAACAAAAGTACCGCAAAATAAGAAGCTTTCAAACACAAAAAGAGTAATCGAAATCGTTGCACAGTTGTCGAAGTAAGGGTAAGCCAAAATACACAAAAAAATGTTTAGACGAATCGAAAATCACCTCCTTTTGAAAGTCGGTTAAAATCATTAGTGCGTAGGTATGCCAAAGCAAATTTGTCACCAGGTCACGTGAATAAGATTTTTTTTTTATTACATTTATTTATCAAAAACAAAGTAAGTATACTTAAAAACTAAGCTCCACAAAACCGTTGTCATTGTCTTAGTATTAGAACTTGTCGCTTCTGAAAACCTAGTGACCAAAAAGAAGTGTTAGAAAGTTCACTTTTAGCCTAAAAAGGTACCTCAATGCCGTTTAAATGTGATGCTGCCCCACAAACGATGACACGCTTGATTACGTGTCCTGGAAGTCCTGTTGTTTGCTCATCAAAATCGTCGCCAAATTATTGGCTGACTTAATTTGAATTGCCACATACATTCTAAGAAAAGGAATGTCATCTGTAAGTGTCCTGGTTTAAACGAACAATCATAAGTCGTCTTTGAAAGAAAAACGCATCACCCTATCCATAAACAGAAAAATAAGAGCCGAATTCCAAATCATTCCAACTTTTTTACTACCGAATCGTAATGGGAATCATTACATATTTCCAAAATTGCATGCGATAGCCAATCGTCCCTTCTACAGGGGTGAATAACAAAAGAGGTGGGCAGGGACGCTACGCAGCGAGTTTTGGGGCCAAAACTACCGAATGTGGGGGCCGGTCAACCGGGAAATTGGCTTTTTTAAACTTGTGTGCTTATTATCATAAGGAAGTTTGTGATTAGCTGGTTTGTTCGGTCCGTTTTGTGGTGTTTTTAGGTATCTATTGTAAGTAAAAATAGGAGGAGCTCGTGGTTAAATATAACAGCTGCTCGGGTCGATCTTAGGGTTATGACAGGCTAGGTTGGTGTATCGATGGTTGATCACCCATTACGTATCGAATTACCTCTGTGCCTCGGAAAACACGTTAAGCACCGGTTATCTTTTGTAGATCTTTGACAGTCCTTACAAGTTGTCGGTGGCTCGAAAGTCTGTCAACCAATCTTACCAAGATATTGCATTCATCATCATCATCATCATCAGCCTATAATGTTCCCACTGCTGGGACACGGCCTCCTCTCAATGAGAGGGAATGGGCTATAATCTACCACGCGGGCCCAGTGCGGATTGGTAGATGTCATATGTCTTCGAATTTTTGGTTCTAGGACATGCCGGTTTCCTCACGATGTTTTCCTTCACGGTTTTGAGAGCAGCGGTGATGAAATAAAATACACAAAGTAATGCGCATGTCTGGGTTCGAACCCACGACTTACTGTAAATCGAGGCCGCTACCACTGGACCACCGCTGCTCTCATGTATTGCATTACCCAGTACTAACCGGGTTGTAGAGGTCAGATAGGCAGTCGGTCTACGTGTAATACTGGTATTCAGCTGCCTCCGGTTAGACTGGAAGCCGACTCCAATGATAGGAAAATTCTACGTAGTTGATGATGAGCAAGGTTACAATGATGGCGACAGCAGCTGCTAATCGCGAAGATAAAAACGTCTTGATTTTTATTCCGTTTAAACACTTTTGTACGGCATTGCCGCATTACGTCGGTGGTTGTTACCGGAATTGTACCCCAGTGTTCAAAAAATCAAAAAGTATGTTGATTTTCCACTCAAATATTGTCAGATCCACGACGATGATATAACAAGTCTGTAATTTCCAAAATGACAACGATGTTTGCAAATAACAACTAGAAATACCAAGTCCATGAATCGTCGGTTCAAAAAGTTTAAAGCGCAGTAAATACAAAATCTCAGTAGATACACAAGTTTTATAAACAAGAGTGCCTGACTAATCCAAACTACTGTTGACACAAGAAATCAAATCAAATCAAATTTATTCGTAAATGTAGGTTTCCTGTACAGTTAGATGTTTATAGTAAGATGGTCAGTTCGCTAAATTTTATTCTAGGGCATACAAATAATAATAGTTAGTGGCGCCGAAACAACAAACACACAATTAGAATGAAATAACTCAAGAACCAACTGTCACTTCAACTTCTGCAAACCCTTGAACAGAATCAGACCGTGAACATAAAAATAACAAGTAACAAACTAGTTTAAGCCAATAAATCACTTCAATGATCAATAACCGTATTGATCCGATCCAAAAAGATCCCTCATCTAAATAGATCCGGAGCCAAAATCGTTAGCCCATTCTTTACCGAATAGGGAAAATTTGCATAGCAATAGGTTAAAGTATTTGCATATTGGGTTACCGAAATAATTTTGCATATAAAAAGGCAAGGTCTATTGTATTAAAATGTACCTGGGTAGGAGCATGTGCAAGGTAAGTTTGGTAATAATACTTTTTTTTTCAACCCTTTAGATGAAATTTGGGGTGGGAGATGTAAGCAGCATCCAACTTCTGTTACTGGCTTGCAGTACGGAACTATAATTTGTGTTGAGGCACCGCAGTCACATAAGGCTTCATCGGAATAATGGCTCACCTCCTGTCCTGCACTATGTGTGGCTCCACCTGCACTCTGAGGGACCTTTCCGAGGCCACCCCCAACGCTGTCGAGGTAGCAGAGTACTGGTCGACAATAATTTAAAAATAAAAAGGGGAAATCATCGACACGAAGAAGAAGAATACGGAACTGGGTTGGTGAGTAAACGGTCTATCTTTTATTCAATCAATTTGCCAAAGGTATCAGATGATCGATCGGCTTTTGCCATCTTGCTACTTTTTAATTTAATCAAATATAATTAGTTTATTAATTCGGTTAAAAACGGCCAAATCCATCGAACTAAAAATTATAATCGAGCAATTTCAATTAATAATTATGAAGCGCATTCTTAATCCTACGTACGTCCCTATCCCAAAAACATTTTATTAAAATTCTCTAACCCTCCAACTGCCGAATGTCGAGTCAGCCGTGCGAACAATCTATCTTACGACCTTACCCATTCGATTCCTTTACGAACCGTAGACGCTAACAAACTCATACAAAACCGTATGCAAATATAAATCATGTAGTCTTTAAATACAATGCCGCATTCAAATACTCAGGTGCCAAAGTGTCACAATGGTTTGCAATAAAAAATCATTCACATTATTGTTACCAGAGAGGGTTTAGACGGTCTATTTAATATGCGTGTGAACTGAGAATATTTTCTTATTAATCAAGATGTATTTAACATTTACTAGTTTTTTTATCACATTCGTGTATTACTGATTAGTAATAAAATCTCGCTATTATACCTTTTTACGGTAAGTTTTGCGTGTAAATGAATGTATTTCCATTTACTAATGATATTTTTAGAATGACCGCGTTTAGAATTATGCTTGTATAAAATTTGCATAGCAACCGGTACAGTATGAACGTTAAAAACTTAATTAATATTCTTTTAACTGTTGTATTGCGACCACATGTGGTTTAATGAGAAAAATTGTGAATACTCGAGTAACAATACGTTTTTGCTCCACAAAACAAACTAAAAAATTGACTCAATTATTTTCGTAACTCAACCCTTGAGAGCAAAGATTCCCACTATCAATTTCACGCAGCATAATTGTCTTCGATCAATAAACTAAATAAATCATCTACAAGATTTTTTGTACCCACAGATTCACTTTCTACGCAGGTGTCCCGAAGACTTCCTGCCCCAAAATGAAAGGGTTAAACAGACAATTGTCGACAAGAAAAGGGTCTAAACATCCCTTTGTTCGAAATCTCAGGTGGCGCAAACCGATGTTAGTTTTTTCTTGAAAGGGTTAATGCAGGTGAGTGAAAGTGAATCTTTGGATCGTGTTGCGTTTGAGGGTTAAATATTTTAATGAAACATGGCATACGCGAGTTTTTGGTAAGATTTGCTTTAGTTATTTTTTTTTAAACATCTGTGTTTTTGTGTAAGTAGTTTGTGATAACTTTCTTTCTTTTGATTGTTTAATCACAAGAGTAGTTTTTTTATTTGGTAACACGCGCTTCATTTTCCTTTTATTTTAATTTAAACAATAAGTATTGTTTGCAGTAAGTTTTTAAACGCCTTTTAAATGTCCGCGATTAGTAATAAATGTAGTTTTGTAAGAAATAAGAAATAAGTTTAAAAAAACTTTCAAATGTCCACGTTTCTGACGACAGTTGGCAATAAACCTATCCAAAGTAAAAGAACTTGCAATTTAACGCCCGTTAATAAACAGCTGATCCTTTTTATTAAGTTACATCAAGAACTCAATATCCCATACAATTTTGTTATGTTTTAAAAACCTATTTTTAATAATTGGTCATAAAATTAATTCGTCCTATGTCAACACTTAGTATTGAGCTTAATTCATTACATAACATCAGTTTTTAGGATCTTTAAATTGTTACTTAGTGTCAGGGTTGCCAGATTGACAAGTTACATTTAAGTCAGTAATTATTTCGACTTTGAATATGAAACTTTAATAGAAAAACAGTGAGGAGCTCGTGGCTAAATAATAACAGCCGCTCGGGTCGACCTTTAGGTTAAGCCGTGCTTGCCTAGGTTGGTCAGTGGATGGGTGAGCATCCTTACATTACCAAGACGTTTCCTCGGTGCCTAGGAAAGCACGCTAAGCTGGTCTTAAATCCGCGGATGACCTGGTGAAGGTTGCCGGAATCCGTTGGATGCGAGTTGTACGGGACCGGTCAATGTGGCGACACTTGGGGGAGGTCTATGTCCAGCAGTGGACGTCTTTCGGCTGAAATAATGATGATGAAGATTTTGAAATTGGCAACCCTGCATACGGTACCTCTACAAATGAGGTAAAAAAAAAACGAAGTTTTATTTACTATCTTCTAGAGGAACCTTGTGACTAATTAATTGACTGTGGTAATTAAAAGTTGAGGCTGATTGCCACGCGGGGCGGGTTAAAAACAGTATTTTATAATTAATTGTGTATTTTAGTACTTTTGAAATGGAAATACGTGATTAATTACAAATACAGCAGGTAGATACATAATTGAATCCTTACAATTTTTATCTTAATACCTATCTTGGGTTCAGTACAAACATTCCAATAAAACAAAATTACGGTGAGCGGTATTCTCTTATAGAGATGATATTTGTAGTTTGCCTTCTTATTATGAGCCCAATAGGAACAATAGTTCATCAAATGATAACGCTTATTGCAAATTATTTTCAGTTTCATCATCTGCCTAACCTTATCCTATGTTGGGATTGGCTTCCAGTCTAACCGGATGCAGCTGAACACCAGTATTTTACATGGAACGGCTGCCTACCTGACCTCCACAACCCAGATCCCTCTGGGTAATACGATACTCCTTAGTAAGACTGATTGCCAGACTTTCGAACCACTGACGACCTGTAATGACAGTCAAAGATCTACTTTTGATAGCTGAGGCCCTACTCCCCAACGCTTCGCCCGTATATTCGGATCTATCTGTCTCTCTTGCGCACGTCTGCAGATGAATGCGAGTGAGAGAGACGGATAGATCCGAATAGACGGGCGAAACGTTAGTGAGTAGCGCCTCTGGGACTAACGGCTTAACGTGCTTTTCGAGGCACGAAGGAAACTTGGTATGTAATAGGTGGTCACCCATCCACGGACCAACCTAGGCAAGGGCGGCTTAACTTGAAGATCGACCCAAGCGGCTGTTATTTAGCTACGAGCTCCGAATTAATCTCATAAAGGGCTAATGTAGATAAGCAGATGATTTTTGGAAACTTTAAAAACCGAAGCTCAAACAAACAAAGGTCCTAAAATCACTATTTAATTCAAAAATACATATTATAATGCTCACCAACTCACCATCAAAGGTCAGATAACCAGCATCAGCATTTATACAGGGTGTAAATAACCTCATCACAAAGCCGTCAACCAAGCATTCTGTTCATCAAACTAAGAAACATTACGCAAAAATTATTAAAAAAAAAAACAAAATCAAAATATTTTATGTCACATAGGCCTAGATGGGCACTTGTAAAACTTCGAAAAAGGTGCACGGTTCGCTTTGGTCAATTCCATGGAGAAGAACCGGCAAGAAACTCCATGGTTACTCTTTGTAAATCATTTGGTATTACAATATTAAAGTATGGGGGGACAGCGTAGGCCGGACAATAGGTCGTATTGCTGGGAAACGACTTTATTTTTGGTGTGAAAAATCATGTTTTATGGCAGAACTCAAAGTAACGCACTTAACACATTGTGCTGATGGATGGATTGAATCAGTACGGGGGTCGTGGAGGTGTTAAAAATCTTACAATAAAAGCTTGTCATTAAAAAAAAAATTGTCAAATAGTTGTAACTTTGAGCCCCAATATCTCTGTAACTAGAAGGTTCCGAGGTATGGTGTAGAACAAAAATATGATCGCAGTGAAGGGTAGAACAAGTGCCTTTGGGCTTCGTTAAGACGTCTTTTACACCCTTTATTACACCGTACAGGTCTGAACCATATACCTACCATTATCAGCCGATCAAATTATACCCAAATAAGCGTAAATTTCGTAATTAAAGCACTCAATAAAAGCTGAAAACGGCCCACCAATTACAGGCTTATAAACAGTTATTAACAGGTAATGCGACAGTTTTGTCGCATGCGCGTGCGACTAATGTCAGCTGTTGCAAGTGTGTCGTATTATTAGCTCAGTATTTTTTTGTTTGTGTTACAATACGTAACTGTAGAAACGGAGATCTAGAGTTTTTAGAAGTGGCTTAGCAACTTTACTAACTTCAACATCTGCCTTGGCCTTTTGTCTTCTTGTTGACGATGAATATTATCTATACTTATAATCTATACTAATATTATAAAGCAGAAGAGTTTGTTTGTTTGTTTGATTGAACGCGCTTATCTCAGGAACTACGGGTTCAAATTGTATAACTCTTTTTGTGTTGGATAGACCATTTATCGAGGAAGGCTTTAGGCATATATGACATCACGCTACGACCATTAGAGCGGAGCAGGAATGAAAAATGTTCTAAAAACGGGGATATTTTCTTCTTATCGCTTTTCTTTCTTATGTGACGCAGACGAAGTTGCGTGGGTCAGCTAGTACTCTAAATGAAGCTACTGATTATTTGATCTCGAAAACCCATTTATTAGATTACAACCCAGACAATCCTGAACCAGAAAATTGAGATACCTGACTCCACCTGAAATGGGATAGAGCTGGGAAACGATGAACACGATATCCTTTGGCAAGACTGGTTGGATTTTTGCTTCCTTTAGTACTTTTTTAAATTTTCGATTTTTCTCACTACACAAATTTGGTGAAAACTTCACGAAGCATTGGTGTGCAGTAAGTACTTCAAAGTCCCGTTAAAGTAGATGGTTGCCGCTAATGTCCGTTTTAGCTCAGTGTCAGGGTCAGGCTGTAAGCTGAACAAAACCACTGGTTACCCGTGGTCCCGGTGGGTCGACCCATTACCGGGTCTATGGGTAATTTGAATTACCCGTGGTGCCATGGCAATAAACAAAACATGTTTGTGTCATACGCATGCATTTATAAAATTATAATCTACGACTATTTCATGAAAAGGTCATTCGATGAAATTAAAGGGTTGTATTTTAATCGATATAATATATAACCTAACACTCTAACCAAACCTAACGTTTTTTATTTCTAATTTAATTTTGTAAGTGAGTAACATCGAACAACATTGACGTAATAGTTGTTAAGGTGTTATTTACATAATATTAAATAAATAAATAATTAACACTCTAGATTGTAAAAAAGTAAGATAAATTGAATTTCGCTGGTTACCCTGGCGCTTTACCTATAATCCCTTTCGTACACAAGGCTACTCAAATCTCAGATACTCAACGATTTTA
Source organism: Xestia c-nigrum (assembly GCA_916618015.1). Classification (NCBI taxonomy): domain Eukaryota; kingdom Metazoa; phylum Arthropoda; class Insecta; order Lepidoptera; family Noctuidae; genus Xestia; species Xestia c-nigrum. Next base: position 19,711,222 of record OU745260.1, read on the forward strand.
GTCTTCAAGCGACTGCCGCCCTACAAATGCGAGTCGCGGGACGAATGTCGGCGATGCGACTCGTGTACGAACTTCAATGGATCTTTATGGCGGCAGTCGCTTGAAGACTAAAATCGTTGAGTATCTAAGATTTGAGTATGAAGGGGCTAACTGTACGCATACTGCAATAAAGAATTTCGCTAAAGGTTAAAGTTGATTCTAAATGCAAAATATGCCACTTCTAGCAATTTTCTGCAACACCCACATTTTACTCTTTTTACAATCACCCTATAAGGGTGATTAGACGTTCATACAAGGTTCGTTTACAGTAACTATGACTTCGTGACGTCACACGGACCGGTGTTACATTGTACTTGTTCCATAAATGTCCGGCTAATGTGTATCCCATGCAAATTGAGGATAAAATTAGACATAATGTGCTTGAATATGTATTTGGATGCAGACTTGTTAAGTTTTTCATGTAAAGCGAGTTAACGTTAGAAGTATATTAAATAAAAATACAGGTGAAAAAAGAGCACCTTTTCTAATAATTTAATTTTAATAATAGGTTCTCAATGGCAATTGATTACAATTTAAAAGTTGTTTATTCCGGTCTGTTTTTCCTTACCTGATATAATTATATCTGAGTTTTCAGAAACGCATCGCGACTGCCAAGTTAACAAACCCATAACTTCAAGACAAAAACTAGGAATAAGACCACTAAAGGCTGGCATATAACGTTTTTTTTTTTGTAGCAGAGTAATGCGTATCTTCTTTATTTATTTTCAAAGACTAATGCGTCGGGACGTACTCCACATGCACATTTTACCATTTGCTTGTTTAACTTTAGATGACAAAGAGTGCGCAACCCCCTAGCAATTTATCGTACGACGTAATTTAAGGCACATGTTAATCTTTAACCCTGGATACAGCATGTTTCAGAAAAGTCTGGTCATACTTAAGAATGAGGTATAGTATAGACCATCAAAGTGAACAACTTTCTGTGTATAAGAAACACGAAGAAATTTTCAGTTGTCCCATACAATTTATTAATTCAACACTTGATGTATGTGACTGCTTATTTAGTTTTTCGCGATTTTGTAGATGATCACGCCTGTAATCCACGAAGGGATGGGCAGAGGTGTATCTAATAATAAAACCAACAATAGGCCCCTAGGCAATAAGGGGGCGAGCCTATTATACTATACTCTATGCCTATTAGGCTACTCTTCAAATTGTAAGACCATTCCTTTGACACACCCTGTATTAACTATTAACCCGGTATATTAATAAACTACTTATAAACGAACTTTCTACGTCTAAAAGCTGCGTGATAAATTAATAATATCCGATGACAAACATCCCTCTATGTAGTTCACTTTGGCACGAGAATTATAAACTACGTTAAACATAGACCGATATGTGCTCCCTTAATGACACCTTTCCTAGCAATTATTGGAGCTAAAACTATATTAAAAACTGTGTTATGAACTGTTTGTTATCATGTGAAAAAGTGATAACAGAAGGTTTAATGTTTTACACTCGCAATTTGTTCAATCTTCTTTATCGTGTAGTTCGTGAATTAGTGCCACCCATGGCCACCCCTGGGCCACTGACTTGGTTTTACATGCTGTCTAGAAATATCTCAGGCATGCTGGTTTCGGGCCTGTGGACGGTGAGCTATGGGCTAGCTCGCCGTCCCTCCTTCTTATGACGACAGGCTGTGTCGACGGCGCGTTCGTGTTCTACGCGCGACAAGGGCCGAAGCCTGTTCTGCGGGCCTGTTCGAAAGAGATACCGTGGCTTCGGAACATAAAGGGCGAGGAAGGAACATGGATGGGTTTTAGTCAGTAAAAGCCTGACACTGCCTCCCGCATCGCCTAGAGTGGGAGGAAAAAAAGGCATGCAGATTTTCTCCCGATGTTTTCCTTTACCAAAGCAAGTTTTAATTATGCAATACTGAACAAGAATCTAAAAAAATATAGTAATTTGTGCAGTGAAAAGAGCTTTTACTGTGGCTGTTTATTTGTGAATAATTAACTATACTTTTTTTCACCTGAAGTGTCCCACGGCTGGTCAAAAGAGCAAAGGTCTCCTATACTCTCCTTCTAAAATCGAAGTAGTTCGATATTCATCGAAGGATTCCCTCTCAGCCCGTCATCATTTGAGTGTATCTGGTGGCGGTAGCGGTACTTCCATACAATCCTTAAACCTTGGCTTGCCCTTATAACCAACTACTCTTCATGATGTTGGGGTTTCTGAAGAGTCTGCTGACCTAAAGGCTTGCCGTATTGTTTGGCTCCTGAGCACACCTCTGACCCCTTTAAGCCTTTTCTTTTGGATGGGAAATCATGAAATGACTTCTCCCACTCTGGGCGGCGCGGGAGGGAGTGTCAGACTTTTACTGACTAAAACCCATCCATGTTCCTTTCTCGCTCTTTACATTCCGGGGCCGCGGTATCTCTTTCGAACAGTCCCGCAGCCCACACCTCCGAGCCTGCCGTTTGCTTTATAAAGGCCACTAATATCACCTGTATATTATTTATAGTCCGATAACTAAATACCCTAGTCCGATTACTAAATAGACTTATCCCACATTTAATTTGTTTGTTTTCTTCATCAACATTTTTTTTATTGTTTTTTGTCTTTCCTCACTTTTTATAATTTATTGTATGTATGTATATGTCACCGTAAAATTGTCAAACACGTTATATTACAATATAACGTGTTTGTTCTCGCGATATTGTAATGTCTCGAATTATTGTCAACTGAACATACGGAAGTATCTCTGCCCCCATAATCGGGAATTGGGGCACCCCCCCGTTAGGTTAGTTAGGTTCCTTTAAACCCTGCACTCGGAAATAGGGGCCCCGCGAAGCGGGGCTCCGTCGACTACGCTTTTTAGGGGGAATATAAAGTGTTTTAAGGTTATGTTATATTAATCGGTATTTCTCAGGAATGGTGCATTATCTTTTCATGAGAGTTGTGCCACTGGGCAAGGGGGACCCCTCATTCCCTCCACACCGCGTAAGTTGACTACCATCGCATGCATTTCACGAAAAATAATGCGTTTTGTTGTAAGCAGTATGTTCATTTGACAATAATTCGAGACTTTACAATATCGCTAGAGATATTACAATATAACGTATTTGACAATTTTACGGTGACATATATATGTATTTATTGTTATATTATAGTCTTCATAATTTTCTTTACTCTTGCACCTGCAGTTTAATCTCTGCATCACCCTAAGGTAGACTGGTAGAAAATGCCCAAGGCATTAAGTCCGCCTTTGTACATTTAGTGCATAAAGTTTAAATAAATAAAATAATATTTGGTCCAAGCTAGCTTTTATAGGCACTGTCTTAAACTGTCGTGTAAAAAGGATTGTATCAAATTGTCCTTCTGTCTCAATATTTAGTGCAAAAACTTTATTAAAAACTGAATAATAAAGTGCTAATAACATTGTATAATTCTGTAATATAACATGTGACAATGTTATGACGTAATTTTTTATAGCATGCGACCATAGAGCGAATTTTTTTTTTCAAATAAACCGGTGTTGGTTGGTCTACGGTCTCCATATTGATAAAGTGCAATTTTGACATTATTAATATTGTTTTTGTTACAATATTTTTCAATAAAACTTTCTTATATGGCGAAGTGTTATTTTTTTTTACTTTTTATAATTAATGGAGCTGTCTTTGTCCTGGTCTTTTAAATTGGCAAACACCGTTTTATGATGTAAGTAGTTCCATATGATAATGTCTACCAATTTAGATTTTATCATTGTACCTACAAGCAATATGAAATAATAATAAATGTCATTACTTACCAGTTAAGACGTTTTCAAACAGAGTGGTCTGTTAATGACATTTATTAGTATTCGTTTTATGAAAGTACCCTAAGAAGTTACTTTTATAAATTAATTGATTTTATTAATTGACTGCTACGTTGATCCAGTGGTCGACAGCGTGACTGCCGATCATGAGGATCTGGGTTCTGTCTCCGGGCAGTGTTATTCGGTTTTTCCATAAAAAAATTGTCAGTAGCAGCCACGGAGTTTGGATTTGTGCCTAGTTGATGCCAATAGGCTCGTCCCCATTACATAGGACTTAAACATAACTGGCAAAATGTGGTTGTACTATTAGGTATGCATCTGCTTAACCCTACGGAGATTACTGACTTTTGACGACTCGAATGGCGTAGTGGTAGTGAAGCTGCCTTACGTTCTTAGGGTCCTGAGATCGAATCCCGGTAGGAGCAAATGTTTGTATGATGAGCACGGACATTTGTTTCCGAGTCATGGATGTTTATATGTATAATAAGTATGTTGTTACAAACAAAAAAGTATATATGTAGTATATCAACTATCTAGTGTCCACGACACAAGCTTTGCTTAGTGTGGTACTAGGTGGTGCTGTGTGTTAATGTCCAGCGATATTTATTTATTATTTATTACATACAAAATTGATTGTCCAAAGCCACACCACTATTACGAACAGTCATTAATTTGTTTTTTTGTAAACACAACAAATGAAATGAAGTTGACGTGCAACCGCGACCTTAACCACAGATGAAAAAACTAATCCAGTAACCTACCATAGTTATAAACAGCAAACAATTACCCCCAGGACCTTGTTTATAGCGCGAATGGATAAAGCAAGAAATGAGTATATTATAGGAAGTCTGATCGGTTGTCGTGACTATGGGCATGTGATGCGGAGGAATGAGGAAAATGTCGTGAAAAAAGTTTTGAGTATGAATGTGGATGGGTATTTGAGTAGAGGAAGACCAAAGAAACGATGGATGGACTGTGTTAAGACGGATATGGTAAGAAAAGAAGTGTCTGATGAGATGACGAAAAATAGAGGAGTATGGAAGAAGAAGACATGCTGCGCCGACCCCAAATAAATTGGGATACTGGCAAGAGAATGATGATGATGACCTTGTTTATAGTTGTAAATTGTAAATTGTATTTTACAAGTTTTAAATCTACATGTTTCTGTTTAATAACATACCATGGTGGAAAACTGACAAATTGATAAATTTTGTCTCTTTACAAATGACAATGCGAGCAGCAGTGGCCTAGTGGCGACAATAACACGTGGGTTCGAACCTAGCAGACGCAGCTAGATGCATTACTTTGTGTAATTTATTTCATCACCGCTCTCAAAACGGTGAAATAAAACATCGTGAGGAAACCGGCATGTCCTAGCACCAAAAACTTCGAAGACATGTGACGTCTACCAATCCGCACTGGGCCCGCGTGGTGGATTCTAGCCCATTCCCTCTCATAGAGAGGAGGCCGTGTCCCAGCAATGGGCACATTAATAGGCTGATGACGAATGATGATGATGGTCACAATTATTGTAAGATTTTACAACACTTACGAGGGTGGTCCCAGAAGTAGCCGACCTAATCAAGAAAAATCAAAATAAATGCGATAAACTATATTTATTTCTCTACATAGCTTCCTTGTAGCTCGATACACTTTTCCCAGCGGTGCTCTATAGCTTCAATACCACGTCTATAGTAGGAATCGTCGAACTCTTCAAAATAGCCATTTACCAAAGACTCAACCTCTATGTTGCTTGAAAATCTTTTCCCCCTGAGCCATTTTTTTAGGTTTGGGAACAGACAATAATCTGACGGGGCCAAATCTGGTGAATAAGGTGCATGGGGAAGCAATTTGAATTTTAATTCTTCGATTTTAGCCGTTGCAATGCCGGATGTGTGGACTGGAGCGTTGTCATGTTGAAACAAAACTTTTTTCTTTGACAAATGAGGCCGTTTTTTCTTTATTTCTTCACTCAAACGCTGCAATAAGTTCGCATAATACTCGCCATTAATGGTTTTTCCTTTTGGAAGATAATCTATGAAAATTATGCCACGCGCGTCCCAGAAAACTGAAGCCATGACTTTTCCTGCCGATGGAACTGTTTTTGCCTTCTTTGGAGCTGATTCTCCTCTTTCATTGTTTTGACTGTTCCTTAGTCTCAGGTGTAAAGTGATGAACCCATGTTTCATCCATGGTAATAAATCGACGAAAAAACTCGGCTTTGTTGCTCCGAAATTTTGCTAAACATTCGACTGACACATCCTCATGACGCTGTTTTTGTTCTACTGTGAGTAATCGCGGCACCCATCTTGCGCACAGCTTTCTCATGTCCAAGTTTTCTGTTAAAATACGATGGACTGCACTTTTTGAAATGCCTACCATATCTGCTAGCTCGCGCACTTTCAGTCGACGGTCATTCAGTACCGTTTTGTGGATTTTTTTACTATTTCTGGATTAGTCACCTCATTTGGTCGTCCAAAGCGATGTTCATCTTGGCAGCTCGAGCGACCGCGCTTGAACTCTGCCACCCAATATTTTATTGTTGTAAATGAAGGAGCAGACTCCCCCAAAGTAGAATCTAGCTCCACTTGGATATTAGTTGGGCTGAGACCTTTCAAATAAAAGTATTGAATTACGTAACGAACACCAATTTTATCCATAGTCGAAAAATTCGATGGAAGCTTTCACTAAATCTGCTTCAGAACAAATGCCAAATGACCTAGCGCGTTCGAATTCTAAATTTAAATTTCTTAATGTCCACGCTTCCTAAAAAGAGTATTCAATCAAATAAAAACTGCCAGTAAGTAAGTAAGGTCGGGTATTTATGGGACCGCCCTCGTATGTCATACAACTTTACAAATATGTCACTTCTTTACAAAATGGTCAGTTTATTAAACAGCGCCGAGTTCATCGACCCTAACTATAAAGTTCTACAATCATGAATTAATTTAAATCTCTTTGCACGACTTCAAAGTTTCCACACTCTATAACAGTACTTCTAATCCATTCACAAACAATTTGTTAACTTTACAATAACCAAATTAAACGTAAAGTCTATAACTTCCTAAGACTTCCACCGCCTTAGGGTGGCGGCACCAATTATGGGCGCAGTGAATTTATCCAAAGAATACTGCGCACTGTGCGGCCGTTTTTGCCATTGTGCAGATAATTTATAAACGTAATGCTTTTATTGTTTATTTACTGTTGCGTTCTCGCGGCTACATTGCGGGATTCCTTGTTAGGAACTAATGAATCAACGGCATTTGAAGTATCCGATAAGTCTCTACTATGCACCACAGCAATTGTTGTAAAAAACAGGCTTCAACTAAACCTTATTTGCGTACGTCTAACATCAGACTATTTTAATGGTAATTGCGTTTAGAAATCGATATATATCTCTATTGCTATGCCCATCTATAGATTTGTGGAAATGTGCAAGCTACCCACTGCCCGTTGCAACCAATTTATAGACTTTTTAAAGTTTTGTATCCGTAAATAATAAAATACAATAGTATTAAATGTCAGGTAGGTGCACTTGTAACTCCACCAGTGACTTGTTAGATAGACAGGAGGCCCTTAAAGTGGACAGATAGATGGACATATTGTGTGGTAGTTTGAATGGAAATTGCGATACAATTAATGTGCAACTTGTGCCTCGGGTGCTTGTGACAGGTGCAGCCACCCTACTGCTTAATGTAAAAAGTAGTATGTAACAAAACTTGATTTTAAAGATAAAACGTACATGTTCATTTAGTTTATAATTTTAATACTTACAATTAAGTGACTATACAGCAGTGTCATGGTGTAAAAATGGGTGTTGATTGGTCGACGAGCATATCTCTAAAACTATCGTTGGCTAAGTGTATAATTAAATTTTACGGTACTTTTGAAGATTTAATTTGATAATTGTAATAGATATGGCGTTAAAAAATTGGTATAAAGTTAATTGCTATAATTTTTGTAAGTAGAACTCGGTGATTTCACAGAGCATAGCCCTGTAGCCCACCTGTGGGAATGTTACAAGCTGTTTATAACAGTGTGGGCGTTTTGGGGGTATGAAGTAAAGGGTATAAAGCTCTTCATCCCCATAGAAAAGGGAGGATCCTCCGACCAGACGGCTGTTATGTCTGGTGGGCTACTGCCCGACGGTTGTTGTCGGGTTCATATGCTCTTAAGTCGCGGAGAATGTTGCTTGCGCGATGTAGGAATTCTGACGTATTTCTCTTGATAGTTCATCAACTTTGCCATAGATGGCGCTGTAGTACTTTTTGTTCAATGTAGCTGAAGTATTTTTTGTCATGCCGGTACAGCGTGATGTTAACGGCTGTAATCCGTGAAGGGTTGGGCAGACCCGTGTCTAATAGTTCACCCATATTTCGCTAGTAATGTTTGCCCATGGACGAGCCTATTGCCAGCAACTGGGCTCAAATCCAGGCTCCGTGGCTGTTACTGAGAAACCCAATAACACTTTGCCCCACCCGGGAATCGAATCCAGGACCTCATGCTCAATAGACGTGCCTGCGACCACTAGATGACTAGATTATCGAGGTAGTTATAAAAACCTTCAGTCCTGCCGTCAATTAAAACACTAACAAGTGTACGGAAGTAAAAAATAACGAGGGAAAGTGCATCGGCTATCTTCGCCAATGTTCGGGTGAGTTCGGCAAGCGCGGCGCGTGCCCTGCGACCTACGACCTCCGCCTCATTAGTCAAGCTCGGACGTCATCGGAGACGCATGCGTTTTCTTATTCAATCAAATTGTCTATTGTCCTTTATTGTTTCCAAGTGAATTACTAATATAGATTTATAGTTAAAAGTTAATCCGAGTTTATTTTCTCTCCATCATAAAGTTCCTTTCACAAGCTATGACGTCACTCTTATAGAAAGTACGTGGAAACTAATGTAGCTACAACTTTCATAAAGAAACACGATTCCCCTCCAATTTATTACCCCTAGAACTAAAAGCTCAAAAGATCCCATTACCAAATTGGAAACTATCATTTTCGCACGCTCATATTTTCGCACGGCCATATTTCGCACTCGCAGACGGCACGTTTCGCAATCGTATCGTATACGTACCGTGCCAAAATCGTAAATATGTCCGAATGAAATACTCGTTAACGTTTGGTGTTACGAATATTTCCGAAAACTTACGAGTTTGGCAAAGTTGCAGTACAAATAAGTTGCTATTTGTTTATTAGTATTTTTATGGGTGAAAAAGAAATAAGTTACTCGGCCAATTCGTCAACTGGCGATTGTGAAACTCGCGAGTACTCGCGAGATTTCATCTTCCAATTTTATTGTACTTTTTTGTCTACAACTCGCATGCACGTTATAAAGTACAGTCAAATGAAAACGGATTAAAACCAATATCTAAAAAAATAACGGCGAACAGGACTGACAGATGTGCTACATGTCTGAACAAAAAGTTAGTTTAAGACATTATTTTGCACCCTATCACTATGTTTTCCTATTTTACTCAAAGGTTAACAGGTACAGAGAATGCCTTGTGGCATTAAGAGGCTGGCGGAGCGTGCGTTTTTCATACAAACGTAATACCAAAATAATACGAAAATCAAACATTTTATAAAGGTAGTGTGTATATATTTTGATTGTATTATAGAATATCTATGTTCCCAAATAAATATTTTGAAAGGACAACATGATAATTATAAAGACGAGATATGAGGAATTTAACATTTCTATAGAAAATTTATTTTTCTCATAACTCTTGTTTAAATCAGTGTCCATTCAAAACAACAGGTTTGGGAACCTATATATTCTGTAATCCAATCAAAATAAATACACACTACCGTAACAATATGTATGATTTACAAATTGTTGAAAAATGTGAAATTCGCATGCTCCGCAGGTCTCTGTACCACTATTGTCTGAATTGACATGAATTTTAAATAAATACTAGCTGACCCACGCAACTTCGTCTGCGTCACATAAGAGAGAAAAACGAATGAAAAAAAAATGACTATTAAAAAATAAGGGTTGATTGTAGAAAGGTGAAAATTGAGGATTGTATGTATTTTTGTATGTTGTATCATAAAAAAATAGAAATTAAACATTTTGTCTAAAAAATAAATTAAAAAAATTAGGGGTGGACTACCCCTAACATTTAGGGGGATGAAAAATAGATGTTGGCCGATTCTCATAGATACCGGATAAGCACAAAAAATTTCATCAAAATCGGTCAAGCCGTTTCGGAGGAGTATGGCAACGAAAACTGTGACACGAGAATTTTATATATTAGAAGATAAACATCGTAAAAGAACAGGAAATCTGTTTATTTCCTAAGTCAGTTTCCACTGGATTACCATTGTTCAATAATAGCAACTTTATTTTTTTCTAAACTCCTTATGAAGATTGAGTAATTGTTTTTAATTAAGTTATCGTTTGGTAGTAACAATTTCAAAGAGCAAAACTTTTAGTAATTACGTTCCGTTTCTGTTTCAATTAAAAGTGTTTATTTTTTGCTTCGAATAAATTCATCTTGATATTTTAATTTTTTCGACACTTAGCACCACATAAAATTTTAAATTGTTAACTTATGAAGTAACTGTTTCATTGTTTTCGTACCAATAAATAGTTTTTTGCAATGGAAAATAAATGCTGGTCTTTTAATTCGTAGAAATTACTCCAGTTCAGTTACCTTATATTATTATGTTTCTGTAACATATAAGAATATTTTGTTTATTTTTCTCTTAACCGTTTTTTTAAGTTGTTACGGTTCACAATTAAACTTAAAATGTCACTTACGGGATATCTTCCGTGATTTTTATTTGTATTAAGGTCCCGATATTTCGACGTTGTTGCAAGCGGCATGATCGCGGGTTGACTGGAGAATGCGGGTAGATGGAAAAACTGACAGAGACATTTTAAGTTTATCTACTTACTTCTGCAATTACAGGTTTATCCTGTAATTGCAGAAGTAAGTAGATAAGGCGGTAAAATAATGTGCCTTTATCAGTCTTTTCCTTAGGTCCATGTTCACCAAAAAGATGACGCTTTGATCATCTTAAAACAGCTGTTTAAAACACATTTTTGTATGGGAACATGTCACAGTGACAGCTGTTTTTAGATAATCAGTCTGTTATCTTTTCGGTGAACATGGACCTTAGTAGGTACTATTTTCCCCATACCACGACAACCAATAACCACACAACTTTGAATCACTGATCATTTTACACGGGTACAAATTAATATTCTTCATCAGAGATTTCAGCAAAAAAAAATGACGCATGAAATGAGTCACCACATGACTCATCAAAGGATTCCAACAAACAAATAAACACAAGCGATAACACTCCATTCACACACCCTAATCCCGGTAAAACAAAACCTAAGCTGAACAAAAAGATTAGGTAGGTAGTCCAACAATATAGGCATTCCCTTTTAGGTACCCTAACTGTAGGTATATCCGTGGAAGCTTACATCGGAAATCCTGGCCAGACGATGAAAGATACAGCCTTCAAACATTTCAGCACTGGATAGACTTAGGTACTAAGTTTTAAGGTTTAGACCCTCGTTTAGGTTTTGTTTTCAATGGGGTTTTGTTTGTTTGGACTTGATACGTGTTTTTGATATAATAAGTTACCTATCAGTATGTAATTTTAGTTATAGGTGTTCCATCCGAGGTGTAAACAGACATCAATCCGTCAACCAAGCATTCTGTACAACTAAGGTCCATGTTCACCAAAAAGATGACGATCTGATTATCTATGTATAAACAGCTGTTTAGAACACATTTGTACAACAAAAAAAATATCGCTATGGGGCCTTTCGGCTTTGTGAAGAGGTGTTTTACACCCTTTAACCTTAGCCTCAGACATTCATACTCAAAACTTTCCTCACGATATTTCTCCTCTCTCGCATCACAAGTCCATACCTCGATAACCGATAACCACTCACTAACTTTTTAGTGACTGACGCCACTTTCAGACTTATGTATCGTTCCTGATTTTAGTAAGCGTAAGTAAGTACCTATTATTTTCAAATCCTACCAAACCATTATACCAGCAATTGAGATCAAGAAGTACCCTAATTTCAATCGCGAAGATGGCTTCAAACTTTCTTCAGCTTGGAATCCAGTAATCACTAAGTGTACTCGTCAAGTGAAATCGCCTCAATATACGGACACTGTTAGTGTAGTGTGCTGTCCTAGTGTGAACCGGCCCTAATTAACATTTATGAAGATGAGTGAGGGTAGTTGAATAAACACCTTCACTTTGCTGTCGCGGTACCTCCTATACTTCAGTCTCCCCGCGACCACGGCTGGTGCAATCCGGTCGAAACGTCGGGATTAAATTAAAGGTAAATTCGCGATAAATACCCGTTTTCTTACGTTTTATAATGCCTACCAAACCATGTTACCTAGTAACAATGTACTTATACTATGTAATAGGTAATAAACATGGCCACTACACACGCTGTCACAAGTCTCAGTGGGCGCACAAATCATCGTATAATACGGCTGATTTGCATATCACATGTACGCTTACGATTCATACGCAGCAAATGTAGCCATGACACGACAGCACTATATCGTGGTGCGCTTGAATTGGGAAGCTGACTTGCTTATGTGGGCAAGTGTTGTTACTTGCCAATCGTGTGAATGTAAGACTGCCGTGCATGTTCTTGTGGTTCTATAGTTGTCCTGTGTAAGGTGGTTTATTTAGAAATTCTTCCCTTGTTTCAGTGGGATTTATACACTGCTTTGTAAGCATGGGTGTTGCCGAAAAGTGTCTTTAATTAATTGTGAGAGGTTTTAATCATGATTCAGTACCAGCTTCATAAGGCACATATGCAGGCTTCTGCGTGCACTAGTAAGCAAGCATAAAGTATTCTTTGGGCTTACCCTCACAAGATCACCACGATAAGCTTAACTTTTACAAACGCTTAAATGTACACGTTTGCCTATGATAAGGCCTGAATCATTATGATAAGGAGAACTTAAACAAATCATAAGAAGATAGAACACTGAGCAACTATAAGAACGTACAGCAACATCACAGTCGACTCCGACGATTGTGCAATTATCTATTTCACAAAGACCACTACCACTCGACTTGCCAAACCCACTCTCCTTTCCCATCCAAACGCTCCCCATAAACGTACGGAATACTCAAACGCGAACGTTAACGTTTACCAGTGGGTTTCCGTTCCGTGCGATTTGAACATAAAATGCTATTACCGGCCATGGTATGTATGTGTTTTATGGTAAGCATGTGGAGTAGGTATTAAGGAATTATTATGGGGTTGTGATTTTTATGAGTAGATTTGATGTTTTCGACTGAAGTTACATGTAGAACGGAAATTTGTAAATTTTCTGGCATGTTCTGGCAATAAAATGGTTGTCGTGTGGGTTTTGCCCTCGAGAACTTTCATATGCATACTTAAGGAGTGTCTCTGTCTATTACGTCAAAATGTCAGAGAACAATCACGAACTCAGGTAGGTAGGTACTTGGGAAATCTTGCTCTAGCTACAAGAAAATAGAAAAAAAATACATCGGTTCTTTGGATTACACTGAAAATGGTGGAAACGGTCCAGTTAGGCAGGTCTAACTTCGAGAAAGAGGTCAATCTTCTCGTCCAACTTACCGCAGTGTCTCAAGACGAAAGTCTATGACCAGTGTGTGTTGCCAGTGATTACATACGAGACCGAAACGTGGTCGCTCACAATGGGCCTTATCAAAAGGCTTAAAGTCACCCAAAGGGCAATGGAGAGGGCTATGGATGGCCGACGCGGCCGAAAAGTTCTGACCCCGTATTCACAAACGTTCGACTCGTTTCCGATTCGACAACTCGTATATCTGTCTTCTTCTGGCATTACGAAAACGACCGAGATAGACATACGACTTTCCGAATCGGAAGCGAGTCGAATGGTTGTGAATAAGGGGCCTGGAGTGGTGACCGCGAAACGGAAGACGATGCGTTGGAAGACCTCCGACTAGGTGGACCGATGACCTGGTGAAGGTTGCGGGAATCCGTTGGATGCGAGTCGCACGGGACCGGTCAATGTGGCGACACTTGGGAGAGGCCTATGTCCAGCAGTGGACGTCTTTCGGCTGAGATGATGATGATGAACTTGGTAGAAATTCTTTGTTTACAAAAATTATAGCTTCTCGTGGCGCAGTGTAGTAGTTTTAATAAGCGCGACTGCTGAACAAGTCCTGGGTTTGATTCCGGGTCGGACAAATTGTTATTGAGTTTTTCAATCAGGAATTTGTCAGTAACAGCCACGCAGTCAGAATTTGTTCGCGGTTGATGGCAATAGGCGCGTCCCCTATAACATTAAGTACTAATAGATACACCGCTGCCTAAACCTTCTGGATTACAGGCATGATAATATTATGTATGTATGTGTACCTACTAAGAGCAGCGGTGGCCCAGTGGTGGCGGCCCCGACTTACGAACAGTAAGTCGTGGGTTCGGACCCAGACAGGCGCAATACTTTGTGTAATTTATTTCATCCCCGCTGCTCTCAAAACGGTGAGGAAACCGGCATGTCCTAGAACCAAAAACTCGAAGACATGTGACATCTACCAATCCGCACTGGGCCCGCGTGGTAGATTATAGCCCATTCCCTCTCATTAATAGGAGGCCGTGTCCCAGCAGTGGGAACATCATAGGCTGATGATGATGTGTAACTAAGTAGTTTTTTTATAAATGTGATCTTTCGATACTAAGTTCAACTAGCCTAAATATGAAAGATCTAATCCTTTTGAACAATAAATTACGTCACCAAAGCAATTATCTACCACAGTCACTCACTTTTAATATAACAGAAATAACAATGATATTCAAAATGCAAGAAAAATAAATAAAATATTCAGCTCCCAAGTGTACTTATATCGCGAAAATCACTCACACACGCACGTCTAAACAAGATTGCCACGTGTAGGTACACTGGCGTGCAAGAGTACGGGCGTGTGTAAGTACACTGGCATGCAAGAGTACGGGGTGTGTACGTACACTGGCGTGCAAGAGTACGTGTGATCTAAGCCTTTACTTGCGTCAGTGTGCGTCATTTCTTTACGGTTGATCTGAATTTTCGCATGAGCTTGTTGTATTTAGGCGCACACATGCATAACCCTTTAGTTAAGGGGATGTTGTGGCGTTTGACATTCTTTGAGGAGATATTGAAAGAGGAATTGATGCAGAGAATAGTAAAAATTTTATTGGAAAATGTTTGTTTGTGTGTTTCCAACTAGCTGACGTCGAGATTAGGGCATACGAACCGGTTTTTCCCGGTTCGCAAAAACCCTGGAATTCCCGGGTTTTCGGTTTGTGAAAAAAAAAAACGATATTTCCGTGTAGGTAAATAGCCGGGTTTTCGGGGTTTTTCGGCCTCTTTGAAATCGGTCATTACTGATCTGTGAACTTAGCAGACACGTATCACAACGTAGGTCGTTTAAAATGTAGAAATATGAGTAAGTAAAAACATATCTCCAGAGTTTTTAATTTAATTTATAATTTAGTTTCGAAATTACGTTACAATCTTGGGTAGAGGAATTAGTAAAATTCTCATTCGAAAGTACCCGTTGAATATTTTTTTTGTCTTTTTGTTGTGTATTTATTCTTCTGAGATTTAATTTTTATCACAAAATATTACGTTTATTGTTTTTTTTTAAATAAACGTGTCTGATCACCTCGTTGCCGATGTGATCCCTCAGGGAGACTTCAAGCATAACCCGCTCCATAGCCCCTAAGCGACCTTGAATGTATGGACCAGCTGTATCGTGAGGGTCCACGTTTCGGCCCCGTAAGTCTTGTCATAACAGACAGGACGCACTCATTGACGATCTAAATAGTGTTAAGGCACTGTGGAATACGCTACAAAAAGATCCAAGGAAGTTTTCCAAATGCTGCCCAGCCCAGCTAGATTCTTCTCGTAGCCTTCCTTTCAAAGTTATTCTTACTAAACTGTACAGTTTGCTTGAGGTAAATTATATTCTCGAGCAACCTCGAGAGGACCACCATTGATAACAATAGCTCCTGGGGTGACGTGTTCGTATAATCATCATCATCATCATCATCAGCCTATAATGTTCCCACTGCTGGGACACGGCCTCCTCTCAATGAGAGGGAATGGGCTATAACCAACCACGCGGGCCCAGTGGGGATTGGCCCAGGCGGCATTGGTTCGTATAATATAATTTGGGTTTTGACCAATTTCAACCTGAGACCAATGCGTATTGAAGAATCTACTAGGTCATCCAGCATTTCTTCCCTGAAGATTTACACCATTTGGTCGAGCACCTGACCTTTGTAATTGTTCATTAATAAATAGAACAAGAGCATTTTGTAATAATAATTATAACTCGAAAGACCATCTCAGATACTAATCTGCATAGTCCTCATGTGCATTGAGCAATGTCTGGACTTTAAAAGAGACTGAGAGTTCGTTTCGTCTGTTTCTCTTCAGAGTAATCAGGTACGAAACATTCTAGTTGAAAAACAAATGAGGAAAACCTTACTTGTAAAATAAACATCATTATTCATTTAATGAAAAAACCCGAAAAAGCCGGGTATCCGGTTTTTGTAAAAAAAACCCGAAACCCGGGATTAAAAAATGGCCTCTTTTCGATGCCCTAGTCGTTATCAGTTTTTCTGCGCTGTATTCCAACTCCCACCTTTTTGATAGTGAAGAAAAACCGCGAAGGCTATCATGTTTCACGGAACCGTAATTCTTTTTTTAATATAACATCAGCTATATGTCTTAAAAGTTCCGTCAAAGTCAGCCCAGTCGTTTCGGAGATTATCTAAAATCTTTTACAAACCTTTGGCACAATGATAGAAAAATAAAAAACAAGCTTTAAGAATCTAAATTGTTCTGGAAAACCACACATAGATGACGTTCAGTATTTTCTGCTTTCCTTCAGTGGAAAAAGCGTGAATATATTACCATAGGTCTTAATCTATGCCTATTTTCCCAAAAACATTACTAGATTAAGACATAAAACTAAAATCAGCATTCCCCTTAACATATCGTATAGTACATTCACACTAGTGTGCGTAAAGGTAACTCCATACTAGTGTGACTTCTATTCAATCTTCTTACGTTCCATTTCGCAGGGACATTTGATTCCATCCCTTTCTTACTTGAGTAACACACATAGTGCCATCTCGCTCTATTCCTAACGGGCTTAGACGCGTGATATATTGTATTGGATGGATTTTTCGTTTGTGGAAATGGAATTTCTTTTTTGACTCGGTACCTGACACGGCGGGGATGTTCGATCAAACCACTGTTTCCTTATTCTATTTTATATGGAATGAGTTAAATTTGACGGCGGTTTGATGGTTTAGGATATTGTTCATTAGTACTAATGTCAATGTACCAATGTACGTTGAAGCGGAAGACTGGTACAAGTTGATCGATGTTTCGAGAAAAAAATGGTGGATTGGGTAGGATATTGTTTTAAAGGCTGTACTCTATAAGAACTTCTGTAGATGTACATATACTTACCTTAATCATTTTGAAAATAAGTAAGATCGCGATAAGTTGAAGAAAAACGTAAGGTGTCCTTAGAAATATGTAAGTCACAAGACACAAGAAACACAAATTTGATTAACAGATGAAACATATTTAAGCAAACCTTCTACCATTTATCCTACAAGTAAAGTCAATAGCTGATAGCTACTTAAATGTGTATACTTCCTACGTAGCTAAGGTAGGTAGCATAAACCCAAAGGATAGAAAACTAAATCAAAAAGCATACGCCTATAGCAAACGACGTCATTAAACAAACATGTCACAAAAATAAACATCGCATATCTCAGACACGGGATGATCAAACAGATTCTAGTTCACATTCGAATAAAAAAACAAAACCAAGGTTATCATTTCTACAAAAACATTGTATTTTATTATGTTTTCTCTCAGATCGTTATACGAAACATAATTCAAAGGCATCACGTGGCACAACAAGCGTCGTTCCCGTGTCTACCCGAATACCGAAAAAAGAACGAATAATCTAAAAGAACGGGGTACCTACCCTTCGGGTATTCCAGAAAATTGGAGCCTCCAAAGAATATATTTTGAATTTTTATTATGTACTATTTT
The DNA here is from genome assembly GCA_916618015.1 of Xestia c-nigrum. NCBI lineage: Eukaryota > Metazoa > Arthropoda > Insecta > Lepidoptera > Noctuidae > Xestia > Xestia c-nigrum. The sequence continues at coordinate 19,729,119 of OU745260.1, forward strand.
CTATTCCATTCCCAAGGTAACCCTTCCTTCCTACAAAGGGGTTTCGTGCGGAGACATTCTATAGACGAGGGTGGGTACCCCCCTTAAGGGGTTGATGCCACCCCGTCCCATCTCGTTTTACTCTGAAGGATTTACCAAGTAGCATGTGTATTATATGCGTATATAAACATATGTATGTTTGAATTATTCGTGTATGTCGCTTTAATAAGGTCATTGTTTGGCTACAGAGGTTCTGTTTGGGATTATTCCGTGTCAATTTTAAAGGGATGAAGGATGTTCGACACGGTATTATCTTGGTTCTTCTCGTTTGAAGTTTGTTTCTTGAGGAAGTTGATTTTTTAAAGGGTGTTTGTGGTATTTTTTATGTCACTTGATTAATTTAGGTCTACGTTGAGATTGGCTGGCCTGGTATTAGCTTGGAAGTTCCTATATTATCTTTCTAAAACCTTCTGGCAATTTTGTCGTCAAGCTTATCTCATCATATTTTAGCCCTTATTCTGTTTTGTTTAGGGTCGACGCAGCATATTTTCTTCTTCCAGTATTCTCTAGTTCTCGTTATAGTGATGACGAGAACTAGAAAATACTGCTTCTGACACTTCTTTTCTAGCCAAAGCACACTTCACACACTCCATCCATCGTTTAAAGCTAAAATCTACTTCTTAGAAAATAAAATCGCTCACCTGACCGCCCTAAGCCCTAAAACTCATAGAAACAGAATTATTTTCGTTATCAATCGTGTTTTGTAATTTCTGAGGAAATATAAGAAAATCACAATAAAAGGTCACGTGATTTTCCATCGCCGTCGTATCATTCAAAGTATCTTTTTATAAGGATTGTATAATATGTCAGAGGTCGAGCCTCCATTTTCTAACAAGTTGTTTAGTAGCAGACCTACCTGTAATATAACCCTTATTTGTAAGTTTATAAAGGTCACTGTACTGCAAAATCAGAGGAAAATTTCCAAAGGACATCCGTATGTGATGCTTGTTTTCAACTAGATGCGGTTCAAGTATTGTTTCTAAGAGCTTTTTTCTATATCAGATACTCTTATTGTTAAATTGATTTGAGAATTAAACGTCTTTGAAAACAATATATTCTATGGTTTTGTTTTTCAGCGAATGTTGACAAAGGATTTGGATCTTTGGAAGCATTTTAAATAGTGTTTTCTTAATAGACAGGTGACGTATTGCTGGGGAGGTTTTTGCGGCAGTAATTTTCTCCCTACCTTCTCCTCCAGTCGTTAGTAGTTTTGAATAGCGGGCATTTTGGGAGACTATCTTAGGTTTTTACGCTCAAAAGTGCTTATCTCTTAGTAAAGTTTGATTAATTAAATAACAGTTGCTTTGATCAGTTTTCTTTTCTTCCGTGAATTTTGATTTGAACAGTCCTCATGGATTTTTTAATGATGCCGTTTTGAAGCTGATATGGCAAGAAAGGTAGTCTCCAATGTGATGTCGAGATAACTATGGCAGAAGAAGACATATATGCTGTGCAAATAGATGTTGATAGATCAATGAAGTAGTGATATCCATGGCTATAAAGATAATCAAGAATAATCTCAAATAGTGAGATAAAGAAACCTTTGCCTCAACCTTAACCCTAAAACACCGCTTCGTGACCAAGGCAATAAGAACTACATACAAATCAGTGACATCATATTACTGGTACAAGTAATTATTGGTACAACTAACCATTATTGGTACAAATACCAATAACTGTAATATTGTGCCATTGGCTTGTAATATCGTATCATTTCCGTAATAACGGATAATGGCGACCCAATGAAAAGTATCGGTTTTTATTGTAATAACGGTTTTCTGCTGGCTTTGTAAATAATTTAAATTGGTTTTCGTTATTGGTTTTGATTTTTTTAGCTTTTGTATCGTGACCTACTTAAATGATAATTTATTTTAGTTATAGAAATTATTTAGATACTTATGTAGGTACAACCTATGAGACGTTTGTGAAAGATTGGGTAGAAAATTCTATGCATGGTGAGAAGAGTGCAAGGCAATGCGGCTAAGTAAAAAAGCAAATGTTGAAGCAAATGTTTGTGTGATGAGCATGGACATTTGTTTCCCAGTCATTGATGTTTATATGTATAATAAGTATGTTTTACAAACAAAAAATATGTATGTAGTATATCAACTATCTGGTGTACACGACACAAGCCTTGCTTAGTGTGGCACTAGATGGCGCTGTGTGTTAATGTCCAGCGATATTTATTTATTTATTATTTTATAAAAAGGTACAACCCAAATGAAGACGAAAGGAGACGTTTTAAGCGTCAATTTATGTGAAAAATTAACTAAACTCGCCTGATGGATAAATGTACTACGCATCAAGTGAGCCTAGGAAATATTGATTTGCTTCTCTTTCATCACTTCGTTCTTTATTTTATGATTAGTGACTTATCTAGAGTCAAAGTTTTATGCCGCCCATGGGTCTCTGACTTAGCTTTACATGTCGTCAAGAAATATCTCTAAAGCCTGCTTATTTCTTCACGATCGATGTTTTCCTTTACCTTATGTGGTAATTGTGCAATACCTACGCACATAATTCCGAAAATCAGAGGTTTGAACTTAAGACCTAGGACTTGGCAGTCCTACGGTCACAAAACTTGGCTATGACTGCTAAAGTGTCATTAATTAATGTCAAAATAATACGTACCTACCCACATGTTAACTTGATAGCTCTCTAAACAACATTGCCGACCAACTGACACAATTTTAAAGTACACACAAAGAAACAATCGAACACACACAAATTCAAATTAATTCTACGTAACGTTCAATCAACAAGTGACACAATAACCCTCAAGAACCCTAATTCACCCCTCTTCACCTCCCACTCATTACGTCGTAACCCGGACCTGCTCAACATTCGAAGTTTAAATTAAACAGGATCCGGAAAACAAGGAGGGGTATAAATGAGTGTTTGAGAGCCTCCGGCGTCCGCCATATTTAAAAAACTCGGCAGACGAAAGACGCACGTAATGGTTGGTGTTATGCGATATTTTTAAGGAAATGATTATGAGAAAACGTTTTTGTATTGACTTTGTTTTGTTTGTAATTTTCTACTTATACTTATACTACTGTTAAAATAATGAGAAGTTTTCTTTTTCAGTATTAAAAAAAAAATATAGTTTCCAATAACTATGTAGATGGCGTTGAACTGACTACGTTACTAGGTGGCAAAGCCAAAACCCTTGGAATAAATCCTTGCGTCACATCACATACTCTCATTGACTGACACTTTCGTTATACTTTCGTTTGTCTAAACTTCCGAATATAACCATTACCTTCATCCAAGTGAAATGATGTGACGTTACGTTCCTTGTAGTAATGTACCAAGATCAGCGCCATCTATCCAGCGACTAGGAAAGAGTTTGAAAAGAGAATCCCTCATTTTATTTTTATGGCTAGAAAGGACGGAAGACAGAGATAACGAGTAAAAGAGAAGAATAGAATAAGAAGAAACTCTGTGGCGACCCCAAATAAAGGGTTAAGCGCCTGATGATGTATGAGGCTGATTCAGTAGGATTCAAAGCAAGAAAAATCTCAAAGATTTTGTGGTAGGGAAATATTAGGCCAAAATTCTTACAAAAGATGATAATGTGAGTAGGTACTTAACTGATTTAGTGGGATTCAAAGCATGCAAAAATCTCAATGATTTTCTGGAACATATTGGACCAAAATTCTTGCAAAAACAATTTGCATTTCCGGGTCGCATATTCGAAATTAATACTGTCAATCAAAAACCACAGTATCCAGTAAAGTTTACATCCACAAAACAACAATAAAACAACTCTTCAACTATTACACCAGCGAACATCCCAACTTCTCCACACTCCCAACACTTTCCCCGGGAAGTCCAATCAAACTTTACCACTTTCACTATCGCATAAAGCCATCCCAAGGCGGTATAATTAAACGTTTCATGAATGGGAGTGAGTGAAACAGCACGATAGAAGAAAGAGACGGAATCGTCTGCTGTTGTACGCGTAATCAGTTTTACGGTAAGCGCAAATTACGCGGGGATGGGGTGAATTAACGCTTTTACAAGGTCACCAGTTTAAATTGCGAACGCTTTCGACAGTCAGCTGATGTCGGTCGATTTGAAATTTGAATTCGAATGGAATTTGGGTTTGTCGTTCAAATTGGGCTGTTGCTTTTAGAAGGTCGATTCTTGAACTAATTTAAATTAAGAATAAGACAATTATTCAACAATATAATTAATGTGCACTAATTTAGTAATATTATAAAGTGGTGCTCAAAGTTTTGTACCTTCGGATATAGGAGTTGATCTTGAAACTTCTTAACCGATCTCGAAAATTCTGTAACTGAAGAAAAGCTATGGCCACCTACGGTGCCACAGGATAAGTTTTTTTACAGGCAAAAGGTAAATACGTTTAATGACGACAAATAATTATGTTACTTAAATACTGAAAGAATTTTTGCAACAATAATAATTGATGTTATTTTGTCGACCATCGATATTTGTCTCATTAATAACAGAGACTGTGAGATCACGATTTGCTCTCTCCTAATAGAATAAGTAAATTTATTAGTAGTGCCAACGCCTGAAGTAATAAAAGTAATTGTCGTTTAATTGAATGTGTCCTTAAACAGTAGTAATAAATAAATACACGATAAAGTAGGCCTATTGCTTAGAGATACTGCTAAGAAACAGTCAGATTATACATTACGACTTAGAACTAGCGATAGGTTGCTTTTGAAATGAGCTCTATCCAATTTTATATAAGTCATCATTTTCAACGTGCTGTGTTACGTTACTTCATGAATACATCCCCATGTACAATTTGCATATGCTACGTCTTTCAAACGACAAATTGTAGGCCAACAATACGAAATTACACACACCGTTGGAATATCAAAACGTCTACCACTCTATAATAAAAACCAATAGAAAAAAAAACTTGCCAAAAGACATTTACGCTGACTGAACGCAGTTTTTACAACGAAAGAGCAAACCGACAAATTACAAATGGAAACAAAAAAGGAACGTCTCGCGACAAAGGAAAAAATCGAACGCCGTGAAAATTTGAATAAGGAATCATTTCTTTTTTTCCTATCTTTTTTTATTCCTTTTTTTTTCGCTCGCTGTCAATCATTTGTCTAAGGCAAGGAGGTTCGCTACTTTCTTTGTTGATGGATGGGATATTTTTCTTAGGGGTGTTCCTACTCGAGTGTAGTGTATTCTCCAAAGTTCATATTTCATTATTTTTATCTCGCGTGCGTTCGAGTTTCTAAGCGTGTTTGTTTACAGAACTGTTTACTTTTTTTATAAGGTTTACGTTTGACATTGCACAGTCGGGTTATGACAGTGTTTTTATGACGAAATGTACGTAAACATGTTTTATGTGAAAAATATCATGGTAATGAAAAGTCGTTTACGCAAAATTATTCTCGTGTTTGCGTGATGTTTTTTGAATCCTAAAAGAAAAAGATGCCTCAGACTTTATTGACCGATAAAATAATTTGATTAGTTTACCTACCTATCTTATAATATTATTTTGTTGCACTGCAACCGTCTGTAACTGTTTATAATTATAAAATATATATATGAAAGAGTCTTACGGCATACATGGGGTTGAATTCTGTATTTTTGGAAAAGATCGGTGCTATCAGTGATGTACCCTACGTACATCATCATTGCCGCATGTCTTGGTAATTTTGGCTCTCGACCGCTTATTTAAATTCCATGGAGTTCTGACTGTTTTTATTCTTCGTCATCTCACTGTTAGGCAAAAGGGTCCAATGAAATCTAGTAATATTTATAATAGAATCTTGAATTTGTACATACTCTAAAACAAAAACATTGTTATGTACAACTATATGAACCAATCCTTACCAATCAAATTCAGAACCTAAACCATCAATTTCAACAACTCATTGGTTCAACAAAAATTCGTCTCGCATACTACATTTATTTACAAATCCCAGCTTTTCGTATCACGTGCTTATAATCAGAACTGGTATATGAGCAATGTATCTGTGTTATCCCATCTTATTGGGTAAATATGAATGCCGCCTGCCATGCAGATTGGCATCCGAACCTCATGGTAATGCCATGTTTTCTTTGCCAGATACATTACTGATTCCGTAGAGTCCTTTATATTTGGTTTTCTGATTTGCATGGTACTGTTGCTATGAGATTTTGTACGCCTCGATTCGAGTACAATTTGATAAAGCTCTGATTCTGAGGTATTCTGCAATTCGTTGTTAGACATCTTGATACTTTACGTTACAAAACATTTGGTCGTTAAAGAAACTATATCAGATACTATTGAACTGAAATCAAAAGAGGTTGTATGCCAGCATAAAGAACTAGGAAAATAGTTGCAGTTGACAAAAGCAACATCAGCTAGTTTTTTTAGCTTGCAAAGACAGGGACACTGGCCAGAAATAACGCAACTTTATTTAGCAACTATGTAGATGGTAACAGAGAATTTAAAAAGTTGTTCGGAATTCTCTTGCAAGGAGTCGTAAACCATTTTGCAGTTGCAACATGCGGTGTGAATGTCCAAGACCCATAAGCAGGCGTTACCAACCTTAAACGGGCATTAAACAATAAAAATCACCTCTCAAGTATTCTTTGCTGACTCTCTTTAGAATAACACCATCCAACTCTCCCACGGAATGATCGATCTTATCACTAAGAGCATAGTGTCTAATGTTAGTTGCATTGCAGTGATATGATAGGCCATCACTAATATTATAGCTTGACTGTATTGAATATAAATTGTGGCCGATACATAATCTATAAATAACGTATCCACAATTATATTATGATATTACATCACCGCTCAGTATTCTATATGAATCATGCATAGAATCAGAAATGATGCACACGGACGATTATTGTTGAAAAACTACCGTTGCAAGTGTTGCAACATGCAAACTTGCAATCAGTATAGAAAAAACCAGAATTTATCAGTCAATGGAAATTATTTATGATGATAGTGTTATTGGCATCGATCACTAATTTGAATAATAAGACGATTTTTTTATTATTGGTCACATGTTTCTAGTTAACGATATTCCAATTTTGAAAAGTTACACAATTTGAAATTTGGAAGGCCACGTTACAAATTCATTCTAGTTTTTTAAAGCTCTGACAGCCAGACTTGTAAGTATGTAGAGATCTAAGGTGCTACCTGTAGACTGTACTTTTATATGAAGCATTATCTAAGAACTCAAAACATGTTGATTCGTAGGTATGTCATATGATCAAAGATTTTCTGAGTCTCTTGTCTCTGCGACAGTCGTTGATCGCTAGACATTGTCTTTTCACATTGCTTCTCGGATTACGTCATTGTAAGTATCAAGTAGGCTTTTTCAACCAGTCTGGAATAACTTGGCTCTGTTTTCTTCGTTCTAGTTTGATTCTGGATTAGACATCTCTGTCGTAGCTGTTATCAATCTATTATCAAGTCTCTCTTTTCGATTGTCGTTATTGCCATTCATGACTTTTTACCTCTTACTTTCTGGATTTATCATCTGGAACTTGGCATAGCTGGAATCAGTCCATCGTTAGTTTAGCCAAAAATAACCTGCCCGTCTGCCGAGTCATCTGATAACTAACACACGCCGCGTAACCCAACGTGCTTACAAAGCTTAAACTCTTGGTTACTGGGCACGTAACACAGACTCAAACCACGTTAACTCTATAATAGTACCGGCTGTCTACGCTAGATGGCAGATGCACGTACTACGCCGCCGCTGAATAACGTGATCGGAATCTCAAATATCGAATCGATGGTTTTTAAAGCTCTCTCGGAATCGCAAGGCTCTTCAGCAAATATAACCGAATTGTGACTGGAATAAGCGCCAATTGTTGGTGGTGGTTGCAGTGGAATATGGAATTTTGTTCAGTGGAGTAACATATTTTTCGAATTTGAAAAAGGAATATATTTTTTTTGGTACGGTTTCGGGGGCGTGACGTTGGATTGGAGCATTTATGTTACGTGATTGATGATATGCAATAAATGCGGTGATGATATTCTCCAAAGATCTCACATAGTTGGTCAGTGATGTTCATCTTTGTTCTTTTATGTTAGGCTACATATTTCAGGTACGAACAAAATCATCTCTATCCTAAGTTTATTAAAGACCAAGATACCTTAAACAAAATTTACAAGAAAAAGTAAGACAATGAATTTGAACTTCTTAAAGGATTTGACTTCATTGAACATAATGTTGAAAACGAAGCAAGAATGAAATGTTCATCAAATTGCCAGATACGTGCTCAACTCTTACCTCTCATAGTTGTAATAAAAAGAGAAAATCTCAACAAGTCACTGTCAAATAGATGAAAAAGAAAGATAACGAAGCTCTAAATGAACTAGAACAAAGTATTAGCTACAAAAAGAAGACAGGATCACAAAATATAACAAACAAAAAAGAACACAAATATATTATAAGCAAATGAAGACATTGAAACTGAGACGAGCTTGAAAAGCAAAGCTATTGCGACGATGTTCTAAAAGATGAAGCTGCAATCAGGTCATACTTTTGATTGAAACCAAAGGCTTTCGTATTACCCAGTACTAACTGCGTTGTAGAGGTCAGATAGGTAGTACCTGCATATAAAATACTTTATTCAGCTGCATCCGATTAGGCCAATATAGTTGGGAAAAAGCTAGGTAGATCATGATGATGAATTTTAGTTTGAACCAAAATTCAAATACAACGATTACTCTCAATCACTGAATTTAAAGGTCCCTCAATCATATTATATGATATTGTTGCCAACTAAGACACTAATTTATATTATTTTCTTTCCAATTATCCCTCTAAACACAATCCTTGTCTCCCAAAGGCACCATAGTTCAACACCACCATATGCTAATTCACCCCAATCCGAGTTTCATAATAAAACCGCAGCAAGAAAAAAATAGAAACAAGTAAAAAATCATAACACGCTTGAGTACGCGATACATTTCTTCATATCCGCCGTATTCCAATGAAAAATGCTCAAAGAGTTAACTCCTCCAGCCCACTGGGGGGAACTACAAATCCGATAGAACGAGACGAAAGAACGAGTTAGAAAGGGACGCCAAGCTAAACCCGAAAAGATGGATGGTACACAATGTCACTGAAGATGCTGAAATTGTATATTTTATATTCGGTATAAAAAAGTCCCAACATACGATATTAAAAAGACGGAACATTTTCTGCGTACTAGTTATATTGTAAGGAATTTAATCTTGCGGGGACATACGATGCTCTAAAGTAAAGGATTATTGGAATGTTTTCGGTATTTTCTTATATTTTGTTAATATTTTGACGTTGGGAGTATATTTTTGTATACAATGTTGATGTTTAATAAAGAGAGGAGAGGACACTTTTGGGTGAAATCGTGTTGCTAGCTTGAAAGTACGACTGAATGTCAAACTCTGGGAGTATTGTGTTAACAGTAGACTGCGATATCTTAAGTTTAGTAACGTAATTACCGATATATAGAATTCAGTAGCTGCACTAGCTGCTACGAAACAATAGACAGCAGTTTAGAGTGTTCTTCTTTGACTAAAATGAACCTTAGTAGAGACGCAATTAAGTCAAAAATTGGAATGGTAAGTCTTGTGTCAACTTAGAAAACATTTGCAAAATCTTGCTGGACTGTCGGAAGTATTTCAAAATCTGCTCTTTAGAGGACCTAAAAGACGAAAAAAGACGTCTTAAAAAAGAACTATGGGTAAGTTAGGACCCCACCCGCGCCCTTGTAGCATTCATTATAAACTAGTTGACATTTGGTAAAGGTTTATGTGAATAACCCGAAATATACGGATGGGAAAAACAATTCGAACTATTACATATTTAAAAAAAAAACTGTTAACCCTAACAAGCGACCCTATTTAATCCACCCTTCACTCACCTTCAAGGCAAAACCTCATCCTTCTTTTCAATCATTTTCCCCTGTCGAATTTAACCCGCTGATTTTCTCCTGTCAAATCTAAACTCGACTCTAAACTCAATCTACGCACATCCACACACTTCCTGCGCTCCTGGTATCTGTCGATGTTCATAACCCTTTTGGCTATCAACCGCCATTTTTAGGAAATAGCTCTATAACGGCTTATCGCTGGGGTACTTAGTACACCGTGTTTATGTGTTAACATATCTGACGCGATAGGAGCGGCTTTAGAGGGTTAGCTAGTGATTTCTTAAAGAGTCCTTGGGAATCCTGAGATTTTATGATGTTAAGCTGTTTGCCTGTTAAGTCATTTTAAGGTTCGATTCGGAAAGGTGATTGATATTTTCCGTTTTCCGAATCGTTCGTATTTTGAATTTTCTTTTTTTTTCCGAACTTCACTTGCATTCGAATCTTAAATCAGTGAAATAGCATGCATTAAGTTAAAATTCAAGTGTTTTAATTTTGGAATCTCTTTAAATGTCGATGAGCCAAAAGAATCCTTGTTCAATGTTCGCAATAGGTAAATTATTTTCATTGTTTATTTATAAGGGGAGCCGGAATGTCACAATGAACCAATAGGTTTGTATCGGTATATGGCAGAAGTAACGAAGGAACCAAAGGTCGAAATTCTAAGTTAGAGTCTAACTTAGAATTTAGACCTTAGAACCTGACATTACCATAGAACTCAGCCATTAATTTCCTATTTAGTTGAAATTCTTGAAATTGACCTTTGAAAAGAGAACCGTCATGTTTACTGTATAAAATACATCTTATATTTTCGATGTATTTGGTAATGAACATTATTTGTGGCAATCATTTCCCAAATATTACACTTCAGGCCACCGAAAACTACCCAGCGACTCACCAAAACATGTACCTCTAACAAACAAAACCCAAACCGGTACCAAACACGATAAGTGTTTAGAAATCACGCCAGTGTATAGAAAAGGTGATGTATTTGAATATTAAAACCGTGTATTGTTAGGCAAATTAACCGGCAGATGTGTATCCGGGGACAGTGGCTGAGCACGGCTAATTGGGACAGATTTGCATCATAATGGTGGAGTAGTAATAGTACCGGTAGTTCGGAAGTTTTGAACTCGGTACGAAAAAGTCCGTGTTCGGGAAAATAAATAAGGGTTGGATTTAAGAGTTGTTAGAGTTTGGTTCGGTGGTATAAAATTGTTGGAGGTATTGATAAGTTTAGCGGTTATTAGAGTTTAAGATATATTTATTGTTAAACGGTTGTAGTGGTTTTCTTATCGTATTACCCAGTACTCTGGCTTGTGGTTGTCGGATAGGCAGTCGCTCCATGTAATAAAGGGTGTAAAACACCTCTTCACGAAGCCGGAAGGTACTTGTTCTCTCCATCATTGCGATCATTGTTTTGTTCTACACCATACCTGAGAACCTTCTAGTTACGGAGATATGAGGGGTCAAAGTTACAACTTTTTGAAAAGTTTTTTTTTAACACAATTTTTTTTTGAAAGATTTTGACTTGTAACACCTCCACGACCCCCGTACTGTTCAATCCATCCGTCAGCACAATGTTTTAAGTGCGTTACATTGAGTTCTACCACAAAACATGATTTATAACCTCAAAAAAAAAAGTTGTGTCCCAATAATTTTTGCGTAAAGTTACTTAGTTTTATGTACAGAATGCTTGGTTAACGGCTTTGTGATGAGGTGCACCCTTTATAGTAAAACCCTTAGATATTAATAACGTGTGTAAACTACCTACATTATTATTCTTGCAAATAAATGTATCATTCATTCATTCATTCTATTCCTAGATTTCTATTAAGAACAACACTATACGTTTAATATAATATCCTTCCGCCAACCAAGCAGGCCATGTTTTACTTGGCGTTTTTTTTTAAAACGCTACAGTGGAACGTTCATAAATCCTTTAGCCCGCCTGTCAACCACATGCCTAGTGGGTAGTCGTATATTACAGAAAGTAACGGATTTTTTTTCTCGCCCGGAGAAATTACTATTTTTTTATTGAGGTTAGAGGTTATTTTGAGAACTGTTCAAGAATCTTACGTCATCATCATTCTCTAGCCCTTTTCCCAATTTATTTGTTGTCGGCGCAGCATGTCTTCTTCTTCCATACTCCTCTATTTTTCGTCATCTCATCAGACACTTCTTTTCTTACCATATCCTTCGTAACACAGTCCATTCATCGTTTTTTTGGTCTTCCTCTACTCAAATACTCATCCACATTCATACTCAAAACTTTTTTCACGACATTTTCCTCATTCCTCCGCATCACATGCCCATCTTATCTTACGTGCCGCTAATAATTTTCTTCATCATCAGGACTATATCCCACCACGCGGGCCCAGTTTGGGATGTCACATGTCTTCGAATTATTTGGTTCTAGAACAAGTGGGTTACCTTTTTTTTTTTTTTAAGGATGGGAATTCATCAAATGACCCCCCCCCCCACTCTGGGCGGAGCGGGAGGGAGTGTCAGACTCTTACTGACTAAAAACCATCCATGTTCTTTCCTCGCCTTTTACGTTCCGGGGCCGCGGTATCTCTTTCGAACAGGCCCGCAACCCCGGCAGGCTTCGGCCCTTGCGGGCCCCTCTCTTTTTGCTGACATCTCTTTGAGGCGCGCGTGGAACACGAACGCGCCGTCGACACGGCCGGTCGTCGTCGTTAGACGGCCGGACGGCTAGCTAGCCCATAGCCAGCCGTCCACAGGCCCGTATCTACGGTGGCCGGTAGCCACCACGTGGCCCCCGACGCCCGTTGCATCTCCCGCGGCGGCCGGGAAGAGAGGATCTCTCCCTCTCTCGTTCCGCCACCTCCTTCACTAGCATGACTGCTTCGCAGAAGGAGGCGACGGCTTCCCATTCCGTCTCGCTCCGGACCATGGATTGAACCAGGGCCGGACGCGAGAGGTCGCCGCCGCCGATCGCCGCCACGAGGACACGGCGGAGCTCCGCCCACGCAGGGCAGACTTCCACCGTGTGCTCCACCGTGTCCTCCGGTCGATCCTCGCAGTGGAGACACCCGGACGATTCCTCCCGCCCGATTCGGTGCAGGTACCTCCCGAAACATCCGTGTCCGGTGAGGACCTGCGTCAGGCGGAAGGTGAGGACGCCGTGGCGCCTCTCCAGCCACTCCTCAGAGAGGGGACTTACCGCCACTATCGTGGCGTGCCCTACAAGTTTTTCTTCACCGTTTTGAGAGCAGTGATGATGAAATAAATTACACAAAGTAAGTAATTACACAAGTTTGCTTCGAATCTGAATGTGACGTGTTTGCGGATGAATGGAGTAAGGTTATGCGGATATGCCTGATGTTCTGTGAGGGAAAGTATGCAAGAGTGTCAACTGTTCCATGTTAGTTTTAGTAAGTCATTTAACTCAAACCATTGAATGGTATTTTTTTTTTTTTGTATGTATTTGCAATTTGTGCCTCTATGTTAATTATTGTAATTGGTTTTTACCGTTTTAATTAACTATAAAAAAAAAAAAATTAAAAAAAAAAGAAAAATTGTGATATTTATTTTGAGCACTCCAATCAAGCTTTCTCAGGCATATTTTTTTTTTTTTGGCCATATCTACAATCACACACCTAACATCTCAGTTTAGACATGTGATTATGGTTTAGTTATGGCCACAAAATTAAGAAAAATATGCCCGAGTAAGCTTGACTATTTCTCTTTCGAGTGCTCAAAATAAATATCTCAATTTTTCTTGCATTAGAGTGTTAGACTCTTAAAACACTGAAATACAAGAAAAATTGTGATAGACCTCTTAGACATAACTTATGGAGTGCTGGCTCATATACACCTACACACACACACAAACACACACCTGCCGGTGACCTGCTGATACACCTCTGCCTCATCTTTCGGCAATTACATGTGTGTAATTATGATTTATCAACAAATAGCTGACCCACGCAACTTCGTCTGCGTCACATAAGAGAGAAAAACGAATGAAAAAAAATCCCAGTTTTTGCAACATTTTTCATTTCTTCTCCGCTCCTAATGGTCGTAGCGTGATGTTATATAGCCTATTAGCCTTCCTCGATAAATAGACTATCTAACACAACAAGATTTCTTCAATTCGTACCAGTAGATCCTGAGATTAGCGCGTCCAACCAAACAAACAAACAAACAAACTGTTCTGCTTTGTAATATTATTAGTATAGTATAAGAAGTATAGATTAGATTGTTAGACTCTTAAAACACTCAAATACAAGAAAAAATGTGATAGACCTCATAGACATAACTTATGGAATGCTGGCTCATATACACCTACACACACACACACACATACACACACCTGCCGGTGACCTGCTGATACACCTCTGCCTCATCTTTCGGCAATTACATGTCTGTAATTATGATTTATCAACAAATAGCTGACCCACGCAACTTCGTCTGCGTCACATAAGAGAGAAAAACGAAAGGATAAAGAAAACCCGTTTTTGCAACATTTTTCATTCCTGGTCCGCTCCTAATGGCCGTAGCGTGATGTTATATAGCCTAAAGCCTTCCTCGATAAATGGACTATCCAACACAACAATATTTTTTCAATTTGAACCAGTAGTTCCTGAGATTAGCGCGTTCAACCAAACAAGCAAACTCTTCTGCTTTATAATATTAGTATAGTGTAGATAATTGTCAATCAACTTGAAAGACAATCACTAACGATTATGCCAAGATAATTTTACAACTGCTTAAAATAGTTTCATTTTTCGCACAAACAGCCAAACAAAATATGGAGTAGTAATAAAATTATAGTTCGGAAGCTTATGTTACAAACAACAATGTTTTTACGAAGCATGGATATAAAAGTTGCGAAAAATAATAACGTAAGGTTTCATTGTCTTATACTTACTTTGTTTTAGCATTACCGGCCTATAACTACCGATGGGTCACAGGCCTCTTCTTTATGAGGGATTGGGCCAAAATCCATCACTCGGGTCCAGTATGGGATAGCACTTTAGCAAACGGCACAATATGTCTTCGAACTTTTGTTACTAGGAAAGGCCCAACCGGATTTTTTTCGACTTTTGAAAATAGTGTTGGTGAAAAAGACTTCATTTTTGCAATCGGAGGTAATATTTGAACAACGTGTCAGTCAATATAAATCTACGTCACGTTAAAAAAAGCCAACAACCAAGATGGCTGAAAAATAAAAGACCTTTGCATTTTGAAAAGTTCACCAATCGTATCTTCCTCATAACAATCATAGGTACTCACATCTCACTTCTAGAATTGGACGTCCATAAACCACATTTGAATTCCGAACACACATTCGGCTTCATCTTGAACTATGACGGCACATAAAAATTCACACCGTCATTATCGCGCGATTCTGTATTCAAATAAAAACGGAAACGCCACATTTTCTACACCGCACGGCGGGGTTCGCTGGCAGTCCTCCAGTGAGAGAGAGATAGCACGATAGTTTGGCGCATAAAATAATGATCAATCAGAGCGGGATGACAAGCCGTTTATTGGTTCCACCGAGTAGTTTGTGGCTATCGCGCGCGGCCAACTTCGATGTTATTTTCTTGGCACGATGTGTAAATTTTTAAAGAATTATTTTACGCTGTTTTGTGTAAGTAATGTGTTGCTCGTAGATGCATAGAGGGACGTAGCTTTCAGCACATATTTTTTATCTACAACCATATTTTTTGTCTTAGGAAAGTTAAAGAAAAGGTAAGATTTTCATAGCGTGTTCTAGTTTTTTTTTTGTCATAACCAAAAGCTTATATCTGTGACTTCGCCCGTGTAAAAAAACACATTAAGTATATGGCACTCGCCAATAGTTTTACTTTCCATGACTGAAATATTTTCTTAAATCGAATGAGCAGTTTCAGAGATTACCTCCTACACGTATGTAGGAACTTACAAACTTTGCCACCTGACTATAATATTACAAGTGTAGTCTTTTTAGTCCTGTAACTTAATTTTAATCATTATTGGTATAGTTAATAACTGCTAATCAAGAATCTTTATAATTTTAATAGCAAATCTCGACTCTGCTCTGAAAACCAAACTGTGACATAGGTACACCTTTTTTCGCATTTCTTATTGGCTGTTAGCAAAGAAATACATTGTTGTGTCTCGAACACTATCTTACAGAAAGTCGGCACTAGATCAATACTTCGCTTTATGTCGCACATGTGTCATATGGCGCTGTGAGAGGACAGCGGAATCTGTGGAGACGCCAGGGGTAATCTTTTTGGGATTAGTATGTGATGTGACATGTTAGGAAAGAAAACGATTTAGGATTACCTACTAGTTATAAAGTCAAAATAATTTATTTGCAGTAAATTTGGTACAAAAGGTGGTAAAAAACTTGTAGTGCGATGACACATTTCGCCATAAAAATAGTATGCAAATATTAATAAACACAAACTATAATACCTGTTTCTAATTTCATACATAATGGGACAAAATTAAAACTGACACTCCTGTCTAATTTAAGTAAAGTAAAGTAAAGTAAAAATTTATTTGTTTTTTTTTTAAGGATCTCTCTTAAGGTTCAAGGACGTTGAAAAAAGCTTAAATTTACAGAAAAACACTATATTTTAAAAACTACTGCTATTTTTGCAAATGCAGTTTAAAATTCCGCCTAAGAAGCGACTACTGACAGTACTGTCACATACAAATTGGACATGGACACATAATAATGTATCTTAATTTAATATTTAGATCAACAGTAGCGTATAAAGATAACATCAGTAAAACCTTCTAAACGACCGAAAAAGCTACCTACCCGAAAAAAAAAACACTCCAAAAAAATGTAAGAACAACAGCAGCTCCATAGCACACAAGCTTATTCCGTGATAGATAATGTGTTACTCGCATATGCCAGGGGAGGTAGGGGGATGTTTTGTCAAACGCCACCCGAAGAAACGAAGGGAAACACTCGATTCCTCACACGCTTTTATTTCCAAGACTATTTTCCCTACGTATGAAGGTTTTCCACTTTTTCCTATCCTCCTCGAGAATATTATTTTGTTTCGTAATATTGGATGACGGTACGTAAAATACTTTTGTGATGTAGAAAATTGTTTAAAGTGAATATGTTTTTTGTCGTTGTATTGTATTAAGTTGGTTAGATATTGTGTTTCTTTAAAGGTCTGTGAAAGAAGATATCCTTGTCTCTAACTGTGTTAGTTCTTTCAGTCAGTTTGGTATTATTGTTCGTTTATTCTAAATCTATACTAATACTAGCTGACCCACGCAACTTCGTCTGCGTCACATAAGAGAGAAAAACGAACGAAAAAAAAATGGCTATTAAAAAATAAGCGTTGATCGTAGAAGGGTTAAAATTTAGGATTGTATGTATTTTTGTATGTTGTATCATAAAAAAATAAAAACGAAAAATTTTGTCTAAAAAATAAAAATAAAAATTTAGGGGTGGACTACTCTTAACATTTAGGGGGATGAAAAATAGATGTTGGCCAATTCTAAGACCTACTCAATATGCTCACAAAATTTCATGAGTATCGGTCAAGCCGTTTCGGAGGAGTATGGGAACGAAAATTGTGACACGAGAATTTTATATATAAGAAGATGTAATATAAAGAGAAAAGTGTTGTATTTTTGTATGTAACAAAAAGAAAAAAAAAACACTGGAATGATTTCATATTTCATTTTAGTTTTAATTGAATTGTATGTTACTTATTATTAATTTCGTTGCGGGGCCTAACATAGTTGAATCTCTGGAACTCAGTGCCTCACATAGTCTCGCCGTATTTAGCCGGTTTACCCACTTTTCATGTTGGATATGCTGTTATCCTGATGGTGATGCCATCTAGCTCCTTCTATGGCCACTACGACTGCATTCGATGGCTTTCTACGGTGGTTGTCGAGAGCTTTAATGTGCTGCTCTTTCATGAGGTCTCAAGTGGGTAGCATATCCTCAAAGAGGATAAATG
The DNA here is from genome assembly GCA_916618015.1 of Xestia c-nigrum. Taxonomy (NCBI): domain Eukaryota; kingdom Metazoa; phylum Arthropoda; class Insecta; order Lepidoptera; family Noctuidae; genus Xestia; species Xestia c-nigrum. The sequence continues at coordinate 19,746,980 of OU745260.1, forward strand.
TCAGTACACCATTGATGACATTGTAGGGTATAGATGTAGGTGGCCTAGTTTCAAGGCCATCACGCTTCAAATCTAACCTAGCATTTTATCTGCCACTAGCTGACCCACGCAACTTCGTCTGCGTCACATATATGAGAGAAAAAGCTCACAAAAGGAATAAATTTTCCCCGTTTTTGCAACATTTTTCATTTATGTTCCGCTCTTATTGGTCATAGCGTGATGATATATAGCCTATAACCTTCCTCGATAAATGGACTATCCAACACAAAAAGATTTTTTCAATTCCAACCAGTAGTTCCTGAGATTAGCGCTTTCAAACAAACAAACAAACAAACTCTTCAGCTTTATAATATTAGTATAGATAAAGGTGTACTCGTATAAGCGGAGAGTTTTGGCTAAAATGAAGTTCATTACTAACACAATCTAACATTTTTTTGAGAAATTATTGTTCGTACACACGACTTGGAAAAAGTTCCAAGTCGTGTGTCCATAACACACCATGCACTTTTCCTGTTGGCAGCAATGTGGACGAATTTTTCGATGCCCTGTAACCCTTTTTTGATATTTGTACATTTTTCTTTCTATTATAATGTTAGTGTGTATATATTGTAAATAATGATTACTCTAATAAATATTATTTATTAAAAAAAAAAAAAAACATTAATTGCTAAATACTTAATATTGAAAAACCAACTAGGTGGACAGACGATTTGTCTTTTGAAAGTGGTCGGAAGAAACTGGATGGCCATGACACAAAACTGCCAAAAGTGGAGAGATTTGGAAGAGGTCTACATTCAGAATTGGGTGGCCAAGAGTTGAAGAAAAGAAACAAAATAGGAAGCGAGCCTTTTGTCTCAATGACAATTACAGTAACACGTTCACACATTTCAAGGAAAAGAAATCACCGTTTCCTACACGAAAATGATTTTACTTGAAGTAAAAAATCTGGAAACTTCTAAAATGGGGCAACTTTTGCAGAAGTCGAGAAATATTATTATATTTAAAGTTTACTCACAAAAATGTTTGCGTGAAGTGGCGGAGGAGGTAAGTCCGGTGTGTCTGTCTGTTTGCCTTTATCGAAACTTTTGGGGCCTGAGATGAGGGGGGAGGAAGCGGGAGCGGGCTGTGAAAACCTCTTGATAAGAGAGTTACGCTGTTCTATAATAGGTGTTCTTCATTTTATAAATGTAGATTAAATCTTTCTATATTAATAACCATAGGTGTTGAAAACGTTTTACGATAAGTACTGTAATTTTTCTTACCTAAACTGCATTTTTTTATAACTTGTGAAAAATTTGCCACAAAAACGGTCGATATTCTATAAGCTTTGCTGCTTGCCGTCAAAGAACTTTAAGCTCAAAGCTTAAAAGTTAATAAGAACTTATTCAAAACTCTGTGACCTTTGGAATCCCTAAGAAATCTGACGGAAGATAAGTACAGATGCAGAGGTGCAAATACCACTTTTAAAACATTTTTATTTTTTACTTACTGCAGTGTGAGAAGGAGATGAAGCTAGACGTCTTGTATACCTCTATCTCTTTCATTGTTTAGTCCAAGAACAATGGCATCTTCATTTAACTCGCTTCCCGCTCCTTTTCCCAACATATCCTCACCCAGTTCGACATACGGTTGGCGGGTAGACAAATATATTGTTGGTAAAACTTCATGCCGACTCCTGGAGTGGTTTCCCAACTTTTGAAGCCTCAAGTTGAGCATCCGAAGCTCGTGAATACGTTATTTTATTTATAACATACTTCTCGAAGTTTCGAGTTCGGTTTCTTTGGTTATCAGCTATTTTATGAGTCGTGTGTTGGTATATTTTATGATTTTGTTACTCAAGAAAAGTTTCCGTTTTTTGTTGGCTTTTTGCCCCAAAAGGGTGTTACTGAGTTTGTTATTTCATCTGACACTAGCTGATGCCCGCGGGGTCCAAATTATATACTTAAACCTTCCTCGAGAACCAGTCTATCCGTTGGTGAAAACAGCATGAAACATGGTGTAGTTGTTTTTGAGTTTATCGCGAACAGCCCGAGAGACGCAACGTAGGACTTTGTTTTATAATATGTAATAACTAGTAAAGTATTTTAAATTTCTGACTGCCTCGTTGGTGTAGTGGTCGAAAGCAAGACTGCTAAGCATGAGGTGACTGGTTCGATTCACGGGTCGAGTAAAGTGTTTATGCGGTTTTCCATCAGGAATTTCTCTGTAGCAGCCCCAGTGTTGCCATGCACCAGTAGGCTCACCCCTATTACATGGGACTTTAAACATAACTGGCAAAAAATGGGTGAACTATTTTACACACCCCGGTACCCCGGTTGAGCTTGGGAGATTGCATGCGTCATATTTTGTTTAAAACTATCACGAGGAAGTTCCTATTACCTAGTTTAATACGCTTGGATAGACTTGATGCTGGATACAGCGGGTCTGAAATAACCGCTTTAGCAGAACATAATTTGAATCACTTAAAAAAAACACTAAAAATGGACCTTACATTCATGTAGTCCATTTTAAGAATTTAATTTTTTTAACGTGATTCATGTTATGTTCAGCAAAAGCGGACTTTTAGATCCCCAGTACACAGAATGGGTTAGATTGGGAGAGGTACCTATATGTCCAGCTGTGGACTGATTTAGGCGAAGTTGATTAAGCAAAATCACAACATATATTTCAAGTAGGCCAATTACAGGCACTTTTGAATTGTCGAATCAAAGATGAACATTAAATGTAGCTACAGTCCCAGTCACAAGACATAAAAACTGTGAAACTGAAGTTGCCCATTCCCTAGCGTAGATCTCTATGGAGAAGAACGGGCAAGAAACTCCATGGGCACTCTTTCAAATCAAAATATTGTTACAGAATCTTGGTTACATCATTGATGTCGTTTAGATTGATTTATTTAAACTTTAAGACTCTTTGTTTCTCTCATTGTTTTTCCATATATCTTTTATCGGGTTTATGAACTGTATTTATATACAGTTTAGAGAAAAGATGACGTCTTACGTCTAACGTCTTTATAGACGTCCTGATAACTTGGTGATCTAAAGAGGTGTGATCTTTGTGGTTCTTTCTTCAAAAGACCACCTCGGACACTAATCTGCATAGTTCTCATTTGAATTGAGCAAGATTATGTCTAGACTTTAAAAGAGACTATGACCACCGAGTTTGTTTCGATTGTTTCTTGTCAAAGTATTCAGGTACGAAACAATGCCAACAATTTTTTTTAAGTGTTTGTAAAAACCAATTTGCAATAATTATAAACATCATTTATCTTTTTAGACAGCCAGCAAGGAACAACGCCCAAATTGCCCCGAATAGAGCCTTGCCCAACCATGTGAGTTCTTCAGGTAAGTGTTTCCTTATATTCTGCCTATTTATCTAAGTTAGTACACCGAGTGTCTTAAGTAATAGGTCTATTCAAATGAACTTAAGATATCCGTATAAATTTACTACGATCAGTTTTGGATTTCACAGTAGCTTTAAATGTGAACAAATAAACAGCTATGCCTTGAGATCACGGATGGAACTAAAGATTGTGCACTTGTTAATTAATTGATCAACTGATTACTTTCAAGACAAAGATTACTAAGTGAATACCAACCCCAGAGAGATGTAGAAAAGGTGTATTTTTGTTATTTGATTACCTTACTTACAAGAGCATAAGGTATTTGAAATGACCTAATAAATCTAAGCTTAAAAATACTTTACAACCGTCGAAAAGTCAAATAGTTAAAATATGACCCATTGAACTCAAAATGTAGAACATCCCGTACCTTTGTACGGTGACAATAAATTATACGGACACAATGAGGACAACGGTAGCATCCCTTTGAATCGAGTGGCACTCAAAGGATTACGTTCGATATTCAAAAATCGTTACAATTGATTGGTTTATTTAAATAGGACTTTATTGACTGTGCATGATGCGGCTAATGTCCTGTGATTTTGTATTTTATTGTCACAGTATTTCGTGGCAAATCTTTTAAAGTACCTACTAATAAAATTGTAGACAGATTTGATTATCCTTTTCACACCTAATAACTCAGTGTGTAAGATATATAAGAACAAATTTTGTATGAAAAAATAAAGGAGAATGGCGAAATAAGTCATAAAAAAGATACATCTTCTTAAAAAACTAAGCGTTCTGAAGCGTTAAGCTGTTAAAACTTATTGACATCACTCCACAAAGTAAAGGCAAACGCTCTGAAAGGAAAACTTAAAAAAAAAACACGTACTTGCCTGCAACTCTTAAAAGAAGTATAAAAGAACCTCTTCGGGGAAAGTGCATTAAAAATGAGTGCGCTAGAAAGGGACAGCGCGCTATCGACACCGTCTATCTGTCCTTATCGCACGCTTCTAAGAAAATGGTTTTATGAATGAAAATTACTTTTTTCTCACGCCATTTACTGAGTTCAGGGACGTTAGTTTTGTAGCTCGTTTTCCTACACGGGAATAGGTGAAAGTTGTCCGGGATTGCCTTTGAAAGTAGGGCACTGCCTTTTTAAACGTACCGCTTTTTTTTTTCTTGTGAGTTTTAACCCTCTTTTTCTTTTGGGGCGTGCAGATTTTTTATAGATTTTTGTAAAGAGCAATTGCGACTTTTTTATTGTTTGCATTAGGAATTACGTAATATTCGTTTTGCACTTTTAGGAAATGTTATGATTTAACGTAAGTCAAGCATTGGGTCGTCTCCTTCTTTCATAATTCAGTAGTTGCAAACGGAGAAAATTAATTTATATCTTATTTACGTCTTCAGCTAGATTGCTATTAAGTGACCTACTCTCACATTTTGTACGATTTGCCAAAAAATCAAGATTTGTTTATTTGTGTACTTATGTCTTATATTCATTGATATACATAAATCTTCTGGAAGAAAACCTAAACCATAGTGAAAAATGTAATACTTAATCTATTTCATGGATAATCCGTGGTAATTCCGAAGAATTGCCAAACTTAAGTGGCAATGGGCAGGACACATTGCTCGCAAAACAGATGACCGATGGAGCTGAAAAGTTCTGGAGTGGCGACCGCGAACCGGAAGTCATTGTGTTGGAAGGCCTCCCACTCCCGCTGGATGCGAATCGCTCGGGACCTGTCAATGTGGCGACACTTGGGGGAGGCCTATGTCCAGCTGTGGACATCTTTCGGGTGAAGTTATGATGGATAGTCTATCTCTAAATCTGCTCACCAAAGTGACTCGAGACAGAGATAAGTTATTATGGTACCAGATACCAGATAGATATTACCAAATGATTTGATGAGTAACCATGGAGTTTCTTGCCGGTTCTTCTCCATGGAATCGACCAACGCGAACCGTCCAACTCTTTCGACGTTTTATAAGTGCCTATCCAGGCCTATGTGAAATAAAATGTTTTGATTTTGATTTTGTTCCCCGAATAATTCAAATTGTAACACGCTGTATTTCGCTACGGGGTGTTGACAAAAACCATTTAATGACACTTATATTTCAAACTTTTGTCAACAAACGTGTCCCCATGTTTTTTTTAAGGAATTCGTTTTTGGGGAGTATTAGGTAATTTTTTAAGTTTCAAGTAATCATTTTATATGACAGTGTTATAGTCATAATTTGACAGCCGGAAGATATTATCTTAGGGTTTATGACAAAAATATGACAATAAGTCAAATCAATGAAATAAAATATGACAGCCCCAGGAAGGTATTTTTATATCCCATGTTTTAATGACTTTTGGTTGTTGTATCGCTATTGTTTAGCGACTAAAACCCGTTAAATTATAATAACTACATTTTAAGACTGACTGTCGTTGTCATAGATCTTAACAAATGCGTATGCACCCCTTTTAACGAAAAAAAAAACTACACCTTTGTTATGCCACAGATAAAATATAACTACCATTTTTTACAAGGAATAATACGCATAAATTTATCTATACATACATTAATAGAAAGGGTTTAATAGCCTATAAATCAGTATTTTAAACAAAGGCTAGTCAAATTCGGTACAATAGACCCCTTGTGCATAGACACAAGTTTTTTTTTGTTGCCGCAAACCCGTGAAATGTTTGTTTTGTTGGTACCGCGTGTAGTGGCTTTTTGCAAACGTTTTTTTTTCTATAATCGATACTTCGATGATTGCCTATAATAGCGTGCATTGTGTGTGTTTTTTTTAATACGGTAAATATTTGAGCAGAACTTACTACTTGTTGGAATTGTGGGTTTTTTTAAATGCGTGTAAATGGAGACGTGTTTCTGTTGTTAATTGAGTTAACTCTTTAGTCTGTTTAATTTGTTTATTTTTAATGTTATAATTGGCCTCTGGTATCCGGATAGGAAAAAAAAGAATATACTTAGCAGAAAAAAAATCTATTTGTTTAATGCTGAGTGTGCTACAGAAGATACAATATTTTCAAAACAAAAAAAAATAAAAAATAAGCGCAATAATCGTGCCCAACCGACTTTCAAATCTTAACCCCCCAAATGCGACAGCCAAAAGTCTCAAGATCCTATTATTTCTATCGGCTACTCTCATAGATACCAAATATCAGACGTTAGGGGTCAAAATGAATAGACAAGGCCCCTAATATCGAAGATATCGCTTCACCGGAAGGGTTTGAGCGTCTGTTACAAAAGATTCTACTTCCGGTTGATCGCACGCATTGTGGTTGATATTAATAAAAACAGATAATAAGAAATGTGATCGTATCAGTTTTATTATTAAAATTAATAATAGTGAGTTTGATGTTTTATGAATAGGTAATAATGTTAGACAATGGTGATAACGGTTTTTTTTTTTGCCTTACCTACTGTTTGTCTGTGTGTACTGAGTTTTTTTTTGACAGTAATATTTTTTTTGGATAATTTGTGTTAGTTAAAACAAACCTTTCAGTAAGCAATGCCGTTTGCTTTTAAGTTAATATTCTTTACTGAAATATTATCATTACCTTTTATACCTACCACTTTTTATCTGGCATCGAGCCAGGTCAAGACATCAAGATGGCTGACGGACGCTTCTCAGCAAAAATATGGGACCGAGTGTGGAGAAAACAGAAAGTGCCGATTCCCACCAGAGATTTTATAAATAAAAAAGCATTTCTATACAATACCACGCGAAGCAAGTAATAACAGTCAAACTGCCCTTAGAGAAGATCTAGAAAACACTTCTATACTGGACGAACAGGTCAAATACTGGACGTTATGTATTTAGAATCCATGAGAATATTTAAATCAGAATCTGATCTGACGGAAACATTCCGTGAGAGATTCGCGTACATATGAATGAAACACAACTACGAAATCAAAATCCCATAACAAGATCTGTGAGAGAAAAAACTGCGAACAAGCAAAAAAAATACCATCAAAAACAGTCAAACCAGTGCTCTTGCGCATCCCAAACTGAACATGACAAACCTCCTTAATTCATATTAATACAACCAATTCATCAACCCCCTGAAAAGTTACACAATACCCCCAAACATCCCTTCGAACATAAATAATAAACTAAAAATTATATGCAAATTCACGAACCATAAGTTTCTATAGAACTTTAACCCTTTCGTTGCGGAGGGGACAAAAATGGGTAATAATTTATTCACGTGAGATAAAAGGTCAGAAATAAGGTCGCATTCAAAATTGTGCTACAACTGTGTTCAGACGTGTCTGAAGTCCGTGGTTTTGTTGTTTTTTTTTTTAGTAATTAAACGTCAAATTGTTAGGTTATGTGCTGTGCGCATGCGTGATTAAAATGGCGGGTCAAGAAAGTGAATTTGATTTGTTTGGGTTGAAATTTTGTGAAGTTGTTTTACAGGTAAATTGACTGTTTTTTTTTCATTTAATTCTGTTGTTTGTTTATTTTTTTCATTAAAGCAGAAGGTTTATTTTAACTCAAGTCGTTATTGTAATGACTGTCTTAAATATATTTTTCAACTTTTCCTGTTCAATAATTACAATAAAAACTATTAATGTTATTAAATATAATTAAACTTAGTTAATTCATTTAAAATAGGAAGTTCACCTGTGTTATTCATTGCATTCAACTAATTACCACAACCCATTATTGTACACTAGGTTACATTGCATAGTTTATGTGCACAGCTTACAAAACAGCCCATTATTTATGATCCAACTAATGTATTCTATTTTAAAGGTCTATCTTCTTATCTATCCATCTAAAAAGCCGTTTTAAAAACTCAGCCTGATTGTTTTATGTGCTTCGGAAGTCGGTTAAAATGTAAAGAGTGTGTCTTCGTTAATATAAGACGATACTTCAATTAATAAAGTAAAGAGAAATTTATTACTGGAATATTCGATGGCTATCTTGAAAATTCTGTATCTTTGTTTATAGATAGTACCTATTAAAAAGTATCGCCTTTTTATGTGGTGTAAATAGTGGTGGAATAGAATAAGTTGTGAACGTGAAAATATTTATTGAACGGAAAGTGGTGTCTTCATTTATAGGGTTAACTCTTCAGTTCGGTATACTTAGGACTAGTTTTACTATACGGATGCAATGTAGAATTGTAAATGTTTTGGAGCTTTATGTTATTTTTTAATAATAATCTATACTAATATTTTAAAGCAGAAGAGTTTGTTTGTTTGTTTGGTTGAACGCGCTAATCTCAGAAACTACTGGTTCAAATTGAAAAGTTATTTTTGTGTTGGATAGTCCATTTATCGAGGAAGGCTTTAGGCCATATAACATCACGCTACGACCATTAGGAGCGGAGCAGGAATGAAAAATGTTGCAAAAACGGGGATTTTTTTTCCTTTCGTTTTTCTCTCTTATGTGACGCAGACGAAGTTGCGTCGGACAGCTAGTTGTTAATAAAGTCCAACAATGTTTTAATGTGTAAACTACAATTTATTCGAAATTGTCTAAAATTACAATTGGATTGAAGCTTCGTTGATGCGCGCTTCGATTTGAATAATCAAAAATTATAAATAAACGACTGAAAAACCTTCCGAAATCACTGTTCTAACTTTTGTTAATAAATAACTAGACATGGCGGAGGGTTAAGCTTACCTAACCCTACAGAATATAACTCAAACCGATCTGTGAATCGAGACGTCTAGAGTACTTCCATAAATTGATATAAACAATATCCTAATGGAAACTGTAACTCGATATATTTGTCAATACATTTTCCATGGCTCCTATGACTCTTATGTACAAGAGAAATATGTCCAAATTGCAAACCCGAGACATGAAAAATTTACCATACAAAAATAAACCATGTCAGCTTTGTTTTTGGGTGTGTTTTACTTTGGTCGCTGTTGTGTACTTAGGTTATTTTCCCAAATTGTAAGTCTATACTGTTTGCACATGTTTGATCGATTGACAACACGGGGGTGGGGTTGGTTTAATAATAACACCCCCGAATTCGATAGGTACGACCGTATTTTAGTTCGTTTTGTCCGGGTATTTGAAGAACTACATTTTCTACTCATCAAATCAATCTTTATTCATATATTTTTTTAATTTAAATAGAGTTACTTTCATTTCATATCAACGCTGCTTGAGTATCTTTCTTAACTATCGACGCAACATCGTTAAAAGGACAAGAATCGGTAATTAAGATATGAGAATGTCCCGATTTGAACGATAAAAACTATAATAAAATACTAAGTAACCAATACAATACTAAATTAAATCATAAATAACAATAAAAGTAATTAACAGCAACAATGTAGGATGGAACCAATAAAATCAAACGACCACGTGGCGCGTCGTAGACAATTTAGTTTTAACAGGCATAGACACTAAACTCGATGAACAATAAATTCCAAATTTAAAAATTTACAACTTTCATAATTTTTTGAAGTTTCTGATAATCGAAAAATCTACGACATTCGATTTTTTTTTAAAGTTTACAATAATCATCGGTAGCGAGCATAGTCGATTAAACAAGTTCTTTATTAGGGATATTTTAAATACAAACTACAAAATAAATTTTTACGATCCTACCACTACACCGTTAAATAAATAGCTATGCGTTCGATTCCCCGTTTGGTCATGCTATAAATCAACTGAGACGTGTAAAAAATATTGACGTTGAGTTGTTTTAAAATAATTAAATACTTGGTTACTGAGTTCTCACACTGTAAATTGAACATTTTGATATGAAATTTTTAGGTTGGTAATTGGCTATGACAGGTTAATGACAGCAAAATGGAACTTATTAAAAAATAATTGCACTATTTGCACAAAAAAAAATGTGTAAATGGTCTCACCATAGAAAGTTACCTCATGTTTTTAATAAAAAAATAAAGTTTCTTTTATTTATTTTTTCTTAAAAAAAGACTTTTGTCATTGAGACGTAATTTTAAAATAAAAATATCCTAGCTAAATGGAAGTCAAACATTATTTCCGATTGCTATCATATTTTTAACTACCGCAAAAACTCTTTTTAACTTCATTTTATCATCGAACGGGTTTAATATTACTTGATCACTGTTAAGATAACTTTTACATCGAAAATAACTTCAGTGTTTAATTTTCGGATGATTACAGTAAATGAAATAAAATGGTCTATTAAATGTAAAAAACCTGTCAAGTGTGATTAGGATTAGCACCTAGCGGGTTTTTTTGTAAAACTGTGCACCCTTGACTGCGGTTTTGTTTTGCTTTACTTGTACCATGATTCCTTTTTTAACTGACTTATAAAAAAGGAGGTGCTTTCCAAATGATCCCATATTCACCAAGTTGGGATCTGATGATGGAATCTTGGCGAAATCGAAGGAACTCTTCAAATTTTATAGGATAACGTGCAGCGATTTTGGTATTTTCTACAACAAGTGAAGCATTTAATACGTTTGAAAAGAACCATTCCACCATCACAGCTGATGATGAAGCCAAGAGGCACGGAACTTAATAATGAGACAATGTATCCTAGTCGTGTTTGGGCTTGTTGTAACTGTAACGGTATGCACTTTCCATGTGTACCAAGCACATGTAAAAAGTGAAAAGAGAAAAATAAAAAAAAATTAAGCAAAAAAGAATTCTTGACAAAATGTAATGTGTGCTGCTAGGACATTGGAAAGTAACTTTTATGTTTTGAGAGATTGCTTGAATATTTGTGACTTTATTGACAGTATCTCTTGATAGCGTGGTCTCAGCAGTTTGAAGTTTTCACCCGTCCAAGGAACCGCAAATTTTATTTTTGATATTGATTTCAATAACCTCTTCTGCCAGTTCTTGAGAACAATGATCTTGATAGACGGACAGTAAACTGTTTTTATAAGGGTTCCGTTTTTTTATTTATTTTTGAGGTACGGAACTCTAAAATTTAATAGTAATTTTGATTACCTCTTCATCTGAAGTATGCATATAATTGTTATTACACAATATTATGTCTATCTGTTTATGGAAAATCGACCTTTTATTTTCTTGGTATGGCGTACTTAAATTTAAGCTAACGAAGGCGCTATTAAAATATATTAATTATCTTTTATGTTGCTTCTTATTTGCTGGTAGTTTTTCTCGTTGTGTTAACTTTACAGTCAAATTAAATGTTGAAGATGTAAATAATCTCAACACCTATGTACTTACTTAAGTTATTTTTGTAAAAGTCATTAAAAAATATTTAAAAAAAAGAACAAAAAATATTTGTAAATAGCGATTAAATCTATGCAGATCAAGCTTAACCCAAAAACGTTAAGAATTTTCCAACTGGACTTTTATTGGTTGTTATAGATTATTATTGTTTGGCAATGGTTTTTCCAACGGCAACATTATGTCCTAAACAATAATGTTTCTACCTGTTTGTGCCTATATCACTCACTGACACTTTTAAAAAGTAGAACAACTTCGAATGCCGAATTCCAAATTCGAAAAAAAATTGACAGTTCAAAAATCGTGCAAAGCCGTTGGTTTACAAAGGAGTTAGCCCTATCGATTTTGTCCTCAACCCTACGCTACTCACATGTATATATTATGTATATATCCATGCGTCGGAGGGTCGCAAGGTACGGGGGTGGAACCAACTATCGACTATACGTAATACGGGTAGGTATATAAATTATATGTCGTTCACCCCATCAATAGTATAATGTATGGAGATTCGATATTATTTTGTGATAGGTTTTCTGTTCGATTTTACTTTGTAAGTAGCTGGTTTAGATGGAAATAAAGTTGCTGCGTTTTATTTAGGAATAGACAAGTAAATTCTGTCTTGTCTTGTGATTTATTATGCCAGCGTAACGGTTTTGATTTATGGAACAATTTGAATTCGGAATTGGAATGGTTTTTCCAACAACCAATATGATCTTGTGTCATCTGTTGCCAGTATTCTATAAGTTCATTTTTAACGTGTAAAATAAATTGATTTATTCCCAACTTAATTACCACTAGAGTTGCGCTTTCAAGTTACGACTCACAATTTAAGCAAATTAAGTCGTTAAAAGTTGACGTTTTAAATATACGGAGTTCTTTCTCGTCTTGTCAGAGGTACCGGTTCGTTTGAACAAATGTTGTTGTTACTTAATAATTATATTACCTGTGTTAAATTAAATGTAGTATGAAACCAACTTTTCATAATAAATAAAGAATTGAAAAACTAAAAGGCGAAACAATCCATTGTTTAGCCTTTATCTGTATACGAAAAGAAATGTGGCGACTCCGAATTTTCGTTGTGTGTGTGTTTTCTATTACGAAATCTGAGATATTTTTGGGTGAATCCTAAGTAAAAAGACATAAGTACCTACATCAAAAAAAAAACCACAGAATCAACAAAAAAATTAGTGTCATTTTAATTCATTTAAATTTTCTTCTACAGTGAAAAGCTTAAATAAAAGTCCACTAAATCGGATTTCTGTCAGAGGCAAATTACCACCGAGCAAAGCCGAGACGCGATCGTAGTTAATATTTATACGTGATTATCTCAGCGTGCGATGTTGTATTGTTTTTTTAAACAAGCGGAGTGGGTAATTTTCTTGGCTAGTTTGACAGGAGGGTAAAGGATGTTTTTTTTTTACTTTTAATTAGATTGACAGCTGTCACTCGGTAACAACACTATTCCAAAGATTATTCGGAGTTTAAAAGATCGTGTGCCCTTAATTCAAATAAAACTCTGGTCGAGAATTTCAAAAATAAAAATAAATTTGGTGTTTTATTTAGTAAAATGAAATCAAATGGTTTTTGTACTCATTTTATCTCAATTTTGCACAATTGTGTACATTTTTTAGTCGACTTTATGCGATTTTGGAATCGTCACTGGGTTGACCTCAAAAAGCTCGTGTGTAAGAAAAATGGAACTAAATTCCAAAATAATTTTCAATTTTATCTCATTGTGTGTCGTAAAGTAGTCACTACTTACATAGACATACTACATTAAAAAATATCGATAACATTCAGAATAGTTAAAAAGTCATCCTTAAGCATATGGGTACTTACGTTTAGTTAAAAAAAAAACAAAATATTTACTAGTCAAAGCTCCAAAATGTAAAATATGTTTTTCATCGACCAAAATCAAATTCAATTTTTAATCTGAACATAACTTTTAAACAATATAGCTCCATTTTCAGAAATAACCACGAAGGACGCCCACAACAATATGTAGACGCACAAAAAACATGAAAAATAATTAAGTCATTCCGAATTACAACAACTCAATCTTCAGAAAACGGTACCTGACAGCTTCCAGCCAAATGTCACTTGTTTTAAATGACATTCAGTACAAGTCCCGCCTACTGGTCGTCAATTGATGTCATTTCGTCATTCGGACGTCATTTGTGACAAAAGTCACGCCTCTGTGTCATTTTGAATACTCAATTAGTTTAAATTATTGTCTATTACAGATACTGGTAGTCTATGATCGGGCTGTGCTGTGATTAAATTAAAGAGGCTGTTTGATTTGAATAAAAATGTTACTTTTAAGCGGTTCACGGAATATGTGATAGACATTTCTTATTTCTCTAATAAACGCCTACTAGAAACTTTTTACCATATCTATGAGCACCATGTAGAAAACCGTCAAAAGTAATCCTAAATTTTTATTTTTTTAACTTTACATGTGGGAGGCATTATTACTTATAACATTTCTAATTAAACGAACTGCAAAAAACCTGACAAATTTCACTTATCCGAATATCAAGAAATACTAAATAAACAGTTTCGTATTTAAATCAATGTGAAACTCCAGAAAAAACGTTGGAAATAATTCCCGAAATAATAATTCTAACGAAGCTTTCCGTTCTTCTGAAAACTTTACATTCATAATTACGTGTCAGCGTTTTAAGTTCCCGGCAAAACTTTATTACAAAGTAAGTAACCAATTTCTAAACCGAAGCAATTATTAGAGCTGGATTCCGGAAAAATATAACTTAAATGAAAACTACAAGAAGTAACGTTTTTTCATAATAATCTTCCAAAAATATTAGAATCGATCATAAAAAAATCGTTTCGTACTGGCTGAAAATATTCTTACCTTTACGCCAACACGAAGCAAAGTTTTGAAGTCAAAATTTTACCACGGCGCGAATTTAAGAAATATAATTAGTCACCGAAAATTAAAATAAAAGAATGAAAGACAAATTAAACAAACAAAAAAAAAACCGCGTCACTCAAATTCCGAACACCAGTAAGAAAAAATAATATGCAAAGACAAATTTGGAGGCAACGCGTCCCGAAGGAAATTCGAGAAAATCGTCGTCTCTATGCGGCGTACGGTGAGCGAATGTCCCGTTCAAACTACGCTACAATTTCCTCGGCGAAAACCGAATCGACTGCGCTGTGTAAGTATAGGGAAGGGTGGTTTTTCCTTCGAATTTCATAAGTATCTACCTTTCTTTATATCTAAGCGCAAGAACTACGCTCACCCCTTGAGAATACCTCGTGAGACTCGATCGCGGGCTCACATCGGCTCCACACTAACCGATCTAGATCTGCTGTTCTAAATTCAAATGTGTTCCAAGTAGAATAAGACTCTAGTTGGACTGCGCGCACAATAGTGATGTAACCTTACAACATAGTTCGAATTTCTAGTAAGGCAACGGTAACATAGATAAAATGTATTGGGTGGTGAATAGAAATATATTTATGTATGTAGATTCGTGTGTTCGAGAGTAAGATATGGTGTGGGCTTCGTTTCACGTATGACTGTGGATCTATACGTGTAGGTAGACGTTTGGTTAAAATGTGAATTTTGATATGTGGATACGTCGCGCAATTTGTCACAATATGAGATATCTTATCGAGTAAGCAATATCGTTTAGACGATTTCCTTTTGTGTATCAATTCTTTTGTCTGATAGGTATTTCTCGAAGAAATAAATGAGGTCGCTTTTATTATTTTTGTTATGATAAAAATATAAAGGTAACATCAGAGAAGAGGTTCAATAGAACTAATGAGCGGAAAATTATTAACCATCGAACGTGTTAATTTTTACGCCCAAAGGGTAACCTCTCATGCATAAAATTATACGCTAAAATAAGTTTTACGGTTAAACGGTAATGGGGGATACGAAAATTCGGTTCAAAGTGACACCATCGGTTTATCAAATCGAGTAGCAATCGATTTTCAGGTCCGACGCTCGCGAGATTCAACCCGATGCAATGACACACATTTAAAAAGTCTTAAATAAATGCGAAATGATTCGGCAAGCAACAAGTTTCATTCATTCGCGGGAAAGGGAGAAGGCAATCCAATTAGAAAGGGAAAGAGAGGAATTTAAAAAGTGAACGCCCGGAAAGTTAGGCGGGAAAGCTCCGTGCTAATAACCTGTTGCTTCCGCCGCTAAATTAAATATCAGAGCGGACCGCGCTAAATAAAACCATCGACTATCGATATAATTTTCACAACGCAACTACGTGACCCTACTATTCCCATTCCTCATCTAAACAACACAATTTCACCCTTCTGATCGATTTTCCTTACCTTATTCGTTTTTAGATACAGCAGTCTATACTCTGAAATTGCTTACATTTATCATTTTACTATTCATAAGCCACCCCGTCGCCGTTTGAGTATTATCTTGGAAATATCGATAAACCTCACTTGATGCGGCTGACAACCCTACGCTTGCTTGACATGGAGCGAAAAAGAGACAGCATCATCCAAAACCAGTTGTCAGACAGAGAAAGAAGATAGTACCGCGACGAGATAAGTGTTCTAATTTATACTCAAATTGCGAACGTCGTCACAAGAACCACGTGCTAAATAACTTATTCAAATTCAGAATGTCTTAAGTGCTTTTATTTTTGGCATTGATATTGAACTTTACTGTGAGACTTCAAGGTTGAAATTAAGAATTGATATCAATTTAAGAAATATTAAGTTAGAATTTTTCATTTTTGAGAAACGAATCTCCATCTTTGCTCGTTGGAAATGAATTTCCACTCTTAGAGAAAGGAAAATTGGGTTGTTTTTCGTTTGCGGGAAAAGTTTGCAAATTAATACGTAAGATTTTAAAAGAAAGACTGCATACTAACTAGGGTTGGTTCAAGGTTAAATTGGTGTTTTATTACTAAGTCGGTTAGTGGGTTAACTGGTACATTTAGGGGTGATTTCGGAGTTACGATACTGTGATTATGTAATTTACGTTTTGTATTTGATTAATTTTATCGTTTTTGATAGCTTTATGATTAGTTTAGGTACGTTTGTTGGGCAATAAAATGGCGGATGGGGGAATGACTGTTGTTCATGCAATTTTGTGACTAATGCGATGGGTAATAGTGATTAATTTGTAATGATTTAATGAATTCAGACGATAATGTTTGTGATTTCATAGTTTACTTAGAATCGCAGTAGTAAGTACTTTTTTGGTTTTGAAGAATAGTCTTAAATTGAGATTTGTAAATACTAAAAATTTTAGTTTTACAGAAACAGAAAACTAACCAGTACTTAACAAATGTAAAGGAAGATATTTTATTACCCTAACCTTAACAAAAAAAAAATACCATTTTAAATTCAAGTCTTACCTAATACGACACATCAGTTTTCGAGTTTCATACACACACACATACACAAACCGAATAGACGTTACCAGAATACCGTCACGCGTGAGGTTCGCGCCAGTTTTTGTAGTAAATTTTTGACACTTGTCATGTCTGCTGCATCACAATGAGATGGGGTTCACCCCCAACCCCTAACAACCCCTTACAACCCTATACCTTTGCCTTTCTTTATATTTTCACTGCGTTATATTTTATGGTGTTTGAGAGGACAGAATTTTTCGACAAAAAATTCGAAATGTTCAGTGTTTTGTTAAAATTAAAAATATTAAAGAGTTACTTGCCCTTTCTTGTCCATACAAAATTTCAATAATTTCTTCTTGTAGAATTTGACATTCAAAATGCGTTTTAATGGCCAATTAAGATAAATTTGATTTCAGTATACTTACAAAACACAATTGAGGAGCTCGTGGCTAATCATCAAGTTAAGCACTGTTTGCCTAGGTCAGTCTGTGGATGGGTGTCCACCCTTTACATATTAAGGTCCATGTTCACCAAAAAGATAACGGTCTGATTATCTAGAAACAGCTGTTTAAGGGACATAATTATGTTCCCATACAAAAATGTTTTTTTAAACAGCTGTTTTTAGATAATCAGATCGTCATCTTTTTGGTGAACATGGATCTGAGTTTCCTCTAGAAAGCACGTTAAGCCGTTGATTCCAGCTGTCAATTGTAGATCTTTGACAGTCGTTACAGATACCTAGTCAGTGTCCCAAAAAGTCTGAAAACCTGTCTTAACAGGGGGTACCTATTACCCAATACTAACTGGGTTGTGGAGGTCAGATAGGCAGTCGCTCCATGTATAATACTGGTATTCAGCTGCATCCAGTTAGACTTGAAGCCGACCCCAACATAGTTTGAAAAAGTCTAGGCAGATGGAATATCTTAGTTATAAGAATAGAAAATTATTATAACACCTCACTAAGTTCCTATTCTAGTGCAATAATAGTTAGATATTTAATTTAGTATGTTTAGTCATATCACCCATTTTGTTTTGTTTGTTATTTTAAGCTTTTGTTTTATATTTCGTATACCAGAAATGGTTTATATGAGGATCCTTATTGTTAGATTTGAAATGTAACAATTATTTACCGTCTATTTACCCATATTATGCGAATAAATTATTTGATTTGATTAATGATGATTTCTTCCGATAGCTTTTCTATAGAACCTTAAGTTTCCATTCATGAACTCAGTTTTATGAGGAAATTCGCTGAATTTTCTTGTAAAAATTTCTTCTATGAGTGGATTTTTCCGTCTTGAATGGATTTTTTTCCCCTTCCATTCATCAAAGTTGTTAAGTGTACGGGCCCTCATTAGTGGAAAGTCACATTAGGAATAGAGCCTCATAATTTTTTGCATAAGTGGTTTTATTTTAAATTATATTTTGTGTTTTAAATGTAATAGTACGGAGAGTAGTAGAGGGAGTACAGGGTAGATTATAGATAGTATAAACACAAGTAAAATTAAATACAAAAATAAAAAAAACGCTCGACACAATGTAGTCAGTTAAATAGAAAACAATTCGCCATTTTGTGGTGGCGGCCATCTTTGATTTTTAATTTATCATAATGTATAGTATTCTACTAATCAAGCCCTTTCATTTGATAAGTACCCGTATTGAGGGAGTTGTTAAATACATATGCAATCCGCCTTTTTGTGGTGGCGGCCATCTTAGACAGATTGTTATCAAACATAGTTGGACACTCCCGAATAATTCACCTTTCAAACAAAAACAAACAAAATCCAAATTGGTTTTTCCGTTCGGCAGCTATGATGCCACAGACAGACCGACACACACACACACACACGTAGCCCAGAATGTATATTTCACGCACAATGGTCCACTTCAAGGATTAAGTGCGGAAACCGAAATCCCATGATAGGTGATAGATAAGATATGTATATTTGTGTCTATAACTTGTATAAACTCTGACTGAAACAAATCTAGAATGTTCATGTAATTTACTCTACTGTCTGTCCCTTTTAGCAAAACAAGCATGACGATAAATCTTGAGTCGAATCTATCTAAAAATCTAAATTCTCTTTCAAATACACCAGCCAGCTCTTTTATACCAACACAATATATGCAGCTCATCATCATCATCATTATCATCAGCCTATAATGTTCCCACTGCTGGGACACGGCCTCCTCTCAATCAGAGGGACAGGGCTATAATCTACCACGCGGGCCCAGTGCGGATTGGTAGATGTCACATGTCTTCGAATTTTTGGTTCTAGGACATGCCGGTTTCCTCACGATGTTTTCCTTCACCGTTTTTGAGAGCAGCATATATGCAGCTATTCCAAAATATCAACATAAATTTTGTTACTAGCTTCTAGCCACGGCTTCGCCCGCATGTAGGGGATCTTACTACCATGACAACAAGTATCATTATCATCATTTCAGCCGAAACACGTCCACTGCTGGACATAGCATGCCTATTGGTGGATCAAGGTGGAGCAATGTGCCCTGCTCACTGCCACTTAAGTCCAGCAATTCTTCGGGCTACAAGTATCCTATGTGTTAATCCAGGTCATAAACTACCTGTGTACAAAACTTCATCCAAATCCGTTCAGTAGTTTTTGCGTGAATGAGTAACAAACATACACACATACAACTTTCGCCTTTATAATATTGGTGTATAATATATGGACAAATCCTCGACTCTAGCTCGTTAGTAGACTCATTCCACAATATTCTCCTTAACTAAAGAAACCCGTAATCGTTTAAGCATATAGTAAATAATAATTCGGTGGCCACAGAACTGCACGTTGTCGTCTAACAAGCAACCCTTGAGAGGTCGGCGGGGAGTTGTGTGGGTACGTGGTAGGGGTGTAGAGATGTGACTGAAAATTTTGGAAAAAAAAACTCGTGGTACACTTAGAGTACTTACGGGATTATATCCGTGATTTTCCTTTTGTTTCTAAGAGCTCCCTATATTTCGACGCTGTTGCAAGAATCATGATCGCGGGAAAAAAAAATGCTTTATTTCAGACCTTGATCCATATGACACATACACACTACCTACTTATAAGCTATGTTAGTGACAAACGCAAAACAAGATTTAATTCATACAGGGTGTAAACCACCTCATCACAAAGCCGTCAACCAAGCATTCTGTACATCAAACTAAGTAACTTAACGCAAAAATTATTGCTGGGAAAAAAAATATTTTCTTAATATTTTCGTTATAAATCATGTTTTGTGGTGGAATTCAATGTAACGCACTTAAAACATTGTTTGCACACAACACAAATCCCCCATATCTCCGTAACTAGAAGGTTCCCAGGTATGGTGTGGAACAAAAAAATGATCGCAGTGATGGGGAGAACAAGTGCCTTTCGGCTTGCAACTCGCGTGACCGTCACCTAATGCTTCGAAGCACTGGTAGCCGATCCGCTACGGCGTAGCACGACATAGGCGTGCGCGGGGTATAGCCCGTAGCAGATATAGATTATAGTTTTCACTTCTATTGGCTGTCTCCGAAGACTGCCCTGCATCTTTTTAGGGTTCCGTAGCCAAATGGCAAAAACGGAACCCTTATAGGTTCATCATATCTGTCTGTCTGTCTGTCCGTATGTCACAGTCACTTTTTTCCAAAACAATAAGACCAATGCTGTTAAAACCTTAATGCGGTCTACAAAATACATCTACTTACCAAAAGTAGATGTATTTTGTAGACCGCATTAAGATTTTCACACAAATATAGAAAAAAACTAAATATATTTTGGAGGTTCCCCATACTTAGAACTTTTTATTTCATTAAACCCATACGTGTGGGATATGTATGGATAGGTCTTCAAAAATGATGAATGAGGTTTCTAACATCATTTTTTTCTGAACTGAATAGTTTGCGCGAAAGACCCAAAGTGGAAATATTATGTGTCTCCCCTCCTGTAACTTCTAAAATACGAGAATGATAAAACTAAATAAAATATATGAAGTAGGTACATTACTTACCATGTAAACTTCCATCAAAAATTAGTTGGAACGAGATCTAGTTAGTAGTTTTTTTTAATACGTCATAAATCGTAAACAGCAATTTATCTTTAATCAAATCTGCTACGGAATCTTTCATGGGCGAGTCCGACTCGCACTTGGCTGCTTTTGTTATTTATTTATTTCCACGACACTTATTCTACTTTACCATTGCTTTTATCTTACACGCAAACGTCTCAGGGCTTATCTGTGTGATGGCAAGTCGGTCTTATATTTTAAATACATAATACTATGCTTAATTTTAATACACTTCAATGATTAGTAAAACTAAATCGGGTTATGAATGACGGAGTAGTCCATCATCTTTATCAGTAGGTAAGCCACTTTAGCTAATCCTAGACCTTTAGATGTCTATTGTAATGAGGATGCACACTGTGGAACTAATGGCGCTAGCATAGCTGGTTCCAAGCATCGTCATTGGTTGAATGTCATTTCATATTTTAAAATACCTTGACCTCATTGGTCAAATTGAGACCAGCTATGGTGGCGCCATCTTCAATTAACTTTGAACGGGCTTCCCCATTGTGAAACTTTCTGGAAATACCGGCTGTCATAATTATTTCGTCGCCATTAGTAGTTACGTCAAAATACGCGCCGTGTCAAAGATCAAATAAATGATTTAATGCACAATTAAAAGAGCCCATTATTAATATTACCCTGGAATATTTATGTTCAATTATGCATCTATTGTTTATTACTATAATAAATTAATTTTAATTAAATTACCTACATATAATATTATACGTTAAGGGGCCGGCGGAGCATGCGTTTTTCATACAAACGTAACACCAAAATAATATGAAAATCAATTGACTGAAGACTGGATGCCGACCCAAACATAGTTGGGAAAAGGCTAGGCAGATGATAATGATAGGTTCCCAAAACACATATTTTGAATGTGACCGCTTTATTATAAATTGTGAATTTCTTTGTAAAATGTATGTGATGTGGCTGTACTTATTCAAATAAATAAATGAATACACCGATTTCAACAAGAGTTATGAGAAAAAAAAGTTATCTATAGACATTTTGAATTCCTCATATTTATCTCGTATTTATATCATTGTCCTTTCAAAATATTTACTTGGGAACCTATATATTCTGTAATCCAATCAAAATAAATACACACTACCGTAAGAATATGTTTGATTTACAAATTAATTTCGTATTACGTTTGTATGAAATTCGCATGCTCCGCAGGCCTCTTAAAATCTCTTAAAGGCCTCTATTGCTGATGTTATTTAACTATGACGCAATTACAATATTTAGCAAGAACTGAGGGCCGAATGCGAGTTGTTATCACTAGCAATACCTCCTCTATCGCTTTAATAGTTTAGGGAATATGACTATTTCAATTTCAGTATCTATAAATTTAAATTCCCGTTAACGCAACTAAATACTTATAAAAACTTATATTAAGGCGATTACATAAGCTAAACGCCAGTTTTATAATTACTAAAAGTATATGATTCACTGCTATAAACAAGACCACAAAAATGTATGATATTTTTCAGGATATATGCTAGCATGATACTGTTTTGAAAACATAATACAATTAATTTGGCTCGATAAAAAGAAATCACGAACTTATCTCTAAAATTATCTTTTAAACAATAAAAAACATACTCATATAAATGCGATCATTATGATTTTTTGGCAAATAATTCTACAAGCAATATATTAGCATGGTATTGTTTTAGTTTTTAATCCAATCAATGGTTTTTTTGTAAATCGATCGAAACCACTAATTTCGCGCTATTTGGCCCGCAGTGGCTGACGTAACAACCTCTTTGTAGTGCAAGCTGATGAGAACTTTATTCTAACAGCATTTCAAACGAAGTTTGAACCACTACAAATAGAGTTACTAATTTAGCTCGTCTAAGCGCCTTAATAGTTTAGGGAATATGGCTATTTCAATTTCAGTATAAAAACTCATATTAAGCCTACAGATAATAAAAACATACCAAATAAAACCTAAGAAATCTCACTTACACCGCTATTCTTTTTACCAGTACGCCTGTCAAAACGAATGGGAAATATGCGAGTAAGAGTGACTGGATAACAAGCACACACACTCACACAGTGCACATGGGGACCAGTCGCCATCTTGAAACCATTCACTATTGGTAAATTTAGTTTACGTCAAGGAATTGGACGCGGTAGCTATCGAACGAGGGACTGTAGGGGTACGTTGGTTCGTATTTTGGTCGAGGTACTTGAGATTTGTTTTGAGTTAGCGTGGGGTACAAATAAAAAACACGATGTCTACAAGTGCTGGGCAGACAATAATAGTAATGGAATTAGGTGAGATGTGAGATTTTGCAAAAATCCATGACATTTAATGTTTTGAACAATGTTGAGAGGTTATTCCGCAATTTTTTAATCGGTTTTCCTGCTTAAAGTAATAATGCATCCTGCCTGAATTTTTTTTCGCGGATTCTAGTATTTTTTCATTTAAATTTTACATTAATCAATCAATCAATCATTTTATTTTCAGGCAACTAAGTAAGACCCATACATAAAATACACAACATTACATTTTACAAAAATAATAAACTAACATTTATGAAACTAGAACTAGTAAACACACAACGTTGTGGCGTCGTGTTTCGCTGCGTTAGTATTTTAAATCAAATAGAATCAATTCAAAGTTGCTTATGTCCAATCACTTAACAGTTTCTGAACGTCATATTTTTATCAAAAGGCAGGTCCCAAAATTGTCAGCTATTACAATAATTCTATCATAGCCAATATATATGCTACAAAAGTCCGATCGCGGAGAACGAAGAATTTCGTACAATGACCTTTTTACCTACTGACAGTGGTCACAAACATTTTTCTAAACCTTGCGAGGAATACACATTATATTTACGCGGGAGTGCCAGAGACAGATTATAATCTTTTCTTAACTAATAAAAGTTTTGGATTATAAAATCTATTAGACGCTTTTAGGGCTTTTTTTGCGGGACAGTTTTGAGACAGTCTATTGCTAAAGGGAATAAAGTATTAAATCGTAAGTCATTTATTTCTAATAGTTTGTCTTGCTCGCACTAGTAGATAAATAGTCTGTCTTAAAACTGTTTTGACTCAAGTGTGCGAAAGCCCTAACTCCACCCTAAAACTAAAGTGACTTCAAGATGTAAAAAATAACCATTATTTTGAAAATAGACTATCCAAAAAACACAACACTTCGTTTTCAACGTATCAATTTACAGAAAAAAGTAACTTTCTACCTTATCACAACAGCTTTATCCTTGTCCCTCCATTAAAAATTCAAATATCTTCATTTACTAACATTTATCATTAGTAAACACGCGATTTAGGTACAGTACAAAAAGAAATTTGTTTGGCCATTTAACAGCGAGCCACTGAGAAAGGATTTTTGAGAATTCAACCCCTAAGGGCGATTAATTGAGGTTAAAGTTATTGGAATCCGTGATTTTGAACGTTAGAAAAATTGTGTAAATGCATCATCATTTGCCTGGCCTTACTCCATCTATGGATAGGCCTAAGACGAAGCTGAGTACCTCAATCAATATATTTATTGTAGATCATAGGTACATAATACAGGTCTTAATAATTTAGATTGTGATCAGCTATGTCCCGCCCATTGGGCATACAACATGCAAATGATAGGAAAAACAATTGCCTTTCGCTTCGGTAAGAGTCTTTTTACACCCAGTATCCCCGTATCTTCCTTTACTAACATTTGTCATTAGTAATCACGCTATTCACTAATGTACCCTTCTAACAGACCCGAACAGTAGGGAAAGTAATTTGTTCGTCGATTTAACAACGAGCCGCTTATTTTCGGTACCCCAGTAGAAGGAGTGAAATCGGGTAGCTGCTGAAACAAATGTCTTGTATCCGTACTTGTCGTAGGGATGGGAAACAACGTCCTTATAATTATATCGATATTTTTTCTGAGACTTCGCAAAAAAGCACATTATTAATTTTTTTTCGATGTAGTTGGTTTTCAATTTGTATTTATTTACAATTTTACTGTAGGTTAAATGAACATAACACCTAGCTCAGAAAAGTAGAGATAGGCACAAGTAAACAGAGGCCGGTTTAATTGTGTTGATATTTAATTTGTCTTTGGCTAAAACAAAGAACTTAATCAACTCAAACGGTCGGAGAAAAAAATATGTTGCACATTTTATTACGATACTAAGTACTAAGAGCCACATCCTATTCTACTTAAAAGATATCAGCCAGAATGAAGCAATACCTATTGCACCATGCATCAGTTGATATCTAGGCCATACATCCTATTGCTAAATCTAGACAAGTATTGTGTTGATCTAGCCTACAAAGCCGAGTATTTGATCTAAGTCTGCATATTTGTGTATGTTATGATACTTGACTGTCCATTCAAGTGGAGTTTAAGTTAGGCATTCAAACTCCATTATTGTGGAAAATAATCCCAATTTCGTAATAAATTCAAATTATCTTACGCTTTTGCAATTTATTGGTAAGTGTCAGGTAAATACAGGGTGTAAACAACCTCATCACAAAGCCGTCAACCAAGCATCAGAATGCAGAATGATATATCAAACTAAGTAACTTTACGCAAAAACTATTGCTGGGGAAGACTTTTTTTTAGGGGTGAAAAATCAGTTTTTGGTGTGGAACTAAATGTAACGCACTTAAAACATTGTGTTGATGGATAGATTGAATAGTATGGGTTTCGTAAAGATATTCAAAGTAAAACTCTTACCATAAAATCTAAAAAAAAACTGAACTTTGACCCCCAGGGTATTAGAACAAAAAATGTCCACAACGACGGAGAGTACAAGTGCCTTTCGGCTTCGACAACGTGATTACACCCTTTATAACACGCTTATCTGTAGCAAAGATGGCGTATCAAGAATTTTCTCAGTCGAATAAATTCTTAGATGCACATGATATGGTTTCCAATCTACATGCAATATCTAACAATATACATACTAACTATGTATATATTAATGTATACGTTGCATAGTGATCTCACACATTGAGTACCTAGGTAAAGTTATTTATAATAATAATAATAATAATACCTTTATTTCAGACCAGAGATCCATAAAAGAAAAACAAACAAAAACAAAAAATAAAATAAAAAATAAAATAAAAAATAAAATAAACTTGGGACTTACTAACTAAAACACGTTATACAAAACAACCACCTATAGCATATATCTGGATGACGGTCTGTGTGCTGCCACCCAGCGACACATTATTTGACCATCCAACCTGCCGGCTACAGTAGCCACGAGGCTGTTGGGGCTGTCGCGCACGCGACGCATCAGTGATGCGATTCGCAGGCGCAGCAACGAGCCAAAATCCGGAACGCGTGCGTCCGCGAACATCCCGGACGCGCTACAGAAGCGCGGCAGCCCCAGCAACACCCGGAACGCGTTATTGTATTGGACTCGTAGAGCGCTGTACGAGCCCCGTGTATAACTGACCCACAGGGCGCACGTGTACAGTGACTGACAGAATGCCCTGAACAGCGTTATTTTAACCTCTTTCGTACACCGTGCGAACCTGCGGGCCAGCATGTTACACCTGACAGCCAGCGCTCTACGCTCCCTCTCTAAATCAGCGTCATCCGACAGCCCATCGGTGACCCAGTGCCCCAGTGTACTTAAAACGAGTAACTCTTCTCAGCGGAACTCCGCCCAAGGTTACCGATGGAACGCAGTCGTAAATAAAATTTTGCGCCCTAAACACTAAAACCTCGCTTTTAGTTGTACCTGAGACCATGAGTCACCGCATAGTCTTCACAGATTCGGAGGAGCCTTCTCAACGCATTGACTGATGGGCTCAGCAACACCATATCGTCCGCATAACTAATATTATTTATGAATTGTCCGTCAATAGAGCAACCGACTTGGGTGTTGCTGAGTTCACATATCAACCGGTTGAGATACAGGTTAAAGAGCCTGGGGGAACTAAGTCCCCCTTGCCTCACGCCACACTCCAACCTGTACGCACGCGACAAAGCACCTGCCCATCTAACATAGTTGGACTGGTTGCTGTACCAGTACTTTAGTACAGCAATCAATCCCCCAGGAAGGTTAGCCTCTTGGGAGAGTTTCCTCCACAGGCAGTCATAAGACACTAGGTCGAATGCCTTGGAGAGGTCCAAAAAACACGCATAAACAGGTGTTTTCCTTGCTGCATAGTAATGGACAGTATGCTTGAGACAGAGGATCGCCGTTTCAGTCGACAAATGTGGCCTAAACCCAAATTGGGCGTCATGTAAAGTGATATATTTATCCAACTGCCTGTCAATCAGACCGTCCAATACCTTTGCAGCAATTGTCGCTAAGGAGATAGGCCTGTAGTTGTTGCTGTCACTCGTATCTCCAGTCTTGTTCTTAATTATAGGAACGACAATCGTTTTCATGAGCTCCTCCGGAAGATACGAGTGACTCATACACAAATTAAACAAGAGAGCTAAAACACGTGGCAAGTGTTTACCTGCATATCGTAGGTGTTCTACACTTAAGCCGTCATGTCCCGGAGACTTACCCCTCTTGAGGTCCTTTAGGACAGACCCCACCTCCCCAGCGGAGAACAGAAACACTAGCAATGCGCCCGCGATTTCGCCCACGAAAATTGTGATAGCTCGGCAAATTTTCATGATTTCAAAATATAGCTTATGTTACTCGGTAATTATTAAGCTTTCTAATGGTGAAAGAATTTTTAAAATCGGTTAAAGAGTTATTGAGTTATATCGTAACAAACAAACAAAATTAATCTTTCCTCTTTTTTAATGTTAATTAAGATAGTTTGGACATTTAATGTAGATAAAAACTAATTTATAGAAACACAAAAACTTAATGGTAAACAAATATTTTTAGTATAAAGGTTTATTTTAGAATGACAAGATACTCGAAGTTCAGTTTCGCTACAATAGACGTTGTAGCAAAAATTGAACTTTAACTGTGGGTGTTAAAGCTATCTTTCCGAAAACATATATTCGTTTACATATTTGGAATAAAATTACAAATCAAGGATAGGTTACGAGGCAAGAATTCATTCGCACGTGTTGATTTTTCTTAAGTCCTAGTGGGTGTGGAAGATCCTTCGAGTACCTTTATGTAACTTACTTTGAAGAAATAAGTAGATAGTAGGTGTGAGCTTAACCAGAAAATATCAACAAAAATACTTTAGGAATATATTGAGGAAAAATCTTTAATAACAAAGATTTAAGATTTTTGATAGGTATTATCGTCGTGTTCGGGAAATTGCAATACGAAAATTATCCTGTTTACATTTGAAGGGCACAGGAGAAAAACATATGATGTCACACTTTTGATCCTTGAAAAAGGGTACTTTATACATAAAGCTCAAAATGAAAGAAATGAATTTAGAGGCCTTTATTTACATTTATCCTTATCGAAAATATGTATAGGACAGTTGATAATTTTCCGAAAAGATGTAGACAATAGCACATTTTATAAGGGGTGTAAAACACCTCTTAACGAAGTCAAAAGGCATAAATTGTTCTCCCGGTTATTGCAATATTTTTTTTTTATCTATACCATACCTGGGAACTTTCTAGTAACGGAAAAATGGGGGGTCACAGTTACAACTTGTGACATATTTTTTCAAAATACTTACTTTTGGTTTTTGTTGGAAGATTTTTACTTTAAACGCCTTTACAGTCCCCGTAATATTCAATCCATCCATCAGCACAATGTATTTAGTGCGTTACATTTAATTGTAATAGAAAAGTTGATTTCCAGAAAAAAAAATTGCGTAAAGTTAATTAGTTTAATAAACAGAAAGAATGCTTGATTTACCGTTTAAAAAAATTAGATTAAAAACGTATTTAAAAACAAGCGTGCTAAAAAGTTGGAATTTTGACCCCCAAAATCTCCGTAACTAGAAGGTTCCCAGGTATGGTGTTAAAAAAACATGTGCGCAATGACGCGTGACGGGGAGAGCAAGTGCCTTTCGGCTTCGTTAAAAGATTTTTTACACCCTTTATTTCTAGTACATTTTCCAAACAGAAAATCTGCATACACGAGTTTTAAAACTATGCAAGAATGCATAGTCTTCCTTATCGGCCTCTAATACGCCATTTAATAATCATTATTGCATACT
The DNA here is from genome assembly GCA_916618015.1 of Xestia c-nigrum. Taxonomy (NCBI): domain Eukaryota; kingdom Metazoa; phylum Arthropoda; class Insecta; order Lepidoptera; family Noctuidae; genus Xestia; species Xestia c-nigrum. The sequence goes on from OU745260.1 coordinate 19,776,005, forward strand.
GTATGCAAATTTATTGCAAAAAGGCTTGTCGGGTAGAAACTATACCTATAAATTAGAAATAGATCGCAATTATTTGATGTGCTAATTACAGCAATGATTGAATTGTTGTTTTTGTAGGAAAACTAGTTTATGCCTACGGCTTCACCCGTGTGGAATTTGGATGTTGTATCACGGAAACGTACTATCTGTACTAATGTTAAAAAGAGGAACGATTTCTTTTAATGTAACGAATAAACTTAATAACTACTGGTCCAAATTGAAAAATTCTTCCAGTAATGGATAGCTACATTATCAGTGAGTAACATAGGCTATATTTTATCCCCGTGCACCCACAGGAACAGGAACTATGCAGGTGAAACCGCGTGACGTCCGTTAGTTTTTATATTACTTTAAGCTAATATTTGATTTACTAAAACCGTTTATATTTTATCATAGGTATTTTAATCTGTAAAGACCTCTTAGGGCCAAAGTTGCCTGAAACAATAAATAAATATCATATCATAAGTCAACATGAGTGCTATAGCATCAATATGCGTTAAGCCGTTAGCGCGTGAAGAGCTAACAGATAGACAGACCGACAGATAGAGTTTCTTTCTAGTTTTAATATCAGTATGGATTAGTTATTGAGCGATGATTACTGATTAGATGGAATATCTTATATTTTTTATTACTGATGTACTAAGTATTGATGCGGCGACGTCTGTCGGTATTATTTTCTTTTATCTTTTATCTAAAATGCGGAATCTACCGTTAGGTTTATCTTTCTTGTTGAATAGGCCGCAAAATTGCAGCGGAAAATATAATTGGTTACAATTTTCTTTGTGATCGGTACGTGTTCGCGGTACCACCAGTAGATTACATTTTTTCAATAAAAATTAACTTACTAAGAACATTCCCTATCCGATTTTTATACAAAACGTAGCAGAAGATAGATATGCAGTCATTCATTTTTTCGGTTTTTCCCAAAATATCGATATGTATTTTCCACGTCACCCCATCCTTAGTTCACACGGAAACGCGCCGCGCTGGGGCGTACAATTCAGGGCCACTACAAATGTGCACAGTTTTGTTTCTGACATTCCACCATCAATAACGTTTTTCGTAACGCAGTAACAGTCGGGTTCTTTTTTATTTATCGAGCGTTCACAACTGAGTTTTACTTACTCAGTTAAATGCATGTACTTATGTGATCGATAGTTGCATTAGCGAGGGGCGCCTTTATCGATACTTGTATTAATAATAGACAGTTGGACACCCCTATTAAGTACTTAAAGTTTTGAAACTGATGACTTAAGGTGGATGCTCCATGAAAGCTGGCGAAATTCAAATTTTCTTTAATTTTTGCAATTTGCCGGAAAGTGCTAGGTTGTATGTTGATTAAAATATGATTCACGGCTGATAGACGTGTAGTTACAGAATTATAAATTTCAAAATCATCATAACATAAACGCTCAAAGGTCATAACGGACTAGGAATGCCTTTGACGTAATAAAAGCCGTTCCTAAATCTTTACGCCATCAACATACAAACTAGTCATTCAGATACCCATAATATCTACTCTACACCCAAATTTCACTCTTCAACTTTAATTGGTTTTTGTATCATATTACACTTGTTTAACTATCATGTCGACTTCGCGGGCAGTGAACGTGTTATTAACATAAATATATCTACTAATAACCAGTCTTACCAAGTGGTATCGTATTACCGGTACTAACTGGATTGTGCAAGTCAGATAAGCAATTGCTCCATGAAAAATACTGGTACCTATTCAGCTGCATCCCGTTACAAGGAAGTTCCGGGTGGAAGTCGACCCTAACATAGTTGGAAAAAGGCTAGGCAGATGATGATACTGAAGAGCTGGTGAAGATATCGGGAATCAGCTGGCAGGAATAGGGGCACTACATGCCTATCCATATCCTGACTGATTAGTGACATAATCGGGCAACCGATCTAGGATTAAAACCCAGAAATCCACCTCTCAGACCAAGAGTAAAATCCGCAATTTCAGCGGCCTAATACAACCACCAAGAGTATTTTTATTGAACACACTACCTTACAGAAGCTTGATGAAAAATCGAAAGCTATTTCACTCGGATCTTTCAATCAAACTAGAATACAGCAATCGTAGGTACCTTGTGGGCAAGACGTAGTGAAACAACTAAAATGACAGTTTTCACTTAAAGTCACCTACTTACTGATCGTGAAAATTGACGATTCTCTTGCCTGATTATAAGATACTTAGTCACAAAATCAAGTAAAACAATACCATTTCAATCCCAAGTAAAAAGCACTATAAATTTTCCTACAGTACTAAAACTCATAATCTTACCTCACATAAAAACCCATTTATATTGATAAGAAGCCTATCAATATAAAATAATACGCCATACAACTCGACATCTCTTATGTAATTGATACAATGATAAAATGAAGCCACTTATAATAATAGTATATAAGTACAATTACGTTTATATTGGTTTATACGCTGAGAATTTCATAGAATTCCAACATTCGCTGACATGGAAAAATGAATATTATTAAAATACGACAGCACACAGTCGCAGTTGAGGATAGTGATGCTCTTGTAACGTTTTTCGGATAAAAATTCGGATATTTTGCGAAGACTTTGTTATCACTAGAGCTGTTACAGGCCATAACAGCTGTCATTATTCACACTACCTACTATCTCTAATTCTCTCTCTTTTCCGTCTATACTTTACTTAATATAATAACTGCTAAAGTTTAGATGGATGGATAAATGTTTGTTACACAATCACGCTAGAACGGCTGAACAGATCTAAATAGAATTTGGCACAGAGATAGATTATAGTCTGGACTAGTACGTAGTTTTTTTTTTCTCAAACTTATAGTAGTATATTTTAGATTCTCGTAGGACAGCGCTTGTCCGCGCGGTCGGACGATCTTCGATGTGAGATCCAATTCAGCGCCCGACCGCGTGGACGAGCGGTATCATTTGTGATTACTGCCCTAAGAGCTCGAGTGAAATAAATGCTGTTTCCGACCTAAAAATTACATAAATTACCACAGTTAACTATGACAGAAACGAATTATTGTCTTACATACCATAATATACTAATTAAAACTTATTTTTACATTTGCCAACATAATCATGTTACGGTAGTATTTTCTGTAAACGTAAAAACTACATAATTTTGCATAGGTCTCATACCCATTTTAACTCTCTTTACTTCCCTAATTTATGAAAGCTTTAACAATCAAAATGCTACGTATAACTTGTCCTACGTCATAAAATATCCGAAAAACATTTCCGAGCACGAATTTCACTCGCCCCTAAACACGACATACCGCACACACACACATCAGTGTATGCTTATTCCGCCGAATGTCACATTCATAGGTAAAAATTCAACATCGAGATATGACGTTACCCTTTCTTTATCAAAAACTAACACACGTGCGGATATAACAAGGTTTTCTCGTGTCGATATACGACACGCACACTTTCCCATCACTAGTGAGAAAAAGAAAAATCTACTTTATTACGTGGAAGTAAGCTATAGTTTTGAAAAACGATGAGGTATTTTCTTCTAACAATAGCTGCACAGAATAATAAATCATAAACTCATTCAATACAGTTTATTATTCGAAATGGTCTCTGTATAACTTACGACCTTCCGTTCCTTACACATCTAAAAATACTGCAGTAGGAATAAAGTGGAAAATATACCCTAAAATTAAAACAGGACGGTTGTTTTTCGCGTGTACAAGTTCCGAATTGAAAATATCGCGTGGGTGAATTCACGAGGCAACAATAGTGTCCGAATGGGGTTGTTAGTTTTCGGCCGACTGCGCATCAGTTTCGCGCATATCAAAGATGGCGGACATAGAAGCGCGGTCGCGCCATTTTAGCCACGTTTCTCAATTTTCGCGTCCGAAATAATAAAAAGAAGTTTGTTTTCTCTGAAAACACGTGATGTCTCGTCAATTTTTGAGAAAAAAAAAGTGTTTTATACATATTGTGAAGAGGTAATGTCTGTGCGCCTGAATAAATGACTCGTTTGGTTATAACTTACTAACATGTCATTGATTTTTACGTAAATACAATGTGGTAACAAAGTTGCTGATGTAACGTTACATTTTTCACCTAAAAACTTGGAAAGGCGAATGTTTTTGTAAAATGAAGTTCAATTTAAACTTTAGGGTATTTTAGTAGGCAAACACATTTTTGATTCCCGTGTTTTTCTTCATTTAACACTGACCTATTTTTTTTAGATGCTGTCTCTGGTTCGGTACGACGACCGGTGGATCCCTTCAAGTCCACAGTAAGTATCACCAATCAACATCCATTTGATTTGTTTGTACTTAATGGGAGCCAAGAAGAGTGAGCAATGGCAAAAATTAAGTATGACGGTGTACAGTCAGCTTCATAAAGATGTAGGCACTGGCAAGATATCATTTGAGGTTTAAAATGGTTTTTCAAACTATCGTTTTAAATTGGTAATTTAAAAAAGCTATTTTCTACAAAAATGTGTATCGGTCAAAATGTTTAAATTGAAATTTTTTTTTATTAAAAATAAATAAATTGTAGTTTTACTGGCTAGGAATGATGTACTAAATACGTGGTAAGCGCGCGTTTGTTAGTGTCCCTTACCTACCTCTACCACCACAACCTACATCTTTTTGAGGCTGACTGTACAGTTGACCACACATCTCTCTTTACTTTGTTTATTTAGTTTGTACTTATTCACTTTTTCTAGTTTGCATTCATGAAAACAAAGAACTTTTACTTGGAGTCCAAAACTGAAATCGCGAAAAGAAAACTACTGTTCAGTAATTTATGTTCGTCAAACCGGTCAAAATGTACTTACATTATTTTTTATCTTTAACTTGTAAATATTTAACTTGTAACTAATCTAAAACCACTACAAACAGCACAAAACAGATTGATTAAAATTTTATTTAACTACAAATTTAGAACACCAACTCAAAAAATATACGAGGACACAAAAATAATGAACATCTTCCAAACTTATAAATACTACACGTGTATACTTATACGCAAAATATTACAAAAAGATATCCATACAACAATTAATTTAATTAAAAAACAACACAAAATTACCTTACGTAATCCTAGCTACTTAGTAACGCGACCCCCCAGAACAGTTAATTTCGGGAAAAAAAATATTGAATATGAAGGCGTCAACATGTATAATAAAATTCCAGTCGAGATAAGAGAAACAAAAAGTATGTCTAGTTTTAAAAAACTATTAAAACGTCACGTCACCGAATAACATTTCATTTAATTTCATTTACCTATTTATTTAAGACTCATCAATTAAAATTATAAAATAATAAAAAAAAAAAAAAACATAAATACATACAATTACTTACTTTGCCATAGATGCCACATCTAGTTATTATCACTTTTTAGATCCTTGTGTATTATGATCGCTTACCCGCTTATTTTTCGTTTTTGCAAATGTATCTTTTTTTTGTACCCAAGTGTTTTAAACGTCTATTACTATGTATACGCTTACACATTTTATTCTTGTATTTAAACATGTTTTCTCAGTAAGTGAATTATTGTAAATTCTTTATGAGAAAAATAAAGTTCTTAAACCACATATTTTATTGAAATTCTTCTGTTACTTTGCACCTATCATATTTTTTCTCTGCTTAAGAGCCCTCTTACAGTCCACTAGCGCCGCCAATCGAAAAAATGTCATAACTCGTAAATAGAATCAAAAATACAAAATGTGGTCTATTATTACTGTAGAAAAGGCAATAACGTAATTTTATAACACATTGTCACCACTTGAAATATAGCTGTTAAGCTAAATCGTGCATTTGTAACAAAAACGGCCGTTTATGTTTTGAATGCACGATTTAGCTAAACAGCTATATTTCAAGTGTTGATAAGGTCTTATACAATTACGTTATTGCCTTTTCTACAGTAATAATAGACCACATTTTGTATTTTTGATTCTATTTACGAGTTATGACATTTTTTCGATTGGCGGCGCTAGTGGACTGTAAGAGGGCTCTTAAGTAATCCTTGTGTAATTTTGAGAAAAAATTGATTGAATATTGGAGAAAATTGGCACCACGGCTGCCGATCAGCTGTTGCGATGACTTGCCGCCATTACCGCTACAGATAAAAAAAAATCTTCTTCAATTTGTTTAATTCTTCTTCAACTCTTGGCCACCTAAGTGTAAATCTCTTCCAAATCTGTCTCTACTTTTGGCAATTTTATTCAATCATCTTGGAGTTGACCATTTGAAGAAAACTATTGTTTTTATTATTGTCAATTATTATTTAACCACACTTTATAAAAAAACAAAAAAGAATATTGGTAAGAATGATAAAATAGGACATTTTAAGACTGTCAAATTAAGGTCAATCCAGTCCCACTCGGGACATCATTGCACCTCCGTACCAATCCCTTCCCATACCCGCATCTAGTATTCACCTTAGTTCGATTAGTAAACAAAAACAGAACTATTCAAACCTTGCGTATTTTCTCCCTTAGATGGCGATTTTCTGCAGATTATTACGACGTAAAATGAACGACTGGACATGCATTTCTACAGAGAGACCGCACATCAGCAAGTCTTCAAAGAGATATCTCATTGAGACATCGGAATTATTCTGATCTACAGACTGACCCGGAGTTTACTGTGCTGACCGGGTCAGTATCAGTCTATGATGCAATGTAAAAGGTGGACCTCAAAGTTCACAAAAATATAGGACGATGCAAGCGAACTTCACACCGGACTGCCTGCCGACCTACTGTGACACCGATATAATTAAGGGCCAGCAACAAAGAACTAAGGGCGAATATTTCTCGTTAATGGACAGTCTAACACCGGGTAAGTTACCGGTACTACAACTCGGTCAAAAAATATGAACAGCGTATCCTGGGCCTCTGCTATTACAATAGTGTCAGAGTAGTCGATCATTGATTTCATAATGGTCAAGTTCTGTCAAATTTTGACAAGTTTGTTAATTCTACTAACATTATGGCGCCATTATGACTTTTCAATGGTCAACCACGCGACACTCCATTGAAAGATATGTCATAGAATGATAATCTCGTACATGAAATCTGGCATGAATAAATGTTCGCATTTACTAGTAGTAGATTTCAAAAACCATTTGTACTAAGGGTTCTAGAATAATATCAATACGACAATGCCATTAAAACACAATTTCATTACGAGACCAATGATCGACCATTGCGAATTTAGCAGATTACGAACTTTAAGCAAAATGACAACGGGATGAGAATGGAATCGTGTTGGAGTGACGAATGTATTAAAATATCAGAATTAGGCCCGTGTTCTGTTACAGAATCTATTGAAAGACATGCAATACTGCTCCGGCTACCAATTGTCGATGATGCCAATAACTACGGATACCTTTACAGTTACTTCCAATTTGTGGGTCGCGCGTACCAACACGAGAAACTAGAATATAGTAGTATGACATCCGAACTTCAGAACTTATTCACCGGGGTCTTGGATGTCCTCGAGGAATCTTGAGTATACTACCTGGGCGTGGCGTTCGATTCCCAAGCAAGGCAAAGTGTTATTGATTTTGTTCATCACTAATTTATTAGCAAGCTACGGAGCCTGGATTTGTGCCCGGTTGATGGCAATAGGCGCGCCCCTATTTCATGGTACTTAAACATAACTGGCGAAATGTGGGTTTACTATTAGATACACCTCTGCCTAACCTTTCGAGGATCAACATCATCATCCTCAATTTATTAATGTTCCCACTGCTGGGACATAGGCCTTCTCTCTATGAGAGGGAATGGGCTATATTCCACCACGCGGGCCCAGTGCGGATTGGTATACGTCACATGTCTTCGAATTGTTTGGTTCTAGGACATGCCGGTTTCCTCACGATGTTTGTTTTTCTTCACCGTTTTGAGAGCAACGGCGATCAAATAAATGACACAAAGTAACGCGCCTGCCTGGGTTCGAACCCACGACTTACTGTTCGTAAGTTTAGGCCGCCACCACTGGGCCAACGCTGCTCTCACGAATCTGCTGTTCTTGGATTACAGTGTTATATTTTGATACATTAATGTTAAAATTATTTCTCCAATTGTTTCAGAAACTTGAAGTTCACCATAGCAAGCTGGAAAAAATTACCCCATTCAGAAAGACTTATTCTGCTAGACACAGTCTTCCCCAAGCTTCACTACAACTGGTCCTGTGATTCTCACATCCTCCAAGTTCCCGTATTATTTATTAAAGCAGGAAATAAACAATTAATACCACATTCATACAATTTATTTCACACCTTTCCTTACACTTTCAAATAACACCGTATGCAAACCAAAAGTAACAACTAACAAGTAATAAAATCTAAAGAAACTTGTTAAAATTATAAAATTACACCCTTCCATTGTAGGTAAATTTGAATAAATTATAATCACAATACATATTCAAATTGGTTCCCAGGGTTTGGGCATCATCCTTTATAATAAAGCCAGACGTTAACCCCTTCTCTGCGGTGTGCAGTTTTGTGATAGTTAGATTTTGATTATTATTATTTTGGAGGCTCGTATGATCTTCGTTTGTTAGTTTCGATTCAAGAACTTTTGCCAAGTAATTGTGGAAGATTTCCTCTTTTGTGACTTGATGGAAAGCAGTAAATGTGTGTTTTATGTTTGCATGAAGATTTTTTTTAACTACTGCATTGCTGTCTAAACATAATAATTGTAAAGTTTCTAAGCGCTTATCATTTAATAAGTGATGTTAATGAATACTGAAAAAAACGAGAGGGCATTACTCAAATTTCATATAAAAAAATTCAGAGAAAAAAATAATAAATTGAAAGTTAGTACTTTTACAGACAGAGATTCCATGTCGAATTCTTAGTTAGGCATGGATTTATCTTTGTTTTTAAAGGACCTATAAATAAATGAGACAATGTTAGGGTTTCTTTGTTAAACGCTAAATAATAAAATAAATACACAACATGTATATTAGGTTTCCGCTTCCTCTTTAAACGGAAAATTAATTAAAAACAGGATATTTCTACAAATGCGATAATATAATTGTTAGTGCCCAACCACTTAACTTACGTTCAAGCATTTAAAAAAAATGGTATGCTCAAACAAAAACTCACTATAGCTTCACGGAACAGTGTTGACTATTTTTTTCTATTTTTATTAATAATATAACCCTCCACTTTCGATCTCTAGCCGTTTTTTCCGACTTCCGGAACCTTACACATCTGTGCGACAAAAAATGACACACACTATACAAAGCATATTATTCTAATTATGCATAGACCGACAACGTACTTTGACATGAAAAAAAATAATAAAAAAAAGCTCGATAAAGGGTTAACTTTTTGCTTTACGATTGAAAGCGAACACTTTTATATTATGCAAATGAAGGCGACATTTGCATACAGTTTTTTTATTAAAGAAAAATCACGCACATCTGTCGTTCTTCCGTTTCCTACTTTAGTTAACGATTGTAATAGATAACCAGTTTGCATGGTTAATGTCAACCGTTTTTTATCTGTAGATAACTAGGTATTTGCATTATTTTTATCTTTAGCCGCGCTTTTAGCTTTGTTGTTCATTATATTTTTACTTGCACCTGTCTAAAAATAATTGTTACACTTTACGGAGCTTATTGGTAAAATTTAATTTCTTATAATAATAAGATACAGAGAAATTAACCGCTGGCAGCTAAAATTATAAACTGGTATAACTTTACAACATAATATGTTAATATAGTAACAATAGGTTTGGAAAAAATACGACAGACGGTAATTAGAAAAATGTCGTAAAATGTTAGATGAGTATCTTACATTCGCGGCTACGCGCTGCCAACAAGATGGATAGATAAAGTTAATATATCATTATAGACAATTATACTGTCGCTGGCTGTATTACGGAAGTCGGAAATATACGAGGCGCGCATTCAACGGGTTAAAACTTTTAAACTTATGACATTGAAAACCGTACTCTATCTCATCTTACTAAGACATAATTTAGTTTGCTTGGGTTTACACTTAAGACATTAAATTCTGAATGTTTTTTTCTAAGATCGAAGGCGATCTAACCCTTTCTTTACTGCCATCGTGTCAGCTTTTTCCTGTTATCTGTTTTATTGCTCGGTGTATTATTATAGACGGAAATAGCCCGGGGTCTTAACGACCGTATTTAAGCGGTGCAAGTGTTAAATGCCCAGTATTTTGTGTTGCGGCTCAGTTTTGCAATTATGATTTTCTTAATAATACCTTGTATGATATGATGAAGTTTTATTTTATGCGTTTGAAGGGTTAAAAAAAAGGTTATTTTTTTGAAAGGTCAAGACTGGAAGCTGCTATTGCAAATACGAGCACTTTGTAAATTCACAGAAACACTTCGCCCTGCAAGGCTACAGGTTATTACAGCATACAAATAAAAAGGGCAAAAGAAGGAAAATGTCAGGACTTTTAAATTGACAGCTCAATGGAAATGTATTAACTATAGTGAAAACTTGGAATGGAATTCTGTGTTTTGAAAAAGGAAATGGAATTGTATATTTTTTTAAATAAAGAGTTCGATTTCGATTCAAATATTAGATATAATTAAAAACTACCTTTACTATCATTTGTTTTATTGCTGTTTATTTCGCGAAAATATAGGTAAAGCGATCCTGCTATCAGCTTTCTCCAAAGGTAAATTTATAACAACGTCATGAAACCTAAGTAATTCATCATCCTTTATGGACGGCATTATACATATGGATTTTAGAAAATTCGCATTGCCCAAATGTGGCAAGCAAACTTTCGAAATCTTTGAATGCAGACTTGTTTCTTTTTGGTAAGTTTTTGCTATCTCCCTTAGATAGAGTACTTTCCCTCCAGGTGGCATCAAAAAAATCCATTCTGTGTAAGAATCCGTCCAAACCTACGGTAGTGCTCAGACCTGGTCACTCACCGAGACCAAGGAGTTCCTCCTTGGTGTGTGCCAAAGAGCAATGGAACGCAGCATTCTGGGTGACAAATACAAGACAGGGTTCGAAAACCACGCTGCGTTCGGAAACGGGAATCGTGGGCGTTGGCAAGAAGGCTGCCTGTTAGCCTAAAATGGAACAGGGCGGGTCATGGCAGCTGCATGCATGATGACTGCTGGGCAAAAGTCTCCTCACGTTAGTTGCCGAAAGAGAGACGGCGCCGCCGAGGTCCAGAAAGCAGTGGTGGGACAATCTGGACGAGGTTCGAGGAGTCACGAGAAAAGAGCTCATAGTAGTAATTGGGGGAGGCCGTTGTCCAGCTGTAGGACAGGACCGACTACTAAATAGTAGTAATAAGAACGTCCTTACTGCATCTAAAGTGGTAAAATATTCTGGTACTTACAAAGCCAGCAAACCAACCTTCCTATTACATGTTTATTTCTAATAAGACTTCAAAATAAGTGGCCAGGTAGGGCCAATTTAACCGATAACATTTGACAAACTGTCTGTTCTAAGTAACGGTTACCTTTTTTGTGCCATTATTACAATAAATATGTAATCGTAGTTGAAAAGTTTTAAGCACTTGTGCAGTTCTGACTTCGAAAAAAAAATATATTTTAAGCCAGCCGTTACACAAGGTGACGTTGCTGTATTTTGATGAAGTGTTAAATGTGATCTATTATTATCTAGGCCCTACTGTTATCGGCTGAAAATCATAGACATATACTAAGTGGAAGAACACCGTCTCTTCCATCTTATAGAGACCTAGATTTTAGGGTAGGTAGTAAGTACGACCCGAGTATACAAATTGATTTACCTATGAAACAGAATCGTTAACCGACACGACAGCCAGAAGTGCAGACTGCAGTATGTATGTACTGTACAGTAGAAATTGTGTATTCTCGCTGACCCCAACGTATTTTAAGCAGTGAAATATTAGCGAGACGGAATGGGAAGCCGTCACGTCCTTCTGCGAAGCAGTCATGCTAGCGAAGGAGGTGGCGGAACGCGAGAGGAAGAGAACCTCTCGCCCCAGCCGCCACGGGAGACGCACCGGGCGTCGGGGGTCACGTGGTGGCCCCTGGCCACCGTAGGCGCGGCCTGTGGACGGTGAGCCATGGGCTAGCTCGCCGTCCGTCCGTCTTATGACGACAAGCCATGTCGACGGCGCGATCGTGTTCCACGCGCGCTTCAATGAGGTGTCAGCATAATGGAGGGGCCCGCAAGAGCCTGTCGGGGCTGCGGGACTGTTCGGAAGAGATACCGCGGCCCCGGAACATAAAGGGCGAGGAAGTAACATGGATGGGTTTTAGTCAGTAAAAGTCGCGCAAAGTGGGAGAAGTTATTTGATGATTTCCCACACGTTAAAAAAAAAAAACAAAAAAGCGGAGAGGTAATTAATTATAGACCCACATTTCATCGATTTATATGTTTAAGTCCCAATGTAATAGGGGGCGTGAGCCTTTTGCCATCAACTGGGCACAAATGCATCCTCCGTGGCTGCTACTGAGAAATTCCTGATGGGAAATCCTAATAACAGTTTTGCTCGAGCTGGAAATCGAACTCAGGACCTTATGCGCAGCTGTCACACGCTTACGATCAACGAGGCATTCCTAAATATTATTACGCTAATTGAAAGACAATGAAAACTCTCATTACACTGTTAAGAAAACATAGGGAATAATAAAGAAAGAAAGAAAAAATGTTTTTTTGACGTCAGTACATTAAGCACACATACAAAAATATTAAAAAAAGTTACAAAAAGGACAAAAATACATAGTATGTACTGTGTGCCTCAGTCTGCGGGTACGAAACTTGCGTCGGCCGGAGCGACGGCGGGGCGGCGCGACAGCGATGTAATCAAATGTATTAAAACATTACGCGCTGTGTACGAAACGGGCGATGGCGGAGCGGCGCGATCGAGCGATGCACGGGCGGCGGCAGAGCGGTGGCGGCGCGGAGCGACGGGAACAAACTAGTTTGATTTCGCCACTCGCGCGGAATCTTGAATGACAACGTAGCTCGTAATAAAGTGTAGAAAATTCTCCCAAACTGCGTCGTCGTTGATTTATTGGATGAACACCATCTCTAGGTAATAAAAATTCTCTCATTAGGAGACTGGGCTCCAATAGACTACTTACGTGAGCGCGACTGCGGGGAAGTTTGTTTCGTACACACGCAAGACACCGCTGTCTCATCGCCCCGCGCCGCACCGCCCCGCCCCGCTGTCGCTCCGGCCATCGCAAGTTTCGTACCCGCAGACTCACGGCTGCGCCAAAACGGTTCATTTCAGCATTCATGTACAGGTGATGCTATCTTGAACTACACGGCAACTGTCTCATCATGAAACCGTCAACCCTGGATGGATGGATGGATTGAATAGTACGGGGGTCGGGGAGGTGCTTAAAGTAAAAATCTTACATTAAAAACTTGTATTTAAAAAAAAAAAAAACTTGTCAGAAAGTTGGAAGTTTGACCGCCAATATCTCCGTAACTAGAAGGTTCCCAGGTATGGTGTATTTAACAAAAAAAATATCACAATCACGGGGAGAATAAGTGCCTTTCAGTTTCGTTAAGAAATTTTTTACACCCTTTATAGCGGTCAAGTATGAGCTAGATATTGGAGAGTTTCGACCTGAAATCAAACTTTTTGTAATGCAGAAAAATCTTTTCGCTAGGAAGACTTATTTTACCTAGGTAATGTATGTAATTCGGTGTTACCTCTGCACCGCCACGAGAGAAGCTGAGATAGTAACCTAACTTAAAAATTAAAAAAATAACATTGTGAGTATAAAAGTACGAATAATTACCAGTATTAATAGAAAAATTAAGTTAAGGTAACATCAAAACAGTTTTCCTTGTAATTTCTTCAGTGGCCACATTTTCCAGTTATCTCTAAGTACCATATAAGAGTGGGGGAGCCTAATGCCATCTTTCGGGCACAAATTCAGACTCCAAATCGCTACTGAGCGTTTCCAATAGGAAAAACTCCGTAGCACTTTGTCAGACGTAGGGATTAAAGCCCCATGCATGCAACAAGGGGTCCTTTTTATTTGAATGATGGGAAATCATCAAATGACTTCTCCCACTCTGGGCGGAGCGGGAGGGAGTGTCAGACTCTTACTGACTAAAACCCATCCATGTTCCTTCCTCGCCCTTTATGTTCCGGGGCCGCGGTATCTCTTTCGAACAGGCCCACAACCCCAGCAGGCGACAAGGGGTAATGGGTTAGATTCCCGGTTCGGGCAAAGTTATTAAGCTAGTGTTATTAGGTTTCTTCCATCAGGAATTTCTCAGTAGCAGTAGTTGTGCACAACTTATTCAATGGGTTCGCCTCCTTTACATGGCGCATGAACAAAACTTCCGAAATGTGAGTGTTAAGTTAGCTACACCTCTGGCCATCCTTCGGGGACAACAGGCGTGTTGTTATGGCATGTAAAAAGTCTTTAACTGCAACAAATACCTCTGTAGCTGTGTCTGTATCATCATCCGTATAGCCCTTTCAAATCAATTTAAATATTTCAGTATCTTAAGGGGCGGAAGCATGCGTTTTTCATACAAACGTAATACCAAAATAATATGAAAATGAAACATATTCTTAAGGTAGTGTGTAGATATATATTTCAATTGGATTACATAATATCTAGGTTCCCAAACATATATTTTAAAAGGACAATGATATTTAGCCGAGATATTATGAGGGATTTAAAATTTCTATAGAATACTATTTTTCTCATAACTCTTGTTTAAAACAATATCCATTCATAATACATATTTGGGAACCTCTCATAGAGAGGAGGCCGTGTCCCAGCAGTGGGAACATTATAGGCTGATGATGATTTGGGAACCTAGATATTATTTAATCCAATCGAAATAAATACACACTTCCTTAAGAATATGTTTGGTTTACGAATTATTTTGGTATTACGTTTGTATAATGAACGACGCACGCTCCGCCGGCCCCTTAAGGCCCATAGATAAAATACACAAAATTACATTACAACATAAAAATATACTAATAAATACAAAATATAACAATATAATCTATGAACTATGACACACGAAGTAGAAGCGTCGTGCAACGCTGCGCAGTGTCACGTAGCCTGCCGCGAAAACGTCGACAACACCCTTCGGCCAAAACTCTTCCTTGAGAAACTTGTCGAGATATTGTGTCGGAACTCGCACCACAAACGACTTGAAGTTGGTGTTGTGACGCGACTCCAAATCCTCGACCCTCAAGGCCCAGCTAGTCTTCACCTTCATGTACTATAAGACCAACTATGTTGGGGTCGGCTTCAAGACTAACTGGATGCAGCTGAATACCAGTATTTTACGTGAAGCCACTGCCTATCTGACCTCCACAACCCAGTTAGGACTGGGTACATCTGTAACCGAGTCTACCGTTTACATTATGTAAATGCCAGAATAAAGAACACTGTGATTGAACATGCATGACGCTTACCTACTTACCTACCTACATTTTCTTATGTATTTATGTCAACGTGCATCACGCCTCTACTCTTCGAACGGGTAGGCAGAAATTCATTCTTTCAAACAGAAAAAAAAATAGAAGCTGACTTGATTAGCTTGATTAAAGTAGGAAATAGGAATCATGAACATACAATGACATACATAAATAACCTTGCTGAAGAACCTCACCAGAAAGTCAGTATATTATTTCCTTACCAGCCACATCTACTACAAAAAAAATATTGCTAGGAAATACTAGGAATTTTCAAAAAAATCTAACTCTAGATTAAAGTATTTGTAACCAGTTTTTTTAGAACAAGGTTCTAAGTGTAATGTAAGAGTAGTATCTCTCAGCTATCGGTTGATGTTATATGAAAGAAGCAAGTCTTTTGTAAGGTTACCTACTTAGGCGCGGGTCATATACAAGTGGCTTATGGTGGTGGCGCGGCGCTGGCGAGGCGGTGGCGTAGCGCCACTTTTTTGAAATTTCATACAAAATGTATAGAAGAGGTGTGGCGCGACACATACTGAGATGGCGTGGCGCGGGCGTGGCGCAGAGCGGCGCGGGCGCCACTTCTCCACTCCTCGTAGTTAGCAGTGGCATGCACAGGGCGGGAACAAGACAAAGAAAATGCTTAACAATTTAGACTTTAAAGACTAGAATGCGCACGCGCCACGCCATTAGCGCGCCTGTTCTGCGCTGCGCCGGCGGCGCCACGCCAACACCTCGCCAGCGCCGCGCCACCGCCATACGCCATACGCCACTCGTGTTTGTCCCGCGCCTTAGATTCACCATACCAAAATAAGAATTGACTAGGAAACAAAATCACAAGTAGGTATGGTTTTCATTGAAACCATCATTTGCCTAGCCTTTCCCCATCTATGTTGGGGTCGGCTTCCAGCCTAACCGAATGCAGCTACCAATATTTTATATATAGCGACTGCCTATCTGACCGGGACCCAACTCAGTTAGACTGGGTAATACGATACAATAAGACTGGTTGTCAGAATTATTGGATAAATTAGGTATAATATATTCTTATTGGACATATCGTAGATCAATCAATCTGAGTAGATTTGTTTTTCTTATAGGACCTGAGTTGTAACCTAGCTTTTTACAAAATGGCCAGTGTTGGTAGAAATTCAAAAATAAAATGTGTTCTATAATCCTTTTCCGAATCATGAGAGGATAAAACAATAAAACGGCGATCATTCTCTCAAAACTTCTCGCGACTATTCAGTTCGAGTTTACTTTTTACTAGCGACATCTATGTTCTATAAAAGTTAGAAAAGTTTTACCCTTAAACACTGATACGAAGTGCACACTCGCTGCATTGCCATCTATTGAGGGGTGAGCGGACTAAAAATTGTTAATTAGTCTTATGTACTAGTTATGAAACAAAGTGATTGTAATATTTCTGGATTTAATTAAGTAATATCCGTACCTATATAATTACTACTTACCGAGCACATGATACTTCCACGTCTAAAAATCTAGACAGATAACTCAGTAGTTTCATTATTCTGAATGATATTTTAAAAAAATAGTAACTATGCCTTTTTATTCCAAAACTATAATTATCTTTTACATACTTAATATTAATATTATGAAGTCTCTAAAATTGAGGCCGCAAAAAGTTAATAAATTACCTTTTTTTGTATTGAAATTCTGAACAGGAAAAACTTATTGGAAAACTTTCTGCTTAGAACAACTAGCGACATCTATTATCGAATAGAATAACTAACGGGCGTGTAGGTAAAACAGTATCCAAATGCTTCGGGACGTGCATTAAAAATAGTAAATTAGGCTTAAAAGTTGATGACCTGTTCTTGGAGACTTGTTTTTTTTTTATTTTCGTCTGAGGATTATTAATTAACACAGCAGATTACAAAATAAAAAATAAGTGAAATGTATTATAGAAATATTTCCTCTTTGTTGTAGGAACTATCAGTTTTGTTAGTTATATTTTTGCTTTTACTTGTGTTCTTGCTGGACTGATATTTGCCGGTTCTAGAAGAAAATTGTTATTAATACAACATGGGATAAAGTATAATTGATAGATGTTGGTTTATCATTGTAAAGTAGAAAAGATGCGCAATTATAATTTCTAGGCTTAAAGTTAACTCTGAAAATAAAACCGACTTCAGAGAAAACAAAAAAGTGAAAAATAACTTCAGAAAAAACGCTTCCGAAGTCGGTGACCTTTTTTTGATTGATTTAGTTTTTTTGTCACCGACTTCTGAAGCGTTTTTTTCTGAAGTTATTTTTCACTTTTTTGTTTTCTCTGAAGTCGGTTTTATTTTTTGTAAAAAAGTTTTTATTTTTCACTTTTTAGTGGTTCACATGTGCTTACCCCTTCAAAGCGTACCGGCGTGGTTTTAGGTTATGAACTGGTGTAAACAATAGACAGATATGAGATTTCGGCAATCCCAGTACATTTGCTATCATTTATTGAGGAGTTCCGTTGCATATCTCCGAAGTTCTTCATCAGATCTTCATCAAATTGAATTGGGATCACTTCGAGAAAGTACAATTCATATAAAACTACCCAAACCGCTTCTAGTGTGCCTATAAAATGTGAAGAATTCTCTCTATTTCTCCAGAATCTCATCATCAGCTACTGATTTGATGATTATAACACCACACAGGAAGCACCAGCTTTCAAATAAAATAAAAACGATCAAAATCGGTTCACCCAGTAGAAAGTACTGAGGTCACAAATATTTTCGAAATCGGGTGTATTTTACACATGTGCGTACCCCTTCAGAGCATACAGGTGTGATGTTACGTCATAATATAGTATAAACAATGAACCTACAAGCGATGGCAGCAATCACTGCAGATTTGCTGTGTACTTTTGAAGAGTTCCGTTGTATATCTCCGAAGATCAGCATCAGGTCTTCAGCAAACTAAAATGGGACCAAACGGGAAGCACCAGCTTTCAAACAAAAAAAGAACCATCGAAATCGGTTCACCCAGTCGAGAGTACTGAGGTAACAAACACAAAAAAAAAAAAAAAAACAGACGAATTGATAACCTCCTCTTTTTGGAAGTCGGTTGAAAAGAATCCTAATTTGTGTTATCGATAAATAATCTGAATAAAATGGGGAAGTAAGTGTAAATAATAACCAAAGAAAGTGTGTGAACTTCATTACCCTAGAAATACCTAGTAGGTACGTAACTTTGCTAGACTTGTCTAGCTCCATAATTAGGTCGCAATGTTATTTCGGTACTTTGGACTAGTGATATAAGCTAGTCTTGTAAACTAACTTATCTTACAACATTTTTTATTGATTCATAAGCCGAAAAACGGTGAATGAAAACATCGTGACGAAACCGGCATGGCCTAGAACCATAAATTCGAAACCATGTGACATCTTTTTTTTTTTTTTTTTTGGGACAAGCCCGCCACACACGCCCAAACCACTGTAACTCCTGAAAGCCAGAATCAACAGTGGCGACCACCAGAAAAGCGCCGAGACAATGAAGCTCGACGAAGTCCCAGAGAATGAATTTAACTGTCTTGGATCCCGCAACGAAATTAATCAGAAAGTATAGCGTAGGAGTAGGAAAGAACTGTAATTTCCACTTCCCTCCATATCAGCAGGAGACAGAACGAAACAAGGCCAATAGGCACAAAGGGACGTTTACAACTGGGATAGGCCCAGTTGCCAAGCACCACGGATAAATATTAACGTTAATGGGTCCTAGTTGAGAGCTGTTATATTTGATTCTAATAATAGGTATGGCAAAAACGCTTGAACGCACGGAAATTTGCTCTAGTTTCCACAAGGTCCGTATAGTAAATAACTCCGGATGTAACCTGTACACTATCCAACATAATATTGCGTTCATTTTGCCAAAGACTACACTCCCACAAAATGTGATGAGCAGATTGTTCATATTCGCAGTCAGATGTTGAACATTGACAATGTGACATCTACCAATCCGCACTGGGCCCGCGTGGTGAATGTAACTCATTCCCCCTCATAGAGAGGAGACCTGTGTCCCATTAGTGGGAACATTGCCTAATAGGTTGCTGATGATGATGATAAGCCCTTTTATACTGAATCTTCCTCGTTCTAGTTTTTATGTGTTGAGAAAGGAATTTTATAAGCCTTTAGGTACACAAGAATGAACAGATATATAATCTATGTAATTTAATAGTAAAAATCGTTTATGATTAAAATAAAAAAGGTGCGTATTGCTTTTGCAGTTTTGGACAAAAGGTATAAGGATTTAAAGAATTTGTTTTTGTCACTACGTCTCCTTAGATGTCTCTGTCCCAGACATTTAATAAACACAGTATATTGGTTAAAAAACATTTAACACACACTGGGAGACAATTATTCTTCAAAATGAGATAATCTATCATTTGTAACAATAAGATCACTGGGGAAAGTCTTTGCTTTTCACAAAGAAAAAGTCTGGCACAAAACAAAACCCATGCAAATTATAACAACATTTATTTGACTGTGAATTACAAATTACAAAAGCAAGAGAAAGGAGAACGAGAGATATAAATCGTATTAAGTGTGTGAAAGACGGCGCTGGCAAAGTTTTGTCTAAAGATGATGAAATAAAAGAGAGATGGAAGGGTTATTTTGAACAGCTAATGAATGAAGAGAATGAATGGAGCGGTGTGCTTAAAGAGGTACCAGTAAATTTGGGTTTGGTGAGGGAAATTAGCATGGATGAAGTGAGGAAGGCAGTTCAAAGGATGAAAAATGGAAAGGCCTTGGGCCCTGATGAAATACCAGTAGAAGTGTGGAAGTGTTTAAAAGAAGACGGATGTATGTGGCTGACTTTATTCTTCAATAAGTTGTTGTATGAAGGAACGATCCCACAAGAATGGTGCAATAGCTCGCTTGTGCCCATCTTCAAAAATAAAGGTGACGTGCAGGACTGTAACAACTATCGGGGGATAAAGCTCATGTCACATAGTATGAAAGTATGGGAGAAAGTGATAGAGAAAAGGATAAGAGAGGAAAGTAAGATCACTCAAAATCAGTTTGGGTTTATGCCAGGTCGAGGAACAATGGACGCCACTTTTGCACTCCGCCAATTGTGCGAGAAGTACAGACGTGCACACAAAAACTTGCACATGGTGTTCATTGATCTGGAGAAAGCGTATGATAGGGTACCTCGGGACGTGTTGTGGTGGGCCTTGAAAGAGAAAGGTATACCTGGGAAGTATGTAGAGTTAATTCGTGCTATGTACAGTCAATCTTGTACCTACGTCCGGTCAGCTGCTGGCAACACCGATGAGTTCAGTGTGGCTGTAGGTTTGCATCAAGGGTCGGCTTTAAGTCCTTACCTCTTCTTGTTGATCATGGACGCTTTGACGTCGGACATCCAAGAAGAGGCACCCTGGTGCATGCTGTTTGCCGATGACATTGTTCTTGTCGGTGAAAATGGACCTGAGATCCAGAGCAGACTGGAGAGATGGCAACAGAAACTGGAGAATGTTGGCTTGAAAATCAGCAGAACCAAAACTGAATACATGTTCTGCGATTTTGGCGGTCTCTCCAGCTCTGGAGCCATAGCGCTAGATGGCGCGTCTCTTCCTGTCTGCTCCGACTTTCGGTATCTTGGTTCACTCATGCAAAGCGATGGCGAAATAGATCGTAGTGTAAAGCACAGAATTAACACGGGATGGATGAAATGGCGGCAGGTCACGGGAACAATCTGCGACTCCCGCATTCCCCTAAAACTTAAGGGGAAGATTTACAAAACAATGGTTAGACCTGCTGTGTTGTATGGATCAGAATGTTGGGCCACAAAAGGGATGAATGAAAGGCATCTGCATGTCGCGGAGATGAGAATGCTAAGGGGGATGTGTGGTGTTACGCGAATGGATAAAGTAAGGAATGAGTATATTAGAGGAAGTCTGAAAGTGGCGCCGGTGACTGAAAAGTTGTGTGGTAATCGGTTGTCGTGGTATGGGCATGTGATGCGGAGGAATGAGGAAAATGTCGTGAAAAAAGTTTTGAGTATGAATGTGGATGGGTATTTGAGTAGAGGAAGACCAAAGAAACGATGGATGGACTGTGTTAAGAAGGATATGGTAAGAAAGGAAGTGTCTGATGAGATGACGAAAAATAGAGGAGTATGGAAGAAGAAGACATGCTGCGCCGACCCCAAATAAATTGGGATAAGGGCAAGAGAATGATGATATTTGACTGTGAAATAAGGTTACTATAGCGTAATCAAAATTTATATCCATATTTAAACTTCATTTGGTTTTATTTAAAAAAACTTTTTCAGATCAGAAACCCCTATCAAAGTTAGACTAACAGTATATTCAATAATGCACTTTGGAAACGAAATAATTCATTTCATAAAAATAACGATTAATTACCTACATTTAAAGTTACGGTAGGTTACGAATATTTCACATTATAGTCCCGGTATGAGTTTATTTCAAATAAATAATAAAGTTTATTGTTAAGAAATTCATAGTCCAAATAGTATTTATTAGAAACATGCCGCCTGTGACACAGGTTTACCCTAGTACAGGCATCGAACTCTGTTATACCAACATTACTTTTAAGATTTAACTTGTATTTTTGGTGCGAATTCTAAGTTTGAATAAATATATTATAAGTTATTATTATTATTATTTGCCCCTGTTCTGTACTTCGTTAACATTGTATGGCAACTTTGAGGGTCGCAATGATACTAACATATCCATCTACTACTTATAAATATCTAAACTTTGCACCTGCCTACTAAAATCTGCAATTGTCTGGTGATCCATTCTTTTAATGGCATTTCACGCCTGGTATATTAAAGGTTGTACAATTTTTTTTTCAATAGCTTTGTATATTCCACAGCTGTGCAAAAGCCCCCCCATATCCTCTCAGGTACCTATTCTTCTGCAGCGTCATGTCGAACCAGCCTTCGTGAAAATATTATAATAAAGAAATACGCTGGTAACACTCAAGAGCTACTTTATGGTACACTAAGTCATCGATAGAAGTACTTATACTCCCAGATTAACTCTATTTCGCATCGAAATGGCTGCAGAAACTTTTACCACGTTCAGCTGGGAGTTATAGCTCCGGATAAATTTTTCTGGTGATGCAGATGTTGTTGGCCATTAATTAACCATTAAGTTTTCACCCTGTTAGATAACTAAATCAGTTGGAGGACTTTTGTGTGAAGCGTGGTGGAATTAAATAAATAAATTAAAAAAACTGTATTATCAAAACACATGTTTTGTATTGGACAAAATCTTCTGAAGCGTCACGTTTCCAAGATATAATAAGCCTTAAAAGTTTCAATCAAATTCATCAATCAATCAAACAAAATTGCCATCATATGGTATTAGTCTTTTTAACATAACCACGTGCCATCTAACCGCAATTTCTTACTCTCACATTATTTCTATTAAATAAATGGTTAATAAACATAATTTTAATAAGTTAACAAACAACAAAAAAAAACTTTAGACAACGGAACACCAACGAACTGTCAGAAAAAAAAGTTCAAGAAAAATGTTTTCAAAATTAATATTATGATACCAAAATGAGTTAATGATCGCAACGAAATTATAGACCCCCACAAATTATGGGCTCTATGACAGTCCCACATAATTACCAGCAACTTAGATGTTTTAAGTTAACTTGTCAACTCTGGCAGTTAGTTTTTTTTAACTTAACTGACTTTTTTAAACAACGCAAACGTGCCTCAAAAAGACTGAGAGGCTCAGAAAATGAGTATTGGTAGAAAGTAAACTACTCAAAACAAAATAGGGCCCACCTCGAATCAGTCACTACTTTGGTCAAAATAAAGTTATCTAAGTAGTTGTTGACAAAGTCATGCATTGAACCGTCAAGCTGACATGTTTAGGAACCCTTATCAATGTTTATTTCGACAACATTCATATTGGTTTCAAGACGGTAGCTAAAAAAGTGAAGTACTCGAAAAAATCGTCGAAAGCACAAATTCTCAGTCACTTAAGTTTTCAGTCTACACTAAACAGTGTTGTGGAATGCTCACGTTTTTAACAATTTTGTTTGGTTTCTGTGTTAGTTGTGATCACTATGCCTGGTCCTCGCCGTCATATGGACATGGAAACCGCTGCAAGAGCAGTATCCTTGCTTCAAGAGGGACAGTCTCAGAGGTCTGTGGCTATCCACCTCGGCGTTTCGCGACGAGCAATCCGAAATGTTTGGGAACGGTATCAAGAGACCGGAAGTGTAGCTAGGAGATCTGGCACAGGAAGAGTTAGGGCTACGACTACCCAGGAAGACCGATATCTAAGGTTAACCGCACGACGGGAGCGTACTGTTACCGCTCGGACCTTACAAACTCGACTACGGCAATCCACAGGGACGAGAGTCAGCGACCAAACCATTCGGAATCGGCTTCACGAAGATGGACAACGCTCTAGAGTACGCGCTATTCGACTGAAACTAACGAGGGCTCATCGTGCAGCACGATTAAGGTACGCCCGGGAACATTTGGAATGGACCATGGATAACTAGAGGAATGTGCTTTTTACGGACGAGTCTAAAGTGAAGTTTTACAGTGATGACAGACGGATACGCGTGTGGAGAAGAGAAGGGGAACGTTTTTCTGAACCATGCGTCCATGGAACAGACCGATGGGGGGGTCCCAGTGTTATGGTATGGGGTGGAATTAGCTTACATGGCAAAACAGAGCTGGTAATTCTCAATGAAGGTACCGTAACCGCCGCCAGTTACATCGAGCGAGTAATCCGGCCACATGTCATCCCGTTTTCACAAAGAGTGGGCAATAATTTTGTCTTTATGCATGACAACGCTCGCGCACACACAGCCCGCACAACACAAAGAGCCCTTTCTGAAGCCAATATCACCGTTTTGCCATGGCCAGCCATGAGTCCCGAAATCAACCCAATAGAACATTTATGGGATCAACTCAAAAGAAGCCTGAAAGAAAACTACAGTGATGTTAACAGCCAGCAGGAGCTCATTAACGCCCTGAAAGTCTGTTGGGAACAAATACCGCATACAAACGTGACTCACTTGATTGAAAGTGTACCAGATAGGCTCAGAGAGTGCATACGGAGCAGAGGAGGACCCACTCGTTATTAAAAAATAACAAGCACCATAATTTTTTTCAGAAGACGTGTGCTTTACAAGATCATGTTGA
This sequence comes from Xestia c-nigrum, assembly GCA_916618015.1. Taxonomy (NCBI): domain Eukaryota; kingdom Metazoa; phylum Arthropoda; class Insecta; order Lepidoptera; family Noctuidae; genus Xestia; species Xestia c-nigrum. The sequence goes on from OU745260.1 coordinate 19,800,576, forward strand.
TCCTTTATTTTGTGTAATTTTTCCTAAAAACTGTTATTTGTGTTTTTATTAAAGGAAATAAACAAATGATTCCATTGTTTATTTTTACACTATTCCTGAATGCCCACTTGACACTTGTACATTCATAAAAACTGAACAATTACGTTCAATTTTAAGTTAAAGCAAAAAAACATGGTGGGCCCTATTTAGTTTTGAGTAGTTTACTAAGTTTTGTGTGTTCAGAATACGTTTGTACATTGGAGAAACCTGCCTGTACTTTTAAAGAATGGCATGCAACCAATTCTATCCCAGATTTTATTAAAATATTCCTACTTTATCTGGTCTCTGCAATCAAGTCAAAAATGTCTAAATAAGTTATTTTATGAGGAGGTTCTGAATTCATCTGTTTACTTTTTTTTTGTTACATAAAGTAGAAGATACCATCCTATAATCAGTAAAAATATTGCCTTTGTCTTTAGGCAAATACAATAAAAAAAGTTTCATTTTCCAAATTCAAATAATTGACAGATTAATAGTAATAACAAAGTGTCATAAAGGATTGAAGGTGTAAAATGAAACAGAAACTACGACAAACTAATGAATTTTATTACCATTTGTTATATCAATAACTAATTTATAACATTGCAACAGCTTACAACTTAATTCTTAAACACAACATTTATAATTGTCGATGAATATTTCGGACACTATCATTAAATGACAAATTTTGTCATTGGAACTACTGGGAACCAAACAGAATCGTCATGCATTCATTACCAAATTAAAGTCCATACAATATACAGGATGCAAACCACCTCATCACAAAGCCGTTAACCAAGCATTCTGTAGATCAAACTAAGTAACTTTACGCAAAAAATATTGCTGGGAAACAACTTTTTTTTTGAGGTGATAAATCATGTTTTCTGATAGAACTCAATGTAACGCACTTAAAACATTGTGCTGATGGATGGATTGAATAGTACGGGAGTCGTGGAGGTCTTAAGAGTTAAAATCTTACAATTTTTTTTTTTTTTTTTTTAAACTTGTAAAAAAGTTGTAACTTTGACCCCCCATATCTCCGAGGTTCCCAGGTATGGTGTAGAACAAAAAAATGATCACAATGATGGGGAGAACAACTGCCTTTCGGTTTCGTGAAGAGGTGTTTTACACCCTTTATAACAACATGCCTGTAATGAAAAGGTTAGGCAGGAATATGAAATAAAAAAAAACATTTTTATTTGATAATTGAATTTTCGGATCTTCAATATATTTACAGAAGTCATCATTGATTTGATCTTTAAAAATTAAAAAGCACCACAAAGTTAAAAATTTTAATTATTTAAATGTTAGTGAATTTCCAATATTTTACACTCACACGACTTCGTTAAATGAACCAAAATTTTCATTTGATTAAGTTGTGTTTGTCCTTGATACGTCATATTCTACTTATTTATTCAATAAAAACTTATTAATAAAATAAATGGAGCTAAACAGTATAATTATAATACATTTTTCGAGGATTAGTGTTGACATAACATTGCTCCAGAGTTAATTATCATCATCATCAGCATCTGCCTAGCCTTTTCCCAACTATGTTGAGGTCGACTTCCAGTCTAACCAGAGGCAGCTGAATACCAGTATTTAACATGGAGCGACTGCCTATCTGACTTCCACAACCCAGTTAGTACTGGGTATTACGATACCCCTTAGTAAGACTGGTTGTCGGACTTTTTGGTCCACTGACTGACACTCCTGTAACGACTGTCAACGTTCTACAAATGACAGCCGGGACCAACAGCTTAACGTGCTTTCCGAGGCACGGAGGAAACTCGGTATGTAATGGGTGGTCCCCCATCCAGAGACCAACATAGGCAAGCACGACTTAACCTAAAGATCGACCCGAGTGGCTGTAAAAGTAAAAGCTATTTACTAGTTTTACAATTAATTTTCCTGCACAATATCAGAAACTCAATTTACTTAGTTTATTACTGCAATAGTACATATACAATATTATGGTGATCTGCACTGAAAAATTTAACTACAACTACTTTTAGTAACAATTTTGTTACTTACAACATTTTTTTCATTTTTTTTTATTTTTTATTGACTATTCATGTTTTTTTTTTGTTTTATGGATAACATAAGTACATAAATAGTTGCTCGTTTGCTATTGTATTTACATGACGGTATATAAACTTGTACTTAATACAAATTATTAAAAAAAAAAAAAAATGTAACTGTTTTCACGCCATGAAAATAACCAAAACAATGTTCTTAATGAAATATTGAAAAAAATGTTTTTCTCTTCCCAACTCCTACGTAAGGAAAAAACCAAAACGTAATACAACCGAAATCAAGATGGAAACCTAAAAAAAAAAATAGTTTCGACACCACCCTCTCTGATACGGATATCCCACCCCCAAATATTCGCATACCACATTGCGTGTCCCACCACTTTTGATTAAACAGAAAAAAAAATGGAGTTTCGTCATGATGAAAATGAAAAAATACCCACCCTGTAGGGTGCCACCCCGCGTTAAACTTAGGGCTGATGCAAATCAAAGATTTATAGAAAGAAAACCTCATGTAGTTGTGCTGTGGTTTATGGTAAAATTAGTATAGATAATTGTGTTAAGTTTTGACGTTTAGTTTTGTTTTTCGAGTGTTTATTAATTATAGTTTAACTTACGTTACGTAAATCTTTGATTTTGCCTTCTACTGTTCTATAATAATAATAATAAGTTTATTGCCAGTAAAATGTTCACAATGGTTACAAGTACAGCAATATGGTTCAACATAAAGTGCGTTTAGTATTATCTCCTGGCACCCAAACTAGGTTTATAGCCTGTGACTTGGGTACCAGTGAATCCATAAGGGTAGATGATCAAAAAGTGTTAGTAAAACACAACATCGATAGATTTTTTATGAAAATTTTTTTGGGATGGGAAAGCATCACTCAATCAATGACTTCTCCCACTCTGGGCGGAGCGGGAGGGAGTGTCAGACTCTTACTGACTAAAACCCATCCATGTTCCTTCCTCGGCCTTTATGTTCCGGAGCCGCGGTATCTCTTTCGAACAGGCCCGCAACCCCGGCAAAGTATAAAATGACCTAAAAGATACTTTGCTTTGCTTTTCTAACTATTTAAGTTTGCTTATTAGACTGGTTTAGCTTTAAAATAAAAATTGCTGTTGAGGATATTGCCAGGTATTCACTACTAGGCACGGATTAGATATCGGAATTCTAAAAATGTGTTTCATCTCATTAAAATAAGCATTCCTGCCTCTTCATATCTCATTTTATTCTATACTGGTGCAGCACGTTTTTATTTTTAACACAATCAGAAGAGGAAACAATAGATGATTGTTTCTTTGCCCGTTGAAGATCTGTCGACGACATGACTGTGAGGGAAGCAGATTCGAGCACCTGTAAATACACACATCCTTGTTGACTATAAACGTCTTCTCTACACAGTTAATCTCCGTAGAGGTTGGCCGCCTTCGTCGTGACGACAATTCGGTAGAGAGATCACTTTCTTTAAACATCTTTTAGTAAAAGGAAGAGAAGAAAATCAGGTTTTACTCTCAACATTGAACGCGTATACAAAGTTTTGTGTCCTTGCTACTAATAGTCGAGGAGTTCTCTTGTGAGAGGAGTTCTATCAAGACTTGTCTGTCATAAAAATGTATTGTCACTATAGAACCAAAAGGGTATGCAACAGTTTCTAGATTTGACTAATACATGCTACGAATAACTACTAACAAGGCAAGTTAACGTGAAAACTTCTGGGTGGCCCGCGAAACTCAAAATTTTCTTACGTTTTTTTTGCAATTTGCAGGGCAGTGCTAAGTTGTATGTTGATGAAAATATCGGTCGCGGCTATAAGACTTATGTAGTTACAGAATTATAATCATCAATACAACCCTCAAAGTTCATAAGATTCGAGGAACGATTTTTATCAACAAACAACTTAGCACTGGCTTGCAAATTGCAAAAAACGTAAGAAAATTTGAATTTCGGGGGCTACCTTTGAGCATCAGCCTTAAATAAAAGCTCCCTTTTATAAAAAGGTACTCACATTCATACTCAAAAGTTTCCTCACTACACATACACGTTCTTCCTTTATTTCAATCGAATCCCTATAGGAACCATGACGACCCGCCCCGCCCACACTTCTCAACGAAACGGTACATACATCAGACGCAATCCTTTCGTAATCATTTCAAAGGCTTCCTTCAGAAATCTGAGATTACGAGAAATATTAAAATGAAATGAAGCGAGTACTACCAATCATCGTTTACCTGTTAGGGGTCACAGCCACCGCGACCCCCGGGGGGTGCAATTTTCTCGACCCCCGTCACTGGCACGGCACTAATGCTTGGTAATTATCAATTAGCCGGCGGAATTTTGTCTTTTCTTTCTTGATTTTTATTTCTGTAGAGATGTTGTAACCCACTGAATTTCAGATTTAAGGTTTGTTGGTGTTTTATTGATGTAGGTTATTTTGTTTCTATGGAAATGGAATTCATACAATCAGCGACATTGTTGTATCCCTAGATTTTATCTACATGTGTGACCTTAGTTAATTATATTTTGGTTCGTAACTTATGATAACGTTTAAGCACATTAAGTTTATCATGATATATTAACTCATACTAACTTACACTACTTATAATGTTAAATATTGTTAAGAAATGCTGCCTCAGGCATCGTAGATTGTTATACTAACATTATTTCTAAGATTGTACTTTGTGCTATTTCAATTAATATATTGATATTACTACTATATATCAATATATTCATCTACAGAAATACATCGAAATTCTATTAAAAAATAATGTTCACCGCTCCCATGCGCCACCGAAATCTGTAACAAAAAGAAATAATTATTTGTGGAAGGTTTTTGACGAATGATTTAAGAGTAGCAAATAATAATAATAAATCGTTTAATTATAAAAAGGGGCACATTTACTATGAAATATCTTAACAATTAAAATAGAGCACATTTGCTTATACAGTATGCCTGAACTAAGATCAACCTCAGTTCCTGGTTAGTGTTAAAAAAAATGGCTGACAAAGAACACAGCTAAGTCTGTTTTATTCTTCACATAACTGAGATCAACCTAAAGAATGTGGTAAACCAGATTAGAAATCAGTATCTTCGGTAGATTCATTATTCAGATAGTATGATGGCAATATCCACTGACTTATTAAATAAAAAATCATCAACAGTTAAAACTAAACTACCGTATTGCTTTGATGTCAAACACTTTTTCACCAAACGTTTTTTTCGACCTGTTGCATCCTTTTGAAATTGGTTTTTGGCGGTTTTTCAATGTTTTTTTGCACTAGTTATTTTTAGTCGACCATAAATGTTGACACAGTTTTCAATAAAATCCTACTAACTATCGAAAAAAATGTTTTATTTGCAACATTTGAAGCTAATGGGTAATATGTGGTGACTGACATATTTCGCCATTTATGTTTAGGTCCTGTATCCCGCATCGATTCTATTGGCATCAGCTGTTGCTGTTCGAGCTGTTACTGGGAAAATTATTTATGGAAAATCCTAATAGACACCATTTTTTCCCATTTCGGAATCAAACTCAGTATCTCTACTAGTTTATTGGACCCTTATTATTTTATTTGCTAAACCGTTTACTAAAGAAAACAAGCATAATATTTGAACTTGCTTTGTACATTGTCCATAAGCCATTTCTATTTAACACGGCCCAAGGAGACCTCGAAACCTTAATAAATATATAAATATCGCTGGACATTACACCGCGCCATCTAGTGCCACACTAAGCACGGCTTGTGTCGTAGACACCAGATAGTTCATACATATATACTTTTTGTTTGTGAATACACTTATGTTTTTTTTTGTGACTCAAACACGGGCGTGTAAAGTAAACCAATCAATTTTGAATGTAAGGACCACTTTGAAGTCAGAAATAGAAAATTAAATATAAAGGTTTTTAAATATCTATATTTACAGCTCTATATCATTATATGGGCAGTCAGCTACCGGTTTGATTAACGCCAATCTTTTCAGCGGTTGAGATGTTTTAGAAGAAATTTTATTAAACGGTTTGTTAACGAATTGTTTAACTTTAACCATTCGTTTAACCATTCGGTTTTTCAAAGGCGAAAGTGAAGTTTTGGGACCCCCCTCAATTGAAATAAATTGCTCACAAACGGATTGGCAATTTTAAGAACATACATAAATTACTATTAATTACTATTACTAGCAGTGTGTTCGGAGATATACAAGGTGGAATCCTTTGACGTACAAACGATTATTACTTTATGTACTGACATAAAAAAAAAACTTTATTGCTAGTAAAAAATACATACAGTAAATCTCCTTTTATTTATTCTGTAGAATAAAATGTGCACTTAAGTGTCAAAGGATTAGGAAGAGGAGTGGGAAGGAAGGAGGTGGAGGAGGTGGAAAGGGTTTTTTTCTTTTTTGTTAGACAATAGGCAGGAATTTTAGAATATGATTGATAGGTACGCAATAAACTAAAACATCTTGATTCGCGAGTAAACCAGTGGAAAAAGAAAAGTGGGAATCGTTTTCAAGGCGATTCGGTAATTCAAGAAACTCGGTATGTAAGGGCGGTCACCCATCCACAGACCAACCTGAGCAAGCACAGCTTAACCTAAAGATCGGCCCGAGCGGCTGTTTTATTATTTAGCCACGAGCTCCTCAATATCATCTTCACCTGTCATCCCATTCAATATTATATGTTTTAAATCCACTTTAATAGATTTTTTTCTTTGCTTTGTCCCTCTGGACTTAGTGATATGAGACCGCTCACATAAAATACACCACAGGATTTCCTACTATATTTCTTCTGCATGAAAATAAGCTTTTCTTCTACTAGCTTAGCTAGTGCAATTAGTCAAAAAATATTCAAAAGGTGGAACAAAATTTATAGTTGGACTTATTATGTAAATAAAAATAAAGTCACGAACGTCGAACGCTCTTTTAACTCCACATGATCCACATCTTCCGGGACTCAATAAAAAAAGAGTAATGATTGCCTGTAAAAATCCAACGACTACATATTTCCTTCCACCTTTTTGTCTAATTGCATACGACTAAACAGTAAATTGTACATTTTACAAAAGAAAACCTAATTTTCGTACCTAATCTTTGTAAGTAGATTACCTACAATCTACCCAATTCCCATAATAGGAACCACAACCAATGAAAAATTAATGAAAGACGCATCACAGTCGAACTTATGCTAAGCACTCAATAAATCTCGCCCCCCAAGGCGGTTTCCTCCCAATTTATTCTTTCTATTCGCCCCCTTAATCCTGTTATTAATGGTATTTTGCCTCCCCCACAGATGTGTGCAGAAACTGTCTATGGTCGGAGATAAGTAGCTTTTTTAGTATCGGAAATCATATGCAGGGTAGAGTAGAAAAATATGTCTACAAGCTGGTAGACAAAAATAAAGAACAGATCATGTGTTCTGTTGTCCAATCGTGAATTTTGAAGAAAGCTTTTTATCCAAGTTACATAACATCACACTTCGTAATCCTCAAAGGGTTAAGCAGAAGTGTAGGTACCTAATAAGTACACCCAAAATTCCCTAGTTATGTGTAAGTTCCAAATCCAGATACCGTAGCTGATACTGGGAAAGTCCTAATGGAAAAACTCAATAACGGAAGATTGAAAAGTCTGAAGGCTTATTCTGCACCATTGCACAAATTCACAAACGCCTTAAAACGAAAATTGTATCTTTGTTAGTTAAACTGACATCACTATGAAAACAAGTACGTATAAAAATTGGTTTTGTAATCTTACCGACAACTTTATTTGTAACATTGGTGTACCAAGTAAGACCTTACATGTCCTCCATTAGCATACCTTTTTTCTATCAATAAGTATACAGGGTGTAAACCACCTCATCACAAAGCCGTTATCCAAGCATTCTGTACATCAAACTAAGTAACTTTACGCAAAAATTATTGCTGGGAAACAACTTTTTTTTTATGTTAAATCACATTTTGTGGTAGAACTCAATGTAACGCACTTAAAACATTGTGCTGATGAATGGATGGAATAGTACGGGGGTCGTGGAGGTGTTATAAGTCAAAATCTTACAAAAAAAATTGTATTAAAAAAAAAAACTTGTCAAAAAGTTGTAACTTTGACCCCCTATATCTTCGTAACTAGAAGGTTCCCAGGTCGGATGTAGAACAAAAAAATGATCGCAATGATGGGGAGAACAAGTGCCTTACGGCTTCGTTAAGAGGTGTTTTACACCCTATATACAAAAATTAATGCCACTTTTCGTTGTAATTTTATAACTCACTAGCGGACGTCACGCGGTTTCACACGCGTAATTCCCGTTCCCGTGGGAGTACGGGGATAAAATATATCCTATGTTACTCGTGGATAATGTAGCTTTCGAATGGTGGAAGAATTTTTAAAAACGGTCCAGTAGTTTTTAAGCCTATTCATTACAACCAAACAAACAAAGTTTTCCTCTTTATAATATTAGTGTAGAAGAGCGGGCTCACCTATCCAAACCAAATGTTTAGGCTTTGTTCGGACTATTTAGTTAGTAGATGATTTATGTGAAGTTTTCACAAAATCGGTCAAGCGCTTCTTCACACAGACGAAATTGCGCGGGTCAGCCAGTACATATACCTATACTATGTTTACACGACATTTAATAAACGTTACAATCCTAATTTTTTTTTTTAATTTGTGACATTTTTTTTTTCATAATTTTTTGTATGACAGGTGTTGTTTAATAAACCTTACAATAATTGTCACATGTAAAGAGAAAATGTTTACTAAACCGAAATAAGTAAAATTGTAGGTAAAATATAGCAATTTTGGCAGTTTTCCAGCATGGTTTTGTAAGTTGTTATTTTTATTAAAGAGAAACTTGTAGATTTAAAACTTGTAAAATACGATTACATTTTACAATTAGTAACGTTTATTAAACAGGGCCCAGGTATCAGATACCAATGGATGGAGCTATCTATCTCACATCCCCTACCTAGCTACTAAGTAACCGATATTCGTTTGCAAGACTAGGGTCCATGGTCACCGAAACGATAACGGTCTGATTATCTAAAAACCGGCCAAGAGCGTGTCGGGCCACGCTCAGTGTAGGGTTCCGTAGTTTCCCGTCCGTCTTTTTTGTACAAAAACTGTTGTTTCGATTCAAGTTCAAAATGATTTTCCTAGAAAGTCCTTATAAAGTTCTACTTTTACCAGTTTTCCGGCGTGATTGAAACACATATTGGTACCAAATTTCAGCTTTCTAGTGCTAACGGTCACAGAGATTAAGCGAGGACGGACAGACGGACAGACAGACATGGCGAAACTATAAGGGTTCATAGTTGACAACGGAACCCTAAAATCAACTGTTGAAGGGACATGTTCCCATACAAAAATGTCCCTTAAACATATGTTTTTAGAAAATCAGACCGTCATCTTTTTTGGGACATGGATCATAGTTGTCAGACTGTAAAATAAAATAAATAAATATCGCTGGACATTAACACACAGCGCCACCTAGTGCCACACTAAGCAAAACTTGTGTCGTGGACACTAGATAGTTGATATACTACATATGTACTTTTTTTTGTTTGTAAATATATACTTAATATACTGTAGGGCTATATATAACGACCATCCGCTTATTTGTACCATATCGCACAAAAACTCTACCAGACTTTACATAAACAACAATAAAAAAAAAACTTAAAAAAGGAACAGAACACAGGTCCAAAATGAGACAGAAGCACACTCGAAAGCGAAGGGGACGCACCTAGAAACATCTCATATAAAATTTATTTCAAATAACAACCAATTTCGCATCTGACCCACCCCGTCGCGTTATTAGGAAAATGTTTAATACAATCGTGCTAAAACAAGGGACAAACACCTTTATTAGCAAAGGTATAAAGGAGAAATTCGTGTAGACGAAAAGACAAGGTGGAAAAAAAAACAAAAATATTTCGGACTGACTACTTATCAACATTGCGTTTATTGAAATGAAATATAAAGCGAAAAACGGAATACCGAAATTGGTCGAAAGGTGACGTGTTACAGTGGGGGACAGATAATTGGACCAGCTATAGGTAGATATAGAAAATCACGTCACGTTACGTCACGCATGATTTACTTGATAGATATAGCATCACGCCTGACTTCCCCAAAGGGTAAGTCAGAGGAATAGGGTACTATGGAAGAACCCCAATAATACTATGTCTGACCTAGAAATAAAACCCCAGAAAAACGGGTAGTTAAGCTACGTGATGGAATTAAACACTCACTAATTTTCAACGCTTTCTGTTTTAAAGTGACTGGAAGAGCGAGATTAGTCTCAATCTTTAAGTGATGATTAAATCTTGTAATATAAGTTACAGGTAGTCTTACGAATGTGTTAGCAAACCTGTCAAAGAACAATACACACATTTTATTTAGGTATAGTAAGTTTCTGAACCCCAAGAGCTTTCATCGCAAAATATTTTTTTGTTATATTATCTTAATTCTCATGAAACTTCTTATCACGACAATTTGCTAATTCTATCAGTTCTATTTAAATATTATTAATTAATATTAGTATTGAATGATTAATGTCTGCATTGCAAAAAAAAACTGTGCAGAAGATCTGCACAGTTTTTTATTGCAGACGTTAATCAATTTAACACAAGAAACTATTTTTTTTGTACAATATTTTTATCTGAAAAGGGAAATATTTTTATTTGACGCCTTTTCAGAAAAAACCTGAAAAAAAAAATTCTATCGCTAGTGTGATAAGTAACTTCAACATTCAATTACTTTTTCTTGAAATTCTGATAAAAATTACCTTCTAATTAGATATTTTCTACATATTACTTCTTCAAAATGTAGGCAAATAAACTATACTTAATGCGATTTTTGGTAAATAGTAACGTCCTAACTAATATTTTTGATTGAAATTTTACAATAAATTAACAGTAAGTGTAGAAGCCGATACTCTAAAATCGTTACAAAAACCGCCTCCTCAACAAATGTTCTTTAAAAGATATACAATTACCATCGTCCGCCAGTGTAAACCGAAGAAAGCAACACGGATTGGCTCTAGGCTGAATTTTAATAAGATGTCACTGCCATAACAAGGGCCTAAGGGAAGCAAAATTTTATTACAAGAGAAAAACTTTATCAGAGAACAATAACACGCAAAATTACGTTCACATTTAATTGGGTCTAATCGACGATGATAGGGCGAAAAAATTATATCCAGAGGGTATTTTTAATTTGACAGTTCGGTTCCTTATAAGTGTATTAATGTTGAGCCAATTATGATTTTTCTGAGGTGGGCCGTTTTTTTTGTCCCGCAGTGCAGTGTTAATTATAGATAAATGGTGGTTCTAAAGTGACGAAACGATGACATAATTGCTTGTAATTACAGTTTTATTAGAGCTTTAATTGTTGCTTAATGGGTGTTCGTAATTTAATTTTAAGGGTGTTGTTATTGATAGGTAGTCTAAGATTTGTTTTATTTATTTATTTAAACTTCATGTGTAACTGGAGTGGTACATAGGCGGACTTAATGCCACAAGGCATTCTCTACCAGTCAACCTTTGGGTCAAATAAGACAGCATTGAGATAGAGTACAAAAATCAATGAGAAAAATACCATTTTGTTAACAAATCGAAATACATAAATAGTATACATACTAATATACATATATTACAGATAAAATGAAATAAACTTATACATATTAAAATACATACAAATAGTTCAAAATACGAGAAACCTCATAATAATTACTACGACTAATAGCTTGTGAGTAATTTAGCCTGACTTCAAATAGTATTTCCGAACTGCTCGTTTGAAAGCCATTTTGCTTTCGGCTGGTACTGGTATTGTAGAATGCCGAGGTTCGAAAATACTGCAACATCCTTTTTAGAGTAGATTCACGTAAGAGAGGTTTCTGAGAGAATAATCTAGATGTAATGCAACTTCAAAAGCCTAGTTTCTTCATTTTGATAGAAAATAAAAAAACAGCTATCTTAATCATCATCATCTGCCTAGCCTTTTCCCAATTATGTTGGGGTCGGCTTCCAGTCTAAGCGGATGCAGCTGAATACCAGTATTTTACATGGAACGACTGCCTATCTGACCTCCACAACCCAGTTAGTACTGGGTATTGCGGTATCGCGTGATAAGTCTTGGTTGTCTGACTTTCAGCCATTGACTACCTGTAACGACTGTCAAAATTCTACAATTGAACAGCGGCTTAAGGCGATTACATGAGCTAAACGCGAGTTTTAAAATTACTAAAAGTATATGATGCATTGAACAAGACCAGAAAAATATATGATATTCTTCAGGATATATGCTAGCATGATACACTGTTTTGAAAACATAATACAATTAATTTGGCTCGATAAAAAGAAATCACGAACTTATCTCTAAAAACTTCTTTCAAACAATAAAAAACATACTAATATACATGCGATCATTCTGATTTTTTGGAAAATAATTCTACAAGCAATATATTAGCATGATACTGTTTCAGTTTTTTAATCTAATCAATATTTTTTTTGTAAATCGACCGAAACCACTCATTTCACGCTATTTGGCCCGCAGTGGCTGACGTAACAACCACTTCGTAGTGCAAGCTAATTAGAACTTTATTCTAACAGCATTTCAAACGAAGTTTGAACCACCACAAATAGAGTAGCTAATTTAGCTCGTCTAAGCGCCTTAATTGAATAGCGGCGAGCTTTCAAGGCACGAAGGAAACTTGGGTTGTCACCCATTCACCGACTTTAAGATCGATTTGAGTTACTGTTATTATTTAGCTCAAGAGCTCACCGTGGCATACGACCTTAAATCCACTGATATAAGTAACACCCACAGCCTAAACTGGTGAATTAAATAGGGCGGGCATGAGGAAACCGGCATATCTTAGAACCAAAACTTCGAAGACATGGTGACATCTACAAATTCGCATTGGATCCGCGTGGTGGATTGTAGCCCATTCCCACTTATCGAGAGGAGACCGTGTCCCAGCTGTGGGAACCTTATAGGATGATAATGATGATGAATAGGGCGAATGAATGTGGTTCATTAAATAGGGCTAACATGGTTAAAAAGGGTAAAGGGTCCTCATTATTGCCAATGAAAACACTCATCCTGTTGTAAAGTTAAATTAAATTAAATGCTCATTCCTCCACATTTTATTTTCGCAAAGAAATTGTAGTCTCAATCCTAATAGGTATACATATATGTAGCTATACCCGTACAGCACATAAATAAAAACGCAAAGTGTTCCACACAGTCCCACATCACCCTAATATTTATGATTTCGCTTGAATATCGATCACAGAGGAGGCAGGAGCACAGCTAACAAGTGACGGCAAGAAGAGTAAAAATAATTTCTGCTTCTACCTACCCCCGTGTTAGCAGTTAGCACGCATCCAATACTTAGAGCGACTTCACTTTTGTAGTATATGTAAAAAAAATAGATGAAAATTCGATTGGGATTAAGTTTTTTTTTTCCACACCCAATTTTTCTAGTAAGTTGATAATTTCGATCAGTTTTGTTTTATCGATACTACCTATTGTGTTCAATTGTTTCAAAATAAGTAGTTAAGTCATAATAAGCTTCCTAATATAAATTAATTATAAATTATTAAAAAAATAACGTAACTTTAACTTATTGTTGCTGTTTTCTTGCTTAAAATGTCATGCTAAGTTGCAACAGTCGAAGTAGATGTGTTAATAGACCAATATCTTTTATTTAACTTCAACAACAATGCAGATTGCTTTGAAATTGTATTAGAAAAAACTTGCGCGGCAGTCTTTGGGAACTGCCGATAGAAGTGAAAAGTGCTCTACGCGCCTAAAAAAGTGTTCACTTCAAAAACTTCACTGCTAGGAAATGTCATGCGAGTTCCATGATTTTTGTTCACTCAAAAATGTTTCAACAGCGCCTTCAATAGGCTTGTAAACTGAAAAAATCTAATTAGTCAGCCACTAAGATTATCAAAAAATATTTGACCCGTATTTTTTTCTTTTGTCAAATAAACAAAAAATTGACGAATATACGACGCTTTTAAAATTCCCAATACGTCACTGTTCGGTATCATTCGTACTGACGTCACAAGCCCCCACTCTTGAGTTTTTATGCGTTTTATCTTTGTCAATATTCGTTGATTTACAAAAACAAAAAATATGTGTCCATTATTTTCCAATACTCTAACTGACGGATTAAATAGATTTGCAATTTATTGATGGTGCAAACAAGCCTATTGTAACAACTACTCTAAATACTTTCGCAACAAAAACGATAGTACAAATAAGTATACTTTTTTTTACATATACTACAACCGCTAACGCGACTTTACCACCAAACGGGGGTAGGGAGGGACAAAATGGATTCTCGCGACATTCGGCAGCCATTACTCCGACCCTCTGTGCCACTCGCGCCCTCTCTCCCCTCACGAGGCGTGTTTACTAAAAATGCGTTCAATTTTATATGCGGGCCTTATATACGAATAGAGAGCTTTATATAGGCTTCTTAGTCAACAAAATAACGAGACTGTCTTTATTTGAACGGTGAAAAAAAGCAGGTTTTGCATGCATAAGTGTTTATTGCATTAGTCACTGCGTGCTCGGAAACTTTTTGAATGAACTGAAGCGGGTACTTTGCCACTGTTATTTTCTTTTGAAGTAGTTTGTTTAGTGTCTTTTATTTCTCGGTAAAAAAAACTTTTTTGCAAAAAATAAAACCGACTTCAAAAAAAAACAAAAAAGTGAAAAATAACTTTAGCTTCTGAAGTCGGTGACCTTTGTTTGATTGCTTTAGTTTTTTTGTCACCGACTTCAGAAGCTAAAGTTATTTTTCACTTTTTTGTTTTTTTTTGAAGTCGGTTTTATTTTTTGCAAAAAAGTTTTTATTTTTCACTTTTTAGTGGTTCACATGTGCTTGATACATGGAAAGTGCATACCGTTACAATTGCAACAAGCCCAAACACGACTATGGTACATTGTCTCATTATGGAGTTCCGTGACTCTTGGCTTCATCATCAGATCTGATGGTAGAATGGTTCTTATCAAACGCAAATGCTTCACTTGTTGTAGAAAATACCAAAATTGCTACACGTTTTCATATAAAATCTGAAGAGTTCCCTCGATTTCGCCAAGATTCCAACATCATATCACGACTTGGTGGCTATGGGACCATTTCGAAAGAATACCCTTTCCAACAAAAAAAGAATTTTCCAAATCGGTTGGCAAGCGACGGAGTTATGCCCGAACAAACATAAAAAAAAAAAAAAAAAATAGAAACATCCGAATTGAGAACCTCCTCCTTTTTTAAAAGTCGGTTAAAAAAAGAAATTAATAATTGTTGAATGAATTGACTGCTAACATATACTGCCTGTGTTTGCATTTAAATTGCAACTATCAGTCTTTAACAGTTGTATGAAATGGCTACAACATGGCAAGTTGACATAGGGAAAACAAAAAAAAAAACCGACTCAACTGTAAAATAAGGGTATTGTTTCAAAAAAAGATTCAGAGGTATTTAAGGACCAATTGTCATAAGCCGCGAGGGAGGAGGGGGACAACTGAAAAATTCCTGTTGGATAAATCCAATAACAATTTGCTCAACGTGGGCATGGAACCCACGACTTCATGCTGCACAAGCATCATCATCATCTGTCTAGCCTTTTCCCAACTATGTTGGGGTCGGCTTCCAGTCCAACCAACTATTTTACATGGAGCGACTGCCTATTTGACCTCCACAACCCAATTCAAACTGGCTAATACGATACCTCTTGGTAAGACTGGTTGTCAGACTTTTTGGGTCTCTGACTACCTGTAACGACTGTCAAAGATGGACAAATGACAGCCGGGAGAGTCACGGAAGGAACTCGGTATGCAAAGGTCCCATTCACAGACCAACCTAGGCAAACACAGCTTAACCTAAAGATCGACCCGAGCGGTTGTTATTATTTAGTAACGAACTTTTATTCGGCTGTCCGCATGTTAACCACTATAGGCACTATACAGCACATTATATCGACCTACTGAAATAATCTTTCTTTTGTAGGTACAACACTTTACATTTTTGCCACGTGATCACTCACTTAATCTTTCAGGTTACTTTCACAAAATGAAAAAAAAAACTGCATCATCCAATTTCTAAAACTAACAATCTAAAAATTAATACACAAACACGTCTTCCACAAATCACAAACCAACACTCAATGACGTTTAACCCTTTCGATGCAGACCCAACTATTTTATTCAAGTTTTTTTTAGTTTTTATTATTCCAACCGTAATGAATTCCAGTTTTTATACGTATTACCTTTTAGTCGGGACAAATTGCGGACGGTTCGTCTTATAAATATTCTGCTAGTTAAATAAAGGGTACGGACTACGCTTCCGAAACTTTTTCGCTCCAAACTTTATTAAGTCCTTTTGTTTTCGTGTTATAAAATGTACTTTTGAAAGTATGACGCTTAAAGGATTACGGGAGTGCAACCCACTTTTTGTTTGTTTTTGGGTGAAAATAATAACTTTAATTTATAACGTCTGCTGGAAAGCGTACATTGTTTGCGCTGTTATTTTTGTTTGACTTGTCTTTTCTCAGAAATTAATTTGTAATATTAAATAGCTGGGTTTGTTGTGCTCTTTATGAAGATAATCCCTGGAGATACGGCGGGCCTCGCAACCACGATTTATGAGTACCGGAAATCACTTCCGAGGAAAAAAAGTGTTTCGAAAAATCATTAGGTACTGAAATAGGTATTTACAATAGGTTTTTAACCCTTTACTAGTATTTATGTACTTTGAGGTTGATGTAAATAATTATCCACATTATGTACTGCATAAATAAATGTAGTCACACAAGTTATGTTCTACATGTGCGTCAAATTTAATCGAAATTCGTTCAGCCGTCCAAGTAACAAAAGTTTCTATAACCAAATCGTTTTATCACCAAAGAGTGATATAGACCTATAACGGTAACCATTGTAACTGCTTGTCCTATAAAAGTTTTAACAGAGCGTTTTGAGAGCATTTAAGTTCTATAATTCAGACCTTAGAACGCGTACAGGACCATTCTAAAGAATGTTGTAATTGTTGCACTGCAATAGATAATGAAAAAGCAATTATGGTACTCTTCAGTTCTATAGTCGATCTTACTAACACTTTTGTGTATCTATTTAGCACTAATAATGCGTCAAAATAACCGTTACAGTAGTGGTATTGTAGAAGTATTGAAAGCACTATTACAGGACAGATACAGTGACAAAACTAAGGCCTTTAGGGGTTCTGTAAACGTTTTCACCACCATTATAGTACTAAAGATGAACATTAACTACCACGTTCTATGATGTTTTCAGGACTTTTATAGTACCAAATTTGTCACGTGGGGCGTTTGTGAGAATAGGTAACAGGCAGACAGACCCGTCGAAATCTTAATGTTAGTTTCGATAGTATGGATTTCTGTGTGTTTGGAAACGATGACCATATTTTTATTAGTGTGTGGCTGCTGTGGCTGTGAGCGTAATCGCATGCAGTGAATGAATGGAACTATAATCGAAACCTGTCCTTTTGAAAGATAAATTGATGCGAAGAGCAGTTTCTTTACTATGCGTAAGAATTATGCTTTATTTTTAAATTCAATGACTCACACATCCACGCCGAATTTATTTAACCCTCAAATTCCGGATATTTCGGTTGTGGTTTTTACTATTTCGTGCGAAATATCTCTAGCCCTACTATACACTACATTTCGTCCGTGAAAATTGTGATAGTTTTGCTAATTTGCTTAATATAAATATAATTTACATCTTATGTTACTCGGTACAGAACTACAGATGTAGCTTTTTAATGGTGGAAGAATTTTTCGGTTGAGAAGTTTTTTAGTTAAATCCTAAAAACCGAACAAATAAAAAGCAATTATTGCCTGTTCATAATATTAGTTTAAATATTTTTTTTTGTAGAAATTCAGTTATACTTACAACACAGTCCAAGGGTAGATATATTATGGTTTATTTTTAATAAAAGAAACTAGGAATAAAGAAAAATAAAACGAAATTGTAACTGTCGCTTCTTCTTCATTACAAGTGATCGTCGTTGGACATAATTATAGCAATTACCACGCCTCTAAGCTGTCCACTATCGCATAATCTAGTTTTATTTTTCGCTAAAATGCCATCAATTCACTTTATAAAATACATAATTCAAACTTATGAAGTAATAAAGATTGAAAAAAATACGTTTATCACCTGGTCTGCTAAATCGCTCATGCAAACCTCACATTTTAGTTGTTATTACGGCTTGCTAATCTTAGGTTGACTTGTTTTTATAGCAGTAAAGAATAAAAATAAAGTTAGTAATTCCTATGTTATGGAAAATGGTCTAGTTTTTGCATACATTTATCGTTGGTTATATTAGTATTTTGTAAATTTAACTAATGATAAACTTTTAAATACAAACAACAGTGAGAAATTTAATTTATTGTTGTATCATAATAAGGCTCGTGGCCTTTGTTAATATGATTGGCTTTAAAGAAACATTTGTTTACAAAAAAGTTTTTTTGTTTTTCTTTCAAAAGTCTGACATCAGTCTACCAAGAGGTATCGTATTAGCCGGTGCCTCTAACTGGGTTGTGGAGGTCAGATAGAAAGTCGCTCCTTGTAAAATACTGGCATTCAGCTACATCCAATCATCCATAAAAATAGTCAGGAAAACACTAGGCAGATGATGATATTCTTTTTTTTAATGCAATTTTTTGTTGTTCATAACAAGATTTTGAACTTACATACTACACATTCATGTTAATTATTTCTAAAATCCCACACTTTGAATGACATGAGTAGTTGATCACTATCAAGAACACCTTGTTAAAGTTAAGTAAAAACGTGTCAAATTAGGATGGTAACATACCCAGAATCCCACTAGTAACAATAGTTACATTAATTTTACCGTAGTAAAACATGTACCGGATCCGCACTAACAAAAACCAAAATAAATTCATTGTGTCAAAAACATCTGTTACGATGGTAACATTACTTTAACGGATTTAAATAAAAGGCACGAACAAAAAACTGATTAACATGTGAACGCGTAACTGTTATAATTTCGCATTGTGCTCGCATAAAATAATCACAGGAGGCTCTTAAAGAAAAAAAAAATCGTTTAAGAAAAAAAAATATGCAAATTACAGCAGCATCGCAAGGGTTAAGCGGCGACCGTGTCGAATTGTGTTCTTATTTCGAATAATTATTTTCGTATTTACACTTTTGGTTGATTTTAATGTTTTTCGGTTTTACGTGGTTTTTTTTATAAGCAGAGTTTACTTGTAATTTGTAAAAATGTGATTTTGCCGTTTCATTTCAAACAGATGATAATTTTACTGGGAAATGCACAAACGATTATTGAAAAGAAGAAAGAAAGAAATTAAAAATGTTAATTTGACATAAGTACCTACATTAACACACAGCACACACACAATCATATTAAAAAGGCACAAAAAAAAGAGAAAATAATCACGTTGGAATCGTCTATTTGGGAGTCTATTCCCCTCCAAAAAAAAATTATCAACGGCTAGCATATGAAAAAGTGCTGTTTCCTACCAAAGTGATATATAATACGAAATACCAACACGGTGAAAAATGGGATGTATACCAGACATATCGAATGCCATATAATCGAATATAAGAAATATGGAATAGGAAGGTGATAAACTTATATTGTTACTTACTATCTTCCGTGATTATTTAATACAGTTAAGTTTAGTTTTAAACCGTGAAAGCTTGAAACAGTGTTTGGAATAAATAAATAAATAAATATCGCTAGACATTAACACACAGCACGACCTAGTGCCACACTAAGCAAAGCTTGTGTCGTGGACACTAGATAGTTGATATACTACATATATAATTTTTGTTTGTAAATACATACTTATACTTATTATACATATAAACATCCATGACTCGGAAACAAATGTCCATGCTCATCACACAAACATTTGCTCCTACCGGGATTCGAACCCAGGACCCTAAGAACGTAAGGCAGACTACCACTACGCCATTCGAGTCGTCGAATATTATGATGTGGTGATGATGAAAATCTTTTAATTTAAGTCCGAAGTTTCGACTGGATTCAATTTAATCCCCAAAGAGTTAGTCAGAGGTACCTAATAATAGAACCACATTTGGCTGACTATATTAAAGTCCCATGTTATAGGTGCGAGCCTAATGCCATCAGCCGGGCATAAATCCAGACTCCGTGGCTGCTACTGAGACTTTCCTTATGAAAAAACACAACAACATTTTGCCCGGCCTGAATCGAACCTAGGTCCTTTTGCTCAGCGGTCGCTTTTGCGACCACTGGACTAACGAGGCGAATACAAGGTCAGGCCAGGCAAGTATGCTTTTCTAAAGGAGGTTATCTCATTTTTTTTTGTATTAGAGTGTGAGACTCTTAAAACACCCAAATACAAGAAAAAAATGTGATTGCCATCTTAAACAAAAAAAAAATATTTTCTAGAACTCTATAATGAAAAATTTTAATTGAGCTGCTACCTTCAGCTGTACAAAATAATAAATAATTACGAGAATTAATTATAAACGTCACGCATTTCTGTGCCTCGTGGATGTAATTCAAGGTTCATTCCAGTTCTACATTTATGCATATTGACCAAGTTACAGTAAAATTTATAAGTACAGGTTACTTACAACATTAATTTTTTTTTCAACAACCATTAGGAATGTTTTTGTTACTTATCTTACACTAGCAGACCCGCGCAACTTCGTTTGCGTCACATAGGAGAGAAAAAGCTCACAAATGGAATAAAATTTCCCCCGCTTTTGCAACATTTTTCATTTATGCTCCGCTTCTTTTGGTCGTAGCGTGATGTTATATAACCTAAAGCCTTCCTCGATAAATGGAGTATCCAACACAAAAATATTTTTTTAATTAAAACCAGTAGTTCCTGAGACAAGCGCGTTCAAACAAACATACAAACAAACTCTTCAGCTTTATAATATTAGTATAGATAGTGTAAAAATATTTTTTTCACTTCTCATGCTCCAAAAGTACGCCAATATAGCCCTACGAAGTGGGACTAAAGTGACCACTTTACTCCCTAGGGAGTAAAAGTAATTAGATTTTATTCATGTGACATAGACAAACTCAAACAGCCTGTAAATATACTGGGGTGTGGACCATCTTCATTGCGAAAATGTCCATTGATAGTGAAAAGTTTTACGTCGAGCAAAGAGCAAAAGCCTTAACAGATAATCTTTTGCCGCCAAAATCGCGGCAAGTTTACCTAAGAACTTATGAAAGTTTTATGGATTGTAAATTCTTTTACAGAAAGCGTCTTTTTAATTTGATGAATTATCGTAAAAATATCAACCATAGTCGTTGTGGAGTACGTATTCTACGTTTATGTTAAAATTCACAATGAATATGAAGCATGAAGTGCACATGAAGATATTCACAAATTTAGTGATTTTTGTTTTATTAAGTCATATTTATTAAATGTTATTTGTACTACATTGACTATTTTTCTTGCACTCGAAGTGAAAAGTACAGTTTGCACCTCGAGACTAAACGCCAACTTAATATACCCTCGCCATTTCATTCAAATTTAACCACCTCTGGTATATTATGGCTTCGTTTAGTCCCTCGTTATAAAATATTCTATTATATGAATATTTTGCTATTTTTAGCGCAGCAACACCAACCCTTAGAAGTCTTAGAGTAAGAGTAAGTAAGAGTATATTTTGTGTTTATCACTACCTACATATTATCAAACAAAGTCCTCCGCCACGTCTGTCTGTCTGTCTGTTCGCGATAAACAAAAAAACCACTACACCGATTTTCATGCTTGTTTTCACCAATATGGTTCTTGAGGAAAGTTTTGGTATTTTATTTTGTACACGGGCAAAGCGACATCAGCTAGTTTAAGTTAGAATTAGGGCTTTCAAATACCGGATTTTTAAAATACCGGTATCAATACCGGTATTGGAAAAGTCAATACCGTGATCCCGGTATCAATACCGGTAGTCCGGTATTGAACGCAAGTTCAATTAGGACATTAATAAAACCAATAAAATAGGCCTTTTTATATTTTCAAATCAGTCTTTATTGTTCTTATTTATGGAAAGATAATAAAAAATACGTTTTATAGCTTTCTTATACAACATTATTTTTTGTTTACACTAAACCCGAAAATAATGTTGTATAATAATTTGGTATTGGTTGCTTATTTAGGTAGGGCTAGGAATTAGGAACATAATGAATTGAAAACTTAATCTACTCTTTTTGCAGGAAGCCATTTCACATAGACTTTGTTGCACAATATCAAAAAAATATACATTTCTATAAATGTCTGTCTCATGTAAAAATCAACATAGGTATTATTATTTGTAGAAATTAAAGCAAGTAAAGTACCTATACCTTAACTAGCTAGCAATCATTTGGTAATCATTTTAGTAACATTCTTAATAATTAAGTAATAAAAAAACAATCAAACAATCTAAAACTAAACAAGTAATCAAATAAATCAAGAATCAACATAGGTATCATTATTTGTAGAAATGTAAGTAAATAAAGTATACCTTAACTAGCAAGCAATCATTTCGTAATCATTTCAGTAACATTCTCAATAATCAAGTAATAAAAAAACAATCAAACAATCTAAAACTAAACAAGTAATAAAATAAATCAAGAATCAACATAGGTATCATTATTTGTATAAATGTTTGTAATACCGTAATCACGGTATTGTGGCGTCCAATACCGGTATTGTAAAAGGCCAAAATAAAATCCGTGATCACGGTATTACGGGATCCCGGAATACCGGTATTGAAAGCCCTAGTTAGAATGGAACGTTTACAATTCTATGTATGAAATAACACTGAAAAGTCTACAGGGGTAAGCCAGAAACACAAATAATTACCTACAGCTTAATTCTTTACCTTATATTCCTGCTATGTTTGCTAATTTAGGAACCCAATAAATAAAACCCCATCAAATTGTCACGTATATACGTGAAATTTTATATATGAAAGAATTTACCTTTACACGAAACTCTTCTAAAAATACACGCGGTTTCTCAGTGCTGAAGAAATCTCCGGAACACATGCTGGATCTCAACCCGGCGCACTCCAATCGCATCTATCATCGGTCCATAAGGTGTTTTTAGTCGTTGCGGTATTTTAATAAAAGCCTAAAAGCTTGGCTCGCCCTTATTTATATCACTCTTCATGATGTAAAGGTTTCTGAACAGTTTGCTTGCCCCTAGAGCTTTGCCATATTGTTGGCACCTAGGCACGCCACTGAATTGTAAAGATGGAGATATCTCCATTGGTCTGTCATTTGTGGATTACAGTAGTAAGTTCTGTGACAGTACAGTTATGAGTGGTCAGTTCTTTCGGTCAGACAAAGAGTTTTACCAAGGAGTATGTTCTCATCATCAATAACAGGGTTCTGGAAGTCAGATAAACAGTCGCTACATATAAAATACTAGTATTTAGCTGCATCCGCTTAGACTGGAACTCGACCCCACCATATTTGAAAATAAGCTAGACAGAATGGCTATATTTTTATTATTTTTTCTACTTTTGCATTAAGCTAACCGTAGAATAGAATAGAATAGAATTTTTTATTTTGCAAATATGGGTATACAATCGTTGTTATACATATCAAAGCTCAGCCATATTTTACCATTCGGCATGCAAACATTTAGCTACATTATTTTATGCAACATGAACTTATTTTCAAATACCAGATCGATTTTAATGTTATTATTACAATTGTCACTCAATAGATCAGTTAGTAACTTATTATAATTATCATTACAGTTAACATTAAATAAATAAATAATCATTTTCATTACATCAATTAATTATCATTTTCATTACAATTATAATTAAATTACAAACAGTACCCTATGTACTTGCCGTTAAAGTGCTTTTTTACATGCTCATAGAAATTGATCTAACCTTATGATGATGATAGAGGTCTCTTCATCTGTAAAGAAACTGCTTTTCCAGTATTAACAGTATCTGTTTTTATAAATTTATACTGTTACTGTTACTTGGTAGGTCTTTATCCTTATTATAACAAGCTTAAAATGATATCAAATCTATATAAATCAAAGAATAGTTTCTTGAGGAGAAGCTTTTGTTTTCTACCCCAAAAATCGAATACACACGCATTTTTTTATTTCCTTTTTTTTTTGTTTTTGGCGGGAACTGATTCGAAAACATGTACTATTAACATTTTATGTTTATTTTTGATAAATCACAACAGATTTTATTAATATTTGAAACTCATGACATGTCATTTTTTTTAATACTTACTGCTGAAAACAATTACATATCGCCTGTATTCTCCGTAGGCTAGGTGGCGTGGTCACATCATCTCATCAGTTACAATTAAAAACTATTAGGTATGAAATATCTTTACAGACCTTTTTTTTCGGATGGGAAATCATCAAATCCTCCCGCTCTAGGCGGAGCGAAAGGGAGTGTCGAGACTTTTACTGACTAAAACCAATCCATGTTTCTTTTTAGTCCTTAGTGTTCCGCGGACCGCGGCATCTCTTTTGAACAGTTCGCAGCCTTGCACATTACATTCCTGAAAGAAATAGATACTACATTTTTCTATCGAAAACATCATTGCTCATATTCTCCGTTATCATCCAAAACCGTAAATTGCAAACACTTCCTCAAAAACCAGTTACGGAAGTAACACAACCCGTCCACACCTTTTAGCATAAATTAACATCACCTTCCCAAGGGTCGCCATCATTAAAATATCTTCACAGCCAAAAAACTATTACCCATCCATAGACACTAGATGTTGTGATTCAAATGAATTCTGTAACTGATATCCCTGAGACTCGCATCCCATATTCAAATGAATAAGCGTCGCCATATTGTTTTTTTTTGTCTTTTCAAAGTGGGCCACGCATATCATTATTATTGGCCTTTTTAGTTTTTTTTTCTAAAAACCGGTAACGCTATGAATAATACTTAATCATTAGCTCTATTTTCAAATTGGTGCAGCTGTGCGTTGTTTTTTTTTCGCGACATTGTTTTTTTTTGTTTTGTGCCGGAATTTAAAAATGTTTGGTTTGTGATTTGAATATTGTTTTTTTTTCGCGTTTTGACTGTGGAGTCAAAAACGTAAAGCTTGTACAGAATTTATAGTATTTTTTTGCTGTATATTTTATTGTTATTTTTAATAAACAACCAGATGGTTGTTATTAAAATCAGACTGATGGCGAAAAAAGTCAGCATTCCAAAGGGTGTAAAAATAGGTCAAAACTTCGTTGAACATAATTTCTTAATTACAATAATAAGTTATTCTTTAACATCAATGTTTTATGTATTGATCCACAATTTCCATTAAAACTTTACAAAAAACTTTAAAGCTCTCTTCACACGCAGGTTGATTTCGACCACCTCTGCAGAATATCAATGAGGTTACATTTTAATTTTCTATCGAAATACTTGTCTATCGAATAATCGAATAACCTCATTATAGTATTATGTTAAGTGCTACCTTAATGAGAGGCTAAAAACGGTAGGAATAAAAAAAGTATCAATATGTCTAACACATTTATCTAGGAGCCCATAAAACATTGTGGCATAAAATTAATTATTAAACGAGGCATTAAAGACGGAAGGCACCCATTTCCCACACTAGAACCAGTAGCTAAATAAATTTTCAACAGACATCTGCTTGCTAATTGTCTAACGAGCGGTGTGCATAAATTGCACAAAATTATTATACATTGCACACAAAAAAAAACCGTCACATTGCGACAAGTCTTTATTTTTAAAAGCAATCGTCTTTAAACCTGTCGTTTCCCCAAGCTCAAGGTGTGAAATTTGCAAAATTAAAAGAATTTTTATATTTAGGAACGCACCTTTAAAATTATTCGAAATTCAACTTACGTTCGTTGGGTTTTATGCCAGTTTTGCATATCGCTCTATGCGTACTTCTTACACTTCGCATTGCAGGGTTAATATGCAAATTGACTAACCCATTTCTTACTAACCCTATAATTACACTATTTTGCATATTATTTGATGAATAAATATTTATAAGGAAGTGAAATTGAAGAACTTTTTCATTACAAACTAGTTCTTAATAAAGCGTTCGTTACTTTTTTTATTTTTTCGAAACTGCCCTGTTGTAGTTTATGCAAATACTTTTGGCTTTATTAAATTTCGTGTGAAGATACGCCTGGGAACTTCTTGTGATGAAGATATTTTCAAATTGACATTAATTTAAACGCATACCTAATTTGTAATTTGTCATTGCATTTTGGTGTGATTTAAATTAATTTGCATGAAGTTTGTTGATTCAAGTCCTGGTTTTCCCGACCTACGGCACATATTAAAAATCACTCTATGTATATCTTAAATCTATAGTAACACCATAGAAAATCTAAATGATATTAGTGTGTAACATTGCACGTGGCCGTATTTATTTAACTAAAAAATCTTTCGAGAAGTTAACAAGGAGGCGTTAACCAAAAACCGTACAATAGCTAAATACCCAAATCATATCGACATCCCTAATGCCAATCGACAATAGATCGAACCTAATATCGAATGAATGAAAACCACTTGACTCGTGTTAAAAATCGATTCAATTGTGAGCGCCCTATTCGATTGTATTGTGTGGAATCGATTGATTCAGGGAACAATTCAGCTCATTGTAAAACGATCTTTTCAATTTGAAATTCGAATGTGGTTGTTGTAATATTTTGACGTTGTGTTGCACTTGTCGTTTTTTTTATAGCTCGTGCTAGTTTGAGAGATAATTTTGAAAATGGAATTGTCGGAGTGACTGTCATGGCGGATTTTATTGTTAACTCTGACACGTAACTAAGACAAGTAACAAAATGGTTGGAGTGTTTTTGAAAAGTGATAGGTGGCTTTTTTATTTTGGTTTTCTGACCATGTTTATTTATGAGCCCCTAAAGCCGGACAGCCAATCTTACCAATGGAAAGACTGGCTGTTTGTAAGTCAACAAGATAAATAAATTATTACAGTCACCAATTTTTTTTTTGTTATGGATGGATGATTTAAATTAAAAATAATGAAAACTTGTTCAACATTTTAATCACAAAAACACATCGTGTAAGTAATAAAAAAGCTGTTACACTTCAAGCAATTACCCATAAAAAAACATGTTTCTACGAAAAAACACGGTTTTTTCGTCCTTTATTAAATTACAATTTTACCAAAATCCATTTAAGGGGTTGCACCTGCTAAAACGGCTCGGCGACATTTTTTTGGTTAAATATCATAACAATAGCTCATTTCAAAGGCAATACAGCTTTTAATTTTATTACCTTGTGACCGGTGTCACGATGCAAATGCGTATTTAATGGGCGATTCTTAATAAATGGGTTAGGGTGAAGTAATGTAGCCTTAAGAGGCCTGCGGAGCATGCGTTTTTCATACAAACGTAATACCAAAATAATATGAAAATGAAACCTATTCTTAAGGTAGTGTGTATACATATATTTCGATTGGATTACATAATATCTAGGTTCCCAAATCAATATTTTGAAAGGACAATGATATAAAGACGAGATATGAAGAATTTAAAATTGTTGGATATGTAAACTTATAAGATAGATCATAGAGACTGGTGGTTTCATAATCTGACACTGCTGGCTGTCTTGTTTTCGCTTTTGGTTTTACAAAACGTCATGTGATTTGTACGTATTTAAAATATATCGTGTTTATAGAAATCTAACGCGAGTTTTATTGAAATACTGCCGAAACTCCAATAGGTTATGGGCCCAGGCACTTGATTAGTAAATATTTCAATAAAAAGTCGAGTTAAGAGCAAGATTACTTCCGGTGTAAAAGTAACGTAGTAATGGAGGTCACGAACGCAATGAAAATTGAGAAATTTAACGGCAAGGATTTTCGACAATGGAAATTCCAAGTCAAATGCGCGTTAAGAGCAAAGGGATTGAATATAGAAAAAGCAAGACCCTTGGAAACCAGTTCGCAAGTGCAGTGGGATAAAGATGATGGTATGGCCATGTTCATTTTAACTTCATCTATGGATTTGAACCAAATATCTCTAATAGAAAACTGCGAGACTGCTAAAGAAGTCATGACCAAATTAGAATCAATTTATGAACAAAAATCGGAGCTAAACAAAATGATGGTGCACGAAAAATTCTATCAATATAAAATGTCATCAACCGATAGTATTGCACAGCATATTTCGAAAGTTGAGAACTTAGCCAAACAATTAAAAGAAACTGGCGAGGAAGTAAGTAATACTGCAATTATGACAAAAATATTAAGTACACTACCTTCAAAGTATCGCTCTCTGCGTCAAGCATGGTTGTCATTAGATCCACGTTCTCAAACAATTCAGAACTTAACAGCAAGATTATTAGATGAGGAAGCAAGCTTGACAAATGAAGAGGAATCTGAAAGTGCTTTAGTAGTCATGAAACATTCTAAACCACAAAGAAAATTAGAGAAATATAGCATGCACCAAAGTTCAACATCTGACCAATATAATATGCATCGATTTTTATGTTATAACTGTAACAAAAGAGGGCATTTTGCAAGAGATTGTCGAGCCCCAAAGAAGTCTGAGAGGAAACCTCAAGAGCAAAAGATGCTTGCATTCAGTGCCGAGCAATGTTTACAGTCTGAAGCTGATATAGATGCATGGATTCTTGACAGTGGTGCATCTGCACACATGTCACACAGGCGCGATTATTTCTGTGAGTTAATAGATTATGGTCAGAATAGCGGTGATGCAACTGTGAAATTGGGAAATAAGAAGGAACTAGTGGTACAAGGTCACGGAAATATATTATTTAATAGATGTGTGAATGGCAAGTGGGAGCAAAGTATTCTTGAAGATGTACTTTATGTACCAGATCTACGCAGAAACTTGTTCTCAGAAGGTATGGTAACAAGAAAAGGCTATGTTATAATTAAGAAGTACAATGAGGCTTTAATATTGAAAGATGATAGAGTTGTTATGACTGCGACATTGAAGCAGAATAATCTATATGAGGTAAATATTAAAACAACAGTGCAAATAGTTTGTAATTTAGCACAGTCAAGTTTGAAAACCTGGCATGAACGTTTGGGGCATTTAAACTTGAAGGAAGTGCAAAATATGAGCAAGAATGGTGCAATTCCAGTAAAGTTGACAGATGACATCAACTTTGTGTGTGAGGCTTGTCAATATGGCAAACGGAGCCGCTTGCCATTTCATAAATCTTGTAGAGGAAGAAGTGAACCTGGTGATTTAACCTACAGTGATGTGTGTGGCCCTGTAGAACATACATCTGTATCGGGAGCAAGATATTTTGTCTTATTTAAAGATGGTGCCACCAGCTATAGACATGTGTTTATAATCAAACACAAAAGTGATGTCCTGGATTGCTTTAAGAAATATAATGCAATCGTGAAAAACAAGTTTAGTCATGGCACTCGTATTTTGCATACAGACAACGGACGTGAGTATGTGAACAATGAATTTAAATCTTATTTGGATAGTGAAGGAATAGTTCATGAACGCACAGCACCATACACGCCGGAACAAAACGGACGAGTGGAAAGAGAAATGCGCACGATTATGGAGAGCGCAAGATCTATGTTGTACTCTCGTGATATTTCATTGAATCTCTGGGCTGAAGCAGTAAACTGTGCTGTTTATTTATTAAATCGAAGTTCTTCTACACAGACAAAGGATGTATCCCCATATGAGTTGTGGAATGGAGAAAAGCCGGCCCTTCAACACATAAGAGTATTTGGTTCAGAAGGGTATGTTCATATACCTGATGAAAGAAGAAAGAAACTAGATAAGAAGAGTGTAAAACTAATATTAGTAGGGTATGAAAATGAAAATTACAGAATGTTTGATGTTGAAAGTGGGAAGATAACTGTAAGTAGAAATGTACACTTTAATGAGAACAACATACCCGTACTAAGGAAAAACACCACTTCAATTTCTGTCACCGAAGAAGAAGAACGAAGTGAAGGAATACAAGATATACCAGTTTCATCAGGAGACGACCAAAATGTTTCCGATTCTAGTTTTGAAAGTGTAGAAACACAAGAGGATCCCAATGATGTGACGTACCAGCCGTCACAAAGAATTTCTGAAGATTATGATAGACATATTACATTGAGACCTAGAAGGAACAGGAATGAAGAAGCAAATTTTATTGAATTTGAAATACCCAATACTTATGAAGAAGCAATGAATAGTCCAAATTCTCATCTATGGAAGAAAGCTGTGGCTGAAGAGCTTCAGTCTCATGAAGAAAATCAAACTTGGGTACTGACTGATCGAACTGAAAAGAAGCCTGTTACTTGTAAATGGGTGTTCACCTTAAAGAAGAATAAAGATGGAGAAATAGTACGATACAAAGCACGACTGTGTGCACGAGGATTCACACAAGTCAAGGGCTTGGACTATAATGAGACGTTTTCCCCCACTAGCAGGTACGATTCCATCAGAGTGCTGCTTAGTATTGCTGCGAGAGACGAACTGCTGATCGAGCAATTTGATGTGAAGACGGCCTTCTTGTATGGTGAGCTCTCCGAAGAAATATATATGGAGGTGCCAGAAGGATTGGAAACTCGGTCTTCAAAAGTATGTAAGTTAATTAAATCTATATACGGTCTTAAACAATCTTCGAGATGCTGGAATGAGAAGTTTTGTTCTTTTCTAACTACATATGGTTTTAAATCGTGTCCATCTGATAATTGTGTATTCGTAGGATATTTTAAAGGTGTCAAAGTAATATTAATTCTCTATGTTGATGATGGATTACTATTGGCCAAAAGTAAAGTTGTTTTGTCTGATATACTGAATGATCTTAAACAAAAGTTTGAAATTAAGATTTTAAACTGTAATTCATTTATTGGTATGGAAATAGATAGAGAAAAAGATTGCATAAGGATAAGTCAAAAGCAGTATATTAAGACAATAATAAATAAATTTAATTTGTCAGATGCTAAAAGTAGTAGTACCCCTGCTGATGTAAATGTACATTTGTCTAAGAACACAAGTAAAGTACCAGTTAATTTCCCATATAGACAAGCAGTGGGAGCATTGTTATTCTTGTCATCTGTATCTAGACCTGACATAGCATATGCTGTGAATGTTGTTAGCAGGTATGTCAATGACCCTTGTCCTTCACATGTTACAGCTGTGAAAAGAATCTTACGTTATTTAATTAATTCTAAAGATATGTCTATTGTTTACAAAGATAATGTTGAATTAGTTGGCTACTCAGATTCTGACTTTGCAGGTGATTTGGACACTAGGAAATCTAATACAGGTTATATATTTTTAATGAATGGAGGTCCTGTCACTTGGTCTAGCCGTAAGCAAAATACTGTGGCGTTGTCCACAACTGAGTCGGAGTACATGGCTGCTAGTGAAGCCACTAAAGAAATTTTATGGCTTAGGCAATTTCTATGTGACATTGGGGAGCCACAAGGCTCAATTACTTTAAATGTTGATAATCAGAGTGCTATAAAATTGATTAACAACCCTGTGTTTCATAGAAGAAGTAAGCACATAGACATAAAATATAATTTTATCAGAGAGAATGTTGCAAAGAAAATTGTTGATATTAAATATGTTGAGAGCTCAAATCAGTTGGCTGATTTCCTGACTAAAGCTTTGCCTGGAATGAAATTTAATTCAATTAGGGATAAGATGATGAGAAATGTTTAATGCATCAATTTATAGTTATGAGATTATATGTACCTTTATGTTTAAATATAAGAATGTTGGTTTTCTGTTTTAGTTAAAGGTAAAAGAAAGTATTATGTAGTGAATTGTTATGTCTATCTTATAAATTTAAGTGGGAGTGTTGGATATGTAAACTTATAAGATAGATCATAGAGACTGGTGGTTTCATAATCTGACACTGCTGGCTGTCTTGTTTTCGCTTTTGGTTTTACAAAACGTCATGTGATTTGTACGTATTTAAAATATATCGTGTTTATAGAAATCTAACGCGAGTTTTATTGAAATACTGCCGAAACTCCAATAAAAATATCTATAGAAAAGGAGATGTTCCAGAAATGTATGGAGCTTGGGCAGCACTATGTACACTATATGTAAATATTGCTGTATAATGCAGTAGCTGTTTTTCATTGTTAATTTTCTTTAATTTCACTTCGTTTCCATGTAAATTCAAATGAGCTTGGTCAAGGAGAGCAACACGACATAAAATTAAACATGGCGAATCAGAGCAGTAGTATGCGAACAATGTCATTTGATTGAACAGATCCAATCCAAATTCAAAGCAAAGACAGACGAAGATATTGTCACTTCTAAAAACTGTCAAGGTCGTCAAACGGCATGTCACACAACTGTCATGCCTCTTCAAATTAATTTAGTAGTATTTTTATGGAATTCCCCTATTTTTTCCTATTTATCCATGTAGTGTACATAGTGGAGGCCCAAAATCAAACATCTCCTTTATTTTTCTCATAATCTTTTTTTAAATCAGTGTTCATTCAAAATATGTGTTTAGGAAACTATATATTCTGTAATCCAATTGAAATACATACACACTACCTTAAGAATATGTTTGATTTACAAATTATATTGGTATTACGTTTGTATGAAAAACGCATGCTCCGCCGGCCTCTTAAGTGGACAAAGTACCTATAGCTATGGTGATTAAATTATGTCTTTTAACTAGAGTGCACCCGCTATTCTGATGGTCATTTTTTCATGATCGTCGGAGACACAGACTTTTTGTTTGTGGCTACTTACTTTTATTCCACGACTCGAATGGCGTAGTGATAGTAAGGCTGCCTTACGTTCATAGGGTTCTGGGTTCAATCCCGATGGACATGGACATTTGTTTCCGAGTCATGGATGTTTATATGTATGTTGGAGAAGCAGCATCCTCCTTGACATCATCAGTGTTCACGGAGTCTATTAGTGGGCGTCATTTGGGTGAAATGCGAGCACAAAACAAAGAACTCACTGCTACACATATTTAATGGCAATATTTCACAATAACTACTTTGCTTAGCAATTATATCCGAGCAGAAGGTTCACGACACCAATCCAACTTCATCATCAGTAATTCACCTGAATCCTCGATCCACCACCGTTCTCCAAGCAATCCTTGCTCTGTCACCGCATGTGGTGTCAAGACCATCAAGACTGGGAAGGCTCCTGCTAGTGCTGAAACCATAGACGTAGTCAAGTTGTATTTTTGTGTTTGAGCCGTTTGGATTCTGTTCTAAACAACAACACAAGGGCCTCGTGGTCCAAGTACCATAGTAATTCCAGATATTGCCAAGCGGTTGGTCGATTCTTCCACTGAGTACTGTGGATATTTCTTGAAGTTAAAACTTCTTTGGGCTTATTGAACACATTTCGAGTGAACAAAAATCAAGGAACTCGAGTGACCGTCACGTATGCTTTTCGTAGCACTCGAACTACGAACTGGTAACCGATCGGCAACGAGTTATAACTTCTATCGGCAGTTCCCAAAGACCTGTTTTATATTTCATAAAAGCCACTAGCGATTACGATAAGAATAAGAAATGTTATTAGCTCAAACATGTGTTTAAATACAGAATTAAAATAAATAAATATCGCTGGACATTAACACACAGCGCCACCTAGTGCCACACTAAGCATAGCTTGTGTCGTGGACACTAGATGATTGATATACTACATACAGGGTGTAAACCACCTCATCACAAAGCCGTTAACCAAGCATTCCGTACATCAAACTAAGTAACTTTACGCAAAAATTATTGCTGGGAAATAACTTGTTTTTTGAGGTTACAAATCATGTTTTGTGGTAGAACTAAATTTAACGCACTTAAAACATTGTGCTGATGGATGGATTAAATAGTACGGGGGTCGCGGAGGTGTTAGAACTCAAAAACTTACAAAAAAAACTTGTATTTAAAAAAAACAAAAAAGTGAAAAATAACTTTAGCTTCAGAAGTCGGTGACCTGTTTGATTGATTTAGTTTTTTTGTCACCGACTTCTGAAGCTAAAGTTATTTTTCACTTTTTTGTTTTCTCTGAAGTCGGTCTTATTTTTTGTAAAAAAGTTTTTATTTTTCATTTTTTAGTGGTTCACATGTACTTACCCCTTCACAGCGTACCGGCGTGATTTTCTTTAATGAACTGGTGTAAACAATAGACACATATGAGATTTCAGCGATCCCAGTACATTTGCTATCATTTATTGAGGAGTTTCCGTCGCCTATCTTCCGAAATTCTTCATCAGATCTTTACCAAATTGAAATGGGATCACTCCAAGAACGTACTCTTCCTAAAACTACCCAAATCGCTTCTGGTGTGCCTATTTCTCCAGAATCCCATTACATAGAACTTAAAATATCTATCTGTCGAAATCTGGGTGTATTGTACACTTCTGCGCACTCCCTCAGAGCAAACAGGCGTAATGTTACGTCACTATGTTACATAAACAATAAACAACCAAGCGATTGCAGCAATTACTGCAGCTTTGCCGTGTATTTTTTGAAGAGTTCCATTTATATCTCCGAAGATCAGCGTCAGATCTTAACCAAATTAAATGGAACCACACGGAAAGCACCAGCTTTCAAATAAAAAAAGAATCATCAAAATCGGTTAACCCAGTCGAAACTTCAGAGGCAACAAACATTGTCGAAATCTGGGAGTTTTGTACAGATCTAGGTACCCCCTCAGAGCATACAGGCGTGATGTTACGTCATGATGTACGAGTAGTATGAACAATGAACCTACAAGCGATTGCAGCAATTACTGCAGATTTGCCGTCTATTTTTGAAGAGTTCCATTGTATATCTCGGAAGACCAGCATCAGATCTTTATCAAATTAAAATGGGACCAATCGAGAAGCACCAGCTTTTAAACAAAAAAAGAATCATTAAAATCGGTTCACCCAGTCGAAAGTTCTGAGGTAACAAACAAAAAAAAAAAAAAAAAAAAATACAGACGAATTGATAACCTCCTCTTTTTGGAAGTTGGTTGATAAAAACTTGTCAAACAGTTGTAACTTTGACCCCCCATATCTCCGTAACTAGAAGGTTCCCAGGTATGGTGAAGAACAAAAAATTATCGCAATGATGGGAAGAACAAGTGCCTTTCGGCTTCGTGAAGAGGTGTTACACCCTTTATATACTTTTTGACGTGACAACGTCTTATAAATTGGTTTGCCGGGTGACACTTCAAGAAACTGCGTTACGCTCCGCTCACGTTATGCGCTCACAATGAGAGCGAGTGAGAGGCACGCGTCCCTTCCACTCGGGCATGGTTAGCCCGCCTAAGAGCGAGAGAGACAGACATAAAAAGTGAAAGGCACGCGTCCCTTCCACTCGAGCACAGTTAGCCCGCCTAAGAGCGAGAGAGACAGAGTGAGAGAGATAGGCATACACACCGGTTCATTTCATCCTTCTTCCTACTATACGAATGAATATTCACATTAAAATTATTTTACCACTCAAAGTCGTTGTCACGTAAAACTTTCGCCCGTATACCGACTTTACAGGCAACCAATTTTTTTTGTTGTAAGCACGTACTTATTATACATATAAACATCCATGATTTATCCATAAATAAAATAATACATATTATTATGCAAGCAAGATCTTAAATAAGAGTTGCTCACGACATGTCTGCCATTTCTCATGGCGTGCAAATATTTACGGTACAATTTTATTGAATTAATGATTTTTAAATTTACACTTAGGCATTATCAATTAATTAAATACAAGTATTATACAATACTCATTAGTATTGCCGTCCAACTTGGCAATGCTACAAGCCTTCTGGGCACTTTTCTATTTGGCAGCAATGTGGACGAATATTTCGACGCCCGATAAGTCGTTCCCCAAATATTTTCATTTTTATTTCAGTTCTATTTCTAGTTTGTAAACTAAGTTCTAAGAATTCATAAAACTTAACCCTTAGGAACTATAATTTAATTGTAATATTTAATTAAAATGTTTAGAATTATAATTGCTGATTTAAACTGTAAATTGCTAATGAGTTCTCGGTTTTACTATTACTGCTTTTAAAATCTTAGACAAATTGAAAAGTTTCATTAGAATAAATAATTATAATTAAGACAGTCTTGCTGTGCTATTTCCTGGGGCTACATTCAGGAAGCAATATAATAAATAATAGACCATGAGCGCAATTAAAGATATATAAAAGCCATTTTGTCGAGGTCCATTTGTCATTTTGTACTCGTACCTACAGGCAGTAAAAAATAGTTCGTCCATACATAAATATACATTCAGAAACTATAGAACGGCACTTACTACTTCGATTTTACTCTCCAACATAGTTGGGAAACCCAACTATTTTGGGATCGACTTCCAGTCTAACAGAATGAATACCAGTATTCTACATGGAGCGACTGCCTTTTGGACTTCCACAATCCAGCTTAATTTATACTGGGTAATACGATACCCCGTGATGGTAAGACTTGGTGTCAGACTTTTAGGGCCACAGACCACCCGCCACCACCGCCTGCTGTAACGACTGTCAAAGATTTACAAATGACAGCCGGGACCAACTGCTTAACGTGCTTTCCGAGGCACAGAGGAAACTCGGTGTGTAACTAATGAGCCACCACGGTCAACTATATTATATTTTCTCTTTTATGAAAACATAATATAGTTGTTGCCAAGAAAAGATGGATGGATTGTGTCGAGAAAGATTTTATTTAAAACTAGCTTCTGTCCGCGACTTCGTTCTTCCCGCTTGCAACATTTCTTATAGCTGCGCCGCTCCTATTGGTCATATCATGATGTTATGTATCTTCCTCGATAAATGGACTATCCAACGCAAAAAGATTTTTTCAATTCGAGCCTGTGGTTCCTGAGATTAGCGCGTTCAACCAAACAAACAAACTCTTCTGCTTCATAATATTAAGTATAGAAGAATAAATAGTCGTTGCCAAGAAAAGATGGATGGATTGTGTTGAGGAAGATTTTATTTAAAACTTGAGTTTAGCCCGGACATACATACAGTTAAACAGACAAACAGACAAAAATTCTAAATACTATATTAAGTATTCCCAGTACCCCAAGTATTCTTTTTAATAAATATTAAATGTACAGTTTTGATTTTTCTACGATTTTGTTATATGTACGAGTATGTATATGCCACCGTAAAATTGTCAAATACGTTATATTGTAATCTCTCTAGCGATATTGTCAAACGAACATACTGCTTACAATAAAACGCATTACTTTTCGTGAAATGCATGCGATGGCAGTCAACTCACGCGGTATGGAGGGAAGGAGGGGTCCCTTGCCCAGTGGTACCACTCTCATGAAAAGATAATGTACCATTCCTGGGAAATATCGATTTATATAACCTAACCTTAAAACACTTTATATTCCCCTAAAAAGTGTAGTCGACAGAGCCCCGCTTCGCGGGGCCCCTATTGCCGAGTGCAGGGTTTAAAGGAACCTAACTAACCTAACGGGGGGGTGCCCCATGTCCCGATTATGGGGGCAGAGATACTTCCGTATGTTCAGTTGACAATAATTCGAGAGTTTACAATATCGCCAAAGAGAAACACGTTATATTGTAATATAACATGTTTGTGAGGAGTTCTCTCGTAAGGAGGCGATCCTGGTTTTAGGATCGTATCATGTCTGTAATAAAAATGTATTGTCATCAGAACCAAAAGTATGTGCAAAGTGTCATCTCAAACGATTGGTGGGAACTGGTTTGAAATGAATAGTACATTCCACACAGCAGATACTTTTGTGGACCAACGTTCCCAAGTGTTAGTGAGCAACATCCAATAACAAAAAGTTATTTATTGTTATTATATGTTGCCGTGTTAGTATATATGTCACCGTAAAATTGTCAAACACGTAATATTGTAATCTCTCTAGCGATATTGTAAACTCTCGAATTATTGTCAAACGAACATACTGCTTACAATAAAACGCATTATTTTGCGTGAATTGCATGCGATGGTAGTCAAATCACGCGGTGTGGAGGGAAGGAGGGGTCCCCCTTGCCCAGTGGTACCACTCTCATGAAAAGATACTGCATCATTCCTGAGAAATATCGATTAATATAACCTAACCTTAAAACACTTTATATTAGTTACAATTAAAAACATTGTTAGAAAATGTTTCTATAACATAGAAAAAATGCCGTGCAACTCGCTTGTTGCTTAAAGTTACTCTTCGTTATTTTTGTTAATTTATGTTTCTCGCGGTATGGACGGAATGTTAACGTTTTGAAAAATAACAAGTAGCCACAAAAGTTACAGATTGTTACCTAATGTTACCGTATTGCACAGTGTTGCCACAAAAAAGTAACTGCGGTGTGGATACAAATACAAAGCATTTAATTGCATAACAAAAGTAACATAAGGTAACCGTGCTAGGCCACCAGTCAATGAAACGAACAAGTCACAACCAAATTCTAAAGCTTAAAAATGTTAAAATAGCAGAATGTATAGTGCCGCAAATTAATAGCTCCGTGTCTATACTACTCCCTCCCGGTCTACACCTTTATAGATCGTGTGTCTATGTCTATACTATCTATCTATCTATGGTTAACCGCGAGAACTAACCCAGTGACCGACCGGGGTTCTTTGTTGCGGTTAGTGGGGAGTCTGGTCAGCAGGCGACTTTGTTGCTGGTTCTGTTGATTGATTTATACGATGACACATCACGAAATTGTGAAAAGGTTTTATCAATTGTGAAGAAAAAAATGGTGAAGTTTTTATAAACAATATTGTCAATAAAGATTTATAATTATTATTATTTTTGTTTTGACTTTTTTATTTCTCCGGCTAGCCGGGAATTTCTGATGGCACGGGCCTAAGCCAAGTGTTCATCAGTTGGGTTAAGTGCGGGAACGGAAACATTAGGTTCCATGCAGTTATACGCAGACTTATTATTATTATTAAACAAAAATAAACGATACGTTCATCGTTCAATAAAAAAAAATATGTCGATTTTAATGAAGAAAAAAAACTGCATAAGCACACGTTTTAACCGAAGCAAACCATTTCGCGTTTCAAAAGTAACTTATACACTTTTTTTTTATTCCTAGTTTGAAAAACGGGTTTTCCAGCAACTTACAGTAACGGTTTATCTCCATGACTTACTATTCAATACATCCATCGGTGAGTTTTAACGTAAAACATGTTTTTTTTACCCGTGGTATAAGTTGCTTTATATACCTACTGAATGCTTGCTTGACGGATTCGTGATTACATTTTGTATGCTATACACATGCATCAAGTTCCATTTACTTAAATAGTCATCTTTCATCACTCTACTACTTCCAATTCCAACCCATAATTTATAAACCAAATTCCATGACGAGCCACGTCTTCAAATCATTCCAGATATTGTAAATGTAAATATCTCGAACGCAAGAGATCAAACATGTACCTACACATCAAACAATTTTAATCAGGAACCATTCATATTTTTAATGAATTCCGTCTTTGCGGAGCAATCCGACCATGTGAACATCTCAGATCCAACATCCAACATTAGATACAGGACTTCACCTTTTAAGATATTTATGAAAAAACACAAACGAATTAAGAGCCACCCGCACAATTATTTCGAGGAGACGTGTACAAAAGAAATGCGAAAAAGCGGATGAAAAAAAATATAAGCTTTGTTATCGAAATTGGAAACGAAGCGAATATCCATAGGTACCTAAAAGAAGTTCGGCTTCTGTTGGGGTGCATTTTTTTTTCAATCCAAACGCGTATAAAAAACACCCCTCCGTGTATGAAACATTACCCCTACGTCCAATGGAGCCGTGCCCCAAACACATCTACGCTCTCATTTTTATAAACAGATTTTTTTCTTTGCAACAGACAGAGACGGATAATCGCCTGTCACATTTGGTCGGTGTGTCGCTACATGAGGGAAAGAGACGGAACGAAATAAAAAGTTCGGTCTACGGATAAAGAAAGCTCAGGTATGGATAAGGGTGTGGAGGGAAGAAAAAAGGGATACGACGTGGGGTGGCGACCACCCCCCGGCGTGGTGGGGGCTGATGTTGAAGTTCCTGCCACCGCCGCTAGATGGGGGTGTTGGAGGAAAGTTTTTTTTTATTGAATTTCGGCGAGTTTTGGCATAATGATGATGGATTGTGCCGTGGCTTTCGGCTGATAAGTTTCGGCGAATTTTCTGCGGCGTGTAATGCGTTTTGCGGTTTTTTTTGTAAATTAGGTGCAAGTAGCTACGCTGATGCTGTCAGTTGGCTATAAGTTAGGGGTGAAGATGTATTGGTTTCCTTTTTACAATATTAATTGAGTCAATTTTATTAAAACCTGAAGCAGATCCTCTGCGCTGAGCAATTTGGAACACCAAACAGTAACTAGAGTTTTTTTGGCAGGTGACATATTTTATACACTTATTCTTAAGTTCAAAAGTTTTCAGCAAAGTATGTATAAACATCTTATTAGAATCCCACATCATCCTCAAAAACTCAAACTCAAACACAAAAAAAAAATATCCAATTAAACAAAATTCTTACAAGTTTGCCTACACCGTTCACATTTAAACCAGAGTTCTATTGTTTCATCTGAATATCACTACATATTTTTTCGCGACTTTTTCGCCGTGTGTCTATTATGCGCACCGGCATCAAAATCTTTTAATTAGCGGTGCGACGAGAGGTAGCTCTTATGCGCTAATGAGACAAGCCCTTAAAACCTGTCTGGTTGGTGGTTTGATTTCCCAAATTAAGGTGTGATGTTGGTAGCATGAGTTTTTGTATACTTTTGGTTAGTTTTTTGTTTGGATTGAGTTTTGAGATCATGTTCTGTAGTTTTGCGATGTTTTA
Source organism: Xestia c-nigrum (assembly GCA_916618015.1). Classification (NCBI taxonomy): domain Eukaryota; kingdom Metazoa; phylum Arthropoda; class Insecta; order Lepidoptera; family Noctuidae; genus Xestia; species Xestia c-nigrum. The sequence goes on from OU745260.1 coordinate 19,841,427, forward strand.
GGGGTATTTTGTGGCAGTGAAATGTCATTTTGATGCATTTTTTACATCATACACCAAAATAGAGTGACTTATTTGTATCGAAAAGTATTAATTAATTTACAAACTGTTCTTTACATAAAAAATAAAACCTAACCACATTACAAACTCAATACCAATAACGAAATACAAATGCAGACCTAAAAAAGGACTACAGAAAAAGAAAAAAAACTAATATTTTCTATCGGCGAACGACTCAACCTTTCACAAATATCCAATTTGGGCTTCGTATAAGCAATAAATAAGAGGAAAAGGCTTTCCAGACGGTGCCTGGGAGGGAAAAAAACGAGAAAAAAAAAAGTAAAAAAGGCAACGGATCGAAGTCTTTCGTCCGTCGGATCCAATAATCCGGCCGTCTGTCCGCCCGCCTAATGTGATCGTAGCCTAATGAAAAACGTTCGGGTCCTATCTGTAGGCGGGACAACAAAAATTAATAATGTAAGATTTTCTTGTTTTTTTTTTAAGTATTTATACAGCCTATATGGAATTACTTCTCACTCTCATCTTTGTGGTAAAATTAATATATAAATCTTAAAATAACATAAATAAAAATGTATTGTAGCGATTAGATACTACTATTTATGTAACAATAAAATTTAAACGGAACGAAGGAGCCTGGAACTCACGACACAGGGAGTCCTAGTGTGAGTTTCAGGAATCAATGCATTGAATGTACTTTTCTGAACAATAAATTATTCTTATTCTTATTCTTCTTATAAATGATAAAAACTGGTTGCATGAGGTTTTTGGTACGAATCCCAGGTCAGAAAAATTGTATTTATTTATTTATTTTATTTATTTATTTAACAATTTATGTACACACTAAATATAGAGAAGAAGAAAGGAACAGAAAATAGTACAAAGGTGATGCTTATTTCTAAAGAAATCTCTTCCAGCATACCTGCGAAAGGAGATACTAAAAAAAGAGATGTAGACATAGTGTAGTTGTAATTGGATTTTTCAATCAGGAATTTCTCAGTATCTGCCACGGAGTATGGATTTATGCCCAGTTGTTGGCAATAGGCTCGCTTTCTATGACACGGGACTTAAAAACATATCTGGCTAAATATGGGTATACAGCTAGGTCCACCTCTGCCCAACCCTGCGGGGATAACAAGCGTGATGTTCTGTTATATCAATTCTAATAAGTAATCAATCAAACCTTATAGGCTTGTGTCCTGAAAATATCGAATAAGTCTGCCAATTAGATTTTCAAAAAATATTTGACAGATATTTTTTCTTTTCCAAGACCAAAATTGACGGACGCTTTTCAAATTCTCAATACGTCACACCGTGCTACAATTTTAGTGCGTTGTGACGTCATGAGCCCCCACTCCCAAGTTTTGATGCGTTCTAACTTTGTCAATATTCATTGATTTATAGAAACTAAAAATAAGTGTCTATTATTTTCCAATACTCTAACTGACGGACTAAATAGATTTGCAATTTATTGATATTCGAAACTAGCCGATTACCTTACTCTTTCAAAACTTATTTCAATTTAAGTAAAGAAATACTTAAACTAAACTAAAGACTAAACTTATAAGACAACCAAAGAACCTAGACTATGAATACGGCCCCAGCAGCAACGAATGTTAAAAAGAAATCGTGAAATGGGTTTGCGTTGGTAACGAAATCAACATAAATTTAGAAGAAAATTCGAAAAAAAGATACGTTGTGTACCCAGAGTGTAATTATATCGATAATTCAGCGTGGTTTTACATATTGACTGGGTAATATATTTGTATCTTAAACGTAGGTATATAAAGAAATGTAATGCATGTTTTAGCTTCTTGAGTCTTCCAATACATAGGTTAGTAAGTTTGTTTTGAGCTATCAAGGTCACAACTAAACTTAAAATTAATGTCACTTGTCGATTTCCCGATATCCCGGTATCGGGAAATCAAAAGAAATAAAAATCACTAGAGATATACCGTTTATGATAAATGATAAATGACGTTTATTTAGCAAGTAGGTTTTTAAAAACACTTTTACACGTAATTTTTTTAAACTAGATGGAGTCGTAAGTGACATTTTTAAGTTTATTAAACAAGTAATTTAAGGCACAAAGAAAACTAAGTCAAGGTTAAGAAAACTAAGAGTTTTTAGGATTAACAAGCCTTAATAGTAATTATAACAAAAAACCATGATTCTTTTTAGTTCGTCAGTTATAATATCGAAAAATATTGGATATTACGTGTTTTTTGTTTTATCAAATTAATAAAAAAATAAACCTCCCACTAGATGGACCGATGACCTAGTGAAGGTTGCGGGAATCCGGTGGATGCGAGTCGCAAGGGACCGGTCAATGTGGCGATACTTGGGGGAGGTATATGTCCAGCAGTGGGCGTCTTTCGGCTGAGTAGATGATGTTGATGAATAAAAAAAATACGAAAATAAAACGCATCAAAGATCATGAGGGGTTATGACGTCACTTTCAGGTAAAAAATGTACCGAAATGTGACGTCATATGAGTTTTTGACGAACTGCTTCGTTTTCAATTTTTGTTTAAGTACATGAATTTAGAAAAAAATACCTACGTCCCAATATTTTTTGATAATCTAAGTGACGGACTAGTTAGATTTTTTGGTTTCGTCTACCCTTTTGGTGTAATATACAGGGTTATTTTTTGTTTATACAATCGCGAAAAAAAAAATCAGCTGTTCCCTACATTTATGTTCGCATAACTCGTCAAAATGTAGGGAACAGCTGATTTTTTTTTCGCGATTTCAAGGTTCGTCCCATAGAAAAAGTTGTTCAAAATGATGAGTACAATGACCCCTTTTCGGGTTTAGTATAAACAAAAAATAAGGTTGTATGTACCTTTGCCTAACCTTCCTAAGATTATGTCATGTTATGGTCTATCTATCAAATAACAGTTAAAATAAAAGGACACTCGAGAAGAATACGAGTCTCCCAAGATCCAGTCTCCGAGTTTGTACTCAACAAAGTCAACAACTAAAACTCCTCCACAAAATACTTCACTTAGCCAAGACTCCAAGAGTTCCTACTAACCTTTAAAAGAAAAAAGACCGTAAAAGTAAACCGAACATTTTCCTCTTCACCTTGAAAAGCGCAAAGTGTTTAAAACTGAACTTTCATTGACACTCATCTTCATTTCGATTTCATTAGAAGAAAACGGACGTACTTAAGAAAATCTATTCATTCAAGTGTTGGCGTCTCTTTCTGGCGTGCTGATTGGTGTATGTTTTGTCTCTTTCGGCGGGATGTTCAAGAAGTAGTGACGTCATAACGAGGTCGTCTCTCCGATTCACTCATTAAATAAACAAGGGAAATGTTCGCCAGGATAGCGGGACCACGTTGGATTTACTTTCATTTTCATTTTGGATCTGGCTGTATTTAAGCTAAAGAAGTAAGTATGTGATTTACAGTCATTACTCTAACTAATATTCAGTGAGTTTGTATGTTAGTATGCCATGCCATCATATCTTAATTGGTCACATAATTCGGCATAATTATAGTTAACCATAACCTGGGATGAAAACTATCTTGTTCTACATAGGGGATTTTGTATCCTTATAGGACGTCATTATTACTTACTTCCTTATGCAGGCAAGAGCTAGTATCTAATAAGAAGATCCATTAATACACTTTCGTATTGTCTCCACCACTGATACATAAAAACATCAATATGTTAACTAGAATTCTCACAATGAAGCAACTTCTAATAAACTTACTTTTTCTTATTCGCATTGTTGTAATTTTTCTGCTAACATTGAACTAACCGGTTATCAAAGCGCGTTGTAACTAATTAACCAACAATATCAAACATGTGATGTAGCAAACTTTAAATCTCTAAAACGCACATACCCTACATTAGCTAAAATAAATCAAACACTCGACCAAAATCTCTAGTTAAAACACAAATAACAAACGAGCAGTTTTCAAACTCAACAGTTGTAAAGTTCATGAAACTCGAAGGTGGTCCCACCATTGTGGGGCACGTTTCTCGTTTTAATTCGTAGCTCGACCCCGCTGTTCTTCATTATCTTATTACTTAGCCAACTTTGTGTACTGCGACTGTTGGGTTTTGATACTGGGGGTGTTACTCGTATTGTGAAAATGTGTTGGTTTTCGTTTTGCCGTGACAAAAATGTTGCAGCAACTTGCTTTCGTTTTACTAGTGTAGCCACTTATTTATAAAACCGATTTTTACTTAAAATCAAACGAAAGTATTTTAAAATAAATACAGGCTTACTCTGTAACTTTACTAGTGTAATTTTATTTTAATAAGCTAAAGCACACATTTTTCATGGTAAAGATACTTTCATCAGACATGTAACATGCAACGTCTCCGTCTGCCTGTTTGTTAATGAACTTATATTTCGGGAGCCACTTATGCACATTTTTTCTTCTTCACTTTACTACCTTAACTAAGCATTAATCTCCACTACTCTCTTTTTCACTACATATTATAAAATTAAGTCGCCCGCCGCGTCTGTCTCTCCCAATGTATGCTTAGATCTTCAAAACTACGCAACGGATTTTAATGCGATTATTTTTAATACATAGAGTGATTTAAGAGGAAGGTTTTAGTGTATAATTTGCGGACGGATAAAGCCGCGGGCATCAGCTAGAAAATTATAATTTACAATCGTTAGCCTACTTCTTATTCCACTGTTGAGCAAAAACTTCTTTTCCTATCCTAAACCTCCCCATCATTTCCAATTTTCACCCTAACAAACTCATCCATGACAACTTTAATTAAAAATTAATTATCCAAGTATCAAGACTGCGTCTTCCGACTATAAATCTTAAGGCGGTGCTGCCAAGAGAGTTGTTCTAAGTGCAGACGTTAATGGGCGTCTCCTTCACCTTGACCAAGGCTGAACTTTCACCCCAGTTCACCAAAATTAGGTCGGAACAGATAGGGTTGAAAGAAGAGACAAAAGGATGTTTTTTTTTAAATATTTTTTTTATTTTACCTAGAGAAATTTTGGCGGGTTGTTCGTTAGTGTTCTTATGTACGTTTTGTGGGTTCAGTTGGTTTCTTGATTGCATTAAGTTTGAGGTCAAAATGTGTTGAGAATTTTGAGTAATAAAATTAGTCACTTTCATCCCCATATATATGAAAAAAAAAAACACATTGAAAATTCGTATCAAGCAGTTTTAAGATGTTATATTGGTCTAAATATCTTATTTACTTAATAAAAATGCATGTGTTAAAATTACAACTAAATGTTGTACGCAATGTTTAAATAAATTTCATTTCAAAAGAATTATTTTAAGTGTCTGAATTTTTGCATATTTGGCAAAAAATCTTATTGGAAAACTTTTTCGACTGAATGCTCATTATATAGACGAATGACATGATTCTACTTTTAAATCACAAAAATAGCACTGTTGTTTGTCTATTTTATAAATAAAAATAATTGTGTCAAGAAAATAGCATATAACCATGCAACGCAGTGACATCAAAGACGGTTTGCCGACGGGCGGCGAGATCAAAAGGCCGCCGTCGGGTGTTATCTTTTTGAACTTGCCGACGGTAATGTGCATTCGGATACTTGAAGTTTTCGTTCGTTCTTTTTCTATTTTTACTTATTTTAACTAAGTAAAAAGTTCGTAAATAAGTTTTAAAGAATGGTGTAGTTTGTGGAATAAAAGTTTTTGTAGTAACACCTTCTGTTGTGATGAATATAATTGAATTTATTTACATTTTATTAAAATAGGTAGGTACCTACTTACATTTAATTTTAGTTGTGTTAGGAAGCTTTTTACTTTCATAAGTTTCTTTCAAATGTGTATTTAATTCATTTGTAAGTGTGTAAGCAATACATCAAAACCATTGAAAAAAAATAGTTTTAATTAGAACTTGGTTTAACTTGAATAAATATCTTAAGGTGATGCAGGAGGAGAGTACCTGGGAGGACATGGAGGCCTTTGCCCAGCAGTGGGACATATGAGGCTAATATTAAAAATTAAACAGACTTTAAGCCGTTAACCAAACATTCTTTTTCTGTACATCAAACTAAGTAACCTCGTAAAAATTAATGCTGGGAAATGAATTTTTTCATGGTGCGAAAAATTACGTCTTCCGGTAAACTCAAAGTTACACACTCAAAACATTGTACTGGTGGTTGGTTTCAATCAAAGACACACTCTATGGTTTGAATAGAGTTGAGGTCGTGGAGGTGTTTAAAGTAACTCAAACTCTTTACTGCATTCATGTGTATATTCAGTTGTTACATATATATATGTAACTTCCAACATGAAACCCTATTAGAAACCCTACTAGAAAGTAAACATGTATTTAAAAAAAAACTTGTGAAACTTTGATCCCTAATATCTACGTAATAAGAAAGTTACCAAGTATGGAATCATCATCATCATCATTTCAGCCGAAAGACGTCCACTGCTGGACATAGGCCTCCCCCAAGTGTCGCCACATTGACCGGTCCCTTGCGACTCGCATCCAACGGATTCTCGCAACCTTCACCAGGTCAACGGTCCACCTAGTGGGAGGTCTTCCAACGCATCATCTTCCAGTTCGCGGTCGCCACTCCAGAACTTTTCGGCCCCATCGGCCATCTAGTATGGAATAGAACAAAACAATGATCGCAATGATGGAGAGAAACAAGATTGCCTTTCGGGTTCGTTTCAGTGTCTTTTTACACCCTTTATTTATGGTGTTTCGGTTTTTAGTTTTTACCATTACATGTGCTCTAAAATATTGCTACTTGATAAGTTTCATGATTCTAGGTTAACGGGAAGTGCCCTATACAACATTATTTTTTGTTTACACTAAACCCGAAAAGGGGTCATTGTACTCATCTTTTTGAACATCTTTTTCTATGGGACGAACCTTGAAATCGCGAAAAAAATATCAGCTGTTCCCCACATTTTGACAAGTTATGCGAACATAAATGTAGGGAACAGCTGTTATTTTTTCGCGATTTCAAGGTTCGTCCCATAGAAAAAGTTGTTCAAAATGATGAGTATAATGACCCCTTTTCAGGTTTAGTGTAAACAAAAAATAATGTTGTATATTTTCTTGTGAAATCGCAAAATATAAATAAATAAATAAATATCGCTGGACATTAACACACAGCACCACCTAGTGCCGCACTAAGCAAAGCTTGTGTCGTGGACACTAAACAGTTGATATATTACATATATACTTTTTTGTTTGTAAACACATACTTATTATACATATAAACATCCATGACTCGGAAACAAATGTCCGTGCTCATCGCACAAACATTTGCTCCTACTATGCTCCTACTAAATCTGCGATATCATAAACGGTCATATCTTTTGATTGCGTTGACTTGATGAATTGATGTTTTCACTGCTCTAAGGAGTAGCAGATTTGAGTAACCGATATTAATACCAGCATTATACCTCCACGCGTTCCTGAGAAAAAGGCTCTTGACAGAAAGACTGACAACTAAACGAGCCTATATTGTTTAGTTTTTGACGACTACCACAAACTAGGTTTAAAAAGACAAATAGAAGGCTTTAAAATAAAATCTTAATTAAAAGTAAAGTACTGTTTCACATTATTAGGCTAATTTCATTTTTTGTATGTAATTTAATTAACTAATATAGATGTTAGTGAAATTGTTGAGTACTAACACTGTGAGTTAAGTTACTTGAATAAATAATTTAATTATTATTATTATATGCAATATGGCGGGTCCAGAACTCCTGAGGCTGCGGGACTGTTCAAAAGACACAAACACAAAAGGCTAAGAAGGAACATCGATGGGATTTAGTCAGTACAAGTCTGACACTCCCTTCCAAGTCACTTGATGATTTCCATTTCAAAAAATATAAAAAAAGGTTCGTAAATAAGTAAAACGCCTCCCGAAAGAAAACTAAAAAGTTTCCTTCTTGAGGTTTAATCCCTAACATATCTACCTACCCTACAAAAAACGCGTTATTCTTTAACAGGAGGAAACCCACCCCGGTATTAAAAAGGGAAGCGCTCATGTGTGAACGGCACTGTATCTACTGCTGAGAACAAAGGACGAGGAAAACATTTGCTTTTTAGGGTTTTTGTATAAGGAAAGATGTGCTATTGAAAGCTATATGTTGCTAAAAGAGAAAATATCGCTCGACATTGCACACAGCGCCATCTAGTGCCACACTAAGTAACGAGGCTTGTGTCATGGACACCAGATAGTTGATATACTACTTACATAGATACTGTTTTTGTTTGTAATTACGTAGGTACTTATTATACATATAACATCCATGACTCGGATACAAATGTTCATGCTCATCACAGTATGATGATCACACAAACATTTGCTCCTACCGGGTCGAACCCGGGACCCTAAGAACGTAAGGCCTCTGTACCATTGCGCCATTCGGGTCGTCGAAGATAAAATATTAGAGTCTTATCAGACTCTGAGTCTTGTCTTGATTAGTCTTATTTATTTTTTTGTTCACAGTTGTAGGGTAGGTACATGATTAACGTTCTGTCTACTTAAGGCGACTACATGAGCTAAATTAGCAACTCTATAATTTTACGGTGGCTCAAACTTCGTCTGCAATACTGTTGGAATAAAGTTCTAATCAGTTTGTACTACAAAGTGGTTGTTACGTCAGTCACTGCGGGCTGAAAAGTACGAAATTATTAGTATTTTCGATTGATTTAAAATTAAAACTTACCTATTTAATAATAAATTATCCATCACTGGATGTAGTTTAACATTTGAAATTTATGGTATATTTTGAATTATAATTATCATTGTCAATGAAGGAATGAACTGCTTTTAAAGAAAATTAATAGGTATTTTTGACGATTTTTTAATGTATTAAATTGTTCATTTTTAAATTACTTTTCGAAATCCATCACTGTATCCAAAAAGAACTTAAAAATATTTTTTTTTGTCAATTTTTTTTACGGTATATGAGATACACTGCTTTTAAAAACCGCCTTTTCGACCGTTTTTAAGAAATCGCCGCCTTATAGATGGAATTGTGTGAAAAATTATATGAAAGAGTTAGGAGTAAAATATAGCTCACAGTATGCATCAATCTTTACCCTTCTGGTATCAGCAGACAAAGATATCTCCACGAACACCCTCCTTACACCGACATTGAGACGTCTTCCACGTTAATACCAATACTGTATCCTTTTCTCAATGTTTTTAACGGTACGCTTTTTTTCTTTTATTTCTATTGTTTTTTCTGCCAGTATTTACCTTAGTCTGTGTTTTCTTTGATCAAGCTTGTATAAAGTATTGAGTGGTTGAAGGGTTGGTTCTTGGTTCTCACCCCCGTTCAATCCCTCCAGCCCGCGATGCTGAGCCTGTAGTAATAAATCAGTCCCCAAATAATGACAACCAGATCCAGCCTGCCCCCAGCGACGCCCTAAGCCGAAGTCCGTACCCCACAGGGGGTGCCCTTAGTGCGCTGTCGCTTAGTTTATAGTCATTTTTGCCCTGGCTGGAGGCCTGCAATTCAAGGCATCCACAGGACTTGCCCGGTTAAGCAGAAGCCAGTCTTCTCAGACTAAACTGCAAGATACCCTGCATAAAAAAAAGGGTTGGTTCTTTCGTAAATTTGATCCAAAGGTGGCAAACCCCAATGTGTGTTTACAACATTTATAGTTTCTTGTGGCGGGGATTATAGTACTATTTACTTACTTCTTCTCATGCCTTTTCTCTATGGGGGCATACTCTGGCAGAAGCCACAGAATGCCAACTGCTACGATTCTTACTACATTCTTCTTTTGCCTCGTCCACTTTCATATATCGGCACGCACGCTAGTTGCGAGTACTAACACACATCACCTTTTTGAAGAACCTCAGCACTCCTCACCTCAATAACATTAGTGAATGACGCCCAAGCGTCCCCTCTCGGCCTTGCCTCACAGCTGCGTTGTAAATACCTTTTAATATACACATCTAGTGCCACACTAAGCAACGAGCCTTGTGTCGTGGACACCAGATAGTTGATATACATACTTTTTGTGTTTAAATACATACTTATTATACATATAAACATCCATGACTAGGAAAAAAATGTCCATGCTCATCACACAAACATTAATTGCTCCTACCGGGATTCGAACCCAGGACCCAAAGAACGTGAAGTAATAGTAGTCGCCTATCACTTATCATTCTCTCCTTGAAAAAAAGAGGTATTTTTTTCAATTTTGTCACTAAATCCTCTTTTGAATAGCATTGTTTTCGTATAACCATATTTCTCAATTTATCATCACTTTGAAGAAAAGCTACCCACAAAATCGATCCGCAATCTGCCAAGTGTGGTCAATACTCGTATTTAATTATGTAGTTGTATGAGCGTTTGTTGGTTTTGAAAAACTTTGAAATGCGTAACTGATATTTGAAAAGTGGTTTTTAATTATCATTTTATCCAGTGAAATGTAACAATAACAACCAATTATCTATTAGAAAATCAGACATACTTAAAGCTTTTTGTCAGAATCAACCACTCTTTCACAGAGAGAGGAGCCTTGAGTCCCAGCTGTGGGAACATTATAAGCTACACTAACAGAAGTCGAGTCGCGTCAGTGGAGCTCGTGGCTTTATAATTACAGCTGTTCGAATAAATCGTAAGGCACTTAGACGAGCTAAATTAGCAACTCCATTTGTGGTGGTGCAAACTTCGTTTGAAACGCTGTTAGAATAAAGTTCTAATCAGCTTGCACTACAAAGTGGTTGTTACGTCAGCCACTGCGGGCCAAATAGCGCGTGGTTTTGATCGATTTACAAAAAAACTATTGATTGGATTAAAAAACTGAAACAGTATCATGCTAATATATTGCTTGTAGAATTATTTGCCAAAAAATCAGAATGATCGCATGCATATTAGTAAGTTTTTTATTGTTTGAAAGATATTTTTAGAGATAAGTTCGTGATTTCTTTTTATCGAGCCAAATTAATTGTATTATGTTTCAAAACAGTATCATGCTAGCATATATCCTGAAGAATATCATATATTTTTCTGGGCTTGTTTATAGCAGTGAATCAGATAGTTTTAGTAATTATAAAACTCGCGTTTAGCTCATGTAATCGCCTTAAGGTTATCGCACTGACTAGATTGGTCTGTGGATGGGTGACCACCCATCATACCAAGTTATCTTCGTGTCTCGGAAAGCACGTCAAGCCATTGATCCCATGGGCTGCCATTTGTAGTTCGTTACAGGCTTCATTGTCTCGGCGCTTTTCTGGTGATCACCACTGTTGATTCTGGTTTTCAGGAGTTACAGTGGTTTGGAAATAGTGTGGCAGGCTTGCCCCAAAAAATAAATCGTAACAGGCTACGTCGTTACAGTGCATGGCTCGAAAGTTTTACCAACACGACCCATTATTAACTGGGTTGTAGAGGTCAGATAGGCAGTCGCTCCATGTAACATACTGGTATTCAAATGCATCCGATTAGGCTGGAAGCCGACCCCAGAATAGTTAGGATAAGGCTAGGCAGATTATGATATCAGAAGTCCATTTGATGTCACCTACCGAACATAAATGTATCCTGAATAAGAGAGTGTTTCCTAATGATAAAACACTGCCTGACCGGGACTCGAACCCAAACTTCAGGAAATGTAAGGGGCTGGCGAAGCACGCGTCGTTCATACAAACGTACGAGTAATACCAAAATAATTTGTAAATCAAACATATTCCTAAGGTAGTGTGTATTTATTCCGATTGAATCACAGTATATCTATGTTCCCAAAAATATATGTTGAATGGAAATAACAAGAGATATAAGAAAAAAATACATACAATATAAAGACGAGATATCGGGAATTTAAAATTTCTATAAAAAACTTATTTTTCTCATCAATATTGTTTAAATCAGTGTCTTTATTCAAAATGTATATTTGGGAACCTAGATAGTCTGTGATTCCATCGAAATAAGCTCACACTACCTTAACAATATGTTTGATTTACAAATTATTTTTGTATTTCTTAAGAAAATTCCAAAATTATAATACCCTCACAGAGTTCAATAAACGTTTTTCTTCAAAACCAATGTGTCTTAAGTCTCGCAACATATTTATATTTGCACAGCAGGGGGGGAAACTTAAGGGGTAGAAAACCCCCATGATCATTTCTTAGGAGCAATAAATTCTGCGAATGCGTTCCATAAATTTTGTCAACCGCTTTCTAATGCAGCGTTATGTTAAGTCGTAATGATATGAAAAAGTAGAAAATGTAGTCGTGTTTTCTTGCAGCTGAATCTTTGTTTTATAGTTTCTGTGGCATATATGTACGTTTACTTATACTTGTAGGAGCTCGATGGCTAAGTAATAAAAGCCGCTTGGGTCGATCGTTAGGTTAAGCCGTGCTTGCCAAGGTTGGTCTGTGGATGGGTGACATACATACCAAGTTTCCTCCGTGCCTCGGAAAGCACGTTAAGCAGTTTGTCCCGGCTGTCATTTGTCCATCTTTGGCAGTCGTTGCAGGTAGTCAGTGGGCTGAAAAGTCTGACAACAAGTCGTACCAAATGGTATCGTATTACCCAGTATTAACTGGGTTGTGGGGTCATATAGGCAGTCGCTCCATGTAAAATAATGGTATTCAGCTGCATCCGGTTGACCCCAACATAGTTGGGAAAAGGCATACCCAAGTATCAGTCAGGAGTTACAGTGGTTTTGGGCGTGTGTGGCGGGCTTGTCCCAATACCCAAGTATACCCAACATTAGCTAATTCGTGAACCTTCGAATTTTGTTTTCAGAAGACCTTGCGGATCTTAAAAAGACCTTTAAAAGTCTTGCCTGAAGCAAGACTTTTTATTTTATTTTTCCTGCGTGTTTCGAATGCATAACAACATAACAATAAAACAACTTAGATTTTTTGCCAAATCTCCAGAGTGGCTCGCGAAATTTACAACATTATTTTTTGTTTACACTAAACCCCAAAAAGGGGTCATTGTACTCATCATTTTGAACAACTTTTTCTATGGGACGAACCTTGAAATCACGAAAAAAAATCAGCTGTTCCCTAGATTTATGTTCGCATAACTCGTCAAAATGTAGGGAACAGCTGATTTTTATTTCGCGATTTCAAGGTTCGTCTCATAGAAAAAGTTGTTCAAAATGATGAGTACAATGACCCCTTATATTTTGCAGGCCAGTGGTAGGTTGTATGTTGATGAAAAGTGAATTGAAGAGATGAAGAGATAATTTCATGGGCTACTCTGACGCATTCACCTTAAAAGAGTTTCTTGCCCGTTCTTCCAGAAATTTGCTTTTGGCATAGGTGAAGTGGGCGAAGTTAACGTTCATCAAGTCTTGCCCGGACATGAAAAAATGCCTGTAACTCATTTGAAATAAATGCTTTGAGTTTGAGTTCAGCTGCCCAAACATCATGCGATGTGAAGTGACTGGTAATTTCAGATTTTTCGTAAATTGGCAGTCATCGCAATTTATTGAGATATACGGGCACTTTTGGGTAGTGCGTTATACAACGTGTAACAGAAAGGGTATAGTCAAATGGAAGGGTGTGCTAAAGACCATCAAACTGAACAACTTTCTCTACGGAACCACCATCGTAATCGCGAAAATATTTTCAACGGGATACTAAATTCCAATACCTACTCGACCAAATGTATGAAACAGCAGATTTTTTTTTACGATTACAATGGTGGTCCCATAGAGAAAGTTGATCAGGTTGATGATCTGTAGCACACCCTTTCATATGACTAAAGCCTTTCTGTTACACGTTGTATAAGTGGGCTGTGTGTTTCTTAATTTTCGTCATTCACAGCATCAGCTGGGCAGAGTTTCCCTAACTACATAATATGTTGGAGATATGTTCCAGGCAAACCCGATGTGGCTGCCAAATATTCCCATGCTGCCAATGAACTCCATATTGGGGGTTGTAATTACCTACTAAGAACATAAAAAAACATCACAATTCTTTAAAAATATGCATTTATTCCCACCATCATATCAGCACCATTAGTTTCTCACCAATAAATAAAACAACCACAAAATGTACGTTACATTATATATTTTCATTTTTACATAAAAACCTTATTTTCCCTTTAGAGGAAAACGCCGGAAACTCGGGACCGGAAGTTGCGCCGACCGCCACCGGAAACGACTCGCCCTGTGAACGTTAAGAACATGTCACATAAATCACTTTTATTGTAGCACTGAGAAGGGTGCAGGCTGTATATAATAGGTATATACTTAGCAGTAAACGTTATACATATAAGCAAATGTTGCTGTAAGGTATAATATATCTAACTTTAGAAGATTTTTTTCTTGATGAGGTCGATACCAGTTTATAGAGGTTTGTGCCACTATGATACTCAATAATAGTTATACCAAAACTTATAACACCCCGTCGTTTTTGCGTCGGGGGTTAAAATGGTTTCGCACACAAGCAAAATACAGCTTTATATTGGTACTAGCTGTTGCCCGCGACTTCGTCCGCGTGATCCACCCTTGTCACGTAAGGGTATAAAAATAGACTACGACTTGTTCTCTGACCTACCAAATATACTTACACAAAACAACGATGTGATATGTAGCTACAATGACAGACAAATATTAAAGGCTAAATAAATGAATAATTTCTAGCTTCGATAGCTGATTTTAGCGACAAAATATTCTATGTATTGATTTTTTCACCTTATCCGCCTTATATTCTGGGTTATTGGTAAAACGTTAATAACCTCTTATAACTATTACTAATCTTAGTAACCAATTTTCAAAAACCTCTCAATGGTTTCAGAGGCTTTTGACCTCGTTTTCTTTATCAGTGACCCCGAAAACCATGAGAACGACACCCATGACGGCAACACCAAAAAAGTCCTGGGCGCCATCTTGGATTTTCATGTCGAACTCATTTTCGCGAATCCGTCATCTTTTGTATCTCAAAATAAACGCCATATTCGTAATCAGCACCCCTGATAATCTCGGAATGACCAATATTCTTTGACGGTACATTTTTTGACAATTCAACCCCATCGCACCCCAACATGATGATATTTCAGGTGATGATGAATGATGGTATTTCAGGTCCACCAAATTAAATCTTAAAATAGTTGGTTTTGTAATACAGCCAAGCCGATACACCATACAAGTAAACAATACTCATGTTAATTTTCAGACTTTGCCACTCTATGAAAAGAACAGCCAAAATCGTCAAATATAATCAAGCTAGAAATATTAAGGTATAGCATGTACTATTAGAAACGGCGGCCACTCATCATCGGGATATTATGTAACTCAACGAAAACACAACGATAGCGCGTTTTAAAATACTACTAACGCCATCTATTGTCAAAATGTAGAACTAAAATTATTTTGTTCGTCTTAATTTATTCGTTCCATTAGGTACCGATAGGTGCAAACTAATACATTTACATCCTCCATCATCCCTTATTTTATCCCCATGGGGGTTGAATTTATCAAAATCCTATTTATTCGGACGTCTTCATTATAGTAGGTCCAATCTTTAATTTCAGTTCAATCAGTCGAAAATCTAAGCAGATTTATACAAAATTTCATCCCCTATTTTATCCTCTTAGGGGTGGAATTTATCAAAGTCCTTTCTTAAGGGATGCTAACATCATAGTAGCTTTATGCATGCAAAGTCTCAGCCCGATCGGTTTAAAATTGACAAAGTTTCATACAAACTTTCATCCCCTATTTTATCCCCTTGGGGGTAGAATTGATCAAAATCCTTTCTTAGCGGATGCCTACGTCATGACATCTACCTGCATGCCAAATTTCAGCCTGATCCGTCCAGTGGTTCGGGCTGTGCGTTGATAGATCACTATGTCAGTCAGTCAGTCACCTTTGAATTATATATATTTAGAAGATTTTATTTTACGATAACAAGAAAAGTAGAGTGAAGTAAGCTGTATTAATATTAATGGTGCAAACGAAACTAATTTGTCTCATCTGCACCATTGATGGTGCAGGTCAATGGTGCATACGGTACGACGGGCATATTTTTTGTTAGCCCGTCATGCGTCCCAGTTGGTTCCACTTCTGGGCAATGCCCTCCCCTTTCTCCTTCTAAAACTATCCATCTTGTGCGATATCGATCCATGTTCGTCCTGCAAACAAAATCAGATCATAACATTACCTTCGCCGAGGTCTACCTAGACGGCGATTTCCTCTGTCCGGCGTCCAGTGTGAGTGCAATACCGTGTAAAACACCATAAGAAAACTAGCATCTCTTAAAACCAATCAATCAGAAACATGCGTAATGTCATCGATTAGCTAGGATGGTGAATACAGCCAGCTTCTACTTTGGAGAAAATGCCTCTGTTCCAGCAGTGGGAAAATTGTAGGCTGATTTAACGTTATAATCATTCTAGCTCCTACCCTTAACCCAATTTATTTGGGTTTGCCAAAGCTTGTCCATACTTTTCTATAACACAGCAAACACCTCATTTCTTGCTATATCATCTTTCACATAATCCATTCATCGTTTCACTGGTCTTCCCCTAATCTTCTAGCCATCTAAATTCGTACTCAACATTTAATAACATAACACACCTATACAAAACTAAACCAAATGCTTCAAATAAAAGAAGGCCATAACCATCCACGCTTCCCAATGAAACAGAATACAAATTGTTTCAATTCACCGCCGCCTGCGCAAACGAGACAATCGCCGCCATTAGCGGTAATCAGGAACAGACAAATCATTAATTACAGGACGGAATGCAATCTTTAAGTAAATTGAGACAAAAAGAAAATGTGGGGTGTTTCAATTTGGTTGAGAGGTGCGAGGGAATGGAGGAGGTAACTGGAACGACGGCAACGGTTTGGAATATGGTAGAAAGGCATTTTGATCTACAGGCGATTTACTGCTTAGAAATTATTGCATTTAAGACCATTTTCTGTGTAAACGTAAACATTAATTTTCGGCATTTTGCTTCGAAGACGAATTGAAAGTTAGACACTCTGATCATAAAGGTTCAAAACTTGCCGGAGCGAGTTCAAAAGACAATCCTTGCGTTTTGCAAATCATTGTTATCAATGTTATCATCAACCTGGTTCAACCCTCCGCTGTTCTGAGTTTCTCTTATCCAGGTTTAACCGCAGCAGTCTCTTGAGGGTCATCCATCTATTTGGCTGTTCACGTGTCAATACTTCAGTACGGGATTATATCCGTGATTTTCTGTCGATTCTATGAGCAACAGATATTTCGACGCTGTTGCAAGCACCATGATCGCAGGATTACTGAAGAGATGCCTATCTCTTCAGTAATAAAGAGAAAGAGCTCTAAGAAAGAGGGTAGACAGATTTGTCTGCTCGTAATGAATAACTATCATGTTATTCATTACGAGCAGACAAATCTGTCTACCCTCTTTCTTAGAATCTACAGAAAATCACGGATATTTATCTCGTAAGTACTTAAAGTAGCGATTCCGCACTATGTCGGATCCGGATCCGATCTAAACCCGGTCCAGAGTAATCGTAGAACTATTTCTATGGTAGTTTAAGCATTAAGATGGATTAGAACAAAAAATTGGTTCTTATAATAATGCCGTATCCAAAACATCATCGCTCACTTAGCAAAATCGTTAAAACTCTCCGGACGAGTAGAAATGGAATTATTAAAGACGCCTGAAGTCGTAACTGAGTTATCTTCACAACCTGTTGATGCGCTAATTAATTCGATTTTCCTACCACCTTTTTATTTTTAGAGTTCCCTAAAGAATCTTTTAAGAAAATGAAAAATTTTCACGAAGTGTTATCTTTATTTAGGCGGCTGCAGTTTAGGGTTAATACCAATAAGAGTCAGTTTTGTTAATGAAAAACAGAAAAATGTTTAAAAAGATTTTATCTTTACCAAGAGGGTAGTTAAAACTACTTAGTACAGTTACGAGCAAAAAATAATATTTTACGGAAAACAATAAACGAAGTCCAAATTAATTATTTTTAGATTTTAATTAATACTTAACGACCAAAACGATCTAAAAGGGAAACAATTTAGTTTGATTTACTACCTTAAAATCAAGGGGTAGTTTTAAAAATAATGGTTAATTTTTAACTAAGTAACTTTCACATTACACTTTCTTAATAAAAAAACGTTACTACCGATGTCTCGGGGACAAATTCGTGCAGGTGGTTTAAAGTCATTAAAAACAGTTTATTGCGAACATCGGCTATCGCCGCCATCTTGAACGCCATATTGTTTTTAAATTTATTACAGTAATTACGTCACGTTACTTGCCGCAATTGATATAACAATGTTGCTGGCCGAAATATTTTTTTTTCTTTGTATTTTTTTTACATTTTAAAATGTGACGAAAAGAAAAAAAGTAAGTAAAAGTTGAAAAATAATGAGTAGTAATTATGGTGTAGTAATTTTTCATTTTAAATTGTAAGTTGGTTGACATTTGTAATTACTGTCTTGAGCAAGTGTAAGTCATTGGTGTGACTAGATGCTGAGTGCTGATTTAGATTACTTATTTATTTTTTTGTACAGATTTTAAATTAATTACTTACGAGTTACTAAAATAATTTGATTTGAACAAACAATGAAGTAAAAATGTACAGTTTTATAGTGGTTTCATTATTTCAAAAATTAGAAACATTTAAAATTTATTTTAATAGATATATTATAAAGTTGCGCTTGTGGTATTTTTTTTAAACCGCGTATTATTTCCATAAAAATATTTTATGACCACCAATTCACTTTCAGTACGTCTACTCAAAGCTAATGAAAGATTGACACATTTAAGTAATTAGTATTTGACTGACACTAAACCGTTGACCTTTCTTACTCGCCAAACGAAACAAAGTCCGAAATGAACATTGTCCAAAACATATCACCAGCATTCTTGAATTCACATACCTACAAATTTTTCGACATTTTTTCTCCTATTTTTCATCGTCAAACAAACGCCGGTGTGTTTACGTCCTCAGTGACATTTCGCTGACAATTACGGTGTCACATTAGGCTGTCACATTGTCAACCGTCATACCGTCATTAGCACTATGTTTTGGCATGTCCCCACTTATCTATATAACCCTAATTGAGAAGCGCGCGCCATTTTGAAAAAGGTTATTTTCGTTCCGAGCGTAAAATAAAAAAACAAAATAGATTTTATTTTACTTTTACCCATCTGCAAAGGAGGGTTAAGTTTAGTAATTGAGCTGAATCGATTTAGATGTTTGTTCGTTTCAAATTGTTTTAGAAAAACCTTGGTATTGTAATTGTTTGGTATTTATTGTAATAGTGCAAAGATATGCACGTGATATTCCAGTATCAAGTGTGAATGTTTATGTTTCTTTGTGTTTCCAACACCTTTCAATGCACTTTCAATAAAATATTGATATTTCTAACCACGAAAGGATTATTTCTATTCGTAACGATCAAATAAAGTGTTTGGATAGTGTTACAACTGCCGTCTGTATAACAGCTTAGTATTAGTGCCCTTTGTGAGTCAAGTATTTAAAGTAGGCATTTTTAAGCACCTTTTGTACCTTTTACAACTATCGGACCATTCCTTCCAGATAAGCGTATAAAAAAGTATAAAAACATGGAATAAACATCGTGCCATTTTGTCATATTTCAAAATAAACAAAAGTTCACAATATTAGCCAGGAATCTTATCAAAATCAGCCCAGCAGTTTGTTAGAAAACTGGCAATAAATAAGACGAAACAACAACAAGCTTTTAAAAGTGTAGTTCAAAATTACTCGCACCACAACAAAATGTCTTTGTTTATGGCCAAAAAAAGGTTTTATTACTACCATAACATAATTATCTATAAGTCTAATGAATTTACTTTTTATTAAGACACGAACTGGACTAGTTATCGAGGATACTTCACAAAAAATAGTTGAATAATACAACACATTAAAGTAAATTTAAGTACCCGAAAATGGCTCCGGGGTTCCTTACGTTTAATTAAAAGTAATTATGACTTGATATGCATTTTCGAGTGGTCGTTAAAGGTTGTAATTTTGTTAACAATCAAATTATCAAATTATGCAATTTTATATGTAGGTAATGGTCTTTTAACTTGTTAATGTAGGCAGGTTTCATTCGAGGTTTTGGTTTTGAATTCTGTAGTAGGTACTGAGGATCAGTTTTTCATGAAGTGATCAGATAAAAACTCTGATTATCTGAAAGACCATAGGTATCACTATACAGTTTTTACCATCTTATTGTATAGATCGAAAGATTTAAATTTGATAAAGATCATAAGAATTAACTAGATTCTAGTTAATTAAACCAGTTTATTGCTGGCAAGAAAGAATTGTATCATCACACACTTCCTAATCATAAAAGTAACAACAACAACATGCAACAACAACAACAACTGAACAACAACAACAACAACAGAATTTTGTAGTCTGAAGTCCGTATTGTATAATTATCACTACCTTCGGTGAATGACAACGTCGTCGTGAGGAAATCAACATGCCTGAAAGATATTTCTAGACGGCTTGTAAAGCCAAATCAGTAGCTGGACGACATAAAACTGACATCAGGTTAGGCACTGACCACATGATAAAGAAGGAAATAAGAAGCAGGGACAAACAGCATCCTTACGAGACATGGAGAGGATTATTCCTGGACCATCTTACTATTCAATCATCTGGTTAGAATATTACATTAATAAAAAACTCTCTTAACAAGCTTATTAAAAATAAATATTCTCGCCACGGAACCCCAAAAGATCATCGATTAACTGATAACCATCGCAAGTAATTCCGTACATTTTAACCCAAAAACAGGATTGCAGTGACCATTAATTACATAGTTTTTGTGTGTATAAATATTTATACCCACTTATTATGTTAATATATGTACAGTGAAAGCGTTAACGCAATGGTTATTTTGGACCCCATTCTGGTAACGAGTAACCGTGCCTTCCTGCTTACCCACCTGATGTTAAGCGGGTATAATGCTTGATAATGTTTTATTTACGATGACAGCTATTATAATATTTTAATTAGTGATTAACAATTTTGTTGCACTAAGTTTTTTCTGTTTCTGGGGGGTTCGTATTGTCAATGGTGCGGTCTATCCTGGATGTTTTATTTTTTAGGTATGACCACTCGCTAAGTTTGCTTAACTAAGGCAGAGGCTACACTAGGCAGCGATTTGCGATGCGACTGGGAGAGGGAAACGAGAAAATCTTGGTATGGCTACATTACAAGCGAGATTCCGGCGTATTTTCTAATAAATTCGCTTCAATTTCGTAATGTTGGTGTAGCCGATGCCGTGATTACAGTATTATTGTTCCGGTCGCATAAAGAAATCAAAGATCGTTAATAATATTTGATGTACAGTGTAGCCATATACGTGAGCATTCATTTACTTGTTTTAATCGCTCATGTGTCGCAGGTCGCGTCACGGCCTCATGTAGCTTCAGCCTAAAGGTTGTTCGTTTGTTTTATTCCCATCAGCCACCACCGTGCACCCGTCCGCCACAACTGGCAGTTGCAACTATTTGTTGCATCTGCCCACCGTTGGTGGTGGTTGCGTCGGTGGAGTCGCATTTGCCCCGAATTCTGCCACCACTGGTGAAATGATGAGAATAAAGGCGAGGAGGTGCAGAGGTGTCAATGTCAGCGTCTAACAAGATACCTTAAGATATTTTGAATGACCACTCTAAATTCCGCCTTGTATGTGCGACTGAATACACAAACATCTAGGCTGCTGATCGAGGCTGCGGGACTGTTCGAAAGAGATGCCGCGGCTCTGGTACACAAAGGGCTAAGAAGGAACATGGATGGGTTGTAGTCAGTAAAAGTCTGACACTGCCTTCCGCTCCACCCAGAGCGGAAGGATAGTCATTTGATGATGTCGCATACGAAAAAAAAACTGTCTGCTACTGGCAAGTGAACAGTCGAATGCCTTTGCTCTTTGGTAACATAATTAATCTTTAAAATTACTTATCTTACAATAATCTGGCTTCTCTGTTTCCCAATTATTGTAATCTGGTTCTCTTCAAAGTTCGAGGACAATGATTTAAACCAGAGATATGAGAAAAATATTTTATTCTATAGAAATTTTATTTTCCTCATATCTCGTCTTTATATCATTATGCTTTCAAAATTATGTAATTGGGAACGTAGATATTCTATAATACAATCGAATTCTGTAACTTAATACGTCTTACAGTCTCGACCGATATGTTTATCAACATACAACTTAGCACTGCCCTGCTAATTGCGAAAAACGTAAGAAAATTTGAATTTCGCGGGCTTCCTTGGCGCATCCCCCCAATTTATTTCAAAATATTAGGTCAGAAATTTATAACATCAAAATCACCCTTGATTTTTAACTCTCTTTAAATTAAGGGACGGTTTCAGAAACCCTATTAACAGTTAGTTAAGACAACGACTTGGAATTAGGGGTTACCGTGTTAATATCACGATTAAGACCGAGGCATCTCGTTAATTTGCATATACTACGTTTTTTAATTTTCATATTTCGGGGCAAAGTGTGTGGAATTTGGAGGTATGTTGTTACCATAATTGTTTTAAATTAATTTTGGTTTTAGATTAATTTATTGTAATTTATTTATAACACCTATTTTATGGTAGTTTGGTTGATGATTTTAATTAAAATTGAAGCTTGGTTGACCATTAAGGATTTTTTTTTTAATTTCCATGTAATTGTATAAGTAGACGCAAAAATATTTGTATCTACTTACCTTAGTATAGTACCTACTTAGCATCTAGATTTTTAAGACATTTAGATACCACTTTATTTTTACAGTTGATTCCTAATAATTATTTTTTAAATAACCAATAAATCTTGCTTTGATAGCCAAACTACCCTCAATTAACATTTACGATACAATTTAGACCAGAAGCTGTTCCGCCTCCCCAATAAAAACTTTATTTCAAGCAACATTGACAAAGAAATTATGTAATTATAAAACTTATACTATAATCACAATACCCGAAACTATAAATTAAACCAATATAAAGACCTTATTTGCCATAAAATTCACCATAAAAACGTGTTTTATCAAACCCTGAAAGTAACCCCAATTAATTTCATAGATTACAATCAGAAGAAGCCGTCTTAATTGTAATTTCAACTGTAATGAGATACAAAATTACAATAGATTACAATGGTTGTATAATGACATAATTATTTAATTTTTATGTCTTTTTTACGACACGGTCTTTTAATATTCTAATCTTATTGCTAGCTGTTTTTTTGGATTGGAAAAAAAAACGTTGGGACTGCTTAGCCGTGGGTTGCAGTCTATCGGAGCTCTTTAAAACGGCGTTTTGTGTTTCTCATACTTCGGTTTTCAAGCAGCGACTGTAACCTGAAACAATATATAATATGAAAGAAAGAAAGAAACACAAAAGAAAAAGATGAAAAAGAAAGACAAAAAAAAAGAAAGAAAAAAGACAGAAAAAAAAGAAAAAGATGAAAAAGAAAGACAAAAAAAAGATGAAGATTTTTCTTCATCTTTTTTTTTGTCTTTCTTTTTCATCTTTTTCTTTTTTTTCTGTCTTTTTTAAAAGACAGAAAAAAAAGAAGAAGAAAGAAAAAAAGAAAGAAAGATGAAGTCACAAGCAGGTTGTATGTTGATTAAAATATGATTCGCGACCGGAACACATATCTATTTACAGAAATATATTCATTAAAATCATCAACACAACCCTCTAATCAAAATCATAGCAATTATTTCAACGCACTTTTGAATTGTTGAAACAAAGATGAAAATTAAGGGTCGGCTTTCAGGACCAGGGCCGCGTCCCGGAATACCCCTAAATATTTTGACCTACCTGACCACACGAAAAAAAAAGTAAAAGTACAGTTATCAAAAAGAAGAAGAGTAATGGAGAAGTATAGATAATACTTCTTTATAATTCTGATCTCCTGGTAGTTTCTTCTTCTTTTTGATACCTGTACTTTAACCTTTTTTTTTCTTGTGGTTCTAAAATAACACTCAAAAATATTTAGGGGTAAATCCGGGACCGCGGTCCCGGATTTACCCCTAAATATTACCCCAAAAAGCCCCCGACCCAAAGTTAAATGTAGCTACAGTCCCAGTCACAAGACATAAACACTGTGAAAGTACTGTGCCCATTCCCCAGAGTAGATCTCTATAGAGAAGAACCGGCAAAAAACTCCATGGACACTGTTTTAAATTAGTTTTTTTTTACTAAATTAATTTAATACCATTGAAAATTTCAGGCTAGGTGACAACGTGGAGCTTTGTAAAGAAAGAAAAACACATGCACTGACTGGATTGGTTTTAAACCGTAATGTGACGAATTCCTAGTTTTTTTTTTATTATTTCGACAGGAGCTGCTCGAGAATAACTAATTTTCTAGCGAAAAGATTAGTCAATATGCAACGCTGGTAATAATGCTAATTAATATGGAACGGTGAAAATTGTTTTTATATGTCAAAGTATCTGTTATGTTTAGGTAAAACATAACAGATACTTTGACATACATTGGCAGACATAATATCATAAGTATACATAGTGTCTGTACTATCCATTAAGTTTACGTTGTCTCTACGGGATAAATATTATAGAGTCAATTACAAACGTTTTTTTTTTCTTTTCTCGCTTTCAAAATACCAGCGCTGTGACGTTTTTTAAAGTTACAGCACCATGCCCAGATATGGACCTTTTGTTCTCGTTCAGGACTTTTCGTTTCTTTTAAATTTTTTATTTACTCGTATTTATTTATTTAAACTTCATGTACAAGAGTGGTACATAGTAGGTTTTATATACTTATGTTTAGTTTTGTAAGTTATTAACGAGTAGTTACTAACGATTGTAACAAGATGGTTCCTTCACAACTTTAAGTCACAACGTAAAATTGTTTCACGAAAAAAAATACTACAACTAAAAAGGGTAATATTAAAAAGTTTTGGAAAAAACCAACTTCCAAAAAACACTAAAAAGCTTTCATAAATCTGTCAAAAAAGTAAATAGTTTTTAAGAATTGTTAGTGTTTTTTCGAAAGTCGTTTCTTTTTTGCAAAAAAGTATTTTTTCCTTCGTTTTCAGAAGCCACCATGCTTCCAACTTTAAGCAAACACACACCTACTCATTAAAAATATAATTTCCGAACAACCAACCACACATCAGGTATCCAAATAAGTAATTTTGTCATTAGTGTATCTTCACACGGAACGGCCGCACGCCCACAAAAGTGCGTTCACTCGAACACACCGTTTTTTTTTTCGACCGTTTAATTTGCATTCAAGCGGTTATCTGTACGATCTGAATGGTTAATTGTGAACCTGGTTGATGTTAACCGTTGGAACTTATCTGATAGCTAACTGTATTAACACGCAATGGGTTAGGATGTGGTTACACGAGGCTTGGTTAATAATGGTTTAACTTTTTTCATTGTTTTTTGTTAGGTAATTTACGTGATAGGTGCGAACGTAGTGTTGGTTATTCGAAAATCGGAGTCACAGGTTTCATAATTCCTATTTAGATTTGAAAATATTCTTTTAGGTTTTAGCCGACTATCAATACCGGGAACATCTCAGATGTTAAATAATAATGATTTGACATTCATTTTCACTAATTGTAGGCGACACCAAAATGCATACCTAAACATACATGCATGCACTGTTTCAACTTCTCTCTCGTCTTCAACTCTCTCAATATTTATCTCTCGTGTCAAAGCTAAAAAATGACGGTACTGTAGAAAAGGAATTCAAATTATAGTCGTCATTTGTTCTAGTGAAAACGAGCATAAAACATGAAATGACTAACCTAAGAACATTATACCTGGCTGCGAAATATAATTGCGTTCAGTACTGATCGTGTGTCGCCGCCTTAACAAAACTCAGTTTAAGTTTTTCTAAGCCTCAGTTATTTCGTTATCGCGATATAACGATACGTTTTAAATCGATATGTTGCCAGCCCGCTATTTTGTTAACTCGATCATGTTTATTATCGCCAGTTTTTATTAGACCTTCAGTAATTATATCCTATTATGGTTTTCATAGCACAATTATTATAATACTAGTGCGAGGTAAAATAACGCAAAAATAAGGGAGTGCGCACACTGGGTGACACGGATTCCGATTAGAAAGATCTCTAACTTTATTCAATGAAAGCGAAAATGACGATGTTTGGCGTTTCGAAATTTACTAATGTGGATACGAGATTTAATCGGCTCAAACCGCAAACTAAAATATTCTGACCGGAATTCTTTTTCTTCTCTTATTGTTATTTTAAAGATAGAAGATTAGTCTA
Source organism: Xestia c-nigrum (assembly GCA_916618015.1). Taxonomy (NCBI): domain Eukaryota; kingdom Metazoa; phylum Arthropoda; class Insecta; order Lepidoptera; family Noctuidae; genus Xestia; species Xestia c-nigrum. Next base: position 19,867,601 of record OU745260.1, read on the forward strand.
GAAGCAGGCACGTATCCAGGGGGGGGTAAGTTGAGATTTGTCCCCCCCCCACCCCGAAATCAGACTCAAACTCAAACTCAAATAATTTATTTCAATTAGACCATTACGGCACTTTTGAATGTCAAAAATACAAAACTAAAACAGTCACAGTCACAAGGCATAATAACTTGAGAAAGTACTGTAGTTGCCCATTCCCTAGCGTAGATCTCTTATAATAAATAGGATTTTGACCACTGCGAAGTACGTAAAGTATAGTACAGTGATTAACAGCGATTTTTACACAGTTTACATGGTTGTTTTGACTTCCCTCCCCCCCACAAACCAAAAGTTTGGATACATGCTTGTCTGGAAGAGTAGACTTCAGGCGCTGGTAATCTAGCAAGTGGCCCAACACGGTTAGATGAGGGCCACGTAACGGTGCCTTATGAACATCTGCAATCAACCAAACACAATAATCGCAAAGGAATCTTGTTAAAATATAATAAAAGTTTATTTTCTACTAATAAAAATATGTTAGTAAAATGTATCAACAAGTCATAACCCTGCACCTGCCGCACGATCAAGTAGTCACATATTATTATAATAATCAATAGTTGTCTATCAACTTTAATAATAGTTCCGTAATACAACAAAATGAAATGTTTCGAATAAAAATACAGTAAAAAATTAACCCTAAACCATAATTGGGACATTTATTATTTTTTATATTCCACTTTTTATAGTTTTTTAATGGGAACCCGTAAGCAATTAACAAAGAAACACGGTTTTTACTCATACAAAGTTTTTTTTTTATTATAAAAATGATGAAGTCATAATTTTTAAAGTTATGACATTTACGAGAAAAATAGTTACGTTTGAATCGGATAGTTTAGATAATATCAAAATTGTTGTAGGAATGAGCAATTTTATATTTAAACCGCGTGTTAAGTTTTACTTCTACGTTTTATCTAATCTTTTTAACATGTTAAAAGAATTTAATGGCCCTTAAAGAAGCGTTTTTGAATAACACACAATTAAATTAAAATAGAGAAGTCTTTGTGGGTTATCTTTGAGTATCTAAGAGTGTTTCACTCGCAGTATTGTGGTCAAAAAGACAAAGGCAAAAGTTATCTGAATTATTTCAAAGTGACTTTATAACAATAGGTATTGTTGGTCTTTTACTGTTAATGTAAATTATTAGCATTTTATTTACCGGGAAAGCATGGTTCATGCATTTCGAAAGTCTAAATAAACTTAAAAAAAAACTTTAAAAACTAGAGTCCAAACATCAATGCACAAAAATATCGTATCATTTGCAAACCGCTATAAAATGGCTTCCACATACTTCCGAAAAATCAATTTAAGCCCCAAAAAAACGTATCATAATTTCGCTGTTGCCACCCCACGCAGAGTGATAGAGAGAAAGAGACAAAAATACACTTTTCTCTCGAAAGAAAGGGACAAGAAACAAACAAAAAACTTCTACGGGAAAAAACATGGTCGCGAAAACCTCGTAGGGGTTGATTTTAGAGTGGCACATTAGTGAACCCTACACTGAATTTGACTGGCGAAAAATGAATAATAACCACCCCCGCGAGCGGGGGGTTAACTTTAACGACCATATTCGAAGATATTTTGTAAGAATGTAAAAGGATATTAATTTTTTAGTGCTCTTTACAGACGGAATGTCTATGACACGGACATTTTAGTTCATTAAATACAACTTGCATGCAGTTGGAATCATGACTACAAAGTAATAAGAACTGAAATAGTCCGGGGTGTTTGAAGAATTTTAAATGAAACTGCGTTTTGTTCTAAAAGCTTAACTCTAGTACCTAAGAAAATTTTCTAATAAACATTCAAAGCTACATTTATTTATTTATTATTTATTTATAAGAAAAAAAAAACAGCATCATTTGAATAAAACCTTCACGCTCTTATTAACAATGCATATCTTCTTTGACAACGGTTGATTTTGACAACCCTACGTAATAAATACTTAATCTATGGTACACACGTAGCTCCTTTCGATCAATAAGCGGCAAATATTCCAATGTTGTTTATTACAGGGCGAGACAGACAAGTTTTGTCTTATTTAAAGGTGTACTAATAGACAGCCGAACTGAAAAAAAGTTATATGAGACCAACATCCTACCTAGTTAAAATAACAATAGCGGACATTGCCCTTTTCCTTATATCACTTCTTACGAACCAAAACTATCATATGTCATTTTAATTTAGAAAAATGTTGAAGATCACGATATTCGTAGATTACCATTTCTCACGGGTCATGGCAACTTTAAGAGTCAATTATTTTCCTTCAAGCTTGTTGACTCGCCTTTTTGTCAATGTTCCACATCTGACTGCGAATATGAACAATCTGCACATCACATTTTGAGGGAGTGTAGTCTTTGGCAAAATGATCGCAATATTATGTTGGATAGTGTACAGGTTACATCCCCAGTTATTTACTATACGGACCTTGTAGAAACTAGAGCAAATTTCCGTGCGTTCAAGCGTTTTTGCCATACCTATTATTGGAATCAAATATAACAGCTCTCAACTTAGGACCCATTAACGTTAATATTTATCCGTGGTGCTAGGCAACTGGACCTATCCTAGTTGTAAACGTCTATTTGTGCCTATTGGCCCTTGTTTCGTTCTGTCTCCTGCTAATATGGAGGGAAGTGGAAATTATAGCTTTTGCTGCTATACTTTCTGATTAATTTCGTTCAGGGATCCAAGACAGTTAAATTCATTCTCTGGGACTTCGTCGAGTTTCACAGTCTCGGCGCTTTTCTGGTGGTCGCCACTGTTGATTCTGGTTTTCAGGAGTTACAGTGGTTTGGGCGTGTGTGGCGGGCTTGTCCCAAAAAAAAAAACAATGACCATTCAAGACTTGAACAAGCGTATTTTTGGTTTTCAAAGATAAGAACTTTAATAAATGTAGGTGGGTCAATTACCGCTTTTGTTAACTAACTGGCAGCAGTATGGCCAGACATTTCTGATACACACTTTTTTTTAATAAAAACAAAATTTGAATAAAGAACTAATCTGAAGAACTCTGGCAGCGGAAGGGTTAAAAATAAGCCATCGTTAGATGAGCCAAACAAAAAAAAATATAAGGGCGAGTCTACAACAAATCTTTAACACAACAATAAATAAAGCATTTTCCAAGTGCCTACTTACTTTTTAAACTTTTCTCAATCCCGACTCGTGCCTTCTTATTGTCGAGTCATTCTTAAGACCTAATCCTTCGTCAATAGGAATTTCCTTACATAATTCATTGTATATTCTTTGAAAATATCCTGGATAATCCCCGTCTGGACGATGTTATGGCATTTAATGATGTCATTAAAGTAAACAGACGCAACTTTTCTATTCTGCATTGTATTTTAATTCTTCTCAGACGTTAAATCTTTAATTTAAACCGTATTTTTCAAGTCGGAGGGTTGATTTTTGTTTAAAAAAAAATCTAATTTATTAAATCGCCCCAAATATTTGCAGATATTTGTCAAGACCGCTAATTGCCTGTTATATTAGGTAAAGGAGGGAGTGTTTGTCTGTTTATGTCTCATTAATGATGAACACCCAATTTGTTTGGTTGAGTTCAATCCTAATTTATGAGAGAATTTTAATGAAGACAAGAATGTAAGGCGATTTCAATCTTTTTTTAAATGAGATCCCTTCTCATTTCAAAAAAGATTCAGTGACTAGGAAACTAGGAATGTAATAAATCGCTTAGATAAATTATATGAAGCAGTGAAAGTCTAGTGGTGTGACCATCGGTCTACCAAGTCAAAGAAAGAAAGAAAAAAAAAAAGAAAGAAGAAAAGAAAGAAAGAAAAATATTTATTGCACGTCAGTTACTAAAGCACACACACAATAATATAAAAAAGATACAAAACTATGAGTAAAACAGTAGAAATGTGCTATGTGCCTCACGGCTGTGCCAAAAAGGTCCATTTCAGCATTCATGCCAAACAAGTAATGATGCTGTCTCAAGTTCGATCCCAAGACACGTACCTCTGCTTTTTCAGATTCATCTGCGTATTGTGTGCGTTTATCATGTGCGAATACCAGCGCTGTGACGTTTTTTAATGTAACAGCACCATGCTGAGATAGCAGTCTTTTAGCTTCGTACAGGACGAGTTTCGTTTCTTTTAATTTTTTTATTTAGTTTTATTTTTATTCGTTTTGAATACTGTTTAATTTTGATGTGTTTTGTCTTGTGCGGGATAATAAATGCTTTTTCTTTCTTTCATTCTTTGTATAATTATCAAAAACATCGTGAGGAAACCAGCATGCCTGAGAGATATTTCTCGATAGCATGTTTAGCCAAGTCAGAGGCCTATGGGCGACATAAAAAGTCTGATACCAGGTTAGGCACAAATTAAACCACACTATAAAGAAAGATTATATGGAAATTAGGAGGTTAATTACCCACCACAGGACCATTTGGTTGACCTAAACTCTCGTAGCCTGTTATGACGGCTTATTGTGATAAAATAAAGAGACAAGTAGTAGACAAGTAGTAGACAAGTAGAAGACAATTAGTAGACAAGTAGTAGACAAGTAGTAGACGAGTAGTAGACGAGTAGTAGACAAGTAGTAGACAAGTAGTCTATCTTATGATTCCTTCAAAAATACGAAACTCACTTAAACGACTTGGTTGGTGAACATATAAAAGGTCAGAACGATTGCCAGTAAAACCAGTTTTCCACAAAATAACTATTAATTGCCGATAAATGTTACAATAGTATCCCGTCAGCTGGGTACAAACTACCAACCAATAGTTATTATACCAAGTAATAGTTTGTACCCAGCTGACGGGATTCAGACAGAACTGACATACTTACTATTGAAATGAGCTTTTCAAGAAAATACTCTAAAGATGTTACAGGAACGAAGTCAAAGAAAGGGCATTAAATACAAGTTAAAACACTCCTAAAATTCTATTACAAAATAGATGCTCCATACAAAATTGAATCGTCCTCAGCCCGCTATAAAGGCCCACGCACACTACAACACATCAACATTTGCGACATGCAGACTATCCACATAAGACCTTAAACTCGTATAAAATACATCCACAAAGAAGGAAAAAGTAATGTAAAGGAATCAGTACAGACTATCACGAAATTGATCTGTGATTCTACAAGCGATAAACGCTCTTAACATCTGATTCATAAAGAATAAAATCGGTTGCGAGTTGGGGTTGTAAATTGGTTTTTTTATACAAACTAATTTCAACTATAACACAGTAAGAATAGAGTCTAAATTCAAGTGTAGAGCACACCTCATATACCCCACATAAGTTAGAGCCCAAGTAATACGGATGACGATGCGAAGTTAGTGGAAAGAAAAGGGGGAAGGGAAGTAGAATAACGAGGGGGGTGGTAGGTGCAGGGGGGAACACCCCCTGTTTCGGGTTTTCAATAGGTGTTAGAGTTTCACTTCCCGTACGATTTAAAAGGCAGGTGTAAATGTTGTATGTGCCTTCGTGTGTTCGTTTGCGCTATGTTGACTCGTGTCGTTTATTAAAATTTGAAAGAAATATTGATTGTTAATATTGTAAAACTGTTGATAACTTCTAGAACCAATCATAATCTAGCCTTTTCCCAATTCAAACTCAAACAGAAAAGCATTTGTTTCAATTAGACCATTACGGCAGTTTTGAATGTCAATAAAAAAAAACAAAGTTACGGTCACAAACTCAAGGTAACTTGAGAAAGTACTGTAGTTGCCCATTCCCTAGCGTAGATCTCTATGTAGAAGAACGGGCAAGAAACTCCATGGACACGCTTTTAAATCAAATTATTTTTACAAAATCTTGGTAACATCCATTCATGTTGTGATTATATATATGAGTATGTAAGAACGATGTAGAAAGACGTGCACATTAAGAGCGTTCAGAGGAAAAATTAAATCAACAATATCAAATAAAGTAATTAAAATTAACCATGGCAGTTAAGACGTAACCAGTCTCAATTAAGTTGGGGTCAGATTCCAGTCTAACCGGATGCAGCTGAATACCAGTATTTTACATGGAGCGACAGAAATCTGCACTTCACTATCCAGTTTGCACAACGTCATACGATACTTTTCGGTAAGACTGGTTGTTGGACTTTCGGGTAACTGACTACCTGTAACGACTGTCAAAGATCTAGAAATGGCCACCGGGACCAACTCCGGGGACCAACTCCTGGGACCAACTCCTGGGACCAATGAAGCCACTAATTCTTGTCCTCTTAAAACCCGATTATCTAATTAAAATTGGGGGAATTAGTGGGAGTACGTACAAAATAGTTTATTATAATAATTAGGCAGTGTCTAAGTTTATTTATTTATTTCTAGCTTCTGCCAGCGGCTTCGCCCGCGTGAAGTTTGATTATTGTCCCATGGGATCTTACTACCGGGATAAAAGTATCTTATGTTTTAATCCAGGTTATAAACTATCTGTGTGCAAAATTTCATCCAAATCCGTTCAGTAGTTTTCGCGTGAAAGCGTAACAAACAAACTTACATTCACATTTATAATATTAGTAGGGATACTATCTATCGCTCTATTCAAAGAAAAATTGATTCTTCTATCGATTTTTCTGTAGCGTTTTATTATTCCTTTAAATCGGTGGAACTACATTAAAGGATCGATCCAATTTAATACCAAATCAGTACTTCCAAGTACAACTAAATTGGTACTTCTATAACCTTTATAAAACATTATATAAATCTATGTAAACCTATAAAAGATTTTCATAATATTCACTTAGGTACACAAGCGCAGCTATATCTCAAGATATATCTTGCGATATGTCTTATGATATACAACCCATCGCCACAGAGCTCCGCAAAGCATTTTTCAAGACACAATCCACCCTCGCTTTTCTGAACGTATTATTGTTTGGCCCAATTTATAGAAGAAAGCGGCTAAAATTCATATTGATACTTTGATGCTCAAAACGTTCAAGTTCCCTACTTTTTTCCAAAACCTTGAATTGCTGAAATACTCGTAAGTAAGTCGACATTTCTAACATTACATCTAAATTATGGATTTAAACCTCTCACTGACTGTTGTCTAACAAGCAGTTAACTTTTTGATGCTCTTTAGCAAAAAACACCCTTTCTGTTAAGTGTATGTAAGTAAACACTTAAAAAGATATTTTAAATGCTTTTGAAATGATTAGGCTATGATTGAGAACCTTCGAAACTGTCAAGCCTGATTCGAAATACTTTTTGTGTTAAAAAATCTACAGCCCTTTTTCAGGAGCTATATAACAAGTGTTTTTTCTTAGACATATTCCCGTCTCTGACTTGCACTGATAGTTTGACAGTTTTGTGACAGTAACAGGTATAAAAGCTGAGCCAAAGTACAGACAATTATGTTGTTGTCACTATTGTGGATATACGCGTATAACACCAGTAATCATACTTCTAACTATGTTCTGCTGTTGGTTTACCAAAAAAATAATAAAACATGCCAATCTACGTTTCTAGATCATCGCTATCATCAATAACTTGGACCATACACCCAGCAAAGTTCGTTTTTTCTCCCTGCTCCTTGGCAGTTTTGATGCATCGCAATATTTTCGTGTCAGCCGCATAGCCCGTGACGTCACATGATATATTGGAGCGTCGCCTCCTTTACGATATTATAACAATTTCCCTCGCATTTTTGTGTAGGTTTTTCTTATTTATTTTTTGGTGGAAAATTGAATTTTGTATAGGAAATAGGAGGGAAATGATTAAAGTTTTTCGAGTTTTCTCCTGTCGCAGTATTTATGGTATTGACCACGCAGATGTAGGATTTTTATGGCTTCCCATCAGATATAAAACAAATGAACGAAAGAAAATCGTCAAAATTGGAGAGATTTGGAAGAGGCCAACGGCCAAATGTTGAGGAATAAGTTGATATTTATGTAAACATAGTTTTTCAAAGCTGCTTCGTCTAAACAGGGTGTAAACCACCTCATCACAAAGCCGTTAACCAAGCATTCTGTACATCAAACTAAGTAAGTTCACGCAAAAATTATTGCTGGGAAACAACTTTTTTTTTGAGGTTGTCATGATGTCATCATGTTTTGTGGTAGAACTGTAATGTAATACTCTAAAACTATACTGTAAATGCTGATGGATGGATTAAATAGTACAGGGGTCGTGGAGGTGTTAGAAGTCAAATCTTACAAAAAAAAACTTGTCAAAATGTTGTAACTTTGACCCCCATATCTCCGTAACTAGAAGGTTCCCAGGTATGGTGTAGAACAAAAAAAGAACGCAATGATGGGGAGAACAAGTGCCTTTCGGCTTCGTGAAGACGGGTTTTACACCCTTTATTTCCTACCGTTGAATTAGAATTCCTATAAGGGCCTAATATAATTAATAAAGATTGACTGCATATCCGTATCTTTGATAGACTCTTTGTTTCTGTACCAACAATTTAACTATGTCTTATTTCCTCGTGCCTACTTAAAGGCACTATAATATTGATCAAACCAAAAACAATACTATGCATTAAGGATTGAAGGCCTGTGGTCAAATTAAACAGCAATACTGAATACATAACAACGACACTGAAACATTGCATATAGGGAATTAGAAAAAAAAACCTAGATGTTGTAGTGTTCAAAATAAAGTCACAATTTCTTCTCTTGGCAGATCGAGACGGAGATTAGAAAGGAAACATTCTTTAAAATACATAAAATACCCCTCAGACGGTATCCATTCAAGAATAAAAACCAAAACTCAAAAAACCCAACCCTTCAACCCTCGAGACTGCAAACACACATAGGTAAACTTACAGCACGAGTGCGGAAAAACCCCCAATATGTGCCTACAAAAAAGTATTCTAAACAAGCAGCACGAACGTCCCGAAATACTAAGTAAAAGTGAAGACAAAGAAGGTAAAAAATTCTCGACTCACAAAGAGGGAGGAGGAAGGTTCGTTTCGGCTCCTTGCTGAGGAGACTGCCTCATATGTATGGAAATGTGCCCTAAGCCCGCCGTGGTTAGGGCGGGGATAGGATAGCGGAGGATTTCGGTAAACGAAATGGAGTTTTCGCGAAAATTTCAAACTTAGTTTAGGAGCAGTTGTATTTCGTTATTTAAACCTTCCTCGAGAACCACTCTATCCATTGGCATTGGTGCAAACAGCATGAAAATCGATGCAAACAGTTTTCGAGTTTATCGCGGACAGACAGACAGACGCGCTGGAGGACTTCGTTCTATAATATGTTAGTGATGGTAGTGAAGAAAAATCTATCAAAACTTTTGAAAATCCGAAAAACTAAACCCTTATATCCTCAGCTTTACAATCTACACTATACAAACATAACATACCTACTTATACACACAGTTTAAGAATACATTTTTCCCGGAATATTGGTGCTAAGATTTGTGGGTATCTCGCAATATTTATATACACCTATAAAATCGTGAGTTTTCTATGAAAAACTTGCAAACGAAGATATACCGTGCAAGTTTTCAGTTAAAGAACTTTTGGCGCGAGGTCGTGTTTTAAGTATGTATGAGATGTTCTATGAATGTTTGGAGTTTTAGACTGGTGTTGTACGTTTTAGATGTTTTTGAAGAATTTCTGGTTTTAAAAGAAGAAATGTCACTTAACATGGTTAATGAAAAGAATGGAAAACTACAGATTCATTTAGAAGACATTACAAGGTTTTTCAGAATCTGAAACATCGATCTAATTCATCTTTCAAAAATAATATTTGCCCATAATTCACCTAGGTACTTAGCACTTCGTTGTATTCCTCGCTTACAATTCAAATATACCTACTTCGATTAAATAAATACCTAATGCAAGAATTTTCCGTCAGATGACACCATTTTGAATTTCAGAGCCTCAGAAAACTCCATTTTAAATTTTAGAACCAAAAATATTTCTTTGCTTGTGTTGATTTGATACACATTATGTGAGTATGTGTATCATACATCTCACAGTTTACTGTCTAGTTCCGTCTAGGCTTAGCAAAGAATTTTCCTAAAGTTAGAAAAGTTTACACGTATACCGTAACGGGCATTGAACCCATAAGTACTATTTTCTATGCCCAACCGTTTTCTTCCTACCCACCAAAATTCAACCACCTCAAACCACCTTCTCGTCACGTAATGCATCAAACGTAATCTTCTTACATCGTCTCAATTTCGGGGAATACCCCCTCCCCCCGGGATTACCCCCTGCATGGGCAATTTTTCTTTTTTTATTATATTGCCGCGCCGAAGGAAATAGTCGAATAGATTGGATTTATTTATGAATTTTGTTGGAACGAGTTCTTATTTTGAATGTGGGTAGGTAGGTAAGGAAGGAATGATTTTGTTTTTGTTATAGGATCGATGCTTTTTTTTTAAGGTAGCATTTTCAGCGTGTGCCGTGTAGGTAGGGTTGCCAGGTTACCAAACCTAATAGCCGGACAGTGCAGCCAGCTTGACTTGACATTTTGTAAAAGACCGGACACCCTACTTATTGAGGTTTTGTGTCTCAGTATTAATAAGTACGACCAAAACGGTATATAAAATTAATGCCAAGTCAGTTTATTATTAATAAATCAAATAAATTCCACAGTCGACTCGCCTGCGCTCGACCACGCTCGCCGCTCGCTCTTTTGCGAAAAACTCTTGTAAAATGCCTAACAAAAGTCGGACTAGCCGGACACCGTTTCTTTGGCCGGACACGCAATCAAAAAGCCTAACCATGTGCGGCTTTATCCGGACGCCTGGCAACGCTACGTGTACGTTGGAGACAATTCTGGCATTATTATTGTAATTATAAGCCTATATTGTCCCACTGCTGGGCTAAGGCCTTTCTTCCCTCTTTCCTCATTTCGCGATCTAATGCGATTGTAGGCCAATCCTTTGCGAAAGAGTCTAACTCATCCGCGACATCTCCTTCTGGGCCTGCTGCGTTATCGTTTCCTTTCTTGAAGGATGTATTTTCTAAAGGGTTTTCACGCTTTGTTAAAAGGTTTCGTAGTACTTTAATAAAGTTTAATTCCAATGCTATTAAGAGGGCTGTGACAATTTTTCTTATATTTGAGTGTTTTAAGAGCCTAACACTCAAATACATTAAAAATAGAGATATTTATTTTGAGCACTCCCTAGAGAAACAATCAATCTTTCTCAGGCACATATTTTTTTAATTTTGTTACCATACCTAAACCATAATCACTCATCGAAACTGAAAATTTAGATGTGATTATATATGGTTCAGATTTGTACACAAAATTTAAAAAAAAAACGCCTGAGAAAGATTGATTGTTTCTCTAGGGAGTGCTCAAAATAAATATCTCTATTTTTATTGTATTTGAGTGTTAGGATCTTAAAACACTCAAATACAAGAAAAATTGTCACAGCCCTCTTAATAGGTTTTCTACAAAAGATAACCCGAGCCGTTCATTAGAAGACTAGAAAACTACTAGATACACAGACGTATGCCAAAAGCATTATCAACACAATCCACATACTACTCCAGCAACATCCCCAATGCAAAATCCCACCTACCACCCCAATAACATCGAAAAAAAAACATAATTTACTTACATCTCCTATCCAAGACATTACGGTTCTAACAAGACACAATGCTTTCGCGAAATCCTCCCTTTAGTATCACGGCCATTTTAACTTAACACTCCCGCGGCCGCCCTGGTACCGAGTCAGGGGCGAATGCGGGGGCGAGACGAACGAAGTCAGGGGTCGAGTTTCGTTGGGATGATATTAGGGATAGCTTCCACCCGCTAGTCAGTTTGTGAGTGATTGATGACGTAGGCGGGGCGAATCCAATCATTAAACTTGATGCATGACCGGTGGTATATCAGGTTTTGGGATTTTCGATTTTGAGAAAATTAGTTTTTCGGTTGTTGTTTTTTGGAGTAGTAAGAGACAATTGTGTAAGAATACTATCTTTTATCAGTTGCTTGTAATTTTTTTCATTTATTTACCTCTGGTATTTTGTTATAGATGAAAGAATTTTCGACATCAGCAGTAACTATAAGCTATGTTATCAATTGAAATAATTTTCCTTGAATTCTTGTTAAATAAAGATATTTAATTACAAAACTAAACATACACGCGAAAAAATGCCTACAAATTCTTCACTAAACATTGGAAATAAGTGTCATACTCACATGTCATAATTTTGTCACATTTTCTCACAATAACATTACTAACCATCTGATCTACAGACCTTCAAAGATATTACAGTCTAACACTGTCTCACATTATACCCTACTTCATCACAATTTTCTCAAATAACCTTCCACACACTACGAAACTCAATATCAAACTGAGTGTGCAACAAAAAAATCACATTCACAAACGTATCTGCATTTTTTTAAACCGAATACATTAACCCCTGAATAATTAAAAATATGCGTGAGCGCAAATAATCGCGAAGAATTAACCCTTTGCATGCAAATGAGACGCGGATGCAAAATCACGACCGGTCTTTGAGACCCCAGGTGTGTTATTATTTTATAAAAACAATTTGCATACGACTTGTGGATACCGGATAATAATATTAGGAAACAGTACTTTGTTAAAAAGAGGTCACGTACACCGGTTTTGGATTTAAGATGCGAATTTTTAAGTGTCGTTATTTTAATTTTATGGGATAAGACGTTATGGAATAATCAAGAAATGACGTTGCTTACAGAGTTATGGTGCGATGTAATTTGTGTGTGGTTGTACGTCTTAGATTTTCATCACTAGCGACAGTGCAGCCTGGCTCTTGAATGATTTTGTCAGAATGAGAATTTAAAGTTGGAGGCTTCCAAGATGAAGTCATGTACCTCAATATTTTCATTTTGAACGATCTGCTTTACAGGCTTTTTTTTTATAAAAATGCCAACAATTCTAATCAAAACTTTAAACCCTAACTCATTCAAATCTCAAAAAAGTCCCAAATCCACCTCAACTACCAACAAAAGACTCTCCCCACTAATTGCGACAAAAACAAAAACTTACATCAGAGCTTTAACCACATGCTTAACGACATCGCGACAAAAGCTCAGTCGCAAGACAACGGGCATCTTAACTGACGGAAGTCGTCACTCGTCACAAAGACACTCGTACACCTGCCAGACGAAGGGGACGAGAATTTAAATTTGAATGCCCAGTGCGCGGCGCAGAAGGGTTGAAGACATTCGTTTCGAACAAGAAGTTTTTTGAACTTGGAATTCTATGTCGGATTTTTTTTTTAAGATTTAATTTTAAAGGCGGTGATTTTCTTATGTGTGTTTGTAAACTGAAAATTAGCTTGACTGTCTCTATTTTATTTAAAATTATTCAAAAATGTGTTTCCAAAAAAAATGTTCCGGTTAAATCCCAAAACATCATCATCATCATCATCATCTCAGCCGAAAGACATAGGCCTCCCCCAAGTGTCGCCACATTGACCGGTCCCTTGCGACTCGCATCCAACGGATTCCTGCAACCTTCACCAGGTCAAACATAACAAAACATATTAGAATGTAAAGCTTAGGAATTGTCTAGAGTTTTTGAATTCTTTGGAAAAGTTAATAAACATAAATGTACTTAACAATTTATATTATATTTATTTAGTCTGTCATAAAGCCCACTTACTGTACACTATGAAATTCGGATTTCAGATAACTATTCAATCCAAAAATTTAAAATATATCCTGAAACATTTATACCCATACATTCCGCTCTACCGATTTCAACACCCAATAAATTAAAATCCATCGATACACCATGACACCTTTTTCTTTATAACCGATCAATAATTACCATATTACAGCAAATGTTGACACAGCTTTCCATAACAGGCAACCCCAACGATTATATCATAAAGGACTCAAGTCTAGGATCCGTTCCCACGAAATCTATGAATACATTAAAAAGAAGGTTTTTATCTATTTTATTTAAATTCGGCCAGTCGAAATTTGAATATAAAGTGGTAGGGTTATTCTTCCGAGTGTCAAAATTGTTCTTCCGCATTCACAGGATGGTCTAGTAATTTGAATATCGAATCTGAATGCATGGGATCTACTTTGCATATCTTTTTCTTTCGTTGTGCGTTTTTTAACTTTTCGCACAGGGGTACAAAGACGCGTTTTGTGCGCGCATTATTGATTTTTGTCGGTCAATGCGTAACTGTGAATGCGTAATGAGATAAAATATTTTCCTTGTGTTGTCATATTTGTATTTTGTAGTATAATTTATTCGTGTCTTTGTGTGGAGGTGACGGATGTTTGTTGTGCAGTTCCCATGGACTTGGTAGATAAAGTTAGACATAAATTATATTCATCAAAGTTATGTTGCTGAAGATTATTTTATTTTAGAAGCACGGAAAAACAGCGACATACTTAGATTCATAGGGACAGTCTCTAGAGGAAGAGTATCAGATTTTATTTGTCAGTTTTCCGATAGTGCATTAAAAGTTGATAATTTCAGTTACGTTACGTTACAAATGCAAGGGCTAGTAGATATTTAAAACATATTTCATATTCGAAATTGATTCACATCAGCGTCATAATAAAATGCTGTCTCTCAAAAGGACAATAACAACAAAAACACAAGATTAATTGCATTTATTTCAATAACAAAAGACAATCGACGCCTATCGATCGTGAATTATTAAACAATTGACTTAAAATAAAATAAACAATTGACATTCCATACAGTTCGCAGATAATAAAATAAGTTTTGAATAAATTAAAAGCTTCAATTTTTAATTTATTGTTCTGATTTGCATATTTTTTAAAAGGTATTATTTTGTTTATTGTTATTCATGAATGTTTGTTTTTTTTTGTTTTTATTTATTAGTGTAGTCTGATATTATCGATAATATTTAGTGTAAACATTGATTTTTAACACGTTTTTTTTTTTCGGTTCATCATCATCATCATCATCTTCAGCCTATTAATGTCCCCACTGCTGGGACACAGGCCTCCTCTCTATGAGAGACCCTCGATGCGAACCCTCAGTAACTTATCTACAAAATTTAAAGAAAATTGATGATTTAAAACTTGAAGTGGTTACTAAAACATAGGTTTTTTGTTTTTCTTTCAAAAACTCGATTTTTTAACACCCCCACGGAAAAACTACTCTACTGGACAAAGTGATATTTATGTCAGGGAAACTATTTAAGCCCGTTTAAGAAGTAATAGACAAATCATTACAAAGTTTATAAATGCTAAACTCTGTCTTGCTTTTTGTCTGTTACCTTTTCACTCGTCAACGGCTGAAAAGGTTTCGATATAGGAGGATATTTTTTTTTGTCGTAGTAGATAAAATAGCTATGATACTTTCTTATCAATAGTAGTAACAATAATTGAGTTTATTTCCTTTAACAGTCAACGAACCAGCTAAAGAATTTTATAATTAAAAACAAAAAGATAATCTAGAAATCACCTACTTTTCATTCCAAGCATGTTCTATTTACAAGATAATTAAAAAGAAAAAGTTCTACATATTTCTAGAATTTTTCTTATAATTACACCTTTAATGGACGTTATTAGAAGAAATTGCACCTTTTAACAGTAATTAAAAGAAATTGATTAGCGTTGTTACGTTATCAATTACATATGAACTAGAATGGCTCAGAAATGCGATGTTTCTATAGTCCGCACTACAGGAAGCTTTAAACATTTTTTGTAAACAAAGAATTTCTACCAAGATACGTAGCGACAATTCAATCAATAAGAAATACTTCCAAATTCAATCAACTCAAATTATCGTACGTATAATAAGAAACTAACGAGCAATTTCATATGGTCACCCATCCATTGAGCGACCTTGGCAATCGCGGCATAACCTTAAAAAAAGACATTTTTTTTTTAAGTAAGTTTTTTTTTATAATTTTCAGCTCCTCGAGCACATATAAGCATAATGTTGTTAGTTAAAATTAGAAATCGCGGCTTACCCTTTTAAATCGAGCCATAACTTTTTTTTTAAATATAAGATAAGAAATAAGAATAAGATTTAGCTCCTCGAGCACATAGAAGCATACTGTCGTTACTAAAAATAAAAAAAAAACAGCGCAATCAGAACTGTCACACTCAGACTATCACAATCAGAGTTCCGTACATCGCAGCTCAGAGCTCCACCTAACACGAATTTACATACATTACTGTATAAAGGGCGAACCCGTCATAATTTTTAATATTATTTAATTTTTTACTGTTACAAGTACCGGTTTTTGTCTATTGTCACATTGTATAAAATATTTAAATTGAAAACAAAATCGTTGGGTCGAAACAAAAGAACGCACCTTTTTGTCCTGGCTTGCATATATTTTGAGCACTGTGTGACAATTAATGCACAACCGAATTTCACCTGTGTTGCTCTTTAGTTAAAGTTGAAAATGCGGTGTTTGAAATTGGAAAATGACGTGTAAAATTAGTAATAAGAGCGTTAAAATTGTATTAAGAGTGCATCAACAAAATGTTTATGGGGTTAACACCATACCTATGTCATTTGAGGATGAAAAATATCATTGAATTAAATTAATGTCTTCCTATCTTAAAGTAATTTAAACAAATCAGGTAAAACTAATGACACTTTTAGTTTAATTAACAAAATAGTCACCCTATTAATTGATCAGGAATTCCAATAATCCTAACTGATACTTAAGTATTTTATATGAGAAAGAAAATGAGTTTGCTTATCACACCTTCACGCGTTAACGGCTACACACATTTTGATGAAATAAAGCACACTGGTAGACCACAATCTAAATTAGTCAGAACAATAGATATCTTCAATCATAGTAATGCGTTATGTAAGTAAATACATACTTACAATCTCTAATGGTAAATTATACTTTTTTTTAACTAAGTTCTAAAAATCTCTGTCACCAAGACATATTAAACAAAACCTTCCAAATTCAAAATGACTATAATTATTCCAAAACCAAAAAAAAAAGACAAAACACATCAGCAAAAATCGGTTAAACATTAAGGCATCGTCACACCGGTCCGTATCAAATCGCGAACAAACATGAAGAGTTCGGAACGAATCGTCGAATCACAATAAGATGCTAATCTTTTACACCTTTAGCCGAATTTGCATATTGTGTGAGCATTAGCTTAACTGGGTGTGCGAATATTTTTTGATAGAATATAGGGTGATATGTTGCAGATTTAAATGTTTCACAGAAACTAGGTAACGTGTTTTTTAATAATTACAAAATAATTTAGAAAAAAACCGGCTTCCAAAAAAAACACCGGCTTCCACAAATTCAATTCAATTTTATTCAAAAATAAAATAAATGAATAACAAAATATACGTCAGTTAAAATTATAAAACTAAAAAACTAAAATTATAAATAAGTGCTAAGTATATAACTTTACTCCCAGAAGTCGCTAGCAAAAAAGTCAATAAAACAAATAAAATTCACCGACTTGCGGATGTCAAGTTATTATTTGGAAGTCGATTTAAAAAAAAAAGAACTTTATCGTTGTGGTTTAATGGTATCTTAGACAAATTCTAGTCAAGCATTCATTTTCCATTGCTACTTAAAGTTCTCACATCAATTTTATTACTGTTAATATGTCATTATCTGTATAACATTTAGCCAACTACTTGAGGGTCCGGCTCTCAATCGGAGTAGCCTATATGACTTCAACCAGTCAGTCATTGAAAAAAGAATTGGTATATTATCATACAATTTGATAGAACCACTGAAAAAACTAGGCAAAATAGAATGATATTTGGCAACACCATCGACTTTGTACCTATTTGTACTATTATTTTGTGTAATAAATCGTCGAAATCAATCACTGCCTTATACATTTCCTGACCCTTTCACGTTCGAGAGCCATGTCAAATTCCCAACTTCGAATGACTTCAAATTCGATTCTTAAATTATTAAGATTTGCAATCTTTTTCAATCTGTTTGAAATAAGAACACTGCTAGCAATTCTTTTCCTAGGTATCCACTTTCTACGTAAGTAGGTGAGTACAATCAGAAACAAAACTTTTGAAGTCTTGCTATTCCTCGTTGCATTCGGATAAAAAGTCGTGCTTCTTTAAAAAACCCGGACACCTGAAAGGCACCATGTGCTGGTAAAATCAATACTAAGCCTGTCGTACGCGTGATACCAACGAAAAACTACTACAGCCACCCCAACTCACCCTACACGGATTTTTCTTCACCCCATCCGCCCCCACCGGCTTAGGGGAGAAAGGGGACGCAAAAAGATGCCCGGTTTTTTTCTCATTCGCGTGTGTTTTTGTTGACTGAACTTTTCTGCACATGAAAATCTACTTTCTTGCTTTAGAACTGGGTTTATTTTGGATTGGAAGCGTTTTTGATATGTGGACGATTGTCATGTCGAGTTTGCGATTAAATTTCAGTCTTAAACTGTGGCAAATAAGGTAGGATTTGGATTGAAGGTTCATTATCAAAAAATGCCTCAGTAAACGTGGTATATGGGAGTTATTCGGTCTTCGCAACGAAATTAGGGTCCGTATATCGTACGCTCGGATGCCTAATGACTTCTTATGATTTTGATGTCATGTTGCGTGTAAGATGCATCGAGTTTATTTGATTCGGCGTTCGAGGGTTGGCTTGATTCGTATTCGGAGCGAAATTCAAATTTGAATGAGTTCGAAATTCGGACGGAGTTTTACATTGACAGCTGTCAAAATAACGGTCATTCGTTATTCAAAGATAATTGTGTGTCGTTTTACTTTAAAATGAAGGCCTATGGGGTAGGCAGACATCTGAGTACCTTGCCTATCAATGTGTTTTATTTGATAGCTTTCGTTTCCACGGCGTGGTACGAGTATGTACTCAACAACATTTTCCGACTTATTTCTCCAGTCTATGCATATTGATCTGTTCCATATGTTTTTATTAAAAGTGCAGAATACAATTTTGTGTTGATAGGTATATTTTTTTGGTTTTTCTTGGGGCCTCAAGCCCTGGATTCGATTTCCGTGTGGGGCAAATTGCCACTAGGTTTTTCAATCAGGTATTTCTCATTAGCAGCGTCAGAATTTAGATAAAATGTGAGTCCAATTGATGGCGATAGGCGTGCCGCTATTACATGGGACATAGAACGTAACTGGCGAATGTGGTTATACTGTTGAACCTCTGCCTAACGCTTCAGAGATTACAAGTGTGATGTTACATTGTGTATAAGAGGCTAGAAAGAAATCTAATTGCCATTGATCAGGTTTAAATCCAAAAACCTACCGGTCCGTAACTAATTATAAAACAAAATCATTACTTACAATGCCAAAAAAGCGTTAAGGCGACTTAAAGAGCTAAACGCGAGTTTTATAATGCCTGAAAGTATAGGATTCACTCCAATAAACATAACCAGAAAAATATATGATATTCTTCAGGATATAAGCTAGTGTTTTGAAAACATAATACAATCAATTTTCCTCGATAAAACAAAATTACGAACTTATCTCTCCAAAAATCTTTTAACGAGTAAGAACCATAATAGAATACGTGCGATCATTCTGGTTTAGATCATAATATAAGTTTGTGCAACAATAGTTTAATGCTAAATGTGGAGGCTTGTAAATGGCTTTTCGTTGATTGCCTTACTATATATGTTTGTATTTAGCTGTAAGCCACCAAACACAATAAAATAAAATAATGTTTTAGTTTTTTAGATCAATCCGTAGATTTTTTGTAAATCGATCGAAACCACTCATTTCGCTCTATTCGGCCCGCAGTGACTGACGTAACAACCACTTTGCAGTGTAAGCTGATTAGAACTTTATTCTAACATTATTTCAGACGAAGTTTCAACCACCACAAATAGAGTTGCTAATTTTGCTCATGTAGTCGCCTTAAGCGAAAATAATGTTTACCCATAAAAGTATTACCGGGGCCATTCCGCCGATAGCATCTAACAGTTTCCTAACGATTACGGCAGAGACAGTAATTTGAGTAACTAATTAGCAAAGCCATCAGATAATTTTGAACCTGATTGTACCCGCGTAGTTCCACTGTTTACCGCCGGAGGTCGCCACACGTAATGCGTGGCGCATTCCTCCACATCTAGTGTACACTTGAATGACATACTTGCGCTAGACGACTATGAAAATTATGTCTAGTCTTCAGAAAGCGTAATTTTGCTCTAGACGACTAGGAAAACTGTGTATTGTCTAGTCTCCAGAAAGCGTAATTTTGCTCTAGATGACTAGGAAACCTATGTACTGTCTAGTCTTCAGAAAGCGTAATTTTGCTCTAGACGACTAGGAAAACTATGTATTGTCTAGTCTTCAGAAAGCGTAATTTTGCTCTAGACGACTAGGAAAAGTATGTATTGTCTAGTCTTCAGAAAGCGTAATTTTGCTCTAGATGACTAGGAAAACTATGTATTGTCTAGTCTTCAGAAAGCGTAATTTTGCTCTAGACGACTAGGAAAACTATGTATTGTCTAGTCTTCAGAAAGCGTAATTTTGCTCTAGATGACTAGGAAAACTATGTATTGTCTAGTCTTCAGAAAGCGTAATTTTGCTCTAGACGACTAGGAAAACTATGTATTAGAGTCTTCAGAAAGCGTTTTTTTTGCTCAAGTGACTAGGAAAATGATGTCTAGTCTTCAGAAAGCGTAATTTTGCTCTAGACGACTAGGAAAATTATGTCTAGTCTTCAGAAAGCTTAATTTTGTTCTAGACGACTAGGAAAACTATGTATTGTCTAGTCTTCAGAAAGCGTAATTTTGCTCTAGACGACTAGGAAAACTATGTATTGCCTGCCTAGTCTTCAGAAAGCGTAATTTTGCTCTAGACGACTAGGAAAACTATGTATTGCCTGCCTAGTCTTCAGAAAGCGTAATTTTGCTCTAGACGACTAGGAAAACTGTGTATTAGAGTCTTCAGAAAGCGTTTTTTTGCTCTAGATGACTAGAAAAATGATGTCTAGTTTTCAGAAAACGTAATTTCATTATTTTTCTTCATCGTTGGCTTTACATGGTTTAGTTTCCTCACCATGTTTTCCTTCACCGAAAAAAGTGATTAGGGGTAAGTCCGCCTTTGTACAGTTTTTACTTGTGCATTAAGTTTTAATAAATAAATAATTATACAACACGCATCGTCATCTGCCTAGCCTTTTCCCAACTATGTTGAGGTCGGCTTCCAGTCTAACCGGATGCAGCTGAATACCAGTAAGTATTTTACCTGGAGTGCCTATCTGGCCTCCACAACCTAGTTAGTACTGGGTAACACGATACCCCTTGGTAAGACTGGTTGTCACAGTTTTTGGCCTACTTACAGGATCTTACAGGTGGTCACCTGTAAGATCTGGAAATAACAGCCAGGACCAACAGCTTAATATGCTTTCAAAGTACGGAGAAATCCCGGTATGTAATGAGTGGTCACCCATCCACAGACCAACCTAGGCAAAGGCGGCCTAACCTAAAGATTGACCCGAGCTGCTGTTATTATTTAGCCACGAGTAATCCGAAAAATCAGAGGACCCACCTTTTGGGTTTGAACTCGAGATCGATAACTTGACAGACCAACACTTACACCAGTAGGCTATGACTGCTATTTAGGTGCAGCCGTTTAGGAGTAAAAAGGACACAAACAGACTAAGGTATGCTTTCGCATTTACAACAGTTTTTCATGCCTTTGCTACTCAAAAACCTTAGCCAAAAAAACCCGTAAATCATTCACACACGATCAAAATCTCAGATAAAATCAGCCCACAAAAATTAAATATGAAACATAAAATTTTATATCCTCACGACCAATACCAATGTGGGGTGTCAGACCGTCCAGCGACTGACCAATTACAAGAGCATGAGCTCGTAAAATGTACAAATGATTTTTATCACGAACTTAGTTGCTGTTGGCCAGAATTTGGTATGCTAACAAAGTTATAACCCTTTGGCATAATTTCCGGGGTTTAAAAATATTTTTCTTGGCAGGAACAGGACAGAACAATGGGTGGTATATTCAGAGGTGCAGACTAAATAAATAAATAAAATAAATAAATATCGCTGGACATTAACACATAGCGCCACCTAGTGCCACACTAAGCAAAGCTTGTGTCGTGGACACTAGATAGTTGATATACTACATGTATACTTTTTGTTTTTAAATACATACTTATTATACATATATCCATGACTCGGAAACAAATATCCGTGCTCATCACACAAACATTTGCTCCTACCGGGATTCGAACCCAGGACCCTAAGAACGTAAGACAGCGTCACTACCACTACGCCAATCGGGTCGTCAAAAGTCAGACTGTCCCGCTCTGTCATTTGATTTATGGAACTATTTTACTACAAGTGGCAATTGGTGACGTGTATTTCTAAAACTCGATAAACTATCAAAATTACCCATTTATTAAAATGGAAAATCTCATCAAGTTTCGCTAAATGTCTTCTTCAAAAACCAGCATTTGGAAAACACACGGACAAAAATTGAGCTCGGAGTTTTTTTTGTGCCTTACCGCACCTATGGCAAACCATGCTGACAGGACAGCTACTTTATTTTTGAAAAATATGAATACGGGTATTTATCGCGAATTTACCTTTAATTTAATCCCGACGTTTCGACCGGATTGCACCAGCCGTGGTCGCGGGGAGACAAAAGAAAAAAAAAATCTCGTTAAATACCCGTATTCATATGTTTGATAATGTGTTCTGATCGCAAAAGTTTAAAAAAGGTCAATTACTTTCTTTTTGGTTTTATTGCTCTTTTAGTAGTTCTATTGGTTCGATATCAAAATGCCTCTTTGCAGTGCAAAGATCGAAAAGATCTCACTCGGCGATCCACCTAGCTATTTTCACTTCTGGTGACCAGTTCCGCTTCCAGGTGTACAGGTCCATCCTCTGTCCAACCAATTACTCGTAGACAGCAATAAAACGTCGAAATGATGTTATCAGCGAATAAATCGGGACTGTATCTGAAAATCGCTTGTTAGTTCAAGTGCGGGGATCGTAAGCGCCCACGTCGGTCGCGATAGATAGGTAAGTTTGTACTGTATTGTTAGGTTTTAAGGTTATACATTACAGTAATCTTCTATACTATACTAATATCATAAAGCTGAAGAGTTTGTTTGTTTGGTTGAACACGTTAATCTCAGGAACTACTGTAAAATGGGGGGAATAGGGATCCAGGGGTGAATGGAAACAATAAGGTATACTAAGTTGATACAGTTCAAATGATGCTTAAATGATGACCGTCATGAGCCTATCCTTTTCCTAACTTTGATGGGGTCGGCTTCCAGTCTAACCGGATGCAGTTGAATTCCAGTATTTTACATGGAGCGACTAATCTCTTTGTGTAATTTATTTCATCACCGCTGCTCTCAAAACGGTAAAGGAAAACATCGTGAGGAAACCGGCATGCACTAGAATAAAAAATTCGAAGACATGTGACATCTACCAATCCGCACTGGGCCCGCGTGGTACATTATAGCCCATTCCCTCTCATTGAGAGGAGGCCGTGTCCCAGCAGTGGGAACATTATAGGCTGATGATGATGATGATGATAATGACATGGAGCGACTGCCAATCTGCAGCTCCTCGACCCAGTTAGTAGTGTTTAATACGATACCACATAAGTAATAGACTGGTTGTCAAAGATTCGGGGTATAGGAATTACGTGTAACGTCTATCAAAGTTCTACAAATAACAGCAGGGACCAACGGATCACTAAGCGTACGCTCGAACCCACTATTTGGTTTATAGTTTAACCCACAAATAAAATGTAAAATGTAAACCAAATTAGCTTGCCCGTTCATGTATCTGTCACCGTAAAATTGTCAAACACATGATATTACAATATAACGTGTTTTTCTCTAGCGATATTATAAACTCTCGAAATATTGTCAACTGAACATACGGAAGTATCTCTGCCCCCATGATCGGGTCTTGGGGCACCCCCCTGTTAGGTTTTTTTTTTTTTTTTTTTTTTTGTTTTGGCAGGAGTGGGAAATCCCCGCGGACACCTCGACTACCTCACAGGTTGTGAGACAGTCGAGGTAGTGCCGGACTCGAACCGGCTAAAACCACACTCCTGCCCCACCAGTGTCCCTCTGACATAGATCAGAGCCCTTGTGTACTTGTTTAAAACTTAATTGGCGGCTGATTTTAAAAAGGCCGAGAGACCACACTTTGTGCTTTAAATTTTGACTATTTGTTGTATTACTGTTCAGAACTTAATTTATTTGTATTTACGTTTTCTATCTTTATTTAATTTTAATACTACTATCTACTATACTACTGTTCAACTAAATTATTTATTGTTTCAATATTTATTACTACTATTCGTTTAATAACTTATGCATTTAAATTACTTTTTTACAATTTTTTAAACTATCTCCATTATTTCTGCCCTCACGGTACTACTCTTGTTTCGTTCTATTTTTGCATAATTTCGTTTTTGGGTTTACTTCTTATTACCGTACTATATATTTACTATATAATATGTAATAGTTTTTAACACCAGAGTGTTATGCGTTGAAACAGATTTCCACACAGTCTGACACAACTTGTCGATTCCACTAAGGTTGACTTACAGACTTGCATAATTTCAGCCACTTTCCCACGAAAGTGACTCCAGTTATCCCCATCCATTAAGCCAACCCTAGTGGTTCGCTCAATGCGTCTGCAATCTGGTTGTGTCAGACTGGTCATCCCTGTGAACGCAGAAGTGGGCGCATCGACAACTTTAGCAATACGCTATGGTTGCTCGTGCGAATGCGTCCCACTTCTTGCGTATCGGGCATTCTATGCTGAACGCATTGTGTGAGTGTTCCCCAAGCTTGGCTCTGGTGCAGTTCACGCACGACGCTGGTTCGCCAAGGTGTTTGACTGGGCAGTCCACCCTAAGGTGTGGACCGCCACAGTGGCTGCATAGGTCAATCGGCTCTACGCAAAGACGCTTGCCGTGACCATATGCAAGGCAGCGCGTGCACTGCACCAGAGGCGTCTGGTCTTCGACGCGCACTCGTTGGAGGTCAATACGCAGTTTGCCCCCCTCGAGTGCCCGCCTCCAGATTGCAGGGGAAACACTCAGCACAATGCTGTTCACGTGAGGGTTTCTCGACTTTTTTCTGAATTTAATTTCAACTTTTTGTTCCTCGTCGCCGAGGCCGTCAAATAACTCCCGGTTCTGATTCTTAAGGGCTCGCAACACGTCCTCGTCACTGTGGAGCAGCAGCACGTCCCTAAGAATCAGAAGCGGGTCCCTGTTTTTCACCTCCTCGACGACGAGGTTCTCTCCGGCCGCTTCTAATCGCGCTTTGAGTTTGCGCCTCTCCTCCTTCGTTTCGCACCCCATAATAACCTTCTGGTCCTTGGCTTTTCGGACCCTCTCTACTCGCACCCAGCCCTCCTTCGCGTCCACCGCTTTCCGCACTCTTTCGAGAACTTCTGCCCCCGTATCCATCTCCTGTGTGGAAGAGACCACCACGGAGTGCAGCGTCGTCCGCTCCGGGGCCTGTGCACCGGTGTGGATTTTGCTGACAGCCGCAACACCCGCGTAAGTGGTCTCCCCCACACTTTCCCTGCTTGCCAGACTGTCTCGGAGCTTTTCCACCTTCTCGGTGTTCTCTTTTACAATTAAGATGTGCTCCTTGAGGGTGGTAATGAGCTCAGTCTGGCTCGCGAGACTCTCGGAAGTGGACGGGGGGCAGAAGTCAGCAGTGAGCGTGGGTTCCGGCACGGCTACAGGTGCGGTAGAGGCCTTGTCGCGCTCGGACTCCTTGACCAGCTCATAAAGCCTGTTTATGGCTTCGAGCACCGCAGTCTTTATCTCGGCCTTGAGGTTGCGAGAGTTGCCCAAATTGAGCTTTGCCTTATTTAGGCAAGCTCTCGCTTCCTCAATGCGGCTGCGGCACTTCGCCTCAGGCTTTTTGAGCGGTCTTGGGGCATCAATAGCAGCTCGGCGCGTCGCCGGAGTGGCAGGGCCCCCCTGTGACGCAACAGGAATCTCTTCTCCGAAGGAGATTCTCCTCCTTGCGTCAGCAGGCGAAAGCATTGCGTTCTCCGTCGATCGCGGCGAGCCGCTAGAGCCAGGAGCCCTCACGGTGCTGGATGGGGTGCGGAACATTTTCAAGTATACGAGCAGGTGTTATCAGAACTGACTCCTGTAAAGAGGGAGTCAGAGCGATATCTACTCGGGAGGAGAGACTTATAAGGTCAGACACTGGACTATTCTGTGTCCCTGTAAAGGGGGGTACACAGAAAATAATAAAACAATATAAAATCAGTTAAAAAGTAAATACAATATTAAATAATTATTAATATACGTCAACGATTGTGTGTCAAATACGATAAAAAAGTTAAAAATACCTAAAAAACTATAAAAAAATCCCTTATCAGAGCAAATCCTAACGAGATGCCAAAAGTAAAATTTTGCCGAAAATCCCACGTCTACCTTCCTATAGACCAGAGGGCGGGTGGGTGGGCAAAATTTTTTCGAGCTAGGGGCGCATGCGAGGTGCCCAGAGACGCGTCTCCGCGCGGGCTAGCGAATTATGGAATAAAACTTGTTATGTGCCGAACAAAAATTTTGAGTTTTGGTCAAAAAACCAGTTTTCGAAAGAAAAAATTTGGATTTTCACCCCACTACCTGGAGACCGGGACACTGAACGCGGACCAGAATTCAGGGAAGAAGGGTGAGGACTATTGCAACTATAATCTAATTTAAAATGTGAAGGAAAATTTGGAAAAACAATTAATTTTGAGGATTTTCTCTGAAAATAAGGGATGAAGTCCAGACGCGCGTGTAAAGTGCGCGCGTTATGGTCAATACGTAGGCGGTGGCCTAGTTAAGTCTGAAAACACTGAAAACAGATTGAAAATCGCACGTCTGGAATAGAAAATATCGACCCCCCCTGTTAGGTTAGTTAGGTTCCTTTAAGCCCTGCACTCGGAAATAGGGGCTCCGTCGACTACGCTTTTTAGGGGAATATAAAGTGTTTTAAGGTTAGGTTATATTAATCGGTATTTTTCAGGAATGGTACATTATCGTTTCATGAGAGTGGTACCATTGGGCAAGGGCGACCCCTCCTTCCCTCCACACCGCGTTAGTTGACTACCATCGCATGCATTTCAGTATGTTTGTTGGACAATATTTCGATAGTTTACTATATCACTAGAGAGATTACAATATAACGTGTTTGACAATTTTACGGTGACATACATATTAACATCCATCGACACACTTTAAGTACTAGGTATGTAGTAGTACTACAAATGCACGCCTGGCATAATTTCCGTCTGATATAAAAACGCACCAAGCGCACAGATAGGTCATCGCCCTCGCGGTGTAGAGTAGAGCCAAGTTCTTGAACATAATGTTAATTTGTTACCAGTTACTGAGTGAATGGTAGTTCTCAGTAAAGCTTAGTGATTAGGCATTCAATTAGCTCATTGTTCGTTCACAACACCTATGCAACTTTACTTTTGTAGGGTTAGCAGAATTGTTTTTTTGTTATTGTTTGACTATTTATATTTTTATGGAGTTACAAATAATTTCTTAATTTTAATTAAATTTTGTAAAATTGGATATCACTACCATGTTTATTAACTGATGTCATCATAGATTTTGAAAAAGGATCTAACTACCTTGTATTTTTAGCTTTCAAATGCCAGTGTAGCAGATGATCAATATTATTTTCTTCAATTTCAGACCATAATATCCACGGATGCTGTTATATTTTTCTCACAAATCAATATTTATAAATCCTTCTAGGGAAAAAACATAAAAAATCATATTCAGTGTGTATCGGAAGATGTGGTCTTTCTAATGCACGTATACAGGGCAGTCAGCCAAAATTCTTGCCTTTCGAAAGCAATAAAGTCTCCTTACGACACAATATGACATCCATTAAGTAGTTCCATCAAGGAACTGTTATTCTTACTAGTGGAACTAGTGATAAAAGAAAATCAACACTAGTTCCATTTGTTCCAGATTCTTTCAAAATGGAACTAGTGATTATAAAAAAAACAACCTGGTGTCCTGAAATACAGATGTCAAGTCTAGCTTAGGCACCAGTCTCCCACAGTATAATTATAGTTGTTACGTAATTTGAACTGATACCTGTCTAATGTGCCTATATTGTGGTGAGAAAATAAATCATTATTATTATTATTAAAAAAAACAACAGTAGTCCCATCATGGAACTGTAATTCTTACTACTGGAACTAGTGATAAAAAAAAATAAACACTAGTTCTATTATTTTCAAATTCTTTCAAAATGGAACTAGTGATTATAAAAAACAACATTAGTTCCATCATGAAACTATTGATGGTACTAGTGACAATGAAGCAAACGCACTTGGACCGCGTGGGTTCTGACCTACTCTCTTTTTTATAGAAAAGGAGAAGATGCCTGTACCCAGGGGGGTAAAACTTCCATACGTTGACTTCAAACCAAATTTTCATATATAGTGCTGACATCTGTGTGTTTAGGTACACCAACGTTTCAACTATCATAACGAGAACAGCTATTTTGGACTCCTTGCTAGTGAAGTAGATAGTCTAGTGGTGACAGCGGTTGCCTTGAGACTAATAAGTTCACAATTTCGAATCCTCAGAATTTCTTTTTGTATTTATTTGGTTGAACAAAAAAAAAACAGCGCCATCTAACAGTTTGGGTACACAGTTTTAAAAACGAAAACCAGGATTGCGCATCTATCTGGTATTATATAGTGTATTGTCTGTGCCTGTATCCTTGCAGTAAATTAATAAACTATACTTCTCCTAAACTCCAAATTAGGTATTGTAATTATTTATTACTAGCGGACGTCACGTGATTTCACCCGCGTTGTTCCCGTTCCCGTGGGTGCACGGGGGTAAAATATACCGTATGTTACTCGCTGATAATGTAGCTTTCCATTGCTGAAAGAATTTTTCAAATCGGTCCAGTAGTTTTTTAAGTTTATTCGTTAAATACAAAAATAAAGTAATACACAAATCTTTCATAGCCTGATATGTCCCATTGCAGGTCAAAGACCTCCCTTCCTCTTTCCATATCTTTGGCTATTTGAGCCCAATCCTTTTGCCAAGAGTCCAGTCCCTAATGTTAACCCATTTACTAGTACTGAATCTGCTATCCCTACCAGATAGCATCTCTTCACGGTAGCGGCCGCAGACAAAGGAGTGCTCTGCTGACGTTACAACAGTACATACTTACATGGAGCCAGAGTGGATCAAATCACTAGTTTTATCTTTTATAGGATGCTTATAGTATGTTATTATCGCCTGCATCGTTTGTTTACGGGTTATCATACTGTGTAATAAATAATTGAATATGTAGTTTTTATATATCTACGTAAAGTGTTATTCAGATGCATCTGAATCCATCTATATAGCTGGGTAGACGTCATAATTATATCCTACTAATATTAAAAATGCGAAAGTTTGTAAGTATGGATGTATGTTATACTCTTTCACGCCAAAACGACTGTATGGATTCGGATGAACTTTAGCACACAGATAGTTTATAACCTGGATTAACACATAGAATACTTTTTATCCTGGTAGTTAGATCCCATGGGGCAATTATCGAACTGGCAGGCAGAAGTTAGTCAATTTATAATGCGTCTGTCTCACCATCAATCCAGACTTTTCCCAACTATGTTAAGGCTACTTCCAGTCTTATCGGTTGCAGTATGGAGAACGGTTGGAACGGCTGGGTTTAATACGATTCCCTTGGTAAGACTGGTTGTCACTTGTGGCTACTGACTACCTGTAACGACTGCCAAAGATCTACAAATGACAGCACCTAAGGCCTGTTGCTATATGAGACATGGAGAAAGCTCGGTGTGTAATGAGTCGCCACCCATCCACACACCAACCTAGGCTAGCGCGACTTAACCTGAAGATTGATCGAGCAGCTGTTATTATTTAGCCCCCCGAGCTCTTAAACTAACAGTCAGTCTGTAACTTTTAGAGGTTCAAGGTTAGGTTGAGAAGTTCTAAGCGTTTGTATGTGGATGCGGACATATCATCATCATCATCATCATCAGCCTATAATGTTCCCACTGCTGGGACACGGCCTCCTCTCAATGAGAGGGAATGGGCTATAATCTAACACGCGGGCCCAGTGCGGATTGGTAGATGTCACATGTCTTCGAATTTTTGGTTCTAGCCGTTCTAGGACATGCCGGTTTCCTCACGATGTTTTCCTTCACCGTTTTGAGAGCAGTGGTGATGAAATAAATTACACAAAGTAATGCGCCTGTCTGGGTTTGAACCCACGACTTACTGTTCGTAAGTTGGGGCCAGACATATCACGACCTAGAAATAGGACACTTTTTATCCTAGTTATACTATACCCGTAGGATTATTACTGACGTCCACACAAGCTTGTTTAGTGGAATAGAGGAATGAGGTAAAAGTTGTGAGCAAAGATTTGAGTATGAATGTGGATGGCTATAATTGAGTGAAGAATGATACTCGTATGGCTAGAAAAGAAGTGTCTGCTGAGATAAAGAGTAAGGATGGAAGAAGAATTTTAATGATGCTGAGCTGACCTCCACTATGGAATCCAATATGGGAATAAGGGCAGGAGATCGATGAAGATACGAGCTTGGTCAATCACTCCATAGGTGCTGATAGGTACTATCGACCAATGTTATCTCTTACCACCCTAAAGACTATTCCCTTATGCAGGCACTCGGCCACTATAGAAGCGGTTGTGTATAAAATTACAAATTTTTCTTTGTCTTTTCGTAAAAAGGTTGGTCAGACATCTGTGATCATTGTTAGAAATCACAGATGTGCCAGTTTTTTTTATTAACATTGCATTTTTAACATTTCCGTGATTTTTTCATTGTAACAGCTATTGGTCACATCTTTCTCGTTTTGTTTTGTTTTGACTACTATTGGTTCTTACAAAAATGGGCGGTTCGCAGATGTGGTCATCGGTGCAAACAATTTTCGTTTAAGAATATAAAGAGACTATGTTGGCCGACTGTACATATTCAGCTGCATCCGATTGCACTGGCAGCCAACCCGTCTCTAACATTGTTGAGAAAAAAATAAGCAGACAGTAATGAGTATAGAACATAGGTAGGTTCGAAGACATCACCACTACAACAAGAACAACACGTAGTTGTGAAAAAGTGCAAATGAACACTATTCTTAGTTTTAACATATTCTGTCACGTAACATAATAAGTTAGAGTTGGAATTGCTTATTAGTCTTTTAGGCTAGATCGTAATTAATTATTTAGAATTTTTTCCTTAATATTATAGTACAAAAAAAACTACAACCACACAACA
The DNA here is from genome assembly GCA_916618015.1 of Xestia c-nigrum. Classification (NCBI taxonomy): domain Eukaryota; kingdom Metazoa; phylum Arthropoda; class Insecta; order Lepidoptera; family Noctuidae; genus Xestia; species Xestia c-nigrum. The sequence goes on from OU745260.1 coordinate 19,898,779, forward strand.
TCAAAATATTCTTAACTAAATTCACGATCAGACAATAAAACTAAAGTATGTTTTTTTTTTAAACTCAAACTCGAAGCATTTGTTTCAATTAGACCTTTACAAGAACTCTTGAATGTAACAGTCACAAGACATAAATAACCTGTGAAAACATTGTAGTTGCCCATTCCAAAGATCTCTATGAAGAAGAACGGGCAAGAAACTCCATGGACTTGGACACTCTTTTAATTCAAAATCTTGGTTACATCACTCATGTAGAGATTATGTAGGGATTATGTAGAAAGACGTGTAAGTCAAGAGCATCCACAGTAAGAAAAATATGAAATTAACAAAAATAAAATAAACCATGGCAGCTAAGAGATGAAAAGTTTCTACTGACGCCACCCGTACATGCACGAATATGACGCAATGATCACTTTTCAAATAACTTCAATTAATAAAAAAAAATAAAAATAAAAAACATTTTATTTCAGGCATTGCACATAATCACACATACAGTTCACCCATAGCAGCTACGTAATGTTATTATATATTAATGATTGAAGATTAAATTAAATTAGATTAGATTCGATTAGGTATTATTATTAAATTAATAAAACAAGGACTGAAAACACTGACCACTCTTCATACTCGACAAACATAAAAGAAAATTAACAAACAGAACAGTTGTACCAACTCATACATAGTTAGCATTATTTTCAAAGGCACTCGAAACACTACAAACTCTTGCGCAACGAGAATGAAATAAAATCGATCGTAATTCGTCGCAAATTGTCCCCACCCTACATTTTGAAAACGACAGAAAAAAAATTGTATTGTTACAAAAAGGGGTGTGACATTGATAGAAAGAGATGGAATCATTCTCTCTCTTTCTTGTAACAAAAGTTTGTGAGAAGAGTATAGTGTTAGAAAAGGATAGAGGTATTTATAGCAATGTTCGCACGTAATAATAATTTTTAATTTTTGTAAGGGTATGTGTACACGATATTGGTACAGTTTATTCTAAAAATTCTAACTGGATTAGGTATTGAAAATATAAAACAACTTTTTTGATTTCAAAGAATCATTCCCTCTGCGTCTATTCCTTTTACGTCTACTCTTCAAACCAATGAATTCTTATTCATAAAACTATAGTCGATAGTAGTCTTAGTATTAGCGGGAACATCTTAAGGAAACCAGCATGCCTGAGAGATGTTTCATGACAGTCATGTAAAGACAAGTCAGGGGCCCATGAGCGGCATGAGACTCTCCACACAAAGTTAGGCCAAGCCACTCTGTAGAAGAAGAAAAAACGGGAACTTTTTCTACATAATTATCTCTCTATTTACGAACACCGGGAAAAGTTTAGAACAAATATTGAGGTCAAGTAAAGTATTAGGCACGGCTTGTTCAAGTACAAAATTACCTACTTGTCTTCCTATCTACCCATAACTAATTTATTTTATGCAACAATTAGTTATTTTAAAATAAAAAATTGTGTAACATATCAAGAGATTTTGCTCATATAAATCTAATTTCCCCCGAAACTTCTAATACATTTATTCTAATCAGTCGAAAATGAGAATGTAGGTAGGTACCGACATTTTCTTATTGGATTTCTATAAAGTACATACATCTTCATAAAAGAGTCGAGAAATGAATATAAATGCTTGAAAGCGTACAGAAGAAGATGTGAGGTGGCAATTTGAACAGAAAATGAGACAGTTTACTTTTAAAGTCACGTACAGGAGGTGGCAAACAGGATATTTGCTCAACTAGGCTTTTTAACTGACGCTACTAGTAGCGCCATCTATGCCGTCGTGGAAGTACTAATAAAAAATGAAGGTAAAACCTTTAAGAAACTTCAGCAACAGTTTTATTAAGATTTTCTTTCATTTCTAGACTAGTAATTTTTATGGTGATCATAATGTAAAATTAAAACAAAATCATATTTACCTAATTGCAAAGAAAGCATTACTAGCGCCATCTGTTATCGAGTAGCGAAATTAAGGAACTGTTTTACAACCAAATCTGACGTTTCTGGCACCCTCGTAAATACAGGGAATGTCTTGTGTATGTGTGCGTGAGCAGAAGCGCTCGAAATTCAAATTTTAGGTGGGGTTCGTCACAGAGTTTGTTTGAATATTTGGATTTTGTTGAAGTTTTGTTTTCGTCAATGGTATTCGTTTGAATTATTTTAATCAGGAAAAACTTTTGTGAAGCTTTGTACATGAACGCAAAATTGCACGTATTATTAATTTGATGAAAATATCGTGTTAAATTAAGTGGGAAATAATAGTGAAGTATGAAACAAGTTTATTTAAAATAACCTAAGCATACCTTATTCTATACTTAAAGTAATTCTATAGGTTTTGCATACTTACTGCCAGTTTCTACCATACCTAAATATTAAAATAGAAAACTACAAACATAGTCATTTTGAATTATTCAATTAAAATGTAGGTAATGTTTGTAAAATTCTAAATTTAAAACATGGATAAAGTTTGACAAGTCCTAATTTTCAATCAAGTTCTCAACTCAAAAATCGGCTAATCAACTTTTTTTTTGTACTTTAAATTTTAATTAATATACTTAATAATTTATACGTTTTCCGGTTAGACTGGAAGCCGGACCGGATGATATATTTTTTGCCTGATTAATCTACATAAATAATATTTTTATTTAAATAAATAAGTAATTTCATATCAAAAAACGACGTAAAATCCTTAATACTGTGCAAAATACCTCACATCGTCCGCTATTGTAAACGATGAATGCAAAATCACCTGAGTATTGAATATCAGTCCTTTGTCAGCGTATAATGGCCACTTATAGCTTTCTGAATAAAAGCTAAATAATGGCCTCCTTTATCGCAGACAGCACTTATTTAATAAGCCAATCAGCCTATAATGTTCCCACAGCCGGGACACAGGCCCCCAGTCGATGAGACGGAGTGGGCTGTAGGTAATCCACGTGGATCCAGTGCGGGTTGATGGATGTCACAAGTCTTACTTGTATCCATAGTCAAGTCAAAGCTATTACTTGACTTGAACTTACCTATTACTTATCCAACTATTTTTCTGCAATAGACTAAAACTTTAACAAAAAGAACCGTCAAGGTGAGTAAAGCTAACCACCGTATCTATGAACAAGTCTAAGTTTTTAACTTAAGTAAAAGTAGTAATTTAAAATACGATTTTTATTCTTCGGTTAAATAATTGCTTGAAGTATTTGTTTCTTTGGTTTAAACCGCTAATCTCAGGAACTACTGGCTCGAATTGAAAAATTCTTTTTGCGTTGGATAGTCCATTTATCGAGGAAGGCTATAGACTATATAACATCACGCTATGACCAATATGAGCGGAGCAGCATTAAGAAATGTTGCAAGCGGGAAATTCACGCGAACGAAGTCGCGGGCAGAAGCTAGTTTATTATAAATATTTCACTCAAGTTAACACTTTGGCTTGTTTGTTAAGGGTGTAAACTACCAAGCCAAAAGGCAAGTCTTCTAAAATATCTCCAGAATAAAAATTAAAAAATAATACCAGAAGTTATTTGTTGGTAAACACCAATTATTCATTTACTTAGAAATACCTAAGTATACCATTTAACGAGTAACAGATCAAAGTAACAACACACACAACCACAAAAACACAAACAAACACAACTACAACAACACCAACAACATTTCAACATTTCTATAGAAAATTAATTTATCTCATAACCCTTGTTTAAATCAGTGTCCAATCTAAATATGTGTTTGGGAACCTATATATTCTGTAATCTAATCGCAATAAATACACACAACCTTAAGAATATGTTTGATTTACAAATATTTTTTTTATTACGTTTGTATGAACAACGCATGCTCCGCCGGCTCCTTAAGCCAAAATCATCATTTGAAAACTTGGCCACAATGTACAAATAATACATTCACAGCCCGAGTACACCCACTGCAGGTTATAGACCTTTTCATGCTTGTACCAAGTTCCGTGTCTGATCCAGAATATTCCCGCGATGGCAATAATGTCGTCTGACCATCTCTTTACAATCCTTGGATCCCACTCGGTCACAGCTTTATTCCACCTACCGTCACAGCGCCTGGGTGCTGTTCATACCCAACTCATTAGAGCACAAAATAATTAGCACGTTTTTATTCAAAAACAAAGTAACTGTATGTAACATCATTCACTTTTATAATTCGCTGTACTTGTGAAGGACAATACCCCAGCATCGTGTAGTTCCAACACTATAATTATTATTTAAATTATTAATGGAACACACATTGTTTTCTGCGAAAATAAAATTGCAAATGATGTAGTGTACTACAATTATTACAATTTTATTTAAATGCCTATGCAATTATTTTTGATGCAAGCAACTGAGTCGAAAATGACCTTCAGGCTAAATGTACGCACGCAACTAGAAAACATGGAATTATGCGCTTTGAGGAGTGTTTCAAGTATTGTTTTAAATGTTTTGTTATAAAGTGGCTCTCTTAGCAATTGTTACTAAAAATTTAGATAGTTTTAAGTGTCATTTTAGGTAACCTTCTCTGTTTTTGGGTTTTGGAGTGGCAACCGCGAACCGAAAGACTTTGCGTTGGAAGACCCCCCACTAGGAGGACCGATGACCTGGTGCAGGTTGCGGGAAACCGTAGTAATAGTTTGTTTTTATATTTTTTTTTTATCTCCCTCCATTTTAATCATCATTTTCTATTGATCATAATTTTCCTGCCCTAGTCCCATTCTACTTGGGGACGGAGCAATAAGTTTTCTTCTTCCATTATCCCTATCGTCAGACTTTTCGGCCTCTTATACTCCTTTCTCTTTAATTTTTTTTATAAGTCCATAAATAAAATCTTTATAAGTTCCATTTTCCTGGTAGAGCAGTGTACCTACAATACCGATGCTTGTAACAAAAAAATACATGTGATTGTGACACATATTATAACTTCCCCAATAAACATAACTATGCGTAACTGGGTCACACTTAACAGAGTACCAAAAAAAAACTACAACAAAAAAAAACAAAAAAAAAAACGCTACTGGCAGGTAAATCAGATTGCAAGCGATGCATGAAAAATGACTCCGTCGGGTCGTAATTAAAAAAAAAGTAACGACAATAGAGTTCTTAATTTAAATTCGAACGTTACAAAAAAAATACCCCTATCAAGGGTCATTTTTTGCAAGTGAATAAAAAATGACCCTCATTTTAGTGTCACTGAAATGAAACAAAAGATGAAATTTGACTATTACCTTTTGATACTTTTTGATTTAAAGCTTATGTTACAATGACATAGTTGAGAGAAAATGGTGGATTCAGTGACGAAGACAAAAGGTTTTTTTAGCTTTTTGATTATAATCAGTATGTCGCATCTTTATTTGTGACGGTTCCGGATTTGTTTATTATTTTTATTCATAGAGTAAAAACACAATAGTGTACAGTAAGCCGTCTCGTAAGCCTTTACATTGCAAAATAATATTCTCACGTGATTTTGATGAGATTAAACATAAATAAATAATGCAGTTGTGATTCAAAGAATCTGACTGTGCCTACAAACATCGCTTTATTATTTAAAATCTGCCAAAATCTCTACTTTTCAAATAAACGAGCAAAGAATTATAAATAAATAAATCTCTTTATGGCGACACTTGGGGGAGGCCTATGTCCAGCAGTGGCCGTCTTTCGGCTGAGATGATGATGATGATGATGAAATCTCTTTATTTCATTGTGAAATGTACCCGTGCACTATTAACAACACCAGTGTCTATCTCACAGTAGTAAAAACTTATATTTACGTCATCATTATTTTATGAAGTGATAACATATGATTTTAATAATATTATTGAAAATATATTCAGCTATGTTTCGAAGGAAATGTTTACCGACTTTCACGACTGTAACCCAGGGTTTGAATTATCCGGGGCTGCGGGGCTATTCGTGGCCCCGGAACATTAAGGGCTAGGAAGGGACATGGATGGGGTTTAGTCAGTAAAAGTCTGACACTTCCTCCCGCTCCGCCCCGAGTGGGAGAAATCATATTTGATGATTCCCATCCGAAAAAAAAAAAGTACCTAGGGTTCCAATTATCAAGATATAATTATCATGACTCTTTATTCCTAAGTTTTAACACAAAGTTAAACAATCTGGTTGTTGATTTATTATTTAGAATGTTTGTAAACGTTATTTTTTAAGTTGGCACCTATAAGGCAATGGATAGGGTGCGCCTAAGTTCACCTAAATCTTCAACTGCGATAAGTAATTGGAAATCCGAAAATGTTCTTCCTAACATTTTTCATCATAACAATCACAATTACTAACTACTCTGTCTCTAATGTTCATAATTCTGAAGCAGCGAATTTTTTCTAAGTATTTTTTTCATAGTGCCCCCCAGACGACACTCTGACCAACCCATATATATATTTTTTTTTATATATATTTATTTACACTTGGTAAATATTTCTTTCTGAGTATGAGTGAAAATATTATAGTAATTATGTTAAAAGCGTTATGATAAAAAAAACATTAGGAGTTTAAATATATTTACATTAACGATATTATTAATTACAATTTTCAGAAGCATGAGTGTTATGAACATCGCCGCCGCGGTAGCACTACGAATAGTATGAATGGAAACTTCAGGATGATAATTTTTAGGAAGAGTGATCATTACAAATCATTAGGAAGAACAATTTCGAGTAAAGAACTTTAGGTGAGCCAATGTGGACCCCAATGGATACTCAAGGATAATCGCGTTCTGACACACGAGAAGTTTGTTAATTATTGTTTTGTGTTTATTAATTACTAGCTGACACACGCAACTTCGTCTGCGTCACATACCGAGAGAAAAACGAAAGGAAAAAAAACCCCGTTTTTGCAACATTTTTCATTCCTGTTCCGCTCCTTATGGTCATAGCGTGATGTTATACAGCCTATAGCCTTCCTCGATAAATGGACTATCCAACGAAAAAATATTTATCAATTCCACCAGGTAGTTCCTGAGATTAGCGCGTTCAACCAAACAAACAAACTCTTTTGCTTTATAATATTAATAATCTAGATTGTTTTGCAATTGTTGTGATTATCAAGATTATTATTACAAGTTATAATTTCCCAATGATAATTATGATTTCGAACCCGGTTGCAAACCAGACCTACTTATAACATCGCTTTATTATTAACGATATCTACCAAACAATAAACATAAATACACAATGCTATGATGATAGGTACAACGGCGCCAATTTCCTTATTTTGAAGGAAAAACCTAAAAATATCAATAGGAAAATGAACTACAAAATACAGCCATTCTGTGTTAGTTTTGAAAATAATCTACTCTGATTGAGTATATTCATAATTATGCGTAAATCAGTATTATTAATATCGTACTTATTAAATAGTTACTTACATTATAAGTAAAAAAATATAAAATTATTTGATACCCTGATGGAATTAGTGTACAGCCAGAAGAATACACAAAACAGTTTTAGGAAATGATGGAAAATAAAAACAATCGCTTTTGACTTTTTCTTAGTGTTAACATATTTATTACATATTAGTACTCTTGACAAAGGAGAGTTTAATTCAAACTCAGTTAGCAAACCTTTGAGTGATAGAAAGAGCAGTGTCAAAAACGTGACAATTAACATCAAAGTGAAAATCGCGGAGGAAGCTTCAATCAGTCAACGCAAGAAAGAAAAAATGACAGACACTAATTGGTCAAGAGTTCGAGATCGACAGTAAGTACCTACCCACCTACAATATCAATCTGAACAAAGGACGTGTAAAAGTGTTTGTGAAAACCAATTTGCAAAATAAATATAAAAAAAAAAAAAAAAAAAAAAAAAACCTTCAGTCGCTGCAGCACATCTCCTTACCAATATTGTACAGCAAACAGCTAGCTCTAAATACATAAATAAATATCGCTGAACATTAACACACAGCGCCACCTAGTGCCACACTAAGCAAGGCTTGTGTTGTGGACACCAGATAGTTGATATACTACATATTTACTTTTGTGTTTGTAAATACATACTTATTACACATATAAACATCATGACTTCGAAAAAAATGTCCATGCTCATCACACAAACATTTGCTCCTACCGGGATTCGCCGCTCGTGAGGAGCTTTTAAAGTATTCCATTGTAAATTCGGACATCCAAACATTCGGCGAAACAAAAATAATATTTAATTTGCCTTAAAAATATTCGTTTAAAGAAAATTATGCCAAGTGTACTATGCCAAATACATTTTGGAGCATCAAGATTCTGCCAGATTGATATATGTATAATTGCATTAATTCTAACTGTGACATTTTAATAATTTGTAACTCTATTTTTATTTTTTTTTTGTTTTTAGATTCTTAACAATTTTTTGAATTTTTTGCGTGCCTATTTTCAGGCAGAATGTACATGGCTCACTCCATTCTATTCCACCTGTATTTTAATGTAACCTACATTCATGGCAAATAAATGATTTGATTTGAGAAGGATATCTTTATTACTCGTCATCTCATCAGACACCTCCGTTCACGCAATGGGGTTGCAAACATAAAAAATGCATTTTTAGAGTACTGACAATCGGTACGGGTCAGAACCTATCAGTCACTATCAGTACGGGTAAAATATTTCTATGCAATCTAATGCGGTTGTTCATAAAGATCGGAATTGACCCGTACCGATTGTCAATATGTTAAATGATAAACGATAAACGATAAACGATAAACGATAAACGATAAACGATAAACGATAAACGATAAACGATAAACGATAAACGATAAACGATAAACGATAAACGATAAACGATAAACGATAAACGATAAACGATAAACGATAAACGATAAACGATAAACGATAAACGATAAACGATAAACGATAAACGATAAACGATAAACGATAAACGATAAACGATAAACGATAAACGATAAACGATAAACGATAAACGATAAACGATAAACGATAAACGATAAACGATAAACGATAAACGATAAACGATAAACGATAAACGATAAACGATAAACGATAAACGATAAACGATAAAGGATAAACGATAAAGGATAAACGATAAAGGATAAACGATAAAGGATAAACGATAAAGGATAAACGATAAAGGATAAACGATAAAGGATAAACGATAAAGGATAAATGATAAATGATAAATGATAAATGATAAATGATAAATGATAAATGATAAATGATAAATGATAAATGATAAATGATAAATGATAAAAGATATTTATTCAGCAAGTAGGTGTTCTCAAACACTTTTACACGTCATTTTTTTAAAACTAGATGAGTCCGGTGTTTCGTACCTGACTACTCTGGGAAGAAACCGCCAAAACAAACTCAGAGGTCATAGTCTCTTTTGAAGTCCAGACAATCTTGCTTAATTCACATGAGGACTATGCAGATTAGTGTCTGAGATGGTCTTTTGAAGAAAGAACCACACAGGTTTGAGTGGACCTGTCCAGTCAGTGCAAGCATTTGTCGGTTATCGTGTAGCTCGACTTACAACTCAAGGAGCTCAACGAAACGACGAACAATACCAAAGAAAGGACATTAGGTCGCTTATAGTACTCAAACTGTTTTTTTTTCACGACTGTCTAGTCGTGGGACAAAAACAACAAAAAGTGACCCAGAAGGTCCTCACATTCACAATAATTAAATAAAATAAATACTAATTTACAATGCGTTCTTTATGTTTGCACCCGTAGATCCCATATCAAACTTCACGCTGGTCTCTTTATAACATATCTTTATTATTTTTTCAGTAAACACCTCTTAATAAAAGAGGGCTGGCTGGAAATGCGCGGAAAACACATTAAAACATGGCGCCGTTGCTACTTCATGCTTTTCGAAGACGGCCAAATGTTTGGCTTCAAGAACAATCCTGAACCCGACTTCCGTAGCGAAGTTCGCCATATCTACTATGTCGGATTTAAAACGCCTGTCAAGTTCGAAGAAGACGATGTTGATGACAGAAGAAGAATTTTTACAGTATCCACGTGGTACCCTGGTGAACGAACGTTTGCTGCCCTAAGTGATCAGGAGCGCGACGATTGGGCAAAAGCGATCAAAACTGTGAGCCTTAAATCTTTGGAAGTTGTTACAGGTTTGGCCTTTCTGCAACACGGTAGATGAATAGTATCAAAAAATTGCAAATCTCTTTTGTCCGTCTGTTAGAGTATTGGAAAATAATGTTTTTGTGAACCAATGAATACTGACAAAGATAAAAACGCATCAAAACTCGGGAGTGGGGGTTCGTGACGTCAGAACGCACTAAAAATTATACCAAGGCGTATTGAGAATTAAAAAGCGTCGCATCTTTGTCAAAATTACGACAAAGCTGCGACGTTTACGCAACAAAAGAAAAAATACGGATCATGTATTTTTTTAATAATCTAAATGACAGACTAATTCGATTTTTTTGCCGTCTACCCTATTGTGTGATGTCTCCCGTGCCTCTCAAGGTAATTAGAGGTTACAGAAGATGTACGGTTTCGAACCGACCTGCTGCAAACGCAGAAACATTTCTCTTTCGTATTATAACAATGTTTGTATAATTTTTGGTTAATTGACAAAAACATATTTACTTTCGCGAACTCTTAATGTAGTTGGTATCGGTACACCTAATAAACTTTTAGGGCATCTTCACACGTACCACAACCACACCACGTCGCAACGATAAAATGCTGTCAAGCTGTGGTTACGTGTGAATAGTGTCGCTGAAGCTTTTTGTAGTTGCGTTGTGGTACCGACAAAATGGTGTGCGTACGCGCAGCGGAATGTTGTTGAATTTAAAGATTTTAATTATGCAGATATTTAGTGTATGACGTCGTATAATTGTGTATGGTAAAAAAAAATTTGTGCACGCAACCATTGTGGAGAAATTCACCAAAAACTGATTCCGCTGGGCGAACGTTGTCCTGGCGGAACTTTTTTTAATCCATAGCCTTTAGAAGAAAAGAGATGTGTCCAAAAATTAGTGTGTATTTCTGTGTAATTGTGTATGTATGAATAAAACTAGTGCATCCATAAACTTCGGAGAAATTCAAGTTTCCGCTACGCGAACGTTTGGCCATTAGCTAGTTTTCATATAAAGCGCTTACATAGAGAACTGTAGATTTTTACATACGTTGTTTTGAATTTGTTTATATTATATTAAAAAACAGATTTAGAAAAAATCGTAGGGCTTAAAAGATAAAAATATAAACGTAAAATACGCTTATTAGGTCTTAGTTCTTAAAGTATGCACTTTGGGGTCTAGATTTTCACGTTTATACAAACCTTGTAAGTGTCTGCAACATGTTGCCAAGTATCAATGATGTTCCGTTAGTAATTAAAGAGTTATAGGACAAATTTACCATGAATAGATCACTGTTTACAAAGCAGTCAAATATCACGACGTTCTAAATGAATTGCATGGTAAAATGTATGCCAATAATTAGTGTATTCATTCAACTATTCACATGCAAAATTTCATGTCATTAAATTCAGTAATTAAAAAAAAACAATAATAATACTGACGAAGCATCGAAAACCTACATAACCCGACCAAGTTCGGATGGCTACAAAAAAGCGGCCGTGCAATATATTTAGGTAACATCCCAAAATTTACAGTATAATACCGGTATTGAATTGGTATAGGTGATAACACAATTGTTGTTTCGTTTATAGGTAATTTATTTTTGTACACCTACTTTTTTAATGTATTTGACTATGACAGAAAGTAGGTACTATTTACGTAGGTACTGTATTTAAGTATGCGCTTGAGACTTGAGATATAATCTAAATATATTATTTAAGACAAACAAAATTCATATAGCTAATTTCTATTGAAGATTTCACGGATCAGGATTAAAAAAAAATCGGAGATCGGGGATTAATTAAATATTTACCACATGTATGTACTACTGTTTAGGTAAATATTTATCATATTGTAGCTTATTACACTATTTAACCAATAGACTAGGCATGCACGAGCGTTCCCCTTTGCAACTTTAGTGAATCATGTAGATAGTGGCGTTATTATTAAAAAAATATTTTTCATTCAAGAAATGCAATTGTATTATTTTTTCCTAACGCTTGTGTATGCAACTGTACCATATTAATAAATACTATATTGGAAGGTTAAGAACGTTTCTTAGATATATGGCACGGCCGCTTTTTTGTAGCCATCCGAACTTGGTCGGGTTATGTAGGTTTTCGATGCTTCGTCAGTATTATTATTGTTTTTCTTTAATTACTGAATTTAATGATATGAAATTTTGCATGTGAATAGTTGAATGAATACACTAATTATTGGCATACATTTTACCATGCAATTCATTTAGAACGTCGTGATATTTGACTGCTTTGTAAACAGTGATCTATTCATGGTAAATTTGTCCTATAACTCTTTAATTACTAACGGAACATCATTGATACTTGGCAACATGTTGCAGACACTTACAAGGTTTGTATAAACGTGAAAATCTAGACCCCAAAGTGCATACTTTAAGAACTAAGACCTAATAAGCGTATTTTACGTTTATATTTTTATCTTTTAAGCCCTACGATTTTTTCTAAATCTGTTTTTTAATATAATATAAACAAATTCAAAACAACGTATGTAAAAATCTACAGTTCTCTATGTAAGCGCTTTATATGAAAACTAGCTAATGGCCAAACGTTCGCGTAGCGGAAACTTGAATTTCTCCGAAGTTTATGGATGCACTAGTTTTATTCATACATACACAATTACACACAAATACACACTAATTTTTGGACACATCTCTTTTCTTCTAAAGTCTATGGATTAAAAAAAGTTCCGCCAGGACAACGTTCGCCCAGCGGAATCAGTTTTTGGTGAATTTCTCCACAATGGTTGCGTGCACAAATTTTTTTTTACCACACACAATTATACGACGTCATACACTAAATATCTGCATAATTAAAATCTTTAAATTCAACAACATTCCGCTGCGCGTACGCACACGACAAAATGTCGATGTGGTTGCGTTGTCACCAGTAGTTGCGATGCAGTTACGTGGTCTGCAGACACAGTTCGACTCCGGTTTTCATAGCGGAAGCACTGTCGTTGCATCGACGCAACGTTGTGTTTGCGATGTAGTCGGCCACTAGTTCGCAGTGTCGCTGGTGGTTGCGATTTGGTCGGATCACACACACACGGTCGATAACGACTGCGAAATGTGGTACGTAGTGTGGTTGAGGTGTGGTTGTGGTCGTGGTGTGGTTGTGGTAGGTACGTGTGAAGAAGGCCTTAGTGTTACACTGCAAGTGATAAGGTGCCAACTTCGTGCTGGACCATACAGAAGAAAGAAGCATTTATATACGCTAATTTAACTTGGTTCAATAATAACAGTGACGAATTGTGCCAGGCTACATAATATTTTAGGTCTGTATAGTACTTTAGTAATTAATTATGTATTATAGAATAAATACTGTACATAAATTAAACTTATTTTTTTTTGCTAGCCTACGTCGTATCCCGCTGCTGGGCAAAGGCCTACCCTTTCTCCTTCCATACCTCTCTGTCTTGTGCGATCTCCGGCCTGTTGATGTTGGCCCTGCAAAAGTGATCAGATCGTCACGCCACCTACGTCGAGGTCTATCTCGTCAGCGCTGTCCTTCCTCAGGCGTCCAATGTGTGACGATCTTTACCCATCTCTCCGAGTGCATCCGTGCCAAGTGGCCCGCCCACACACATTTCAGCCTGGCTGTTTTTCCCCAACATCTGCTACTTGGGTTGTGGAGCGCAGGGTGGTGTTTCTAACGCGATCCCGTCATTATCGCGCGGTTCTCCAGAGCTGCCGGGCAAATGGGGCCTTAGGTTATATTGTTCTGTAATGATTTGTAAGTCTTCAAGTGGGATTTGGACTATAGTCCACCACGCTAGTCCAATGCGGGTTGGTGGACGTTGCCAGAGTCTCGTTCGTTGAACAGCAGGGTGCGCACGGGCACGTGAGGTTGGCTTGAGCCTTTTCGGATGGTAACTTCATATTTATTTTTATTTTTACTACCTTTCTACGTATATTAAAACCAGTGCTGACCAATATGAAGACCAGAATAGCTTCGAAACTTCTGTTTTTTCTTCATAATTACGAGAATCTTACGACGCGAAACTTCGCCCGTGATTTCGTCCGCGAAAATAATGATAGCTCTACCAATTTACATGACATCAATATAATTTTTAACCTATGTTACTTAGTAAAGATATAACTTTCTTATCACTAAAGATTTTTTTAAATCGGTTGAGTAATTTTTGAGTTAGATCGTAACAAACATACTAAAATCAAATCTATCCTCTTTATAATAATTATTAGCTTATTATAACGTGTGATTTTCATAAAATTATTATTTTAAATTATTTAGTTATAATTACAGGAAATGTAAATCGATTTTTGCGACTGCTTACTGTACAACCAACAAATAAAAAACAGGAAGAAATAAATAAATAATATAAATCAACAAAGCAAAATCACTACCTCCGCCGCGTCTGTCTGTCTGTTCGCGATGAACTCAAAAACTATTGCACCGATTTTCATGCTATTTTCACCAATGGATAATGTAGTTCTGGAGGAACGCTTAGTATATAATTTTCGGGCGAAGCCACAGGCATTAGCTAGTCCAAAAATATAAATCGTACAAATAGTTATAAGTAAGTACCTATATAACCTATGATGATGTTTGTCCTTATTTTTAAGGAAAAAACTATACCTATACGTAGTTTTTGAACAACAATTACCACAAGCTGAAAAAATTACAACCATTCTATGTTAGTTTTGACAGTATCTAAGTACATACTTTGTGAGCGTCTGTATTGTTATTACAAAGGCTGACGATTTAGCTGCCTGTCTCAGAGAAAACTTGTGTGTAATGATCCCAGTTGTCGATTAATACACTTATATGCGTGTCTGATTATATCTAAGCTTTGTGCGATTAAATGAAATCTTGGGCTTTGTGTGAACATACTTGATTGTGCACATGACTGTACACAGAAGACATTAACTCAAATTGAGTTTTCTACCCGCGAATCGTTTGTGACAAACATGTTAATATAGAAGGTTTCAGTATACCCACCGATAAAGCACAAAACCTGGCTATATTTCAATTATCAAAGTGATTAAAAGTGCCAATGGCGGAGCGGCCTTCAAGAAAAACAGTTGTTAACAATAATTGGTTAAGAATTCGAGGCAGACAGTAAGTACTTACCCAAGACATTAAAATTTACTATAATAATATGAATGCGAAAATAACTCTACATCTATCTTATACCAGCCGACCCGACAGACGCTGTCCTGTCAACTATGAATATTGAATCTGAATTGACCTACATACTACCTACCCACTACCTACGCACTACCTACCCACTACCTACCCACTAGCTACCCACTACCCACCCACTAGCTACCCACTACCTACCCACTACATACCCACTACCTACCTATGTTCCTTCCTCGCCCTTTACGTTCCGGGGCCGCGGTATCTCTTTCGAATAGGCCAGGCCTAGGCAGCCTAGGCAACCTCGGCAGGCTTCGGCCCCTGCGGGCCCCTCTCTTTATGCTGACATCTCTTTGAGGCGCACTTGGAACACAAACTCGCCGTCGACACGGCCTGTCGTCATTAGACGGACGGACGGCTACCTAGCCCATAGCTAAGCGTCCACAGGGCCGCGAAATAGAACTTACCTTGGTTCTATTTTCAAACTTTTATATTCTTATTTTTCAGTGACCTCGTGGTAATGGAAGGCTGGCTTGCAATGAGAGGTGAGCACCTTTACACGTTGAACCGCTGCTACTTCGTGATCTTCAAGGATGCCCAAATGTTTGGATTCAGGAGACAGCCGAACCCCGACCACCACTACGACCCTTGCCATAGCTACAATCTGTTGGGGGCTGATGTCAAATTTGAAGGCGATTATGAAGATCTCTTCATACTCTTCACCATAACCATGAGGAAACTAAACTCGGATGTGTGCTGGGTATCTACGTCACGAACGTTTTCTGTCAAGACTTTTGAAGAACGTGACAATTGGGCGAATGCCATCAAGTTTGTGAACAAGTAGGTTGTTTTAATTTAGAAAAGAAAATGTTTGTGGCTCAAAGCAAGATGCAAAAATGGACTCTTCATTTTTGCATCCAGGTTTACTCTAGTTCACAAAGAAAGAAATACAGGAAAAAAAGATATTTATTTGTTTCACAGGAAAATTAAAAAAAAAATGGTTAAATTAATATTAACCTATTGAATTGTATTGTATAACGGGTTGGTGCCCGCAACTTCACGTCAAAGCGCGTATTTTGCGTACGGGCTATTATCCCCCACGCGGGCCCAGTGCGGTTTGGTGGATGTCACATATCTTCGAATTTTTCGTTCTAAGACATGTCGGTTTCCTCACGATGTTTCCTTCACCGTTTTGAGAGCAGTGGTGATAATAAATTGCACAAAGTAATGCGCCTGTCTGGGTTCGAACCCACGACTTACTGTTCGTAAGTCTGGGCCACCACTGGTAACCGCTGCTAATAATAACGTATTTACTCAACATAATTTGGCTGAAATCTTCGCTTCTTCGGGAATTAGTAAACTAAACAAATTTTAATTATTTAAAAGCAAACGAAATTGGTGCGGTATTAGGTCACAAGTATCTCAGCATGTAATAACAGTAATTCCATACATACCAATCTATACTAATATTACAAAGAGCAAAAAAAACTATTTTTGTGTGTGTATGTTTGTATTGAATAAACTCAAAAACTACAGTGCCGATTTCAAAAATTCTTTCACCATTAGAAAGCTACATTCACCCTGAGTAACATAGGCTACATTTTATCCCCGTAGTCCCACGGGAACGGGAACTACGCGGGTGAAACCGCATGACGTCCGCTAGTGATTGAATAATCCTGATTCGTTTGATTAAAAAGTTGTCCAAAAACGCAAAGATTTTTCAACTTAATCACTTCTAATCAATCAATCAATCAATCAATCCAAACAACAACATCACCAACACAACAACACACATCACACACACAACACACACACATCACATCACCAACATCTAATACTTCCTGCACTTATCCCATTCAACTTGTGGTCGGTACAACATGTTTATCTCTTCCTTTCTCTTCTGTCAGACGTCACGGCATTATTTACTCCAATCTCTTTTACATCATTCCTCACACAATTCATCTATCTTTTCTTTGGTCTTCCTGCCCCTTTGCATCCATCATAAATTTACATTCATCACTCTTTTACTTGGGTATCCTCATCACAAATTCATACCAGTGATTTTTGACTCCATAAAAAACTCATTTTATCGAGAATGACTGTCAAATTTATCTTATCGAGTCCTATCGAATCCTACGTACTTGCACTGCAAAGCAGATACCCTTTCAACTTCTTCGTAAATGGCGCCATTTTCAAACTTCTTATAATAGACTACTTCTTTTCTTAATCCATTCTTGTCGGCTCACACATCTATCAACATTCGCATCTCTGCTATATGCAACAGTTTTTTCTATTAATTGTTATGATGGTAAAACACAGGTGAAAATAAATTCTATTAGATATTTATCAATTTTACTGCGACACAAGTATTTAGATGTAAGCAAACACACCGTATGTTATTGACTGAATCCAATCTAACGTCAAGCCGTTTAAACGCACATGCTAGGCAGATGTTCCTAATACCTTTGTTCGTCTAAGTATCTAAGCCTAGGTACTTGTATAGGGCTTTATTGAGCTTAGGGATGCGCTGTACTTGCATTTGTATCGATCAAAACCAGTTCGCAACTATTAGATAGCATTCTACAATCGTCTATCGAATGACTTCAGTCCATCATCATTTCTACCTTATCTCAACCATTGTGAGGTCGGTTTCCAGTCTAACCAGATGCAGCTGAACATCAGGAGCGACAACCTATCGGACAATTAGAACTGTAGAATGCATCAGGACCGATGGGCCAAAGTCGCCACTCAGTGGGTGCCAGAAGACGGGCAGCGTCGCCGAGGGAGGCCTAGAAAACGCTGGCGTGACGACTTAGAAGCTTTTGCGATAGATTGGCCTGAGAGAGCCGCACGTAGAGAGGAGTGGAAGAATATGGGGGAGGCCTTTGCCCAGCAGTGGGACAATACAGGCTAATAAAAAATAAAATAAAATAAAATAATAACGTACCCCTTGGTCAGACTGCTTGTCAGACTTGGCCACTGACTACTTGTAACGAACCTACTCTGGAAATTCTACTATTGATAGCCACTTGAGTACAGGGGCCCTGCTCCCTAACGTTTCGCACATACGGACGGATCTATCCGTCTCTCTCGCGCACGTCTGCAGACGAGTGCGTGTGAGAGACGCGGATAGATCCGTCCGTATGGACGAAACGTTAAGGAGTAATAGGTCCTCAGCAACGGCTCAGTGTGTTTTATTATGAGATACGGAGGAACCTCCGTATGTAATGTATGGTCGGTCACCCATTCACAGAGCGACCGTGGCAAACTCGGCTTAACCTGAAAATTGACCCTTGCAGCGGTTATTATTTAGCATTAGCTCTTAACAGCAATAGCTCATCACAGTATCGTATTCAAATGAATACGATACTGTGATGGGCTGTGATGCAAATGCATCGATTCAAAATATCTGAGTATCTCATCATGTAGTATCGATATAAGTATTGGCTTAGAATAGATAGTGCATCACTAAGGGTTGAAACAAGGTGCTATTGCGCTATTAAGTGATACCTTTTTTATGCTTGTTATAATATATTAGCAGTGTAGGGAATACTAAGTGTTTGTACGTTAGTGTAACAGCAGTTGGTCTAATTTGTAATCTATGCTTAGGGCAAATTAGCTGGGTCATAAATTAGATAGATGATGTTACAAATATAACATTCATTTACCCTGAAGCCTACAGTTTATTTCCACATACGAAGAGACAGACAGAAATGTATTCGAAAAGGTGTTGCTTTTAAAAAAATGCAAGAAGCTAGTAATATCTCATCGATGCCAATAAGTAACTTTGAAAATATAACACAACAAGAAGCCACCGAGGAGTTTTTTAATAAGTGTTTGCATAAAAGTATCTGTATTCGTTTTGTTATAAACCAGAAGTGTGATCTTTTTCTAACTTTGAAAAACTGAATGGCGCAGCGGTAGTAAGACTGCCTTACGTTCTTAAAGTCCTGAGCTCGAATCCCGGTAGGAGCAAATGTTTGTGTGATGAGCATGGGCATTTTTGATTCCTAGTCATGTCCATATTATGTCTAATAAGTGTGTATTTATAAACAAAAAGTATCTATAGATATAGTATATCAACTATCTGGTGTCCACGACACAAGCCTCGTTGGTGCAGTGTGGCACTGGATGGCGCTGTGTGTAATATTCAGCGTATATTTATTTATTCATTCGTCAACTTTCATAAAATATTCAAGTGACTGCTAATTCGACTTCTCAGGATCTATCAGATATTATGTATGTATGCTATTTAACATCTTTTATAACCTTAAAACGCCATCCTAACTGCGGGAACGCATTTTCTACTCTCGTCCTTGTGATCGCAGGTCGCATTGTAAAGCGTGAATTCTTGTCGCGCTGACGGTTCGGTCGCGAACATTGAGTTCTTTAAAGCACCATACTGATAGCCGTATTTTGTTCTCACTGACGTCACGACTGACCGTGCGAGCCGACCGTCAGCGTGGCAAATTTTCAGGCCTAAGAACCTCCTCGAATCCCCTTTTTTTTCTTTTTTTTTTTTGGAATGTGCATCTCGCAGTTCAGTCTAAGAAGACTGGCTTCTGCTTAACCGGGCAAGTCCTGTGGTTGCCTTGAATTTAAGGCCTCCAGCCAGGGCGCCTCGAATCCCCTCTGCACTCTAGGGACTTATACTCCTATCCTTTCACTGATGCCGCGCGGTTGTGGGTTTCCCTTCCTCCTCACATTAGGGACTTGAAGTTCCAAACAGTTGCAGTTTCCAAAAGAAGAGTGAAACCATTTCGCCGTCCCCGGGGAATAAAATGGTAATGTGCTATAACGATAGTTTTAAGTTTATTGCATATTCGATATTTAGAGGTCCGATTACACTTGGTCAATTTTTTTCAGACATTTCCAACCCTTATTGTAGAAACTACGAAATTTTCATGTGTATTGTAATAAATTTAACAATATAATTTATTTATATACTTAGTAGACTTTTTGCAACGAATAAAATTGTTAGAGACTATTACAATTCTTTCGATACGTTACAATTCCAGTAAGATGCTCTTACCATTATATTCGCGGGAAAAATAGTCAACCTAATTTGCGTAAAGCTCAATACAATTTTATTCCGGTAACAGACAATTTTATTTTAATATCGTTAAGTTTTTAACGATATATTTTATTACAAATCAAAAAAAGTAATATCGATTACTGCACCTGAAAACTAACATATTTTCTGTAATCGGTATTAAAATTTACCACTGAACAAAGAGAAAGTATCTATTTCAGACCTTTTATCAACTCGGGAATCACGAACTTCAATGGCAATACATTGTTCGATACACAGATGTTAAACCTGGGGCCTAATTCTACTATTTTAATAAATTTGTCACTCCAACACGATTCCATTCTCATCCCATTGTCATTTTGCTTAAAGTTCGTAATCTGCTAAATTCATAATGGTCGGTCAATGGTCTTGTAATAAAATAGTGTTTTAATGACATTGTCCTATTGTTATTATTATAAAACAATTAGTACAAATGGTTTTCGAAATGTACTACTAAATGCGAACATTTATTCATGCCAGATTTCATGTAGGTAATAGGTTTGTAGGTTTCATGTAAATAATGGCGCCATTATGATAGTAGAATTAACAAACTTGTCAAAATTTGACAAAACTTGGTCATGATGAAATCAATGATCGACTACTCTGACACTATTGTAATAGCAGAATCGAGGCCCTGTAAAGCGAATAACTTTATATGGAAAAAACAATAGAACACAAACCATAAAATACTCATTTCCTTAAATAATAATATTAACGTTTGCAAAACATACCTTTTAAATACGATAAAATATCCGAACAAACCGTTTATACCGCATTAGAAAAATTAAAAGCGACGGAAGTTTAACCGAAAAAAGGGGAATTCATAAAAACAGGCCCCATAAGATGAGTGATACTACGAAAGAAAGCGTGATGGCGCATATTAAAATATTTCCTGCTGTAGAATCCCACTATGTCAGGAAAGAAATAAATCGACACTATTTATCAGAGCACCTAGACATTTCTAAAATGTACCGATTGTATGAAATCTGGTTCCCCAATCAACATTATTCTGCAGAACACAAGGCTTCTTTTGGGACAAGCCCGCCACACACGCCCAAACCACTGTAACTCCTGAATGCCAGAATCAACAGTGAACCACCAGAAAAGCGCCGAGACAGTGAAGCTCGACGAAGTCCCAGAGAATGAATTTAACTGTCTTGGATCCCGCAACGAAATTAATCAGAAAGTATAGGAGAGGAGCAAAAAAAGAAAACTGTAATTTCCACTTCCATCCATATCAGCAGGAGACGTTTTATTACTCGTTCTTAAAACCAAAGAAAGATTTATGCGGAATCTGCTCCCAATTTGATAAAACTAATGAAAAGTACATTTATTTTGATGGTACATTATTCCTAATTTGCTAAAATAAACTAAACTAACTAACTTAAACTAAAAACTTTAAAAATGGCGTCAAAAATCCTCCTCAACGCTGTCAACTGGTAATGTCCCCAAGAGACTGGCAGCGTTACCACGCTGAATGGCAACGCTAAGCCTTTGGCCGAGGTAAAAGCTAGCCCTAGGGTCACGGAAAGTGTCAACTAAGCGTTTTGAAATTTCCTTGAAAAGGCTATGAGCACTCGGACCCCACGGTCCTAGAGTTTCAACCCCAAACGGCTCGAAAATATAGTTACCAATAAGGTTATGCTTGGGGTTCTCCGCAGCCGCAGCGGCAACCCCCGCACACGACGATGAACTACGAAGATTGGAAGGCGCAAGAGTATCGACACATGTTGCGTCCCACACTAGAGGCCTACTCATCTTCCATGGAAACAAAGACATGCCGTCTCCTCTTGCCATCGTCGCGTGCCAAACCATTGGGTTCTAATAATGCTGGAAAGCCGAAGGTGACTACGAGATCGACGGCTGATGTCATTCAAATTCGCGTGCCACGCAAAACGGCCCGCACTTCGCCTGCATGACAGGCCGAGGTGTCCGAGGCTGTTGACAACTTTACCACAGTGACAGCGATGAGGAGAACAACATGGGGCGCCTAGGCGTAGAGCAACAGCGAGGCGGAAAGTGGTGCCGACGACACAAGCACAAAAATTACAAAAAAACAAGCCTCAATTGCAGCAGAAGCTGAATCAATCAATTTGCATTTGAGACAAGCTTATGATCAGCAAATACCTAGAAGTAAAGCGCTACATGCAGATTTATTAAGTTTGTGTAATATTGATGCAATCCCACAGCACTACCATGCGTTTTATTACTCTCTCACGAGGTGCGAGGGTAACCCGAACGAACACTCAGACTCTGAAGTCTCTGAGCATGTAGACGACACGGGGTAGAGCAACTACCGGTATCAGCTTCTTAAAAAATAAGAAGTAAGTACTTTGAAGTACACAGTTCCTAATTATTTTGTTGATTTCATAAACAGTTGTTCAAAATTATGAAAAATAAAAAAATAATAGACAATAATTGTTTTTTATTCGCATATTACCTTGCACTCGTACAAAACATTTATTCAGTATTTGATACTTGCTTCCAGTTAGTCTAATAAATTTTCCATAGAATAAACACATAAGTTGCTAATGCTGTAATCTATAATTGATTGCTTCCCAGCGAATAAAATGGTAACAGTACATTACGATATGGGATCCTTTTACAGTTTATCGACCAAAAACATAGCAATACATTATTACGGTAACGTATTACATGAGATTTTACGCGAATAATATCGTAATGTTGCTTTACAGTTAAAGTATGTGGCTTTAATTCATGGTAAAGTTATTTTAATTAATAACTGCATTTCTAAAAAAGATACATTATTTAATATAGTTTACAATGTTTTTGTAAAAAATCACCTTTCTTTTGGTATTTGAACAATCCCGCTATGTATATTAGTTTATGAGATATTCACAAAAAAACGTTTTTTATTTTTCCTGTAAAATTTAGTTTTTACGATTACCGTTTTATTCCCCGGGGACGGCGATTTTCTATTTCATCAAAGTTGTTTTCTTCCACAAAATAAAAGCAACACAAGTTCTCCTTAACCGACTGTGCAGATAGAAGGTGAGTCATGTGTTGGCAATAGCTTCCGTATTATTAAGCGACGGTCTACGTGACTCCGCCGACGTACGGTAGTGCAATTTTAAAGCTTCATGTGCGGTGCAAAGAATAAGCGGGAGCGAAGAAAGACCTTTAGAAGAGCGACCTTTCAACTACGTACTACGTTTTTACCCAAAATGTACTTTCAGATTTTGTAAGTTGGATTATAACATCAATGAATTACACAGGCTCAGAAAGAAAGGAGATCTTGGCTAATAATAACAGCCCCACGTGTCTATCTTTAAGGTTAAGCAGTGCTTGCATAGGATCAGTGACGTATAAAACCCTTAATCAAATTAAGCAATGGCCTAGGGCATCACGTCTAGGGGCGCACAGAAGAAGTGCAAAAGAATCCGTCCTTAGGGCATCACGTCTCCGGGGTTGCGGGCCTGTTCGAAAGAGATACCGCGGCCCCGGAACGTAAAAGGTGAGGAAGGAACATGGATGGTTTTTAGTCAGTAAGAGTCTGACACTCCCTCCCGCTCCGCCCAGAGTGGGGGGGGGTCATTTGATGAATTCCCATCCTTAAAAAAAAAGGGCATCACGTCTCCCTTTCACGTCACCAAAAACCACACCAAAAAAAGTTTCTAGGACTTCGACTTTGAAAATTCGAGCGTTTTAAGTTGACTTAGAGTCCGGACCTAGAGTCTTCAATACCTTGAACAACATTGTGGATTACGTTTTCGGCAGTAAAGGTTTAAAGAGCGATTCTAGTTGACATATTGACAGAGGGCCCACAGGCGTGTATTGCTTAGGGCATCAAGTAGTCTTAATCCGTCACTGCATAGGATGCCTACGTGGATGAATAACCAGGTGACCATACATAACATACCTAGTTTCTTCCATGCGTCTGAAAGCTCGCTAAGCCGTTGGTCCCGGCTGTCATTTGTAGATCTTTGACAGTCGTTAAAGGTTGGTAGTGGTGGCCCGAAAAATCTGACAAGCATTCTTCCCAAGGAGGATCGTATTATTAGTATTGTATGTATTGTATTGTACAAAGGGCTGGTGTCCGCAACTCCACGTCAAAGCGCGTATTTTGCGTTAGAGCTTTAATCCACCACGTGGGCCCAGTGCGGGTTGGTGGATGTCACATGTCTTCGATTTTTTGGTTCTAAGACATATTTTGTTTTCCTTCACCTTTTTTTGAGAGCAGTGGTGATGAAATAAATTACCCAAAGTAATGCGCCTGCCTGAGTCCGAACCCACGACTTACTGTTCGTAAGTCGGGGCCGCCACCACTGGACCACCGCTGCTCGTAGTAACTGGTTTATGGAGGACAGATAACTTACTGCGTATCCACGTGCATCCGGTATGTTTCGAAGCTGACCCCAACAAAGTGGCAGATAATATTGTTGAATTATACATAGGCTCGATTGCAACCAAATACACAAAATAAAGGCTAATCCCGCTACAGTTTTTGAAATAAACCGTAATTATAATATGAGTATCCCTGTATGACGCGGTAAACACAATCAATTAGTATTAAAATGATTTTATACTGCTTTTTAATTCTATCCATATTTTTCTAATATATTTTGTTCTCCAAGGACTATTTCTTGTGATTTTTATTCTGTCTGGATCTCGCCCCCATAATGCTCCCCCTCCCCACCACCTCTTCCCATAGTTTCCAGTTGTTTCGATCCAGGGCTAATGTGGGCCACTGGTCATTGGTTTTGTCCAGCTTGTCCCACCATCTCCTGCGAGGTCTGCTGCGACCGCTTCTGGCTGTGTCAGGGGTCCAGAAAGTGGTTATTTTGGCCCACAGCTCATTGAGCATGCGACAGCAGACCTTTCCAGTCCAGTCCCACAACTTAGCGGCTATTGCCTAGACAGTGACCTTCTATGAACTATTGGATTGACATAAACTACAAAAAGACAAACCTTTTGAAGATGTTGTTTTCAAATTCGCCATCTTGGATTTTCATTTCGAAAACCATGAACACGACTTTCGTAGCCGCCATTTTTGTTACTATCATTTCTTAGGCCCTCTGATTTAGTGTTAAGCTTTCAAAACCTGGTGTTTATGTCATCAATTAGTTGGTAAAGTAGCACATTAGTTCATTTGCACTTCAAAAACTTGTCTAGAATTGATTAGGTAGTGCTAACTGCTTAAATTGGACTAGTGTTGTAATTTTACCTATAGGCTGTTCTTTTCGAGATCGCAATCAGATGCGGTTAGATGGCTATAAGAGTAGAAGAAGATCAGAGAAACGATGGATGAACTGTGTGATATATGATATGGATAGAGAGGAAGTGTCTGATGAGATGACAAGTAATCCTTCTTGAATATTTCTCGCATTCAAGAAGGTCGCAGGAACCCGTTGGATGCGATTCGCACGGGACCGGTCAATGTGGCGACACTTGAGGGAGGTTTATGTCCAGCAGTGGACGTCTTTCGGCTGAAATGATGATGATGATTTAATAACAAGACATGCTGCGCCGCCCCTAAATAAATTGGAATAAGCACAGCAGAATGATGATCATGATGATGACCGGCGGGCCTAAAATGGCCGATTTAGCAGAATCATAATATAAATCACGTTAAAATTTAAAATTCTTAAAATAGTCTTTATGGGTAGGACAATAAATGATTCTGCTAAAGCAGCCATAGTGCGGGTAGATTTCTAAATGGAGCAATAGTTGACGCACCTCTATTATTATTATCATTTTTTTATGTAGGGCATCTCGCAGTTCAGTCTGAGAAGACTGGCTTCTGCTTAACCGGGCAAGTCCTGTGGATGCCTTGAATTTAAGGCCTCCAGCCAGGGCGAAAATGACTATAAACTAAGAGACAGCGCTCTAAGGGCACCCCTGTGGGGTACGGACCTCGGCTTAGGGCGTCGCTGGGGGCAGCAAAGGGACAGGCTGGATCTGGTTATCTTTATTTAGGGACTGTTTTATTACTACAGGCTCAGCATCGTGGGCTGGCTCGAGCAAGGGTCGGGGAGGAATTGAACGGGATTACGCGCCGGACCTCTGCGGCGAGGTCGGAATGTCTTCGGTCTGTATTTGTACACTCTACGAACTGTACTGGTATCTTTCCTACTCTCTTGCAAGATAGTGATAGGATCGTACGCAATGACTCGTCAATATCATCAATTAAGCTACTTATATACACTTACTTAGGTATACTTATATGTCTAGTTTTTTACTCTCTACCTGAAGCGACAGTTTATATTTTTTTTAATTTGAGATTAATCAAGTTGTTTACAACATTTTGGTCAAAAATATGTGGCACCTTCTCTCTGTCCGGTCCACATCATAACAAAAGGAGCAGAAAATCTAAATTTGGTACCAGATACTAGATTTATGTATATTTGGTACTAGATACTAGATCTAGGTATTGCTTACTAGATAATTATGTACACGACATACATATCTAGAACCTCCTGTTCCGCCTGTTTGTTATTTCGGCAAGGCGAACTTTAGGCTGGTGTTAGTTCAAGTTCAACTCTTTCCACCAACATAATTACCTATTTGTTTTATAAAACAGTTTTGATCATCATTAAATAAATCTTTTTCTTCAATTGATATAAAAGACCCCTTAAGGAAGCCATAAGGCACTTGTTATAGCTATTCAGTGCCTTCATCAGCACGTTTTGAGTACGTTACTTTGCGCTTTAAGCATTACACCAAAAAAGAAAAAGCCATTTCACAGCAACATTTTTAGGTAGAGTTACTTAGTATGTTTATTTGGCTTTATGAAAATTCCATTGACACTGCATTAACAGTATATTGAGCAGCTTAAAATATCTTGATGTTCCTCTTGTTTTTTCTACAAATTCGACTTCTGAATCTTCGACAAAATATCAAGTAAGTAGAATTATTTCTTCCCATCACTAGTAAAATGGTAAAACCTTTAAAATTACGCATAACCACTAATAACTGTCCTCCTAATCATCATAAAAAACCGGTTTATTTTCATACTACAAGATTTACGGTTTGACAGTAACAAATATACGGAACACTTCACACGGTGACGTTTCTTGCACCCAAGTTACCTTCCACAGAACCTTAACACGTGAACATAAGATTCAGAATCCCTTGGCAAAATGTTTTAAGGTGTAGTTAGATAGTTGTGAAAATAGAAAATATTTAAGACGGGTATTGATTGTCTTGTGGCAATTACAACCGTTTGAAATTGTAAATGTCGTATAATAAATTGTATTAAATTGACATCATGATTGTTGCAAGTAACCGTAATGGGAGGCGAAAGGGAAAACAACGTAACCCATAAAATATGGAATTGCGTACCTAGTTACTTGAATTTGAATTTATTATTCGACTAGCAACCAGAAGTTGATCATATCATGGTTTATGTGTCATGTGCTTATTAAATACTAGTTCGAACAAGCGGTTTTGCTTGCCAATTAGGGTACGTAATCTTTCTGCTGGACAAACGTCATTCGAATCCGTAATAGGTATTATGTAAATCAATGTTCGCAAATCTATGAGCGTGAAAAATCATTGATATTGTGGAATGAAAAAGTAGGTAAGCACCTAAATTCGTCTTCAATTAAAAGCAACTCTTTCTTTCACTAATCTCAAAATAGATTATCAAAAATATGTAAATGGTTTCAGCAACCTTTTTAACCAAAACATGTTTCTATGGATAACATTAATGATTTAATCTCTTTACTGTTACTATTGTAACCCACAAATAAATGAACCGTCCTTTCTGATTAACCAAGAGCTTCAAGATGCACTACGTAAAGACTGGATCTTGTTAAACTGGAACTGCATTCAACTCCACATTTCCGTATTCTTGCGCAATTAAAATAAGCCCATCCACGTATTTAATCGTTCCCACAGCATCTTACCTTCAAAGCAATTTATTACGAATGCAAACAATGCGTCTATTAATTTTAAAGATGCAAATCAGACAAAACTAATCATAAAAACATTTCCTTTGCTTCAAGAACAACATTAAAAAAAAAACAATTTATGTTTAATAAAAAAGAATGACATTCTCGTTCCGATTTTGAAATAGAACCCGTTCGGTGGGAACGGTTGCAATGACAAAACTATTTTTATTAAAAAAAATAAGAGAATGCGTACTTTGTCTATATTTTAATTTCGGTGAATTTGCATACGGTTCGAGTTGTGAATAATTTCTAATGAAATGTATGAATAAATTATAAATGAGGACAATGTCTTCAAGGCGTAGGGGAAGAGGAAGCTATAATTAAAATACGGGAGAAGATAGGGTTGGCGGTTTGATAAAAGATAGACTGTAACTAACTGATGCTTTAACGTTGACTGTTCGTTTGCTATAATGAGTAAAATTTCCAATTTATTTATTTTTGGTTTGTGACAATAGGACCAATGAAAACAAAATCATTAAAAAAATACAGTTTTTTTTTTTTTTTGTTGCATCAAACATACTGAATCTCCACAAAATCCATATTTGAAATATCCATACTCCAACAGTATAGTAAAAAAAAAAAAAAATGATAAAATAATCTGCCTCTCCCAACTGCGCTCAAACACTCTGGAGGACAGAGTGTTTGAGCGCAGTTTCATATCCAGCCTGAAACATTGGTCAACTTAATTCAATTCTGCAATGAGACTTTACGGAACTGTTTAAGTTTTACTATAAGTGTTGTCAACCCTATATTTATGAGCAAAACACTTCACGGGCTTACATCTCACTCAACCCTTTCTAATGATAATGAAAACCTGTTCCTTACTATAACAATCTTTTTTTTTTTGTTTTAACTTCACCTTTCCTGCACCCAGTAATTGTCAACGGTAACCATTGTTACTTTTATGTTATAAACAATAAATCGCAAGGGTTAAAAACAGATGTCGAGCCAAATCAGAACTGTTACATTGTCTTAGTAAAAATAGAGGTGCAAAAATTTTAATACATTTTTGGTTTATTGAAATTAGTTTTTTTAGAGTTACACCGTTTTGGATGTGGGAATGTTTGACCCCTTTTTCGGACGTTATTGTTTATGGTATTCTATTGTTTTTTTTAGATGGCAGTTATTTTTGTTTTATTGCAAGCTGGATTGGCTATGGTGGCGGCAGATGGGTTGTATATCTGTTAATAGTAAAAGCTGTGATTCTTTCTTATATGGCGGGAGTAAATGTGTAATAGGAGTCATAACTAAATTGTGGTGACTCGACTAGACTAGTTATTAATTTTGTATTACTAAAAGAAAAAAAAAACTATCTACAAAACAATAAATTCCATCTTATTGAAAGGAGGCATGTGTCCCACAAGTGGGAACATTACAGGCTGCTTATGCTTAAAACACAAATCAATAACACAAACCAAATTCAAAATATACCAAGGTGTGGAGTCCTAACACAACCAGAAGGCGACGCGGTACACCTCGCAGGAGATGGCGGGATGAGCTAGACAAAACCACCGACCAGTGGCCCACATTGGCCCTGGATCAAAAAATTTGGAAGTCATGGGGATAGACCTTTGCCCAGCAATGGGATGACACAGGCTAGTTTCTTTTTAGGGCATCTCGCAGTTCAGTCTGAGAAGACTGGCTTCTGCTTAACCGGGCAAGTCCTGTGGATGCCTTGAATTTAAGGCCTCCAGCCAGGGCAAAAATGCATGGCTCAGCATCGTGGGCTGGCTCGAGCAAGGGTCGGGGAGGGATTGAACGGGGGTTACGCGCCGGACCTTTGCGGCGAGGTCGGAATGTCTTCGGTCTGTATTTGTACATTCTACGAACTGTACTGGTATCTTTCCTACTCTCTTGCAAGATAGTGATCGGATCGTACACAGGCTAGTTTATAAGCTTAAGTATAAATATTATTTCAAGCTTATAAACGAGCATTTATATACTTACTTAATTGTATTAATAACAGAATATTTGGTAACGTTTTTGGATTCAATGGCGGTTCTCCTGTTGCTTATCCCAATTTTGACCAAAACTTGAAAACAACACAGTTTGTGTAACTCACCGTCCATTTTTATTCCAAAAAGTTTTTTTTCAGCTACACCTACAGGTACTTCTAGAAAATAGAGTAGAATTTAAATTATACTTAGACAAGTACTTTTTCTCTACTACTAGTTTAGTTCACTAGTCTAATATAGACGTACAGTCATTTAGTTTTATCACTTCGTAAATTTTTGTGACCCTCTGGAAAATAACATCTATTTACTACAGTATGAGTGCAACAAAAGATTTGAGTTTGAATACGGAACTGATAAACTGTTCTTCCAAATTAATTCGACTACGCCTACCTCACCCATCATTTCGAAAACACATCGAAAACTAAAACAGACAAAATAACATCCAGACATGTCCGATGTTTAATAAACAAATAAAATCAATACCAAACAAAAATATCCGCACATGTGGCTGCAACACCAAATTGAACCCAATTTTTGTGTGACTAAGGTCGTTTTTGGCGTGTAGAGGCTATGTAAATATGAGCTTATGTATAAGAATCGGTCTGTGTGCTAACAAATCTAATAATAACGGTAACAAGCGATGGGGGAGTGCATCTGATTTGGGAAAAAATATCCCATCCAGTTTGGGGTGTCATGTTGCGTACAGCCACGGACAAGAGTGCTTTGGATTATTAGGAGCGATTTAATATACAGGCTTATTTGGAACTTACGAAATATTATTTAATCAAAGCATTTGCTCATACGGACTACGATGAGATCTAAACCTTTGCCTTTTTTCAGTATTTTTATTTTTTTTGAAAACTTGTAGATTTTTTAGATTCAGTGATTCGTACGCACAGCTGATTTGAACATAAACTTATTGCAAAATTATAGTATACCTTGTTGAAAGTCGTTGCCATTTAAATTGATTTTTTGCAATAAGATATTGATTGAATGTATTTATATATCTACTATATTAATATGTTATACAAAGGAAAGATTTGTATTTTTGTATGTAACGAATAAACATAAAAACTACTTAACCGATTTGAAAAATTCTTTCAGCAAAGGATAGCTACATTATCAGCGAGTAACATAGGCTATATTTTATCCCCATACTCTTACGGGTACGGGAAATACGCGAGTGAAACTGTGTGATAACCGCTAGTTTATTTTAAAACATATCTCACAACCGTTTCCGCGACTGTACCAAGGGTAGGAAAAGTCGAATTTCTTCAAAACACCATCTCTCTTTGAAACCTCATACGCAGAAGGTACATAGTTATACTTATATATTTTATATGATTACTGAAGGGGAGGATTTTTTCGGCTTTCCATCAACAGAAGATCGAATTTGAATATATTATTTTTCTTATTGTATGAATTTCTTAGGGAGGGCTGTTTGGCTTGAGGGCAAAGCGAAAAGGTAAGTAGTGAGGCACTTGTTTTGATTTTTTTACGTAGGTAAATAATGTATTTGCAAAGGAGGGCTTCTAATGAAATGGTAATCCAGTACGAATTTTCTACAATATAATACACTGTTTATGACTGTTGTTTTTGGTTATTGTCCCAAGGGATCGTGGATAAAAAGTAGCCTATGTTTTAATCTAGGTTATAAACTATCTGCGTGCTAAATTCCATTCAAATTCGTTCAGTAGTTTTCAGATTTTGAAATGTCTAATTGTAATTTTAGTACCAATCATTTGAGATCTTGAACTCGTGCCAATGCTCATTATAGCTCATCAAATTTAATTACTATTTAAATACGGGCAAGCTTTTGTTATTTCTTACTAAGCGGTGATTTTGTGTTAATTGGTTTTTAGTTATTAAGTACAAAAATTTTACACGTCATAAAAATAAAATTCAAACTGAATGACATCCGTGAACGCGCGACTTTGTCGGTGTATTTTTTTCTGTTTAATTGGTTTCTTGCACAAATGCCATAATTTTTTTAATTCAATTTTTGTTTATTTACAAGATAACAGTATTATTTACATTTTATACAAACTACAACTCTAAAATAGTAATAAAAAAATATGTACAAGTAAGTATCAAAATGTTGGGCGTCAGGGCGTCAAAAAGTTCGTCCATATCGCTGTCTACAGAAAAAGTGCCCAGAAAACTGGCAGCATTACCATAATTATTTTTGTATGGTTCCATTTCCTCAACCATGGCCTGATGACCGTCACAACTGACCTCTATTCCACGCATGCTATTCACAAAAACATCCCACACCACTGAACTAAACCTATCGATTTTTTAAATCCTCAACCACCATACTGGTTAGGGTCACGGGGCGAATCGCGGGGGTGAACGGATGGGGTGCGACAACCCCTGTCCAATAGTTTATGTAAAATTTATGTGCAACGCCAATTTGTTCGACATTTCGTGTTTTTAATGGTGACTGTACTTGCTTTGGATGAGATATATTCTTTAGTTTATGTGACACTAGCTGACCCACGCAACTTCATCTGCGTCACATAAGAGAGAAAAATCTCACAAAGGGAATAAGATTTCCCCCGCTTTTGCAATATTTTTCATTTATGCTCCGCTCCTATTGGTCATAGCGTGATGTTATATAGCCTATAGCCTTCCTCGATAAATGGACTATCCAACGCAAAAATATTTTTTTAATTCGAGCCGGTAGTTCCTGAGATTAACGCGTTCAACCAAACAAACAAACAAACTCTAACTATACGAATGCAGAAGAGTTTGTTTGGTTGAACGCAAAAAAAAAATTGTGTTGGATAGTCCATTTGTTGAGGAAGGCTTTAGGCTATATAACAACATGCTGCGACCATTAGGAGCGGAGCAGGAATAAAAAATGTTCCAAAAACGGGGTTTTTTTTTCCTTTCGTTTTTCTCTCTTATGTGACGCAGACGAAGTTGCGTGGGTCAGCTAGTGCTTTATAATATTCGTATAGATTTCAGTGTGGGTATTTCTAACTTTTGAATAGACCTACACCTTATTCAGCTTCTAGGTTCATAATGTCCAATTCTACGGCTTTAAAAAGTCCATTTTCCAGAATGTCCATTTCCCAAAACGTCAATTTTGCAGAATGACCATTGCAGTCATTTTTTTTTCTTTTTTGTATTTATTTATGTCAAAATCAGAGTAATCTTTAATTTTGTTTCAATGAAGTTGTTGCTGTGGCCAAGAACTGTATGTAATACAAAAGCAGTTTTAATATAAATAAGAAACAAAAGAGTTTCGTTCGATTCTTTGCTGCCAGTCCCAAGTTTATTTCTTCTTATGTCCAGTTTTTCTTAAGCTAATTGCTCTTTGACCGTTACTGTACTCGCAGGAAAGACCATCGACAATATATGACACTAGCTGGCCCACGCAACTTCGTCTGCGTCACATAAGAGAGAAAAAGCTCACAAAGGGAATAAAATTTCCCCCGATTTTGCAACATTTTTGCAAAATCGGCGTGATGTTACATAGCCTGAAGGCTTCCTCGATAAATGGACTATCCAACACAATAAGATTTTTTCAATTTGAACCAGTACTTTCTGAGATTAGCGCGTTCAACCAAACAAACAAACTCTTTTGATTATTAGTATAGATTTCATGAATGATAATGCAGAAGTTTATCTTCATAAATAGTAATAATGGCAAGAATAATGTAGAAACACAATCAAACTATCCATCATCGTTATTATCTTCCTCCCCTTGTCCAATATAATAAGTTTTCTTCTTAACAACCGCTCCGGCCGATCTTTAGGTTAACCCGTGCTTGCTTAGGTTGGTCTGTGGATGGGTGACCACCCTTACATACCGAGTTTCGTCCGTGCCTCGGAAACCAAGTTAAGCTGTTGGTCCCGGCTGTCATTTGTCTATCTTTGGCAGCCGTTACAGGTAGTAAGTGTCCCAAAAAGTCTGACAACCAGTCATATTAAGTTAGAATATTTCCCAGTATTAACTGGGTTGTGGAGGTCAGATAGGCAGTCGCTCCATGTAAAATACTAGTATCCAGTTAGACTGGAAGCCGACCCCAACACAGTTGGGAAAAGGCTAGGCAGATGATGATGAATCAGTTTTATTATTCACGGCGTCATTTATTCCTTTCTCTTCCATATCATTATTCAAGCAATCCATTCATTTTTAAAATCGTCTAAGTGCACTAGATTCTGATTTGATCATTTCCTTTCAACGTATTCAAACAATTCAATGTATAAAAATCCCTATCCCTGCTAATATTATAAATGTGAATATAAGTTTGTTTGTTACGCTTTCACGCGAAAACTACTGAACGGTTTTGGATGAAATTTTGCACACAGATAGTTTATAACCTGGATTAAAACATAGGATACTTTTTAACCCGGTAGTAAGATCGCATGGGACATTAATCAAACCTCACGCGGGCGAAGCCGCTGGCAGAAGCTAGTATCATATAAAAAACTTCTTCATAAAAATATCAGGTTAATTTCAGTCCCTTCATATTTATCAAGTTCCTGCAAAGGACACGAGATTTGGAAGTTCAAACTTCACCAAGAATTATTGTTGGTGATTGTTTTTAATGGCTTTTCTTTTCAACGTGATTTTTCCCGCATTTTTCTCGACTTCGGCAATCTCCAATCTTTAATTGTTAAAGTTATTTTCTTGAGGTTTATGGCCGATTTGACTTGAGTGTGTTTATGATCTTTCAATATTCATTTTTTTGCTTAATTTCTTCAGTGTTTTCTTCGCAATCTCCTATGAATGCAGCATGTGTTAGTACATCGGACTTATCACATGTCAACGGAAATAAACGGAAAATAATAACATTTTAACCGATTAGATGGTGTCGTGACGGAATGAAACTTGACGTTGTCACAGATTCTCCTTTGGATGGAACAATTCTCATCTATGTATAATATGAGTACTTAACATTAATAAATACCGAAATAAGTGGAAATAAAACAAACAGTAGACCTCAACACATATTTTATTTAATAGAAGACAATAATACAGTTAATAAATAACAGTAAATAACAATCGACGGACCCTTATGTCAAAAGCGTATGCACAATAACAAATATTTGGTACTTGTCGCCTTTCAGGTCCATCTTTGCATGAACTCGTAGGCATAAAAGCTAGTATATTTTATAACGGGGAACTACGCGAAGCCATAAACCCAAGGTGGTTTGGCTCCCGATCTTGCGAGGGGGAGTCAATGAAAGCGAGGGTAGTAAAAGATCGTTCCATTTTTAAAGAAAAGAAAAGAAAGAAACAACATTTATTCGGCATACAATATTAATAAACATAGAACGCAATTATACAAACACACACATTTAGACTAAAACCGAAAATTAACACAACAACATTAACATTATAATAATTGCAAGACAATTAAAATACTAAATTACTTACTACTTGTTACTTTTAAATTACTTTTTACTCCCTAGGGAATAAATGGTCACTTTAACCCTGCTTCATAGGGCTATATTATTGGCGAACTTTTAGAGCATGAGAAGTGAAAAACAAATAATGTACCTATGTACAAAAGTTTAACACAAATGCAGAGTAACTAATAGGTAACTGCATAATACAGGCTTAAGGCTCAATAATTTGACGAAAGGCGCATTGAGTATTATTTGCATTTATTATTGGGGCTTTGAGGAAAAAAGAAATAATTAAAGACGAGGTCGCGTGCCAACGCCTCCCCGATTGAAATCATTGTAGCGTTCGCAAAAATGACAGCGGGATATAGTACCTAACGATGATTACGAAAAAATATAATAATAATAATCATTTAATTATCAGGCAACAAAAAGCCCATAGATAAAATACACACAATAACAACAATAATCTTCTATCTATCTATCTATACTTATAATAAATCTGTAGAGAGGTCAATTCTGTACATGAAATATATTTACAAAATAACTATCGGGGGGTGATTAGTGATCGATACTGATGCCAAAAATGCAATCAGTAAAATTTTTGTCTGTCTGTCTGTCTGTCTGTCTGTATGTTATTTATAGAAAAAAAAACTACTCGACGGATTTTAACGAAACTTGGTACAATTATTTTACATACTCCTGAGCAGGTAATAGTATACTTTTCATCACGCTACCATTAATAGGAGCAGAGCAGTGAAAGGAAATGTTGGGAAAACGGGAGAAGTTACTTGGTTTTTTTAGCTTCCGTCGCGTGTGCAGCCTTAATGGTTAAAGCTACATAGAAATCATGTATAACGGAAATATTCCACATAAAATTATATAAAAAATATCCCAAGACAGCATATGTCTATCTTTTATAGTTGACTCACAATAACACGTGTAACTCCCGATAGCTTAGCAGTTCGGAGATTTGTTATTATTATATTTGTTTACTCTTACGTTTATATCATCACGCTATGACCCACATAAAACATAGGATACATTTTATTCCGGTAGTAAGATCCCATGGGACAATAATCAAACTTCACGCGGGCGAAGCCGCTGGCAGAAGCTAGTAAATACATATTTTAAAATCTTATCTAACTAAAACTACCACGCAACGTTGTCGGCGTCGTGTTTCGCTGCGTGGTGTCGCGTAACCGTCCTCGGAAACGTCGATATATGACACACTTCGGCCAAAAGTCCTCCTTCATGCAGGTTTGTAGATGGTGGATTGGAACTCGTACCATGTATGACTTAAAGTTGATATTGCAGCGCGATTCCAACCTTAACTGGGCTTCTTCTTCTTCCTTTCGACTTTAGTGAAGCCCTCCTCATCAACACCACCTCATAATCACTTGCTTTGGTGAAGACATCGAGCAGAAAGGTGGTTGAAGGAAAATATCGTGAGGAAATCAAGCCTAAGAGATATCTCTCAACGGCACGTAATGCCAAGTCAGAAGCCCATGGGCGACATAAAAACAGTCACCAGTTTTGATACTAACCACTCGATAAAGAAACGAAGATTGTACAGTCTGTAGTCACCATCTTCCTAGCCATTTCCTAACTATACAGGGTGTAAACCACCTCATCACAAAGCCGT
This sequence comes from Xestia c-nigrum, assembly GCA_916618015.1. Taxonomy (NCBI): domain Eukaryota; kingdom Metazoa; phylum Arthropoda; class Insecta; order Lepidoptera; family Noctuidae; genus Xestia; species Xestia c-nigrum. Next base: position 19,935,926 of record OU745260.1, read on the forward strand.
TAACCAAACATTCTTTACATCAAACTAAGTAACTCTGCGCAAAAAATATTGCTGGGAAACAACTTTTTTTTTCTGTATTTCAAATCACGTTTTGTGGTAGAACTCAATGTAACGCACTTAAAACATTGTGCTGATGGATGGATTGAATAGTACGGGGGTCGTGGAGGTGTCAAAAATCTAAATCTTACAAAAAAAAAGTGTATTTAAAAAAAAATTGACAAAAAGTTGTAACTTTGACCCCCATATCTCCGTAACTAGAAGGTTCCCAGGTATGGTGTAGAACAAAAAAAATATCAGAATGACGGGGAGAACAAGTGCGTTTCGGCTTCGTGAAGAGGTGTTTTTACACCCTATATTGTATGCCAGTATACCAGTTTTTCAAATGAAATGACTGCCTATCTAGCCTCCACAACCCAGTTGGTACTGGATAATACGATACCCTTGGTAAGACTGGTTGTCAGATTTTCGGACCACTGACTATTAATTTAAGAATGACAGCCGGGACATGCAACTTAAAACATACCTAGCCGATAAAATGTGGGTTTACTTCATATACCTCGGTAACTAATCTAATAAACCCCGTTAACAAACGTTTATAAAAAAATATTCTATGGTGTTTAAAAAAAAAGATAAAATTAATGGTAGAAATAAACCATTGATTTTATTTTATCTTTTGCTATCCCTACTTTATTTTTAAGATGAAAATTATTTGCCTAAACACCCACTCTGGTACCCCCGAAATGAGCATTTCTTTTTCGCAATTTGCTATTGCAATTATGGAAATCAAATAGGGGGCTCCTCTTGGCGTCTTTACATTTAATTTTGGTGATAGGTCCTCATTACCTATACATAACTTCTTCTTAGGAACTTGGCATAGCACATAGGCCCTATAAAACATTAGATATTTAGACTGTTTTGTGAAGATCACGCAGTTGCCTGTAGTGTCGCGGCTCATTAAGCAGTACTCAAACCTTAGCGGAAAGGTTCAATTTCGAAAGTTTGAATGGATGTCACTCAGTCACGTCAGATCATTGCACTAGACAGATCCGGACGAAATTTGGTACAGAGATAGATTAATTTTGATTCCCAAATTATAAACCTGGGTATTTATGACACCATAAATAAATAATTATTCCAAGACTCCAATCTCTAAAAAACGCTATTTTCGGCCTGAAAAACATTTTCAATTAATTGCCAAATTAGACTTTTAGTTGCATTTAAATCAATAAATAGTTGAGTCATTGAGTTGACTAAAGAGTGACGTCACTGCGTGCTTTTGCTAGACAAAAAAATGGTGAGAGAACCGCGTTTTGACAGCTCTTAAAAAGTAAACCCGAACTCCATGCGAGCAAAGCCGCGGGCATACGCTATCGTAAAAACATATTTAAAGTAAGCAAGTCTTAATCCACTAAAATACTTGTAAAAAAAAACCGTGAATAATCATCTTGTCTAATGATTGCAATAACAAAATTGATTTCTTTGTAAAAAAATCCAAGATGATCGAAAGTTTTTACTAAAACAAAGTGTAGGTAAGCTTTCCTGTTTAAATTGGCAAGTGTTATAATATACATAGAAAAACAGATAGATATATAAATAGAAAACAACTTAATTATCTCATATTTACTTTAAAATATGAACACCCCCCAAAAACACCCCTTAATATTCAAATCAGTTAATCTTCAAAATCGACTAGAATATCAGCTTCGCGTTCTCTAATTAATTTCCTAGAGCGAGTGAGAGCAAAAAAAAATTGAATTAAGGGGTGGAAAATTTTTGTCGAAACTTAAATAAAAATGCAGATAGGTGGAAGTTTGTTAACAAGGGGGGGAAAGCAACCCCCTTTGAAGTTCGCAAAGAGCACGCGAGCGTAAAGGGCGGCGTATACTTAGGGGTGAAAAATAAGTCTCTCCCTTTAAATAAGATATCAGCGAAATTGAAATTGTTGAGGCGAATATTTTTTACTTGGTTATATACCTACTGTTTTCGTGTGAGTCTATGTAGAAGATGTAGGTATTCTTACAGGTACCACAGCTATCTCTCAATATGATTTGTATAAATCTTATGAAAGGTGGTAAAGTTACCACCGCGATAAGAAGTCACGACCAGTATCTAAAAATTACAAATCTATTTAGATTATTGAAATATAATGGACACGTATTTTTGGTTTTTGTAAATCAATGAATATTGACAAAGATGAAACGCATCAAAACTCTGGAGTGGAGGCTCATGACGTCAGAACTAGCTAAAAATTATACCCTAGGCGTGACGTATTACGAACTTTAAAAGCGTCGTATCTTAGTCAATTTTGATTTACGTAACAAAAGAAAAAAAACGGGTCAAATATTTTTTTGATAATCTACTGTAAATTAGTTTTGTTTTGCCGTCTACCCTATTTTGTAAGTTAAGCTTTGGCTTTGTTCACAGAATCTTTGGTCAAACTCTAGATATCACGCACATTACATTTTTTTTTTTTAATTTATTTATTTATTCAGTAGCAAACATACATTTTATAAATTTAAGTTGGTGCCAACATAAACTCATTAGAGTTTTACCGAGCACTAAGATCATCGACTACATAACATCTGTAATTCCCAAAGGGGCAGAGGTGTAACTATAAGTATACCTACTTATCCACATTCTACAGTTATGTTAAAATAGGAGCGAGCCTATTGCCGTCAACCGGGCTCAAATCCAGACTCCGTGGCTGCTACTGAGAAAAAGACCTTTAATATTACGTTTCTCTTAATTTGTTTCAAGTTTGTCTTTAAATGTAGGTATGAATTTGCGGAGTCATAAGAATATAAGGTGTACTATTATACCCTAAAAACGAATACCACAATTGAACACCGTTCAACAAAATTATTCATTTCAATATAACAAATAATATTCAACTGTTAACAAACTTCACACCTTAAAAAAAACATATTGATCCCTATTAGTTTCGGCTCGTGCCAAACCAATAAACGATTGAATAGAAATGGATCAACACCTCTATTGAAATAATCGATCCTTAAGTGACAGCAGGTAAAAACTACCCTACAAATTATCATAAAAAAAGATTACGCTTGCACTTTTTTTTCTAAGGAAAAAAAACCTCTTAGGGTTTTTGTTATTTAAATTTTTTTGTTGCGAAAAATTGATCCGATGTGTGAACGGAATTTTAAATACGGTACCCAAGACTGTTTTTTCTTTTTTTTGTCTATGTTTGCCACTTAACTCGCTTACGGTAGATGTATTTTGAATGAATGTTTGCGTTTTTTTTTGTTTTTGTAAAGTAAAAACGTGTGACTTCCGTGGAGGACTTTTTTTCACTTGCGATCTTTTTTGGGTAACTTGCCGTGAGATAAAAGTAGTTATGATTTTGCACTTATTATGCATAACTAAACAAATATTATAAAAACGCTGCAAATTTTTTTGCTAACGTCCTTTTTTTAGTAAAATAAACTTGGGACTAAAATAATATAAGTAAAACCTAACTACCTGATATTTTAAACGTCTTTTGAGTTGAGAGTCCAATTCGTGCTACGTGTACTTAGCTATTATTGAGCTAAGTTGTATCTTCAAGCACGAATTGGGCTCAATCCAGCCCAAATCTAGACTAACAGACTTTTTGACCTTTACTTTCACCCTAAAAAAATCTAATTAGTAATTTATTTAACAGATCATAAAATATATTTTTTGTACTTAATAGTCATACATATTAATTACAAAACATCCATGCATCTTCCATACAATGTCATTAAAATAACAGTTGTTAATTTTAAGAGAAGCAACACCATTGCTGCTGAAATTTTGCAAAAAAAAAAGGAAAAAATTCTAAAATAACTTTACTTTTGGAAGTCGGTGACTTTGATTGTTTTATTGACTTTTATACCACCCGTGACTATGAAATCAAAATTATAGCGAAAAAACCTTCGTGTTTCCACAAAATCTCTTCGTAACGTATCGTTTTCTCTCATTAATCCTCCCAGATGGTTCCCGTACTCTCCAGCCTCAACCACACGTTTGCAGTAACACCGCTATTCCAACCTTGGGACTTGGAACAGGTCCAGCTAGCGGCAGAAACCAGTTATATAAACTTGAACTTTACTCGTAGGTTATCGGAATTAGGGTTCCGAGGCGTAATGGTTACGCTGTTTTGTTTATTTGTTTGTGAGAGTACAGTAAATCGTGCTAAACTGGTGTCCCATTAACAATTATCTCTAAACGTCACGCAAAAAAGACAAGTGTTCAAGTGTGAGTCCATGATTTTCTAAGTAGTTGAGCGACGAAAATGTAGTAAGTAGAAAATTAGTTGTTACAGCTCTTAGACTCAGATCTGGACACATTCCATGTAAAAAGTACGCGCATTTGATGAAAAAAACGAACTCACCTTATTGATGGACCGTGTCCGATATGAGTCTGGGAGAAATGAACTGTTAAGGGTTTTGAGGTTGAACAGACTTGAAGTAGGCCCATTTCACAAAATCCTGGCTCAACCAAATGGTGATGATGCGAAAAGTCTGTTCAGGTTCATGGCCCACATATGATAAATGTATATTTAGGATACGCATACGCATACTGACATACACATTGCGATTTTAATGGCCCTAAATAAATAAAGAAAAAGAAAAAAAAAGAGGAAAATGTGGAGAATGACGATGGATGGGCTGTGTGAAGGATGTTATGTCTAGAAAGTAGGTACTGAGCTGACGATTAATATAGAAGTATGTCAGTAGAAGACAAGCTGCGCCGAAACCAAATAAATTGAGTTGAAAAAATCAGATACTGTATATGCATTTGTAGTTGTTAATCTAATTATTAGGTAATATCATGTACTTATCTCGTCATTAGGCTAGCATATAATGTTTTCATTTAACAATCATTAGATAAACAGTCAGTCTCACTACTCGTAATTTCATCCTCTTTTTCAAATTATTGTCCTAACAATTCAAGCCGATGATCGAATTAGATTTAAGTTTACCCTATCACCAATAGTTTGTCAACATTACCGATTAATTGCACCACATTTTTCATTCCCTGTGCTATTATTTTCTACGGAACCACCAACTCAGAACCATATTTAGATTGTTTTTTTTTCTCAACAGTAAGTACTTCTTGCGGTGTTCAACTTGGTTCACAAGGGGAATGTTTTCTTAAGATCAATGGAACCCGTTGCCTATGGGATTGTATGCGGAACCAGTTTTCTGTACTTACATAACGTTTGCAGATTTAAATCTCTAGTAATAATACGGCTTTCTTAGGATTTTTGTTTGTGAGTTAAAAGTTGTGCCGCCGATGTGAAGTGTTTTTTTCGGTGTTTGGGAAATAATGCACCAGTTATTATTTATTTTACACTTCAGGCACAAAAGTACAGAGGCGGACTTAATGCCATAGGCATTTTTTACCATTTAACCTTTAGGTAATGCAGAGACAAGCAGTGGTAGGTGTCATTACTGAAAATCAGTCAGTCAGTCAGTCTTTGTCTGTTGATAGTTGATTGTACGGATACCAGTATATTGACTGGGGGGTGAAATGTAACACCAAAAATTTATCTCTATATTAGTTATTAATACCAGTGTGCAATTTTATCTTTTATATCATCCGCCTAGTAGGTATACTATTTTACATGTAGTAGCTACCTGTAATACGATACCCGTTGGTAATACTTTATTTATCTTTGTGTATGTCTTAACTGTACCTACACAAAATAAAAACAGAGAAATAACTTTGACCCTTTTTTTTCGGTTGGGAAATCATCAAATGACTTCTTCCACTCTGGGCGGAGCAGGAGGGAGTGTCAGACTTTTACTGACTAAAACCCATTCATGTTCCTTCCTCGCCCTTTACGTTTCGGGGTCGTGGTTTCTCTTTCCCGCAGCCCCGGCTGGAGTAGCCCGGTAGAATAACTTTGGCCCTACCCATCGATTTTGTAACTTTCCATCATTTTCCAGCCCTTGTCTCATTCTAGGTACTTGGGTTTGCCCAAATAATTTGTTTTTTTTTTTTTAATCGCTCGAAGTTAAAACTATCAAGTCATTCAGGCAAACTGAAGCTCCTCCGTAAAGTCTGAAAATACATTGTTTAAATTTGGACAATTATATTTTAGTTGTCATACTTAGTTCATAAGCTCAAATTCTCCCAGTAATAAATACACTTAAAAACAGCAAAAAAGCTAGTACGAAGTCAGCATAACGAGAGTTCGTCTCACCCCCAAGTGCGGGGTAAAAATTCAACCCCTTATGAAACTTCGCGAAACTTTTAGAAGCTAATTAATTAAATTGTTTTATTAAACTCAGCGAATTGTTAATTGATTTCGAGAGTTCATTATGCATTTGTTTTGAGGTATTTTTCTGTTTGATATTTCTAAACAGAAAAAATACCTAATTTGGTAAATAATTTATCTTACTTTAATTTATTTATCTGTCTAACGTTGGCTTTTCGTGTAGAGTTGTAGACTGTGTTTCGAGCGACTATTTCTTGTCTCTGCTGTACACCGTGATCAGTTTCGATTTTGTTTTTTTTTTTATTCATGTCGCCACTGATATCGTGTACACGATAACGAGGGAAACGGATAACGGTATCAGTGAATACAACTCGCCGTGATCCGTGGCTAACGTGATCTGATACTGTGATCGGTGGAGACAAACCACCTCAACCTAGTTAGGGTAAGACTGGCTGTAAAACGACTCTCAAAGATCTAAAAATGGCAGCCGGTACCAACGGTTTAACGTGCTCTCCGAGGTACAGAGGAAACTCGGTATGTAATGGGTGGTTACCCATCCACGGACCAACCTAGGCAAGTACTGCTTAAATAGAAAATCGACCCGAGAGTCTAGCTACGAGCTCCTCCACGATATACAGAACCAAAAACCGTGAAAACAAAAAAGCGGTTTTCATACAAATATCTGGGAAGCATTGCAGTGATAATTATTATGATGACGTTTGAAATACAGAAAACCGGAGTGAAAACAAGTTGGATTTTCCCGCCTTACACTCGAGACGTTATGTTCAACCTATGTTTTTGTGTCCTTTTTGGTATCACAGTCCGTCGTTATTTACTCATTTGTTACCAAACATAAATTAAGGTTTAATTTACTATATAATTTGAGGAAGGATTCCTTTTCCTAGCTATAATATTGGTGTTTGTTTGTAGGTACCATCAGAATTTTTGGGTAACAGCCCAAATTCTGAGTGTATGTCCTATCAGTGTTCTCAAAATATCACAGTATGGCCTCCAGAAACTTTTGAATAAGCTTAATTGTAAAAATAGAGCTGTAATACATATATTTTTTTACAAAAATTAGTTACATGTACAGGTATGTTTCAAATACTATATACAAATCTAACCCATTCCAAAAAAAACGAGAACCTTGTACTTACTTAAGTACATCCCAATGAACACGCAACATTACTTATGTAAAAATTTTGTACTCTATAGAATTGAACACAAAGGCGACACAACCCCAAAATCAATACCTATTATGTACCAATAGAGACGAAAAATCAAAAACGGGGGTGAGTGATGAACGACAAAAAACGCCGCGAGGGTGGAACTTCACCCCTGACGTTTTTTTTGTCGTTTTTTCATCAGGGGGACGTAATCACAATGGTTAGTACATCATTATGTGCTTATTTATGGCTTCACCCCCATGGGTCGATAGTTATCGAGATGAAAAATTGGTATGTATTTAGTTTGTGATAAATAATGTGTCGCTAGAAGGAGCAATTGAAATGATTGAGGCTCATTTTTTTTTCTACGCTCATAGGTTTTTAAGTTTTTTCATATACTTACTTTTTTTACTGGATCAAAATCATTATCTGCCTAGCCTTTCAGTCTAACCGGATGCAGCTGCACAATACTAGTATTTTACAGGGAGCGACTGTCTATCTGACCTCCACAACCCAGTTAACACTGGGTAATACGATCCCACTTTGTAAGACTGGCGGTCAGACTATTTGGGCCACTGGCTCCCTATAACGACTACCAAAGATGAACTTATGATGCGAGCCGGGACCAACAGCTTGCTTTCCGAGGCACGGAGGAAACTCGATATGTAAGGGTGGTCCACAGACAAACCTAAGCAAGCACGGCTTAAAATGACGATTGTCCGACCGGCTGTTATTTTTCAGCCACGAGCTTCTTATCAAAATCAAAGCATTTATTTCAATTAGGGTAGTTACAGACACTTTTAAACTATCAAAACAAAGACAACTATGATAAAAATTATGATATACGGTACTTCTTAACAAAAAAAATTATTAAGTATAGCTTTGTTCCGGCTAATCTCCGAAACGGCTTGACTTATTTTGACGGGACTTTTACTGGCAGAAAGCTGATGTTATAAAGAATAAAGTCGGCTTCTTTTATTTTACAAAAAAAAAGGCGAGTAATTAAACTTTTTTTATTCAATTCCACGCGGACGGAGACGCGAATAACACGTAGTATTTAAGATAAGATAAGATACAAAAAAACACAACTAAACAAATACATGCAAGCACAGCCAAAAGCACAGCTAGTTAACGAATCCAGTCATATTTCCGTCACACACGGAAAAATACTCCTATTTCTTTCGGAAATACGACCGCACACAAACTACTGAGAAACCATACATTTTTTTACATCACAACTACACTATAACGCTTACTCACAACGGGCTAATCAGAATAATTAGTAAGCTAGCACCTGAAGCCATAACTTAACCGACTCACAATGTAAAGGCGGGGTTATGCCGCGGTAATTATTTCTAGCTGTAATACTATTGGCTACAAACTACCATACATTGTGTGAAGGCGTCGCGATGGAAACCAAGATAGTGCAAAGCTGTTTTTATGGAATATAAAGTGTTTTTATACACGAGGTAACCGTGTAACGGTGTAAGTGTTACAGTTAAAAGTCTCAACACGTCAAAACTGATTTTGGCTAGTTTTCTGTCACACAGTCACAAAAACCGTTAAACTCTATGAAATGGCGCCGAATGGTTGTCATTGTTATATCTGTCCTTTTTTCGATTTTGAAAACTAAATTTTAAAAACTAGTTTTGACAGATTTATTTATTTCTAGCTGCACGCCTATTGGCTACCATACCACCTAACATAATTACAGTGAAGTGTCACGGTTGCCACTATAATAAATAACGTTAAGTATAGTTTTTATGATAATTATATGTATTAAGTTTTGTAAAGTTTAGCTAAAATACCTACTTACCTGGTTCTATTCAATTAAAGTCTAACCGATAAAAATGGTTTTTGACGGGCTTAAGTGAAAATTCCTATTTAGAAAAACGCGTTTTCTTGAAAAAAAAAATCATTTTACCCAAACGTTCGAAGAACTTTATTTGAATTCTCCAAAAAAAAATATGCGGTCAAAAAAAGTACTTCAACAAAATGATTTTTCTTTTTTCTGTAAAATGGAGATCACGGTCAAAACACTTAGACGAACCGGCATTTCCTATCTTTAAAACAAAGGTAAAAAAAAAAAAAGTTTTAAAATCTATATCAATTATTGCTAAAAGGGTTATGAGATTGAGATTTTCTTAGTCAAAACTAGTTTTAACCGATTAAGAGATTTGACGGCGACTTTATAATTTATTGTCCTGCACAGTGGATTTATTCGTGAATAGTAAGTAGGCATTGAAAAGTAGATATTATATATTGTATGCTTTGTGCAGAAGAAAGTCACTAATTAATAGGTTAAGTGTTTATGCGGTTTTCTAGTCCTAAATCAACTGGAAAACTGATGGTTGGAATAGTAGACGGATGCGGTTTTAATCGCATACGTTTATATTAAAACGCGTCTTACTTTTTGTAGTTTATCACTTTTGAATAAATTTTTAATTGATGAACATTCCTAATGATTAATTTATGCCGTGTGTGTGTGTGTGTTAATATGCTAAAAAAACTTAAATGATAAATGTTCTTTGTCTGAAAGTATTAATGCAATTTATGTTATTAGTAAGTATCTATCCATTATCTATATTTATATAATTATTATGAGATTAGGTAGGTAAATGACTCATGATTCATCATAGGATACAAAAAATCCTCAAAAAAACTTAATAAAGCATTTAGGAACTGGAAAATAGATGAGAACTTAAATAATTAAAAAAAAAATCGACATCTTCCTGAAACTTTGGTTCCTCTGATCTGTATATCATTATCCAGTAAAACTTAAAACACCGTCTATTAAGAAAATCTCCTAATAGTTGATTTTAAAATGGCCATGCAATAATTATGCAACTCACTCTTGCAAAATGGATAAGTGATCGAATTTTAATTTATCTACATAGAGATAAAAGCTCCTTTTGTGTGTTCTTCTCCAGAATGCCATTTATTTAGTACCAGTAAACATGGCCAGTTTTTATCAATCAATTATGAAATAAAAATACATTTTTAATTACGTTGCCAGTAAAAAAATCTTGCATAGGTACACACGTCTCGTCTAAAAGAAAAAGATAAAATTCTAGATATCTTAATTAGTCAGTAATTAACCCACCTAATTATCAACCCTAATTAGTATTTCTTACTTAGGAGAGAAAATTTTTAATCAAAGTGCAATCCACATTTAAAACAAGTTCTTAAAATAAACTCCACATCATTAAAACTTATTCCTAACTTAAACTTCAAGAACAATCAGCATGCGAAATAGAAATAAAAAATACCCTCGTCACGAAAAATCGACATTGCGAGGGTGATTTCAAGATGGCGCCGGGGCCTCTTAGCACCCTATTTTTGTATTCTTCCCTCCCTCGCCTGTATTTATGCATTTTTCACCCCATCTCACCCCCGCGTTAAAAGTGCATCGAATAGTACCTACACTACCTACCCTTTAGTGGTGTAGTAACCTGAATATGTCCGTCGGACTAATCGAGTTTTTTTTTGTTTTGAATTATTGCATTTTGTCTTTGGTTCTTCAGTGCATTAATAAGCCTTTTATCTTGGTTTAGTACAATAAATCTTCGGGAACGAACGATATTTTGTAAAACCTCTGAACTTGTACTAAAATTCTCTCAAAGGCGAGTCAATCTTTAGTTTAAATCACTTCATTTTTGAATTAGAGTAATTTGATGAATGTCAGCGCGGAGAAAGCTTCATCTGGAAACCCTTCTTTTTGGCACTCGCAAAAAAAACAGATTATTTATATAAAAACTGTCTTGGTCGCGGGATATTGACGTAATAAACCAGAGCATCTTCGTACCTGATGTTAGCTTCCTACCACAGACCTGCTGCATTCCGTGGTAGTTTAAAATTCGCTACCAGTCGTTGCTAGAATGACCTCCCACCACCTTTTCATGCTCAAAAACAATTGGTAGTTTTAGAAATAAATACAAATTAGCTGGGCTGGTATTCAGCTGCTTCCGGTAAGACTGGAAGCCGACCCCAACATAGTTGGTAACAGGCTAGGCAGATGACGATGATCTACTCCAAAGCATTAAGCCGTACTTGCTTAGATTGGTCCGTCGGGTCACATTAACATTCCATTACAAACCGAGTTTTCTTCATGCCTCGGAAAGCACGGACATTTATATCTACAAATGACTGTCAAAGATCTCTTTGTCGTTACAGAGTCAGTGGCCCGAGAGTCTTACCAAGGAGTATAGTATTACTCAGTGACAACTGAGTTGTGCGCCGTTGTGTGTCCATGTAAAACACTGATATTCAGCTGCATGCATGGCTAGACTGGGAGCCGACCCCACCACAGTTGGGAAGAGCCAAAGCAGATGATGATGATGAAACTAAACTATGTAACAATACCATATATCGTGGACGACACTCCTTCCTGTGTTAATATTCGGTCATTTTAGGCAAACAGATAAATAAAACATTGAGTTATAAATTGTTTGATAAACATTGGACGTTATACGTTCCTAATCCGTAGGCCCTTAGCGAAATCAAACTGTCCAACTGTCGGAGTTTGTGAATGTGGTATTTTATTCAGTAGCAGATTATTACAGTTTGTATATAGGATACACCGAACATCCAGAACTTTCAATGATAAGTGTATTATTGCTAAACGAAAGCATAATTTGATTAATGTTTTGTGTCCGTTCGAAAATTAAACGTGCAGCTATTATTTTTAATTCGTACAAATACTTAAAGGGCTTGTCCAAGATGGTCTTGTTACTATACAATGTGAAGTTGCAATAAATAATGTTGATAAACAGTGAAGTTAGCAGCGATTGTTTATATCCAAAAATGTCACTCAATGTATGGAAATATGGTATGGCCATTTTTAAATTCTTATTAGTATTCAGTAATCGTTCTTGCGACCATTATCCGTCATTGAGTCATTCATCCGATCATCGTAGCGATATTCAGTTATGAGTTTACCAATTATGACAAATTTTCTTAGACAATTTTGGGATTTCGTTTTTTTTTACTTTTGACTACACAATTATGATCAGTAAATTGTACGGATACAGGCCCATTTTTTTGTACTAATTAAAAAGTAAAGGTGTTTACGTCAGACCTGCCCTCGCCGTACCTACTCGTACTTAGGTCGCGCGAAAAAGTATTTGCATTGAGCACTGACATCACACATCCCGCATGAAACAACAGATACGTTTTATAGCATGAGTGAGCGAGACGCGTTGAAATGTCATTGTCAACGAAATGGAAACGTTATAATTTTTAACCGATTTCTAAAAAAGTAGAAGGTTTTTGCTTTGTTTGTTCACCGATTTTTCCGCAATGAAGCTAGCGCGGTGGTCCCATTAAAAATTATGTTAACTTTGCTTCGGTACTTTAGGAGTATCCAGTACTCTATTTAATGCATTTTTGTTTTCTTCGTCTATGTCCATGATATTCTTATAATTTCTAGTTACAACGTTAAAATGATACTCTACAAGGATTTCTATGAGATACCAAAAACATTTTTTTTAAATATAAACTTTTTTTGCGGTGGCAAAAAACGTCAATGAAACAAACTAAAAGACCGAGTTCCGAAAGTAAAGTTATTTTCCAATTTATGTATTTTTTTTTTTTGGACGCCGCGTATTTTTTTCACGATGATAACGGTTTTATTCTGGCTCCATCCTTATTCCTAACCTATGTCAAAATAAACCTATAAATCTAGTTGAACACGATTTCAAAGAGATTTTATTCCGTGCTCATTCTCATTTACAAAAAAAGTTTCGATCTCCGACGAAGCGATGTGAAAAGTTCTAAAAATAAAAGTCTATTTTCAGATATATCATTTTGTGACAGATTTTAATTTTAGTCTCAAAGTAATGGACACTGGTGCCATTTGTAATTTTTTCTTTAAAAAATATGCTTATCTATGATGCCTATAATCCCTGTTTTGACGTTATCAGGATAAAGAAAAGATGGATGTGATATTCCCTTGTATTTATGTTGGTTTAGACTTAGGATAGTACTTGAGCGAGTACTACCCGCTTGAACAATCGAGTTAAAAACACAGATAGCAGTTTACTGACGGAAATAGTTCTGCAAGTGTTTAAATAATGTGTCAGAAATATATATTAATAATATTAAAATGAAAACCATTCACTAAATATCAAAATCCAATTCATGGAATTTTACGAACCTATTAATTAGAACCGTTAAGTAGCTACTTTTATTTTTCACATGCTTATACATATAAGCATGTAAATGAACGCTGCAAGGACCCGCATAATCATTGCGAATAACTTTTCTCTTTGAAACAAAATCTAGTTCTAAACTAATTTATTTAAAACTAATATTAGCTAACCAATGTTAGGTATTGTGTTAGAAAGGTATTTAAAGTTCTTAATAAACACAAACGAAAAAATAACTTTAAAAACACAAGTACGATTCACACGCAAATCATGAATGTAAGTATTCAAACTGAACTCCCCTAACATTTTGTAATGCATTACTGTCCTATTAACTGGTAGGTCAACTAGCGCGAGTTACTGTCGCGAGTAAGTGAACGGGGCTCAAGTGAAGTCTTCACGAGGGCACGTTCACCCCTCCCGGGGGGCGGGAACCGAGGGGAAGACACACCCCTAGGCTCGGGGTGAAGTGCAGGAGCAAAACCATTCTATGGACGTTGACGTTAGTTACTCGTATTGAAGTCATTTTGACCGTTTGTCACTTCGATTAGGCCGTTTAGAATATTGACAATTTGAATTTGGAATAAGTACAAATTTAGTTTGGTTTTGCCTCATTTCTATTTTATAAAATTTTAGCATAAGTATGTAAGAATTTGGTCCTTAAATACGAAATTGTATTTGAAGTAATAATGAGTGTTTGAATGCGTTTTAATCAGAAGATTCTATACTTCAGAGAGTTACCTTGTGATACCACTCAAAAATCGTGCAATTTTAGTCACAAAAGTGCCGAGTTATTTTTCTTAATGTTCATTTTAAATGTTAACAGCTGTACCTAATCTTAAACTGCCCTAAAAATCAACTGCTCTGCAATACTGGTATTATAACAGTTCTCGTTCCTCCATAAAATGGCAAGCAAACTCGCGAGCAACCCCTAGTTCAGCACTAGAACGTCAACGCGAGCTCTCCTTACTTCGGGGTCACCCCACGCCACTTCTTTCTCTTATTTCCCGGCTTTTTTTCGGCCGCCATTTTTGCAACGCATGCGTACTACGTACCGCGGCAAAGCATTCGTCGCCATCGATTTATCAGATGCTATTGCTATACGAATAAATAAAAATGGCTATGTAAAGTTTTTTTATCTATTTTTATTGAGATTTTTCTTTAAATATGAGGATTTGTTTTCTGAATTAGCTGCTTTGTGATTTCTGTTCGTTTGTGAGAAGAGTGTGTGTGTTGGATGTGCGTTTGTGATGCTCAACTATTTTTTTTTCATTCCGTTTTTGTAGGAATACGATTGGTGGTTGGAGTAAGTTGTTATTGGCGGAAGAAAAGGCTACCTTACGTTTTTGAATAACTGCTTGGTCTTACAGGACAGAAACACTGATACTGATTTGGACGGATGGCGGATAGCGAGGGCAGCTTGGGAGTGGGTTTATGTTGAGCAGTGAATAGCTGGTTGAGTTGATTCATGCTTCTAAATCGAAGAAAACAGCGTAATCATCACCATGCTTGGCAGAAAGACTGATGCAGTTTTAAATTTCGCTTAGGATTAAGCTCATTCCTTTTCTCTTGTTGTATGTTTTATAAAAATATCCGTTACATTGTCCATGTTCCAATAAAGAGTAGACTGTCAATTACATTTAAACAACCTGGAAAAGAAAAAATACGTGTTTTGCTTGACCGATATTTACCTCTCAAATAAAATCCAAAACACCGTGACAGATGGGTTCCCTGATTGCCGGTCATCATGACATAATCAAGAAGCAATTCCTTCGGTTCGGGGGTGCCACTGTGCCTCGCAATATCCGGCCTTGCGGGTGGCAGACCGGTTCCAATCCGGCCGGTGAGTGGCACACCGGTTTCAATCCGGTACTGACGTAGACGCACGTTTCCGGAGCGCTAATAATTAATCTGTTATTTTAAAATTGGAATAGAACGCGGTTTTTGATTGGCGGTTTTGTTTTTCCTGGCCTTTAAATAAATTGGGAGGGAGACGATGACTATAGATTTCTATGTAAGTAAGTAGATAAGTTGATGTTTCTTTGAACATTAAAAAAAGTGTATAAAACGACCTTTAACGACACCAAAAGGCACTTTTTGTCCTCGTCATTGCGATCATTCTTAGGGTTCCGTTGTCAAATGGCAAAAAACGGAACCCTTATAGATTCGTCGTGTCTGTCTGTCTGTCTGTCCGTCCGTATGTCACAGCCAATTTTTACCGAAACTATAAGAACTATGCTGTTGAAACTTGGTAAGTAGATGTATTCTGTGAACCGCATTAGGTTCCCAAACATATGTTTTAAATGGAAACTGATTAAAACAAGAGTTATGAGAAAAATAAGTTTTCTATAGAAATTTTAAATTCCTCATAACTCTTGTTTAAATCAGTATCCATTCAAACTGTATATTTGGAAACCTAGATATTCTGTAATCTAATCGAAATAAATACACACTACCTTAAGAATATGTTTGAATTACAAATTATTTGGTATTACGTTTGTATGAAATACGCAAGCTCCGCCGGCCCCTTAAGATTTTCATACAAAAATAGAAAAACAACAAAATTTTCCTCGATAGAAAATAATCACAAACTTATCTTTAAAATTTCTTTTAACGAGGAAAAACCATAGTAAAATACATGCAATCATTTTGTTTTTTTAGCAAATAATTCGACAAGCAACATATTAGCAATAGTGTTTTGTCCAATCCATATATTTTTTGTAAATCGTTAGAAACCACTCATTTCGCACTATTCGGCTCGCAGTGACTGATGTAACAACCACTTTGTAGTGCAAGCTGATTAGAACTTTATTGTGAGTTGTCTATTTGTGGTGGTTTAGACGAAGTTCGAAGTTACTTATTTAGCTCATGTAGTTGCCTTAAATAGAATGACCTGTCCCAGGTTTCCTTCAAAATAGGAGACTAATAAGAAAACACCTAAGTAATATAAAACCTAGATTATACAGGGTGTAAACCACCTCATCACAAAGCCAACAACAAGCATTCTATACATCAAACCAAGTAACTTAACGCAAAAAACATTGCTGGGAAACAACTTTTTTTTTTGAGGTTATAAGTCATGTTTTGTGGTAGAACTCAATGTAACGCTCATAAAATATTGTGCTGATGGATATATTGAATAGTACGGGGGTCGTGGAGGTGTTAAAAGTTAAAATCTTACAAAAAACTCATGTAAGTATTTAAAAAAACTTGTCAAAAAGTTGTAACTTTGACCCCCCATATCTTCGTAACTAGAAGGTTCCCAGGTATGGTATAGAACAAAAAAATGATCGCAATGATGGGGAGAACAAGTGCCTTTCGGCTTCGTGAAGAGGTGTTTTACACCCTTTATTTAAAAATGTCGTTATTACTCTTAAAACTATGGTGATTCAATAAATTGGGGACCCATCTAATAGAATGCACATCATGACTGCATGAAGATGAAATATCTGCTATAATAATACTCAAGCAGAGTTAAAAACAAAACAAGTCAATGCCAAATTACTACACCAACTTCAAAGTAACTTTAAAAGGTAACAAAGTCTTTGAAAAACCTCAAACATGAACGCCTTTATGGGTTTCCAAATAGAAACCCATGGATAAGGGGTATTTCTTTAAGAACCCCTTTACATTTCAAAGGGGGTAGTTAAAAGAAAATGCTAAATAACCCCTGTGGATGTTCGTTCGTGTGTAAAAAATAGGGGTTGATTTTGCCACCTTTAAGTATATTTCTTTAGGTGTTTCGTAAAGTAATATTGCTTCATTTGGTATTTAGAAAGCGTCGCTATAATGACCCTTGGAAGAAACCCTTTTACGTCTACTTAGCTCTTCTATCCTATCCCTACTATTATATAAACGTAAATTTAAGTTTGTTTGTTACGCTTTCACGCGAAAACTACTCAACCGATCATCATCAAACTTTGTACACATATTCTTGGAGGTAATAGAAGTAACATAGGATACTTTTTATTAAAAAAAAAAAACTAACCCTCACTCGCAGACGCAGTTGCGCGGGTCTGCTAGTATGATTATAAATATCGCTGGACAATACCACACAGCGCCATCTAGTGCCACACTAAGCAAGGTTTGTGTCGTGGACACCAGATAGTTGATATACTACATTTATATACTTTTTTGTTTGTAAATACATACTTATCATACATATAAACATCCATAACTCGGAAACAACTGTCCATGCTGATCACACAAACATTTGCTCCTACCGGGATTCGAACCCAGGACCCTAAGAACGTAAGGCAGCTTCACTACCACTACGCCATTCAGGTCGTTTATAACATAACATCACGCTTGAAACCCCTGATGGGTTGGGCAGAAGTGTACCTAATAGTATCTATACCTATCTTTCGCCAGTTACGTTTAAGTCCCATGAAAGAGGCGCGCCTATTTCCATCAAGGGGGCGCAAATCCAAACTGTAGCAGCTCCTGAGAAATTCTTGATGCATATTATGTGACATTGTTTTCTTTTAGAGTACCTATCAATATGATCTCTAAGATAAGATAAGATAATATTTATTTGCTAAACATGAGACATACAGTCATACAAGAAAATACATGCATGCAAAATGGTAACAAAACAACATTATTAGGAGGTTGGTTGGGCTGGTTGGTTATTGGTTGGTTGGTGGGTTGGGTTGGTTGGTTGGTTGGTTGGTTGGGAGGTATTATTATTATGTACAAATACTAGTACTCAGCTGCATCCGGTACCAGTATTTTACATGGAGCGACTGCGTATCTGACCTCCACAACCCAGTTAATAACGGACAATACGATATCACTTAGTTGGACCGGTTGTCTGAATTTTTGGCCACTGACTAGTACTACCTGTATTCCCGTAACGACTATTGAGACGTATATATGACAGCAAGGACCAACAGCTTAACGTGCTTTCCAAGGCACCGAGGGAACTCGGTATGTAAGGGTGGTCACCCATCCACAGACCAACCTAGACAAGCACGGCTAAAAGAGACTATGACCTCTGAGTTTGAATCGGCTGTTTCTTCTCAGAGTAGTCGTGTACGAAATACCGGCCCCATCTAGTTTAAAAAAAAAATGTGACGTGTAAAAGTGTTTGTGAAAACCAACTTACAAAATAAACATCATTTATCATTTAACCTAAAGATCGACCCCGAGCGGCTGTTATTATTTAGCCACGAGCATAATTGCCTGGCATAATTCGTAAAAAGGATATTAATAAACTTGGTTTTGATAAATTATGATTTAAAAACCTTTTAAGTTTTGACTAAAACTACCACTACAGCTAATAGTGGGTAGCTCACTACCTCCTCAAAATCATATTGATAGGTACTCTAAAAGAAAACAATGTCACATAACAGGTAGGTATATCTCTGTCCATACCTTACTACCTAAAATTTCAAAGTCACAGAACAGTGGGTAGCTCACTACCTCTTCAAAATCATATTGATAGGTACTCTAAAAGAAAACAATGTCACATAACAGGTAGGTATATCTCTGTCCATACCTTACTACCTAAAATTTCAAAGTCACAGAACCCTTTAATCCCCACCGCTCAGGTAGGTTCTTGCAAAAAACCCGGTTATAAATAAAACCCTCAACGCTAAAACTCAGTGAAAAAGAAAATTCGAACCGCGCCGTCTCCCCAGCGGACCAACGTTCGCAAGATTCCCTTGTGTACCCACTCTTTTCCTTATTAACAACGGGATTCTGTAGCGAGAGTGGAAATCTTGATACTTTGGATTGAGTTTTGGTTAGGTTTATTTTAAATGACCACTGAAATGTAGTACGTTTAATTTTAGTACAGATTGTAACTGGGCGAAAATAGAGAAAACGGATTTTATCAAAAATGGTTGAATTATGATTATAACTAATAAAAAGTAACGTGAGTTCCTAACATACATAGTACACACAACATAGTGTAATAAAGGGTGTAAAACACCTCTTCACGAAGCCGACAGGCACTTGTTCTCCCTTTAATTGCGATCATTTTTTTTTTTGTTCTACACCATACCTGGAAACTTCTAGTTACGAAGTTTTTTTGTTCTACACCACACCTGGGAACTTCCAGTTACGAAGTTTTTTTGTTCTACACAACACCTGGGAATTTCTAGTTACGAAGTTTTTTTGTTCTACACCACACCTGGGAACTTCTAGTTAAGTACGAAGTTTTTTTGTTCTACACCACACCTGGGTACTTCTAGTTACGAAGTTTTTTTGTTCTACACCACACCTGGGAAATTCTAGTTACGAAGTTTTTTTGTTCCACACCACACCTGGGAACTTCTAGTTACGAAGATTGCAACATGTTGAGATTTTTTTTTTAAGATTTTAACTTTTAACACCTCCACGACCCCCGTACTATTTAATCCTTCCATCAGCACAATGTTTTAAGTGCGTTAGAATGAGTTCTACCACAAAACATGATTTATAAATTCAAAAAAAAAAAAAAAAAAAATGCGTAAAGTTACTTAGTTTGATGTACCAAATGCCTGTAATGTATACCATAGCTAGGTGTCAGTAGTAATAAAACGATATAATTCGGTGTAGCAAAATGAATGGTTTATTACCAATGAAATCAAAAGAAATACAAAACACAGACTATAGAATATAGAACATAGAGCTGCATAGAGTTAGTTAATAGCGCTAGTGTATTTATTTGATGTTACCAGTTATCAATAATAATATTTCTAACACCCCAACTACAGCAAATAAAGAAAACTTCTCAAAACAACTGTTTTTCACTTTAACTAACATTCTGGCTCTATTAAACTAATACCTAAGCCTCGTTTACATTTGTTATGCTTTACAAAATTTAAAGCTTTAGTAAGCACATCAGCTGGCATATAAGTTTTTGGCAAACAATATGAATCAATCATTTTATTGCTAACTGCATCTTTTATAAAATTATATCTAATACCAATATGTCTTACTCTTTCTATGCCACCAACTTCTGTGCACTTTGACTGTAATTATATAATTGCACAGTACACAGAGAACCAGTAAATTCGTTTAACAAGGATCTCAAATAATTCGCTTCTTTGCTGGCTTCACCTATAGCCGTGTACTCTGACTCCATACTTGTCAACGCTACTGTGCTCTGTTTCTTACTCTCCCAAGAAATAGCTGATCCAGACACAATAAAGCAAAATTATTACTTCGGCATCAACATATCTTTTATGTTCAGCTGTTTCTTTTACAAATTATAGACAATATTTTTTATAGTTTCCTTAAGATACCTGATTCTCTTTGCATAAATCCAATGAACACAATGCACACAACAATAGTGTAACACTTATTAAATTAGCTCAGATAACTTATACTAAAAGATATGTCTGGTCTTGTAAGAACAGAAAAATACATCTAAGATTCATCCCCAACTGAAACTGATACAACTGCAATGCTTGTACAGTTTCCTTCTGTATTTTTGTGAATAATCACATCTCTACTCATCACTACACATCACTTGACAGGATCATACACTCTGTCTGTATCCTTTGACTGATATGTTTCTTCGACTTACTGTCTCATTTATGTTGTTTCGCTTTTGGTACATGGACCATCACTTGGCTGACAAATATACGAACATGACTAAAATCTAGTTCCTTTTTTGTCCAAAGCTCATACAGTTTTTTATTATCTAACCCTGATGCAACTGACCTATTTCTAAGATAGCAGTATTTGTTGCCTCTGCCCAAAACTTCTTCTTTAAGCCTGCATCAAATAATAAGCAACGAGCTCATTCTACAATGGTTCATCTGATGCGTTCACTCACACCATTCTGTTCAAGAGTCTAAACGTTCGTTTTCTGGTGAACTATACCTGCATCTTTTAAATATTCCTCAAACTCATTGTTACAAAAAAAAACTCTTAGCCATTTTCTGTTCGAAATAATTTAGCTTTCTGCCTTGTTGATTATCTGCCATACTTTTAAATTCTTTAAAATGCCATACGGGAAAAGTCATCAACAAAATAAGGAAATACCTTAATTCTCTCATTGAATTGCACTCCATTGGTCCACAGACATCAGCATGGATTGTTTCCAGTAACTCGCTGCTCCTTGTAACCTTGTGACCAAATGGTAAACGTGACATACCTTGACAACATACTGTACACGTATTTTTGTTGAACACTGACTTATCTGTACATGATATTCCCGTGACTGCACCATCCTTCATTTTGCTCTGGTAATTCATATTCAAATCGCCCAATCTCTTAAGCCATATTTCACTGCTGACTGCCACTAAGGATTAACTTGGCTTCTGCTTTTGCATTGACTGCGGCTGCTCCACTCGCACTTTCCTGTTTCATAAAACTTGCTGTGCCTTCTTAGATAAGCAGATTCTCCGCTGCAAACGCCCCATTCGTGATAATTCCCTTTAGCTAAGAACGTGTTGGTAGCCATTTTCGTTACATTTGAAAAAAACACAACAACGTCCACACACTTCACGAAAAAATGACGCCTACACCTATGCTAGCTTATTCTACCAAAATATTCACATATTTTACTTGTATAAGTCCCTAAAGAGCATGTCTGGGCCCATAACCTAATAAAACGATATAATTCGGTGTAGCAAAATGAATGGTTTATTACCAATGAAATCAAAAGACATACAAAACACAGACTATAGAATATAGAACATAGAGCTGCATAGAGTTAGTTAATAGCGCTAGTGTATTTATTTGATGTTACCAGTTACCAATAATATATTTCTAACAAGTAGTAGATAATTAGTCACGTAATTGTCAGAATTTAAATAGTCTATGTTTTAACTTAAAATGTCACTTACGGAATATCGTCTGTGATTGTGTAAGTCTATGTTTTATGTGTAGTAAAATACTATTTATCATTTCCCTTATATGTGATATAAAAATATTTGATATCAACAAGACATCAAAATTCTGTCTATTCTATGATCGCCAATGTAAGTCAAACACACAGAATTTTCACATCGATGGCATTTCTTAATTAGACAATAAGATTTCAGATTGATTCTAGAGAAGTTACTGCACATAAATTGAGAACAGAACATAAACTATTATTAACTGTTGCACGTGACTTCGTTCGCGTGTGATGTTTATAAAAATAGTAAAAAAAATCCTTAAAGCTATTTATTCCAGAGCTATTCCCATTATCTATATCTGTGCCAATTTCATCCAGATCAGTTCGGCTGTTCTTGCGTGACCGAGTAACAAACATTCATCCATCCAAACCTTCGCGTTTATAATAAAGTTATACGAAGTAAACTAAGCAAATTGTTAAATCCCAAGAAGGGAGATGTCTGATGAAGTAACGAGTAATAGATATGTATGAAATAAGAAGACCTCAAATGAATTGGGATAAGAAATTATGATGAAACCCCTTTTTTTTCGAATGGAATATCATTAAATCACCCGAGTGAACAAAAACCCATCCATGTTTCTTCTTCACCCTTTGTGTTGTTAAGGAGTATGATAGACTAGAACCTTATTATTTTTGATAACCTTTTTAAAAACGTATGATGTCAGATGTCGGCATTGCTTAGCAACCGCTGTTATTTATTCAAATTATATTTTTACATGTCACAACCACGAGTCTTATTTTATAATGATAAAATAGTTTTATCATGGTAGCAGAGCGTGGTTACAAGTAACGAGAGAAGTCATCAACCAAGTTTAAATAATCTGGGAAGACGAATAATCATAATGCAATCACCAAGTTGTAAAATTGACATTGGTCACCTGGAGGGTGTGAAGAACTGGTCGACTTGGAAATTTAAAGCGACATTACTACTAAGAGGTATGCCCGGTGGATTGGATGCAGTAAACGGTGATCTAATAAAACCAGTGAAACCTATTACCAATAATGTCGACGAAATTTCTCGTTATAATACTGCTTTGGAAAAATATAATAAAATTGATAGTTCTGCATTACTTCTGCTTACCGCAAATATGTCAGATGAAACTCTTCAGAAAATCATGCGTTTTAACTCATCTAAAGAAGTTTGGGACGAACTACATCGTTTGTTCGATGGCAAGTCTGAAGACAAAAGTTATGATCTATGTATGAGGTTCTTCAGCTATTCAAAAGATCCGTCACATGACATCACAACTCATATCTCCAAAATAAAAACCATTTGGTCAGATTTGATAAATGAATTAATGAAGATAGACAAGTCTGAATTGCCAGATATCCTATTAATCTGCAAAATTCTGGATACTCTACCTGAACCATATTTCTCATTCAAATCAAGCTGGATGTTGATGTCAAAGACAGATAGAACAATAGAAAATCTGACTACACAACTCTGTGCCTATGAGCGCTCTATCTCTTTTAAAAGTGAAGGTCCTGCAGAAGCTCTAGCCTTACAGAATTATAATAAAGCAAAGAAGAAATGTGGATATTGTGGAAAAGTCGGTCACAAAGTAAGGCAATGTCATAAATGGAAAGCTGACGGTAAACCAGCCAAGCCTGAAAGTAAACAGAACCGATCAAGTTTGAACTTATTGCTCATGCAAGTCAATACAGATGTAAATTCAATGCTTACAAACTATGATACATCGAGTTGGTTCGTCGACAATGGTGCAACTAATCATGTCACCTGCCGAAACGACTATTTTTCTAGTTTCCAGCATTTTGAAGATAATCGTATAGTCATTACTGCTAATGGAGCTACTGTCAAAGCAATTGGCAAAGGTACTGTTGACTTGAAAACGGCTATCAATGGCAAGGAATCCAGAGTAACACTCTGTGATGTATGGTATGTACCTGATATTATGCGAAATCTATTTTCTGTACTGGCCACTCAAGACAGACTAAATAAAAGCGTTTTCACGTCTGAAAGGGAACACTGTTCGCTAAAAGTTGATGGACAAGTTAGACTGACTGGCAAAAGGATCAAGAATGGTGGCTTATACAAGCTCAATGTAGAGACTATTATAAAGTCAACACCTATTGTAAACATTTTGTCAACAGAAAACATACTACAACTGTATCACGAAAGGTTAGCCCATCAGAATAAAAAACACGTTAAAGGTGTTATAGAACGAGAACTAGGAATTAAAGTTCGACTAGATTCTGAATTGTGTACTGGCTGTATTTATGGTAAAACACACAGAAAGTCTTTCGGAACAAGAGTACGAGCTAAATTACCTGCAGAAATTTTACACGCTGATGTATGTGGTCCATTCCCTCCTTCTTTTAACAAATTTCGCTACTTCGTTTTATTCAAAGATGACTACAGCAAGTACAGACACATTTATTTTATTCGACAAAAATCGGAAGTTTACCTGAAACTCCGACAAATGTTACAAGAATGTAAAATAGCTGGATACTCTGTTAAAGAATTTCTTAGCGATAACGGAGGTGAATTTGATAATCAGAACGTCAGGTGCATTCTACAAGAAGCTGGAATCAGACAAAGGCTCACGATGCCCTATACACCGCAACAAAATGGTCTTAGTGAACGTGAGAATAGAACCTTAGTTGAAGCCGCTCGTACAATGATGCATGCTCACGAAGAGTTACCGTCAGCTACATGGGCAGAATTGATAAATACCGCTGCGTACGTGTTAAACAGGACTGGTCCAACCTCAGAAAATGGAAAATCACCATTTGAATTGTGGTTTAAGAAGAAGCCAGCAATCAGTCACCTAAAAATAATTGGATGTGAATGTTATGCTCATATTCCTCAACAAAAAAGGAAAAAGCTATCTAAAAAGGCTGAGAAATGCATTCTAATTGGATATGAGGGTGATGAAGGCTATCGCTTACTGAATAAACATGGTAAACTCATAAGGTCAAGAGACGTTACATTTAATGAATCAGTATTGACTCCATTTGGTCAAAGTGATTTGGAAGAACAACCTTCAGTCGAAATACACTTTCCACTTTCAGTACCACCGATGTGTGATGCAAGGGAGGATGATTGTGTCGAAAATAGCTTGGATCGCGCTGCAAGTAGCCCTGATGAGCTTAGTTCGACTTTGCCCCTCACATCGCCGGATTTGGTTATAAGTCAGGAAATAGAAAGCCAAGATGACTCTACTGAACAATTTCAAACGTCTTCAGAAGCATCAATGCCAGAATCACCTCCCTATGAAGACGCCCTAGATGATGGTGATGATACTGAACGACCAATAATCTCAGATGATATAGCTGAGATAGCCACTAGAGTGACTCTACGAGATAGAAGTCAAATACGACCACCTATTAGATTCGGAGATTACGTCATGATGTCAGATGAAATTTTTAATCAGATAAATGAACCTAAAACCTATAAAGAAGCAATTACTAGTATGCATAAAGATCAGTGGGTCAAAGCAATGGAAAGTGAGGTGAAGTCTTTAAAGGAAAACAAAACCTGGATAATGGTGGACCTTCCAAAAGACAGGAAGCCTATATCCTGTAAATGGATATATAAAATCAAAACCAATGCTGATGGTTCTCTAGATAAATTCAAAGCAAGACTAGTTGCTAGAGGATATACACAGAAAAAAAGGCATCGACTATGATGAGACTTTCAGCCCAGTTGCTAAGATGTCGACAATAAGATCAGTCTTAAGCGTTGCTGCAAATGAAGGCCTAAAACTCACACAGTTTGATGTATCAACTGCTTTTCTCTATGGTTCACTGAGTGAAGAAATATATATGAATCAACCTGATGGTTACTCTGATGGATCTAACAAGGTTTGTAAACTCAAGAAAAGTTTGTATGGTCTCAAGCAAGCGCCTCGGTGTTGGAATAAATGTATGGTGGATTATTTAAAAACCATTGGATTTAATCAATGCGATACCGACCCCTGCCTGTTTATAAGAAACCGTGCGAGAAACAAAATTATTCTTGCTCTCTATGTAGATGACGGTTTGGTCGCTGCAACAAATCAGGAAGATTCTGAAAAGTTAATGAGAGAATTGAAGAGAAGATTTAAAATCACAATAAAAGATGCGTCCTATTTTCTAGGATTAGAAATAGAGGACCATGACGGTAATATAAAAGTGTCACAAAAGCACTATGCTCAGAAAGTTTTAGATCGTTTTGGTATGAGTGACTGCAAACCTGTTACCACTCCTATACAAAAAGATGGACTGCCAGATCTGGATAAAGAGGTAGTAGACCCTGCTTTATTTCCGTATAGAGAAGCTGTGGGAGCACTCGCATATCTGACCGTTGGTACTAGACCGGACTTAGCATATGCTGTAAGCGTTGTATCCCGGAGTCTAGAAAACCCTTCTAAAGAAGACATCCAGAGGCTGAAACGTATCCTAAGATACATCAAAGGAACTTTCAACTATGGAATAGTTTTTAAGAAGAGCTGCAATGCTGGAATTCTAGAATGCTACAGTGATTCTGACCACGGTGGAGACCAAAGTACCGGACGTTCAACATCAGGCATATTATGCTTATACTCTGGAGGAGCAATATCTTGGACAAGTCGACGACAAACATGTGTTGCGATATCAAGCACCGAAGCTGAATTGGTTGCTGCCAGTGAAGCGGCTAGAGAGATTGTCTGGATCAAAAGACTCTTTGGTGAAATATCTCAATTGAAAGAAATACCTAAGCTAAGGGTTGATAATGATGCAGCCATAAAGATCTCACACAATCCAGAATTCCATAGAAGAACTAAGCATATTGCTATTCGACATTTCTATGTAAGAGAACTCGTTGCTAATGGAGAAATACGTGTAGAATACGTTCCCAGCGAGTTCCAACTAGCGGATATACTGACCAAAGCATTACATAAGCCACGGATTGTATCAATCGCAAAACAAATTGGTTTGATATAGTAATAGGGTTGTCAAAAAGGGAGGATGTTAAGGAGTATGATAGACTAGAACCTTATTATTTTTGATAACCTTTTTAAAAACGTATGATGTCAGATGTCGGCATTGCTTAGCAACCGCTGTTATTTATTCAAATTATATTTTTACATGTCACAACCACGAGTCTTATTTTATAATGATAAAATAGTTTTATCATGTGTAACGCCACGGTATCTCTTTCGAACAGTCCCGCAGGAAGATGAAACCCCTGCAACTCAAAACCAAGCATCAAGTATCAAGACGTCATGCGCCCGACTCACAGACACCCTGTATGCCACGGCTTGTTTCTTTTTGTGAGGGGCGCAGCACCCCGTGCCTAACGGAGCTAAGTGCGCAGAACGAAGCTACCCTCAAGCAAGCCTCGTATACTGGAACTGTCTATGTTTCTTACATTCATTCTGCGGCAGGTATATAGGAATAGGAAAGTCATATGGTCGTTTGAAGTTTCCGCTCAGTGTAATCGGTTATAATCCAGTCCGATATCAGTCGAACTTACCCTTAAAAAAATCGGAAAAAAAGTAAAACTTATAAGTTTTCGCGAAAACCTTAAGTTGGCCATAGATTTTCGTCATGTAGACTCAAGACCTTGATTTTTGGTATATTTGTTCAGTATCTGGTATACAGGGTGTATTTCACCTCATCACAAAGCCGTTAACCAAGCATTCTGTACATCAAACTAAGTAACTTTACGCAAAAAATATTGCTGGGAAACAACTTTTTTTTTTAAGGTTATAAATCATGTTTTGTGGTATAACTCAATGTAACACACTCAAAACGTTGTGCGGATGGATGGATTGAATAGTACGGGCGTCGTAGAGATATTTAAAGTAAAAATTATGCGATAAAAAGTGGTATTTAAAAAAAAACTTGTCAAAATCTTGCAACTTTGACCCCCAATATCTCCGTAACTAGAAGGTTCCCAGGTATAGTATAGAACAAAAAAATGATCAGAATGACGAGGAGAACAAGTGCCTTTCGTATTCGTTAAGAGGTGTTTTACACCCTATATTTGTCAACTTGCGAGGCCGAGAAAATCTGTGGTGACACACGTACACTCGGACAAGAGAATTCCTTTATTTACCATTTGAGGTACGGAAGATACGAAACTAGGTGTATTGGTCATCAACATAATTACTAAACAAGGATAAGTAAGCAGCCGTATCAAGCTGGCGCAATCCTCATCCTTAACCTACGCTGTTGGGGTTGGTCTATGAATGGCTGGCCATCCATTACATATCGATTCCACTACGTGTCTCGACAATCTTAGTAGTCAAAAGTCTGAGAGTCTGGCAACCATGAGACCTACCTAGGGTTTACATGGTAACTGCAGTATAAGTACGTAAGATTCGATAGGACTCGATAAGATAAATTTGACAGTTATTCTCGATAAAATGAGTTTTTTCCGGAGTCGAAAATCATTTTATCGAGAATAACTGTCAAATTTATCTTATCGAGTCCTATCGAATCTTACGTACTTGTACTGCTGGGCTGTAGATGTCAGATAGGTAGTATTTAAAATAATGGTTAGTTAGACTGAAATCTGACCCGGGAACAGGTAATAATATTTCGCATTACTTTGTTTAATTTATTTCATCACCGCTGCTCTCAAAAACGGTGAAAGAAAACATCGTGAGGAAACCGGCATGTCCTAGAATCAAAAATTCGAAGACATGTAACATCTACCAACCCGCACTGGGCCCGCGTGGTAGATTATAGCCCACACGCAAAATATGCGCATTGACGTGGAGTTGCGGACACCAGCCTGTTGTACAATACAATACAATACAATGCAATACATTACAATACAATACAATTCAATTCAATACAATACAATACAATACAATACAATATCATATCCTAAGAACTAAAATTCAGAACATTTTACTTGCCACAGCTACACATCGATCTTCGTTTCTATGGCCAACATAGCCCGCCCGCCACATCACCATCTGCCTAGCCTTTTCCCAACTATGGCGTCGGCTTCCAGCGTAACCAGATGCAGCTGAATACCAGTATTTTACATGGAGCGACTGCCTATCTGACCTCCACAACCCAGTTAATACTGGGTAATACGATACCACTTGGTAAGACCTTTTGGGCCACTGACTACCTGTAACGACTGCCAAAGATGGACAAATGACAGCCGTGACCAACAGCTTAACGTGCTTTCAGAGGCACGGAGGAAACTCGGTATGTAAGAGTGGTCTCCCATCCACAGACGAACCTAGGCAAGCATGGCTTAACGTAAAGATCGACCCGAGCGGCTGATATTATTTTTGCAACGAGCTAAATAACATAAATAATATGAGGAATCCTTTTATACCTTGTATAAAACAAGGTATAAAAGGATTCCTACGAAGCCGTCAACCAAGCGTTCTATACATCAAACTAAGTAACTTTACGTGAAAACTATTGCTGGAAAATTACTACATCAGACTCCTTATTCGGTGGACAATGTCGAATGTTAACAAAACAAAAGTCAAAAAAATGATAATCAATCTTTCTAGATCGCTGACTGGAACATAACACTTGGTATAGTGCTCTCAAGGGCTCTCACTGTTAATCTATCCACTAGGCGTGTCTAAGTACCTGATCGCTATGGACTTCAAAAGCCGGTGTACGCATAGCTTAGGATGAGGGTATGCCTTTAAATTTTAGCTTTAAAGCTGTTTTGGGAACCGTTTTAAGCGCACACGATGTGCAAAATGTAAACCTGCTGTACTACAAACGAAAGTAACTAAGATAGTAACTAGATAGTTTACTTGTCTGTAAACTTTTTACGCCAAAGGGCTGAACTAATATTGATGATACCTCGAACCTTGGTGGACCATAACTTGGAGACATGGGATACTTTTTATCCTAGCAGAACGTTCTCGCGAGTTTGTGAGGATGTTTTATACTCTCTCACTAAAAAAGTACTGAATAGATTTGGACGAAAATTGGCACACAGATAGTTCATAGATTCGCTTCGCGAAGCCACTAGCATGAGCTTATTGATATGCATATAAGAGTTATAATGCTTATTGCATAAAAGGAAATATTATCCATAAAATACTTGATATTCATACTTATGAACGAAGGCACCTTGAAAAAATTAAAAACAGGAACTGTCTACCCAAGTATTATTAAAAAGTAGTACGGTTAAATGACTTAATTTTGTATTCATAAGCTTCTGGATAAATTGGATTACTAGCAGATGTTCTAGAGAAAGTTATTGATAAGTTATATTAATAATAGGCATGTCAACATTATCAAAAAAATGCTAATATATTTAGGTCCATGTTCACCGAAAAGATGACGGCCTGATTATCTAAATACACCTGTTTATAACACATTTTTGTATGGGAACATGTCACAGTGACAGCTGTTTTTAGATAATCAGACCGTTATCTTTTCCCTTAGTCCATCAGTTATGGTATTGGAAAATAATGGACACGTATTTTTTGTTTTTGTAAATCAATGAATATTGACAAAGATATAAACCGCATCAAAACTCGGGAGTGGGGGCTCGTGACGTCAGAACGCACTAAAAATTTATACCAAGGCGTGACGAAACCTATTGAGAATTTTAAAAACGTCGTATCTTCGTCAATGTTGGTTTATGTAACAAAAGAAAAAAATACGTGTCAAATATTTTTTGATAATCTAATTAGATCTTTTTGTCGTCTACCCTTTTATGTTTCTAAGGTCGTACTGTCTTGGTCTAGAAGTCGCAACTGCAACTGCTGAAAATTAGGTGTTGAGTTCGATTCTCAGGTCCTGCAAAGTGTTATTGGGTTTTTCCATTGGGAAATGCTCCTGGGTTTTGACGGTCAGATAGGCAGTCGCCCCATGTAAAATATTGGTATTGAGCTGCATCTGATGCTGATGATGATGTTATTAAGCGGAGACTTAAACTTAAGGTTTAAACTTGCTTTAACTTACACAAAACTGTGAGAGAACTAAATTACTCGCCTGCCTGGGTTTTGAGGTAATTCGGGCGCGATGTAATGTAAGCAGCTTTTGAACACTTATACAGTAATCTAGAATAAATACTGTGCTTCAGTAAACTTTGGAAACAATCGAATTGATCAGTACAAAAGTTATTACGGGCAAAGCACTATGCAAAATTATCTATTGCTTCGGAGAAGGAAATATTGGGAGGAAATCAAACCAGCATGCCTTTTTTTAGGATGGGGAACCAGCATGCCTAAGAGATATTTTTAGACGGCATGTAAAGTCAAGTCAGAGGTATATCGGTGGCATAAAACCACTGACACCAGCCCGCGTAGCATGACCACCGAAGAAACGAGAGAGACTCGACAAATCTTTTGTTCATATGTCATTAAATCGACAAAATGACAGATGAACAAAAGATTTGTCGACTCTCTGTCGTGTCTACGATGGTCATGCTACACGGGCAGGGCCGCGTTCCGAGATACGCTGTAAACATGACATAGATGACATCATGACATGCGCCATCTTGCGATTACACCGACCATGCCCCAAATAAATATCACCGTGAGCGCTGTCAAATGACCTGATGACAGCTTTTAGCTGTCAAAATCGTGATATATAGACATCACGATTTATTTTTTTATTTATTTATCGGAAAGCAAAATTTGAGTGATAATTTTATGAAACGGAATGCACCCCAGGTTAGGTACTAACCTCATTTAAAAAAGAATAAAATATTTCCAGTAGGTGTGTATTTGACAAGAAATACGACACTTACTGGAAACCTGCCTGTAACTGTAGGTACCTGTGGCTACCCACGCCATTAAACCTTGTTTCATATTTTGGCCAAAATAAACTGGTCACACTATAAATTCGCACCCGGCCATAAGCCATTGTAATCAAGTCTATAATCGTCCCTTGTTTCACTCATAATTGACAAGCAAATTAACTACCATAAAATGCATTAAAAAAAAAACAGAAAAACCACTTAGCTCTAACCACTTTACATACTCAACTTATTTATATTAAATACCTTTCTTTGTGTTCGAATATATTTTTGTAATAATCGTTTAATGTTTACTCGATTTAGTTAAAGGCAGGTGTCACGTGACACATGTCATTGTGACATTTGTATGTCTATAACGACTCATCGATTTCTTAATCGAATTGGATCGAAGTGATAGTGGGAAGATTATAATCATTTCTATATTTATTTATTTATTTAAAGATTTCCAACAATAGCTATTAGGTACACAAAACATTCCTACATATTGGACAGTCACCCAAAGGGCAATGGAGAGGGCTATGAAGACCTCCCACTAGGTGGACCGATGACCTGGTGAAGGTTGCGAGAATCCGTTGGATGCGAGTCGCAAGGGACCGGTCAATGTGGCGACACTTGGGGGAGGCCTATGTCCAGCAGTGGGCGTCTTGTGTCCCCTTGTAAAGTGTTTAAAATGTTTGTATTTATATTTTTATGGTGTACATAATAAAGAGTATTCTATTCTATACTATTCTATTCTTTCGGCTGAGATGATGATGATGATGATGATATTGGACAACATAAGGTATTCTGTAGGTAAGTACTCCTTCACTAGTAGGCCACAGCATCTTAATTCCTACTTTAAGGCGATTACATGAGCTAAACGCGAGTTTTATAATTACTAAAAGTATATGATTCACTTCTATAAACAAGACCAGAAAAATATATGTTAGCCTTCAGGAGATATGCTAGCATGATAGTGTTTTGAAAACATAATACTATTAATTTGGCTCGATAAAAATAAATCACGAACTTGTCATTATATTTTTTTTTATCGAGTTAAATTAATTGTATTATGTTTTCAAAACACTATCATACTAACATTATATCTTGAAGAATATCATATATTTTTCTTGTTTTGTTTATTGCAATGAATCATATACTTTCAGGCATTATAAGGGCGTCAGGCGTTTGAGAATCCAAAAATACAAACAAACGTAAGATATTGAAATAGAAAAATCGTTGTCAAGTTGGTTATTAAGGATCCTTATTCTGAGTGAGAAAAAATCTGTTACGTCTTTCCAGCTTTAAAGATTTTCTTTTTTTTTGTTCTTCTGCTGTGTAATCATAACTTCAATACATCACCAAAATCAATTTTATTCTAAGAAATAATCTTATAATCTTGAACCTTTTTCTTCCAAAATAACACGAAACCGTAATAGGAAAAAGTAGCCTCTTAAAACGCCGTGTAATAATCCTTTTGATGTTCTCACAAACAAATAAATTCGATACTTTATTACCTTAATGTCTAATCGTTACGAATCGAAACAATTCAAAAGCCGTAATATATAGCTTTTAGTCTATTTAAAATTCAAAGGGCTTAACATGATAATTTGAAATCTGGATATAAATTTACTTTTGAATATATTATTGGTAATCATCAATTATAATTTACAAATTCCATGCCGCCAGTCAACCAGATCTAATGGGCATCGAATCTTCCCATAGAATCGATTGGATACATACTTTCTCGTCACTAATGAAGATGATTGACCTATTTTGTAATCGACTATAGTCCGCGCTGCTAGAAGCTGTACTTTTTATAAACAAAGAATTTATACTAAGATACGTAGCGACAATTCAATTAACAAGAAATACTTCCAAATTCAATCAACTCAAATAATCATCCGCGTAATACGAAACTATAACGAGCAATTTCAATTTGTCGGGTTATATTTCAGCGATTTAAAGCGCTGTCGTCTGTCTTGTGGTACATATTCCCTGGCTGGAGGCCTTAAATTCAAGGCATCCACAGGACTTGCCCGGTTAAGCAGAAGCCAGGCTTCTCAGACTGAACTGCGAGATGCCCTACATAAAAAAAAAAAAAAAATTGTGGCACGCGAACGCATCTGACGTCATGGAACGTAAACACTTGGGCCACCATTTTGAAGTAAGATCACGCTGAGGCTGATATTTTTTAATTTGATCCAAAGGTTGTAAACCTGAATGTGTTTATAAAATTTATAGGTTTTCGTGGCGGGGACTGTAATTGAATGATACATCGTAATTGTAATCGGTATATATCTTGGAGTAAACAACCCTTTGAATTAGAGAATCGACAAGGACTTTATTTACACGTGTTACGATTTGTATGAGGTCTCTAAGTAATAAGGTAACTGGCATAATTTTGAAGATAAAGAAAGGAAAACCATTATTAGCCCGACAGGACAAAACCTACAAAAATAAAAAAATCGTTAACTTATGATTATCTATACCAATATTATAAAGCAGAAGAGTTTGTTTGTTTGGTTGAACGTGCTAATCTCAGGAACCACCGGCTCGAATTGAAAAAATATTTTCGTGTTGGATAGTCCATTTATCGAAGAAGGCTATAGGCTATATAACATTACGCTATGACCAATAGGAGCAGAGCAGCAATAAGAAATGTTGCAAAAACGGGGAAAATTTATTCCTTTTGTGAGCTTTTTCTCTCATATATGTGACGCAGACGACGTTGCGTGGGTCAGCTAGTAACTAATAAAAAGAAACATGGTGAGAAAAATAATAAAATCATAAAAAAGAAGAAACGACCTGTAGGTACGAGGCCAAAAGGGCTTCTATCTAAGCATGGTTCGGTAACATTTAAAAAAACGTCACAGCGCTGACATTACAAGAAGTATCTCTCTGAAGACGTTGCGTAGAAAGAGCTCCCACTAGGTGGATCGATGACCTGGCCCCTTATTCACAACCATTCGACTTGCTTCCGAACCGAAACGAACGTCTCAGATATCGAAGATGTCCTTCAAACGCTATTCACAAATCCGAAAACGAATAATTTTGACAGTTCAATTCGATAAGAAGACTCGAATCTTTCCGACAGCTGTTTGCTATCGGGAGTCATATCGAACAAAATTTAAACGAAGAAATAAACCATATTTCTAGCTTATTTCAGTAAAATAAAAATACTAAACTTTTTAAACACTGCCTGAAGTAAGTTAATGAAGTTTTATTATTGTCTGGTGTTGTTTGTGTTTTATTGACCGAATTTTAATGATGTATCCGCATTTACATAAAATCTATGTGTTTACAGAAATGTTATATTCGTTATAGATTTTAGTTAACAAACTGATATCAAATACTTAGAATCTTTTCCTTTTAAGAAAACAGAAAACTATAGTGTTAATAAAAAAAAAACAATTTTTCTGCTTTGGCAATTTCTTAGACGGCTGTTTACAAAGCAGGTTTATTCGAAAACTGATATTTTTTAGTTAATTTTAGTAAAATAATAAAATAATTTTGTATCGTTGCTGTCTATTAAGTTACTAGCTGTATATTCCCTAATTAAACAGAACGAAATATTCAAATAAATCAATTTTAATTACTATCTTAAGTTTTCTACCACGATTATCTATTTACTACCATTTTGTAGCGTTCCCCATAAACACTATCTCAATCAGATAGAAAAAAGCGCATCCGTTCGGATCTGTGAATAGCGTTTTGACAGTTCTTCGGTTCGGAAATGAGATAGTCGAATACGGATCCTTACCGACACGGAAACGTATCGAATGGTTGTGAATAAGGGGCCTGGTGAAGGTTGCAGGAATCCGTTGGATGCGAGTCGCACAGGACCGGTCAATGTGGCGACACTTGGGGGAGGCCTATGTCCAGTAATGGACGTCTTTCGGCTGAAATGATGATAGTGATGATCACTTTTCGAATTGATTTGCTAGTTTTTGATGATATTTTGATATCTTTGCAGTGTATCACTTTGCGGTGTTGGCATTTTCAGTCAATACTGATATAGTATTACCTGGTAACAGGTTTGTGGAGGTCAAATAGATAATCACGCCATGTAAAATACTTCAAGATATATATTCAGTTGTATTTAATTCTGGAAGCCATTATGTTTGGGCAAAGGTTAAGCAGAATAGGCATATGATGGGTGGCAAGAATACAAAAAATCATCACAGTCCTGCACTTATTTTAATTAATTTGGGGTCAGTGAGGCAACAATTTAAAACATTTTTTTTGTCCGTCTGCATCGCTATAGAAACCAAATGTAAATTATGAGCGAGAAGGATTAAATACCCTTTCTTTAGATAATAATATCCTCATCCCGCATCCATTGAGGATGGGCAGGGTAGCGTCAGCTAATTAACAATAGACTAGTAAAAATAATATCCGTCTCCTTTCAAAAGGACCCCAAATAAGGTCAGCAAAATAATAATTATATTCAAATAAGGGCCAGGTGTCCATTAGCAACAAAAAACCATCAATAGTTTGAAAGTGCTTTAAAGGAATTTATTTACTGACCCTACTTAATTGAGGCGTAAAGTATTTATTGTTTGAATTGATTTAATGAATATTGGACCTTATTTTGTGCAGGGTGTGCATGTATTTGATTGTTGCTAATTTGGGCACTATTCATATAACGCTTAATTCCAATTGATCGTGTATTCGGAAAACACAGAGAAACTCTTTATGATTTGACTATGTAACGCTTAATTCCAATTGATCGTGTATTCGGAAAACACAGAGAAACTCTTTATGATTTGACTATGTTTGATCAAGAAGAAAAAAGCTTGTCCTTGAAAAAGGTTGGAATGTTGTTTTAAATAAAAACTCGTGTGCAACGTCTTAGCAAACTTCTTTTATATTGAATGATTAACAACAAGTGACAGCATCTGTCAAATCAATGCCAAAATGTGGCCATACAAAAAAAATCTTAATGTTCTGAACAGTCCTAACAATTATTATGAACACAACTATAAAAACAGTCAAACCTGTAGCATAGAGTATAAAATCACTACGTTTACCTGTAGAGCCGTTCTCAAGAGATGCTCCGTCATACATACTTGTAGCAATTCATTATTAATTACCTATACAGATGAATTTCCCCAAATACGTTGATACGTTAAGCTGTTGGTCCCGGCTATCAGTTAAATAAAAAAAAATAAAAAACATTTATTTTTGCAGAAAACACTGGCAGTCATTACAGGTAGTCAGTGGCCGAAAAAGTGACATCGTATTACCCATGGTACAATAATATACTTCACCAGGTATAGCATTCCGAGAGACAGAAGTCACGTGGGTGACACGTATCTACGTCATAACCGCTATCAATGGTTCTCAAACTTATAATCTGGGGAAATTCAATCTAGTAAAACATTGATCTAATTATCAAATTCCTGTAACTTTTGCCTTTAGCTCTACCCGCATTGTAGGGTTTCGGTGACAAAAAGAATCCTGTATCCATGCTAGGGTTAATCGTCGAGGAGCTACCTCGACTGTCTTTCGGCTCCATCATTAGATCCACTCCAGACCTTCACTAAATTAGTAGTGCTTCAAAACAACTTAATGAAAATATTAACGAACGCACTAGTCGCCACTACAATTTTCGAAGGTTTCCCTCGATTTCTCTGAGATGCCATCATCAGATTCTGGTTTCCTTATCATGGACGACCCTTGGGATACCTCCTTTCCAAAAAAAAGAATCGCCAATATCGTTTCATAAACAACGAAGTTATTCGCGAACACTCATAAGACAAAAAAAAGTACAATCGAATTGAGTACCTAACCTTCTTATTTTTGAAGTCGGTTAAAAACAAACTTGTTAAACGTCCACAAAACAATATTGGGAATCACTGTTTTAGTGTCACTGAGCGAGACCGGCACATGTGTTAGAAAAGAATAGCGATACACGACGAATTGACAGAATGTCAACAAGACAACCCGTTTCAGTGTTACCAGAAGTGTGAAAGAATAACTCCCTAACCATCTATAATCCCTGTGCGAATCCGATCAAACATTGAAGTTTTAATTAACAATTACATTGGTATATGATTAAATTGAATTATTTTGTTTAGTCAATCAAACGAAAACAACAATTTAAATGCAATTTTTTTTTTTTTAACAGAATTGTGACTGAAAATGTTTCCATAATTTTGTGCTTTGTTGCAATAAAGTGGCAACTGAATAATGACGTAAGTACGTGTCGCTCCCGGAATGCCAGACCTTGTTTTATTTGACCATGGTATTTCCCAGTACTAACTGGGTTGTGGAGGTCAGATAGGCAGTCGCTCCATGTGAAATACTGGTATTCAGCTGCATCCAGTTAGACTGGAAGCAGCCTGACTCCAACATAGTTGGGGAAAGTCTAGGCAGTCTCTATTTCAAAAGGCCTTTTAAAATAAAGTAAAAAAACTAAAGTTTGCATACTTACATATTTGGGGAAATATCCCTGCATACTTCCTCTGCAAAATCTGACACATAAAATTCGCAGCAAAATCCGCACACAAAACCTGTATTCAAAAAGGGTTAAGATTAAATATGACCCCTACCTATTGACATTCGCATAATTACAAGGGTTAAATAAAACAGACCGTTGGTCCTACCTATGATTCAGGGGTCAGGAACCAGCTGGTCCGATTACAATGCACTTTCAATATGGACAGATTTGACCTCCAAAATGAGGAAGCTTATGCTTTAGAATTAATGTTGATGAATGGATCAGAAAACAAAGTGTTTAAAATACTGTTTTAGGATTTTTTGGTGTGAAATTGTTTTTTTTTGCAGACGGCGGCGCTTGCGATTGGTTAGGAAATTAATAGTTATGTTACCTAAAAAAGAAAATCTATAAACTATAAAGGGTGAAACGTAGGGATGTGTTTATAGTACCTACATAATTCTGAATCCCACAAGAATTTTGAGGTATGGATGTTTGTTACTCGCTTTCACGCAATAACTACCGAACGGATTTAGATGAAATTTTGCACATAGATAGTTTATAACCTGTATTAACACATAGGATAACTATTATCCCGATAGTAAGATCCCATGGGAAAATTATCAAACTTCACGCGGATGAAGCCGCTGGCTGAAGCTAGTTTTAAATAAAAAGCTGTTCCATGCATTTTGAACGATTTTTTAATTCCGTAAAAACCGAAACTTCCGTAGTTCCAATTAGGAATGCATCCGATACCGATACCGATACCGATACCGATATATCGGCGATACTTCGGGTTTGCCAAAATATCGGTATCGGCGATATTTTTATGGCAGATCCAACGAAACCTTTCAAATTTCGCGCTTTAAAAATAACGTCTCATACCCAAACTTGAAAAAAATGGCGCAGAAGTACTTTAGTTTCCAAAATGAGTTCTGTCACATCTGAGAGATTATTTTCCACCGCAGGTCTTATTCAAACAGACTTGCGAAATCGCTTTTGCCCGCAAAACTTAAGAATACTTTGTTTTTAAATAAAAATCTTGTAAATGTTAATTTTGATTACTAAAACTATTAATTAATTGTGTATTATTTATTCCACCTTCCCTTTTGAATTCAATAAGCGTATCGGTATCGGTATCAGTTTCGCCGATATTTTTATAACAGTATCGGTATCGTATCGGCAAAAAGGCATATCGAGGCATCCCTAGTTCCAATACATCTCTAACAGGCTCAAACTATGTACTTTAGGAGTCATGAACGAAACTGTATGTAATGGATGGATGAAGCGTACCTATAGCGGTTTATGTATTCTACTCCTTCCACGGATACTGAAACTGCCGATCATTTGAACAGCTCCTAAACAATAATTTTTGGATGGTTAAACGTCATTTTTAAATACTTATCTGTTAAATACAGGGTGTATTTCACCTCATCACAAAGCCGTTAACCAAGCAGTCTGTATATCAAATTAACTTTCCGCAAAAAATATTGCTGGGAAACAACTTTTTTTTTTGATGTTATAAATCATGTTTTGTGCTTTAACTCAATGTAAAGCACTCAAAACATTGTGCGGATGGGTGGATTGAATAGTACAGAGGTCTAAAAATCATACGATAAAAAGTGGTATTTAAAAAAAACTTGTAAAAATCTTGCTACTTTGGCCCCCTATATATCCGTAACTAGGAGGTTCCCAGGTATAGTGTAGAACAAAAAAATGATCAGAATGACGAGGAGAATAAGTGTCTTTCGTATTCGTTAAGAGGTGTTTTACACCCTTTATAAGTGCTAGTGGTTTTTTATGCCGTCGAGAAGTCTCTCAGGTATGCTGGTTTCCTCATGATGCTTCCCTTCGCCAAACTTAAATTTTGAGTGACGTTTCAGTAATTGGTAAGACTCATACACCTTACCCTTGAAGATCGACCAATGCGGCTATTGCTATTAACAAGAAAAATAACTAGGAATAAAAAATCATCAAATCCACCTACCAGCCTCGTATATCTGACTGACCTATTCAAATTCTGTTTTTGAATGCTTCTCGCGCCATCTATGTTAGTATTTTAAAACTAAATTATAGAGCGCCATCTGTTTACATTCTATAAAAACGCAGCCCACAAGTACTACGGACCTTCACAAGTGACGCTATCGAAACGTCACGAGCTCAACCTCAGCGTTTGTTGTAAGTACCACAGCCAGATAACAGATGTCACTAATAGTCGAAAATTTCTATTCAAATAAATAAAACTGAAATGTCTGTTGGTAATATCAAAAT
The DNA here is from genome assembly GCA_916618015.1 of Xestia c-nigrum. NCBI lineage: Eukaryota > Metazoa > Arthropoda > Insecta > Lepidoptera > Noctuidae > Xestia > Xestia c-nigrum. The sequence continues at coordinate 19,976,653 of OU745260.1, forward strand.
AACAACTTTATACTGAATGCACATAAAAATATAAACAGCACCTCACCTATAACAAAACATTAATTCAATTTTTTTTTCTGTCTGTTTGTTCCGGCTAATCTCTGAAATGGCAGGGATTTTGACGGGACTTCTATCTAGCTATCTGCACTTTGTAACCAAATCCGATTCAAAAAGAGAAGTTAAATTTTAATAATAATTTCATGCAAACGACGGTCGAGGGCAACACCTAGTAGTCATACATAGTATTTTTACTACTGAAATTTCCATTAATTTTGTAATATTTTTTATGCAAACTTTACGGATGGGATGCTATGAGAAACTTATACTGGAATTGATAACCTACTCTACTTGCTACCTAATTCTTGTGTAGTCCAAAATTCCAAACAAAAGGAAACTTTCAGCAATAAGACACTTTAAACCCAAACCTATTTATTTAAAACAACACAAAGAATATACTTCAAAACAACGTCCAGCTTGTCTTTTTACTCAAATTTAGTTTAGAATCGAAATATTCGTTTTCCTTTTCCAGTCCTTTCAAACCCATAAAATACGGAAAATTGTTTTCAGTCGCCAAATAGAAGATTCCTTGTATATTTCTGTCAGTATTTAGACCCACAATGTTGGTCACAGCAGGATTTTTTCCATAGCAGTCCCTATTTCTTGCTTCTTGTACCGAATCACATCTCATGGCAATAAAACTATTGGGATTTATAAGTGCTGCTATCCAAATGGTAAAAGCTCTGACATGACTGCAAATAGTGTTGCAAGGAACCCACAAAATATCACCAGGTTGGAACTCCCCACCGTTGACGTAAAAATTAACATGGCCGACAGGAGCGGCCATTCCGTAGCCATCAATATTGGTTTCTATAACATCAACGAAATCAGCATCTGTTTGATCCAATCGGTCCTCTGGCCCTAAGTTCCGGAAGCAAGGACCAGATGGATCTAAGCCAGTTATCCTGGATATGTTCATTCCAGTTTGGAGTCTATAGTTTTTAGCTATGAAGCTTATGGTGTGACCTCCTAGGCTGAGACCAACGAGTTCTAGTTTTTTGTGGTCTAAGCCATACTTTGAGAGGGTAGCAAGCATTTCTGCGACGTGTTTACCGATGGTTCTCATGTTGCTGGCAGCTCTGTAATAGTAAAAATATAATAATTTAATTAGGTTTATGAAAGTTCGTGACGTTCACGGACTTGCAAAGCTTCTGTGGGCCTGTCTGAATAGCAAGTCTTCGCTGGTTCTTCTCAAAAAAACGAATGACAACAAAATCGGGGCATAGAATTTGGTGTTGCAGCTTCATATCTATCATCTCCATCCAAAATGTAATTACAGCATTATATAGCAAAAGGATCAAAGAATTTGTTACGCTAAGTGAGGACTGTGAAGTATCGCGCGCGGTGGAGGGGGAAGCGCCACCATTTTGAGGTAATTTTGTACGTTTAGAGATTTCGATTTAGTGTAACTAAAAGGTATAGAAATTCCCACGAAGATGTTCCAAGCAGGAGTCTGACGGAGGTTGCGTTTGTAAGATCAACACCGTATCTGTGCAAGTATGGCTTTTCTTAGGCCGTATTATATTAGGAACTTCCAAATTCATGTCAATGTTACAATCTTCTGGGACTTCAGTCTTTTCTGAGAGAATGGACTGTTACCATCAACCATCCAGCGATCCCAGTGCGGATAAATCGCCCAGTACGTACCTTTTGACGCAAAAAATACTCTTAGTTTTGAACAAAAGCATAAATAAATGCATAGATACTCACACAGGATAAGCAACAGTAGTAAATCTATTAGTATCCAGCAAAAACACGTTATACCCCAATCTTTTATATACTGCCCCAGCTGTCAAAGCGAAGGGTAGTTGGGGGTGATCCAAGAACCCCCCCACATACATGACAGTGGGTTTCTTGAAGTCGATCCGAGGGTCTTTGGCTAAGTCCTTCATTTGGTAGTAATTGTACTTCGCCTTTGGCCAGAAGATGTCGCCTTTGCCTTGAACTAATATGGTCAGGTATTTCAAGTCTTCTGGTCGTATATGTTGAGGTATGTTGGTTCCAGGACCTGGAAATAAGTAGATTTATTGTGATTAGATTTAAAGTACAAGAAAAAATGCCATTATCCTCATCTGCTTAGCCTTTCTCAACTATGTTGGGGTCAGCTTCCAGTCTAACCGGATGCAGCTGAATACCAGTATTTTACACGGAGCGTCTGCCTATTCGACCTCCACAACCCAGTTAATGGGTATAGGTAACACGATACCACTAGGTAAGACTGGTTATCGGACTTTATGAGCCACTGATTAACTGTAACGACTGCCAAAGATGGACAAATGACAGGCGGGATCAACAGATTAACGTGCTTTCCGAGACGCGGAAGAAACTCGATATGTAAGGATCACCCATCCACAGATCAAGCTAGGCAAGCACGGCTTTACCTAAAGATCGGCCCGAGCGGCTGTCAAATGCCATCATCATTATCTACAAATTATGAAACAAAGTCCTACGCCGCGTCTGTTTGTCTATCTGTTCGCGATAAACTCAAATACTACTGCACCGATTTGGATGCTGTTTTGCGTCAATGGATAAAGTGGTTCTCGAGAAAGGTTTTAGTAAGTATATAACTTGTACGCAGGCCAAACTGCGGGCATCATATTTAGTACTAAATTAAGACACCAGTCCGATCAAGCCCAAATTTTTTGACAAAGTTACCTCGTTAAGTCTTTTTCACCCATCTCGGAAAGAGTATTTTTGCTCTTTGATATCTGAGTGCAAAAGCCATTTTTATCTTCTAGAGGATAAAGTAAATTGAATTTAGAACATTGTTTGCACTAAGTTTGTGAATTCGAAACATCTTCTACCTCCATGTTGCCGAATTTATGATACAACTTTTTTTAATTTGCTAATAACTTAGACTTGGATCCTTCTTGGGGTACTTTTTTTAATTTGGTTTGCGCGCGCCATTTTCTTATCACGTCATATTGTTAAAACCTTAGGTTAAAATCAAGGAACTTGAAAACAAGTGAAAAACCTAAAATGACCACTCATTATATGACGAGGAAGTTTATTTGACGCCAACATAATTAACTGAACTTTTTAATAATGCGCATTTTATTTTTGCGTTAGTCATTTCCTCGTTGAGGTGGGATGAAAAGTTACGTGTTGCACTCGAGTGCAAAGATTTTTCACATCGTGCTCTTTTGATTCCCTCGCTAACGCTCAAGATTCTAAGTTTTGAATCACTCGCTGCGCTCGTGACTCAATTTTAGAGTCTTTCGCTTGCTCGGTCATCAAAATTGAGCACGCGGTTAAAAAGCAACTTTGCACTCTTGTATAACATAACTATGCAAAAGTTTGGATTTACGCCTGTTATGTTGCACCAACATGTTTCCTCAAATAAATAAATAAATCACCATTATGCTTGGCCTTTTTCAAACTATATTGGGGGTTGCCTTTTTCCGCTCTTTTCTAAGGTACGGAACCTTAGAAAAGAGTAACCCGAAAGGTAACTAACAGGCCCCAATTACTCCACTGTCTGTCCGTCCATGCGACCGTCCGTCTACCTGTCAGAGGATCTCAAGATTCGTAATAGGTAGACAGTTTAAATCTCGCGACTCGCACTTGGAGGGTATTTATGTCCGCTTTTTCCAGACATTTCCATTCCCATCCACACAAATATTTAACAAACAATCAATGCCACTTCTTCAGAAACTCATCGCTGCGATCCTTGAACAATTTTATCAACGAACAAACATACAGAAACAATGTTTGCACATCGATACGCATTCCCTTTTGTTATTTAAATAAATATTGTGACTAGGTACACGACACACGTCATTTTGAGGTGGTTACCGTCACACTATATCGTCCTCATTCTGAAGCACACCCAGCTTGAAGGAAAGGTGACGAATGACAAATTAAAACAACACACGAAACATCACGCATGTTAAGGCGATTACATGAGCTAAACGCGAGTTTTATAATTACTAAAATTATGATTCACTGCTATAAACAAGACCAGAAAAATATATGATATTCTTCAGGATATATGCTAGCATGATACTGTTTTGAAAACATAATACAATTAATTTGGCTCGATAACAAGAAATCACGAACGTATCTCTAAAAATATCTTTCAAACAATAAAAAAACTACTAATATGCATGCGATCATTCTGATTTTATGGCAAATAATTCTACAAGCAATATTTAGCATGATACTGTTTCAGTTTTTTAATCCAATCAATTTTTTTTGTAAATCGATCGAAACCACTCACTTCGCGCTATTTGGCCCGCAGTGGCTGACGCGTGACGTAACAACCACTTTTGTAGTGCAAACTGATTAGAACTTTATTCTAACAGCATTTAAAACAAATAGAGTTGCTAATTTAGCTCGTCTAAGCGCCTTATCCCCGATGGGTTAAGCAGAAGTGTACCTAATAATACACCCGCATTTCCGCATGTACAAAAAGGAATGGGTCTTAATACACCACGGGAACCTGGTGTCAGTTGATGGGTGGCACATATTATCGTGGAATTTGTAGTCCTAGGTCACGAGTCACGACTGGGGCCTAATTCTGCTATTTTAATAAATTCGTCAGTCCAACACGATTCCATTCTCATCCCATTGTCATTTTGCTTAAAGTTCGTAATCTGCTAAATTCACAATGGTCGGTCGATGGTCTCGTAATAAAATTGTGTTTTAATGGCATTTTCGTATTGCCATTATTATAAACCATTCGTACAAATGGTTTTCGAAATCTACTACTAAATGTATAAAATTATACCTTATAAAAATATACCTTTATTCATGCCAGATTTCATGTACGAGATTAATATTCTATGACATTTCTTTCAATGGGGTCATAGTGGTTGTTCATTGAGAAGTCATAATGACGCCATTATATTAGTAGATTACCAAACTTGTCAAAACTTGACAGAACTTGATCATTATGACTTCAATGATCGCCTATTCTGACACTATCGTAATTTAGCAGAATCGAAGGCCCTGTTCGACTGTATGTAGCGAAAGGCTAAGGAAACGATGGACTGTGTGAACGATGATTTGGCTAGAAAGGAGGTGTCAGATGAGATGACGACTAATAGAGAAAGAGAAGTATGGAAAAAGAAGAATTGCTGCGCCAACCACGAATACAATGAGATAAGGGCAAGGGAATAATGATGAGGTCATGATTGTTCTTCACGATGTATCCCATCACCGTTTTGAGAGCAATGGCGGTTTCACAATTCAACACAAGGCAATTTATCTGTCAAAGCCAATACCATTGAGCTCCGATCTTGAAAAATTCCATAATTATCCATTTATTTTTTTTCTTTTTTTTTCTTTTTTTTTTCTTTTTTTTTTTGACTTACTAGTCCAGGAGACTGAATACATACAAACAAAACTCTAGTGTGGATTGTAAGATTTCTTGATCAGAACAGCAATTATTAAGTACTCACAATCAGCTAAATAACCAGCTGGGTAGCCTTCCAAAGCTTTTGAGCTGTACATACAAACAGCTTGACACACACACATAACACAAATTAAACACACGCGAAACATTATGTAAATAAATAATACTCTTTTTACAAAAATGATTTTTAGTAAAAACGTCGCGAATCAAGCAGAGTCGGAACCCAAATGTTCAGTAAAAATCATAAGGATTTAGGTATATGGTATGACTATACAACTTCAGTTGCAACGCTGATAAAGTAACCTTGTTGTTGATAAAAAATAATCATAATGATAAAAGTTTTTTGTCTGGATAGAACTTTGATGTCCGCAATTATATGCGTACAGGCAAATGCAAAAATTGATGAAAATTTAGAAAAAATGACATAATTTTAGAGCTTTATCGCTTTTTAATCTTGATATTTAATGAGGAACTCGTGGTTTAAAAATAACAATGCCAATGCCAAGGTTGGCCTGTGGATTGGTGACCATTCATTACACACCAAGTTTCCTCTGTGCCGTGTAAAGTACGGTACTAAACAAAAAACATTTAAAATTAGTTTTACTGCTACCCTTTTTTTGCGGATGGTAAATCATCAATTAACTTCTCCCACTCTGTACGGAGCGGGAGGGAGTGTCAGACTGTTACTGACTTAATACCCATACATGTTCCTTCCTCGCCCTTTACGTTCCGGGGCCGCGGTATCTCTTTCGAACAGTCCCGCAGCCCCGGAACAGTCCCTCAAAATTAAATAGTACAACAAGTCTTATTGAATAAGCTTTGTATAATATTGTGTTGGTATTCTTGATGGCGTTGACAATACGTCGTTAAAATTAAATGTCATCTCATAATAAATGATATTCTGGTAATAGGTAGTAATTGCTCGTCTACAAGAAAATATTAAATAACAATTACATATTTATAATGCGGCCTTGTAATCAATTGTGTTGTTATGATCTTGTCTGAACAAGAAACAATAAAGCTCCTTTTATACTCCTGGAGATGCCATTTTACTGTATATTTTTACAATAAAAACGGCAAAGTGAATCACTGCTTAGTATAGTAACTGAAGAAACTATTTAATTAATTTTCAAAAAAAAAAGGAATTTATAGTAAGAAAAAGCCCAAGCGTCTAAACGAAACTTGTCAAGTAATAGGAAATATGATTTACCAAACAATACTACTGATGATCTATATAATGAGTAGTACAAAAATGTTCAATATTTTGACTCGATGTAATTATAAATCGTAAGGATTGCTTAAACACTATGGCAACCGTATTTCAAAGTGCACATATTAGTTACAAAGACTCAAAAACAGCAAACAGTAACAATATTTCAAAATTCATATTCATTCAGGCATAGTTTATACAAATGTAATAATACCAAAATAGTTTGTAAATTAAACATATTCTTAAGGGGATTACCATTGCTGAAATCCCAAAAACAACCATTGTTTGAAGAATTTTGTTGACGAATGCCTTCATCCATTTTCCGTATAAAATTATAAAATTGATACTTGAGGTCATCTCAAATATGTTGTATTGAATAGAATTTTAAAAAACATTCTCATTTATGTATTTTTCGATTGCATTACCGAATATCTAGGTTCCCAAATATATAGTTTGAAAGGAAAATGATATAAAGACGAGATATGAGGAATTTAAAATTTCTATAGAAAACTTATTTTTCTCATAACTCACAACTTTTAGTTAAATCAGTGTACATTCAAAATATACATATATAATTAAGAACCTAGAATATTCTGTCATCCAATCGAAGTAAATCCACACTACCTTATGAATATGTTTGATTTAAAAATTATTTTGGTATTAGGTACTTTTTTATGAACTAAGCATTTTCATACTTTTCTGGCTTGTTATTGCTTTTCAAGAACCATGGAATTGTAGCTTACTTTTTTACTTGTTTTTCATGATAAAACATGTTTGTGTGGGTTATATAAATACCTACATAAGTAAATAATTTACTTAGTAATCGAAATTTGATGCATTTGCAATCATACAGATTTTTTGTCATCCTTTTGTAATAAATATCTATTCACTAGGAACTACATTTTTTTCGCAAAATTAATGGGTTTATAGTTGTTGGGTTGCTCTATCAAACAACAGAGAATACCTAATGACATTTAGATGGACCATAATAAAATGCCAATATCAATGTCATTTACCTATTCAGTAGTTTCATGAGCTCTTTGGTGCTACCACTGAGCTAAATTACACAACCAAGGATATGGACTGAGTTCCGGTATGAGCACAATACAGCAAGGTAGCATCCATAAAGGCTGCCGGGTTCGATTCCGGTCGGGTAAAATGTTATTGGGTTTTTCATTAAGAATTTTTTCTATCGTAGCCACAGCGTCTAGATTTGTGCTCGGCCTGTAGATGGTTATAGATACCCCTATCATATCAGACTTAAAAATAACTTGCAAATTATGAGTGTAGGTACTATAAGGTACTCTGCTAAACTATCGCGGATTGCAGCCGTGAAGATATGGTGACGTATTTAATGTTAGGACTCACAAAATAATAGGAATGACGACCGTATCAAAAAATTACAAATCTATTTAGTCCGTCAGTTAGAGTATTGAAAAATAATGGACACGTATTTTTTGTTTTTGTAAATCAATGAATATTGACAAAGGTAACGCATCAAAACTCGGGAGTGGGGACTCGTGACGTCATAACTAGCTAGGTATACCTAGGCGTGTCGTATTGAAAATTTTAAAAGCGTCGTATCTTCGTCAAAAACACGGGTCTAATATTTTTAATAATTTACCTAATGGACTCATTCAATTTTTTTATCGACTCCCCGATTCACGCGACAAATCACACATCACAGAAGTCATCTTCTGTAGGTCGGTAGCCATCCCCGAACACCATTAATTTTAATCGCCATTAAAAAAACCAATAACGTAAAATTCAAAAGTGCAAAAACACTTACAATCGTCCATGTCTTCCAAATCATCACACATACTTCTAACAATTAATAAAAGTAGATTAATTGCCAACATCACACCCGCCATGATTGATTGAAACCCGAACTAGTCTCACAATAGGTAATTATTTTGAAAAACGTCTAACAGTGCTCAATATCGCTGTTCTGTGACCATTATTTAACTAACCAACTGCATTATTAAGATAACGTTATCTTAGATAGGGATGTGAACCAAAGTCTTATTGTATAAGGCTTTAAAATACCATTGCCTAGTCTTTTCCGAACTATGTGGGGGAAGCTTTCAGTCTAACCGGGTGCAGCGACTGCCTATCTGACCTCCAGAACACATTAAGGCGCTTAGACGAGCTAAATTAGCAACTCTATTTGTGGTGGTTCAAACTTCGTTTGAAATGCTGTTAGAATAAAGTTCTAATCAGCTTGCACTACAAAGTAGTTGTAACGTCAGCCACTGCGGGCCAAATAGCGCGAAATGAGTGGTTTAGATCGATTTACAAAAAAAATATTGATTGGATTAAAAAACTGAAACAGTATCATGCTAATACATTGCTTGTAGAATTATTTGCCAAAAAATCAGAATGATCGCATGCATATTAGTATGTGTTTTATTGTTTGAAAGATATTTTTAGAGATAAGTTCGTGATTTCTTTTTATCGATCCAAATTCTCTCTCAAAAATCTCAACTCATGTAATCGCCTTAAGAAGACTACTACTACTATCTACTATGAGCTAAACACGTGTTTTATAATGCCTAAAAGTCTAAGATTCACGGCAATAAACAAAACCAGAAAAATATATGATATAACTCAGGATATATGCTAGTATGACAGTGTTTTGAAAATATAATACAATTAATTTGACTCGATAAAAAGAATCACGAACTTATCTCTAATTTCTTTCAATAAAAAAAAACATACTGAAATACATGCGATCATTCAGATTTTTTGGCAAATAATTCTACATGCAATATATTAGCATTACAGTGTTTTAGTTTTTTAGTCAAATCAATAGATTTTTGTAAATCGATCGAAACCACTCATTTTGCACTATTTGGCCCGCAGTGACTTACGTAACAACCACTTTGTAGTGCAAGCTGATTATAACTTTATTCTAACAGCATATCAAACGAAGTTTGAACCACCACAATTAGAGTTGCTAATTTAGCTCATCTAGTCGCCTTAAGTGTTGGTAAACACGATACCCCGTGGTGAGACTGGTTGTCAAACTTTCGGGCCACAGATTATCTAACGGCTGTCAAAAATTTACAATTGACAGTCGGGACCAATGGCTTAACGCCGTTTTCTTTTGAGTGAGAAAATCCTCTTGGAAACCCTCCACCTGGAGCAAGCGGAGGTTATAGAATAGAATATAGTAGAACAGAATAATATTTATTTGCTTAAAAACAAACCGGACCGGCCGGTAAAACCCACTGTTCCTACTACCATCATGTGTCGTGGGCCCGGGAGACACAAGTACATTCACGAAAACCACCGACTGCTATCAGTTCGCCTTTTAACCTAAAGATCGACTCGAGCGACAGTTATTATAGCCACGAGCTCTACAAAACCTAACTAACCACTTCCCAAATAAGGGAATATTTGGGAAGTGGTTAGATCCCAAAAGTTTACTACATTTGCTTCCGGAGTTTCAGCAGTTTCTTGAACAGACGTTCTCGGGTAGGTAGCCCCTACATCCTATTTTTGAACTTCGACGAAGCAGAAGAAGTACAGATGGTGCTCTATAGTTTTACCAACAGCCAAGAAAAAGCGTGGGTTTAAGCACCTGCCGGAAACAAACAGCCCATGCTCGATTGCTCGATGCTCTAGTAATTCCTCTATTTGAGAACTCTTGGTGGGTCAGGCGAGTACGTGACTCTCACCTCATTAATCCTCTGAAACTGGTGGTCACCATTAGTTAACACTGAATTCCAAGCCAATTATGGGACCAGCTCCAAAACCCTCATAACCAATGCAAGTATTATATACAAATACAATATTAGCCTCCCCAAGAAATGCGTAACTTGCATGCGATCTTCTCTGAGTCACGCTGCATAAGTATAGCATGATCACCCTATAATTTTCCCAATTCTGGAACACAGCCTACCTCTCTCGGAGAAGGAAGGGCTATCCACCACGCGGGCTCAAAGCAGGTTGGTAAATGTCACATGCATTCGATTTTTTTGGTGCTAGGGCATGTCGGTTTCCTCTCGATGTTTTCCTTCATCGTTTTGAGACCAGTAGTGATGAAATAAATTACACAAAGTTAAAATGCGTCTGCGTGGGTTCGAATCCCTGACTTACTGCTCGTAAGTCGCCACTATTGGTCCACCGCTGCTCTTTGACACGCGCTGCGAGTCACAGTGCGTTCAGCCTAGTTCCACTAGTTAGTTATTATATCTACGAGTTAGATGCAACCCTGCTATTATCACAATGCATTCTGTGTCCATTAAACATTCCCGCATCGTGTACAACAGCCCGCATATTTAAGTGCATTCTCCAAATGACTGGATCGTTCATTAACTCTGTGTCTGACCGGTTTGAACCTGCATTTTTCTGATAGTAAGCTGTCATGTTGACAGGTCAGATCTAAAGATCCAAAATACTAACAGGCATAAACAGAACAACTGAACAACATACTAAATGGTACAGCGTCACCGCCTTTGCAACGCAACGTCGTATTATTTTTGGGCCTGTTGACGGTGAGTTATGGGCTAGCTCGACGTCCGTTCGTCTTATGGCGACCGGCCGTGTCGACGGCGAGTTCGTGTTCCACACGCGCCTCAAAGATATGTCAGCATTATCGAGAGGCCCGCCAGGTCCGAAGCCTGCCCCGGGGCTGCGGGACTGTTCGAAAGAGATACCTACCGTGGCCCCGGAACATAAAGGGCGAGGAATGAACATGGATGGATTTTAGTCAGTAAAAGTCTGACACTCCCTCCCGCTCTGCCGGAAGCTGGAGAAGTCATTTGATGATTTCCCATCGTGAATTATTTTCAAGTAAACGCCTGATAGTTTTTCATTTAATCTACACGCAAAGACGACTCGCTGCTCAACTAGATACAATAGGAGCTAGAATAATTACATTTTTTTTTTATATTTTGTACTGCCTAGTTTTAGCACGGGCAGTATGGCGTATACTAGAAAAGTGTTTACACTAACAAAATGACACGAGTACTTCTTTGGTCGGGTGGTCGCAAGCGCGACTATGAGGTCCTGGGGTTCGATTTCCGGTTTGGCTAAAGTGTTACAGGGTGCCTCCATCTGGTTTTTTTTGTAGCAGCCACAGTCTAGATTGATGGCAATAATCTCGCCGTCAAATTACATGAAACTCCAAAATCATTATGCAACAATCGAAATGTCGGTTTACTATTAGATAAAACTTCGCAAAATCAGGGATTATGTGTTAAGTTATGTTTTATGAGTGCAATTTATGGAAGGTGGCCCTCAAGTAAGGATGATGTCAGCAGGGTGATTGGTAGCAGCTTAAGGCGTAGACAAAACCGATGATGGAAATGTCTAAACAGTACCTAAAATCTTTAATCATCCTAAAATTGACGCCAGCTGCCGAAAAGCTTGCCAGCTGTATGCTAAAATAGAACAACATCAACACGACGATGATGACCCGAATGGTGCAGCGGTGGTGAGGCTGCCTTACGTTCTGAGGCTCCCGGGTTCGAATCCCGATGGGAGCAAATGTTTGTGTGATGAAAATGGACATTTGTTTCCGAGTCATGGATGTTTTTTACGTATAATAAGTATGTATTTACGAACAAACAGTATCTATGCAGTATATCAAATATCTTGTGTCCACGACACAAGCCTCGAATCAAATGACTTCTCCCACTCTGGGCGGAGCGGGAAGGAGTGTCACACTTTTACTGACTAAAATCCATCCATGTTCCTTTTCGCCCTTTATATTCCAGGGCCACGGTATCTCCTTTGAACAGTCCCGCAGCCCCCGCAAGATCTCGCAGCCCCCGCAGGAGTTTATTTGGCCTAACCTCGGTCACCACTCGTTCAGAGCCATGCTTCATCGGCCATCTCCGCGTCTGGCCAGAGCTAAGAATCTGAATGAGAGAAGCACAGGATCTATTCAAAAGACCTGCTATTCGAGAGGCCTATGTCCAGCAGTTTACGGCTTTAAGACGATGTAGATGTGATAGTAGGTAGGTATACGAAACTGGATCGAGTAAGTGAATGTAATCTTTTAACTTCGATCAACGGCTTAGGTACCGTTTAAAAGTTCAAGGTTTTTGAGTGTTTATCTTGCTTTCGGATTAATTGTGTTGTTTTCTATTAATAATTTACGTTGTTCTTGTAACTGTTAGCGTTATTATTGCTATTGAGGTCCTGTGGTGGACAAAGACCGGAGAGCAGCGGTAGCCCGGTGGTGGCGGCCCCGACTTACGAACAGTAATTCGTGGGTTCGAACCCAGACAGGCGCATTACTTTTTGTAATTTATTTCATCACCGCTGCTCTCGAAACGGTGAAGGAAAACATCGTGAGGAAACCGGCATGTCCTAGAACCAAAATTTCGAAGATATGTGACATCTTCCCATCCGCACTGGGCCCGCGTGGTAGATTATAGCCCATTCCCTCTCATTGAGAGGAGGCCGTGTCCCAGCAGTGGGAACATTATAGGCTGATGATGATGATGATGGTGGCCAAAGTGTTATTGGATTTTTACACTAGCTTTTTTAAGTGATCTGTTGATATTTCCGCAAACATGTTGAAACTTTTTATACTAAGGTTATTGGTCTATCAGTGTGTCAAATTCCATCCAAATCGATTCAGGTGTAGGAAGCAAAAATGAAAAAGTAAAACTCAGATAGGAAAAGTTACTTTCGCTTTTACTACTGACATTTAATTTATGTAATTCTAATGTTTTGATATCTAAATTTATTCGACATCAATAAAATTCATTGATTTTAGAATTGAATATTTTTTGAATGCCTATGCAACGGTAGAATATGGAGGACTATTTTATATAAGAAAACATGTATGTAGTACCAATTACCCATGTTTCCAAAGAAATAAATGATTTGATTTAAGGCGATTACATGAGCTAAACGCGAGTTTTAAAAGTATATGATTCACTGCTATAAACAAGACCAGAAAAATATATGATATTCTTCAGGATATATGCTAGCATGATACTGCTTTGAAAGCATAATACAATTAAATTTGGCTCGATAAAAAGAAATCACGAACTTATCTCTAAAATATCTTTCAAACAATAAAAAACATACTAATATGCATGCGATCATTCTGATTGTTTGGCAAATAACTCTACAAGCAATATATTAGCATGATACTGTTTCAGTTTTTTAATCCATTCAATAGTTTTTGTAAATCGATCGAAACCACTCATTTCGTGCTATTTGGCCCGCAGTGGCTGACGTAACAACCACTTTGTAGTGCAAGCTGATTAGAACTTTATTCCAACAGCATTTCAAACAAAGTTTGAACCACCACAAATAGAGTTGCTAATTTAGCTCGTCTAAGCGCCTTAATTTGAAATGCTACTTTAGAATTTAGATAAATGCCTTTTATTATTTGGCGAAAGTCGTAAATTTACTTTATGACAAGTTCCATAGATGTATGGACATCCACTCATTCAGTAAGGGAAAACATAGACAAGAAATACTAAGCATAAAATAAACAATTGTAATGTATGTCTCTTTATGTTAACAACAATGAATTGGAAACTTTTTGAGGTCTGTCAATATTTTATTGTGACTTGTTTCCAACACAAAACGAACAACTTATTCTAAAAAAAAATCGCTGTAATGTCAACGAATGCAATTGAAAGTTACCACACGGTGACACGTTAAGCAGCTTTATACACTTCCAGCATTATATGGCCTCGCTTTGTATAGATGTCCCTTACAATAAGAGATTATAGAGATTAACATTAACAACAACAACAAAAACAACAACATTTAACATTAGTTGCATTAGCATTTAGCTTTCATTGATTAACATTTTTTATTGTTTTAGAGATTATCTAATCTTATCTTAGTTTAATATAACGTAACTAGCTAACCTAACTTTTTTTTTCTCATGTGACCCACGCCACTGCGTCTGCGCCACAAAAGCTCTCAAAAGGTCAACATTTTCCCCGTTTTTGCAACATTTTTCATTTATGCTCCATTCATATTTATGGTCGTAGCGTGATGTTATAATTATAGCCTTCTTCGATATATGGACTATACAACACAAGAAGATTTTTTCAATCCCAACCAGTAGTTCCTGATATTAGCGCGTTCTGTCAAACAAACAAACAAACTCTTTAGCTTTATGACATTAATATAGAGTGGTCATCGTGAGGAGCTCGTGACTAAATAATATCAGCCACTCGTGTCGATCTTTAGGTTAAGCCGAACTTGTCTAGGTTGGTCTGTGGATGGGTGACATCGTGAAAATCGCACCTGTCATTCCAACAGGTCACAAACAAATATTCCGGGAAAATGAACCCAGACTCCATGATACTACAAAAAAAATATATTTTCTAAAGTACAAAAAATCACAACCCGGTTCTTGCAAAGCCAACCTGGATATGGAATCCAGGACCTCAATACGAGCAGTAGCGCTTCATAGCCACTAGATTATTAAGGCAGCCCGGAAAATGTCTTGGGAAACAACGCGTTTTCGGTAAAAAAAATAATCGACTTCCAAAAAAACACAAAAAGTGAAAATTAACTTTACTTTCGGAAGTCGATGACTTTTGTTTGTTTCATTGATGGTTTTTGTCACCGACATCTGACAATGGAGTTATTTTCCACTTTCTTGGAAGACGGTTATTTTTTTTGCGAAAAAACCTGCAGATTTCTCTCTGCACGAGAGAAACCTTGACAGTTACTCATATTTCCTCAAAAATGTAATACAGTGAGGATTCAATTTTTTGAGTAAATATGAGTAACTGCATGTATATAGATATTTATCAGGTATCGTTTCATTAAAATTTCATTCTAAACTATTTAAAATAAAAACATATTTCCATGTTTCTCTAACCTCTCGAATTCTTGCATTCAGCACAATTTACTAAGTATTCCATTTTATAGGCCATACCATCTACAAAACCATAATGTCGAATGCCCCATTGCGGTTATATTGTTGTTCATAGTAATTATATTCAATGTTCTCCAACCACAGTGGCCTAAATGACATTAGGCTTCTACTTTTCTTACTGTTCGATTTTTAAGTAAAAGCCTTAAAGACTTTTTTGAGAGCAGGCGGTGGCCCTGTGGTTGCGTTGCAGCCCTGAATTACGAACAGTAGTAGGATCCAACCCATACAGGCGCATTACTTTGTGTAATTTAATTCATCACCGTTGCTCTCAAACCGGTGAAGAAAAATATCGTGAGGATTCACATTGTGACATCTACGATTCCGCACTGGGCCCACGTGGTGGATCCCATTCCCTCTCATAGAGAGATCTGTCCCAGCAGTAGGAACAGTAATAAGATGATGATGATGATGATGATGATGTTATAGACTTTTGTTGGTCCAGTGGTCGCAAGCGCGACTATTGAACATGTGGCCCTCATGTTCAATTCCCAGGTCGGGAAAGTGTAATCTGGTTTTTCTACCAGGAATTTCTCAGACCTAGGAAGTCTGACTTTGTGCCCAGTTGATGTTAATAGGCTCGCCTCCTACTGTATGGAATAAAAAACATTACTGGCGAACTGTGGACTTACTATTTGGTACACCTCTGCTATAAGCGCTTGGCACACAGAAAACATGTAAGACGAGGATGGGGCGCGAACAGGGCACGCACGGGGCGCCCGTGGCTTTTTAAAGAACAATAAAAAGACGAGGTACGGGTGGGGCGCGGGCGTGACGCCGGGCACCACGAGAGACGACGAGCGAGGCGCGCGCAGCATAGGCGCCCCACTGAATTGAAACAGAAACTTTTTTTTCATGTATGTACTTTGAATTATTTGTGGTCCGATTTAAATGTTTGTTTTTTAATTTGGTAGAGGAAGCTTGTGCGGTGGTCCCACATAAATTTTGAAATTTACTTATTTATCATCATCCACAGCCTAAACTCACCCACTGCTGCGTATAGGCCTCTCGTTACTTGTGCCAATCTCCACTTTTTTATACTTGGTACTTATTTCGGAAGTCGGTGGCAAAAAAGCCAATGAAACAAACAAAAGTCACCGACTTTGGAAAGTAAAGTTATTTTGCAGAATTTTTTTTTTGGAATTCGGACGGACCGGGATATAGGAAGCATAGTCGGTATGCTTCCTATATCCCGGTCCGTCATGTGTGTAAACAGGGTGTAAACAGACTCATCACGAAGCCTTCAACCAAGCATTCTGTACATCATACTAGTAACTTTACGTAAAAATAATCGCTTTTTTTTGGGTGAAAAATTACGTTTTACGTAGAACTCAAGGTAATGCACTCAAAACATTGTGCTTACGGATGGATTGAATAGAACACGGGTCATGGAGGTGTAAAAAGTAAAAATCTACATCAAAAAAAAATTGTGAAAACGTTGGAACTAGGACCAATATTTGGATATTGGTCGAACGACGAATATCCAACCAGAACTAGACCAGGTCTAGATTCTAGACCATACCTGGAAACCTTCTACTAGACGCTAGAACAGTCCGATGAAACGGGTGCCCAAAGTGGCACACGTCCAAAAAAATTATCGCAATGACGCTACGGGAAGAACAAGTGCCTTTGGCTACGAGTCTTGTTACACCCTTTATACCAATGCCTTTAGTTGACTAATCAAGCTTAGTAATAACCCATCGAGGAAATAATCAAGGTTCATAAAGAATGCATTAAGCATGTCGTCAGTTAATTAGAAATTCTTCAAGGGCACTACCTTAACCTTTCAACAAAACAGATTTTCGCATCATACTGTGAAAATTAATTATAATTAATAATTACATGGGGTTTGGTTATGTATAAGGATGGACTCCAATCACGAGGTTTGACCCTCTGGACCCTCCAGTTGCAGGAAAACCAGGCGGGGCGCAATCCCACGATCCGAAGGCACTCTTGGTAGCAGGAAATAGTACACTTTGATACAAGCGGAGAAAGTTTGTTACTGTAGTTCAAGGCGGTCTTAACACACGAGCTGTAAGGCGAGGGTGTTTTTGAGCTGAGAACTGCAATAGCAAATGTAATACACTGCATTTTGAACCTAATCGTAGTGCGAAAAGAACCACTTTTCGAGGAAGTGTATTGAAAAATATCTTTTGCGTTCTATGTCATTACGAGTCTAATATAAGGACTTACGATTAAAGCCTTGTTCTTTGTTCTTACCACTTGCAAAAAGAGCAGCAATATGATTAATCATGGATGATCGTGAAGAATATGTCACATTTTGGATAAACTATGGGTGATAATGGGTAATACGGGATTAACTAGGATTTGCCCAAAATCGGTGCAAGGGTTAAAGAAGGAAGAAATGCTTTAGCTCTGCAGTGGCACAGCATAGATAGGAGAAGTTTTTACAATGTCATTCTATCTATAGGGTGTAAAACACCTCTTAACGAATACGAAAGGCACTTGTTCTCCTCGTCATTCTGATATTTTTTTTGTTCTACACTATACCTGGGAACCTTCTAGTTACGGAGATATTGGGGGTCAAGTTGCAAGATTTTGACAAGGTTTTTTTTAATACCACTTTTTATCGCATGATTTTTACTCTAAATATCTCTACGACCCCCGTACTATTCAATCCATCCAGCACAATGTTTTGAGGGTGTTACATTGAGTATACCACAAAACATGATTGTTCATGTGTGAAAAAGTTGTTTCCAAGCAATATTTTTTGCGTAAAATTACTTAGTTTGATATATAGAATGCTTGGTTAACGGCTTTGTGATGAGGTGAAATACACCCTGTATAGGCTTCACCATCATCTTCATCTACAGCACGACTTCACTCACTGCTGGGCACAGGCCTCTCTTTATTTGTGCCAAGCTCTTCGCTTTTGTGCTAACCTCATCCAGGATATTCCCGCAGTGGCATCAATGTCGTCTGCCCATCTCGCGACCGGAGGACTTATTGACTTGGTCTATGTAAAATATTGTCCCGAAGAAAATCTGGGTCACGATCAAACATGCTTAAGGTTCTTCACATTTTTTACCAATTATCCGTTGTTTGTATAGTTCAAGGAAAATTAATGGTACATTAGTAGATCTGAGAAGGTGCATTGTCGCTTGATTATACCTTTGATGCGGGCCTTTGGAAGACCTTGGATTCGCGTTGAAACACAGAACAAATTACTTATTGCGGTTAAAATGAGACTTCAAATAAACGGCTTACTCGGAGACAGTACTAATAACTGTGATTAGTAAGCTTTTGCCAATCTGTTTAAAGACATACAGCCTTTAAAGTCATACGTCAAAGGAGGCGACTCAATTTTCTCCACAGAAAAGGTTTTATGCATCCCGTTTCGTTTTTTTTTTAATGAGTAGCGCACGCCAACCTAGCCGAACAGCCTTCTTTTTCCATTTTATTTCCTATTTCGGTGCCTTCTCCCACCATTTGCTGAGAAAATGGCGGCTGCGCGAAGTCAGTGTTGTGTACGACCGCGACGCGTGCGCAGGCCGCGACGCGTTCCACGTTTGAAATAACAACGAATTCTCCGAAAAAAGTGTATTGTGTTCCGAATTTTGATTTTGTAATCCGTGTTCTTGAGACCTAGTGTTGGAAATGCAGTAGTGAGGTGCCTCGAAAATAGTTTTTGGATGTTTTTTCTTTAGGTATTATTACTAGTTGTGAACAAGTGCACGCTAGGTATTGTTTTCTTTGTTGATCTGCACCAGCTGTCAAAATAAACGGATTATCAAGGTGAGCTTATTGATTTCCTAAACGTTTCTTTTGTTTTTTAGTCCAATGTTCTGTAACGATTCCGTATATCGATAATGGAATCGATTTTTTTCGTAATTCTTTCGATACAGGTTTCTCGTTTTCTTTGATATTGCTAAACTTTTGCGTATTATCGACGCGCCTTAGGTTAATGTGTAACAAAATGATCGTTTTAAACTTTATGCGTGGCTGTAAAACTGTAAATTGTTGAAATATGTTGTGTGTAGGTGTTATTGTTGGTATGTTTACGATTTCGAATCATGTGAGATCTTAATTCAGATGCTGAGGTGTTTGATGTCCGTTTAATATGAACTCATTAAAACATTCGGGTCATGGACTGTGTTGAAAACATTGTTGTTTTAGAAATATTTGAAAAGACCAGATGTTTTACTTAACGTACTGTTTACAAGTCCTGTTAAAATAGTGATCACCATTATCATTACTAATTCAGTAGGTACAGTCGGCAACATCTGTTGATGAATATTTAAATTAAGATTATTATTACCTATATTAACTTAGTGAGGTGTTGTTTTGTAAATTTATTTTATTTTAAAGTTGATAAACATTCTCTTTAACATCGCCAACACGCCCATGAAGTTGCATAATTACTGTCACCTGTTTCTTAACAAACAAATCTGATACCTACTTGATGCACGCTTGGACCTCTCAAGTATCGCATTTGCACGTTCACATTTTGTTGTCAATTATTATGAAACTTAGCGGCCAATGGCCTTAGATGAATCTAGTTTAAGATTCATAATTACATTCTTATGTTGAAATCATTTGGACTTGCCTTGCATCAAGAAATTTTTGCACAAATCCGGTTTAGTAATAAATTGTCTCTAGAATACCTGAGTTTGTTTTGCAGAAATTCGAACTCTTTATTCAAAAAACGAGCTGTTTCACTGTTTGCATAAGTAAAGTAACCTTGTTGGTAGTCAGGTACCAGATTATTCACAGAAAATGTTGCAAGAATAAAAACTATACGTTTTTGCTAAAAAAGTTTGTTTTACCGTTTTTAGTTATTTATTTTTATTTTTTTTTCATAGTTTTAGGAAAACTTACAGCTAAAAATGTACACAACATTAAGAGTAAAAAAAGTCCGTCCAATTAAAAGTTTTCACAAATAGAAGAGAGCTTATAATGCGAATCAAAAATATTTAAGAAGGCAGACAGTTATGGTAGCTAGGTACGTAGGTATGTCACACAAATACTGGTCAAGTAGGTATACATTTTTCATTATAATAACTTCTGTTATTATTTATACATCAACCACATAGATAGACGAAAAAAAAAACAACTTTTGATACCGGGGCGGGCGTTCTATTTATTTACGCCGAAACCCAATGCTGCACCCTATTAACTTTTGCACCCGAATGTACTTACTTAATGAAGTTTATATGAGTTTCTTTTTCGACACCGGTCTTTTCGGACGTAGAATTTTTTTGTCTACAAAACACACAAATTTACATCTTCGAAGAGACCCAACTCTTCAACCATTATGTACACACGTGTACCTATGTTGTCACATTTGATAGGATTCTTAGACCCATTGCATGAACCAAATCCATCACCCCCAAAATTGAAAACTAAACGTCCTTGATACACCAAAAAAGGTAGCCTTAACATCATTTCCATTGTACCGTACTGTAAGTAGGTAGGCAGGTATGTAGGTACGTACAGATGAATCATAGCGTATTGCAGTCAAGGCCTATCTCGCCTCTCTCCGATCAGATAAGATGAGCAGGAATTTGATATCAGAGAGAGCTTTTCAACCTTCTAGGAAATATATTTAAAGGTTTTCGTTTTGTCAATCAACCGGGTACCTAACATTACTCCAGTAATCCTCCAATTTTGCCATTAGGTATTATATTAAAGTCACAGGAACTCGTGGTTAAATAATAACACCCGTTTGGGTCGATCTTTAGGTTAAGCTGTGCTTGCCTAGGTCTGTCTGTGAACGGTTTTTTTTTTTTAGATAGGGCATCTCGCAGTTCAGTCTGAGAAGACTGGCTTCTGCTTAAGTGCTTACCGGGCAAGTCCTGTGGATGCCTTGAATTTAAGGCCTCCAGCCAGGGCAAAAATGACTATAAACTAAGCGACAGCGCTCTAAGGGCACCCCCTATGGGGTACGGACCTCGCCCAACTAGCAATTTTCTCTTGTAGATGTGCTGATTTAAGAAATAAGGTGTTACAACTGACTTACATGTGTCTTGACTATGACAGAACATCTTATAAAAGCATGATTCAAGACGTTTTGTACTTAAAGAGTACTAACACTTAGTACGTGCTCTTATAGATGTATATAAAGAATCGTTGTAACCCATCTATCAGTACAGTTGTCTTACAAGCGCATTTTTACAGAGCAATTGCTCTTGAATATTATTTACACTTACAAAAGCATCTTAAAAGTACATTCTTTCTTAGTAGAGTCTGCATTGAGTGGTTTATAACACTTATGATCTTAATAAACTTTTGCATAAAACTACTATGAAACCAACTCGTTCTAAGTGTAAATTGTCTTCTCTGAGTCAAATTAAAGAGAAAGCGAATAATAGTAGAGCTCTATCAGACTATTTGGTCTTATGGAAGACTTGTGAACACTTTACTAAGAATGTCGGCCATTACATTCGAAGAAATGTACACCGCAAGTCATTTAAGTTCATAGACACATAATTATCAAGCAAATGAACTAAATGGTTACAAGAAATAAAAATACACTACTAATACAAATAATACTTCCACAAGTTGACAGTTAAACTTGTTTTTTTTTTATTTCAACAGCACTCGCGCACACACTTTCGGTTGTTGTGATAAATATTCCGTTATTGAGCTTCCAGAGAGCAATATAAGGGGAATTACACTTGCAAGTGCAGTCCTAAGAGTGCTCTAAGTCTATTTTCCCTCAAACCATGCTGTTATAAGACCATCATAAGTTATTTTGGTCTTACAACAGCAGTAACAAGATTATTGTTAGTGTAAAGTAATCTTCAATAAGAGCGTTATTAGTTGACTGTAAGTGAGAATTATCTTATAAAGTGCGCCTAAATCGACACTTACAGTTGTCTGTAAGTATGCTAAAAGAGTAAAAATTATTGGTCTCAGGACACTTGTAAGTTAAAATTTTGCTAGTTGGGCGGCTTAGGGCGTCGCTGGGGGCAGCAAAGGGACAGGCTGGATCTGGTTGTCTTTATTTAGGGACTGTTTTATTACTACAGGCTCAGCATCGCGGGCTGGCTCGAGCAAGGGTCGGGGAGGGATTGACTGGGGATTACGCGCCGGACCTCTGCGGCGAGGTCGGAATGTCTTCGGTTTGTATTTGTACATTCTACGAACTGTACTGGTATCTTTCCTACTCTCTTGCAAGATAGTGATCGGATCGTCTGTCTGTGAATGGGTGACCACCCTTACATACCAAGTTTCCTCGGTGCCTCGGAAAGCACGTTAAGCTGTTGGTCCCAGCTGTTATTTGTAGATTTTTGACAGTCGTTACAGGTTGTCAGTGGCCCAAGAAGTTTGACAACCAGTCTTGCCAAGAGGTATCGTATTATCCAGTACTAACTGGGTTGTGGAGTTCAGATAGGCAGTCGCTCCATGTAAAATACTGGTATTCAGCTGTATCCGGTTAGACTGGAAGCCGACCCCAAAAGTTGGAAAAAGGCTAGGCAGATGATGATGATGGGTGTACTATAGTTACAAATGTAGGTACTATGTTAACTACAAACATTTCCGGGACTACGGGTGATATGTTAAGTGACCTACAGCTTTTCCTACTTCAAGGTAAAAAGGTTAGTTTAATTTAATTAGTTAAGACAGGCACTATCACAGCTAACTGTTTAACTTCGAGCTTTGCTGTGACGTTTTTTAATTAATGTTACAGCACCATGCTGAGATAGGAGCCTTTTGGCCTCGTACTGGACGAGTTTCTTCTTTTTTTTTATCTGTTTAATTTTTCTTAGTAAGTTTTAAATACTGATAATTTGGATGTGTTTTGTCCTGTGCGTGTTAATAAATGCTTTTTCTTTCTTTTTCTTTATTTCTACCTTCTTTTAAAACGTGCCTTTAAAAGTTGTGGTCTTCTGGTCAATCTTCACGAATCCTATGCGTGGTTAAACTCGAATGGTTAAAACAAGGACTAAGTACATAAGAGGAAGTCTATTTCTCAGGAATGATACATTATCTTTTCATGAGAGGTACCATGGTGGTACCATGAGGCAAGGCGCACCCCTCCTTCCCTACCCCTCCTCCAAACCGCGCGAGTTGACTTCCATCGCATACATTTCACAATATTACGGTTTCACTTCGTTACATTATAATCTACCTAAAAATAATGCGTCATATTGTAAGCAGTATGTTCGGTTGACAATCTTTCGAGAGTTTACAATCTCTCTAGTTATTTTATAATCTAACGTGTTTGATAATTTTACGGAGACATATCCAAGTTGTACGCTGTCTACGGTACCAAGTAAGATCAAGGCTTATGAGTACCTTGGTATTACCTTGGTGTAGACCGTGTTTATACTGTCAGTTACTCACTCACACAACTGTTTTATATTTAAGATAACAGTGTACTGTCTACCCCCGGTAAGCAGGTGTCGTGAAGAGCGCCAGATGGACGGTCTGCCCGCCGACCCGGAACGGTTGGTAGGTTGGTACCACCGGACAACGGTAACCGTTCGTAGTTAGTAGTTGTACCCACCATTCTTTACTCTGTGATCTTGCTTGTTTGTGGGATTGTTCCAATAATTTAACGAGTATTCTATATGTAGATTTCTTTTGTTATTTTTTTTTGGAGAACCGACATTTTTAGGGTTCCGTAGCCAAATGGCAAAAAACGGAACCCTTATCAATCCGCCTTGTCTGTCTGTCTGTCCGTCTGTATGTCACAGCCACTTTTTTCCGAAAGTATAAGAACTATGTTGTTGAAACTTGGTAAGTAGATGTATTCTGTGAACCGCATTAAGATCATAAGTCATACAAAAATAGAAAAAAAAAACAATGAATTTTGGGGGTTCCCTATACTTAGAACGGAAACCCAAAAAAATGATTTCATCAAACCCATACGTGTTGGATACATAGGTCTTCAAAAATAATACTTATTGAGGTTTCTAAAATATTTTTTTTTCTTTGCTCGAGAAGTTACGGGGGGGGGGCACATTTTTCCACTACTTCCAAAGTGGTAAAATGTGCCCCCCCCCCCCCGTAACTTCAATCACAACAAATAAAAAATTTAAAATTAAATAAGTAGATACATTACCATGTAAACTTCCACCGAAAATTGGTTTGAACGAGATCTAGTAAGTAGTTTATTTTTAATATAATGTCATAATTCGTAAACCGCACAAACTTACAACGAACTACAAAAACTTTTATATTATGTTACTTGCTGCTACGGAACCCTTCATGGGCGAATCCGACTCGCACTTGTTTTTTACTTTTTTAGAGCATCTGTATGTATTTGTTTTGAGTATGAATGTGGGCAGCTTTAAGGCGCTTATAGACGAGCTAAATTAGCAACTCTATTTGTGGTGGTTCAAACTTCGTTTGAAATGCTGTTAAAATATAGTTCTAATCAGCTTGCACTACAAAGTGGTTGTTACGTCAGCCACTGCGGGCCAAATAGCGCGAAATTAGTGGTTTCGATCAATTTACAAAAAAAAACTATTGATTGTGTTAAAAAACTAAAACAGTATCATGCTAATATTGCTTGAAGAATTATTTGCAAAAAAATCAGAATGATCGCATGTATATTAGTATGTTTTTATTGTTTGAAAGATATTTTTAGAGATAAGTTCGTGATTCCTTTTTATCGAGCCAAATTAATTGTCAACTGTTACTGTTACTGTACTGTTTTCAAAACAGTATCATGCTAGCATATATCCTGAAGAATATCGTTTTTCTGGTCTTGTTTATTGCAGTGAATCAGATACTTTTAGTAATTATAAAACTTGCGTTTAGCTCGTGTAATCGCCTTAGAGTAGCGGAAGACCAGAGACACGATGGGTGGACTGTA
Source organism: Xestia c-nigrum (assembly GCA_916618015.1). Lineage (NCBI taxonomy): Eukaryota > Metazoa > Arthropoda > Insecta > Lepidoptera > Noctuidae > Xestia > Xestia c-nigrum. Next base: position 20,001,932 of record OU745260.1, read on the forward strand.
CAAGTAACGAGTAATAGAGATAGAGAAGTATGGAAGGAGAAGACCGATACTACCTCCCAAGGTTAACCAGAGAAGCTATTGAAATTTCAAAATACAAAAATTTCAATCGCGAGGACGATTTTAAACTATCGAGTACGTGGAATCCAGTAATAAACCTAATAAAAACTAACATGCGTCTCCATTATAAAGAAAAACCGAGTGATACTGTGAGTGCGTTCTGTCGTGAGTTACAATCGAGTTCCAGTAGTGCGCGTAATAAAAGACTAAGGAAGAGGGTAGACTGATTTGTCTGCTCATAATAAATCATTTTCGTCCCACCCGCATATCTCTTCAGTTTTCCCGCGATCATGATGCTTGCAACAGCGTCGAAATATCGGGTGCTCGAAACAAAAGAAAATCACGGATATAATCCCGTAAGTACTTTAAGTGTAGGGGAAGACATACTCCGATGACCACAAGTGATAAGGCCATAAGGGTAGGAGAATGATGATTTCTATATGTACTTAGATACGGTGAGAGTGGTGGTCGTTGGTTGCAAACCAAGACTGGTACTTTACTTGGTTTTATTTGTCACACTACTTCAAAGCGTTGAAAGAAAATATCTTGCGGAAACAAATATGTCCGAGAAAAATCTGCAGCGATAAGTCCAAAATGCGATAAGTCAGAAATGAAGACATCCGCAAGAGAACCAAGGTCACCGACGTAGCCCGAAGAATTGCTAAACTTAAGTGGCAGTGGGCAGCGCACATTGCTCGCAGAACGGATGGCCGATGGGGCCGAAAAGTTCTGGAGCGGCAACCGCGAACCGGAAGACGATGCGTTGGAAGACCTCCCACTAGGTGGACCGATGACCTGGTGAAGCTTGCGGGAATCCGGTGAATGCGAGTAGCAAGGGACCGGTCAATGTGGCGACACTTGGGGGAGGCCTATGTCCAGCAGTGGACGTCTTTCGGATGAGATGATGATGATGATGAAGTCCAAAATACAGATACTGTTAAAAACCAAATTCTAAGGTGATAGACAAAATATGTTATTTTACAAAAGCGCATAAAAACGTCGAGGAAAGGTGCACGCACGGTTCGGCAAGAAACTCCAATGTTACCCTTTTAGAATTATTTGGTTTTACAACATTATTATATTACAGCGTTAGTACCTACCTCCTTATATATAGGATGACTGCGTAGGCCCGACAATATACAAAAACATCTTCCTTACATAATTTAACTCGACTAAGTATCACCAATCTTGCTTCAACGACTTCACCTCCAAAAACAAACAGATTCAGATCAACACTTCAAGACAACCCACACGAAAAATAAAAAAAATACAAAAAAAAATCTACATCTCAAAAAACCGCAAAGAACGGACACTAAGGAGGCGTAAATTTCGTAATTCGCCATTCTCGTAAAGAAATCGGATGAAAACCGGTCGGTTAGCGAAAGTGTTGCGTAATGATGAGATCACCACATGGTCCTCGGAACCATACGTAACTTGTTAAGAGTGGTACACACGGTCCGGTCGGCAATAATCAGTACAGACGGAGAGTAAAACTCAGTTTCATAGCCTACATTATCCCATTATAAAACTTAAGAAGACGGATATTTATCGCGAATTTACCTTTAATTTAATCCCGACGTTTCGACCGGATTGCACCAGACGTGGTCGCGGGGAGACTGAAGTACTGGAGGTACCGCGACAGCAAAGGGAAGGCGTTTATTCAACTACCCTCACTCATCTTCATAAATGTTAATTAGGGCCGGTTCACACTAGGACAGCACACTACACTATCAGTGTCCGTATATTGAGGCGATTTCACTTGACGAGTACACTTAGTAATTACTGGATTCCAATGGTTTTATAATGTGTTCTGATCGTGAAAGTTTAAAAAAGACAATTACATTATCCCACTTCTACGCTGCTGTCAAATGACAATGATTACCTGTTACGACTTTCAAAGATAAATAAAATAAATATTGCTGGACATTACACACAGCGCCATCTAGTGCTACACTAAGCAAGGCTCGTGTCGTGGTCACCAGACAGTTGATGTACTACATATATACTTTTTGTTTGTAAATACATACTTATTATACATATAAACATCCATGACTCGGAAACAAATGTACAGTGCCGACCAAAAGTCGATAAGCAATCTCACAAAGCAATAGCTTGACGTTTAGTTTGACTTACGACCTTCTACTTTCAACAAAATAGATATTGTCAGCAACTAGTTGTAGTTCATAATTTCAATGCCAATATCTAAGACATGATGGCCTAGCGGTTGGGCCCGTCCAGAATTAAGAGCGAATCAGTAAGCCGTGAGTTCAAATCCCGCATAGTTACTTTTAGTCTTTTTGTAAGTTTTTACTCTACAGAAATATTATATTATTTAACGTGTTTGCTTTGTTCACACATTTCGTAAAGTTAGGGAGGTAGATAGAAAAATAAGTCAAGAATTTTGTTAGATTTCTGTGAGGTAGACATGAGTTTTATGAATATTTTAACTTGATCGGAATGAACTTTGTCGTTTGGTTGTAGTCATACAGAATACACTATATAATGTGGTATTTGATGGTCAGTGACGTGTGGTTTAATAGATAGCGGTATTGTTGTTGGTGTGATTCTTAAAATGCGGGCAAATATTAATATTAAGGCGAGGGCGACTATTATCGCGAATTATCCGCGCTTCATAAAAGTGGCCTTAATAGGACTAATTGTGAGTATTATAATTATTTATGAATTGTAACTTAAACATTAAAAATTTAAAAACGAATGGGTATTATAAATTGTTCATTTATTTGGTGACCTGTGGTTTACTTAATTCGTTATTTTATTTTTTTCAATCTATCATGCAAGATAAATAATTAGTGTTTATTATTGGATTTATAAATGCAGAGTGAATGAAGTCACTTTAGTATTTATTACAGCTGCCTAACATCATTTTTTTTGTTTAGAGAAATGCAGTAAGTCTCTGGATCAAAAGGTATGAGGAAGAAGGGAGCCTGGCAAGTAGACAGCGAAGTGGAAGGTCGTCGCTTATTAGCGAAGCGCAGCGACAACATATCGTGGGCGAGTATGAAACCAATGGTTTCACACCTACGACACACTCGGAGTCACCGCAAACTGTTCGCCGTGCCCTCCACGCTGAAGGCTTGCATCACAGAGGATCAGCTAAAATGCCCTTCTTGACAGAAAGACATAAAGAAGAACGATTACATTTCGCACGGGAATATTTAGACTTTCACTGGATTACTTCCATTTTGTTCCGGTTCGCGGTCGCCACTCCAGAACTTTTCGACCCCATCGGCCATCCGTTCTGCGAGCAATGTGCCCTGCCCACTGCCACTTAAGTTTAGCAATTCTTCGGGCTACGTCGGTGACCTTGGTTCTCTTGCGGATGTCTTCATTTCTGATGCGATCACGCAAGTAAACTCCGAGCATAGCCCTCTCCATTGCCCTTTGGGTGACTTTAAGCCGCATACGTCTACTTGACTGCATTGAAAATAATGGGGGTTATACAAAATATTAATCCCTAATGTTTGTAACAATACTTATCTATGTGAGGGTAGATTAATATCAGTAAACAGTTCGTGGATAGGATTGTTATGTTCGAGTCACTCTGTGTCATCTTTAAAATCATTCCGAAGTGTCAGTGTCACTGTCAGATATTAAATTATTTTGACATTGAAGTGAATTGTCAGTTGCACAAGACGACGACACGGATCATTCTTGAACGAGGCACCGGAGTGTCCTAAGGTTAGTAAAATTATGTGATGTGTACTGAACTAGGCTGAATAATTCATAATAAATATTGTTATTGCGTTGATTTGTTCGTTGTTTCAATTCTATGATTCCCTTCTGAGGTATGATTACATCTCAGAAGTGGGATTCGCGAGACATTTTGTTTTGTGGTGATCCACCCCACGAGCTCGACCTCCAATAAACAAAACTATTTGCAGTTTAAAACGGAAAATCAACGCGATTACAATAGAAAAGGTGTGAATTAATATTAAGTGCTAACATTTTGAACCCCAATTTTGTCGATTTAAGTGGATGCGTTCAACGGTATTTATTTTTTTTAAATATTTTTTTTCAAAACGGTCATATTAGAAAAGGTAGATAGATGATATTTAGTAGAAATATTGGCTTAATCTTGCAATCTAGTACATTTAGCATCAAGGGATGATAAAAAGGTGACAAAATGATAAACAGTTTTCGTGATGAATACAGATTTAAAAAAAAAAAAAACGACATAAACTATACTTATAGAAATAAAATAATGCTAAAATACCTACATTAAAATTTAAAATAAATGACTGTCCGTGGTTACTAGACTTGTGCACAGTACATTAACAAAACGTTCTGAGTTCCAGAAAATGAGCGACAAAGAACCCAATGCGGATTATCGACGCACCAGCAACCCTACAAAGCAGAGGATGCATAGTGAATCATCTCGTGGTCGGAAGCGAGACCTAGTGGAAGTCGAGAGGCGCAGTCGTACCCGCAGTCGCAGTGGCCGGGGTGACGACCAGCGACCATCGCAAGGATCCCGGAGGCGCAGTCCAACTCGTGACCGTCGGCACAGCAGTGCGGCGCATCATCAGCTGAGAAGCCGAAGCATAAGCAGCACGCGAACGCTACTTCAACAGGAACGTGAACTGTCCAGGGAGAGGGAAAAACTAAGGACCCTTGAAAACCAGGTACGCAAAGAACGAGATAGACTATCTGAACGGAACAAATCACGTTGGCGTTTCGAGACGCCTGAGCCTGGACCGAGTAACCGTGATCAGCTAAATGCTGGCAATAAAAGCCCAACTCGGTACCGTTCCTTAGTCACTCCTTCGAAACGACACACGCCGAGTGTTGAAAACCATGAAACGCATGACAACAAAAAAACGAAATTCATGACTACGGACCTGTTTGAAGATTTCTTTTTGAAACTTTTTAAGTCTAAGGCAGGGGATCGTGAATCGTTTCCTAGTTCAACTTTGAACAACGTCGTTCCAGACTTTGACCCTATGTCGAAAGAACAGACTATTCATATCTGGCTTGATAAAGTCGATGAATGTTCAGAGATTTATAATTGGAACGACAAGCAAACGGTTCACTATGCCCTGCCTAAACTCACCGGACTGGCTAAGACATGGTTCCAGGGTCTGCCCTCTATTAAGCATACTTGGCTTGAATGGAAGTCTATGCTTAAGGAATCATTTCCAGCGACCGAAAATTATGCGGAACTTTTAACAGAGATGCTTAATAGACGGGTACGCTCTGGAGAATCTTACGAACTTTATTACTTTGCGAAAATTAATTTACTGAACAGATGTAAGATATTTGGAAAGCAAGCAGTGGATTGTTTACTTTATGGGGTTGAAGACAGGGGAGTTCGTGTAGGTGCTCAAGCAGCAAAATTTGATAAACCAGAAGACGTACTTGAATTTTTTAAGACCATTAAATATCATAATAGAAATCAATCGGAATATAACAAAGATTTTAATAAGGATAAGCGTCCTAGCAATACATCGGCAAGTAATAGATCGGAAAAGAGCATAGATAATACGGCGTCAAA